>WFKR01000005.1:27270479-37200452 GCA_025331145.1 Rosa persica
GAATCCATCATCTCTCTGTAGGGATAAAATAAGCCTATATCAATTGTACATCTCAAGTATTGAAAGATATCTTTTATACCAATCTAATGGCATCCGGTTGGCGCAGAGCTATAACTAGCTAACAAGTTCGTGACAAATGAGATGTCCAGTCTTATGTATTGGGCTAAGTATAATAATGCACCTACTGTACTTAAGTAAGGCACTTCTACCTCTAGCATATCTTCGTCATCATCCTTTGAACGAATAGGATACTTTTCAGGATCAAGAAACCGGACGACCATAGGGGTGCTTGAAGGTTTAACCTTGTCAAAATGCCTAAGCATCTATCAACACGATGCTCAAGTTCCAAACTAAGACATAATCATGTTCTCCCAAAATCCTTCATCTCAAACTCGGATTTCAAGTGTTCAGCGGTTTTTCTTAATTCTTTAAGGGCTTCCAATGAAGATCATGTCCAACATGAACCGCGATAGAATCCAAAACTTGTTATGGAAATGCATGAGCATATCCCTTCCCAATCAAGTAGTCCATTTAGTGAGCGTTTCAACCTCTTTGTAAAACTCGCTCTGTGGTCTAGAGCCACTTGACTTGGGTAAATGAAGTCCATTATTAACCTTCATGTATATTCCGTATCTAGATCCCCAAAGAGATATGTGGTGACCATATTCATATGTCTCATCGTAGTCGATTCCAGGGCGATTTATGAGAAGTCTTATGCCATAAGATGAGATTACCATATATTTTTCTCATCATTCTTTCTAACGAATACCCATTAGTCAACAGGTTTTAAGTTAGGAGGTGCTGGCATCACTAGCTCGAAAACCTTCATTTTCGTTAGAGAATCCATCTTATCCAAGATCGCATCTTTCCATTTATGCCAAATTTCTCTACATTGCCCTTCATTCATCAACGGACTGTGGTTCGATATCATCGGACTCAACAAACTCATGCACGATTACATCAACTATTATGATGGAGTTTCTATCCCACGTCACATGTACACTAGTATAATTATCATAGAGCTATATATTCTCAGGAATAGGTTTTGACATTGAGGCGTCGAAGTGAGACTGCACTGTCTTGTCCAACGCAACGATATGGCCCTCTATCATCTTCTATCCGGAAAATTCTCATGAGACGGATTTTGAGTCTTGATGATCAAATGATTGGAATGTGCCAAATTATCCTTCGAACCCACGGGCCTCCCACACATCCTAGCTGGGGCCATGGCCTATAACGCCAGAATGTCACTCTCTATGGCGTTGATGCTATGCCTACTTCCATGTAGGGTTGTGTTACGTCCTATTTTAGAGAAGTCCTTCCTTGCAGGTATATTTGCAGTAGATGTGTGTGATCTCGTCACTTTAATAGGGATCGAGATGAGACATAGTGGGGACAGACCACAACAATTCCTGTCATTCCTTCTGAACATTCGTGTTCTTATCTCCCTTTAAAGATGGGAAGACTGTCTCATCAAAGTGATAACCCCCAATCTAGCGGTAATGAGTCGCCTTGCAAGGGCATTAAGTGACGGACGATTGTTGGAGTCTTAAATCCAACGTAATTGCCCATTCGTCTGTAAGGACCTATCATAGTGCACTGTGGCGATGCAGTAGGCACATAAATGGCTCACTCAAATGTGCGTAAGTACAAAACACGTGTACCAAGTCACTAGTTATAACGCATAGATACATTGAATAGCGGTAGGTCATATGAATTAGCATAGCTTCATGCGATATTGCATCACCCCAAGTGGATATAAGGAGATTGGTGTGCACCAATGTCTGGACTACCATCGTAGTCATTTTTGCGAGACCATTTGAGTGTGTTCATGGGAATATGATGTTCAACATCAATTCCATTGTAATAACCATTGAAAGTCTTCGATGTAAATTCTCTAGTATAGTCAAATCTAATTGACCGAATAGGATGATCCGGGGAGTAAGGCTGTTGTGATATGATATGTACTAAGAGTGTAGTATAAGCATCATTTACAGGTGGACAATGGCATAACACGTGACTAGCATGTTTGCTTGTCAACCAACATCATGAGATATTTAAACATCGGCAGGTTGCTTGAATCAGTCCAAAGAATCCCCATGGATTCTATGTAAGAACAGAATGAGTATTTTCATATCCTTTACATATGACGGTCTCAGTCCTAACTTTCCTAAGGAACAAGCTTTGTAAAACTAACGAGAGGCTTTAGAAGTAACCAATGAGAATTTTGGTTGGCTCTGAGCGTCTAAAACGTTATTTGAAGCAAAGTTGGTGATTGTAGCATCACCTGGGGCACCATCACCATGATGGATGCCATCCATGGCATTATGGATAAGGACTATGCCAACCCTAGGCTGGTGGTGGACGGCGGCGGGTGTCACACTTAGTCCAGGAATCAACTTTTCATTCATGCTTCATTTCGCTCGAGAGAAAGGATGTCCATGTGAAGTCTTTAGTAGACGGATCATCATATCATGACTAGGATGACCTATCCTGTCGTGACAAAGCCAATATGTGTCTAAATCCAAGAGATCTTCCCTCAAAACTTTATTGGATTTTAATAGCTCAAACAGTGACATAGAGTCCACTAGAGAAACACATAAACTTCTCTAAGATATGTCTTTGTTCGCAATCATTAGAAGTATTGGAAAAGAACTCATTTCAATTCTCTATATGCGTTTTCGCATAGAATCCATTAGCTATTCATAAGTGCGATTTGCCCTAGAAGCGTAGAAATTTTCTGTGACAGTAATCAAGATGCCATTTGGCATGGGAAACTTGGGTTATTCTATGTCCTTAAATTAATACTAATGTCCCAGCTATCATAGTCACAAAGTAATATGCTCAGAATCAAAATGGAGTCATAATGAAAAGAACTCGAAACCAAAATGTAGAATTACATCATTCTCTTTGACCAGAGAAAATCTAAACCAAAATGCTAGCTAATGCAAAAAATGGTAGTCATCTAGATTCTTTTGGTAATTCCAAAATTAATGTGTCCAGGTGAGTAGAAAGATGTCGGTGAAGCAAGGCTCACTTAAGTACCACTAATCTCATAACCTTCCTAGACATCACACTTACTTTGGGTGAGCCTGCTTTGAAGAAAGACTAAACCATTGGCATATATTACAAAAATATATGCCAATTTCCTATTACATCTCTTGGAAAATAAAAAGACTTAAACAGAATTGGCGATCTATTGATCCCAGCTAGATTTGAAGTCTTCAACCTTTCACTCTAGATCATCTTCTTGATCTTCTGGTTCCATATAGTGAGCTTCTCTTACTTCACAATATGTTTTATAGGTGGTGACAATTTCTTCACGAGCTCTACAACTGTGTGCCCAATGCCCGGATACTCCACATCGAGAACATACATCTCTTTGCTCAAACTCCATTGATTGAGGCACTTTGAAAGTGTCATTTAGATGGCTCTTAGTGTTGGTAGCGCCACCAACATGGCCAAAGACATTGCCTCCCTCTCTTTTTCCATGTTGACCTTTTCAAGTTCATGTTCGCCTATTTTGGTGGTTACCTTCCCAACTAGAGCAATTATGCGGACCAGAACGTCCAGAAGTATCCTTAAGATTGAGGTTTTGTTCTTAGCGCCCTCTCTTAGGCGCGTGACTATAATTTGATTCTGGAATATGTTATATTCCCACAGATCTCGAATCATAGTTCTTCACAAGGATGTTGTCATGCTTTTCAGCGACATTCATAGCTCCAATAAGCTTATGAAACCTTATGATCCGTCCTGCTATAACATCGATTCGATAGTTCTTAGCAACCATCAATGCAGAGACGGGGAAGGTAGAGAGAGTCATCTCAATCAGCATCGCATCTGTGATTTCTTTACCACAGAATTCCATTAAGGATTTAATGCGAAGTGCTTCCCAGTTGTAATCAAGAACTCACTTGAAATCACAGAAGCAGAGGCTATACCATCTCACTTCTAAGTCAGGAAGTAGGGAGTCATGGACGTTGCCAAATCTTTCTCCGAGTGAAACTCACAACCTTCGGGGGTCTTCTTCATTCATACTATCGTACTGGAGCGAATCATCCATATGATGAGTCATTAGGATGATGGTTTTCGCCTTGTTTACTTCTAAGGCTTCTCTATTTGCTTCCAAAGTTTGAGCTTGCTTAACAGTTAGCACGTCTTGGCTAGGCTTGAGAATCGTATCCATGATTCCATCGGCCTTGAGATGCTAGCGAACATCACGAACCTACCTGTAGTATCCAGTGCTAATTATTCCCAATGGAGCAAAGTCCAATTTGTTCAGGTTACTCATCCTGAAAGAGAACAAGAAAAATGGTTAGTTTTGAGCGGAAAAAAAGGTAGCACAAAAATATATAAAATTTCTTAGCATAATCACTTCCAAGAAATTAGGAATTTCTGAGCGTAATCGCTTTCAAACAATTCAATTTCAAGAGGTATTGGATTAGATCGAAACAATGGCATAAGTGGTCAATCATAAATTCTCAACAAACTCTAAGTTTAGAGGACTCTACAAGCTCCAAGCTTGGAGTGAGCACCCCCCATAGTTTGGCTTAATTAGGTCTCCACTATGATGAAGAAAGGGTGGTAGAAGAAGGGAGTTTGCTAGTCCCCGAGAAAAAGAAGAGAAATTGAATAAAAACTCAAAAAAGGGAACTTTTATCAAAAAAAAAAGTACCTCGAAATAGGTCGACGGAAAATTTGGCCACAAAAAGTGGCAGGAAAAGGTTCAGGAAGTTTTTGGCGGTAATTTCACCAGTTCCTAGCTTCTAGGTTTTAGGATCCTCTGGTGGTAGAAATTCAAGGTAGAAAAGGGACTGGAAGATTATGAACCGATCAAGGGACTATCGTTATCTTCTTGCGGCTGATCCGGGAGTTTTCGTACCGGTTCTATGGGTGGTGCCGCTGGTTCTGAACTCCTGGGATTAAGGGCTTCAATATATTCTGCAGTGATTGTTAGGATTTGAAAGTTACGATTTTAGGGTTCAGGGTTAGGGCTTCGTGCTGATAATGTGTTTTAGGGAAACGATATTTGAGAGAGAATTGCTGCGTGTGTTTCATTGATAATATGGGCCACTTTATAGAGAGGATTACAATGCATAGAATCTGAATTGTATAAGGAAAAGTAATCATACATTAAATGAATATCTCTAGGATTCTCCAAGATTATCTCTAATTAAAACCCTATTACTACTAGATCAAGTAACCTAGAGTTTGGGCCAGACAAATATTCTGGATTTACTTGAACAGTACATAATTTTTCTTTCTCGGTAATGAGATACTAGATTGTTGATTGGCCAATATAGTTAATCTTATATATTGATTTAGCTGCCCTGTTAGGGTTTCTTATTGACATCCAGTCTTCGACAAAACAATTTAATCCTATGGATCTTGCTATCGCTGGCCTAGTCCTAATCTTTGTGAGTGTTGCGCTCGATGACATCGGCGATGAATTGTTCTCGGGGTTGGTGACCTCTCGTTTTGCTACTCGAGAAGAGCGAGATCCGATTGCAAATTCCCATGTTAGGTGGAGGATTTCAAGTTCGACTTAGCCTTTGCCACGTCGAAAATGTGCCTAATTTGATCGAGTGGCTTCACAGGAGAGTGATGGAATGCTGGCTGACTTTCAACAGGTCGGTTTTTGCATATTCAGATCGCCTTGTTGGTGTTGATCGAAGGTCTGATCTGCTTGTAGGGGTTGCCCGACCTAGAAGGGATGATGATGTGAGGATGCATTGTTGATAGTCATTGTTGATTTTGTTCGTGGTAGTGATAAAGTGCTCTACGGCAGCGGCAAATTTGTAGTGGTTGATGAAGGATGGGGCTTGGTGGGCCTCCTTCTGGGCCGAATTTGGTTACAATATTGACTTACACTTTGGGCTCCTTACTTTGGATCTAAAGGGTTAGGGTTGAATTTGTAATGGGCCACCCTTTTTGTTGTGGGTGTGGCAGTTTTAGGTCTTTAAGGACCCTATTTTTGCTTAATTTTATTTCAAAAAAATTAGATATAAACCCAATTTTCTAAAGAGATATTGAGAAAAATCCACACATATTTTTCTATCAATCTACACCCAATCCATGTAGGCAACTTTCTTTGTAGAGTACTGATGTATAATCAATATTTTTTTTGTGTTTTTTTATATGCCTAATTTACCCTTGGACAACATTTTTTTTTCTTTTTGAGAGGTTGGGCAACCTTCCTTGTAGAGTGTTGATGTATAATTATAACATAAGACATTATGGCTTAAATCATGCATGCTTTGATTTCAAATTTTCATTGATGATATATATATATATATATATATATATATAACACCATGATTTCAAGCAATATAGATATCAGTTATATAGATCATAAGAAAGAAGTTCAAATTTGTTGTTGTGAACTTGTGTATCACCCATCACCTATGCATTTGTGACCATATTATCTTTCTAATCTTTGGCTTTCAAAAGTATGGTATCTACTCATAAGGTATGTTATTCATGAAATTTTTAGTTTTCAAATCTTTTTATTTATCATCATTGTGCCCTAAATTTTCTTATGGCAAAGTATCTTGTTCTAGGTAAATTGTCATACCTAGAACAAGATACTTTTCTTTTCTTTGAACTTTTCCTTTTTCATACTGTCATATTAATTTGATGATTATTGTTCATTCTCAATTGTTACATAATAGATAGGAATATACATCTAGGGATAAGTTAGATATTTTCAACCTAAGAAATATGGTCAACTTGCAATGATAGAATACTTAAGAAAGAGCTTGATGTGAAAAATGATTAGAATAAGTAGGTTGAAATGAAAATTCCTAGAAATGAAGTTAACTAAACACACGCGTCAAATCTTTAGGTTGTAATAAGAAAAAAACCATTAGTTAGGCTAAAAACTTAAACCTCTACCTTTAAGTGAGGTTGCAAGTAAATGAATGGAAGACAGAAATAGAAAACACAAAATCTCAAAATCTATTAGCTAGGTTAAATTAAAAAAAAAAATAAAAGAGAGAGAGAGAGAGAGAGAGAGAGAGAGAACCTATCAGCTAGCCAGGTACCTTTACGTCAAATTGCAAGTAAATAGATGGAAAACAGAAATAGAAAACACAAAATATACCTTTAAAATAGAAAATTTAAATTCCACGTTCATTTAAATCTATAAAATCTTTGAATTCAAAAAATATAAATATGTAAGAAAGATCCATAATTCTAGCAATAATGGTGAGTAGAAGGAAAATTGCCAAAATAATGGGACCAATAAAAAATCTATAATTAAGATATTTAAAGATGACGTTAATTTTGCTAATTGACTAATATTTATTTGATTTAAATAGTAGCATTATGTGTAATTTTTAGAAAGAAAAAAATAATATTTATCCTAGTTGGCCATAATGGGGTGTAGATTGAAAAAAAATAATAGGTGGGTTTTTTCCATTAACTTTTCTAGAAATTGAGTTTATGATGAATTTCTCCTTTCCTTTCCAGTCCAAGAAATCTAGTTGCTCTGATGAATTTTTATTCTACTTTGAAGAATAAGGTTTCTTGTTTTAATAATAGTGCTTATCATCTAAAAGGTAGGTGCATCGAGGGTGTTGGGGCTTATTTTGCATTGTTAGTATAGGTTTTGGTACTCTGTAAAACTGTTACTTTTGATGACCATACCGGTGTGTCATTTTTGTACTGCTTGCTGAATTATAAAATCGCCTGACTTCCTTTGATTAAAAAAAATGTTTATATAAATATCCTTATAAATTTTCGATCCCTAGATATTACATAAATGTTAATGAATAGAATATATCATATGAGTGTTGTTACACCGAGTTTCTTTATTCAGAGAGTAATCTACAAGTACTTGTTAGCCAAATAGCCACCCTCAAATATAAAGGCCAAGTTATAGTGTAGGGATTATGAGTAGGGTATATCATACCCAACGGATTAGAAAACCCACTCTAGCTAGAGAAAATCTAAAGGGTGTTACATGAATATGCAAATGTACAAATCACAAACAAGGGCTCACAAGTGAACCAAAGTTCATGGTGAATATATGCATGATGGTGTAGTGGTTTGATTTTGGTTTTGGAGATGGTTTAAACTCAAATTAACACACAATAAAAATTTGAAATGTAAACTAGGCTATGCTAAACTTCTAGACGTGATAGAATGGATGGAAGTTAGAACTTTAGGTTGTTCACCATAGCCTCCCTTGCATACATTGATGTTTAAACTATAAGTAATGCAATCTCAAGTATCCAGTTACCCTCTTAGCATTCAGATAAGACTACTAAGGCCTAAACTCTTTCGATTTTATTAATATTCACCGGATAAGTACGAAACTAACTACCCAAGAACAAGTCATATTACCGGATAAGTATCAATTCCTTGCTCCTAGATGCATAAAGGTTTGAGTTTAGATAATTAAGCAAGCAAACTAATCATAGGTCTAGGTGATTTTAACTCACTACCCTCACATACACACCTAGATGCTATCATGCTATTAATGTTGAAAGTTAGCTACTCTATAAACATTGTTCACGTAATGACAAATGCAAAATATTCAAAATAACGTAATGATAAATGCAAAATATTCAAAATAGCTAGATTCAAATACAAGCAATCACTTCTTGAATTAGCATGTGAAGTTGATCATGGAAATTGTATCAAATAAGATTCAAGCATCCATTTATTACAAGTTTGGCTAGGGCTTTCAACCCTAGCCCCAACAATGGAAAACATTAAACTATCAATGAATAGAGTTTAGAAATGACTAGGGATGATCACAAGTGAAGGATGATGAAGTGGTTGATCATGGAAACTTTGTCATGGAGATTATGTGGTGGATTCTCTTGTGCTCTAGCTTCTTCCTTGAACTCCTTCTTCAAGACTTGAGATGATGATGATGATGCTTGGTATATGTAAGATGTTATGAGTAGGGATGTAGTTGGAAAATGAAGTGGTGGAGATGGTAGTGGATTGTGTAGATAATAGATAAGAGAAAATGATGTAATGGCTAAATGTGGGTGATGTCACTTTTGTGAAGAATGGGTGCTTAAATAGATGGAGAAGGATGTGAAAATGATGTTGAGAAGTCAAAATAGCAGCTATGTTTTTGAATTAAGAAAGAGGTGGAGTATGAGAATGGTAATAGATCCCAAAAACAAGAAAAAAGAGTATGAGAGTGATGGTGTAGATTATAGTATAAAATGATGAATGAGGGATAGTGATTAAGCCTAAAACATGATAGATATTGAAGTGATGATGATGGTGGACTTTTGGGTAAGAGAGAGTGTTTGATTGAATTGGGAACCAGAATATTTGAAATTTGGTTAAGATAGAATGATGGTGAATGGATGCAATAGAATAAATACTATGGTACTTATCCTCTTTGCTCCTCCATGAATATGGCCGGAAAATACATGGCATCACCTTGAGTGGTGATGCACGGAAAATTTGCCAGAATTTCACCTTTTTTTCCCTCTTGTCAAGATTTTCTACAAAACATGGAATTAGATTAGTCAACATTAAATTAGACTTTAGAACAAATAATTTCCATGTTTTATGGCACAAATATATATATGAATTATGATTCAACAGAACTACAGCACTGAGAAATAGTAACAGAACAATATCATATGAGGACTGAAATTTACACTTTCCATTTTACAATCCACGCTTCATCACTCTATGTTTCATTTTTTAGTAACTGAAATTTTGTCTTTCTATAAGAATTTTTTTTGTTTTTGTCTGACTTTCTATAAGCATTTCAACCATCCTTTAAAAAGAAAAAATTAAACTTAAAAACAAAAAGAATGATTGTAGATTACAAATGAAGAGTGTGAATTTTATTCTTCTATCATATTTTATTTTGATTTACTGCGCCTAAAGAAAATTTGAATCGCCAAACCGCACCAAATCGGACTTGGGATTGGCGCGTTTTTATGTTTTTTTTTTTTTTTGGTTTTTTGTCTGTAGAACTTCCGTTAATTAAGCCCATAGGGCAAAGAGAAACAGACCAGGCCCAAGTGAGCGAGCAAAGGCCCAAAGGAGAACAACACCAGGTCCTTTATCCTCGACAGAGAAGGCAACTTCGGTTCCCATAATCTAGCGCACACCCAAATTGGACGTTGAAACGAATGAAATCTCTGACCAAAAAAAACAAAAATGGAGGTTGAAATCGGCGCAAGTGGGCTGCACAGTCCCTGCAACAAATAGTGGGGGGAGGGGGAGGGGGGGGGGGTTGTTTCGAGTCTCCACTTTCCTCTGCTCAACTCAGCCTGCCATCTCTCCTCTTTCTCAGAATCCTCCATGGGAAAAGTAGGTCTCTCTGACCTCTAATTAAGACTCTCTTTGTTTCAACTTTGGGGGTTTTGGGTTTATACTTTCTTTAAATGATGTTCATCTCTACTGTGTAATCTACTCTAGCAACAGTACTGTGGAACATGCTATTTTAATTCTCTAATTTGAACTTTGATGGGTTAGCATTTAGTATTATTTTCAGTTCTGTTGAATGTACTGCATTGCCTAATTTAGCTTCACAATTGGAAAATTGTGCCCCTAAGGGTTGGTACAAGCTAAACGTGGATGGGACAGGAGGAGGTGGTGTCATCCGAAATGAATACGGGGCAATGGGTGGGAGGATTTGCAGCAAATTTCGGAAAGGGCAGAGCCATTGATGCTGAGCTTTCCGCGTTACATACAGGCTTGGAATATGCTTGGAATTCTGGATGGTTCCCTCTTGAAGTAGAAACCGAGGCGATGAAGGCTATACAGTTTATGGTGAATAAAAAATCGAGGTGGGCCATAATCACCCTCAGTGTGGCTTGATTAGGAGCTGCCAGGATATCCTTATCCTTAATCAAAACTGGAGATATTCTCTGGGGCATGTGTACAGAGAACAGAACTATGTAGCTGGTTCTTTAGCCAGACATGGGCTTACATTGAAGCCAGGCTGCCACTATTTTACTGATACACCTCCTCATTGTATCCCTTTGCTAGCTGAGGATCAGATTGGGTTCGCTTGACCCCGGTTTATTACTCCAAGAGCCATGCAATACGGGTTTGTTTTAGCACCCCCTACTCCATGTCAACCGATTTTAGATGAGGATCAGTCTATGGTTGCTCAAACCAGGTTGTTGTCTCTTCGTGAATTGAACAATCAGAAAGTTGGGGAAGGGGATGATCTTGCACCTGTGACATTCACGTGGAAAATTGAAAACTTCTCTAAGTTGGATACCGCCTCCAAGTATTACTCTGATATTTTTGTCATCGGCAATTCTAAATGGTAATTTGGAGTATCTACTACTAGTCACATGCTTTAAAGTTATATACTTTGATGATATGTGTTATGCTTTTGGACTTGACTGGTTTGGTCTGGCGGATCCTTCTGTATCTGAAAGGGGATGTTGTGGATTACTTGTCACCATATTTGGATGTCCCGGATGCTTCAAAATTGCCTCGGGGGTGGTCTAGATGTGCACAATTCAGCTTGAAAGTGGTTAATCAACTTCAACCCAGCGAATCAATAACAAACGGTACTTTGTTTTCCATTTTTCCAGGGCACGTTTATGGTTGCTCCGGTCATTATGTGGAAAATAGTCTAATTTATTAAATGGAACCAGTGGTTCTTGCATACTGTTGTTGGGGGTTTGGGTTTCATTCAGTCTGACAGTAGCTGCATAAGAATGAGATCTTGTATGATTATTTGTCTGACTGATGTCGGAGCACCCAAAAGACTTACCTGCATCACTGACTGTCTTCTAGACATTGACAGTCTGTTAACCGTAGTCTATGGATATTCGTTGTAGTAATGATTTTAGACCTTTTATGTAATACGGCTAGGTGAAGAAAGGAAGTATTTTCTTTTGGTCTGGCTCTGAAGAGTTATAATTTTGTTTTATCTTTTTGGTCTGGACAAGCGATTAGAGAGGAGCTAGAATAATAAATTGACTTTCAAATATGGGGCATGACATTATCTTATCTTAGTGTTCATTTTGTTTGTCTGATTTTATGTTACATACTGTTATGGAGAAACTCAAAAATTTCTGAGACTCAAAAAGGGCATTTCACATTAGGTTTTTTTTTTTTTTTTTTTCACTATAGTTTTTCTTCAATTCCTCAGAGTAACCAAGCAGGCAATCACAAACAAAACATTGCTCTATTCTTCCTTTTAATTTCTTCCTGGAAATGAAACATAGTGTACATTCATGGATTGGGTTCCCGGTTAATTTAGTATCACATGTCCTCCCATGACTTCTAGTCTGCAGATTGATCGTTCACTCCTGTGAAAGTTTTTTTGGATATAAGCAACTTGAAGCTTGTTGGCAAAGTCATCTGCATGCCTGGTTGCTTCATTTTTTATTTATTTATTATTTTTGTGTTATTTTATTTTGATTTGCAGATACTGTACATGTGTTCAATGCTTGTGACAGTGACTGTGGCTTCAAATCTTTAGTTCCTCTCAGTTGGCTTTCTGACCATGGTAATGAGTATCTTGTAAATGATATATGCATCCTTGAAGTCAAGGTCGTACTTCATAAGGCTAAAGCTAAGATTTTAGAAGATAAAGAACTGTTGGTTGGATGACCTTAAAGAGCTCCTTGGTGGACGCTAGAACTTGTTTTTGTCACAAAGATTGCATTTAACTTTGTACAACATGTTCATTCATTTATGCATTAATAGTACAAAATACGATGATCAATCAAATTACAACTCCATATGCTAGCTAGAATACATGTGTACATCATTGTAGCTGCTAGTGACCAATTTATTGTACAGCATTCAGCCCGACTTCTAGTAGAGCATGTGTTTTCAGCCGTGAAATAATAGACTTGAGCAAAATATAGAAGAGGACATGTCAGACACGAGAGGAAATTGCATAAACGCAAACAAAGCAACGGGGACATATGCAAATAAAAATGTAAAATTTGAAACCCATTTTGATTCGTATTGACAAGATAGATAGAAGGCAGTGCTGAAAGCCATCATCATCGATGCTATAGATATGAAGAGGCAAGTGAGTCCTACCATCAACTTCAACGGTAAGGACTTGCGGAAATCATTTTCTGCATACCGGGAGGTAAGGATGAACAAGAACGTCAGCATTGCAGTTGAAGAGGAAAAGAGTGCTACTTTGTCAGCTATGGTAAAGTCTACAAAGGCTTTTTGTTTCAAAAGGTTTGGCTTTTCAGTATGATCATCTGTGCCGCCCGCTATGCTAAATGCAGCTGACAACACAATGATTGCGATATTAATAGTCGCAACGAGCATGCATGAAGTTGCAGTGTCCTTCATCCATTTTTCTCCTTGACGCATTAACACCGTATGCTCTACAGTAAATAATTCTTGAGGTGTTTTTCCTTCGTCGTTTTCCATCTCGATGTATTGAGGTTGGACGATCTTTTTTACTTCCTGCCACATCAAAGATATATAAAGAACAGTAATTAACCAAGGAATGAATGTGAATATATGAAATGATCGAATTAGTATAGTTTTCTTAGTATACTTGCACATATGCAATTATTACCTAGATGATCATTATTAAAACATCAAGCATGAGAAGTACCTCAAACCACACAAACTCTCGATGCATTTGAAGAGCTACGCCTGACACGAGATTCAATTGATTTTGAGGTGCTAATTTTGCAGCCATAAGCACAATGTTGTTACCCTGATCATCTTCTTTTGTTAGTATGACATCTTTGATTGAGCCTATTTCATGCGCTAGATTGAAGATACTTGCGTGACGATGCAGAACTGTGATGTGGATTATGGTTCGATTTTTTTCATCAGTTTCCCATACTAACTCAGGATAAGAGCTCATAAGCGCTGCCAGAAACTCATAATTCCCTAATTCCGCAGCGTGAAAGAATAAATTTGAAGGATATTTGATCAGCCTCATCACGTCATCATGCTCATCTCTCAAGATTTCTTCCCAGAGGTGTTGGACTAGTTGAAGGGCTCCTTTAGCTTCTCTCAACTTTCTTTTTCATGCGTACTTCAAACCTGGGAGGACTTGAGATGAAAAGTTTGAAGAACATAAGCTGCGTGGTCAACAGTAATGAAGCTAAATACTAATTTTTGAAGAATTCACTCACATGAGTTAATGAGTCTAGTCCACATTGGTGGACTTTGGCTGCCATCAAATGCTGAAGGTCTTCGAGCCAGAATATGCAAGGCCGTTTTATTTTTCTGCGAACTAGTACGTGCCTTCGCTAATGCTTTATCAGCATCTAGCAACTGAAAGGCCAAATCTGAAATTTTTACACAGAAATTAAGAATGCAATTTTGACATTTTAAAAATTTCGATTCCTTTCTGTACCCATAAATGTTCAAATGCATGTATAGAAAAGGATGAACTTTAGTATACCTACCGTACAGACAATTGTTGATGCAAGAAAAAAAACAAGTTTTCTCGGTCGGTTTTCTCCAACATCTTTTTACTTTCGTGGTACAGGTAACATGCCATTTCGGACTGTCCTGACACAGCAGCCATATAGGCTGGTACCATATTTTTACTGCCCCTAATTGTTAGCAAAGGCTTGTTCTTTTGTATCAAAATTTGGACAATGTTTAGGGATCCAGCCGCAGCGGCAATGCACAAGGCAGTGTTTCCATTTACGTCCTGCAGTGCCAAGTCTTCTACTTCCATAATGCTGACCAGTTTCTCCACAAAGTGAATATGGCTTGTTCCTGCTGCAACGTGAAGGACTGTTTCATATCTTCTAGATATGCTCGCTCGTAGAAGTCTGCTCCAATCCTTTTTCAAGATTAGTTCAGCGGCTTCCCAATCGCCTTTTAGTGCATACTTATAGAGGGCAACACACTTCTTAAGGGATTCTTCTCCTGTTTGGGTTTAATCATATGGAGAGTAATTAAGTTGCTCATATATATGGAGAAAATATATATATATATATATAAAATAACTGATACGTATATTAATATCAGATGGGTAGACTAATGGGAGTCCTTGCAAACATCAATACAATGGACCAGCTCGCTGCCTAGACCAGCGGTGCATGGAGCCGGTCGATCTACCACTTAATATTGTATTTATACTTTTACATACTAATTAAGAAATTAATTGTACAGTATATGGCTAACTATGAATAACGTAAATGGAAGACAGATTAGAGATGGCACTTACTCATTGTATGTTCTAGTAAATAAGGCAAAGGTCTGTTAGGTTGAGCCGAATCAGCTGATATGTCAATGGCGATGTCTGCTGATTGGTTGCCTATCCCAGTTGATGAATCGCCGCTAGCTGTGGTTAATAGAATCCCGGAAGGTGATACATGTTGTGCTTGTGGGATAGACATGGTTCCAGATTGAACAAATTGTGTAAAGATATAAGCATGCACCTGAAACGAAAAAAGGAAAAGAAAAGAAATATAGTAAGTGGACTACAGACTCGGCTGATCAAGCGCTAGCTATAACATTTGTTTCCCACTACAAGATAGCAGTTATACTGAAGAAGGAGGAGGAGGAGGGGGAGGAGGAGACGGGGAGGAGGGGGGCAGAGAGTGTGAGTTATTGATGCTTACAAGTTAGAAATACCAAAGCTCCCTTGTACATAGTGTGGAAACTTGAAGCGGATATATATAGGGGGCGCGGCCGTCACCAAAATATGGAGTACCAGTATGAATGGAGTTCACTTGTACCTAGTGTGGAAACGGGCGCGGCCGTCACCAAGATATGTAGTATCAGACTATCAGCATGAATGGACCAGTACGAAATAAACTTATGGTGAGAGAATCACTGAAACCCCACCGCCATGGGAAAAGTAGTCCTCCATGGAAAAAGTGTCAATAATAGGGCACTCTCAGTGTGAGATCGAGGAACCCACCATTATAAGAATGAAAGACAAACGATCCCTGTTTTTAGTCAACGGCCAAGATCGAGCGAGGGTAAAGTACTCGACGACTCTGTTGAAAGTCACGAGCTAGCTAGGGAAATTGCTAGGAAATTTCCTACATCAATCCTCACTCCATATAAGGGCCCTCATAGATCCATGACTTCCCAAACTCTGAGGACGCCACTGAAACCCGATATGTATGTATATACAGATAAATCCCAGATACTAGCTGCATAAATCTATTAAAAGAAGATAATATTCTATTGATACGACTGCGTAAAAATCGATCAAGTTTGAGCCCTTATTCTGGCTTCCAGATTCTTTCCGTACACTAGTGATCATAAAGTAGTGTGGAACGACATTAACCAAACCAATTAAAGGATGGAGGAGCTCAATAGTGCGTAAAAGGTTTGAATTGCAGAGTTAATTGTTCTGCACTCTTAGTTTTTTATTAGGATTATACATGAATCGAATCTCAATCGTGCATGTTTTAATGTTCTACATACTTTTTATGTATGTAGTTCGTTTTTTATACTCGAAAGAGAAACAATTCCTTTAAATCTCAAACGTCTCAATGGTAAAGGTCTATCAAGCTTGTAGTCTTCTAACCTAGCTACTCCATCATCAACAAGAAACGAATCTCTATCATCGATCGATGATCCTGTTCATATATAGGAGAAAACTAGGTATCCTCCCTTTTACTAGCTTCCGGTGGCTAGCTTGTCTATCACTAGCAGCATGCACAACAAGTAAAGAATTTCCTAGCAGATCCAGTACGTTCCTTTTGTTCCTCTCTATCTAAATCAGAAAAGATATATACTAAGAAGCCAGCTAATGCATGCACTAAAAAATCTCCAACATATTTTCATGAAAATAAAATGGTTGATTAAATCCCATCTATTTGGACATCATGATTCGTATCATGGTGAGGTTTACCGCCCACATGATCATATAAAACGATGGTAGCCCTAGCTAGGTAAATAATTAGAGGGAGACTTGGGAGTCAAAGCCTTTTAATCTGGCCTCTACTTTCTTTTGATATTCTTTGCAACTCATGTTTGCTTACTTGCCTAGCTAGTTGTCTTCCTCCAATATATCTTGCTTAGATTTTTTTTTTTGGCACTTTAATCATTAGGTTAGTTGGCAGCATACGAATCTTCGCTTATCTTGGTGCAATCTTCCACCAAGGTGTCCATTTCTAAATTTTATCCTTCTTTTCGTCATGGCATGGCTACTCTAACTTGTCCTGTTTTCTTATGTTCTATTCTGTAATTTTTTTTTTTTTTTTTGCTTGATATGCAAGACTAAAATGCATAGTGCGCGCAATGATTTGATCAATATATACAATTTAGACCATATTGATGCTCAAGTTGCATTTACTTTGATCATTATAATGTTTAAGAATCCAAATGATCCTGATCGAGAACACACTAACTTTGCTCTTGTCACAAAGATTGCATCTAACGTTGCGCAAATTATTCATCAATTTATGCATTAAACGTGCAAAAGAGATGATCAATCATTAATTACAACTCCATATGCTAGCTAGAATACATATACATATGTACATATACATCATTATTGTAGATAGAGATTAGAGACCAAAGGTTTACTTATTTATAAGTAGAATATGTACATCATTGAGCATTCAACCAGACTTTCTAGTAGAGCATGTGTTTTTATGGCTGAAATAACAGACTTGAGCAAAATATAGAAGAGGACATATCAGACACGAGAAGGAATTGCATAGACGCAAACAAAGCAACTGGGACAAATGCAAATAAAAAAATAAAATCTGAAACCCATCTTGATTCATATTGAAGGAATAAAGAGAAGGCGGTGCTGAAAGTTATCATCATGGATGCTATAGAGATGAACTACATGAACCTGATATGGATTGTGTCAAAGCTCCAGAATTTTTTACTACATGCAAGGAGATGCCTGTAGTGATAAAGTGATAAAGTCTTCTACGACGGCAGCTGGGTTGCGGTGGTTGACGAAGATGGAGCTTGGAATGGTGGGGCTTGGTGCGCCTCCTTCTGGGCCGAATTTGGTTGGAGTATTAACCTTACACTTTGGGCTCCTTTCTTTGGACATAAACGGTTAGGGTTGTATTTGAAATGGGCTGTCCCTGCAGGTGAGGAAGATTTAGGTCTTTAAGGCCCTGATTTTGCTTAATTTTCTTTTTGTTTCAAGAAATCTAGTTGCTCTGTTGAATTTTTATTCTACTACGGAGAATTAGGTTTCTGTTTAAGTAAATCTCTATTCTGTGTCTGGTCCAAACTCTAGGTTACTTGATCTAGTGGTAATATGGTTACATTAGAATGATCTAGATTCCTATTCAATGTATAATTACTTTCCTTGTACAATTTAGATTCTATATATTGTAATCTTCTATATAAAGATGTCTCTATTATCAATGAGAATACACAACAAATTCCTCTCAATTTCAGTTTCTCTACAACCTATTATCAGCACGAAGCCCTAACCCTGAAACCCTAAAATTGTAGCCTTCAAACCCTAGCAACCACCGTGGCATATATTGAAGCCCTCAATTCCAGGAGTCCAGAACCGGCAGCGCCACACCAAGAACCTACCGGAAAACTACCAAACCGGCCACCGGAATCTCCAAATCATCCGCAGCAAATATTCCACCGGTTCACCAACTTCCGGACATCAAATTGCTGCCAAAATTTTCCAACAGTAGCTTCTCAGTCCCAGGATTCCGGAACCGGAAAACAATTACCCGAAACAGGCCATAAACTGACCGAACCGGCAGCAAACCCTCCAGCCAAAAGAAAAAAAGAATGCAGAAAGAAAAAGAAGGAAAAAGAAGGAAGTAGCGGCCCAGGAAAAGAGGAAGAAAGCATTTGCCCCGGCCCACGTTAGCAAAGAAAAAAAAACAAAGAAAGAAAAACGCAGCCCCACTGTTGAAGAAGAAAAAAAAAAAAAGGAGTAAGCCCACATGAGCTAGCAGAAGAAGAAAGGAAGAAGACGAAAATGGCACGCGGCCCCACTGCCAGAAGAAGAAGAAAAAGAGGTCTGCGACCCACTGACGGAAAAGAAAAAAGAAAGAGGCCCGCGGCCCACTGAGAGAAGAAGAATTGAAGGCCCACCAGCCAACTCCGGGCAAGGGCGACTTTCCAATCACTGTTTCGAGGTATTTTTTTATTATTAAAATTTCCTTTTTTTTGAGTTTTTTCAATTTATTTTCTTTTTCTCGGCGACTTGCAACCTCCCTTCTTCTACCCTCATTTGTTCTTCATATGGGAGACCAAAAGCTGAACTATGGGGGTTCGTGCTCACTCCAAGCTTGGAGCTTGTAGAGTCCTCCAATTTAGAGTTTGTTGAGAAGAAAACGATCGACCACACACATCATTGTTTCGATCTAATCCAATACCTCTTGGAATTAGATTTCTTGGAAGCGATTACGCTCGGAAATTCATAGTTTCTTTCGATCTAATCTAATACCTCTTGGAATTGGGTTTCTTGGAAGCGATTACGCTCGGAAATTCATAATTTCTTGGAAGCGACTACGCTCAGAAATTTCTATTGTTTTCGTAGTAGTTTTGTCTGCTCCGAAACAAACATTTTCTCCTTGTTCTCTTTCAGGATGAGTAACCTGAACAAACTGGACTTCGCTCCATTGGGAACAACTGGTTATGGATATCACAGATGGGTTCGTGATATCCGCCAGCATCTCAAGGCTGATGGAATTCTGGATACGATTCTCGAGCCTAGCCAGGACGTGCTAACTGTTGAGCAAGCTCAAGCTTTGGAAGCAAATAGAGCAGCCTTAGAGGCAAATAAGGCAAAAGCTATCATCCTAATGACTCGTCATATGGATGATTCGCTCCAGTACGAGTGTATGAATAAATAGACCCTAATAAAGAAGACCCTAGAAGGTTGTGGGTCTCACTCATAGAAAGATTTGGCAAAGTCTGTGACTCCCTACTTCCTGACCTAGAAATGAGATGGCATAGCTTCCGCTTCTGCGATTTAAAGTCAGTTCTTGATAACAACTCGGAAGCACTTCACATTAAATCCTTAATGGAATTATGTAGAAAATATATCACAGATGCGATGTTGACTGAGAGGACTCTCTCTACCTTCCTCGTCTCTGCTTTGGTAGTCGCTGAGAACTATCGAATCGATGTTACTGTAGGACGGATCACAAGGTTTCATGAGCTTATTGGAGCTATGAAAGTCGCTGAAAAGCATGACAACATCCTTGTGAAGAACTATAATTCAAGATCTGTGAAAACATAGCATATTCTAGAATCTAATTATAGTCGCGCCCCTAAGAGAGGGAGCCAAGAGCGAAACCCTAGTCGTAGGGATACTTCTAGACATTCTGGTCCATATAATCACTCTACTTGGGAATGTAACCGCCAAAATAGGATAACATGGAACCGAAGAGGTCAACGTGGAAAGAGAGATGGAAGCAACGCCTCTAGCTATGTTGGTGGCGCCACCAACACTAAGAGCCATCTAAATGACGTTTTCAAAGTTCCTCAATCAACGGAGTCTGAGGAAAGAGGTGTATGTTCTCGATATGGAGTATCTAGTCATTGGGCATACATTTGTAGAAATTGTCACCGCCTACAAAGTATATTGTGAAGCAAGAGAAGCTCACTATGTGGAACAAGAAGATCAAGAAGATGACCTAGAGTGAAGGGTTGAAGAGTACAAATCTGGTTGGGATCAATAGATCGCCAATTCTATTTAAGTCTATATTTTTCCAAGAGATGTAGTAGGCAATTGCCCTATATTTTTGCAGTAAATGCCAATGGTTTAGCCATTCTTCAAAGTAGGCTCACCCAAAGAAAGTGTGATATCTAGGAAGGTTATGAGATTAGTGGTACTTGAGCAAGCCTTGCTCCACCTACATCTCTCTATTCATCTGGTCACATTTATTTTGGAATTACGAAAAGAAGTTAGACGACTACCATTGTTTGCATTTTGGATTAAATTTTCTTTGGTCAAAGAGACAATGATGTAACTTGTGAAGACCCTGATTTTCATACAATAAATTTATGTAATTCAATAATTGTTATATAAATTGAATTATGACATTTGGGATTATTTGGATTGTCGTGGGTTGAGAAAATTGGTTCCGAATGATTTTATTTTCAAAAACGAACGTTATTTAGGGGGTCGTGAAAATCGACTTTTTATACGTTCAAAATTTGGGAAAACTTCCTTCATGAAAGTTGTAGAGCTCGTCGATACGAGTCCGTGCATATGTGGAACGTATTATTCGGAGTTCGTATGAATAAGTTATGAATATTTGAAAATCGAAATTTTTCTATAAATAGTGGAAAAATCTGAGTTTGTTGTGAAGGATGAAAAAATTCCATTATTGCACATCAGTCCCCCGTCTCTCTCTCTCTCGGCCTGGTCACTGCGCCTTCCGACCCAGCGACCCGACCCGACTGGAAGTCGGGCCTCCCGACCCCGCCGCCGCCGGACCCGGCCTTCTCCCGCGTCGCCGCCTCGCGCCTGGGCGATCCCCGCCATCGTCGCGCCCCGCCGCTGCCTCCAGACGTGGATCGAAGCCTCCTCCCGAAGTGAAAACCCGACCCGGCCGGAAAACCCCTTTTCCGGTGGTGCACGGGCCGATCGTCCCCATTTTCGTGACGTGCTCTTCCTTCTGATCATCCCCATATATAGCTTGCATCACGATTTTGAGTGTAGAGTGGTAGATCAAGAGTTGAAGATTTCGACGTCCCTGATTCGATCTGGAGACTGATCAGAGGGCCGAGATTAATCCAACTTCAAAGCCCGATCTAGGACGATCCAGACCTCATCTCCGAAAAAGTCAGGTATTAAAGTTGTTCAAAATTTCATTTTGAAGAAGTTTGTAGTTGACGACTTTTGCATCGGAGGTGGTTGACCGGTGTTGACCGCCGCGTTGACCACCGTCTGACCGCCGCGTGTGGCGGCGCGTCGGACCGAATTTTGAGTTTTTATTATCTGGACGATGATCTATGCATCCATACGAGCGTTTTGAGATATAACTTGGTCATGTTAGAAAAAGTTGATAAATAGTCAATTTCTGTTTTAACGTTACTATTTACGGTTTTACAATTTACCTTCGGTTTGAGATTTACGAAGATCAGACCATCGGTTTTACTTCAAATTTTAATATGATGTTCATATGACTGTCCCGATGACTTTGTGTGGTCACGGGCGAAGATCCGACTTTTGGATCATCGTATAATTATAAAATAGTGATTCGGGAGGCTATTAACGAAGATCCGTCCGTCGGATTTTCGTATAATTTTGATAGGATGTTTCCATGGGCAATCCGTGAGGATCTAACCGTTGGATTATCTTTATTTTAGAATCCGACCGTTGGATTATCTTTATTTTAGAAATCCGACCGTTGGATCATCAATTAGGTTTATTTCATGCTTCGTTGCTAAGTAAAGACCATACTTGATTAGGTACTTGACGGCTTGAGTTGACGAGCATTGGATTTTTGTGAGTTATATATATATAGAAGACGCAGCAGGAGTTCGAGGTGAGTAAAACTCACGTGGTTCATATTACGAACCGAGCATTTTAATTTATTTATTTTTGGTAATTGTGTGAAAAATATTTGCGGATTAAATATTTGTTTTAAAATTTCATGGACTTGAATTACCACGGTCCATAGGTAAGTAAAATGAATTTTAACTATACAAATGAATTTCATAATTTTCTTGTGTGAACTATAGATGGTATTAGTGGTCATTCCTGAGTGGATGATTACGTATATATATATTTACGTGGAAAATATATATTGATGAGTGGATTGTTTGATTTATGATATGATTGAGTGGAATTGATGAGTTGATTTTATTACGATTGTGTAATTCCATAATAATATGATGTATCTTGGTTGGGTTAATATCAGTATGTGATGTGATATGTTGGGTTCATTTATGGGTTTAGGGTTAACATTGACCGGTGTGGGTAATCGGACGCTCTAATCCTAGTGTGGATGATGGGATACGATTGGTTGAGTATGTGAAATTATTGGACGTTCTAAATATGTATATAGGTATGCATATTGATGAAATACAATAATTGATAAATATGTCGGATGCCATAACCTAGGCCAGGTGACGGGCTACGATTCAGTTAGAGCTCTAGTCTGTCAAGTACCGTATTTTTATAAATACGATGAAGAGAGTCGTGGGGAAAGTAGTGATTGGAGTTGACTATATATATTGAATTGGTGTTGATTGAGATTGTTATTATTTGTATATGTGGAAATAATTGAGTGTTGCTGTATGTGGGAATTAAAAGAGTTTAAATTAAGTAACATTTCCTTCTTTTACTCATACAAGCTTTCATAAGCTTACCGGGTTTTGTGTTGTTGCAATCCCGGTACACTATTCAATGGTGTAGCGGATATTCCTGCAGGTCAGGATAACCAGGGAGGTGACCGAGCTGCTTAGGTGTTACAGCAGTTTTGTTATTTATTTAGTTGTGAGGTGTGTGTGTATGCTCATTTTGAGCTTTACATTACATTTTGGATTTATGTTGTAATAATTAACCGAGACTAAGTCGGTTTGATTTTATTTCGTGTGGTGAGTGTGTTAAGAAAAGAAAAATTTTCATGTTTCGGATTATGAATTGTTATTCATAAAATTCGGGGCGTGATATAACTCCTTTGGCTTATGAATAACATTTCGAGTTCTTTTTATTATGACTCTATTTTGATTCTGAGCATATGACTTTGTGACTATGATGGTTAGGCCATCAGTATTAACTTAAGGACATGGAATAGCCCAAGTTCCCTTTGTCAAATGGCACCTTGATTACTGTCACATAAACTCTATACCCTTCTAGGGCAAATCACACCTATGAATAGTCAACGGATTCCATGCGAAAACGCATGTAGAGAACGAAAATGAGTTCCTTTGCAATACCTCTAACGATTGTGAGCAAAGGCACATCTTAGAGAAGTTTATGTGTCTCTCTAGTGGACTCTATGTCATTATTCGAGCTATTAATCCAATAAAAGTTATGAGAGAATATCTCTTGGATTTAGACACATATTGGCTTTGTCACAATAGGATAGATCATCCTAGTCATGATATGATGATCTGTCTATGAAAGACTTCACACGGACATCCATCCGTTTGAGAGAAACGAAGCAAGAATCGAAAATTGATTCCCGGACTTAGGATGACCGCCGCTACCATCACATCTGGCATTGCGGCTGTCCTTAGCCTCCGTAGGGCCATAAAAGTCCTTTTGTGACAACACCATAACTGGCGCTAACCATGGCCATGCCGCCATGGATGCCACTTTCCATGATTCCAACGCCATGATGGGTGATGTAGTCACACATTTTGTTTCTAATAGCACTACAGACGCTCATACCCAACTAAACTCCTCGTTGGTTGCTTATAAGGCACCTCACTCATTTTGCAAAGCTCGTTTCTTAGGGAAATTAGGACTTAAACCGTCCTATCCAAATGATATGAAAATACTCATTTTGTTCTTACATAGAATACGTGGGGATTCTGTGGACTGATTCAACCAACTTGCAGACGTTTAAATATCTCATGATGTTGCGCAAACACGCTGGTCACGTGTTGTGCCACTGTCTATCTGTAAATGCTGCTTATGCTATACTTCTAGCATATATTATATGACAACGGGCTCACTCCCCGGATCATCCTATTCAGTCAATTGGATTTGACTATGCTAGAGAGTTAACATCGAAAACTTTCAATGGTTATTGCAATAAGACTGATGTTGGACATCACATTCCCATGTACATCACCAAATGGTCTCGCGAAAACGACTACGATGGTAGTCCGGACATTGTTAATGCGCACCAATCTCCTTATATCTGTTTGGGGTGATGGAATATCGCATGCAGCTATGCTAATTCGTCTACGACCTACCACCACTCAATGTATCTCTGCGTTACAGCTAGTGACTGGTTACAAGTATTTTGTACTTACGCACAATTGAGTGAGTCATTTTTGTGTCAATTGTGCTGCCACAGTGCATTATGATAGGTCCTTACAGACGAATGGGCAACTTAGTTGGATTTGAGACTCCAACAATCGTCAGCCAATTAATGCCCTTGCAAGGCGATCTCCTTACAGCTAGATTTGTGGATGTCATTTTGATGAGACAGTCTTCCCGTCGTTAGGGGGAGATAAGAACACGAATGTTCAGCAGGAACAGTAGAAATTGTTGTGATCTATCCCCATTATGTCTCATCTCGATCCCTGTTAAAGTGACGAGATCACACATCTGCTGCAAATATGCCTGCAAGGAAGTACGTCCCCATGATAGGACGTAGCGTCACCCTACACGAAGGTAGGCATGGTGCCAACACCAAAGAGAGTGACACTCTAGCGTTACAGGCCATGGCCCTAGCTAGGATGCGTGGGAGGCCCGTGGTTTTGAAGGATACTTTGGCACATTCTAATCCTTTGATCATCAAGACTCAAAATCCGTCTCATCAGAATCTTACGGTTATGGTTATCGTTGGGGGACGCCTCAACGTCTGAACCTATTCCTGATAATATAGAGCTCTATAAAACTTACACTAGTATACATGAGACGTGGGATAAAAACACCATCATAATTAATGATGTAGTCGAGCATTTCATTGCGCATGAATTTGTTGAGTCTGATGATATCGAATCACCCTTCGTTGATGAATAAATACCAAAGTAGAGAAATTTGGCCCAAATGGAAAGATGCGATCCAGGTTAAGATGGATTCTCTAACGAAAAGGAAGGTTTTCGGGCCAATGATGTCAGCACCTCCTAGCATGAAACCTATTGACTAATAGGTCTTCGTTAGAATGCGTGATGAGAAAAAGATATGGTAATCTCACCTTATGACGTAAGGCTTCTCACAGAATGCCCTGGAATCGACTACGGTGAGACATATTCTCTCGTAATGGATGTCATTGCACTACCTTGTCAGTTTGGTGGTTTCCAAATAACTGAACATGCAGCTTACAAATGTGGTCACTACGTATCTCTATGGGGATCTAGATATGGAATATACATGAAGGTTCATGGTGAATTTCATTTACCCAAGTCAAGTGGCTCTAGACCACGAAGCGCGTTTGCAATAAGGTTGAAACGCTCACTAAAGTGACTATTGATTGGGAAAGGATATGCCCATGCATTTCCATAACAAGTTTCGGATTCTATCACGGTTCATGTTGGACTTAATCTTCATTGGAAGCCCTTAAAGACTTAAGGGAAACCGCTGAACACTTGAAATCTGATTTTGAGATGAAAGATTTTGGGAGAACACAATTATGTCTCGGTTTGGAACTTGAGCATCGTGTTGAGAGATGCTTAGGCGTTTTGATAAGGTCAAGCCTTCAAGCATCCCCATGATCGTCCGTAGTCTTGATCCTGAAAATGATCCTCTTCGTCCGTAGGATGATGACGAAGATATGCTAGAGGCAAATGTGCCATGCTTGAGTACAATAGGCGCATTATTGTACTTAGCTCAATACACAAGACTAGACATATCATATGTTGTGAACTTGTTAGCTAGATATAGCTTTGCGCCAACGCGACGCCATTAGATTGGTGTAAAGAAAATATCTTTCAGTACTTGAGATGTACGATTGATATGAGCTTGTTTTATCCCTACAAAGAGATGATGGATTCTGACCCATCACACACCAAGATTTCCGTTAACACTGGCCTGCGTCCTCTATCCCCATCCCAAAATGACGTGTTCTTGGAAGGTTTTGATAATGTTGGGTATCTCTCTGACCCACATAAAGGTCATTCCCAAACTGGTTAAGTGTTCACCATGAGTAAGACCGTGATATCATGGAGGTCTACAGAACAAACCCTAGTCGCTATATCTTCGAACCATGCAAAAATTATTGCTCTTCACGAAGTGGTTCGTGAATGTATATGGATTGAATCCATAATTGCGCATGTTCAAACAATTGTGGTTTGAAGTCTACCACCGATGAGCCTACAAGCATTTAGGATAATGCTGGTTGTTTTATACAAAGCTACACCAAAAGCGAAAACACCAAGGATAATCAGCAACAACAGACTCTCATTAAGATCAAAGTGAATTAGGTTCGATCTGAGGACAGTGTGGCAGACTTACTTATTAAGTCATTGCCTAAATTTCACTTTCGAGAAACATGTTGGTAGCATCGTTTGTGGAAGTTATCCGAACCCATATGACCGTAGTCATCAAGGGAAAATGTAGACATTAGGGGGAGATGTCTACATGTATGGTCTCGAAACGTGAAGGGTGTGTTATGCTCTTTTTCCCATTCGACCGAGGTTATTTTTGTCCCACTGGGTTTTTGTTACTCGACAAGGTTTTTAGCGAGGCAACGAGAGAAGCACCTCGTTTGGGCTACACAAGGGGGAGTGTTTAAGTAAATATATATTATGTGTCTGGCCCAAACTCTAGGTTACTTGATCTAGTGGTAATAGAGTTATATTAGAAGGATCTAGATTCCTATTCAATATACGATTACTTTCCTTATACAATTTGGATTCTATACATTGCAATCCTCTATATAAAGAGGTCCCTGTTATCAATGAAAATACACAACAAATTCCTTTCAATTTCAGTTTCTCTACAACAGTTTCTTCTTTCAATAAAAGTGTTTATCGTCTATAAGATGGGTATATTGGGAGTGTTAGGGCTTATTTTGCAATGGTAGTATTGGTTTTGGTACTTTGTAAAATGACTTTTTCTGACGTTTCTACGGAGTGTGTCATTTTTGTATCGTTTGCTGAATTATAAAATTGTTTAACCTTCTTTAATTAAAAAAAGAAAAAACTTATATAAATCTCCTTATAAATTTTTGATCCCTACATATTATAATAGTTGATGAATTGAATATCATACAAGTGTTGTTACACTGAGTTTCTTATTCAAAGAGTAATCTGCAAGTACTACAACACTAAGAAATAGTAACTGAACAATATCATAACGGGAATTGAAATTCACGTTCTCTATTTTACGATCCACACTTCATGTTTCATTTTTTAGTAACTTAAAATTTGTCTTTCTATAAGAATTTCAAAAAACAAACAAAAAACAGATAAAATGCGTGTAAATTACAAATAAGGAGTGTGAATTTCATTCTCCTATCATATATAAGTTTTATTTCGATTTACTAAACGGGACATGGGTTTGGTGGGTTTTTTGGTCTATAGAACTTCCATGAAGCCCATAAGGCAAAAGAGAAACAGACCAGGTCCGAGTGAGCGAGCGAAGGCCCGCAAGGGAACAACACCAGTCCTTTATTCTTATTTCTTAATAGCGAAGGAAGACAAACCAACGAAGAAAACTCCCATAAAATAGCAAACGCCGAAATTGGAGGTTGAAATCCGCGCAAAGAAAGCTGTACAGTCACTGCAACTATAATTCCACACTGACAGTGAAAAGGGGGAGTACGAGTCTCCACTTTCCTCTGTTCAACTCAGCCTGCAATCTCTCTTCTTTCTCAGAATCTTCGATGGGAAAGTACGTCTCTCTGACTTCTAATCTCGATTCTCTTGGTTTCAACTTTGAGGGTTTTGGGTTTCACTTTCTTTAAGTTATGTTCATCTCTACTGTGTAATCTAACCTAGCAACACTACTGTGGTACCTGTTAATTCTCTAATTTGAACTTTGAAGGGTTAGGATTTTAATTTTTTTTTTTTTTTCAGTTCTGTTTATGTACTGCATTGCCTAATTTAGCTTCACAATTGAATCTTGATCACTCCCAACAGAAAGAAAAATCAGAAACTGAAACTTTTGGAAGATTATAAGACAAAGGAGCAGGTGTTCTTATCCTGGAGCTGTCCCCCTAAAGGCTGGTACAAACTTAACGTGGATGGGACAAAGCATAAGTGGATAGGAGGAGGTGGTGTCATCCGAAATGAATACGGTGAATGGGTTGGAGGATTTGCGGCAAATTTCGGAAAGGGCAAAGTGATTGATGCTGAGCTTTCGGCGTTACATACTGGCTTGGAATATGCTTGGAATTCTGGATGGTTTCCTCTTGAAGTAGAAACCGACGCGATAAAGACTATACAGTTTATGGTGAATGAAATTGAGGTGGACCATAGTCACCCTCAGTTTGACTTGATTAGGAGCTGCCAGGCACTCCTTAATCAGAACTGGAGATATTCTCTGCGTCATGTGTATAGAGAACAGAACTGTGTAGCTGATTCTTTAGCCAGACATGGGCTTACAATGGAGCCAGGCTGCCACTATTTTACTGATCCACCTCCTCATTGTATCCCTTTGCTGGATGAGGATCAGAGTGGGTTCGCTCGACCCCGGTTTGTTACTCCTAGAGCCATGCAATACAGGTTTGTTTTGGCTCAGTTTTGTTTTTTGGCCTCGTTTCTAGGTTTTGAGTGTTATCTTCTGAGATAGTTTCTATCATGTGATTTTTTGGTGTTATGGTGACATGTTCTTTTTGGTTTTGGATTTGAAGGGGAATGACGAATCAGAGTCAAAGTCTGAAAACAGGGGACAGTCAGAAAATGGAGGAGAGTCAGGAAAGGGAGGATCTTGCATCTGTGACTTTCAGATGGAAAATCGACAACTTCTCTGAGTTGAACTTGAAGCATTACTCTGAGGTTTTCATCATCGGTGATTTCAAATGGTATTTTCAAGTATTTCCTACTATTTGATATGCTCAAAGTTTTATACTTTGTGCCATGTTATAGTTTCCCCTTGCTTGGTGTGGTCAGGCGGATCCTTATTTATCCAAGGGGAAACAACACAAACCATCTGTCGGTGTATTTGGAAGTTCCTGATTCTTCAGAATTACCTCATGGGTGGTCTAGATATTCCCAATTCAGCTTAACCATGGTTAATCAAGTTAATCACAGCAAGTCATTCACAAAGGGTACTTTCTATTTGTTTTTTTTTTTTTTTATACATTTATGCCTATGTTTTTTCTTAGTTGTCTAGTCATTTATGGTAATGGTAATTTTAGTGGCTGTGATGGTGTTTCTTTCATCTTTTATGGACATTGTGCTTTGATTTTGTCTCACACAGTCACGCTTACAAATCAATGCATGATTGCCTTCTCCAGTTTCAAAATTTTTTAGTTTCTACCTTGTTATGAAATGATAGTCGCTTATGCTCAAAATATGAGATTTGGTTCTAAACTTGTAATAGCAATTTTATATATTTTCTCAAATAGAGTTCTAGTTGGAGAAAAGATTGAACTATGGAATATGTTTTCTTGTTTGGTCTAGACATAAGACTCCATGGAGAAGAAGAAAGTGGTACCTATGATCCCTTTTGGAGAATAGAAACTTCTCTTACTTTTTTTCATCAAAAAGAAATCAATAGAAACTATTGGTCATTTGATTTGCTCTTATTTCATGCCCCCTTCTAGGTAACACTCAAGGAATGACAATTTCTCAAATCCTTGACAGTTAATATTTTCTTTTTCTACAATTTTCCTTGATACAATAGGAAATATAACAGCTCTATTCATTTTAATTTATTCTGTGCTGATTAACCTAATATAGTGTAAATTCATAGATCGGTTTGCGGTCTTGCTTTACATTCCTCTATTTGCAGTATTTCTATATTGATGGTTTACTTCTGTTAATGAAAAATGTTGTGCTAAAATTGTTTTAAAATAGCAAGTTACTGACCACCTTTGACAACAGAAGCTTACTGGTATCAAGTATCAACTGTACTAACTGTCGAAACTCAAGCAAATTCATTCTTCTGCAGTCATGATTGAAGTGTTTCAACCGAACTAGCTTTGATTATTCTTGTTATTTCTTATTTACCTTATGAAGAGATATGCTTCTTGATAAATGTTTTTGTGTCCTTTGATTTCCTATTTGAAGGAACTGTACATGTATTCAGTATTCATGAGAGTGAATTTGGGTTCCAATCATTAGCCCCTCTAATTCTTCTCCGTGACCAAAGAAATGGGTTTCTTGTGAATGATACATGTATCATTGAAGCCGAGGTTGGAGTCCGTAAGACCGAAGCAAAGATTTTGGAAGTCCCAAGTTCCAGCATTTCTGCATCTGTGGAGGCAACTATTTTATAGGACAGAAGCAGAATGAAGAGTAAAGGTTGTCCTCACGAGTCATGAGACACGCATAAACCTTATGCAGTTACGCTGCGACTGGACACTTTGGTATATAGATTCGCAAAGCAATCAATGTAGTACTTGAAAGAAAAAAATAATAATAAACACTCCTTATAGTATCTTCGCCCATTTTTGGTCTAATTGCTGTTAAATATGGTGGTAAAATGGACATCCAACTCTTTTTATCCTCATGAAATGTAAAAGTAATTTTTTTTTTGTTGGTTGGTTAACAAGGGGCCTGAAAGGCCAGCTAAAGAAAAAAGAAAAAGCTAACTAAAAGGCTTCAGAATCATGCCCAATTTTCATCTTCTGAGATCTACCAACAGAATCCAGATCTTCCAAGTAAGCCTGCAAAGCATGAGGAGGAAGGTCGGCAAATTCAATCACTCCATAGTCATGGTTAATATTCTTTTTGGCTAAGCAGTCAGCCATCATATTGCACTCTCTATAAATATGATTTAGAGAAACAGAACTAAATCTCCCAAGCAAAGTTCTGCAGCAAGAAATCAGGGAGCCAAGAGGGTGCAATGTAGTATCACTGTCAAGAACAAGTTTAACCAAAAGAGTCGAGTCGGATTCGATTTCCAGCATATCAATACCACAAGAAATAGCTTGTTTCAAACCATAGTATAAGCTCCATGATTCAGCATGTAAAACCTCTCCAATGCCCAAATTGGCCTGAAAACCTTTGATCCAAGTACCAGAAGAACACCTGATAATACCATCTGCTCCAATTTTTCCAAAATTACCATTCCTAGAACCATCAACATTTAGTTTAAACATACCACTAGGAGGTCTGGACCAATTCAAGAGATTTAAGCAATAACCAATATTTAAGGACTTCTTTGCCTGAGCAGTAGCCCATTCGGTACCAGCATTGATGATTAGGTGATTTGAGATTAAAGGATACTGGAAACATGGTTCAAGAGTGACCTTGTTTCTCCATTTCCATATATACCAACAAATGAACACAAATATTGAGATTGCAATTCAGAGCTAAAACTGACCTTGCACAGAAGATGAACTATAAGCCAACCATTCCAACTCATCTAAAAAGTATTAGCCATGCAAGATGGTATATTGAAAGAATTCCATATCAATTGAGCAGCAGGGTAATCTCGAAATAGGTGAGCAAGAGTCTCAAGAGCTTGATGGCATAGAGGACAAGAGTTGTCAGTGGTCAAATTCCTTTTGGCTCTTTGAAAATTTTTCAGAGTTTGCCATGACAAACAATCCATGTGAATATCTTCAATTTGGGAGGAAGCTGCAATTTCCAAATGAATTTCCATGGAGAGTTATCCTGACAATAGGATGCAAAGAAAATAACATAAGCAAACTTTACACTAAAGATACCATTAGAAGTATAACCCCAAATTTGTTTATCTTCTCCACATCCATCAAAGCCAGGAGGAATACGAAAAATCTGGTCGATAATATGTTGAGGAAGACAAGCAGTTAATTTATCAATGTTCCAACCATGGTCATCCCAAAAGTTATGAATTTTATCAGCAGGATTAAAGGAGGCAGAAGGAAGAATATGGTTCTGAAGGAAAAAAGGAGGCAGCCACATATCGGACCAGAAATTAATTCGTCTTCCATCTCCAACTCTCCAGATCAAGCCTTGTTTAAGAAGATTAGCCCCATGAACAATACTTCTCCATGTACTGGAACAATCCTTGGGGACAACATAAGAGTCATCAACAAGATTGGCACTATGAAGGTATTTTTCCCTGTAAATTGTAGCCCACAATCCAGAATCATTGTTGTGGAGTCTCCATCCAGCTTTTGCAAGCATAGCCTGATTCATATTAGTTGTTTTTTTAATGCCCAAACCACCAAAGTTCTTAGGTAAATAAAGTGTTCCAATTTATGAGATGAATTTTCTTCTTTTCGTCGCAGTCACCCCACAGAAAGTTCCTATTTAGCTTATCCAAATCATCACATATAGACATCGGGAGCTTTGCAGTTTGCATGGCATAACTGGGAATAGCAGCATTCACAGAGTGAATTAGATTCAATCTTCCAGCAAAGCTTAAATGCTTACATTTCCAACTAGAGAGTCTATTTTGAACTTTATCAAGAATAGAGGCATATGTTTATTTATTAACTCTTGGGTGGATTAAAGGCATACCAAGGTATTTTCCCAAATCAGAAATAAGAGGGGAACCACATATATTACTAATATTTCCAGCAATCTCAGTATTGGTATTAGGAGAGCAAAAAATGAGAGATTTTTCATAACTGACAGACTGACCTGATAAGGAACGGAAGATATCAAGACATTGCTTAAGTTTTCAGTAGCTTCAGCAAATAGCATGAGGTCATCCGCAAAAAAGAGATGAGAAATCTTGGGGCTAGACTGGGATGCTTTAACAGCTTTCCATTCACCAATATCAACAGAATTAGATGGGACAATTTTTCCATGAACAATACAAAAATATAAGGTGAAAGTGGATCACCTTGACGGATTCCTCTATGAGCAGTAAAAGAATCAGTAAGTTCCCCATTAAAGCAAATCTGGAAGCTACTAGAAGTTATGCAGTTCATAATAAGCTTAACTAGAGATGCAGGAATAAGAGCCTCATACAACACAGATTCAATAAATTGCCAACTTATTCTGTCATAGGCTTTTGATAAATCAACCTTCCAAGCAAAGAAACCTCCAAGACCTCAGGATTTTCTGAACTTATAAAGCAACTCTTGAGCAACCATGATGTTATCAGAGATATGGCGACCAGGTACATAACTATCTTGATTAGAACTAATCAAGTAATGCATCAGAGGCCTAAGTCTAGCAACGATTATTTTAGAAATCACCTTATAAACAGTTGTGCATAGACTAATTGGTCTAAATTGAGTCATATTTTGGGGACCAGGGAATTTAGGAATAAGAGAGATGATGGTGTGATTCATACCTGCAGGGATAATGCCAGAAGAAAAAGCCTGCTTCACAGTAGTATAAATCTCAGAAGCACATAACTGCCAGTTATGTTGATAAAAGATAGCAGGAAAGCCATCATAACATGGGGCTTTCAATCCTCCAATAGAGAATAAAGCATTTTTAACTTCACACAAGGAGATTGGCTTGGTAAGAGAATCATACTGGACAATATCAATTTCAAGAAATAGCCAAGGAATAACATATGTAACATCAGATGCATCAGAAAGAGAGAATAAATTTTGGAAAAAACCAACAGCAATACCCTTCATAACTCTAATATCAGTTTGCCACATTCCCTGACCATCAAATAATCCCTCAATTTTATTTTTTCTTCTTCTGACAAGAGTTGTCAAATGAAAAAAAATTGTATTTTTATCAACATCCTGAAGCCACTTATCTCTGGATTTCTGCTTCCAAAACAGATTTTCTTGGTCCCTTAAAATTTCATACTCCTTAGTGAGCACAGATTCTAGTTTAACAAGAAAAGGATTATCAAATCTATCTCAGGACTTTTGAATTCCTCCAATCCTAGCAAGAAGCTTCTTTTTCAGCTGAAAAATATTTCCAAAGGTCTCAAAATTCCATTTTTTCAAAGCATGGCCAAGTTGAGCAGTTTTATCAACAAGGCTACCAGTTGCAGAATTCCAAGTTGTGGAAACAAAATTCTCAAAATCATTATGTGTCAACCACATGGCCTAGAACTTGAAAGGAATGATAGACCTGTTAACAGTGCTGTTGGAATGTAGCTGAAGCAGTATTAGGTAGTGATCGGACTTTAATTTCGGCAAGTGACTTATGAAAGCCTCAGGAAAGAAATTCCTCCAATCACAAGTGTGGAAGGCTCTTCATATATATACGTATGCCGACCTAGGCTTCTAGTTGTCAAATACCTTATTCAATTAGATGGTAATGTAAATGAACCTTAACTGAACCTTACCTATGTAACCCTATTCCTAATAGATTCAAGTCTCTCTTTGATTCTATTATCAGTCCAAGTATAACAAGATCCAAAAAAACCCAAATCAATAAGACCTTTATTATCCACCCAAGTTTTAAGGCCACCAAATCTTCCAGCAACAGAACCAAAAATTTTATCAGCAATAGAATAAAGTTTATTGAAATCTCTAATATAATCCAGGGAAGTGGATTGTTGGAGAACAAATTATCAAGATAATTCCATAATCCACTTCTAAGAGAGTTTGTAGGACTTGCATAGAGAGTGGTTAGCATCCAAGGAGAATGTCTAGGAATAGAGATTTTAATGGTAATGGCCTGGGAACTAGCATCAATAAAATCAACAGAAAACTTTGCACTATCCCATAAAAGCCATAAGCCTCCAGAAAAACCATTTGCTTCAACAATTTTATGATCAGTAAAACCAAGGGCCAAGAGAGTATTTTTAGCTTTAGCAAATTGAACCCTAGGTTCACATACAGCAAGAATATCAACATTATGTATCTTAACAAGGTCTACAATATCAGATCTAAACTCACTACTTGCACCTCTAGAATTCCAAAATAGAATTTCAATCATTTGAACAAAGTAGGAGAGTGGGATATAATCTCAAAGGTTAAATTTCAGCCATACCCTCCATACTAGAGGGCATATCGGAACTACTAATAATAGTAGTTTGGTCATCAGAACTACTAATAATAATAGTTTGGTCAGGAACTACTAATAATAATAGTAGTTTGGTCAGGAACTACTAATAAAAGTAGTTTGGTCATTATCAGAAGTACTAGTATTCATAACAGGGTCAGAACAAACCTGGCCACTGCAAGTATTACCACCTTGAGTAATATTCATAGAAGATGAAATAGAACTACAAATGTCACGCCTCGAATTTTAGAATAAAAATTCAAAATCCGAAACATGAATTACTACAACTTAAAATAACTATCCTGAAAATTTATTTTTTTCTTAACAACTTCACCACACAATTTAATTTCAAGAACCGAATTTAGTATCGGTTAATTATTACAACTCACTCACAAATAAATTGTAAAGTTCTAAATAAGCATAACAAACCTCACAACTTAAATGAAAGCAAAATAAATGTTGCAACACCTAAACAGCACGGTGACCTCCCTGGTTATCCTGACCTGCAGGAATATCCGCTACACCATTTGAATAGTGTACCGGGATTGCAACAACACAAAACCCGGTAAGCTTTTCAAAGCTCGTATGAGTAAAAAGAAAGAACGGTTATTTAATTAAATCATAATTATTTTCACCCAAGTCAACACTTCACAATTTTCACATCCACAAGAACCAAAAATCTCAAATCAATCACCAAATCACAAATCAACACAAAACCCTAATTCACATCTTTCTTCTCAAAACCCCGAAATCGTATTTATAAAAATACTGTATTGACAGACTAGAGCTCTAACTGAATCGTAGCCGGTCACCTGGCCTAGGTTATGACATCCGACATATTTATCTTTATCGTATTTCATCAATATGTATACTTATATACATATTTAGAACGTCCGATAATCGTACATACTCAACCAATCGTATCTTATCATCCACCTAGGATTAGAGCGTCCGATTTCCCCATACCGGTCACTACGTTGATCCTAAATCCATAATGTGCACAACAATATGTTTTCACATAATGGAATCAACTCATCCAACATACATAATATTATTATGAAATTTAAGCATTTGAAATATAATTCAAATCATCATTCCAACTCAATCATATCATCACTCAACAACACACCAACCAATATATATATTCCACGTAAATATATATATATATATATATATATATATACACACACACACACGTAATCATCCAATCAGGAATGACCACTAATATCATCTATAGTTCACATAAGAAAATCGTGAAATTCATTTATATAATTAAAATTCATTTTACTTACCTATGGACCGTAGTTGATCAAGTCCATATGATTTTAAAAACAAATATTTAATCCATAAGCATTTTTCACACAATTACAAAAATAAATAATTCAAAGCAGTCGATTCGTAATATGAGCCACGTGAGTTTTACTCACTTTAAAACTCCCGTTGCGTCTTCACTTAAAATACAAATCTCAATAATCCAAATGTTCGTCAACTCAAGCCGTCAAATACTTAATCAAGCACGGTCTTTACTTAGCAAACGAAGCACGAAATAAACTTAATTGATGATCCAACGGTCGGATTCTAAAATAAAGATGATCCAACGGTCGGATTGAATTTAAACTATGATCCAACGGTTAGATCCTCACGGATCTCCCTTAGAAACATCCTATCAAAATTATACGAAAATCTGACGGACGGATCCTAACAAATCGCCTCCCGAATCACTGTTTTATAATTATACGGAGATCCAACGGTCGGATCTTCGCCTGTGACCACACAAGTTATTGGGACAGACATATGATCATCATATTAAAATTTGAAGTAAAACAGATAGTTTGATCTCCGTAAATCGTAAACCGAAGATAAAGTGTAAAACCGAAAATAGTAACGTCAAAACTCAAATTGACTATTTATCACCCTTTTCTAACATTACCATGTTATATATCAAAACGCTCGTATGGATGTATAGATCATCGTCCAGATAATATAAACTCAAAATTTAGTCCAACGGGCCGCCACACGCGGGTCACCTCAGATGCAAAAGTTGTCAATTACAAACTTCTTCAAAATGAAATTATGAACAACTTTAATACCTGACTTTTTCCAAGATAAGATCTAGATCGTTCTAGATCGGGCTTTGAAGTTGGATTAATCTCGGTCGCTCGATCAGATTCCAGATCTAATAATGGATGTCCAAACCTTCAACTCTTGATCTACAACTCTACACTCAAAATCGTGATGCAAGCCACATATGGGGATGATCAGAAGGAAGAGGACATCACGAAAATGAGGAGGATCGGCTCGTGCACCACCGGAAATGTGGAGTTCCGGCCGGGTCGGGTTTGAGGCTTGAAAAGAGGCTTCCATCCAGGAGGCAGGGTGAAGCAAGGGCGGGGAGCGGCTGGGCATAGCACGGCAAAGGCGGGGAGCGCCGGGTCCGGCGGCGCGCGTGGCCGAGAAGGGTGGTTTCCACCCGGGTCGGGTCGGGACCGGGTCAGCCGGGGGAGGGGGCTGTGCGAGAGAGAGAGAGAGAGGGGGGGGGACTGAAATGCAAAAATCAAATTTTTCGTCTTTAATGAAAAAAAATGATTTTTCATGATATTTATAGAAAATTTTTAATTTTCAAATATTCATAACTTATTCATACGAACTCCGAATCTTACGTTCCACGTATATGCACGAACTCGTATCGACGAGCTTTACAACTTTCATGAATGAAGTTTTCTCAAATTTTGAACGTATAAAATCACGACCCCCTAAATAACGTTCGTTTTAGAAAATAAAATCATTCGAAACCAACCTTCTCAAACCAAGACATACCAATTAATCCCAAATATCATAATTCAATTAATATAACAATAATTGAATTACATAAATTTATTATATGAAAATTCGGGTCTTTACAACCAATCTCAAGAATTATAGGTGGACTATGTCCAAATGAATCAAGATTCTTATAGGAGGAAGAAGAAACATGAGTACCATTGAACAGAGCATTTAAACTTGGAAATAGGGGTTTCCTGGCTGGATCATGCTTCAAAATAGAGTGTTTCTTGGGCTGAGTTGGGACAGAAGACTTGACATCTGATGTCTTAGTAGTATTAGTCTTCCTGATTCCAATAACAGTAGGAGATTTGTCATTAGTAAGAACCACATTGACTTTGCTGGAATTGATCACAGTACTCTTGGGTGGACTCGCAGCATAAATGGTTGATTTAGAAGTAGTCTCTTTGGTATTCTCACCATTTCGAGCCGATTTATCCTGAATCTTTTTCCAAACCTTTACAATTTTTGGTTCAGAAGAACTCTCATGATTGCTAACTTGATCATCCTGTATAAATGGTTCTTCCTGCATAGCATTCTCACCTTCAGCATTATAAGTTTGCAGGATAGCAAATCTGGAACTTGGTTTAGCGTGCGATTGCTAAGGGCTTTAGCATTGTTCATTTTTCTATTTTTATAGGACATTAACATCCAGGGTCCATACCTTTGATGGGTGTAATAGTATCTGGAGAAGAATCTTTGGTTGTAGAGAGGTGAACTGAAATGTTGGTGTCCATGTCAGTAGGTTGAGAATGATCAGGGGGGTTGGTTGATGTAGTAGTATCAGTAGACTTTTCCACATTCATTGAATTGTCATTGCTGGTCCCAGATGCAACATTAGTTTCCTCATTCTGATATGGGCAACTAGCTTTCACATGTCCATAACATCCACACTGAAAGCCAATCATAGATATGCCTTCGTACACCACATTATAAGCAATTCCCTCCACCTCCACAAATGGCCTCAATGGTTTCTGCAAATCAACTTCAATGCAGAGTCTGCAAAATTTGCCCCTAGATTGAGCAAGAATGGGTTTATCAATTCTAACAAAAGACCCCAAGATTTTACCAATTTTGTTCAATGTGTAATCCTTAACATATCTCACAAGTAAACCCAGAATTCTAACCCAGACAGCCATTCTATTAATTTTATCATTGAAAGGATCAAAGTCCGGTCTCCATTGTTGAACCACTGAAGTCTGTCCTGCAATAATCCGAGGTCCTCCTCACAAAGCATTATGCATATCTTCATCAAGGTTAAATTTTACAATGAAATAATCATTTGGTATGTCAATTAGTTGCCAAGGACCTTGAGAGTTCCATTTACGAGTAAGACTATCCAGCAGAAATTTCCAAGCATTAACAATGTTAGGCTTACCCATTAACTTGACAATCACAGCACAGCGCCATTTCAGGTCTAATTTGTCTTTAACTCTCTGCGAGAAGAAAATATTGGGTGCGATTTTACCATCAGAGATATGATAATCATCTTCAGTCATTTCAAAATTCTCCACCGCAGCACAACCATAATTGCTAAGTGGGTTCAGTAGCCGAGCAGCATAAGTGTTCGATTTGACAAGCAAATCAGGAATTGAGAAGCCAGATTCAGTAGCAGTAACTTTAACTGCTTAGAGCTTACCACACATTTCATCATCAGTACGAATACGCTTAAAAGAAGAGGATGATTCTTCTCCGCCGCTCCCCAATGGAAGGGCGGAGAAGGTGAAAACAGGAAAGTCCGCCGACACCACGACCTCCAGATGTCAATCAGAATGCCACAACCAGTGACCAAATTGCAGTAGAAATGGCAAGGTATTGGTACTGGAGGTTGCTTTTTCGTCCACGCGTGAAGCGCGTTCTAAGAAAGCAGAGGTTTGCAATTGTTAACTCAGTCCTGATTTTCAAATGAGAGATAAAAGTATCTTTGATAAAATCAGGACGGGACATAAATAAGTAAACTCAATTCATACATCTAAGACAAACTAAATCAGACAAACATTGCTCATTTTGACTAGGTTTTTTTGTTTTAACAATGAAAAATTTCATTAAATTACACAGAGTATGAGGTGTTTAATTATTAAAAAGCAAGCTTATAAACAATGATACATCAGAAAAAGCCCAACTCGATGATCCAATTGCCTAAGCTACTCAATTGTGGTTTAACGCAAATACTCCTCATAGATTAAATTATTTTTTTTGAGAACCAAACTAATTAAAAAGGTAAAAATTGTTGACTAATGACAAATAAAAGGAAAATAGTTTTAAAACAAAAAAATTAATGAGTTTCTTTTTATCTTTTGTGAGAAGAAGCTTTTTTCTTTTATTGAAAAATAATAGTAAGCTTAACCATGAGTGTGTGATATTTGTGATTTTATAAACTGGACACCCGTCATTAATTTGGTCATAGTATTAATAAAATTCCAAAAACCAAACCCTAGAGTTCGAGACTAGCGAAGGCGGCAGTCTCTCTCCACCTCAAGTAGAGTAGGCCTCGTTTCTGGCATCTGGTAGATTGCGGTTTCGGTGGGAGGAGTTAGCGTTTCGTGGCTTGTGACGGTCTTGGGTTATGAGTTGATTGGATCCTGGAGGGCGATTTCGGGTGGTGTTGGTGGCAGGAATTTGAGGCAGATCTTCTTGATTACGGCCGTTTGCGGAGGGGAGCGATTTGCTGACGTAAGGGAGGCACAACTTGGACTAAGTAGTCGTTGGAGCTTTTGGAGATCCCTACTAAGGTATGTTTTGCCTGATTTGATGTTGTAGTGGAATGATCGGCCGCCTGAGAGACTGACGAAGGCAGAGGTAGCCTGGTCACTGGGGGCTAGGGCTACTGTCCTTTTTTATCAGCTTTGGGGTTCAACTTTGGGGTTGGGCTTTTTGACCTGGGCTACTTGGGATGATGGGCTCTGTGTTGTGGGCCAGTAGGGGAAGTGTCTTGCCACTCTCATTCGTCACTTAGTGATGAGGGTGAACATTCTTGGGCTTTCAAGTCAATATATGGTCCATGACCAATTGTTTTAGATCATAACTGCTACGGAGAGTTGATAATTATCTAAAATAAGATTGGCTATCATGTGGTTTATGGATAAGAAGTTGCTCATATTTGTTTGCTAGAAAGTGGCTGTTTCTGCACCACATTTGCGTGATTAGTTATAGCGAGCTCCAAACAGACTTATAACAAGTTTGCATTTACTTGATAGAGTTGGGACCGTTTCCTATTCAAGTACATGATAGACTCTAACCCATGTCAATAACTATTGAATCTTATGAAATCAATATCCTTTCCAAAAAAAAAAAATGGTCACTGTATGAACGGCCCTGATTGAATTGAAATGCAAAATAGTCTCCGCGCCATAACAGGAGACCACCACCTTGGTCGACTTCACAAAATAGGAAATATGCAGGCACTGGCAAAACCCAGAGCCATTAAAGAAACCTCCCCAAAACAGACCAACAACCCATTATGAAATTTCAGAGGACTCCTGCAACTCTGCACAACCACTCCAACAAAACAAGCACGCTCCAATGGTGGTGCGTGAAATTCAATCGCACTCACTACACTGTCCTTAATACCTTCCACAGAGTTGAAATTGAAGTCCCCCTTTGGTTTTTAGACTCTGTTCTCCACTTTCCTCTCTGTTTGAGTTAGGGCACCGCCGTCTCTGCCTTGTTGGACTCCTCAATGGGAAGGTACGTCTCTCTCTAATGGGTTTGATTCTGTAATTTGAATTTTAAAGATTAGGTTTTTAGACATGAATAGATTTTAAATCTGAGAATGTTATGTGTTGCATTGCCTTTGATTAGTCATCTAAGTTTATGGGTCTTGTAACAGTGAGAAATGTAACTTTGAGGAGCAGTTGGACTGTTCCTGGAGGTCTCCCCACCATGGATGGAAGTGTTTGGGTCCTAAATTAGAGGCCAAGAGGTATAGACTCCATGTAGCTGGGAGTCGGGGAATCGGATCTAGAAGCATAGGAGGAGGAGGTGTGATTAGAAATGAAAAGGGAGAATGGGTAGCTGGATTTGCAGAAAATTTGGGAACTGGCAGAGTTATTGAGGCAAAGCTTTGGGCTTTGTATAGAGGATTGGAGCTTGCTTGGAAATCTGGGTGGGCTCCTCTTGAGGTGGAATGTGACTCAAATGTGGCTGTAACTGTCGTAATGAATCAAGTGGTGCACCAGAACCACTCTCTGTTTCAGTTGGTTAAAAGCTGCCGGGAGCTCCTTGAGCAAAATTGGAAATGTTCGCTAGGGTGTGTATCGGCGGAACAAAACTGTCTGGCCATTTTTCTAGCCAATTTGGGGCTTAGTATGAAGCTGGGATGCCACTATTTTGATGTTCCCCCTCCGGCGTGTGCCCCATTTTTGGTTCAGGATGAGTGCAGCGTAGCTCCGCCAGGGTCTGCTGCTGCTCGTAAGATGAAGAATCAGGAGGTTGATAGAATGATTCAAAGGGATACTAGAAGGAAGAATCAAAGGGTGCGTAAACTGATTCAGAAGGCTCGTAGAATGAAGAATCGGAAAGTGAAAGAGGATCGTGAATCTGTGATATTCACATGGAGAATTGACACCTTCTCTAGACTGGACACCTTCCAGCATTTCTCAGAGCCTTTCATCATCGGTGATTTCAAATGGTACTTTTAAGTATCTCCTAGCATTCGTAGACTTAAAAAATTCTCTGCTTTGTCATATGTTGTGGTTTTTAACTTGCTTTTATCATCTGTGATTAAATGTTAATCTAAAATACTCGCTAGCATTCACATACTTAAAACATTCTATTGCTTTGTGATATCTTGTGGTTTTTTTAACTTGCCTTGGTTGCTTTTGTCAGGCTGATCGTTATCTATCCAAAGGGAAACAAGGAGGACTACTTGTCTGTGTATTTGGATATGTCAGATACTAGGGCATTGCCACTTGGGTGGGCCAAATTCAGCTTAACCTTAGTTGATCAACTCCAGTGCAGCAAGTCAATAACAAAGGGTACATTCTATTCTCTTTCTCTTGTTTGTATCTGTTGGCTTGAAGTTTTACAGAATGCTGTAAATTCCTGCATCCTCTTATGGACGATTTGCTTTGATTTACTCTCAGCCTTACAACAAAATAATGAATGACTACATGATGACAATATATGTGTGACTGACTGCCTTCTACACTTGTTTAAATTCTTAAATTCACCATTTGTTATCAACTTTTCTGCTGACCCTAGTCCATGAGATTTAGTTGCAGTAACTGTAAAATGTAAAACTGTACAAAAGATGGAGAAAAGAAAAATAGAAGTATGGAATGTGTTTTTTTTTTTTTTTTTTTTTCCTTTGAAGTGGAAAATCGATTAGTTAGAGAGAGGTAGAGTAGTGTTAAATATGAAGGGAAGTCTAAGTTGAAGGAATAATAGAACTTCAAATTGTCATACTGTTAATTTTGTTTCCATTTTTTTCATGTTGCCCTTATAGGAAGACTCAAGAAAGACATGGTTTCTCAGATTCAAAAGGCATCTAGCATTATTCTCTTTTTTGTTGGAGATAATAGTGTAAATTCACTGACTGCATTAACGGTCTTAATATTACATCTCCATTCAATTGTACTTGCGGAAGGTGGTTCAATCATGTTAACGAAACCTATTTAACTGTTAAAATTGTTGTGGACTAATAAACTTATTGGCCAACTATGACGACAGAAGCTTGCTGATATTAACTGTCAATATTTAAGGGATTTCCTTCATCTGCATGTCTGGTTGCTTGTTTTGTATCATTTTTTTGATATATCTGATTTGATCCATTAAAATGGATAGGATGCACGATAGTCATATATATATATATATATATATATATATATTTTCTTCAGTTAAAATGAAGTATAAGAAGGTTATATATATATATATATTTTTTTTTTCTTCAGTTAAAATGGAGTATAAGAAGGTTGAGTTGCTGCAACTAAATACTTTAGAAAAGTTGGACAACTTTTCGTATTATATTGTGGTTTGCTGTTTTTAGTACGTTTACTTAGCTACTGAGATAAGTGTATGAGGTCCATTTGATAGCTGACATGCATTTACTGAAAGTAGTAGCTTTGTCATATGGATAATTCACTGGGAACTAAATTCATGTGTGACAAGGTGAATACCATCGAAAGCACACATTTGTACGTCTTACTTGAATAACAATGATACAAGATTGACCTACATACACTGCTATTTGTGTCGAAAATCTCTTACCCAAATGCTTTCTATCAAGTGTTTGGTCTTTATTTGGATTAATCCTATTTTCTTTTAATGTCCTTTGATGTTTTTCTTTGCAGAGATTGTACATGTGTTCGATGCTTGTGAGAGGGACTGTGGCTTCCAATCATTAGTTCCTCTAAGTCAATTTTATGACCATGGTAATGGGTACATTGTGAATGACATATGTATAATTGAAGCCAAGGTTGCAATTTTACAAGACCATGGAATTTTTGCTTCTGTGGAGCCCTTCAGGAAGGAAAAAGAGGGGCAGGGACCTTCAAATGTGCAGCCTGTGAATGTTCCAGACTTTTTCACAAGATGGGAGACACCAAGTTGTGAACAGGTGCCTGCCAGCTACCACAATGCAGCAAGTTCTGAACAAATTTGCACCGAGCTTCCTAACATTTCCATTGCCAAGGAATCTGAGGTTGTGTCCTCCACATCAGCTGATGAGCTCATGGATTTCAGGGGTTTAGCCAAAATACAAAAAGCTTTTGTTCCGCTATTAGATGAAGTTTGTTCATGTCACTCTTCTCTCATTGAATGCCAAATGAAGCAAAGTCCCACGTTTATCGAGTGGGCATTCACAGCCTTGGGCCGAGTTCTACATTTTTGAAAACTAAAAAAGTTAAGGATATGACAGATGATGTCTGTGCAGACCTAGAACTTCTACGGAAAGAGCTCCAGATCTTCAAATTTGACTTGGCTTGGCTGAAGCCTCATGTTCAAAGAGCTTTGCGTATGAATAAGTTGGTCAAAAGGGCAGGACAAGTAAAGATATTGAGAAAGGATGTGGTTGATTTGGAGATTGAAAACAAGAGGCTAATGGCTAAGCTCGAGGTAGCAAGAAGAGAATTGGAAAAGGCTGAAGGTCTTGAGAGATGGACATGGATGAGGAGCTAGGTTATGGGGGTTAGCTGTCCTGTGGAATTCTGAATTATGAGAACTCTCAGATAGTCTCAGGATTCCAATTGGTTTATAGGCAGCATATATGTAGATTTAGTTTCTCCAATTAGTTCTTATTAGTTTTGTAACTACTTGAAACCTTTCTAATGGCTTGAGGTTGTACAACTTATCATTGAGTAAGACTGTTGTAGTATTATTCATTTCTGAACCTTTGCATGGTGAAGGTCATTCCACTCTGCTTCTTTATCTTTCATATCTCAATTTCTGTAGTCATTGTTGTCCTGTTGGTATTTCTTGTGCAAATCAATCATGTTAATATTCTGGATTAAGCTCCATCTTTTGATGTTCATGGTGTAGCGCCTTCAGCCGTTGTGCTTCCTGGCTTGAGAATGGTCATGCTACTCGGTCTCTGGTTCCTTTATCACCCAATAACAGTTCTCTTCGCCGTAAGCCAGAGGGCCATTTTGGGTGTTACATTACATAAAGGGCCACCAAAAGTTTTTATCTTTTATAAGGCCTCAAACGGCAAAGTTTTAATCTTTTACTCTCACTCTCACTCTCGTCGCCGGCGCTCGCTCTCTCTCTCTCTCTCTCTCTCACTCTCAACGCGGTGGAATCAATTTCAAGGATCGGCGACAATTTGACGAGAAGAAATCCGGGGCTGCATCTCAAATTTTCGATCGATTCGACGCAGTAAGCATCTATTCTTTCAACTCTCACAGTAGACACTTGCTTTGCAGTAGCTATTCAGTATTGACTATCTCGGATTTTTAGTAGAGTTTCATGCTAATATGTCATATCTCCCAGTCTACTTAATTGGTTTACATTTAAATCCAACTAGTGACTGGGTCCTTTCTTTTTCGATTATCCTAAATCAGCTTCCTCACTACCCTAACATCATCCTCCTCTTCTAGTCTTCTATACCGTGCGTACTGTTATACTAGCATCTTCTCTCCAAAAATGAGAAATCATGCATATATCTTCTTTGTTTCCAAATTGAGAAACAGAAACGAAACAAAACAGTTGTATTTGAAAACAATGCAAAGTGAGTGACCAAATGCCATATGTCTATATTTGTTTATGACATTCACAACAATCACGAGCCAATACATAGGTGAGAGATTATTTATCGAAATAAGTAAAACACTATCAAGAAATAACAAGAGCGTATTTTGCAAATCTATGATGATTTGTTAGGGGTTTATCTGTTTGTTCATGGACAAGTGCTTGGTAGCATTTGATTTATGAGATGTGTTGTTTTAATTTGCAGTAGTTTTTCATGTCCCAGTCAATAGCTTTTATATTCTGTCACAGTAGCCATCCAATTTCATGGAAGTAGCTTTCATTTTGTTTCTCAGTAGCTTTCCTATGTGTATGGATATCTTGTTGTTTCATGAACATTGCTTTGCAATAGTTTTGATAATGCTTAGTAGATTTCAGGTTATTGTTTCATAAATATTACTATAATCTTGACAATTGTTTTATGTTTCATATATGGGAGTAGCCTTTATGGTTCCTGACAATGGCTTTCCTAGTCTTTGTCAGTAGCTTTTGTAGCCTTTGGCAATAGCTTTCATATTCATTAACAGTAACTTTTTGTTTGTTATCTTTTCCCACTCTTTTCTCTAATTACTTGCAGTAAGAAAAGATGGCTGAAGGAAATGAACAGAGAGACAGACTTCCACAGTACAGAGCTAGTCTTCAGTCATTCAATGAGAAGATGAAGACATACAGGAAGGTAATCAGTCCTGATGCCATAATGAGGTTGACATCGTCACCATTCTGGGATATTATTAAGGTGTTCCATCTTCAATTTTTAGAAGATAGTGAATGCAAGAAAGTAGATGAAGACATTTTGAGGATGGTCAGGACGTATGACACCAAAAAGCAAGGGTTTGTGCTCGATCAAACCGTACACAAAATAACAGCTGAAGATGTGGCGACATGTCTTGGAGTGAGATTGCAAGGAGTGGCATTCCCGCTCAATAAGCACCACCAAAAGCCAAAGAACAATAGGATAATTGACAAGTACTTTGGTGATGCAAAGAAAGTAACAAAGGTCATGGTCGACAGTGCACTCAAAGAGGCTTTGAAAAACCCGAAGAAACAAGTCCCAAGCGATGTCGCAAGTCTGATCGTCATGAATCTATTCATATCATTCTTGTTCTGCACCTCAGGTTATACATTGTCCTGGAAGTTGGTAGAAGTTTGCACCGACTGGGCTTCTTGGCGACAATATTCATGGGCAAGCTTGATATTAGACCATCTGCATAATGGTCTAAGTAAGAAGCAGAAAGAGAAAGATGTCGCTTTGTCAGGTTGTTTGCCGCTAATCATGGTAAGTAGGTACTACTGGTTTATTAACATATCAGTAGATTTTGGCTATCAAAATTAATGTTGTTTTATTGTTATGTAACAGTATTGGTTAGCTGACAAGACAAATATTGGGGGAGCAATCAAAAGACATGAAAGAGCGACGCCAACATTTATAAAATGGTCACTCGTCGAGCTGCACAAAGATATGGTGAAACTAACCAATGTGCAGTTAGAGGTAAAGAAAGAAAAACAAAGAATTAATTTGCAATAAGAAGTCCGTTTAGAAATATATTGTTCTAGTCTTTAACATTGTGTATACTTTGTTTGATTAAAAACAGGAAATGTTTGACCAAAAGGTGACGGAGGAAGAACTTGCAGTGACATTACATATTATAAAAGGAAGAAACAAAGGAGCAGCAGAAGCAGAATCAAGTGAAACAAGTGGTTGTTTTCTCCTGTTATGGATGCTTTGCTTTTATTTGGTATTGCATTTACTGCAAAATATGTTCTGTGTGTTTTCAAATTAATGCTTGACTGCTTGCTCTATGCTTACTGAAATTTTTACCCATATAAGATGTAGAAAATGGAAAAAGGAATGTAATACAAAATAGAAAAATTGTACGTGCCATATGAGAGAATGTTTTGTTTAGAGTAGAATCAGAGTGGTAAGTCTGTGTTCCGATATAACAGGGTATATCTGATTACGACAGAGCTTGTTGGTATTAGTTGTCATAACTTAAAGTAAATCCGTCATCTGCATGTCTAGTTGCTTATGTTATATCCATCGAAAGGACGTGCATAAGCCATACTTTTTCAATTAGATGCTGTCTAAGAAGGATGAGATGCTGTGACTGGATACCCTGTTGTGTGCTAGGTCTGAGCTGTTACTTTTGAGGCACTTTTATTGGGTTCAGGACTTCAGGTTAAGGAAATTGTTAGTTAGTACATTTAATTATTTATTGTGAAATACATACGTTTAATAATTAATTAGAGTAGAAGTAGATGGTAAGTGCACATTCCAAAAATAAGGTATATGTATCTGATCACAGTGGGAAGCTTGTTGGTATTAATTGATTTTGATTCATTGAAAATAAATAAAACGTGTATAATCTATGATGTTTGAATTAATTGGTGTATAAGGAACTGTGATGCTGCAACTGGCAGTGTATTTGGTTCTGCTTAAGGGAATTGTTTGTCAGTGCATATTCATTGCGAAATATGTCATTGTTTGTTATAGGTAATATTCATTACAAAATATAGTTGATAGTTTATGCATTTGTTTATTGTGGTCAATGTTTATCAATGAAACATTTAATTGAGTTCACCATTAGTACTGATGCAAAGTTCCAGAATTTGCTTCTCCTATTACTTATTGTTTTGTACCTTGGGATAGCTATCTTAATTAGTCTTTTTGTGATCATTAGCATTTTGATTTTGCAGAAACAGTACATGTATTTGACAAAAATGACAGCGACTGGGGTTTCACCTCGTTAATTCCACTTAGTATGCTTAATGACCAACGTAAAGGGTATCCTGTGGACGATACCTGTGTCATTGAAGCAGCTGTTGCAGTCCCTAAGGCTGTCACAGCCTTAGTAAACGAAGGTGGCAGTTCTGCACCTGTGCAGCCCTTGGGTGCAGAACTGCCAATGATTGCCGAGCCTGTAGATAGCCGTGCCGAGTCTCCAGTTGTCAAGGAAGAGCCTATTTTGAGCTCCTTACCAAGTGATGAAACCGCAGATTTCAGAGGCTTTGGTAAAGTCGACAAAGCCTTTGTTCCATTGCTGGAGGAAGTTTGTTCCTTGCACCCTTCCCTGGTTGAATGCCAGCAGAACAAAGGGGAACAGTTTACTCAATGGGCATTCACAACTTTGGGTCGACTGCTCTACTTTCTAAAGACTAGAAAGCCCAAGGATATTACAGAGGAGACTTGTCGAGAGCTGAGAAAGTTATGGGCAGAGCTTGAGGTCTTCAGATTTGACTTGAGCTGGCTGAAGACAGATTTTGAAACAGCCTTGCGTAAGAAGAATCATGTTGAAAGAGCAAGGCAAATGAGGGAGGAAATGAACGCTTTGGACACTCAAAGGAAGAGGCTCAAGGCTGAGCTCGCTTCGGTGGAGGTAAATTTTGAGGAAGCACAAAGAAAAGTAGCTGATGCTGAAGAGTTGCTTGAATGTGAGCTAGGCTATGGAAGGGGTGGGCCTTCATCATAGAATGTCTTTTTTCTTTTTCTTTTTTGTTTCTTTTGCTAACAACAGGGGGGGATAGAGTCTCTCTCTTTGCTTGCTGAACATATGCAAGTAAGGCAGAGTTTCATCATGATATGTTATAAACTTATGAAATGGGTCGAATCGACATGTTTACAATAGTTTGTAACATTTTGTATATATGAGCAAGCAATTCTTTGCTCTTGTGTTTTCTGGGTGCTGAGAGTTTTTCTTTTGTTCGTGTTGATGCCTTTGAGTTCAGCTCTCTGTTTCCTCTTTTTTCTGTGAATTTGCAATAGTCTCTTCCAAAGGTACAACTTTTAAGGCATCATTATCAACAAACAGATTGTGTTTGTGCGATTCAAAACGACATCGTCTTTGTGCGGACAACCTTAAACCCCACTTGCTCAGATATCTCGGGTTCTGGAGGTTTCTAAAGCCCAGTGAAACCTATCTTCCTAAAACCCCAACTAAAAAATAATAAAAATATCTTCCTAAAACCAACTTGGTGTTTAGACGAAAATACCCTCCTAATTCCAAAGAATTATAACAGCATAGCGGGGCATTTTCGTAAACTTAAACACCACCGGCAGCACTCACCCACAAAACTTTTCTGTCACGCTGTGTTTTGACTGTTTTTCTTTCTCTCCAAGCACAAGTACTCTTCTCTTGGCTCTCCCCAGCTTAAGCCCCTCATCAAATCTCTCTAGAAACCCCAATTTTTTCATATTCCCATTTTGCCCCTGCAGTTTCTCCTCCTCAGCCATGTTCGTCTCTAGGGTTTTAGCTCGCGTTTCGAGGGCCATCCCCAGGAGCACGGTGTCCTTCGCCGCTCAGCCGAATCACCGATTCCCAATCATTTCCAATCAGTCGCAGCCTCCGATCCAGGACTTGCCCAATAAGGTGCCAAACCCCCCCCCCCCCCCCCCCCCCCCTAATTTTGCTTATTTCCTCACTAGGGTTTTGCTAGGGTTTAAGGTGTTTCTGCAAATTTTACCAATTTCCTATGCTTTCTGTACTCCAGTTTCGATTCTCTCACTCACGAAGCTGTGTTTTACTGCTACTCATTGTTTTAGTTGAGAAAGTTTTGATTTTGTGTTGAACAAATTTTGGAGGATAACAGTGTTGAATCGTATGTCAATTCTTCAATTGGCTGTCTGGGACTTCATATTTTTAGATTTTGAATATTGGGTTTGTTTGATAGAGTTCTAAAATTTGGTATGTTAATCATTATGGTAGCCTGGTCTACAAAAAAATAAAAATAAAGTAATTTATTGTGTCCTTGGCATAAGCTAACATTGCTTAACCAACATAATTCTCCTGCTTCAAATGATGATTGAAGGCTCATGTGTCTGCCTGGTTAAAATTTCACCCAGGACTTTTATGTTGCAAACCATAATATCCACTGTCAACTTTAAGCCGTGATGGGGTCATCTGTAATTTTATTTTTCCTGTGATATAAAGTTCGTTGGTTATTAGCTTTGATCTTCAATCTTTTCACTTTACTCAGAGATGTTGGATAATTGTCAATCTCTATAAGTTGTAAACAGAGAATCCAAAGATGTTTGTTTCTCTTGAGAGTTTAAGGACCTGTTGAATGTACATTTATTCATTAAGTTTACGTTTATTTTCATTGCTTACTCAAATAACAGTTGATTTCGAGTCAGGTGTCTCTGTTGCATCATTCAACCCCCAGTTCTTCTATATCTCAACTATTCGGATTCTCTTCATCTGCATCTCCGGAGCCTTCTGAAAGGGTTGGAAATGGAGGTGCTGAGAAGAGTGATGCTAAAGTTTCTGATAGTGGGGATACAAAAGTGGCTGATCAAACCAAAGAATCAGGTTCTATTCCAGATCCCCAGTCTACCAATGTTAGGAGACGACGTACTCTAAGAGGAGGTACTAAACGAACTGCATTTTCTGACTCAGATTCAGATTCAGATTCAGATGGTGACTTGTCTACCGAGGATCTGGTGAAACTTCTCACAGAGAAGGAAGAGCTTCTGAAGCAAAAGCATAAGGAGATTGAGAAGATGCAAGATAAAGTCCTCCGCAGTTATGCAGAAATGGAAAATGTCATGGATAGAACAAGGCGCGAAGCAGAGAATACGAAAAAGTTTTCCATACAGGTCCGGGTTGACTGTTGGCATATTTTTGTGTCCTCAGATTCAAGTTATTGTGTTTGTATTTACATCATTCTTGTAGGACAATTTCTATTCACAGTTCCAATAAACAAACAAAAAATAAAATCTGAAGTTATGTTCTGACAAGTGCTTGGAATTATATTGCAGAATTTTGCAAAGAGTTTACTAGATGTTGCAGACAATTTGGGTAGAGCTGCTTCAGTTACCAAAACCGGTTTCGCAAAAATTGATCAGTCTAAGGATTCGGCTGGAACTCTGCCACTTCTGAAAACTCTTCTTGAAGGAGTTGAAATGACTGAGAAACAACTTTCGGAGGTCAGCTTTTCTTATCAGGAATTCTAATCACTCACCCAGAAATGTTGACTGAATAAGTTGGCCATAAACAGCTTGTACTCCCTTGTAGATACTTGTGTTTGTTGGATGTTATATAATATGGTTGGTTGTCTCACATAATCATTCAAAACATAAAATTAGATACATGATCTTTTTCATTCATCTCATATATGATCACCTATGTTGTCAGTAGGCTCATTCTTAAAAGTTCAAATTTATATTTCACATGTCATGTTGCAGCTACTGGTGTATCAGGTTATGGTTTTTTTACACCGACTGGTATTACCTCCAGTACTCTTAACACAATTCATCTCATTTCAGGTGTTCAAAAAGTACGGTGTTGAAAAATATGATCCTACAAATGAACCATTTGACCCACATAGGCATAATGCAATGTTCCAATTATCAGATCCTTCCAAGCCTCCTGGCACTGTTGCTCAAGTTCTCAAGGTATGCTTAATGTAATAAAAAAATTTGCATGGCAGAAAGAGATTTACTGTTTTACCACTACTTGGCATCAATAGTATAATTTACTTTTTAGTGTGCAAGCCTTGGGGACACAGTTTATGTGCTGAGATTTGATTGAGCATTTGGACATCTTGCATGAAGAAATTTAGAATTGCATAAGCAGTCTGTTTATCTTCACTTACATAAATACTAGGGAAAAACAAAAAAAAAAAAAACAAAAAACAAAACCAAAATCAAAAAGTATGATTTTGATTTTGTCAGAAATGTAAAGGCTTTATAGATTAATTACCAGATAACAGGTTTTTGCCACGCTTTTGCACCTCTGCTTTTGGATTTTACAAAACCAAGTATTGGTTCTGGTTTTTATGTATGGATTATATTGCAATTGAGGAAGACCCATGTGAATGACAAGGACCATTAATTGTTTGCATAAGTGTTACTGGCATTAGGATGCCCCCAATCCCAAATGACTTCTGCAATCTTTCATCAAATAATCCTACCTTTTTTTCCTTCTGTTCAACAATGTGGGGTTTTAATTCAAACCTGTGGGAAGAATTCATTTTATGGTTTGATTTGCTGATCGTGTGACTTATAGCATTACGAACATGAATAAAGACCTTCCTGCATTTGTGTATTGCAGCCTGGATACATGCTTCACGATCGAGTTATTAGGCCGGCTGAAGTTGGTGTAACTCAAGAAGCAGAAAACAATGCAACTGAGGAAGATGCTGGCAATTGAAGTTTTTGCTGCTATAACAGATTTCACTACGGCATTCCAGTGTACTGAATTACATGACCAAATTTTTCCATGGGTTCAAGAAACTTGAATGAGATTTAATGTTATTCCATGACTTTGAGGTCCAACTTTATTTCCAGTGAAGTTGGTTTTTTCCATGTTTTGTATGAGTTTTGAGTTTGTGAATGACAGATCATTAGAGGCCTATCTGTGCCTTGCCTGTAAGTAGTTCTAGTTCTATTATGGCCTGATTACATGGAGCATAGTGTTAGTTCATACACCCAACTCCGTTGTGAAGCCAAATTCCATTGCAGTAACTTAATAAATGTGGATGCATTTAGCTCCTGGTGCTTGCTCTGAGCCAAGGGTCGGCAAACTTATTTGTGCGTCACTGGAAGCAAATTGAAGCTTTGGCCGGAAACCATCTCATGAAGCGCTTTATTTTCCCAAACGATGAGCAACAATCATGCATGGAAAGTGAGCAAAACGAAGGGTCAAGTCATTTCTTGCATAGAGAAGGGTTTCTCCACCCCTGTAAAGAACACGCATTCTATCTTTGTAATATTAATGTAACGTCTTTGGTCATTGTAGAAAACGATGGTAAGGGACGTAGCCAAACTACATCAGACTTGGTGAGTCGCCACTACGCAATAAGACAGGTGTGTGATCGTGATATTGTGCCCCATCTCTACTAGCAAGAATTTCTATCTTAGCCTCTTTCCATGATTCTAGAGCACTCTGTACAACCAAGGTGGGCGCCAGCCTGACCAAATTGACTTCCCCAACTAGTTCCATCAGCTCGCAAGTAAATCAACTTAGGTTATGGTCGGAATGGTTATATCAGTAACCCAAAAGCTCTAACCAGTGAAAATGGCTTAAGAAAGCTCTATCGTGCGGCAGAATCAATTTTCATTCTGCTCTGAATGGTCAAGACACTTTGCACAACCATTTGAACTGCCCGCCAGAAAAGAAAGAAAAATGATTTTGAATGACGTGATGCATCAAAAGGTTTGAGAGTATTATTGTTTCAAGGTTAATGTGAAGCCAACATGACAAACTAGATGTTATGTTCTTCTCTTAATTTGGTTTTAGGCGTCCGTTGGAGACACACCCAGAAACAGGAATTGTGATCCCTTACAAAGAAGCGCCCACAGCTCAACTCACTAATCATTATACAAGCAGTCAAACATCAGCTGCTATTTCATTATGTACTACCACAACATAGCACTTGGTCCTTACTAATCCTTACTAACCCTACAGAATCCATCCTACAGCTTAGTTACATACATCATAAGCAGTATCAGACTAATATAGAAAACACACGACATCCACAGTGGGTCACCAAATGTTGACTTCATGTTACTACCTTACTTTCTAGGCCTCTCTAGCTTTGTCTGCACAAATGCTACACATCACTGCAACCAAAACCCACCTGAGCTTGCAGTTTTCGTCTGAGCCTCTTTCATTTTGTTCATTAATTCCAGGTTGGCACTGTGACCTTGCAAGCCCAGATCTAAATTCAGGTTGTTTATACTTGAGGCCTGCGAACCATTCTTGTCCAATTCCTGCAATGCAGACAAAATCTGTTTAATAACTTCCAGCATTGTTCAATGATATTACAAAATTTCAATCTATTACAGCTCAAGTACCAAAGAACTTATCCACTGGATGGAGAACACGACAAAAGAAAATTTAATTTTCACATTTCTACAAGTGATTAGCATTGCAAATGCTGTTAGTTTTCAGAGTTCCCTTATAACCTCACATACTTGCAGTAAATACAGACTTAAAATAGCATACTAAGAAAAAATATTGAATCTAATAACTACAACTGTATATTTCCTCACATACTTGCGGTAAATAGATAGACTTAAAATAGCATACTAGAAAAAATATTGAATCTAATAACTCAATTGTATATTTCACAGCAAACAACAACATCAACTAACTGGACTTTATTTTCTCTTTCAGGACAGTAAAAAAGAATCTGATCAGTGTGCAAGAGTTATGGTATTAAAGTTCATATGCCCATGAATAGGAGCAAGGAAGTTTGACATGATTTTCTTTTCTTTTTTCTTTTTTTGGGCGGGGGAGGGTGGGGGCACATCTTTCAGCAATGAAGATATTGACTTCCGTCATGACACAGAATAATAAGATAAGTCACCTACTTCTAATAAAAAAAAAAAAAAGCATTGCTCTTTTATCCCCTAAACCCTAAATCCCCTACTTTTATAAATATATTTTGGATTCTAACTTTACCATTTACAAATTTCAAGAGGAAAAAAAGAAAGAACTTTTCCCTTCCGAGCTGAACAATACAATGGCCAGGTGTTGCAGAGCTATGACAATAAGATCAAGAATTTGGTTGAAGCACAATGGTTCCCTAGGTTCTAGCACCAAGATAAATATTTAGACAATTTTCCAATTGCTTGACATTTCACATTTTCAATTGAGGAAATAGAAATTTCACGGGATCCAAGTGTATTTTGGGTTCAAATAGAATGAATTAAATAATAACAGTGACCTATAACCCTATAAGATGCTATGTGACAGGGAGGGGCCACATCAGTTCCTAATCACAAAGAAGAATGCAGAATCTATACCAAAAACAAAAGGCACACATGCAAATGATAGTTGAGTAGGAGTTTAAAGGTCATACCTCAGCTTCTTGCTCCTTGACTTCATCAGCGTTTGACTTCCCATACATCTTATCACTCAGCACAGTAGATTGGTCTCCCTCACTAGCGTTCTCCGCATCCTCCATGTCCTCAATCCTTTTCTCAACTGCCTTCCTCTGCTCCTCTAGCAAAACAACCTACACAAAGAATCAAAATCAGTTGAGCCCTGCTGAAAATGACAAAACAAAGTAACTTGGAATAGAATTAACAATAGTATTCGTCCTTCAAAGTCAAAATCTCAAGCCAAGTGCAACCCTGAAGCATCTATTCTCGACATCTCTCAAAGTCGAAAGCATAGTGTTTGTCCCGAATTCGTTATTTCAATCAAATTTCTTTAGCTCTGAAAGATTTTGCAAGTGTTTAAGGGTTAAAACATACAAATCAAGTTGTAACAGATACAATTCATACCTAACCAAGAACAGAAACTTCAAACCTAACAGGATACAGTAGACAATTAAAAAAAAATAATAATAACATAGTACCAGCTCAAAGTATACGGTACAAAACTTCAAATTACAAAGAAATCCACATAATTTAATCACTTCTGCAACAAAACCCTAAATTTCCAAAAACCCTAACTACCCTAACCTTCATATACAGTGAATACAAACACAGATACCTATGCTACTTCACTTACAGGCGTGTAGCGGAACTTCCGGCGGGGCCGCTCCTCGCCGGAGCCGGGCTCGGCGGTTGCGGAGTTAGGTGCGGAAGAAATTGGGGTCCAGCGGCAAAGCAGGAGGCGAGAGCTGTTGTCGTTGTTTCGGGCGTTGGATTGAGAGCGAGAGCTGAAGGAGGACGGTGATGGTGGCACGTGGACCCACTTCTTCTTCCACCTCCTGACCGGGCCGCTGAAAACGGTGGTAGTTGGGCCGTACCTGGAGGACGCTCGGCTCAGTCTCGACCCGGCTCCCTCCATCTTCTATTCTAGTGCTCTTCGCTTTTCTGCTCTCTCAGCTTTTGGGTTTTGTGTAGAGTGAAGAAGTGAGTGACTATTCAAGGTTGAAAAGCATAAAGTGTTTGGCAGAGAACGCGACGACGCCGTTTAGCTCCTGGGACGAAACGCACCGCTTACCCGTAATACACATCACTAGATTGCCGACTAGGTAAAAAGGCGCTTCCCCACCAGGGTTTGTTGGTGTGAAAAAGGAAATTATCATTTAAATATTGTCAGGTCAATATAATTCGACGAATTTCGTACTTATATTCCAGATAAGAAAAATTATAGATTGGACAATTTTTGGTCTAATATCATTTCTACGAATGTGTGTTAGTTTTACTATGGTGCAAATCTATATATATGTGCAAATTGTTGTCTACATTATCCAAAGTAAAATGTATCACCATTATTCAAAAAAATATATATCTATTATAAATACGTGAGATGTTAGAAGAAACTAAACATACCAAAATCAACATGTATCGTTCAGTATTGTGTTTTAGAGTTTAACATTGATTGGATTTCGATAGGGTTTAACATTGATTGGATTTCAATAGTAATGCACATAATTATTTATAGGGAAATGGTAAAAAAAAACTCCACTTTGGATTAGGGAATGATAAAAAATACCAAGCTATTTTCATGTTTTCATTTTTGCCCTTTTACTCGTATTTATCCTTTTAACTTTTATCATTTCACTTTTTCAGTATTAAAAGATTTTCTTTTCTGACTGAGCCTGGTAGGTCCATATCTTGAATTTATGATTTTAAGCATTTATTGCTGCTAGAATTCATCATCTATATTCAAGGGTAAACAATTAGTTTTTATTATTCATAATTTCAATCCTTAGCAGAGTAAAACTACTGAACTACATACAGAAGAATGAGAAAAGTTAAAGAAACTGAAAGATTTTAAATCAAAGCTTAGTAGAATTACCTTCAATTATATTGTATAATTTTAACAATTGCAAAAAATTATAAAAATGAGTTTCTGAGTTATAGAAATTCTTTTTGATAGTCTCTTTATGAAGTGCTTCTTAGAAAAAGTAAATCAATGTATAAAACTTGAAACTTTTGTACTCCTATAGCACCGACAACCAAAGTCGAATATATATACGATGATCTTCATGTGTGAATAGGTAGGAGGATAGAAATGAATCAAATGATGATAGATGATAATAAAAAGGGAAAATTTTACAAATGGTACCTGAAATAAAGTCCATTCATCATTTCGGTACCTCAATTTTTAAAACTATAACGATACTACCTCAACATTGAAATCCTACACAATATTGATGCCTTCCGTTAATAACGCCGTTAGGGCATATTTTTTCCATGGGCAAAATCGTCTCTCCATGGGAATTTTTCTTTTCTCTTTTTTTATTTTCACGTCTTCTTCCTCCTTCTGGTTCGTTCTTTTTAGGCAAATATGGGGCTGTGGTGATGGAGGCCGACTGACGGAGGAAGCGCCGGCCAAGAGGTTTGGGGCACCGGGACTTGAGGTACCATTGTTATAGTTTTAAAAATTAAGGTATCAAAATGATGAATGAACTTTATTTCGGATACCATTCGTAAACTTTTCCCTAATAAAAAAAGGTTGTCACATCAAGAGAATTGATTCATGAAAGGTACAAACACCAAAGAAACTAGGAGACATTATCAAGCACAAGGTAATAAAATCTCTAAGTTTCCAACAAAACTGCTTTTGATAGAAACTGCTTCAACAAAAAAAAATTGTAACAATGTGCTTGGACAAAAGAATCCGGACACTGATGAGAATTCAAACACTCATAGGGCATGTTTGTTTCACAAGATTATCATGCTTCACCTTAATTTCTATAACAGGCCTGGGAACCTGGTTTATGTTATACTAATATCTGACCCATGTTTGGTGCTCCTATGACTAAGGACTACGATAGAAAAAAAAAAAGTATTAATAAGAAAGAATAACAACAGAAGAAAGAAGAACACTAGAAGAAGCCTGATTGGTGGAGATGAAAAAGAACATAGGAGAACCAACTGATGATTAACAATTAACCAAGCCTTGATGAACTAAGCAAAAAATAATGAAGATTACAACCCATAAACAAATCACCTTTAATAAAACAATTTATAGTAGATAGACAAAGAAGAAGGTAGAAAGGTTGAAGAGGAGAGTGAAAATTAATCGATCAGTGCAAGAAAGAGAGCATGAAAGTGAACCCGAACAAGAGCTGTTGAAGGAGGCTAAAGTGTAATAATGGCATGAGTGAGAGAGAATGATGAGGTTGAGTCGAAAAGCAAAACCAGCGAGAACATGTTTTAGCGTTTAGACATCTACTTTCACAATCTCATGATTTTTGGCGTCGCTCTCGTAGAAGGTGTTGGCTGTGTTTCGGGAACTGCAAAATCTCATTGAACACAGTCTCTTTTGTTGCCAAACACGGGTTAGATCGTGTTGTATTACCCAATCTCCATCTCATCCAATCCCTCGTAACAAACACGCCATAAAGAACAAGCCTCACACGACAATCCCAATCCGACGAAAGAAGGAAAAAAAAAACCCAACAATCAGAACAAAACGACGACGCATCTTTTTCCTTTTGTTGGATAATCCCCATTTTGCCCTCTATCTTTGCAGCTAAAACTGCCAAGCTCTGAGCTCAGTCTTTGCTCTGCATTCCACTGCAAGCAAAACAAGAAGGGAAGCAATGGAGCTCTGCCTCGCTGCCATCAATGGTGGCTCCACAACGGTCCTCAACTTTAACCCACCACGCTCTTCACCCTCCCTTCTTCTCCCCAAAAACCCTTCTTCTCTCCAACTCTACACTTCTCGCAGACCCCCCTCTCTTTCCCGCCAATTCCACCCTCTCCAATTCGCGGTCTCGTCCTCTTCTTCCACCGCTACCACCTCCGAGATAGACCAACTTCCGGCCGACATCAGCGTCACAGAGACCCAACAACCCAATTCCAGAGTAACTTTGCTCAATTTCCCAAACTCTCAATTTTTTTTTTTTTTTTTTGGTTAAATACTTAGTACTACTACTCTATGTGATCTGAATGCAGGTGAAGTTGAGCATACAAGTGCCGCCGGAGGTCTGCGATGACTGTTACAAAAAGGTTATAGTCGAGTTCATGAAGCAAGCAAAGGTTCTCGCTCTATTTCATTTCTCATGGTTTTGAATTAGCTTGTCAGGAAAGAAAGTTGAATTGTGATTTAGTTTATTTATATGGGTTTAATGTGCTCAGGTTCCAGGGTTTCGGCCTGGAAAGAGGGTGCCGGAGAGTATTCTTGTGAGTTATGTAGGGAAGAAAAGTGTGGACAAGGCTACCATTGAGTCTATTTTGAGAAGGACCCTTCCACATGCCATGTCTTCAGTATGTTTTAAGTTTATAGTAAATATTTATATTTTGGTTGCTTTGATTTTTGTAATTGCGAGTAAATGTGGGCATTTGATTGCTTAATAGTGATGTCAAGTAAGGTTATTTAATCTTTAGCTTATTGGGAATGGATTAAGAGTTATAATGTTGCAACATTCTGCTTCATGTTTCTAGTAAAACCTCCTTTAGGATTCTCGAGTTCTCAATTGAAGGTTGCCCTGCTCTTGTTTTACAGATGACCGGCACGGCTTTGACAGACTCAGTCAGTATTCTAACCAAATTTTCTGAGATGGAGCAGGCCTATTCTTCTGGCACCTCTCTCAGGTTCTTAAAAGCAGACATGTTTTAAGTCACTGTTTCACTTTTTGGATATTCGTACTTAGTTCCATCTCAAAATATCCTGATATATAACTCACATTTGAGAAAGCGGAGGCATGTTTAATTGGATCATTTTGACCAGTATTTGTCTTCATGTTCGATTAGATTGATCATACTTACTAGTTCGTCTTGTGCTCCAGATATGATGTGATTGTTGATGTAGCACCAGAAGTGAAATGGATTCCTGAGAACGGATACAAGAATTTGAAGGTCGCCGTTGAGATAGACAGTGACATAGATGCACAAAAGGTTTCTGAACAAGAATTAAGACGCCGTCACAAGTCCCTAGGGGCTTTAAGAATTGTAACTGACAGAGGACTACAGGTAAATAATGTTCAAGTTACTCAAACATTCAAATATGGATATGCTCTCCTCTCTTTTTTGTTTTTTCTTTTCTTTGGGTAATATTCATGATTGGCACTATTTTGCACGTTCATGTGATATGCACCTTAAAAGGACTACTCTTGGACTAAATTTTGTCCAAGATTGCATGAAAACAGTTATATTAGCATATGTTGCTCAAGTTTCTTTGTCGGATTCATGTTCTAAGTGAGATGCTTGGAAGCTGATCACGCGACATCAGGGAATCAGTTAATAAATCTTAGGTGTATCAGTTACATACTACTTTACAGTGGTAGGTTGGGCCTGTAGGGATTCGTTCTGATGATTAAATCTTCAAATGATAGGCCATTAAATTTTTGTATATGTTTTTCAATTGTCCGAATAAATGGGCACTCCCTATACTATATAAGCTTTATTTGTCCAACAGAGAAGAGACTTAGAAGATTATTAACCACATCTGAGAAGTTTTCGACTGCATCTTTTGAGATGCAGTGGAAGTGCTACTTGAAATATATTCAGATACTTCAATATAATGTCGCTGATCTCGCTTGGATTAAAGAATCATATTCATTGAGTATTTGTTGAATTTTCAAAAGAAACAAATATACTTGCATTAGAAAATCTTCTTCAGCGAGTTGTAGGATGTTTGTAACAAACAAAGCTAAGACTCCTACAGGTTGGGGATCTTGTCGTCCTTGATATATCTGCAACAACAATAAATCAAGACGAATCAAATGTTCAAAATATTCCATCTGCAGAGAGTAAAGGTTTGTCAAGATTCTTCTGTTTCTCCCCTTCTGTTTTAATGTGAATTACTCTTGCAGAGGGATCTCTCAACTCTAATTTCTACCTGCAGGTTATCATTTTGATACGGAAGATGGTGATAAACTAATTCCCGGTTTCCTTGATTCGATAATTGGAATTCAACGAGGTGAAACAAAGTCTTTTCCTCTTGTATTTCCTGAATCATGGGCACAGGAAAATCTCCGAGGAATTCATGCTCAATTCAATGTGAGTGCTTTTCTGTATTGAGGTCTTGCAGTTTGTTCACCAAAAGAACATCATAAGAAACAATAGGCATCTGCATGTCTTTGAGAAAGAACTTACCATTGTTTTCTTCTTTTAACTTTCCAGCTGGGCTGAGTGAAATCGAAATATGATTATTATCAATAGTTGAAGTTTAAGCAAGTCTTATCATCAAATTTATTATGTAATTTATTTAGTCTGGATTTCTTTCCAGAATAAAGTTAAGATAATTCTTCTTAAATTTGATGAGTTTGAAAAAGGTGTGATAGTGTCTTATACTCTTAATACACTAAAAATTGACTTCATTCAATTGCCACCATCCAGGTACCCAGTCGATATGCAACAGCTTTTAAGTTTTTTGACTTTTTGTAACAGGCTACAATTATCTTGAGAAGATGTTTTATGCATCAAAGATACTAAATAAACTTTTTTTTTCTTTTTGGGTCTCCTTTAGGTTGAATGCAAGGAGTTATTTTACAGAGATTTACCTGAATTGGATGACTCCCTTGCTCCTAAGCTTCTTCCTGGATGCACCACCCTGGAACAGGTGGCCTCTATGAACTTTTGAATGCTCTCTCTGGACTGCTGCTTCAAATTGTACTGTGTTCAAATATGAATGAAATTTTCTGCACCTGTAGGTCAAGGAATCACTCTTGCAAAAATGCCAGGAAGTAGAGCAAACAGCTAGAGAGCAAGCAGCAGATAATGCCATTCTAGATCAGCTTTGCAAGGTGATTTTAATTTCTAAGATTATATTCAATTTTTGCAACATTTTGTTGGTCTTTACCTTTTCAAACAAGGCAGTGCATACCTTTTTCATCTGTGGGAGCACGCATATAGAGTATTTGATATAGACATAAGCACAAACCTTAAGTTGACTGGAGTAGGACCCTAGAGGTTTGACAAGTTAGTAGCTGTTAAGCACAATATCTTTTGTGACGTGGTGGATATGCGTGTATCTTTGTGCCGTTGTTCGTTGGACCTTTTTTTTTTTTTTTCCTTTTTCTTCCGGCCATCTTAACATAGTTGCATAGCGGTGCAATATTGGAAGATGTCTAAGGGAAGAGCTAAAGTAGAAACAGCTGTGTTTGGTTTCTTATTGTTAAAATGTACATATTCACCGAGTACTAAATTATTTCAATTTTCGAACAAAACTTGATTACATTGTAATGACTTTTCGATCAAAACTCAAGTCCTTCTGGATATTTTCAAAATCAAGGCTTAATTGAGTGCAAACCCAAGTTATTATCTCAAGATCCACAAAATATGTATCTTGAGTTTGTGTACAAGAGTGTTTCTTTGCAGCTAGCTTCCAGGTGGTAAATATTAGACAGTTAATTCAGTTTTATTTTATTTTATTTTAGAACACCAAAAAAAGTAATGCATGTACAAGTAGAAACTAACTCCATTAGAAACAGATATAGCCAAGAAATCCCTTCTAGAAAGTTAGAACAGCTAATTTTAAATTCTAAAACGACATAACAGCAAATAAAAACCATTTTCATAAAGTAAAAGGGGAGACTTGAGAGTTGGTTGCCCTGGTGTAGATCTGCTGGCTCGCATGAGCAGACACCATCCTGATTGAGCCACAAGCCATCAACTTGCCCTCCTTGCCAGAGACCCATTGATCCTGAGATGATCGGAGAGAATGAATGGTATGTTGGGCTTGAACTTGGGAACCTCAAACAGGAACTTGCCAGAGACCCATTGATCCTGAGATGATCGGAGAGAATGAATGGTATGTTGGGCTTGAACTTGGGAACCTCAAACAGGAGCTTTTCGTAGGTGGCCTGGTCAAAGAGCACCATGCTGTTGGCCTTCTCTAGTTGCTTTCCTTTGCTCCACTTCTTCTTCTTCTTCTTCTTCTTCTTCTTCTTCTTCTGCTTCTCTCCTCCAGAGTTGGCGGGCTTCACTGAGGCTTGGGGAGCATTTTCCTTCTTCATATGCATTGAAGAATTTTCTCTCAAACTCTCAGATTATTCTCTATTGCTCTCTGTTCCTTTGGTATCTATATGTCTTTGTCGCTGCACCACTGCGTTCTATTTATAGCAGTCTATGCATGTTAGTATTGCGATATGCAACTAAACGATAAGCATAGAAAGCCAACACCAATTGGGATTTTTTTTTTCCAGCAAGTAGGAAGTTGATCCTACAAGGATATCATCAGTCAAAGCACCTCTTACGTATTATTACTCCTTATACTTGGTAGACTCGAACTCCATAGTTAAGAATGGCGAGGCACAAAGAGAGAGTGTAATGGAGATGAGAGCAGCGAGTGAATCCTGTATTCTGCTCACTAATATTAATTCTTATTTAGCAAACATATTATAAGACAGCAATACATATGTACAACATAAACTAATTCCTTATCTTTTTATTGAATCCACAAAGGAGACACATATGTACGCCAATAAAGACATTTTTAAGTGTCGGGCCTGTTGGCATGTCAAACGTTTTAAATTTCTCCCTGATACAGGAAACTTCTTTTGTAGTAATTGGGTCTTGTTGCTTGCAGATGGTAGAGGTTGATATTCCTCAATCCTTGTTTGAGGAACAAGGTAGGCAGCTTTATGGAGCCAAACTTTTAGAGATACAGGTAGTGGATGCAGTATACTTTTATTTGGTATTGCGGTTTGAATTGTGCATGTATGAGTTGGCACGAATTTGTGTGCATTTCTCTATTATAATCTTTCATCTTTTGGTTGTTGCGTTTGCGCAGGCAAATGTAAAATTAAATGAAGAGCAATTGGCTACACTATCAAGTAAGAAAGCAGTGGATGAGTACCTTCTACACCAGAAGGAGAATATCATGAATATGATAAAACAGAGTATGGCTGTCGGAGACATTTTTAAACGGGAAAAGTTGCAGGTATATAAATTTGTATGATCAGATTAACTATCAAGATTTTTCTGTCTGGAGCCTTTTTGTAATATGCTTCATAGCACGGTCTTTCAAAATTTACATTTTTAACTGCAAACCTATCACTCGTTCGCAAATAAAATGTGGTTTGTTGCTTTTGCAGTTTTCAACAGACGATCTTGTGAAAGAGGTCGAAAATTCCATTGCTGAATTCAAACGTCAAAAACAGGATTATGATGAGGAACGTGTTAAGGGGCAGGTTAGCATATGCCATATTTTAAGTTTCAATTGCCTTGGACCTAATTTCCGAATCTCCCACTCTGTCTCACTACTTGGACTTGCTCTGCTTTACTTTATTTGGACCGGTTCTTCAGTGTTTTGACTTCTGCCGAATATACTAGGAGCAGTTTTCCATTATTGTTCTTTACTAGTATTTGACTAGTGACATTTACAGCATCACTTCTAATATTTGTGCAGGTCCAAGAAATTTTAGAGGGAGCAAAGGTGCTTGAATGGTTAAGAGAACATTCAGAGATTCAGTACATAACTAGATGACAGAGTGGAGAAAGCATGTCTGCTTCCGCGTGGTAGGTTCCAAAGTTTTGGGCACGATGGTACTGGAGGCTACTCATATGTCAAGTGACGTTTCGCGAAAGCTGACACAGTTTGAAGCATGCCTATTTTTTCCTGGTTTCTTGGGTTTAGAGCCTTTACCTGTGTTTTTGTTTGTTTGATAAACGAATCCAGTGCTATGTTTCAACATCAAGAAGTTACTTTGTAAATTCAATCCTATTCAATAGAATGCCCAGCTTTGAAGTTCTCAACTGCTTTCTACGAAAAAAAAAAATCATCAATATATGCAAATGCAGAGAGTTATAATATATACGATTACTGCAGTCCTTCATGCAGCTGCAAGGTGTATACAACTGAGAACACGCCCAATTGAATCAATTTTCACTCTCCAAACTAACCCGACTTTTCCGATTTCTTTTCTTTTCATCGAAAAGAGATAAGAGCCCGCCATGTCTTGCGGTCAGGGGGCTCTCCCCTTGCAGTGTTCACCATTGTTTGTTTGGCTACACAGCTTTGTTATTTATTTGCTACACGCTACACCCCTTCCTAACACAAATAATGCCCAATAAATAGTTGTTTCATACTTCTTGTTCTCTAATATCATTGTGGCTGCTTCTTTACAGACTTAAGACTTTCTACGGTTTTAGGGTGTATTGATAAATCAAGGAGACTAGTTTGATTTAGAGATAGATTGGCTTCATGCATTAGTAAACTAATTGATACTACTCTACTTTCGTATCGGAAGTCAACTTTTGTACCAATCTAAATCTACTTGATATATCAATAAATTAATGTACCAATAACTTGTGTTTCAACTTCCGTAACGTTGGTTAAAACGACAAGGCATGTGTTATCTATGTACACCAAACCTCTTGTCAAGGTCAAACACATGGCACCTTGCAAATCACATTGTGCCGGGAAAGGTCATACAGGTGATGATAAGATTGTACCTTGGCATGTGGATGCAGCAATGTGTTTTTACTTATGGAGCTCTGGTTGGACCTACTCTACATGACTACATCCTACATTGCAGCAGCTACTTTCCGCAAAAATGTTTTGGAGCAATAATTCAATAAATAGGAACACCAAATGTTGCAAAGACCGAACAAATTCAGCCATCCCCAGCAACTGTAAACAACTCTGGGCATCGTGTTTAATAACTGGAGAGTGGAGGTCATCAATTACTTCCATGAATGAGACTCACAGCAACTGCCTTTCGTTGTCTCTTAATGAAACTTCAATGTTCCCAGAGAATATAAGAAGCACACTAAGTGAGAAAATGTTTTTTTTTTTTTATTAGTGAGAAAATGTTGCAACAAGAATTTTATCATACAAATTAAGTTGGCGATGGCGAGCTCGGGGTAAAGCAAGTGTACAAACTTATGCGCAACATCATCAAATTCACCGTTTTTTTACATTCAGATCTAAGATTTTGAATTGCATCCAGAATGCAAGAGCTAAATGCTAAACTCATGCATATGCTTATTGCTTTTTAATGTATTATTCACCTCTAAAAATTAATAAAAATGAAAATAAAAATGAAAAAAGTTCAAAGCATGTAATAACAGAATCATCCAAAGAGCACATGAAAGTTTTTGTCATGTACAATTCAGCCAAACAAGTCCCATATATTCCCTGTCTAGGCCACATGAAGCAAAACCCTACAAAGCTCTTTTTTTTATTTGGCCCAATCACAATCATCATTGTAGTGAAACTATATATCCAAAGGGGATTCAAGTTCAATACTACTCAAAGTCTCAAACCTTGATTTTCAATTTATTATCAAACAAAACCATGCATGGTCAACCTAAGTAATTAATTAAGCAACTAAAGGAACCAAACCCTTTTTATATTTTGAACAAATCAAACCTGTGAAAGATAAGTTAGAAACCAAACATATTTTAGTACCAGTTGTTTCGCTACGTGGTTTCTCCGTGAGGGACGATGACGTTGGAGATTGGAGAATTCCATCTCAAACAAAATGAAAAAAAAAATTGATTTTTAAGTTAATAGTTTATTATTAATTCTGCGTAGACTTTTTTGGTAAATTCAACACTTCTTTGTTTTATCTATCAGCCAAACAATTTATTCTTAATCGATCATGTTTTGTTTTCAAGCTGCTCATACTCTTTATTTTGATAAATTTAGTCTAAGCTGTATAAGGGGTGGCTCTTTATATTCTTTAATTTTTATTTTGTAATTGAAAAGATTTATAAGCTAATAAAAAATTCCTGTGATGTATATCATTGTATCATCATGAACAACTATTAAAATAAAAACAAAAACGGGAGGATGTGAGAATAAACTTATCTCTCATGAAGAAAATAAGTGATGCATCTATATATATAGGAGAGATGAGACGCATTAACATCACTCAAAACTCAACTAGGCAACTAGCTCATTTCATTATTGTGTTGTAAAACAACTTAGAAATGACATTCTCAAAGCCCCGTCTAGTTTTTTGTTTTGCATTTGTTGTTATTCTATTCTCTTATGATGTTTAGGCAATTGGAAATTTTTCTATGCACCGACAGTATAAGTGACTCAATACTTATAAGATGATCTCAATTCTTAATATTTCTAATCAATCTTTCTTTTTTTATATAATAATCAAAAATTGTATTTGATGTAATCAATTATCCATTTATGTTGGTGCAAGTGCACGTCAATCTTCACCTCGCGTCAACACTAACAAATGGTCAGCTTCTTTCTTTAATCATTATAAAATTACTTATTAAATTGAATACACACACTAATTATAGACGCAAAGTACTAAGAAAGTAAGAAGTGGAATATCGCCCATATATAGCTTCCAAACACATTGAGGTTTGGACTAACAAGTACTAGTTTTTCACTAATGCCAAGCATTTTGTACGTATAAAAGAACATGTATGACGAGGATGTGATGCATGGCAGTGCAAAATCAAACAATACAAAAGACGAGAGAGATTTTAGTTTGTTGATACACAAAAGAATTCGAGGGCATGGTGAAAATGGAGGAAGGGGAGGACTCGGAGGACGTGGACGTTCGGTGCTCGAGCATGAGACAGAGACAGATAATTAGCTCTTGTCTGAGTCTGCAGGTGGTATCAACTATCAACCATCAACTATATTAACTATGGACGCGTACTTCTGCAGCGTCAACAAAGTTTTGGTTTAATAGTCCAAAACTCCAAATGTCCTAATCACGATTTGTACGCATTATGGCATTTTATTATCTACTATAATTAACTAACTGTATTTTCTTACCCATATTATAATTGTGTCAAAATTTTCAGTAAGCTAATATCATATCCTGCTTCTTGTGTTACTACGTATGGGGATCACTCGTATTGAAGAGAAAATATAACCAAAGTCGTCCTTCTTAATTATTCTTGATTTCTCTTACAAAAACTAAGAAATTAAAATTTTGGTGATGTGAAGCACTTCGATGAAGTCAAAAGTATTGTTAAATCCACATTTAAAGTCTTCAAAATTAATACAATTATATATATATATTTTAAATGGGGCTAGTACAGCTGCCCTCAAACACCGATAAATGAGACCGTAAAATACAAGGCAATACATAGAATCTGAACCCTATATTATAATAAGCGTCAAGAAAACATTGTGAAATAATACTAGAAGTCTCCACAAAGTCTATGTATTCTAAGAGCATCTTTAGCAATGCTAGCCATTTTTTAGTCAAATTTTAGCTAAAATAACTAAAAAGTCATTTTGACTAGTCACTTTATAAATACGTCTGCATCAGTGCTCTCTATTTTAGCTAGTTTTGAATTTATATTATTTTAAAAAAAAAGATTAAATAGTTTAAATATATTTATAAATTACATAAAGCAACTAAAAATGAATGTTTTAAAATATAGAGAGCTTCATCTCGCTCTCTATATTTAGAAGCGAGGTAGCTAAAAATTATAATAGAGAGTCACTTAGGAGTCTAGTGCAGTTGCTAAAATATATAAACAACTAAACATGCTATCTAAAATAGCTAAGAAGTCAAAATAGAAAGTCTGCTAAAGATGCTCTAACATGCACCAATTATCTAAGAGTGTTCGACTGTCTACTCTATTTGCTTTAACAAAACGGTGACATAATTAAAAAAAAAACCAATTACGAAGAAGCATCATTACAAATAGCATCGTTTTCCTACTATGTTATCACATGAAAATAAATATGACGATACTCTATTTCATCCTGTCACTACGATGTTGTGTCCATTTGATTAAGCAAACAGCTCATCGCCTCACTAGGCCAAACAAGACGCATTGAGTGTGCAGTCTCGGGACAATGCCCATGTTGCCCTATAAAAAATGGTAGGGACTTATTGCCGACATAAAGTCACGTCTAACTAAAGTAAAAGACAGTAAATCAAGAAAGAAAAATAACATGGGTTCATAGCCCAAGCTCAAGCCCAAATACCACCAAGCCCAAGTCTAGGTTGAACATTGCAAAATACACATCTCCCCCATCTTGCTTGAGCCACCCTTGTCATCCCGCCACCGATAACCTCGCCACTGCCTCCTTCTTGACACCACGCGATCCATCCCACCATCCAGCCGTCATCCCCATCGCACTAGAAGAAGTGCCTCCCCTCCCTAGATTGGGTCTAAACCGCCCCAACCAGATCTGTAATACCCGCAATTTTCATTTTAAATTCGAGTAATTATATCGAATGATTATTATGCGATTTCACGATTTATGTTCGATAATAATTCATTTTTTACAATTATCGAAGTTTCGAAACGTTTATTTTAACGAAAAGCTCGAAATGCTCGATTCGAGTAATCGACTTTTTCTACGTACAAAATTTGGAGAAACTTCCTTCATGAAAGTTGTAGAGCTCGTCGATACGAGTCCGTACACGTGCGGAACACGAAGATCGGATTTTTTCTGAATTAGTTATCGAATTTCGAAGTTTTCCGAAACATGTATATATAGAAAAATTTTGGAAACCCTAATTTTTTTCTTCCGGTTCCTCTTCTTCCTTCTGTTTCTGGAAAAAGAAAAAAAAAAAAAAACTGGGTTCTCTCTCAGCTCTCTCACCGTCGCTCTCGACCGAAAAGGGGAGAAAACTTCTCCTTAATTGTTCTCCCTCCACAGACCACCTCTCCCCCTCAAACCAAGTCCCAGGCGTTCGTTTCGAGCTGCTCTAGCTACCGGAGGCAGTTTCACAAGGCGGCGTAGCCTGTGGCGGCGGCGGCACGGCCTGAACCGAAAATGACCATTTTCGGTTCGATCTCGATATCTCGAGCTACACTCCACCATTTCACTTGATTCTTGTCTCATTGAGCTCGCCTCAACTTCCTCTACAAGCACCAAGAAGGACCGGAACTGGGTCGAACGTTTTCACTTTCGTCGGAGCTCGACCCGAACGGATCGAAATACGGAAACTTTCCGGCCACCCGGAGGTCTAAAATTTGGTTTCTGTCCATTTTATGATTCTATGTTTCGATACGATCATTTCGGCGTATTATAAGCATTTTTCGGATATCGTATGAATTAGTTATAAATTTTGTGATTTCGATCGATTTCGGTCGTTAGATTTTTGATCTGTGAAACTATGACCGTCGGATGAACTTGTAAATTTGTTATGATGATCATATGACTGTCCCAGAGGCTTTGTGTGGTCATGGGCGAAGATCCGACCGTTGGATCTTCGTATATGTGAAAAACGGTAATTAGGGGAGCGATTCGTGAGAAACCGCTCGTCGGATTTTAATGTAAATTAGAATCTGGCCGTTAATTAGTAGTTAAATTATGTGTTGAAATTGTTGGCTAAATTCGAATCACATTTGATTAGGTGATTGACGGATTTTATTTGAGTGGGCTATTCGGCGTTAATTATAAATTATAATTATATTGAAGACGCAGCGGGAGTTTCGAGGTGAGTAAAACTCACGTGGTTCATATTATGAACCGAGCATTTTAAATTATTTATTTTTGGTAATTGTGTGAAAAATATTTGCAGATTAAATATTTGTTTTAAAATTTCATGGACTTGAATCACCACGGTCCATAGGTAAGTAAAATGAATTTTAACTATACAAATGAATTTCATAATTTTCTTGTGTGAACTATAGATGGTATTAGTGGTCATTCCTGAGTGGATGATTACGTATATATATATTTACGTGGAAAATATATATTGATGAGTGGATTGTTGTGTGATGATATGATTGAGTAGAATTGATGAATTGATTTTATTTCAATTTGTGTAATTCCATAATAATATGGTGTATCTTCGTTGGGTTGATTTCAGTATGTGATATTATATGTTGTGTTCATTTATGGGTTTAGGGTCGACGTAATGACCGGTGTGGGTAATCGGACGCTATAATCCTAGTGTGGATGATGGGATACGATTGGTTGAGTATGTGGAATTATTGGACGTTCTAAATATGTATATAGGTATACATATTGATGAAATACAATAATTGATAATTATGTCGGATGCCATAACCTAGGCCAGGTGATGGGCTACGATTCAATTAGAGCTCTAGTCTGTCAAGTACCGTATTTTTATAAATACGATGATGAGAGTTGTGGAGAAAGTTGTGAGTTGGGTTGTCTTGATATATTGAATTGGTGTTGATTGAGATTGTTATTATTTGCATATGTGGAAATTATTGAGTGTTGCTGTGTGTGGGAATAAATGAGATTAAATTAAGTAACAGTTCATTCTTTTACTCATACAAGCTTTCATAAGCTTACCGGGTTTTGTGTTGTTGCAATCCCGGTACACTATTCAATGGTGTAGCGGATATTCCTGCAGGTCAGGATAACCAGGGAGGTGACCGAGCTGCTTAGGTGTTATAGCAGTTTTGTTATTTATTTAGTTGTGAGGTGTGTGTATGCTCATTTAGAGCTTTACATTATATTTTGGATTGAGTTGTAATAATTAACCGAGAATACATTCGGTTTGATTTTATTTCGTGTGGTGGGTATGTTAAGAAAAGAAAAATTTTCAGGCTGATAATTTTGTGATGTGGTATTTTCATGTCTCGGATTTTGAATTGTTATTCTAAAATTCGGGGTGTGACAGTTTGGTATCAGAGCGTAAGGTACATATTTGGTGATATGTCAATACTTACCGAGTGATGGCCCGTCTGCAGCGGATCCCCATCGTGTGCTCTTCGGTATTGACAATGTCATTGGGTATGTGAGTGCGTTAGGTTGGCTAGGAACGTTAGTACTTTTAGGAAATTTGAGTATTGTTATGTATGATCAGTACTTGGTTAATATGGACTTGCATTTGACTTATGCTTTATTTAAGTGTTATGCGTGTATTAATCAAGTATATCATGCTTATTAGGTAATGGAGATTGAGGGAAACGAGGCCAGAGGTCGGGGTAGAGGTAGACCTCGTGGCAGGGGTAGAGGCCGAGGAAGGGGTAGGGCCCATCCAGTCGAAGAAGTATTCGAGTCGGAGGAAGATGCACCATATGAGGATCAGCCTATTCCTCCTGTAGCTGTGGTTAATAATCCTGCTCGCTTGCTGATGCTAGCAAGGGAAATTACTCGCTTGGGAGCAACCAAGTTTGGAGGAGGCACAGATTATATGGTGGCGGATCGTTGGATAGAAGATTTGCAGACTTATTTCGATTTGCTTGATTGCACTGAGACCGATAAGAGGAAGCTAGCCGCTTTCATGCTGAAGGATGAGGCTAGGGTGTGGTGGAACGTCACTCAGAGGAGCATTGAGGTGTCTACCTTGACATGGGACGGCTTTGAGAGGCTGTTCAGGGAGAAGTACTTTCCACCAGCAGTGAAGGAGAGGTTGGAGCGAGAGTTCCTTGCACTTGTACAGGGGAAGATGACCGTAATTGAGTATGATGCTGAGTTCTCCAGATTGTACAAGTATGTGAGGCAGATGGAGGATGAGGACTTGGCCAAGAAGTTTCAGAGAGGGTTGAGTCCTTCGATTGAGCGTGATGTAGCTATCTTGGAGCTGAAGACCAAGAGAGAGATCTTGGCCAAGGCACAGATCATTGAGCAGCAGAACCTGATTCGTAGAGAGAAGGAGTCTGCTGAGAGAGACTTCCAGGGTAAGGGGAAGGCCATAGCAGGGAGCAGTAGAGCTAGAGACTTCAGGGGTGGGTTCTGGAAGAGACAGAGGACTCAGTTTCAGCATCAGGCTCCAGCTAGGGCAGCAGTAGCTCCTCCTGTTCAGGCTATGCCTATCAGGCAGATAGCACCAGCAGCTCCTGTGAAGTGCTTTAACTGTGGCGAGCCGGGCCACATCTCTCGCGCGTGCACGAAGCCACGGGGTAGGTTATGCTACAGTTGTGGACAGGCAGGGCATCAGGCTAGGGAGTGTCCTCGGATTCAGGGTAGAGTGCAGGGTAACCAGCAGAGGCAGTTACCACCTGCTCATGCTAGGGTCTTTGCCATCGGTCAGGCAGGCACGGGAGTGGAAGGTACCTTATTTGTTTATCACTTTCTTGCTAGAGTACTGTTTGATACGGGAGCCTCACACTCTTTCATATCTAGTTCGGTTGTGGATGTTTTGGGTTTGATTGCTATTCCTCTGACTAGATCATTGTGTGTTACATCACCTCTCGGTGTGTCTCTTGAGCTTAGCATGCTTTGTGATGATTGCCCTATTGAGATTGGTGGCAGAGAGTTCTCTGCATCTTTGATTGTGATTCCGGATCACACGTATGATGTGATTTTGGATATGGATTGGTTGAGCCCGAACCATGCTGTTATTGATTGCTTTAGGATGATTGTGTCCTTCCATGTTCCGGGACAACCTGTGTTTCATTACCGTTGTCTGAAGTCTGACATCACCATGAGGATGGGGATTTTGGCCCATATTGAATCAGGGAGTAGTACTTCAAAGATTACAGGGATTCCTGTAGTTTCAGAGTATGAAGATGTGTTTCAGGAGATCCCTGGGTTACCCCCGAAAAGGGTAATGGACTTCTCCATTGATGTGATACCAGGTACTTCACCTGTGTCAAAAGCACCTTATCGAATGGCTCCAGCTGAACTTCAGGAGTTGAAGGTTCAGATTGAGGGCTTACTTGCACAAGGGTTCATTCAGGCAAGTGTGTCTCCTTGGGGCGCACCGGTGTTGTTTGTGAAGAAGAAGGATAGTTCACTTCGTCTATGTGTGGATTATCGACAGTTGAACAAGGTGACCATCAAGAATAGGTACCCTTTACCTAGGATTGATGACTTGTTCGATCAGCTTAGAGAAGCTACTGTATTCTCGAAGATTGACTTGAGGTCTGGATATCACCAGTTGAGGGTGAAGGAGGAAGATATTCCAAAGACGGCGTTCAGGACCAGGTATGGACATTTTGAGTTTCTTGTCATGCCTTTTGGTCTCACGAATGCCCCCGCAGCATTTATGGACTTGATGAACCGTACGTTCAGTCCTTACTTGGATCAGTTCGTGGTAGTGTTCATTGATGACATCTTGATTTATTCAAGGTCGTCAGCGGAGCATGAGAGACATCTGCGGATAGTGCTGCAGACATTGAGAGAGCAGAAACTATTTGCCAAGTTCGAGAAGTGCGACTTCTGGCAGAGTGAAGTCAAGTTCCTTGGTCATGTGGTCTCGAAGGATGGAGTTTCTGTGGATCCTTCGAAGGTTGAAGCAGTGATGAGTTGGAGTCGCCCTACTACGGTTACAGAAATCCGTAGCTTCCTTGGATTGGCCGGTTATTACAGGCGCTTCATTGAAGGGTTTTCTGGTATTGCTTCGGCTTTGACCAAATTGACCAGGAAAGACACTCAGTTCGTATGGTCGGAAAAGTGTGAGAAGGCTTTCATAGAGCTGAAGACTAGATTGACTACAGCTCCGGTGTTGACTATTCCTACTAGTGGTGGTGGATTAGTCATTTACAGCGATGCATCTCATCAGGGTTTAGGGTGTGTGTTGATGCAGAATGGTAGTGTTGTTGCTTATGGTTCTAGACAGTTGAAGGTACATGAGCGGAATTACCCTACTCATGATCTAGAGCTAGCAGCTGTGGTGTTTGCCTTGAAGATTTGGAGGCACTATCTTTATGGTGAGAAATTTGAACTCTTTTCTGATCACAAGAGTTTGAAGTATTATTCTCCCAGAATGAATTGAACATGAGGCAGAGGAGATGGATGGAGCTCATTAAGGACTATGATTTCACCTTGGAGTATCATCCCAGAAAGGCGAATGTGGTGGCGGATGCTTTGAGTAGGAAACCGCGGGTAATCATGGCATCGATTATGGTGCGGGAGTGGCGCATGTTAGAAGCTGCATCTGAGTTCGACCTTATGCCCGCATGAGCAGGACAGGGAATCTTTCTCGGTAGTATCACCTTACAGCCCACCTTGATCTCCAGGATCATTCAGGGTCAGACACTTGATGAGTTTGCTCAGGCGAGGATTTCTGAGATGACTGCTGACCCGGATGTGGAGGGTCCTTCTGAGTGGATGATTGGGGCTGATGGAGGGTTGAGATTTCGAGGGAGATTGTATGTACGGAGTGTTGATAACCTCAGGGAGGAGATCATGCGGGAAGCACATAGGTCTCGATATACTATACATCCAGGAGGTACTAAAATGTATATGGATCTAAGAAGGCAGTTTTGGTGGTATGGTATGAAGAGGGATGTGGCGGAACACGTGTCGAAGTGTCTTACCTGTCAACAGGTGAAGGCAGAGCATCAGAGACCAGCAGGAATGCTGAACCCCTTATCGATTCCTGTGTGGAAATGGGAAGACATCTCTATGGACTTTGTGACTGGATTGCCCAGATCCAGGCAAGGTTATGACTCAATTTGGGTGATTGTTGACCGGTTGACTAAATCAGCACACTTCCTTCCGGTGGCAAAAACGTACTCAGGTGATGCATTGTGTAAGTTGTATGTGAACGAGATAGTGAGGCTTCATGGAGTGCCTGTGACGATTGTATCGGATCGTGATGCTCGTTTCACATCAGAATTCTGGCGTAGGTTCCACAAGGCATTTGGTACGTCTCTTGCTATGAGCACTGCATTTCACCCACAAACAGATGGACAGACCGAGAGAGTGAATCAGGTGATGGAGGACATGCTCAGAGCTTGTGTTCTGGATTTTAAGGGTAGTTGGGCGGATCATCTGCCATTGGTAGAGTTTGCCTACAACAACAGCTATCACTCTAGTATCGGTATGGCTCCATATGAGGCTCTTTATGGTAGGCCAAGTAGGACTCCTATCTGTTGGGCGGAAGCAGGGGATAAAGGGCTCATCGGACCTGAGATTGTACAGGAGACTACAGAGAAGGTCACTACTATTCGGGACAGGATCCGAACCGCTCAGAGTAGACAGAAGAGTTATGCTGACTTGAAGAGGAGACCGTTGGAGTTTGAGACAGGTGATCATGTGTTCTTGAAAGTCTCACCTATGAAAGGTGTGGTGAGATTTGGCAAGAAGGGGAAACTCGCACCGAGGTATGTTGGACCCTTTGAGATTCTAGAAAGGGTTGGTAACTTGGCATATCGTCTTGCTTTACCTGTTAGCATGTCGGGTGTGCACAACGTTTTCCATGTGTCTCTGCTCAGGAAGTATGTTCGAGATGAGTCTCACGTGATTGACCACGGTACGATCGAAGTGAACCCGGATGTGACGTTTGTAGTTGAACCTGTTCGTATCTTGGATAGGTCTACAAAGAAACTTCGTAGGAAAGAGGTTGATCTCGTGAAGGTGTTGTGGAGTCATCATGATGAGGGTGATGCATCATGGGAGTTAGAATCTGACATAAGGACGAGGTATCCACAGCTTTTTGGGGAATTGGGTACTTGAATTTCGGGACGAAATTCCTTTAAGGGGGGTAGATTGTAATACCCGCAATTTCCATTTTAATTTCGAGTTATTGTATCGAATGATTATTATGTGATTTCACGATTATGTTCGATAATCATTCATTTTTACAATTATCGAAGTTTCGAAACGTTTATTTTAACGAAAAGCTCGAAATACTCGGGTTGAGAAATCGACTTTTTCTACGTACGAAATTTGGAGAAACTTCCTTCATGAAAGTTGTAGAGCTCGTCGATACGAGTCCGTGCACGTGCGGAACACGAAGATCGGATTTTTTCTGAATTAGTTATCGAATTTCGAAGTTTTCCGAAACTTGTATATATAGAAAAATGTTGCAAACCCTAATTTTTTTTCTACCGGTTCCTCTCTTCTTCTTCTTCCTTCTGTTTCTGAACAAACAAACAAAAAAAAAAAAAAAAACTGTTCTCTCTCTCTCTCACAGACGCAGCGGCCGGAAGAGGAGAAAAATTTCTCCTTAATTGTTCTCCCTCCACAGACCACCTCTCGACCTCAAACCAAGTCCCAGGCATTCGTCTCGAGCTGCTCTAGCTCCCGGAGGCAGTCTCACACGGCGGCGCAGCCTGTGGCGGCGGCGGCGAAGCCCGAACGGAAAACGTCCATTTTCGGTTCGATCTCAATATCTCGAGCTACACTCCACCATTTCACTTGATTCTTGTCTCATTGAGCTCGCCTCAACTTCCTCTACAAGCACCAAGAAGGACCGGAACTGGGTCGAACGTTTTCACATTCGTCGGAGCTCGACCCGAACGGATCGAAATACCGAAACTTTCGATCAAGATATCTCGAGCTATACACGATCGTTTCTTGTGATTCCAAGCTTGTTGAGTTCGCAAGGAAGTTCTGAACAAGTTTCCAGAAGGGATCGGGGCCTGAGGTTGCAGTTTTCACGTCGGTTTTCAAGCTCACCGGTTTCTGCATTTTTTCCGGCCACCGACTGTAAATCGGTAATTTCGATGCCTTCCCGTCATTTTTAGGTCTTGTGCTAGTTATGAAAGTTGTTCAGAATGATGAAACGAAGGGGACAAGCTCGGCCCCGACACCATTGGTGGTGGTTGGTGGCGGCTCTGTCCCTAACTCCGGCGGCCTTTTCCGGCCACCTCCGGAGGTCTAAAATTTGGTTTCTGTCCATTTTATGATTCTATGTTTCGATACGATCATTTCGGCGTATTATACGTATTTTTCGGATATCGTATGAATTAGTTATGAATTTTGTGATTTCGATCGATTTCGGTCGTTTGATTTTTGATCTGTGAAATTATGACCGTTGGATGAACTTGTAAATTTGTTATGATGATCATATGACTGTCCCAGAGGCTTTGTGTGGTCATGGGTGAAGATCCGACCGTTGGATCTTCGTATATGTGAAAAAACGGTAATTAGGAGAGCGATTCGTGAGAAACCGCTCGTCGGATTTTAATGTAAATTAGAACCTGACCGTTAATTAGTGGTTAAATTATGAGTTGAATTTGTTGGCTAAATTCGAATCACATTTGATTAGGTGATTGACGGATTTTAATTGCGTGAGCTATTCGGCGTTAATTATAAATTATAATTTATAATTATATTGAAGACGCAGCGGGAGTTTCGAGGTGAGTAAAACTCATGTGGTTCATATTACGAACCAAGCATTTAATTAATTTATTTTTGGTAATTGTGTGAAAAATATTTGCGGATTAAATATTTGTTTTAAAATTTCATGGACTTGAATTACCACGGTCCATAGGTAAGTAAAATGAATTTTAACTATACAAATGAATTTCATAATTTTCTTGTGTGAACTATAGATGGTATTAGTGGTCATTCCTGAGTGGATGATTACGTATATATATATATTTACGTGGAAAATATATATTGATGAGTGGATTGTTTGATTGATGATATGATTGAGTGAAATTGATGAGTTGATTTTATTTCAGTTGTGTGATTTCATAATAATATGATGTATCTTGGTTGGGTTGATTTCAGTATGTGAAATTATATGTTGTGTTCATTGATGGGTTTAGGGTCGATGTAATGACTGGTGTGGGGAATCGGACGCTCTAATCCTAGTGTGGATGATGGGATACGATTGGTTGAGTATGTGGAATTATTGGACGTTCTAAATATGTATATAGGTATACATATTGATGAAATACAATAATTGATAAATATGTCGGATGCCATAACCTAGGCCAGGTGACAGGCTACGATTCAGTTAGAGCTCTAGTCTGTCAAATACCGTATTTTTATAAATACGATGATGAGAGTTGTGGGGAAAGTGTGAGTTGGGTTGTCTTGATATATTGAATTGGTATTGGATTGAGATTGTTATTATTTGCATATGTGGAAATAATTGAGTGTTGCTGTGTGTGGAAATAAATGAGATTAAATTAAGCAACAGTTCATTCTTTTACTCATACAAGCTTTCATAAGCTTACCGGGTTTTGTGTTGTTGCAATCCCGGTACACTATTCAATGGTGTAGCGGATATTCCTGCAGGTCAGGATAACTAGGGAGGTGACCGAGCTGCTTAGGTGTTATAGCAATTTTGTTATTTATTTAGTTGTGAGGTGTGTGTATGCTCATTTAGAGCTTTACATTATATTTTGGATTGAGTTGTAATAATTAACCGAGAATACATTCGGTTTGATTTTATTTCGTGTGGTGGGTATGTTAAGAAAAGAAAAATTTTCAGGCTGATAATTTTGTGATGTGGTATTTTCATGTCTCGGATTTTGAATTGTTATTCTAAAATTCGGGGTGTGACATTCTGTTACACTCCGAACTTTATGTTTAGTTTTTTATTTTATTTTTTCATTCAATCATTACATAATTTTTATAATGTCTGAGTTTTGCGCTAAATATTTACACATGACCACCCTTTCACCTAAGAGAATAAGCTAGATACAGGACTTAAAGCATTAGCAAAATTTTTATTGTATACAGTATACCAAGTCATAAATATTACATATGTACATATTAAAGATTGGATTTGTCTATGGTACATTAATGTGTTGATACATCAAGTAGACCACCTTGATACAGAGGTAAATTAATTTGAGATCAAGTCAAGTTAGTCTACTTATGCATGGACTCAGTCTAACTCTGTATCAAATTAAATCTACTCGATGTATTGATATACCCTAGAAGTTCCTTGAAGATTTCATATAAATTCTACATATTCTCTAATTATATCATGACGTCATGAAATTTCTAATTGATCTTTTTGTGAAGTTGTAGCATTCATTGAATCAGTTTTAGTTACTTTGACTATAATAAAATGAGTACACGAGTATTCTTTTTGTACAGTTTAATTGTAGTATTCTTTTTGTGTAATTTAATTCATTGAGGTCAACTCCCTTTAGCTGCGAGCATGATAGGAAGCACGAATGGACCGGCTTAAAATGAGCTTGCTTATTTATGATCCAAGTCTAAAACTCAAGTGTCTAAGGTGGCAAACATGTAAGTTGGTCTATTCGTACTTCCTACAGTGATCGGTTGACCCGTTTGATATTGTGTTCGGGTTGTACCAACCCACTTACACCGTTGAATCACAATAGCGTTTGGTGATACCAACGATGGTATGTGAGGTAGGAAAGGGAAAATGGTCTGTAGAGTAACTGACCTTTTGCTCCTTATAAATTTCAATACCTCACGTTTTGAAAATATCAATACGGTACTTGAGGTTTTGACCCCGACCTAATATTAGTTTATGGAGTTGTTAGCTTTGTTACGGAGGTTGCCGGTTGACAATTTTTGAAGGGCACTTTCATCATTTTATGTCTTAATCCTCACTAATCTCAGCCATATCCCCACTCCACTGATTAATACCACTAGCAAGTTCTTTCCTCCTCCTCCTCCACCAGCCATAAAAGGACGCGAGGAAGAAGCAGTCAAGAACAATGAAAGGAAAAAGAAATCGGAGCTGTCCAAAGTCAATTCAACACAATCCTCGACGACATCAATAGCTCTCCAAACAACTTTGCATCAATACCCTTCCAAATCCACAAACAAATTTCCAAATCCATAGACATAAGTTACTATCCTCTGTGACATGGTGAGGTGGGTGCTGGCAGTGGAGACACGGCTGTTGAGGGACCGGATGAAGGTGGAGGTCTTGAGGGCGTCGCAACTATCTGGACGTGGTTGCAGAATGAAGCCATGGAATTGTACAAGCTTCGAATCAAGTCCTCCATTTCTTTCTGACTCAAACTCACTCTCAATCAGATTCTCTCTCTTAGAAAATTTCAAGAAAACTAATGGGGGTGGTTTGGGATTGAGAATTTGAGGCTTTCCAGTCCATCCCATCTCCTTTTTTTACCTTCTTTTCCACCCCAAACCCAATCATCAAGGCCTGAGAGACTGTATTTTTCTGGGTTTTTCTTCACCTCTTGCTGCATGTTTATGTATTTTTATGTGGCCCTGTTTTTCAACTGGAAGTTATTGTAATGTGGAACCCATTTGTATAATTATTAGCTTCTCATCAGTGAATACCCATTTGTATCGTTATTAGCTTCTTATCAAAGGTTACCCATTTGTAATCTGGAACCCATTTAGAAATACTCTCGAGGCTCTCAGTGAATATTGTAATAACCGTAATTTTTATTTTAATTTCGTGTAATTGTGTGGAACGAATATTGTACAATTTCACGAATGTTGCTCGAAATATTTCATTTTTAGAATTTTCGAAGTTCCGAAACTATTGTTTTAACGAAAAGCTCGAAATGTTCGATTCAAGAAATCGACTTTTTATACGTGCAAAATTTGGGAAAACTTCCTTCATGTAGAGCTCGTCGATACGAGTCCGTACATGTGCGGAACACAAAGATCATATTTTTTCTGATTTAGTTATCGCATTTAGAAGAAATTTCCAAAACGGGTATATAAAGAAAAAACCCTAATTTTTTTTGGAAAGTTTCCTTTTTTTTCTCCCGGCCTCCTTCCTCATTGGGAAACTGTTTTCTCTCTTTCGCTTTCTCTCTCGCCCGGCCGAACCCAGCAAAACAGAGCAAGGATTCGCCAACCAAGCTCTCCCTGCTCCGTCCATCTCACGACCCCAGACGACTTCCCACGTGCTCGCCTCGACCTTGCTCAGCTGTCAGAGGCAACCTTGCATTGTGACACGGCCGTCAACGGCGGCGGGAAGCTCCGACCGGTTTAAGCTCGATTTTGTTCCAATCTTGATATCTCGAGCTACAAGCCATCAATCCTTGCCAAACTTCATCTTCAAGTTCACCTCGACCTCCTGAAGCTCCCAGAAGCAACCTTGCACGGCGGCGTGGCCTATGGTGGCTGCTGGAAGCCAGCCCTGTTTTGGATTGAATGGAACTTTCGATCGTGATATCTCAAGTTGTAGAGCTTCGTTTTGAATGATTCTTAAGCTGGGGTGTTCGCCTTGAGTTGTTGAACAACTCTCCAGAAGGAATCGAAGCCATTGGTGGAAGTTTTTACGTCGAACTCAAGCTCGCCGGATTCTGGAAAGTTTCCGGCCACCATGACTATGTCGATACTTTTCGACATCTTCCCGTTATTTTCTGATCTTGAGCTAGTTATGAAAAATGATTAGCATGTTTAATTGAAGAAGAGCAGCTCGGCCCCGACACCATTGGTGGTGGTGCGGCGGCTCTGCCATTAACTCTGGCGGCCCTTTCCGACCACCTTCTTGGGTCAAAAATATAGTTTCTATACATTTTAAGATTCCACATTTCAATACGATCATTTCAGCATATTATACACATTTTTCGGATATCGTATGATTTAGTTATAAATTTTTAGATTTTGATCAATTTCGATCGTTAGATTTGTGATCTGTGAAGTTAGGATCATCCGATGGAATTGTAGTTTTGATATGATGATCATATGACTGTCCCAGTGGCTTTGTGTGGTCATGGGCGAAGATCCGATCGTTGGATCTTTGTATAAATGTAAAACAGTGATTAGGGATGCGATTCGTGAGAATCCGTCCATCGGATTTTCGTATATTTTAGAACCCGACTATTGGATGGTAGTTTAAGTTTGTTTTGGAATTATTGGCTAAATTCAAGTCAATTTGATTAGGTGATTGACAGTTTGTACTTAGGTGAGCTGGTTCGGTGTGATTTGTGTTTAAATTGAAGACGCAGCGGGAGTTTCGAGGTGAGTAAAACTCACGTGATTCATATTACGAGCCGAGTGCTTTTAATGTATTTATTTTGTCGTAATTGTGTGAAAAATATTTATGGATTAAATATTTGTTTTTTAAATCACATGGACTTGATCAACTACGGTCCATAGGTAAGTAAAATGAATTTTAATTATACAAATGAATTTCACGATTTTCTTGTGTGAACTATATATGGTATTAGTGGTCATCCCTGAGTGGATGATTACGTATGTATATATATATATATATATATTTATTTACGGGGAATATATAAATTGGGTGGTGTGTTGTTGAGTGATGATATGATTAAGTTTGAATGATGATTTGGATTATATTTCAAATGCTTAAATTTCATAATAATATTGTGTATCTTGGATGAGTTGATTTCATTGTGTGAAAACATATTGTTGTGCTCATTTATGGATTTAGGGTCAACGTAGTGACTGGTATGGGGGAATTAGACGCTCTAATACTAGGTGGATGATGAGATACGATTGGTTGAGTGAGTTGGATGCCACAACCCTTGTCAGGTAATGAGGCTAGATTCAGTACTAGTATCAGACGTTCTAAATATATATATATATATATATATATATATATATATATACACGTATATATATTGATGAAATACGATAAAGATAAATATGTCGGATGCCATAACCTGGGCCAGGTGACAGGCTACGATTCAGTTAGAGGTTTAGTCTGTCAAACACTGTATTTTAATAAATACGATTTCGGGGTTTTGAGAAGAAAGATGTGAGTTTAGGTTTTGTGTTGATTTGGTGATTGATTGTGAGATTTTTGGTTCTTTGTGGACATGGAAAGTATTGGGTGTTGACTTGGGTGAAAATAATTATGAATTAATTAAACAACCGTTCTTTCTTTTTACTCATACGAGCTTCATAAGCTTACCGGGTTTTGTGTTGTTGCAATCCCGGTACACTATTCAAATGATGCAGCGGATATTCCTGCAGGTCAGGATATCTAAGGAGGCGACCGTGCTGTTTAGGAGTTGCAGCATTTATTTGTTTTTCATTTGAGTTGTGAGGTTTGTTATGCTCATTTAGAGCTTTACAATTTAATTTTTGAGTGAGTTGTAATAATTAACCGAGACTAAATTCGGGATTTGAAATTAAATTCGTGTGGTGGGGTTGTTGAGAAAATGAAATTTTCAGGTTGATTGTTTTGAGTTGTGGTAATTCATGTTTCGGATTTTAAATTTTGATATTAAAATTCGGGGCGTGACAAATACACTCTTGAATTGTAAGTACGTTTGCAAAGCATGGAATTTTTTAATTTCTGGGTCTAGGTTTGCTCATCTCCACTACTCGAGATCACCCTTTGGCTTCTTGTTGAAATCCACTGCTTCACGCACACTTGATTTCGTTCATATAGACGATCATAAATGTGCGGCTGGTTCTGATATTTTATGCTCGAGAAAATGATGTGTTCTCTTGAAAAATTGCTTACCCATTTCGAAATTTGATTTGCTAAACTCCTGCAACGGTTTATTATGCTTGTCTGGGTCTGCATTTAGAAGCTACTTGGAATCTAATGTTGAGGGAGCTCTTCATTCGGTTCCCACCAATTTTGAATGTTCTCAGTTTATACATTCTTTCAATTTCGAAGACTACCACTGCCTTCAAAAGAGCGACTTTACTTTCAGGATGGTTGTTTGAAGTTTGGGACTAAAATTTGGGTTTGATAACGTTCTTGAAGGGGAGGGACTCATCGTCGGAGGTTGGGTTGGCACAACGACGTTTCTTCTTCTGGTCGGTCATTGTTGAGAGAGAGAAAGAATGTTTAGAGATTTTTTTTTATTAAGATATGAATGGACGAAAGTGCCATTAAAAAATTGCCAGTTGACAATTTCCGTGTTGGAGCTAACGGCTCTAGGTACCAATATTAGGTCGGGATCAAAACCTCAAGTACCGTATTGATATTTTGTAAATGTGAGGTAACGAAAGGTCATATACTGTATAGACCTTTTTTCCGGTAGAAAAAAACGATGATGTCTAATCAAAGAGAGAAAAGAAGAACGAGAGAAAAGAAAAATTGAAAATTAGAAATAGAAAAAAAAGAAGAAAAAAAAATGTAGATGCAATTTCTAAATTGATCGGAAAAGATATGAATAAAATCACGCTAACACTAACGAAAAAATTGTTAAAAAGTAAATAAATCCACTAACTAGTACTAATGACCAAATAATTGCCCAAGTTTGGGAAGGCATCCGACATGTGATTTCCCATTTCGGCTGTCTAGCGAAGGTCATTGACCATTGACCGTATGCTCTCTAATTTCTATGGACCATCAAACCCAGACAAAATAACCAGTCAAACCATTGACCGTATGCTTCACACTCCCCCACCCACAGTGTCACCTCCGTAAATAACCACTGAAACAGCGGCAAATCCGGAATCAAGATTTTCCTCAACAATCTAATAATTATGGTACACGCGGGCCCCACCTGTGACCCCATTTTCATCTGCGCACCATTTTCTATACTCTTCTCTGTCCTTTGCTCCACTCTCTCTCTCTCTCTCTCTCTGTCTCTTTAGTGTGATGCACTGAGGTAGACGCACACTCACGCCACTGCCTCTCTCTCTTCCAGATCTGAAACACAGAGACCCCCAGAAGCCCTTGGTTCAGCTACAAGGACGATCCGGTGAGCATTTTCTCTGCTGCTCTACTCTCACCCTTTTTCTGTTTCCTCCATTCTGTAATGCCTTCTGTTTGGTTCTGGGGTTGTACTGGTTCTTTAAAGATCTCAGTGTTCTGAAGCTTTGTTGTTCTTGATCGAATGTTGGGTTTTATGGGTTGCCGTTGATAATGCATTTTCTGTGTGATTTTGTATACGGGCTTAGCTTGAGATTTTTTTTTCTTTTATCTTGGATTTAGAGTATTGATTTTGGTTTGTGTTGACTCCAGGTTGACCTGAATGTGTGGGTTTGATTGTTTGTTGTGGTTTGACTTGGTGGTGGTTGTGATTTTTGTGAGTCTGGTTGATTTTGAGTGATCTGTGCTTGGAGCTTTAGTGTCATTTGTTTATCGAATGAGTTCTGGAGTGGATGTTTATTGTGATTCAAAGGGCCTCTGTAGTTTTTGCTTCTGTTTATGGCAGTTGGTGGATGACCTTGAACAATTCTACTCCATGTTTTGTTCTGATGTATTGAGCCTTTTTCGGTGATTAGTCATTCAGCTTCTTTGTATGATTGATGTTGAAAGGTGTTTACTGCTCTACTTGTCTGGTCTGGTTGTTTATCTGGACCTTTTCTTCATGTGTTTAGTTTATATGTTGTGCACTTAGGGATATAATTTATCATAACATCGCATAAGAAATACTGACTGGTCTTGAACATTTCTGTGGAGCAGAGTGTAGATTTTGACAAAAATGGTCACAGATGCTAAAAACCCTCTTGGAGAAACCACCTGTGGTTCTTTGCTGCAGAAACTGCAGGTGACTTATGTTTTTCACCTTTCATTGGCTGTCCCTTTTGTTCCACAGAATTTCTATGTACTGTTGAAATTTGGCCATTGAACCAATCCATAATTTACTGCAGGAAATTTGGGATGAAGTTGGTGAGAGTGATGAGCAACGAGACAGAATGCTTCTGCAATTAGAGCAGGAGTGTCTGGATGTATACAAGAGAAAGGTTGAGCTGGCAGCAAAGTCAAGGGCACAGCTTCTTCAGGCATTGTCCGATGGCAAACTTGAGCTTTCCACTCTTCAGTCAGCACTTGGGGAAAAAATTTCTGTTGGAGTTGTGAGTATATTTTCTTCCCAAGTGCTCTTGATCTTTTTGTTGAATTCTGTTGCATGTCAACATTACCATCTGAGACTATTGTGGTTAATAATTAACTGCTAATGGGGTTACAGCCAGAGAAGACTTCTGGAACAATCAAGGAACAGCTTGCGGCTATAGCACCAGCACTGGAACAGTTGTGGAAACAGAAAGAAGAGAGAGTAACCAAATTTTCTGATGTACAATCACAGATACAAAAGATTTGTGGAGAAATTGCTGGGAACCTTTCTCTCAGTGAGACTCCTGCTGTTGATGAGTCCGATCTGTCCCTGAAAAAGTTAGATGAATATCAATCCCAACTTCAAGATCTTCAAAAGGAAAAGGTAAAGATATATCAACCTAAAGAACAATGGTTACCGAAAGGCAGATAGAGTATTATAGTTATCTATTCTTAGCCTGCATCAACTTATGAATGTTAATTGCTCAATTTATCTGGCAGAGTGAAAGGCTGCACAAGGTGCTTGAATTTGTGAGCACAGTGCATGATCTTTGTGCTGTACTTGGAATAGACTTCTACAGTACTGTTACAGAGGTTCATCCTAGCTTGAATGACTCAACTGGTGTGCAATCCAAAAGCATTAGCAATGAAACTCTATCCAGGCTGGCTAAGACAGTCTTAGCACTAGAAGAAGATAAGAAGCAGAGGCTGCATAAGGTATTTTTTATTCTCTATGCTCATAGGAAAAAAAAAAATTCAATCCATGAATTAAGTTTCGCATCTTTGCTCTGCAGCTTCAAGAGTCGGCAGCACAGCTAATCGATCTCTGGAATCTGATGGATACCCCTGAAGAGGAAAGGAAACTGTTTGAACATGTTACCTGTAACATATCAGCTTCAGTTGATGAAGTGACAGTTCCTGGGGCCCTTGCGCCGGATCTAATTGAGCAGGTAATGAGCCATTGAATAGATTGTTCGAACAGTTTATGACGGCGGTTTACTCATTTTCTCTATTTTTGTTATCAAGACTGAGATCGAAGTTGAGAGGCTTGATCAGTTGAAATCAAGTAGGATGAAGGAAATTGCATTTAAAAAGCAAGGGGAGCTTGAGGAGATTTTTGCTCGAGCGCACATAGAAATAGATACAGAAGCTGCCAGAGAAAAGATTATGGAACTCATTGATTCTGGGAGTGTTGAGCCTACTGAGTTACTGGCTGACATGGATGATCAGATAGCAAAAGCAAAGGATGAAGCTCTCAGCAGGAAGGACATATTGGACAAAGTTGAGAAATGGATGTCAGCCTGTGAAGAGGAGAGTTGGCTTGAGGACTACAATCGTGTAAGTAAAACCTCAATTAGTATAATTTTACCTGATAATAAATTTGGCTAATGCTGCTCTGTAATTGTTGCGCCCCACCATTACATCCAGATACTTGACCCCACATGGATGTGATTTCACTTAGCTTGAGAGTGGCGTAATTATTTCTGGGTAATGCTTTTGGCCTGAACTTACTCTGGCAAATACAATCTGAATTGTTTAGTGGTGTGCAACTGTGCATATGTTGCCAAAACAAATTAGACACTGTATATGGGTTAATTAAGTGGGTAGCCTTCCGCTCCCCATCCTGCCCTCTTGGTAAAGGGAGAAGTATTTGTTAATTGCTGAAGCTGGTGGACATGCTTATATCAATTAATGTCACTAAAGAGTTACTAGAATAAAGAGGCTTGGTACAGAACCATATGAGGATTTGCCAAGTCTTTTCTACCCATCTAATCACCTCCAAACTATATAGTTGATCATACAGGAGAAAGTAATTATCTCATTGCTGGCAGTTAGAGCAACCATATAAATCCTATTAGACTAGTAATTGGTCCACACGGTTGTCCTTATAGGATAGATTGCAATGCATACGACCAAGCATTTGTGCAACACACTTGATCTCTTGCATTTTTTATGCTCAAGTTTCCCATCTTCAGGTGTTTCATCTAACCAACATTGTCATGCTGAAACAGGATGAAAACAGGTATAATGCAAGTAGAGGTGCACACCTAAATCTCAAGCGTGCAGAAAAAGCACGTATTCTGGTTAACAAAATTCCAGGTATGTGTAGGATGAGGGATTAAAGCAGTGATGTTGATTGTGTATCATACAGATTCAAAGTTGATAGAAAGTCGCATGTGCATGATAAAAGAAAACTTTTGGGCATAATAGAGTAAAACTAAACTGTGCATGATATACATGTGTATTTTTTGTGGTCCTGTATATATGCATGATAGAAGAAAATTAAAAACGTTTATAGGTGCCAATTAGCACTCCATGACTTGCTTATGTACCATTAGTTTTCACATTTCTTAATATTCATTTTCTTGGCAATGTAGCTTTGGTTGACACCCTGGTAGCCAAAACTCGTGCGTGGGAGGAAGAACGTGGCATATCATTTACTTATGATGGTGTTCCCCTTCTCGCTATGCTGGATGAATATGCCATGCTCAGGCAAGAAAGAGAAGAAGAGAAGCGGAGGTTGAGGGTAAGTTTAATCAAGTAGATTAGGAGTTTCTTGATATGACCTGAATTTGTTTTACCAGTCCCACACTTTGTTTTGGTTTCCACATCCAATTTTTTGTCCTCTTGAATCAAATAGTGTCATAACAAGTTGCTTTTGCAGGATCAGAAGAAGTTCCAGGAGCTACAACACACAGAACAAGAAAGCGTATTTGGTTCGAAGCCTAGCCCTAGCCCTGCTCGACCAGTTGGCACAAAGAAGGTAGTAGGTCCTCGTGCAAATGGTGGTCCCAATGGGACTCCCAGACGACTTTCACTTAATGCTCATCAAAATGGAAGGTCTGCAGTGAAAGATGCAAAGAGGGATCCTAGACCTGTTGCTCCTATGAACTATGTTGAAGTATCAAAAGAGGATGCTGCATCTCACATTTCGGGAACTGGTTCTGGCAGTGACCCAATTCCGGTTTCACCATAATAATAACAGAGATCATATTTGTAGGTTACATCTCTTCAAGTTTAGTGTCGTGACTAGTTACTGCTTTAGGGATATAATGTATGAAACAGTGAGGGTAAATTGGAGAGTGAACTATCAGTACCTGTGTATGTTGTATTGGCATTTGGAGGCTTTCTAAATACATGTTGCTTTCTCTGTTCAAGTTTTGATAGTGTAGCAAGCATGAGGCCTCTTCCGGGAGCTACTCGGTGTTGGCAATAAAATTCCTGCCTCTATATCCTGGTCAGTGGTCGCTACAAATTACACATTGAATTTTGGTCGTCGGTCTTGTTTCTTTAATTATATTTCCTACCAGTTTGTTTCTTGCACAAATGCTCATTCTCACTTGTAGGTTTAACTTATAACCTAGAACTGATATTGCAAATCTTTTTTTCTTATTTCTTTTGTTCCCTTTTCCTTTTTCTTTTGTTCCCTTTTAACATTTTTTATCCCTAACCCACCCTTCCCTGAAAATTCACCCGTGACCTTCAGTTAGATTAGAAAACCAACATGTCACGGGCAAATTGCAAATGTTTTGTTAAATTGCAAATGTTTTGTTTGTATTGATTTTTGGGTTATGCCTTTGTTCCAACAATTAATTGTAGGTATGATCGGAAGGAAGCCATAGAAAGACAAGGTTGTTCAAGGATCAACTTGAAGACAAATTCAAATTGGTCGTAGATAGTGTCAATTGTGCGTTTATGCTTTGGCATCTGCTTATGTTTTCCAGGAAACAACCGCCGGCCAATGTAGTATAGCTACTATTGTCCATAATGTAAGGGAATGTAGTATAGCTATTATTCTCTATAGCTCTAATCAACTGCCAATGTGATTACATCCTGAGAAGACTTTCTGGAACAATCAAGGAACAGCTTGCAACTATTTATTCCACCAGCACCGGAACACTTGTGGAAACAGAAAGAAGAGAGAGTAACAGAGCTTTTACTGAAATCATATAAATTTGTGGGTTACATCTGTGTCAAATTTAGTGGGTTGACTAGTTACTGCTTTAGGGATATAATGTATGTAACAGTGAGGGTAAACTGGAGAGTGAACTATCCGTACCTGTGTATGCATGTCTTATCAATTTTTGATATGACTTGAATTTCGGTTGTGGATACCGGTCTTGTTTATTTCAATGTTTGTTTTTGTGTGACTGCAAATCCATAGAATCTCCGATATGGGTTTTCCTGTCTTGGGGAAAACATAGAAGCATAGGACGCTTGATGATCTTCACAGAATAAATCTTAATTCTATTTTTCTACCAGATTCTTTCTTTCTTGCACTAATGTTCATTCTAGGCTTAACTGAACCTAGAAATGATATTGGAAATGTTTTGTTCATAACACTCGAGTTTTGTGATATGCCCTTGTTCCAACAATTAATTGTAGGTATGATTGGAAGGAAGCCTTAGAATTAAAGCTTCCAAGCAAGGATATATACATGGATCAACTTTAAGACATTCAAATTGGTCTTAGATAGTGTCATTTGTGCGCTTATGCTTTGGCCTCTGCATACTAGTGTTGGATACATCCGACGGTCCCTTATGTCCTACATGACATCAAAGCAGGTTAAAACATGTTTTTTCATGAAACGAATTTAACTGCCGGCCTGCATTGTAGTGTAGCTAGTCTTGGCATTAATTTAAAAGAGTTGGCGATATTTAGGTAGAAGCTAGAGACGAACTTGAAATTTTGAGTTTAGGTGCAAGTGCTGTAAACCAGCCACTAGAGTTACAATCCCTCACGTATAACATATCGTCTTAAATTTGACTCGTCTTCAGCTGCTATTGAGGCTGTTTTCGCCTAATTTTGTTAAGGATTTAGGAAAAAACGGTTGGTGTGATCCAAAGTAGCTTTAGCTTCAAAAACAAACTGACAGATCTTTCATTTTCTACATCCATAGGACAACAACCTGATGGATATAGATGTAATCAAGGCAATAATATCATAATTTTGATGAAACTGATGGCTTTAAATTAAAATGCACATTGAGATAGAACTATCAATAGCTATCTTATAGCATCAGAAATAGAAGTTGCCAATATGCTTATAAATGTTGCTGAGTACTTTCTGTGTATGCGAGGAGAAGATCGCTTCCTTTGTCATTAAAACTGAGACGGTTTTTTGTCTTTGTTAAAATGTATCTAGCAATTAACAACCCTGTTTACTAGTGATGGATTTGTATCGATCTATTGGTGAAGTTACCAAGTAAATATTTTCCTGGTAAAAAGGAGGATAATGTCCAAGAGTCTCCAGTCAAGAGTTATCTTAAAAGACTTTTACTATTTACACTATCTGTCCCAGAATTTTTAATTACAGACAGAGATCCAGATAATTTTCTTTGATAAGACCTCTAAACGATAGGTTCAAGGAATGCTTTAGTCATTTTTTATAATAAAAATCAGCTCCAAGCATATATGTTTAGATAGTAATGATTGTATGTGTTTATATATACCTCCGATCCCAAATTTTTACATTAACCCACACTTGATGTTGATAAGAATGAAGTTACCTCACCAAGAAATTCCGATCCCTATTCATATCCTCGGAGACTCCGAGGAATCCAACCGTCAAAGACATACATATGTGCTCACGATATTTTATATTTGTGTTATATATTTATGCTTAAACCTCATATAAGTACGTATTCTCTTCAATTCATGACTTCTTTTACTCCTAGCTAGGAAAATCCAAAGAAATGGGTAGGAGTTTCCTCTGCTTTCGGCAATTTTCAAGCCCTGGTAGATTGCCTAGGCAAGACTCCGATGATGATGATCGAAGAATTAGCTTCACAACATCGATTGTCGAGTTCATGAAGCCATCATGCTTATGGAGAGAAAAGAGCGTGAGGCGGAAAACGTTAGTGCAGCTGCCCAAAAGGCAGAAGAAGCAGCAGAAGGTGAAAATGGTGAAGGAGCTCACTCTAGAGGAGTGGTTTTCAATATCGTCGCCATGCAGAGATGACAATAATAGCCTTCGCATCAATGGATCAGCTGAACACAACACCTGGGTTTTTCCATCTCCAGATGATGATGATGTTATGTCACATTCTAGGCACAGTTTTTCTCAGCAGAGGCTGGTGATTGAAGTGGTTGACTGTGGAAGAAGAAGAAGTGATGTTTCTTGTTTGAGCTCAAGGAAGAGTGGGAAGGTGAAGAAAAGGGTCAGCTTTAGATTACCAGAAGAGGCTGATATAATCATTTTCTGTTCACCAAAAGCAGATTACGAAGAATGAATTAATCAAGTTTATGGTAATGTATGCATTTGTAAACTGTTTAGTTTAATGGTGAATGTGTACACTGTACCATAAAAAATAAAGAAATTGCTACATGTATGATTCAAGTTAATTATAAGTTCTTACTACTCTCAAAAAAAAAAAAAAAAAAACAGTTCTTATTGTTTTTTTCTTTTCTATTTTTCTTTCTCTTTTTGGTCCGGAAACAAGTTTACAACTTTACAAAAGAACCCTACTATTCAGGTTTAGTTTATTTAAATAATTAAGGTTTAGTTTAATTGCAACTGAAATAACTAAGGGTGCGTTTGGGGAGGCTTTTTTGCTCCCTTACTCATAAGCAACCGACCTGTGTGCGTTTGGTAAACCTGATTTTGCCCAGCTTTTGGCATAAGTCACTGCTTCCTTTGGTTGAAAAGCCGAAGCCAGCAACCCCATGCTTTTAGAAGCAGGCACTGGCTTTTCCACTGTAGCGGGAGTTACTGTAGTTTAATGAACATTTCGAAATACCGCGTTGTGTCATCTCTTCCTTCCAGCAATTACACCACACTGCCATCAAACCCTTCTCTTCCGTGTTGAAAAGTGAAGCCTCCAGCGCCGCGCAGTGAACACTGCTCTTGCATCTCGCTGACTGCCTCCTCTCATTCGTGTTCGAAGCCTCAATCCAATCCCCAGATTTTCATGGCTCAGCAGGTATTAATAACTCCTCCCTTTTCCATTTCAGTTCCTATTTCATCTTTCATTTCTCAATCTATGATTCCCTCTCTGGGTTCTTTTTTGATTCGCTTAATGCTCATCTGGGTCATGCTTCTATATTCAAATCCTTGTTTGCAATTGTTATTGAAAAGCTTGATGGTTTATAAGTTCACAGTTTCAACCGAGAAGCTAATTACTAGAATCTTGTTTGTTAAGAGGTGCTTGCCTCTTGTTTCCTTTGTTTGTCTTTTCAATTACGGATTATCTAGCTGCTACTTTGTTTCTGTATTGCTATGTGACATTGGGTTTCTGGGCTTAGACGAAGTGCATGTTTGATATGGGATTTTGGTTGTTTTTTTTCAAATTTTGCTAGCTACAGATTGCTTGGTTTTCTAATTTTGGATGAAATGAGTTTTTTCTTTGAGAAGCATACAACAGTAGAGTTTTGAATTGCTTTAGGAGAGTTGTTTCTGGAATTTGAACTCATTAGTGAGCTTATGAAGTGGTAATTGATCTTTCACTAATCAAGTCAATTGACATATAACAATCGGGTTACTGAATTTGTTCCTGGAAATTGGACCATCAGTTCTAAAATCCCCAAGCTATACTCTTATCTTTTTTTCTGCTGAGTGTTGAGTTGTTTGCTTGTGTATTGAAATTCATTTGCAACTTTGTTTATGTTGTTTGCAGCTATAAAGAAATTTTAGATGATTTGGACAACTTATGTTTGCAATTAATTTTAATCATAGCTTTTGGTTATGTGGTGATGTGTTGGTTTGCAGCTTCTGCTAGAGTTTTGTGTCTCAAGAAATTTAGATACCTCAAAAAGATAAAGCAGAGGAATAAACAACCACTCAAACCAAAACAGCTAATGTTTGCTGCTTCCCTCATTAATTATAGTGTATTGACTAGGAAATTATTCATCTTTGCTACGTTTTTGAAAAGAGGGGGAGGGTGAAGGGTGAATTTTTTGGTTTTGATAGAGAGAAAGAGGGAGGAGGGCGACCCAAGAGTAGAGGACTCGAGGAACCCTAACGGATCCAATTTCTAAATGTAGATGCACCTTCTTGATATGCTCTTTCTCTCCATCATTCTAGTTTGTGAGTTTGGTGGCAAGTTAATTTTATCATTTCATATGTTTGGATTTAGTTTATTTTTTGTGGGAAACTCCAATCTAGGAGCTCTTGTGCTTGTTCATGATAGTTAATTTTTAATAATTGCCTTGCTTGGTTTTCTGAGCATTACTGTTGGTTTTCTGAGCATTACTGTTGGTTTTCTGAGTATTACTGTTCATGATAGTTAATTTTTAATAATTGCATTGCATGTGCTTGAGGTGGGTCGGTCAATTTGGGAAAAAGTGGGATGGTCAATTGGAGCATTGCATGCCCATATATATATATTTTTTAATTTTCTGATGGTGTGTTTGATTGTCCATGTTGGTGTGTCATCTTCATAGCATTTATGATGCTTTTTATCTGTGCTAGATGGCAAAAGAGTCGGCTGTTTGGAACGACGTTTTAGTAGATGTATTTTGTGACTTATGTATCAAGGAGGTAGATAACAATAATCGTCCGCATACTCATTTTAATACAGTGGGATGGGAGAATATATCAGTAATTTCACTAAAGAAACCACAAAAGCATATACTAGAAAAAAATTGAAAAATAAATGGGATTCCCTCAATGATCATTGGAAATTATGGAAAGAATTGAAGGGGAAAGAGACCGGTCTTGGATGGGATCAGAGGCGTCAAACCATAGATGCATAGGCGTCAAACCATAGATGCATCTGATGAGTGGTGGCATATCAAAATTGAGGTATGTACATCAATTTTATTATTTTGAGTAACATTTTTATTTCATTTGAGATAGTACATGTGCCTCTAACATTGTTTTTTTTTTTTGTCCAGATAAACAAGGATTATGCAAAGTTAAGGAAAAAAAGAATTGCACCCGAATTTGAAGACAAGTTGGATAAGATGTTCATGGGTATTTCAGCCACTAGTAAGTATGCATATGCACCATCCTCTGCACTATCTATCCCTGCAAGTCCACAACAAGGTGACAATGAGGAGAACATTGAAGGTAGTGGTGACTCTGAGGACAATGATCTTTTGGCAACCACTCGCTCCAAAAGAAAAAGAAATGATACAAGAGTTCAGAAAGGTAAAGGGGAAATGCCAAAAAAAGAAAAGGTTGGAGGTGCTGCTTATTTGGGTAAACAAATTGATCGAATGTGTGAGGCAATTGAGAGTAGAAGTACAGCAACTTCCATGATCAATAAAAATGTAGAAGAATGTAGAGGCACCGGTATTAAGGAAGTGATGAAGGATGTCAGCTCATTGCCTGGAGCTGAGCAGGGTACTAGGTTGTGGTTTTTTGCCACTCGATTGTTTTTAAGTCCAGAGAAGAGAGAGATGTATTGCACTATGGACGATTCTAACTTGAAGTTGGAGTGGCTGAAATTTGAGATGAACGAAAAATAAACTTATGTTATGTTTGAGGTTTTATGTTTGTGTTTCTTTCAGCATGTTTTTAATTAAGAAAAATTGAATTTTATTATAAGTATTTCATCATGTGGATATTCATTGGTTGGATTATAAAAATACTCATATCTTTTGTTCATTACTGCTTGTTAATGATTATGTGGATTACTGCTTGTTAGTCAGTCATTTATAAATTCAGTCATTTAAATTTGCAGGTATTTGGATTGAAATATGAACAATTCAGAAGTAGATGAAGTTGAGGAGGAGATATTCTTACGAAGTGTACAACTTAATGCTCTGCTCATTCAACATTACTACATGAACTATGTTCATAAAACTCCTTGCATGGTATCATCTCAAACAGGTAATAAGTGGATCATGGAAGTATTAGGAGGTCATGAGAGTCGGTGTTACAATGCCTTTAGAATGCAAAAGGAAGTATTTTATCGTCTGTGTAGTGATTTGGAAGTTAAATTTGGGGTGTTGGGTTCAAACAGAACAAGTCATATTGAAGTAGTGGGAATGCTATTGTACTGCCTAGGACAAGGATGTGGAAATAGGTCAATGAGAGAACGATTTCAACATTCGGGTGAAACCGTTTGTAGATATTTTGGAGAAGCACTAGATCAGTTGTGTGAACTAAGTAAAGAAATAATCAAGCCGTTGGAGAATGAATTTAATGGTGTTGCACCGGAGATAATGAGGGATATCAGATACATGCCTCATTTTAAGGTATTTGTGATAGAATTACTTGTATATTATTTAACAATTTAATTACTTGTGTGAGGCAAATGACAATTAACATCATTATTTACAGGATTGTATAGGGGCTATCGATAGTGTGCATATTCCCGCTTCAATAACTCCTCAAGATCAAATACCGTTCATTGGTAGAAAAGGATTACCAACCCAAAATGTTATGGCGGCATGTAATTTCGATATGCAATTTATCTTTGCGTGTGCAGGATGGGAAGGGTCCGCTCATGATACAAGAGTATTTCTATCGGTTCTTCGAAATCCCGAAATGAATTTTCCTAAGCCTCCACCGGGTAATTTAATTAATTATAGTTATTTTTAGATAAATTTTATGATGCTTTGAATGAAGTTTTGTTAAAATTTTGATATTTCTTTATTTAACAGGAAAATATTAAGTTGTTGATTCGGGATATCCTCAAATGAATGAGATTTTAGGACCTTATAGAGGTCCAAGACAACATTTTCAAGAATACCGTAGGCAAGAACCAAGAAATGAAAAAGAGGTATTTAACCAAGCTCACTCTTCTCTTAGAGGAGTAATAAAACGCACATTTGGAGTATGGAAAAAAAATGGAAGATTTTAAAGGACATGCAAGGTTATTCATTTGAGAAGCAAGTGAAGATTGTCATTGCTACCATGACACTTCATAATTATATACGTAGGCATGCAAATCGTGATAGACATTTTGTCCGCAGTGAAGAAAGAGAAGGTCATGGGAGTGGTGGGATAGAGATGGATGATGATGTACAAGAAGAAGAATATCATGGTCATGGTGCACAAGAAATGGAAACAATAAGAAATAACATTACTCAAAGTTTGATGAGTGCGCGTAATAACGTGAATATTTAAATATGTTATGTCAGCCTTTTTTTGGTTACTTAATGCGAACTACAAACCAATTATTAAAAATGTTATTACTATATTTGTATAAGTTATTTTTAAAATTGTTCAATATTAATAATTTGATAACCATAATTTTATAGAAAATGATTTTTATAAAAATATTAATCATTTACTGAATAATTAATGCAAAATAATCTCTAATGTCCAATTTGGTCATTCCACAAATAAAAAGCACAAGCCAGTTTAGTTTACCAAACACTTTGTCACTGCTTTTGCAACTGACAGCACTTCTAAAAAGCCAGTTTACCAAACACTCAGCAGCTTTGCTTTTCAGCCACTTATTCTCAGAAATAAGTTGAAGCCAGTTTTTCTGAAAAGCACAGCCGTACCAAACACAGCCTAACATTACTCACTAGCAGCCCATCACTTTGTTCAAAAAATTAAATTAAGTTGAGGATCTATCAACAAAAGTCCAACTATTCAAATGGTATTTCAGAAGCTGTTTGGTAAAACAGAAGCTAGCTTTAGTGGAAGCAAAGTGAATAGGGTTACTCCTCATTCATACAACTAGCTGTGCTACATCATATGGTGCAGAGAACATAATAATAAGCTATAAAGGAGCCAAAGTGAATAGGGTTACCCAATTGTTTTCTTCAAAGGAACACAGTCATAAAGCCCATCGAGTATACAAATAATGACTACTGCAGTCAATAATAGCACAAACAAACACACAAAAGACGGAGACAAAGAAGAGGACTGAGCCAACCCTCTTAATTCTCTTTTTTATCTTTTGTGTTATCTACTTCTTTCCCCAACTACTACGCAATAAAGATAAAATAAAACTATTTGTACTGCATTCGTAAATCACATTGTAGACAACAAAATAAATTACTTTTAACATTCCTCATGAAAAAGAAAGCGAAGCCACTATGTGATAGAATTGTAGCTTCTCTAGCAGCTCTTTGGCATGTGATGTGCCTCTCTTTTCTACTCGTGAAAATAGTTCACCGCTGAGCTTCTCCCCGATGTGTGCATCGACGAGGACTCCAGCCACACTCCGGCAGCTGTTGGCGAGGGCTCGACCTACTTCAGCTGCATCATCGGGCTGGTTCACCACAAGGGGGCTCCCTCCTTTGAAAATCTCAAGCTTGTTAATGGTGAATGAGCCGTCGGCTTCTACAACCTCCTTAAAGTCTTGTAAACTTGATGCATACACCGGAATGTTGAAGGTGTCACGTTTCTCACTAGTGATAAGCCCCTGCAATAAAAAACAGTACGTTTATTTAATCATTTAATTTGAAAGATGCAAGATAAGTATTTACTGCATGGAATGTCAGCCACACACAGAGACCATGAAGATCTTGTATTAACAATCAACTGTACCAGTCGGTTTAGAATGGTACTTGACTGATAGAGAGGAGTTCATGAACTGACTGTTTGCTGCTGTAGGCAATTTTCTTTTAATATATTTTTACGATGATGAACATTGATCCTTTTGTCTTTGATATAAGACATTACTATCCGACTCATCGATGATCGCTATGGTGTATGTATGGGCCATCCACGAGCCAATGTTGTTATTATTCCATTTGCCGACAGTATGTAGTAATCAACAAATTGAGGGATATTGATTAACTTTAGTGAGAGCATCAAACGGCTAGAATTAGTGTAACTTAATCATTACCAGTGAAAACGCATAATTAGGTCTTGTGAAATCAATAACACCTAACGTTGCATATCTATCTTTCGTATCAAAGTCATCATCAACCCCATTCTTCCTTCTCGCACTCTATAAGAAGAAAGAGATGAAGTGAAATAAAATGTTACGACTTTCCGGAATACGTGACTCCTTACGAATTCAATTGTCGAATTCAAGATCTAACCACTATAAACATCTAGAAAGTCCGAAGTAAAGCATACTCTAAACAACTATAAAATCGTCTCACAACGTTAGGATTTTGGTACCCTCTGGTTCTTGATGGGTGTTGATGGTGTGTGCTTGCTTTTGGTCTGCCAAGAAGCAGAAGGCAATGACAACTACCTAGTCATAGGTTTATACATTAACATTTATACAGTAGTATTTGGTTATTGACCCTAGGATAGCATTGAAAGTAAAGGAGTACCTCTTGGAGAAGATCGTCCCAGGCATCCTGAAAGTGGGTCCCGAAGAGAATGCCGGGACCACCCTGGTCGGTGGGGTCGACGGAGGTCCTGCCGAGGCAAACAAGGAACATGGAGCCACCTTTCTTCATCTCCTTTGATCTTGCTAGCAGGAAGCTCCCTAGGTCTGTTTGATACTGCTTCTTGTAAGCCTTGGCCGTGCACTCCTCCGCGCCGTGGATGAACACCCTCCCTTTGTTGTACGCCGTCGATCGCTTGTCCACCACACTCTCCGGCACCTGTATGTCCAACATACGTATTTGTGTACGTAGTATAGTATAATTAGCTTTGAATTTTGACTACACGGGACACACCAGAACAAAGCATGCATTTGCATAAAGTAGTAAGATAACTCTCATGAGCTATATATCTTCTGTCTAGATTCCTCAAGAAATCCAGCAGGCTCACAGTGCTTTTGTTTGATCATTTTTGGTCCAACCCACTTGACTTTATTGCCTCGATCAAATGCATTCAGTCTTTTTCAGGACAAGTCGAAATATGTATACATAATAATTCTTGGGACAATAGGATAAATTGCTTTAGGCATGCTTGAAAGTTGAAAGTTGGAAGAAATGATTTTGTGATTAAGAACCCTAATTCATAAGTACCATTAACTGTAGCTTAGTTAGTCAGTTGATTAGCTAATCTAACTATGAGTTTCGCAAACAATATACAATTAGAACAGATACATCATAATATCATAGAAGGTAGAGAACACTAAATTAATGATGTGATTGAAAAAGAGAAAATTAGTACAAATTGACAGAGGGATAAAAATAATGTTTCTATTTTAAAACAATTATTACTGGCTTTTACGAACTTGGCCAAACCCCGAAGACCACAATTAACTTTTGACCTACTCAAAGCCGGCTATAAAAAACAGATGTTAAATATAGGAAATGTATTGTTGCATATATATAGGAAATGTATAATACGTTTCTTTTACTTTCTTTTTTGAAAAGTGCGGCATATTCATTTATTATGAGATCCTCGGAAACAATCGATCGGGTTTCAATATATGTCATCACCAACCTAGAATTTTGTTGTTGGTCATATTATAAAATGCAGTAAAAAAAACGATAAGGCAATTCTGACCAATAATGAACAATATTCACCTGAGAAAGCCAATGCAAGGAAAACGCCGAGTGAAAGAGGTCAATGGACCTGGACGGGAAAAGCCTCCGGTAAAAGGAACCCGGAACCCCGGCCGCAAAGTACGAGCGGTGGTTATCTGCGGCGAGGCACTCCTCCATGCTCCTGGCCCCGTAGTTGGCCAGAGGAGGGAGGAGCTGGAAGAGAGTGTTGAAATCATTGCTAGGGAGGTCGGAGAAAAACGCTGAGAACTCCGGCGGGTCAATCCCGGAGGCCTCGTAGCGCTTGGTAATGTGCTTGATGATCACATCGACGATGTAGATGGTGTTGCTTCCGCTCGAGCACCCCAAGTCCACAACCACAAAGGGAACATCGGGGGAGCTCAGCTGAACACTGTCTAGGGTTTCCTTGAGAAGGTGAAGCATAGATCTTGCATGTATGGCCTGAAAATCATTTAAGAACACAATAAATATTTAAACAACAAATTAGTGCTTAATGGTTTAATACTGCTATAATAATTGGACCAACCTGCGCTTGGGAATTGTTGGCATAGCTGGCTTCTCCTTTGCCTCCTTTCATGCTAAAAATCCTCTCAAGCTTTATGTTAGAGACTACAACATTGTCTCCCTTTGGAGCCATTTCAATAATATTATGATCAGAGAGAAAGAAACTTGGGTGAGAATATTATTCGCACTGAGAGGTTTGATGGGGGAAGTGGGAAAACGTTGAGTATATATAGAGGGAGAGGAGAGAGAGAAAAGGGTAATATATGTTTTTGAGAAGAGTGACAATGAAATTATGATATACTGCATATATTTTTAGGAGTGGCATGTTGGGGAGCTAACTCTTTAATTGTGTTCCCTAAAGAATTTTCCATGTGCACCAAGTTAGGGCTGATGTGACCTGCCTCTTTAATTTGCTTAAGAATTTATAGGAGCTAGCTAGTAGTGTATATTGAAAGGTTTCTATATGCATAAATACAATATCCAATTCCACTTAAAAATTACTGTCTATTAATATAAAACTGTAAGGACAATTTTTTATTTATTTAAAAGAATCACATCAATTGATTTCATTGATATGTGAAATTATACATAACGATCCATACCGGTGGGATTGTTAAAAGAGTCACTACCTAAGTAATTCAACATTTTTAAAGATCATGAAGCTCAGCCAAAAACTACCCAAAAACATCCTAGAAAGTCAAAGGCAAAACTATCCATCTCGGTGGGACTGTTAAACCAGACACTACCGCAGTAATTCAACCTTTTTAAAGATCATGAAGTTCAGCCAAAAACTACCCAAAAACATCCTAGAAAGTCAAAGGCAAAACTATCCATCTCGGTGGGACTGTTAAACCAGACACTACCGCAGTAATTCAACCTTTTTAAAGATCATGAAGTTCAGCCAAAAACTACCCTAAAACATCCTAGAAAGTCAAAGGAAATGATATCTTGGGCATTCTTAGTGACATATCTCATTCCTGAGCTGAAATCGACCTATCTCTAGAAGAACGACCTCACTTACCTCATCAGTTTCCACCTCGTTAGCCTCCAATGTAGTATCATTGAAGTCTATCAACGCAGCAACCAACAATAACCCCTTCACTCACCTCTAATTTGCAAGGGGTCATCTTGCTTTTCACTCAAAGGATTTCGAACCTTCGTAGGAGAGAACCTCACCACGCCCTTATTATTGCGCAGTCCGAAATCAGTTTAGACGAATTTGCCTTAAGCTTAGCCTTCTTTCCAAGTTGAACATAATCCAGTCCATCTAAATGCTTGACATCGTGGCCATAACCACCACCGCCGGCGCAGCTTCCTGCACAGAAGACACATGTGCATTCCATCCCTGCGTCGCCTTTAGGAGCTCTAAAGATCGGTCCACAATTTCAGCCAAGCTTGGCTGTTTTCCATTTGCTGACGTTAGCCCTACGGCATATTACGTTAGCCCTATCTTTATAGAACGAGATGCAGAAACACTAGCCTTAAGGTTTGGAACCGAAGCGTCACGTACCACTTACAGAACTCAAACCACATTCCGTTCGATTAGAAGAGAGCCCAGTCGACTAAAAAAACCTTGTCGCCGCTGCATTGCTAGTCTTCTTGCTAAGGAGTTGGTCGCAGATTTGGCCACCATGGTCTAATAACCCGCAGCCCCAACACCACCCTTTCACCTTCTCATAAGGCAGTCCACCTCCACCATTGTAGATGTTGTGAAGCTGAATGTGCACCGTTCTCATAGACGCCGGCGAACATCCAAGAGCACCTAAAACATTGCTTCGGAAGGCCACGCTGCAGTACATACTGCCTAGCCTGGAGATACCACCCAATGGAAGATCTGATCAACATCAAAGATGCCTCCGTCTGGAGTCGCGGTGGAAGATAGCACATCACCACCCAGGTCTCCAATGAGTCAGAGGGACAGATTCCGAATCTCCAATCCTGTCTTATTCCACCAATAGCAACATCTGGCCTTTAAAATGCCAGGGACCACCGTATAGCACGCTTTGCCCCTTCCTCCCTCACTCAAAACCGAAACTAAAAATTGTCCCCCTCTAGCTTTGTGATCGACAAACGATCACACATCTCCCACACTGCCACCATTGCCCTAGGCAGACCAAACTTGTCTTTTGCCCTAGGTATGACCATCCAACCAACCAACCACCGCCGCTACTCTAGCTTCACCAAACTCTACCACAGCCTTGTCACTGCTGCCAGTCTTGATGTCATAGCCTTAGTCATCACACCACCAATCTCAGAGAAGGCAGACACCTCTAAACCCTAGAGACGTTAATATATATATATATTTTTTTAACTTAGAGTGTTTTTGTTCTTTTTTTTTTTTTTTTTTTTTTTTGGGGGGGGGGGGGGGGGGGGCGGTGGGGTTAAAAGATAGTTAAGGGTCATCACGTTCTCCAATTTATTTGTTTTATGTATGAACTGATATGTAAAATGCTAATGAACTATTACACTTCAATTTTATTTCATGTTCGATATATTTCACGTTAATTTGTGAGAGTAGCTTATAGTATATTTTCTATCAAAAACTCATAAAATGCCTAAATTGGACCAAGTCAAAATTGTTAAAGAAACTATAAAAGTACAATTTCTATCAACAAAACTCATAAAATATCTAAATCGGACCAAGCCAAAATTGTTAAAGAAACATAAAAGAGCGTTTTATTTAGGGAATTTGACCTAACCTATCGGAATAAAAGGAAGAAGAGAAAACAATTGACCTAACCTATCGGAATAAAAGGAAGAAGAGAAAACAATGTTATTTAATTTTCAATTTCACATTAATTTGTAACAGTAACTTTATAGTATTTTTTTTATCAACAAAACTTATAAAATACCTAATTTGGACCAAGTCAAAATTGTTAAAGTAACTATAAAAGTACAATTTCTATCAACAAAACTCACAAAATACCTAAATCGGACTAATTCAAAATTGTTAAAGAGACATAAAAGTGCGTTTTATTTAGGGAATTTGACCTAACCTATTGGAATAAAAGGAAGAAGAGAACATAAAACAAAATTCATTTACGCATATGATAAGATCTCCAAACCTGAAAAACATATACCTCATCCTTGACATTGAAAGATTGAAGGTTAAGTTGAAGTTTAATGCATGATAAACTTCTAATCGAATTTCACCATTGGTGCCTTACAGTTTACAAGAATGTAATAAAAACGAAAAAGAAAAACTTAAAATAAACTAACCTGGGATTTGGAATTGCTGCCGTCGTTGTCTTCCACTTTCCATCCATTCTTGCCGTTCTTGCTCTCACCAATGTTCATATCATTTGAAGCCATAGTAATCTATCAGAGTTTTGTATGTAACTGTAGGGTAGAAATGAAAAGAAGTTACAACTGCATATGCATATATGTAGCGAGCAAATTACATTTGGATAAAGTAATACATTTGTAATTAATCATTGAGGTTTTTCGATCTAAGCCCTTTTTGTTATATAAAAGTTGGATGTAGTCTGCACATTTTTTCATGTTATTTGCGATCCATTTGCTTTTTTTAGTAGTCTATTTTACCCTTAAAACCAAATAAGGTAAATAAAATCAAATTTACTGATTAAATCACAATTTTAGCTTAATTTAAATTTCAAATTCAAATTCTAAAATCTAGAATTCATCAATCAATAATTTTCAGACATATAAGATTAAATGCATTCCTATGAAATCAATATACCTAAGATGTAGGTATCGAATACTTATATACCTACATTATAGGATGAAAAACATTAGAACAAAAATTCAAACATTATTACTTCAATTGTATCTATATAGTAGGTATTTAAAGTTGTATGGTAGAGATTTGACCTATCTAGACATAGGAAGCAGGAAAAGAAACATAGAATATATTACCAATCTAATCAAAAGGTGATGTACATATAAAACCTATAACTAATTAAAAGATAAAGGTATGAAAGAGAAAGTGAGCGATAATGAGAGAACCTTAGATATAGAGAAACTTGGAAATTTTTTTAACTTGTGAAATCTTACCTATAAGTAAGGCATGTAAATGTGAAATAAAAATATTTGATCAAATTCTATGACAAATGTTACATATAACACCATAATCGATCTATATCAAACGTAAACGAAAATTTCTTACCAAGTTTATAATCAATGTAGCTGCGAATTGAAGAAATCACGTTAGTGAGACTTAAAAACGGACTAAGAAGGGAGAAGCCACACAAAAAATACAAATATGAGAGAAAAACAAATAAATGAAAAAATGAGAAGTATGTGTTAGAAAGAAGATATGCATGGAAGAAGGAGAGTAAAAAAGAGATGATTCGGTAGAAAATAAGAAGAAGAAGAAGAAGAAGGAGAAGAAGGAGACAATATGTAATAGGCAATAGCAAGGAAAAATAATGTCTTAATATATAATGATTCCTCTTTTGAATTCAATCAAGGATCTCATAATGTTAATTAAAGTCAATATATTAAAACTGCTAATTTTACATTAACAAGATAGCAATAATTTAGGATTACAATTAATATATTGATTTTTACTGTTTATTGTGTAGAATATATTAAATAAGGGTATGTTAGGAATGAAAAATTTAGGTGTTGAGTCAGTAAGATAGAAAAGGAATAAATCAAACATGGTAGCTGAGTCATAGGACCGCAATTAATAAAAAAATTCATCCGGACTACATCCAATATGAGGTGTGAATTTTAGACTTAAATCAAATTAACTCTTAATCATTTCCAGATTTCCTGTGATATTACTAGTGAAATTACTTAGACGTGGTTATTTCTAATATATCTATTTAGGTGGGTCAGTATGTATAATTTCATGTTATCAAATAATCTATCATTTTTTGCTAATAAAAAAAGATGGTGATGCCACTGAAAAAAGAAAAAAAAATTATAGTGATGCCAACTCCTCAACCATTTGCATTTGGTAGCAATGTAGCATAATTAAACCCTCATTAATCAACACGACAAAATTAGTATGCCAATCCTATTTTGTAAAGTCCTCCACATATTGTCTAGCAGGTCATGAACGCAGGTAGCGATCATGCCAAAAGAGGAAAAAGAGTGTGCCAACGCCATCAATAGCTTCTGTTTAGGGAAACAATGGAGTTTAAATTACATGCATGTATAGTATTATAAACATCACATGGTTAGCAGCATAATAAGATATGAAACTTGCTAGGTTTTTGTGTCTTTCATTGGCCCTATAAAATAATTTTGAGAGAATTATTACCCAATAATCCTCCTACAACGTATAATGACAACAATGAACTGATGAACATACATTATATTTCTTATAGTTTAAGTACGCAATACACAGAGACATGATTAGAAAGCTTACCTCCATTAGAAAAAGTACATATATGTTGAGGAGTTTACTCCAAGACGCAATTTTATTGTCGGAGGACTTTTTGGATAATGGAAATCAAAGATATCTATTAAAAGCCAAATGATGAATAATTATGTTCTTATTAATTTAACCATCACCCAGAAATCAAGGTTCAATTTGTACCTAACCCTTTTTAACTACTAATTAGGCTTCTAGCCTTTGTTGGATTAGTGTTGGTACATAGGTAATTAGCAAAAAGCCAACGAATTACACGAGAAAACAAAAGGCACCGCTAAGTTCTAAGAAATTATAGTTCTAACAACTAATCTCATAAGAAGATCAAAGTTAACCTAAAATTGGATGAGTAAACGTTCTAGAACTGTTGATGTAAAGTCTTCCTAACAGCTCGACTGCTTTCTCAACCGAAAGACCAAAAGCTTGGTTCAGTTCGTTCTTCGACTTTTTAAACCCTAAATCAAGAAAGTAGTCTCTCATTTCCCAACTTGATCTAACTTTTGAGGAACTTTGATTTTTTTTGTTCTCATCACCAACCTCCATCCTATATAAAAGAATATATTAAAGGAAAAGGAACAATTCTTTTCTTTTTCTAACAAAATGTGAATCAATTTTCGATAATTTTTTTAATTGTTGCAAGACTTTAGGGTTGATTATCTCAGAGCCTAAATTTCTGAGGTTGAGGTGGATAATTAGTTTTTAGGTATCAGAGTATCTTAAGCAAGGAAATTTATATGTAAAAACGGTGCACACTTACACACACACGCCCATAAAAGTTCCGGAGGCATAAGGTTTTATGGTTTTGTATAATTACAGGAAAAAAAAAATTGCGGTTGAATCGTCCTTTTAGAGAGAGAGAGAGAGAGAGAGAGAGAGAGAGAGAGAGAGAGAGAGAGAGAGAGAGAGAGAGAGAGAGAGAGAGAGAGAGAGAGAGAGAGAGAGAGAGAGAGAGAGAGAGAGAGAGAGAGAGAGAGAGAGAGAGAGTGTGTGTTTTCCTCAAAATCGTCTTGACCGAAATGAAGGCCGAGAGACTTGATCGTCCTTTTGGATTGCGCTGCCCTGCCAACTCACGGCTGATTGGCAATGAGAGGTTTTAATTGGAATTGCGCTTAGTCTGACTTCTTTTAGGTGACTGTAGGCTGAGGAAGGAACCTTATCAGTTGTTGGGTTCTTTTGCCTTTTTTTTCCCCTTCTTTTATGAAAGAAATATATTAAAACTGAAAGCTTTTGGGGGCAACCAGAGTTTACAATTCAAACAACGGGCTTTAGAGGCCTCAATCGGAAAATTATTGTTCCAAGAAGCATCTACAATGGTATTGTGACCTAAATTAGCAATTACATCGGCAACAAAATTATCCTATCTTAAAACAAGTTTAAAAAATATGGAAAAAATGTACAGTCAGTGTATGAAGACTTCGAGGACTGTCAAAATAATACTTGGACTTTCAAACGTATCAATGTGATACTTGGACTTATAATTGGTTGTCAACGTAGTACCTATATCAACTTTCCACCACGGCACCTTAAGTTGACCACGTGTGACGCACGTGAGGCCGAAAATGTGAGCTAAATGACTGATGTGCCCTCAACTTTTATTTTTTGTTTTTGAAATGCAAATTGCTTTTTTATCTTAACCATGATTTAATATGAATAAATAATTAACTTAATTCTATAATTAAGAAAGAAAGAATTTCTTCTTCCTTCTCATTCATCATCGACCAGTTCTTCTACTCTCATTCATCATCGATCAATTCTTCTTATCTCCTTCCTCATTCCAAAATGGTGGTTAACTGAGTCAAGTTGGAAACCGACTCGCCCAACTGATTGAACCAACATGTACCGTTCATGACATTGCCTCGCCCTTTATCTCAAAACCCATTAACAGAACACCACCACCACTTCTGATCACAACTTCAAAGCCCAATTTACACTTGCATGGCTTCTCTGCAGTCAATCCTCATGCTCTCAAGTTCATCGTCTCCATAACTACAAACTCCAAAGTCCAAACCTGCCATCTCTTCTGCCCCATAGCACTCCTCGTCCATGCTGATCCCTTCCACTATCGCCGCTGATTCCGGCGCCTCGTAGAAGTTGCCGAGTAGGTGAGAGGCAAACTTAGAGAAGGTTATATATGGATGTTAGTTCATGACGTTTATGGTGGTTTTGTGGTCTTTGATTGGGTAGCTTTGATTTCTTGAGATCGGGCCAGAGGAAGTCGGCGGTGACTCGCTGGGACCGAGTCAGCGGGATGAAATCGGAAATAATGGCACCTCCATACATTATCGAGAGGACTTGGGAGTTGAAATGGGTTGAATGATTTTGCAAAAACAAGTTAGACTTGGTTCTGTGTTTTTGAAGTGAATCGAACAAGGGAGAAGCTTTACTTCTCTCATTTTTTTGGTTCTTTGATGAATTGGGGCTGGTGTTTGGGAAATTGAATGCTTGTTTCTTTGAAATTGAATTGGGGCTGTGTTTGGAAAATTGAAAGCTTGTTTTTTTGAAATTGAATGGGGGCTGGTGTTTAGAAACGACGGAGAGGGATGGCTGGGTGGGATTGGAGCTGTGATATGAGAGTGGGGGCTGGCGGGGTCTGAGTTTCCGATCAATGTTGTATATACGGGGTTCGGAGGAGAGAACGAGGGACATCGCCGGTTGGTGATGCTTCTGCTGCTATTGTTACTGACGTGACAGCGGCGACTGAGGAGGAGGACGCTGAAGCTATGGGGGCGGAGGAGGGGATGATTTTGTTATTCAACTTTTATTTTTAATATAATTTTTTATTTTTTTAATTTCAATTTTGAATTTATTCATTTAGGATTTGATGGAGTGAAAAAGTCATTTTCACCCTCATTTTCAGCCTCATCTGTGTCACACGTGATCAAAATTGACGGAGCCGTGATGGAAACTTGATGTAGGTACTACGTTGACAACAAATTCTAAGTCCAGGTATCACATTGATACGTTTGGAAGTCCAGGTATCACTTTGACAGTAAGAAGCAATAAGCTTAATATCTTCAATAATCTTGATCAATCGGGGTGGGGTGGTGTTAATTACTTTATTGATTGAATGACTAGCTTAGAATTATCGATGTTGTAAGGAAGGGTTGCGGGGGGGGATAATATCTTCAACCAGGTTCTCCTGCCTTTGTTGCAAGGACTTTTCGGCGTTTTCACCGATGTTGCTTCTCTTTTATGGGGTTTTGATATAGATTACGAAAAATAAGGTACATAAAGTAAATAGCAGAAAATAAATGCACGAATAAATAGCATAGAACTTAAAGAGGCTAAAGAGTAAAGTGCGAAAAAAAAAATAAAGTATGGAAGGTAAAGAAAGCAATAAAAATTGACTAGGCTAGAGAAAAAAGATATTGCTGAAACTTGTGAGACAAAACAAGTAATACTGATTAAAGTAACCCTAAACCAAAAATCGATAATATGAAATAGATATCTAGCACTTCACTCGCAGCTCTCACTAAGTGGTTACTAGCTAAGTTACCTTACTCGCAGAACTCACCAGATGGCCACTAGGATCATGTCACCAGTTGTACTCATCAGACGACCACTAGGATCATGTCACCAGTAGCACTCATCAGATGGTTATTAGGATAATATCACTAGTAGCATTCATTAGATGATTACTAGGATCATGTCCTAGTAGCACTCATCAGGCTGCTATTAAGATAAGTCTGCTAGTAGTACTCAACAGGCGGCCACTAAATCGAAGATGCCAGAAGGATGGATTACACTGTACAACTACTCACTTTAGTTGGAATATCTATAGTTTACTGCTAACTGACATTTCGTGCCATTTGGAGGGTACTGCCGATCATATGATGCATCGGAGGGTATTGCCAACCGAAATACTCTTCTTACTCTATCTGAAGTATCTGAATAACACATAAAAATGGGTGATGATATCTTATGTCATTTGGAGGGTATTGCCGACTAGATGACGCATCGGAGGGTACTACCAACCGGGATAGTAAGAGGCGATAGCTAGAAAGTACTGCTAACTAACTATCTCATGTCATCTGGAGGGTATTGCTAACCAGATGACGCATCGGAGGGTAGTACTGACCGAAATACTAGGAGACGATGGCTAGAGTGTACTGCCAACTAACCATCTCATGCCATCTAGAGGGTATTGCCAACCAAATGATGCATCAGAGGGTATTGCCGACCAGAGTATTGTCTGGAAGATACTGCCAACCGAACTATTACATGGAGGGTACTGTCGACCAGGTAAGGCATGCATGCACTTAATAATATTATTAAGCTGCTTAAATTCATAACTCCAATCTCATTAATTCTCATAAGTACTCATCATCTTTTTGAAAGAAAATCTCATTAGCTCGAATTTAAATAATAGATAATTAATAAGCTTTCAGAAAGGAAACTCAATATCAACTTCGTAAATCATCACCGTGTTATCGAAAATGTAACTTATGGAATCTGATAAATCGTCAATTTATGGAAATCAATAAATCGTATAATCAAATATCAAACTTCAATCGTACTTGAAAAATATCACCACGTCACTGAAAAACATAATATCAAGAAATCCTGATAACTCATAAATAACTAACCGAAAACATAATTTAAGAGATCTCGATAATTCAACCATAAATCAAAAATTCGTATGTCATACGTTGTTTAATATACATATAAATCAATACGATAAATTAATACTTAGAAAATAATACTGCATGCATGATAATTAAAAACAAATGTCCACTCACGTGTTTAATATTTCTCAAACATTACGCAAAACTCAAATTCCGAATATTTATGGAAAACCGCAATCTATAATAGAATCAAATCTACAGCGTATGTTCAAATTAAATTAATACTCGCCAATAAGTATACTTATCTCTCAAATCATAAATAATGCTCAAAGCTAACACTCCCGTCGAAAATAAATTATAAACCGTAATCTTGAATTCAAGATGAGTCTCTGAAACTCCTTTAAATAAATTTGTCATAAAACCCAACAATCCGAAATCACATCAGAAATGGCTCAAACTTTGATAGTTTAGTTAATTTAGTAATTCGAATAATCTATGGAAAAATCACGACGATCCATCGGTCGGATCTTCAAGAATCGAAATCCGAAATTCTCGAATTTTAGAATTTCCAATCACTTGCCAAACATTCTTCAATGGCCACGAAAATTCCTAATGTGAAAATCTACCTAAGAAGCTAATAAAGGTGGCCATAGAAGGCGGCAAGCGCGAGTACAAGTCACTGGGTCCCACACGCCGGCGTCACAACACTCGATTTTGGGTAGCACAACCTATATCAAAATGTTCCTTTCAACATCCCAAACATCTTTTCTAACTAATACAAAGTCTAGTTTTGAGTGTGGAAAGCAAAAACTACGTCGAAAGGCACAAGACCTAAAATATTCAAGTTTTCGTTTTTTCGATCTCCGGTCAAATCTGCGTTGATGGCTTGGAGAATTTGAACAAGGATGGTGAGGGTTTCAAAGCTTGGGTAGTGGTGCAATTTGCGATAGCCGGAGAAGGTCGGTCGGGTTAAGAACGCGACTTGCCGAAGCACAAAATGCTTCGATTCTCTTTTTCCAATGCAAATTGAAGCTAATGGTTGTCAGAGACTTGGTCGCAGTGGAGAGGCGCGTTGAACGTGACTGGTCCAACGGTTTGGGTTGACTTGATGGCGGAGAACTAGTCGAATCTTACTTTCGGTTCGAGTCAATATCTGGGTCTTTGTCGAGAGAAATTGGGATTTAGCCATTTAGGTTTAGGTGCGGTCTTGTAAAAAAAAATGCTTTCTCGAAATAGAAAGTCCTCTATCTATACTAAGGCCCAAAATAGTAACTCCTCCTTTTCAGATCGTAGCTTCTTCATGCGAACTCCAAGTTAGTGTGCTGCATGTTCACAAGCTCGATTTAATGTGCTCTACAACTTTTCAAAAGGAAGTTTCTTCAAAATGTGATTCAATTAAAAAGTCAACTCTGGAACCCCCTAAATGATTTTACGAAGGCAAGAGAAGAAGAATCTTTTCTTTTACCGTCCAAGTAAATGAGAAATTCTAGGTACGAGGTGTAACACAATTAGCCTATATATAAATACTGATTTGTTACCATGTAACACCTTGCTCTTATTTTGGGTATGTAATGTCCTTTATTGGTATTAAATATCAAATAATCGGCGAATCTTATTCAGAAGTAATGATAATTATCTCACTTAATCACGAGAATTATCATTAAATGTTATAATCTCCCTCTCATCTAATGGGTAGGGCTTAGCAAGCCGATGTGCTAAAAACAGGTACAAATAGAGAAAGAGAGATATGTAATTTTTACTTAATTTTTAGAATCTGCTACGCAACACACGACACTTCGTTATTAAAACTTTAGGCATAAGTTAGGTAATTAGGCATGAGGTTAAGAGAAAAACTAAATTTATAAAGGTTTTTAGAGTGGTTCATTCATTACTAGAAAATATTGGTATATTATCACTCGAACCAAGCCTATACACTCGATGATGGATTTTCATCAAAACAAAACAAGAATTTGATCATTTTCAATTGTTCAGCAATTGACGGAAGAACATCTTCCATTCAAAAGATGAAAAGAAAATATTAACATCTTCATTCCATTCAAAAGAAAACAAATCGTACAAACAAAATAAGGAAGAGCGCGCATTATCCAAGTTGTTATAGATATACAACATGATTCCAAAGTAAAAAAAACAAAGGATATCATGGAGCTTGATTAAGCTACAATTTCATGTTGGTGACCCAAGTCTTCAATTTTAAATTCTAACCTAGATCCGGAATCTTGCTATAGCTCTATTTATTGAAAGAAATGATAAACTGAAGAATTTGATTCTCATCATTCACAATAGAAAGTTACATCTTTATACAATTTACACCCCTGTACGATCCACAATTCTAGCCTAGAAGTAAGCACCATCAGATATAATCCAGCAATACAATTACAACATATGAATAGCTATCAAATCCCTAACTCTACGTTATCTTTCCTTAGCTGGTACCACAGAATCATCTTGTTCCTCAATACTCCCCCTCAAGTTGGAGTGTATATTGATTACACCCAACTTGCCAAGCAACATATTGAACTGTGCAGCACTTACTGGTTTAGTAAATAAGTCGGCCGGCTGATCTTTGGTTCGAATGTGAGCCGTCTTAATCACGCCTCGTTGCACCTTTTCGCGCACTACATGGCAGTCAATTTCTATGTGTTTTGTGCGCTCATGAAACACAGGGTTTGAAGCTATGTGAATTGCAGCAAGATTATCACAGTACAATTTAACTGGTTCTTTATGATGTATATTCAAATCACGCAATATATTGCGTAACCAAGTTACCTCACAACAAGCCGTGGCCATGGATCGATACTCGGCTTCCGCACTTGAGCGTGCTACAGTGCTCTGCTTTTTTGTTTTCCATGAGACAGCTGCATTACCGAAAAGCACACAATAACCTGACACAGATCTCCTTGTGTCTCTGCATCGTGCCCAGTCTGCGTCACAGAATGCTCTTAACTCCAATGAGCCTGTTGAAGGCAAGAGAAGCCCTTGCCCTGGAGCTTGTTTAATGTATCTTAAGACCTTATGTGCTGCTTCGAGATGTGGCTGCCGTGGCTTATCCATAAACTGGCTTAATATATGAACAGCATAAACTATATCCGGTCTCGTAATGGTTAGATATATGAGCCTCCCCACTAACCTGCGATATTGAGAAGGATCATCTAATAAGCTGCCATCAGATTGGGTGAGTGATAAACTTTGTTCTACAGGAAACCGAGAAGGCTTTGCACCTAAGAAGCCTGCATCTTCCAAAATCTCCAGAGCATATTTTCTCTGGCACAACACAATTCCTTTATGTGATCTTGCTACTTCTATACCCAAAAAATACTTGAGCTTTCCCATATCTTTCAATTTGAAACAGTTAGAAAGGAATTGTTTTGTCTGCAAAAGATCCTCCAAGCTATTCCCAGCTAGAATCACATCATCCACGTATACCAGCAATGCCGTGAATTTTCCTTGACAGTTTCGGACGAATAACGAATAGTCGGACCAAGACTGTTGAAATCCAGCTGACTTGAGAGCAGCTGAAAGCTTGATAAACCACTGCCGTGAGGCTTGTTTCAGGCCGTAAATCGACTTATGCAACCTGCAAACTCGTGTCTCCCCCTTTCGGCCGAAACCAGGAGGTAGATGCATATACACCTCTTCATAAAGGTCACCATTCAAAAAAGCATTGTTTACATCCAATTGATGTAAATGCCATCCTTTTATAGCTGCAAGACTGAGAAGAACTCGGACTGTGGTTAACTTGGCAACGGGAGCAAAAGTCTCTCGGTAATCCACTCCTTCAACCTGACTATAACCTTTGGCTACCAATCGTGCTTTATACCGTTCAATGGAACCATCAGGATTGAGCTTAATCTTGTAAACCCATTTGCATCCAATGGGTCGTTTGTGTGAAGGAAGTGGGACCAAGGTCCAGGTCCGATTAGCCTCTAACGCCTTGATCTCTGTTTGCATCGCCTCTCTCCATTTGGGGTGTTGCACTGCCTGTGAAAAGGAATTGGGTTCTTTTTCGATAGTGAGCTGAGTGACAAAAGCACGATGAGAGGGAGAAAGCCTATCATAAGATAAAACATGGGAGAGAGAATGAATAGTACCTTGCTGACGGACCTCGGCCGGTGAAGACGATGGTGCAGGTCGAGAGGGAAGAGCTGCCTCGATGTGGAAATCTTGCAGAAAGGATGGTTGTGTGGTTGCCCTGGTGGAGCGTCGTGGTTGAGGAAGAGATGGATTTGGATTTTGATGGGAGGCCGGATTGAGTGGTGATGATGAATGACTCTGTTCTGTTAATGAAGGGATAACGATATCAGAGGAAGGAGGAGCTGGAATGCTTTGGTCAAGTGGAGGATTCTCAGGAGGGTTATTTTGGGAAATGTCATGTGTGGTTAGTGGCTCTTTATTGTCCAAGTACGGTGTATTGGTTTGTGGCATGAAAATAGGATCATGATGTGAATGGTTTGAATTATGGGACATGAAAATAGGATCCTCACGTGAATGGGTTGAATTATGTGGCATGAAAATAGGATCATGATGTGAATGGTTTGGATTATTTGAATGCACAGCGGATTGATATGGGAAACAATCCTAAAAAAAATCAACATCACGTGAAACCATGATTTTACCTTTTGCAATATCATAAACCTTGTAGCCTTTTTGACCGTGGGGGTAGCCCAGGAAAATACACCTTGAAGACCGTGCATCGAATTTTGAAGGTTTAAGATAGTGGGTAGATGCAAAACACAAGCAACCGAAAACTCGAAGATGTGAGTAAGTGGGAACTTTATGAAACAATTTTTCAAAAGGTGTTTTACCCTCGAGAATGGGTGTTGGTGTCCGATTAATCAAGTAGGCAGAAGTGAGAATGGCATCCCCCCAGAATGACTTAGGTAAATGGGCTTGGAAAAGAAGAGCGCGAGCGACATTAAGCAAATGTCTATGCTTGCGTTCTGCTACACCGTTTTGTTGCGGTGTATTGACACAACTGGTTTGATGAATTATCCCTTTTGATGAATAGAAAGCTGTGAGTTTAAACTCAGAACCATTGTCACTACGCACAAATTTGATTCTTTTATCAAACTGATTTTCAACTAGCTGAATGAAGCTAACTAGGAGGTTGCGTGCTTCGGATTTGTGTTTCATTAAATACACCCAAGTGCACCTAGTATGATCATCAACTATAGTGAGGAAATATTGTGCACCAGTGAGTGAAGAGACATGATATCCACCCCAAATGTCAACATGAATTAAGTCAAAAGGACACTCACTAGAATTAACATGTAAAGGAAAGGATTTTCTGGTTTGTTTAGCTAGAGGACATACAGAACAATCGCTTGTGTTACAAGCTTTATTTGCTGGAAATGGAAATAATAAAGACACTTTGCTCGAAGGATGACCGAGCCTCTGATGCCAAAAATTTTGAATGCGACCATGGGCAACATTGCATGTTCCTTTCTTGATCAGGTCGAGACAGTACAGTCCTTCCCTCTCAGTTCCCGTCCCAATCATCTTCCCCGATCGTAGGTCCTGTATAAAACAAATTTGTCTGAGAAATATTGTTATATAAAAGGAATCGAAAGCTAATTTGCTAATGGAGATCAGGTTCAAATAAAAGAACGGGACACAAAGGACATTATGAAGAATGAAATGAGGTGAGAAGACAACTTTGCCAATATGAGTGACTTGAGTCGTGGTGCCATCCGGCAATTTAACAAGGCGATTGACTACAGGTTGTAAGGAAGTGAGAAGATTTGAATGGCAAACTATGTGATCACTAGCTCCACTATCTAGAATCCATATGATTTCTTTACCATTTTGACTCATGCGATAAGTTTTACCTGAAAGTTCTTCATAGTTTGGGATGTTACCAACTTGATTGACAGTGGTAGTAGTGGCCTTATCTTTGATGAGCCCTAAGAATTTCTGGCAGTCCTCTTGAGAGAAAGGAAAGTTGATGGCATTGTTTTTGTTGTCCTGCAATGAGATCACATTATTTCCTTTGGAGCTCCCTTGACCTTCCCCCATGAGAGCCTTTCTTTTTCGACAATACTCAAAGGTATGGTACCTCAAATTGCAGAAAGTGCATTTGAGATGAGCACGACAATGTTTAGTGGAATGATTTGTCTTGTTGCATTTTTCACATTTGACTCCTCCTTCGACAGCTTCAAAATCACGATTGCTCCGTTTCACCGCAAATGCTGCTGCTTCTGGTTGCGCTAAAGCCTTCCCACTAGACAGCTCTGCTTGTTTCTCATGGCGGAGTGCCATTGAATATGCTTTGTTGACGGTGGGAAAGGGCTCCATGTTCACCACACTGCTGCGAATCAGTGCAAAATTGTCATTAAGCCCCATTAAAAATTTCATTGTCTTCTGTGTATCCATATAATCCTTGATTTCTTTGGATGCTTCACAAGTGCATGGAGGAATCTCGCAAAGGGCATCTTTCTCATCCCATAAGCCTTTGAGTTTGGTAAAGAAGGTAGTCACAGAGCCTGCACCCTGTTCACAATCATGTATAGCATTCTCAATATGGAATAATTGTACCGTATTAGTGTGGGAAAACCTTTCTTTCAGCTCCTCCCACATGTCTTTTGCAGTCTTGCAGTGAATGACACTACTAGATATCTCTTTGGACATAGACCCGAGCAACCAGGTTTTAACCAAAATATTGCACCGGTCCCATTGCATCTGTTCTTCAACTCTCTGGGTTGATCGTTGGTTTGTGCCATCAATAAATCCCTTTTTGTTTTTGATTGTGAGGGCCATGTTCATAGACTGAGCCCAGGTGGTATAATTGTCTTCCACCAAAGGCTGTGCAACAAGGACCGCTCCAGGCTGATCAGAATGATGGATGAAGCAAGGATGATTGGGATTTTCCCAAGGTTCTGACATCTTCAGCGTAGTCGAAGAGTTGTCGTGTTGAACGACCTTTCTTTCTTCGTCCCCTGGCATGAAGGCTTATAATGTGATTCTAAGAATTTGGTTGTGGTGGGATTGTTTCACTCTTGGGTTCCAGATCGTTGCTCTGATACCATGAAAGAAATGATAAACTGAAGAATTTGATTCTCATCATTCACAATAGAAAGTTACATCTTTATACAATTTACATCCCTGTACGATCCACAATTCTAGCCTAGAAGTAAGCACCATCAGATATAATCCAGCAATACAATTACAACATATGAATAGCTATCAAATCCCTAACTCTACGTTATCTTTCCTTAGCTGGTACCACAGAATCATCTTGTTCCTCAATATTTATTGCTGTGTACCCTTTGCACTTTTTCAGAAACTAATGGTATCATGTGATCTTTATATGAGACTACGACCCTCTTTTTGCAGCTTCTTTCTGATCCTGTGTCGACTCAAAGTCTTTGCACACCACCGTGATAGTCGCCGGTTCACATGAAACAAAAGCCGGCCAACTTTCTTCTTCTTTGTCACTCAACTTTAATTGTCTTTATCCATCTTTAACCTCCTCTCCCCTCAAATAAACTACCCTCTATCCTACAGGTACCTACAGCTTTTGCTTTTTATAATCCTCCTCCCAATTAGGGCATGCAAAAGGTCTATAAAAAGTCACTACGAACCCTCCTTTTCCATTATAATAGCTCTACTTTGCCGTCAAGGTGGCCGTTGGACTGAGGGTGACCTCAATTACTCTATCGTGGCTTTAGGGTTTCTTGAATAAAAGGCTGTAAAAGTTAAATGGTGAATAAGGTGGTCAAAAAAGAGGATGGTAGTTGTAAATGCTTTTGCGCTACTGAGTCATGACGCTTTGTCGACCGCTATTCAATATGCATGCCATTGGATTTGGATATGTAGGTCAAGGATCTGAAAATGCAGTAAAATACAATTGTTGCTTAAGGGGCGGCTAGCTTGTCTCCTTTGGAGACAGATGGGACCAGAATGCTTCAGAGGAAAATCTGATAGATCTTTTATAGTTCATGTCCCTTCAAACTTTCAGTTGTCTGAAACAGTGTCTGTGTGTGTATATGACCGCGACATCTACTAGCTAGATTGTAGACAATAATTCGATGTTTACGAGTACTCATGTGACGTTTGTAGCGGATGTAAATTCAGTTAGATATTAACCCGGATTGCAGAGAAGAAGGACCGATATCCAGGTAAGTATTGATTAAAGATTTGCATACATTTCTGAAAAGGAAAAAAGAGGAAGATTTGTATACATTTCTATAGACTCCTGTTGGCTTTCCATGTCTGTAGTTTTTTATTTCAGATTTTCAAATTTATGAACCAATCCCTGTTTTCTTATTTATTATGTATCTTTTAGCGTGAATAATATCACACACTGCTCTTGATGATGTTGATGGGGTGGTTGAACAATAGTATTACACATCTTGCGAGACAAGAAAGAAGAAACCTCGATTTTTAAACAACATTAAAAATCGATATAATTCTTATAATTATACATATGTGATGGTCCAGCCATCAATACAAATTACATGATACTTTTTTTTCTTTTTAAACCAAGTACATATTGATGCTCTGAATCCACTATGTCAATACAGACTCGCTCCGCAGAGTCATATATTACACAAGTTACGAATTAAATTGTCTCAACAAAATAAAACGTAAATGCTCTTCTATATAGCGGAAGTCTTATTAACTGTAAAGTCATAAAATTGGCTTTCTACCGTAAAGTTGTCAATCTAATGTCTCAGTTTCAGCCACGATTTTCCTGACCTGCAGGATTCACTCCTACACCATTGAATAGTGCATCGGGTTGCCACACAACAAACCCAGTAAACTTATGAAAGCTTGTATGAGTAAAACTCAAATCCAACAACCCAAACAACTCACACGGATAAACACGAAACAACTCACGCTTTGGCTCCTTACAACATGTAATAAAGGAAAGCAACTCACTCCTTGATTCCTTTCAAAACGATAATAAAAGAAAGTAACTCACACATTGATTTCTGTCAATACGAAATAAAGAAAGCAACTCATATCTTGATTCCTTTCAAATCGTAAATAAGAAAAGCAACTCACACATTGATTTCTTAAAAACATAAACCCATGAGTTAGATCTAACCTCGCTCTGTTATCCCACGAATTACACTGACAGACATACTAGAGCTCTAACTGAATCGTAACCACTCGTCCGGCCAAAGACATGATTACTCGATTTACTGCCTAAAGTCACCTACTTGTGACCTTAATTCCTCAGGCCTCTTGGTCCCTCAGAATAAAACATTTAAAGAAGTCGCACATGACTCAAAATGTTACACAATTCTCAAAGCTTTTTAAAACAATAGAAATCAATCATTTCCCCAACATTTGTTTTCTGAAAAGCAATAACACAAAACAATAAAAAACATCATTCATGCATTGTTTCATCAATCAACAAAATCCACAAACATATATATATATATATATATATATATATATATATATATATATATATATATATATATACAGCGGTTCTCCACTGCGGACGTCCGCAGTTTTTCGATTAGTACGGAGTTCCAGTTTTGACCCACTTTTTGATCACATTTTCACATCTTAACCGTTCAGTTTTTAGATCTTAATGTATAGATCACCTCTGCAAAATTTCAGCCAATTTGGTGATCATTAAGGCATTCAAAACTGCAAATTACAACAATATATACGAACGGTTCCGGTTTGACAGATTCGGTTCGTTCGTGTAAATTGTAGTTTTGGATGCCTTAACGATCACCAAATAGGCTGAAATTTTGCAGAGGTGATCTATACATTAGGACCTAAAAACAGAACGGTTAAGATGTGAATGTGTGATCGAAAAGTGGGGAAAACACAAAATCCGTACGTTTTTGCTTAGGTGCGGATATCCGCACCTGAGCAAGGTTATATATATATATATATATATATATATATATATATACACACACACACACACGTAGTCATTCACTCAGGAATGGTTATTATTACCAACTATAGTTTGCAGTTAAATAAATAACTCTCAAAACGATAAAGGAAACTCCGTTCGTAAATGAACATTGTGAGATTACTCACCTCGAAATTCCTGCTGCGTCTTCACACAACTAGATAGCTTACAGAACACACACACTGTCAAGCACCTAAGGGAAGTACAACCTCGATTCAGTACACATATCACAAAGTGATTAAAGTTCCAATCCCCAAATCAAACTACAACCCCAAAGTAACGCCAAACGAGGCGAACCAACATCTGAGACCCCAAAATCTCCGAAATACTTCTACAATCGATATGTCAAAACCACAGGTCAATCGAATGCTCGAATCCTCACGGATCAAATAATTAAACGGTTCAAGACGGTAAAAATCATAACAAATTCATACGATCTCCAAGAATTACGTATTATATATCGAAATGTTTGTATCGACGAGTAGATGATAAATAACACAAGAAACTGTCCCTTACATGGCCGGAAAGATGCCAAAGCGCCACCAGAGTTTGTGGCACAACCACCACGGTCACCGCTGGCCAAAACTTAAAACCATCAAAGTCAAACCATCCAAAATGTCAAGAATACCAAGTAGAGCAACTTTAATACCTGAGGTTTGAACCAACTAAGCCTAGATCGGCCTATATCAGGCTCACAAGCCGAGGATCAGTGTTCACACCTAGTTAAACCATTTCCAACGTAAATCGCTCCAAACAACCACCAAGGATCGACAGGGGAGGCTCCCATGAGAAGAACATGCCAAGCTTGATCCGCTACCGTCACCAGAACTAAGATTTCTAACTGGGTCAGACTACACTCGGGTTCGCAGCTTTGCTGCACCACTGTGACCAAGAATCGACGTTAGAGGGCACCACCAGGAGGACCGGAATAAGGAGGCGAAGAGGTCTGTCCAGGTCTAGCTGGTAGAGGTCGCCAGAAAAAGGAACGTCGACCAGGTCGGGTTTCCGGGTTTGGGTCGGGTCTAACGCAAAGAAGACAGAGAATGCAGGTTTTGGCTTTCCAAAAATGGCAACCTTAAATTATGAAAATAGTAACCTTCCAAAAACCTAAACTTCTATTTATTGTGGTTTAAAAAATATCTAAACTTTCCAATGGTCATAACTTTCTCATACGAACTCCGATTTATGTGTGCCACATGTTCACGAACTCGTATCGACGCGCTTTACAACTTTCGTGAAGAAATTTTTTGGAGAAACTCAACGTATAAAAAATCAAGCTTTTACACCCACTAAAACCATGCATTTCAAATAATTATTTGTTCGAAAATAATTTCACTTCACAACAACATACGAATAAAGTATAACACCCATAATTCGTACAACTAGTCCATTATTAATTGCAGAAATTAAATAATGAAAATCCAAGTCATCACACAGGTTTTAGGATTAAACCATCTAGATTGCATCCTTGCTCCGCACCCGACATTAGCTTGCTAGTAAGTGAAACCAGCCAATGTCATAATTTAGATTTCTTACTCTACTTTTGTAAAATTAATCAAACATTACTAGATCCATAACTGGTTAATGTGAGTTGCTCATTAGTTATCGACTTATTGCTTTTGGATAGTTGTACGGAAACTGGCCGACACGGGCGACAACAAAGCAAGAATTTAGTCATATGTGTTGATGGAGGAGGGGGGATTCAGAGCACTGACGTGCATTTGCAGTAACAAGAATGCATGGTTGGATTACATCAAATACACTTTTTAGTTATTAAAAAAAAATTAATTATAAATATCAAGAGTTGAGATCATCTTATAAATATTTGGTCACTTATACTTTAATGTATAGAAGAATTTTAACTTGATAGAGGTTAGGAGAAGAAGCCATAAATGACACAGAGGATATAATGATCCTTGGTTCATAAATAGGGCAGCAGATCCAATTAATTTCTGGCCAACAGTAAGATTTTGATATACGTGTAAGCTAATAACTAGGAATGATAATTACAGTGTGGATGTTTATATATGGCACTAGTTGACATTCATTTTTTTTCCGTTACAAATTCTTAGCCTCTTAAAGGCAGACCAGGATAAATGGTTATCCATTTACAACACACCCTTATCCAGAAGCATAATGCTGTAACTCATTGGAGGAACAACCACCCTAGAATCATTCAAAACACAGTAATTGTTTGGTACTAAAAATATGGGGCAAACTCAAACATGGGGTTGGCTTATGTGACGACAAAGATAAGTCTAGGAGACTGTGTGACAAATAGATATCCATGAAATCATTTACCAGGTTTTAGCTTCTTGTATATTATACGCTTTACAGATATATCAAATTCTCTTAATGTTTATATCTTGTAGATCATCGAGGAGGAGGACTTTTGCCATGCTTGATTGGTTTACAAGATTGAATTTCCATATCCCAATAAACGGTTTTTCGTACTAGTACTTAGCCCATGTTCCAAATGATTTTTAATGATGCATCGAATTAAGTATGAAGGTGATGAAACCATATTAGGACATGAGCGGAGACATGTCTTCTAAGTCGTTGCACCGTACTTTGTGCTCATTGAAAGAGAAGACTTCAAATTTGTAAAATATAAACTGATTTATTAAGCAAAAGTTTGTATTGCATTAATGATGGAATATTAATTAGCTCTATGCAGTGTTAAATCAACTTCACAATCAGAAATTTGTTAGAACAAAAAACTTCACAATCAGAAATTTGTTAGAACAAAAAACCTCACAATCAGAAAGTTTTAGATTAATTTTTTATCGGTATGAAATTGTCTAACAACGGTATGAAGTTGATCTTTTATTGGATAAATTATTTATTTATTTATTTTGATATATAGAATTCATATTAGTTTTTTTTTTTTTTTAACCAAGTAATCATTCATTCATCTCAAGTCAGAATGACACACATACATAAATTCCCTTACCAACTCTAGGGCAAGTTTAGGACGTGGTATGCTAGCACCACCCATTAGACAACCAGTGCTCACTTATTCAAAAGCAAACCTATAACTATGAAAAAACTAGAGCATAGTAAATAGGCGTATTTCAACAAAAAATTAAATTTCCTCCTTGCAATCCAAGCTAAGACCAGGAGGTTTGGGTGGGTCCCTCCTCCTGGATCCCAAATTTGAAGCCCCATAGACCCATAGCCCAAAACTTGAAGTCCCAAAACATAATTGAATTGGATCACCCAACTTTGTTTGGACACCCAAGAGGGTTTAGGCACCTAAACAAAATGGGGCCTCCAACATAAATTGGGCCACAAAACTGATTTAGGCACCCAACAAAAATTGGGTTCACCCTTTGCTGCACTGTTCACGATCGCAGTCTCTAGACTGTGGTTTCGAAGATTGACGTTCGACGTCCCTTTCCAGAAGCGTCTTCGCCTCTCCACCTCCTAGCCATTCATTGTCGCGAGTCCAAGCGTCGCAATAGCGAGCCTTGCCACGTTCCTCTCCAACCTACCATGACCTGTCAAAACACATTTGATCCACTTCAAGCAGAGCTCGCCGTCAACCTCCTGTGTCCAAACCGTTGCCACATCCGTCGAAATACCCACAGATCGGACTACAGCCAGATTTCCTCTGTTTTGGGCCCAGGAATTTCTCCTCATACCTAATTGATCCTTATGTTCCGCCATCAACAAAATCAGATTGTCGATCATAATCGGCCAGACTCTCCAATTTTCGGCAGCCTTAAGCCGTGCTCTTGATGATCTGACTCGACCCCAATCAATTGAAGAACACCTCTCTGCACCTTGACATCGAGAAACAACTAGATTGCCCCATGATCTCCTACACCAGTTTTCGGCACCCACACATGTGAGATTGTACTTTGGTGCAAGGAGGATCGATTGAAAGCTTATAAAAAACAATTGGCGTTGGATGGTTTTGAGAAGCCAACGAGAGGGAGAGAGAGGCTCTGCTCGGTGTTGGCGTCAAGCGCCATTGATAGAGCCCCCCAGCCATGACGACTAGGGTTTGAGAGAGAGTGGAAGAGATTCCGTCTCATTTTTTTCTTTGCGCTAGGATTTTTTGAGTTCATACTAGTTGTATGACCCAGTTCATAAATAAGAATAATACAAAATCAACTACTCTGTTTTGACATTAGAAGGACAGAGTAGTCTATGCTAACAAACGTCGAGCACGCTATTATAGTACGCTAAAGCCAAATACTTCTACAAAGACCTTTAGAGAAACTTTTACTAGCATCGACATTATTCTAAATAAACCAAACTAGACAAGCCTTAGCAGCCCAAAACTGAGACCAAGCCCAATAGCCCATTCCAGGGCCCGGACCTAGGGGTAACCAAAACCACGAACGGGAACCCAAATTTGATTCTGCTAAGCAGTTGTTGTCGCTGTGGCCAAGTTTTCCGACGGACGACCTTTCCAGCATAGCTTCATCACTGCCTCCTCAGCAACCAAGCGCAGACCAGTAGGCAGACCAACTGACCACCATGCAGGATATCCCAACCTCGACTTCAAATTGCCACCAGAAGGTCCTCCTTCAACGCTAGCACCGCTAACAAACCAACCCCAATTCCAAAACCGCTGCACTTGCAACGATTCCAAAACCCATCACCGTAGAAAGAAAACCTCGCGCCGACTCCTCCTTGACCTCTAAAGCACTGTTCATGCCTCCTCAGCCTCACCTTAGGGCCTCAGTGGATGATGAGAGAACTCGTCACTGCTAGATCTGATGAAGAGGAACAAGACCGTTGTCTTCGCTCTCTGCGCTCAAAACCCTAAGTTTTGCTCTATCCTACTTGATATGCAAATAACAAATGCCTTTGATCTTTTATTGGATAAATTAGTCTATCATCCCATGTAATATATTGTGCTTAAAGAGTTTTCGACTCATTAAATTCAGTTTTTTTATTAAATTAATAAAAATTAAAAAATAAATGAGATTGGAATCGAAGTATACTCATATTTGAACGAATGAACCACATTAATAAGTGAATGAAGATTTGATAAGAGTATATTACTTACTAAGATATTGTGGAGTAAGAGACAAACGTATAGTAGAAGCAAAGCACAAAAAATGGCCGGGGTATAGGTTCTGATCTAGCTATAGCCATACCAAAAGGTTATTGGGAATCCGAATTCTACATGAAATTAAGGGTTTTATTTTTATTTTTTTTTGTTTATACTTTGCTAAAAAAGATGGATATATAAGGATTGGATCACGAGCATCATGGAAATAACTTTTATTTTATCATAGTTATTAAGGGGGGTGTATTCAATTCAGATTTTAAAAGATTTTGTTTGAGTTTTTATAATCCATGGATTTACTTAATCCATGGATTGTTTAAATTCTATATGGACTCTGATTGATTCTAATAGATTGATTTACTGGTATTTGTTTAAATTTTACAAGTCCTTATGATGTTTTTGGTAGGTTATTATTTTTTCTTCCTTCTTCTTTAAAAGCAATGGATATATGGATCCAACTATAATGCTATATCAATGACAAAAAGTGTGTGTGTGTATATATATACACAGATGCTATCCAGAGCGGAGCTCCGCTTTTAAATTAAAGTGTGAACCTCGAGTTTTGGGTCGCTTTTCGATCGCATATCCAAATCTCGACCATTTAGTTTTAGGTACTAGTGCATAGATCATCTTTACAAATTTTCAGCCAAATTGATGATCGTTAAGGTATCTAACTCGCTTAAATCAATCGATAAACTGAATTTGTCTAACCTGAACCGTACTAGCTTTAAGACAGTTATCAATGCTTTAACGATCATTAATTTGGTTGAAATTTGTAGAGATGATCTATACACTAGTACCTAAAAACTGAACGGTCAAGATGTGGATATGCGACTGAAAAATGACTCAAAACTCGAAGTCCACACTTTAATTTCAAAGCGGAACTCCGCTCTGGATAATATATATATATATATATATATGTGTGTGTGTGTGTGTGTGTGGCAATCTACCATTCTTTATGTTGTGTATATGATATATGTAACGCCATATTCTGGCTTTAGATGAATATATGTATACATATATCGGCACCCAGCTTTGGGTTTGATTAAAAAAAAAAAAAAAACATGTGTGTATGTATCATCTTAACAATATCATTGTAAGTGAGCTTAATTAGCCAGAAGGATTAAGGCTTCCAGAGCTATAGTGATAAAAATAAAAATATTATTAGATGAGAGCAGAGGCAAAGGAAGAGGAGAATAGTGGGAAGATAGGTCAAAGACAAAATTGATGAGTGTCACCTATTGAGAGCTTTTTTTTTTTTTTTTCTCGTGAAAAGCTTCTTCATTTTTTGAGTGAGAAAGAATTCATCAAAATCTCTTGGGAAGTGGTTGTATTGTTTTTGAGTTTTGATATGTATAAAAAGCACTATAAAATCCTCCAAAATTCAACATTTAAAGAAATCCTTAAAAATTCGTATATTTTTGAATATCTGCAGATTTGAATGGATAATTTTAAATCTTAATTGAATACATCAAGATTTTAAATGATTGTTTAAAATCTCAATTGAATATCCATAGATTTTTAAAATACAAAAAAATCTTGTAGACTCTTAAATGAATACACTCCCCTAAATTGTTTTTTTTTTTTTTTAATCTTAGGTTCATTTGTGCGTGACCCCAGTTTTGTGGTTGGGATGGTGCTGTGGTGGTGGGATTAGATCGATATTTTTGTCCCAAAGTGACTCTCCCAAGGGGTCATGCAGTTGCCATGTGTTGGAGGTTCCTATCTTTACGATGGCGGCGGGATGGTGGCCTTCGGTGAATCTAGGATTTGGTGGCTGCTCTAATTGGGTCACTTGAGCCTCATTGCAGGTTGCCTACTACCCGGGGGACTTGATTCTAGTTTTAAGTTTTTTGATTCTTTATCAGTATACTTTATGCAGACAAGACGAGCTTTGCGGTGTTTAGACCAGTTGTTGTTGTGCACTTATTATGTTTACATAACAGGTAACCGATCCCTTGGTGTGCATTTATCCGTCTTCATACGAATTCGTCAAGTGTCGAGTAACACTTTTAAGAGAATCTAGGGCAAGTCAAGTCAAAAACTCTCTCAGCTCAAACATGATCATCGGTGATATCTTTTAAGCAGGAGAATATAGTCACATCAAAAACTTATAAACTCGTACGATTGAACAATTGTAATAAATCTATTTATATATTCCTAGGGTTGGCCATTGCTTATGAACTCACTCTGAGGCGAGCAACCATGGATTCATCTCATGTCTCAACATGCTTGGTTCAAAACTATTAGATGACCTATATGGATTAAATTCTCCAATCGATCATACTATGGTTAGAAGCCCTAAGAGCCCTTTTTTATTTTATTTTATTTTTTGCCCGTGAGCTGTGGCCTCTTAATTAAGTGAATTAACTAGCATTATGGAAGTCATGGATTCAAATCTCAGTAGCATAAGGAATAATATTTTTTTTTTATCGAATAAGGGGTGTCAATCTATTAATACTTTAATAGTAAAGAAAGAAACATTACAAAATGACTCACCCGAACAATCAGGCTATGACAAAAATGTGTCATGAAAGAAAAACATAAAGCAAGAACCCTAATTAATCAAACATAATGCAACCGTAGAGTAAAAGCTCCAAGTAACTGGAGTAACCTAACACTATCAGAGAAGCCTCCTAACGTAGTCAAGAGTCTCCCCCAATTTATTCATGTTCCCACAAAGTACCATACTCTATCGAGAGTGCTCACAACCAACTCCTTGCCTTTGCTCATATCCATGTTCTCCACTACATCTGGAGGAACCGCAACAACCGACTTGAAAGCCCTCTTCTTCCTAGGCTTGGAAGCAACCTCCACCTTAAGCTTTTTGGGCTTCAAACCCTCGTGTTTTGTATTGTTCCTCCGACTAGGATGGCGTCCAACTCTGGACTTGTTTGTAAGGGAGACCAAGATAACCCCATTGTTACTCTTTAGCGCTAGTTTAGGTTCAAACCCTAGCTGAACAGATTTGGAGACAGGGCAGAAACGACAGCCAACTATGAGCGTTTAGAGTATTGCATAAGGGCCATAGAAGCAGCCATTTTCTTGCCTATAATAGGCTATGTTGGAGTAGAAGTAGCTTGAGCAGCCTCCACAATTGGTGCAAGAGGAGGAATCACCACTGAAAATTGGAATTTGCCCATCTATGTTGCTAGGGCGTCTGCCGGGATGCCAGGGAATGAGAAGGTAAAGGACCTCGACATAGAGGTGAACAAGTTTGGCACTGCCACCTGCGCTAGTGAGCCCGAGAGCCTGTTGCAACCTAGGATCAGAAACCCTAGACTAGCTAAGTTTAGGGTTTGGACAAACTTTCATCGCCATAACCTTCAGCAGCCCTGCACATCAAGAACATAGGTTCTCCAACATACCACATACTCCGCAAAAACCGACGAGACGTTCGTACCGAAAACGAACAGTGGCAGAAGCTCCCGTAGTGAAGTAGAATGTCAACGACAGAAAAAAAAAAAAAAAAAAAAACTGCTTCATAGGAGAAGCTAATGGATGCCTGATGCGTACCCTCAACGTCGTACCCTTCCTAATCCCAAGTTTATCAAGCTGCACAACCTCACCCAGCGTGGCTCCAATTAGAGCCACTGCACCCTCCGTTGTCAAAGCCGGTGGGAGACCAATGATATCCACCCAAACAAAAACAGAGGCGATGAGAACCGCCGCGACAGCACTCAGACCATCAAACTTCGCCGCAACCAAGGCCTATTTGCCAAAAAACCAACGTCCCCATCGACGACTTTCAGCCGATCCTCCACCAACGAGAATTGAAACACATACCTACCTCGCTGCTCTCGAATCGAAAGATGATTTACTAGACCCCAGTTTCCTAGACCCCAGAGAGAAGCCATAGTCCCCATAAACGCTTTGGGATCGCAACCACGTTTTGCCGTCATAGACAGCAGTCTCCCAACCACAAAATGGTAAGTGAACATGGTGGCAGCACTAACCAACCCAAAGGAAGTTATGCCGTTCCCTGAGATCGCCAAAGTCGCCGCCAGGCGAGCAGAAACTTCATCAACCATGATGAAAGAGATCAGGAATGCTGAGAGAAGATGGAGGCAGAGAAACCCTAGTAGGGAAGAGAAGGAAAAAAACAAAAACCAAAAAAAACCCTTACTCCTACTTTCCGATATTGCATAAGGGACAGTTAAGGTAGGGATAAGGGAAAAAACTACTAATAATAATATGGCTAGAAACGAAGGATACACATTTCGGAATTCCAATTTAGGGTTGTGTCCTGACAGTTAATGTTGTTACATGTACATTCATACGTTTGAACTGCCCCAAAAATAACCGTGGGCAATGACAAATGTTGCCACATGCCCTTAGTATTAATAAATCGATTATAAAGCATTCATAACATCCATATAATTGGCAAAGAAAGGTTACACAATTAGTTCTACTATAATTTAAGCTAAAAAAAGGGTTAATTTGAATGCCGAATTTTCGGGTACTTTTCAAAAGACTTCCTTTCTAGAACAGACGTGGAACAAAAGGTGAGTCTCATAAAAGCAACTTGAAAAATATTGTATCAGCTCAAGACTGGTGCAGAGTATTCCTGTAGGAGTAATCAGCACACAACTAGACAACCCAGAATACAAATGGAATATCTCTGACAGGATTTTAAGAAAAAAGTGATCAACTCCAGAAAATGAAATGTACCCAGTGAAACAAAGAAGATACTGGGTGTGATTTTATAATTCAATTGATTCCACTAAATTTCATACTGTAATAGAAGGAATGACGATAAAAAATGAGGAATAAAAGACTGCATTGAATTGCTATTGTGCATACACTTGCAATTGCTAGTTTGAATACAAAACAAATATACCCTAGTGTACATACAGGAGATGAATATGGAACTCCCTGTGCAGATTAGCCACGTATGCCCCAACAGGCTACCTGTATTGACACAAACTCAGTTAGCCACTACCACGAATTCTAGCGGAGGAACGGGTTATGCAATCAAGAATCACTTGGGACAGGAAAAGATTACAAAGACATAGTAGTTTGCCCAATTTTAGAGATCATGAAGGTCGCATGTAGATCCCAACCATCACAAGTTCAAACATCAAGAATGATCATTTATCAACTCCAATGTAAATGCAACATAAGGTTGGCATCAGATATATATCCACTAATAATTATCATTTATCAACTAAATGAATTGTTCTACATAGCTTAATAAATGGACTACTAGGTGTTACCCCAAATGAGTATATTCGGCCCAACAAATAAGCAATAAACAGAGCTAGAATATATACAACTGAATCACAACTTCTTTCAGATACCTGATCAAAAAGAGCATGATCGAGTTGCCATAACCAAAAAGAATAGGAAACCACCAAAAATACACTTATAACAGGATTATTGGGAAACAGGCTGCAATAACCCTTTGAACTCATCATAATTCCATCTGCAAAAACATAAGAACGTGTAAACATGTCTTCATTCAAAAATGAGGTCAACATATTCCCCCCTAAGACAAGAAGAAATTAAAACAAAAATACAGATATAATATGACCATTTTACATAATTTTGATTGAGTGGTTTGCGCAAGTCGAGCCATAATCTCCAAAGATGTAATAGTTCTATCCACATCCTTTAGAAAACGTATACAAAACAATTATTTATTTGGATGACATGTAAGAATTGAAGGACTCATACTTGCACAGGAAAACTGGTCGTAGTTCATTATTTGTATCATGTCCTAATTGGCTCCGTCTTTCCATTTCTTCACTGAACTTAGCAGGAGGAAGAACTTCACATGGACCTTGAATTAAGCCCGCCAGTACAGCTGTTTCATGATTAGATTCGTACACCTATTATGGAGAAACAATGAATTTAATAAGAACTTCCATAAATAAAAATAATTATAAAAACAAATTGAAAATATAATGGAAAAAAATTATGCGAGAAATCAGTAGGCTGTTGACTGGAATTACACCAATAGAAAGATAAACACTAGGTGTATATGTGTATCTTTATCCACATGAAAACTCAGTAGGCCCCACTCGTGTAGTAACAGATATCATCCCAACAAGGCAACCACTTAACCTTAATATGATACCAAACTTTTGCAAAATATAAATACAAATACAATTATATGTATATCAGAAAACAGTGTACCTCATTACTTTCAGGTGTACATGGACGACTAACATTCTCTGGTAAGTCACTAGGAAAGTAGCAACTGTTAACTATAGCCCACTTTGACCCAGTTTTCCTATCCTCCCACATTGACTGCAAGGAGATGAAAAAGTTTATTACAATGCTATTACAATAAACAATCAGTGATAACTTGGTGACACAAATAAAAAGTGATATATAACACAATACTAACTTTAGTAATAACACTGATATAATTTTCAAAATACTAGGATACAAGTATCAAGGGATGGTTCATAAATTACTTGCCTGAAGCTTAGAGGGTATCAATTTGCCATGACTAGACTGGAGGAGAGCATGTTCTTGTAGCTCATATGTTACTCCATCAATGCGACAAGAACGGTAGAAGTTTTTTTCACTGACAACTTGAATTGAATCACCGATCCAGTCAACAGGTTGCAAGCCATCAGAAGTAAATCCAGTATGCTCTAGTGCCCCACCACTGACTACAAGACTTTCATTAGTATTTTCTTGCACAAGACCTTGGTCATCTCTAATAGAACAGCTAGAATTTTCTCCACAGTTTGGAGCTCCTGCTCGATCAACAACTTCTGAGTTAGAAACTAGCTGAGAATGAACAGACTTATCAATATCTTCATTGGGTAAATCAGCAGGAGGCTCTGTTTTTGATTCATAAGGTATCTTATCTAATATAGATAATTCAGAATTATCAGTTTGTTGAGATGAACTTTCGCTAGACAGAAAACTTCCAGGAATAGGTTTCTCATTTATACCCTTGCTGCTTGTTGAGAGATTATTACCTTGCATTTCTCTTGCATTTGAAATTTTTGAATCAGCATCTTTGTTGGATAAATCAGCAGGAGGCTCTGCGCTTGATTCAAATAGTCTAGATGATTCAGAATTTTCTATTTCTCGAGAGGTTCTTTCACTAGACATGAAACTTCGAGAAAGAGGTTTGTCATCTGTACTTTGACTGCTTGATGGGAAATTATTCCCTTGTGTTTCTGTTGCACTTAAAATATTTGGATCACAATCTTTGTTGGGTAAATCAGTAGGTGATTCTGCTCTTGATTCAGAAGGTCTCTTGTCAGATTTGGATAATTCAGAAATATCTCTCAGTTGAGATGTCCTTTCACCAGACTGGAAACTTCCAGAAAGAGTTTTCTCATCCGTAGTTTTACTGCTTGATGGAAAATTATTCCCTTCAGTTTCACTTGCAGTTGAAATCTTGGGATCAGCATCTTTGTTTGACAAATCAGAAGAAGGTTCTGCTCTTGATTCAATAGGTCCCTTGTCCGATGTAGATAATTCAGAATTACCTATTTGTTGAGATGATGTTTCACTTAACAGGAAACTTCCAGAAAGAGGTTTCTCATCCGTATTTACACTGCTGGATGGTAAATTATTCCCTTGTATTTCTCTTGCAAATGAAAAGTTTGAATCTGTTGCCGACTTAATATTGTTTGTGCCCGCACCAACCGAATGAGCAGGATTCTGGAAAACAGAGCTTACATGTGCATTTATCTTCTGCTCATAGACCTTTGGATCTAAAGCTCCCACTTTATTCCCTGAGGACATCTGAACTACAGCCATGCTGGAAGGGACAGTGCTGGAAGAGACTGTGCTGGAAGCGACCGTACTGGAAGGGACCGTGCTGGAAGGGGCTTTTAATTGTATATTACTTCTCATAACACGCCCATACTTAGGAGGCAAAGGCTTTCCATTGCTTAGTGACAAGCATCTTGTGCAGTGCCATTCGCCTCGAGGAATTCCTCTCTGGTTAGGTGATTGTGCACATGTAATATGATATCCTTTCTCACATGCATCACAAATAAGAACATTATCTACCTCATTGATGCTAATCTGGCAAGTTTGGCAAGTCAAAGCCTTACTCATGTAATCCCTTGATGGAGGGATCCATGTGGGATGATCAGGCAGCTGTGGTTGCAATAATTTCTGAATAATTCTCGCAATTTCAGTGTGATTATTAGGAAGTGAAGAAGCTTGAACAAAGCGAATCTTTTGTGAAGACTGGTGTCCACCAGGCAAATGTCCAGAGGATGGTTGAGAGGCAAATGACCTAGAATTCTGATCTCGTGCTGCCAGAGGAGTCACTGATGGCTTACTCATACCAGTGGTTCCTTCAACCTTGACAGAAGTATGATTTGGCACCTTGTTTTCTGGTCCACCTTGAGTTTGTGTAGACCAAGTTGGAGCACTAACCGGTGGATGATTTGCCGAAGAATTTGCTGCACATGGGTATATATAATATGTAAATACTTCCATATGCAGAGAGAAGATAGCAATTATAATAATAAGGTAAATATTTTCAAAGAATGGCACCTTTCTACAAACTAAAACCGAACAACATTAGTTACCTTGTACTTGATATGCATAAGAAGATCCATTGGATCCTCCATCAGTTCTTAACTGCACTCTTTCACCTCTAGGAAATGCTGGGGAAGATGAATCTCTTCCCAGATGACTACCAGGCACACTGCCAGAAACCATAGTTGTTCTACTTTCGCTGGTGGGCAACTGATACTGTGCAGATGTAGGAGTTACTGTGGAAACATGAACAAGAGGAGACGCTGCGAAACCACCAGATGAAATAGGTGCATGGTTTGGGTTATCTGTTGAAATACGAACAGTATGTGGCAACCCATGGTTTTCAGCTGCTACATTGAAGCTTGTTTTTAATGGTTGAGATGGATATGCAGCGGCTTGCGCAGCGTATTTCTTGGATTCATCCATCTACAAAAAGTCCAACATATCCTAAATTAGAGATTTAACCACTCAGAAGCACCATAACATAGTCAAACAAAAACAGACTCTTAAGCTTCCAAACGAGCTGCTAGTTTACTCATTATCCTCAGTTCCTAACTGATTACACATAGCTACTTAAACAAAGACGAAACCTTTGAACAAACCCAACACAATAAATATGCAGTTAACTGCAAAGGGTATAGCTTCTCAGCTATACCTACAGTTACACTAAAACCAAGCCCAACCATCAACTAAGCCGAATAGTTTTTCGTAAATTCCAATCATATTAAGAATCGGTATAGCATATCAAATTGAAACACCAAATATACACTATGCAGAGGCCATTACCAACATCAAAAGAATTGAAATGAAACCCTAACCAACAATCTCAAAACATAAAAATAACCACACCCAATCACAAAATCGGCTCCTTACCTTCCTCTTAGTCAGTGCAAACTTCTCCGCAATCGTCAACTTGGGACCCCGAAACCCTAATCTCTGTTCATTAAGCTTGGCATTAAGCCCCAAATCCTCAATCACAGCCGAAATCGCATCCTTCGCCACAATCTCCTTGGGCGGCAAACCCTCGCACAGCTCCACCAGCTTTGCCCTCGCCTCCTCCATAAGCCCAATCTCCGGCTCCGTCGGCTTCTCTCCGCCTCGAATTTTCGCCATGGTCGACAAGGCAAGCACAATCTCCGCCACTCTCTTCAAGTCCCTCTCGCAATCGGGCCCCAATCTGGGCTTCTTGCTCAGCTGGGCCCCCAATTCTCCGCCGGCGCCGTTCTGAATCGGTCTCTTCTCAACCCTAGGCGCCTCGTCTGCGGCCAGATCCATGATTCAAAGCGCGAGGGAGGGGAGGGCCCGTGACGACGTCGTGTCGAGGGGAGCGGGGAGCGGCCGGGAAGGGAGGGAAGGGGTCCGGAGAAGCCCTGGGGGGAGAGGCGTAGCCGTTGGGTTTGAAAAGAAGGGATTTTTGAGGTATTTGGCGGGTAAAATTCGTGGGTTTTTGGGTTAAAAAGGTGATTAAAATGAGGGAGGGAGTTTTTGGGAGTGAAGGAGAGAGATGCGAATAGGGAATTGGGTGGGTTCAAATTCAATGGGGGCGAGCGAGCAGAGCGAGATTTAGAGAGAGACAATAGAACCGAGGGTTATTTCGTCTTTCGATGTTATATATGCATAGCCCGGTTCGCTTATGTTGAACCGGTTATATTGGAAACGGACTATGTTTTTATTTTCTTTTTCCGTTTTGAAGTTTTTTTTTTTTCTTTGAATAAACAGAATTTATCTTTTTTTTGTTGTTGTTGATACTTAAACTAGAATAGTCATTACACTATCTTCCGCTGCCTTCCATAGATAGATTAAGTTGTGGTGATTACACTATCTTCCGCTGCCTTCCATAGACAGATTAAGTTGTGGTGATATCATAATAGTATATAAGGATAGACTACTCGTTAACACATTATCGCTCACCTATAACTATGATAATACCAAGACACAGTAAATAGAGAAAAACTAAACTTTCTCCTCTCCTTTGGAAGGAGGGCTAAGAGGCTTACGAGGATAAGTTAATGTCAGCTACATTAGCCCAAAGCACAATGGGCTCCATAGGCCCAATAGGTAGCCCCACAATAGAAGGGACAAACCATAACTGCATTATTGGTACCCACCGCGCCTCCAACAGAGATGACATCTCCGGCCGGCCCAGCCACCACCGCCTGACCATCAGCCACCGTGATAACAGGCCTCCATTTGCATAGAAAAGATTGGGAGGTTCAAGAGCAGCCTCCACTTGCATTTACATCCCCATCACTAGCATCCACCGTAACCATCGCAATAAGCATTGCGGTGCCTACAACGTCGCCGCCCCGCCGCCCCACTATCTCCTTCAGCCTGACTGCAACACAACCACCACCATAGCTTGGGGCTCCGTCATCGCGTCGAAACGAAGCAAACTCACAGCCAGCTGTACTGCCACCCTGATTGAAAACACAGAGCCCAGTCTCCTTTGTAAACCTCCCTTCAAAATCGAGTTCGGGACACCTGAACTGCATCCTGTGTACAGGGATTTGGAGTAGGACTTCAGGTCGATATCGAGCAGAAAGCTGTCCTCCCAAGAGGACGGTCCAACCATTAACGAACCAGAAGTATCAGACCATCTCCAACAAAGGCATTAGATGGGAGGAAGAGAATCGAATCCAAAAGCTTTGGACTTGGAAGCCGGCCGGCACCTATGACACGAGGAGACAACTCTAGTCTTAATGCGAGAACAAGTGCTGCTAGAGAAAATAGGGTTTTTATCTATTTGTACCCCTAAAGAAAATTTGATAAACTTTTCACTAACTGATCTTTTATTTTTTTCCATAAAAATATGAATTAATAAACGATGGCTAGAGGTATACATATACTTAATCAGAGATCAGGTACAAGTTTTTAGATCGATTCCTTAACTAAGAAAATATAATGAACATGTAAGCAATTTACCATAAAGATTAAACTCACAGTTAAGCAAAGCCTATAATACATTAAAAAAACTTCACATCACCTAGCACAGAACTATAACTAACATCACTCTGTCCAATTAAGCACACAATTTATCACTTTCTAGATTAGAAATAGTGAAAATACTCGGGGTGGGTGGTGGGTGTTGAATAGACTAACCTGATAAAACCCACAACTTTTTTCAAAACTCCAATAGCTTATTTTCCGGTATTGAGGCAAGGCAAGGAATCCCAGAGAAATAAAGAACACAGAAGTAGAAGTCAAGTAAGAGATAAGCAATCACACACTAATCAACAAACACATGAATTGTTTGTGCTGTAAAACCTTCAAAATGAGATAACAACTGCAGGGCCTTAGCTCTTTAAGGCTGTAGTGAAAATCAATTCACTTAATGGAAAGATTCAAGTACAATTGACTTACAACAACCAGTAGCGCTAACATAAACTATTCTTACTAGACCTCTCTCTAGACAGTTGTCTGATCACACTGACGTTCTTCTTCTCCACCGTTGAAGCACTTTCACTAATTTTCGTGGATGGACAAGCATTGACCTTGGCTCTCAATCACTTTGCAATCAATGACACCAACTAACCGCGTGGGTTCTTCGGTACCTAGGTTGAAAAGAGTGATGAAAAATATGTTTGTTTAATTGACCAATTTACTTAAGCATGGAACAAGTAAATTAATAATGACTCTCTATGAAGCTCATGGTTTTTCTGATGTAACTGAAAAACTCTTTTTGACGCATAAAATATTTTTTTCTCTTCAAAAGCGTACAAAATGAATGATTTTTCTGCATATATGTATTGTGCAGAGTTCCCCTAAAACCTTGGAGACTTTAAGACTTCCAAACCTAATTGACTCCTATTTGGAAAGAAATTTTCTAAAAGAATAATCAATAAATAAAATGTGATTTTATCCCTAAAGAAAAATAGTAGACTTGACTAAACAAATCAGTCTGAATGAATATCCTTCTAACACTCAGCGATAGACTGCTTTGAATGAGAAAATATCCTTGAAAAAACCTAAACGACAATTAAGCAAGTCACACAAACAAACTTCATTGGGATTGCAACACAGTCTTCAATCCCAGTATGCATTTAGACCCTAGAGGTTATGAAATGCAATGCATTTACCTATCAAAGTAATCGGGAGACTTAATTGGGGCATTGTTCTTCCTTTTCATTCGACCAGGTCTTCACTCCAATGGTTGACACACTTCTAGCTTAACCTAAGACTCTAGGTTTTATATTAGGAATGCCAATATGCAATAAAGCCTATACCAACAAATAGAAAAATAAATCTCATAGTATAGGCTTGAAACTGACGCAACATGGATAATTACCAATTTTAGAAGAACCATAATCCTAGTTTAGGGCATCTCCAACAGACTACTGATTTCAAATAAATTTAATATTTAGTTAATTTTATGCTAAAATTCTACTCCAGCAGAATACCTAAACAAAAGTTAAATTTAACTTTTGCTAAATTCTTTAGCTATATTTAGGTAGGATGAGAGAAAATTTAACTAAAACCTAAATTTAACTTGGGATTTAGGTATTCTACTGGAGCATAACTCTATAGCTAACTAGTTATATTTCACTTTTGGCTCTAAATATAAGTATCACTGTTGGAGATGCTCTTAGGTCCGACAAACAACATATTAATTCAATGCAATACTATAACTCATCAACAATCTACGATCTAATGTGTGGGTTTGCACTATTTATTGATTTTTCATTAAAACAAAAATAGAACACTCCACCATTCAGTATCATATTAAATAACAAGTTGTCAGTTAGTCATCATACAAGTTTGAGACTGATAAACCTTTTATGAAGTTTAAATCTTGTCTTTTAGATTTTCTAAGAACTGAAAAGGCTTAATAGTCTAAATATTTGAATGGTTGGATTATACTAATGAAAAAGGTTCCTAAGATTAACTCAATTTCAATGTGAGTCCCGGAAAAATGTATCGAGCTTAATGAAGATCGTACGTGAAATTAATCAATAATCTCAATAAATGTCAAGAATCGAGGAAATTTTCACAAAGTGGAATCCTCAATTTAGGAGTTGGATAATAAAGTACACGTCACGACGAGTTCGTGAAAATTTTCGGGGAATTTTCCGGATACCCGAGTTATTTATAATGATTTTTTGAAGTTATGAGATCTTATACAATAATTTAAACAAAATAGATCTCCGCAGTGCAATCCTGGCCGTCCATCCATCCACCGCTTGATCATGGCCGTCCATTGTTAAATGGACCAATCTATTTATTTGAGATGGTGAACAGTAGGAAGGTACATGAAATTTCGAGAGAGGGAGAGAGAGCTCGGTGCTCTCTGACCTGAGAAGCAACGAGACCCGGCAGGCGACCCAACCGGAAATCCGATGTCCGGCCACCCCACGACGGCGTGTGGCCACCAATAGTTTCGTCTCACTGTCGCCTACGTCCCTGCGGTCTCAGATCGTCCATGCAACGATCGTGCACGGAGAATCAGCAACGGGAAGCTGTGAACTCTCTCCGGCGATTTCCGCGAATTCCGGCGACTCCGGCCACCGTCTAGGCTGATTGTGGTATGAAACCTCCTTTTCTCATTGTGCTTTACACTCCACTGTATTTAGTTTTTCAATTGGATTGAGTTTTGATGGTTTTGGTTTCTGGGTAGCCACGGCTCTGCCGTGTTCTTCGAGTCCAGCAACTTGACCGGCATTCCTAGGCTCCATCTCTTGCTCAGCTGCACTCCTAGCCCATAATCGGGAAGTCTGTAGATTTTATGGTGTGAAAATCATTTCTTCGCCCCCTTTCCCAGTCTAGGCAATGAGCTGAGTTCGGTATCATTTGGATTTTGAAGGTATATTTCGTATCTTAGATCAAGGTTTTATTCTTATGGTGGTAATCGGGAGTTATGCTACTGAGTTGATTTGGTTGGCTGAAATTGGATCTCCTTGGTTCCCGATTAGGTCTGATAATGAATCTGTTATTGATATTCCCCTACAATAGGTTGCTCGAATTGTTTATTGATCGTTAACCGTAGTAGGAATTGATTGTGTTGTATGAGTTAAGAATGTTTTGGTTAAGAATGAGTTAATGGTATTATGTTGTATGTTTGATTGTGGCTGTTGTTATTTAGGGGGTAACAGTATAGAAATTATGAATTGGGTGTGGAATAATCGAAGATTGGTTAAGTTTTGAAGCTTGGGTGTCCATAGTAGTTTGGGCACACCTTGTATGGAAATTGGAAAGTATTGGGTGGCCTGAGTAAATCGGGTGCCCTTAATATATATATATATATATATATATATATATATATATAATCTTGCTTAGGTGCGGATATCCACACCTAAGCAAAAACGTACGGCTTTTGTGTTTTTCCCCACTTTTCGATCACACATTCACATCTTAACTATTCAGATCTTGTTGCCCATATTTTTTCCTTTCCTTTTCAAATTGGTACCATGGCTTGGTTCTTGCAGTGACTCCTCTCAAACGCGATTTCTTGAAATCGCATCTCACTCGGAAGATAGGTAGAGCTTTGGCTCAGGTGCATGCACCACGTCCTTCTATGTTCTATTTCCAAGGTCTATTGGCTCCACGTGTTCTGGGCTTCGTTTGCCTAGATTTGTTCTCTGAGTTATGGCAAAAAATCTCATGTTATGGTGCAGATTTCTACTGTGGGGATGATGATAAATATGTGTTTAGATCCTCTTTTTTCTTCTCCATTTTCAGGGTTATTTTGATCGGGTTTTGGTGTAGGGGTCTCTTTTCAAGCTGCAATTTTGGAGTTCCATATATGAATTCAGCTATGACGGCCATGACGGACGTTGGTGGTGTTGGATTTGTGGCGGCTAAAGACGATGAGAAGTTTAAAATTTGGGTTTTCTTTTGTTTGTTGATTTCTGTGGGCCTCCTACTATTTGTTTGGGCTCTCACTTTTGTGTACTTATTTTTCTTTTGGGCTTTTTTATTAGTTTTTGTATCATTTATTTAAGAATGCCTATTAAATTAAGATTGATTGAGATTGAGTTATGTACTTCTTTAGGTTAGCCTAAAAAGTACATCAACTTGTCACAATCGATCTCTTTTTACTAGGCATTTTATTGTAATTTTTCCTTCTTAATGAAATTTCATTTCACCTACCAAAAAAAAGACGGAGGACATCTTTAAATTTATAGATTTATCAATGGTACAGATCTGCATGGTATACAGAGTGATAAAGTAGTCACATCTCACATGTATGGCACATAGGGACAATTATGTAAGGCAATCTGGAACTTACCAGTATCTTACTGTAATTAGAGTTTACTTGGATAATACCCCTATGCAGAAAATCAAATCATTTCTAGAAAAGAACTAGCTTTTAACATATGCCACAATATTACCTAACGGCATTATGTCTAAATGGTTACTAATAGGGCAAAATCACTGTTGTTCTTAAAAATGTATAGTTAAAATTAAAGTGTATAAAATTGATAAATTAATGCTAAAATGAAACAAATATTTGTGTGACAGTGTATTGGACACAAACAAGAATTTATTTATTCAAGCATAAATATAGACTAAAGACCTAGAGCTTCACTCTTGGGTAAATAGCTAAAAGTTCTTTAGTTACTCAGAATTGATTACAAGTACTTACTTGAAAGAAAAAAGCACATCACTTCACACCCTTGAATAGGAAGAGCACACTGCTACTCAAGGACCAAAATGTAAAGTTTCGAGGAAATATCAATGGTCTCAGAAACAGAAATTTTGACGGAAATATCGAGGATATATCGATTTCGGTAAATAATCAAGAAAAAGTGATGGAAATTTAAAGAAAAACATGAAAACTTTAAGCGAAACTTTTAGATACGTTTACTTTATCAATTGTCTACTATATATAGAAAGAAAACTTTGAATAAACATTGTTATATAGTAATTTGTAATAATTTAAGATGAAATGGTAAATGCTGAATAGCCGATGCAGGATCACGTCTACTTCCACCACTAGCCATTGTATTTTCTTATCAAATTCCTACATGTAAATTAAGTAAAGTTAAACTCTGAACCCAAAATCCTAAAAACTATATTATTATAAATATAAAAATATCCTACATTTATTCATTAGTCGACCTTAACTTTGCGTCTGGAGATAACAGATTTGCAGGAACTTGAATTAACTTATTTTTGTTAATATTTACTAATCTCCTATATAATGTAGGAGTGTATTGAGATAATGTAGGAATGTATTAATTTAAGACACAAAAAATTAAAAGCAGTAAATGTCATTAATTAGAACAATAAAGTAAATAATAAGAACTAAATGGTTAATAATATTAACTTATTACTTACCAAAATTTTAGAGTGAAGAAGTAGTATCCATAAGAAGTGAAGAAAGAAACTAATAGTTTCCTTTGGTGCAAGGAATGAATGAAATTTTGAAATATTTATAAAAGTTATAATTTGAAATGTTGTTGTAAAATTTTTGAACATTTGGTAAAAAATAATTTAATATGGTAATTGAGTGTTCTAAGTTAGTTATTGATTGGACATGTACCTAAGTTTTCAGATTCGTAGCCAAATGAGTATATATTAGAATGTTGTGGATGATATATAAATGTATGTGCAGCAGAGTTGGTCAAGGCTCTCAAAGAGCAATAGGGTGACCAAGGTTCTATCCTTGGTGCCGTTGTTGGTTTTTTGGATTGAATTGCATGCCAACCATTCATCCATCACGTGTTGGGCCCACCAAGTTTGACTTTTCATGTCATGATTGATGGTGGAGTAGGAATGTTATGAAATTATCCCTAATCTCGGAGATATTTTGAATTTATCTCGATATTTCCCTAAATAATCTCATGGTATATAACGGAAATATCGGGCCTTAAAAAAAAAAACAAAAATTTCGGTGAAATTTAGCCGATTTTTAGATTTTTTAGTTCTTGCTACTACTTTGGCTTTTTTACTTCTTGAGAGAAAATTATTCTGCTCAATTTTCTGATGTTCTACAAACTGACTCAAAGGCTCTTTATTAGGGAGCGGAACTCAAACTGGAATTTAAAAACACATAATCTACAAGTCCTAAAGCTCCATTATTTTTCTGCTCTTGTGAGTGCTCTAGATGATTAAGATTGAATAACAAACGCATATTGCTTCTTGATAAAGTGTTATCGTCTCTTTTCTTTTAAAAAGCATAAGATGCTCTTTGAGCAAATCACATGTTTTCGTCGGTTTCTGAATTGTGGCCTAGCACGAAAGAGTTGTCATTTTCTATCATCACTGTAGTTCTATTTTCTTCTACATATGTGTCTTCATACATTTTGCAGTGATTGTCACTTTCAATTTTTTCTATCCACTGAAGACAGGCTAAAGTGGAATCGATTTCATTTTTCTTGAGAGATAGAAAAATATCACTGCTGACCGCCTTAGGATGGCCAGAGAACTAAGGAGTGTGATCTGGGCCTTGCTTGGTGCTACTATATTTGGGAGCAGTCCACCCTTTTTTGACGCAAAGCTCCTGCAACATCGCCTTGGTGCTCATTGATATTGATTTTCATGCCAAAAAAAAAGGAGTCTTTTTGGGTTTTTGATAAGTAAATTTGGGTTTTGAGTTGGTGCTAGTGCTTTTGGCACAGCTGCGAGAGAACGGCAACAAAATGGAGCTGCTGTTGAAGATGAGAGTTTATACCTATGGGCGGATGGCAGTGTTGTAAAAACCAAAATAATTAGGGTAAAATCGTCTTTTCCTATATCAGCTCCGCCAAGCTGGCATTGTTACTAAGCCAGAATCGTTCCAGAGCTACACTAGCAAACCTTCAGATATTATTATATATATATATATAGTCTTTCTATGCTTAGGACCTCCTTAAATTTTAAAATCTAAGGATTTCCTTGAATAGACTCACTTTTTGATCACATATCATCATCTCAACCGTTTAGTTGTTAGGTATATAATATCACTTCTCCAAATTTTCAACTAAATTGATAATCATTAAGGCATTTAAAACTATGATTTACAATTATGAACACAAACGGTTGAGGTTGGATAGATTCGGTTCGTTTATTAATTTAATCTAATTCGATGCCTTAATGATCATCAATTTGGCTGAAAATTTGCAGAGATGATCTATTATATATACCTAAAAATTAAGCGGTTAAGATGTAAATATGCGATCGAAAAGTGAGTCTATTCAAGGAAATCATTAGATTTTAAAATCTAAGGAGGTCCTTAGCATAAAAAGGATATATATATATATATATATATATATATATATATATATATATATGTTGGAAAGACTTAGAAGTACCAAAATAATGGTTATTTAATAACCTTGATAGAGATAGTCTTAGTAGTAGCAAACCAGCTATAATAGAGTTTCAAGCCTCCGGAAACAATCTCTACTTTAGAGACAAAAGAGCGCAAAGTTAAAAATTGTTAGAATTTCTACAAAAGTCAAAGATTGACTCCCTAAGTAAGGGAACCATGAAGAATTCAGTTGCTGAGCTTTGCATTCTGCGTCGGATAGGTATTCTTGGAAGACCCCTTAAGGCTCCAAAGATTATTGAGGTTATGTGGCATTCTCCTTCTATTTTACAAGTTAAGGTTAATACTGATGGCGCAGCTAGAGGCACTCCAGGTCCAACGGGTTTCGGGGCATTTTTCGTGATCATTTGGGACGTGTGCTTGGTTGTTTTGCAGGGGCTCTTGGGGTGGCCTATGCTTTGGAGGCTGAGCTTCATGCAGTGATCCATGCTATTCATATTGCATCGCAGAAAGGTTGGCGCTCCCTATGGATTGAAAGTGACTCGGCTTTGGTAATTCATTTTCTGTCTTTTCTTCAGAGTGTTGTACCATGGCGGTACTCTACCAATTGGTTCAACTGTCGGGTTATACTTGCATCTATGTCGATGAAAGTTTCTCATATCTATCGCGAAGGCAATCAGGTAGCGGATTCTTTAGCTAATTTTGGGGCAAATTATGTTGGTGTTCATTAGTGGGACTCTTGTCCTCCTTGTGCTCTTGCGACATATTCCCGAGATTTGGCAGGCCTTCCTAATTTCAGGTTTGCATAGTAGATGTTAGTTGCTGCTCTTGGGTTGTTCTTTTGGGGGTCCTTATTAGTACTCAATTTTTTCTCTTCTTTACAGATAGGATGGCTTGCTATTTTTAATGTTGGAAATTTCAGTCTAGTTGTAATTTTTCTTGATATTGGGAGAGGTTTTGGTTTATGTCCCCCTCTTCCATCTTGTATTTTATTTTTATTATTCTAATAAAATAAAATAGAGGGACGGGGGGGTGGGTTCCCGGGTGTAGTAGTCCCCTCTCTATTTTGGGGAGGGTAGGCGCCTAGCGCAATAACCGCTAACGAGGGGCTAATATCGCCTAATTCTCTATTTTAATTGAAAAAAAAAATTTGCAAGAAAATAAGCCATTAGTCATAAACAATGATAGTGACTTAACAAAGGAAAAAAGGAAAAATAACGAAGAATAAGAAGAAGCAATTGCACTAAAACAAGTGCAAATCACTATCATGCAGGGAACAAGCTATGAGAAAGAAAGAAATGAAAATAAATAAAGAGATAATAATTTTTTTTCAAATGTATTACATTCCAACCGGGAATGAAGATATTCTTTTTGTCCTTAGCCAGGGAAAAAAGAGATATACATACGTTTTAGGAGAATTTAAATTTGCAAGCTATAAATCATAGAGTCTTTGTTCGTTAATAGATACAGGAGCAATAGTCTGTGCATGCAGACCTAATGCTCTACCACCAGAAAAATGGACATTAGTGAAATATCTCATTAATGTCTCAGGTATAAAAGGAAAAGATATAAAGATTGAGCATAAAGCTAAAAAGGTAGCAATATGGTTAAATAGTGTTAAATACATAATACCAAAAAATATAGTTTTTCCGGAAATGAATTGAGATGTGATATTAGGTAACAACTTTACGTTTGTCTACTATCCTATTCTTCTTGACATAGGGTACATAGCCCTTACTGTCAACAACATTAATTGTGAAATACACAAAATTTCATTCTTACCGCAACATAAATATAAATGTCACAACGGTTTCGCGCCAAGCCAGCGTGGTGACCAACAAGAACAAATAACTGAACTTGAGAAAATAGACCATACTAAACCTACCAAACCTAACAACCCTAACAACTCTACCGAACCTGGAAACAAAGTTTCATGTACTCAGTGAAAATCACTGGGTATATAAAGTTTCAGAAGAAAACTTTAGTGAAGATCCATTAAAGCTTTGGACAAAAAGTTCAAGATACTGTGCATTTAAACTTAGAAATCTTGAAGTAATAATACTGGTCAAACCAATGATCTATATATTAATGAATTTGACATTCAAATAAAAGAGTAAAGGAAAAGCATCTCATAGAAGAAACTATGAGCCCACACTCTAATCCTGCATTTATGGTAAGAAACCATGCATAAATTAAAAGAGGAAAAGCGTGTATGGTAATCAACTATAAATGGTTAAATGAGCAATCAGAGTTCGATGAATACTTTATCTCTCGAACAGATATTTTAATTAATCAAACCAAAGGAGCTAAAATCTTTAGTAAATTTGACTGTAAATCAGGATTTTGGCAACTAAAATTAACTGATGAGTCAAAACCATTGACTGCCTTTAGTATTGCATGTGGACACTACCACTGGAATGTTATGCCTTTTGGGTTAAACATAGCCCCTCAGGTATTTCAAAGATGGATGAACAGTATCTTTAAAGACCTTAAATATTTCTGTGTTATCTACATGTACGATATCTTAATTTTCTCTAAAAATAGAGAAGAACATAAGAAACATCTTTAAATTTTCTGTAGTAAATTCCAAAAACATGGAATTATAGTATCACCCAAGAAAATTAACATAGAGCAAGAATCTAGAGATTTTCTTGGAACAACTCTAAACCGTTCAGGAATAAAGCTCCAAGAACATATAGTCTCCAAAGTAAGAGACTTTCCTGAAGAACTAACTGATAAAAAACAGTTACAGAGTCTATTAGGAATTTTAAACTATGGAAGAAGTTTTATTAAAGGATTATCTCAAAAAGAGATACCTATAATAGAAAAATTAAAGAACAATAAGGAATTCAGTTGGACAAATAAAGACAAAACAATATTACAACAAATTAAACAAGATTTAAACAAAATCCCTGAAATTTATTTCCCAAAATCAGGAGATAAACTAATCTTAAAAATAGATGCTTCAGATAACTGTTTGGAATGTATATTAAAAGCAATCCCAACAAAAAAATGGGAAGAAGAATCCTCCCATGTCTAAAAATAAAATAAGGGTTAGGAAATAACTTATTCCCAAGAAATTTCCAAAAGAAGAATTAATATGCAGATATAATTCCGGAAAATTTAAACCAAATGAGATTAAATACATAATCTTTGCAAAGGAGCTCTTAGCAATAAAACTTGCTTTAAAAAGATTTCATATTTACTTAGCTCCTGAGAATTTTATTATTAGAACTAACAATGAAGCAGTTTGTGACTTTCTTATTAATAAAAGAAATATCTTAGAAGGAAGAAGATTAAAATGGTATAATCATATTGCAATATATACTTTTGAGGTAGAACATCTCAAAAGTTCTAATAATTTTCTTGCTGATTATTTGAGCAGATATGGATAAAGGTAAGCAGATAGTAGATCCATCTAACACAGGATGGGTTACTATTGCTAAAAAGGCACCATCTCAAAATTCTTCCAATTCACAAAGGCCAACCCAGCCTCAGCAAAGGTCAGATCAGCCTTATTTTTAGAACAAAGCTAAACCAGCTTATGTCTGTTATGTTGTCTTTGAATGATTCCAAACAGGCGTCTTTCACAGTTAGGCAGAAGGCTGTGCTGCGATAACCAGATATTGTGGAACATTTTGCAAAGGTTATACTAATGTTGATATTGCTGCATTGGAATATTAGAAGTATGTTGCAACAAAATTAAGATGTCAAGTGCAAAAAACACAAGACATCGCAACTCAATCAGAGGTGAAAGATTTTACAATCCAGGCATTCCTGGAGAAATCTATAATTTAGTACATGGAGTATGGAAATCTCATATTCCAGGAATCAAAAAAGATTTCAGAGTGCAGCTAACCCAGTTGTCAACTCAAATTTCAGATCTAATAGCACAACTAGATGTTGAAAAGGTTAAAATTTTCAAATATAAACATGTCATCCTCTAGGCATTAAAACAATAACTTAGAGTGAGGATTTTACTCTAGAGAAAATAACCAGTTTCCTCCAGTTGTCAGAACTGTTGGATGATATTATTGATCCAACATTTGGACAAATTAAAAGGATCTGTCTTTTTGAAAAAACAAAAAGTCATCTTCCTGGACACATTTTTTCTGATATTTATAGTAAAATTTGATGACTGGGAACTTGCAGCCATTGAATAGGGAATAGTTAACCAGATTATTTTTCAAAGCTTAAATATTGATGAAATAAAAAAAATTCCTTAGTTCATCAAAACAATGGTGTATCATGTAGCAAAACGCTACAGGCTCTCCAAATATTTAACTTTTAGTATAGTAAGTACAATTAAATGGAGAGAAAGAGAAATGTTCTTTCAACCATACCAAATATGGTTGTTGACAGAAACTAATCATCAAGTTAATCAGGCTATTGTCCCCAATGAAGAAGTTAACAGGGTAATCAGTAGCCTAAATTTAGAGCACTACGCAACCAAATGTAGAACTCAACTTAAGCATGTCGCAGAAGAGGTCAGACAAAATAATCTGCTTAAACTGACCGATGGAAGAAGAATCTTTGCCACACATATGGAAAGTAGTTACCAGCCAACTCCTGAATAGCAGAAGGAGGCAGAAGATCTGTTGGTTACCATGGCCACAGATTGACCACAACTGGACATACCAGTCATGACAGCACATGAGGTTGAAGAGTTAGCATATCTACAATGCCCGAAAGAAGCCAATTCCAGCTCAAACCAAAGTTTGGGATTAGATGACTACCACAATCTGGAAAACGCTATGGAAGCATAGTGGGACCCACAGACAAGGTTCTAAAAAACGCTAGGCGCTAGTCGGGAGGTGACCTGGGGACTAGCGCCTAGGGGCTTAGGTGGTTTTAATTTTTTTAATTTTTAAATTATTTTTATGACCAATAATAATAATAATAAATATTTAAAGTCTAAAAATTAATTATAAATATAAAAATAGTAAAAATATAGAATAAATTAGGGTTTAGGGCAGCCTAGTCCCTGTCTAGAATCGCCTAGCACCGCCTAACACCACCCAAGCGGCACCGCCTAGGCGGACGCCTAGTAGCCCAGCACCTAAGGGCAACGCCTAGGCCAAAAAAATCTGATCGGTTCCTTACCGCCTAGCACCCAGGCGCCCACAGAGCACTATCGGCAGAAATAACAACAAGATAAAAAGTCTACAGTCTCTTCGAAGGCGGTAGAGGTTTGTAGATATTGTACATATATCACTTTAACCTAACCATGGTTAGTGACTTGATAAATTGTAACCCTAGTTAAGTTATTTTGTAACCATAGTTAGTTAACTCAAGTTACTTTTTGTTAACCATAGTTACTTCTCAATTGTATATATAGGAGTAATGTTGTAAGTTTGGGAACATGGTCCCTTTATATCGATACTTCCCCTTATAGTTAGTTGCTCTTTGTCCAAACTCTTGTAGACATTTCCTATATATATATATAGAGAGGATTTTTTCTTAGGTAAGGATATCCTTACCTAAGCTTATGGAACGGATTTCCAATTTTCAGTCACTTTTCGATCATACATTCACATCTTAACAACTCAGTTTTTAGGTCCTAATGTATAGATCATCTCTGTAAAATTTCAGCCAAATTGATGATCGTTAAGGGATCTAAAACTGCAATTTACACGAACGAACCGAATCTGTCGAACAGGAACCGTTCATGTACGTTGTTGTAAATTGCAGTTTTGAATGCCTTAACGATCATCAATTTGACTGAAATTTTGTAGAGATGATCTAGACATTAGGACCTAAAAACTAAACCGTTATGATGTGAATATGTGATCGAAAAGTAGCCAAAAACTGTAAATCCGTACCTAAGCTTAGGTAAGGATGTCCTTAGCCAAGAAATACTGTATATATATATATACATACATACATACTTTGCTCAACACATGAACTCCAATGCCAAAACTAGAGAGAATGGGAAAAACTAAAACTTGCATTTATTGAAGGAATGATGCTCATTAAGAGCATATGCAGCAGTAGGCACTGCCTATAGGCTGAAAATGTACGAAGGCTGATACTATTCACATAAATTGCCTTTGCCTTCAGGTTTTTTATGCAGCAGTTAAAGGCAATAATAAGAGGCAAAGTATAAATTTAAATATAAAATCTATTTTGATAAGATGAGATGTGAAGGACTTGTACTTACAAATGAGGTGATAGCATTATTTAACGATTATTTATACTAATGTGGGATGTGGTCCCCTATTTGATGTCGGACAATTGAGAGGGCAAAATTTGTCTCTTGAATTAGTTGGGCAGGTGGGCCCCACCACTTTGCCTTGGTCCTTGGATTATTCCAAACCGTTGCATCTGATTTTTTTTTGCCAAAGTTGACCAAAAGACAGCCTTTTGGTATTGCCTTCGTCTACTGCTGCATATGCTTTAAATAGACTTTGACGCCTGAATTTTTCGGGCAGGGAATAATCTTTTATTGGGAAAATCAAAACCAGGAAGCAGCACGATTAGTTATGTTTCCGCATCGTGGATAAACAGTTATATATACATATATAAAAATTATATATATATATACATATATATATATATATAGATGTACCCTATGTCAAGCAGAATAGAATAATAGGCAAACGTAAAGTTGTTACCTAATATCACATCTCCATTCATTTCTGGAAAAGCTATAATATTTGGTATTATGTATTTAACACCATTTAACCATATTGCTACTTTTTTAGCTTTATGCTCAATTTTTATATCTTTTCCTTTTATACCTGAGACGTTAATGGAGTGTTTCATTAATGTCCATTTTTCTGGTGGTAGAGCATTAGGCCTGCATGCACAGACTGTTGCTCCTGTATCTATTAACGAACAAAGACTATATGGTTTATAGCCTGCGAATTTAAATTCTCCTAAAACATAGGTGATCTTTTTCCCTTGGCGAGGGGCAAAGAGGGTATCTTCATTCCCGTTTGGAATGTAATACATTTCAAAATTTTTTATTATTTCTTTATTTATTTTCATCTCTTTCTTTTTCATAACTTGTTCCTGGCATGATCGGGATTTGCACTTGTTTTAGTGCAATAGTTTCTTCTTCCTCTTCTTCTTTATTTTTTTCTTTCTCCTTTGTCTTGTCACTATCATTGTTTATGATTAATGACTTATTTTCTTGCACACTTGACTTTCGTGGAAATTCTAACCACTTTTGGCTTTGTGTTCTTTTGTGTCTAAAATAGAGATTGTTCCCGAAGGCTTGAAATTCTATATTAACTGGTTTGCTACTACTAAGACTGTCTCCTACAAAGTTGTCACACCCCGAATTTTAGAATAACAATTCAAAATCCGAAACATGAAAATTCTACAACACAAAATAATCATCCTGAAAATTTTTCTTTTCTTAACATACTCACCACACGAAATAAAATCAAACCGAATTTAGTCTCGGTTAATTATTACAACACAATCCAAAATATAATTGTCACGCCCCAAATTTTAGAATAACAATTCCAAAATCCGAAACATGAATATACTACAACACAAAATAATCATCCTGAAAATTTTTCTTTTCTTAACATACTCACCACACAGAATAAAATCAAACCGAATTTAGTCTCGGTTAATTATTACAACTCAAATCCAAATGTAATGTAAAGCTCTAAATGAGCATACACACACATCACGACTAAATAAATAACATGACTGCTGTAACACCTAAGCAGCCCGGTCACCTCCCTGATTATCCCGACCTGCAGGAATATCCGCTACACCATTGAATAGTGTACCGGGATTGCAACAACACAAAACCCGGTAAGCTTATGAAAGCTAGTATGAGTAAAAGAATGAACTGTTGCTTAATTTAATCTCATTTATTTCCACACACAGCAACACTCAAATATTTCCACATATGCAAATAATAACAATCTCAATCCAACACCAATTCAATACATCAAGACAACCCAACTCACACTTTCCCCATAACTCTCATCATCGTATTTATAAAAATACGGTATTTGACAGACTAGAGCTCTAACTGAATCGTAGCCCGTCACCTGGCCTAGGTTATGGCATCCGACATATTTATCAATTATTGTATTTCATCAATATGTATACCTATATACATATTTAGAACGTCCAATAATTCCACAAACTCAACCAATCGTATCCCATCATCCACACTAGGATTAGAGCGTCCGATTACTCACACCAGTCATTACATCGACCCTAAACCCATAATGAACACAACATATAATTTCACATACTGAAATCAACCCAACCAAGATACATCATATTATTATGGTATTACACCATCGAAATAAAATCAACTCATTAATTCCACTCAATCAAATCACCAATCAAATAAACCACTCATCAATATATATTTTCCACGTAAATATATATATACGTAATCATCCACTCAGGAATGACCACTAATACCATCTATAGATCACACAAGAAAATTATGAAATTCATTTGTATAGTAAAATTCATTTTACTTACCTATGGACCGTGGTGATTCAAGTCCATGAAATTTTAAAACAAATATTTAATCCGCAAATATTTTTTCACACAATTACCAAAATAAATAAATTAAAATGTTCGGTTCGTAATATGAACCACGTGAGTTTTACTCACCTCGAAACTCCCGCTGCGTCTTCAATATAATTATAAATTATAATTTATAATTAACGCCGCTAGCCCACGAAATTAAAATCCGTCAATCACCTAATCAAATGTGATTCGAATTTAGCCAACAATTTCAACTCATAAATTAACCACTAATTAACGGTCAGATTCTAATTTACATTAAAATCCGACGAGCGGTTTCTCACGAATCGCTCCCCTAATTACCGTTTTTCACATATACGAAGATCCAACGGTCGGATCTTCGCCCATGACCACACAAAGCCTCTGGGACAGTCATATGATCATCATAACAAATTTACAAGTTCATCCAACGGTCAAAATTTCACAGATCAAAAATCCAACGATCGAAATCGATCGAAATCACAAAATTCATAACTAATTCATACGATATCCAAAAAATGCGTATAATACGCCGAAATGATCGTATCGAAACATAGAATCATAAAATGAACAGAAACCAAATTTTAGACCTCCGGAGGTGGCCGGAAAAGGCCGCCGGAGTTAGGGACAGAGCCGCCACCGACCACCACCAATGGTGTCGGGGCCGATCTTGTCCCCTTCGTTTCATCATTCTGAGCAACTTTCATAACTAGCACAAGACCTAAAAATGAACGGAAAGCGTCGAAATTACCGATTTACAGTCGGTGGCCGGAAAAAATGCAGAAACCGGTGAGCTTGAAAACCGACGTGAAAACTGCAACCTCAGGCCCCGATCCCTTCAGGAAACTTGTTCAGAACTTCCTTGCGAACTCAACAAGCTTGGAATCACAAGAAACGATCGTGTATAGCTCGAGATATCTTGATCGAAAGTTTCGGTATTTCGATCCGTTCGGGTCGAGCTCCGACGAACGTGAAAACGTTCGACCCAGTTCCGGTCCTTCTTGGTGCTTGTAGAGGAAGTTGAGGCGAGCTCAATGAAGCAAGAATCAAGTGAAATGATGGAGTGTAGCTCGAGATATCGAGATCGAACCGAAAATGGACGTTTTCGGTTCGGGCTTCGCCGCCGCCGTCACGGGCTGCGCCGCCGTGTGAGACTGCCTCCGGGAGCTAGAGCAGCTCGAGATGAACGCCTGGGACTTGGTTTGAGGTCGAGAGGTGGTCTGTGGAGGGAGAACAATTAAGGAGAAGTTTTCCTCCCCTTTCGGCCGTGAGCGTCGGTGAGAGAGAGAACAAAAAAACCCAGTTTTTTCTGAAACTGGAAGAGGAAGAAGAAGAAAGAAAAAAAAGAAGAAAGAGGAACCGGTAGGGAAAAATTTAGGGTTTGCAAAAATTTTTCTATATAAACAAGTTTCGGAAAACTTCGAAATTCGATAACTAATTCAGAAAAAATCTGATCTTCGTGTTCCGCATGTGCACGGACTCGTATCGACGAGCTCTACAACTTTCATGAAGGAAGTTTCTCCAAATTTCGTACGTAGAAAAAGTCGATTTCTCAAACCGAGTATTTCGAGCTTTTCGTTAAAATAAACGTTTCGAAACTTTGATAATTGTAAAAATGAATGATTATCGAACATAAATCGTGAAATCGTATAATAATCATTCGATACAATAATTCGAAATAAAAAAAGGAATTTGCGGGTATTACAATCTACCCCCCTTAAAGGAATTTCGTCCCGAAATTCAAGTACTCATTTCCTCAAAAAGCTGTGGATACCTCGTCCTCATGTCAGATTCTAACTCCCATGATGCATCACCCTCATCATGATGACTCCACAACACCTTCACGAGATCAACCTCTTTCCTACGAAGTTTCTTTGTAGACCTATCCAAGATACGAACAGGTTCAACTACAAACGTCACATCCGGGTTCACTTCGATCGTACCGTGGTCAATCACGTGAGACTCATCTCGAACATACTTCCTGAGCAGAGACACATGGAAAACGTTGTGCACACCCGACATGCTAACAGGTAAAGCAAGACGATATGCTAAGTTACCAACCCTTTCTAGAATCTCAAAGGGTCCAACATACCTCGGTGCGAGTTTTCCCTTCTTGCCAAATCTCACTACACCTTTCATTGGTGAGACTTTCAAGAACACAAGATCACCTGTCTCAAACTCCAACGGTCTCCTCTTCAAGTCAGCATAACTCTTCTGTCTACTCTGTGCAGTTCGGATTCTGTCCCGAATAGTAGTGACCTTCTCTGTAGTCTCCTGTACAATCTCAGGTCCAATGAGCCCTTTATCCCCTGCTTCCGCCCAACAGATAGGAGTTCTACATGGCCTACCATAAAGAGCCTCATATGGAGCCATACCGATACTAGAGTGATAGCTGTTGTTGTAGGCAAACTCTACCAATGGCAGATGATCCGCCCAACTACCCTTAAAGTCCAGAACACAAGCTCTGAGCATGTCCTCCATCACCTGATTCACTCTCTCGGTCTGTCCATCTGTTTGTGGGTGAAATGCAGTGCTCATAGCAAGAGACGTACCAAATGCCTTGTGGAACCTACGCCAGAATTCCGATGTGAAACGAGCCTCACGATCCGATACAATCGTCACAGGCACTCCATGAAGCCTCACTATCTCGTTCACATATAACTTACACAATGCATCACCTGAGTATGTTTTTGCCACCGGAAGGAAGTGTGCTGATTTAGTCAACCGGTCAACAATCACCCAAATCGAGTCATAACTTTGCCTGGATCTGGGCAATCCAGTCACAAAGTCCATAGAGATGTCTTCCCATTTCCACACAGGAATCGATAAGGGGTTCAGCATTCCTGCTGGTCTCTGATGCTCTGCCTTCACCTGTTGACAGGTAAGACACTTCGATACGTGTTCTGCCACATCCCTCTTCATACCATACCACCAAAACTGCCTTCGTAGATCCATATACATTTTAGTACCTCCTGGATGTATAGTATATCGAGACCTATGTGCTTCCCGCATGATCTCCTCCCTGAGGTTATCAACACTCGGTACGTACAATCTCCCTCGAAATCTCAACCCTCCATCAGCCCCAATCATCCACTCAGAAGGACCCTCCACATCCGGGTCAGCAGTCATCTCAGAAATCCTCGCCTGAGCAAACTCATCAAGTGTCTGACCCTGAATGATCCTGGAGATCAAGGTGGGCTGTAAGGTGATACTACCGAGAAAGATTCCCTGTCCTGCTCCTGCGGGCATAAGGTCGAACTCAGATGCAGCTTCTAACATGCGCCACTCCTGCACCATAATCGATGCCATGATTACCCGCGGTTTCCTACTCAAAGCATCCGCCACCACATTCGCCTTTCCGGGATGATACTCCAAGGTGAAATCATAGTCCTTAATGAGCTCCATCCATCTCCTCTGCCTCATGTTCAATTCCTTCTGGGAGAATAGATACTTCAAACTCTTGTGATCAGAAAAGAGTTCGAATTTCTCACCATAAAGATAGTGCCTCCAAATCTTCAAGGCAAACACCACAGCTGCTAGCTCTAGATCATGAGTAGGGTAATTCCGCTCATGTACCTTCAACTGTCTAGAACCATAAGCAACAACACTACCATTCTGCATCAACACACACCCCAAACCCTGATGAGATGCATCGCTGTAAATGACCAGTCCACCACCACTAGTAGGAATGGTCAACACCGGAGCTGTAGTCAATCTAGTCTTCAGCTCAATGAAAGCCTTCTCACACTTATCCGACCATACGAACTGAGTGTCTTTCCTGGTCAATTTGGTCAAAGCCGAAGCAATACCAGAAAACCCTTCAATGAAGCGCCTGTAATAACCGGCCAATCCAAGGAAGCTACGGATTTCTGTAACCGTAGTAGGGCGACTCCAACTCATCACTGCTTCAACCTTCGAAGGATCCACAGAAACTCCATCCTTCGAGACCACATGACCAAGGAACTTGACTTCACTCTGCCAGAAGTCGCACTTCTCGAACTTGGCAAATAGTTTCTGCTCTCTCAATGTCTGCAGCACTATTCGCAGATGCCTCTCATGCTCCGCTGACGACCTTGAATAAATCAAGATGTCGTCAACGAACACTACCACAAACTGATCCAAGTAAGGACTGAACGTACGGTTCATCAAGTCCATAAATGCTGCGGGGGCATTCGTGAGACCAAAAGGCATGACAAGAAACTCAAAATGTCCATACCTGGTCCTGAACGCCGTCTTTGGAATATCTTCCTCCTTCACCCTCAACTGGTGATATCCAGACCTCAAGTCAATCTTCGAGAATACAGTAGCTTCTCTAAGCTGATCGAACAAGTCATCAATCCTAGGCAAAGGGTACCTATTCTTGATGGTCACCTTGTTCAACTGTCGATAATCCACACATAGACGAAGTGAACTATCCTTCTTCTTCACAAACAACACTGGTGCACCCCAAGGAGACACACTTGCCTGAATGAACCCTTGTGCAAGTAAGCCCTCAATCTGAACCTTCAACTCCTGAAGTTCAGCTGGAGCCATTCGATAAGGTGCTTTCGACACAGGTGAAGTTCCTGGTATCACATCAATGGAGAAGTCCATTACCCTTTTCGGAGGTAACCCAGGGATCTCCTGAAACACATCTTCATACTCTGAAACTACAGGAATCCCTGTAATCTTTGAAGTACTACTCCCTGATTCAATATGGGCCAAAATCCCTATCCTCATGGTGATGTCAGACTTCAGGCAACGGTAATGAAACACCGGTTGTCCCGGAACATGGAAGGACACAATCATCCTAAAGCAATCAATAACAGCATGGTTCGGGCTCAACCAATCCATACCCAAAATCACATCATATGTGTGATCAGGAATCACAATCAAAGATGCAGAGAACTCTCTGCCACCAATCCCAATAGGGCAATCATCACAAAGCATGCTAAGCTCAAGAGACACACCGAGAGGTGATGTAACACACAATGATCTAGTCAGAGGCATAGCAATCAAACCCAAAACACCCACAACCGAACTAGATATGAAAGAGTGTGAGGCTCCCGTATCAAACAGTACTCTAGCAAGAAAGTGATAAACAGATAAGGTACCTTCCACTCCCGTGCCTGCCTGACCGATGGCAAAGACCCTAGCATGAGCAGGTGGTAACTGCCTCTGCTGGTTACCCTGCACTCTACCCTGAATCCGAGGACACTCCCTAGCCTGATGCCCTGCCTGTCCACAACTGTAGCATAACCTACCCCGTGGCTTCGTGCACGCACGAGAGATGTGGCCTGGCTCGCCACAGTTAAAGCACTTCACTGGAGCTGCTGGTGCTATCTGCCTGATAGGCATAGCCTGAACAGGAGGAGCTACTGCTGCCCTAGCTGGAGCCTGATGCTGAAACTGAGTCCTCTGTCTCTTCCAGAACCCACCCCTGAAGTCTCTAGCTCTACTGCTCCCTGCTATGGCCTTCCCCTTGCCCTGGAAGTCTCTCTCAGCAGACTCCTTCTCTCTACGAATCAGGTTCTGCTGCTCAATGATCTGTGCCTTAGCCAAGATCTCTCTCTTGGTTTTCAGCTCCAAGATAGCTACATCACGCTCAATCGAAGGACTCAACCCTCTCTGAAACTTCTTGGCCAAGTCCTCATCCTCCATCTGCCTCACATACTTGTACAATCTGGAGAACTCCGCATCATACTCAATTACGGTCATCTTCCCCTGTACAAGTGCAAGGAACTCTCGCTCCAACCTCTCCTTCACTGCTGGTGGAAAGTACTTCTCCCTTAACAGCCTCTCAAAGCCGTCCCATGTCAAGGTAGACACCTCAATGCTCCTCTGAGTGACGTTCCACCACACCCTAGCCTCATCCTTCAGCATGAAAGCGGCTAGCTTCCTCTTATCGGTCTCAGTGCAATCAAGCAGATCGAAATAAGTCTGCAAATCCTCTATCCAACGATCCGCCACCATATAATCTGTGCCTCCTCCAAACTTGGTTGCTCCCAAGCGAGTAATTTCCCTTGCTAGCATCAGCAAGCGAGCAGGATTATCAACCACAGCTACAGGAGGAATAGGCTGATCCTCATATGGTGCATCTTCCTCCGACTCGAATACTTCTTCGACTGGAGGGGCCCTACCCCTTCCTCGACCTCTACCCCTGCCACGAGGTCTACCTCTACCCCGACCTCTGGCCTCGTTTCCCTCAATCTCCATTACCTAATAAGCATGATATACTTGATTAATACACGCATAACACTTAAACAAAGCATAAGTCAAATGCAAGTCCATATTAACCAAGTACTGATCATACATAACGATACTTAAATTTCCTAACAGTACTAACGTTCCTAGCCAACCTAACGCACTCATATACCCAATGACATTGTCAATACCGAAGAGCACACGATGGGGATCCGCTGCAGACGGGCCATCACTCGGTAAGTATTGACATATCACCAAATATGTACCTTACGCTCTGATACCAAACTGTCACGCCCCAAATTTTAGAATAACAATTCCAAAATCCGAAACATGAATATACTACAACACAAAATAATCATCCTGAAAATTTTTCTTTTCTTAACATACTCACCACACAGAATAAAATCAAACCGAATTTAGTCTCGGTTAATTATTACAACTCAAATCCAAATGTAATGTAAAGCTCTAAATGAGCATACACACACATCACGACTAAATAAATAACATGACTGCTGTAACACCTAAGCAGCCCGGTCACCTCCCTGATTATCCCGACCTGCAGGAATATCCGCTACACCATTGAATAGTGTACCGGGATTGCAACAACACAAAACCCGGTAAGCTTATGAAAGCTAGTATGAGTAAAAGAATGAACTGTTGCTTAATTTAATCTCATTTATTTCCACACACAGCAACACTCAAATATTTCCACATATGCAAATAATAACAATCTCAATCCAACACCAATTCAATACATCAAGACAACCCAACTCACACTTTCCCTATAACTCTCATCATCGTATTTATAAAAATACGGTATTTGACAGACTAGAGCTCTAACTGAATCGTAGCCCGTCACCTGGCCTAGGTTATGGCATCCGACATATTTATCAATTATTGTATTTCATCAATATGTATACCTATATACATATTTAGAACGTCCAATAATTCCACAAACTCAACCAATCGTATCCCATCATCCACACTAGGATTAGAGCGTCCGATTACTCACACCAGTCATTACATCGACCCTAAACCCATAATGAACACAACATATAATTTCACATACTGAAATCAACCCAACCAAGATACATCATATTATTATGGTATTACACCATCGAAATAAAATCAACTCATTAATTCCACTCAATCAAATCACCAATCAAATAAACCACTCATCAATATATATTTTCCACGTAAATATATATATACGTAATCATCCACTCAGGAATGACCACTAATACCATCTATAGATCACACAAGAAAATTATGAAATTCATTTGTATAGTAAAATTCATTTTACTTACCTATGGACCGTGGTGATTCAAGTCCATGAAATTTTAAAACAAATATTTAATCCGCAAATATTTTTTCACACAATTACCAAAATAAATAAATTAAAATGTTCGGTTCGTAATATGAACCACGTGAGTTTTACTCACCTCGAAACTCCCGCTGCGTCTTCAATATAATTATAAATTATAATTTATAATTAACGCCGCTAGCCCACGAAATTAAAATCCGTCAATCACCTAATCAAATGTGATTCGAATTTAGCCAACAATTTCAACTCATAAATTAACCACTAATTAACGGTCAGATTCTAATTTACATTAAAATCCGACGAGCGGTTTCTCACGAATCGCTCCCCTAATTACCGTTTTTCACATATACGAAGATCCAACGGTCGGATCTTCGCCCATGACCACACAAAGCCTCTGGGACAGTCATATGATCATCATAACAAATTTACAAGTTCATCCAACGGTCAAAATTTCACAGATCAAAAATCTAACGATCGAAATCGATCGAAATCACAAAATTCATAACTAATTCATACGATATCCAAAAAATGCGTATAATACGCCGAAATGATCGTATCGAAACATAGAATCATAAAATGAACAGAAACCAAATTTTAGACCTCCGGAGGTGGCCGGAAAAGGCCGCCGGAGTTAGGGACAGAGCCGCCACCGACCACCACCAATGGTGTCGGGGCCGATCTTGTCCCCTTCGTTTCATCATTCTGAGCAACTTTCATAACTAGCACGAGACCTAAAAATGAACGGAAAGCGTCGAAATTACCGATTTACAGTCGGTGGCCGGAAAAAATGCAGAAACCGGTGAGCTTGAAAACCGACGTGAAAACTGCAACCTCAGGCCCCGATCCCTTCAGGAAACTTGTTCAGAACTTCCTTGCGAACTCAACAAGCTTGGAATCACAAGAAACGATCGTGTATAGCTCGAGATATCTTGATCGAAAGTTTCGGTATTTCGATCCGTTCGGGTCGAGCTCCGACGAACGTGAAAACGTTCGACCCAGTTCCGGTCCTTCTTGGTGCTTGTAGAGGAAGTTGAGGCGAGCTCAATGAAGCAAGAATCAAGTGAAATGATGGAGTGTAGCTCGAGATATCGAGATCGAACCGAAAATGGACGTTTTCGGTTCGGGCTTCGCCGCCGCCGTCACGGGCTGCGCCGCCGTGTGAGACTGCCTCCGGGAGCTAGAGCAGCTCGAGATGAACGCCTGGGACTTGGTTTGAGGTCGAGAGGTGGTCTGTGGAGGGAGAACAATTAAGGAGAAGTTTTCCTCCCCTTTCGGCCGTGAGCGTCGGTGAGAGAGAGAACAAAAAAACCCAGTTTTTTCTGAAACTGGAAGAGGAAGAAGAAGAAAGAAAAAAAAGAAGAAAGAGGAACCGGTAGGGAAAAATTTAGGGTTTGCAAAAATTTTTCTATATAAACAAGTTTCGGAAAACTTCGAAATTCGATAACTAATTCAGAAAAAATCTGATCTTCGTGTTCCGCATGTGCACGGACTCGTATCGACGAGCTCTACAACTTTCATGAAGGAAGTTTCTCCAAATTTCGTACGTAGAAAAAGTCGATTTCTCAAACCGAGTATTTCGAGCTTTTCGTTAAAATAAACGTTTCGAAACTTTGATAATTGTAAAAATGAATGATTATCGAACATAAATCGTGAAATCGTATAATAATCATTCGATACAATAATTCGAAATAAAAAAAGGAATTTGCGGGTATTACAATAATGTAAAGCTCTAAATGAGCATACACACACCTCACAACTAAATAAATAACAAAACTGCTATAACACCTAAGCAGCTCGGTCACCTCCCTGGTTATCCTGACCTGCAGGAATATCCGCTACACCATTGAATAGTGTACCGGGATTGCAACAACACAAAACCCGGTAAGCTTATGAAAGCTTGTATGAGTAAAAGAATGAACTGTTACTTAATTTAATCTCATTTATTCTCACACACAGCAACACTCAATTATTTCCACATATACAAATAATAACAATCTCAATCAACACCAATTCAATATAACAAGACAACCCCACTCACTACTTTCCCCACAACTCTCTTCATCGTATTTATAAAAATATGGTACTTGACAGACTAGAGCTCTAACTGAATCGTAGCCCGTCACCTGGCCTAGGTTATGGCATCCGACATAATTATCAATTATTGTATTTCATCAATATGTATTCCTATATACATATTTAGAACGTCCAATAATTCCACATACTCAACCAATCGTATCCCATCATCCACACTAGGATTAGAGCGTCCGATTACCCACACTAGTTATTACGTTGACCCTAAACCCACAAATGAACACAACGTATAATATCACATACTGAAATCATCTCAACCAAGATACATCATATTATTATGGAATTACACAATTGTAATATAATCAACTCATCAACTCAACTCAATCATATCATCACACAACAATCCACTCATCAATATATATTTTCCACGTAAATATATATATACGTAATCATCCACTTAGGAATGACCACTAATACCATCTATAGTTCACACAAGAAAATTATGAAATTCATTTGTATAGTAAAAATTCATTTTACTTACCTATGGACCGTGGTAATTCAAGTCCATGAAATTTTAAAACAAATATTCAATCCGCAAATATTTTTCACACAATTACCACAAATAAATAAATCAAATTGCTCGGTTCGTAATATGAACCACGTGAGTTTTACTCACCTCGAAACTCCTGCTGCGTCTTCAATATATATATAACTCACAATAATCTCAATGCTCGTCAACTCAAGCCGTCAAGTACCTAATCAAGTACGGTCTTTACTTAGCAACGAAGCACGAAATAAACCTAAATGATGATCCAACGGTCGGATTTCTAAAATAAAGATAATCCAAAGGTCGGATTGAATTTAAATCATAATCCAATGGTTAGATCCTCACGGATTGCCCATGGAAACATCCTATCAAAATTATACAAAAATCCGATGGACGGATCTTCGTTAATCGCCTTTCGAATCACTATTTTATAATTATACGAAGATCCAAAAGTCGGATCTTCGCCCGTGACCACACAAAGTCATCGGGACAGTCATATAAACATCATATTAAAATTTGAAGTAAAACCGATGGTCTGATCTTCGTAAATCTCAAACCGAAGGTAAATTGTAAAACCGTAAATAGTAACGTCAAAACAGAAATTGACTATTTATCAACTTTTTCTAACATGACCAAGTTATATCTCAAAACGCTCGTATGGATGCATAGATCATCGTCCAGATAATAAAAACTCAAAATTCGGTCCGACGCGCCGCCACACGCGGCGGTCAGACGGTGGTCAACGCGGCGGTCAACGACGGTCAACCACCTCCGATGCAAAAGTCGTCAACTACAAAATTCTTCAAAACGAAATTTTGAACAACTTTAATACCTGACTTTTCCGGAGATGAGGTCTGGATCGTCCTAGATCGGGCTTTGAAGTTGGATTAATCTCGGCCCTCTGATCAGTCTCCAGATCGAATCAGGGACGTCGAAATCTTCAACTCTTGATCTACCACTCTACACTCAAAATCGTGATGCAAGCCATATATGGGGATGATCAGAAGGAAGAGCACGTCACGAAAATGGGGACGATCGGCCAGTGCACCGCCGGAAAAATAGTTTTCCGGCCGGGTCGGGTTTGCGCTTCGAATAGGAGCTTCGATCCAGGCCTAGGAGCGGCGGCTGGGCGTGGCGACGGCGGGGATCGACCGGGCGTGAGGCGGCGATGCGGATGGGGGCCGGGTCCGGCGGCGGCGCGGCCGGGAGGCCCGACTGGTCGGGTCACCGGGTCTGGAGGCACAGTGACCAGGCCGAGAGAGAGACGGGGGACTGATGTGCAAAAATGGGATTTTTTCGACCTTCACAACAAACTCAGATTTTTCCACTATTTATAGAAAAATTTCGATTTTCAAATATTCATAACTTATTCATACGAACTCCGAATAATACGTTCCACATATGCACGGACTCGTATCGACGAGCTCTACAACTTTCATGAAGGAAGTTTTCCCAAATTTTGAACGTATAAAAAGTCGATTTTCACGACCCCCTAAATAACGTTCGTTTTCGAAAATAAAATCATTCGGAACCAATTTTCTCAACCCACGACAATCCAAATAATCCCAAATATCACAATTCAATTATTATAACAATTATTGAATTACATAAATTTATTGTATGAAAATCTGGGTCTTCACAAAAGTTATTAAATAACCATTGTTTTGGTACTTCTAAGTCTTTCCAACATAATAGCGTTGGTTGAATTTCTGTGTCGAATGGTCTTGGTTCAAACAATTCGACAATATTTTTATCTAATTCCTTTAAAGATGTTTGAGGGAGCCTTGTTAGCTCATGAATTGTCCTCCACTGGATTGCTAAATCCTGGGAGTTGTGATCCATGCTTAAGTTTTTAAGTTGAATTTTTATTTTTATTGAATTTTCAATATTTCTATCTCTTATAGATACAAAATAATTTGGCTTGATGTTAAACCAAACTATTCCATTGACCAGATTAGATTGAATACCTCCAATCATTGACTGAAGTGGATTATTCAGTCTTTTATCAAAGACTACAACAAGTATTGGTATATCCAAACCTTGCCTAAATAAAGCAGTTATAGTGATCTGGATTAAACCAATATAAACATATCTTATTTCTGGATGTTTTTTTCCTCCATCTTTCTATTCTCCTTTTATCAAATAACGGGATTTCCATTGTTCCTTCTTCAGTACATTGAGCTGTGGTGTTTCCACTGAATTGCTCAAATATTATGTGAGAAAATATTTGAAATCTTGAATTTTTATAAATAGCGTCTTTATTTATAGTGTATTTCGCTTTTTCTAAATTTTGTAGCTGTTCATTAGAAAAGCTTTTTTCTTCGCCAATGACATCTTTTAATTTTATATTCTGAAGTTCTTCTTCAGAGCTTTTTTCAATATGCTCTTTTAGTATAAAGATGAATTCTTTTTCATATGAACTATCACTTTCAGTTTCTAGCTCATAAACGATGTCTTCGTCAAAGATTTCTTCTCCTAACAATATCTCTAGGTTGTTTTCTTCAACCATCTTGACCATCTTTTTTGTATTCTTTTCTTTTTTAGGAAATTCTGGAGCATAATGTCATTCTTCATTACAAATGTAACATCGGTATTTTTTATGCTTAGGGTTTTTTCCCATCTGCCTTTTCTTTCTGATGTACTTTTTCTTTTTTGAAAATTTCTTCTTTTTAAATGGTTTCTATTTGTATCTTCTCTTTTTAGAAAATCTTGGTTGTTGGACTGCAACCAATTTTCCAATTTTCTCTAAGTATATTATTGCAACATTTTCTGCTTCTTGCATCGTTGGTAATTTGGCTTTTTACATACTTTTTAGCTCTAACTTCTACACATCTATCAGTGATAAGTCTCAGAATGAAGTTAATTCTGAAATCTAAATTATCATTTTTATTTATTATGTTTAAGAAGTAGGGATAACTTCTTAATGCTAATTCATCCCATGAGTTTGGAAGTTTATGAAAAAATTGTGTTAACCAGTATATGCTTGACTCTGGTCTTACTTTAAAATAGTACTTTTTATACATTTGAACATATTCTTCAAACCGACATATATCGCAAAGTTTCATTTTTGACAATATATAGTCAGCATCTTCATGGATGATTTTTTCATCCGTTACCCCACACAAATGTACTTTTATTATTCGTGTAAAGCCATGTAGTATTGAGTCAAAGTCTTTAAAGTTGGTTAATAAATTTAATTTTTGTAATTTTCCTTCTGGGGATCCTTCCTATTGTTTTAACCACTGCAATGTGTCTCCTTGTAATGTTGCTGCTATGTAATCTAAGAATCTTTCTTTTATCCATACGTTTTTATAATTAATTATAAGAATGGACATGGATTGTGCCCAATCTTCTATTGTTATTTCTTGATCTTTAAATGGTATATGAGTTAAGTCAAGATATATCCCGTTTTGGGCCACTGTTTGTTTATTCATATCATCTCTTCTAGTATAACTTAGACTTGGTTGGTCCATAGGTTCATTTTTGACACCAGAAGATGAAGCATAATTTTTTGTTTTAATAAAATAATCGTAGGTGTCATCTTGAGTGTTTCTCAAATATTCTTCAAAAGCTTCTTGATTATTAAACTCAGAAAGAGACTCTTTAGCCTTTCTTTTCTTTTGTGTGTCAGAAGATTTTTCTTCTGTATCTGTGTCTTCATGACTTAACGTGTTTATTTCATTTTCGTCTTCTTGTGACTTTGAAGATGTTGTTTCATCATCAGACAACATATTAATGTCATAGTTGAAATAGGAAAGCAAGTCTTCGTATTCCAAACAAGTTGTTCTTATTTGGTTTAAAATATGATTTCTTTCCTCAATTGTTGACTGTGGATCCTTATATATCGTTTTCCAATAGTCCAAAATTTCTACTATATTATTATATTCATCTTGCTTTGGTTCTTTGTTTTGAAGAACCATATAGCTTCTGTTCCGTAGAACAATCTGGGGATTTGGTTATCTTCAGGGTAACTCATTTCATCTTGTTGTAAGATAAGAGTATTAACTGTTTTAGTTAATTCTTGTATCTGTTCTTTAGTCTCTGTTTTGAGATCTATGTCTATAATTTGAGCAAGAGATTGAATTTTTTGTTCAATCTTGCTTGTTGTAGTACTTAGATTAGAAAATTGTTGTTCAACTTTTTCATTATGTGTTTTTTGATTTTTTGATAACATATGTAACATATCACAAATAGAATTTACAGTACTACTGAGAACAGAAATATCTTTATTATAATTTTTTGGAATATGTAAAGTATGATCATAATTTTGTTCATCATATAAACATTCTAAAGGTTCTGTTACAAAAAGTTTCGCCATCAATATTTCATAGATGGTACCTAAAACCGGTTCTCTCTGGTGTTTAAGACTGATTCCCATAAAAGCCTGACAACCACCCCTTAGTTTAAACGGCTATGTAGGGATATGAGCTTCAAGAGAGTATGAGTTCTTACTATGAAATATTAGTAACAAATCCTTTTATAACAAGATTTAAGCTCTAATAGATGAACAAGGAAATAAAATAACAAGATAATAAACAAAAGTAATTTACATAGTAAGGACACTTACTTGATGAATATATACAAGGATGAACTCCTGATGCTTGAGTTTCCTCCAGCCTGAAACTTGAAAATTATACACTGACTAGACCTTGATTAGTTCTAGCTCTGATACCACTTACACAAAAAGGGGAAAATTTTATTTATATAGCGGAAATGTTTACAATGAAAGGATTACAAGGGGAAGTCTAGATGTGGAAGGGATCGTGTCCCTCAACTTGTAACTTAACTCCTATATATACAATTGAGAAGTTACTATGGTTAACAAAAAGTAACTTGAGTTAACTAACTACAGTTACAAAAATAACCTAACTAGGGTTACAAGTTATCAAGTCACTAACCATGGTTAGGTTAAAGTGACATCTGTACAATATCTACAAACCTCTACCGCCTTCGAATAGACTGTAGAATTTTTTATCTTGTCGTTTCTATCGGTAGTGCAGTGTGGGTCCACTATGCTTCCATAGCGTTCTCCAGATTGTGGTAACCCACGTCATCTAATCCCAAACTCTGGTTTGAGCTGGAATTGGCTTCTTCTGGACACTGTAGATATGCGAAATCTTCAATCTCGTGTGCCTTCATCATTAGGATGTCAAGTTGTGTGACATATGTGGCTATGGTAGCCAAAATGTCTTCTGTCTCCTTCTGTTGTTCAGGAGTAGGCTAATAGATGCTTGCCATATGAGTAGCAAAAACTCTTCTTCCATCGGTCAGTTTAAGCAGATTACTTTGTGTGACCTCTTCAGCAACTTGCTTCAGCTGAGCTCCACACTTGGTTGCATAGTGCTCTAAATTTAGGGTGATGATTACCCTCTTAACTTCCTCGCTGGAGACCATAGCCTGGTTAACTTGATGATCCTCCGTTTCTGTCAACAACCATATTTGGTATGGTTAGAAGAACTTTTCTCTTTCTTTCCATTCGATTGTACTTACAATACTGAAAGTCAAATATTTGGAGAGCCTGTAGCTTTTTGCTACATGATACATCATTGTTTTGATGAATTGAGGAAAAATTTTTATTTCATCAATTTTTAAGCTATGGAAAATAATCTGATTATCTATCCCCCATTCAATTGCTGCAAGTTCCCAGTCATCATGGTTTATGATGAAACTGAGCTTTGGAATATCAAACTCTCTCATATTCAGGGATTCTGAATATTCCATAAACAGGTCTTGTATTACCTGCTCATGATCATGAATTTTTTAAGATAAATATAAGAGAAAGTATGACTAGGAAGATGACTTCTTGCTTTTTCAAAAAGACAGATCCTTTTAATTTGTTCAAATGTTGGATCAACAATATCATCCAACAATTCTGATAACTGGAGAAAACTGGTTATTTTCTCTAGCGTAAAATTCTCACTCCAATTTATTTGTTTCAATGCTTGGAGAATGGCATATTTATATTTAAAATTTTTAACCTTCTCAACATCTAGTTGTGCTACCAGATTTGGGATTTGAGTTGACAGCTGGGTTAGCTGCACTCTGAAGTCCTTTTTGATTCCTGAAATTTGGACTTTCTATACTCTATTTATATAATTATAAATTTCTCCAGGAAGGCCTGGATTATAAAAATATTTCACCTCTGATTGAGATGATTGGGTTGTGATATCTTGTGTTTTTTGCACTTGACATCTTAATTTGCTGCAACATACTTTTGGTATTCCAATGCAACAATATCAATATTTGTATAACCTTTCCAATATGCCCCACGATGGCACAGCATTCTGCCCAACTATGAAAGACGTCTGTTTGGAATCCTTTAAAGACAATATAACAAACATAAGCTGATTTAGTTTTGTTCTGAAAATAAGGCTGATTTGGCCTTTGCTGAGGCTGGGATGGCCTTTGTGAACTGGAAACATTTTGAGATGTTGCCTTTTTAGCAATGGTAATCCATCCTGTGTTAGATGGATCTATGATTTCTTTGCCTTTATCCATACATGCTCAAATAATCAGTAAGAAAATTATTAGAACTCTTGAGATGTTCTACCTCAAAAGTATACATGGCAATATGATTATACCATTTTAATCTTCTTCCTTCTAAAATATTTCTTTTATTGATAAGGAAGTCACGAACTGCTTGATTATCAGTTCTGATAATAAAATTCTCAGGAGCTAGGTAAATATGAAATCTTTTTAAAGCAAGTTTTATTGCTAAGAGCTCATTTTCAAAGATTATGTATTTAATCTCATTTGGTTTAAATTTTCTGGAATTATATCTGCATATTAATTCTTCTTTTTGAAGTTTCTTGGAAATAGGTTGTTTCCTAACTCTTATTTTATTTTCAGACATAGGGGGATTCTTTTCTTCCCACTTATCTGCAGGGATTGCTTTTAATACACATCCCCAACAGTTATCTGAAGCATCTGTTTCTAGGATTAGTTTATCTCCTGATTTTGGGAAATAAACTTCTGGGATTTTGTTTAAATCCGGTTTAATTTGTTGTAGGATTTTTTTGTCCTTATCTGTCCAGCAGAATTCTTTGTTTTTCTTTAATTTTTCTATTAAAGGAATCTCTTTTTGAGATAAGCCTTTAATAAAACTTCTCCCATAGTTTAAAATTCCTAATAAACTTTGTAACTGTTTTTTATCAGTTAATTCTTCAGGAAAGTCTCTTACTTTAGAGACTATATGCTCTTGGAGTTTTATACCTGAATGGTTTAGAGTTATCCCAAGAAAGTCTATAGATTCTTGTTCTATATCAATTTTCTTGGGTGACAGTATAATTCCATGTTTTTGAAATTTACGACACAGAATTTGAAGATGTTTCTTATGATCTTCTCTGTTTTTAGAGAAAATTAAGATATCGTCTATGTAAACAACACAGAAGTCTTTAAGGTCTTTAAGGATACTGTCCATCCATCTTTGCAATACCTGGGGTGCTATGTTTAACCCAAAAGGCATAACATTTCAGTGGTAGTGTCCACATGGAGTACTAAAAGCAGTCAATGGTTTTGACTCCTCTGTTAATTTTAATTGCCAAAAACCTGATTTACAATCAAATTATTAAAGATTTTAGCTCCTTTGGTTTGATTAATTAGAACATCTTTTCGAGGGATAAAGTATCCATCGAACTCTAAATGTTCATTTAAACGCTTATAGTTGATTACCATACGCGCTTTTCCTCTTTTAATTTCTGCATGGTTTCTTACCATAAATGCAAGGCTAGAATGTGGACTCACAGTTTCTTCTATGAGATGCTTTTCTTTTAGCTCCTTTATCTGAATGTCGAATTCATTTATATCTTGTCTGGTATAGATCATTGGTTTGACCCGTATTATTACTTCAGGATTGCGAAGTTTAAGTATACAGTATCTTGGACTTTTTATCCAAAGTTTTAATGGATCTTCACTAAAGTTTTCTTTTAAGATTTTGTATACCCAGTGTGTTTAACTGAGTACGTGAAGTTTTGTTTCTCCAATTTGGTAGGGAGGTTAGGTTTGGTAGGTGGTTTTATATTGTCATTTTTTTCAATAGTAGATTGTCTCTTATTCATTTTTTCAATAATAGAGTTTGTAATGTTTTCTTCTTCATCTGTCTTGTCCATTTTTTCAATAATAGAGCTTGCAATGTTTTCTTCTTTAGCATGTTGGTCACCACGCTTGCTTGACGGGAAACCTTTATTACACTTATATTTGTGCTGTGGTAGGAATGAAATTTTATGTGTTTTACTATGAAGGTTGTGCGTGGCAATAGCAACTGCAACTGTAATGCAGTTACAGTTGTACAAGTGCTATTGTCAAGTAGTTACAGTGCTCAGCTACAACTAAGTCTAAGCCCACCTCCAACTTGTTGTGAAATGAAAGTGAAAGTGTATCAGAAAATGGAGAGAGTGAGTTTAGACACAGAAAATGGAGACAGTAAAGTTGTATATCTTATTCTTCAAATAGAATGATTTATATAGAAGTACAAACTCGTGTGAAAGGCATAACAACAAGTCCATTGTTGTAGCTGCATTAATTACAAAATATTATGTCAAGATTTTTTCTGCAACTTCACATGGTTTCTGCTGCTTTACTTGCTGCAGCTTTACATGGTTTCTGCTGCCATACTTATTGTTTCTTCACATGGCTTCATGACACAAAAGTAAACATATATTATATTATATCTATTTATATGATATAGCCATAATAGTTTACAACACAACCCACCAAACCAAAGTTCTAAAGAGCTATTTTTTAGCCCAAATGGTCTCCAACCCACCAAACTAAGGATCAAAGTGTCAAAATTTAGGGCTAAAGGTGAGTAGAAAGGGTAAATTTAGCTCCAAACAAAACCTTTTGCCCCTTTAAATAAATGAAATCAGAAAACTGTGGCTCACGGAGTGTAGTGGTTGCTGACGTTAGTTAGCCATTGGTTTTTTTTTTTCTAATAGCCGTTGGTTTTGAATATTTTTTTATTTTTTTGAACTTTTACACTATAAATACATATCACCTCAACTTTCTTTTTCACATCTTCCTTCTACTTCCTCATATATATCTCTTTGTTCTAAATCTTTTATTTTCTCCCTATTCTTAATCTCCTATTTATATTTCTTTTATTGAAAAAAATATGAATTTGATGAATGTGAGTAGAGAAACGTATATGATTGTGTGAGTTATGCTGAAAATGAAGCACTCAATTTATACAAAAATTTTGCTGAAGATAACGAGGCTTCACGTACAAAACAACTTTATTCTATTTCAAAATCAGTTTTATTCCATTTCGAGTTCAGCTTTATTTCATTTCGAATTCAACTTTATTTCATTTTGGAATCAGCTTTATTCTATTTTCGAAATTAGTTTTATTTCATTTCAAAATTAGCTAAAGATATTTTTGATTATCTTAAAATAAAAAAAATACAATCAAAAAGATATTTTTTATCATAAAAATGGTTTCAATTACTATAAGTAAATTGCAGATAAAAAAAAGAATATATATATATATAACATATCTAAAATGTTAAAATATTGTAAAAAAATGTTAAAATATATTTTAGGGCTATAATTTAGACTTGACGGGTTGGAGATGGTTGATATCATATCAATGAATAGTATAGAATTCAGGGCTAAAATTTATCTTCAGGGCTATTTTTAGCCATTTCGGTTGGAGATGGCCTAACTCTATTTTGGTCTAAAGATTTTTAAAATGACGAAAATGACATTAAGAGCAGCAATTTTTTTTTCTCAATATTTTGGTGCAGCTCATTTTGTCATCACCCATCACATGGGTATATTTATTTTAGTTTCTCAAATTTGTTGCACCCTTCTACTTTTTGAATTTTATTCATTTATGCCTGTAAGTTTGTTTGCTAGCTCCTTCTAAATAGAGTTGCATAAACTTTGCCCTTTTCTTTGTTTTGGTATGTTGTTTTGTCCATTTGTGCATGTCAAGTTGTCTATACATGCATGCTTAATACACTTGTTTGTATGTTTCTTTTTGGCTGTTGAATCATCACTACCTTACGTGAGTTTTGTACCAAAGTTATAACGGTCAGTATATAACAATTGTATCAAACAAAAGAGGTATATTAGAGAAGAAAATAACTTGGTTCTAATCTGCTCTTTCCTAGTAAAAAATTTCTAAGTATCAATAAAACCTCCACCTCTTGTTCATACGCTCTTTGCCATATTTTAAACACAACAGCCATAAGTACATACCCATAATAATATGTTGTTGTATTCTACAACAATAATCAATCAAGATTATGAACTACAGTAGATGCGAGTGACTTTTGTGTTTAAAGCATGTTCAGGTGAAGCGGTCACCATAAGCTTGTCAATATTTAATTCTTTGTTGAAGTTTCAAGGAAGACTATACAATTAGTACTAGTATAATCAAGTTGATCTTTTCCACCTTTTTATTCTTTTATTTTTGTAGTCGATTTCTAATCCAAAACAGGGAAATACTGAAATAATTATGTTATTATATTGCTAAACTGATGATTATATTATCTTTGAAGAATTCTGTTTAATTAAATACATGTCAAGATAATTACTAAACATTATTCAAAAAATTTCTAAGTTTAAGAACCTCTGTTTTTGCTATAGTTTAGCCCCGTTAGTCGACTTTGTAAATTTAGAAACTCACTAGAAACTGCCATCACACCATTTGAGTGGTGTGTGAGTTATAGATGAAGGCCGAAATTATGTGCATATATTTGTAGTGGGTGGTGAATCTTGGAGGAGGGGCCAAACAGTAAAATAACACAAATATTACTATTTACTATTGAAGGTTGAATGACATAGTCGTAATAAAACAACAAAGAGGGATAAAAAAATAAACCAATATGGATGTTACTGTTCATTATTAGCTAGAGCTTTAGTATAAGTAATTTGTAGATATGCACATGTTTGTGAATTTAGCGCACATAGTTTGGTTCAAATTTGTATGGAGATGTGAAAATAGGGCACATAGTTTAGCCTTGTGGCGGCCATACAGATTCTCGAAGAAAAAGTCCAAATCCAGATTGACCCCATGATCCATTGTGAAGCTCTGCTAGAAAACGATGGGCTAATGCAGATCAATCTCCACACGGGTCCAGATCTGACCTGTCGTAAATTCCATCAAATCCTAGTAAACAAATCGGCCAAATGTGATGTCGATTAGCCTAATACACATGTCCATCTGATCTTATCTCAGAACGCTAGTATGTTAAGAGGAATGTTGTCTATAAATAGCACTGACGCATCATACAGGGCCAGAATAACGCATAGTTGAAGCCCGAATTCGATTCCGATCAGAAGACTCCGAGAGTGTGAACGAAAACCAATCATTGTGCTCCTGGATGGTGTAGCGACCATTCACAACCCGCGCATGCTGGAACATTCCCTTGAAATAATTCTGGTTAAAAGCACTCACTGTCAACATCTTTGCAACTAGATAGGATGCGTCCGCCGCAGTCCTTTATCTTTCGAAGCCAGAGATCAACCGGCCGCTTGCCCTCAGTCAGTACCAACAAAGCAGTCAATCGCAGCGTTATATCACCAAGCGACTCCATCTCCTTTGTTTGCAAGCTAGGGTTTGCACAAATGGCTTGGGCTTTTCGCTCACTCTGAGTTCAATCACGCGGCTAGTTTTTTTTTTTTTTTTTTTTTTTGACATTTTTACTTTTAATGAATTAACTATTTTCATGATAAATAAAAAGTAGTTTAATTGAGGTTAAACTATAAAAAATAGTTAGCTATAAAAGAAATTATTACTTATAATTTCTTTTGAATTAGAGTAATGCACATCCATGACTACTCAATACACTCTTAATTCTTTATATTCAACTTCATTCATTGCGACACTCTTCTTCGTGTATTATTTGACTCTTGCTTGACTTTTGAATGTTCTCTTTAAGAATATACCTTTAGAATAAGTTTTTTTCATCGTTTTACATTTCACTCTAGACCAAACTATTTGATTACATCTAATACTTTTGCATAACAATCTGCACTTCAGATAAATTTATTGACGCCAATTACGCGTCCTTCTTTGTTATATACGTTTCAAAGAACCCTAAACCCTAGAAAGCAAACGTCTAGCCCGTAGCTATTAACTTATTTTTCAACAACGATTTCTATAACTATACGTTATAAACTAACATTTTCTACATTGATGTACACAGCAAATAAGGACTAACACTACTTGTATAAATGGTGTATAACTGGTGGGAACGAACTTCCTGCTGACAATGTGTCGGTCATTATTCTACAAACTCAACATCACTGTATATTGTAAGCCTTGAATTGGTGAAGAAGGTTTCAGAATTCTGAAGCTTAAATCCATGCGGAAGTGGTAAAGGTAGTCCTTTCCAGAGCCATATATTCACATAAGGCATGATAACAGTTTTGAGGACCGTTGACAACACTGCCTGCAGTATACAGTTCTTGATGAAGTTAATATCAAATGGAGCACAATATGAGGAAAACAGAAACTCCCTCAACTACTCCAGAAGCTACATGTTCAAAGAAGCTAAAGACTAACAAATTTGACAAGAAAATCCAAGTAGATATCAAGTCAGTACTTAGACTCAACTTATATAGATGCCATAAAAAAATTTCAACATTTACAATGCAAAATTGAATCTGTTGCCACAAGAAGTTGATAAAGTTTTTTAGAGCTCTAACAGTTGGTGGTCACTAACAATCAAGCACATGACAGGCCTGCTCTGTTGACCAAACCACAATGACAATACTCTGACGTTTATTAGGTGGCTGAGTGCATCACAGTCTTAAAATAATAATCGCATTCGTCTTAGTATATACAAGAAAGTACCTGAACGAGACGCATGTGTAGGTCACCAATTTTGCTCCACTTCAAAGATACAGTAAAATCATTCAATTTAACAATACCAGCTAGTTTATTCCTCAGGATCTCTGGAGTACATGAAGCGTGAATGTGCTGCATTAACAAAACGCGAGTGGATAATCATAATGAAAAATGAGGCAGAAAGGAATAAGTGCTGATGTAAAAGGGAGTGCATGAAATTAATCTGAGTACACAAGCATTTTAATGAAGCATACCATTGACATGCATGCAACTGGTATAACTTCATTATCTATGACATCAATTGTCACATCAGAGTAAACAGTGATGTCGATGCCATTGTTCACAACTGTAATGATTGGTTGAGAAGATATAGTAACATTAAGATCCATATCCTTGTTTGGATACTGCTTGAACAGTCGAGGGATAATGTATCTCCATCCAGCAGTGTTCAAAAGGGATTGATCTGGTATTTTGTTAATAATCCAGTTCATATAGTTTGCCTGAACTCATAAATGAGAAAAATATTTCAGCTTATCTTTGCAACTTGAACTCTATGCTATAGAGGTGCCAATGAGGCAAGAAAGAGACAGTTAGTAGTGAGGCAATTTAAAATAGGTACGTTGAAGTTTGGTAACTTCAGATAATCTGAGAGGAAGCAGTATGCAAAGAATGGAGACAGATGACCATTTTCGGTATTTTCTGGGCAAAAAATAAAATGAAACTTACATTGAAATAGACCAAGGACACCGAGTTAAAGACATCTTCATGCAATGATATCTCAACCATCTTAGCTGCAGCACTGCATGGAAGAGGATCTAGTGAACCTTTATGGTCTAAGCTGGATGTGGAATCATCAATAGAAGCTGTGAATAGACCATTGATCTGAAATTCAATGGAAGAATTACTCAGCACAGGATTGTCCACCAAAGTGACATTCAAAGCAGCAATGTCATCCAGCACGATTTGCTTTGGAAGCGATTGAAGTGATGAATCAAGCTTCGTAATTCCTTCTTTGACTTTCTTGGAAATATTTTCTTCAACTGCAGAAACTATTTGTCCACCAAAAGCATCCACTATCCTAAAAAAAAGGGTAAGAAGGTCAACAGCTTTGAAGAAAAGATATTAGACTGGATACCCTACATGGACACAGTTGATATAGAGGAAGATCCAACTACCAAAAGGAGGAAGAGAGGAGGGGGTTAGAAGGACTTTTAACAGAAACAAAGAGGCACATAACTCTCTGTCAAGAAAACTTTATTAAGAGGATTGCATACCCTTGGTAAAGCCAAGATGCTCCACCGTCTAACTTGATGGAGATATCTTTCACATAGCATCCACAATCCAAAACAGACAGCTTAAGACTTCCTTGTTGGTCCTTCAAACCAAAGGTAACACCAACTTCCATACCTTCAACCTTTTGCAGAAGCAACACCACTTTATAACATGTTTAAATCAAGAAATGAGGAAAATAGAAGCTACAGATTAAATCTGCGAAGAACTGGTTATCTTTACAAGTATAATAGCATGCCAGTTACTGGTTCAGGATTTTAAGTCATCTTTATCTGGTATCTACTGAGGTGAATGCATCTCATATTCTCATTACCTGTATGGCATTCAATTATTGCATCTTAATTCAGTTGATCACATTTCTTTCTCTTTTATAAATTCAGGTTCAATGGAAATATCTTATGCTTCACTTTGAATGACCATCACATACTGCAGCATGTGACAGCATTTGACCACATAACCATTTTCCATACCATTAGATTTCTAATACTTAACGACAAATGTACTTTCCACCAAACAAATTTGTGAAGCCTATTGAGTTTTGAATGAATCATATTGACCAGAAGAACCACACAACAAGATGACCAATCTTTTACTTTTTCCATTTGGCAGTTCTTTGGTTCTAATTCAAAACATACTCCATAGCCATAAATAATGATATCAATGAACAGAATTGCACAAACTCCAGCCTGGCCACTTCTCACCATCTCGATAAGCAAAATAGTTACCACTGAGGTAAGAGATGCACAACTCAACTCAAGGGGTTATCAGTTTGTGACTATGAACTACACAAAATCTATCTCTAGCCTACGGAACTGAACTACAAATAAGTAAGACATGCACAACTCAACTCAAGGGGGTTATCCATTTGTGACTATGAATTGCACAAATTCTATCTCAATCCTACTGAACTGAACTACAAATTAACTAAGAGATGCACAACTCAACTCAAGGGATTATCAATTCGCCACTATGAGTTGCATAAACTCTATCTCAAGCCAACTGAACTGAACCACAAATTATGACAAAGCAATGAAACAAAGCAAAAGAAAAAAAATATGCACTATCTACCACTGTGTTCTAAATTTTTCATAATTCAATGAAATTAAAGCAAAGCCAAAGTAAACAAAGCCTTTTTGAGTGTCCCCTCATACCTGAATTGAGGCGGCCCCATCGTCCGAAACTTCGAACAACCAAGTAGTATAAGAGTACTGCCAATGCATACTCAAATTTGCAGTGGCTCCTGAAGCAACCAAAGCAATACCGGAGTCACCAGTCTCCACATATGAAGAAGCAATATCAACACTATATATTGTGATATTGGACAGAGCAACATCAACTTGACCGATAAGTGGGAATTTCACAGACTTTTCAATTTGAGGCAATTGAAGTGGAATTATAGAAGAAATTGCCTCTTGTATCAGCAAGTCCTTGGTAAAGTCAAGACCTTTACTTGATATAACTGCAGATATGAATCCTTCTTCTTGGGCCTTTGTAGGAATCAGAAAAAGTGATAAAACTGTCAAGAAAGTAGTAAAAGCCATGAACTTTCTAAAGGAACCCATCTTAGAAATAGCTAACTTATGCTATGGAATTGGATTGAACCATTGAAAAGCAGAATTTCAGCAAACACCCATAAGCCATGTGGAACAAAGTAATCAAATTTGGGCTTTTGTTGGAATCAGAAAAAGTGACGAGACTATGAGGATTACAGTGGAAGCCATGAACTTTGTGAAGGAGCCCATGTCAGAAGATAGCTAAATTATGCTACTTTGACAAGCAGCATGGAATTAGAGAATTGAAAAGAGTATGGAAATGGATTGAATCATAAGAAACCCAGAACCTACATGAAACAAAGTAATAAAATTTGAGCATAGGACATGGGGACTCAGAGAAAGGAGTTGCTTGAGGAATCTTATCTTGGGTTTTTGAGGAAACTAATTCAGGTAATCAAATTTGTTTCGTGATGAACCAGTGAAGCTGAGAAAGCAACGGGGGGGAATTGAAAGAGTTTGTGTCAAAGAAGTTTAGTTGGTTAATGTTGGGCATTTTCTTCATTATTTTTTTTTTGTTTTTTTTGTTTTTGGTAAGCAAGGGGTCCAGAAGACCCAGAAAAACGAAATTTATTTTTATTTTTTTGGTTACAGCATTTTCTTCATTATTTGGACTATGATGATAATCTTTTAATCAAGTTTTTTTTTCTTTTCTTTTCTTTTCTTATAGAGAAAATAGGGTTTCGCTTTGCTAGTGTTTTTCTTGGTTTCTTAGCACAGCCATCATTATCTTGATATGGTTGATGAGGTCTCCGCTCGTCCCACGTTGCTTCACGCGCCTCCATAGATCGTTTTTTTTTTCCTGATTTGTCTCCACAGCCGAATCTTGACTTACAACTTTCCAAGACTTACACAATTGAACATCTTCCTCATCCGTCCATCTCCTTTTGTCTTGGGTATTATCATCTTCACTTTGATATCCATCTTGTTCGGCCACTGGACGTGTGTTTCCCCTTTGTTCGGTCATATTGGATATAAAGAAATTTGGAATATGAGAGCTATATGAAGAGGAGGAACCACAAAATTGGGTTAGCATGAAAGATAATTTTTTTGGTGTGAGATGTAAAATAAATTGTAGGTATTTATAGAGAAATGTTTAGAATTTTTTAAAATTTCTTTTGTTACCGTTTATTAACATTACAAACATATATATACTGTTTAATTGTAAGCCGTAGGATTGCCCATTTAATTGAAATGGAGGGCTGAGATTGACCTTTAGGCCCAGATTTCAAACCTGAGCAACATATATATTCCACGTGGCAAGGCGGCCCACTCTCTCTGTCGCTACGCGACAAGCGACTAACTTCACTCCTGAAGGAATTGCAGCGCCACGCGTCGTCACGCTGTCGTCCACTTCCCTCCCTAGGCACGTCGTCGTCTGCTGAGATGGTGCTCACGTCAACCACGATCATGGGTGGACCGAGCTGGCTTCTGGGCTTGGTCAGTCATGGAAATAGTTATGGACTTGACTATGTTCTTGGCTGTAGTCAAGAAGGGGAAGGATTTGTCCGGTCATGCTTTCACCGGTGGAGATGGTTTTCTCCCACAGTCGGTCACCACATCAGATTTTTCTTGACTATGACCAGTCAAGACACCTCCAGTGGATTTGCTCTAAGAGCAAGTCCACCCGTTGAACTCGACCGGTCAAGACTATTCATTGCTTTTTTGCCTTGTATTTTCACTATTGAGCTTGACCAGTCAGATACTGTTCACAAAATATCACAACTAGTCAAGTTTTTAGTCAAGAACTCGACTAAAAACTTGACTAGTCATGACATTTTGTGAACAGTATCTGACCGGTCAAGCTCAATAGTGGAAATACAAGACAAAAAAACAGTGAATAATCTTGACCGGTCGAACTCAACGGGCGAACTTGCTCTAAGAAGGGGAAAGTCAAATTTGGTGGTGGTGGTGGTGGTCGCGCAATGCTACTTCAACTTCTCTAGTTCTCTACACATTCGATCGATAACTTTAGGCAAAGAAGAAGATCGATGCAAAAACTCTCATGGGGATGTCGTCTTCTATTTGGAGCTTCAAGAGCTGTCTTTCAATGCGAAGAGTGAGCAGTGTAACTGCCCTTCCTCTCAACAGTGCTTCTTGAGGCTGTACTCTTTTCGGCAGATACATATAAGTACATATTATTATTAAACTAAGGCTTTATGTATGTGTTTAGGCAACTGGACACCCCCCGCCCCCAAAAAAAAAACAATTCAATTGTACATAAATATATATATGATATACTAAGTTACTAACCCTCCCACTCTTTAAACCCACCCACGGGATTGTCAGGTTTCTATTTAAACAAATAAAAACAATAATATTAGTTTATAAAGAACTAATAAAATAAAAGAAGAAAGTCAATATAATAATAAATAAGTATTCTTGTATGATTAGGATTCTGACAACTATCTCTATAAGTAGCTTGCAATCCTTCTTTCTACTGTCATCGAAGTTTTTTTTCTCTCTTTCTACCCTGTCACCTATTTCTCTCTAATTTGCAGCAACCGAATTGTGAAAGGTGCGATACACTTCTTCTTCTTTTTCCCCTTTTTTTTTTTTTTGCCTTGCATTATATTTTTTTTCATTTGTTTTATGCTTCTGTTCGATTGATTTTATTTGAATACCCATTGTTAATATGCAATTTTTTTTTTTGATTTGTAGATAAAAAAGTCATACACACAGAAGACACTTGATAAATGGTTTACTAAAAGAAAACACCTGAAAACGCCGAATCTAGTGCTACATTACCACATTCTGATGTTGAGACTCAGGAGGCTGAAAATCGGGCTAAATTTCCAAGAACTGAAATCAATGAAATTCGGATTGATTCACTAGAACGTGATCCGGGAAAATGTCCTCAAATTTGGGAATATCATCATAATCTACAAGATGAAGTCCGACGTGCTTATATTAAACTTGGTCCATACCGGCCTTTACTTTCATCATATCCACTAAAAGGAAAGCGCAACTGTAGTATTCAATCTTCGTGGTTTGCACTATTTTCTTCATGGTTAGAATATTCTCCTACTGAAGATAAAGTTTTTTGTCTACCGTGTTTTCTTTTTAATAAGCCCACCGGCCATTTTGGCCACAAAGCTTTCACTATTTAAGGATTTCAAAGTTGGAAGACGGTAATAGATGGAAAGGGTTGTGCTTTTCTGAGTCATATGGGTAAAGATTCTGACTCTTTTCATAAGAATGCTGTAAGAGCCTGTGACGACCTGATGAAGCAACCCCAATATATACAGAATGCTGTTGAAAATTATACTTCAAAACAAATTGCAGACAACCGTCTACGAGTCAAAACTTCAATTGAAGCAGTTCGATGGCTTGCATTCCAAGGTTGTGCTTTTATAGGTCATGATGAAAGCGTTGATTCAATCAATCCTGGTAATTTTGTGAAACTCTTAGAATTATTGGCTTCGTATAATGAAAAAGTTGCTGAAGTTATATTACAGAATGCTCTAAGAAATGCTTCTTACACGCCTCCAAAGATTCTAAAACAAATGTTACAAGCATTTTCAGAAAGAGTAAAAAAGGTCATTTAGGAATAATTGTTGATGAAGCTCGTGATGAGTCAAAGAAAGAGCAAATGGCTATAGTATTGAGATTTGTTGACAAAGATGGTTTTATTCGGGAGCGTTTTTTTTGGACTTGTTCATGTCTCAGACACCAAGGCATCGGCATTGCAGAAGGCAATATATTCAGTCTTATCAAATCACAATTTAGATATCCAAAATATTCGAGGCCAAGGATGTGATGGTGCAAGTAATATGCGAGGTAAATGGAATGGGCTACAAGCTTTGATTTTGAAGGATTGTTTGTATGCTTACTATGTTCATTGTTTAGCACATAGATTGCAATTGGCTTTAGTAGCAGCATCGAGAGAAGTTATTCCTATTCAAAAGTTTTTTACTAAATTGACTTTTCCTGTCAATATTCTTGGTGCTTCATGCAAGCGTAATGATGAATTTCAAAGTGCTCAAGCAGAAGAGATTGCATATTTGACTTGAATTGATGAACTCATGACCGGAAGAGGACTTAACCAAATTGGAACCTTGCAACGTGTTGGAGATACTCGTTGGAGTTCGCACTTCATATCTATTTCTAGTTTGAGACAAAGATTTAGCCCAACTTGTCAAGTTCTTTTGAACATAATTAAGGAAGGGAAGAGTCCTCAAGCAGGAGATGCAGATTCAGCTTATGAGTCAATGACATCGTATCAATTTGTCTTCATCTTACATCTCATGGAAGTTTTCAATATGAAAAAGAAAAAAATGAAAAATGAAAGGGTTGTCTTATTCAAAACCCCAATCCAATTATGAAATCCCTTCTCTCCCACTTCACACCTCGGAACGCACCGTTCTTATATAGAGAGAGAAGCACTTTCACATCTTCTTAACTGGAAACGGATGGGGAGAGGAAAGGTTCCTTTTAGGGTACTCCCAATCCAGTAGAGACAGGGTGGGGCCTGTAATTGAGAGGATTAGAGCACGTGGCTACGAACCACGATGTCGGGGGTTCGAATCCCTCCTCGTCCACAACCAGCAAAAAAGGGAAGACCCTTTCCCTTTGGGTAGGCCTCATCAACAAGCCGGGCCGGGTCGGGCCTTACTCTATTTTTAAATAGTAGCGGCTGGGCCAGGCCGCGTTTTTTGTAAATTGAAGGATTTAATTAATGCAGGCCTCGCGGGCTTTTTTAGGCCGGACCGGGTCGGGCCTTACTCTATTTTTAAATAGTAGCGGGTCGGGTCGGGCCGGGTTTTTTTTGTAAGATTTAATTAATGCGGGCCTCGCGGGCTTTATTTACAAATCAATCTTTAAAGATAATATTTTTTATAAGCTTATATTTATATATCATACACTCCAAAGAGCAACCTCTATCAACTTAAATAAAATGGGAAAACCTATCGTTGGATGAGATTATTATAATAAATTATGAGTGTGGTAAAAACTTTAGCCAATTTCACTATATTTTCGAATCCGATCGAATTAGTCAACCGTCGTTACTTGTATGTTTTCTTGATTGACTGATGGCATGACGACCACGAATGGTGCTTATTTTTTCACATCACATCTGTAAATATTCCATCGATGGATGTGCGTAGACATAAGATAAAAATTTCAATTTTAATTACAAAGAAGTTTGCCTATATCAATTTGTCTCCAAAAGTTATATGACTTGTATATTGCATTTAAATCGTTGAGGTTCATTCTAAAACAACCATGAAGTGGAAAATGAATTTAGAAAAATCAACCGCTCGATTGAGAGATAGTAATGTTTTATGGTGATTGTAAAAAATTCAGCTAATTTGATTATCGTTTCGAATTCGATCAACTAGGTCAAATTTAGTTACTCTTATAAACCTATACTTATATATCATACACTCCAAAGAGCAACCTCTATAAATTCAAATAAAATGAAAAAACCGACCGGTGGATGTGATTATTACAATAAATTATGAGTGTGGTAAAAAATTTAGCCAACTTCACCATATTTTCGAATCCGATCGAATTGGTCAACCGTTGTCACTTGTATGTCTTCTTGGTTGACCGATGACATAACGACCGCGAAACGTGCTTATTTTTTCACATCACGTACGTAAATATTCAGTCAATGGATGTGCACGGACATAAGATAAAAATTTCAATTTTAATTACAAATACGTTGGCATATACCAATTTGTCTCCTAAAGTTGTATGACTTATACATTGCATTTAAATTGTTGAGGTCCATTCTAAAGCAACCATGAAGTGGAAAATGAATTTGGAGAAACCAACCACTTGATAGAGATATTGTAATGTTTTATGGTGGTTGTAAAAAAATCCAGCCAATTTAGTTCTCGTTTCGAATTCGATCAATTAGGTCAAACTTAGTTACTCTTGTAAACCTATATTTATATATCATACACTCCAAAGAGCAACCTCTATAAATTCAAACAAAATAAAAAAAACCGACCGGTGGATATGATTATTACATAAATTATGAGTGTGGTAAAAAATTTAGCCAATTTCACCATATTTTCGAATCTGATCGAATTGGTCAACCGTTGTCACTTGTATATCTTCTTGGTTGACCGATGACATAACAACAGCGAAACGTGCTTATTTGTTCACATCACGTATGTAAATATTCAGTCAATGGATGTGTGTGGACATAACATAAAATTTTCAATTTTAATTACAAATACGTTGGTCTATACCAATTTATCTTCTAAAGTTGTATGACTTATACATTGCATTTAAATTGTTGAGGTTCATTCTAAAGCAACCATGAAGTGGAAGATAAATTTGGAGAAACCAACTGCTTGATGGAGATATTGTAATGTTTTATGGTGGTTGTAAAAAATCCAGCCAATTTAGTTCTCGTTTCGAATTAGATCAACTAGGTCAAACTTAATTACTTTTATAAAACTATATTTATATATCATACACTCCAAAGAGCAACCTCTATAAATTCAAATAAAATGAAAAAACCAACCGGTGGATGTGATTATTACAATAAATTATGAATGTGGTAAAAAATTTAGCCAATTTCACCATATTTTCGAATCTGATTGAATTGGTCAACCGTTGTCACTTGTATGTCTTCTTAGTTGACCGATGACATGACGATCGCGAAACGTGCTTATTTTTTCACATCACGTATATAAATATTCAGTCAATGGATGTGCATGGACATAAGATAAAAATTTGAATTTTAATTACAAATACGTTGGTCTATACCAATTTGCCTCATAAAGTTATATGACTTATACATTGCATTTAAATTGTTGAGGTCCATTCTAAAGCAACCATAAAGTGGAAGATAAATTTGGAGAAACCAACCACTCGATGGAGAGATTATAATAAATTACGAGTGTGGTAAAAAAATTAGCCAATTTCACCATATTTTTGAATCCGATCTTGGTCAACTGTTGTCACTTGTTTTTTAGAATATATATGCACATATTCTATATAGAAGTATGAGAACTTGCACACACACATACACACACACACACACACACACACACACATATATATACACACACACACACAGATATATATCTATATATATATATATATATATATTAACACACACATATATAAATATACACATACATGTATTTATATATGTATGTGTGTGTGTGTGTGTATAAACACACACACATGTCTATTTTATATATATATATATAAACACACGCACACACACACATCTATTATATATATATATATATATATATATATATATATATATATATAAACACACACACACACATCTATATATATATAATAGTTTACGGGTTTTTACGGGTAAGGCCTAGCGGGCTTTTACGGGCCGGGCCTAGCGGGCTTTTACGGGCCGGGCCTAGCAGGCTTTTACGGGCCGGGCCTAGCAGGCTTTTGGCAGGCCGAGCCTATGGGACGGGCCGGGTTTTTGAGGGCTTTTTGGCCGGCCTCCATCGGCCCACAGAGGTGAGCTTTTGCGGGTTTTTTGACTGGCCGAGCCGGGCTTTTGGCCCTCATGGGTGGATTCTTCCTTTCCAGCTTAACTCACTTTACATTGAGAACTGTCCAGTAGGTCCTGCCTTTGGGATATGGCTTCAATCTCAAACTGAACTAGTGGAGGTCACCCTTCATAATAATGGAATAAGAGACTCCATACCAAAGGGATGGCTCTTGAAGATGTCTTCCAAACTCGAATGTTTGGATTTGTCTTACAACTGATTCCATGGAAAGCTTCCATTCATAATGAACTTGGGGCCCGTTTGAATATAGGGATTTGAGAGAGTGGATTTGGATTTAGAGCCCACAATTCAAATTATCTTGTTTGGCTGTCTTTTTTTGTGAGATTTGGATTTCTCCAAAATCAGCCCTGAGATTTCAGATGGCAAAGTTTGATGATTTCAAATAACTAGGGGATCCTAGTTATTTGAAATCACCACATCTCCGATTCTCGTGAAAAAAACACAGATTGCGTCGTCATCTCTATCTCTCTCTCAGTTAATATTCGAGCCACCTCCAGTCTGACTCGAGCCAAGGTCTTAGCCGCAGGTGAAGCTGAGTACTTACTATTCAACCAAGCCCCCTCAGAAGCCAAACTCTGTGGCGGAGCCATCCTTCTCTGCATGCTCGATGAGATCGATGTCCAGGCTAACCTCGCTGTCGAGTTCAGAAAAACCCTCCGCCCGACGACTTCATCACCATGCTCCACTGTGAGGTCCAAGACTCTTTCGTCGGACCGCGCCCAGTCTGGTAGCGCCTCCCTCATCTCCGGCCTAGTCAACCGCCTCAGGATCTCTGCCTTCGTCTCCTCCAGCAAGCCATCCATCGTCCACCACACAAAGGACAACGCGCGCCATGCGCTGGCCGCGAATCAAACTCACAGACAAAATGGCCTTCTTGGCCGAGTTGGATGTTGTGGTCTACTATTGCAAAATCTAAATCTTTAATTTCAAATCTTCACATATATTTTTCATTCCAAATAATAAGATTTTAAATGCACATATTTCAATTCTACAGATTTAAAATTCAAATCCAAATTCGAATTTTGTTTCCAAACGGGGCCTTGCCGAATTTGATGTATATAGATTTGAGTTACAATCAATTTGAAGGCTCTTTGCCACATTGGTCTAGTAATGATGCCTCCATCCTCGATCTTACAAGCAATTTATCTTCCGGGCCAATTCCCTCAAATTATGATCAATTGTTGCCTATGTTGGACGAGTTATGCATATCTGAGAATCATTTGAATGGTAGTATACCACCCTCTATGTGCAACATGAGACGTTCATCAATTCTTGCATTAAGAAGCAATCAATTGTCTGGAGAATTCCCCCAAGCATGGAGTGTGTGGCCATATATGCAGGTTGTAGATGTCTCTAGCAACAACTTGTCTGGCAATATCCCTTCTTCAATGGGTGTTCCAAGCTCACTATACATATTGAAGCTGAGAGACAATAATTTTGGGGGTAAAATTCATTCTTCTCTATTCCAAAATTGCACTTATTTGAGCAGTATTGAACTTGGAGGCTATTATTTAAGAGACAAGTTATGTTACCTACCATTATCTCATACATTCATTTACAACTATTTGAACAAAAAATTACAAGTATTTGAACAAAAATTACAATATTCAGAACAAAAGTTACCATATTCATTTACACTATTTACATATAGTTAAACAAAAATTACAACATTGACAACGAATTTGTTCAAAAGCTTGTAAAAATGTCGTAAGAAGTAATTACCATTATTAGAACTAAGATTACAACATTAACAATGAATTTGTTCAAAAGCTTGTAACTAAGATTACACAAAATAGGACTCAAATTACAACTTTGACAACAAATTTGTTCTCACTTTTGTAAATGTGGGTATGAGATACCCACCACTACACTCGAATTTTCCATTATTTAAAGGAAGCATAGCATTATGGACAAGTTCAAATGTCTCATCCGGTTTATATGAGTTACAATTGCGATCAAACTCTTTAAGCGAACATATCCCCCATCGATTGTGCTCGCTTCCAGCCTTTTATATCATAGACCTTGGCCACAATAACTTTTCCGGGAGCATTCCCAAGTGTTTGTATAATTTGACAGCTTTGGTTTATGGTAATGTCACTGGTGGCTTCTTTAGTAGTAATTATCTTGAGAAGACCAGCTTGACGTTGAAGGGATAAGATCCCGTGTACAACACGACTCTGGCTTTGGTAAAAAGCATTGATTTCTCATCAAATAATTTAGAAGGTGTAATCCCTGAAGGAATAAGCAGCCTCATTGCCTTGGGCACGTTGAACTTGTCCAGAAATCAACTAAGTGGAAACATTCCTTCAAAGATTGGAAACTTGTGATGGCTGGAAACACTTGATCTCTCGCATAATCACCTTTCAGGGCAAATTTCTCAAAGTCTCTTGTCATTAACCTCATTGTCTCACTTGAACTTGTCTTATAATAGCTTAGCCGGAAGGATTCCTATAAGCACCCAACTCCAAACGCTCAATGGTGCATCCATTTATATGGCCAATCCATATCTGTGCGGATCTCCTCTTTTAACCAAGTGCCCAGGAGATAGCACACCTTCATTGACTAAACCTGGTGGTGATGAAACAGACAATGAAGTGAAGGATTATAATGGAAAGCTTGGGTTCTATGTAAGCGTCACACTCGGCTTTATCCTAGGCTTTTGGGGTGTTTGTGGAACATTGATTGTGAAGCACTCATGGAGGTATGCCTATTTTCAATTCTTCGATGACATTAAAGATAAAGTAGCATTGGCAATTGCATTGAAGGTGACTCAATTCCAAAGACGGTGTTGATTGGAAAAGGAAGAGGTAAATGAAAGATGTTGCATGCATTCATTGTGGTCAATTTGGGCAATTGTTGCTGCATTTTGGGTTTGCTGGTATTTACAGATTTGAGTTTTTGTTTGTTGTTTTCATATATTTCTACTTATGTATTGTGTGTCTCACAGAGAGAGAGAGAGTTTGTGTGTGTGTTTGTATTACTTTATTTAAATGCAATTTACATCATCTTGGCTTGATTCTATATTGGAAAAAATATTGTTTAATCTCTAAAGTATGCCTTCATCCTCGTTTCAGTCTCTGACATTCTAATTCAATCTGAAAAGTCCCTAAGGTCACAATTTTCGTCTAATAAGTCCTCGCCATTAAGATTCCGTCAAGTTGGACCGTTATGTTACTGATGGGGCACTCCAAGCCAGACCACCTCAGCATTTGCAGGCCATGCAACTTGTAAATTGTCCAAAATAACCCTTCTTCTTCTCCACACCCAAACCACCATAACCACCACCAAGCTCTCTCTCCAAGCCCAACCCCTCGCCGCTTTCCTCAACCCCTCGCTGCCTCGTCTGAAACTGAATCAACCAACCTCTCTCCCTCCTCTCTTACTCAAAGAACTCAAACTCGAATTCCCTTTGTTGCTGCACCACCAAAACTTGAATAGGAACAAAGTCTCCAGGAGCAATTTCACAGTCACCATCTCCAAAACCACCTTCTCACCACCACCACTTGCTGTTGCACCACCTCCTACTCCATTTGTCACTACACCCAATCCGACCACCCTTACCCTCCAACACAACCATTCCCAAACACACTTCTCCAAGCCACTGCCTCTTAACTCCTCATTTCTAATCCCCCAGATCCTTACCTTCACCACCACCAAAACTACCACAACCACCATCGAGTTCAACCAACAATCCCATTACGATTTTATATCAACAAATTCCAAGAACTACACCTGTATAATCAATCAAACCAACATATCCAACATCTAGGTATTTCCAAGTTCATCAAAAACCAAATTCCACCTCAAATTAACCCTAATTCTTTCTTTGAAACCCAAAATTACCAGAAAACAATCAATCTGAAGCACTGAGATTGGGTTACCTATCCTAATCCTCAGCTTTCTTCAGCAAAATCGCCACTGCGTTGAACGTTGCCGTCATCACCCTCGGCCTCGTACTCGCCATCACCTTTGAATTCCGTAATCTGGTTCATCTTCCATTTGGATGGAACCGAACCGAAGTAGTGGTCATTGAAGCTCTGCCTCTGTCACGCCCCGAATTTTAGAATAACAATTCAAAATCCGAAACATGAAATACTACAAACTCAAAATAATCATCCTGAAAATTTTTCTTTTCTTAACATACTCACCACACGAAATAAAATCAAACCGAATTTAGTCTCGGTTAATTATTACAACACAAATCCAACTGTAATGTAAAGCTCTAAATGAGCATACACACACCTCACCACTAATTAATAACAAAACTGCTGAAACACCTAAGCAGCTCGGTCACCTCCCTGGTTATCCTGACCTGCAGGAATATCTGCTACACCATTGAATAGTGTACCGGGATTACAACAACACAAAACCCGGTAAGCTTATGAAAGCTTGTATGAGCAAAAGAATGAACTGTTACTTAATTTAATCTCATTTATTTCCACACACAGTAACACTCAATTATTTCCACATATGCAATTAATAAACAATCTCAATCAACACCAATTCAATATATCATGACAACCCCACTCACAACTTTTCCCACAACTCTCATCATCGTATTTATAAAAATACGGTACTTGACAGACTAGAGCTCTAACTGAATCGTAGCCCGTCACCTGGCCTAGGTTATGGCATCCGACATATTTATCAATTATTGTATTTCATCAATATGTACACCAATATACATATTTAGAACGTCCAATAATTCCACATACTCAACCAATCGTATCCCATCATCCACACTAGGATTAGAGCGTCCGATTACCAACACCAGTTATTACGTCGACCCTAATCCCATAAATGAACACAACATATAATATCACATACTGAAATCAACCCAACCAAGATACATCATATTATTATGGAATTACACAATTGTAATAAAATCAACTCATCAATTCTACTCAATCATATCATCACACAACAATCCACTCATCAATATATATTTTCCACGTAAATATATATATACGTAATCATCCACTCAGGAATGACCACTAATACCATCTATAATTCACACAAGAAAATTATGAAATTCATTTGTATAGTTAAAATTCATTTTACTTACCTATGGACCGTGGTGATTCAAGTCCATGAAATTTTAAAACAAATATTTAATCCACAAATATTTTTCACACAATTATCAAAAGAAATAAATTAAAATGCTCGGTTCGTAATATGAACCACGTGAGTTTTACTCACCTCGAAACTCCCGCTGCGTCTTCAATATAATTATAATTTATAATTAACGCCGAATAGCCCACTCAAATAAAATCCGTCAATCACCTAATCAAATGTGATTCGAATTTAGCCAACAATTTCAACACATGATTTAACTACTAATTAACGTCCAGATTCTAATTTACATTAAAATCCGACGAGCGGTTTCTCACGAATCGCTCCCCTAATTACCGTTTTTCACATATACGAAGATCCAACGGTCGGATCTTCGCCCATGACCACACAAAGCCTCTGGGACAGTCATATGATCATAATAACAAATTTACAAGTTCATCCAACGGTCATAATTCCACATATCACAAATCTAACGATCGAAATCGATCAAAATCACAAAATTCATAACTAATTCATACGATATCCGAAAAATACGTATAATACGCCGAAATGATCGTATCGAAACATAGAATCATAAAATGGACAGAAACCAAATTTTAGACCTCCGGAGGTGGCCGAAAAAGGCCGCCGGAGTTAGGGACAGAGCCGCCACCGACCACCGCCAATGGTGTCGGGGCGGAGCTTGTCCCCTTCGTTTCATCATTCTGAGCAACTTTCATAACTAGCACAAGACCTAAAAATGACGGGAAGGCATCGAAATTACCGATTTACAGTCGGCGGCCGGAAAATATGCAGAAACCGGTGAGCTTGAAAACCGACGTGAAAACTGCAACGTCAGGCCTGGATCCCTTCTGGCAACTTGTTCAGAACTTCCTTGCGAACTCAACAAGCCAAGAATCACAAGAAACGATCGTGTATAGCTCGAGATATCTTGATCGAAAGTTTCGGTATTTCGATCCGTTCGGGTCGAGCTCCGACGAACGTGAAAACGTTCGACCCAGTTCCGGTCCTTCTTGGTGCTTGTAGAGGAAGTTGAGGCGAGCTCAATGAGACAAGAATAAAGTGAAATGATGGAGTGTAGCTCGAGATATCGAGATCGAACCGAAAATGGCCGTTTTCGGTTCGAGCTGTGCCGCCGCCGCCACGGGCCGCGCCGCCTTGTGAAACTGCCTCCGGGAGCTAGAGCAGCTCGAGATGAACGCCTGGAACTTGGTTTGAGGTCGAGAGGTGGTCTGTGGAGGGAGAACAATTAAGGAGAAAATTTCCTCCCCTTTTCGGTCGAGAGCGACTGTGAGAGAGAGAGAAACCCAGTTTTTCCAGAAACAGGAAGAAGAAGAAGAAAGAAAAAAAAAAAAAAAAAACAGGAACCGGTAGAAGAAAAAATTAGGGTTTTCAAAATTTTTTCTATATATACATGTTTCGGAAAACTTCGAAATTCGATAACTAATTCAGAAAAAATCGGATCTTCGTGTTCCGCACGTGTACGGACTCGTATCGACGAGCTCTACAACTTTCATGAAGGAAGTTTCTCCAAATTTCGTACGTTAAAAAAAAGTCGATTTCTCAAACCGAGTATTTCGAGCTTTTCGTTAAAATAAACGTTTCGAAACTTCGATAATTGTAAAAATGAATGATTATCGAACATAAATCGTGAAATCGCATAATAATCATTCGATACAATCACTCGAATTTAAAATGGAAATTGCGGGTATTACAGCCTCTGTGGCCAAACTCTGATCACAAGATCTGAACCAAAGTCAGATTGTTTGAGAAGCCCAACAATGTCGGTGAATCGGAGGCCGAGAAACTGCAGTGAGTGAGTGGTGTGGAGGTAGCGCACTTGCTCGGGAATGAAAGCCAAATCATGAGGCAAAGACTGGGTTCTCCTTGGTTTTGGTCTCACGAAGTGCCTTTGTTTGTCTTCTTTAGTTTTGAGGTTGGATTTGATGAGAGGAAGAAGAAGAGCTAGGATGATAAGGCCCATGTTTGGGTAAAGGAACAAGAGGAAGAAGATATTACAGCTAGAACAAAAAAGAAAAGAATAGTAAACATAGTAAACATCCGACTAAAAGTGAGGATGATTTTATTTAGATTACATCCTATTTAATCAGAAGGGCAAAACAGTCAAATTAAAAAATGAGAAAAATCCTAATTATAGACATATACCCTATAAGGAAGGTTCAAGAGGATTTATGTTGGGACCTCCAAATTTTCTCATTTGACCTCTATATCTATTGAAGTATTGAATTACTGAATTACATATATATTCTTTTATAAAATGACAATTATAGACAACGAATTATAATTAACTAGTATACATTTTCTTTACAAACCTCTCCGCCTAGTTTTAACACAAATTAAAGACTCAGAAATTGTTCCGAACTTTTATTAAGTTCTTATTCTAGACTTCGTTCAAGGTTTAGTTGGAGGATGAGTTTTGGGTGGGAGACCTTTTTTTTTTTTTTTTAAATAACCTTTCATTTTTTGTAAGGGTTAGAAACATAGGAATCATTGTCTAACAGTTTGATTTATGACTGCTTGATCAATTTCTATGTTATGACCGTTTGATTCATGATTTAAAGTTCTAGAAATATATTTTGGGCATTTTTAGGTTTGCATGCAAAAGAGAACAAAAAAAATAAAAGGAATGGAGGTGTAGTTAGTGAATTAGAGGTATAATAAGTATTTTATTTATTTTTTGTATGTGAATACAGTGGCAGACCTAGGATTTGATCTGGGGGGGGGGGGTCCAGACATAAAGTGTCAGTCACATAACATAATTACTATAACGTAAGTTGGAAGTAAAAAAAAAAAGCAATAGTATAACAATAATCTAAAAATCTTATTCAATAGAAATCGTCAGCGGAAAGCCAATAATCAAGAAAAAATAAAACACAATTCTCACAAAAAAAAATCCAACCCAAAGGATGAATAGAATACAATTAACCATATATCAAAACATAACTCGACGCTCTTACATGTCTCGAAAGTCATCTATTATTGAATTGATGGTAAATTTTTCTGTAATTTCTTTCTCAATGTACATCGGTAACGAGTCTGTAAGGAAGTCATTCTCCATTTGGTTACGAAGCCTAGTTTTAATTATATGCATAGCAGAAAATGATCGCTCTGTAGTTGCTGTAGACACTGGAAGAGTAAGCACAAGCACAATCACTTTATAAACAAGTGGATACCTTGTTGATCTTTTAGTTCTTACTAACCACTGAGATAAATCAGAAATAGTTGAAATACTCTTGAACTCTTGATCTCTAACCACATCATACTGAAAAAATTCAAGTTGTTTCTTGAGTTGCAGTTTCTCATGATCTGCAAAGTCATGTGGATAGAATTTTTCTACCAACTGGCATATGGCATCAATCTTGAAACACTTGCTTATTTCAGTAGGATCCAAAGCTGAACTAAGAGTAAGTAGCTCTACAGCATGCTCATTAAACTGGTTATTTAATTCTTGCAATTGAGAATCTACTTGGTAATAATGTTGAACTGTCCAATCATCTTGTTGGTGACGAGCTCGACCTCCTCTTCCAACATAACGAGCATTCATATATGGGATATCTATGTTACGTGCCTCAGAAAAAGAATTTACCTTGGCAAATAAAGTATCCCATCCATCATCTCTCAACTTTTGAATGAATGCTTTAGTAGAGGACACAAGACTCATGGCATTCAAAATGTCTTGAGATTGACTTTGCAAAGCTAGACAAAGTTCATTAGTATTCTCCATACATAGCTTTAGGTCCGCTATCCCGATCATGATTTTCCTATCCCCAGTCACGTTAAAAATGAGGGACCTAGGTCGGTCTGTGCTTATGTGAGAAGATTTTAACCTAGAGAGATGTAGGAAATGGGCTTCGGTTAAAATGCCTTCCCACTAATTTGAAGATAGATGTAGGTCAACTGGCCGGGTGAGTTGCCCCAAACTTTCAGGAATGGACCCGTTCATTTGATTGGAAGTAAGGTCCAGTGACTTCAAGGAGGACAAATTTCAATAGTTTCTGGAATTGAACCAGAAAAATGATCATCAAAGCGGTCAAGTTCCTGCAAATTTTCCAGGATTCCCAAGGTAGTAGGCAATTCGCATTCTAGCAGATTGTTGGGCAAATCAAGTGTCTCTAATCTATAATTTGTACAGTTTGAGAAACCATTCAAAACCTCTTCCAAGCCACCATCCAACGAGTTCATAGAAAGATCTAATATCCTTAGGTTGCACAGAGTCCCAATGACTTTGGGAATTTGACCTTGGAGAAAATTATCAGACAAACCAAAAATATAAGAAAGAACTTTTTTTTGTAATTCCTATGATGCAATTGGAGCTTATCGGCAGAAAAGAATCAATTTAGATAGCCCCCTGTGGCTCCGGTGACGGCTAGATCAACGTGTTATTACTTCAAGAGAAACTCTCATCGAAGTTCATTATGAATCTTTGGGTACCTCTCATGAGATTTATGGGCACTATGTAATAGTAAGAAGTATAAAAAAAGAAGTTCTTTGTATATATGTTCGAACCACAGTTGGTCATATTTCTCTTTATCGAGAAATCGAAGAAGCTATCCAAGGGTTTTGCCAAGCCTACTCATATGGTACCTAATCATATCGTATCGAAGCTAAGTAATTCTATGATACCCTTGTGATTTTTGATTTCTCTAGTTCAGCTAGGACCACTGTTCCTGAATTTCTCTGTGAATCAAGATCGAGAAAAGGAAGTTTTCCAATCATTGACTCAATGGTCTTCCAGAGACTTGAGGTTTGCATGTTCAACGGGGAAGGGACCTTTGAAATAATTGCCCTCTAGATCAAGCCTTTTGAGGTTTGTAAGATTAAGAAACTAGCTGGGAAATGAAGAATTGATCAAATTATTTGATATATCAAAAACCAGTAGTGATGTGAAGTTCATTGAAGGCAGGGAGTGTGGAACGTTTTCACCAAGATTGCAATCAGACAGATATAACTCTAACAGTAAAGGTGGCATCTTAACATCGTGCACCCAAGATAATGCTGAGCTACCAAGATCCAAATATCCTAGATCTAGATATTTTAGGGAAGAGCGATGAGAATGGCAATTGAAGTTTTTGGAAAAACAACCGCACCACTGAGGTCAAGATAGTTCAGGTTTGATAGGTTACCAAGAGAAGGGGAATCTCTCCCCCGAATGATGCAAACGAGAGGTTGAGATACCTTAAACTTGTAAACTGCCCAATGAACTTGGGAATGTGAATGTGTGGAAAATCATTCCAGCTAAGATCTAGGTATAATAAATGTTTCAATTCAAGAAAAGAAGAATTTATCTTACCCCCCAAGCTTGTACTCTTGTGACTTTCGTCAACCAAACAGTGCAAGTTCCGGAGGTCCAACTTCACAACCTGACCCATGCGGTTGTTGCATGAAATACCCCTCCATCGACAGAAATCCTGACCCACCCAGGAAGAGAGCCTACTAGAAGGATCGGTAACATCTTGTTTGAAGCTGAGAAGTGCTCGCCTCTCTCCTTCAATGCATGATGATCCCACACTGTGTGGAAGCCCACCACCCAAACTGAGCTCAGCATTCTGCAGATATGCAGATGCAAGAAAAAGAAACAGAATGTAGTGAGCAATAATGTTGAGGCTAGGAGATGATAGCTGGTAGGCTTGAATAAGTTTGCATAGAAGCTATCCACGATTATACACATTTTTCTTTCAACTAGCTAGTGAAATTTATAGGAGTCTAATACCGCGTAACATCAAATACTTGGTGTTAAGTAAACGATGTCAAACGGTAATTCCACTCAGACTCGTGTCCACTAAAATATTCCACTCAGGCAACAACCTACTTTACATAAGTTTCCAATTACATTTGATTGTTTCGGACTCAAATGGCTACCTCCTCGACTTTTTTTTCTTTTTTCTTTTTGATGGAAGAAAAGAAAGAAAACATCATTTAGAGGTTAAACCTTTAGAAAACCAGAACTGAATGAGTAAAATTAATGAAAACGCAAGGAGCACTACTAGTAAAATAACAACACACGGATTTACTGTATTTAAAAGCCACAGATATCCGTGCGAAATAGAAATAGTAACAGATAACCGTGTGCAATGAGCATAATTGGACCCACAATAATTTATACAATAACAATATCAACGGAAATTATGTGTCATCAAGTTGATCAACATGTATAAAAGGAAATGATGCCAAACGAATTAGCCAACCAGACATTGCTGCAATTTAGTAGAGTTCTATATTTTTTTTTTCATGGGAATAGTCCAAATTCGTTTGCATGTTTTGGCTAGAGATGTCGACAATTCATCTTCCACCTGACTAATCATACTGCAGTAGTGGTCATGCTTATTTATCTCTCTACTTGTCAGGTTGTAATTGTGATCCTATGGATATAAACCAAAAATGTTCAGAAATACTTAGAGCAGTTAATCAGTAAATCTTCTATCTATCGATATTCCCCTAAATTATGAATGAGCAATCTAAAGCAAGTTAACGAAACTGAAATAGGCAAAAGATGCGAGTTTAATCTGACAGTGTCTCCTCAAGTTGTGGCTGAGGTTTTTGGTGTTCTCAGGGTTTTGGCGTCTGGAAAGAAATGAAGAGCGTAAGAGAAGAAGTGAATTATTCACTGAAACATTTCTTTCCAATCATCAGGAAAAAAAATAGTGAATTTTCCGAAAGAAAAAAAATAGTGTATCAAAAAACTAGAAAAGGATAATGTTTCATCGAGAAAGATGAGTATAGAGCAAGAGATTGGAGTCTGCTGATTATTCACCATCCCTAGCTTTTCTAGGAAAGCTGTTTTAGATGACATCGATGGCCTTGCTTGGGCCTCGAGTCTACTGTGTAGCTTCAACTTCCAAATTTAATTTTATTGTTAAAAAGGAGTTTTAGCACAAGCAGCACCACAAAAGAGACTAGGCGCATAAAGGGACTTGGCAACAAATCGAACGCCAAACTTGGTCTTTAAACCTTCTCTTGACTAGGACACTAAACATACCGCTTATCACGAAGTAGCAATAGTACCTGCAAGAGACTACCATATCAACTCACTAATGACTCATTTTTTAATCCTGGTTTATTTCATACAAATTACGAATCGTATATTGGTATTAACGAGTCCAGTGTAATCCTCCCTTTGACATTTCGCATACTACGATCAGATCAGACTAGGCTACGCCAATCTTAGAGCCACTCTCCACAGCTCCCAGCACCATTTGCTTCTCAAGCAACTCGAGCTCTGCACCCACACTTTATGGGCATTTCCGAGCTTCATGCGCACACCTTACAAGCGTTCTCAAGCTTCGTGTTTGCGCCTCTCTCAAGTTTCATGCTCACACATTACGTGCATTTCGAGCTTCATGAGTAGATTTTACGGGCATTTCCGAGCTTCATATTTATTAATTCTGACTTTAGCATATCAACTCACTAATGACTCATTTTTTAATCCTGGTTTATTTCATACAACTTACGAATCGTATATTGGTATTAACGAGTCCAGTGTAATCCTCCCTTTGACATTTCTCATAACCAAATAGCGACCAACTATTATTTCTTTGTTCTTCCCTTAAACCCTCTCCCTCCCCCACCCCCCCACCCCCCCCCAAGTTTCGGTAAAAGGAAACCAACATCCCTGCTAAACAGAGAAGAAAATTGAAAATCGACATTTTTTAGGACACACATGTTGAATGGCGAGATTCTCATGGAGAGGGAGAGGGAATACAAAATTAACTATATGTGATCAATACAATTACTCCATTAAGACACATATACATATATTCAGGGTCAGAAATCCAGGCAAAACAGTTCATAATAAAAAAGAAAAGAAAACTAATCATATAAGGAAAGTACACAAATTTAGAAAGACAGATAATCAGAAAGCGCTTTTTATTGCCTAAAAGAACAATAGAAAAGAAAAAAAAAGAAAAAAAAAAGAAAGAGAAGCCTAATCCAACCCAATCCAATCATTCTATTCCTTACAAATAGAAGGAGAAGCCTTCCTTTCCGGCACCTAATGTCTCCCTTGCTGTGGCAATCACAAGAAAAAGATCCTATAATTCACATGACAGACTAGGCAATGCACGCTACTCTTACATGTAAATATAAAAGATGGTAGAAGCTTTAGGCATACAAGAAAAGCAAACCCAACAATCCTAACTATTGACGAACATGAAAGTACAATTCTTGGTTGCTGGAAGAGCTGATCATCGAGAAGCTCGCCCATAAAATTCTTTGCGCGCGTACCATGCAAAGACCATTCTCCTCCACCTGGTGTCTCTGTATATCTTGTTCATTAAATCTCCTATTGGATAATGGCAAAACTTCATCAATCTCATAGAAAGTAGTCCGGTGCAGGTTTTTTGGCCGGCGTGCCTCTTGATTCCTGCATTTACCACAATCTCCAAGTGTCAATTACAAGGGAACCAAACAGGATGTGTTTGGGATAAGCTAGTTAAGAAAAAAAAAAAAAACAAACAAACAAAGAGTGACCATTATCTCAGAAGTTGTAAAAAGAAAAATAGAGAGAGAAAATACTTGAATAATTAAAAATAATCAAACAAACGCAGGATTCTGACATTCACTATGTTAATGCCATCAAATTCCACTTGTCATCTTTGGTACTATTGTGAATTGCTTATACTGTTACTGAGCATACTCAAATTTACTCATTTCCACATTAACCAATTGTACTGCTTCCCAACTCTTTTGAAGTTCTATTCAAAGCTATATCATGTTGAGTTGCTCTACTGGATGCCTAGGCTCTAGATCCAGAGTGTATAACCCACAATAAATGTAGAAAATAGACACGATAGATGAAGTCTCATAATTGATAGTCTCATTTTTAAAGAGAGAGAAAAAAAAGTGATAAATTGCAAGTTAATTTGATGTACAACCTGTGGGGCAGCATCGAAGACTCGGAACTGCTTGTTAAGATTTTCATCCAGCTCAAGGATTGCAGCTACATTACCACATCTGCAACAGACCAATAGTTGATATAACCTTTAAGCTCTAAAACAATGGGAAAGAAGTTAAATATAGATATTGTTAATACCTGTAACAGTAATTTGGAGCTGACCATACAGTAACAATCTGATTATTGAACATCCATTTATACCCTTCCATCACCAACTGGTGGGCACGACATATATAGTCAATGTTGTTTGCATGGTTAAATGAAGAAACAACACTGCCACCGAACAGGAAACCAGCACCACGTGGACTCAAACCCCAACCATCCACAATATCTTCAGGATCTGACCATAGTAGGTCACACATAGCACCATCATGAGGTACTTCTTGCTTACGATCAATTGTTCGTATCTGCCAAACAAAAGGGGTTGGTGCATATTACATAAAGGCTTGGAGATCAGAAGTTAAAGGTGACAATGGTAATAATAAAATCTAGGATGGATGCTCAGACCTGATCCAAAGTTGAAATGGCAGGAGAGAGACCACCATGGACACTGAAAATCTTATTCTCAATGAGAGCTGACAGACTGCAATGAATCACCATCAAATTTCAAAAGCTGTAAAGAATTACAAACATAATATACCTGAAAAAATAAAATAACTCTTAAGAAAAATAAGTGACTTGATATTTTGGGAAATATAAACAATAATTTAAAAGTCCTAATAGATCTAACACGCATGGCCTATTATGAGATAAGAAACTAAGGTCCTAGTATCATGATCACACCATCCAATTGGACAGAATTTCTAAGGACTTTGTTTCTTTCTTTTTCATTAGGTAAGTTAAATTGAGCCATCACAGTTTCCTCCCACCATCTGCTAGTCTGCCACCTTAGCCAAGGCCAGGGGCTTACTTTTCATGTCAAACAAAACTGAACGATGATTTACAGATCAGATACCAGTGCCTTCAATGAAAGGAAATTTCTGTTTCACAATAGTTACACTTTCTAACCTTCAACAGACAGGTGTCTGGGGTTTTATGTGATAGAAAGTGGCAAACCTTAGGTAATCGAATATATCAGTGCAATATCTCCAAACATTGACAGATCCATATTTTCGCAGACACTCATCATAGAATCCATACACCTGTCTAGAAAGGATAACCAGTAAATATTCTGAATGAAGAAGTACCAAAAAAATAGGCACCATTTGAAGAAACTTAACCTGTGTTATCTGTCGACTCTCATGGTTCCCTCTAATGAGTGTTATCCGATCTGGATATCTCACCTGATTATCAACAATTTTTTGCTTAAAAGGTCAGTACAACTCCAAAACAATAATATTAAATAAACTGAACAAGACATCAAAGACTAGATCAACATGAGAATAATTGCATAAGTCTACATGACGCTCGAGACAAAAGATTGATAGCTGGTTAAGTTGACATATACTTGTTCAGTAAACCCAGTGAAATTAATATATAAAAAAATGACTCGGAAACATCTCTTAATATGAAGAGAACTTAAGCCATGCACAGATGACTAAACGTTTTTTCCTTTTGGTCAACTCTGACGACTCAACAATAAACTATTGGCAATTCAAAGGCCAGCATCATTTTACTTGTGTTATTCCTTTTTCTTGTCTTTTTTAATTTTCCTTTTTCTTTGACAAGGGGATAAACAATCTCTCCTGTTACTGTATCTGCTTAATTCCTATGGTCTTTGAAACGAAGAGATCACACTCAATTAAAAAGTCAGCAGGCCTTTAGGCCTTTCCAATTCTTCCCTAATATTTTAGTGCTTCTTTAGACAGGTTGATGGCTCCAAATGTGTCACTATAAATTGGTATGCTACTTTAGGATGCAAACTATCTAACCAAAACCTTGAATGTTGCACCTCAGAGTTGCAGGTACTTTTCTTTTTCAAAATCCTTTGTCTTGACGAAAAACAAAAACAAAAACAAAAACAAAACAGAAGGAAACTAAATGGAACTGAAATGAAACTGTTTACTAAACCACCATCAATCAATATTTGCACTAATTTGTGAAGTTTGCACGAAGTTCTAACCAAAGCCTAACCTATCATTTGTAAAATGATACAATATGGTTAGATACTGCCTAATTTCTGCCACTCTAGTGTTTCTCTTATATGATTACAGAACTTTGTGGAAAATGCTACAGATAAGTTAGGCTTGGGGCAGAATATGTCCTAGTCTTTTCTATCATACAATGATTGCATCAGCACTAGTACAGGGGGTTTTGGCGGACAGTTTTGGTGGTCTATGCGGAGAATGTAATTTAAGTCCATGGCATTCAATTTGGTTGCCACAAAAGTCTCTACACAAACAACCATCTACTAAAAACAAACTGATCATACCATTTGAAACAGGGGTTTATGTTTTCAAAATAATACAAGCAACACTTGTACTAGAACTAAGAAAATATACAGCTAAAGTATCAAATGTAGTAGAGGTAAAATGTATAGATCTTCTTGATGCTATAAAGAGCACGTAGAAGTATCATATAAAGGTAAGAGTATAGACTATCACCTTCAGGGCAAGTAGGAGTAGAAATGTCTCGACTGAATAAAAACCTCTGTCAACGAAATCTCCAAGAAACAAGTAGTTGGTCTTTGGGCAATCGCCTCCCACTTTGAAAAGCTCCTTCATGTCATAAAACTGACCGTGGATGTCACCGCAAATCTATTTCACAGAACACAGAATAACATAAATAACCGGTTAGCCTGAAGGCCCAAACTCCACTTCAAAATTCGAAGCACCATACTTCAACAGAAATTAATCCACTAATCCTACATGTATTCAGCTTTTAAAGCAGCTAAATCCAATATAAATGATACTTAATGTTGATGTTATAGTTTACTAATCCCTACATATCTTTCTTCTAATCACTTTTTCCCAGCGAAACCCTAATGAAAAATTTTTCAAAATACAAACCAAATCTCTAACAAATCAACAAACCTATAGATTACTTTTAACAATAAGAACAAAAAAGTCCAAATGCATACATTACTGAATCGAAAACCACTCAATTAAATCAATAAGCTCGAAATCAGAGAGAGAGAGAGAGAGGAAGAGGAATATTACAGTGACAGGAGCATCGACTCTCTGGACGTTGCTCTCTTCGACGAGGATTTCCATGGCTTTGAGGCAGAGAGCCTTGACTTCGGACTCTTTGAGAGGCTCGCATTTCTTGAGCTGCTCTATTTGCCTGTCTAGGTCAGAAGACATCTCTCTCTCTCACTCTCTCTCTCTCTCTCTCTCCTTCTTCTCCTTCCTGAGACGATTAGACCTAGACCTAGACCTAGAGCGAGAGCTCCACCTCTCTCAGAGACTCTCCTCCACTCTCAAACACTGAGATTGTGAATCTGTGAATCTCTCTCTCTCTCTCTCTCTCTCTCTCTCTCCGCGACCTCTGTCTTTCACTCTCAATTTCAATTTCAACTTCCTTTTTTTTTTTTTTTTTTTTTGCGTGCTCTCGGCTCTCTCCAGTCTCAGTCGTGGTTTTTGCTTTACTCTAGTTTCGTTAAATTATACTAACGGCCCAGAACATTGACTGTTATTTTTTGTGGTCCTTCAAATGTTAATAAATTGCTAACACTAACTTCAAGTTTTGAATAATCTATTTTGTCTCCATATAGTCAAGATTACTGACACAGTCATTTGTGCAGTCCAGTTCACATACTCAGTTGTGCTCAAGTTCCATTGAATTTAAATCTAATGGTGTATAATAATGAGGCAACTAAGTTAATGTCAACTATCTTATCAATTTCTACTGTTGATTTTAAATCTAATAGCAGCTGAATACAATTGAGTTAGAAATTAACTAAGTAGGTGAACAAGTATGCAGACAAGCTCAAGACAACTTAGGTTTGCATTGAGTTTGGTTCGTAAAGGAAACAAATTGGCTTTGAATTTGACTTTGAGTTCGTGAACAACTCATGAGCACTTTATATTTTTGTTATAAGACCATTAAAGTCAGATATGAGTATTGCTCGTCTATTCAAAAGATTTATTTTAGTTAAAATATTTTGTAATAGAAAATAATTTTTATTTATTGGTCTTAGAGCAAGTTCACCCATTGGGTCACTGGGTTACGTACTATTCACTGCTTTTTAGTGTATATTTTCATTCTCTGGGTCACGAAATATAGTGTGCCCGTGACCCAGGGCACGAAATACATTGTGCATGTCACTATGGTGACTAGAACATTATTCAGGGTGACTCAGGACACGAAATACACTGTACTGGTGACCCAGAGGGCAAAATAACACATAAAAGCAGTGAATAGTAGGTGACCTGGTGACCCAATTGGTGAACTTGCTCTTACAAGTTTAAGTTCGAAGCTTGAGGCTTGTTATACAAACGAATGCCAAGTGAGAACTTGCAAAAAAAAAAAAAAAAAAGTGATCAAGTCAATTTTGAAGAAATTATAAAGCTCCATCCCAATCATCCAATATTCAAGCCAAACTTCACTTTGGGGCTCACCTTAACTCGACTTGTTTCCATCCCTATGCATTGTTAGTGGATTATGATAAATTGACTAACAACAGAAAATGCTTCTATGCACCAACGGTGCAAATGAACCAGTAAATCTCAGCTATTAATATTTATAGACAACTTTTTTTAATAATAAAAATTGTACTTAATGTTATCCAATCACCTTTTTTTTTTGTGCAAGTGCATGTCGGTGCACTAAATGCTCTCTCCTACAACTAAGGTTACGTTGCTCATAATTGTGGCTTGTTTTAGGGTGGTAAATATAGTTATTTTTTCTATGGACAATTAGTATTATTGAAAATATTAAAAATCAAAAAATTATTAATATTGGTACAAAAGAAATTGCAAGAAGTTGTTTCTACGATAAAGAAATTGCAAGAAGTAGTTGTTTAGCTAAGCACGCAAAGATCATTTAAATAATCATTGATGAAACTTCTTTCACTTCAAAACTAAAGATTTATAAAACTTTCCCATCGATTATAAAATTTCTTCTTTTCAAGAGTTACATGTTTCTCCTCCTAACAATGAGATATTTCCTTAGCACTAGCTAGGATCAAACGAGAAGGAATCAACAACAACAACGATAACAATAGAATTGTAACATGTGTTTGGTAAATAATTGAATTGGCTAGAGTTCGTGAGAATTATACTTGCCCGGCAGAAGCTGAGCGCAGAACACGTATACGGGATTTTGCCGGGGTTATAGAATAATTCTCAAACAAAAAGGTGTAAAAAAAAAAAATTAAAAGAAAAACCTCCTTCTCTCGGTGAAAAACAACGCGTCGTTTAGAGAAACGACATGTAGTTTGACCCAAAAGTCACCAAGCGCATAAAAATTGGCACAGCCTGAATCTTCGTTCTAGAGCCAAGCAGAGAAGAAGAGAGAGAGAGTCGGAGTCCGATAGCGAGAGAAGAAAGAAAATGGCATGGAGGGGAAGTCTATCTCGGAACTTAAAGGAGCTTAGGATCCTACTCTGCCAGTCATCTCCTTCAAGCGCCACCACCAGGTAATCTTTTTTTTTTTTTTTTTCCCTCAATTCTTCCTTAACATCGATAACAATGAAAATCCACCTTCGCATTTGCAGAACATTTGTGGAGAAGAATTACAAGGATCTCAAGAGTTTGAACCCCAAATTGCCCATCTTGATTCGTGAGAGCAGTGGGATTGAGCCTCAGCTATGGGCTAGATATGGTATTATTCCCACTCTTCCCTAACTTTATTTTCGTTCTGGGTTTTTCAATCTTTTTTTGTTAACATTTCTCAATGCTTTTGACATTTTGATTACTCGAAAATGAAGTGAAAAATTAGGTTATGAGATGCTGCACCTGAACAAGACACATTTATCTTTACCTGATTGCATCTGGTACTTTGAGTCCTTAAGGAGCTGAACAGTGAAAAATTCTATTTTTTGATGCATTTTTTTACTAGAGGATATGGGTTTACCGTTTGAAGAGAAATTTTACAGAGTTACCAATGTTGTGAGAGCTGCCTAGATGTGTAATAGAGATGTGCATATATGCAATGGTGTTTCTGAGTTGCTCCAGCCAAGTGCACTGGAGATTTTAGGATCAATTGGTGAGAAGCTTTTGCTGGTTTTAGCATGAGTTTTAGCTAAGTATGGCTTAGGAACTATTGATCTCTGGTATATTGACAAGCTTTAATATCTAGTGGTCTTCGCTGTCTTTTCTTCACATTGTCATCTGTTGAATGACACTGTGTTTTTGAAAGCCTCATTAATTTAACAATGATGGTAATCGATAACTATTGAAGCTAAGTTAATGCCTCAAAGATGTGAGTGTCGCTCAACAATGATGGTAATCGATAACTAATCCCTCACATATGGAAGCCAACCCCTTTTTTCCCACTTCCCTCACATTTTGCACTGCCCCTAAGAGAAACCTCTGCATTTATCTTTACTTAAAACCTAAAGAGAAAGTGAATCTAAAATCGTGGAAACACAGTAGCAGAACCTTGAAAAAGTTTGAGTGGGAAAGAAATAGGAACCTACAATTCCCATCAACAAAAACGGAGATAAGCAACCTTTTAGATATGTTACAGTGATATTATGAGGGATTCTTGAAGGTTGTGGTTACCATCTTGGTGATGATTTTGTGGCTTTTCAACCATTGGCAAAACTCCCAATGACCACTGAAACACTGCAACCTTCTTAAGAGTTCACATTAAAAGCAAAAGCCCAAACAGAAAGTTGGTGGCTACAAGTAAAGATACTTAAGTGTGCTGAAGAATGAACCACACCAAGTAGCTTCTTTGTTATTATCCATCCACCTATTATTTTGATTGGAGTTACTCAACAGTTATTTTCGTGGAGAAGAGTAGCTGGAAGAACAGCCACATCGAAAATTAGGATAGGGCAATGACAGGAGCATAATTCACCGACTCTTAAGATGACTTTGTTGGAACTTAGAATTACCAAACTATTATTATTTCTCTAACCTCCAACAAGTGGTTCTGGGATTATTTTAGGTTGGAGCCAAGCCTTTTTCTGGTATTTATGTTTTCACATAAGGTAGGAAATATCCTTAGGGATCCCCTACTTGGACCTTGCTTTCTATTCTAAAAATAAATTGCATGTTATGAGCTATATTTAACATTCGCATCTAAGCAACATTAGAAATGAAAGGGTCTTGATCTGCCTGCTTTCACCCTCGTGGCTAACAGTTTTACCTTTTCATTCGTCATTCTATGTGTTGATAAGCAGTCGTGGTTAACTTCGTTCTATGAATCTGTGTCCGCTTTTGGGTGTATGTGCCTTTTGACCCACCATTTCTATTACCCTTCATGATCTGATAGATATTGCACATCTTACTGCAAGCACAAGTTGTTTGATTCTTTTGTTGGTTCCTGACCTTTGATTGTGAAACAGACTTGGGTGTTGAGAGGGGTGTCCGGCTGGAAGGTTTGACAGAGCAACAGATCTCAAAAGCACTTGAGGACCTTGTCAAAGTAGGGGAGTCTCTTAAAGCCTGATGGGACGATGGGTTTGAAATGAAATAAGATATGTATCTTCATGGGAAAATCTTTCCTATATCCGCATTTCTTCAGATCAGTTGTGTAAGATGATTATTTGAGTACCGAGCAATGCTTGTTCTGTAGTTTGAATAAGACGTGTATTTTTATCTTCCATTAAGACGGCAAATCTTCCAGGAAGGAAGTAATTTTGTGCTGCCTGTGTACTTCCTGATCGAAATTATCCCCTGTTGACCTAGTTATGAAGCTGCAAAAAAAAGCTAATATGGTGCTTAGGGTCATACTCGCTGTTCCACATGGAGACTGTTGCAAGTTGTAAAATGTGCTAAACAGACCTGCAATTTCCTAATCATCCACAGGTTCTCGTAGGTTTAATGACATTAAAATCTGAGACCATTTATTTTTTTCAGTGAAGGGACACTCTTTCCCTCCTGCTTTTTTAGAACCAAGCTGGTACATTTTTCTGGGGATTGAATTATGATGCATTATAATACAAAAAGCCAATGGAGCTGAATCGTAGGGCTTCAGGGAACGAAAAGCCAGTGGATGAAGATGAAATGATTAAATCTAATAATGGCTACGCGCCTACACCATTTGGAATTAAATTCAAGAGGTCCAAAATAAATTTCAGCCTTCATCTTTGGGGATTTTTTTTATTTTATTTTTATTTTTTTAGCTTCAATTTAAACATATCTGACGAGCTGTTTCTGATCAAAAACAAAAAAGGAAGCTGTCATTGACTCATTGCTAAATTCATTACAAGCACTCATCTGATTAGTTTTGTTTTATCCTTTTGTTTGTTTTTCAATTTCATGTTTTGGGATTTTGCTCATAATATCATGAATGGACGGAATTTACTTGTTGTTCTCTTCTTACACAATAAAAAATGGAAATTGCGGATCTATAAGGTCATTTTTTTTTTATAGAAATAGGTCAGCCCTTTCATTAAGTTCAGCAAGCAGTACAAAAACGAAACACCCCTATGGGGTCAACAGAAAGAATCGTATAAAATCCCAAGAAATCCCCAGTACACCCATCTTTTAGGAAATCCACGCACCATTATTCTAAGAAAAACCAAGAAACCTCGAAGCAAACATAAAATGAATTCAACTAAGGCACTGATTTTTGCGACCCAAATAGAAATTAAACAATGCTATTGGCCATAGAGACCCAATTCATAAGGGGAATAGAAAGGGAACAATTACCCTCAACCCCCATTCCAAAGGCAGACGAGGCCCTAAAAAATCATAGGTCCCAGCCCACCCACATCCAGCCATCCATCAAGCCCTCCAACCAGCACCAGGCCTAGCGGGGCCAGTAGGGCGAAATTGCTAAGTTCACCCCAAGTAGTCCACCACAGTCAATCAAGCCACCGCTGCCGTGGGTCGCAGCCAAAAAGAATGCACCATCACCAGGATAGAAAAACACTCAGGTCAGTGTCGAATTATGATCACTCAGGATCAATCTCAAGTCAATACGCTCCGCAACCACCAAACTCATGCACCTAGGCTTTGCCGCCGCCGGTAAAAAACAAAGGTCGACAAAACCGAAGAATTTTGAAATGTCACCGCCCCCAACAGACGCTCCGATTCCTATCACAGTAAAAGCGGATCTGATAGCCACAAACACGTCGTCTGACCAAATGACCCAACCGCCGTCTGAAGAAAAAGCTACACCCAGCCAAGGTGGCACCATCTCAGTGAGAAACCAATCCAATCTAGACCACTCTAGGACCAATGATCCGCTCCCGAAGCCAAGGATCGAAACTGCCCACGACTCGACCTGGCCAAACGTATTCTGATTAACCACACCACACATGAAGAGAAAGGAAGAACAAAAGCCGATTAGACAAGCAAATCGGAAGACAACCATCAAAGACGGTAGACATAAGGTGATTTGAATTGCACTAATTGAAAAAATATAAATGATGTGTATTATAACATTTGGAGTGTGTTAATAATAATATATATACCAAATAACTTTATAGTTTTAAAATTATAGAAAACAATCGCATTTTAAGTGTTGATATGTAAAATTATGGATTAACAATCTTTTTGGGCCTTTGCTGCCCCTCTTTGAACTTTGGCGTTTCGGCCTCATTTCAAGGGTGGGGAGTTTGTCCATGCTTAATTTTATTTTTGTTTCTAGTTTGTACTCTGTACTAGCAAAAGCTCTTCTATGAGTCTTCTTAGAAGTGTTAAATCTGCGTACCGCAATTACGTGCTTGGCGTGAGTAATTAACAGTCTAGATCTCCTTTGAGGGCATTGTTTTTTGCTTAGCTATAGACTTGCTTTATTGTTCTGCATATACTATTTATGACCTTTTAGTTGGTTCATTAATAGTTTAACTAGCATTTCTTCACATATGCTCTGTATGTGTAAGTTATTTTTATTTTCAGAAAATAAAAAAGAAAAAAAGTTTTTTTATTGCAGAGAAAAGAAAATGGAAGAGAGAAAAGTGGGTTGTGGTTACTTTTTTAATTTTTTTTAATAAAAATATATTTTGTAAATGTATCCTTGTGATTTAATTAATTCTTAAAATTCATTAATCTTCTACAGTCAATTCTGTTAAAATTTTAGATTTTGACTAACAAAGTCTATTCTCTTAATAATAATATGATATAATGAACATTTTTATCCATAAAATATAAATATATTTATATATTAATATTCGAGAAATAAGATTTATAAGATCTTATTTTAATTTTAATCATTGAATTATATTCTTAAAATATCAACCGACATTCAAACAACTCAGTCGGCCATTGAGTTTGACGGTTCTTACGAGTCCTTTTTCCCCTTGAAGTCTTCATCGGAGAGAGTCCGACATACCGACATACGGAATGTAAATAATAGACTAGAAAAAGAAAACGGAATTGATAAAAAAAAGAAAAACAAAAATGGAATTACGGATAGACCGATGTGGAAACCTTATTATACAGTTGTAGCGAGAAAAAATTGATAATAGAAAGACGCGACGCTGGAAAGCAATCCTCATATTTATTTATATAGAAAAAGAAAGAGCCAGTCGTGATCGGAAAAGGACTCCCCCACTATTCCTGGCGTCGTACGGCGTCGTCTCCCCTCCGATTAACCCTTTATCAATTTTCTAATCTCAAAATCGTAGCCCCTCCCTGACCTCCTAGTCCAGTCTCCTGCTGTTTCATTCACCAAACAATTATTCCCATCTTCCACGATTCACAGTCGCAATCCCTAAATCAGGTAATTGATTTCACATCCGCTACATGGCGATCACGTCTTTTTTTGGTGTTGAGCTTTCGTATCTGTGATGTTTTCGATCAATTTGTTCGTTCCGTGTTGGATATTTTGGGTTTTGGTTTTGGAGGCAATGCAATTTCCTTTTCTTCAATTCTGGAATATTTGGTTCGTTTGGGGTTTCCGTAGCATCAAAGTATCCTTTGTTTTCAATTTTTGGGGCAAAATACAAGTTTTGAATTTGATCTGGTTTGAATGAACATTTACTTGAATTGAGCTGGAATTGGTTGATTGGATTGAATTTCGAGTCTGTTTTTTGTTAATTTGAGCTTGATTTTATGGTTACGACTTTGGTGAACTTTTTCCCTGGATAGAGAGAGACAAACAAATACAATGATGTTCATGTAGGCTACTTAACTTAGAATCAGGCAAACTAAGAGCTTAGTTGTGGCTGGTGTGGCCGCGTTGCGAATGAAAGAGACATTACATTCTCATGCAATGTAGTTTACTGCTGGTTTCATGAATGTTATCGTGATACATGGACGGCTGCAAGCTTTTGCCTTGGATAGACAAAACAGACACTATAATGTTCTTGTAGTCTGCTTGTCTTAGAATTAGGGTGGGATGGTAGAGGTTTTAGGGAAAAATATGAATTAATGAGAAAGCTGAATACCATTGTGTGGCCTGCTATTTCGGACTTAGTTTTGTATTTTCTTCTATTCTTCTGTCTTGTATTCCTTGAAGTATCTTTTTGGTTAGACCCAAAATATATAAAGATTATTGTCATTCACATAAATTAATATTGTTGAATCAATCTGCACTATTTCCTTCAGATCAATGGCATCTTCTTCGGACTCATGGATGAAGGAGTATAATGAAGCAGTAAAACTTGCTGATGATATCGGTGGTATGATATCTGAACGGAGTTCACTTCCCGCATCAGGTCCAGAAACTCAGCGTCATGTCTCTGCTATTCGGAGGAAAATTACAATATTGGGGACTAGACTTGATAGCTTACAGTCCGAATTGTCAACACTTCCTGGAAAGCAGCCCATGTAAGTCGTCATGGTTGAATTGTTGTAATATACACACAATCTGACATAAAGCTTAATAGATCTCTAACTCAACATTTGTCAACTGTGTTCCCTTTTCCTTCTTTTTTTTTTTTGTCTATGTTGCGTGTGTGGGGAATTATGCCCATGATATGAGTTTGTTGAGTTGGTATTTCATATGATCCCCATTTAGAGTTTGTTGAGTTGGATAAAATGTTTGTTAAAGTATTGATCGAACATGCTTATTGTAAGATCATTTATGATAATTTAGAGTATCAATTCTTGTTATCATCATCTGAAATTATTTTATGCTGCCTATTTTGGCACTCAGAACAGCCAAAGAGATGAATCGTCGGAAGGACATGGTGGCAAATTTGAGATCAAAAGTTAGCCAGATGTCTTCAACGTTGACATCAAACTCTGGTAACAGAGACAGCTTGATTGGACCTGAAATAAGTAAAGCTGATGCCATGGGCCGAGCAGCTGGCCTGGACAACTACGGCCTTGTTGGTCTTCAGCGACAAGTTATGAAAGGCAAGTTCCTTTACTTGTTCAGAACAAACCTTTCTGGTATTTCTTATTTTTTTTTCTTTATGGAATGGCTTTCAGAATATGCACCTTTAGTTTAATTCACAGTATACCTTTTCCAGAGCAAGATGAGGGGCTTGACAAATTGGAGGAGACTGTAGTAAGCACAAAACATATTGCATTGGCAGTCAACGAGGAACTCACCCTGCACACTAGGCTTATTGTACGTTATTGCATTTGAATTCATTCTGTATTTGACTGTACTAATCTAAAATGTAATTACTTATTTTCTCAAGCGTATTTGTCATCTTGAGTAATACTTATTATCTGTTCCCCTTTGTGCAGGATGATTTGGATGAACATGTGGATGCTACTAACTCCCGGCTACGGGTAATGTTATCATTTATGTATTTTAAAATCAACGTATCTGGTTGCTAAGCAATTAATTATAGAGTATCTTGTGGTTTGAAAATGCATTGTGGGTCATAGTCAGTTGATGCTTGGAATAAACAAATTTTTGATGTAGAGGAAAACAAAAGATGTTGTGGAGTCGTTCAATCTAGAATCATCAAAGCTATGAAGGAAAGATTTATATATTGCATATCCTTATTTCTTGGGAAATAGATGAAAAAATAAGTAATTTGATTTGAGTGATAAAATTCCATTTTCCGCAGCCAGCCATAATGGATGGAGTAGGGCTTGGATAGCTTTTGAGTTTACATCTTTCTGATGAAACATGTGCTGTTAGCATGAACCAAGTTTGGTTCTACTGTCTGTACTGTAATTGTGCTATGTACAAGAGCGTTGTGTTGCATAAGCTAAAAGCTCAATACACTTAAAAAGAATATTTAATGTTGCACCAACAGCTTTGGTTGGAAGTTGCATTTCTTTATGCTATGCTGGGTTTGGATATGTATTCTATTAGTTGACTAAAAGAAAGTGAACAAGGAAATAGAAAGTGATTAGCTAAATTATTTACTTCGTTTGTCATAAAATTAGACTCAGAGGCTTGTCGACTAGAATCACTAGGATGTTTTCTTGTATTTGCTCGTGCACATATAGAGCAAGGTACTGGATGCAGTGATTTACTCTTTGTAACCCAGTATCTTTCCTTTGGATGGTAAGACTTGGATATTTTGCTACAACTATTTTAGTTGGTATCTGCATTATTGAAAAAAGAAAGAGAAGTTAAAATTGAAAAGTTCATAGATGATATCAGTTGTATTATATTCTCTGAGCAGTCACTGGAGTTAATTTAGATTGCTTTCATTTTCTTGCTTTCTTTTAATTATGAATACACCTTTAATTGTGGTGGAATGTTCTCATACTATTTTGTCTTTCCCGATATTGTCAAAACAGCGAGTGCAGAAGAACTTGGCAGCTTTGAACAAACGCACAAAGGGTGGTTGCTCCTGTATGTGCATGCTTTTAGCTGTTCTTGGTATTGTGGGCCTGGTTGCTGTGATATTTTTGCTGATCAAATACTTGTAATTATACTAACCGTAAGTCCATAGAGAACAAAGAACTCCTGTTTGTTGCAGTTTGTGTGTTTATGTGGAGTGGTCTTGGTTGTGATATTGTATTCGGCTCTCGATGTTTTGTTTGTGAATTTCGGAGGTGTTTAAATAATTGTAAATTTTTATCGCTTGTTGGCACTTTTATGTACTTTCCTTTTGTTTACAAATTTTGATTCTATGTTTTTATCTAGTTGGAAGGTTCTGTATTTGAGGAATGAAATTCACATCTCATTTTATAATCCACATTTTATTTTTACTTTATTAGTATCTTAACATCACATATTTTACGATTCATATTACAAAAAATAAAACTTAAGATATTAAAAAAAGAAATATAAAGTGCTTTAAGATATTAAAAAAAGAAATATAAAGTGCGGGATTATAAAATAGGGATTGTGAATTTCAGTGTGCTAGTTTTACGTGAATGAATGGCGTGCTTTATCACTTTGATGGAAGCCTGTATGTCAACATGAACATTTCAAACCAAATTTATTGTTTGGTTGCTATAGAAGTGCTGGTGCAGAAACTAGTGGTGTTAACATTCGGGGCCGGGATTGAAACTTAGGGGCTCAAGGCAAAGTAAATCCATGGAGTTTGAGACCTTTAAATACATTGAACTATCGTTTTAAAAAAAATGCATTGAACTATTTGTTTACTAGACTGATAAAAAAATTTGTGAAATGAACAAAAAAGAGAGAGAATTACACAGTACAATAAATGAATGTATATTAATTAATTTTGTTTTTTATTGTAATTGAGATTGAGGCCAAATTATGAAAAACTAATAATAAAAGTTAAAATTATAAAATACAAATAATAATATTAAATTATGACAAATTCAATCACGAAATTACTTATGAAGAAACTTAAAACTTCAGTATCAACTAGTAAGAGAATTGAAGAACTTGAAATTGAAATTAGGGGTTCTAATTATTCTCTTTCATTTTAGATGGCCAGAAAAATTGGAGCAGCCAATCCTCTGGACACGTTCATGTGCTCTATAAGACTCGCACCTACTCCCATTTTGAGCTAGTAGAGATCCCGCTTTAGATTCAACTTCGTCTGCAAGCCTTTCGTGAAGCATCTCCATTTCTTCTAAAGTTCGGGTGCTAAATCTACATTATTGACAATATTGTCAGCAATATAAAGCCTAATAGTGGTACACTTGGACTCCAACTCGTCCCAATCTTCATTTGACATATTCTCTAGCTTCACATCCTTTCCCGTTAACGATTTTGCAAGATCTTGTTGAACTAGAATGTCCTTCACACTCCTTTGCATAGAGTGAAATTTTCCCTTCCATTAAACTGCTCAACCTTGAAATGTGAGGGGTTAGAGCTTATCATGACGAACAACCCACGACCAATGAGCCAAAGCTTTGATACCACTTGTTACGAAATCAATCTCCACCACACAAGTAATAGAAGTAGAGATGAAAAGATAAATAAGAAACCAAATAAAGACACAAAGATTTAACGAGGTTCGACCAATATCTTTGTCTACGCCCTCAGAGAGTTTCTCTTTCACTAAGAGCAAATGCACCCATGAACCAAGGGAAATTATTGATTTGCCAATCAAATTGGTACTACCAATCAACTATTCATCTCAAATTAGCAATTGCCTCCAGCTTACACAATGCACCAGTGAAAGGCAATTTGCCTGCCAATCCACTATTCACACTTCAAATTTGAATAATTCATTAAACTAATAATTTAATTAACTAAATAACTAACAATTAAATTAATCATCCAATGTTAATGTAATAAAAAAACTAATGAATAAATTTTAAAAACAAATAAAATTGTATATCAAGTATAAATATTGTTCCCGATAAAAAAGGATTGAAAAAAAAAACCATAGATATCATTATCATAAAAAAAAAAAATTATCTATGACAATTGATAAGATTACCAACCAATCTTCATTTGCCATGTGTCGACTTTAGATACATTTATCTTACAAAAAATATATATAATTTCTGATAAGATAATCGCCCAATCATCATTGGACACGTGTCAACTATAGATATCGTTATCTTCTGAAAATATATTTAGGATATGTGATAAGATTTTCAACCTATATATATGTGACATGTGTACTTATCCTAACTTTTTACCTTTCAATATTGGTAATAAATAAGCTTCAGACTCCATTTTCTGCTCACACATTCCTCTCATTCTAGACCTACATCTCTTTCCAAATCTATCATACATCTCATTTCTCCTATTTCTGATGGAAGAATTGAACAAATGGTTGTTAGAAAGGGAACGTGAAAATATGGAAGAGCTCGAGCGGATTCAAGCAAAAAACTCTCAAGCGACTGCGATGGTGGCGCAATATCAATTATCGGATGCACGTAGAGGGCGTGGTTCACGACCTGGCCGTGCCCAAAAAGTAGAAAGACATAGAGAAGTTCGAGGTCATTTTCTCCTGGAGGATTACTTTGTCGAACGTCCGGTGTACGACGAAGCAGGTTTTCGGAGGCGGTACAGAATGCAAAAACATGTCTTCCAAAGCATAATGAAGGACCTATGCAACTTCGATAGTTTTTGGGGGCAAAAAGCAGATGCCACTGGAAAAATGAGATTGCTTCCCGAACAAAAAATGACAGGTGCCCTGAGAATGCTTGCGTACGGTGCAGCTGCAGATCAATGTGATGAGATCATTAGGATGTGGGCTTCTACAGCGCTGGAATGTCTCAAGAAATTTTGTAGACAAGTCGAGTTTCTTTATGGTGGGTGGTTTCTTCGTCCTCCAAATCCCACTGATCTATATAAGCTTCTCAATAGAGGACAACGTCGTGGGTTTCCAGGCATGATTGGGAGCATCGATTGCATGCATTGGGAGTGGAAGAATTACCCAACCTGCTGGGCTGGAGCTTTCTCGGGTCGAAAGGGTAGACCAACTATTATTCTTGAAGCAGTGACGTCTTATGACATGCGTATATGGCACGCCTTCTTCGGAACCCCTGGAGCTCAAAATGACTTAAATGTGCTGGGTGCGTCTAATGTGTTCGAGCGTGTCATAGGTGGAACTGCTCCTCTGGTTGAGTTTGAAGTCAATAACAAAAGGTACACCAATGGTTACTATCTTGCTGATGGAATATATCCGAGGTGGTCCACTTTTGTCAAAACAATATCAAACCCTAGAACAGAAGAGGAGAAACACTTTTGTAAAAAACAAGAAGCTTATAGCAAAGATGTGGAGAGGTGTTTGGTATCCTTCAATATCGATGGGCCATACTGCGTCACGGTGCTAGGTTGTTCAAACTAGAGGATCTTCGAGCCATCATGATAAGTTGTATCATTCTTCATAACATGATTGTGGATGATGAGTTTGTTGAGGAAGAATTTGTGGAGTCTCAAGAAGTTGATCTAATGAATCCAGTAATGGCAACCGTCTATGACCGGTCTGTGCATCCCGATACTGGAGCACCTATTCCTTTCAAACCGGTAGGGAGAAATGGACAGAATCTTCCTGCATTCATGGATCGTGAATTTCAGGTAGAGTCAGCCTACCTCCACAAGTGCCTACAAGATGATTTGGTGATGCACAATTGGAACATGGATGGTAACTGAGTATGAACCACCACAATTTGGGATTTAGATTTGAATAATGGTGGTTTGTAATTTTAATCAATGTTTTCTATGTTTGTGTGCTTTCTTGATATGTTTGGCTTTATTTGTATTTTTAATCGATGTTTATCTATGTTTGAGAATAAAATTTGTTTAACATTAATAAAATTATTGTCATTTGGATTTACATACTTCTTATTATTATTGTTATGTTCATTCATCAATTTATTCAAAGCATAAAATTTTTATTTCATAAAATTAAAATTACATAAGTTATATTAAGATTACAAAAAAAAAAGTTGCTTGCATAATAAAATTAGTCGAATTGAGGTATGTAGCAACCACTGCTATCAGTATCGGACATTGTTTTGCTACGACATCACCCTTTTTCTTTTTTCACCAAGCCTTTGATTGTGGTGTCATGGAATTAGTATCCATGGTCATAATTCTTGCATCTTCTTTCGCCTATTCAAATTCGAATATCTTCTTTGTGTGAGCAGCCATTTCTTCATTTCTTTTCTACACTAGCTCAACAGAAGCCTGAGTTGATTCTGCCATGGCTTGAATAACAAGAGCCATACTTTCTGTTGCATCTTACGTCTTCTTTCCTTTTTTCTTTGCTTCCTTGGCTCTCTTTTGTCCCATTGGTCTCAGCATGGAGCTTGATGGTGTCTCCAAAACTATTTCATCATCCAAGTCAATTAGAGACTCGTTTCGGAAACACTAGTTGTCGAATATGATGCCGGTGGTTGAGAATTAGATGGTGGATCCACAAAATACGGGTGATACTTAACTTTCTCCCAACATTCAAATTTATCAAACTTCTTGGGATGCTTTTTTATGAAGATATCGTGAGTTTGATTTTCCTAAACAAGAAGAATGAAGCAATAAAAATCAACCAAAAAATTAATATAACATTTGTATGGGGAAAATTTAACTTAAAAACATAAATATAATAATAATAATAATAATAATAATAATAATAATAATAATAATAATAATATAACAAAATAGGATCGGGACAAAAATCAATACCTCGTCCATTTTATTGGTTCCGCTCATTATACGATTACGAGAAGTCATTCGTGCATTGTGCCAATCTTTGAGAATTCTTTTCAACGTTCGAGACTGAGATTGGAAAGCTTGAGGAGTTCGGCTTGTCGGTGGACCTTGCCAATTTTGCACATAATCGGCATGAACTTTTTCCCATAACTTTGAGGAAGTTATATGTTTGTCGGTGATCGGGCACACGGTCTTATGCGTCCATGAATCGCACAATTGAATTTGCTCGTCGGTAGATCAATTGGTACCCGAATCTCCCATTGTTGGATGATAATTGAAAGAAATGAAGAGAAGATTGATGGAGGAAGGAGATGGAGAGGTAAAATTATTGAAAATTTTGGTGTGAGAAATTAAGGTAAGGGAGAAGGCATTTATAGAATTTTAAAAAATAAATTTATGATTTTTTTTTTTTACATTTCAAATTATTTTTTTAAGATAAAAAAATTAAGTTACCGTTGAAAATTAATTGACCGTTGTAAATTAATTATAGCTGTTGGATCTTTGATCCAACGGTTGAGATTAAATAACCGTTGCACAAAAATGATTGGTCAGAGAAAAAAAAAAGGCTGCTGGCAGCAGGCCCATGTGCAATGGAGCCCCCCACCAACTGTCGGGGATTTTGTTTGCTAGTTTTCAGTCATTGGACTGCCTGGGCGAGTGGTCCCTAGGTGGCCCCCTCCAATCAGTCGGGCAATTATCTACCGCTGCATCAGCCAAACTATCTCTTTTCTCCGATTGGTCAGTCAACCAATCTACTGTTGCATTTGCTCTAATTAGAGAATTACACAAGTATAAAATTACACCGTTCAAGTTTATGCCTAACCAAAATCTTTTGTATCCAATCGGATACCCCATGTACGCTCTCTCTCAACCTAGAAGATCAATCATTCTAACTGTCAGAACCCATCCCGAAAATCCTTTCAAATTTTCAAGATGGACTCTGTGGGGCCCACTTTTAAGAAAAATTCGACAGAACTTCCCTTAAAAGTGGACAACCCAACCTGTGAGAAAAACGACAAAAACACATATTTCTAAATTCAAGATCTCACAACATGCAGTCATCCTATATTTCACAACCACCACAGTTATTAAGCAAAATCCAAACGTAAGGCAGTAAAATTTATACAATACAGCCTCTTAGGGTTATCAGAGCAATCTACGATAAAATGAAATATATTACATGGGGTAGGTTAATATTAACCTACGAAAGGCAAGTGGCAGAACTGGTGCTAAGCCTCGATCCCACGCCGAACAGCAACACTGCGAACTGGGCAAAGGAAACCGAAAAGCCCAGGGGAAAGTAAGCGATAAAACGTTAGTTGTGAGTGGACAAAAATATTTAATTAAGAAAGAAGTGTTTCTCACTTTCCCACATTTATTATTTAGAACGTTCTTATGCATGCAATAGGGAACTAAAGGTTTTTAAATCACTTTCATGACTAAGCCAGCCCCGCTGGCTTAAGGGAAGTTCGACCGACCCTGTTAGTCGGACGAATAAATAAATAAGTAAATAATTTAAAAGGTATGAGGAAAAACGTCATCACCATACAATAAAATAAAGTGAGCCGCTAAGGCTCGGGTCGGAGTGTCCCACACTCAAGAGCATCCCATGCTCGGCTCTACTCACCCACTAACACAAAGTAAGTAGGGAGGAGTACCAATAGGCTAGCTAGCAATAAAGTATATCGACCCAGGTATGGTGGGTAAAAACCATATGAAAATCGAGAATTTGTGAGATTTCCTCGAAGTCTCACAAGAAAGGAATTTAGTCCAACGACGTGACCCCGCACGCCAACATGATTCAAAATTATGAATCAATATATTAAAATCATGTAAGTTTATAATCTCGAAGAAATCTTCCATTTCCGAAGATTTTTCGAGAAATCCGAATCTATTAATAAATAATGATACTTCCATTTTCAGAAATAATCTTATCGAAGATTATTTCTAATAAAAAGTTCGAAATGGAACATAACCACTTCTAATCGGCAATTTGAACCATAACTAATTTCATAATCAAAATCGAATAATTTGCTCATTAAATAACAAATACTTTAAATAATTTCGTAACTTAGAAAATTTAATTGCATGCATGACTTTAAAATCAAACGTCCACTCACCGTATACGGCTAAGCCTGCCGTCGATCAGAACCCTCTTCGTAGGAATCCTCCTCACGTCCTGTACAATATAACGTTCATAAACCAATAAGTACAGGACGGATAAAAATTAAATCCACCAAAACCAAACCATATCCCAATTGTTATTATTTGCTTAAAAATCTCCAATTTCACTTTTCTAACTTCATTTCTTTACTTTGAGCTTCCGATTAAGGAATTCCGATACACGAATTATTCGTGAATTAATCAATGAATTTCACACCATAACGAAAACCATATCTACACTTCACAAAATTAATCCGAGGTCACCAATATGAAAACTACATTATACCATCGATTTAATAACCAAATTACGACAATCAGAAACCTGCCCTACACCACCTCACGCGCCGCCCACAGTGGCGGCGAGTGGCGGTTACTCGCCGGAATCAACCTCCTCCTATGGCCACCAAATTTCATCCACAACATCAATTCTACTCACTGATCATTTCATTCAACTACAACACATCCAAATAACAATCAAAACCAGTCGAAATCAATGAATGAACATAAACCCAGAAATTGTCCAAGAACCCTAGAATTTCAATTCAACAATTCGACTTCTACACAGCAAATCGAGACACAAGGCCATAGGGGAAATGATCAGTGAAGAAAACCGAACCTTCGACACCGGTTTGGTGGCCGGAGACGACCGAAATCGCCGGAAATCGCCGAAAAACCCAATCTGCTACAGTGAACTTTGTGGCTCAATTCCGAGCTCCTCCGGTCGAGATACCATGAAATGCGACCATGGGCATGACGAGGAGGAAGAGGCGAACCTTGGAACGTCTGGGTTTCGTCGTGGGGCGGCCGGAATCGAAGGAACTCAGAGGAAGAGGTTTCGGCCGAACTGAAGGAGGAAGAAATCGGGGGAGAGGAGAGAGAAAAGGCCGGGTAAGTTTCCAAATTTGGAAACTTACCACAGTAACTTCCTATTTAAAGAATTTACTATGAACAGTAACTGGGAATAGTAAATTTAGTTTTTCGCTTATAACTTTCGCATACTAACTCCGATTTTTACGAACCACGTATGCATGTTCTCGGTTTAACATCCTCTACGACTTCCATGAAGAACATTTTCTCAAATTATGACCTGAACAAAAAGTCAACTTTTAGGGCCACTAAAATCATATAACGGAGTAAAAATTAAGTGTAACTAACATCTACCGTCAAATTAATAAAAATCGAAAATTCTGGGTTCAGGACGTAACACTAACCCAATAGCTATACACACTCTTGAACACAACTCCCCCCTGCTTCTATACACAGAGACCCTTGGAATTGCTGTCTATTTCTAGTGATCACTCTCTTCTCCAAATGGTTGATGGACACATCCTTTTATAGCCAATGATGGGATATCAAAGTGCTCACAAGCACCACCATCTGATCACATGCTTCCTTCATGAACTTTCCATGTTCATGAATCTTCCAATAAACCTTTTGTCTAGGAATGTGTAGGGACATTTCTATATCAACTTGATAAGAGAGCCAAGAAGTCACATTGGCTAAAATCTCAACATCACCCATCTTCCACATTAACTCCATTGGAGAACCATGCATTTATTCCCAGTGAATCAACTTGACCATGCATTAATTTCTCATGCATAGTTGCCATCATCAATGCACAAACCATTAATACCATGCATTCATGCCATGCAAAATAACTTCACCAAGAAGGAATAGACATCAAACCTAACATGATCCGCATGTATGGACTGGTACCACAACGGATCCTCGGTTTATCAAGCTAGACAATTGTGCCTAGGGTTGTTCCCACTATAGCCACCGCCTCTTCTGTCATCAGAGTTGGCCGTAACCCAAAAGTTTTGACCCATACTAGAAGGAAATAATCAGAACCTGACTAACATCACACATCCCATCGTACTCCTAATGCAAACATAGATTTCTCAAAGAAGCAGGGTTCTCTATAAAAGATTCGTGTGCGCTCCTCTTTCCATGAAAACCTCAAAAAAAAAAATGTATGCTTCTTGGAGGGACAACAATTGCTTGAAGCCCCATACCAATGCTATAGTGCTCATAAGCGCCTTTGGATTAATCTTCTCCTTCACATAAAGAAGCTGTCCCACAACATAGTGGTGATTAAAGATCACTGCCTTGCCGATGACTCCAAATGACACACGTTCTTTGTTAGAGATAGTAAGGGCTGTCGCAAGGCAAAAAAACACTTCATCAACCATCGTTAGAGGACGACAGTGTGCTGAGAAATAAGGAATAAAGTTCTAGGTCTTGCTTGGTATTCCTCTTTTTTTGCTATATAAAATAATTATTTCTCTGCTTATTAAGCGCAAAGATATAAATAACTTCCTTGTAGGAAGGAAAAAAATTGGTGAAAACTGATTATTGTTTTTTACGTGTAAGAATGGAATGAAAACACCACAAACTCAACTCATGTCCAACAGACAACACGCCACTGCAAGGACCTTTTACCCAATCACTTCGTCATCCTTGATCATTATTCCAAGTTAGTAACAATTGTTCCTTATTTATACATGCAAGAAACAAAAAAAGAAATATAATATGATGAAATATCGGGGGTATTGACGAAGATTGCAATAGTATCAAAGGAAAAAAGAGTGAATCATCCTTATAAAGAGTGATTTGCAGAGCAACATGTGAAACGAATGCTAACTGGAATGGAGAATGTTGTGAATATCTTGTTTCAATGTTATAGTTCCACTTAACCTTTAAGTCTTCATAATTGGTATCCTAGCCCATATTTACCTCGAGTTGTCGAATATTTGTTTGAATTGAATGGAAGATATTCTTAAGAACATTGTGATATATGTGGCACAAAAGTTCAAATTTTTGGTAGCCACACTCCTGAACTCTGATCGGATCTCTAGCTTGTAAGGGGATGGGTAATTAGCGAGTTGGCGGTAAATATTGTGGTCAGCATAAATTTTGAACCTTTTCTTTTCCATACTTGCAACGAAATTTGTTCTAAATATTGTTCGGTTCCACATCAACGATATAGTTGTACTCAAACGAATCTCTCATGCTTTACCCAATAATAAGAGATTCGGAGAGGGTGGGAGATGTTCTTACGAACAGTTCCAAAGCAAGGGTTGTGCTAAAAATTAACATTTCATTATGCAAAAACAAAATATTATGGTCGGCTCAAATTTCGATTTTGCAAAACACAATCTCGAACTTTTGTTTTTCTATACTTGCAATGAATCTCGTTCTAAATACTGTTTGGTTCAACAACAATATAGTTGTACTCAACGGAACCTCCCAAACTCTACTCAATATTGGGAGATTCGTTTGAGCATAACTATATTGTTCATGTGGAATCGAATAGTATTCATAACGAGTTTCGTTGCAAGTATGAAAAACAAAATTCAATATCAAAATTTTATGCCAACCACAATATTTTCATTTCGGCTGAATGTTGGGAACGTTAATTTTTAGCACAGCACTTGCATTTGAAGTGTCTCTAGATCGCACATATACTATGTTTGATGGCAGACTCACATCAATGACAAACCGGAAATAGTGGCAGGCAAGGCCAAAAAAGTTGCACAACATCAATGACACATATATAGCAGCAACAGCTGGTGGAAAGTGTCTTAATGTTAAAGATATATGATACAGAAGGGAGTTGGAGAATCAAATGATATGAGATAGACATTATTTTTTCTTTAGAAATTTGACTTAACGGATATCTTCAACAGAGAGTGATTATGACCCTAGTTGGATATGGATATATGGGTGATCATTACGATGTTAGTGTTGCTATGAGTGGATACGACGCTGGTGTTGCTATGAGTGGATCAAGAAGACCTAAAGCTCTGGTATACTTCATGAAATTGGTGGAACAAAATCTTTTTGACACACCTGATAAAGCCATCGTAGCTCTCAAGCAGTGTGTTATAGTTGCTGGGCTGACTAATGCTGAGATCGGAGGTTTCTTGGAAGTAGCTACATTGTCTAGACAAGATAGTTTGCACATTCGTAAAAAAATGCATCAATTGATTGCTCAATTGGGAAATGATTTTGAGCACATTCAAAAATATATGCATCATAGATTGTTCCTTGTGACCGAAGAATGGCCTTATACTCTCACAAATGAGGCGGAGTTGAAGAACAACATATTTTATTTTCCGGTAAAAAGGCTTTTTTTGCGACATGGTGAGTGGGATGTGTAAATACAAGGATGTACGAGCTCCAGAATAAAAGATAGATTACAAACTCAACATAATCAATAACAGAGAATACTCATAATACAACAACATTGGTCACGCAGTGAAAACCTCAATCGAGATCAAAAACACTGTGGGGCTCTAACTCTTGAGAACCCAATGATTCACTTATCAATTAAGATTACACATTTAACTCTGGGATTGCAATGACTGCTGCAATCCTTACTGAACAGACTACACATTTAACTCTGGGATTGCAATGACTGTTTCAATCCTTACTGGACAGACTCACTTAGTTGTTTTACAATCTGTTTTCAACATGGAACAAAACAGAGCAACAAAGAGACTAACTCTTTTACAACTAAAGGATTGAAAATCAAACTATTCTCAATACATTGAAGAACCCCTGAACCCGTATTTATATAGGAGGAAGAAATCACCAAGATGCTTCAGCTTGGTTGAAGAATGATCACGAGGTGCAGCGGTAGTTGGTTCCCACTTCCATTTTAGACAACAAGATCTTCATGATTGCATCGAGTTGACAGCAAGGAAAAACAATTTCTTCTCACTTCTGTGTTCATGATTAGACGACAAGGTGAGATGGAAAGACAATATGTTGTTTCCTCCATTCTTCCTTGACAGCAAGGTTTTTGTGAGAAGAAGGTGGAGAACCTTGCTGCCATGGTCTTCCTCCTTTCTCCTTTGGCAGCAAGACGATATGGAAGACAGATACAATTGCTTCCTCCTTTGTTCTTTAACAGCAAGGTTGTGCATAAGGAAAAGAAGAAAGCACATGACAGTGAGGAAGAAGACCACTATGCACAACCTGCAATATTCTTCAGATGAAGTCTTTATGACAGCAAGACTACCACAATGCAATTAAGCAATCTTTCATTCTTGTTCTTCGAGTTCATGCTTAAAAAGCAAAGCTATCATAATTGCATAAACAACTCTTCATGCTTTCTCTTAGTTCACGTTTTGACAGCAAGACCACCACACCACCATACTTGCAATTAAACAATTATTCATTCTCTAACAGCAAGATCACCACCATAATTTAATAATTGAACTTGGGCCGCACATGACCTTGGGTAGAGTTTTGTGGTTATAGGAATGCCAACAATATGTTAACCTAACAGGATGCAGACCTTATAAAGCTAATTTTTACCTGTGGATGTTGAAAATATTCTTGCTATTCCTCTAGCTAGAAATCACAGTGGAGATACAATAGTTTGGCATTACTGTGAGAATGGGTATTATACAGTTAAATCTGGGTATTGGGTGGGTATGGAAAGTAAAAGTTGGGGATCGCGTACTAGATGTAGTGGTGAGAAGAATGCTACTAACTCCACCAATGTTTGGAGTAAGATTTGGAGTCTTCGAATTCCGGCTAAAGTCAAGTTATTTCTTTGGAAAGCTTGCCATTCTTTCTTACCTTGCGCTGAGTCTTTGGAGACGACATATCAATGTAAACCCGAGTTGTGGAAGATGTGGAAAAGGGGAGGAAACTGTTCTACATTGTCTTTGGGAGTGTGGCTTTGCGAAAAATTTATGGAAGCTTACCTGGTTGCGGAATGTTTACAAAATGTGATAGAACCCAGTTTTTATAGATCTTTTTATGCATGTAGCAGAGACTAGTAGTGGGATGGAGTTGGATTGGTTTGCGGTGTTAGCTTGGTGGCTTTGGAGGGAACGAAATAATGTGATGCATGGTAAGATAGGATCAGAACCAGCTGATTTATTGTATAGGGCAGCAGACTGGCATGCCAAAACTATGCAATTCCAGGATACAAGGTTGAATTTGGTTGGTGCAAGGTATGAAGCAGAGGATAGTGGAGCAGCGGAGAGGGATGACAATCGTGGGATGCAAGCAGTAAACCAACAGGTTAGTATGTATTTTGATGGTGCATGTGATTCTAAGAAAAATAAGGTGGGTTCAGGTGCAGTAATTCAGAATGGGCAACAAGATTTAATTGGTGCTTTTGCTATCCCAATTCAAGCAAAACTACGTCCTCTAGCTACTGAGGCAACTGCATTATTGTTTGGATTACGATTATGTAAAGACTTGGGGTTGAAGAAGTTTGAAGTGATTGGAGATGCTTTGAATGTGATAAATGCTTTGGATTATGGTGGCCTGGATCTCAGTGAGGTGAGTGCTGCGATGGATGAAGTTAGGAAATTGAAGGTGGAATTAGAGGTACTGTCTTGGAAGCATGTTTGTAAGAAAAAGAATGGGATTGCCCATGGCTTGGCTAGGAAGCTTTGAGGCTTAGTTTGGGATTGCTTCCCAAGGTGCTTTTCAGACAAAAGCACTTCTAGGTCTAAACTAACCTGTTTGGTAAAACTCTAAAAATCAGCTTTTGGCCAATTATGGATTCTCCCAACCGTGATTTTGAGAAGCTACAATTTGTAGCTTTGCAAAACTGCTTTTGTGGAAGGGAGATGAAAACACAGAGCTTTAAATGATTTCTATTAGACTACCCATTTCATCCTTCTTCTTCTTTAGAATTTACTTTGAAAAAGTCTGAAACCATCTCATCTCTGTGCGACCTCCATTTTCTCCTTCACCTTCCATCTTCCTCCTCACTCTCACTGAAATCCAACCCTACAATGATCTGCAAATAATTCTAACATAGATTTTTGTCCTGATCTCAAACACAATCTTCTGATCTTGAAAAGAAAGTTGCAAATCACATGAATAGCAAGTTCAACAACCCAATACTCATAATACCCAAATCTAACCATACACCACTAGAATCACTTCTGAAGAAAAATCAACGACGTTTGGTGGTTGGTGGGTGTTAGGTCTTCGATCTCGAGGCGGCCATTGGTGCCGATTTCCTTGCGGTTCCAAGCGAAACTCTAAGTCAAAACACTGAATTCGTCCATATTGGAAAGTCTGGGTGCCCGATTGCAACTGGGTGCGATTGGTTTATGAAATTGGCAGGAATTTGGTATCGATGAAAGAAGAAAAAGATGTGACCTTGGATTGTATTCTGGGAATTTGGATGAAGCTTGGATCATTTTCTGGGTTCTGTTAACTTCTCCTTGTTCCAGTTTTTGAGAAGAACCACGACATATTCAAGGAAAGCAATAAAATCTGGGTCTTCGTTTTTTATTTACAATACTTAGGTTTTGTTATTTTATTTTTTATTTTTTTAGAAGATAGTTAGGTGTTGTATTAATTCTTTGTCAGTAAGAATCTATGTCAATATTCTGTTGCAAAATACAAGATAAGTAAATTAGTTGAAAGCAAAAAAAAAATTGAAATATGAATTATAGCTAAAAAAATATTTGAAGAAAAGGAAGAATTAGATGAACAAATTTTATTAGATAATTTATTGGTATTTCAACATGATGTCTCTTTTGGTAATTACAAACAGTCACAGCACTTTCAGAGATAGTTTACCAAACACTTTGAAATAACTTTTCGTTCTCACAGCACTTTCAAAAATAGTTTACCAAACACTCAACTGCTTCCTGTCACAGCAAAATCAGAAGTGCTGTCACGCCCTGAATTTTAGAATAAACATTCAAAATCCGAAACATGAAATTTACCACAACTCAAAATAATCATCCTGAAAATTTCTTTTCTTAACAACCTCACCACCCGAAATAAAATCAAAACTGAATTTAGTCTCGGTTAATTATTACAACTCAAATCCAGAATGAACTGTAAAGCTCTAAATGAGCGTACACACCTCACAACTAAATGAAATAACAAAAACTGTTGTAACACCTAAGCAGCTCGATGACCTCTCTGGTTATCCTGACCTGCAGGAATATCCGCTTCACCATTTGAATAGTGTATCGGGATTGCAATAACACAAAACCCGGTAAGCTTATGAAAGCTCGTATGAGTAAAAGAAAAGACTGTTGTTTAATTTAATCATAATCAATTCTACTCAAGTCAACACTCAACCATTTCCACAACCACGAAGTACTAACAATCTCAATCAAATACCAGATCAATAAATCAAGACAACCCCAACTCACATCTTTCTTCACAAAACCTCAACATCGTATTTATAAAAATACAGTACATGACAGACTAGAGATCTAACTGAATCGTAGCCCGTTACCTGGCCTAGGTTATGACATCCGACATAATTATCATTATCGTATTTCATCAATATGCATACTTATATACATATTTAGAACGTCCGATAATTTCACATACTCAACCAATCGTATCCCATCATCCACCTATGATTAGAGCGTCCGATTACCTCACACCGGTCACTACGTTGACCTAAACCCATAAATGAACACAACATGTAATATCACATACTGAAATCAATCTAACCAAGATACCCAATATTATTATGAAATTACATAATTGAAATATAATCAATTCAACAATTCAACTCAATCATATCATCACTCAACAATCCACTCATCAATATATATTTTTCACGTAAATATAAATATATATATATATATATATATATACGTAATCATCCACTCAGAAATGACCACTAATACCATCTATAGTTCACACAAGAAAATCGTGAAATTCACTTGTATAATTAAAATTCATTTTACTTACCTATAGACCGTGGTGATTCAAGTCCATGTAATTTTAAAACAAATATTTAATCCGCAATATTTTTCACACAATTACCAAAAATAAATAAATCTAAAACGCTAGGTTCTTAATATGAACCACGTGAGTTTTACTCACCTCGATACTCAACTGCGTCTTCAATACAAATATAAATAACGCCGAAATAGCCCACTCAAATACAATCCGTCAATCACCTAATCAAATGTGATTAGAATTTAGCCAATAATTCCAAAACATAATTGAACAACCATTTAACGGCCGGATTCTAATTTATAATAAAATCCGACGAGCGGATTCTCCCGAATCGCTCCCCTAATTACCGTTTTGCACATATACGAAGATCCAACGGTCGGATCTTCACCCATGACCATACAAAGCTTCTGGAACAGTCATACGATCATCATATCAAATTTACAAGTTCATCGGACGGTCCTAATTTCACAGATCAAAAATCTAACGATCGAATCGATCGAAATCACAAAATTAATAACTAATTCATACAATATCCGAAAAATGCGTATAATAAGCCGAAATGATCGTATTGAAACATAGAATCATAAAATGGACAGAAACCAAATTTTAGACATCCGGAGGTGGCCGGAAAGGGCCGCCGGAGTTAGGGACAGAGCCACCGCCGACCACCACCAATGGTGTCGAGGCTGAGCTTCTCCCCTTCGTTTCATCATTCTGAGTAACTTTCATAACTAGCACAAGACCAAAAAATGACAGGAAGGGATCGAAAATTACCAAATACAGTCGGCGGCCTGAATTTTTCCAGAATCCGGCGAGCTTGAAAACCGACGTGAAAACTGCAACAACTCGCTTCGATCTCTTCTAGAAACTTGTTCAGAACTTCATTGCGAACTCACCAAGCCAAGAATCACAAGAAACGATCGTGTATAACTCGAGATATTTGGATCAATAGGTGGTTCTTTGATCTACACGGGGTCGAGCTCCGACGAACGTGAAAACGTTCGACCCAGCTTCGGTCCTTCTTGGTGCTTGTAAAGGAAGTTGAGGCGAGTTCAATGAGCCAAGAATCAAGTGAAAAGGTGACCTATAGCTCGAGATATTGAGATCGAAACCGAAAACGAGCCTTTTCGATTCGGGCCGTGCCGCCGCCGCCGCTGGCCGTGTCGCTGGCGCAAGGCTGCCTCTGGCAGCTGTGCAAGGTCGAGATGAAGCTCTGGAGGTGGTTGTAGCTTGAGAGGTAGCCGGAGGTGAGAGTGGGAGCACGGTGAAGCCGTGCTCTGTTTTGCTTGCTTTCGGCCGAGAGGGAAAACGTGAGAGAGAGAGAGCTACAGTGCTTTCCAAAAACAGAAATGGAGGCCGGACCAAAAAGGAAATTTCCCAAAAAATTTCTAGGGTTTTTTCTATATATACAAGTTTCGGAAAATCTTCTAAATTCAATAACTAATTAAAAAAAAATCCGATCTTTGTGTTCCGCACGTGTACGGACTTGTATCGACGAGCTCTACAACTTTCATGAAGGAAGTTTCTCCAAATTTTGCACGTAGAAAAAGTCGATTTCTCAAACCGAGCATTTCGAGCTTTTCGTTAAAATAATCGTTTCGAACCTTCGATAATTCAAAAAGTGAAATATTATCGAACAATATTCGTGAAATCGCACAATAATCGTTCAACATAATCACTCGAATTTAAAATGAAAATTACGGGTATTACAAGTGCTTTCTTTCACAGCAGAGTCAGAAGTGCTTCCTCTCATAGCACAACAATCCCAAACTAAGCCTGAGTCTAGTTCATTCGATGTATTGCCAAGAGGTTGGTCCTCCTTGGCTAGATGATTTATTGATACAAACTAGCTATTGTGTAAGTGCTTGAAGGGGCAGCTCTCCAGTTTGGGGACTGTTATTACCTCAATGCTAGTATCAATAAAGTTCATTCTTAATTAAAAAAAAAACACTTTTTTCGTAGAAAGGATAGCAAAAATCTTTATCATCACAAAGAATTGTAGTACACATCCCATGGTTCAAATTATGGGTATGATTAAGAAGTTTCTGGGAAAATCAGAATAATACACCCAAGTAACTCATTTGTTTTTTTTTTTTTTTTTTTTACTGAAGCGTAAGTCTTTGTTGCCAACTCACTAATTACCCATTCCTCTACGAGCTAGAGATTCATTTAGAGTTTAGGAGTGTGGCCGCCAAAAAAATTTGAACTTTTGTGCCGCCCCTATCACAATGAACGTGGGTATATACACTGAACTCTACACCCGGGAATAGCTGTCGAACCGGTACTCCATCGATGTTTGTGGACGTCACCGTACTAATGGCGTTGTGTTGTTCGATGGTCTCCACTACCACGACTGCCGTTTTTATGTCCTTTGGTATCTTTGTCCATCTTGTGCAGACAATTTGGGTATGGAGAATGATGGTGGACCAACCTCTTGCCTCCGAAAGTGAAGCTTTGGTCGTTGCCTCTCTCTTTGCAGCTTGGTGGTCAGCAGCCACGACAGCTGGTCTCTCTGTGGCAGTTCTATATGGTTTTAGTCTTTTAGATCTAGGGTTGTTTTGGTTGTTGTTGGGCTTCATTGTTTTTTTTTTTTTTTTTTGGTGTGTGTGTAAGATGTAGGTTATTGGGTCTCTGAACCGAGGACTGTTGCTTCCTTAATTAATCCTGATGTACATCAACATTTATAATACGTTTTTTTGAAGTGGTTATATTGTTATAATATGTTTCTTTTAATGAATGAGCTATTTGACAAAAAAAAAAAAAAAAAACCACGAGATCGATCGCCCACAGCTCCTAAAATATAAAACTAGAAAGAAACACACGGAAATTTAGTTCATTCCTTCCATCCTCGTAGGCCCAAAATTCCGAACCATGTCTCCTCTCTAAGCCTGCAACTCCATCACCGGCAGTCCTCCATCGCTACTACTCAATCCATAACTCGGACTTATTTTAGGTAATATCATCATATGAAGCTGACCCAGATGAGTTCTTGGGATTTTCTTTCATTCATATTGCTAGAAATAACAGACTGAGCTTCTAACTAAGTTGGTTCTTGCTATGAAGATTAATGGAGTGAAATAGAGATTACCCAGAAAATTAAAGATGAGCAACGTGCCTAAAGAAGCAATTGAGGTCGTAGCACAGAGCATTGGCATTACCAATTTGTCTGCTGATGTTGCACTTGCTCTCACCCCAGATGTCGAGTACCGGGTTCGCGAGATCATGCAGGTATTCCCATGTTGTTGTGGTCATATGATATGTCTTTGTTCCTCAATTTTGTGGAGTTATCATTAGCATTGTGTAGTTTTGTGTTTTGGTTCAACATTGTAGTTGTCACAAATATCGGAAAGAACTAGCTTTAGTTTAGCATCAGGTTTGGATATAGGAATTAGACATATCCAAATGTTTTAACAGTGCAAACGCATATCTGCCTAAAATGTTGTTTTAAGTATCAATTGCGAAGAGTTTGTGAGGAATGCATCGTTACACGAAAGTAGCAATTGATGAAAGTGTTTTGAGTCTTAAAATGCAGGAGGCCATCAAATGCATGCGGCACTCAAGAAGGACTATTCTGACAACCGATGATGTGGATAGCGCACTTAAATTGAGAAATGTGGAGGTAAGCCATTGTTATTTAGATGCAACTACCTTTGCAGTGTTTATGGTTTAGGGTTTACTTTCAGTTTCTGGTCGTATCTATCTAGGCTCATATCATACTTTCTCGTAAAAATAATAATTGTTTGCTTGTCTTCTACCTGCCTTAGCCAATATATGGCTTTGGTTCTGGAGATCCTTTGAGGTTCAAGAGAGCTGCTGGACATAGGGATTTGTTCTACATAGATGACAAGGATGTTGAGTTTAAAGATGTAAGAACTTGTTGACAACTTTAAACATGATTTTTCATGCTAAATATAATAATTTTCTTAACTTCTCATATTATACGTATCGCATGATACATACAGGTGATTGAAGCACCTTTGCCAAAAGCACCATTTGATGTATCAGTTACTGCTCACTGGCTGGCAATTGAAGGTGTTCAACCTGCAATTCCAGAAAATGCTCCAGTTGAAGGTATCCTGCCTAAACTTAGGTGCAAGGTTTCTTGGCTAATGAGGGATTTGATCTTTTACCAAGTTATTATCCTACTCTACCATGCTGAGGCAGGCATCATACCATGATTTATCATTTGCATATATACATCAATCCTGTTTAATCACATGCTCCTCTGATTAGTGATGATATAATGTTTGTGTTGCCTTCTGAAGTTTTATGTTTTTATACTTTAAACTTCTAATTTGGATTGGTATTCTGCTTTCTTTTTAGCGCTTGCTGTATACTCTGATGTCAAAAAGTCTGAATACAAGGAAGATGGACTTCCTGTAGACGTTAAATTGCCCGTTAAGCATGTACTATCAAGGGAACTTCAGGTATATCTCTTTCCATGTTTTGTATGCCTTTTTTCACAAAATAACATTTTAGTGCCATAATTTCTCTGTGGTTTCTGCAGTTTTACTTTGAGAAGATTACAGGGCTTACTCAAAGGTCTAGCTCAACCCTTTTTAAAGAAGCATTAGTGAGCTTGGCAACAGATTCAGGGCTTCATCCGTTGGTTCCTTACTTTACGTGTTTCGTTGCTGATGAGGTAATCCTGTGATGATAACTCCAAATTGGGACTCATGACTATATGTTACTTATTTGTGGTAGTGTTTTCCTGTAATCATCTCAGGTTACACGCAATTTGAATAATTTTCTCCTCCTATTTGCTTTAATGCGTCTTGTCCGGAGCCTGCTTCAAAATCCTCACATACATGTTGAACCTTATGTAAGCACTCCCTTTTATCAACTTTTGAAGTACAAGGAATTTGACCACATTTTCATCAATAATGACCAGTGTATGTATTTGAAATTTATATGCTTAATTTGAAGTGAATTTGTATCCATCTAATTTGGTAATTTTTTCCAGCTACACCAACTGATGCCTTCTGTTATTACCTGCCTTGTTGCAAAAAGACTAGGGAATAGATATACTGACAATCACTGGGAACTTAGAAACTTTACTGCCAACCTGGTTTCTTCAATTTGCAAAAGGTGAAGATTCTCTTTTTGTTAAATTTATTTCTTTGTTTGAGGCAAATTCATATGAAACAATGAATCCGAATGGATGCTCCAACTCTAACATGGTATAGGAGCTCCAACAATTTGTGTGCTAGGCCCTATGAATTTGAATGTAAGAATTGGTTGGATGTGCTCCACAGGAGGGGCCATATTGGAGAATGTAGAATCCCGCCTTTCGAATTCTAAGTATTTCAAATTCATTTTGGTTTGAATTCTAACCATGAGCAATGTATTTTTGCAGATTTGGACATGTTTATCATAATCTTCAGCCACGTTTGACAAGGACTTTGCTTCATGCTTTCTTGGACCCAACCAAAGCATTACCCCAACATTATGGCGCAATTCAAGGGCTAGCAGCTCTTGGTCCCAATGTGGTATTCTCTCCTAAATGCTTTTGTATTAGAAAAATTCTACCAAGGCTGCACTATTGGTGTATTAGCACATTCTTGTGTGGTCTTAGTTGTAGCTGCTTGCATTGTCTGAGTGACCTTCTGCCTTTCCTAATAGAAACAGCTTTTCCTTTTTGTGTTGTTTTAAGTAAATTGCTACACTTTTTTCACTTTGAACAGGTTCGCTTACTTATACTACCAAATCTCGATTCGTATATGCAACTTCTTGAGCCAGAAATGATACTTGAGAAGCAAAAGAATGAGATAAAGAGGCATGAAGCTTGGTGTGTCTATGGGGCCTTGCTGGTTAGTTCATAATTCAATCTGAACTTTGTTGTTGTGTTAATGGTTTTCCTATCAAATCAGACATGGAACTAACTAAACTGCTTCTAGCGTGCGGCTGGCCAATGCATGCATGACCGGCTCAAGATGTTCCACAGTTTGCTGTCTCCTCCAGATCAACCTGTTTGGAAGAGCAATGGAAGGATTGCAACAACAATGACAAGTATGTCTTCCTTTAACTTGATTAACTGCTATCATACATGCCTGGATATGAGTTCATCCAATAAAACACTCTTTGTGTTATGGTTTTGACATGTCTCCACTATTTATTGTTATTTCTATGCACTTTTGATGATAAAGATGTTACTTGAGGGTGTATGAGAACCTAAAGGTTGACTTCTAATGGGGCAATAAAGGAGCTTCGTCTTGTAATAATGTGTCTTTGGAGGATGGTTTAGGGCTGGGAGGGGTAATGTGTGTAAGTGCTAGGGTAATCTGTATGTAAACAACCCAGAAGATGAGGCCATCATATGGTAAGAGCAGAAAAGCATGGTAGATGCGTTTTGTGTATGCTTGGTCACCAGTAGATATGTGCATGTCCGTTTTGTGTGTGTGTAGAATTGACAAGAAATAAGGTGCTACTACGACAGCTTCAAATCAGCAATAAATATAGTGACCTGTTGTAGGGGATGTTAGTTGGAACCAATGTTCAGATTAGCCTTTGTTGTTTCAGGGACAGGTTAAAGGTGAAATCATACTGTTAACTTTTATTAAATACTAGATTGTTCTTGGATCTTTTTAAGGTCTTGGGAGCTTCTCATTCTGTGTGCACATGCATAGACGTCTATTGATGTTCCTTTGGATATACTTCATGAGACCAACCAGCTTAGAGATGTAACATATACACATAGGTTAACCTTTTCGCTTCACAATAGCATCTAGCTATGAAGGTTGCCAAGATGGTTACCTCATTTTACTTAATAACTTAACATCTACAGTTCTACACTTTCCTATAATTATCTTGTGCTTAACCTTTTTCCTTTCAATCAAGATAAACGCAAAGCAAGCACCGACAACTTGATGCTGCAACCACCACTCAAAAAATTAGCTCATGATGGCATGGTTGGAGCATTACCAATGAACTCCATGCAAGTTGACATGCAAGGGGCTGCAGGCGGATTCTCCGCATCTGTTGGGAGCTTGAATGTTGGCGTATCATCGATGTCCCACCAGTTACCAAAGGAACAAATGTCAGGAAGGGATGTCAGTGGCCAAATGGTAAAGGGGTCTACAGGTCCTGCTCAGGCATGGAAAGAAGAGACCGATGTTGGGCATGTGGTCACATCTTTGTTTGAACATTTTGGTGAAAGTGTACTCCCCTTTACTCCCAAATCGGAGCTATCTTTTTTCTTGTGATTAATTTGTACTATTTATTTTTCTCATGAATGTGTAAATCATTTGTTTAATAGGAAAAAAAAATTAACATTTAACATCCTATTGGATATGAATGTGTATGCACAACGAAGTAATTTGGTATTCACGTTCAAAAGCAATCTATAGGTTGCAGTAGTTGCACTTGTACTCAGCTGTCTTATAGAATAGATAAGTTAACCTTATAGTGTGTTGCATTCCAGTACCATTTTATACAAACTGTAATTTTCATTAGTTAGAAGTGATTGTCTTCGTCCAACTAAACAAAAAAATTAAAAAAAGTAAGTGATTTTTATTTTTCTTTATTATTCAGTAATGGGCATGAATTGTTTCATAAATTTCATTAACTGCACTCAAAATTGGCACAGAATTGATAGAGAAAAACAAAGATATCTTATAATGGAGCTTCAATATCATTACAAGGCAAATGCACAAGAGACTAAAGAGACTAACACGCAACAATGAATTAAAAGAAAAGCTTCCTTGTAGCCGGTCTTGATGGAGTGGTGGAGGACTTGAGGGGAAGGGGGATTCCCCTGGTTTCTTGACCCGCTGCTACTTTGTCAACCAGCCTTGCTGCTTTGGGGTCTGTTAGTAGAGTCTTCTGAAATGACTGCGAAAAGCCTGTTGCAATAATAGTCACATGGATCTCTCCAGTGTAGCGGTCATCCACAACAGCCCCAAATATTATGTTAGCAGAAGGATCTGCCAAACTTGTTACAACCTGAAAATGAACATTATGTGCACATTTATCAGCCTATTTGAAAATGAATTCACCAAGTTAAATTTATGAAACTTTGTTTTTTCCTCATCTCGGAAATGTAAGACGAGATGTCCTGAGGAGCCTGCTTTGAGCTCACTCCACATCACTATATTCTATTCTGCAGAAGTTCTGACACAATAGGATTACGCAAAACTTTTTATATTGTTCTCTGAGAAATCTGGGACACCTAAATGTAATTATTTCCAGAGAATAATCAAAAGCCATAGCAACTTTGCAGTCTCCAAAGTCCAAATGTTATGCAAGTACTATGATGGAAAGCTCCAACTCTCTGTTGTGACAAAAGATAGCGGTAATAGGATTATATGGAATTTTAAGAGGACTGTAAAGTTTACATGGGGACAAAATATTGGTAAAATTTCATACAGTTTGCTAGTTGAGAGGGATTTTACAATAAAATGATAACAGGCTCTTATAAAACCAAATTTGTAGGGTATATCTAAATTAGCATGAAGGGCCCGTACAACAGAACATGCACTTTTAAACAAATTCAATGTCATAGATTTTAGTGTAAACAGACAACCTGAAGTGTTCCTTTCTTCCTCTTAAGAAAATTTACGATTGAAGAAAACAGAATTTTGAACTACCTGAGACACTTTGTTCACTTCCTGCAGGGTTATGTCCTTTCCTCCAGTGATATTATACACTACTCCAGTGGCTGATTGTATTGAAGACCCAATTAGCGGCGCCAAAGTTGCTTGTTCGGCTGCTTCTTCTGCACGATTTTTGCTGGAGGAAACCCCTACTCCAAGCATTGCGGTTCCTGAGTCTTTCATGACTGCCTTTACATCTGCAAAATCCACATTTACCAGTCCAGGTATCTGCAAATTGAGGGATCACATCAATTGATCTGGGATAAGCAGAAAAGAAGCATGTACCAGCAGTGCAAAATGATAAATCCAAAGATCTCATATAGTATTTCGTACTATATAAAGAACTACACATACTATATAAAGAACTACACATTAGTAGTACAAATATGGCAATTGTTTTGTTCTATTCACAAATTATAATGTATTCACCAGTATTAATAGAACTAATGACAGAACAAGATGATGCTTAATCAATATAATGATGAATGAATTTGAACTTCTGATAGTTTCAGCATTTCGTGCTAGTACTCACTGTGATTATGTCAGAAATTCCTTGCACTCCTTGTCGCAAAACATCATCAGCAAGAAGGAAAGCATCCTGAAGGGGTGTCTGCTCATCAGCAATATCAAGCAGGCGGTCATTCGGTATCACTATAAGAGTGTCAACATTTTTCTGTAACTTTTCAATAGCCTCCAATGCCTGAAAGAAATAAAGTGCGAAATTGCAAATGCAGTCTCAATACAGTGTTGAACATGTAAAACCCATAAGAGTCGGCTAATCAATCTGAATGCTAAATGATTAAATAACATAGTTCAACTGTGCAAGCATCTTTGGAAAGGAACATTTGTATCAAAACAAAGCATTAGCGTGCACTTGGGAAGTTGTCAAATTTATATAACCATCAGGCATAAAAGGACCAAACTGACACCTGCCTGCACTGATCTTTTACGCCCTTCAAAGCTGAAAGGGTAGGTAACCACACCAACAGTCAAATAGCCTGCCTCTCTAGATATTTGTGCAACAACAGGGGCAGCACCAGACCCTGTGCCTCCACCCATACCAGCTGTTATAAAGACAAGATCTGAGCCTTTAAGAGCACCCGCAATGGCCTCTTTTGATTCCTCAGCAGCTTGTTCCCCCAAAAGTGGATTCCCACCAGTACCTGCATTTATATCAAATGCTTAAAATCACAAAACCTCACAGAATTTTACAAATACAGAGCAGTGATAATGTCTACATCAACTCAAATAGCGGCAATTATAACAGTGGTACCACATTGCTATCGTATATGCATACATACATCATGTATACACCCCCACAAATTATAGATTCCCTATATCAAAAGGAAAGTGCTCGACCTAGTCCCCGAGTCAAAAGCTCTCCAATTTGAAGCGGGTTCTCTGCAGCCGACTGTAACAGTGCTTGAGCATCCGTGTTAATCGCATAGAAATCAACACCCTAACGTCAAAACAATCAGCATCCCATCAGATATCAGTCACTCGCAAGTAATAGTCAAAACATCCCTTATACTTCCCTCAGCAAATTCTTATTTAGCTCTGAATTACGATGGCATACTTAAGAGGGTTAGTCAATTAAGCAAATACAAAATTTTAAGCCAATCCATCACCCTAATTCAAGTGGGTTTGTACAGTAAACAACATCACAAACAATGTACAAAATGTACGGTAAAAATCAAATATTTATCCCCATTTTCACCTCAGCTTCAAACAACATTCCTAATACTTCTTTGAGCAAATTCTTATATATAGCTCCAAATTACAATGCCATACTAAAATTGTTTACTCAATTCAACTAAAGAAGGTACCCCAATTCAAGTGGGCTTCTATAGTAAACACTGTTTTGTGATGGTGTACAGAATGTAAGGTAAAAAAATGATATCTTTATCCACGTTTTCACCTGAGCTTCAAACAAGAGACCACCCGGTTAAAGTAAGAAACTTTGAGGAGAAACTCACATGTAAACCGCTGCCAATCATGCGATTAACGGCATTGTTGCCGCCGCCGCCGACCCCAACGACCTTAATCTTGGCGGTTTCCATGGGCGCGAAGGAGCAGCTGACCGACGCGAAACGATGTCGTTTCGCTGAGCTTCTTCTTTTGGTACCCAGAGGAATGCATGTTCTGGGGGAAGTCAATGCGTTGCGGTGGTGAAATGCGGTGGGAATTGAAGACGACGTCGTCGAAATTAGCTCGTTCGGGTTCGCCAAAGTAGCCATAGTTTTCTGTCGAGCTCACTGTCGCAGATGAGAATTGGGTTTTTAGGGTTTTACAAAAATTGAAATGGTCGTCGTTTCTGTTACCTTTTTCTGTTGATATTTTATTGAGTTTTATTAACGAATTAGCTTTCAATATCTTAAATAAGTCCGGAAATCTCTTTATTATTCACTTGCCCCTCACAACACACAATCACACTTGGGACTCCAAAGATAAACTTAGATTAGCACATCAGGTGCCAGGTTATATGATATGATTAATAGACTTGTGTTTAACTAAGAAATTTGTGGTCGTTTCCTTTTAAAATAAGGGTTTAAATTAAATGCTGAAATTTAAATATTTTAATTTTAACTATTAACATTAGTACAAAGTTCATGGTGACCAAATGAACTATTATCAATATATTATTGTTAAACTTGCAGTGCAATGATCGGAACTCTTCATTTTTCGGTTGCTTTGCATTGTTACTCTTTAACAGATTCTCATCCAAATCAGGACCTGTATCATACTCATGCTTTTGGACCACCACATCACATTTCTTCCACTTTTCTAGGTGTCCTATGATTCCCTTCTTTCTTCTTCTTTTTTCCCAAAAATCGTAACTGCAAAGACTCACTTACCATTCTCTACAATCCAAGAAAAATTAGACAAATAAACATCAAAGGCACATTTCAACCCAAAAAAAAAAAAAAAAAGAGAAAAGAAAGAAAAACAACAAAGGCACACAATACGTGAGCCTTATCAGCTACAGGGTGAGGTGAATAGTCTCCAGTACACACAAATATATAAAAGAAGCATATTCTAATCTGCCACTTATTTCATTTAAATCACATTTAGTACTCTTTCAGTGACAGTGATTTCTAAAACGAATGAGCGGTTAATACAACACTTAATAGAAGGTAACGTAGACCAACAATACCAAGCAAACTCAAACTCCACACTCCAACATTACATACAATTCCTAAAAATAATCCATTGGACGTAAAATTTGTTGTTCTCAAGAGAGAATCCATAATTCAAACGGCACCTAACCAATGAAGGAATACATGCTTCTCCAAACAGCACTTCATTCTCCTTCACTTAGAATGGGGACTATGAGGGGTTTCATTTGTGCAATATATACAATAGCCCACCTGACAAAGCAAAACGCATTATAAGTATGATAATCAGAAAGATTGGGAAACAGAAAACACACACACACACCCTGAAACAACTGGTATCACTTTTACCTAGGCCCAAAAGGAATCAATTAATTGACCAGGGCAACTTCAGATTGAGCAAGCATATGAAATATCAATTGTAAAGGCTCAAGTAGTATCAGATTGAATAGCAAAGAAAAATATACATAAACAAGAGGCACCAATTCAACATAATTCTATAATCGAGACAAGTGCGCACATGGAAGGTTAACTCTGCTAGGCATTACAAATTTCATCATGCACAAATATGGACTCTTCTTTAGCCCTGTAACAAACGAGCTGTCACCATATGCAGGTCAACTAAAGCGGTTACTTGGTCATGTCACTTGAGATGGAAGGTTTCTACTCTTCCTGCTTTGAATGGATGACACCGCAAACTCAATACCATGAGGTCACATATTCTCATTACTAGTACTGGGTTAGTTGCTGCAATGAGCTAATGCCTGTAAGGGCTAGTCCTTATGAACCCTCTAGGGTGCAGTTAAAAGCCCAATAAATGAGCTCTATAATATTATTCATTTGCTCCCCTATTCATGCAAAAGTTTGTTGAGAATTTATGTGAGAATAAAAGGAAGTCAACTAATTAAGCGTAAATGGTGGTTCTGGAATAAGATCCTTTTCTCTAGACTGAAACATGAAGTCATAAAACACAGCTTAGATGGAAGAGGGCAACTATGTAACCCAAAAATGCTCACGTACACATTACAATACAAATGTGGCAAAATTTATTATGATACAGCAGCAATTAATTCATCCTAAATCTCGTTATTTCATTAAAGAAAAGAGACAAACATGTTTGAGAAGAACTTACATCATCCAACAGCAGACTGTGGCTGTAATAACCAATGTGAGATGGAATCTGCATAAGAAAATACAGTTCATTACTTTCCTCACGGCAAAACAAGGATATTACACTATCGACAAGGGCGTATTTCATTGAAACTAGATATTATTTATATTAGTTTTATAAATTGATTCAATAAGACAATAACCAAATCAATCAATGTATAATCTCAACCTAGTGTTAGAAGCGAAATTGAAAAATGAAGAGAGAGGGAGGTACAAATTAGTAGAGGGTCCTCTGTTGCAGCAAATTCTGGTACAGAGAGACGCAATGATCCCAACGACAACGAAAATCAAGCTCGTGACGAAGAACCCCATGCTGCTCGATTTCTCTTCGATCTTGATCCACACAATCAGGAAACCTCAGCTTCTGCAATTTAAATTCAATTTAGGGTTCAGACCTTCGGAGATCAAAAATTTCAGAATGAAATGGCAAATTGAAACCTACCGTTCTGGAGAAAGTGTGGGAAAAGAGATTAAAAGAACAGAAAAATGGTGATGGGGATCTTGCTCGATTTTGATTTTGATTTTGATTTTGATTTTGTGGAATGCTTGGTCATGGATCCATTCCAGGAATATAAGGAAAAACCAACTCGGACCAAAAACTGGGCCTGCGTGCGTGGATAGAGGCCATGGTTCCAACTTCCGAGTTTGAACAAAGCCCAAACTACAAAGTCTGCATTATCCACAATCTAGTGCTACACGATACCATTATAGATTTTTGGTTTTTTTTTTTTCCTGTTTTTTAATGGTGATGATGGATTAATGAAATCAAATGAATTGTCTAACAAAGCTTTATGAGTGCATCCTAAATTCTTTACGGCAAATTATATTTATGGCCATTTTTACTATATCTTTGTTTTTCTCAAGGACATCTAATCTAATCTATTCTTTTTTTTTTTTTTTTGAATAAAATATCATCATAGATTTCATTGTTAAAGATCATGCCAGAATGACCATTACATATTCTTCCATTACCATCCATAAACAGGCAAGAAGTTGTGGTAACACCTCGATGGTACAGAGAATAGGTTCATTCATTAGATATGTCTTGCTCACTTATTAAAGTAAGCATATTCAACTATGAACTAGTAATGCATAGTAATAGGTGAAGCTTAACAAAACTAAACCAAAAAATTGGGTACAAAGACCTAATAGTTCTTCTGGACCCAAGAAAGACCAAGCCCACTTGGCAGCCCAAGAAGCCATTCACAAGTAGGCTCGCTGTCCCCTCCTCCACCGAAATTTGGGCTCAAATTTGAGCCCAAAAAGGGCCCAAATACATTGATATGGACATCCAGCAACGGGTCACCTTCATCTCCGACAACTTCTGCAGAGCCGGCCAAGACCAGCCCAACGTCGCTGACACTGGTGAAGACTTTGGAGAATTCCATGCCGGGGTGATGCCAGGAAGTTGTAGCGTGAACCTAATGGGATCTAAGTTGAGGGCGTCAGATGTCACGCCCCGAATTTTATAATAACAATTCAAAATCCGAAACATGAAAATACTACAAACTCAAAATAATCATCCTGAAAATTTCTTTTCATAACACCCTCACCACACGAAATAAAATCAAACCGAATTTAGTTTCGGTTAATTATTACAACTCAAAACCAAATGTAATTGTAAAGCTCTAAATGAGCATACACACCTCACAACTTAATAAATAACAAAACTGCTGTAACACCTAAGCAGCTCGGTCACCTCCCTGGTTATCCTGATCTGCAGGAATATCCGCTACACTATTGAATAGTGTACCGGGATTGCAACAACACAAAACCCGGTAAGCTTATGAAAGCTTGTATGAGTAAAAGAAAGAACTGTTACTTAATTTAATCTCATTTATTCCCACACACAGCAACACCCAATAATCTCCACATATGCAAGTACTAACAATCTCAATCACACACCGATTCAATATATCACAACAAACCAATCTCACAACTTTCTTCACAACTCACAATCTCAATCACACACCAATTCAATATATCAAGACAAACCAACTCACAACTTTCTTCACAACTCTCATCATCGTATTTATAAAAAATACGGTATTTGACAGACTAGAGCTCTAACTGAATCGTAGCCCGTCACCTGACCTAGGTTATGGCATCCGACATATTTATTAATTATTGTATTTCATCAATATGTATACCTATATACATATTTAGAACGTCCAATAATTCCACATACTCAACCAATCGTATCCCATCATCCACACTAGGATTAGAGCGTCCGATTACCCACACCGGTCATTACGTCGACCCTAAACCCATAAATGAACACAACATATAATGTCACATACTGAAATCAACCCAACCAAGATACACCATATTATTATGGAATTACACAAATTGAAATAAAATCAATTCATTAATTCTACTCAATCATATCATCACACAACAATCCACTCATCAATATATATTTTCCACGTAAATATATATATATACGTAATCATCCACTCAGGAATGACCACTAATACCATCTATAGTTCACACAAGAAAATTATGAAACTCATTTGTATAGTTAAAATTCATTTTACTTACCTATGGACCGTGGTGATTCAAGTCCATGAAATTTTAAAACAAATATTTAATCCGCAAATATTTTTCACACAATTACCAAAAATAAATAAATTAAAATGCTCGGTTCTTAATATGAACTACGTGAGTTTTACTCACCTCGAAACTCCCGCTGCGTCTTCAATATAATTATAATTTATAATTAACGCCGAATAGCCCACTCAAATAAAATCCGTCAATCACCTAATCAAATGTGATTCGAATTTAGCCAACAATTTCAACACATAATTTAACTACTAATTAACGGCCAGATTCTAATTTACATTAAAATCCGACAAGCGGTTTCTCACGAATCGCTCCCCTAATTACCGTTTTTCACATATACGAAGATCCAACGGTCAGATCTTCACCCATGACCACACAAAGCCTCTGGTACAGTCATATGATCATCATAACAAATTTACAAGTTCATCCGACGGTCATAATTTCACAGATCAAAAATCTAACGATCGAAATCGATCGAAATCACAAAATTCATAACTAATTCATACGATATCCGAAAAATGCGTATAATATGCCGAAATGATCGTATCGAAACATAGAATCATAAAATGGACAGAAACCAAATTTTAGACCTCCGGAGGTGGCCGGAAAAGGCAGCCGGAGTTAGGGACAGAGCCGCCACCGACCACCGCCAATGTTGTCGGGGCCGAGCTTGTCCCCTTCGTTTCATCATTCTGAGCAACTTTCATAACTAGCACAAGACCTAAAAATGACGGGAAGGGATCGAAATTACCGATTTACAGTCGGCGGCCGGAAAAAATACAGAAACCGGCGAGCTTGAAAACCGACGTGAAAACTGCAACCTCAGGCCCCGATCCCTTCTGGAAACTTGTTCAGAACTTCCTTGCGAACTCAACAAGCCAAGAATCACAAGAAACGATCGTGTATAGCTCGAGATATCTTGATCGAAAGTTTCGGTGTTTCAATCCGTTCGGGTCGAGCTCCGACGAACGTGAAAACGTTCGACCCAGTTCCGGCCCTTCTTGGTGCTTGTAGAGGAAGTTGAGGCGAGCTCAATGAGCCAAGAATCAAGTGAAATGGTCGAGTGTAGCTCGAGATATCGAGATCGAACCGAAAATGGTGGTTTTCAGTTCGGGCCGTGCCGTCGCCGCCACAGGCTGCGCCGCCTTATGAAACTGCCTCCGGGAGCTAGAGCAGCTCGAGACGAACGCCTGAGACTTGGTTTGAGGTCGAAAGGTGGTCTGTGGAGGGAGAACAATTAAGGAGAAGTTTTCTCACTAATTCGGTCGAGAGAGAGGACGATGCGAGCTGAGAGAGAAAGCTCAGTTTTTTTTTTTTTTTTTTTCAGAAAAAGGAAGAAGAAGAGGAAGAGAGGAACCGGTAGAAAAAATTAGGGTTTCCCAAAATTTTTCTATATATACATGTTTCGGAAAACTTCGAAATTCGATAACTAATTCAGAAAAAATCCGATCTTCGTGTTCCGCACGTGTACGGACTCGTATCGACGAGCTCTACAACTTTCATGAAGGAAGTTTCTCCAAATTTCGTACGTAGAAAAAGTTGATTTCTCAAACCGAGTATTTCGAGCTTTTCGTTAAAAATAATTGTTTCGAAACTTCGATAATTGTAAAAATGAATTATTATCGAACATAAATCGTGAAATCGCATAATAATCATTCGATACAATTACTCGAATTTAAAATGAAATTTGCTGGTATTACATCAGAGCACCTATGAGTAGGACGCGGTTCAGCCCGTGGCCAGCGCTAGATTGATGGCCTAGGTGACAGAAAGAGACAGAGATCTAGATTGATCGGGATCATATGTTGAGCCTCCCAGACCACTACCAAAATTGATTGGAATCAGTTTGACGGAGAGTCCCGGCATTCGACCTCCATCGTAGAATAAAGTTTCTTGTGGACCTTCTTACAGCAACCATAGAGAGAGATTGGACGACCTGGTATTGAAGAGTATTGGCCAGAATTGCCACTGTAGAACCTGTCGCCTACATAATTTAGTGAGGTCACTGACCAAGTTACTGGCTATGTCCTTAGTTAGTGAGGTCACTTACCAAGTCACTGTTAACTACCATGTCACTATTATACAGATGTCACTGACCAAGTCACTGGTCACGTCCCTAGTTTGTGAGGTCACTGGCTAAGTTACTAGTCATATGATAGCCATGACTCATGACAAAGTCACTGATCATGTAACTGTCAAAGTCACTAACCAAGTCACTGTCAGTCACATGTCATTCACCAAGTTATTAGTAAAGTCACTGTTTTATCCACCTCACTAACTAGGTTACTTACATATCACTGACCATGTTACTATCCGTCATGCCCCGAATTTTAGAATAAAATTTAAAATCCGAAACATGAAAATTACCACAACTCAAAATAATCATCCTGAAAATTTCTTTTCTTAACAACCTCACCACACGAATAAATTCAAAAACTGAATTTAGTCTCGGTTAATTATTACAACTCACTCACAAAATAAATTGTAAAGCTCTAAATGAGCATACAAACCTCACAACTCAAATGAAATAAAAATAAATGCTGGAACACCTAAGCGGTTCGGTCACCTCCCTGGTTATCCTGACCTACAGGAATATCCGCTACACCATTTGAATAGTGTATCGAGATTGCAACAACACAAAACACAGTAAGCTTTTGAAAGCTCGTATGAGTAAAAAGAAAGAACTGTTGTTTAATTAAATCGTAATTATTTTTCACCCAAATCAACACTCCACAATTTCCACATCCACAAAGTACCAACAATCTCAATCAATCAACAAATCAACTCGAAACCCTAACTCACATCTTTCTTCTCAAAACCCCAACATCGTATTTATAAAAATATGGTATTTGACAGACTAGAGCTCTAATTGGATCGTAACCCGTCACCTGGCCTAGGTTATGGCATCCGACATATATAACTTTATCGTATTTAATCAATATATATACATATATACATATTTAGAACGTCCGATAATTGTACATACTCCACCAATCGTATCCCATCATCCACCTAGGATTAGAGCGTCTGATTCCTCATACCGGTCACTACGTTGACCCTAAATCCATAATAAGCACAACAATATGTTTCCACATAATGAAATCAACTCATCCAATATACATAATATTATTATGAAATTTAAGCATTTGAATTATAATCCAAATCATCAATCCAACTCAATTATATCATCACTCAACAACCCACCAATCAATATATATATTCCATGTAAATATATATATATATATATATATATATTTACGTAATTATCCACTCAGGAATGACCACTAATACCATCTATAGTTCACACAAGAAAATCGTGAAATTCATTTATATAATTAAAATTCATTTCACTTACCTATGGACCGTAGTGATCAAGTCCATGTGATTTTAATAACAAATATTTTTTACACAATTACAAAAATTAATAATTTAAAGCGCTCGGTTAGTAATATGAACCACGTGAGTTTTACTCACCTCGAGACTCCCGCTGCATCTTCAATTTAAAATATAAACCACACCGAAACAGCTCACCCAAGTATAATCCGTCAATCACCTAATCAAATGTGATTTAAATTTAGCCAATAATTCCAAAACATAACTATACTCCATTAAACGGTCGGATTCTAATTTTTAAGAAAATCCAACTGACGTATTCTCACGAATCACTTCCCTAATCACAGTTTTGCACTTATACGAAGATCTATCGGTCGGATCTTCAACCATGACCACACAAAGCCACTAGGACAGTCATATGATGATCATATCGAAACTATAAGTCCATCAAACGGTTCAAATTTCACAGATCATAAATCTAACGATCGAAATCGATTGAAATATCAAAATTCATAACTAAATCATACGACATCCGAAAAATTCGTATAATATGCCAAAATGATTGTATTGAAACGTAAAATCATAAAATGTACAGAAACTATATTTTAGACCTCCGGAGGTGGCCGGAAAGGGCCGCCTGAGTTTGGGGCAGAGTCGCCGCCGACCACCACCAATGGTGTCGGGGCCTAGCTTCTCCCCTTCGTTTCATCATTCTGAGCAACTTTCATAACTAACACAAAGACCAGAAAATAACGGGAAGGGATCGAAATTTACCAAACACAGTTGGCGGCCGGAATTTTTCCAGAAAACGGCGAGCTTGAAACCGACGTAAAAACTGCAACCTCACTCCTTGATCTCTTTTGGAAACTCGTTCAGAACTTCATTGCGAACTTACCAGGCCAAGAATCATAAAAAACGAAGGTTTATAGCTCGAGATATTCTGATAGAAAGTTTCGTTTGATTCGATCTGGGTTGGCTTCCAACCGCCACCACAGGCCACGCTGTCGTTTAAAACTGCCTCTGGGAGCTTCAGGAGGTCGAGTCGATGTAGAGGGAGGAGTTTCACTTGGTTTGGTGGCCGAAAACACGAGGAGTTCGTTTTGGTTCGTTTTCAGGTCCGACTGGTTCAGGCGATTTTGCCAGACCTGGAGGCCGTGACGGTGGGAGCGACGCCATCCAGCCGGTAAAGCAGCTCGAGATGAAGGCGTGAGATGTGGTCTGGGGTTGATTGATGGTTTGTGGAGGGAGAACGAGCTTGGAGAATTTTGCTCCCTTTCTCGGTCGGTCTCGGACGAAGGAGAGAGAGCTTGAAGATGATGAATAGTACCATTTCCAAAAATAAAAGGAGGCCGGCCCAAAATGGCAACCTTTCGGAAATATTCTAGGGTTTTTTCTATTTATACCAAAATAGAAATATTTTCTATATTTCGTAACTAATTCAAAAAAAATCCGTACAATGTGTTCCACATACGCATGGACTCATATCGACGAGTTCTACAACTTTCATGAATGATTTTTTCTCAAATTTTGCACGTATAAAAAGTCGATTTCTCAAATCGAGCATTTCGAGCTTTTCGCAAAAAAAAAAAAATCGTTTCGAACATTTGATAATTCAAAAAATGAAATATCGAGCAACATTCGTGAAATCGTACAATAATTGTTCAACACAATTACACGAAATTAAAATGGAAATTGCGGCTATTACACTATCATACACATGTCACTGATTAAGTCACTGGCCAAGTTATATCACTGACCATGTCATTGTTGTACAAGTCACAAACCAAGTCACTAGCTATTTCACTAGCCAGATTCCTAATTAGTGAGGTCATTGACCAAGTTACTGTTAACCTTAAGTCACTAGATATGTCACTGGCCAAGTTGCTGATCATGTCACAGTTATGACCATGACACTAATCAGTGAACATGTAACTATCAAATTTATTGACCAAGTCATTGTCAATCACATGTCACTTGCCAAGTTACTAGCAAAGTCACTGTTATCTCCATATCACTGACCAAGTCATATTGTATGTCACTAGGTATGTCAAAGTCATGACCATGTCATTGAGCACATAACTATCAAAGTTACTAACCAAGCCATTGTTAATCACATGTCACTTGCTATCACCGGCAAAGTCACTTTTATATCCATGTCATTGGCCAGGTCTGTCACTGACCATGTCACTATTAGTGAGATCACTGGCCAAGTCGCTATTAACACACTAGCTATGTCACTGGCCAAGTTCTTGGCCATGTCACAGTCATAACCATGTCACTGATGATTTTCTCATTTTCACAATTTTGTACAAGATATACAAACTAGACACATGGGCCGAGGAAAAAGAAAATAGAGGAAAGAAAGTAAAGAAGCAGATTATGGAGAAGAAGTAGAAGTTTCTGCTTAAAGAAAAAGGTTATGAAGAAGAGTAGCAAAGACATAAGAAATTTTAGAAAATTGTATATGACTTATGATGCAAGTCATTGGCCAATTGTAAACTCTAGCTTACTAAACCAATTAGTTTTTCTATATTTTTTATTTTTTATTTTTACATTTTTTTATGGTGTCATGGGCCATAGAAGTCATTCGCAAGCCCAGGTCTCTAGCTAAGTCACCGTTAACCTTAAGTCATTGGCCATGTCACTGGCCAAATTACTAGCCATGTCACAGTCATGAACATGTCACTAACCATTCCTGACCAAGTCACTGTTAATAGGGGTGGATTCGGTAGAAAACCGACGACAAATTCCATCAACCGACTACCGACCGAAGTTGGTCGGTTTTCCAAATCTGCAACTGAAACCAAGCCGCAGTCGACGGTTACCGACAGATCGGTATACCGAATTTCGGTTTGAATTTCAGCTCAAATTCGGAGAATTTGCCGGATCTTGAAATTAGGCTCTGCCATCAAGAAAACACCGATCACAGTCTCGATCACACTTTCCATCATTTGCAAGCCCTAATTGAAATTAGAAACACAGAGCTCTTCCTCCAGGACACCTTAATCTCATCCTCCAGATTACCTCAATCTGCATCGTCATCAGATTAAGTCTGATTGAGAGGGGATATTGCAAATTGAGTCAAGGGAATCGAGTTGGATTTTGAGGGTTGGATTGAAAATTAGGGTTATTGATCGATTTGAAGAAGAAATTAAATCTTGAAATTGGGGGTTTGGGAACTTGTGGCAGATGATTTATATACTCAAAAGAAGAACATGATGGGGGATGTGGAACTTTGCAGGTTGCGAGTTGTGTGGCAATCAAACAAAAAGAAGAAGATGATGATGGAACTGAAAAAGAAGAAGACGATGATGGAACTGGAAATAAGAAGAGGAGGAGGAAAGAAGATGAGAAAATAAAGTCAAAGAAAAAATTTCTTCTTCAAATCGATCAATAACCCTAATTTTCAATCCAAACCCCAAAACCTAACTCGATTCCCGCTCCCCTTATATTATGCACAAAGTTTATATTTATTCCCTCATACACCATAGAATTAAAACAAAACTACTTCTGCCCTCATTCATCGTAGCCGAGTCGAAGCTGGCTTCCGGCAAGGCTAAGCCGAGTCGAAAGTCGGTAAGCCGAATCTTTGGCCTAAATCGTTCATGCCGGTTTGAAATTCGACTGGTTCAGTTGCTTTGGCCCAAATTGCTAGCCCTAACTGTTAACCTCAAATTACTAGCAAACTCACTAATCACGTCATTGTTAACTTCAAGTCACCGGCCAATGAAGTCGTTGGCTAGACCAGGTCCTTAACTAATGAGATCACTCACCAAGTCACTGTTAATCTCAAGTCACTAGTCATATCACTATCAATGCCTGTTGTATTATCTAACCGCCAGACTAAGAACCTCTAGCAAACTTCCGGTTAAATAATTGTGAGGATTTTCCTAGCTGAAGAAATGATATCTCAATGATTTGGAGCGCATTATTTTTGTGTCAAATTTGAAGGGAAAGAGCTAGCTGGTTATTTTCAGCATGGTTCTTGTCCTTGATTTGGAATTGGGTTGGACTAGATTGAGCTTTGGATTCACTGAACGTGTTAAATTGTTTAGAGAGCATATGAATCTCCTCCTTTCGGCGAGCCTTTCTTGTCCAAAGAAATGGGGAATATGAAAAAACAAGTCCTGCACTCCATACTCAAACAATAATCACAGAGCTAGAAGAACAGATATTAGAAAGGGCAACTTGTATGGGCAGATCAGGAATGATTCTATTAGTGGCTTCAAATCTTAATAGCTGAAGTTGCTTTCGAATTCTAAACACAACTTTAAACAAGAACGACCTTTCTTTTACAACTCAAAATGGAACCAAACTTCATTGATTGGAACCAAAACTGTTACAGAGAAATGTCAAAGGGAAAGGAAGGTGGCATTGGCATTTCACAATTTCGAACTATTCTAAGATAACCCTGATTATTGTGAAGACAAGGCAAGAATCATCGGCATTTCACAATTTCGCATTGCGATCCTTTACTTTAAAATCCAATTGTTGACCAAATGGTTTTTTCACCCACATAAGCCTTGCCTGAAAGATAAACTAGGCTGGATCATTACCAGTTACTTTGATTTGTTTGTATTTTATCTTCTCAGCTGCTTCAGCCACCCCAGATGCAGCCTTGTCCAAACCCATTTTTTGTAACTCGCTTAAAAAGCCATCAACATCAGTAGGGTTAATCTTGTATGGGCTGCGGACAGCACCTGGGAATGTTCCACTAGTCACTTCTTCCTTTTAGTCTACAAGAGCTTTGTTGATGACATCTCCAACCTGTGCAAACTGCTTACAAAATTTAGGGGTTCAAACAAAATTCATGAGAAGAAATACACTACTAAAGAGATTCGACTGTTGAATTGACCTTGGCATGATGTGGGTGCTGCATAATTCCAAGAAGATCATTGGTAAACTAGCACCTGAATGATAAAAGGACATAGAAATAGCATGCCAAAACCCTGACAAAGAACAAAAAAAAGCAAAAAACAAGAATTCTAGACCAAACCCACAAAGTGTTTGGTTCGAGGCTTGTTACAAGCTTGAGGCTGAGCTCAGAAGTTTTGAGCCTACCTACTTGTCTACCTTCATCCCTACTATTTCCAGCCAGTTGCATCGGAATCAATATATGCCAAACAATGCATCATAACCAATATAGGTTGACCATGTAGTCTTAAAGATGAATACAATTCCTAGAGCCTATAATTGCCTAAAAGTTCTTTACCAAGCAAAAGCTAAAGTTGCAGTACGACATAAACATCAAAGAAATTACAAACATATCTTATGAGACAAAACTTAATCAAAGATATTAAGACCAAAAGGGATTACACACAAGAATATCCAACGCACATGCATCAACCATGATCAACATGGCTACATAATGAACTGACCTGTCCACTGCAAAAAGGCTCTGCTCCAATGCCAATTGTAGGAATCTGAAGAGCAGACGTTGCTGAAGTGCCACTAGCGGCGGTGCACATTCCAAAACAACAGAAAAGCACCTAGCTTCTTGCAAAGCCAATGCTGACTCTACAACCTGCACCGAAAATCCAACACAATCACAACAATGCAAGCACGAATAGACAAACAACTAACCAATATTCAAGTTGCACAAACCTTTACAGCACTAGCAATATTCCTTCCTTGAGGCCTAAACCCCCGAGAACGCTAATCGGCTGTGGAGTAAGTCCCACATGCCCCATCACAGCAATTCCAGCCTCACAATCAAAATCAAAATAAAAAAGCAAACCAATAACAACATCCAATAACTTCTTAATCCAACAAATCATATACCGGCATAATCTTTAGAGGTAGCAGCCCTAATTCAAAATCGGCCGGAATAACAAAAATTTAAAATGCATACCAGAACCACAGACAGATTAGAATAAAAAGAAAGATCCAGCAAAGAATGCTATACAATTAAAGAGAAGAAAAACAAGAAAGAAATCGAATGCAATGCGGAGAGATAAGGATTTGGGGTCGACTATTTTCCTGTTGACCAGTGGAAAAATTCCATGTTTCTGCAGAATCTGAGGGTAAGGGTTCTGAGCCTGATGAACTGGTAGACTGTGATGAATGGGCTGGACCAGAATTTCTTGGCCAGTTGTCTTTGAAGTACCACCATTTGCGAAGCCCCACGCTGGTTCGCCGAGCGCAAAGCGGCGTTCGATTTCAACGTCGCTCTCTCCTATCTCGACTCTCGAGAAGAACGTCAAGAGACGAAGAAGAGTCGTACGACGCCCGATCGACCTGAACGATCTGAAGCGATCCGATTACCGGCAGGTCCGCACCGCTTCAAGAGAGAGAGAAAGTTGAGTGGAATCAGAAAAATTAAAAACTGACCCTTTATAACATCAAATCTTTATTTTTAAATACTATATTAATATTGATAACACTTCATCGTAAACATTTTTATCAAGTAAAGTGATGAAAAATATCATAACTCTAGTATGATTTTTTCCATCACTTCACTTAAAAAAAAACAGTACGCATAAATATGAATACAATACAATCACTTAAAAAAAAACTACGCACTCTATTAAGAAAAAAAAAAAGAGTTTTAATTATATAAGATATCTCTACAAGCAAGTCTTCAATGCAGTTCACCAGCTACTTATGTACAAAGTCATGAATTCGAGTCATTAAAGGGACATGAGTGAAACCCTTTGATCATCTTTTTTAAAAATAAGGAAAAAAAAAAAAAAAGTCTTCAATGCAGTTTGCATTCTAAAGATATTTCTCCTCATTAATTCTTGAATCTAGTTTGATATTCCGTGAAGGTCCTGATCACTCTGGTTTTTGATTGTCGGACAACGAGTTTAAGGAGATACAGAGTTGCTTAAACTCTTCCTCATCTTGCCGGTATACAAGACGCAGACCGCCCTCCTTAAGCCACAGACCAGCTGATGAACTTGAAAACGAAGCGCTGAGAGCAGACTCATCATTTAACTGGTGGAGAAACCACTGTCGTGGAATATAGGATAGCCAAATGAATTTTCTCCCAGAAGATACGCACTTGACTTCTTCATTGGTCATCTGATAGCCGTGGAAAGATTTCAAGTTACTCATCTCAGTTCTCAAAACACATTTTAAGTACGGAGAAACTTGAGGATTCCATTGTGAGGGAAAACATGATACACATATAGCCACTCCTATCCAATTTTCGTCCCTGCCAAGAGATGGTGGTAACTGGATCTCTCCAGACCTTTCATTTGGATGTCCAAACCAATCCGGAATTTCAGTAAATGGGTGAGTTGCGTCATACATCAAGTTGCTATCAAGGTCCTACAGAAGAGGAATATGTATACATAAGTACTGCAGATTAATTTGAGTGTATGAAGATATAAATGCAACTAGGTGTGTGAGAGGGAGAGAGACACCTTCATACTTCCGCCGAGCATTGGAAGTTCATGCCTCGTGTCTACACCTTCATCAGCATCTGCTTGTACAAACCGACGGAGGAGATCCATATTATCAAAGAGGGAGGTCCAGCATTGAGTTATTGCCTGCTTAAATACCTCCTCCTCTTGCCGGTACAACACACGTGTATCAGACCAGCCCACCCTCAAGCCTGGGCAGTTACTACTTACATCGGCCCTTATATCACTGATTACTTCGACCTCCGATAGCATAACAATGGGTACATACGTAAGCCACATGAAATCACGGAGATAAAACCACTGGAATTTCTCCTTAGTGATCGTCAGCATGGGGGCAGCGTTCAAGCAAAACCTGGAGTCCTCGTCACTCAAGTGACACACAAGTTCAACAGTTATTTCTGAAGCCAGATTGTTCATGGCAGAATCATCGTCAAATGAAAAAGTTGCACATATAACAAGTCCCCTCAAACTTTTATCATCACAGAGTTGTTGTTCAGGCAATCGGAATAGATTACAATCTCTGATCCAGTCTAGCAGCACTCCATCTTTAGGGAAACAAAAATTGAATGGCAAGGAGGGACTAAAATGCTTCATTACAGAGATTACATGTCCATTAAGACTGAGAGTTGCCACCTCAGAATATTGCAGCAACAACTCTAGGCATCTCTTCCACTGTAGGGCACTATAGCTTCCCCAGAAGCGAGTCTCAGCCACTATATGCAAATGATGACATGCCAACGACGACATTATTGATTCTTTTCCTGTAAATTTTTTTTTTATGCTATTGTCCAGAAGAAGGGATTTACAGTGGACAATTATTTTGCCCGATTCTAGTATACCTTGCTTTCCTTGGATATGGCATCTGTATTTCTGCAATATTGAACTGCGACCTTGATCTGGTACTTCAATTTGTTTGATACTTCTGCAATAAAGTTGACATAAATTGTCATATCTACACTATATCACGGAAACCAATTGATGCATTTGTAAAATTAAATAATAAAGGCTCGGTACTCACGTAAACCTTTGAAACGATGAATGGCGATCAGTGGACATTTCTCCTCCCTCTGCATTGCACTGGATATTTTTATCCGTTTTCTCTTCCATAGTTTCGACATATATTTGGGCCTGGGAATAAACTTGGCCAATTGAATGTGGCTTCCTCAATGTACACGCAGTTAATGAAAGGATTAAATCTTCCAGATCATACTCATATACCAAACGGCTCCCGCACACTTGAATCTCAACAATTGGGTTACTGGTTGTAAACAACGTGCTAATACCCTGATAATGAGTCAACTGTTCTGGAAAATGCATCCGTGGTACATGTAGTACAACAAGTTGATATGACCCAAAACAACTCTCAATTTTGATGGACGAATGCATTGCAGTACCTTCATGTGCACTTAAATCAACATACAGGAAGGAATCAGAAAGATTGTGGTCACTGTAACCAGATGTTGGTGACCAAGTAAACACAACATAAACTTCTAATCCGATCCATCTCTTATCATCGATTAAGTTCTGAGGAAGGTGACAAAGTGCTACATTCCCTGCATAGTGATTGATGAACCAGGGCGAAATTACTGGATCTGGAAAACAAAAATGAAATTTCTTCTGACGTCCATTGCTTCCCTGTTCAGTAAGTGGATATATATTAAATGAATAATTTTTTTTTTTTTGGGGTGAGGTGGGGGAGGGAGAGAGGGAGAGAGAGATAACCTCGTAGAGCCCTGAAAGCAATCTTAACAACTGTAGCTCTTCCGCTAATCTGGCCTGGATATCATGGTCAATTTTCCACTTGTGTCGACTCACATTTAAAGGATCGTACGCAGGTACCATCACGTCTCCAGAGCTTTCCAATTTCGTTGCCTTATCGAACATTCTCTTACAATGTCGATAATCAGCACAACCGTACCTGAGAATAAATTTTTCCTGTTGAGCACGTGCGTCAGTAAAAGCAGTCCAGGTTAAATCCTGCGCAAACATTGCAGCATCATGCTCGGATATTGGCTGTATCCCACACGATTTCACCTGCATATGTGGAGTAGTTGGTAAAAATGTAGCATTAATTCGACTGGCTTTATCCAGCTGTCCTGCAAACCGCCAGCAGCCTCGTGGCAAGTAGCAACAGAGTTCAAGTGACTTATCATCCAAGTCTTGAAAAACTAAAGGAATTTGAAGACCACCTTCGTCGATGCTCAGATGACAGATAATTTCTTTCTCTGAATTATTCAGAATGCTTTCAAAAGCAACCAATAAGGCTAATCCCATCCACGTACTACTAGTCTTGTCTTCTGGACCAGTTAGTTGCAATGTAACAGAAGAACCAGCGTTCCAATGAGTGCACCAGTCCGGAATTCGATCACCATGAGAAACACCAATGTCATTAGAAAAGTCAGCACTACTGTATGGAAAAGGATCGGGAAGTTGACCATGACGGAAACGAATTTCAAATGGCTTGTCATGATGAATTCGATCCTGTAAAAGAAGTATAAAATTAAAAAGAAAAATTTATATGACGAGAGAGAGAGAGAGAGAGAGAGAGAGAGAGAGAGAGAGAGGAACCTCAATGATCTTATGGAAAGACATATATCCTTCATCATCGTCGGCATGTTCGTCTGAATATCTGCAATCTATAAAACTGAAACCTTCATCTGAAGTCCATTTCACTATAGTATTTGGATAAGTGGTTCTCAGCATAGGACAATAGCGTGCAATTACACGTTTTAAACTCAGTGGAAGTTGTTTTGGCAAGGACTGAAGTTTGCTGCACCTAAACAACAGAAGCTTTCTAAGCTTGGAAAGTTGAGAAATGGTTTCAGGTATGCTTACGAAATTGTTTTCACTCAAGTCTAACAAATGGAGTGAGTATAAGCGCCAATATCATCAGGGATTGCTCCTTCTCCTAGATTGCATCCAATCAGAAGTAAAGATGTCAAAGATGAATATTGACCGGAATCAAAGAACATCTGAGGAGAAGTGTCACAAAGCATCAAATGCAAATTATTTGTTAAATCTGTTTCACGGAAATTGTAACTCCAATTCAGAGTGCTCCAGGTATCAAGCTCCTGCATATATCCATCGGAGATGATTTCAGGTTTGCTGATCAACATTTTGTTTTCATTCAAATCTGAATCATGTTGTGATAAACAGCAGAAAAGATCATAGGGGATGTCTAATGCCATCAATGAACATAAATATGGGGATGAGTAGCGCAAACCACTTGATTCAGAGAATTCCATCCGCAGATCATTACTTCCAGGAAAACACAACTGTTTGGGGTTCTTCAGAAGTAAGATGGACGATGGAACTTTTCTTATAGCAGTTTTACAGGCATCAAGCACCTGCAAATGTTCCAAACTCCCTAGATGTTCTGGCAGTTGGTCAATACGAGAGCAGCCTGAGAGATATAGATACTTCAGAGATATCAGATTACAAATGACGCTTGGAAGACCCAGAAGGTATTTGCAGCCTTTTAAATTCAGCAAAATAAGACCACTCAAGTGTTGGATTGATATCGGCAGCCCCCTTATAGCCGTCCCGTCTAAGTAAAGTTCTGTCAAAGATTCCATTCTTCCAAAAATCTCTGGAAACTCTTTGAGCTTTGAACATCCGGAAAGAATAAACGTTTCAAGGGATGCCAGGCTGATGGAGTTGACAAGGCTTTCTAGACTTTCACAATTTTTCATATTCAATAAGACTAGATGTTTTAGATCCCCAATTGTTGGGTGAACTTCTGATAATCTTTTACAACCTTCAAAGTTTAGCCGCTCAAGATTTGGGACCGTACTGAAGTCGAGAGTCCTCCGTAAGTATTGGCAGTAGGAAAGATCAATTAGCACTAGCATTTTTAATGCAAGCTGTTAAGAAATAACGAAAAATAGATGAAGTAATTAGACAAATTAACTAATATTCATAAGAAAAACCTATATCTAATTAATTTAGAATAATTTTACCTTTTCATTCCATAGTTCTTCAATGCGGCTATCAGGCATCTTAAGTTCAACAAGCCGATCCGGTTGACAACTTGATGGCAGGGATTCTAAAGGACATTCATGCCACTCCAAAACTCGTAAGTGTTTAGAAAGATGCATAAAAGGAGCACCCAGAAATTTGACATTACAAATCTTCAACAATCTGAGGTGGCGCATATTAGAGAACGGGTCAGCATTTAAGCAGATTTCCAATTTTTCAGGGAAGCGTAGGAATATGCCTTGAACATCTTTCGTTCCCTGTAACAAAAATGTACCATGAGGTTCAACTGTATAGCTAGAGTTATTTTCGAATTTCTCTTATTGCAGAATATCACACTTCTCTAGAGCTGGCCACTGTGTGTGTGTGTGTGTGTGTTGTCATACCGTATTTTCTGTGAGTACATCACAGGCATCCTTGTCAAGCCACGATTCATTGCGTTCGTACAAGTAGGTATTATCATTAAGCCACAACCTACTACGTTTGCCTGGATCTTGAAGAGATTCTTCACGAACAATATGCCAGCCCATTTGTTGCAATAAATCATGCATCCACAGTTTAATTTTTTCAATTTTGAGCAGAGATTTATAAACAAGGTCTTTTATACAGTTGTCAGGAAAAAAGAGACAGCTTTTTAATATCTTCCTTACAGGTGCTTGATCCTCACCTCTGAAGAAACATGCAATATCCAAAAAGATATTCTTCTCAGTTGTCCTTAATCCATCAAAACTTATTCGAAGAACACTGAAAATGCCTTTTTCTGGATCTTCATGAAGTCTAGCCAATGCCTCCAACCATTCATTTCCCTGTCTCCCAGACAAGTATGAACCAAGAACTTCAATAGCTAGAGGAAGGCCTCTAACATAATTTAACAACTTGTTGGACAGCTCTATATAATCATCTGGAGCATGTTTACTGTTGAACGCTTTTTGACATAAAAGCTAAAGAGCTTCATCATAAGTCAGTTTCTCGACCTCGTATATGTTCTCTTCTTGTACTCCCCACGTCAACAACGGCTGCTTATCTCTAGTTGTTATAATCACTCGACTTCCTTGACCCAACCAATTAAGTTCACCTGGCCTTCCGGCTGCTAAAGCTTCTATTTGTTTTAATTCATCAACATCGTCCAAAATGATAAGCACCTTTTGCTTTAGCCTTCTCCTTAAGAATTCATTCCCTTTCCGAACGCACGGTATATTATCATCACTCTCCAATAAGGATGCAGAAAGAAGTTTTTGCAAGTAAACCAGACCTTTCCGTGCTTCTAGTCTAACATTGGCAACAAACGCGCTAGCGTCAAATTGATTACGAAATCTTTTGAAAACTTCTTCTGCAAGAGTTGTTTTACCTATGCCCCCCATTCCCCAAATCCCTACGGTGCGGATGTCATATGTAGACCACAAAGCCAAGTAATTCTTCAATGTCTCTATACGAACATCAATTCCAACTATATTGTTGCTAGCAGTAGAGACCATAGAAGGCAAGATTTTTGAAATCTTTCTAGCTATTTCTTGAATAACTTCTGTCTCTGACCTGCCAAGGAATACTAAAACTTCTCAAGTCCCACCCATTTCATGCATGAGGAAAAAGAAATATTAAAGTCTGAAACTGGCTTGTCAGGTCTATCAAAGGAAAACATATAGGAAATGCCTTTAATCTAAATTTATTGTTGGAATTATTGCATAATAGTCGATTTCTGCATGTAATGCTTTCCTGGTCCAACTAGAAAACTGCTGAAGACTTTGCATCAACCACTTGCATTACTATTTTCTCCACTAAGTTTAGCTAGATATTTTATGGGTAATTTGCATTATAATCTAGTTAATTATCTCTTGTATTCCAGCCACAATTGGTTATCTAGGTTAATCTTGTACCCTATAAGGGTTAAGTTTGTTGTTGTAATCTAAGAATTCTAGATCTGAAATCAAGCACAAAAGTTTGCTGGTTTCTCATCTGTTCTTACCACTTCAATTGTTACTGCAATTTAATCGAAGCATTCATGTTGTTTTGTTGATTATAGTTTGTTAATTACAAATTAGAAGCTCAAATTCTAACATGGTATCAGAGCTCTTGTAACGATCCCATGATGAAAAATTCAAAAAATGACTTTTGTTTATTAACTACTTGTGAAATGGAAGCCGAATTCCATTTTGGTTAACAACTTTCCACACACATATTTATTTATTTTAAGCTGGTAGGCATAAGATTGATAAATTAAAAAAACATAAAAAATAAAAAATAAAAGTTAATTACCTGTTTTGCAAATCCCATCCAGAGAGATTGGCTACTTCACTCAAAGCTATTCTCCAGTTTTTAACTCTGTCCGTAGTGCCTTCGTATCGTTCCTCATGTTTATCAAAGGCCTCACGAAACTTTCCCGTTTTCTGCCTTCGTACCTCTGATGGTTGGACATGATAAAAGACGGGATAAACTTTCAGTCCACTCTCTTCCTTGCATTTAATAATGTGGGCGAGTTCATCCAAACACCACGCTGAGGAAGCATATTCTGGTGAAAGAATGACCACTGCAAACCTTGATTCTTTAATAGCTTCCAAAAGTGCTGGTCCGATGGCTTCTCCTTTTCTAAGTTTCTCAGCATCCCGAAAGGTATGAATTCCCATCTTATTCAAAGCATAGTACAGATGATCGGTAAAACTGTGGCGGGTGTCCTCGCCCCTGAAACTGAGGAAGACATCGTATAATTTCAAGTCTGATACTGAAGAGTCGGATGATGATGAAGATCCTACTTCAGTGTTGCTGTAATCCATTAATGCTGATGGAACTTCTTCTTGTTGTTCCAATCTACTGGTTGAAGTAGATGAAGAAGCAATTTGGGTATATGGATCATCATGATCGAACTTTCTCTTGTGGCTCATGGTGGTGAACAAGAAGAAAGAAGGAATTTCACATCAACTTCGATCCTTTTAGTTCTAATTCAATAGATCTGAATAATTGGGGTTTGACTTTCTGATACTGATACGTTAGGGAAGAGACTAGAGTTTTGGGTTGATAATGTTTAAAATCAACAATTGTTTAGGTTCACTCTCGGAGACCCTCTCTCAACAAACCAATTAAATCTTAACACGTGTTTTGATTAAAAAATTATTAAACTAATATAAAGTTGTAAACTCGAAGTCTGACCATATTGCCGTTAAATCATACCGTTTGCCCAATGTGCTCTGATTCCTCAAACAAATTCATACTTCCATTGTACTCCTAAGTCCTAATACCTAAAATATAAAATGAATTAATCATCCACAATGCCAGCCACCAATATAAATTAATAAACGACAGTATTGCCAACACCAAATTCGATCACTAATTCTTGGGAACGAAAATGTTCGCCTGATCAGCTATTGATCAAGAAAATAATGTTAAATCATCCTTTAATATAAATTCAATGGCAGAGATAATTATTATTAAGTTGAAGTGTTTTGTTTTCCACCCTTAAATGTAAATCTAAGGGTTATTGAGCATAAATTCTTTGATCAGCAACTGACCAAGTGAACACTACTTTTCCTGAGAATCAATAACAACAATTGATCAAACAATTCCAATCTTCTACCAGTCCAACCAAAAATCTCAAATTCTCAAATTCATGAAATGATAACAGTCGAGAATATCCCAAGCAGACTCCGATCTTCTACATCTCCACCATCATAACCTCAAATTCTTTATTTCATTGTAATGTTTGGGAACAAAAACATTGATAACTCAAATTCTTTATTTCATTGTAATCATTGGGAACAAAACATTGATAAAAACAAGAAGAGGGAAATTCAAGAAAAAGCTTCTAACTTTGGGATTGACCAAACAAAATGCTTTTAGACCAAGCATTTAGAAAGTAAAAGCATCATCCCAACCGATCACAATTTCAATCATAAAACTAACGTAATAGACCAAATCTGTTTGCTAAGCGTAGAGTTTGGGTTTGCAAATTCTAGAGGTTAAGGTGAGTGCGAACCGTATCGTAGTAGCTTTTATATTCCTTTTGTTATAGTTGTTCATTTTCATTCATGGAATTTTGGTATTACGTCCCCTACGAGATCTGGCCTGTTGTAATTTTCTAATTATTAGTGAAAAAGAAGTGATGGCCAATTCTCTCACTTGGTTTCAGCCATTAAAAAAAAAAAAAAAACATTCACATTCACATTATCAATATGCAGCACATTTATAATTACACATAAATAAAAACACTAGTTTAGCAACCCACTACAATACTAATTAATTACTCGTCCATATTAAATATAACAAGTATGTTATAAATGTATAATTTTAGAGATGGTACATTGTAAATAGGTTTATTATATGTCAAGTTAGTCTATGTAAAAGTTTCATTCAAAAATATTATTTTATAAATGCAATTAATGTGATTTCTTTATTTTAACTGAAATTTCCACAAAATTCGAAACTTTCTCCGAAATTTAAATCCTTGCCAATTTCACATAAACAAGAGAGCAGAACTATATTCAAAGAGAAAAGAGGAAGACTAGCTTCAAAGACACAAATAATCAAAAATCCGAACCCATCAGCAACTTAAACATTCCCTGCATAAAAACCCAAAATATAACCATTAAAAACACAAAATATGAGAGTTGATCAGGGAGAATGAGCACCTAATAGCACTTGATCAATACAACATGAGAAAAAGAAATAAAGCCTCATACAAGAATACTTCTTAAGACATAAATTTTGGGAACACTGCAGCTAGCAAAGCGCCCAGTTGAGCAAGCCAAGCATGTTTTTATATAGCCTAGCCTAGCCTAACCACTCTACCATTTTTTTAGTTCACCCTATAAACATTTGAATTATTAAAAGACTATATTACCCAAGCGTAAAATGACTAATAAGTACACTAATTTTCTAAAATCTAAATCTTTAAGCCAAATATAAATACATAACAAATTAGTTAAATACAAAAACTACCTAATTTCTCATTAAATAATATAAGTCTTCATTTTCTCCACCCAAATTTGAATTTATTATTATTTTCAGTCTTTTTGTTGCCTCCTCATAGTTAATTCGTTTTAAAATTCACAAAACCGTTAGTGTTAACTTCATCAAAATATTTGCAATACTGTTTATGAACACCGAAAGTAAAAATTTAAAACACGAAAAAAAGAAAATCAATCTCTTCTTCATTGCTCATTATTGTTAACTTACTAATTTTTTGACATGGATTGAAATAGACGAACATCGAAACTGAAAAAAAAAAATATTTAAAATGGAAGCAAATCAGATTATGATTTTATTAGGAAACTTTAATAGATTTTAGTTTTTTTAGTGGTGTAAATTAAATGATAGATTTTCATTAAAAAAATCTCTTTTTTAATTGAATTTGTCATATGAGGATGTTCTTGGAAACAGAAATGAGTTAGATAAGTAAATTTAATAATTAAAATTAAAATGTAGAGTTTAATTAGAAAGTAGGGTGAATAAATAAAATGATAGGGTGACAATAGCATCACACAAACGCAAAATATAACCATTAAAAACACAAAATATGAGAGTTGATCAGGGAGAATGAGCACCTGATAGCACTTTTCAATACAGCATGAGAAACAGAAATAAAAGCCTCATACAAGAATACTTCTTAAGACATAAATCTTGGGAACACTGCAGCTAGCAAAGCGGCCAGTTGAGCAAGGCGAGCAGGTTTTTATATAGCCTGGCCTAGCCTAGCCTCCATAAGGAATATGAAGCCTGGCCCTTTTTCCACGCTTGGCATTGGGTATCGACACAAAGGACACATGTGACTCGTCTGCAGCCACTTGATAATGCAATCTACATGATATTGGTGAGCGTAAGGCAATTGAGTAATCAGCTCATCAGCACCACCTTGGTGTGCAAAGTCCTCCTTATAAAGATGAGAAAATGTTTACGCATCTCTGTATCTCCCCGAATTCGTTTGGTGAAAACAAAAGATCACAATTCTTGGAAGGACCTACCGATCCCTATTCTGAAGTTTTAGGTAGAAGTGTAAACAATTTCTGGAAGATGTTTCGTAGTGGTTAGTCAAGCTGTACGTGTGTATGACATACAAGTGAGCAGTGTCTTGTACTCTTTAAAATAATTCGATCAAGGTTCCATATGGACATGTCGATTTTCTTCATGCTATTTTGTAAATTGGTGATATCAGTTTTATTTGACGTGCGGATTTCTTTTTCTTTTCCCACCTTCCACGTTATGTCTAGTTGTTATCAAACACTAGATTTCAGAATTATATCATATTCGAAGTAACATGAAATTTTCATTCATGAACTTAATCTAGTGAGGATGCCGATTAATGATAGCTGGCAGCCTTAATGATATTAAACATTAAATGCTGCTCGCAAACCCCAAATCTCTTCTGTGGCCATGACCAAAGCCGAGCATTGTTGACTCTAGACACTTCTGTTTCACTGTGAGATATGATCCTATGAGTGTAATTGATAGAGCTGATGATAGCCTAAATAGCAGATCTTGCTAGTCTTATGTGTCTGGAATATTTTTACATGCGAATATTTGTCTTCTTTGGTAATATATAACAAATGTATGTAACTTTCGCTGGTTAGTGTAGTGAAAAATATCTCCATTGATGGAAGTAATCGATTTTTACCCAACGGATATTCAGTTCTCATCAATCTTGTCAGTCAGTCAGTGTAATCCTCAACATTATTACCCTTGAAGCAGAGAGACTAGTAGTTGGTTCGTTTGGAAACTCGGAATAATATAGAGTAGCGAAATGATATTGCAATATAAGAGGAGTGCGGACGTGTAGTTTAGCCCTAATAGGGGCCAGTACGTGTCGATCATGATGAGGCTACTAAGCTGCTTAAAGAGATGAATCATAAATCTATAACTTTGCTAAACAACGAAAAATCACGTGGGAAAAAATAAAATTTATATGGTAGTTCAGGTCAGAGTGAGACAATCAGTTATAGACTAGCAGGTAGTCGACATAAATATATTCAAGGAACCAATAGCAAAATCCAAATCCAGACCAGTTTATTTTTGCAGAGCTAAATGAGAGGGACCTCTGAGAATACATATTTGCATCTAGACTTGATTTGCATATGTATGGGTTTGGTAAAAGATTAAAGTCATGAATCATAAACGTTTGTCAGTCAACATGACAAAATCTGAAAACACTGGAAATTAATGGACTGCTTTCCTGCTAAATCTTATCTTCTTCTGCGTTATCTTTGCTTTATACCAACACACAACTACAGAAACAGAGTTTAAAGACACTTGGCTAAAAGAAACAACAACGTTTTTTTTATTTCACCGTCCTTGTAAACCATTAAAGACGTCACCCGGATTTTAACAAGTGAATAGTTAAAAGTCCTTGTGCTTTTTTTCGTCAAATAACAAAGAGAAATACCCGGATTTAAATTACCATCTTTCATACTACATTACTTTTACATTAAGAACTGGGTAGCTGTATAACATTATTGAGTTCGTGTTGCAAAGTTGCAATCCAACAGCTCCAATATCTCTTTCCTTTCTTTATTGGCCAATCTAATATCTTAAAACTATTAGAACTTTAGCTTCTACTTTGTACTTGCAACATGATGTAGAACGAAGGGCAACGAGGATCGAAGGGCAGCTTGATTGTGAAAAGGGAAAACTCGGTTTGCTGCAAATTTGGCGTTCGACGTCAGAATTGTGATTGCTATATCTTTCCGAGAAGAGAACGATGCCAGGAACAAAACTTGTCACATTGCCACAATGTGTGGGCTTTTCGGGCTTTTGAAATCGTTTTTGGCCTCAAAACTGCAATTTACTATTTTTCAGCATTTTAGGTTTTCTAGTTCAATTTGGATTTGTTTTGTTTTAACCTGTAAGCTTTAAGATTTCATTGTTAGTTGCCTTAGAGTTTCTTTTCTGCTTATCTTAAACGGCTGCAGAACCTATCTTTTATCTTATTATCAATCAAATTGAGAGTTTTCTCATCTATCTCTGATAGACTCTAGAATTCTTGCTTTAGGGTTTATTGCTTGTCAACCCAGGTTACTTCCGACTGTGTCTGTCATGCCCCGAATTTTAGAATAAAATTCAAAATCCTAAACATGAAAATTACCACAACTCAAAATAATCATCCTGAAATTTTTTTTTCTTAACAACCTCACCACACGAATTAAAATCGAAAACCGAATTTAGCCTCGATTATTTATTACAACGCACTCACCAAATAAAATGTAAAGCTCTAAATGAGCATAACAAAACTCACCACTCAAATGAAATAAAAATAAATGCTGTAACACCTAAGCAGCTCGGTCATTGCCCAGGTTATCCTAACCTGCAGGAATATTCGCTACACCATTTGAATAGTGTACCGGGATTGCAACAACACAAAACCCGGTAAGCTTATGAAAGCTCGTATGAGTAAAAGAAAGAATGGTTGTTTAATTAAATCATATTTATTTCCACTCAAATCAACATTCAACAATTTCCACATCCACGACGTATTAACAATCTCAATCAATCACCAATTCAACAAATCAACACAAACCCTAACTCACATCTTTCTTCACAAAACCCCAACATCGTATTTATAAAAATACGGTACTTGACAGACTAGAGCTCTAACTGAATCGTAACCCGTCACCTGGCCTAAGTTATGGCATCCAACATATTTATCTTTATCGTATTTCATCAATATGTATACTTATATACATATTTAGAACGTCTAATAATTGTACATACTCAACCAATCGTATCCCATCATCCATCTAGGATTAGAGCATCCGATTCCCCCATACCGGTCACTACGTTGACCCTAAATCTATAAATGAGCACAACAATATATTTTCACACAATGAAATCAACTCATCCAACATACACAATATTATTATGAAATTTACGCATTTGAAATATAATCCAAATCATCAATCCAATTCAATAGTATCATCACTCAACAATCCAACGATCAATAAATATATTTCACGTAAATATATATATACGTAGTCATCCACTCATGAATGACCACTAATATCATCTATAGTTCACACAAGAAAATCGTGAAATTCATTTGTATAATAAAAATTCATTTTACTTACCTATGGACCGTAGTGATCAAGTCCATGTGATTTTAAAAACAAATATTTAATCCACAAATATTTTTCACATAATTACAAAAATAAATAATTTAAAGTACTCTGTTCGTGATATGAACCACTTGAGTTTTACTCACCTCGAAACTCCCGCTGCGTCTTCACTCAAATATAAATCACAATAATCCAAACGCTCGTCCACTCAAGCCGTCAAGTACCTGACTTTTTTCGAGATAAGGTCTGGATCGTCCTAGATCGGGCTTTGAAGTTGGATTAATCTCGCCTTCCGATCAGTTTTCAGATTGAATCAGGGATGTCGAAACCTTCAACTCTTGATCTATCGTTCTACACTCAAAATCGTGATGCAAGCCACATATGAGGATGATCAGGGGGAAGAGCACGACACGAAAATGGGGTTGATCGACTGAGATGATGCCGGAAAAGTGGAGATCCGGCCGGGTCACCTTTCGGTGACTGAGGTAGCTTCGATCCGAGGCTAGAGGCAGCGGCTGGACAAGGCGAGGGCGGGGAGCAGTTGGGCGAGGGGCGGCGAAGCTGGGAAGACCCGGGTCCGGCGACGGCGTGGCCAGGAAGGCTGATTTTTAGCCGGGTCGGGTCGGCAAGCACAGTGACGAAGCCGCGTGAGAGAGAGAGAGGGGGGGGGGGGGGGGGGTAAATGCAAAAATATAATTTTTTTGTCCTTAATGAAAAACTCTATTTTTTCATTCTATTTAGAAAATTTTCAATTTTCAAATATTCATAACTTATTCATACGAACTCCGAATAATACGTTCCACATATGCACGAACTTGTATCGACGAGTTCTACAACTTTCATGAAGGAAGTTGTCCCAAATTTCAAACTTATAAAAAGTCGATTTTCACGACTCCTAAATAACGTTCGTTTTCGAAAATAAAATCATTCGAAACCAACTTTCTCAAACCACGACATTCCAATTAATCCTAAATATCATAATTCAATTAATATAACAATTATTGAATTACATAAATTTATTATATGAAAATTTGGGTCTTCACAACGTCATAACAAAATATAATCAAAACCACAACTTGGATAATTTGATTAAAACGCAGATGAAGCAATAAGAACAGTAGCGAAGTTTAGCAAATTTGTGTGCTTAAACTATATCAAGAATTCTTGAGACTACATCAACAACCTTAACTCTTATATACGGTACAAGAATAACCTACCAAACCAACTTCTAGATATGATAAGAGGTTAATAAACTAGATTAAAATGAACTTTACATGAACAAAATATCTAGTTATACTTGAGTGGAGGTAAGAGTAGTAGCAACTAGCAGCTCCAACTTGGTTCAGCATTTTCCTAGTTGCATCAGGAAAGCATTAACTTAAACACTCACTCTTAATGCTTCGCTTCTCCATTCCAAGTAGACATATGAGGTATTCAAACCTCTCTCTTGGTAGTGCTTTGGTGAAGATATCTACAACTTAGTCTTCAGCATTGCAGTAGACCAAATCCACCTCATTTTCTACCACTACATCCTCTATGTAATGAAACTTCAAGGAAATGTGCTTTGCCAAACTGTGATGGATAGGGTTCTTACTTATGGCAATAGTAGACTTGTTATTACACAAAATGGATGTAGCATATCCTTGTTTCTTACCCATCAATGACTCTTTTGAGCCAAATTGCTTGTGAAGTTGTTATTGATGCAGAAACATATTTAGCTTCAGCTGTAGATAAAGCAATTGAGGCCCAAGAAAATACACCAGTTCTTAGTGTGAATGTATACCTAGATATGCTCTTCAAATCATCAACACTGCCTTCCCAATCACTATTACATAAACCAAAGTTGACAATTAAAAAATAAAACAAAAATTTGGAGAAAAAATCAACATTAGATCATTTAAACCAACAAGTTGTCGGACCAAAAAAAAAATGTACATGCTAAAATAAATACAGCTAGTCATCTAAAGATAAACAATTTTCAACATGACTTCAAGTGCCATAGTAACTTTTGATCGTTCATGATATATCTTATGTTTAAGCAATGGAGTTGATGTGTTATATCTAGTATAAATATAAAAATTGTATTCATCTGAGTATTAGTACAGCAGGGTTGGTTTTGCATCGCCGAAATCTGTGTTCGAGCCCCAAGAGACGCGGACAAAAATGATGCCCCAAATTTGAAAGAAATATGACGGAGTTTGTTGGTGAATATAGAATAAAATTATAATTTCTATATGAGAAACTCGTTGACAATAGGCTGAAGCGCGGGTATCTCACTCTCTTTAAGGAGATTCAAGCCCTCTGCGGAACAATGCCGGTGCACCAGAAATCTCTTGACTTGTCCCCTCCAAGATACAACAGCCCAACAATAAATTGTATGGCTCACACCAATCTGCACAAATTGGAGGAACCCAAAGCTCCACCAAAAGAACACATTTCTTTGGCCAAAAAACACACAAGACACTTTTGGGGGATTTTGGAAAGAAAGTTGATGGGTGAATAGTAGTGTTTCCTAATAGCATTAGCAAGGATATATATTAGCATGCAACAAATGGTACTATTTATAGGCTCTTAGGACACTCCCTACAATTAATAGGGTAGTAACCAATAGCCATAGGTTACAAGAATTAAAACCCAAAATAAACACCATGAGTTACAAATAAAACTCAAAATAAATTCTGAATTTAAACACACAAATAAATTCAGATTTTAAACACAAAATAAATTCACCCAAATTTAATTTCAATAATAAATAAAATATTAAAATGTTCCAACATTCCCCCACTCATTTTAATATTTTAAAAACAAATATAAACAAAAGATACCTACCAAAGACGAACCATTATGCATCATGAAGGTGTGCTCTGCATTGAACCTTCACTTAGTGAAATAGCAATCCCTACTCCAGAGTTGATAGTAGTCTCAAACTTGAACTACAACTGCTTAAGGGAAAATAAGAACTACTGCTCACACATAATAATTCAGGTGTTAATATGAGCTTTATTAGCCAGCACGTTACGGCCTTGTGCTTATCCCAGTTTTCATGAGTGTATTTCAAGAATAAGCCCAATTCTCATAGAGAGCAGGCCCTACTCTCACACTCATATAGGTAAAATCCGTCAAGGATGCTCTTGTAACTATGACATCCCACTCATATGAGCTACAGATTTTATTAAGAGTTTTAATGAACTCAACCTACATATACGTTACAAGATTAATGCACTTACATCATATGGATGAGTAAGAAACTATAGTGCATTTTTTCTTACGGCCACCTTATGATTCGTTTTTCCCATTGAACCTAGTTTTTAGGATATCTAATCACCGGGTTGGGTGTCCTCATATATGGCTCATGACGATATGAGCTTCAATCCCATCCCCCTCGATGTACTCCAGACCTTATCTCTTGCCAAACCTTTAGTTAAAGGATCTGCAAGATTATCACATGATTTAATATAATTCACATTAATAATTTCATCACTCAAATATGATCTACAGTACTATGCTTTCTTCTTATAAGTCTGGATTTACCGTTATAATAACAGTTATTAACTCTACCAATAGCTACAGTGCTATCACAATGGATCAATATAGGTGGTATAGGTTTTTCCCACAAGGGAATTTCATGCAATAAATCTCTCAACCAATTTGCTTCTTCACTTGCTGAAGCTAGAGCAATTAGTTCAGCTTCCATGGTTGAATTAGAGATTATTGTTTGCTTCTTTGATTTCCAACAAATAGCACATCCACCTAATGTAAAAATATAACCAGTGGTAGAGAGAGAATCACCTGACAGAGTTTTCCAATCGGCATCACAAAAGCCTTCAAGTACAGTAGGATATTTTTTTATAAAATAATCCATAATTTTTAGTACCAAGCAAATATTTCATAACACGCTCAATAGCATGCCAATGTTCTTTACCTGGTTTACTTGTGAACCTGCTAAGTACTCCAACTGCATATGCAATGTCAGGTCTAGTGCAGTCAGTTACATAACGCAAACTGCCTATTATGCTAGCATATTCCTTTTGATTAATCACATCATTTTCACTTTCAATAGAAAATAAATGAACACTAGAATCAAAAGGAGTAAACACATGTTTGTGGCCAACATAATCATATTTCTTCAAAATTTTCTCAATATAATGTGACTGATCAAGAATACCATCACATCTTTTTGTTATTTTCATGCCCAAAATAACATTAGCCTCACCAAGATCTTTCATATCAAAATTTCTTTTAAGCATAGTTTTTGTCTCATCAATTACATGCAAATTTGAGCCAAAAATTAACAGATCATCCACATAGAGGCTAATAATAACATGTGAATTTTTCCAAGATTTATAATATATGCACTTGTCACATTCATTTGATTTATAACCATTTTCAATCATGCAGGAATCAAATTTTTCATGCCACTGTTTGGGAGCCTGCTTTAAACCATAAAGGGATTTAGATAACTTACATACCTTGTGCTCTTGACCAGGTTCTATAAAACCTTCTGATTGGTCTATATAGATCTCTTCATCTAAATCACCATTTAGAAAAGCTGTTTTCACATCCATTTGATGAATAATCAAATCATGAATTGCAACAATAGCAATCAATAATCTAATGGATGTAATCCTTGTAACCGGAGAAAAAGTATCAAAAAAGTCTAGATCAGCTTTTTGCTTAAAGCCTTTAGCAACAAGTCTAGCTTTATATTTGTCTATACTTCCATCCGGTTTGAGCTTTTTTCTAAGGACCCATTTACACCCAATGGTTTTAAAACCTATTGGCAAATCTACTAATTTCCAAGTATTATTAGAAATCAGAGACTCCATTTCATCATTCACAGCCTCTTTCCAGAAAATTGCATCTGGTGATGATAAAGCTTCATGTAAAGAAAAAGGATTTTCCTCAACATTATAAACATAATAGTCAGGGCCAAAATCTTTTTCAACTCTAGCTCTCTTACTTCTCCTAAGTTCAGCTTCATAAGTTTCTTGTATATGTAAATTAGAAGAAGAAGAACTAGGTTGGGTAAGAACATTTTCTCTAGATTCTTTACCCCCACTATTTTTTGATTTAAAAGGAAATTTTTCTTCATGAAAAATTGCATTACCAGATTCAACCACAACATGATTTTCAACATCAAGAAATCTATAGGCTGTACCATTTAAAGCATATCCAACGAAAACACAAGTAGTAGCTCTAGCACCTAATTTAGGTCTTTTAGGGTAAGTTAATCTCACAAAGGCTAGACAACCCCAAACTCTAAGATAACCCAAATTTGATTTATGCCCCTTCCACACCTCAAAATGTGTAATTTTTGTATTTTTATGTGGCACTCTATTTAATACATAACAAGCAGTTAAAACTGCTTCACCCCAAAGATTAGAGGGAGCACATGAATCAATCAACATGGCATTTGTTAACTCAATCAAAGTTCTATTTTTTCTTTCTGCCACACTATTAGATGCAGGTGAATAAGGTGGAGTAACTTCATGAATCACTCCTAAAGATTGAACAGAAGAATTGACTTCAGAAGAATCATTTTCTCTCCCTCTATCACTTCGGAGCCTTTTAATTTTTCTACCAAATTGATTTTCAACCTCAAGGAGGAACTCTTTAAATTTGCCAAAAGCATCACTTTTATTTTTCAACAAATAGACATAAACATATTTGGAACAATCATCAATAAAAGTGATAAAATACCTGTTACCTCCACGAGTTAAAACTCCCTCAAATTCACACAAGTCTGTATGAATTAATTCCAATAGCTCGGTATGCCTTTCAACATTTTTGTGAGGCCTTCTAGTAATTTTTGCTTTATTGCAAGTCTCACATTTTTCAAAATCTTTTTGCACCGAGGGAATTAAACCCAAACTACTCATGATTCTCACATATCTACTATTTATATGACATAAACGTGCATGCCAAAAATTCAAAGAAGAGAGCATATAAACTGAAGTAGATGCTTTATTATTATTCTCAACATTCAATTTGAACATGCCATCACAAGCATAACCTTTGCCCACAAATACACCTTTTTTGGTGATCACATATTGGTCAGATTCCATAATTTGTTTAAAACCAGCCTTATTAAGAAGATAACTAGACATCAAATTTTTCCTCATGGAGGGTGTATGCAACACATCTTTCAAAGTTAACACCCTACCAGAAGTAAATTTGAGTTCCACCTCACCAATTCCAAGCACATGAGTAGTATGTGAATCTCCAAGCATAATTGTTTTGGGCTCCTTAAAAGGAGTATATTTCTTGTACCAATCTTTATCATAGCAGATGTGCCTATTAGCACCACAATCTGCCCACCATCCTTCAACACTTTGAACCATATTTACATCAGTTATCATTGCCACATATGGTTCTTCAGTGACGTGAGCTTGAGGAACAGCGTCAAGTTTTCGATAATTGCAATTTCGAGCAATATGCCAACTTTTGCCACAAACATAACAACAAGTATATTGTTGCTTATTTTCTGAAGGAGGATATTGATTCTTATTCACATAGCTTGGTTTGCCTTTTTTCTGTTGGTGAGGTTTACCAACTTTTTTCATATTTTTCTTCTTTGGCTGCATAAGAGAATTTTTATGAAAATGACCATTGGGCATATTATTATTGGAAGATACTAAATTTACCTTGGAGGTGTCATTGTTTGTATCTTGCATAAGAACATCTTGACCTCTTGCTTCCTCCTCAACGCGGATGCGAGTCGTCAAGGTCTCCAAGGAAATCTCCTTTTGTTTATGACGCATGGATTTTTAAAACTCTTTCCATGAAGGTGGAAGTTTATCAATGATACCAGCCACCACTAGATTTTCACCAATTTTGACACCCTCAGATGTAACTTCAGCTACAATCATTTGGAAGTCTTGGACTTGCTCCGCAACCAACTGGCCATCCACCATTTGATAGCGGAAAAAACGGCTTGCAGCATATTTTTTCGCACCAGCTTCCTCGGTGTCATATTTGCTCTGTAATGCTTTCCAAATTTTCTTGACAAAAGAGTATGTTGTATCATAATAATCATAAAAATGATCAGCAAAACAGTTCAAGAGATAGTACCGATAATTATACTCATCTTTTTTGAAAATTTTCAATTTTTTCTTCATGAGCAAGGAGTTCATCATCCTTCATGCATTCGGTACTCTTCTTTGATGGATTCTTCTCCGTTAGCACATAGGCAACTTTGATAAGTTTAAGGTAGAAGAGAACTTTTCCCTTCCATCTCTTGAAATGTGCACCTTTGAAGCGGAAATGCTTGTTGAGATCTCCTACATTGTCAAATGGCTTCTCTTGAGTACGCTCCATATTTTTGAATTCTCCTTAAAATTGTTGGTGAATATACAATAAAATTATAATTTCTATATGAGAAACTCGTTGACAATAGGCTGAAGCGCGGGTATCTCGCTCTCTTTAAGGAGATTCAAGCCCTCTGCGGAACAATGCCGGTGCACCAGAAATCTCTTGACTTGTCCCCTCCAGGATACAACAGCCCAACAACAAATTGTATGACTCACACCAATCTGCACAAATGGAGGAACCCAAACTCCACCAAAAGAACACCTTTCTTTGGCCAAAAAACACACAAGACACTTTTGGGGGATTTTGGAAAGAAAGTTGATGGGTGAATAGTAGTGTTTCGTAATAGCATTAGCAAGGATATATATTAGCATGCAACAAATGGTGCTATTTATAGGCTCTTAGGACACTCCCTACAATTAATAGGGTAGTAACCAATAGCCATAGGTTACAAGAATTAAAACCCAAAATAAATCAAAATAAACACCATGAGTTACAAATAAAACTCAAAATAAATTCTGAATTTAAACACACAAATAAATTCAGATTTTAAACACAAAATAAATTCACCCAAATTTAATTTCAATAATAAATAAAATATTAAAATGTTCCAACAGAGTTTGTGGTCAAGGTACCTAATTGTCTAACGAACCCTAATGTTAGGTTGTATACGAAAATGAAATTTTCAGAAGTTGGGTATGAAAGTGAAAGATACGGTAGATACCCTATTACCTATGGCTGATGGTTTTATTTGTAACTAATCCAGGAATTATCAGATCTCTTCTGTTCGGCCACTAATTGACGTCGAATTTTTGTCATTTGGTTCTTCTTGACGACATCAACCTACCACTGGTCTCAGATTCTCTAGTGAATTTCCCATGACGGTGAATTAAGGAGAGAACCGTCAACAATTCTGATGTGTTTGTTTGTTTGTTTATTTTTTCGCCTTTCTTTGGTGATTGACCATATTCTAAGACGAATATGGTATTGTATTACATCTACTCTTCGAACTCTACACGAGGCTATGCTCAAATTCGAATTTCAATTAAAAGAGGAATAATTATGTACGTTTTGGGTGATATTCTCAATCCACCAGATCACACTTCCCTAAGGGAGTAAGGGGATCAGACGCAATATAATGTGTATCTAACGAGTTGTACTTAACTTGGAGCCAATGTGTTATATACTTATATCTTTATCTGATTCATTACTTAGGGTTTAAGATTTATCACAACCTTAAACTCATACGTACTCTAGTAATATAATGCACACTCATTGTCCGAAATCCTTAACACTAACCATTTCAAGCAAAGATTCATCGAATATATGTACTATCAAATATCGATACATGGCATTTTACTATTCAAAATAATTTTTCTTGTTATTGTTATGTATTACTAAAATTTATTCCCACTCAATAATTGATAGGACCACACTAACGCGCGGGTTTTAAGGAGTGTAGAGTGCTCTAATTTATTTTTTTTAAAAAGGGCCAGACCAATGAAATAACAGAATACATGGAGGAGGCATTGTGCCTAAACTTAAATTACAATTTGCATCAAGAGAACTTTATGAGATAATAACAAGAGTTTCAATTAAAATAATGTATTCTAGCAAGCACCAAGTAACGAAGAGTGCTCTACTAGCAACTACATTCGCTTCACAATTGTGGTGACATATGTGAAATATAACTTTATTACGAAGAAACATCATTACAACTCGCATAACTTTCCCACTATGTTGTCACCGAAATATAAATTCGGTAACACTTAGTTTCACCCTACCACTAGGCGGTTGTGACCATTTGACCAATCAAGAAATTCACCGCCTACCTAAAGCAGACACATTGCTGTCACCAGGCGGTTGTTACCATTTATCAATGTAAGGAACTCGTTGTCTACCTAGAGCAGAAAAAACAGACAAGAAGGACACGTTGCTTAATTGAATCAAGTCACTTGGGATGACCTTTTTTTTTTTGTTAGTAATAATACTTCATTAATAAGCCCAAAGCAACCCAATTACAAGATAAATTTGATATAGGAAAATTACATCTCTAACCTAATATCACAGAGATCAGGACAAAAAATAGTAATCCTAAAAATTAAAACAAAAATATCCTAAAACTAGACCACTGTTATCGCCACCCTAGCAATACCGTGCAGCCACAAAATTTTGCACCATAATCGACCAAGATGTAGCGAGAAGAGCCAAAATTCGGGGATACATTCTGAGAAAACAATGTCAATGAAACCCCAAAACGCAGATCAAATCAAACCCTTGTGATCGATTGGATAGAACTTGAGTCAAACCATTTAATAATAATTTCCAAATATGCCACACCGTCACTTAATTGATTATTTGGATGAAAAACTTATCAACAACTCACAATGAGAAAAATTGAAACTATAAAACGATAAACTATTATTTAAATTAAAAATACGAAAAGCAATTGGTATATGGGTAGAAATAGAGTCCTTTTAATGAGGACCACTAAAATAAGAACTAGTTGAGAACTTTCTAATCAACGATTTAGAAGACACACTTTTCGATTACATTACGGCAAATCAACCGTTAGATGTTTATGTATGCATGAGTAGATCACTTCTGAAAATTTTCTTCCAAAATGCTAATTGTTAAGATACCAAACTTAATCAAATCAATGGACGAACCAACTTTGTCAAATATGAACCGTTCATGTTCATAACTGATAAATCACGATTATGAATGCCTTAACGATTTTCATTTTGGTTGAAAAATTGCATAAATGATGTACACATAAATATTTATACATCTAACGGTTGATTTGCTGAAATGTGATCGAAAATCAAGTCTAACAAAAAAGTTTTCAACTAATCCTCATTTTAGTGGTTCTCATTAAAAGGGCTCTCTGACTAGAAATTACATGATACTAAATTATAATATCTATGCGAACTGTCAGTGGTTCAGATCTAGAGGGCACATAATTTGATTGCATGTAAAGCCTAAGTACCTGGTCATAAAAAAAAAAATACAAAATAAAAAAAAGCCTAAATACCTAATTCTAAGTTTCTAACATATGAAAAAATGAAAATTAGCCACTGCTCACTGTGTATTTGAAAGTAACGCGAGAGGATAAACCTAGCTAGCCCAGTCCGTGAGATTCAAGAAATGCGAACTCACATTGAAAATTAAAGCAAATCCAGTTGAAAGCAAACTGGTTGGTAGATTAATTGGGACCGATCGAATCAATGTGGAACGTATATGACGTCACGAGGGACGTATATGTGCTTGGATTATATGAATGCTGGTTTGGATTATCTAAATATCAGAGTGAAAGCTAAGCTCTGTTCATACTTGACCTGCGGCTGCGTATATGCATATATTACCTAATGGGTAGCTGGTAAGAAAACGATTTCATAATCAACTCGATCACATGCAATGTCGATCACTCGATCATATGAAAGATGATATTATGATTTCTCGTCTTGATAAATTTTCAACCAATTTGTCACTTTCTCGTTGGACTTGATTAGTAACTGGTTCTGACTCGTGCATATTCACTAGCTAAGTAAGCTCTATGAGAGATTGCTGTCAATCTATTGCCGTCCTATTCACGATGAGTATTTGGATAAACGTACTTAATTTATTAATTGCCTAATTTAGGCATTGAAACCGACACATACTCTTTTTAATCGCACATACAATTACATTTCTATCTAATTTACTTTTAATTATTTTTTTTTATCTTGCATTGATATTTTTCGCTTGAGGAATCAGGATTTTAGGGTTTTACATTAACTATGTTTTTGCATATTAAGAAATTTCTTAATTTTTAGACCAAATGCACGCAGGTTGGCAAAAGTAAAATTCGGTATAAAAACTAATAATAATAATAAGTGAAGTTGTCCTCCTCACTCTCGTCACTCGTCTTTGCACTTTCGTCATTTTGATCGTCACTCCAATCAAATTTTTGTGGCTACATGATTTTGTTTTAGAACCATAAATTAAGTGTTCACATGATGTAAATAATAAGAAAAAGGTGGATCTCACTTGCAGATTATCTGTCTCAGTTCTTATCTCAAGAGAGATCTTGTTCAATTCTTCGCCGACTCTCTGGCAGCTCTATAAATAGGGAGGGCCAAGCTGCATTTTGTACTCACTCACAAATCACTTCCTTCATATAAGTTATTGTTAAGCAAACTAAGAGAAAGATCGATGGCATTCTCAAAGACTATTCTTCTCGTTGCCCTTGTCTTTGCTGTTCTCCTCATCTCCTCTGAGGTCTCAGCTCATGGTGAGTAATATTCTCTCTTTCTGATTACCCTAATCACAACATTTCGATGAGTAACTAAAACGCATTACGATTTGGGCCACCAATCACATGAATATTAACTGCAAACTTATTCAAATATTGAGCATTTTCTTGTTACAAAACCAGATCTTGGTTTATTCATTTACTATATATGTACATCTAGCTATATTGTATATTGTTCTCTTTTTCAAAATATAATTTTTATTTTTGAGTACAGAAAATTCTGACCACTTCCACGGTAACGATCATGGACATGGTGGCCATGGACATGGAGGACATGGATATGGAGGCGAAGGAGGACATGGACACGGAGGACATGGTGGCCATGGAGGCCGTGGAAGGCACGGAGGGCATGGACCTGGTGCTCATGATGAGAATTAGATACCGTTTGCTGCCTCGCCTAATGTCAGGCGTGCTGCATGAGTATTATTAGTATGAACTTTCAAGCACTTGTTTGTCAAATAAAGTTGTACTGGTTAATGAGTAGTAATCTGAAAACTCTCAATCAAGCATTGGCAGGTTACTTCTAAGCTTTATCGCTGTAATCTTAATTTGTAATGTGTGCCTTTGATGGCCTTGTTATTTACTACAATTTGCAGTTTTGCACGTAGTTTATTGAAGAGAAAAATAAAAAATAAAATAAAAACAACATAGAACAAAAGATACTTAGGTGTGTTAAAACTTATAAAATAAAATTAAAAAACTTAAAAAGCCCCATGAACCTAGCCTCTCGTGAAAGTTGAGAAGTTCATAGCAAATGGCATTGATTAACAAAATGTTCGTTTTCGGAGTGATGAAAATCAATGAACTCCTTCCTAGCTCAAATCTCATCTTCTTCTGCCTTATCTTTGCTTTACACCAACATCATTTATGCTACTTTACACCGAGAAGTGGCCAGGAAGATTATAATGTTGAGTACCTACGTGCATAACTTTAGACCAGACCCGCCCGTACTGGGCGCCTGCCATCGTCCTTGCCATGAACGGAGCAGTGGAATATGAACCAAACCGTCATCATAAGAGCAAAGGCAGCTTGAAAGCATCAAGAAGGACAGCAAGAAGGTGGAGATGGACGAGACTCTTGGATGCCAAGCAGACACGTCATGACTTTCTTAAAGCTATAATTATAAATGTGTTACGCTTGTCCTATATATTAAAACCTCTCGAACACTATCTATTGCTTCCGTCATAGATGAGAAATAAAGAAGAAGAAAAAGGTTTTTTGTTTTTAAAGATTATATTCAAAGTAAATTGTTTTGTTCATCAATATATATTTCTCAATTAACCCAAAGTAAACTTAAAACATACTGTAGAGTCTGAGCTCATTCAATAGAATCCAATAGTTCGATTCCTAGTCCTCAAATATCACTATCTAACTGCGAAAATATGTTCACAACTGGCTAAGAAAATTCATATACTTGCAATCTTTGAAACAGCTGCTGCCGATGCATGTATTCTCGATCAAGCACCTGTGCTCACCTGTATATTTTAACATCACTTTTCGTATGCCCAAGCAGGTAAACACTCGAAAGACACTTGGATGCAGAGGCTGCAAAGCAACGTAAGGAAAAACAAATGATAGAAAAACTGAGAGTAGAGGTCATCTCAAGGAAAACCATCAATCCATCCTCTCCAACTCCTCATCACCAAACTTTCAAGCCCTCTCTTTTTTTACCAGAGGTCCACCTGTACGTGCAAATTTCATCTTCAACTAGAACAATGTTGATGATTTACAGAATTGGTTGTGCAAAACCTTATAGTTCATTTGTATCCATTCTCCGGAAGCCTCAAAGATGATGCAACATCAAATGCAACAGTGAACGAGCTGATTTTGTACCGGCAAAAATTAACCAACACCTCTTGGATTATCTCTCAAAACCTGAATCCAACTTACTTCAACACTTTCTTCCCATCAGTACTATTACTGATGATGCCATGGATGTTGCTCTGCTTGTTCAACTCACGGTGTTTAACTGTAGAGGAATTGCAATTGCAGTCTCTCCATCACACATGATTGCTTTTGCATCAGCTTTGTGCACATTTGTCCGCAGCTGGACTGCCATGACTCGTGACAAGTATGATCACAATCTAGTAGTGCTTCCAGAGTTCATTGCAAACCCAACTTCCAGAGTTCTGCCCCATTGCTGTTCTTGAGATAATGTAAGCTGTATAGGAAACTGAAGATAAATGTAAATGAATAGTTTTGTCAAATTTTGATTTAAACAGCTACCTCTTGAAATTTCTGTTCAGTTGTAATCTTGACAATTACTTCTTCTAAGTACATATCATTTTTCTTGAAATGACCTGGGTAATGATCTTCTTGACATAGATTCAAGAAGCAGAAATAGCACATCTCAACAAAACTGCATATTCTAGTTCCACCATTGTGACACTTATTTACTCACTATAAGGCTTCCAGAGTTCATTGCCCAAAACGATAAACTATTGTTTAAATAATAGTTCTACCCATATACATGCTGCAAATTACTTATGAACTCTGGAAGCACTACTAGATTGTGATCATACTTGTCACGAGTCATGGCAGTCCAGCTGCGGACAAATGTGCACAAAGCTGATGCAAAAGCAATCATGTGTGATGCACATCACTATAAGGCTTCCAGAGTTCATTGCCCAAACAGTCCCTTATGAGACATTTCTTGAAAAAGCCTCATGGCCTCATTGATATTTTTGTGCTTGCAATATCCGTTTATCAATATCCCATAAGTCTGAGCATCGACCATTGATCCCAAGCTAACCATTAGATTGAACACTTCCCTTGCCTCCTCCATTTCTCCTCTCAAACAGTAACCATCCATAAGCGAGTTATATGTAACTACAGTAGGTTCAAGATCTCTTTGAATCATCATCTCAACCATGGTTTTTGCTTGCACAACCATTCCCTCCTTGCAAAATGCATCTATCAACACATTGAAAGTCCGCACATCCGGATAGATATTTTGACTCGCCATTTCATTCAACAACCTCGTAGCTTGTTTCCACTGGCCTAATTGGCAAACTCCGTGGATGAGAGTGTTATAGGTAACGACGTTTGGGCAAATACCCTTACTGATCATTGCCGAGAAGAGGTCGAATGCATCATCAATTAGTGTCTCCTTACAAAGACCATCAATGATGGTGCTATAAGTAAACACACCAGGCTTACAATCCGGAGATAGTTCCATCTTCCTAAGCAGTTGAAGAGCTGCACGATTGTTGCCTTTGATGCACAATCCCTTTATTAGAGTATCAAAGGTAACAATATCCGGTTTACAGCCTATATCGACCATTTTACTGAAAAGCCGTGCTGCTTCAAGGACTCTCTACCCTTCATAACGAATCCATTGATTAGAGTGCTGAAGGTCCTGACATTTGGTTGAATACCAAATTTGAAGAATTTCCCAAAGACGGATAAACTAAATCCCATTTGGTTCAAACGACAATGGCAGTTAATGATAATGTTGAGACTACAATCGTTTGGAATAACCCGCAGACCCATTTGTTTATACAAACAAATGACTCGGGAATAGTGCTTCATTTTCACGAGTTGACACAAGATTTGATTGAAGCGGATAATGGAAGGCAGAGGACGCCTTTGAAGCATTTCATGGAACACCTCCAAAGCATCCTCAACATTACTCACTACTTTGGGCGTTTCTGGGTCTGTCACGAGATGGGTGTTTCTAGATTTACTTGGATTTGAGGACCCAGAATGAAAAGTGTTGAGAAAAACATCAAGAGTAGTAGTAGAGTGAAGGAGAAAAGGCATACCTCTTCTTCTCCGTTGTGTGCTGCTGCAACAATAAGAATAACAAGAAGAAGAAGCAGTTGCCCTCATCATCTTCAGCATAACTAGGAACCTCAAAGGGCTTTCTTTCAGATTTTTCAGTTCTGAGAGAGAGTAGTGAATGACTGAACACCTTCTCCTATACAGAGGACACTACTGGGAAAGCAAATACATGACCTACAGAAATGATTCAAATATTTAAAGGTTTTTTTTTTTTTTTTTTTGGCATAGGGGTTCCATTCAAGCAATACATGCAAAATCGAAACTTTTCCTAGACTATTAGATATTTCACATAATTTCACTTCACAAGACGTGTATAATCAAATGGCCAATAATGGATTAAGTTCTTATTAGTTTATTGTATGTCAATGTGAACATAGAAATTTTAACTAATGAGTCGTTATTGTAGAAGATAGTAACAATCAAATCTAATATGCATACTTTAATTTTTCAATGAATGGGTACAATCCTTTTCACGTAGGACCTATAGCTTATGCAATTTGGAATTCTTAGTTTGGTCGACAAACTATAGAGGCTTTTACTCGTGGAGTCGAAAACTACCACCGAAAAAATTAAACCAATCAAAATTTGACCTTTCGTGGACTAAAGGAAGTACGAGGTCAATAAAAAAGGGGATGTTAATCAAAATTCCAATTAATCACCACATCCATATTGTAAATATACAGTTACGAATACTCCAGCCTACTCCAACCAAAGTAGTAGGTTGTAAACTGTTATTATAGAAAATAAGTTTGACTACATATTCGAGCTACAGTACATGGTTTCCCATTTCTCAATCAACAGCAGAACTTCGCTTATCTCTTTATTAAGAATCGACGAATCAGATGATATATTTTTTTCCCTATTTTCTGTCTCTTCTTTTCCCTTTGAATCAAACCGTTTCTTGCCATAATAGTTCAATTCTTATTAGCATCAATGAAACAAGTCGCTAGCAAGTAACTGGACAGTTAAGAGTTGAAAATCGTCTTAACTTTCATTCAAAACCGCGCATGAGACTTTCTGTTTACTTTTCCAGATTCTGTTGTTATCAGATCATATAGTTCTCCCGTCAGTACATCATAAGTCGCTGAAGGATCCCGGAAGACCCGCCAAAGCACGAAAACTAGGATCTTCCAGAAAATTGACTCATATTTGAAGAATGCATTACCGCATGATAAGATTCAGACCTACCGGATAACTGCACTCAATTAGAGGATCCATGAATTTGCAAAATTAGATCATAAATGATTCTAAGGAACCGAAAGCCGGAACCCAAATCGTCTCGCGAGGTAAAGGCCACCTGTGTATTTACCTTGACATCTAGTCTCCTTCATTTTGATTTTGGCTTCAAAAATTCCTATATAGTTACAGATTATAGATTACTGCTTTATACACTAGAAATTTATTTACAGGCGATCAGACAATTCTTAAGAAGTTTGTATATGGAAGAATGCTACAAGAAGCAATTAAAGCAGCAAGAGGTAACACACTGCAAAAGATCTATGACACCTCCTAAGCAAACAAAGGAAAAACGCAGGTAATACATTGCAAAAGATCTGTAATACCTAAAACCTTTTCCTACGCAGATGAGGCAAAACCCATGGGGCTCACTCGTTCAGCCAACCTGCTGAATTCCGGTTTGAGAAGCTTCGGTGAGAACCGGGAGCAAAACCAAAGGGGGGCCCTTGTTCACCAGGTCGGGGTGCCCTGGGATCATACATGTTGCTACTGTATGTGCGTGGATCATACCCAAATGCTGGTTGGGTTCCTAAGGCACTCGCTCTTGTGTGGTTCAATTCATCTAGCCGAGGTTCATATCGCTGCATGGCTGACATGTTCATTCTGTAAGATGAGTCAACTGCTGAACCTAGATGAGCATGGCCATACGCGGACGAAAATGATCCAACCCGACCAGGTAACAAATCCTGACCTGCTAGATAATTGCTTCTGAACATATCAGGATCTTGCTGCCCGTAATGGCGAACTTGTGCACGTATATCGGAGTCTCTCCTGTATGGGTCTTCCATCCCCATGGAATACGGTCTATAACCAAAGTTATCTGTCTCTCTCATGTAACCCAAAACGGGTTCCTCCAATTTTGTATCCCTATATATAGAGCTAGGACTGGCACCACTGGACCATCTATGAGTCACACTTGAATAAGGGTCAGCACTGCTTGTGACATTGCTGCCAGTGTCATCAGGGATGCTGGCTGTGGTCCTCCCACAAGCAGTTCTGAAATGCATACTTGAACCAGAATCGCTGGGCTCAGACTGCTGATTTGCTTTCCGCTGTCGCTCAGTAGATGGAGACCTTTCCATCTGAATCTCACTAGAAACATTGCCACCATCACATTTGTTGTCTGGCGACAACTCAACCACTCCACTTCCATTCTTTTTTCTGCCACCACACCGCGGCCTCTCAGAAATCTTACTAACCTGGTTCTTCTGGTCACCAGAACTCGCATGGTAACCTCTGTCATCATTGCCCTTGGAGGATCTATCTTCATGTCCCTCGCCTGCAACTGTCCCACCAACAAAATCTCTGGAATTACCCGTCGGTGTCAGATAAGCATTTTGCAACATGAGATTTTCAACATTTTCATCCTTATTCTCAACTGAATGACCAGCTTCCACTGACCCTTGTGACATGGAACCGTGACCATCCTTTTGAGCAATAGCTCTGTGTCTCTGAGACCAATCAGGACGACTCCAAAGATAGAGTGGAGGTGTCGTCACATTCCACTGATCCATTTGCTTGTCATTCTCATCAACAGATCCAGGAAGATAAAAGGACTGAAAGGACAGGCACAAGTGAGAAACATTCTAAAATTTACATTCAATTAGTTAACAATCAACCACAGGTGACTGATAAATACTTCTCAGTTTACCTTTCCCGACAGAGACCGTTCATCCTTCCATATCAGATCATAACATTGTAACCTGATGAAAGGCACCAATATATACACATATTTTGAGTCAAATTTAACAAAAGCAGACAGCATACTTCCACATGAATGCGCATATGTGTCAGAGAGATTATCTACCCTTTTGTTTCTGGTGGAACAATAAGAATAAGGAGCTTCGGCTGGAACTGCAGAGCCTTATCAATAAACTGGTTTGCCAAAGATGCTTTAACTCCAAAAGGAGGGTTCAACCCCATGATCTGCTCAAGCAGCAAAGTTAGAAAATAGTGAAACAATTAGCACAAGGCTTTAGGAATCCAAACAACTTGGATGTAAAATATAACCAAGCCTCCATTTCTTACCAATTTACTACTATCCGGTAATTCACCTTTTTGAACAGTCATCCAATCTCTCTTCTCAAAACAGAAATCATTCTGCAAATGTAAATTTACATAACATGTGATGTATCCCAACATTTTTTTTTTTCATCAATAAGCCTGTAAATTAGCAAATGCACAGGCACAAAGACCTAGTACCATGCAACACACATAGTACCATGCAACACACACAGTCCTATTACCCAGTACCCAACAAATCCAACAAAATCCAAGTCAACAGCATGGTAGGCAACCACGAACCACGATAGAAGCACACGAGTATTCCAAACAAGCGGTAACTGATCAATTTAGTACAAAATTGTTTGCTAATAGGGAAATGAAGAACGTGTAAGGGTTTTTCATAAATTACATAGAAAGGTACAATTCCATGATGAGAAGCGTACTTCATGCAAGGAAGCAGAGCACTTTCTACACTTATTCGAAGTCTTTTTTTTTTTTTTTTTAATTTTAAGTCCTGTCTTAGGAACTCTCTAACTTCATAAACACTGAATGTTATCAGGAACATATATCTTTATAACCTCCCTGTGTTTTATATAAACTCTCAAGAATCCTCTTTGATAAGCTCCTGTCTTTAATAAAACCTTTCAGAAGACTAGCAAAAAGGTTGCCACATGAGGTCTGGCTTCTGTAACAAAGTGTGAAGTGGGGGGATGCAAGGGTCAAGAAGGATGCAACCAAGTGGGTAGTGAGAGATACATTAGGATGAGTCATGTCTATTATAGTAGTGTTTTTTTTATTATTATTATAATAATTTGATGTGCCATAAGCTAATGCTTATACGCTTCAAGATCTGAGCAAAAACGCTTGCCTACATGTTTTTGCTATCTAAAACATTGATTTAGAGTTCCTAATTGTATCACCTGTGATCATATGACTTTCCCCATGTTTCCTTTGAAAAAATTAGGCTGCAATGCTATTTAGGGTATCAGAAGTTTTACATCAACTGTGTCAAATTTCTACTTCCCAAACCCAACTGTGAGGAAATATGCAAGTGTCAGGCACTGGAACCAGTGCAACTACATATCGTCGATAATAAGAACCATGGATTGACCAATAAAAGTATTTAATAAATAAATGTTACCTTTGGTTGAATGATGTCATAATTTCTAAAATAGCACCTCTTCCCTGTCTCCTCAAGCTTTTTCTTCATTACGATACTAAAATCATTAGAGCCACAACAGAAGTCCACTATCTGCTCATTGGGAACCATAAGTAATCAGGCACTCTTACACTTTTTTGATGAGGTACTTAACATCAGATAGATAGATAGATACAGAGAGAGAGAGAGAGAGAGAGAGAGAGAGAGAAGAAGAAGAACAGTTGAATACAACCTTACGGTACTGGTTTAGGTTGTAAAAGAAGGATGCAATCAAGAAAATAAAGCATTTTTGCAAAAAATAAATTAAGCAGAAGGTATTAGATACATTTGACCATGATTTGATTATTTTAGTATATTCATATCAATAAAGATCAGATAAGCAGCATCCAACTAATATTCTATGTTACAAGATGCAACTTATTTCATGTATACGCATTTACTAAAATTAATTCAAAAAAAAATAACAATAGATATTCTTACCGTGTCTCCATTCTGTACATACGAATGGAGCCTATCAGCAATCTGCAAAATCAAAATTATTTATTAGACTCCATCATTTGATAAAGGCAACAGGCGCAGACCAGTTAAATTAAATGGTAAAACAGGTGGGCCGCGGGGGGGTGTGTGGAAGGATATGTAGCCAAAGATGACTACTATATGTCGATGAAAATATTTGATCAGCCACACAATATGCAGAAATGGAAGTAATACAGACCCCAGGTCACTATGTTATATATATTTTTTTTTTGGCAATTTTTTTGTGATGTAATTGGAAAGGAATAATAAAATCTGTTAAGATTAGATTAGGAAGGTGTCCCTTTTATAGGCAAGGTTCTACCCTTCTTTTGTTGCCATCACAATCGGCTATTAGAGACATTATTCCTTTACTTTTCTTCAGATATTCCCTTCAAATTCAGATTGGGGTGGGGTGCAGCAATTTGTTAACTTTAAAGGCATGTTCTTAGTGTAGTATACATGTAATTTGTCTTTGTACTATTGTGTAATAGTGGACCAGTTTTGCAAGACTAGACATGATTTTGAAACTTCTGACTTTGTTTACTAATAAAGTTATCATCAAAAACAACAAATAAACTACCATATGCTGCTCTATCATCTTTATGATTGCTGAAACCACAACAAGGATTCATAATTGAAACATCAAGACACCATATAACTGATCCACATGACTACTACTGGATAGTCAAGTTCATGAAATTTTCATTATGGAAGACAAGTCTAATGTGAGTGCCAAAAAAAATTACAATAACATAAAGGGTAATAAAAAACCAAAGCGCAACATTAAGTTGAAATAGCTGAGACCTAAACAGACCAGACTGCTGTTCTAGACAACCTAATAAGACAGCAAACACAAGTAATAAAATTAAATTAAATTTTAATATCAATTTGAAATGACTGAGACCTGAACAAAATTAGATTACCTGTTCGAGTTTTTCCACCTTTGTGAAATGGCGACCGAAGGACGTGTACCGCTTTCCATGCAAGAAAGGTGCAAGATATACTCTAAGCTTGCTCTGCAAAAAGTACCGGTAACACTAATCAGAACATTAGACCATACCTATGTTGCATGAAGTTAGATGCAGTAACAAAATCAACCAAAAAAACTAAAGGGACAACTAATAAAATTAAAGCGGATAACAAATGGATTGACAGAGAAATACCTATGATAATTGGGGAACTCATTAAGTAAAGAGCTAACAGGGGGGGAGGATGGGAATGCTAACAGGGGGGCAAGCATGATACTACGTGTTTCATATCTCAAGCAAAGAGCATTTTTGTACTATTTCAATATAGAATATTTCATAAACTTAATATAAACGTATAGGATTCTCTGTGAATAGGTGTCTGCAAGCATGTATAAACAGACAAATAATAGGCATTCCATTTCAGCATAACAAGATTTCAAACTCAAAAGCTGTGCCCAAGTAATAGATCCATTTGACACAGCTAGAGTCCAATGAGCTTGAATTACATCACAAAATAACTCTAGTTTTAGCTACTAATTTGCTAGTCAGTTTGAGCTTCGCTTATACGGCTCATTCTTCTTACCTTCTCAATTAAATTGTTCAAAATTGAGAAAGCATTAATCAACATTTCTTAGTTTCTGTACTTCATTCTTTGTACTTGTTACATGTGTTTCCTTATTGTTTACTCGTACATATTCTCCTTTCTCCCTCATATGTAAAAGTCTAGTTGAACCAAAGCCATAATTTGCTCAATCTATATACGAGCCAAGTCAAGCGAAGCTCAGGTTCACTTGTTCAACAGACAAACATGAATTACAGCATGGTTGATCTAGCCAAGCAGTATGATGCTCTGACCACTCGGCTAGTTTACCAACGTTGAGCATAGCCGAGCCAAACCCAAGCAAAACCGCCTAACCTAAAAGAGGAGGCACAAGCTGAGATACCTATGTCTAATATCCCATCCATAGATATACAAGCATTAACTCAGGAAACCTAGGAACTAATCCCCAAGAATAAACTGTGCATCAAATTACAACTAAACTGAAGATACGTTTTAGAATAAGAATAGAAAACCACCTTCCACTTATAAATCTGGGAAAGAATCTCGGGAGCACAGACAGCCTCTGCATCTTCAGTACTGCAGCCTTCCTGTAGTTTCTTTAATGCGGTTCGAACAGCCTAAGTATACATAGATGGCGTTAGGAAACACGTGTCACAAGAAATCATTATAAAATCATACTTTTTTTCCGAAGTGATAAATGAAATTCAAAATATTACCTCAACTGAGCCTTCCACCTTTCCTCGTGTTATGTTCCTTTCTACGGCATATTTATTTGAGGATGCATGAGTGGATGGAACTTTGTGCTTTTCTATAACATCTTCCAATCTTATTGACGAAGCAGCGTCTTTCATTAAAGCATGTAATCTGAATTACCATGAAAGAATCAGAGAACTATATATATTTTATAACTAATCCAAACCTCAAATCATGATTGCTGGCAACAATTGCAGGTCCTTGTGATGTTATCCAAACACAAGTATATCCGTGTATTAACAAACAGTATAACAAGACTGTTCGAACAGTATATAAAAATTGTGCAAACAGCCCCTGCATTCACACTATGGATGGTCCATAGTGCGAACATCCCACCTAGAACGGGCCCCTTTTGTGTGTGTGTGTGTGTGTGTGTGTGTGTGTGTGTGTGTTAATTGAGGTGTAACAGTATATACAAACATATACATATATGTTATAGGGTTTAATGCCAAATTGGCCTCCTGAGGTCTACACATATGGTCAATGTCCCCTAACCTTCTATTTCAAAAAGCATCTGAACTTCTGAAGTAATCAAAATTTATTACGTAACATTTTATTTCATAGAACGTATTTCAAAATTTTTTTTGCTCCTTATGTGATTGGCACATATCTGCTTTTAGGTAAATTGGATGAAACCCTTCAAAAATACAAGGGAGGAACGTTGTCAGCTACTTAAAGGTTGGGGCACATTGACTACTTACGTAAACCTCGGGAGATGCATTTAAGCCTAAGTTTAACAGAGAAAGTATCTTCACAAAAATAGAACTAAAATTGGTAAATAATTAGTATTCAAATTGACTTACCTCCTTTCTCTAGCAGGATCTAAGGAAGCTGCCGCACTCAATGTTCTTGACGTCGGATCAATTTTTGCACTCGTTTCAGAATTTAGTTCAGCATCATCAGGTGTATCCTGCTTCCCAAACTTTACTGACCCAGATCCCTTTACGTAGTTAAACAGTCTATTACCCAACGAGGTCTTCTTTTCCACGCTAGTCTGAACTTCCTTTTTCAATGTCTTATTAGCCATGACCTTTCTTGATACGTCTAACCGAGAAGGTACTTTTTCAGTATTTCTGCTACTGCCAACTTTTTCACCCGAATTCAATTTCTGCTTAGATATTGGAGGTGCAGTTCTTCCACTATAAAATCCCTCTGAGGAAAGCTTTCTTTTCTTCGACAGAGAATTATCTCTGACCACAAGGGACTCTGATGTCAGTCTTCTTTTTTTCTCTTGAAAAGCAGTCTTCCTTTTCACAATATTAGTCTTCTTTCCGTCAACATCGGGAAATTTAACATGGTCCCTTATTGGAGTTCCAATTTCTTCATCTATTTCGTGTTCTCTAATCAGAAGAAAAATCAAACTTAATTAGAAAGAAAAAAAAAAAATATATATATATATATATGGCAAACAAAACAAAGAACTAATGCAGCTGATACAAAGTACTACTTACGTGCAATATATTAGTATGCGATTAGGTAATAGACCTTCCCAAGCTCTTGTTTCTATTTCTTCTTCATCCTCTATCTCTTCCTCATCATCTTCCTCTGTTTTCTCAAAACGAATCTCACTGGTACATTCAATTCAAGCATGAGCAATTTTAGACACAACTAAGGAGCATGATCTGATAACAGCAATAAAAATCTAAAAGTACCTGGGCAAGCATTTCCTGTGATAGGATTTAGGGCAACGCCTGCACACAGCAAACCGCAACTCGGGATCCTTCTTATTCTCTCCTTGCTTACAAACACAGCATTTATGAATCGGACACGTAAAAGACTCCCCCAGAGAGATATTTTTCTCCAGTTCTTCAGCAGAAACTCCATTGTCTTGATAAATTAGTTGTGCAACACAATGAGGATGGTAAAATTGACCACAGGTTGCAGAAACACAGGGGAAAACCTAAAAGCAATTGACAAAAGTTCTTTTAGAGCTTTCTCAGAAGAAAGAACTTCCATCACAAACTTAAAGATATAAAAGGAATGTTCACTAGTTTATAAAACTAACATAAAGGAAAAACAAAAAGATACTCTCTAACAAATAAACTGATTTTCCAATCAAAACCAAATTGCAGTGGTTTCTAGGATGAGGTACATGCTCTTTCATTGAATAATCTGCCTCGGGATTCTAGTCATGATTACCGTGCACCTTAGGAACTTAACTTTATGGGTTTTGATCAAAGTAAGAAAGCTCAAACATTGTAGATGGTGCCACAAAAGTAAAATGAACATATTAAAACTTTTATCAGCAGAAGGGAAGTGCACAAAATCAACAATGAAAAATGAAGGGACAGTAAAACAATTCACTCACATAAATGATTGCCCACAATATAGGCAATATGGTACAAAAATATTACAGAAAAAAAAATAAATAGATACTAAAGAATGGTAATAAGTCCTTGAGGTCTATAGTGGCAACAAGGTGGGAGTACCTTGGGAAAGAGTTAGGCACTGGTGTCTTTAAGGCTTCTGTTTCTGGGGAACTTATGAATTGTAATTTATCATCTATCACATTAGATTGGAAAGCAGGCATAGTCGAGGCTTTTTGTCTAGGCTGGTTGTCTAGCTTTATCTTTCATGGACTCCTTGTCCATGTTGTTGTACCATGATTTTCTTGTGTGTTCAGTAAAAGTTGTTCGTTTTCCCAGAAAATAAAAAAAAAAAAAAAGGACTTCTTGTATGACAGAAAATCTAAGAACCTATTATTTGAAATTCATACCTCTGCTCCCAAAGATTTGTCTGAGGAGCCTAACTTCCCACAGGCAAAGCACTGATGCTGCTTATATTGACAGTTCTTGCAGAAGAAACTTGCCATTGCCTACCAAGTTCAGAACATAAGATTAAAATGATCAATAATAAGAATGCCAAAGAAAAACAACCAACAAGAAGGAAATATCATTTATGAGAATGTACATAAAAAAGGAGCATACATCTACTTCCTCCCGAGTGAATCCAAGAGATTCACACATTGAGTCCTCGCCGTCCTCTACTGTGGGATGGAAGGACCTTAGGCATCTCCCTTCACAACTGTATTTGAGAAAAAAATATAAAATCCAAATGAAATTCTGTACAGAGTATCAAGACTATCTTCAGTTTCACATGAATTAGCGAATACAAAAGCATACCATAACAGCTTGCCACCATTATCACAAAAGGCACAAACAGAATCAAACAGGTTATCATCATCATCATCATCTGACTCATCTTCATCATCAATTATATAATCTTCCGCATCATCGACTATAAATCCAAGCTTTGCTGTAGCTTGAATATCCTGAAACATCCAATGAGATCATACTCAGAACACTAGAACTCTAAACAGCAGAATTAGGAAAGAAAAAGAACTCAAAAATAAAAGCATAATAATGAAAAGGGTAAACAGATCAGCAGGAGGATCTGACCTCATCAGATAGTTTCCTCTTTGTGGGTGGCTCTTCTTTAAGAAAGTCAATTATAAACTGTTCAAACACAAACTGTTACTTTTTGATATAAACATATAGAGTATATACTTCATGCAGAAGGATAAATGTATACGAAATTGGCTTTTAAGAAAGTAAAATAAAAATACATGTGATAGTCAATGGGTCAGCTAACAGGAAATTACAACGTATAGTGTCCATATTTCATAGCGCAGGCTAGAGTATACAAAATTGGCTTCAAGGAAGTTACATACAGATAGATATGACAACCAATGAATCAGATAACAGGAAATTACAACTAAAATAAAATACATAATAAACAAAGTGAAAGAAGAGTGTAAAAAAAAAAAAAAAAAAGTTTGAATCTGAATGATGTTCACATACTTGAAAACTCAATTTTGCCCTTATAATGTTCATACTGAATTGGAGAACAAGCAATAACTTTGAGCTTGATATGTTAATGCAAAGGTTGAAAAATTTATAATTTTTAAACTTGGGACATATTTATAACAAAAGCATTGAAGAGAGGATGAACCGGTCATCCTGTGGCCACTCCAGTTCTGATAATTGATTGAAAACCTACTCTGAAGAATACCGACCAGAACCCCAAGAATAGACGTCCACCAATTAACAAATCCAATCTTGATATTGTTCGACTTTAATAAAAATGTTTCTCACAACTTATCTGAGACTAAAACCCATAGGCATCTGTTCATAACGGAAAAGAAACAAAAGAAAGAAGGAAAAAAAAAAAACTTGCTATGAGAGTATTCAATTGACTACCATAGTCAATGCAAAAAAGCCTTTAAAAGAAATCAGGTCGGCACAATCTGATGTTTCCAGTGGTGGTTCTAAGAAGTTTTGAAGCTCACACCAAATACTATCCATTTAACTGAAGGGTGGAACAGTGTCTAGTGTAACTAAATATGTAATCTCAGACATGCTTTCAGCATTAGCAAATAGAACCAAACACTCTTTCAGCATTAGCAAATGGAACCAAACACTCAATTACAATGACAAGAAAACAAGCAGATAAACCTTCCACTTTGCCAAGGCATTATCTCGTTTTAAGAGCTGGTGTAACTAAGTATGACATTTGGAAGTAGAACCAAACACTTGATTACAATGACAAGAAAACATGCAGACAAACCTTCGACTTTGCCAAGGCATCATCTCGCTTTAGAGCTTCACTAATCAGACTCCTGTGATCACCCAAATCATGCTGTGAAGGCCTGTTCTCATACATGCTGCGACATTTCACTTTTTCTGTCAGACTTTCACTCGACAAAACTACCAAACGAGAAGCAAAAGCTGTTTAGATTGCGAAAGATATACCTGAACGCTTTAGACAAGTGATCCCACACAGCTTTACCGGACGCCTCAGCATTCCACATTGCATAACTAAGGCACTGCACAGTTATCAAGACAGTCCTTATGATCCCCTCATAGCTCCTCCGTGGCTTCTGTAGCAGAATCCAATCATTCTCCTTGGAAAGCACTGCTATTTCGGGCTTGACATTCGAAAGATCAAACTTCCAGGCAACAACAGGTTTGTAAATCTTCTCGAGCCCATTGTCGGCACTGCCATGCAGAAACAACACTGCTTCCTTCCCACCCTGCCTATCACCCTCACTCCATTGAATTGGCAGCACATGAAATGAGATAGGCTCTTCCTTGCCATCTACGAAGTAGTAATTCGAAACCGAAAGCTGCATTGCCTCAGCCTCATCATCTGACGAATCCATCTCTTCCTTCAATTCAAACACTTCTTTCACCCCTAAAATCTAAATTCAAAGAACGAAGTCTCTAGTAAAACCACAACTCGACCAATTCACCATAAAATCACCGGAAATTAAACCACCAAAGATAGGGAGTTTCTTCCTAAACGAAATTGAAAGAATGAACTCTCTAGTAAAACCAGTAACTGGAAAAGGTCAGAGGGAAATCGCCGGAAATTAAAGCACCTAAGATAGGGAAAGCCTAGGGTTTCGATTCTGGGAAAATTGAATTTTTCAGAACAGAGTGTTTCGAAAGGAAGCAAGGAATCTTTACCTGAAAGCTTTGGTTTGTTGATCGATGGACGGCGAAGGGGAGAGGGGCGTCTGGGTTGAATGAAGTTGATTCCGTGCGGTAATTAAACTTAGAAACTTAATATGCACCAGCAGGGTTTCATACCCATCCCGCCGATATTTACTTTTTATTGGGTTACTGACACCGTCGGGGAAACGACATGGTGACAAATTTTTGTGTGTTTTTTTTTTTTTTTACTAAATTTTGCTTACTACTCAATGGTTCATCAGTTCATTCCTTACACTTCTGATTTAATCAGAAAAATTCTTATACTCTTCAATTTCATCAAATCAATCCAATCCATCACCACTCTGTCAATTTTCGGGAAAAATTTTCAAACTACCCATCTGTATTCACAACACTGACACGTCAGCGGGTTGCCTAGTGATGGGTAGTTTGGAAATTTTCCCGGTGGAATGTCCCACGTTAGTATTTTAACAATTGACGGAATAATAACTAAATGGATAGATTTGATGAAATTAGAGAGTGCAAGGACTTTTCTGATTAAATTAGAAGTACATTGACTAAACTGATGAACTCTTGAAAGTATAAGATAGTAAGCATAATTTAATCCTTTTTTTTTTTTTTTCAAACATCAATAGCAAAACACAAAAAAGTCTTTATTCTTTATTATATCCTTATTAATAGGCTAATAAGAAAATTATAGAATGAAAAGAGAACTAAACAAGCTGGAACTAATCAAAATCAATAGGAAGGCTAGGAATTTTTTTACACGAGAAATTTTTTTTATTCTCCAACTCGCGCCTTTTTTGAAGACATTTTTTTTTTAGTAAAGATGTTTCGTTTGGGATTTGCTTTTAAGAATGGTAATTTAAAATTAGTAAAAGCATTTCTAAATAATTTAAACAATCAAGCGCGTCATTTCTTCTTTCACGTTGAGGATTTTATACCCGTGTTCTCTTTTCAAGCCATTTCTTTTTTCAACATCAAAATAGAGATTTCATTAGTCTCAAGGCTGGAATGATGCATACAACACCTCAGTGGCCAAGCAAGTAAGGGAAAATTAGTACCACCAACTAGTATAAGGAAGCTCAATTATTTCAAGATGCTACATGACCTCGTAAAGTTATTCCACACAAAATTTAAAAAAAAAAAAAAACTTGAATTTCCCTCCGTCAATGCACTCAATTGTGGCACTCCAGCAAATTCATTTACTTGGCGTAAAAACAACCTCATAATCTGCAAGCTCGCAAAATCTACTTCAAATGGAACAAATTATCATGAAACAATCCCCTGTTAACTCAAATTGAAACCCTAGAAAATAAGGGCACCCAAATTGCTTTGGACACCCTAATATTAAATTATATGGGTGTCATCATTGTTGACACTATATTTCCTTGAGAAAAATTGTTTTGAAACATACAAGGAATGAAGCAACCATCACCTTTTAGAAAACAGTATCTTAATCATACTATATATAGAAAATTAATGGATAGAATAATTTGTTTTTCTTTAAATCCTAACAACTATAAAGTAATCATAGACAAACAATATCAACAAATTACTCATGAAAATTAAATACCAAAGACGAAACGTAACCAAGCACCACAGAACTTCCAATATGTACACTCGTCTTGCAATCCCCGCAAGGCTTATTACACCGACAGGCGACAGCTGATATTGGCTTTTAGAATGGATAATTATTTAAGACTATTACTGGACTATTACTGCAATCGGTGAGGATGAGTGTTATTACACCAATTAATATCACGCAAGGACTATTTGGTATCCGATCTCTCTATGTTGTTCCTCATTATAGTTGCTCCAAACTCTGCAGCACCGACAGACCATCGATGACTCCCACGAAGGCCTATCACCACCCATGAGAAAGTTTGTACACCAATCCTATAAGCAATTCTATTATGCATTACTAGATCCCGAAGCAATTCTAATTTTTGTGGTACCAACCCACAGCTAGATGTGTCCATAATTTCCTTTTACATCTCAACTACCAAAAACCTTTCCACCCTAGCATCTTTTGTTGAGTGACAATTCAACCATTTCCCTTGCATGCTCTTTTATGTCACCACATTGCAACCGTCCTCAAGTCTCATGAACCTGGTTATTATAGTGGCCAAGAAGACTAAGATCATAACTTCTCTTTGTTACCACTCCGAGAGGATCTCTCTTTAAGTCCCTCTGCTTCTCCATCATCAAAATCATAACCAAGGGATTGTCCATGATGACCACTAGTGAACATGAAAGTTTTACCATATTGGTCATGACTCATGATTACCTATCAAATGATCTTCAATTTCACACTGGTTTTCTTCCCAAAACCCTTCTGATATAGAAATGTGACCTTGCTCTTGAGCTATGGCCTTGAATTTAGGCAAACAATCAAGTCTCCAAAAAGAGTTGAGGTGGCCTCTCATTTCATTGGTCCATTTGCTAGTTATCCACACTGATAGATCAAGATCCAGGGAGATAAAAGGGCTGAAAAGAGACATAAGCCACATTAAAACAAGGTAAAGTCCAAACCTAAAAAATAAATGTCCCTTTCATGGTCTTCCCTTGTTTCGAAATTAACAATCATGCATAACACATAAGAAATCGCAAATTTCATTTTGAAAACCTAAAACATGCTTCATAGTATTCGAAAACTACATATCTAAAATCAATACTTCATCCACCATAGAAATCACAAAACATAAAACCAAAACAACAAAATCGCATATCACATAGAAACCGAAATTGTTTTATAGTCAAAAACCGAAAACAAAATAAGATGTTCATGGTTACACTTTTTGATCTTCAAGGATGCAAGAAGCTTCAAAAGGTAGTGGAATGAATGAGGGTCATGACAAGGATGCTTGAATGGAAGAATGGATGCTCACGATTTTGAACTTTGGATATTGATGAAGTTGGCGAAACTTTGGAGAAGAAGGGGAAGTGTTTGTGACTTTTGGTTCTGAATTTTGTGGTGTGTAGAATGTCTTCACAAACCTCCCTATATATAGTGTACGGTGAGGGCTAGGGTTTCCTAGGATTTCTCTTCTTCTGCATCATTCGGCCAATTAAAATATTTCATGAAAAGTAGAGAGCAAGTCACCTTTCTTTTTGCCAAATTCTTCATGTATCTAGACCATATTTTGGCCTCTATGGAATCAGGAAACTTAATTCAATATTTATTCTCTTTATTTTCCTTTCCATAATTCACACAGTAGATTTTCTCCAAAACTCTCCCTTTTTAGTGTTTGCTGAAATCTTCTTGTATTTTCTTTAATTCTCATGGAAAAATCAAATATTAATGGGCCAAGAATTCCTCAAGACAACACGGATGATTCTAGAGACTCATGTGCAAGTCACATGCTTCAATCTTCGGGCCTAGCTTCTTCAATTGGGCATTTTCAAAACCCATTCTTCATATATGTCGAAATTCTTGTGCATTCTAGAACATTCTTGAACAATCTTGAGTTATCTTGAAGACACAACATCTCCTAGTCTCACCAGATCTCCTAGCAGCATCAGGACTCCTAGTGTGATCAAGTTTCCTGGTCTAACTGAGACTCTGTCATTTCTTCATTTCCGAACATCATTTTTCGAGCTCACTCCTAGTCGAGTTAGGATTTCTACTTCAACTAGGATTCTTTTTCTTGGTAAAGAATAAAACTTCATTTCTCCATTTCTTTGTCATTTGTGCACCATTTCCTCCTTGCCTTCTATTTCTAGACTCAAAACTACCTAAAAACATAAAACTAAGTTAGAAATGATAATGTTAAGGAAATAACTAAGCAAAATGTATAGAGAAATGCACTAAAAATATAGTCAATATGAGTCTCATCAAATACGCTCACACTTAGCCATTGCTAGTCCCTTAGCAAAATCAACACAAAACTAAGACTCAAAATAAACGAAAATTACAAGACACAAGAAGTAACAAAAACAACCAAGTATGGAAAACCTAAAATGAAAACATAAAAACACAAAACAAAACCAACGAAAAACGAAAACAGACTCAAAACGTCTACAAGGTTAATGACAAATTACTCTAGTGTCCTTCAACATATTTGTCTCAGAAATTTCATACTTACATGTCACCAAGAATAGTACTCAACCAAGAATTAATCATGTATTTTTCGAGAGTTAAATAAAATATATACACAACATATAAACATGTAGGACTTGGGAGCAATAATGGTGAATGGTTGGAGCTTAGCATACTCAGTTTTACCTGAAGTCCAATCCAAGAGCAATTGAATTGACATCATGTATTCCAAATAACTGTGGAGGTAATGCTAAGCGATATGCAACTAGACCAACTCGTTCCATAATTTCATAAGGACCAATGTACCTTGGACTAAGTTTCCCACACTCACCAAACCTTACAACACCCTTCTAGGGAGATAAATTCAAGAATACACAATCATCAACTTGAAATTCAAGATGCTTCCTGCTATTATCAGCATAGATCTTTTGTATACTTTGAGTTGTCTTGAGTCTCTCCTTGATCACCTTGATTTTATCAGTTGTGATTTCAATAATTTCAGGGCCAATAAGTTGCCTTTCTCCCACTTCATCCCAATATAAGGGCGTTATACACTGTTTCCCATATAAAACTTCATAGGGAGCCATACCAATACTCAAGTGATAACTGTTGTTATATGCAAACTCCATCAAAGCTAGGTACTTATCCCAACTTCCCTTAAATTGTAGAACACAAGCCCTTAACATGTTCCTATAGAGTCTGAATAGTCCTCTTAGATTGCCCATCAATTTAAGGGTGGAAAGAGGTGCTAAATTGCAGTTCAGTTCCCATAAATTTGTGTACTTTACCCCAAAAATTTGATGTGAAGCAGGTGTCATGATCATAGAAAATGAACACAGGTATACCATGAAGTCTCATAATCTCATCCACATACAGCCTTGCTAACTTATCTACACTAAATGTTTCCTTAACCGCCAAGAAATGAGCGGATTTGGTGAGTCGATCCACAACCCCCCAAATACCATCTTGAGTACGAGATGACTTGTAAATAAAGTCCATGGTGAGATGCTCCCATTTCCTTTCTAGAATTGATAAAGGTTGCAACAAACCCTATGGTTTCTATCTTTCCGCTTTCACTTGTTGACACACCAAGCATCTACTCACGAAGGCTGCAATTTCTCTTTTCATGTTCGGCCACCAATAGTATTCCTTGAGAGTTCGGTACATCTTTGTACCACTAGGGTGCAGGGCATACGCATAATTATGAGCTTCTTCAAATATTTCTTGTTTAAGTGCTTCATCATTAGGAACACAAAGTCTTTTTCCGAACACCAGAGTCTCATATCTTCTAATAGAGAAACCTGGCTGCAAGCCGCTATGAATACCTCCTTTAATCCGTTTAATTGCTGGGTCATGAGATTGTGCCTCATGCACTTTATCAACCAGAACTGGCCTCACATGAAAACTAGCCACCAGGGTACCAACTTTATCCATGGACAAATCAACCCCGGTAGTTCTCAACTCAGATAATAACGGCACTCGAACAATTCTTAAATAAGACAACGTCACGAAGGGTTTCCTACTGAGTGCATCTGCCACCACATTTGCTTTACCTAGATGATACTCAATAGTGCAATCATAATCTTTAATCATTTCCATCCATCTTCGCTGTCTCAAATTTAACTCTTGTTGCGTGAACACGTACTTGAGGCTTTTATGGTTTGTAAAGATCTGGCATTTATCTCCATATAGATAATGCCTCCACAACTTAAGAGCAAATACAAAAGCTGCTAGCTCAAGATCATGTGTCGGGTAATTCAGCTCGTGTGGTTTTAACTGTCTAGAAGCATAAGCAATCACGTAACCATGCTGCATTAAGACACAACCCAAACCTTGTCTAGAGGCATCACTGTAAATCACACTCCCCACTGTCATCAGGTAAGGCTAGAATTGGAGCACTAGTCAAACGACTCTTAAGTTCCTAAAAACTTCGCTCATAATCTTCAGACTGAAAGAATCTGACACCCTTTCTAGTTAACCTGGTAAGAGGAGCAGTAATTCTTGAAAAGTCTTGCACAAAACGTCAATAGTAACCAGCAAGACCCAAGAAACTACTAGTTTCCGTCACATTAGTAGGTTGTTCCCAATATAGCACCGCTTCTACCTGTTGGGGATCCACACTAATACCGGCTGCTAAAATCACATGACCTAGGAATGCTACACGGTCAAGCCAAAACTCACACTTATTGAATTTAGCATACAACTGGTGCATCTTTAAGGTTTCCAAAACAATACTCAAATGCTACTCATGTAATTCCTCGCTCTTTGAGTAAACCAAAATATCATCAATGAACACGACATAAAGCGATCAAGGTACGGGCAAAACACCCTATTCATGAGGTCCATGAAAGCAGCAGGTGCATTCATCAGCCCAAAAGGCATAACAAGGAACTCATAGTGACCGTAATGTGATCAAAAAACAGTTTTGGCTACATCCTTCTCCTTTATCCGTAACTGATGATATACCGATCTCAAGTCAATCTTTTAAAAGACCCTAGTGCCCCTCAGTTGGTTGAACAAATCATCAATATGTGGCAAACGATATTTGTTCCTTAGAGTAACCCTGTTTAGTTTCCTGTAATCGATACAAAGCCTTAAGGTACTATCATTCTTCTTCAAAAACAGCACAGGTGCACCACAAGGAGACACACTAGGTCCTATAAATCCCTTATCAGTTAACTCATATAACTGTGTGTACAACTCCTTCAATTCAGCCGGAGCCATCCTGTAGGGTGCTTGAGAAATAGGTGCTGTACCAGGGAGTAAATCAATGGTAAAGTCTATCTCTCGCACGGGGAGCAGGCCAGGCAACTCATTTGGAAAAACATCTGGATAATCACAAACAATCGAAATTTGGCTAATATCCAAAACGTCTGCATCTGTGTTCACCATATGGGCCTAATAAGTTTGACAACCTTTACTTAACAATTTCTTAGCAGTTAAAGTTGAGATTATGCAAGATGGGAGAACCTCCCGTTCGCCATAGAAGGTGACTATTGGTTTGCCTGGACTCTGAAACAACACTGTACTACAAAAACAATCTTGCGCCCGAAGGAAATCCATCTCCAGGATTACATCAAACTCCACTAAATCAAATGGAATCAAATCTGGATCTAAGTAAAGACCTTTTACTAACACTCCACAAAGACGATAAACTCATTATATTCCATGCATTTCTCCTGATGGTAAAACAACATGCATGTCATTCTCCAAGAAAAAGAGATGAGGGCACGTTAGCACAGAATGCAAACTTCCTAGACATAAAGGAATGAGAAGCTCCAGGATCAATCAAAATGAAAGTCGGTTGGTCAAAAACAATTAACGTACACATAATGATATTTGGTGAAGCGCGACCCTCCTGCTGGGTCATGGCATGAAGGTGAACCTGAGTCACTAGACGCCCTCTCTGTCCTTGACCCGGCTGAATGTTGCTCATGCTAGTCGAACTGATACAAGGACCTGAACTAGCAGCACCCACAATGGTCTGACTCACAGCATGATCAGATGCAGTAGCAAATCCCTGGGTCAACTGAGGGCAATCCCTCCTTTAGTGGCCCCATTTACCACGCTGGTAACAAGTCCCCGCACTTGCCTGACCTTGTCCTGCCTGACACTGGCCCATATGGTGCCTACCACAGGTAGCACACTGAGAGTAGTCTCTCTGAATCAGCTGTCTGTCTGAAACCCCACTGGAACTGGTAATACTGCCTCCTACCAAACTGGCCAGGTCTTCTAAAACGTCCCCTGAAACTCTGTCAGAACCAGAACTTGAGCTACTCAGTCTACTGCCAAATGATGAAGTAGAACCCGAACTAGATGCGATAATCTTGGATGGTCCCTGGCTAGGACCACTGATCTCTAACTCATGAAACTACCTCGTAAATGGTGTTGGGATGCCTAAACCCTAAAATGGACTACTCAAAGTTTACAAAACCTGGACATGAGCGTAACTAATCTTACAACCATATATACACTCCACGTATAATTTACATTCCGAAATACAATTCCACCTTAACCCTGTCAAATCATTCGAATTCTTAAATATTAACATTTTCCCAATTTAAACTGGTTATCAGAGTAGTTCTACGTAATTAAGCCGATATCATACAAAGGTAGGTTAAGTGATAACCTACGATCAAAACGGAAGCGCTGGATCCTAACCTCGACAAATTTGAGATCTGGGCATTTAGAAAACCAAATGGCTCAGGAGAAAACATTTAAAAAATGTTAGAGTGAGTAGACAAAAATAAAAAAAATTTCTAAAAATAAATAATTGGATGCTTTCCCATTTTCTCGTTATTTAGATCTGGCATGCAGTGCAATTTATGAAATATCTCCCAAATTCGTTTCGTTTAAAGTCAACCTTCTGTGAAAAACATTCAATGACTAGAGAGAGCTGCTGACTAGTCATCTAATGCTATCTGGAGGGGGCTGTCGCTCAGATGACGCATCGGAGGGGACTGCCGACACTGAATTTAGGAGGCGATGGTTAAAAGGGACTGCCGACTAACTACCCAATGTCATCTAGAATGGACTATCGACCAAATGACGCACCAGAGGGAACTGCCGACCCTGAATATTCTAGAGGAGACTGCCGACCAGAATATTGTCTGGAGGGGACTGCCAACCAGACTATTACCTGGAGGGGACTGCCAACCAGGTAATATACGCATACGCCGAACAATAATTTCTTTATCAACTCATTTCTTTTAACAACGAAAATCACCTTTAAATAATCAATTATTTTCAATTCACAATCTAATCTCATGCTTGAAAATCCATACTGCATGCATAATTTAATTAAAACAAAGGTCCACTCACATGTGAGCCTCGCAGTTAATCCTGCTGTCTGTTGGTGTCCTCCTCGCTCAAAGGGCTCAATACGTCTTGTACAATTTGACAACATATAAATAACTATAAGAAGGGAATAATTAAAAATCAATAATTTATTCCCTCGAAATTAGCAACTCAATATTCATCAATTTCCCTCTAAAAAATAGACTCTTCCAATTTAGAATTTATAAGACTCCAATTCAGATATTCTTAACGCTTTCAACGTCCTCAATTCCTCCTTAACCTTCTCAATTCCCCTTCCAACATTTTAATCAATTCAATTTCGATTTCTCAACAATAATTATAACCAATAAATTAAAAATAATTTCCCTTTACAATTCTCCAACTCCTTCGATAATTATAACTCAAATTACTGACACAACAACGATCATTTTAATCAACTCTCGATAATAATATTCTTGAACAACAATCTTACATAAGCAATAATTCTATTCTTAACACTCTTGAGCAACAAAAATTTAAAGAAAATCCATGGTACCAAGGTAGTTGATCATTCCCATACACAAAACATAATTAACAAACTAGAACTAAGCATTTTTGGGTGGCTGCACGCACCACAAGGAGCCACCACCAGTGGCAGCGCCTGGGCTTCACGCGCCACCACACCCCCAAAACCGCCACTCAACTTACACCAATCAATAGCATCTCCACAACAAGCCCAACAATATCTATACCTACAGCAACAAACAATTCCAAACGGTTTGGCCGGAAAATCGACCCGAAACAAGGAAATAGGCGAGGTACTGTTCACGATCATTGTTCACCTTCAATTCTCCCTCCACCGGCCATATCAAGCTGCAAAAATTTAGTGATAATGATCACCATTACCCCAGCAACCAAAACCCCCAAGAAATCTTGCCGGAAACCGCCGGAAATCGGAGATTAAAGTCACTGTTCACCTTCAATTCTCCCTCCACCGGCCATATCAAGCTGCAAAAAGTTAGTGATGATGATCACCATCACCCCAGCAACCAAAATCCCCAAGATCCGGCCGGAAACCGCCGGAAATCAGAGATTAAAGCAAATATCCGATTTCCACATTCTAAAATTTCTCTTCGGTTCTTCCTAAAACCAAGGTACCCAACGAAAAATACTTACCTGATATGGAAGAGGAGGAAGAGAGGAAGCTTTTTCGACTGGTGACATGTCCGGCGGTGGCCTGACGGCAAAGAAATCACTGGATTTCTTCTCCAGGTATTGTGCGGCAAAAGGAAGGAGGGAGAGGGAGAAAGGATCGAGTTTTCCCGATTCTAGGCTACCAATTGCTTTTCTCTTTCCTCCTTCCCAAAATGGAAAGCCATTTAAAACTCAAGTTAAGAATAGTAACTTCCGTTTTTAGATCATAACTTTTTCCGTGGTAACTCCGATTTAATAAATTATGTTTGTACGAATTCGGTTTAACGTGTTTTATAATATCCACCTGAAAATTTCTTAAGTTACTGGGCTTGATACAATTGATTTTCAATGCCCGGTTTAGGGTTTAGGCATCTTCAAATTTTGCCATTGCGTAAGGATAGATGTATGAAGATGCACAAGATTTAGGAGGAAGAGGTTAATGTTTTGATCAAAAACTTTAATACTAAGAAATCCAAAAACTTGTGTACCGATTGCATGCATGTATTTAGATAAAAGGTCATTTTGCTAATCCTTTCTCTTCTTCTAGTATGAGAATGCCCCATGGGAAAGTAGAACTTGTCCCTGGCTTCTTTCATTCAACTTAAGGGCGCGCAGGCACATAAATCATTGCTTGTTATCTTCAACGTGAATCAAGTCCGGGTTACAATAGGTTTTCATATTATTTGACTACATTGAGGCTATTATTTAATATGATTAGTATATATTAGTATATTGACATTTTGTAAAAAAAAAATCTTTTTTATTTCTTCCATTTTCTACTGATTCTGGAAGTCTATCATCATCCAATTTATAATCAAATGTATTGGCATCTGTTTTTATAGTAGCTGTACGTATCCTAACTCCATTAAAACACAAATAAATTGAAATTAAAAAAAAAAATTGAACATTTGCAAGTCCTTCAAAATTCACAAGCTAGTAGCGGTGAGTGTGGGTGAGAGAGACATAGAAAAGAACATAGGCACGATTTAATTTTTTTTTTAACCTACCTATAAAACAATATGGTGTGTATTAAAATTTCTCTAAAAGGTATTGCATTGATTTTACCAAAAAAAAAATGTATTGCATTGATTACATGGAATATCTAGTAATAGTAGCTTTCTATCCCTATGTTAGTATATATTCAAGCTGATGTTAGTAGGTTTTTAGTTTTTTGATTGATTTCAATTAAGTAGCTCTCTAAAGTTGTTATAGTGACTTTTCAACATAGGAATAGAAAACAGTGATAGTAGTTTTTTATCCCTATGTTAGTATACTTTCAAGCTGATGTCAGTAGGTTTTTAGTTTCAGTCAGTATCTCTCTATAGTTGCTATAGTGGTTTTTCAACATAGGTATAATAGCTTTCTATCCCTATGTTAGTATACTTTCAAGTTGATGTCAGTAGGTTTTTAGTTTTAGTTAGTATCTCTCTAGTTGCTATAGTGACTTTTCAACATAGTTATAGTGGCTTTTCAACTACGGTATGAAGTTTTACATACCTTCGGTATACCGTACCGATCGTATATACGTCTCCATATTGAAGAATACACAAAATATATAAAATTTACACAGAGGCTTTGCTCCCAACCACCGGAGCACGAGCTGCCTATCATCAATCTTGTGCATTTCCATATATTTCTTCATATGTAATAGCAACACTCAATTTGATCACTAAAGCAGCTGAATGTTGTGCATTATGATCCCCACCACTAACAGTAACAAAACCCTTTATATCCCTTCGAATAAAAAAAATATAAAAAAATAAATAACCTTTATTTCCCAATCTATCTAGAGACAACAATATCAGAGTTCACCGAAACAAACACATATAACAAATTCCAAGCATCAACGACCATTTACAGAACTCACATCTTGAGGTATCTGCCAAGCTTGAAGCTAGCTCGTCGGAGAACACCACTGAATCCAAAGCGGCAATTCTCCACAAACCCATTATTGAAAAAGACAATCACAATCTTATTGAAAAAGAAAAACCCAAAGGCTTTCTGAGCTTCTCTGCAACCAGATTATACAACAAACACGATAGACAATTATGAGCAAATTGAAGAAAACCCATCATAACTATCAACCCTAATCAAACTTCAAAGCTATTAACATCTATATAAAAGTTTTCAATAATAGACCCATATCAATTTCTATACTAAGTTAAAAGTAGGAAGGTAATCGGTACCATAGAAAAAAAAAAAAAATTACCCAAGGTGGTGTTCTTTGTCAAGCCTCAGAAGAATATTTCTGCTCAAAAAGAATGATGGGGAAAATTGGATCATTAGCAAAGCAAATGGTGAAGCACCAACCATGTCGCAAAGCAATCACTATGAGCTGTAATAACGAATGGTAATGCCCTTCAAGACCAACATGGCCAGTGAGTGGAAACGGAGAAGGAATAGCTCTTGGCAGAAAACTGTCACGTCCCGAATTTTAGAATAAAAATTCAAAATCCGAAACATGAATTTCTACAACTTAAAATAGTTATCCTAAAAAAAATCTTTTCTTAACAACCTCACCACACGAAATAAAATCAAAACCGAATTTAGTCTCGGTTAATTATTACAACTCAAATACAAAATAAATTGTAAAGCTCTAAATGAGTATACACACCTCACAACTCAATGAAATAAAAATAACTGTTGTAACACCTAAGCAGCTCGATCACCTCCCTGGTTATCCTGACATGCAGGAATATCCGATACACCATTTGAATAGTGTACCGGGATTGCAACAACACAAAACCCGGTAAGCTTTTGAAAGCTTGTATGAGTAAAAGAAAGAACGGTTGCTTAATTAAATCATATTTATTTCTACCCAAGTCAACACGCAACAATTTCTACATCCACAAGAACCAACAATCTCAATCAATCAACAACTCAACACCAAACCCTAACTCACATCTTTCTTCATAAAAACCCAACATCGTATTTATAAAAATACGGTATTTGACAGACTTGAGCTCTAACTGAATCGTAGTCCGTCACCTGGCCTAGGTTATGGCATCCGACATATTTATCTTTATCGTATTTCATCAATATGTATACCTATATACATATTTAGAACGTTCGATAATGAACATACTTGTCACGCCCCGAATTTTAAAATAACAATTCAAAATCCGAAACATGAAAATACTACAAACTCAAAATAATCATCCTGAAAATTTCTTTTCATAACATCCTCACCACACGAAATAAAATCAAACCGAATTTAGTCTCGGTTAATTATTACAACTCAAATCCAAAATGAAATGTAAAGCTCTAAATGAGCATACACACCTCACAACTAAATGAAATAACAAAAACTGCTGTAACACCTAAGCAGCTCGGTCACCTCCCTGGTTATCCTGACCTGCAGGAATATCCGCTACACCATTTGAATAGAGTACCGGGATTGCAACAACACAAAACCCGGTAAGCTTATGAAAGCTCGTATGAGTAAAAGGAAGAACTATTGCTTAATTCAATTCATAACTATTTCCACACACAACAACACTAAACAATTTCCACATCCACACGTACTAACAATCTCAATCAACACCAATTCAATACATCCAGATAAACCCCAACACACATCTTTCTACACAACTCTCAACATCGTATTTATAAAAATACTGTACTTGACAGACTAGAGCTCTAACTGAATCGTAGCCCATCACCTGGCCTAGGTTATGGCATCCGACATATTTATCATTATTGTATTTCATCAATATGTATACCTATATACATATTTAGAACGTCCAATAATTCCACATACTCAACCAATCGTATCCTATCATCCACCCAGGATTAGAGCGTTCGATTACCCCACACCGGTCACTACGTCGACCCTAAACCCATAAATGAGCACAACATATAAAATCACATACTGAATCAACCCAACCAAGATACACCATATTCTTATGGAATTACACAATTGAAATATAATCAATTCATCAATTCAGTCAATCATATCTTCACTCAACATTATATATTTTCCACGTAAATATATATATACGTAATCATCCACTCAGGAATGACTACTAATACCATCTATAGTTCACACACAAAAATCATGAAATTCATTTGTATAATTAAAATTCATTTTACTTACCTATGGACCGTGGTGATTCAAGTCCATGAAATTTTAAAACAAATATTTAATCCGCAAATATTTTTCACACAATTACTAAAAATAAATAAATTTAAACGCTCGGTTCGTAATATGAACCATGTGAGTTTTACTCACCTCGAAATTCCCGCTGCGTCTTCAATATAATTATAATTATAATTAACGCCGAAATAGCCCACTCAAATAAAATCCGTCAATCACCTAATCAAATATGATTCGAATTTAGCCAACAATTTCAACACATAAATTAACTACCATTTAACGGCCGGATTCCAATTTACATTAAAATCCGACGAGCGGTTTCTCACGAATCGCTCCCCTAATTACCGTTTTACACATATACGAAATCCAACGGTCGGATCTTCACCCATGACCACACAAAGCCTCTGGGACAGTCATATGATCATCAAAACAAATTTACAAGTTCATCTGACGGTCCTAATTTCACATATCAAAAATCTAACGATCGAAATCACAAAATTCATAACTAATTCATACGATATCCGAAAAATACATATAATACGCCGAAATGATCGTATCGAAACATAGAATCATAAAATGGACAGAAACCAAATTTTAGACCTCCGGAGGTGGCCGGAACGGGCCGCCGGAGTTAGGGACAGAGCCGCCACCGACCACCGCCAATGGTGTCGGGGCTGAGCTTGTCCCCTTCATTTCATCATTCTGAGCAACTTTCATAACTAGCACAAGACCAAAAAATGACGGGAATGGATCGAAAAGTACCAATTACAGTCGGCGGCCGGAAAAATTCTAGAAACCGGCGAGCTTGAAAACCGACGTGAAAACTGCAACCTCAGGCCCCGATCCCTTCTGGAAACTTGTTCAGAACTTCCTTGCGAACTCAACAAGCCAAGAATCACAAGAAACGATCGTGTATAGCTCGAGATATCTTGATCGAAAGCTTGGTTGTTTCGATCCGTTCGGGTCGAGCTCCGACGAACGTGAAAACGTTCGACCCAGTTCCGGTCCTTCTTGGTGCTTGTAGAGGAAGTTGAGGCAAGCTCAATGAGTCAAGAATCAAGTGAAATGGTGGTGTGTAGCTCGAGATATCGAGATCGAACCGAAATCGACCCTTTTCGGTTTGGGCCGTGCCGCCGCCGCTACAGGCCGTGTCGCGGCGCAAGGCCGCCTCTGGCAGCTGCGCAAGGTCGAGACGAAGCTCCTGGAAGTGGTTTGAAGTCGTGGGGTGGCCGGATGAGCTGGTGGTGGCTTGCTCTTGTTTGCTTCTGTTTTCGGCCGAGAGAGAGAGCGACGGGAGAGTTGAGAGAGAGAAAGCACAATGCTTTCCAAAAAAAGAAAGAAAGAGAGAAAGAGAGGCCGGTGGAAAAAATTAGGGTTTTTTCTATATATACGAGTTTCGAAAAACTTCGTAATTCGATAACTAATTTAGAAAAAATCCGATCTTCGTGTTCCGCACGTGTACGGATTCGTATCGACGAGCTCTACAACTTTCATGAAGGAAGTTTCTCCAAATTTTGTACGTAGAAAAAGTCGATTTCTCAAACCGAGCATTTCGAGCTTTTCGTTAAAAATAATCGTTTCGAAACTTCGAGTAATGTAAAAGTGAATTATTATCAAACAATAATCGTTAAATCGTATAATAATCACTCAACACAATTACTCGAATTTAAAATGAAAATTGCGGGCATTACAATACTCATCCAATCGTATCTCATCATCCACTTAGGATTAGAGCGTCCGATTCTCCCATACCGATCACTACGTTGACCCTAAATCCACAATAAGTATAACAGTATGTTTTCACATAATTAAATCAACTCATTCAACATACATAATATTATTATAAAATTTAAGTATTTGAAATAAAATCCAAATCATCATATCATCACTCAAAATCACGTCAATCAATATATATATTCCACGTAAATATATATATATATATATATATATATATACACACACGTAATCATCCACTCAGGAATGATCACTAATACCATCTATAGTTCACACAAGAAAATAGTGAAATTCATTTGTATAATTAAAATTCATTTTACTTACCTATGGACCGTAGCGATCAAGTCTATATGATTTTAAAACAAATATTTAATCCACAAATATTTTTCACACAACTACAAAAATAATTAATTTAAAGTACTCGGTTCGTAATATGAATCACGTAAGTTTTACTCACCTCGAAATTCCCGCTGCGTCTTCAATAATATATAACTCACAATAATCCAAATGCTCGCCAACTCAAGCCGTCAAGTACCTAATCAAGTACAGTCTTTACTTAGCAACGAAGCACGAAATAAACCTAAATGATGATCCAACGGTCGGATTTCAAAAATAAAGACAATCCAACGGTCAGATTCTAAAATAAAGACAATCCAACGGTCAGATCGAATTTAAACAATGATCCAATGGTTAGATCCTCACGGATCGCCTTTGGAAACATCCTATCAAAATTATATGAAAATCCGACGGACGGATCTTCTCTAATCGCCTCCAGAATCACTGTTTTACAATTATACGAAGATCAAACGGTCAGATCTCCGCTTTGACCATACAAAGTCATCGGGATAGTCATATGAACATCATATTAAAATTTGAGGTAAAACCGATGGTCTGATCTCCGTAAATCGTAAACCGAAGGTAAACTGTAAAACCGTAAATAGTAACGTCAAAACTTAAATGGACTATTTATCAAATTTTTCTAACATGACCATATTATATATCAAAACGCTTGTATGGATGCATAGATCATCGTCCAGATAATATAAACTCAAAATTTGGTCCGACGCGCCACCACACGCGGCCGTCAATCACCTCAGATGCAAAAGTTGTCAACTACAAACTTCTTCAAAATGAATTTGTGAACAACTTTAATGCCTGACTTTTTCCGAGATGAGGTCTAGATCGTCCTAGATCGGGCTTTGAAGTTGGATTAATCTCGACCATCTGATCAGTTTCCAGATTGAATCAGGGACGTCGAAACCTTCAACTCTTGATCTACCACTCTACACTCAAAATCGTGATGCAAGCCATATATGGGGATGATCAGGAGGAGGAGCATGTCACGAAAATGGGTTCGGTTGGCCCGTGCACACAGGAAAGAGGCTCCGATCCAAGCCTAGGAGCGGTGGTTGGCCGAGGCGAGGGCGGGGATCGACTGGGTGGCGTGGGGCAAAGGCCAGGAGGGCCGGGTTCAGCGGGGGTGTGGTTGGGAGGGCGGTCGTCCAGTCGGGTTGGGTCGAAGCCGGGTCGGCTAAGTTTTCTTCAATCCTTTGGGCTTCAGCCGAGAGAGAAGAGAGAGAGAGAAAAATTTGGTATTTTTTTTTGTTTTATGATGTAATACCCGCAAATTTCATTTTTTATTCGAGTAATTGTATCGAATGATTATTATGCGATTTCACGATTTATGTTCGATAATAATTCATTTTTACAATTATCGAAGTTTCGAAACAATTATTTTTAACGAAAAGCTCGAAATACTCGGTTTGAGAAATCGACCTTTTCTACGTACGAAATTTGGAGAAACTTCCTTCATGAAAGTTGTAGAGCTCGTCGATACGAGTCCGTACTCGTGAGGAACACGAAGATCGGATTTTTTCTGAATTAGTTATCGAATTTCGAAGTTTTCCGAAACATGTATATATAGAAAAATTTTGGAAACCCTAATTTTTTTCTACCGGTTCCTCTCTTCCTCTTCTTCTTCCTTTTTCTGGAAATTTCACTGAGCAGCTTTCTCTCTCAGCTCTCTCACCGTCTCTCTCGACCGAAAAGGAGAGAAAACTTCTCCTTAATTGTTCTCCCTCCACAGACCACCTCTCGACCTCAAACCAAGTCCCAGGCGTTCGTCTCCAGCTGCTCTAGCTCCCGGAGGCAGTTTCACAAGGCGGCGCAGCCTGTGGCGGCGACGGTACGGCCCGAACTGAAAACCACCATTTTCGGTTCGATCTCGATATCTCGAGCTACACTCGACCATTTCACTTGATTCTTGGCTCATTGAGCTCGCCTCAACTTCCTCTACAAGCACCAAGAAGGGCCGGAACTGGGTCGAACGTTTTCACGTTCGTCGGAGCTCGACCCGAACGGATCGAAACACCGAAACTTTCGATCAAGATATCTCGAGCTATACACGATCGTTTCTTGTGATTCTTGGCTTGTTGAGTTCGCAAGGAAGTTCTGAACAAGTTTCCAGAAGGGATCGGGGCCTGAGGTTGCAGTTTTCACGTCAGTTTTCAAGCTCGCCGGTTTTTGCATTTTTTCCGGCCGCCGACTGTAAATCGGTAATTTCGATCCCTTCCCGTCATTTTTAGGTCTTGTGCTAGTTATGAAAGTTGCTCAGAATGATGAAACGAAGGGGACAAGCTCAGCCCCGACACCATTGGCGGTGGTCGGTGGCGGCTCTGTCCCTAACTCCGGCGGCCTTTTCCGGCCACCTCCGGAGGTCTAAAATTTGGTTTCTGTCCATTTTATGATTCTATGTTTCGATACGATCATTTCGGCGTATTATACGTATTTTTCGGATATCGTATGAATTAGTTATGAATTTTGTGATTTCGATCGATTTCGATCGTTAGATTTTTGATCTGTGAAATTATGACCGTCGGATGAACTTGTAAATTTGTTATGATGATCATATGACTGTCCCAGAAGCTTTGTGTGGTCATGGACGAAGATCCGACCGTTGGATCTTCGTATATGTGAAAAAACGGTAATTAGGGGAGCGATTCGTGAGAAACCGCTCGTCGGATTTTAATATAAATTAGAATCTGGCCGTTAATTAGTAGTTAAATTATGTGTTGAAATTGTTGGCTAAATTCAAATCACATTTGATTAGGTGATTGACGGATTTTATTTGAGTGGGCTATTCGGCGTTAATTATAAATTATAATTATATTGAAGACGCAGCGGGAGTTTCGAGGTGAGTAAAACTCACGTGGTTCATATTACGAACCGAGCATTTTAATTTATTTATTTTTGGTAATTGTGTGAAAAATATTTGCGGATTAAATATTTGTTTTAAAATTTCATGGACTTGAATCACCACGGTCCATAGGTAAGTAAAATGAATTTTAACTATACAAAAATGAATTTCATAATTTTCTTGTGTGAACTATAGATGGTATTAGTGGTCATTCCTGAGTGGATGATTACGTATATATATATTTACGTGGAAAATATATATTGATGAGTGGATTGTTGATTGATGATATGATTGAGTTGAATTGATGAGTTGATTTTATTACAATTGTGTAATTCCATAATAATATGATGTATCTTGGTTGGGATGATTTCAGTATGTGATATTATATGTTGTGTTTCATTTATGGGTTTAGGGTCGACGTAATGACCGGTGTGGGTAATCGGACGCTCTAATCCTAGTGTGGATGATGAGATATGATTGGTTGAGTATGTGGAATTATTGGACGTTCTAAATATGTATATAGGTATACATATTGATGAAATACAATAATTGATAAATATGTCGGATGCCATAACCTAGGTCAGGTGACGGGCTACGATTCAGTTAGAGCTCTAGTCTGTCAAGTACCGTATTTTTATAAATACGATGATGAGAGTTGTGGAGAAAGTTGTGAGTTGGGTTGTCTTGATATATTGAGTTGGTGTTGATTGAGATTGTTATTATTTGCATATGTGGAAATTATTGAGTATTGCTGTGTGTGGGAATAAATGAGATTAAATTAAGTAACAGTTCCTTCTTTTACTCATACGAGCTTTCATAAGCTTACCGGGTTTTGTGTTGTTGCAATCCCGGTACATTATTCAATGGTGTAGCGGATATTCCTGCAGGTCAGGATAACCAGGGAGGTGACCGAGCTGCTTAGGTGTTACAGCAGTTTTGTTATTTATTTAGTTGTGAGGTGTGTGTATGCTCATTTAGAGCTTTACATTACAGTTTGGATTTGAGTTGTAATAATTAACCGAGACTAAATTCGGTTTGATTTTATTTCGTGTGGTGAGTATGTTAAGAAAAGAAAAATTTTCAGGATGATTATTTTGAGTTGTAGTATTTTCATGTTTCGGATTTTGAATTGTTATTCTAAAATTCGGGGCGTGACATATGAAATGTCAAAAAAAAACTTATATTTATAGAAAAAAATCGTATTTTCAAAATTCATAACTTAATCATACGAACTCCAAATAATACGTTCCACATATGCACGAACTCGTATCGACGAGTTCTACAACTTTCATGAAGGAAGTTTTCCCAAATTTTGAACGTATAAAAAGTCGATTTTCACGACCCCCTAAATAACGTTCGTTTTCGAAAATAAAATCATTCGAAACCAACTTACTCAACCCACGACATTCCAAATAATCTCAAATATCATTATTCAATTAATATAACAATTATTGAATTATATAAATTTATTATATGACAATTTGGGTCTTCACAAAAACAGAGGTCGTAAGCAATCCAAGGACCACATATAGGATTTGATCGAAATGAATTAATAAACTAAGCTGAAAGCGTAAACCCTGCAAATATGGCAAGGTGAAGGAACATGGTTGCATGCTCCAAATTATGGAGCTTGAAGGAGAAGTTAAGAAAAGGGAAGGCTCTACTTGCATAATAATTGCAAATACAGATAAAGATAAGATGAGATGAAAATGAGTTCCAGGTTGTTTAATTTTGCGAAAAGGGCAGTTCAATGGGTACCAAAACCTTACTCTAAAGTTTAGTGTTAACGCTGTGCCATAATCCAAAAAGGGTGAGGGCAAAGCCAGGCACTATGTGCCCAATGAACGTGTCCATCGCAAGCTTTTCTCCACAGATCAGGGTTTCTGGTACATGATCTGGAAATGCTTAATACACAATCTCCTAACACAGCTTATATACATGAAGCTTCCGCCGGAAAAATTTTCCAAATTCTATCGATCGGAATATTCAAATGATTTTTATCAAATGCCATTGCAGTGGCACTGAATATTAAAAGCAGAAAACGTACATTCTGGTAACTTTTCAAAGCATTTGGTGCTTGATGCATGTATTTCCACACACGTAATTGCACAAGACGAGACTCAGCTATGAGTGAGACTCCAAACAATGGATGTCCTATATGGAAGTGTCCCCTGATGAAGAAGATTGATGGTGTTACTGTTACTTTCACTGTCAAGGGCATTGAATGGAGTTGTTTGGATTCCAGTCTGATAAATTTAATCTGTTTCTTATTATAAGTTGGTTTTCTTTTGAAGCATTAGACTATCAGTTTTCTTTTGAAGCATGTAGACCATCACCTTGGTATTTAGGAATTAAAGGTCCTGAATCTTCAACAGTGTAAGGACTATAGGAGTGCAAGTAGTGGAGAGTGAAGCGGTTTCAATATATGAGTGTGGCGAATAAGATGTTCCCACTTGTTCAAGATATTTCATTATCTCGTGGACTTATTCAACAAAACAATAGTATAATGATGGTAAAAGTCGTGAGATTCCTGGTATATTATCTGGGCACGAAATGAGTTTACCAAATATGATTGATCTCTGAGTCCAAATCACAAAAAGCTTAACTTCTTAGCACCTGAAAAAAAAAAAAAATATTTAAAGATTGAGAGCATTATCGTTGAAAAAGTCGGGACAATTAACAAAGCTGAACTAAAATCACGTTATTGAGTTCATTTTTAATAATGTTAGTGCTTGCATGCATCCTCTATCCTAGTTCTTTTTATTGTTGGAAATGTTAGGATTCCCCTGTTTTTACCAGGTAACAATCTGGAGGCAATGAGAAATCATGATTATGTTTTGAAATAGTTTAATTTGTTTCAAGTTACAACTTGATTAAGTCAATTTAAAGTAGTCTGACAAGAGTCATATACTCATCGCAATTAATCCAGTTTATATTCTTTTTGAAGCAGTTAATGTGTTATTAGAGTTGGAACTGAAAGGAAACAAGTGACAAAATAAGCTTGCTCTAAAGTATGTATCAAGATCTATAAAAGCTATTGAACTACAATTAAATAGCAAAAACACATTTACTGCAGAAAATGGCAGATTCTCCAGCTGTAATTAACTTGGTAACATTACTGCCTATATAGAGATTGCCTTATTTTCATCAATTCCAATCATGTCAAAACTCAAGAATAATGTGTGTACATGGTGTAGCTCAGTGTCAAAAAAGAAGTAAAGAACTACACAGAAGAGGTTACATAATCTTTTTTTTGAAAGGAGGTTTCATGAATCGCCCTTTCTGAGAAATTCCTCAACATTCTCAATTCACTCAATCGGAGAGTAATATGTGCTGTCATTGGGAGTGATCCCTCTGCTCACCATTTCTTTAAGGAGCTCTTGAGCAAGATCGCCTTCTTGGTTTTTGTGTAGACCTTTTATAAGAGCATTGTACGTTAGAAGTGTAGGATTGAAACCTATACTCAACATCTCGTCTCGAACTTTGAAGGCATCATTCATATCACCTCGTTTACTATGTCCACTAATGAGGGTGTTGTAACTAATGTAATCAGGCTAAATTCCCCTTCGCTTCATCTGATCCAGAAGTTTCGAGCTTCCTCAACTTTCCCTGCCCTGCAGCGCCCTTGCATTAGGGTATTATAACTTTATAAGTAACTTCATCTGGATGAACCTTCATTTTATCCATCTCCCTCAATAGAAAAAAATGCACGCTCCATATTCCCATTAGCACAATGACCATCAATCAATGGCATTGAACATCACAAGATCCAGTAGAACACCCTTATGCAGTATCTTCTCAAACAAGTCATCTGCCTCATTCATTCTTTTCCTTTTACTAAAAACATAAATAATTAAGTGATGTATAAGTTTCCTTAGTGGGCTCTATCCCTTTACTCAACATTTCATCGCAAAGGATAAACGCTTTCTTTGTAGAGTTTTTCTATTAGAACCTCCAAATTTACTCACTTGATCTCTATACTTTTTACACTTCCTATCAAATTTTCAAATACTAAATTTACTCATTAAACCTCACTAATGTTCCTCAAATAACCCCACTCATATAATTTACAAACAAACTAAGATCTTTATAATAAAAAACTTAGTCATTTCAATGATTTAATTACTCTATAAATCTTAATTACATCTCCATTCCTTAATCAGACAACATAAATCTCTTATCCAATTAAAAAAAATCAGACACAAGGTATTGAGTTTTAAAAATTAATAAAAATAAAATAACATGAGCTATTATTTGATTTTTATTTACTTTTTCTTTTTTAGCTGTGTAAAAAAAAGATTAATAATTTTTTCTTAATGTTTCTCTATTTTCTGTACCTCATGATTAATTATTTAAATATTTGTTTATTTATTTTTAATTGCTAGCTCTATTTTTTTTCTTCTTTTTGCAAATATAATGGATAGATTTAGATTTAGGTCATAATACAATTTATTTTGTTCTCCCGGACCAATATGTTCGATATGCATATCATACATTTTTATCTTAATCATAGTTTTATTTCTTATTAAATATATATGAATGCTTTAATGACTATGTAGTGAAATTGGAAAATGAAAATAGATAGAGAAAATAATAAAGAATGCAATCTAATATTATTGAATTGGAGAGTCTAGAGAAAATAAATATAATAATTTTTTTGATATAATTATTGTCCTTAATAGTCATTTTATAGTAGGTTATATGTGTCATTTAATAATTCATAATAGAGTGAGGTCAAATGAGCAGATTTGGAGGTCCCAATAGAAGCTCTCTTCTTTGTATTCCCAGACCTGCAATAGCCATTAATGAGGATATTATACGTAATGGCATCAGGAACCATTCCCTTCTCTTCCACATCTCTAACCATACAATCAGCTTCACTCACCCTACCTTCCATAAACAATTCATGAATCAACAAATTGTAAGCCGACATTATACCCTTCTTCACCATCTCATCTCTATAACTGAAAGCCTTGTCCAGATCACCGTTATTGCCATAACCATCAATCAAGGTGTTATAAGTAACAACACTCGGAAGTAGCCCAATTTCCAGCATTTTATCAAAGAGATCAGAAGCTTCATCAAGTCTTCTCTCCTTACACATCCCACTAATAAGCAATCTATATGTAAGTGTAAGAATCCGGCTGAACTCTTCCACCTTTCACAGCACGAAAAATCATCTGAGCCCCTCCAACTCCGCCTTTCAAACAAAACCCATGAATAGCAGTATTATAAGTAACAACAGTAGGCTTAATCGCTAAAATATCCATAAACCCAATAAACTCCTTTGCCCTGTTCAACTTGCCTTCTTTGCACAACACATTAATCATGATGTTAAAAGTACAAACACTGGACTTGATCTCTAACCTAAACATCTCAACATACAAACCCAAGGCCTCTCGGTTCGATTCATTTTCAAACATTTCCACTCGTCATCAAGTTAAAGCACTCAAATGCTTCATCAGCCCTCTTCAATTCACAAAGAGTCCAAAACGACATTGCTTTGGGCACTCAAATGCACTCGGGCAAGAGCCAGCATGTAATAACCGTAATTTTCATTTTCATCTCGTGTAATTGTGTGGAACGAATAATGTTCATTTGCACGAATATTACTTGAAATATTTCATTTTTAGAATTATCAAAGTTTCAAAACAATTTATTTTAACAAAAAGCTTGAAATGTTCGCTTCAAGAAATCGACTTTTTATACGTGCGAAATTTGGGAAAACTTCATTCATCAAAGTCGTAAAGCTCGTCGATACGAGTCTGTGCATATGCGGAACACAAAGATCAGATTTTTTATGAATTAGTTATCTCATTTAGAAGAAATTTCCAAAACGGGTATATAAAGAAAAAACCCTAATTTTTTTTTGGAAAGTTTCCATTTTCTTCTGGCCTCCTTCCTTTTTTTTTTTGGAAACTATTCATCGTCTCTCTCTCGGCCGAAACTGAAAATAGAGCAAAATCTCTCTAGCCTCTCTCTCCCTCCACCGGCCACCAAACGGCGTTGACCACCTTCATGAGCTTCATCTCGGCCTTACCTAGCTGCCAGAGGTAGCCTTGCCCAACGACACGGCCGCCAGCGGCTGCGGGAAGCTCTGCCTGGTTTGAGCTCGTTTTGGTTCCAAGCTTAATATCTTAGGCTACCGGTCACCACTCCTCGCAAAACTCCATCCACGAGCTCGCCTCAACTTCCTGAAGCTCCCAGAAGTGACCTTGCACGGCGGCGCAGCGCATGGTAGCGGCTGATCTAGCCAGCCCCGATCTAGATCGAAACCGAGATATCGATCCTGATATCTCGAGCTAAGAGCTTTGTTTCGGGTGATTCTTGAACTGGAGAGCTTGCCTTGAGTTGCTGAACAAATCTCCAGAAGGGATCGAAGCTATTGGTGGAAGTTTTTACGTCGAACTCAAGCTCGCCGAATTCTGGAAATTTTCCGGCCACCGTGACTAGTTTGGTAATTTTCGACCTCTTCCTGTTATTTTCTGATCTTGAGTTAGTTATCAAAAATGATCAGCATGTTAAAATGAAGAAGAGCAGCTCAGCCCCGACACCATTGGTGGTGGTCGGCTGTGGCTCTGCCATTAATTCCGGCAGCCTTTTCTGGCTACCTCTGGGGGTCAAAAATATAGTTTCTATTCAGTTTAAGATTCTATATTTCAATACGATCATTTCGGCATATTATACGCATTTTTTGGATATCGTATGATTTAGTTATGAATTTTTAGATTTCGATCGATTTCGAACGTTAGATTTGTGATCTTTGAAGTTATGACCGTCCGATGGACTTGTAGTTTCGATATGTTGATCATATGACTGTCCCAATGGCTTTGTGTGGTCATGGATGAAGATCTGACCGTTGGATCTTCGTATAATTTCAAAACAGTGATTATGGAGGCGATTCGTGAGAATTCGTCTGTCGGATTTTCGTATAATTTAGAATTCGACCGTTGGATGGTAGTTTAAGTATGTTTTTGTAATTATTGGCTAAATTTAAGTCGTATTTGATTAGGTGATTGATGGTTTTTACTTGGGTGAGCTGGTTTGGTGTGATTTGTGTTTAAATTGAAGACGCAGCGGGAGTTTCGAGGTGAGTAAAACTCATGTGGTTCATATTACGAACCAAGTACTTTTATTTATTTATTTTGTCATAATTGTGTGAAAAATATTTATGGATTAAATATTTGTTTTCAAAATCACATGGACTTCATCAACTATGGTCCATAAGTAAGTAAAAATGAATTTCACGATTTTCTTGTGTGAACTATAGATGGTATTAGTGGTCATCCCTGAGTGGATGATTACATATATATATATTTACATAGAATATATATATTGGTTGGTGTGTTGTTGAGTGATGATATGATTGAGTTGGAATGTTGATTCGTATTATATTTCGAATGCTTAAATTTCATAATAATATTGTGTATCTTGGATTGGTTGATTTCATTGTGCGAAACATATTATTGTGTACGTGTATGGATTTAGGGTCGATGTAGTGACTGGTATGGGAGAATTGAACGCTCTAATCCTAGGTGAATGATGGGTAACGATTGGTTGAGTAAGTTGGATGCCATAACCCTTGTCGGGTAATGGGGTTAGATTGAGTACGAGTATCGGATGTTCTAAATATGTATATAAGTATATATATTGATGAACTATTATAATGATAAATATGTCGGATGCCATAACCTAGGCCATGTGACGAACTATGATTCAGTTAGAGTTCTAGTCTGTCAGACACTATATTTTTATAAATACGATTTCGGGGTTTTGAGAAGAAAGATATGAGTTTAGATTTCGTGTTGAATTGTTGATTTGGTGTTTGATTTTTGAGATTGTTGTTTCTTTGTGGTTGTGGAAATTGTTGGGTGTTGACTTGAGTGAAAATAAATATGACTTAATTAAACAACCATTCTTTCGTTTTACTCATACGAGCTTTCAAAAGCTTATTGGGTTTTGTGTTTTTGCAATCCCGGTACACTATTCAAATGGTGTAGCGGATATTCCTACAGGTCAGGATAATCATGGAGGCTACCGTGCTGTTTAGGAGTTGCAGCATTTATTTGATTTCATTTACGTTGTGAGGTTGTTATGCTCATTTAGAGCTTTACAATTTTATTTGTGAGTTTCAGTTGTAATAATTAACCGAGGCTAAATTCGGGATTTGGATTCCAATTCGTGTGGGCGTTTGTTAAGAAAAAAAAACATACAGGATATTATTTGTTAAGTTGTAGTAATTTATGTTTCGGATTTTGAATTAATTATTCGAAAATTCGGGGCGTGACACAACGAGTCGAAAATGTCATGAATCGGAGCAATGCCGCGGCCGAGGAGCTCCAAGGAGGGGTTTGGGGAAGGTAGGGCAGCGAGAATGGCTACGGTGAGGCATTGGGTTTGGATTTAGATGCTGGGAAAGTCGAAGTGGGATGTGAATTGATGGACAAGGTGAGGGGTTTTGTGGAGATGGAAGAGGATTTGGGAGATTAGAGAGGAGGAAAGGTTGGGCGGAAGGTGTTGGATGAAATGCCACTGACAAGTTTGGATGGAGTTGAGAAGCGAGTGGTGGGTGATGGGTGGAACGTCTGGTTGGGTGCCAGAAGAGAGAGATTTTAGGTTGTGAGGAAAATGCAATACAGTATTGGTAAAACTGAGTCTGAGTGTCGTAATAAATAAAATTTAATTAACCTAAAATCCTAAGGTATGAAGCCATTCAACAATAGAAAGTGAGGCCCATCTCATTGAAATCCAATCTTAAATTATGCCGCATCAAAGTGTGTCATGGAACAAGTTCAATAGTCCTATCGGTCATATTCATTGGGAAGCCATTGTTAATCTGGAAAGCCTCCACTTCAGCAACAATCTACTCTATAGGAGTACTATTCCATCATCTATTGTTTCTCCTCCCTTGCTGGTTGCATTAGCACTTTCTAATAATCATTTCTCTGGTCAAGTCCTTGAATTTTCCAATACCTCTTCATAGTTGCTTCAGAAACTTCTTTTGGGAAACAACAATTTGGAAGGAGAAATACCAACATCTATCTTTAATCTTAAAGGGCTTATGTTTCTTGATCTTGCTTCAAACAACTTCAGTGACTTCCCTTTTAGTGGCCCTCAGCAGCCTAGAACTCTTTCATTTCTTGATCTTTCCCACAATAGCTTGTTGTTTGATTATAATGGTACCAGTTTCCCCTTCCTTCAGATTGAAAAATTGCTATTGGCTTTTAGCAATTTGAGAGGACTCCCAAATTTGTTAAAAAATAAATCTGGACTTTGGAAACTAGACCTTACGGGAAACTAGATTCAAGGCCAGATACCTAATTGGATTTGGAAGCTCAATTCTCTTGGACTCCTAAATCTCTTTTATAACTCCATTTAACTCAAGAACCTCTTCCTCCTAAAATTCAGATGATCACTTGGAAGGATTATCTGGTAATCATACAAGGCATAATGAAGTATGTTGCCGAGACTTGGCATAACTCTGTTACTTCAGAAATTGCAGTAAGAGAAATGCGGGGTTACTGTGACACCAAGGCATCTTTGGTGTTCCGAATTATAGGAGTCCACTCTCTTTCAAAGGAGGTAAGCATTTCATGCGAAACCGAAAAACTAATATTATCTAATCCTCTATTGGAAAAATGCACTTGGAACAATCATTTTCACTCATTGTTGTACAAATACATATGTGTTTAAGGACACCTGGATTGTGTGTCTGCCCCAGTTGCTAATAGTCCTTCATTTTCAAATCGGGACCGATATGAAAAGGAATATTTTGATGATTTGGAAATTATACCACCGAAAATAGAAAAAATAATAGTTTGGGTCTCAAGGTGCATGTTACGCACTAAGAAGGATAAAGAAATTACTTAATGAAATAGCTAAATCAAGATTGACCAATGTATCAAGTGTTAGGGATGATTAATGTACGTGATGCAATTATTAGCTTGTGCAAATTTGATATTCGATTTAACCAAATTGACGTAATTAAGTGAGGAGATGAGTTTTTTTTTTTTTTTTTTTTGAGTTCAGGTGAATTTCATTGATAGAACGGCCAGAACAGCACATACAAACAGTCCATAAGGACACTCGGTGCCATTCACTGTTATAAATTTTGCTCAATTATGCAAAGAGCTTGCTAAAAGCTAAACTTAAGCTAAGCTTACTCAAAATACTTTGACTTCAACCTCCCTTTGCCAATGCACGCAATTGTGGTGCACCAGAAGGTTCAAATATTTAGTGTAACACATAGAAAAAATTTAGTGTGCAAGCTAAAAACCAAACATAGATTGCACAACAAGTACTTATGAGTTGGAAACACAAAGAATATTGGAACATGGGGGATATATGCATAATATGTAAGAGAACTTTAGGTGCATAGGGTGTTGCACTAGAGTAGTTGCATTATGGTCGATTATCACTCACAACTGATCCCACAAATAATCTCACACATGTCTGTTTGCCCACATCGCCCAATTTATAAAAATTTCTCCAATAATGCAAGTTAGAATTGCCCCAAACAGTACATGGGTTTGGAACATAGGGGATATATGTATAATAACCACTAAGTGCTCCTCTATAGTGTCACTATACCCATGATGGCTGCATTGGTCATGTTCACTATTTGATTCAGGCTTCACAGGTCCACAAATGTCTGTATGGATTAGCTGCAGCTTTTGTGTGGCTCTCCAAAGACTCTTCTTAGGGATGGAGTCCCTATGTTGCTTGCCAACTAAGCACACACCTTAGCAGGGGCTTTGAGTGAAGGTAGTCCCTTGACCATTTTCTTGTAATGCAAGGTCCTCAATTCCTTAAAACTTAGGTGACCAAAGCGGCAGTGCCACTGATGAATATCATTCTCACTAATTGCTTGGAAGCATGCTGATTCTTTTGAAGTCATAGAGGCTAACAACACAAACATCCTGTTAGCCGACATTGCAGTTTGCATAATTAAGCCTTTTGAGGGATGAAACAACTTGCAAAAACCATGTTGAATAAGTATGGCTAAGCCCTTATCTTGTAACTGTCCTATGCTCAACAGGTTGTTCTTTAGCTCCTGGATATAGAACACCTCACTAACCACTTGAGTCACTCTACCAACATTGAGTCTAATATTCCCTCTCCCTATCACAGCCATTCTAGAATTATTCCCTAGTTTTATAGACTGTCTAAACCTTTCATCCAAATCTAAAAACTAAAGCTATTACCACACATATAGGTGCTACAGCTAGAGTCCAGAAACCATACCTTCTCTCTCTTTGAGTTATGAAGTTCCACATATAACATAAGGAGCATTTCCTCTTCTTCATCTAGTTTTGCGTGGTTGGCACCTCTCTCCTAATTAGGGCACTTATAGCACTCGATGATGGCCCTGTTGAGTGGTTGCTTGCCTCGACCTCTTCCTCTACCTCTATAGCCTCCACGAGCTGTTCCTCTAGCTCCAACTCTGTCATCCACCCTTGCTCCAAACCTTTCTCCACTTGTGACCTTCAGAGCATGTTCTTCTTCCTTGTGACCTCTCATTCTTTGCTCATGCACTAGTAAGTTGCTCTCTAGCTCATTAATAGTCATTGTTGCAAGGTCGTTTGATTCTTCGATTGAACACACCATGTAGTCAAATCTTAGTGTCATTGATCTTAGGATCTTCTTTACTATCACAATCTGCTCCATTCTCTCACCATGTGCTTTCATTTTATTTGCAATGGTGAGAGTCCTTGCAAAGTACTCATCGACAGTCTCTCCATCCTTCATTCCAAGAATCTCAAATTCTCTCCGAAAGGCCTGTAACTGAGCACGTTTCACCTTGGTGGATCCTTGGTATTTCTGCTTCACTGAATCTCATATGCTTTTTGTAGATTCCTTGTTGAGAATTGTTTCCATGATCGTCCGTTCAATAGCTTGGAATAGGTAGTTCTTGACCTTTAAATCTTTCAATCTTTGATCTTTTGTTGCCTTCTTTTGTGCCTCTGTTGACTCCACCCAATCTGCAGCTGCTGGTTCAATTAAACTCCAATACTCTTTAGAATGGAGAAAGTTCTCCATCACTTATCTGAGAGGCACAAAATTATTAGAGTGATCCTATAAGTTCAATGTGTCATAATCTTCAAATTTGTCTATGGGCTCATTGGACTTGGGTTTCACATGGCCTGGATTACCCATTTGTTGTGGGATTGGATGTATTGGGTCGTTATGGCCCATGGTATTGTTTAAATTTTGTTTAGGTCACAAAAATCAGAGCCTTAGTTGAAACCATTTTATGTCTGCTTCCAGGTTTTTAGGTTTTTGTTAGAATAATGGTGCGTGGACTTTCTAAAATGTGGGTGTACTGGGGGCATTCTGGATTTTTATTCTTCTAGGATAGGAGTTTATGAGACTCTGAGGAACGATTCTTTCTGTCGACCCCATATAAGGGTGTTTCGTTTTTGTACTGCTTGCTGAACTTAATGAACGAGCTGACATTCTTTGATAAAATAATAATAATAATAATCTTAGAAAGTGATAAAGTAATGTAAGCTTTCCATTCAAAATCAATTGACAATGAATGGAGCTGAGCCAATCCTTATAAATCATTAAATCCATATATATGTAAAGTCCCCATTTTTTCATGTGAGATTCATACTCTTAACAAAAATTAATTTGTGAAACACTTCAATGTTTTGTAACTAATTGAAGATTTCATTTCGATTCCTTTAGTTTGATCTCAGTTTAATCACGAGGCAAACAAAAAATGTTACCACACATATCGAACCTTGTTGGGCAACGGTATCAATTCATCATTACTAATGTATAACACTAGTTTTTCAATTTTATACAAAGGTGGCAAGAGAGATTCTAATTAATTCACAAAAAATTTTCATGCATGTCTTGCAACGTACAATATTGTTGCAACTTATTACCAAGCTTATCACGACAGATTGACCCATGCCATTCTCAATCATGCGCAGGTCAAATCGAGCTGAGTTTGTGCTTGCCCAGATTGAATGAGCTGCCCGTTTTATGTCAAGAAAGCAGATATATAGAAAGTGTCAAGTGGGAGATCTTTATAGGTTTCTTTACTTTCAAGCTTTACTTAAAAAAGCAATGGTAAGTCGTCCCATGTCTTTTTTGGTTGGACCAACCGAACCGGCGATTTACGTCTTCCTGAATTGGGAGAGCAAGAACAAGTCTCTCTTCATTCTTTGACTGCTCTGCTCCCCTCAAATGATGAAGTCGTCTTGGTATTGGATCCGCTCTTCTGTTACCATAAACTCAAAATAGAGATTAATATATTCGAAAGAGTTGGATCTATTCAAGCCGTGCAGTAAGTAACAACATTCACTAGTACCAAAGAGTCTCAATTAATTCTCCCCCACAACACCACCCCCCACCCAATATTTCTCTCTCTGTTTCCCCCATTCTTTTTTGTTGTCGACATCTCCATTGGACCTGGAAATGTTCTGCACTTTTTGGGCTTTTACATATATTCTTATTCTTTTTTTGGTCTGATACATTTATCTTCTTATTCAAAAGTAGAATTTTTCTTTGCGTCTGAAAGGAGAAAGGAATATGTTATGGCCTTTGCTTCTGCAAATTAAAAACTAATATTCTTAATACACTTTTGCTTCGTGTGTGTTTGAAGATTATATCTCTTAGAGAAGTATTATAAATATGGCACTGTTTCTTCGTACAATTTGCCTTTTATGAATAGTTCTATATAGCACATACATTTTCACACTAAAAGAGTCTGTTATCTTCTTCTATTAACATGGCAGGCCCCTTTTCTTGCTGAATGATCCTGCCACTTGTCTGATTTTCAGGTACATGTTTATCTTCCCTTTTCTATTTCAAATTTTAAGCCGGGCAATTTGTCTATTTATGTTATGATGAACAGATTAATGAGATTTTATTACTTAAATTTAACGTGCATAAAGGCATGCGTCGCCTTAACCTTAATGGGCAAGTTCATTATTGTATACATCAAGTAGGATTATACATATCAATCCATTGTCTAAACTATAAAGTAGTATGTCATTAATAATATTAGAAATAAGTCCTTATTTTCAAAACTTTTTATGTCTGCTTAATTTAGTAATGTTGGCTTCATTGTTGTTATTGTCATGTTAGAAATGTATATTCTTTAATCGTCTTTGCTAACTCTTTGATGTAATATTGAAGTATCCATGAGGAAGTTGATTCATCTGAGTAAAAAATAAAAAATAGTCTTCGTTGAGTTCTTATTTTCAAAACTTCCCTTGTCTGCTTTAGTCATGTTGCTACGTTATTGTTCGTTGTCATGTTGAAGTTAGTAATTTTGTTAATGGAAAATGATTTGTACCCTCAATAAGGCCTAAGATTTATGGTCTCGATATTAGGTGTCATATCATGTCATCTACACATATCACCTATTTGTCAAATCATGTCATATAATTCTTGAGAAAAAGACCATCTTATCATTCCAAAATCTAATGACTCTAAGTTATTTTGGTTTTTTTCTAAAAGAAAAAATTATTTTGGCTTTTTTCTTTTCATTACACTCATGCTTAGATTTAAACAACAATGTCAAGAATAGAAAAAATTTCATGTAATTCAGTCAATAGATTTGCACATACATTTGATCAATAAATTTGCATAACACATGTATATCAGTTCAACCTTTGTTGCGTTCCTGAACATTTTGAAAATATAATGTGAAAAATACACAATTATATGATTATATATCTTTTGTTATTTTTTAGATGAAATTAATCAATATTTAGAAAGAAAAGTTATTGCCTATTTCTTGACACCTAATTCAATATATTAATGCTATTTAGAAAGTAAAATTATAGGAAAGAATTTAAATAAATGAAGAAAATACTTTATTAATACTTTATGTACGTGTGTGTGTATATATATATATCTCTTTTTTAATGAAATTCTGTCTGATTCTTTTTTATTAAAAGGCCAAATACTGTTAAATACGGATTGTACATCATGATCAATAATATTACATAATTCAAATTAGGGACCACACTTATGAGAATTTTTAGTTGAATAGAAACAGTCCAAATGAGCCCTAATTTAAACTTTTTATTTTCATGTAATTATATATATATATATATAGTGATATCTTTTTTTTTAATTTGAAAACATTTGGATGTTATCAATCTCACTAAAATTTTTACATTTGACAAAAAAATCAAAATTTAAATATTTCACCGTAAATAAAAATTAGAAAACCTTGGATGAATTCCTTATAAATTATGTTAACTCAAGAAAACTTATTTTTCAGCATAATATAAGCAACTTAGATCAGATGGGTAGCAGTGATATAGAAAAGGGTAAAGTGGATGAAAGCATTTCAATTCATCAAGACCGGAGAGGTATGACTATTGAACAATGGAAATGGACCTTCAATTCTGAGCTTGTGGAGGCCAAATCACCTGTGCCTGTTTCATGTTGCATCTTCAAAGTTCCTGAGGTGCTGCGAAGACAAAAAAAGGAGGCATACGAACCTGACGTAGTCTCAATCGGTCCCTTTCACCGAGGTGTTGATAAATTTCAACTCGTGGAAAATGTGAAAAAATGGTATTTAAGCTGTCTTTTCTTGCCCCAGCGCCAGCGCCAGACAATATTGAACATGGATAGCTTGATTGAAAGCATCAAGGGAGAGGAAATACGCGCCCGGGGTTATTATTCAGACCCATGCTATCATCTTGACCAAAACGACTTCATAGAGATGCTCATACTCGATGGTTGTTTCTTAATAGAATTATTTCGGAAGGCACCTTCTGAGCATGCAAAAGATCGACAAGATGAAGACGACCCTATCTTCAACATGCCTTGTATGCTCGAATACCTGTACCATGATCTTCTGTTGCTAGAAAATCAGTTACCTTGGTTTGTGCTCGAGTCTCTTTATAAAGTAATTGAGGGTGGTAGCCCTATGACACCCCTCAGTAAAGTAGTAATAGACTTCTTCAAAGATTCAGTGGCTGAAGCTAAAGTTTTTAGCTATCCTGATCCTAAGTCTCCCAAGGCTGAGATTCTTCACATACTTGATCTGATAAGAACTTCCCTCGTTCAGGGACATGAGGAACATACAGACCAAAACGAGACCCACACATCAAAGTTGGTAAACCACTTGCCACAGAGGATACCTACTGCTGCCGCTCTTTCAGAGGCGGGAGTTAAATTTAGAAAGGGCCCCTCAGGTTGCATATTGAACATAACGTTCAAAGGTGGCATTTTCACCATTCCTCCTCTGGCTGTCGATGAAAGGACAGGTCCTATGTTCAGGAACCTTATAGCCTACGAGCAGTGTTATCGTAGTTGCAAGCACATGATAACATCCTACGCGGTTTTGATGGATAACCTCATCGATACGAACAAGGATGTGGATCTTCTATGTGAAAAACATATACTAGCCAACTGGTTGAGTGCGGATGATGCTTCGAAGTTCTTCAACGATCTATACAATGACACCACAGTCATTGACTATGTCTACAAGGGAGTTTGCGATAAAGTTTATTCATATCGCAAAGTACCATGGCACAAGTGGAGAAAGAAATTGAAACGTGATTATTTTGAGACACCATGGTCTACTATCTCTTTTATTGCAGCTTTTGTCCTCCTGGTCCTTACCTTCTTGCAGACCATATACTCAATCCAACAGTACTATCATCCTGCTCATGAATAATGTTGGATGTCAGCTATATGTTTCATTATATTATGTTGTTAATTTCCCTTTCATTTTCTTTCAAACTTACAAAATAAGGCTTGGCCATTTGATTTGTAAACTACTTTGATGTTGATACATTATATAATTGTTTTTTTAATACATTTTCTATTTTTTTTAATAAAAATCAGGCTTGGCCATTGGATATATAATATATTTTGATGTTGATACATTATATAATTGTTTTTTATATACATTATCTATTTTTTTTGTCTAATGCAAAATAAGGCTTGGCCATTGGATATGTAATCTGTTTTGATGTTGATACATTATCTATTTTGATGAATCTCGACGAAATGAGAATAATTTATTTGAATAAAAGAGAAATAAATTACATAGATGGGGAACTATACCAAACCTCCCGACAACATTAACAGAAACATAAATTAGGAAGACTCATTCAGTTCTGAATACAAATCCCACAAAACTAAACCTGAGAAAGTAATTTCAAAATTTGCTAGCGCATTTGCGACTTAATTCTCTTCACAAAATATGAGTAGAACAAAATTGCATTAGTGAAATATGATGCAAACAATTAACCCATTCCACATGAAGTTTCCAAGGTACAAGATGAGGAGATTGAAAGAAATTGAGAACAAGTGTAGAGTCCACTTCCAACCATATGAATCACGATGTTGTTTGTGAATGTACATTGCTGAAGTCCATAATTATGCATGTTCGAAGAACTTCTTGTTTGAAGTCTTGCACATATGAGCATTTATAAGGATAATGCTGCTTGCATTGAACAAATGAAGCAAGCACATATCTCCAAGTTTTTCTATAATCAACAACAACAGAATCTTCTTAAGATCAAGGTGAACCAAGTTCGATATGAGAACAATGTGGCTGACTTATTAAGTCATTACCCAAGTTCACTTTTTAGAAACATGTAAAGAGCATTGGAATGCGTAAACTACCCAAACTCCTATAATTGTAGCAATCGTGGGGAGATCTTGACATTAGGGGGAGGTATAATGTCTATATGTTTGACCTCAAATAGTGAATGACATGTTGTACTCTTTTTCTCCTCGCGGAGGTTATATTTTTTTCCTACATGGTTTATAGTACTTAGGCAAGATTTTTAACGAGGCAACACTGGTAGTGCCAAGATGTCAGATGACATCATGTTTGGACGGCCCAAGGAGAGTGTTAAAGGATATTCGATTTATATATGTGTGCCTTACCAAACTAGGATTAATTTTCATTGTTGTTATAGGAGAAGATTTCTCTAGATTCCTAGTCTTAATTAGAATAGGATTTCTTATACTCAAATGAATTGTGCTTGTATCCTCTATATATAGAGGCTGGTTGAAGGATATTCAATTTATGTGCGCCTTATCAAATTAGGATTACATTTCATTATTGTAATAGGAGAAAATTGTTCTAGATTCCTAGTTTTAATTATAATAGGATTCCATGTAATCAATGGTTATGTACTTATATCCTCTATATATAGAGGCTTCTATTATCAATGAAAGATACAATTCATTCTCCCAATTCTCTCTGCATCTCTTTTCCTAAAACACGTTATTAGCATGAGCCCTAACCCTGAATCAAAAGCCAAAATTCACCTTTTCTTCTTCTCTAAGCCATGAAACCCTAGAATTACCCTAGGTCGACCCACCTCCTCTGTGTTGTTCACCACCGTCCTGTGCACCGCCACCACCGCTCATGTGCACTGCTTTGGAGAAGATTACAAGAAGAACAAGAAAACCAAGCATCAAGAAAGCACCAAGTAAGTTTTAAAAATTAAAGTTCCTACTTTTTGTATTTAAATTCTTCTTCTTTTTCTTCGGGGACTTCCAAAAACGGTTGGAGGTCGACTTTCTTATAATGTGAGTTTTCATAAAAGTTGAACTGTGGGGGTTCGTGCTTTTCCAAAGAAGAGGCTCGTTGAGAAATTAAATTTGCTATGAGTAAGAGTTTTGTGAGCATCGAAATTTGATGACCATTCAAAACATCATTGCTTTGGTCTAATCCAAATTTCTTTGAAAGAATTAGTTGTTGTGGAAGCATTTAATACTCCAAAACTAATTTATCCTCTTCGTTTTAGAATGTCGAATGCAAACATGCAAAAACTCGGTTTCACTAAACTAAATTTGAATGACGTTGGATACATCGATGGGTGAATGACTTCGAGAATCACCTTGCTACCAATGAGATTTTGTGGAGTAAAGCTGACAAATCAAGATTTAATTGAGAAAACTCTCTCAAACTTCCTTTTTGCTACATTACTGGTTTCGAAGCAATATAAGGTTGAACATAATGCTAAACAAAATCAAGAGGTTTCATTAGCTTATCACTACCATGTCAGTTGGTGAGTAACATGATAACATACTCGTGAAGATCTATAATTCAAGGCCCATTAGAACTAAAAGCATTCATGAGGCGAATTATAGTGACGCACCTAAAAGAGGGCACAAGGAGTGGGACCCTAAGGTAAAGGGATATCAATCTGGACGTATGTGTCCATATAACGACCCTACAAAGGAAGGAAATCTTCAGAATAATGGTGGACACGTGGCAACATTGGCCAGCATGGAAGAGGCAAAGCCGGCCGTTGTGGCACAGCCACTGTTGATGCTATGCGAGGGGACGTCTGAGTGCACAAGGTGCATCTCAATTAAAGGGTGAAGTATGCTATAGATGTGGATCTTCAAAGCATTGGCTTAAGCGCTAAAAAGTGAGTGAAAAACTAGCTGCATAATACAAGGTATATAAAGATATGAGAGAGTAAGAGGCTTATCTTGTAGCTGATCGAAGGAGATAATGGAGATGGCAACGATGCCAATCTTACAATTAAAGACTTCAAATCTGGCGATGGAAATATGGATTCCACATATTTTGTTTAGATAGTCTTTTTCCACGAATTTATGTAATGATATTTGCTTTAAACTATTATCAATAAAGACAATGGTTATACACTTTCACAACCAGGCTTATACAAAGTAAGTGTGATGTCTAGGAGAGTAGTTAAGATAATGGTACTTAAGTGAGTTTGCTCCACCAACATCTTCCCTCACTTTCCTAGTCATGCTTAATTGCAGTTACTGAAAGGATTGAGTAACGACCATTAGTCGAGTATTGATTATAACTATTTGGACTAGATTTTGGTTTAGAAACTTTGATGTAATCGTTGGCTATTATTGAAATAAAGTGTCGATTTCTATGCCTTGTGTATTGTTTAATTCGATCTTTATTCATTTGGGTATGGAAGAACCCTTTTTAAGTTTTAAAGATATTAGAGCTAATGGTTTTTATATGGAAACACATAATGAAAATGGATAAGTGTTCATTTGCATTACGTCTAATGACTACAGACGTAAACGCGTATTAGAAAAACTTATATGTCGTTCTAGTGGGTTATATGTAACTACTATTTAAATTATTGAATTCAACAATGTCATAAGAGATGACCTTTGGGATTCAGACACATATAGGCTTTGACACAACAGGTTGGGACAACTTAGTCGTGGTATGATGATCCGTCTATTAAAGACTGCACAAGGATATACCTCGAGTGAAACGAAGCAAGAATCAAACATTGAGTCATAGAGAAGCTCGGACCACTGTTGCTCCACCTGGCGCCGCCGTCATCTCCCTGCAGCGAGCACTCAGACATGATGCCATATGTAGTGCCATGCTTCTATTCTCCGCTTCTGAAGTCGATTGCGACTTCGTGGCCTAACCATAATTCTCATTGGTTGCTTCTATAGCCCATCACTCATTTTGCAAAGCGTGTTCCTTAAGAGGATTAGGACCGAGGCCATCTTATACAAAGAACACATGTGTTCTCATTATGTTCTCATATAGAATCCGAGGGGATTCTGTAGACCGATTTAACCAACTTGCAGACCGTTTAGAGGTGTTGGTTGACTCACAAACACTCTGGTCATGTGTCGCGCTATCATCCACTCATAATGCTGCTTATGATAAACTCCTAGCCTAGATCATATCGCTACGAGCCCACTACCCAGATCATCCCATTCAGTCAATTCGACTTGATCATGCTGGAGAGTTTACATTGAAACCTTTCGATGATTATTGCATATCATTAATTGGGGATTGATATCGGACATCATATTCTCATGTACACACCTAAATGATATCGGTTGTTGCGAAGATGGACCCAGCATGGGGGACGAAGTATAGGGATCAAGCTTATGCGCTTGCCAAAGATTTTATGAACTTACACAAGATAGTAGATGCAAAATATCTACGGTTGAGAAGCTTCGATCTTTATAGTTTACATTCATGGGCTAGAGGTGTCACGGCCCGAATTTTGAATAATAATGAATTCAAATTCGATGCATGAATTAAAACAACTTTAAACAAATAACGTTAAGAAATTTTTTCTTAAACAACCACACACACACACCACTCATTAATACATGACCGAATCATCAAAGAGTTTATTATTACAACACACTATCTCTAAATAGAAATGAAAGCTCAAATGAGCATAACACACTTCACAAAAGAAATTCAGATTAACACAAATGCGGCTACAATAAGCAGCTTGATCACCTTCCTGATTCTCCTGACCTGTAGGATTACCTGCTAGACCGTTTGAATAGTGTACTGGGATTACAACAACACAAAACTCGGTAAGCTTCCTGAAAGCTCATGTGAGTAAATAAGAATGAACGATTGTTTTGTTTAATCATAATTCTTTTAACCCAAGTCAACACCCAACAATTTCAATATCCACAAAGAAAACCACAATCTCAATAATCAATCACCAAAATCATCAACTCCAAATCACCAAGAATTAATATGGGATCTAAACTCACATCTTTCTTCTCGAAATCCCAAACGTGTATTTATACAAATACAGTGACTCGCAGACTAGAGCTCTAACTGTATCGTAGCCCATCACCTGACTTAGGTTATGGCATCCGATAAAATTAATCAATCGTAGCCCATCATCCACTTAGGATTAGAGCATCCAATATACCCAAACAATCGTAGCTCATCATCCACTTAGGATTAGAGCGTCTGATTCCCTCGTACCGGTCACTACGTCGACCATAAATCCATAATCGAGTACAACAATATTCTTTCACACAATAGGATCAACAATTCCAAGATATATAATATTATTATGGAAATAAGCACTCAAAATCACCATTCCAATCTCAAAGGCATATCAAAAAATATCAAGAAGGGGTCAAAAATTACCAAATATTGCAGCGGTGGCCGGAATATTTTCAGAATCTGGCGAGCTCCAGTTCAACGTTAAAAATTTCACCACTTGGCTCTATCCCTTGGTGAAACTTTTTCAGATCTTCAAGATGAGTTTACCAGGCCAAGAATCACAAGAAATGGTGACCTGTAGCTCGAGATATTGAGGTTGATTCTTTTTTGAAATCGGATCTGGTTTGAGCTCCACCACCGCGTAGGAGCCGAGAAGCGGCGGAAGGCTACCACTGGCAGCTGTACAAGGATGAGACAAAGGTGCTAGACTTGGTCTGGTGTGAAATGGTGGCCTGTGGAGAGAGAACTCCATCGGTGAAGGGTGAGGGCGATTCCAACTCGGCTGCATCATGTTTTTCGACTTGCAGCAGCCACCACGATGGTTATTTCCGATCAATGTCTTCTTGAAAGTTTTAAATGAGCCCAAGACGAGAAAAATTGTTTTTGGAATCAAATCTATTGGAGGTCGAATAAGAGAGATATCGGCCGGTCAAGGGAGAGCAGCTGAGGCGAGTTCCAGCTCGAGCTGTGCGGCTTCTCGGCCTCCTAGCGCCTCCCACAATTTTTTTTTCACTTCTATGTCTTCTAGGAAGTTTAAATGACTTCAAGGTGAATGAAAATGCTTTTGAAATTAAGTTGATTGAAGGTCTATGGAGGGAGATATGGCCGGACAAAGGAGAGCCCAGAAATGGGGGTGGCGGACGTGGGGAGAGAGGGAGAATGAAGATGAATAGTGATGGCTGACCAAAATAGAAACCCTCTTTTGGGAAAATTTCCAAAAATATATATACCCCATTTGGAAATTCTTCTAAATGCAAACGAATTCATACAAATTCCGATTTTTGTGTTCCGCATATACACGGACTCGTATCGACGAGCTCTACAACTTTTATGAAGGAAGTTTTCCCAAATTCTATACGTATAAAAAGTCGATTTTCACAACCCCCTAAATAACGTTCGTTTTCTAAAATAAAATCGTTCAAACTCATTCCACAACCTCTCCAAGCTTCGTATTCACGCCCACGACCAAGAAATCATTTCTAAAAATCCACGGAATTAAATTTGGATTTTTCGGGGTATTACTAGAGGTCTAATAGAATTTGCAGACGGTGTTGGAAATTTTATGATTTAAAAAAAAGAAATTCATTTTATTTTTTCTATATTTATTGTGGGGGTTATTTAAAATATTATGTTTATTATCTTATTTATGTTTTAGTAGATTTTTTTTATATTAATATGTAATGATTATTTGATCGTTATGTGGTTTATAAGGCTAATTATGGTGATTGGAAGGTGTAACCTATATGAGGTGCATGGCTAGAGTTAGAAGGCATATGGTTGGAAGACGGGTGGTTGGATTAAATATCGATGTGGGCAAATAGACATGTGTGAGATTATTTGTGGGATCAGTTGTGAGTGATAATCCACCATAATGCAACTACTCTAGTGCAACACCCTATCCATCTAAAGTCCCCTAACATATTATACATATATCCCCCATGTTCCAATACTCTTTGTGGTTTAAAATGTTCGATTGGGCATTGTGGGGCAACTCTTTCTAACAAAGACCTATTAGACAACAAGTTTTATGTTAGGAGGTGTTGGCATCTCTATCTTAAAAAACCTTTCTCGATCTTATTTAGATAATCAAACTTAACCTAAATCACATCTTTTCATTTAGGCCAAATTAGCATAATCCAATCATTCTCCTTGGGAAGTACTACAATCTCAGGCTTCACATTCGAAAGATCAAACTTCCAAGCAACAACAGGTTTGTAAACCTTCTCGAGCCCATTGTCAACACTGCTATGTAAAAACAACACTGCTTCCTTCCCTACCTGCCTATCACCCTCACTCCACTGAATTGGCAGCACATGAAAGAAGATAGGCTCTTTCTTGCCATCTATAAAGTAGTAATTCTAAACCGAAAGTTGCATTGCCTCAGCTCCATCATCTGACGATTCCATCTCCCCCTTGAATTCAAACAATTCTTTCACCCCTAAAATCAAAATTCAAAGAATGAACTCTCTAGTAAAACCACAACCGGACCAGGTCACCATAAGATCACCGAAAATTAAACCACCAAAGATAGGGATTTTCTTCCTAAACAAAATTGAAAGAACGAACTCTCTAGTAAAACCAGTAACTGGACAAGGTCACAGGAAAATCGCTGAAAATTAAAGCACCAAAGATAGGAAAAGCCTAGAATTTCGATTATGGGAAAATTTAATTATGTTATGAAAAGTGTTTCGAAAGGAAGCAAGGAATCTTGACCTGAAAGCTTGGTTTGTTGATCAATGGAAGGTGAAGGGGAGCGGGGCGTTTGGGTTGAATGGAGTTGACTCCATGCTGTAATTAAACTTGGAAACTTAATATGCACTAGCAGGGTTTTATACCCGTCCCACCGATTTTTACTTTTTATTGGGTTACTGACACCATCGAGGAAAGAACATTGTAACAAAGTTGAGTTTTGTTTTTTTTTTGTTCTTTGTTTTTTGTTTTTCAATCATCAATAGCAAAACACATAAAAGTCTTTATTTATGTCCTTATTAATATGCTAATAAGAAAATTAGTTTGTTGGTAAGGGTGTTTCGTTTGGGATTTGCTTTTAAGAATGGTAAAAATACTTTGGGCTAAATACTGGTTACTGCACTGTGGTTTAGGTCCAAAATCAATTCAGTCCTTAGACTTCTAATTTCATCAAAAACACCCCTGCACTTTCAATTTTGATCTAATAGGTCCAATTCATTAATATTCTGTTATGGGTTCAAGTTATAGTTGAATTATTTGTTGAAAAACTATTTATTTTTAATAGTAGAACTCACTCTTAAATTGACTAGAGGTAACCTGCAGACACCATATTATAAAACATAGATTATATATGAGCCATGTTAACAAGTTAAATAAGTCAATTGTCGGAAAACTAACAAATTAGACCTATTAGATGAAAATTGAAAGTGCAAGGGTGTTTTTGATGAAATTAGAAGTTCATGGACTGAATTGATTTTGAGCCCAAACTACAGAGTAGTAATCTGTATTTTGCCAAAACACTTTAAACTTAGTAAAAGTATTTCTAAATAAATTTAAACAATCATGTGCGCTATTTCTTCCCTGGTGCAGAGGATTTTATACCATGTTCTCTTTTCAAGTGCTTTTTTTTTTTTTTTTAAACATCAAAATAGAGATTTCATTAGTCAAGGCTAGAATGATACATACAACACCCCAATGTGCTTGCGCCCTAAAGCAATGGCCAAGCAGGTAAGAAAAAATTAGTACCACCAACTAGTACAAGGAAGCTCAATTATTTCAAAAGGGTACATAACTTTGTAAAGTTGTTCCACACAAAATATAATAATACTTGAATCTCTCTTCGTCGATGCACTCAATTGTGGTACTCCAGCAAATTCATTTATTTGGTGTAAAAACAACCCCATAATATGCAAGCTAGCAAAATCTACTTCAAACGGAACAAATTATCATGAAACAATCTCCCGTTATCTCAAATAAGAAACCCTAAAAAATAACGACCCATCACACTAGTTCAAACTTGAACTCATATCCAAGAAGCACCCCAGCGTATTTGGGGCACCCAAATTGCTCTGGACACCCTAACATCTTTGGGCACCCTAATATTAAATTATACGGCTGTCATCATTGTTGACACTACATTTCCTTCAGAAAAATTGTTTTGAAGCATACAAGGAGTTAAGCAGACATCACCTTTTATAGAAAACAGTATCTTAATCATACTGTATAGAGAAAAGTAATGGATAGAATAATTTTTTTTTTCTTTAAATCCTAACAACTATAAAATAATCATAGACAAATAATATCAACAAATCACTCATGAAAATTAAATTCCAAAGACGAAACGTAACCAAGCACCACAGAACTTCCCTTAAGTACACTCATCTTGCAATCCGGCGCAAGTCTTATTACACTGACAGGCGACAGCTAATAATGACTTTCAGAATGGATAATTATTTAAGACTATTACTGCAATTGGTGAGGATGAGTGTTATTACACCAAGTAATACCACACAAGTACCACTAGAACGGGCAATAACACACAAGTGCTACTGCATTGGGAAAAAAAAAGTTACTGGTCCCCCCTGTACTTTGGGTGTATCGATAGTTCAGTTCCTCGCTTTTTAAATTAAACAGTTGAGTCTTTATTCTATTTAATTTTCACACAATAGGTCTAAAATGTCTATTTTACCCCTCACTCCCTTTTTTTTTAAAAAAAAAATTTTTCTCTCTCTTTTTCTTTTCTTCTGCTTCTCTCTCTCTCTCTCCCCTCCTAAAAACAAAGAGAGGGAAAGATTTTTATTTGTTGGTAGGGGAGATATATATATATATATATTTATATATATAGAGAGAGAGAGAGAGGCACAAAACATAATTATCAAAAAAATTGGCTCCTCCTAAAAGCAAAGATATGGAAACATTTTTATTTGTTGGTAGGGGAAGATATATATTCCCCTAGTGATGGTCGTTAAGGCATTGATAACTGCGTTAAAGCTAGTACAGTTCAGGTTGGACAGATTCAGTTCGTCCACTGGTTTAAGCAAGTTAGATACCTTAAGGATCATCAATTTGGCTGAAATTTTATAGAGATGATCTATACAGTAGTGCCTAAACACTGAACGGTTGAGATGTGGATATACGACCGAAAAGTAACCCTAGACCCTAACCTCGCTCTGAAATTTCAGAGCGACGCCATGAAATTTCAAAGTGAGGGCTTGCGCTGGATAGGATATATATATATATATATATATATATATATATATATATAACTTTGCTCAGGTGCGGATATCCACACCTAAGAAAAAGGTGCAGATTTCCGGTTTTGACCCACTTTCCGATCACATTTTCACATCTTAGCCGTTTAGTTTTTAGATCCTAATGTATAGATCATCTCTACAAAATTTTAGCCAATTTGATGATCGTTAAGACATCCAAAACTGCAATTTACACGAACGAACCGAATCTGTCGAACCGGAACCGTTCGTGTTAATTGTTGTAAATTGCAGTTTTGAATGCCTTAACGATCATCAATTTGGCTGAAATTTTACAGAGATGATCTATACATTATGACCTAAAAAGTGAATGGCTAAGATGTGAAAATATGATCGGAAAGTGGGTCAAAACCGCAAATCCGCACCAAAGCAAAAAGTGCGGACGTCCGCACCGGAGAAGCGTTGTATATATATATGCACAAAGCATAATTATAAAAAAAAATTACAAAAAAAAGGAAAAAAAAGAAGGGGTAAAATAATAATTTGAGCTTATTGTGTGAAAATTAAAGAAAATAAGGATTAAACTGTTTAGTTTAAAAAACGAGTGACTGAACTGTTGACGCACCCAAAGTACAAGAGGAACCAGTAATTTTCCAAAAAAAAATAAAATTTCATGTGTTACTATATCAAGCGACAATAGGTGCTACTGCATCGACGATATCATATCTATTAATTAGATCATGAGAATACTAGTTCAGTGTCAACATTTGAACCTCCACTCTAAAATACAGTCTTTGATTATTCGATAATCGAGTGTCACTATTTTGAACACTACACCGACCGACAACACGCTAGTGTTACTGCTTCAACCTGCAATGCAAGGGTACTACTGCCCCGATCAATATTGCGCATTAAGAATATCCTCCAAAAAACAAAACCATTAAGCTAGAAAGATCAAAGAAGGTTTCTCCCTCCATCTCTTTTTTATCTTCTAATTAATAACCATGTAATTGGCAGCGGGACAAAGATGGTGAGAGGAAGATTATTGCTAGGTAAAAACAGCCACACCTAGGGTATCCGATCTCTCTATGTTCTTCCTCATTACAGTTGCTCCAAACTCTGCAGCACCGACAGACCATCGATGACTCCCACGAAGGCCTATCACCACCCATGAGAAAGTTTGTACCATTATCATCTGAGTGTTGGCCAAGCTACCAATCCTATAAGCAATTCTAATTTTTGTGGTGCCAAACCCACAGCTAGACGTGTCCATGCTTTCCTTTTACATCTCAACTACCAAAAACCTTTCCAACCTAGCATCTTTTGTTGAGTGACAATTCAACCATTTCGCTTGCATGCTCTTCTACGTCACCACATTGCAACCGTCCTCAAGTCTCATGAACCTGGTTATTCCAGTGGCCAAGAAGACTAAGATCATAACTTCTCTTTGTCAACACTCTGAGAGGATCTCTCTTTAAGTCCCTTTGCTGCAACTTCTCCATCATCAAAATCATAACAAAGGGATTATCCATGATGACCACCAGTGAACATGAAAGTTTCACCATATTCGTCATGATTACCTATCAAATGATCTTCAATTTCAAAATGGCTTTCTTCCCAAAACCCTTCTGATATAGAAATGTGACCTTGCTCTTCAGCTATGGACTTGAATTTAGGCAAACAATCAAGTCTCCAAAGAGAGTTGAGGTGGCCTCCCATTTCATTGGTCCATTTGCTGGTCATCCACACCGATAGATCAAGATCCAGGGAGATAAAAGGGCTGAAAAGAGACATAAGCCACATTAAAACAAGGTAAAGTCAAAACCTAATAAATAAATGTCCCTTTCATGGTCTTCCCCTGTTTCGAAATCTAAAGGAATAGGCAACAAGCTGAATCTAAATCTAAGATCTAATATATCGTACCATATACCAACGCCAATTAATACTGGAGGTACAGAAATTAATCTAGCCACCCTTGTGGAGAGGCACACAGAGACCAAAAAAGAATGCAAGGCATATTTGCTATTGCTAGACCACTAAACACAAATGTGTTGTAGAATAATATGACAAGAATAGAATGCCACCTTCCAAATATTAATATGATCATGGGTCTCAGGTGGAGATTCCTGTAGTTCCATTACTGCTTTTTAGACAGCCTAATAATGGCATGAGAACAAAAAAGATTACAGAATTATACTTATGATGATCCAAGGCATATTTGCTATTGCTAGACCACTAAACACAAATGTGTTGTAGAATAATATGACAAGAATAGAATGCCACCTTCCAAATATTAATATGATCATGGGTCTCAGGTGGAGATTCCTGTAGTTCCATTACTGCTTTTTAGACAGCCTAATAATGGCATGAGAACAAAAAAGATTACAGAATTATACTTATGATGATCCACAATCATGAAGCGGAAGCATGTTTCATTAGAGCATCTAATCTGGATTACAATAAGAAAATCACTGTAATGACAAGTCCTTGGGAAGTCATCCCAAAAATGAAAAAACAAATGTGTGAGTGTGTGTGTGTGAATCAGGAGCTAACTTGGCCCAAAATTCAGGGGCCGTTCAAATGGTTTAATTATACCGTTCAAACTATCCAGCAAAATTTGTCAATATCCAAATCTAGGGATGTTTACTATATATTTATATACAAACACATATACATGTACAGACTTATCGTAGAGAGGATGTACTTTTTAGAACCTCCCTCTATGTATGCAAATCTACGTGCTGTGAGTGTACTTGCAGATATACATATATGCCTAATGAAAAGTGAAACATTATGAAATACAAATAGAATTGTCAAATCCACTTGCCTCATTACTCTAGCCGAATCCAAGGAAGATGAGGGACTGCTCGATTTTCTTGAGGAAGGTTTGACTATCGCAGACTTAAGTTTACTGTGCTTCCCAGCTTTTGCAGCTAAAGTCATTTTCTGCCTATATGTTGTAGGAGCATTTTTTTTCTTTATGCAACCCTTCTGAGGAAAGCCTTTTTCTCATTGACACAGAATTCTCACTGACTACAAGGGACTCTGATGTTAATCTTCTCTTCTTCTCTTGACAAAAAGTCTTTTTCTCAGCAGAAATTTTATTGTCATCGACATCAGGAAATTTAACATGGTCCCTCCTTGGAGTTCCAAAGGCTTTAACTATTCTATGTTTTCTAATCAGAAGAAAAAGCGAAAGTATTAGTAAAACTATAGCAAACAAAATAATGAACAACAGCAACCGATTCAGACTATTACTTACGTGCAATATATTAGCACAAAGTCAGGTAATAGACCTTCCCAAGCTCTTGTATCCATGTCTTCCTCATCACCTTCCTTGCCTTTTGCAAAACGAATGTCCCTGGTAAATTTGGTTTTTGCATCAACCAACTAGACAAGATGAAAGTCCTTGATCTTATAACAGAAAATATGAAGGAAATAAATGAGATCACAATTAAGACACCAGTACCATGGCAAGCATTTACGGTGGTAGGATGTAGGACAACGCCTACACACAGCAAACTGCAATTCAGGATCCTTCTTATTCTCTCCTTGCTTACAAAAGCAGCACTTGTGAATTGGACATGTAAAAGATTCCCCCAGCATAATTCTTTTCACAAGTTCTTCAGCAGAAACTCCTGTCTCATGATATCTTAATGTTGCAATACAATGAGGATGATAAAACTGACCGCACCTTGCAGAAGTGCAGGGGAATACCTACAGTTCATATATATACCTCAGTGCTAACTTCTGATGAAAGAAACTTTCATAAACAGCAGCCCACGAGTCTATGCATAAAGCACAATTTACAACAAACAGAGCAATAACAATGAAAATGGCAATTACAAACTCTTAAGTACTAAATTCCTTCAATCTAACAATATGCTTAGAAGCTACTGACAATGAATCATAAAATGAATACCAGGACTGATTTTTTTTTTTCTTCTAATAAGAAAGAAGGAGGAAAGAGATAAACCCTAGGCCAAAGACATGACAACTCAAACCACTAGCAGTTTAGTCAAGACTCCAGAGTAACCGACAATAAAGTATTGTCTTGCAATTCAACCGAAACTGAAGGCCACAAGGCTGACAAGAACCCAGTCATCCTTCTATATGTTTCACATTTTCTAAAGTAACATTTTCAGGAGGGGGGGGAGGGACAAAAGAATTGAAGCAGAGTAATATATGTTGTAAAACTTAAAACTCTGGATAAAATGAAAACCATATAAGATGAATGCCAACCAGAAATAATGGATACGTGATGAACTGGGCACTACGTACAAAATGCAAATAAAATGTAGGTCCAAGCAAATCATTATGAATGTTTATTGCAATCACAATAACATTGCAACACCTTCCCCTTCAAAATGACAACAAAATAACAAAGCCACAGGCAGTAATGTGGATAGATTAGTACAATACTAATTCATACCTCAGCACCTAAAGATTTGTCCGAGGATCCTAATTTCCCGCAAGCATAGCACTGATGCTGTTTATATTGACAGTTTTTGCAGTAGAAATCAATTTTTCGAATTGCCTACCAAGTTCAAAACATAGCACAAAAACAATCAATAATAAAAATTCCAAAAAGACAACCAATAAGAAAGAAACATGACTTAGAAGTATAAAGGAGCATACATCTACTTCATCCTGGGTAAATCCAAGAGATTCACAAGTAAAGTCCTCATCGTCCTTTACAGTTGCATGAAAGGACCTTAGGCATCGCCCTTCACAAATGGTTTACATAACAAAATCCATTAACACCATAGATTCTAGACATTATATCATACAAAAATAATATCAGGATTGTCAACATAAGCAATAGGAATTATCCAACACAAGAGCATACCACAAAAGGTTGCCACCGTTATCACAAAAAGCACAAACCGTATCGAATAGGTCATCAGTGGACAATCCTGGCTTTTTTCTAACTTGGATATCCTGAATGAATTCATGCTCAATTAATTAATATAAAGTTGATAACAGAACCTCAAGGATAAAAGCATTATGAGGAAAAGGGTGAACAGATTAGCGAGAGAACTTAATCTCATCAGATAGTTTCCTCTTTGTGGGCCTCTCTTCAAGAAAGTTGACTATAAACTGTTCAAAACATGAAATTTCATCTTTAATATTGTAAAATAAACATAATGATAGTGTACGTACATAAACTAAGAATATAGTCCCTTTTTTTAACCTAATTGCTCATTCCTGGGAAGCGGAAGGAGCAGATAAAACAGAGGACTCCCCTTTATTGCCACCCGCTCTTACCGAAGTGAGCGAATTACATGTAGAGATCCCTAGAGGCTTTTGAGGCAAAAGGTTTCTGGTATATATTATTGGCTTTAAAGGACATTACATATAACTAGGAATCAATTTAGCAGCTGGTGGTAGAACAGATAATAGAACATGGCAACAGAGTGAAAATAAACGAAGTTCTGAATCTTAATGAAATTCACATAATACCACTATAAATTTCCCATAATTAAATTAGAGCACAAACAATTACTTAGAGCTCACTGGTATGTTGACACAAAGGTACAAAAATGTATGATTTTAAAACTTCTGAAAATGTTTCCACTCAGCCCGCTTCAATATTAGAATTTTGATTGCAAACCTACTTGGAATAAAGGCAACTGCTGACCACTCCAAGACTAGACATCTTTCTCAATATAATAAATACTTAAGTAGTGATATTTGAGGCAAATCTAATAACTGGCAAAGAGATCTTCTCTCAAAGTATTTGATATGATCTGAAATTTTGTCACAGATATCACACACCATAATCCTTATGCATTCATTCAGAACCAAAAGACTGTATGAAACAATGCAAAGTAAGCACCAATCAGTCCATTATCTTTCCAATGGTGGTTTTAAGAAATTTTAAAGGCCATAGTATGTGTCTCACTGATCACGGGTGGTGTTTAATGCTAGGTCTGTGATTTGAAATTTTATCCCAGACATACTTTGCCAAATAGGAACAAGGCCAAACATTCAATTCAGATAAAGGAGCCAACAGAAACTTTAGATCATGAGCTGAAGAAGAAAAAAAAAGAACCTTGCAAATCATCTGGGGACTGATAGTGATTCAGTGTTGTAGAGAAAGCAACAGAATTACAATGATAAGAAAATAGACAAACCTTGGACTTTGCCAAAGCTTCCTCCCATTTAACAGCTTCCCTAATAAAAGGCATATGTTCCACGAGATCGTTCTGGGAAGGCCTGGCCTCATACAAACTGCAAGTCGAGAGCAGCTATAAGACTAATCGATGAAAAACTACCAAAGGAGCATCAGTAGGTAAATAATACTTAAAACATTGCAAGTACTCCCACATTGATTTGGCAGACGTTTCCGGATTCCTGATCACATAACTAAGGCAGTGGAGTGTTACTAAGATTGGCCTTATCATCTTCTCAAAACTCTTCCTTGGCCTCTGGAGCACAATCCACTTGTCTTGCTGGGAGAGCACCGATATCACCGGCTTCACACTAAAAAGGTCAAATTTCCATGCTATAACAGCTCGATGTACCGTCTGAAGCCCATTATCGGCAATGCCGCTCAAATATATGGGTTCTTTCTTCCCATTCTGTCTCTTATCCTTACCCCATTCAATTGGCAAAACATGAAACGAGATAGGTTCATTCTTGTCATCTTCGAAATAATAATTTGTCACAGGCAGAGGCTCTGCCTCATTATCAAATGATGCCATACCCTCTCTTTCAACTCAGACCGTTGATGATTTTAGACCTAAGAGTAAAATTCAAAGAATGATCTCTGTTGTGAAACAAGTACAGTACGAGAAATCCATGAATGCCACTCCTTTGCATTGCAATAAGTAGTAAGAATCTATCAAGGCAATCAACGAAAATTGAACAAAGGAGAGGAGACCAACAAAGTTTATTAAAAATCATGCGAACTGCTAGGGTTTCCGATTTCCCAAAACTTTGAAACATTTTAAACCAAAATAACATTTGAATTCAACAAAATAAGATAAAGACAATTACAAGAAAAAGGGAATGGAGCGGTGTTTACCTGAAGAGATTCGCAGGAAACGTGGATTTGGGGATCACTTTTCGGTCGCATATTACATCTCGACCGTTCAGTTTTTAGGGACTAATGTATAGGTCATCTATGGAAAATTTTAGTCAAATTGATAGTCGTTAAGACATTGATAACTCCCTTAAAGCTAGTACGGTTCATGTTGGACAAATCAATTCGTCCACTGGTTTAAGCAAGTTAGATACCTTAAAGATCATCAATTTGGCTGAAATTTGCATGAATGATTTATACAGTAGTATCTAAAAACTGAATGGTCGAGATGTGGATATGCGACCGAAAAGTGACCTTAAACCCTAACCTCGTTCTAAAATTTCACAGCAAGGCCTTGTTCAGGTGCGGATATTAAGCAAAACGTACGGATTTCCCATTTTTACCCACTTTATGATCATATTTTCACATCTTAACCGTTCAGTTTTTAGATCCTAATGTATAGATCATCTGTACAAAATTTCAGCCAATTTGATGATCGTTAAGGCATCCAAAACTGCAATTTACACGAACGAACCGAATCTGTTGAACTGGAACCGTTCGTGATTATAATGGTAAATTGCAGTTTTGGATGCCTTAACGATCATCAAATGTGCTGAAAATTTGAAGAAGTGATATATACATTAGGATCTAAAAACTGGACGGTTAAGATGTGAAAATACGATCGGAAAGTGGGGAAAAATTGGAAATCCGCACCTTTTGCTTAGGTGCGGATATCCACAACAAAGAAGGGTTGTGTGTGTGTGTGTGTGTGTTTCTTTTAAGGGAATTTAGAACCCACCCTAACTGGGAGGCTTAGCTTCACGCTCGGTTTAATTTATTCTATTAACAGAAGAGCGTTTGCTCATCATAACCAAATTATTTTACGGCTATAACCTTCAAATATTAAAATAAAATCTTGAAACAAGTGAAAATGATAATGAGTCGTCTGTTTTTAGACAAGTCCGCTTATTTAAAAGACAATTTTAAGGAATTGTGATAGAGAAATGGAGGACTCCATTCAAATGTAGCTTACGGTTCATCAAAAGCTGAAGTAAGCAACCCTCCTCTTTTGTAAGGCATTATATTAAGAACAAATTGCTAGTGATCTCATCGCTAGAGACTAGTTATTCGAGTAACGAGGATGTATAGGGTTACTTCAAGTAAAAGTAGATTTTCTAAAAATAAAAAAAAAACTAAATACGAATAGAATTGCTTTTAACCAAAGATGGGACCAAATAAAAGGTTAGAAAATAAACTGCCCATCAGTTCCAGACTTTCATGATAGAAAAAAGGATGCAATACTCCGATAACAATAATTCTCTGTTCTTTTGAATAAGAAAGATTCTTATTTATGTCTTCGCAGCCTTGGACTTTATATTTCCTAATTTAAGTTTCAGGCCGGGCAATTCTGTTTTCATGTACTTTACATTTCAGCTCTCGCACTGCAATGTACTCTTCTTTCCCTAGTTGTTTACAAGTATGATTCAAGTCACATTTGCTTGACACGGGTATGGTAAAAAGAACCGTCTCTCTACAATGTTCCTCTCTTTTCATTTCAAATCTATGGTCCTACTTATGTTTGCAACCATATTTATATGGAGCTGTAAATATAGACTTTACTTGAACCTACTTAACAGCTATGCAACCAGTCTCTTCCACCCTGCTCCCATCTTCAAAAGAAGTGACCTCAGTGTCGAGTTGTGAGGAGACTTCAGAAGCAGTGTCGTCAATACTCAAGTTTGAAATTTCACCACCGAGGGAAGAAGTGCCTTCATCCTCGCCACTGATTGATGTTGCAGGTGACACATCCGCAGGGGATGGAGATGCTTCCGAGTCATCAACTGGTTGTTGCAGGCTCCAAAACATAATGCTGGCTGTTAGGGTCAGAAGCATCTTCTGATTCACCTGCCATGAGATCACACATGTCATATAAACCAAAACTATACGTTACTGACAACTGCTACAACCACTGAAAATTGTCACCACTGACCGACTTCTGTGTGTGTATAAAAAATAAATAAATAAATGACTCTTTGCTATGCAAGAAAGTCATAACTCATAATGAAAGTGAACAGATTTAATCTTTCCCCCCAGTTGTGTGAATATCAAACTAATTAATAGAAATGAATGGGAAATGTTACTCCTTTAGGCTCCTCAAATTAAATATGAGATGAATGAAAAAACCAAACAATTGGATTCGAAAGGTTTTCTTTTTACCTCCATGATGTCCTCAGGCAACAAGAAAATGGAACAACCAAGCTTTCGCGCAACACTGACTATGTATGTAGCATTTAACTTCTTTTCATCAGCTATCATTTCACAAAAGAAAAGAAGCACACTTATTTGATCAGTACTTTCCTCGAAATTGAGTTATTCGTCAATTGTAAATGATGATCGTGCAAAATCTTACCACTTTCACCCTTGGTAACAAGGTTCCAATTGACAACCCTAGGCTCCACAGCACTGAGAAGCTCAAGGAAGAAAATTCCATTCGACAGGCTCTTATCCTGAAGAAATCACAGGTTTCACAACACCAAAAGTTATCATCTATGAATTATGGTCTTAACAATAACTCAACTCAAAATGCAAAACGTTTGGTCTATTTGAACCTTAAAACTCTCCATAATGGAAGTTCTGCCCGTGCTTTTAACTTTGTTGTTAGCCCACTTTAAAATATCTGCATCTGTCATCTCCTTTCCTCGGGAGTGAGATCTTAGATTCCTCAAAAGTTGAAGCATATTAAACCTCATCAACTGCCATAGAAAAGCTGAAACAGATAAAAACAGAATTTTAGCATTCAATTCTCAAGCAACCCAGAAATAGCAACACAAATACGACCTACACTTGGAAACTCCAGTTCACATAAAGGAACAAAGCCATGTTTTAATTATTTTGGGAGCATGCAACAATTGTACAAAGTTTTATTCTTGAGGAGAGAAGGATGCAGAAGAAGCTTTAAAGTCAGGTCAGATTCAAAATTAAATTTGTTAATGCATATTTATGTAACTCATCAATGATTACATCATCGCGATAACAAGTCTTCAAGAAAAATGAAGCTGAACTTGTTTATGAAATCAACAAAAGATATTGAAGCCTGCAAGGGAAAAGGCATTAACAGGGCGGTGCACATCATTAGACAGAGTACAAATATGCTGGTCTAGATGTTAAACTCAAAAGTGAAGCAGATTGTAAAGGTTTGTACACAAATTGATAAATGAAGAAAATTACCAAGTATGAGCTTCTTGTTTCCCTGCACAATATCATTTCCAGCTACATTCACCAGAGAAAATTTGAGCTGCTTCCCAATCCTTACAACCTGATTGCAATTCTCTACTTTCCTAAATGGCATCTTGATTGGAGGCCTTGATGCTTGCTTCCAGTTAACTGATCCTGGAGAAACCTTATCAAGCACTTCTAAGAGAATCCATCTGCATTCCAGAAACACAAGAATTAAGCCAATATAAGAGGCATGTGTGTGCAATTCTTACAATTAGATACCAAAATGTCATATTAGTTAAGGCCATCATTATAGAAACTTTGGGAATGGCATCTATGCTTCTTGAAAAAATGCCATATTATTAACAACTTGACTACATAAATTTCTCAAACACATTCTTCTTGAACACATAACTCACAAATAACAAATTCAAATATAGATGTTTGCCATTATTACTTCTCTGACTTAATTGTAGAATACTCACCCATTTCTTACATCCTCGAATACGTTATTAACATAAGTCACAATGCCTAGACTGTTGATCCACAGCCTGAAGCATCTCTCTTCTCGTGATGTTTGAACATCATCTGTCATCATCTCTGCAAAAGATATCTTTTTGCTGTCTGTAGAGAGACCATTCCTGTACAAGGTATACTCTTAATCAACAATTTAGTTCAGCAAAAATATCCAATTTGGTAATACAGACACAAAAACACAGTTGTTATCTCTGTATTCCAATTTCAATTAAATGCTTCCTTGTCAGAGAGTTTGGTGTCATGGTCTCGATTAACAACCTAACATGATCACATGTCCTAAATGATGAAATGCTAATTACTACAGAGACTGGGAAGGTAACTAAAAGGAAATGATTTTACAAATTTTATTGACAACATATCATATGCAGAATCAACTGGTATGCCTAAGCTTACTCCACACTTCTTACATTTGTCCCAAATTATGCACATCTTGGAAAACAAAGCAAGCACAAAGTTACCTTCTAAAAATATAAAGAACTAATAGTTACTGCCCACCTTTCATGGAAGATCTGTGCCACAAATGCCAGATTTAAGTTTGAAGAACCGTCAGTAATGTCTTTTGGGGATAAATATCTTTTGCAGTTCATTCTCTCGGCATGATCAAGAACCAATTTTGCTCTTTCGTCGGGTTTGGCATCCAACGTGGCTGGATTACAGTGTTCTGGAGCAAGAACATTAAGTAGATACGCATAAGCCTCTCCATCCTGTGCATAAATTACAAATCATGAAAAATATAATCATTTTGTACGGTTATATTCGATAAAATTTATAAGAAACCAATAAAGCTGCAGCAGTGTCCAGTAGAGAACTACAGGTTCTCATTGGAATGAAGGAAGGAAGTGGAAGGTGCAACTTTAACAAGATTAAATATATTCATTAAAAGTATGTAAACTGGAAACACACTCCCATTAAATTCAGCGCTTGTCCTCTCATGTGTTCTTTATATCTATTAAATCACAATTTTTCAAGTGCTTATATGGTTTCATGCTTTGTCCCAGAATAGGATCTCGCACCATAAATTCAGTTTATACATTCTCGTACAGATAATCTAGCATGATTCATATTTAGATATCCAAATATGATTCACTGATAGATATCCAACCACTACGAACACCCTGGAAGTCATAAAGAATCTGCTACGTACATGTTCCTACAATATACAGTATGAATGCCGGAAAATACCTTCAGATCAGAAGAGAAGTTTGCAACTGCCTTCTTGTAGCCTGCTTTCTGGAGATGGAAATTCATCCACTTCAATAAGACCTTCTCAGGTGGTAAACTCAAAAGCTCTTCAACATCCTGTGCAATACCAGTACATAACAACAATGTCATTCCCAAAAGGTTCATTCAAAAAAAAAAAAATAGATCAACATCCCATGAACATATAGGTACAAAAACACAGAAAAGAAATTCTCAAATGCATTACCTTGCTATCATCTACCAATTCCACAAGCTGAGGAGTCTTCTTAAGGTTCAGATCTGCCAACAGTTGGATCTGAAATTGCCATATTAAATTCGTGCAAGAACAAAGGGGTAAAGAGACGGCTGAATTACTATAGCAAGTAGCTATGTCTCCATTAATACACTAGAGTCTGTGTCAAAACTTTAGTAGCTTACCTTTATTATTTGAGAAATCAATCCCAATACCAGATGAGGCTGCACATAAATAACCAAACTATAAATTTTTAAAACTCCAAAAAATATTATATTAAAAAAATATTAAACAAAAATAAACAAAACGTACTCTTCCTTCAACCAGGTCTTGTGTGCCAATATTAACCACCATGCAGCCAATGGCCTTGGCAGAGTTGAGGCAAAGAGTGTGGTTTTCATTCCTCTCCCAGGGGTTGAGGACTCGTTTGGTGTTAATTGCTCTTTCATCTATTGTCCCGGGCACGGCAACATTTATAAGCTTACTGCAATTAAACCATTTCATGAATAAAACCAAGACAAAATGAAACCTTTATCTGAGATAATTATGTAGATAATAATCAAGCAAGCCCTGTTTGTATACCATAAGAGAACTCCATCTTTTGCAAGATTGAATAGATCATTTGTAGCTGGGTCCAATGGAAGAAACTGCTGTAGAAATGGGTCATCACCAAGATAACTGTTTATGTGAGCAACATAAGATGCTTTCTCTGATTCACTGATGGTGTGAAGTAGGGTAGTTGTGGAAGCCTTCAAGAATGACCAAGAGTTCTTTGAACCACCAGATTTTACTGTTGTTTGACCTTGCAAATTCAAGTATGCCTGTGTAGTTGATGCAACTAATTAACATGGTATCTCCTATAAAGCCATACAATTCTTATATGAAAGCAAATTACACTAAGCCATACTCCAGATTCCAGAACAATAAAACCAAAAACAATAAAAAACACAGTACGTGTGTGAGCGTTTGTCTATTAGAATTTTAGAGAACACAGAATGACTCACCTTAAGGAAAGATTCAAAGTCAATTTCATCACTCAAGTTGGAACCCAATCCACTTAAGATGTTCCTAATCTCCTCCTCAGAATGTGTTTCTTTAAATGCCTTTGATGTCACCATTAAAGCTGGCAAATCTCCAGCAGTGACTATGCCATTCTGATTCTTCACTGAAGTAAACTGACCAAAACAACAGCAGAGGAAAATTGCGATTAAATCAAACAACAGATCATTGGAAACCAAATCACACAACATCCTCTAATATCATATGATAAGTTGATACCAAATGCCAAATAAAACTCCTACTTCGAACAGGAAATCACCAAGAAACAGAACATACATACTTTGGATTCCAAACTGCGAAGCTCAACCTGCGTGAACTGGCTTTGAAGCCACTGATCAGAAATGTGCACACCTGCATAACTCGACATCTCCGCCAATTGCCTAGCGGAGAAGAAAACCGACTATACTTCTTTAAAGTCCTCCTCAAATTCCACAACTAAAGAAAAACCCAGCACGGGTATTTTCAGAGCATTAACTAATCAGCACCCAACGCCAGAACCACAATAACATCAAATCTGCAGATCGGTATTTCTACTCTGTCCCTAGTATAGATCATACACAACGATGCCAGATTAGGGCGTGCATTCATCTAAAATCATCAAACATTATGTTAAGATACCATCAATTATATTATACTAACTGCACCATAGTCAATACAAAATCGAAAAGCGCCTAGAAATGGAAATACATCGTTTTTCTCTTTTAAACAAAATCGAGTTCTAATGGATGCAATTCTTTCTTGGAAAACTGTTGCTATAACATGCAAACCAATGCAGTACTGGAATCTGAATCAGAAATCCATGAATATACACATGAAGCTCCAAATACAAATGAAACAGTAACACACAACACGTGACATGTGACGCACCAAACGGAAATCACGAAAAGAAACAAAACCCAAGAAGACAAAAGAACTAAGAATCAAACCCAAATCCAGAAAACACAGAAGTGACCAAAAAAACGGAGAACTCCATACACACAGAGACATGCACCAGTAATTGAGTAATGTAAAAGAGCAGTAGAATCTTTGAGTGCGTTTTCATTCTCAAACACTTAATCGTAAAAACAGAGTTGAATCAAAACCCAATAAAGAAAGCGTGAAATCTACGCAAACCCAGAAGTGCATACCTCTATCAAAATCAACAACATGCACTGATGAATTTACTCCCTCTGAAAATCTCGGAATGCAGAGAAAGAAAGAGAGACAAGATGGGTTTTGGAGAGAGAAGAGGATTTAGAAAGAGAAACGGGATCGAGGTTACTTCACGGGAGAGCAAAGTGTGAAAGGAGAAACGGTGTCTGGTAATAAGGAAGGAGTAGGGGGACTCTCTCTCTCTCTCTCTCGCTCTCTCGCTAAGACCAAAAAAAAAAACACGAAGACAGCCGAGAGCTGACTGGCTATGGAAATCGCAGGGGTTAAGGTACGCGCGCGATTATGAGAAAGTGTGGTGGACTCGCTCTCGCTGTTGTCCAACGCGGTGTGTGGGTGTCAACTGTTTGGTTGTATCTACGACCCAATTTTGTTTCGTCGTGGATCGCTGTCACCTTTTTTTTATGGCGTGTGTTCGATACAAATTAGTCTTCACAACATAGGCTCACGCTCTGATAACAACAAAAAATTAGATAATTTTCTTTTATTTTTAAATTCACTACCGAAATAATTTTACATAGCTCAGTATTATTTAGTTTAGTGACATAAGTTTTCCATTTATAAGTAGGAGGCTGTGAGTTCGATTCGCAAAAAACTAATTGTTGATATGATAAAATAATAATAATAATAATAATAATAATTTTACATATTTGAGATTTGCTAACCAAGATTTAGAAGGTGTAAATCCTTGAATGTAAAACCCAAAAAAAAAAAAAGGGTCCAGGTCTAATGGTGGTGTTTACTTAATAGAAGTAATTAAAATTGGGCTTCTTTTACTTCTTCCTTGCTTGGACCGGCTCACATTTGTACAGTCGTACTCTTGCTTAGACTTGTTTTTACTTTTAGGGGTAGCCTTTCTTATTCCCATCGCTAGCTTAACTTAAACTGAGGAATAAGAATAGGAAAAACCTCCAAGCCCCTCTCCCATAAAATGAGCGGTTAAGTTCTGACCATTACTCTACCTACTACTAGATGAGTAACTCATTTGTCGAGAGAGACCAGCCTCCTTGGATTTCCCGGAGCTGACCGACGGAATATAGGGTCGAAGAATCACCCAATATATTCCTATAGACCCTCCTCAGTGTTTATTTCATTCTCGTCCGTGTCTCTTAACAGAAAGAGAATACGATGCGGCGTTTAGTAATTGCTTTAAGTCAAAGTATGATATAACTTGTCAAGACCCTTTTTCTGCTGGGTTTGCATGTGGGCTAGTTGCTTTTGGGCTTATTTGTTGTTGGGTTTTGTTGTTTGGCCCATAGTTGAGTCTTTGTGTTTGTGAAATAATAAAAATCCTTTCATCACCAAAAAAAATAAAAAATAAAAACAACTCATCAAGAATTGAAGATCCATTCTCATTATAACACAAGCATGTGCACACTCCATGTGTGTGGGTATTTTTTTTTTTTTGAAAGGAAGTGGATGATTTCTTAATCAAAACAATTTCTTGCAGCAATAACTACCATTTATTTTATTTTAGTTTTTTTTAATTGTCATTATTATTCTTGTTGGTTATTTTAGTTTTCTCAAAGTTTTTTAATATTTGAGGGTTATATCCATCTAATTTTTCAGTTATGGAGAGTAAGCTCTCTTTTCTTTATTATAGTGTGTGTGTTAGTGTGTGTGTGTGTCATGTATATTAAGCTAAAAAAGCTGGAAAATACTTGCATACAAAATGGTTTGAATGTGTACAAACTCTCTTATTTACATCCATTCAGCAATCTAATCCATGATTTAACTATTAAAAAGTTAAATAAACATTTAAACATCATCTTTGTAAAAAATCATTGTAAAACAAAAAAAATTGTTTATTCATTCGATTGCATCAAACAAATGTGAAAGTTAGCACTCTCGTGATCAACCGTCCATTTGTTTAATGCAATCACAAGAGTATATGATTTTTGTTTACATTGACTTTTTGCATAAATAATCTTTAAAGATTCATGTAACTTTTGAACGGTTAAATTATGGATTTAGACTATCGGTTTGGATGTAAGTATTTTCCAACAAACCTTCGCCTTTTTTTTTTTTTAGAAAAGATATAAAACTTTATGTATTGATTAATAAAATCAATAAACTATAACATTAAGAAGAAGAGAAAAACAATCTGAATTCTCAAAAACCCCAAATAGATGAAATGAACTATTCATATCCTTGTTATATAACCAGTAGTTAGAGACACTATAAACTTGTTATACCAAACATTTAACCAAAGTTATCACCATTTTTAACGAGCTATTGACAGACCACCAATCCTGATAGTCACTATACATCATTGCACCCAACATAAAAAAGAACCACTTGACTAGCTCTCTTCCACATCGTATCCCAAAGTAGCCTAACCACGTGCAAGGACAATTCACCACCATATTAACAACAAGGAGATTATCGAGAAAATGCATAATCGCCAGAGATAACTCCAAAACAATACCATAACATTAACACCAAGACTCATAAGTCCTACCTCAATATTGAAGAAATGACTAAATTCAATTTTCCTCCTCCAACTTTTGGGCAAACATCAGTTCGGTCCATGATTTTTTTTTTTAATCACGATCATCCCTACACTTTTAATTTTCATCACTCACGTTCAATTTTCAAAATTGGCTCCAAAGATGACATCACAAACTGAATCAGCTCGACATTAGAGCCCACTTTTCAGATTTTGAACCCCCAAGAAGTTCAAAACAGACATTTCCAATTTAATCTAATTTATTTTTCCTTTTATTAGAATTTAATATAATTTCTTTTTTTTTTCCCTTTCTTCTCGGTATTTTCTGTCTCTTTTGCTTCACTTTGCCTTTCTCTCATATATCTAAAGCTTAAAACCAAATCGATCCGACAACTTCTCAATCTTCTAAATCCTTCTCCGTCAAACCCAAGATTCAGGCCACCGCACTTCTCAATCTTCAATCTGTCCTCATAATCCTTCTTCTACCTCTTATAACTAAACACCACAGTCCTGTAAAATATGTAAAAGAACAAATTGGTCTACACATTGGCCATCTTCAAGTAATTCTAGTGAGCCTCCATTAACGACTTGTCGTGCTTCTTCTTCCTCGTCTGTCTCCTCACTCTCCTCTCCTCCTGCTTCTTTTAAGCCTTCATGGCCCTATCAATCATCTCTCTCTCTCATTCCTCTTTCTCCCCAACTCCTCCTTCATCTGCATCTTAAACTCCTCCCTCACCTGCCTTAGCTCTGCCACCCTTTTGCTCTTCTTCTTCACCGATTCCTCGTCCTCGAAAACCACGTCACCACTGCCAGTATTCTCGCTAGGAAACTTAGGAATGGCAAAGGCACTTTCAGTAGCTTCAGCGGCGGTGTGCAGGTGTTGACGCATAAAGAATCCAAATTCAACTTCTGCCATTGCGCCCAGAATATCTTGTCAGTCTTCGTCAAAGGTAAAACGATGTGTAGCATCTCAAATCGTTGAGAACCACTAGGACCGACTCGGCCTTCTACGGTACTTTGATCCCAAGAGGCTTAATTACATGCTTGAGCTTTTTCAATTCGAGAAGCTGAGTAGAAGATGCAGTTTAAGACGACGGGGAGTCCTTAGGACCGGGATCTAAGTTCTTGGGGAGATAAAGCTTCGGACTTTCTGGAGCAGAAGGAATTCTTGGGGGCACGTGGCTTTTCTCCTTGGCAGCGGCGCATGAGGTTGGGGTTTAGGGGAGAAAAGCAAAGATGATTTTGGGGTTAGGGTTTCTATGGATAGGTGAAGCTCTTCATTTTGGGCTGGGAGCAAATCAAGAGATTGTTGAAAGCTGGAGATTTGATTTTGAGGTGATGAGGTTGTGGCTACAGTTGACCCTAAGCAGTGGCACATGTCAATCAGTTCTTCGACGAATGCTACTTTTGTTGGAAGAGGAGCTGCGAAGGGATCTGGGTGTTTAGGTTAGAGAGAGGGTTGTGGGCAAGGAAGAGATAGGAGAGGAGGGTAGTTTGGACATTTCATCCAAATTGAGGGTCAAAGTCTAAAAAGTGGGCCCCCATGTTAGGGCAAACTCAGCTTCTAACGTCATCTTTGGAGCCAATTGAAATTTAGAAGCGGGTGATGAAAATTAAAAGTGCATGGACGATCGTGATTAAAAAAAAAATCACGGACCAAACTGATGTTTTCTCCAAAGTTGGAGGGGACAAACTAAATTTAGTCCAAGAAATTAAGGACTTATTTAACCTAACTAAATATCAAAAGAAAGACCCAAACAAAGGTTTGGCGGCACCTTCGCATCGATAACCATGTTTTGCCTTATCGGTGTGCAGTTGATGCTGTTAGACTAGCCTTCTCTTTGTTCCTTTCTTTTGATTTTTAGTTAATAGGTCAACTATAGGATATTAGGTTTTCCATTCTTTATTTGGCAAGAGATTTTAAGAAAGGTTGGATTTGGCTAGCATCCATATCATATATTGTTGGTTTTGTAAAATTATCTCAAAATTAGTCAAAATATTTTTGTTAAAATAGTAACTTTGTTGAAGATGTCGTAAAGAAAGTAAATTTAGTTAACATTTAATGGATCTAAATATATAAAAGAAGTTATCCAAAATATTTCTAAAATTGGTGGAAAGCTAAGAATAATTTCCAATAAACAAAAACCTATCCAATACATAAAAGACCTATAAATCATATCCTAAGGCTCACTAACCAGTAAAAACAGAAGAAAAAAAGAAACCCTAGGGTTTAGTAGAGTGCGGTGGCATTAGAAGTTTAGACTAAAGGTGCAGGCTAACATAGCGACGGCGAGGCTTCTCGTCGTGGGGCTTGGTACCACAGGCTTCTGGGTGTCTGTTGGTGCAAGTACATAACAAAGGTGGAGGATCTTTGGTTTTGGTGCGATCTAACTTATTGTCGGATCAAGGTTGAGCGGCGGTATTGCAGGGCGGTCGACTTGGTGGATCCGGGTCAACGTATCTGGTTGTCGAGGAGGTTCACACCGGCTTGGGCATTTTAATCTTCTGATTTCCAGTCTTGGTTGAGCGACCAGCGGCGTGCAGTAGTTGCCGGCTTAGAAGGGAGGCAGCGGAACTAGAGATGGGTTGGTCTTGGGCTGCAGAGCTCATGCTTAGTTGGCGAGGCCTGCCGCCGGAGGTAATTACAACAGTGATTGCAGGTTGGCAGCAGGGACGAGAAAGCGCTCTTGCCAGCCATTTTACCTGGGTCTGGGCCTAGGTCTTATGGGCTCAATCTCCTATGGGCCCATTTGAGTAGGTCCGATTCCTTTCAGAATTGGGCCAGGATGGAGGGTGCTTTGACATCTTTATCTATTACTTAGTGCTTGATGCTGGCCTGGACTGAGAGCCTTTTTGGGCGATGTTAGGCCTTATGATCTATAGAGTGTCAGTCGTGATTCATATTATGGTTCTACGAAATTGGTAATTATTTCGAGTTGGATAGAAAAAAGTGGCTTATAGATGAGGAATCGCTCATATTTGTTTGTTAGGAAGTAGCTTTCTTTTCGTACCACAGTTGTGTGCTTGGCGGATGGAGGACTAGAAGATGACGTTTTTCCTCCACGGTGCATTTGGATGAAAAAATTATGAAATCCATAAGAATCTATAAATGATGGAATCTTTAACTCTATCAATCTAAAAATTCCATTAATTGCAATTTCTGTTGTCTAGTTGTATCCATTTACGATTTGAAATGTGTAATAAATTAAGAAAGTTTGAAACAAATAAAAAAATAAAATAGAAAAAAACCTTGTTTTGGAAATGAAAATTGAATATTGCAAAGGAATTCGTAAATGACACCTATTTTGATGGAATTGAAGTGTGGAATTTAAATGATGAATTCCTTCTTTTTTCGAAATTTAAAATCCAATTTGATAATGCCAAACGAGGGAATTAGCTTGTAAGAATTATGAAATCCTCACTTTCAATTAAATTCCATCATTTTTTCCCTAATCCAAACACACTCCAAAAGACACGGAGTTGTTCTTTGTTTATGAGTTCGCTTTAAAAGCGGACTCAAATTGACTTGTAATGAGTTTACAGTACTTAGACCCACCTTTTTTTTCCTGTCCTTAAGTGTATGTAGTTTCTGGCTTTTTGGCTGGTAATCTAATACAGTGAACCTGTACTTCAAAAAAAAAAAAAAGAATCTAAAATTCACTAATGTTCACTTGCGTACTGAAGGAGGCCATTAGGGGGGAAACCAAAACAAAAACAATGTCTTTGTTTCTAAATAGCTGAAGCCTATAGGAATAGCAACTAAGGGTGTTTACAAAAAACATGCCTAGCGGAGCTCTGCTAAGGTTTTGGAGCTGCCGTCTTTGGGATTGGCAATTCGGCACTCTTTCCCTTTCTTCATGGGGTTTTCTATCGGCATCATCACTGATGTCATGCACTTGGAAGGTGACTTTTCCCACTTCTCCCCTTTTATCGCCTTCCCACATGGCAAGCGGCAAGAGTGACTGGTATACAAGGATGCCTTTATCTCGGTCGGTACTGATGCAGGTAGGAGACCTAAGTGTGGGAGGCTAAAGGAGACTTTTGCCAGTTGGTGGATGGGCTTGATCCGAATAGCATGGTATCAGGTCTTCAGTTCTCATCATTTGTGTTTCCAACAAGTTACAGATGTGGGCTAACTCGATCTCCTCCAAATTGCTTCGGAGGAGGAACGACTTGATCTTCTCTAATTTGTGTCGACTATAAGGCGGATGACACCGTGGTGAGTTGACAATGATTCCAGGATGGCTGTTTATTATGGTGCAGGTGCTATGGCTGACGACGTTGGAGCTAGGGTTTGGGCTTCTGGGCTGCTTGGGCCATGGGATTGTGATGTTGGGCATAGGCCCTATGCTGATGAGTTGGGGCCCTCCCCAATCTAGCTTAGCTTCTTTTGGTCTTTAAGAATAATGTAGGGTGCGTTGTCTTCGGGTTGCTACCCTATCTAGTCTAGTTACTTCTATATATTGGTGCTCATTTATATAGTGACATTCATCTAGACTCTTAGTGTAGGCAATGATTCAATATTCACGTAGCCCTAATGGGGTGAGTCACTGTGTAATGTTACTTCTTCATTTTAATAGATTGATGCCCTCTCTTCATTTTAAAATACACACACACACACACACACACACACACACACACATAAACAGCCCTTCTTGTCTGCGGACGTCAGTACCGAAGGTTCGGTACGGATTTCCCTTTTCCCCCACTTTCCTATCACATTTTCATATCTTAACCGTTCAGTTTTTAGGTCCTAATGTATAGATCACCTCTACAAAATTTCAGCCAATTTGGTGATCGTTAAGGCATCCAAACCTGCAATTTACAACAATGTACACTAACGGTTCTGGTTCGACAGATTCGGTTCGTTCGTGTAAATTGCAGTTTTGGATCCCTTAACGATCACTAAATTAGCTGAAATTTTGTAGGGATGATCTATACATTAAGACCTAAAACTGAACGGTTAAGATTAAAATATGGGATTGGAAAGTTGGTGAAAACCGGAAATCCGTATCGAAATTTCAGTACGGACGTCCGCACCTGAGAAAATTCTTATATGTATATATATTTATATAAGCCCATTCTACAGAGAACCTCTTTACTTTAATAATTTTAGGATTTCTACTAGTTTACAATAGTATGTGACCTAATTTAATGATCTCAACTGTTGATCCTTTAGATTCCTATGCAAGAATTGTGTTTACAAAAAATCAACCAAATCCATAATCCATTGGTCATTTAAAATTGCGTAAACAAATGTGGTCCGTTAGATAAAATTAAATTTAGTTCATTCCCCTGAACTTTGAGGCTAAAATTAGTTTGGTCCCTCTTTCTGAAAATTAATCTCGATGGTCCCTATACTCTCAAACGACATCACCCCAGTCCAAAATTTGAATTTGACTCCAAAAGTGACATCAGCTACTGAGTTGGAGCTGACATAGGGTCCCACATTTCAACTTTTCAACTCAATAAAAAGGGCACCATGGACATTTCACAATAAATGATTAAAAAAAAAGAGGATATCTTCGTGCGCTACCAAACCCCTCCAGTTCTTTCTTCTTCTTTTTCCGAACCCATCAAAACCCAAACTCAAGCCAATTGTTGTCAAATTCAAACACAAAACCCTAGCTTGGACATCAGAGCTGAAGAACATTCACTTTCACTATCCCCCTCAATCCTTACCTCTCAAAAATAGCCTTCGTCGCTACCATCCTTTGGTCTCAATCCAATTTTTTGAAGGAGATATGGCCCAAACTATGGCCATACCTGGGTCTTGAAGGATTCGATCCGATCCGACATCATGAAGGCCTCGATCTGACCCGACCTCGTCACCTTGCCAGGCATCGAAATCTACGGCGGAAGGTAGGAGCGATTTCCAGTTCATTCTTTTGCTGAGAGCAGATGCCGGAAAGCGTAACGGCCGACTGCAATGGAAGCGGTGTGAAATCCGTGGTCGTTAGTGTCTCTGACTCTCTAGGAGATCGAAATTCCACCACTCATTTCTGTAGCCTCTTTGTCCACTCCGACTTCTTCGACGGCCTCTGGTTGGGTGGAGATTGTAATGCCTCGTACCTTAAAATTTTTACTAGTTACATTTACCGATTTTGACTGAGGAGTTGACTTTCTATTTTGTCTGTTAAGTTGCGAATTTCCTTGAGATTGCTGTAGTATACGAAAAAAATCAAGTTCGTGGATACGTAGTTTGTGTTAATTGGAGTTTTTATGTGAAGACCCAGATTTTCATACAATAAATTTATGTAATTCAATAATTGTTATATAAATTGAATCGTGACATTTGGGATTATTTGGATTGTCGTGGGTTGAGAAAATTGGTTCCGAATGATTTTATTTTCAAAAACGAACGTTATTTAGGGGGTCGTGAAAATCGACTTTTTATACGTTCAAAATTTGGGAAAACTTCCTTCATGAAAGTTGTAGAGCTCGTCGATACGAGTCCGTGCATATGTGGAACGTATTATTCGGAGTTCGTATGAATAAGTTATGAATATTTGAAAATCGAAATTTTTCTATAAATAGTGGAAAAATCTGAGTTTGTTGTGAAGGACGAAAAAATTCCATTATTGCACATCAGTCCCCCGTCTCTCTCTCTCGGTCTGGTCACTGTGCATTCAGACCCAGTGACCCGACCCGACTGGAAGTCGGGCCTCCCGACCCCGCCGCCGCCGGACCCGGCCTTCTCCCGCGTCGCCGCCTCGCGCCTGGGCGATCCCCGCCATCGTCGCGCCCCGCCGCCGCCTCCAGACGTGGATCGAAGCCTCCTCCCGAAGTGAAAACCCGACCCGGCCGGAAAACCCCTTTTCCGGTGGTGCACGGGCCGATCGTCCCCATTTTCGTGACGTGCTCTTCCTTCTGATCATCCCCATATATAGCTTGCATCACGATTTTGAGTGTAGAGTGGTAGATCAAGAGTTGAAGATTTCGACGTCCCTGATTCGATCTGGAGACTGATCAGAGGGCCGAGATTAATCCAACTTCAAAGCCCGATCTAGGACGATCCAGACCTCATCTCCGAAAAAGTCAGGTATTAAAGTTGTTCAAAATTTCATTTTGAAGAAGTTTGTAGTTGACGACTTTTGCATCGGAGGTGGTTGACCGGCGTTGACCGCCGCGTTGACCACCGTCTGACCGCCGCGTGTGGCAGCGCGTCGGACCGAATTTTGAGTTTTTATTATCTGGACGATGATCTATGCATCCATACGAGCGTTTTGAGATATAACTTGGTCATGTTAGAAAAAGTTGATAAATAGTCAATTTCTGTTTTAACGTTACTATTTACGGTTTTACAATTTACCTTCGGTTTGAGATTTACGAAGATCAGACCATCGGTTTTACTTCAAATTTTAATATGATGTTCATATGACTGTCCCGATGACTTTGTGTGGTCACGGGCGAAGATCCGACTTTTGGATCATCGTATAATTATAAAATAGTGATTCGGGAAGCTATTAAGGAAGATCCGTTCATCGGATTTTCGTATAATTTTGATAGGATGTTTCCATGGGCAATCCGTGAGGATCTAACCGTTGGATTATCTTTATTTTAGAATCCGACCGTTGGATTATCTTTATTTTAGAAATCCGACCGTTGGATCATCAATTAGGTTTATTTCATGCTTCGTTGCTAAGTAAAGACCATACTTGATTAGGTACTTGACGGCTTGAGTTGACGAGCATTGGATTTTTGTGAGTTATATATATATATATAGAAGACGCAGCAGGAGTCCGAGGTGAGTAAAACTCACGTGGTTCATATTACGAACCGAGCATTTTAATTTATTTATTTTTGGTAATTGTGTGAAAAATATTTGTGGATTAAATATTTGTTTTAAAATTTCATGGACTTGAATTACCACAGTCCATAGGTAAGTAAAATGAATTTTAACTATACAAATGAATTTCATAATTTTCTTGTGTGAACTATAGATGGTATTAGTGGTCATTCCTGAGTGGATGATTACGTATATATATATTTACGTGGAAAATATATATTGATGAGTGGTTTGTTTGATTGATGATATGATGGAGTTGATTATATTACAATTGTGTAATCCCATAATAATATGATATATCTTGGTGTGTTTGATTTCAGTATGTGATATTATATATTGGGTTCATTTATGGGTTTAGGGTCAATGTAATGACGGGTGTGGGAAATCGGACGCTCTAATCCTAGTGTGGATGATGGGATACGATTGGTTGAGTATGTGGGATTATTGGACGTTCTAAATATGTATATAGGTATACATATTGATGAAATACAATAATTGATAAGATGTCGGATGCCATAACCTAGGCCAGGTGACGGGCTACGATTCAGTTAGAGCTCTAGTCTGTCAAGTACCGTATTTTTATAAATACGATGAAGAGAGTCGTGGGGAAAGTAGTGATTGGAGTTGTCTTGTTATATTGAATTGGTGTTGATTGAGATTGTTATTATGTGTATATGTGGAAATATTTGAGTGTTGCTGTGTGTGGGAATAAAAGAGTTTAAATTAAGTAACAGTTCCTTCTTTTACTCATACAAGCTTTCATAAGCTTACCGGGTTTTGTGTTGTTGCAATCCCGGTACACTATTCAATGGTGTAGCGGATATTCCTGCAGGTCAGGATAACCAGGGAGGTGACCGAGCCGCTTAGGTGTTACAGCTGTTTGTTATTTATTTAGTTGTGAGGTGTGTGTGTATGCTCATTTAGAGCTTTACATTACATTTTGGATTTATGTTGTAATAATTAACCGAGACTAAGTCGGTTTGATTTTATTTCGTGTGGTGAGTGTGTTAAGAAAAGAAAAATTTTCATGTTTCGGATTTATGAATAGTTATTCATAAAATTCGGGGCGTGACAGTTTGGTATCAGAGCGTAAGGTACATATTTGGTGATATGTCAATACTTACCGAGTGATGGCCCGTCTGCAGCGGATCCCCATCGTGTGCTCTTCAGTATTGACAATGTCATTGGGTATGTGAGTGCGTTAGGTTGGCTAGGAACGTTAGTATTTTTAGGAAATTTAAGCATCGTTATGTATGATCAGTACTTGGTTAATATGGACTTGCATTTGACTTATGTTTTGTTTAAGTGTTATGCGTGTATTAATCAAGTATATCATGCTTATTAGGTAATGGAGATTGAGGGAAACGAAGCCAGAGGTCGGGGTAGAGGTAGACCTCGTGGCAGGGGTAGGGGCCGAGGAAGGGGTAGGGCCCCTCCAGTTGAAGAAGTATTCGAGTCGGAAGAAGATGCACCTTATGAGGATCAGCCTATTCCTCCTGTGGCTGTGATTGATAATCCTGCTCGCTTGCTGATGCTAGCAAGGGAAATTACTCGCTTGGGAGCAACCAAGTTTGGAGGAGGCACAGATTATATGGTGGCGGATCGCTGGATAGAGGATTTGCAGACTTATTTCGATCTGCTTGATTGCACTGAGACCGACAAGAGGAAGCTAGCCGCTTTCATGCTGAAGGATGAGGCTAGAGTGTGGTGGAACGTCACTCAGAGGAGCATTGAGGTGTCTACCTTGACATGGGACGGCTTTGAGAGGCTGTTCAGAGAGAAGTACTTTCCACCAGCAGTGAAGGAGAGGTTGGAGAGAGAGTTCCTTGCACTTGTACAGGGGAAGATGACAGTCATTGAGTATGATGCAGAGTTCTCCAGATTGTACAAGTATGTGAGGCAGATGGAGGATGAGGACTTGGCCAAGAAGTTTCAGAGAGGGTTGAGCCCTTCGATTGAGCGTGATGTAGCTATCTTGGAGCTGAAGACCAAGAGAGAGATCTTGGCTAAGGCACAGATCATTGAGCAGCAGAACCTGATTCGTAGAGAGAAGGAGTTTGCTGAGAGAGACTTCCAGGGCAAGGGAAAGGCCATAGCAGGGAGCAGTAGAGCTAGAGACTTCAGGGGTGGGTTCTGGAAGAGACAGAGAACTCAGTTTCAGCATCAGACTCCAGCTAGGGCAGCAGTAGCTCCTCCTGTGCAGGCTATGCCTATCAGGCAGATAGCACCAGCAGCTCCAGTGAAGTGCTTTAACTGTGGCGAGCCGGGCCACATCTCTCGTGCGTGCACGAAGCCACGGGGTAGGTTATGCTACAGTTGTGGACAGGCAGGGCATCAGGCTAGAGAGTGTCCTCGAAATCAGGGTAGAGTGCAGGGTAACCAGCAGAGGCAACTACCACCTGCTCATGCTAGAGTCTTTGCCGTTGGTCAGGCAGGCACGGGAGTGGAAGGTACCTTATCTGTTTATCACTTTCTTGCTAGAGTACTATTTGATACGGGAGCCTCACACTCTTTCATATCTAGTTCGGTTGTGGATGTTTTGGGTTTGATTGCTATGCCTCTGATTAGATCATTGTGTGTTACATCACCTCTCGGTGTGTCACTTGAGCTTAGCATGCTATGTGATGATTGCCTTATTGGGATTGGTGGCAGAGAGTTCTCTGCATCTTTGATTGTGATTCCGGATCACACGTATGATGTGATTTTGGGTATGGATTGGTTGAGCCCGAACCATGCTGTTATTGATTGCTTTAGGATGATTGTGTCCTTCCATGTTCCGGGACAACCGGTGTTTCATTACCGTTGTCTGAAGTCTGACATCACCATGAGGATAGGAATTCTGGCCCATATTGAATCTGGGAGTAGTACTTCGAAGATTACAGGGATTCCTGTAGTTTCAGAGTATGAAGACGTGTTTCAGGAGATCCCTGGGTTACCTCCGAAAAGGGTAATGGACTTCTCCATTGATGTGATACCAGGTACTTCACCTGTGTCGAAAGCACCCTATCGAATGGCTCCAGCTGAACTCCAGGAGTTGAAGGTGCAGATTGAGGGCTTACTTGCACAAGGGTTCATTCAGGCAAGTGTGTCTCCTTGGGGTGCACCAGTGTTGTTTGTGAGGAAGAAGGATAGTTCACTTCGTCTATGTGTGGATTATCGACAGTTGAACAAGGTGACCATCAAGAATAGGTACCCTTTACCTCGGATTGATGACTTGTTTGATCAGCTTAGAGAAGCTACTGTGTTCTCAAAGATTGACTTGAGGTCTGGATATCACCAGTTGAGGGTGAAGGAGGAAGATATTCCAAAGACGGCGTTCAGGACCAGGTATGGACATTTTGAGTTTCTTGTCATGCCTTTTGGTCTCACGAATGCCCCCGCAGCATTTATGGATTTGATGAACCGTACGTTCAGTCCTTACTTGGATCAGTTCGTGGTAGTGTTCGTTGATGACATATTGATATATTCAAGGTCGTCAGCGGAGCATGAGAGACATCTGCGGATAGTGCTGCAGACATTGAGGGAGCAGAAACTATTTGCCAAGTTCGAGAAATGCGACTTCTGGCAGAGTGAAGTCAAGTTCCTTGGTCATGTGGTCTCGAAGGATGGAGTTTCTGTGGATCCTTCAAAGGTTGAAGCAGTGATGAGTTGGAGTCGCCCTACTACGGTTACAGAAATCCGTAGCTTCCTTGGATTGGCCGGTTATTACAGGCGCTTCATTGAAGGATTTTCTGGTATTGCTTCGGCTTTGACCAAATTGACCAGGAAGGACACTCAGTTCGTATGGTCGGATGAGTGTGAGAAGGCTTTCATTGAGCTGAAGACTAGATTGACTACAGCTCCGGTGTTGACTATTCCTACTAGTGGTGGTGGATTAGTCATTTACAGTGATGCATCTCATCAGGGTTTGGGGTGTGTGTTAATGCAGAATGGTAGTGTTGTTGCTTATGGTTCTAGACAGTTGAAGGTACATGAGCGGAATTACCCTACTCATGATCTAGAGCTAGCAGCTGTGGTGTTTGCTTTGAAGATTTGGAGACACTATCTTTATGGTGAGAAATTTGAACTCTTTTCTGATCACAAGAGTTTGAAGTATCTATTCTCTCAGAAGGAATTGAACATGAGGCAGAGGAGATGGATGGAGCTCATTAAGGACTATGATTTCACCTTGGAGTATCATCCCGGAAAGGCGAATGTGGTGGCGGATGCTTTGAGTAGGAAACCGCGGGTAATCATGGCATCGATTATGGTGCAGGAGTGGCGCATGTTAGAAGCTGCATCTGAGTTCGACCTTATGCCCGCAGGAGCAGGACAGGGAATCTTTCTCGGTAGTATCACCTTACAGCCCACCTTGATCTCCAGGATCATTCAGGGTCAGACACTTGATGAGTTTGCTCAGGCGAGGATTGCTGAGATGACTGCTGACTCGGATGTGGAGGGTCCTTCTGAGTGGTTGATTGGGGCTGATGGAGGGTTGAGATTTCGAGGGAGATTGTATGTACCAAGTGTTGATAACCTCAGGGAGGAGATCATGCGGGAAGCACATAGGTCTCGATATACTATACATCCAGGAGGTACTAAAATGTATATGGATCTACGGAGGCAGTTTTGGTGGTATGGTATGAAGAGGGATGTGGCGGAACACGTGTCGAAATGTCTTACCTGTCAACAGGTGAAGGCAGAGCATCAGAGACCAGCAGGAATGCTGAACCCCTTATCAATCCCTGTATGGAAATGGGAAGATATCTCTATGGACTTTGTAACTGGATTGCCCAGATCCAGGCAAAGTTGTGACTCGATTTGGGTGATTGTTGACCGGTTGACCAAATCAGCACACTTCCTTCCGGTAGCAAAAACATACTCAGGTGATGCATTGTGTAAGATATATGTGAACGAGATAGTGAGACTTCATGGAGTGCCTGTGACGATTGTTTCGGATCGTGATGCTCGTTTCACTTCAGAATTTTGGCGAAGGTTCCATAAGGCATTTGGTACGTCTCTTGCTATGAGCACTGCATTTCACCCACAAACAGATGGACAGACCGAGAGAGTGAATCAGGTGATGGAGGACATGCTCAGAGCTTGTGTTCTGGATTTTAAGGGTAGTTGGGCGGATCATCTGCCATTGGTAGAGTTTGCCTACAACAACAGCTATCACTCTAGTATCGGTATGGCTCCATATGAGGCTCTTTATGGTAGGCCATGTAGGACTCCTATCTGTTGGGCGGAAGCAGGGGATAAAGGGCTCATCGGACCTGAGATTGTACAGGAGACTACAGAGAAGGTCACTACTATTCGGGACAGAATCAGAACCGCTCAGAGTAGACAGAAGAGTTATGCCGACTTGAAGAGGAGACCGTTGGAGTTTGAGACAGGTGATCATGTGTTCTTGAAAGTCTCACCTATGAAAGGTGTGGTGAGATTTGGCAAGAAGGGGAAACTCGCACCGAGGTATGTCGGACCCTTTGAGATTCTAGAAAGGGTTGGTAACTTGGCATATCGTCTTGCTTTACCTGTTAGCATGTCGGGTGTGCACAATGTCTTCCATGTGTCTCTGCTCAGGAAGTATGTACGAGACGAGTCTCACGTGATTGATCACGGTACGATCGAAGTGAACTCGGATGTGACGTTTGTAGTTGAACCTGTTCGTATCTTGGATAGTTCTACAAAGAAACTTCGTAGGAAAGAGGTTGATCTTGTGAAGGTGTTGTGGAGTCATCATGATGAGGGTGATGCGTCATGGGAATTGGAGTCTGACATGAGGAAGAGATATCCTCAGCTTTTTGTGGACGAACATGCTTGAATTTCGGGACGAAATTCTTTTAAGGAGGGTAGACTGTGAAGACCCAGATTTTCATACAATAAATTTATGTAATTCAATAATTGTTATATAAATTGAATCGTGACATTTGGGATTATTTGGATTGTCGTGGGTTGAGAAAATTGGTTCCGAATGATTTTATTTTCAAAAACGAACGTTATTTAGGGGGTCGTGAAAATCGACTTTTTATACGTTCAAAATTTGGGAAAACTTCCTTCATGAAAGTTGTAGAGCTCGTCGATACGAGTCCGTGCATATGTGGAACGTATTATTCGGAGTTCGTATGAATAAGTTATGAATATTTGAAAATCGAAATTTTTCTATAAATAGTGGAAAAATCTGAGTTTGTTGTGAAGGACGAAAAAATTCCATTATTGCACATCAGTCCCCCGTCTCTCTCTCTCGGTCTGGTCACTGTGCATTCAGACCCAGTGACCCGACCCGACTGGAAGTCGGGCCTCCCGACCCCGCCGCCGCCGGACCCGGCCTTCTCCCGCGTCGCCGCCTCGCGCCTGGGCGATCCCCGCCATCGTCGCGCCCCGCCGCCGCCTCCAGACGTGGATCGAAGCCTCCTCCCGAAGTGAAAACCCGACCCGGCCGGAAAACCCCTTTTCCGGTGGTGCACGGGCCGATCGTCCCCATTTTCGTGACGTGCTCTTCCTTCTGATCATCCCCATATATAGCTTGCATCACGATTTTGAGTGTAGAGTGGTAGATCAAGAGTTGAAGATTTCGACGTCCCTGATTCGATCTGGAGACTGATCAGAGGGCCGAGATTAATCCAACTTCAAAGCCCGATCTAGGACGATCCAGACCTCATCTCCGAAAAAGTCAGGTATTAAAGTTGTTCAAAATTTCATTTTGAAGAAGTTTGTAGTTGACGACTTTTGCATCGGAGGTGGTTGACCGGCGTTGACCGCCGCGTTGACCACCGTCTGACCGCCGCGTGTGGCAGCGCGTCGGACCGAATTTTGAGTTTTTATTATCTGGACGATGATCTATGCATCCATACGAGCGTTTTGAGATATAACTTGGTCATGTTAGAAAAAGTTGATAAATAGTCAATTTCTGTTTTAACGTTACTATTTACGGTTTTACAATTTACCTTCGGTTTGAGATTTACGAAGATCAGACCATCGGTTTTACTTCAAATTTTAATATGATGTTCATATGACTGTCCCGATGACTTTGTGTGGTCACGGGCGAAGATCCGACTTTTGGATCATCGTATAATTATAAAATAGTGATTCGGGAAGCTATTAAGGAAGATCCGTTCATCGGATTTTCGTATAATTTTGATAGGATGTTTCCATGGGCAATCCGTGAGGATCTAACCGTTGGATTATCTTTATTTTAGAATCCGACCGTTGGATTATCTTTATTTTAGAAATCCGACCGTTGGATCATCAATTAGGTTTATTTCATGCTTCGTTGCTAAGTAAAGACCATACTTGATTAGGTACTTGACGGCTTGAGTTGACGAGCATTGGATTTTTGTGAGTTATATATATATATAGAAGACGCAGCAGGAGTCCGAGGTGAGTAAAACTCACGTGGTTCATATTACGAACCGAGCATTTTAATTTATTTATTTTTGGTAATTGTGTGAAAAATATTTGTGGATTAAATATTTGTTTTAAAATTTCATGGACTTGAATTACCACAGTCCATAGGTAAGTAAAATGAATTTTAACTATACAAATGAATTTCATAATTTTCTTGTGTGAACTATAGATGGTATTAGTGGTCATTCCTGAGTGGATGATTACGTATATATATATTTACGTGGAAAATATATATTGATGAGTGGTTTGTTTGATTGATGATATGATGGAGTTGATTATATTACAATTGTGTAATCCCATAATAATATGATATATCTTGGTGTGTTTGATTTCAGTATGTGATATTATATATTGGGTTCATTTATGGGTTTAGGGTCAATGTAATGACGGGTGTGGGAAATCGGACGCTCTAATCCTAGTGTGGATGATGGGATACGATTGGTTGAGTATGTGGGATTATTGGACGTTCTAAATATGTATATAGGTATACATATTGATGAAATACAATAATTGATAAGATGTCGGATGCCATAACCTAGGCCAGGTGACGGGCTACGATTCAGTTAGAGCTCTAGTCTGTCAAGTACCGTATTTTTATAAATACGATGAAGAGAGTCGTGGGGAAAGTAGTGATTGGAGTTGTCTTGTTATATTGAATTGGTGTTGATTGAGATTGTTATTATGTGTATATGTGGAAATATTTGAGTGTTGCTGTGTGTGGGAATAAAAGAGTTTAAATTAAGTAACAGTTCCTTCTTTTACTCATACAAGCTTTCATAAGCTTACCGGGTTTTGTGTTGTTGCAATCCCGGTACACTATTCAATGGTGTAGCGGATATTCCTGCAGGTCAGGATAACCAGGGAGGTGACCGAGCCGCTTAGGTGTTACAGCTGTTTGTTATTTATTTAGTTGTGAGGTGTGTGTGTATGCTCATTTAGAGCTTTACATTACATTTTGGATTTATGTTGTAATAATTAACCGAGACTAAGTCGGTTTGATTTTATTTCGTGTGGTGAGTGTGTTAAGAAAAGAAAAATTTTCATGTTTCGGATTTATGAATAGTTATTCATAAAATTCGGGGCGTGACATTTTACTAGAAAGTTTTGACCAAAAAGGAAAGTTACTATTCCCAGCTAGTTGATGTTTTAAATAAGTTTCCATTTTGGGATAGAGGAGAGAGAAGTCAAAGCAGCCCAAGGAAGGACATACCCGACCTTCCCCTCCTCCTTTCTTCTCCTTTGCACCATTTCTAGTTTTCCGGCGATGAAGGCCACCTCAGGACGAACCGCTTGGCATGGCATGATCCTCTCATCCTTCTCTACCTAGTCATGTAAGTTTTTCACTTTGGGTAGTTTTGATTTTGAGATTTGAAGAGGAATTTGATCTCCGGTTTCCGGCTGGATTCCTTGAGGGTTTTGGTTGTTGGTGAGGTGTTGAACGTGTTCCTAACCTTGTTGCAGCTTGTTTTTATCTGTGGAAGAAGATTTGAAGGTGTTTGAGAGTGTGAACAGTAACTATCGAGTTCGTAGTTTTTGTTTGATTTCTCCGGCCATTTCTGCTTGATTTTGGTTCTTGTTGCAGGTATAGAAATTGTTGGGTGTGTTGTGGAGATGATTTTGAGCTGCATAGGTTGACCGGAATTGGATTTAATCTTTGAGTTTTGTATTAGAGTTGAGGTTGTTGGGTATTGAGACTTCTTTGGGATTTGATGTTGAATATGGTTGTTTGATGATTATGATTTATAATGTTTTGGGTTAAATCTCTTGGTAAAAGGCTATTGTTGAATTATTTGTTGGGAAATTAGAGAGGAGATTGTGATTTTGAAAAAAAAAAAATTAGAGAGAATTTGAGATTGTTGGAGATGAAATTGTGGATTGAAAAGGAAAAATTAAGAAAGAATTGGAAATTTCGGAAAGGGAATTATTTATAATTTGGTGGTTAATTATGATTAAGGAATTGAAATTAAATTGATTAAGTTATCGAAACAATCCTTGCGATGATTAAAGATTAAGTGAGGTGTTGAATTGTTAAGGAAATTCCGTATTCAAGAATTTAATCCCAAATTGAAGTGTGGGATTTTTATAAGAAATTATGAGTAACGAATACTAACTCCAGAGGAAATGAGTTTTGATTTTGAGATTATTCCTCACCATGGTTAAATATATCCTGTCCATTTGTTACAGGATGTACTGAGGCCTCGAGCGAGGAGGACACGGGCAGGCAGCAGGATTAGCTGTGAGACTCACCCGTGAGTGGACTTTTATTTTATTTAAATAATGCATGCAGCATGGTATTAAATTTATAATGGAATTTGAATTGACCAAATGTGGTTTTCGTGGAAAGTAAAGAATTTAAAGAAAAGAGTTGGCAAAGAGACTATTTTTGGCGCATGCTGTTGGCAGTCCCTTCTAGGTAATAGTCTGGTCGGCAGTCCCCTCCAGACTATATCTAGGTCGGCAGTCCCCTCCGGTGAGTAATTTGGTAGGCAATTCCCTCCAGATGAGGTAGTTAGTCGGCAGACCCCTCTAACTACATGTGGTTAGTCGATAGTCTCCTCTAACCACCGCCTCCTAAATCCGGTCGGCAGTCCCTCAGATGCGTCATCTGGGTGGTAGTCTCCTCCAGATGGCATGAGGTGACTAGACAGCAGCCTTCTCTAGTCATAGAACGCGTGTTCTTAAAAAGGATATTTCAAAAAGGTTTGAGTTGGAAACGTTTTGTAAATCTCGATGCATGACGGATTTTGTTAACAAGAAATGGGGAAGCATTCAGATAATTGTTTCATAACTTGTTTCAGTTTTGTCCACTCACTCTAATGGATTTTAAATGTTGTCCCCTGGACCATTCGATTTCAAATGCCCAGATTTTCAGATTTACCGAGATCGTGTCCAGGAACTCGAGGCATAGGAATCAGCACTTGCGTTTTGTCTGTAGGTTATTACTTAACCTACCTTGTACGATATCGGCTTAGTTATGTAGAATTGCTCTGATAACCCTTTTAAATTTGGAGAATGCTTTTGCTTGAGTAGTTGTTATTGTACTGAAGTTGTGATGGAATTCGTACTTTCTGAATGTAACATATATACTTGGAATGTCAATACTGGAATGTGTATTTGAGTAGGAGTTTAATTTTAATCATGTCTAGGTTTTGTGAATTTTTGGGTAGCCTATTTTAGGGGAGGTTCTGCCGATTTTTCGGTAGGATTTCACTTAAAGTGGGTCCCGGGGTGAAAATTGGGTCGGGTTCTGTCAGAGATGACAAGAAGGAAGTGGTTGGGGGTAATAGTACCGACGGTGGCGGCAGCGACCACAAGCATAGAAAAACTCCATGGATGGCTCCTTTGAGTCTGAGCTTTCTCTCGATGGTCTCAAGAAGTCCATAATTCCTGATAAGCTAGCTAAGCTCTCTCTAAGGATTGCTTCCCTTTTCTTTTTCTACTTCAATTTCATGGTGCCTCCTTTCTTTTTCTACTTCAATTTTATGAACTAGATCATTGACCCACCGCAATGGTATTGGGGATTGCTTGGATTTATACCGCACCGATCAAAGGCAGCTGAGATCGGAGCTTTTCAGGTTTGATTTAGGTGAGGATTTTGGTTGAGCTTCAATTGAAAATGGAGATGGCTATGGGTTAGTGAGGATTCTGGTCCTTGATGAACAGAGACGAAAATGAAGAGATCTCAGAATGGGTTATGATGGAGGTTCATTTGGGAATTTTTTTTGTGATGGAAGAGACTAACAAAAATGGGTTAATGAACGGATCAAATTCCTCTTCTTTTTTTTTTAATGTACCAAAAAAAAGAATTTTTTTTTTTCAATCATTTGTTGTGAAATGTCTGTGTTGCCCTTTTTACTAAGTTGAAAAGTTGAAATGTGGGACCCTATGTCAGCTCCAACTCAGCAGCTGACGTCACAGCCAAATTCAAATTTGGACTCGGGTAATGTCGTTTGAGAGTATAGGGACCATCAAGATTAATTTTCAGAAAGAGGGACCAAACTGATTTTAGCCCCAGAGTTCAGGGGAGTAAACTGAATTTAATTCAAATTAAAATCAATATTGTGCTAATCAAATGGTTAAATATTTTTCGATTTAACTAATTTTTTGTAGGATTCATATGTGTGTATGTAACTAGTTAATAAATGATTTAGATTATTAAACTACAAGCTACAAATAAAAACATCCTCACTTTTCAATTTAAGGAGTTCTTCTCTAGATCCTCCATACACACACACACACACACACACACACACACACACATATACACACACACACACAGCAGTTTTCTTTAGGTACGGATTTTAGGTTTTGACCCACTTTTCGATCATATTTTCACATCTTAACCGTTCAGTTTTTAGGTCCTAATGTATAGATCACCTCTGCAAAATTTCAGCCAAATTGGTGATCGTTAAGGCATCCAAAACTACAATTTACAACAATGTACACGAACGGTTCCGGTTCGATAGATTCGGTTCGTTCGTGTAAATTGCAGTTTTGGATACCTTAACGATCACCAATTTGGCTGAAATTTTGTAGAGGTGATCTATACATTAGGACCTAAAAACTGAAAGATTAAGATATGAAAATATGATCGAAAAGTAGGTCAAACTGGAAATACGTACCTTTTTTCTTAAGTGTGGATATCCGCACCTGAGCAACGTTATATATATATATAGGACCCTTCTAGTGAGGGATCCATTTTTTTGGTCTTTTCTAGGGATAGGGCATTAGACCAACTTTTCGATCATATTTTCACATCTCAACTGTTTAGTTTTTAGGTCCTAATGTATAGATCACTTCTGTAAATTTTCAGCCAATTTGATGATCATTAAGGCATCCAAAACTGTAATTTACCATTATAAACTCGAACGGTTCCGGTTCGACAGATTCAGTCCGTTCGTGTAATTGCAATTTTGGATGCCTTAACGATAACCGATTTGGCTGAAAATTTGCATAAGTGATCTACACATTAGGACCTAGACAATGAACGGTTGAGATGAAGAAATATAATCGAAAAGTTTGTCTAATGCCTATTCCTATAAAAAACCAAAAAAATGGATCCCTTAATGGAAGGGTCATATATATATATATATATATAACTGTTCTAGTGAGGGATCCCTTTTTTTTTGGCCATTTTAAGGGATTGATTATTAAACCAACTTTTCAATTATATATCGATATCTCAACCGTTTAGTATTTAGATCTATATGAGTAGATCATTATTATAAATTTTCAGCCAAATTGATAATTGTTAATCCGTTTTATAACTGTGATTTACAATTATAAGCATGAATGGTTCAGATTAGATAAATTTGGCTTGTACATTGATTTAATATAATTCAACACCTTAACAGTCATCAATTTTGCTAAAAATTTGCATAAGTCATCTATTCATGGATTCCTAATGATTGAACGTTTGAGATGCCGATATATGATAAAAAAGTAAGTCCCACAAAGGATCCCCATAAAATGACCAACAAAAGGGATTCCTTAGTGGAAGAGCCCTCAATATATATAGGGAGAATTTGGAGAGGACCTCTTTAAACTTGAAATGTGAGGATCTTTTTAGTTTTTACCATTTAGTTTAATAATCTAAATCAATCATTCTAGATTGATATGAAAGCAATGATGACACAATGGCCACGTTTGGCAGTGAAGATTGGATTGGAATAGGATACAGAATTGGATTGGAATGAGACAAGATTGGATTGGAGAAGTAGTCCTTTAACCTTACACCTCGTTTGTTACAGTGGATTTTGAATTGGAATAAAATATTTTCTTTCTCATAAAAATCAAATCAAAAATTCAAAAAAAAAAAAAAAATACAATGAAAGAGAAAATGTGTGAGAGACTGAGAGCTCATATGAAAGAGAAGAAAATTGGGACAGTTTGGGCCTTGGGATTTAGAAGTTCAAAAGTCAATTGAATTGCAATTGAGGGATGCTACATCTTAATTAATGGAATTCCTTACGCAAGCTTCGAATTGGTTGCTGGAGATGAAGAACACAAATGTAATAGAGGTCAGAGATGGCTGAAAATTGCCGAATTTTAGCCGAAGAGATCTTGCCGGAAACAAAAATGACAGGGTCAAATTCACTATCTACATAAAAGGGAAGATGAATACATTGGAGATTGGAGAAATAAGTGGAGCACTACTAGAAAAATAAGTAAATAGAAGAAAAGAAGAAGGGGATGAACATGATGAGAGGCTGCAAAGAGAATTGGAAGAGTTTGAGGCAGATGTTTAGTTCTGTCATTGTTGAAATGAAGATGTAGAATTCGAGGCTCTTTAGTTGGATAAATTATATCTCACCTTTCTAACAAGATTGATTATCCATACAGGACAGGATTTGAGAAATCTAAATGCAAACTATCTCGAGCTTCCAAACATGATTACTTCCCAAATTGAATTTAAATGATTACTTCCCAAACTGAATTTAAATTTTCCTATCCAACCTCCGTATCCAATGAAACAAATGCGGCCTTTGTCAAATAGTAAAAAAGAAGATTAAAAAGTGCAATGAATGTAATGAATAATAATAAGTACTAGGTAACAAATAATTTTATTTTCTCTTTTAGTCATTAGGTAACAAATAATCTCAAGACAAGAAAAATCAACATGGAGGAACATAGCTCTCAAAAGTTTCTGAATGCGCTACACGCACTTGATTAAGATTTCTTTCGCCTTTATTCATTCTTGTTGAAGGGCGATGAGTGCAGCCGGGCGAGAAGTTTTTCTTGGGGAGTCAATGGCTCCTGCAAGATTTCTAGCATGGTCAAGGGTGTGGCCAAGGCGAGGCGTCATACGATGCAGGTGGTGGCAAGCAAAGCAGTCGTGTGGTCCGATCATAGAGATCCAAGGTGGGAGGTGAGGTTGGCCAGTTAGGCGACTAGGATTTCTTTCGTATCTGAGTTGATGGTGGGCTCCTCTAATTGCTTTGCCTGGGGTGATGATGGAGCTTCGCTGGAGGGGTGGATGCCAGGCTGATTCGACCACCGTGGTTTCGAAGCCTTAGCTGGCTTCAGGGTGATATAACCACAGCAAGCGACTGATGTCTGTTTGCGGCGGCGAGGTTCTATTATGGATATGTTGTTGGGCTCTGGTGTTGGGCTATCTTTGGTCTAGGCCCATTTGGGCTAGGGTTTGCCAAGGGATGTGTTTTAGTTTAGTTAAGTTTTTAAACAATAAGACTTCACCTTGTTTTACCCCAGTTGTGCACTGTGTGTGTTTTTGTCATACCTTGGTCTATTAGTAGGATGGCTGGTATTAGGCCTCATTCGGTATAGAAAGGTTGGGAAGGCAAACTTTATCTGTGTTTGGCACACCCAAGGAAATGAATAACTTTCCTGCATGAAGGAAAAATATAGGGGAAATTGATCCTCCCACACCCCATGGGATTCATTTTCCCTCATACTCTTTTAATAGTTGTTATTAACAAATTATCTAAAAAACTTTTGAATCTTGAATTGTTTATGTTTGGGTTAAATACTGGTTACTACCATGTGGTTTAGGTCCAAAATCAATTTAGTCCCTGGACTTCTAATTTCATCAAAAACACTCATGCACTTTCAATTTTGATCTAATAGATCTAATTCGTTAATATTTTGTTATGCATTCAAGTTATAGTGGATTATTTGTTAAAAAAATATTTATTTTTAATAGTATGACTCACTCCTAAATTGACTATGCGGGTCACCTCGACACCACATCATAAACCATAAGCCATATATGAGCCACGTTAACAAGTTAAATAATTAATTGTCAGAAAACTAACAAATTGGACCTACTAGATCAAAATTGAAAGTGCATGGGTGTTTTTGATGAAATTAGAAATTCATGGACTGAATTGATTTTGGATCCAAACTACAGGGTAGTAATCTGTATTTAACCCTTTATGTTTTGATAAGGATTAAATTATGTTTACTACCTTTTACTTTCAAGGGTTCATTAGTTCAGTCCCTGCTCTTCTAATTTAATCAGAAAAGTCATTGCACTCTCTAATTTTATCAAATCGATCCAATCTGTCACTATTCCATCAATTTTCGCTGCTAAAATGCTGATGTGGGACATTCTCACAAAAATTCCCAAACTACCTATTGCTAGGCAGCCCGTCGATGCGCTAGTGTTGTGAATGCAGATAGATAGTTCGGAAATTTTCTCCGAAAATTGAAAGAGTGGTGACGGATTGGATCGATTTGATGAAATTAGAGAGCGCAAGTACTTTTCTGATTAATTTAGAAGTGCAGGGACTGAACTGATGAACCCTTGAAAGTACAAGGTAGTAAACAGAATTTTGTCCTTTTGATAATAAGGATATTTTTGGAAAATTGATGTTGCCTACTGTCCTATCCATGCACAAATCAAACATTGGAAAGGAATGTAAAATCCATTTTCTGATTACTTTCCCAGCGTTTTCAAACATTGGTAGGGAAACTAGTAGGAAATTTACTTTTCCATGCTCATGAGAAAGACCAAGTAACCAATTTTCTTTCCGGTAACTAAACGAGTCTTTAATGTACACCAATTGTGGTCTAAGGATGATGTACTAGTTTAATTGATTGAGTGATTGAGTCAAATATTATCAATTAGGCTAAGGTCTTTAATTGATTAGTTTTGTAGTCCTTGGTTAAGTGTGCAGGCAAATTTTTAATGTAACTTACTAGCTAGGGTTTGTGCTCCAGTAGGGGCAGAGCACAATTGATGGTGCTTTAAGAGCTCAGGTTCTGTTGATTGTAATTTACTGGCAGTGACTTAGTGAAGTCGTAACACACACACACACACTTATTTCTTAAAAAAAAAAAAAATCTCAAGACAATAGAAACTCACAAAAGATAGATTTTAAATTTGTCATTGATAATGAATGGTTTCAAATCATGGATGTCAATGCATCTCCAATAAAAAATCTTTTTTTGCTTTTTATAAATTGTCTAAAAATAAAATATAGTTAGCAAATTTTGAAATTTTACTTTAGGAGTATTAGTTTTTTTTTTTTTTGTGGAAATGAATTTCATTGAAATAAATGAACGAGTACACTCGTTTAAAATGGCATCCCTTATAAATTTGGGAGCAGTACCAAACCAATTTTGGCTAACATTATTACATGCTTTGCTTGCTAACTTATGAGCCACTATATTAGCCACACGTGAAGCAAAAGTTACTTTAAACTCCGCATGAGTAGCAAAAGTTCCTTCACACCATCAAGAAGAAAGCTACCCATAAAAAGGTCCACTTCTTCTTGGTTCATTGCAGCTGCTAACATAGAGCAATTAGTTTCAAAGATAACCTTATTATAGTTCATACCTTCTGCCATTTGAATTGCCTCGAACAAAGCCTGTAACTCGGCATGAAAAGGTGTTGTGATGGATTGCAAAGGCTGAACAGCTCCTACCTGGACTTGGCCTTGAGAATCCCAAAACGTAACACTAGCTCCACTTTACCCAGTTTGTGCTACAAATGGACCATCAATGTTACACTTCAGCCAATTCTCTGGTGGCTTCACCCATCCTTGACTCCATACTCTTTGTTGAGTGTCTGGAGCATTAGCTTTGACAAAGTCTTCTAACCATCCCAAGGTCATCAATACAACATCACAAGAATGTTGTTTACTGCCTTCCCATACTTGGAAATTTCGGTTTCTTTATATGCCCCAGATGAGCATCATAACTTTAGCAAACTCTTCTTTATTAAGAGTAGTCACCAGATGGACTAGCCAATCCTTTAGATCAGCACGTCCTCCTAGCGGCTGAGGTATAGCAGCTGCTGCCCACACTTCTTGTGCATATATGCATCTAGTGAAAAGATGCACGTTGTTTTCTATCCCATTTGTACATATTGAGTAGGCCAAGTCAACCATGTAACCTTTCGTGCTCAAACAATTGCAATTTGTTCGGCACTTTAGCATTCCAAATGGCAGACCAAAGCTTGTCATACTGATCCAACACTCGTAGAGAAGCACGAACCAAACCTAAAGCCATATCTCTAGCAACATAGTAGGCACTTTTGGTTGTGAATAAACCCTTGTTATTAAAGTGCCAAACCAATGTCTCTTGGAGCCCTTCTACTAAGTGGAATGTAGGATCAACTCCCTATCAGCCGGTGAGAACCACTGCTAGAGTTTTCCAACATCTCAACTCCTTGTTACCGGGTTGATTAATTCACACACTCGTTATGGGGCTTCTAGTGATTGTGGTGAACTAGGACAATGAGGATAAGAGTGTGCCATCCCGTGGGTGGAATCCCACAGCGCCATGACCCCAAGCCAATAAGAAACCGACATGTCAAGAATGACATCCTGATAACCCATTAACCCGAAACCGCAAGGCCTTTTGGATTTATGTTGTTAGTTTACAAAACATTTTCCTTTGAGCAAATAGTTATAGCAACCCTACAACATATTTTCGAAAGCGGAATTTAAAATGAGCCAAGAACTTTGGGCTTACAATCGGAGCCCAACTTTGGAAAACAATTCACTAAGTAACTTTTAGCATGAGAGACGCGTCCCAGGATTATGGGCCTCTCGAATTTTCAGATAAGTGACTAGGAAATAAATAAATAAATAAATAAATAAATAAATAAATAAATAAATAAAGGGTTAAATATTATTTAGCCCTTGAGCTTTTGACCATAAAACACTTCAGTCCCTGACCTTCTAGTTTCACACGTTTAGTCCATGTACTTCAAAATTTCAGACCAATAGGTCCTTACCGTCTAAAAGTCGCGGTGAAATATCTATTATGCCCTTAGTTCTTTTTTTTTTATATAATAAATTTATTCTTTTCTCTTTTTTTTTTTTTTTCTTTATTCTTTTTTTTTTCAAACAGAAAGAAAGAAAGAAAAAAAAACAGAAAAAAAATAAAAAATACAGAAAGAAAGAAAGGGAAAAAAATTCATTTTCCAAAAAAAATAAAATAATTCATTAATTAAAAAAAAGAACTGAGGGCATAATAGACATTTCACCGCGACTTTTAGACGGCAATGACCTATTGGTCTGAAATTTTGAAGCACAGGGACTAAACGTGTGAAATTAGAAGGTCAGGGACTGAAGTGTTTTTCGAGCAAAAGTACGAGGAGTAAACAGTATTTAACCCATAAATAAATAAATAAAAAGTAAATGAATAAGTGACTTCAAAGTCCGATAAAGGACCAAACCTCAATTTGATAAAGTCAAAGAGAAACACGCCAAGCCGGACCATGTGCCTCCTCTGCATGCTCCACAACCACATACTCGAAACCTGCACACTGTTATAGGGGTGAGCTTTCGTCCTCTCATGCCCAATAAGGGACGACCCTACCATGCTAGGTTTGAAAATAATATACTTGAAAAATATGTATTACATAATATTGTGCACGTTTATCGAAAATATTTGAAAATGCTGCAACTACATAAATTTTATTTTCTTTTATAAAGCATATACAGTATGCTAAATCAACCTAACCCTAGAGATACTCACCTGCATGATTTCCAACGCACCTATGACTGAAACCCTGGTTTCCTGTACCTGGCAAACCAGGTCAACTGCCGATCATTGCTAAATCCATTAATATATTCCATTCACTTTCCTTACTGGTTGTGGGTAGCGAGAGTATCCATTTACTGGTCCAATGCCATATGACATCACTGCCGACTCCCTATGTACACTACTAAGGTGACACGGGCTCGACACAACATATGGTCATATCGCCTCTCTGGAGGTTCATGGTTTCGAAACCTTGGGAAGCATCGTCCCTATGATTCTCAGGTCACAACAATCATATCATATCATATTTCATCACAACACGCAATGTCTAGCCTCGATTTTCGTTCAATCTCGGTAATTAACAATTAATGCAATCAACGTCATCGAGGCATCGACTATGGCATCCATAAACATTTTTGCAGGCAGTATAATACTTGTAAGCATATACACACACAAGTAAACCAGTAACAAGATAGGGACGGCTCACCTTACCTGGATGTGGAGTGCTCGCCCAAACTTATCTTCGTTTCTGACTTTCAATACTTTGTCCAATTCTATGTGTATACGCTCGAGTCCTTTATCAAAACTTAATCTGATAAGTATCTGATTCATAAATCACAAGGTTCAATTCCTTTGTGAGACACCAATTTATCCTTAATTGATAATAGTAGTAAACATTCCTGAACAATTCACTTAAAATAGGAAGCTCATTCGGGATATGATGATCATACTTCTTTCAATAATATAGTTCGAGTTATTTATTTGACTCCATCTAGCATTACGTAACATATATGTTTACCATTCTCAAATGACTCGCTTCTTAAAGTTGTTTAAATCTTGTCTAATTGGTCTTAACTTGATATCTCAATTTAACTTAATCAAATACAATCCATCATTCTCAATTGCCAATTTCTTTACGTAGCCAAACCACCGATTACTTCCTTATATGACAATTCAACGTTGGCATAAATTCATCATTTCACTAATTTTACATATTCATAACATAACCAAAATTGCAATAGAAATAATTTGTGTGACACTAATTTACATCTCAAAACTGATTCAACCCCAAACACTAAACTATTTAAACATTTGCCCCAAAAATGTCGTTTTGAATTAAGATTCATTCAATCCACTTTCCAACCATTCAATATCATGCTCAAATCGCCATCAAATTCATAATTTTGTTCAACTCAACCACAATAATTGCATGATCACCGAACTAGGCCCTTACCAATCTTCTTGTTCCAATTTAAGAGCCAATTCATCCAAGCTGCACAACATGGCCATTAACCCTTCGGATCCCTAGCAGGCAAAATACAATCAATAGATGATCCTAAACCAATTTTCGTACTCAAAATAGATTTCGTGATCCTTACCTTGCTTCAATATTATCGGACAAAAGCAACAACTATTCTCTTCTCTAAAATCTCCAAATTGCAGAATCCATAACCCTCTCACATTCCAAAATCAATGAGGGCCTGTTTGGATTTGAGGATTTTGGAGTGTGGATTTGGATTTGGACTCCTCAAATCCAAATCTATCCGTTTGGCAATTCTTTTTCAGGTGTGTATTTGGATTCGAATTTGAAATTACTACTAAAGGGTAGTTATTTGAAATCACTTCTGTCTTTATCTAATCCTCTCCCTCTCTCTCTCTTCTCCATCTCTGTTCACCACAACGCTCTCTCTCTCCTCCGTTTGTATTCACCACCGACTCTCTTTCTCTCCCCTCCATCTCTGTTCACCACTCTCTCTGTCTCTGTTTCACAACGACGCCGGTGCAGTGGTGCACTCACTGAAGGAGAAGGCAGGTTCATCCACAACAGCAAACTGGAAAGAGTCATGGCGGTAGATCCGACCGACCCGAGCGCCGAACTGAGCTAGAGAATCTGGTCGAAATCAACGTCACCGATTATAATCTAGGTAACTTTCTTCCCATGAAATCCTTTCGGGGACAATTGCAATCCAAACAACAATATTTGAAATCAGTAAATTCTGAATCCTTGAGATTTTAAATCTAAAAATTTTAAATCTAAATCCAAATTCAGTTTCCAAACGGGGCCTGATAGAAATTGGAGCTTTTCGGTCTAAATCGAATTTAGGGTTTCAACCAAGAATAGAATAATGTAAATTACCTAACAAAAACGATCCAGCGACCATGAGCAGCGGACTACAGTGGTCCATGAGCTAGGGGCAGCGCTTACAGCCCATGCGGTGGCTCTGGTTGGAATCAGAGGTCGCAGCCATGGGTTTTTGGACAATGGATAGGTGCTAACACCAACTATATAGGTGGTTTAGCTCGATTTGTGCTGGTTACTGGAAAATGAAGACATGCAAAGCCAAGAGCTCTGGTGATGCTTGAACGGCATCGTCAAGCATTGGCGGGCAGAGTGGTTTCTGGGTTTTTCTCCGCTCTGCTTGCTGAGTGGGATGACTGTGGCAGTGTGTGTTGAATTTGAATGTTGGTTTTTTTTCTATGTTGATTGATTTACACTAAGATACAGACTATATATAGAGGAAGACATAGCAAACATCATCCTTAAAACAAGGAGAGGACCTTAAAACAAGGAGAGGAAGACAAGGAGCCTTAAACAAGGAAGACTTTTTGTAGCTTCTAATACTCCCCCTCAAGCTAGATCAAGAGAGCTCCTTGAGCCAAGCTTGGACAGAAGACGTTCAAACTGAGTGGAAGTGAGAATCTTGGTAAAAATGTCTGCTAGTTGATAGCATGATCGTTTGTACACTGTTTCAATAAGTTTGGACTGAACCTGATCTCGAACATAGTGACAATCAACTTCAATATGTTTGGTGTGTTCATGGAAGACTGGATTGGCTGCGATATGCATGGCAGCCTGGTTGTCACAATATAGAGATATAGGCACAGTGAACACAATGCCTAAATCATCTAACAATGTCTTTAACCATATGAGTTCACATGCTGTGGATGCCATTGCACGATATTCAGCTTCGGCACTAGAACGAGCAACCACAGTTTGTTTTTTACTTTTCCAAGTAACTAGGTTGCCTCCAATGAAAGTACAGTACCCAGTTGTGGATTTTCGATCGATGGCATTTCCTGCCCAGTCAGAGTCTGAGTAGCCCACAAGGTTGAAGTGACCATTGTTCTTCATAACAATTCCTCGATCAACTATGCCCTTTAAGTAGCGAAGGATCCTCTTGATAATCTGGAGATGATGAGTGGCAGGGGAGTGCATGAATTGACTGACCAAACTTACAGCATAAGTGAGGTATGGTCTTATGATGGTGAGATAGATGAGCTTACCCACAAGGCATTGATAAACACAAATATCTGAGAGAGGTTCTCCTTCAATGTCTATTTTAAGTCTACTACTAAGAAGAGTGCGTGTAGGCTTACTATCCTTCATTCCTGCCTCATCAAAAAGATCAACAACATATTTGCATTGATTTAAGAACACACCATTTGAGGAGTGATCCATTTCAATTCCAAGAAAGTACTTCAATGGTCCAAGATCTTTGATGGCAAGGGCATTGTGCAAGGCTGACTTGAGAGACTTAATCTCATCCATATTGTCTCCAGTGATGATTAAGTCATCCACATACACTAGAACAACCAACTTGCCAGCCTTGCCATTTCGAAAAAACAGGGAGGACTCTGCATGACTTCGTTTGAAGCTTGAGGCAAGAAGAACCGAAATCAATTTGGAATACCGAGCATGTGGGGATTGTTTCAAACCGTACAAGGCCTTGTGAAGTTTACACACCATTCCAACTTCACTTTCACGCGGATGTCCAGGAGGTAATCTCATATACACATCTTCATCTAAATCCTCATGCAAAAAGGCATTCTTGACGTCCATTTGGTATAGAGACCAGCCATAATTCACAGCAACAGATAACAAAACTCGTACTGTGTTCATTTTAGCAACCAGAGCAAAAGTCTCCTTGTAATCAACACCAAAGGTTTGAGTGAAGCCCGAGCTACTAACCTTGCTTTATGTCGCTCAATTGAACCATCAGAGTTGAACTTGGTTTTGTAAATCCATTTTGCCCCTACAATTTTCTACCCTTTAGGAAGCTTGACTATACTCCAGGTTCTATTGTCATCAAGGGCTTTGAGTTCATCATGCATAGCTTTCTTCCAAACTGATGATTGATTTGCTTCTTCAAAGTTTCTTGGTTCGGTTTCTTTGGAAATCTTGATGAGGAATGCATTGTGAGGAGATGAGGTACTGGTGGAGTGAGCAATTTGAGCAAGAGGATAACGTGGTGTGTAAGCCTCATATTCCTAAAGTCTTGTTGGTTGATGTCTCACCCTTGGTGGGTTTCTTCGAGGTTGAGACATGTTTGGTGCCACCTTTTTTTGATGATCTTGAGTGTTAGAGTCTGCATGTACCTCTTTAGTATCCACAAATTGTTGAACTGGTTGTTGTGAACTAGGAGTGTCTACTGCAACTTCGGCGGGAAGTGGTGTGGGAAACAACTCACAAATATGCTCCCCCTGAGGTTCATTATCAGATAACTGAAAGAAAGAGTCAGACTCATCAAAACGAACATCCCTTGAAACAAATATTTTTCTGGTCTTTGAATTGTAACACTTGTAGCCCTTTTGGGTAGATGAGTACCCTAGGAATACACATTTGACAGCTCTGGGATCAAACTTATCCCGATGATTTGATTGAACATGTACAAAACACATATAACCAAATACTCGAAGGTGTGCCATGTCAACTTTTCAACCTTTTAGAACTTCAAATGGAGATTTGAAATTTAACACACTGCTAGCAATCTGTTTATAATGTAAGTTGCAGTTTGAATTTCTTGAGACCAGAATTTTTTTGGAACATTTGTTTGAAGCATTATGGCCCTAGCCTTCTCAAGTAAATCTCTATTTTTGCGTTTTGCAATGCCATTTTGTTGTGGTGTTCCAACACAACTAGTTTGATGAATAATCCCTTGAGCACTGAGATAATCAGTCATGCTTTTGGATATGTATTCAGTGCCATTGTCTAACCTTAGAATGCAAATTTTAGAGGAAAAATGATTTGTGACAAGGTTATGAAAATCTTGGAAACACTTGAAGACTTCACTCTTGAATTTCAAAAGATACACGAAAGTGGTTCGAGTGAAATCATCAATAAAGGTGACATAAAACCTATAGCCATCAAATGATTCTAGGGATGCTGATCCCCATACATCAGGATGTACAATCTCAAAAGGCTAAGTTGCTCTAGATTGAGAGATTTGAAAAGGCAATCTAGTAAACTTTGACATATGACATGTCTCACATTCATGGGAGACTTTACAAAAACTAGGGAAAAACATTGACAAAACATGAAAGGATGGATGAGCTAGGCGTTTATGCCACAATTTTTGCTGTGTTGCAGATTTGGACTCTGTTAGAAAACACTTTGAAAACCTTGATGAAGTTGATATGTAGTACAAGCTATTTAGAAAAAACCCTTCACCAATCTTCTTCTTAGGCACTCGATCCTGAAACACAACATTATAAGGAGAGAAAATAGCTAGACAATCCAACAAGTTTATTAACCTTCCTACAGGCAGGAATTGGAATGGAAATGAGGGTACAAACAATGCAAATGACTCAACGTTATCCCAAAAAAAAAAAAGCTTTAATTTTCCTTTTCCTAAGATGGGAACATTGTTACCAATTGCAATTGAGACATGTGAAGATTTTGACAAGGTTTCAAAATCATGTAATATGGAAGAATTGTTTGTCATGTGATCTGAGTCAGCTGAATCCACTATCCAAAAATCATGATTCTTACTGACATCTAAAGCAGTGGAAATGGCACAAATAATACCTGGTATATCCTTTGAGGAAACCATATTTGATTTTGCCAGAAAAACCAGCAACTTTCCAAGCATAGCAGTTGTGCTTCCATTTTCATTGCTCTCTAAACTGCCTTGCTTCTTTTGAAGATATGTGGCAAACTCATTTATGAGAGTTATTGGATTTGACGTGAAGTTCATCATATCTTCAGAAGTGTCGCTGAAGTTTGCCTTTGAATTAGAGATGTAAGAGCTTCTCTGAATGTTGCCTCTTTGATTATTCTGTTCCTCATTGAACTTAGGTTTCAGTTCTGGATGCAATATCCAACATCTCTCTCTTGTATGACCTATACCAGTTCGTCCAATGCGTTCATAATGTGTGCACTTCAGCTTTGGCCTCTTGCCCTTGTACGTTCTGTCGCTTGTGACACTTTTGTTTGCAGCAAATGCTCTAGATTCTGACCCTCCAGCACTGGTGTCTACATTCATAACCTTTTTATGCACTTCTTCACGTTGAATGGAGTTGCATACTGTTGTGAACGAAGGAAGCTCAAGGCTTATCAAAAGATGGCTTTTGAGATCTTCATATTCAGATCTCAGACTTGCAAGCAGTTGGAACACTTTATCTTCTTCAGCTCTTTTCAGCAATATGGTGGCATCAGTGGTGTGAGGTCTATACATATCAAGTTCATTCCACTTGGCTTTTAAGTTTCCAAGATGTTGAACAAATGAGAGATTACCCTGTTGAATCCCTGCAAGATCCTTTTTGAGTTGGAACACTCTTGCTGCATTGTTTAGGTTGCCATACATGTCTTTGACAGCAACCCAAAGATGTCGAGATGACTCTAAATAGCTGAAGATTTCTACAAGTTTTGGCTCTATTGATTAAGAAGCCATGACATAACCAGTTGGTCTTTGGATAACCAACTTTCGTATTCAGATGATGAGGCATATGGGATGTTGTTTTTGTCGCTGATGAAACTGAGCTTTGATCTTCCACCAAGAGCTAGAGTGATGGCTCTTGATCAAGGAAGGTAGTTGAACTCATTTAGAAGCACTGAGCACAGACGCTTATTTGGATTCCGATCTGGGCTTTATGTCTTTGCAACGAGAGAACTTTCCCCTTCTGTCATCTTAATGAGAATGATAAAGGAAACACAAGTGTCTTGAAAGAACAATACAGATGCAGGTCCTATAAGGATTTCTGCTCTGATACCATGTTGAACTTGAATGTTGGTTTTTTTCTATGTTGATTGATTACACTAAGATACAGACTATATATAGAGGAAGACATAGCAAACATCAACCTTAAAACGAGGAAGACAAAAGCCTTAAAACAAGGAGAGGACCTAAAAACAAGGAGAGGAAGACAAGGAGCCTTAAAACAAGGAAGACTTTTTGTAGCTTCTAATAGTGTGAAGAAATGGCCGGAGGAAACCGGCGAGGCTCGAGGAACAACGGCGCTGCAGTCATGGGTTGTCGAGTGTAGAGGTTGCAGTGGTGCATGTCTGTGATTCCAATTGGTTTTTGTTGGGCTTAGGTGCCGCGTCAATTGGTGGTGGCGGTGTGGTGAGATGGTGGTCGAAAATTGTATTTTTCGGTGCTAGCAGAGGGAGGAAGAGAGAGAGAGAGAGAGAGAGAGAGAAGGTGAGAAGAAGAGAGGAGAGACGCGGCCAAGAGAGGAAGGGAAAGGAAAGAGGTCTAGGGTTTTCTTCCCAATTGCCTATTTATACTTGTGTACGAGAAATATCGAATTTGCCCTTTCGACGAATTACGCAATTCTCTTAACTGACCATGTTCGGGTTTTCGGGCTCATTTATTTACTCGTTTTTCGTCAACGACTTATTTAATAATTTCTCGACTCCACCTAAAGTCCAAAATTTGATTTTGTTAAGACTCAAAATTCATAACTTCGCTCTAATCCAATTCGTCTTCTTTTCAGATTTTGCTTCGAAGATCCTTTGGGCTCAATAAACTTTAGTAACCTTTCTATTCCTATTTCATGTGAAAAGTCCATCTTACCCTTGTGTCAAATTAGGAATTTCTCCTACCGGTTTATTTCCTAACTTTGGGCTCGAAAGTTCGGTGTAAACTTAATTCGTTAATTTTCCGAGCCCAATTGGAAGAATCTTGGGCCAACTTTAATTTTCGGCTCAATAAGTGGTGTCGACACCAAAACGATCTCCGAAATCGGTTCTTTCATTTAAATCACCTTGCGAAAGAATCTTATTAGAGAAAATTTATCTCCAAAAATTAAATTAAATTTCTGGGGCCTCATAAAGAGTCAGGCAGCCAACAATCCCTCCAACCAACGAGTATAGCTATTTGTTATTTTCTCTCTAGAAGTTCAATTTTAAGAATTGAATGTGACAGAGTTTAACATTTTGTTATTTGTCTCTCATCTCTAGCTAAATTTAGCTATAGATTTTAGGAAAAGTTAGATTTGGCTTTCGAATTATTGTATATTGTTAATTAGATTGGTAAATTATCTCAAAATCAGCCAAAATCTTTTTCTTATTATAGTTACTTTGTTGGAGATGTTAAGGAAAATAAATTTAGTTAGTATTCATTGGATCTAGATTTCTTCTAGAAATCATCCAAAATATTTCTAAAATTGGTGAAAAGCTAAGATTTGTTTCCATACTCAAAAACCTATCCAATACATAAAAGACCTATAAATAAGAACCTAAAACTCACTAATGTACACTAGCCTACTGAAGGAGGCCATTAGGGGGGGGGGAAACAAAACCAAGACAATGTCATTGTTTATAAAGAGCTCGAGCAAGGTTATTATATGTGTTTGGTTATTGTTGTTGGTATTACTCATCAATAATGTTCAAGCTCAGATGAAAACTTTCGATGTAAAACAATATGGCGGTGTTGCAGATGGAAAAACTGATAACAGCAAGGTATATATGTATATATCTCTTCTTACCAACTCATATTAAAGATTACGATGAAAGTGTCTTATATATGTTAAATTCTTTTTGCAGGCTTTTACTGATGCATGGAATCAAGCTTGCCAAAACAATGGAGGTGGTGTGGTCTTGTTTCAGCAAGGGATATATTTGGTGAACCCTTTGGTCATACAAGGCTCTTGCAAGGGACCAATGGAGTTGCAGATCCAGGGCACCTTATTGGCTTCAAGCGAGTACCAGTATTCGGTTGGTATTGACCATTGGATCGTCTTCCGACACATTGACAACTTAGTAGTTAGTGGTGGAGGGACGCTGGATGGCCAAGGAGCCTCTTCTTGGCCCTATAACGACTGTCGCAAAAACCCACAGTGCAAGGCACTGCCTGCGGTAAGTTGTCATACTCGCCCTTGTTCCATATGTAATTTCTTATCCTTTAATTAGGTCATGCATTAGGAGCACAAATTCGGTAGGGCTAATAACTTAATGACAGCAGGGTCAGACCTGAGATTTTGAGGCTTAAAGTGAAAAAAATAAAAATGGGCCTACACCTTTATACACAAGAGTAAATAATAGATAAAAAAATTTGCAAAAAAAAATTAAAAGGAAAATAAATACACAACAAAAAAGGAATTTGAACCTAAGCTAGGGGTAATGTAAAAAAAAAAAAAAAAAAAAAAAAAAAAAAAAAAAAAAAAAAAAGAATGCAGCATGCCTTCTTAGTGAAAGATTTACATTTTCTTTTATTAATATATTTATTAAATACCCTAAAAAAAAAATTAGGTCTAACGAGCCACTGGACCTGAGACGGCCGCCTCACGGGCCTCATGTCAGGTCTGGGCAATAATGAGGTGCAAATCAGTAGGTAATTTCATCACCTACACAAGTTTTGCTCGAATTCAAGATTGGAAAACCCGCCCCCACCCAACCAAAAAAAAAAAACAAATACTTATTATTTTGATCTAATTGAAAAATCAATCCTAAAGATATCTCTATATTAAATTAGCTGGGTCTTATACTATACGAGAGTTGTATGAGAATTCTCTACATGAAATTGATTGTATGAGAATTCTCTAATTAGCTCATGTTGGTTCTTATAATTCTATCATAAAAAGAGTTTTATTTCATTAGCATACTTTGATTAAGTATATTGTTTGTTAATTGTTATAAATGTATGCTAATTGTCTTTCCCTTGGTTTCAGTCATTGAGGTTCGACTTTGCCAATAATACAAAGATCGACAACATAACTCTCATCAACAGCAAGAACACCAACATCCACCTTTTCGCAGGTTTTAATGTGATTATTAGCAACATTAACATAAGTGCCCCGGCCGACAGCCCCAACACCGATGGAATCAAAGTCGGCAGTTCAAGCATCGTCCAAATATATGATTCTGTAATATCCACAGGAGATGACTGCATAGCTTTCCTTCCTGAATCAACCGACCTTAATGTTACTAATATTCACTGTGGGCCTGGCCATGGAATTAGTGTAGGAAGCATTTCCAGTAACTCTATTACTAGCTTGAACGTGAGGAATTGTAGCTTCGTTGGTACTCAGAATGGTGTTAGAATCAAGACGAAGAGTCCCTCTCAACCAGGCACTGTTGCACAAGTTACATTTGAAAACATTGAAATGGATAAGGTCGATAATCCCATCATCATTGATCAACAATATTGCACTAGTAGTGGTTGTAATCCACCGGTAAGCAATTAACTGCTAATTTCTTGACTGCAATTACTTAGGAGTGATTTTGGGGCACTACTCCGTGCAAGTGGTAAAATATGTCAAGAATTATGTACTAAAATCACTCACTTTAATATATGTGACCAACTAATTAATCATGTTCTTATCTCTTTCTCTAACTGCAGAAAACTTCAGAGATTCAGATTACTGATGTGAAGTACAATAACATTTGGGGTACTTCAAACACAAAAATTGCAGTTTTACTCAAATGTAGCGAAAATAAACCTTGCCAGAATATTGAGTTGAGGGATATCGACCTAAATTACAGAGGAGGTAATAAACCGGCAAAAGCGTCGTGTTTGAATGCAAAAGGAGTAGCTTACGGCAAACAAAACCCTGCTTCTTGCCTGCAGAGTTAATATTCAGAGTAGTCATGGCCTTCACAAGGGCAGTAAAATAATTTATTTGATCTTATTATTCATGGCTTGTAGTCAATTAAGCTGCAATTAATGTAATTATGTTTCAGTTAATGTCTTTGTCGTTAAGTGTAAGCACAAATATGTGCAAATAAAGTGAATAATCATAAGATCATTATTAAACGTCACTTTTTTTTTTTTACCACGAATTAAACGTCATTCTCTCTTCCGGTGGATTTGCCTCAAAACAACATAAAACAAGCTCGTTAGGAAGAGAGAGATGGAAGATGATAAAGTAATCTAGGTTTCACATCTAAAACTAATTCGCAATGGATGATCCTCATAATTCCACATGGGATCTTGTTAGCCAAATAGCCACCCTCAAGTTTAAGGGTCAAGTTATAGCGTGGGGGATTATGAGTAGGGGATATTGTACCCAATGAATTGAAAAACCTACTCTAGATAAGGAAAACCTAAAGGATGCTAGATGAATATGCAAATGTACAAATCACAAACAATAGGTCACAAGTGATGCTTTTCTAGATGTAATGAAATGGATGAGAGTTAGAACTTAAGGTTTTCACCTCTAGCCTATCTTGCAAACAATGATGCTTTTCTAGTGAATAATGTCATTTTAATTAGCCAATTTCTCTCCTTGCATCCCTCTCGGGTATGACAAGAAACATGCTCCTTTGAGGATATCAAGCAACCCCTCTTGGGTGTAGTACTTAACTAGTTAAGCCATGCATTTCAATCCAGTTAGGTATCTAATGCATTTACCTAAGTGTATAATTATGATGACCTAGATTTTCGTTATTTAATTTTGGTAAATTAATAATGGACCAGTTGTACGAATAATTGTTATTGTGCTTTATTCGTAAGTTGTATGTGAAGTAGAATGGTTTTCGTACGTATAATTATTCGAAAAACATGAAATTAGGGGGATTTCAAGGTTGACTTTTTATATATTGGGATTCTCTGAAAACTTCCTTCATGAAAGTTGTAAAGCGCGTCGATACGAGTTGGTGGACATGCGGTACGCGTCAATCGGAGTTCATATGAGGAAGTTATGGCTTTTGGAAAAGGTTTCTGTTTTGGTATAAGTAGGAATTATCCGAAAATGTTTTCATAATTCTCAATTTCCATTTCTGGAAACCATTTTCTCTCTCTCTTCTCTCTTGGCTGCACCTTCAGTATAGAAGATTTCCGTCTGACCCGACTTGGACCCGGCTGACCCGACCTGGCTTTTCCGACTATCTCTGGCTGTCTCCGGTGGTGAAACTCTCCAGATCACTTGCTCTGGTCGTCCCTCTGGCGTCCTCTATTAGCGATTCTCACCCATGGTGGTGCTAGAAGGCGGTGAAAATTCGTGTATTCGGACCCGATTGGTTCTCTAATCTCCGACGTCGGCGAAGCTTCAAACCAAGCTTGGGGAGCTCACAGCAGCCTCCTTGGTCGATCCTTGGTAGTTGTTTGGGTGGATTTACGTGAAACTTGGTTCAACTCGGATTGAACAGTAATCCACGGCTTGCGAGGTAGTTTTCAACCCTTTATGCTTCAATTTTGATCTCGTGCTAGTTAAGAAAATTGATAAGCATGCTGAGATGAACAACTTTGATGTTGGAAGTTTTGTGAAATATTGAGTTTTGGCCGAGGGCGGTGCGCCACCCCCTGTGGCAACGTTCCGGCTATATAAAGGACTGTTTCTGGTATTATATATATTCTACTAGTCGATACAAGCGTTTTGATATATAATATGCAAATTTTGGAGTTCGTATGAATTTGTTATGATTTTTACGGTTTCATACCAGTCGATTTATTCGATCCTTGAGGATTTGAGCATCCTATCGACTTCTGGTTTGGACACATCGATTGTGGACGTATTCAAGAGACTTTGGGAAGTCTCGGAAGTAGTTTCACCTCAGTTGGCATTACTTTGATAATTTAGTTCGATTTGGGGATTCAAACTTTATTTAATTGTGATTCGTTGACTGAATCAAGGCCGTACTTCCTTAGGTACTTAATGAAGTATTCTTTGGACAACTATTTTGTGGTTTGGCTATTTTGTTCTGTATTGAAGACACAGCGGGAGTTTCGAGGTGAGTATTCTCACAAAGTTCATTTATGAATGGATTTATTTATTATTTGGAGTTAAATTATAAATCGTGAAATGTTTTGAAAATGATATTTGTTTGAAATGATATGAACTTGATCGATTATGGTTCATAAGACTGCGGTTCACAGGTAGGAAAATGAGTTTAAGTTTAACTATGATTTTTTGAGTTTTCGATTGTGAACTATAGTTGGTATTAATAGGCATTCCTGAATGAATGACTACGTATATATATTTACAAGAAATATATATATATATATATATATGTTTTGGTGGATTGTGGATTGATGAAAACAATATGCATGAGTTGATGCTTTTTATTTTTTTGTGTTATGGCTTTTCGGAAAACAATGATTGTAGAAATGTTGATTTCGATTGTTTTGAAAAGCGTTGAGATTGTGTAACATTTTGAGTCCTGTGCGACTTCTTTAATGTTTTATTCCATGAGATTGAAATGTTGAAGGAATGAAGGTCAATGACCTTAGGCAGAACATCAGGTAATCACGTCTTTGGTCGGATGAGTGGTTACGAATTCAGTTAGAGCTCTAGTTTGTTTGCCACATTGGTGATTCATAGGGTAACGATGCAAGGTTATATCTAACTCATGAAATTACTTTTTTTTAGGAAACAATGTGTGAGCTGCTTTCCTTATTAACTGTTTCTAAGGGGACAACGTGCAAGTTATTTTCCTTATTAACGATTTGATAGAAATCAAGTGTGAGTTGTTTTCTATGGTATGATTGATAGAAATCAAGTGTGAGTTGCTTTCTATGGTACGATTGATAGAAATCAAAGTGTGGGTTGCTTTCTATGTTACGCTTTAAAAGAAACCGAGGTGCAAGTTGCTTTCTTTTGTTTCGATTTGAAAGGAAATTGAAGTGTGAGTTATTCTCTTTTATTTTATGTTTCAAGGAATCAAAGCGTGAGTTGTTTTCCTTATTTCTGGTGTGAGTTATGTTGACTGTTTTGAGTTACTCATACGAGTTTTCACAAGCTTACCGGTTTTGTTGTGTGACAACCCGGTGCACTATTCAACGATGTAGGGATTAATCCTGCAAGTCGGGATAATCGTGGCTGAGGTTTGGCAGTGTACTTACAGCTTAACGGTAGGAACCAGTTTTGTAACTCTGAGGAGTATTTATGTTTTATTTTGTTGTTGACAATTTAATTCGTAAGCTTATGTAATATATGACTCTGTGAGCGGGTCAATATTGACATAGTGGGTTCAGGCCATCAATATGTATATTGTATAAAGGGAAAAAGTTTTTCAGGTATTTGGTATTGATGGCTGAACGATCATGTATATATAATTAAGAGATTGTATATCGATAAAGCTTGGAGATGAAGAGATTATGCAAACCAACTATCTCTAAGTGATTGTAGTTCACAACCCTAACATGCACATATGACATGCTATCATGCTTCAAACAACCAAGATTAATCAAGCTCTAATTGTTTCTCATGTCATGGCAAATATTCATACCCAAATTGATTAAGTTTAAGCATAAACACTCAACTCTTGAACTAGCATGTTAAGGTGCTAATAAAAAGTGCATCAAACATAATATTTATATCAATGTCATACAAGATTGGCTAGGACTTTCAACCCTAGCCCCAACTAATTAACTACTCACTCGTAATCAAATACATAAGCTCCAACATGTTTATGAACATCAAACTAAAAACTAGGGATAGAGAAATGACTAGTAATGATCAAATTGAGGATAGTGTAGATAAACTCATGGAGGTTTTGTCATGGTGATGATGATTTCTCAAGTGATGCTAGACTCCTCTCATTCTTCTTCAAAGATTGATAATGGAATATGAGATGTACAAATGACCAAGTGGTGAAATGGTGGAGTGGTGAAGCTTTATGTATATGAAATAGAATTAGGTGGTGGAAATAGTAGATGTTATGGATTGATGGTGGTGGTGATAGAGGTTTTGGATTGATAGTAGTGGTGATGGAGATTTTGCGGAGGAGATGATATTGAATTGTAGAGAATATAGAGAGAAAAAAATGTAATGGAGTAGTATATGGGTGATGTCTTAAGAGTGTGATGAAGGGATACTTATATAGAGAGGAGAGAGAGAGGAGTAAAATGATGAATGGAAGCAAAATGAGCAACTCAAGCATTGTAAGAAGTATGGAGGTGGAGTATGAGAGTGGTGATAGATCCTAAAAATAAGGGAAAATGGTATGGAAGAGATGGAGTAAAAAAAGGGAAGTAATGATGAGCTATTAGAGTGTAGAGTAAAAAAAGATGACTTAAGAGAAGAGATAAGCAGCTAGCTCTCTTTATTGTGCATAGGAAACATGAAATTGAAGAGTGTTGGGATGGTTTTTGGTCACTAAAGTCAATGACAAGCATGGAGAGAACCCTATGCACCATGCCTATTATCCAAATGATAATATGATGAATTAATCTTGTCATAATCTTGTAGGATTCTTTTAGAACTCTCTTTTAGAATTGCAGCAACATAACCCTTCCAAAAATGCACAACTAGTCCGTCCAAAATGGTTTTTCAGCCAAGTTACCCTTATTCAACTAGTATTCATTTTCTGCTTCTAAAGCTTCATTCAATTGAATCTCCACCGAGACTTTGGAATTGGCCTTCGACTTCATACCAAATGTTCCTAGATAAGTGTAGATCATCTTAGTGAAATTTCATAGCTTAGTTCACCGTGGTTTGGCCAGGAATTCTGCCATAATCGTACAAATCCGGTTTTGCAGTTTTCATCTTTTAGTCAGAAATTTGGACTGATCTTTTGAAAGCCTTCCACTCCGAACTAACTCTTGCACTCTTCATAAGAAATGATCCTGAGGATGTCTAAAATGAATCTGGAAAGTTTCAACTCATTTGGAGTTTGTTTGGTCAAACTTTCGACTCTCCTTCCTTGTCTAGCTCTCTTTCTCCTAGCCGGCTAAGGTTAACTTTTTAATGCATTTACATGCTTCTCCATCATTCCTAGTATGATAAGGAAAACATTATAAATATATATATATATATATAAATAAACACAAAGGTTAAGTAAAAGTACAAGATTAGGAGAATAATGAAATTAGATTAGTCAACATTAAATTGGACTTTTAAACAAGTAATTTCCATGTTTTATAGCACAAATATGTATGTGAATTATGATCCAACAGATCTATACTCTCAACACCCCCTGCATGAGTGGTGAATTTTTAAGCCATACACATGTACAACTTATATTGAGTGACGAGGAGCCCGTGTGGCCACAAGGCATACACATATAGGATAACTCGCTCTGATACCATGATAAAGTAATTTGGGATTTATATACAAAACCAATTGACAACAGATGAAGTGGTCCAAACCCTTTTACAAATCCATAAGAGCATATGCACCAATCAACTAGTTGGGTGACTAAGAAGGATTTGGCAATGCACCGCCAATTAATTTCCTGACCAATTGGTGGGACTCGCGTGAGGACCACCTGCCTAAGCAATTCAATGACTGATTCTTGCCCAATGGTTTGGTTGACTGATATGGGTGGGCTCAACACCTGCTGCACAACGGCCATATTTCGAAAACCCAAATTGTGTGTAACGATTATTTAATCACAGTCGTTGGATCTCAATCCAACGGTTTAATTAAATACCAACAATAATCTTCTTCTTTTTTCATTTTTCACCTAAAAATTTAATTAGAAAGTTAATAAAAAGTACCAAAATCTATTTCTAAAGTTTCTATAAATACTCATCCTCTTTAATTTCTCACAACAAATTTTTCAAAAGTTCTACTTCTCCATATTTTTCAAAAGTTCTGCCTCTCAATCTTCTTCCTCCATCAATTTAGTCTTCATTTCTTTCAATTCTCATCAAACAATGGGAAATTCGGCAATTATCGTCAAATGAAGATTAAGCGATTATATAATCAAAAATCATAAATTTTTTTGTAAAATAAAAGTATCTAAAGTCGACACATGGCAAATGAAGATTGGTCGATAATCTTATCAATTGTCATAGATTTTTTTTTTATGATAACGATATCTATGTTTTTTTTTATATCAGGACGATATCTATGCTTGATGGAATTTGGATTTGTTAAAAGAAATTATTCATTAATTTTGTTTTAAATTGATATTGTATGATTAATCTCATTATTAATTATTTAATTAATCAAATTAATTATAAGTCTAGCATTATTTTGAATTAATGAATTATTTAAATTTGAAGTATGAATAGTGGATTGGCAGGTAAATTGTCTTTTGTTGGTGCATTGTGTAAACTAGAGACAATTGTCAATTTTGGATGAATGGTGGATTGATAGTATCAATTTGGTTGACAAATCGGCAATTGCCCTTGGTTCATGGGTACATATACTCTAAGCAATGCCCTCATTTCCCCATGTGAGATCTATACTCTCAACTGAGGGAAAACCTGAAATTTCAAGTTTGAACGAATCTTATTGTATTCGATCACTTTCCTCCTTGATCCTCCCATCCACTGCAAAATAATTGAAGATGCAATCTGAAATTTCACTCCAAGGGATTACATACAACTCGATCAGCAATTTCTTCTGAAGCATTTGTAGAAATACCAAGATGCTCAAATCAAAACGGGCAAGGAAAACAATCATTGTGAATTTGTGCCTAATCAATTTTCAAAATGAAGAACTACTTGTACATGCAAACGTAAGGATCAGACTGAAATCTAAACTGCAATGTATCCATGAAAAATTATAAACAAGGAAAAATCTTTGATCTTTTTCCCTGTATTTTTTTTCTTCTTTTTCCTGGTATTTAGACACTCTTTTGGGTTTACAGAAAAGGAAGTTTAAGGCAACAAGACATTTCACCTGAAAAGTGAAGGAAATTAAGGGATGCAAGATCATGATTGGTAATGGTGTAATTTTCATGGAAAAGTAAACACATTCACATATGTCACCTGTGATTCATCTATTTGAAAGAAAAGGTTTCAAAATTCCAAGTCTACACGTTATTGCCGAAACTAGTAGTCTAGTTTAAACTGGTGACTCCTCAACTTGGACTTGACAAAATTTCTAGCTCGCCTGTGTTCCTGATCTTACTGTTGCGTCATGCTTTTGTATCATTGATGTCAATAAACGAATCTAGGCTGTTAATTGTTATGAGTGTTTTTCTCATTAAACCGAAGATTTGGATGGTGGTCTTAATCAAGGTTCGTAGCATCAATACAATTTCACGGTGTGGAAAGATTGTGGGTAGTAATGATCAATGCAACGTGGTCAGTAATAGTTATGGTGTCTTAATTGGGGGTCTCTAACAAATCTTGAATCAATAATTAATAGTAGACATGCCACGCATGCGAGGCACATCTCATCATACCAATTATTAGAAAAGTAAAATTTTATAGCGATTATTTGTGGTAATTAACATTAAAGAAAGGGTGATACTATTCACACATTATTTTTCTCTATTCACACACCCTTTTATTTTTCTATTACTTTAGTTCAATTTTCTTTTAAAAACTATCAGAACTACCCTTTCTTATAATTATGTTTCTTTTTTCTTTGTTCTATTTGATAAGTCAATCATTCTCAAATCCTAAACCTTTAGTTTCCCACAGACACAAAGGACTTCAAAACTCTTTTCGATTCCCTCTTTTCTTTTTCACCAAAAACTTCTCTAGCATAGTCATTCTATCTCTCTAATATGATGTTTTGAAGTTTAATTATGGTAGAACAAGAAACTTTAGACTCATCTTTTGAGAAAATTTTACATTTGATTTGCAATGGAGACATAGAAAAAAAATAAAAAATATGAGTTTAGTGATCATTCGAGCCCCTTTGAATCCATTATTCATGGTAAAATTCTAACTGAAATTATTTGGTGTATTTGAATCTATTGAGCAACTATAGAACTTTACAACAGCCTAATAATGATGGTCTTATGATTATAAGCATGATTTGTTTTACTATATTATGCTAGTAGAACACAATTCTGTCTCCACACAAAGATTGCAACTCATTGCATTCAATATTATGTAAAGCATCTCCAAATTTTGTGTACATCATCAACTGCAGTGTGGAAGCTTGTGGCTGAACCACTGAAGTGGATAAAACGTTGATTCCATATATATATATATATATATATATATATATATTTGAGGATGATGCACCTGGATTAAGAGTCATAAACAAACAAGCATTGAGTTTCATACTTTGAAAAGTATGAGGATAAACTTTACAATTTGGATTCAGTTGAGTGAAAACCTGGGAAACATATTATTTGTCCAATAATACAGGTCATTCCACTTAATAAACGTATTATTTTTCTTTCATTTATAGGTAAAGAGTAATTTTATTTGCACATCTCAAACTATTTAATACACATCTTAAATTTTTGTAAATTTTCAAATTCCTTTAAAGCCTTTTTCCCCAACTTAACCAAGAAAAAAAATTAACTTCTAATATCACCTATTCAACGGCAAGATGCTTACAGATGACAAAACTATTCAAAATATTTCTTCAGGATTTGCTTATATATCTCTCAAACCAATCTAAATGCATCACAGCTTAGCACCTTTCCTCATATATCATCCATAACAATCATGCACATCAGAGCAGAAAGGAAAAAATAAAAAACCGTTATGCACAATTTGAAACACTACCCATTTTTTGTCTCCAATTGTGATGAGTCACTGATGACTGCATATATTGATTTACTAATCAATATATGAGTGAGTGATTTAGTTGGTGCTGGGTGTGGTACGAAATAGAGAATGGTGGAGAAAAAACAAATGGTCGGGTTAGAGACTGTAGAGAAAAGAAAGAGGAAAAGAGAGGGAGGGTAAAAGAGGAAAATTTTGGAAAAAGTTTGCCAAAAATTTTTGAGAGGTGTGTATTAAGAAGTTGAGGATGTGTTAATAAAATTTCTCTTAGGTAAAAAAAAAATTATTTTATTTTATAATGATGTTTGATTCATGATTGAATTGCAAAATAGAAAAATGAAAAAAAAAAAACATATTTATAAGGGAGGGTAGTTAGGGTAATTTATACAAAAAATTGAATTAAAATAATAGAAAATTAGAAGAGGTATGTGAATAGAGAAAAAGGTGTGTGAATAGCACCACCCTAAAGAAAAACATATCACACCTAGAAGTATTATATCTCACCATGCTAAACATTTAGAATGTATAAATTTCAAGCTCAAACGATGATGGTGTAAGAGAAGTCGACAGAACTTGGGTTAACCGAACCACGACAGACTCCGCCTTTATAGGTTATGCACTTGTTGATACTTTTAATGGTTCAGTTCGAGAGCTAAAGTTGGTTGTTATTTGAAATTACATCAATTTTATTGTTTTGTTAGTCTCCTTTTTGAAATTCATATTTTGTTTTTCATTGTTTTACTAAATCGATTAGACCGGAGAATTATTCTTTTGGCATTCGGTACTCTGAATTTACAAAAAATTTAGAAAAAATATCAACATCAGTTGAAATATTATTAATAACTATTTTTGAATATTATTAATGGCTATTCTTCAAAAACTAGTCACAAAGACGTCGCTCAGATATAACTATTGTCAAAATGCAAACATTTGAGTAATTTCAAACGTATAATAACTCAAGTTATTATATAACCGTACCATGTACACCAGCAAAACGTGATGAATAGTCCTTAGAATTCCTCTTGTTTTCTTCTTCGTCGCTTGCAAATAAAAGACAATGAGAAAAGTTAGAAACTCCCACCAAATACTCATATCTAGACAATAGGAAACAAGAGGGAAAAAATTGAAGTACGTCCGATTATATTATGATTAATGCAACATCAACTTTCATGGAAAAGAAAAGAGTATGAACCTTCATCAAGTTTTCCTCCCTAAGAAGTTGCCCGTCACATACCATAAAGCAAATGCACAATAATATTTGCATAAGCATGACCCATGGATCCTCTAAGCCATTGCTTTTTTTGTCCATAGCATCACCCGAACGTCATGGTGACTTCATTCGTAGAGGTTTAAATTTAGTAAATTCCCTGGAGCTCAAGCAAAGAAAAGCATCATGCCCCATGCTCTGGGTCTTTATTGGCCGTCCACAAAATTTCACTTTGACCTTTCAATAGAATACCAAGTGTGTGTCTCTCTCTCTCTCTGGACTCCTTTCTCCGAGTACTATATATACCGCACCAGATCTTTTTCATTTGTCATCACATTTGCACAAGTTTTTCAAATTTTCAATCAAAGTTTTCTGAAGTACCAGTTAGTACTGTACGTTGTTGATCATATAAATAAGAATATGTCTGAGAGAGAAGTTTCGCTTGGTTTTAAAGAAGGTCGAGTTGTGGTGAGGAAGTTCTTGGCTAGGCCTCAGCATGAAGGAGTTGATGCCATTGTTAGAAGAAGCATTGGGAGGTAAGTCATATTAAGTAGACATATTAGTCAAGTTTTCGACTTTTCGCTATATGAGTAGAAGATTGTTGATGCGGCTATAAGGTGTTTGATTCAATATCTCAATGGGTGGTTGTTGTTGTGTTTGCAGGTTTGAGCTGAGATACTTTGATCCTTTTCTTGTTCTGGATGAGTTCTCAGGTGGGTACCTCCCTGTTTTCCTCTGTTTCTTCATGAATGTAACGGCAATAACGTTGATGTATGCTGATATTGCTTTTGATATTTTCATGTGCAGTTACTGCTCCTGCTGGATTCCCTGATCATCCACATAGAGGTTTCGGTCACTGTCATTGTAATTAGCTAACTTGTTGAGATTAACAATGGGTTTATTGGATTCTGATTTCGTGTTCTTGTTTTTCCATTTGAATTTTTCACAGGGTTTGAGACGGTGACCTACATGTTGCAGGTATAAAAACTATTCATGATTGTTTATAGTATTGGATTGAAATGGTTGAAATCTTTAAGTGGTTATTTGCTGGAAATGTGTATCCAGCTAGGTTTCTTATAATATCTGCCAACTTTAGGGTGGTTGGACTGAAAATAATACTTAAAACATGTATCACCTGCAAACCAGATACTGAATCCTCTAAATATAATAATTATTTACTTTGACTTGGTAAAAAGGTTATCAGTCAAAATAATGAATATAGCTGTATCTTAAATTTTGACTAATTTCATTGCATGGTCTACTATTTCCCTGAATCTGAACTGTAAGGGGGTATATGAATGAAGGTTATATGCATGATTGATACACTCAACTTAGTTGAATGAAATTGTTTGGATCATCAGGGAGCCATCACACATGAAGATTTCGAAGGGCACAAAGGGACGATAAGAGCTGGCGATGTGCAGTGGATGACTGCAGGTAGAGGTATCGTTCATTCGGAAATGCCTGCAGCCCAAGGAACCCAAAAAGGTCTACAATTGTGGATAAACCTCTCCTCCAAACATAAAATGTATGCATCTCCTTTTTATCTTTTCAAGTCTAAAGTTCAACTACATGTTCAAATAGAAACTCAAGTAAAAGCAATCAATGGTCTAAGTTGTAATATAATAATATAACATATTAGATATCTGACTCGTAAATTCTTTATGAAATTGTTTTGGGTGGTTCAAACTTTTGATTGAGCATAGGGAAAATCACATACAACTGGTATGATTGGTCATGATGGGATATATTCTTTTGTCACTCAGCTGCTTTTGAATGCACCAAGCGCACATTTTGTGTATGTGTTTATTGTATTTGCAACTACTAGCCTGAAATATCTAGCTGGGGACCTTTCAAACCATGTGACTTTTTACTCATATCATGGTGACCAAATAATCTTGTGTGATGATATATCCTATGCTAGTGCTACTTCCTTTTTAACTTTTTCAAACCTAGAAGAAGTTTTGATAAGCAGAACTATAAACCTTTCATAGCGTAACATCATTAGTTTCTAAACCTATTTAAACATGAGAAGCCCTTTCAAATTCCAATCATACTACCCATGCAATTGATTAAGCTATGTGATTTTAATCTCTCTGTAATTTGTTTTAACACAGGATTGAGCCAAAGTACCAAGAAATGGTGAGCAAGGACATTGCAGAGGCTACAAAAGATGGGATCAAGGTTAGGGTAATAGCAGGAGAAGCCTTCGGAACTAAGTCACCAATCTACACAAGAACCCCAACCATGTACTTGGACTTCACTCTCAAACCAGGAGCTCACCTTCAGCAACCAATACCAACATCATGGAATGCATTTGTATATGTCTTGGAGGGTGAGGGCATTTTTGGAACTCCAAAGTCTTTGCCAGTGGCAGGTCACCACCTTCTTCTGCTAGGATCTGGGGATGGGTTGGAGGCATGGAACAAGTCTTCCAAGAATCTTAGGTTTATATTAGTTGGAGGTCAACCTTTGGGGGAGCCTGTAAAGCAACTAGGGCCCTTTGTGATGAACACTGAGGAAGAGATCGATCAAACCATTGATGACTTTGAAAACTGCGTCAATGGATTTGAGAAGGCAACACATTGGAGATCTGGATCTGCACTTAGCCTTGATTTTTAGATCTTGTTGTATTATTTAATATTATTTATTGGTTTATTTTGGAAGACGGAAATAAACCCTGCTCATTTCTGATTAGATATAATATATTCTTTACCTAAAAACAAAAGATAGAATATTCTTTATTCAAAAAAAGAAAAAAATATAGAATTGTAAAACTAAAATGACAATTGGAATCGGTCTACTCATTTCATTTTATAGTCCTTTTATATAGGGATAGGATTACAACGGAAACATCGATTACATTAATGATATTAAATGCTGATTGATCCGTAATTGTGCTGATTGATGGTAATCACTGATTCATTGATTCCCTCTCCATCAGTTGCTTTGACGAAGGTACACAATATGTTTTTCCTTTAACACTCCCCCTTGTGCCAAGTCAAAGTGAAATGGTGCATAAGTTGTTGCCTCATTAAAAACCTTGCCAAGTAACAACAAAAACCCTGTGGGACAAAAAATACGCCTTGGTTGAAGGAAAAGAGCACAACGCACCTTTTACATTTGAGGATGACATGTGTGTGTTAGACTCCCCCTGACGTCTACACCTCCCCCTAATACTTACATTAATTAGGGGAGATTGGAAAGTCTTCGCATTCCTATACTTTTCACATGTTTCTCAAATATGGCCTTAGGCAATGATTTGGTGAACAAATCTGCCACATTCTCCTCAGATCTTACGTGATTCACTTGAATCTTGAGGAGGGCCTGTTGTTGCTTATTGTAGAAAAACTTTGGCGATATGTGTTTTGTATTATCACCCTTGATATATCCTAGCTTCATCTGTTCGATGCAAGCTGCATTATCTTCATAAATGTAAGTAGGCTCTTCAGTGGTAGAACTCAAACCACTAGTCCCTCGAATATGTGTGATGATAGCTCTTAACCATACACATTCACGAACCGCCTCATGTAGAGCAATGATCTCTGAGTAGTTCGAGGAGATAGCCACAAGGGTTTGCTTGGTTGATCTCCAAGATATCGCCATGTTCCCAATGGTGAATACATAACCAGTTTGGAAACGACCTTTAGGTGGGTTAGAGAGGTACCCAGCATTAGCAAAACCAACTAAAATGTTATTTGGCGTTTCGGTGTAGTGAGTGGCGCTTTCGCCATCAACATTTCCTTTAGGGATTGCAGTTCCATTTGCGGTCCCTTTTGTCTTTCTGTAGGGAAAGAACAGTCTCAAGTCAATGGTTCCTTTTAGGTATCGGAAAATGTTCTTGATACCATTCCAGTGACGTTGCGTTGGCGCTGAGCTAAATCTAGCTAACAAGTTCACTGAGAATGCAATGTCTGGTCGAGTACATGGGGCTAAGTACAATAATGCGCCTATTGCACTTAGATAGGGAATTTCAGCTCCCAACACTTCTTCGTCATCTTCCTTTGGACGAAATGGATCTTTCCTTGCATCCAAACTTCGACCGATCATGGGAGTGCTAGCAGGATGTGCTTTGTCCATGTTAAATCGCTTGAGCATCTTTTGGACATACGCAGACTGGTGGATTAGTATTCCACAAACTCAGTGTTCTAGTTCAAGGCCTAAACAGAATCGAGTTTTCCCAAGATCCTTCATCTCAAATTCGGATTTCAAGTAGCTCGCGGCTTCTCTTATTTCATCAAGAGTACCTATTATGTTCATATCATCGACATATACTGCTACAATTGCAAATCCGGAACTTGTTTTCTTTATGAATATGCAGGGGCATACTTCGTCGTTCTTATATCCCTTCCCAGTCAAGTAGTCACTTAGATGGGTATACCACATCCGCCCGGATTGTTTCAATCCGTAAAGTGAGCGTTTCAACCTAATTGCAAACGCACTCCGTGGTTTAGAGTCACTTGACTTGGGTAATGTAAGGCCATCATGTACTTTCATATATATCTCTGAATCTAGATCCCATAGAGAGATGCAGTAACCACATCCATGAGCTGCATTTCCAGTCCTTCGGAAACTACTAAGCTAACTAAGTAGCGGAATGTTATAACATTCATTACGGGAGAGTGTGTCTCCTCGTAGTCAATTCCAGAGCGTTGTGAGAAACCTTGCGCCACAATGCGAGCCTTGTACCTCAGGACTTCATTCTTCTCATTACGCTTTCTGACAAAGACCCATTTATGTCCTACAGGCTTTACACTTGGTGGGGTTAGCACTACCGGACCAAATACCTATCTCTTTGTCAGAGAATCTAATTCTGCCTGGATTGCTTCTTTCCATTTAGGCCAATCTGCTCTTTGTTGACATTCTGCAACAAAGTGTGGTTCGATATCATCGTGCTCTATGATTTCTTGAGCAACAGTGTATGCAAATATATCATCAATGTGTATGGAAGATCTTTCTATCAACTCATACGCACTCTCATAATCCATTGAGATTTCTTTGTTCTCTGGAATCATTTCAAACATCGGAGCGTCCTCCAGTATTGATTCATGGACATAACTATAATCAGAGACAATCTCATGAGAGGGATTCTCTACATTGATGATTAATGGATCGGTTTGTGCCTTACTCGCCCTCTTCTTCCTTGGGTGAGTGTCAATCGAACCAAGTGGCCTCCCCCTCTTCCTTTGGGGAGCCACAGCCTCAACCATACCTCCACTAAGTGTGGTTGCAGTGCCTCTATATGCGGCACCGTGTCCCTTGTTGGGGACTTCTAACCTTGCAGACACATTTACAGCTGGTATATGTGATCTCGTCACTTTTGTGATATCAGTAAACGCATCAGGCATCGAATCTGCTACGTTCTGAAGATCGATTATTCTTTTCACTTCACTTTCACATTGTGAAGTGCGGGGATCAAAATGAGACAGAGTGGGGACAAACCACGACAATTCCTGTCGTTCCCTTGGAAAATCCTTTTTCCTATCTCCCCCTAACGACGGGAAGACTGTCTCATCAAAGCGACAATCCGCAAATCTAGCGATAAAGAGATCGCCTGTCAAGGGTTCCAAATAGCGGATAATTGTTGGGGATTCATATCCAACATAAATACTTAATCGTCTCTGAGGACCCATTTTGGTGCGCTGTGGAGGCGCAATAGGCACATATACTGCGCAACCAAATATGCGTAAGTATGAAATGTCAGGCTCATATCCAGTTACCAACTGGTACGCAGAAAATGGTTGGCTAGCAGTGGGTCTGAAATGAATAAGTAAAGCTGCGTGCAATATTGCATAACCCCATGCAGATATAGGCAGGTTGGTGCGCATAACTAATGCCCTAGCCACCATCTGTAGCCTTTTGATGGTGGCTTCCGCGAGACCATTTTGTGTATGCACATGGGGTACAGGATGCTCTACATCGATCCCAATAGCCATGCAATAATCATCAAATGCTTTTGATGTAAACTCTCCAGCGTTATCAAGCCTTATAGACTTGATGGGGTGATCAGGGTGGTGAGCCGTTAAGCGTATAATTTGTGCTAGGAGTTTTGCAAATGCAGCATTTCTTGTGGACAATAAGAGGACATGTGACCAGCGTGTCGAAACATCCTCCAGAATCATAAAGTACTTGAATGGTCCGCATTTTGGATGGAGAGGTCCACAGATATCTCCTTGTATCCTTTGTAAGAATGGAATGTTTTGTTTTGTATCTTTAGCATAGGAAGGTCTCGATCCTGTTTTTGCTAAAGAGCAGGCTTTGCAAAATGAGTGATGTGCCTTTGAAATAGTCAATGAGGCATAATGGGGGGGAGGTAGTGCTTCTAGTACTTCAGAAGGCAATGACTGCATTTGAGCAATACTAGGACCGACACCTTGTAGTGTGGCGGATTTTCCTCCCATTTTATTTTTCACTCGAAAAAAGGGATGTCCGTGTGAGTTCTTTAGAATACAGATCATCATGTCACGACCGGGGTGCCCTAGGCAGTCATGCCAAAGCCTGTATGAGTCAGTGTCCCACATTTCATTGTTGGTGACATCATATGATTCAATGATTCGAATCGTAGTGAGGTATAGTCCACTAGATTGACTCATAAGTTTCTCTAAAATGCGTTTCCTTCCACATTCATTAGAGGTAATATAAAGGTATTCAGTTCCATTCTCACAATGTGTTTCTACATGATAACCGTTGGCACGAATATCTTTGAAACTTAACAAGGTTCGATTAGCTCTTGGTGCATATAGAGCGTCTGTGACTTTAAATGTTGTGCCATTAGGTAGCAAAAATTTGGCAGTTCCTCGCCCTTTTATTACTTGTGATGATCCAATCATCGTAGTCACAGAGGAATTATAGGCTATTAATTCAATGAATAATTGCCTATTCCTTAATATTGTGTGGGTAGTCCCACTATCAACTAAGCACTCAAGTTCTCCTCGATTCATTCCTACAAATAAATGGGAGGTATTATTAATGATTTTAGAAAATATAACTCATATTCGTTAGAGCATGTTTATTTTAGTAGAATGATAATAATTTTTTTCATTCTAAATTTTTTTTTTATATTATTATTAGATGTATTGCTTTACATCTTTATATTGCTTTTTGCAAACCACGTGAAGATGTGTAGTAAATAAAAATTGAATAAATTCAATGCTTTAGAATAAAATCCAAAATTTAGTAATAAGCCAATGATAATCAAATCAAGGTCTTGTTTAGAAATCTAATTCATCAAACTATTATTGAAATAAACTTTAAGACCAAGTAATAGTCTAAAAAATGAGGCATTATGCCTTCACAATTGTTTTTGGAAAATAAAATAAATAAAGCAGATCAGTCAAAATCTAAAGCATCCATTGACTGAGCAAGTTCCTTGTTACCATTGAAGTCTGTAATTGTGAGGTTGACGTCTGGGTCATTGCCTCCTTCTACCATATAGTGAGCCTCTTGTCCTGTAGACTCCCTATACCTCTTGTAATTGGCTGCTACTCTGTTGCTTGCTTGGCAGTTCTTGTACCAATGCCCCATGACTCCACACATATAGCATGGTTTATTGTCAACTCTACCCTATTTGACTGAAGGGTTCTTAGGTGCCCTTTGCACCTTGTTTCCATGACCACTAGGTCCAGCACCACCATCCCTGCGCCACACATTAGGAGGGCCTCCACGGGCCATACCACGACCCCCACGTCCCTTTCCACGTGGTGCATTATTGTCACGTGGGTAGGGATCAGCACGTCCAAGTCCTTTTGCATTGGGGTTCTTTCCACCTTTCACTTTGCCATAATTAGCTTCAGGAATTTTCTTTGTCCCAACAGGCCTGGCATTGTTGTTCAAAAGAACCTCATTATGCCTCTCAGCCACTTGCAGTAGGTTGATCAGCTTATTGAAGGTGGTGATTCTTTTGTTGTCATATTCCAGCCTATACTGGTTCGCTAGTATAATTGCTGAAGTAGGAAAAGTGGAAAGAGTTTTCTGGATCATATCATCTTCTGTGAGTTCCTTTCCACTGAAATTTAGACGTGTTTTTAGGTGCAACATGTCCTTGTTGAAGTCATTGACCCTTTTGTAGTCAATCAAGCGGATTTCATTCCACTGAACGGTCAATTCTGGGAGCAAGGTGTCATGAATGTTTCCAAAACGTCCCTTAAGGGCATCCCACAGTTCCTTGGGTGTCTTCAACTGAAGGTATTCCCAGCGTAGGCTAGGATCAATATGTTTCCTTGAAAACATTAAGGCATTTGCTTTCACCTTATCAGACGGTCCATCGTCTTTGGGGTCAGTGGGAGTTTTGATGGTGGCAGTGTATTCTTTAGCCACAAAAGCAGTTTCTACATCGGAAACCCAACGATGGTACTCAAGTCCTTCTGAGTCCAAAATGTCAAACTCAGGTCGAGTTAGATCAGCCATCTACATAAAACAAGAGAGAAGATATAAATTACGCAGTCATAAAGACATCCACGTTAATTACTTTCCAAACGTATGAATTAGATTTCAAGACCAAGATTCGTAATGGTCACATTTTTTCGATGCTATGTGAAGATACTTTATCACAGTAAATGTGTGTATAATACACATGAATTTTCATTATCATGGCAAAATGGAATTTATATGTTGCATTACAAAAATAACTATAACACATTTAATAATAAATAAAACATAGCATATAAAAATAAATTACATGACATGCTCAAATTGCATAAACATACAACTAAATATATGCTGCATATAATAATAGTAATAATATATCATGCGTAAAATAAAATATAAACAATAGTATAATATAAAATATGCGTAGGCATAATTTATAAAAGCGTAAATAAAATAAAAACATGCTCAAAATTGCATAAATAATAAAGTATAAAGCATGCTTAAAAATAGTAGACATAAATGAAAATCATGCTTTAGATTCCACGAATATATATCACATATATAACAAGCAATAAAATAGCATGCTCAAAAATAAAATAAAATAAATTCTAATTATAAATAATTAAATATACCATAGTATGAAAATAAAAGAGAACATATTTGGTGTCGAGAAAAACAATTCTAACGCACGCGCCGAATTCTTTCTTCTTTGGGCCGGACCTTTTCTTTGGGCCGGCTCACTTGTTATTTTTTTTTCTTTCTTTTTTGTTTTTTTTTTTCTCTTTTCGCGTCTTCCTCCTTCTACTCTTCTTCTTTTCTGATTTGCAGATGGGTGTTGGTGTGGAGGAGCGCCGGCGAGTAGGCTGAGTGGGCACCGCTAGGCGCTGCTGATCTGCAGGTAGCCCTGGCGGAGGTAGCAACGAGGTGGCGACGAGGCAGGTGCAGGTGAGGCCGGTGCTCTGGGCTGGGCTGGAGACCGGTGCGACAGCGCCGGTGAAGATGCTGCTGTGCTCTCATGCAGAAGCTGGACTGCGTGCTGGTTGCTGAGGACGGTGCGTGGAGGCGGGCTGCTGCAAGGCGCCGGGCTGTTGCAAGGCGAGGAGGAGGCCGGACGGAAAAAGAAAACTGGAGCAGGTGGGAGGGATGCAGGCCTGTCTGGACGGATTTTTTTTTTTTTTTTTTTTTTAATGGAGGCGGAAGAAAAGAAGAAGAAAAGAGTTTTCTGCTAGGGTTTTTTTTTGTTGTTGTTCGAAGCTAGGATTTTTTTTTTTTTTGGTTAGTGGCTCTGATCGTGCTGATAACGTGTAAAAGTAAAATGACAATTGGAATTGGTCTACTCATTTCATTTCATAGTCCCTTTATATAAGGATAGGACCCTTGCCGTAATATGGAATGGTGGTTGGGACGGGGTCGCCCTCTCGATCCTTATGCTTGGATTGACTACCTTCGGGAGTTTTCCAAACCTCGAGATCTCTTACAACGGAAACATCGATTACATTAATGATACTAAATGCTGATTGATCCGTAATTGTGCTGATTGATGGTAATCACTGATTCCTTGATTCCCTCTCCGTCAGTTGCTTTGACGAAGACACACAATATGTTTTTCCTTTAACAAGAATATTCTTAACTTGAAAAATTTCTCATGATAAAACAAAATTTGAAAATATTTAAATCCGTACTTAAGCACAATTGAGAAAAGAATTAATGGAGCAAATGAACACCTAGAATACCTATTTGCAATAGAGGAATGATAAATGAAAATAAACTCACTGATGAGAATTTGATTATCTACCTCTCATTTACATAATTAGAATCATGAACGAAAAATCTTACTTATATATATATATATATATATATATTTTTTTTTTTTTGAATAAAAGACCGGTACGGCTGTTCTCAAGTCTTGATTAATGAAACTGTCGAATAAGAGGGGGGGAGACATTAAGCCTAAACCCCTAATTATAATAAGCATGTAGAGAATATCCTGAAATACTATCATGAGTCTTTATTAAACAAATGTATTCAACTAGGCACCAACTTATATTTTGATATTATGCGACTTGCATTAAAATTGCATATTTGAATCATTTCCTTTCATCCGAAACCTATATTGAGCCGGTGAATTAAACAATCACTCAATTGAATGTGATCCATGACTCCACTATCTAAGAAAATAATGAGAATACAGGAATCCGATATTAAACAGTACCCTAAGTATTTTATTTCAATTGGTATGAGAAACTAAATTTCCTATGAACTTTCCAGGAAAAAAAATACAAACAGTACCCAACTTATGGGCCACTCCGAATTTCTGTACCCAAGTTTCTGAAACTATCACAATGGTACCCCAAATACCTAGCCCAACCCAATAATTGTACCTTCCATCCATGAAGGCGTTAACCTGTATGCCACGTGACGTATTTTTAGGGGTAAAACCGTCCCTTCTTATTGAGAAGCTCTGCGCTTGAAGCTATTGAAGCTCCTCCAAAAGCCGCCCTCCATCACTCTCTTGGGCATTCCATGTTACACTACCTACAAGTACAAATTAAGGGATTAGCTTGAGAGAGAGGAAGAAGTCCTCTCATGCCGTTTGCCCGGGCATTTTTTAAAGGTGGGTTATAATGCGGTCCTTTCATGGCCAAAACCCGATATTCAAGCTAGATATATTTAGAGAATAATTGAATGAAATGGTACTATGAAAGATGGGATTCATGGGTTGCCTTTGGATTTTATCACCAAGTGGAAAGATCTCATAGATGGATGACTTGAAAATCTCAGACCACATTTGCTTTACAAAATCAGTGACCCTAGACCCATCTATGAAGGGGTTCCACATATTTCCCCCAGGACCGGCAAGAACCCATTTAACTTTTGTTGGTGGGCTGCCATTAGTGAGCTCTAAGGGTCTATTGGTCTCCCCAGAAATATTGTTCTTCAGAGAACTAGAATGCTTCGCAGGCTGAATAGGAATATAAGTGGAAGTCAATAATGGTAATTACAAGGCAAGCTTATCATTAGAAGACTAGTTATTAGTTTATTAAACTCACTGTAGAAATAGAGAAATGTATGATTCTTGTGTTAATAAGAAACAGAGAAAGAAAAAACAAGAAGAAGAAGAAGGAGGAGGAGGAAGCTGACTTGGAGTGCAAAACCAGGCGTTGTCGTCGATGAGGTTGTCATTGGGGTTCAAGAAATCGAACCACTTGGGGGCGTTGATTTGCTCGTAGGCTTTGTCCTCTACGAATGTCCATTCCAAGTTTTTCCAATCAATTTTTGCAGGTTCCATTACACTTGATTACACACATACACACCTGACTGCCTTCTTCTTTCCGATCACCCGCCGCCATCTCTGGCCTCCTCCAGTCAAAATTTTTACCGTTTTCTTCCTCTCTTAAAGAGAAATACACTCATATAGGTTCTGCTGTCTATCACCCACGGTATACAACAAATCGAAGAGAGAGAATTAGAGACCAAAGAGGCGACGAGAGGGGGATGGGATTTGAGATTCTGCTTTGGTGGAAGAGATAGATAAGGAAATGACCCAAATACCCATCTAAAATTAGCACATGGCATGATAGTTAACGCCGTCATGGACGGTAGGTACAAAAGCTGGGTCGAGCTAGCTATTTGGGATACCATTGTGATAATTTTAGAAATTTGGGTATAGAATTCAGAGTGGGTCTTATGTCGGGTACTGTTTATATTTTTTTTCTCGATATTTCTATTCTGATGTTTGGTAACATAAGAGTTCGTTTCCTTTTATATCCCAAACACAAGAATGGATTAAATTTCCTTTCCCGATACTTCAATTCTGCAAACCAAACAAAGTTCTAAAGTACAAAATATGGTTAAGAGTTAAAGCATTGTTGAGTTACCAAAGTTAATAACAATTGATTGTAAAAAAAAAATTGTAATCAACTTTGGTTACTTTAACTGTACCAAAAAATAAAGGGAAAATATCACAAATGTTGTATGAACTTTAGGTCATTCTACACTTTAGTATACCAACTTTCATAACTATCAGAATAGTGTATCAAGTTTGCTCGAATCTTTCATTTTGGTGTACGTCGTTAGATTTTCCGTTATCCTTACAAAAAAAAAAAATTTCGTTATCTTTCCTTTAGCTTTGTCAGTTTTTTTTTTTTTTTTGTAAGGATAACGGAAAATCTAACGGCGTACACCAAAATGAAAGATTCGAGCAAACTTGATACACAATTCTGATACTTATGAAAGTTAGTACACTAAAATATAGAATGATCTAAAATTCATACACCATTTATGTAAATATCCCAAAAATAAAATATAAAGTTATCAAAAGTTAAAGTTTGGGAAAAGATTCACTCCAAGGTTTCAGTAAATTCACCTCCCACAAAACATAAAACTAGGGCATCTCACCACTTGTCAAACTCCCATTGGCTAATCACAGCCCTCCCACGCAAACTACGTTTTTTTTTTTTTTGTCGTGAAACACAAGCTAGTTTGACTACTGTACTTCTTCCCCCACAAAACTCCCAGACACCCCAGAATTCCAAAAAGACTCCATTTTTCACAGAGAAAGAGAGAACTTAGAGAGAGAGAGAGAGAGAGAGAGAGAGAGAGTCCGTGAGCCATGACCAAAAACAACTCGTGGCTCCTGAAGATTGTGGTGTTCCTCTTCGCCCTAAACTCCCTCTCTCTCTGCCTCTACTTCACTTCCCATTCCAAAACCCTCACCCCTCCACCCCTCAACCCCCACCCTCAAATCAACCGCCTCCCCCTAACAGATCAAACCCACCGCCACAACTACCGCTTCTCTAAGCCATGGCCGATCCTCCCCTCCTACCTCCCCTGGTCCCAGACCCCAAACGCACCGTTCCGCTCCTGCGAGGCCTACTTCGGCAACGGCTTCAACCGCCGGGTCGATCTCCTGAAGCCCACTAAAGATTCCGGCAGCTGGTTCCGGTGCGCGTTCAGCGAGACCCTGCGGAGCTCGGTGTGCGAGGGAGGGAGGATCCGGATGGTGCCGGAGAGGGTGAAGATGTCGATCGGCGGCGAGGTTTTGGAGGATGTGATTGGGAGGGGGGAGGAGGAGGAGTTGCCGGAGTTTCGAAACGGTGCGTTTGAGGTCGATGGTGGGGTTGGTGGAAGAGAGGAGAGAGGGCTTGTGAGTAGAGAGTTTCTTGATGAGTATGTGCCGCGTGGTGAGATTGGGAAACATACTATGAGGGAGCTGATCGGGTCGATTCGGGTCGTGCCCGGTAAAGAGTTTCAGTGCACTGAGGTGAGTTGGGTTCTGTTAGTTTCTATTTTTGGTTTTGGCATTTGGGTTTTGCTAGTTTGATCTTGTTAGTTTCAAAGTTTCGAAGTTTGTTGAATCCAGATTCAGTTAATTTCCAGATGATAGGGAGATTACTTGAGAAGGTTAAAGTTAGAAACTTGGAACTATCTTCTCTAACTGTGGTGTGAAAGCTATACTTGCAGTGGGTTATTTTGGTTCTATTGTGATTATACATTGTTCTTTTTCTTCTTTGTTTCTAACTTTGCTATGAAAGTCTATACTTGCAGTGGATTGAGGAGCCAACGCTTCTGGTGACACGGTTTGAGTATGCAAATGTTTTCCACACATTCACGGATTGGTATAGCGGTTATGTAGCTTCCAGAGTTACTGGCTTACCTAGCCGGCCTCATGTTGTCTTTGTAGATGGCCATTGTAAGGTATGTATGCTTAATTCTTCTTTTCTGCATATTTGGTTCCTTGTCTAGTATTTTTGAGATCAAATTCTTTTTCCATATACATGCTAGGGTAGATTTTTCCACTGGTTTTTGTAGTTGAGAGGTACATTATTCTTTTGGAAGTGTGAAAGTGACCATTCTTTTGAGGAAGACATATATGTATTGAAGTTGATGTCCTTTTACATATAATAGTATGAATAGTACCAATTTCTTTTGTCATATTCAATTTTGATGCAATGTTCTGTACCCCTGGATTGATTTTCCTAGTTTGAATGTGATGTCAGCAAAACTTACTTTTAAAATAAAAAAAATTACATCGGAGATATCATGACTGATTGAGAAAAACTGAGAATATGGTGATCCAACAACATTGAGCTGTATCAATCATGATAAAGAATGAGATGCCTTAGTTCTTGTAATTAGTTTGGATGAATTAAATATGATTGGCCATAATGAGGGGGACTTTGTAGGCGAGCCTTAGAAAAGGTACCTTTTACAACTGGACATAGCACCTTTACAATCTTTTTAAATTTGGGTCTTCCATTGTTACTAATATCATTCCAAGTATGGGTATTCCCCAAAAAAAGAGCAATTTAGGATGTCTTCTTAAGGATAGGGTGACATGTTTTGTTGGTTTTTCTGTTGTATATTGTTCTTCTTCCTTCTTCATCTTCCTTAGAAGAGCTCTACTTTAGGGTATAAAATGCAGCTTTTATTTTTAATAGTTAAAATGGCCTTGATTATATATTCTGTCGGCATGCTGGTCCAATCTCCTGTTTCTGATCTCTCTTGCATTGGTCATTTTCAGACACAATTGGAAGAAACATGGAAAGCTTTGTTCTCTAGCATTAGATATGCGAAAAACTTCAGTGGTCCAGTTTGTTTTCGTCATGCTATTATTTCACCTCTTGGATATGAAACTGCATGGTTTAAGGGGCTCACTGAAGATATAGCGTGTGAGGGAGCTTCTGCACCAGAGCTGTGGCAACACCCTGATGACAAGAAAACTGCACGACTGTCTGAGTTTGGAGAAATGATTAGAGCTGCTTTTGGAATTCCAGTGCATAGGCAGCGTATTGAGAAGCAAGCCTCAGGTCTCAATATCCTTTTTGTTCGCCGTGAAGATTATCTACCGCATCCACGTCATGGTGGTAAAGTTGAATCAAGGTTAAGCAATGAACAAGAAGTCTTTGATGCCTTAAAGAGCTGGGTGTCGAATCATAAGGAATGCAAAATAAACTTAGTGAACGGATTGTTTGCACACATGTCGATGAAAGAACAAGTCCAGGCCATTCAAGATGCTTCTGTTATTATTGGTGCTCATGGTGCAGGTCTCACGCATATAGTATCTGCATCGCCGAAAACTGTGGTTCTGGAGATCATTAGCAGCCAATATAGACGGCCACATTTTGCTTTAATTGCCCAGTGGAAAGGGTTGGAATATCATGCTATTAATCTTGCGGGTTTGTATGCCTCTCCGCCACTTGTTATTGACAACCTTAGCCGTATACTGAAGACCCTTGGGTGCTGAAAACCATTTGGTTGGAATTGGAAGTGATAGAAGTTACTTTCTGCAGTCAAGTTTGGTTTACGTACCACACCATGTCTGTTTCCTCAGGAATGCTAACACTATATTACACGGTAGATCAAACTTATCTTAGTCAAGATAGATAAGTTAACGGAACTTCTTGGACTCTGATTGAATTTCCCATGGTTGAGAATGATATAACGGGTTCTTGAGGTGTATGCCCTTTGAAAAGCATATGAGCATTGTGGCAAATTAGTTGACTTGGATCAGGAAGCGGACAATTATCAGGGGAAAGGTATGAACAGTGTACTCTGTGGACAGTAGAACAGTGTGTGCATGTATGTTAAGTTACCTTGACACCCAAAATCATTGTATTTGTTGGTTCACTTCTTCAGGAACACAAGCTGACGGGTTGCGGCCTAGTTTTGCTTGTATACTAATTTCTTACCATCTTGTACAATAGATCAATGCATATATCCAATTTTTGATCAGAAACCTTAATGTATACAGATGTTGTTTCCTTTTTCTTTTTATTTTTCTTTTTGCTTAAATTGTGGGTATATTACATATGCCTTCAGCAGTTCAATCTCAAACCGTTGATTAGCATAATGGATTGAATGTTATATATCAAAGGTGTTAAATAATTATTGTCGAGTAATGATGTAGCCATCAAAGTTGTGCTGGGAATCCCTTACCTAAATATTAATATGTATTTTGATCAAAATATTCAATTGATAATCGTCACGTAATATATTTGATATAAAAAAATTAAAATTACTCAAAGAAAACAACATACTTATCATGAATTGGAAGTTTATGATTATTTCAATACAAACTTTTCCAAAATGCAAGATCAGTGTACCAACCTAAACACGCTGAAGGCTTCAAATTGGAATCACGAGCTGGAGCTGGCAGATGAGGCGGATTTGGAACCAAACTGTGGTTAATTTACATAACGGTGGTCATACAATGCACACCAAAAGTATCAGTTTGGAAATGATTTAAAAATATGAAAAACAAAAAACAAAAGTATCGGCTTGGAATCTTGTTCCCTATGTGATTCGTGGAGACGTTCAGCAATATTTAATCAGTTGCAACAGATTGTAATTTTACAACAGAAAATCAATGTCAGTTGCCTCTCTTTCCTCTGTTCCTCTTCTTCTTCCTCTGTTCTTTAGCTTAGGGCTTACCTTTTTCACCATGATCAGAATTTTTAGCAAGTTTCAGGGGTCATGTGGAATCGTTGAAGATCCAAAAAGGCAAAGGACGGTGATTAATCAGCAACCAAAAGATACAAACTACAAGCATTGGATCATGATCAGTAGAAAACTAATCCTATATTGCAAAGTGCAGTTAATCTTAGTCAAAAACAAAAAAAGTGCAGTGAATCAAGGTACGATATTTCCTTGACAAAAAGAGAGTACTGATCATTTCACTTCCAGAGCTTAACCCACTTATCAGATGAGATTAGCAAACCTCATCCTCTGCGACCATCAGCTTCAAGTATGTTGGTGACTACACATTTCAGTTTCACATTAGTTTATCGATTGTGTTTGGTTTACTTAGTCATAGGCGGCAATAGGATGTAATCACAGCATGTGAATGCAGAACATGAATCAGACACTATCTTTTATTTTTCTTTGGTTAAAAAAGGATTGGAGAGTTTCCCAACCCAATTTATTAAAAGAGAAAAGGATTACAAACAGAAGAAGGGAGGACAACGGCCATGCCGCTAGCCAAAAACAGAAATCAATAGACGTACTAACCTCCATTCAAAAAGATGAAGAGGATAAATAATATACAACTTAAAGAAACCGAAAATTCAGAAGACTAAGGGTGCCACGTCTGACGAAGATCTACAATAAAATGAGGAGCCTCATTCAATCAGATACTAACACATCAGGCAAATGTGGCATCACATAAGTCAAGAACCTTTATTTTTAATATTTATAATTAACAAGTCAAGTTCTAATTCCAGCATATATGAAATGGACTTTCTAAATGTATCCAGCAAATTTCTATGTAGACTCGGCAAATTTTTTACACCCAGCAAAATGATAGAATTTCTAATTACATCTTGCAACTTCTCCTATACTACCCTTATTAATTAAATCCAGTAAAACTCACACCCAAAACTCACACCCAGCAGAATCCACACCACCAAAACCCCAATTACTTCCTTGGTTGAATTACTTATGATGCGTTCCGCATCAAATGAGCGTTGCGCCAAGTTCGTTCCCCAACTGAGGAACTAGTCGGGAGCTTCATTAAAAAGGACCGACTCGATGCGAGTTTCAGATAAAAGGAATTGAAAATAGTAGAAGAATTCGACAAGTAGTAACATTTGGTGGTTGTCTGCCAAAATTATACTAATATTCGGTGTTTATGGCCCGAAAATAGCAGTGAAATCCGAATAGTATAGCAATTTTCGGTGGTTGACTGTCGAACATACCTATTTCATTCGGTGGTAAACTACCGAATATTCTAATTATTTTCGATGTTTATTGATCGATCGAAGTGTGATAAACTGCAGCAAATTTTTTTAATTCCTGTTCTATGATAAACAAAATGAACAAACCTTATTTGACGCTTCCAAAATCATAATTGCAGTCACAACTTTGTCGATATCATATGTATCAAACCCTTGAAGCAATTATAAAGGAAAGTGAAATTTGGGTTTAAGGTTTTGCTGAAAGAAAGAACATAACAACTTGAACACAATGAACTGCTGGGTACAAATAGGAAAAAAAAAAGTTTCAAACTTTATGGTTTATTTTGTTATTATCTTTATTTACCGGCCGTGACCATTATTGTCATTTCATACGAGAATATAACTGTCTTTTCAAGCAAAAATTAATATGCTAAATCTACATAGAAATTTGCTGGGTACATTTAGAAAGATCCTATATGAAAACTTGCATTTGTGAGTCGATGGCTCTTCCTTCTGAATAGATGAACTTGCTAAAGTCTGTATAGTTGAAATCTTTAAGAATACGGGGGTAGTCTTCATCTACTAGCCCCCTTTGTTGCATGATGATGGAACCCTCTATTGGAACTGCAAATGCTACTAGAGAATGTCTTTCTTTTTCCACACATCATTACCCGAAGGTTCACTGCATGCATTCTGCCATTGCTTCATGCCTGCAAGTCATTAGTCATTGTCAAACTTTGTGTGGAGCTTTTAAATCATCAGTTGTAAGTTGTGTGTGGTCAACTGCCCCATAGCAAGCTCAGCACTTAGAAATTAACAAGCACAATTTGTGAAGCATTAGGGTTTACATGCATTTAATATTTAGTAGTTAATTTGTTAATAATGTTTTCCCTAGCTATTAGGGTGAGTGGTTAATGTTGTTAGTGTTTGAATTGGTCTTAGACCTCTAAACCACGTTTAGGATAATGTTCAACGTGGAGTTTGTTATTTCCATTCCTTGTAACAGGCTTGTATAAAAGCCAAAGTTTGATATTCAATAAGTGTGCTTCAACTCCAAAGATTGAGTGATCCAATTCTGAAGTATTCAACAATTGGTATCAGAGCTCCGATTAGGGGCCTGATCAAGAGTGTGTGAGAGAGTTTGAGTGAAACACAGAGAGATTGAGTAAGAGTAAGACTCTTAAGAACTCGAAGGAGAGTTTGAGTGAAACACAGAGAGGTTGAGTAAGAGCGAGACTCTTAGAACTCGAAGTAGAGTTTGAGATGTCAACAGAGAAGTATATTCAGGCAGCCATACCTAGATTTGATGGTCATTATGACCACTGGTCTATGTTAATGGAAAACTTCCTGAGATCGAAAGAATACTGGAACTTGGTGGATGAGGGAATTCCAGTAATAGCTAATAGAGATGCAATCACTGAGGCACAACGCAAGGTTGTTGACGATGCAAAACTTAAAGATCTGAAGATCAAAAATTATCTCTTCCAGGCAATCGACAGAGAGATCATGGAGACCATTCTAGACAAGGAGACTGCCAAAGCCATCTGGGACTCTATGAAACAGAAATACCAGGGTTCCACGAAGGTGAAGCGAGCTCAGCTACAAGCATTAAGAAGGGAGTTCGAAGTTCTTGGCATGAAGGAGGGTGAGAAGGTGGATAGCTATTTTTCAAGAACCCTAACTGTTGTGAATAAGATGAAGGCACATGGAGAACGAATGGGGCAAACAGTGGTGGTGGAGAAAATTCTCAGGTCTATGACTTCAAAATTCAGTTACGTTGTGTGCTCCATTGAAGAGTCAAATGATCTTTCCACTATGAGCATTGATGAGCTGCATGGTAGTCTGTTGGTTCATGAGCAACGAATGCAAGGGTATCAAGAAGAAGAACAGGCCCTGAAGATCACTAATGAAGGAAGGTTTGGAAGCAAGAGTGAGCAAAGGTTTGAAGGTAGAGGAAGAGCTCGGGGAAGCTTTCGAGGAAGGGACCGAGGTAGAGGAAGAAGCTTTACCAGAGATCTAGTGGAATGCTTCAAATGTCACAAACTAGGGCATTTTCAATACGAATGCCCTAGCTGGGAGAAGAAAGTGAATTACGCAGAGCTGGATGAGAATGAGGAGATGCTGCTTATGTCGTATGTCAAGATGAAGGATTCAAGCAGGGAGAAAGTGTGGTTCTTGGATTCAGGATGCAGCAATCATATGTGTGGTACAAAAGAGTGGTTCTCTGATTTTGATGGCGAGTTCAGGCAATCGGTGAGACTAGGAGATAATTCAAGAATGATGGTAATGGGAAAGGGCAACATCAGACTACAAGTTGATGGTCTTACACAGGTAATTACCTCAGTTTATTTTGTGCCTGACTTAAAGAATAATCTTTTGAGCGTTGGGCAACTGCAACAAAGAGGGCTTGCTATTTTGATCAAGAATGATATGTGCAATCTTTATCATCCAACTAGAGGTCTAATTATGCAATCTAGAATGACATCAAACAGAATGTTTGTCATTTTGGCTTCGGTAATGCCTCAAACTACTTCATGTTTTCAAGCTGCCTCTGAAGATAACACACAGCTCTGGCACGAAAGATTTGGGCACTTAAGTTTTAAGGGCCTAAGAACTCTTATTTACAAGAAGATGGTGCTAGGGTTACCAAAGCTTGCAGCCTCAACCAACGTGTACTTCGATTGCATGAAAGGGAAGCAGCACAGAGAAGTCATTCCAAAAAGAAGTTTGTGGAAAGCATCACAGCCCCTTCAACTTGTTCACACTGACATCTGTGGTCCAATTAGGCCAGAATCACACAGTGGAAAAAGGTACTTAATTAACTTCATTGATGATTTTAGTAGAAAGACTTGGACTTATTTCTTGACAGAGAAGTCTGAGGCTTTTGGGGTGTTCAAGAAGTATCGTGCAAAGGTTGAAAAGGAAAGTGGTAATTCCATCAAGTGTTTACGGTCTGACAGAGGGGGCGAGTTCACTTCCACTGAGTTTAGTCAATTTTGCAGTGAGAATGGCATAGCAAGACAACTTACGGCTGCCTATACACCGCAGCAAAACGGTGTGGCTGAGAGAAAGAATCGTACAGTCATGAATCTTGTACGCTGCATGCTATCAGGAAGGAAGATATCAAAACAGTTCTGGCCGGAAGCTGTCAATTGGGCCATTCATGTCTTAAATCGGAGTCCATCCTTAGCTGTCAAGGAAGTAACACCTGAAGAGGCCTGGAGTGGCAACAAACCTTCTGTTGACTACTTTAGGGTTTTCGGGTGTATTGCATATGCTCACGTCCCTGATGCAAAGAGGTCTAAATTGGATGATAAAAGTGTGAAATGCATTTTGTTGGGTGTGAGTGAGGAGTCGAAGGCGTATAGGCTGTACAATCCTGAATCGAAGAAGGTGATAACAAGCAGAGATGTGGTATTTGCAGAAAATGAGTCTTGGGTAAGAAATGAGGATGAGCTGAAGAATGATATATTAGAATGGGGTGATGAAGAGGAAGATAATGAAGAAGCTCATGACGTAAATGAGGAAGCAAATGCTGAAAGTGAAGAAGGCACAGGTGATAACTCTCCAGCAAGTCCAAATAGTGAAACAAATGAAGAAGCTTCTGCAAGTCCAGCTCAAGGGAGGAATAGGTGCACACCGGATTGGTTGCAGGACTATGTGTCAGGTGAAGGGTTATCTGAGGAAGAGAGTGAAGCTCAAAACTTGGTGATGTTCACTGCTTTTGAGGATCCTGAGACATTTGAAGAGGCTGTGAAGATGGATAAATGGAGAGAAGCTATGAAGTTGGAGATCAAGGCCATCGAAGAAAACGAAACTTGGGAGTTAACAACTCTGCCAAAAGGTGCCAAGAAAATAGGGGTGAAGTGGGTATTTAGAACGAAGCTGAATGAGAAAGGTGAGGTAGACAAGTTCAAGGCTCGTCTTGTGGTGAAGGGCTACTCACAGCGATATGGAGTCGACTATCACGAAGTATTTGCTCCGGTGGCTAGATGGGATACAATCCGAGTCATTCTTGCCCTAGCAGCTCAAAAGGGATGGTGTGTATATCAAATGGACGTGAAAAGTGCATTTCTGCATGGGGAATTAAATGAAGATGTGTTTGTTGATCAACCGCAAGGATTTGAGAGGAAAAGAGAAGAACACAAAGTTTACAGACTGAAAAGAGCATTGTATGGGCTGAAGCAAGCTCCTCGGGCTTGGTATAGCAGAATTGAAGGATACTTCATAAAGGAAGGGTTCGAAAAATGCCACTGTGAGCACACGTTGTTTGTGAAGACCAAAGATGGAGGTAACATTCTCGTTGTAAGTCTCTATGTAGATGATTTGATCTTTACTGGTAACAATGAGGATATGTTTGTGAAGTTTAAGCAATCAATGATGAAAGAGTTTGCCATGACTGATCTTGGCAAAATGAAGTACTTTCTTGGGGTGGAAATCATATAGAATGAGCAGGGAATCTTTATTAATCAAAAGAAGTATGCATATGAGGTGTTGGCACGATTTGGAATGACTGATAGTAACTCAGTGAAGAACCCAATCGTTCCAGGGTGTAGGTTGTCAAAGAGTGGGAAAGGAGCTGTTGTAGATGCTACAATGTTCAAGAAAATAATTGGGAGTTTGATGTACTTAACAGCTACGAGGCCAGACTTGATGTTCTCAGTGAGTTTGATTAGCAGATATATGGAGAGACCTACTGAACTTCACATGCTAGCTGCGAAGAAAATTCTAAGATATTTGAAGGGTACAGCTGAGTTGGGGATCGCTTATAGAAGAAGTGGAGAAGAGAAGCTGGTAGGGTTTGCAGAGCTAGTAGGGTTTGCGGACAGTGATTATGCAGGGGACATCGATGATAGAAAGAGTACTTCAGGGTATGTCTTTATGCTTGGAACTGGAGCAGTTTCGTGGTCTTCAAAGAAGCAGCCAGTTGTGACCTTATCGACCACAGAAGCCGAGTATATTGCAGCTGCATCTTGTGCGTGTCAAGGGGTATGGCTGAGAAGAATACTCGAGCAGATTGGGCATGCTCAAAGTAAGTGTACCACGTTTATTGTGATAACAGTTCAGCTATAAAGCTTTCGAAAAATCCAGTCATGCATGGTAGGAGTAAGCATATAGATGTGAGGTTTCACTTTCTGCGTGACTTAACAAAGGAGGGAATTGTTGAATTGGTGCACTGCAATACACAAGAACAGGTCTCAGATATCATGACGAAGTCACTCAAATTGGCATCGTTCTTGAAGTTACGTGACAGGCTGGGCATGTGCTCGAAGCTGGAGTAAACTGATTGCATTTCTCTGCAATTCAGTTTAAGAGAGGATATGTGAAGCATTAGGGTTTACATGCATTTAATATTTAGTAGTTAATTTGTTAATAATGTTTTCCCTAGCTATTAGGGTGAGTGGTTAATGCTGTTAGTGTTTGAATTGGTCTTAGACCTCTAAACCACATTTAGGATAATGTTCAACGTGGAGTTTGTTATTTCCATTCCTTGTAACAGGCTTGTATAAAAGCCAAAGTTTGATATTCAATAAGTGTGCTTCAACTCCAAAGATTGAGTGATCCAATTCTGAAGTATTCAACACAATTTAGTAGGTTTATAAACTCACTCAACTTATGTCTCTACTCAGTCGGGTTTGTGTCTACAGTTATTCAGTTATGAATTAGTTTAAGTTAATTCTGTACCATGAGGGAGGCTCCAACAACAAAGACCAAAGAGCGAGGAAATATAGACACTTTGACCCATTGTTCATCCTTGGTTTGAACTTCAAGACCTGGAACTTGATCATCAAAAAGGATTGTACCAAAATTCTTGTCAGTGTGAGCCGGGGAAGCCATCGTGTACTCCCCTGAAGGAGTTGCCGTGTACTTCAATACCCGTAGCAGCGTCTTAGACGCCATGATCAATTTTGATGTCTCTTCCAAACCATAGCTATCAAGAATCATCAAATTAATCATAACTTTCAGCTCATCCAGCTGCTTAATCATAGAAATGACAGTGCTGCAGTTGCAACATATTTAACATGAACAAACAAACAAACAAATTACTATACAATTGTACATAACTATAAATAAAGGCTGAAACGAAAAATGGCAAGATAACTAAGCAAGACCATTCTATATACACAACCTCAACTAAAATTTGTAGAGTGGAAATTAAGTTGAGGACAAAAAGTATCTGATACCATGTTAGACAATCAATATAACGCACAAACACATGAGCTAGTTTAAGTAGGCAATAGATCGACCAACAATGTATATCAAGCTTATATGTTGAACCTGAACTCAACATGAATGAGATTACTGACCAAAACTCGTCATGACGCCATGTTTCTTCTGTCAAGCTTCTAAGGGATTCATAGTTGGATGCTTCCACAAAGCCAAAGCCTTCATACAAGGGAGCAAGGACACTTGGTCCAGTGTTACCATTGTAAGGCTTTGGATTAATGTTCTTCTTCTTTGTCTCAAGTGGAAGGCCGAAAATAAGTTTCCTTGACGCAGAGAAAGTTTCAGCTCTTAACTGCGGAGTTATCTTACCATACACAATTTCAAAGCAACCATAATTTTCACAAGCCTCTCAAACCTTCTTGCACAGGCTATACCACTCATCAGTTCCTCGGTCCAGTCGGCGAATTCATTGTGAATTCTATAAAAATAAATACCGTACTTTGGTCCTGTTTTTAGTAATCAATCTTTTCTTGAGAGTGTTTTGATTTATATTACAAGGTTTATGAAGTGACAATGATATAAAAATAAACACCGTACTTTGGTCCTGTATTTTCATGATCTGAACAATTTGTTTTTGACCCGATAAAACCATTTCCTATTTTTGCTTTTTCACTTTACATTCTTCTGTCTTCACAAACGGGTCCAATAAAACTCGGAAGTCCGAACTCGTTCACCGGAAAAGAGAACCCACTTTGCCGCTGTATTCGAAAGCAGTCGTCTCTCTCAGGTACACTTGTTCTTTGTCTCTACACCACTCAAGAGCTACACACACACAGAGCCAGACTCGTAGTTTCACTATTCCATCATCCCAGACTCTTGTACTGTGAATGGTAGCTTGGGGAAATACCGATGCCTTCCAAGTGTATGATGAAATGCCCCAGAGAAATATTTGTTGACTTCTCTCATCGCATTTGGGTTTTCTTCCAAGTGATGGATAAGCATTCGTGTATTTAGCATAGTTCGATTAACTTCTTCATCATTTCAGTTGATTCTGCTCGGTTTTATGCATTTTGGTAATGATGAACATAAACAATGCGTCAACTCTCTTATATCTCTTCCTTGTTTGCTGCATATAGAATTTTGGCAAGTGAAAATGGTGGTTTGCTATCCCTCCACACCGAAGAAGAAAGCTATGGCCGTGGGATTTTTCATTTCGGCTGCTGCTCTTTTCGCTTTCGGTGTGCATCTCTCCTATGTCAACGTTGCCCCTCAGCAAGCTCGGACCAAAGCTCGAAATGAGTTTGTAAGAGAACGATTGAAACAGAAATATGGGAAATGAGCACGCAGCGTTGCGATGTCAGAGTTCGGGTTGTCGGATCATTTTGTCATGCTCGTGAATTTTATCCCTTGTGATCACCAATTCTGGGATGATACAGAATGCTCGTGATCATGATTTGATTGCCATGATGTTCTACAATTACCTGAAGGAAAGGACTAGTTTTATACTTCTGTACTGTCACTAACATTGTAAGATTTGATTCAATGCAACTGGTAAGTTTGGTTTAACAATATGGTCCTTCTTCGTGTAAACTTTCCTATATATGAACATCTTTTCCCCATTTTCTTTTATGACTGTTGGTCTATTCTGTGCTGTGGACTTATGAATTCTGAGCAAGTGAATCATGAATGCGAACATACCAAGGACTGGTAAAAGAATGAAGTTAGGATGATTTGCATTCAGGATTTGCTTCACTCTTGGATAATACACTACCGGCTTTGGTGAAAAATTCGTTCCTCAAAATTCAGCATCTTGGGAATTCCAGATCCGCTCCCATCGCCCGCAATCCCACATAGCTATCAATTTCAATTTCAGCAGTTCCAACGTTCCAGAACTTGACTTGCACCAGCTCCTACTCAAATTTATTCGCCTAAAATGAAGTGAATCTTACTTCTGTCCAGAATTAGCCAATTGGAGGAACAAAATTTTAGATGATTAAACCAGATCAGAACTTTGATATTGATTGCAAGCCTTCAAGGAAGTCATGGCAATTGAAGCAAGAAACTGTTATGATGTTTGAGAGAGAGGTGGGTGACTGGTTAATGCTGTTTTCTTGAAGCTGTGCAAAGGGGCTTTCTAAAAGGAATCCAGCAATCACTTGGATCTCAGGTTGCAGAGAGCGTGAATTTGAATTTAACTTGCATCCTAATTTCAGGACACATGAAAAGAAATTGGGCAATCCAACCTCCTACAACAGGAAAGATACAATAGAACCTCCGTGCTGATAGTACATCCAACATTAGGTCTCTGTTGCCACGACTACTATGAAACCCAGGAAAACAGGAAAACCCAAAAGCCGACTGTTCAGTTGAGAAAAATTCTTTCCACAACAGATAACGTCCATAACTCCCATATCAATTGTTTCACTTTTCTATCAAAATTTTAATATAAAGATTCTTTTCCTTGTCAAAAGTTTTACTTTTAAAGAATTTTGGGATATAAAAGCAAGTAATCCTCAAAGAAATGAGCTCAATCCTACAACACACTGTTAAACAAAACTTAAGAACAAACATAAGAATACTCCTGATTAAACATTCAACCATAAAAAGATTGTTTTCAACTTCAACTGAAAAAACTGCAATCCATTAAAAAGTAAGAAAGGAGGAAGGAAACGGCATATTCCGAGTCTAAAATGACTAAGTTCAAACAACAAAATTTTAGGCAGCTGCTCCCTTTCCCTTCTTCTTCTGGAGCTTCTTCATGTAAAACTCCAGCTCTTTGCCCTCCAAGATGTATCTGCAAAATTATAAATGAGAATCAAAATACTGTAAATGCAACTACAAAAACTGTGCCTGTGTTCAAATATTCCAATAAGAGAGAAGCACAAGTAGAGAATGCAACATACCCATCTGCACGGCCGCATTGACCAGGTCGTGAAGAGATGCAAGCCAATAGACGACCACCACCAAATTGTTCCTCAATATGCTGGTCAAGCACACGAGTCTGCTGACGCTTCTCTAGCTTCCTTGCTACATGCTTGCTCTTCTTCACCTCCTCAGCGGCAGCGGCAGCGGCAGTAGCGGCCTCACCGTCCTATCAAACCAAAGATAAAAAATGATTAGAGAAACCAAACCTAAATTCATCTATCAGCATGAGTAATTAAATTTTTATTCATCATAAATTTAGTTGCCTCTTGCAGCACTTCCAAATAAATTTAAGTTTACACTTAGCATACATACATAATGTCAGAACCAATAACTACAAAATTACATAAACTAAAAGAAAATATCACAAAGCAGGTGCAACCTTATTGAAAATACTGCCTAATTTTAAATTCCATCAACCAAAAGAAATAGTGGAGCCCTACCTCTGCTTCTTTCTTGATAGCAGCTGCAGTTTTCTTCCTGCGCCCAATTTCAACACCATAGTGGGTAGAATACCACTGCTTGAAAGGTGCTGCATCAACCTGAACAATGGCACCCTTCACCAAGGTTTGAGTACGCACCAGCTCATTGTTAGATGCATTGTAGACAACATCAAGAAGACGGGTCTTCCTGGTCACAGTCTCACTACCCCAAGAGAAATTTCCAGTGTCGAGCCTCAAAGCACGCCACTTCACATTTCCACCTCGAACCCTGATCCTCCTCACTGTCTTGTTGCTGGACAGTTTAGTGTTGGCAGGCACCCTTCCGAGCTCATACCTTCAAACAGAAAATTCAAACAAAATCTTTTTTGAGATCACTCACTTAGAACCAAATCAATTCCTATACTTCAGTACAAAATATAGATATCAACCATTGAGCACCACATAATCATTCCAAAACTTCACTGCTTTCTAAATTCTAATCATGCAAAACTTGGCAAAAGCTAATGCAAGCTTTTGCTGCTGTGTTCTTAACATGGTGAATCCACAAACAAAAACACCATAAAATGAAAATAACAATGAAGACGAATCAAAACAACCTACTACAAGATTTTCAAAACAGTGGAATACTATCATCAACTCAATAAACAAAATCATCAAAAGGTTTCATTAATCTCTTCAAGATAAAAATAATAATAATAACAATAACACGGTACATACATTGACTCATAGTAATCTACTGAACGATCTAACATATATATATATATATATATATATATAAATCAAACCAAGAACAATGAATGAATCTTACTTTCGCTTCTTCCTCCACGCCTTCTTCTTGCCTCCAGTGGCACGTCTCTTGTGCATGGAATCTCGAGAGATACCTAACAAATCATACCAAATTTCAAGATTAGCATCACAGAAAAGATCAAAGCTTGAATAGAGACAGAAACAATTTCAGCAAAACCAGAGGTACCCATGACTGAAAAGGAAGTGGAGAAATCGAAAAGTGGAATGAGAATGAGAAAAGACGAGAGAGGGAGGTACCCATTTTGGCAGAAGGAGAGTTCCAAGGTTTCTCTGTTTCAGGAGCTGCGGCAACGCGGCTAGGGTTTGAGGCAACTGAATGAAGCGAGCTATGCTTTTAGTACAGACCTAGTGAACGAAATTACTTTCGTGTCCCTGGCCCAAAAGGTATGACCCAAAACCAAACCAAACCAAACCAAACCAAACCCTAAAGTTAACATAAAGGTTAAGCGGCCAAGCCCAAACCAATATTCTTTTTTTCTTTTTCTTTTTTAATTAAAATGCAACGTCATTAGAAAGGGAAAAGACCCCTTTAAAAAAAAAAAAAAAAAAAAAAAAAAAAAAAAAAACATTAGAGAGCTGCAATCTATACCTATTCATCAAAGTCGAGAACTAATACATGAAGTAAGCGCACTGTCGGAATACAATCACGTAAAACATAAAAAAAAAAAAAAAAAAAAAAAAAAAAAAAAAAAAAAGATCAATAGAAATATCATATACTTGCAATCGGCTGAATTAGACCAAACAATCACATTTTGCTCAGTTCTTAATTCGACTAAATTGACTGACAAATATAAATTCTTTAATTTTTGTAAGAGGGTTTGAAGCGCTCACTTTGTATAAGGAAAAACAACTCCTCAACCACTAGACTACAAGTTCCACTTCTCTTTTCACTGGATCTTTGTCGGACAAGGTGATTTGTAACACCTCGATTTGCACCTTGTCAAATGAGTACGTTATAGTGTCGTGTATCCTTAGGACCGAAGCTAGAATTGTCCTATTTCAAGTCCTAAGAACCCACAAGGCAAAAGAAAGAGATTAAAAATACTTTAGTAAATCCATTAGGAAAAGTTGAGCGCAGAAGCATTTGGTTAGGTGAGGTAAAATAAAAAAAATAAAAATGGAAATCCTTTAAAAATAAATACAAGTCCTTTGAAAACAATTATCGAATGTTCATTCGGTTCAAGGTCAAAGTCCATAAAATATACAAATGATGTATTTTACAAACAATCACAATCTCGATAAACAAGTTATGTGGGAGAAAAGGAAATAAGAGAACCTGTCATCAAATCCAACTCCATCGATGACCATTTAAAGTACAAGGTAACTAAGCCACACCATGCATTATCCAACTATCCCGTCTTCGTACATAGTACTAGTTATGCCTTGTACCTAAACTTACCCAGTTGCTAGTAATTTGGATAGTCAACGACAATTATCTTCACTTTTACCTTTGTTTAGATGCTTTTAGGGGTGTAAAAAGTTGACTGTTTATTCTATTCACTTTTTCAGGAACTTCCTCCTGAAAAGTCGTAGAGGACGTTAAACCGAGTTCGAAGACATAAATTACGCTAAAATCAGAATTGTAACGCCTAAGTTATAACGGTTTGAAGTCTATGGCAGTTTTGTAATTTCAAGAAAAAAGTCTAATACTATAAATAACAGCTTCCATTTTAGGAAAACAGCCATTTTCGGAAGATCCCGAAATGGAAACTCAGTCCCTTAAACCCAAAAATTTCCGATTTCATGCCCGAACTTCTCAGCCTCGCCGGTGATGATTCTGGCCACCTAAAGCCATGAAACTAGTCTCATTCTCTTCGGCTTCAAACCATCTTTTCAACCATATAAGCTTGCATCTTCTAGTTCAGCATACACGATGACTAGAAGAAGAAGAAAAAAGTACGATCCTTTTCCAGCGTATTTTTGAAATTCAAGCCAAGTTGGATGTCAAGACTGACTGGGTTTTGTTCGTCTTGCAATGTTCTACAAATCCATCAAGTTTCACATCTCAATTCAACCCGAGGAAGATCAATTTCATATTTGAGCAATTTCGGCCCCAAATCCTCTCCAAATCCTTTCGAGGTAAATTTCGGATTGTACATTCAAAATTGTACTTTGTGATAGTTGAGAAAGTTGTTAGGGATGATGAGAGGATCTTAGTAATGAAATTTCATGATCCAATTCGAGGTCAGAGGTGGCGGCGCTTGGAGGCGTGTCCGACCACTTCAGGACTTCTGATCTGATGATTCATGTAGAGCATGAAGTTAACGATATGTGGTTATAATTTGGTATCCATACGACAAACTTTGGGATTTATAGGAATTTCTGAAGTTTTGAAAATTCGGGTTTTGATTCGGGAAGGTCTGACCGTTAGATCGACCCTATTTTTTGACAGGTTATTATAATTGTTGAGTCAACATAAGATATGAAGTTTGAGCTCATTCCAAAAATGATTTCGAGCTTTTGACAAATTACCGTTTAGGGGTTTCGGTTTTGTTATCATTAATTTAATTTCAATTCTCGAAATCCGTTATTCATAATTATTAATTTGTTGAGGACGACGTGTAGCTCGAGGAGAAATTCATTGGACGGCTATCATAGCCACAATTTTGTGAGTGGACATTTGTTTTTAAGTTATTTATGCATGCAGTATTACTTTTGGGCATTATTTATTATGAGATTATATGATTTGAATTATTGAGATTTTATGATTTTATGACTTATTGAGATATTGAGTTTTATGAGCTTTGATTTATCAAGATCTATTGAATTATGCTTTCGATGATTTACGAAGTTAATATCAATTTTTCCTTTCGAAAGCATTTGTTAATTTTCGAGTATATGTTTTATGATTATATTATTGTGATATCTTTTCGGAAAGAAAATTAGTTTATGAGAAATTATGAGTATGATATTGAAGTATTTGAGTATAAATGAGTTATCAAGATTTCATGTGTTAAATATTTTAATGATATTGAGTTCAGTTTATTCGAGGAGGGAAATATGAATGATGATGATTATTTTAGCGCATGCATGCATTACCTGGTCGATAGTACCCTTTAGGTAATAGTCTAGTGGTAGTACACTCTAGTCAATATTCTAGTCGGTAGTATCCTCCAGAATATAAATTCCAGTCAGCAGTTTCCGCCGATGCGTCATCTAGTCAGCAGTACCCTCCAGATGATATGTGGTGATTAGTTAGCAGTACCCTCTTACTAGTTGGCAGTACCCTCCGATGTGTCCCTGATCGACAGTGCCCTCCAAGTTGCATGAGATTACTAGTCAACAATTCCCTCTAGTCATAGCCTATTTTATTATTAGAGTATTATTATTGAGATTTTTGAGATTTCTAAAGTGATTTTGAGGTGAGATTTACACTACGATTTGAAATAACAGTAAATTTCTGAAATCTCTGAATGATTTTGAGATATATTACCATATGAGTATTTTAGTGAGATTTTGAGACGATTTTCGACATGATTTTCATCATAAGTTGAGATTCAATACTAGAGAGTGATTAAGAGTATTTTCATGAGTTTTGAACTATTTTTGAGATGCCCGTTTAAGTTGGCATTTAAAAGTAACTTCTCGATTCTGTATTGCATGTTTGGTTTTTTATGAAAATGAAATTGGGAAAGTATTAAATATTTTTTTTATATAACTTAATTATAATTAATTATTTTTCATCCACTCACTCTAACAGATTTCAAATGCTTTTTCCTGGGCTTTTCGATTTTATGTGCCCAGCTAGAGATAGGTTGAGGTCGAGCGTGCATAGAAGTTGAGGAATAGTGTCCAGCGCTTTCATCTTCGTTGTAGGTTACTGTTTAACCTACTCGTACTTTATTGCAATTCATTGTATAGTTGCTCTGATTACCAATATTTGTATAACTATGTATTTTGAGTAGATTTAAAGTTATAGAAATTGTTTAGGAGTTGGTTATAAATTGTGTGGGGAGCAGATAGGCTCCAGGAGATAAGGATGGATATGATTATTAAGAAGTGTTGGAATGTTTTTATTGGTTTGGCTAGTCTACTTTTAGGGGATGTTCCGCCAATTTTTTGGTAGAATTTCTTCTATAATGGGCCTCACAGGGCCACCTCAGATTTCACGGTGAAATTTGGGGTGGGTCTTGTCAACTTAGTATTAGAGCATTATGTTGTTAGGTCCTGTAAACTTTCTTATCATCTTGTTAGCTTATATACTTGGTGATAATCAGTACCTCTCGAGTGATGGCCCGACTACAGCGGTTCTCTATCATATACTCTTCGATGCTAATACAATCATCAAGTGTATAACATACCTATCTCGATATCGTTTCTTTTCGTTGTTTGGTTTTCACTTTCCCTTTTTGGTACTATGCCTCTTAGATGTCGGCCCCGTAGGAATTCTGCACACGTAGAGGAATACGTAATGTTGTGCACCTTAGTGGTGACTATTGAAGGAAACGAAATCCATGAGTTTAGCATGGATTATGAATTGAGAATCGAGATATAGTTATCTTTTGTTTTTGAGTTCAGCAAGTTTATTAAGGCTACTTTGAGGTCGAGGCCAGATTCCGACCACGCTCACGACTATTAAGGATGATTGGCCATAGATATGGCCTACTTATGAATGTTGTATATGTTTCAAGATCTAGTTTTTGGTTGAAAGTAGAACTAATAGTTGTGATTCTTGCGTTGAACCGAGTTTTGAAAGATGTAGTAAATGACGTGGGCAATTTAGTAACCACTAACTGCTGAGATGTATTAGCAATTTTGGTTGGAGATATTCATAGTTTCAGTAAAGGCTTTGATACACCTACGATTTGGGGAAATTCTAGTTTCATACATGTAATAGAATATCCATTGGGCAATGTCAGATAGTCAATTAGAGATGTTATATGGCTAGCAAGGTAGTTATATGAAGGCGTTTCTCTAGTTATCACGGAATGTTAGTTCAAGGCGTGATCAAGGTTCTAGTAAGGTATCAAAGTGGCACAGCGGATACGTAGTAGGCCTTTAACCAACGTATAGTGATGCGTAAGATGATGTGTCTAATAGTGGGACTTGTGTAAGCATAGAAGATAGATCTATCGCTTAGGAAGATAAGAATCAATGAAAACACCTTGCGACCATACTTTAGGCAAAGTTTCAACATTTCAGAATGAGGGTCAATCTGTTTCTGATGTTAGTTATCCATTTCCAATCGACCAAATGTTAGCTTGCCTAGTTATTTTCTTGGTCTTGAGTAGACTTACTTTCACATTCAATGTACAATCATCACTTCTTCCGTTAGATCGGCACATTGTTCTCCTTCTTGAACGTTATACTCCGAATTTGTATGTGTGCCCCATTCTTTCTTTAACTGTATGAAATTTCGAAAATGAAATTTATAAGGTGGGCAGATTGTTATGCTTTGTACCTAAACTTACCCGTTTACTAGTCATTTGGACAGTAAACGACAATTATCTTTACTTTTACCTTCGTTTCGATGCTTTTAGGGGTGTTAAAAGTTGATTGTTTATTCCATTCACTTTTTGAGGAAACTTCTTTTTGGAAAATTGTAGAGGAAGTTAATGTAATACCCGCAAATTTCATTTTAAATTCGAGTAATTGTATCGAATGATTATTATGCGATTTCACGATTTATGTTCGATAATAATTCATTTTTACAATTATCGAAGTTTCGAAACAATTATTTTTAATGAAAAGCTCGAAATACTCGGTTTGAGAAATCGACTTTTCTACGTACGAAATTTGGAGAAACTTCCTTCATAAAAGTTGTAGAGCTCGTCGATACGAGTCCGTACACGTGTGGAACACGAAGATCGGATTTTTTCTGAATTAGTTATCGAATTTCAAAGTTTTCCGAAACATGTATATATAGAAAAATTTTGGGAAACCCTAATTTTTTTTTCTACCGGTTCCTCTCTTCCTCTTCTCTTTCTTTTTCTGGAAATCCCACTGTTCATCTTCTCTCTCAGCTCTCTCAGCCGTCTCTCTCGACCGAAAAGGAGAGAAAACTTCTCCTTAATTGTTCTCCCTCCACAGACCACTTCTCGACCTCAAACTAAGTCCCAGGCGTTCGTCTCGAGCTGCTCTAGCTCCCGGAGGTAGTTTCACAAGGCGGCGCAGCCTGTGGCGGCGGCGGCACGGCCCGAACTGAAAACCACCATTTTCGGTTCGATCTCGATATCTCGAGCTACACTCCACCATTTCACTTGATTCTTGGCTCATTGAGCTCGCCTCAACTTCCTCTACAAGCACCAAGAAGGACCGGAACTGGGTCGAACGTTTTCACGTTCGTCGGAGCTCGACCCGAACGGATCGAAATACCGAAACTTTCGATCAAGATATCTCGAGCTATACACGATCGTTTCTTGTGATTCTTGGCTTGTTGAGTTCGCAAGGAAGTTCTGAACAAGTTTCCAGAAGGGATCGGGGCCTGAGGTTGCAGTTTTCACGTTAGTTTTCAAGCTCGCCGGTTTCTGCATTTTTTCCGGCCGCCGACTGTAAATCTGTAATTTCGATCCATTCCCGTCATTTTTAGGTCTTGTGCTAGTTATGAAAGTTGCTCAGAATGATGAAACGAAAGGGACAAGCTCAGCCCCGACACCATTGGCGGTGGTCGGTGGCGGCTCTGTCCCTAACTCCGGTGACCTTTTCCGGCCACCTCCGGAGGTCTAAAATTTGGTTTTTATCCATTTTATGATTCTATGTTTTGATACGATCATTACGGCGTATTATACGTATTTTTCGAATATCGTATGAATTAGTTGTGAATTTTGTGATTTCGATCGATTTAGTTCGTTAGATTTTTGATCTGTGAAATTATGACCGTCGGATGAAATTGTAAATTTCTTATGATGATCATATGACTGTCCCAGAGGCTTTGTGTGGTCATGGGTGAAGATCCGACCGTTGGATCTTCGTATATGTGAAAAACGGTAATTAGGGGAGCGATTTGTGAGAAACCGCTCGTCGGATTTTAATGTAAATTAGAATCTGACCGTTAATTAGTGGTTAAATTATGTGTTGAAATTGTTGGCTAAATTCGAATCACATTTGATTAGGTGATTGACGGATTTTATTAGAGTGGGCTATTCGGCGTTAATTATAAATTATAATTATATTGAAGACGTAGCGGGAGTATCGAGGTGAGTAAAACTCACGTGGTTCATATTACGAACCGAGCGTTTTAAATTATTTATTTTTGGTAATTGTGTGAAAAATATTTGCGGATTAAATATTTGTTTTAAAATTTCATGGACTTGAATCACCACGGTCCATAGGTAAGTAAAATGAATTTTTAACTATACAAATGAATTTCATAATTTTCTTATGTGAACTATAGATGGTATTAGTGGTCATTCCTGAGTGGATGATTACGTATATATATATTTACGTGGAAAATATATATTGATGAGTGGATTGTTGTGTGATGATATGATTGAGTAGAATTGATGAATTGATTTTATTTCAATTTATGTAATTCCATAATAATATGGTGTATCTTGGTTGGGTTGATTTCAGTATGTGATATTATATGTTGTGTTCATTTATGGGTTTAGGGTCGACATAATGACCGGTGTGGGTAATCGGAAGCTCTAATCCTAGTGTGGATGATGGGATACGATTGGTTGAGTAGGTGGAATTATTGGACGTTCTAAATATGTATATAAGTATACATATTGATGAAATACAATAATTGTTAAATATGTCGGATGCCATCACCTAGGCCAGGTGACAGGCTACGATTCAGTTAGAGCTCTAGTCTGTCAAGTACCGTATTTTTATAAATACGATGATGAGAGTTGTGGAGAAAGTTGTGAGTTGGGTTGTCTTGATATATTGAATTGGTGTTGATTGAGATTGTTATTATTTGCATATGTGGAAATTGTTGAGTGTGTGGGAATAAATGAGATTGAATTAAGCAACAGTTCCTTCTTTTACTCATACAAGCTTTCATAAGCTTACCGGGTTTTGTGTTGTTGCAATCCCGGTACACTATTCAATGGTGTAGCGGATATTCCTGCAGGTCAGGATAACCAGAGAGGTGACCGAGCTGCTTAGGTGTTACAGCAGTTTTGTTATTCATTTAGTTGTGAGGTGTGTGTATGCTCATTTAGAGCTTTACATTACATTTTGGATTTGAGTTGTAATAATTAACCGAGACTAAATTCGGTTTGATTTTATTTCGTGTGGTGAGTATGTTAAGAAAAGAAATTTTCAGGATGATTATTTTGAGTTGTAGTATTTTCATGTTTCGGATTTTGAATTGTTATTCTAAAATTCGGGGCTTGACAGTTAAACTGAGTTCCGAGACATGAAGTATGCTAAAATCAGAATAGTAACAAAGAAGTTATAAGGGTTTGAAATCAATGGTAGTTTTGTAATTTCTATAAAAAGTCTGATACTATAAATAGCAGCTTCCATTTTCAGAAACAGCCATTTTGGGAAGATTCCTGAAATGGAAACTTAGTCCATCAAACCAAAAATTTTCCAGATTTCATGCCCGATCTTTTGGGCCTCGCCGTTATAATCCATTCAATCTTCTTCTAATTAATTCCTTCGACCCCCACCCCCGAGATCGGCCACATCAGGCCATGAAACTGGTTCCATTCTCTTCGTCTTCGATACATCTTTCCAACCATATAAGTCTTGCATCCTTTAGTTCACCATACATTAGGAATCGAAGAAAACAAGGTACGATCATTTTCTGGCGTATTTTTAAATTTTGCCCAACTCCGGCCAAATTGGACGTTGAGACTAACTGAGCTTTGTTTGTTTTGATATGCTCTATAAGCCCACCAAGTTTTACATCTCAATTCAACCCGAGGAAGACAAATTTTAGATTTGAGCGATTTCGGGCCCAAACCCTCCTCAAGTCCTTTCGAGGTAAATTACAGATTTTGCACTTAAAATTGGACTTTGTGTTAGTTGAAAAAGTTGTTCAGGATGATGAGAGCTAGGATCGTGGTGATGAAATTTCATGACCCTATTCGGGGTCAGAGGTGGCGGCGAGAGGGGCCCTTGTGCAGCAGTTTGTGGAGGCACGTGGGGGCGCATCCGGCCACTTCAGGGCATCTATTAAAGTAGAGCATGAAGCTATGGACATGTGAGTATAATTTGGTAGCCATATGATGAACTTTGGGATCGATAAGAATTTATGAAGTTTCGGAATTCCCGTTTTGATTTTGGAAGATCCGACCGTTGGGTCGACCCCATTTTTCAATAGGTTGTTACAATTGTTGAGTTAAAGTATCCTATGAAGTTTAAGCTCGTTCCAATATGATTTCGAGTTTTCAAAAAATTATCATTTAGGGGTTTCAGTTTTGTTATCATTAATTTAATTTCAATTCTCGAAATCCGTTATTCATAGTTATCAATTTGTTCAGGACAACTTATAGATAGAGCTCGAGGAGAAATTCATCGGACGACTGTTATATCTAGAATTCTGTGAGTGGGCTTTTGTTTTTAAATTATTTATTCATGCAGTATTACTTTTGGGCATTATTTATTATGATATTTAATTATGATTAGAATATTGAGATTCTATGACTTATTGAGATATTGAGTTTTATGAGCTTTGATTTATCGAGATTTATTGAATTATATATACTTTTGATGATTTACTGATGATTTATGGAGTGGAGTTGAATACCCAAAAGAGTAGCATCAAGCAAAAACTAAGAGAAGCAAAACAAAAAGGTTATATTCTTGTCATGCACAGCCCTTAAACTAAGACACACTAGTTTTGTATAAAGGGAATGCCAACATATACATGATTGATGATGAAGATCCTATACTAACATAGTATAGAGATGAGCCATTACATCTTGGATTCCCACTAACTCACTTTAGCCACTGGTGTCCGAGTCTAAGAAACCAAAGACTTAGGATCCAGGTCCTAGGTTCAAGTCATCATAGGGGTAGAAGTGAAATCCTTTTATCCTCTTTATAAATGAAGGAAGAAAAAAAAAAAAGACCTGAGGGTCTGTTTTGTAGTAGTATGAATCATGTACAGACATATATTTTTATTTAAAGCTACACCATGTTTTCTTCTGGTCAATAGACCATGCTTGCCTTGATATATTTTCCAAAATCGAAACAACTTGTCCAATAACAAAGCATTATTAAGTACTGTTCTATAAAACTGCATAGTCCGGAGAAGTCAGCTCATTGAGTAGGGCAAAACAAGGTGAACATTACTATGCAGAATATGATAATGATAACACCACTCTAAATTAATAGATTGAACAAAAAAACCATGTGTTCAAGCATAATTAAAACAATAATTAAGGTCATAAAGCTTTGGGGTCTCACGTCAGAGCATGTTAGAGCCTGCTTTCTCCAGCCAAGAGCAACATACTAAAATGTACTCTTGCAGGTAGCTGTGCCCTTACTTTGAGTGCAAGCCGCTTAATAGCTGCGCATCATTTGCAAGTCAAGGAAGCTTAGAAGCTTTTACCCTCAGAATCAAATTCTGGTCCAGGACACGTACTATTGTTAGATTGCAACACAACATTTGGACACTGAGAAGTCCAGTGCTAACCAGACTTACAACATCTCTTACAGATCTTGAGGGGAGGTGGAGGACTCTACTAGCAACATTTGGACACTTAGAACTGCAGTGCTCGCCATACTTACCACATCTATTACAAGTCTTAAAGGAAGGATGTCCGCCATCACGGTTAAATTGGCTACAATGACCATCATTGAGAAGACCACAAAATAGACAATACACTTTTGCTGTCATCAGTGCCAATTTAGCCGCTTTAAATCTTGGACACTCATATTTATAGTTACCACAAATGTGCGAATCAAAATTTTCCTTTTCAGTCATATAATTATCCTTTAAATCATAACTTCAAAGCTGACCAAAACCATCTGATTCTTGTGTGGGTCTGTCAAACCGCAATGCAACATTAAGATGACAGACAAAGTGGTTACAGTGGCCATCATCGAGAAGACCACAAAACGGACTACACACTTTTGCTGTCAGCAGTGCCAATTTAGCAGCTTCAAATCTTGGACACTCATGTTTATAGTTGTCACAAATGTGTGACTTAAATTTTTTTTTTCAACCACATAATTATCCTTTAAATCATAACTCTAGAGCTCGCCTAACAAACTATCTGATTCTTATGTGGGTTTGTCAGGCCGCTATGCAACATTAGGACACTCAGAACTCCAGTGCTTGTCATACTTATCACATCTATTACAAGTCTCGAGGGAAGGATGTCCGTAATCACGGTCAAAGTGGTTACATTGGCCATTATTGAGAATACCACAAAACGGACAATACGCTTTTGCTGTCATCAGTGCCAATTCAGCAGCTTCAAATCTTGGTCACTCATGTTTATAGTTTCCACAAATGTGTGATACAAAATTTTCCTTTCCAGCTATATAATAATCCTCTAAATCATAACCCCAAAGCTTGCCAAATAAACCATCTAATTATTGTGTGGGTCTGTCAAACCGTAGTGCAACATTAGGACACTCAGAACTCCAGTGCTCACAAAATATACCACATCTATTACAAGTCTAGAGGGAAGGATATTCGTCATCACAATCAAAGAAACTACATTGGCTATCATTGAGAAGGCCACAAGACATACAATACACTTTTCCTGTCATCAATGCTAATTTAGCAGCTGCAAATCTTGGTCACTTATGTTTATAGTTGCCACAAATATGCAACTCAAAAATTTCCTCTTCAGCCACATAATCAATACTTACCTCTTCAGCCACAAAATTTTGAGTTGCACATTTGTGGCAACTATAAACATGAGTGCCTAAGATTTGAAGCTGCTAAATTGGCGTTGATGACAACAAAAGTGTATTGTCCGTTTTGTAGTCTTCTCAATGATGACCAATATAGCCACTTTGATCGTTATAACGGACATCCTTCCCTCAAGACTTATAATAGATGTGGTAAGTATGACGAGCACTGGACTTCTGAGTGTCTTAATGTTGCATTGTGGCCTGACAGTCCCACACAAGAATCAAATGATTTGTTTGGCGAGCTCTGGAGTTATGACTTAGAGGATAATTATGTAGCCGAAAAGGAAAATTTTAAGTCGCACATTTTGGCAACTATAAAGATAAGTGTCCAAGATCTGAAGTTGCTAAATTGGCACTGATGATAGCAAAAACGCATTGTCCATTTTGTAGTCTTCTCAATAATGGCCAATGTAGTCACTTTGGCCGTTATAACAGATCATTTCCTCAAGACTTGTAATAGATGTGGTGAGTATGGTGAGCACTTAAGTTCTGAGTGTCCAAATGTTGTTAGAAGGAGTCCAGTGCAACACAACATTTGAATACTGAGAAGTCCAGTGATCCCCAAATTTACGATATATCCTACATATCTTGAGGGGAGGTGGTGGACTCCTTCTGATAACCCAACCCATCCAGCGAATCTCGATCCAATATTTTTGGAGACTCATGATACGCTTTTCATCTTTGTTTTTAGGGTTTGTGTGGGAAGTGATCTAAGTTGTTTGAAGGAGTTTTCTGGAGGATTTAATTTTATGCCTATGTTTTTTAGAAATCTATAACGGATAGAAAGTTAGACATGAATTTTTAGAGTTGGTCGTAATTGCTTCGTTTGGCTAATTGAGCGTTCCTCACAAAATTAGTGTCTTAGATTCCAAGACACTACAACTTCTTCATTTATTCTGTGATCTTGCCACGTATATTAGATCTATGTTTTTTATTATTATTTTGCTTTGTTTTTTATTTTTGGTTGTTGCCAACATCATTACTGTTTTTTTTCTTTGGTTGTCTAATAATAAAACTGCAAACAGATCAGAAGACTTAATAACAAGAAGATGACTATCTACACTACTCTGCTCAAAACAAGGATTCTGCATTGCTGAGTTGGTCAGAATGTTCAATATTTGAAGCTGCTAAACTATGAGTGGCAAACCTATTTTGTCCTCTTTGTGGTATTCGCAATGATGGCCAATGTAGTCACTTTTACGATAATGATGGAATTCGTTCCCTGAAGACCTATATGATATGTGTTAAGTTTGGTGAAACCTTGAGTATCGAGTGACCATTACAGATAGGAAAAACGATAAAAAAGAAGAAAAGTATAGGTTGCAGCCTATGATTTTTCAAAATTTTTCATTTGGCCATGCACCAACCTGGGGTGGTGAAGTTATATAAAAATAGAACGGGCAAGTTCGTTTCATTCTCACCAACGCCATACCCTAAATTCTAAAAAGCCCTAATCTCTACTTCTCTTCCTCTCTCTCTCACTCTCTCTGGGTCTCTGACGCAGCAGTGATTATGTCTAACTTTGTGGAACGATTATCCGACCATCGTGACAACCCAACCCAACCAGCGAATCTCGATCCAATCTTTTTGGAGACTCACGGGATGCTTTTCATCTTTGTTTTTCGGGTTCATACAGGAAGTTATCTAAATTGTTTTGAGGAGATTTTCGGGAGGATTTAGTTTTATGCCTACGTTTTTGAGAAATCTATAACAGATAAAAAGTTTGAAATGAATTTTTAGAGTTGGTCACAATTGCTTCGTCTGGCTAATTGAGCGTTCCTCGCAAAATTAGTGTCTGAGATTCACTACAACTTCTTCATTTATTCTGTGATCTTGCCACGTAAATTAGATCTATAATTTTTATTATTATTTTGCATTGTTTTTTATTTTTGGTTGTTGCCAACATCATCAACCATTGTCGTTTTTTTCTTTGGTTGTCTAATAATAAAATTGTAAACAGGTCGGAAGGCTTAAGAACAAGAGGATGACTATCTACACTACTCGATCGGCTCAAAACAAGGATCCTGCATTGTTGAGTTGGTCAAAATGTTCAATATTTGAAACTGCTAAACTATGAGTGGCAAACCTGTTTTGTCTGATTTATGGTAACAACAATGATGGAATTCGTTCCTTGAAGCCCTGTATGAGATGTGTTAAGTTTGGGGAGCACTTGAGTATCGAGTGACCAATTGTTGCATTGTTGTCTGACAATCTCACACAAGAATCAGAGGGTACAACTACTAAGCATCCTGGTCTAGATTTAGAGGATTATTATTTGGCTGCAGAAGAAAATCTTGGGTTGCCGAGTTGTTCAAAATGTGGCAAGGTGGCTGAGCAATATAGTTATGAGTGTGAAAGATTTGCAGCTACTAAATTGGCAATGATGACAGCCAAATGTATTGTTCGTTTTGTAGTCTTCTCAATGATGGCCAATGTAGCCACCTTGACCGTGATGACGGATATTCTTCCCTCAAGACTTGTAATAGATGTGGTAACTATGGCGAGCACTGGAGTTCTGAGTGTCCTAATGTTGCATTGCGGTCTGGCAGTCCCACACAAAAATCAGATGGTTTGTTTGGCGAGCTCTAGAGTGATGATTTAAAGCATAATTATGTGGATAAAAATGAAAATTTTGAGTCGCACATTTGTGGCATCTATAAACATGAGTGTCCAATATTTGATCTGCTAAATTGGCACTGATGACAGCAAAACTTTATTATCCGTTTTGTAGTCTTCTCAATGATGGCCAATATAGCCACTTTGACCGTTATAACGGACATCGTTCCCTTAAGACTTGTAATAGATGTGGTAAGTATGGCAAGCACTGGAGTTCTGAGTGTCCTAATATTGCATTACGGTCTGACTGTCCCACACAAGAATCAGATGGTTTTTTTTTTGCGAGCTCTGGAGTTATGATTTAGAGGATAATTATGTGGCTGAAAAGGAAACTTTATGTCGCACATTTGTGGCAACTATAAACATGAGTTTCCAAGATTTGAAGCAGCTAAATTGGCACTGATGACAGCAAAAGTGTATCGTTAGTTTTGTAGTATTCTCAATAATTTCCAATGTAGCCACTTTGATCATTATAACGAAAATTCTTCCCGCAAGACTTGTAATAGATGTGGTAAGTATGGCGAGCACTAGAGTTCTGAGTATCCAAATCTTGTTAGTAGGAGTCCAGTGCAACACAACATTTGAACACTGAGAAGTCTAGTGCTCCCCAGACTTACGCATCTCTTACAGATCTTGAGAGGAGGTGGATGACTCCTACTAACAACATTCGAACACTCAGTTTTCCAGTGCTCGCCATACTTACTACATCTATTACAAGTCTTGAGGGAATGATGTCCGTCATAACAATCAAAGTGGCTACATTAGCCATTATTGAGAAGACCACAAAACGGACAATATAGTTTTGCTGTCATCAGTGCAAATTTAGTAGCTGCAATTCTTGGACACTCATGTTTATAGTTGCCACAAATGTGCGACTCAAAATTTCCCTCTTCAGCGACATAATCATCATCTGGTTCTGATTCCTTCAGACCTTTTTGCCTTTTGATCACTGTTTTTCTCAAGTCGTGCTCCATATCGAATTTCAATGATTCCGAGTGCATTTTAGTAACCTCTATCAGCATATCTCGAGACTAAAGCATGAGTTGAGGTACTTCCTTACTAGAAACAATCATCATCCTAGAGTTCATATTGATTCTAGCTATCCACTATATGCTTCTGCGCTTATGTTTTAGGGGTTAAATATATTGTGTATACAATCCAAATTAAAATTCAATTCGAATGGGACTGGGACCGGTAGTAGCTTGCAAGCTGTAACGTAAGCCATTAGAGATAGGAAAAACGATAAAAAAGAAGAAAAGTACGGGTTGCAGCCTATGATTCCTCAAAATTTTTTATTTGGCCATGCCCCAACCTAGGGTGCGAAGTTATATAAAAACAGAACGGGCAAGTTCTTTTCATTCTCACCCAACGCCATACCCTAAATTCTAAAAAGCCCTAATCTCTACTTCTCTTCCTCTCTCTCTGAGTCTCAGACACAGTGGTCATTATGTCTAACCTTGTGGAACAATTATCTGACAGTCGTGACAACCCAACCCAGCCAGCGAATCTCGATCCAATCTTTTTGGAGACTCATAGTATGTTTTTCATCTTTGTTTTTAAGGTCCGTGCGGGAAGTTATCTAATTTTTTTGAGGAAATTTTCTGGAGGATTTAGTTTTATGCCTATGTTTTTGAGAAATCTATAACGGATAATTGACATGAATTTTTAGAGTTAGTCGCAATTGGTTCGTCTGGCTAATTGAGCGTTCCTCGCAAAATTAGTGTATGAGATTCCAAGACACTACAACTTCTTCATTTATTCTGTGATCTTGCCACTTATATTAGATCTATATTTTTTTTATTTATTATTTTGCATTGTTTTTTATTTTTGGCTGTTGCCAACATTATCAACCATTGTTATTTTTTTCTTTGGTCGTCTAATAATAAAACTGCAAATAGGTCAGAAGGCTTAAGAACAAGAGGATGACTATCTACACTACTTGATCGGCTTAAAACAAGGATTCGGCATTGCTGCGTTGGTCAAAATGTTCAATATTTGAAGCTGCTAAACTATGAGTGGCAAACCTGTTTTGTCTGATTTATAGTATTCACAATGATGGCCAATGTAGTGACTTTTACAACAATGATGGAATTCGTTCCCTGGAGGCCAGTATGAGATGTGTTAAGTTTGGTGAGCACTTGAGTATCGAGTGACCAATTGTTGCATTGCTGTCTGACAATCTCACATAAGAATCAGAGGGTACAACTACTATGCATCCTGGTCTAGATTTAGTGGTCAGAAGGCAAAAAGGTCCGAAGGAATCAGAACCGGAGGATGATTATTTGGCTACAAAAGAAAATCTTGGGTTGCCAAGTTGTTCAAAATGTGGCAAGGTGGATGAGCACTATAGTTATGAGTGTGAAAGATTTGCAGCTACTAAATTGGCATTGATGACAACAAAACTATATTGTCCGTTTTGTAGCCTTCTCAATAATGGCCAATGTAGCCACCTTGACCGTGATGATGGACATCATTCCCTCAAGACTTGTAATAGATGTGATAAGTATGGCGAGCACTGAAGTTCTGAGTGTCCTAATGTTGCATTGCGGACGCCTAGTCAGGATCGTCGGGCACTAGGCGGTGTAAGCGGTTAGGCACTGGGCGTCATTTTTTGTTTGGTTTTTCTCAGCAGAACTGAAACCAAATCTCGACCATATGTCCTCTCTGTTCTTTCTAAACCCAAAACTCAATTCTGTATGTTTTTTCTCCAAACCAGAAGCATACTCACTGACTTGTCATTTTTCTCTACTCAATTTGATCTTACTTTGCACTCTTTGAATCTGATTAAATCATACGTTTCTCTCTCTCAATTTGAAAGTGAAGAAGGGATAGAAGAAAGTAGAGAGAGAAGAAAGATGCAGTCATGAGAGAGAAGAGATGAGAAAGGAGAGATGCATAGATGAGAAAAAAGAGAGATGAAGAAGATGAATCCACGTATGGTGTGGTGGTATTTTTTTTTCCTTTTGTTTTTTTTTTCTTTTAAGAGAGAAGTGGTGCAGTGGTTGACAACTAAAGTTTCATTATCAATTATTTTGATAAGATTTGACTTTTGAGATAAGTCATGCATACCATTAGGTGACTAACAATCATTATTTATGAAGTATATAATAAAATAATTAAAAAATTAAGAACCGCCTAGGCCCCTAGGCGCTAGTCCCCGGATCAACGCCCAACTAGCGCCTAGCGTTTTTTAGAACCTTGTACCGAAGTGGCACTACTGACAGCAAAACTGTATTGTGCGTTTTGTGGTTTCTCAATGATGGCCAATGTAGCCACCTTGGCCGTGATGACGGACATCCTTCCCTCAAGACTTATAATAGATATAGTAAGTATGGCGAGCATTGGAGTTCTGAGTGTCCTAATCTTATATTGCGATCTGACAGTCCCACAAAAGAATCAGATGGTGTGTTTGGCAAGCTTTGGAGTTATAATTTAAAGGATAATTAAGTGGCTGAAAAAGAAAATTTTGAGTCGCACATTTGTGGCAACAATAAACATGTGTTCAAAATTTGAAGCTGCTAAATTGGCACTGATGACAGCAAAAGATTATCATCCATTTTGTAGTCTTCTCAATGATGGCCAATGTAGTCACTTTGACAGTTATAATGTACATCCTTCCTCAAGACTTGTAATAGATGAGGTAACTATGGCGAGCACTGGAGTTCTGAGTGTCCTAATATTGCATTGCGGTCTGACAGTCCCACACAAGAATCAGAAAGTTTTTTTCTCAAGCTCTGGAGTTATGATTTAGAGGATAATTATGTGGCTGAAAAGGAAAATTTTAAGTTGCACATTTGTGGCAACTAAAAACATGAGTTTCGAAGATTTGAAGATTCTAAATTGGCATTGATTACAGCAAAAGTATATCGTTTGTTTTGTAGTCTTCTTAATAATGGCAAATGTAACCACTTTGACAGTTATAACGAAAATCTTTCCCTCAAGACTTGTAATAAATGTGGTAAGTACGATGAGCATTGGAGTTCTGAGTGTCCAAATGTTGCATTACAGTCTGACAGTCCCACACAAGAATCAGATGCTTTGTTTGGTGAGCTCTGGAGTTTTGATTTAAAGGATAATTATGTGGCTGAAAATGAAAATTTTGAGTCGCACATTTGTGGCAACTATAAATGTGAGTATCCAAGATTTGAAGTTGCTAAATTGGCACTGATGATAGCAAAAGTTTATCATCCGTTTTGTAGTCTTCTCAATAATGGTCAATGCAGCCACTTTGACCATTATAACACACATCCTTCATTCAAGACTTGTAATAGATGTGGTAAGTATGGCGAGCACTGGAGTCCTAATATTTTTTTTCCCTCATAAGGCTACTAGATTAAAAATTGGGTTAAATTTTGGATATAAAACTCAACATATTTACAAAAATACCACTAGAGTAAAAGTCGACAATCATTCTCCTTCTACTCGACCGACCCCCAAGCGAACTCCGGTGAGGTCTGTAGTGACCACAAAAGCTATTGTTACTAACAATAAAAGCTACTATCATTAGCAACAAAAATTTTAGCCAAATAGTCACCCTCAAGTATAAGGGCCAAGTTATAGTGTATGAATTATGAGTATGGGATATAGTACCTAAGATATTGGAAAACCCACTTTAGCTAGGGAAAACCTAAAGGGTGTTAGATGAATATGCAAATGTACAAATTACAAACAAGCGCTCACAAGTGAACCAAAGTTCATGGTGAATATATGCAAGACGGTGTAGTGGTTTGATTTTCGTTTTGGAGATGGTTTCAACTCAAATGAACACACAATAAAAACTTGAAATGTAAACTAGGCTATGCTAAATTAGATGTGATAGAATGGATGGAAGTTAGAGCTTTAGGTTGTTCACCATAGCCTCCCTTACATGCATTGATGTTGAAACTATAAGTAAAACAGTCCCAAGTATCCAATTATCCTCTTAGCATCCGGATAAGACTACTAAGGTCTAAACTCCTTTGATTTTATCAATTCCCATCGGATAAGTGCGAAACTAATTACCCAAGAACGTGTTATATTACCGGAATTATCGAGCCCTAGGAATAAGATATTGGAATCCTCTGCCACAGACCGAGGGAAGGGAGCACGCCGTAGAACCATTCGAAGAGAAACATGATGACTTATGCGGATCGAAGCGGAATGGATCAGATATGAGCTTTATCGGATCGCACAGTTCAAGGCTTCTGATGACGAGCACTCATCTCTGCAATTCTGGGAAATTAAAAATTGCAAACACCTAGAACCAATCCTCATGGACTACATCCAGATTGACGTCGATGAAGTCCCGATGACCCTCGAGAATACCCAAACTCAAAGATTCCGATTCCAATTGCGATAGCATCCACTCCGAATCGAATTCCTGTTCTTCTAAAGAAATTGAAGTTGATCAGGATTCCGAGTCCGATTGCTAATCGGAGTCGTCGGTTTTCGATCCATTTAGGGCTTTTACTACAGACGAAATGATAACTAGAGTGGTGGGTATGGAGCGTAAGACTATTATGAAGTGTTTCGTTTCCAGTATGGGAGCGGCTGACAGAGAAACCAGAGTGGTGAGATTGGTTGGTTCGACATATCTAAGGATGAGATTGCTGAGAAATCGAGGGGAGAGAGAGAGAACAAAATTTGTTATTTCAAATTTCTGCAATTTTGTCACAAAAAAAAATTCTGAAATTTTATTTTAGAATTTTAGAATTTTGCCTGCCATGTTGGCATGTCACATCAGTCACTTAATGGCTCCATTTGATGAAACATGACTGAGAGGTCTATTGGATGAAAAATGATAGTGTGAGGGTGTTTTTGATGAAATTGAGGGATTGAATTGATTTTGGACTCAAACCACTGTGTACTAAACAATGTTTAGCCCTTAAATCAAATTGAAATAAAGGTCCTTGACCCAAAGCACTAAAATTAGATAAAATTATCCAACTTACCTTAGCAACAGATTTTTATTCCCACTAACCCAAATCAAACAAAAATAACAAATATGCCCTCAACTTAATTAAGAAACTACAACTACTGCCACCCACTCATCTCTCTCTCTCTCTCTCTCTCTCTCCTCCGGCCATCTCTCTGTCTTTCCTCCGCCATGTCTCTCTCTCTCTCTCTCTCTCTCTCTCTCTCTCTCTCTCTCTCTCTCTCTCTCTCTCTCTCTCCAGAGTGTCTCTCTCTTCTCCGCGCCATTGTCGATGCTCGAAGGGTACTAGAATGGCCGGAAAACGACTAGATAACCTGGAGGCGATTCTCGACGACGCTCCCGGCTATACTCCGATCGTTTTGCAGAACCACCCGCCGCTTCGATCATTTTGCAAAACAACCACTCGTCGTTACTGCTCCAATCGACCTCGTCGACGATGCAGAACTACCAGTTGCCATCGTTTTGCAGAACCGATCTGGTGAGGACCCGATCTGGCGGAGGTGCAGCCCAGAAGCAGACGATCGTCATGAGATAGTGCCATGGATCGTGCCACTGGCGGGGACTTTGTGCAGCTCGGAGTCGTGTAGCTCCGGTTAGACAGCTTCAAGACAACTCCGATCCCGAGTCTGCAACCGGAATAAAAAGGGGCGGTGGGTGCCCAGATCATTTTTCTGGGTTCCCAAATCAGGAATTTTTTTTAAGTAATGGGAGAGAAGGAAAGAAAAAAAAGTTTTGAATGTCTATTGGAGGGCAATAGACGTTTATTGCAGGTGTCTATTGGAGGGCAATAGACGTTTTGAATTGATATAATCTCTTCATTTTTTTTCTTTAATCAAAGTTTTATTTGTCTAATTTTAGGAAGATTAGTTCACATTTTTTTAATCGAAAGTTCTATTGGGAGGTAATAGAGGTTATATTACCCTCTATTAGGGGGCAATAGATGTCTATTAGAGGGCAATAGACTATTGGGGCAATAGACATCTATTGGGGGCAATAGAGGTTTTCAAAAAAATCCGGTGGGCGACTGCTGGTGGCAGGATCCGGAGATCGGTGACCGGATTCCGACGGCCGATGACGGGCTCCGGTGATGTCTCCTATGGTTTCTCTCTCTTCAAATTTTTTTTTCTCTCTCTCTCTCTCACTCTCTAAGTAACAAAGGGGTTAGGGGTAAAATGGTATTAAAAGAATTTTTTAAAAAAAATCTTAATAGGGTATTAGGGAAGACTCCTTTAGAGTGTATTGGGTAAGAGGGAATTAAAAAAACTTAATGGGGTTAGTGGGAAAAAAGTCCATAGAAATGGGGTAAATGGACAAAAACCCTTGAAATAATTGCAAAAACCAAATGAAAGGCTGATTACTACAAGAGATTCTGATCAACTTGGCAGCATTTAATGAGTAGTACGATACATACAAAGATGAGGAGAGAGAAAGAGAATCAGGATTTGCAACGAGAAAGCAATGAGGCAGGAAAATTGAAATTGATTTTTTTTTTCAATTTTACTTAGGGGTAATGGTGTTCACAAAAAATATCGTAAAGATTTTGATGAAATTAAATGTAATGATTTTATAAATTGAATAACGAATTAACGATGAAGAGGTAAAAAAGAGACAAAAAAATTAGTAATAAATTCAAATTTGGGTGGAGAAAATAAAGATTTATGTTATCTAATGAGAAATTAAGTAGTCATTGTATTTAATTAATTACTTATATATTTATTTTTTCTTACTTTTTGGATTTTAGAAAATTAGATTACTTATTAGTTATTTTATATTTGGACAATATAATTTTTAATAATTCAAATATTTTTAAATGTAAACTAAGAAAATAATAGGGTGGTAATAACATAGCAAACCTGGTGGAGAAAACATCTTTCCGTAGAAAAGGGATACCGAAGACAGCACACTACCGCAGTAAATACAACATCCCATCAAAACTTGCCTTGTAATTTTTGGTCGGAGTGGTCCATGTCTATTCCCCTTATCTCTCACAAGATTCCAAATTTGCATCAGACTTTCACAGTTGCTCAATTTGAGAGAGTACAGTATTCGTGTTTTCGTTTTCTGTCCTCAACGAAATGCTGTTAGTTTGAGTTGGAGGACACATGCCCACTCCGAATTGAGCCCACCCCCCCCCCCCCCCCCCCCCCCCCCCCAGTAGCTCACTTCTCAACGCGTTTAGAAGATTGGAGGATGGCGTTTTCGGTGTTGGGATCATTGGGTTCTCATGTTTTTGTAAGAAAATCTCATCAGAGACCTTTAACGATTCAATCGGTCAGAGAGAAAGGGAGGCGCAACGTTAGTTTCAAGCTCTCAAGGTCGAGGGTTATGTCAAGCAAGTCTGAATTAGTTGACTTTGATGAGAGAACAAGCCCGATTGAGGTATGCAGTTTTCATCTTTATGTGGTATTTGGTTTTGGGTTGCTGAAGATTATTAGTTTTTACATTGGTTTGTGCTAAGGTTTCGATTTTCTACTGAGGACAAAAGAAATTAGTCCACTTTGTTATTCTTTTCAACTATTGATGGAGTCCCACATTGAAAAATTTGAAGTAGATAGGACAAATGTAGTGAGTTTCCAATAAATGCAGTAGTAAGAACTGTTTTTTGCTATATATAAATTCAGTGTAATATACAACATACTCAATTCGCCTGTATGATCAAATTAAAATGCAAAAACAATTAGAGATAGAATGATTGAATTAATTTCAGTTTTCAGTCTATGAGTTTTAAGTCGCATAGAATATGGTGTTTGAGCCATTCCTGCTGCTGCTGACTTCTGGACTTTTACATTCTTATTTTTTTTTTCTGTTCTGGGTGATGGTGCAAGAAAAACACTTTAAAATGTGTAGGCTTAAATCTTAACAGTATTTATAGGCTTAACTGTTCTTAAAACATATGTGTATGCTTAGCACAGGATGATTTGATCTTTTATATAGTTTTGTTTCAGCATATCATGTACCCATTTGTTACTAATTTCACGATAGGAATATTGCCGACTGGCGACTGCTATGAATTCTCTGTTTCAACAGAATAACTACTAGTTATTGGAATGCAATTTTGAAGGGCTTGTTTGCTTATGTTTTGTTCATTGTTGAAAGGTCAGGAAAGAGATAGAACGATGCTATGAACTGATACACAGACTTGGGAGAGGGGTCGTGTATTTGGGATCTTCAAGGATGGGACCTGATCATTCACATTATTTGCAAGTACTTGAGTTGGGTAGAGAGGTGAGTCAGAGATGTTTTGTCCTGCCTTGCTTGCAGTAGTACACGATCATACAAAAAGTATTTTTGTATAGCTGCTACTGCAGGGCACATACAGTAGCTTTAAAACATGGAAAGGGTTCTGGAATTAAGTTCTGAATAGCCAATTAATGAGATTTTCTTTTCCCAAACATCTTACTGAGCAGATTGCAAACCTTTTGGAATGTACTTCATGGACGGGGGCTGGTCCAGGGCTAATGGATGCTGCTACTAAAGGTGCTTTGCAAGCAGGAAAATCAGTTGGTGGATTTAAGATTGGTAAAGAAGCTGGCGAATGGACAGCGTCAAATTACCATCCTTACCTACCTTCAGAAGTTTATCTAACATGCAGGTAAAGATACACTTATTTGCTAGAAAGATTACCAATGCAGTTTCAAAATCCTGAAAAATTTAAGAAATGCTTTAAACTTGCAGGTTTTTCTCTGCTAGAAAACATGGGCTGGTAGATGCTGCAGTAAGAAGCAGTAGTGCTGATAGGACCGCAGTTGTTGCTCTTCCTGGTGGGATTGGTACTCTAGATGAAATTTTTGAGATATTAGCACTAATTCAGCTACAACGGATTGGATCAGAGCTTCCAGTTCCATTCTTGTTGATGAACTATGACTCGTTCTACTTAAAGCTACTGGACTTTCTTGATGATTGTGAGGATTGGGGTACTCTCTCCAAGGGAGAGGTTTCATCTCTGTGGAAGGTTTGTGATAGCAACTCAGAGGCTCTATCTTATTTGTCAGATTTTTATAACCTACATGCTAGTGACAAAGGTAACCATGAAAAAGAATAGCTTAGTGCAAGCTGAACGATTTCTTGATAACATTTGGAGTTGATGAAATGGTTGTCCGTATTTCCCATTGGTGTATCTGCAATATATGATAATGGTGTGAAAGCCTGTTGAGAACTTAACAACACTTGAAGACTGAATATTGTTCGTTATGGACTAAACTTCATGTTGGAATCGTATTCAAGTACTAACATCAAAAGGTAAGGGGATTTGCTTGAAAGGTTGGGGAAGAGGCTAGGAAAGCTTCTGGCATTTATGGAAACTCTCAGAAGATGGTCATGAATGATCATGGAACGTTTGATGCTCTGGTCGTCGCCATTAGACTCGCAGTATGGCCCATGATTGAGTGAGCGAAGTTTAGGGGGTGTAGCAGTTCCGTTGCAATTATCCCAACTATGTAATTCTCTATACTGGGATGTCTATATGCATGTATCATTGACTATTCTTGCATTGGAAGAACTGCCATTAATTATTGATGAGTTGGATTAAGCATTATCGTATTAACTGGGCAGAAACTACGATTTTGATTCTGATCATACAACCAAGGACTACACACAATGTGATCCTGGTTTGCACACTGTTCCATAAATTGGACCTATAATACTGGAAATATAGGTTTAACTCTTGTTCATATGAATTTAATTATCCAAACCACGAAAGCATCTGTAATTAAGTATTGGTTCCATTTTCATAAATATCAGTATGGTATTTGGTATTCATTCAACCAGTATGTAATACTAGAACTTTGCATCCATCTCATTAGCACTAGAACTTTGCATCCATCCTGCTAAACAGTTAACGACTCTAAAACTTAGGTAAAGCTGATGTGGAGACAATCTAGACCTTTAGATCACTTCGAGCATCATGATTTTATGAATTTTACATAACTTTACAACCCTACGATTTTAGAAGACTCGGATCCTTGAAGAAGAGGGTTGTTCAACACCTCCTCCTAGGGCTGGGCATAAACCGATCCGGATATGTAAAACCGGCTGAACCGGCCCGGAAAACCTGATCGGGGACCGAATCGGATGAAATACGGCAAAAAAACTATCTGTTCCGAACCGGACCGGATTTTTTCGATTCGAGACCAGATTCAGCCTCTGAACCGACTGGACAGAACCGAACCGGCTGAATAATTAGTTATTTAATTTTTATTTAAATTAACATTAGTTTTTATTTAAATTAGTTGTCGAATTCTCATTGGATCCAATTAGGTTGCACATAAAATCTATCGTACCTGATTCATCTGAAGAAAACCCTAATCTCTCTCTTGGGTTCTCAGCAGCCTCTCATCTCTCTCGAGTCTAGACTCAAACATCCCTCTCACAGCCGTCGACCAACGAGACCAACGTAGCTGACCAAGCCGCCTACCAACGACGCCGACTTGCACAACGTTGAGCCCAAGCTTCAACTTCGATCTACACTTCTGCGCAAAGCTTTTGATCTGCACAACGTCAACTTCGATCTACACTTCTACGCAAAGCTTCGATCTGCACAATGTTGAGCCCAACCTTCAGCCTTCGATCTTCGATCTGCACAACGCCGACCTTCAACCCTCATTCGATCTGCAATTCTGCACAGCGCCGTCATCGTCAGCAAACACCAAAACCGCACCGGGCTGAACTGAAAATTCTGGTAACCCGAATACGTCAGCCCAGTCCATTATAAAACAGTTGTCAGTCCCAATTTTAGCCCAACCGACCAATGCGGGTCAAACTAGGGTTGGGCCCAAAACCGAGCCGGCCCAACCCGCGCCCACCCCTACCTCCTCCAACGTCCTTCAAAAACTTGATCTTGATTTTCCTAAGCGTGGTGAGAGCCTCTTGCATAATTACTCTCTTCTTGTGATTCTGCTGAACAAGCAATAACTTATCTCATAACAGAGATAAGCATTCCCTCTTGCTCACAAAATCATGATCCTCCTCTATTCCAAGTAAAGTAGCATCCACAACTTTAACTACCGCACCTGCATCTAATGAATTTGCAACCCATAGCTTTAAACTCATTTCCCTAGCGAAGATCTCATCAATTGGCTTCATTCTTGTGAATGTCTCCATCACTACAATACCAAACCTATACACATCCCTTCTTTTGGTGACCATTCCTTCCATTCCATATTCTACTCATATGTAAGTGAAAACAAAATAAAGTAATTAAGGACAAAATATATACTGATTAGCTCGTAAATTTACTGCAATTACCTGGAGCCATATAACCGATTGTGGCAAGGGTCACGATTCGAGTCATAGAATCTCCTCCACCTAAGAGTTTTGTAATGCCAAAATCAGCAACATGTGCACCCATATCATCATCTAGTAATATATTGCTGGGCTTCAAATCACAATGGACAATAGGTGTCTCATTACCATGATGAAGGTACTCCAATCGCCGACGCAACATCAATCAATATATTCAACCTCTGACGGATGTCTAAGGAAAAGTTTGAAAATACAACCATTTGTCAAGACTCCCATTAGGCATGTAGTTCAATATGAGAGCTTTGAAATCAATCTGGCTGCAACAACTGATGACTTTGATGAGATTTCGGTGACGAATATTGCTTAGCATTTCACATTCAATATCAAAACTTGCGAATGCCCCTTCTAGTTGTAAATTAAAAACCTTTACGGCAACCTCCATATCATCTGACAGTGTTCCTTTGTATACCGAGCCAAAACCCCCATCTCCAAGTAAGCTGCGTTCGGTGAATCCATTTGTCGCCCTTAGAAGTTCTTGGTATGAAACTATTCTCCATAGAAGTTGAGGCAAGAAGGTAGTCTCAGTTGTAGCTTTCACCTTTTTCTTTCTCTGTAAGATCAATATCCAAATGGAGATCACTAGAAATAGTGCTGACAAGATCACCGGAATAACATACTTGAAGATAGATATACCAGTTTTCCTTTTAAAGGAAATCAGAAACAGTCTTCTCTTGAATCCTAAAACCCTTCTCCACCATCCAAGTCCGGAAGAGATGCTATTTGAAGGCATTAGATTCAATAGGTTTACGGGTGAGAGGTTTCCCCAGAAGAAAAGATTGAGAAGATCGACGAACAGGACCTCCTCCAATCTTCCCCAGATCTGGGGCGTTACCTCCTTTAGCTAGAGCCAAAGAGGCAGCAAAACTGGCAGTGATGGCATCAATTGAAGCCATGGAGAAAGCAAAGAAGAGAAGACGGCAAAGGTTGCCGACTAGGTAGCTAGGGTTTTGGGAGAGAGCCCTTAGGTTTCGAGATAAAATCTCACTTTTCAATTTCTTGTTTTTCCAGGTTTTTAAAAGCGTATCAATTGAAACAAACGTTGGGGCATAAAGTTTATATAGCCTGTTTAAGCTGGATACAAAAAAATCCACTTACACCAGATAACAATCTCTCCAAGACAAGAGAGAAGCAATCCATTTCAGCTGGTCTATTTCTTAATTCATATGATACTGAATGCAACCTACAGTTCCATATTCAGCAATTCCTTGTTGCAAAAATCAGAAGGTTCAACGCAAATCCCTCATTCAAATCAATTTAAGGTACTAAAATTTTATAAACAATTCCAAATTTTATTGACTTCAATTTTATAAAAGTATTATCATACTCACTAAACTTCCACAAAAGCTCCACTATAATCAAAGGGTCTGCTGTAAAGATCCATGGTGCTGTCCACACTCTCATATTCCTCAGAACCTGCTGAAGTGGGCAATGGATTAGTACCGGCGTTCAAAGCAGCGATTTGTATAATGTTCTCTATCTGTTTCACCACTTCCCCCACCCATTCTTGGTCTTTTATCCCATAATCCTTCTACACAAGACATTGCCAAATCCACAACCATTTCTACACCTTTGAGCTCTGTTCCTAAACCAATGAATGGATCAAGAATGTCATCAAGGTTGTACCGATCTTTCGACTTATCCATTGTCATCTGTACCACTCTCACTATATATTTCCCTTGCACTATTGGCCTTCTAGCAGTTATCAGCTCCAACATTACCACGCCAAAGCTATACACGTCGCTCTTCTCAGTCAACTGTTGAGTCATATAATATTCAGGATCCAAGTAGCCATATATTCATGGAAAACCACAGTTCAGTTATATTTAAGGTCCTATTGTAATAATTTCTACATTGCATTATTTTTGCAAGAGGAGTTAAAAGAGTTTCTACTGACCAGTGTCCCTTTAACTTGAGTAGATAAGTGGTCCATTCCACTATCAGCAATTGACTTGGAGAGACCAAAATCAGCAACTTTTGCATTTAAATCTTTATCGAGTAGTATGTTGTTTGATTTGATGTCCCGGTGTATAATGGTTGGGTTTGCATGTTCATGAAGATATGCCAGACCTCTCGCTGCACCAAGTGCTACTTGAAGTCTTCTCATCCAGTCCAACCTGATTCCGGACTTCCCTGAACCAAGATAGAAATGAATCAAGAAGTGTTTCTGATAACAGAGTAAAATATATACTTTCCCTTCTATAACAAGCTTTGTAAAGTGCAAATGCATGGAATACCTGAAAGGCTGTCCCTCAAATCACCATTTGGAACATACTCATATACCAATATTTGTTCTCCTTGCTCAAAACAGAAACCTACAAGGCCAACAAGATTCTTATGATGTACTCGTGATACGAGCTCAACCTCGGCATTGAACTCAACTCCTCCCTGCATAGATTCCCGTTTAGCTCTTTTGATGGCTACCATTTGACCTGTTGGAAGAATTCCCTTATACACCTGTAAAATGTTTCCAAAAGTCATATATATTGTACTGATGTTTGATTAAGTCTCTATTATAATGAAAGATGATCAAAGTTAACCTGGCCATCACCCCCAGATCCAATATCATTTGCTTCTGAAAAACCATCGGTGCATTTCTTGAGCTCTTCAAATGAGCAATCTTGCTCCTTGTAGTTGAGGACCACTAGCACCGCTGTTTGAAATCCCTGTCTGCTGCATTTGTACGAAACTAACTCAATAAAATTACCGCCTTCATCAGGAAGTCACAAAACAAACTGTGTCAAATCCCCTAACAACTTTTTAAGTTATTGATGCTCTTACCAAAAGGATTGATCCACTCAATGACTCGTCTGCTCTCCTCTTCTGGCGGAGAGCATAAAGCCATACAAGGACTACTAATGAAAGGAGCACAGAACCACCAATTGCTGTACCAATTATCACAGCCTTGTTTGATCCTGTAGGCACATTAAAATGATGAGAGAGAGAAACAATGATAGATTAAAATATGGTTTTCTTAGTTACCTCCAGAGCTGGTGTAAAGAACAAGAAAAGAGAAGGGTCCAAAATATTTTGGACGTGCCTCGAGAGTCTGGTTGCTAAGAGCAGTTGATATAGCACATTCTTCTTCTTGGGTGAAGCTAACGTGATTACCAGATGGGAAAATTTGTATTGTCAGTTCTAGTTGAAAAGATGAGTCCCATCTAGGATTACTCAGAGAAACTGAATCCACAGGAAGGTTGAGGGACTGTAAAGATCTTGTGTTTTTTGCGAGAGGAAGGTAATAATTTATGTCTTCCAAGTTTGAGTAAGAAACAAATAAGAAGACCAGAGTCTGTGTGTAGGGAAATGCACAGTTACAGTTGGGGGAAGCAACCTGGCCGGAACTACAGGCATTGCAGTTACTTCCTGGAGTTGAAATTGAAGATTCTGGTGGAGAAATATTACAGTATATCTTTGCTGTTGTAGTATAAATGTATAAATACTGTGTATGTCTATATCATGTATCAAAATACGTAAAGTATTTAGATAGGTACTTGAGTGTATAATCATAGGTACTTGAGTGTATGAAGACTTATGTAACATGCTTTGCCAAAGGGCAACAAGCATGGTAGAAAATCATCATCAAGATGGTTATCATTTTGGTTTTCTCTTTGAGCTTTCACACTTCAAATGTATTCCTATAAATAACCCTTTGTATGAAATGAATAAACACACTTGAAAATCTCCATTCTCTCTGAAATATTACTCTCTCTTTCTGTTTGTCAATTCCTCTTGTTCTTAAACACGTTATCTCTAGAATTAGAATAGAAAATTGACGAAAGAAGAGTTCATCATCGATTGAAGTCATTTTTCCAAACCTACAAAAAATCCCCGAACCCAAGCTCATATCAAAGCTCTTGATTCCAGAAGCCCGGAACTGGTCCCAGAATCGCCGGAACCGGTCGGAAACTACCTGAACCGGCCGCCGGAAGCAGAAAACCCGAACCGGACCGCTGTCGAGTGCTGCCGAGGATCTGCCGAGGTGCTGCCGAGAGCTGCGCAGCAGCTGCCGAGACTCTGCGCAGCAGCTGCCGACACATCTGTCGACAAATTTGCGGGGCGACTTTCCGACAACTTTTCAGGCGACTTTTCCGGCGACTTTTTGGACGATTTTTCTCTACTTTTTCCAACGATCCTTCTGATCACCTCCGATAATTTTTCCGATCAAAATTTCCGGCAACACTATTTCAAGGTATTCTTTACTAAAAGTTCCCGTTTTTGAGTTTTTATTTATTTTCTCTCATTTTTCCTTTTTCTCAGGAACTTACAATCAAAAGCGGAATTATAGAAATTCACGCCAAACGAACTAAGAGCGTTCGTAATCAATGAACTAAGAGTGTTCACAATGATTCTTGGAAATTGATTTCTTGGTAGCATAGCTCGGAAATCTTATTATTTTTCGTGGAAGTTTTAACTTTGAAACTAATATTTTCTTCTTATTTTCAAGGATGTCGAATGAACCTAGACTCGATTTTCAAATCCTTGACTCAACAGGTTCGGATTACCATAGCTGGAAAACCGACGTTGAGAACCATCTCACATCGAAGGGGATATTGCCTATCATCCATGCACCAGACCCGACCCTTGTGCTCCCTCGAACACCCAAGAGGCATGCACAAGCAATCATCTTGATGCGACGTCATATGGACAAAACACTCAGACTAGAGTACATGTCCATCAAAGATGCAAATTATTTATGGGAGGCGCTACAAGAGCGCTTTAACAATATCCAAGATTCTCTCCTCCCTGACTTGAAGGTTCAGTGGAACGATGTACGCTTCTCAGACTTCAAGTCTATTGCTGAGTACAATTCAGAAGCTCTTCGTCTTAAGTCCATGTTGAGGTTCTGTCAAAAACCCCTCACAGAAGAAGAGCTAATTGAGAAAACTCTCTCCACCTTCCCCGTTGCAGCAATCTTGCTATCAAAGCAGTATCGCACTGAAGTAAATGCTGGACGAATTACGAGGTTCAATGAGCTCATAAATATTTTTTCGGTAGCCGAAAAGCACGACAACATTCTCATAAAGAATTATAATTCAAGACCCATTAGAACCAAGAGTGTTCGTGAGGTAAATTATAATGCACCCAAGAGAGGGCACAAGGAGCGGTACCCCAGCAATAGGGGACATGTGTACCCTAATAATAAGGGACATGAAGGACGAACATGTCCATATAACCGCCCCAATAAAGAAGGAAACCGTAACTTTAGAGCGGGCACACCTGATGGCAACTCCACACGTGGAAGAGGGAGATATGGCAACACCGGCCTTGGAAATAGCACCATGGGCCGTGGAGGTCGCACCATGCGCCGTGGTAGTAGCAGCAACCCTCCTAGGGAATATCCACAACGTGCACAACGTGCACAACCTGTACCTCAAATGAAGGGAGGGAACCACAATGACATATGTCATAGATATGGATCAATTGAGTATTTGTTTAAACAATGTCATGCAAGTATCCAATTAGCTGCACGCTACAAGGAGTACAGGGAAGTAAGAGAGCAAGAGGCTAACCTTGCCGAAGATGAAAATAGTGAAGATGTCAATCTCACCGTTGAGGACTTCAAAGCTGTAGATGAAGAGCACAAGGATGCCACAGACTTTGGTTAGAATAATCCTGTTTCTATTTTCCATGAATGGCAAATGTGCCTTAGTCAATAAATAACAATTGTATTAAACTCCTTCTTATATGGCGTACCTAATGAAGTATGATGTCTAGGAAAGCAATTGAGATCGGGGTATTTAAGCGAGCCTCGCTCCACCAACATCTCACTACTTTCCTGGTCATATTTCATTGGAATTACCAAAAGGATTGAGTGATAACAATTTGTCTAAAGTTTGATATTTGGAATAGACTTACGAATAACTTTGATGTAATCATTGGCTATTTTCCCTATTAATAAAGTATCACATTCAATGTCATGGACATGTGTTAATATTCCAAACTTTATCCCTTTCACTATGTTTTCCGGAGAATTGGAATGCCTTCTTGATAGTGGCACCACACATACTATATTGCGACATAGGCAATTATTTTTATGGATGACACCTAGTCGATCCTCAGTAACTACGATGGCAGAACCATCACAATTGATTCATGGTCGAGGACCAGCTCAATTTTTGTTACCAAATGGCACAAATGTTAATGTCGCTGAAGCTCTATATGTTCCAAGGGCCGGAAGGACCCTATTAAGCTTTAAAGACATAAAAGCCAATGATTTTCATGTGGAAACACATTGTGAGAATGGACAAGAGTTCCTTTGCATCACCTCTAAAAACTACGGAAATACACGCGTTTTAGAGAAACTTATGTGTCGCTCTAGTGGATTGTATGCAACCACTATTAGAGTAATTGAATCCAATCATGTCATGAATGACAATTTATGGGATCCTGACACATACAAGCTTTGGCACGACCGTTTGGGACATCCAGGTCGTGACATGATGCTCCGTATATTAAACTTCACACGGACACCCATTCTTCAAAACAAAAAGAAGTACGAACCAAACATTGGTCCAAAGAGTTACTTCTAAAGCATATCATTCGTTTTGCAAAGCTTGCTCTTTAGCAAAGGTAGGATCAAGACCATCCTATGCAAAGGACACTAAAGAAAATATACCATTCTTACAAAGAATACAAGGTCATATTTGTGGACCTATCCAATCAACTTGCGGACCATTTAGATATTTTATGGCGTTGGTTGATGCATCGACACGTTGGTCACATGTCATGCTCTTAACCACAAGAAATGCTGCATTTGCTAAACTCCTAGCACAAATCATTAAGTTAAGGGCTCACCGCCCTGATCATCCTATTAAGTCAATTCGTCTTGACAATGCTGGAGAATTTACATCAAGAACCTTTGATGATTATTGCATGTCCATTGGGATTGAGGTCGAACACCCTGTCCCTCATGTACACACCCAAAATGGACTCGCAGAAGCTGCCATTAAAAGACTTCAAATGGTTGCCAGGGCATTGGTTATGCGCACCAATCTCCCTATTTCTGCTTGGGGCTATGCAATATTACATGCAGCTGTGCTTATTCGTCTGAGACCCACTGCCACCCAACCCTTTTATGCGTCCCAAATGGTGACTGGGTATGAGCCTAATGTCTCACACTTACGCATATTTGGGTGTGCAGTCTATGTGCCAATTGCGCCGCCACAGCGCACCAAAATGGGTCCTCAAAGACGCTTAGGCCTTTATGTTGGATATGATACTCCAAGCATTATCCGCTACATAGAACCCTTGACAGGTGATCTATTTACCGCTAGATTTGCGGATTGTCACTTTGATGAGACAGTCTTCCCGTCATTAGGGGGAGACAAGAACATTAATGTTCAACAGAAAAGACAGGAATTGTCGTGGTCTGTCCCCACTTTGTCTCATCTTGATCCCCGAACCAAACAGTCTGAAATAGAAGTGCGGAGGATTCTCGATCTTCAGAACTTAGCAAAATCAATGCCTGATGCGTTTTCTGATATCGCTAAAGTGACAAGATCACACATACCTGCTGCAAACGTACCTGCAAGGATTGATGTTCCTAAAACTAAAGGACATGACGGCCCTTCTATGGGTGATACAGTGGCTAGACCCATGGCTCCTGCTAGAAAGCGCGGGAGGCCTATAGGTTCTTTGGATTCTCGCCCAAGAAAGAAAGCGAGTTTGACACTAAATAATCCATTAATCATTGATATAAATAATCTATCTCATGAAAAAATTCCGGATTATGGTTATGTCCAAGAGACATCATTGGAGGACGCTCCAATAGTAGAACCAATTCCAGAGAATAAAGAGATCTCCATGAATTACACTAGTATACATGTAATTATGGACAGAAATTCTATGGCTATTGATGATGCGTTTGCATATCATATTGCAAAAAGAATTATAGAATACGATGATATCGAACCTTGCTCCGTTGAAGAATGTCAACGAAGAGCAGATTGGTCCAAATGGAAAAATGCGATCAAGACTGAATTGGATTCATTAACAAAGAGACAGGTATTTGGGTCTATAACACTGACACCACCAAATATAAAACCTGTTGGCCATAAATGGGTCTTTGTTAGAAAGCGTAATGAGAAAAATGAGGTTGTTAGATACAAAGCCCGCGTTGTGGCCCAAGGTTTCTCACAACGCCCTGGAATCGACTACGAGGAGATATATTCTTCCGTAATGGACGTTATAACGTTCCGCTACTTTGTCAGTTTGGTAGTTTCCAAAAAACTTGACATGTAGCTCATGGATGTGGTTACAGCATATCTCTATGGGGATCTAGATTCAGAGATATATATGAAGGTTCCAGATGGACTTCAATTACCCAAATCAAGTGGCTCTAAACCACGGAGCGCGTTTTCAATAAAATTAAGACGCTCACTATATGGATTGAAACAATCCGGACGGATGTGGTATAACCGTCTAAGTGACTACTTGATTGGGAAGAGATATGTTAACAATGAAATATGCCCTTGCGTGTTCATTAAGAGAACAAGATCCGGAATTGCAATTGTAGCAGTTTATGTCGATGACATGAACCTAATTGGAACTCTAGATGAGTTAAAAGAAACTGCTACATATTTGAAATCTGAATTTGAGATGAAAGATCTCGGGAAAACACTGTTTTGTCTCGGAATAGAACTCGAGCACCGTAATGATGGGATTATGATCCATCAGTCAGCATATACTCAAAAGTTACTAAGGCGCTTTAATGAAGATAAAGCAAAGCCTGTGAGTACTCCCATGATCAACCGTAGTCTTGAGCCCATGAAAGATCTGTTTCGTCCAAGGGATGAGGACGAAGATTTATTAGAAGCTGAAATACCATACCTAAGTGCGATAGGCGTATTATTGTATTTAGCTCATTGCACAAGACCGGATATCTCATTTGCAGTAAACTTATTAGCTCGACATAGTTCTGCGCCAACACGCCGCCATTGGATTGGTATAAAGACAATCCTTCGATACCTAAAAGGTACGATCGATATGGGCTTGTTCTATCCCTACAGAGAGAAAAGAAATGTGAACGCCGGCAACACTATCCATAGTGACCGACGTTCTCCTCCTCCCCTCCATCAAAATGATAATGATGTTCTGACGGGTTTTGCTGATGCAGGGTATCTCTCTGACCCTCACAAAGGTCACTCCCAAACAGGTTATGTCTTTACCATGGGAAGCACCGCGATATCTTGGAGATCTACAAAACAGACTCTTGTTGCTACTTCCTCAAATCATGCAGAGATTATTGCACTACATGAAGCCGTGCGTGAGTGCATATGGCTAAGGTCTATAAATAGACACATTCGAGGAACTTGTGGTTTGAAATTTACCACAAATGAACGTACATGCATTTATGAGGATAATGCAGCTTGTATTGAGCAAATGAAATTAGGTTTCATCAAAGGCGACAATACCAAGCATATATCGCCGAAATTCTTCTACAATCAGCAACAACAAACACTTCTAAATATTGAAGTAAATCAAATCCAATCAGAAGATAATGTAGCTGACTTATTTACTAAGTCACTACCAAAATCCCCTTTCGAGAAACATGTAAGGAGCATCGGATTGAGGAGGATATCCGGACTCTCACGATCTTCAAGAGGAGTCTAAATCAGGGGGAGTATTCAGAAACATACTTCACACTCAACGCGCGTTGTGCTCTTTTTCCCTTTCGACTAAGGTTGTTTTTCCCACAGGATTTTGTTACTTGGCAAGGTTTTTAACGAGGCAACTTCGATGCGCACCACCAACACAATACTATTGAACATGAAATATCCAAGGGGGAGTGTTGTAGTATAAATGTATAAATACTGTGTATGTCTATATCATGTAACAAAATACGTAAAGTATTTAGATAGGTACTTGAGTGTATAATCATAGGTACTTGAGTGTATGAAGACTTATGTAACATGTTTCGCCAAAGGGCAACAAGCATGGCAGAAAATCATCATCAAGATGGTTATCATTTTGGTTTTCTCTTTGAGCTTTCACACTTCAAATGTATTCCTATAAATACCCCTTTGTATGAGATAAATAAACACACTTGAAAATCTCCATTCTCTATGAAATATTACTCTCTATTTCTGTTTGTCAATTCCTCTTGTTCTTAAACATTTGCCATATTGTACTGACTTCCCTCACAAATTGGATTTTCAACGAGGCTGCAAAAGATGAATAACTGCTATTAACAATATGACAAACACATTAGTTACACCTTTTGGAAGTCAAACCAATATTTTAAAGAAAAGACGAGGACAAATGTGCAATATTTTATGCTATATATTGCTTACATCAGTGTGTAGTTGGATCCATCATAGTTTTGAGCAACAACAGTAATGTTGTTCTTCTGCAGATCAACTAGCTCCAATTGGTTGCTATGATTGGTCCCAATATCCAATGAATCACTGAGATTGTTATTTCTTAGTACCCTGTAGCAGGTCCATGGTAATTTGTAATCATTGTTTAAGAACTAGAGGATTTGATAAACAGAATAGAAGAGTAAAATTTCAGAGAGAATGAGGATTTCAATGTGTTTATTCATCTCATACAAAGGGGGTATTTATAGGATTACATTGAAGTGTGAATGCTCAAAGAGAAACTCAAAATGATAACCATCTTGATGATGATTTTCTGCCATGCTTGTTGCCCTTTGGTAAAGCATGTTTACATAAGTCTTCATACACTCAAGTACCTATGATTATACACTCAAGTACCTATCTAAATACTTTTACGTATTTTGTTACATGATATAGACATATACGGTATATATACGATTTATACTACAACACTCCCCCTTGGATATTTCATGTTCAATAGTATTGTGTAGATGGTGTGCATCGAAGTTGCCTCGTTAAAAACCTTGCCAAGTAATAAAACCCTGTGGGAAAAAACAACCTTGGTCGAAAGGGAAAAAGAGCACAACGCGCGTTGAGTGTGAAGTATGTTTCTGGATACTCCCCCTGATTTAGACTCCTCTTGAAGATTGTGGGAGTTCGGATATCCTCCTCAATCCGATACTCCTTACATGTTTCTCGAAAGGAGATTTTGGTAGTGACTTAGTAAATAAGTCAGCTACATTATCTTCTGATCGGATTTGATTTACTTCAATATTTAGAAGTGTTTGCTGTTGCTGATTGTAGAAGAATTTCGGCGATATATGCTTGGTATTGTCGCCTTTGATGAAACCTAATTTCATTTGCTCAATACAAGCTGCATTGTCCTCGTAAATGCATGTAGGTTCATTTGTGGTGAATTTCAAACCACAAGTTCCTCGAATGTGTCTATTTATAGACCTTAGCCATATGCACTCACGCACGGCTTCATGTAGTGCAATTATTTCTGCATGATTTGAGGAAGTAGCAACAAGAGTCTGTTTTGTAGATCTCCAAGATATCGCGGTATTTCCCATGGTAAAGACATAACCTGTTTGGGAGCGACCTTTGTGAGGGTCAGAGAGATACCCTGCATCAGCAAAACCCGTCAAAACATCATTTTGATGGAGGGGAGGAAGAGAACGTCGGTCACTATGGATAGTGTTGCCGGCGCTCACATTTCTTTTCTCTCTGTAGGGATAGAACAAGCCCATATCGATCGTACCTTTTAGGTATCGAAGGATTGTCTTTATACCAATCCAATGGCGGCGTGTTGGTGCAGAACTGTGTCGAGCTAACAAGTTTACTGCAAATGAGATATCCGGTCTTGTGCATTGAGCTAAATACAATAATGCGCCTATCGCACTTAGGTATGGTATTTCAGCTTCTAATAAATCTTCGTCCTCATCCCTTGGACGAAACGGATCTTTCATGGGCTCAAGACTACGGTTGATCATGGGAGTACTCACAGGCTTTGCTTTATCTTCATTAAAGCGCCTTAGTAACTTTTGAGTATATGCTGATTGATGGATCATAATCCCATCATTACGGTGCTCGAGTTCTATTCCGAGACAAAACCGTGTTTTCCCGAGATCTTTCATCTCAAATTCAGATTTTAAATATGTAGCAGTTTCTTTTAACTCATCTAGAGTTCCAATTAAGTTCATGTCATCAACATAAACTGCTACAATTGCAAATCCGGATCTTGTTCTCTTAATGAACACGCAAGGGCATATTTCATTGTTAACATATCCCTTCCCAATCAAGTAGTCACTTAGACGGTTATACCACATCCGTCCGGATTGTTTCAATCCATATAGTGAGCGTCTTAATTTTATTGAAAACGCGCTCCGTGGTTTAGAGCCACTTGATTTGGGTAATTGAAGTCCATCTGGAACCTTCATATATATCTCTGAATCTAGATCCCCATAGAGATATGCTGTAACCACATCCATGAGCTGCATGTCAAGTTTTTCGGAAACTACCAAACTGACAAGGTAGCGGAACGTTATAACGTCCATTACGGGAGAATATGTCTCCTCGTAGTCGATTCCAGGACGTTGTGAGAAACCTTGCGCCACAAGGCGGGCTTTGTATCTAACAACCTCATTTTTCTCATTACGCTTTCTAACAAAGACCCATTTATGGCCAACAGGTTTTATATTTGGTGGTGTCAGTGTTATAGACCCAAATACCTGTCTCTTTGTTAGTGAATCCAATTCAGTCTGGATCGCATTTTTCCATTTTGACCAATCTGCTCTACGTTGGCATTCTTCAACGGAGCGAGGTTCGATATCATCGTATTCTATAATTCCTTTTGCAATATGATATGCAAACGCATCATCAATAGCCATAGAATTTCTGTCCATAATTACATGTATACTAGTGTAATTCATGGAGATCTCTCTATTCTCTGGAATTGGTTCTATTATTGGAGCGTCCTCCAATGATGTCTCTTGGACATAACCATAATCCGGAATTTTTTCATGAGATGGATTATTTATATCGATGATTAATGGATTATTTTGTGTCAAGCTCGCTTTCTTTCTTGGGCGAGAATCCATCGAACCTATAGGCCTCCCGCGCTTTCTAGCAGGAGCCATGGGTCTAGCCACTGCATCACCCATAGAGGGGATGTCATGTCCTTTATTTTTAGGAACATCAATCCTTGCAGGTACGTTTGCAGCAGGTATGTGTGATCTTGTCACTTTAGCGATATCAGAAAACGCATCAGGCATTGATTCTGCTACGTTCTGAAGATCGAGAATCCTCCGCACCTCTATTTCAGACTGTGTGGTTCGGGGATCAAGATGAGACAAAGTGGGGACAGACAACGACAATTCCTGTCTTTTCTGTTGAACATTAATGTTCTTGTCTCCCCCTAATGACGGGAAGACTGTCTCATCAAAGTGACAATCCGCAAATCTAGCGGTAAATAGATCACCTGTCAAGGGTTCTATGTAGCGGATAATGCTTGGAGTATCATATCCAACATAAAGGCCTAAGTGTCTTTGAGGACCCATTTTGGTGCGCTGTGGCGGTGCAATTGGCACATAGACTGCACACCCAAAGATGCGTAAGTGTGAGATATTAGGCTCATACCCAGTCACCAGTTGGGACGCAGAAAAGGGTTGGGTGGCAGTGGGTCTCAGACGAATGAGCACAGCTGCATGTAATATTGCATAGCCCCAAGCAGAAATAGGGAGATTGGTGCGCATAACCAATGCCCTGGCAACCATTTGAAGTCTTTTAATGGCAGCTTCTGCGAGTCCATTTTGGGTGTGTACATGAGGGACAGGATGTTCCACCTCAATCCCAATGGACATGCAATAATCATCAAAGGTTCTTGATGTAAATTCTCCAGCATTGTCAAGACGAATTGACTTAATAGGATGATCGGGGTGGTGAGCCCTTAATTTAATGATTTGTGCTAGGAGTTTAGCAAATGCAGCATTTCTTGTGGATAAGAGCATGACATGTGACCAACGTGTCGATGCATCAACCAACACCATAAAATATCTAAATGGTCCGCAAGTTGGTTGGATAGGTCCACAAATATCACCTTGTATTCTTTGTAAGAATGGTATATTTTCTTTAGTGTCCTTTGCATAGGATGGTCTCGATCCTACCTTTGCTAAAGAGCAAGCTTTGCAAAACGAATGATACACTTTAGAAGTAACTCTTTGGACCAATGTTTGGTTCGTACTTCTTTTCGTTTTGAAGAATGGATGTCCGTGTGAAGTTTTTAATATACGGAGCATCATGTCACGACCTGGATGTCCCAAACGGTCGTGCCAAAGCTTGTATGTGTCAGGATCCCATAATTTGTCATTCATGACATGGTTGGATTCAATAACTCTAATAGTGGTTGCATACAATCCACTAGAGCGACACATAAGTTTCTCTAAAACTCGTGTATTTCCGTAGTTTTTAGAGGTGATGCAAAGGAACTCTTGTCCATTCTCACAATGTGTTTCCACATGAAAATCATTGGCTCTAATGTCTTTAAAGCTTAATAGGGTCCTTCCGGCCCTTGGAGCATATAGAGCTTCGGCGACATTAATATTTGTGCCATTTGGTAACAAAAATTGAGCTGGTCCTCGACCATGAATCAATTGTGATGGTCCTGCCATCGTAGTTACTGAGGATCGACTGGGTGTCATCCATAAAAATAATTGCCTATGTCGCAATATCGTATGTGTGGTGCCACTATCAAGAAGGCATTCCAATTCTCCGGAAAACATACTGAAAGGAATAAAGTTCGGAATATTAACACATGTCCATGATATTGAATGCGATACTTTATTAATGGGAAAATAGCCAATGATTACATCAAAGTTATTCATAAGTCTATTCCAAATATCAAACTCTAGACAAATTGCTATCACTCAATCCGTTTGGTAATTCCAATGGAATATGACCAGGAAAGTAGAGAGATGTTGGTGGAGCGAGGCTCGCTTAAATACCCCGATCTCAATTGCTTTCCTAGACATCATACTTCATTGGGTACGCCACATAAGAAGGAGTTTAATACAATTGTTATTTATTGACTAAGGCACATTTGCCATTCTTGGAAAATAGAAAGAGGATTATTCTAATCAAAGTCTGTGGCATCCTCGTGCTCTTCATCTACAGCTTTGAAGTCCTCAACAGTGAGATTGACATCTTCACTATTTTCATCTTCGGCAAGGTTAGCTTCTTGCTCTCTTGCTTCCCTGTACTCCTTGTAGCGTGCAGCTAATTGGGTACTTGCATGACATTGTTTAAACCAATGCTCGATTGATCCACATCTATGACACATGTCATTGTGGTTTCCTCCCTTCATTTGAGGTATAGGTTGTGCAGGTTGTACAGTTTGTACAGGTTGTGCACGTTGTGGATATCCCCTAGGAGGGTTGCTGCTACTACCACGGCGCATGGTGCGACCTCCACGGTTCATGGTGCTATTTCCACGGCCGGTGTTGCCATATCTCCCTCTTCCACGTGCGGAGTTACCATCACGTGCGCCCGCTCTAAAGTTGCGGTTTCCTTCCCTGTTGGGGCGGTTATATGGACCTGTTCGTCCTTCATGTCCCCTATTATTAGGGTACACATGTCCCCTATTGCTGGGGTACCGCTCCCTGTGCCCTCTTTTGGGTGCATTATAATTTGCCTCACGAACGCTCTTGGTTCCAATGGGTCTTGAATTATAATTCTTTACAAGAATGTTGTCGTGCTTTTCGGCTACCGACAAAATATTTATGAGTTCATTGAACCTCGTAATTCGTCCAGCATTTACTTCAGTGCGATACTGCTTTGATAGCAAAATTGCTGCAACAGGGAAGGTGGAGAGAGTTTTCTCAATTAGCTCTTCTTCTGTGAGGGGTCTTTGACAGAACCTCAACATGGATTTAAGACGAAGAGCTTCTGAATTGTACTCAGCAATAGACTTGAAGTCTGAGAAGCGTACATCGTTCCACTGAACCTTCAAGTCAGGGAGGAGAGAATCTTGGATATTGTTAAAGCGCTCTTCTAATGCTTCCCATAAATCCTTTGCATCTTTGATGGACATGTACTCTAGCCTGAGTGCTTTGTCCATATGACGTCGCATCAAGATGATTGCCTCTGCATGCTTCTTGGGTGATCGAGGGAACACAAGAGCCGGATTTGGTTCATGGATGATGGGCAATATCCCCTTGGATGTGAGATGGTTCTCAACGTCGGTTTTCCAGCTATGGTACTCCGAACCTGTTGAGTCAAGGATTTGAAAATCGAGTCTAGGTTCATTCGACATCCTTGAAGATAAGAAGAAAATATTAGTTTCGGAGTTAAAACTTCCACGAAAAATAATAAGATTTCCGAGCTATGCTACCAAGAAATCAATTTCCAAGAATCATTGTGAACACTCTTAGTTCATTTGGCGTGAATTGCTCTAATTCCGCTTTTGATTGTAAGTTCCCGAGAAAAAGGAAAAAAGGAGAGAAAATAAATAAAAACTCAAAAACGGGAACTTTTAGTAAACAATACCTTGGAATAGTGTTGCCGGAAATTTTTTTGACCGGAAAAATTATCGGAGTTGACCGGAAAGATCGTTGGAAAAAGTCGAGAAAAATCGTCCAAAAAGTCGCCGGAAAAGTCGTCGGAAAAGTGTCGAAAAAGTCGTCGGAAAGTCGCCGCGCAAATCTGTCGACAGATGTGTCGACAGCTGCTCGACAGCTGCTGCGCAGCTGCTCGGCAGATGGCTCGGCAGCTGCTGCGCAGCGTCTCGGCAGCTGCTGCGCAGGGTCTCGGCAGCTGCTGCGCAGGTGCCTCGGCAGCTGATGCGCAGGGGCCTCGGCAGCGTCTCGGCAGCTGCTGCGCAGGGCCTCGGCAGCTTCTCGGCAGGTCTCGGCAGCACCTCGGCAACTGCTGCGCAGGGCTCTCGGCAGCGTCTCGGCAGCTGCTGCGCAGGGCTCTCGGCAGCTTCTCGGCAGCTGCTGCGCAGGGCTCTCGGCAGCGTCTCGGCAGCTGCTGCGCAGGGCTCTCGGCAGCTTCTCGGCAGCTGCTGCGCAGGGCTTTCGGCAGCTGCTCGGCAGGTCTCGGCAGGACCTCGGCAGGATCTCGGCAGGTCTCGGCAGCGGTCCGGCAGCGGTCCGGTTCGGTTTTCGGCTTCCGGCGGCCGGTTCAGGCCTTTTCCGGCCGGTTCCGGTGAATCTGAGACCGGTTCCGGGCTCCTGGAATCAAGGGCTTTAATCTGAGCTAGGGTTTGGGGATTTTTTGTAGGTTTTGAAAAATGACTTCTATCGATGAAGAACACTTCTTTCGTCAATTTTTCGATTCTAATTCTAGAGCAACTTCGTGCTGATAACGTGTTTAAGAACTAGAGGATTTGATAAACAGAATAGAAGAGTAAAATTTCAGAGAGAATGAGGATTTCAATGTGTTTATTCATCTCATACAAAGGGGGTATTTATAGGATTACATTGAAGTGTGAATGCTCAAAGAGAAACTCAAAATGATAACCATCTTGATGATGATTTCTGCCATGCTTGTTGCCCTTTGGTAAAGCATGTTTACATAAGTCTTCATACACTCAAGTACCTATGATTATACACTCAAGTACCTATCTAAATACTTTTACGTATTTTGTTACATGATATAGACATATACGGTATATATACGATTTATACTACAACAATCATAACTGTAACTTTACAACCGTATTGAATCTGTAAAACTAGAATGAAAGGTTCATTTATTATTGATTCTCTTCTTTGGGCCAGATCCATCTACTAAACGAAGTCTACACCCATGTAACATTTATTGCATTCAGTTTGGTGCCACTAAATATCAGCATGATACTCACACTGTCTCCAAATTGTCAAGGCTGAAAAGGGCTCGAGGAATTTGTCCCTGAAGTCCTGTGTTTTCCATCATTCTGCCATACAGGGTTGATGTGTACGTTAATTCTAAGCAGTTAACTATTTCTCTTCTGCTCATAAATATATCAAATGTAAATAGACACATTCAAACTCAAACACACATAATCATACAAACGTGTAGAGACAGTCACACAGGTATATAGAAGAGGAACGAAGCATACAATGTTGTCAATAATGTCAAGGTTGAAAACCAATTAGGAAAATCTGATGCATCAAAAGAATTATTGCTGATGTCGCTGCACATAAAGTTTCATAGAAGCATGAATGTAACATATTCATTAAGGGAAAGAAGTAATCCTGTAAAATAAAAATCAGTAATAGGGTTGCAACTGACAAATAGTAGAGTTAATCCATGCCAGTAAGGTTTGGCATCGGGCCAGTCAGCCTATTGTTGGACAAGTGCCTGAAAACATATTACAAATAGCCACTCTTAGTAAAATGAATTCTAAACAAGATGTTTGAAACTTCCTAGAAACTGGTGTCCATATATACTTACAATTCAGCTACCTTCCGAAGATTGTTGAGGCTTGATGGCACAGTCCCGCTTAAAGAATTCCTATCAAGGCGTCTGTACGCACCAGAGAAAGACATATACTAAGTGCGACTACCTTGACATTTGAGAATAAATCTTGGTATAAACTTGAGGATATGAAAAACACTCACATTGCCTGCAGAGTGTTCACAAGTCCGAGTTTAGATGGGATGCTGCCATCTAGATTATTTCGGTCTAAAATCCTGCACAGACAAAAATTATTTCATTCAGTTAGCAATGCCGCCTTTTAATACTGAAATGTGCACCAAGGACAGGCAAGTATATATGCACCATGAGGTCATACATTTCATATTATATGCCGAAATTGCATAGATCCCCAAGTTTCAAGCTATTTTAGAAAATGAACAATTTAGCAACACTTACAAATGTATAAGAGCCATCTCTGAGCTGAAGAGTTGAGGGGGCCGGGGATATTGCCTGAAAGCTGGTTATTTGAAAAATGACTGTATTTAAAGAGAAAAAAATGAGTTGGACATAAATTGGAAAATACGATACTTGTCAAAGTTAATCGACTCAAAAAGTACTAACTAGAGTGGGCATACAAGCAGGGGCGTAACTACGTAGGAGGCTGGTTGGGCTATAGCCCAACCCATAATTCTTTTAATATTTGGTCGATTATAAGTCCTAATATTTCTCATATTCATGTTTGGTTCAGTTGGCAAAGTGGTTGGTTATTTTCCTAGTGACCTTAATTCGATTCTTGTTGACAGCAATTAATACTTGTTTTCTTGGTTGTTTTATCATTTTCCTCCCACATTTTCTTCTTTTGTTCGTTTGTTATTTTTTTTTTCTCTTTCCCCATGAAGGGCTCCCTTCCTCTTTCCTTCTAAAATTTTCTTGCCTTTTTTGTTTTCTCCTCTCTTTCCCGATTTTCTTACAACAATTTCTATAACATTTCTTTACAATTTAGTCTCAAAATTTTTACAAGCATTATTGATGGGAGAAAAAAATAAATCTTGGTAGCAGCCTTAGATTAACCCACCCCAAGTTTACATTCTGGATCCGCCACTGCATACAAGTGCTTTGTTTTATTTAACATATCAAGACCAGGTGTAGTCTTATTAGAGACCGGAATGGGACCATCAACTTTGTTGTCTGATAGGTCCAGAAAGACTAGATTAGACAGATCGCCAATAGAAGGCGGAATTGGTCCACTGAATCTGTTGTTTTTCAGAGATCTGCAGTAAGATATAAATGAAGAGTTCGGGGGTTACTGCATATAGGCCTACACATATCATTAGAAGAAGGAAGCTGCAAAACAAAGAAACAGGGTGGGGGGATAGAAAGTTTGGAAACCTTACAGATAAGAGAGTTGCTTTAGAGATCCTACTGTAGCTGGAATAGGACCAGAGAAATCACAACCATCCAGGATTCTGGCATGCAACAAAATTAATTAGGTGGACAAACAATCACATAGAAGTATTATAATAATTACTCTACTGCAGAAAGCACTGGTCCATTTTTTTTTTTCTTACAAGGTTTCCAGTTTCCTCAAGCTTCCAATTGATGCTTGAAGTTGTCCTGTCAGGTCCTTGTTGTAAGACAGAACCCTATACAAAAAGTGATGGCAAATTAGTTACAAATTGAGGAATGGACAAATCTATGGTTAAGGAAGCTATAATTCTGGTAATGATGATATGCAAGTTATTCAAACCTGCCAGTTTAGTGCCTAGACAATCCTAGATTGTGGTGAATAACAACTTAAAAATTGGAAAGGAGAAGACTTACAGGATCTTTAGCTCAGATAACGTCTCAATTTCACTGGATAGCCGACCTTTCAAACCCATGTCTGGCAATGTTCTGAAATAAAAAGCAGACGAATCAGTAAAAGGAAAATGGAAGCAAGCAATATATATGAGCTACAAAAAGGTGGAAACAGACTACAAACTTACATAGCAGTAATCCGGGAATTGGTGCATTCAATACCGTCCCAGTTGCTACAAGGATCTGAATCATTCCAACTTGGAGGTTTAATGCCCCACTCATGCTGGAGTCCCGTAATAGCATTAACTGCATCAGATTATTTCCATCAGTGTAGTTCTTCAACAATGAGCTGAGACTGACTTGAGGAATTCACAATATTGCATTCTATACGTCAATGTTAATCGAAACTCTTTAGTGCTACAATTTTTTTTTTTTTTTTTTTAAAACATGGATAAGCCTGGCCACTGCACTAAGTTGGCTATCTGAGTTCTCTTTAGTGCTACTTAAGACAACTGTCTTGTGGACAAGAAGCAAGTACATCTACAAAATGGCTAGTGCTGAACAAGATTAAACTATGGAAATGCAGAAAGGTGCTATCAAGCAAGCTGAAGAAGAAATATCAATAGCCTGTCATAAACCTAAGAACTAAACTGATTAATTACATGATGAAAGTTGACATATATCTAGCTTGAAGTTGGATAAAACTCACACTCAGGAACAGTTTCCTCTGCTGCAATAACAAAGAAATGTCATACTTTCCATGCTAATCATCATGCCTCTTAGTAGCATCTCTAAAGTTAATCCACCAAAACTATTAGAAATTTAGAACCAGTTAGAAGTGTATGCTCGCTCTCTGACTCTCTCATCCACCAAAACCAAACCAGTTAGAAGGGTACAGATATAAATAAAATCCACGCCAAACAAATACCAGCATCATCCTATCTTAAATTTCTGTCCTGAAAATAGAGCAAGTTTAGAACTTGATAGATACAGAAATGAATATGAGATGACCAGAGTACTGTAGATAGAACCCTAAACCCTGATTTTGTCTAAAGTTTGGTTTTCGAGAGACCAGTGAAATGAAAGTTCTTACCTTTAGGGTTTACGAACAATGCAGATGAGAGGGTTCTTGGATTTTTCCAGTCGATCACTCTCTGTGTCTCGATCTGCTCCGTCTTTTTGGTACGGGAGAGGAGCTAAAACGTCTAAGATCATTCCTCACTCCATTATATTATTTTCTTTTTTAAGTATGCCCTATTTACCTACTTATCGGATAAGAAATCAATTAAATAAATGAACATGACTAAAACACTGAGTAAGTCATATTTGACATCTTTTCACTCTATTCAGATTAGGCATTTTTTCTGTAAAGCAAATGGTGTAGTCTATTTTTATTTTTTTGGTGAAAAAATGGTGTAACCTATAGATTGATTCATCTTGCTAGTTTTAATTATCTAGATGATATTTGGTTAGAGGAGGCTCCTGTGATTATTCCGGATGTACTCGACAAGGATTTATGTACTAGTGCTAGAGGTTAAGGTGTTATGTCCCCATCTTTGCACAATTCTAATTTTAATACAATAAGTCAGGCGTGGGGATGAGCCTCCTAGCTTGGCTAAGTTCTAAACCCCTTTCAAAAAAACAAAAAACTCTTTACTTACAAAGAAAAAAGTTCCAAACATACCGCTCATGCCACGTAGCATCTACATCTGACCAAACAAACTTCATAGTATTACAAAAAAGTTTGTGAGGGTGATTTTGTACTCTGGATTTTCAACAGCAAAACTCTCTTAATGAAATGAGATTAAGCCTAAAATCGCTCAACGGTTTGACCTAAAAACAATTTTGTTGTGACTAGTCAGATGGTAACAACAAAAATTAGAACTAATTTCATAAGAATGAAGCTTATAAATGGATGTGGTGTGGGAGCTAGATGCCTGAGAATTTAGTGGACAGAGGATTCCAACAATAGCCTGAATTTAGGTTGTGGGTTAGGCTATTTGGGTATTGACTACTAGGTTTTCAGAGATGAAGTTTGATCTCTTGCCTGATGTTTTTGGGTCATTAATTGTGGCTTGAATTTCAACGGTAGTGGACCTGTTCTTTATAGCGAAGGTGGGAGGAGAAAATCGATGCCAAGGACCGAGGGTCCTGAGAGAGCATTTTCAATTTTGGGGAGATGGTTCCTAAGCTTTTAAGTTTAGTTTTCTCCATGGAACCAAATTGGTGAAAATTTGTTCATGCAATGAGAGTGAAGGATGGTGGTATAGGTATAGGATGGTGATCATCCCAAGTTCTACGCAGATGTGATCTTTGGGAGATTCTAATCCCTCAATTTATGCTATTGTAAATTGTGACCATACAATTGTAGGGTTATTGAAAATTGAAACAAGATTGCTGAGGATATTAGTGCGTACGGAAGCTTTTCCATGAATTTTGGGCTTTTACCAGAAATGGTACAACAACAATTCCAGCAGTGATCTTGACAAAACGATGTTTCTCGTTTGTGAGAAAAGATGATCGTGATGTGCTTTGGACTAGAGACTAACCTAATGGACTTTGAATGGGAAAATGACTCTAGTGGGATTTAGGTTTTGCTGGGCTTTCTCTTCATTCCTCTACTAGCCCATGTTAAAACTTTCTTTCCTCAAACACAAATTTCGGTCCCCATGTCCAAAATTATTGAAAGACCTCATCTTAACTATACACCTCATTGAATTTGTTACCTTTCACACCACATCCCTTCATATAAGCCTCAAACATAGCTTAGGTCTACGTGTATCGCGTGATAATTAGGCATGTTGAATTCTTGAAGCCATATATTAGTTGCTTGACAGCCTAGGCATGTCATATTTCTTGTTAGCTAGAGGGTTTCTTTTGGATTGCAATGGGCTTGTTTGAAGGCCCAACAAGGTTACGAACTTAATGACTCATCTCTTTACATATCACTCTTGAAATTGACTTGTGCAATTTTGGCTGTCAACATTAGCTCCTTTGATTTTCCAGTCGATCACTCTCTCCGTCTTTTTGGTATGTGTGAGGAGCTAATTAAAATGCCTAAGATTCTCAACACTCCTATATTTCCGTTTGATATTCCTTTATATTATTTTCTTTAGGTAGGTCCCATTTACTTATTTATTGAATATGAAATCAATTGAGTAGGTGAATATAACTAAAAAATGTACATGTTTCTCTTCTTTACAAAGGAATAGTTCGTATAAAAAGAAATTACAAATGACAAGTTGTAAACATATCGATCGCGCCACGTAGCATCTTCATCCGACCAATCAAATTTGTAGCTTACAATAAAAACTAATATATAATACCATTTGCTTGTCATGTGAATACCATTAATTTTCTTCTATTGTCAAATAGGATTTGCATGCTTAAGCTTCAGTTTTGTCACAGATGTATTTGGATGTCATTAGCTTTATTTCCAGTGGTATAATGGATCTAATTGTTGTTGGTAGAGTTTCAGGACTGCAAGGAAGTGTATACATGAATGTCGAAAATAAAAACAGTAACCGTGAAACAAATCATCATCAACTCCCAATTGTATTTGCATGAATTAAAGCTTTTGCTTGGTTTTTCATGGGATTTATTCACAAATGAAAATGCTTCATGGCTTTGTAGCATCCTAGCAAGTAGGTTGTAATCCCCATAATCATTGAATGCTTTGTTATTAACGGAAACACCAAGAATCTCCTTTTTTTTTTTTTTTTGCCTGTTGTTAAGGTAATAGAACAACTTGGAACGTTTGAATCACTTGGGGTGTAATGACTTGTTTTATTGAGCTCCTTTTAGCATGGTGGTAAGTGGTGACTTGCTTGATCTACTAGCAACTTGTTCATGAACAAGTTATAATGTTATAGTCTTTGCTTTGTTTCAGCAGTAAACTTTTATTTTCGTCTTAAGTTGTCTAGGCATTGAAACAGCTTGGAGTGCTTAAATAGCTTGGGGCGTTACTTCAATTGCATGGTCTTTAGTCCATTTTGTTTGTTTGCTCTCACTTTCATGCATGAACATTTTTTTTAATGTATGCGTTTAAAAGCCGTGGAATAAAGTCATGGTGTAGCATCTTTATTGAAAATTATGTGCATTACTTTGCAATTCTAGTTTGTGCATCAATGCATGTGGGTTTCCTGAATGCATGTGGCCAATAAAAGTTTATTAGGTTTTATTGAGGGGTAATAAAGGTTTATTAGGAGGAATGAAGATTAAATTAGATAAATAAAATTTTGATTGAGGAAGAAGATGAGGAGATTTTATCAATTCAAAATCTTTTACTGGGAAGCAAAAAACGTTTATAGGGTTTTATTGGGAGGGCAATAAAAGTTTATAGGGTTTTATTAGGAGGCAATAAAAGTTTATATGGTCTTATTGGGAGTGCAATAAAAGTTTATTTAGAGGAAAGGGGGACTCATTTCCCTAAATTAGACTAATAAAATTTGATTTAAGAAGAAGATGAAGAGATTACATCAATTTAAAATCTTTTATTGGGAGGCAATAAAAGTTTATAGGATTTTATTGAGAGCCAGTAAAAGTTTATATGGTCTTATTGGGAGGGCAATAAAAGTTTATAGGGCTTTATTGGGAGACAATAAAAGTTTATATGGTCTTATTTGGAGGGCAATAAAAGTTTATTTAGAGGAATGGGAGACTAATCTCCCTAAAATTAGACTAATAAAACTTTGATTAAGGAAAAATATGAGGAGATTACTTCATTTCTAAACATTTTACTGGGGGAGGGCAATAAACTAAAAGTTGACCTTTTTGGTTCACTTTTTAAAGAAACTTTCTTCACGGAAGTTGTAGATAATGTTAAGCTGAGTTTGTGGATATTTGACACGCTAAAATCGAAGTTAGAACGAAGAAGTTATAAAAATTTAAATCGGTGGCATTTTTGTAATTTTGCGACCTCGAAAAATCAGTTCAAGCCAGATTTTTTTTTTCCGATGCCGGAACTTTTCGGTGTCGCTGTCATCTCGTCCGGCCATCTTCTGCCATGAAATTTATCCCATTCTCCTCATCTTCGAACCTTGTTTCCAACCATATGTGTCTTGCACCACGTTATTCACCATATACAACGAATCAAAGAAAAGAAATTTTGGCCGTTTTTTGGTATCTGTTTCAAATTCCGGCAAAATTCCTACCAAATTGGAGGGGGAGACCGACTGGGTTTTGCTACTCTTGCAATTCTCTGTAACCTTCCAAATATCACATCTCAATTCAACCCAAAGACGAGGGTTCAACCATCGAAATTTAGTGGCAGTGGGAGAGGAGGAGATAAAGTTTAGTGGCAATATGTAATTCTTGATTTTTCAGAGCCTATAATGGATATTTTGATCTTAAATTGGGTAAGTGGGAATAAAAAACTCTTGGTGGAGTAATTGAGAGAACATTGGCCTCATTTTGTGCATTGACTCAAGGCCCCTTATAAATTGTATGTCGCTTCTAAAACAACTTAAGTTCTCCCAACACATGTTGTTTACAGATATATATATATATATATATATATATATATAAGTTTGCTCAGGTGTGGATATCCGCACCTAAGAAAAAAAGTACGGATTTCTAGTTTTGATCCACTTTTCGATCATATTTTCACATCTTAACCGTTCCATTTTTAGGTCCTAATGTATAGATCATCTCTGCAAAATTTCAGCCAAATTGGTGATCGTTAAGGTATTCAAAACTGCAATTTACACGAACGAACCGAATCTACTGAACCAGAACCGTTCGTGTACATTGTTGTAAATTCGGTTGAAATTTTACAGAGGTGATCTATACAGTAGGACCTAAAAACTGAACGGTTAAGATATGAAAATATGATCGAAAAATGGGTCAAAACTGGAAATCCGTATCTAAGAAAAACTGCTGTGTGTGTGTGTGTATGTATGTATATATATATATATATATATATATATAGAGAGAGAGAGAGAGAGAGAGAGAGAGAGAGAGATGACCTCATTATTTTAAGAATTTGAGGATTTTTATTACTTTACACTAAGTCATATCCAATGATTTCAACCGTTGATCTTTAGATTCCTGAAGAATTGTGTCTACAAAAAATCAACCAAATCTATAATTATTTGGTCACTCAAAATTGTGTCAACAACTGTAGTCCATTAGATAAAACTAAAACGAACATTAGGCTAATTAAATGGTTAAACATTTTTCGATTTACCTAAAGTCAACCACAGAAGCTACCATTGCCTCTACTTCCACCACCTGCAGCGTGCCATTTGCTTCAGTATCCATCAGTTCCTCCACAGGAGGTTCCTCATCATCAAGCTTCGATCCAGAGCAGTATATATTTGGATTTTATTGTGTAAAAGTTACAATTTGGCATGGTTTCACAAATGCAGTTGGCATTGGTCAGGACTGTGTCTCCCTCATGCGACTGGCCAACAATTTGGGAGAGGAGGATAGGTTGATCATGGCTACTCATCGTGTTATTTTTTTAGGGTTTTACATGTAGGTCTTTGTACAAGTCATATAAGTTTCTATAATAACACTGTTTATAGTTTGACTTACTGATTGCATAGATGATTATTTTTATTCATCGAAAGAAATCAATCATTAAAACATTGCATTGTGGCCGAGAAAAGATGAGGTTTGTAATTTATTTATTTATTTATTTTTATTTTTTTGGATCCTGCCTACATATGTTGCTAATTATTGGCGGGTGAGCTGTGCGTGGGAGCGAAGGCTTCCTGTCAAATTGATGCGGTTCAAGCACAACAGAATGCATAGAGACAACAAAGCACCTGGAATCAGCAATCCAGGGGGCCTGGAAAGCCACTTCTCAGCCCAGATCAATCACTCGCCGTCTCAACTATTTGTGAATATGTCCATTTCCCACATAAGAGTGTCATACTTTGCATGAAGTGTAGGATTCGCTCTCCTAAACTAAATCTTTTCAATTGAAACAAATGTTTTCTCTTTTGATGACATCAATTGCAACACTCTTTTGTTTCCTGCATTTCGAGTTTGTGTTGCGGATGCGCCACAATGGCTATCCCATGTACTTTTTTTTAGGGTAACGGAAGACTGATCCATTGATGTAAAAATCATACTGCCTCTCTCGGTCAAGCATAAAGGGTTCAGACACCCTCTTTTGGGATGTTAGGCTATCCCATGTACTTAGAACTGATGTAACTATCACTATCTAAATTGCATATTAATGCAATTAAATTCTTTCTTCTCAAAAAAAAAAAAAAGAAGAAGCTGGATGTGAAAACTCCACTTACACCAAGTTACAATCTCTCCAAGACAAGAGAGAAGCAATCCTTGTTGGTCTGTTTCTTATTCATATGATACGGAATGCAACCTACAGTTCCATATTAAGCAATTTCTTGTTGCAAAAAATCAGAAGGTTCAACACAAATCCCCCATTCAAATCAATTTAAGTGTTTAAGAACAAGAGGAATTGACAAACAGAAAGAGAGAGTAATATTTCAGAGAGAATGGAGATTTCGAGTGTGTTTATTCATCTCATACAAAGGGGTATTTATAGGAATACATTTGAAGTGTGAAAGCTCAAAGAGAAAACCAAAATGATAACCATCTTGATGATGATTTTCTGCCATGCTTGTTGCCCTTTGGTAAAGCATGTTACATAAGTCTTCATACACTCAAGTACCTATGATTATACACTCAAGTACCTATCCAAATATTTGTTTACATGATATAGACATACATAGTATTTATACATTTATACTATAACACTCCCCCTTGGATATTTCATGTTCAATAGTATTGTGTTGGTGGTGCGCATCAAAGTTGCCTCGTTAAAAACCTTGCCAAGTAATAAAACCCTGTGGGAAAAACAACCTTGGTCGAAAGGGAAAAAGAGCACAACGCGCGTTGAGTGTGAAGTATGTTTCTAGATACTCTCCCTGATTTATACTCCCCTTGAAGATCGTGGGAGTTTGGATATCCTCCTCAATCCGATACTCCTTACATGTTTCTCGAAATGGAATTTTGGTAGTGACTTAGTAAATAAGTCAGCTACATTATCTTCTGATCGGATTTGATTTACTTCAATATTTAGAAGTGTTTGTTGTTGCTGATTGTAGAAGAATTTCGGCGATATATGCTTGGTATTGTCGCCTTTGATGAAACCTAATTTCATTTGCTCAATACAAGTTGCATTATCCTCGTAAATGCATGTAGGTTCATTTGTGGTAAATTTCAAACCACAAGTTCCTCGAATGTGTCTATTTATAGACCTTAGCCATATGCACTCACGCACGGCTTCATGTAGTGCAATAATCTCTACATGATTTGAGGAAGTAGCAACAAGAGTCTGTTTTATAGACTTCCAAGATATCATGGTGCTTCCCATGGTAAAGACATAACCTGTTTGGGAGCGACCTTTGTGAGGGTCAGAGAGATACCCTGCATCAGCAAAACCCGTCCGAACATCATTATCATTTTGATGGAGGGGAGGAGGTGAACGTCGGTCACTATGGATAGTGTTGCCAGCGTTCACATTTCTTTTCTCTCTGTAGGGGTAGAACAAGCCAATATCGATCGTACCTTTTAGGTATCGAAGGATTGTCTTTATACCAATCCAATGGCGGCGTGTTGGCGCAGAACTATGTCGAGCTAATAAGTTTACTGCAAATGAGATATCCGGTCTTGTGCATTGAGCTAAATACAATAATGCGCCTATCGCACTTAGGTATGGTATTTCAGCTTCTAATAAATTTTCGTCCTCATCCCTTGGGCTAAACGGATCTTTCATGGGCTCAAGACTACGGTTGATCGTGGGAGTACTCACAGACTTTGCTTTATCTTCATTAAAGCGCCTCAGTAACTTTTGAGTATATGCTGACTGATGGATCATAATCCCATCATTACGGTGCTCGAGTTCTATTCCGAGACAAAACCGTGTTTTCCCGAGATCTTTCATCTCAAATTCAGATTTCAAATATGTAGCAGTTTCTTTTAACTCATCTAGAGTTCCAATTAGGTTCATGTCATCGACATAAACTGCTACAATTACAAATCCGGATCTTGTTCTCTTAATGAACACGCAAGGGCATATTTCATTGTTAATATATCCCTTCCCAATCAAGTAGTCACTTAGACGGTTATACCACATCCGTCCGGATTGTTTCAATCCATATAGTGAGCGTCTTAATTTTATTGAAAACGCGCTCCGTGGTTTAGAGCCACTTGATTTGGGTAATTGAAGTCCATCTAGAACCTTCATATATATCTCTGAACATAGATCCCCATAGAGATATGCTGTAACCACATCCATGAGCTGCATGTCAAGTTTTTCAGAAACTACCAAACTGACAAGGTAACGGAACGTTATAACGTCCATTACGGGAGAATATGTCTCCTCGTAGTCGATTCCAGGGCGTTGTGAGAAACCTTGGGCCACAATGCGGGCTTTGTATCTAACAACCTCATTTTTCTCATTACGCTTTCTAACAAAGACCCATTTATGGCCAACAGGTTTTATATTTGGTGGTGTCAGTGTTATAGACCGAAATACCTGTTTCTTTGTTAGTGAATCCAATTCAGTCTGGATCGCATTTTTCCATTTGGACCAATCTGCTCTTCGTTGACATTCTTCAACGGAGCGAGGTTCGATATCATCGTATTCTATAATTCCTTTTGCAATATGATATGCAAACGCATCATCAATAGCCATAGAATTTCTGTCCATAAATACATGTATACTAGTGTAATTCATGGAGATCTCTCTATTCTCTGGAATTGGTTCTACTATTGGAGCGTCCTCCAATGATGTCTCTTGGACATAACCATAATCCAGAATTTTTTTATGAGATGGATTATTTATATCGATGATTAATGGATTATTTTGTGTCAAGCTCGCTTTCTTTCTTGGGCGAGAATCCATCGAACCTATAGGCCTCCCGCGCTTTCTAGCAGGAGCCATGGGTCTGGCCACTGCATCACCCATAGAGGGGATGTCATGTCCTTTAGTTTTAGGAACATCAATCCTTGCAGGTACGTTTGCAGCAGGTATGTGTGATCTTGTCACTTTAGCGATATCAGAAAACGCATCAGGCATTGATTCTGCTACGTTCTGAAGATCGAGAATCCTCCGCACTTCTATTTCAGACTATGTGGTTCGGGGATCAAGATGAGACAAAGTGGGGACAGACCACGACAATTCCTGTCTTTTCTGTTGAACATTAATGTTCTTGTCTCCCCCTAATGACTGGAAGAGTGTCTCATCAAAGTGACAATCCGCAAATCTAGCGGTAAATAGATCACCTGTCAAGGGTTCTATGTAGAGGATAATGCTTGGAGTGTCATATCCAACATAAAGGCCTAAGCGTCTTTGAGGACCCATTTTGGTGCGCTGTGGCGGTGCAATTGGTACATAGACTGCACACCCAAATATGCGTAAGTGTGAGACATTAGACTCATACCCAGTCACCATTTGGGACGCAGAAAAAGGTTGGGTGGCAGTGGGTCTCAGACGAATAAGCACAGCTGCATGTAATATTGCATAGCCCCAAGCAGAAATAGGGAGATTAGTGCGCATAACCAATGCCCTGGCAACCATTTGAAGTCTTTTAATGGCAGCTTCTACGAGTCCATTTTGGGTGTGTACATGAGGGACAGGGTGTTCGACCTCAATCCCAATGGACATGCAATAATCATCAAAGGTTCTTGATGTAAATTCTCCAGCATTGTCAAGACGAATTGACTTAATAGGATGATCAGGGTGGTGAGCCCATAACTTAATGATTTGTGCTAGGAGTTTAGCAAATACAGCATTTCTTGTGGATAAGAGCATGACATGTGACCAACGTGTCGATGCATCAACCAACACCATAAAATATCTAAATGGTTCGCAAGTTGGTTGGATAGGTCCACAAATATCACCTTGTATTCTTTGTAAGAATGGTATATTTTCTTTAGTGTCCTTTGCATAGGATGGTCTTGATCCTACCTTTGCTAAAGAGCAAGCTTTGTAAAACGAATAATATGCTTTAGAAGTAACTCTTTGGACCAATGTTTGGTTCGTACTTCTTTTCGTTTTGAAGAATGGATGTATGTGTGAAGTTTTTAATATACGGAGCATCATGTCACGACCTGGATGTCCCAAACGGTCGTGCCAAAGCTTGTATATGTTAGGATCCCATAAATTGTCATTCATGACATGGTTGGATTCAATGACTCTAATAGTGGTTGCATACAATCCACTATAGCGACACATAAGTTTCTCTAAAACTCATGTATTTCTGTAGTTTTTAGAGGTGATGCAAAGGAACTCTTGTCCATTCTCACAATGTGTTTCCACATGAAAATCATTGGTTCTTATGTCTTTAAAGCTTAACAGGGTCCTTCCGGCCCTTGAAGCATATAGAGCTTCGGCGTAACATTTGTGTAATTTGGTAACAAAAATTGAGCTGGTCCTCGACGATGAATCAATTGTGATGGTCCTGCCATCGTAGTTACTGAGGATCTACTAGGTGTCATCCATAAAAATAATTGCCTATGTCGCAATATAGTGTGTGTGGTGCCACTATCAAGAAGACATTCCAATTCTCCGGAAAACATACTGAAAGGGATAAAGTTTGGAATATTAACACATGTCCATGACATTGAATGCGATACTTTATTAATAGGGAAAATAGCCAATGATTACATCAAAGTTATTCGTAAGTCTATTCCAAATATCAAACTTTAGACAAATTGTTATCACTTCAATCCTTTTGGTAATTCCAATGAAATATGACCAGGAAAGTAGTGAGATGTTGGTGGAGCGAGGCTCGCTTAAATACCCCGATCTCAATTGCTTTCCTAGACATCATACTTCATTAGGTACGCTACATAAGAAGGAGTTTAATACAAATTTTTATTTATTGACTAAGGCACATTTGCCATTCTTGGAAAATAGAAAGAGGATTATTCTAATCAAAGTCTGTGGCATCCTCGTGCTCTTCATCTACAGCTTTGAAGTCCTCAACGGTGAGATTGACATCTTCACTATTTTCATCTTCGGCAAGGTTAGCCTCTTGCTCTCTTGCTTCCCTGTACTCCTTGTAGCGTGCAGCTAATTGGGTACTTGCATGACATTGTTTAAACCAATGCTCGATTGATCCACATCTATGACACATGTCATTGTGGTTCCCTCCCTTCATTTGAGGTGCAGGTTGTACAGGTTGTGCAGGTTGTGCATGTTGTGGATATTCCCTAAGAGGGTTGCTGCTACTACCACGGCGCATGATGCGACCTCCAAGGCTCATGGTGCTATTTCTACGGACGGTGTTGCCATATCTCCCTCTTCCACGTGTGGAGTTGCCATCACGTGTGCCCGCTCTAAAGTTGCAGTTTCTTTCTTTATTGGGGCAGTTATATGGACATGTTCGTCCTTTCATGTCCCCTATTATTAGGGTACACATGTCCCCTATTGCTGGGGTATCGCTCTTGTGCCCTCTCTTGGGTGCATTATAATTTGCCTCATGAACGCTCTTGGTTCTAATGGGTCTTGAATTATAATTCTTTACGAGAATGTTGTCGTACTTTTCGGCTACCGACAAAATATTTATGAGCTCATTGAACCTCGTAATTCATCCAACATTTACTTCAGTGCGATACTGCTTTGATAGCAAGATTGCCGCAACGGGGAAGGTGGAGAGAGTTTTCTCAATTAGCTCTTCTTCTGTGAGGGGTTTTTGACAGAACCTCAACATGGACTTGAGACGAAGAGCTTCTGAATTGTACTGAGCAATAGAGTTGAAGTCTGAGAAGCGTACATCGTTCCTCTGAACCTTCAAGTCAGGGAGGAGAGAATCTTGGATATTGTTAAAGCGCTCTTGTAGCGCCTCCCATAAATCCTTTGCATCTTTGATGGACATGTACTCTAGTCTGAGTGCTTTGTCCATATGACGTCGCATCAAGATGATTGCTTGTGCATGCCTCTTGGGTGTTCGAGGGAACACAAGGGCCGGGTCTGGTGCATGGATGATGGGCAATATCCCCTTCGATATAAGATGGTTCTCAACAACGTCGGTTTTCCAGCTATGGTAATCCGAACCTGTTGAGTCAAGGATTTGAAAATCGAGTCTAGGTTCATTCGACATCCTTGAAGATAAGAAGAAAATATTAGTTTCGGAGTTAAAACTTCCACGAAAAATAATAAGATTTCCTAGCTATGCTACCAAGAAATCAATTTCCAAGAATCATTGTGAACACTCTTTGTTCATTGATTACGAACGCTCTTAGTTCGTTTGGCGTGAATCTCTATAATTCCGCTTTTGATTGTAAGTTCCTGAGAAAAAGGAAAAAGGAGAGAAAATAAATAAAAACTCAAAAACGGGAACTTTTAGTAAAGAATACCTTGAAATAGTGTTGCCGAAATTTTGACTGGAAAAATTATCGGAGGTGATCGGAAGGATCGTTGGAAAAAGTCGAGAAAAATAGTCCGAAAAGTCGCCGGAAAAGTCATCGGAAAAGTGTCGAAAAAGTCACCGGAAAAGTTGTCAGAAAGTCGCCGCGCAAATCTGTCGACAGATGTGTCGGCAGCTTCTCGGCAACTGCTGCGCAGGGGTCTCGGCAGCTGCTGGGCAGGGGCCTCGGCAGCTGCTCAGCAGCTGCTAGGCAGCTCTCGGCAGGACTCGGCAGCTGCTGCGCAGCTCTCGGCAGCACCTCGGCAGCGGTCCGGTTCGGGTTTTTCTGCTTCCGGCGGCCGGTTCAGGCAGTTTCCGGCCGGTTCTGGCTATTCTGGAATCAAGGGCTTTAATATGAGCTAGAGTTTGGGGATTTTTTGTAGGTTTGGAAAAATGACTTCTATCGATGATGAACTCTTCTTTCGTCAATTTTCGATTCTAATTCTAGAGTAACTTCGTGCTGATAACGTGTTTAAGAATAAGAGGAATTGACAAACAGAAAGAGAGAGTAATATTTCAGAGAGAATGGAGATTTCAAGTGTGTTTATTCATCTCATACAAATGGGTATTTATAGGAATACATTTGAAGTGTGAAAGCTCAAAGAGAAAACCGAAATGATAACCATCTTGATGATGATTTTCTGCCATGCTTGTTGCCCTTTGGTAAAGCATTTACATAAGTCTTCATACACTCAAGTAACTATGATTATACACTCAAGTACCTATCCAGATACTTTACGTATTTGTTTACATAATATAGACATACATAGTATTTATACATTTATACTACAACATTAAGGTATTAAAATTCTATGCCAACTTCAATTTTATAAAAGCATTATCATACTCACTAAACTTCCATCTTCATCCGTTAAAAACTCCACTATAATCAAAGGGTCTGCTGTAAACATCCTCGGTGCTGTCCGTACAGTCATATTCCTCATAACTTGCTGAAGTGGACAATGGATTAGTACCGGCGTTCAAAGCAGCAATTTGTATAATGTTCTCTATCTGTTTCACCACTTCCCCCATTCTTGGTCTTTTATCCCTTAGTTCTTCTACACAAGACATTGCCAAATCCACAAACATTTCTACACCTTTCAGCTCTGTTCCTAAACCAATGAATGGATCAAGAATGTCATCAAGGTTGTACAAATCTTTCGACTTATCCATTGTCATCTGTACCACTCTCACTATATAATTCCCTTGCATTATTGGCCTTCTCGCAGTTATCAGCTCCAACATTACCACGCCAAAGCTATACACGTCGCTCTTGTCAGTCAACTGTTGAGTCATATAATATTCAGGATCCAAGTAGCCCTATAATCATGGAAAACCACAGTTCAGTTATATTATGATACTATTGTAATAATTTCTACATGCATTATTTTCGCAAGAAGAGTGAAAAGAGTTTCTACTGACCAGTGTCCCTTTAACTTGAGTAGATAAGTGATCCATTCCACTATCAGCAATTGACTTGGAGAGACCAAAATCAGCAACTTTTGCATTTAAATCTTTATCGAGTAGTATGTTGTTTGATTTGATGTCCCGGTGTATAATGGTTGGGTTTGCATGTTCATGAAGATATGCCAGACCTCTAGCTGCACCAAGTGCTACTTGAAGTCTTCTCATCCAGTCCAACCTGATTCCGGACTTCCCTGAACCATGATAGAAATGAATCAAGAAGTGTTTCTGATAACAGAGTAAAATATATACTTTCCCTTCTATAACAAGCTTTGTAAAGTGCGAGTGCATGGAATACCTGAAAGGCTGTCCCTCAAATCACCATTTGGAACATACTCATATACCAATATTTGTTCTCCTTGCTCAAAACAAAAGCCTACAAGGCCAACAAGATTCTTATGATGTACTCGTGATAGGAGCTCAACCTCGGCATTGAACTCAACTCCTCCCTGCATAGATTCCCGTTTAGCTCTTTTAATGGCAACCATTTGGCCTGTTGGAAGAATTCCCTTATACACCTGTAAAATGTTTCCAAAAGTCATATATAGTAGTGTACTGATGTTTGATTAAGTCTCTATTTTAATGAAAGATGATCAAAGTTAACCTGGCCATAACCCCCAGATCCAATATCATTTGCTTTTGAAAAACCATCGGTGCATTTCTTGAGCTCTTCAAATGAGAACAATCTTGCTCCTTTTAGTTGAGGACCAGTAGCACTGCTATTTGAAATCCCTGTCTGCTGCATTTGTACAAAATTAACTCAATAAAATTACCCCCTTCATCAGGAAGTCACAAAACAAACTGTGTCAAGTCCTCTAACAACTTTTTAAGTTATTGATGGCTTACCAAAGGGATCGATCCACTCAATGACTCATCTGCTTTCCTCTTCTGGTGGAGAGCATAAAGCCCTACAAGGACTAATAATGAAAGGAGCACAGAACCACCAATTGCCATTCCAATTATCACGCCCTTGTTTGATCCTGTAGGCACCTTAAAATGATGAGAGATAGAAACAAGTACAGATATAAATGTGGTTTTCATAGTTACCTCCAGAGTTGGTGTAAAGAACAAGAAAAGAGTAGGGTCCAAAAGAATTTGGACGTCCCTCTAGACTCTGGTTGCTAAGAAGAGATGTAATCGCCGAACTTTCTGTTTGGTTGAAGCTAACTTGATTACCGGATGGGAAAATTTCTATGATAATTTCAAGTTGATAAGATGAGCTCCAGCTTGGATGACTCAGTGAAACTGAATCCACAGGAAGGTTTTTGGACTGAAAAGATCTTGTGAGATTGTCTGAGAGAGCTTTGTAATAATTGACGTCATCCAAGTTTGAGAAAGAAACAAATAAGAAGACTAGAGTCCGCGTGTAGGGAGATGCACATTTACAGTTGGGGGAAGCCACCTGGCCAGAACTACACGCAGCACAATTACTTGGTGTAGTTGAAATTGAGGAATTAGGAGGTGAAACATTGCAGTAGTTCTTTGCCATGTTATTCTGACTCCCCTCACAAATTGGATTGTCAACTAGACTGCAAAAGATGAATGGTTACTTTTAATAATATGGCAAGCAAATAACTGGTTAGTCTTTAGATAGTTGATATTTCAGTATCCAGCATCCTACAGAAAAGAAAACACCAAAGATGCATGCTATTTCTTACATCAATGTGTAGTTGGATCCCTCATCAATTGGTTCAAGATCAGCAATGTTGTTCTTCTGCAGATCAATTAGGATCAATTGGTTGCTATAATTGGTTCCAATATCCAATGCACCATTGAGACTGTTGTTCTTTAGTATCCTGTAGCAGGTCATATGATCATCACTGTAACTATACAACTGTATATAAGTTGCATAAATGAAATTTTATCCTTGTTCCCTTCTTTAGGCCAACTTCAAAACTAAGTCATTTAGATTCATGAAACATCCATTGCATTAAGTGTGGTGCTACTAAATATCATTATGATATACTCACACTGTCTCCAAATTTTGAAGGCTGAAAAGGGCTTGAGGGACTTGTCCCTGAAGTCCTGTGTTTTCCATCATTCTGCCACAGAGGATTGATAGGTATGTTAATTTTGAGCACTTGATTATTGTGTTCTGATCAATGATATTTCATACTCGAAAGCACAAAGGTATCTATGTAGAGGAGAAATGAAGCATACAATGTTGTCAAGAACTTCAAGGTTGAAAACCAATTAGGAATATCTGACGCATCAAAAGTATTATTGCTCATATCCCTGCAGATTAAAATTTCATAAGCCATGACTTTAACAGTTTTCTTTACAAGAAAAACTAATTAATAGCTAATTCTATAAAAACACAGTAGTATGGATGCTGGTTGGTACTTACACATAGTTGAGGGAAACCATGAGAGTAAGGTTGGGCACCAGGCCAGTCAGCTTATTGTTGGACAAGTGCCTGAAAACAAATAGCTTACAGTTCAAAACTCTACTGAAATAGATGTTAATTGTTTATCTGGTATGCCCCTCATACTTACAGTTCAGACACATTTGTAAGATTTCTGAGGCTCGCAGGTACAGACCCACTTAATGAATTTCTATCAAGGCGTCTGCACCAAAACAAGAAAAGTTGTCAGTACTCAATAACTATATAGACCACATCTCTAATAGCCTTGGTATAAATTCACTCGAGGATATGAAGTATTTACTCACACTGCCTCCAGAGTTTTCACAAGTCCAAGTGTGGAAGGGATGTCGCCAGTAAAATTATTTCTGTCAAAAATCCTGCACAGATAAAAGAACTTGATCAGATGAAATTGATGTGATTCCTTTGGCAGTTCAGAAATTGGAATTTTCCAAATGAAAACGAAAAAAAAAAAAATTAGCTTTGATTCCTAATTTTTTATGTCAATGACTTTTCATTTAGTTAGAAATGCCGTTTGAAACTGAATGTGCAGTAAGGACTAAAGAAAGACAATTAGAAATGCATTGTATATAAACATGAACTCATACATTTCCTGCTCTATTCTGCAGATTGTATTAATCATTCCCACATTTCAATTTTCTTCTCTAGAAAATGAACGCTTTAACGTACAACACTTACAAATGTATCAGAGACATATTTGAGCTGAACAGTTGAGGTGGAATGCTGCCCGAGAGCTGGTTATTTGAAAAATGACTGTATTTAAAGCAAATACAGAAAGAATCAGAAGGACATAAATTGGAAAGAACAATTTCAAGGTACCATGTAAATGTTAAGTTAAAATTACTAACAAGAGCGGGCTTACAAGTGCTTTGTTTTATTTAACATATCAAGACCAGCTGCAGTCCCATTAGAGACTGGAATGGAATCCCCAAGCATGTTGTCCGATAGGTCCAGAAAGACGAGATTGGCTAGATTGCCAATAGAAGGTGGAATTGGACCACTAAATCTGTTGTTTTTCAGAGATCTGCAGTAGCATACAAATCAAGAGTTCCAGAATTACTGCATATCAGCCGAACATATAATTACAAGAAAAAGGAGAGCAGGGGATCAAAAATTTGGAAACTTACAGATAAGAAAGTTGCTTTAAAGATCCTATTGTAGCTGGAATAGGACCAGAGAATCTGCAACCATCCAGGATTCTGATATGCAACAAAATTTGTTAGGAGGATAAACAATCACATAGAAACTAATATTACTCTACTGGAGAAACCATGGATTTTCTTTTACAAGGTTTCTAGTTTGGTCAAGTTTCCAATTGATGCTTGAAGTTGTCTCTTCAGATCCTCGTTGAAAGCCAGATTCCTGTACGAAAAATGATGAATCAATGAGTTAACAAAACAAGGAATGGACAAATCTATTACCAATAACTATTAGAGGATGAAGCTAGCAACTGGTTAAAGAAGTTACAATAAGTCTAGTAATGATGATAAATTATTCAAACCAGTCAGGGCCTAGATATTCCTGGATTGTGGTAAACTGGCTTTTTTTTTTTTTTTTTGGCAAATGATAAACAACTAGAAAATTGTAGAACAGAACTTACAGAATCTGTAGCTCAGATAACGTCTCGATGTCACTAGGTAGCCCGCCTTTCAAACCCATGTCTGCCAATGTTCTGAAATTAAAACTAGACAAATCAATAAAAAGAAGATTGATGCAGGCAAATATATGAGCATTAAATAAGGTGGAAACAGATCAGGAACTTACATAGCAGTGATCCGTGAATTGGTGCAATTAATACCATCCCAGTCACCACAAGGATCTGAACCAACCCAACTTGGAGGGTTGATGCCCCATTCATCCCTGAGTGTCATAATAGCATTATCTGTATGACATTCTTTCCCTTAGTTTAGTTCTTCAACGAACAAAGAATGACTTGAGGAATATACAAATTACATTATATAACTCTAATGTTAATCCAAATTCATGAGTTTTACTTAAGACAACTGTCTTGTGAACAAGAAGCAGGCATATCTACAAAATGGCTACTTGGCTAGTACTGTGTAAGTTCAAACTATGGAAATGCAGAAAGATCCTAATCAAGAAAGCTAAAGAAGAAAGATTGATAGCCTGTCACAAACCTATCAACAAAAACTGATAAACTACATGATGAAAGATTCAATGGGTAGCTTGAAGTTGGATAAAACTTACACTCCTGAACAGTTCCCTCTGCTGCAATAACAAACAATGGGATTAACACGAGCAGCTGTAATACTTGAGTGGCTCGATCCATTACCTTTTGGAAAATGGGCATCAAAACCTTCTTTCATCCCCTTAACGGTCAACTTTTGTTGTGTAGAACAATCTAGGAAGAAGTAATTAGGTGGAGCATAGTTAGACCTTTCAGATTCGACCTTTGGAGAGTCCATGGCCAGATTCTAAAAACTTGTAACAAACGGAGCCATCCATAGTTGAATCAAGTGGTCCAAAAATTATATAATAATTTAGAAATAGAAAGGGTCCGAGGTATTAATTACCGAACAAGACAGAAATGCAATATTGCACGAAGAACAGAGGAAACTGCATGAGAAGGATCATCTTGAATAACTATTAGTAAATCCTTAATATTGAATTGGTCGAGTCATGATCTTTATGCTGTCATCATCTCAGAAACAATCAAATGAAGCAATTTAAAATCAACAATTACAGCAACAACAATTGTTAATGACTAAGTCAGGGATGATGTAAATGTTGCGTGAATACAACACGACTCAACCAAGTCAATCCAGAAGATTAGTTGATTGACATTGCAACCTTTAGTAAAAAATTCTGGCCCCAGCCAATTAAGAAGGCCTAATTAAGCTCATGAATATATATATATATATATTTTTTTTTTTTTTGAAGGTTGAATTTTCTTTTTTTTCAATAACGGAGTTGTATCCCATGCTCATGGTATTAGGCAGATACAAAATTGCTCTAATATATTGCTTGCTTCCATTTTCCTTTTACTGATTCGTCTGCGTTTTATTTCAGAACATTGGCAGACATGGGTTTGAAAGGTCGGCTATCCAGTTAAATTGGGTCGTTGTCTGTGCTAAAGATTCTGCAAGTCTTCTCCTTTCCAATTTTTAAGTTGGTATTCAGTATTCACCACAATCTAGGATTATCTAGGCACTAAACTGGCAGGTTTGAATAAAAATGGTGAGACTACGAAATTTCATAGCAGTAATCTGGGAATTGGTGTTGGGTTTCCAGCTCATGAGTCTTTCCTAAGACAATTGTCTTAGAGTATGAGAACTGTTTACCTAGTAGGTTTTATTCCTACTGATGAATGAAGTTCCAATGAGGAATGAAAATCCTTATTGATGTAGGATTACCTGTAATCCTTGTTGATTACAGAGAAGGAGAAGGCATAATTGCCTACCACAAATAGGAATAGGTTTCCTAGATGGTGAAGAAAGTTGATATCCTTATGGCTATATAAGGAGGGGTTTTGCTCTTAGTTTTGCATCACAAAGACAGAGAGCAAAGTGTATTCCATTCTCGGAGTTAGAGAGTGAGAGAGGGCAAAGCAGAGAGAGATAAGAAGAGGAGAGAGTCCTTGTTTTCTTATTCTTTCTAGTTGTACCCATAAATATAGTGGAAGATCGTTTTTCTGCCCAGTGGAAGTAGGCAAAAGTGTTGCTGAACCACCTTAAATTTGTGGTTGTTTCTCTTGGTGTGCTGTGCCTGTTTGTGTTTCGACTTCACATATTACACGATTCTCAACAATTGGTGCATTCAATACCTTCCCAGTTGCGACAAGGATCTAAACCATTCTAACTTGGAGATTTAATGCCCCACTCATGTTGGAGTTCACAATATTACATTCTATAACTCAATGTTAATCGAAACTCATTAGTGAAACTTAAGACAACTGTCCTGTGGACAAGAAGCAAGTACATCCACAAAATGGCTAGTACTGAATAAGTTTAAACTAGGGAGATGCAGAAAGGTGCTATCAAGCAAGCTAAGAAGAAATATCAATAGCCCTTCATAAACCTATGAACAAAACTGATTAATCATGCTGAAAAGTTCCTGGCACAATACCCATATGGAACACTCAACCTGACAATGTCATCAACAAACTTACAGACCCGACAATTCTTGATTCTACGGCCATCAACTGTTCCGTTAAAGAGTAACAAGCGTGGCCCGCTTTGACATCATGTTAAACAGCGACAAGCGTGGCATGTGGTCCACCATTATACCGATATTATCTCAACTTAATCACCCAATAAATGTTGAGTTTTAATCATAACAGGTCTCGGTACAATTGGGTGCATGTGATCCACCTAGTTATAAGTTATATTTTACTTGCCATTTTTTAAATGTGTGATTTTTCCTTTCCAACAGTTCCATCTATCACATTCGCCGCATTTTTGCATTTCTGGCAAGCATGCATTTGGGAGGAGTCACTCTGAGTGAAAAGGCGTTCATGTAAGTTTGCTGATGCTCCACGGGCTATAAGGCAGTCGCGCTCCATCTCATCAAACTTCATCCCACCAAATCTCTTCCTGTCTGCATGCCACCGGCCGCTGACTGAGAGGGTGAATTGGCTCACTGTTACTGAGCTTCACTTTGTCTGGAGACATTTGAATGAGACGTTGATAGAATGTTGGGCCCATAAATATAAGTTGGCGAACCATTTGACCAGTTTGACCACTGTATGCTCTCTCATTTCCCCATCTTTCAAATCCAGCTCTGTCAAAGATATTAAACAATACATGAATCACTCTAATCCATCTAGGGGTGAGCGGAAGGGGGGGAGTCCAATAACTAAATACTCTCACTGGGTTTCCTGGTTAGCCAAGGCAATCAGATATCATAGTACGAAAAAGCGGCCTCTGAGTGTAGAGTAGTTGGTGAGAGAGTATCCACACTGTGGTTAGGATTTCTGGTAGAAAAACCAATGGCCTGCTGAGAGTGCTTCTGAGACTGGTACAGAACCCTCCTTGTATGATCATGGTTTGAAAAGGGAACGATACCACAACTCAAGCCTAACAAAAATGACAGGTCCAGTTCACAGTGTGTGTACTTGATTGCTGACTTCCCCTTGTCTTCCATAAATAGATGCTTGACGTCCCATGCTGTACAACAATCCTCTTCTCTTCTTCAGCTCGATTATTCCATTGCCAAGAAGATCCTGGAACGTGTGTTTTTTCCCTTTTGATGCTCTAATCTTATTCAAATTCTTAACTACCAGGAAAGGATGCAGAATCCTTCCAGCATCAGAATATATGCGTACTTCCCGGAGCTGTTCATCTCTTTTGATTTCCACCTAAGACAACATCACTACCAAAGATTGGTCAAAAGACAGAAGCATAGAAAAGGTGAGAAAGGAACAACCCATGCAACTGTCATTTGATAGCTTTTTTAGAATCAAAGCATATATATAACTTCTGATGTATATATGCTTTGGAATGAAGAGAAGAAACACAAAAAAAAAGAAAAAGAAAAAAAGAAAATAAAAAAACATATGCCCCTAAAGCTGTTCACTATGCCAATAAGTCAATCATACGACATACATCAGACGACAGAAAGCTAATTTTCTGTTGTTCTAAATTTTTAGACAATAGAAAAATCGAACTCTGTTGTTTGAATACACACTGAAACACACTTTTTTCATTTAGAATGAATGGGTGACATTCAGACAACATTTTTATGTTGTTAACTCAAGATAGAGATATACCTATGATTTCATTCCTCTGAAGCCTTTTATTCACACAACACTTTTATGTTGTTACCTCAAGATAGAGATATACCCTATAATTTCATTCCTCTGAAGCCTACAACCTTGTCTTATTCAAACAACAGTGATAAGATTTTTATTTGATCATAGATGACTGAAATTTTGAAATTCTCCCTCCCACTCGATAAAGGCATTTCCCTCTCAAAATGGTCAAACCCTAATTGAGTCAAACCCTAATTTAACAAAGTTGTGTCATCTGATTATATGGGAAATCAATTTTTTAATTTTTGTTTTCTTCTTTTCCCTTTCAGATCTCCTAAATACTCTATCTCGCTCTCTCTCTCCCTGAACTTGTTCCTATCTTAACCTACATCTCTTGATTCTCTCTCTCAACCTTAGCCTTGCCTCAAGCTCATATCTCCTCTCTCAATAGATACGATAATAATTGAAAAGACCGTGGATGCAGAGATGGGATCTTAGTAGTGAAAGGGATATCGCTTCGTCCCTAGCATCTATTGCCAGTTCACTCTCTCCGACTCTAGGGACGGTGAGCTTCGTCTCAGTCAGAAGATGGAAGCCTTCGCCTTCTTCTTCTTCCCGCTTAACCCTTCATTCAGATCCAGTCCCCGGAAGAATTGTCTCCTACCGCTCCAGGTGTTTGAACCCAGGAACCAAACACCAGCATCTAGTTTTGGGGTTAAGGTTCTGCTGGTTTTGGGGTTTGGAGGACTTGGGGTTTTTCATAGTCAGATAAATCTTCGTACTAGCTCTTTCTGTTTACAAAGCCTTTTATGAAATTTTTTTTATGATTTTCGATTCAATTATCAGGTATTGCATTGGAGGAGGAATAAGGTGTGACAGAGTCTTCACTTTACTGAGGAGGGGAAATTTGTGGTCTGTTTTAGTGCAAAGTGTTTTAGAGGTGAGTTAAACCCCCAAATTTCACAGTTCAACTGGGTATTTGAGGTCTCTTTCGATTGATCTTATTCATTTATTTGGTTTGCCCTTGAGTTGTCTATTTCAAGTATCTGCTATAATTTGTTATTATGAACTTCACTCACATGAAATCATGCTTAAGAAGCTTGAAATTAGTTGTATAGTCCTCCTTTACTGGTGGAAAATATAGTTGTCGGTGCAACTATTGTTTTTCTTGTTAGTTCTCAAATCCTTGAACTGATTACACAAACTTGTTGGGTACTCTGAGTAGCATAAAATTGAGAAATGAGGAAGTCATTATAGAGAGAAGCTTTTTTTTCCTAGTTCTCTACAATGACGACCCAGTTGGTTTTTAGGGATTACCTAATTTATTGAGCTCCTCAACTAGGTATAAAATTTATACAACATTATAGGGGGTTTCATCCTCTTTCCGTAGAAAACGGCTAAGAATTGAGTCTTGTAATGGACTTTGAAGTGGGAGAGCTGTATCATATTTTCTGGTGAGAAATTATGAATAACTTGAGTTCTAATGAGAGGTTGAAGATGATACAAAGGTGGAAACCGCTGCCGTATTAGCATAGTGTCTTTGAGCTGTCTTGTTTTGGTTTGTTCTACTACTACTAACTCCATTTTTTTTGACACCTTGAACTCATGCAAGCCTTGTGACTTTCCTACCTACCGACATATGTTCAAATTTCACTCTTTAAGCTAACTGGAGAATTGTTCATGGAACTTGTTCTACATTGATCACCTAATATTGTTTTGTGCTGACTGGAGAAACTAAAGCTAAAAGTTGAAAATTGTTACAATTGTGCTGTACAGTTGATGATGCGTGTGTGCTCGAGTGCGTGTCATAGACCCATCACCTTTTCTCACTTGCTCAAAATTTCAAAAGGTACGGTTCTCTGACTCTTGAGAACCATGTTCAGTTCATTAATATGTTTCACATTCTTAGTGTTGCTGTGATCAATTTGGATCAAAGAGAACTTTATACCAATATTAAAAAGAAAAGTACATTAACATGATCTCTTGTGCTGTGGAAAACTTTAAGCTTGCTTTGTAGGAAAGCTTACTAAATCTAACTAAATGTGATACTGATTCTTAAACTTGTTATAGACACTGTCCACTATGGCTAATTCCAACATTGATGAAGTCGCCTCAACTGGACCTGCTATTCGCTTGTTCCACCTCTATTTCAGTGAAGTTCATGCCTAACCAATTTCTGCAACTTTAGTTTTTGTTCATCTCATTTGTGTTTTTGCCTAAATTCACTATTTAATTTCCTGCTGCAACATAACACCTTGACCTCTAGGACTTGCATACTTATCTGGGAATTGTGCTTCTATGTTCCATATGCAATGAAAAATCACTTTAAAGTTTGATATATCTTATTTAACTTCATTTTGCGTAATGAGGTCCTAAAGCTGTCTAATGGTTCTTCACAGGTTTACTATGCCACCAACTTTGACATTGAAAAACTTTAAAAATTTGGATCTTGGAAAGATTGATGAGGTTGGACCGTTTTACTTCTGATATCAGACCAAATAAAAATCTCTGTAGTTACCTTTCATCTTTTCATTTTAGCTTATCTATTTAGCATTGTGTTAATGAAATTGCAGACCAATAATTCTGGATTAGCATCATATGTTGCTGGGCTATTTGACCGCTCTCTTAGTGGGAAGGTAAGATGATTGCTTCAATATTTGATAATTTGAAGTAGCAACTGAAGTAACAATTTGAAGCTGGAGATGCAGGAATAATTGTATCCAATCATGGAGCTCACCTACTAGATTATGTCCTTGCAACTATTATGACTTTGGAAGAGGTACATATATGCTTCATTTATCTTTTTGATTTCTATTGATTTATTTATTGCTTATGAATGTCTTGTAGTTTTCTTTTATTGACATATGAAAGGGCAGGAGTTCCTTTATCAATTGTTTGCATTCCTGAATTTTCATGAAACCTAACTTAGGATACTTGTTGGAGCACCATATATAGCTTGTAGTAATACATTATACTTATGTAAATGGCTTTACTATACAAGTCGTCAAAGCTGCAGAGGGCCAAATTTTTGGTTTTTTGGATGGTGGAGTGAGGCGAGGAACATATGTTTTTAAAGCTTTGGATCTTAGAGCATCGGGTGTAATTTGTAAGAAAAGCACTCATGGCACTCATAGAAAAAAAAGACATTGCAACTTATGGTTGACCTGTTTTGGTTATTTTTTACCTTCTTCTGATTCAACATAAAAACAGTACAATAACCTAAAATTTCCACATAATGAGCTTAACTGGAAGTTTTAGTCTATCTGACCCTTGCTTTAAAGAACATGAACTACACCGCAGAAGCCTCTTTTATAGTTATGCTGCTATTGCTATTCTGACACATAATCAATAATTAGTTGCTCAAAGATCCCCCCATCCTTTGCTTAGGATCTAGAGCTAGTATTGTTTCAGTTATTTATGTTTCCGTTTCAGATTGATAGACCATTGGTGTTCTCATCAACCGGTAACTTTAACTCCCATCATATGTAGTGAAAAAGTCTCTCTGCGGACTCTGAATGAAATGATAATGCAGCTGAAGATTGACATTGTAGTAGGCTAAGGATGCCAAGCCACTGAAGGAGGAAAAACAAATGTTCAAGCTCAAGAGTACATTGCAAATTATTTTGCTATTCAGCTTCAATAGTTAGGTTTCATGGAACAATGACTATTGTAGATGTATTTTGGTGGTTGTAATGACAGAATATATGTATTTTAATGATTGAAATGAGTAATATTGAAATGAATTTTGCAGTTTCCTCAATGAATGGCAAGAGCAAATTTATGTGTCATCTTAAATACAAGGCAACAACTAACTTGAACTTGAAGAACAATATGTTGTTAGAGCAACTGAAAAACAATAGAATAGAAAAAAACACCTATTGTTCTATATATATTCAAACAACATAAAGTTGGATCTTAAATGCAAGTTTAACCACAAATAAATGTCTTCGAAGTGTTATAAGTTAAAACGATAGATGAATGTAATTGAAACTTGTTTACAACAACAACAAACTATAGTTGAGAACCAATACAGACAATAGATAATTCTTAGTATTGTCATTGAAATGGGAATTTAACCACAAATAAATGTCTTCTGTTATGAGTTAAAACGATAGATGATTGTAATTGAAATTTGTTTACAACAACAACAAACTATAGTTGAAAACCAATACAGACAACAAATAATTCTCAGTACTGTCATTGAAATGGGAAGTAAACCACAAAAGTTAAAGAACTCTGTTGTTGGTCTTCACGTTTGCCAACACATTTTTGTCTTCTGAAATCTTGATAACACACACTTGTACTTGTGAGGAATCAATCAGACAACAGAAGACCGAAAACATGTCTGTCGTCTGAGTGCAATCAGACAACAGAGTTTCTATGTAGTCTGATTGCACAAAAGTCGGTAGCGCCTCAGACGACAGAAAATCATGCAATCAGACGACATAGATGATCTGTCGTCTGATTAACTTTTTGGCATAGTGTTTATATAACACAATATCATCTAAATTCACTTTTTATAAATCATAGTTGAATTAATTTGTTAAACTGCAGCACAATGAAATCATGGCAATCAAATAAAATTAGGCAATGTGAGTTCTTAACAACATAAAACCTCGAGTTCTTAAAATCAGGCCTGATGTGGCAACTTTTACCTGCGTTTCAATGTCCTTAGTTTTGTGACAAAATCATGGGAACCTTCACAAACGCCAACCCAATCCCCATTGAGAAAAACTTTATTCTTCCCATCAAGTGATTCGAAGTATCATCTACCAGCTCCTCCATGCCACAAAGAGAAAAACACGGGCAATATGTTACGCTTATTGTTTTAGAGGAGAAATTTTCCATTTGTATGCACATCTATGTTACGCTTATTGTTGTGGCTTGTTTTGATTGCATGCAACGATTGAAATTGATTACGATATAACATGACTTTGAAAGACATGTTTTCTTGGGGCTTGCTTTGATTGCTGTGATTATGAAATAACCATTGTTTTTACTGCTGGGATCAATGGCGGAGCTAGGATTTTAGAATGGGGTGGGCTAAAAATTTTTTTTAAAAATTTTACTAATTCTTTTTTTTTTTTTAAGTTTTACAAACCACATCTTATACACTAGGCTAATAATTCAATTAGACGACAGTTTTTCACTGTCGTCTGAATAGGGGGGCTGTTGTTATCTATCTCAATGTCATATGATACTTAATCAGACAATACCACGAAACTGTTGTCTGAGATTGTTTTGCACAAGAGCAGCGACTAACGTGGTGTCGTCTGAAAACCAAAAAGAACAACAGCGACTTATATGCTTGCTGTTGTCTGAATGTTTGGTCAGACAATAGGGTCTTATATGCATTCTGTGTCTGAAGGCTGGGTCAGACAACATGTAGCTTCAAATCCCATTATCTATCCATTATTGATACTATAGGTTTCTTCAAAAATCTGTTGTTTGTTGTTTTGTTGGACAATGGCTTTCTCGTTCTTTTAGTCCTTATAGTATTATAGTTAGATGGCTCATACAACAGTTTTTGTTAGGCATTTTGTTATAATCAATTATGGGAAAATAGTTTCTAGATGGAATGGAATGGTCAACAGACATTCAAAAGACCTACATTCTGCACATATGGAATCCAAATGATAACACATCCAAAACACATTCATTTACGTAAAGATTTGATACATTCATCCTCATATCCAACAGTCATTCTATCCCAACATTAACCCTAACCATAAACTTATACTTGTACATAAATGTGATGCACATTAACCCTACCTAAACCTTACAAATGAAAACAATGTACCAGCAGCTTTAAGTACATCCTTTTGTTTACCCTCGGAAAGCCCTGCATCAAAAAGCATCAACCTCAGTTATTTGATCAAAAATCTCTACTATTATTATTTAGAATGGTTTAATAGCCTCAGTAACAAAATGTTGGAAATAAACAAAGGGAGAACCAAAGCAACTGTATACTTGCTACACCAAAGTATGTACTCACTTATTACTTCTTTCATACGAAAGACAAAATAACCAACAGATAACTGGCTACGGGGAATAGCACCCAGCTCAGAACCATAACTACAACATCACAAGCAGTAAAAGCAGTACAGAATGCATGTAATATAAACAAGGGACATGCATAAAGGAAAACACAAACCTAAGGAAAAGACGAAAAGTCACACAAACATCCCAGTCAAATGAACCTGCAAAGAAGTTGGAGGAAAATGTAAGAAATTCCAGTCAAATGAACTTGATGCATGTTTACACGAATTGGTCCCCATCATCCTGCATTTCAAATAAGTAAAAGAAAATAATATGAAGCCCATATACCAAAGAATGAATATGAGTCCATCCTCTTCTAGAAATTGAAAACAAATATATATGTTTTCCAAAAGTTCTTGCATTTAGAACTTTGAAGAGTAGAGGAAAAATTATCATAAAACATGATTCTTCTCCATTCATGTAGTGTATTCAATTTACAGAGGTTCAAATTATAACAGGTATACAGTATATATTGGATAGAAGCTTTAGATAAAAACAAAAAACCAAATGAATGCACAGCAAAGAAGAAAAAAAATTCTTCTTGGTAGTAGAATGTTATAGATATCATACCATTTTCTCAAAACCACATCCCACCAAAACAACTCCCCCACAAATCACAGCCAGTTCACATTTACAGAATACAAAAGAATTACAGGAAGCAATGCAATTTACAGTAATCCCCACCCAGGAATGTAATTTTTTTAAGCTTCCTAATTATATATATGTTCACCTTACCACAGTTATCACACTTCTTGAGTAATTACCAAGTCATGAATCAACATATATACAACAAATGGACAGCCTATAACCCCAACAAAAAATAATTGATTAATGGTTCAAATTCCATGGATCCGGAGAACATGACATACCTCTTCCTTCTTGCCTTTGCCTCCGGTGAAAAACTTGTATCCACTAAAGATAAGTGCACCCCATCCAATCAAAGAGACAATTACAAACTGCAAAAGTATAGAATCCAGTGAAAAATAACTTCAAAATTTCCTGTATCCAATAAATTCTCTTATATTAATGGTTCCAAGAACAATCAATACCAAGATTCCTGTTCTTCCCGTCCCCAAGTTCTTCCTCTTCTCGAATCAGTCATCTCCTTCAATTTCAGATTGGAATGAAGATATTCTTCTTTGCAGCACCTAGTGCTATTTTATATCTGGACAGCCAATCCAAATGCTTGTTGGATAGTGATCTTCCTGCATTGCATGTACAGTAGACACAAAGAATTGATGAACAGGTTGATTAATAACCATGAAATTGAAAAATTTAAGAACCCAACATTTATTCGTGTTCCTTGGGAATTCTGATGTTTCAAATGCTAGTTACTTTCAAATCAACATTCATTTGCACTTTTCAAGTATAGCAAATTAAATTAATACTGAAACTCAAATGTATAAATCTTAGCAATGTAGAAATTGAATTAATATATGCATACCATGAAGCACTCCATCCAAGCCTTCATAAGCTACCAGTTCGTACATAAAAAGGTTATAATGTGGAGCAGTGTAATATCCATTAATAGTCATGATGTTCCAGTGCTTTATATCTCCTATTGCTTCAAGTTCCCTCTCAAATCCTCGATCTCTATCTGCACTTCCTCTGTTCCCTCCCATTGCTTGAAGGAATGAATCCATGGAAAAATTAAACATCTTAAAAGAGAGTGAAACTCCAATGCTTTTCAGTTTCGTTTCACTTTTGATCCGCTTAGAACACAATACAGTGTTCCAATCACCCTAATACATCATCTCCATATATATTGAGTACCATATTTGTATACCAAAGTGAGTTAGTTATGAAGTTTCAAACTATACTATAACGTTGATGGAAACTTGAACATATTTAATTACCTTTATTCTCTTCAAGCTTTCATTTGTGGCCCTCTGATTCTCACAGTTCCTGCACAGAGGATGAATAAAAGAAATCAATATTCAAGCATCTCCACTCAGATGTATTAGTCTAATTCAGCAACCCACAAATTCATTAGACCGCAAATTAGATAAAGCTAGATATCTATATAGGTACGTAGTAGGCTAGTAGCTCCTCTCGTCGATCAAATTTTTCGTTTTGGCATAGGTCTCTTCAGTTTAATCAGTAACAGGATTTCATAGTGAGGAAAATTTGCCTCACACTCCTTATACCACATCAAACGATGGACTTCGATATCATTCCAAATTCCAAGCAATGATGTCAAAATTGGTATTTGAATTAAATGAATGACTTCAGAATTAACAATTTCATTAGTTTTAACAATTTCAATCTGGGTTTTATCAATTTGGAGATGAATTGGGTTGTCTTAGAATACCTCTTTAACATCCTAGATTCGGTGGAGTGACTGGAGTGAATAACCCAGCAAGGCAGGAATTGATCATGCCTCAAGGGCGGAGCCGCCGAAGAACTGATGAAGAAGTGAAGATCAGAAACTTCAAAAAAAAAAAATGGAATATTCAAATATAAAGGAGAAGAAGAAGAAGAGGAGGAGAAGAAGACGGAGAGGGTGAGAGAGATACCTGGAGGCTAGACCGCTGGAGCTCAGAGACGGAGAGGAGGAGATTCAACTGGAAATCCGAAATCGAACCCGGAACCCATTTCAACAATTCAACAATCGAACCCGAGAATTACAGATTAGAATTTTAGAATTCAGAAACCTAGAAGGCCAGAACTTCAGAAAAGAAGAAGAGGAGGACTGGAGGAGGGGAGGAGCCATCGCCGACTCGTCAAGGAGGTCAGGAGGAGGAGGAGAATAGGAGACGGAGAGGGAGAGGGAGATAGTGAGATACCTCGGAGACTTGGAGGCGGAACTCCGAGACGGGTTGCTGGACAGAGTGACAGGCTCTCCAACCCCTAGTTCGGCCCCTGCAACAGCCGAGGTGGATGAGGGAGAGAATAGAACGGAGGCCCTGCAACAACTGAGGTTGAAGTCAAATTAGGCAGGTGGACCTGTACACGACCGCTTCCGATCCTTGTATTGCTGGACAGCTTCTTCGTTCTAGATCTTGGATTGGATGCAATCCATCTGAGAGAAGCTGATGGCTGAGGATTGAGGGCTGAGGATAGTGAGTATATTGAGATCCAGTAGTGATAGCTGAGGATTCGTGAGAGAGCTGGTTGGTGAGGTTGGGTGAGATGGATAGTGATTCTGAGAGAGAGAGAGAGGCGCGAGCTCAGGTTTTGGTCGAACGGTGAGAAGTGAAAATTGAAAATTTGGTTAGGTGTTAAAGTCAATTAACTGGGCGCTAACTCATTGAACCCTAAAACTCAGACAACATCAATTCAAGAACATTTTTTGAAAAAGAGTGACACGACAGACAACTAAAAATTGTTAGTGTGAATAACAATCAGACAATATCTTTCTCAACCATTATATTATTAGCAATTGCACAACAGAAAAGTAATAAGTGTTGTGTGATTAAAACAATCAGACAACATATTTTTTCAACCATTGTGCTAATCAACCTTCAACAATATCAATGTAATAACTGTTGTCTGAATTAATTGATTCAGACAACATCAGAAAAACAACCATTGTCTGATTTATAATTGCACAACAGTAATGTAACAACTGTCGTCGAATTCAAAAATTTAGACGACAGAAAATTTTTTGCTGTCATCTGATTATTTCAGACGACAGTTAAAATGTTTGATGTCTTCTTAAATGTGTTGTCTGATTCAATTTTTGGCTTAGTGATATTAAAGACATATTAAACAACCAAATAGCTAACTGATTAAAAACATGAACATTATAACGTTTGATAGAAACTTGATAATGGAAGTCTAAGACAAAAAGAACGTACCTACTCAAATTACACCTTACGCCCTTGATTAGAAACAAAATCTTTAAATATTGAATATGTATCATAATTCTCGGCCAACTCTTTTTTAATGTGGACAATCATGTTATCAGCTAAAAAGTCATTCTCCATCTTGTTGCGCAGTATTGTTTTGATATGTTTCATAGCTAAAAATGCTCTTTCTGTAGGTGCTGTAGAAACCGGCAAATAAGTGACATGATGATGCTCATTAGATGCAAGTGGTGTATTGCCATTTTGATCTTCTCTTATTTTGTTGAGCCATGAATCAAGAGTTTTTGCTTACTTCGTTGGTTGATTATGATAAGATATTATAATTAAATATGTAACCATCACCAATTGACAAATGCAACAATAAAATCAAGTAACCAACTATTATAAAATCAACTATTATAAAAAATATGGGCTAAATACAGATTACTACCCTATAGTTTGAGTCCAAAAACAATTCAGTCCCTGAACTTCTAATCTCATCAAAAACACCCCTGCACTTTCAATTTTGATCTAATAGGTCCAATTTGTTAGTTTTCCGGATAATTGAGTCATTTAACTTGTTAATATAGCTCATATATGACCTATATTTTATGATGTGGTGTTTGCATGCCACCTATAGTCAACTTAAGAGTGAGTCTTACTATTAAAAAAAAAATAGTTTTTCAACAAATAATCCAACTATAAATTGAACCCATAACAGAATATTAACGAATTGGATCTATTATATCAAAATTGAAAGTGCAAGGGTGTTTTTGATGAAATTAGAAGTCTAGGGACTGAATTGATTTTGGACCTAAACCACAGGGTAGTAACTAGTATTTTACCCAAAAATATATATATACCAGTAGCTAAACAAAGTCAGCAAACTAAATTAGTATATCAATCAAGTAGCAATAGCACGATAGGACTTAAATGAATTTGATTAATCAATTGTGAACTAAAAACAAAAAATATGAATTAAAAATCGAAGAGGTGCAAAATATCATATACCTAGAAGAAATAGAGGATAAACTTATACCTGAAGAATGAAGAGGGAAAACGGCAGTCGACAGAGGAACCAAAGCTTTTCGTTTGGGTTTGATTGATTTTGGAGAAACAGCGAGAGAAAAAAGAGAAAAAGTTGACCTAGTTTATTAAAAAAAGCAAGCTTTTTATGCGATTATACCTCTTAAAGCAGAATAAAAAATAAAATCAAATTAAATACCTCAAGAAAATAAATAATATATATATATATATGATCAAAAAAGAAAAAAGAAATATATGGACCAAGTTTAATAACATATAGGTTAAGTATAGAAATTTGGGGTGTGATAATTTTTAATATTTAATTTTTTAAACTAAAATCAAGCTAAAAAGTAATATTTTTTTCAAAATTTGGGGTGGGCTGTAGCCAATCGGAGCTTGTGTGTAGCTACGCCTTTGGCTGGGATTCTGACAAAGCATGGTACAACATGACATTGGTTGGCTTGGTATATGTAAATTTTTGGTTTTGTAGCTTGGCTTGAACATGTTTCTGACAGTTATATTAGTAATTTGCTTCGCTTGGATTTGCTTATGTTTGCGTGGTCGGCTTAGTCTTGCTCGATTAGCTTCGATACTATAAAACAAAAATATCTTTGCTTGACCTGGCTTTTGTTTTGATTGGGCTTATGGCAGTCATGCTTGGGCATGTTCTAGGCACGAGATTTTGATGGCTTGAGCTTGCAACTGTACGATTATTTCAATTACCAAGGAGAGCACGTTGGCATTGAAAAGAATAAATTTGGTTATTTTGCATGGCTCTCACTTAATTGCTTGGTGGATGCTTGAGTTTAAAAGAGAGAAGTTTGTATGCTTAATGTTAGGGTCTGCACTTGTAATGCTGCAAGCAACCTTGTCCAGGGTCATTAGTTAAGCATTTGATTTGTTTGCTTGTGTGTTAGGGATGTTTTGATAATTTATAAATTATGTAATTTATTTTATTTAGCATTTAGTCTCCTCGGCCAAGTGCATGTTTCCCACAGCATTGGTCATTAAGTCTGATATGCTCTTTAGGGAGGGGTTCCTAGTCGGCATAGTTTGGACTATGGAACTAGTATAGGTAAGCACATGTATTTTTTCCTCCTTTACCGTCTTACTATCAATAAAAGAGGAATTATTCAATCATCTGTGTCCCGTGAGATTACTCCTTGATCTTTCTTTTCGATTATTCACTTGTTCTTCATGGTTGCCCAACATTTATATCATTGTGTTCTTGCTTGTTGCCACAACTATTTTAATATCGTGTGGTTTTCATTGTTCCTTGCAAGGTACTCACTTGGCTGACTTGCTTACTCACAAGTGCTGCACTGTCCTCTTTGCGCATCGTAAAGTAGGCTCGTGACAGTTGGTATTAGAGACAACTCAGCTCAAAAGCTCACTATGATGACATGCAAATTGACAAACCAACAAAGATTCGATTGGTATGACCAACAACTCGGAGAACTTGCGGGAGTGCCCGATTGATCGATTGATATAACTAATGTGTTGGACAGCGTTGACCTAGATGGGTTGGCGGCGCAGGTGACAGAGGTGGAGGGCCTAAAGGACTGAGTTGTGGCCCTTAAAAAATGTAATGCTCGAGGAGGCAGAAGGGAGAGAAATGAGGAAGAAGCTCCCATCCCAAACGAGCAAATGGGGGCGATGAGTGATACCCTTGATACACTCCAGGTGACAGTGCCACCATTGATGCTTTTAGGAATGGGCTGGTGGAGATGAATACCAAGCTCAAACCTCAAGCTTTTGGAGGGGTGCGAGATGCCAAGGAGCTTGAGAACTACTTATTTGATATGAAGCAATACTTCCGAGCAGTGAAGCCAGACTCAGAAGAGGTGAAGGTGAACATGGCGACAATGTATTTGTTTGGAGATGCCAAACTGTGGTGGAGGACCAAGTACAATGACATCCAAAGAGGAGTATGCACCTTTAACACATGGGAAGATCTTAAGAAGGAGCTCAAAACTCAATTCTTCCTCGAGAATGTAGAATACATTGCCAGACGGCCACTACACCAATTTCAGAATTAGACAACACATATCAGACGACAGCAAACATTTTAACTGTCGTCTGAAATAATCAGACGATAGCAAGAAATATTATGTCGTCTAAGTTTTCGAATTCAACAACAGTTTTTTCTTGGCTCTTGTGCAATAGCATTTCAGAGAATGGTTGATTTTTTTGATGTTGTCTGAATGAATTAATTCAGACAACAGTTATTATGTGATGTTGTCCAAGGTTCATTTATACAATGGTTTCTTTTTGCTGTTGTCTGATTATTTTCAATCACACAACTATTATTAGATGTCTGTTGTCTGATAACTTTAAGTCAATGTCTACTGAAAATGTTGTCTGATTTGAGTATTTCACACAATAGTTTTTAATTTATCTGTTGTCACATTAGTTTTGAGACAATGCACCTCATTTGATGTTGTTTGAGTTTTAGGATTAAATATGTTGGCGCGCTCTAGTTATATCTAACACTTAGCCAAATTTTCAATTTTCACTCTTCCTCCACAAATTTTACTTTTATGTCGACTAGTATTTAAAAGAACTTAACACACATACACTCTCTCTCTCTTCCTCAGCCGCATGCCCAATTCTCTCTTCTTTCTCCTTTCCACTTCTCTCTGCCATCGCAGGAGACCACTATTTTCGGCAACCAATTCACGACACCACCACCACCAATCAATTCAGGACCCAATTCTGATCAAAACCCAAGGAGATCACTGTCATCCATTGCCGCCAGCCTTTTCACGCGACCATCAAAGTCGCAACGGCACTGCTCCCTAGCTCTCATCGAGTTCCAGCCGTTTCCTCAACACACCTCTGCCATCAGCATGCTCAGAGGAAGTTAGACATAAAAATCCAGAAGCCTCGCCGGCGACCCACTCTCTGAGAACCACGCACGCACCATCACCGGAACTCTAGACTCTGGGTTTCTGCGGTCTTCCTTCTCCAAATCGAATCAAGCTCCAATACCTACACGTACTGCTTCTTATTCTTGTTCTATTTCCCCTAATTTTGGTATTGTTGCAAACCTAGACCCACTTCATGATTATCACAAATAGGATTTGAAATTGAAATTAAAGAGCAAGAAAGAGGTGCTACTCTGAAATTGAACAGATGAAGGTTTCTGGTTAGACTAACCTTTGTGTTTTATGTGATACAAGGGATTGCGGTGTTTTGATAGAGAGAGAATTAAAAGCGTTTTGTTTCGATAATATCAAATCTGTGGTCTTGGTGGGTTTCGGGAGAGTGAGGATTGTAGGTTTGGAAGTTTTCTTTTCCTATCGTTTTTGTTAATTGGGTGTTTTTGTTGTTGTTGGTTTTCAATTGATATAGGTTTTTATGTTTTGGGGTTTTGTTTGTGTTTTGGTTTAGCATCTGGGTAATTGATTGAAAAGGTTTCAAGCTATGTTTCTAATGTTTAGCAATTTCAAAGTTTTTGTTACATGGTGGTTCGCTTGATTTCATGGATTTGTTTTGTGATTTTAGGTTATAATTACTGGTATTAGTTGCTATTGATTTTTGACCGATTTCAGCAAGAATTTGTGATTTTATTTAAATTTGTCTTGAAATGTTCTTATGTGTATCATTTGCTGGTTTTACTCATACGGATTGAAAACTGCTTGCAGCAAAGGCATGAGTTTAGATTGTAGGTATAAATCATTTCTTGAGTTTCGAGATTGTAATTATAGTGGCCTCTTTGGATATTTTCCACATACCTTGATTGAGTCAGAGAAGACTTTAGTATCAGAATTTCCCTCTGATTACAAACAATTTTCTACTAGGATTCTGACCCTTTATTTTTTGTTAATTTGTCTAAAAATTTCAAAGCTGGGATGTAGCGATTGAAAACTAAATGATCGATATTTGCCTAGCACACAAAGAACTAGGTAAATGATCGCTAAGAGTCCTTGCAATACTGTAGTTAGCATTGTAAGAGGTAGAAGAATACAAACATGAACATTGTCATTATCTGCAGGTCTTGAACATTCCTCCATAATTAAAGTTTCGGAAAAAATAAGCCTGTTTGCTTGACAAAGCATCTGTTTATTACACTTTGCCTTTGTTCACCGCTTCAACAGCGTTTCCATTCAAAGCACTCACCATGACAATTAACCTTGCTACACTTTGTGTTTGTTGTTGTTCTTATCTCATTACCACTTGAAAAAGCTCAATTAATTAAACATGCCATCATTTGTCTTCTAACTTGTGCCATACAAAAAATTCCTTATTTGAACAAATAGCTTTGCCACTTGTCTTCTTACTGACCATGTATTGCAAGTGCAAGATTGAATTCTAGTTTTCATTAAACAACTAAAATTTGACTTCATCTTGTCTTCCTACTGATCACATCACCACATCAAAATAGCTAATCAATTAATTGGACTTGCTACCACTTTTGCCTTGGATAACAGCACCGCTTTACCACCGCTTCACCAAGCACTCACCATTTCAACACTTTAACTTGTCTCATTTGGTATTTCTTGTTAATTGAATCACTACTTTCGGAAACAAAGGAATGAATTCAATTATCTGTTTTTTGGTTCCAGTGCATAGCTTTGCCTTTCAATTAACAATTCAAAGCTTTTGTATATGCAGACTTAGTTGAGTCTCCACCGCCAAGCCTTGCTGCCAACTTTCACAGAGGGAAGCACCGCAAGGAACTAGTAGCCTGTAGTTCTGCCTTTTTTAGTTCTAACCCTTTCCTTTTATTTCTGTTTGCAACTCTGTCTTCTGACTCTCTTCTTTTATTTCTTTTGGTTTGCAGGTTACAGAGACAAATCGAAGGAAATAGCTGTAAAAACTAAAAAGACTATCTAGTAGCTCAAGACAAGGCATTGAAGAGTTCAAGAATGAGATGTTGTTAATCGCCAATCTTCAACACAAAAATCTTGTTAGGATGATGGGTTGCTGCATTAAAGAGGACGCGAAGTTATTGGTTATATGAGTTCATGCATGCCTTAGTACTTAACATGAATGGCCTTGTTGATTTTTTTTTTGTTACTTTGTTTCTTGTTTATTATATTTCATTTCACCCCTCCTGTTTGATTTTCTTATGTAGTGAGAATAACAAATGCCCATCTGTTGCCCTCAATCATGTTTCAAATTGGTGTAGCTGCAACATATCATACTGTAAGTTTCTTCACTGGCCTATAGAACTATGGATTTGTTTTTTTTCATTTTTCTCTAAACTTGTACAAAATATTTTGTTTTACATTGGCATTTCCTTCATGTATTGGGAGCTTCAAACCAAAAGGGATTTTGCATTGCTAGTTGGGCGGCTGTAAGGAAGGAGATGACTCATCCATAAACAAGACTTGCAAATCCCATGAAGTTGACATTATGCACTTCTCTACTTCATTAAGAGTTGGTGCTGATGTCCAATTTTGGTACATGCATTCTCCTTGATTGCTGACAAAATTTTGGAAATACTTGCCTAGCTAAAATATACTTGCAGTTGGTATATGGATTCTCCTTTGTTGTTGCTCTTTAATCGCAACATCTTTTCTATCATTTGCAGATCAACCGCTTATGGGAAATTTTGTATCAAACTGCTCAAGGCTTTGAATTGAGATGGTGGAAATGAAAGGCCATGTGCAGTCATTGGGAGATCAAGCTTGGCAAACCCAGCAAATTGTATTATTCTTTATCATCATGTGAACCTTATGAAACTAGAAAGCTTGTTAAGCTAATGAAATAGATCAATGCTTTATGAAATTGCCTTTGTTGGATCTATTGGAGTTTATTCTCAAAGTTGCTTTTAGTAAAATATCAGAGTCACTTTCATACCACTCTTAACTAAGTAAAAACAATTGTCTAAGGGAGTTAAACACAACTAAATGGATAGCAAAAATTGTTGTTGGAGCCATTCCAGCACAATAAGAATCTACATCGAAACCATTGTCCAACAAAACTCAAACAACAGTTTTTTAAGAAACATCCAGTATCAAATACAAACAGACAATGCTTTCTTCAATTTTCTATTGTCTTGTTTAAATCCAGTCAATAGAAAACAACCAGTCATTTGATGTAGAAGTTTCATTCATACAACAGTTTATCTACAATCCAATGTTCTCTGACTGTTCTTCACAAGTTTCTTTCCTCCAAAATGCTGTTGACTAAAGTAGATTTGCACAAGAGTTGAGATATTGGGCGCTGTTGTTTTTTCTGGTGTTCAGACAACAGTCACGTTAGTCAGTGCTCTAGTGCAAAATAATCTTAGACGACAGTTTTTTGGTATTGTCTGATTCATGTATCAAACGGCATTGAGATAGACAACAGCAAACTCTATACTCAGATTACAGTGAAAAACTGTCGTCTGATTGAAAAATTGGTGTAGTAAGGGAGCTCAAGCACACTAACAACATCCGAGATTTTGTGAACAAGTTCTCTATTCTCATGCTCGACATCCCGGATATGTTAGAGAAGGATCGGTTGTTCTATTTCCTTAAAGGCTTAAAGCCATGGGCGAGGACAGAACTTCAGCAGCAAAGGGTCCAAGATTTGGCCTTCGCACTGGCTGCTGCTGAAAGGTTGACAGACTACACATTTGAAGAGAACTCTACTATGAATGCGAATGTCAATAGAGATATAAGGCCTGGACAGAGTAGAAGTGGGGGAGAGGAGTCTAAATTTTCCACTGTAGGAGGAAGGGATAGGAGAACAGCGAATGCGAGGGACACGACAACGTCTAAGCCTGTAGCCTCGACAGAGGTCTTCAACCATCGATCTTTTAATCCCTCAAGCTATGTTCCAAAGTCGTTAGCTTGCTTCTTATGCAAAAGACCTCATAGAGTGAACGAGTGCCCTCACAAGACTGCCCTTTCTACCCTACAGGTTCATATTCAATTGAAAGAAATGGAGGATTAGCAAGAGCCAGAGGAGGAACCTGGTCACATGGGATCTATGAGATTCTTGGGTGCGGTGGAGAAGCAACCACAATCACCTAAGAAGTCCCAAACCAGGGGTTTGATGTTCGTAGATGGTAGTATTAATGGGAAAGTAGCCAATAGCGTGATGGTTGACATATGGGCCACTCATAACTTTGTATCAGAGACTAAAGCACGGAGGTTGGGGTTGAAGTTAGAGAAAGACATTGGCCACATGAAGGCTATGAACTCTAAGGCCTCACCCACAACTGGATTATCTCGAGGGGTATCACTCAAGTTAGGCCACTGACAAGGAAAGGATGACCTCGTAGTTGTTCAGATGGACGACTTTGATGTCATATTAGGGATGGAGTTCTTCTTAGCCCATAAAGCTATTCCCATTCCTAGTGCCCAACACTTGTTCATTATGGGAGAAAGGCCATGTGTAGTTCCAGCAAGAATCGAACAACCAAGTGAACCCTGTCTCTTATCTGCCTTCTAGGCTCCAGTTCAAGAAAGGCGTGAAGCATCATGAGCCTACCTATGTAGCAGTTCCCCTGATAAGGGATGAGATTTAAGGAGAAATTATTCCGAATGAGATCGAGGGGGTATTGGAGAGTTATGTAGATGTGATGCCACCCGAACTTCCCAAAGAATTACCTCCAAGGAGTGTTTACCATGAGATCGAATTACTTCCAGGGGCGAAACCACCTCTAAAGGCACCGTACAGAATGGCTCATCCAGAACTGGCAGAACTTCGAAAGCAGCTTGAAGACTTACTCAAGGCAGCATTCATTAAGCCATCTAATGCCCCCTTTGGTGCGCCAGTGCTGTTCCAAAAGAAGCATGACTGAAGCTGGAGATTATGTGTGGATTATCGGGTTCTTAACAAAGTCACAGTTCCCAACAATTACACAATTCCCCTGATAGCAGATCTGTTTGATCAACTCAGTGGTGCTAAGTACTTCACAAAGCTAGACCTTCACTCGGGGTACTATCAAGTCCGCATTGCAGAAGGCGATGAACCCAAGACCGCTTGCGTCACCCATTATGACGCCTTTGAGTTCCTGGTGATGCCGTTCAGGTTCACCAAGGCGCTAGCCATATTCTGCACTTTGATAAACCGAGTCTTCCACAACTACCTAGACAAGTTCGTGGTGGTGTATCTAGATCACATTGTGGTGTACAGCTCTACCATGGAAAAACATGTAGAACACCTGATGCTGGTGTTCCAGCAGTTGCGGGACTATCAGTTGTATGTCAAGCAGAAAAGTGTTCCATTGCGCAAATGACCATCAAGTTTCTAGGTCACGTTATCGAAAGGGGTCGAATCAAGATGGATATGGAGAAAGTGGAAGCCATAAAGGAGTGGCAAAACCCCAAGAATGTGAAAGAGCTACGTTTTTTTCTTGGGCTGGCTAATTACTACCGACGTTTCATTGAGAACTACTCAAAGAAGACAACCTCCTTTAACTGAGCTCCTAAAGAAGGGAGTGACATAGGACTGGAGTAGTGATTGTGAGAAGGCCTTTCAAGATTTGAAGAAGGCAGTGATGGAAGATTCGGTCCTTGCCTTACCCGACCTCAATCAACCATTTGAAGTTCAGACATATGCTTTTGACTTCGCCTTAGGAGGAGTCCTACTGTAACAGGGGCATCTTGTTGCTTATGAAAGTCATAAACTCTCGGAGGCTGAGAGAAAGTACACGGCTCAAGAGAAAGAGTTGCTAGCCGTAATTCATTGTTTGAGAACTTGGTGACACTATTTATTGGGGTCGAAGTTCCTTGTGAGGACAAACAATTCTGCCGTCAGCCACTTTTTGACTCAGCCAAAGTTAACTCCAAAGCAAGCTCGATGGCAAGAGTTTCTGACAGAGTTTGACTTCCAGTTTGAACACAAGGCTGGTCGTACAAACCAAGTTGCTAATGCTCTAAGTCGCAAGGCCGACCTTGCCACCCTCAAGGTGTTGGCCATTTTGTCAAGCAGTATCATTGCCACAGACATCAAGCAATGTATCAAGGAGAGTTTGGAGAAGGATCCCATGGCGCAATCCCTCCTAAAAATGGTGAAGAAAGGGAAGAGCCATTAGTTTTGGATGGAGGATGGCATATTGATGGCCAAAGGAGGACAAATGTTTGGACTACGAAGAATGCTCATGAGGAGTGTCGAGACACCTTGTGGGTGACCCACCCTTGATGGCAGATAACCTACACACTTCTCAAGCAGGGTTACTATTGGCCCCAGATGCAGGACGATGTTACAGAATACAACAAGACCTGTTTAAATTGCCAACAAGACAAGATTGAGCGTCAGAAGACTTTAAGGCTATTGGAACCGCTGTCTATCCCGACTCACCCGTTGGAGAGTGTATCCCTTGACTTTATTACTAACTTCCCGAAGGTGGGAGACCTATCAGGCATCCTTGTAGTGGTTGGCAGGTTTTTGAAATATGCCACTTTTGTGCCAACCTCAAAGTATTGCTAGGCAGAAGACACAGCAAGCCTATTCTTTGAGCATGTGGTCAAGTATTGGGGTATGCCTCAAAACATTGTCAGTGATCGAGACACTAGGTTCAAAGGAACATTCTAGACTGAGCTATTTAAGCTACTTGGGTCTGAGCTCAACATATCTTCAAGTTATCACCCACAGACCGATAGATAAACAGAAAGATTCAACAGGATGTTGGAGGAATATTTGTGCCATTTCGTTCATGCCAATCAGCAGAATTGGGTGTAATTGCTAGACGTTGCACAATTTTGTTTCAACTCAAAGAGAGCTCATCCACCAACAAGAATGCTTTCAAAATTGTCACTGGCCAACCGCCTCTCTTGCCTCATCCGTGCAAGAAGTCTACAACAGAGCGAATCCGCGTGCTTTCAACTTCACAAAAGAGTGGAAGACATGCTCAAGCCTACCTTGAGAAAGTGGCGGGGAGAATGAAGAAGTGGGCTTATCAAGGCCGCATGCCCAAGGAGTTTAAAGCAGAAGACATGGTTCTTGTTAAGTTGCTTCAGGAATAACTCAGGTTCCTGCGCTCTAGAGACAAGCTACTATTTAGGAAGTATGAAGGACCACTCCCCCTCATTTCTAAAGTGGGGAAGTGCTCCTACAAAGTCGATAATATTCCCACCTAGATGAGAGTTCACCCTATCTTCCATGTCAGCAACCTCAAGCCGCCCCAGCCAGACCTTGAAGATCAAGGGCGTAACTAGGCTCTTTGAGAGCACGTCGACATCAGACCACCCAAGCCAAAAGAAGTGGGGGAGTTCCTAGCAGAGAGAATGATCAGAGTGTCAAGGCACCCATGCCAGCAGTTCCTAGTCATATGGAAGGGTCTTGGAGATGAAGAAACTAGTTGTGAGAATGTTAAAGCCCTGAAGAAGAAGTTCAAGCAAAATATTGAAGACTTTAAGACCAAGGCAGTCGTCGAGAGCGCCGACAGCTTAAGTGGAGGAGGATGTTAGGGTCCGTACTTGTAATGCCTCAAGCAACCTTGTCCAGGGTCATTAGTTAAGCCTTTGGTTGGTTTGCTTATGTGTTAGGGATGTTTTGGTAATTTATAAATTATGTAATTTATTTTATTTAGCATTTAGTCTCCTCGGCCAAGTGCATGTTTCCCACAGCATTGATCATTTAAGTCCGATATGCTCTTTAGGGAGGGGTTCCTAATCGGCATAATTTGAACTACGAAACTAGTATAGGTAAGCACATGTACCTTTGCCGCCGTTACAGTCTTACCATCAATAAAAGAGGAATTATTCAATCATCTGTGTCCCGTGAGATTACTCCCTGATCTTTCCTTTTGATTATTCACTTGTTCTTCATGGTTGCCCAACATTTATATCATTGTGTTTTTGCTTGTCACTAGTACTATTTTGATATCGTGTGGTTTTCATTGTTCCTTGCAAGGTACTCACTTGGCTGACTTGCTTACTCGCAAGTGCCGTGCGGTCCTCTTTGCTCATCGTAAAGTAGGCCTGTGACACTTAGCATGGACGGTCCTCTTGGTTGTGATCCATTTGGCATATGCATGAGGAGTTTTACGTATTAGCTTAGCATGACGGTTTTTTTTTTTTGTTTGATAGGTTTAGGTTAGGAGAAGTTTTATATACACACCCCAATTACTTAATGCACACTCCTATATTTTTTTTCATCGAACTTCCATTTATACCCCTCCTTATTAATAAATAATAAATAAAGGGCTAAATATTGGTTACTACCCTGTGGTTTAGGTCCAAAATCAATTCAGTCCATGAACTTCTAATTTCATCAAAAACATCCCTACACTTTCAATTTTGATCTAATAGGTCCAATTCGTTAATATTTTGTTAAGGGTTCAAGTTATAGTTAGATTATTCGTTGAAAAACTATTTATTTTTAATAGTAGGACTCACTCTTAAATTGATTAGAGGTGGCCTGCAGACACCACATCATAAAACATAGGCCACATATAAGCCACGTTAAGAAGTTAATAAATAACTCAATTGTTGGAAAACTAACAAATTGGACCTATTAGATTAAAACTGAAAGTGCAAGGGTATTTTTGATGAATTTAAAAGTTCAGGGACTGAATTGATTTTGGACCCAAACTACAGGGTAGTAATCTGTATTTAACCCATAAATAAACAAATAAAAATAAAAACAAAGAATCAACAAGAATAAAATAAGTCTTTTTTTTGGAACTAAAATAGTCATTCATTCATCTCAAGCCAGCACCATGGGTAAGTTTAGGACGTAGTATGCTAGCACCACCCATTAGACAATCACTGCTCACTTATTCAAAAGCGAGCCTAAGCACAAAAACTTGGTACATAGACTCACAACAAACACAAAAAACAAAAAAACGGTTAGTTGGGCCAGTCCTCCAAGGTCTTCCCAAATCTGAAACCTTATAGAGCTAGAACCATTCATTCTGGGCCAATCTCGAGCCCTAATCCAAGAGACACCCCTATCATATTTGGATATCCAAAGCCCAAATGATTTCAGCTCCCAACCTGATAGAGAGGTTGATTTGGTTGGGTGTTCGCCGAAAACAACCGGCGTTGGAGGGCCAAAGAGGGACTGCATAACGTGATGAGAAAAGCTCCACTTAGGAGGAAGGCCGGCATTGGCCGCCATGAGAGAACCCCGAAACCGGGGTGGCTAGGGTTTAGAGAGAGCAAAATTCTTTTGAATAAGAAATAATGATATATAATATTCCAGAATAAAATAAGAATTAAACGCTTTACATATCAAAATATTAATTCAATATTTTCTTATAGGTTAAATTTTCTCATCGTCTTCATGATACAATCGACCTCTCTTCAAGATCATACTTAAACGTCAACGACATATTAAGTAGTCATTAGTCAATAGGTTTTATGTTAGGAGGTGTTGGCATCACTTGCTCAAAAACCTTCTTCTTCGTTGGAGAATCCAACTTACCCTGGATCACATCTTTCCATTTAGGCCAAATATCTCTACGTTGGCATTCAACAGAGCGTGGTTCGATATCAACAGACTCAACAAACTCATGCGCAATGAAATGTACGAATACATCATCAATCATGATGGAGTTTCTATCCCACGTCTCATGTACACTAGTGTAATTTTCAAAGGGCTCTATATCATCAGGAATAGGTTCTAATGTTGAGGCGTCCCCCAATGATAACTATAATCCGGAAGAAATTTAATTGCCCATTCGTCTGTAAGAACCCATCCTAGTGCGTTGTTGGGCGCAATTAGCACGTAAATGGCACACTCAAATATGTGTAAGTATGATACTGGTACCCAGTCACAGCAGAGGTAGATTGAGTGGCGACGGGTCGTAGAAGAATTAGCATAGCTGCATGTGATATTGCATCACCCCAAGCAGATATAAGGAGATTGGTGCGTATTACCAATGTCCAGACTACCATCATAGTCATTTCCATGAGACCATTTGGGTGTATAAATGGGAATATGATGTCCAACATCAGTCCGATTGCAATAATCATCGAAAGTCTTTGATGTAAACTTTCCAGCATTGTCAAGTCCAATTGACTGAATAGGATGATCCGGGGAGTGAGCTCATTGTCATATGATGTGTACTAGAAATGTAGTATAAGCAACATTTACAGGTGGACAATGGCACGCCACATGACCAGCGTGTTTGTGTGTCAACCAACATCATGAAATATTTAAATGTCTGCAAGTTGGTTGAATCTATCCATGGAGTCCCCACAGATTCTGTGTAAGAACAGAATGAGTATGTTCATCTCCTTTGCATAGGACTGTTTAAGTCCTAATTTCCCTAAGGATCGGGCTTGGTAAAATCAGCCATAGGCCTTAGAAGTAACCAATGAGATTGTGGTCCGGCCTGAGCATTTGAAACGCTATTTGAAGCAAAGTTGGTGATTGCAGCATCAACTGGGGCGATTACCATGATGGACGTTGTCCATGGCATCATGGATAGGGACTGTGCTAACCCTAGGCTGGTGGTGGAGGTGGCGACACTAGAGGCAGAAGCGGAGGTCACACTTAGTCCAGGAATCAACTTTTGATTCTTGCTTCGTTTCGCTCGAAAGAATGGATGTCCTTGTGAAGTCTTTAGTGGACGAATCATCGTATCATGACCAGGATGACCTATCCTATTGTGACAAAGCCAATATGTGTCTAATTCCAAGAGATCTTATCTCATGATTTTATTGGATTTAATAGCTTGAATAGTGACTTAAGTCCACCAGAGAGACACATAAACTTCTCTAAGATGCACCTTTGTTCGCAATCATTAGGGGTATTGCAAAGAACTCATATTTTCATTCTCTACATGCGTTTCGCATAGAATCCTTGGCTCGAATAGCTCAATAGGATTTGATTCTCCCTAGGAGTATAGAGAGTTTCTGTAATGGTAATCAAGGTGCCATTGGGCAAGCGAAATTTGGGCAATTCCATATCTTGAACTAATTCTGATGGCCCAACCATCATAGTCACAAAGTAATATGCTCATAATCAAAATGGATCGAGTCATAATGAAAAGAACTCAAAATTTTATTCATAATCAACGGAGTACATTATTGTTTCTTAATCATTAAGAGAATCTAATCCAAGTACTAGAAAATGTGAAACAATGGTAATCGTTTAACTTCTTCAGGTAACTCCAAAATAAATATGACCTAATGTTGGTGGAGTAAAGCTCACTTAAGTACCACTTATCTCAAAATCTTCCTAGACATCATACTCATTTTGGATGAGCCTATATAAATAAAAACTAAACCAATGACATTTACTACAAAGTATATGGCAATTGCATATTACATCTCTTAGAAAAATAAAGACTTAAGTAGAATTGGTTATCCATTGATCCCAACCAGATTTAAAGTCTTCAACCCTTCATTCTAGATCATCTTTTTGATTTTCTTGTTCCATATAGTGAGCTTCTCTTGCTTCAGAATATGTTTTGTAAGCGGTGACAATTTCTTCACGAGCTCTACAAATGTGTGCCCAATGACCGGATACTCCACATTGGGAACATTCATCTTTGTGCTCAGACTCCATTGATTGAGGCACTTTGAAAGCGTCATTTGGATGGTTCTTAGTGTTGATGGTGCCACTAACATGGCCAGAGGCGTTGTCTCCCTCTCTCTTTCTACGTTGACCTCTTCGATTCTGTGTTCACCAATTTTGGCTGCTACCTTCCTCATTAGAGAGAGAATATAGACCAGAACATCCAGAATTGTCCCTAGATTTAGGGTTTCACCCTTGGCACCCTCCCTTAGGGGCGCGACTATAATTGGACTCCAGAATATTCTCTATTCCACAGCTCTTGAATTATAGTTCTTCATAAGGATGCTGTCATGCTTTTAAGCGAAATTCATGGCTCCAATAAGCTCATGAAAACTTGTGATCCATCCTGCAGTAACATCGATTTGATAGTTCTTAGCAACCATCAATGTAGAGACAGGGAAGGTAGAAAGAGTCCTCTCAATCAACATCGCGTATGTGATATCTTTTCCACAGAATTCTATTAAGGATTTAATGCAAAGTGCTTCTGAGTTGTAGTCAATAACTGAATTGAAATCACAATAGCGAAGGTTATGCCATCTCACTTCTAGTTCAGGAAGCAGAGAGTCACAGACGTTGCCAAATCTTTCTTCAAGTGAGACCCATAGCCTTTTGGGGTATTCTTCATTCATATACTCATACTGGAACGAATCATCCATATGAAGAGTCATTAGGATGATGCTTTCACCTTATTTGCCTCTAAGGCTTCAATATTTGCTTCCAAAGCTTGAGCTTGCTCAACAGTTAGCACGTCCTGGCTAGGCTCGAGAATCGTATCTAGCATTTCATCTGCCTTGAAATACTGGCGGACATCACGAACCCACTTGTGATATCCAGAGCTAGTTGTTCCCAATGGAGCTGTTTGGCTCCAATTTTGTTGTAGCTGGTCAACAGTCTGTTTTCTTGCGTGGGCGTGCTAGCACAGTTCGGGTGCAGTTGTCGGGGGTGTCCCTTGACCTGACTTCTGTCGAGCGATTTTAGACGAGGAGAGCACCAACCTCATTGTGGGATTCTTTCTACCTAGTGGTGAGGACTTTGCTGACGTTTCTTTTAATCACACACAATCGATTCTCAATGTCGTAGATTGAGCAGAGTGAAATCAACGGGAAGTGGGGAGAACTTGCTAAAGAGTGACTTTAGCTTAGCTGGGTTGCGAGGGCGTTACCCTTGCTTTGCTGGTTCTGTAACCATTGTGGCCGGGATACTACAGTCGGCTCCCAAAGAGGCTAGGACCGAGGTACGTTGACAGGGGGGCACTAAAAGTCAGCTCCTGTGAAGGCTGGGACTGGAGTGTGGTCACCTATAAGAGAAGAAGGGTTGTTTGCTACGTAAAGGCTTGGATAATCGTAGTGATTAGTTAATGAATTGGCTGTCCTTTCTTTCTCGTGCAAGCCTCGGATATAGGCTATTCTGTGAATTCTCAGTCCTCAGAAAAGTGTAGAATATTCTATTCTCGACTAAGGGTATCTGATCTGCAAGAGAATCTTGGGAATCACAATGAAAATCATAGATTAATTGTTAATTAATCCAGATATAGCTAAAATGGGAGCAAAGCTGACTCCTCTTTGGCTGCGGGCAGTTGGGATATGGTTGTTTAATTGATTAGATCCCACAGCACGCCTAGCATCCCTCTTCCACTGCGAGGGCATCACATTAATGCACTAATATAGTGATGATGCTATATTCCTAATTCTCTACAAAAGTGATTAGATCTCACAGCACGCCTAGCATCCCTCTTCCACCACGAGCTAAGTTGTACTGCACTCTCTGACCTCTATGTGGGTGAAGAATATAATGATTACTCCACATGAATTCCTAATAGTGGTCTCCACTGGGCCTCTGAGGGGCTTCGCGGGGACTTTGCCCGGATTCCTTCACTGGGCCTACTACTTGCTCCCCATATGGGCCTCTACATCGGCCTACACTGTCTGCCACTTTAAGAGTCCGGCCAAAAATAATTTTTGGGCTCAAACATTGCCCCCCAGGCCTCGAGATCAGGCCCGTGGCAACTTATAACTAATCGAAGGGGGCTTGAAGTGCCACGTCTCTTTTGTGGAAATGAGGTCATTAATGAAAAGCGGTGTAATGATGAAACAAGGCGACCTTTTGGCTGTTAAAACGTCTTTTGGCCGCATCGTTTCCCTCACATAATCTCTTGTTTAAATTTGGATGCCTCCGCTTCCATCCAATCAATAGCAATAGTATCAGCCCTTCTTGACCAACTTTCTTCCTGTCTTGCTTCCCCGAAGAAAAACCAGAAAAGAAAAAAACATTTTCCAATCTCTCTCCTTCTCTGAAATTTATCTTCTATCCCCGAAAGATCTAGAAGTGGCACCCAAGAAAAACAAGATCATTGATTTGGCAGATGAGATCAACAAGGACGCCGGCAGACCAATATGGGCATTTAGTGCTTGCGTGAGACCGGTGTGGAGAGAAATCGACTGATGGGCTTTGGTACAAGTGGACATCAGGTCTACTATGGGCTTCCCATCCGCCGTCCTGTAGCGACTCTCCAGCAAGTTCCCGGTGACTTTAGCAGTTGGGACCAAGGCGGAAAGTGGGTCACTGGCCCACCATCTTTACTGAAGATGTAACTTGGTACCAGAAGGTCCGAGCAAGGGGTTTGGCCCATTGGGACGCGGTGCGTATCACCCAAGCCATTGATCTGTGCTTCCGTCTTCCTTCTCACACCAATCCTGTGCCGATAGCCGCCACTCTTTGCTTCTGGAACACCTTCAACAATACCTTTGATTTTCGGTTCGGGCAAATGAGCATAACTCTGCTGGACATTCTTACTATCACGGGATTGCCCATCGATTGGCCCCCCTATGAGCACGGTCAGTTTGATGAAGTCGAGTTCTTGCCGAATATGGACCAGACAAACCGGGGACACTATTGCAGATCCTTACCGTCGTGGTAAGACTACTACTGCAAATAACACGATGCAATCGAGGGAATTACCTTCCTTGAGTTTTGCTATGTAAGTTTATTTTCTGTATCTCTAGCTTTTGGCAAAACTACTGGTACTTGGAACCCTCTGGCCACTGCTCTTTACAATGGCATTTGTGTTGGCCTTGGGCAGCCTGTATTGGGTGCACTGTATCACTCCCTTTACACCGTCGTAATGCATCTTTTCGATACTGACATCAGCGACCCTTTATGGATCCTCTCCTTTTGGCTACAGACCTACTTTCCTCGCTTCTGTCGTGACGATATTTCAGAGGATCCCCCAGTCGACTCCCTTATGGGGAACTGGTTCTGCCTCGGGGCAAAGTATCGGGCTCCATCCTACTTCGTGTGCTTCACTCACTTGTACCTAATGCTGGAGATGCTGGACCCAATGATAGTCCTTTATAGGCGGTATCCTTCTCCCCTTCAAAATGGTTTTCTACCCATTGGAAGGGATTACAGCGAAGAGCGCTCGAAGCCTTTCGTCGAGCCATCTCTAGCTGGAACATCCGCCTTGTTGACAATCGCATATGGTATGAGCTCTATGTCCTAAACCATTTTGCTCGCCAACTTGGACTAGCCCAGATGGTGCCTTGGCCTTTGGTTGAGTCTGCCAACTACTACACCTCTTGGCGGAGGTCAGACCCGCCCGGGTCCCCTCCTATCTAGAATCAGTTCACCTTGGTAGCGGTCCCTGACCGGGTTAGGGTGTTGTACCCCGTCAATGATGTCGATGATGATTATGCAGACCGGTGGAAAGAAGTGTCAGTGAACTGCTGGGACCCAACGCATGGCGAAATCTTTGAGGACCACGTAGCTCTTACGCCCGCCTATGCTCCTGCAGCCCAACCTCCATAACCTGCTCCACCTCCTTGATCATCACTTCCGGGAATACAGATTAGTGAGCATGGGGCAACAGTAAGTTTTCGACTTTCCTTACCATTTCTTTTCTTTGAGAAGATAATCTTGTGCTTATTATTGAGTGTATTTTTCAGCATCACCCGGAGCAGGGTAGCCTATACTCAAGCCAGGAAACAAAAGGCAGTATCTGAGGAGCCTCTTGAGGAAGAGTTTTCTGATGACGATGATGAAAGCCTCGCTGAGGTAACCTGGCCTAGACCAATTCCGACCTTGCACATTGGCTTTCCAATCCCCTTCCACTTTCTGAGTTATGATTCTCTTCTTTGTGTAGGTTGTTGCTGCTCTTGCTCCGAAGCGCGACTGGGCCCAATTCGCTGAAGAGGGCTTTGAAGTTGACGAACCTCTGTTAATGCGATTAGTAAGCCTTGGCCCTATTTTATGCTCGTTGAATTGTAGGACTTGAGCATCGTCTTTACTATGCGCTATTTCTTTGACAGGTTCGTCAAAGGACCACTGGCCCCTCTCGTGTGAATTAGGCTGGGTCTTCAGCCGCTGCATCAGGTTCAGGGACATAGAGTGTTCCAACTGTTCCAACTTCCCGCCACTACAGAGAACCCGGCGCCCTCGCTTGTTCCAACGCTAACTAATCCCGCAGCCACTCTTCCTGCTGCTGTTGAGGACTCTGTATACCTCCTCCTGCTCCCACATCTGGAGAACAACCGCAAGGTCCTGCCCCTTCAATAGCGATCTCCGATGATGACTCTCCGGACCATAACAGCGTCGAAAGCCACTCTGAGGCTTTTAGCGCTTATGAGGAGTTGGTGGAGACAGATATTCCTACTGTACTAGCGGCCCAAGAAGTGGATGAGATAGGATCTCTTCCTCTAGAAGCTCGAGAGGTAAGCCACCGTTAGCCTATATTTTTGCTTTCCTTTAAATCTAAACCTGCCCCTAAAACCTTGTGGATTTCTGAAACTGTCCAGGATTCCGTTCATACCAAGGAGGTGGCCCTTGATGCTGAAGATCTCGCTGGTGTGATGAACATCCCAGACTTGGATGAAGCGATCAATGATGTTGGTCCCTTGATCTGGAAAATGGTCGCGACAAACATTGACCCCGACAGTTCTGTCCTCGTAGCTGCTTGCCCCCAACTCACTCTAGATTTCAAGAACCTCTGGCGGCGGGGATGTCGAACCAAGTTCAAGAGGCTATCGTCGGAGCTGTGGGCGAAGTTGAAGGAATTGAGGAACCCATCGGCCCTCTTGCAGTGGTGGTCTACGATCGTGCTACAAATCCTCCACCATCTCCTCCTTCTACTAGGCTTAAAAGGCTTGCTCGGGCTCTTGCCTACTGCTACCGAACTAGCGCAAGCGGAGCTTCAAAGTCTTCTGGGACAGTGGCGGTTGGGCCTGTAGAACTCGGCAGGGTCCAAGAGGCCATTGTGTTCCTCAGTCGAGAAAGTGCGGTCAACCAGTTCAGCTCGACTTCATAGAGAAGCTATTGAGGGAATTTGACGTGGCCTACGCTCAACAATCTGTCATGGAAGTTCAAGCCCGCATGGTTTGCACTGCCCATAATGACCATGCCAATTAGGCGGAGAATCTTCGCGGCAATTTGAATGATCGGGCCGCTCGCATGAGGGAAATAAGGCTCCAGACGTCGAATATAGAAGCTCGCCTGGCTTATATGAACAACGATCTCAGAGTGGAGGAAGCCTAACTGGAAGCTCCCTTGGCTGACTCAGAAGAATTGACTCGCCGCTTGGCCTAATCTACAGAACGAGCTTCATTGGCTGAAAACGGAGTCCACGCCACAAGCCTCCAGGTTGAGATGCTCTATGTAAGGGTTGATTTTGCGAGCCGGCCACTTTAGGCCCCTTCTTCACTTAGGACAATTCTTAGGCCCTATTATAGTGCAACATATATGTACATATATATCTTGTAGCAAAGACAATATCTTTAGGTTTTTAACCAACCTTGTTCCTTTTGATCCACTTGTTGGCTCAACATCACATTCTTGGTTTTATCTTCTTAATGAGTCTTAACGATCACATTAAGTAACTGTTGAACAAAACGGTTGTGAGAAGATAATATTGAAAATGTAATAGTTACCTCCTTGAAAACCATTATGTTCCCGAAGCGCCAATATTCCCTTCTTTTCTGCGATTTAGGGCAGTCTTAATCAAAGATTTGCTGACATACAGTTTGGCTCCACTACTGTCTGTCCAAGGACGGGGATGGTTTTCTGATTTTTAGAGCCACTTAATCAAGGTCTACCGACACTTAATTTGGCTCTTATCTTTGGCTATCCATCCATGGGTGCAGATTTGTGTGCGCTGCCCCTATAAATAGGTGTGTTCTGGGGGTGGGAAAGCTCACACCAAACCTTCTTCTGAGCTTCAAGTCTTCAATAATGGCTTTTTAATGTTTACTTCTCACTTTTTGTCATCACGAACTCTCGCCTCATGAGACCGTTCTCAGCCTCTAGACTTTAGGCTTTATGGTGAAATCTCAAGTCTGGATTAGGCCTGATGGCTTAATCTCAGGCAACGCCTTGTTTCGGCCTTTCGAAATTTTGGATGGAATGTGCTAGGCTTCAGATTGGTTTAGAAACACGAAGGGCTCTTAGAGTGGGGGATGTAGGCATGCAAGATCATCTTTGTTAGAATCCCACATGCGGAGCGAAACAGGGAAGGGTGGAAGGCCACTATGTGGTTCGTCTTTCCTTCTTTGTTTCCTTTCCTTCTGGACCCGACTTGACTTGAGTCCTCCAGATGGAAAGGGCTTTGGTGGCCTCCTCCTCTGAATCCTTCTCTTCCTAACAGAAACTTGGAGGGCTAGACAGAGATGGAACCGTGGAAGGGATGGACTCAAGCTACAAAATGGCCATTCCCATACTTCACGTCCTCATAGTGGTGGTTGCCAAAGCTGAAGAGGGTGCAAAGACTTATGCCGATATTTGGTTCCTTTGCACTCTATCCTCTTCTGGGATAATGGCGAGGCTTAACCCAGCGCTGGGTTCCTTAGCCGCTTCTATTTGAAGAAAGATTCGGAAAAAATATCCAAATATTCATGCTTGTATTTTAGCCACTTTTGGCCTTGTGATGAATGTATTGCTTTTGGCCGCAAAGCCACTTTATGAAAACCATACTATTTTCTCATCCTGATGTTGATGATTGGGTCTCGTAAGGCCCCAAATGCAGGCCTATTTTTCGTGAATTTTTTTTCTTCGCTGGCTCCTTGACTCAAATTACCCCGGTAAAAACAGACCTATTCTTCGCGGTCGCTGGGAAGCGCCGCTGAAACAAACATTTTGGGGCGCTACTAACTTGGCCCTCATCCTTGGTGTAGTGTTGCCCCAGAGTGTTGCTAGTTGTAGCGAAGAAACGATGATGGGCCTCACAAACAGGCCTTCATGAATGGGCTTCGTGAGATTAGGAACACTAGAAATGCCCCCTGCTGTCCAAATGGGCCTTGATAGTATAGCCGAATGTATTTTCTGGGCCCAAAAACAATCACGGATGCAACTCAATTTCGTGCATTATAAACCCCAGTATTGGACCGACGTTGTATCTAGATCTACTTGCTGGCCCAAATCGCGAACTTCTTTGTCTTGTCATCATAATGGGCTTTAATTTTGCATTAACTAACCGTCAAAAAACGATTGTGAAAAGATAATCTTGCAAAATGAATAATTACCTCCTCGAAAACCGCTCGGTTCCCCAATCTTCATTATGCTCCCTTCATTTCCGAGATTAAAGTAATTAACCCGGATTAAAGATGCTGATTTGACTCCCCAACCGCTCATCCAAGGGTCAGGATTGATGCAATCTCTCCTATAAATAGAGGTACTTTGAACAAGGGATGCTCAGATCACACATCCAGAAACCATGGCCTTCCAATCCTTATTCCTCTTCCTTCTCCTCCACAAATCTTCACCTCATGAAAACACTCCCAGCCTCTAAACTTTAGGCCTTATGGAGAAATCTCAAGCCTGGATTAAGCCTCATGGCTTAATCTCAAGAAAACCTCGTGCTTACCAACTCCTCCCAGCCTATATCTTCACCTAGGCTGTCAAGAGTGGAAAAGCACGAGGGGCTCCGCTAGTGTGGGGGATCTGGACATGCCAGATCATCTTTTGTGGGATCCCTCACATGCGGAGCAAGCCGAGGGGGAGGAAGGCCACTTTGAGGCCTTTGCTCCTCTTTTAACCCCTTTCCATTTGGACGTGGTTCCAACCGAGTCCTCCAGATGGAAGGGACTTTGGTGGTCACCTCCTTCTCATGCTCCCCCTTCTGAACATTGACAGAATCCTGGAGGGAGAGGATGGACTCATGGAAGGAATGGGTGTGGGCTGCAGGATGGCCGATCCCACACTTCATGCCCAGAAAATGGTGACTGCTAAAGTTGAAGAGGGTGGGGAGTTTCATGCAGCTCTTTCAGTTCCTCTGCATTCTGCCCCCTTTAAGAGATAATGACGCTGCTCAACCCAGTGCTGGCTTCCATAGCCGCTTCGTGAGATGAAGAAAATAGAAGATTTCAAGAAGATTTTCATTTTTGTAATTTTAGCCACATTTGCCTTTGTAAAGTAAGGAAGGTCACAATTGCATTGCTTTTTACGAAGTCACTTTATGAATACATGAAACTTTTCTTTTGAAAACTCGTAAAAACTGATGTTCGAATACTCACGAGGCCTCAACATAGGCCTCACAATTGCCAATTTAATTATTTTCCTCAGCGTACTAAACTTTACGCGACGCGAAGTGGCCGATAGAAAAAGATCTTGGGAAATTACAAGTTTGCCAAGCTTTCCATCGCGAGACAAAGAAACTAGCGGCGAAACAAATCAAACCTCATAATCGGCCTACTCCTCAAGGCTGCTTACTCGGCCCCTGCAGACTTTTGCCATCCCTAAGTCTAACTAAGCGGAGCAAAGCCCCAAAAATAGGCCCTGAGTGAAAAGAAAATATGTGCCTAAAAAAATAGGCCCTTGTCAATGGGCTTCGCGAAAGCAATGAGACTACTGTTGCCCCCCTCCAAGCTTCATGCGACGAAATCGACTATGATTCCTCCAAATCCCAGACACTTGGAAAGTACTTCTTCAAGTATCTGCCAATGATGGGGTTGTGATAGATTTTACCATCCAAATCTTTCATATGAAAAGCTCATTTCTCTAGAATTTAATGGATGATATACAGACCTTCCCATCTTGGAGTCCATTTGCCGCGACCATCTAACTTTTCACCTAGTGGGAGAACTGCTTTCCACACTAATTCTCCCTTGCTGAAACTCTTTCCCCATGTCCGTTTGTCGTAGGCGCGAGCTACTCGCTGTTATTCCATGACCAGACTATCCAAAGCCTCCAAGTGCTTCTCTCCAAGGTCCTCATATTCCTGCCACATAGCATGAATGTAGTCCTCTCCAATAAGATGATGTTGCTTTTGAACTCGCAATGATTGGACTTTGACTTCCAGTAGCAAGACTGCATTATGGCCGAACATCAGAGCATAAGGTGTTCTCGCGGTGGGATTTTGTTTTGAAGTGAGGTGGGCCCAAATAGTCTGGTGCCATTTTCCTGGATTGGCTTCTAACAATTTCTTTAGCAAAGTAATGATGATCTTCTTGCTTGGCTCTACTTGGCCGTTAGACTGATCATAATAAGGATTGGAATGGACAAACTGTATTCCCCATTCTTTTGCCAGTTTACTAACCTCACCACCCGTGAAAGCGTCCCCCCGGTCTGAAAGGAAGACTTCTGGAATACCAAATCTACAGATGATGTTCCTATATAGGAATTGGCACAATGTAATTCCGCATGCTTCCTTCAAAGGTTCTGCTCTAACCCACTTTGTAAAGAAGTCGGTAGCGATGATGATAAAGTTGTGCTGTAGTGATGAATGTGGTTGGATCATTCCAATTAAGTCCAGCGCCTACCCCCTTGCAGGCCAGGGCTTTATAATGGGCTGCATTGGTACATTGGGAACATGCTGGACCAGCTCATGGGCCTGATAATCCAAACAACCTTTCGCGAAGGCGATACAATCCTTCAAAATACTTGGCCAAAAATTTCCATGTTTCCTGAGCAACCACCGCATTTTCAAACACAAAAATGCACATCCTGCATGAGCTCTTTTTCTTCAGCATCGAATACGTATTTGAAGTCTATACTATCTTCCCCTCGCCTACAGAGTTCATCATTCCTGAGGAAATAATTGAGAGCGAGGTAGCGGGTCCTCTTATCAATGGGTTGACCCAGATGTTTGAGATAGTCGATCAAAGGAACCCGCCAATCCACATCAATGGATTCTAGGCATCCTCAGGCGGCTCTTTCCTTGCCATCCAAGAAGGAAGTGTTCGGCGCTCAACCTTCAGAATTCGCTCGCGAACACCGTATTTTAAGGTTATCCTTGTTGCAAACTGAGCCAACTCGTTCGTGGTGAAATTTTAATCGAGTAGAATATGCTTCAGATCCACATCATTAAACAGCTCCAACAATTCTTGAGCTCTATCCTAATATGGGGCCAACGAGAAACTAGAGCATTTGAACTTCTCTCGTAACTAATTGATCACCAGCAAGGAGTCCCCAAGTATTTGCACTTCCCTGACTCCCATCTCTAACAGTACTTCTAGGCAAATAATTAAGGCCTCATATTCCACCTGGTTATTGGTGCATTGATACTCCAACTGAAAAGAGTACGAAAAATGATCCCCGGATGAGTTTTCCAGTGCAATGCCTGCTCCAGTCAAGGTCTCTGTTCTTGAACCATTGAAGTACAATATCCAAGGATGTAACATAATAGCTGCCAATGAATTCTCGTGAACCACCAGGGTGGGGGTACCATACAGGTCTTCCTGAGAAATCATGGTGACTTCTAGTTCACGGATCTCGCTAGCATCCAGCATTGGATGATGTGCTAGAAAATCCGCGATGGCTTGGTCCTTCACAGCTTTTTGGGGAACATACTGTAAAGAGAACTCTGAAAGAGCCAATACCCATTTGTCAATTCGGTCACTAAGGATGGGCTGCGACAACATGTACTTGACCAGGTCGGTCTGAGCAATTATGCATGTAGTGAACGACAACATAATAAACCCTAGGAAGTCTCCTGCTTGAAGTCTGAACATATATTTCGCTGGGTTCATCTTCAACTTGTGGATCCTCATGTACTAAAAAACCTTTCGCAAATCCGAGATGTGGTTTCCCCGCTGCTTTGATTGACCACCACGTCATCAATATAAACCTCCAAAATCTTTCCAAGGATATCATGAAAGATTCGGTTCATTGCTCGCTGGTATGTGGCCTCCGCATTTTTCAAACCGAAGGGCATAACTACGTATTCGAAAACTCCCGAGAAACCTCTGCATCTAAATGCAATTTTGTGTCTATCTTCTACTGCCACTGGAATCTAGTGATAACCAGCGGTTCTGTCCATAAAGGAGAAACACTTATGACTGGCTATGACATCTACCAACATATCCATGACCAGCGTGGGGTAGACGTCTTTGGGAGTGGCATTATTGAGGTCTCAGTAGTCGATGCACACCCTTATTTTGCCATTGATTGTACTTGGCAACCCTGATGATTCCTGATTTATGCATCTTCTTGACTTCTTCTTTGACCAAAACCTGAGTTTCTAAATTCATCCTCCCAGATTCCTATCTGACAGGATTTTGATCTGGGAGAGTCCGAAGTTTGTGGCAGACCAAGTCAGGAGATAAACCTGGCATGTCTTCATATTTTTTCTGCGAAGCAATCCTTATACTCCTGCAATAAGTCGATAAGCCCTTGTTTTTCTTCGGGCTCTAAATTGGCGCTGATTGCCACTTCCATTGGTTCAGTCTCAGTTCCCAAGTTCACCTTTTCTTTGGGGTCCCTGATTTTTGGAGAAATATCGTCCAATGAAGCTGGAGCCAGCCGAATGTCCTCCTCCTCTTTTTCACAATCAGAGAAATCCTCATCGATGTACTCCAATGTCGCCATTTGCGCATAGGCCTCTGTTTCGACTAAATATGAAGAGAATCTATCATATAAAGAACGAAAGGCTTATAACTCTTCCTTCGAGATCTTGTGATCCATTAATGAGTGCTTAGATTTGGCACCGCATGTTCGGGCCTTTCGAGGTCGCCTTTTGCAACCGAGAGCCCCCATTGTGCCAGCTCTGAGGCCGTCACCCCTATAAGGTGGTCTTTGTTGTCGATCCCACGAACCTACAACGGAGAAATAGGTTCTAAATAGTACCTAGTGGCCACATAGACTGCGGAGACTGAGAAAGGTCGCGGATCCGCTTTGACTACTGCCGCTGTCATACTACTAGATAATTCATTAGGTTTAGTGGTTAACTGGGGTCCGTAGGTCAAACCCAGGTACCAGACCACCGGCCAGGTTCATATCCCACCGAGATGGTTCACGTCAGGGACGGCACCCTAGACACAGAGAGGTCCGTACCTGACCAGCACTATTCATCCAAGTACACACCAGAAGGCTGATATAGCTGTAAAGAGGACAACCAGCATCCCACATCGAAGATAGGGGAAACCCCTTTCCCCTGCTCTAGTATTAAAGCATCTGCACAACCACCTTTTACGGGTAATAACTCGTTCATCAACTATTTATATAGTTCATTATATATATATATATATATATTGGTATCTTACTCAAGCATCGGAGGGGCATAAACCATCCGGTACGGTTTATCCCTCTAACGCTGTGCTCTTGGTACAGGATCGAGGAGTTGGATCGGTATCCTTTGTGATACAGCATTATGAGTGAGGTACCCCGGGAAAGCCACCAGAAACATTGGCGCGCTAGATAGGGGACTTGACATGACCGAGCCAGAAGAGACGGCAGGTGAGGGTAGAAATGTCACACGGGCACTGATATTCTCTCTGGGTACTTCATCGATAGGGACACCAAGCACCGGAGAGGCATATGGTGTCGGAGCCCCGGACCAGCAGAACCGGTCATCCAGGACCAAGCGCTCGGTAGCAGAGCTGGAGTCTATGTCAATAGAGATTGCAGCCTTCCAGGAACAAGCCAGGATCGATAGGGAACAACTAAGAATCTATAGGGAAACAAACGTCCATTCGCAACAGAGACTGCAAGAGTTGGGAGATGAAAACACTGCGCTGGCCCGAGCACTGGACATACGGCACCAGCATAATGAGGCACTCACCCAAGCCTTAGCTATAACAACAGATGTAAATGCTGCCCGATAACTGGAGGTACCAGCCTCGCTCCAACCCCCCTTACAGGAAACAGTCGCCGGGTGGTCTAGGTACCGGTAGACTTATTCCCGAAAAACCTAAGGCATTTGCCACCACTACCATTACCGCAGCCAGCTCAAAGTGGCCCACCGATTATCCAAACACGGCGTTACTCTTAGAAATGAGCAACTACTTACATGCCCTGCGAGCAAGGGTAGAGGCAGTAGACACCAGGCCAGCCCTGACCACTTACGAGGACCGTCCGGGTCCTTTCACCCAATAGGTTAGAGGTGCCATTCGAACAAACATATGAAAGCCACTGAAGATTGACTATACGAGAGTTGGAGACCCATACTAGCACCTACAGGCTTTCCGCTCACAAACTAGCGCTGAAGGATACATGGATGAGGTGTGTTGTAAGATTCATCTTACGTACTGATGGGATACATACCCCTAAGGGATTGCTAAAGATTCAATAGGCAGAGAATGAAACTTTGAAGTCTTCCGTTAACCGATCGCAGGTGGCTACCGCTAAGTGTCGGGACCATAACAAGAAACTGGCTGAGCTGGATTTCAGGAGGGGCCTAAGGTGTGGAGAGTTTCTCTACAGGATTAACCATCACCCATAGGCTAGTTATAATGAGCTGATGGCTACGGCCATCAGGCACGCTCAAGCCGAATTCGAAACATATGAGGATAACGTCAAACCAGAGCTAAGGTTTCCACCCCGGCCCCGATGGTCAGGGATGACCCACAAAAAAAGGAGTGGGTCCATAATCGGGACAAATCTCCCCATAACTCAAATAAGAGAAGCAAAGAGTCATCGTCCAGGTCTAGCGGTTATGCGACCACTCAGCCTCGCGGGGAAGAAAGGGCACCGCAGAACCCACGAACGCCACCACCACCCCAGTATGAGATATTTACTATCCTCAACGCTTCACATGAAATCATATGGAAAGAGAACAGAGATGAGATACCCGGACCACCACCAAGGAAGTTTCCAAAAAGTAAACTTACCCAGCAAGATACCGGAAGGTTCTGTATGTACCATGAAGATGCCGGGCATAATACCAACCTCTGCATGGCTTTGAAAAATACAATCGAATCACTAATTCAGAAGGGCATGCTTTAGCGGTACCTACGTGCTAAAGAGATAGGAGCTAACGATGTATACGGCCAGATATTCACGATCCACGAGGGAGGCCCCAAGGAGTTACGTCCTAGAAGGAAGAAGCGAAATTCCAATTTCGGCCACCCTATAGTGTTCAATTTCCACAAGGCCCCGCAACAAGACGGTTCCATTAGGCGGAAATCCGTCACATTCCTACAGGAGGAAGAAACAGATCTAAAGATGCCCCATGATGATCCCTTCCCTGATCACGCTCCAAATGGACCACTACGTAATGTCCCGGGTACTCGTGGATACAGGAGCCTCGGTCAGCGTATTATTTCGCGATGCATACAAAGCTTTGAACAGAGAAAGGCCCAAGCTGTCACAAGATAACGAGCCCCTCATTAGCTTTTCAAGTGACATCATCTAGCCACTCAGATCAGATTACCTATCGATCACGATAGGAGAAAGTCCAAACTGTTCAACCGTCAAAACAAAATTCATTGTCGTCAACTGTGCCTCGTCCTATAATGCTATCTTAGGTCGACCGACACTCTAGCTTTTGAAGACATTCATTATGGGCCACATGCTCATGATGAAAGTGCCAACCCCAGTGGGAATAGGGACTATATGGGGTGAACAGGCCGCAACAAGGCAGTGCTATTCTTCGACGGTATCCCGGGGCAAGGGCAAGTCAGAAATGTTGGCCGTGGCCACCGACCCTCTCACAGACAGGTACGAAGATCCCAAGGATGATACTAGCTCTGATGAAGAAAGGCCTGGTACCGTAGAAGACAACGAAGAGGTTGTGCTATCTGAGCAGTTCCCAGATAGGATTGTCAAGATAGGTACCAAGTTGGCTCCGGCTATCAGGGAAGACCTAATCTCGTTCCTCCGCTCTAATGCATCTACTTTCGCTTGGTCATACGAAGACATGCCCGGTATACCGATTGGCATAGCCATGCACAGCTTGAGCATTATTCCTTACTCGGCACCGGTAAGACAGAAGAATAGAGCCTTCACACACGATAAGTACCGGGCTATCCAGGTTGAAGTAAATAAATTGATGGCCATCAATTTTGTCAGGGAGGTGACATATCCCCGGTGGTTGTCCAACGTGGTCATGGTACCAAAGAAATCTCCGGGATCGTGGCATATGTGCGTGGATTATACAAATCTCAATCGGGCGTGCCCCAAGGATAGTTTCCCACTCCCACGAATTGACCAACTGATCGATTCTACTGCTGGGTACAGGTTACTCAGTTTCATGGATGCGTTCAGTGGGTACAACCAAATTCGAATGAACCTGGACAATGAGGAGCACACTGCTTTCACCGCAGACAAGGGTCTTTATTTCTACCAGTCATGCCTTTCGGATTAAATAATGCAGGTGATACTTATCAGTGACTTGCCAACTCCATGTTTGTAGATGTCATCGGGACCATCATGGAGGTGTATGTGGACAATATGCTGGTCAAAAGTCTAACATCAGGGGACCACGTAACTAACCTATCCATTGTCTTCTCCATCAATTAAGCAACGGCATGCGGCTAAATCCATAAAAGTGCATTTTCGATGTCGAAGTCGGGAAGTTCCTCGGGTACATTATCAGCCATAGGGGAATAGAGGCGAACCCAGAGAAGGTGCAGGCTATTTTAGACATGATATCCCCCACTTACCGGAACGATGTCCAGTCCCGTACAGGTAAGGGGGCCGCCCTGTCAAGGTTCATTTCAAGACTCACAGACAAGTGCACTCCTTTCTTCAAGTTACTAAAAACCCAACAAGTCGAGGTAATAGCTTGGTCCGCAGAGCACAAGGCTGCTTTTCTCAGCCTCAAGGCATATTTGGCAGCGGTACCTCTGCTTTACAAACTCATACTCGGAGAAATGCTATACATATATCTAGCGGCATCTTCGACCGCCGTAAGCTCCGCTATGATCAGGCGAGACTCTGATTGTGAGTACCCGGTGTACTACACCAGAAAAGGTTACATTGGTTCTGAATGCAGGTACCCAGACATTGAAAAGATAGCATTAGCCCTCCTGGTATCTGCCCGGAAGCTAAGACACTACTTTCAGGCACACTCAATTATTGTTTTCACTAATCACCCATTGAGGCAGGTTTTCCAGAGGCCAGAGACGTCGGGAAGATTTATTAAATGGGCCATCGAATTGGGAGAGTTTGACATACAGTACCAACCCCGGACAGCTATTAAAGGCCAGGTAGCGGCAGATTTTATTCTGAACTGATCCCCCCTCATGATCCACCCCTAGGATCATCTGAAGCACCAGCCCCGGACCCACCCCAACCAAGCACTTGGTGATTGTATGTCGATGGTGCATCTAACAAAAAGACAAGTGGCGCCGGTATCTTGCTAATCATCCCAGATGATCAAGTCTACGAGTATGCCCTCAAGTTTTCCTTTGAGGCATCCAACAATCCCATACAATACGAGGCACTCATAGGAGGTCTACAGATCGCTCAGGAACTAGGCGTCCAGCACCTTAGTATCTTCAGTGATTCCCAGTTAGTTGTCAAATAAGTCAGTGGTAACTTTGAGGCAAAGGAGCCCTACATTTCTTCTTACCAGGCCCTAGCCCGGGCACTGGTTCAGAGGTTCACCTTCTACACTATCACCCAAATACCAAGAGCAGACAATGATAAGACAGACACCCTTGCAAAGTTACGGCAACTTCTCCAAGTCCTGCCTACGGGGCTACCAAGGTCGAAATACTAGAAAAGCCGAGCACTTCTAAAACGGTGCCAGAAATATTCATGGTGGACCACACCGCCTCCTAGATGGACCCAATCTTGAAGTACATGGCCGACGGTCTAGCCCCGGACTATAAGGTCGAAGCCAGGAGACTCCAATTAAGGTCAGCTTGATACACAATCATGAATGGAAAATTATACAGGAGGGGCCATTGCTTCCCTAACCTAAAGTGTGTGATACTAGAGGACAATCATAAGATAATGAAGGACATACACTCCGGTGTATGCGGTAACCATGCAGGGGCCCAGTCTCTTACACACAAGACCCTAAGGGCAGGATACTTCTGGCCAACCATGTCGGCCTTAGCTCAAACAATATCAATTTCTTGCCACAAGTGCCAAATGTATGCGAACAACCCAAGAGCACCGCCTATTGCTCTCTCCATACTCCTTGCACCTTGCCCTTTCTACCAGTGGGGCCTGGACCAGATTGGGAAGCTTCCCAAAGCAGTAGGGCAATTCAAATATGCTATTGTAGCCGTTGACTACCAAACAAAGTGGGTAGAAGCAGAACCCCTTGTCACTATCACTACAAAAAAGGTGAAAAAATTTCTATGGCAGAACATCTACTGCAGATTCGGAGTTCCAGACACCATCGTCACGGATAACGCACCTAGTTCGACAATGACGAACTCAAGGCCTACACAGAGAACTTGGGCACTAGGATCCTCTATGCATCCCCGGCTCACCCCCAGACCAATGGTCAGGTCGAGGCTGTCAACAAGATTATCAAGAAGATACTGAAGAAGAAGCTAGATGAGGCCAAGGGTCTTTGGACTTCTAAACCCCCGGAGGTATTATGGGCTATCCGGACCACGGCCACAGAAGCTACTGGGGAGACCCCTTTCTGCATGGCTTTTGGATCTGAGGCAGTCCTCCCCATTGAAAAGAAAATCTAGAGTCCAAGGATCAAATACTTGGATGTAGGTACTAACACAGCAGGCCTACAGCTTGATCCTGATTTGCTCGAAGAACGAAGGGATTTGGCACACATGCATAATTTGGCAAACAAGAGGAGAATAGCTAGGTATTACGATGCCAAGGTACAGTCTCGGACACTGAAGCTCGGAGACTGGGTCATGAAACAGGTTTACCCAGAGGCTCGGGACTTGATCCTTCATGTACAGGCCCATACGAGATAGTCGAGGAAGTTGGTCCAACGACCTTCTACATCTGGGACATGGACGGGATGGTATCACAGCACCTGTGGAATACATAGCGCCTTCATTACTATTACAAGTAGCTCCCAGAGCATCTTGTCCTAGCTTTTGCTTTTTGACCATACAGCTATGGCAAGCTACCCATCGGGTACTCCTTCTGTATTAACCACCATGTGGTACTTGAATGGAAAAATGAATTATTCAGACCATTTCTTGCATTTTTACCTTAGTCATCGGGTGATCCCAAACAAATAGCTATTGCCAAATTACTCTATTCCAGTAATAAGTAACACAAGGACACACTTAAACTAAGGCATAAAATCAGAGAAATTGTAATTCATTTCAAATTTCCATTCAAGTCACAAAATTACCATTCACAAAAAAACTGGACTATCAGGCAAAGGAATTAAAGCCATTGTTCAAGGCAAGGATAATCTCAAAAAAAAAAAAACACTGACTATAAATCTAGTTCCTAAACACTACTGTTACCGAACAGTACTCTGGGCTCCACGGGCACCCGATAAGCCCTCGCCTGAATTTGGCTCCATCCAAGTACCCTACTGCCATCCACTCTTTGAACTTAATGATCACGACCTTATCTTGAGCGGCAAGTAGCATATCCAGGAGCTCTTGGAAGTCCTTATACTCGGTCACGGCCTCGTGCCTCTCCGCAGGAAGGCGCTCCTCTAAATGCTCTGCCCTCGTCTTCCACGATTTGGCAGATTCAGCAGCTTCTTTCCTAGAGTCCCAGGCACTTTTCACTTCATCCCTCACCTCAGACAACTCACTTTCAAGCTCCGCTATATGTTGCTTTGCTGCCTCCAGCTCGGTCACCATCAGAGTTAAGGAATCGATCTTCTTCTTTAAGGAGTCCCACTCCTTCTCCAGCTTGGCCTTCTCCCCATGAAGATACTTCACTTGCCCGGAGAGACTGCTAATCTCCTCCTTTCAAGTACATATCTTCCTCACTAGCATCGATTGCGTACATGTTGAAAAGTGCTTGCAGGCATCCCGTTAGCACACAAATAATACGTATAGCTAGAAAATAAATTTAAAAGTAGGTCTCGTACCTGCATCATTGATTCCCGGGTGATACGACGATTCTCTTGCAGGGTATTGTCCTTTGCCCGCTCGATCGAGATCTGTATCCTTCAAATTGGTGAGCATGGAAAGCACCAACTTCTCATCAGCGACCCCGTACTCGGTCAGCAATTTCTTGATGGGCTTCTTGGGTATTATTGGAATGGCCGGAGATGAGATAGTCGAGGAAGATTTTTTCCTTTAGCTCTTCGGCTCCGCCCCCTTAACGTCCATCCCAGTATAGGTGACGTTCCCCTTGTTCCCCCTTCGATGGCTGCACCTATGGTGCTTCTTCTCGCCATGCAGGAAAGCCTCCTCGCTCCCAGCTGACCTGGCAGACAGAGAAGATACCAAGCCATGCACCGGCGCCTTTCCTCTTTTGGTATCGGCAATAGCGACCATGTCCCCGGCAAGAGGATGGTCGCTCGGGATATCGGGGGCCTTAAGTATCAAGAGCATGTCCATTAGCGCATTGTCGTTCATCTTGTCGTCTTCCTTGCCTTTCCGGGGTTTCCTCTTCCGCACAGGTACAAATAACAAAAAAAAAAAAAAACATAAAATAACACGAATATATTTACGGGAAATCAACCTCACAGGGGAGTCTCCCTAGGCCTAGCCTATCTAGCACATAGTACCAAATGAACCTATAGGAGCTTCTCTCTTCTTCACTCCATACAGCCTATACCCGGGCTATCCGTTTTCTCTCAACCTCGGACAGTGAGTAAGACTGATCCCCGATGGCTTGAAACGTACCCGTTAGGTACCATTTCTTATTCCTAATCTGCCAATGTCCCCTAGTAAGAAACACTTTATTCCTCCACCTCTTGCTCATTGCTGTGGGCATATCGATAACAAAGGGCTCATAGTACCTAGACAAGATTGTTTCCTAGAGTAGAGGACCCGGTACACGGCTCAGAATTCGTTGATGGTGGGCCACCCTTGCTGGCACAAGTCCCACATAGCCATCATACTCAAAATTTGTTGCCAAACGTTCGAGGTCAGCTGCCCCGATGACGGGTTCAGCATCCGCAGGATATACTGCAGGCACCGGGGCAGCGGTAGCGATAGCCCTTGGTGGAGCTGGTTCTCGTGTAGAGCCACCCATCCCGGATGAGGATTCACAGCCATCTCTCTAGCCTGTAGAGGCTTAAGGTCTACCTCATCCGGTATTCCCCACTTCAATCTCATAGTGATGATCTCCTTCATGGTCATACGGTCCCGTCCACTAACTTATACCTAGGTTTAGGGATGCCCCGGGAATAGCCAACGTGACTACTTGCCCCTCCCCTGCATCATCCTCGCTCTCATCCCCTTCGGTATCCTCGCTACTTTCAAAGAACACCCCAGTCGATGATCCTGTATTCTCTGCTAAGTCCCGACGAGTACTACTACGAGCTAGGTACCGGTCAATATCCGCCTCTGCTTGTCTCACGGAAGATTGATATGACGATCTCGCATCCCCAGCCTTGGTTTCTGATTCCATCCTAGAACTATGTCAACCTGAGCCTCAAATCTGCTATCTGGAATCAGAAACACGAGGGTTAGATTGACTAGATCTATGACTTAGTTAAAGCGCGGATCACTCCCCACTTCCAAAACCCAGAAAATCAGAAACAAAACCCTGAAAATCAACCAAAACCTAGGAAGCCAAAGAAAGATGCAAAACCCATCATACTCGAAATCCTAAGCGAAAACCCAATGTTTTCTCCAAATACTACCTATACCGAACCTACACCAAGTATTATTCCTATTCCTTCTTTTCATTACACATACAAATAAAAACGACGCAGAAGGAAAATTCACAATAGAACACATCAATGGCAGAACCAAAAGAAGTAGACAAACAAAGATCGGTCAAACAAAGTGAGGGAGCTCTAACCTTTTTCTTCCACAAGCGATCGACCAAGAGGCAAGAACACCACTTCTTCCCTAGATCTCTGTTCCTCGCTTCGTCGCTGCAAATCCACAGGGTTCTCTCTCTGAGTGTTTTCACGAAAGTGAAGCGAAACAGTCCATTTCCCCCTAAAATTCAATCTCCAATGAATCGCGTCTGTTGAAGACGAAAGGCCTTCGACTGCAGGATGGTTACACGTGTCCCACGCGCCCCTTCACGCCTCGAAACCGTCAGTCGATGGGATGGGCATTTATTATGTAGCACTATAAACCCCACGTGGCTGACATGCACAAGGAACCCCATCGGGTAACTTTGGCCCATGCCTCCTCTTATAACCCCATCGAGTACTCGAGGCCCAAGCCCTCCTTCTACCCCATCAGGTACCGAAGGCCCATGCCTTCTTTTACCACCTCATCGGGTACCAGAGGACCAATACCTCTTATAACCCCATCGGGTACTCGAGGCCCAAGCCCTCCTTCCACCCCATCAGGTACCGGAGGCCCATGCCTTTTCTTACCACTCCATCGGGTACCAGAGGACCAATACCTCTTACAACCCCATAGGGTACCGGAGGACCAATACTTTTTACAACCCTATCGGGTACTAGAGGGTAAAATCGGGAGCACTGTAGATTAGCTACCTGTAGTGTAACCCGCTCAAGACATCCCTTGCATGTGTACTTGGGGAACTCCTTACAGGCACATCTGTGCTAAACCTTGTGACCATAAATATCAAAGTCCCCAACCAAGAAACATCTTGAACGGGAACTTGGGGGACTTGTACATACTACTAGATAATTCACTAGGTTTAGTAGTCAACTAGGGCCCGTAGGTCAAACCTAGGTACCAGACCACCGGCCCGGTTCACATCCCATCGGGATGGTTCACGTCAGGGACGGCACCCCAAACACACAGGGGTCCGTACCTGACCAGCACAGTTCATCCAAGTACACACCAGAAGGCTGATATAGCTGTAAAGAGGACAACAAGCATCTGCACAACCACCTTCTATGGGTAGTAACTCCATCATCCATTATTTATATAGTTCATTATATATATATATATCGGTATCTTACTCAAGCATCGAAGGGGCATAAACCGTCCGGTACAGTTTATCCCTCTAATGCTGTGCTCTTGGTATAGGATCGAGGAGTTGGATCGGTATCCCTTGTGATACAACATTCTGAGTGAGGTACCCCAGCAAAGCCGCCAGAAACAGCCACCTTGTCCGTGACTCTATGTCAAATGATCAACACCTGATGAAGGCTGAATGGGACACAAAAGCTCCGATAGATCCAGTCACGGCCTAGAATAACGTTGTATGCTGCCTGACACTCTAAGACGAAAAAGGCTTAAACCCCCTCTACTGGACCCACCTTGATATGTAGGAAGATCAGACCCAATGTTTTGGTCTCAGTCCCTACAAAGTTCTACAACATCAGGGATGTAGATTGGATCTTCTCTTTCTTGATCCCTAGAAGCTGTATGGTTCTGGTAGTCAAAATGTTTACTGCAGCTCCGGTATCCACCATGATCTTGCCAACCTTGGCACAGTTTATATCAGCGGTTATATATGCTGGCCTCATGTATTGAGCCATTGTTGGTGTTGGCTTGCTGGAACCCAGGTCCTGGCTTCTCTCATCGGTATCTACAGCCTCTGCTATCTCTACATTCCTTGGTATGAGTTTCTTCGTGAGAGACGCTGCTGCTAAGGTGATCTAGAGCGACGATTTACCAAACGCCTACTTCCGCCTGACATTCCTTAGCTGCCACCGGCAAGGCATATTTTGACGACAGGACATATACCATGTTACATGTAACATCGCCATGTCCGCCTATTCTAATTCTGCCGCTGGGGAACTCAAGTCGACCTCCTCCGCAAACTTACTTGCTACGTAAGCCACCAACAATCCTTCTTCTTAGGCCTGTCCCCCAAGATCCGCTGCGACAGGATATTCCTTCTCCAACGACCCTTTCTTCACTGATAAGGCTTCTTCAGGCTTTGCAACCACTATGCTTCAGACCTTTCTAGGCCTCCATTATGCAGTCGCAGGCTTATCGTCCTTGCCCCCCAGCCTGTCAAAGATCGAAGGCTGCTCATATTTTCCCCCCGCGAGAGATCCTTCGCAACACACTGATTTTATAAGCTGGCGGTGATTCTTGCCTCTTGGGAACTCAAGATTTCTCCTGTTTGTCCCTCTTACCAGCACTGGGTCTTGAAGCCCGCTGTGGTTTTTAGATCGCGGCTCAGGATATCGCGGTCAAACTAGCTTTTCGGAAGCAAGTGCCTTCACCTGGCGCTGGTACACTTCCGGGAATCCCACCAGCTATGATGGTTGACTAACCCCTGATCCAGCGCCTCCAAGGTTCGTCGAGCCTCTCCAAACCTTCGCTGAAGTTTCCTTTTCTTTGAAAAGCTCATTTCCACTACCTTGATAGTCGACGTCGGCGCCAGAGAGTTTGACTGCTCGCTTTCTCTCTCTTTTTTTCTTGCCACATTCAATTTCTCGAATAGATTGGATTCCTTTGGAGAAGAAGTCCCTGACCCAGCTAGAATTGTTGGGCTACTTGGCTGGAATCTTCTAGAATATGCGGGTACCCTCATTGGTGGTAAAGAACCAAAGTGAACGGTCTGTACCTCCTCTTTGTGCAAAGCTTGGATATCGTACTCCTCCTAGCATCTTGAAAAAAGCACAACAGATGGGGTCGGCCTTGATCTACGCCTTGTGGACTGCTTTGTCATCCTTCTTAAACCCTCATTGGCATGATCTGGGCTCAACCACCGTTGATCCTTTGTGCCGCAAACTACGTCAACCGTGTTGACTGCAGTCTTTAGGAAAGGATCCAAATCTACCAGCGTTGCTGCTGTTGCCAGCGCTTCGACCTGTAAGCTCCCATTATTCAGCCAGATCTAAATCTGATGTTTCAACCTAACGCAGTCGGCTGTGTTGTGATTCCTCAAATTGTGGAGCTTACAGTATTTCTTTCCCCTTAACTGCTCCTGTTTGGGGAATGGTCCAAATTCAGTCTTCACCATTTAGGTAGTGAACATCTCATCCAAGATCTCATGAGCTTTATTCGCATCGTAGGTGTAGCTATTTTAGCGTTGATGCCTTCTTCTCGGTGAGCTCTAGCAGCGCTACCTCGTCCTCTTCGAACTCCTCAACCTCTGTTAGGCTGGATTCCTCGCTCCTATAATAAGGATCATAGGCGCCCGAGTAGTGGTTTACTGTTCCCATAGTCTTCCGTTTCCCTAGAATGTACGTTCCTTTTGAGGAATTCTTCATAGCGTCCATTTCTTTGAGCAAATGCTCAAAGCTCCCAACTTCCGTGATCATATCTCCCATGCAAGTGAATGTACTCCCATATTGCTTCTCCATCACTGGCCAACTCGGGATGGATCCCGATTGCAACTTAGTGAACCAGGTGAAGGCCGACCCCAATAAGGAAGTAGCGAAGATATTACATTTTAGGTTGTCGTCGTTCTGTACTGGCCACACTGTACCCAGAACCTGACTAGATGGGCCGAGAAAGTGGAGAATGTAATGGCCTTGTATCCTCTCGGATATGGTGCCTGCGAAATATGTGGTGGGAAAGGCCCCAGATAGACCTCTTCCAGATTAGGCTTCTGGTTCACGGCCCTGATCATCACTTCTATCTCATCCCGAATTAGGAGGAGGTGGAACAAAAACTTCTGTTTCCCCAGCTGGCCGGGGCAAAGGTTGCATCAACCTTAGTGGTGATGCTTGTGAAGTGGAGCCTATTAGCGCCCCATTGCCTACTCGAGTTGATTGGCACGTGAAGCCTACCGCCGTTTGACCTATTACGGCCATGGTGACCTTCTCAGAACTTCCCGCCGACTCCTCCCTGGGCTTCCAGGATCTCTTCGAATGCGGATTCGGCCTAGTCGCTGTGGTATTGAACAACTCTCGCTAGATCGGAGGAAGTTCCTGCTCCCAAACTCAACGTCCCGCTCCTAGTCTTACTAGCAATGCGAGCTTTTCTTTTCCAGAGCCGCCGTGAGTATTTGCCGCTATCTTGGCTATCGTGGCCTTTGTCGCTAAGCCAGGTGAGGCTGCGTTGTCTCTGCTAACCTTTCACGCGCATTTGGTGGCATGTATTTGCCAGATGAAAAGGAATGCCCTAGCGAGCCTAAAACAGTGTTAGGGTCTACCAGGGCTTTGCACAAAACCTCTCTAACCTGATCCAGATCGGTCTTTTGCATGGCGACTTGGGTCGCTAGGTTAGATCCCTAGTTTCTGATGGCTGCAATACCTATGGCGATGGGCTTACTTGTTGCCAGCAGCTCTTCGTGGTTGTTTTCCATTTTTTTGTTCATGCTATCCACTCGCCCTATTGTCATCTGGGATGTAAGTTCAAGCTTTCTTACTGAGATCGTGAACTCATCAAGCCGCTGGCGATCCTCTTCAAGGACTCTCTCCATCTTTTGATGGTATGCAGTCGAATTCTGTTGAAGGATATTGAGCTGCTCTTCTAAGGTCGCATTCTCTGGTACGAGAATGGGCACATAATCGTCAGTCATAGTACGCTCCTGACAACCTGAGTGAGCTTAGACGTGTCGCCAACCTCATTAGGCTGGGTGACCAAAGTTTTATCACCTTCAATAGCGAGCTGTTGACTTCCTCCTTGTTTGGTTGCCATCTTGGTCGATGGTGAATTGAGGGAAAATCTTTGGTTTACTACCTCTTCAGAAAGACCACGACAATCTGCACGTGAGTGTGGTCTGTATCTGGAGATCTTGTGTATTGAGCAGTTGGCATAACCCTTTTGATACAGTTGGCATAATCTCGTCGTGGGATTCTTTCTGCCTCGTGGTGAGGACTTTGCTGACGTTTCTTCTAATCACACATAATCGATACTCAATGTCGTTGATTGAGCAGAGCGAAATCATCGGGAAGTGGGGAGAACTTACTAAAGTGTGGCTTTAGCTTAGTTGGGTTGCGAGGACGTTACCCTTGCTTCGTTGGTTCTGTAACCATTGCGGTCACGATACTACAGTCAGCTCCCAAGAAGGCTAGGACTGAGGGGTACGTTGACAGAGCGTTCGGTGGCACTAAATATCAGCTCCTGTAGAGGCTGGGATTGGAGTGTGGTCACCTGTAAGAGAAGAAGGGTTGTTTGCTCTAAAGAGGCTTGGATAATCATAGAGATTAGTTGATGAATTGGTTGTCCTTTCTTTCTCATGCTAGCCTTGGATATAGGCTATTATGTGAATTCCCAGTCCTCAGAAAAGTGTAGAATATTATATTCTCGACCAAGATTATCTGATCTGCAAGAGCATTATCTTAGAGATTCACAATGAATATCATAGATTAATTGTTAATTAATCTATCTATAGCTAACATAAGAGCAAAGCTGACTTCTCGCTGGCCACGAGTAGTTGGGATATGGTTGTTTAATTGAATCCCCCCGAGCGCATCGCATTAATGGCGCACTAATATAGTCATGATGCTATATTCCTGATTCTCTGCAAAAGTGATCAGATCTCATAGCACGCCTAGCATCCCACTTCCACCGCGACCTAAGCTATACTGCACTCTCTGACCAACACGTAGGTCAAGAATATAATGATTACTCCACATGGAATCCCAATAGTGGGCTCCACTGGGCCTCTGCGGGGCTTCGCGGGGACTCCGCCCAGATTCCTTCGCTGGGCCTGGTACTTGTTCCCTATATGGGCCGCTACATCTGCCCACACTGTCTACCACTCTAAGGGTCCAGCCAAAAATACTTTTTGGGCTCAAACAGGAGCGAAGTCCATTTTGTTCACGTTATCCATCCTAAAAGAGAACAAGAAAAAAAATTAGTTTCGGAGCGAAAAAGGCTTCGACGAAAACAATAAAATTTCTGAGCGTAGTCGCTCCCAAGAAATTAGGAATTTCTTAGCATAGTCGGTTCCAAGAAATTCGATTCCAAGAGGTATTGGATTAGATCGAAACAATGATGTGTTTTAGGTGGATCATAACTTCTCAACAAACTCTAAGTTTGGAGGACTATAGAAGCTCCAAGCTTGGAGTGAGCACGAACCCCCATTGTTTGGCTTTTGGTCTACCCTATGAAGAAGAAAGGGGGGGTAGAAGAAAGGGAGGTACGTTGCAAGCCTCGAGAAGAAGAAAAGAATTTAAAAGTACAGAAAGGAGAAATGTTTAATCAAAAATTACCTTTTTTCTTTAACCTTGACTTTTTCACTGGCACGTGGGCCAGGGCCTTTTTTTTTTTTCTTTTCTACTCTTTTTCTTCTTCGCTGCTGAACATGAACTTGGCTTCCCCCTTTTTTTTTTCCTTTTCTTTTCTTCTTCTGGGCCAGCTCCCCTTTTTTCTTTTTCTTCTTCAGGGTTGGGTTGGGTTGGGTTTGAACTAAGGGCAGGGGCAGGTGCACTGGGAGGCTGACTGATTCAGGAATTTGCAGCGCTTCTGCACGCCGGTCCGATAGCTTTTCGGCCGGTTCTGGAAGTTGTGTGTCCAGTTCCAGGATTCTGGAGCTAAGGCATTGGTTGTGACCAAATTTGATGGTAGATGGCAGTTTGGAAGGTTGCAACGCAACCAGGCAAGGATCCTTTTTCTCTTCTAGGGGCAACTTCGGTACTTTTTCTTACTGGTTTCGCTGACTCCACCGCCAGATCTAGGATCCCGAGACTGGGGGCTTCAAGGTATGCGGCAATGGTTGCTCAGATTTGAGGGCTACAAAATTAGGATTTCAGGGTTAGGTCTTTGTACTGATAACGCATTTTAGGAAATCAAAAATTGGGAGAGAATTGAGTCGTGCTTTCATTGATAATAAGGGTCTCTTTATAGAGAGGATTACAAGCATAGAGATAGAACTGTACATGGAAACATAATCGTACAATGATTGGATATCTACGAATATCTCCGAGAATATTTCTAACATAAATCCTATTACAACTAGAGCAAGTAACCTAGAGTTTGGGCCAGACACATATTCTGAATTTACTTGAGCAATATTAATTAAAAATATATGATACATAGTCGTCGTAATTTTTTTTCTCATTTTTTTATTTAATGAGAATGGGCATAAATGGAAATTTGATGGAAAAAAATGAGACAAAAAAGTATAAGGTGTGTGCATTAAGTAATTGAGGGGGTGTATTTAAAATTTCCCTTAGGTGAGTTGTATGGTCAATGAAAACGGGAATCATATGAAATTAAGCTTGAACAAACGGTGTTTAATGCTAGACGTTATTGGTTTTTTTTTTGAATAATAGATAATTTCATTACTCATCGATAGCCAGAAAACACGTACACCATAAGCTGTCTTACACCAAAAAGTCTAGATGGCACAAGCCGTTCGGCAAATGACAGGTAACCTTCATTGTAAACAAAATGCGCACAATTAACAAGCCCAACCAAATGTTCACAAGTCCAAACTACCTAAATCCTTGTAATAGCAACCCTAGGCATCTAGAGGCCTCAATTGGTGTACGACTAGAGAAGCCAAACTATAATTCAGATGCTAGATCAAGAAACACTAAATAGCGTAATAGAACCAAACATCATGCACAAAGTCTCCAGAGTCCCAAATCCAAGTACACAGTGAAATCTGACCCAACCGAATAGTGACGTCATGCCCTGAATTTTTGATAAAGAAATTCAAAATCTGAAATGCGATAACTCAATCAAATGCCCATAAAACATAGAAAGTTTTTCAATTTAATTTAAGCAATAAAACAACCGAGCCCACAAATGTTAATACCGACTCATTCTTTAGAGTCACATATTACATCATCACGTGTCTACATAAACTCGAAAGCATCAAAGTAAATGTAAACACTCATCAGGAGCATACTACAAACAACAATAAATAAAATAATTTAAATAGGTTCTAAACCTAGTTAATACTGCTGCGACAACAAGCTGTGCCTCAACCATGGTTATCCTTACCTGCAAGAAAAAATCTACACCATGAAATAGTGCACCAGGTTGCAACAATAAACCAGGTAAGCTTTTGCAAGTTCGTATGAGTAAACTCAACTGAAATAACTCAGCCAACATATGCTTATAATTTCTCAACATATGAGATAAACTAAAGTAATAACATTTAATTCCAAGGTACATGTCACGCCCCGAATTTTGAATAAAAGAATTCAAATCCGAAACGCGAAAACTTAATAAGCACAAGAAAACACTTAGAAGATTTTTCATTTAAACTATGCAACAAACAAACCAAGCTCATCAATGTCAATACCGACTCGTTCTTTAGAGTCGCATATTACATTACAGAGAGTTTACAAATTAAACTGAATAACGATTCAATAAGTAAACTCACCCACACTCTCTCACTGCAGAGCGGAAGATTTAAAAACTAAAAGTACCATTCGACATCCACGCTACCGAACATACACCTCAGCTTCGACAATGATCACTCAATATTCTATCCTGCACAATAACTCCTACACAATGGAATAATGCACCGGGTTGAAACAACAAACCTGGTAAGCTTTTGCAAGCTCGTATGAGTAAACCTAGGAAACCACTAAAACGCCTTTTCAATCCAAGGACAACAAATCAACACAATTAAATACTTGCAATCCCTGCATAGAAATTTAGTTCAGGAGATCACCACAAAAGCACACAATCCAAAATAGATATCATAGTAATCCCGGCATATAACTTAGTTTAGGAGATTACTTTAAAATCAACAATAAGAGTGAAAAAGAAAAAGTAATAAAGAAACCAAACAATAGAAATGAAAAAGGAAATTAATTAAAGAATCAACAACTCACGGTAATGAATCCTTCCAAAACTCAACACATTTTACCGAAAGGACAATTACAAGTCACCCCGTGACAAAATCATAGGAAATGTTAACTTAAAAAATCAATATGAAAATCTGGTCCAACCTGGACATGTTGGCAGACATACTAGAGCTCTAACTAATCGTAACCACTAACCTGGATCCTTAGGCCAACCTGACCTTTAGATCAAAACATTTAAACAAGTCGCACTGGACTCAAAATGTTACAAATCGCCAAAAAGGAGAAATCACAACCTGTGACTCTCAAATCTTCAAACACTTTTCAAAACAATAGAAATACCATTTCTCCCAACATATTATTTCCCGAAAGGTCATACCCCAAAACAATATATGAATTCTCTCACAAATATTTGTTTGCATCACAACAATTCCACCAATACATATATGTTTCTGACATAAGTAAATGTTCAATTCAATAATCTAAATAAAATCACCAAAAAGGAGAAATCACAACCTGTGACTCTCAAATCTTCAACACTTTCCAAAACAATGGAAATACTATTTCCCACAACATATTGTTTCCCGAAAGGTCATACCCCAAAACAATATATGAACTCACTCATGCACATTACTTGTATCACCACAAAAATCACCAGTACATATTCTATTTCTACAGATAATAATTGCTTGAAATAATATTCCAAATAAAATAACCATTACTTCTTCACTCAATGCCACATCATCTAGATGTATATTTCACGTAAATATATATATATACACACACACACACACGTACGTCGTCATCCTCTCAGTAATGCCTATTAATACCAACTATAGTTCACATGCAACAAAAACTGAGAAATTCATTTCTATAATTAAAATCTTGTTTTTACTTACCCATGGACCGTAGACGATCAAGTCCATATTATTTAAAATAAATATTTATTTTCATAAAACAATTTTCACAATTTAGCGATTAATGTAAAATAATGCAATTTGGTTCGTAAATGAACCATGTGGGATTTACTCATCTCTAAATTCTGCTGTGTCTTCTCTTATATAGCAGATAGGGTATCGAATACGCTTCGTCAATCACCTAAGTACAATACAATCTTAACTTAGTATACGAATCGAAAACGATTAAAGTCGAACCCCCCGTTGAACTAAAATCCCAAAAGTAATGTCAATTGAGGCGAAACTTCATCTGAGACCACCCGAGGTCTCCGAAATGCTTCTACGATCAATATATCAATGTTACAAGTCGATCGAACAGCCAAATCCTCACCGATCAAAAACCGATCGAACTGAAAATGCTGAAACCTTAGCATGCTCATACGATCTCCAAAAATTACAAACCATATGTTGAAATGCTCGTATCGATGAGCAGATAGAAATTAGGTACAGAAACTATCCCTAGGGTGGCAGGAAGTCGTCGGAAAATGCCGCCACACAGACGGTGACAGAACCACCGCCAAAACCAAATTAGGCGGCGAAACCTATGCTCAAATCTTGCCCACAACATGTACATCAACTTTCATAACTGGGACAAAGTCTGAATCAAAGCCATTTGGCCGGAATTTACTGGAAAGATTTGAAATCCGATGAACCCTAGATTCCCAATCTTCCAAATTCGATATCCACACGTTTAGTCATTGCAAGCTATCTTGGGAGAAAGCTTCTATGTCCTCTAGGCTCCAAAAGCCCCCAAGAATTGCCGGCTATGGTGGTCGGAATTGTGAGTTCTGATTTGGGTCTGACGCTGCACCGCTGCCGTACTTTGCCTTCTTGCTGTGCCTTCCTCCACTCATTTCATGCTCAGATGCTACCACAGACTTCAAGAGGAAGGTGGGACGAAGCTGTTTCGACTTGTGACGTGGCCAACGGTTGCCGGACTATAGAGAAATCATCGGACAAAGGGCTGCTCGGAAAAGCTAAGGAGAGAGGAGAGGTTTCCAAAAATGGAAACTTTAGGTTTTTGTTTTCCGGAATTTTTCCTATTTAACCAAAATGGAAACTTTTTTCGATAGCCATAACTTCTTCATTCGAACTCTGATTTTCACGTTCCACATATGTGCGAATTCGTATTGACGCGCTCTAGTACTTTTGTGAAGGAAGCTTTTAGAGAAACTCAACGAATAAAACTCAACTCTTTAACCGCTTGAAAATAAAACATTTCGAGTAATTATTCGTCTGAAACACTTTCGATCCACCTTCAAACCACCGAAACTTACTAATGAATGCTTTATTAATTCAAGGAAATTCCACGAAATTAATAACAAATTTCCTGGGTCTTACAATACAGAACCGAACTTACAATCAAATAGGGTAAGAATCAGTAATCCTTGCGTAGAAAATTAATTCAAGAGATCACTTAAAAGTCACACATTTCAATCATAGCAACTCCTGCATATATTGTAGTTTAGGAGGTTACATTAAAATCACACAATTCAAATAAAACAGAAATTAATAATAAAATCAAACAATTCACGCTAAAACCAAGAAACCACCCTTTCAACTCCATTAAAACTACCCATAAAATGACTCATTTCAAAATTCGACAACCTTACTTCTTAAGGGTAACATACATCACTAAAGTGACAAAATCATATTATGTTCAACTCACAATTTAATATGAATTCAAGTCCCTCCTCGAATAATTAAAAGAAAGAATACACCCCAAACTCTCTTTCAAAAGCTCGTTCTAATGAGTGGTAATAACCTGCTTGGTACCCCCCGTAACATATAATGGCAGACAGACTAGAGCTTTAACTGAATCGTAACCATAGCCCGGCCAAGGGCATGGTTCCGATAAGCTACCCTCGATCACTGTTGTGACCCTTGATCCGTAGACCAAAACATTTAAAAGTTACTCAAGACTCAAAATGTTACACACTCACATGCTCTTCAAAACAATATATTTGACTTCAACAAAATATTGTTTTCGAATATCAACTCCAATCTCCAAAAACAATATAAAAATCAACATTCAAAATATTTTTTTCACATCTTAAACCACCAGCATAAATTGACACGTAAAAATCTCAAAAAATACAAGTCAATAAAATAATTATTTCCATCTCAACTCATTTATTTCCATAGAAAATCAAATGACAACACATACTAATTCCACTTCATTTGACAACGGCATCAATATATATATATATATATATACACACACACACACGTAGTCATTCACTTAGGAATGCTACTAATACCAACTATAGTTCACCAATACAAAACCTGTAAAAATCATTTTTATAATAAAACCTTATTTTAACTTACCTATGAACTATAGACGATCAAGTTCATATAATTTAAAATAAATATTTATTTCTGAAAACGATTTAACAATTTAACAATTAATTTTGAAAATAAAGTAACTCCGTTCATAAATGAACCTCGTGAGATTTACCCACCTCTAAATCCTGCTATGTCTTCTCTTACAGCCGAGATAAAGTACAGAACACCCTATGTCAAACACCTAAGTAAAATAAGGTCTCACTTAGTATACGAATCACAAAACGATTAAAGTTCGAATCCCTCATTTGAACTAAAACCCGAAAGTAACGCCAATCAAGGCAAAACTTCATCTAAGACCACCCATAGTCTCTAGAACACTCCAGGATCAATATGTGAAAATTACATGTTAATCCAGCGGTCAAATCCTCATGGATCAAAAACCGAGATAATCAAAATTAAGGAAAACCCTAAGATTACAAACGATCTCCAAATGCTACAATCATATATCAAAACGCTATCAAAGAGTAGATGATAAAATGACAAACAATTGCCTCAAAGAAGGCTGAAGGCGCCGCCATCAGTGGCTGCATGTGGGCTCCACGCACCACCGGATCAACCTCCAAACCAGGTTGATCCAACCTATCAAAATGAAGAGATTGATGAGATGAACAACTTTCATACTTAGAGCTAAGATTGAATCGGCCTACATTAAGCTAGAACAAGCTCGAAAATTATCAGCCCTTGAACTTCAATTCGTGATTCCTGCCACCACACTTCGAACCAAGCTTTAAGCCTGATATGGTTGTAATTTAGAGGAGGAGAGCTCCAAAACGTGGTAAATTTCAAGCTCAGCCACCGTGGGAATCTGAAAATCCGACTAGGTTGGTCGTCGTTGAATCCATGCACTTCACTCTCCAGTTTTCGGCGAGATTTGGCAATGATTGCCACCACAGGGAGGACAGAGATGATGAGGTGTGTTGGTCTGTGTCAATGCCGCTGCCGAAGGACGCTGGAATAGGCTGGAAAAGTCGAGTTGGGTCGGCTGGTATCCGGTGGATCCTAGGGTTCTGAAGAGGAAAAAGAATGTATGGAGAGAATTCCAGAAAAATACGGAAAGTTTTCCAAAAAGGAGACTCTAAAATACATTTCTGATTTTTCGTATTTATACTAAAATTTCCAAGAATGAAAATAGCTTCCATCGTGTCTAACTTCTCTATATGAACTCCAATTTTTGCGTGCTGCATGTCCACGAACTTTTATCGATGCGCTCTACAACTTTAGTAATTGAAGTTTTTGGAAAAACTAAACAAATAAAGTTAACTCTTTGACCCCTCGAAAATAAAACGGTTTGAGTAATTATTCTTCCAAAACTCTTCCACTTCCCTAATAACTCGAGAAATCATACAAACGAACACTTTATTAATTCCAAGAAATTCCTAGAAATTAATAATGAATTTTCTGGATATTACAAGTGAAGTGGGCCCTACAACAGCCCAACCTTTTGAAGGCCAAATCTGATTTAGGCACCTAGCGTTGGGCACCTAGATATGGTCATAGTCCGTCAGCAGCTCACAGCTTCGTCTGCATCGAGCAAAGCCACCAGAGAGCACGCCAGCAGCCTCCCTGGATTAAGGATGCGATTTGCCAAGCCATCGACTCTGGTGCCAATGCCATTGCCGACGCCACCAGCAATTCCATTCACCAAAGCAAGACCCAAACACCACTTTGCACCGCCGCAGCAAACTGTCCAGTACCTCCATCAAAGATATTCGAATCACTATAAGAAGGGAGGCGCCGCCCGAGCCCAAACCCGGATCTCCTCCCCTAACCACTGAAACAACTCTCCCGTGGTCACAACCCGAACTTGAGGCAACCAACGAGCGCTGCCAAGAACCGTGCAGCCCGCGATGCCTCAAAACGAGAATTAGAGCAATCTGGTGGAGGTGACGGGGGTCTCCCTGCAAGCAGCCCAAAGGAGGCTATGCTAGGATTTCAAGAGAAAAAGCTCTTAACTCTTATCCTATTTGTGACATAGAATTATTGGTTTCTTGGTAGGAGATGCTTCGGGTTATTGAAATTGATCAGATTTTTTTTGAGTTAATTTATTTTAAGTCCAAAATTCATTCTCTATATTGGATACAATTCACACGAATATTTTTTTGTTAATTGCGGTCCTGTGACTCACTTGCGACATAAGATTTCTTTCCTTTTTAGCTTTATCCAATTAATTGCGTACTTTTGCCTTCCAATTGTACCATTTTGTACCAAATTGTCATGGTTGTCATCATAATTAACATAATTACAGAAAGTTAAACAATATTTCATGGAATACTAAATTTAATTTATTTTCTGAATAATGTTTTCTAAATTAATATTTTTAATCAAACTTACTTATTAATGCGTTAAATTTTATCAACTCCTTATATATTGGTTTAAGCACTTAACGATCGCAACTTTTCATTCTATCTTTCTTTCTTTCTTTTTTTCCCACTGAATCATCTCTTTTTTTCTCTCCTTCCATATATCTTTTTTCCAACACACATACTTCTCTTTTTTTTTTTGTTCCCTGTATTAGAAAGATATATGCTTTCTCGCTGATGAACTGATGAATTAAAATTATGACATGTATTCAATAAAACGTACTCTTTGCAGGGAGTGGATGTGTTTGTGTTAAGTGCTTGTCATCTTCTTTCATCTATATGGAAAAAGGTCATCTTTCTTTTTTCTTTTTTTTTTCTTTTTTTTCTTTTTAATGTACCCTACATTATTCAAGAAACTTAAAAAAAAAAAAAAAACTAATTGGGGGAAGGCAACTCAATGTCGTTGCCTCTCCTTCCACCACCTGCAGCGTGCCTTTTGCTTCAGTATCCATCAGTTCCTCCACAGGAGGTTCCTCATCATCAAGCTCAAGAGCAGTATATCTTTGGATTTTATTAGAATTTGTGGCTCTGATACCACTAATGGTTTTTTAGAAGGTAAAGCAGGTTAGTTCTTAGAACAATGTGTGTAAGATTTGTTAGGACAATGGTGTTAAGGTAAGAACTTGGAAGTTTGAAACAGAGGAGATGTTTTGAGTTTAGAAACAGAGGAGATGGTTGTAAAACAGGGGAGCTGTGGTGAAGGTGGATAATTCATTACATTCACACAAGGCTTAATTGATACATATATATATATAGAGACCAAGTCCACCGACTTGACATACGTGGTTAATTACTAACCACTAATTAATAGACAATTCTAGAACACACTACACATGATTAACTAAAAAGATTATTCTAGACTAAGACATACTCTAGACATATGATCTAGATAGCTAGAGATAGATCTAGAAAATTCCAATGTGCATTAGTTTTTTTAATACTCCTCCTTAATGCGCATTGGTGTTACTCCGAGCATGCCTCGAAGCATTTCAAATCTTGACCTTGTGAGCGTCTTCGTGAAGATATCTACTAGTTGCAACTCTGTCTTGCAGTATTGCAGCTCAATTTCTTTGTTGGTTGATGCTTCTCTTAAGAAGTGATGCTTGATATCGATGTGCTTCGTTCTGTTATGAAACACCGGATTCTTTGTCATTGCAATAGCTGACCTGTTGTCGCTGAAAATCTTTGTAGCATTGGCTTGGTGCTCTCCCATGTCTTCAAAAATTCTTCTCAACCATATTGCTTGACATGCTGAGCTTGTCGCTGCTACATACTCTGCTTCAGCTGATGACAGAGCCACTGTATCTTGTTTTCTTGAAGACCATGAGAATACACCAGACCCGATTGTGAATGCATAGCCTGAAGTGCTTTTCATGTCATCCTTTGATCCCGCCCAGTCACTGTCTGTGTAGCCAAACAGTTCTGAAACATAGCCAACCAGCTTTGTTTTTGATGTAGGCCGATACCATATACCATAGTTAATGGTGCCTTGAAGATATCTTAAAATCCTTTTTGCCGCACCATAATGTGTTCAACTTGGACTATGCATGAATCTTGATAGAAGGCTTGTTGTGTACATAATATCGGGTCGAGTAGTAGTCAAATAAAGTAAGCTCCCAAGGAGACTTCTATAGCATGACGCATTTGCTTTCAGAGATTCATCCTCCTTTCGAAATCTCTCATTGGTGATGAGTGGAGTAGCCAGGGCCTTGCACCCATTCATCTTGAACTTTTTCAAAATATTTTGTGTATACTTCTTTTGACATATAAAAATTCCATTTTCTTCTTGGTTTATCTCAATACCAAGAAAATAGTGCATTAGGTCGAGATCACTCATCTCAAATGTCCTCATCATGTCTCGTTTGAATTCTTGAATTATTTCTTCATTATCACTAGTATAAATTAGATCATCCACATATAAAGAGACGATAAGGATAAAGTTACCTTGAGTTTTGGAGTAGAGTGTTGGCTCACTCTTGCTCTTCCTGAATCCAGTATTGATGAAGTATTTGTCAATGCGACTGTTCCATGCTCGTGGCGCTTGCTTAAGCCCATATAGAGCTTTCTTCAATTTGAACACTTTATCTTCTCCTCCTTGCTTTATGAAGCCTTGTGGTTGCTCCACATAGATTTCTTCTTCAAGTTCCCCATTCAGAAATGCTGACTTAACATCAAGTTGGTAAATTTTCCATTTCTTTTGAGCTGCAAGAGCTACAAGAGCCCTTATGGTGTCTAACCTTGCAACTGGTGCAAAGGTCTCATTGTAATCTATCCCTGGCTGTTGTGAGTAGCCCTTAGCTACTAGTCTTGCTTCATACTTTTGTATTGAGCCATCGGGATTGAACTTGGTCTTATAGACCCATTTTGACACCGATTATCTCTTTATTTGATGGGCGCTCTACAAGCTCCCATGTTTTATTTTTTTCAATTGTTTTAATTTCTTCTTCCATAGCTTTTCTGCAATTTTCTTCTTTTACTGCAACTTCAAAACTCTCAGGTTCTAAAGACATGAAATTGCATGTTTCATATATATCCCTCAATGACTTTACTCTTCTAGGTGGTGACTCTGGATCAGAATCATTTTGGTTTGGTGGAAGAGTATTAGAGGGCGTACCTGGAGGTTCTAAAGTTGCTTCTTCATATGCTTCTTCTCTCAACTGGTTTGGAGGAGTCATTTGCTTCTTTCTTGTTGGGACAAAAGTTTTCTTCTCAACTTCTTCTTTATCCCAATTCCAAGAAGCAGATTCATCAAACTTGACATCTCTGCTGATCATGAGCTTCTTGGTTTTTGGATTATATATTCGGTAGCCTTTAGACTGCGAGCTATAGCCGACGAATATGCCAACTTCTGATTTTTCTTCCAACTTATGTCTCTTAACTGCTGGAATATGGACATAACATATGCACCCGAAAACTTTGAGATGCTTCGCCGACGGCTTTTGGTTGCTCCAAGCTTCAATTGGGGTCTTGTTTTGTAGAGCTTTTGTTGGGCATCTATTCAGCAGGTATATTGCTGTATATACTGCTTCTGCCCAAAAGGTCTTTGGCAGGCCTTTTTCATATAACATTGACCTTGCCATCTCCATCACAGTTCTATTTTTTCTTTCGGAGACTCCATTTTGTTCTGGTGTATAGCCCACTGTCAACTGGTGCTCTACTCCTTCTTCTTCACAAAATTTATTGAATTGATTAGAGGTATATTCTTTACCTCTATCACTTCTTAGAACTTTCATATACCGGCCACTTTGTTTTTCAACATGATTTTTGAACTTTTGAAAAATTTTGAATACTTCAGACTTCTCACGTAGAAAGTAGACCCATGTCATTCTTGTATAATCATCTATGAAAAGAATGAAGTACCTCTTTTGATCAAGAGATGGAGTCCTCATGGGTCCACAGACGTCTGTGTGCACTAGCTCTAGGTAGTCTTTTGCTCTCCAAGCTTTTCCTGAAGGAAATGCTTGTCGATGTTGCTTGCCAAATTGACAGCCTTCACAGACATCTTCAATCTCCTTTATGCTTGGCAAGTCTCTCATCATCTTTTTTTTAGAGAGAATTTTTAGTGCACGGAGATTAAAGTGGCCGAATCGTTTATGCCATAGCCATGAATCTTCTGCTTCTGCTTTCATGGCCATATGTAGCCATTGGATAGGAAAATTTCTATTTTCCATCCTTACTTTAAAAATCAACCTTCTTTTTTTATCAGATATTTTGCAGGAGTCTCCAGAAAATAATAGAGCATGACCATTTTCCATCATTTGGCCAACACTAAGTAAATTATGTTCTAAGGTAGGAACTAATAAAACATCATCAATATATTTAGTTCCTAAATTAGTCTGGATGGAGATCGTACCTTTTCCTTTTGTGTGAACCAAGTCACCAAGTCACCATTCCCCAATTTCACTTTTGACTTCCTTGATGTATCAAGGGTGGTGAAGATGGATTCATCGCCACACATGTGATTGCTACAGCCACTGTCTACAAACCACTTCCTGTTCTTCTCCTCAAATGCAGCTTCACAAGAATAGAACAGGTGCTCGTCCTCCACATTCTCTTCTGAAAAATTGGCTAGGGGTTTCTTCTTTAGTTGACAATTTTTGTCTATATGGCCGAATCTATTGCAATTTCGGCATTTTGGTTTGCCCCGGAACCAACAGTCTATTTCTCGATGATTAATCTTTTTACAAATTCCGCAAGGGGGATAATTTCTTTTCTCCCTTATATCTTTTTTTTTTTCCCAATTTTTGGGTCTTTCTCCTCCTCTAGAAGATTCATTCAACTTTGCATCCTTTTATATTTCTGAGATCGTAGATTGAGTTTAGGCTGGAATGCACTCTCTATAGGAGTTTCATTCCGACTACTCAATCTTTTTTCATAAGCTTCTAAAGAGCCTATTAGTTCTGTCACCGAAAGAGTTGTTATGTCTTTAGAATTTTCGATGGCAGTAACTATTGGGTCATATTTTTCAGTGAGACTAATAAGTATTTTTTCGACTACTCTAGTCTCACTAATATTTTCACCATAGGCTCTTATTTGATTCACAATTTCCTTGAGTCTGGAATAATAATCTTTAACGATCTCATTGTTTGTAGTTTAACAGCAAGTACTTTTGCTGTCCCTTAAAACTCCTCCTTCAACATGTCCCAAGCTTCCTTCGCCGTAGAAGCTCCCATGATTCTTGAGAAGTTTGCATCATCTACGGCTTGTTGAATAGCGTAGAGAGCATTCGCATCTCTTTGTTTCTCCTTCTTTTCTTGCCGTAATTGCTCCACCGTGGGATTTTCCGGCGTTGAGAACCCTTTGTCAACTATGTCCCATAGATCTTGGGACATAAAGTAGGTTCTCATTTTGATGCTCCAGAAGTCATAATTCTCCCCTGAGAAGATTGGAAGAGGAAGGGATGTTTGATTGGATGTAGAGGCCGACATGGTGGACTCAAATGTTAAGCCCCGAATTGATCGGAAAAGCTCTGATACCACTGTTAGAATTTGTGGCTCTGATACCACTAATGGTTTTTTAGAAGGTAAAGCAGGTTAGTTCTTAGAACAATGTGTGTAAGATTTGTTAGGACAAGGGTGTTAAGGTAAGAACTTGGAAGTTTGAAACAGAGGAGATGTTTTGAGTTTAGAAACAAAGGAGATGGTTGTAAAACAGGAGAGCTGTGGTGAAGGTGGATAATTCATTACATTCACACAAGGCTTAATTGATACATATATATAGAGAGAGACCAAGTCCACCGACTTGACATATGTGGTTAATTACTAACCACTCATTAATAGACAATTCTAGAACACACTACACATGATTAACTAAAAAGATTATTCTAGACTAAGACATACTCTAGACATATGATCTAGATAGCTAGAGATAGAGCTAGAAAATTCCAATGTGCATTAGTTTTTTTAACAGATTTTATAGTGTGGAAGTTACAACTTGGCATGGTTTCACACCAACTGTAGTTGGCATTGGTTAGGACAGTGTCTCCCTCATGCGAGCAGTGGCCAACAATTTGGGAGAGGAGAACAGGTCCATCATGGCTACTCATCGTGTTATTTTTAAACTTTTCGCTTCTGACAAGATTTTGAGTATACACCTGTACATAAAAAAGATAAATAAGAAGGTTTAAGAAGTTTTGAAATATAAACGAATCCTTTCCGATTAGTATTCCATAAGATGATATTACTGTGTGTATGCCCACCCACAGGCATATGATAATCAAACTATGAAAGTGTCGCCTGCAATTTTAGCTGCCTTTTTTCAAATGAATTCAGATAACATTATGCCAAATGTATATGCAAATCAAACCCTGGCTAGAAAAGTAGAGTAAACATACATCTCAAAGACAACATGAGACAAATATTACTGCAAGAGTTTGTAGTTTTGTACACAAAACACCTAATGTGAATCCGATCTGCTAGTAACTTTCATGCATTTAATCAAACTAGCAATCAAATATGTTTACCTCAATAGTAACGTTCACTTTGATCTTGGCTGAGTATGTGTCATATTTTGAAGCCGAGCATGCCTAGGTAGCATATTGTACTCCTTATCATTCACAGAACCGCCCCAAAAACTTGGTCGAATGAGGGTAACCTTCCCAAACCTGATGGATGCATATCGCCATTCTGCATTCCCCTTCTTTGATGGGTCATACCCAGGCTCAACTATAATCTCATCAAAACGTACTATCAAAGACTCTTTGTATACTATTTTTAATGAAGTCCTTGTACTAATTTAGTTGGTGACTAATGAGGCCATACTGGTTGAAGAATGAAACTGATGCCTCCTTACAGAAATCCTTCAAAAAAGCTTCTCCCAGATCATGTATGCTAGTTGAATCAACAGATTCATCATCATCATCATCAATATCCATGTCAACCCGATTGGAAAAGCTTTCCCCCTTACTACTCATATCAATATCTCCTTTGGCAACCGATGAAGCCCCAATTGGATTTGAAAAAAACTGTCGAGAGCACAAGAAAATGAAAAGCGCATGCAATATCAGTTTAGCAATAAACAATATCCCTATGTTTTAATTGATTGCAGAGAAACAGGAGGGAAAGTAAATAGTAATAATTTAAACAAAAAAAAAGGTCTATGCCCACAACAAGGCAGCACTTTTTCACTAAGAATGAGAAAGGTTGTTTTCCAACACTACAGAAAACAGGCTCGTTCTTAAAATTAACAAATCAATGGACATTCAAGTGTGAAGAATTTGAAATATACATTCCAGTTGTGCACATTTTTTCTTTCTAAAGTAGAAAACCAGCTCATCGCTTAATTAGCAACTAATTAAGCAACGTTTAATTCCCAAAGAAATGCTTGTAGCTGTAGTTCTTATACATGTCATACTTTCCATGCTAATCATCATGCTAATTCTTAGTAGCATTTATAACGTTAATCCACCAAAATACTAGAACCACTTAGAAGTGTGTGCCTGCTCTCTCATCCACCGAAACCCAACTCTCATTTTGTTACTCTGGAAGAGCAGAGATTTCAGTAAAACCCAAATGCAGCAAATTTTCCACACCAAACAAATACCAGCTTCATCCTATCTTAAGTTCATGTCCTGAAAACAGAGAAAGTTTGGAAATTGATAGATACAGACACGAAATTGATAGATAGAACCCTAAAAACACCTCTGATTGTCTAAAGTTTGGGTTTTTTGAGAGACTAGTGAGAAATGAAAGGTCTTAGACTTGTCGGATCTCTCTCTCTCTCTCTCTCTCTCTCTCTCTCTCTCTGCTCCGTCTAAGATTCTCAACACTCCTATATTGCCGTTTAACATTCCTATAAATTATTTTCTTTTTAAGTAGGTCTGATTTACCTACTTATTGAATAAGAAATCAATTGAGTAGGTGAACATGACTCACAACATACAAGTTCTTTTAACTTTTTAATTACGAGAGAAGGCTTCATATAAAAGGAAATTACAAAGGAAAAATCCAAACATTTTGGTCGTGCCACGTAACATCTACATCCGAACAATCAAATTTCGTTACTTATAATAAAAACTTATATATGTTGAAGGAAATCGACTTATGTGTGCATAATCAAACTAGGATTAGTTCCATGATTGTAATAGGATAGAATGTTCTAGAATTCCTTGTCCTATTCAGAATAGTTTTCCTTGTAGCATTATAACATGTACTTTGTAATCCTTATATATAGGACTCCTATTCTCAATAATGAACATACAATTATCCCATCAATCTCTCCAAATCTCTCATTCTTAAACATGTTATCATCACGAGCCCTAACCACAAAAAGGAAAAAAAAACCAAAACAGAAAATCCTTCAAGCCGCCGCTGCCTCCACTTGCCGTGCTGCACGCCCCTGCGTCTTTGCTGCCCTTGCAGCCTTCTTGGACCGCCCCTACACCGCTGCTGCCCCTGCAGCACTGCCGCACTCCCATTGCATCATTCTCCTCTCGTTCCTGTGCATATCGAGTCCGATTGCAAGCCCCAAAACGTCTAGTTGGGAACCTCTTATCAAAATCCTCTCTTCATCAAAGTTGTTCGCCTCTGTCTCTTCTATCTGACTCCAAATTTCAACCCTCTTAGAGTTGTTTTGGGACCTGTACACCAATCAAAGTGGAAGCTGTTCAGAAGAGAATCTGCTCCGAATTTCAACAAGTTTTAAATTAAAGTTCCTGCTTTCCGAAATTTAAATTTCTCCTTTCTTTTTCTCGGGAACTTGCAGCCTCCCTTCTTCTACATCCCACCTTTCTTATAACGTGGGTTTGATTCTTAAAAAAGCGGAATCGTGGGGATTCACGCTATACAAACTAAGAGCGTTCATGAACCACGAACTAAGAGTGTTCGTTAGCATCGAAATATTACGGATGAAGAGTGTCTGTAAGCATCGGTTGATGACCATATAAACATCATTGTTTCGATCTAATCCAAATATTCTTGGAAATCAATTTCTTGGTAGCATTAAGGCTCGGAAATTTTATATTAGTTTTCGTGGAAGCAATGACTCAGAAACTAAATACGTTCTTCCTTTCCTTTCCAGGATGTCAGACTTGAACAAGCTCGATTTTACTCCATCGGATTCAACGGGCATGGAATATTTTCATGTGGGCTCATAATGTTGAGCTCTACCTAATTGCCCTTTATTTATTGCCTACAATCCAGGAGTCTTGTTCTAAAGGAACCACTCAAGGCTCTCAAACTGAGATAGATAATTCCAAGGCATTTACCCTGATGAAGCGCCACATGGAGATGGCCCTCCAGTTTGAGTCCATGAACGAGGATACCGCTAAGAACCTTTGGGTTGCACCTCGTGAACGTTTTAGTAACGTTCACGATTTTCCGAACTTAGAAGCAAGATGGAATAATATCCGCTTCTCTAAACTTTGAAAGAGTTATAAAATATTGTTCGGAAGCTCTCCACATTAGATCATTGATGCATGATTGTGGAAAATAACAAAAGAACAAATTGATTGAGAAAACCCTAACGTGACCATAGGAGTCATGACGTTGAGGGTATAAGATTGGACACCATGGCGCCACTTTTGGCCATGGTAGCACTATTCCAACACCATTGGTCCTAGGGCCCATATGTATTGCGTCAATACATCTCAGTCAAGAGAGCATCCTCTTAATGGTATTTTAAGGAGTACCTGATCAATGGTGATCAAGATATCGAGCTATGGAAGACTTTGAATCTGGCGATAGACAAAATGCCGCATATTTTATTAGTATAGTCTTTTATATTTCCAAGAATTATGTAATGGCAATTATGCCTTAATCGATAAAATGACTTATTGGATTAACTCTTTCCCACTAAGTTCACCTAATTGAGTATGCTGTCTAGGAAACTAGTTTGAGATTAGTGGTATTTAAGTGAGCCTCGCTCCACCGACATCTCTTCCTACTTTCCTGGTCATATTTAATTGGAGTTACCCAACAGATTGAGTTACTCATTACTACAAAAAGTGCATTACACAACGGTGGAAATCTATTGTGTGATTTGGGCCATGTCTGTCGTCTATCTCAGTGTTGTGTGATGAGCACACTCCAACAACGGTGAAACACCGTTGTGTGTCTGTCATACACACAATGCTTCAGTTATAACCGTTGCATCGATTCTGCGCATGCCAATGCTAGAACTTGGATGCGGTGCATTCAATTGTTATTTCGATGGTGGTCAGACAACAACCACATTGTTAGTGGTTAACTTCTCACACAACAGAAAAATATGGCGACTGTTGTTGGTAGTTCCTTCCCACAACAGATATCCAAAAGTAACTGTTGTATGTGTAAGGCTCAATGTCAAATTCTTCACAAGTCATATAGCACATTGTTTCTATACCGTTGTGTGATTTAACATCAGACAACTGATACCTCTTTATTCTATTGTGTGAGTACTAATGTGACGACAAAATTTTATAGATACTGTTGTGTGACTATAAGTGGTTTGTTGTGTGATTGATGATATATGCATATTTATACAACGTAAGTTAGTTTACCATTGTTGTTTACTATTGTTTGTTCATTATCGATTCTTTACCTGGAATATTTGCACAAAAATAATGCTCTATATATTAAGTACTGAATTTACTCTAATTCAAGCATGTACCAAAAAAGATGGCATTTATCAATCATCCATACATTCATCTATACCATGTAACAAAAAAAGAAAGCATTCTAGCTAGTTTGCTGGCTGCTGCATTCTAACTAACAATTAAAAAAAGCAAAAGCTGATACAATATAAAACATGCACATATGTAGTTGCTGCATGTGAATATATGTATCAGCAGAACTAACAAAATGCTTTCCTTCAACCAACTTGATCTCTCCTTCCAACTCTCCTGCAAGATCTTTAAGTGATGGATCGAGCTCTCATTCTCAATGCAGGGCAGCCTTTCGCCTGTATCAGCTCTCACACTTGCAGACAACAAACTGTACAGGTCATTTCTGTCACCAAACCATGGCCTAAATAAACAACCCAGAAAGTATACAATTAGATAACTACTAGAATGTGTTATGTACCTAGCAGCTGTATAATATATTATCAACAAAAGAATCCTTAAGTTATTCCTTACTAAGAACTGGGAACATAGAAGTAAATGGTAGTTACACCTATACATAAAGAATTGGGAAAGCAGAATTAATAACAATAGGTTATAGTGTTAAATTTCAAATCAAGTGTAGATTATAATGACAAGATTTGTGAGGAATAGGTTTACCTTGAATGATGAGTAACGTATCATTATCCTCGAAGAGATTTTGTACGGCTGCAATACCAAAAAACAAAGTTAAGCTAGCAGTAAATAATAGAACTGACAGTGGATTTAGTCTCAGAAGACAGATCTAATGTAATGGCAAAGTATCCTTGGCAAAATCAAACACACAGCTAAATATACATTCTACATGTATATTTAGCTCTCATATGAAATAGTATACATGAGCAAATAAAAATAATAAGCACTCTGTTGCATAAAAAGTAAAACCTCAATATAAAAGCCACAGACATGAATAATTAACCTCTAGAAAGTTAGCATCTATGTTGCTAACACCCTGGAACAATTCAATAAAATAAGAAAGAAGACTTCTTAGCATGATAACATTACTAGGATAAGCATGATAAAATTATTGAACATGTCACTAATAGTATGAAGTCAGCAATACTATATAAAACATGCCTTGGGTGGTTTGAGGCCCACTCTAAGGAAGAGCTCAAGGTTCATTAATAGCAAGAGCATTGTTTTAGGCTTAAGAACAAATCAACACCGGAGCAAGAAAGTTTTCAATGTTCTTTAGGCTTACTCCGCTGCTTTCAGCTTTCGAGAACACCATATCTGAAGACAAGTGAGCTCTATCTAACACATCTGCAGCTAACCGTGCACAAATGGCTTCCGAACTGGGAAATAACATCCACAACTCCTCCATAACCTCCTATTGCTATAACCTAAACAGAAGAATGGTGCAGTGGCATGAGACCAGAGAACAAATTTTTATGACTAACAAGTATTCTTGTAATCTTACCACAGTGACCAACATTTTGAAACATGAGCAGGCACAATGATTGTTTAAGTAAAAGTGCAAGATCAAGCCAAGTTCTTACCCCAGATGCATGTAATGAGACAGAAAAGGCTGACTGGGGAGGAGCACATTGCATTTGTGAAAGAATCGCCTAATTTATGTCAAAACGGCTAAGCAGAGTCTCTGCTCCAACTCCTAATATCTGGGAAGGAGAAAAGCAACAATGCCTAGTGAGTAAAATGAAGTCTATCCAAATATGGAATTTTCTTTCAGAGAAATATGGAAGAAAGTTACTCTGTTTTTATAACACTAGATAGTAGCAATAGTAGCAAATTATAATAGAGGGAGGCACCTTACTTGATTTTCATCAAATACTACATCCTGTAGATATGCACGAGTTGAAGTCCTTGAAATGCATTCAGAAGCAGGAAGGTTCCAAACTGATAAACTCCGACCACTACCACAAGCCTATAAAAGAAAATGAGATTAATCAGGTCACAAAATGAATGCCTAATGTTTCCAATGATGTAGTAATTAATCAAATTCTGGTGACTTTATCAATTAGTACATTGCATGATATTGTTACTAATTGGAAACAAAAAAAAAATGATATTGTTGCAGCTTATGACACCAATAAAATACTATCAAAGTGACTTAACAAGTTAGCTGCCTGAAGCAAGCAAAAAATTCAACACTACTAAACACTAGAACCTCCAATCACCTTAGTAATGTCTATAAAGGTAACTCTGTTAAGTTATAAGAGAAATATTATAGACAATATACCAGAATGGACACCGCTACAACCTTTAAAAATGCATGCAACAGAATTCAAGAGTTGTATCAAACCATTATGTGACTATCCGTCCTTAAGGAACTAAGCGCCATGCAATTGAAAGATGAAACTGCCTTAGGGAATATTTTGGCATTCAACACATTTGATTAGCATAACTTCCAACAGAGATTAACCACAAACAATATTTATAACAACTGAAACATTTCATATACTTATCTAGATATGAACAGCCACATAGCCAATTCATTGAATTCAACGGGCAGTGCAAGATGCTTTGAGAACATAAATTGACAATGCACGCAACTCTTGGGAATTGAACCTTGGAACTCATGCTCCACTCTGGCTTCAAGGAACAGGAGGTGCCATTAAGTTCAAAGCCATCAGCTTGACATTGCAAGGCTTTTTTCACATATATTCTAAAAAGGACAGGAAAGATGCTCGTATAGAGAACATCGTGAAAGAAACTAAAAGTCAACCAAGAAAGGAACCACAAGAAGAAAAAATAAGCTAAAAATATAAAGTAAAGAAGAGAGGGGGAGGGACCGTGGGTCTAGAGTAAAGTGACCCTAACTAATGACTTTCAAATTAATAAGGGCTATTGTGATATTATAGAAGCAAGTACAACAACATCAAAGCAGTGTGTTTTCTCTAAAGAACAGCATTGCAATAAAGTCATTCAATTTTATTTTATATTTATGCTGTATTCTAGCGACGAGTCTGGAAAACTTTAATGGTATGAAATTTCTGGACAGTTGCCATTATTATTTAACTAGCAAGTTAGTCTAATGGCCTTTTGTAATATGATCTGAGCAACTGAGCATTGCTAGCCAAAAGGAAACTTAAAAGATTATAAATTGATCAACAATCCTGTGAACTGTTGAAGCCAATTAATGAAAAACAATGTTTAAATTGTCTAGAAGTCTTCTTCCTAAGAGGAAAAAGGAAAAGAGTGCCCAGTCATTTCTTGAAGTTGTTTTGGTTTAGAGACAGCATATTTTTGTCTATCAATACAGTTCAGTTGCAGTATACGGCAAGTGTCTACAATCATCAATAGCCTAAATATTAAAGCACTCAATCTCTTCACCAACTGACCCCTAGGCAGGGTGCAGATAGTATAGTGCTTTAGAACTCCAATTGGGACCTCGACATTCTCAAAGACATGTCTTTCCCATGTCTCAATATAAACCACAATACACAGACGGAACCATTCCCTATCCATCAAACACTCCCTCCTAACTCCAAGACCCCCCGATCCCACTAAGAAATCCCCTCCTGAATCAGTTATGAGCTATATCCTAATACGGGCCAAGGAAAACATCTAGGTGCAGACGTGCAGTTAATTATGAGGAGTTATATATAGGTTTATGTTGTATTCCATAATCATTAAACACATAGAAACATGTCCTAGCGGTCCTAATAAAGTTGGTTTTCAATCACCAGTCCAATGAAATGAAACATAAACAGAGACAGTAGAGCTAGATGCTCCTAGTACTAATATCTCCTAATACTAATCACGAAAACAAATCCCATAAATAATGTCAAGAATGATCCACACATGCACCACATTTGTAATAATAGAAATTGATCCCAGTTTTGAGATGGAGATACTCATACCAATTCCCAAGGATACAAAACCTGCTGAAAGATTGAGTACATACGAAATGCAGTGAAGCAGAAAATAAGTGATGCAAACCAGTTCCAGAAACGACTTTGTTGAGCTTGGCTCCTTTTGAACGATCGAACTAGTTCCTCTTGTTCTGGAAAATCGAAGAAACAAAAACCATTTAGAATTGGGTGAGCAGGAAATTATGGACAGAAGAAGTGAGAGAGATGATGACCTTGGGAGTCCATGGGAGTAGGGACGTCCATGAGTAGGAAGAGAAAGCTCATCGTTTCTGAATGTTCTAGCTAGCTTCTTCATCCCTAGCAAGACTTTCTGAATGTTCTAGCTAGCTTCTTCATCCCTAGCAAGATCTCTCTCAGTTGTCGAGTTTGGTCTTCAGAGAAAGTGGAAGGGGAAGAAGCAACCTTACCTCTCAGAGGAAATTGGTTTTGGTCTTCTTCATGGCCCGTCATAGCGGTATGATAACTAACAGGAAAGCAAGCCACCAGAGACGAAAAGAAAAGCGACAACAATCATGAGGACGACGGGAGCTGCGGTCGAGATTCGGTGCTCTCATAGGGCTTCCGCCACCTCGCCCATGGATTGCGGCTCGATCTGTGCCTACAGCTTCTTCTTCGTTGTTGTATAATTCAACGAAAAAAGCTGGCTTTTTACCAATTGAAAGAAAATAATACCTTTTTGGGGCGGAGGATGATGCCACCGTGACAAGTCTTTCCTCCTCCTCCGTCAAACAAATTGAAGAATAAGGGCACTGTCAATAGAGTCGATAAGGGTCTCATGCTTTCTCTGCTGCTCTTATCGATTCTACAGATAGTGGCGCTGTATCTTAGACCTCAATATGCGAATATTTATACATGTACAAATTAACCCAGCATAGCGTCGCCTCGTCGGGGTAGCACAGCACATTCGCCTCCGCCGTCTCGGACACCTTCATCTTCAGTATCTCTTCAATTGACCCTAGTTTGAAGGCCGGGAGGAGAGAGAAAGTGGATCTGGGGCACTCTATCTCCCCTGTCGTTGAAGAGGAAGATGAACAATCTAAGAGAATGGAACCCTAAGAATCCTAAATCTAAGAGAGACTCGCAATTACAAACAAACCCATTTCAATTTTGCAGAGGAGTTTGTCAGAAGACTAGGGCGGAGAACGGATGAGAGAGTAAATCAGTGATAGAGAAGAGAGGGTTTCACGTTTTGTGAGGAGAGAGAGGCAATAGGTTTTGTGAGGACGGAGGTTTCGACACATTCAATAGGCATATGTGTATTGACTAGAGGAACTGACGAAGTAAATGTGTTGCTGTTTTGGAAGGTGTAGGTGGATGTCTGGTTTGGTGGGAGTAAATGGGACTATTGGTTTCAATTAAGTTGTTTGGTGGGGAGACTTTGATTTGTTTCGAGTTTCTCCAACAACAACAGATAAAAAAGAACCGTTGTGTGAGTGAATGATGACAAAGCCGGCTGGGTGGGAATATTTGCCGCTCTGCCTATATAGATTTCATCAAATTGAAATTTTGTCCCGCTGTCCACCTTGCTTCCATGCTCAGACAACAGAACTATGATTATCTGTTGTACAAATTTGGGCATCTTGTATTAGGTGAATCTAGTACGATTTCTTAAACTTCATACAATATTTCATTATACAACAGAAAACAAAAAATTGTTGTGTGTATTGTTCAAATTCTATTTTAATGAGCTTGTTCTGGGAGGAATTATGTGCTCATTTCTCTCCATTCTACGCCTCACATTTACACAACAGAAAATTCTTAAATCAGTTGTGCAATATCTTCCTAAAAAAAAAGTTTTCAATTTGCTTACATTCACACAACGGAAACATATTTGTACCGTTGTATGATAGAGTTTGTGTTAACACACAACAGCAGATTTTTGTTCTGTTGTGTGATGAGTGTTGTGTGTTTCGATTTTTGTAGTAATGACTACAATTTATCTAAAGTTTGATTTTTATTTTGGATTAGATTATGGTCACAAAACTTTGATGTAATCATTAGCTATTATTAATAAAGTCTCGATTTATTTTATCTTATGTCTTGGACATATTTTTTTAACTTTATTACTTCAAAGATATAAGAGCCAATGGTTTTCATATGGAAACACATTGTGAGAATGGACAAGAGTTTCTTTGCATCACCTCTAATGACTACGGATATAAAAAGTCTTAGAGAAACTTATGTGTCGATCTAGTGGGTTGTATGCAACCACTCTTCGAATAATTGAATCCAATCATGTTACGAGAGATGATTTATGGGATTTCGATATATATAGGCTTTGGCATGACCGTTTGGGACATCCAGGTCGTGATATGATGATCCGTATATTAAAGACTTCACATAGACATCTATTTTTCAAAACATAAAGAAGTAAAAATTGGTTTTTGGACCAACAAGGAGCCTTTGCCCCTAATGGCACCGTTCCCCCCAAAACCGGCCTTAACAGGCCGGCATTGTCATCCCCCTATGGCCCAAGAAAGGCTTTGACGCCATACATGCCTCCTTGACTCCACATTCTATTTCTAAAGTCAACTGTGACTTTGTGGCTCAACCAAAATCCTCATTGGTTGTTTCTAAAGCCCATCATTCTTTTTGCAAAGCCTGCTCTTTAGCAAAATTAGGATCGAGACTATCCTATGCGAAGGACACCTAAGAAAATATATCATTCTTGCAAAGAATCCAAGGTGATATTTGTGGATCTATTCAACCACTTTGCTGACCATTTAGATATTTTATGGTGTTGGTTAATGCTTCGACACGTTTGTCACATGTCATGCTATTGTCCACAAGGAACGTTGCATTTGCTAAATTCTTAGCTCAGATTATTAAGTTAAGGACTCACCACCCTGATTATCATATTAAGTCTATAAGACTAGACAATGCTAGGGAGTTTACATCAAAAAAATTTGATGAATATTGCATGTTCATTGGGATTGAAGCTGAACATCTAGTCCCTCATGTTGATACTCAAATGGTCTCATAGAAGCCGCCATTAAACCATAACAAATGGTCGCTAGAGCATTGGTAATGCGCACCAATCTCCCTATTTCTGCTTGGGGCTATCAAATATTTCATACAGCTGTGCTTATTCGTCCGAGGCCTACTGCCACTCAACCCTTTTCTGTGTCCCAAATGGTGACTGAGTATGAGCCTGATGTCTCACACTTACGCATATTTAGGTATACAGTTTATGTGCCAATTGCGCCTCCACAGCACACCAAAATGGGTCCTCAAAGATGATTAGGCGTTTATGTTGGATATGACTCTCCAAGTATTGTCCACTACTTAGAGCCCTTGACAGACGATCTCTTTACCGCTAGATTTGCGGATTGTCACTTTGATGAGACAGTCTTCTCGTCGTTAGGGGAGATAAGAACATGAATGTTCAACAAGAACGACAGGAATTTTCGTGGTCTGTCTCTACTTTGTCTCATCTTGATCCTCAAACCGCACAGTCCGAATTTGAAGTGCGGAGAATTCTCGATCTTCAGAACATAGCCCTAAAACTAGAGGACATGACGCCATCTCAAGACTACCTGAGAATGGCGCCAACGTCCCTTCCCTTGGTGACGCTGTGGCTAGCTAGGCCCACGACTCTCGCCAGGAAGCCCGGGAGGCCCATAGGTTCGATAGATTCTCGCCCAAGAAAGAAAGCGAGTTTGGCACAAAATAATCCGTTAATCATCTATGTAAATAATCCATCTCATGAAAATATTTCGGATTATGGTTATGTCCAAGAGACATCATTGGGGGACGCTCCAATGTCAGAACCAATTCTAGAGAATAGGGATATCTCTATGAATTACACTAGTGTACATGAGATGATTGAAAGAAATTCTATTGCTATTGATGATGCATTTGCATATTATGTTGCAAAAAGAATTATAGAACATGATGATATCGAGCCTCGCTATATCGAAAAATGTCAACGAAGAGTGGATTGGCCTAAATGGAAAGATATGATCCAGGCTTAGCAAAGAGACAGGTATTTGGGCTTATAATGTAGACACCCCTAGATGTAAAGCATGTTGGCCATAAATGAGTCTTTGTTAGAAAGCATAATGAGAAAAATGAGGTGGTTAGATATAAATCCCGTCTCGTGGCGCAAGGTTTCTCACAATGCCCTAGAATAGACTACAAGGAGACGTACTCTCCCGTAATGTACGTTATAATGTTCCGCTACCTTGTCAGTTTGGTAGTTTTCGAAAAACTTGACATGCAGCTTATGAATGTAATTATAACATATCTCTATGGGGATCTAGATTCAAAGATATGTACGAAGGTGCCAAATGGACTTCAGTTACCCAAATCAAGTGGCTCTAAACCACGGAGCGCGTTTTCAATAAGATTAAAATGCTCACTATATGGATTGAAACAATCTAGACGGATGTGGTATAGCCGTCTAAGTGACTACTTGATTGGGAATAGATATATTAACAATGAAATATGCCCATGCGTGTTCATTAAAAGAACAAGTTCCGGATTTACAATTGTAGCATTTTATGTCGATGACATGGACCTAGTTGGAACTCTAGATGAGTTAGAGGAAACTGCTAAACATTTGAAATCCGAATTTGAGATGAAAAATCTTGAAAAAACACGGTTTCGCCTCGGTTTAGAACTCAAGTACCGTATTGATGGAATTCTGATCCATCAGTCTGCATATTGAGAAAATTCTAAGGTGCTTTAATGAAGATAAAGTAAAGCCTGTGAGTACTCCTATAATACCCCGAAAAAAATTCAAATTATTTTCCATTAACTTTTAGAAATGATTTCACAGTCGTGGGCGTGAGTGCGAAGCTTGGAGAGGTTGTGGAATTAGGTCGAACGATTTTATTTTGGAAACGAACGTTAATTAGGGGAGTTGTAAAAATTGACTTTTTATATGTTCAGAATTTTGGAAATCTTCCTTCATGAAAGCCATAGAGCTCGTCGATACAAACTCGGGAATATGTGGGACACAAATATCGGAGTTCGTATGAATTAGTTATGAATTTTGGAAGAAATTTCCATTTTAGTATAAAGCTTCCATTTTTAGAAATTTCAAAAATCTTTTCATTTTTCCATTTCAGGAAACTTTTCCTCTCTTCCGTTGCGATTTCTGGGCTTCCCTTTGTCCAGCCATATCTTCTTCCACAGGTCACCAAATGACTTGATTCCAAAAGGGATTTTCTCGCCTTGATGTTGTCTAAAATAACCACCGTGGTGGCCGCTACAAGGCCGAGAAGTCGCACAGCCTGATCTGAAAATCGCCTTCCTTCGCCACCTTGGTTCTCTCTCCTCTGGCCACCGTTGGCCATGATTCTTGAGGGGTTTTCTTCTCCTCAACCTCCTTGACAAGTTTGGGCAACCAATTGAGCATGGGAAGCACCGTGGAGAGCGCTGCAAGGCCGAGAAGTAGAGTTGCCGACCTTGAAATCACCCATGTGGGTTCTTGCTCCTCCGGCCACCTTAGCTCATGATTCTTGGGGGCTTTTCTAGCCCAGAGGACGTAGATACTCTCCTCAAAACGGCTTGCAACGATTTAATCTGTGGAGATCGAATTTTGAAGTTTTCGAAACTAGGGTTCATCGGATCTGTCGACTTCCAAGGTAAAATTTGATCTTTTGGCTTATAATCTAACTTTGGTGTAGTTATGAAAATTGAAATTTGAGTCGAATTGAAGAACTTTCGTGTTGGAGGTTTTGTCAAATTTTGACTTTGGATGGGTAGTGGCGCCGCCACTGTGATGGTTGTTTCCAGCAACCTCCAGCCACCCCAAGGGCAGTTTCCACCCATTTTTGTGTCATATGTGTCGATACGATCATTTCGACATACAATAATTAATTTTTGGATATCGTATGATTAAGTTATGAATTTTTACTTTTTCAATTGATTTCGATCGTTCGATTTATGATCTATGAAGATCGGACCATCCGATGGACTTGTAGTTTTTGTATTGTGATCGTATGACTGTCCCAGTGACCTTGGGTGGTCACGGGTAAAGATCTGACCGTTGGATCTTCGTATCTTTGTAAAACAGTGATTCGGGATGTGATTCGTGAGAATATGTCCGTTGGATTTTCGTATAATTTAGAATCCGATTGTTGGATTGTCGTTTAAGTATATTTTTGAGTTATTGGCTAACTTAAAATTATATTTTATTAGGTGATTGACGATTTTACTTGGGTGAACGAGTTCGGTTGTGAATTGAGCGAATTGAAGACGCAGCGGGAGTTTCGAGGTGAGTAAATCTGAAGGTGTTTCGGTTGATAAATCGATTATGTTTAATTTAGTAGATTTATTGTTAGCATGCAAAAACGTATCTATCAAAATAAATAATTTGTTTTGAAATATATATACTTGATCGACAACGGTGCATGGGTAAGTTAAAAACTTGATCTTGATATAAATGATTTTTGAATAGTAGATTTTGTAAAACTATAGTTGGTATTAGTGGTCATTCATGTGTAGGTGATACATATATATATATATATATTTACGTGAAATATATATGGATGGTGTGGCATTGAGTGAAGAAATAATGTTTATTCTTTTGGATCATTATTTTCAAGCAATTATTATCTGTGGAAATAGTTATAATAATTGACTTTGAGTATTTGAGAGTTACGTAGCAAATTATGCTTGTGGTTTAAAATGTGGGAATAATACTTGAATGGGCATTTTAGATTGTTTTCGGAGATTAAAATTGAGACTCCAAATTAATATTTTGTTGTAGTCAATTATGTGGTTTAGAAGAGTACGTGAGAGGTTGTACAACATTTTGAGTCTTGGGTGGCCTTTAAATGTTTGGTCCACGGATCGAGGGTCACAATAGTGATCGAGGGTTACAGGAGTGATCGAGGGTCTACGGATCGAGGGTCACAGTAGTGATCGAGGGGAAGATCATGATTTATATTAAATCGTGTGCTGAAATAATATGGTTTTGTGTAAATGATGTGGATTATTGTCAGTGGTGATGTTGTGATGATTAGTATTATTAATAGATTTTTATGTATTGTTTGATAATTATTTCTATTTTGAATTGTCTGTTTTCTTTGGTAATCACCTGAACTAAATTATATGCAGGGATTACTATTTTCTGAATTATTTGATTTTAATGTAATCCTCTGAACTAAACACTATGCAGGGATTACTATGATTTCATTGATTGTTTTCACATGATCTCTTGGACTAAGTTTCCATGCAGGGATCACTGATTTTGTTTAACTCTTATTTTGAGTACAGTGTGAATGGAGATGTGATGTCATACTTTTGGCAAATGTCTTATGTTGTGACATAATGGAGGATGATCTGATAGATTGTGGGGACGTAAGATGTATTAAAATATTGTTGGGATTAATTGTATAATTGAAGTAGTGGGAAATGAGATATAATGAATCAAGAGACAGAGCATATGGGTTTTTAGGTCAAGTTAATTTAGTTGAGCATGATATTGATCGATGATATAGACTTGACGTATTTGTTGTAATAATTTCATATTGTTTTGTTAGACTAAAATGGTTTAAGCATGTGTTTCATGCTTATTTGGATTTACTCATACGAGCTTGCAAAAGCTTACCCAGTGCACTATTCCAAGGTGTAGCGGTTATTATGCATGTTAGAATATTGATTAATTATCATCGAAGACAAGGTGGACTTTCTGTGACATGGGCATAGAAATTTGCTTTTAGTTGTAGTCTTCCGCTGTGTTGTGAGTTGGTGACTGTGTTTACATATTGAATTGATATCCGGTTTATTTGTAAACTCTAAGAATTGTAATATATGTGGTTTAATGCTTGGTTTAAATTAAGAAAAAAATTCTGAGCATATGAACAGGTTAGTTGAGTCTCATGTTGCGGAGATTGAATTACTTATTCAAAATTCAAGGCGTGACAACTCTCATGATTGGCCGTAGTCTTGAGCCCGGAAAAGATCCATTTCGTCCAAAAGATGAGGATGAATAATTATTAGAGGCGAAGTGCCCTATTTAAGTGCAATAGACACATTATTGTACTTAGCTCAATGTACAAGACCAGACATCTCATTAGCAGTGAACTTGTTAGCTTGACATAGCTCTGCACCAACATGCCACCATTGGATTGGTGTAAAAACAATTTTTCGATACCTAAGAGGTACGATTGATATAGGCATATTTTATCCCTACAGAGAGAAGAGGAATGACGGAAAATTGGGATCGGACCCCAAGAGGCAAGATGCCGCCGTCCATAGCATGACTACAGGCCATGCCAACGCCACCACCGTCCAAGGTGGTCGACGTCCTCCTCCTTCCACACCCCCCCCCCCCCCAAAATCAAAATGACAATGATGTTTTGATGGGTTTTACTAATGCAGGGTATCTCTCTGACCCTCACAAAGGTCGCTCCCAAACGGGCTATGTCTTTACCATGGGAAGCACTGCGATAATTTGGAGGTTTACCAAACAGACTCTTATTGCTACTTCCTCAAATCATGCAGAGATTATTGCTCTACATGAAGCCGTGCTTGAATACGTATGGCTAAGGTCTATAATTATTCGAGGAAGCTGTGGTTTGAAGTCTACCAAAGATGAACCTACATGCATTTATGAGGATAATGTAGCTTGTATTGAACAAATGAAGTTAGGTTTCATCAAGGGCGACAACACCAAGCATATATCACCCAAATTGTTTTATAATCAGCAACAACAATCACTTCTAAAGATTGAAGTGAATTAAATCCGATCAGAGGATAATGTAGCGGACTTATTCAATAAGTTGTTACCTCAATCCACATTCAAGAAACATGTGAAGAGCATCGGATTGAGAAAGTTATCCGAACCCCCAAGATTGTAGCAATCAGGGGGAGATATCGACATCAGTGGGAGTTATGATGTCTACATGTTCGATCTCAAAGAGTGAATGACGTGTTGTACTATTTTTCTCATCCTTGAGCTTGTTTTTGTCTCACAGGGTTTTTCACTCGAGCAACGCTTTTAACGAGGCAACGGATGAAGCGTCACCACCAAGTTTGAGCGGCACAAGGGGGAGTGTTGAAGGAAATCGACTTATGAGTGCCTAATCAAACTACGATTAGTTCCATGATTGTAATAGGAGAGAATGTTCTAGAATTCCTAGTCCTATTCGGAATAGTTTTCCTTGTAACATTACAACATGTACTTTGTAATCCCAATATATAGGGCTCCTATTCTCAATAATGAACATACAATTCTCTCATCAATCTCTCTCAAATCTCTCATTCTTAAACAATATATGAAATGTCATTTGCTTGTCATGTGAGTCACTGAGAAATATCATTTTTGCCTTTAAACTTATGTATATAGTGTCCTATGATTGGTTACTTGAACAAATTCAACGGTGAACCTCTTGATCGAAGACTCTTCTATCTCTTAGAAATGGAAAAGTATATGTCACATGATATATCTGATTCACCGATCATAATTCTTAATTCTAACTCCTTATTCATACCGCCTCTATGCTATCATCACACCAAAAGTATCCTCACTTCTAATTCGCTGGGTTGCTCTATTATTAGGAAAGTTCAACCTACCCATTATAAAACCCCTAATTATTTAGAAAGACATGCATATGCTTGCTCGCTGGTGAACTGATGAATTAAAATTATGACATGTATTCAATTAAACGTACTCATTGCAGGGAGTGGATGTCTTTGTGTTAAGTGCTTGGTATCCTCTTTCATTGATATGAACAAAGGTCATCTTTTTTTTTTTTTTTAATTAATTTATTTGTTTTTATTTTTATTTTTAATGTACCCTACATTATTCAAGAAACTAAATGAAACAAACTAATTGGGGGATCGGAAGGCAACCCAACCACAGAAGCGGCCATTGCCTCTCCCTCCACAACCTGCAGCGTGCCCTTTGCTTCAGTATCCATCAGTTCCTCCACAGGAGGTTCCTCATCATCAACTCCAGGGCGGTATATATTAGGATTTTATAGTGTGAAAGTTACAACTTGGCATGGTTTCACACCAACTGCAGTTGGCATTGCGTGTCTCCCTCATGCCAGCAGTGGCCAACAATTTGGGAGAGGAGAACAGGTCGATCATGGCTACTCATCGTGTTATTTTTTTAGGATTTTACTTTTAGGTCCCTGTTTAAGTCAAGTAAGTTTCTAAAATAACACTATTTATAGTTTGACTTACTAATTGCATGGATGATCATATTTATATAGCTATTCGTTGAAAGAATTCAATCATTCAAACATTGCATTATGGCCGAGAAAAGATGAGGTTTGCAATTCTTTTTTTTTTTTTTCCTTGGATCGTGCCTACATACGTTGCTAATGATTGGGGGTGAGCTCTGCATTGGAGCGAAGGCTTCAGATCAAGTTGATGTCGTTCAAGCACAACAGAATGCACAGAGACAACAGAGCACCTGGAATCAGCAATCCAGGGGGCCAGGAAAGCCACTTCTCCCCGTCTCAACTATTTGCAAATATATCCATTTCTCATATAAGTGTGTCATAATTTGCATGAAGTGCGGATTCACTCCCCTATATGGCCTGATTAAGCTGGATGCAAAAACCTCCACTTTCATCAGATAATAATCTCTCCAAGACAAGAGAGAAGCAATCCATTTCAGCTGGTCTATTTCTTAATCCTATATTCATATGATACAAAATGCAACCTACAGTTCCATATTTAGCAATTCATTGTTGCAAAAATCAGAAGGTTCAACACAAATCCCTCATTCAAATCAATTTAAGGTACTAAAATTCTATAAACAATCCAAATTTTACCAACTTCAATTTTGAAAAAGTAATATCATACTCACTAAACTTCCATCTTCATCCGTCAAAAACTCCACTACTATCAAAGGGTCTGCTGTAAAGATCCTCCATGCTGTCCTTACTCTCAGATTCCTCATAACTTGCTGAAGTGGACAATGGATTAGTACCGGCATTCAAAGCAGCAATTTCTATAATGTTCTCTATCTGTTTCACCACCTCCCCCATTCTTGGTCTTTTATCCCTTGATTCTTCTACACAAGACATTGCCAAATCCACAAACATTTTGACACATTTCTGCTCTGCTCCTAAACCAATGAATGGATCAAGAATGTCATCAAGGTTGTACAAATCTTTCGACTTATCCATTATCATCTTCACCACTCGCAGTATATGTTTCCCTTGCACTATTGGCCTTCTAGCAGTTATCAGCTCCAACATTACCACACCAAAGCTATATACGTCGCTCTTGTCAGTCAACTCTTGAGTCATATAATATTCAGGATCCAAGTAGCCCTATAATCATGGATAAGCAGAGTTCAAATTAAGATGTTCTTGTAATAATTTCTACATTGCATTACTTTTGGAAGAGGAGTTAAGAGTTTCTACTAACCAGTGTCCCTTTAACTTGAGTAGATAAGTGGTTCATTCCACTATCATCCATTGACTAGGACAGACCAAAATCAGCAACTTTTGCATTTAAATCTTTATCGAGCAGTATGTTATTTGATTTGATGTCCCGGTGTATAATGGTTGGGTTTGCAAGTTCATGAAGATATGCCAGACCTCTCGCTGCACCAAGTGCTCCTTGAAGTCTTCTCATCCAGTCCAACCTGATTCCGGACTTCCCTGAACAAAGATAGAAGTGAATCAAGAAGTTTTTCTGATAACAGAGTAAAATATATACTGACCCTATTGTAGTATGAATGTATTATACTATATATGCCTATATCATGTAACAAAATACATAAATGTATAGATAGGTACTTGAGTATATAAACATAGGTAATTGAGTGTATGAAGACTTGTGTGACATGCTTTACCAAGAGGCAACAAGCATGACAGATTTCATCATTCAGATTGTTATCATTTTGGTTTTCTCTTTGAGCTTCCACACTACAATGTATTCCTATAAATACCTCTTTGTATGAGATGAATAAACACACTTGAAATCTCCATTCTCTCTGAAACATTACTCTCTCTCTCTATTAATTTAGCTTGTTCTTAAATACGTTATCAGCACGAAGTTGCTCTAGAATTAGAATCGAAAATTGACAAGAGTAGAGTTCATCATCAATCGAAGTCATTTTTCCAAACCTACAAAAAACCCCCAAACCCTAGCTCATATCAAAGCCCTTGATTCCAAAAGCACGAAACCGGCCTCAAAACCGCCAGAACCGACCGGAAAAGGCCTGAACCGACCGCCGGAACTTTTGAGTACGAACCGGACCGCTATCGAGAGCTGCCGAGACCCTGCGCAGCAGCTGCCGACAGATCTGCAGGGCTAGTTTCTGACAACTTTTCCGGTGACTTTTCGACATTTTTCCGGCGTCTTTTCCCGCGTATTTTCGAACAATTTTTCTTGACTTTTTCTAGCGATTCTTCCGATCACCTCCGATAACTTTTTCCTCGAACACCCAAAAGGCATGCACAAGCAATCATCTTGATGCGACGCTATATGGACAAAGCACTCAGATTAGAGTACATGTCCATCAAAGATGCAAAGGATTTATGGGAGGCGCTACAAGAGCGCTTTAACAATATCCAAGATTCTCTCCTCCCTGACTTGAAGGTTCAGAGGAATGATGTACGCTTCTCAGACTTCAACTCTATTGCTCAGTACAATTCAGAAGCTCTTCGTCTCAAGTCCATGTTGAGGTTCTGTCAAAAACCCCTCACAGAAGAAGAGCTAATTGAGAAAACTCTCTCCACCTTCCCCGTTGCAGCAATTTTGCTATCAAAGCAATATCGCACTAAAGTAAATGTTAGACGAATTACGAGGTTCAATGAGCTCATTAATGTTTTGTCGATAGCTGAAAAGCACGACAACATTCTCGTAAAGAATAATAATTCAAGACCCGTTGGAACCAAGAGTATTCGTGAGGCAAATTATAATACACCCAAGAGAGGGGGTAAGGAGCGGTACCCTAGCAATAAGGGACATGTGTACCCTAATAATAGAGGACATGAAGGACGAACAAGTCCATATAACCGCCCCAATAAAGAAGGAAACCGCAACTTTAGAGCGGACACACGTGATGGCAACTCCACACGTGGAAGAGGGAGATATAGCAACACCGGCTGTGGAAATAACACCATGAGCCGTGGAGGTCGCACCATGCACCGTGGTAGTAGCAGCAACCCTCCTAGAGAATATCCACAACGTGCACCTCAAATGAAGGGAGGTAACCACAATGACATGTGTCATCGATGTGGATCAGTCGAGCATTGGTTTAAACAATGTCATGCAAGTACCCAATTAGCTGCACGCTACAAGGAGTACAGGGAAGCAAGAGAGCAACAAGCTAACCTTGTCGAAGATCAAAATAGTGAAGATGTCAATCTCACCGTTGAGGACTTTAAAGCTGTAAATGAAGAGCACGAGGATGCCACAGACTTTGATTAGAATAATCCTCTTTCTATTTTCCAAGAATGGCAAATGTGCCTTAGTAAATAAATAAGAATTGTATTAACTCCTTCTCATGTGGCGTACCCAATGAAGTATGATGTCTAGGAAAGTAATTGAGATCGGGGTATTTAAGCGAGCCTCACTCCACCAATATCTCTCTACTTTCCTGGTCATATTTTATTGGAATTATCAAACGGATTGAGTGACAACAATTTGTCTAAAGTTTGATTTTGGAATAGACTTATGAAAAACTTTGATGTAATCATTGGCTATTTTCCTTATTAATAAGGTATCGCATTATCATTCAATTTCATGGACATGTGTTAATATTCCGAACTTTATTCTCTTTCAGTATGTTTTCCGGAGAATTAGAATGTCTTCTTGATAGTGGCACCACACATACTATATTGCGACATAGGCAATTATTTTTATGGATGACACTTAGTGGATCTTCAGTAACTACGATAGCAGGGCCATCACAATTGATTCATGGTCGAGGACCAGCTCAATTTTTGTTACCAAATGGCACAAATATTAATGTCGCCGAAGCTCTATATGCTCCAAGGGCTGGAAGAACTCTATTAAGCTTTAAAGACATAAGAGCCAATGATTTTCATGTGGAAACACATTGTGAGAATGGACAAGAGTTCCTTTGCATTACCTCTAAAAACTACGGAAATACACGAGTATTAGAGAAACTTATGTGTCGCTCTAGTGGATTGTATGCAACCCCTATTAGAGTCATTGAATCCAACCATGTCATGAATGAAAATTTATAGGATCCTGACACATACAGGCTTTAGCACGATCGTTTGGGACATCCAGGTTGTGATATGATGCTCCGTATATTAAAAACTTCACACGGACATCCATTCTTCAAAACGAAAAGAAGTACGAGTCAAACATTGGTCCAAAGAGTTACTTCTAAAGCATATCATTCATTTTGCAAAGCTTGCTCTTTAGCAAAGGTAGGATCAAAACCATCCTATGCAAAGGACACTAAAGAAAATATATCATTCTTACAATGAATACAAGGTGATATTTGTGGACCTATCCAACCAACTTGCGGACTATTTAGATATTTTATGGTGTTGTTGATGCATCGACACGTTGGTCACATGTTATGCTCTTATCCACAAGAAATGCTGCATTTGCTAAACTCCTAGCACAAATCATTAAGTTAAGGGCTCACCACCTTAATCATCCTATTAAGTCAATTCGTCTCGACAATGCTGGAGAGTTTACATCAAAAACTTTTGATGATTATTGCATGTCCATTGGGATTGAAGTGGAACACCCTGTCCCTCATGTACGCACCCAAAATGGACTCGCAGAAGCTGCCATTAAAAGACTTCAAATGGTTGCCAAGGCATTGGTTATGCGCACCAATCTCCCTATTTCTGCTTGGGGCTATGCAATATTACATGCAGCTGTGCTTATTCGTCTGAGACCCACTGCCACCCAACCCTTTTCTGCGTCCCAAATGGTGACTGGGTATGAGCCTAATGTCTCACACTTACGCATATTTGGGTGTGCAGTCTATGTGCCAATTGCGCCGCCATAGCGTACCAAAGACGTTTAGGCCTTTATGTTGGATATGATACTCCAAGCATTATCCGCTACATAGAACCCTTGACAGGTGATCTATTTACCACTAGATTTACGGATTGTCACTTTGATGAGACAGTCTTCCCGTCGTTAGGGGAAGACAAGAACATTAATGTTTACCAGAAAAGACAGGAATTGTCGTGGTCTGTCCCCACTTTGTCTCATTTGATCCCCGAACCACACAGTCTGAAATAGAAGTGCGGAGGATTCTCGATCTTCATAACGTAGCAGAATCAATGCCTGATGCGTTTTCTGATATCGCTAAAGTGACAAGATCACATATACATGCTGCATACGTACCTGCAAGGATTGATGTCCCTAAAACTAAAGCACATGACATCCCCTCTATAGGTGATGCAGCGGCTAGACCACGGCTCATGCCAGGAAGCGCGGGAGGCCCATAGGTTCAATGGATTCTCGCCTAAGAAAGAAAGCGAGCTTGACACAAAATTTCAGATTATGGTTATGTCCAAGAGATATCATTGGAGGACGTTCCAATGGTAGAACCAATTCTAGAGAATAGAGAGATCTCCATGAATTACACTAGTATACATGTAATTATGGATAGAAATTATATGGCTATTGATGATGCATTTGCATATCATATTGCAAAAGGAATTATAGAATACGATGATATCGAATCTCACTCCGTTGAAGAATGTTAACGAAGAGCAGATTGATCCAGATGGAAAGATGCGATCCAGACTGAATTGGATTCACTAACAAAGAGACAAGTATTTGGGTCTATAACACTGACACCACCAAATATAAACTGGCCATAAATGGGTCTTTGTTAGAAATGGTAATGAGAAAAATGAGGTTGTTAGATACAAAGCCCGCCTTGTGGCTCAAGGTTTCTCACAACGCCCTGGAATCGACTACGAGGAGACATATTCTCCTGTATAACATTCCGCTACCTTGTCAGTTTGGTACTTTCCGAAAAACTTGACATTCAGCTTATGGATGTGGTTACAGCATATCTCTATGGGAATCTAGATTCAGAGATATATATGAAGGTTCCAGATGGACTTCAATTACCCAAATCAAGTGGCTTTAAACCACGGAGCGCGTTTTCAACAAGATTAAGACGCTCACTATATGGATTGAAACAATCCAGACGGATGTGATATAACCGTCTAAGTGACTACTTGATTGGAAAGGGATATGTTAGCAATGAAATATGTCCTTGCGTGTTCATTAAAAGGACAAGATCCGGATTTGCAATTGTAGCAGTTTATGTCGATGACATGAACCTAATTGGAACTCTACATGAGTTAAAAGAAACTGCTACTTATTTGAAATCTGAATTTGAGATGAAAGATCTCGGGAAAACACGGTTTGTCTCGGAATAGGACTCGAGCACCGTAATGATGGGATTATGATCCATCAGTCAGCATATACTCAAAAGTTACTAAGGCGCTTTAATGAAGATAAAACAAAGGCTGTGAGTACTCCCATGATCAACTGTAGTCTTGAGCCCAGAAAAGATCCGTTTCGTCCAAGGGATGAGGACGAAGATTTATTAGAGGCTGAAATACCATATCTAAGTGCGATAGGCGCATTATTGTATTTAGCTCAATGCACAAGACCGGATATCTCATTCGCAATAAACTTGTTAGCTCGACATAGTTATGACCCAACACGCCGCCATTAGATTGGTATAACGACAATCTTTCGATACTTGAAAGGTACGATTGATATGGGCTTGTTTTATCCCTATAGAGAGAAAAGAAATATGAACGCCGGCAACACTATCCATAGTGACCGACGTTCTCTTCCTCCCCTCCATCAAAATGGTAATGATGTTTTGATGGGCTTTGCTGATGCAGGGTATCTCTCTGACCCTCATAAAGGTCGCTCCCAAACAGGTTATGTCTTTACCATGGGAAGCACCACGATATCTTGGAGATCTACAAAACAGACCCTTGTTGCTACTTCCTCAAATCATGCAGAGATTATTGCCCTACATGAAGCCGTGCGTGAGTGCATATGGCTAAGGTTTGTAAATAGACACATTCGAGGAACCTGTGGTTTGAAATTTACCATAAATGAACCTACATGCATTTACGAGGATAATGCAGTTTGTATTGAGCAAATGAAATTAGGTTTCATCAAGGGTGACAATACCAAGCATATATCGCCGAAATTCTTCTATAGTCAGCAACAACAAACACTTAAGAATATTGAAGTAAATCAAATCCGATCAGAAGATAATGTAGCTAACTTATTTACTAAGTCACTACCAAAATCCCCTTTCGAGAAACATGTAAGGAGCATCGGATTGAGAAGAATATCCGAACTCCCACGATCTTCAAGAGGAATCTAAATCAGGGGGAGTATCCAGAAATATACTCCACACTCAACGCGTGTTGTGCTCTTTTTCTCCTTTGACAAAAGTTGTTTTTCCCCACAGGGTTTCATTACTTGGCAAGGTTTTTAACGAGGCAACTTCGAAGCGCATCACTAACACAATACTATTGACATGAAATATCCAAGGGGGAGTGTTGTAGTATAAATATATTATACTATATATATCTATATCATGTAACAAAATACATAAATGTATAGATAGGTACTTGAGTGTATAAACATAGGTACTTGAGTGTATGAAGACTTGTGTGACATGCTTTACCAAGAGGCAACAAGCATGGCAGATTTCATCATTGAGATTGTTATCATTTTGGTTTTCTCTTTGAGATTTCACACTACAATGTATTCCTATAAATACCCCTTTGTATGAGATGAATAAACACACTTGAAATCTCCATTCTCTCTGAAGCATTACTCTCTCTCTCTGTTAATTTAGCTTGTCCTTAAACAGACCCTTCTATAACAAGCTTTGTAAAGTGTGCAAATGCATGGAATACCTGAAAGGCAGTCCCTCAAATCACCATTTGGAACATACTCGTATACCAATATTTGTTCTCCTTGCTCAAAACAAAAACCAACAAGGCCAATAAGATTCTTATGATGTACTCGTGATAGGAGCTCAACCTCAGCTTTGAACTCAAATACTCCCTGCATAGATTCCTGTTTAGCTCTTTTAATGGCAACCATTTGGCCTGTAGGAAGAATTCCCTGATACACCTGTAAAATGTTTCTGAAAGTCATATATAGTGTAGTCATGTTTGATTAAGTCTCTATTGTTGTACTATAAATGTAAAAATATCGTGTATGTCTATATCATGTAAACAAAATACGTAAAGTATTTAGATAGGTACTTGAGTGTATAATCATAGGTACTTAAGTGTATGAAGACTTATGTAACATACTTTGCCAAAGGGCAACAAGCATGGCAGAAAATCATCATCAAGATGGTTATCATTTTGGTTTTCTCTTTGAGCTTTCACACTTCAAATGTATTCCTATAAATACCCCTTTGTATGAGATGAATAAACATACTTGAAATCTCCATTCTCTCTGAAATATTACTCTCTCTTTCTGTGTGTCAATTCCTCTTGTTCTTAAACACGTTATCAGCACGAAGTTGCTCTAGAATTAGAATCGAAAATTGACGAAAGAAGAATTCATCATCGATCGAAGTGATTTTTCTAAACCTACAAAAAATCCCCAAACCCTAGCTCATATCAAAGCCCTTGATTCCAGAAGCCCGGAACCGGTCTCAGAATCGTCGGAACCCGCCGGAAACTGCCTGAACCGGCCGTCGGAAGCAGAAAACCCGAACCGGACCGCTGCCGAGTGCTACCAAGGACCTGCCGAGTGCTGCCGAGAGCTGCGCAGGAGTTCTCAAGAAGCTGCCGAGACGCTACGCAGCAGCTGCCGACACATCTGTCGACAGATTTGCGGGGTGACTTTCCGACAACTTTTCCGGCGACTTTCCGACAATTTTTCTGGCGACTTTTCGACACTTTTCCGGCGACTTTTTGGACGATTTTTCTCGACTTTTTCCAACGATCCTTCCGATCACCTCCGATAATTTTTTCGGTCAAAATTTCCGGCAATACTATTGCAAGGTATTCTTTACTAAAAGTTTCCGTTTTTGAGTTTTTATTTATTTTCTCTCCTTTTTCCTTTTTCTCGGGAACTTACAATCAAAAGCGGAATTATAGAAATTCACGCCAAACGAACTAAGAGCGTTCGCAATCAATGAACTAAGAGTGTTCACAATGATTCTTGGAAATTGATTTCTTGGTAGCATAGCTCGGAAATCTTATTATTTTTCGTGGAAGTTTTAACTCCGAAACTAATATTTTCTTCTTATCTTCAAGGATGTCGAATGAACCTAGACTCGATTTTCAAATCCTTGACTCAACAGGTTCGGATTACCATAGCTGGAAAACCGACGTTGAGAACCATCTCACATCGAAGGGGATATTGCCCATCATCCATGCACCAGACCCGGCCCTTGTGTTCCCTCGAACACCCAAGAGGCATGCACAAGCAATCATCTTGATGCGACGTCATATGAACAAAGCACTCAGACTAGAGTACATGTCCATCAAAGATGCAAAGGATTTATGGGAGGCGCTACAAGAGCGCTTTAACAATATCCAAGATTCTCTCCTCCCTGACTTGAAGGTTCAGTGGAACGATGTATGCTTCTTAGACTTCAAGTCTATTGCTGAGTACAATTCAGAAGCTCTTCGTCTCAAGTCCATGTTGAGGTTCTGTCAAAAACCCCTCACAGAAGAAGAGCTAATTGAGAAAACTCTCTCCACCTTCCCCGTTGCAGCAATCTTGCTATCAAAGCAGTATCGCATTGAAGTAAATGCTGGACGAATTACGAGGTTCAATGAGCTCATAAATATTTTGTCGGTAGCCGAAAAGCACGACAACATTCTCGTAAAGAATTATAATTCAAGACCCATTAGAACCAGGAGCGTTAGTGAGGCAAATTATAATGCACCCAAGAGAGGGCACAAGGAGCGGTACCCCAGCAATAGGGGACATGTGTACCCTAATAATAGGGGTTTCTTTCTTTATTGGGGCGGTTATATGGACATGTTCTTCCTTCATGTCCCCTATTATTAGGGTACACATGTCCCCTATTGCTGGGGTTTAGGCCGGAAAGACCCTGTTAAGCTTTAAAGACATAAGAGCCAATGATTTTTATGTGGAAACACATTGTGAGAATGGACAAGAGTTCCTTTGCATCACGTCTAAAGACTACGGAAATACATGAGTTTTAGAGAAACTTATGTGTCGTTCTAGTGGATTGTATGCAACCACTATTAGAGTCATTGAATCCAACCATGTCATGAATGACAATTTATGGGATCCTGACACATACAAGCTTTGGCACGACAGTTTGGGACATTCAGGTCGTGACATGATGCTCCGTATATTAAAAACTTCACACGGACATCCATTCTTCAAAACGAAAAGAAGTACGAACCAAACATTGGTCCAAAGAGTTACTTCTAAAGCATATCATTCGTTTTGCAAAGCTTGCTCTTTAGCAAAGGTAGGATCAAGACCATCCTATGCAAAGGACACTAAAGAAAATATACCATTCTTACAAAGAATACAAGGTGATATTTGTGGACCTATCCAACCAACTTGCAGACCATTTAGATATTTTATGGTGTTGGTTGATGCATCGACACGTTGGTCACATGTCATGCTCTTATCCACAAGAAATGCTGCATTTGCTAAACTCCTAGCACAAATCATTAAATTAAGGGCTCACCACCATGATCATCCTATTAAGTCAATTCGTCTTGACAACGCTGAAGAATTTACATCAAGAACCTTTGATGATTATTGCATGTCCATTGGGATTGAGGTCGAACACCCTGTCCCTCATGTACACACCCAAAATGGACTCGCAGAAGCTGCCATTAAAAGACTTCAAATGGTTGCCAAGGCATTGGTTATGCGCACCAATCTCCCTATTTCTGCTTGGGGCTATGCAATATTACATGCAGCTGTGCTTATTCGTCTGAGACCCACTGCCACCCAACCCTTTTCTGCGTCCCAAATGGTGACTGGGTATGAGCCTAATGTCTCACACTTACGCATATTTGGGTGTCCAATCTATGTGCCAATTGCGCCGCCACAGCGCACCAAAATGGGTCCTCAAAGATGCTTAGGCATTTATGTTGGATATGATACTCCAAGCATTATCCGCTACATAGAACCCTTGACAAGTGATCTATTTACCTCTAGATTTGCGGATTGTCACTTTGATGAGACAGTCTTCCCGTCGTTAGGGGGAGATAAGAACATTAATGTTCAACAGAAAAGACAGGAATTGTCGTGGTCTGTCCCCATTTTGTCTCATTTGATCCCCGAACCACACAGTCTGAAATAGAAGTGCGGAGGATGCTTGATCTTCAGAACATAGCAGAATCAATGCCTGATGCGTTTTCTGATATCGCTAAAGTGACAAGAACACACATACCTGCTGCAAACGTAACTGCAAGGATTGATGTTCCTAAAACTAAAGGACATGACATCCCCTCTATGGGTGATGCAGTGGCTAGACCCATGGCTCCTGCCAGAAAGCGTGGGAGGCCTATAGGTTTGATGGATTCTCGTCCAAGAAAGAAAGCGAGTTTGACACAAAATAATCCATTAATCATCGATACAAATAATCCATCTCACGAAAAAATTCTGGATTATGGTTATGTCCAAGAGACATCATTGGAGGACGCTCCAATAGTAGAACCAATCCCAGAGAATAGAGAGATCTCCATGAATTACACTAGTATACATGTAATTATGGACAAAAATTCTATGGCTATTGATGATGCGTTTGCATATCATATTGCAAAAGGAATTATAGAATACGATGATATCGAACCTCGCTCCGTTGAAGAATGTCAACGAAGAGCAGATTGGTCCAAATGGAAAAATGCGATCCAGACTGAATTGGATTCACTAACAAAGAGACAGGTATTTGGGTCTATAACACTGACACCATCAAATATAAAACCTGTTGGCCATAAATGGGTCTTTGTTAGAAAGCGTAATGAGAAAAATGAGGTTGTTAGATATATTCTCCCTAATGGACGTTATAACGTTCCGCTACCTTGTCAGTTTGGTGGTTTCCGAAAAACTTGACATGCAGCTCATGGATGTGGTTATAGCATATCTCTATGGGGATCTAGATTCAGAGATATATATGAAGGTTCCAGATGGACTTCAATTACCCAAATCAAGTGGCTCTAAACCACGAAGGGCATATAAGACGCTCACTATATGGATTGAAACAATCCGGACGGATGTGGTATAACCGTCTAAGTGACTACTTGATTGGGAAGGGATATGTTAACAATGAAATATGCCCTTGCGTGTTCATTAAGAGAACAAGATCCGGATTTACAATTATAGCAGTTTATGTTGATGACATGAACCTAATTGGAACTCTAGATGAGTTAAAAGAAACTGCTACATATTTGAAATCTGAATTTGAGATGAAAGATCTCGGGAAAACACTGTTTTGTCTCAGAATAGAACTCGAGCACCGTAATGATGGGATTATGATCCATCAGTCAGCATATACTCAAAAGTTACTAAGGCGCTTTAATGAAGATAAAGCAAAGCCTGTGAGTACTCCCATGATCAACCGTAGCCTTGAGCTCATGAAAGATCCGTTTCGTCCAAGGGATGAAGACGAACGTTTATTAGAAGCTGAAATACCATACCTAAGTGTGATAGGCGCATTATTGTATTTAGCTCAATGAACAAAACTGGATATCTCATTCTCGACATAGTTCTGCCCCAACACGCCGCCATTGGATTGGTATAAAGACAATCCTTCGATACCTAAAAGGTACGATCGATATGGGCTTGTTCTATCCCTACAGAGAGAAAAGAAATGTGAATGCCGGCAACACTATCCATAGTGACCGACGTTCTCCTCCTCCCCTCCATCAAAATGATAATGATGTTCTGACGGGTTTTGCTGATGCAGGGTATCTCTCTGACCCTCACAAAGGTCGCTCCCAAATAGGTTATGTCTTTACCATGGGAAGCACCGCGATATCTTGGAGATCTACAAAACAGACCCTTGTTGCTACTTCCTCAAATCATGCAGGGATTATTGCACTACATGAAGCCGTGTGTGAGTGCATATGGCTAAGGTCTATAAATAGACACATTCGAGGAACCTATGGTTTGAAATTTACCACAAATGAACCTACATGCATTTACGAGGATAATGCAGCTTGTATTGAGCAAATGAAATTAGGTTTCATCAAAGGCGACAATACCAAGCATATATCGCAGAAATTCTTCTACAATCAGTAACAACAAACACTTCTAAATATTGAAGTAAATCAAATCCGATCAGAAGATAATGTAGCTGACTTATTTACTAAGTCACTACCAAAATCCCTTTCGAGAAACATGTAAGGAGCATCGGATTGAGGAGGATATCCGAACTCTCACGATCTTCAAGGGGAGTCTAAATCAGGGGGAGTATCCAGAAACATACTTCACACTCAACGCACGTTGTGCTCTTTTTCCCTTTCGACCAAGGTTGTTTTTCCCAGAGGGTTTTATTACTTGGCAAGGTTTTTAACAAGGCAACTTCGAAGCGCACCACCAACACAATACTATTGAACATGAAATATCCAAGGGGGAGTGTTGTAGTATAAATGTATAAATACTATGTATGTCTATATCATGTAAACAAATACGTAAAGTATTTGGATAGGTACTTGAGTGTATAATCATAGGTACTTGAGTGTATGAAGACTTATGTAACATACTTTACCAAAGGGCAACAAACATGACAGAAAATCATCATCAAGATGGTTATCATTTTGATTTTCTCTTTGAGCTTTCACACTTCAAATGTATTCCTATAAATACCCCTTTGTATGAGATGAATAAACACATTGAAATCTCCATTCTCTCTGAAATATTACTCTCTCTTTTCTGTGTGTCAATTCCTCTTGTTCTTAAACACCTACAACCATATTTATGGCGTGTTTTTGAGATCACTTAGTGTTTCTGATATCAATTACCGCGTGCTTTGCTATTTCAAAATGAAATAAAAAATCTCTAAAACTCTTTTACGGCGCTCATTGTTGTCTTTTTACAGCGTGCTTTTGAGATCAATTACGGCATGCTTTTGATATCAATTACGGCGCACATATTTGGTCATTTACGACGCGCTTTGTATTTGAAAATTGAAATTAAGAATCTCTAAAACCCTTTTACGGCGCTCTTTTATGTCTTTCACGGCGTGATGGTAGGGTCTTTTACGGCGTTTCAGAAACACACTGTAAAAGAGTTTTGTCTTTTACGGCATGTCCATTTACGACACATTTTTGTGTGCCGTAAAATGTCTTTTACAGCGCTCTTTGCGGGCCGTAAAAGACCATTTTTCTGATAGTGACGGATATCTGGCATCTCCGACCTTCCCCATGTATTGAACTTGGAGGCGTGTCTTCCTCATATCTACCATTGTTTGCAGTGGATTTGTTTTCCCAACATTTACCACCACACCAGACATCCTCTCCATCCTCTTGAAAGGATGACTCCACGCTCCAGTTGAGAATGCTCTAGAGATGCCATTAGTTACAATTGCAGCATCTAGATATTGTTCAACCGGGCAGACAACACGGTCACCGCAAAGGTCTCTCTGCAAAGCCTTTGCAATGCGCCTCCCTGCATATCCTATGTGTGCCTTCAGCTCTCGCTTTAGAAGCTCACCAGCCAAGTGAAACCTCTTGTTCTTCAATTCTTCTCTGTTGTCACATTTCCTGTGGCCTCTGAAGGTCTGTAAAAGAGACTCCACCATATAGCCAAGAAACCGAGCCTTTTGCTTCATGCCTCTGAGATTGGGGAACAGATACATGCTGATGCATTCTTCAATGCTTTCCCGAGGAGGAAACATGGTATTCTTTATCATCTCTTCAACATATCTGAAAGCATTCTTCCCTCTCCTGAAGTTATCTTTTCGTTGGTCAGCATCACGAACTGAGGCACCTAGAATGTTTGAAATGCTTGCATCTTCTTTACCATAATCAATCAGATCTATAAATTCATTGTCCGAAGAAACCCCAAGGGCGAAAAACCAAATCCAGACAGGGATTTCTGCTGACATAAAGTACTGACAGAACTTTCTCAACTCCAATGTTTTCAAGTTGAGAGATCCCAGATAATCTTATTATTAGTCTATGCCGCTTGACCTCAGACCTATATGTTACTGTGATCCCCTGATTATCTGTAATTAGTAGTCTCTTCGGACAGCTCTGCTCGTGCAATAAAAGTCTGCAATAGGCATCCCACAGATGTCACTAAAATTATGTATAGAAAGCCACAGGTAGGGTTTCGAACTTTTACAAAGGCATTGAATAACAAGGAGCAAGTAAAATCCTATGATATTTGCACAGACAGATTTTCAAGAAAATAACTGATACAGGAAACAGAGTAAAACAGTTTTGAGCTCACCTTCTCTGCACCCTTGATTATAAAATAACCTCCATGGTCAAATTCACAGTCAGCTCTCTCGTCTTTCAACCAACACAAGTCAGACTTCACCATCGCTGGGAGCTTACCAATAAAGACATCTCTACTCTCTGTAGTCACAATCTGCTTGTCAAGACATTGTTCTTTTCCAGTTTTAAACTTTTCGCTTCTGACAAGATTTTGAGTATATACCTGTACATAAAAAAATAAAAATAAAAAAGATAAATAAGAAGGTTTAAGAAGTTTTGAAATATAAACGAATCCTTTCAGATTAGTATTCCATAAGATGATATTACTCTCTGTGTATGCCCACCCACAGGCATATTATAATCAAACTATGAAAGTGTCCCCTGCAAATTTAGCTGCCTTTTTTCAAATGCATTCAAATAACATTATGCCAAATGTATATGCAAATCAAACCCTGGCTAGAAAAGTGGAGTAAACATACATCTCAAAGACAACATGAGACAAACATTACTGCAAGAGTTTGTAGTTTTGTACATAAATCACCTAATGTGAATCCGATCTAGTAACTTTCATGCATTTAATCAAACTAGCAATCAAATATGTTTACCTCAATAGTAACGTTCACTTTGATCTTGGCTGAGTATGTCATATTTTGAAGCCAAGCATGCCTAGGTAGCATATTGTACTCCTTATCATTCACAGAACCGCCCCAAAAACTTGGTTGAATGAGGGTAACGTTCCCAAACCTGATGGAAGCATATCCCCATTCTGCACTCCCCTTCTTTGACGGGTCATACCCAGGCTCAACCACAATCTCATCAAAACTATCAAAGACTCTATGTATACCATTTTTAATGAAGTCATTGTATGAGTTTAGTTGGTGACTAATGAGGCCATACTGGTTGAAGAACGAAACTGATGCCTCCTTACAGAAATCCTTCAAAAAAGCTTCTCCCAGATCATGTATGCTAGACGAATCAACAGATCCATCATCATCATCAATATCCATGTCAACCCGATAGGAAAAGCTTTCCCCCTTACTACTCATACCAATATCTCCCTTGGCAACTGATGAAGCCCCAATTGGATTTGAAAACTGTCGAGAGCACAAGAAAATGAAAAGCGCATGCAATATCAGTTTAGCAATAAACAATATCCCTGTGTGTTAATTGATTGCAGGAGGGAAAGTACCATGCCCACAACAAGGCAGCACTTTTTCACTAATCAACACTACAGAAAACAGGCTCGTTCTTAAAATTAACAAATCAACGGACATTCAAGTGTGAAGAATTTGAAATACACATTCCAGTTTTGCACATTTTTTCATTCTAAAGTAGATAACCAGCTCATCTCTTAATTAGCAACTAATTAAGCAACGGTTAATTCCCAAAGAAATGCTTATAGCTGTGGTTCTTATACATTTCATACTTTCCATGCTAATCATCATGCTAATTCTTAGTAGCATTTATAACGTTAATCCACCAAAATAGTAGAACCACTTAGAAGTGTGTGCTCGCTCTCTCATCCACCAAAACCCAACTCTCATTTTGTTACTCTGGAAGAGCACAGATTTCAATAAAACCCAAATGCAGCAAATTTTCCACACCAAACAAATACCAGCTTCATCCTAGCTTAAGTTTATGTCCTGAAAACAGAGAAAGTTTGGAAATTGATAGATACAGACATGAACAGAGTACTGTAGATAGAACCCTAACCCTGAGTTTGTCTAAAGTTTGGTTTTTGCGAGACTAGTGAGAAATGAAAGGTCTTACCTTTAGGGTTTACAAACAATGCGGGTAAGAGGGTTCTCAGGATTTTTCCACTCGATCACTCTCTCTCTCTCTCTATCTGCTCCATCTAAGTTCTCAACACTCCTATATTGCCGTTTAACATTCCTTTAAATTATTTTCTTTTTAAGTAGGTCCCATTTACATACTTATTGAATAAGAAATCAATTAAGTAAGTGAACATGACTCACAACATACAACTTCTCTTAACTTTTTAATTACGAGAGAAAGCTTCGTATAAAAAGAAATTACAAAGGAAAAATCCAAACATTTTGGTCATGCCACGTAACATCTACATCTGAACAATCAAATTTCATTACTTACAATAAAAACTTATATATGAAATGTCATTTGCTTGTCATGTGAATCATTGAGAATATCATTTTTGCCTTTAAACTTATGTATACAGTTTCCTGTGATCGGTCACTTGAACAAATTCAATGGCCAACCTCTTGTTGGAAGATTTAAGATATATGTGTTACATCTGACTCACCAATCGTAATTCTTTATTCTAACTCCTTATTCATACTGCCCCTATGCTATCGTGGGATAAGATACCAAAAGTATCCTCACTTCTATTTTGTGTGATATATGGTATTTAAGATGTGGATCAGACATGTCGTGTAAATCGACCACTATACCGAAAACAAACTTGTACGTGTAGGCCCGACCTTGGGACTAGGTAGACTAAGCCCAGGCCTATATATGGCCTCAAATTTAATGGGCCTCAAACACAAAAATTTATGTTACCCAGCCTTAAAAAAAAAAAAAAAAACAAAAACAAAAGTAGATGGGTCTTTTCTAATTGTTCTAGTACATTAATTGATATTATATGGGCTTGTCCTCTTGGGCGTTTTGGGCTTTTGGAAGTGAATCTTACTTAATTTATTTTTGATGTATTGTAGTGTGTATTTGTCGAAGTTATCATCTTAATTAAGTTGTTAGGAATATTTTGTTTTGGTTTAATTTATTTATTGGGTATGTAAGTTTAATAATCACCTTTGCATATAAATTGCATATAAAGTGTATAACAAGTCATATCGCAATGTCACATTTACATATGTTTGCTCATCTATTACATATTTGTTTGAGATATTGGTGTTTTTTATTTTTTATTTCCTTTTATGAAGTATTGATTGAACTCATTTGGTTTTATGTTATGAAATCTTTACCTAGAAATTCATGTCCGTTATTTGATGAACAAAACCATTTCAGTCTATTACTTGGGCCACAATTAACATGTGTCGTCTCAAACAAATATAAATAATGGAACCATAATGACATTATGAATATATATGTATAAGATACTGATACAAACATCAGCAGGTTCAAATCCCTTGTTTAAACCAAAGTAACTGGTATTCACACATCAATCTAAATTCTACCAATTTCAATGGTCTAACCGTGCAAGTTACTATACATATATCATACTAATTGAGCCTCTATCTTCGTCCTTGAACAGCAACACTATAATCCAAGACGCTGTAAAGATCTTTGGAAACTTCTCCACTCACATCCTCATAACTTGCTGAAGTAGCTGCTGAATTGGCACCGGCGTTCCAAGTAGTAGCAGAAATCTGTATTATATTCTCTATCTCTTTCACCACTGCCCCCATTCTGGGCCTCTTAGCCCGTAATTCGTCTACACACAACATTGCCAAATTGACAAACATTTCTAGACCTTTCAGCTGATCATTTTCTAAATCAATGGCTGGATCAAGTACTTCATGAAGGTCATACAAATCTTTTGACTTATCCATTCCCGACTGTACCACTCTCACAATGTACTTCCCTCGCTCTATTGGCCTTTTTGCAGTTATCAACTCCAACATTACCACACCAAAGCTATATACATCACTCTTCTCAGTCAACTGTTGAGTCATGTAATACTCAGGATCCAAGTAGCCCTGCAATCATGAAAATCAACACTTGGTTAAAATGAAGATGATATTGCGGTATTTTGAATATTCTGAACTCATGCCTGAATAAAAGAGATGTTTCATGTTTGTCTTAATTTGAGGCAGGGTCAGAGAGCATAAAGTCATGGAATTTAAAGCCAAAAATTCCGACGAAGTCTTTAGTCCTTATATATACCACATACTGTTTCTATGAGAACCTGAATGTATCTCAACAGTGTTTATTTTCTTTCATTTTATTGCTAGAGAAGGGTATTTTCATTCTAATCTTTGAAGTGATTCTTCACAAGATCAGGCTTGTATTATTTCACTAAGAGTAATTAGAAAAATAGAGGTCGACTCATTTGACACTATTAACTATGGAAATACTTCACTAACTATCACACTACCAATAATGAAAAGTTGGAGTTTTGTATACTGACCATTGTCCCTTTGACTTGGGTAGTAACATAATCCTTTCCACTGTCAGCCATAGACTTGGAGAGACCAAAGTCAGCAACTTTTGCTTCCAGATCTTTATCAAGTAGGATGTTGTTTGATTTGATGTCACGGTGAATAATGGTAGGGTTTGCATGTTCATGAAGATATGCCAGACCTTTTGCTGCACCAAGAGCAACTTTCAGTCTCCTCATCCAGTCTAACCTGATTCCTGACTTTCCTGCATGGACGAAGTAACCATATGTATTGATCAACAATTAACCAATTAAAGCCTCAAAGTCCAAGAATTCATAAATGAAGGTAAAGAACTGCATGAAATACCTGAAAGACTACCCAGCAGATCACCATTTGGAACATACTCATATACCAACATTTGTTCACCTTGCTCCAAACAAAAACCAACAAGGCTGACAAGATTCTTATGGTGTACTCTTGATAGAAGCTCAACCTCGGCTTTGAACTCAGGCGCACCTTGCATAGATTCCCGTTTAGCTCTTTTAATGGCAACTATTTGGCCCATAGGAAGAGTTCCCCGATACACCTGAGAAAATGTTACCAAATTATACAGTTACCAATGGTATGGCATATCTGCCATGTATTGTGGCAATCTTGGTTTCACCATTGATAGCAACCACAAGAACATTAGGGAGTATTATTTTCGAAATAATAGGAAATAGGGTTTGAGCATAATCTAATATTTACTTTTATACTTTTTGTAGTGAATTTATAATATAGGGCAGGAACTAGAGCAACTTTTGTTGTAAAACATAAAAACAAAAGTGGCATACGGTTTCCGGCAGTAATTAAGGATCGCCATCTTGAAGAGTTGGCAAAACAAAGCAATGATGTGTCCTTAGGCCAACTAGCATGGTGGAATCATACAGTTAGAATATAATCTCTATCACAATGAAAGACAGTTAAGGCTAACCTGGCCATAACCCCCAGATCCAATATCATTTTCTTCTGAAAAACCGTTTGTGTATTTCTTCAGCTCTTCAAAAGAGAACAACCTTGCTCCTTTTAACTGTGGACCACTGACATTTGAAACCCCTGTCTGCTGCATGTATAAGCCGTGAAATTAAACGTCATATAAATTAAGGGCTAGTGCTGTATTTTTTTCAGTTGTATATGGTCTTACCATGAGGATTGATCCACGTGATGGCGAGTCTCCTCTCCTCTTTTGGTAGAGAGCATAAACCCCTACAAGGATTATTAATAACAGAAGCACAGAACCACCAATGGATGCACCAATTATCACTCCCTTTTTTGATCCTGCAGGCTCCGCAAAATGATGCAACCAATTGTGTTGAGTAAGTTAGCATTCTTTCTTTCTGAAGTGGAAATGCATGCAACTAGTATTTTTAAGTTCAATGCAGAGTACCTCCTGAGCTGCCGGAAGGATAAAACACAGAGTAGGGTCCAAAAAATCTTGGACGCCCTTCGAGAGTCTGGTTGCTTAAAACAGAAGCAATTGCTGAAGCTCCTGTTTGGTTGAAGCGCACTTGATCACCAGATGGGAAGACTTCTATGACTAGCTCAAGATGAAAAGATGAACCCCAGGAAGGACGACCCAGAGAAACTGAATCCACGGGGAGGTTAAAGGACTGACAACTTTTCATGATAGAGTTCTCAAGATCTCTGTAATAACTAAAGTTTCCCAAATTTGAGAAAGAAACAAATATGAAGACTAGAGTTCCTCTATAGGGAGATGCACATTTACAGTTGGGGGAAGAAACCTGGCCTGAAGGACAAGCAGCAGGTGTACAGTTATTTAGAGTCGGTGACATTTCGTTTGGTGCATTTGTTGGAGAAACAATGCAGTAATTATCAACCTGACCCCCCTCACAAATTGGATTATTAACCAGTCTGCGAAAAGATATTGGATAATTAAGCTCAACAATATGATAAAACACATAACTAGGTACATCTTTTGGCGGTTAATCTTCCATTTCTCTCTGACACCCTAAAAAGACGTGAGTGACAAATATGTAATATCTCCATGTAATATTGCTTACATCAATGTGTAGTTGGATCCGTCCTTTTTTGGTGCAAGTTCAGTAATGAAGTTCTGCTGCAGGTCAATTAGTTGCAACTGGTTGCTGGAGTTTCCAACATCCAATAAGCCACTGAGAAGGTTGTTCCGCAGTACCCTGCCGCATGTCAGATATAATTAACTGTCGGACATAATATTTAGTAAATGGAGTGCTAGATTCCTTTGATGTGTTCTCTTCTATGGAGCAGAGTCCTATGTTCAAAACTAACATTGTTTATATTCATGTAAACTTCTATTACATTCAATGTGGTGGTGGTGCTATAAAGATGAGTACGATACTCACACAGTCTCCAAATTCCCAAAGCTGAAGAGGGCACGAGGAACTTCTCCCTGAATCCCCGTGTTTTCCATCATTCTGCAATACAGGGTTGCTGTCAATCTCAAGAACTCAATCTTTCTTAATTTTTTGATGATATTTCAAATGCAAATGCAGGCACTCAGACTCAACGTGCAAGCATGTGTGCCTGAAAACATGTTTCCATTAGCTTCTCTAATGATGTATGGAAGAAGAATGAAAACATACAATGTTGTCAAAAGCTTCAAGGTAGAAAACCAGGTAGGAACCTCCGACACAGCAAAAGTATTGTTGCTCAAATCCCTGCAGATTAAATTTGGTCAAGGGCCAAGAAATGATATCGATAATATTGAATATGGTGTTGAAATTTTCACAGAATGATTCTGTAACATTATTCTCCATGGGAAAGAAGTGATGGACAGGATATGATCTTCTTACACATAGTTGAGGGAAGTCATGCCAGTAAGATTGGGCATAGGGCCAGTCAGCATATTATTGGACAAGTGCCTGAAACATTAGCCTCTCTAAGTAAAGTGAATTCCAAACAAAAAGTTCAAAGATTTCCTGAAAGAGATGCTAATTATTTATTTGGTTATGCCTCCCATGCTTACAGTTCAGACACATTAGTAAGGTTGTTGAGACTCGAAGGCACATGCCCACTTAATGAATTTCCATCCAGGCGTCTGCACCAGAAAAAAGAAAAATATTCAGTACAAATAACTGTATGCAGGCCACATCTCTAATAGTAGTATAACTACACGTGTGAATATTAGAGAGAGACTCACACTGCCAGCAATGTCTGAACAAGTCCAACTGTTGAAGGGATGCTACCACTTAGATTGTTTCTGTCAAAAATTCTGCACACATAAAAGTAAATTGTGTCCTTTAACATCTGCATTTCCAAATGATGAAAGCTCAGGACTCGGAGACATTATATCCAATATTCCATTACAAAAAGACGCAGCTAGCAGACGCAATACCCTTTAAGATACGAAATGTGTGCAGAAGTAGAGACAATTAGATACATGTTTTTTACACAGAAATCGGCAAATAGCTCCTACTTCCTATTTGTCGGTAGCCAAATGGTATTGGTTTTTACTAGATCCTCAAGCCATAGTTATTAAGTTTAACAAAACTTACAAATGTATCATGGCCATCGTTGAGCTGAAAAGTCGAGGTGGAATTGGGCCCGAGAGCTGATTGTTCCCAAAATGACTGTATTTGAAAAAGATCAGAGCAAAAATATGGACAGAACAAATACAAGGTAAAGAAAACTAGTCAGCTAAGAATTATAACTACTGTTGACATACAAGTGTCTAGCCTTAAGTAACTTATCAAGACCAAGTGTAGTCCCATTAGAAACTGGGATGGATCCCTGCAGCTTGTTGTCAGATAGGTCTATAAAAGTAAGACCGGACAGATTACCAATGGAAGGCGGAATCGGCCCACTGAAACTATTGTTTTTCAGAGATCTGCAGTAGAAAACCAATGAAGATTGCCATACTTTGCATATTAGCAGGAAAAAGAAAACACTAGGGAATAAAAAGACCAGACATCTTACAGGTAAGACAGCTTCGTTAGAGATCCTATAGCATCTGGAATAGGACCAAAGAAACTGCAACCAACCAGGTTTCTGTTGTGCAAACAAGAAAGCAAGTTAGTTAGATAGGCAATTGCATAAGAAACCAACGAGCGGTATGCTGCAGAAACCAGTAATTTTCATTTACAAGTGTACTAGTTTCGTCAATTTTCCGATTGAAGCTCGAAGTTGTCCTGTCAGGCCCTTGTTGAAAGACAAATTCCTATATGAAATATTACCAGAAATGAGTTACACAAGACTAATTGACATGTCTATTAACCATAATTAAATGCATCAGATAATTGGGACTGAAATGTAGTAAAAAGAATTCTAGTAATGATGATAAATTCTTCAAAGGAGTGAGCGCTTATGAAACATTGAGCACTGAACCGTGTTCCTGGAATTTGGTCTCACATATTATAAATATTAAGCCCCAGATATAACTAAAATAAGATGCCAATTGAAAAGAGAAGACCTACAGAATTTGTAGCTCAGATAACAACTCTATATCAGTCGGTAGCTGGCCTTTCAAACCGATGTCTGCCAACACTCTGCAATTAAAGAAACGATATATCCTCATAAAATATGAAGCAAGTAACTTCCAGGAGCACTAAAAACGTGAAGACCAAGAACTTACAAGGCAGTGATGCGTGAATTGGTGCACTTAATACCTTCCCAGCCGTCACAAGGATCGGCACTCACCCAACTAGGAGGTTTTATATTCCACTCATCCATAAGAATCTGCATATAACCATCTGCATCCAAAATTCAAATCATGTTTAATGCTTCAATCCACTGTCAGTGACTCACCAGAAGCTTGTAAAGCAGAAACAGTTACATAAAGCTCTTTGTACAACTAGGGGATGCAAAAAGGTGCTTATTAACAAAGCTAAAGAAGAAAAACCAATGTCTGCTGCCATACCATCAAGGAAAACTGATTAGCTTCACTTTTAGAAAGAACATAACAATTGAAGAGAACTTACATTCCTGAGTGTTTGCCTCTGCTGCAATAACAAAGAACTGGACTATCACAAGCACCGGAAACGCACCAATGGCTTGAGCACGACCCATTACAGAAAACTCGAACCAAAAGCGCTGTAAGTCCTTTCACTTGTCTTGTTGTGCATAAGAACTTATGAACAACTAATTCAGATTAAACCAAATCAAAATCTTAAACTATTGAGCTTAAACTATTAGGCTACCTACTTTTAGGAAGTTGGTCAGATTCCAAAACTTTTAATAAAAGAAATTGGTCCGATAATTTTGGATTATGAAGTCAACATTCATTGATCATGATCAAAAACAAAGGAATGTTTAAGAACAAGAGGAATTGATAAACAGAAAGGGAGAGTAATATTTCAGAGAGAATGGAGATTTCAATGTGTTTATTCATCTCATACAAAGGGGTATTTATAGGAATACATTTGAAGTGTGAAAGCTCAAAGAGAAAATCAAAATGATAACCATCTTGATGATGATTTTCTGCCATGCTTGTTGCCCTTTGGTAAAGCATGTTTACATAAGTCTTCATACACTCAAGTACCTATGATTATACACTCAAGTACATATCTAAATACTTTTACGTATTTTGTTACATGATATAGACATATACGGTATATATACATTTTATACTACAACACTCCCCCTTGGATATTTCTTGTTCAATAGTATTGTGTAGATGGTGCGCATCGAAGTTGCCTCGTTAAAAACCTTGCCAAGTAATAAAACCCTGTGGGAAAAAACAATCTTGGTCGAAAGGGAAAAAGAGCACAACGCGCGTTGAGTGTGAAGTATGTTTCTGGATACTCCCCCTGATTTAGACTCCTCTTGAAGATCGTGGGAGTTCGGATATCCTCCTCAATCCGATACTCCTTACATGTTTCTCGAAAGGGGATTTTGGTAGTGACTTAGTAAATAAGTCAGCTACATTATCTTCTGATCGGATTTGATTTACTTCAATATTTAGAAGTGTTTGTTGTTGCTGATTGTAGAAGAATTTCGGCGATATATGCTTGGTATTGTCGCCTTTGATGAAACCTAATTTCATTTGCTCAATACAAGCTGCATTGTCCTCGTAAATGCATGTAGGTTCATTTGTGGTGAATTTCAAACCACAAGTTCCTCGAATGTGTCTATTTATAGACCTTAGCCATATGCACTCACGCACGGCTTCATGTAGTGCAATTATCTCTGCATGATTTGAGGAAGTAGCAACAAGAGTCTGTTTTGTAGATCTCCAAGATATCGCGGTGTTTCCCATGGTAAAGACATAACCTGTTTGGGAGCGACCTTTGTGAGGGTCAGAGAGATACCCTGCATCAGCAAAACCCGTCAAAACATCATTTTGATGGAGGGGAGGAGGAGAACGTCGGTCACTATGGATAGTGTTGCCGGCGCTCACATTTCTTTTCTCTCTGTAGGGATAGAACAAGCCCATATCGATCGTACCTTTTAGGTATCGAAGGATTGTCTTTATACCAATCCAATGGCGGCGTGTTGGCGCAGAAGTGTGTCGAGCTAACAAGTTTACTGCAAATGAGATATCCGGTCTTGTGCATTGAGCTAAATACAATAATGCGCCTATCGCACTTTGGTATGGTATTTCAGCTTCCAATAAATCTTCGTCCTCATCCCTTGGACGAAACGGATCTTTTATGGGCTCAAGACTACGGTTGATCATGGGAGTACTCACAGGCTTTGCTTTATCTTCATTAAAGCGCCTTAGTAACTTTTGAGTATATGCTGATTGATGGATCATAATCCCATCATTACGGTGCTCGAGTTCTATTCCGAGACAAAACCGTGTTTTCCCGAGATCTTTCATCTCAAATTCAGATTTCAAATATGTAGCAGTTTCTTTTAACTCATCTAGAGTTCCAATTAGGTTCATGTCATCAACATAAACTGCTACAATTGCAAATCCGAATCTTGTTCTCTTAATGAACACGCAAGGGCATATTTCATTGTTAACATATCTCTTCCCAATCAAGTAGTCACTTAGACGGTTATACCACATCCGTCCGGATTGTTTCAATCCATATAGTGAGCGTCTTAATTTTATTGAAAACGCGCTCCGTGGTTTAGAGCCACTTGATTTGGGTAATTGAAGTCCATCTGGAACCTTCATATATATCTCTGAATCTAGATCCCCATAGAGATATGCTGTAACCACATCCATGAGCTGCATGTCAAGTTTTTCGGAAACTACCAAACTGACAAGGTAGCGGAACGTTATAACGTCCATTATGGGAGAGTATGTCTCCTCGTAGTCGATTCCAGGACGTTGTGAGAAACCTTGCGCCACAAGGCGGGCTTTGTATCTAACAACCTCATTTTTCTCATTATGCTTTCTAACAAAGACCCATTTATGGCCAACAGGTTTTATATTTGATGGTGTCAGTGTTATAGGACCCAAATACCTGTCTCTTTGTTAGTGAATCCAATTCAGTCTGGATCGCATTTTTCCATTTTGACCAATCTACTCTTCGTTGGCATTCTTCAACGGAGCGAGGTTCGATATCATCGTATTCTATAATTCCTTTTGCAATATGATATGCAAACGCATCATCAATAGCCATAGAATTTCTGTCCATAATTACATGTATACTAGTGTAATTCATGGAGATCTCTCTATTCTCTGGAATTGGTTCTACTATTGGAGTGTCCTCCAATGATGTTTCTTGGACATAACCATAATCCGGAATTTTTTCATGAGATGGATTATTTATATCGATGATTAATGGATTATTTTGTGTCAAGCTCGCTTTCTTTCTTGGGCGACAATCCATCGAACCTATAGGCCTCCCGCGCTTTCTAGCAGGAGTCATGGGTCTAGCCACTGCATCACCCATAGAGGGGATGTCATGTCCTTTAGTTTTAGGAACATCAATCCTTGCAGGTACATTTGCAGCAGGTATGTGTGATCTTGTCACTTTAGCGATATCAGAAAACGCGTCAGGCATTGATTCTGCTACGTTCTGAAGATCGAGAATCCTCCGCACCTCTATTTCAGACTGTGTGGTTCGGGGATCAAGATGAGACAAAGTGGGGACAGACCACGACAATTCCTGTCTTTTCTGTTGAACATTAATGTTCTTATCTCCCCCTAATGACGGGAAGACTGTCTCATCAAAGTGGCAATCCGCAAATCTAGCGGTAAATAGATCACCTGTCAAGGGTTCTATGTAGCGGATAATATTTGGAGTATCATATCCAACATAAAGGCCTAAGCATCTTTGAGGACCCATTTTGGTGCGCTGTGGCGGCGCAATTGGCACATAGACTGCACACCCAAATATGCGTAAGTGTGAGACATTAGGCTCATACCCAGTCACCAGTTGGGACGCAGAAAAGGGTTGGGTGGCAGTGGGTCTCAGACGAATAAGCACAGCGACATGTAATATTGCATAGCCCCAAGCAGAAATAGGGAGATTGGTGCGCATAACCAATGCCCTGGCAACCATTTGAAGTCTTTTAATGGCAGCTTCTGCGAGTCCATTTTGGGTGTGTACATGAGGGACATGATGTTCGACCTCAATCCCAATGGACATGCAATAATCATCAAAGGTTCTTGACGTAAATTCTCCAGCATTGTCAAGACGAATTGACTTAATAGGATGATCAGGGTGGTGAGCTCTTAATTTAATGATTTGTGCTAGGAGTTTAGCAAATGCAGCATTTCTTGTGGATAAGAGCATGACATGTGACCAACGTGTCGATGCATCAACCAACACCATAAAATCCGGACGGGGTTTTTGACTGAACCTCGTAATTCGTCCAGCATTTACTTCAGTGCGATACTGCTTTGATAGCAAAATTGCTGCAACGGGGAAGGTGGAGAGAGTTTTCTCAATTAGCTCTTCTTCTGTGAGGGGTCTTTGACAGAACCTCAACATGGATTTGAGACGAAGAGCTTCTGAATTTTACTCAGCAATAGACTTGAAGTCTGAGAAGCGTACATCGTTCCACTGAACCTTCAAGTCAGGGAGGAGAGAATCTTGGATATTGTTAAAGCGCTCTTGTAGTGCCTCCCATAAATCCTTTGCATCTTTGATGGACATGTACTCTAGCCTGAGTGCTTTGTCCATATGACGTCGCATCAAGATGATTGCTTGTGCATGCTTCTTGGGTGTTCGAGGGAACACAAGGGCTGGGTTTGGTTCATGGATGATGGACAATATCCCCTTTGATGTGAGATGGTTCTCAACGTCGGTTTTCCAGCTATGGTAATCCGAACCTGTTGAATCAAGGATTTGAAAATCGAGTCTAGGTTCATTCGACATCCTTGAAGATAAGAAGAAAATATTAGTTTCGGAGTTAAAACTTCCACGAAAAATAATAAGATTTCCGAGCTATGCTACCAAGAAATCAATTTCCAAGAATCATTGTGAACACTCTTAGTTCATTGATTACGAACGCTCTTAGTTCGTTTGGCGTGAATTTCTATAATTCCGCCTTTGATTGTAAGTTCCCGAGAAAAAGGAAAAATGAGAGAAAATAAATAAAAACTCAAAAACGGGAACTTTTAGTAAAAAATACCTTGGAATAGTGTTGCCGGAAATTTTTTTTGACCGGAAAAATTATAGGAGGTGACCGGAAGGATCGTTGGAAAAAGTCGAGAAAAATCGTCCGAAAAGTCGCCGGAAAAGTGTTGAAAAAGTCACCGGAAAAGTTGTCGGAAAAGTCGCCCCGCAAATCTGTTGACAGATGTGTCGACAGCTGCTCGGCAGCTGCTGCACAGCTGCTCGGCAGATGGCTCGGCAGCTGCTGCGCAGTGTCTCGGCAGCTGCTGCGCAGGGGTCTCGGCAGCTGCTGCGCAGGGGCCTCGGCAGCTTCTCGGCAGGTCTCGGCAGCACCTCGCTCTCGGCAGCACCTCGACAGCTCTCGGCAGAGGTCCGGTTTGGTTTTTCCGCTTCCGGCGGCCGGTTCAGGCCGTTTCCGACCGGTTTCGGCGATTCTGAGACCGGTTCCGGGCTCCTGGAATCAAGGGCTTTAATCTGAGCTAGGGTTTGTGGATTTTTTGTAGGTTTGGAAAAATGACTTCGATCGATGATGAACTCTTCTTTCGTCAATTTTCGATTCTAATTCTAGAGCAACTTCGTGCTGATAACGTGTTTAAGAACAAGATGAATTGATAAACAGAAAGGGAGAATAATATTTCAGAGAGAATGGAGATTTCAATGTGTTTATTCATCTCATACAAAGGGGTATTTATAGAAATACATTTGAAGTGTGAAAGCTCAAAGAGAAAATGAAAATGATAACCATCTTGATGATGATTTTCTGCCATGCTTGTTACCCTTTGGTAAAGCATGTTTACATAAGTCTTCATACACTCAAGTACCTATGATTATACACTCAAGTACCTATCTAAATACTTTTACGTATTTTATTACATGATATAGATATATACGATATATATATATTTTATACTACAGCAAGGAATGATTATTGTGAACAGAACATAAAAATCTTGGATAAAAAGGATGATCTGAATTAGTCTTCCCCAGAAAATTGAGGCAAAAGGTGTTAAACTAAAGTTTTCAGTATATTCATTGGGTGAAGGTCATTATCTGTACCTAGCAGCATGGATCGAGTCTCATCCCCGTACAGAAATAGTCAGATGATCATAAGGAAAACCCAAAACTGGCATATACTATTCCAAGTGTATGTAGGACAAAATCATATAATACGAATTCAACAACTACAACAAGGAGAAATATTAATTTGTTATTCACAAGAAAAAAGAGTATGCGTACGTTATTAGTTTATTACTGGGATGGAGCCCAGTGAACACGACAAGACTCAAAACAAATTGAGCCAAGCAAAGTTGTCGTTGACAAAAAATTGGGCGGATGTTGCAACCATTTTGTTTGATGCCAGAAATTTTGGCGCCAAGACGATCAAGTTAACTCTGACTACTTTCTTGAGTCCAAAACCAGTACCCTTGAACTCCATGTACTTATTAACTTGTAATTTGTAAGCCATTTCTCATTTCTCTGTTTCTTAGGGAGCATAAGTAACATGTCAAATGCGCTACCAAGTTGCGCTACATCCCTTTCGATTCCACTTTAAAAGTGAGCAAGTGTCAATTGGGGAAAGCTGAGTGATGATTTGTGCCTAAATTGTATCATACCCTATTCACTTGCTGACGAGGGTTTCCAAGACTACAGACTGTTTCTTGATCATATGATGATTTGTACTGTGATACAAACATCAAAAGGTTCAAGACAATCCCTATCTTCTAACCGAATTAACAATACTAACTAACATATACAACTAACCAAATTCTGCCAGGTTTAATCATTCTAAATGCATATGATTCATCCTGTGCCTATATTTTTTCTAGATAAAAACCCCACCACTACTCAAGGACATGCCCGCTGGCTGTAAGGATCCTCGGCACCAGCCTTACTCACACCCTCATACCTGCTTAAGTCGATGCTGAATTAGCACCGCCGTTCCAAGTACCAGCATCTGTATAATGTTCTGTATCTGTTTCACCAATCCCCCCTTTTAGACCTTTAAGTGCATAACTCTTATACAGACGACATTGTCAAATTGACAAACATTTCTTAAGGGGGTGTATTGTATTTGGATTTATGCAGACTTTTTTTAAATGACAGACTTTTTGAAAAGTCCACTGATTATTTAAAAAATTGATAGACTGTTATGGATTTCTTAAAACCATTGATTTTAGCAACAAACTTTTATTGATTCATGAAAATCTATATACTTTATTATGAATGACTTCTACAAATTTCCTAGCATGTACAAAATATAAAAACAAAAATAAATAAATAAATAAATAAATACAGCCCAAACACAAAACAAGATAATAGCTCATTGTTTCTTCAATGCTCAAGTATATATCTTCTAATAGAAATTGACTCAAATGAATGATCGTTAGTCTGTCTAGGGAGTTTGTTCTCATTCCTAATCTCCCAACAACATAAATATGCAATATAGATATACTTGATGTTTATGGTTAATTATTTTCATCAATTTTGTTTTCGCCGATTAACATATATTATAGCAATATTGATCAATGTCTTGATCTATAATCAATCAATTGAAATTCAATTGTTCAACCTTTCTTTGAACCATAATATAAATTCAAATTAATGAGAATAATTAATTAATAAGATAAAATTTAGTATGCCATAGCAACACTATTCAAGGTCTTAGGGATAGACCACAATATTTGGGTTTTGGGGTTTTATAAATCATTTGTATTGCTATTAGGGTTCAAAGTTTCACAATTGAAAAAAAAAAAAAAACTAAAAAACAAAAATCACATTCAAGAACTACAATGAAATGTTGGGTATTAAAAAACGTTGATATTATAAAAGATTAGAGAAAAAACAAAAAATTAAGAAAGAGAGATGATGAAGGACCCCAAGTTCTTCGTGCGTAGAGAGAAGAACTTTGATAGACCTTTTTTTTTTTTAAGAGGAAACTTTGATAAACTTTTTCAAATCTTTGGTCTGGAGGCTGGAAAATTATTAGAGTTTAGTATGTATAGTTAACACTATAAAATCCATGATTATCTATGATTTTCTAATTCTATAAGTATGAATGATATTATTCATTTTTAAAAGTCTTAATTGAATACCCTTAGATTTTAGTGGACTTTATGAAGTCTTTAAAAATTTTAATTGAATACCTCAAGACTTTCATTGACTATTAAAAGTCTATATTGAATACACCCAGACTTTTAAATTTTATAGATTTATTTAAAAGTTCCACAAATTCCATACGTAATATACCCCCAAGTGTTCAGCTCTGTTACTAAACAAATGGCTGGTCAAGAATATATTTCGCCCGCTCTATTGGCCTTCTAGCAGCTATCACTTCAAACACTGTCATGCCCAATCTGTACACATCACTCTTCTCAGTCAACTGTTCTGTAATGTAATATTCAGGAATCAAGATCCAAGTAGCCCAATATATATATATATATATATCAATAAAGTATATCTACTGTTCTGACTGTTCTGTCATGTAATACTCAGTCATAACTTTAAATTATAATGAAATATTTTCTAAACTCAAGCCTTTAGTCTTTGTTTCTTGAATAAAACTACTTTGTTTAAAGGTTGACGCAGGGTTCTAGGAAATGCCTGTCTTGGCCGGTCAACTACATTAAATTGAAACCTAATGAAAACCTCTGTTCACCAAGGTAATCTACAGTTAAATTTAGGAAGTGCACAGGCATTATTTTGCTAAAAAAGTTCCCAGAAGAAGAAAAAGTTTTGAAAGGCCTCTCCTCATTAACACTTCAACCATGAGTTAACTCCAATTATCACTATAGCCTTCCAATTGATGGAGAACTGCACTATTTTGACAGAGGAGAGATCTGAAGGTTATAATACTAGACATTGTTCCTTCAACTTGAGTAGTTGCATGATCCGTACTATTAAGTTTCAGCATGCATTTCAACCTAAATCCGGTGCAAATTCATATTCAGTGCAGATTGAAACGGATGCAAAACTTGATAGTAGCATCTTTATCCATATTTTGTATGTATTCATAAAGGGGTGATCATTTTTTTTTTTTTTTTGAAATCTGAAAATAACATTACAAAGATATCCCCAAAAGGGGAATCAATTAAAGCATCAAACTTGAAGGTGATCAATCCGTTAGGGATGAACATTAATTGTACCAATGGGCTTGGTCTGCTCCATGGCTCATTTGCTCCTCCTCTTCTAATTGTGAAACAGAAATCGTAAATCCTTATAACTGCTAATAAGAACACAAGCACGCTCTGCACCAATTATAAAACGACAGAAATAAAATAGAAATGTGTCATCAAACAATCAACAATAAAATTGAGTTTTGCATGTGCAACTAATACTTTTGAGTTCAATGAGATATCAAACGCTAGAATGGTAATCAACTCAGCTGCTACTAGGGTTTGAGCTAGAACGTGCCTCACGCACGAGGAAAAAATAGAGAGATTGAGAGCGCTCTGTCCCGACCGAACGTTGGCGGTGCCCCTGCTGCTGCGTTCTTATCCGGGAGGGGATGATTATGGAGGCTAGCGGTGTGGCTCTATGGCGGCGGTCTGACTCAGGGATGGGTATTGTCGACTGCCGCTTGGATCGTGGCGGAGTTAACAGAACTGGGTCCGTTCTTCGTCGATCGTGGGTGGGAGCTGGTTTGGTCTTCCTTCATGTTGCAATTCACCGATGGGGTTCGATTTGCCGGTTGTTTAGGGTGTCTCGGCTTTGGACGGTGGAGTGGCAGTGGCCGGATTCTCGATCTCTTAGAGGTGTCAAGCCCAGTGGGGCTCCGATTCTTCTCGGGTTTCGATCTGGGAGGCTGGCCATTTTCTGGTGTGGATGGGTTTGTCTTGTGTCGATGTTGTGGCATTGGGATACGTTGCGACCGAGGGGCAGTGCAAGGTAGAGGGACGACCGGAAGTACTGGCACTGGCAGGCAGCCTTGGTGGATCGTGGTGTTGCCTTGGTGGATTGCGGCGCTGAAGGATTGTGGGGAGTGGGGGTTGGGCCGGGCTGTTGTATTAGGGCTTAGCTTTTTGGGCCTTTGTTTGTCTTTATTTTTGTTTGAATTGTGTTTGCTTGTTGTTTGCAGTGTTATTAAGTCCCTACCTAAGAAGCACCGATACGGGTACGCATACCCGGATATGATACTATCGGATACGTGGAAACGGCAAACCTTAAATGTAATTAGATACGGGTACGTGAAGGATACGCCAATTAAATATATATAATTAGAAAAAAAAATGTGAAACATAAACAAAGTACTAGTTTATCACAGTCAAACTATCAACTTCATTCAACTTGGACAACATCCTCAAGGTCTTCATCTTCATGATCAACATTAAACAAAACCCCCTCTAATTGTGGTTCATCAAGTGAAAGGTTAGCAATCTCAAGCCTTCCAACATTAGACTCTTCCAAGGAGTCAAACTCATCACCTCCAACATCCCACATTTGAGTTGCACTTTCATTGTAATTTGGGCTTCTCCTAGCTAAAAGACGAAGATTGGTATGCACAAACACCAAATCTTCCGCTCTTTGTGGTGTTATCTTGTTCCTCCTCACAGAGTGAATGAAATTATAAGTACTCCAATTTCTTTCACAACATGAAGAAGAACAAGGTTGACCTAGAACCTTGAAGGCTATGGCTTGGAGAGATGGTGCCAAAGCTCCATGGATAGCCCACCATGTTATAGGCTGCATAATAAACCTATCCTTCATAGCATCTCCATTTCCAAACTCTTGCATACACATAGAAAAATTGGCAAATTCTATGTTAACTTTCCTTCGATCATCTTCATTGGCAAAGTATCTAAGGATACAATTTTTCCTCTCCCGTGTAATCTCTAAGTCTTTGTGGGGAGCAACCCGATTAGTATCTTCACTAAGCCATTCCGAACTATAATACCTAGGTATAAAATAAAAATAAGTTTAATTCACATTACAATCTATGAAAGATTAAGTCATTAAACAAACAAGCAAAAAAGAAAACCACATGTTATACGTACTTGGGATTCAATGAATGTGCCAAGCAATTGAGAGAAGTATTGCTCTTGGGCCAACGAGCCATTAAAACTTTATACACCGCATCCCAAAATGGAGACTCTTGATGAAGTTGCTTTCTTTCTTTCCTATAGATACTCTTTTTCACTTGCTCAATCATACTATCCCACCATTCATATACCAAATGAAGGGAAGGCCTATCAGTGTCTGCCTTCCTGAGCATCTCATATATAGCCTCAGTAAAAGAAAGGATGTAATCAATGTCATCCCACAACAACTCATCTAATAATTTCTCCTTCACAAAAGCTGCCTTCCTAACATCATCTTCTTTGTAATTATCCCACTTTGGACTGATGACCATCTGTTGCAAACCATTTTTGATTTGCTTAAACCTCTTCAGCATGATTAAAGTAGATGCAAACCTTGTAGGAGCAACTGAAAGCAACTTCAAATTGCAATGGCCATTAAACATGACTAATCACAATCCATGATTCATAATGAAGTTCTTGATAAACATAACATCCTCAGAAACTGGCTGTATCCAAGAACATGCATCAAACACATCCGCATTGCTTGCAACTAATAAAGGTGTGCAAATATTCTTGACAGCGAGATTCAAAGTTTGCACTACACATGGTGTCCAAAAAATAGTAGGATACTTGCTTGCTATCAAGGCACCAGCCTTGGAACAAACAGGAGCATTGCCAGTAATCACTTGCACTACATTTTCCCAACCCACTTCCTTGATGGAATCTATAATCAAGTCTGCAATCAATGCATGATCCTTGAATTCCCCCTCACAGTTTATAGCTCTCAACATCATCGGACCACTCTCACAAGTGGCTATCACATTAATCAATGGCCTTCTTTGTGCATCAGACCAACCATCACTACAAAGGCTCACACCTTTGTCTTTCCATGTAATCTTGATTGGCTCCAAATGATGCTCGATATTTTTCCTTTCTTTCGCAAGAAGTGTGGTCCTTAGAGCATTGTAGCCTGGTGGAATGTAGCCTGGAAGGGTAGAAGCATGAATGTAGGAGTTCCGATAGTGTGGATTTCTAGCTAGATTGAAAGATAAGCCACCGGTGTAGTACATCCTTGCAACCTCACCATCGCATTGCTCCCTAGCTGAGTTTTGGAAAGCCTTTTCAACCGAACCAGCAGTTGTTTTCCTCTTCTTTCCACCAACACTTGCTGTTTGTGCTTGTGTATAGGCATGGTAACTCATCCCATAGCTACTTGCGGCGGAACTCCCCCTTGCTCTCCTAATGATGGTAGAGGAACTTGTCTAGGACCTGCATTCATTAATCTCTCCTTGCATTCTCTCACCAACTTGGACATCTGAGTTAATGCATGAAGAGTAACTTTGCTGCAAATTGCCACCCCTCCTGTTCCTTCTTTCAACAAATGACAACGAACTCTAGTATACAAACCGTTGTAGAAAATTTTGCAGAAATTGCACTGCCACCTCCAACTTCCTCCACATGACTGTTTTTGAATCTTCTTCACAAATTTCCACAACGGTGCTTTATCATAAATGGTCTCATTTTCAGGATCAGCAGCTCCACTACTAGCACCGGCGTTAACAGACCCGGCACTAGAACTAATAGGAGGTGTTCCTCCATCACTCATGGTTCCTGGAATATACACAATTGATCACTAATTCACAATTCACTCATGCCATAACTCCCCATAAGAATAGTTTATACAATTAATCAATTATACATTTATACTTTATACATTATTACATTATCAGTTTATCACTTTATCACAATAATTGATCACAAATTGACACTTCCAATCATAATTCATACAATCATACCCGACCCAGCAACTGTTATCAATTATCAACTTATCACACATAAATACCCACAAATCCACAATCATACCTACTAGCACAGCTCCACACTCCCACATCAAATAAGTGAATAACAAATATAAAATATGAGAAGAAGAGCAGAAGTGCAGTACAAACGTACCTGAAGCAACTAGAATCCACAACTCCAAGCTCCTGGTCCAAGCGAATTGAAGAAGAGGAGAAGCCTGGAGCAGAAACTATTCGGTCTTGCGAAGAAAAGCAGACGAGCAGAAAAGGTCCAACGAAGCTAGACCAGACGAAGCTAGAAGACCACTGTGAGGACCCGAAATTTCAGTTAAATATTTCGTAATTCAATATTTCTCAAATTATATGAATTATGAGTTGTGAGTGTGATTCGAATGTCGTTAATTGAGAAATTTGGTTTCGAATGATTATAGTTTCGAAATTCAACGTTATTTAGGGGTTACTAAAAATTGACTTTTTTACGTAAGGAATTTGAAGAAACTTCATTCATGAAAGTCGTAGAGCTCGTTGATACGAATTTGTGCGTGTGCGGAACACAAGAATCGGAGTTTGTAGGAAGAAGTTATGGCATTTAGAATTTTTCGATTTTGTATATATATAGGTTACCATTTTTGGAAAAAATCTGAAAAAATCAGAAAAAACCTAGATTTCTCTCTCTCTCTCTCTCTCTCTCTCTCTCTCTCTCTCTCTCTCTCTCTCTCTCTCTCTCTCGAGCGCGGCACCGAACCGAAAGCAAAAAACAGAGCAATCTTCTCCGGCCATTTTCTCACAGCTCCGGCCACCGTTTGAGGTGAAACGAAGCCCAGATCGACTCTACTCCTTCTTGTGAGTCGACTGGTGGTCACCGTTCACCCTCTCGTGGCGGCTACGCGGCGGTGGAGCTCAAACACCATCCGAGCCCTAAAAAGAACCAGCCGTGTTTTCTCCTAGCTCCGGCAACGAAAACTTGAGTTCTTTATCTCGTTGAACTCGTATTAAGGATTAGAACATGCAGCAAAAAGGGCAGCACCTGAAGTGGAGGTTTTCACGCTCGTCGGAGCTCCTATCGGTTTCTGCAGTTTTTCCGACCAAACCAGACTGTTTTTGGTAAGTTTCGGCCACTTCCACTCATTTTCTCACTTCGTGTTAGTTATGAAAGTTTCTCAAAATGATGAAACGAAGGGGATAAGCTCAGCCCCGACACCATTGGTGGTGGTCGACGGCGGCTCTACCCTAAACTCCGGCGGCCCTTTCCGGCCACCCCCGGGGGTATCATGAGCAGTTTCTGCTCATTTTTAGATTCTACATGTCGATACGATCATTTTGATATATAGCATGTGAATTTTGGATATCGTATGAATTAGTTATGAATTTTACGATTTCGACTGATTTCGATCGCTCAATTTGTGATTTATGAAATTTGGACCGTCCGATAGAATTCTAGTTTTGATATAATGATCGTAGGACTGTCCCAGTGACCTTGTGTGGTCACGGGTGAAGATCCGACCGTTGGATCTTCATATAAGTGTGTTTTTGAAATTATACGCTAAGTTAATTATCGTTTTGATTAGGTATTTGACGGATTTGTTAGCGAGCGATTGTGGATCGTATTTTGGGCTGTAAGAAGACGCAGCGGGAGTTTAGAGGTGAGTAAATCTCACTTGGTTCATTTACGAACCGAATTTCCTTAATTGCTCAATTTATCGTTATGTGTGAGAAAATGGTTTTTAAGAAATGTGTTTTAAAGTATATTAAAAATGAATTTCTTGATTTTGTGTCATGTGAACTATAGTTGGTATTAGTGATCATTCCTGTGTGGATGGTTACGTATATATATATATATATATATATATATATATATTTACGTGATTATATATTGAATGGTGTGACATTGAGGTGTGGAATTGTGATAATATGTTGTTGATAATGTTGATAATATGATTTTAATTATGTTGTTAATATTTGATAAATGTTGGTGATGAGCATGTTGATTTTTTGAGTTGAATAGAAGGTAGAGAAACGTAGGATTCCGAGGATCGAATGGTCCAAAGATCTTTGGTTAATGATAACCGGAGTGTATGTGTTCTGAGGACAGGGAGGTCCAAAGTTCGACCGTTAAATAATAACAGGGATATATTGTTCTGAGGACATGAAATGGTCCAAAGTTCGCGGGTTACTGAGTAACCTGGCGGTGCGGTTACTTGACCCTGGGCCAAGGTGTCAGAGGTAACGAGGCAGTTAGAGCTCTAACGTGGGTGCCAAAGTGGCGATAGTTGTGATTAGGTGCCAAAGTGGCGAGAGTTGTGATTTGGTGATTGTGGAAATGTGTTCCATGTTGTCTCATGTGTGTTGGATTGATGTTGCTTGTGGTTGTTGAGATTGTTGGATGTTTACTTGAGATAAATGAGTTGTGGTCTAATAAATCAACCGTTCATTCTTATTTACTCACACGAGCTTTCAGAAAGCTTACCGAGTTTTGTATTGTTGCAATCCCGGTACACTATTCAAATGGTGTAGCGGATAATCCTGCAGGTCAGGATAATCAGGGTGGTGAGCGAGCTGCGTAGGACAGCAGGGTTAAGACCAGCACTTGGTCTATTTTGGTGTGTTTTTGTAGACTCTTGTGAGCAGAACATTTTATTTATGTTAGTATTGTAATAATTGACTCGAGAGATAGTTTGCTACGAGGTTTGTGTTATAGTTTATGAGATATTGGTTTTGAGAAAAAAAAAATATAGGACGTGATTTGTTTAGTTGTATTCATGTTTCGGATTTGAATTTATTATTCGAAATTTGGGGCGTGACAACCACATGAGTAGCGGCGGAACTCTGAGCAGCGGCGAACTCCGAGCAGCAACCTAGGCGGCTGAGATTCGGTCCGACGAAAGGAACTTCGAAGCGACTCTCGGTCTGGGTTGGTCTGTGATTTTTTGTCTCTCTCTCGATCTGGGTCAGTGCGACTGTTCTTCTTTCTCTCTCTCTCTCTCGATCTGAGTTTGCTTCTTCTTCTTCTGTGTTTGTTTCTTCTCTGTCTCTCTCTCGATCTAAGGCTTTTTTTTTTTTTTGCTATTTTTTGGGGGTAAAATGTCAGGATTACCCCCACGTATCCATTTTATTTACATTCTCACGTATCCGAATAGGATACGTACGTATCCAATCCGTGTCCAAATCAGGATACGAGTTTCCTGCCGTTTCTGACGCGTTTCGTACCTGTACCCCGTATCGGTACGGGATACGGTGATAAATTCACGTTTCCATGCATCACAGGTCCCTACTCTATGGAGTTTTGGGTGTCGTCGTGGTTTCCGGCAATCGGATCACTTTGGGTTGCTGGCTCGGTGTCATCAGGACCCAGTCTTACTCGGTCTTTGTGCTGGGTTCCCCGGTCCTTGTGCTGGGTTCTTCATTATTAGCCTGTATTGAGGAGAAAGGGAGATCCTGGGATAGCCCGCCCAATAGTTTTCTATTGTGGTCAGTTCTATTCTAGTAATTGCTACTTATTTTGGTCCAATTTGTCCGAACAGCGACTCAATTCAATCTTGGTTGGTGGAACTATTGATGCGTCAGTCTCTAGCTCTTTGTTAGAGTGAGGGTTTGTGTTGTTAGTCTTTAGGTAGGGAATCTTTGTTGTATGCTCTGTTGGTGTAAGCCCTGTTAGTATATGCCCAGGTTGGCTACTGTGATTGTGATGTAATTACAGTTTTATGAATGAATGAAGTTATATTCGATAAAAAAAAACAAAAACAAAAAAGTTCAACGAGATATCCTAGTTTACCTCCAAAGCTGGCAAAATTTACAACATATATAGCAGTAGTTTTCATGAATTATTACTTTCATCCTAGAGTACCGTGCTATAACATGCAACTGATAAAGCTCACAAAAATCAGTACTAGTTATTCATTCATAGTTGACGCGATACATGCCAGCAAGGGTTGTTAAATCAGATTGTATCCCTTCGATGCATAAATTGGATTCCTAACAAGATCTTCAGAACTATTACATGCACAATTGACCATTTATATAATTCTGCCTTATTTTCTTTTACCATTTATATAATTCTGCCTTATTTTCTTTTCTTTTACTTTTATTTTATTGTCAATATAAATTCTTTTTAACCTTCTTTCTTTCGCTTCTCTTTTTCATATCTTAGGTCTTATGAAATAGGAAGTTCTATAATACATCAAATAGATTTAGTTCGAGTCTCAAACATAAATGCAGCTAGCTAGTCTACTAATATATGCATCTGACCTGTAGACAGAAGTCTTTATTAAATACTAGACTCCAAACGCATCCTGTGAGTGTGGATAATTACGTGAGAAGTTATTTCACGGAATATGGAGAAAATTGCTACACATATTTTGTTTTGGTTTATGATTTTTTTTGTTATTAAATTTCTTTTGTTTTTGTTTTATTTGTGAATTGACCATTTTATCTTTCTCAAATATTTCAGTTCAAATGTTTTTTAATATTTGAGAGATATTTTGAAAAAAAAAATTTGTTTTGAATGACAAAATCTCTTTTCTTAATAATAGTATAGATATGTAGGAAGTAAAATTCAAATAAAAGCACACACATGAAAAGAAAAAAATCAAATACAATAATTTGGGAAAAGAAAAAAGAAATTAGAGCAATTTGTTATTGAATCTGTGAATTTTTTGTACAATTTGAAGAATAAAAAATTAGCCTAATCCGAAATGCCGTTACTCTTGACCCTTGCTTGCCCAAAGCACCGCTTCGTACTCCTCGAGTGGCAACCCAGTTTCGTTTTTCACCGTTACCGTTACATCCAGCTTCTCCTTTGGTCGCCCAGACCGAAAAGCTTCATCGACGACACGCCGTATTCGGTGAACCATCTCATTAACCTCATCAAACGGCACGCCTCCATAAACAACACGCCCAATCCGGGTTATCATGTTGTCTACGACGCCGACGTCGTCGTCGTCGATGACGGTGAAGAGCCGATATTCCAGATCGCGAAAAGTGGCGGTTTCGAAATCGAGTTCAACGATCGGCCTGGTGGGATCGTCGGAGCAGTAGCAGGTTCGCATCACGTCCCAGACCACCGTGACCCTCATGTGATAATCCTCCCGGAGCTTTCTTTTCCGGCTGGGCTCGGCCGGATCTTTGTCGGAGACGGAAATGCAGTAGTGGAAATTGTTTAAGGATCGCGAAGCTTGCATCTTGAAAGATCGAAAGCGATGACCACACTAGGTTTTTGAAGGATTGCGAGATCGGAACGAGAGAGAAGTTACAGAGATCGAGAACGATGGAAGTATGAAAGGGAGTAGTGCGCGCCTACTATTTTATAGGCGATACTGGATTACTGGGTATTTCTACGCGTATTTTTGACGCGTAATTTTTTTACGCGTATTTGTAACGGATACTTTTTTACGCCTACTCCTTGTGAAATTAGGATCGGACAAAAATGCATAAAAAATGAAAATGAAAAAATATTTAAAAAAAAAATTAAACCAAAATTTGTTCATTTGCAACTTGCTTTCTCAAAAATTAAAAATAAATACTTGTTTTTCATCTAGAATTTTGCCGAATGAACTGTGGTACTCTTCTCAATTTTGAGTAATTTGGTGGTTAAGTTTAACAAGGTCACTATTTATCCTTTATTGCAAATTTATATCAAGTTGAATGAAGCTTTATTTTGATTAAAAAAAAGAGTGTCCCTAATAATGGTTATGAACCTTAAATTTGAAGCTACCATTCCTCATTTCTCAAGAAGTTCTATGACGACCCCTGTCTTTCTTTTTTTTTCTTTTGGTTTAATATCTAAGCAATTAAGTTTCTAAATCATCATGATGTTTTGTTCTGATTTTAGTAGTGGAATAGTGTGGTTTCATTAGTCACTCAAACAAGATCATATTCCTTCGACCATTGAAAAAATAAAAAAATCCCTCATTTTGGTTTTGATACAAGCATTCCAAATTCTTCGAACCGGCCTGAATACTAAAATATGAAATCCAAATCAAACCAAGATTGGGAACCATATAGGCCCTAGCTAGCTAATTGGCATGGTCTTCTTCTTTATTTATGGCACAAAACACAATGCAGATGAATATACAAAATTCACCATAAACTTTTGAATCTCTCTCACAATTTCGATCAGTTTCTTATTCTTAATTTCGTGCTTGCAGTAGATCGATGATCATTAGGTTCCGCCCCAAGCACATGCAGTGCAACTACTGTAAGGATATTGGCGAGCTTGAAGTCCGGCTGAGACGGCTTAAATGTAAGCTAGAGGACTTACGTAAGGGAAAAGGGGCCGAGGCCATTCTAGAGCTTGAAGATTATAATTCCTTGGAGCTCAAGAATCCTCTGGTAGCAACAACGATAGACAATTTAAGAGGACTAATGGATGACAGTGAAAAGCTAGCCGAAGAGTTATCGAAAACAACAACGCTTCCTCCTCTTGGTGAACACTCTTCCATAGTTTCTTACAGCAATCAACTCGAGTGCTTCAATCGTCAACTAGAATTCTTGTTTGGCTCTATAAAGAGCAGACTTCAGCTTATAAAACAAAAAGAAAAAGATGAAAGAAGTAAGAATAAGAAAACAACTTTGGGTTTCTTTTATTACTGCTCGACAGATTAGGTATCATTGTATATACAAGAATTATGTGTATAATGATTGATAAGTCAAGATTGATCTATTCAATCCCCTTTATTAATTCCATGTACTACTTAATTTGATCCAAAGGTAGAGCAAATACTGTTGTATTTCTTATACATGTTGAATTAGTAAAAATTTGAAGTTTTACGACCTAAATCTGAAGGTTTTCGGCCAATTCGCCCTGGATTATACATACGTACATAAACTTTAGTAATAATTCAACTACAAAAATGGGATAGAAAAAGAATCACTTTTCTTTCAAATTGCTGGATCACCTAATCATTCGAAGCAATTCTCAAATGATAAGAATCGAAAACGTTGCACAAAAAACTAGGCCAACTACCACGGCCAAATGACTTTCACGCGCGCTTACGGTAAAATGGTAATCACAACCTTTGAAAGGAGCTTCTAGTTGGATTCGGCTTCTCTGCTAAAAAACCTATTGCTAGGATCTGCTTAGATAACTATGTGAGCCCGCCATGTCAGCCTAACTCAATTCTACAGTTGTCAAACTAACAACAAATATGGATAAGGAAAAAGTTATAAAACACACTAACGATCATAAATGTTAAGGTTTTTTCAAGCTTTCCACCAACAATTGTCATACTCCGAATTTTAGAATAATAATTTAAAATCCGAAACATGAATTACTACAACTTAACAAATGTCATCCTGAATTTTTTTCTTAAAACAAACACACCTCACATCACTCAATAATACATAACCAAATCCTCAAGGAGTTTATTTATTACAGCACACTCTCTCCAAATATAACGTAAGCTCAGATGAACATAACAAACCTCACAACAGGAATGAAATCAAACAACACTACAACTCCTAACTAACACGTACTCCTCCCTGATTATCCTGACCTGCCTTATTTTCCTGACCTGCAGGATTATCCGCTACACCGTTTGAATAGTGTACCGGGATTGCAACAACACAAAACCTGGTAAGCTTCTGAAAGCTCGTATGAGTAAACAAGAAATGAACGGTTGATTTATTAAATCAGAATTCTTTTAACTCAAGTAACAACCAACAATCTCAACAAACACAGTGAACGTATCAAACAACTCACGGAACACAACAAGGAATACATTCCCACTATCCCCTAGACACAAATATCACCACTTTGGTCCCATCCCACAATGCATTAGAGCTCTAACTACGTCGTTACCTGTCACCTCGGCCAAGGTTCCAAGTAAAAGATAAACGTCTCGGTTATTGTTTAACCGTCGAATTTCAGACTTTCCCCCTCGTCCTCAGAGCATTATATCTCGGTTATTATTTAACCATCAGACCTTAGACCATTTGGCTTTCGGAACACTACCTCATTATTGATAATATAGCACAATGTCATCTCAATCCATATTATAATTAAAATTATCACAATTCCACACTCTTCAATGTCACATCATTTCATAAATAATCACTTATATATATATATATATATATATATACACGTAATCACCCGCTCAAGAATGACGACTAATACCATCTATAGTTCATACAAGAAAATCATGAAATTCATTTGTATAATTAAAAATCATTTTACTTACCTACGGACCGTAGTTGATCAAATCCATGTGATTTAAAAAATATATTTATTCCATAAATATTTTCACACAAATACGATAAAATAAATTAATCAAAAGTACTTGGTTTGTAATATGAACCACGTGATGTTTACTCACCTCGATATTCCCACTACGTCTTCAAATTAACATAATTCACAACCGAACTAGCTCACCCAAGTAAGACCGTCAATCACCTAACCAAATATGACTTAAACTTAGCCAATAACTCAAAAACATACTTCAACAACAATCCAACGGTCGAATTCTAAATTATATGAAAATCCAACGGACGGATTCTCACGAACCGCCTCCCGAATCACTGTTTTGCAATTATACGAAGATCCAACAGTTAGATCTTTACCCATGAACACAAAAAGTCACTGCGAAAGTCATATGATAAACATATCAAAACTACTAGTCCATCGGACGGTCCTAACTTCACAGATCACAAATCGAACAACCCGAATTGATCGAAACGTGAAAATTCATAACTAAATCAGACGATATCGAAAAAATACATATAATATATCAAAATGATCGTATGGAAATGTAGAATCTAAAAATATATAGAAACTATATTTTTGACCCCTAGAGGTGGCCGGAAAGGGCAGCCGGATTTAGTGGCAGAGCCGCCGCCTACCACCGCCAATGGTGTCGGGCCCGGGCTGCTTCTCTTCATCTTATTATGCTTAGCAAAAAACTCCAAAGGCATGCTATCAAAAAACGTCAGGATGGGATCGAAAACTACCTTTAAAGCTACGGTGGCCGGAAAATTTGCAGAATTCGGCGCGAGCTCCGATCTGCTCAAAAACCTCCTCCACTCGCTTTGATCCCTTCTGGAGATTTGTTTAGCAACTCAAGGCGAGCTTAACGGTTCAAGAATCACTCAAAACGACTTCCTGTAGCCCTAGATATCTGGATCGATAGCTCTGTTTCGATCTAGATCGGGGTTGAGATGCAACCGCTACTACGGGCCGCGCCGCCGTGCAAGGCTGGTTTTGGGAGCTTCAGGAAGTGGAGACGAGCACAAGGATGAAGTTTGGCAAGGATTGGTAGCCGATAGGGTGAGATATCGAGCTTGGAACCAAATCAGGGGTAAACCGGCCTCGAGCTCCTCAGCTGTGTACGGCCCACGAGACGACGCAAGGGTGCCACCGGCAGTTGTGCAAGAAAGAGGCGAAGGCGTGGGACGTGGTCTGGGGTCGAACGATGGTCTATGGAGCAAGAACGAGCTTGGAGAATTTTTGCTCTATTTTGGTGGTTTCGGATGAGCGAGAAAGGAAGGTGACGATGAACAGTGCAGCATTTTCTGAAAATGGAAACCCTATTTTTGGAAACTTCCGAAAATGTATATATATACCCAATATGGAAATATCTTGTAAAAGCCATAACTAATTCCACAAAAATCCAATATTTGTGTTCCACATATGCACAGACTCGTATCGATGAGTTCTACAACTTTCGTGAAGGAAGTTTTCCCAAATTCCATACGTATAAAAGTCGATTTCTTGAATCGAACATTTCGAGCTTTTTGTTAAAACAATTTGTTTCGGAACTTCAATAATTCTAAAAATGAAATACTTCGAGTAATATTCGTGTAAATGCACATTATTCATTCCACACAATTACATGAAATGAAAACGCAAATTTATTGTTAATTATTACAACAATTTTCACTGTTCCCTCCATTTAGACTTCCTCTTCCTCACGGCTGAATTTCTTATTCACCTTTGGTCTTAATCCAAACTTCATTCATCTTTGGGTGTTAGTACCTTGAACTTTTATCATTTAGGTATATGTACCTAGCTCTATTCCTTCAAATTTTTATCTTTGTTTATGTTAATTCTCTTTATATTTATCTTAGCCCATTTAGACTTTCAATTCTGGGTTTTGCACTATACCACAAAGTTAATCAGACGACAGTTAATGAACTGTCGTCTGAATGAAAAACCTGCTGTTGTCTAGTAGCCTGTTGTTTGATTGACCTCATTCAGACGACAGTTAAAAACCAATGTCTATTTAATATTCACACAACATATATAGCTAAGTATGTGTCATCTGAATATTTCCAAATGAAAATAATTAGGTTAAACTATTGTCTGTTACAAACTCACACGACAGTTTATTTATTAACTGTTGAAAAACATTATAGTACGCCAATAGTTTTAGGAAAACTGTGTTGTGTGTGATGAATCTCAGACAATAGTAACACAACTACATGATATCTAAAATGAATTTCACACCACACAATTAGAATAACACTGTTGTCTGAAATGAATCTCCAACAAGTGACATTGTTGTTTTAGTTGTGTCTTATGCAAATAAAACATCAGAAGATGTAGGAATCTATCGTCTGATAGGAACTCAGACCACAGTTGGTAATTTGTTTGTGTTGTAGGATTTGCATAAGTTATAATAGTTCACTGATGCGATATGTCGTCTGATAGGAACTCAGACCACAATTTTTATTATATTTAGTTGTGATTTATGAATCTTAGTCATCATATTATAGTTATATCAGTTGTCTAATTTCAACATCAGACGACAATAATTTTATTATACATGTTACCAAAATGGAGATCACACAATGTCAATTTGTTATTGCTGTTGTCTAAAATAAAGTTAGACAACATGTATTATTTGTTGTTTTTAGATGTGATATGTAAGTGGATCTCAGACAATGGTTTTGTGAACCCTTCTATTCTGCTATACCTTTGGAAACTACAGTTATCTTTGCACAATTGTTGCAAATATGAATGTTCAATCATATCCCAAACAAATCCAAAATAAAACATTGTCATATATCAATTACAAACATTCCCAAAACATTTCCAAAAATACATATCCATATCCAGATATGATCAAATCCAGCAATCCTAACCAAAAGCAACCTCAATCTAGCAAGTAATAATATTGTCTATCTTATAAAATCCAAGTTACCAAACTAAGTCACCGATCACTAACTAGATGAGATATTACTGCTTACATATATGTTTTAACAACAAATTTTGCCTACTCGTTTCTGACTTCATCAATGTGTTGCTGGATATATGCTTCTTTCCCTCTCTTCTCCCACTGAAACAAATTGATTTGCTCTTAGTGTTCAGAAAACTATCCAATAACTCAGAACCACAAGCTTATATATAGCATCCAATACATACAGCAAGCCTGCTAGGATGAATAGTCTTTAATGACAAATTAAGAACAGAACTATGACACAAAAGCTTCAGAATCATTTGCTATGCTAATTAATTCAAAGAAAACAGAGCACAAAAACCTGCAAAAACAGAAACAAAAGATGAAAACAAGACAATGGTTTTAGGGTTTTTGGTTTTCTCACAATCAAAATAAACAAGTTAGAGACAACCTATCCACTCCAAAACACTCATGCAAAAGTACAAGAAGAAAAAAGGAGGTAATAGTTACCTTCTGATGACTCTGGTTTGTATATGGCTGTTCTATATTTCTGAAAATTAAGAAAAGATACAAAAATTATATACTGCCACCATCTTGTTAGAGCTAATAGAAAACTAGTCAAGTATGGAACCGCTGATATACCTGTAAATGGCTTTTTACATGATATACTAGTCAAGTATGCTACCATACCATTTGCCTGCACCTGCAAAACTCATAGGTTATATTAGAACAGGAAACTTCAAACATACGAGTGCAACTATGGTCCTAAAATATATCAGTCTAGTCAAACAAAGGAGAGCTCAAAACCAAAATCAGTCTCCTTGATTTTCCTGCACCAACAAATTGTTAAACTGCTCAAGCTTCCAATAAAACACAAACTTCAATACACATCTCCACTGGATTAAATAGAAAGCAATAGAATGATAGGTTAACTAAAACCATTAGAATAAGCTTCCACCTTCAGTTTCAACGTGGACAAGAGAAGTAACCAACCATTGTAAGATGATCAGATCATGCAGAAATAAAATAAACAAAACATTAGATGATTGTTTCAGGAAAATTTTTCATAGCTGACATGCTGCATAAACACTAGGCTAGCTTTTATTTACTTTATTTATTCACAAAGCATGTGTACTATTCCAGAAGTATGTTGATTCACAGGTGCTCTGTAGAACCTAAATCCATTTAAGCTAATTAGTCAGAAATATGCAACTATTGACTAACATGGAAACCGGAAAGGATCTTACAGGTCCTTGTAAATTATATGTAAAATGACTTCAAGAAATGGAAGTAAAGTACCTTCAATTCTATGACACATTTATTATCACCATGAATAGGGGCAAGTATAGTTCAGGTAACTTGCTAATTAAGAAGAGCATGACACATTTGTTATCACCCTGAATAGAAGCAAGTCTAATTCAGGTAACTTGCTAATTCAAGAAAGCATGTCGGACTCTAAACTTTAAAAGTGTTTGTAGATGGTTCTGCAAGTCATGTCATATCTTTTACTAGCAGAGTAAGAATCAAGCAGTACCTCTGAAGGGCTGCTACCATTTGTTATCACCTCTTCTACCATATCAAAATTTCAAAGTGATAAGAACCAGCAATTATTGCTTCGAATGAATATGTAAACCTAAAAATCATAAACAATCTAGAAATAACTACGTCAATGTCAAAAAGTTTATCCAAAAAGGCACACAGGAAGAAAGAAGAAAAATAACAAGGATATCAAACAAAGGTTATACAATTATAAAGACTGTAGGAGTAGATGATTAGCTTTTCAAGTACAAACACTACCTTCGAGATAACTACTCTAGTAAAGCATACAACTAAAATTCTCAAACCACAAGAAATAGAAAAATTAGTAACGTACAAACACAACATAAATCTCAAATAACTAGCTAAATCACCATCTTTAACTGGCAAGAGGTTAGGTCAATTGCAGTACAGTTCCAAGAGGCATGTTAGTTACTGTCTGATATTCAAAGTATAATGCCTTAATCTTGAACTTATATATTGCTTGACTGATGTTATACAGTTGAAAGCGTTTCAATGGTTTAAGTATAAAGCATACTATCATTTTGAGTCAAATCACGAGAAGCAAATAAGAATAAGGACTATAGAAAACCACCTTCCAGTGTCCAATTCATGTCCATCTAGTAGGCCATCCCAATTATACCTTCCAATGAACTGCATAAGTTAAGCATGTGAAATTAAAAATTAACAATTATTGGGAAAAGTATAATCAGAAACATTGAGAACAAATTCAATTTGACCCGAAAAAAATAGGAACTTATAAATCTAAAATTAAATTCAAGGAAAGACCCAGAGAACATGAAATTAATGTAAACGAAAAGCAATGGGGAAACTCACTGTTTCAACTTGAGCTTGCATAGCCTACAACTGTGCCAGTCTGCCTTCTTTGCAAACAACTCAACCTGCCTCATCTCTTGTTGCTTCTTTAGGACTTCAACCCAACCAACAATTGTCATTTCCAAAATTCAATTCTTTACTCAAATCATGAAGTATAATTGAAAATACCAAATTTCTTTCTCCAAATGTTCTTGACAACCAAACAAAGCAAGTAAATTGCAACAAGAACTATCACACAAAGCCCATATTAAGCAAACCCAAAATCATCCAACCAAAATCCATATCTAGTACGTACACTGAGAGTTGAGCAGAGAGAAAGACATAAAATTTATGAAGCTATAGAGAGCTACCTGATAAGCAACATGTAGATTAAAGCCCACAGAAACCGAATTGGAAGCGAAATCAAAGACAAAGGTCCTTAATCAACGAATCTGAATAAAAAATGAACTCAATTTTTCATAAATTTACAGAATAAGGATCTGAATCAGAGCAAAGGATTGGTTACTTGGAGGAGTGTGCAAGTCTTTCGGTGCGTCGTTCAACGGTAAGTCTTCCAAATCCAGAGCACATCCGAATTGGTGGCGGCTTTTGCTATTTCTGTCTTCATGAAGAGGCGAGGAGCTAGGCGCAACGGTAAGTCTTCCAATTCCAAAGCACCACCGAACTGGTAGAACTTTAATGAGAGATCGGACGGGAGCGCTACATCAGCAGTAGGAATGAGCAATCCGGTGATGACGTCTAGCCTTGTTTGTCTGAGCTCGTCCACAACTTCCTCAAGGAACAAGAATAGTCTTCGGATTCGCAGTGGCGGGACAACGACGATTATGATTGCGATCTGAGCCTTAAGTCATCGAATGAGAATGCGGGAGCAGGGGTTGAACTAAGCAAGGCTGAATGAGAGTGAGAGTGAGAGAGAGGGAGGTTTGTGCGGGAATGGAATTAGGTTTGTGACCTAATATTTTAGTTTTTTTTTTGGCGGTTGTGGGCTTTTCATATGACAGATTTTGCTGTTGCTGTTGCTGTTGTCCGGGTTTTGGCAATTTCATTAGATTCCATCTTTATGACCATGTGTTGGCTAAGAAAAGAACAAATGACCGATTTAACAAATCTGTCGTCTGATGAACTCAGACGACAGAAGAACTCAATGTGTTGTCTGATAAGTGTCGTGTGATTCCTCAGACGACAGAAAAACTCAATGTGTTGTCTGATAAGTGTCGTGTGATTCACTTATTCTAGTAGTGTTGGTTCTTTGAAATCTCAGCTTTGTATTTGTGGGTGTTTATCCTATTAAAGTATTCCAAGTATATATGTTTAGCTAACACATGATTCAATCATTCTTCTTCTCTTGATCCAATTCTTTGGTTGGTTATATGAGGAATTTTTATTTTTTGTTTTGTTTCAGTTCTGAGTTTGTTTCAAATAAATGAGGAATTTTTTGTTTTGTTTGATTTTAATTATAAGCATCTCGTTTGGTCTTATAAGCCAAACTTCATATCATGATCCACTTTTGCTTCTGAATTTGATTGTAATGTTAATATAGATTTTTTTTTTTTGGGTGCAATTGTTTGTTTATATGTTATAGATTGAAAAAAAAATGATTGAATGGAACCTATGGATAAAGATGACTAGAATAGTCCAAATTACAAGCCAAGGTATGGTGTGGAGTACTTTGACTCAAAAGAATTAGCATATGAGTTTTATAACATGTATCGGCGAAGATAGAGTTGGGTTTAGTATTAGAAGACACACACATTACAAAAACAAGCATTCTGGTAAGCTCATCTCAAGAATATTTGTTTGTTCTAAGGAAGGTTTACGTACAATAGATAAGCTATCTCATTTGACTAAGAATCCTCAAGCGGAGACACGAAAAAGTCGTGATGCTAAAATGATCATTAAGTTTGATAAATCAAGTGATAGGTACAGAGTTGTTCAATTTGAAGAAGCTCACAGCCAAGATCTTGTACAACAAGAGTGTGTTCACATGCTACCATCTCAATGAAATGTTACTTCTTCACAAGGAGCTGAGATGGAATTGGTACAAGATTCCAGAATCCCACTGAAGCTTTCATTCGAGTTAATGGGTAGAGAAATTGGTGGAAGAGAGTCTCTTGGATTCACTAAACAACATCAGAAAAATTATCTTCAATCTCAGAGGCAAAATGCATATGGAGAAGCGGGATACCTATTAAAATACTTCCAAAATCAAGCATTAAAAAATCCCTCATTTTCTATGTTGTGCCTATGTCACACCCCTGATTTTTAACACAATTAAAAATCGATATATAATTTCATAATTATATATACGTGATCGTCCAGCCATCAATACCAAATTCCTAGAAAACTTTTTCCATTTATACAACATACATATTGATGCCCTGAACCTACTATGTCAATATTGACCCGCCCACAGAGTCATATATTACATAAGCTTACTAATTAAATTGTCAACAACAAAATAAAATGTAAATGCTCCTCAGAGCTTACTACAACGGAAGTCCAAATAACAGTAAAGTCACAAAATTGGCTTCCTACCGTTAAGCTGCAAGTGTGCTATCCCAACTGCAGCCACAATTATCCTGATCTGCAGGATTAACCCCTATACCATTGAATAGTTCACCAAGTACTCGGTAAGCTTGTGAAAGCTCTTATGAGTAACTCAAAACAGTCAACAAAACTCACACCAGAAATAAGGAAAACAACTCACGTTTTGATTCCTTAAAATACGAAAATAAAAGAGAATAACTCACACTTTAATTTCCTGTCAAATCAAAATAAAAGAAAAGCACCTTACACCTTGGTTCCCTTTAAATCGAAACATAGAAAACAACTCACACTTAATTCTATCAATTGTACCATAGAAAATAACACCGCCTTGAATTCTATCAATATAACATAGAAAGCAACTCACTCCTTGATTTCTATCAAATTGTACTAAAATCGTACCATATAGAACAACTTACGCCTTGAATTCTATCGAATCGTTGATAAGGAAAACAATTTGCACCTTGTCCCTCTAAAAACCGTTAATAAGGAAGCAACTCACACTTGGTTCCCTAAAAACACATAATGTCATGAGTTATCAATAACCAGTTCCCGTTACCCCATGAATCACCTAAATGGCAGACAGACTAGAGCTCTAACTGAATACTTAACCACTCATTCGACCAAAGACGTGATTACCTGATATTCTGCCTAAGGTAATAGACCTTCGTTCCTTTAACATTTTAGTCCCATGGAGCAAAACATTAAAGTAGTCGCATAGGACTAAAAAATGTTACACAAATCTCAACGCTTCCAAAACAATCGAAATCAACATTTCCATAATCATTGTTTTCAGAAAAGCCATAACACAAAACAATAAAGAGCATCAATTCATGCATATTGTTTTGATCAATCCACAATTCACCAAAATATATATATTTCACGTAAATATATATATACATAGTCATCCGCTCAGAAATGTTTTTTAGTACCAACTATAGTTCAAATCCGATTTATATATTAACTCCAAATAATAAATAAATCCGTTCATAAATGAACCTTGTGAGATTACTCAACTCGAACCTCCGCTACGTCTTCAATACAGAACAAAGCAGCCAAACCACCAAAACAGCTGTCCAAAGAATACTCCGTCACGTACCTAAGGAATTATGGTTCTGATTTAGTTAACGAATCACAATTTAATAAAGTTCAAATCCCCCAATCGAACCAAAATCTCAAGGTAACACCAAATTGAGGAGAAAACACTTCCGAGACCTCTCAAAGTCTCTGAAACACTTCCACGATCGATGTATCCAAACCACAAGTCGATCCGATGCTTAAATCCTCACGGATTAAATAAATTCACTGATATGAAACGGTAAAAATCATAACAAATCCATATGAACTCCAAAATTTGCATATTATATATATCGAAACTCTCGTATTAATGAGTAGAACATATATAATATCAGAAACAGTTCCCTAGATGGCTAGAAAGTCGCCGGAATGCCACCACAGGGGGTGGCGCACCACCACCGGCCAAAACTAATTATTTCCCAAAACTCCCAACATCAAAAATGTTCATCAAAGCATGCTTGTGAATTTTCATAGCTAGCTCAAAGTTAGAAAAGAAGCATAAGGGTCGAAAACTACCTCACAAGCTTTGAATTTTTGCTCAATCCGAGTTGAATCGATTTCCACGTAAATCAATCCAGACAAACACCATTGATCGATCCAAAAGGCTCCCACGAAGCCAAAGAAGGAAACTTGAAGCCATGCCATCGCCGGAGCTAAGTTTTTCGGTTGGGTCTGAAAACACCTAACTTTGCTGCCTTGCAGCGTCGTCGTGGAGGAGTATTGCCGTTAGAGGCCACCATAGGGAGGAACTGAACAAGGAGGCGAGTCGATCTGGGCTCGTCTCACCGTTAGAGGTCACCAGAGATGCGAGTTTCGGTCGGGTCAGAAAGCTGGGTCCAGGTCAGGTCAGTCAGAATTTTTAGTTTCTGAAGGTGCAGCCGAGAGAGAGAAGAGAGAGAGAAAGCCTTTCCGGAAATGGAAAGTGGAAAAACGAAATTACTTTTCTGATTTTCCATATTTATACCAAAATGGAAATTTTTTCTGATAGCCATAACTTTCTCATTCGAGCTCCGATTGACACGTTCTGTATGTCCACGAACTCGTATCGACGCGCTCTATAACTTTCGTGAAAGAAGTTTTCTGAGAATCCTAACATATAAAAAGTCAAACTTCACATGACTCCTCTAAACTGTGAAATTCGAATAATTATACGTATGAAAACTATTCCACTTCACATACAACCTACAAATAAAGTACAATATCAATTATTACAACTGGTCCATTATTAATTAGTAAAATTATATAATGAAAATCCAGGTCATCACAGCCTATATGATGTGCAGTTAGATAGTGATGAGCAAATAACTAATATTTTTTGGGCTGACGCTAGGATGCTAGGAGTTTTATATATTATAATAAGATGCTTGTTTGTGGAACTATTCCATGCTCTATGCTTTTATATAGTTTTTCCTATTTGATAACGAATGGACACTTTAAAGATTTACTTCTTGTGAAAGAGTTCCTTGACTTAGTAAAGCTCAATATGCATGTTGTCTGGGAACTAGTTCTAGGGCATTTGACATAATTGCTAATAATTTTCTGGGTACTAAAGTGTTGAAAAGATTATTATAGGCAATCACACACTACCTCAATTTGAATTATTCTCTTGTGTTTTCATCTTTCGAATACTTACAATCACAATCAATGTGAGTTTTTTTTCTTGCTTGTCTACTTCACTTTAAAAAGCTTGAGAACTTTGAATAACATGGCTGGTCATTTCAAGTTAAGATAAAAATGAAATTCTCATTCATGTAAATAATATTCTGCAGAATTTCTTCATACATAAAAACTAATTAATAATTCACTCCAAATTGGAGTACTGCACAATCTCTTCATACATAAAAACTTAACAATTCACTCCAAATTGGAGTCATAGGCCATTACAACTTCACCAAAACTCAACAGCCTTCAACAATAAAAAAGAGACTATTTGTTAACATAATCAGCTCCACTTCCATATCATAACCAACGTGTTGTGCTCTAATTTTCAGTCCTTCACGGGATCTTTCGACATAGAGATCAAAGCGAGTCCTACAACAACATGGCTTCTCGTACAAATTGTCATTGACAACATGAGCATGATAAACATGATAAGGTGAAGAATAATATTAGCTTCACAGACTTCATGATTTTTAAATGCAAGATAGAAACAAAGGAAATCTTCCTTTGTTCCATACAAACAATTTTAAATCTCAATCACCTATCTACCATCGCCTCTATAAGTCAACAAAGAAAATCTAAAGTTGATAATCATAAGTGTGTAGATGGGACAACAGTACATGAACCTCAAAAGCAAGTTGTACTACTGCAAACATCAACTCCGTTGTAACCTAGACCTCTACTAAATACCTTCTTCCCTTTTATACCTATTTTTCTTTTAGTAACTCATTCAGTGAAAATTGTGATTTTAGATCATGTTCTGGTGGATATGTAATTATATGTGAGTGCTCAATACTTGCACCAAATCACCAGACGGTCTCCAGCAACAAAAAGAAGTTTCAATAATCACTGGAACACTATTAAAACAAATATATATATATATATATATATCCAATTTAAAATTCTAGCCAAGCGCAAGTAAGGAAACTATTAGGAATCAAGATGAAAAGTTAATATTCTATATTGCATTTAAAAACCATGGAATTCCCATATTTCCAGTAAATTCTATCAAGTTCACTTATACACATATAAGGTACAACTCATAGTCTGTGATACTCAATTCTATTCATGTCAATATTCACATATGTATTCATTTTAGATCTGCTGGGAAAAAAATTTGATTCATTTAAACTTCACCGATCAAACCTAATCAAGAGAGTAGTCATCTTGAAATTCTACTCCGTCAACTAAACAATTTAGAATTCATTCCTACAACCTCCCAGCAAAACGCACCCAAATCTAATGAATTGAAATAGACCCAAATCAATTTGATTCAAAGAACAATAAAACACAAGAAACGGAAACAAAAAGATAAATCTTGATCACCAAGGTTAAATCGCCATCTCCCAATGAGTCATTGAGTCGATAGCTGATTCTTAAATTTTCATGACTAGATGGTGAGGGGAAGGAGGAAATTGGGCAAAAAGAGAGAGGGAGATGCGAGGAGTTGAGAGATCATGTTCGATGCAGTGTTGACGTTAAAGTACTAACGTTGACGCTAGTGTGTTTTATGACTTTTTCTTTACCCATATTTGTTGTCAGTTTGACTGCCATTGGATTAAGTTAGGGTTTACATAGTTATCCAAGCAGATCCTAGCAATAGTTTTTCTAGCAGAGAAGCCGAATCCCTTTTAGTTGACTCTCGATCACTTAATAGTTAATACACATTTTAAAATATATTCAAAAGGCTCCATTGGACCTGACAAAATGAAGTTATGCAAGGTTCACTTCTTACCTACTGATTATCTAAGTCTGTCTCCAATACGGACTATTTCTTCTTCACAGGATACTGACAAAACATAGATCAACAGGTAGCTTGAACACAAATCCTACCTTCCCTAGATTCTCTGTGTGTGTGTATTGTAGCTAACTGTCTCCCCGCGCCGCTGTATGATAGTATCTAGAAGATTCATTCATTTGATTTTGCTGATCAAAATCATGGAAATATTGAAACTTACCTCCACTAGGAAACTACTAACCCTGATCAAATAAGGACTAGCTATAGCAAACATTGCTCTAACTTTGAAATAGGAAATATTACAAGACCAGGAATATAAATCCTAATAATATTAGGAAGGCATATCGGATGGCTCTTCTTCTTCATATATATAGAAGAATAGATCAACGATGGGGATGAATATACAAAATTCACCAGAAAATCTCTCTCTCTCTCTCTTTCTCTGTATTTGATCATGTGCTTCTGCCACAAGCAGCGGCGGTGCAATATTGCAGAGCTTGAATCCCACCTGAGACAACTTAATTAGGAGCTAGAGGACTTGTATAATGGAAAAGAGACCAGGGCCACCATTGAAGAGCTAAAAAGACTCGATCAAATAGCAAAAATGAAAGACAATTTAAGACGACTAATGCACGATGGCGCAAAGCTGGCTGAGGAGTTGTCGTCGTTGCCTCCTCCTCGTGAACACCTCTCCATAAATTTTTACAAAATACGAATTGAGTGGTTGAACAATCAAGTAGAATTGTGGTCTAGATTTGTAAAGAGCGAACTTGCCTATATAGAACGAAAGACAAAAAAGAAAGAAGAAAGACGAAAGGGTCATTATCAAATATAGTTTGTTTCATCTTGCCTATCGCGATTAGGTGGAATTCTTGACTATTGAATTGATTCATTAACAGCATGTGTCATATACATCTAGAATCCTTCTTCAATGGAGATCTATAACAATGATTAATTCAATATTAACTTCGGAGGAGTTCTCGAAGATGCAAACAAAGAATTTCGCATGAGAATATATGAAAATCTTTGCAGAAAGCATTAGCCTCACAATGGACAGAATAAAGCTTCGTGGTGAAACCACAGTGATACATAATTTGGGAGAATGTAGAGATATATTTCATTGAATATAGGACCTCTATATATAAAGGATTACAATTACAATAATCTTGCAATACAAGTAAATAATGAATCATATTATTGAATAGGATATCTATGAGAATATACTAATTAACCCTGTTATAATTAGGCTAAGCGTTGAAACTAGGTTCATAAATATTAAGTTTCCTTAAAAATAAAAAAATAAAGGTATCACATATATTAAGGTACCGTAGACGGTTTTTATTTCTTTTAGCTTTCATGAGAATTATATACTTAGTAATTTATTAATGAAGGACATTTTCTGTGTTCTTGCACTTCTCTCGAGTATTACAAGTGGTAGAGGATCGTATGACGTTTGTGTGGACAGAAACAAATTTGACAGATCAAGATATATCAAAGCAACTGATATATGTGGACAGAAACAAATTTGACAAATTTGCAGAAGAATAATACAACATCCCGTGGACTTTATACCTCCACACTACTAGTGAATATGAATCATAAAAATTATCTCATCTTTCAGACCAAAAAAAAAAACAATACCCTTGCTTTCCACTGACATCAAACTCGAATCCTCTAGTTATAGTGCTCATAGCAGCAGAGATCTAGACAAAGAGAGATGGCTCAATATGGCGGAGGAAGAAGATGGTCTCTTGAAGGAATGACTGCTCTCGTCACTGGTGGAACCAAAGGGATTGGGTTAGTCGGTTGCACACTTTCAATTTTCCTCGTGTTTTGTTGTGCTTCAGTTCAGTACTGTTTGGTGTTTGGGTACTGTTATGGTTGTTAAATTTGTTTATCAAAATTTTGTTCGCACAGCTATTAGTTAGGTACGTTCATTATATATTATCATTTATTTCTAACGTAATGCACACAGAAACACCAACACATACGTACATCACCAGTTTGACAACCACAAAATTAGTGAATTAGCTAGACCGTGTATCTGTTGTTTCTAGGTATGCAATTGTTGAGGAATTGGCTGGATTAGGTGCAAGCGTACATACTTGTTCTCGGAATGAAACCCAGCTCAATGAATGCTTGAGTCAATGGAAGAAGAAGGGTTTTCATCAAGTCACTGGTTCCGTATGTGATGTGGTCTCAAAAATCCAGAGAGAGGAACTAATACAGAATGTCTCATCACTGTTTCATGGGAAACTTAATATCCTTGTAAGTATTTCAATCATCAATCCGTTGAAAGCAAATACAACCACATAGGGTTCAGTAATAATAGCACCAAGGTAGTTTGCGACAAACCCAATAACTATGACGAAGAAGGTGTTTAAATTGCAAGAGCAATATTAGATATATCGTGCTTTCTTCTACATCATTGAATGATATTTCCTCGCTTTGTCGAGATTTTGATTAAAAAAAAAAAGTCTAATAGTTGTATGGTAAGCTTGTGATGGGGATAGGGTATAATGATAGATCATCTGAGATTAGTTAAAAGAAGATATAAAAAGAAACACAAATCAACTTGTTAATATATATTTTGTAGATAAACAACGTGGGAACTACTAAAGCAAAGCCAACAACTGAGTGCACAGCTGAAGACTACTCATTTATCATGAGTACCAATCTTGAATCTACTTTCACTATGTGCCAACTAGCACATCCTCTTCTCAAAACTTCAGGCGCTGGTAACATTATTTTTCTGTCTTCTGTTGCTGGTGTGGTATCAATTGGGGAGGTTGCGAGTGTATATGGTGCAACTAAAGGTACACTTTTAATTTCCTTATATGAGGAAATATCATCAATGATCACTGAGTTATGACTTATTCGACACTTAACTCACTATATTTTCAACAATATCACTTAACTCACTCAGTTTTACTTTCGTCTTTCACTTAACTTATTGCCTTTAATTCTACCATTAGAAGCCGTTAAAATTGAGGGTATATTCAAAATACTTTAAAATCATTTTTAACTTTAAAAAACTACATTTATTAGATTTTGTTTCAATTTTTTTAAATTTCTGAAATTTCTAGGAAGGCTAAGACGGCGCCTCGCATATGGGTAGCAAGAGGGCGCTTATGCCCCGACGGTGGGGCCTTATGGGGAAGGGCCCAGCCAAATAGGGACAGCACACCCCCCACTTCAAGCGCATCTCTGTATCGACTAAATCACTCTAAGAGTCTAGTCGGTGGAACCGGTGAACCACGCGAGCTGGTTAGATGCGTGGGGTAGAGGGCTCGTAGTCAATTCAATCATCCAATACACCATTTGACCGGGAAGCTTCTCTTTCTGAGCGAGATTGCTAAGTCTTCTGACCTTCTCGTCGAAAGACGTTCTAACGCATGCCTGGGGCTAAGCCTTTAGATTCTTTAAGTAGGTTGGGTGACAGATCGGCGGGTAGAAGTTAGTTACGGCTTGCGTGCATCCCTGAGCAGGGGTACGATCGCATTATAGAAAAAGTTGTTGTTATAGGAGTGACAATTAATAAAAAATGATTTTTTTGAATATAATTTGAAAAAATATTGTCTTTTTTTTTTTTTGAAAATAAAAGTTAGAAATACATTTTTTTAGTGTTTGGATAAATATACCCTCAATTTTAATAGCTTTTAACGGCATAATTAACGACAGTGAGTTAAGTGAAAGACGGATGTAAAACTGAGTGAGTTAAGTGATATTGTTGAAAATATAGTTAGTTAAATGTCGAATAAGTCATAATGATGTTTTCCCTTCCTTATATATATATATATATATATATATATATATTTCACAAGATGTTTTACACCATAAATTGAAGATTAAATGTGGCTGCCGATCTCTTCTCTATTCAATTTAGGAGCAATGAATCAATTGGCCAAAACTTTGGCTTGTGAGTGGGCAAAAGACAAGATAAGGATTAATAGTGTTGCACCTTGGGTCATCAGAACTCCTCTTGTTGAACATGTAAGATATATTTGTAGATGAATGATTTCAAATGTACGTGATTGAAGACCTTCATTTTGCACCTAATTGATTAACGAAACGGATTTATTTATTTATTTTCACACGCAGATTTTGAATAACGAAAAGTTAATGGAGGCTGTCATCTCTCGAACCCCATTAGGACGTATAGGAGAGCCTGAAGAAGTGTCTGCCTTGGTGGCATTTTTATGCCTTCCTGCAGCCTCATACATAACAGGGCAGACTATTTGCATCGATGGAGGGATAACTGTCAATGGCTTCCAATTTCAAGCATAATGAAATATGCTGGGGCGAAGCTTCTAGCACTAAATAATAGGCATTAATATATATGTGGTGGGAAATTCTCATTTTTAGGGCAACCATTGCATAGGAGCGATAGCGAAGCCAAGCCATATAAAGGTAAGCAGTCTTTTAGCAATAGCAAATACACTTGCCTTCTGGAAAGTCCACCTTTTCCGAATGCCTTATGTCTCAAAATATGGTGAACACGGGTTATGTATATATCATTTGTGTCAATTGTAGGTCAAACTAAATCAATAATAATTGTCTTTTGAAGTCTCACTTTTTTATGTTCCTTGTAACTATTGGAAATAAAATTAATTTAGAATTATGTTGAGAGTTATATATGGTGAAAATAATGGTGAGTTAGTGGCTTCATAGGTTGTGTAACGGTCTAATACTTATGTCCATTGTAATTGTCATACTTTTGACATTGTCTAGTGTAGGCTTATATAAATAGGATAGTCTAGTTGAGTAAGGTGAGTAGATGATAGCATTTTGTAGAAGTTTTATCAGAGTAACTTTATTATCAGGTATTTTAAGAGTCTCCCCAATATCTCTCTTTAGGAGCTCTATACATGTCTCTAAGTTGTACATCTCCTCCTGCATCATATCTCCCTACCCAAACATGCCTTAGATTTTATTTTTTTTTATTTTTTTTATCAAGATCAGACAATATCCTCAAAGGCTTTCTAAGCCTAGGGACTATTTTGTGCCGCACTGGGTGGGGAGAGGGAAGGAGATCATGTCAAAACACTTCCTCCCCGGCCAACAAGAATAGATTGAGATTTAAACTCCAATCAGCATTGGTGAAATTCAAACTTTAGTGTTGAAGCTTTTATCGATGGACAAAATACTGTTTACTCCCTATACTTATAGGGTATCTACGTTTCAGTCTCTGACGTTTCAATTTCATCTGGATAGTCCCTAAACTCTCTAATTTCATACAAAAGGTCATTGCCGTCAATTTTCCGTCCAATATTCCATTTTCTTGCTGACGTGGCACTTTTTTATACTGAAATGACTATCATACTCTCACCTTCTTCTTTTTATTATTATTTATTTATTTGTTCTCTCTTTTTTGTTTTTTGTTTTCACCTCTTCTTCTTCAACTCTCTTTCCTCATTCTCTCTCTTTCTCTCCTCCTTCTGCCTCCAAAGAAGAAGCATCCGTAGCAGTAACCCAAGAGGCGGAGCTACAAATCCCAACCGGCCTCGTCAAGCCCAATTCAGAAAACTAGCCTTCTCTAAAGCCTGAATGGTTGGGGTTTGCAGCTCCGCCTCATGGGTTGCTGTTGCGGCTGCTTCTTCTTTGGAGGCAGAAGGAGGAGAGAGAGAGAGAGAGAGAGAGAGAGAGAGAGAGAGAGAGAGAGAGAATGAGGAAAGAGAGCGGAAGAAGAAAAGGTGAAAACAAAAAACAAAAAAAGAGATAACAAATAAATAAATAATAAAAAAAGAAGAAGGTGAGGGTATAATAGTCATTTCAGTGTGAAAAAAGTGCAACGTCAGCAAGAAAACGGAATTTTGGACAGAAAATTGACGGCAGAGACCTTTTGTGTGAAATTAGAGAGTTTAGGGACTATCCAGGTGAAATTAAAACGTCAGAGACTGAAACGTCGATATCCTATAATTATAAGGAGTAAACAGTATTTTGTCTTTTATCGATTAACTCGACCACCTGTGATGGTTAAACACTTAAACATGCCCTAGATTTATAAATGAAGCAAAAGCAGTGACATGACACAAAGCGCTCAAAATTCAACATAAAACTGCGTAAAGATGGAGTTATTCAGCATTTTTAATGATGTAACGAGCTTCTAGTGGATGTGTGATGTCAACTAATCCTAGACCAATTAGAAAATTCAATGTTGGCTTTCGTTTGAAGCAAAGAAATTAGAAACCTAAAAGGAATCAAGGACGGTGCTAGATGGTGCTAGAAGCAATATAAATAACCCTTGGGACGTCAGAATCAACTCTTACGTGCGAGAATCAAGCAAGAAATTCAAGCAGAGAAGTGAACAGACGCCAATTTGACTAGATGAAGCCTGCCTCTCGACCAGTCGAATCTGATAACTCCCACTTTCAGTCTTTGGTTTTTCTGGTTTTCTTTTCTATGAACTATTTTAGGCTTTCATTTCAAACCATGAGTAAGTAATTTCTTTGTAGTTTGAGTTTGTTTGAAGCCACGATCATGATTGTAAACATGGTTTGACTTTCAATTTTGATTATTTTTATCATATGGATGAGAACTTAATTGCCATAATATCCTTTGATAATTCCTTTTATGTCTGCTTTGGTGCACAACTTAGTATGCATCATTAGGATTTGAATGCTATGAACATATGTTGCATGTTCCTTGATTAAATAGTGTTTCTTTGGGTGTTCTAGAGTATCATTGACATGTAATTACTAGTTACTACCCTGTGGTTTAGGTCCAAAATCAATTCAGTCCCTGAACTTCTAATTTCATCAAAAATACTCATGCACTTTCAATTTTAATCTAATAGGGTCAATTCGTTAATATTTTATTATGGGTTCAAGTTATAGTTAGATTATTTGTTGAAAAAATATTTATTTTTAATAGTAAGACTCACTCGTAAATTGACTAGAGGTGGCCTGCAAACACCACATCATAAAACATAGACCATATATGAGCCATATTAACAAATTAAATAACTCAATTGTAGGAAAGCTAACAAATTGGACCTATTAGATCAAAATTAAAAGTGCAGATGTGTTTTTGATGAAATTAGAAGTACATGGATTGAATTGATTTTAGACCCAAACTATAGGGTAGTAATCTGTATTTAGCCCAAAAAATAATATGTGAGATTTTGATATTGAACTAATCTAAGCATCTTCATCCATAACTAAAAGAAATGAGATTGAACTTGGTTTGTTTGTATGATTGATCGGCTATGGATTATAAATCCCTAACTTCTACTTTCTTATTGGTGTCTCAACCCTAAGCTATACTTTTTTTTCTTCTAGTTTATATGCTTTAATTTTAAATATCAACAACTTCCAAAACAATCTTTAACTTTTGTTCACGAATTAGATTAACTAGTCCTCTGCCAGATACACTTACTTCCCTTTCCTATAACTGACATCTTAATTGGAATCAGAAAAATAAACAGATTATAATTTAGCTACCACAGCGTGACAGAAATAATATAACAACTTATTATTTGTAGGATCATTATATAGAGCCTCGACCAAGAATTTCATTTCCCATAAATATATTGAAATACGAATCCAACATAAAGCACCATAATTCTACAAATAGAATGGCCGATGCATTTTATCTAAATTATGACACCTCTTTAATTTTCTTAATTTTTTTTTCAAGAGAGGTGATAGTTTTAACTAATTGTTTTAATCTTCTCCAATATCTTAAACTTTCTTCTACCCATAGCCTACTACATACATGCACTGCATAACCGTACAGTACATGCATATATACTGTCACGCTCCGATCCCAAAAATGTAGAGATCATAAAAGATATGACAACCATTTACAACCCAAGAAATAGTAAAAGAAAGTGAAACAAATTAAGCACTTCACAAGTGAAATAAAAACATAGCTTTACATATCACTCCAGTGAAATATATTACAAACGTATATACAAGAGTTAAACTGCATATGAACATGATCAAAACCCTTGCAGCAAGACGTAAAGATTAACAAACGACCGATATTTAATAACCGAAATTTTCATTTTAAATTCGAGTGATTGTGATTGTACGATTTCACGAATGTTGTTCGATAATATTTCACTTTTTGAATTATCGAAAGTAGGAAACGATTATTTTAACGGAAAAACTCGAAATACTCGATTTGAGAAATCGACTTTTTATACGTGCAAAAATTGGGGAAACTTCCTTCACGAAAGTTGTAGAGCTCGTCAATACGAGTCCGTACATATGCGGAACACATTGTCCAGATTTTTTTTGAATTAGTTATAGAATTTAGAAATTATTTCTATTTTGGTATAAATAGGATAAAACTCTAGCTAATCTCAGAAACTTCCTCTTTGGTTCGGTCTCCTTTCCATTTTCAGAAATCAGTGTTCATCTCTCTCTCTCTCTCTCTCTCTCTCTCTCTCTCTCTCTCTCTCTCTCTCTCTCTCTCTCTCTCTCTCTCTCTCTCTCTCTCGCGTCCTCTCCCTCTTGGCCAAGCCCAGCAAAATAGAGCACGGCGTCACCGTGCTCCCTCCTCCTCATCCGGCCACCCCACGACCTCAAACCACCTCCAAGAGCTTCGTCCCGACCTTGCACAGCTGCCAGAGGCAGCCTTACGCCGCGCTCGTTTTCGGTTCGATCTCGATATCTCGAGCCATAGGTCACCATTTCACTTGATTCTTGGCTCATTGACAAGCACCAAGAAGGATCGGAACTGGGTGGATCGTTTTCACGTTCGTTGGAGTTCAACCCCGTTAGATCAAAAAACAACATATCGATCCAAATATCTCGAGTTATACACGATCGTTTCTTGTGATTCTTGACCTGGTGAGTTCGCAATGAAGTTCTGAATAAGTTTCCAGAAGAGATCGAAGCGAGTTGTTGCAGTTTTCACGTCGGTTTTCAAGCTCGCCGGTTTCTGGAAAAATTTCGACCGCCGACTGTAATTGGTAATTTTCAATTCCTTCCCATCGTTTTTTGGTCTTGTGCAAGTTATGAAAGTTACTCAGAATGATGAAACGAAGGGGAGATGCTCGGCCCCGACACCATTGGTGGTGGTCGGCGGCGGCTCTGTCAGTAACCTCGGCGGCCCTTTCCGGAGGTCTAAAATTTAGTTTCTGTCCATTTTATGATTCTCCGTTTCAATACGATCATTTCGGCATATTATACATATTTTTCGGATATCATATGATTTAGTTATGAATTTTGAGATTTCAATCGATTTCGATCGTTAGATTTATGATCTGTGAAAATTGAACCGTCTGATGGACTTGTAGTTTTGATATGATGATCATATGACTGCCCCAGTGGCTTTTTTGTTCATGGACGAAGATCCGACCGTTGGATCTTCGTATAAGTGCAAAACGGTGATTAGGGGAGCGATTCATGAGAATCCGTCCGTCGGATTTTCTTTTAATTAGAATTCGGCCGTTAAATGGTAGTTCGGTTGTGTTTTGGAATTATTGGCTAAATTTGAATCACATTTGATTAGGTGATTGACGGATTTTAATTGGGTGAGCTATTTCGGTGTGATTTATATTTATTTGAAGACGCAGCGGGAGTATCGAGGTGTGTAAAACTCACGTGGTTCATATTACGAACCGAACGCTTTAAATTTTATTTATTTTTGGTAATTGTGTGAAAAATATTTGTGGATTAAATATTTGTTTTTAAAATTTCATGGACTTGCTCACTACGGTCCATAGGTAAGTAAAATGAATTTTAAATTATACAAATGAATTTCACGATTTTCTTGTATGAACTATAGATGGTATTAGTGGTCATTCCTGAGTGGATGATTGCGTATATATATATATATATATATATATATATATATTTACTTGAAAAATATATATTGATGGGTGGATTGTTGAGTGATGATATGATTGGGTTGAATTGATTATTTGAATTATATTTCAAATGCTTAATTTCATAATAATGTTGTGTATCTTGGTTGGGTTGATTTCATTATGTGATAATACATGTTGTGCTCATTTATGGATTTAGGGTCAACGTAGTGACCGGTGTGGGGTAATCGGACCCTCTAATCGTGGGGGATGATGGGATACGATTGGTTGAGTATGTGCAATTATCGGACGTTCTAAATATGTATATAAGTATACATATTGATGAAATATGATAATGATAAATATGTCAGATGCCTTAACCTAGGCCAGGTGACGGTTTACGCAGTTAGAGCTCTAGTCTGTCAAGTACCGTATTTTTATAAATACGATGTTGAGGTTTTGTGATGAAAGATGTGAGTTTGGGGTTTGTCTTGTTTTATGGAATTGGTGTTTGATTGAGATTGTTGGTACTTCGTGGACGTGGAAATTGTTGAGTGTTGATTTGAGTGGAAATAATTATGATTAAATTAAACAACAGTCCTTTCTTTTTACTCATACGAGCTTTCATAAGCTTACCGGGTTTTGTGTTGTTGCAATCCCGGTACACTATTCAAATGGTGTAGCGGATATTCCTGCATGTCAGGATAACCAGGGAGGTGACCGAGCTACTTAGGTGTTACAACAGTTATTTTTATTTCATTGAGTTGTGAGATGTGTATGCTCATTTAGAGCTTTACAGTTCATTTTGTATTTGAGTTGTAATAATTAACCGAGACAAAAATTTGGTTTATTTTATTTCGTGTGGTGAGGTTGTTAGGAAAAGAAATTCTCAGGATGATTATTTGAGTTTGTGGTAATTTTCATGTTTCGGATTTTTAAACTTTATAAGAAATTCGGGGCGTGACAGAAGCCAAATTGAGAAGTAAGAAAAACCCGAAATCATAAAGCAAATCATGATCAACCCACTGGTATTAATCACAAAAAATATGAACTCAACTAACAAGTTGCCACAACAAACTCAAATGTAAAGAACAAGCTTTCAAAGACCCGAGCTACCACAGCTCAATGATTGTGTCACTAATCATGGTCACGTCATATGTAATGTGCATATTGCCAACACCACTCTCTTGTTGACTAGAGGATTCGAAAACACAATAAAGGTAATTCTGCAGTCATGAACCAAAAACAATTACAGCACAATAAACCAACAAATTCACAATTCATATACCTACCGATTAGATGAATAACAGGACATAAATTCAACACCAGAAACTTCAACCCAATACTGTAAAGTAATAAACAATAAGGAGATTATGAAAGTATGAAAATAGATGCAGAATACCTGAAAGTAGAAACTTGAATACCTCACCCTCAACTTAATACCCGAGAACTTCTTAAAACCCAAATGAAAAACAAGCTTAGTTCTTCTCCTTGTTTTCTTTTCAATCCCAGTCTCAAAGAAAAGAAAGAAAAAAATTTAATTGTGGCTCCCTCACTTATCTCGTTATTTAGATACTGAAAACGGAGAAGAGAAAGAAGGAGACAAAAAAAAAAAAAAAGGTGAAAGCCAAATTGTGGAAGAGATAAGACCTGGAGCTAGGTGCCTTGTAGGTGTCAAACACGTGAAGCTAGCATCTTCTTAAAAAAAAAAAAATTAAAAATTAAATACTAACTAGCTTTATCAATAACAAATAAATAACATTCTAAATATTTTCCTTCGTGTAATACTATTCATAAGCCAATTAGGCCACTCTCATCAAAGTTTTCTCCCAAAACCCTAGCGCGTCTTCTGGCATACTAGAACGGCGCTCGTCCGGTGGTGGCCTGGCATCTATGTCGGCCTTGGTCACGTGTTTTCAGGGCTACTGCCGGACAGGCCTCAAAGGCTTGCTGATAGTTGTTCTCAGTTTGTCTCTTTGCTTGGAGTTTGACGGCATCGCTGCTGGATCTTGGTATGTTGGGTGCTGTGGCATGTGGGATCGACGACGACATGGTGGGTCGAGGGTCAATGTACAGGTGATGGCTTTGATGGAAGCGTAGGCAGCAGAGTTATTTGGTGGTGACTTGGTGCGGTGGAGATTGATCCTGGTGGGTCGGGTCTTCTCTTGTTGGGTTTTGCTAAGGGCTCCGGTTGACTGCGTTGGGTGATGATGGTGGTGGTGTTCCTCGCGGGCTTGGATTGGGCTGCTTGCTATTAGGCTCGGGCTAGGGCAAATTGTGGGTTGTTGGGCTGTGGCTTTTATTTTTAGTTTTCAGTTTTTGCATGTTTTAGCTAAATAATTCCCTATTTTTTCAGGGCCCTATGCTTGTTAGGTTAGGTTACTCTAACGAGTGTAGTTTTGCTTTTCTATTCGCTATGTTTTTTCTCATAGCTTATAGGCTCGCTTTTAAGTGAGCGATAAGTTCAAATATAGTTGGTCTATCCTTGTTCTCTACAACCCATTATCAGCACGAATTCAAATCTTAACTTCAAAAAGCCAAAAACCCTTAATAATAATAATAATAATAATATTAAATAAATAAAAGATTTCCTTGCCGTTAGCCTCTCTAAGCTTCTGCCTCCTGCCCTTAGCCTCACCAACATGCCCCTACGCTAGCCCCACTAGCCACCACCGTATGCTTAGCTTTGCCAGGATCTACGTAGCCTCGCTAGCACAAGCCTGCTTGCACCTGCACCACTAGCGTCTTCAAGTACCACTTCACACTTTCTCATGCGTCTTCAATCAACTGAGGTATTTTTTTTTTTTTAAATTTGTCGTTTTGTTACTTCCACGCTTAGTAAATTGTATTATTTTTATGTTTTCTCTACTCAGGGGATTTGAGCCGAACTGTGGGGGTTTGTGCTACTCCAAAAATTTGTTCATGGCAGCCTTGGAAAATTTCTTATTCCCGACCATTATTGAAATATCATTGTTTCAGTTTAATCTATTCCTTGAAATTTTTGGTTGTTGGTAGAGATTTACACTCATAAACTTATTTCAGGATGTCAAACTTTACTTTGCTCCATTGGACACTACTATCAGTAGATATCACAAGTGGGTTTTGGTTTCCCTTTTAAGCTCCAAAACTATTTTTGCTCTTGTTTTCTTTTCAGGATGTCAAACTTGAACAAACTTGGCAATGGGTATCAAAAGTGGGTAAGGGATCATAACAACGATCCAAGAACCCGACCCTAATTTGGTTATGTATAACGTCCTTGCAAACAATGCTCGAGCTCTCATCTTGATGACGCACCATATAGATGATAAACTTCATTTCAAATATATGACTGAGAATAACCCTAGAAAACTATGGGTTTTGCTTGAAGAGTGTTTTGGGAATGTCCAAGACCTCCACCTCCCCAAATAGTTGGAGAGGAGGAATAATTTTCCGTTCACTGACTTCAAGTCTGTTCTTGAGTACAATTCGAAACCTCTTTGCATCAGATCAATGATGCAATTCTTTACTTAACCTATTTCGAATGTTGACATGATTGAGAAGACTTTCTCTACCTTCCCCGTCCCAGCGATGATGTTAACTAAGCAATATCGAATTGATATACGAGCTGGACTAATAATAAGATTTCATCAGCGGATCTCAATGGTTCTGTTACTGAAAAACACGACAACATTCTTATGAAGAATTATAATTCTCAACCTGCTAGAACTAAGACTATTCCGGAGTCGCATTATAATAACGCCCCTATGAGAGGTCGCCACGAGCGTAACCTTAAACCTAAGGAAATCAATCCAGATGATCTGGTCTAAATGATTGGTCAGCATAGGAAGGTAATTGCCGGAACACCCACCATGGCAACCGCCACAATTGTGGAGTCCAATGCCAATAGAAAGGCAACCTACCACCGGCTGTAGAATGCAAGGCCATCCCGTGGATACTGCGCCTCAATCAAGGAGGGACAACCAAAATTCCAGTTATTTGGAAGTGTGTTTCGATGTGGAGCAACTGATCATTGGGAAAAAGTATGCAAAGCAAATACGGTAGTAGCTGATGCATAATGTAGCTTTAAAAACACAAGAGAAACTTATCACATGGACCATGGTAAAGATGGTGCGTATAAATTTTCTTCTGATATAAAGACCAAGACCAAGAGGCACATCCTAGTTGCTTAGTCAGATCACGCCTCATTTTTTAAATTCAGCCTTTAACAACCTATTAAATTTCTTCGCAAACTTTTCCTACATAACTTGCAGGAGAGAATAATGCAAAGTTCTTTTATCACTAATATAGATTCAACTAAGGCAATTAGCCTGGTCAGCTAAACCTTACACAATGTAGACAATGGCGGAGCCTTGTTATGCTATGAGATGGCCTTGGCTCCCCTCCTAACCCCCCAAAACCGCTATGTGGCTGCATTTGATTAGTTATTGTTTTCTATAATGCCCCTATTTACACCTCATCAATTTGTACATTACAGTGCTGCGTTTTCTTAAAACCTAAGCCGAGATTTTTAACTCAAGTCCTATAAACCTGCAATACAAAAGAGGAACGTGTATTGAATGCAGAAATGTCTATTGAAAATGAGGTGAAAACGATAAAACCAATAGGAATCCTTAAACGACCAATAGGAATCCTTTCAAAACAATGATCGAATGTTAGTCTAGTTCATGGCGACAATTCGAAGAATTTACAAGAGAGGTATTTTACAAACAATCACAAATTAAATAAACAAATTATGCTGGAGTAAATAACATAAGGAAACCTGTCATGCCGATCTAACTCCATCGATGTTTACATGGTCAACTTCTTTCTCATGACATAGAAGATCAACTACAGGATTTGTAATTGGATTTCATCCATATGGATGTAGTTTTGATCTTTGTTCATTGTGTTCCACCATTGTATATGTGTTTTTACAATTTGTTTATTTTATTTATTTTAATTTTTGATTTTATAATCCTAAAACCCCCTAATTTAGATCTCATATAATTTTGTTTATTTTTTTAAATAATAATTCATAATGCAATTACAGGTATATCCTCAAACCCCTGCTTGAACAATCCCTATTTACCATATACTAACGATGACATTTTACAGGGTTAAAATGTGTGCTAACTTTAGCGTATCATGATCTAAAGTACAGGATAACTAAGCCATACATAGCATCATCAAGCTATCTCATCTCATACACAATACATGTATCCACAAATTGTTGTAGGGGTGAGTTTTCATCCTTATCGCTCAATAAGACTCTGCTCGAGGTAGGTGTGAAAACAATTTTATACACTTGCCATGGCGAGTAGTGAAAAACTATGCATAAAAATAAAAATGTTCATTACCACAAACCGTTCTTCATTTATAAAACGCAAGTCGGGCCCATAAAAGAAAAACATACCTGATGACTAGACTCTATGCCAACTACACCGTTACCAAAATAATATTTTCCAAATGGCAAGGTGTAGCGGGAATGTCCACTTGCGCCATATCATTTAGAAGTAGTGTCACACGTCAACGGATTTTTGGCACTATTCCCTCCATAAAGCCCCTCCGAAGGTTTAGGTGATCGAAGCCCAAAGAAGTTTCTATACTCTCTCAGTCTCAGATCATCAAATAATAACTCATAGAAAATCAAAAACAGAATTCTCATGCATCAACAATTTCCTGTAAAAAGTACACACATAAAAAGCACTTACTCAGGCGAGTCTAGAATCTCCTATCTCGAATATCGTAGATTTTGACTCCAATCACTTTTCTAGGCCAACACCACAACCTTCCACGTTCCGGGAAACTGGCCTGGAGTCCCTCAGTCCAACTACAATTCATTGTCATTCCAATATAATAAATCAACGACACTAATAAGATCATAACGATTTCACTTGACCAAGGTACTCGAGTAAAATTGTCTTTAACTTCAAAATTACAATATTTCAAGAAAAGAATTCATCATCAATTCCAGAACTTAGTTCCAAGGCTAATTTGATACCCAAACTCACAATATTATCCATGTGATACCTGAAGTCATATTTTGTTATCAACGACGTACTTCCGTCCATTTTCTGTGATGGTTCTGTTAAAAGTGATGATGAGGCAAACACGTGGGACAAAAAAAAAGAGAAATGACCAAAATAACCCAGACTAATGGCTTAAACAACTTATCTACCTTTTGGAATTATTATTTAATTATTTAAATAATAACTCTCTCTCTGTCTCTTTCCCCCTCCCCCCCTTCATTTAAATTTTTTTCCCTTTCTTCCTTTGCAACATCTCACAACCACACGTTTCTTTGGAAAATTTCCAAAGCCAACGAATAGTAAGAATAATCAATGCAAATCAAACACCTCCCAAAAATTATTACTTCACCCGAATCTATTTTATTTATTATTCCACAATAGTAATTTTGATATACCCATTCAACAACCTGCATGTAAGGAAAAATTTCTAAATAATTTAGCGGAACTTCAAAAGTCTGGGTTAGAGCAAGTCCACTCATTGAGGTTGGCTGGTCAAGACTATTAACTGCCTTTTTGCCTTTCATTTCCATCTTTTTTCTTGACCAATTAGATATTGTTCACAAAAAATCACCCTTGGTCACAATCTGGGTCAATTTCTTGACCTGCCAACTGACATTTGGTGACTTTTTGTGAACAGCATCTGACTGGTGAAGAAAAATGATGGACATGAAAGGCAAAAAGCAGTGAATAGTCTTGACCAGCCAACCTCAAAGGGTGGACTTGCTCTTAGGCTGAACAATCAGAGTGGATTAGAGAGTGAGAGTAAAGGTTTTGCAGGGGAGGACAACGAAGTGGAAGTAGGTCTCTTTCTACCTTATCGCCTCGCCACCACAGCCCAACCCACTTCCGACCTGGGCTAAACCAATTGCCACAGCTCCTACCGAAAACCAAACGCATTGTCTCCGACATCTTCTTAGCTTTTACAATCGGAGTTGTATTGATGGCTTTTGGGTATACAAAGATAAGTGAGATTTTCTGCTTGAGGACCTGGAGCATAAAGGTAACGCCACGATTTCATTTTGGATAAGAAGAATTATGGATTCGTCTTAATTAGAGGACCAGTTGATTTTAATTGTAATCTTCTAAATTACGAGATGTTTGCTTCCAATTTTAGATTGAGATTTATGGTGCTTGTCAGAGAAGGAAGAGAAAGGAGAAGAGATCTGGAGATTTCTTTACATACCTCTTTTGCATTTGTCAAGAAAGAAAGGAAGATAGCCCTTATTTCAAAAGGAGAAAATTTGACAAACAATACCCAAAATAAAGTCCATTCATCACTTTGGTACATCACATTTAAAAACTATCACATTGGTACCCTAACATTAAAATTCAAATCACTTTTAGTACCCTGCTGTCTTGACGGCGTCAACCCTCTACTTTTTAAGGGGTATTTTTGTCTCTCTATGTCATAAATCACAATTTTTTTTTCTCACTCAACAACTATTTTCTTCTATGGAGGAAGTCGGTTTGCTGCTCACTCTTCTACGACAAACACTATTTTCTGATTCACAAGTTTTTGCTCTCTATCTTCGTCTTCATCAAATTCGATTTTAATATCTTTGGGTTTCTTAGGCTTTGCTACTTTTGCTTCTTTTTCTACAACTACTTGTCTTAATTACCAAGCTAAGCATCAATCAATCTGAGAGGACCAAAACATTTTAGTCTCACCATGTTGGTTGGATTGGATCAGTTATTACAGAGAGGGGTCGAGTTCTCCATCGGGTCGGGTTGGGATTGGAGATTGGACAATTAGGGAATTTTGGTCAAAATGGAAGCATGAGAGAAGCAGGGGATCATTTAATGGAGAATATACATAATTTTTGGTGACTGGAAAATTATTTGGGATTTGGGTTCTGAAATGTTGGGGGGTTTGGATTCTTATATAAATAAAGCAAGTAGAAGAAGAAAATGATGAAAAAGAAGAAGAGGAAGATTTTCTTTGCAGCAAAGTGATGTTTGATTAAAGCGATGGATAAGAGAAAATGTGTATGGGTGTGTGGCTGTGTGCAGTGGGGAAGGAAGCGCGGGGCGGGGGGGGGGGGGGGGGGGGGGGGGGGTGGGGGTGGGGGTGGGCGAGGTGAGGGAGGGGGGGGGGGGAGAAGAGAGGAGAGAGAGAGAGTGTGTGTCACGCCCCGAATTTCGAATAATAAATTCAAATCCGAAACATGAATACAACTAAACAAATAACGTCCTGCATTTTTTCTCAAAACCAACATCTCACAAACCATAATACAAACCTCATAGCAAACTATCACTTGAGTCAATTATTTCAATACTAACATAAATACAAAGTTATGCTCACATGAGTCTACAAAACACACCAAAATAGACTAAGTGCTGGTCTCGACCCTGCTGCCCTACGCAACTCGCTCTCCACCCTGATTATCCTGACGTGCAGGATTATCCGCTACACCGTTTGAATAGTGTACCAGGATTGCAACAACACAAAACCCGGTAAGCTTTCTGAAAGCTCGTAAGAGTAAATAAGAAATGAACAGTTGATTTATCAAATCACAAATCTTTTAACTCAAGTAAACAATCAACAAACTCAACATCCACAAAGAAACATCAAACCGACACACAGGAAACAACATGGAACACATTTCCACAATCACCGAATCACAACTCTCACCACTTGACACCTAATCACAACCCAAAATACGATTCACAATCGTCCGCTAACAAATCCGTCAAACACCTAATCAAAGCGATAATTAACTTAGCGTATAATTTCAAAAACACACTTATATGAAGATCCAACAGTCGGATCTTCACCCGTGACCACACAAGGTCATCGGTACAGTCCTACGATCATTATATCAAAACTAGAATTCTATCGGACTGTCCAAACTTCATAGATCACAAATCGAGCGATCGAAATCAATCGAAATCGTAAAATTCATAACTAATTCATACGATATCCAAAATTCACATGCTATATATCAAAATGATCGTATCGACATGTAGAATCTAAAAATGAGCAGAAACTAATCATGGAACCCCCGGAGGTGGCCGGAAAGGGCCGCCGGAGTTTAGGGCAGAGCCGCCGTCGACCACCAACAATGGTGTCGAGGCAGAGCTTATCCTCTTCGTTTCATCATTTTGAGCAACTTTCATAACTAGCATGAAGTGAGAAAACAAGTGGAAGTGGTCGAAAATACCTAAAAACAATCCGGTTCGCCGGAAAACCAAAATTTTTCGATAGTTGCTCCGTTCGATGTCAAAAGCTTCACTTCTGGTCTGGATCTTTTTGCTGCATGTTCTACTCCTTAATACGAGTTCAACAAGATAATGAACTCAAGTTTTGGTGGCCGGAGCTAGGAGAAATTGTCGCTGGTTCATTTTAGAGCTCAGATTGATTTTTGAGTTCCATCGCCGTGTAGCCGCCACGAGAGGGGAAACCGTGACCACCAGTTGACTCACAAGAAAGAGTAGAGTCGATCTGGGCTTCGTTTCACCTCAAATGGTGGCCGGAGCTGTGAGAAAGAGGTCGGCGAAAATTGCTCTGTTTTTTAGGCTCGGACGCGCGCACGGGAGAGAAAAAAAATGAAGATGATGAACAGTGACGCCGACTGAAAATGGAAACCCTATTTTCGGAAATTTCCCATTTATATATATACCCAAATTGGCAACTTTTCTAAATGCTATAACTTCTTCGTACGAACTCCAATTTTTGCGTTCGGCATACGTACGAATTCGTATCAACGAGCTCTACGACTTTCATGAATGAAGTTTCTTCAAATTCCTTACGTATAAAAAGTTGATTTTTAGTAACCCCTAAATAACATTAAATTTCGAAACTAAAAACATTCGAAACCAAATTTCTCACGCAACAACATTCCAATCACACCCACAATTCCTAATTCATATAATTTGACAAATATTGAATTACAAAATATTTAACTGAAATTTCAGGGTCTTCACAGTCTACCCTCCTTAAAGGAATTTCGTCCCAAAATTCAAGCAAACTCATCAACAAACAGTAGTGGGTACTTCGCCCTCATATCAAACTCTAGCTCCCATGACGCATCACCCTCATCATGATAACTCCACAACACCTTAACCAACTCAACTTCCTTCCTCCGAAGCCTCTTCGTGGATATATCCAAGATACGAACAGGTTCAACAACGAAGGTCACATCCGGACTCACCTCGATCGTACCGTAATCAATCACATGAGACTCATCTCGAATGTACCTCCTAAACATGGAAAACATTGTGTACACCGGCCATGCTAATAGTTAAAGCAAGCCGATATGCCAATTGTCTGACCCTTTCCAAATTCTCAAAGGGTTCAACGTATCTCGGTGCCAATTTCCCCTTCCTATCAAATCTCACCACACCTTTCATAGGTGAGACTTTCAAGAATACGTAATCACCCACCTCAAAGTCCAACGGTCTCCTTCTAAGGTCGGCATAACTCTTTTGTCTACTATGTGCAGTACGGATCCTGTCTCGGATGGTAGTAACCTTCTCTGTAGTCTCCCGAACAAGCGCAGGACCCAAAAACTGTTTCTCTCCAACATCTGCCCAACAGATAGGAGTCCTACATGACCTACCATAAAGTGCCTCATATGGGGCCATGCCGATACTAGAGTGATAGCTATTGTTGTAGGCAAACTCTACCAATGGTAGATGATCCACCCAACTTCCCTTGAAGTCAAAAACACATGCTCTAAGCATATCCTCCATCACCTGGTTCACCCACTCTGTCTGCCCATCAGTCTGTGGATGAAATGTAGTGCTCATAGCCAAAGATGTGCCGAAAGCCTTATGGAATCTACGCCAAAATTCCGAAGTGAAACGAGCATTCCGATCAGAGACAATCGATACAGGCATACCATGAAGCCTCACAATCTCATTAAGGTACAACTTACACAAAGCATCACCTGAGTAAGTCTTTGCCACAGGAAGAAAGTGTGCTGCCTTTGTCAATCGATCAACAATCACCCAAATAGAATCATAACTTTGTCTGGACCTAGGCAATCCAGTCACAAAGTCCATAGAGATCTCTTCCCATTTCCATACTGGAATCGGCAAAGGTTTCAACATTCCCGCAGGCCTCTGATGCTCTGCCTTCACTTGCTGACATGTAAGGCACCTGGATACATACTCAGCCATATCCCCCTTCATCCCTATCCACCAAAACTGTCTTCGTAGGTCCATATACATCTTGGTACTCCCTGGGTGTACCGTATATCGAGATCGAAGTGCTTCCCGTAGTACCTCCTCCTTGAGGTTATCACCGCCCGGGACATATAATTTCAATCGAAATCTCAATACACCATCAGGTCCAACTGTCCACTCTGATGGACCTTCCTCGTTGGCATCAAGGATAATCTCTGGAATCACCATTTGAGCGAACTCATCATGTGTCTGACTCTGAATGATCCTGAAAATCAAGGTCGGCTGTAAAGTGATACTACCGAGAAAGATTCCCTGTCCTTCTCCTGTGGGTATAAGGTCAAACTCAAATACAGTCTCTAACATACGCCACTCTTGAACCATAAGTGATGCTATGATCGCTCGGGGTTTACTGCTCAAAGCATCCGCCACTACATTGGCCTTTCCGGGATGATACTCCAAGGTGAAATCATAGTCTTTGATGAGCTCCATCCATCTTCTCTGCCTCATGTTCAACTCCTTCTGGGAGAATAGATACTTCAAACTCTTATGATCAGAAAAGAGTTCGAACTTCTCACCATAAAGATAGTGTCTCCAAATCTTCAAGGCAAACACCACTACAGCCAGCTCTAGATCATGTGTGGGGTAGTTACGCTCATGCACCTTCAACTGTCTAGAACCATACGCTACTACCCCCATTCTGCATCAACACACAACCCAAACCCTGATGAGATGCATCACTGTAGATAACTAACCCACCGCCACTAGATGGGACAGTCAACACTGGAGCTGTAGTCAAGCTCACTAAAGGCCTTCTCACATTCATCTGTCCACACAAACTGAGTATCCTTCCTTGTAACTTGGTCAAAGCTGAAGCAATACTAGAAAACCCCTCAATGAATCGCCTGTAGTATCTTGCCAATCCAACGAAACTACGGATCTCTGTAACTGTAGTGGGGTGACTCCAACCCATCACTGTTTCAACCTTTGAATGATCCACAGAAACTCCATCCTTCGAAACTACATGACCAAGGAACTTGATCTCCTTTTGCCAAAACTCGCACTTCTCAAACTTTGCATACAACTTTTCTCTTCTCAAAATCTGCAGCACAATCCTCAAATGCTTCACATGCTCATCAGATGACTTTGAATGAATCAAGATGTCATCAACGAACACCACCACACACTGATCTAAGTAAGGACTGAATGTGCGGTTTATCAAGTCCATGAATGCTGCAGGTGCATTAGTTAGACCAAAAAGCATGACAAGAAATTCATAATGCCATACCTGGTCCTAAATGCCGTCTTAGAAATATCTTCATCCTTCACCCTCAACTGGTGATATCCAGATCTCAAATCAATTTGGAGAACACCGTAGCCCCCCTAAGCTGATCAAACAAGTCATCAATCCTAGGCAAGGGGTACCTATTCTTGATGGTCACCTTGTTCAGCTGTCGATAATCCACACATAACCGAAGTGAATTATCCTTCTTCTTCACGAACAATACTGGTGCGCCCCAAGGAGATACACTAGCCTGTATGAACCCTTATGCAAGCAATCCTTCAATATGAACCTTCAACTCCTGAAGTTTAGCTGGAGCCATCCGATAAGGTGCTCTCGACACCGGTGCAGTACCTGGTATCACATCAATGGAGAAATCCATTACCCTTTTCGGAGGAAATCCTGGTATCTCCTGGAACACATCAGCATACTCTGCCACTACCAGAATCCCTGCAATTTCTGAAGTGCTATTCACTTATTCTACGTATGCCAAGATCCCTGCCCTCATGGCAACGTCAGATCTCAGGCATCGATAATGAAACACTGGTTGCCCAGGGGCATGAAAAGACACAATCATTCTAAAACAATCAATCACTGCATAGTTTGGACTTAACCAATCCAAACCTAAAATCACATCATACGTGTGATCCGGAATCACAATCAAAGATACAGTGAACTCTCTACCACAAATTGCAATAGGGCAATCATCATAAAACATGCTAAGCTCAAGAGATACGCAAAGAGGCGATGTAACACACAAAGGTCTAGTAAGCGGTATAGCAGTCAAACCCAAAACATCTACCACAGAACTAGATATGAACGAGTGGGAAGCACCCGTATCAAACAGTACTCTAGCAAAATAGTTATAAACGGTTAAGGTACCTTCCACCCCTGTGCCTCTCTAGCCGATGGCAAATACTCTGGCTGGTGCTGGAGGTAAGGTTCTCTGCTGGTTACCCTGTCCTGCAATCTGAGGTTGAGTACAGTCCCTGGCAATATGTCCAGTCTGTCCGCATCGAAAACATGCTATAGGCCAGAGTTTAGGGCAAGTCCTAGCAAGATGACCCAACTCATTACAGCTACAACACCTCATATGGGCTGCTGCTGCTACTTACCTGATAGGTGGTGCCTGAATAGGGACAGGTGCTGCTGCTATCCTTGCTAGAGCTTGATGATGAAAATAAGGCCGCTGTCTCTTCCAGAGCCCACCTCTATAATCTCTAGACCCACTACTCCCTGCAACTGTCTTCCCTTTTCCCTGAGAATCTCTCTCAACTATTTGCTTCTCCTTGTGGATAAGATTTTGCTGCTCAATGATCAGGGCTTTAGCTAAAATCTACTCCTTTGTCTTCAGCTCCATAATGGCCACATCTCGCTCAATAGAGGCATTCAACCCCCGCTGAAACTTCTTAGCCAAGTCTTCAGCATCTAATGGTTTCATAAACCGATACAGCCTGGAGAACTCTGCCTCATATTCTCTCGCATTCATCTTTCCTTGAGTAAGTGAGAGAAATTGCCTCTCCAGCTGTTCCTTCACCGATGCTGGGAAGTATTTCTCTCTAAAGATCCTCACAAATCCATCCCAAGTCATGGTAGAAACATCAATAGTCCTCTGAGTGCAATTCCACCACACCCTAGCCTCATCTTTGAGCATGAAAGTGGCTAGCCTCCTCTTCTCGATCTCATCACAGACAATCAACTCAAAATAGGTCTGCAAATCCTCGATCCATTGATCAGCCACCATATAGTCTGTGCCTCCCGCAAATTTAGTTGCTCCCAACCGATTAATGTCCCTCGCCAACACTAACAGACGAGCGGGATCATTAACCACAACCTCAGGTGGAACAGGTTGCTCCACAAAAGGTGCCTCCACCTCTTCCTCATGTACTCCCACATGTGGAATCTCACCCTAACCTCGGCCTCTACCTCTACCTCTGGGTCTACCTCGACCCCTACCTCTGCCTCCCATAATATCCATTACCTAAGGAGCATAGCATATCTGGTTAATATATGTATAACACTTAAATCAAAGCATAAGTAAATAGAAGTCCATATTAACCAAGCTACTAACACAAAGAGCTTAATTCAACCCCCATTACGTCCTAACATTCTAGATAACTCCCAACACTCCCACATACACAATGACATTGTTAATACCGAAGAGCACCCGATGGGGATCCGCTGCAGACGGGCCATCACTCGGAAGGTACTAACTTATCACTAAATATGTACCTGACGCTCTGATACCAAACTGTCACGCCCCGAATTTCAAATAATAAATTCAAATCCGAAACATGAATACAACTAAATAAATAACGTCCTGCATTTTTTCTGAAAACCAACATCTCACAAACCATAATACAAACCTCATAGCAAACTATCTCTCGAGTCAATTATTACAATACTAACATAAATACAAAGTTATGCTCACATGAGTCTACAAAACACACCAAAATAGACCAAGTGCTAGTCTCGACCCTACTGCCCTACGCAGCTCGCTCTCCACCCGGATTATCCTGACCTGCAGGATTATCCGCTACACCATTTGAATAGTGTACCGGGATTGTAACAACACAAAACCCGGTAAGCTTTCTGAAAGCTCGTATGAGTAAATAAGAAATGAACAGTTGATTTATCAAATCACAAATCCTTTAACTCAAGTAAACAATCAACAAACTCAACATCCACAAAGAAACATCAAACCGACACATAGGAAACAACATGGAACACATTTCCACAATCACCGAATCACAACTTTCGCCACTTGGCACCTAATCACAACTATCGCCACTTTGGCCCCATGTTAGACCTCTAACTGCCTCGTTACCTCTAACACCTTGGCCCAGGGACAAGTAACGGCTCCTCCAGGTTACTCAGTAACCAACTAACTCTGGACCATTTCATGTCCTCAGAATAATATATCCCCGTTATTATTTAACGGTCGAACTTTGGACCTCCCTGTCCTCAGAACACATACACTCCGGTTATCATTAACCAAAGATCCTTGGACCATTCGATCCTCGGAATCCTACGTTTCTCTACCTTCTATTCAACTCACAAAATCAACATGCTTATCACCAACATTTATCAAATATTAACAACATAATAAAATCATATTATCAACATTTATCAACAACATATTATCACAATTCCACACCTCAATGTCACACCATTCAATATATAATCACGTAAATATATATATACGTAACCATCCACACATGAATGATCACTAATACCAACTATAGTTCACACGATGCAAAATCAAGAAATTCATTTTTAATATACTTTAAAACTCATTTCTTAAAACCATTTTCTCACACATAACAAATAAATCGGGCAATTAAGGAAATTCGGTTCGTAAATGAATCAAGTGAGATTTACTCACCTCTAAACTCCTGCTGTGTCTTCTTACAGCCCAAAATACGACTCACAATGGTCCGCTAACAAATCCGTCAAACACCTAATCAAAACGATAATTAACTTAGCGTATAATTTCAAAAACACACTTATATGAAGATCCAACGGTCGGATCTTCACCTGTGACCACACAAGGTCATCGGGACAGTCCTACGATCATTATATCAAAACTAGAATTCTATCGGACGGTCCAAACTTCATAGATCACAAATCGAGCTATCGAAATCAATCGAAATCGTAAAATTCATAACTAATTCATACGATATCCAAAATTCACATGCTATACATCAAAATGATCGTATTGACATGTAAAATCTAAAAATGAGCAGAAACTACTCATGGTACCCCTGGAGATGGCCGGAAAGGGCCGCCAGAGTTTAGGACAGAGTCCCCGTCGACCACCGCCAATGGTGTCGGGGCCGAGCTTATCCTCTTCATTTCATCATTTTGAGCAACTTTCATAACTAGCACGAAGTGAGAAAATAAGTGGAAGTGGTCGAAAATACCTAAAAACAGTCTGGTTCGCCATAAAACCGAAATTTTCGATAGTTGCTCCGTTCGACGTCAAAAGCTTCACTTCTGGTCTGGGTCTTTTTGTTGCATGTTCTACTCCTTAATACGAGTTCAACAAGATAAAGAACTGAAGTTTTGGTGGCCGGAGCTAGGAGAAATCGCCGCTGGTTCGTTTTAGGGCTCGGATTGATTTTTGAGTTCCACCGCCGTGTAGCCGCCACGAGAGGGGAAACCGTGACCACCAGTCGACTCACAGGAAGGAGTAGAGTCGATCTGGTCTTCGTTTCACCTCAAACGATGGCCGGAGCTGTGAGAAAGAGGCCGGCGAAAATTGCTCTGTTTTTGGGGCTCGGACGCGCGCACGGGAGAGAAAAAAAATGAAGATGATGAACAGTGACGCCGACTGAAAATGGAAACCCTATTGTCGGAAACTTTTTATTTATATATATATATACCCAAATTGGCAACTTTCTAAATGCTATAACTTCTTCGTACGAACTCCGATTCTTGCGTACCGCATACGCACGAATTCGTATCAACGAGCTCTACGACTTTCATGAATGAAGTTTCTTCAAATTCCTTACGTATAAAAAGTTGATTTTTAGTAACCCCTAAATAACGTTAAATTTCGAAACTAAAAACATTCGAAACCAAATTTCTCACGCAACAACATTTCAATCACACCCACAATTCCTAATTCATATGATTTGACAAATATTAAATTACAAAATATTTAACGGAAATTTCGGGTCTTCACAGGGAGAGAGAGCTTGGAAAATGAAAAGATGAAATTGCCCTAAAATAACTTACATTTCAATATGACGTATTGATGGATGGCATGAAAATTTTGTCGAGTTTAAATGTTGGGGTACTGATGTGATAGATTTTAAATGTAATGTACCAAAGTGATGAATGGACTTTATATGGGGTACTATTTGTAAAATTTTCTCTTTCAAAAAAAAAACAAAGATATGGGAGAACAATGTTGGATGATGTAAGAATGACATGGCACATTTCAAACAAATTCAAGCAGATCTAATATTTGGAAGTAACATGTGGCTGACGTGCTTGCCACATCATCACTTTTAATGGAGCCATCTTGAAAAATAGACGGAAGTATTGACATCGATATCAAAGTATGACTTTATGTATCACATTGATAGTATTATGAGTTTGGGTATCAAATTAGATTTGGCACCAAAGTTTAAGGACTGATGGTAAATTTTTCTCATATTTCAATGGCATGTCTCAAATTACTATGGACATTCAACAATTTCCTTTATTAATCACTACAGATGAACTTCAAATTATAACAATTAAACTCACGGTGCAGAGGATTCTACCTTAATTACCAAATCTGAATTCAATGTACTTGGTATTCATTCTGAATACAAAATAATAAACCAATCTCAGAAGACCTAGGGTTTTCCCATTCCCAATCTCAGTGTTTTGTCTGACGGCTCCCTCTTTGGGCAGGCTTATGGCCTAGTCGAGGTGTGGTGTCCGGCCAGACGGGTTTTTTTTTTCTTGAGGCTATTGCTTGAAAGGTGCTTGGAAGGTTGCTGCTCTAAGTTTTTGCAAGATGGTTGAGGCAAAGTTCTTGGTTGCACAATCTCTACTGCGTGATGGGTGCAGTGTATTGTGGTGGCTTCAGGTCTGGCTGGCAGCATAGGTCATGGCAATGACGGGGTTGATGGAGCAAAGCGTACGACGTAGGCGCAGGCGTGGCAATGAGGTTGGGATGCCTGGCTATTGTCATGTAGTGGCGTGGTGAAGTTTGAAACTGGGCTTGGGTCTAACCAAGCTTGCTGGGCTGGAGTCCTGGCTTTTCTTTGGGCTGCCTTCTTGGGTTTTTTCCTTATAGTTAGTTTTTTTACTTTCTAATAATTCCCTACTTTTTTAGGGAAAGCTATGCACTTTTTTGCATGTATGTCTTTTTTTAGACTTGCTATTTACTATGTCTTTTCATAGTTCATAGGCTTGCTTTACAATAAGTGAGCATGGATGTTCTTTAATATGTGGTAATATATATATATATATATATACCACTTTTTCTTATTTGCCTTTTGTATTCAAGGCAATGATGTATGTAATGTACTACTCTAATTTGAGTTTCTAACGAGACATCATTTTGATTTGATTAAAAAAAAAAGCAGAATAATTAATTATATCCTATGTTTGATACTATGATGGTGTATCAGACTAAATTAATTTTGAACACCACAATATTTTGTTTGAGCAAAATATTATATATTAAGATGAACCTACTAATGATTAACAAACTTTAATGAACTATATATTCAAAAGACAAATCTCAACCTTAAACAAAAACATTCATTAAACCTAGAAAGGAAAAAAAAAAAAAAAAAAAAAAACGAGTGAAGCAAAAGTGCTGCGACGGGAATGGTGGAGAGAGTCTTCGTAATTAGTTCTTCTTCTGTGAGAGGTTTTTCATAGAACCTCGACATGGCTTTGAGGCGAAGAGCTTCTGAATTATATTCAGCAACAAACTTCAAGTCGGAGAAGCGTATATTGTTCCACTGAATCTTTAAGTCAGGGAGGAGGGAATGTTGGATATTGTCAAAGCGCTCTTCTAGCGCTCCCCATAGGTCCTTTGCATCTTTGATGGACATGTACTCTAATTTGAGTGCTTTGTCCATATGGCGTCGCATCAAGATAATTGATTGTGCATGCTTTATGGGTGTTCGTTGGAACACAAGGCTCGCGTTTGGTGCCTGGATTATGGCCAATATCCCTTTCGATGTGAGATGGTTCTTAACGTCGATTTTCCAGCTATGGTAATCCGAGCCTGTTGAGTCCAGGATTTGAAAGTCGAGTCTAGGTTCATTCGACATCCTGAAGATAAGAAGAAAATATATATTAGTTTCAGCATTTAAACTTCCACGAAAACTAAAATAATAAGATTTCGGAGCTATGCTACCAAGAAATCAATTTCCAAAAATATTTAGATTAGACCGAAACAATGATGTTTAATATGGTCATAAATTGATGCTTGCGGATGCTATTAGTCCAAATATTATGAACACTCTTAGTTCACATTGATTACGAACGGTCTTAGTTCGTTTGACTGCAAGTCCCCAAAAGAAGAGAAATAAATGAAAACTCAAAAACGGGAACTTTAATCTTTAAAACTTACTTGTTGAAATTCGGAGCAAATTCTCTTCTGAACAGATTGCACTTCAAATGGTTTACAGGTCTCAAAACGGCTCAAACAAGACCAAAATTTGGAGATCAGATAGAAGAGACAGAAATGAACAACTTTGATGAAGAAAGTATTTTGATTAGAGGTCCCAAAAAAGATGTTTCTCGGCATGTAAGCAGGCTGATATGCATAGAAACGAGCGTGCTAAACAACTCCCACTTCAAATGGTGTACAAGTCTCAAAACGACTCCAACAGGGCTGAATTTTGGAGGTCAGATAGAAGAGACAAAGATAAACAACTTTAGTGAAGAAAAGATTTGGATTAGAGATAACGAACAAAACGCTTCAGGGCGTGCCAGCAGGCTGATCTGCACAGAAACGAGGGTCCTGAACAACTTTGAATGATGAACTTCCTCTTCTCTTGACGATTTGCAATTCGAATCGTAGAGCAATATCTTGCTGATAATGTGTTTAAGGACAAGCGTAAACTAATAGAGAGAGGAAGGGTGTTTTGATAGAGAAAATGGAGAGTAAGATGTGTTTATTCTTCTCACAAAAGAGGGTATTTATAGGAATACATTGTAGTGTGCATGCTCAAAGAGAAAATCAATTTGGTAACCATTTTCATCATGGCTGCAACTCCACATGGTTGTCTTCAATGATGATAATTGCCATTCTTATTGTCTCTTGACATAAAGTATGACACACAAATCTTTATACCTATATTATACACTCAAGTACCTATTACATGATGTAGACATTTATACTATAATATCTTTACACTACAACATTCCCCCTTGGATATTTCATGTCAATAGTATTGTCTAGGTCGTGCGCTTCTAGGTTGCCTCGTTAAATCCTTGCCAAGTAATAAAAACCCTATGGGAAAAAACAATCTTGGCCGAAGGAGAAAAAGAGCACAACGAGCGTTGAGTGTGGAGTATGTTTATGGATACTCCCCCTAATTTTGACTCCCCATTGTGTCGCCCAAACGTGGTGCTTCTCTCATTGCCTCATTAAAAAACTTTGCCGAGTAACAAAACCTAGTAGGACAAAAATAATCTCGATCGAAAAGGAAAAAGAGCACAACATACCCTTCACGTTTCGAGACCATATATGTGGACATCTCCCCCTCTGATTGGTCCTTTGAGGAGAGTCTTGTTATTGCTGATTATGCTTGGCGTTGTCGCTTTTGATGTAGCCTTACTTCATTTGTTCAAAACAAGCAGTATTATCCTAAATGCTTGTATGCTCATCTATGGTAGACTTCAAACCACAACTGTTCAAACATGCATAACTATGGATCCAATCCATATACATTCATGAATCACTACGTGAAGAGCAATAATCTGTGTATTGTTTGAAGATATAGCAACTAACGTCTATTCTGTAGACCTCCAAGATATCGCGGTCTTTACCCATGGTGAGCACTTAACCAGTCTGGGAAACCTTTGTATAGGTCAAAGAGATACCCAACATTAGCAAAACCTTCCAAAAACACTTATGTCGTTTTGGGGTGGGGATAGAAAATGCAAGCCGGCGTTGGCGGCGTTTCTGGTGTGTGATGGGTCCGAATCCATCATCTCTCTGTTGGGATAGAACAAGCCCATATCGATTGTACATCTCAAGTATCGAAAGATATCTTTTACACCAATCTAATGACATCGCGTTGGTGCAGAGCTAGACCATAGCTAACAAGTTCATGGCAAAATGAGATGTCCAGTCTTGTGCATTGAGCTAAATACAATAATGCGTCTATTATACTTGAGTAAGGCACTTTTGCCTCTAGTACATATTCGCCCTCATCCTTCAGACGAAGAGGATCCTTTTTAGGATCAAGACTACAAACGATCATGGGGTGCTTGAAGGCTTGATATTAATGCCTAAGTATCTATCAACACGGTGCTCAAGTTCCAAACCGAGGCATAATCGCGTTCTCCCAAAATCCTTCATCTCAAACTCATATTTCAAGTGTTCAGCGGTTTCCCTTAACTCTTTAGGGCTTCTAATGAAGATCATGTCCAACATGAACCACGATAGAATCCGAAACTTGTTATGGAAAAGCACGGACATATCCCTTCCTAATCAAGTAGTCACTTTAGTGAGCTTTTCAACTTTATTGCAAACGCGCTCCATGGTCTAGAGCTACTTAACTTCGGTAAATAAAGTTCACCATGAACTTTCATGTATATTCAGTATCTAGATCCCCATAGAGATACGTAGTGACCACATTTATAAGCAGCATGTTCTGTTATTCAAAAACTATCAAACTGACAGGGTAGTGGAATGCAATAACATCCATTACGAGAGAATATGTATCATCGTAGTCAATTCCAGGGCGTTTTGTGAGAAGCCTTGGGCCATAAGGCGAGATTGCCATCACTTTTTCTCAACACGCTTTCTAACAAAGACCCATTAGTCAATAGGCTTTATGTGAGGAGGTGTTGGCATCACTGGCTCAAAAAGCTTCCTCTTCGTTAGAGAATCCAACTTAACCTGGATAGCTTCTTTCCATTTAGGCCAAATTTCTCTACGTTGGTATTCATGCTTCAACGGAGTATGGTTCGATATCATCGGACTCAATAAACTCATGCGCAACGAAATACGCAATTATATCATCAATTATGATAGAGTTTCTATCCCACGTCTCATGTACACTAGTATAATTGTTCATAGAGCCCTATATTCTCAGGAATAGGTTCTGACGTTGAGGCGTTCCCCAACGATAACCATAATCCTGGAAGATACTCATGAGACGGATTTTGAGTGTCGATGATCCAAGGATTGGTTTGTGCCAAAGTATCCTTCGAATCCACAGGTTTCCTACGCATCCTAACTGGGGCATGACTTGTAACGCCAGAGTGCCACTTTCTATAGCTTTGGCTCCCTGCCTACCTCTGTGTAGGGTGGTGCTACATCCTCTTGTAGGGACGTCCTTCCTTCCAAGCATATTTACAGCAAATGTGTGTGATCTCGTCACTTTAATAGGGATCGAGATGAGACATAGTGGGGACAAACCACGACAATTCCTGTCTTTCCTGCTGAACATTCTTGTTCTTATCTCCCCCTAACGAAGGGAAGACTGTCTCATCAAAGTGACATATGCAAATCTAATGGTAAGGAGATAGCCTTGCAAGGGCATTAAGTGGCGGAAGTTAATTGGAGTCTCAAATCCAACTGAGTTGCTCACTCGTTTGTAAGGACCTATCATGGTGTGCTGTGGCAGCGCAATTGGCACATAAATGGCTCACTTGAATGTGCATAAGTACAAAATACTTATACCCAGTCACTAGCTGTAACGCAGAGATATATTGAGTGGCAGTAGGTCGTAGATGATTTACCAAAGTTGCATGCGATATTGCATCACCCCAACCGGATATAAGGAGATTGGTGCACATTGCCAATGACCGAGCTACCATCGTACTCATTTCCGCGAGACCATTTGGGTGTGTATATGGGAATGTGATGTCCAACATCAGTCTCATTGCAATAACCATCAAAAGTCTTCGATGCTCTCTAGCATAGTCAAACCCAATTGACTGAATAGGATGATCTGAGGAGTGAACCCGTTGTCATATGATATGTGCTAGGAGTATAGCATAAGCAACATTTATAAATGGACAATGGCAGAACACATGACCAGCGTGTTTGCATGTCAACCAACTTCATGAGATATTTAAACGTCTGCAAGTTGGTTGAAATAGGTCCACAAATATGACCTAGGATTCTTTGCAAGAATGGTACATTTTCTTTAGTGTCCTTTGCATAGGATGGTCTCGATCCTACCTTTGCTAAAGAGCAAGCTTTGTAAAATGAATGATAGGGTTTAGAAGTAACTCATTGGACTAATCTTTGGTTCGCACTTCTTTTCGTTTTGAAGAATGGATGTCTGTGTGAAGTCTTTAATATACGGATCATCATATCATGACCTGGATGTCCCAAACGGTCGTGCCAAAGCCTATATATATCAGAATCTCATAAATTATCTTTCATAACTTGGTTGGATTGAATGACTAATAGTGGTTACATACAATCCGCTAGAGAGACACATAAGTTTCTCTAATACATGTTTATTTCCGTAGTCATTAGAGATGATACAAATGAACTCTTGTCCATTCTCACAATGTGTTTCCACATGAAAACCATTGGCTCTTATATCTTTAAAACTCAATAGAGTTCTTCCAACCTTTGGAGCATATAGAGCTTGGTGACATTATCAAGAAGGCATTCCAACTCTCCTGGAACCATACTGAAAGATAATAAAGTTCGGATTTTAACACATGTCCATAACATTGAATAATAATGAAACACTTTATTAATAAGGAAAATAGCCAATGATTACATCAAAGTTTCCAAAGCCTACTTCAAAATAAAACCAAACTTAGACAAATTGTAGTTTACTCAATCCGTTTGGTAACTCCAATGAAATATGCCCAGGAAAGTAGACAGAGATGTTGGTAGAGCGAGGCTCGCTTAAATACCACGATCTCAATTACTTTCCTAGATATCATACTTCATTCGATGCGCCACATGAGAAAGAGTTAATACAATTGTTATTTATTGACTAAGGCACATTTGCCATTCTTGGAAAATAGAAAAGACTATTCTAATCAAAGTCTGTGGCATCCTCGTGCACTTTATTTTCAACTTTGAAGTCCTCAATGGTGAGATTGATATCTTCACCATCTTCATCTTTGGCAAGATTGATTTCTTGCTCGCTTAATTGCTTATACTCCTTGTAGCTTGCAGCTAGTTGGGTACTTGCATGGCATTGCTTGAACTAATGCTCAATTGATCCACATCGATGACACATGTTATTGTGGTTATCTCCCTTCGTTTGAGGTGCAGGTGGTGCACGTTGTGGATGTTCCCTAGAAGGGTTGCTTCTACTACCACGGTGCATGGTGTGACCTCCACGACCGGTGTTGCCATATCCACCTCTCCCACGTGGAGAGTTGTCATCACATGTGCCCGCTCTAAAGTTGCGGTTTCCATCTTTATTGGGGCGGTTATGTGGACCCATTCATCCTTCATGTCCCCTGTTATTAGGGTACCGCTCCTTGCACCCTCTTTTGGGTGCATTATAATTCACCTCGCGAACTCTCTTAGTTTTAATGGGCCTTGAATTATAATTCTTTACGAGGATGTTGTCGTGCTTTTCAGCTACTGACATAACATTGATGAGCTTATTAAACCTCGTAATTCGTCCAGCATTGGCTTTAGTGCAATATTTCTTTGATAGCAAAAGTGCTGCGACGGGGAAGGTGGAGAGAGTCTTCTCAATTAGTTCTTCTTCTATGAGAGGTTTTTCATATAACCTCAACATGGCTTTGAGGCGAAGAGTTTTTGAATTGTATTCAGCAACAGACTTGAAATCGGAGAAGCGTATATTGTTCCGCTGAATATTCAAGTCAGGGAGGAGGGAATCTTGGATATTGTCAAAGCGCTCTTCTAGCGCTCCCCATAGGTCATTTGCATCTTTGATGGACATGTACTCCAATATGAGTGCTTTGTCCATATGGCGTCGCATCAAGATAATTGCTTGTGCATGCTTTATAGGTGTTTGTTGGAACACAAGGCCCGCGTTTGGTGCCTGGATTATAGGCAATATCCCTTTTGATGTGAGATAGTTCTCAACGTCGGTTTTCCAGCTATGGTAGTCCAAGCTTGTTGAGTCAAGGATTTGAAAGTCGAGTCTAGGTTCATTCGACATCCTGAAGATAAAAAAAAGATATATTAGTTTCGGAGTTTAAACTTCCACGAAAATTAAAATAATAAGATTTCCGAGCTATGCTACCAAGAAATCAATTTCCAAGAATATTTAGATTAGACCGAAACAATGATGTTTAATATGGTCGTAAATTGATGCTTGCGGACGCTGTTAGTCCAAATATTATGAACACTTTTAGTTCATTGATTACGAACGCTCTTAGTTCGTTTAGCGTGAATTTCTATAATTACGCTTTTGATTGCAAGTGCCCGAAAAGAAGAGAACTGCATAAAAACTCAAAAACGGAAAATTTAATCTTTAAAACTTACTTGTTGAGATTCGGAGCAAATTCTCTTCTGAACAGATCCCACTTCTAATAGTTGACAGGTCTCAAAAAGGCTTGAACAAGGCTGAAATTTGGAGATCAGATAGAAGAGGCAGAGATGAATAACTTTGATGAAGAAAGTATTTTGATTAGAGGTCCCAAAAATGTTGTTTCTCGGCGTGCAAGCAGGCTGATCTGCACAAGAACGAGCATGCTGAACAACTCCCACTTCAAATGGTGTACAGATCTCAAAACGACTCCAACAGGGCTGAAATTTGGAAGTCAGATAGAAGAGACAGAGATGAACAATTTGATGAAGAAAGGATTTGGATTAGAGATCCCGAACAAGACCCTTCGGGGCGTGCAAGCAGGCTAATCCGCACAGGAACGAGGGTGCTGAACAACTTTGAATGATGAACTTCCTCTTCTCTTGTCGATTTGCAATTCGAATCCTAGAGCAATATCTTACTGATAACATGTTTAAGAACAAGCGAAAACTAACAGAGAGAGGGAGAGAGTTTCGATAGAGAAAATGGAGAGTAAGATGTGTTTATTCTTCTCACAAAAGATGGTATTTATAAGAATACATTGTAGTGTGAATGCTCAAAGAGAAAACCAATTTGGTAACCATTTTCATCATGGTTGCAGCTCCACATGGTTGTCTTGAATGATGATAATTGCCATGCTTGTTGCCTCTTGGCATAAAGCATGTCATACAAGTCTTTATACCTACATTATACACTCAAGTACTATATCTATATACTGAAGTACCTATTACATGATATAGATATTTATACTATAATACATTTATACTACAACAATATAAAAATTTTCTCGGCATTACTTTTGTAGGGATGAACTACATACCAAAGGGAGTGCTCTTCTCCGTTGCTCATTTGCTCTCCTCTTTTGTTGGAGAGCATAAAGCCCTACAAGTGCTATTGATAACAGAAGCACAGAACAGCCAACTGCTGCACCAATTATCAAGGCCTTGTTTGATCCCGTAGGAACCCCAAAATGATAGAAATGAAAATACACTTGGGTCATTAACATTTGATTATATGATTGAGTTTAACATGCAAATATTTTTAAGCAGTATGTACATTCAAATTTCTCATCAAGTTTAATGTGAGATCCACACTTACCTCCGAAGTGAGCATAATTTAATGCAACAGAGAAGGGTCCAAAATAGTTGGGACGTGGGAGAGTCTGGTTGCTAAGCACAGAAGCAAGTGCTGAATGTTGAAGTGATCTTGATCAGATGGGAAAACCTCTAGGATCAGGTGAAGGTAATAAAATAAGTCGAAGAAAGGAGAACCCAGAGAAACTGAATCCACAGAATGTTGTAAGACCGAAAAGATTGGATGAGAGAGATCTCTAGCTCTGTGTAATAAGTTGAGTTTCCAAAGTCTGAGAAACTGACATGTAAGAAGACTAGAGTTACTGTGTAAGGATGTGCACATATACAATTTGGGCTGGAAACTTTTCCCAAACTACAGCCAACGGGCACACAGTTATTTGGTGGTGTTGAGTATGAGGAATCTGACGGGGAAACAATGCAGTAATTCTTTGCCATGTTTGTCTGATTACAAATGGGATTACCAACAAGTCTGCAAAAGATAATTGAAAAATAGTTTTGACATATAGCAAAGGTAAAAATTAATCACATAAAGCTTTTCGCAATTAATCTAATAAGTAATCAAATTATCAAGTTATTCAACACCCTAAGGAAATTACAGACAAAGGTTGGAAGCTATTGCTTACATCAAAGTATAGTTGGATCCTCCATTTTGTTTAAGATTAATAATGGAGTTCTTTTCCAAATCGATTAGTTGCAATTGGTTGCCGTAATTGGTTTCAATATCCAAGAAGCCATTGAGATGGTTGTTCCTTAGTACCCTGTACTACGTCAAAATAATCACTTTAAATCTGTCACTGCAACTCTACCATGACATACAGCTACAGAGTTAGACGACTATATATGTTTACAACTTTACATTATCTTCTTTGAAACAGAGTCCACATTTAAACTAAAGCCACTAAAATTGGTGCAGCATTCATTATATTGAGTGTGGTGTGCTTCTAGGCGTCAGTTAGGCATCAGTTTGATACTTACACTGTCTGCAAATTGTAAAAGCCAAATATGTGAGAACCGGCGGTCCCTAGAATTTAACTTGGCAAGGTGAGTTTTGTTTTTTTTTTTTTTTTTTTTCCATCAGTCTATGATGTCTACTGACTCAACCTTGAATTCACTTATTTTTGCCACTATATGTAAGACGCACCACAATATAAGCATAAAAAAAATATAATAAAATAAAAGTGAAGTGAATCCTCTCAAGCCTGTACCTGACTTCTGCCACCTATATGTAGGACGCACCGCAGTATAGGCATCCAAAGAAGGACAAAAATACACTGGTGAGCCTCCTTTTCTCCATTGCCATCAGAAAAAAAAATTTACAATAACCCTTCTCTTCTTTTTGTCCCTGTGAACCTGCACTGTTCTATTAACACAAAGGTGTTTCGAAGATATGTTGGGTTATTCTTTTTCTTTGGTTTATAGTCAATGATGGAGGTTTTGTGATTTTGCGTTGGTGTATTTGGCCAAGATGGTTTATTTTGGAAATTTTGAGGCTTTTAGCATGGACGGTTGTCTGTTTCTGGTGTTGTTTGGGAAGGTTTGTAGAGCCACAAGGAGATAAGTGAGACGAGTCTTTCTTTTTAAATTTGATGCTTGAAAGCATTCATTGCCCTCACGAAGACTTCAGCAACGATAAAAAAAATAAATACCAAGAAAGACCATGGAGAAATGATCAGCAGAATACCTGACTTTAAAGCCTCCTCTGCCGTCGGATTGTCGTCTCCAGGTAACTAGAAGCTCTTCACTATCTCTTTTTCTTGAACGTTGCTATCTTTTGATGCAGAATTTCAACTTTTCTCTCTCTATGAGTTCTAGTTGCAAACTTGCTCTCTTTATATCGAAGGTGTTAGGCTCTAGAGGGGCTGGATACGGTTAGATTTTGAAATTTCAATTTCACGAAGATAAGCTAAACATGTGACTCAGATTCTGAGCTCGGATGTGTTTTACTGTTTTTTGTTTTTCCTTCCCTTCATTCTTATTTCATCTTGAGATACTAAATTTAATTTTTGAGTGCTTCTCTCTAGTTTTGTTGTTTTGGTGGCTTTGACACCTAAAGATTGGGTCAAAATTGAACCAACCGTTTGAATTGGAATGAGATAATTTAGTAAATAAAGCATTTTTATTGCTGGAATTTTATTTTCAAATAATTTTGAGGTAGCTCTATACTCTATTTGTCTGTTTGTGAGTCAATACCCCATCTGTCATTTAATTTGTGCATTGTAAATTTTTATTATTCAACAGTTGCCCCCTCTAGCATTGTGTGTGAAATAGCATTATAGGTACGAGGCTTGACCATTTTGTTATACTTTCTTTTTCTTTGTTTTTAAATGAACTCATTTCGGATAATTTTACACTAGACGGGCTTCAGAAAGGGGTGAAAAAATGGCTAAAAGCGGTCAGGAGCAATGTATAAAAAAACGCGCCTCAGGCGCGCCTTGAGGCTCAAAAAATGTGAGGCGGTCAAGAAAGTGAGTTTGTTTTGTTGCTGAGACGTAGAGGCGTAAAAGGCACTGAGAAAGGAGTGAAAGGCGTGAAAAGTGTTGAGCAAGGCGTGAAAGGCGAACGCCCAGGCTTTTTTTTTTCCCTTGAGTTGTCTGCAGCTTCTGCTCACGGTTTGAAGTTGTTCTGCACTTCTGCTCTGCTCACGGTTTGTAGTTGTTCTTGTTCTGCTCACGGTTTGTAGCTTCCTTTCCCTCATGGCTATATTTATTTGTTTTAATTAAACTACTCTATTTTCATTGTCGGTCTCGGCCGACTTGCACAGTTTGAATTTGAATCGAAGAAAAAGAAGGTGGTATTGCAGTGTTGCTTGGAATTGGTTGGGCTGGCGTCAGTTTCCTGAAGAATTTGCTTGTGCTGGCGTCAGTTTTGTTCACTCCTCTGCTACCGGGTATTACTTGTGGGATTATTTTGAACACAGTTTGTAGTTGTTCTGCTCAGTTATAGTTTATTATTATGTTCTCTGCAATCTGCATCATATGAATATGATATAGCACAGCTAGTTGTATGAATGAGGATGGATGGCATCACAATAATTAAATTGAATCATACACGTAGCAATTTCTCTATTTCTTTATAATTAACTTGCTTGAATCATACACGTAGCAATTAGAACATATAATTAACTTGATGAGGATGATGATTTCCATGGATGAAGTTGATTTCAATAATTGTTCTTGTTTTTTGGTCTTTCAAATTTAAATCTCTAGATTTATTTATGTTTGGTGATTTTGTTAAATCATATAGTTTTAGTGCTTGTTTATTATGAATGAATGACAATTTATAATGTTTTTTTAGTTACAATACATGTTCTATGTATAAGACTAGTTCTATACATAAATATAGCTAATTTATACGTAAGGCTTACGCCTTACGCCTCAAGGCATGCGCCTTAATAAGGCTCTCCCGGCTACGCCTTAGTCTTTTAAAACATTGGTCAGGAGTATCAAAGATATTTTCCTTTAAATTCCATCAAACTTACCATGTCACTTAAGAATCAACCGAGATGGGCTATTCTCGCCAACGTGCGTTCTGGCATTCTTAAATTTGATCCTCATGCAGAGGATGAGTTCATCAAATCGTGTCCTAATTACGGCAACATATTTTAAGTTTGTAGCCTAGAAAAGGTGAACAATGACATGTATGGTGATAACAACATGCTGGTTGGAGAAAACTTTTATCCCACACTACACATGATGGTGTAGAATAAGCAGGATTGGGTGACAGTTTTAACTTTTAGGGTAGATCCATCTTCGATTTTGGCATATTAGAATGGAATGAACATGTCTTTCAAACCTCCAGAGATACACTATACAAAGCAGGTATATATGGTGCTGTTGCTGTATCTCGTTATCCTTATGAGTGTTCAATAAATGCTTGGAGAGCGTTTTGTAAATCATAGGGCGTCTAATACAATACATTTTTTGATGGTGAGATGAGCATTTCTTTATATGACTTGCAAGTTATTGGTGGCCTGCCGATCTTTGGTGTTCCTTATGAAGAATTTCTTCAAACCAATAAGGATCCGCAACGTAAAGGCCTGTATCCTCCCCGCAATATTCCTTAGCATTGTGTATCGAGTATGATGATGTTTACTAAAACCAGTGGCTTAGTCATTTTTTTGGAGGGAAACTCATATGTGCGTCTTTCGGGATAACCACTCTAATTTATCGTCCCCATGCTTTTCTTAAGACTGAAGGCTATTTTTTGTTAGATGATGAGAGGTTTCTTTTTTCGCTCTGCATGTCTCCGTACGAGAGTAGATGGTCAACTTATCTTAGAATCGTTTTATTCTAACACATTTGCTCGTCAATTTGGCTATGATCAGGGTAGTGTTCCCTCTAACTGCCCATGTTTTAACGTCTTGAAGAGAAAGCAATGTTTCTTGAGGATTTAGCAAGAACCTAGTATATCCTTCATAAGAGGAATACCACCGCTCGTTTTTATATCCCGAGATCAACACATGAGGGAGAATGCACTGGTGGTACTACAAACGGTGGTCGAAGGCTTATATACCAAATTTAGGGCTTTCAGGTTCTAAGACTCTCAAGACTCTCACTAGAAATCTCCTAAGCGCGACTGGCGTGTCTCTGTGGTGACAAAACTTGCTGAAGTTTTTGCAAACTTGAGAAAGAAGGTTAAAATATCATCTTTATGGAGGCAAAAAAGTCAGAATTCTTAAGCAGGCGTTAGCAAGATTTGACATCTAAGTGGTGATAACAACATCAGTAAGAATCACATTCATCCTAAGAAGATCGCTTCTTTTGAGGAGACTGTTTCCAGAAAGATGAGTCTTTCCAAGATAAGAGGTGGCATTCAAGATATAGGGAAGACAGCTAAAAGGAAATATAACAGTTTAATTAATCCTCCCAAATCTACAGCAGTTGTTCAAAACATTCAGCAGACTAAGAGTGAACTTAGCTCTAATACAAATCCTCCTAGAGCAGAGGTTGTAATCCAGACTTCTACAAGGAAACCTAAAGCCTGAACAACGTGTGTCCTCAAAGACACAAACTACTAGTAATCAGTGTTGAGAAGGCAACTGTGCCTTATGTAGCACGTATTTCTAGCGAACCTCCTTCCACCAAGTGTATGTCGACTATACAGGATGTAGAGAGCTTCTTATCGTCCATACTTGATCCTGGGTTGTCTTCATTCACGAGGAACTATCTTATCGGTCACGTGAGTAACATTTTTAGGAATGCTTCTTTTCTTTGATATCAAAAGATTTATTAGTCAATTATGAAGATATTAAGTCAATATTGGGTATGCTCCATCCTATCATTGAGTCCCTGAAATGTAGTAAGGATCTGTTTTAGGCATTCACATCCACAATCAAAGATATGCTAATGGCTGCAATGGATTCTTCCAGAACTGTTGCACTTCTTAAAGAGAACACAAGAGTTGATGTTAAGTTCGCCAATGATCATATTCCTAACTATGAACAGTGCATGAAAGTCAAAGAGGAATTAGATTCTAGGCTAGCAAATTCTTCCAAAAACTCGAAGACTTGCAAGCTATAGAACTTGATATTAGAGCCGATAAGGAGCAAGTTAAGAACAAATGCCAAAATTATGACACTCAGATGAGCATTGAAAAAGACATAAATTTGCTTAAAGAATCTATCAAAGAACAAGAGGACCAATGCTGATAGTGTCTAAGAGAGAAGTTTGATTGTGTGAAAGACAAACTCGATTGAGCAAGCTATATCTTTCAGCAAGTTAGAGAGAGAAAAGTACCAAAAGTTAATTGGTTATTTAATTCTCTTTGTCCAACTTTATTAGAATAGATATTCATATGTCTTTTCCCTTTAGACATGATTTTGCTTGGGACTCGTGTTCTCCTATTTTGTAGTGTTTACTTTTAGCCGTTGCTTGGATGCATTTTAGATTTGAAGCTGCTTTCATTTGTAAATTCTTTCATTCGCCGGTAATAAAAACTGAAGTTATTATAAGTAGTTATTTATTTCTTTCCTCTGTTTGCTTATACTTATGTGATAATTTAATGCAACTCTAACAGCTTCCTATATGTTGATTTTTCTATATTTAGGGAAAAATAAGTCTTTTTTGCTCTAATTATCCCTATTTTAGGATAGTGAGGAAAAATAAAAAAAATCCCTAAATTTACAGCAATGTCTAAATTTTATGAAATAATGAAGATTTTAAAGATGCTATAAAATAGAGGATCTGTTAGAGTTAGAGAAGAAAAACAATGGAAAACTTTGACTTTTGTTTCCCTATAATACAAAATTATAGAGAACATCTTTGAGTTGCTCTTAGCATATAATAATTTAACCACAAACTAAATTAATTAAAGTAACACAAATGTGCTGGAAAAGAAAGCTGCATTCAGTTATTACTAGACTGCCTGCCTACCCGACCTATTAAGGGATCAAGCCAATATATATCCCCCAATTGATTTGGAAAAATGATTTATTTTGAAAATTTTGTAGCTGCATCCAGTATTAAAACTATTAAGGGATCAAGCTACACACGTAGTTCACCTAATTATTTAGGTAACAAAATTGTTTTAAAATTTTGCAACTGCACCTAGTTTAAGTTAGGTTGCCTGCGTACCCTATAAAAGGGTCAAGTTACACGTAGTTCAGTTGATTGATTCAAGAATGCAGATTCTTTTATTAGGTGGCTGCATCTAGTTTTTTAGACTAGACTACCTAAGTACCCTTTTTTAGGGATCAAGCTGTCGTAGTTCAAGGGTGTTTTTTTTTTCTTTTTATGCTCTAACTTTTAACTGGACCACCCTTTCAGGTTTTCAATCTAGCGAGGCATTTTTTTTTTTTTCACTCTGAGTTTTTCCTACACCGCCCTTGAGGCTTTTTAGCTTAGCGAGCTTTTTCAAGTGTAGAACCTTTTAACAAACTTCACATTTACACATGCGTAGATACAATCTTCGCCGCATCAAGCTTATATGCACCTTTGGTGAAGACTTTAGTGATGAATAGGGTCCTTCCCATTTTCGCTCGAACTTTCCCTTTGACTTTCTGGTGACAATAATAGGCCTCCTTATTGTTAAGACTAAGTCTTAGACTCTGAATGATCTGAATTTAACCTTTTTTTTTTAAGGCACCTGCAACTTGTGCTTGATAAACAAGTCATTTTTTGTCAAGTGCTTCAAGTTTTGCAAGCCTAATTTTTTCATTTAGTCTAGATTTGTAAGTTGGGTAGCTATCCTCAATGATGACAACTGAATCTCTAGCGATAACACTGCTTTGAATATGTATACCAATATGGTGTGCAATTGTTGTCGTGTGAACAGTCGTTCTATAGGCCCATAATGCCTTAGGCCTGCGGTCATGCCAATTTGTCTTATTTCTTGAGACCATATTCTTTAAGATAATGCAAAGTACTGTGTTGAAAGCCTGTGCTTGCCCATTTGCTGTATGGTAGTATCTTGCAGAAAATGTGTGCTAGATATGGTATTTCTCAAACAATTGAACAGTGGCCTTACATTTGAAGTATGAGGCGTTGTTAGATACTATCTTTGAGGGGACATCAAAACAGTAAATGATATAGTACTGGATAAAGTTTGCAACAGCTTCTGCTTTGACCACTTTAAGAGGGACTGCTTCAGACCACTTGGAAAAATTATATGTTCCAGCTAGTATTGATGCAGCCGCTTGAATGCCATCAGCATATATTTTCCTCCATTGAAGGTTTCTGACTCTCCTGCTCAAATCCCTCTATTGCAGTTGTAAGATCAGCTTTGAATTGTCCACTCTCAGTCTGGGCTTGATCATAAAGGCCTTGAGTACATGTAGTTCTTCCTGATTAGCAAATAAGCGCGACTAGTTAGGGTTCCTTCACCTCTCTGAGATGAGGTTCATGTGACGTGACAAGAACCGACCCAGAATTTCACCCTGAAATTCTAAGTGGTCCTACGGAGTCCACTTTTTGAGAAAGTTCAACAAAAATTTCCCTAAAAATGGACAACCCTAACCTGAAAAGAATTAGAACCTCACTTCTAAGCAACCATCCTTATACTCCTAGAGCCATCCTGCTCCCCATATACCAACAACATAATTTTCACATTAAGCAAAAATTCATAGGTTATCAAAGCAATTCTAAAACAGATGAAAAGAGGGTAAAAAATCGATAGATGATACGCTCAAAGCAAGCGCATAATTTAACCCTGAAAATATCATTAGTAGTATAAGCAAATAGGGATCGTTCTATTCCGGAGATTGAGGTTACACCTGTCATTGTCAACCAATTAAACAATTAAAATTAAAACAAAGTATATTATTCACAAAGATATTCACAAGTATAAACATTATTTACGAAATCAGGGGGGGTTTTGGATTTAGGTTTTGAAAATAAACTAAGTAAAGAAAAAAAAAGAAAACTAAAAACATAATTATACGAATGGAATGAGAGAACAAAGATCAAAACCGAAACTATGATCAAATTCGATTAAACCCTAATATTGTTCATCTAAGTCATGAGAAAGGAGTTGATCATGTGAAATATTCGAAAGCAAATAATTTCCCATTTTTTTACTTTTCAATGCTAATTAACCTAAGTGAAAGCACTTAGATCAATCCTATCAAGCATGCAATCAAGCCCTAGAAAGCTAGTCCATCAAGACATGTTTAACGCATGAAACACATAGAAAAGCTATCAACTCAAGTGTGCAACTTAGTATGAAAAAGTCCACCTAATTGCAATCCTCTTTAATTAAATTCGGTTTTTGTCCAAAACCTTTACTACTTCGATTCAAGTTACACAAAACAAAAAGTTGATTTCATGTTCTTAAATCTAGCACCATTCGTATCAAAACCCTAAGTGTTTCGAACCACATAAGATTAAAATACAAAAGATATCTATAAAGCAAATTTAATTAAACAAACTCACATAAGCAACTCTCGAATTACAATAATAGAATCTGAAAAAAATTCATTCAATCATATAAAATTTCAGAATTGAAAATTTTGTTCAAACATAAACGTCAACTAGTACATAACCAACGAATTCAAAACAAGGTTTACAAAAGAGAGGTCGAATTACACCGTGGATGAAAGATGAAGATGGATGATTAATGTTGTGGTCTCTTGAAACTCGAAAGCAAGCTTCAAGGATGGGGATGAATGGTGCTGCTCACGACTTCTTCTTCTCCCTTTGGCCTTGCTTGAACCCGTGGCTTGCACTAGAGGATGGAGAGAGGAGAAGAAAAGCTCACGGCTATGCTAGGTATTTTTCTGATTTTTTCTAAGTTTGTAGTGTGTGTTGTGATCTCTAAAACGTCTAGAGAGGAGGGTATATATAGGGGAAGGCAAGGCTTCATGAATTTAATTTCCAAAGAATTTTCCGGTTGCACCACACAGCTTCGACCAATCACGTAGCGCCATATCAGCTCTGTTGTGTCATCCAACCAATCAAAAAGCTCCAAAATCAATCCCTAATATGTTTCCAAATTTTCAATGATTTAATCTGATTTTATTCACAATTTTCGGCCAAATATCTAGGCATGAACCTAGGCAATGTATCCGGACGCATTTTGAACCTTTTCTCCCTTAAATCTCTCAATGGCTTTATCCTTAACATCCTCCCCTTGATTTTCTCTGGATTTTCACATTAAAACTGTAGATTTTACTTCCTTAATTTCGGCCAACATATCTTGAGGGAATTGAGGGATGAATCTGGACTTGTTTTGAGCATTTTCTTATTGCACAATCCCTTGAAACTCTCCCTTGATATTCACATTATCTCCATCATTTCCCATGGAAAAATCAGATTTAATCTCCCAAAATATCTCCAACGTCATCTTCAAGCCATGTGGTCTCCTAATACCTTCAGGTTTCCTAGCCTCATCAGGATTCCTGCGTTGACTGGGATTCCTAGTCAGACTAGGAAAACAGCATTTCTTCATTTCAGCTCCATTTTCTCCATGAGACCTAAAAAATAGAAACTAAATTAAAAATGATTAAGTAAAGGAAATAACTAAGCAAAATACGGGGAGTTAAATAGTAAAATGTCGCATTAAAATGCTCCTATCAAATTCCCCCACACTTAGCTTTTGCTAGTCCCTTAGCAAAATCAAAACAACACAGACACAACTCAGACTAAACGAAAATTAAAGACTCTACACATACAAAGACTCTATTGCCCTTCAACTTTTTGTCTCAGCAATCTCTTACTTTCACAACACCAAGATTAGCACTCAACCAAGAATCAATATTTAAGCATTTGAGAGTTAATTAAAACATATAATCCACACATACATAAGTAGGACTTGGTTGTAACAATGGTGATGGGGTGGAGCTTAGCATGCTTCAGACAAGTATGATTCATATCCTCACAAGGTATATCCACTCTTTCTTCTCTCAGATCATGGCAATGCTTAAAAGCTTATTCACTTAAGTATATGTGAAAGATAAACAAAGTAGATCACATATGAGGAAACGAAAGCACATAAATATATCTTTCTCTTTTAAAGACCTCATGAAAGATACCAACTACTTGCACGAATGGACCCAAGCCATATGTTCAACTCTTGTAACTCATCTCCACATCAAGGGCTGTCCCATCTTAAGGATCAAGAAGGTCTTCTCAAAGGTTGTAATGGGGCTAAGGTTCAAGGTTTTAAGAAACGAAATGTAAGGGATTTAACAAAGTATCCTAAGAACCTAACAGAGCTCATGTAAATATAGAGACCTCAAGAATTCCACCAAGGTATTGCAAAAAGCGTCACTTCCCATAGAGGTAACATAAAAGGGCCTAATGTCTTTCATGTTGGGCCCAATCTTCATTATAAACTTCCCTTAAACTCTAGTGAAATGGACAAAGGCCAAATTTTTCTATAGTAGGCCTTCAATTCAAAACAAACTCCAAAATCACTAAGTATGGGGGACTAAAATCCATAAACATATATTTTTCTTTCTTTTTCTTTTTAGCCGTACACATTCTTTTCTTTTCATTTTTTTTTTCCGGCTTTCACAATTTTTTTTTTTTCCTTTATGGACAAGTCCACCCCCACACTTGAACTTTCACCTCTTCTCAATCTTCATCCTTAGCACCAAACCCATGTAGTATGTCTCAAAAGATAGCTCCACTAAGTTTTTAGAACAAAAGGTAAGGTTCTAACTATACTAAGGTTCAGGGTTAAAGATTTTAAGGGTGATGAACGAAAAGGCTTAATGTAGGCTCAAAGGGGCTTATCGAGGGGAGTCCCACGATGGGCACAAATGGGGACACAAGTTTATTTGGCAATGGTGGTAATTCCTAGGGTGCCTCTATCCCTTCCAGAATCAGGGCCATGTATTGATATCACGTCTCAACAAGCACAAGAGCGAATTCTAGCATTCTCTAGTCCATTAAACTTAATCTATGGCAAGTAATCAATCAAATGAAATAATAATGAGATCATCAAAACATCGCCAAGAAATTAAGAATATATTTTTCATTTCACTCCAAAAGAAAGGGACATGGCTCAAATATCTCACATGGACTTTTCTGAATCAAAACTCATCTTAACATGCTCATATTCTGTACCAGGGTCACGAGATCTATATCCACTACACATGCATACATTTTTCACATATCTCAATTAACCAAAGAATACCATGTTGAAATCATCTCAATATTGTGATCCTCTTTTAGTCATAATTTCAGAGATATAGAATCATCCTAGACAGTTGAAAGACATCCTATGACTCAATAAACAAAAATAAAAGCAACGAAATTTTTTTTTTTTATTTTTGACATTTTTCAATTTTTTTTGTATTTTTCCAATATATAAGACTCAAAACAAAAGTATAAATCCCTTCCCCCACACTTAAATATTGCATTGTCCTCAATGTAATCAAGAATAAGCATGCAATGAAACACTTAGGCATATAGGGATGAAATTTATGAAAATAACTACTAAAACAAAGAGAAAATGAAAAAGTAAAAGGGAAAGAGAAAGCAAATCTGCGTTTGTAGACTCCTTCACAGCTACTTCTGAATTGGGTTGCCTCTCAAGTAGCACTTAATGTTTATAGTCTTTCAGCCTATACTTGTACCTTCATTAAATAAAGTTAGTGACTATAATTAAAAAAGAAATACAAAATATGTAAACAAGTAACTATGAATTACGAATTACAAACTACAAGTATAATTAGCAAGTACATTGTACATAAAACACAAGTTACGTACAGAAGTGAGTAAAACACGTGAAAAGTATTTTTACAAGTGTAAATTTGTTTTTTTTTTTTTTTAGTCAGAAGTTCAATTTATTTTCAACACTTAGGTACGGGAACAGGGAGTCTCGATGTGCAATGGGACTGAAAACAGCTACCCTTTTTTTAAGACTATGTTTTATCCAATATACCTTAGTGTATCACAACATTTTTTTTTTGTTATAAATATTGTTGATATCAAATCTAATTCCAAGCGGTAAATCAAGTGGACGTGCGGCCCAAGTATAGTTGCCTAGACACAAATTCCCTTTAGCATCCTTTGGGCAACCATACTGAAATGGTCATGTGGGGGAGGGCGAACACGAGAGACAAAATCCATTTTGGCATGAGCTACTCCCACATAGTGGTTTAGGCCCATTTATAAGCACTTCTGGATTCAAAAGCCTTCATGATCGTTGTCCCCTTCCTAGACACCATTCCACATAGGCTATACTTACTAAGATGAAAAATGTCCTAAGTGTGAAGACAGTTCAACAAGTGTTAATAAAGGCCGCCCTCAACCTTAGGAAACCTGAACTAGGTACCAATAAGGGGTTTAGGCCAATATTAACAAAAGAGACTTCACCTATTCCATTCAATTTGCAACTTACAATTAAAACTCGTATTCAACAATATAAAAAAAACAACCTAGTTAATTTAACTAAGTTTCAAACAATTTATATACAACAATTATAAACAAAAACAAGTGATTTTTCAATCCCCGGCAACGGCGCCAAAAATTGATACGCTCAAAGCAAGCGCATAATTTAACCCTGAAAATATCATTAGTAGTATAATCAAATAGGGATCGTTCTATTCCGGGGATTGAGGGTACACCTGTCATTGTCAACCAATTAAACAATTAAAATTAAAACAAAGTATATTATTCACAAAGATATTCACAAGTATAAACATTATTTATGAAATAAGGGGGGGGGGGGGATTTTGGATTTAGGTTTCGAAAATAAACTAAGTAAAGAAAACAAAGAAAACTAAAAACATAATTACACGAATGGAATGAGAGAACAAAGATCAAAACCGAAACTATGATCAAATTCGATTAAACCCTAATATTGTTCATCTAAGTCATGAAAAAGGAGTTGATCATGTGAAATATTCGAAAGCAAATAATTTCCCATTTTTTTACTTTTCAATGCTAATTAACCTAAGTGAAAGCACTTAGATCAATCCTATCAAGCATGCAATCAAGCCCTAGAAAGCTAGTCCATCATGACATGTTTAACGCATGAAACACATAGAAAGGCTATCAACTCAAGTGTGCAACTTAGTATGAAAAAGTCCACCTAATTGCAATCCTCTTTAATTAAATTCGGTTTTTGTCCAAAACCTTTACTACTTCGATTCAAGTTAGACAAAACAAAAAGTTGATTTCATGTTCTTAAATCTAGCACCATTCGTATCAAAACCCTAAGTGTTTCGAACCACATAAGATTAAAATACAAAAGATATCTATAAAGCAAATTTAATTAAACAAACTCACATAAGCAACTCTCGAATTACAATAATAGAATCTGAAAAAAATTCATTCAATCATATAAAATTTCAGAATTGAAAATTTTGTTCAAACATAAACGTCAACTAGTACATAACCAACGAATTCAAAACAAGGTTTACAAAAGAGAGGTCGAATTACACCGTGGATGAAAGATGAAGATGGATGATTAATGTTGTGGTCTCTTGAAACTCGAAAGCAAGCTTCAAGGATGGGGATGAGTGGTGGTGCTCACGACTTCTTCTTCTCCCTTTGGCCTTGCTTGAACCCGTGGCTTGCACTAGAGGATGGAAAGAGGAGAAGAAAAGCTCACGGCTATGCTAGGTATTTTTCTAATTTTTTCTAAGTGTGTAGTGTGTTTTGTGATCTCTAAAACGTCTAGAGAGGAGGGTATATATAGGGGAAGGCAAGGCTTCAAGAATTTAATTTCCAAAGAATTTTCCGGTTGCACCACACAGCTTCGACCAATCACGTAGCGCCATATCAGCTCTGTTGTGTCATCCAACCAATCAAAAAGCTCCAAAATCAATCCCTAATATGTTTCCAAATTTCCAATGATTTAATCTGTTTTATTCACAATTTTCGGCCAAATATCTAGGCATGAACCTAGGCAATGTATCCGGACGCATTTTGAACCTTTTCTCCCTTAAATCTCTCCATGGCTTTATCCTTAACATCCTCCCCTTGATTTTCTCTGGATTTTCACATTAAAACTGCGGATTTTACTTCCTTAATTTCGGCCAACATATCTTGAGGGAATTGAGGGATGAATCTGGACTTGTTTTGAGCATTTTCTTGTTGCACAATCCCTTGAAACTCTCCCTTGATATTCACATTATCTCCATCATTTCCCATGGAAAAATCAGATTTAATCTCCCAAAATATCTCCAACGTCATCTTCAAGCCATGTGGTCTCCTAATGCCTTCAGGTTTCCTAGCCTCATCAGGATTCCTGCGTTGACTGGGATTCCTAGTCAGACTAGGAAAACAGCATTTCTTCATTTCAGTTCCATTTTCTCCATGAGACCTAAAAAATAGAAACTAAATTAAAAATGATTAAGTAAAGGAAATAACTAAGCAAAATACGGGGAGTTAAATAGTAAAATATCGCATTAAAATGCTCCTATCAATAGATCCTACAATGCGAAAGTAGTGCTAGCTATGCCTCAACTTCATGTACGTCCGACCTGAACTAATCTCGCCTGCAAACTGGGCATTTGAAAACAAAGGGCCCAGGGGAAAGTAATTTAAAACACGTTAGAGTGAGCGGACAAAAATGAATAATTTGAATCAAATACACTTTGATACTTTCCCACAAATAAATTATTTCTAAAATCTCGATGCATGCCACATTTATAAAATATATTTCTCGCCACATGAAAAACTCGTAAAAACATACCAGCCTCGCTAGTTACAAGAAATCGGGCTAGCCTCGCTAGTCAAATAATAATATCATACGGGGAAGAATTATCACCATACAACAAAGGAGCCTCCCAGGATCGGGTCGAAGTGTCCCACACTTTTGAGCTTCCAAGGCTTTATTTCAACTCAGCCGCAAACACAAAGTAAGCGGGGAGGAATAGGCTAGTTAGCAATAGTATCATCAAATAATACAACCCAAGTATGGTGAAGAAAAAAAAAATCCATAATCCAGTGAAATCCATAAAGCTTCCCCAATTTCTCACCAGAAAAAAAAATAACTATATTCTCACGACATGGCCCCGCACGCCAAAATTATTCTCGAATTCAAAAATAAATAAGCGAGAAATAATAGATAATTATAATTCCCTCGGGAAATCCCATTTCCGATAATATTCCAGAAAATCTCAAAATCGACAAATAAAATTTTAATATACAATTCAGGAAATCACTTCGGAAAATAATTCACCGAAAATCACATAAATCGTAAGCTCGAATAATAATCAAATATCAGAGATAAACATTGAAAACTCAATATCCAAAAATAGTATCACTAATCCATTTCCCAAATCATAATTAATCTCCGAAAATCAAATCATTATCCCGAAAAAAATTCATAAATTCAAATTCGAGCATAGAAATTCATATGAAAAATAAATCAATGTCAAAATTATAATCCAAAGTTAAATATTATAATCGATAAATAAAACGATAAATAATTAAATAAATCAATCATTTTGGGAAAATAATTGCATGCATCATTATTTAAACAAAAGTCCACTCACAGTATACAGCTATGCTTGCTGTTTATTCGAAGTTTTCTCAGATCGAGATTCCTCACGTCTTGTACAAAAATAATCGCGCGTAAACAAAATAATTACTTGACTGAAATTAACTTTACGATAATTAAAACGAATTTCTAATTGTCTCCATTAATCTCTGCTCCTTCAATTCTTATTAGATTTAATCCAAACTTTACAACAAATTATATTCTTCGATTTACAAATTCTAAGATGAATTCCAAAGAAATCTGACGATCGGATTCTCGTAAATCGATAATCGAAACTCTTAATATTCAGAAATTCATAATAATTTCAACGCTTCACCGATCTTCACCAAACTTCATATATAAGCTCTACAATATTTATAAGATTTAATGGTCTTAAAACATAATTAAATCACTGTTCACGCAGCGCACTGTTCCACACCAATACTATTCACGCACCGACGGTCAACCACTGTATCTGGCTACCAAATTTTACCAGCATCATCATCTCAACATTCTAAGTATTTTTCATAACTGTGACCAAGTGAGAAAATGAGTAGAAGTACCTGAACAATTAAGGAGAATGTTGAACCCAAAATCTTCCAATTATGTTTTCTTCCTCCACGCTTCGATCTGGGTTATGAAACTTGGCGAGCATGAAGAGTGGCTCAAGGCGCTTCTAATGGACCTGGTTTTATGATCAGAGGTGGCCGAAAATCTGCGTTGACCAATTTGCTACAGTAAAAATGTTGCCTTCGATCTCCACATTTCCGGCTAAATCGCGGTAAACACTCCCACATGTGTGTTAAGGAGGAGAAGGCGAGTCTATTAATGCCCGCAGCTCGCCATTTGGTGGGCTGGAGGCAGAGGAAGAAAGAGTTGCAGAAGAGAGAGCACGGGGAGAAGGAGAGAGAAGAAGAAGAAAAAAAAAAATTTACCGGCCTACAGTGAAAATTCAAATATATATTATCTACTATAAATAGTAACTTTCGTATTTCGCTTAAACTTTCGCATACGGACTCTGATTTTTATGAACCAAGTATGCACTCGCTCGATTTAACGTGCTCTACCACTTTCATAAAGAAAGTTTTCTCGAATTTTGGCTCGAACAAAAAGTCATCTTTTAGGGCTCCTAAACAGTCAAAACGGAGTCGAAAAGTAAAATAACTCTCGTTTACCATCTAAAAGACCCGTAAGTCTATAAATTTAGGTTCGGGTCATAACATGACGAGTACGAGAAAAGTCTATGTACATTCAAGCATCCTGGGAACTGCTTTCATGGTCAGTCTTTCATGGATCCATGCACTCACTGAACAAATTGATTTATGCTATTTTCTTTTTCCATTTGTTTAGCATCACCCATTAGTTCCATGAAGTGGTCTATTGGTTGCTATACAGCAACAATATAAGGAGCACTCTTGTCTTGAGGATCTGCCCTCCCTGTTATCGCGATCTCCCAGATTGCGGTCGATATTTAGGAAAAGCAGGATTATCCATTCGCGGTAAGCATGGATCCCGTGATGATACCCCTCCTCCAAGGCAGCTGCTCGAATGCCATCCACAGATATTTCCCTCCGTTGAAGGTTCTTGACTTCCGCAACCACCAGATCATATCCCTCTTTTGTCTTCTTAACTTTGGCTTTCAGCTGTTCAATCTCATTCTGGGCCTGATCTGTACGTGCAGTTCTTCCTAGGCGGCAAATATGCGTCATTGGTCAAGGATCTGTGAGACAACTTATCCTCGATCATCACGCATCTCCTTGCCTTCATCAGTAGTTTCGTGGCCTCAATAGCATCTTCGGGCTGGATATCGTATTCGAGGTAATTTATTATCCATCCTTAAAAATAATTCAAAATTCACTCTACTTGCATCTCTGTGCGCGACTAACTTTATCAAAGGAAGACTGTATAGGAAGACACTACTTTTGACATCCAAACCTGCTGTTTGATGACATGACGGAAAATAAACAACCAATGGTATTGTGCATTCAGCTCAAGTAAAACGTATTTACCTCAAACAGAATATATAAGAAAACTGATCATGGGTCAAATCTATACTTGACATAACTTTTGTAGGGATGTAAAACATACCAAAGGGAGTGCTTTGCTAGCTGAATTCGTTGCTTATTTGCTCTCCTCTTTTGTTGGAAGGCATAAATCCCTACAAGTGCTAGTAATAACAGAAGCACAGAACCGAGGTAGGGGCAAGAGGGGGCTGACGCGCCCACTCAAATTTTGCTACAGAATGTATATAAGTTATATTCTATCAAATCTTGTCTTCTCTTTAACATTAATGCCCCCACTTAATCTAATATTTTAACATTATATATATATAAGTGGTGATGCAATGAAACATGAGCCAGAGAATGTGTAATTAAAAAACAAAAAACAAAAATATTTAATGCTAAAGAGACATAAAAGCATAATATTCCCCACATCACCAAGATCCTAAGTTCCACTACACCCCCAAAATAAGGAAAGCAGCCAGGAGAGGGCACGAAGCAAAACTCTGAATCTTTGATTAACCCAGGAGATGAATCGTGAATGAACTGATGAAGCATCATAAGACAAAATATTTTTTCACAGCAAACAAATCATTTTCTCTATACTTCTGCAGTTCTGCTTCTGTTGATTCTGACCAACAAGGCAACAACTTAACAAGTACAACACAGCCACACAGGTTAGTTTTTCTTGTTCTCTATATTTTTACAAAAATTTCTTTCTTAGTCTTTTGAATTTGAAGCTATAAAGTGCAATATTTGATTATTGTTGTATGGTTTAATACTTTAATAGTTTAATTGGATTAGAAAAAATTAGCCTTTACTCATTTATATATTTGAAATTTACTTTTGAGACTGAAATGGAAAGATTTTATAAGAGAATATTGGAGTTATCACACCCTAGAGAAGAAAACATTGGTAGTTCAAAGAGAAGTTGTATAGAAATCAATATGGCAGACCTTCCATCGGATCTTGGCTTGAGTGCTCCAATTTTAGATTACGATCCAAATGTTCAAGATGAAATTCGAAGACATTATTTACAGCAAGGGCCTTGTCAACTGAAAGATCATGAATTTCCTTACTCTCTTTTTGGAAGTGAGCAACGACGGTTCAACCCTGTTTGGTTCGATAAATTCTCTAATTTGTTAGAATATAGCATTGATAAGGATTATACATTTTGCTTGTGCTGCTACCTTTTCAAGCAAAATAATGGTGAACAAGCTGGTGGGAAATCATTTGTTGGTAAAGGTTTTAACAATTGGAAGAAAAGTGAAAGACTTGGACAACATGTTGGAAATCATAATAGCTCTCATAATCAGTCTTACAAGAAGTGTGAAGCTTTAATGAATGAAAGGCAACATATTCAAAACATTGTCATCAAGAAGAACATTAGAGATCGAATTAGCTATCGAATTCGTTTAGCTGCATCACTTGATTGCATTCGATTCCTTTTACGGCAAGGACTTGCATTCCGTGGTCATTATGAGTCCAAGGAGTCAAGTAACCAAGGTAACTTCCTTGAATTATTGACTTTTCTTGCCGACCACAATGAGGAAATTAGAGCTGTTGCTGTCACACCCCGAATTTCGAATAATAAATTCAAATCCGAAACATGAATACAACTAAACAAATCACGTCCTAAATTTTTTTTTCTCAAAACCAATATCTTATAAACTATAACACAAACCTCGTAGCAAACTATCTCTCGAGTCAATTATTACAATACTAACATAAATAAAATGTTCTGCTCACAAGAGTCTACAAAACACACCAAAATAGACCAAGTGCTGGTCTCAACCCTGCTGCCCTACGCAGCTCGCTCACCACCCTGATTATCCTGACCTGCAGGATTATCCGCTACACTATTGGAATAGTGTACCGGGATTGCAACAACACAAAACCCGGTAAGCTTTCTGAAAGCTCGTGTGAGTAAATAAAAATGAACGGTTGATTTATTAAACCACAACTCATTTATCTCAAGTAAACATCCAACAATCTCAACAACCACAAGAAACATCAAACCAACACACATGGAACAACATGGAACACATTTCCACAATCACCAAATCACAACTCTCGCCACTTTGGCACCTAATAACAACTATCGCCACTTTGGCACTCAATCACAACTATCGCCACTTTGACCCCACGTTAGAGCTCTAACTGCCTCGTTACCTCTGACACCTTGGCCCAAGGTCAAGTAATGGCACCTCCAGGTTACTCAGTAACCCGCGAACTTTGGACCATTTCATGTCCTCAGAACAATATATCCCCGTTATTATTTAACGGTCGAACTTTGGACCTCCCTGTCCTCAGAACACATACACTCCGGTTATCATTAACCAAAGATCCTTGGACTATTCGATCCTCGGAATCCTACGTTTCACTACCTTCTATTCAACTCACAAAATCCACATGCTTATCACCAACATTTATCAAATATTAACAACATAATAAAATCATACTATCAACAATTATCAACAACATATTATCACAATTCCACACCTTAATGTCACACCATTCAATATATAATCACGTAAATATATATATACGTAACCATCCACACAGGAATGATCACTAATACCAACTATAGTTCACACGATGCAAAATCAAGAAATTCATTTTTAATATACTTTAAAACACATTTCTTAAAACCATTTTCTCACACATAACAAATAAATTGGGCAATTAAGGAAATTCGGTTCGTAAATGAACCAAGTGAGATTTACTCACCTCTAAACTCCCGCTGCGTCTTCTTACAGCCCAAAATACGATTCACAATCGTCCGCTAACAAATCCGTCAAATACCTAATCAAAACGATAATTAACTTAGCGTATAATTTCAAAACGCACTTATATGAAGATCCAACGGTCGGATCTTCACCCGTGACCACACTAGGTCACCAGGACAGTCATACGATCATTATATCAAAACTAGAATTATCGGACGGTCCAAACTTCATAGATCACAAATCGAGCGATCGAAATCAATCGAAATCGTAAAATTCATAACTAATTCATACGATATCCAAAATTCACATGCTATATATTAAAATGATCATATCGACATGTAGAATCTAAAAATGAGCAGAAACTACTCATGGTACCCCCGGAGGTGGCCGGAAAGGGCCGCCGGAGTTTAGGGCAGAGCCGTCACCGACCAACACCAATGGTGTCGGGGCCGAGCTTATCCTCTTCGTTTCATCATTTTGAGCAACTTTTATAACTAACACGAAGTGAGAAAACGAGTGAAAGTGGTCGAAAATACCTAAAAACAGTCCGGTTTGCCGGAAAACCGAAATTTTCCGATAGTTGCTCCGTTCGACGTCAAAAGCTTCACTTCTGGTCTGGGTCTTTTTGTTGCATGTTCTACTCCTTAATACGAGTTCAACGAGATAAAGAACTCAAGTTTTCGTGGCCGGAGCTAGGAGAAATCGCCGCTGGTTCGTTTTAGGGCTCGGATTGAGTTTTGAGTTCCACCGCCGTGTAGCCACCACGAGAGGGGAAACCGTGACCACCAGTCGACTCACAGGAAGGAGTAGAGTCGATCTGGGCTTCGTTTCACCTCAAACAGTGGCCGGAGCTATGAGAAAGAGGCCGGCGAATATTTACTCTGTTTTGGAGCTTGGACGCGCGCATGGGAGAGAAAATGAAGAAGATGAACAGTTCACCGACTGAAAATGGAAACCCCATTTTCGGAAACTTTCCATTTATATATATACCCAAATTGGCAAGTTCTCTAAATGCTATAACTTCTTCGTACGAACTCCGATTCTTGCGTTCCGCATATGCACGAACTCGTATCGACGACCTCTACGACTTTCATGAAGGAAGTTTCCTCAAATTCCTTACGTATAAATAAGTCAATTTTAATAACCCTAAATAACGTTAAATTTCGATACTAAAATCATTCGAAACCAAATTTCTCAAATAACGACATTCGAATCACACTCACAACTCATAATTCATATAATTTGAGAAATATTGAATTACAAAATATTTAACTGAAATTTCGGGTCTTCACAGTTGCTTTGAAAAATGCTCCTGAAAATCTTAGAATGGCTTCACCGAAGATCCAGAAAGATATTATAAATGCATGTGCGGTTGAAACAATTAATGTTGTAATTAAAGAAATTGGAGATGCTGTATTTTCTATTTAGTTGATGAATCTCCTTATGTATCCATAAAGGAGCAAATGGTGGTAATGTTTCGTTATGTGGACAAAAGAGGGAATGTGATTGAACGGTTCATTGGTATTGAACATGTTGCTAACACCACGGCCGTCTTGCTTAAGATAGCAATTGATAAGCTATTTTCAAAGCACGGGTTGAGCATATCTAGGATATGATGGTGCTAGTAACATGAGTGGAGAGTTCAATGGTTTGAAAACTATTATCATGAGGGAGGGTGAATGTGCTTTCTTTGTTCATTGTTTTGCTCATCAACTACAATTGGCACTTACGGGTGTGGCAAAAAAGCATGGTGTAATAGGTACTTTCTTGAAGATTACTTATTCTTTATGATTTGTTGCGTATATTATTTTTTCAACTAATGATTTTTGTTGCTTAAAAAAAAAGTACTTTCTTCACTGTGGTATCTAATGTGGTGAATATTGTTGGAGCATCATCCAAGCGTCGCGACATTCTTCATGAAAAACAAGCTTTAAAAGTTCATTGAAGCCTTAAAAAGTGGTGATCTTTCAAGTGGAAAAGGCTTAAATCAAGAAATTGGGATCAAAAGACCATGTGATACACGTTGGGACACACATTTCGGTACTTTGGTAAGCTTTACTACCATGTTTTCATTTATCGTTGATGTGCTGGCGGAAATTGCAAATGATAGATTGAATAGTGAACAAAAAACTGAAGCATCCATTTTGTTACGCTTGGTGCAAACATATGACATTGTGTTTAGCTTGCATTTGATGAAAACTATACTTGGAATTACAAATGAGTTGTCACAAGACTTACAGAAAGATGATCAAGATATTGTGAATGCCATGGATTTAGTTGAAGTATGTAAGCAACAATTACAGATGATGAGGGACAATGGATGGAATTCTTTATTGGAGGAAGTGTCTAGTTTTTGTGTTGAGCAAAATATTGATGTCCTTAATATGGATGATATGTATTATCCTCCAGGAAAATCAAGGCGCAAGGCTCCTAATCTCACAAATATGCATTATTATCATGTTGATTTTTTCAATGCTGTGATTGATTTGCAACTACAAGAGCTCAATAATCGTTTCAACGAGGCTAATACTGAGTTGTTACGTTGTTTGGCATGTTTATCTCCTAATCATTCATTTTCTGCTTTTGACAAGAGAAAGTTGATCCGCCTTGCTCAATTTTACTCACATGATTTTTTTACCATGGATCTACGGGTGCTAGAAAGTCAGCTGCAAACTTATGTTAATGACATGCATTCTAATGCAAAGTTTTCCGAATTGAAAGGAATTGCTTAACTTGCCAAAAGACTAGTGGAGACAAGAAAGCATGAGGTATATCCATTAGTTTATTTGCTCATTAAATTGGAATTTACACTTCCGGTTGCAACAGATTTGCATTCTCTGCCATGAATATTGTGAAGAATCAAATATGAAACAAAATGGGAGATCAATGGTTGAATGATTGTTTAACTGTGTATCTTGAAAAATATGTATTTAATGCTATTGACAATGAGCCTATCATTCAGCGTTTTCAGAACATGAATTCTCGTCGAGGACAACTTTAAATGTTTGACCTAAAATTATTTCTTTTGTTAAGTACTTATTCGAATAATTTTTTTGATCTATTTTTAACTACGCCCCTTAGAAAACAAAAGCTGGGTCCGCCATTGGCTGCAACCAATTATAAAGACCTTGTTTGATCCTGTGGGAACCCCAAGATGATAGAAATGGAAATAGACATGCGTCATTAACATTTGATGATAAGATTGAGTTTAAATCTTTTCACAATTAATCTAGCGTATAATGCTAAACAACTGATAGAAATCATAACTTCAGTAATATTGTTGATACTTACACATAGTTGAGGAGATTCATGTCGGTAAAGGTATGGTATTGGGCCAACCAACTGATTGTAAGAATTGATGTTGGAATTGGTCCTGTCAGGTCCTTATTCAAAGATAGATCCCTGTATGAAAAATCATGAGACATGAGTTACATAAAAGCAGTAATTGAGGAACCTATTATCAAATAGAAGAATAAATTTAGTGAATAACTAAGGAGTTGATCAACATCAGTTAAACTAATCTATCAAGGGTGACATGTTTTTCAAAACAGTTACTGCCTATGACACATATTGAGCATTGAACCTCTTAATATATGGCACTGCAATCCTGGATTGAGCAATAACTGCTGTAAAATGCAATGTGTATTATGCGGAAGCGTAACAAACATGATATTGATATGGACTTAAGAGTAACAAATAAAGCAATAAGAAAGCAACCCATAAACAAACCACAAAGAACACCAAGATTTATAGTGGTTCACTCAATCGGTGTGATTGAACTACGTCCACTTTCGGAGTCGGCAAGATATTCCACTATGATCAATTTGGAGAAACATACAATTAGAGTTTATGAACAACTCTCTCTACCCAAATCCCCTATACACCATATCCTATTAACTCTCTTTGATTCAATAAGAGAAGAAGAAGAATTCTTACTTCTCATATACAAAACATAACACCACCAACAACTAAGCTCAAGAAGCTTTAACTATGGAATTGCTAAGTCATAAAGAAAGAGAGGAAAAACTCAGTGTATTCAAGGATGGATAGCTTTCCTTGTTTCTCTCCACTTCTACTTTCTGTTTTCTATCACTATCGGCTGCCACTTTTAAAGGCATGCATATATGTCTATAATTGTGCTATGCCTAGCACATGCAACCCACATGGATACCAACACTTGGCTGCCAAATTCAACAAGCTTTCAACTCTTTCTCTCCTTTTCAGCTGACATATATTTCCTTTTCATGGCATCAAACGGCTGCTCCATAATTCCCTTGTCTATATATGTATAATTAATCTTTGCACGTGCACACATGGAATGCAAAAACATGTGGCTACCTACTCCAAAGAATCTTCAATTCTTTCAGCTGCAATGTCTTTAAGTGAAGACAACTTCAACAATCTCCACCTTGGCTTCACTTGATACAATAATATCATAAGTAGAATATCACATACCAATTTGTTGCTCCGACATCCCCGTAGGGAGATCAAATGCTACGAACACCAATCAAGTTCAAGCAATGCTTGAACTTGCTTAATGGAACTGGTTTGGTCAACATATCAGCAGGGTTGTCTTCAATTCCAACTTTCAGGAGCTCTACATCACCATCCTCCACCAGTTGACGAACCTTGTGAAATTTGACATTGATATGTTTAGTGCGAGCATGAGTAACCTGATTCTCTGCTAAATGGATAGCACTCTGACTATCACAATGGAGCTCCACATAATCTTAAATTATTCCCAAGTCCTCAAGCAAACCACGAAGCCAAACTGCTTCTTTTGCACCCTCTGTTACTGCCATGTATTCAGCTTCTGTTGTCGACAAAGCAATAGTAGATTGCAAGTTCGACTTCCAACTTACCACTCCACTAGCAAGAGTAAACACATAAGCTGTAGTAGATCGGCATATATCCAAATCACCTGCGAAATCATAGTCCACATATATCCAACAACACATTGACTTGTCTTATCCTGCTGAAACATAATTCCAACATCCACAGTACCAAGAATATACTGTAGAATCCATTTCACTGCTTGCCAATGACTTTTACCTGGGTTATGCATTTATTTGCTCACCACACTTAAAGCCTGTGAAATGTCAGGTCTAGTACACACCATACAGTACATCAAACTACCAACAGCACTAGCATAAGAAACTTTAGCCATATATTGCATATCATCATCAGTGCTAGGAGACATAGAAGATTTAATCTTGAAATGAGAGGCAAGAGGTGTACTTACAGGTTTAGATTTATCAACCATGCCAAACCGCTGTAGTATCTTCTTCAAATATTGTTTTTGTGACAAACAAACCCTGCTTTTCGATCTATCTTTTTCAATTTCCATGCCCAAAATCTTCTTAGCTTCTCCCAAGCCCTTCATTTCAAATTCACCACTCAACTGTGATTTTAATTTTTCAATTTTCACCTTGCTCTTAGATGCAATTAGCATATCATCAACATACAAGAGCAAATAAATGAAGCTCCCATCATGTAGCTTGCGAAAGTAAACACATGGATCATAAAGACTCTTAGTGTACTTCTGACCAAACATAAATTTATCAAACCGCTTGTACCTCTGTCTTGGAGACTATTTCAAACCATATAATGATTTATGCAATTTGCAAACCAATTTTTCCTTACCAGCAACTTTAAAACCATCTGGCTGAGTCATATAGATCTCTTCTTTCAATTCACCATGTAAAAATGCAATTTTGACATCAAGTTGTGCTAACTCAAGATCAAACTGTGCAACCAAGGCTAATAGAATACGAATAGAAGAATGCTTCACAATAGGAGAAAATACCTCATTGTAGTCTATTCCTTCTTTTTGTGCATAGCCTTTAGCTACCAATCTAGCCTTGTACCTAGATCCTTCCTTTTTAGCAAATACCCATTTGCAGCCAATTGCTCTCTTCCCATGTGGTAACTGAACCAACTCCCAAGTCTTATTCTTATGAAGAGACTTCATCTCCTCATCCATTGCTTTTACCCACTCTACACTATCTGCATGTATCACAGCTTCTTCATATGTAGAAGGAATTTATTCTTCAGTAATTGGAAGTGCATAAGTTACCATATCATTTAGCCAAGCTGGCTTTGGAGCATTTCTTTTACCTTTTCTAAGTGCAATAGGTCCATGTTGCTGTGGAGATTCTTGAGCTTTAGCCTCTACTTCAATACTTGAATCTTCATTTGTTGAATCATCTAACTCAACTATAGGGCTTTCTAGATCAATTGGAGTTTCTTCAACTTTTTCTTTAAACTACACATGCTTCATACTCTCTATGGTCATCTTCTGTTTTTGAGAATCAGTCTGCTCACTCTGATTAACCATAACAGCCTCATCAAATGTCACATCTCTGCTTATAACAACTTTTCTCACATTTGGACACCAAAGCCTAAATCCCTTCACACCATCATTAAATCTCAATAAAATAGCCTTCTTGTCTCTCGTATCAAGCTTGCTTTCCCTGACATGAAAATAAACAGGACAACCAAAAATATGTAAGTAATGATAATCAGTAGCAGGTTTTCCAGACCATACCACCATGGGTGTTTTACCCTCATTTGCAGCAGTAGGCAACTTGTTGATGAGATGGCTTGCATATGTAACTGCCTCAGCCCAAAACTTTTTGCCTAATCAGCATTAGACAACATACACCGAACTTTCTCTAGTAAAGTACGATTCATGCGCTCTGCCACCCCATTCTGTTGCGGTGTCTCTCTAACTGTGAAGTGTCTCACAATGCCCTCATCTTGACATAACTTCAAGAATGGATCGGACTTGTATTCACCACCATTATCTGATCTGAGCCTCTTAATTTTTCGACCGGTCTGAGTCTCAATCATCTTCTTCCACTTCACAAATATATCTAAAACTTCATCTTTATGCTTCATGGTGTACACCCACACTCTTCTAGAGAAGTCATCAACAAAAGACACATAGTAATGTTTACCTCCCAAATATGCAATTTTGGTAAGTCCCCACACATCTGTGTGAACATAATTTAGAGCGCCTTTAGTCTGATGAACTGCAGTACCGAACTTCACTCTAGTCTGCTTTCCTAATACACAATGTTCACAAAATTCCACTTTGCAAGTCTTTGCACCCTTCAACAAACCTTGCTTCACTAATCCCTGCATTGCTTTCTCATCACCATGTCCAAGATGCATATACCATAATCTGGTAGTATCTGCATCATCTGTAGTCTCAGAAATTGTTGTATCACTTGTCACTGTACTCCCTTGTAGAAAATACAAGTTTCTATCTCTAGTACCTCTCATCATCACAAGTGAACCTGAGACAACTCTAGCAACTCCATTCTTCAATGTAACTATCAGACCCTTTGATTCTAAAGTTCCCAAAGAGATAAGATTTTTCTTCAAGTTCGGAACATATCGAACATTTGTCAATTCTCTAACAATTCCGTCATGCATTTTGAGATGAATTGTACCAATCCCTCTAGTTCTGCAAGGACTATCATCTCCCATCAAAACTACTCCACCATTTACTTCTCTTAAAGTAGAGAACCATTCCTTGTTAGGACACATGTGGTGTATACAACCCGAATCCAAAATCCATTTCTCAGAATAATCAAGTGCAAATGAGCTTGCCAAAGCAAAATCAATCTCATCTTCTTTAACATCATCAAAGGTATATGAACAACTCAATGCAAAACCAAAATCATCATCATCTTCAGATTTTGCAACATTCACTTTAGAATCCTTCTTGTCTCTAGTCTTCAACTTGGGACAATCTTTCTTTCAATACCCCCTTTTGGCGACAAAAGGCACACTCATCTTTTGCAGGAAATTTGCCTCTTGACTTGGAACGAGAATTACCTCTTTTCCACCAAACTTTCTATCACTAGATCTTCCTCTTACTACAAGTGCTTCACCTGTCACTTTCTGCAATTGCTTCTCTTTCTTTTGACATTCATCATTTATCAATGAATTACACACATCATCAAATTTCACAAACTCTTTTCCATGCAACAAAATTGTAATCAAATGTTCATACTTGTCAGGAAGAGAATTTATCAAACACATAACTTTATCCTCATCACTAATTTGCACATCTAAATTAGCCAAATCTGCAAGTATCTTATTGAAATCACTGATGTGTTCAGACATAGAAATACCTTGTCGATAATTGAATCGGAAAAGCCGCCTTTTCAAGTGAAACCGGTTTTCAGCACTCTTGATCATATACTGGTCTTCCAATTTCTTCCACAGCTCTTTTACCGAAGTTTCATTCATGACAAAGAACTTCGTATCCTTTGCAAGACACAATCTGATATAACCACAAGCCCACTTATTAATATGCTTCCACTCCTTCTCACTCATATCTTCTGGTTTGTCTTCAAGAGCTATATCCAGTTCTTGTTGACACAAGACATCCATCATCTCACACTGCCACATGCCCAAAATTGTTTGTTCCATTGAACTTCTCAACTTCAAGTTTGGCATTGCCAATTAATGGCCTAGTAGTTGACGATGAACCCGAACCCAAATTTTTCTTTTTGTCATCCATTGAATCCAATCAATACTCAACTCCCAAAATTCAGAACCGGAGCTCTGATATCAGCTTGTTGTGCGGAAGCGTAACAAACACGATATTGATATGGATTCAAGGGTAACAAATAAAGTAATAAGAAAGCAACCAATAAACAAACCACAAAGAACACCAAGATTTATAGTGGTTCACTCAATCGGTGTGCTTGAGCTACGTCCACTTTCTGAGCCGGCAAGATATTCCACTATGATCAATTTGGAGAAACATACAATTAGAGTTTATGAACAACTCTCTCTACCCAAATCCCCGATACACCCTATTCTATTAACTCTCTTTGATTCAATAAGAGAAGAAGAAGAATTCTTACTTCTCATATACAATACATAATAACACCAACAACTAAGCTCAAGAAGTTTTAACTATGAAATTGCTAAGTCACAAACAAAGAGAAGAAAAACTGTGTATTCAAGGATGGATAGCTTTCCTTGTTTCTCTCCACTTCTACTTTCTGTTTTCTATCTCTATCGGCTGCCACTTTTAAAGGCATGCATATATGTCTATAATTGTGTCATGCCTAGCACATGCAGCCCACATGGATACCAACACTTGGCTGCCAAATTCAACAAGGTTTTCAACTCTTTATCTACTTTTCAGCTGACATATATTTCATTTTCATGGCATCATACGGCTGCTCCATAATTCCTTTATCCACATATGTATAATTAATCTTTGCACATGCACACATGGAATGCAAAAACATGTGGCTACCTACTCCAAAGAATCTTCAATTCTTTCGGCTGCAATGTCTTCAAGTGAAGACAACTTCAACAATGTGGAAATAAAAGACCTACAGAGTCTCTAGCTCGGACGACAACTGGATATCGCTGGGTAGCTGACCTTTCAAACCCATGCGTGCCAAAGTTCTGAAACTAAAGCAGCCATTTTATTGTCCGAAAATGGAAGAAAGCATCTTTCGGAAATATTAGAAGGTCGAAACAGATTAACAACTTACATGGAGGTAACATGTGCATTCGTGCAGTCAATACCTTTCCAGTCATGAGCACAAGGATCTGAACCCACCCAACTTGGAGGTATCTCCCACGCTTGCATCAGAATCTTCAGGGAAATATCTGCTTGTCAGAAACATTAGTTTAACACTCCAGATGGATTTATGATTTATGAAGCTGAGATATGATTCCAGCAGAATGCATTGACTAATTCCATCAGAGAATACAGAAAGATCAAGCCAACAATACACTAATCGGCGTGCTGGATTGAACACAACTTACAATCCATGTTGTTTGCCTCTGCTGCAATACCAACAAATTTGGTTAACCCAAGCATAAATACATGAGTGACAAGGGTTCGACCCATTACTTTACAGGCAATGGGCTTCAAAACCTTATTAGCCATTTCATGCGTCATTTTCTGTGCACGAAACCAATTAACTCTCAGGGAATGAAGCCATTTATAATTAAGAAACCTACTTTACCAAGTCCGTCGTCAGATTTTCCAAACCTTGCAACAAAAGTAAACACTCTTCCACAGTTTAACCGATTGGTGAGACAATTTATTGGATTAAAAATGAAAACAGTACAACTCTAAGGTCTTACTGGGAAAGACGTCAATAGCTAATATATAGACATGCCAAGCCTTAAGGTTTCACCAAATTTCAAAATGCCTATATTAAATAAAGCAAACAAGAACCGTATGAGAAATTTACATGATGGAACCTGCAAAAGGCGACCCTGAAGAAGTTCTGCCCCAGAAAGATATGGATGCAAAGGTGTTTCAATAAATTATGAGTATATCGATGGCATTGGATTGGTAGGAAGTCAAAATCTTTACGTAGTAGTAGTAACATGATTTGCAGTTGTTGTAAAGAACATTCAAATGAAGAAAACCCGATCAACAATCAAATGTACTATGTGTCATTTTCAAAATATGTATGATAAAATCAACAACGACAAAAGCAATGACTTTACTGTTGTCAGAATCGTGGAGGCCGGCAAATTAAGATAGCCCAATTGATCAGCTCCAGTTCTCTTGTTGTCCTTTTGAATTCAAACGCGTGGCTTCTCTGTGGTGTGCATGTTGGTTTCTAACTCTTCCACTAGTTTCCATGGTACGGTTTGCTGCTTTTGGGACATTTTTTTTATGTGGGGCTTTTCAGTTTTGCTGGTGTTTTTTTCAGGTTCTTGGTGACCTAGGTTTGATCTGTTTTCGATCTTCGGGTTTTTCTCTCTTTTTTGTGTCGTGGACTCTGCCCTTTTGTTGCTTTTGGGCTTATATATGTTGCTTGGGGAATAAATAATTTAGTTAAACAAACACGTTCGACTTTTAAACTGTGTCATATAATACGCGTTAAAATATCATAAAATCTGCATAAAACACTTAAAAAACCTTTATTAAGAAAAAAAATGAATCCTTAATGATGTCAAAGAAATACTTGGCCTAGTCCAAGTCCTGAACCTCGAGACTCGAAGATAAGACACAATCCTCTTCATCCTCATCCGGTTCACATTTGTCCTCACCTACTGCTTTTAATTTTCTCAAAGTTCATCTCCTGTTTCACATGATAAGATTCAGTTATTCAAGCTAATTATGTTAAACGTATCTCTCCCACTCTCACCTGAAGCTTCTTACCTTAGTGATTATCATTTACATATGATTATCTCATTAAATAATTATGCAGTGACATGCACATATTAATCTCTTTGTATTCTATTATCACTTTGGTGATTGAGTTCTACTTCAATCGTAAGTTCTATGTACATCTCAATATAAATATATCAGGCAGCCCACAAATGTTTTGTGTGGTTTTGCTCTCAATTATATTTTTTTCATGGTATCAAGAGCACAAAAAGTCTAACGACATAAACACACAAAAATACCAAAACTCACCTCTCCAATAGCCTCCTCCTCTGACTCCTCTCCAAAATATCTTTCATTCTACTCTTCATGCTCCAATGGGTTCTGCTCTTCATGCTTCAAGGTCTCGATCGAGGTTGTGACCATGGCGCATCTCATTATCGGAACCATGAAACAGAGTACGTTGAAGTTGAAATGTCTAATTTTATGCATGACATTTACAGAGCCATACCATACCTACTCATTTGTAATAGTTCTCATTCTTGATACAGATGTTAATAAACATAAAATTTCAACTATTCAAATAACATAGAATATAACTATATAATACTTAATGAAGGAAATGTCAAAGTACACTCGATTAAAACCCGAAACAAAATAACATCCGGAAAAACAAAATCTGCTTCCTCTTGAAAAAAACTCGAGGAAATGTTACACTCTCCCATAACAGAAACAAAATGCCTAATCTCAAACATCAAGTAGTACCCAAATCTCAAAAAAACCATGAATACTACGTCGATGGAGATACTAATTCTAAATATATAAGATGGTCGATCTTTTTTCAGATCAACGTTGACTCATATAATTGCACCCACAAAAAATTGGTGATATTATTATGTAAACTGTTGTTGGCTCAATAAAATCCACCATAACCATGGCCGCCATAGGGATAATGATGGGTGATAGGAAGCTGATGATGATGGCTGTATGAAGAAGAAGGATGGTATCCAGCTGCATAACCATTGTTCACATAATTGTAATCATTATTATAAGGACTATAATGATTACGATACAAGGTTGGGTCTTCAAAATAGACGCTGTCAGTTACTCCACTGTTCACCCACAAGATCTCTGCTGCTTTCCCAGCCTTCTTTAGCTTGTTCAGTACTTTCGTCGGGTTTACTTTCCCAGAAACACGGAGCATTCCTCCTTGGACATCTAAAGAATACTTTGCTCCTAGACCGTACCAACACAAAGACTTCAATACATACACATTCACTCAATCTAATCTCAAAATTACAAATACATAAACAAATTTCTATTTAATTAGCTAGTAAAACTTTTTTAACACATTTGAACAAATTCAAATTCTTATTTACTTTTTGTAACTAAAATTTCTTTGAAATAAAACGATTTATGTTAAAATAACTTATAGAAGAAACATGCATGTGCCGAATAAAATCTCTTTTGTTTTAAATTAATGACAGATAATACTGCTCTATTACTCAATAAAGTACTAATTTTTGTGTACTGCATGCATGGATATATGTTCTATTGAATCTGTCATCCTCAAAGAATCAAAGAGATGGGAAATAAATTTTTCCTAGGTTTTTATGAATAAAACAAGGGATAAAAAACAAAGACATGGATGGATGCAAAGTGAAGAATAATAGTGTAACTATACCTTTGATTTTTTTCAGCATCTTGGTCAGGCACTTTTCCCATCCACCTGATTGCGTGTCAACTTTCAGTAGACAACTCTGCAGAGAAACAATGATCCACCATAACTCAAAATTTCAGAGCTGAAAAGAAGAACGAAAATGAGGAACAATAGATCGAAGAAAGTAATTGGTAACAAGAAATTTAAGAATATGTACAACTAAAAAATAGAAGAAATCGTCTCTGACCATGTTAGTACAGTAATCCATAGCAAGGTTTAAGAGAAGTTGGAAAAACTAGGGTTTTCTGGAAGAGACAAAGTGAAGAAGGTCGGTATGGTCTATAGTACGAGTTCTGAATGCCAATGGATTTAAGAAAATTGTCAAATGAAGGTGTGGTATTTATACAGGTTTTGATCATTTATGATCAAATGGTAATAAAATCTTTGAAGTGTGTAAATTAAGAAGGTTTTGATTAAGATTTGCAGCGGTTAATAACGTTTAAAAATTAAAACTATTAGAAGTGAATCGTGACAATTTAATATGTTGATATGATCTCATTTTCCCTTTTTATTTTTCATGGTTCGAGCATGGTAAGAACTACGATCCCCAGAAATAAGTATCCCAACAAAAACTATGCCCCTAAAAAAAAAGGATCATAATTTGGAAAGTGATCGAGCTAATTAGTAATGGGTATCCTGGTTGACATAAGAAGGAACAATTAATGGTTGACATAAGAAGGAACAATTAATCTTTCGCATCGTAACATTCTCAAAAAAAAAAAAAAAAAATCTTTCGCATTGTAGGGGTCACACATCTCAGGATATTGCATATCTCATTTCATTTATGGCAGTATATGAGCTAAACGAATAGAATTTCTTTTCTTGAAAGAGCCTAGTTTTTGGGAACACTTATTTTTCTTGAAGTAGGTCTCTTATCACAATGAAATCAATTTCATTTAAGTAGAAGGAAAAGTTACAACTAGGGTTTCAATACAACACAAGAGTTATATAAGAGACCTGAATATGCATTCTTATATCTTTTTTTTTTTTTTTGAATAACATTCTTATATCTAATACAACATAAAATGAGCGACAATTCTCAAGTACACCATCAGCAACAAAAACAAAAAACTTGTAAAATCGAAGTTAATGCCCACCATATCAAACATTTTGATGCATACAAACATTTTGAGGCCCTTACCCATAGAGATGGTTAACCGAGTTCATAACTACTTCCTACAACGAGCGTCTCTATGAAGGCATCAACATGACATGTAGGCATCTCCTACCTTAGGGTCTGGACACTGGACTCAGGACTCTGGAATTTACATTTCCCTCTTTTCCCTTGTGCAGTTACTCACCAAAATGAGCGCAAACTAAATTGTTCGTGCACCCAAATGCATACCATTTAAAATAGGTTCCCAATCCATCCAAGCTTCTTCCAGTGCATATTGTACCACATGCATGGATGCTCCGTTTTCATTTGATTAGGCAATTAGTAGATATTTCTCGTTGTTGGCCATGAATTTCCATGATTGTCAAAACCAATATATTGGATTCAGAATCAATAAAGCAATGGGCGAATTTCATAACTTGCAACTAGAATTTCAACTAGAAATTTACATCGAAGATAACGTCCCGATCTCACCAAGGAAACAAAAAGAAACCACTTAAATTAAAGATCAAAACACTTAAAAAGAGTGATGAAACAAAACTTCTTAGGCTGTGCGAGGAGTGCCCTTGTGATTTTTCAAGGAGTTACAGAAAGCGGTGAAACCCTCTTTTAGCTCCCCAGTAAGTGATAGTTGAAGAGGGAGCACCAATGAAGGACGTTCTTCACTTTTCATTCTCAGAGGAAAAGATTGTGCCAGAGCTGGCTGCTGCTTATTAAAGCCTTCAAGAATAAATGAAAAGGCCCCAAAAGTGAGACAACTTTGTAGAAGTTGCTGGGGTGCACCTGCAAAATTAGAATCAAATCATTCATAAAAATCTTACTCCAGATCGAAGAACTTGCCAACTATAACTGTGTTCAGAAAGGTATAGACACAGATGCAGCAAAGACCAGAGATATATGTTCACGATTTTGTAATTACAAAGGATCTTTAGTAACAAAGTCACCATTTACTCATTTGTAAACTACTTTAATCAAGAAAATAACAACCAAACACCCTAATTAGAAGTCGGTATATTTGACAAAAGATATGAAGATAAAAACTCAAGTTTAAAATCTAAAGGTAGTAATATAACAAATGTACTATGTCCGGATATGAGAAAATACGTCCCAGAGGAAGCATATCTTTAAACTACATATGCAATGCATGAATGAAACAGAGGACACAATCTATCATGACTACATGTACCAAATGTAAAAACTACTTGTCACCAAGTTACTATCTCACTGACATAAATGTGCCATTTTTGGTACTTTATTTCCTAAGAAGGGTGGAAGAAGAGGTTCAGGAAGGGGCTGCATCAAGGAAATGCATTAATATACATAGCAAGTATTGGTCATATTGTTTTTACGTATTACCTGGAAAACTAAGGGCGAGACCGGTACAACATCCAGCTACTCCTGCGTTAATGACTGCACAAGGGAGAAAGCATGATCATGATCTAAATAAATGAATAATATCTAGTACCAGTTCCAATTCAAGCTTCCATACCATCATCCTTTCCTCGCAGCCTCTTCAAAATGCAGACAACCAAACTGTGTACTCCAGACAAAACTGAAAATGTCTGAAGAAGGAAAACATATGAAGGAACCTTAAATTCTGAAATGAAACTAAACTATTAAAAAAGACTTATGAATAAATCAATAGAATGTTAATATTATGAATATTTCAGTAAAGTATATTTAGATTAAAAAAGAAAATGAACCAACTCACTCAAAATAGTTACACTATCACTTAAATTTCATACCTTAGCATAAGATCCTGCTTCTGCGAAGGATCCTTTAAAGCCTTTTTTCTTAACCAAACCCGCACCTGAAAACATTGATGATGCAAGGTAAAGAAAAGTTTCTTAAAGTTTGATCTATGTACTGCATATATACAAATAACATGTTAACTGTGAGCATAGATTCTTAAGAATGGTCTATGCATATTTGATTCAGTGCTCAACTTATATCCTTGAATCTCTTCCTTTTACAAATACAAAACTTTCAAATCAAAAGCCAAATCTAAGAAAGATGGTTTGTTCTTCATCCCTTGCCATGTGTGCATAATTACCCAGAAATCGCTGCCACTGTCAATTCATGACAGAGTGGATGATTTCTGTATATAAACCACAGTGTTAAAGCATGTGTCTTGGATGACAAATTCTAAAGGTTTGGTCCTTGCATCGAGCAAAAACATGGTTCCAAGCAATTAGCAGTAATATAAAGATAACAATGCCGAATATAAAAGGCATTACATAACCAATAAAACCATAGGCCTGAACCAGTCATATATCCTGCACCAACCCATCTCCACCCTCAGACTCGTGCAATTTCTAACCTTTGGGGTTGTTCTAACAACTTAACCTCAATTATTGACTCAAAATCATATCGCATTCATCGGCCAAAACACAAATCACACCCTCATGCTTCAAATTAAGCACCTTAACTCAATTCCACATACATACCACAACATCAAACTTTCAAACACTAGCATACTTCAAAATAAGCAATATTGAACAAAAAGAACAATCCTTTTTTTCTTAAAGAAAGAACACAATCCCAAATTGCAAAAAATCCGAAATTCCATATCGAAAATCACTCAAATTCCCATAGGCCATGAAATAGGGAGATGAATAGAAAGAGAAAGAGGAAGAGGAAAGACCATAGCCAAAGATGGAGCCCATGAATGCGCCAGCGGCGGAGTCCCCAGCGAACCGGAGAAGGCAGACAGCAGAGCCGTTTGGGGAAACAGGGAATAAAGCGTTTGAAGGATTAGTAGGGTTAGGGTTTGGGTCGGTGTCGGCGGCTTCGGAGTCGGCCTTCGGAGGATCCAAGGGCGACGCGGTGGCCATGGCTGCTGCTGCAACTGCTATAGTTTTCTACGATTCTATCTTCTTAAAGAAAGAGAGTGACTGAAATCCCAAAACTACCGAGCCCTTTTCCATTTCTATTTGTTTAACAATTTGTTTCATTTTCATGGGCTCTTTCTGCTCTTGGGCCTCTTCCACCTCCCAAGTTTTTGTTGCTCTAGGCTGATCCCATACTTATACGTCGTTTGATTCGCGGAAAGTAGGCATCTAGAAAATAAAGTTATTCATTTCGTGTTTTTGGGATATAAAATAAAAGAAAATACTTTCTTTGAAGCAAAGGAAAATAGGAGGAAATGGTTCATTCTATACTCTAAATGAATCACTTCCCCCCCCTTTATTTCCTCGCATTTATTACTCAACCAACGCATTATCTATTGCATTAATAACAAATTTTTTAACAACTTCCATTCAGAATGAAAGTTCTTTGAAAATTTCATTTCCTTTTCCATGAAAAAGATAAAGGAATTACTTTCCTCTCCGATAACCAAACGAGACTTTATGGGCCTCTCTTCTATATATTTTTTATCTCCCATTAAATCACTAAAATATTTATTTTTCATTATTTATGCAAATGCCATTACAGAAATGCAATAAAACAAACACCTATGAGTAATTTGGATATTCTTTTATTGCATTTTGAAGAAAAATAAAAATTACCTAAACAAAAGAATCTTACTTTGCATAGAAAAATATAACAAAAGGAAAAAATAATCAATTAACACACTCGTCAACATGCGTGAAGAGGCTATTTCATTGTAAATACTGTTTTTCATGCCATTTTGATGTGAAAACAACAATAAAAAAGAGAGTAATAGAGCCAAATTGTTTTTTTTTTTTTTATTTGGAACATTTTTGGCCAAATTTTTAGAGTAGGTTTTTAGGGACATAATTGTTATTTCCTATGTCCAGGGTTATAGTTGTCATATGAGGAAGAGAATCTGTGTGTATTGTTGGAATCCGAAACATTTTCTCAAGCTCGGAGGCTTGGGCTTGGTCCTTCTACTCCACACTCGTTCGCCACCCCCTTGTTCGCTTTCCTCGTTAGATTTCCCGATCAACTTGTTGTTGGGTTTCTCCGACAAAGGGTCAAGGTATTCCTCTATTGTTTTATGAATGAGTTTCTCTTCCTGGTTTTCCTTCGTATTCTTATTTCTGATCTATAAGCCTATAACCATCTCCATTCTTATATGCTTTGTTGCTGCTTATTATACGACAATAACAGTAATAAAGATGAAAAATTTTAGGCATAAATTGTTTTTTCAGGGAAGTTTAGCATCTGTTATTTGGTTTTTCAAGCAAATTTTAGTATTCGAATCCTAAAACCTTAAACCCTAGTTCTACAGTATCTGTGGGTTTATGCTTTGTTTTTGTAAGGCTGTGTTAAGCATAATTGTTTTTGTTGTTCCTTTGTGGTTACTCTTTCGAGTTGGAAAGAAAGGCCGAGTGTTACTGTGTTGGTTTGAGTTGAACTGGATAGCTTGAAGAAGAATTGGGCATTGTATTATAGATTTCCACTGTCAAATTAGGTTTTGAGAACACAGAACCGAGTTATTTGAAGTTCGATTGACACATTTAGTGATTCACGGTTGACACATTTGAATATCGAAATATATATATTATGACATTGCTTTTGAACTCATAGCGTTTTACCTAGTGGTTGGCTGCTTTTACCTCACAGCAATATCGTATTCTTTCTTACAGAGACTTCATCGGGCTCTGTGGAATTTTTGAGTTTGCATTTTGCAAAAGGCAAGGATGGGTAGGATGATATTGAATAATGCATTGAGAGCAATAGTGAATGCAGAGAAAAGGCAGAAAGCTACCGTGGAGTTGCAACCTATTTCCACAGTCATGTCATCTTTCCTGAAAATTATGAAAAATCGAGGTACAACTCTTTATTCTCCTCCTTCTAGAAATTGATTTTATTAATCAATACTAGATAAGCCCCTTTTTTCAATTAATAGCGTTAGTGTTCAACACTAAGTAAGTCATTTTTCTGCATTAATATTTATTTACTTTAGCTTGGGTTGCTGTAAAGTTGTCTCTCAGAGGGTTTCAGAAGTCGTAACTTGTATTGATTAAGAATATATAATTTATATGATATGGACTCTAGGAATTCAGCTTCATTCGACATATCTTTTCTACTGTTCATGTCCATTAGTTCACGCATGCAAGAAAATGGTTGCCTGAACCGGTTGACTAGCTTTGTGCCCTGTTGTTTCATTTTTCCTTTCATCTGACCGTACCTCTGATGTAAAACACTGTCAAATACATTACATTTGTTGATGTCAAGGGATTTCAATGGTTGATCTGTAAAAGAATTATGAAAAACAGACAATTCTATCTTCACTTTGATGTGAGGCATAATTCGGAAAGTTTGAATAATGAATTTGGTAATGCGTAACAGCTTAGAACTGGGTATGAATTTTAGTCTTTGTTGGAAACCAAATAGGGATTCTAAATTCTTTGGCCATAAAAGAAGAGATTCTATATTCGGCCAGAAAAGGGATTCAAACTTCTTTGACCATGGAAAAGAGATTCTACATTCTTCGGCCACAAAAATAAGATTCATTCTTCACAGCATTTGCTATATGAGAGGGGTGGGTCATTGGGGGTTGTATTACGAATCCAAGGGCAGTCAGAAAGATAAGTAGCTAGTGAACTGTTTCGCTCTGTATCAAATGCATACCACTTCTTGTTTGGTTTCTTTGTATGAAGGAATAACAATTCCTTGTTATCTCCGAATGATATTTGTTAAAATTGTTGCATGTTGTAATGTTCCCGAGTGCCTTTCAGGATATATCAAGGATTTTGAAGTTTTTGAGCCGCATAGAGTGGGGAAAATTACAGTTCAACTACAAGGCAGGGTTAATGATTGTCGAGCTCTTACTTACAGGCAAGACGTCAAGGCAAGAGATATTGAAGAGTATAAAAAGCGCAAGCTTCCAACGCACCAGGTATATTATCCTCCCTGATGTCTAAAGAGTAAAGATCTGTCAAAATTCTTGATTCTCACTTTTATTATTGAAATACTTGTCATGGAAGGTCTGTCTGCAATTTTTTTTTAGGGGTCGAATGTGTTCATGAGAGGATAATGGTTTATACCTTTTTTTCCTTCCCTCTGTGCAGTGGGGTTATGTTGTGATTACAACCCCTGAAGGTGTAATGGATCACGAAGAGGCTATTACTCGTAATGTGGGGGGTCAGGTTCTTGGCTATTTTCATTAGCTATCTTCTTATTGGAAACAGAAAAGGTTCTCCTACATGATGAGAGGCTGATTTCACCAGCAAGAATTTGTTGTTTTGTTTACCAACAAATCAATTTTATGTGAATCTTGTGCCAATTGATGATTTAGATCAATGGTAGAACATGATTGCTCCTCTTTAGAACATATGCAATCACTTGCTATTTCACATAAATGGCTGCCTCATTGTCTTTTTATGTGTCTCAGTGTGTGCCTTACGAGGACCATATGGTCTGTGGCTTTAAATCCTTCAATGATCCTATCCGGGTTAATTTCACGCTGTATAAACTGGATATAAGTTTGACAACACGTATCTCTCAGGTTTATTTCACTCTTACTTTTGTTCTTGATTGGAAATTTGGGATTGTTGTTGACGGGACATGGAATGATTATAGTTGTATTCCGTGAATTTGAGAACTTGCTTGTCTAAATATATTTCGTTAGTTGAAGAGCTCTCTTTTTTTTTTTGCAAGAGAAGTATATGGTAACAAATCAGTTGTCTTACTAGTGTCAAAAATAAGAAAAGAAAAAAGAAACAGTTTAGAACCAATTTCCCACTAGTCCAAGTGAATGTAATGTGCAGAACTGTTTAAATGTTTCCTACGTACAGCTATATCACGATGGGGTTAATCCATGGATTTATATTATACTGGCTGCTAAGATATGATCTTATGGTTCTTCCTGCAGTTTATTCCTTTTACAGCAGGCACCTAGCTAGAGATAACTAGGGAACACCAATACTAGAGATGACTTCCTCAAATATGACCTCTACCATTGCCAACACCACGAAATCCAATGATCCAAACTGTCAATTTTCTTGGTTCTTATGTAAGAATCATTTCTCAGGAAAGTTGTCACATCCGTAACTATTTGATCGTGTGAACTGTGCTAGCAATTAAATACTCACAATCATCTCACTCAACAATAGAAATTTAAGTTGTATGCATTTTCAGCAACGCATAACAACAGTTGAGTACAGGACAGAACTATGAGAATGAATAGGCATGAATGTTATATATTAAAGCATACAGGATAAATTATAAATGGAATGAATTCATAATAATGTTGTATGTTGCATGAACCCAAGTTAGGTTGCAATGCCAGTCCCCCAGAGTGAAGAAGTTTCCCTGGGCCAGATAAATCTTCTTGCTTGATGTCATTGTTCACCAGTTCAGTAATGCTCTTGATATATCGCTCCAAATTCTGCTCTCCATGCCTGATCATCATCTAGGATTGTGTTGTTGTGTGGAATGTCAGAGTCCTCCCGGTACATTGGTTGCAGAGCAGACTCTGGCAGTTTACTCTCTGCCATGTACTGCTTCATGGTGATCATCTCCATCTTGTGCTTTCTTTTAACCTTCTCCACTTGCTTCTTCAACATTTCATTTTCTTGATGCACATTCATGAAGTTCTCCTGTGTTATGGGGATAAAACACTTGAGATTAGTTTCAAGCATCAAACACTCTACAACTCTTACTACAGCTGTGGGACTGATGCACATCAAACAAGCACTTATTAGTTTTACGTTCACAGCATAGAATATGACTTACCTGTGCAACTGATGCAGCATGTTCAGCTTCTCTAAGCCGAACAAGGAGTTCTCCAGCAGCATGAACAGCTTCTGCAGTATCCCTGAGTTGAATCTTGAGACTCTTGTTCTCCTTCTTCAAAAGTTCCCTCTCCCTCTCTCTTTCTACTCTCAATACAGAGAGCTCTGCTGCCAGGGATTTGGAGAAACGAGATCCACGACCTTTTCGTCCTGCCTTTGCTGCTGCCCTCTTCACTTCTGCTATCCCTTCCATGATGGCACGGTGCTTTCCACCCAACTCATTATACTTCTCTTGTAGTTCAACATAGTGTTCCACCATTCTAGCATGCCCAAGGACAGATCTATGAAGTGCATCATCCAACTCTTCTGTGCGATTCTTCTCCAAGTTCAGTTCCATCTCCACCTTCTCTGCTCTCCGGCGGATGGACTCAAGATCTATTCTCAAGTCATCAGTTAAGGAAATCCAGTCACTCTCCATTTCTGTCCATCTCTGTCTTTCCTTCTCTAGTTCTTCCCCACTGAAATCTCGATATGAACCACTTTTTCGTAGTTGGATAGATCTTGACAGTAAGGAGGATCTCAGTTTGTCAGTAGACCTTCTGGCAGATGGATCATTTTGTAACTGCAACTTGCTTCTTAGCACCTGAACTTCCTTAAGAAGTGCTTCCTTCTCATTCTGATCAAAATTTGCAGTCCCATACCCAAGATCTAACTCATTATGAACTTCTTTTATCTCACATTCCTCCTGCAAAAAAACAGTGAGAACATGTAAGAGAACTTAGAAACATGAAATTATATTTCACATGTGTCCGGGAATGAAGAAGCTAACCCACTATACCTACCTCCTCATATGGTATCATTTCTTTACCATACTCTGGAACTGAACTATATTTCTCACGTTTGTATTGCTTTACCTGGAAATCAGATTCTCATTCATGTAAGACCCAAAATATGGAGAAGAAAATCATTGAGGTCCAAAACCGAAGAAAAGAAAGTTACCAATTGATTTAACTGCTCAATTTTAGCTGCTTGCTCCATGCAACGATTCTCAAGCTCCTCCCTCTTTGTAGGTTGTTCCATTACATCATCTGCACCCTGATTTAAGGAAAAAATGAAATGAAATAAGAAGGCAGTAATAGACACTTATCTAGCTACATAAGCAGGATTCATAGATTCCTGAGTTAGGTGGGTTAAGCTCAACACACCTCTTTCATTGGCTTAGAATTCCCTGCTTCATCAACTGCTATAATCAATGTCTTCACACTCTCCTGGACCTCATTGGTATCGTCTTCAGGCACTCTTCTTTTGCAAGATGCACAAAGGAAAGAAACAGAAGGCTCAACTATGGATGGTCTTGTTTCTGGTAATGTCTGAGCTGAAGAAGGTTTCAGTGCCAAGTGCTCGAAGGAGAAGGAGACTGTAGATTTGTTCAATGAAGAGTTCTGCTGATGATAGTCAATTAACTTTAGGCCCCTCTGAAGGCTGGCAGCTAATGACTCGGTGGGACCAGAAAAATTCCTGCTTGTCCGCAAAGAGGATTGGATGTTTTCAAGGGACTCTCTCACCACATCCGACTTAAACTTAGAATTGGCTGGTACCTTGTTCTGACTAACTGAACAACTTGATGCAAAAGTGACACTTTTCCTTTGTGTATTTCCAATTTTTGGAGACTCTGTCAACGTAGGTTCTTGAAGGATTGGAGACCGACTGCATAAGCTAATAGAGATGCCACTTCTAGTTGCTGGATTAATAGCCTCTGAGTTGGAATTAGGAGGAAGATCATCCTGTGATTCTTCCATATTAACTTCTTCAAATTCCTCTGTTTCTTTTTCCTCTGAGGAATGGAAGTCATCATCTTCACTCATCAAGTCCATCCCGTCTCCTATATTCTCCTCACAAGAACTATGCAGCTTATCTAGCTGCTGACCTAATTCCCTTACATCCTCCTCATCCACATATACCTCTTCATCAGAATCATCCTCTATGTGGGGTAAGAAAGAGCGATTCAGGCTAACCCGTAACTGATTCATGCTATCACGTACATTTTTCCCTTCGAAACATCCATTACTACTGCCTGCTGAGGTAGACTTTGCTTTAATAAGTTCATCCTGCAAACCACAAATATGAAAAACCTTAAAATTGTATTCTGTTCAGCCTGTGTGACAGAATTAAACATCCGCTCCAAAGCTATGGTACCTTCAACTGACGAATTTGATCACTCAGATCATTAACAGCATCCTCAGTTATTTCATTTATCACTGGTTGGTTCCTGATAGATTTCACTCGTTCTCCAAATCTTAGTGTTTGCAGTATCTCACCGTGATTGCTGCGTTCACAAGAAGCAGAGTCAATTTTCAGATTCTTTCAATTTTCAAGCACACTTTCAAAAGGATGACAACACAATGACCACATGTATGTACGTGCATATGTAAAAGTATATTAATCAAAATTTACCTGTTATCTGGGGCAACAGCGCAGATGACTGTTAGTTTTGAGTTGCCACCTAGTGATTCCCGAAGTAGATGTGTTAAGCAAGAAGACTTGTATGGCACATCTTCAGATTTTCCAGAATGATGCACTTTTGCCAGAGTATTTACCAAAAGCCTGCACCGAATTAACATCAACCACGAAAAAGTCACATCATTGGCCCAAGGCTAACTGATCTCAGCCAAGTCTAGAAACAAACTTATCTTTGTGCTGTTTCCATAAACATGTTACATGATAATACTTAGATATATCAGAATGTACAATTGATCAAAGAAAATGTTTCTCTTATATCTTCTTTAGAAATGCATCTCAGGTCATAACGATACCACTGCAAGTTGTCTACAATCGAGGATTTGATAGAACCATTATCAAATACAATGATTATGGAATCTTACCCAAGTCGCGACAAGGACTTCTTTACATATTTTCCTTCCCTTGCACATTGTCTACCTGCATCCTCGTCTTTATTCCTATCCAAACCAGCAAGATCAACAAAGCTCATTCTGCTTGTTTTTGAACTACCAAAACACTTGGATGAGGTCTCCTGTGGAATCAAGTAATAAATCACTGAATGAAGCAACAGGCAAAAAAAAACTAGTAAACCACCCTCTATCCCAGAAAAATAAATTTCCACTAGTAAACATAACCACTTAGAAAGAAAAAGAAGGTTTGAATCATCAAACAGTAAACAATATGAGATGATACCTTGCACCATGACTCGATAATGAAGGTACAAACAATATGGGACCTAGAGCTCTTAGAGTTTGTGCTAGTTGCTCCAACTTTTCTACTTGAAAGGCCCTGCTCCATAGAGAGAGAAATTGATGAGTATGCAAAGAACAGAACAAAAAAATAGACATCTGGACCTTTATAGTCAATGGAAAAATTGCACAATTCCCACCTTAATCAGAAGTTGTGTCACATCCTCATAGCTAGTCACATACTCCTCTGTCAGATTCTCAACGTACAATCCATTTTTGGGATCATCTTTTATCTATAGCAATTTAAAACAAAACTCGTTTGTACCGTAGCATATTCTAATGAAGCAAACATGTAAAGAAAATGAAAGCAACAATGAGTGAAACAACTAAATATAATCTTCACCTCAAGGTTCCGCATGGTTGGATCAAGTAAATCTCCTATTTGTTCATTATATACCTGTGATAAAGAAGAAATTGACAACAGACATTACTACACAAAGACCAAAGAGACCAAATGTTTCCCTATAGTTTCCAAAAGAATTTAATTAAGAAAACAAAAATGTACCTCAAGAAAAGAGCAACGGAACTGGTAATTAAACTGTTTCCCATCTGAATTCTCTTGCTCCTATACAATAGTCATCCCAAACAAACATTCATGAACACATGTCAGATACACTATTACTTTCTACATTTCAACTCACCAAAATGAAGTAGAAAAACAAGAGACATACTTTCTGTATCTCCGAGAACAACATTTGGAACATACGAGGAACAATGCCCTGGCAACCATCAGGAGATGAATCCACAACCATGGCGCTTGGCGGACCCCACAGCGTGTATGTCTTCCCACTGCCACTCTGAAAAAAATTCAACAAAACATTTTCACATAGGCATTACAGAATCCATCAATACTTGAAATGAATGTACGTTTAATCTAGGGCTATGAATGAATACCTGTCCGTATGACAAAATTGAAGTGTTGTAACCAGCCAAGGCATTTTTAACCAAGGGCACACCAACTGTCTGAAAAACATCTTCCTGGTGGGAACCAAACAGTACTCATGAATCAAAATCCATTAGCCAAGAAACTGAGAAGCTAAGAAAATTACCAATAATAAGACCATTCCTCACTCTTTATATGATTCGAGTAACTTGGTTTTTATGATGCCTAGTTGACAATTCCTATGCTAATAACATCTAGAAGTTCAAATTTTCAATTCTTTTCATCTTTTGTATTCTTTTCTTTGAAACAAAATCTACACCTAGCTCTGAAAACGCTCATAATTGAAAATTAGTTTAGTATCATACCTGATCGGATTTCGAATCAAAAACCGAATCGAACTCAAATTTACGGTCCCCAACCGACACTGTATTGGGAGAAACCTTGTTGACAGTCCAGTCTCCTCCTTTAGTAGGTCTAATTCTCACCACAACCTGTACAAATTTCAAACCACAAATCAAAAATGAGAAAAAAGAAAACAATAATAAAAGCAAGCAATAAAAAAGTCCAAACTATCAAACATACCTTCACTGCAGGGTCCGAAGGTGCCTGGACTTCGTCAGATCCATCAATCTCACTCTGCAAATCAAACAATTTCGATGCTCAACTTTCTAGTTCACACTCCAATTTCAAAATACACAACAATAAAATAGTAATTAAGCTACTCCATTTCTTAAGTACCTTCGCCGGAGTAATCTGAGCGGCGGCGGTCCGAGATTTGGGCAAATCGGACGGTACTGGTGGTGGCTTGGCAGCAAAAGCAGATTCGTCGTCGGCGGCTTGGATGTTAGGGTTAGGAGGAGGGGTGTTTTCGGCATTTGGCGTGGTGATTTTGTGGCTGAAGAAGGATTTGCCGTGCTTGGTTGAGATGGATCTGGGGAGGAGGTTTCGAATGGAGGAAGCGGAGATGGTTCCCAGGAATCGGGACTCGCCGGTGGTCTCTGTGACGGTGTTCTTCGGCTTCATTGTTTCCGAGATGAAGAGAGAGAAAGGGCTTGGTGGAGAGAGAGAAAGAGAGAGCTGTACAGATTTGAATTTGAAACGGTGAAGAGAGAGAGGGAAGAGAGCGTTATTTTGAAGTGGAGTAGGGAGATAGATGACCGTTATACAGCGAATTTTATAGGTGAAATTTCAAATCCAAGGAGTTTTTTTATTTATTATTATTATTATTATTTTTTAAAGAAAGAATAATTAATGAACTTGGTTAAAGTTATTCGAAAATGATAATTATGCCTCATGCCTTTTTATTTTTCTTCCAGATCTATTTCCGTCGAGATGATGATATTGTTTTTTTTTTTTTTTTTGTTACTTCTAGTTTCAAGTATTCATCTAGATTCTACTAATTAAGGAGGAGATTGTGATGTATTGAGTGATTCTAATAGTTGGGAGATATTTATTGAGGAAGAATATGAATTTTGGTTAGTGTGTCTGCTTGGGTAGAAACATGATAGTGATGATGGAACAAGTTCATTCCGTGACTCCTTACTTATGATTGATGTGGAGAACGCAATTTATATATGTATCAATATCGATGGTAACCTAGCTATATGATTATCTTTCATTACTTTTGATTGATGTGAACAACGTAATTCAATGTGTAAATTTGTTGGACGTAGAGGTTTGAAAAGCAGTATGTATCAATATCAATAGTAAATTTTTTAACTATTACTCAAGTCGGCATGCTGCAGGCCTTGGGAACTTGGATTTGCAATTATGGTTTTCTTTTGTTTTCTGGCATTTGTCTTTCCACAACATTCAATGTGAAGCCTTTAATCAGTGCTAATTAGACACTTCATTTGCCAGTTAAGATAACTTGCTTCTATCAAAAGCATGTACCTAAATTGGTATAAAGAGGAACTTGATGAATTCACATGTATGTATCGGTCATGAATGTAAACCACTAAAAGTCTGCCACAAGATCACAAGGCGTAGAAAATAATAAGAGCATAACCGGCCATTTTTGCTTTGATCATATAGAGAACTATATTAACGAGAGCAAGCTAGCCCAGATTAAAACAAACAGGCCTACGAAGGGGAAGCCCATAAAGGGGTATAGACATAACATAACACCTAATCCCACAAAGGGGTACAAACATAACATAACACATCATATAAAACGATGGGCCCAAAACATGAGACCCAGCAAACAAGTGCCGCCTAAATGGAGAGCCCAGCCCAAATCAGTGAATCACCGATGACAGATTTATCGCCATCTCCATAAGGGAAAGCGCCGCCGTCGGGGGGTGTTGCAGTGGTTCCACCACTGTTTTCTCTCCTTTGCCCGCTACCATGAATCTGCGAACCTTGGCTCCGATTCCCAAGGTGGAATCTCGAGGGATCTCCCCGCTCCTTTGTCTTTGAAAAAGACGGGGTCGTTCTAACGTCCAAATCACCAAGATCAGGTCTCGGAGACATTACTCTAGCGGCATCAAAGGGGTGGGGCTTGCTGCAATAGAAGAGGAGAGAAGGGTTTGCGGATTGAGGTGAGGTGGGTTGAGTAAAAAATAGAAGAGAAAAGATGGGAGGAGGACAGGATGAGGACTTTGGCTGCAGACGACATGGATTTGGACATAACTCTGTGGAAGGGTTGAGAAAAAACAAGCCGCAAAAACTAAAACTGTGGATGCTGGGACTAGAAGCCCGAACAAGAGCGCGCTCCCCCGACTCTCAAGCAAGAGATCTGGACCCAATTGGATCTAGATCAAGGCAAGAGAGAAGGGGGAGAAGGGTTTCAGATCTACTCTCTCTCTCTCTCTAGTTTCTAGAGAAGGCAGAGTACGGGGTTTTTCCTTCCACTTTTTCCATAACCGGCCATTAGGTATCATCAATTTGTAACCGAGTAGGCAATAAAATGTATTATTACTACTCGTCAACAAAGTTATACACATCATGCATGTATGCATAGTCATTATTGATGTAGAATAGATGGCTGAAAAGATTGAAGAACATATTAAGTGTAGAAAAGGCGAAATTGGAACTTTGTAGATTTGGTGTTCAGTGTCTAATTGCAAATTAATATACTTTTTCGAGAAAGAAACGGTGCCAGGAGCAAAACATGTGTCTTTGCCACAAGTATGGGTTTTTTTTAACATCAGAGGTCTTTTAGGGCCTCAATCTGGGTTTATTATTTCTGCTAAATTTTAATTTTTTAGTTAGTTTTCGATTTATTTTTAATTTAATCTTTGGTTTTTAGGATTGATTGTTAGAACCCTAGGGTTTATTTTTTAGTATTTAGGTAACCATAAACAACCGCAAACAATCATCTTTTATATTATTATCAATCAAAATTATATTCTCTAATTGACTCTAATTTTATCGTTTTAGGATTTAAAGCTTATATTTTCAGTTTACTCCAAACGTCAATTATAAATTCTTTTATGTAATTAAGTAGATTAAATTGAACAAATAGAGTACGTAACATATATATTGGTGTTATTTTTGACCAATCCATGGTGAAGAAAACGAGTAAAGAATCATCTATAATGAGGATTAATAGTAAGTTATCATTATAGGAAAATTAAACAATTCAAAAGAAAAATACCTGGCTAAATGAAGGAGACGGAAACAAAAAAAAATAATAATAATAAAAATGAAAGGTTTTCTGTAAAAAGACAAAAACTAAAACTAATACAAGGCACAAATAGTTCAAATAAGTAGCCGTTGTGGCCGGTGGGAAGATGATAACTAATCCTATACTCATGGGCCAGCATAGCTGTCAACTACAGTTTACAGCTGACCAACTCTTGTTTACTTTCGCGGCCCTTAAATAAAGCCCAAACTTCTTTTATTTTGTTTGTTATTATTGCAAATTGTACGTAAAGTTTACCTTCATCTTATCTTATCGATTGCATTCGAGCTTCAGGTTCCGTCGCAACGAGCACATAAAGTTTACCTTCAACTTAACAGTTGCACCGAAACTTTCTTCATCACTGGTATCCAAATTTTTGGTTTCATAAAAAATATATCTATGACTATTTTAATTGATAGGATCTCCGGATTTCATCATAAAACCTGAAATGGTTATTAGAGGTTCATCTCAAAACTTCCTCTAAAAGTAGACTATCCAAATCTTATAAAAACATTCTAACATTCATCAATAATCATATTCATCCTCATCTTCTGGAGCCTACCTGCTCCCCACAATTCATAACCAACTCCCCAACAATTTCAATAAATTTAAATTTAACAGAATACAAAGCTATACAAATATTGTTAATCAGCGCAATCTAAATGAAATACTGAAATAAGGTACAAGTAGGTTAAACGGGTAACCTACAATAAAAATGAAGGTGGTGGACATTATGTCTTGACCCCTTACACACGCTCGACCTCAACTAATCTGCAGATTGGGCATGAGAAACCGAAAAGCCCAGGAAAAAGTATTTAAATTATTAGAGTAAGTGGACGAAAAATAAATAATTTCAAGAAAAACAAAATAAAATTTAATGTTTTCCCAAATTTAATTTCATATATAGCAAGTAGTAAATTTCCATAAAAATATATTTAATCAACCTCTGGTACTCATGTCAAAATCATTTCAAAATCTCGCATGATGAAATACCTCATAAATCTCAAAATATATTGTAAATCAACTCAAACTCTATTTCAATTCCTCCGATAAAGATATCTGGAAAAAAACTCGTTGTAAATCTTCTTTTAATAAAATAGACGATGATTAGAGGGAATTGCAGACTAGTCATCTCATACCATCTGGAGGGTACTGTCGACCAATTGAAGCATCGGAGAGTACTGCCGACCGGGATATGAGGAGGCGATGGCTAGAGGATACTGCCGACTACTATCTCATGTCATCTGGAGGGTACTGGCGACTGAAATAGATAGTTAAAGGGTACTAGCGACTAACTATCTCATGCCATCTGGAGGGTACTGCTGACCAGAATATATATTCTAGAGTGTACCACCGACCAGAATATTGTATGGAGGGTACTGCTGATTACACGCATTTATATACGTGTAATCATATCTAAAACACTATAATTAAGTTAATCCTCATGTCAACTATTATGTAATTAATTCACTTTTATTTATTTTGTAGAAAATAAGCGGTGCTGCAGAAATTGTGAGAAATTGAGGCGAAATTGGAGCTAATTGAAATTATCGACATAAGGACAAAAAGTCAACAATAGTCAACGGGTCGATGCAAGCAAATATGTGGAAAAAAAACTTCATTGGTTTGAGCTCTCCCGAAAGCAAAAGAAGAAGAGTAGAAAATGGAAGAAAAGAAGAGAATTATATATAATAGATATATGAAGGAACAACGCAGCAACACAAGGTTAATTAACTAATTAACCAAATAGGTTAATTAAGGGTGCAGCAAACACAGCACGTGATCAAATTCTCCTACATTATTCATTCAGTCTGGCTTTGACACGTGGCAGTCATAAGTCCACAAACCGTATTCTTCTCTCTTCCTTCGTGATAGGCTTTTTATATATATATATATATATATATATATATATACACTGTCACACCTTGAATTTTGAATAACAAATTCAAATCCGAAACATGAATAATAACAAATACAATAACGCTCTGAACTTTTTTCTCAGAAACCATCACACCTCACACCACTCAATATTACATAAATCAAATACTCAAGTTATTTATTACAGCACACTCTCACCAAATAAAATAATAAAACTCAATAAGCATAATAAACCTCACAATACAACGCTGTAAATCAATATTATCACTCTAAACTGCACCGATCACCACCCTGGTTCTCCTGACCTGTAGGATTATCCGCTACACCGTTTGAATAGTGTACCGGGATTGCAACAACACAAAACCTGGTAAGCTTTTGAAAGCCCGTATGAGTAAATTTAGAGATTACACGATTTAAGTTAATAATAAAAACACACAAAGTAACTTCAAAATACACTGAAACATGAAGGAAAGATACTCTCAAGATTTTTTTTTTTTTTAATTCATACTTATGAGTCTCAAGTAACCTCAACGTTACCCTCATAAGACCACTCAACATTTGGCAGACAGACTAGAGCTCTAACTGATCGCAACCACCACCCCGGCGCGAGAGCGTAGTTCACGATTATAATGCTATTAGTAACCACCAACCCGGTACAAGAGCGTGGTTAACAGATCAAATCGTTGCAAGCCATTTTAAGGAGAGTATCTACGTCCTCTGGGCTAGAAAAGCCCCCAAGTATCACGAGCTAAGGTGGCCGGAGGAGTAAGAACCAAGGTGAAGAAGGAAGGCGATTTCCAAATCGAGCGGTGCGGCTTCTCGGCCTTGTAGCGGCTACCATGGTGGTTATTTCTCATCGATCTCTTCTGGAAAGTTCTAGCCAACTTCAAGGTGAGCAAAACCCCTTTTGGAATCAAGTCATTTGGTGCTTGGATGTGGGAGATATCTGCCGGTGAAGGGAAGAGCAGCTCGGGCGATTTCTAGCTCGAGCTGTGTGGCTTCTCGGCCTTGTAGCGCCCTCCAAAGTTTGTTTTTGCACCTTGATGTCTTCTGAGAAGTTTTAAATGACTTCAAGATGAGCAAAATTGCTTTTAGAATCAAGTCGATTGGTGGCCTATAGAGGAAGATATGGCTAGACAAAGCGGAGCCCAGAAATCGCGATGGGAGAGAGATGAAATTTTCTGGAAACTGAAATTTTTTTTGGAAAGTTTCCAAAAATGGAAGATTTATACTAAAATAGAAATTTCTTCCAAAATTCATAACTAATTCATACAAACTCCGATTTTCGTATTCCACATATTCACGGACTTGTATCGACGAGCTCTATAACTTTCACGAAGGAAATTTTTCCAAATTCTATACATATAAAAAGTCAATTTTCACGACCCTCTAAATAACGTTCGTTTAGAAAATAAAATCAATTCGAAAAACCGAATTTCCCACACAATGACTTACGAAATAGTCTCAATATTCATAATTCAAATATCCGAACAATTATTGAATTACAAGAATTTATCTAATGAAATTTCGGATCTTCACAGTCTACCCTCCTTAAAGGAATTTCGTCCCGAAATTCAAGCACGCTCGTCGACAAAAAGCTGTAGATACTTTTTCCTCATGTCAGACTCTAACTCCCATGATGCATCATCCTCGTCATGATGACTCCACGATACCTTCACCATGTCAACCTCCTTCCTACTGAGTCTCTTCGTAGATCTATCCACGATACGAACTGGTTCAACCACGAAGATCACATCTGCATTCACATCAATAGTACCGAAATCGATCACATGTGACTCATCATGGATATACTTCATGAGCATAGATACATGAAAGACATTGTGTACAGTAGACATACTGGGTGGCATGGCAAGCTGATAGGCCAGTTCTCCGATTGTCTCGAGAATTTCGAAAGGTCCGACATACCTTGGAGCTAGCTTCCCTTTCTTACCGAATCTCACCACGCCCTTCATGGGCGAGAATCTCAAGAACACATGATCACCCGCCTCAAACTCTACCGGTCTCCTCTCCAAGTCAGCATAGCTCTTCTGCCTACTCTGTGCAGTCTGAATCCTATCCTGGATGGTAGTGATCTTCCCAGTAGTCTCCCGAACAATTTCATGACCTAAGAGCACCTTATCCCTAATTTCTGCCCAATAGATAGGAGTCCTACGTGGCCTGCCATAAAGAGCCTCATATGGAACCATAAAGATACTGGAGTGATAGCTGTAAATGTAGGCAAACTCCACCAACAAAATATTATCCTCCAAACTTCCCTTGAAGTCTCGCTATCTCGTTCACGTACAACTTGCACATAGTGTCTTCCGTGTATGTCTTCGACAGAGGAAGAAAATGTGCCAACTTTTTCAAATGATCAACAATCATTCACACCGAATCATGACTTTGTCTGAACTTAGGTAATCCAGTCACAAACTCCATAGAGATCTGCTCCCAATTCCACAGGGAATAGGTAATGGCTTCGACATACCTATATGTCTCTGATGCCTTGCATTCACATACCGACAAATAAGACACATGGACACAAACTCTGCCACAGTTTCTTTATCCCATTCCAGTTGTACCACTATCACTTGCACTGAATTAATCATAGACTTTTTCTTCAGTCTAGGCACCTCAATACATTTCATACCACTAAAAACTCTAAGAGATGAGGCGAAACTAAACACCAAATCTTCGCCTTTCACCAACATCACAACAGACCTCAGTCTTGCTTCACTTTGAAGCTCAAAACAAATTCCCCAAACTTAAGTTCATCATTCCACAAATAGAATGACACATTCACACTTAGAGTAATTCCGCAAAGCTTCTAGAACAGTCTTAAATCCTCGAACTAAGATATGTCTAAGTCAGACAACTAATATAGGTACAGCACCTGACATCATCACATTACGATATTCTACCACTTCATTTGGTGGTAAACCAAACCTTTCATGCATCAGCACTATGCAAAAACAACATATGATACTAATTACTCAACCATCCAGAATCATGTCCCCACAACAGTATCTTTATCACTTCTCTGATAAAGCATCTAATGTACTTCTAAAATTGAAAATAAAAATTTCACTTCAACTCAAATCTCATCACACTATTTCTTCACAGTTATCCTATCACGAGGTCACATCATGCTTTCCCTAGACTAAACCCAACTCTTTCATGATATCAACGAATCATGTATCCCTACTCAACAAGTGTCCTACCATCATAGAACATAATCAACATAAAGTCTAGCCTCGATTAAACCACACAAATATTGTCACACAAACTACCACTAAGTATTGCCAGACAAGCACAACAAGTTCTGCTACAGGAGTCCTATAAGCACTGTAGGGTTGTCATATAAGTACTGCTACAAAATCATTTCACTACACAGACAACATTACAATGAATATTCAACTGTCTCGAGCCATAAGCAATAACACAGCCATGCTGCATCAACACACACTCCAACACTAAATAGATGTATCAGTGTAGATAACTAAACCATCACCACCAGTAGAATAATCAACACTGGAGCTATAGTCAATCTAGTCTTCAGCTCATTAAATGCCCTCTCGCATTCTTTGGTTCATACCAGCTAAACTTCTTTCGTGGTCAACTTAGTCACAACTGAAGCGATACTAGAAAACCCCTTGAAGAATCACCGATAATATCCAATCAAACTATGGAAACTATAGGTCTCGGTAACAGTAGTAGGACGATTCCAACACATCACTATCTCAACTTTAGAAAGATCCATAGAACTTCATCCTTTGAGACCTCATGACCAAGAAACTTAATATCTTTCTGCCAAAATTTACACTTCTTAAACTTTGCATAAAACTTTTCTTTACTTAGAATCTGAAACACAAACCTCAGATGCTCAACAATGACTTGGAATCAATCAAGATGTCATCCACGAATACCACGACAAATTGATCCCAATATCTTCTAAACATACGGTTCTTCAAGTCCATAATGTTGCAAGTGCATTAGCTAAACCAAATGGCATGACAATAAACTCCTAATGTCTATACCTGGTCCTGAAAGCAGTTTTAGAAACATCTTGTTCCTTCACCCTCCACTGGTGATATCGGATCTCAAATCAATCTTCAAGAAAATGGTAGCTTCCTTAAGCTGTCCAAACAAGTCATCGATCCTAGGTAAAGGGTACAAATTTTTGATCTTCACCTTGTTTAACTATCGATAATCTACTCACAACCGTAGTGAATCATCCTTCTTTTACACAAACAATACATGTACAATTTAAGGAGAAGTACTAGGTCTAATGAACCCCTACTCAAGTATACCCTCAACTTGAACTTTCAACTCATTTAAGTTCAGCTAGTTTCATCCAATAAGGTGCTATTGATATAGGTACCGTACTTAGTATTACGTCGATAGCAAACTCCACTACCCTCCTTAGAGTTAACCTATGTATCTCCCGAAAAACATCACTAAGCTCGAAAACCACAACAATCTCTTCCCTAACCGCAGCTCTACTCACAAATTTCACATGAGGCAAGAATCTTGTTCAATGGCTAAAACCCTAACCAAAATAAGTTCTATAGACTGGTTACATCATGCTAAATCAAAGCATTCAGCCCAGCTGAAACTTCATGACCAAACTCTTTGTATCTTTCTAACTCTTAAACCGATATGGTTTTGAGAACTCTACCTCATAATCTCTCACACTCCTATCTGCTTGAGTTTGTAAGATCAATTCCCTTTCCAATTGTTCCCTCACTGAAACTAAAAAGTTCTTCTCCTGGAAGAGTTCTCCAAAACAATCCCAAGTCATGGTAGATACATCTATTAACCTCTGTGCGTAGTTTCCACCACACCTGTGCATCATCCTAGAGCATATATGAGGTTATCTTCCTCTTCCTAAGGTCACCACAGACCACCATCTCCAAGTATGTATTCATATTCTCGATCCTTTGATACCCCAATGTATGATCTGTACTTCCTCAGAATGGGACTGCTCCCAGACTCCTAATCTCTTTTGCTGACTTCAACAAATGAGTGGCATCCATCACATCAATCACAGGTGGAACAGGCAACTCAACCTCTGATGCCTCCACCTCATCCTCGAATATCTCAACAGGAGAGATCATGTTTTCACCTCGGACTCTACCTTTACTTCTGGGTCTACCTTGACCCCTAATTATACCTCCCAAAAGGTCAATTACCTTGGAAGCATATCAATATGTGGTTAATACTTGTATATCACTCAAACGCAAGTATAACTCAAATCACAATAACCAATCAACCACACCACTACATTAGAGGGTACAATTCCATCACCTATGTCAAATCTGAGTTAAAGCTGAAGGTTTCCATTCTTCAAAAGATTAAACTCAAGAAGCTACACAAAGCTTCTACTCACACATCACCGAGTCGACACAACCCTCTCAACTCCACCCTCTAACCCTTCCTACATACCCAATGACTATATCAATACCTAAGAGTATATGATGGGGATCCGCTGCAGACGGGCCATCACTCGGTCAGTATTGATTGTCACCAAATATGTACCTTACGCTCTGATACCAAACTGTCACGCCCTGAATTTTGAATAACAAATTCAAATTCGAAACATGAATAATAACAAATACAATAACGCTCTGAATTTTTTTCTCAGAAACCATCACACCTCACACCACTCAATATTACATAAACCAAATCCTCAAGTTACTTATTACAGCACACTCTCACCAAATAAAATAATAAAGCTTAATGAGCATAATAAACCTCACAATACAACGCTGTACATCAATACTATCACTCTAAACTGCATCGATCACCACGCTAGTTCTCCTGACCTGTAGGATTATCCGCTACACCGTTTGAATAGTGTACCGGGATTGCAACAACACAAAACCCGGTAAGCTTTTGAAAGCCCGTATGAATAAATTTAGAGATTGCACAATTTAAGTTAATAATAAAAACACACAAAGTAACTCCAAAATACACTGAAACATGAAGGAAAAAAATACTCTCAAGACTTTTTTTTTTTAATTCATACTTATGAGTCTCAAGTAACCTCAATGTTACCCTCATAAGACCACTCAACATTTGACAGACAGACTAGAGCTCTAACTGATCGCAACCACCAGCCCGGCGCGAGAGCGTGGTTCACGATTATAATGCTATTAGTAACCACCAGCCCGGTACAAGAGCGTGGTTCACTGATAGTATGTCATGGTCACACTCGTGACCTATTGATCTCCACAAATCAAAACAATTTATTGTTTCTCAAACAATAAAACTCAACACCTCTCTCAATATATCCTTATCGAAAAGTAATCATCCAAACAATAATAGCAACACAATCATGCATATTGTTTCCTCAACACAATCCATCAATAAATATATATCATTACGTAAATAATATATATACATGACATTCACAAATGAATGCCTACTAATACCAACTATAGTTCACATACATTAAAACAAAATTCAATTTATACTTAAATTCATTTTGTTACCTGTGAGCCGCAGTCCTATGAACCGTAGTCGATCAAGTTCATATTATTTCAAACAAATCTTTATTTTCTTAAAACAATTTCCACACATTCACAATTCAATATAAATCACTAAATTTCGGTTCGTAAATGAACCATGTGCGATTTACTCACCTCTAATTCCAGCTGCTTCTTCTATCAATCAAAATCATAACCAAATGCTCGTCAATTCAAACCGTCAAGTACCTAATCAAGTGCGGTCTTTGTTTAGCAAACGAAACACGAAATAAACTTAAACGACAATCCAATAGTCGGATTCTAAAATAAATACGATCCAACAGTAAAATCTTCACCTGTGACCACACAAAGTCATTGGGACAGTCATACGATCATTATACCAAAACTACAAGTCCATCAGACGGTCACATCTTCACATATCACAAATCGAACGATCGAATATCTTAAAAATTCATAACTTAATCATACGATATCCAAAAAATACGTATTATATATCAAAATGATCGTATCAACATGTAGAATACAAAAATGGGCAGAAACTTCACTTAGGGTGGCCGGAGGTTGCCGGAAACCACCTTTACAGTGGCGGCGCCGCCTCCCATCCAAAGTCAAAATTTGACAAAACACCCAACACGAAAGTTCTTAATCTTAACTCCAATTTGAACTTTCATAAATACACCAAAAGTCAGATATAAGCCAAAAGATCGAATTTTACCTCGCAAGGTTTGAAACTCGAAGAACCCTAGTTTTAAAATCTTCCAAATTCGATCTCCACATATCAAATCGTTGCAAGCCGTTTTGAGGAGAGTATCTACGTCCCCTGGACTAGAAAAGCACCCAAGTATCACGAGCTAAGGTGGCCGAAGCAGTGAGAACCAAGGTGAAGAAGGAAGGCGATTTCCAGATCAGGCCGTGCGGCTTCTCGGTCTTGTAGCGACTACCACGGTGGTTATTTCCCATCGATGTCTTCTGGAAAGTTCTAGCCAACTTCAAGGTGAGCAAAATCCCTTTTGGAATTAAGTCATTTGGTGCTCGGATGTGGGAGATATCGGCCGGTGAAGGGAAGAGCAGCTCTGGCAATTTCCAGCTCGAGCTGTGTGGCTTCTCGGCCTTGTAGCGCCCTCCAAAGTTTGTTTTTGCACCTTGATGTCTTCTGAGAAGTTTTAAATGACTTCAAGACGAGCAAAATTGTTTTTGGAATCAAGTCGATTGGTTGCCTGTAGAGGAAGATATGGATGGACAAAGAGGAGCCCAAAAATCGCGACGGGAGAGAGAGGAAATTTTCTGGAAACTGAAATTTTTTGTGGAAAGTTTCTAGAAATTGAAGCTTTATACTAAAATGGAAATTTCTTCCAAAATTCATAACTAATTCATACAAACTCCGATTTTCATATTCCATATATGTACGGATTTGTATTGACGAGTTCTACAACTTTTATGAAGGAAGTTTTTTCAAATTCTGTACATATAAAAAGTCAATTTTCACGACCTTCTAAATAATATTCATTTCGAAAATAAAATCGATTCGAAACTGAATTTCTCACACAATGACTTACGAAATAGTCTCAATATTCATAATTCAAATATCAGAACAATTATTTAATTACAAAAATTTATCTAATGAAATTTCGGGTCTTCACATACACACACACACACACACACACAATTCCACCGAAATTAGGGAGCCACACCACCAGAATCCCATCATCCTCTCTCTCTCACACCCTCCACACCATTTCTTCTCCTCACCAAGATCCATTTTCCTCCTCACCTAGAACCACACCACCTCACCAAAATTCCATCACATCCTCATCAATTTCTCCAGGGATTTCAAGAGGCATCAAGATTTGAGATTGGGTATAGTGGGAAGCCATAAATCAAGGCTTATCATAATTGCTCCATAGCAATTTGTGACTTGTTCTTGTTACTTTTCACTCCTTTTCACCTTTACCTCTTTAATTGATATATATTGTTGTTGATTTGTGAATGGGTTGTGAGTAGTCTATTTAGGAAGCTATGGTTTGAGCCTTAGCATGAATTTAATGTAATAAATATGTTTTGAAATGGTTTTCAATTTCGTTTTTGGCATATGTTTTATTCTATAATATTTTGCTTAGATGCATGCTTAGGAGCTTGATTAACTCTTGAATGTGTAGATGAACATGTCTATAACAAATTAGGGGACCTAATCACTTCTCTAATTTATGGCTAGGACACTTGTTTGGAACATGGTTAGTTAAAATACCAATTTCGATTGCCGTATTGGCTAGCTTGGGAACCATGATTCTAGGACCCTTCGCCTTTTGGTGCAATTAGAGGCCCTAACAAGACTTTAGATTGTCTCAATTGAGTTTCTACGACCCTTGATCCGAAGTAGGAATACCCTTTAAGGAATCTAATGACCCATGAGCCTTGAAAAGCCTTGGGTACGGTTCTTGATGTCACTATGAATTGAATGACTATTGTCGGAGCATATTTGTGCATTAAATTTGGCTAAGAGGATACTCTGGTGACCTAGTTTCCATTTCTTGATTAGTTTCTATTATCTCCATTCTTATTAGCTACTTTAATTTTCAATTGTCAATTTATTTTTCAAAATCAAAAATCTAATTACACAAACCACGTACTTTCATTGTCCATACCATTTGGTTATGGGTTTTTGTATTCACGTGTGGTTCTCTTGACCAATTTTAGGCTTGGTTGTTCCGAGCCAGGCATGTAAATAGCTTGGTGTTATTTTTAGGTTTTGTTTGTTAAATTGTTGGTGACTTAGTAATCGGCATAATCAAGGATTGGAGTTAGCTTTTAAATCCCCGTGGTACGATAAATTCGGGTCTAAATATCTCCCATTTCTTTGATGACCGTGCCCTTAAGTTGCATTCAAGCACCAAATCAACTGCCGACCAAACTATTACCTGCAAGATACTGCAAGAACCAGGTAATGCATGCATGAGTTAATATCATCATCTTTCATATTTTTACCTCCTCAATTGCATATCTTTGAACTCATAATTTATGATATTTAAATCTCTATTTTCTGAAAGAAATTCTTGATAACTCAATAATTCAATAACTTTCCGAAAGAAAATCTTAATAGCTTGAAATTCAATTAACTCGATAATTAATAAAAGCTTTTGCAAACTAAAACTTAATCTCAACTTAATTAACTTTGTAAATCTTCACTAAATCGTCATAAGAATAAATCATGAAATCTCGATAATTTATTCGTACTCAAATATCATCATAAAATTCTCAATAATAAATATTTTAAATAGCTTGATAATTAAATAAAGTTCTCGAAAAGGAAAATTCACTAACAATTTAGTAAATCATAAATAAATAGTGAAAGCAAAATTCAAGAAATCTTGATAAATTGTTATTGAATCATAAAATCATTATGATAAATTAATATTTGAAAAATAATATTGCATGCCTAATAATTGAAAAACAATTGTCCATCCACAGAAATTTCGCTACGACACAGTCCGACGAATTCCTCCTCGAGTTCGGTTTACAAGTCGTTCTAAACAAAACGATAACCATGAATAATTGATTTCGAGAGTCGATATTAAATTAACGATAACAAGACCGAAACCCTAAACTATAATTTGTTGATATCTCGAATTTACATCAAAACAAATTCAAACTTCATATATCACGTTAACTATTCAAAAAAATTATCAAAAAATGGGTTTGATCTAATAGTTGGATCTTCCCGAATCAAAATCCGAATTTCTAAAACTTCAGAAATTCCTGTTGTTCCCAAAGTTCATCGTATGACTACCAAACTATATCCATATGTTTGTAACGATGAGCTATACCCATTACACCAAATTAGAACATCTGAAACGGCTGGACGCCCCCCACACGTCGCCACCTGCAACCCCTAATTGGGACACCATACCTATGTCAAACAGTTCCTAACAACATCCCCAACAACTTTTCTGACTACAACATTGATCAACTTTAAGTGTATAAATCAGAAATTACCTCGAACACTCCGAAACCTCAAATTTTCTCTACTCTTCAATTCGTACTACTTGAACTAAATTGGTGGAAGAGGCGGGTATGGTTTGAAAGAGTGTGATGAGGTCTTCAGAGCCTGGGTGGTGGCGCGAGCTATGGTGGCCGAAAAACCCAGAATTGACTAGTTTGCTCGGCGAGGCCCCAAGGAAAAACTTCTCTTTGGTTCTCTCAGTTCAAGGCTTGGCATGAATTTCTTCCATGGATGGCAAGAGGAAAGAGATGCGATCAATTTTTTGCCCGTGGCGATGTCGGTAGTGGCCAAAGAAGGAAGAAAAGACCGGGTCAATGTTCGGGCACGATATGGGTCAAGTTAGCGATTAGGTCAATGAGAGAGAGTTTGGGACTAGGGTCTCGGCCCAAAATGGAAATTTCTCAAAACTGAAATCTCAAACTGCTATTTATAGTGGTTTTCCGAAGTAGTAACTCGAGATTTTTAAATCGTAACTTCTTTGTGAAAACTCCGATTTTAATGTGTAGCATGTCCACAAACTCAGCTTCATGTGTTATACAACTTTCTAGAAGGAAGTTTTCTCAAAAAGTGAATAGAATAAAAAATCAACTTTTAGTGTCCTTGAATGTATCGAAACAAGGGTAAAAAGTAAAGGATAATTGTCATTCACTGTCTAAATGACTAGATAAATAGGTAAATTTGGTTACATGGTGTAATAGTCTCGCCACTTTATAAAAATTTCACCCTCGATATTTCGTACTTGTCAATTGAAGAGATGGAGATATACAAAATGCTGAGTATATTTATTGAAGAAAAGGAGACGTACAGATCTAACGAAAGAGATGACGATGGGTAATAAAGAGAAGTGCTAGTTTACCAAAGATAGAATGGAAGTATCACTTGGCTTAGGTAAAGTATAACAGTTTGATCGAAATTGAATAATATACTCATATTAATCTCTAATGAAGGATGACTCTCCTAGTGAAGGATAGCCTGAAATCTGGTCTGAGGTGCTGGACGTGCACGCTGACCTCTACCTTACCAAGCGTTATATCTGCCTGCTGCACTAGCACTAACACCACTGCTGAACGGACCACCAGATGCACCACCCAATGCCTGTCTGGAGTTTTGACCAGATCCCGATACATTTCTCTGCATCAATTGTGGGCACTCATATAGTGACCCTGCTGGCCACACTAATAACGCTCTACTACCTACTCAACAGTGACCCTCATGGTATCCACCACAAGTCTGACACTACGGAAAGTAGCTCTGACTCACACAAGTATCATAAGGATCACTAAACTCACCAGTGTCGTCCTTGAAGTTCCACTCATCCGTCTAATCATATCTCGTGTCACGTCCACCAAAACTCAGTCTAGCTCTAGAACCGAAACTGCTAGGTCTACTGCCACCTTCAGACTCAGATCCCGACATAGAAACAGTCATCTTGGGTGGACCCTGACTAGGGCCACCGATCTCCAAAGGTCGTGAACGAGATAGAATCCTGGCCTCACATCTCATAGCAACCTCAACAGCCAATCTAAACTCCGGGTAGTCATAAGAGCATCTCCCATGGTATGCTAAAACCATTTGGGTTTTAGCCTACCAAAAACAGAATATTCCCTCTAATATGTTTTTTTGGACTACCAATAAAAAACAGTGTTGCCACCGCAGCCAAATTCCGTAAGCCAAAAATCAAATATCATCACATCCAACAGTTATAATTTGAAAATGACCAAAAATGGGCTATTTTTCTAGCTTAGAATATATTTCCGAGTATGGTTTTGACGAGGGTATCAATAAAACTAGTTGATTTAGTTAAATAAAAATAAGTATATCATAAAAATTAATGATTACACATTTATTTTAAAAATTCTAAACATATTAAATATTGGGCTCGTATTGAAGATCTCAACTAGATATTTACAATGATTTAATTTTTTTTTGATCAATAAGAACTTCATTAATAATGAAACTGCTTACAACGAGTTATAGGCGACATCTCTTACTCAGAAACGGCCTCTAGACTTCACACTGGAAATCTATACCGACTGACTCTAAACTTGCACTACAACTGTATGACAGACAAAAGCGCAGGAGCAGTGAATTCTTGATATCTCACCTCTCGTCCAGCCAGTAAGAACTCTAAACTTGACAACTTACTTGTGTCGACACTAAACTCACCCACCAGAGTCCTCCTAACCAGCGTTTGATCGATCAAGCCAATACTCATTGTGACCTAAACCCGACCAAAAAGGTTGCCAGACAAGCAGACCTGGGACTAAAAAACTCAACACCATCATTACCCTCTTGTCAACACCATCCATCCACCACTGCTCCAAATCGTCATCGCCTTCGACTCGATTGCAGACAGGAATGACCCACTAGAAGGCCAAGGATGATTGTCTATAGCCAGACATTTTTGCCACCGCTGCTGACCCAACTCTAGAACAGGAACGACCTCTCGACCGGTGAAGAGAATATTGTCTATACCAAAAATTACAGTGCGACCCAACAGCTAAAACTAAAAAAAACCTACAAATGACTTATTGATGAAAACCAAATAAAGAAACCAAACACCAAAACCAAATAAAGAAACCAAACACCAAAAACTCTCAGCAGGCCGCCACACCCACCACCACCTGCAAACACCACCGCCTGCATCGGAGCCTGGCCTACATCAAGCCACCGTCTGTCGCAGACCACCGCATGCAATAGACCGCCGCCAGCATCTGAACTCCCTAACCTGCATCAGATCGCCCTCGCCTGCATCGATCTCCCACTTGCCGACGATCACCTCTGTCAACGCCCCGCCAACCCGATTGTCCCAAAGCCCAGCCATTCCGGCCACCCTATCCAAACCAGATCCGGGGGCAATACCTACAACCCCAAACCAAGAAAACCTGATCCCCAAACCCCAACCCCGACCCAATGGGTTTCGAGCGACTACCACCGGGTCGGCGCTACACCATGAAGAGGACGGAACCCCAGAACCGCAGATCGACCCCGTAACAGCAACCATGCTAAACCTCCATCTCATCCCTCCAAACAGCCTGTCCTCATCCATCCCTTGCTAAGCACTGCTGCCTAACCGGCCATCCAATATACTCAACCTAAATTCCGATCTGAACCGCTCGGGAGCGAGTGGTTCGATCTCAAAAGCGGCCCAATCTCGGCCACCACCATCCTCGCCCTCAGAGAGAAGCATCACCGCGAAGGCCAGATCCCGTCCGGCTGCACGCGCCACGCGCCGACGAGGCCAGAAGCCCTCACCGACGAGGGTGCGCCGTCGGACGAGTAAAAGTTTTTTTTAACAGGGAAACCCTAGTTCTAGAGAGAGAACTAGATTGCTGAGAATCTTAAGAAAGTTAAATTACAATGATGTAATTTTAATATTTAGTAATATTATAAATAACCCATGTATATAGGAAAAATGATTTTTCTTAAATGTAAAATTCATATTCTTAAAGAAACAAAAAAAAAAGTCAGCAGGATCCACCATTTGGCTTACCAAATCTGAGCCCAAATTTAACTTAACAAATTGAGAAGGCCAAATTTTTTTCTTGATCTACGAGAAATAGCCTACGGCGGTGGGAGCATGTCACTACCAGCTTAGGTGCATGAAGGGATGCCGCCACGAGTAGAAGCCAAACGACCACCCCGCCATCATCACCAGCACGCCAACAAGAAACGCCACCTCACCCAAACACCCCTTCCTCGCATGGTTGCGAAGCTCCCATACCAGATTGGAAAACTCCGATCCAAATCGAGCCTGTCGAAGCCCCACCTCAACGCCATCCTGCCAGCTACCGCCATTAATGAAAGGGAACAGAACGCCGGTACCACCAGTCTGGCACCGACAGGGCCTAGCTCCAAACGATCTCAAGACACACCACCACCACACGGCTTGCAATGTCGTCAGGGTCTAAGTCACGCCGTCGTAGCAGAGGGTGAGAAACAACCATCCAAGCTTCCCTGCCTGACTGCACTCACCGCTTACCGACAAGGCTAACAGCCTAGCGCGGCATGGGAGCCGCCGGATGAGGACCTGCAAGCTTATCGAAGGAATCCTGGCCGCCCTATACTTTCTCTAGCGGGAGAGAGAGATGCTCAAGAAATAATCAAGAACGGGGTTATTATTAAGAGAATAAGGCATTGACACGAGAGTGCTGGATCTTGGTGTCATAGGAGAGGATAAACCTTGCATAGAGCGACATCATCTGTGTGTTTACTTCAATGCCACTCTTCCATCATGCAAAAAGAAAAGGTACGGCCTTCATTCTCTGAGTTCTCTCCCCGATCAGCATATGGTTTCGTTCGTTTTCAATGCCTTGTTTAGTGGGAGATGAGCAATTTGGGTTCTTTTGTGGATTGTTTGGTTGATATTATGTCTGTGTTTATTGCTTGTTATAGATTGATTGTAGTCGAATTTGTGTTTTGATTGTTGTGGACAAGAATTGGGTAGGTTTTCGGTTTCAATGTCAGTATCTACGACCTAAGTATGGTGGTGAAGCATGTGAGATATGCATCTTCAATTTCGGTTTCATGTACTGAGCTTTCTGTTAGTGATAATTTGGGAGTCAACACCTCTATGATTTTAATATCTTTCGACACCACAAGTAGCTAGGGACCTCATAGGTTCATAACAGCTGAGTAGGAATACTTCGGTGATTAATGTAGGAATTGGGTGCTTGTTCTCTGGCATTTTCCATTTTTTGTGCAACTCTTTGTTATGTGATGGTACAGTTGTTGAGAGTTAATTTTTGTGTGGTCTTTTCTCAAAACATTGAATCAATGTGTTGATTGTTGAAGGATATTGTGGCTCTTAATATAGAAATTTCTAGTTGTGTTAGGCATAGTCTCTTGGATGTATCAGAATGTATGTCACTTGTTTGGGATAAACGTAGATGCTGCAATTTAGCTTTTCTCTGAATGCAGCAAACTAATTAGCTTTTGGAATTACTTTTTCCCTACAATGACTTTACTGATGACGTTCGTTGGATGTGTGCGTGTGGGTGGCCACATGAGAATAAAGAGTGAGAAAGTAAAATAGAGAGGAGAAGGAGGAGGAGGTGGCTCAATATGATTCTTAAACTTGCCTGTTCAAAACACTTACCTTGATACATCATTATCTTTGTTCAAATTCTAAACTTGAAGATGCATAAAAGATTTAACACTTACCTCATGATAATGTCTGGATTTGACACTTTATTATACTTAAAGATGCATAAAAGATTTAACACTTGTTTGGGAATTGATGAATTTTGAAATCATGAAGCTGAGGTTGCCTCATCAATATTCATGATCAAGAGGAGCATTAGGATTCGTCACTAGTTTTAGCATTAGCGAATGATCAAATGTTCCTTTAGAAAGCAGAATAACGAAATGTTAAGGGTTTTTTGTCTGAGGTTTTTATTTCCTGACCAAATGATGAATATAAGATGGCAAACGTTTCGCATTGAGATTCTTTGGCTTCTTGGAAGGTTGTATACTCTAGAAGTTAATCATGTGATTGTTATGCTATATATTTCTCAATAAAGTGGAGTTGTAAATCTCTACTGACATGGGAGGTTTCATGTATGTGTATGTGATTTATCTGGAGGTGCTGTACATTATGAGGTGATTTCTTTTCAGTCTTGTTTGTGGCTGTTTATATCTCCCCTGTGGTTTGGTTTCTCAAAGCTTTGATATGATTTGGCTTACCAACCCCTTGATACAGTGGAGACATAGGAACTTTTGCAGAGAATATGCTAGGAGAGGGAGTAAATTAGATGAAGATGTCTAATTAAGAGAAAGGGGAAGACATGCAGACTTTATACCTCTTATGCAGAGAATATGCTGTAGACTTATGTATTTGAACAAAGCTGGTTTCTGACAAGAAAGATGAAGAAGCATATGGCATAATCACTACATGTGGAACATGGATGATTCTCGAATTGCTAGCTAACAGATGTTCTGTAGTGAACTTTCTTTGCTTTCCTCAAGTATTTGCAGTTGTGTTAAATTCTATCTTAGGCTTGATCTGTAAAAGCGTATTGCTAGTTTGCATTTAATTCAAAACCTAATTACAACACTTATAGTTGTCCCTCTGTTGCTTACAAATTTAGAAAATATTGTCTTTTTGTAATGAATCTCTATCAGAAATGAGATGAATGATTAAGATTCTGCTAGAAGCTTTGTAGCTGTTTCACACTTGCCTGGCCCACAAATCACCTAAAGAAGGCATACCATAAAGTAAGTGATACTGAAGCAAATACATGAGTCCACAGCATTATACTTCATATGACCTGCAGACTTTAGTGGAAGACCACAGACCAAAATCTTTGATTTAGGCATGGTTGATTAATTAAACATTCATATTTGGAAGACCACAGACCAAAATCTTACCTTCTTTTGCTTTCTTATGTCGGGTTTTTTTTTGTACTCTTCTTATTTTTCCCTTGTTTCCTTGCTTTTCAAAATCTTTCAGCTAATTTAGTATCTTCTTGTCATATGCATGTCATAGGTACTAAAGCTTGGACTACATTTTGTCCGCAGTGAAGAAAGTTCAGGTGATGAGTCAAGTGGTAGGATAGAGATGGATGATAATATAGAAGAAGAATACAATGGTCATAGTGCACAAGAAATGGAAACAATAAGAAATAACATTACTCAGAGTTTGATGAGTGTTAGTAATAACGTGGACATTCGAATATGTTATGATATTTTTCGTGGTTACTTGATGTCAATTAGAATCAATTGTTATTAATGTTATTAATATATTTGTGTAAGTTATTATTTAAATTGTCCAATATTAATTATATGGTCACTATGATTTATAAAAATTAAAGTTAACAAAAACTTATAAGGAAGTAATAAAGATTAAAAATGATAACAAGAGCATTTAAACAACATTGTATTACTAAATAATCAAGGTAAAATAATATTTCATGTCCAAATTGGTCATTCCACAAACAAAAAGCACAAGCAGTTTGAGTTTACCAAACACTTTGCCACTGCTGTTGTTACTGACAGCACTTATAAAAAGTTATTTTGCTTTTCAGTCACTTATTCTCATAAATAAGCAGAAGTCAGATTTTCTTAAAAGTACAGTCATACCAAACATAGTCATATTGTGTATCAAAATCTAAAGCCTATTTTGGGCCCAAACGCCAACAGTTCCTGAACATTTCTGAAGTGCGACTCACCACAACAGGTAAATATAGAATGCATTCATATGCATGCATACTAATCTTAGTTTTCTTTGGGTAAATCCATTAATATATTAGACAACAGGATGCCAAAACACCACCTGGAAAAGCTCAAAGAGCAGAACACAGACACGCCTCGCCGAGGAGGAAACAAAAGAAAGTCGAAGATGACAAACCTACCTCACCAAGGAGCTAGGAAACAAAGGAAAACCAAGATGATAAAGATCGAACAATAGGAAATAGAAAAAACATTACAGAAGCCACTTCTGAATAATCTCCAAGCAAGGTGGGCCTCGATTAATATCCAAAGAACACAATCGAAGCCTTACTGGAGCCACAATGATCTTGATTGTTCAGAATAAGGATTCTATTAATTAGTCTAAACTTTGTCCTGGGCTTGTAAATCAGCCATCTCTTAGTTAAGCATTTAAACTTATAATTGTTTGCCCAAGCCCACATGCACAAGAAACCCTACCTAATCAAACCGTCTCGGTCTCTCCTATAAAAAGTTAAAGAGAAATACGTAATCAGTTCCCAAACCCTAACCAGAGTTTGTACAGAAGAACTCATCATCATTCCCATATCTGTTATTTCTGCAATTCGGCATATTCATTGTTTTTTTTTCCTTTTTTTTTTCCAGAGCGGAAACATTTGATTATCTTTCCGGATTGAGATTTTCTTTGTCAAACTCTTACACGATCAATAGAAACTTTGCCCCACAAATTAGTGCTTGACCTACAACAACATATATATTTGTTTACTTATTTGAGTGCAAATTACAAACTGAACTGTCTAAATGATGACTTATAGAAAATTGTATTGCATGCGTATAGGTAACAAGAAGGAAAGACAAACAGTATTCTACAAGTTGTTTAATTTGGTGTTTGTATTGAGGAATTAATGTGGAATTAGGTGAAGATTAGTATAATTAACCAGCAGCAGGTGGATCTTAAGGTCAAAGATGACCGATTAATTTAAATAAAACATACACCTAATTGTTATTCCAAAGTGAAATCGACAAGACACCCCACCATAGTATTCCACAGTTAATTTCAAATACACCCTTTTACGTTTATCTAACTTATCGATATGTATGATTTCGATTCGGTTTCAAGCAGAGTCAAGATTTGCTGACATTAATTTCTCAAAAGCATACGTGCGAAGGCATACAATAGCAACTCACCATATGAGTCACCTGCTAAGTACTGTCAAGATATACAAGTGTCATGTAGTAGCGCTATGAGTACGAAACCCAAATGCAATCAATCAAAGTTGTATGACCTTGTGCAGCTAAGCCGTAGTTGTATGACCTTGTGCAGCTAAGCCGTAGTTGTATGACCTTGTGCACATAAGGATTTGCAGCATGCGAAGTTGCGCACTGCTGCGTTCAGATTTATTTCTACAGCAGACACGATTCAAAGTTCAAATGATGTAGTATAGGGACTGCCATTAAAATAAGTCAATAGCCAATTAATGTGTCATTAAGGAATGAAGAAGAATACCTATAATTGGATCACTCAAAACCACATCGTCATTTATGTACATACCGACCAACACTTAACCAGCACAAGGTTTCGTAATAACCATCAGACCCCGCAGGGTCACCCAAGTGCTAGCCGAGTCTAATACCCACCATGATGGTACTCACAATGGCTAGCACCTTGGGTGACAAAGGTCATGGATCTGCCCAGTAGGGCTCACCAGAGTATACACCATAACCTGCTAACCATGAAGGGATAAATTGCATCCCACATCGGAGAAATGGGTAACACCATTCCCATCCACCATTCCCATCCTGAAGTATATAAGTCAGACTCAACCACCTTCAAGAGGGTAATAACTTCTCCTTCATTACTGTTACTCTGTCAAATTAGCATCGGAGAAACATAAAACCGTCTGGTACGGTTTATACATCTAACGTTGTGTGTTTACTTTGGCAGGATCCTGCAAGTTATCTTGGTACCCGCTAGAAGGTATAGCATTCTGCCTAACATACCCGAAGAAGTCACCAAAAACAATTTATTCCTCATCTTTATTTTTAGGAGAATGCTAGCCTCAAATATATGGTGTCTCTAAGTTAAACAACACGGCGACACGTGTTCATTGAGAGCATAATCAATTAATGTATTTCTTTTGTCATTTTTTCCCCTATGCATGTTCTCTTGCTAAAAAGTATTAGAATTTAGCAAATAATGCTCTTATCCAACTATTTTGTTCTCTTATTTGAATAACTCAGTCTTGTCCTTGCCGACCCTGTGAAAAATTTCTAGATAGTATTTGAATTACTCATATTTGAATGTCCATCACTGTCTCTAGATAGTATGAGTAATATGAGGGAATAGCCTAAGGTGAGGCTCGTGAACCAAACACCTCAGGCCCACCATCTCTTTGGTGCCCAAAATTTTTTGATAGTATTTTGTAGGAACATATTTATATAATTAACATAAACTAATGCCAACGCAGTGGCATGCTACTCCCCTGAGTCCCCTCATTGCAACGAACTGATTTTCATGAACTTTTTTTGTTTTGTATATAATAAGTATATGCAAATTTATTTTTATGTTTCGCATTTGGAGCCTCAAAATCAGTAACATTGATTGAGGATGATAGATTGACATTGATATGCATTTCAATTTTCAATAACCCTAACCGACCAAAAATCAAATTTGAATTCACATGTGTATGTGAGTGGTGGGATTAGTTGAACATTATTAAGTATATATTAGTGTACGCTTTGGGCATCTTAAGCTTGGTATGAACACACCTCAAAATCAAAGCCTCCATACGCCACTTACGGCACCAAAAGCTAAAAGCACTATTGCAGAAAAGGCGTACAATGACAAGTGACAGGAACACTTTAGTTGATGAAATTATAAATATGATATGATATCCAAATAGCTATAGGTATGAGTCTTATTCGGCTACATCGATATCATCCAACATAAAATAAAGAAGAAGTAAAAACAAGGAAAGAGACAAATGACTTGAAGGAGATGTGGATGGTTTTTCTAGATCAATCTTTGTCAATGGGAGGACTCTTTTTCTGGCCAAGCGTCCCCCCTTCGAGAAATTTGAATAGGACGCCTAATATTGTCAAGAGGCCTCTAGTAGCCTAAAGTCTACTTTGGATTGATTGTATTTGGTTTTTCCAAAGAGATAGTGTATACTTAATGAGGGTCATTGAATAATAGTGGTGAGTTTGGTGACCCTTCTAAAGTTGAGTGAATTATGAATTAAAGAGGCAAATGAGCCCACCATAACTTGTCACTCCTCTGCCATTTTGGCCTTGGAAAGTTAAGAGGTGTGACTAGTTTGAGAAGAAAAGATTGCATTGTGATCAATACGATAATTCTAGACCAACATGTGGTTCTATGTGCTGTGATGAAATCTATATGTTCGTAGTCAGTTAGTTTTCTGTTTATATGGAATTCATTTGTTTTTAGTTTACTATGACCTCTTAGATCACGAGAATGATGAAAGAATTAAAAGAGAAGAAGAAATTAGTACAAGATTATGTAGATCGTAATATTTTGGGTTAAATATGATGGAAGTGATTAATTTACAAAGTACATCAAACACGAGTTTTTTTTTTTTTTTTTTTGGGATTTTGGCCATTTACTCCTTTTATAGGGATTTTTTTTTTCACTTACCCGATTAAGTTTTTTTAGTTCTCTCTTACCTATAACACTCTAAGGAAGTCTTTCCTAATATCCATTAAGTTTTTTTAAGACTATTTTACCCTCACCCCTTTGTTACTTAGAGAGAGAGAAACCATATGAGACTTTACCGAAACTCGGTCACCTACCGCAGGATTTCCGTCACCGGATTTCGGCCAACTTTCACCAGATTCCGTCACCAGTCTCGGGATTCCGGTCACCTACCGCTAGAATCCGGTTACCTACCGCTGGAATCCGGTCACCAGCTGCCGCCCACCGGACTTCCCTAAAAACCTCTTCGGAGGTCTCCAAAGAGGTTGTCGGAGATCTCATAGGTTGCCAGAAAGGTCTATTGCCCTCCAATAGACCTCTATTGCCCCATAATAGACATCTATTGGGGGGCAATAGAGGTTTATGAAATCTCGTCGGAAGTCACCAAAGAAGTTGTCGAAGATCTCAAATGGGGTCGGAGAGGTTTATTGCCCCTTGAATAAACCTGTATTGCCCCTAATAGAACTTTCAATCGCTAAACTGGGAACTAATCTTTATAAAATTAGACAAATAAAATTTTGGTTAAGGGAAAAAACAAAAACATTACATCAATTCAAAACATTTATTGCCCCTGATAGACGTTTATTGCCCCTCAATAGCCAGACCTTTAACATACCTATATTAGCCTCCAATAGACGTCTATTGCCCTCGATAAATTTTCTTTTTTCCTTTTCTTTTCCTTCTGGGCCTTTTGCCCCCATTTTACCCAAAAAAAGAAGAAGAACAGATTCTATAATGAGAACAAGACCAAATTAGATGATGAAATTCTTTTCTAAGTTGTGCATGTATAAAACAAGACCAAATTGTATAATACTTTCTTTTTTTTCGTTTTTCTTTCATTCTCGAAGCTCACGATTTACCAAAAAAAAAAAAGAAAAGGATTTGGCCACCCAGAAAATGCTTTGGGCACCAAATCAAAGCAAACCATGAAGCCTTCTACTCGGAAGAGGACCATCATGGCAGCTCGTTGTCTCCCACTCCCCATCGGCCGCGACTTCCTCTCTACCAATCCTTCCAACTGCCGCCTCCTCCTTGTCCCGACAACTACCAGGGCCGCATCGCCCTCATTGACCTCTGCCTCAAGTCCCCGTCCTCTAGTTCGACTCAGACACCAACAACAACTCCGGCATCACCGTCTAGGACCTCTACTCGGTCCAGGCCCGACCCGACTCCTATCTCCTTGTCGCCATCTCCGGATTCTCCTTTCTCTCCCTCTACCCAAATCCAATTACGAGATCGAGAAGTCACTGAGTTTGTTGCACGAGATAAGAACGACGACGGCAGCGAAGCCGCAGATGATGGAGGCCTAGGGCTCGACCATAGAGTAGCCGACGATGATGGCCGAGAAGTCGCCAAGGAGGCTGTTGCCAGGTCGACGACGGTGGTTTGGGTGAGAAGGCTGAATTGAGAGAGAGAGAGAGAGGGGGGGGGGGTGCGAGAGAGAGAGAGAGATCTTGATAGGGTAAATAAGTTTATGTTACCCCAAATTCTGGTCGCTGGATTCCGGTTACCGGCTGCCGCCCACAGGATTTTTTTGAAAACCTCTATTGCCCCCAATAGACGTTTATTGTCCCCCAATAGAGGGGCAATAGACCTCTATTGTCCCCCAATAGACGTCTATTACCCCAATAGTCTATTGCCCTCTAATAGATGTCTATTGTCCCTCAATAGAACTTTCGATTAAAAGAATGTGAACTAATCTTCTTAAAATTAGACAAATAAAACTTTGATTAAAAAAAATGAAGAGATTACATCAATTCAAAACGTCTATTGCCTTCCAATAGACGCCTGCAATAGACGTCCATTGCCTTCCAATAGACATTCAAAACTTTTTTTTTCTTTCCTTCTGTCCCATTACTTAAAAAAAAAAAAATCTTGATTTGGACACCCAGAAAAACGATCTGGGCACCCACCTCCCCTTCTCATTCCGGTTGCAGACCCAGGATCGGAGTTGTCTTGAAGCTGTTTAACCGGAGCTACACGACTCCGAGCTGCACAAAGTCCTCTCCAGTCGCACAATCCATGGCACCGTCTCATGACGATCGCCGGCTTCTAGGCTGCACCTTCGCCGAATCGGGTCCTCACCAGATCGGTACTGCAAAACGATGGCAACTAGTGGTTCTACGTCGTCGACAAGGTCGATCGGAGCAGTAACGACGAGTGGTTGTTCTACAAAATGATCGGAGTAGAGCCGGGAGCGTAGTCGAGAATCGCCTCCAGGTTATCCAGCCATTTTCCGGCCATTCTAGTACCCTTCGAGCATCGACAACGGCGCGGAGAAGAAAGAGACACGCCAGAGGAGAGAGACAGAGAGAGACATGGTCGGAGGAAAGAGAGAGAGATGGCCGGAGGAGAGAGAGATCGGGATGAGAGAGAGATGAGTGGGTGGCAATGGTTGTAGTTTCTTAATTAAGCTGAGGGTATATTTGTCATTTCTGTTTGATTTGGATTAGTGGGAATAAAAATCTGTTGTTGAGATAAGTGAGATAATTTTATTTAATTTTAGTGCTTTGGGTCAAAGACCCTAAACTAAATGATCACAGACTATCAAGCATGAGATTGAGACATGATTTTTTTTTTTTTTGTTCCGTATATGTTAAAAGATCGACTCTGCATATTTCTCATTTCCCACCATGTTTCCCAATTGCTTCTTACAAAATACAAAAGATGGTGAAGGCACCACCTTGAGTGGGGTACTTTTTTCCATAAGTGGGAACCATCCTAATTACGTGATACACGCTTTTAGGTTTAGACACCTCGGAATGATCTAGTAACGGCTATTTGGCGTCCCACGTTTTCAAACGAGAAAACTAAAACATGTTATTTTAATGATTTGAGGAGGAGGAGAGGAGGAGGGCAAATGAAAGTATTACAGCTAATTAAATAAGTTTAGATCCAACTAATTGAAATGCTTTCCGTTTTGTGATGTTCGTAGTCATTATCCAATCATAATGGTAGGGGCTGTAATCAAGCAATAGTCCAATATATCCTTGACATTTCTTTGCTTTCCGTTCAATACTAATTAAGCTTATCGCCCGACGAACCTGAGGTGTTTTTTCTGACCGTTAACAACTCGATGCAACTTGTTTAGCTTAATAATGGAGGACCTTCTCTCTCTCTCTCTCTCTCTCTCTCTTAATCGAATAGTTTCATTAATTAAAGTCGAAGCTCATCGATCAGAATAGTTCAAATCTAAACTCACTATTCATTAAAAAAAAAAAACATATTGAAACTAGCTTTGCCAAGAACACCTCGCTGTCGCTGTTGGTGATGAAAAATTCTGTAAAGGAGTTTGACCCACCAATGAATGCAGACTGGAGCAGAAGCTGAACGGGAACAATCGAGAAGTTTCCCTCGAGTGTTGACTCAAATTTTGACCGTCAGCTCGAGGAGGAGAGGGGTATCCGCAGAAAACTCTCTAATGCCTAAGTCAGTACGTTTCTCAGTGGTGGAGTAGAAAGAATTGGAATTCGATGACTTACCTTGACGTCGAGCAGCCTATTTATAGGTGCATTTTGGTGTGGGCTGCAAGTAAACTTGCACAACAAGTTTGTAGCGACTTGAGCGGCAAGCCGCCATTAAGTCTGTAATTACACAAGCAATAACCACCACTTATTGGCGGTAATGATTATTGTGTTTGAATGCTGCATTGACCCCTGCATTTATGGCTGAAATAACAACTACATTTACCGCCACCATCACTTCTCTTTAATTGCCCTGTTTAAGGCTCGAAATATTGACTACTCCCACAATGCCCCCAAATTTTCTTCTTGGGAATTCACCCCAAGAGAAAATTTCCAAAACTCAAATTTCTCTATGGGCTCCACATCTTTATATTTCTCTTTGGGCACCTTTCTTTGAATTTCATATAGGCCTTCCACGTCTTGAAAATGTAGATGTGCCCATATAAGAAGATCCTCATTCCTTGTTCAGAGTCGACGTCGACGTCGACGACGCCTATGCCAACTCGCCCAAACTAGGATTCAGATCTACCTTTGCCTTGCATCCATTCCAGTGTCGGGTCTTCGCGTCTCGGACTCATCTACTAGTGGCGTCTCCCGTGCCTCGCCCACCTTGCCGAATCCTAGTTTCCAGTGTCACCTACTCTCGGCACCCCTGCTGAGCTGCCTCGTTCCTGAGCGATGCCCCCAACACTGCTGAAACCAGTCGCCGAGCCTGAGGTACCCTGTTGCGAAACTCTTCCTCTTCCCTGTTTAGTCACCTAACATTCTATTACGTTGGCCTCGATGTCATGACATCTACGTTGGCATTGGCGTACGCGTTGACGACGTTTTCTTCAATGTCTGCGACGTCACCCTCGACGTCGGTGATGTTTTTCTTTAATAACCTAGACACTATCCTTGACATTGGTGACATTTTTCTCAATACCCCTAGTGCCAACCTTGACGTCGGTGTCCTTTTCGACTGTGTCAACCTCGACGAGAGCGCTAATCTCGACGTCGTCGACGTAGACGTCCTCTCAACAACCTCAGCATCAACCCCAACGCGGGACTGGATGATGATGATGACGGTCGTAATGACCGCCACCGGCGTTTCCATGGCTTGGATGTGTATTCCATTATCCTATTTGCCCCTCGTTTTTCTTGTCTATGCTCGCAGACGCTCATAAAGGAAAACAAAACAAAGGTAGAATATTCGAGGCACAGAGCCGTTCAAACAAAAATGCTATATTAGAGGATTTGAACCAAACCGTATTAGAGGGTCTGCCCTTCGTGCACTGCTTCTGCACATTTTCCGGGGTTAGGATCGCCCCCATTCCTCGTGGGGGTCTTATGTAGTACCAAGGGCATAACCTCCTCATCCTGCAAGTTTAAAATCCATCATGCCATCCCACCCCCCTACAACGAGGGTGTGGTCCATCATCCCACCCTCACTGGCTGTAAGGGTAAGGCACGCCATCCCACCCCTGCCTGCAGCTAGGGTGTGGTCCATCATCCCACTCCCACCCACGGTGAGGGGCGAGGCACACCATCTAACCTTGTTTACGGCGAGGGTGTGGTCCATCATCCCACCCCTGTCAGTGGCGAGGGGTGAGGCACGCCATCCCACCCAAAGCATTAAGGTATATGTCCTACTTAAGGAATCAACTCCTATGAATCAATTGTAACTGTCCTACTTGAGGAACCAGTTTCGAACCATTAAGACAACTGTCATACTTGAGGAACCAGTCCCTAACTATTAAGGCAATTGTCCTGCTCGAGAAACTAGTTCCTACGAATCAAAATAATTGTCCTACTCAAAGAACTAATCATACATAATCAAATCAACTGTCCTACTCGAGGAACCGGTTTTAAACCATTAAGGTAACTGTCTTACTCGAGGAACCAGTCTTGAGCCATTAAGGCAACTGTCCTGCTCGAGGAACTAGTTCCAACGATTCAAAATAACTGTCCTACTCTAGGACCCAGTTTTAAATCATTAAGGCAACTGTCCTACTCGAGGAATCAGTCCCAAACCATTAAGGCAACTGTCCTGCTCGAGGAACCAGCTCCTACGAATCAAAACAACTGTCCTACTCAAGGGACCAGTTTCTACAAATTGAATGTAACTATCCTGCTCGAGGAACCAGTCATACAGATTAATGGGACTGTTCTGCCGAGGAACTAGTTCTAGTGATATTATTCATGTGAGAAATAAAAAATACATAATTTTCAATAGTCTCTCGAATGAGATACCAAGACGCGCAAAAATCACTTAAACTCTTTTATTTTTCTTACCTGAGTTTTACGAGTTGCGCCATCTTTTTATCAAAACGAAGTCACCATATTATTGTACCTTCTCTATTACTCGGGATGAATTTTGGCACTTGGACTTTTCCATGAACCCTTTGATTACCTTAATTTATGTCATTTTATACTGAAGGAGTTTACCAGCCTTCATTGCTGTAAGGATTGCAGGTTGCACTCCCTGACACTTATATATTTCGTGCCCCCTTGCCTCTTGGAGGGGGCAATATCGACTTCTCTCATCGTCGTCATTAGCCTCTGGTTGGGGGCCCGACTTCTCAAATATTCCTTCATGACTATGTCTTTTGTATATGGTCACGGGGTAAATCGTAAACCATTCTTCAAGAGGATAATCTTGAGGTTTCCCTCCTCTATCACTCTGAATGTCATTCTCTGTGTTATTCCATTCAACTTCTCTTGAGGTGACAACGGCAGCGAGTCTGGCCTCGCATGCTTCTTTGGTTTTTTCAACCCTCAACCCTTGTAATGATGTCGTCCATGTCCTTTGGGGGCGGATCGCGCAACAAACTTTCGTATAATGGTGTTCCCAAAGGCAATCCTTCTCAGAACGCGATTGCGGCGAATTGGGGATCACAATTAACATGGCTCATTTCAGCTCTAAACCTTTCAAAAAAAATTCCTACCTTTTCCCCTGGCTCCTGCTTAATACTGAACAAAGTCGCCAAGTCCTTCTTTTGTTTGTGATTGCAAAAGTATTGTGAAATGAAAGTGCGGCTACACATGTCGAAATCTGGTATGGAATGCGGTCTGAGGTCTTGGAACCACATTGACGTCGGCCCTGTGAGATTTGAAGGGAAGAGCTTACACATCATTTTCTCATCGGTTGTCTCGATGGACATCTGTTGTTTGTACCCCTTGATGTGGTCCACCGGGTCAGTCGTTCCGTCATATTTTTGAAACACATGCGTGGTGAACCGTCGGGGTTTCGCCGCGTTTAGGATGTCATCAGTAAATGGCGACTTACCCATATCCCTCGCGATTTCGGCCGCGAGCTCTCAAGGGTGGGCACGCTTGCATGCATCAATCATTTTCTCCATCTTCTCGCGCCATGATTCTTTACACCCCCTTTTGGATTGGCTTAACCCGGCTCTGCCTTTCTGCCCCCCATTTGACGTGCCTCCTACCCCCTCGATGAGAGGGCCACCAGAGATTCCCCCAACAACGTCGTTGGCACCTGCGTTTGCTGCTACGTTGTTAGTTTGATGGAGATCGCCGATGGCGTCGTGTCTGACGAATCATTGTCAAGTTGTAAGAACCTTTCAAGTTTTCGTCGTCGATATGCCTTGCGGTCCCACTTTTCCTTCCGAAATTGCTCAAGTTCCTGCCTCAGCCTTTGCCTCAGGTCGCTGATAGGGCTCGTGTAATACCCACAATTTCCATTTTAAATTCGAGTGATTGTATCGAATGATTATTATGCGATTTCACGATTTATGTTCGATAATCATTCATTTTTACAATTATCGAAGTTTCGAAACGTTTATTTTAACGAAAAGCTCGAAATACTCGGTTTGAGAAATCAACTTTTTCTACGTATGAAATTTGGAGAAACTTCCTTCATGAAAGTTGTAGAGCTCGTCGATGCGAGTCCGTACACGTGCGGAACACGAAGATCGGATTTTTTCTAAATTAGTTATCGAATTTCGAATTTTTCCGAAACATGTATATATAGAAAAAATTTTGGAAACCCTAATTTTTTCTTCTACCGGTTCTTCTTCTTCCTTCTGTTTCTGGAAAAAGAAAAAAAAAAAACTGGTTCTCTCTCTCACCGTCGCTCTCGACCGAAAAGGGGAGGAAATTTCTCCTTAATTGTTCTCCCTCCACAGACCACCTCTCGACCTCAAACCAAGTCTCAGGCGTTCGTCTCGAGCTGCTCTAGCTCCCGGAGGCAGTTTCACAAGGCGGCGCAACCTGTGGCGGCGGCGGCACAGCCCGAACCGAAAACGGCCATTTTCGGTTCGATCTCGATATCTCGAGCTACACTCCACCATTTCACTTGATTCTTAACTCATTGAGCTCGCCTCAACTTCCTCTACAAGCACCAAGAAGGACCGGAACTGGATCGAACGTTTTCACGTTCGTCAGAGGTCGACCCGAACGGATCGAAATACCGAAACTTTCGATCAAGATATCTCGAGCTATACACGATCGTTTCTTGTGATTCTTGGCTTGTTGAGTTCGCAAGGAAGTTCTAAACAAGTTTCCAGAAGGGATCGGGGCCTGAAGTTGCAGTTTTCACGTCGGTTTTCAAGCTCACCGGTTTCCGCATATTTTCCGGCCGCCGACTGTAAATCGGTAATTTCGATGCCTTCCCGTCATTTTTAGGTCTTGTGCTAGTTATGAAAGTTGCTCAGAATGATGAAACAAAGGGGACAAGCTCGGCCCCGACACCATTGGCGGTGGTCGGTGGTGGCTCTGTCCCTAACTCCGGCGGCCTTTTCCGGCCACCTACGGAGGTCCAAAATTTGGTTTCTATCCATTTTATGATTCTATGTTTCGATACGATCATTTCGGCGTATTATACGTATTTTTCGGATATCGTATGAATTAGTTATGAATTTTGTGATTTCGATCGATTTCGGTCGTTAGATTTTTGATCTGTGAAATTATGACCGTCGGATGAACTTGTAAATTTGTTATGATGATCATATGACTGTCCCAGAGGCTTTGTGTGGTCATGGGTGAAGATTCGACCATTGGATCTTCGTATATGTGAAAAACGGTAATTAGGGGAGCGATTCGTGAGAAACCGCTCGTCGGATTTTAATGTAAATTAGAATCTGGCCGTTAATTAGTAGTTAAATTATGTGTTGAAATTGTTGGCTAAATTCGAATCACATTTGATTAGGTGATTGACGGATTTTATTTGAGTGGGCTATTCGGCGTTAATTATAAATTATAATTATATTGAAGACGCAGCGGGAGTTTCGAGGTGAGTAAAACTCACGTGGTTCATATTACGAACCGAGCATTTTAATTTATTTATTTTTGGTAATTGTGTGAAAAAAATATTTGCGGATTAAATATTTGTTTTAAAATTTCATGGACTTGAATCACCACGGTCCATAGGTAAGTAAAATGAATTTTAATTATACAAATGAATTTCATAATTTTCTTGTGTGAACTATAGATGGTATTAGTGGTCATTCCTGAGTGGATGATTACGTATATATATATTTACGTGGAAAATATATATTGATGAGTGGATTGTTTGATTGATGATATGATTGAGTTGAATTGATGAGTTGATTATATTACAATTGTGTAATTCCATAATAATATGATGTATCTTGGTTGGGTTGATATAGTATGTGATATTGCATGTTGGGTTCATTTATGGGTTTAGGGTCAACGTAATGACCGGTGTGGGTAATCGGATGCTCTAATCCTAGTGTGGATGATGGGATACGATTGGTTGAGTATGTGGAATTATTGGACGTTCTAAATATGTATATAGGTATACATATTGATGAAATACAATAATTGATAAATATGTCGGATGCCATAACCTAGGCCAGATGACGGGCTACGATTCAGTTAGAGCTCTAGTCTGTCAAGTACCGTATTTTTATAAATACGATGATGAGAGTTGTGGAGAAAGTTGTGAGTTGGGTTGTCTTGATATATTGAGTTGGTGTTGATTGAGATTGTTATTATTTGAATATGTGGAAATTATTGAGTGTTGCTGTGTGTGGGAATAAATGAGATTAAATTAAGTAACAGTTTCTTCTTTTACTCATACGAGCTTTCATAAGCTTACCGGGTTTTGTGTTGTTGCAATCCCGGTACACTATTCAATGGTGTAGCGGATATTCCTGCAGGTCAGGATAACCAGGGAGGTGACCGAGCTGCTTAGGTGTTACAGCAGTTTTGTTATTTATTTAGCTGTGAGGTGTGTGTATGCTCATTTAGAGCTTTACATTACATTTTGGATTTGAGTTGTAATAATTAACCGAGACTAAATTCGGTTTGATTTTATTTTGTGTGGTGAGTTTGTTAAGAAAGGAAAAATTTTCAGGATGATTATTTTGTGTTTGTAGTATTTTCATGTTTCGGATTTTGAATTGTTATTCAAAAATTCGGGGCGTGACAGCTCGACATGGACCCATTCGGCTGCTGGTGGGGAGGAACTTTGTCACTACCAGTCCTCAGTGACAGAAATGGAATCCCGTTAGGGCCAACTCCTGCCATCACTTTTTAGGGAAAAGTGCTTTCCACATACGACGCCACTTGTTGGTGATGAAAAATTCTGTAGAGGAGTTTGACTAACCAATGAATGCAGACTGGAGCGGGAGCTGAACGGGAACAATCGAGAAGCTTCTCTCGAGCCTTGACTCGAAGTTTGACCGTCAGCTCGAGGAGGAGGGGGTTACTTGCAGAAAACCCTCTGATGCCTAAGTCAGTACGTTTCTCGGTAGTGGAGTAGAAAGAATTGGAATTCGATGACTTACCTCGACGTTGAGTAGCCTATTTATAGGTGCATTTTGGCGTGGGTTGCAAGTAAACTTGCACAACATGTTTGCAGCGACTTGAGCGGCAAGCCGCCATTAAGTCTGTACTTACACCTATAATAACCACCACTTATTGGTGGCAATGATTGTCGCATTTGAATGCTGCATTGACCCCTGCATTTACTGCTGAAATAACAACTACATTTACCGCCACCATCACTTCTCTTTAATTGCCCTATTTAAGGCTCGAAATATTGACCACTCCCACAGTCGCAAGGTAAAATCATCTTCTATTTACTAGGCTGTCTCAACACTCAATTGTAGTACGATGAAAGTAGATACTTTCTGATAAAGCTTATAGAAGCAAGAGAGCTATTCTAATGAGGACCACTAAAATGAGGATTAGTTGAAGACTTTTGTGTTAGATCCACTTTTCAATCACGTACATTTCCGCAAATCAACCGTTAGATGTTTAGATATTTATGTGTAGATCATTTATGCAATTTTTCAACCAAATTGAAAATTGTTAAGACATACATAATCGCAGTTTGTTAGTTATGAACATGAATGATTCATGTTTGATACATTTGGTTCGTCTATTAATTTGATCTAGTTTGGTACCTTAACGGTTAGCAATTTTGAAGAAAATTTTCTGAAGCGGTCTACTCATAATACATAAACATCTAACCGTTAATATGCAATAATGTAATCGAAATGTCAATCTCCGAAATTGTTGATTAGAAAATCCTCAACTAGTCATAATTTTGTCCTCATTATAAGAGCTCCTATAGAAGCGATCCCAACAAACAATAGAAGCTTAGTAGTGCACTCTTCTTATTCGAGCATATCCCATGAAAGTGTTAAACGTATTCATGTCAAATGTAAATGTAAAGTGTGCCTGCATTCTATCTGATATGTTTGATATAATATTTTAATAAAGCTCCAACCAAGACCCTTTAATTTTTTTTTTTTTGAAACTAGAGGTTGATAGCATTGGCTAGAGACTATAAACACTTAAAAATAGAGAGATTGGCAGGGAAACAATCAGTTCTCTATTCAAGCACTGTAATTCATTACAATTCAGGGACGCGCATAAATGCAAGCCTAGTACAAACAAAAATAGCCTCACTCCGAAGGAAAAACGATCATCTAAACCTCACATGCTTACACTCAATTGTGGTGCAAATAAAGCATAGAAACATCTCAGAAAACTCCTAGAAGTTATCCCTACTTACACTAGACTTGAAAAAAGGTCAGTCACATTCAATATAGTTACCAACTCCCGTAGAAGTCATGATCTGAATAACCCAGCACTTGAAGGCCATATTTTTACCCAAAATACGAAGATGGTCCAACTTTTGGGCTAGGCCAGCCCAAGCCACTAGGTAACAAGTGAGGGTGACAAGACACCCTCCTTGCAAACCCTTGACTTAGACCCAATCAGCCCAAGCCCAAACTCAAGCCTCCAAGCCCAACTCTCGAGTCCAACAAAAACAGGGCTTCTCCTCCTTTTTACTCCCGTTAGCTGGTCCACCGCTGACCAGGCCACCATCTTCACTCGCACCGCCACTGCTATTTGTGGCGGCCAACTCCTTTAGATCATTGAGGAGATTTGCGACACCGATCAAAACCAACACAAGCAAAATGGGAAACAGGTCCAATCATATTAGAACTCTTGCAGAAATACCGACGTCACCTTGAAACAAAATCGACAAAAGCCCATCCACCAATCAACCAAAGCACGACCATGCCCCAACAACAGCACCACCTGCCACCTCTTTCCACACATTGAGAATGGCCCCTAGAAACAGCCTCGACTAGCCTAGACTGGCGTCGGACCAAGGTCGGTCACCGTTGATTTGCACGAAGCCCTAAACTAGGGTTTCAACTAGGGGTTATGAGTGTTTTACTACTATGTGATTAAGACCGTTTAATAAATATCTATAATATCTGAAATAATTACCCTTTAAAAGTTCATAGAACGAGAAGAAAAACATAGGTTGCCGTCTGAATATCGTATATTATAGTAAAGCCAACTCGGGCTTCAAACTTGAAACCCATATTTAACTTCTTAGAGCATGTTTAACACACTCTCTATCTTGGCTCTTTAGCTATTTTGAGGAGTATGTTTAGCTTTTTATCAATTTTAAAAGCTACAGCAAACTCCTAAGTAGCTCTTCATTTTAATTTTCAGTTATCTCACTCTTAAATATATAGAGTGAGTTCTCTATTATTAAACATTCCTTTTAAGTTATTCTAGAATTTATAAATACACTTAAACTATTTTTTCTTAATTTAATACATAATATAAATTTAAAATTAGCTAAAATAGAGAGAACTTATACATATATTTTTTTTAAATGGTTAATTAAAATGACTTCTTAGCTACTTTGATTAATATTTAACTGAAAAATGGGCAACAATACTAAAGATGCTCTTAAAAATGTTATTTTGCAATCCCGCTAGGAACATAAGCCTCCAGACTCTTGAAAGGGGTATCGACCCTCACTACTAAAATGAAACAGAATCTAATCCAAAGTTATCAAATTGCTGAACAAAATGTCCAATTGGCTAGATACTCAAATTACCCAAAACGACCTCTTGATCTCTACTAAAACCAGCCAAACCAAACAAAAGAGTCCGGCCACCAAACACTCTCAAAATTAAGACCATCAACCCACTTGATAGGAGACCCCATAAGTCAAAATTGTATACCAAATTAATTAATTAAGTCTCCAAATTTCGTTCCGCTAAGTAAATCACCGAAAAATAAGGAAGACAAATTCATTATGATAGCTCTAAACCAAAAACTACGAAGAATTTAAGAAAGAAGCATCACTAGTTGCCGAAAAGTATAAAAATGTCGCAAAATAACTGCAAAACCTAATCCTAACAGAGTAAGAAGGGGACACACATGTTCACATCTTACTAATTTGCACTTATACATTCATAGACCATAACTAACCTGCAGTAACAAACCGTCCCCTTTGAGCTCAAAATTTGGAAACCCTAGCTCTGACGAGGAGCACTAACAGACTGACACACACCAAAAGAGAAAGGCAACTGCAGTGACAAGTCATATGTTTCATGTCCCACCAAGAAGCGCACTCAACTCTTGTGTGATTGGTCCGCCTCACACAAACGCGTGGGACGGTGTCTCTGCCAAGCCAAGCCCATCCCTTCCCTTCTTTCCCTTTGGATCATAAAAAAAAAAAAAACAAAACAAAAACAAAAAACCAAAAATTCTCCGAACTTTTGGATTATTTATATCTACATATACTCCTCCAATACCCAAATTCTAAGGCTTTCCGACAACCTTCAACACCCTTCTCCCTAGTTTTTTATTTATTTTATCATTACTGTTATTCTCTTCCTCCTCCAAAACAGAGAGCACTCTCAGAGAGAAGAAGTAACAGTAGCAGTAGCAGCGCTTCGATCCACAGACTTCGAGCAAATTCGTCTTGACTTGGGAGCCCAAAGAGTTAAAGGCAAGGGAGAAAACAACAAAACCCATCTCTGCTTTTGCTTTGTTTACTAGTTTTTTTTTTCTACTTGTCCCTTTATTGGTTAAATTCATTTGCTGTGTCTTTTTGAATGCTACAAAGGGTTTGAATTTAAGTGGGTTTTCTGTTATCAGGATCCGGGTGTCACTGTGCTTGATTTGCTTTTCCCTGTTTTCACTTCCTTGGATTCCGGTTGTGGTTTGCTGTGTAGAAAAGTGGTAGCTTTATTGGTATCTGGTAAAGGTCTTGGCTTGTTTTTAAGTCAGGGGGTTTGGGTTTTGGAATAGAGATTCTATTTGGTGGGTTTTGGCTTCTGGGTCTTGAGAATTTAGTTCATTTCAGTTGTGGGTTTTTTCTGAATTTTGAGTTGGTTCAAGTTCTGGGTTAGCTGCAATTTCAAGGTAAAGGTTTGATTTTTGAACTTCACTTGTTCATATGGGACTTGGGTCTCTGAGTTACAATTCATTTGTGTTTACCTTTATCAGGCTAAAGTTCTGATTTTTTTATGCTCTATTTCTGGTGTTGGTTTGGGCTTTGGAGTTGTTCTTGGCTGCTGAAGTTTAAATTTGACATTTTGTGTTAGCTTCTAGGGATACTAGGATTTGGATTTGGTTGGGTCTGGTTGTTTGTATTGTACTTTGTTCTCAGCATCATAATTTATAAATGGAAGGATCACTATCTGGGATTTACCTGAGGCCGAGGGTTTGCTGGAACAATACTAGATTCTTACTTATGCTCTAGGGTGGTTTTCTTTTTGGGAATTGGCTTTAGTACAAAATTGTCTTCAATTTTGCTTAATCTGTGAGCTCTGGGTCTTTCAAAGTTAGCATTTTAACCTAGACTTGACTTAAGAAACCAAATTTTTGCTTTGTCAGGTTTCCTTTCCTGGTTGTTTTCATGGATTCCCCTCAATCTGTTGTATCTCCGTTCAAAACCTCCGTTGTTTCTGAGCCTGAGAAGCAGAAATCTGATTGTTCCGTTCGCACCAACTCTGGACCATGTTCTAATGGAATTGAGGCCAATAGACAGGAAACCAATGTTTGTAATGTAGAGGACTTCATTGGTGTTCTTGAGGTGTATGTTCATCAGGCTAGGGACATCCACAACATCTGCATTTACCACAAGCAAGATGTTTATGCTAAGCTGTACCTGACAAGTGATCCAGAAATCACAGTATCTACCAAAACCATTAATGGTGGTGGTCAAAATCCAGTCTTCAATGACAAGGTCCAGCTCAATGTTCGGACTGTTGATGGCTCCGTCAAATGCGAGATTTGGATGCTGAGCAGGGTAAAGAATTATCTTGAAGATCAGTTGCTGGGGTTTGCTTTGGTGCCTATGTCAGAGGTCCTCATCAAGAATGGGAAGTTAGAGAAAGAGTTCTCTCTTTCTTCAAACGATCTCTTTCATTCCCCAGCAGGGTTTGTGAAATTGTCTCTCTCGTATGCTGGAGAATCACCAGAAGTGATGTCTTTGCCCTCAAATCCTATTATGGAGGACACAGAGATAACTGATTCTGTTCCTTGTGAAGAATTAGATAAGATAGAGTTCCCAGACCCGGATATCGCCAATGAAGACCAGCTGATGGTTTCAGAGTATATTAAGATCCCAGGTTCGGAGTTTGAGTCTCAGAGCTCTGAGAGTTTTGTCACTGCTGATTGTGAAACTCATGTTAGTTCTGAAGTGGGCGTTCAAGCAGTAGAAAGCTTCTCGACGGCTGCATTTGGATCTATTCAGGCTCAGAAGCTTGACTCTCCCCCGAGCAGTGTGTCAACTAATGGGGTTTCATCTCCATCTGTCCAGGCAAGCTCAGAGTCATCTGACGCTCCTGCATCTCCAAATCGGGAACAAGTTTCGGCCTCAGAAGAGAAAAAGGCAGATCCTAAAGATGGCGAGACTGATTCATCTGGTGGGGTGCCAAGTGATACAACCTCAAAACCTGTCGTCACTGTCAATGTTCCAGAGCAAAATGTGGTGCAGCAGGATTTTGTAGACATGTACATGAAAAGCATGCAGCAATTTACGGAGTCTTTGGCTAAGATGAAGCTTCCTTTGGACATTGAATCACCAACTAGTTCAGGAAATTCGAGCTCTGATCAGAATTTATCGACACCAAAGACAAATGGCTCTCGTGTGTTTTATGGGAGTAGGGCTTTCTTCTAAGCTTCTGGTTCGCTGGTTCAGAAGAAGACTCACAGGTGACTCTAGATGTTAGATTGGAGGCTAGTACTGGTAGTGAAGTGTAATAATGTGTTTTATGTATTGTTGTGCTTTCCTTTGTATGTTGCGGTGTTTTAGATGACTTGAAATCTTAGACTTGTACCTGTTACAAGCTTTGTTCTGTCACAACCTTCTGTTAGTATATATGAACTAATGTTAATCTTCCCTCTTGCGCATTGTAGCTACTTTCAATCTTAACCTTTTAATTATTGTGATATCGAATTCCATCTAACTATAGGCTAATGATTATAATCATACGATTGATGTTATGGTCCCTACATTCACATGGTGATTGAAGGAAAATGTTGTAAAGCCAAAGCTTCCGTCGTTGTGCTTTCGGCCATTTCACATGATTAGGTTTAGATTGAACCAGATCTTTACCATCTCTATCCATATGACATGGACAAGCTTATAGTTAATCCCCGATCAAATGATATTATCTCTCTTTATGCCTGTTGCATATGATTGAGATATAGTTTTGTTGACAAGAGGTGAAGTTTAATTCCAGGGGACTGTTATGGATAACACAGCAAAACCATCCTTTGCCCTATTAATTCTCTGCTATTTTGAATTTCTACATTTTAAATGTGAGGGAAGACTTATTCGCGCCTCATGATAAGAAAAAATGTACATTATAACACCAAAGAGAATACAAACATTTGTTTATCCCAGCCATATTAGATGTTTCATAACATCAAAGTGGCACTTCTATTACTTCGTGTGCTCTGAGGTTGATATGCCTCCTACAGATCCATGCAATCTGGCCATCGTCTCGGTACCTCACCCTCCATAAGCCAAACTTCTCTGCAATATCTTTTCCAGTTGAGCATCTCCGCTCCCTTAGGAAATCCAGAACCCACTGCTGCGCGGTTCTTAGATCTTGCTGGATATCTCTTGAGCTTTCTGGAGCCCTGCTTCTGTTCCTTCCCTCCATACGCCCGATTGCCACAGCTCCAACAACTCCTGCTGCAACTGCCGTCCCTGCTCCTGCACCTGTTGCTCCATGGAGGAGGGAAGAATCGGCCAGGTGTGCAACTTCCCTGCTCAAATCAGGTATCATTTCACCCATCCCAGCAGCTAGATGAGCTCCTATCTTGAGAGCAAATGTCAGCAGTTTCATGAACTTTGTGGTGTATGGTGCCAAGGACTTCACAGTTCTGTTATCAACCTGCATCATTTCACACCCCATCTGATCTTCCACAACATGCATTTCTCTTCGGAACTCACATAACATGTGGAGTCGAAGAGCATTCATTCCAGGAACCATGTTGGTGATCAATCTCCTAGAGTAGTTTTCTGTTCTGACAAAGTAGAACATGTTGGGCACTTTCCTCTCTTCAATTTGGACATTGTAGGTCACAAGGTAATTCACTTTCCGGTGAAGCTCAGCAAGGAGTCTATGCTCATAATATCTTAAACCTTGGATCTCCTGTTTCAAGTCTCTGATTTCTTGCTCAATGATCTTCAGTCTCTGCAGAACTACCTCAACCCCTTTGGCGATTCCACCAAAAGTTGGTTCCACTGTTGCAAGCTCATCACTGGTGGATATTGTGTTCTCTGCTCCATCTGTGTCGCTCTCAGGTGGGATTTGCAGTTCTTGAGCAAGGTTGTATAGGTCATGATATCTGCGGTGCAGTACTTCTCGGAAGTCATCATCTGATAGGAGGTCTCGGGCAAAGTCAAAACCAGCTCCCATTATTTGTCTCCCGAAATCTGAGACTGGATCCCATGTGTGCTGGTAATCATACATGCTGTCTGCAGGAACAGAAAGCAATGCCTGTTTCAGCTGTTGCAATGAAACACATTGTGTTTTCCTGCATCTGGGAGGTGTGAGGTTTCGGACACATTCTGGCCGCATCACATTTTCAGTCACGGTGATGCCATGGCAGAGGCTATGAATTGCTGGTATTATAAGCTGCTGGATGACTCTAAGTGTTTCTGTCAGGTTCTTGGTGGAGCATGCAAGAACATCGATGTAGTAACCAAGCTGTCCTCCCAGTTCAACTCTGATGTAGATTCCATTGATATTTATTGAGATTAGGTGCTTCTCAAGACTGTAAGTTGCTCCATGTTGGCTTTTCAAGGCTATGACTTTGTTATGCAGATGCACCTGGGTTCGCAACATACGAAGTTTGATAAGAACATAGATTCGTAACTGCACAGGATGTTATCACATTTCTAGTTTTAAGGTAAATGAACCTGTACTTTTTTCCCTTGCATAATATAGATATATCTGTGTCGTGTGTGTATTTTTCATATGCTTGATTCATATGACCCCTAAAGTTTGAGTCTTTATTAGTGCTTATCAATGTTATATAATCGATAGCATTTAGATAAAATCACCATGACTCATGTGGCATGGAACAATCATAACAGAAAAGCAATAGCAAGATTTTCTCATCAGTTTGTGCTTAGACACTTCAAAATAATTTTCCTCATAGCTTAAGAAAGTTAAGAGAGAAATATCAACAAGAACTGAAATAAAAATGAAAATAAGGATTGGGGTAAGTCCTACCTGTAATCGAGGAAAGAATCCCGGTGTGAGGAACATGTGGCTTGAATCATCACATTCAAGATGCCTACCTGCAAAAATGCACTCGGGTCTGCTTAACTGCCATCTTTGTGGCTTTCCTCTGCCTTCCTCAAGAAGTGAGGGAATGAATAGCAATGAGTTAGGGTCTGATGGGTCTTGTTGGTAACATAGTTCGAGTTTAAGCATCATCCTCACTAGGTCACTAGCCTCTAAGTTATCAAATATCTTTGAACCCATTCCAGGAATTGGACTCTGTAGACTTCCTCTAAGAATTTTCTCCAAATCTTTCCTACTGATGAATCCATTATTCTCTGAGGAGCTTTGCTTTCTTACATCTAGTCTTATTAGTTGGCCAAGCACCTCACCACAGAACCACTCACAATCCAGGATTAGAAACCCCAGTTCATCAAAATATATTAACTCTCCTATGTGATGAAGGCAAGTAGCTACAGCTCGTCGCCTCTTTTCCATCTTCGGTCTGTTATCATGTCTTGACCGAATTCTTAAGGACGGAACCTTCACTTGGCATAGCTCATCAAACTCCTTCCACTGCATGGCTGGCTTGTTGTAGTTCTCTGATCTCCAGTCTGATAGCATTTGCATAAGATCATTGCAAAGCTGATAGATTCTTGGGACTCTTTGGAGAACCGTCTTGCTTGTCTTTAGAAGGTGATGAGTGAGTTTACTCACTGATGCTGATGATCTTGCATCAACTGTGAACACTGTTGGGTAGAAGTCAACAAATCCCTGGAACTTGTCTCGCAACCTTTGGATTGAGTTTACTGCAACCTGCAAGTTCTGTGATGGCTGATTGACTTTGTCATAGTGCGTGAGCACGATTGTCACATTTGGTAGCATGCATTGCTGAACGGCTCTTTTTGAATTTGACACTATGTACCTGAGCCAGTACTGGAGGTCCTCTTCTATCTCCATTGCATTCTTTGGCTCTCTATTGTTTGTTTTCCTAAATAGACTGGATACTATGAGAAAGAATGACGCACTCCCATGCCCCGGAAACATGAGATCATGGAGGGAATAGAATTCATGCTGACCAGCAAGATTCCATATTGAAATCTTCGTGCCGTCATCTTTGAATGTTTTGATCTTCACTCCAACTGTTCTGACTGCTTGCTCAACTGGGTTCACTAGAGATCTTACTTGGTCCACAAGGGGAAGCTTTGATGAACAGAAGCTCTGCAATATTGTATTGCACAATGTAGTCTTACCTGAAAATCAAAATACAAATTTGTTTTTCAAAAGCTAACAAGTACTTGAGCAAATCAACTTTGTAGTCTAAGTGATTACCTGCATATTCTTGCCCACAGAAAAATACCCTACAACTCTTTGGCACTGTAAGTGGCATGTCCTTCAGCAAATCTGTTTCGGGTTCTGCCTTCCCATTCTGACCCAATCTTTGATAGAGCCCATCAGTCTTTCCTGAATTTTGCAGTGGTGTTCTCGAAAGATCGATATCTTCAATCCAAGGATTTACCTGTAATGTCTCCATGATTGTTTGCAGTAGCAACTCTCCTTGAACACCCTTGCAGCCCTGTAAAGATAAGTGTCTCAAGGAGGCATTCTTCTCCAAGCTCCTGAAAAGTTTGACAAAATCATCTGGTCTTAAGCTCTCATCATCGTATATCCCCAACCGAGTCAGAGTCTCATTGGATGTCAGCATCTGCAAAATGGCTGCAAGTCCCTCCCTTCCAATCTTTGTTCTTCCACCTCCAAATGTCACAGATTTTAAAGTAATGTTTGCTTGATATTGCAGTGCAGAAAACCGGCTCAAGGGACAGAGTAAATGCTCAACTCCTATACCTCCAAATCTGTTTCCATCCAAATACAAGCTCTCCAAACTCTGGTTCTTGAATAGTCCAGCTGCTACATATATGACTCCCTTATCTTTCAGGCAAGTTTTTGACATGTTCACCTCTTTCAGGCTCTGGTTTTGCTCCAAAACCCATCGAAACTCCTTGGCCCATCTTGACTTCAACCGCACTCCAGTCATGTCGAGTGACTTGACAGTTGAGTTCCAGCCAAGAGCACAGGCAACCCTGCATGCACCTGAAAGGTCGAGCCTGTAAATTCGGAGTGTGCTGTTTTCAGGTAGAAACTCAACCACCTTAGAATTCTTTTCGCCATTTTCTCCACTCCACACATGAACTTCCATAGCTCTATTCCTTGCTAGAACTGCAGAGATAAGTGGGGTTGCTGTGATTGAATTCGAGTCAAATATTGTCAACAGCTTCAGTGTTGAGTTCACTTCAATCATCTTTGAGAGCTCCTCTGCTCCCTTGGAGCCAATAGAGTCTTCCCATATCTGTAACTCTTCCAAGCTGTCATTCACTTTAAGAGCAGAAGCAAGAAATCCAGCTCCAACAGACCCAACATTTGATTCAGTAAACATCACCTCTTTGATCACTCCATTTCTCTTCAGAATTTCAGATAGCTCTGATATGCACTCTCTTCCGAATCTATTTCTCCGAAACATGACTGACTTGATGTTTGAGTTACACTCAAGCAACAAAGCAAGAGCGCGCAGTTGTTGGAGCTCCCATTCGATCTGGTGGAATTCCAAGTTTCTTAGAGACAATTGGATTGGTTTGGATGTTCCAAAAACTGTGAGAAACTGAGAAAAGTAAGAGAGGCTGTCTTTTGAAATGTTTATGTTCATGGAGTTCTCGGTTTCCTGGTAGCAGCCAGAAGAGGGTTGTGAAAGGTAGAAGGAGATGTTTTGTAGGCTGAGGCTTTCGGATTCGAGAGCTTGCAGAACCCATTGGAGATCTTTGAGGTTCTGGCTTGTTGCCATTGTTATTTGAGATGTGGGAACTTTTTAGAACTTAAGAAACTATGTATCTATCTCACAAGATATATAATAGTGAGGTAAAGCTTATTCTTTTTCGCTGTGATGGTCCAACTTTGGCCTTTAATGTCTGATTGGTAATGATTCATATTCTAAACTTTCAGCTGAAGATTTATGTTGTACCTTGAAGCAATCTTGTTATACAGGTATGAACATAAACACACCTCCACTTGTTTTGCACTGACACGTGGCAGGATCTGTGCAAGCTTGATCTGCCATGGTCTATGTTTGGACTGAACAGGTTAGAACAGATGGAAAAGGAAGTGAGGAAAAATGGGACTGTTACTTTGTTGACATTTTGGTCAGTGAGCAGTGCTCCATTTCTCCTTTTACACATTGAAAAGAAGTTAAAGAACAGGGGAATCCAATAAAGCAGATGGAAAAGGCAGTTTAGTATTGGGAGACAAACATCTCCTTAATCAGGGGATCTCAAATTAGTGCGATTCCTACTGTTTAGTTTGAATTTTTTGTCTTTCTATCATATCCAAATGCCAATGAGAGTGTAATACTAGCTTACATTGTGCACTGCCCAGGAACCCAAGAGAAAAGCAACAGTGAGAATAAGGAAGAGTGCTGAAATCACCATCCCTTTGCACTTTCAAACACTCCAAAAAGGCTTAAACCTCAATGTATTCCGATAGTGAATGTCCGAGAATCTTGACTCTATAGAGTCAAAGGAAGAGCTCGAGTGACGTTGAAAAAGAAAAGAAGAAGAAAAAGAGGATGAATTCACTGATATAGGTTAAAGTTTCAGAAAGCAACCACAAACAAAAGAGTAATATCAGTGTGTTTTGCAGACTTGTATTTTAAAGAAAAAATAAATCAATATCAAATTATTTGTGGTGGGAATTTCCAGTTGACTAGTTAGGGCATTCATAGAAGAAAAAGAAAATAACAAATCCCATACTCCATATAAGAGCCAGCAGCTTAGCCAGGCTTACAGTAATTAAAAGAAAAGCATGAAGAAAACACTCCTATCTCTTTCAACATACTATTCGAGCCGTCTCGCAGGAGATGCACAGTACATAAAATGAAAGGGTCTTCCTGAGTATGTATCCGCAGTCTGATTTTACACCTCAATCAAATTCCAAGAAAGGAACCTATGTAACAAAATAACAAAATTCAAACCTTACACAAAACTCCATGCTGAATATGTCTACTTCAAATCAAGGAACCCCATTAGAACTGCATGATCAGATTCCTTGTAAGCTCAAAATCTTTATAAGGGAGATATATAATATTCACAATCCATCACTGTTTGACTGGTTTTGCTTCACTATGATCACCCTCTTGATACCCAAGCAACAAATCTCCTAAGTAGCGATTCCTGAAGTACACAGCAATAGGAGGAAAATAGAGTGAATTCCATGAAATAGCAAGTACGTATCAGCATAAGACTAATTTATAAATGTAAATGTTCAGCATTGTCTCTGTAAAATCTGGAAAACTGCTTTAACCAATTCGATGTTAATGGCAAAGTTGATTAACATTATGGATGGCCAGAGACTTTTAAAAGTGTAGGTTTGGGTACTGCACACTGATCAACAACAGCATCTCAATAATAGAATAGAAAGAGGGGCAGAAAATAAGCTGCAGAGAGTCAAATGAATAATTAAGGAAGAATCGTTCTCTCTTAGATGCATAAATATGCATGTAATGTATGCTATGAATTATACCAATGGGAGCACTGAAGATGTTTCTATCTTGGGTTTAAACATTCATATGTTTCATATGAATTATTCACTATCCAGAATGATCTTCAAACTAAAAATAAATAATGTACAATGCAATTAAATCCTTCAAACTTCATACCAAAAGCTCTTCTTTTTGGAATAAACAAGTTCTTTGTACAAAGTTAGTGTAAGAAGACAACTAAAGCTTATTTAAAGGAAGTCAGGAGTGTTACCTCTATTTGGTTGTCTACTGGTCACACTGTAGCTTCCAATGTAATCCTGAGAATTACTGGCTGTGGCACCTGGGGCAATATCACCCAGACCATAACTAAATGTACTAGAACCATCTAGCTCAGGAGTGGTGGAGCGCCAAGTTGAATCACCATGAACTGAACCACTATGGTAGAAGTCCCCATAAGACCCCTCATAACCAGCAGTTGATGTAGGAAATGATGATGTTGGGGATACACCAGTGCCATTGATTCTTCCATAACCTGCTCCTTCAAACCCATAGCTGTTACCTCCATTCCTATAATTACTGGGACTAGTAAAGCCAGATAAAGTCCCTCTACCTTGAGTTGAAAAAGAACTGGGGCCCAAAGTCGAACCACTAATGCCAAACCCCCCATTTGCAGAGCCCAAGTAAGCCGCAGTACCGCCAGGATTCATAGCATTGTTGATGCCACTGTTTCCCCAGACATTCCGAGTAGGTGAGTTTACTAGAGAGGTGGTCCTTCCATTACCAGCATTATATCCAATAGGGTTAGTGTACCTGTTTGAATTGCCATTATAAGTGGGGCTCAACATCAGTGCATATCCTAGATTATTACCGAAGTTGGAATTCCCACCATAGCTTGAGCTCAACCCTGGCTCCAAATTCATACCCATTCCATATCTATTAGTGCCAATAGGAGAAAACCCACTACGACCACTAGAAATTGGATTGAACCTGTTATCCATACCGGCACCAAAGCCCCCAACTAGGCTCATATTATAACCCTGAGCATAACTGTTAAGTAAGTTATTGGCCCTACCTGGACTATAGTTGTATCCTATCTGAGGGCTCCGGAGGGGCCCTGGGGATTGCTCTTTGGGGACTGCCCTCTTGACCTCAACCATCTTACCATTGAGTTCATGGAATGTTTTATGCAGAACTCTGTCCACTGCATCCTCTGAGTCATAAGTGATAAAGCCAAAGCCTCTAGGCCTTTGGGTGTTGTGATCATACATTACTACAACATCAGTGACAGTACCAAACTGATCAAAGTATGTCTTAAAGTCATTCTCAGTGACTGTGGATGCTAAACCCCCAACAAAGATCTTTCTCGTGCGTCCAGGACCAGGAGAACTATGTGCACCCCCAGTTCTGTTTAGCATGTGCTGATCCTCCTTAGGAACAGCCTTCTTTGCTTCCACCTGAATTCAAAACAGCGTGGTCAGCAAAACAATTGATGGGTAACCACTAAGCATCAACATTTATCCGATGCAGATTCCAAAATCTAATAGCATTTCAACTGGATTCGTATCTGGTGTTATATAGAGTTACGCATTTGAAGTTTATAGAACCTATAAACACAAATTTCATAGAATACCAACTTAAGCACATGCTGCAAAAAGATAAATGCAATACTCACTGTGCGGCTATCGATCATGTGCTTGTCCTTCACGACCCTATCTGCAACAGCAGGATCAGCAAAGACAACAAAACCAAAGCCACGAGCACGACCGGTAGCCCGATCCCTCATGATCACAGCCTCCACCACCTCTCCATACTTCTTAAAATATTCTTTAAGCTGTTCCTCATCTGTGTCCCAAGAAATCCCACCAATGAAGATCTTGCCGAGATCTGGTTCCATCCTTCTATGCAATACAAATTCAATAACCCAATTCAGCTCAAATAACAAAACACTTGGAAACATACACAATTCAGCACAAATTGAAAAGCCATCAATGAAAGTTCACAATTCAATAGGAAAGCCAAGACCTTTATCATTAGCAGAGTCTAATCCAAAGCAATACACTACTTAATGTCCACAACAGCAAACCAAATAGATTAAAAAAGCAATCAAACTCAGAAAAGTGATTATCTGGATTTACCTTGTCCAAATTCAGACAGCAGGAAACGTAAAAATTCAATCTTGGAACATCAGACCTTCACCAACAATCAGATCAACAGAAGGATTCCTAGAAAAACCCAAACAAAAGAAAAAATCAACATAGGGATCAGAGACCCGATACTCAAAAAACAAGATCAAGATGGAAACTTCACCATTCAAGGAGGACCCAGATAAGAGAAAATGATAACAACTAAGATCTAAGAAATGGAATATAAGTAATGGAAACAGAGGATGTGGTGGTCATCCTCCTCTCTCTCTCTCTTAGAAAGGCTGGCTCTATCTCTCTCTTCTCTCCCTATCTCACACCCTTTTCTATTCTATCTTTCGTGGCTATTCCACTTCCTCCTTTTTATAATTAAATATGAGAAATATAAATAGAATGTGAAGCTGTGGGTAAGGGACAAATTTTTATAAATAGACTGACAAATCATCTGGTCTAAGAATATTTGGAGGAGCCATACAGATCACAGCGGATGTTTCTTTGCTCAAACAAAAAGGAGAGAATATGAATTCCAAAAGAAAAGCATAATGACAACATTGGTGCAAATTACAGCTCCCATTCATAAAAGGAGCATTTACCACACCATGTCAAATGTCTCATCCTTGTTTACATTCTACTATTAGACTATTTGATGATTTATTTATTTAATCTTTTGTATATATGTTTATGACACCTTCTGAGAAGTAGGGATATTTTTTTAAAAGATTTTTTCCTTGTAACCAATATGCAACTGAACTTTTGAAACCACCTTTGATTTTTTTTTTCTTGAATAAATATCTGGTACGGCCGCCTTTAAGTTTTTTTGTTTTTGGCAATAGATCAAAACTTATATTAAAGAAAATTATTACAACATGAAAGACCCACTGGGCCCTTTAACCACAAACAGAAGCAAAAGAGGACAACATGCCCATTTTTTTCCCAAACAAAGCTAAAAAAGGAAGATTCAGGAACCCAAACCAGGCGAGCCCATTTACTTTGCCATCAATAGACCAGCCCAACAACAAGGAGGAAGTAACTACAACAGCCACGCTGCCGGCAAGAAAACTCCATCGAACTTCGCGATTTGACAAGATCAAGAGAACTGGAAAGGCATCAAAAGCAGATCCGAGCGAAGAGCACCCTACCTATCTTGATCTAGAATCAAAGACAAGAACCACATAACTCAAACCATCTCCACAACGGAGATCATCCTCTGCCAACACAAGAACCAGAATAAAAGAGAGAGAGAGGTAAGATCCACAAAGGGATTGAAGGGATAAGCAGCCCAAAAGTGTTCAATCCCTTGTTGCACCACCGGTAAAGGATTTATGTGCGATGAGAGGTAAACCCCGTTTAGAGGGGAGCTTCGAGGAGCATATGTACATACCATGGCAGAAGGAAAAGGAAATAAGCCTCCCGATATAGCGGTAGACAAAGGTAACAACTGGTTTGAGAGGAAAGAGATGAATTCTGAATAAAAAGAAGCAGGGTTCACGAACAGATCAAGCAACCAAACCAAAACCAAAACGAAAATGAAAGACATAAAGGAAAACAACGGGAAGGGAAATAAGAGGCGCGAAGCCTCAGATCGAAGACAAACTCCTGGCAAAAGCGCCCATGGCAAGCGAGGATAATCGCCATCGACTCTCAAGGTGTTTCTAGATAAAATAAAAAAAATAAAATTAAAAAATTAAAAAAAACCCAGACATAGGGATTACGGTAGTTGTTTGAAATATGATTTAAAAGACCACCCATGGCCGCCATCAAGATTTAATTAATGAAATTATCGAATACAATTTGTGTTTTTTTTTTTTTTGGGGAGGGAGGGAGGGGGAGATATTGAGTCTAAACCCCTGATTAAGCATCTAGATAAAGTCCTGAAATCATATCAAGAGCCTTTACCAAATAAATGTATTCAACCAGACATCAATTAGTAAAGAGTGTTCTACTGGCTACTCCATTTGCTTTGACATAACAATTACATAACGGAAAGTTAACTCGATTATAACAAAATATAATTACAAAAATCACAATTTTCCTACTATGTTGCAACTGGATGATAAATTCGACTACACTTCATTTTATCCTGCCAGTAAGAAGTTTCTTTCATCTAACAATGGCATGTCGCCTTGTTAGGCCAAACAAGGCACACCGAGTACCTAAACCGGGAGAAAGCCCACATTACCCTACGACATAGCGCCACTAATTATTAAATAGTAAAAACAAAATAAAACTATAAAAATATAGGAAAACCAAGTTAGGCCCATTAACTGGGCTTAGGCCCACATTCCAATCAAAGCAACAAGGGGAGTCAAGCAGTCCAGCAGTCCGGCCTAGGAAGACCTCATCACCAACCCAACCACTATCTCCCCACACCTTCCAGGTCAACATCGACGTCGGGCACCACTATCTGTTACCCCTCGTATCTAGATTTGCCTATTTAATGATCACTTTATCTTTACTTTTTACTTTATTTCGAACATTTAGGGGACCTCAAAGTTAACTTTTTTTTTTTTTGCTCAATTTTTTAGAAAACTTCATTCATGAAAAATGTAGAGCAGGTTAAACCGAATTTGTGTACACGCAACATGCAAAAATCGGAGTTCGTATGAAGAAGTGACACTCTTAAAAGCCAAAGTTACTATTTCAGGAACTTTTTATAAATAGCAAGTTGTATTTGGAAACTTTCCATTTGCGGAAGTTTTCTTTTTCAGCCGAAAAACCTACTTCCCCAAATTCTCTTGACATACCCGAATACCGACCTAAACCGAAACAGAACTCTGACAATTCTTCACCATCCGGCCACCCCAGGCCACACCGTCGGTGTCGTTTGGACGTGGTTCGAGCTATCCCGCCATGAGGAGAGAGAATAGAAGAAAATTTTACCTCGGTGCCGCGCCTTAGCAACCCGGTTCGATCCCCGTTTTCCGGCCACCTCCAGCGAGACCACTGCTTGGGTTTTAAAGCCCTTGATGCACTGATTATCCCAGTATGCACTTGTTGCCCAATTCAATCGGAGGTGGGAGAATAGACTAGTTGAAGATTTCGGGTTCCGAAAATTCAAAGATAAATTTTAGCTTATCCACTCATATCTGATTGATGTTGTAGTTGAAGAAAGTGTTGGGCTTGTTGTAAAGAAATTTTGACATCGATATTGTGACCCAATTCAGGGTCGGAAGTGGGGGCGGGTCCGGCAACTTTAGGTCTTCTGTTTTGGAGAGCTCGTCGTTACGAGCATGGATATAGTTTGGTATCCATACGATGAACTTTGAGATAGATAAGAAGTTTTGATGTTTTAGAAATTCGGTTTTTGATTCTGGAAGATCTGACTGTTGGATCAACCCTATTTTTCGATAAGTTATTATAATTATCTAATCAACATTATCGATAAAATTTTGATCTCGTTCTGATATGATTTCGAGCTTTCAACGAATTATTATTTTTAGAGTTTTGATTTATTATCGTCAATTTATTTTTGATTCTCGAAAACTATTCATAATATCAATTTGTTCAGGACGATATGTACATCGAGCTCGAGGAGAAATTCGTCGGACAACCATCATAGACGTAATTCTGTGAGTGGACATTTATTTTTAGGGAAAAAATGTGAAATGTACCCGACGTTTATTTCATTAGTAACTTCGGTACCTCAACTTTAAAAAATATCACATTGGTACCTGATGTTCACACCCCAACCGAGAATTATTAACGACATTAGAGCGTTAGTCAACTGACATATAATAAAGGGTAATGGGTAATTTAAGTCTCTAATGTTATTTTTTTTTATCCACTCTTGGTCCAAATCTGTTCTGGGCACCCAAAATTTGCTCCTGGCACCCATCTCACCATTCTTCGCCTCAATGACATCAAATGCTTCCCACTTGGAAGCTGGCCTGAACGACCCCGACCCAAAGCCGAAGTTGTTATGTTGGCTGAGTCCGAAGGCCATTGCCGACGTCAACCCAAACTCGAAGTCTCCGTCAGCACCGTGAGTCGGCCCAATGGCGTCTGTTTGCAGTATGAGCCTTGTCCGGCGTTGCAGGTAGGAGCGCAGTTGCCGGACTCCTGCGTCTCCTCTCTTCGGCACACGTTGAGGTGCAAGCCTTATCCGGCTCTACTGCCAAGCCATCCTTCGCGTCTCCTCCAAGCAAGGACATCATTCTCTCTCGTCTCTATACATATCTATCGTGGAGCCTTCGCCATAATCTTCAACCCCATTTTCTCAAAAGCAAAAATTGTAACAAACCCACGCTCTTTTGCAATCCAAATTAGGGTTTTGCTTTTCCAATATGGCCTCAGATATGATCCTAATGTCAATTCTGGTTTGATTGATTCGAAAGGGGAGATCTTGGTTTCATTAGTGCTTTGATCCTACACGTTCTTGAAGGTTTAATCGCAAATATGAGCAATTGATTGATTTTCCGCATTGTTGGGTATGTAATTGCATATTTTGATTATCAGGTTTAATTGAAATTGCAGATTTTGGGTTCCTGAATCCCATTTGGGTTAGGATTTCTTTCATGTTCTTCTTTCATCTTCATCGCCGGAGCTGCTCCATCAGTGATGTGTGCTTGGAAGACTCGAATTCTGGGTTTGGGTGGAAGCCCTGTTTGTATTATGCCAGAGGATATTGCATGAATGGAACTAGTTGTAGATTCTTGCATGATGGAATTGGGGACCTGGGTTCAAATGGTGCTCCACTTGAAATGGTTTGAGATGCTCGTTTAAGCTAATATTAAAAAATATTTTTCTTGAACTTATTTGGTATGCCTGGTTTTGATTCAAAAGTTAAATTGGAAAAACATTAAATATTTTGTTTTACCTTAATTGCAATTAATTATTTTTCGTCCACTTACTCTAATAGTTTTCAATGTTTTTTTTTGGGCTTTTCAGTTTTTCATGCCCAGTCTGCAAATTAGTTGAAGTCGAACGTGAGTAGGAGTCGAGACATAGTATCCACCACCTTCAATTTCATTGTAGGTTACTGTTTAAGATACTTATGTAATATATCGGTTTAATCCTTAGATTGCTCTGATTACCAACATTTGTATAAATTTGTAGTTTGAGTAAATTCAAACTTATTGAAATTGTTGGGGGAGTTGGTTATGAATTGTAGGGAGCATGTATGCTTCAGGAGATGAAAATGATTATGATTATTGAGAAGTGTTAGAACGTCTTCACAGGTTCGGGTAAATTCGGCCAAGTTTTAATAGAATTTCTCCTAAGATGGGCACAGTCGACTCACTTTGGATTTCAAGGTGAAATCCGGATAAAAGACCAAAAGAAACCCCTCTAACTGAAAGTTTTTTTAGGGTAGGTTATGTCACCATCCTTCCTCCCCCGTCGCACCTCCAACCCACATCTTCTGCGCAAATCGAGACCAGAGACAAGGTGCTCGCCGCCAGTTTCCAAGACCACACCAAAACCATCTAGATAAAAGACAATTTATATACAAAATAAATTTACTTCCAAAATTCCAAAAAGTTTAGAAATTCTACAACACTTTTACTTAGAATTTACCAAACGCTCTGATGTTGTTTTATGTATTGACAATACTTTTACAAGTCTTGTTTACCAGAGACGAAATTGTTTTAATTATAGTTGATTGTTCTCTCAACACAGCAATAATTGTTTTTTTAAAAGTCGCAGTAATCTCAAACTAGCAATTAAAAACATTTTTTTTCCTGATATTAAACTTTTACTTGTAAGTAGGGGGGTACTTGGTCGTCAATTTGTGTAGCATTTTAATCAGTAGTGGGCATTGTAGTTTTGAAAAAAAAGAGTTAAATTCATAAGAATCTAATGAAGTTCTCTCAACTTTAAATCTTATCCACGGTTGTGTGATTCAAAATAATTAATAAAGAGTTATTGAGTTATATAATAAAGGAGAATAACGGCACACCATAAAAACACTCTTTGATAGTGTACACAGGGTTAGTGTGTAGTGTGGTATTTGTGCCTCTCTGGGTTTCGGAGCTCTTGGAAAATTGGCACAATGAAGATCAAGGAAGAGAGGGATGATGTATCTGACACATTCATATGGAAAGTCCAATTATCTGAGCTCAAGAACTGCCGAAATTTCTCCGCCACTTTCACCGTCGGTGGTCTTAAATGGTGAGCATCTCTTCTCTCTATGTTTACATTTTGCTTCAGTTTTCATTATGCCAATATGTTAAAGATTATAATCTGTTGTATATTATGCCATCATCATCTTAACTTCGAAGTTGGCAAACTGTAGGGTTTTCACGCCTGATCTGTTCTGGCCAAGCTCAGCGTTTTACCCATAAAATTTCAATCTCAGTAAATAAGCTTTTAACTCTAGGTTGCTCAATATCTTGTTTAAAGTAATGGTCTTTATTCATGAAGAGCCAAAAAAAAAAAAAGTATGTAGGAAGGTTTTTCAAAAGAATTCTCAAATTTTTTGGTTCAAATTTACTCTATCATATATATGAGTATGATGTATTAGTGTCAAAATTGGTGCTTTGTTATTTTTCGAATTTCTCTGTTCGTGGATTTTAGATACTCCCAACAATTTGAGGAAATGGTCCTGTATTCCGGAATTTTTGTATCCTAATGTATTGTAGAACGGATAGCTTTGCTTTTGGTTCATTAACCCCAGATAGAAAATAAGAGGAGCTTTATGATTAATTTGTGGCCCTTTCTTGCGTTGTATAAGCAACACGCTGCAAATTAAGATGGAGGAAAATGCTAAGAGTGTTCCGTTCAACTTTTAAATCTTCTGAAAATAGCAACCATCTATGCTTCTAGCTAGTAGTCATCCAATAATAGCTCATAAGGCCAAAGATGGTCCATAACTGCAACATTATTGACATATAATGTAATTAGTTTTTCATTTGCTTTTGGTGTGTCTTCACTTTTTCAGGCAGATTCTTGTATGTCCAAGGTTATGTGATGAAAATCCTGTGGAGTAGTTATCAATGTACTTGGCTGTTGCAGATGCTTCAGGATTGCCAGTTGGGTGGAGTAGACTTGCCCACTTTAGCTATACCTTGGTTAATCAACTTGACAGCAAGAAGTCCATAGCAAAATCTACAAAGGGTATTTCTTTACTACTGTTCTATAGAAAAGGCATACTATGTATGTACAGGATATTACACACACATGTGTTTCTTGTTTGTATTATTAGCATTATTTATTGACCTTGATTGAATTCATATTTCATTGACACATTTCTGTAGTAACTTATAAATTTGAGTTCATTTGTTTATTATTGTTTCTTTGTACCTGCTGATCCATGTTGTGTTCTTGATTGTTTTTGTTTTTGTTCATAGGCACTGTACTATTCAATGAAAATCAGAGTGAGTTGGGCTTCAAGTCGTTCGTGCCTGCTAGTGAGCTTTATGACAGGACTGCTGGTTATCTCATGAGCAGCATGTGTATTATAAAAGCAAAGGTTGCAACACCAATCATTAAATTTGAAGATCCCGGAACTGAGATTTCCTCAAAGAAACAATCCAACAGTAAGGAGCCTTCAAATGTGAATTCTGGGCAAGCTCAAGTCTTTTCAGCAGCACCTAAGACAATCTCTTCTGAACAGGTGGTTGACTTGCAAGGTACACCAGCTTTTGAATTATTTTGCACTATGGCTACTAATGATAACCCGGCTGGCCCTCGGTAGTTGAGAAACTTGGTGGAGTCTTCACCAGCCCATCACTTATAGAATTCAGGGGTTTAGGGCTCATAGATAAACATTTTGTTCCACTGCTTGAGGAAGTCTGTTCTTGGGACCCTTCATTGATTGAATGCCTGAAGAACAGAGCTAGTACAGTTAGTGAATGTGCATTCAAATCTTTGGGTAAGCTACTGCATATTCTAAAGACTACAGAGGTCAAGGATATGACTGATGTTAAGTTTGTGGATCTTCAAAAGTTGTGGGAAGAGCTTGATGTCTTTGGATTTGACTTGGCTTGGTTGAAGCCTTATGTTCAATCTGTTTTGGGCAGGAAGAATTTTATCGAAATGTCAGGAAAAGTTATAAGATTGAGGGAACATGTGGATCAGTTGGAGGTTGGATTAAAGAGACAGAGGACTGTACTAATTGCTGCTGAGGTGGATCATGAGATAAAAAAAAGAGACGTGGCAGAGACAGACGAGTTAGATTTGAACTGTGAGCTGGGTTATGGAAGGAAATAGGCATGTCTAATGCTCATTAATATTTGCATTGTATTTGTGATGTATTTAAATACTTATGGTAGGAGTATTTAAACATCAGTTACTTCCATAACCCAGCTCACAGTTCAAGTCTAACTCGTCCGTCTCTTCCCAATTAGATCAGTGAAGTATTTAAATACTTGCCTTCTAACTTTGTTCTTTCAATGTTAAGAATGTAACAGTATGCAATTCCTCCTTTGGAGCACTATTAGATGAACTCATTCTAATTTCATTCTTTTGTTCTTTTTCATTTCCTTTTCTCGTCTTTTAGCTGGCTAAAGTATTTACTGTGAAGGAATACTGTCTGTCTGAGTCTGTTGTTGCCACCCTCTTGCTTTTGCTTCTAAACCTGAAGGCTTGAATTCAAAGTGAATGCGAACCCATTTTCTTTATGGTAGAATACATTTTCTTTATGTTAGAATGATTAGCAGATCAGATTTTGTACATTGTACTTGATAGGTAGCCGAGTTTATATACTTGCAGTTTTTATTCAATAGTAACTGATGTTTTTCTTCATGAAGAAATTTAATGAAAAAAGATAGATAATTTTGTAGATTCTTTTCATATTGTAGAATAACCGGCCATTGACAAAGTTTGATACAAGATCAGGATAGATGGTTACAAGGTTTTCTGGTTGTATGCAATTAGTTTCTAGACACCCTTGATTTGGCAAAATCCATAGGTAATAGAAGCCAAAAGAGAATGATTTATATATCAGATACTTGCTGATTACAGAGAAGCAAGCCAGGCTGCAAACTAGCAAAGGTGAATATTAGTACTTGCAAAATCAGTATCCCAGATTGCCATCCTTCAGTGCCACTCTTCATGCTTTTGCTTCTAAACCTGAAGGTATCTGAATTTATATACCTGCGGTTATCATTCATAATTTGATTTAATATTTAGTTTCATGCTTTTCCCTTAATGAATTATTTAGTCAGATGAGATGGATAATGTTTGTAGATTATTTTCATAATGTATAACCACCAGCCATTGACAATAGTTTGTTGCAAGATTAGAATAGTGCCTAAGTTTTATGGTTGGATCTAAATGTTCAGTATGTAGTTTTATACATTCTTGATTTGGAAGAATCCATCAGTAATAACAATAGTAGAGTTAAACTTCCTTAAAAAGCTCACATTCTTATATTCAGACAAGATCATGACCATGAACTCTAATGCAGATATTACGCATATAGGGTGCAAGCATCTATGAACTATGAATATCAATTGATCAATCTGCTTGCTTTTATATTTCAATCTCTGTCTTATAACTTCCACTAGCAGAGAGAAATTTACGTTGTAGTCTTGAACTTGTGAAATATAGCAAAAATTAAAAGTTAGGAAAACAGGCAGTGATCCAATCAATTCCAGGCTTAATGAGTATAAGGAAATGGCCATAGTTTGTATATTTTGCATTAGATGTACATCTTGAAATGGCCATAAGTTTGTATTTCCTCTGCTGCCTTTACTTGCATTAGAAAATAGCTAGACTGATTATTCATACTCAACTGGCTAGCTTGTTTACTGGTGAATGTAGAGAAAAAGGTTCTATGATCATCTACAATCCAATCTAAAAGAAAGCAAAAATATGCATGCATAAAGTATAACCTTCAACTAATAATTTGATCCAGGAGTATCCCAGGTCTCAGGTATGATGGAGTGAAGCATACAAAAGTTGTCTTCATCGGTTCCACACTCAACAGTACAATCTGATGTATTCAAATTATCCTGCATAACCTCTTCAATCTTCTTATAAATTTCTGCTACACTCGGCCGGTTTTGTGGCAATGCTGATACACACTTGAGAGCAATGTTGAGCAAAGGAAATGCCCACTCTTTTGCAGCTTTAGCAACCTCCTTGTCAAAGACTTCACCAGTCCACTCCTCCTTAACCATGGCAGTAACCCACTTAGGAAGGTCCATCCCACTTGTTTCTACAGTTTTGCCAGTCAGTAACTCAAGAAGAATCACTCCAAAACTATAAACATCGCCTTTCTCAGATAAATCTTTCTCCGGGGCTGTATAACCATTGGAGATGATGACACATCCTTTCAGGGGGTCAAAGAACTTTGAAATTCCATACTCACTGATCAGTGGTTCATCCTTTTCATCAAGAAGGATGTTCGAAAGCTTTAGGTTCCCATGAGGGATGCACTCATCAGACCTCTTGTATATGAAATCTAAGCCCCTTGCAATTCCGTGTGCTATGGACAGCCGCACCCTCCATGGGAAATCCCTCTTGCCTTCTGTGTAGTCTGCAGATAATCAAGGGAATACATATTCAAAATGCACGTACTAATCAATAGTTCTTCTGAATGTTTGGTGAATCAATTTCTAAATATTACTTTTTGATTTTCCTAAGCTCATTTGATCGCCTTTTATATATGAGAACTCAAGCTGCTTAGGCTTATTACCTGCCACTCTATCATTGAAGTTGCCTACACTAATGAGATTTGTGTTTTGGGTAGGAGTAAAAGCAAAAGGGTGTTATGCGTGTGTATATGAATGCAGTGTGCACAAGTAAAGACTATAGAGTAAAGTTTGCATTGGTATGATCAATTGATGCATTGCCATTAATAGATTTTTTTAATTTTTTTTTATCTCAACTTACCCTGAAGCAGGTTTAGCAGACTCCCATTGTTTTGATACTTATATATCACAAGCTTTTCGTCGTTGGTAGAATTGTAACCAATAAGAGGCAGAATGTTGGGATGCTTTATGTTCCCTATCTGATTCATTGCTTGGCAAAACTCCTCAAAGGGTACCTGCAACTTCTTCAGCCTTTTGACTGCATACAGTGCATTGTTCTTGAGTATTACCTTGTAAAGGCTGCTGCAAAAACTCTGGTTTCTCAAGTCTGCTGTAGCTTCAAACAGGTCCTCCAACTTGAAACTTTCATGCTCTTCAACAAAGAACACGAGCTCTGACCGACTCTCTACTGGCTTCTCTTCCTGTTGAACCTTAGCTGGAGGTGATTTCGGAGTAGAGTACTCTTGAAGTGACTTCAGAATCTCCCTCTGAGTGGCTAAATTAGCAGCCTTCCTTCCCGCAAAGAATATGAACACCAGAAATAGTCCTATTACACATACTGGTAACATGCTCCACCATGTTTTGTACCACTTTTTACCATCAGGTTTAGGAGGAGAACTAGGGCTCCCAGACTCTGTCATTATCCGCATTGGATGCCCTGCCTCTTCTTTGTCCATGGCACCATATCTCTCTGATGTCTTTGATTCCTTGAAATGTGGATGAAGCTGATATTCCTCTCTCGAACTTGGGATGTCCCTAGTAAAATAATTGTTGGAGATGTACAATCTCCTTTGATACTTCAGTTTATTCAGAGCCTTAGGCACACTCCCACTCAGAAGATTGTTGCTTAGATCCAAATAGGCTAGTCTTGTGCAGTGCACTATGGAGTTAGAAATAGTTCCTCGGATGCGGTTTCTTGCTAAGCTAACAACTCGTAGATTCGGGAGCTTGCATAGTGAATCTACATCAAGTGTGCCACTAAGATGCAGATTTTCAAGCCTTATTTCTGTTATGCTATTACCCTCGGGGTTGCATTCCACACCCTTCAACTTATGCTTGCAGGAATATGGCACATTGTGGCCAACATTGAGTACATGTTTAGGATCAACAGCTCTAATGAACCTCAGCAACAATTCAAATTCCGATGACTCACCTCCCTTACATACCGCAGTGCAGAAGGAAAGGACTCCAATGAATATCAGGCCCTTGAGAAACAGATTGAAACGGCTCCTGCTCGTCATTTTTGTTGGCTCTATTTCATTGTTGGACTAACATCAGAAACTGAAGCAACTGTGATAGAGTTTTTACTTTTTCCCATTGAAAAATATCTTAAATCAGAGATTGTCTCACATTAATGTCAAGGTTTGCTGTATTATTCTGGTGCATCAGATGAGGACAAGCATGTTTCGTATATTACAAAGTTAATCTCATACATGTGGAATAACCAATGTTCTAAACAGCTTGCGGATCGTTACGTTCTATGTATCTGATTTATTTCACCATTTTAAATTCAATATTGACAAATTTATGCAGGATCAGAAAGCAATGTATCAAGTAAGTGAACCAGTCTGGATTAATATGACTGCTGGTTACTCTTCTGGTTTATCAATCAGTCCCGGCGGGTATATCCATTTGGTAGAAATCATCTTAAGGAAAGTGGTTATATACAACGTCGTAATCAAGGGTCAACATAGACAGGATGTGAGAAAAAATCAATGTGCGTCTTTTGGAAATTCTGAAGACAAATTGTGGCAGTTGTGGCAGTTTCCGAAACTGCCGAGCTTTCTATGTGGTCAAGCAACATATAGAGCCGTTATCAGGTGTGACCTGCTCCTAGAAGCACCAAAAGTGCTTTATGAGAAAAATAGGTGTTTTTGCCGTTATCTTTATGGCCTGATGCATGGCTTTGCTTCCAACGTTGGGTTTGGCATGCCAACTAGGGGTGGGTTTGGTTTTGGGCCGAAACTGATCGGTTCGGTTTGGTCGAGTTTGTTTTTTTTTGTTGTTGTTTTTTTAGTTAAAACATTATTTTACCACTTCTACTTCTATCTCTTTGGTATTTTAACTCGAGATGTTTTTTGTTTCTTCAAACTTATAATAATAATCCATAACAATGAGTTTACAAGTTCATTAACTTCAATAGACAATTACCTATACTCCATAGTCCATATCCATAGTTTATAATTCAAACTTCAAAGCTTCAAAATAAAGAATTTAGTCCAGAATTTATAGTTCATCAACACAATAGTCCATCAACATATGAAATGGTAAAAAATATAGAGTCTAAAGTTTATAAAGTCTATCAAGTCATCAACACTAACCTCACAAATTAAAAATGTTTAAGTTCACTAAAACATTAAACATCACAAAGAGAATGAACAAACATCATCATATGAAGAAGGGCATGAACTCAAGCTCAGAAAGATGAAGTCTTCGACTTTGGAGGTAACATACAACTCCGACTACTTCCCACTGTAGCTTCACATGGCATCTTAAGCAATTCTACATTGGCATAAGAGAATAATAAAAGGAAACACATTAGAAAAGAAATACATGCAATCATATATAACATAAAAATTACAACTTCATTAACCAAAAAAACATTTACTTCTTTCCGCTTCTTCACATAATTTCATCTCCTCAATGGTAGGCACATAATGTAAATACACATTTTCACTCCTAAGCCAATTTTGACTACATATCAAGGCCTCCACCATTCTAGGACTTAGGGAGCTATGATTTGGATCAATAATCCTCCTACTTGTGCTAAGAAAGAGCTATTTGTCTACTTTTTTTTTTCCTGAAAGGGGACTGGTGTGGCTGCCATTAAGCCTTGATTAATGAAATTGCAGAATATATTGGGGGGGGGGGGGATGTAGAGCCTGAACTCCTGATTACATGCAATAAGCATAAAGTTGTCAATTTGGACATTTTTTTAATTATATTTTTCTTTTGGTTTTGGTTTCAATTTCGGTACTTCAAATTTAAGGAAATTTTGGAGAAAGTTTCGATTTCGGTGGAAATTTCGGTTAAAAATAAAGAAATCATATTAATTGCATTTATAAAACAATATTTTTGAATGAAACTTTTACATAGACTAAACTAACCTATAATAAACCTATTTACAATATAGCCAAAATTATACATTTATAATAGAATTGTGATATTTAATATATACGAGTAATTAGCTAGTACTGTAAAAGGTTGCTAAACTAGTGTTTTTATCTATATGTAATTATAATTATGTTGTATATTGATAATGTGAATGTGACTTACCTTTTTTTATTTTAATTTTTTTTATGGCTAGATTCCACTTGAATTGTCATTGTTCCACAATATATAGATCACTGAACCTTGACTAACTCAAACCTGACAAAATGGCGACAAGTTGAATTGTCATTGTTGCACAATATATAGATCACTCAACCTTGACTAACTTAACCTTGACTAAATGGCGTACAAGAATTATCATTGTTCCACTATATATAGATCACTCAACCTTGACTAAATGACGCACAAATTGAATTGTCATTGTTCCACACTAAATGGCGTACAAGTTGAATTCGGACAATGCATATAAAATCACCGTTTGAGTAATACTAGTCTTACCCAAGGTTTCAAGTTTCAGTTTCGATTTTGGTACTTCAAATTTAAGGAAATTACGGAGAAAGTTTCAATTTCGGTTAAAAATAAAGAAATCCTATTAATTGCATTTATAAAATGATATTTTTGAATGAAACTTTTTTTTTTTGAATGAAACTTTTACATAGACTAAATTAACCTATAATAAATCTATTTACAATGTAGTCCCTCTAAAATTATACATTTATAATAGAATTGTGATATTTAATATATACGAGTAATTAACTAGTACTGTAATAGGTTGCTAAACTAGTGTTATTATCTAAAATTATACATTTATAATATAATTGTGTTGTATATTGATAATGTGAATGTGATTTACTTTTTTTTTTTTGGCTAGAACCCAGTTGAATTGTCATTGTTCCACAATATCTATATCACTCAACCTTGACTAACTCAAACCTAACTAAATAGCTTATAAGTTGAATTGTCAATGTTCCACACTAAATGGCATACAAGTTGAATTCGGACAATGCATATAAAAGCACCGTTTGAGTAATGCTAGTCTTATCCAAGGTTGTTAAACTAGTGTTTTTATCTATATGTAATTATAATTGTGCTGTATATTGATAATGTGAATGTTAATTAATTTTTTTTTCTTTTATGGCTGGAACCCAATTGAATTGTCATTGTTCCACCATATATAGATCACTCAACCTTGATTAACTCAAACCTGACTAAATGACGTATAAGTTGAATTTTCAACAGCGCATAAGTTGAATTGTCATTGTTCCGCACTAAATGACGTACAAGTTGAATTCGGACAATGCATATAAAAGCAACATTTGAGTAATACTAATCTTACCCAAGGTTTCAAATTTCGGTTTCGGTTTTGATTTCAGTACTTCAAATTTAAGAAAATTTCGAAGAAAGTTTCTATTTAGGTTAAAAATAAAAAAATCATATTAATTGCATTTATAAAATGATATTTTCGAATGAAACTTTTACATAGACTAAACTAACTTATAATGAAACTATTTACAATGTAACCTCTCTAAAATTATACATTTATAATAGAATTGTGATATTTAATAGGACTAAATACTGTTTAGTACTCTATGGTTTGAGTCCAACATCGATTCAGTCCCTCGACTTTCAATTTCATAAAAAACACTCATGTATTATCAAATCTCATCTAATATGTCATTCCGTCAATAATCCGTCGATTGGAACTGTTAACTCGCTGACGAGGCATTCCATGTCAGATCATGTGGGCCCCACCTATCAGGCAAAATTTCAGAATTGCCCCTGTCTCTCTCCCAGCTCCCGAAGAACTCGGCTTGGAGTTCATATCTTCCTTCGTCTCCAAATCCACTGCATCCTCACTCTCCCTTGCATTCCCAACATCTCTTCCCACCTTGGTGAAGATCCCAATTAGTGGAGATCGAAGACAGCAACAATTCTTGACTGAAGTGAATACAAAATCAAAACCATCTCAAACTTGCATCCAGAAACCCAAATTCAAACAGCATTGTGCACACCCAAATCAAATGCAAATTGCTCAAGGAATGAATCAAATGAAATAACCTAATCCTCAATCAAAATGGCCATCAAAGATTTTAACAACCAAAACAACAAATACCACTTACATGATTTCATGATTTTTGGCAGAACAAAAGATGAAGGGAAAATGAAAGAGAGTTGAAATCTTTTTGAACATTTATATACAAAGGATCCAAATTGCCAAGCTCCCCATTAACTCTTACGTTTCTAAAATTTGAAAGAAATGATCACAACAACAAATTTGGGAACTCAAATAAAATCAAACCGACAATCAGATTCAAACAGAGCCCATTCCATTTTCTTCTCTTCTTTTGTCTTCAATTTTCCACCAACCAAAGCTACCAAGAAAATCATAAAAAACCCAATAAAAACCAGATTGAACAAAAACCTAGAAAAATTCATCCACGGTGAGGTCTTGCCAGAGAACGAGGTCTGGCGGACACTCAATCTTCATTTTTTCGTGGTGTTGAAGCATTTATTGCTTTGAATACAGTCAATCAAACCAAGTATCGAACCCAGAACACAACACTCAAAACAGAAACCCAAAACCATGAAGGACATGGAGAAAAGCTTGGATCCTCAGCTATGGCACTCTTGCGCCGGCGGCATGGTCCAAATGCCTCCAATGAACTCCAAAGTCTTTTACTTTCCTCAAGGCCACGCCGAGCACGCCCAAACCCACGCCGATTTCCTGCCTCCTCCGTCAGAATCCCACATCTCATTCTCTGCCACGTCGCCGGAATCAGATACATGGCTGACCTCGAAACCGACGAGGTCTTCGCCAGAATCCGGCTGGTCCTTTCCTAGAGCAATGAGCTTTTTGCTCAGGACCGCATCGGCTGTCAAATCATCAACACCACGAACAAAATCGGATCAATACCAAATATGTTGGGTGAAATTGAAAAATGAAAGTGAAAAGTAAAATGCAAAAGAAGAGTTAGAGAGAGAGTTAAACCAGATTCTGATGAGGTCGATCTGGTTGAGATTCTTGCGATTCATCTTGGCATGCGTAGCGGCGGCCATCGTTGAATACAAAAAACAGAGAATGAGTTAACTCAGAACAGAGAATGTATGAAGAAATAATTGAAACAAAGAGTGCATTGCATTTTTGAAGAGTTTCGAGCCCAATTATGCTGAAACACAGAGAAGAGGAAGATATGAGCTCCAAGCGGGGTTCTTTTGGAGCTGGGAGAGAGGCAGGGGCAATTTTGGAATTTTGTCTGATAGTGGGGCCCACATGATCTGACATGGCATGCCTTGCCAGCAAGTTAATGGTTGAAATCGACGGAATGACCTATTAGATGATATTTGATAATGCATGGGTGTTTTTGATGAAATTAAAAGTCGAGGGACTGAATTGATGTTGGGCTCAAACTATAGGGTATTAAATAGTATTTAACCCAATTTAATATGTATGAGTAATTAACTAGTACTGTAGTAAGTTGCTAAATTAGTGTTTTTATCTATATGTAATTATAATTGTGCTGTATATTGATAATGTGAATGTGATTTACTTTTTTTTTTTTTTGGCTGGAACCCAGTTGAATTGTCATTGTTCCACAATATATAAATCACTCAACCTTGACTAACTCAAACCTGACTAAATGGCGTACTTGAATTTTCAACAGCGCATAAGTTGAATTATCATTGTTCCACTACATATAGATCACTCAACCTTGACTAAATTGCGTACAAGTTGAATTGTCATTGTTCCACATTAAATGACGTACAAGTTGAATTCGAACCATACATATAAAAGCACCATTTGAGTAATACTAGTCTTACCCAAGGTTTCAAATTTCGATTTCAGTACTTCAAATTTGAGGAAATTTCGGAGAAAGTTTCGATTTCGGTTAAAAATAAAGAAATCATATTAATTGCATTTATAAAATGATATTTTTGAATGAAACTTTTACATAGACTAAACTAACATATAATCAACCTATTTACAATGTCGCCTCTCTAAAATTATACATTTATAATAGAATTGTGATATTTAATATGTATGAATAATTAACTAGTACTGTAGTAGGTTGCTAAACTAGTGTTTTATCTCTATGTAATTATAATTGTGCTGTATATTGATAATGTGAATGTGATTTACTTTTTTTTTTTTATGGCTAGAACTTTTTTTTTTTTTTTTTTTTTTATAGCTGGAACCCAGTAGGAGGTTTGGCCATCATGCCTTTTTCACTAATAATTAGAAAAATACAATTGTTGGGTTGGGGGGGGGGGACGTTATACCAAAACTCCGTGAATGAAAATTAACAAGTACAACAAAAGCAATATAAAGTATTAAGAATAAGTGTTACTACGATGTGGTTCAATCCATATGGTTGAACTGCTTCCATTTAGTATCACAATACTGTTACCAACTACATGAATTTTGGAAATAATTTTGGTAGCAAATAAAAGCCAAAAAGTTTTTTGTTGTATTAAACTTGATTGGAAAAAAATAAAAATTTCATATATTTCTCTATGAAAATATGAGTAAAAAACTTCATTGTCAGTGGCATACAAATTTCACAGAAATTTTGGAGAAATTTCGGATAAAGTTGTTTTGGTGTGAATTTTTAAATATATTTCGTGTGTATAGACATTTCGAAAATTAAGAATTTCACGGAAAATTTAGAAGTCTTTTGGGGCACTCCTGACGGAAATGATATAGCATATGAATTTCATTTCGGTACTTCCAAATTAAGGAAATTTCGATGGAAATTTCAATAGTTTCGGAGAAATTTGAAACCTTAGTCTAAATTACTCCCTTTTCTTTTTTCTCATCAGATTTTTGTGATTATTTTATTAATTGCCATTTTCCACCCCGTTCATCAAATTTACCATTTTTCGTGCAAATTTTTGTCAAATGTCAATCATGTAGAGATATTTGATTATTTCAAAGGCAACAGAAGGGTACGCAACTTTGAAGATTGGTTTTAATATTTTTCACTTCGAAAAATCTAATGAGATGATATATGTACCCTTCTAATGGACCATTGAAATGATCAATAAATAACTCATGCATGACAATGGCATATGACAAAAGATTGGATGAAATGATAGGGGTTCTCATGTGATCGAGTTGAAAATGTTCTCTCAGGCCATATATATGTAAGGGTTTTTGTCAATTTATCCCATTTCTAGGGATTTTTTTCCCACTTAGCCCATTAAGTTTTTTTAATTCCTCCTTACCCAAAACACTCTAAGGAAGTCTTCCCTAATACCCCATTAAGTTTTTTTTTTAGACTATTTTACTCCCACCCATTTGTTACTTAGAAAGAGAGAGAGAAAAAAATGGAAGAGAGAGAAACCACATGAGACTTCGCCGGAGCCACGTCACCGACCGTCGGAATTTGGTCACCGGTCGTCGCCCGACGGACTTTTCTGAAAACCTCACAGGAGGTCCCGAAAGAGATTGCCGGAAAGGTTTATTACCGAAATAGACGTCTATTGTCCCCCATTGGCCCCTAATAGAAGTCTATTTTCTCCCAATAGAGGGGGAATATACCTCTATTGCCCCCCAATAGAAGTCTATTGTCCTCCAATAGAACTTTCGGTCGCTGGAATGAAAACTAATCTTCCTAAAATTAGACATATAAAATGAAGAGATTATATCAATTCAAAACGTCTATTGCGCCCCCCCCCCCCCCCCCAAATATAATTTTTTTTCATTTTTCTTTCCTTCCGAGGGGTTATGCCAAAAAAAAAAAAATTGATTTGGGCACCCACCTCTTCTTTTTTTCGCTGGTTGCTGTTTTGGGGCAGAAACGGAGAAAGACCGGGACCGAAAAAGGACCCTTAACTGCTGTTTTGGGGCAAAAATGGCGTCATTGGCAGAGGAAGAGCATCGAACTCAAAGAGAGAGAGCACCGGCTGAGAACTCGAAACCTTCTTCCTCTTTCTAGACCGCAAATCTTCCGATTCCGATTCAAAACTCTGATTCACTCTTGGCAACGACGACGCTTTGAAGTCTCCTATCAGTAAGGCTCGAATGAACCCTTGACTCGTCGATTTGAGCTCGGAGAAGGTGAACACCCTCAGATTGGTGATTATCGGAGTTGAACACAGAGCGATTGTAGTTGGTGTTGTCGTAGTTGCTTGAGGCCACGGGCGCAACCTTAGATGACGCGAGAGAAACAACTTCAAGCTCGGTCTCGTCCTCATAGAGAGAGAGAGAGAGAGAGAGAGAGAGAGAGAGAGAGACAGAGACAGACAGAGAATGTGTGTGCAGATCGGAGGAATTTCTCTGATGTTATTGTTTATTTTGGCTGAGGATAAAATTGTCTTTTTACTTTAAATTGGGTTTGTGAGAATAAAAAATTGTTGCTGGAGTAAGTGGAATAATTTTGGTTCATTTTGGTGTTTTGGGTCAAGAACCCTACAATTATTGGTCGTGGTCTCAAATTTATCCCTAAAATTTGTGCAAATCTCGTCTTCAACAAGGGGTTAAGTTACTATAAAAAAAATTGAAAAAATCAGAAATATACGGTCAAGATTTGGCCTTTGCCCTCTTATTAGCCATTGATTTAGGGCATAAATGGGTGGCGTGAATCCCACCATGTGCAACAGGGTAAACAAGTTGCACGAGAAGAGGGAGTCACTCTCGGAGATGGCCCGATAACACTGAGCCAACTGCATATAATGTTATTTTGATAGCATTGTTTCAATATAAAGTCTATATTTTTCTAAATAAGGCCTGAAAAATATAAATTCCAATATTCATAAAAATACCCCACATTTTTAATTTCATTATTTATAAAAGGACGAAATACTGGTTACTACCATGTGGTTTAGGTCTAAAATCAATTCAGTCCCTGAACTTCTAATTTCATCAAAAACATCCCTGCACTTTCAGTTTTGATCTAATAGGTCCAATTCATTAATATTTGGTTATGGGTTCAAGTTATCGTTGGATTATTTGTTGAAAAAACTATTTATTTTTAATAGTATGACTCACTCCTAAATTGACTATGTAGGCCATATCGACACCACATCATAAAATATAGGTCATATATGAGTCACGTTAACAAGTTAAATAACATAATTGTCAGAAAAATAACAAATTAGACCTATTAGATTAAAATTGAAAGTGCATGGGTGTTTTTGATGAAATTAGAAGTTGAGGGACTGAATTGATTTTGGACCCAAACTACAGGGTAGTAATCAATATTTAGCCCTTTATAAATATGCCAAAAACGCTAACAAGCTACTTCTCCATAAAGCTATAACTAAACTGGTGTCATTCTTGAGAAAATCTACCCCGTTCTTATAGGAAAGAATATAATATATATGGTTGGCTTAAAAAAATCAAGGTCACCCAAAAATATGTATGGGTGACATGACCTGTAATGTGTTATGATAAGAACTAGGGTTTCTCTTGCTAGTCAAAAATACTATATTTTTTTTATCGGATACTCTATTTTCTTTTAATACTTTGTGGATAAATAGCACTTTGGGATATGGGTGTGTGAGTGAAAACCCTAAAGCAACTTCTACCGCTCTCGAAAGAAAAAACCCTAATGCCGTACCAGTCTACTTTTCTGCTCTTCTCCACTGCATGATGGCTTTTATTAAGGATATTACATCCAATTTCACTGCACCGATCCCTTGCTCTTGCAGGAGATGATGTCGTTGACATCTCATATGGCTGGTGGAAGAACCAGATGAGGATTCCATGCCTTCTTGCTGGCTTGTCCACTGAGGACAGGGGTGTTTGGAGGCATGGAACTGCAGGGCCATTTTCGGCGCATTTGGGTACTAAATGGGAGTTTCAAGGTTCAAGATTGAACTCAGAATCGACTTATGTTCTCTTTTGATCTGCGTAAAGATAGAAACAAAGTGCTCAAAAGGGGTCCTTGGTACTTCAATAAAGCCCCTGCTGTTCTGCAAGCATATGATGGCTTAGCTGCACCTCAGATTGTTCTGATGGAAACCCTCTAATTTTGGGTGTGCATTAGTAACATTCCACCGGTCCTAGAGGACAAATGCACGATAATGAATGTTGCCTTTATTGCTGGGATGTATCAGAGCATGGATTAGAAACTTTTTGATACATTTGGTAAGATTTGAGTTCATGTAGCTCATGAAATCTCCAAACCTTTCTTCCCAAAAAAAAAAAAAAAACCTAATGCGCTAAGTCAACAAAACAATGCTTGCAGCTGCCTAAGCGTTTCATTGGTTTTGAGGAGAACATGTTTGCTAATGGTGTGTTTAAATTTCAGAGTGTTTAAACACCGATCTTACCTTTGATTGCAAGGAATCTATTCGACTCCAATGATGGCAACAAGCAGAGGAAGCCAATTGTTATTTGGAATACAAGTGCAGATAGTAGGTCTACTAACAGTGATGATATAGATGAGGAGCAAAAGGAATTAAAACGAGGCAGACCTACGTCCCCATACTCCTCCCTAAGAAGCTGAAGTTTTGCTAAATACCGCACAAGATGGCATGATTGAAGCTGCGATGCCTGAATTCCCCACTAGGCCAAGTCTCTGGGTCTAATTGAAACTCCAGGAGGTATGCTTGTCCAAGAATGGAACTAATAGTGATCAGTTAGTGATTAAGAAGAAACGGGGTAGATCTTTGGAATAAAAAAATAAAAAGCTCTCCAAATCGAAGAAGGTACCAGCTGAAGAAGTCCTGAATTTGGTCTATTCCAGAAAACCTCCTAGCCTAGTTCTAAGGGTAAGGAGAAAATTTAGTCTCTATGTTCGTTTGAACTTTGCCTCTTACTATGTTGCTTCATAGCTAAATAGGTTTACTTTAAATATGTGAGCATGACATGCATGTCAAATGAATTGTCCTATCCTATGTATAACTGTGGTATTTTTTCTTCATCACAATTTCTTGTCTATCTGTAAATGGTAGTGGAATGATGTGCAATGATCATTTTGGTCTTACGGCCCTAACCTTTATTAATGAAAGTCTTTGTGATGATTATTTCAAAAAAGTAGAATATTTTTTTTTGTTGAGAATTTTGTGAATCATTAGTTAAGTTTGAATTTTAAACAAGGATTAACTAGAGTCCAGAGGCGTTCTCAGAGATCGTGATGCCTCTCCTGTCTTTGTTGGCTCCAGAGCTATTGGTTACTCCTCTGTTCCCATTGTAGAAGGAAGTGCATTTAGATGGTTTATAGCATGCCCTAATTCAAAACTTCAAGAAAGTCATTGTCGAAGGTGACTCGAAGCTGATCATTATGCTATCAACAAAACATGCAACACTCCATGGCATCCAAGGACATCTGTTTCTTAGCCAGTCAATTTGAAGAAGCTTCTTTCATCCACATTCCATGTGAAGCCTATCAGATATTTGGTAAATTTCTGTATATATCTATTTACCTCACACTGTGGTTTAAATAGGATTATAAAATATATAGAAAAGGTAAGCATTCAACACCTAGACTAATCATTTCTATCATTACAATCAATCACCTATGTTTACTAGTCAATCAATCAATCTAAAATTACAAGTTAATCATTCAATCAACATTAATCCTAATTGCAACAGCTCACGCAACACTCCCCCTTAAATTGGGGAATAGATGTCTCGAATACTAAACTTGTCCAGTAAGGTATGGAGTGCTTTACTAGAGACAGCTTTCGTCAGAATGTCAGCCAATTGATCTTCAGTTCTTACATGTGGCACATCAATGATTTCTGATTCTAACTTCTTCTTGATCAAATGTCTATCCACTTCAACATGTTTGGTTATGTCATGTTGAATGGGATTGTGTGCTACATCAATGGCTGCTTTATTGTCACAATATAAGTCCATGGCATATTTGGGTTTGAAGCCCAAATCTTTCATTAAATTTCGGAGCCATAACATCTCACATACACCATGGGCCATCCCACGGTATTCAGCCTCTGCACTTGATCTAGCTACCACTTTCTGCTTCTTACTTCTCCATGTGACAAGATTTATCTCCCACAAAAGTGAAGTATCCTGAGGTTGATCTTCTATCAGTGATACATCCAGCCCAATCTACATTAGTGTATCCAGCCACCTCCAAATGATTATTTTTAGAAAACATGATCATTTTGCCTGAAGCTGACTTCAAATAACTGAGAATACGATATACCGTGTTCATGTGGTCTTCGCTTGGAGCATGCATGAATTGGCTCACCACACTCATAACATATGCAATGTTAGGACAAGTGTGGGAGAGGTAGATGAGTCTGCCAACTAGTCTTTGATATATCTCTCGGTTAGTAGGCACTTGATTATGACACGCTATAAGTAAGCGCGCAATTTAACCCTGAAAATGTCATCGTTAGTATATGATAAATAGGATCGTTCTAATCGGGGATTGAGGGTACACCTGTCATTGTAAAAACAAATAAAGAATTAATAAAAGTACAAAGTAAAAATTTACAAAAAGAATATATACAAATAACGAAATAAAAGGGGGGGGGGGTTTAAGAATTAGAGTTTTGAAAATTAAAATAAATAAAAGAAAGAAAATATATAAACACATGTACAAAAATGAACATGAGAAACAAAGATCAAAACCAATTGCATGTAATCAAACTCAATTCAAACCCTATAATTGATCATCTAAGTCATGAGAAAGAAGTTGATCATGTGAAACATTTGAAGCAAATGATTTCCTATATTTTACTTTCCTTTACTAATTAATCTAAGTGAAAGCACCTAGATCAATCCTATTAAACATGCAATCAAAGTCTAGAAAGCTAGCTAATCAACATATGTTCAACACAAGAAGTATAGAGAAAGGTTATCAATTTAAGTGCACAACCTAGTATGAATAAGTTCACCTACTTGCAATCCTCTTCAATTGAATTCGACTTTTGTCCAAAACCTTTACTACTTGTGATTTAGGTTCACAAAACTATTAGGTGAATCATTTATCTAAATCTAGCACCAATTACATGCAAATCCTATAAGTGTCGACCCAAATAAGATAAATATATAAAAGTTTTCTATCAAGCAAATTCAATCGAACAAACTCACATAAGCAACTTAGAACCACAATTATAGAATTCGAACACTTTATTTAAATGACTAAATACTATTTAGTCCCTGAACGTTTGCTGAAAAAACACTTCAGTTCATCTCCTTTTAATTTGACATGTTTACTCCATGTTCTTTCAGTATTACATCCAATAGGTCAATTCCGTTAGATTTCGTTAAATTGTGCCGTTAACCCTCTATTTTAAGGATAAAATTAATATTATAGCCCCGACTTTCTCTTTCTATAATTTTTTAATTGTTTTTATTCTTCCCTTTAATTTTTTTAATCGTTTTTATTCTTCTCTTTAATTTTTGCTTTCTTTAATTTTTTTTATTCTTCTCTCTTATTTTTTTTCTTTTGATTTGCGCCAATAAATTACTAATTTTTTTAATTATTTTTATTCTTCTCTTAATTTTTTTAACTGTTTTTATTCTTCTCTTTTAAGGATAAAATTACTATTATATTCCACCCCTTGTTTCCTCTGTTATGACTAATTTTATTGGGTGTTTAGGTGAGCCGGAGAAGAAAAAACTAATCATAACCAATAGATCAATTCCGTTACACTCTGTTAAATTGTGCCATTAACTCTCTATTTTGAGGATAAATTTACTATTATAGCCTTGACTTTCTTTCTCTTTAATTTTTTAAATTGTTTTATTCTTCTCTTTTATTTTTTTCTTCTGATTCACACCAATCCTTTTATAAAAATCGTATTAGAAGTTATGACTATTTTTCTTCTTCTCCGGCTCACCCAAACACCCAATAAAATTAGTCATAAGAAAAGAAACAAGGGAGAGAATATAATAGTAATTTTTATCCTTAAAAGAGAAGAAAAAATAAAAGAGAAGAATAAAAATAATTAAAAAAATTAGTAATATTATTGGAGTGAATCAAAATAAAAAAATAAAAGAGAAGAATAAAAATAATTTTAAAAAATTGGTAATTTTATTGATGCGAATCAGAAGAAAAACAATAAAAGAGAAGAATCCAAAAATTAAAAAAATTAACCAAAAATAAAAGAGAAGAATAAAAACAATTAAAAAAATTAGTAATTTTGTTGGTGCAAATCAGAAGAAAAAAATAAGAGAGAAGAATAAAAACAATAAAAAAAATTTAACAAAGAGAAAGTCAGGGCTATAATAGTAATTTAATCCGTAAAATAGGGAGTTAACGGCACAATTTAACGGAGTCTAACGGAATGGACTTATTGGGTGCAAAATTGAAAGAACAGGGAGTAAACATGTCAAATTAAAAGGTGAGGGACTGAAGTGTTTTTTTAGCAAAAGTTCAGGGACTAAACAGTATTTAGCCCTTATTTAAACATAGAAATTGATCTTAAACTTTGTCCTAAACGTTATTGTTAACTAGAAACAAGTTCATACGAAATCAAACAAGGAAAAAGCATGAATTACACTGTGAGTGGAGATGGAGATGGAGAGCTTGAACGTTGGACTCTTGAATCTTGGAAGCAAGTCTTGAAGGTGGATGATGGATGATATGATCTTCACGACTCCTTCTTCTTCTTCTTCCTCTCCTTACTTGAAAACGCAGAACTTGTAACTAGAGAATGAGGGGAGAGAGAGAGAGACAGACAGACAGAGAGAGAGAGAGAGCTTTTTCATTGGAGAGAATTTTCTAAATGAAGAGGTGTGTAAAATGTCAAGCTAGGGGGAGTATATATAGGGGACGTGAACTTAGTCTCCAAGCTTCATGAATCTTCTTTTATTTTCCCAAAGAATTGTTTAATAATTCCAAACAGCTTCGACCAATCACATAGCGTCATGTCAGCTTTGTTGTGTCACCCAACCAATCGAAAGCCTTCAAAATAAGTCCGTAATCATTTAATATATATATATATATATATATATTTGTCGAATTTCCAAGGATTATTTTTTATTTTATTCATCATTTTCGGTCAAATATCTAGGGATGTACCTAGACAACGTATCTGGACGCATTTTGAACCTTTTCCATCTTAAAACTCTCCATGGCCTTATCTTTAACGTCTCCCCTTGATTTTCTCTTGATTTTCATGAAAAAATACCGATTTTATTCCTTATTTTAGTCCAAAATATATTGAGGGGATTTAGGAACGAATCTGGACTTGTTTTGAGCCTTATCTTGTTGCACAATCCCTTGAAACTTTCCTTAGAATATTTCCAACGTTTTTCCTTGATTTCTTCTTGATTTTTCACATTATCTTCATGATTTCCCACGGCAAAATCAGATTTAATTCCCAAAAATATCTTCCTTACGTCAACAACCCAAAATTAATTGGGCTTTCACTATTTTGCCGAAATCCACATTAATCTAGAAGGTTCATGGGCCTCCATCTCTCCACTTCAAGCCATATAGTCTCCTAGGGCCTCCAGGACTCTTCTCTCAACATCATTTTTCTTCATTATTTCAACCATACGTCCTAGTTGGCTTAGAAGTCTTGCTTTGACAAAGTTTCCTTTTTTGAACAGGATTTCCTGGTTGAAACAGGATTTCCTAGCTGGACCAGGAAAATTTCATTTCTTCTTTTCAGCTCATTCTGGCGGCCCTTGTACCTTGTCTTAGCTCTCTCCAACGTTCCCCAGCTTTTCTTTCTCTTTTTGAGCTCATTTTAACTTGTTTGCTCCATAGGACCTGAAAATAGAAACTATTACTAAAAATAGAGACTTCCTAATAATAGTAATTTTCCTAAACAAGAAAGATTCATTTAAGGAAATAACTAAGTAAATATGAGGAAGTAACACTTAAAACGTTGCATTAAAATGCTCCTATCAAATTCCCCCACTTAGCTTTTGCTAGTCTCTTAGCAAAATCACTCAAAGACTCAAATTTAACGAAAACAAAAAGAAAGACTCTACACATACAATGACTCTATTGCCCTTCAATATTTTGTCTCAGAAATCTCTTACTTTCACAACATCAAGATTAACACTCAGCCGAGAATCAATGTTTAGATATTCGAGAATTAATTCAAACATATATCCACACATACACAAGTAGAACTTGGTTGTAACAATAGTGATGAGGTGGAGCTCAGCATGTTTCATATCCTCACAAGGTATATCCACTCTTTCTTCTCTCAGATCAAGGCAATGCTTAAGAGGTTATAATCACTCAATTATATGTGAGAGAAAATATTTTGAGGCAATCAAATAGCTCACATATATATGAAACAAAAAGCACTTTGTGAATATAATTTTTCTTTCAAAAGATCTCATGAAAGATATCAACTACTTGCACGAATGGACCCAAGCCATAGGTTCAACTCTTATAACTCATCTCCACAGATCAAAGGTTGTCCAATCTTAAGGATCAAAAAGGTCTTTAAAGGGTTGTAATGAGGCCAAGACTCAAGGTTTTAAGAAATGAAAGGGTAACGAATTTAACAAAGTGTCCTAAAAACCTAGCAGAGCTCATCTGGATGTAGATGTAGATGTACAGACTCCTAGAATTCCACCAAGCAAAACGTCACATTTATAGAGGATAATTAAAAAGGGCCTAATGTCTTCATGTTGGGCCCAAACTTCATTCTAAACTTCCTTTGAACTCTTGTGAATTGGACAAAGACCAAAATTTTCAATAGTGGGCCTTCAATTCAAAACAAACTCCAAATCCATAAACATGTTTTTCCTTTTTTTTTTTCACACATTTTTTTTCTTTTCCATTTTCTTTTTCACGGCTTTCACATAATTTTTTTTTCCTTTATGGACAAGTCTACCCCCACACTTGAACTTTCATCTCTTCTAAATCTTCATCCTTGCCACCAAATCCATGTAGTAAGTCTCCAAAGATAGCTCCACTAAGTTTTTAGAACAATGGGTAGGATTGTAACTATACTAAGGTTTAGGGGTTAAGGATTTTAAGGGTGATAAAAGAAAATGCTTAATGTAGGCTCAAAGGGTTTTATCTATGGGAGTCCCACGACGGGCACAAATGGGGACACATGCTTATTTGACAATGGTGGTAATTCCTAGGGTGCCTCTAACATTTCCAGAATCAGGGATATGTATTGATAAAAGTCTCAACAAGCACAAGAGTAAATTCTAGTATTCTCTAGTATATTAAACTTAATCTATGGCAAACAATCAACAGAATGAAAGAATAATGAGATCATCAAAACATCGCCAAGAAAATAAGAATTTTTTTTTATTTATCACTCCAAGAAAAAGGGACATGGGCTCAAATATCTCACATGAGCTTTATGAATCAAAACTCAATTTAACATGCTCATATTCTGTACCGAGGTCACAAAATCCATATCCACTACACATGCACATGCTTTTCATATATCTCAATTAACCAAAGAATATACTATTTAAAATCATCTCAATATTGTGATCCTCTCTTAGCCATAATTTCAGAGATTTAAGCTCATCGTAGATAGTTGAAAGACATTCTATGACTCGAAAAACAAAAACAAAAACATTTTTTTTTGTTTTTTTGGCATTTTTTGATTTTTTTGATTTTTCAATATATATGACTCAAAATAAAAGATAAAAATATAAATCCATTCCCCCACACTTAAATATTGCATTATCTTCAATGTAATCAATTATAAGTGTGCAATGTAACAAATAAGGGTTAAATACTGTTTAGTCATTGAGCTTTTGACCATAAAACACTTCAGTCCCTGACTTTCTAATTTCACACGTTTAGTCTCTATACTTCAAAATTTCAGACCAATAGGTCATTGCCTTCTAAAAGTCACGACGAAATGTCTATTATGCCCTCAATTCTTTTTTTAATTAATTAATTAATTATTATTATTTTTTTGGAAAAGGAATCTTTTTTCCACTTTCTTTCTTTCTGTTTTTTTTCCTTTCTTTCTTTCTGTTTGAAAAAAAAGAATAAATAAAATAAATAAAAAAGAATTAAAAAAAAAGAGAAAGCAATAAATTTATTAAAAAGAAGAACTGAGGGCATAAGAGACATTTCACCGTAACTTTTAGACGGTAAGAACCTATTGGTCTGAAATTTTGAAGAACAGGGACTAAACGTGTGAAATTAGAAGGTCAGGGACTGAAGTATTTTGTGGTCAAAAGCTCAAGGACTAAACAGTATTTAGCCCAACAAATAAGCATAGATAGAAGGCATTTACGAAAATAAATCCTAAAACAAAAACAAAGGAGAAAAATTGAAAAATAAAAAGAAATAGGGAAAGAGAAAGCAAATCTGGAATTGTAGACTCCTTCACGCCTACTTCTGAATTGGGTTGCCTCCCAAGCAGCGCTTGAGTTTAACGTGTTTCAGCCAGACGGTACCTCCATTAAATAAAGTTAGTGACCATAATTAACATTGAAACACAAAGTACAAAAACAAGTATAACTATGAATTACAAACTACAAGTATAATTAACAAGTATATTGTATAGAAGACACAAGTTAAGTACACAAGTGAGTATAAAAAGTGAAAAGTATTTATACAATAGTTTTTTTTTAATTTGTTTTTTTTTTAACAAGAGTTCAATTTATTTTCAACACTGAGATACGGGAACAGGGAGTCTCGATGTGCAATGGGACTGAAACAGCTACCCTTTTTAAGACTATATTTTATCCAATATACCTTAGTGTATCACAACATTTTCTTTTGTTATAAATATTGTTGATATCGAATCTAATTCCAAGCGGTAAATCAAGTGGACATGCGGCCCGAGTATAGTCGTCTAGACACAAACTCCCTTTCAAATCCTTTGGGCAACCTTACTGAAATGGCCAGGTAGGGGAGGGCGAACACGAGAGGCAGACCATTTTGGCATGAGCTACTCCCATATAGTGGTTTAGGCTCATTTGCAAGCACTTCTGGATTCAAAACCCGTCACGAACGTTGTCCCATTCCTAGACACCATTTCACATAGGCTATACTTACTAAGATGAAAAAGATCATAAGTGTGAAGACAGTTCAATAAGTGTTAATAAAGGCCGCCCTCAACTTTAAGGGACCTGACCTAGGTACCAATAAGGGGTTTAGGCCAATATTAACAAACGCGACTTCACCTATTCCATTTAATCTACAATTTACAATTAAAACTCGTACTCAATAATATAAACAACACTCTAGTTAAATTAAGTTAATTTTCGAACACATTATATACAACAAATATTCACAGTTTAACAAGTGATTTTTCAATCCCCAACAACGGCGCCAAAAATTGATACGCTATAAGTAAGCGCGCAATTTAACCTTGAAAATGTCATCGTTAGTATATGGTAAATAGGGATCGTTCTAACCGGGGATTGAGGGTACACCTGTCATTGTAAAAACAAATAAATAATTAATAAAAGTACAAAGTAAAAAAGTACAAAAAGAATATATACAAATAACGAAATAAAAGGGGGGGTTTAAGCATTAGAGTTTTGAAAATTAAAATAAATAAAACAAAGAAAATATAAAAACACATGTACAAGAATGAAACGTAAGAAATAAAGATCAAAACCAATTCCATGTAATCAAACTCAATTCAAACCCTATAATTGATCATCTAAGTCATGAGAAAGAAGTTGATCATGTGAAACATTTGAAGCAAATGATTTCCTATATTTTAATTTCCTTTACTAATTAATCTAAGTGAAAGCACCTAGATCAATCCTATTAAACATGTAATCAAAGTCTAGAAAGCTAGCTAATCAACACATGTTCAACGCAAGAAGCATAGAGAAAAGTTATCAACTTAAGTGCACAACCTAGTATGAATAAGTTCACCTACTTGCAATCCTTTTCAATTGAATTCGACCTTTGTCCAAAACCTTTACTACTTGTGATTTAGGTTCACAAAACTATTAGGTAAATCGTTTACCTAAATCTAGCACCAATTACATGCAAATCCTATAAGTGTCGACCCAAATAAGATAAACATATAAAAGTTCTATCAAGCAAACTCAATCGAACAAACTCACATAAGCAACTTAGAATCACAATTATAGAATTCGAACACTTTATTTAAACATAGAAATTGGGCTTAAACTTTGCCCTAAACATTATTGTTAACTAGAAACAAGTTCATATGAAATCAAACAAGGAAATCAAAAGATTATAAGGAAAAAGCATGAATTACACCGTGAGTGGAGATGGAGATGGAGAGCTTGAATGTTGGACTCTTGAATTTTGGAAGCAAGTCTTCAAGGTGGATGATGGATGATATGATCTTCACAGCTTCTTCTTCTTCTTCCTCTCCTTGCTTGAAAATGCAGAGCTTGTAACTAGAGAATGAGGAGAGAGAGAGAGAGAGCTTTTTCGTTGGAGAGAATTTTCTGAATGAAGAGGTGTGTAAAATGTCAAGCTAGGGGGAGTATATATAGGGGACGTGAACTTGGTCTCCAAGCTTCATGAATCTTCTTTTATTTTCCCAAAGAATTGTTTAATAATTCCACACAGCTTTGACCAATCACATAGCGCCATGTCGGCTTTGTTGTGTCACCCAACCAATCGAAAGCCTTCAAAATAAGTCCATAATCATTTAATATATATATATATATATATATTTGCTGAATTTCCTAGGATTATTTCTAATTTTATTCATCTTTTTCGGCCAAATATCTAGGGATGTACCTAGACAACGTATCTGGACGCATTTTGAACATTTTCTATCTTAAAACTCTCCATGGCCTTATCTTTAACGTCTCCCCTTAATTTTCTCTTGATTTTCTTGACAAAACGCAGATTTTATTCCTTATTTTCATCCAAAATATATTGAGGGGATTTAGGAATGAATCTGGACTTGTTTTGAGCCTTATCTTGTTGCACAATCCCTTGAAACTCTCCCTAGAATATTTCCAACGTTTGTCCTTGATTCCTTCTTGATTTTTCACATTATCTTCATGATTTCCCACGGCAAGATCAGATTTAATTCCCAAAAATATCTTCCTTACGTCCAACAACCCAATATTAATTGGGCTTTCACCATTTTGTCGAAATCCACATTAACCTAGAAGGTTGATGGGCCTCCATCTGTCCACTTCAGGCCCTATAGTCTCCTAGCGCCTCCAGGACTCTTCTCTCAACATCATTTTTCTTCATTATTTCTACCATACTTCCTAGTTGGCTTAGGAGTCTTGCTTTGACAAAGTTTCCTTTTTTGAACAGGATTTCCTAGCTGGACCAGGAAAACTTCATTTCTTCTTTTCAGCTCATTCTGGCGGCCCTTGTACCTTGTCTCAGCTCTCTCCAATGTTCCCTAGCTTTTCTTTTTCTTTTTGAGCTCATTTCAACTTGTTTGCTCCATAGGACCTGAAAATAGAAACTATTACTGAAAATAGAAACTATTACTAAAAATAGAGCCTTCCTAATAATAATAATTTTCCTAAACAAGAAGGATTCATTTAAGGAAATAACTAAGTAAATATAGGAAGTCACACTTAAAACGTCGCATTAAAAATGCTTCTATCAGATCAGGATATTCTGCTAACTTGCGATTTTGCGCCATAGGTGTATCTGCAGGTTTACAAGCCAGCATGCATGTTTCAGTGAGTAGGTCTACGACATATTTCCTTTGAGATAAGAAAATTCCTTTGTATAATCTGGCCACCTCAATGCCAAGGAAATACTTGGGTCCACCGAAATCTTTCATTTCAAATTGAGATGATAGGTAACTTTCCAATTTCTTTACTTCTACCTGATCATTTCCTGTCACGATCATATCATCCACATAGATAATCAAGACAATGATCCTATCATTTATGCTCTTCAAGAAGAAAGTGTGATATGAGTTACTCTGCTTGTAGCCAAATGCCTTCATGGACTGTCTGAACCTTCCAAACCATGCTCTGCGAGATTGCTTAAGTCCATATAGAGATTTCTTCAATCTACACACCATTCCTTCCTGCGAAGGTGCAATGAACCCTAGAGGTAGATCCATGTACACTTCCTCCTTCAGATCTCCATGTAAGAATGCATTCTTCACATCAAACTTCTTCAGGGGCGAATCTAATTTTGCAGCCAGAGAGAGTAATACACGGATAGTATTAATCTTGGCTACTGGTGCAAATGTTTCCTGATAATCAATACCATATGTCTGCGTATAGCTTTTAGCAACTAACCTTGCTTTGTACCTATCTAATGTCCCATCAGCAACATACTTCAAGGTATAGATCCATCTGCACCCCACTGTTTTCTTTCCTTGAGGTTTTGGTACTAGCTCCCATGTAACATTCTTCTCCAAAGCTTCCATTTAAACTTTCATTTCTTCAGTCCATTTGGGATCTGCTAATGCTTCCTGCACTTTATTTGGAATGACAATAGTAGATAATTGTAACACAAATGATACGTATGACTCAGATAACCTAAGGGTTGACACATGGTTACTTATGGGGTATTTGGCTTTGGCTTTGGGATTTGGCTCATACTAGAGTTTAGGTCTCCCTCTTGTTGTACGATTAGGCAAGTGATATTTAGGGCACACACTTGTTTCGGTGTTGGGTCTTGTTTCAGGATTAAGCTCACTAGGTATGATATCACTAGACTCACAAACAGGGCTATGCTCATCATTAATACTACCTTATTGTGTTTCAGGATTTACCTTAAGAGCATCCTCATGAGAAATACAGACTGGTATTATAGGAGTAGGGGGTCTTCAGCTGAATTTGGCAGGATCGACTGATGTTGATCATCATTTTCTATTACTGGTGATTCTGGTTGATCATTATTTGTTGTTGGCGTTTCAAGATCTCTTTGAGTTATTTCTTGTACAACAATTCTTTCCTCTACAACAATTCCTGCTACTTCTAATGAAGAAGACTGCTCTTCTCTAGATGTGCTCTCCCCCTGAAGAGAAGTCTTCAGGAAAAAGAAAAACTCTTGTTCACAAAATGTTAGATCCATGGTAACATACACCTTCCGGGTAGAGGGATTATAACACTTATATCCTTTCTGGGTAGAACCATATCCCACAAAGACACTTCTCAGCACAAGCATCCAACTTCGTTCTCTGATTACGAGGAATATGTTTATAAGCCACACAACCGAAGATCTTGGGTGGAAGGGTATGGAGTGGTGGTAGGGTAAAGAACTGGCCAAGAGTTTCAAGTGGTGTTTTCAGACGTACATGGTCATCTTCCAGTGGTGCTTTAAGGGCTTGTGTGGGCAGGCGATTTAGGAGATAAATAGTGGTAAAGATGGCATCATCCAATATATATTCTGGCATGTGGGTTCCTATGAGTATGGAACTGGCAACTTGAAGGATATGCTAGTTTTTTTGTTCTGCCACACCATTTTGTTGGGGAGTTTGGGGACATGTGGTCTGGTGGATAATGCCATGGTTGTTTAGGTACTGATGAGGGGCATAGTTCACATATTCACCACCATTATCTAAGTGGAAGACTTTGATGGGAGTTTGAAATTTGGTTTGGATCATTTTATGAAAGATTTCAAATACAAAACAAACTTCGCTCTTATGCTTTAACAAGAAAACCCAGTACATTCTTGTACAATCATCCACAAATAACAGGAAATATTTCATACCAGAAGGAGTAGCTGGACAAGGTCCCCATTCATCTGAGTAGATTCAGTCAAATGGTCTAACACTGCGAGAATGGCTGAGAGGATAGCTAGCACGGCAACTCTTTCCTTGGATGCATATTTCACATTGAAAATCAGACTCCGTGCAAGTTGTAAACAAGGTAGGAAGTAAACTCCTCAGGTAGCCAAATGAAGGGTGGCCCAATCTCTGGTGCCACAACAATATGTTTTCTCTCTCTTTGCTTGTTGAATTACTGTTCTGCACATGGTACATTTCACTAGCACGGAGGTCACCAGCATATGTCATTTCCATGTAGTACAATCCCCCCTTCTCGATACCACAACCGATAATTTCTCCTGTGAGGATTCCTGAAAGACGCAACACCGAGGATCAAAGATTACACAATAATACAGTTGTTTAGTAATTTGACGCACAAACAACAAGTTATTTGATAAGGAGGGACAACTAAAACTGTATCCATATTTATGGATGGTGTCAATGATACCGATCCAACACCAGTGATGGGGAATGAGCCACCATTAGCATTAGTAACAACTGATCGGTGAGCGGGAGATGGTTTTTGGATGACACTTGCACCAACGTTAATCATCCACATATCTTTCCAATTAAAGTCTAAAATTTTTAGAGCATGGCCATGTGTGCCTGAGTTAGCCTGAAAGGCTGAAGCAAATGCATGATCATGGCAGAAGTACTGATTTATCTCATCCATCATCGAGGACATCTTAGAGACATTTTGTCAGTACAAAAGATATTTCCTCATAACTTTTTGATTAAGCTGTCCTTTCGGGTTTTCAGCTCAACCAACTTTTTTTTTTTCCTTTTTTTTCCTTCTTCTTCTTCTTGTTTTTTTTTTGGTTAGGGACCCAACTGAAAATGGATCGGGTTGAGTGAAGCAAACGGATCTGGTTCAATAAGAACCTGAAGGCCTGTGGCACCTGTTCTTCGAAATAAGGCTATTGCCTTGTTAAACAGGACCTTGTGGTCTCGGCTCCACAGGTTAGGTGGAAGACACCGGTGGTCCAGGTGTGATTGTAGTGCAGTTGATCAAGCTCTTCCGGCGTTGATCAAGTTGATCAAGTCCAATTGCAGGTCTAAATCCGATTGGCGTTCGTCGCTGATCAAACTGGTCCCGCGGCGTTCGTCGCTGCTCTTTGACGTCAAATCTCGACTTGAGTAAGTCTGGTTCTGGGAAGATAGAGTCTGACAATATTTGGACACGGGTCCAGTGGATGGAAGTCCGGTGGCGTCTAGTGGAGGTCATTGGTTCTGGTTTTGGGCAGCAGTCGATCCGTGGCTAGGCAGGTTATCGATCTACATGTCCAGCAATGATGCCCAGAGACAAACAACAAAGGATTCCGGCAGACTTGCAGGCCTAGATGTACATGTATGGTTTTGAATCTTCTGTGTATACAGGCGTGGGTAACGGGGGTTTGGTAAAATCTGGTTGCAAAAATATTAGGGGGGTGTATTCAATCTAGACTTTAAATGATTCTGATTGATTTTTTATAACCTGTGGATTTTCGTGGATTCTATAGAATCCACAGATTGTTTTAATTCCACATAGATTTAAACATATTTTAATGTATTGTATTAGCAAATTATTTTAGATTTTTTTGGATTTCATAAGTGCCTGGATTGTCCTTATGACGATAATTGAATAAAGAACATAATAGAATAGCAATTGAGTTAGATTGATTATCCATAATGCCACTTTGAGGGGTGCCTCCAATTGAGTTAGTATTTCCTTCATACTCGGTTCTACTTCTTTTATTTTGGGTTGTTCCTCGCCTCGGAACCTCCAAATTTCAGGGGATTGGAGGGGTGATATTGGATGAGTTGATGGGTTATTTTGATTTGGTCCAACAAAGGCTTCACAGTCTATATCATAATCAAAGTCTTCTACGCATGCCTCTCTACCTTCTCCAACACCTAATGGTCTTGCATCAGTAACACTATCCAACCTGACCGAGTTTTTTCCAACCGCTACAGTACCATTCCTAATAGCAATTTCCAAGTCCTCATAATCATCAAATGTCCCATAGCGCAAGTCGTTGTCCTTTGGGTGAGCCTAGGAAAAAAAAACAAAATTTTTAAAATTGTTATTGCATTAATCGTCAAAGTAGGTTTATTTATTTGAATGAAAGTAATAGACTCACATGGTATTTTGTAAGCTTACCTTAAGGTATTCCTCCCATACTTCATTAGAAGCAGTGAAACTCTTTGTAGTTGAATCAAATCCAAAACCAGAGCTAAAACACATAAGGGTAGAGTAAGAATTCCATTGACCTTTAATACATCTAAGCCTGCTTTGGTAATCTTTGTAAGTCTTGTGACACCCAAGTTTTGCATTAAGAACAGGAAGTATTCTTTCTTCCACTGTTTGCTTACTTAAGATGTCACTATTGTCATGCCATCCCCTAACGGCGGCATCAACCATGAGTTCTAATCTTCCTTGGTCCACTGCTCATAATTCCTTTTTTTTTTTTTTTACATCTTGTTGTTGATCAACCATGATGATAATACTCTATTATACATACATAGAAAAATTTTCATTAGCATTTATATATAATCTTTTGTTTTGTTTCTTATTTATAAACACGTCAAAAATTATCACAAATGCAAACAAGTCACAACAAGCATACTATCTTATTAAGGTAATTGTCATTTTCAATATCAAGTATGTACCATGATTACAAGATTTACAATCTGCATATGTTTAGTAAAATGCACAAGGTTATTATTTGACCATAGCTAGCTTAATTAAATGTGAGTTAGATTACATATATATTTGCATCAGTAACACTAGTAATGATCAGTTTGATCATAGCTAGCTTATTTAAATATAATAATTAATGGAGCGTGTAGACAAACTAATCTATTTTGTAAGGACAGACTATAGAAAGAATATTGTAAATATAATGCTATATGTACAATACATTTGATATAAATTAAAGGTTCTATGCTTCTAGGTTTGGTATTTTTAGTCTTTGACAAATGAGATATTGTGGTGTGATTTCATTGTTTTTCGTTAATACCCAGAATGATTTTTGAGTTGATGATCAACCAAATAAGCATATGGATGGTCTCCGATTATGAAACAAAGTCCACTCAAGATTTCATAAAACAGCTTTCCATACAAAGTCTTCATAATCAAAACCAGACACATGAAAAACTAATAGGGATAATTATCTTATTACCTCTTTGCTTCAATGTCTTTCTTGAAATCAAAGTTCGACTCACAGTCAAGAACCGAAGCAGGAACCTACTCATTCCAAAGAAATATAATAAAGATCGACCTCAGCTCAGCATTGCTTTTCACCCCAAAAACCGAAGAAAACAAAATTTCTCCTGGAATGTTCTTAAATGCTAATGAATGCATTAGACTATATCATCACAGTCAAAAGAAATTATTTAGCTAGATACCTTATCATGGTAAAAACTAGCTAGCATATAGCAGCAAATCCAAACAATACAGCAGATTTGGATAAAAACAATACTATGTCACTGAGGTCCAAAAAAAAAAAAAACATGATTTGTTATTATGGAAACTAAAGATGGATAACTTCGCGATAGTTTACCTTTGTCCGTGCCTCCCCCAATTCCACCCATGGGTTCTTTGGCTCTTCTGGCAAATCAATTCCAACATTTACAGGTGCGGAAGAGGTTACAGGAGGCTCTGCAAGAAAATACAAGGCAACTCAAGAGGCATAGACTTTGATTCTGGATATTGATGTTCCCATGGTTCCAGTTCAAAGATCTCAGATTGCATCTAAACCAAGGCGAGGTAGGCCTTCCGGTACTTCGGCTACTAGAAAGTCTAAGGGAACTGGCCGCCGGGGTCATCCTAAGAAGGTTCTCGTCTCCAAGCTCCCTACCACTCCTAAGGCTACACCTCAATTATCAACTCCGGAGGGTACATCCTTTGCCTCAGTTTCTTCCTTTGCAATGGGTCTTTCTTTATGGATCAATCTTCTGCTTCCTTGGTTTCAATTCATCCGATTGTTTGTTCACTTGGTGATCCTATTCCGTCTTCTGCCCTTTCTGATGGTAAGGGTAAAGGCATTGGTAGCTGGCCAGGTGCAGCTATGGGTTCCGAATGAGGATCCTCTCTTGGAACTGTCAGGGACTAGGGTCGACCTTGACAGCAAAGTCTCTTCATCGACTTTGGAGGAAATACGATCCGGAAATTGTCTTCCTCATGGAAACACATCAAAAGGAGAAGATGCTTTCTTCTTGGCAACGTCAACTTAAGTTTGATCACTTGTATGTAGTTAATCCTGTAAATACTAGTTCTGGGGGTTTAGCTATTTTGTGGAAATCTTCATTTCAGGTGTCTATTGTAGAATATAACCTCAATGTTGTGGCCACCCTAGTGTATTTTGCTCATGAAGATTTCAGTTGTAAGATATCATGGGTGTATGGTACCCCAGAAGAAAAAAATAAGAAGACTTTTTGGAGTTATGTGTCTCGTTATTTCACTGCCCAATCAATTGCTTGGCTTTGCTTAGGTGATTTTAATGATGTGTTGCATATAACTGATAAGTAGGGGGGGAGGGGGGCTATCCTTTTCCTCTATGGCGAATGAACCTGTTTCGCACTTTTGTCCATCAATGTGCTTTGAGGGATCTTTAAGCTCAGGGTCTATTTTATACTTGGTATCGGTATCGGAACAACACTGTGGTTCTCAAGGAACGTTTGGATCGTTGTTTGGCCAATGTAGAGTGGTGCTCTGCTTTTCCTCACTCATAGGTTTTCAATCTTCCCATAATTGGGTCCGATCACCGTCCTCTACTACTGGACTCTAGGCCCCAGGAATCCTACTCTCCCAAGTTGTTTCGGTTTGAGCATATTCGGACAACTGCAGATTCTTGTGAGCAGGTTATTGCAAAAGCTTGGTTGCATGCTTCCCAAAACATAGCTCTGCCAATCTGGATTGCTAATTTGAAGTCCTACAAACAATCTCTGTTAGTCTGGAGCAAGAAGATTTTTCCTAATTCACATAAGAAAGTTGAAGATCTCCTGATTACTCTGAATCATCTCCACAACGCCACAGATCCTAACTCTGCCTCTCAAATTAGGAACGTGACTTTGGAAATTGAACAGCTTTGGTTATCGGAAGAAAAGTTTTGGCACCAGCGCTCTCGTGTGTCGTGGCTCAAATTAGGAGACTGTAACTCCAAATTCTCCCATCAGAGTGCAACTCAACGTAACAGAATCCTTCGACTCCGAAATGCATATGGGATTTGGATGGAATCTGATATTGATATCGCCAAGGTATTCTTATCTTATTTTAAGCAGTTATTCTCTTCCTCTAGTTCCAGAGATTGGTCTAATGTTAAGCGCTTGGTTGATCCTGTCATCACTGAAGAATTGAATGCTGGTCTTCTTTCCGAAGTAAGTCTTAACGAGATTGGGGGCTTTAAAATCTCCGAGTCCCGATGGCTTCCCCGGAGTTTTCTACCAGAAATATTGGCATATAGTCAACTCTCTCATCTTACAATCTACTTCAACCTTCTTTTCCATTGCTAAGGTTCTCCCTGAATTGAATCAGACTCATATAGCCTTGCTTCCTAAAGTTGAGCACCCTGAAAATGCTACTCAATTCAGACCGATTGGGTTGTGTAATTTCTCATATAAGGTTTTCTCTAAGGTGCTGGCTAACCGGCTCAAACCTCTAATGCCGGTCATCATATCAGAGAACCAATCAGCTTTTGTTACCGGTAGACAAATCCAGGATAATATTATTATAGTTCATGAAATGTTCCACCATCTCAAGCTACTTCGTACTATCGGAGGGCCGGCTTTTGGATTGAAGCTTGACGTTAATAAAGCTTATGATTCAATGGAATAGGATTTTTTGGAAGCGGTTCTTCTGAAGCTTGGCTTTCATACTCATTGGGTCAGGTTAATAATGAATTGTGTGAGATCGGTTTCGCTTTCAATTTTGGTTAATGGAAAACCTTCTGAGTTCTTTAATCCAACTCGTGGTCTGAGGCAGGGGGATCCCCTTTCCCCTTACCTCTTTCTCCTTAGTCCAAAAGACCTGCCTGCTCCGCTGGTTATCTCCGGTGTACATTTCTCCAAATGGCCCTGCGATCAGTCACCTTTTGTTTGCAGATGATTGGCTCTTTTTCTTTGAAGTGATGATTGCAAATGTGTTCAATCTCAAATATCTGCTACAAAGGTATAGTGATGCCTCTGGCCAACAGTTAAGTTATCTGAAGTCTTCCTTGTTCTTCAGTCCAAACACTCCACATGCATTGGTGGTTTTTCTGTCCGCTCAGCTAGGTGTTAAACCAGTTTGGAACTAGGCAAATATTTGGGGATTCCCACTGTCTGGGGAAGATAAAAAAAATGCAGCTTTGGCTTATGTTAGTGACTCGGTAGCCCGGAAGCTTCATGGATGGAAACAGCAGATTCTAACTCAGGCGGGAAAGGAAGTGTTAATCAAATCGGAAACTTTATCCTTTGTGATAAAATTACTTCGGATATGGCTCACTTTTGGTGGGGAAATAATTCTGCTAATGATATTCATTGGAAATCCTGGCAGAAGTTGTCCCTTCCTAAATCTCAAGGAGGAATGGGTTTCCGGAAGTTGGAGGACTTTTAACCGCGCTCTTTTGGCAAAGCAAGGGTGGCAAATTCTTTCAAATCCATCGGCACTACGGGTACGGCTACTAAAAGATCGTTATTTCCCTCTTCTTCGTTCTTAGAAACTACCGTTGGTTCTTCTTCCTCTTGGTTATGGGCGAGTCTAATCCATGGTCAGCAGCTCCTTAAATCCCACTTGTTTTGGAGGGTAGGAAATGCTCAACAGATTTCAGTTTGGAATTCTAATTGGATCCCACGGATGCAACCATCTACTCTGCTCCCAACGGTGACATCTGACCTCTCACTCACAGTATCATGTCTAATAGATTGGTCTTCTCTTTCATGGCACATAGATCCTATACAAGAAGCTTTGTCTCTGAATCAGGTACAAGCCATCCGGGAGATCCCTTTAATTAACTCGGCTATCTCAGACAAGCTGGTTTGGCCATTGACAAAGACTGGGATATACACGGTTAAATCAAGTTACCACGCAGCTCATTTGGTTTCTTCTAGAGGAGTGGAGCCTCATCCTCACAGTTCTCACATTCCGGATTCGATTGTCTAGGGGCCGTTTTTGGAGCCTACATACTATTCCTAAAATTAAAAATTTCCTTTAGAGAGCGATGTCAAATGCTTTGGCTACTCAGGCCAGCCTGTTCTCAAGAAGGTTGGCTCTGGATCTAATGTGTTCCATCTGTCTCATTTGTCCTAAGACAATAAAGCATATTCTTTTTGCTTGTCCATGCCTTCAGTTTGGCGTATTCATCAACTTGGATATCGTCCTAACCTCCAACATTTCAACGTTGGATAGTTGGTTTCAGTATCTGACATTTCCTTCTTCCTCTGGGAAATCCCATCAATGCGAGGTTATGACTCATCTCAGCTTTCTCTTATGGCATATATGGAAACATCGGTGTAGTAGTGTTTCAAACATACTAGCCCAAGTCCTATTCTGGTTGCCTCCTTGTCTTCTGATGCTGTTATAGAGTTCATTGGTTCTGCTACGACTCCTCCTCACCTTCCAGACTGCTTGACGCCTAATGTGAGGCCACCACCTAAGCCCAAATGGTCTCCACCGCCTTACCATACAATGAAGATTAATTGAGCTACATCCTGGTCTGAGTCAATAGTAGGTCTGGCTTCGGTAGCTCGAAATGGAAATGGGGTTGTGATCGGGGGTTCACATCTTTCTGTTTCTGCTCCGTCTTTGATCTATGCTGAAGCTATGGCTGCTAGCTTATGTGTCTATATGGCTCATAAATTAGTATCTCTTTATCCTACTGGTGTTTCCTTTCTATTTGAATTGCATTCACTCCATCTTGCCCATCTCCTAAACGACTTCAATCTATCTTCATATTGGTCAGTGTCACCTCTGATAGATCAAGTTCGAGATTGGACAGTTGCTTTACCCTCATCAAGTTGGTTATCAACCAGCAGATCGGCAAATCGGGCAGCTCGTCACCTGGCCTATTTAGCTCGCAGGGGGATGTGTTTGGATGATTGGATCAATCATCCTCCTTCCTCCTTATTTCATATCCTCCTTTCTGACGTAGTTTAGTCAGTCTTTAGTTTCTTTTCAGTTGTTTTCTTTTAGCAAGTTCTTTGCTCTATAATTCGCTGCCAGTTCCTTGGCTATGTTTTTATGCATTTCTTCTTGTCAAAAAAAAAAAAAAAAAAAAAAAAACTTCGCGATAGCAAGAAACATGAAAACAATATGCTCTAGTTAAAAGACAGGACTACCAAAGTACCAGTACTCAAAAACACAATTGTATTTTGATTTCTAGAGAAAGAAATTCAGAATTCACTGCTTGTATGATTTGCAATAAAACATTCCAGCTATAATGACAGCTAGAGCATGCCACAGATCAGCTGAAAAAACATGACACCACAATGAAAATTAAACTACCATGACATTGATGGTTCGTGTGTTATCAATTTGGCTTTTTTGGTTACATGTTTTCAATACTGATCACCAAATGGTAAATTTCATAAACAAGTAGTCATACTTGAATAGAACAATCTATTATTATCATTGAGCCACTTGAGTGCAGGTGTAAACAGAGCAACATTCCTAAAAGTTCCAACAATGCATTAACCAGACCAAAACAACCCAAACCATGTGACTAGAGAGCAAAAATATAAAAGGCTCACCCGGATACGGAAAAAAGTACTGCTATTTCATGGGTAAAAATCACAAAGTACACAAGATTACATATTCAAACATTTTTATAACTTACAGCTCAATAGTTGAACACAAAGCCAAACAAAAATTTCAGCCTAAAAAAAAAAGAGTCCCAAAAGAAGCCAAGTATTATTTCAACTATCAATGCCAAACCAAATATGTAGAATCCAACACATTCACATAAACGTATCAAAAATAGCCTAAATCACTGCAATTAACACTGGCATGTGTATCAAAAATACCTTTTTAGCAAGCGATAATTCCCCCCAAGTTCACAGATTCAGGTCAGCTCGATGTCAGTTTGTCTTCTCTGTTTGTTCGTTCGTTTTATGTCTTTGAAGCCTTTTCATCTTCAGAGTGAGAGCAAAAAAATGAAAGCCATCAAAATCTCACATCTAGAGAATGGATTTCTGATAGGGTTTGGTATTTACACCAAGCACCCTAGAATCCTACAAAATCAAGCACCTAATAAAATCTTTCAAAATCACTGGGCTTTTGAATACCACTAGATTTGAAAGGACTTTTTAAAATCTTGATTGAATACCACAAGATTTTAAAAGACTTCTTAAAATCTTAATTGAATACCACCAGATTTTAAAGGACTCTTAAAATACAAAAAAATCCTATAGACTCCTAATTGAATACACCCTCCTTAGTTGCAATCTCGTTCTTCTCAAGTGAAGAACTTGGGTCTGGTAAGGGTATATTTCTGGGTATTTTTGGTACGATACGGGTATGGTAAGGTCTTGCAAACGTAGGGAATAATTCATAAAGGTAGTCTGCCAAAAACAAGGCCGAGAAAGGTATTTTGTAGCAGAATTATGGTATGGTAACCTAGCTATGGGTATGGGTCTCAAGAGCGTATTGCTCTGATACCATATAAGATATTTGGTAAATTTCTGTATATTTCTGTTTGGTTTAAATAGGATTACAAAACATATACAAAAGGTAAGCATTCAACACCTAGACTAACTATTTCTATAATTACAATCAATCACCTATGATTGCTAATTAATCAATCTAGAATTACAAGGTAATCATTCAATCAACATTAATCCTAATTGGAACAACTCACGCGACAAAGTTGGCTTTGTCACTGATGCCCTTGCTAACTTTGCTCATTCCTCAAGAAACCCGACTATGTGGGTTAACAAGCTGCTGTTTTCTGCTCTTTCCGCTTTCAATTTTAACTATTTTAGATCTAGTTGTATTCGGGGTTTCGTCTTGTCATTTTCGTTTCCCAAAAAAACAAAAAAAACCTAGAGTCCATAGGCTGCAAAGACATAGATTAAAATAATTTCATATGTCACAATGTGATTGTGGAAGTTAAACTAGTCAACGATCGTTCACAATATGTTTTTGCTTTGGCTTGGGGTTGGAATAAACAGAAGCCTCTGCCAGCGAAGCCACCACCATATCCATATCCATATCTTGCCCAACAGAATTAAAGGTCTGACAACGAATCCACTATGATTGATATTGGTCGGTCACCACCACCCTTTTTATCATTAGGTTTGCTTCACGCCAAGAGACGCTTTACAAATTTGTCAAATCCCCTTTGCTTGTTGTGAAGGTCATAATATGCTCTTAGCTAGCCTCGGCTGGGTCGTATATTGCTCATTCAACCAGTTACTCTTCATGTCTCATTCAATTTTCTTTGACTTTACTTAATAAGCTAACTTTTAGTTTAATTAATCATTGTTTTTATTATATTAAACCATCCAAGTAAAGTTGCCAACGAGTTAGCTTAAACATGGACAAATAGACTCTCTTAATCTCTTAATTCGCTATGTGCTTTCAACTTTGATGTTCTAGTTCTGGTTATCCAAGAAGCTTCTCTCTATCTAGTTTGTTTCGTTTTTGTTTTCGTATAACAGAGTACGCAGAGGTTTATAAAGTCGACGTAAGAAAATGTTTTGGAATCTAAACATTTTATTTTGATCACTTAAATAAATGGTCTAAACAAAGATAATATTCATTCTCCCAAGCGTAGAAAAGTAGGACTTCAACGTTTGGATGATCCAACCAACCACAAAAATAAGATTCAATATTCTTCATTTCATAAATAAAAATCATGGGAGCCTTCTAATGTGGATTAGTTTAGACTTTTGTGTGAGACCCACTTTTCGATTATATTTCTACAAATCAACAATTTTTTGTTTAGATATGTATGTATAGATATTTATGTAATTTTTCAACTAAATTAGAAATTGTTAAGACATTCATAATCTTGATTTATCAATTATGAACATGAATGGTTCATGTTTGATAGATTTGGTTCGTCAATTGATTTAATCTAGTTCGGTACCTTCATGATTAGCAATATGGAGAAAAATTTTCAGAAGTGATCTACTCATGCAGACATAAACATCTAACGGTTGATTTGTCGTAATGTAATAAAAAAATATGGGTCTCCCAAACTATTGATTAGAAAGTCCTCAAATAATCCTCATTTTAGTGCTACTCATTAGAAGAACTCGTACAAAAAATTATTAACACCATCTCCAATCCTGTTCTATTAATATTGCTCCGAACGTAATGGATACATCATCAATTCCCTTACTAAAACACGATCAGTGTAAAAGTCCAAACCGCTCCATCCCTCGAACTCGATTATTGTAACCAATACAAAAGCATCAATAAATCTCACGTCAATACCCTATTCATCATTAGTAGCCAATTAAACACACCAAACAATATATGTTATTCCATTTCAAAAAAAAAAAAAAAAACAATATATGTTGTTCAGCAAGTACGTAGTTAATTATTTTCGTCACCGTCGTCGTCATCAACCTCATCAAAGAACGGGTCCTTGAGGAGTTCGGTTGCAGAGGGTCTCGCCCTAGGTTGTGCAAGGCACCTCTCGACAAATGCCTTCACCTCCGGGTCCTTGATCTTGTTCAAGGCCTGAGGTCTGACCCCGGAGGTTACCTTCTTGTATATTTTGGCAATATTGTCGCATTCGCCGTAGGGCATTTCCAAGGTCACCATCTCTAGTACACACATTCCAAATGAGTATATGTCCACCATTTCAGTGTAATGCTGTTCATAAAGCTCTGGTGCCATAAATTCTGGTGTGCCTAGCACTGAATGAGCTGAGTGAGTCTTCCCTACTATCGCAGCCAGTCCCAAGTCACCAATCTTCACCTAGTTTAACCAATTAACCGCATAACTTTAGAAAATATATACAAGAAAAATGGTCACATTGGTCAAACGCTAAAACAATACCATTCCAACAGTGGCTGCATTAATTTCGTGTTTGATATTGAAATATTGAAAGCAATATCGTTTCTTTAATTCTCTTAATCGCTTAAATCTACTTAAATAGTAAACCTTAAACACATGCAAAACAGTGTAAACTTGAAATGAAATGGATATATAATACCTAAAATGGTACCTGATGATATCATGAAATGGCACTTAACAAACTTTTTCACCAAAACGTGAAGAATTTTCGTATGTTGGCGACTAAATTAATTAGTACCTCTGTTCATATTTTTCTTAAAATTGAACATTTGATGTATACATGCATGTTCATTTGGTTATTACGTACCCTAAATTAAGGTACCTCAAAATGATATATATGCACACTACGCACATGTTAAACTTCGACGAAAATATAGACGTAAATACTATTTTACTGACTGACTAAAGATACCAATTTCAGGTACCATTTTTCTGATACTATTTTAGGGATATACCCGTAAACAAAAAAATAATACGGTTCCTATTTACTCCTTCCAATAATATAAGTACCTGGCCAAGATTCCCATTGACAAACACATTGCTGCAATTGAGATCTCTATGAATCACACAGGGCTCATGCGTATGCAAATACTCCAACCCTTTCAAGATCTGAAACGACCACTTCTTCAAGGCCCTCATCGAAACGTTCTTGTGCTTCTTCCTGTACTCCCTCAGATTCCCACTGGTACAAACCTCAGTCATGAAATTCAGAATGTTTTTCTCCTCGTCTCTCCACACGTTATGCAAAGAAATGATGTTTTTGTCCTTCAGGGACTTCAGCAACAGAACCTCGGAGTAAAGCCTTGCGGTCATGGCGGAATCGTTGATGAAGTTACTCAGTTTGACCTGGTTCCATGCCACCTCTATGCCCTCTTCTTGATCAAAAGCTCGGTACACCTTTTTGACTGCGCCGGAACCCAGTAGCTCGTCGTAACGGCCGTACCGCTGGGTTGGGTCGATTTCGACGAAGGGTTCTCTGTCTCCCTCCGACTGGTCTGCACCTTCACTCGGCATCTGCAAAGAAATGAATCATACATATTTGGTTACAGAGAAGGATAAACGAGATAGATCAAGATTTCAACTTTGACAAGAAAACAAATGAAAGCAGGTCATCTAAACATGATGAACGAAGTTAGAGGAAGAGAGATAGATATACCGTGGAGCTATCAGAAGCAGAGCTATCTTTTCAGCTAGCTAGCGAAACAAGATGATGACGAAAGTAGAAGGTTTAGCAGTGGCGTGGGTATATATAGGACTTATTTTTTAAGGGAGGTAATTAATTAGGTAAATATGGGAATGTTAGTGAAGGACAGTAGCTGTGGTTGACCTGACTAGTTCACAGGTCAATATGGGAACATTACATTGTGCATGTAGCGTAGGTATATATAGGACTGTTTTTGTTTTGTTTTGTCTTTTTTTTTTTTTTTTTCTAAGGTAGGTTATTAGGTAATAAATGTGGGAATGTTAGAGAAGGAGAGTAGGTGTGCTTGACCAGACTAATTCACAGGTGAATGGCATTCACTACTTGTGAGATTGAACTGTTTAAGGTTAATTATGGATAACTGTCATCGAATCTCTGAGAGCAGATCCTCTCCTAAGCTCTCTTTTTGCCTGAGCTTCTTAAGCTTTGAAGCAGATGAAGACAAATGGCTAAAATGTGACATCCAATGGTCTATATCGCTCTTGAGTAACGGATATTCTCTATTCTATCTTATCATTTCTCACTGTTGTTGTTGTCAGCTCCAAGTATCTTAACACTCTTTCTTGGGGCACTATTAGAAATCCGTAGAGGAGGAAGAGAAGAAGAACTAGCAGCTCGCAGATTGGGAAAGAGATTTGATGAATTGGTAGCATCAAAACAACGAGAGGGGCTTGGAAAAGAAGAGGATGAGGGATTGGCTTGGTAGGAAAGAATCGGCCTTGGGAAGGAAGAAGATAATGGACTCGGATTTAGAGAAGAATCGGGTGTAATTTTGGTTGGAGTGCCTGGGTGGCTTGAGTCCCCGTACATCAGGGAGCCACATTGCATTATTTGATTCAGGATCATCGTATGAACACCTGCAAGCCAAACAATTCAACCAGAATGCTAAAACCAACCTATTTCTTTCTAGCAGTAGATATCTATTTCATATCAAATAGATATGAAACTCCTCACCACCAGATTTAGATATCCATGCCAAACTCGTCATCTTCATCACAAATTCACAATCCCAAATCCAGTCATCCCAGACGAAATCTAGCCATCTCTGACGAAACCCAGAGACCTCCGCCAAACCTCACTACGTCACCTTCATCGTCAAATTCTGTAATTATTGCCGTTACCGGTGGTTGAATCAACTAAGATTTAATATGGGGTGCTCTTGATTTTCTAAAACTTCAATGGACTTGGTGCCGTCATATCTGGGAAGAGTAGGTTTAGAAGGAAGACGGTTGGGTTTTGGAGGAATGGAGGTTGAAGACGACTTGGTTTAGGCTATGTTTGGTAGGGCTTTTTTGCTCCCCGGCTTATAAGCAGAAGAGCAATAACCGTTTGGTAGCGCAGCTTATCCTCAACTTTTTCCAAAAGCTGCCCCAACTTCTATCGAAAAGGAGAAGCTGGCTCCCTCCTGCTTTTAGAAGCCAGAAGCTGGGCGAGCACTGTAGCGGAGATTACTGTACATTAATGATTTTTTTTTTAAATCCCGATGAATACCCTCCGTTGGTAGAAGGAATTACAGAAATCTGCCATTAAACCCTCGATTGAAACCGTCTGACCATAGAACTAAGCCATCGATCCCTATCCTTTCTCGATCCCAATCCTCTGACCAGAGAACGCCATCACCCTCGATCCCTATCCTCTCTCGATCCTCCTCTAACCAGAGAACGCCATCATAATCGCAAAATAATCTCTTATGTCTAATTTGGTCATTCCACAAACAAAAAGCATAAGCCAGTTTGAGTCTACCAAACACTTTGCCATTTTTTTTGTCACTGACAGCTCTTATAAAAAGTCAGTTTACCAAACACTCAGCTACTTTGCTTTTCAGCCACATATTCTCAGAAATAAGCAAAAACCAGCTTTTCTGAAAAGCCCAGCCATATCAAACATAGCCTTAGAACGATGCCAGCAAGGATAACAAAAACCATGCCTTCTGAAAAAGGAAAATGAAAAATCAAATTTATTGTAGACCATTAAATCTAACAATAGACACATGTCTTTATCTGCTTGAAAGCAAGCTTAAGTGAAAACTAGCTTAAGGGAAGATCATCTCCCCATTATTTATTTGCAATGATCTATATTATTATATTCACAATACAAAGACAGGCAGCATATTATACATATATCTAAAGTTGAGTTTACTATTCCTAACTGTTCACTCAGAGCAAGAAATGATGGTTGTGCCCCTGGGTTCTGATTGAATATACAGCTGTTGTTGGTGAGACTAATTAACCTCAAAATGAAAGACAAAGTGAAGAGGAATGTGAAAACACGAGAAAATGATCTCCACAGGGAAGTCATATATTTATTGGCTGACTGTCCCAATGCAATTCAACTATATATAACTATTTCTCCGCGGCAAAGCGCGGGCACGTTTAAAGCTCAGTTGCCCGGTTTACTGTTCATCATTGTTCACAAAGTGGAGTGACGCTTTTACCCTTTCTACTTTGCTCAATTACAGTTTGCTATTCTTCTATAACCTTCTGATCCCTAGTAGCATATGATGTTCTAACTAGTTTGATTAGTATATACTAACATTTCTCCACAGCATATATTTTTTTTCTTTCTAAAAATAAAAAAGAAACCGGTTATTGTTGAGAAGAGATAATGGGAGAGAAAAGTGGGTTGTGGGTTCTATTTTTATTTATTTTTTTAATAAAACATATATTTATAAATTTCATAATTATCCTCGTGATTTAATTAATTCTTAAAGTTTATTAATTTTCTAAGATCATTTTTGTTAAAATTTTAGATTTTGGCTAACAAACCATATTCTCTTAATAATAGTATAGATATATTTTAAAATACTATTTTGAAAAAATGAACCCAATATTTACACAAAGAGAGAGAACAAAAACATGGACAATTTGTAATGTTCAAAGCCTCAAAATCCCAATGTTTTATTCAACACAGCTATACCATCCAAAAGATAGTAACTGATGATGAAAGATAGATAAATAGATTATTCAGGCTAGCTAACTTTGAATTTATTAGATTTTTTTTTTTTTTTGAATAATGGGGTTTGGAGTCCAGTCAAGTTGGGAGACTCACAAACAAGTCCATGTCCATACCATTATTTATTAAATTTTGTTCCATCACGGGAGGGGGGGGGGGGGGGGGGGGTCGGGGGGCGGCGGAGATGGGACTTAAGAACCCCGGGCATGCCTATTGGCATACATAAGTCCTCATAGAGGACATTCTGTGAAAATCCATGACCTTTTACCATAATCAACAGTATTCCGTTGCAAAGGTGAAAGATTATGTGCGATTTCTCTTGCTCCATGTGCAACAAGGAAACTTTTGCCGTAATAATTAGCTACAACCTCACATAGCTCCACTGCACATCTAACTTCAAGACCAAAGTTTTCTTTGAGTTTAATGAGATCCTCGTTGATATGAACCCTAACCTTCGTAAGCAGAAAAGTCTTGAGGGATGGAGAAACTGAAGCCGAGTTAGGGTCTAATCTAATGAGAATGCAGCCAATACACGAAAAGAGTTTGATGAGTACCACCCGAGCTTCAACTATGCCAATAGGACTAGAACTAGTGCCCATCTCCACCAAAGACCATTATGTGTCAAACCCGACACAAATGTTTTTCTTGTCACAAATTTTCTTGGTTATGAGGTAGAGGCAACGGTTGATTGTGTGGTGATCCGATACAACCTCGGTCACCACCTTAGTACCATCCTTCATCACATATTTGAATCCTTCCAATGCTTCTTCACTTTCAGAACTGGGTGGCTCCATTGTTGTATGAATTGAGTGTATAAGAGCAGTTTCAAAAGTGCATAGGATGGAGCCTGAATGACTCTGTAAGTTCCATAACCAAAGCCTACACTATTTATAAAATCTGGGTAATGTTGTATATTAATGACTACTGTGATGACCTTTTATCAATCTTTTTGGCTACGCTTTCCTTTGGCTTCTGCCTCTTCATTTACTCTTTATTCGACTTGAATTTAATCTGAATAGGGGGTATAAATCTATTAATATAGCTTATTGAGTTAATCCCTCTGACTGACTCAAATTACAGGACACGGTAATCAAATTGTTTGATATTTTGCACAGGCAATGACAACACATCAAACTCCAAAATTATGAAAAACGTACAATGGATTATGGAACAGTGTGTTTATTTCTTCGGGTTTTATCATGGGTCTTTCTAAATGTACAGATATACCCAGTATATATCTAAGTACACCCAGAAAATTTTTTACACCCAGAAAATTTGTTACCCCTAGTAAATTTATATAATCTCAAACTACACCTAGCAAGTTTTCCTATAATATCAGTTTATTTCATTAAATCCAGCAAAATTCATACACCTGATATAAGATACTAAACACCCAACATACTCCCTTGTTCTTTTGGGATGAAGAATGCCAAACTTTGTCAATATCCACCTTCTAAATCCGGTAAGACGGATGAATACCCAATCCTAACTCAAGAATTTCTCCATCTTACGCTTTGTCGTCCTCCTTCGCTCTATTGCACCGGCGGATTTTGAAGTTACCTCTCTTATTAGTTTAAATTTCCTTCCAAGAAACACGAAATATCACATAGCTAGATTGTTGTGGTAATAACACAAATGTATGTAGTGATCAAATTACTATGACAAGAATGTGAAACTAACATTTGTCTCCTGAACAAACAGCATCATGCAAAGCATAAGAGGACACCAAGAGCAACTTCAACAATTTTTCTATATTTTGATTTTTCTTTATTTTAGGGAAAAATGAGTCTCTTTTGCTCCAACAGATTCCCTATAATTATTCATATTATTCCTATTTTATGGTTAGTGAGGAAAGAGAAAACAAAATCTCCTAAATTTATAGCAATCTCTAGAATTTTAAGAAAGAATTATGGAGATTTTAGAAATTGCTGTAAAATATCGAATCTCTTGGAGTTAAAATAGAAAAATTGCTTAAAACTTTGAATTTTGCTTCCCTATAATACAAAAATTATAGAGAACCTGTTGGAATAGCTCTAAAAGTTTCCAACTTTACATGACTACATCTCTATCCCAAGAACAAAATGCCTACCGATCAAAAGACAAATTGATATATGATGGGTCAATGTTATCGACAGAATCATGGGGAAGCCATAATTCTTTAATTTGCTAAGTACATCTTCTTCGCACCTTTCCTCCCAATCTAAGATAAAGACACCGGAGCAAATATCAAGTGACTCAAGATTTGGACAAAACTTTATCAGCCCAGTGTATTCCTAAAAAGCATGAGGTGGTGTAAACCATGCATCATCCCTGCTGTAGCAAGTGCACAGTCTTGCCCATGCTTGAATGCAATTCAGGGTGTAAAATTAAGTTATTTTTTGTTTAATGATAAACCAAAATGAACATAACTTATTAGACGCCTCCGAAGTCATGATTGCACTCACAACTTTGTCATTTGTCAATATCATGTGTATTAAACCTAAGAGATGAAGCAACTATAATAAAAAAAGAAATTTGGGTTTAAGGTTCTTCGAGAAGAAACTATGTAACAACGCATGAACACAATGAATTGCTAGTTTCAAATTTTATGGTTTCTTTTGTTATTATCTTAATTACCATGATATCATTTCTTATGAGGATACAATTGTCTTTTCACGCTAAATTGATTTGCTAGGTGTATTTAGATATTTGCTTGGTACATTTAGAAAAACATTTTTATCATTTAGGGAGACTGTGTGTGTGTGATCCCTTTTTTTGATCATTTGAAGAGATCATTTATTGAACCAACTTTTTTTTATCACATATCGACATCTTGACCCTTCAGTTTTTAGTTCTATATGAGTATGTCACTTTTGTAAATTTTCAACCAAATCCATAAGTGTGAATTACAATTATAAACTTGAACAGTTCAGGTTGGACATATTTGGTTCGTCCATTGATTTAATCCAAATCGATACCTTAACCGCCATCAATTCGGCTGAAAATTTGTAGAAGTGATCTATTACTGAAGTCCTATGAATTAAATGATTGAGATGTTGACATGTGATCGAAAAATAGGTCCCACAAAGGATTCATTAAAATGGTAAAAAAAAAAAAAGGATCCCTTAGTGAAAGAGCCATATGTGTGTGTGTGTGTGTGTGTGTGTGAGCGTGTGTGTGTGTGAGACTAGAATCTTATTCTGTGCAACAATGTGCCTAATTCTTCAAGACCAATGAAAATAAAAGATCGAGGAGCTAAACGAAAGTAATAGGAGCATAGCTAAGAGAATGTAACTAATGTTTTATTAAAACTCAGTACAACATGTGTCTATATACAACAAAAATCGATATAAAATCTTAGAGAAAATGATATAAGGCTAATAGAGATTATAATAGTTGAAGGATGATATACCAAAATGCTTTTCAATCTTAGCAGCATGCAAAGTTGTTTGGTCATCTGATCCACCATGAGTTGATGATATATGGAGTTGTCCTTGTAATTTGATTCACAATCTCTAACATTCCCCCTCTTGCAGCTAGGTACAATGGAGACTCACCTCATCATTTTAGACAGAAGCCAAGTTAGGATCAACTTTAATTAAGAACTCGACCACTTTATAGTGACTATTCCTTGAAGCTTCATGTAATACTATATTGTTCCCCATATTTCTAACTGAGAAAAATGCACCAACAGTGCCTCAACTCTTGTGCACACACCGGTCAGTTTGATGTCTACACTCTTAAATGTGATACATAAACCCATATTTTGCTATCGACGAGGTACTTCCATCAGATTTCGCTGATAGCTCCGTCAGATGTCTGACGTGGCAAGCACGTGGGCCCCAAAAATCCCATGAAATAACTTAAAATGACCTCAGACTCTACCAGACCTTGATTTCCCACCATTTTCCACAGGGAAGGCCACCATTCCCTCCATATTTGTACTCTACCACACAAATTTCCATGAAAATGAAAATCTAATTTAATGGGGAGAATGGGTAAGCATCGAAAACACATATAAGAGACCACATCTAATGAGCATAAATCCAATCAAACTTCTCATTTAATTCCCTTCCGTCAACGACTTCCGTCACCACCGTCTCCTCCATCGTCGTTTTCTAGAACCGCCGCGAGTCCTACCACTCCCACCTCCACGACTTCGTCTGGGACGTCAGTCCCTTCATTACCACAAGTCCTGGGCTTGGGGTGCTTCTTCTTCCTCTGTCTCCCCCGTGCCTTCCAAAAGCTCTGCCAATTCAATGCTGCCGATTTGCTCAACGGATCTTGGGTCGTCGTCTCTGGAAACTCTTAGGCCAGGCTAGTGCAGGTCTCGCTTCTCACTCTGGTTCTAGATTTGAAGCGGATGGACAAGGTTCGGGGTGACCTATTCAAAAGGCATAATTATTACCAGAATATGGTTGATGAGATTGGGATGAAGTTAGACTTCTTCTAGGCACCTTATGCTCTCAATTTGACCACTCTGGTTACGGGTTTCAACCAAAATCGAAACTACCCAGATTTCTTGGTCATGGGTTTTGATTTGTGGCACATGCTTCATTTAACTAATGCATCCAATTATGGTGCTTCATTGCAATTCACTAAGGATTCATGCTGCTTCTTTGGTCTCATCTGAGCAGCATGAAGAAGAAGTAATTACAGGCTCCGTGCTGGCCAGAACTTCGCCGCATCTCTTCTGGATTGGGATCCCCACTTTGATCAACTCAATGCTGAATACAGATGAGAAGAGGGAGAAGATGACTGATGTGTTGAGGGTTGCCTATGATGAGCATCTTTGAAACAGTACTCTGCGCAAGTCCAATGGTCCCTTTCTGCAATAATCTCATATTTGTTAATCTTTTGAAGATAAAAGGTGAAATTTTTTAGGGATAAGAATTTGGATCTGACTTTGACAAGCCTTTTCAAAGAGGATTGTGAGAGAATGGAGGGAAACTCGAGCTTTTGATGGATTAGAGTTGTAATTTGGGTACAAAGACGTGTATACCCTTTTTTTTGGACCCATGTGCTTGCCACATCAGACATTTGACTCGTCAATAGCAAAATATGGGTTCAAGTATCACATTGATACCATTGAGAATACGAGTATCAAATTGGCCGAGGCACTTTTGGTGCATTTTTCTCTTTCTAATTCTCACAGTCTTAAGCCCCAGGTCTACCTCTAACACCGATGAAGTTATATCTCCAACCAGATAGTTGACAATAGAGAAGTGACCAAACCTTGCAGCCACATGTAAAGGTGTATCTCATCTAAGTTTTGCTGTTTGAGAACCGATCCGGATCTGCAATAAATCTCAACCACGACATTTTCGTGTCCGAATTGCACAGCTATATGGAGGGTTGTGTTTTCTCAAGGTGTAAGTTTATATAGAAAACTAGAATTATCCCTAAGAAGTTTTCTGAGGAAGCAAACCTCCCCTGATTTTGCAGATTTGTAGAGCTCTGGATCCATGGTATTTTTATTCTAGGCACCTATAGTAGTACATAAATAATGCGGTGCTCGATATAATTGTGGGAAGAAGACTTGAAATACTTGTCAACCATTTCAACTCTTGTTGTTGACAATTCAATATTATGATAAATCGCCATCAAATACCTGTTCGTTCAAACTTACACCATAGAAGGAGATAGCTTCCTTATTGAGTACATTATAACCAAACTTCTTGGCTAGCTAAGTCACCGATGCATCTCTGAGTATCTTCCATATAGGGACAAAGTGTAACATGTTCTGTTTTCGATCTACAATTACTGAATCCTTAGATATGCTTTTGATCTGGAAGATCAACAAAATAATGAAACTGGAATGAGAGTGTGAAGTCTCAAGGACAATTAACTTTGGAACTCAAACTTTCTCCAACTAACTTCTAAACTTTTGCAGCACAAACCAACCAGAAAATGAACCTCAGAATAAAGAACAATTTAATTAGCAACTAACCATCAACCACATAAGAATTATCACAAAAGGTGGAAATGAACTGCTAAAAACATAAAGATATTACAAAATATCAATCATTCTCTGTTTTCTTCTTTTATATATTTTGGTAAGATAAACTAAAATCGAAGCACCAAAAAGACAGAAACTGTCCCAAACAAGACTAACAATCTCAAAAAAGAGGAACGTCTAATGATCACCATCCACTTACACGGAGTTTGATAATAAATAAACACACATCTTTGGTAAAAGTTCACCTTCCAAATTTACAATCAATCACAGCAAACCAATTAGTTGCAGTTTACTAAAAAGGCTTGGTGTTTAACAGTTTAACATGTGAAAACAATTCCGGTAACCCAAAATGAACTGAAAAGCCAGCACAGCATAATAAAGAGAACAATATTGATTAATCAAGCTGAAACCTAGTGAAGATAAAGTTGCCGAATTTTTAATTTTTTTTTAATAAAGGGTGGTACGCAGCCCTCAAGCCTTAATAGCATTGATTAAAGAAACTGTCGGATACAGGGGGGGACATTGAGCCTAAACTTCTGATTACAATAGGTAGCTAGAGAACATCCTGAAATATTATCCTGAGTCTCTACTAAAATCTTGTACTCTATAAAGCACCAACTAGCAAAGAACGCTCTACTGGCAGCTCTATTTGCTTTAACTGCAATAAAACAGCAGTGACACAATGGAAAGATAACTTGATCTGCAACTCGATTACAGCAAAGCATAATTACCATACACACAGCTTTCCCATCATGATGCTGTTTGGCTCCAAAACCAGTTGGCTCGCAAACTGTCTCTTTTGAGAGTGTGCGCAGGCGTGCCAGCACCGTGAGATGCAGTCGTCAGGGAGTCCCTTGACCTGACTTCTTGAATCAAATGTTGTGGACGAGTAGAGCACCAACCTCGACACAAGGTTCTTTCTTCTGCCTTCCGGAAAATGACTTCTTTGCCTTACGGGTAAGGACTGTGGTTGTGATCTCTTCATGAAACTGAATCGATACTCAACGTTATAGGTTGAGCAGAGCAATCATCGGAAAGTTGAGGAGAAAGCACAGGGTTTGCTAAAGCGTGACTTTAGCATCGCTAGGTTGCGAGGGCGTTACCTTGCTTCACTGGTTTGCAAGCAGGTTGTAGTAGATTTGCTCCGGAGAGGCTTTGATAATCTGTATGATTAGGTTGAGAGTTGTGTGTTTTCCGTCCTTGAAACCTGGTATTTATACCTAGGGTTTCCACTGTTCCTTGCTATAGAAGGATTATTGATTGAAGTTTCCAATTCAATCTCCGCTACTTGATTCCAATAAGGGCTCGTTCTCCTTATGGATTCTGGAATGGGAAAAGCTGTAACCCAAACCCAAGTAGACTTATTTTTGGGCCGCAGGTATCGGTTCGCTATGCTAAACCCACTAAAGGATCTTGCCAAAAAATACTTTTGGGCTCAAACATTGCCCCCCCCCAGGCCCTGAAATCAGGCCCACGAAAATGTAACTGATTGCAGGGGACTTAAACGGCATGTCCGCTGACCAAAAACTCTTATTTAAACTACAGCCACTTCAGACCTGTCACATCAAAACTCTTTCAGTCCCCTAAATCCAGTAAAACCCTTCTCACTTCATCATCCTTTTACGGCAACCCAGAAATGGCTCCCCCAAAGAAAATGGTCATTGATCAGGAAGAGGAGATCAATGAGAAGGCCGCCCACACTTGGGGAACCAGTATCGGGGCTCGCTGTCACATCCATACCATCATTCAAAGGCCGTTGTTACTCAAGCTTTCTGATAATCATGCCGGCCTGGGCCCAGCACAGCGAGATTTCATCCCGGACGACAGTATTACCCTTTACGGCCTGCCCATCCGACGACCCATTCCAATCCTCCGAAGGGCCCCCAGAGATTTCAGAAGTTGGGGCGCACATCACCACCAAGCCAAAATAGGGTACTGGCCATCCAATATCAGTGCCGCGGAGCTTTCATGGTATCGCGAAACGCGAGCACGAGATCTGGGTCGCTAGAACACGGCAGGTATTACCCACACTATCGATCTATGTTTTAATCTCCCGTGTGGCGGAAATCGCTCACCGCTTGCCGCCTTTCTCTGCTTCTGGAACACCGCCACCAACACCTTCGATTTTCGCTTTGGCCAAATGGGTATCACCTGGCTCGATATTCTCACCATCACTGGGTTACCCATTGATGAGGAGCCATACGTGCATGGTCAATTTGACTCTACCACTTTCACCTCGACCATGGTCCAGACTGGTCGTAGCACTCACAACACCTCATACCCGCGGTGGCTGACCCATTACTGCAATGAGCACAATGCCACCGGAGGCATTGCTTTCTAGAGTATTGGCTCAACAGATTTATTTTTTGTATTTCCTCCAACAAGCCCACTGGTCCTTGGACTTCATTGGACACAACCCACTACAATGGCCGCCACGTCAGGCTGGGACAACAGGTGCTAGGTGCTCTCTACCGCACTCTATATCAGGCGGTCATGCATCCATTCGAGACCAATATCTCAGGTCCCTTTTAGATCCTAGCGTTAATGAACTAGCAGTGAGCTTACCCTTGGGTAGGCTCGCGAATCACGATTCTAGCTTGAGTAGGACGCTAGGCTCGCACAGGTAGCTGAGTCGGCTCAGGTGGTGGCGAGCGGGATTCCTCTTCAGGAAAACTAGCTAGTAACTCAGTGTCAGCGACGTAGGGGTAGCTCAGTCCCTCGAAGATAGTCGTGAAAAGTTCGTCATCCTTTTGTCTCCAGCAATTAACAGACTTCTGACCACCATTGCTCATAGTCTTCAGCATTCCTATCAATAGGGGTGAGGGAATTGGCCTAATCAGGGAGATTAGTGTACTTTGTGCTGGTGGAGGCCTGGTTGGGGGGCCAATTCTACGCCAGGAGATGTTGTAGTTCCAAGCATCGTAAAGAGGGAAGGGCACTAGCTGGATCAGACTAAATTGGCGAGCAAAGTGGTTGGGCGTGTAAAGCTCATAACTGAGTTCCTCAGTAGCGAGTTTGATGTCTGAGCAGGAGATAGCATGGCGGAAAGCCAAGCGCGCGCAGTCGCTATAATTGCTATCCCCAAGAAGGAATCCATTTTCTAGTGGAGATGGGAATCTTCGTCCAAGCACCAAATCACAGTATGGCATTTCGTGCAAAACATACAGGTAGGAGAAACACTCGGAGTATGGTGGGGATGAGTACCTTGCCTCACGGCACAGCCACTGACCTTTAAGGGCGTTGGCAGGTGGAAGCAATGGGATGTCTTCGCGACGGAAGAAAGGAAAGTAAACCGGAATCCAGAAATTGAGGATCTAAAAGGGACCTGAGATATTGGTCTCGAATGGATGCATGACCGCCTGGTACAGAGTGCGGTAGAGAGCACCTAGCACCTGTTGTCCTAACCCGACGCGGCAGCCTTTGTAGAGGGCTGTGGCCAATGAAGTCCAAGGACCAGTGGGCTTGTTGGAGGAAATACAGAAAATAAATCTGTTGAGCTAATACTCTAGAAAAGCAATGCCTCCGGTGGCATTGTACTCTTTGCAGTAATGGGTCAGCCACCGCGGGTAAAAGGTGCTGTGAGCGCTACGACCAATCTGGACCATGGTCGAGGTGAAGGTGGTAGAGTCAAATTGACCATGCTCCGTTTTAGATCCATTCACGAGCAAGTAGCATTTGACTTGGTTCCAGACTCTGGCGAAGCTGCCCAAGAACCAGTGCCTTTAGCAATTCTCCACGAGCCTCCTATTGAAGAGGTACAATCTTTACCAAGTGATGTATTTTGATTCCTGCTTCTTTTTGCATTCTAACGTCTCTCTATAGGGTCAAAACGCTGTTCCCAATGGGGAGGCAGCCGTCGATCACCCTGCTGAACCGGATGGCGACAACTTGGTTGATCAGGAAGCTGTCCCCGAAGCACTTGAATTAGAGGAGGAAGCTAGAAATCCTGAGCCAGCGCTAGAGTCGATCCCTGCCGCTGAGCCTCCTGAGGCTCATGTTGATGGGGAACCAAACCCGCCACCTGCGCCTCCCTCCAGGTTAGAGAGACAGGCTCGCGTGCTTAAAGTTATCCCACCTGGGGTTGTTGATGATGCTAGAAAAGGCCTTCATCGTCTGTTGGGACCTAATATCCTAACGCCGGGCGCGTCTGCGAGAGCCCTAGAGTACCTCCGAGTTCTTCTCCATGAGAGTGCTATCACTAAGGATCAATTCCGCGAAGTCGATGAACTATTGGAGGCACTTCCCCAATGGCTGAATGAGAGGGCGGCCGTGAGCATGCAGGCCAGACAGACCCACACACATTATCAAACTCTCGTTCAGCAGATGGACCACTCGCGCGATTTCTTAAGTGACCGCGCTGTCCTGATCAGAGATTTGAGGCTCGCGTATAGTCACCTCCGGTCTCAACTTCGGGAAATCCAGGCCCAACTAGACGTTGTGACTGCCAGGCTTGCCCATGAGGAGCCTCTGCTAGAACAACCACTAGCTACCTTTGAAACTTTATCCCAGGATCTGGCTCAAGCTCGCAAAGCAGCCCAGCAAGCAGAACGAGCAGCCGCCAACGCCAGCTTTCGTCTGGATCAACATCTCCTCTGCTTGTCCTATGCAGGCCAAAATCTTTAGGCCTCTATCATTAAGCCCATTATTTTGTATGAACAGTATTTATTATTATTATTTAATTAAATACTCGGCCCACATTACTTGGCCCAAATATTTGTCCATATATACGGGAAGTTAAGTGCCTTAACTCTGCCTTTAATGCGTATTAACACCATTTGAAAAGATGATCTTGGAATGGAGCGGAGCGGTTATCTCCTTGAAGACTGCTCCACTTCCCACACATTGTCAAACCCTTCATTTTCGAGATCCTCTCATTCAATTCTATTGATATACCCATTGATGGTATTGAAAGTATCCCAACTGCCCGTCGAACAGTTGGGCCACTGAGGTTGGCTCTATAAATACTTGTACTTTGGAGAAGTGAAACAAACACAGACATGGCTTTCCCAAAAATATCTTTACAAGCCCTACTTCTCTTCCTTCTTTTCCTGAAATCTTCCCCACACGATTTCGCCCTCAGCCTCTAAACCTTAGGTTTTATAGCTTAATCTCATGGCCTGGGTAGGTTTTATAGCCTAATCTCATGGCCAGTCGCATGTCTTTGGTCTCTGCAAAACTTGGATAAGATTCACCGATTTCTATTAGACTGAAGAACACGCGATGCTCCTAACGTCGGATGCTACAATCTGGGCATTCCCTCTCTTCAGATGTTCCAGCGTGGAGCAAAACGAAGAAGGGCGGAAGGCCACTCTGGGCCTATCGTTCTTCTTCCGCGGTCTATCTCTGGGGTCTGATGAAGCAATTGGGTCGCGCTCTCCTAAAGATGCCATCTCCATCCTTGAGGATAACCATCTGGAAGGGTTGTGATGGATTATTTCCTTCCTTCTCCTTCCAGAACAAATGACCACAGCGACGACGCATATCAGAGGAGGGTGAAGAGTGATCACTTATGCAAGATCCAGAAGCTCTTAGAAGATCTGAAATCCCTATAGTTGGTTTAGCCACTTTTGACTTTGTAACCGTAAATGTAATTGTCGCGAAAATATTGCACTGGTTCTTGCCGCAAAGCCACCTTATGAATACAATGAAATTTTTCTGATTTTGTTATTGTGGCAACAATTATAAGGCCTCTAAAATAGGCCTTTACATATATTCCTAACACATATTGTCAAGAAAATTTTGAAAATTTGAACAGAAAATTGGTAAAAGGCTATTCAAAACAAGTAGCGCAAATCCAGTAGCCTCAATCAAGGCCTGGTTACATAGTATTTCCCCCTTAGTGTTCATAGGTGGAGCGAATACAGAAGGATGAGGCCACAGAAAAGGCCTACATGAAGTGAACCAAAGAACACTAGGTTTGCCCCCTGCCCCATAAATTGAAGAATCTCGGGGATCGTCAAAATCCCAAACATTGGGATAATAGTTTTTTAGGAAATGACCATTGATCGGGTTGCGGTGGAGGTCGCCATCCAAATCTTTAAGGTGGAAAGCCCCGCGTTCCAAAATCCTGTGAATAACAAAAGGCCCTTCCCAGCGCGGAGTCCACGTACCGCGGTCGGTCAACTTTTCGCCAAAAGGAAGCACTGCCTTCCAAACGATGTCACCCTCTTTGTAATTGCAGCCACACGTCCTCTTATCATAGGCGCGAGCGATGCACTGTTTTTCCCGTATCAAGCAATCCAAAGCCTCTAAACGCTTCTCACTCAAGTCCTCATGCTCCTGCCATATTTCTTGAACGTAATCTTCACCGATCAAATGATGCTGATCCTATACGTGCAGTGATCGAACATTTAGTTCCAAAGGAAGGACTGCATCATGGCCAAACATCAGAGCATATGGTGTTGTAGCAGTAGGATTCCATTTAGGGGTGCGGTAAGCCCAAAATGTCTCGTACAATGTCTCGTGCCATTGGCGAGGGTTCTTCGCAAGCATCTTTTTCAGTAAGGTAATGACGATCTTGTTACTGGCCTCCACTTGTTCGTTGGATTGAGCGTAATAGGGTGTACTATGGACAAACTGGATGCCCAAGTCATTGACTAGCTGTTCCACATCACCACCCATAAATGCTTCCCCCTATCTGAGACCAATACTTCTGGGATGCCAAACTTGCATATAATATTTTGAAAAATAAATTGGCGAATGGTAGCCCCGAAAGCCTCTTTCAAAGGCTCAGTTTCCACCCACTTAGTGAAAAAGTTCGTAGCGACGATGATGAACTTGTGCTAGAGTATAGAGTGAGGATGAATCATTCCAATTAAGTCTAGTGCCCAGCCTCGCGCAGGCCAAGGTTTGATAATAGGTTACATAGGGATATTGGGAATATGCTGGACTGGTCCATGTGCCTGACAGTCCTGGCACCCCTTCGTGAAAGCCATACAGTCTTTTAAAATGCTAGGCCAGTAATACCCATGTCTTCTGATGAGCCAGCGCATTTTTGAACTGGCTGATAAGCCCCGCACACACCTGCATGTGTTTCTCGTATTAAGCGCTTAGCGTCATGACCATAGACACAGCTGAAGTCTATGCCATCTTCGCCATGTCTGCGTAGTTCGTCTCCTCTGAGGAAATAATTCAGAGCCAGAAAATAGATCTTCTTATCTGTTATGGGGCCAGGTTGCTTGAGGTAATCAATCAAAGGAACACGCCAATCCACATCGATAGGTTCTAAAATCGTGACCATCGGTTCATCTAATGGGTCAGGGCGCACGAACCACGAAGGCAACGTGCGTTTCTCCACTTTGAGGATTTGTTCGCGAACGCCATATTTCAGTGTAATCCCTGTAGCCAATTGAGCTAGTTCATTAGCAGCAAAGTCCATATCCTCAAACTAGACTAAAAGCTCAAGCGCGCGGTCTAAGTATGGCACTAGCAATGCACTTGAGCACCTATATGCGTCACGGAGTTGATTGATCACGAGTAAAGAATCGCCGGGTAGTTGAACGTCTCGCACTCCTAGTTCTAGCAGCAACTCCAGGCCTATAATGAGGGCCTCGTATTCTGCTTGGTTGTTGGTGCACCAGAACTCTAACTGGAAGGAATAGGAAAAACAATCGCCTGTTGGATTTTCCAGGACAACTCCTGCCCCTGCTTGTGTGTCCATTCTGGAGCCATCAAAATACAATACCCAGGGCTGGACGGAGATCATTGCTTGATATAAATGGGCGAATTCTGGTAAGAATGCCAAATCCGGGCGATCCACTGTTGTAACAGCAACTTCTAAATCTCTCACCGCCGGAATGTCAAGCATAGGATGATACGCTAAAAAGTCTGCGATGGCTTGACCTTTCACTGATTTTTATGGAACACACTGGAGCGAGAATTCTGACAAGGCTAGCACCTATTTGCCAATATGACCCCTTAGAATAGGTCACGACAACATATACTTAAGTAAGTCGGTTTGAGCGATGATGCAAGTCGTGAAAGATAACATATAATGCCTAAATTTGCATGCTGAGAAGTATAGCGTAAGACACAGCTTCTCCATTGGAGTATACCTTGTTTCACAATCTGTGAGTGTCCTACTGAGGTAGAAGATGGCATGTTCGACTCCTTCCTCATCATCCTGAGCGAGTAGGCTGCCAATGGAGGCCTCAGCTGCTGAAATATACAATTTTAATGGGAATCCAGCTCTAGGGGGAACAAGCACTGGCGGACTCGCCAAATAGGCCTTTATATTATCGAAAGCCTCCTGATGTTTGGGTTCCCAGACAAACTCATTCTGCCCCTGTAACCTCAACAGCAGGGAGAAGGGCTGGATTTTCCCTGCAGAGTTAGAGATAAAACGTCGTAAGAAGTTGATCTTACCCAGTAGTCGCTGGAACTCCGTCTTTGTGTGCGGGAGAGATGCGTTAATTACCGCGTTGGCATTATCTTCAGGAACTTCAATGTCCCTTTGATGGACTATAAACCCCAGAAAATCTTCGGCCTGCACCCCGAAAACACACTTAGCGGGATTCATCTTGAGTTTGTGTAGTCACATGCGCTCAAAAACCTTTCTGAGATCCAAGATGTAGTCCCCGTGCTTCTTTGACTTCACAACCACGTCATCGATATAAACCTCCAAAATATTCCCAAGAATGTCGTGAAAGATCAGGTTCATAGCACGCTAATAAGTCGCTCCCACGTTCTTCAGTCTAAAAGGCATAACCACGTACTCGAAAATACCTGCGAACCCAGGGCAACGGAACGCGGTCTTATGTCTGTCTTCCTCTGCAACCGGAATCTGGTGATACCCTGCAGTGCTGTCCATGAAGGATAATAATTTAAGCCCTACTACTACATCTACTAACATATCCGCGACCAGCATGGGGTAGACGTCTTTAGGTGTAGCCAAATTAAGGTCCCTATAATCCACGTAGACCCTCATTTTGCCATTCTTCTTGCGCACAGGCACTATATTGGATAGCCACTGATTGTACTTGGCCACTCTTATAATGCCTGACTTATGCATCTTCTCAACCTCCTCTTTGACCAAGACTTGGGTCTCAGAGTTCATTCTTCGTGGCTCTTGTTTCACAGGCCTCTTGTCAAGGAGTGTTGGCAGCTGGTGGCATACCAAGTCCGGTGACAGGCCTGGCATGTCTTCATATTTCTTCGCGGAGCAGTCTTTGAATTCTTGCAATAAGTCGATGAGCCTCTGTTTCTCGCTAGGCTCCAAATACGCGTTGATAGCCACTTCCATAGGTTCAGCAGGAGTTCCAAGATTTACCTTCTCGGTAGGATCCCTAACCTTGGGAGGTGTGTCATCCAATGCTGCTGGCGCTAGCTGGATTTCTTCTTCTTCCGCTTCTTGGTCAGAGAACTCTTTGTTGATAATTTCTAGGGTCGCAATTCTATCATAGGCCTCCTTCTCCACCAAATAGGAGGATAGTCGTTCATACAGAGAGTGGAGTGCCTCTATCCCTTGTCGTGGAAGGTCGTAATCCATCAATTAATTATGGGTTTGGGCACAGCGTGGCCAGGCCTTCCCAGCTCCTCATTTGCGAGTGTGAGCCCCAACTGTGCTAATTTTAAGGTCGTCACCCCTGTGGGGCGGCCCTTCTGATCGATGCCACTAACTTGCAATGGAGTGATTAGCTCCAAGTAGTACCTAGCATCTACGTAATTCGCGGAAACAGGGAATTGGCGTGGATATGCCTTGATCACCTCAACCTTGTCAGTGACCCTGTTCCACATCATCAGCTCCTGATAGAGAGTTGATGGATTACAATAGCTCCGGTGAATCCAGTCGCGGCCTAGAATTGTGCTATAGGCTGCGTAGTAATTTGTAACGAAGAATGCATGTACTCCCTCTGAGGGATCAACTTTGATTCGCAGGAATAGTAGGCCCAACGTCTTCGTTACTGTCCCCGTGAAATTCTTAAGCGTTAGGGACGTAGACTGGATCTTTTCTTTCTTGATTTCAAGCAGCTGCATGGTCCTGGTAGTGATGACGTTGACTGCGGCTCCAGTATACACCATGAACTTGCTAACCTTGGTATCGTCGATCTCCGCTGTCAACGTCTTTGGTTTCCAAAGGTCGCATATGTTGGACCATAGTAGGTGTGGGTCTTGTGAAGCTCATGAAGAAACCCCTGCCGTCAACGTCTTTGGTTTCTAACGGTGCTGCCTCCTCAATCGGTGTAGTCGCTGCTGAGGTAATCTGCAAAGGTTGTTCGACATCTTCCTCAGTTTCTACGCATTCCTGTACAGTGACTGGCAATGCATATCTCGTGGGTAACATGTAAACCATGTTACAGGAGATGTCAATGATATACGTCTCGTCCATGGCCTCCTCAAGGTCTAGCTCGGGCTCATCCACCGGTATGTCAGTGTTGAACTATTCAACCAGCCGATCAACCAAAGATTCCTCTATGAGGCCTTTCGCTTCACCCTGTTTATGTTCTTGCATCTTTTCCAACTGCTTTGGAGGCTCTGAACTCTGCTATGCTGTTGAACTTTGCTATGCTGTTGAACTTTGCTTCAAGGTTGCCATCGCTGCACTCTGGACCATTTTAGGTCTCCACTATAAAGCTTATGCAGTGTTGACCTTGCCCCCTAGTCTCCCAAAGACTGAGGGTTTGGCTTCTGGTTCTTCGCGGAACAACCTGCGCCTGACATGTGGTCACCTAGTTGGCGAGTTTTCTTTCCTAACTGGCAGAGGTGTCCAGTCCTTTGTAATCCTGCAGAAAAAAATAGGCTTAGTGGCCCATGACTCCGATTGTATTTTCTTTTGGAAACTATGGGGAGCCACCAATGGCTTAGCGGCCAGTGCCTCCATCTCCTTCTGCTATTGTTCAGGAGATTTGACCAGTTACGAGGGTTTTCTCAGGCCCTGATCCAGAGCCTCTAATGCTCGCTTGGCCTCTCCAAACTTGCACTGCAGCTTCCTTTTCTTACAGGGGTTGATTTGCACCGCTTTCCCTTTCTTTCTTGTGTACCACTTGCCTTCTTTAATGGTGGAATTTGAAGCAGGTGGGATGTAAGGTTTTGTTAAGACATCTCTGTTCCTCCCATTCAATCTCTGTTCGGCCGCGGCCGCTCTCAACTTTTTAAACAAGTTTGAATCTTTTGGGGATGGTGGTGACTCCTCTCTACCTCTCGCTTTGGGGCTAGAAGGTTGATAATTTCGCGATGGTGAAGCCCACTTGATTGGCGGGAAAGAACCAAAGCGAAAAGTCTACTCGACTTCTTTGTGTGACACTGGGATGCCACATGCTTCCTTGTATCGCAAGCAGAGGATCACTGGTGAGGCCTCGCTTGTAGGTCTAACCTTCTTCTTTCCTGGGGTCTCGTCCCCGTTTCCTTCTATTCCAGTAGTGGTCAAGTCCAAGGTCGGTTTCCTTTGGTTCTGTTTACTCCAGTTGACCTCGACCATGTTGACCCTAGAATCAGGAAAAGGGTTCAGGTCTACTAGCGCTGTCGTGGTCGCTGGAGCTTCCACCTGCAGACTACCATTATTGAGCCATACCTGAATCTGATCCTTTAGTTTGACACAATCAGCTGTGTTATGATTCCAAAGGTTATGGAATTTGCAATACTTTTTTCCTTTCAGCTGATCTGGTCGAGGGAAAGGGCCGAAATCTGTCTTCACCATCTTCGCGGAGATTATCTCATCTAAAATCTCATGTGCCTTGTTGGCATCATATGTGTACGTCGCAAAATCAAGTTTAGTGAAGGCTACAGATTTGAGTTTGACAGGTTCTTTGGATATTTTCAATTGCTTGAAAGCAGAGTTCTTTCTTCTTGTCAGCTCAAAAGCAGAGACATTATTTTCTTCTTCATCCTCCTCAAACTGGACAATTTCTTCGCCAGGATGATGGTAATAAGGATCATAAGTCGCTGGTTGATAGCCCAACGCAGCCACTGTGCGGTGTTTCCCTGGCATGTAAGTGCCTTAGGATGAATTCTTTCTGGCGCCAGTCTCCCTAAGAAGATGTTCAAAGCTACCGACCTCCGTGATAAGCTCTCATATGGACTGAATCATGCTGACATGTTGCTTTTTTCGTTGGCAGGGCTCCAAACCCTTAATTGCCAACTTAACCATTTCTTTCTCAGGCAATACCATGTTCAGCTTGCCTTCTGAATTTGGAAACGTTGAAGGTATGTCATGGCAGACTCAGTGGGTTGCTGGGCCATCTAAGTGAGAGAAGCCAAGTCGACTTCTGGTTTTGTGGTCCCAAACATTTCTCTGAAGAGCTTCTCCATCGCTGGCCAATCTGCCACTGATCCTGGGCAGAGTTTAGAAAACCATCTGAAAGCAGCCCCTAAAAGGGAGGTGTTAAAGATCCTGCACTTGAGGACTTCATCATTCTGATACTGGCTGCATTGCACTCTGAACCTGGCCAGATGGGTTGCCGCATTCTCCGTGTCTTCCCCTGAAAAGGTAGAAAAGATTATATTTTTGTAGCCTCTGGGAAAAGGCGCGAGCATTATATGCGGCGGGAAGGGCCCCTCATAGATTCCATCCACCTGGGCCTAAGGTTGGCCATCCTGATCATCTCCTCAACCTCATCGCGTCTCACATAATCTAGACTGGGAGGGGGAGGAGGCATTGCCACAGTCTGGTAAGCTATCTGCTGTGGTATAGCCTGGATAGCTATCATCGTCCCCTCTCCGAGCCGGATGGTTCTGGGAGCAGGCTGTTGAATAGTTATCGCTGGTGGGGATGCATCATTCAACAGAGTTGTTATCTTGATTGGGTTTCCTATCTGGTCAATGCCGTAATAATTATCTAGGAGCTCATGGTAAACATTTTTCGCCCCGTCGCTGTCATATTGAGTGAATTTAACAGGGTCGATAGGAGTGCCTTCACCAGTCTTCAGGATCTTACTCTTCTGCGGGTCTTGAGGGGTAGCTTTTGTTCATCCAATCACCAAAGCTCTTTCCTTGCTTTTAGCTGGCGCAGTAGCGGTCGGTGTAGTCGTGCTGCTGCTAGTCTTCTCCCGAGCATTCGGTGGTATATACTTGCCAGACCCAGAGGGTTGGCCAAGTGAACCAAGGATGGCATTAGGATCTCCTAAAGCTTTGTTCAAAACTTCTTTAGTCTGGTTCAACTCAGCTCTCTGCATGGCGACCTCTGTTGCAAGGTTAGAACCATCTTTTTGCATGGCCGCGATGTTGGCCGCAATGTCTTTGCTTTGGGTGTTAACAGTGTTAACAACACTCAGAATTTCATCATACTGCGTATGAGTGGTGTCAGCAATCTTGTCAGTATGTGCTCGGGCCTCCTAGATGTTCTGTTCCATTCACTTATCATATTCGCATATCTGCTGCTCCGCTCGCGCGATCGAAGCGGCCAAATGCTTTCCAAAATTCTCATTATTGAGCATAAGGATACTGATACGTTCGTCCAGGCTAGCATCGTTACAGATGATGATGGGTTCAAATTCAGCTTCAGTCGCAGGAGCCTTGACTGCCTCTGCAGTAGGAGATTTCTCGCCCTCAGTGGCGGATAGCTGATTTGTCTCAGGTACTCTTGACATGTCTGATGATGGTGAGTCGAGAGAGAACTTTTTTGTCACCTGTTCCTCAGAAAGACCACGACAGTCCGTGCGAGAATGCGGTCTGTAATTGGAGGTCTTATGTTTTGGGCAGTTAGCGTAAATCTTTTGGTAAAGGTTTCTCGCTTGACTTTCCAATGATTACTTTAACGAAGACACGTTATGCAATTGTCCCACTAGGCGTGCCAAAATGTTTGGCTCCAAAACCAGTTGGCTCGCAAATTGTCTCTTTTGAGTGTGTGAACAGGCGTGCCAGCACCGTGGGATGCAGTCGTCGAGGAGTCCCTTGACCTGACTTCTTGAATCAAACACTGTGGACGAGGAGAGCACCAACCTCGACACAAGGTTCTTTCTTCTGCCTTCAGGAAAAGGACTTCTTTGCCTTACGGGTAAGGACTTTGGTTGTGATTTCTTCGTGAAACCGAATCGATACTCAAAGTTATAGGTTGAGCAAAGCAATCACCGAAAAATTGAGGAGAAAGCACAAGGTTTGCTAAAGTTTGACTTTAGCTTCGCTGGATTGCGAGGGCATTACCCTTGCTTTGCTGGTTTGCAAACAGGTTGCAGGTAGATTTGCTTTGGAGAGGCTTTGATAATCTGTATAATTAGGTTGAGAGTTGTGTGTTTTCCTCCTTGAAACCTGGTATTTATACCTCGGGTTTCGACTGTTCCTTGTTATAGAAGGATTATTGATTGAAGTTTCCTATTCAATCTCCCCTGCTTGATTCCAATAAGGGCTCGTTTTCATTTTGGATTCTGAAATGGGCGAAGCTGTAACCCAAACCCAAGTAGACTTATTTTTGGGCCGCAGGTATCGGCCCGCTGTGCTAAACCCACTAAAGGATCTTGCCAAAAATAATTTTGGGCTCAAACAGATGCCACTGGAAAAAACATCCAGTGACACTTAGTTTCATCCTGCCACTAGGGGACAGCGACCCATTGACCAAGCAAGGAACTCACCGCCTACCTAAGGCAGACACGTTACTGCCACTAGAAGGTTGTGCCCATTTGCAGATGCAAGGAACTCGCCGCCTATCTAGAGCAGACAAGGCACAGAGAGTGCACAAACAGGCACCAACCCCAATTAGCCCTACAATACTACTGTAGGGACTTATTTCCCGTAAAAGACAGAAACAAACTAAACAACACAAGTAGAAAGCAACAATAATGGAAATAAGACTTAATGGACCTAGGGTGAAGCCCCAAGCCCTAGTACCACCAGGCCAAGAACATGCCCACACTCGGATCAAGGCCTGAAAGGCCCAAGCACTGACCCCAGCCCAAGACCGTTTCTTGTACAGGGAGCTCAGCCACCATGCTCTAACCTAAGGTTTTTTTTTCATCAATCCTTGATAGATGAGTTTGCCTTTGCAAATTTGACAGAAACTACAAACTAACGGAGCATGTATCTTCTTAAAAAAAAAACGTAGCATGCACCAAATTTAGGTCGGATTTTGAAAGCCATGTACCATTTTAATACTTTGAAAAGTAAAGTAACCTAAATTTAGAGTGACCCATACGTCATGCATTGTTTTAAAAAAAATTCCTTTCAATTTTTGAGAGACAAATCATTTTTTTTATTTTTTTCGACATCCGGTAAGGCGATGGCGAAGGACGCCGCTACTGGTAATCGAATAATGTGGATGGTATGGGTAAACTGCGCGGTCAGCAAATCAAGATTCACCACGGTCACAAGCTTCTTAGCCCAGCTAGAGCCCCGCAAGCGAGAACGTATTCAGATCACTTAAGGCTGCAAACTGGAAACCCTCTCAGAGCCCTAACGACCTGATCATATTCCAACAATGGAAGGCTGGAGAACGATTACCAACGCGAAAAAGCAAGCGAAACAACCATCGAGTAAGAACTCAATGACAGACGACTGGGGTTTCACTATGATTTCGATACCACCCCCTCCAGATTCTGTGTCGCCTGAAGGGTACATGCCTAGATTCCCTAGTAATTAAGCAACTTTATATATCAACTTTATTTGTCCCTACTAAGGTTAATGTGATACCGGTGGCAATGGTGGAGAAGATGATGAGGTATTGCATATTAGGTGTCCATAGCAATAACATACAAGTTTTTTTTTTTTTTTTCATCAATCCTTGATAGATGAGTTTGCCTTTGCAATTTTGACAGAAACTACAAACTAACGGAGCATGTATCTTCTCAAAAAAAAAAAAAAAAAAGGTAGCATGTACCAAATTTAGGTCGGATTTTAAAAGCCATGTACCATTTTAATACTTTGAAAAGTAAAGTAACCTTAATTTAGAGTGACCCATACATCATGCATTGTTTTAAAAAGATTTCCTTTCAATTTTTGAGAGACAAATCATTTTTTTTATTTTTTTCGACATCAGGGATCTAAAAAATCATTTTGTTGAAACAAGTTAGTTTTTTTTATTTTTAAGATAAAAACAAGTTTGACCTGAAAAAACCAAAAAAGCAAATGCGAGCCCATTAACCGCATGTCCCCAACCTATAAATACCTCTATATAAAACAAACTGAAAAAAAACACCTACACCTAGTTTTCAGAAAAGTTGGTTTTCTCTCTCGTTAGGAATTTAAAATTTAAGTTTATCAAGCTGGGATGATGAATGCTCAGTAAGGCGATGACGAAGGATGCCGCTACTGGTAATCGAATAATGCGGATGGTATGGGTAAACTGCGCCGTCAGCAAATCAAGATTCACCACGGTCACAGGCTTCTTAGCCCAGCCAGAGCCCCGCAAGCGAGAACGTATTCAGATTACTTAAGGCTGCAAACTGGAAACCCTCTCAGAGCCCTAACGACCTGATCATATTCCGACAATGGAAGGCTGGAGAACGATTACCAACGTGAAAAAGCAAGCGAAACAACCAAGATCATTGAGCAAGAACTCAATGACAGACGACTGGAGCGATCCCCACCCTGAAAAAGCAAGCAAAACAACCAAGATCATCGCTCAAGACTCTGAAAAAGAAGAAGAGATGGTGCCATCTTATATTGCAATCGATATAAACGAGTCTCCGCATAGAGCGACGGTGACCGTGCCTGTGCCGAAAAGCTAGCTGCATTCTTTTTTCAATGAATTCCTACGCCCTGACACAGTCACCGTGAACTTCACTGAAGCCTTATTGCTCCATCTTGAGATTGCTTGGAATAAAGCGCTTCTGTCATTATCCCTTGTTGGTTCAATTGTTGTTGCCGTTTCTTAGGACAGTGGTTTTGCCACCCAGTACTTTCGTTCCGATCAGCACGGCATCACTATGAATGGATGGGTCGAAATCGAAGCCGCAGCGCTTAATGTGTTATGGGGCCATTTGGTAGTGGCATTCCTATACTGGCAGGCTCCAAGTTACTGTTGAAGGTTCTGGGTTCTTGGTTACGCGTTACATTTTCGTTTTGGTTTCGATTTTAGTCCTTCAAATTTAAGGAAATTTCAAAGAAAATTTTGATTTCGGTGGAAATTTCGGTTAAAAATAAAGAAATCACATTAATTACATTTATAAAATGATATTTTTGAATGAAACTTTTACATAGATTACACTAACCTATAATAAATCTATTTACAATGTAACCTCTCTAAAATTGTACATTTATAATAGGATTGTGATGTGTTGAGCCAAGACTTGAAGAACAAAAGAACATATTCAAAGAGCAGAGAACATTTAAAAAGAACATTTTGTTAATGTAACCTATAATAAACCTATTAGAGATTACATTAATATATAACAAAGAACATATCGAAAAGAACAAAGGTTAACTTTATTATAGGAACTCAATATAAGCTCGTCTTTTTGGCTATTAACAAACCACGGATTTAGACAATTAAGAAAAGTGAAAAAAAAAAAAAAAAAAAAAGCGTCCATTCTCTACAATGTAACCCAACAGGTCACTATATTAAGTTCCTATGTCTATTGAGCCAAGATTCAAAGAAAGTGATTCAAACTCATTTAGAGACAAATGTTTATCGCGTCTTCCTTGTGTACTTGATTGCAATTAAAATCAAATTTTCATATTTTCTCTATGCAAGTGTGAATGACAGACGGTGACATACAAAATTTGATGTGAATTTTTTGTTTGTAGATATTTCTGAAATTAAGAATTTTGCTGAAATGAATGGAAAATTTTGGAAAACTCCTGACAGAAATGATATAGCATATGAATTCGTTTCAGTACTTCAAAATTATGAAAATTGCAGTTTTAGAGAAATTTCAATCCTTACCAAGAAATGGGGTTTGAATTTTTTAGCAGACTCAGACCCGTCAAACCTTGCGCTTCAAATACGGTTTAGAATTTATGTGAAGTTATGCAAGTTCCCCAGAACCGCATAGCAATTCCTGTAAGAGCTACAATAGATTTTCCCGAGTCTTTTGTGAATTTGTTTCTGGGTCTGTAAATGGACAAGAACATAAAGCTTGCCACGCTCTGTTTGGTCATTCGCTCTTCACGATTTCCTTCTGTAATATGAGATATCATTAGCTTACTGTGTCCAAAAATTTCCTAGCTTGTATGTATGGATTTGAATCATTTGATCAATTTGCATGCAGGTGTGGGTATATCCCTAATTTCTAGTCATGTTCTTCCACCGATTGGTTTCAGTCAATATTAACAAAAGGATATTCAAATACCCACTCTGATCAAGGAAATTAACGAGAAACAAAAAATAAAGCACTACGTACGTAGAACAGGAAGCTAGCTCTCTATCGCCCGGAAGAGAAATCATGTACTCATGTATTACCATCCAACAGCCAGCATTGGATAGTTTGCATTACACTGTTGAAAACCAAACTAGCTAGCCCTAACTCATGAAAACTGGTTGTTAGGATGATTTGGTTTTCATTTAATCAAACTGCTCTATATTAAAAGAGTTTGAATTATGTGGTACTTGCACATTGGGGGTACGTAACTTATTAAAGTTTCCCCTCACTATCCTGATCGAAACAATCCTCCAGCCGGACCGCCAACCCTCGACTATTATAAATAGGGCCTTTGGAAAGCAAAGTGATAAACTACCCTCGATTAGTCCATAACCATCATCCTTTAGAGTTAATTTCACAACATAAACAGTTACAATTGATCATGTCTTCCGCTAAGGACGCATTGGGAAAGGGTTCAAAGGTAAAGGGGAGTTCAAAGGGACAAGGTGGGAGTTCTCAACCAAATCCTCAAGATGTACGCGCCCCACCGAAACCGAAAACAAGGCATGCCTATTAAGCCATTCTTTGTGCAGAACGGTGTCGTATAGATGTTTCCTCTGCAGCTGCTACTTGTTATTATTTTTGTCATGTAATTAAGTTGATCAAACATGCATTAATTCATGGTAACCAAAAGTAGATGAATAAAATGTTACCAAATATGTATAAACAGATTACATTTGCATTCATAAATCATTATTCTTTGTACAAATTTCAAGTAAAAATCAAAGGTGTAAACATTTTGTTTTGGTTGTTATAGATGTTCCCTGTGTAATAGATAGGAGAAATGCAACATTATTATTATTATTTCAGTTTGTTTGTAAAGTATAAGTGTGAGTTGATGCCTTCTTTGGATTTGAAACATGTTAAGCATTCATCTCACTAAACTTCGCTAATCTGCTCATATTGATTTCAGTGAGATTTGAACACATAACTTTTACGATGTTAGTTTGATAAGCTAATCAATTTGCATGTTGGTCGATCTCTCTAGTCATCTTATACATACGGTTTTCATTTCAAATTTGACGTTAGTTATAGATGCAAATTAAATAAAGGGTTAATCACATAAAAGGAAATAGGAATATATATCACCATACCATAGGGTACGTGGATAGGGATATAAAATGAAAATCCATAAGGATGGTGCTATTTACACACCAATTTTCTCTATTCACACACCCTCTCGATTTTTTTATTACTTTAATTTAATTTTTTTTTTTTACAAATTACCCTAACTACACTTCCTTGCAATATGATTCTTTTTCTTTTTTCTTTTTTCTATTTGGCAAGTCAATCATGAATCAAATATCATTATATAATAAATTAATTTTTTTTACCTATATAAATGAAGGGAAAATATTACATTCATTATGTGGAATTACGTTCATCAATCTAAATTGCAAAGTTTGTCCTCATACAAGTTGGAAGGGTAAGAATGTAAAGACCCGAAATTTCAGTTAAATATTTCGTAATTCAATATTTCTCAAATTATATGAATTATGAGTTGTGAGTGTGATTCGAATGTCGTTATTTGAGAAATTTGGTTTCGAATGATTTTAGTATCGAAATTTAACGTTATTTAGGGTTATTAAAATTGACTTACTTTTACGTAAGGAATTTGAGGAAACTTCATTCATGAAAGTCGTAGAGCTCGTCGATACGAGTTCGTGCATATGCGGAACACAAGAATCGGAGTTTGTAGGAAGAAGTTATGACATTTAGAAGTTTTCGATTTTGTATATATATAGGTTAACATTTCTGGAAAAAATCTGAAAAAAATCAGAAAACCCTAGATTTTTTTTCTCTCTCTCTCCCGCACGGCACCGAACCGAAACCAAAAACAGAGCCAAACTTCTCCAGCCGAGTTCTTGCTCCTCCGGCCACCGTTTGACTCCAAACCACCTCCCACGGCTTCGCCTTGACCTTGCGCAGCTGCCAGAGGCAGCCTTGCACCGTGGCACGACTTGTAGCGGCAGCGGGAAGCTGGTTTTCCATTTTCGGCTGTTTTGAGTGCGAAGCGAATATCTCGAGTTCTAGACCACCAAATTACGAGTTCTTTATCTCATTGAACTCGTATGGAGGAGTAGAACACGCAGTAAAAAGGACAGCACTGGAAGTGGAGGTTTTAACGCTCGTCGGAGCACATATCGGTTTCTGCAGTTTTTCCGGCCAAACCGGACTGTTTTTGGTAATTTTCGGCCACTTCCACTCATTTTCTCACTTCGTGTTAGTCATGAAAGTTGCTCAAAATGATGAAACGAAGGGGATAAGCTCAGCCCCGACACCATTGGTGGTGGTCGGCGGCGGCTCTGCCCTAAACTCCTGCGGCCCTTTCCCGCCACCTCCGGGGGTGTCATGAGCGGTTTCTGCTCATTTTTAGATTCTACATGTCGATACGATCATTTTGATATATAGCATGCGAATTTTGGATATCGTATGAATTAGTTATGAATTTTACGATTTCGATTGATTTCGATCACTCAATTTGTGATTTATGAAGTTTGGACCGTCCGATAGAATTCTAGTTTTGCTATAATGATCGTAGGACTGTCCCGGTGACCTTGTGTGGTCACGGGTGAAGATCCGACCGTGGGATCTTCATATAAGTGTGTTTTTGAAATTATACGCTAAGTTAATTATCGTTTTGATTAGGTATTTGACGGATTTGTTAGCGGACGATTGTGAATCGTATTTTGGGCTGTAAGAAGACGCAGCGGGAGTTTAGAGGTGAGTAAATCTCACTTGGTTCATTTACGAACCGAATTTCCTTAATTGCTCAATTTATCGTTATGTGTGAGAAAATGGTTTTTAAGAAATGTGTTTTAAAGTATATTAAAAATGAATTTCTTGATTTTGTGTCATGTGAACTATAGTTGGTATTAGTGATCATTCCTGTGTGGATGGTTACGTATATATATATATATATATATATATATTATTTACGTGATTATATATTGAATGGTGTGACATTGAGGTGTGGAATTGTGATAATATGTTGTTGATAATGTTGATAATATGATTTTAATTATGTTGTTAATATTTGATAAATGTTGGTGATGAGCATGTTGATTTTTTGAGTTGAATAGAAGGTAGAGAAACGTAGGATTCCGAGGATCGAATGGTCCAAGGATCTTTGGTTAATGATAACCGGAGTGTATGTGTTCTGAGGACAGGGAGGTCCAAAGTTCGACCGTTAAATAATAACGGGGATATATTGTTCTGAGGACATGAAATGGTCCAAAGTTCGCGGGTTACTGAGCAACCTGGAGGTGCCGTTACTTGACCCTGGGCCAAGGTGTCAGAGGTAACGAGGCAGTTAGAGCTCTAACGTGGGTGCCAAAGTGGCGATAGTTGTGATTAGGTGCCAAAGTGGCGAGAGTTGTGATTTGGTGATTGTGGAAATGTGTTCCATGTTGTTTCATGTGTGTTGGATTGATGTTGCTTGTGGTTGTTGAGATTGTTAGATGTTTACTTGAGATAAATGAGTTGTGGTCTAATAAATCAACCGTTCATTCTTATTTACTCACACGAGCTTTCAGAAAGCTTACCGGGTTTTGTGTTGTTGCAATCCCGGTACACTATTCAAATGGTGTAGCGGATAATCCTGCAGGTCAGGATAATCAGGGTGGTGAGCGAGCTGCGTAGGACAGCAGGGTTGAGACCAGCACTTGGTCTATTTTGGTGTGTTTTTGTAGACTCTTGTGAGCAGAACATTTTATTTATGTTAGTATTGTAATAATTGACTCGAGAGATAGTTTGCTATGAGGTTTGTGTTATAGTTTATGAGATATTGGTTTTGAGAAAAAATTTAGGACGTGATTTGTTTAGTTGTATTCATGTTTCGGATTTGAATTTATTATTCGAAATTCGGGGCGTGACAAAGAAGCATGCTTTACTCTTTTGTTGTCTCGGGTTCCAATATTGCACCTTGCTTCTTTGAGTTTCTCCACTCTTATAGATTGGCAATATAGCCACTTTCAAACACAGTATGCAAATTTGGGAAATTTCTAAGTACAAAAAAAAAATTCGGAGTATAGTTTAAAATTAATTGTTAGAACAAGACTTATGTGACGACCCGAAATTTAATGTAAATAAATTAAATGTAATTCAATATTTGTCCAATAATATGAATTATGAATTTTGGGCTTGCTTCGAATGTCGTTATGTAAGGAAAGAGGTTACGAACGAATTTTATTTTCGAAACGAACGTTATTTAAGGGGTCGTGAAAATTGACCTTTTATACATTCGAAATTTGGAACAACTTCCTTCATGAAAGTTGTAGAGCTCGTCGATACGATCTTGTGCATATGTGGAGCACAATATTTGGGGTTCATATGAATTTATTATGAATTATTGAAGATTTTCCTTTTTGGGTATAAATATGTTTTTTTCATATTTCTCTTCATTTTTCCAGATTTCCGAAAATGGAAATCTCTCTCCTCCCTCTTCTCTCTCGGCTGGTACCTTTACTATGCAAAATTTTCTTCTGATCCGACCCGGATTTTCCGGCTGAGTTCGGCGTCCTCCGGCCGAGCCACCAACCCAGAACCCTTCGCCCCACTCTCGTCATGCTCCCCCTGCTGCTCGTTCCCGATAGAAACCACCGGAAGGTGGAGAACGGGGCCTCCATATTCAAGGAAACGGATCCGACCGGAAATTCAATTTTCTGGCGTCTCCTTGGCCGATCCTCCCTATTTTCGTGATCTCCTCATCCTCCTTATCATCCCCATATGTGGCTTGTATCACGAATCTAAGTGTAGAGTTGTAGATCAAGGATTGAAAATTGATGGCTCTGGTTGGATCTGGAAACGTGATCGAGGGCCAAGATTAATCTAACTTCAAAGCTCGATCTAGTGCGATCTACACCAAATCTCGTTTAGCTCCAGGTATGAAAGTTGATCACTCTTCTATTTTGAAAACGTTTGTAATTGACAACTTTGGCATCGGAGGTGGTTGACCGACGTTGACTGCCGTGTTGACCACCGTCTGACAGTCGTGTATGGCGGCGCGTCGGACCAAATTTTGAGTTTATATTATCTGGACAATGATCTATGAATCCATACGAGCGTTTTGATATATAACATGGTCATGTTAGAAAAAGTTGATAAATAGTCAATTTAAGTTTTGACGTTACTATTTACTGTTTTACAGTTTATCTTCAGTTTACGATTTACGGAGATCAGACCATCGGTTTTACTTCCAATTTTAATATGATGATCATATGACTGTCCCGATGACTTTGTGTGGTCATGGGTGAAGATCCGACCGTTGGATCTTTGTATAATTGTAAAACAGTGATTCAGGAAGCGATTTGTGAAGATCCGTCCGTCTGATTTTCGTATAATTTTGATAGAATGTTTCTGAGGGCTATCCGTGAGGATCTAACTGTTGGATTATTGTTTAAATTCGATCCGACCGTTGGATCGTCTTTATTTTAGAATCCGACCGTTGGGTCATCATTTAAGTTTATTTCGTACTTCGTTTGCTAAGTAAAGACCGCACTTGATTAGGTACTTGACGGCTTGAGTTGACGAGCATTTGGATTATTGTGATTGTATTTAAGTGAAGAAGCAGCGGGAGTTTCGAGGTGAGTAAAACTCACGTGATTCATATTACGAACCGAGTACTTTTAATTTACTTATTTTGTCGCAATTGTGTGAAAAATATTTATGGAATAAATATTTGTTTTTAAAATCACATGGACTTGATCAACTACGGTCCATAGATAAGTAAAATGAATTTTAATTATACAAATGAATTTCACGATTTTCTTCTGTGAACTATAGATTGTATTAGTGGTCATTCCTGAGTGGATGATTACGTGTGTATATATATATATTTACGTGGAATATATATATTGGTTGGTGTGTCGTTGAGTGATGATATGATTGAGTTGGAATGATGATTGAGATTATATTTCAAATGCTTAAATTTCATAATAATATTGTGTATCTTGGATGAGTTGATTTCATTTTGTGAAAACATATCGTTGCGCTCATTATGGATTTAGGGTCAACGTAGTGACCGGTATGGGGGAATCGGACGCTCTAATCCTAGGTGGATGATGGGATACGATTGGTTGAGTAAGTATGAGTATCGGACGTTCTAAATATGTATATACGTATACATATTTATGAAATACGATAAAGATAAATATGTCGGATGCCATAACCTAGGCCAGGTGACGGGCTACGATTCAGTTAGAGCTCTAGTCTGTCATATACTATATTTGTATAAATACGATGTCGGAGTTTTGAGAAGAAAGATGTGAATTGGGTTTTGTGTTGATTTGTGATTTGGTGATTGTTGAGATTGTTGGTTTCTTGTGGACGTGGAAATTGTTGAGTGTTGACTTAGGTGAAAATAAATATGAATTAATTAAACAACTGTTCTTTCTTTTTATTCATACAAGCTTTCACAAGCTTATCGGGTTTTGTGTTGTTGCAATCTCGGTACACTATTCAAATGGTGTAGTGGATATTCCTGCAGGTCAGGATACCCAAGGAGGTGACTGTGCTGTTTAGGTGTTGCAGTATTCGTTTTTATTTAAGTTGAGTTGTGAGGTTTGTTATGCTCATTTAGAGCTTTGCATTTTATTTTGTGAGTGAGTTGTAATAATTAACCGAGACTAAATTCGGTTTTTGAAATTTAAATTGTGTGGTGAGGTTGTTAAGAAAGAAGAAATTTTCAGGATTGTTATTTTAAGTCGTGGTAATTCATGTTTCGGATTTTGAATTTTTATTCTAAAATTCGGGGCTTGACAACTTACCTGAGGAGCTAGACAAATGCATACACATGCATAATCAATGGTATGAAATTCATAAAATTGATTTATTGTATAATGATATTTGATTCATGCTCTACACCACAAAGTTAATCAACTGTCAGCTGAGGGAAAAAGTTATTGTTGTCTAGTAGCCTGTGGTCTGATTGACTTCGCTCAGACAAACAGATCAAAACTATTGTCTATATTACACTCAGACGACGTATATAAGCTCATAATTGTCATCTGAAAATTACCAAAACTATTTTAATTTGGATAAACTATTGTCTGGTAGATATTTAGACAACAGTTCATTTAATGATTGTTCAGAAACATTATACTACCCCAACATTTTTAAGAGAACTATGTTGGGCATAATGAATATCAGATAAGCGGAACATAACTGCATGATGTCTGAAATGAATTTCATACTACACTATTTGGAAACCACTGCTGTCTGAAATGAATCTCCAACAAGTACCACATTTATTTATGTTGTGTTTAGTGAAACTCAAACATCAAAATGTTTAAGAATCTATGGTCTCGAGTATATCTTGAACAACATTGCGTCATTTTTCTCAGTTGTGCGAGATGCATTAACAATAACAATGCCAAAATGGAATATGTCATCTCACTGTACACTCAGACGACACATTTTAGTGTTTTCAATTGTATTTGATGAACCTCATTCAACAATTTATTGTTATATCTGATGAGTGAAATGAATATCAGACAACATTGATTTTGTTATATATCTTGGCTGAAATGAGGTTAGACAACATTAGTTTTGTTATATCTGTTATGTAAATGGCAAGTTCAGATCAAAGATCAAACTCCCAATATGAAAACATATAAGAAAGAAACCTCCCTGAAGTTAAACTAAAGTCAGTTTCTTTTCCTTTTCCAGGAATGTGGGATTTAGGAAGAGCAATCCTAGAAGCAATCACGTAACCATTCAAACCCACTTTTCTGAAAACCAAACAACAGAACTCTCTGGTATGAGAGGTTGGTTCAATTCCATAATAAACTCGTCTTAGAAAATGAAATTAATTGGAAATAGTGTTGCTCTGACGTTAGGGTTACTTGTAAACATCACGTTCTTGTAAACCACAAAGGTGAACTTGCTGTCGTAGTTGCTGTTTACGTTCGAGTTTTTTTCTTCTTGCTGACCGACAACTTTTACTTGGTGAAATTTCTGTTTTTTGTTTTGAATGTTTACTTATAAAATTTGATCCATCCATGGTAAGGTTCTCCCTAATCCCAACACAACATCCCTTTAATTTCCTCATGGGGTAGTTTATGACAGTCGTGCTTGCGTGAACAGCACCAAATCACTGTCTTAAAAAATTGGTGCAGAATGTCTTCAAATATTTCCCCGAAACAGCTTTAACAGAAGACTATCAAACCAATACCCATAGATATCTGCAAGGAAACAACGCAAGAGTTTGATCTTGGTCTCTAGAGTTGACCGAGTTAAGTAAAATAAATAAGAAATTAAACAATGAAGTGGGACACGAAACCTGCAGGGCAGAGATATAATACCCAGCAAGCTAAGCTACATGCACTAGTTGGTCGCAATGAAAAATGGGATTCATACCCGTCAAAACCTTGCGATTCAAACGCGGTTTAGTCGTTTAGAATTTATCCGAGTGAAGTTATGCAAGTTCCCCAGAACCGCATAGCAATTCCTGTAAGTGCTACAATTGATTTTCCAGAGTCTTTCGTGAATTTGTTTCTGGGTCTGTAAATGGAGATAGAACTTGCTACGCTCTGTTTGGTCGTTTGCTCTTCACGATTTCCTTCTGTGATCTGAGTTCTCATTAGTTTACTCTGTCCAACAATTTCCTAGCTTGTACGTATAGATTTGAATCATTTGATCAACGACGTAATTTGTATACAGGTGTGGCTGTATCCCTAATTTCTAGTCCTGTTCTTCCACCGATTGGTTTCAGTCAATATTAACAAATGGATATTCAAATACCCAATCTGATCAAGGAAATTAACGAGAAACAAAAAAGAAAGCATTACATAGAACAGGAGGCTAGCTCTCCTTGGCCGGGAAGAAATCATGTACTCATGTATTACTGTCCAACAGCCAGCATTGGATAGTTTGCATTACACTGTTGGAGACCAAACCAGCAAGCCCTAACTCATGAAAATTGGTTGCTCTGATGGTTTGGTTCTCATTTAATCAAACTTGCTGTATGGTAAAAGATTTTGAACTTTCTGTGGTACTTGCACATTGGGGCTACGTAACTTATTAAAGTTTCCCCTCCCTTTCCAGATCAAAATAACCCTCCGGCCGGATAGCAGCAACCCTCGACTAGTATAAATAGGGCCTTTGGAAAGCAAAGTGATTTATATCCATAACCATCATCCTTAAGAGTCAAATCATAAGATAAGCAGTTGCAATTGATCATGTCTTCCACTAAGGACGCGTTGGGAAAAGGTTCAAAGGTAAAGGGGAGCTCAAATGGACAAGCTGGTGGGAGTTCTCAACCAAGTCCTAAAGATGTACGCACCCCACCGAAATAAATTAAAAAAAAACATGCTAATTAAGCAAAGATTTGTGCAGAATTGTGTCCTATATATAGTTGTTTTCTCTGCAGCTAGTTCTTGTTATTATTTTTGTCATATATCAGGTAGGTTGTTCAAACATGCATGAATTCATGGTGACAAAACTAGATGAATAAATTTTTACCAATATGTATAAACAGATTACATTTGCATTCATAACTCTTTATTCTTTGTACAAATTTCAAGTAAAAATCAAAGGTACGGTGTAGACATTTTGTTTCCGTTGTTATAGATTATTGTAATTGACATTCCATCCCTCTGTGTAATAGATAGAAAAAATGTAATATTATTATTATTTTAGTTTGTTTATAAAGTATAAATGTGAGTCGATGCCTTCTTTGGATTTGAAACATGTTGTGCATTTAACTCACTAAACTTCGCCAATTTATTTTTTTACTTTTTTTTTATCCCCACTCCATTCATATTGATTCCAATGAGATTTGAACACATAATCTTTACGATGTTAGTTAGATCAGCTAATCAATTCACATGTTCGTCAATCTCTCTAGTCATCTTATGTACGGTTTTCAGTTTCAAATTCAATGTTAGTTATAGAAGCAAATTAAATTAAGGGGTTAATCACATAAAAGGAAATGGGAACACACACACACACACATATATATATAGGCAGGCTTGCTCTGCTAAGGAGGTCTGTTCCTTAACTAAGGAACGGATTTCCATATTTTGACAACTTTTCGATCACATAACCGTTCAGTTTTTCGGTCCTAATATATAGATCACTTATTGCAAATTTTCAGCCAAATTAATGATCGTTAAGACATCCAAAACTACAGTTTACAATTATAAACACGAACGGTTCATGTTGGACATATTCAGTTCTTTCATTGATTTAATTTAGTTCAATACTTTAACTATCATAAATTTGGTTGAAAATTTGTAGAAGTGATATATACATTAGGACCTAAAAACTGAACGATTAACATGTGAATATGCGAACGAAAAGTGGTCAAAATATGAAAATTCGTTCCTTAGCTAAGGAACGGACCTCCTTAGCGCATATATATACATATATATATGTGTGTGTGTGTGTGTGTGTGTGTGTGTGTATGTGTGTGAAATACCATAGGGTACGCAGGTAAGGATATAAAATGAAAATCCATAATTAGCTTGAAGTATACTAGTGATATAGCCCCCGCGATGCCGCAGGTTTGTTTGCTTGATGCAGCACTTCTAATTTAACATTAACATTTCTGGGCCAATATTTGTTGTCAAAATAATCTCACTTTTGAAGAATTCATTCAAGTTGCTCTAAATTAGAAATTCCTAGTAACTATTATCGCAAATTAATGCTCAGCACACATTACCTTCTTTGCGGCAGATGGGAGAGGTTCTCATTCAAAATGTACTAACAAAGAAACAGAGATAGGACAAATACCAAATCACATAAATCAACATTCCAAAGGCAGGCCATCCTAAATTGGCATTCAAAGTAATGCGGGACTGCACAAAACTGTGCAACCACAACTTTTGGGTCGAAAAAACATAATTGGAACATCAGAAGATACATTTTTTTTTTTTGGCATTCTAAAACACTCGCTCTAGTCAACAATATAACAAACATAGTTCTGTTCAAAAAATCTTTTGCTTGATTCATCAAGTCTGGTGCAAAGTTAAACCTGAAAAGAAAAGAACAAACGGATTTTAAAAAGAGAAGTAAATGAAGTTTATATTGAACTTATGTCAAAAGACTGTTATGCACAATACAAAAGGGTCAAGAGGATCTTCATCTTTTTTTTTTTTGAAATGTAGTAAAGAGCTTCAATTGGCATGACAAAAACGTCTAAAAGTGCCAAGTCAACCCAGACCATTCTTCAAGCTCTATTCTTCTCTAGTATAGTAACTATAGAATTCATTCAAACTTGTGACCCTAAAAAATTTGCGCACAAATATAGCAGAATAACATAAGTGGAATAAGAAATAGCTAATCAATAAAGCTTTTTGTTATCTAATTCCTGATAGAATACTAACCCATGCACCCTCACTCAGGTAAATGGTGAACCAAACTATAATAGAGATTCAAAAAAATGTGGTTTTGAAATGAAAGCTTTAACCAAATGGTCTTATCTTTCAATAGGTGAATAGATTTTGTTTACCTTGTTACAGGATCAGGGTAATGGCAGACCTGCTTGCATACAGAGTCTGCATAAACAAATACAATCACTGTAGAGAGTGCACCTCTGTGGAGTCAAAACCTCTGATCCTCTAGTTTTTGTTCACTCAAACTAAGACGTTTGACTAAAGATAATAGGAAAAGAAAGTATCCATACGTTCAGGCTTGATGTTCAAAAGCCCATATTCCAGCTTGTAAGGGAAAGGAAGAGGAAAGAAACCTCACTATTAAAACTGGAAAGGAAAAAGGAATAACCTTTTTAGGGCAATGTATTATAGTTTAGAAACTCTACATGACTGATTCAAATAAACAGAGCTACAGAAATTACGTGTTGAACAACGTGAAGTTGATTAGACATACAGATCATTAATATTGGATAGAAATCATTGTGGAAAAGCAATTTGATCGTGCAGAAATAATTGAGATAGTCAAGTACAATTCAAACAACGGGAAAGAATAAGAAGCTAACAGTAGCAAGTGCACCCTCACTAAGCAATTCCGATTCAACTACAACTGACCATTTAAACTGATGTAATCATTAAACAATACTATATCATACAGATCACGTATGAATTACATTGGCATATATAAGAGATCATATAAATCACCTGAGCCGATTACTGTTAAGTGGGTGTGAGCCAGAGAATGCAAGGAGCTGTACACAAACAAATGAAGACAGGTTTTAGTGAAAAGAAGAGAACGGGGAAAAACTAAAAACAAATCAAAATTTGAGAAACTCATTTGGAATGGATTCAACCCTCCGATCGTTTGTGTACACATGATCTTCTCCCATGGCTTTTAGACTATATCAAGCCCTAAATCTCTTCTGGCTTTTGGGATTATAAAGCTGCAAACTTGAAAATTAGGTCTAACCCTGAAACTGCATCAAACATAAAAAATCCGCATCAGTAACAATTTTCTTCAATACAAAAATGTATTAAGCAAAAAACCAACAAATGTTCTTTCCCAAATCAAAACACATACCAGAAATCCAGAACATGAACTCTGAGAGGGAAAGTAATTGTTGCATATCTCCTCACAAAATTTTTCAATAAATGTGTCTGCTCCTTAGGAACCACTCATTTGCAAACTCCCACCAGTTTGGATCAACCTTCCTGAATTCCTGAATTCCTGAACATTGATTCAATGATTTTGGAGACCGAAATTAAATCTCTACAGGCTTTCCTCTCAAATAGAAAATTCATAGGGTGTCTGAAAATTCAAAACATATACCCAATCACAATTCTCAATTGACTGGAAATCCTATTCTACTGAAAATTGTTTTTACTTCAACAACAACAATTGGTTTGCTTAAGGGTGTTTGTGACTCATTATTTGACCATATAGCAAAGAACACTCATATCAGTACTCAGTAGTTACAGTGAGCTCCAGTAAATAATGCAATTAATTTTATTTTTTTTTCAAAATGAACATACCTTCGGGCTTCAGGGGTTGGCATTGCATTTACTCCCTGCATGAGTTATGATTGCAACGCCTCATACTCTTCCCACTTGACATAACGGCAACATTTTTGAACTCAAGATGTATGGTGTCCTACATTCATAAAATTGTTAGGGTTTATTGGAATCTATCAAAGATAAATTACAAAAAAGTGAAAAACGGCCAACAACAGATATGGTAAATACAAAAATGTCTAATATGGTGATTAAACTTGCAATTCCTCAATGAATATTTTTCTGCACAACAACAATACCCAGAAAGAATACGCATCCAAAAAATTGAGCAATCCAAAACGAAAACCCAAAGGTTAATACCCAGAAAAATATGCTCTGATACCATGAAAGAAATAATAAACTGAAGAATTTGATTCTCATCATTCACAATAGAAAGTTACATCTTTATACAATTTACACCCCTGTACGATCCACAATTCTAGCCTAGAAGTAAGCACCATCAGATATAATCCAGCAATACAATTACAACATATGAATAGCTATCAAATCCCTAACTCTACGTTATCTTTCCTTAGCTGGTACCACAGAATCATCTTGTTCCTCAATAGAATCAGACAAAAGAAAAAAACTTATATGCGCAATCCAAAACAAACCCAGACCCAGATCCTTCTTCAATTTCTTTCTCGTGATTCCACTCTGCCATTTTAATATGGCCATTGAAAACACAAACATCCATTCCGCTCATATAAATTGGTGATTTGAATGCCATGATTGTAGAAGCACCTGTAAAGTTAGTGGCTTGTTGAACTGAAATTGGAATGGAACGACTGATGTTGATAGAGGCTGAAGTTAGCGGGAGATTGTTGATTTTGATGGCTGGGTTTGATGCTGCGAAATAGTGAATATGGATGTTGATAGAGCTTCCCGAAGAAACTAAGAATTTTAGATTTTTACTTATATAATGGGGGACATGGCAGTGCCGTAAGTCAAAGCAAAAACACTGCGTCTGACGAACATGTGTTGCTCTGACGTTAGGGTTACTTGTTTCCATACCCCAATTCTAAGCATCAAGTTCTTGTAAACTACACAAGATGAAGTCGATGTTTACGTTCTAGATCTTTTCTTCTGGCTGATCGAGGATTACAGAAATTTACTTGGTGAAATTTTTGTTTTTTGTTTTGAATGTTTACTTATCAAGTTTGATCCATCCATGGTAAGGTTCTCCCTAATCCCAACACAACATCCCTTTAATTTCCCCATGGGGTAGTTTATGACAGTCGTGCTTGCGTGAACAGCACCAAATCACTGTCTGAAAAAATTGGTGCAGAATGTCTTCAAATATTTCCCCGAAACAGCTTTAACAGAAGACTATCAAACCAATACACATAGATATCTGCAAGGAAACATTGCAGGAGTTCGATCTTGGTCTCTAGAGTTGTCCGAGTTAAGTAAAATAAATAAGAAAAGAATGAAGTGGGACACGAAATCTGCAGGCCAAAGAAGCTACATGCACTAGTAGGTGGCAATGAAAAATGAGATTCAGACCCGTCAAACCTTGCGGTTCAAATACGGTTTAGAATTTATGTGAAGTTGTGCAAGTTTCCCAGAACTGCATAGCAATTCCTGTAAGAGCTACAATAGATTTTCCCGAGTCTTTTGTGAATTTGTTTCTGGGTCTGTAAACGGACAAGAAGATAGAGCTTGCTACGCTCTGTTTGGTCATTCGCTCTTCACGATTTCCTTCTGTAATATGAGATCTCACTAGCTTACTGTGTCCAACAATTTCCTAGCTTGTATGTATAGATTTGAATCATTTGATCAATTTGCATGCAGGTGTGGGTATATCCCTAATTTCTAGTCATGTTCTTCCACCGATTGGTTTCAGTCAATATTAACAAAAGGATATTCAAATACCCAATCTGATCAAGGAAATTAACGAGAAACAAAAAAGAAAGCACTACGTACGTAGAACAGGAAGCTAGCTCTCTATGGCCCGGAAGAGAAATCATGTACTCATGTATGACCATCCAACAACCAGCATTGGATAGTTTGCATTACACTGTTGAAAACCAAACTAGCTAGCCCTAACTCATGAAAACTGGTTGTTAGGACGATTTGGTTTTCATTTAATCAAACTTGCTATATATTAAAAGAGTTTGAATTCTGTGGTACTTGCACATTGGGGGTACGTAACTTATTAAAGTTTCCCCTCACTTTCCTGATCAAAACAATCCTCCAGCCGGACCGCCAACCCTCGACTAGTATAAATAGGGCCTTTGGAAAGCAAAGTGATAAACTACCCTCGACTAGTCCATAACCATCATCCTTTAGAGTTAATTTCACAAGATAAACAGTTACAATTGATCATGTCTTCCGCTAAGGACGCGTTGGGAAAGGGTTCAAAGGTAAAGGGGAGTTCAAAGGGACAAGGTGGGAGTTCTCAACCAAATCCTCAGGATGTACGCGCCCCACCGAAACCGAAAACAAGGCATGCCAATTAAGCCATGCTTTCTGTCCTATAGATGTTTCCTCTGCAGCTACTTCTTGTTATTATTTTTGTCATATATCATGTAATTAAGTTGATCAAACATGCATTAATTCATGGTAACCAAAAGTCGATGAATAAAATGTTACCAAATATGTATAAACAGATTACATTTGCATTCATAAATCTTTGTTCTTTGTACAAATTTCAAGTAAAAATCAAAGGTCTAAACATTTTGTTTCGGTTGTTATAAATGTTCCATCCCTGTGTGTAATAGATAGGAGAAATGCAATATTGTTATTATTTCAATTTGTTTATAAAGTATAAATGTGGGTCGATGCCTTCTTTGGATTTGAAACATGTTGTGCATTCAACTCACTAAAGTTCACCAATTTTTTAATTTTTTTATCCCCACTCCACTGATATTGATTCCAATGAGATTTGAACACATAACTTTTACGATGTTAGTTTAATCAGCTAATCAATTCGAATGTTCGTCAATCTCTCTAGTCATCTTATACGGTTTTCTGTTTCAAATTCAATGTTAGTTATAGAAGCAAATTAAATTAAGGGGTTAATCACATAAAAGGAAATGAGAATATATATATATACACACACACATAGGCAGGCTTGCTCTACTAAGGATGTCAGTTCCTTAACTAAGGAACGGATTTCCATATTTTGACAACTTTTCGATCACATATTACATATTCACATCTTAACCTTTCAGTTTTTAAGTCCTAATGTATAGATTACTTACGCAAATTTTCAGCCAAATTAATGATAGTTAAGGCATCCAAACTGCAATTTACAATTATGAACACGAACAGTTCATGTTGGACATATTCGGTTCTTTCATTGATTTAATCGAGTTCGATATTTTAACTATAATAAATTTGGCTGAAAATTTACAAAAGTGAAATATACATTAGGACCTAAAAACTGAACTATTAAGATGTGAATATGTGATCGAAATTAAAAGTTTTCAAAATATGGAAATCTGTTCCTTAGCTAAGGAACGAACCTCCTTAGCGCATATGTGTGTGTGTGTGTGTGTGTGTGTGTGTGTGTGTGTGTGTGTGATACCATAGGGTACGCGGGTAGGGATATAAAATGAAAATCCAAAATTAGCTTGAAGCATATAGGGAAGTGTCAAGGGATGTTAGAGCAGAAGATGACATTTAATTGAGAGTTCAAAATCCCACATGACAAGTACCTTAGAGAGAGAATGAGAGAGAGAGGTTTCTATAAGCAACACATCTCTCATCAATTGGTTTCTTCATAAATGGAATCAAATGATGTTTTTCTATATCAAGGGATTGTAACTAAGAGACATATTATGTCTTGAACGGGTCGGACCCAAAATAATTAAAACTCTATTCACTAACTGAATTATGTTGGGTGATATATATTTACGCTCAGTGGTGCAAATTTTTACTCAACACTATGATTGCAGCAACAAGGCACAACACCGACCTGATATGCAAGTTGAAGTGGAGTCATGAGTGAGGTCTTCGGCTATGAACTCGACCTTGTCGGTGGTCATGGACAGAGTGGCGCGGTCGGAGAGGTTATTTTCTTCTCTTTCTTCTCAGTACTACTCCATCATTTGTAAATTTAACTCAAGCCTTCACCACTAGGTTGTTTCTCTTTTTGAACCTTTTGATTTTATAATCGAAGATGAAGAGTGGAGGGACGGAGAAACAGAGAAAGGGAGAATGAGAGACGGCTGATTTAAAGAAAAGAAGACGATCGAGTGAAGTCGAGTACACCACAGAAAGTTTGGAACTTGATTTTACGACAAAATGACAAATGATATGAGGACAGCTGTTGTATAGTCAATATTGATCCCACATTGGGTTTCTTTTTTTCTTTTTTCTTTTTTAACTTTTTAATATCTTTTTGGCTGGGTCTGGACCATTTTATATTGTCTTGGGCCGCGTTTTAAAACACTCAATTTTTTTAAAAAGGCCCGAACCATCAGGATCAGTCCGTAACAGACCGAGCTGGACTTTCGGGCTAAAACGTCTAGCCATACTGGTCTTAGTCAAGCCACTTGACTGCAATTTTTTAATTGACCAATTATACTATATACTAAAGGAGTGTTTTCCTTATGAATAGTGGATTATCGATTTTGCCCTTCCATGTTTACAGAAATTACAGAGTCCACATGTTGATGTGCTGACTTTTTGTTTTGTTTTTGTTGCTACTTGCTTGATGAATGATCTCATTCACACATTAAAATTCATCTTAAATTTTTTCTGTGCATTCATCAATTTTTCGGTAACAGAAGTTGTAGTTTGTCTCCTTCCTCATCAAAAGTGAAGTTGAAGGCATATGTTGATCGAGTTTCATGAGGAATTAAGGAGTCGAACAAACATTCCATAATTAAAAGCAACCTCTTCAAATGCAAGGATTGTTAGAAAAAAGGATGAAGCAATGAGAAGCAGTTCAAGTAACTAAGTTCACTTCTCTTGCAAATTCTTATTTGTTTCCCCCAAATTTTTCATGTTCTACTAGAATTATGCTTTTCCCTTCAAATTCAAACAAGGCAAGAAGAAGAATTAAAAAATAAAATAAAAGGATGGTGGGAAAATTCTACAATGTGTTAACGTACGACATGCATACAATTGCCTTAAAAGTGGTCAAATGAGTCATCAAAATAGTAATATTAGTCCTCAAAGTGGTAACATGAGTCCTTAAAGTGGTAAATTTTCTTAATTACCACATGAGTCCTCAAAATAGTAATATTAGTCCTCAAAGTGGTAACACAAGTCTGTAAAGTGGTAAATTTTCTTAGTTTACCGTATGATTCCTCAAAATAGTAATATTAGTCCTCAAAAGTAGTAACATGAGTCCTTAAAGTGATAAAAATAGTTGATGTATGAGAAATGTTAACATACCATAGCTTTACCCAAAGTTGGTGAAAAACATAAGGATGATTCAAAGTCCCTTGATTGCCTAAAAGAAATCGGTGAATCATATTGGGGCTGGAATTTTTTTTCCTTTTTATGATTTGGGTTGTGAATTGGGAGCACATTCCTTGGTTTTGTAAATAATTGGCTCCCAATTTAGGAAGAGAAAGCATTAGCGAGTAAAAAGGTGGGATGATTTAAAACCACTTGATTTAGATGGCTGGATATATAAGATGGTTTGTTTACCCAAAGTGCAATCATAATCGAAGGCAAATAGATAAAATAGCTAGCAAAAATGTTGAAAAGTTGTTTCTTACATTTTTTTTATTGGTTTGAATTCTTTCATTCCCTATTCTCCTTCCCTGTTTGAATTTGATTTGAACAAAGTAGAGTGTATCTGATAGTTCGAAGCAATTCATGCATATGAGTCTCAATAACCTGCATAATTTATGTACCAATTTGTTACCAATCCATTACGTCCCCTTACTATTATGTATCTAACCTCATAGATTAATTTCAACTGCTTTGCATATATTTTAGTTGCGTCCATGATGTATTGATCAATATTTTGGTTGCGTCCATGATGTATTGATCAATAGTAAAGAGAAAGGAACATTGTATATTTCATCTCAGACAACTAGCATAAATCAACTTCTAACATTTGATATACTATCCTACATTATTGAATCTAATATTCATATGTACTACTTTGATATAATATTTCATTCATGTTATTGATCAGAATGGCAGAGCAAATGATGCTATTTGCTTTCGCAAGCAATAGTGATGATAATTGGTTTATTCTAATTTCTTAGACAACTATATATGGACCCCCAGTGGATATATCACTCTTTTAGGTGGAAATAGGATTCCTCCAATTACTACTCTGCTTCTTCTGTTAGTAGATATTGATGTAATCTTTTTAATTATAAGCTATCCTCACTTGCAGAGAGAACAATAATAGTTTTATTTTTCTACAATTAAAACACCATTTTTTGTAATATGTAAAATCAAAACAGTTTCAATTAACAGATTTTACCTAACAATTGTGACTCTATTACTAACAAATTAGAGAAAAGAAAAAAACAAACCAGCAGCATCGCGCGGGAGTGTTATCTAGTATACTTCATTTGCCGTAGAAAAACGAAGGAAAAGAAATAAAGGAAAGAACAAAAAAAAACTACTGCTGTGTTGCTCATATATTTCCCCGAAAGCCAACAGGGTCACAGTTGGCTGGGTTGGTGTGATGGTCATTCTCGACATTACGGGTTCAATTTTTTTGGGCTCATTTCCGCAGAACTGCATGCATTAAGCTACGTATACACCAGGTATACACGTCGGTTCCATGTGCATCCATCTCTCTAACTCTGGTTTGTTTGGTTGTTGGTCTGTGCAGGCCGGCATGCCATGTCCGACTGTTACTCGGAAGATTATAAGAAAGTGCCTGCATGGTCGAGGTGCGAGAAAAGATTAAACAACCAGAATTTGTTTCTGATCCGTTGAATTTGATTATTTCTTCTGTAACTTGGTAATATATATCTTCTGATCCACATGCCTATCCCCAATTTATGTTCATCTTCTTCGGTGGTTTTCAAAGTCAATAACATTCAATTACGTACAGAAGCCATTTCAGATCAAAGATCAAACTCCTAATATGAAAACATATAAGAGAGAAACCTCCGTGTAGTTGACTAAAATCGCCCAAAAGTTTCTTTTCCCTTTCCAAGAATGTGTGATTTAGGAGGACCAATCCTAGAAGCAATCACGTACCATTCAAACTCACTTCTCTGAAAACCAAACCACAGAACTCGTTGGTATGAAAGGCTGGTTCAATTCCATAATAAACTCTTCATAGAAAATGAAATTAATTGGAAATAGTGCTGCTCTGACGTTAGGGTTACTTGTTTCCATACCCCAATTCTAAGCATCAAGCTCTTGTAAACTACACAAGATGAAGTTGATGTTTACGTTCGAGATCTTTTCTTCTTGCTGACCGAAGATTGCAGAAATTTACTTGGTGAAATTTCTGGTTTTTGTTTTTACTGTTTACTTATCAAGTTTGATCCATCCATGGTAAGGTTCTCCCTAATCCCAACACAACATCCCTTTAATTTCCTCATGGGGTAGTTTATGACAATCGTGCTTGCGTGAACAGCACCAAATCACTGTCTGAAAAAATTGGTGCAGAATGTCTTCAAATATTTCCCCGAAACAGCTTTAACGGAAGACTATCAAACCAATACCCATAGATATCTGCAAGGAAACATTACAGGAGTTCGATCTTGGTCTCTAGAGTTGTCCGAGTTAAGTAAAATAAATAAGAAAACATTGAAGTGGGACACCAAAACTGCAGGCCAAAGAAGCTACATGCACTAGTAGGTGGGAATGAAAAATCATATTCAGACCTGTCAAACCTTGCGGTTCAAACACGGTTTAGAATTTATGTGAAGTTATTCAAGTTCCCCAGAACCGCATAGCAATTCCTGTAAGAGCTACAATAGATTTTCCCGAGTCTTTTGTGAATTTGTTTCTGGGTCTGTAAATGGACAAGAAGATAGAGCTTGCTACGCTCTGTTTGGTCATTCGCTCTTCTCGATTTCCTTCTTCAATATGAGATCTCATTAGCTTACTCTGTCCAACAATTTCCTAGCTTGTACGTATAGATTTGAACCATTTGATCACCGACGTAATTTGCATGCAGGTGTGGGTATATCCCTAATTTCTAGTCATGTTCTTCCACCGATTGGTTTCAGTCAATATTAACGAAAGGATATTCAAATACCCAATCTCATCAAGGAAATTAACGAGAAACAAAAAAGAAAGCACTACGTAGAACAGGAAGATAGCTCTCCATTGTCCGGAAGAAATCATGTACTCATGTATTACCATCCAACAGCCAACATTGGATAGTTTGCATTACATTATTGAAAACCAAACTAGCTAGCCCTAATTCATGAAAACTGGTTGTTAGGACGATTTGGTTTTCATTTAATCAAACTTGCTATATAGTAAAAGAGTTTGAATTCTGTGGTACTTGCAGATTGGGAGTACGTAAGTACGTAACTTATTAAAGTTTCCCCTCACTTTCCTGATCGAAATAATCCTCTAGCCGGACCGCCAACCCTCAACTAGTATAAATAGGGCCTTTGGAAAGCAAAGTGATAAACTACTCTCGACTAGTCCATAACCACCATCCTTAAGGGTTAATTTCACAAGATAAACAGTTACAATTGATCATGTCTTCCGCTCAGGACGCGTTGGGAAAGGGGAGTTCAAAGGGACAAGGTGGGAGTTCTCAACAAGGTGGGAGTTCTCAACCAAATCCTCAAGATGTGCGCGCCCCACCGGAACCGAAAACAAGGCATGCCAATTAAGCCATGCTTTGTGTCCTATAGATATTTCCTCTGCAGCTACTTCTTGTTATTATTTTTGGCATATATCATGTAATTAAGTTGATCAAACATGCATTAATTCATGGTAACCAAAAGTAGATGAATAAAATGTTACCAAATATGTATAAACAGATTACATTTGCATTCATAAATCTTTGTTCTTTGTACAAATTTCAAGTAAAAATCAAAGGTGTAAACATTTTGTTTCGGTTGTTATAGATATTCCATCCCTGTGTGTAATAGATAGGAGAAATGCAATATTATTATTATTTCAGTTTGTTTATAAAGTATAAATGTGAGTTGATGCCTTCTTTGGATTTGAAACATATTAAGCATTCATCTCACTAAACTTCACCAATCTGCTCATATTGATTTCAGTGAGATTTGAACACATAACTTTTACAATGTTAGTTAGATAAGGTAATCAATTTGCATGTTCGTCGATCTCTCTAGTCATCTTATACGTACGGTTTTCATTTCAAATTTGACATTAGTTACAGAAGCAAATTAAATAAAGGGGTTAATCACATAAAAGGAAATGGGAATATATATCACCATACCATAGGGTACGTGGATAGGGAGATAAAATGAAAATCTATAAGGATGGTGCTATTTACACACCAATCTCTATTCACACAACCCCTCTATTTTTTTTTATTACTTTAATTCAATTTTTACCCTAACTACACTAGCTTCCTTGCAATCTGATTCTTTTTTTTTTTCTTTTTTCTTTTTTCTATTTGGAAAAGTCAATTATGAATCAAATATCATTATACAATAAATCAATTTTTTTTTATCTATATAAATGAAGGAAAAAATATTACGTTCATTAAGTGGAATTACGTTCATCAACCTAAATTGCAAAGTTTATCCTCATACAAGTAGGAAGGGTAAGAAGCATGCTTTACTCCTTTGTTGTCTCGGGTTCCAATATTGCACCTTGCTTATTTGAGTTTCTCCTCTCTTATAGATTGGCAATAAGCCATTTTCAAACGGAGTATGCAAATTTGGGAAAGTTCTAGGTACAGAAAAAAAAAATCGGAGTATAGTTCAAAATTAATTGTTTAAACAAGACTTACTTGAGGAGCTAGACAAATGCATACACACGCATAATTAATGGTATCAAATTCATAAAATTGATTTATTGTATAATGATATTTGATTCATGCACTACACCACAAAGTTAATCAACTGTCATCTGAGTGAAAAAAGCTACTGTTGTCTAGTAGCCTGTGGTCTGATTGACTTCGCTCAAACAACAGTTCAAAACAATTGTCTATGGTTACACTCAGACGATGTATATAAGCTCATAATTGTCGTCTGAAAATTACCAAAAATATTTTAATTTCGATAAATTGTTGTTTGTTAGATATTTAGACAACAGTTCATTTAATGATTGTTCAGAGACATTATATTACCTCAACACTTTTAAGAGAACTATGTTGTTCATAATGAATCTCAGACAAGCGGAACATAACTGCATGATGTCTGAAATGAATTTCAGATTACACTGTTGGGAAACCACTGTTGTTTGAAATGAATCTCCAACAAGTGCCACATTATTTATGTTCTGTTTAGTGAAACTCAAACATCAAAATGTTTAAGAATCTATGGTCTCGAGTATATCTTGAACAACATTGCATCATTTTTCTCAGTTGTGCGAGATGCATTAACAATAACAGTGCCAAAATGGAATATGTAATACCCGTAATTTCCATTTTTAAATTCGAGTGATTGTATCGAATGATTATTATGCGATTTCACGATTTATGTTCGATAATCATTCATTTTTACAATTATCGAAGTTTCGAAACGTTTATTTTAACGAAAAGCTCGAAATACTTAGGTTGAGAAATCGACTTTTTCTATGTACGAAATTTGGAGAAACTTCCTTCATGAAAGTTGTAGAGCTCGTCGATACGAGTCCGTGCACGTGCGGAACACGAAGATCGGATTTTTTCTGAATTAGTTATCGAATTTCGAAGTTTTCCGAAACTTGTATATATAGAAAAATTTCAGAAACCCTAATTTTTTTCCCTACCGGTTTCTTTTTTTTCCTTTTCTTCCTTCTTCTTCTTCTTCTTCCGTTTCTGGAAAAAAAACTGGTTCTCTCACTCTCTCTTACAGACGCAACCGGCCGAAAGAGGAGGAAAACTTCTCCTTAATTTTTCTCCCTCCACAGACCACCTCTCGACCTCAAACCAAGTCCCAGGTGTTCGTCTCGGGCTGCTCTAGCTCCCGGAGGCAGTCTCACACGGCGGCGCAGCCTGTGGCGGCGGCGGCGAAGCCCGAACCGAAAACATCCATTTTCGGTTCGATCTCGATATCTCGAGCTACACTCCATCATTTCACTTGATTCTTGTCTCATTGAGCTCGCCTCAACTTCCTCTACAAGCACCAAGAAGGACCGGAACTGGGTCGAACGTTTTCACGTTCGTCGGAGCTCGACCCGAACGGATCGAAATACCGAAACTTTCGATCAAGATATCTCGAGCTATACACGATCGTTTCTTGTGATTCCAAGCTTGTTGAGTTCGCAAGGAAGTTCTGAACAAGTTTCCAGAAGGGATCGGGGCCTGAGGTTGCAGTTTTCACGTCGGTTTTCAAGCTCACCGGTTTCTGCATTTTTTCCGGCCGCCGACTGTAAATCGGTAATTTCGACGCCTTCCGTTCATTTTTAGGTCTTGTGCTAGTTATAAAAGTTGCTCAGAATGATGAAACGAAGGAGACAAGCTCGGCCCCGACACCATTGGTGGTGGTCGGTGGCGGCTCTGTCCCTAACTCCGGCTGCCTTTTCCGGCCACCTCCGGAGGTCTAAAATTTGGTTTATGTCCATTTTATGATTCTATGTTTCGATACGATCATTTCGGCGTATTATACGTATTTTTCGGATATCGTATGAATTAGTTATGAATTTTGTGATTTCGATCGATTTCGATCGTTAGATTTGTGATCTGTGAAATTATGACCGTTGGATGAACTTGTAAATTTGTTATGATGATCATATGACTGTCCCAGAGGCTTTGTGTGGTCATGGGCGAAGATCCGACCGTTGGATCTTCGTATATGTGAAAAACGGTAATTAGGGGAGCGATTCGTGAGAAACCGCTCGTCGGATTTTAATGTAAATTAGAATCTGACCGTTAATTAGTGGTTAAATTATGAGTTGAATTTGTTGGCTAAATTCGAATCACATTTGATTAGGTGATTGACGGATTTTAATTGCATGGGCTATTCGGCGTTAATTATAAATTATAATTTATAATTATATTGAAGACGCAGCGGGAGTTTCGAGGTGAGTAAAACTCACGTGGTTCATATTACGAACCGAGCATTTTAATTTATTTATTTTTGGTAATTGTGTGAAAAATATTTGCGGATTAAATATTTGTTTTAAAATTTCATGGACTTGAATTACCACGGTCCATAGGTATGTAAAATGAATTTTAACTATACAAATGAATTTCATAATTTTCTTGTGTGAACTATAGATGGTATTAGTGGTCATTCCTGAGTGGATGATTACGTATATATATATTTACATGGAAAATATATATTGATGAGTGGATTGTTTGATTATGATATGATTGTGTTGAATTGATGAGTTGATTATATTACAATTGTGTAATTCCATAATAATATGATGTATCTTGATTGGGATGATTGATGAGTATGTGATATTATATGTTGGGTTCATTTATGGGTTTAGGGTCAACGTAATGACCTGAGTGAGTAATCGGATGCTCTAATCCTAGTGTGGATGATGGGATACGATTGGTTGAGTATGTGGAATTATTGGACGTTCTAAATATGTATATAGGTATACATATTGATGAAATACAATAATTGATAAATATGTCGGATGCCATAACCTAGGCCAGGTGACGGGCTACGATTCAGTTAGAGCTCTAGTCTGTCAAATACCGTATTTTTATAAATACGATGATGAGAGTTGTGGGGAAAGTTGTGAGTTGTGTTGTCTTGATATATTGAATTGGTGTTTGATTGAGATTGTTATTAATTGCATATGTGGAAATAATTGAGTGTTGCTGTGTGTGGAAATAAATGAGATTAAATTAAGCAACAGTTCATTCTTTTACTCATACAAGCTTTCATAAGCTTACCGGGTTTTGTGTTGTTGCAATCCCGGTACACTATTCAATGCTGTAGCGGATATTCCTGCAGGTCAGGATAACCAGGGAGGTGACCGGGCTGCTTAGGTGTTACAGCAGTCATGTTATTTATTTAGTCGTGATGTGTGTGTATGCTCATTTAGAGCTTTACATTACATTTGGATTTGAGTTGTAATAATTAACCGAGACTAAATTCGGTTTGATTCTATTTTGTGTGGTGAGTATGTTAAGAAAAGAAAAATTTTCAGGATGATTATTTTGTGTTGTAGTATATTCATGTTTCGGATTTTGAATTGTTATTAAAAAAATTCGGGGCGTGACAGAATATGTCATCCCACTATACACTCAGACGACACATTTTAGTGTTTTCAATTGTATTTGATGAACCTCAATCAACAGTTTATTGTTATATCTGATGAGTGAAATGAATATCAGACAACATTGATTTTGTTATATATCTTGGCTGAAATGAGGTTAGACAACATGAGTTTTGTTATATCTGTTGTGCAAATCGCAAATTCAGACAACATGAGTTTTGTTACATCTGTTGTGTGATGGCATGTTCAGACAACATGAATTATTTGCTGCTTTAAGTATGTGTCGTCTGAGTGAATCTTAGATAACAGACACTTGACCTATATTTGTTGTCTGAATTGGTTTTGCACAATTGATGGTAGATATGAAATTTCATGTCCAAAACATATCCAAAATACCACATTTCCATAGATTACTGCCATCTGTTTCATACATTGCCATATGCAACACATTTACAAACGTACAAATTCATGTCAGATCAATTCAGCAATCCCAAGTTACCAAAATAAGTCCCTAAATAGATGCGATAGTGCTTATATATATTTTTTAACAACAAAATTTTCCCACTATGTTTTGACTGCATCAATATGGTGCTGCATATATGCTGCCTTCCCTCTTTTCTCACACTGAAACAAATTAGTTTGCACTTAGTATTCAAAAAACTATCTAATAATCCATGACTATATATAAACTGATCGAAAACATGCAAGGTAGTCTAGAACAATGCAATCCAGCAACCACAATTTCAATAAGCATATTTTCATAGAGCAATATCATATGACAATATTCCAGCAAACCAATTTAAGTTGGTAAAGCACAAAACAACAGCATTCACATTCAATATTAGATGACAACTAGTTGCAGCAAATCAATGTCAGAATGCATATTGTATCAAAGGTAAGTAAGTATGAAGGTCCTCAGTTTCATAGCCTGCATTTGCAGTAAAGAAACTTGGTCATGGAAAAAGATCGTACATAAGGCCATGGAGCATAGGTGTGTGTGCATATAGATGAGTAATACATACAGTCAAACTTCTTCCAGCCCAAAACCTTTTTCTCTCTGTCAAATACAACATGGTAGCCTATCATGAAGTTTTCTGTAGAGGGATCAATAGCTGAGGCATAAGCCAGCATTTAACAGTAAACAAATTTAATGCAACTAGAAAGTCGAGGAAAAAGATCGTACATAAGGCCATGAAGCATAGGTGTGTGCATATAGATGAGTAATACATACAGTCAAACTTCTTCCAGCCCAAAACCTTTTTCTCTTTATCAAATACAACATGGTAGCCTATCATGAAGTTTTTTGTAGAGGGGTCAATAGCTGAAGCATAAGCCAGCATTTAACGATAAACAAATTTAATGCAACTAGAAAGTCACAGTAGCTGTTTTCTAATTCGTTGTTAAAGACTACGTATCAATAATTATGGATTACCAGCAGCAGAAGATGCTCGAAATCCTAAGTTCCTAGCCATGTATTTCATCTGCTTACTTTTAAGTTTAAAGATTAAACATGCGAAAACACTCATGTCAAATTATATATAGTTCCAAACTCTTGACAACAGCTATGGATTACCAGCAACAGAAGATGCTAATAAACTGAGTAACTGTCAACTTAACTTGAGGTAACCGAAATCCTAAGTTCCTAGCCATGTATTCCATCCGCTTACTTTTTAAGTTTAAATATTAAGCATGCGAAAACTGTTATAAAGAAGACTTGCATCCAATTATATATAGTTCCAAACTCTTGGCAACAGCCAGGCAATAGACCCAGCTCGCTCTGTAAAACATTAGCAATGATGATACTTAGTTACTTACCACTATTCTTGCCTAAAAACAAATAAAGTAATAACAAAACATTACCACAGTGGAGATAACGATGATTGGATTATATACTTCAAACTGGCTTTCACCTTTCATTGTTAAACTGACACAAGATATCTAACTAGCATTTGCATCATGACTGCAAATGAAAAGAAGACGAATTATATATTAAAAATAAAATATATGTAATCAGATTGAGAGTTAGAATCAAAAGAAAACACAGACAAAAGAGCTAAATAAGACCTCATATCATAACAATATTCAAATGGAATCCTTGAGTCAGGTGGATGACGCTTAGAGCTTGTGAATTGAACTGCAATAGTCATAAAGCATTAATCATGAATTATACATGGGCATTGACATATGTACGTAACCAGTGTGTGTGCATGTGTAGAGAGAGAGGGGCAGCTTACACTCTGAAATCCTTGTTTAAGTCGGGTCATCCAAATATGTGAAAGAAGTCCCAGAATCAAAACGAGTGGTGAAATCAATGTACATAATGTCTATCCCCACTCTAAATTGAGTTACACTGATGTTGTAGGTTGGACTAAATGAATCACAAATAATGGCAGATAAAAACAATGTTAAGACATCTTTTTAAATAGGGTTAAATACTGATTACTACCTTATAGTTTGGGTCCAAAATCAATTCAATCCCTGAACTTTTAATTTCATCAAAAACACGCATGTACTTTTAATTTTGATCTCGTATGTCCAATTTATTAGTCTCTATAACGTGCCGAATAAGCAAAATAAGGTGTAGAAACAGAAGTCATTTAACTTGTTGACGTGGCTCATATATGACCTATGTTTTATGATGTGGTATTGAGGTAGCCTGCATAATCAATTTAGGAGTGAGTTCCACTATTAGAAATCTATCAAATAAATAGTTTTTCAACAAATAATCCAACTATAATATAACAGGATATTAACGAATTAGACCTATTAGATCAAAATTGAAAGTACATAGGTGTTTTGATAAAATTGGAAATCCAGGGACTGAATTTATTTTGGACCTAAACCACAGGATAGTAACCAATATTTAACCCTTTTAAATAACAATCAATCATTCGAATCGCACAAATAACAAGCATCAAGTAACTGATATTCCCACTTACTGTGAAGGGTTATAATTAAATGGGGTCTCTTCCTGGTCAGGACACTTCTTGTCACCAAAATTGATTCTCCTAACTCCATCATGTCCAAAACACATGAAAAAAAGAATCTGCATGTCATAACCCATACCAGGATTATGACTAATGTGGTGCATTTAAATTGGAAACCCGTCCAAGCTTTTTTTCTTTCATTTTTTTCTTTTTCAGAAGAGCAAATATATTTGTTTAGTAAGAAAAGCAATAGATAATAGAGTTGTAGATGTACAGCAAAAAAATTGTGAACTAAATGTATTAGCATGATAAGAAAACTGAAAGTGGTTGTTTAAAAAGAAAGTCTATACAATACACATATATGTACACTTTTTCAACACTTGGTAAAATATTCACCAATAACAAACTGAAAGTTTAGAAACTCAAGTATAGCTTCATAATTAGTTCTGTCATTCCAAAGTTGAAGAGAAGGAAACATGCTAGAAAAGGCTTTACTTTACAAACAAAAGAGCAACTTGCTTTCAAAGTTCTTCCACCACATTAGTATCAAAAGTACATCAGATTAACCCTCCATTAGTAAGCCTTTCTACTTCCTAGTAAGGATCTTACAAATCCAACCCTTCCATTAAAAAAAAAGGATTTCATGCAGAGGCATTCCATGTGAGAAAAGCGACAGATATTCAGCAATGCAAAATAAAGTAAAACTTGATAAGACAATGACTATTCGGCATTAGAAAATTGGAAGAGTCGAAGAGAGATGCATCCAGAAATCAATGTTAAAACTTTTGCTTAAATACTATTTCAGATCAAGCTAAAAGAACATAGTGTAATGATCATGAGAAGTAAGGACAGTTATTACTTTGTTAGGTCCAGTTTCTACATAAAAACAAAAAAAAACAAAAATATGGCAGAAACACAAACAAAGAAAGTTAGGTCCAGTTTCTAACTTTAGGCAGATGATCCATTATAATACCAACGTGATCTTAGACACCTGAAAACCTTATTTTTAATGCTTTTGCATCGTCTCCGAGATGCATGCATGCACAAGACCTTATTTTTATGTCTTCATTGAATCAATTAGAGTAAACCAAATGCATGTGGTCAAGACGAAGTCTCACAAAATAATGCACAACATCATATTCGACATACCAGTACGTAATTGTGAATCCAGCATACTACGAATATACTTACCAAGGATACTAGTGGGACACTATCATATGTAGGATTCCAACATATGTACACTATCATATGTAGGATACAAGCAATAACGCGCAAATTTTCAGGCCAATTGACTTATTCGGTATGCACTAACTCTTGTCAAGTCACCAAAGTGACCAAGCAATATCCTGTAACAGAGTATAAAATGTCCAAAATCCAAAGTAGAGTTTTTCATTTATTAAGCTGCATAATATTCAGAAGCCAAAAAATATCCAGCAGGCCAAATTCATGTTTGTATTAGAACATATCACTCCAAAAATCACCCAACTAGAACTGTAAATTGCTTAATTATATACCTTTGCAGCCTACTATCTGATTCCGGTTGAAGTCATTTTGTTATAGTTAAGCAATCCAGATTTATTTAGGCACAATCACATGAAAAATGCTCAAACATGCAGCTAGAACAATGGTGGTCTAATCTTACGTCTAATAGTACGTTAATACTTTAAAGCTAGCTGATGAGTACTTAAAACAGAACAATGGTGATCCTTGCTACTCAAAAATCAAAATAACAAGAAAAAGAAAAGAAAAGAGGAAAAGGAGAACGACAACTAAAAGCTGACATGCATGGCAGAATTTGCAAGGATCAGCCTATCCATGAAGTGGCAAGAAATAACTCGTAAGTAGGCCAGATTTCTTTAGGCACAATCACATGCGAAATTCTCTAACAGCTAAAACAATCTAGTCCTAATTTTACTTGCCACAGTTCATACTTTAAGCTAGCTGATGAATATTTAGTCAGAACAAAGGTGATCCTCTCAATTCAAAATAAGAAGGAAAAAGAAACAAGACTAATCCAGAGTTTTGAAGGATCAACCATATGCTTGCAGTGACATGGAATCTCTTAACATTGTTGATCATCTATTAATCTTTGTGTTAGTGGTGCTACTTCATCGAACTTGTGGGCTGGAGGAGCAGTGGAGTGGAGGGGCGCGGTGGAACAGAGGGAGACTGAGGCAGATGCCTCGAAGTATCGCTATTGCGAGGGAGATGCTGTTGAAGTTGTGATGAGAGTTGGAGATCGGAGTAGAGATAGACAGAATTGGGGGTGGAGTTGGTGAAGCGGAGAACAGTGATGAAGAGGCTATGGGTCGATATATCGAGGAATAAAGAATAGAAGTGAGAAGTTGGACTAAGAGAGAGGCTTAGGCTTAGCGTTTTGATCATTTTGCTAGAGCAAATCCTCAGCAAATACTCTTCAAGCTTTGTTCCAAGATCTGAAGAAACGATGGCGGACGTTATCAAATCTCACGATTTTGGTGTTCCCCAAATCTCATGGTTTTGATTTCTAGGGTTTCTGTTCAGAGGGAGAGAAGAATGGTCCTTTGATTTCTAGGGTAAGAGTGTTTTTCGGGCGTGTTTGAGTGTTTTCGATTGTTTTGGAAGGAGAAGAATCAAGTGGTTGTCCGGTTTGGCCTTCAAAAAAGACTAGGTTAAGTTGTTTTGGTGGGAGACTTCAATAAAGCTAGAGTTTAAATTTTGTTTCAAGTTTCTCCAACAACAGATAAGTAAATGACCGTTGTGTGAGTGTATGATGACAAAAGTCACAAAAGGATGAGAGGGAAAAATTTGCCGCCTATGCCTATATGGATTTCATTGAGTGAAACTTTGCCGCGCTGTGCAACTTGCTTCCATGCTCATACAACAAAACTATGACAATCTGTTGTACAAATTTATGCATCTTGCACTAGATGTACCTAGAGGATTTCTAAAAACTCATACAACATTTCTTATACAACAGATATAAAAAAAAACCGTTGTTTGGATAGTTCAAATTGAGCTCCTTCCGGGAGGAAATTATGTGCTCATTATTTAGGCCTCACATTTACACAACGGAAACTTCTTAACTCAATTGTGCAATATCTTCCTAAAAAAAAGTTTTCAATTTGCTTACATTCACACAACAGAAACATATTTGTACCGTTGTATGATAGAGTTCATGTTAACACACCAGAGCAAATTTTAGTTCTGTTGTGTGATGAGTGTTGTGTGTTTCGATTTTTGTAGTAGTGTATGATCCAGAACTTTTGTTTTCATACTTGCAAAGAAACCCGTTCTGAATATTGTTTGGCTCCATATCAACAATATAGTTGTACTCAACGAATCTCCCATGCTCTACAAAAAAAAAAAAAAACAAAGTTCCACCTAAATTTGGTTAGAGAATGTTCAACAGTACCCTTTTTTTTTTTTTTTTGCAACTAACCTATTATGAGTTGAACTCATGACTTCCCTCTTACAAAAGCAAAACTTATGCTACTAGACCAAATATATTGGCGGTCAAAAGTTTCTCTTGTTAGACTTTTTTTTTTTTTTTGGGTTTTAGAACTGGTTTCGTTGCAAGTATGGAAAAGCAACAGTTAAAGAACGGCTCTCATATTAATGGATCAATCAATAATAAATACTTACCATGTAAAATAATCACATTATCCTAGACAACAATACATATGATGAAATGTCACAAGAAGCTCGAGACTTTAGACAAGGTTAAGCTTGATCTGAGTTCGAGCAAAAAGATAAAATCTTAGCCACTTTGTATAACATTTTAATATTTCTCCAAAAAAAAAAAGTACAACATTTTAATAGTTCAAGTTACTTTTGTCAAAATTTTAGTTATAATTAAAAACAAAAGTTCTCATTTTCTTTTCGGAAGACGGGAATATATTACAATAAGAGATTTTACATGATATCACACCTTTTGTAGGCCACAACAATTAAAGTTATCACCTGCTCAACTTCAATTATTTTATAATGCAACTAGTACAATAAGAGGAAACCCTAGTATCGACAATAAAAATCCATAAACTCACTTCTTGAGCTTCTTCTGTCATTTCACCTATCAAAAAAAATAAATTGTGGGACAAATCCATTTCCTATAAACTCTTAACTCAAGCAGTCCATTTTATGTTGGGGCAAAATGTCATCCCAAAAAAGCCATTCAATAGGATCATAACTACCAAAGAGGAGTATGTTTACAGCGTCAATGTAGCCACCATGCATAAACCAAAAATTGTTGTTTAGCCCTAAGAAGAGTAGGGCTAAATAGTCTCGAGTAGGCCAACAAGATTTAAACTGACAAAATGACAGGATCTGTCCCAGATTTCACCATAGAATCCAAAGTGGTATTAGTAATAAGAATTCAAATCCCACTTTTCACAAGCCTATGCCCTGTGGGGCCCACTTTATGAGAAATTTTACGAAAAATTTAACAACATTATCCATAAGAATGGATTAGCCAAGCCTGCAAATCAAACTATACACTTTTAATAGTACATGTCCAACCTCAACATTTATGGAGCCTACTTGCTCCCCACCATATCAACCACCCCAACTCAATCATAAAAGGGGTTATAGCTCATCAGATCTCAATCATGCATACACATATCATAACACACATCATAATATACATATATCATAACATACATCATAATTTACATATCTCAATTAGCAATCATAACGGCCACTAGTTCATCTCCTCTTTCCTTGTGCCATAACAATAACCATGACCACTAATACATCGCTTCTCTTCTGGTGCCACCACTGAAAGAATGGATGGATTTCAAAACTTTTTAATTAGTGCGGAATTAGTTTAACAATTAAATTACTAACTAAACATAAAATTCATTCCTTTAACCCATGATCTTGGCTTATTATGATATGTATATAAACATAGCATGCATAGTAATGAAGAACAAAGAGGTAGTTTATGTTCTACTCACCCTTGGAGCGTGATTTTAATCCGATCCAAGTGAACCACCAAAGTTCCTCTCCTTGATCTCTCCTTGTGTGTGTTTCCTCCACCTTGAAGCACCTTGAATTAAGAACTCCTTCTTGTACTCTTTCTTGTGCTTGTGATCTTCTCCTTGATGTAACAAGTAAAGCCACAAAAATATATGGCCTCTAAGGATCTTCACCAAGTGAATCAAGAGATGAAGAAAGATGAAAGAAAAGAAGAAATTATGCAAGTGTTCTTCTTTCCTTTTAATTTTGTAATGGACCAAGGGAGAACTCTCTCTCTCTCTCTAATCTGAAAATAATAGTGTGGAGACACACTTATCATTTTTGTCCATGCTTTTACTTTATATAATAGGAAATAAATCCAATTACTAAAAGAAAAATATTGACTTTCATAAAGCCAATATATTGGCTGGTCCATACATTTTATTGGGCACTAAAAATGTGTCTTGGGCTTTCATTTAAATCTCATTTAGTGAAGCCCAAGTCCACACCAAAAACCCGACAATCGTTTAGGCCCAATAGGTTCGGTTTTACCCGAAACTCCTAATTATGTTCAAATAATAAATCTAATTAATTATTTGATCATAACCAACTCTTGTTTAATCTTCTTCATATACAATCTCAAGGATCCACTTATATGGTGTGCGATCTCTTAGGTTCTAATTAACAAGGCAGTGAAGTTTATAGAAACCATTCTATTTTGTTTACGAATCAAAAACTCCATTTTTGATTCTCCCTTGTTATTAGGACTATAAATGTTTATTAATCCTCGGGGACTTCACAAGTCATGAGTGACGTCTTGCAACATATCATGACTACCCTAGTTAATATAGAATGACAAAGAACCTATTCAATTTGAATTACAATACAATACGGTCCTTCTCTAACACTATGTTCTAAATCACATCATCAGAGTATGGAATTAACATGTCAATCCCCTAATGTGATTTTCATTCTTATGTGATTCTTAGAATGTGATTAGAAACTCCTTTTTAATCTCTTCAATGCTTTGGCCAAAGACTCATTGAATCACATCTTTGAACATACACCTTATTTACTTAAGGATAGAGATTCCTTATTGTACACTCACATGTCTCCATGACCGAATTGATTATACCAATGAATGCATCTATTATATCCATTACAGAACATAATATTATTGCATCATCAAGCGATAATCCATTCACTCATAAGACAACTATGGTGTCTCAGGTCAAAGGACTAATTTGTATTATTGCAATTTAGAGTTCAAGTTTGACATGTAAGTAAGACTCCATACAAGAACTCTAATGATCGCGTTCAGTGTACTCTTTATGTTAAGATCACCCACATACTTGTATTAGTGTCTCTACACAAATGACAAGAGACATATCATCCTCCATATTGAGCATACATAGTATGTGCTAGTCTTTCCGGATTATCAATGTCCAGGTGATAATCCTATGACTAGGAACCTTTTAGGATAAGAGTGTGACAGAGTAAAGGTCTCACACATCTAATTCTTTAGATTACTTTCTCTTTAACTCATATTCCTTGGACCTTGTTCAATCAAATATTAAATATAAACAATGAACAATAAACTTGCCCTTTTTTTGATTAATAATAATTACATCAAAATGATTGTTTTAGGACACAATTCCTTCAACCACTACATCCTCTCTCTCCTGGTGTCTCAACATTAACAATGGCAACCAGTACATCCTCTCTTTTCTGGTGCCACCTATACATCCCATCTCTCTTGGTGTATCAACATCAACAATGGTCACCTGTACATCTCTTCTTTTCCGGTGCCAGAATTCTCTTCGTCTCCCACTCCTTCTCCCATCACTGGGTATTGGACACCAAGAGGCGGGTACTGAACCCCGAGAGTGAAGGCGATTCACCGAAACCACAAGTGTTATCACGTATCTAATGTCCATTGACCCGCGGGTAGGAGATATGAGGCGACCGGAAGTCTAAGCGCATATGGCACGAAAAGGAAATCCGATTTCGGTAAGACGTGATCTGAATCAGTCCATCTCATATCTCCTGGTGTCTTAACATCAACAATGGTCACCAGTACATCCTCTCTCTTCTGGTGTCACAATAACAATATCAGCTACCAGTCCATCCCTTCTCTACTAGTGCCACAACTATAATATTGGCCATCAGTCCATCCCGTCTCTTCTGATGCCACTTCTCCAGCCTTGTCCACCAGTTCATCCTCTCTATCTTGGGCCTACTAATTGAGACTACTAATCCATCCCTTTAAAAAGTAAAAAGTAAAAAAAACGTAAAACTTAAATGTCTTTAAAAAAAAATAAAGAAGAAAAAATTAGGAGGTAATGCTTCGTGACTTCATGTACAGATTTGGTGATGGATGTGTGTGTTTGGTGGGGTGGTAAGACTTTAGTTTCATATATAAGAGGTTAGGAGTTCGAGCCCTACCAAGGGTGGGAATGAGGTGGGTTTTTATTTTATTTTATTTATTTATTTATTTATCTTCACAAATAGTGTATGAACTTTAGGCCATTCTACATTTTGGTATACCAACTTTCATAACTATCAAAATGGTGTATCAAGTTTGCTCCAATATTTCATTTTGGTGTAAGCCATTAAATTTTCCGTTATCTTTGCCAAAAAAAAAATATTTTCGTTATCTTTCCTTTAGTTTTGTCAGAAATATTTTTTTTTTTTGTAAAGATAACGCAAAATTTAACGGCGTACACAAAAATGAAAGATTGGAGCAAATTTGATACATCATTCTGTTAGTTATGAAAATTGGTATACCAAAGTGTAGAATGACATAAAGTTTATACATCATTTATGATTTTTTTTTTTTTTTTTTTTTTAAATGTACAGCTTTGGTAATGGTAAAATTGGAATTCTAGGAGGGAGGGGAGGGGTCTGTAAGACTATTGAACACTCGTCCAGGGTAGGGGCTTTTGTACTTTTTTGTGAGACTTTTGGTTGTCTTCGGTTTCATTCCGAACAAAAATGGCGACGACAGCGGAAACAATCTCAGCGGCTATGCAACTGATCGACCCAAAGAAAGAGAACCTAAAGAAGGCCTTCGACGACCTTCAATCCCACTCCGACGTCCTCTCTCTCTTCTCTCTCACCTGGTCCGACCTCGATTCCCATTTCACCTCCCTCCAAAACTCCCTTTCCCAAAAACTTCAACTACTCCAAACCCTAGAGTCTCAATCCCCAGACCCTTCTTCCTCTGCCTCAATCCCACAAACCCAGATAACCCAAGACCCGTCTTCGTCGAATTTACAGACCCAGATACCAAAGGACTCATCTTTGGACCCCAAAGCACCAACCCAGATAGCAAAGGATCCGAATTTGTGTACTCAGGTAGCAAAAGACTCATCTTTGGAGCCCAAAGCACCAACCCAGATAACCAAGGATCCGAATTTGTCGACCCAGGGAGCAAAGGACCCGAATTTGTCGACTCAGGTAGCGAAAGAGTCTTCTTCTTCATTGAACCCGCCTAGCCGGAACAGTATTGAGCTCAACAATGGTCATGATGCAGATGCAGTGCCTCCTCGGCCGGAGTTGGTGGCGTTTTGTGAGAAAATGGATGCAATTGGGCTGAGGAAGTATATGAATGACACTAAAAATAACCGGAACACGATCCGGTCCGAGCTCCATGGGGCTCTACGGCACGCTCAGGACCCGGCATTGATGGTTCTCAGTGCAATGGAGGGGTTTTACGTGGAGAATAAGGGTGATAAGGACCTGGAAGTGAGTAGTGTGAGGAGAACTGGTGTGCTGTTGTTGGAAGTGGTGTGTGGAGTTTCGCCAAATGTAGGAGTGGAGGTGAGGGAGAGAGCCAAGAAGTTGGCATTGGAGTGGAAAGGGAAGGTTAGTATGGAGGGAGAGAACCAGTTCGAGGCATTGGGATTCTTGCATTTGGTGGCAGCGTATGGACTGGTGTCTGAATTCAGCATGGATGAGCTTGTGGATCATTTGGTTGTTGTTGCAAGGTATAGGCAAGCTACTGATTTGTGCCGCAGACTTGGCTTGGGAGATAAGCTTGCAGGTAGAATTCTATCTTAATGCCATTGTGATTGCTGTTAAATTTGCTTTAGCTGTTAGTTCATACATTTAGTATATCAAGCTTAGCAGTAACTGATGGGCTGCATTTGACTACTATTTCCATTTTTGGTTAGAAGCCTTTGTCTTAAAATGGTTAATGGTTCTAGTTCTGATATTTAAAATATGTTAGATTGTCAATTGAGGTTCTATTGGTCTTGGATGATTTAGTCAGAGTATTCATAACAAGTACCAGTGTTACGAAAGTTATATAATTGCAGTTAAACTATTGAGGTTATTATCTATAGGAAGAATGATATTCTAGAGGTGACAGTTAATCATGAATATGAGATAAAAACTTGAGACGGAGTGACAGATAAATTTGAATTTTGCCTCTGATTACAGAGGCCAATTTTTACAAATGGAGGACTTGGGAACTGAGCCATCTATAATTGAGGTTTGGAAACAAGGGTGTGTAAGAAGTCTGAAGAGACAACAGAATATTCTTTCTAAGAGACCTTATTAAATTCACAATTGGCGCACTTGTTGATTGTTTTCTCAGAATGGGTGCTGATTTTAACTGTATAGTGTTGTGTGGTGTTTGCAGATCTGATTCAGAAACTCATGAGCAATGGCAAACATCTTTTGGCTATCAAGTTCATTTCTGAATTTGATATGACTGATAAGTTTCCACCTGTTCCCATCTTAAGAGCGTATGTGAAGGAGTCTAAAAGGTTGGCCAAGAAAGTTTGTGAGGAAGGAAATAACTCTAAGAAGGCGGCGGTAATTTTACATTGTCTTATAGCTCATCTGTCTTTTAAATCTAACACTTTGTCTTCCCTTAGATTGATTGAGTTCATCTGCAGAATGAGGCCATAGCCAAAGAAACCGGTGCTCTGAAATCAGTAATTAAAATTATTGAGGACCTCAAGCTCGAATCTGAATATCCACCGTCTTCTCTTGAAAAGCGAATTGACCAGTTGGAGAAGGAGAAGGCAAACAGAAAACGGCAAGCAGGAGCTCCTGCTGGGAAGCCTTTTCAACTGCAGCAGCAGTATGGTAACAAGCGTCCTCGAATGAGTGCTCCTGTTGGCTCCACAGCAGTCTCAAATGGTGCAGCAGGTTTGTTGGTAGATTCTCCCCCTCCATATGTGAGCTCTGCAGCTGCACCCTATGTCGTGTCGGGCACTGCTCCTCCAGTTGCCCCTTATGTGGGTTCATCAACTGGGCAGTATGGTTTTGCAGGAGGCCAGATGGGTTTTCCTGGGAACCCAGGCCCCTCTAGTACCCATTTATACTCATCCGAACAGTATGTGCCCTCGGGCTATTACAACAGGCTAACTGCCTATGGTGGATATGGTGTACCCCCTCAATACCATCCATCCTACTATTCTCAGTAGTAACTTGCTACTCTTTGTTTCTGTCATAGTATACCTAAAACGGTACTATGGCTTTTGCACTTTTTTTCCAATGGCAATACTGGTTACCAGAAAAGCAAATCTGCTTTTTTGTCCACCGTGATTGTAGTACAGCAACTAGACTGGGTATTTAAGATCTGTGATTGCATGGTTGGTTTCACATGTCTAATTACTTGACGATATTTTTGCCTGCCTGGATCTTTTCAGACATTTAGAAGTACTCAGCAGGATAGTAGTATAACTTCTTTTAATATCATTGTTCCCAAGCTCTAACTTCAGTAGGCAGAGTTTACTCTTATGACCTTTTGTTTCATCTGCTTTCTCTTATAGCTATTTTCATAGAAGGGAAAGAAGGGCTCATGGTTTACCTATTTGTAGTGTGTCGTCCCTGTGTTGCCAGTAGACATGGCAAACAGAAGTTCTGCCTTTGACCAAACTCCAAAGGAAAATGCTATGTGTTCCTGGAAGATGATTTCAAGTAGTATACTAGTATTGCAGAATTGGTAAACAAGACTTTTTTTATCTTTTTTTCTTTGGGAAAAATTGTTTATTGCATTTATGGTAGTGCATAATTTTTGTTTTTCATTTTGCTCTCTTTACTGGGGAAGGGTGTTTTCCACCTGATCTTGAACTCTTTTATAGCTGAAACGTGTTTGTGATCTTATTCAATAGTACATGCTTCTCATAGAAAGCCTAAATTGCATCTATGCCTTAGAATAGGGGCTGTCTTTAGTTCCTAATATAAGAGCAGCAGGAAAAATTTGGTTGCCTGGTAAATTATGTCTTTCTCTAATATCATCTCTGAATGGATTTTTCCTGCATTGCTATGCAAAACATAATAGAAGCTTGATGTTGTTTCCTTTTTCCTCTTTTCTTATCTGTATCTTTGCCATGTTGATGTCAAGGTTTCTTTGACAATGGCCTTGTAGCCTAGTAATGGCATATAAGGCAGAAAACTTATGAGGTGGGGGTCTTCATCTCAACTCATCGTTGAGTCATTCATCTAATGGATGGAAAATGGGTACAAGTGGTTTATGTTTCTTTAACAAAAGAAATAGGAAGAAATTTATGATTTCTTCCAGCAACCTTCGTTATATACAGGACCTGGTTCAATCTGCATTCTTTCTTTCATCAATTTTTGTTCTTGGCGACCTGTTTCTTTTCTCATTCTTCATGCAAATCAATTTTGATGCACCAGTATCCGTCTCTGGCATCACTCTATTGACTTACTTTTAAAGTCCATTTGATGCTGGCGGTGGTTATAGGTTTTCTTTCACGATTCCGGTTCCTTTGGTGACCAAGGTCCTAGCCTTTGCTCTCAAAATTTGCAATATCTTTTTGGATAGAGTTTTATATTGCTTATTCTCAACCTTTTGATCTAGATCCAAGGTAGATGACTAGGGTTGGAGGTGACGCTTCGTTGTTATGTAGCTTATGGGTGAAGGAAGCTCTACTTCGGGTCAGGATGTGGTCATAAGGTGTAGTCTTTGTTTTTTTTTTTTTTTTTTTTTTTTTTTTGGGGTTTCTCATTTGTTTCTGGCGATGTATCCTTCAAATTTTGCATACAACTATTTTAATTCTTAACAATCAGATGTAACTGCCCTTAACCATCATCATCAATGTTTTCGAGCACGTTCTGTGCATTTGTATAGTGACAGATTAATCTGTACCACATTAGGTTACATCTGCTGCCTGTTCATACAGTGATAGATTCGAGTGGTCATCTTCTGTTAGTATGCTCTTTTCTTTTTGAAAAGATTCTATCATCATGTTCTAAACGGCTTAAAATTGGAGGCAGACTGTTTGGAAAGGGGAACCATAGTGGTCCATGAATTGCATTATTGTTGTCACAACTACTATTTGCTCCAATGGTTGGAAAAACAGAGACAACTTCTGCATTTGGGATCAATCCTTTAAGATAAGACTATACTCTGCCAAACCAATTCAATGAGGTCAGTCTTTTGCCTACACGCTACACAGAGATGAGTGAGTTATCAATTCATGCTTGTTTTAACCAATAATTCTCTCCATTACGTAGGGGGTAGCTTATGCTCGAAGTTTGGCTCTCTCCCTCTCCAAAATCAGATTTTTTTTTTTTTTTTACCTACTATCGTCGAATGTATACAGTTGTGTCTAAAATATTTTGAATTGGAAAATGAACTTGAAACATGACAACGAGGCAAAGTTCGTAAAACTTCGGTATTACATAATTCACAACATGTTAAAAGAAGTCTTTGTCACTAGTAGTCTCGTAGGAATAATTCAATGACACTTGAAATAGTTAACCCAAGAAATTGGAAAACAGAAGCCATCAGTCCTGTCAGTGATGGTACATTTTACCTACTTGGATCTTTGCTTTTACCTCTTTCTACAGTGGGTTTGGTGACTAGGCATATATGAAAATCATTCATTATCTTAGTCCCTGTCCCCAGTAAATTAAGTTGGTCACATAAATTTTCATCTCCCACTTTTTCCTATTCTATGCAATCTCACCTAAAAAATCTAATTTTCCAAAACATTATGTGCATTTTTCTTTCCATGTTGCTCTTGATTAATAAATGTTTGCCCACATAATGCAAGTAATCATTTCTCAAAATAATGCAAGCTTGAGTAAATGTTTTCCAATCATAGATGGGTGAAGTGCCAAACAACCTAGTTTGAGATTAGTGGTCAAATTTAATAACCTCTCATTTATTCTAACTCGATACAATCTTCGTTCCATAAGACAGTTAAATTCCGCAATTTTAGACACAAATATGATATGAAAGTGAAATATATCAGAAATGTGTCGAGACATGATAATAACCGTGATCCGAATAGATTTATGACATGTAACGACGTTGTTTTAGACATAAACGGGAGAGTGTAATCAGGTGGTTAACCATCTGAAAAACGTAAAAATGGAGTCACCCGGATTCAGATCCAGTGCAGCAAGTCAACTCACGTCTGTCTCTACTCTCTCCCTCTTTCTTTCTCTGACAACACAACCTTCCAAAACACAGCAAACAGACTCCGAAATGACCCTATTACCCTTCCCTCCTCTTCCCTCGGTTCTAAACAGCAAAGAAAAAATAAAGTCAGTAAACCCCCCTCCACTCTCTCAGCTTTGACTCTCTCTCTCTCTCTCTCTCTCTCTCTCTCTCTCTCCCAACCCCATCCGATGGACACGACCGTACCGGAATGCCCCCCGCCTCCCTCCGACGAACTCGATCCGGGCCTCACCGACTTCCATCCCAGCTCCGACCCGGCCTTCTCCACTTCCCGTTCTGGCGGTGGGGCCAAGTACAAGCTCATGTCGCCGGCCAAGCTCCCGATCTCGAGGTCCCCCTGCCTCACTATCCCTCCCGGCCTCACTCCGACGTCGTTTCTCGAGTCCCCGGTGCTCCTCTCCAACATGAAGGTCAGTTGCCTCCGACGTCGTTTTGGATTTTCTCTCTGCTTTTTCTAAGCAACAGAAAAAAAGAAAGAAAAGCAAATGCTCTTTTTGAATCTTAGGCTGTGTTTGGCTGCTTAATAAGAAGCAGAAGCAGTTCTAAGTAATCGAAATTCTACTGCCTGAGCTAAGCTACTGTTAGAAGTGGATTTTATTTACATTTTTTAATTCACATTTCTCAGTGGCCAGTGAGTATATGCTGCAAGTGGGGAATTTTTTCAATTTTGATGACCTAAAATTGATGTGATGTTGATGCTGCTGCTTTGAGCAGAAGTCGAAAAATTCGGATTACTATTTTTGTTTGTTTTTGTGGGATAAAGAAGTTTGATTTAGTTTAATGGGATTGCTGGGAATGCTAGATTTTTAATGTGTTAGTGAGATTTTATGTGTGATGGGACCTTAAGATTCTGATGCTTTGTAGCTTTTTTATTTTATTTTATTTTATTTTTCTAGAGTAATGTAATGCCGGTATTGGGGCTATTGGGTGGTTTTCTCTTTATGCTTGAATGGATTGTTCGAAAGCAATGGCGTTTGGAATATTTGCAACTCATCGAATGTGGTCGTTCTTTAGAACTGTCATCTGTGTTGTTTTTTCACATAATGAATCTTTTTTGTTTCTTTTCATTTTTGCTTTGTTGGTGGGTCTTAGACTTTTTTTTTTTTTTTTCATTTTGTCTTTGTTTAACGGTTGCAGTGGATGCAAGTACTTCAAAAACATTTCCATTTGTGTATGTAGAATAAGGAATAAATGCATCATCAAGAAGGCATAGTAAGTCTAGAAAGATAGTGGGTCATGGTGCTGACAACAGTCACGATTGTCAGGTGTTTTTATGAAGGACATGGCCCTTCATTGTGCTTATTGTGATTACTGATGATTGTGCTTGTTCAAAGCATATTGCAATATCTTGAGTTATATGGGTAATTATATATGTGCTTAGCTCTTGCCTCTCTTTAATGGTTATTTTAGGAATTCATCATCTGTTCTACTTTGGTTTGTCTAATTTGTTTTGGTGAGGGTTAAGCTTGTTAGAGTAAGTTTGGTAGTCTAAGATAGATAGACAAGTTGAATATCTATTAGTGATGCTGATTAGAAGTTTCCTGTTATTGAACAGATGGAACCATATGTCAAACTAGGGCCAAACTTTAGTTGGGCTTTGATCATGCAGGAATAACTCATAGGCGTGCATCTTCTTCTTAATTTTGTTTTTCTTTTGTTTCACCGGGAGTTTGTTAATTTCTCTATTTTAGTTTTTTTTTTTTTTTTTTCATGAGACTTCTTGTCTGTACTTAGCACCACTGGTTAATAAGAAGAATTTTGGCCGTCTTGCAGGCAGAACCTTCTCCAACTACCGGGTCCTTTTTGAATCCTAAAATGGTCCACGGGACTGCGAATTCTACATATTCAGCAACCATGGTTTGCTCTGATGAAAGAAATTCTGGAAGCTTTGAGTTTAAGCCCCATTCTAGATTGAATATGGTAATTTGTTTATGGAGATTGGTTATCGTTTTATAGCAGAGAACTTGTTATACTGTATGTCATTTATGTACAAATATTGATTAAACAGTGGCCTTGGATGTACATTAGCTTAAACTTGCAATATCCGTAAACATGTAATGCTATAGACCCTATAATTGTTTAGTTGGAGCTAAAGTCATTTTTGGTGATCTCTTACTGGTATTACTTGGGCATACGCCTTCCTGTCGTGAAGCACTTTTTGCTTCTGTCAATAATTCTGTATTTAAGTTCTACATCATCTTCTAAAGGTGTATTTTTTTTTCTTACAATAAGAAACAATGTGTTTTAAGATAATGGCAGAAGTAAGGATCTATGTGAGAAGTAGTAGATCAGTATCCTTATCGAGATGGACTGCTGGTTTTCCTTTAATTTGTAGAACAGAGATATCTTGATCTGAGTTGCTGGTTGCCTAATGATCTTTACTTATTCAAGGTTACTACGGATTATGACCACCAGAGCAATGAGCAGGCGGTGCAAGTTCAAGGTCAAGGTCAAGGTCAAGGTCAAGGTCAAGGTCAAGGTCAGTCTCTATCACTTGCGTCACCACCTTTGGTTAAGAGTGAGATGGCAGGCTCCTCAAATCAATCAGGATTACCAGCTCCTGTTCATATGGTCTCGTCAGGAGCTAGTGCACCTGTTGAAGGTGATGCAGATGATATAAGTCAGAGGGCAAATCCAAATTCTGGTGTCCAAACATCACAGTTTGATCATAAAGGAAGTGGGCCTTCAGTATCTTCTGATGATGGCTATAACTGGCGAAAATATGGACAAAAACATGTTAAAGGAAGTGAATTTCCTCGCAGTTATTACAAATGCACACATCCCAACTGTGAAGTGAAGAAACTGTTTGAGCGATCTCATGAGGGACATATAACAGAGATTATCTACAAGGGTACACATGATCACCCTAAGCCTCAACCTAGTCGACGATATAATACCGGTGCTATGATGAATGTCCAGGAAGAAAGATCTGACAAGGCTTTATCTTTGACTGGTTAGCACTGACGTAATATTAAATAGCTGTTTTATGAATAAGCTAATGTTCTTTGCTGACTTTCTATTTTCTTTCTGATTTTAGACAAGTCATCCAGTATGTATGCGCAAATGTCTTGTACCAATGAGCCAAATAGTACTCCGGAGCTATCCCCTGTCAGAGGAAATGATGGTAGTGTTGAAGGAACAGGCTCACTATCAACTAGAATACTCGATGAGGTCGATGATGATGACCCATTCTCTAAAAGGAGGTATAAAATCTCAAATATTTTATGTTGTTTGTGTTGCCAATATTATTCTTTCTATGAACATGCAGGAATTTGCACACCAATGCATTCCTACACGTGCGTAAGAGAAAGTTTTATTTCCTTACTAACAAAGTGCCAAAACCTTATTGAGCAGGAGGATGGATGTTGGTGGAATTGATGTTACACCAGTTGTTAAGCCTATCCGGGAACCACGAGTTGTTGTTCAAACTCTGAGTGAGGTTGATATATTGGATGATGGATACCGCTGGCGCAAGTATGGTCAGAAAGTTGTGAGGGGAAATCCTAATCCAAGGTATGGTTCATCAGATGCAAACAGTTGACAATTTTAATGTTTACCGGTTTTATCTATTTCAACATGTGGCCTTAGTAGTTCAGTGCCCAGTGCTACAGTGCTAATTGAGTACTCTCTTCAACTTGTTTTGGTTTTTTTTTTTTTTTTTTGTGTGAATACTCAGGGAATAGTATATTTTAGTACACTCCCCTCCAGTGACTGTCATATTCGGTGTACAAATATTGTTTTCTAAATCCTTCATGAAAGATATCTTACAAGTTTGAAGTCTTTAGAGTTTTGACCTTTTTAGGTGTTTTCTTAATCTCTTCCTGGGCTGGACTTCAGTCATGGATAAAAGGTATTATCAGAAACACAGTTACAAGGGATAAAAGACTAAAGTCTAGGTGTTTTCTTAATCTCCTTCCTGAATAGACTCACCTGTAAATATGGACTGTAGAATGTAATCTCATTATTGTAGGATTTTTGATATTATTTTGTTTAGTGATAAATCTCAAGTTAATTTTTATGATTACTAATTTTGGATTAAATGGTACCTGGTTATTTACAGTTACATAAATTAGCCTGGTTATCATATTTGAATGTATCCTGGATTTGTTATTTTATTTTTTATGAAATCAGTGTCACTTTTGCTTATGCAAGTATGATTACTCATATCTAGGTACTAGCAATTGTAAGTATGTGTATGAACTCCTCATCTGCATGGCTAATTCTTTGTTAACTGCATTTCATCCCATTGTGGTTTCTTATGTCCTCACATGTTATGCAGGAGCTATTACAAGTGCACAAATGCTGGATGCCCTGTTAGGAAGCATGTGGAGAGGGCATCCCATGATCCAAAAGCAGTTATAACTACATATGAGGGAAAACATAATCATGATGTCCCAACCGCAAGGACTAGTAGCCATGACACTTTGGGACCAACAACCGTGAATGCCCCTTCGAGAATTAGAACAGAGGAAAATGACACCATAAGCCTTGATCTTGGTGTTGGAATGAGCTCTGCTGCTGAAAATAGATCCAACAATCACCTGCGGTTGCACTCTGAACTACCAGAAAGACAAACTCACCCTAGTTCCAATTTTAAGGCTGTTCAAACTACCCCTGCTCCGTCATACTATGGTGTTTTAAATAGTGGCATGAATGAGTATGGATCTAGAGAAAATCCAAGTGAATCACGTAGCATCGAGATTCCACCTTTAAACCATTCTTCTTACCCATATCCACAGAACATGGGAAGAGTACTAACAGGTCCATAGAATTGCTTAAGATAAAGCCAGGAAAAATAAGCTGCTTTCCCCCTTCTTTTTGGATGGGCAATAGTCAGAAGGGCATCTCAATTCCCAAATTGAAAGATCGTATTGGTCTTCTGTGTCTATTTCAAAGATGTGGCATTAGGTGCCTGCTGTGAGATGACTTCCCTGTCCAGGTAATGAATGTGTAACATTAACTTGTAAGGGAATACTATGTACAAATAGGAATTGATACCGGGATTATATTGAGTCTCTGACTGCCTGTTGTAATTCAGATGCTGAAAATTATATTTATAAGAAAATTTTGTTTCTTCTAGCCTTTTTGAGGTGGTGTAAATACAGTACTGTTTTTTTCTTTCTTTCTCGGTTGGTAAGCTAAATGCTAATCTTACTGAGCTGCTGCTTTTCAGACTTGACCTTGCTATACATTGTGAATCCTAGTTCACCTTTTCTTTTGTTTTAGCCTGAGTGAATCTTATTGCTAAGATACAAGAGGCTGCCATGCATCTTATACTAATCGTCTGAAAAATATATCAAATGATGGAAGGTCAAAATTTAAATCTAAGAAGTACACTGCATGTTGAATGATGAGGGTTAAGCTCTATCATCTCCATTCTCTGAATATGATGGTCTCAGGGTTAGAAGATCATTGTAGATCCTGCGTGGTCAAGTGGTGATCTCATGTTGCAGTCTAGATGAGGTTGGAAGTGTCCCTTCAGATTGGAAGGAGACCTTCCTTGCTTCCCTATGGTTCGAGCTTTAATTGTGATTCCTTTCGTAAGGACACGAGGACAAAATGTCATTATTTGGCCTTTACCAGTTGTGAGGTAAAACTGAAGCTATTTTTCTATTTTTGTTAATAAATTTTAGCTATTTGTTTTGATGCCTGTGAAGCAACTTGGGAAGCTAACTCCCACAGAAAATATGAGGTTTTTCATTTTCTCATACTTTGCAGTTTGAACAAAATTATCTAAACAGTACTCAAGCACACTACAAGCCTACCATTCAACCTTAATAATAAGAATCACCAAATTTCTTGATGGCGTGGGTGGTAGTAATCTTACTTTAAAGTAGATGGGGTTGGAAGTATTGGACACTATAGTGCTCCAAAAAGATTTTTTAAGTATCAAGGGGCAGGTTCACAAGGGACACCGCAAAAATATGAAGAACCTCATGATACCATGCTAGACAGGTAATATATTCCATATCAAGCTGCAACTGTCATTCGCAATCCCAACACGTGCCAATGTTGTGCATGTAAAAATTTATACTACATCAGATAATCATTGTGCCCCAAAAGCTTTAAATTATGGCTGAGTAGATAAACAGCACATATTTAGCTGACATAAAGTAGGGTTTAAACTTGAATATGTAAAACTTTCGCGGCATCATTCACAAAACAGATTAAAGAAGGTAAACCGCAAGAAATAAGGAAAATCAAGTTGGAAAATCGCCACTATTGCCTATATCATATTTTCTACTGCAAAAAGCAGATCTACTAGTACATTAGGTTAATTGCCTACAAATAGAAGAGGGTTCGTGACGATTGAGTTGTTTGTATCACTGGTTTCTTGGCCTGTAGTGAAAGACGCACTAGGTTGAATGAAGGCAGCTTTTGGCGCTTTTTAAAAGGGTTGACAGTGTCCAATTTCATCTTAAAATGCATTTGCATACGGTGCACACAGATACAAAAGTGCTTAAATTCACCAGTTTGTCTTTGCTTAGGTAGTCAGAAATTCAGTATCATTCCATAAGCACAGACAGATCAGGTACGAACGTACGATGTTGAAGGAAGGCTGCTTTTGGCGCTTTTTAAAAGGGCTTACAGTATCCAATTTCATCCTTAAATGCATTTGTATACGGTACACACAACTACAAAAGTGCTTAAATTCACCAGTTTGTCTTTGCTTAGGTAGAATCAGAAATTCAGAATCATTCCACAAGCACAGAGAGATCTGCTGTACATTGTGACAGTAACAAATATCTTCCTTTGGTTTCAAAACCTAGGATGCTCACACTCTCGCTCGCTCAGAAGTCTCAAACAGAGAGATGCATGCAGTGTGGGTATCATTGAATGAGAATGTCAAGTGTGGAAGCAAGCTTGCAGATGTTATTGGCTTGCGAGAAAGATGTGACAGAAGAAGTAAGAATTCCAGAAAAGCGAGTTTGGATGGTGAACTTGTACTTGCTCATGGCAAAGAGACCCCAGAAGTCTCGCTCAATCGCTCAGAAGTCTCAAACAGAGAGATGCATGCAATGTGGGCATCATTGAAAGAGAATGTCAAGTGTGGAAGCAAGCTTGCAGATGTTATTGGCTTGCGAGAAAAATGTGACAGAAGAAGTAAAACCTCCAGAAAAGCGAGTTTGGATGGTGAACTTGTACTTGCTCATGGCAAAGAGACCCCATTCCGTGAACCGATATGCCGTTCAAGCTGCACACAGGCACAGCTCTTTGGTAATGTCTTGCTCTTATCTTGCCTATTTCAGTACTGTATGATAATTTCTGCAAGGCTTTTGAGTTGATATTTCATAGCTGTACAACTACTAAAGAAGTTCATATTTTCAGTAGTAGGCACTTAATTAAGAAGCTAGAGAGAGAAGTATAGGATTTTAGAGACAGATTTCCGGTTTTGTAATCTTATAAAATTGTGAAATAAGATGCTGTCAATAGAGAGAGACAATCTGAAATTAAAGACAGAATTGTCAAGAAACTCTTCAAGATGGTGAAGTTGAAATATTTTGCAGTTTTTAGCCATAAATGAGTAAAATTCCTATCTGGACAACTTCACACCTAAAAGGCGCTATAACAATCTGTTCCCAATGCTTTGAACCAGAGATTGCTAACTCTAAATTTTCATCTTGTCTTTCTACCAGAGCTTAACATAGGGGACATATCAAGGAACATCATTGAGATGATTGTTCGAAAAGCATCAATGAATCCTTCAAAGCCATCAGGCAGGATCAAAAGTGTCTTGAGGGTGAATAACTCCATAGAAACACTTGAAAGGTTTGAGAAGTACAGAGAGAAGGTAAAGAAGATGGCTAAAGAGAGATATATGAAGCACTCAAGAAGCACAGTAGATGGAAATGAGCTGATGAGATTCTATGGCACAACAATGACCTGTTGCGATGGAGAGTCAAGGAGAGGCCCCGAGCTTTGTAATGGTCCAACTTGTCGAGTTTGCAGGTTAATTAAGTCGAACTTTGACACAGAATATGTATTGGAGAATGGGATTCAGTTGAGTACAAGTAGTGAAAACACCATTGCCTTTGCGAGGGCAGCCAAGGCAAAGAGGGCTGTAATAGTTTGCAGGACAATTGCAGGGAGCATTATTAATGTGGAGGACAAGGAATATGACAAGTCTGATTCAATTGGAAACCGAAATTTTCATTCCACCACCACAGAATATCTTTTGGTGCAGAATCCCAGTGCTGTACTTCCCTGTTTTGTAGTAGTTTTCAACTGATGTGGTCTAATTTTTGTATGTGCCTGGTCCTCTTGTTCTTATGATCAATATTTCCTAGCACAGAATAATATATATGGCTTAGCTAATGATATTTTATTTTAAATTGTGTCAATTTTATGTATGCACTGCATGACTGAAGCACATAGACTTTATAGATTTAAAAGTAAAGGTACAAAGGTGTGCAAGGAATATGAGTATTTATTACTGATGAAGCATAATCCTACAACATACTACTGCTATCATTCTACAAATGATATCTGATGCTCTTAGCCGACTAAAAGAAGAAATTCAAATTAGAAGCAGAAGACTGAGTATTAAGGGAGAGGTTCCATGACTATGAACTACAAGCAAATAGCTGCTGGTTTTACCTCCATGCACAGGAGACAACAAGAGCTTGATTCATCCAGCCGAGATATAAGGCACCATCTCTTTCTTCAAGTGTGTATTTCTCAGAATAGCTCTGCAGTAGGGTCTTGATAGTAGCATTTTTATTTTTAAAAAATATTTTATTTTTATTTTTTATTATTATTTTTTTATGGTAATGAGAGAGATAGAAGAGGAGGATCCTCTCTATCACCCCATGAGATTAAAGGAAAAAAGAGTGCAAAGGAGGGGGACCAAAAACCAAAAATTCCCAATCCAAAAAACAAGCATAATGAAATTCTAGCTAGTTAACAAAAACAAAATTGAGGAAGACCTAACTGATCATTCTCGTAGTGCGGAAGGAAAAGAAGAAGGTGAATCCCACCACACCATTTCGAAAGAAGATGAACCATAGTTTGCTAAAGCATCTGTTGTTAAGAAAAATAGATAACAAAGAGGTTGTAGAGAGAATTATCGTAACTTTCATTGATAATAGGAGTCTCTGTATATCAACGAAGTGGTGTTACCTCAGTGGGTAGAGCACCCGCTACCTAATAACGAAGTCATGGGTTTGAGTCACTGTGGGGGCATGAGTGAAATCCTTTGATCCTTTTTCCATAATTTTTTTTTTTTAAAAAAAGGAGTCTCTGTATATAGAGGATACAAATACATAATCTTTGGGTACAAGGAATCCTATTCTAATTAGAACTAAATCTAGGAAATTCTCTCCTATTACAACTATAGAAAGTAATCCTAGTTTGGTAGGACACACATAATCCTGATACCCTTCAACAATCCCCCTTGTGTCGTCCAAACTTGATGTCATCATGACATCATGGTGCTTCAAATGTTGCCTAATTAAAAACATTGCTCGAGTAGAGTAATAAAAACCCTGTCGGATAAAAACAACCTCGAGGAGGAGAAAAAGATTACCAACATGCCCTTCACTTTTCAAGAACAAACATGTAGATATCATGCCTCCCCTAATGTCGAGATCTCCCCTTGATTGCTACAATCGTGGGGGTTTGGATAATTACTCTTCACATGTTTATCAAAAGTGGGCTTAGGTAACGACTTAGCAAATAAGTGCACTATATTATCCTCTTATCAGATTGATTCACTTCAATATTTAGAAGTGTCTATTGTTGCTAATTGTTAAAGAATTTAGGCGTTATATGCTTGGTGTTGTCGCCCATGATGAAACCTTGCTTCATTTGTTCAATGCAAGCTACATTATCCTCATAAATACATGTAGGTTTATTTTGTGGTAAACTTCCAACCATAGGTTCTTCGAATATGTGCAACTGTGGACCTCAACCATATGCATTCATGAATTGCTTCATGAAGAGAAATAATCTTTACATGATTTGAAGAAATAGTGACAGTGGTCTGTTTTTTAGACCTCTAAGATATCGCGGTCCTTCCTATGATAAAGATATAACCTATTTAGGAGAGATCTTTGTGAAGGTCAGAGAAACACCATGCATCAGCAAAACCCATCAAAACATCGCCATCATTTCGACGGAGGGATGGAGGACGTCGATGTTACGTTCTGGATCTCAAGTTACCAGTTTACAAGTCTTTCAGATTGTAAACGATATTTATTTTTACTTTTAACTCTGTTTCGAACTTTTAGGAGGCCCTAGAAGATGACTTCTTGTTCGGATCAAAATTTCAGAAAATTTTCTTCATTGAAGTCGTACATAACGTTGAATCGAACACGTGCATATGTGGTCCATAAAAATCGGAGTTCGTATATGAAAGTTTTCACCAAAATACTAAAGTTATTGTTCAGGGACGTAATAGCAAGCCACCGTTGGCGGCGGTGGTAATGCCGTGTACGATGGTGGTGACAACGGCCTTTAGGCCTATGGAGTCTGATCCCATTCTTTCGTTTATTACTTTCTCTCTGTAGAGATAGAACAAACCCATATCTATTGTACCTTTTAAGTATCGAAAGATTGTCTTTACACCAGTTCAATGGTGTCGTGTTGGTGCAAGGCTACATCTGTAGGGATGCAATAATGTTCTTATTATATATAAGTAAGCATTTATGCTATTAACATGTCTTCGTCATCATCCTTGAGACGAAACGGATCCCTCTTAGGGTTAAGACTATGGACAACCATGGGAGTGCTTCTTGACTTATCAAAATGCCGAAGCATTCATTGACACGGTATTCAAGTTCTAAACGGAGATAAAACCGTGTTCTCCCAAGATTTCAGGTGTTCAACGGTTTTCCTGAACTTATCAAGGGTTCCAATTATGTTCATCAACATAAACCGTGACAACTACAAATTCAGAACTTATCATGGAAACGCATGGCAAAGTTCAACATATTCTTTCCCAATCAAGGAGTCACTTAATGAGCGTTTCAACCTCATTACAAATGCGCTCCATGGACTAGAGCTATTTGATTTAGGTAAATGAAGCCCATCAGGGACCTTTATGTATATTTTTATATCTAGATCCCTGTAAAGATATGTAATGACCACATTAGTAAGCTGCATGTTCAATTATTCAGAAACTACCCAACTGAAAAGGTAGTGGAGTGCAGTGACATCCATTATGAGAAGCCTTGCACCATGAGGTGAGTTTATAATCTCTTTTTTCTCATCATGCTTTATAACGAAGACCTATTAATGTCAACAAGTTTTTTGTTAGGAGGAGTCAGTATCTGAGCCCCGAAACCCTTCCTCTTTATTAGTGAATCCAATTCAACATGGATCGCATCTTTCCATTTAGGTCAATTTTCTCTACGTTGGCATTCTTCAATGGAGCAAGGTTTGATGTCATTGGTCTCAATAATCCTATGTCCTCATGTACACTAGTGTAGTTTGCAGAGATCTTTATATTCTCAAGAATTGGTTCTAACATTGAGGCGTCCCCCAAAGATGTCTTTGGGACATAACCACAATCCAAAATATTCTCATGTGACGGATTTTGAGTATCAATGACCAATGGATCAAGTTGTGCCAAACTGGCTCTCTTTTTAGGATGAGAATTTATCGAACGTATGGGTCTCCTATGCTTTCTAGAGAAACTTACGGCCTGTGACGCCATTATGCCACCTTGTGGTGTCACCATGCTACCATCCATGGTGGCGACGCAGTGTCCAACTCCTCTGGGTGGTGCCAAGTCCTTTTGAAAGGACATCAATCCTTGCAGGCATGTTTGCAGCATGTATATGTAATTTCATCATTTTAGGGAATCGAGATGAGACATAGTTAGGATATGCCACGACAAATCTTATCGTTCCTCTTGAACATTGACGTTCTAATCTCCCCCTAACGACGGGAAGACTGTCTCATCAAAGTGACATTTCACAAATTTAGCAGCAAAAAGATCTCCTGTCAAGGGATTTACATAGCGGACATATAGTTGGAGATTTATATCCAACACAAAAATATATGCACTCGTGGCTAATGTCCCATGCGCTATAGCGGTGTGATTGGCACATAAACTGCGCACTTAAGTATGAGATATCAAATTTGCACCTAGTCACTAGCTGTAATGCAAAGAAAGGTGAGTGGCGGGGGCTCGTAGATGAATTAGCATAGTTGCATGCCATATTGCATTGCCCCAAGCTAAAGTATTGTTGCGCATTATCAATGTCCGGGCCACCATTGTAGTCATTTAATGGTGGCTTTCCGCAAGACCATTTGGGTGTGCACATGGGGGACATGATGCCAACTTTAACCCCTAATGATATGCAATAGTCATCAAAAGTCTTTGATGGAAACTCTCTACCATTATCAGTTGAATTGACTGAATGAGATGATCTGGATAGTGAGCCCGTAGCCATATGATTTGGGGCAGCAGTTTATCATAAGCAGCATTATGAGTGGATGATAGCGCAACACGTGACCAGTGTGTCTAGGCATCAACCAATAGTATAAAACATCTAAACAGTCTGCAAGTTGGTTAAATCAGCCCACAATATCCCTTGGATTCTTTGTAAGAATGGAATTATTTCCTTAGTGCCCTTTGCTATAGGATGGTCTCGATCCTAACTTAGCTAAAGAGCTTACAGAACAAAATATGGGCCTTTAGAATCAACCAATGAGGATTTTGGTTGAGCTACAAAATCACAATTGACTTGAGAAGTAGAGAGGGGAATCAAAACTTCTCCTTTGGCATCAAAGCCAAGGAATTGCTGCAGCGGGTAGGTGGCGCTGACGTTAGCCGGCAGGTGGTGGAAGGTGGATATGAATCATCATGTCATGACTTGGGTGTCCCAAACAGTCATGCCAAAGCCTATATGTGTCGGTGTCCCAAAGGTCATCTCTTATGACATCGTTGGATTCAATTACCTGAATAGTGGTTACATATAACCCATTAGAGTGACAGATAAACATCTCTAATACTTGTTTTCGTCCGTAGTCATTAAAGGCAATGCAAATGAACTTATGTTCATTCTCACTATGTGTTTCCACATGGAAACCGTTGGCTCTAATATTTTTAAAATAATAAAGTTCGAATTAAAATATGTCCAAGACATGAAATAAAAGAATCGACACTTTATTAATAATAGCCAGCGATTACATCAAAGTTTCTGACCAAAATCTAATCCAAAAATAACTAAAATAAAATCTAGACAATTAGTTGTTACTCAATCCTTTCAGTAACTCTAATTAAGCATAACCAGGAAAGTAAGAGGAGATTTCGGTGGAGCAAAGCTGCTTAAGTACCACTTATCTCAACTATTTTCCTAGACATCACAATTAATTGGATATGCCTAGTTGTGAAAGAGTTATCACCATTATCATTATTGATAACAACATAAGGCAAATGCCACTACATATATTCTTGGAAAATAAAGACTATTAATCAAGATTTACGGCATCAACATTGGTTCCCTCGCCAGATTAGAAGTCTGTAATAGTGAGATTGACGTCATTGTCATCTCCATCTTCTCCTTCAGTTGCGAGATAAGCCTCATGCTCTCTCATATCTCTATACACCTTGTATTGTGTAGCTCATTTTTCACTCACATTACAGTGCTTAAACCAATGCTTTGAAGATCCACATCTATAGCATACCACACCCTTTAATTGAGATGCACTTTGTGCCTTTGGACGTCCCCTAGGGATGTTGGTGGCTGCACCACCATGGCTAGCAGTGCTGGTTTTACCTATCCATGTTGGCCAACATTGCCACGTGTCCGCGCATCAATACGGCGGTTTCCTTCCTTTCTAGGGCGGTTATATGGACCCACAGTCCATTTTGTTGTCCCTTAACTTTAGGGTTCCGCTCCTTGTGGCCCTATTTTAGGTACGCTAATATAATTCACTTCGTGAATGCTCTTAGTTCCAACGGGTCTTGAGTTATAGCTTTTCACGAGTATATTAGCATGTCTCTAGCAATTGACATGACAGTGATAAGCTGATGAAACCTCGTGATCTGTCTAGCTTTATTGCACTTGCAGCTACTAATGTTGAAACAAGGAAGGCTGATAGGGTTTTCTCAATTTATTCTTGTTCTGTAAGCTCTACTCCATAGAATCCCATCAGTAGTTAGGTGCTTCTCGACGTTATTCACCCATCGTTGATAACCAATGTCGTTCGAATCTAGTTTAGTGAAGTCAATTTTTTGCAGGTTTGCATTCGACATTCAAAAACGAAGGAGAATAGATTAGTTTCAGAGTATAATACTTCCACGACAACTAGTTAAGGATTTCTTAGCCTTTTTGCTACCAAGAAATTGTTTTTCCAAGAAACTTTGGATTAGACCGAAACAATGATGTTTGATTGGTCAAATTTTGATGCCCATGAACGCTTTTAGTTCGTAGCTTACGAACGCTCTTAGTTTGTAGTTTAGCGTGAACTTCCCACTATTCTGCTTTTATGAATCAAACCCACATTACATAAAGATATGATGAAAAAAAAAGGGAGGTTGCCAGTCCCCAAGAAAAGAAAATTTTAATTTAAATACAGAAAGCAAGAACTTTTATAAAAATTTCTTGGATAAGAGTAAACGGAGGCTGCCAAAACTTTTGGCTGGAAGTTAGCCGGAGAAAAATGCTTCTGGCGGGGGCTGGCTGGTGGGTGTCTGTAGGACTGTCAATTCCGACACGACCTGATAACACGACTCGAAACCCGAACGAAATAAAACCGGTTGAATCCGCACGATTAAAAAGCGGGTCGGCCGTGGGTTAACCCGCCATGACCCATTTAATAAATGTGCCAGCCACGGGTCAACCTGCCAACACGAAATGAACCCGTATAACCCAATTATGCTATACTTCTTCTTGAAATTTTGGACGTTGGGAGTATTTGATTATAGGATTAGACAATTTGAAAGATTTTGCTTTATAATTATTGGATTTAATTATCTATGAATATATATAATTATTTATATTCTTCGTATTGTGAAATTTTTAGTGAATTTAATCAATTTATGTATTTTTTTTTAGTTAAATGTGTCGCATTGTTAACCTTAAATGGATACACGACATGACATATTTGTTAAATGGGTTAAGCGGGTTGGAAACGGGTAACCCGTTTAATAAATAGGTTGGTTTATGTTTAAATATCTGGCACGATTATTAAATGGGTTGGGTTTTGGTTTTTATCTTGTGACATGACAAATATTTTGACCTGACACGACCCCAACCCGACACGGCTCATTGACAGCCCTAGGTGTATGAATCTGGTCAGAGATGGCCGGAATAGCCCTAAATAGGTTATGTCCAATTTTTCTGCTTGCGTTTCAGTGACATAGGTGGCTTGTTCAGTGACTTCTAGGCCGGTTCTTAAGGTTCTGCTTCCAATTCCTGGATGCTGGGGTCGAGGCTCTCTGGTGACGAAATTTAGCAATAGAAGGTGGTTTAGAAAGCAGCAAACCGGGAAGAGATTGCTTTATGATTCCAGGGGTCGGTTTGATTCCTTTTCGACTAGTTCTAGTGGTTTGGTTTCCGATTCTGGACTCTCGAGATCGAGGGCTCTACATGATATGCGGCGGAGGAAGTTAGGGTGTCAAGGTTTCGATTTTAGGGTTTCGACTTTTAGGTTCCAGGGTTCAGGTTCGAGCTCGTGCTAATAACGTGTTTAAGGAAAATGGATAACAAAGAGGTTGTTGAGAGAATTATTATAACTTTCATTTATAGTGGTCCTTGACCCAAAGCACCAAAATAAATAAAATTATCTCACTTACCTCAGTAAGAGATTTTTATTCCCACTTATTCATTTTAAAATAAAATGACAATTTTGCTCTTTGTATAATTAAGAAATTGCATCTATGGCACTCTTCTCTTTCTCTCTCTCTCTCTCTCTCTCTCTCCCTGATCTGCAATGTCCACGCCTGAAGATGACAAAGAAACTCTGGTCCGAGCTACCTAGCCGGAGTCTAACTGCATCGAGAATACAGAACTCAAACTCCGATTGAATCTACCTTACCAGAGTCCTCAACTCTGTACGATTGATCACCAATCCTGAGGGCCTTCTCCACCTTTCGAAGTAGCGACAAATAATCTCAGTTGGTGCTCTCTCTCTCTCTCCTCGTCTCTGACATCAAACTTGGTGACAGATTTCGATCCAGAAAGGATTGGCGAAGTTGAGAACCATGGAGTTAGGGTCGACATCATTGTTGGTGGCGCCGGAGACGAGTTTACCTGTAGAAATGCACCGACGTCGTTGTTGGATGGCTTCTTAGGTGCCCAAATCAGATTTTTTTTATTTTTTTCATTTTAAGTAATGAGGCAGAAGGAAAGAAAAAAAATTTTGAATGACTATTGGGGGCAATAAATGCCTATTAAGGGGCAATAGACATCTATTGGGGGCAATAAGGGGGGACAATAAACCTTTCCAAAGACCTCGTGCGAGGTTTTCAGAAAAGTTCGGTGGGCGGTGGTTAGTGACCAGTGACCGGATTCTGGTGAAAGTTTACCGTTATCCGGCGACCAGTAACTGGATTTCGACGAAAATTGGCCAGATTTCGGCGGCTGGTGACCTGATTCTAGTAAAAGTTGGTTGGAATCCGGTGACCAGGCACCCCACGAAGTCTCTTATAGTTTCTCTCTCTCTCTCTGTTTTTCTAGGTAACAAAGGGATGAGGGTAAAATAGTCTAAAAAACAAAAAAAAATTTAATGGGGTATTAGGGAAGAATTCCTTAGAATGTTTTGGGTAAGGAGGATTTAAAAAAACTTAATGGGGTAAGTGGGAAAAAACCCCTAGAAATGGGGTAAGTGGGAAAAAAAAACCCTTAGAAATAGGAGCTCTATATAAAGATGATACAAGTACATAATCTTTGAGCACAAGGAATCGTATTCTAATTAGAACTAGGAATATAGAACATTCTCTCCTATTACAACTATAAAAATTAATCCTAGTTTGGTAAGGCACACATAATCCTAATATCCTTCAATGCCTGCAACTTTATTGCCTTCATAGAAGATGTGAGAAGACTGAAATGTCATCATAGCGATCTTGACCAAACAATTATTCCACTAATTCGAAGATTCCAAGGCACAAGAGAAGGATTACGATCGAAAACAATCAAGTACCAGGAAGGAGTGCGCTTCTAGCAAAATATGCTTCTCAATTTCCTTGATAACCACCATAACCTTTGTCGTCACGGAGCTAGGAATATCAATATTAGAAGCAAGAGCTCCAAGAAAGCCATCTCTATAATCCCTGAAACTTGCTTCATAAACTCCCTTGCTTGTCTCATGCTTCCATGCTCCGTCAGTATTGATCTCTAGCTACCGAAGCATGCTGCTACCTACACAACACCCCAAAATCTTTCATAATATGCAGATCATTAGTGGTGTTATTCCTAGTACCCTAGGCCAAACCACTTGAAGCACGAATATGGCTAGAATAAGCCTTCCAATCTCAGCAATAGAGAAACTTTTCCATCAAAAATGCTTTTATTTCTAGAATGCCACACAAACCATAAAACTGTAGTAAAGCCGATCAACCACAATTCTTTAAACTGAGAGCTACGTCCAATAGCTAGACCCATCTCAAAAAACCTCCAAAATGGATAGAGGAACTGACCTAGTTCAAATAAAGAAAGAATGTTGTTCCATATTGCAGCAGTAAATGAGCATTGAAGAAAAATATGGCTAATAGATTCTGGGGGCCGTGACCACTTACACAATTTTAGCTTAAAAATTACCCACTTAATCCACTAAGAGTTTTTTAACCCCATTTACCCAATCTAACATCTACTGACAATTTTAACCCTATTAATTAAAACTCTACTCTCAGACTCTCTCTCTCTCTACCATGGCTGCTCCGGCGCCCCACCTCCGACTTCGGGCCAACACCTTTATCAAGTCTCCAACCCCATTAGAGACGATCTCAACCGTCATATGTCCCCCAAGGCAGCTCCAAGATCAGTGCACTGCATCCGGATTCGAATTGAACCTCCGACCGTCGCTGTTACCCGAACCAGACTCTCTCTCTCTGCCATGGCTGCTCTGGCACCCCACCTTCGGCTTCTGGCCAGCACCTCCATCAAGTCTCCACTACCATCAAATACGATCTCAACCGTCACCGGTCCACCAAGCTAGCCCCAAGATCGGAGCACTGCATCCGGATTCAAATTGAACCTCTGAGCGCCGCGTTCACCGATCCAACAATCCAGGACCCATCGCCACAACTCAGCCCTAACCTGATTCGACTCCGCTCCCCTTACACAACCACCCCCCCCCCCCCCCCCAACCACTCCTGCACCGGCCTCACACTTTGGTGGCTGCCCAGAGCAGTCTTTTTTTTTTTTGGTATACTGTGAGCTCTGAGAATGGGGAAGGACAAAAAAAAATAAGAAAAAAAAGTGAATATGTACAATCGAACATATAAAGTGATCAATTGTGTATGTAGTGTGTTCATTTTGGTTTTTGGTGTTTATGCAATTCACTTGAGGGCAATAATATGATTATTGGAGGGTACTAATATGATTACTTGGGACAATAATATGATTATTAGGAGGCAATAATATGATTACTAGGAGGCAATAATATGATTACTATGAGATAATAATATGATTATTGGGGGGTAATAATATGGTTATTAGGGGCAATAATATGGTTACTGGGTATTATTAAGGAGCAATAAATTTAGACGGTGAAATCCGGTCATTAGTCTGGTAGCCGGATTCGGGATTCCAGTGATCGACTGCCGGATTCTGGTCACCCGTCGCCTGATTCCCGTCACCGGAGTCGGCGGTGGCCACTGGTCAAGGGAGTCCGGCAAGGTCTCCGATGACTTCTCTCTCTAAGTGAGAAAGAAGGAGATGGCAAAAAAGTCCCAAAAATAAATAAAAAACAATTAATGGGGTAGGAAAATAATCTCTTAGAGTGTTTGGGTAAGTGGGCAATCTCTTAGAGTTTTTGGGCAAGTGAAGTTAATTAACTCCAAAATTAGGTAAATGATCATTTCCCCTAAATTCTGAATTAACACCACAAAGAACACAACTGTGGAGCCAATGAAACTCCCCTTCTTTGTAAAAAATCATCAAAAATAATTCTACCTCGCAGCACCTTCTAGCTAAGTAGGGACATTGGAGGCAAAATAAATTTGGACCATACACGCTTACCCCATGGCAAAAGAGAGGGTTGATGTATAAACCAAAAACCTGCTTTGCCATTAGCTCCGTAGAAGGGTAAGTAGACCAGATTGACTTATCTTCCATCTCAGGATTAGTAGCAATTGCAACTTGTCTAATCACCTCACACAAAGCAGGAGAATGTAATTCCAAAAGCTTAGGAAAATTCCAAGAACCATTACCCACAAAGTCTGCAACAAAATTGTTAATATCACCAAACAACGCAGCATTATCCCAAAGAAATCAATAACATGCCTTCCAAGAAAATTGTCCCACCAAAAAGAAATTTTTTTCACCAGAACCAATATTCAACCATTGAGAATTCTCATCGACAGTGGACCAAAAGCAGACCAGGCCATATAGATGAGGAAGTATATGATCGTCGGGTAGAAAAACGACCCCGTATGAAAGTGGAACCTTCAGATTTAGAAGAGTAAATTTCCCGGCAATGCTTTAACAACAAGGACTGGTTAAGCAGTATTAACGTTAGAACTGAAGGGGGTCTAGTTAGCTTCAGAGATAGTAAGAGAGAGTAAAAGGCACAAGACATGTAGTAGTTAATCTTTCACTTTGGAGGAGACTAAATCCACTTGAAGCTTTTACTATGTGTTGGGCCTTGCCCAAGTTGATTACAACATGTGGAGGATGTAATGGGATGGTCTCTAAGTGGGAGGAGGGGTCCCTTTTATAGGTAAGGTAACCCCTCTCCGCCTCGATGCTGCCAAGAAATCAATTTCCAAGAAGTTTGGATTAGACAAAAAAAATAACGTTTGAATGGTCAACTTTTCGATACTCACGAATGGTCTTAGTTCATAGCTCACGAAAGGTCTTCGTTCGTAGCGTATGAACGCTCTTAGTTCGTAGAATTAACGTGAACTCCCCACAGTTCCACTTTTATGAAGCGAACACACATTACAAAGGTGGGATGTAGGAGAAGAGATTTTGGGAAGTCACAAAGAAAATAAAATTAAAATTAAATTCTGAAAGCAGGAACTTTAATTTAAAACTTACTTATTGTTTTGAATCTTGAAAGTCTTGATGCATGCGAGTGTTGATGCAGGTGTACTAAAGTTGACCTAGTTGCTATGCGTAGCCAACGGCTGTCGGTGCTGGCCGGAACAGGCAGAAATACTACTTCTGCTGGCTTTTCTGCAAGCGGTTTAGTTGTTTTGCAGGCAGTTCAACAGCTTTTAGATCGAATCTGGATGTTCTGCTTTCGGTTCTTGAGTCCCGAGATCGAGGTATTGCTGATATACAAATTTTACGACATAAGGCGGTCGGGAAGGCAGCGAATCGGCGAAGGTTTTGCTGCAGGCGGTCTGAAGCTTCTGCGAGCTAGTTTTGGTTGTTTCACCGTCAGTTTTGGGCTCCTCAGATCTGGGACTACAAGATAGGCGGCGGAGGCAGTTATGGTTATTTCAAAGTTTCGTATTTGGATTTAAGGTTTGGCTCTTTGCTTCAGGGTTAAAGGCTCGTACTGATAACGTTTTTAGAATATTGAAAGCAAAGAGAGAATTGGGATAATAGTTGTGTCTTTCATTAACAATATGAGCCTCTCTATATAGACAATACAAGTACATAATCTTATAGTACAAAAAGTCATATTCTAACTAGAAATAGGAATCTAGAACATTCTCTCCGATTACAACTGTAGAAAATAATCCTAGTTTGACAAAGCACACAAAAGTCAAATATTCTTCAACAAAATATGTTCTTTATGTTGCCGATATTTATTCTTCTATGCACATGTAGGAATGTGCACACCAGTGCCCTACATGTGCATAAGAGAAAGTTTTATTTTCCCTAACTAATAAAGTGCCAAAACCTAGAGCAGGAGGATGGATGTTGGTGGAATTGATGTTGCACCAGTTGTTAAGCCTATCCGGGAACCACAAGTTATTGTTCAAACTCCGAGTGAGGTTGATATATTGGATGATGGATAGCTGGAGCAAATATGGTCAGAAAGTTGTCGCAAATATGGTCAGAAAGTTGTGAGGGGAAATCCTATCCAAGGCACAGTTCTTCAGACGCAAACAGTCGACAATATTAATGCATACTGATTTTATCTATTTCAACATGAAGCCTCAGTAGTTCAGTGCTATGGTGCTAAACTGCTAATTGATTACTTTCTTTTTCATCTTTTTCTTCTTCTTTTTTTTTCCTTTTTCCCTCCTCTTGTGTGAATATTCAGGGATATGACTTTAGTACACTCCCCTCCAGTGATTTTCATACTCAGTGTACAAATATGTCACCTAACAGTTACATAATAATTTGCCTGGTTTTAATATTTGAATGTATCCCGGATTTGCTATTTTAATTTTTATGAAATCAGTGTTGCTTTAGCTTATGCAAGTATGATTACTCATATCTAGGTACTGGCAAATGCAAGTATCTAGGTAAATTTATGGTTAACTGTGTTTTTTCCCAATTGATTATGTGGTTTCTTATGTTCTCACATGTTATGCAGGAGCTATTACAAGTGCACAAATGCTGGATTCCCTGTTAGAAAGCATGTGGAGAGGGCATCCCATGATTCCAAATCAGTTATAACTACATATGAGGGAAAACATAATCATGATGTCCCAAGCGCAAGGACTAGTAGCCATGACACTTCGGGACCAACAACCTTGAATGCCCCTTCGAGGATCAGAACAGAAGAAAATGACACCATCAGCCTTGATCTTGGTGTTGGAATGAGCTCTGCTGCTGAAAATAGATCCAACAATCACCTGCGATTACACTCTGAACTAGCAGAAAGACAAACTCACCCTAGTTCCAATTTTAAGGCCGTTCAAACTACCCCTGCGCCGTCATACTATGGTGTTTTAAATAGTGGCATGAATCAGTATGGATCTAGAGAAAATCCAAGTGAATCACGTAGCATCGAGATTCCACCTTTAAATCATTCTTCTTACCCATATCCACAGAACATGGGAAGAGTACTAACAGGTCCATAGAATTGCTTAAGATAAAGCCAGGAAAAATAAGCTGCTTTCCCCCTCTTTTTGGATGGGCAATGGTCAGAAGGGCATCTCAATTCCCAAATTGAAAGATCGTATTGGTCTTCTGTGTCTATTTCAAAGATGTGGCATTAGGTGCCTGCTGCGAAATGACTTCCCTGTCCAGATAATGAATGTGTGACATTAACTTGTAAGGGAATACAATGTACAAATAGGAATTGATACCGAGATTATATCGAGTCTCTGACTGCCTGTTGTAAATGATGCTGAAAATTATATTTATAAGAAAATTTTGTTTCTTCTAGCCTTTTTGAGGTGGTGTAAATACAATTCTGTTTTTTTTTTTATTTCTCGGTTGGTAAAATGCATTACTTACTGAGCTGCTGCTTTTCAGACTTGATCTTGCTATACATTGTGAATCCTAGTTCACCTTTTCTTTTGTTTTAGACTGAGTGAATCTTATTGCTAAGATACATGAGGCTGCCATGCATCCTATACTATCGTCTGAAAAATATATCAAATGATGGAAGGTCAAAATTTAAATCTAAGAAGTACACTGCATGTTGAATGATGAGGGTTAAGCTCTATCATCTCCATTCTCTGAATATGATGGTCTCAGGGTGTGAAGATCATTGTAGATCCTGCGTGGTCAAGTGGTGATCTCGTGTTGCGGTCTAGATGAGTTTGGAAGTGTCCCTTCAGATTGGAAGGAGACCTTCCTTGCTTCCCTATGGTTCGAGCTTTAATTGTGATTCCTTTCGTAAGGAGACAAAGACAAAATGTCATTATTTGGCCTTTACCAGTTGTGAGGTAAAACTGAAGCTATGTTTCAATTTTTGGTAATAAATTTGTAGCTATTTGTTTTGGTGTCTGTGAAGCAACTTGGGAAGCCAACTCCCACAGAAAATATGAGGTTCTTCATTTTCTCATACTTGCAGTTTGCACAAAATATCTTAACAGTCCACTGAACACACACTACAAGCCTACTACTCGACCTTAATGATAAGAATCATCAAATTTCTTGATGGCTTGGGTTTGGGTGGTAGTAACCATACTTTAAAGTAGATGAGGTTGGAAGTATCGGACGCTATTGTGCTCCAAAAAGTTTTAAGTTATCAAGAAGTCGGTAAACAAGGTACACCGCAAAAATATGAAGAACCTCATGGTACTTTGTTACACAGGTACCATATGCCATATCAAGCTGAAATTGTCATATTCCCAAGTCCCAACACGTGCCAATGTCATGCAGGTAAAAAATTTATACTATATCAGATAACCATTGTGTCCCAAAAACTTAAATTATCACCGAGTAAACAAAAAACACATATCAAGCTTACACAAAGTAGGGTTTAAATTTGAATAAGTAAAATTTTTGCCACATCATTCACAAAACAAATTAAAGAAGATACACGGCAAGAAGTAGGAAAAATAAGCTGGAAATCGACACTTTTGCCTATATTATATTTTCTACTGCATAAAGCAGATTTACTACTACATTAGGTTAATTTCCTACAGATCATCTTTGAAGAAACTAGAAGAGGGTTCGTGACAATTGTGTTGTTTGTATCTCTGGTTTCTTGGCCTGTAGTGAAACAGGAACTAAGTTGAAGGAAGGCAGCTTTTGGCGCTTTTTAAAAGGGCTGACAGTATCCAATTTCATCCTTAAATGCATTTGTATATATTATACACAAATACAAAAGTGCTTAAATTCACCGGTTTGTCTTTGCTTAGGTAGATTCAGAAATCACTTATTCCATAAGTATAGACAGTTCTGCTATACATTGTGACAGTAACAAACATCCCATATGACTAAGAGCTTATTGGAATTCAATACCTTTGTTTGTTTTCAAAACTTAGGATGCTTCAACTAGCAACGCAAGGATAAAATGCTGCAGTGAAACTCTAGAATTCACAGAAAGATTACTCTCACACGCTCGCTCAGAAGTCTCAAACAGAGAGATGCATGCAGTGTGGGTATCACTGAAGGAGAATGTCAAGTGTGGAAGCAAGCTTGCAGATGTTATTGGCTTGCGAGAAAGATGTGAAAAAAGAAGTAAGAACTCCGGAAAAGCGAGTTTGGATGGTGAACTTGTACTTGCTCGTGGCAAAGAGACCCCATTCCGGGAACTGATATACCGTTCAAGCTACACACAGGCACAGCTCTTTGGTAAATGTCTTGCTCTCATTTTGCTTATTTCAGCACTGTGTGATAATTTCTACGAGGTTTTTGAGTTGATATTTCATAGCTGCACAACTACTAAAGAAGTTCAAATTTTCAGTAGTAGCCACTTGAGAAGCTAGAGAGAGGAAGTATAGGCTTTTAGAGACAGATTTCCAGTTTTGTAATCTTTCAAATTGTGAAATAAGATGCTGTCAAAACAGAGAAACAATCTGAAATTCAAGACAGAATTGTCGAGAAATTCCAAGATGATGAAGTTGAAATATTTTGTAGTTTTTAGCCATAAATGAGTAAACTCCTATCTGGACAGCTCCACACCTACAAGGCGCTACAACTATCTGTTCCTAATGCTTTGAACTAGAGATTGTTAACCTAAATTTTCATCTTGCCTTCTACCAGAGCTTAAGAACGGAGACCCATCAAGGAACATCGTTGAGATGATTGTTCGAAAAGCATCAATGAATCCTTCAAAGCCATCAGGCAGGATCAAAAGTGTCTTGAGGGTGAAGAACTCCATAGAAACACTTGAAAGGTTTGAGAAGTACAGAGAGAATGTAAAGAAGATGGCCAAAGAGAGATACATGAGGCACCCACGAAGCACAGTAGATGGAAATGAGCTGATGAGATTCTATGGCACAACAATGACCTGTTGCAATGGAGAGTCAAGGAGAGACCCCGACCTTTGTAATGGTCCAACTTGTCGAGTTTGCAGGTTAATTAAGTCGAACTTTGACACAGAATATATATTGAAGAATGGGATTCAGCTGAGTACAAGTAGTGAAAACACCATTGCCGTTACAAGGGCAACCAAGGCAAAGAGGGCTGTAATAGTTTGCAGGACAATTGCAGGGAGCATTATTAATGTGGATGACATGGAATTTGACGAGTCTGATTCAATTGGAAACCGTAATTTGCATTCCACCACCACAGAATATCTATTGGTGCAGAATCCCAGTGCTGTACTTCCCTGTTTTGTAATAGTTTTTAACTGATGTGGTCTAATTTTTGTATGTGCTGAGTCCTCTTGTTTTTATGAATAGCCTATTACCTAGCACAGAATAATATATGGAGCTTAGCTAATGATATTTTATTTTAAATTGTGTCAATTTTATGTATGCAATCATCTGTTAAATAACTACAGTTCTAATTTTTTTAGTTCAACAATAATCAGATCCTCTATAGCACGCACTGCATGACTGAAAACATAGATAGTTATAGATTTAAAAGTTAAGGTACAAACTTTGTATGGAAAATGAGTATTTATTACTAGTGAAGCATAATCTTAAAACTCACTGCTGCTATCGCTCTACAAATGATAACTTATGCTCTTAGCCGACTAAAAGAAAAACTTCAGATTAGAAGCAGAAGACTGACTATTAAGGGAGAGGTTCCATGACCAAGAAATACAAGCAAATAGCTGCTGGTTTTACTTCCATGCACAGGAGGCAACAAGAGCTTGATTCATCCAGCCGAGATATAAGGCTCCATCTCTTTCTTCAAGTGTATACCTCTCAGAATAGCTCTGCAGTAGGGTCTTGATGGTGGCATTTATTATGGAGCTAAGCGGATAAGGTGAAAACCCTGCCATAATAAATCGTGATCTCCACTTGCTGAGAAGCTCAGTACGTTCTACTCTTTCGACCCCTTCACAAGCTATAATGTTGACAATTTCTCGTGCCAGACAGTGCTGCTCAACATTGATCCGCTCTTTGTGTTCCCTTGGCAAAGCCACATCAATTGAATCGAAAACAGCACTAAAGTAGCTGAATGTCTCAGCGAAACGGGGACAGAATGGGGCTGTGTTGGTGTTTGATTCTTGCTCAACAAGAGTCACAACCTTGGGAGACAAGCTTTTAACCACCCTCAACAGCCGGTCCCTAGGATTTTGGATGCTCACACTCTCATCTGGCATGTGGTGCAGCATGAAGGCAAAATTCACTGCAAGTGCCTCACCCGTTTGAACTCCAAGGTCCTCAAGCTGAACCTCAGAAGCAGAAATTCCAGCAGCATGGAACTCAAAGGGTACCTTATATGACTCTGCAAGCCTTGACAACCTCTTTCCTACAAGAGCAAGTCCCCCTCCCCGTGCATAAGCTGATGCAGAATCATCTATCCCCGTCAGCCTAATATGTGGAGGCCCTCCAGGCCGAGTAGCTAAAGCCTGGATCAAGGTGATCCACTGGCTGCCTTGAGCAATCTGAAAATCAATTATATGAACTCTACTTTCATCCTTCATGGCTTCTGCAATCGCCCCATTGGCTGACATGTACCCAAACTTGAAGTATGGGCAGACTTCATATAGTATGTGCATGTATGATAGGAGTTCAGCACTAGCAGGCTCTTTGCATCTTAATGAAGCATAGATGCAACTCCCTGTAGAGGCCAACCTTGCAACAAGACCTTCCAACATGTAAGCTCCTAAACGTTGGATTGGCTCGCCTGAAACTGATACCATCTGACGTAAATTTGACATCAACCATTCAGTTGTTGACATATCATTTTCTGCCAATGCTTTAGCACAAGCACAAAGCACCTCTTTCAAGTTACCTCTGGAGATCATCTCCATCATTTGTTTCCACTTCTGCTCTTCGGACAAAACTTGGTTATGACTAACCTGACTTGTGATGCCATATCTGTCAAGGATATCTGACTCATTTCCAAGCAAAACACTTTCCAATTCCCTTATCTTGTGGCTCAGGCCACCGCCGTCGTTTGTTAAGCAAGACTGGTTAATTGGAGACCCACTAGACTGGTTAGACTGCAAATCTGGCTGTGATGTCGGACTTCCATTTGCTGAGAAACTTAAACTAGATGGAGAACTTTGGACATGGTAATTACTGGTTGCTGAAGATGACTCATACTGATCAAAGTTATGAGCTGATAGATGTGTTCCTTGGATGACGACATTGTGGATCGGAGGGAAACCATAGGACTCTGGCTCTTCAACTGGCTGCTCACCAAATCTGTGAGAAACACTTCCATGTCTCTCTGTTGCTCGCATTTTAATAGTAAACAAATTTTTTTTTTATCGCTGTTCTAACACAAAAGTTATAAAGCCTAACTGACAACGGTCTGTCATACAAAACAAACCTTATTATGCAGCTCCATCATCATCCTCTTGCACAACCTTGAAATGGGTGGTAACAAGTTCTGCAGAGAAAGGAAACAAACAATTAGTGATATCAGGATGCGATGCAAAAAAGAAAATAGTCTTATGATCACAGTAACAGATATTAAAGCAGTATCTATGTGGGATAATCCAGAATTTCATAGCGAGATTTCTCTGTCACTGTCCAAACTCCAAACCTTGCAACTTACGCTCATGATTTAGAGGAAACAGAGAGACTCTGACAAGGGTTTTACTTAGAATTCTAAAGATAACACCATACCAGCATACCCAGGTTGAGCACAAACAGTAAGAAATTTTTTTCTGAACTTCAAACCAAAAGGGTTGCTATACTCATCAGGACTAAAAATCTGCAAACCACCTTCAAAACCCATATAGTAGTCTATCTTTAAAACAGAAAATCAATCTTAAAGACAACAAATTCAAAGCTAGCAAATTTACCACCATGTTATCACAAAGCATATTCATTTCATATCAAAAGATCCCACATCTTGATCACACAATAAAACAAAGAAGAAGAAACATATAGAGATGCATCAAACATAATAACCAAGAATCTTACTTTAAAAGTGAAAAGACTTGCAAGGAAATCAGTGAAAAACATCTCAGTTTCAACATCAAAGTCAAGCATCTTACTTTAAAGGGAATTCTTAACATACCCAGATGCGTTTAGCTTTCCTAGACTTCTTTGCTTTCGGAGTTCAAATGAAGATCCAAACTTTGTTGGTAATGAAACTTTGTTTCGTAGCAGACAAATATCTGGGGCCTTGCTTGTACCAATGCTTACTTGAACAAAACACCTCAGTCTTATCTTGATTTACACTGCTGCCACTGACCGGTGACAGTTCTGGAGAAATTAACGGGCTAAACAATTATTAAACACAAAGTATTGCACTCAATTTGTTGCTGATGCTGCTATTAAATGGTACGGCTCCTTCAACTTTTTTAATTGATTGATCATTCTCTGGTGCACGGCCTCTGGTTTTGACTTGTACAAAGTTTGAAACTTGTAAAACTCCATTCATGGAATTAAGTGATATTAATTTGTTTGACAATTGACTTGGAGTCCCACATTGGACTTCAAAGTCAATGTCTCGTATGTGAAACGGTGCAGTCTTATATGGGCGCTTTGAAATCATAGTCTACGTTTTCCGCAGTTGGGTTCCGTTGGTGAAAAAAAAAACACTAGATCATGACATGCATGCTAGGGAGAAATGATTGATGTATATTCATACGTTCTGACGTATATCAAAATCTTTAACAGCATCATAGATAATTTTGATTTGGATGAAATGGGTAAGACTATAATATTGTTTTTAATTAACATGTCTTGTGTATTGAAGATTTACTTGTTAGCTCGTTAATCACCCCGCACACATAAGGAATCGAGAAATTAGGTTAATGGCCGGTGAAGACTAAGGTATAACTAGGATTTATCTCACAACCCGAGAGGTCTCAAAAGGGAAGCTCGACTTATTTGGCAGAAGAATTGGGTATGGTTGGAGAAGGATGACATGATGACATTGTACATAATTTCAAGATAAGGACAGCAGTGCATGATGGATCACTTTTCTGAATAATAAAACCATACTTTGATACATATGAAAGTGAAATCCAACAAATGGCAATTCAAGATCAGCTTATATATTTTATGGAAAAGTGGGTTGAATTTGTTGCCTTCCTTTTCATATTAATAATTTTGTTTATCGTCTTTGCGGCTCCAATCGAATATATGAGCTACTATTTTTGCTGTTGACATTGGCTTCGATTCTAATATGGCGCAGACTCCACATCATGAAGTTGCAATAAATAATTTTCTCTGGTAATTTTATGGATTTGGATTTTACTACTAGTTACCAGTTCTCCGACTAATTAAACGACATGTGATTTGATAACATGAAACTGCATAATGAGGTAAGTAATGCTCGCTTGATTTACTTCTATGAAACCTTAATCGCCGGCCACCGTGAGAAATTGAACAACATGAATACATTTAGCACTAATCCTGTATATAGTAATTATTGATATCTAGAATTATTTCTTTTAGGCTCTTGTAGATGCCTCGTTTGTATCGTGTGGAAACATAACAAACACAATATTAATATAGGACTAGATGAGCAACCAAACAATGATAAAGAAAGTAAACACGAGAACAAGGATTTATAATGGTTCACTCCATCAATGTGATTGGGTTACGTCCACTTTCGGAGCCGGCGAGAAATTCCACTATAATCAATTGGAGAGAATACAATTAAGAGTTTAGGAATAAAATTCTCTACACAAAACCCCAACACCACTAGGGGTCATCATGGGCCGGCCCGAGCCTAGTCAAAGTCAACAAAATTTAGGGCCGGGTAAGGTCGGGTCGGGGCTTAAATATGCTAACCCTTACCCGCCCGAAAAGCCCGATCCGCTAGGACCGAAAGGGCCGAGTCAGGCCGGTCTTCCGAATAGGGCCAAGTAGGGCCGAAATGGGCCAAAAAGGGCCTTATTTCTTATAACAAAAAAAAAACATTATTTTTTTTCCTCGAAATGTGGTTCAATGATGATATAGGTAATACAAGACTCATTATTTTTTATTGATCATATTTAATACACACACACACATATATAGAAATTAACTTATAACATTTATTAATTTAGTTAAGATGGTTATATTCAATTAACTATCTCTCTAAATCTCCCAATATTAATTGTTGTGTAACAAAGAAAATAAAAATTAAAGAAAACAAAGCCTATTAATAGAAAATAATAAAAATAATATATAAATTTTAGGGTTGGGCCGGGTAGGGCTTTTAGGGCCGGGCCGGGCTTGGCCCTTATGGGCTCAATCGGGCTGGGCCGTAGGGTAGGGTCGGGCTTCATTTGCATGACCCTTACCCTACCCTATTTGAGAAAGGGTAGGGCCCGGCCCGCCCTAATGTAAAGGCCGGGTAGGGCTTCGGCCCTATGGGCTGGGCGGGTTTAGGCCCGAAGGGCTAAATGATGAGGCCTAAACACCACCAATCCCCTAGAAAACAGAGAAGAGGGTTTAACTAATTATCTCAATCTCTCACACCTAATATGTACGTTGGCGACAGTACGCATGTATATCATATTTAACCTAGGCATGTATATAGAGGGTCTTTCTAGTAAGGTATCCCCTTTTTTGGCCATTTAAGGGATCACTTATTAGACTCACTTTTTAATAGCATTTGGCATCTCGATCGAAAAGTTTTTAAGTATATATGAATAGATCATCTTTGTAAATTTTCAGCCAAATTGATAATCATTAAGGCATTCATAGCTGCGATTTTCAATTATGAACACGAATGGTTCAGGTTGGAAAAATTCGGTTCATCTATTGATTTAATTTAATTCGATACCTTAATAATCGACTGAAAATTTGCAGAAATGATCCCTAAATTGCCAAAAAACAATGAATCTCTTAATAGAAGGGCCTTCTATATCTAGACACACACATCTCCTAATTAACCTAGGCATGTCTTGCCCCCATGATCTTCAACATGGGCTTCTCAACTTGGATTTTGACCACCATTCAATAAAGCCAATATTCAATAGTTTAGGCAATAATACCCATACGACCCATCTGTGACCAACCGAGCTCATGTTGATGAGATTCAATTCATTTTCTTGTGCAGCTTAGATACATCTAGAGTCGATTGTTGTATATTTACAAATGGTTCTTTCATACTTGGTAAAATGGACCGTTAAAAATACTGGCGATCCAATATGAAATAGCATATAATTAAACAGGACCATCTTTAAGCTATTGCTAGAGCTATTTTGAACACTCTTTTGAATTTTCCACATACGAACCTATACTTCAAGAGTTCAGAATCAAGAGTCATCGTATCACAGGAATCACATACTCATGTCTTCAAATGTTTGGCTATATTAGGGTGATAGGGTCAACAATTCATTAAACATGTTGGGGACAGCATGCTGGCCTGGATATATATCACACAAAGATACGAACCTATCCTTCTCAATACAAATTGTAACAAGGCTGAAAATTATACACCTCCAACTTAATTAATTAGCCAGTAAAGAATCTTTTCCATGATTGCCAAGGGAGAAATCCACCTGCAACAGAAAATTAATTAAAGGCTTAAAGCCCTTGCCCCTGGAAAATTTACAACTTAATTATTGGCAATGTATAAAATTTACAAGTTTCGATCATACCACATCCAGGACATTTCATATAGTTTTCTTTAGTCAAAACAAGTCCTGACCCTCCACACACCTCACATCTCTGTTGTGCTATCTGCCATATATATATTTCCATATATAATTATTGAAACTACAATCAACTATGTGCTAATTATATGTGTGTGTGTGTGGGGTACTCTGTGTGTCGAAATTACAATCAGCTATATGCTCTTAATTATAATTTATACGAACATCGAAAGGTACCTACAATTCTTTTGCTGAATTCAATCCCTGCTACCACAAAAGGTGTAACTCCAGCTGCATGCAAAAACACACACGTACTACTAGCTTATGATCAAAATCTATTACAAATTATATCTAAACTTGGTGTGAAATTTAGTGAATTAATTGATACCTATAGCTCCGACGACAATTTGCCAGGTGAGGACGACCGGTCCCGGATCCGTTATAGCGCCGGAAAAATCTTCGATAGCTGCAGTCTTCCAAGCTTTTCTTCCGTAGACGGTTGGAGTAGTGTTTATAGCAAAAGAGAGGTTGTGGCATTTTGTTCTGGTAATAGAGCATGAATCATATGGTTTTGTGATGTTAATGCTTGGAAATTTAGCGGTGCTGGAGTTGGACTTGGTTGGGGTTCTGATGAGTGTGAAGGAGGAGATCGAGGCTTCCATTTCGATATTGGCACCAGATTAATAGCGCCACCACTGGTCGTTTAACTTGAGACTTCAGGGAGCGAGGGAGGGAGGGTGGGAGAGAGAGAGTACAAGGTTTGATTTGTTCACCACCATTTTAAATTGCGCCACGTCTCCCAACCTATCATCACTCATTGCATTGGTCATCAACGTTTCTACATGCTACATAAGTCAGTGTCGTTTTCAATTAGAGTACTTGTACCAGCTTTATTTACTTTTTTGAATTAGGCCTTACCAATAAGATAATTCTATTCCGACCTCTAAATGTTCTAACTATTGACTACACGCACCCTTATTTCTTGTTACAAGAGTTTCAAATTGTACCCGTCAAACCTAATAACGGAAGCGCCAAAAATCACACAACCTTTGTAACCAAAAAAAGAGAGGCACTAAGCTAGCTTCCATTGTCGGCCGTGACATCGCTCTCCTCTTTTTCTTTAAGCTCAACTTTTGATGAGATCGATCATCAATCTCACTTACATTTAATTATTTCAATTTTCTTTAATTTATTTCTCTATTCAATGGTACATAATATTTGGTCGTTGCTTTAAGTTCATTCTAACTAATCTAGATAACTGATATGCTGCAAGTTTTAACTTGTAAAAATCTATGTGATCGTTTTATATTATTATTAAAATTATTGTTAGGTGATGTTACACCCATATGCAACTGAGAGTTAAGTATCATGAATTTTAGGTCATGGTAGAACGAGAATCGAGATGTCGTGGGTTAATAGAATTGTCAAGTATGTGACAAAATCACCGGCGTAATGTCAATCTCGATCTATTTTAAAGTGGTGCAAGAGAAACATATATAGAGAACACAAACAAGAAATAAAATGAGAGCGCGAGAGAGGTGCAACTATTAGAATTTACACAAAATAAGTACTATAAACTATCTCAGAATAAACACATGTAAACACGTACTGTAATTTTTACAAGTTAAAAGGGAGGTCTGGTCCAAGAAAATTGGTGGGGAGGAGTATCAGCGTCTACATCCCCTGAACACTATAGCTAAGGTTAGTAAAAGGGAGACTGCTAAACCTCGTGGTAGGCTTAAACTAAACATTGATGGTTCAATCCGTAATGACTTGGAGAGTGAAGGCATTGGGGTGATATTTCGAAATGAGTTTGGCAATGTTAACGGGGTGTGGTCCAATGCTTTGCCCCATGTTGGTTCTGCGCTTCACTGTGAAACTGAGGCCTGCAGAGTAGGTTTACTGATTGCCATTCATCAAGGGTGGAAGGAAATCGAACTCAAGTCTAACTCCTCCATCTTGGTGAATGCTCTGCACATGCAAGGTGAAGACAACTCTGAGGTTAATCAAATTATTGAGGATTGCAAGGCTTATTTACATGCTTTTAATGTTATCGTAATTCGACATATTTATAAATAAACAAATAGTGTAGTCGATAAATTAGCCCACTATCTTTAGAAGAGGCTCCTGCTTTCCTCCAGGATGTTCTTTTTGAGGATAGGTGTAATGCAAATATGAGTGCTAGTGGTCTAGGTATTATTGCCCCCCCCCCCCCCCCCCCCCCCCCCCCAATGCAACAAATAATAATATAGGCATGGGGATGAGCCTTCCAACTTGACTGAGTTTCAAACCCTTTTGAAAAAAAAAAACTATAATTTGCATTTTAGGATTGCAATAGTAATTGCAGTGTATATTAGGATTGCGGAAGCATATCGATCTTAAGATCTACATAATATATTAATAGATCCATGGCCTCCTTTCAATGTTCTTCTACTAGATTCACCCTTGATCTCAGATTGTTAATGCCTTAATGGAACAATTTTTTTTAGGTGTGGTGCTGTAGTAGGGATCAATGAAGGCATTGTAATCCCTTTATATCAGAAAAAAAAAAAAAAAAAGTTAAGGCAGTTCCTTCTGACGCAGACTAAAGTAACCTGGGTTTACAAGCAATAAACTCTAAAAAGATAAATCTAGAGTCCAGCAGAGAATTTGAGAAAAAACTCTCATTTTATTAAAATTGATATGATAAACTGATTCTAATACAAAACATGATGGTGCTTATATAGGCATCAAAGACCTTAAATCATAACCTAACAAGAAATCCTAACGAATCCAAATTTAAAAGGAAACTAAAAATCTAAAATAAAAAGAATCCTAAAACGATATAAAAACTAGCCTAAAAATATTAAATCCCCAATCGAATAATTAAGACAATATATTTTGGCCTAAATCTGATAGGGCTCACTAAAATGAGTCTTCAAGATCTCTTCGTTCCCATTCTGGAAATGTATCATGCGTCTCAAATGAACATTCTGGCCGAAAATTGATCAAATCTGATTATGAATCAAAACCTGTCTTTTTGCACGAGTAATCTGAAAAGTCGAAAACCAAATCTTCTTGAATATTCCAGCGGCTAGTAACCTCATTACACGTGAGTTACCTATTATCACTCTTCTTGATTCTATGCCGCTTCTTTACTTTTATGATTTTCTGGTTGAGTCGGGCTGATTCTCGTTCTACATCACCTTCCATCAAGGAATTATCTTATAACTTCCTTATCTTTGTCTAATGAATTACTCTAAATAACCATACATATTTGAATTCAATGTAAAACAGATTGCATTAATAAAAATATTTTCGATTACAATTTGCAAGTATTAAATAATACTCTGATGTAACAAACTGAACTTTAATACTCCTCACAATGTCAGCTCAGCTTAAGTGAAAATACTGATGTCTAGTTCAATAAGATCTTACAGCACTTGCAACACATCTCCGAGACTCCAATGCTAGTGCTAGTCGAGGGACCGAAAACGGGTGTGTGGTTGTCTTGGTGTACGTCGGTCGAGTTGTTACTTTGAGTGTAAAATCGGCAAATTTTTGGTGGAAGAAAAAAAAAACTAGGGTCCATTCTGCAATTTCTCACTAGTGTCCCTTTGTTTTACCATATTGGGTAAAACGACGCGTCGTCCCTTATCCGCTGCCATTACTGACAAGCCATTACGAATTAACCACTGCATTTAGCAGAAATCAAAATTAGCTGACAGCGAGAACAGGAAGAAGATAAAGATAATGCCATTAGATACTATTCTCTTCACTGCTACTCCTCCTAGTAGGGTTTTAGGGGATATTCTTCTTCTTCTTCTTCTTCTTCCCTTGTCTAAAAATGGTCCCTTTCTCTTTCTGCCCCTCTAACCCCTCTTCTTCTCTCAAACTCTATCTCTCCCAATTCACCCTCACCCCTCTCTCAGACCTCTCCGGCCGCAAACGACGAGCCAGTTCTTGCCGTTTTGTAGTGCTCTCCACCCACTCCAACCCCAAAATTCTCAAGTCCAACCGCCGGTCCCGCTATGGCCAGCCTCTCTCCCCATACGACGACCAGGAAGACGACGTCGAGGCTTACCATTTTGCTGACGTGTCCGACGATGATTGGCTGCTTAATGTGAGCTCTTCTCTACTATCTATATCCATCTGTTGGTTTTGTAGTGTTTGTTGTTGCATTGTTAGTTATGGCCTTCCTTTGGGTTTTGTGGGCTTTCCTTAAAGTCTGTTCTTTTGAGGTTCTACTGTTCTAGCACATTATAAAGTGTTTGCCTTTTGTTTCCTGATATGCTTGGAAATGTGAGATTAATGATTCGGAGTTCGGAAACTTTCCCGTTTCATGTTTTGTATCATTAAAGATTGCAAGTTTGGTTTTGGAGTTGTTGTCATTTGTTTATGTAATGTATGGAATATTAGTTCGTTCTGTTTGTGTGAACTTCAACTGTTTTTCCTTGGGGATTGCTTCTCTCAGGATGACTTTGCGGAGGTTTCAGTATTCGATGTTAATGGGAAGAAGTCGAAACCACACAAGGGCTATGCCAATGGCCATTTCAATGGCGAAAATGCGAAGAGTGTTGCTGAGAATGAGAAGAGTTTCATAGGAAACTATGATCATGGTTCGAAGAAAGCGAGGCAAGCTTCCTTGGATGTAGCTCGCAACGGAAAGGTAGCATGAGATTTATTATGACGAGTTGTCACAGTCTTTAAACTATACTAATTTTGCTTGAAGGACCTCATTAGTTTTCTTTGGTTGCAGCGCGCTACAAGGAAGAATATGGAGGATAGGTTCCCTCGGCTATCTGAGGAAATTGGTATGGATGTAAAGTGGTTACCCCTTATTGATTATCTAAGCACATTTGGGTTTAAGGAATCACACTTTATTCAAATGTATGAGAGGCATATGCCTTCTCTTCAAATAAATGTGTGCTCTGCTCAAGAAAGGTTGGAATATTTGTTGAGTGTTGGTGTCAAGCAGAGAGATATAAGAAGAATGGTTTTGAGGCAGCCACAAATTCTAGAATATACGGTTGAGAACAATTTGAAGTCCCATGTTGCTTTCCTGATGAACTTGGGTATTCCAAGTTCCAGAATTGGGCAGATTATTGCTGCTACTCCTTCTCTCTTTTCTTATAGTGTTGAGAAGTCGTTGAAACCAACTGTAAGGTACTTGGTTGAAGAGGTGGGGATTAAGGAAAAAGATGTAGGCAAAGTGGTGCAGTTAAGCCCTCAAATTCTGGTCCAGCGAATTGATATATCCTGGAATTCTCGTTGTAGTTTTCTTTCAAATGAGATAGGAGCACCCAGAGAAAGTATTGTGAAGATGGTTAAAAAGCATCCTCAGTTCCTTCATTATAGTATTGATGATGGACTACTGCCTAGGATTAATTTCCTTAGGAGCATTGGGATGTGTAATTCTGACATCTTGAAACTTTTAACTAGTCTCACACAGGTATGTTTCTTTCTTGTATGATCACATTTCTTATATTTGTTTGTATCAGGAAACATTTTTTTCTTCCAGATATATGTATTTGAGCGTAGGATTTTCTACTCTATTTTTACTGAAAAGTGAAATCTTAATCACGTCCTGAAGGAAGGAGAAGCAGTTTTCTTAATTCGTCCCACTTAACAAGTTCATTTCCAGAATATTTACCAAAGTTTCATTCTTTTTGATGTCGAACTTGTATCCTTGTAGGTACTATCTCTGTCACTAGAGGAGAATCTGAAACCCAAGTACATGTACTTGGTCAATGAACTTAATAATGAAGTGCATTCTTTGACCAAATATCCTATGTACTTAAGCTTGTCTTTAGACCAGAGAATTCGCCCTCGACATAGATTCTTGGTCTCCCTGAAGAAAGCACCCAAGGGACCATTTCCGCTGAGTTCATTTGTTCCAACAGATGAATCCTTTTGTCAGCAGTGGGGAACAAGCGTGGATAAATATCTGGCTTTCAGGCAGAGATTACTGCTCAAGGAGTTTGCTGAAAAATATGAAAGAAAGGGATAACTTTTCTGAAGTTAGGCCTAGTTTCCCGAATGCAAGTGTTTGAACTAGAGAAGTCTCCTATAGCAGCTTCACCAACTTTGTTGTAGGAACCCATTAATAGGGTTTTGATGAAGTTCAGAGTCTCCGGTTATCATAGTGACATGCAGTAAGCAAGTTGCCTGGTGGTTGACAGTTTTGATGGTGCGGTTTCGTTGTTTGTCATAGTGTATAAGTGGTTTTATCATGCAACTCCAGTGCCATTATTTGTACAGGAGCTGATCGAGTTTTGAGAGTACGGTTACATTTTCAGATTGAGGCAACTAATGGACACTGTTTTTGAAGTTCTGACTGCTTCTGACTGTAAAGACAAAAGAAGGTCACTGCCTTCTATCTACTATCAGGTGATTTGTTTTTCATTGAAGAAAATCGATTTACCATTAGACTGTTTTCCTTTTTGATTGTCCCCTTGCTGTATTCCTCCATGCTAGTGGACAGTTAGAACATTATGCGTGTGCTGTTTCGTGCCATTGAATAACCTTCAGATCATTGTTTCTTTCATTGTCTTCTACGATTTTAAACTTTCTAATGACGAATCCAATTGCAGGTTGTATTGTATTTGCCAACTATTATGCGGACAAAGGAGAAGCTTTACTAACTGCGATTGTCTTAAAACTCAAGGGTGCATTCTTCTATTAAGCACTTGGATTTCTCGAATGATTTTTCGGTAAGATGAGCTTTTGGTACTTATTCAGCGTGAAAGATACTCAAGAGAGCAGGACATACTACCTTGTAAAATTTAATCTCTTTATTTCTCTATAGTATATACACTTCCAAAGTTTCTGTTTATGCTACCATATTATTTATGTACTTTTTATCACTTGGCTGCTGTGGTCTCTCCCCCAACTATACGGCGTATGTTGTTCTGCTAGAAACATTTGATAAAGAACAATTAGGAGTGGAGCCCTATATTGAGTTCATATCTTGCATTTAGCCAATCATTTTCATTATGCATGTCATAATCGGAATTGTTCACTGAATCTGTGGTTTATCATAAGAATATTGATTGTTAACAAAAACGTGTTCCAATTGGATGACTATATAGTCTAAATTTCCATGATGATGATGATCTATATAGATGGACTTGATCAAAAAAGGATCCTACCAGTGTTTGGGAAATAAACGGCAAAAGACATTTGGTGTGGATAAGAAAGGGGACTTTGGTTCATCTTTATGTAAATATATAATGAGATATATATGGTATTCATCTATCTATATATGGGCGTAGACATCACACAGTATGGAGATGCCACTTGAGCTCCAGTAACAATAAATTGTTAAAAGGAAATTTGCTGGCATTTGATCCAGTCTCTGGCTATAAACTTGAACGTCATCCATTCATCACTGTTTGTATGCTCGATTGAGATCTTTATCGATTTTCCCTATTAGTTGGTGGGTGGTGTCCATTTCAGAAATTAATAGCAACGAAAGAGACAATGAATGAGACATGGTTTAAGATCATGTATAGCCATCAAGGTCGGTTTGTCCTTGCAATGGGTTCTGGCGTTCTGCCTTCTGCTTTTTGTTGCTTAGCTACTTAGTACTTACCATTCATATTTAGTCTTAAAGAGATTTACCATAGGAGGTATAAAAATTGTTGAATTTTTTACATTTTCCAGAGAGCATTTGATGCGTTAATAACAGCTTCAAAGAAGATTTAGGTAGAGATAATTGCAACCAGACTGACCGACCCTCTCTACATGCGACCCTTCTCCTGAAGGAGAACCTCAGTGAAAAACCAAGGACTAAAAGTTTCAAGATATCAGCTCTGGTGGGTATCTTCTTGGTAGGTTAAACGGATATCTGACAGAAGAAAAACCTCTTCTCCTGGCTTCTCTTGGCTTTTAGGTACGATACAGAATACAGAGAAGATAAATCAACGCTTATAATGCATGTGCTTTCTGGCATGAATTGATGCTTCCAATGTCTGTTGAAAGCAAAAAAACAACTTTTTTTACTTTCTCCAACAGAAATGAACTACCTAAGATGCACACGTGGTCAAAATCTCGGTTCTTTTTGCCGCCCAATCACAAATAGGAGCTTATAAGCAAAGATAGAAGCAAGAATCAATATACGAGGCTTTGTTTTCTCCACCACCTATCTTGATCCTCCAAATTTGCTAGACTCAATGACTGAGTTCCCTCTAACCTAAGAACCATCATGTGATAAGATAAAAATTATAGTAAACTAACAAAAATGAGAAAAAAAAAAACAGAAACCCACTTTGATCAAACTAGTATATGTAGTACTTAAGACTTGTAGTTGAAGTTCGTTCACATTTTGCTCATGGTGACAGAGCTGTGAATATGAACAGTACATTATTAAGATCCCTGAAACACCTGCATATACTCTACATCTTTCTTCCACTAAAAGACTAAATATAAAGACCTAGACGTCTTTGCCTTCTGTGATCAACATTAATTTTACCTGTACTTCTAAGTATCGAATTACGTCGTTCAACCCAGTAGTGATAGGGAGGAATGTCATCTAGCGTTTCTTCATGCAGACGATATGTACTTGCAGGAAACTTTTGACAAGCCGATGAAGCCGAGAAAAGGAAGAGAGCTGTTATGTGTAGAACCAAACATATCATTGCCTTTTGAACTGGTACCTAACTCTAATCTTCTTTGTGTCACTGATCCTATATGACAGCTGAAATGCCACTAGCTATCGAAGTTGCAAATGGGCTATCTGGGAGATTAAGTCCTTGACTGCATCAAAATTTAAAGATATCGTTGTCAGAAAAAAGGAAATGATGAGAAGATTTAACAACCTTCAGCAGAACAAAACAACTTAATACCTCTCTTGCTCGGTGTAGTTGGTGCCTGTATGTTTGGGTTTATTATCACTTGTGGACCCATTGTTTATAACATCAAACAGATAATCAAAACATTCTGCAGGCGGGACGCTGAAATTATCTGCATGAACTACGGGAAATACGAAATATTATAGGTGAAGGAAAAAAATTACTCTTTCCAACCAAAGTTAATAAAATGATAGAAACTACAGAACCTTCCGAGACTTTTCGCCCATCAATTAAGTAACCAGAATAGGGCTGATTTGCAACTGGCTTTTGCATAAAATGCAGCTCAGCCAGCCTACTCCTCTCAAGTTCAAGTGCAAATTCTTGCTCTTCCAGCAACTTCTTTTGCAGGAATCTAGAATTATGACACCATCTTGACACTACAAGAATTATGATGTATATTAGCCCGCATGACACCTCTTAAAACAATTGACACACAACAGATTTAAATTTATAGAAAAGAAAAGGCAATTAACTGACCAACATATCACTTCTAAAGCAATTTATAGGAAAAAGGGGATTCGTGTCTCAAGTGTAAACCCAGTACTACATTATTTTAACTCAGAAGAAATAAGAGCTTCTAGTCTACAATGAAAGCAATGTTAGGTTCTACTCACTCGAATGAAACACAGGTTCCATGTCTGAGTAGTGTGGAGAATAATGATCAGCTGGCTCCATTCTCTCTTGGTACTTTCTGGATAAACAAAAAGAAGTCATTTAACATGGATCAGACAGAAGAATAGATCCCTCAAGCAGAATGTAACTGACGAATGGTTCTGAAAAACAACAACTGAAGATCAAATACAACTCCAAAACAATAAAAATATTTTTCAATAATTCATGATCTGTTAAGAATGCTATTTCACATGTGCAGGATTAAGAAGCAAGCACATAGAAGAAGTCAATTAATTATCAGAAACAAATAGCCTGAAAAACAATGTCTCATACCAAAGTTTCATAGGACGCACGAGGAACATGTCCATCAACATCTTTGTCAAATTTTATTTAGGAAGTTTAAATCCACTGTACTCTGGTTAGTTGCTTGGAAAATACATGTTTTTGGGTTAACACTCAAGATATATCATTGTTGTTAGCACTAGAAGGTTAGTGTCAGGCATAAACCACTAATTGCAGAACCTTTAAGCAGCAATAATAATCAGACAACTCGATCCCAAGTTTAGTCTCACTTTTGTTATACGCATAATATGGAAACCTCTACCTTTCAGCAAGCTTTGATTTTTCCCTGTAAGGTTTCACAAGAACACGAGCCCCACAAACAAAATGAGGATTTCCTTTTGACAAAATCATTGTCACAGTGTCTGCATTAACAAAGGTTACAAACCCAAACATCCTTTTCGGTTGGCAGGGGATCCTTACATCTTCAACAGGGCCAAAGGTGCTGCAAAGAAAACCAACATCATGAGAAAACTATTGAACCCTGAAAAATTATATGCAAAGAAGACTGAAATATACTTCATTTTAAATGAGCTCAAAATTTTGACTTACTTGAAGTAGTTGGAGACATCATCTTCACTAAAGGTGCTATCAGCTGGAAATGTTAAATATATTTGCCGAGAACCACTAACAATTGGACCAGGATCGCCTCTCTCATTCCGATGGTCCATGTATTTTAATGAGTCTTCTGCCAAAATTATTGCGTGCTGCCCATGAGGCCTATTACACAGATGGACAAGTTAAATACCAAATATATGAAAGACTATCCAGCTAAAAATCACAAAATATAGGCCAAAAGGATTGCACCTGTCAATCAGCCGTATACTGCTTCCAATCCGAGCAAGAAGCTTTGTCAAACTATAACCAGCTTTCCCATGTCTTTGGCTTTCGGTGAGATAGCCTTCTGCTTGAAGAGATTTTCCATATTTCTCATAATACATCATTGGCAGAGAAGCAATTGAAATAGGAGTACCCCTTCTTGATCTAAGCAGCTCGATGATTTCCCACTCCAACTTCTCAAGAGACATGGGCGAGATAACATGATCATCAGTAATGCCATCATTCCCATACATCTGAGAGAAGCTCTCAGGAATCACTTGTCCATGGTAATACCTACAGCTGCTTCCATGCTTACAAAAGCCCTTACTGAAGTAGTGACAAATCTTAACGGGAAACTCTAGACTTGAAAATCGTCTACCTGGTCTAGGACTTAAGCTTCCCCCGAGTGTAGCATCCCGATAATAGTACTCATCAGGGAATCCTGAAATCCCGGAATTGGGTGGTTCCATTTGATCCTCAAAACTCAAAAATCGAGCCTGGTTTTGCAGTTCCTCAGTAGAATCAGAGAATCCGAATGGCATGAAATCCATGTTCTGCTTAGAAACAAGTTGTGGATCCCAACAGGGGGTTGGGAGCCGAAAGGCTGCAGGAGGCCTAGAAGAAACAGGCGAAAATGGGGCGAAAGCAGCAGACGATGGATTTATGGAAGGTGAGATTGGGGATGACACTGATTTATTAGCCAACTGCTGAAGTTCAGCCTTGGCTTTCAGCACCACTTGGTGAAACAGATGGTCTGGAGCCAGGGCCAAGCGAGCCATTTCGTGTTCCCCATGACCTTGTAAAAGAAGATAACCTATAATCTTTGTAACATTTTCTGGGTCTACCTCCTGTATTCTACCAAAAACAAGTTTCGTAGAGTCCGAAAAATCCATCATCTATCTATTCCCTGCAAATGTACATACATGTAGAAACAATAACTAGCAGAATATTACACCAAAGGAAGAAAAAAAAATTATATACTCCAAAAGTACAAACTTGAAACCTCAGAACTAATGATAAAAATCACAGGAAGAGAGAAATATTTGCTAGATAGAGAGAAAATACCGTTTGAATAGAAATTCAATATCCTCCGTATCTATGATACATAGCACAAGAATATGAAATCTAGGCCCTTATATATAAAACCCTAGCCGGAGATTCAGTGAATCAGTTTCTACTGTTCTGTCAGAAGATATTGTTACTCGTTTTAAGCCAAAAAAGGAAGTATAATCAAATACAGAGAATATAAAATTAAATTAGTCTCATCTCAACCATGGAAAAAAGCTGTAACCAAAGCGAGAAATGGACATTCCTTCAAATCTGGCTAAACCATTATTTAAAAAGGCTGTTCTTTCCAAATCTATCACAGACATAAAATAAAGACCATACACACAGAAGAAAAAAATTATATCCAAAATCACACTTACTTTACAGAAAAGAAACCTCGGAAAACTGCTATTTTCATACACAAAACAGAACAAGTGCAGAATACTGGAACCATAAAAACATTTCCCATTTTGGGAAATCTGGAAACCTCACTCTGCCTCAGCTAAAAAAAAAAACATTCTTGATGATTAAATCGCATGCTTCATCACCTCTTAAACCTCCATCAAATTCCTAGAAACATGATTTTCTTTCCAACCTCAAAAACCCAGTTGAAAATATTCCAAAACAGACTAGAAGCTATAGACTGATAAACAAGAACACATCTTTATCTCCTATCCAAACCAAAAGCACATGCCTTTGTTAAAGAAAACAAAAAAGGTATTAGGTTTAAACCAAGAAAGGAAAACATACCCACTAAAATCATTCGGTTTCCAAGTCCAGCAGAAACTTTGTTCAAAGAAAAGAACTTGAAAGCCCCAACAAATGAAACACAATGAGTCTCTGTGTTGTTTTTTCTTTTACCTTTTTCTTTTTCTGGGTCCTCTGGTTACGAGTCCATGTCTAGTAGTAAGTACTCTCACACTAAAACTTTATCTGAAAAAAATAAATAATGTTAATCTCTGAAAACTGACAGAAAATGTAGCGCACTTCAAAATTCAAAAATAAAAAAGAGAGGAACGAAAATTTAGGCAACAATTTTTCCATAAAATTTTGAATGTATCTTCTTCATAACTGATTCAAAACGTCGTGAATTACATAAATGCCCGCGTCCTTGTTCCAATTTCCAAATTTATTAAACAAAAACAATAATAACAAAAAAAAAAAAGACGTATTATTGTTCGAAAGTACAAATGTGCTAATTTTAGAACACTCCCAGGTACAACTAACATAACACATGTCGGTCAACTGACACGTGTCGGAAATCTGGAAGTGGAGTGGGCCACAGCGGGGGAGGGCCGTCGGATCAGCCTTGCAGGGATCTCAAGGGGTGTGGGACTTGAAACCTTGAGTATGATGACAAAGCCACTTGGTAATTCGGGGGTCCCATTTTGACATTTCATTGTTGCAGCATGCGGGACCTGTGTCTGCGAGTGTACAATATCTTGTTCTAGTGTACCAGTACACTGTACAAGTTCTATGTGTAAATATCTTTGTCCTTCTCTTCTTCAATTTTCGAATGCAATGCAAGCAATTTTCCTCTCTAACCTTTCTCTTTCTAGTTTTTCAATTCATTACATATCATGTGGATTCATTTATGTTTACAATATATATATTTATTATCTTAAAAAATAACTAATTTCATTTCATATTTTACCTTTATTTATATTTAACCTTATTAAATGCTTTTTATTAATATGAATAATAAAAAAAAAAAAAAAAGCTCTTCACTCTTTTGTTTTTCTAACATTTTTTCCATTTCTTATATTTTCTAAATTCTTCAACGAAAATTTTTCTTTTATTTATTTGGTGATGTTCCAATACTGAGACTTTTTTAACATCTTGTTTTATATAAAACCCACAAAAGCCAAAAAAAAAAAAAAAAGATGATAAAGCTCACTGACATGGCAGCGGCAATTTTTTTTTTTGTAACATTCTCTTTGATATATGTATATAAATAAAGCAAACATTTGGTTTTTTTTTTTGTTTCAGTTATGTCTTTTTTCTTTTTGGGAAAAAATTTGAAGTATGTTCTTAAATATATATGTATATATTTGTAATATGTATACATTTACGTACTTAAGCCCACAAGATAATATAAATTGCAAATAAAAAGGATTCACAAAAGTTGAAAAGCTAAAATTAATTACTTAATTAAATGTATGTGAAATTAAATAAGGGTAAAGAGGGAAGTGAAAACTTGTCATTTAATTGTATTAATTATTTGAATTTTTTAAATAGTAGAATACACATGACATGCAATGAATGAGAAAGTTAGAAAGGAAAATGTTGGAGGGGAAGGTTGCTAACATTCCTCATTTTCGAATATGAAAAGCATTGTTTGATGTATAGAAAAAAAAAAAAAATATATATATATATATATATATAGGAAAAATTATCATTTCAGTCACCAAACTATGATTCAGTTGACATTTTGGTTACTATAGTCCTACAAATTTCACTTTAATCACTCAACTCAAATACTGTTTATCACTTTAGTTAATGTCGTCAACTTCATTGTCAAGTTCTTGTAAATAACTCATATTTTCATGGCATTTTAGTTAAATTGAGTACCGAATTCCTCTTTTTTCTTTTTATTTTCAAGATATTTTTTGACAAAAAAGTTATTTTCTCAAAGAGACACTAAGCTTGATCCTTTTAGCTTCTTTAAGAGATATAGCCCTATTTAACGGTGTATTTTTTCTTTTTTTGAATTATTCCTAATTTTAATATTTTTTTAGCAATTGGACCAAAATGTCCTTAGTTGCAATGGTGTGTAATGAAGTATTTAACGATAGTTACTAAAATGAAAAATAAATCTAAATTTGAGTGACTAAAGTTATATTGTAAAAAATAGAGTGACCAAAGTGTCGATTGAGTTATAATTGAATGACCAAATTGATAATTCTTCTATATATATATATATATATAAAGTATAATCTCGAAATTTTTTTTTAGAAAGTTCTTCTATACACAGACAGTTTAAGTGATTCAGCATCTATTAGATACTTAGATGATCTCATTCCTTTATAGTTAAGAATGCATTTGATGTTATCCAATATCTATTTATGCTAGTGCAAGTACATGTTTGTGCTATGAAATATGAATAACTAAACCTCTTCCTAGTTTTCTCATTTAGAAGCATTTTTAGGCATTTAAGAATAGTTTTAAACTTGCTTGAAGTATTTTTATTTTCAGAGTACTAAACTCTAAATTGGGCATCATGTAATCTGAGACCATAGAATAATTACTCTCTTTCCACACGTCGAAGTCAGTTAAAAATCTATTTAAGACTGAACATGAATTCACCTATCACTGTCAGATTTCCAGGCAGTATATGCGGATGTTTTTTTTTTTTTTTTGACAACTTGAAATACACAATAAAAAAACAAGGGGAAGAAGAACCCTTGACAGAAACAAACAAAGAGCCAGGGCCAAACCAACTAAACTAAAGGTGGACCTGGAAGCCCATCATACAACAAAATTTCAAGTAAAGAGGAGGGAGGGTGACGAACCCAGTTGGAAACAACAAGATGGGCTGCTTTATTAGCCTTTCTACTGATCCCAGACCAGTTAAACTGCCGGGTTGAAGAGAGCTACCGGACTTGAGAAATAATGGTTGCAGCTTTCCAATCAGAGGCAGGGAGGTTATGGGAGATGGAGTTTATCAAAGTTTGAGAATCTGAAGAGATAATGATATCCATATGAGGGAAGGGGTTTGCCAGAAGAATTGCTTCCCGAACTGCTAATGTTTATGCGGATGTTGAAAAGGCCAAATCTGCCCTAGGAAGAGGGACAATCAATCTAAAAGCCAAGTATAAGTAAGTGGAAAACATGTTATTTCCAACATCCCCACACCACACACACCCCCCCCCCCCCCCCCCCCGCGCTCTGGTATTTGGTTTATCCATAGTTCCATACCATATCTGGCAATCTGGCATCACATAGGAGCAATATTGTCACGTGGATTATTCCAGTGCTTTTTGACCAATTCATGTGGGACTCTCCGAGACTCCGATTCATATGGACAATAGCAAACTTGAAGTTAATGTCATTACCGGCCCAGCCCAAGATTAGGGTCCACGATCAGTGTTATGTACAATTCCAAGCTTGTATTTTCTACAGCCATGTGCTATTCAATGGTGATATATCCAACACATTTATGGTTCAAGAAATACGAGTCCGTGATGAGCATATTATGCAAAATGTACTTCAAGCATTCACTACTAATGTCAGTACAGGAAGGGCGTGCAGTACCGTTTGATTCAACTATGGAGTATGGCGGGAATTTCCTATATAGTCTATATGCTAAAACCAAGTCACCAGTCGCTCACTGCTTTCAACCTTCAAGATCTGTCGAACTGAGCACCGCCCTGAGATGCAAATATAATCAGATCCACGAACACACCACTGCTCCTTTTAAGGAAGCTGGCCGCCCTTGCAAATTCAAACACGTCCTAATTCGCTAGATCTTACCTAAAGATGCAAGCGAAGCAAGAATCTAATGCCACGCCACACCGCCTGGAGATGAGGTAGCCAAGACCAAGCTGACCATAAGGTGGTGGACGGATGACATTAGGTAAAAACCCTAAGTCACTCGGTTTTTTAATTTTTTTTTGTAAAATCAATTACTAAATTAATTTTTAAGTTTAAATAGTGTATTGACATTAGAATTATCATCCATTGTTGCATTGGTAAATTGAATGCAATTGTCAATTTCAATAAATAGTGGATTAGCTATTATCAATTTAGTACGCAAATCAGCAATTTCCTTTAATGCTCCGGTGCATCTACTCTTAAGAAGTGTATCGGTATGTTTTGTTCTTCGTCTCTTATTTGGGGTGATTCTCTTAGGTTAGGCAGTAGGCACACCAATACAGTTCCAGATCAGGAGAGCATGTCTGCACTTTCTGAATATAAATGTCCGGCCATAGATTTAAGCAAGGCTGCACATCTGGGATGTTTTAGATCATTTGACAAACTCCTTCTGACTAAGGAAATTCGGGTACATAGCGATCTTTGATCAGATAAAGCTATTAGGATCGGCTCATTACAGCTGACAAACTAGTAAGCAAGTTGCACATATGATCTTAAGTTCTTGTATAATTCCGAGCTTGACCATGAACTTAAATCACAGAGAAGGTTTTTGTGTATATATGCTAGTTGCTCAAATTTGGGCATGTTGGCGTTTGCTCTAAAAGCCCAAACCCAAAAGGAAAAAAAAAAATTGGGCATGTGGAAGATGTCATAAATCATGATCATGACTCGATGAGATTACCTCATCAGCTTGTAACTACTCCAAACATGTGATGGGATGGAGCTTTTTGGCAATTATTGACACTGTGTATGCATGTACAGATGTACTACACTAGTTGACTTGATAATTTACACTAATTGACTTCTATTAAGTCATAAGTCATAACAAAGTTAGAGCAGCGCAGAAGAAGAGCCATGAGCAAAGAATTCTTGTCATAGCTAAGCTACCTAGAGCTGGTCTGAAAACGCGGCAATATACCTTTGAAGTTTGAACCCTTAAAAAGTGGATCTCCAGCTTCATGAACATATATCACATGAGGATTACTTGCAATCTTAGATTAATCTCTCGCGGGTTCATACAATTATTTCGTATCTTATATATATGACTAAATAGATTCCATAAATTTCTACATCTTCATCATATATCATAGGATTGATACTCTCAAAACACCAAATCAGTTACATTTTTCAGAAAACACTTTTTATTGGGTGGGCTACAATTTGATGGTAAGAGATCAATATCTAATTTAAAGTGAACTCATCCATGTGTATATGAGCAATCTAACTATCGAAATCGTGTTGCCGGAATGAAAAAAAGAAAAAAGAAAAAAAAAAAAAAACTTCTTTTTTTTCCCCATCTATTGGAAATTGTTCATGTGTTCTTAGTCGTTTTCATAAGCAAACGTATATAAGACATCTGTTTATCATATCACTTGTGATGATTTTATGGAAAGAAATGTTAGTTTTAGGGATAAATTGATTTCCTTTCACCGAGAGGGTCTAACTATGTATGATATAGTTTGTGAATGAATGTTGCAGCAAAGAATTGTGATTGAGGTGCAGATGAGAAGCCGAAAACGTCGTGCCAAGGCCATGAAGATAGCTGCTGTCGCTGATGGTGTGTTTATATTAATATTCTCAACGTTATGTTTCATTTGCCGTACATTTTTTTTTCTCCCTGTTTTGAGTCTTTCATATATGAAAATTAAAGGAATGGAGTGAATTATATACTTGTTTTGATTACCATGATGGTGATTTAAGTACTGTTGCAGGTGTCAATTCAGTGGCTTTCAATGAGGAAAACAGAGATCAAATCGTGGTGATTGGAGATGGAGTTGATCCAGTTGGCTTGGCTCTCTCTTTGAGGAAGAAGGTTGGCCATGCTACCTTAGTGAATGTGGAAGAACTAGCGGAACAAGCGGAAGATGAATAAGAAATTAATAAGCGAACAAAAGGAAAATAGAAGTAATAACCATGCATGCAAACTACTTCTGCATGAAGTTCTTCATGCATGATCATGCTAGTGATCATCGATGAAAGTCTATGTTTGGTTCATGCAAAATGGAAGTTTCTTGTTTATCTGGTTTTTTTATTTATGTAATTGACAGCTCCATTTCCTTTTCTATTTTCTACGCTTCAATTTTCGTCTCATAATTGTGAAGATTTTAGTTTTATGTGATAACATGCATGTTTATTTGCTTAAACTAGGTGATGATCTCGATAATCTATAGATAAAATCATTTAGGGGGACTAGGGGAGAATGAATATGATGGAAAAAATCATTTACATTGAGTTGTTTAACTACTAAAAACGTAGAATATGAATGTTGAATTCCATCGAACTGTTTATTTATTTATTTATTTATTTTAATTTTTTATAAGAGAATCAAAGAATTTCACTTATACCTCCATGGTGACTCGAATCCAGGATCTCGATTATAGGTAGTAGATGCTCTAACCAGTAAACATACATATATATATATATATATATATATATTTTTTTTTTTTTTTAAAACCCCGCCTCATTTCCATCCTTGATGAGACTCGAATTCCTAACCTCTTATATATGAGACCAAAGCCTTACCACCCCACCAAACACACATACCCATCTATTTGTAAACATATTAATTTCATGCTCATTCAAAGTAACTAAGGATGACATGACATAAATTGTCTTCATATGGTCCAAAGCAAAAAAAAGAATTGTTTCTTCCACTTAACTCCTTGCCGTATCTATTGTACATGATATATAGACGGTCACAATGAGGTAGGACTGTAGGATCCTGCCACATGAGAGACACTTCATTGTGACAGAACACGTACATTTTGTCAATTATTTTTCAATACAGATGCGTATGAGAATGAGATTTTTTTTTCCTCCCTCTTTGTGGAGGGGAGGGATTAGAAAGTATTATATACTATAGGAAAAAGAAAAAGTCTATATGCCTTATATTCTAACTTCCTTAATCAAATATACAGCTCAATGCACAATGAATTAACTATTAGCCATACGTGCTATAAATTTCATAAGTCCTAGTATAGTAGCTTCAGATTTCATCTTTTGTAGCACCCTCTGACATTGAAATTCCCTAGTTAACAATGCCAAGCATTTTCATGGAAGCTAGCTGCACAATAACCGTGTTGCAAAACCTGATACTCGATCTTCTTCGATACGAATGAGTCTGGCTTGCACATGTACAGTACTGTTAATTTTCTTTTGGTTGAATTAGTGGCATTTAATTAAACTTCTAATTGTATTGAGTGAGTAGCTAATCAAACATGCATGCATGTGCTTTAGAATTTTTATGTAATACTTTTTACGCGTACGTATACTAATGCAGCTAATCACGTTGACTTATTAGTTAGGAATGTGCTAATTGACTTCTAGCAGTCGTACGTCTTTGTTATTCAAATTAATTAGCAAAGAGGATCGAGTAGGCAAAAACACTGCGATAGGCCCTGCAATGTATACGTTGAACCCACAAAATGTGGATCAGAAAGATAATCTAGTGTAATTAATAGCTGCCATTGCCATGTTAATTAGCAAAGATAGTTTACATTTGCATTATAAAAGACGGACTTGGTTTTCTAGCTCTTCATTACATTCTTATAAAGTTAGCAGCTAAGAACATCCTTAGCTGCTCTTCTTGGAGAACCCACATTCTGGTTTTGTTCATTACTGCAGAATATGAAGGTAAATCTACTACTCCCAAACCAATTTGGTATTCTCATCCACTTTCACTAAAAAAACCAATTAAGGGCTTTGGTTGTCTAATAGACCCCAAAAACATTTACTTTGTAAGTAACTATAACACATGTTTCTGCAGCAAAAGATAACCATTGAGGCGAACATTTGGTGTGACAAATGTCGGTCCAAGGCCATGAAAATAGCTGCTGTAGAAGATGGTAAGATCGTATATATATGTACATTGTTATGCTAATTAATGAATCAGATTTTGATCTCTGATAGTGTTTCTTTTTAAATTTTTGAGTAATGTACGTTGTTGCAGGTGTTAAATCAGTGGCTTTCAAGGGGGCAAGGAGAGACCAAATAGAGATAATAGGAGACGATGTTGATGCAGCGGGATTGACCGGATTGCTGAGGAAGAAGCTCGGCTATGCAGACTTAGTGAGCTTGGAAGAAATAACCGAAAAGAAAGTTGATAAAGAGGAAAAGAAACCTAGCCCTGATGAGCAAAACTATAGTCCAATTAGGGGAAGAAGAGGTTGTCACTACCATGAGATGGAATTGCACATCTATGATCCACCATCAGGGGGTTGCACCATTATGTGATCATATATATGCATATAGCCCCTCCACTGAGAGATTTTTTTTTTGGTCATTTTAAGGGATCATTTGTGGGACTCATATTTCGATCACATATCGATATCTCGACTGTTCAATTCAGCTATTGATGACTGTTAAGGTATTGAACTAGATTAAATCAATGACAAATCAAATATGTCCAACTTGAACCGTTCATGCTTATAGTTGTAAATCACACTTGTGGATGGCTTAACGATTATCACTTTTATTGAAAATTTATAGAAGTGACCTACTCGTATAGATCTAAAAGCTAAACGGTGAAGATGTTGATATGTGATCGAAAAGTCACCCTAATAATCAATCCCTTAAAATGACAAAGAAAAAATGAATCCCTCATTGGAAGAGTGTATATATATATATATATATATATAAAACCTTGCTCAGGTGCGGATATCCGCACCTAAGCAAAAACGTACGGATTTTGTGTTTTTCCTTATTTTTCGATCACACATTTACATCTTAACCGTTCAGTTTTTAGGGTTTAGGAAGAGTGTATATATATATATATATATATATATATATATATATAAAACCTTGCTCAGGTGCGGATATCAGCACCTAAGCAAAAACGTACTGATTTTGTGTTTTTCCCTACTTTTCGATCACACATTCACATCTTAACCGTTCAATTTTTAGGTCCTAATGTATATATCATCTCTGCAAAATTTCAGCCAATTTGGTGATCTTTAAGGCATCCAAAACTGCAATTCACACGAACGAACCGAATCTGTCGAACCGGAACCGTTCGTATATATTGTTGTAATTTGGAGTTTTGAATGCCTTAAACGATCACCAAATTGGCTGAAATTTTACAGAGGTGATCTATACATTAGGACCTAAAACCTGAACGGTTAAAATGTGAAAATGTGATCGGAAAGTGGGTCAAAAGTGGAAATCCGTACGGATCGAAAAACTACGGATGTTGGCAGTGGAGAACCGCTATATATATGTTTATATATATATATATTTTGAAAGGCATTGGAAGAGTATATTGCATTTCATATATTTTGAAAGGCATTGGAAGAGTATATTGCATTTCATGAATGGTTAAGTCTAGCAAGACAGCAAGTTATATTATTCATCTTTAATAATTTAATGTATTATTATTGGTCCTTTTAGGGGATTCATTGGTTTGTTCTCTCTCTCTCTCTCTCTGACGTCTCAGCGTCTTTATCGTATGAGGCATTCTCTTCTGGGCTAGCTTAGTTACAACACTAGTAAATGTGATCGATCAATACTAGTAATACCTCATAACCATATAAACTTGAAAGTACGTGCTAACCGGAGGATCTAGTTAATTACGTGGTAGTTTTGTCTGCAGTGTTTTAAAGCTTGTAGCGACTAGCGAGTACAGTTTCTGGATACGTGCATGTTTTGTATTTTATGATCGTTTGGGAGACTTAGAAAAGCACCTCCCTTGTTAGGGTCTCTTTCGAGTTCTTCAAGAAGGGTCATTTCTACCGGAAGTTAGTGAAGTTGAAATCATCAAATATCAAATCAGGTTTATTCAATCGAATGTATTAGTCTACATAATTAGTGACTCAATGAATTTCGATGCGAATACACAAGTTGTTCTTTCAAAATAATTAAAGATTGAATGGTTAATTTTGACAATTGAATTAATTACTTGAAGGTAATCGTCCGGCACTCCTTCCTTGTTTTTCATCATAAAATTGGAACGAAGTCCCTAAATTGCACATTGACCCCTTTCACCCCTCACTCATCATCCTCTCCTTTTGTGGTGCCCCAGTGCATCACAATCCCTGAGAAATTCTCCACATCCTCCCACCACCCACCGATTCTATCAACGATGCTTATCTAAACTCAAACTTTATCAGAGATCCTCAATTCCATTCGAGTGAAGGAATCAATTTCACTATCAGTTCTGCAAATGGGTCCTAGAGTTCCTGACAATACCAGTTTTGACTTAATTGAACATAAACCCCTTATCGTTGAAAGGTCACACACACCATAAATATCCGGCCGTGATCAATAATGCAGATGACTGACCTGGCAACTTGGCCTACGGAATAATGCAAATTATTGGACTTTCAACGTTTCAAATAATCAATAGTACGTAGAGCGCGATGGACAATAATGCACATATACGACGACTTCACTTCAAGTCTACAAATTTGATGAACTTGTTTATGTGCAAGGAATTTATCTAATTCCAGCCACCTTCTTAGCTCCTTCGCCTTGGGTTACTATAGCATTTTTCTCGACTTATCACAAGTCAGAGTCGTAGCACATGTTATTCTCATATCTGTTTGGTTTCTGTTTTTGACATCCCCGTCCTACTTACGAGATAAGCTATGATACTGTGATGTTTATCATACACTGATTTTATTTTTATTTGAACAAATATTACAATTTATATTAATCACAATTGCAACATTAAGAACAAAGTTACCCCATCCGTTTACACTATTTATATATAATTAAACTAAAATTACAATATGACAACAAATTTATTCAAAAATATGTAACAATGTCGTAGGTGGTGTAATATCATTAATATAACTACGATGACACAAAATAGGATTCTTGTTACCACAATGACAACAAATTTGTTGTCTCATTTGTAAATGTAGATATGACGTACTAGCATGCATGTGCTATAGAACTTTCCCTTACTGAAAGAAGCTATCAAACATGAATGACTTGTGTCTATTAAAGAACTTCAATCTCTACCTCCGTTTTGTGAAACCCATAAACATACACAAATCAAATACACTTCTTCACGAGAATGGGAACCTTGCGGGGCAACGCTTCTTTTTTAGCATCTCTATCTTTTTATGTTACTCAATGTCACCCACCTTTTCAGTTTTGTGCAAACACTTTACCATGTTGATGAGGGCTTTGCCTTATTGCAATTGAAGGAAGGAAAAAACTCACAAACAGTACCTGAATTACGGACCACTAATAACTTTGGTACCTCAACTTCAAAAAATATAATTTTGGTATCTGGACTTTTCACCCCGACCCAAGATTCATAAGTAGGAACAATAAAACCTAGCTTTTCAAGGGTATAGTCGTCCTTTCACCATTCATCTTATTTGAAGCTCTCTCCATCACCTCTTCTCTCTCTATCTCATTAAACAAAATACATCTCTCTCTCTCTCTCTCTCTATCTCAGTCTCTCTCAGCTCCCCCAACCGCAACCTCTGCCGCAACCCAATATGATAGTGGGTCTCAATTCCTGCCCCTCCCTCATGCCCAACCCTCGTATAAACCTTAACAACAATGACGACGACAACGCCAATGCCACCGCCACCACCAACAACAACAACTCGGCCGCGATGTTGGGTAGTGGGCCGAATTTGAGTAGACTCCTACCTCGTCTTCGACGTCCTTCGCGCCTGCTCCGCTCAGCCACCTAGTACCTCCGCTACTTCAATTGGAAACCGAGCCACCATCCCACCACCCACCTCAACAAGCACCGCCTCACCGGCGAAAAGGAAAGCGTAGTCCGGATTAGAGCTTGTAACGGTAATAACTATGGTCTTCATCACCGAAGAGCAAAGCGTAGTTCGGATTATCCGACTACTTCTCACCAATCATGGCTTCAAAGTAGGGTCCGTTCTTGGAGGAGTACTCGACGAGCTTGTTGATCCAGTTGTGGAGCTCCAACGACCAGAGTAGGATGGTTGGCGTGGAAAGGAGGGGGGATGAGGGGAGAGGGGAGGTGGATCTTTATATTGTGCAATGAAAGAAAAACAATTTTTTCTTTGTGGGTTGATTTTAGGAGACTCGACATGGCCATGGGTGCATAATTTGGGTTGTTGTAATCGAACAGTTTTATAGATCTAGACCACACTCACAATTCAGTAGAAGTAGAAGATTGGTTAATTGATTTTTGTCGAACCGGTTGCTTAAAAGCATGTATTGAGTGTGGTATGAAGAAGAAGAAGATTAGGAACAAAATATAATTGATTGGTTGTGAGGTATGAAGAAGAATAGAATTGGCGAGAAACCCATCTCCAGAATATAATTGATTCTCATTTTCATTGAGGTATGAAGAAGAAAAATTCTGAGATTGCAGAGAGATATGACAGAGCTTTGGAGAAGAGAAACAGTAAAATGACAGATTTATCATTGAAAAGTTAACCCCATTAACGGTTTTACTATTCCCATATACGTAACTTGGGTCGGGGTTAAAAGTGTAGGTACCAATATGATATTTCTTGAACTTGAGGTACGAAAGTTATTAGTGGCCGATAAGTTAGGTACTGTTTGTGAGATTTTCCTTTTAAAGAAAGCTTTACTGTAACACACAAGTCTGCGCATCCAAAGTTTGCATCTTGGACAGCGCAAGAAGGACATATGAATCTTAGTTGTTGCTCATGGAGTGGTGTCAAGTGTGACGAGTACCCTGGCTATGTCATTGGCCTTGACCTAAGAAGCAGTTATCTTTATGGTTCTATCAATTCCCGCAGCAGCCTTTTTCGATTAGTTCACTTGCAAAGATTGGACCTTTCCGATACTGACTTCAGCCTTTCTGAAATACCATTGAGATTAGGCCATGATCTTACCAGCCTAACCTATCTCAACCTTTCACACTGCTCATTTCATGGGGAATTCCCTGTTGGCATCTTCCATATACCAAACTTACAGGTTCTTGATTTGGACTCTAACCAAGGCCTGAGAGGTTATTTTCCTGATTTCAACAGGAGTAGTCCCTTGGAGTATTTGACTGTTGCGAGGACAAGTTTTTCCGATAATTTATCTGCTTCAATCGGTAACCTCCATTCGTTAAGTATTGTGAGTTTAAACCCCACCGTCCATCTTCACTTGGCAATCTTACCCAGCTAAATTACCTTGATCTTTCTTTTTTTTTTTTCCGACCATAGTATGATAGTAAGTGGGAAAATCAATCTAAAAGCCAAGTATACGTAAGTGGAAAACATGTCATTTCCCCCCTCCTGCTCTGGTATTTGGTCTGTCCATAGTTCCATACCATATTTGCATATCTGGCATCCCATAGGAGCAATATTGCCACATGGATCATTCCAGTCCTTTTTGACCAATCCATGTGGACTCTCCAAGACTCCAATTCATATGGATAATAGCAAATTTGAAGTTAATGTCATTACCGGCCCCGCCCAAGATTAGGGTCCATGATCAGTTTTCTGTACAATTCCAAGCTTGCATAATTACCGCAGCCATGTGCTATTGAATAATGGTATATCCAAACGCATTTATGGTTCAGGAAATACCAGTCCTTGATGGGCATATTATGCAAAGGTACTTCAAGCATTCACTACTAATGTCAGTACAGAAAGGGCATGCAATACCAGTAGATTAAACTATGGAGGCAATTTCCTATATAGTATATATGCTACAACCAAGTCACCAGTCACTCACTGCTTGCACCTTCAAGATCGGTCGAACTGAGTACTGCCTCGAGATGCAAATTCAATCAAATCCGCGAATACACCACTGCTCATTGCGAAGAAGCTAGCAGCCCTCAGAGGTTCAAAACTAGGGTTGTCAATAGATCGTGTCGGGTTGGGTTTGTATCGGGTTAAGGTATTAGTCGTGTTACAAAAGACAAACCCAAATCCAACTCCTTTAATAATCGTGTCGAAAATTTAAATCCAAACCAAACCTATTTATTAAATGGGTTACTCGTTTCCAACTCGCTTGACCCATTTAATATATAGATCGTGTTGTGTTGGATAAAATGACCCATTTAAGAGTTAACACACGACCGATTTAACTATAAAAAATGCATAAATTTTGATTAAATTCACTAAAAACTCCACAAGATGAAGAATATAAATAAATATATATAATTCATAAATAATTAAATTCAATAACGATGAAGAGAAATATTTCAAATTATCAAGTCTTAGGATCAAATACTCCCAAGGTCTAAAATTTCAAGAAAAAATATAGCATAATAGGGTTATAGGAGTTCACTTCGTATTGGCAGGTGGACTCACGGCCGACCCGTTTATTAAATGGGTCATGGCGGGTTGATCCGTGGTTGACCCGGTTTTTAATCGTGTGGGTTCAACCTGTTTTTTTTTGTGCGGGTTTAAAAGTCTTGTTATTGGGTCGTGTTAGAATTGACAGCCCTATTCCAAACACGTCCTTATTCACTAGATCTTACGTAAAGATAGAAGCAAAGCAACAATCTAATGCCACGCCACACCGCCTGGAGATGAAGTAGCCAAGACCAAGCCGACCATAAGGTGGTGGACATACAACATCCTAGATCGGCAAAGGACCCAAAGGTTGTCGCCACTTGGTCACGAGATAAAAACCCAAAGTCTCGGCTTTTTTTTTTTTTTTTTAAAATCAATTATTAAATTAAATTTAAAGCTTAAATAGTGTATTGACATTAAAATTGCCTTTTATTGCTGCATTGACAAATTGAATGCTACTGTCAATTTTCAATGAATAGTGGATTAGCAATTGTCAATTTAGTAGGCAAATAAGCAATTTCCTTTAGAGAATTTCTATTAGGACCTCCAAATTTGCTCATTTGACTTCTATATCTTTTGAATTATTGAATTACATATATATCCTCTTATAAAATAACAAGTATAGACAATGAATTATAATCAACTAGTATGTATTTTCTTTACAAACCTCTCTGCCTAGTTTTAACACAAATTAAAGACTAAGAAATTGTTCCGACCTTTTATTGAGTTCCTAGCCTAGACTTCGTTCATGGTTCAGTTGGAAGATAAATTTTGGGTAGGAGACGGTGGTTTTTTTTTTTTTAGTGTTCTGGTTTTTTTTATATTTATATCAATTTCTGTAACCTTTCATTTTTTAGAAGGGTTAGCAACAAAGGAATCATCGTCTAACCGTTTGATTTATGACTGCTTGGGTAATTTCTGTGTTATGACCGTTTGATTCATGACTGCTTGTGTAATAACCGCAATTTTCATTTTTAAATTCGTGTAATTGTGTTGAACGATTATTGTACGATTTCACGAACGTTGTTCGATAATATTTCATTTTTTTTGAATTATCGAAGGTACGAAACAATTATTGTAACGAAAATCTTGAAATGCTCGATGTGAGAAATCGACTTTTTATACGTGCAAAATTGGGGAAACTTTCTTCATGAAAGTTGTAGAGCTCATCGATACGAGTCCGTACATATGTGGAACACAAAGATCGGATTTTTTCTGAATTAGTTATTGCATTTAGAAGGAATTTCCGAAATGTGTATATAGGGAAAAAAAACCCTAATTTTTTTTTGGAAACCCTTTTTCTTCCTCCCGGCCTCCCTTTCTTTTTTTTTGAAACCACTGTAGCTCTCTCTCTCTCTCCGCTCGGCCGAAGCCCAAAAAGCAGAGCACGGAGAAACCGTGCTCCCTCTTCCTCATCCGGCCACCCCACGACCTCAAATCACATCTAAGAGCTTTGTCCCGACCTTGCGCAGCTGCCAGAGGCAGCCTTGCGCCGCGACACGGCCGACAGCCTTGGGTATGTTCAATTATCAGACGTTCTAAATATGTATATAGGTATACATATTGATAAAATACGATAAAGATAAATATGTCGGATGCCATAACCTAAGCCAGGTGATGGGCTACGATTCAGTTAGAGCTCTAGTCTGTCAAAGACGGTATTTTTATAAATACGATGTTGAGGTTTTGTGAAGAAAGATGTGAGTTAGGGTTTGGTGTTAGTTTGTTGATTGATTGAGACTGTTGGTTTCTTGTGGATGTGGAAATGGTTGAGTGTTGATTTGAGTGGAAATAATTATGATTTAATTAAACAACAGTCCTTTCTTTTTACTCAACACGAGCTTTTAAAAACTTACCGGGTTTTGTGTTGTTGAAATCTCGGTACACTATTCAAATGGTGTAGCGGATATTCTTGCAGGTCAGGATAACCAGGGAGATGACCGAGCTGCTTAGGAGTTACAGCAGTTATTTTTATTTCATTGAGTTGTGAGGTTTGTGTGCTCTTTTAGAGCTTTACAATTCATTTTGTTTTTGAGTTGTAATAATTAACCGAGACTAAATTCGGTTTTTAATTTATTTCATGTGGCGAGGTTGTTAAGGAAAAGAAATTTTTAGGATGATTATTTTGAGTTGTGGTAATTTTCATGTTTCGGATTTTGAATTTTATACTAAAATTCGGGGCGTGACAGTTTGGTATCAGAGCGTAAGGTACATATTTGGTGATATGTCAATGCTTTTCGAGTGATGGCCCGTCTGCAGCCTATCCCCATTGTGTGCTCTTCGGTATTGACAATGTTATCGGGTATGTGAGAGCGTTAGGTTGGCTAGGAACTTTAGCATGTCTTAAGAACTTTAGGCGTTGTCTTGTATGCTTAGTTACTTGGTTAATATGGACTTGCATTTGACTTATGCCATGTTTAAGTGTCATGCGTGTATTAATCAAGTATACCATGCTTATTAGGTAATGGAGATTGAGGGGAGCGAAGCTAGAGGTCGAGGTAGAGGCAGACCTCGTGATAGGGGTAGAGGCCGAGGTAGGGGTAGGGCCCCTCCAGTCGATGATGCATATTAGGCGGAGGTAGAGGCACCCTATGAGGGTCAACATATTCCACCTGTGGCCATGGTTGATGATCCTGCTCGCTTGCTGATGCTAGCAAGGGAAATTACCCGCTTGGGAGCAACCAAGTTTGGAGGAGGCACTGATCATATGGTGGCGGATCGATGGATTGAGGATTTGCAAACCTATTTTGATCTGCTTGATTGTAGTGAGACCGATAAGAGGAAACTAGCCGCTTTCATGCTGAAGGATGAGGCTAGGGTGTGGTGGAACGTCACACAGAGGAGCATTGAGGTGTCTACCTTGACATGGGATGGTTTGAGAGACTGTTCAGGGAGAAGTACTTTCCACCAGCTGTGAAGGAAATGTTGGAACGAGAATTCCTCGCACTTGTACAGGGGAAGATGACTGTGATCGAGTATGATGCGGAGTTCTCCAGACTGTACAAGTATGTGAGGCAGATGGAGGAAGAAGACTTGGCCAAGAAGTTTCAGAGAGGGTTGAGTCCTTCGATTGAGCATGATGTAGCCATCTTAGAGCTGAAGACCAAGAGAGAGATCTTGGCTAAGGCACAGATTATTGAGCAGCATAACCTGATTTGCAGAAAGAAGGAGTCTGCTGAGTGAGACTTCCAGGGCAAGGGAAAGGCCATAGCAGGAAGCAGTAGATCCTAAAACTTCAGGGGTGGTTTTTGGAAGAAACAGAGAACTCAGTTCTAGCATCAGGCTCCAGCTAGGGTAGTAGTAGCTCCTCCCGTTCAGGCTATGCCTATTAGGCAGATAGCACCAGTAGCTCCGGTGAAGTGCTTTAACTGTGGCGAGACGGGCCACATGTCTCGTGCGTGCACGAAACCACGGGGTAGGATATGCTACAGTTGTGGACAGGCAGGGCATCAGGCCAGGGAGTGTCCCCGAAATCAGGGTAGAGTATAGGGTAACCAGCAGAGGCAGCTACCGCCTGCACCTGCTAGAGTTTTTGCCATCGGTCAAGCAGGCACGGGAGTGGAAGGTACCTTATCTGTTTATCACTATCTTGCTAGAGTACTGTTTGATACGGGAGCCTCACACTCCTTCACATCTAGTTCGATTGTGGATGTTTTAGGATTGATTGCTATGCCTCTGACCAGATCATTATGTGTTACATCACCTCTCGGTGTGTCTCTTGAGCTTAGCATGTTTTGTGATGATTGCCCTATTGGGATTGGTGGTAGAGAGTTCTCTGCATCTTTGATTGTGATTCCAGATCACACATATGATGTGATTTTGGGTATGGATTGGTTGAGCCAGAACCATACTGTTATTGCTTGCTTTAGAATGATTGTGTCTTTCCATGTTCCGGGACAACCGGTGTTTCATTACCGTTGTTTGAAGTCTGACATCGCCATGAGGGCAGGGATTTTGGCCCATATTGAATCAGGGAGTAGTACTTCAAAGATTACAGGGATTCCTGTAGTTTCAGAGTATGCTGACGTGTTTCAGGAGATCCCTGGGTTACCTTCGAAAAGGGTAATGGACTTCTCCATTGATGTGATACCAGGTACTTCACCTGTATCGAAAGCACCTTATCGAATGGCTCCAGCTGAACTTCAGGAGTTGAAGGTTCAGATTGAGGGCTTACTTGCACAAGGTTTCATTCAGGCTATTGTATCTCCTTGGGGCGCACCAATGTTGTTCGTGAAGAAGAAGGATAATTCACTTCGGTTATGTGTGGATTATCGACAACTGAACAAGGTGACCATCAAGAACAGGTACCCTTTACCTAGGATTGATGACTTGTTCGATCAGGTTAGGGAAGCTACTATGTTCTTAAAGATTGATTTGAGATCTGGATATCACCAGCTAAGGTGAAGGATGAAGATATTCCAAAGACGGCGTTCAGGACCAGGTATGGACATTTTGAGTTTCTTGTCATGCCTTTTGGTCTCATGAATGCACCTGCAGCATTTATGGACTTGATGAACCGCACGTTCAGTCCCTACTTGGATCAGTTTGTGGTAGTATTCATTGACGACATCTTGATTTATTCAAGGTCATCGGATGAGCATGAGAAGCATTTTCGGATTGTGCTGCAGACATTGAGAAAGGAGAAATTATTTGCCAAGTTTGAGAAGTGCGATTTCTGGCAGAGTGAAGTCAAGTTCCTTGGTCATGTAGTCTCGAAGGATGGAGTTTCGGTGGATCCTTCGAAGGTTGAAGCAGTGATGAGTTGGAGTCGCCCTACTACGGTTACAGAAATCCATATCTTCCTTGGATTGGCAGGGTATTACAAGCATTTCATTGAAGGGTTTTCTGGTATTGCTTTGGCTTTGACCAAATTGACCAGGAAAGACACTCAGTTCGTGTGGTCGGATGAGTATGAGAAGGCTTTCAATGAGCTGAAGACTGGATTGACTACAGCTCTAGTGTTGACTATTCCTACTAGTGGTGGTGGATTAGTCATTTACAGTGACGCATCTCATCAGGGTTTGGGGTGTGTGTTGATGCAGAATGGTAGCATTGTTGCTTACGGTTCTAGATAGTTGAAGGTACATGAGCGGAATTACCCCACTCGTGATATAGAGCTAGCAGCAGTGGTGTTTGCCTTGAAGATTTGGAGACACTATCTTTATGGTGAGAAATTTGAACTCTTTTCTGATCATAAGAGTTTGAAGTATCTATTCTCCCAAAAAGAATTGAACATAAGGCAGATAAGATGGATGGAGCTCATCAAGGACTATGATTTCACCTTGGAGTATCATCCCGGAAAGGCGAATGTAGTGGCAGATGCTTTGAGTAGGAAACCTTGAGTGATCATGGCAGCTATTATGGTGCGAGAGTGGCGCATGTTAGAAGCTGCATCAGAGTTTGACCTTATACTCGCAGGAGCAGGACATGGAATCTTTCTCGCTAGTATCACCTTACAGCCCATCTTGATTTTTAGGATCATTCAGGGTCAGACACTTGATGAGTTTGCTCATGTGAGGATTGCTGAGATGACTACTGACCCGGATGTGGAGGGTCCTTTCGAGTGGATGATTGGAGCAGATGGAGGGTTGAGATTTTGAGGGAGATTGTATGTACCGAGTGTTGATAACCTCAGTGAAGAGGTCATGCGGGAAGCACATAGGTCTCGATACACTATACATCCAGGAGGTACTAAAATGTATATGGATCTATGAAGGCAGTTTTGGTGGTATGGTATGAAGAGAGATGTGGCAGAACATGTGTCGAAGTGTCTTACCTGTCAACATGTGAAGGCAGAGCATCAGAGACCCGCAGGAATGCTGAACCCCTTACCGATTCCTGTTTGGAAATGGGAAGATATCTCCATGGACTTTGTGACTGGATTGCCTCGGTCCAGGCAAGGTTATGACTCGATTTGGGTGATTGTTGACCGGTTAACTAAGTCAGCACACTTTCTTCCTGTGGCAAAAACGTACTCAGGGGATGCGTTGTGTAAGTTGTACGTGAACGAGATAGTGAGGCTTCATGGAGTGCTTGTGACGATTGTCTCTGATCGTGGTGCTCGTTTCACTTCAGAATTATTGCGTAGGTTCCATAAGGCATTTGGTACATCTCTTGCTATGAGCACTGCATTTCACCCACAGACAGATGGGCAGACCGAGAGAGTGAATAAGGTAATGGAGGATATGCTCAGAGCTTGTGTTCTGGATTTTAAGGGAAGTGGGGCGGATCATCTGCCATTGGTAAAGTTTGCCTACAACAACAGCTATCACTCCAGTATCGGTATGGCACCATATGAGGCCCTTTAAGGTAGGCCATGTAGGACTCCTATCTGTTGGGTGGAAGCATGGGATAAATGGTTCATCGGTCCTGAGATTGTACAGGAGACTACAGAGAAGGTCACTACTATTCGGGACAGAATCCGAACCATTCAGAGTAGACAGAAGAGTTATGCTGACTTGAGGATGAGACCTTTAGAGTTTGAGACAGGCCATCATGTGTTCTTGAAGGTCTCACCTATGAAAGGTGTGGTGAGATTTGGCAAGAAGGGAAAACTCTCACCGAGGTATGTTGGACCCTTTGAGATTCTGGAAAGGGTTGGGAACTTGGCATATCGTCTTGCTTTACCTATTAGCATGTCGGTTGTGTACAATATCTTCCATACGTCTATGCTCAGGAAGTATGTCCGAGACAAGTCTCACGTGATTGATCACGGTACGATCGAAGTGAACACAGATGTGACATTTGTAGTTGAACCTGTTCGTATCTTGGATAGGTCTACGAAGAAGTTTCGTAGGAAAGAGGTTGCTCTTGTGAAGGTGTTGTGGAGTCATCAAGACGAGGGTGATGCGTCATGAGAGTTAGAATCTGACATGAGAGTGAGGTATCCACAGCTCTTTGGGGAATTGGATACTTGAATTTCGGGACAAAATTCCTTTAAGGGAAGTAGATTGTACTAACCCAGTTTTCATTTTTAAATTCGTGTAATTGTGTTGAACGATTATTATACGATTTCACGAATGTTGTTCGATAATATTTCATTTTTTTTTTAATTATCGAAGGTACGAAACTATTATTGTAACGAAAAGCTCGAAATGCTCGATGTGAGAAATCGACTTTTTATACGTGCAAAATTTGGGGAAACTTCTTCACGAAAGTTGTAGAGCTCGTCGATACGAGTCCGTACATATGTGTAACACAAAGATCGGATTTTTTCTGAATTAGTTATCACCTTTAGAAGGAATTTCCGAAATGTGTATATAGGGAAAAAACCCTAATTTTTTTTTGGAAACCCTTTTTCTTCCTCCTGGCCTCCCTTTCTTTTTTTGGAAACCACTGTAGCTCTCTCTCTCTCCGCTAGGCCGAAGCCCAGAAAACAGAGCACGGAGAAACCGTGCTCCCTCTTCCTCATCCGGCCACCCCACGACCTCAAACCACATCCAAGAGCTTCGTCTCGACCTTGCGCAGCTGCCAGAGGCAGCCTTGCACCGCGACACAGACGGCAGCGGCGGCGGCGAGGTCCGAACCGATAAAGCTCAATTTCCTTCCAATCTCAATATCTCGAGCTATAGGTCACCATTTCACGTGATTCTTGGCTCATTGGACTCACCTCAACTTCCTTAACAAGTACCAAGAAGGACCGGAACTGGGTCGATCGTTTTCACGTTCGTCGGAGTTCGACTTCTTTAGATCGAAAAACAACCTCTCGATCCGGATATCTCGAGTTACACACGATCGTTTCTTGTGATTCTTGGCTTGGTGTGTTCGCAAGGAAGTTCTGAACAAGTTTTCCAGAATAGATCAAGGCGTGAGGTTGCAGTTTTTACGTCAGTTTCAAGCTCGCCGGTTTTTGGAAAAATTCCTGCCACCCGACTGTTTTTGGTACTTTTCGACCCCTTCCCGTTATTTTCTGGTTTTATGCTAGTTATGAAAGTTGCTCAAAATGATGAAACGAAGGGGAGAAGCTCGGCCCCGACACCATTGGTGGTGGTCGGCGGCGACTCTGTCCCTAACTCCGGCAGCCCTTTCTGGCCATCTCTGGAGGTCTAAAATTTAGTTTCTGTCCATTTTATAATTCTACGTTTCAATACGATCATTTCAGCATATTATACACATTTTTCGGAGATCGTATGATTTAGTTGTGAATTTTGAGATTTCGATCGATTTCGATCGTTGGATTTATGATCTGTGAAATTAGGACCGTCCGTTGGACTTGTAATTTTGATATGATGATCATATGATTGTCCTAGTGGCTTTGTGTATCATGGGCGAAGATCCGACCGTTGGATCTTTGTATAAGTGCAAAACGGTGATTAGAGAGGCGATTCGTGGGAATCCATTCGTCGGATTTTCTTATAAATTAGAATCCGGTCGTTAAATGGTAGTTTCGTTATGTTTTGGAATTATTGGCTAAATTCAAATCACATTTGATTAGGTGGTTGACGGATTATATTTGGGTTAGCTGTTTCGGTGTGGTTTATATTTTATTTGAAGATGCAACGGGAGTCTCGAGGTGAGTAAAACTCACGTGGTTCATATTACGAACCGAGCGCTTTAAATTATTTATTTTTGTAATTGTGTGAAAAATATTGTTGATTAAATATTTGTTTCTTAAAAATCACATGGACTTGATCACTACGGTCCATAGGTATGTAAAATGAATTTTTAATTATACAAATAAATTTCACGATTTTATTGTGTGAACTATAGATGGTATTAGTGGTCATTTCTAAGTGGATGATTACGTATATATATATTTACGTGGAATATATATATTGATTGATATGATTGAGTTGGATTGATGTTTTGGATTATTTTTCAAATGCTTAAATTTCATAATAATATTATGTATGTTGGATGAGTTGATTTATTTATGTGAAAAGATACTGTTATACTTATTGTGGATTTAGGGTCAACGTAGTGACCGGTATGGGGGAATCGGACGCTCTAATACTAAGTGGATGATGAGATACGATTGATTGGGTATGTTCAATTATCGGACGTTCTGAATATGTATATAGGTATACATATTGATCAAATACGATAAAGATAAATATGTCCGATGCCATAACCTAGGCCAGGTGACAGGTTACGATTCAGTTAGAGCTCTAGTTTGTCAAATACCGTATTTTTATAAATACGATGTTGAGATTTTGTGAAGAAAGATGTGAGTTAGGGAATTGAAAAGTAGTGGAAAAACTGGAACTCCGCATTGAAGCAAAAAGTGCGGATGTCCGCACCCAAGAAAGGCTGTATATATATATATATATATATATATATATAGAGGAAGGTTAGTGACTTGATAATTTGTAACTATAGTTAGGTTATTTTTGTTAATCATAGGTACTTTTCAATTGTATATATTGGAGTAGCGTTGTAAGTTGGGGGACACGGTCCCTTCATATCTATACTTCCCTTTGTAATCAGTTGCTCTTTCCTTGTATTGTCCAAACTCTTGTAAACATTTCCGTTATATAAATAAAATTGTCTCCTTTTGTGTAAGAGATTAAAGTGACACCTATACAATATCTACAAACCTCTATCACCTTCAAAGCGACTGTAGAGTTTTTATTTTGTTGTCATTTCTGCCGGTAGTGCTCTGTGGGTCCCACTATGCTTCCATAGCATTTTCTAGATTGTGGTAGCCTACATAATCTAATCTCAAACTCTGGTTTGAGCTGGAATTGGCTTCTTCCAGGCATTCTAGATATGCTAACTCTTCAATCTCATGTGCCGTCATGACTGGTATGTCCAGTTGTGTGACATCTGTGGCCATGGTAGCCAGCAGATCTTTTGCCTCCTTCTGCTGTTTAGGAGTCAGCTAGTAACTACTTGCCATATGTGTGGCAAAGATTCTTCTTCCATCGGTCATTTTAAGCATATTACTTTGTCTGACCTCTTCTGCAACTTGCTTCAGTTGAGCTCCACGTACATTTGATTGCGTAGTGCTCTAAATTTAGGGTATTGATTACCCTGTTAACTTCCTCATTGGGGACCATAGCCTAATTAACGTGATGATCATCTGTTGCTGTCAACAACCATATTTGGTATGGTTGAAAGGACTTTTCTCTTTCTCTCCATCCAATTGTACTGACTATACTAAAAGTTAAATATTTGGAGAGCCTGTAGCTTTTTGCTACATGATACACCATTGTTTTGATGAACTGAGAATTTTTTTTAATTTTATCAATATTTAAGCTTTGGAAAATAATCTGATTAACTATTCCCCACTCAACTGCTGCGAGTTCCCAGTTATCATGGTTTATGATGAAACTGAGTTTTGGAATGTCAAACTCTTTCATTTTCAGTGATTCTGAATATTCCATAAACAAGTCTTGAATTACCTGCTCATGATCGTGAATTTTGTTATAAATATAAAAAAAAAATGTGTCTAGGAAGATGACTTTTTGTTTTTTAAAAAAGACAGATCCTTTTAATTTGTTCAAAGTGTTGGGTCAATAATATCATCCAACAGTTCTGACAATTGGAGAAAGCTGGCTATTTTCTCTAGAGTAAAATCCTCACTCCAATTTATTTAATGGCATGTTTATATTTGAAATTTTTAACCTTTTCAGCATCTAGTTATGCTACTAGATCTGAAATTTGAGTTGATAGCTGGGTTAGCTGCACCCTGAAATCTTTTTTGATTCCTGAAATATGGGCTTTCCATACTCCATTTACAGAATTATCAATTTCTCTAGGAAAGCCTGGGTTGTAAAAATCTTTCACCTATGATTGAGATGATTAAGCTGCAATGTCTTGTGTTTTTTGCACTTGACACCTTAATTTTGCTACAACATACTTCTGATATTCCAATGCAGCAATATCAACATTAGTATAACCTTTCCAGAATGTTCCACGATACCTGGTTATCGTAGCATAGCATTCTGCCCAACTGTGAAAGACGCCTATTTGGAATCCTTCAAAGACAACATGACAGACATAAGCCGGTTTTGCTTTGTTATGAAAATAAGGCTGATTTGTTTTTTACTAAGGCTGGGTTGGCCTGGAAGAATTTTGAGATGGTGCCATTTTAGCAATAATAACTCATCCTGTGTTAGATGGATCTAATATCTCATTGCCTTTATCCATACCTGCTCAAATTATCAGCAAGAAAATTATTAGAACTCTTGAGATGTTCTACCTCAAAAGTGTACATTGCAATATGATTATACCATTTTAATCTTCTTCCTTCTAAAATATTTCTTTTATTAATAAGAAAATCACGAACTGCTTGATTGTCAGTTCTGATAATAAAATTCTCAAGAGCTAAGTAAATATAAAATATTTTTAAAGCAAGTTTTATTGCTAAGAGCTCATTTTCAAAGATTATGTATTTAATCCCATTTTTTCCGGAATTATATCCGCATATTAATTCTTCTTTTTGAAGTTTCTTGGGAATAGGTTGTTTCCTAATCCTTATTTTTTTTTCAGACATGGGTGGATACTTTTCTTCCCATTTTTCTGCAGGGATAGCTTTTAATACGCATCCCTAACAATTATCTGAAGCATATGTTTCTAAAATTAGTTTATCTCATGATTTTGGGAAATAAACTTCTGAGATTTTGTTTAAATCCTAATTAATTTATTGTAAGATTTTTTTGTATTTTTCTATCCAACAGAATTCTTTATTTTTCTATTAAAGGAATCTCTTTTTGAGATAAGGCTTTAATAAAACTTCTTTCATAGTTTGAAATTCCTAATAGACTCTGTAACTGTTTTTTATCAGTTAATTCTTCAGGAAAGTCTCTTACTTTAGAGAATATACGCTATTGGAGCTTTATACCTGATTGGTTAGAGTTATTCCAAGAAAATCTATAGATTCTTGCTATCAATTTTCTTGGGTAATAGCATGTTTTTGGAATTTACTACAGAGAATTTGAAGAAGTTTCTTATGATCTTCTCTGTTTTTAGAGAAAATTAAGATATTGTCTATGTAGACAACAAATAAATTTTCCAAAGCTTAACTTTCCAAAGCAGTTGAGTGGAGAATAGTTAACCAGATTATTTTCCAAAGCTTAAATATTGATGAAATAAAAAATTTCATCAGTTCATCAAAACAATGGTGTATCATGTAGCAAACAGCTCCAGGCTCTCCAAATATTTAACTTTCAGTAAAGTAAGTACAATTGGATGGAGAGAAAGAGAAAAGTTCTTTCAACCATACCAAATATGGTTGTTGACAGAAACAGAGGATCATCACGTTAATTAGGCTATGGTCCCTAATGAGGAAGTTAACAGGGCAATCAACACCCTAAATTTAGAGCACTACGAAATCAAATGTACGTGGAGCTCAACTGAAGCAAGTTGCAAAAGAGGTCAAACAAAGTAATATGCTTAAACTGACCGATGGAAGAAGAATCTTTGCCACACATATGACAAGTAGTTACCAGTAGACTCCTGAACAGCATAAGGAGGCAGAAGATCTGTTGGCAACCATGGCTACATATGTCACATGACTGGCCATACCAGTCATGATGACACATGAGATTGAAGAGTTAGCATATCTACAATGCCCGGAAGAAGCCAATTACAACTCAAACCAAAGTTTGGGATTAGATGACTTGGGCTACCACAATTTGGAAAACGCTATGGAAGCATAGTGGGACCCACAGAACACTACCGGTAGAAACGACAACAAGATAAAAAGTCTACAGTCGCTTCGAAGGCGGTAGAGGTTTGTAGATATTGTATAGGTGTCACTTTAACCTAACCAAGGTTAGTGACTTGATAATTTGTAACTATAGTTAGGTTATTTTTGTTAACCATAGTTACTTTTCAATTGTATATATAGGAGTAGTGTTGTAAGTTGGGGGACACGGTCCCTTCACATCCAAACTTCCCCTTGTAGTTAGTTGCTCTTTGTAAAAATTTCCGCGACATCAATAAAATTTTTCTTTTAACCTAACCATAGTTAGTGACTTGATAATTTGTAACCCTTGTTAGGTTATTTTTGTAACCATAATTAGCGAACTCAAGTTACTTTTTGTTAACCATAGTTACTTCTCAATTGTATATATAGGAGTAATGTTGTAATAAGTTGGGGAACACGGTCCCTTCTACATCCATACTTCCCCTTGTAATCATTTGCTCTTTCCTTTCATTGTTCAAACTCTTGTAAACATTTCCATTATATAAATAAAATTTTTCCTTTTGTGTAAGTGGTATCAGAGCTATATATATCTATATATATATATATATATATATATAATAGGATTGATACTCTCGAAAGAGTTACATTTTTCAGAAACACTTTTTTATTGAGTGGGCTACAATATGATGGTCAATATCTAATTTAAAGCTAACTCATTCATGTGTATATGAGCAATATAACTATCGAAATCGTGTTGTTTGCATGGAAAGAACTCCCCCTTCCTCATATATTGGAAATTGTTAATGTGTTTTTGGTCGTTTCATAAGAAAACGTATATAAAACATCTGTTGATCATATCACTTGTGATGATTTTATGGAAAGAAATATTAGTTTGAGGGATAAATTGATTTCCTTTCACCAAGAGGGTCTAACGATGTATGATATAATATGTAAATGAATGTTGCAGCAAAGAATTGTAATTGAGGTGCAGATGAGAAGCCGAAAACGTCGTGCCAAGGTCATGAAGATAGCTGCTGTCGCTGATGGTGTGTTTATATTAATATTCTCATCTATTGTTATGGTTCATTTGCCGTACATTTTTTTCTTCCCGTTTTGTATCTTTCATATATGAAAATTAAAGGAAGGGAGTGAATTATATACTTGTTTTGATTACCATGATGGTGATTTAATTACTGTTGCAGGTGTCAGTTCAGTGACTTTCAATGAGAAAACAGAGATCAAATCGTGGTGATTGGAGATAGAGTTGATCCAGTTGGCTTGGACCCCTCTTTGAGGAAGAAGGTTGGCCATGCTACCTTGGTGAATGTGGAAGAACTAGTGGAACAAGCGGAAGATGAATAAGAAATTAATAAGCGAACAAAAGGAAAGTATCACTACACCAAAATTAATCTTTTACGGCGCACATTTGACGTGCGCCGTAAAATACTGTATGTTGTCATTTACGGCGTACATCTCATGTATGCCGTCAGAATATTTTCATTCGGGTCATTCACGGTGTGGATCTAATGTGTGCTGTAAATTTAGTCATCTATTAACGGCGTGCATAATATGTGTGCCGTAAATGAGTTATTTTACTAGTATTTTACAACTTGCTTTTAAAGCATGCCGTAAATGAGCTATAAAGTTTTTTTTTTATCGAAGTATATTAATTTTTTTTTCTTTTACTTTGATTGAAAAAAGAAAAACAAAAAAAAAGGATCTCATTTTCGATCTTCCTTCTTCAGATATCTAGGCTCAGTTTGGGATTGATTTTGGAGCTGCTTTCGAGACCAAAAGTGCTTTTACAATTTAGTTGGGCTGTTTGGTAAAACCTCTACAATCAGCTTCCGGATGGAAGTGCTTCCTTCAACCGCGGAAATCAAGAAGCTCAATTTTGTAGCTTTGGAAATCTGCTTTCTGCGGGAATCAAGTTGAAGACGCGGAAGAGTTAATGAAATTTCCAATATTGGCGAAATTGTCCTCCTAGTTTTCTTGTTTATCCTTCGCTCTCTCACTACTTCTTCTTCTCTAACTGGCAAGAAGCCAACCCATATCGTCAAACGTATGCCCCTCATCCTCCAGATCCAGGTGCAAAATTAAAAGCTAGTTGAATCATTCTTCTTCAAGAGAGCAACATCTCATAATTTTGAAGAGCTAAAACATCTGACTCATAATCTCAAACACTCAAAATCAATCCCATCTCCACATCTCAAGAGCTCATCAACATCGAATTGAAACCCAGAAAAAGCATCTCAAAATTCCCAGAAAAGAAACTCATATGTATAATTGAATTACAGAAACCTTCAGCTACAAACCCCAATTTATCTAGCGTCTCATTTCCATGGGAATTGAAAATTCTGGAGTCTTTTTTACTGAGCTATTGATGAAAGAAATATTAGCATTAGGAATACCTGAGAGCTGAGTCTAGTCAGATTCTGGAGGAGGCTGGGGCGGTCTCGATTTGGCGGTGAGGCAACGGCTGGGATTGGTGGGAAGAGAACCCGATTGACCGGCGTCGATGAAGCGGGAAGGGATTGGTGGAAGTAGGAAGAGGAAGAGGAGGAGCCGTGAAGTGATGACGGTGAAGGTTTGAGGAAGAGAGTAGATAATGGTCTTCTCATTCTTTTTTTTACCATTTGTGTCTTGTTTTTAAGCTTATTTGTTGTTGGTTTTTTTTTTGGTAATTCATTCATTGTTTCTTTGGGCTGGTTCCTTAATCACTTAATGAGATGTCCACTCGAAAAAAATAAAAGGAAAAATCAATAGAAAAATGCACTCCAAAAAAAAAAAAAGGATAAAGGATAAAGGATAATGGATAAAAAAAAAGGAAAAATCAATGGAAAATATAAAAAGAATTAGATGGACATAATTTTTTTAAAAAAAATAATTTTCAACATGTCCTTTTTAGTAATTATAAACCGTTACAGTACTTTTTATTCACAATTTACCTGTACCTACATGAGCATTTGCCTAGCATAATTAGCTGCAATGAGCCACTCTCATACCATCGCTAGAAATACCAGCTCCCGCCATAGGAGTCACCTATGGGAACACAGCCGGGTAGGCTACTGTCTAAACCCCGACTTACTCCCAGATCACCGCTGACGCGCCGCCACGCGCCGCGCCAGCACAGCATCAGAAGCTCCAGAAACTGGGAACTGAAGCATGTCAGTTCCACATCGAAAGCATGGAGAAGACCAGCTCCCTCCCCACCTATAAAAGGTTAACTCCTCTCTCCTCATTAATTACGCATTTACTACTTGCCTACTGTTATCCTGTCAGTACAAATACATTGACTAACTTAGGCATCGGAGAAGAGAAGACCGCCTGACGTAGATTTCATGTGGTAATTAAGTACCTTTCTTCTTGCTCCGCCTAGATTAACTGTGCCAGGTTTCTGATTTTGAAGTGTGTATTCTTTATTAAGGTTTCAATTTCAATCTCTGCGATTCTTATTTTCATTTGGGATTATCTGTTTGTGTGGTTTTCCTTAATAGGATTTCTAATAGAGTAATTGTTGCGATTAATTGGAAGCAATACGATACTTGTACATATCCATTGCATATATAGATCGTGGTAGGTTAATATGCAGTTGCTTTGGATAATATATGCTTTGAATTTCATCTGAGGTGATTATTATCATCAATTTTTACTGCTATCTTCAGGTTGATTACACTACAGTTTTTTTTTTTTTTTTTTGCTGTTGATGTTTGCTGATAATGGGCTGGCAGCTGGAATGGGTTTGTAAGTCTATTTCTTAGTGAATGTATGTCTTTGCACTTGCTTAATTTTTTTTTATATAGAAACAACAAGAATGTAATGACACTATCAATTAGCCTCTAACTGGGTTTTGTTTGAAGTAGTTGCATGTTAGAGTTTTCAATGTATCGTGGATTTAGCAGTGGTTTTCAATATTGGGCATGATAGGTTTGATTACAAAGATTGGGGGAAAAAACAAAAGGGAGAGCCCTTGACAGTCTAAGAAGTTTCTATGCAACTCACCTCAGATTCTGTAAAATATTTCCCTTTTTTTTTTTTTTTTTTTAATCTGGGGTGGCAATCTGTGCAGCTAAGTCCCTTCAAATCGTTATGCTTGTAGGGTGGCCGCAATGATATGCTCGTTTCTGTGGAGGAATAATGGTCCTGTCAATTCTTTGTTTGATACTCTATCCATTTCTTTGGGCTTGGACGGTCATTGGAACTCTCTGGTTTAGAAGCTCAAGACTGTAAGTTGATATTCTTTGTTCTCTACAGATTAATAATATGCGAATAAGTTTTCGAATAAGCTTAATAATGGTGCTGATACATTTATTCGCTTGCAGTTGCCTGAAGATGGATAGAAATGGGTTTCTTTATTAGTTTCTTTATTAGGTTGCTTGTCAGTTACTGTGCACTACTTTGCATTTCGTGCATGTCACTTGGGAAGATTAGTGGTGCCTTTCGTAGTTGTGCATTTTTCCGAAGGGGTACAATCTTCCTAAACAGCATCAGTTTCAAATGGATCTTTTTATCTTTGCATCACAAACAAATCAAGTTTTTTACTCGAGAGTAAGTGAGTTTTATTTATGGAGAAAGGTTTTGGTTTCAGAATGACCTTTATGGAGACAAGGGCTGGCGGTTTATTGAAGAAGCTTCTTACTACTACTTGAATGGCGATGAAAATGGGGTAATGTTGTTTAATGCTTGTCTGAAGTGAATTACTAATAAAAAGATGGGATCTTTGTTGTTTGGCATCTCTAGAAAATTTGATGGATTTGACATTTCGACTTGATGTGTTTATGTGTTGTGTGTTTGCCTACCTGTGTTGTTGTAATACCCCGAAAATTCATTACTAATTTCTTAGAATTTAACGAATTTTCAGGAATTAATAAAATATTTGTTAGTATGATATCGTGGTTTAAGGGTGGAGCAAAAGTATTTCGGACGAATAATTACTTGAAACGTTTTATTTTCGAGGGATTAAAGAGTTGACTTTTTATTCGTTAAGTTTCTTTGAAAACTTCCTTCACGAAATCGTAGAGCCCGTCTATACGAGTTCGTAGATATGTGGAACGTGAAAATCGGAGTTCGTATGAAGAAGTTATGGTTTTTGAAAAAAGTTTTCATTTTTGTATAAAGGACGAAATTTTGCAAAAATTGCAGAAAAGCCCAAATTTCCAAAATTGGAAACCCGAGCTTTCTTCTCTCTCCTCCCATCGGAAATGGCCATTTTCCTTCCAACGGCGATATCTCCGCCGTCTGGACACCCTAGGCTTCGCCACCGGTCTTGTTCGCTTTGCCTCTTCCCCCTCCACCTTCCTATGGTAGCATTGCAGCCTATCTCAACGTCTACACGGCAGACCAAAGCAAACCCGATCCAAGCCCAATTTTTGGTCAACGACGATTTCTTCGCTGTCCGGCCACCATAGGTCGAGCCATATGTTGTTTTGGAATCCCCAGATGATGATGATCATGCTCTCCAATAGGCTTGAACAGATTTGAAGAATGGAGAGAGAATCGAAGCAAATCAGAAAACGGTGAAAATCTCCAATCTGACCCACTGTTGAGGTATTTCCTAGCTTTTCTGCTTTGATTTAAGCTTGGTGCTGGTTGTGAAAGTTGTTGTGCGTGTTGAGAAGAAAAGTTTGGCATAGGCCACGCCGCCTAATTTGGAGGTTGACAGTGGCGCCACCACAGTCTGTGGTGGCGCTTTGCGGCGGTTTCTGGCCACTTTTGGAACAGCTTATGTTCCTGATTATGATCTAATCATCAATATACGCATTTTAATATATAACATGATTTTTTTGGAGTTTGTATGATTATATAAGGGATTTTACGTTTTCAATTTGCTCAGTTTTCGATCCGTGAGGATCCGACTGCTCGATCGACTTGTAGTTTTGTCATATATATCATAGAAGTATTTTGGAGACTTTGGGTGGTCTCGGATGAAGTTTCACCTCAATTGACATTACTTTTAGGGTTTTAGTTCAAACGGGGGTGTTAACGTTAGAGTTCGCTGGGGTCTCTAGTTAGTTTTAGAGAGAGAGAGAGAGATACATGTGGGAAGTATAGTGGTTCGTTTCCCGCCTTAGCGGGAAACTACGTCCACTTGAATGTTATAGTATGTGTGTTTGGGATTACAAAGTATGTAATTGAGTGTGTTTGAGTTGTCGGAGGAGGCATTCCTTTTATAGGTGAAGGAAACCATCTCTTTTACATTTTCTTAGATGTGGGAAAAGAACCCACTATTCTAGTCTTGAAGCCATGTTGTAAAGGCAACTTTGCAAAGCCGGAAAGGTGGCTTCCCGGTGACGTATTTGCCACTTCCGGATACCGTAGCGTAACTTGAACATAGGGCTACAAGATGCAAGTAGCGGTTGGATCCCACGAGGGTGTTGTTTATGCTTGGTGAGGTAGCAAACTAGCCTTGCTAGTAGAGGTATCTACAAGTCCCCGAAGTCCCCGAGTAAGAGGAGCTTCTTGGTTGGGGAGTTATAATCATGAAGTCATCAAGCATAAACAATGTCCGAGAGGCGCCTAACCCCTACAAGTCCCCGAACTCTGTAAGCAAGAAGGGACTCTTTTAATATACACAATGAGACAAAAACGCGCATATGTAGAATGCTTGTTGTATTGGTTACCGTTCGTGTTAATGGAATGCGAAAAGAATTGATTTGTAGTGAACAACAAATGGTAGAAGATTTCAATATTCCATTAATGTGTATGAACTTGTAAAATATTGGTAGTTGTATATGTGGATCTTATGGCCATATAACACGCACAATAGATAGTGGCAAGTGTAATAGGTGTCCATATAAAATTGTGGGAGTAGTTTCGGTGACATCGTATGAAGTGTTTGTGAACTTGGGGCTTAAGTAACGCATGTTGGACATGATCGAGCAAGTTGGGTGCAGTTGAGCGTGTAGGCGCTGTGCGAGCATGTGGGGCGTGGCCCAAGCGCAAGTCGTGGCCATGCTCGATACCCAAGCAAGTCGTAACCCGAGCAAGTCGATCGATCAAGTTAGGTGTAGTTGAGCGTGTAGGCACTGTGCGAGCCTGCGGGGCGTGGCCCAAGCGCAAGCTCGATACCCAAGCAAGTCGTAACCCGAGCAAGTCATTTATCCGAGCATGTTTAAGTAAGTCGTAAGTGTCACGAGATTCTAGATGAGTGTCACATTTATTTAATTGAGTTGCAATTAAATAGTAGCATGACATATGTGTATAGCATGTACTTGTAGTAAAGTTGCTAATAACATTTTGTAGGCATGCTTAAGGGTCATGGAGACATGTATAGTCAGGGCCAAGGCTCTAATTGCAAGAGCGTAAAAGATAAGATATAGTGACTTATCTTGTGCCGATTTGGGGGCTAGCGGAGTTATTCGAGCATGACGCTCCATTGCTCCGGCAAAGTACCTTAGTCAAAAGGTGATGATTTCGCTAATTGGAAATGTGATCGGTGATTATATTTTCTTGAAACAAAATAAGTGATTAGTACATGATTATGTAAAATCAACACTAGTATTTTGTATATATATTTTGCATATGTACTTTGATGAGATTTTAGGCAAAGTGTATATGTAGTAGTTGATGACAAATAGCATGCATATATAGCTATTTTGAATGTCGCATTTGCGGGGAACAAAACCCATTACGTGCATCGATGGAAAAGATCCATGGCGGTATAATTTATACGGAAAGGCACTAGGTGAGATAATCATTTTGACATATGCATGTAGCCGCCTACATACATGTGTGGAAAATGTTCCTCCCCACAAGATATATGTATAGAAGTATGAGCTCAATTAACTGCATGTTTGTGTGTCAACAGATCATGCTCCGTGAAGTAGGGACTGGCCATATATATGAAAAAGAAAAGCAATTGGGCGGTAGCATTGTGCACATATGTGGTTGACGTCCCTAGCTAGTTCATTTGTGGGCATGTCTTGTTTAGTCAAGTTGGACCACAACTATATATACAATCCGGCTACATTAAGGACGTCTTTAATTTTTCTTAAGTACGGATTTCCGGTTTTCACCGACTTTCCGATCACATTTTCACATCTTAACCGTTCAGTTTTTAGGTCCTATGTATAGATCACCTCTATAAATGTTTAGCCAATTTGGTGATCGTTAAGACATCCCAAACAACAATTTACCATTATAAATACGAACGGTTCCGGTTAGACAGATTCGGTCCGTTCGTGTAAATTGCAGTTTTGGATGCCTTAACGATCACCAAATTAGCTGAAATTTTGCAGGGGGGATCTATACATTAGGCTCTAAAAACTGAACGGTTAAGATGTGAAAATGTGATCGGAAAGTAGATGAAAACATCAAATCCGTACCTAAACCTTAAGTAAGGACATCCTTACCTAAAAAAAATCTACTATATATATATATGCATAATTTATATATATGCATAATTTATGTGCTTCTGCCACATGCATGTTTGGTAAAGACGTTGCAACACAACTATTCACTTGATTCTTGGCATATGCGTGCAATAATATGAATATATATAGATGTGAGTACACGGGCGGACAGGTGTGTTAAGTTAGACCATAACAAGCATATAAAATCATAATTATGCTGCAGCACGTAAATGTAAAGCATGTGTAGATCAATGAACATGCTGCGAATGAAGTGAGTGACAACACGTGTACTGTAAAGAAGACTATAATTTATGCGTGGCATTAAACTGTTGGTCATGCTTCCGCATAGGCACGTGCGTATCAAAGAAAGGGATAGGAAGACTTATCTTTTGGCGGGCCTTGCTACAGAGGAAATCAGTGAAGAAGGCAGGCGGTTAAATCGGAGAAATTCAAAGTGGGTGCCCGAAGAAGAAGATGAGCAATGGTTTCATCTTTGACTGTAGCTGGAGCCTGATGACCGCTGGAGCCCGAAGAAGGGAATTGCGGTCAATTGCCGCTGATGTACGTTAGCTGAAGAAGTGCCGCTGATAAAGCTTAGCGGAGGAGGCTTTGCATGGTTGGTCAAGATGGCTGGCAGTCAGCGGAGACTTGGAGCTCGCTAGCGGAGGCACTGGATGGCAGAGTGTTAGCCTTGGCTGGCGGTGGCGAACTTTTGGTGCTCAGCGGAGCTTTGGCTTGTGGAGCTATGTCCTGCGGCAGACTGCTAGCGGCGGAAACCTTAGCTAGCGGTGGTGGAGCGCTGCCTGGGGGTTGGCGCTAGTGGTTGTGGAGCGCTCCCTGGAGGTTGGCGCTAGTGGTTGCTCCTAGCGACATGGTGGCTGGCGGAGCTGGTGTTTGTTCAGCGATGAAGCTCGGCGGAGCTCGCTTGGCGGTGTAGCCTAGCGGAGGCCTGCCGGCGGAGGCGGCTAGCGGTGGTCCTGGAACTCAGCGGAGGATGTTGGGCGGTAGTGCCTTAGTGGATGATGTTGGCGGTTCGTTTGACTTGATATGCTCAAGGTGATGAGTTGCTGTACTTGGACGATGACGCGGTGTGTCGACGCTGTAACTGGGATGCAACGAGGGTTGCTGCAGGCTTGGCAGTGCACTGAGGTTAGCGGAGCTTTGATCGAAGGACACAGAGGTGGTTCTTGTTGGCGGTGCCACAAGAAGCAAGGCTAGCATCTGGCGGTGCCTCATGGTGTGGTTGGCGGAGGTTTGGCCAGTGGAGGTGGCTGGCGGAGTTGGCTAGTGGAGTGATGGCCAGCGGAGGCTTGGTTCAGCGGAGCTTCATCAGATAAGCAGTGCAGCGGTGCTTAGGATTTGGCGGAGGAATTTTGGCGCTGCCGCTGACAGAGTTAGGCGGAATATGCCGGCGCTGATGCTCACCGCTGGCAGGCTGGCGGGAGCTGTTGGAGGGCTGGCTAGCCGCTGGTGCTGCTATTGCTGGCGACGCCTAGCGCTTACCGCCAAAGTTTTGCCACTGTGCCTTACTAGCGGGAGATGGCCGCTGGTTTTTTTGTTTTTTTTTTTTTTTTGTTTACCGCTAACCTCATTAGCTTGGCGGTGGAGCTTGGTAGAGTACAGTCTGGCGGTGACCGCCTGGCAGAGATTGAGCGACCAAGAGGTCTGCTGGGTGCCTAGAGTATATTTCTGGGTGTGCAAAGGTTGGCGGTGTGACTTCTTGGCGGTGCTTCGAGCGTCGTGTGCTTGTGTGCATTACCGCTAAGAGAAGAATGCAAGTAAGAGAGATGGAAGCGGCATGCCTTGGTGATGCTATTGTTGCCATTTGACATTTTGACGTTGTCAGATGCCGTCAGAGTAAAAAGGACGCTGCCACCGAGAGAAGCTATGTGCTGCTGTTGCAGGACGTTCGGCGGTGCCGCTGACTGAAGTTTTGGTTTGTTAGTGGAAACTCGGCGCTGCAGCTTGACAGAAGCTTGGCGGTGGCAATCGAGTTGTGATTTGAAACTGGCTCTAGTCCTCGCTCGCTGAGGATGATGATTGAAGGTGGGATGGGTGCGAGCTCAGCGGAGGCGCTGATGATGATTGAAGAACCGTCATGGGTGTCCAGAGAAGTTTTCTGGGTGTCCAGAGTGAATCAGCACAAAAGGTCTCTCCCTTTTTTTTTTTTTTTGAGTGGGCGTTGACCGGAGTTGGCCAGCGGTGTTGGGTGTTGACCGGCGGTGTTGGGTGTTGACCAACCTTGATTTGGATTTTTGCGAGCACTGAGCCCAAGTTGAACTTGATGCAAGAATTGTTTGGTTTTTGTTTTATCGCTAGGATGGGTTGCGGCGGATGTAAGGCTTGATTGAGAACTAGGATGGGTTGCGGCAGATGTAAGGCTTGATTGAGAATATAAGGCAAGGAAGGCCGAGTAATTCTAGCGCCAATGTTAACGTTAGAGTCCGCTGGGGTCTCTAGTTAGCTTTAGAGAGAGAGAGAGACACACACACACACACAATGGAAGTATAGTGGTTTGTTTCCCGCCTTAGCGGGGAACTACGTCCACTTGAATGTTGTAGTATGTGTGTTTGGGATTACAAAGTATGTAATGGAGTGTGTTGAGTTGTGGGAGGAGGCATTCCTTTTATAGGTGAAGGAAGCCATCTCCTTTACATTTTCTTAGATGTGGGACAAGAACCCACTATTCTAGTCTTGAAGCCATGTTGTAAAGGCAACTTTGCAAGGCCGGAAAGGTGGCTTCCCGATGACGTATTTGCCACTTCCGTATATCGTAGCATAGCTTGAACATAGGGCTACAAGATGCAAGTAGCAGTTGGATCCCACGAGGGTGTTGTTTATGCTTGGTGAGGTAGCAAAACTAGCCTTGCTAGTAGAGGTATCTATAGGGGGTTCGAACTTAAATTGCTTTATGATTCGTGTACTAAGTTGAGACCTATTTTACTTAGGTAATTGACGGAGCGTATTCTATAGTTTATCTCAGCTGTAAGAGAAGACGCAGCGGGATCTAAAGGCGAGTAAATCTAACGAGATTCATTTATGAACGGAATTACTTTATTGGTCAGAATTATTTGTTTAATTGATAAATCGTTTTCGGAAATAAATATTTGTTTTAAATTATATGGACTTGATCGTTTACGGTTCATAGGTAAGTAAAATGAAGTTTTATTATAAAAAATGAGTTTTCACAAATTTTGTAATTGTGAACTATAGTTGGTATTAGTGACATCCCTGAGTGGATGACTGCCTATATATATTTACGTGAAATATATATATCTTGGTGGAATTGTGTGTTCAGTTTACAATTATTGTGCAATGTGATGTTGAGGAAAATAGATTAATTTGGAAAGAAAAAACGGTTTGTCGGCTTTGAGTTTTGAAAGAAGTATGTATGATTTTGGTGACGGTTTTGAGTTGAGAAATTAATATCGGAAAATGATTTCGTTATTGTTTTAAGGTTGTTCGAGTTGAGGAAACAATATTATGTGATAACCAGTGTGGTGATATGTGAGATGATATACGCGACGATTTTGCGTAAATGATGTGGGTTGTGGTTGTTGAGTGATTGGTATTATCAATGATTGAGTGTGTATTGTTTTTAGTTTATTTCTATTATTGAATTTCTTATTTCTTTCGTAATCTCCTGAACTAAATTATATGTAGGGATTATTGTTTTCTGAATTGATTGGTTTTACTGTAATCTCCTTAACTAAACTATATGCAGAGTTTGTTATGATTTCTATTGTTTGATTTTAATGTAATCTCCTGAACTAAACTACATGCAGGGATTACTATGATTTTGGATTGTGTGCTTTGGTGATCTCCTAAACTAATTTTCTAAGCAGAGATTACTAGTTTTATTTTGTTTAATTTGTGAGTGCAATTGTGGATGAGACTCGTAATAAGTCGAGAAATGTTTTATCACGTCGTTGTGGTGATAAATGCTTTCTGTCGAGAAGAAATGCAGAGATTACTATGATTTTGGATTGTGTGCTTTGGTGATCTCTTAAACTAATTTTCTAAGCAGGGATTACTAGTTTTATTTAGTTTAATTTGTGAGTGCAATTGTGGATGAGACTCGTAATAAGTCGAGAAATGTTTTATCACGTCGTTGTGGTGATAAATGCTTTCTGTCGAGAAGAAATGAGTGATTTCTTTGATTTGTTGTTGAGCTTTCAAATGATTTGGTTTGTCACGGTGGTGACTTGTGTTGTCCTTAAAAAGAAAAGGATATTGATTATGGAAATAATCATTGTGTTGATTTGTTTTTTTCTTGAGTCGAAAATGTGATTTTGTGATTATTTGAGTTTACTCACACAAGCTTCCACAAGTTTACCGGGCTTGTTGTTTCAACCATGTGCACTATTCCATTACTGGTGTAGGGTTTATTATGCAGGTCAGAGTAACGAGTAACCGTCGTCGAAGCTAAGGTTTGTTGCTGTCGTTGCTTGGACCTGGGAGTGTACTTTTAGCTTTAGTCTTCTACTATGTAATAAGTGTGTTTACTTATTAAATTGTTGTTCAGTTTAATTGGTAAATTCGTTATAATGTAATATGTGACTCTAAACAATGAGTCGGTATTGATATTTATGAGCTCGGTTTGCTTTGTTGCTTAGTTTAAATGAAATTTTTTTAAAGTGTTCTTTTGCTTGTTAAGTTATCGCGTTTCGGATTCAAAATTCTTTATTTGAAATTCGGGGTGTGACAATTGTTTAGTGGTTTCTCATTGATATAAAAAAGAATGCCTATTTGTCTCTGCTTACTTAGAGTTCTCCAGAAAAGTACCAATTTTTTCATCTCAAGCAAGATTCTTGAGGGACTGTATCTGTTAGATTCTTGTTAATTGAAATTTTGAGGATCCTGCATGGTTGAGTGCCTCCATTGGATAGGTTTGTTTGCTCTGTTGATGTTTAGAGCACAAAGTATCAGTTTCTTTTGTTTGGTTGGAAAACACGGCATTTTGTCCACTGTAAATAGATTGATATGTTATAAAATCAAATGAAACATCAGGACTAGATGTTAAAACTGCATTCAGTATATTGGCCTGTCTTTAATAACCCATCGCAAAAGCTATGAACATATACTCTACTCTTTTTCATCTGTGCCATGATTATGTGTATACCATCTGTGTTTCTTTGTATTGTCTTTGCAGTTTTACACTATTGGTAATTGATTTCAGAAAATGTTTCTTTCCTGCAATATTGTATACTCGTGTTGCATATTCAGTTTTATGTGCTTTTGAACAGATAGTCATCTTGTTACTGTATCAAATTCAACTCCAGTCTGTTTGACTAGCAACAGCACTCCCCTTCTAGGTGCTTCTAGCTTTTTCATAATGTTCTTCCTCGCTTTTTGATAATTGTCTTCCTCATTTAGTCACCTATTCCTTGTAAACGATGCAAGAGGTCTAAATGATGCTGAGTCATCAGGAGCTGGACCTGCCTCAAGCAAGGTTATTTTACCTTCAATGCAAATAGTATGTTACCATTTATAACATTGCTGACATTTATCTTACTTTGTTATTTATTTTCCTAGGTTGCTTCTGTAGAAAATGATCCAAGTGGTGGAAGTGAGGTTGAAACATCAGGACCTGTACCCTCCTCCTTAAGCAAGGTTTTTTCTTCCGTGCTCAAAGCTTGAGGCTGTGAGCAGAACATTACAGAGCAAGGATGATCTAGCTAACATGTTCCATATTTGAAAACCAGTTTAATTATACTATGGTTTTGTAATATGAGGTTATTTAATCGATATAATTTACTACATGAATGTTTTTGTTTATTATGCTTGAATGAAAAGGTTTAATTGAAAACATTGTCTATTAGGAATGTGAATGAAGACATCTTTTACGACACGCAAAATGGTATTTTACGGCATACAAAATCAAAGTTGTAAAACATCTTTCACGGCGCGTAAAAGAGTGTTTTACGATGTGCAAAAAATGTTTTTTTACGGCGCACATTTTATGTGGCACAAGAGAAATTTGTTTTTTATGACACCATTATTTGTGCAGTAAAGTTTTCCTTTATGGTGCACATTATATGTCGTAAAAGACCAATTTTATTGTAACAATAGAAGTAATAACCATGCATGCAAACTTCATCTGCAAGAAGTTCTTCATGCATGATCATGTTAGTGATCATCGATGATAAGTCTATGTTTGGTTCATGCAAAATGGAAGTTTCTTGTTTATCTGGTATTTCATTTATGTAATTGATAGCTCAATTAATTCCTTTTCTATTTGGATACGCAGATAGCTTCGATTTTCATCTCATAAATGTGAAGATTTTAGTTTTCTTTTGATGACACGCATGTTTATTGCTCAAACTAGGTGATCTCGATAACCTAGGTAGAGATAAAGTCATTTAGGGGGGAGAATGAATATGATGAAAAAAAAACCATTACATTGAGTTGTTTAATTACTACAACGTAAAATATGAATGTTGCATGCCATCGAACTATTTATTAATTGTCATGAATCAAAATGGCACCCTTTTTTCTTTTCCTTTTTTTCATGTGTTTTTCAATCCACATGCATGTGCATGGGAATTTTTTTATATTTTTTTTTGGTGGGGTTGTTAATTTCAACCTCCTTTGTCAATTAGGTTAACTGCAAGTTTATACAGCATTAAATCATTCAAAAATTATCATCCAAAATATGGGATACGCACTTTTCCTGTGTTTAGTTCAGTAATTAGACTAATCCTACTGTTCAAACAAGACGTATAAGTATGCCATACTTCAATATATTGGAAAAGAAAAACGTCTACTAGTCTATATACCTTTTATTCTAACTTTGCTTAATCACACAGGAAAAACAAAAGACATACTCGTTGCCCTAAATATACAGAAGATAAGTAAGGGCCAAGAGCTCAGTTGAGTCCATTATTTGATTAAGTACGTTTTCATGCTCGATGAATGAACTATTAGCCATACGTGGTAGATAAGTCCTCGTATACTAGCTTCAGATCTCATCTTTTGTAAAACCCTCTGACATTGAAATGCCTTAACAATGTCAAGCATTTTCATTGAAGCTAGCTGCACAATAACCGTGTTGCATAACCGAACACTCGATCTTCTACGATACGAATGAGCCTGGCTTGTACATGCACGGTTGTGTTAGTTTTCTTTGGTTGAATTAGTGGCTCCTAATTACACGTCTAATTGCATTTTGAGTGACTAGCTAATCAAACATGCATGCATGTGCTTCAGAGTTTTTTTGTAATACTTTTTACGCGTACGTACACTAGTGCAGCTAATCACGTTGACTTAGTTAGGAATTTGCTAATTGACTTTATTAATATAATAATTAAAGTAGTGTTCACATGAACAGTTATTAACCAAAGAATTTATACTCAATAACTCTTAGATTTACATCCAAATGTAGAAAACAAAACATCTCAACTTAATATTAATTCTCTTGTCATTGGATTTACATCAAAGGGTGGTTGAGTATTATTTTATTGGTTAATAACTGACCAACTAAGTGAACATTTTCATAATAATTGACTTATGGCCATCTTTGATAATTCAAATTAGCAAGGATGATCGAGTAGATAAAAACACTGCGATAGGCCCGGCAATTTATACGTTGAACCCACAAAAATGTGGATCAGAAAGATAATCTAGTGTAGGTAATAATGTTGGTATTTAAGCTTTCAAGCTAACACTAACTATAATGGGTGATAGGTTTACAAACAAATCACACCACGCTCTCACTCACATTTAAAGAAAAGAAGCAAGAATAACAAAGCAAAGGAAGAGAGAAAATGGATGTAATACCCCGGAAATTCATTATTAATTTCTGATGATTTTCAAGAAATTATTAAGTTGGTTGCTAATACGATTTTATGGTTCGAGGGTGGAGCAAAAGTGTTTCGAACGAATAACTATTTGAAACGTTTTATTTTTGAGGGGTCAAAAGGTTGACTTTTTATTCGTTGAGTTTCTCTGAAAACTTCATTCACGAAAATCATAGAATGCGTAGATACAAGTTCGTAGACATGAGCAACACGAAAATTGGAGTTCGTATGAAGAAGTTATAATCAGCGGAAGAAGTTTCCAAATTTGGAAATTTTCTACAAATAGAAAAATTTGAAGGAAAAAGAATATCATAAAAACCCTACTTTCCTTTTTCGAAATCTGGATCTGATTTTTCACTCCCAAGTCGCCACCGACCCGTTTTCTTTTTTCGACCGTATCTTCGCCGTTCGACCACCGATCCAGCTGCCACCGGTCTCATTTGAACCGTCTTTTCATCCTCTTCAAGGCTATGGTAGTGGTGCGCGGTGAATCGCCGTCTGGACAACACAGCAAGGGCGGTGGCTCTTTTTCGATCCGCCGTGATTTCTCTGTCCTCCGGCCACCTCTGGTCGCACCACCAGTTGCGTTTTGAAGCCCAAGAGATGTACATCAATCCCTCCAAGTGGCTTGACTCGATTTTCAGTGAGGAATGAGAATCGATCAAAAATTCAATTTAGGATTTTTCTGGATTCTTGACTTTTCGAGGTAAATTCGAGAAAAATCCTTTAGTTTCTGGACTTTAGTGTAGTTATAAAAGTTGTTGTACATGTTGTGGGAAGAGTTTGGTCTAGGTATCTTGACGTAATTCAGGAGTTACCGGTGGCGCCCACGCGCAATCGCTGACGGCGGTGCATCCGGCCAACTTTTGGGGTTCTATTTTCTTAGTGATCTCCTACTAGTATATACGAGCATGTTGATATATTATGAGATCATGTTGTGATTATTTGAAGAATGCTAGGTTTAACATAGTTTCAGTTTTCTCAGTTTGCGATCTATAAGGATCCGATAGTTGGATCTTAATATAATTTTGAGAAATTGATCCTAGAAGTGTTCCGGAGACCTTGGGAGGTCATGGAGGAAGTTTTGTCTCAATTGACGAAATCTTCGGTTTTTGGTTCAAATGCTCAGTTCGAACCGTAACCTCTTTCCTTTTAAATCGTTTGCTAAGTTGAGACCTTATTTTACTTAGATGATTGGCAGAATGTGTTCTGTACTTTATCTGGACTGTAAGAGAAGACGCAGCAGGATTTAGAGGTGAGTAAATCTCAAGAAGTTCGTTTATGAATGAAGTTACTTTATTATTCAGAATTATTTGATAAATTGTGAAATCGTTTTCGGAAATGAATATTGTTTTAAATTATATGAACTTGATCGTCTATGGTTCATAGGTAAGTTAAAATGAGGTTTTATTATAAAAATAATTTTTCTCGAGTTTTGTGATTGTAGACTATAGTTGATATCAGTGGCATTCCTGAGTGGATGCCTACGTGTATATTATTTACGTGAAATATATATCTTGATGGTGTGGCATTATGAGAAGTATGATAGTTTTGATTTTATTCGGGTTATTGTTTTGAGCATTTACTCTTTTCGAGAACGCAATATATCATGCAATTGTTGATTTTTATTGTGTCAAATAGTACCTTGAGTTGAGTGTAACATTTTGAGTCATGTGAGACTTTTTAAATGTTTTCTATCTAAGGACCTATTGTCACAGTGGTGATTGAGTTGAGTGTAATATTTTGATTCATGTGAGACTTTTTAAATGTTTTTGGTCTGAGGACTTATTGTCACATTGATGATCGAGGCAAGAAAATCAGGAACCAGACCTTTGGCTGGGTGAGTGGTTACGATCAGTTAGAGCTCTAGTCTGTTTGCCAATGTACTACTTGGGGGATAACTTTGTGTTATTACACTCATGAGTACATGTTTGTAAAAGAGAGTTTCAGGTGTTTCTTTCTTTTATTGTCCACGAGGGACTTGGGTTCTTACTAATTTGTGGAGTTGATTTTGGTTGCTTTAATTTACTCTTGAGTTGAGAAATTGTTGAGCATGTGTTGTTTGAGTCATTTTAATGGAGTTAAAATGGTGATTTCTTGGCTTCAGCGTGAGTTGTTGATTTTCTTATTTACTTTCCTTTTTCATTTCAATTGTTTGACTTTTACTTAATCCCTGAACTAAACTATATGCAGGGATTACTGTGATTTCTATCGATTAATTTTAATGTAGTCTCCTGAACTAAACTATATGCAGAGATTACTATGAGTTTGGATTGTGTGCCTTTTGGTGATCTCCTGAACTACTTTTCTTTGCAAAGATTACTGGTTTTATTTAGTTTAATTTGGGAGTACTGTTGTGGTTGAGACTCGTAGTGAGTTGAGAAATGTTTTATCATGTCATTGTGGTGATAAATGATTCTTGTCGAGAGGAAAGAAGAGTGATTTCTTGGATTTGTTGTTGAGATTTCAAATGATTTGATTTGTGACTGTGGTGACTTCTGTTGTCCTTAAAAAGAAAAATGATATTGATTTTGGAAATAATCATTACGTTGATTTTTTTTTTCTTCAGTCGAAAATGTGATTTTATGGTTATTTGAGTTTACTCATACTAGCTTGCAAAATCTTACCGAGTTTGTTGTTTTAACCTGGTGCACTATTTCATGGTGTAGGGTTTATTATGCATGTCAGAGTAATGAGTAACCGTCGTCGAAGCTGAGGCTTTGTTGCTATCGTAGCTTGGACATAGAAGTGTACTTTTAGTTTTTGTCTTCCGCTATGAAGTGAGAGTGGTGGGTGTGTTTACTTATTGAATTATTGTTCAGTTTAATTTGTAAACTCTCTGTAATGTCATATATGAGCTCGGTTGGTTCTGTTACTTAGGCTTAGTTCGGGATTGCTTCCCAAGGTGCTTTTCAGACCAAAAGCACTTCTGGGTCTAAACTAACCTGTTTGGTAAAACTCTAAAAATCAGCTTTTAGTCAATTATGGATCCTCCCAACCGTGATTTTGAGAAGCTACAATTTGTAGCTTTGCAAAACTGCTTTTGCCGAAGGGAGATGAAAACACGGAGCTTTAAATGATTTCTATTAGACTACCCATTTCATCCTTCCTCTTCTTTAGAATTTACTGTGAAAAAGTCTGAAACCATCTCATCTCTGTGCGACCTCCATTTTTCTCCTTCACCTTCCATCTTCCTCCTCACTCTCACTGAAATCCAACCCTACATTATCTGCAAATAATTCTAACACAGATTTTTGTCCTGATCTCAAACACCATCTTCTGATCTTGAAAAGAAAGTTGCAAATCACATGAACAGCAAGTTCAACAACCCAATACTCATAATACCCAGATCTAACCATACAGCACTAGAATCACTTCTGAAGAAAAATCAACGACGTTTGGTGGTTGGTGGGTGTTGGTCTTCGATCTCGAGGCGGCCATTGGTGCCGATTTCCTTGCGGTTCCAAGCGAAACTCTTAGTTAAAACACTGAATTCATCCATATTGGAAAGTCTGGGTGCCCGATTGCAACTGGGTGCGATTGGTTTCTGAAATTGACAGGAATTTGGTATCGATGAAAGAAGAAAAGGATGTGACCTTGGATTGTATTCTGGGAATTTGGATGAAGCTTGGACCATTTTCTGGGTTCTGTGTTAACTTCTCCTTGTTCCAGTTTTTGAGAAGAACCACGACATATTCAAGGAAAAGCAATAAAATCTGGGTCTTTGTTTTTTATTTATAATACTTAGGTTTTGTTATTTTATTTTTTATTTTTTTAGAAGATAATTAGGTGTTGTATTAATTCTTTGTCAGTGAGAATCTATGTCAATATTCTGTTGCAAAATACAAGATAAGTAAATTAGTTGAAAGCAAAAAAAAAAAAATTGAAATATGAATTATAGCAAAAAAAAATATCTGAAGAAAAGGAAGAATTAGATGAACAAATTTTATTAGATAATTTATTGGTATTTCAACATGATGTCTCTTTTGGTAATTACAAACAGTCACAGCACTTTCAGAAATAGTTTACTAAACACTTTGAAATTGCTTTTCATTCCTACAGCATTTTCAAAAATAGTTTACCAAACACTCAACTGCTTCCTATCACAGCAAAATCAGAAGTGCTTCCTTTCACAGCAGAGTCAGAAGTGCTTCCTCTCACAGCACAGCAATCCCAAACTAAGCATTAATTTAAATGAAAAATTTTCGAAGTGTTTTTCTTTTGCTTGTTAACTTATCGCGCTTCGGATTCAAATTTTTTTATTCGAAATTCGGGGTGTAACAATGGAAGACTAGTTAGCTACTGCTATCTTATTCATGAACTCTTCAATGAGTTAATTGGGATAATTACAATACGTACAGCTAATCCCTTATATAGGGAAGTATTAAATATTGTTTAGTCTTTGAATTTTTACAAAAAAAAAAACACTTCAATCCTTGCTTTTCTAATTTATATGTTTAATCCTTGTACTCTCCATCTAAAACATCTGTTAAATCGATGACGTAGCAATCCTTCCGCATCAAAAATTCTATTATATCCACACTTCCCTTTTTTTGTTTTGTTATGTTTACCCTTTTTTTTTTATCGTGGAAATTGTTATCTCTTCTTCCCGGTCCCTCTTCAAGATTTGAGATTTCCTAGATCTCAAAGAAAGTAAGTAGAAAAGAGAAAAGACTAGAACCCAACAAATGGGAAGCAAATGGAGGATAGCCAAGCTTGCTTGTGGGTTGAAGACTTGTCTTTAAGTTCCTCACTGTAGAGGAATCATCATCGTTGTCCCCAAATGGTGTCGTTGAGTCTAGACACTCCGACGCCGTTTCGTCCTCTTCTCTGCTTTCTCTAACTGGTATTGGCTCTGATCAGCGACCCATCACGCCCATTCCATCCTCTTCGAGGCTCTGGTCTGCCAAAAGCTGAACCAAGTCCTCTAAAGTTTGATCTTTTCTTGTATTGCAGAAAACTCATTTGAGCTTTTCCAAGGCTGGAGCGATTTCGACCGGCCGAAGCCGCGATTGAACTTGTTGTGTCGGGGTTTAGAGTTGCTGTGGTTGTAATAGTCATGGCCTCCGATGTTGGGAAAGAAGGGCTGCCTTAATACAAGGCCAAGGGATAATTGGTTATCCCAGGATCTAACTTTTCCCACCTCTCATGTGATTTGCGGAATAGCAACAAATAAATGAAAGAAGACACAATATTTAACGAGGTTCGGCAAATGTGCCTACGTCCTCGGGGCAGTAGTAATACTCTCTTCCACTATATAAATAATGGGATTACAAGACAATGTCACTTTAGTGACTAAACTTCACCAAAGTGGTAACACACACTCTATCTCTCAAGAGGAATTTTCTTCTCACTCATCTCTCAAGTGAGGATCTCACTACTATCTCAAACTCTATTAGTTTGTAATGACTTTTGCCTTGATTGTTTTTCCTACAACCTTTCATGCCTATTTGTAGGCAATTGGGTTCATGGATATGGCATGCAATTGAAATCAAAGTCAAGTTTTCTTCCAAGTTTGGCATGCCTAACTTCAAAGATGGCTTGCTACCTACCTTCCAAGATGGCTTGCTATCTACATTCTTTGAATTTTCCAACCCATGCTTTCCTCATGTGGTAAATCATCACATGGATTTCCTCCTCCATTAAGGAGGGACTGCCCATCAATCTCCCCCTCCCGACTTAGATGGAGGGATGCGCCAATCCTGACGCCCTTCTACAAAAATCAAACTTGTCCTTTGGTAAGGACTTCGTCATCATATCTGAACTATTATCATCTGTGTGAATCTTCTCAAACTGTAGTTACTTAGCTTCCAGCACATCACGTATCCAGTGATACCTCACATCAATGTGCTTTGATTTCGAGTGAAAACTCGAATTTTTACTCAGATGAATTGCCTTTGACTATCACAATGCAGAACATACTTTTGTTGCTTATGGCCCAATTCCTATAGGAATTTCTTCATCCATAAAATTTCTTTGCAGGCTTCCGTAGCTGCTATGAACTCCGCTTCTGTAGTTGACAAAGCAACACATTTTTGTAGCTTTGATTTCCATGAGACAACTCCCCCTGAAAATATAATCAGGTATCCTGATGTAGACTTTCTTGAGTCAACATCTCCAGCCATATCTGTATCTGTATAGCCTATTAGTTCAGGCTTCCCACTTCCAAAGCATAAACCCATTTTGGAAGTACCTTTGAGATATTTAAGAATCCACTTCACAACATTCCAATGCTCTTTGCCTAGATTAAACAGAAATATGCTAACAACACTAACCGCGTGTGTTATGTCTGGTCTTGTACACACCATTGCATACATCAGGCTTCCGACCGCTGAGGCATATGGCACCTTTGCCATTTCTTCCTCCTCTTTCTCACTTGTAGGACTCTGCTTCGAGCTGAGCTTAAAGTGACTAGCAAGTGGAGTAGCAACTGGCTTTGCTTTCTCTATGTGGAACCGCTCCAATACCTTCTTGATATATTTTTCTTGTGATAACCACAGCTTTCCATTCTGTCTATTGTGGGTAATATTCATACCAAGAATCTGTTTTGCTGGTCCCAAGTCTTTCATAGCAAAAGACTTACTGAGCTCTTTCTTCAGTTTGCTAATCTTGTCACCATCTTGTCCTACGATCAACATGTCATCAACATACAAGAGTAGTATGATGAAGTCACCTCTTGAGAAATTCTTCATAAATATGCAATGGTCTGAAGTTGTCCTCTGATATCCTTGCTCAATCATGAAGGAATCGAACTTCTTGTACCATTGTCGCAGCGCCTGCTTTAGTCAATACAAACTCCTTTTCAGTTTGCAGACTAGATCTTCCTTGCTTTTGACTTTGAATCCTTCTGGCTGCTCTATGTAGATTTCCTCTTCAAGGTCACCGTGAAGGAAAACCGTCTTCACGTCAAGTTGTTCAATCTCCAGATTTAAACTTGCAGCCAAACCAAGTACCACCCGGATAGATGTCATCTTCACCACGGGCGAGAAAATTTCTTCAAAGTCAATTCCCTTTTCCTGATTGAAATCTTTAACGACCAGTCTTGCCTTGAATCTGGGTGGTGAGCTATTCTCCTCAGTCTTCAATCTATACACCCATTTGTTTCTGAGTGCTCTCTTACCTTTGGTAACTCCACCAGCTCATAAGTCTGGTTCTCATGCAAGGAATTAATTTCTTCTTGCATGGCTTCCAACCACTCCCCCTTGTGGTCATCTGTCAGAGCTTCTTCATAAGACTCTGGCTCACCCCCATCTGTGAGAGTAACGAACTCATGTAGAGGGTATCTGTTTGAGGGTATGCGTTCCTTGACTGATCTTCGAGGGTCGGTGCCTCTTCCTCATCATTAGTTGCATCATCAATTGGATCATTAATCATCAGGTCATTTGCTGCATCACTAAAATCTTCGATATCTCTCCAGCCATCCTGGTTTGTTGGCGGAGGAACTTTATCCGGGTTCATCGGATATTCTCTGGGTTATTTAGGCTTCTCAGTCTTCTGAGTATCTTCGATATCCAGGTCTTCGAAGAAGACAACATCTTTGCTTCTGACAATCTTCTTATTGACAGGATCCCACAGCCTGTACCCATATTCTTAATTTTCATATCCCAGAAATATGCATTCTTTCGACTTGCTATCGATTTTTGATCTTTCATCTTTGGGAATATGAACAAATGCTTTGCAGCCAAATACCTTCAAATGATTGTATGAGACGTCCTTTCCGGTCCAAAACCTGTTTGGCACGGCACCATTTAATGGAGCTGAGGGAGAAAGGTTGATCACATCAACTGCAGTCATTAGAAATTCACCCCAAAAGCTCTTAGGTAGTTTAGCATGAGATAACATTGTTCTCATTCTTTCAACAATAGTTCTGTTCATCCTCTAGGCCACTTCGTTCTGCTGAGGAGTCTTTGAAACAGATCGTTCATGCCTGATTCTGTTACTTTTGCAATAGTGTCTGAACGCCCCCATATACTCCCCCCCCGTTGTCGGTGCGAATGCATTTCAATCTCCTGCATGTTTCTCGTTCAACTTTGGCATGAAATTACTTAAATACTTCGAGCACTTGATCTTTAGTTTTCAGTGCATAAACTCATACCTTTCTAGAATGATCATCAATGAAGGTGACGAGGTATCTTGCACCTCCTAAAGTACTGGTGGTCATGGGACCATACACATCAGAATGTACAACATCTAAAACATTGGATTTCCTTGGTGCAGGAGAACGATGGAATGAAGCTCTATGTTGCTTTCTAGCCAAGCAATGCGTACATGGTTTTAGAGGCATATCTTTAACATTGACACCAGTTAATACCTCTCTTTTGGCTAGAACAGTAAGTACCTGCTCGCTGATGTGACCGAGCCGCTTGTGCCATAGCTCGACCGGCGAATCTTCTCCGAGTGTAACTACATACCCACTACAGATTTTTGCATAAGTCATGTAGAGAGTGTTCTCTTTCCTCCCTCGAGCTAGAATTTTTGGACCATTACTGAGCCTCCACTTTCCACCACCAAAGACACTTGTGCAACCTTCATCATCAAGTAATCCTGTGGAGATCAGGTTGAGACGCATGCCTGGAACATGTCTCACATCCTTGAGAACCAAGCAGTGGCCTATGTTGGTTTCAAGGGAAATATCTCCCCTTCCCACGATCTTGGACCGCTTATCATTTCCCATCCTGACATTACCGAAATTTCCAATATTGTAGGATGTAAAGAACTCCCTTCGTGAGGTTACATGAAATGATGCACTAGAATCGATGATCCAACATGTATCTTGAGATGTCAAATTAACATGACCCTTTCCAAAAATGATGAGTACCTCTTCTTCGTATGAGGTAGTAAAAGTTGTGTCTCTGGCACCACCTTTCTCAGTCTGCTCTCTCTTGAGCCTCCTGCAATCCTTCTTTATGTGGCCGTTTCCACCACAGTGAAAATATTCGATGTCCTTCTTTAGGCTGAACTTGCCTTTTGACCGATCCTTCCCTTTGCCTCGGTTGTGGATTTTTCTACTGCTTCCACAGTTGTTGGTGACGAGGGCTTCTGACTCGATCAATATTCCTTGCTCCTTCCTCCTTGCTTCTTCGTTGAACATGCTGTCTTTTACAGTGCTCAGTGTGAGAACACCTTGAGGAGCTGAGTTGCTTAATGACACCACCAACGTGTCCTAGCTATCTGGCAATGAGCTTAGTAACAATAGTGCTTGCAACTTATCATCAAGCACCATCTTCATATTCGTCAATTGATTCATCATGCCTTGGAAGTCGCTCAAGTGTTCTGAAACACTTTGACCATCCCTGTACTTTGTGTTCACCAACCGCCGAATGAACGAGGCTTTGTTTTGTGCGGTCTTTCTCTCGTACATGGACTCCAACTTTGTCCATATTGAGTAGGCATTGGTTTCCTGTGCCACATGATGAAAAACACTTTCATCAACCCATTGACGAATTCCTGCAACAGTTTTTCTGTTCAGGATGCTCAGTCCTTGTCAGTCTTGCCTGCTGGCTTCTCTCCACCATTTTGAAGAGGCTCGTACATATCCTTGTAGTAAAGGATGTCTTCCATTATGGGCTTCCAAAAGGAGTAATTCGATGATGTCAACTTAACCATTGTTGCTACTGATGACGACGACTCTGCCATCTTGATCACCACGAGATGCCACGAACAATGAGCGCCGGGCTCTGATACCACTTGTTAGGAGAATGGCTGCCTTAATACAAGGCCAAGGGAGAATTGGTTATCTCAGGATCTAACTTTTCCCACCTCTCGTGTGATTTGCGGAATAGCAACAAATAAATGAAAGAAAACACAATATTTAACGAGGTTCGGCAAATGTGCCTACGTCCTCGGGGTAGTAGTAATACTCTCTTCCACTATATAAATAATGGGATTACAAGACAATTTCACTTTGGTGACTAAACTTCACCAAAGTGGTAACACACACTCTATCTCTCAAGAGGAATTTTCTTCTCACTCATCTCTCAAGTGAGGATCTCACTACTATCTCAAACTCTATTAGTTTGGAATGACTCTTGCCTTGGTTGTTTTTCCTACAACCTTTCATGCCTATTTATAGGCAATTGGGTTCATGAATATGGCATGCAATTGGAATCAAAGTCAAGTTTTCTTCCAAGTTTGGCATGCCTAACTTCAAAGATGGCTTGCTACTTACCTTCCAAGATGGTTTGCTATCTATCTTTTTTGAATTTTCCAACCCATGCTTTCCTCATGTGGTAAATCATCACATGGATTTCCTCCTCCATTAAGGAGGGACTGCCCATCATCCGACCCATTCTGATACGGTCCATACCCATGAAGATCGAGATCCATATCTATTTTCTTGATCAAAAACTCAGATCGATCTTCTTGATCAGAAACCCAAATGAACGGAGCTATGAAGTATGAGAGAATTTCACTATTCAAACCCTAGAATGATTCAGATTTGTAAAATTACCAAATCAATGACTAAATAATATTTAATCCTATAGAGATTCTTACAAAACATAGCAGACAAGCATTGAATGCAATGTTTATACGACTTTGACTTACTACACCATGCATATGGGGGATGATATCACCTGTCCCTAAATTGTGACCTGACTTGCTCCCATGCATATGAGAAAACAATAAATATGCTGTGAAACTTGTTCAAACTAAATTGCCTAGCTATGTGTGTAGCATGCAATGGCTAAAAGTTAAAAGAAGATAAACGCGATTGCCATCTGGATGACATCTAATCCAACAGTTCCATCAATTATTTGATTTCCGATTTCAACAAATAGCTGCCATTGCCATGTTACTTAGCAAAGATAGTTTACATTTGCATTATAAAAGACGGACTTGGTTTTCTAGCTCTTTATTACATACTTATAGAGTTAGCGCGCAGCTAGAACATCCTTAGCTGCTCTTCTTGGAGAACCCGCATTCTGGTTTTGTTCATTACTGCAGAATATGAAGGTAAATCTACTACTCCCAAAACAATTTGGTATTCTCATCCACTTTCACTAGAAAAACCAATTTAAGGCTTTGTTCGTCTAATAGACCTCAAAAACATTTACTTTGTGAGTAACTATAACATATGTTTCTGCAGCAAAAGATAATCATTAAGGCGAACATTTGGTGTGACAAATGTCGGTCCAAGGCCATGAAAATAGCTGCTGTAGAAGATGGTAATTGATCGTATATATATATATATATATATATATATGTACATTGTTATGCTAATTAATGAATCAGATTTTGATCTCTGATAGTGTTTCTTTTAAAATTTTCTATTAATGTACGTTGTTGCAGGTGTTAAATCAGTGGCTTTCAAGGGGGCAAGGAGAGACCAAATAGAGATAATAGGAGACGATGTTGATGCAGCGGGATTGACCGGGTTGCTGAGTAAAAAGCTCGGCTCTGCAAACTTAGAGAGCGTGGAAGAAATAACCGAAAAGAAAGTTGATAAAGATCGAGGAAAAGAAAATTAGCCAAGATGAGCAAAACGCCAATAGTTATAGTCCAATTAGGGGAAGAAGAGGTTGTCATCACCATGAGATGGAATTGCACATATATATATATAAATCGTTCTAGTGAGGGATTTTTTTTTTTGGCCTTTTCTAGGGAAATGACATTAGACCAACTTTTCGATCATATTTTGGCATTTTAACCGTTCAGTTTTAGGTCCTAATGTGTAGATCACTTCTGCAAATTTTCAGCCAAATTGATTATCGTTAAAGCATTCAAAACAGCGACTTATGATTATAAGTATGAACGGTTCAAGTTTGATAAATTTGGTTCGTCCATTGATTTAATCTAGTGTGATACCTTAACGATCATCGATTTGGCTGAAAATTTGCATAAATAATCTAAATATTTGGTCCTAAAAACTAAACGGTTGAGATGCTGAAATGTGATCGAAAGCTTGATTTAATACCCTATCTCTAGAAACGACAAAAAAAAAAAAAGGATCCCTTAGTAGAAGGCCTATATATATTTTTTTATTATTTGTTTTTCCCTTCATGAGTAGTTAAGTCTAGCAGGCTCACGAGCTTGGGCTCTCTAGGGTTTCGTATTTGGGATCCAATTAAGAGGCTTAATCCAGCAAATTACATTTCTACTCTTTATGTTTGCAATGAGTCGATATACTATGTTGATAGGTTATCGTTTAATAGGCTTGCTCTAAAGAGCGATAAGTTCAAATATAGTTGGTCTATCCTATGTACCGCTGTGGCTCCCTCACGAAACCTTGTTCTGTCCATTGTTATGTGACAGCAGGTGAGTATGTAATGACCTTCTTGGCATGCACTATTTATTAATGAAATTATTGTTACTTCAAAAAAAGTTATATATATTGTTCATTTTGATAATGTAACGTTATTGTTATTGCCCTTTTTGGGGGGATTGATCGGTTTGTTCTCTCTCTGACTCAACGTCTTTATCGTATGAGGCGTTCCCTTGTGGGCTAGCTTAGTTATATCACTAGTCACTAGGCCAATAATTCAATCAGACGACAGTTTTTCTGTTATGTCCCGAACCCAGAATTTTTTATTTTTATTAATTTGACGGTAAATGTCAGTTACACTTAATTTTTTTACTCCGTTATATGATTTTAGTGGCCCTAAAAATTGACTTTTTATTCGGGATCAAAATTTGAGAAAATGTTCTTCATGAAAGTTGTAGAGGACGTTAAACCGAGTGCGTGCATATGTGGTTCGTAAAAATCGGAGTTCGTATGCGAAAGTTATAAGCGAAATATTAAAGTTACTGTTCAGGGTAAATTTAAATTTTCTACTGTAGCAGGGTAACTTTCTTTGCCCTTTCTGTCTCCTCCCGCGCGCTCCCTCTTTCTCCTCTGTGCATTTTCTTTCTCTCCTCTGCAACTCCAGTTGCTTTCTCTTTTCCGGCCACCAAAAAGCGTGAAACCGGTGGCTACGGACTCGTCTCGACCTCCTCTTGGCGCCTGCGGTGGTGGCTCACGGCGGCTTGGCCAGAAAATGACGCATCGGGTCCTTGAAGTTTCACTGTAGCAAAAGTGGTCAAAGCCGATTTCTCCCGATTCCGGCCACCTCCGGCGACAAACCTTAGTCCAGTAGAAGCGCCTTGCGACGTAGATGATGCTCCTCAAACCTCTTGCAACGATTTGCAGCGTGGAGGAAGAAAGCATAATTGGAAGATTTTACTGTTCATACGGGTTCAAACTTCTCCTTAATTGTTGAGGTACTTCTACTCATTTCCTGACTTGGTCATAGTTGAGAGAATTATTGGGTGTGTTGAGAAGGTGCTGCTGCCCAAATTTGGTGGCCATTGGAGCTGGTGACTTTGGTGGCGGCGCCGCCACTGTGGGCGGCGGTAGCGGTGGCTAGGGTAACTGTTTAATTCCAATTTCTGACTAGTTAAATCCTATAATTATCCTAGAACTTGTATATGAAGTTTGGTGAGGATTGGTGGAGTTTTGAATCGGTTATAAATTTCTAAAGATTTGGATTTCGATTAATGTTAATCGTGAATCCGATTGTCGGATTTTCTCCATAATTATTGTAAAGTCTGAATTTGACGATTGGGCGGTGTTGGTGAAGTTTGGTTGGTTGTAGAAGAGAATTGGAGGAATTGAGGTTATGGGTTTAGGATTTAATTATTGTTTATCGTAATATTATTTTCTTTCGTCCGGTAATTGTTAGTTACGAATAATTATGTACAGGACGAGGTACCGACTCATCATTCGACGAGGATCCTTACGCTTGGATACCACGTTAGCCGTATACTGTGAGTGGACGTTTGATTTTAATTCATGCATGCAATTAAATTTTCTAAGTTACAAAATTATTTAAAGTATCTTTTATTTAATGAGCATATTATTCGATTTTTGATTATGAAATTAGTTATGGTTCAAATTGCCGATTAGAAGTGGTTATGTTCCATTTCGAACTTTTTATTAGAAATAATCTTCGATAAGATTATTTCTGAAAATGAAAGTATCATTATTTATTAATAGATTCGGGTTTCTCGAAAAATCTTCGGAAATGGAAGATTTCTTCGAGATTATAAACTTACATTATTTTAGTATATTGATTCATAATTTTGAATCATGTTGGCGTGCGGGGTCACGTTGTTGGACTGAGTTCCTTTCTTGTGAGACTTCGAGGAAATCTCACAAATTCTCGATTTTCATATGGTTTTTACCCACCATACCTGGGTCGATATACTTTATTGCTAGCTAGCCTATTAGTACTCCTCCCTACTTACTTTGTGTTTGTGGGTGAGTAGAGCCGAGCATGGGATGCTCTTGAGTGTGGGACACTCCGACCCGAGCCTTAGCGGCTCACTTTATTGTATTGTATGGTGATGACGTTTTTCCTCATACCTTTTAAATTATTTACTTATTTATCTATTCGTCCGACTAACAGGGCCGGTCGAACTTCCCTTAAGCCAGCGGGGCTGGCTTAGTCATGAAAGTGATTTAAAACCTTTAGTTCCTTATTGCATGCATAAGAACGTTCTAAACAATAAATGTGGGAAAGTGAGAAACATTTCTTTCTTAATTAAATATTTTTGTCCACTCACAACTAATGTTTTATCGCTTACTTTCCCCTAGGCTTTTCGGTTTCCTTTGCCCAGTTCGCAGTGTTGCTGTTCGGCGTGGGATCGAGGCTTAGCACCAGTTCTGCCACTTGCCTTTCGTAGGTTAATATTAACCTACCTCATGTAATATATTTGATTTTATCGTAGATTGCTCTGATAACCCTGAGAGACTTATTGTTATTGTGTTTACTTATGGAGTTGAAGATTAGAACCCCAGGCTGTATTGTATAAATTTTACTTCCTTTACGCTTGGGTTTTGCTTAATGACTTGTGGTGGTTGTGAAATATAGGATGACTGCATGTTGTGGAATCTTGGATTTAGAAAAATTTGTTTTTGTCGTTTTTCTCACAGGTTGGGTTGTCCACTTTTAAGGGAAGTTCTGTCGAATTTTTCTTAAAAGTGGGCCCCGCAGAGTCCATCTTGAAAATTTGAAAGAATTTTCGGGATGGGTTCTGACATTTTCATTGTCGTCTGAGTATAGGCGCTGCTGTTGTCTATCTCAATGCCGTCTGATACATGAATCAGACAATACCACAAAACTGTCGTCTGATAAAGTTTAGTACAACAACAGCTATTATCTTGTCTGTTGTCTGAACACCAAGAAGAACAACAGCGGCTTATATACTTACTGTTGTCTGAAGGCTGGGCCAGACAACATGGGCTTATATGCTTGCTGTTGTCTGAAGGCTGGGTCAGACAATATGTACTTGCAAATCCCATTGTCTATCCATTATTGATACTATAGATTTCTCCAAAAAACTGTTGTTTGTTGTTTTGCTGGACAATGGCTTTCTCGGTCTTTTAGTCCTTAAAGTATTATAGTTAGATGACTCATACAACAGTTTTTGTTAGGCATTTTATGATGATCAATTATTAGACAATAGTTTTTAGCTGAAATAGAATGGTCCGAGAGACATTCAAAAGGCCTACATTCTGCATATATGGGATCCAAATGACAACCCAAAACACATTCATTTATGTAAAGATTTGATACATTCATCCATATATATATATATATATATATATATATATATATCCAACAAAGTCATTCTATCCCAACATTAACCCCAACAATAAACTTATACTTGTCCATAAATGTGGTGCACATTAACCCTACTTAAACCTCACAAATAAGTGAAAACAATGCACCAGCAGCTTTAAGTACATCTTTTTGTTAATCCTCGGTAAGAACCTGCATATAATAATGTAGAGAAGAGTGAATAGATTATATACTAGTATTGTATATCTCGAGAAGCTGTAAAGAGATTGTAGAAATATTAGAGATAAAGGCGTTCAATTAATCAAATGCAAATTAGAGTTCTTACAAGAATTTACTTCTTTCTACCTGCTAAGATAGTCCTATTTACAACATCAACTGGCAAAGCATAAGTTTATGGAATTTAAATATTCTTGTGTACACATTTCATGTTATATGCATCTCATGTAGAAGCAAAGACTCCAACTGGGCATCTACTATTATTATTCAAAAAGGTTCAACAGGCTAACTAACAAAATGTTGAAAATAAACAAAAGGAGAACCAAAGCAACTGTATACCTGCTACACCAAAGTATGTATGGTAGGTATCTTCATACAAAGGTAGCTTCATCTTCATGTGTTACCTGCCTTTACATGGTAGAATATCATTGTAAGCACTGGAGCTACTTGCCACATTTAATTATATGATATATTGACACATTCATGTACTTAGTACTTGAAACACTGTATTTATTTATTCATATAGTTATGTCTATAAGTGACACATCTTTTGAGAGTCAATGTTGTAACAAGTATGCCTTTTGCTTTACTTAAAACTAAAGCATATGATGGAACTGCCCATCCAGTGTCCTTAAATTCAAGCATACAACACTCCAATGGGTGACCCACTGACCCCTAAACCAAACCAAAGTCGCAACTTAAATAACTAAATAAAATCAAAGTTTTGATATCAATAACATAAAAAACCAGGTTACTTACAGCAGGGAAGTTTTCACTGAATACCTCTAGACAGCCTGTATAATACATGTAGGCCAGGTAACCTGCATACCATAGCACAACAATGAGAACACATAAAAGAACTGTAAACTAAGAACAAATTCAAAAGGGGAGGGAAAAGAAGAAATGAAAAGGAGTGAAAACTGCATATGCTCAATCACAGCCAATTCTGACCTAATCTCTCTTAGGGAATTCCTCAAAATCAAATATCCGTGCAGTTTCAATACTCCTTATCACACTGTGACAAAAGTGTACTGTACCAAGCTGCAACATAACAGAAGATAGATTATCATCATCCACCTCAGGCAACTTGTGCATTCTTGAGATTTCAAACTATCACCTTATAGCTAATTCAGGTTAACTTAAAACGTACCATGAGATAATTATTCTTGAAATATTACCTTAAAGTAAACTTTAAACAACTGGCAAGTCACATATAATGCTCCTACATATTTTGGGCCTTTTCCCTATAATCGGATGCACCATTGAGGACCTCCTGCTTTAACTTGCTGCTCATATAGATAGTACAATTGCATGATCATTGTTCATTACCGGATCAGATATGTGGTTGCTTTATACTAAGATTGTAGATACATCTATAGACTTGGGACAAAAGATTTAGGAAGATATGAACCAAAGTACCAAATAAGTTACACTAAAGATTAGTTTCTATTAAACTACCTTTTCTGTCAAATTGTCAATAGATTGTACATATGCCACTGCAGATTTCATAGTCTTAATTTTCACTCACTGACATAACTATACGAATAAATAAACTACAAATCACTATCTAATTGAACATACCAATTACCGATAGCCGGATTACCTATCCAATTGTACTCGTCACAAATTGCAATCACAATCTACTTGCACATATATCTCAAACTGAATACTAAACTACAAACTAGGAAATACCTTTCAGGTTTTATAGATGGTTAGCTTGAGCCTTGCATCTGAGCTATTAAGAAAGAAACTGAAAGCAAATGGAAATGCACAATGAAACTTCAAACTACATTAAATGATAATGCATTTGAATGTCTACAGGACACCTCTATGGAGAAAACAATACAAATCTAGTCATTAAGGAAGAAACTGACAAGTATAAAATGGAGAAAATAATCCAACCTGGAAGTAGGGAAGGATTCTATGCTCCTTATAGTGATTATCTAAAGTAAAGGCAATTATACCCATCAATACAAAATAGTGATTGCAGCAGGACAATTGGAAAAAAAAAACACTAATTCATTAGCAACATAGTAGCAGCAGGACACAATTAACAATCCCCAACCTATACAAACTATGACATAAGTAGATTTCTATCATTTGTCGAATAAAGTTTGTTCATCAAAACCCATTATCAAAATCACATAAACTACCTAACTATACTCTGTATCATATTCCTATTAACAGAAGAACTAACAAGAAAATATAAACAAAAAAGGAGACGAAAATATAATATGTAAAACCCCCCCAAAAAACCCTAAAATCAATTCCTTACTGAAATCATTGCCATGGTTTGGAGGAGACAGAAAGGAGGTGTGATAGTGCTATTCTTCTGCGTAATGGTACCAATAAAAAGGAGAGGGAATCAGTATAGAGACGGGGTCATGCTCAAGCTTGAACCAATTCCTTATTTTAACCCCCAAAATAAAAACAAAATTAAAAAAAAAAAACCATACGCAAGATCTTGCTACCGATAACGCTCTTAACCTGAGCAATTCCATAAGAATCACACCAATCTGAGACGGGGTCATACCCTTCTTTGCAAACTTGCAAATGCTATCCTCCACCTTCAAAACCACACAAACATCTTAGTTCTAGGTCTCCTAATCAAAAACCCCCCAAATTATAAAACCCAGATCAGAAATCTACGGTTTAGATAATTACTTACATCGGGAGTAGATATCTTCAACCAGTTCGGTGGGCTTCTGTATTGGCCCTTTAATCGATGAAACGTTAATTGATAGGGGCGGTGGCAAGCGAAAGCTAGGATTTTGCAGTAGGGGGCGGCGGAGAAAGAGAGATTTGGGCTTTGATTTCTTAATTGTCGTCTATTTCGAGCTATCTGTTTCTTATAGAGGCGGAGGAAAGAGATGAGGAGCAGTGAGGAAGCTGAGAGGGAGAGTAACAAAAGGAGATGGCAGGTCAGCTCGGGTGAAATCGAGGTTGATTTTGAGAGAGAGAGAGAGAGAGAGAGAGAGAGAGAGAGAGAGAGAGAGAGAGAGAGAGAGAGAGAGGAGGGCGCGAGCTCGGGTGTTTTGGTTGAATGGAGGGAAAAATGAAATTTTAGAGTTTTTTGGTTGAATTGTTAAAGTCAAATAGGGTCGCAGAATATTGAACCCTAAAACTCAGACAACATCAATTCAAGTATATTATTTGAAAGACAATGGCACAACAGACAATTAAAAACTGTTGTGTGAATCAAAACAATCAAACAACATCTTTTTGAACTATTGTATTTTATACTAATTGCACAACAGAAAAGTAATAACTGTTGTGTGATCAAAAACAATCAGACAACATATTTTCTCAATCATAGTGTTAATCAACCTTAGACAATATCAATGTAATAACTGTTATCTGAATTGATTGATTCAGACAACATCAGAAAAAACAACCATTGTCTGAAATATAATTACACAACAGCAATATAACAACTGTTGTCTGATTCAAAAATTAGGACGACAAGAAAAATTCTTGCTGTTGTCTGATTATTTCATACGACAGTTAAAATGTTTGCTGTCGTCTAATATGTGTTGTCTGATTCCGAAATTGGTGTAGTGTTGGAACTTCATAGCATAGTTTTTCTATGAACAGAATAGCTAAGTAGATGGAATTGCTATATCATAAACAGAAGTACAGAACAACATCGAATTAAATAGCCTCAGACCAATCGAATTAGAATAGCCTCACCTTTTGGTCTCTGTATCAACTTAACAAAACCGGAAACGAGTGCACACATATATAACCCACAGAGTTTATAGAAATACGATTTCTATACATAAATCACCCAAATAACACACATATATAACCCAAGGTCACAAAACTGTCTAACAAGTTACCCAAATGATGCTCCAATAAAAATGGGGGAGCTAGAAGAGTCTAACGCATACAGTTCAATATCTGGGATTCTCAATGATCGAATAAAAGAAGTCCTGGGAGTAGGTTAACACTATGCATCAGTAGCCCAAAAAGAAATGTAATGAAATCCTTGCTCAAAGCCTCAAACTGATTCCATCAAGTACAGACAACAACATTGCATAAAAAAGCCCACCGCATCAATATCTTCTACATTCTCAATTCCTCGTACATAAATACATAGTCGACAGAATACGAACTGAATAGAACTTATATCAACAAAAAGTGTTTAGCAAACAACAGAACAGTTGCAAAGCTACTTACAGGAGAAGGACCCATGGCGATATTGATGTTTCCGGCAATCAGATTTCCAATGAGCAATACAAACATCATCGCCACCACATCAAACCAATTCTGCCAAGAAAGAACCAGAGGAGCAAAAAAACAACCGAATAAACCAGATAAAAGGACATGGGTCATGATCATTTTATCAAATTGGCTACTTGGGAATTGGGATTTGGGAGTAAAAAAGTTGGAGTTGTGATGGAGGAGGCAGAAGGAAGCCGAAAATGATTTCAGCTCGAGACCTGAAGGACTTTTAACTCTCAAAACACCAAAACGACGTCGTTTTGGTATTGAAAGAAAAAAAAATCTGGGTGTCCGCTTTGAACGCCTGCAGACGCGTTTTTCACGCCTTCAGCGCCTTGATCAACGCTTTCTACGCCTCTGCACCTCGCCAGCAAAACATACTCATTTTCTCATGCGCCTCGCGCCTTTTAAGCCTCAAGGCCGCTTTTTAATACATTGATTAGTACTCTACATAAGTGACTCAATGAATTTCGATGCGAATACGTAAGTTGTTCTTTCAAAATAAGTAAGGATTGAATGGTTAATTTTGACAATTGCATTAATTACTTGAAGGCAATCGTCCGGCACTCCTTCCTTGTTTTTCATCATATAATTGGAACGAAGTCCCTAAATTACATATTGACCCCTTCCACCCCTCACTCACATCATCCTCTCATTTTGTGGATACTAAGCCACAAGGGATCACAATCCCTGAGAAATTCTCCACATTCAGGAATCAATTTCAGTATCGATCAGTTCTGCAAATTAATGGGTCTTAGATTTCCTGACAATACCAGTCTTGAATTAATTGAACATAAACCCCTTATCGTTGAAAGGTCATACACCATAAATATCCGGCCGTGATCAACAATGCAGATGACTGACCCACTTGGCGTATGGAATAATGCAAATTATTGGACATTCAACATTTCAAATAATCGTACGTAAAGCGTGATGGACAATAATGCACAAATGAGACGGCTTCACTTCAAGTCTTCCAAGTTCAAGTCTACAAATTTGATGAACTTGTTTAATACTTTAATTCAAGGAATTCAACTAATTCTCCTCACCTTCTTAGCTTCTTCGCCTTGGGTTGATGCAGCTAGCTTTTTTCTCTACTTATCACAAGTCAAGAGTCGTAGCACGTACTCATTCTTCTATTTTTTGTCCTTTCTGTTTGGTTTCTGTTCTTGACATCACCTTCTTACTGAAAGAAGCTACCAAACTTGAATGACTTTTGTCTATTACAAAGTCACACGCGGAACGCTGCGGTACGGGAAAGCGGTACGGATACACAGTACGCTAGTCTTCAAGATACGCGGTACGTTAAAATATATTAGCTAATTTTAATTAAAATAAATTACTTATGATAAATAAAATTATAAAAAATAATAAAGAGATAACCATACCATAAATAAAAATCTCAAGGAAAATTATAAAATAAAAATAAATTGTCACTACTACTCAAAAATTAATTGAGTTTTTCAATCCAACAAAGAAAAATAATGCTTAAAAGTAATTTTTTTTTTTCGATTGCTGGAACCCAGTGGGAGGCTTGGCCATCACGCATGTCTAAGTTCTTATTTTGAAGTGCCGCTTGAGTCTCTTGCTCTTGCAAATCTGGATATATGAATTTGATGTGTTCCTGGCCGAATCGGTTGTGTATTGAGAATGGGTGGAACAGGTCTGCTTGAAGTATTCTTGGTACGCGATGATTCTTCCTCATCAACATAGTCTCCATCTAACATTCTCCATCGCAAGTCCTCCAATCTCATTGGCGAATCATCTACTTCCTTGATTCTGGATTAATGTCTCATCTCTTATAAGTTCCATTATTGTAGCCTTCGGAGAAACGTGAAAGCAAACGAATATTGGAATGAATAAAAACTAATTTATCAGCTCTTTCAGCATTCAGCCTATTTCTCTTGACATTGTGAATGTATGAATACGTACTCCAATTCCTTTCAGCAGATGAACTTGATACTGGTTGAGCTAGTACCTGTTTATTTGTGATATCGTGTGAAACAAAACATACATATATCAAGTTAGTAATTAAACTAATTAATATACTTGGTAAAAGAAAAAGACGGCAAGATACAAAATATTGCTATATAAAAAATACATTGATAACTCAGTGAATAAATATGCTAGAGAATATGGATAAAGATTTTAACAAGCTGTGTAACAAACATGGATGCAATTAAGGCATTAACTGCAGAGGATGGAATATATGTTAATTATAACACAATTATTATGACAATTCATTGGAGTTCAATCATTCAATCTACGGCAAAGTTAACCAAAAAAATAAATAATCATATAGCAATACATTCAACCTATAGCAACGTTTGACAAAAAAAATAATAATAAATAACAATAATCAATCATTCAACCTACGGCAACCTTAAAAAAAAATATATATATATATATATATAACAATAATAAAGTATATTATAAATGAACAGAGATTAAAAGATTAATAATAACAAAAAATTACCTTTTGTGCAACTTCTGCTAATTCTGGAACTTGTGAACCATATGTTGACCACCAATCAATGGCATCCATAGTTACAGCATCTGTCTGGATAGCTTGTGTAGCAAAATTACCTTTTCGCTGATGAAAAATGGCATATTGTTGACGTAATAACTCTGTTTCTTCTCGATCTTCTGATATCTTATCAAATGCTTCCATGAGGCTTGTAATCATTTCTATATCTTGATTAGGGCTCTTTCGAGTGAATCCTCTTGGTGCTTTTTTACTGAGATATTCTCTATCATAAAATCTTGGCGTCAGGGCATATCCAACACAGTGGATAGGGTAATTCATTTTTTGCCACCTTTGGAGCACAATCTTTTCGACTTGTGGAAAATAATTAGAGTGCGGCCCAGAACTCATAACTTCTCTTATTTCTCCAAGCATATTATCCATCATTTCATAAATTTCACTGATCTTTTGACCATCACCATCACAATATTTAATTAAAAAATATATTGGCTTTGTGATATTCACTGTAGCCAACACATCATCCCAAAATTCGAGTGATTGTATCGAATGATTATTATGCGATTTCACGATTTATGTTCGATAATCATTCATTTTTACAATTATCGAAGTTTCGAAACGTTTATTTTAACGAAAAGCTCGAAATACTCGGGTTGAGAAATCGACTTTTTCTACGTACGAAATTTGGAGAAACTTCCTTCATGAAAGTTGTAGAGCTCGTCGATACGAGTCCGTGCACGTGCGGAACACGAAGATCGGATTTTTTCTGAATTAGTTATCGAATTTCGAAGTTTTCCGAAACTTGTATATATAGAAAAATTTTAGAAACCCTAATTTTTTTTCCCTACCGGTTTCTTTTTTTTTCCTTTTCTTCCTTCTCCTTCTTCTTCTTCCGTTTCTGGAAAGCTAGACTCTCTCTCTCACTTACAGACGAAATCGGCCGAAGGGGAGGAAAACTTCTCCTTAATTGTTCTCCCTCCACAGACCACCTCTCGACCTCAAACCAAGTCCCAGGCGTTCATCTCGAGCTGCTCTAGCACCCGGAGGCAGTCTCACACGGCGGCGCAGCCTGTGGCGGCGACGGCGAAGCCCGAACCGAAAACGTCCATTTTCGGTTCGATCTCGATATCTCGAGCTACACTCCATCATTTCACTTGATTCTTGTCTCATTGAGCTCGCCTCAACTTCCTCTACAAGCACCAAGAAGGACCGGAACTGGGTCGAACGTTTTCACGTTCGTCGGAGCTCGACCCGAACGGATCGAAATACCAAAACTTTCGATCAAGATATCTCGAGCTATACACGGTCGTTTCTTGTGATTCCAAGCTTGTTGAGTTCGCAAGGAAGTTCTGAACAAGTTTCCAGAAGGGATCGGGGCCTGAGGTTGCAGTTTTCACGTCGGTTTTCAAGCTCACCGGTTTCTGCATTTTTTCCGGCCGCCGACTGTAAATCGGTAATTTCGATGCCTTCCGGTCATTTTTAGGTCTTGTGCTAGTTATGAAAGTTGCTCAGAATGATGAAACGAAGGGGACAAGCTCGGCCCCGACACCATTGGTGGTGGTCGGTGGCGGCTCTGTCCCTAACTCTGGCGGCCTTTACCGGCCACCTCCGGAGGTCTAAAATTTGGTTTCTGTCCATTTTATGATTCTATGTTTCGATACGATCATTTCGGCGTATTATACGTATTTTTTGGATATCATATGATTTAGTTATGAATTTTGTGATTTCGATCGATTTCGGTCGTTAGATTTTTGATCTGTGAAATTATGACCGTTGGATGAACTTGTAAATTTGTTATGATGATCATATGACTGTCCCAGAGGCTTTGTGTGGTCATGGGCGAAGATCCGACCGTTGGATCTTCGTATATGTGAAAAACGGTAATTAGGGGAGCGATTCGTGAGAAACCGCTCGTCGGATTTTAATGTAAATTAGAATCTGACCGTTAATTAGTGGTTAAATTATGAGTTGAAATTGTTGGCTAAATTCGAATCACATTTGATTAGGTGATTGACGGATTTTAATTGCGTGAGCTATTCGGCGTTAATTATAAATTATAATTTATAATTATATTGAAGACGCAGCGGGAGTTTCGAGGTGAGTAAAACTCACGTGGTTCATATTACGAACCGAGCATTTAATTTATTTATTTTTGGTAATTGTGTGGGAAAATATTTGCGGATTAAATATTTGTTTTAAAATTTCATGGACTTGAATCACCACGGTCCATAGGTAAGTAAAATGAATTTTAACTATACAAATGAATTTCATAATTTTCTTGTGTGAACTATAGATGGTATTAGTGGTCATTCCTGAGTGGATGATTACGTATATATATATTTACGTGGAAAATATATATTGATGAGTGGATTGTTGTGTGATGATATGATTGAGTAGAATTGATGAATTGATTTTATTTCAATTTGTGTAATTCCATAATAATATGGTGTATCTTGGTTGGGTTGATTTCAGTATGTGATGTTATATGTTGGGTTCATTTATGGGCTTAGGGTTAACATAATGACCGGTGTGGGTAATCGGACGCTCTAATCCTAGTGTGGATGATGGGATACGATTGGTTGAGTATGTGAAATTATTGGACGTTCTAAATATGTATATAGGTATGCATATTGATGAAATACAATAATTGATAAATATGTCGGATGCCATAACCTAGGCCAGGTGACGGGCTACGATTCAGTTAGAGCTCTAGTCTGTCAAATACCGTATTTTCATAAATACGATGATGAGAGTTGTGAGGAAAGTTGTGAGTTGGGTTGTCTTGATATATTGAATTGGTGTTTGATTGAGATTGTTATTATTTGCATATGTGGAAATAATTGAGTGTTGCTGTGTGTGGAAATAAATGAGATTAAATTAAGCAACAGTTCATTCTTTTACTCATACAAGCTTTCATAAGCTTACCGGGTTTTGTGTTGTTGCAATCCCGGTACACTATTCGATGGTGTAGCGGATATTCCTGCAGGTCAGGATAACCAGGGAGGTGATCGTGCTGCTTAGGTGTTATAGCAGTTTTGTTATTTATTTAGTGGTGAGGTGTGTGTATGCTCATTTAGAGCTTTACATTATAATTTGGATTGTGTTGTAATAATTAACCGAGACTAAATTCGGTTTGATTTTATTGCGTGTGGTGAGTATGTTAAGAAAAGAAAAATTTTCAGGTTGATTATTTGAGTTGTAGAATTTTCATGTTTCGAATTTTGAATTGTTATTCTAAAATTCGGGGCGTGACAAGTTTTTCCAATATTATAAATTTGCTGAAACCACTCAAACTCTTTTGCCAAATCTTTAAAAATAAGATTCGAGGTATGAACAACACAGGGAGACCAAAAGATATGTTTATGTACCTTTTCAATCTCTCTCCCAGCAGATTCATAGTTTTTTGCATTGTCAGTGACTATCTGGAGGACATTTGACGACCCCACATCTTCAATTGCAGTAAGCATAAAGTCAGCAATCACTTCACCAGTTTTTGTATCCCAGAAAAATCTTGAGCATAAAGAAATAACGCTCCTCTACTATTTGCAGCAATAATGTTGATAAGTGGCTCATGCTTCATGTTAGACCATCCATCTGATACAATTGAAACACCATGAGTAAACCATGTATCTTTAACAGGAGTTAATTCTTTTTCCAGACTTCATTTACACTCATCAAGCAAAGTAGTTCTTGCTTTTTCAGAAAATGGAGCCTTATAACCCTTGGGTCCATTATTTATAGCTGAAATTATCTCATGAAATTGGGGATTTCTTAACACATTAAACGGAATTCTATTAGCGCACAATCCTCTCATCACCTTTATATCAACACTATTTTTGTCCATAATCTTGAACATATCATCAAGAGCACTTGCGGTGGATTTTTGCGGTTGCTGTCTCAAGAGTGTTGAATTTTTCAAAGATGAAGAAACTCCATTTTTTTTTTCAGCTTCCATAACCATTCGGCGAACCCTCTCATATTTCTCCCAATTGGCGAGTAATTCTCGACATCGACGAATCTCTGATTTTTTTCCAGGGGGAGTACCAAAAAAATGATAGTGAATGCGAGTATATGAACTACTAAACTTGCCATCACAATGTTTGCATGTCCAAGACTTTGCTCCACCCGGATTTTTGCCTTGCACTCCACCTGTGATAACAACTTCATTGAGTAATGGCTTTACATCAGAATTCATTGGAATTTCTTAAGATTCTTGAGCTTGGTCTTGAGTGTTTCTACTTGATGATTGATCTGTAGCACTTGATCGAATTTCTTCAACAGAATTATTGTCGTCATACTCACCGACATCTTCATAATTTTCTTCTAAAATTGGTACTTGAAGCATTGGTTTTCTTTTTCCAAAAGTCATTGTTGAGCTTAGCTAAAAGATGCTATTGTAATTTTACTATTATGATAAACTAACGTGTGCATGCACCCATTTATAGAGTTCAAACTATACTATTTTGGAAAGTAGGATTCCTTATTCTTCATCAAAAAATAAAATCTTTAGAAATCAGGATTCCTAATCCTAATCCTAATAGCATATGTTTTTGACGTAAATAACCCTTATAGATGTACTATGAAAACTACATTAATCTGAAAGGGTAAACAAGTAAAATTAGATATTAGAGGTGATTAGGAATTAGGATAGAAAATCTTTTAGATATTATATTCTTCTTTTTTTATCAGAAATTCAGAATAGTAATTATCTTAAGAAATCTTTTCACAAAAACAAAAAGCGGATACTAAAAAAAAAAAAAAAAATCTCAGCGTCATCGCCTCATCGGAGCCGCAGTATTGCAGAATGAAGGTCTGATACTCTAATCAAGAACACCACCGATGAAGGTCTGATAACAATTTGATGCTTCCATAATTCTATGGTTTCCTTTGAAATCAGTTGGGGATTCTTTTCAGCGAATAGATCTTTGAAGTCTGTTGGGGATTCGATGCTTTCATAGATCTCATAGATCTAGAATCTAGATCGTCTGATCAAGAACACCGATGAACTGACGAAGTCTTGATCACCGGTCTTGATTCTTGAAGACTTGACTGTGCACTCCGTCGCGACCGTGCAGTACGCCGCCCTCATGGCCTTCGTGGTCTGAAACCGGCTGTCCAAAGCCTCGATTGACTCTAGGCTTCGTGGATCGTTTCGGTGTGTGAAACCCAGAACAGCAGATTGAGTAGCAGAACTGATGCGTTGAGACAATGGGATCGCTGGAGTTACCGATTTGGATCGCGATCGTACCGCGTTGCGGGTCGGGCGATCGGGATTGCGGGTCACCGGCAAACCTAGCGATCCTGGCAACTCTGGTCTATTAAAGATTTTCAATCTCTAACTCCTTTTTGTGAAACCCATAAACATATACAAATCAAATACACGTGTTCACGAGAATGGGAACCTTGCGGTGCAGCGCTTTTTTTGTGCATCTCTTTCTTTTTATGTTACTTTATGTCACCCACCTTTTCACTTTTGTGCAAACACTTTGCCATGTTGATGAGGGCTCTACCTTGTAGCAATTCAAGGAAAGCTTTACTGTAATACACAAGTCTGCGCATCCAAAGTTTACATCTTGGACAGCGGAAGAAGGACAAATGAAATTTAGTTGTTGCTCATGGAGTGTTGTCAAGTGCGACGAGTACTCTGGCTATGTCATTAGACTTGACCTCAGAAGCAGTTATCTTTCTGGTTCTCTCAATTCCAGCAGCAGCCATTTTCGACTGGTTCACTTGCAAAGACTGGACCTTTCTGATAATGACTTCAGTCTTTCTGAAAGCCCATTGAGGATAGGCCATGATCCTACCAGCCTAACCTATCTCAACCTCTCACGCTGCTCATTTCATGGGGAATTCCAGTGATGAAATGAAACACAAAAACAGAAGACCAGCAATAGCAAGACTTTAATGCTATTCCTATCACTTTATGACTTATATGAAAAGCTTTCCCACTACCTTTAATTTCTCTCCGCATACACATAATCGGTGGGCCCTGCTAGTATTGTTTAGGCCACCCAACTTGTTAGCCACACCTAGTCTATGTCACCCACCAATTTTGCAATTAAACTTCCACAATCAAAACATATTTGATGTGTACACTTATCTCCGGTAATGGTCTGAATTCATTAATCCGTTTATTTAACAGATCAAATACGAATTTAGTTTGATCCGATTCGTTAAGGATCCGGCCATTTTTATAATTATTAATATTTTTATTTTTATGAATACAATATTTTGCTTACCCTAGTGTAGTGTTATAAGGAGTATTTTGGTTATTTAATTTAATTAGGGGTGTGCAAAACACAGTACAAACCGGCCAAACAGGTCAAAACTTACCAGTAAATATGGTTTGGTTAAGGTTTTTTAACTTTAAAAATTGAAAGCCAGTTCAATACCGAACTAAGCCATTTATGAATTTGGTTGGTTTGGTTTCTCTTTTGCTTAAACCACGGAACCCAAACCGACCGGTATGTTTAAAATATAATAAGAAAAACTTTTAAATTTATATAAATATATATATATATATATATATTCATTTGTCCAATTGTTTTAAGTAAGTTGTAAATATCCAATTACAACTTTATTCTTAAAGAATTAACTACCATATCAAATCCAATGCCCAAAAGCCTAGAAGTCTAAAATCGCTACGATTAATTTGATCATCTCATATCACATATCTCAATCTCTCATTCTCTAACCCTTAATACTGCCATATTAAGCTCATATTTATAGCTAAGCCATCAAATAAGTCAATCACTTTGAATCTATTCTAAATTTTGGTTTTTGAATATTGGTTTTGGATTTGATTATTGTATTTTAAATTTAGATTATGCTTATTTAATGCAATTTTTATTATTTAGATTGAATTTTACTATAATTTTTTTCATAAATAGTATGTTAATATAATATAGGTTAAAACTGCCTAACCGACCGAACCCAACTATCTTTAATTGGATTGGATTGGATCGGGTTAAGCTTCTTTTTTTTTTTTATAATAACCGGTTGTCCAAAATGCTTAAACTGCTCACTTTAATATAGAGATAGTTTAGAGTCTAAACCGATCCAAATCAATCCGTGTGCAGCCCTAAATTTAACATTCGGTGATACACTTTAGTTTGTTTCAAAATTTTATTGAAGTTTTATGTAGTATGATAATAAAATATTTAATATTATAATTTAAACATTAAAAATATTCATTATAATGAACGGATCGAATTAGTAGACCAGGTATCCGTTAACCCGTTGGATACGGAATTGGATTGAGTTATTAATGATCATCCAGGTTAGCGAATCGGATCGGGTTGAATCTTGTTGTTACTATACTGATTCAGATTTAGGTCGATCCGCTCTAAAATCGGTCAATGTACTGGTTTACATGTTTCTACAACAAAAGATAACCATTAAGGCAAACATTTGGTGTGACAAATGTCGGCCCAAGGCCATGAAAGTAGCTGCTGGTGAAAATGCAGCAATCGGATAATGCATAGATGTCTCATTATGCTAAATGAATTAGATTTTGGTTTTTGATAATTTTTTTTAATGTTGCAGGTGTTATATTAGTGGATTTCAAGGGGGAATATAGAAACCAAATAGAGATAATCGGAGACGGAAATGATGCAGCGAGGTTGTCGGAATTGCTGAGGAAGAGACTCAGCCATGCAGACTTAGCGAGTGTGGAAGAAAAAAAGAACTGATTTGAACATAAACCCCTAGTGTTAAAGTCATAAACCATGACTCATCTCCATGATCAATAAATCAATCATGACTTGAAGGTTAGACTTCTCGTTATTTGACTTCAAGGTTTCAACAGATCAGCAGTAGAGCGCGATGGACAATCATGCATATATGATCAAGGAATACAAATATGATCAACTTGTTTCATTTAAGGAATTTTTCCATCACCTTCTAATTAGCTTCTTCCCCTTAGGCTCTGTTTGGTTCGTGGAAAGGAAAGGAATCATTTTCCTTTCCATTGGGAAAGTGAATCCGGTGGGGGGGGGGGGGGGGGGGAGGGGGGGGGAGGGGGGTTTTGCCGGAGCCTCAATCACCATAAAGTTTTTTAAGGGAATAGGTAGCCTCTTCAGTTATTTGACTCAGCTAGATCCACATCCTCACATTTTTGGTCCTTTCTTTCCTTTCCTTTGGGAACCAATTTCCCTTCCTTGACTGTCCCAAACACAGGAAAGGAAGTACTTTCCTTTCCCAATGCCTAGATTCTGGGAAACAAACACGGCCTTAGGATTACTACAGCTAGTTCTCGACTTATCAAAATTCAGGAGTCAATAACACATGCCCATTTGTTTTAGTCATTTTCTAATTGACATCCCGGCCATCTAATTGAAAATAAGCAAACCCGAGTGACTTGTGTCTTTTAAAGAACTTCAATCTCACAATCCGTTTTGTGATTGAAGCCCATAAACAAAAACAAATCAAACACACTTTGCCATGAGAATGGGATCATTGTGGTGCAAAGTTTCTTATGTGCATCTCTTTCTTTTGCTGTCTATACTCACACTACTACAAATAAAAGGCATTCAAGGACGTTCGAAAAACGTCTTTAAAAATTTTAGATGACACGTAAAAAAAAAAACTTCATCTATCAAGAAGTCATTGTAAGTCCATTTTTAAATATCTATTAAGACTCTTAAAAAACGTCCTTGTAGCTTTCAAAGAATGTCCTCTACTGTTTACTCAGACATTCCAATGACGTCCTTCTAACTCAAAAAAATGTCATGTAAAGTTTATCGGGACACATTTAAAGTGTCCTTAAATCTTAAATAAAAAACGTCCTCATATATTTTCTAGGACATTTGGAAATGTCCTCTTAGGTAAAAAAGATGTCCTTGTACATATTGGAGGACTAGCAAAAGATCTTTATATGCTAAACAAATTGTTATATATTACATACGAGGACACGCACTTGTGCCCTTAAATTTCCAAAAAAAGGTCATTGTAGACATTATAGGATTAAAAAAAAAAAAGCAAATAAATGTCCTCTATTAACTATTAGGACAAACTGTATTTGTCATGAAGATTCCAAGAAATGTATACAAAATATCCCAAATCTCGTGGCATCCAAAATATACATTACTAATCACGAGTCTCGGTGAGATCATATTACATGTACTTCTAGTGCTTCTAAAAAGCTAGCTAAGCTAAAACTTTACATGAGCATGTACAAAAACTCAGCTTAATATATACCTTGCAAAATATAGTAACCAAACCGGGAGTTTCATCCCCATGTTCCATCTTCACTAGGCAAACTCACTCATCTCGATTACCTTGATCTTTCTTTCTTTTTCAACCATAGTTTCGCTCACTCAGACATTTCACCAAACAATTTTAGTCTCCCGGATGCTAATTCCTGGTCTCTTTCCAACCAAACTTCACCAATTGGGCCTTGGCCATGCCTACTTAATTAAAGGAAGAGTTCCCATCTTGTGGGTAACCTTACTCAACTTGAAGAGCTCAACTTGGCAATAACCATACGCATACATATAACTGGTGAAATCCCATCATGGCTTACAAATTGAAGCTTACCCAATTAACTCTTTAAACATTCGGTTTAACAATTTGCAAGGACAAATTCCAAGGTCCCTATTCTATCTTTATAATCTTGAATTTCTTGATCTTTCTTCAAATAACTTGATCAGATCAGTTGATTTTGATACTTTTTCCGGCCTCAAGAAGCTAAGGCTGTCTCCAGTAGGAGAGAGCTATATTGGGCCTAGGGCTATAAATTTGGGTACCCATGCATTTTTTGGGTGCCCAAATCAATTTTATTATTATTATTATTTGCAAAATGGGAGCATAAGCCCAAAAGGAAAGAAAAAAAAAGTTTTATTAGAGCCAATAAAAGTTTATTGGGGGGCAATAGATGTCTATTGGGGATCATTAAATGTATTGAATTGATGTAATCTTCTCGTTTTTTTCCTTAATTAAAGTTTTATTTGTCTAATTTTAGGGAGATTAGTTCTCATTCCAACAACCGAAAGGTCTATTAAGGGGTGATAAAAGTTTTTTTTTTGGGGGAGGGGGGGGGGGGGGAATAAACTTCTCCGGCCTCATATGAGATCTCAAACAGTCTCTTTAGGGACTTCCGGCCGGCGAGGGTTCATAAACCTCTATTGGGGGGCAATAAAGGTCTATTTGGGGGCAATAAACCTTTCTGGCGACCTATGAGATCTCCGACGACCTCTTTAGGGACATGCGGCGAGGTTTTCAGAGAAGTCTGGTGGGTGGCGACTGGTGACCAAAATCTGGCGAAGTCTCCTGTGGCTTCTCTCTCTCTCTCTCTCTCTCTCTCAATGTAACAAAATGGTGAGGGTAAAATAGTCTTAAAAATAAATTAAAAAAACAAAAAACAAAAAACAAAACTTAATTAAGTACTCAAGAAGTCCTTATTAGAGTGATAGAGTCTTTATGGATAAGAGGGAATTAAAAAAACTTAATGGGGTGATTAGGGAAAAAAATCCCTAGAATTAGGGTAAATGACATAAACCCTTTATTTTATTATAATAATATTTTAACTTAGACTAAAATTAATTTTTGAGACAAAAATTAATTCTTTAAGATGTACATTTGGATGAGGTATCTATGTGGTATTGTTGATAACATTTTTTGATAGGATTTTTAAGTGCCACGTGCCCCTTCGAAAGCAAATCTCTATATTCCCCATATTAGATATAGTGTTGACATGGCAAAACTAATCATTATAGTCTTATCAAACTTTCCGATAGGATTTTTGAATGTCACATGTTGTGTTGTGATCAACTCTCTAGATTTTCGATTAGATTTTATGCATACGTGGCAGTTCTAACTTTAGCTTCAAACCTTAATAAAAAGGGTGATTTCAGATGCATATCTCACTATCTCATCTATCTCCTCTCTAATTGCTGTTCAGTTTTTAACTTTTCCTTACATTTTGCAATGAATTCCAACTGGTTTTCTTAGTGGAATGAGAGGCAATGTGAAGACGAGGAAGATAACGAAGAGCATGAAGAATATGACGTGTAGAGGCGAAGAAATACAACACAAGTTATGGCAAAAGCAGCTAGCAGTTAGCTACTAACCCATTTCAACAACAACAACCTCAATGGGGTGGTTCTGTTCCAGGATGCGCTACCCATCATCGATCACGTGAGTAGAATTAACGGTGTGCTTTATTAAAATAGCTTCTTCTCTATCTCTCTCTCGCATCGATCCTCCTTCATCTTCTCCCTTATTGCTTTTGCCTCTTCCGCCAATGGATCCATCCGAGCTCATAATTTATCTTTAAAGGCTTTCTTCTCCTTTTCTTGGTCCTTGATTTGCTTTCTTCTTGCGGCATTTCTTCCCATCGACCTACGAATCAGATCCCTAGTTGAAGTTGGTGTTAAATTATTATTGATAGGATCATCATCATCTTCCAAGGACATTGGTAGGTTTCTTTGCACTGGAGATGAACCAAAGTGTTCTTGTGATAGTTTTTCAAATGTCACCCAACCTTTGCATAAATCGAAGCAACTATGAAAATTGAACGTTTTTTCGCTCATGTCTTCCCTAAACAGATCCTCGGTGAGGTGTTGCTAAAACAGTATTTTCGAATATATAACAACAATAAATACGAATAATAATTCATGAAACAATATTGACGTAAAATACATAAAAAACATGAAAGAAATCTCACTTGATCTATGTGATTTGCTTCGCCTGAAGCCTCCTCTCGGAACTTGTGACACAAGAATGTCAGTTATTTTTGTATGGAAAGAGAAATTATTGCCATCGAGACGTACAACTTCATCGGATCTTACATTTGGAGGATTGCTATTGAAGACATCGATGAATTTTCGCTCCACTTCTTTCCAAATGCCGTCTCCCTTTTGGCTATTACCCTTTGTAGAATTTTGGGAGACTTTATATATGCAACACACAGAGCTTCATCTTCTTTTCTTGTCCAATTCACATTTTTAAGAGAAGGAGTGGACATGTTTCAAATAAGTAGAGGTGGTAAAAGAGAAGGTAGAAAGTGTGGGAAATTAAGAAGATACAATGTATGTATATATAGGTAGAGTGAAAAACAAATTACTCTTTTTTTCTTGATAACACAAATATATACATTACTAATACATATAAAAAAATATTAGAACAACAACTCTATATTTAATTGATAGCTTGATTTTCTACCTTTGGATTGCAACATTTAAGCCATTTGGGCAATCGATTTTCTTTTTTTTTCAGTTGCATGCAATAGTCAGCAGCCTTATTATTTAAGCATAATTGATGTTGGGTTTTTCTGTAGGTCCGACAAGAGCCCCTTTTAGGGCTATTTTCAGCCCTGGACCCATCTTTAGTTTAATGAACTTTTGCTTGTTAGAGTCCATAATTTTTTAAAAAGGGTTATATATCTCATTTTGGCCCTCTTATTAGAGATGCCCTTAGCTTTGTAGACTTTTGCTTCTTGGAGTCCATCATTTTTAACATATGACTAGAGATCTCATTTTGACTCTCCTATTGGAGATGGCCTAAGGTACTTCAATTATCATTCAACATGTTATCTCTGCAGATGAAAAGTTGTTTGAGCGCTACTGCTTTGAAGTTTAAAGTTCTGAAACTGGGTTCATGAAATTTAACCAAGATCCAGAGATTTTTAAAGAATCATAGTGGATTGGTTTGAGCTAGACCTATCTGACAACTTTATTCAGGGCCAAATACCAAAATGTTTGTGGAACTTAACTAGAGAAACCTTGTTGTATCTCAACCTCTCTGGAAACTCTTTAACTGAAACCTCTTTAACTTGATTTGATCAAAATAATCTGAAAATATAAGGACAAAATGTGTTTTCTAGAAAATGGGATTGCAATGAACGGATCAATCTCTATTGGGCATAAACCAAAAAATAACGAATAGAACACCAAAGTTTTAGTTGTTACGCAGTGAAAATCTCAAATATGAGATTAAAAATACTGCGGGGAACTTACTCTTGAGAACCCAAAATAAGAACAATTAATTTATGACGAAGGATATATTATTTACAACTTCAAATGGCACTAGCGCGGCTACAATGAATAGACAAAACTAATACGAAGTCTGTCTTCAATCTTGAACTCCTTCTTCACTTGATTGTTCTTCGACTACCACTCTTCTTGCTTCACAAAAACTCTTCAGATCTCAAGCGACTCCATACACATGAGCAAAAGACCTATAACACTTAAACAAGGAACAAGTGTTTAGATCTCTTATAAACACACAACCTCAAGCAAGACTCTCCAAATAATTCTTGCGTCACTTGGGGTGCCTTCACCGTGTGTTTTTCATGCTATATATGAGGAAGCAACGCCAACCCTAATTAGACTCCTATTAGTAAAGAATCTCTTTGATTAAAGATTGACCAAATAAAATACCAAATCCTATATCACTTAGGATTACAAGGAAACACGTTTTGACACCCAAGGGAATATCTTTTTCTAAATAAATAGACAATAAACTCAAAAGATATTTTCCCTTAACACTTTTAAATCACTATATCCTTTTATATGGGAATGCCAATATACCAAGTGAAAAAACATGTACCAACAAAATCCATACATTATTCCATGGAGGAATCTCCTTGCTTTTGAGGTTAATTGGTTTTAACATGTTATATGGATCATTGCCAACTCCACCAAACGATCCAAACTTATTATGTTCCAACCATAATGGACATGTTGTTGGTTTCAAAGGAGCTTCACCATCTAGTATTTCAATTATTACATTACCAACCCCAGAAACAAAGTTAGAACATGTACAAACACACAAAAGTCTAATACAACCTAGCTCTACGTCTTTTCAGGTTTATACGGTTATTATGAATCTCAAAAATCACATTTACAAATTACATATCTAAGCTAGACATGCACAAGGGCATGCATTATATTATAGAGAGTAAGACCCATATCATTTTACTCCTTCATGAAATATTCTATCATGATCATGATATATCCAAAATATCTAAATAAGACGATGACTGAATTGGAGGTCTAAACGCTCGGTCCAACCATCATGTCCAAAGTCCGAGGCTCCTTTCTCATAAAGGTCAACCTAAACCTAAAACTTAAACCTAACTCGTCACGTTAATTTGTAATTAACCAAAATTTCTCCTACTAATTTGACAAAAACACTTTATTCAAAATCAAAAGCGTACTACTTTTCATGTATCGTGCTTCACAACATCTGGGATGAGGTATTGGAGGAATGTTTTTCTGTTTGGCTACCTAGAGAGTTGAGATCGTACCCTATCTGCTCACTTACCAATAATACTAGATATGCATTAATTTTGTGTTGGAGATTTAGAGCCACTACCAGCTAGTATAGGCATAGCTTGCAATTTCTTGCAGAGGCGCTACTTCTAGCATCATGGCGCTAATTAGCTCTCAATCCTCTCTTCCTTTAAAAAAGAATAACCGGCGAGATCCCTGCTTTATATATAATTAATTAGCTGCAAATAACGATATTTCAAGAGTTTGAGAATATGGAAATAATGAATGATATATCGAAATTTGATGAAAACTATAAGGAATAACTAACTCAAAATGTACTAAAACAAAATATTGGAAAAGTGTTGAGCTTATTTGAAAAATAGAATCTTCCGAGTTTATTATAGAAATTTTAATAATGTAGCATACGAGGAGGGTACGTGTTTCATTTTGATATCTAGTGGCTGTAGATCTCATCAAGATTTTGACATAGGCATGTATATAAGTATATTATCTATTGATTTGATCATCAACTTCGTAAATCAAACCATGAAATAAGAACAACCACGAAAAGGTATCCAATTTAATATCTATGTCTTCCTTTCCGTTATCTTCCAAAAACTAAACACCAAATCAGAAAAGTTAGAAGAAAAAAAAGGTCTCCCCAACTCTCAATAGAGGGACATATGTGCCTTTCGGTAGGTTCTCTTTCTCTCATTTCCATAAAAAAAGTACATGTAATCAATCATCCCCAAGTTTATTTGTTTCTCAGACCAAAGAAAAAAAAAAAAAAGGTTTATTTCTTTCAATTAGTTTGTGGTGTTTTAGTTATCCTTAGGCAAGCTTTTTTGTGGTGTTTTGGAGTATGATATATTCTGAATCAATTAGTTTACCCATCAAATGGGAAAAAAAACTTAACCGCAAGTCATCATCCAGAATACCATAGAATTTTTGCATCTATGGCGCCCGTACAATTTTTTGTACTCCACATCGGTGAAAGGAGGATGTGCAAAGGTAAAAAATAATGACAAGATCCCACCAAAACCTAACCAAAAGAGGCAACATCTTCTCCAAAGCCACATCAACTCTCCTTGGAGACAAGGCGACAAAGCATCACCCATCCACATATTCCTCCACAAAAGCTTTTCCAATAGCTACATAACACAAACACAACATCCATTTGGACTCTCTTTCCCACCATCTTCTCCCTATTGCGTCTTTCTGCCTCTTCTCACATTTACCAAACCCAACTTGGTGAGAATATTAGTCCCCAAACTTTGCCTTCTTGGCCTTTGGCGCTTTGCACCGCAACTGCAGATACTTCAATTTCTTTGTTTACATCATTGATCAGAATCTGCTAGATGGCTAAAAATTTGAATAGATTAATAACGATTTTCAAACTTAACCCCCTGTCTTATATATAGGAACTGATACAACCCCAATGCCATTCCTCTAACTCCCTGAGGGCTTTCTCAATAGTCTCATTAAAAGTTACAATACCCTCCTCCTCTTCCTTCTATGGCTAGATCACAGAGCCTTAATGATGGGACTGTTAAAGTTCATTCTTCCATTGCCTTGTTGCAGGAGAGGTTTAGGCAACTGCAGAGAGCGAAGGAGATGAGGGAGGAGAGAGAGCTCTTGAGGCAGCTCATAGCTGAATCTGCTGATAGGGGTAATCAAACTCAAGCTGCCGCACATTTTGAGCAGAAAGGCTTGGTGTTTCAATCTGAAATGACAGGATCTCAGCGTAAGCCACAACCCCAAGCCTCAATGTACCTCCAAACCAGTTACTTGCAGAGCAAGCAAAATTATCAAGCCGTCATGCGCAGACCAAGCAAACTTGATGATTCGGATGTGGACACTTCTCTTCACCTTTGAATAATTTCTAGTAATCATGGACCTCATTTCATGCTTCTCATAGTTTGTCTTTGTTATAATATCGTTCTAAGCTAAACTATATCTACAAGACTATGAGAGTATAACTAATTACTTTCTATGGAGAAATATGAGCAATGTAATTATTAATATGTACCAGGAGGATCTTGATCACCTTTTATTCATTTTAGAGTCGCCCTGATCAAGCCTCTTTTATGATGTCAATCATAATTATATTATGTAATGGTTTAATAACTACTAGTTTCATCTTCATGACTCTATCTCTGCAACCTACATGGTGTTTAATTTTAAAGTTGATAAGGATTTATGTGTGGGATTTTTTTTTCCCCCTTCTTTTTATACATGTGATGATCTGGACGGAGCTCATGATTTATCAAAATCGCCATCCCGTTTCTGCACCTTCCAACCTAGGAGATTTTCTTCTGCAATGTCGTCATGAAAGAAAGATAATAAAACATGTCCTTTTGGTAATTGCTTCTTGTCAAAAATATCTTAAATATTATGTAACCAACATTTCAATCCTAAAAGAAGTTACTGGACTGAGTGGAATCCTCATGTATATATTGCCTGATGAGTATTGAAAGAACCTATGACTCTTCTGAGGACCGCTCCCAACTCTCAGTCTCTTAAGGAAATTCACAGTGCACTAATTTATCGGTAGGAAGAACGATGCCACCTCATTTTATATATTTCCTCAAGACTAGGGTTACAAATTTTTAAGTAGAGGGATCTCTATATGTATATGCAGGCTTGGAGGTGCTTATTCTGTGAAGTCTAGGAGACTCCAGTTAAAGCGTGTTCAGTTTTCTATCTGTTTAGTTTCTCAAATTTTGAAGGATTTAAATCTCTGGATCAAGGAATAACATGGTGTAGAAAAAGAAGTAGAGGGGGCTCAAGGCCAATAACAAATAAATAAATGTTTTAGGGAATCAAAAACTGAGGGAAAATTGCTGTGTATTCTCATTGATAATAGGGGCCTCTTTATATAGAGGATTACAATGCATAGAATCTGAACATATAAGGAAAGTAATTCTACATTGAATAGGATTCTAAATCATTTCATAACCCTATTACCACTAGGTCAAGTAACCTAGAGTTTAGGCGAAACACAAAATAGAGATTTCCTTAAACACTCCCCCTTGTGTTGTCCAAACGTGGTGCTCCTCTCGTTGCCTCGCTAAAAACCTTGCCGAGTAACAAAAACTCAGTAGGACAAAAATAACCTCGGTCGAAGGAGAAAAAGAGCACAACACACCCTTCACTTTTTGAGGTGAACATGTAGACATCTCCCCCTGATGTCTGCGCCTCCCCCTGATGACTACGATCATAGGAGTTCAGATAGTTTCCGCAAGCCAATTCTTGCCACATGTTTCTCGAACGTGGATTTAGGCAATGACTTAATAAACAAGTCTGCCACATTGTCCTCAGAACGAACCTGGTTCACTTTGATCTTGAGGAGCTTCTGTTGTTGCTGATTATAGAAGAATTTGGGCGATATATGCTTGGTGTTGTTGCCTTTGATGTAGCCATGCTTCATTTGTTCAATACAAGCAGCATTATCATCATAAATGCTTATTGGCTCATCTGTGGTAGACTTCAAACCACAATTACTTAGAACATGCGTAACTATGGATAGTAACTATATACATTCACAACTGCTTCATGAAGAGCAATAATCTCTGCATGATTCGAAGAGGTAGCGACTAAGGTCTGCTTTGTAGACCTCCAAGATATTGTGGTGTTTCCCATGGTGAATATATAGCCAGTTTGGGAACGACCTTTGTGTGGGTCAGAAAGATACCCAGCATCAGCAAAATCTTCCAAAACATCTATATCGTTTTAGGATGGGGAGAGGGAACGCAATCCACCATGTGTAGTGTTCCGGTTATTTGATGAGTCCGAATCCATCACATCTCTGTAGGGATAGAACAAGCCCATATCGATCGTACCACTTAGGTATCGAAAGATATCTTTAACACCAGTCCAATGGTGTCGTGTTGTATCAGAGCTATATCTAGCTAATAAGTTCACAGCGAAGGAGATGTCTGCTCTCGTGTATTGTACTAAGTACAATAATGTACCTATTGCACTTAGATATGGCACTTCTGCCTCTAGCACTTCTTCGACGTCATCTTTTGGACGGAATGGATCCTTCTTTGGGTCAAGACTACGGACGACCATTGGGGTGCTTGAAGGCTTAATCTTATCAGTATTAAAACGCCTAAGCATCTTTTGGGTATAAGCTGATTGATGAATCAAGATACCATCTTCATGGTGCTCAAGTTCCAAACCGAGGCAAAACCGTGTTTTCCCAAGATCTTTCATCTCAAACTCGGATTTCAAGTGTTCAGCGGTTTCCCTTAACTCTTTAAGGGTGCCAATTATATTCATGTCATCGACATAGACCGCTACTATTGCAAATCCAGAACTTGTCCTTTTTATGAACACACGTGGGCATAGTTCATTGTTGACATATCTCTTCTCAATCAAGTAGTCACTTAGACAGTTATACCACATCCGTCCGGATTGTTTCAATCCATATAGCGAGCGTTTTAATCTTATAGCTAACGCGCTCGTGGTTTAGAGCCACTTGATTTGGGTAACTGAATTCCATCTGGAACTTTCATGTATATTTCCGTATCTAGATCCCCATATAGATACTTTGCAACCACATCCATAAGCTACATGTTTAGTTTTTCAGAAACTACCAAACTGACAAGGTAGCGGAACGTTATGACATCCATTATGGGAGAATAGGTCTCCTCGTAGTCGATTCCAGGGCGTTGTGAGAAGCCTTGCGCCACAAGGCGAGCTTTGTACCTTACAATCTCATTTTTCTCATTACACTTTCTAACAAATACCCATTTATGACCAAATGGTTTGGTGTTGGGCGGTATTGGTACAATTTTGCCAACTATCTTTCTTTTCGTTAGAGAATCAAGTTCTCCCTGGATCGCATCTTTCCATTTTGGCCAATCAGCTCTACGTTGGCATTCATCAACGGAGCGTGGTTGGATGTCATCCGTCTCAATAATCTCACGCGCTACTGAATACGCGAATACATCGTCAATGATGATGGAGCTTCTTTCCCACGTCTCATGTACACTAGTATAATTCACAGAGATCTCTACATTCTCAGGGATAGGTTCTGACATTGAGGTGTCTCCTAATGATGTCTCTTGGACATAACCATAATCCGAAACATTCTCATGGGACAGATTTTGAGTATCGATGATCAAATGATTTGTTTGTGCCTTATTTGCTCGTTTTCTAGGGCGAATATCCTTCGAACTAATTGGTCTACTGCGCTTTCTTGCGGGACCTGCAGCCATAGATGCCATATCATTGCCATGCTGGGCAATGGCGCCATCTCCTAGTGTCACAGGAGTGGCGTTATGTCCATTATTAGGAACATCAATCCTTGCAGGCACGTTTGCAGCAGGTATGTATGATGTCGTCACTTTCGCAACATCAGAAAACGCATCAGGCAGAGTATCTGCTACGTTCTGGAGCTCGATTATTCTTCGTACTTCAAGTTCAGACTGTACGGTACGGGGATCGAGATGAGACATAGTGGGGACAGACCACGACAATTCCTATCTTTCCTGTTGAACATCTGTGTTCTTATCTCCCCCTAACGACGGGAAGACTGTCTCATCAAAGTGACAATCCACAAATCTAGCGGTAAAGAGATCACCTGTTAAGGGTTCAAGATAGCGGATGATTGTTGGAGATTCATATCAAAAATAAATGTCTATTTTTCGTTGATGACCCATCTTAGTACGATGTGGCGGTGTAATAGGCACATAAATAGCACACCCAAAAATGCGTAAGTGCGAAATATCAAGTTCGTACCCAGTCACTAGCTGTAACGCATAATAAGATTGAGTGGCAGTGGGTTGTAGACGAATTAGCGTCGCTGCATGCAATATTGCATATCCCCAAGCAAAAACAGGAAGGCCGGTGCGCATAACCAATGTCCGGTCTATCATTTGTAGTCGTTTGATAGCAGCTTCTGCGAGACCATTTTGGGTATGAACATAGGGAACTGGATGCTCAACATCAATCCCCAATGACATGCAATAGTCATCGAATGTTTTCGATGTAAACTCCCCAGCATTATCAAGTCGAATTGACTTAATTGGATGGTCAAGGTAGTAAGCCAGTAGATGGATAATCTGGGCAAAGAGTTTAGCATAAGCAGCATTGTGAGTGGACAACAGCGCGACATGTGACCAGCGTATCAACGCATCAACCAATACCATAAAGTATTTAAAAGGTCTGCATCATGATTGAATTGGTCCACAGATATCCTCTTGGATTCTCTGTAAGAACGGAATAAGTATTTTGGGATCCTTTGGGTAGGACGGTCTCAGTCCTAATTTTCCGAATGAACAGGCTTTGCAGAATGAGCGAGGGGAAGCAACCAATGAGGATTTTGGTTGGGCTGGAGCACTTGTAATGCTATTAGAAGCAAAATGTGTGACTACATCTCCCATTATGGCGTTAGAGCCATGGAAATTGGTGCGTGTAGCGTCATGGCCACTAGGAGGAACAACCGTGGCATCATGCTCATGGTTGGCGCCATTTATGGCGTCATCACTAGGGACAAGAGCGGCCTTACGGCTGCCCAAGACAGCAGCAGCGCCTGAGGCTGCAGTTTTTACGGTCTTGCTAAGTCCGGGAATCAATTTTTGATTCTTGCTTCTTCTCATTCTGAAGAATGGATGTCCATGTGAAGTCTTTAGTATACGGAGCATCATATCACGACCAGGATGTCCTAGTCGGTCATGCCAAAGCCAATATGTGTCTGAATCCAAGAGATCTTCTCTTATGACATTATTGGATTCAATTGGTCGAATTGTAGTGACATAAAGTCCACTAAATTGACACGTAAGCTTCTCTAAGATGCGCTTTCTACTGCAATCATTAGAGGTAATGCAAAGGAATTCTATTCCGTTCTCATTATGCGTTTCCGCATAGAGTCCGTTGGCTCTTATATCTTTAAAGCTCAATAAGGTTCGATTTGCCATAGGAGCGTAGATAGTTTCAGTGACTTTAATCAAGGTGCCATTTGGCAAAAGGAATTGGGTCATTCCATATACTTGAACTAAACTTGATGGCCCAGCCATCGTAGTCACAGAGGAATATGTAGACAACATCTCTAAGAATAATTATCTATGTCGTAGAATTGTGTGTGTAGTCGCACTATCCGCGAGACATTGTAGTTTATCCATTCCTAAAAGAAAAGCTCATAATTAAAAAGGAGTCATAAAGAAAAGAACTCAACTTTTATTAATAAGCAAAACAGAATTACATCATCGTTTCTTTAATCAAAGAAAATCTAATCCAAAGAGAAACTAGCTAATGCAAATAATGGCAGTCATCTAACTTCTTTCGGTAATTTCAATGAAAATGTGACCAGGTGAGTAGAGATATGTCGGTGAAGCAAGGCTCGCTTAAGTACCACTTATCTCAAAACCTTTCTAGACATCACACTTACAAGGAGTACGCCTACTTTGAAGAAAGATTAAACCATTGGCATATACTACAAATAATATGGCAATTGCCTACATCTCTTGGAAAATAAAAAGACTTAATTAAAATCGCCAGTTTCTGGGTCTTGATCTTTGTAGTCTTCCACCCTTAGATCGAGATCGCAATCTTGATCTTCTTGTTCCATGTAGCTAGCCTCCCTTGCTTCACGATACACCTTGTATGCGTTTGCAATGTTCTGGGATCCACTACACTTCTTTGCCCAATGTCCACTTGATCCACATCGAAGACAAACATCTTTATGGTCAGGCTCCCTTGATCGAGGTACATTTGATGCACGATTTGGACGGCTATTATTCTTGGTGGCGTCACCACCATGGCCGGAGGCTCCGCCTCTCTCTCTCTTCACACGTTGACCTCCACGGTTCCGTGCACGCCTATCTTGGAGATTTCCTTCCTCTTTAGGGCTAGAATATGGACCAGAACGTCCAGAATTATCCCTACTTTTAGAGTTTTGCTCCTTGCGTCCTCCCTTGGGGGCGCAACTATAGTTAGACTCCGGAATAGACTTAGTTCCCACGGGTCTAGCATTATAGTTCTTCACAAGGATATTGTCGTGCTTCTCAGCTACGTTCATGGCACCAATGAGCTCATGAAACTTTGTGATACGTCCTGTATTCACATCAATCCGATAATTCTTTGAAATCATCAGGGCAGAGACGGGGAAGGTAGAGAGAGTCTTCTCGATCAACATCGTATCAGTTATGGTTTGTCCACAGAACTCCATCAAGAACTTGATACGAAGGGCTCCTGAGTTATAATCAAGCACAGACTTGAAGTCACAGAAGCGGAGGCTATGCCATCTCACTTCTAAATCAAGAAGCAGGGAGTCACGAACGTTGCCAAATCGCTGCTCAAGTTCCACCCATAGTTTTCTGGGTCTTCCTCTTTGAGGTATTCACTTTGGAGCGCATCATTCATGTGCCTTGTCATGAGAATTATGGCCTTGGCTTTATTTGCTTCGAAAGCACGAGTTTGCTCTACAGAAAGCACATTCTAACTAGGCTCTTGGATAGTTTCCAGAAGTCCATTTGCCTTAAAATGTTGGCGCACATCTCAGACCCACCTATTGTATCCTGTGCCAGTTGTCTCTAGTGGAACAAAGTTTAACTTATTCAGGTAACTCATCCTGAAAAACAACACAAGATTAGGGTTAGTTTCGGAGCATAAAAGGCTACCATGAAAACAATAAGAATTTCTTAGCGTAGTCGCTTCCAAGAAATTAGGGATTTCTGAGCGTAGTCGCTTCCAAGAAAATCCGATTCCAAGAGGGGTTTTGGATTAGATCGAAACAATGATGTATGTGGTTGATCGTTTTTCTTCTCAACAAACTCTAAGTTTGGAGGACTCTACAAGCTCCAAGCTTGGAGTGAGCACAAACCCCAACAGTTGGGCTTTAGGTCTCCCATATGAAGAAGAAATGGGGTAGAAGAATGGATGTTGGAAGTCCCCGAGAAAAGAAGAAGAAATTGAAAAACTTCAAAAACAGGAACTTTTAGAAAAGTTTACCTTAAAAAGAAGCCAGAAATCTTGACCGGAAAAGGATGTTGAAGATGGCCGGAAAAAGGGTGTCGTGGTCATCAGAAAATACGCCGGAAAGTTGATGGCCGGCGGTGGTGGCCGGAGCTTGCGGAGGTTGTGCGGAAGATGTGCGGAGGCTGCTAGGTGCTGTCGGCAAGTGGTGCAGGGGTGTAGGCAGGGGCCTCGGCAGTTGCTGCAGAGACTGTCGGCAGGTGTGCAGGGGCTGTCGGCACATTTTTGCTGAGGGCTGCAGGGGCTGCGCGCGAGGCTCGGCACGGTCGCAGGAGCTGTCGGCGGATGGTTGCAGGGGTTGTCGACAGACGTGTGAGGTGCTGTCGCGCAGGCTCGTGCGAGGGCTGGTTGTATCTGTCGACAGAGGTTCCGCAGGTGCGTGCGAGGACTGTTGGCAGACGTAGGCAGTTGTCAGCAGGGGCGTGTAGGGACCTCGGCAGGGGCTCGGTAGAAGCTTGCAGGGGGCAGGGGCAGGTCCGATTTTCCCAACGACCGGTTCAGGGATTTTTCGACCAGTTCCGGTGGTTCTGCCACCGGTTTTAGATTCCTTGAGGATAGGGCTTCAATACGTGGGGCAGTGTATGTTAGGATTTAAGGGCTACGAAATTAGGGTTTCAGGGTTACGGTTAGGGCTTCGTGCTGATAACGTGTTTTAGATAATCAGAAACTGAGGGAAAATTGATGTGTATTCTCATTGATAATAGGAACCTCTTTATATAGAGGATTACAATACATAAAATCTGAACATATAAGAAAAGTAATTCTACATTGAATAGGATTCTAAATCCTTCTATAACTCTATTACAACTAGATCAAGTAACCTACAATTTACGCCAAATACAAAATAGAGATTTCTTTAAACAATAAATAAATAAAAACAGAAAGAGGGGGCTCAAGGCCAGTAACAAAATTGGAGGATGAGTCCATCACATCAGAAGAGAGCTAAACATCTTTGCTTTTGCATTGGTCCCTCCACCTAGGCTATCTCCCTGAGGACTGCCTACGACCAACTTAACCAATTTTGACATAAAAAAACCGCACTAGGCATATATAACAAACATGTATTACAAGAGGTAACTGAAAATCTTCAGACGTTGAAACTTCAATTAAAGATTTCTTTACAGCATTCCTTCCTGACTCTCGTTATTTGTGTTCTTAGTTTTCGCTCTTCTATGGATCCGTAAAAAAATGGAAACAGGAGTAATTCAACTAATGTCTACTGAGATTATCAACAGTGTCTTCATGCTCATCAGATATTTCAAGATGTGGTCTCTTCTGGAATGAATCTTCATCATATTCTCCACCATCTGAGTCGTGACCACTACTGGACTTCCTTTTCACGATTTTGGGAACCAAGCGGGCAACCTCCTTGGTCTCCAATGTAGCAGTATCATTTTCTAACCTTTCAAATCGAACAGCCCCAACCTTTCTGGCATTTCCAGCCAGAATCTGCATTCAAGACAATATTAGTCTTAATATTGCTTTCTAGGCTCAATAGTCGGAATAATAAATTATCAATCTACTACCCTAGCCCTTATTTCCCCCAAGTACACCCTTCTGTTAATTTAAAAAAAAAAACCAATCATCCATTATTCTGTTAAGTATAAGTTGTATAAGCAAGAAAATTGGGTTTGGATGAGGCTTAGTCTCAGAACACAAGGCGCTGAACGAGATTCTGCCCAGGTTTTGTAGAAAATGCTGTGGTGACACTGGGAATTGGCATTAGGGTTATGGTGGAAATGCTAGTTATTTATGGTATCTGCAATAATCATTGGCCATCTGAAGATCATCTAAACACATGCAAGGCTATTGCTGAAATGGCACTCAACTATGTCTGCAACATATAATGGATTTGCATTTATATATAGCAAGATACTCAACATCGTACCTCAAGTTTAAATATTTGGTGCTTTTCTTTTTTATCCTGCTTCTCAGATTTGGATTCATCACTCTCCTCTTCATTTTCCTTTTCAAGAACTACTTTGATGCTCTCACCCGTCCTTGGAATATATCCAAATGCTTCGCATATAAATCCTGATACCGTCTCATATTGATGACCCTGCAAACATCAAGTGAAAAGTGAGAGGTCAATGTGCAGCTTTGCATAGAGCAATTGATGGAGTATGTGATTCAATCCATATAACCTTGTTCATATTGAAAAAGAAAACACGCCAGAACGGGAAAGAAGAAACACTTTCTGTATATGTTTATGCTTGATAATCAACATTGAGCAGACATTTACAAGGTTTTGTAATACTGCAGTTCAGACTTGGTCATAATCATAATTATCAGGCTTAAATGCAATTATGACCCAGTAATAAGCCCCTGAACTGGGTCATAATTGTCGATTTGCACCCCAAACTTGCAATTGCAATAACTAACATATTTACTTGGCATCAATTGTCAATTTTCACCCTCTCCGTCAAAACAACACTTCCCATCTATATTTCTGTTAGCAAGTGATGTGGCATTTCCGCACTTATAGGATCTATTTGTTTGCCAATGTGGCAAACAACCACATGACAAACCAAAGATTATAAATAAAAAATAAAGAAAATAAGATGATTGAAAAGATGGATTGGAAAATCCTTAATTCAATGGAGAGTGTGAATTGAAGCAATAATGGATGGAGAATCCTTACTTCGACGGAATTATGGATGAGAAATCCCTAATTAGGCAGAGAGGGTGTAAATTGACGATTTCTGCCAAGTAAAGTGTGCTAATTTTCGTAATTCCAAGTTAGAGGTGCAAATTGACAAATATGGCCAAGTCCAGGAAGCATATTGGCAACTAAGCCTAACTATAACGCGAGTATAAACCATGCAAATAAACTATTAAAATGAGTATCCATTGCATACTTGTGCTCTTTAAATTGAAATCAACAGCTACATATATAAGATCGATCAAACATTGATAAGAGATGCTACATCAATGTGGATAACTATTCATCAGAAGGTTTTAACTAATGATTATTGTTCAGCTTCGCTGCTTGCACAGGACTAAGGTGGATGTTGTGGATTACTTGATGGTTTGGACAACTGTGCTTTTGGTCCCAGTGTAATGAATTTCATGATTTTAGTTTGAAACAAAGAAAGCAAAACTGCAATCTAAACATAGCATAGACACTGAAGATGCAATAGGCCCTTGAATGTTCGCTCTGTAGTGGCATTTGGAATTGTTGTTGTTTTATTTTTTTGCTTTCTCCCCCATTCTGTTGCCAGTTTGTGCTATTAGGATGGCCTGAGAACTTTGCTTCCTCACAGATGTACAAGATATAAAAGGCTTCTGCCTCTGTGTGTTTATGGACTACTTGGCTCAAGTAAAACCAGAGAGCCTTCAAAGACATCGAACATATGGTCCTTGAGCTCAGTGACAATGAATTATCGAGGAACTACTGGACCAAGGAAGCCTTGACAATGTAACAATGCACTGTGCCTCCTAGGTGCTTTCTAACATACTTATAATTGTAAACAGTAAAAAACATCAAAACTTTATCTGATGTTCTAGTTGTATTTTGTTCCAATACAATATTGCAATAAGAATGCACAAGCTAGATACACCTCAACTGTAGTTAAAATGTGGTCTCTTTAGCATTATCCATTATGAATAGCGTAGGAACTAGAAACTAATGTTCAAAGCCAATATAAGCAGACGAACAAATGCCACAAACGGAATTATTAACTATGAAATTGCTGACGATAATAAAAAAGTCGGCAGAAAATAGAAATGGTATACCTATATATAGATTTCAAGACCAATACTCAGGATTTAAACTCAAAAGGATAAATACCTCAGGCATTTTCACATTTAGATCTTCAGAGAGCTGGTCTATAGATGTGTTTGCATCCACATCAAATACTCCCTCTGCACGCATTACGATATAGCCAGTTTTTTTCTGAATCTCCTCCTGTTCCAGAATCAACAATTTCATTAAGTACGAAAATAGTAAGTTATCAACCAGTCAAAAGTACAACAGCTGATTCTGTCAAAATATTAACACCATGATTACTAGGGGGCTTCTCCAATAAGGACATTATGAAGGATTAAATAAATACGCTGATTCCATCACTGGATCAGTATTTAAACTTAAACCGACATTTTTAAATCTTCATATACAACCTCCTACTGTTGAAATAAGAGTCCTAATTAAATCCTTATAATAAGATCCTTCATACAACTCCAAAGCAATAAAGCATAGTTTTGTGTGTATGGAGTGAAGGCTCATTTACTTTCCTCATAAAAAAGAAGGCTCATTTCTTAAGCATAAATTTTCTGGGACCAAAAAGATTTGTTTAATTGTCTACATCCAATTGTTTTGTAAATTAGTTGTGTCTATGGGTTGTGCCCTTTACCTTGGAAAGGGGTAGACAAAAGACCATACCTTGGAATCATTTTCATCAAATATTTCACCAACAATTTCCTCCACCACATCTTCTAAGGTAATTATCTGTTTCACCACAAAACAACTTAGGAGGCAGGTTGCGTAACTTGTTGAAATTTTAACAGCAGCAGTGGACATACTATACTAAAATGACAATATAACATACCCCTACTGTTCCACCATATTCATTGAGAACCACAGCCATGTGAACCTTCCGAATGCGGAATTCTCTAAGAAGATTCCAGACTGACATTGAATCTGCAAAATGAATCATACTACTAAATACATTTGAAAATTACATACCAGATGGTGTAAGATGTTCCAGACAAATGCCTGCAGTTAAGGCACGACTAGTATTCAAGTTCAGATACTCAGGTGTGTGCAAAGTAGAACTGAGAAGCAGAACCACATTGCTAAAGTTTGGCAGTATGAATGTGGGATTAGACTCATTTAGCATGACTAGTATCAAGGTTCAGATACTCATGTATGCACAAAGTAGAACTGAAAAGCAAGACCACATGGCTAGAATTGGCAGCATGAATGTCGATTAGACTCATTTAGCATGAATCTGATTAAAAAAAAAAATGTTTGCATATCACAAAAGGAATAGTGCATATGGTGGTCAAGTAGTGCTGAAATTGGCACAACAGAAATTTTGAATGACACCAACCAAGAAACAAGAGTTTCAAATTTCCAGATAACTTTGACTATAACAACCTTATGTTGCTTGCAGGGATGTCTAACATAAACTTCACATTACATTAAATATAAAAGTTCACAATGATCAAAGTAGAGGAGGGATAACTTTGTGAATCCTGCCTACTATCATTGTGTGACATCAGTTCCAGTCTGCCCACTGACTTCTACAAATTCTGATTTATATGAACTATAAGTTTATAACAAATAAAGCAGTTTGAAATTCAATGTAGAAGGACGATGATGGTCAGGTGAATCATGTGCGTAGAGAATAAAATTCTCCGCTGATGGACTTGCACACATGGGGCACACTCTTGAGCAGGGTCCAGAGTCTTGGACACAACTGATGATATACCTGCTAGGCTATTCTATTGGTTTGAATGACTTGGTAAAGTCAAGGCTAGTGATTGGTAAGTGTTTCTTTTGAGCTTAGTGCACACCTTAAAAGAAAATAAATAAATAAAAAAGAACAATGTAGGGGACAACAGATGGTTTGCTGGATTTGCCTAAAGGTTAAAGACATCACCTAAGCACATGAGCAATTAAGCAACAACGACCCAGCAACTTCAATTCCAGTAATATCATTTCATTTCAAAAATGGTTTGATTCGTAAAGAATATGATGGGAAATTTTTCTGTAATGGGTACAAAATTAAAAGACAGTTACATAACGAATGTCTATTTAGAATGCAAGTGTTGACCAGAACTTGGGATACTACTAAAGCTTACCCGGCACAAAGTAACCAGGTTTCTGAGCCATATCCCCAACAGTAGTACTCTCTAGTAGCTCACCCTTCAAAATTAAACATAATTACAATTCTGCACATGAGATTGTTCCATACAATCAAGAGACAAAGATTATGCTAACCACAAAGGGAAAATAGGAGTACAAAAATCTCACCTTCTGAACATAATCCAGGAGATCCATTGCATATGCAATGCCTACTATGTTATCAACACGCTGCTCAAAAACAGGCACCCTACAAGAAAGTTCAAAATATTATCAACATAAAGGCATCAAGGAATTCACTGCATCAATAAATCCTACCTAACCTAACAAGCAAAATAAGGTGTATAAATCTTCTTGGAAAAATATAATAATAATGAAAATAAAAATTATTAAAAAGAAAGGTCCTTGCTTACCTTGAATATTGATGAGTCACCCACAAGTCGTGAAAATCAATTAGCGTTGCACTGGCATCAATTGCAACTACATCTACAAGAGGTGTCATCACCTCTCTAACATGCGTATCTTTAATCTCCAACACATTTTCAATCATATCCTGCAAAAGATTTTGTTTTTACCAAAAAGTACATCTTACATAAAGTTACACACACACACCCACACATCAGCCATCAGAGAGAACACATTATTGAACTAGTTAGAGCAAATGAAGCCGTAGCCATTTCAAGCTTCAAAGGAGACAAAAAATTACAGCCTCTAAGATGTATGTGTACGGTTGTACCAAAAGAAATATGTGTACACACACAAGTACATGTGAGGGATCTAGAGATTACATCCTCTTTAAAGTATCATTGCATTTGTACTAAGACTACCCTCCACAAACTTATAAAGAGTTTCAATACAAATGCTTTGATATCCACACCCACCCCTTACTTTTTCTTCTCTCCATATACAGCAGGACCTTAACTCACACACTATATAACAACATTATTCTGGAAATAATAAGTGTCTCGCATATATAAATATAAAAATTATGGATGCAACTGCAGGATACTTGATGGCAGAAGCACTGAATTTTAAACTGATAGCTTGTATGACATTGATTGATTTTCTTCACTATTGCCATTCAAAAACAGCAATCATGGTTTACTAGTTGGAATTACCAAAACAATAAATAAGAAAAATCTTAGAACTAAAGCTATTGGAGTACCTGTTCTTCCTCCTCTATTGCCCCACTTAACTCTGCCCCTCGCAACATCAGTTTTAACTCCTCTTCAGTAACATATGGTTCACTGATTGAAAACCAACAAGAAAATAAATACAAATAAAATAGAAGTTGAAGATAATTCAAACTTAAGTATTCAAAAGAAAACCTTCTTCCTTTCAACCCTAGAATTTTCAGCATCCCCATTGATAGATATGTAACAACTCTTCCGACAGGATATAGTACCAATGAAAGCCAAGCCACTGGCCTAACCTAGAGGCATTAAACCAATACACGTCATTAAGCAACAGGCAGGAGTAACAGAAGTTAAGCACAAAGATACAATACCAAAAGGCAGGGTCGTCTAACTAGTATTCACATGTGGAACTTAGTTAAAGTTAGAGAAAGAATCTAACTTACCACAAACCTAGCAACTTCTGTGGGATTGTGAACAGCAACACTTTTGGGAGTTATTTCGGTGAGGAGCAAAATAAGAACCTTGCATCATTAAAGGGAGAAGAGCATTATTAGATATCAGTTCCATACAAATAGTATTTCCTCATATGTCATGGCCTTCCCTAACAAGTGAGGAGAGGACAAAACAGAATACTGATTTTGCATTTTAACAAAATTTCAGTCTCAACACCCAATGTATATAACACTAACATCTGACACTCGATAAGACATCCAGCGAATTTGATCAATCTCTCTCTTGAGACTGCTTACAGAAAATACGTTACTCAGTCCTAAATGAAAGAACATCTCGTCGGTGCCCACTCCAGATACCAAATATATTTTAATGTTGTGCTTTACGAGATTACTGATATAGGACACGGTACAAGTTATTGGCATTTTCAACATTAGAAGCTTGATCATACAAAACATCTATGATATAAGGTCCACTAAAACTTAAACTGACCAGTGCCCAGTTTGCCACAAACAAACTTTAAAAATCTCCAACTATGTATCATATCAGGTAGGGAAAATGAGACATACAGTCATTACTCCAGTTGCTGCACTAACACCAGCTTCACCAAATATCGCTGTTGCAGCCTCTGTAACTAAAGCAGTTGCTCCAATATTGACAACACTGAGTACACAAGTAAATTCTACAATAAGAAAGAAATGTTCAACTTCATGACGAAAGAAAGGAAAAACAAATACCAACAATTATGAGAAGGAAAGTACGTTGTGCCAATAAGTATGGTTGTCAAGAACCGAGTCACATCATTGCGAAGTAATCTGAAGACACCATTTTCAGGCTCTTTCTCAGCCAACTCACGCACCTGACACAAATTAATATCAATTAAGTAATCTTCGTACAAGATTCTACAAGGTTAGATCACTCAGATTCTTTCAAATCAATGGTTTGGATCATTGCCCTGTTTATGAAGATTCCAATGTGTGTAAATTCACTGGATAATGATACATTTCAAAGACAACACATTATTTAGATATAGGCACCCAGAAGGCCAAAACCTATAAAACTCATACATTCCGAGGCATAATGCGCTAACTGAAGATTCTAATAGGTTAGTCGCTCACATTCTTTCAAAATTTTAACGGTTTAGATCATCTGCGTTCTTCCAAGATTCTAAAGCAGTCTATCATTCACTAATTAATGGGTACACATCGACACAGAACTATATTTAGATATAGGCACCCAGAAGGCCAAAACACATAAACTTCATACCTTCCAAGGCCATAGCGTGGTAATCGAAGTCTCTGCCATTGAGAAAAAAGCCGAGAGACCCAAAAGCGCCGCCAAAATCAAACCCTGCTCTTTAAAAACCTGCAGAACCAGCAGCGTCTTCGGCCAAGCATTTCTAAACATCAATATGCACTTGTCAACAACCCCATAGCTTGCATTGACCACACCCTCCACAGCAAAAGCTCTCCTAGACCCATACACCAAAACCCCACAAACCATAGCTGCTAAAACAACTCCACACTTCACCATTACCCTAACAAAATCAAAACTCGAACCCGAAACAGCATTTGTACGACTAGAACTCTCACTATCTTTACCTACAGCTCTCAAACGAGCTCTATTAGCAAACAAGTCAACTCCCTCGCATCTTGGACCTAAGAACCTCCCAAAATCACTATTGCCAATGCAATTCGATACCAATCGAAATGGGTATCGATTACTTTGCACCAAAACCTTGGTGGGGAAACTCTTCTGCTTATGGTAATACAAGAAACTCAATGATTTCGAACCAGAAACGAATCTGGGCGGGCTTAGAATCGAAGACTCAAGCGCCATAGCACCCAAAACCAGAATTTGAACAAGACCCAGAACGCCGAGCTCAGCTCCCAAGAACTAATCAAGGCCAAAGAATCAAAAGAATGATTTTTTTTTTTTTTTTTGGGAATATGGGGTGTTCAGGTGTGGATGGGATGGGAGGCTAATGTTGTGGGAGGAATAGAAGATGAAGAGAATTGGGAAGAAAGAGGGTCACGGTTGAAGGGAAAGGATGGAGAGATAGAGAAGTGGGTGTGGGATACTTGTTAGGATTGTTGTTTGTTCCTAAACATGTTTGGCTGTTGGAGTTGGCGGAGTGAGCAAATTGAGCGTGGGTTTTGTTTGTTGCTGGTGAAGAGGAGGGGGCCTTTGGTAGCGGCAACTTGTATTCAACTTGATTGTTTGCTCGTGCAAATCCAACCCTTCACCGTTGTGCGCTTTTGTTTGCTCTCGGCTTTCTGTTTTCTTACTCGTCTTTGTCTAGTCGGGAAAGAGTCGAACTTGCCATCTCTTCCAAAAGTTTGATTTTTGTTCTAATTTCGTTTGATAAAAATTTATTGAATTGGACCGGGCAAGTACAAGAGGTTGAAAAAAGCATCCGCTTCGACGGCAAAATTAGGCGTTTAATAAGAGTTGGCAAAACACTAGTTTGAGTGAAATCTTCATCCAAGTTCAAGCCTCATTATTCACAAGTCTTTCATTAGTAGGTTGTTGAGTACCAGGGTCTTAATGGATCCATATGACATTGGTTGGTGAAGGCCTTTTAGAGAGCTTGGGTCATCACGTGGCTCGACTGTCAAATGTCTGCAAGATTTCAAGGTGAAAAATCTATGACCAGACGAGTCTGACTGCTCTCACGTGGAAATTGGTGCTAGACCATATGTTAGTTGCGTTTCTACAGAGCACCATGTCTAAATACCATTAATACCATTGTTCAAAAAAAAAGTAATTAAATTAATTTAGGCACACAAGTTGCGGCCCTAATTACATTCAATTAACCACATAAAATCCCAGATTACAACAAAACAGTGTCTTATTGCTAAATTATCACATTCAACATTTAAATGTTCTAATTCCATCTAAAAGTTATCTATCAAACAGGAGGGGCTAATCAACAATAATTCTCTCCAGAAAACTCAGACTTTGCGCCTAGGTTTTGCAACTTCCTTCTTGTCCAGCGGCGCTTGAGATCGGCGTTGGTTTTCGCTATGCCGGTATTGGGCGGCTGTCGAGTTGGGACGTGAAATCTATTGCCTTGATAGTCTCATGGATTGGGAGACGTTCGAAGTTTTGAGTGGAATGGGTGACGGTGGAGTCCGGGTTTGGTCGGATTAGGCAAGTACAGTGGGCGTCGAGAGCTTCCAGGATCTGTGGCGGCACGCATCTTCGACAGGGGATTTCTAGTGCTTGTGACGGCGTGGCTATGGAGGTTTTTTGGTACATCGGTGTGGTGACTAGGCTTTGGTGGTTTGGGAGGATCGTTGGGGCAGCATGGCTATGGTGGATTTGCGCGGATCGTGGTGGCGGCATGGCTAATTGGTTCTACCGGATTTCGTGAAGGAGGTGGTGGCGTTGTTTGATCAGGTGGCATGGTCGACAACTAGAGGTTGGGGATGGTGTGGCCGGCTAGACTCATCCTTTTGCTGCTGGGGCTTGAGTTGAGCCCAATCTCTTGGGGCTGCCTTTTTTGGTTTTAAATTGGGCTGGAGTGTTTTGCCCGACCCATTCCTAAGTTTTTTTTAGTTTATCTAATTACAATAATTCCTTGTATTAGGAAGCTATGTATTTATATACACTCTGTATCTCTAGCCCCTCTAGAGTAGTACCAAAGGAGGGTTCTCACTATGTCTACGTATTTAATTTGTCCAATGAGTGGATCAATAGCTATGTACCACTGTGGGTACTACCACTATCTTTTGATCTACGACAGAAATGTATGTAACGACATGTTCTGGCTTTTGTTGTAATATATTGATACCCGGTTTGGGTTTGATTCAAAAAAAAAAAAACAATCAAACAGAAGGTTTTCATCTCCTTCTAAAAGCCTGTAAACAATTGTCTATACATATGTCTCTAACTCAAGATGAAGAAAACCATGCTCCAACGAAAGATCGTTCCATATGGAAGTGGTAACACCGAAATTGATTATAGGTGATACTTAATTGAACTATAATTAGTGATGGAACAGGACTTTGTCACTCAATATTGTCCATCATGTAACCCATTTAAAAAACAAAAACTATAAATTACCTTAAGAATTAAATCCATATTACATTCAGGGCCAGCTGTATGAATTTAGAGGCCCAAGACAAATAAAATTACGAGGCTTTTAATTCAAAATTGCCTTCTGGTCTGCACTCTTCAGTCATACAACACGACAATTCTACTGTCCTAAAATATAAAACAAGATGTTTTAAGCCCTATTTGACCTAAAATAGGAGCATTACTATCAAAAATCTATTGAACTAACCAACTTAATCATGACCCCTCTTATCAATCATTTGAAGAATAAAAGTCTCTAATCAAGCTAACCAACATGTGAACTGCAACCAAGGATAGTTAATGTGATGGAACAACCATCCAAAGCTTATAACATGTTTACTTTGCTAGAATGGTAAAAATCATGAATCGGAGACAACTGAAATGAGAGAAAGAAGGAACCAGTGTGAGAATATTACATTTCCATTAATTGGATACTTACCATATGATATTACATTTCCATTAAGTTGGATACTTAATTTTGTATTGGCAGGGTCTTCGGCAGCTTCAAGCAAGTACTTGTCGACTTCATTCCTTATCTCAACCACATCTTTTTGCTTCCTAAGCCTCAAGAACTTGTTCATTGATGCAGCATGACTATCCTCCTCTCCGGCATTAGGAATTGATTAAGTAGGTGGTTGTGTAGCTTCAAATGACGCTTGTGCAACCACAGGGTCAGAATTAACATACTCATGATAAAGCTGCATCAATCGACCCTTAACATCATCTATCATCTCCGAAACCAAAGACATGTCTTGTTGCAGCAGAGGGAAAAAGAACTTAAGATACAATATCTTGTATCTTGGATCTAATACCACAGCAAGCAGCAAAATAGGGTTCAAGTCCTCCAACTTCAACCAATACTTGTCGAATTTTTTCTTCATTGATGCCCCAATGTTAACCATCAAAGGATCGACACTTTGGCTGCATTTTTCCAATTCTTCAATGATGGTACACAGCCACACAACAGGCTGGTTTGCAGTTACCACTTTAGTGCCGCTAAATGCCAAAGTTGCATCATAAAAAATCTTGAGAAATTTAACCAACCTAGCAGCCTTCTCCCAATCCTCTTTCTTAGGCGGCCCGACCCTTTTTCCTCCCCCAACCCTTTCCTGAAAGTAGTTTTCGTATTGCTGGTCCTCATCTTCCAACCTCACGAAGGCCTGCCTATACTTCACAGCTATGTCTAACATGAAATAGGTGGAGTTCCACCTTTTGCACACATCTAAAGGCACAATACCCCTTTATGATCAACCTTCTCTCTAGATGCACACTTCCTAAATTTCTCTAGCCTTGTAGGTGAACTCCTAATAAACTTAGCAGCGTTCCTAATTGCATCGATGGAGGAATCAATCTCCTCCATCCCATCCCTCACAATAAGATTCAAAAGATGGCAGCAACACCTAACATGTAGAAAACTCCCACCTAACACTAACTGCTTCCAATTCCCAATCTTCTCATTCATATACTCTATTGCAACTTGATTACTCGATGCATTGTCAACTACAATGCTGAAAACTCTCTCAATACCCCAATTAATGCAGCATGACTCCACCAATTTCCCTATTGTCTTACCCTTATGATTCGGAATAACAGTAAAGTTTATTATTCTCTTATGGAGTACCCAAGTCTCATCTATGAAATGAGCTGTCAAGACAAGGTAATTGATATTCTAGACCGAGGTCTAGGTATCGGTGGTAAGAGAAACCCTCAGATTATTCCTAGCTAAAAACTCTCGAATCTTTTCCTTCTCAAATTGGTAGATATCCCTGATATCTCTACCAATTGTCCTCCGACAGGGAGGTTCAAACCTTGGTGATGCAATTTTCATAAACTCAATAAAACCCTGCCCCTCTACATGACTAAATGGCAGCTCATCCATCACAATCATTTTAGCTAAAGCCCTTCTACATTCATTTGGGTCCCAACCCCTAGCAACTAACTTACCACCACTATCAGCAGAATCAAAGGAAAGAAATTTTTGCTTCTTAGCTGGTTCGTATGCCGGACACTTCTTGCATTGGTAGAGCATATGAGTCCTCATGGATGTCGTCCCATTTGATCTTGAGTTGCAAGCATACGTGGTGGGACAGTACTTGCACTTAGCTCTTGGTTTCGCCATCGGAGTACCATTCAGATTCTTCATCTTCTCAAAATGATCCCATGCTGCAGACTAGTTCTTCCCCTTCACATACTCAGCTTCACTAATTGGAGCAGCAGCTGCAGAAGGTGATGGGGGAGGAAGCATAAGCGGTGCAGCAGCTTCACTTGTAACAGTTAGTGTTGTTCCGGTGCTTGACCCAGCTGGTGTCGCATTGGGAGTTTGCGAAGCTCCACTTCCCTGACAGTAAAATAAAAAACAGAATTAGCATGATAATTTAGCATCAAACCACAATTCTCAAATAAAACCTAGCATTAGTAAAGAATCAGACACAAATAGAAACAAGATACAAATAGAAACAAGTCAAACAACAGAGCAGCTCAATAATGATTTCAGACTTGTAAATCAAAACAATCCCAATCAAACCACAATTCTCAAATCACTGAGCAATAAACTGATGAACCCAAAATCGAGCTGCTAAGAACAACGCCCATTTTTAGAGAATGCAGAGTAACTAAGATCAAGTTCATTCTACAAAAACTAACAAATCCAAGAAACATTGGGAGTTTATGAACAAAAGCAAAAGATTAAAAGATTAAACAAAGACAAACATCCAATAAACTAAGAATCGAGTTTCTTCATCAAAAGATTAAACAATCTCCAAGAACCAGTCATGGAGTTTTAAGATCAAATCGAAACAAACTGAACCCAATAACCCATTAACTCAAAATCGAAACAAGCTAAACCCATTAACTCAAAATCAATTCGAAATCGAAATAGAAACAAGCTGAACCCATTAACCCAAGTAAGATCCATCCGAAACTGATGCTCCCATTAACTCAAAATCGAAACCATTAACTAAACAAGCTGAACCCATTAACTAAACATCAAATCGAAATCGAACTAACTCTCCATACCGATTCCATCCTCAGGTTGAATGAGAGATGAGAAGACCGTTGTCGTTAGTTTCAGTCGGCGTCGTCAGCGTCAGTCGGCGTCGTCAGTCTTCGAGAGAGATTCAGTCGGCATTGACTCGTTGAGTCCAGAGAGATGAGGTCGGGAGCACTGGAAGAGGCAAAGTGAAAGTCGAAATGAGAGGCTGATGCTAGGGTTTCAGCTTTTCTCTCATTGACACTAATCCAGTGCATCAGGGAATAGCTGTACTTGGATTTCAAACAATTACAATTCGACAGCACATTTAAAAATATATACATAATACTAAAATAAGTAAAATAATATTAATTTAAATAAATATTATATATGCGGGCCGTTTCGGTTTTTACCGGTCGGTTTTGAAACTAAACCCGGTTCCGAACCGTTAAATACCGGTCCGGTCAGGTTTTTTTTTTTTTTGCAGTATTGTTTCATCCAGTTCCGTCCCCGAACTGGAATTCCTGTCCGATTCGGCCGGTTTTTTACGTCCGGTTCGGTTTCTGCCCGCCCCTAAATAATATGATTACTGGGTATTAGGGAAATAATCTCTTAGAGTCTTTTGGGTAAACAGGGTTAAAAAACTGTTAGTGGAGCAAGTGAGCAATTTTTAAGCTGAAATTGGATAAATGATCATTTTCCCAATAAATTAACATTCAGTTTAGCACATCCATTGTAAGTTTGTAGTTAGAGAAATTTTGACATACTATTTACACCTTAACACTATTAAGGTCACTAGTTGTGGGGATGAAAAAAAATATAAGAACGATTTTAGTCACGAAATGGCTTGATAGAGAGACAACCCAATTTGTCTGAGAAAAATTCTTTTAGGTCAAATTCCCTTAAGGCAAAATTAAGTGAGATGAAATCCCTTTAAGGCATATCCAAATGAGGTGAAATCCCCTTAAGGTAAATCTAAGTGAGTGAAATCTGTTTAAGGCGGATCCAAGTGAGATGAAGTCTCCTTAAGACAAATGTAAGTGAGATGAAATCATGTTCTATAAAAATATGAGTCAAAAGAGGGACGGCCCAATCAATTTAAACCTACAAGGAGCTCTGAAAAGATCATATCTCCTTAAGGTGGATTTGGATAAGACAAAACCAGTTAGAGAAATTAGTCAATTCGGCTGAATCTGTAGCAAATGGGAAGCACTTCCTATAATTGTCCTGAGAGTTGCGTAATGGATCCACTGATGCATGGCTTGTTAGCTTTGTGCACCACTACGTGCACTAATCTAGATATCCACTCAAGCTCACCTATAAATACTTGATAAAATGAACATTTGAGGTGGACAATGAATCTCATCTGCATTCACTACAATTGAAGCACTCACTGACTTAGGCATCAGGGTATTTTTTCCAGGTACCCTCTCTCTTTTTTCCAAGCTTAGCTTGTCAAACACCGATCCAAGTTCTAAAGACGCATAGTACTAAATTTCTTAAAAGGTGAAGCTTTCACTCTCATTCTAGTTACAAAAGTAGGTTATAAGATTTTCTATCGAATTTTTTTACACCAACACGAGTGATAATGATAAGTAGGGTGTGGGATGATAAAAAAAAATGAAGACAAACCATAAACATAAACAAAAGCCTAGAATCCTAGATGAGACTACTTTTATTTTCTTATATTAAGAGTTAAAGCCATGTCTAATAATGGTTTATAAAAATGAGAAATTGAAGTTCATCTTGTTGAAGATCTGAATATGTGTCTAATCAGTCCCGTTCCCCTAGTCACCTACTGACCAAGGATCATCTGGTCAGTAACCATTGGATCCCAACTAATTAATCTAAGGGCTGAGAAACAATTGCTCCATTTAAATTAATATATTATTTAACACTTATTTTAAATTTGACATGGTATCTGATGAGATCTTTGTTGCCACTTCCTACGTCTTGTGGTCTCGTCTGGGAAAGTTGTCTACTTCAAACAAATCTGAAATTTCATAAAACAATGAAATTCCAAACTAATCAGGTATGGGTGTGTTTTCTGGTGCTCTGGGTATGGTGTAAAAGTATGGCAAAACAAGAAATTACTGCAGCTCTTTCCTTCTTTTCTTTGTATGACTGTATGGTTCTGGTTTGAGAATGGTATTGGTATGGGTACTGGGTACTGAGAACAGAATTTGTTCTTGGTATTTTCTGGGTAAAGCTTCTGCTTAATCTTGAGCAAAAAAAAAGGTTGGTTGTGGGTTATGGGTTATGGGTATGATCTTGGTTTGGTCAGAAAGGAATCAAGATCACTATTACTTTTTCTGGGAATATGGGTACGGGGAAGAACAGAAATTCTTTGGGTATTGGTATTGTTTCTGGTTGTGAAGACCCGAAATTTAATTTAAATAAATATATGTAATTCAATATTTGTTCAATAATATGAATTATGAATTTTGGGTTTGCTTCGTATGTCGTTATGTGAGGAGAGGGGTTTCGAACGAATTTTATCTTCGAAACGAACGTTATTTAGGGGGTCGTGAAAATTGACTTCTTATACGTTCGAAATTTTGAAAAACTTCCTTCTTGAAAGTTGTAGAGCTCGTCGATACCATTTCGTGCATATGTGGACGTAATATTCGGAGTTCGTATGAATAAGTTATGAATTTTTGAAAATTAGAATTTTCTTATAAATATCAAGAAAATCTGATTTTTCATTAAGGACGAGAAAATCAGATTTTGCATTTCAGCCCCCCCTTCCCCGATCTCTCTCTCTCTCTGCCTCAGACCCGCCGCGACCCATCTCTTTCCTCTAGCCCCCACCGCCTCGAACCCGGCTCCTCCTATGCTCACCGCCGAACGCCCAGTCGCTCCACGCCTTCGGTTTTCCCAACCGCTGCCCCCTGCCTTGGATCGAAGCCCATCCCATCCCCCCCCCCCCCCCCCCGAGCCTAGCATTTGGCTCGATCGGATTTCCCCCGTGCCGGCGTTACACAGGTCAATCCACCACCCATTCGTGATCACCTCGTCCTCCAGATCATCCTGACATCCTTCTTGCATGATGATTTTGAGTATGGAGCAAAAGATCAAGAGTTAAAGGTTTCGACGTCCCTGATTCGATCTAGAAACTTATTGTGCGACCGAGATTAATCCAACTTCAAAACTTGATCTAGACCTTATCTCGAAAAATGTCAGGTATTAAAGTTGTTCATAATTTCATTTTGAAGAAGTTTGTAGTTGATAACTTTTGCATTTGAGATGGTTGACCGGCGTTGACTGCCGCGTGTGGCGGCACGTCGGACCATATTTTGAGTTTATATTATCTAGACGATGATCTATGCATCCATACGAGCATTTTGATATATCACAAGGTTATTTTAGAAAAAGTTGATAAATAATGGATTTACATTTTGACGTTACTATTTAAGGTTTTTACATTTTATCTTCGGTTTACGATTTACGAAGATCAGACCATCGGTTTTACTTCAAATTTAAATATGTTGATCGTATGACTGTCCCGATGACTTTGTGAGGTCAGGGGCGAAGATCCGATCATTGGATATTCGTATAATTGTAAAAACAGTGATTCGGGAGGCGATTCGTGAAGATCCGTCCGTCGGATTTTCGTATAATTTTGATAGGATGTTTCCAAAGGCGATCCATGAGGATCTAACTGTTACATCATCGTTTAAATTCGATCCGTCCTTCGGATCGTCCTTATTTTAGAATCTGACCGTTGGATCGTCTTTATTTTAGAATCCGACCGTTGGATCATCATTTAAGTTTATTTCGTGTTTCATTACTAAGTAAAAACCGTACTTGATTAGGTACTTGACGGTTTGAGTTGACGAGCATTTGGATTATTGTGATTTGATTGATAGAAGACGCAGCTGGACTAGAGGTGAGTAAATCGCACATGGTTCATTTAAGAACCAAATTTAGTAAATTATATTAATTGATAATAATAGGCATTACTGTGAGAATGTCTATGTATATATATATATATATTAATTATGTGATATATAAATATATATATATATATATATATGTTGATGAATTATGTTAAGAAAACAATATGCATGTTGTGTTGCTATTATTGTTTAAATGTTTACTTTTCGTTATTTATATGTTGAGAAAGGAGTTGAGTTTTATTGTTTGAGAAACAAATTGTTTTGATATGTGGAGATCAATATGTCACGAGTGTGACCATGACATACTATCGGTGAACCACGCTCTTGTACCGGGCTGTTGGTTACTAATAGCATTATAATCGTGAACTACGCTCTCGCGCCGGGCTGGTGGTTGCGATCAGTTAGAGCTCTAGTCTGTCTATCAAATGTGAGTGGTCTTATGAGGGTAACGTTAAGGTTACTTGTGACTCATAAGTATGAGTTTTAGAAGAGAGTCTTGATAATATTCATTATCTTATATTTTAGGAAATTTGGAGTTACCTTGTGTGTTTTACTTATTAACTTAAATTGTGCAATCTTTAAATTTACTCATATGGGCTTTCAAAAGCTTATCAGGTTTTGTGTTGTTACAATCCCGGTATACTATTCAAACTGTGTAGCGGATGATCCTGCAGGTCAGGAGAATCAGGGTGGTGGTCGAGCTGCATAGTGTAGTAGTATTTGATTTATCGTATTTGCTTTTGTAAGGTTTGTTATGCTCATTGAGCTTTACAATTTAAATTTGTGAGAGTGTGATGTAATAAATAATTTGAAGATTTGGTTTTCGTCTTATTGAGTGGGTAAGGTGTGGTTGTTTATGAAAAAAATTCTGGACGTTTATTTGTTTAAGTGGTTTAATTCATGTTTCGGATTTGAATTTATTATTCAAAATTCAGGGCGTGACAGTTTGGTATCAAAGCGTAAGGTATATATTCAGTGATAATCAGTACTCCTTGAGTGATGGCCCGTCTGCAGCGGATCCCCATCATATGCTCTTCGGTACTGGTATAATCATTGGGTATGTCGTAGTGCGGAGTCTATTCAAGGTCTAAGTCCTTAGAACGGTAGGGTTGACTTTTAGGTTCTTGTTGGAATAAGTATAGTTTCTTGAATGACCTTAGATGTGTTCGTACCTTGGTTAATATGGACTAGTATTTGACTTACGTTATGTTTTAAGTGTTATACATGTATTGACCAAGTATACTTGTACTATTATCCATAGTTTGTGGGAGGCAGAGGTAAGGGTCAAGAAAGACCCAGAGGTAGGGGCAGAGGTAGAGGTAGGGGTAGGGCCCCTCCTGTGGATCACTATGAGGATGAAGTGGAAGCACCAGAGTTTGAGCTGCCAATTCCACCTGTGGCTGATCCCGCTCATTCGTCAATATTGGCACGGGAGATTTCTCGTCTCTCGTCTGGGAGCAGTTCCATTTAAGGGAGGCACAGACTACAAGTTGGCAGATCAGTGGATCGAAAACATGAATGGCTACTTTCAGATGGTGATTTGTGACGAGCATGAAAAGAGGAAGATAGCGTCGTTTATGCTTCAGGAGGATGCACGATTGTGGTGGAATGGCACAGAGAGAATGATAGGTGTGACTACCCTAACCTGGGATGAGTTCGTGGAACTCTTCAGGAAGAAATACTTCCCTGTTACAGTGAGACACCAGTTGGAGAGACAGCTCCATTCTCTAACTCAGGGGAAGTTGAGTGTGAGAGATTATGAGGCAGAGTTCAACCGGTTGTATCAGTATGTGAGACAACTAGATCCTGAGAGTTTGCCCATGAAGTTTCAGTTGGGGTTGAACCCTTCGATTAAGCGTGACGTAGCCATTTTGGAACTGACGGAACTAGGACTCGTGGTGGCTAAGGCATTGACCATTGAGCAGGAAAACCAGATTCTCTTGGAGGAGTAGACAGTTAAGAGAGATCTTCAGGGGAAGGGAAAGGCAGTTGCTGAGAGTAGCCATATAGTGAGAAACCGAGGTAACTTCTGGAAGAGGCAAAAGACTAACCTGCAGACACCAACTAGGGCCATGGTTCCTGCACTTGCTAGAGCGGTACCTATTAGACAGGTGGCGCCTCTAAAATGTTTCAATTGCAATGAGTTAGGGCACATTTCTCGGAACTACCCTAAACCAAAGAACGCAGTGTGCTTTACTTGTGGCCAGGCAGGACATATCTCCCGAGTTTGTCCACTATAGCAGGATAGAGGTCAAAGGAATCAGCAAAGGCAACAGTCTCAAGGTCAGGCTAGAGTCTTCGTCATTGGACAGGGAGGCACCGAGGTGGAAGGTACTATATCTGTTTATAGCTATCTTGCTAGAGTACTGTTTGATACTAGAGTTTCCCACTCTTTCATATCTAGTTCTGTGGTAGATGTGTTGGGTTTGATTGTCATGCCTCTTACTAAACCCTTATGTGTTACATCACCTCTCGGTGTATTCCTTGAACTTGATATGTTTTGTGATGATTGCCCTATTGGGATATGTGGTAGAGAATTCTTTGCATCCTTGAGTGTGATTCCGGATCACACGTATGATGTGATTTTGGGTATGGATTGGTTTAGCCCAAACCATGCAGTGATTGATTGATTTAGGATGATTGTGTCCTTCAGTGTTCCTGGATAACCAGTGTTTCATTACCATCGTCTAAAGTCCGACATCACCATGAGAACAGGGATTTTGGCTCACATTGAATCAGTGAGTAGTACTTTAGTAATTACAGGGATTCCTGTAATTTTGGAGTACGCTGATGTGTTTCGGGAAATACTAAGATTGCCTCTGAAAAGGGTAATGGATTTCTCCATTGATGTTATACCAGGTACTGCCCTGTATCGAAAGCCCCCCATCGGATGGCTCCAGCTGAACTTCAGGAGTTGAAGGTTCAGATTGAGGGATTACTTACACAAGGGTTCATACAGGCTAGTGTATCTCCTTGGGGCGCACCAGTATTGTTCGTGAAGAAGAAGGATAATTCACTTCGGTTATGTGTGGATTATCGATAGCTGAACAAGGGGACCATCAAGAACAGGTACCCTTTACCTAGGATTGATGACTTGTTCGATCAGCTTAGGGAGGCTACTGTGTTCTCAAAGATTGATTTGAGATTTGGATATCACCAGTTAAGGGTGAAGGATGATGATATTCCAAAGACAGTGTTCAAGACCAGGTATGGACATTTTGAGTTCCTTGTCATGCCTTTTGGTCTCAAGAATGCATCGGCAGCATTCATGGACTTGATGAACCACACATTCAGTCCTTACTTGGATCAGTTTGTTATGGTGTTCGTTGACAACATCTTGATTTATTCAAGGTCGCTTGATAAGCATGAGAAGCATTTGTGAATCGTGCTACAGAAATTGAGAGAAGGAATTGTTTGCCAAGTTTGAGAAGTGTGATTTTTGGCAGAAGGAAGTCAAGTTCCTTGGTCATGTAGTTTCGAAGGATGGAGTTTCTGTGGATCCTTCAAAGATTGAAGCGGTGATGAATGGGAGTCGCCCCACTACTGTTACAGAGATCCGTAGCTTCCTCGGATTGGCAGGGTATTACAGGCGTTTCAATGAGGGGTTTTCTAGTATTGCTTCAGCTTTGACCACGTTAACAAGGAAAGACACTCAGTTTGTATAGACGGATGAGTGTGAAAAGGCCTTCAATGAGTTGAAGACTAGGTTGACTATAGCCCCAGTGTTGACTATTCCTACTAGTGGTGGTGGGTTAGTTATCTACAGTGATGCATCTCACCAGGGTTTGGGGTGTGTGTTGATGCAGAATGGTAGCTTTATTGCTTATGGTTCTAGACAGTTGAAGGTGCACGAGCGGAATTACCCCACTCATGATCTAGAGCTTGCAGCAGTGGTGTTTGCCTTGAAGATTTGGAGACACTATTTTTATGGTGAGAAATTTGATCTTTTTTCTGATCATAAGAGTTTGAAGTATCTATTCTCCCAGAAGGAATTGAACATGAGGCAGAGAAGATCGATGGAGCTCATAAGGACTATGATTTCATCTTGGAGTATCATCCCAGAAAGGCAAATGTAGTGGCGGATGCTTTGAGTAGGAAACCTCGAGTAATCATGGCATCGATTATGGTGCAAGAGTGGCTCATGTTAGAAGCTGCATCAGAGTTTGACCTTTCTCGGTAGTATCACCTTACAGCCCACCTTGATTTCCAGGATCATTCAGGGTCAGACACTTGATGAGTTTGGTCAGGCGATGATTGCTGAGATGATTGCTGATTCGGATGTGGAGGGCCCTTCCGAGTGGATGATTGGGGCAGATGGAGGGTTGAGATTTCGATGGAGATTGTATGTTCCGAGTGTTGATAACCTCAAGGAGGAGGTCATGCGGGAAGCACATAGGTCTCGATACACTATACATCCAGGGGGTACTAAAATGTATATGGATCTACGAAGGCAGTTTTGGTGGTATGGAATGAAGAGGGACGTGGCAGAATATGTGTCGAAGTGTCTTACATGTCAGCGAGTGAAGGCAGAGCATCAGAATCCCGCAGGAATGTTGCATCCCTTGTCCATTCTTGTTTGGAAATGAGAAGATATCTCCATGGACTTTGTGACTGGATTGCCTAGGTCCAGGCAAAGTTATGACTCGATTTGGGTGATTGTTGACCGGTTGACTAAATGAGCACATTTTCTTCCAGTGGCAAAAATGTACTTAGGGGATGCATTGTGTAAGTTGTATGTGAATGAAATAGTGATGCTTTATGGTGTGCCTGTGACGATTGTCTCTGATCGTGATGCTCGTTTCACTCAGAATTCTGGCGTAGGTTCCATAAGGCATTTGGCACATCTCTTGCAATGAGCACTGCATTTGATCCATAGACAGATGTGCAGACTGAGAGAGTGAATCAGATGATAGAGGATATGCTTAGAGCTTGCGTTCTGGACTTTAAGGGAAGTTGGGCGGATCATCTGCCATTAGTAGAGTTTGCCTACAACAACAGCTATCACTCCAGCATCGGCATGGCCCCATATGAGGCTCTTTATGGTAGGCCATGTAGGACTCTTATTTGTTGGGTAGAGGTAGGAGAGAAGGGATTCTTGGGTCCTGCACTTGTTCAGGAGACTACTAAAAAGGTCACTACTATTCAGGACAGAATCCGAACCGCTCAGAGTAGACAAAAAAGTTATGCTGACTTGAAGAGGAGACCTTTAGAGTTTGAGATAGGTGATCATGTGTACTTGAAGGTATCACCTATGAAATGTGTGGTGAGATTTGGCAAGAAGGAAAAACTCACACCGAGGTATGTTAGACCTTTTGAGATTCTGAAAAGGGTTGGAAACTTGGCATATCGACTTGCTTTACCGGTTAACATGTCGGGTGTGCACAATGTCTTCCATGTGTCTATGCTCAGGAAATATGTCCGAGATGAGTCCCACGTGATTGATCATGGTACGATCGAAGTAAACACAGATGTGACATTCGTAGTTGAACCTATTCGTCTCTTGGATAGGTCTACAAAGAAGCTTCGTAGGAAGGAGCTTGATCTTGTGAATGTGTTGTGGAGTCATCATGACGAGGGTGATGCATCATGGAAATTGGAGTTTGACATGAGGAAGATGTATCCTCAGCTATTTGTTGACGAGCGTGTTTGAATTTTGGAACGAAATTTCTTTAAGGAGGGTAAACTGTGAAGACCCGAAATTTAATTTAAATAAATATATGTAATTTAATATTTGTTCAATAATATGAACAAATATTAAGTGATTGAGATGACGATAAGGACGTGTAAAACATTGCAGATAGATTATTACATTAAGTGATTGTATCTCTTGGAAAATTGATCTTGTTTGCCTCGGAACCTTGCAGGGGACCAAGAAGAACACAAAAAGGCTGGAGAACCCATCAGTTTATAGCTTGGCAAGTATGTAGACACAAGTGGCCACCTAGAATCTAGTTTCTATTAGAAGAGCAAACATACAACAATGATATCATATTTTTACTAACACCTAGAATTTTACAAACAACTGTCCACTTGATCCACAGTTCAAGATCATTAATCCGACAACATGATATCGTTCGCATTCATAACAGAGCATTACTAGAATTGGCAGCAAAAGCATAACATGTCCACCCGTATATTAAAAGAGCATTTCTCAAGTAACTTAATTTCTCGAACATATTAGGAATGGACCTTGGGAGGGGCAAGAGATCTGAGAGACTGAGACATCATTCCATGAAGTGGCTGCAACTTGGAGTGCCTTCTCTCCGAAACTTACTGGGCCCACCATGACAACATCCCATGACATTTGAAATCCCTGCAATTTCAGCCAATAAGGATCTTCAGATTGTAGAGGGATTTATGAATTTCCACAGCTAGGGAAAGAGAGATTTGAGAGGCAGAGACGCCTTGGTTTGCTGTAGTAATTGAAATCAAAACCAAATCAAATTTGAGCAAACCCAATAGATTGGATCAATGGAATCTCCCAAATTAAATCCCCTAGCGTGTAACTGCAAGTTTGACGGAAAGAAGCTCTCAATTCTATGTAAAGAATACTCTCCGTTTTCCAAATGCAGATTTCTCACAAACCTTAAGCCTACCCACCACACAGAATTAGCATACAGAGGAATGAATGGGAGGATGAGAAATACCACCAAAACCGATGACGTATGTGCAATAATCTTTTGTGCAATCGAAGAGATGACAGAGACGAGGAAGTGGAACTAACTGGGTTATTCGGGATAGAATGATATATACCAATGTTTTCAAATGCGAAAGCGAAGGCGAATGCGACCACCTAGAGCCTCACGAGGCGAGTGCCTCAAGGCGTTGAGGCGACCGTCTTTCCCGTAATTATTATAATAATACACTACATTTATAAATAATATGAATATACTTAAATAAGGTTTCAAACAACACCCATATAGGAAAATCCAAAGAATCAAGCTGCATTTTAAGCATTTCAAGAGTCAAGAAATCCCTAAATTACAAGAGTCAAGAAATAATTTCAATGGTTAAGAGCCGAGCAACTAAAACTGATTTGAGCAAAACCCCAAACCACATTCAATGCCAAGCTGATCAGCCACAAACAATTAAGAAATCCGTAATTTCAAGAATCCATGTATCCCTATATTTCGATACTTCAAACCAGAAATTAAAGTCATATCACAAAAAAACTCACACCAAAGTCATGAAGAATCTGAGTTCTTTACCTCAATGAAGCAGTCATGGAAAAAGAGACGCAGCAATTGAGCCGAGACATTCCTCTGCTGGCCGTAAATCCAAGCCATCTTCGACCTCACAATGGTCTTTGCCTGAGGGCACAAGGAAGCATATACTTTTATCCACTTTCTTATCTGGTGGTGGAAACTGAAAAGCCCTTTTATACTTTCATCATCGCAGAAGCTTGGAAAGAACAATTCATCATAGCATTTGTTCCCTTTCTGGTCGATCAAAGCATGCTAAGATCATTAACAAAATAATTGTTAATCCTTTGCTTTATGAAAGAAAAGAAAAAGCTGAACAAGACTTAAAAAAATCAAACCAACACTATAATAAACAACACATCAACAGACCAAGCTAAACAAAATTGAGATGGGGCCAAGACTTATCAATCAAACCAACACCTGAATAAGAAGAACAAATAAAAACGCATTGAGATGGTACCTTGTAGACATAGCAGCGGCTCTTATCATTCTGAAAGAGTGAAAGATGTCGACTGCTTTTTGATTTCTGAGGTTAAAGAGACCTAGAGGCAAACGACAACGTATTGGGGGCAAAAGCAAAAACTGAAAAAAAAATGTCAAAAATACGTCGTTTTGACGGAAAGAAACAGAAAAAAAAAAAATTCTTGCGTCTTCTTCTTCCTTCAGCTCTCGCCTGAGGCGCCGCATCTGCAAAAAGCGACGCTCCGTCGCCTAGGCAACCGCTTTTCCAGCAGCACATCTAAGTTTGATTCGGCGAGGCTTTTCCGGTCGTCTCACACCGGAGCACGCCTTGGGCTCGCCTCAGCGACGCCTTTGAAAACATTGATATATACCAGTGGGAAATTTAAAAAGGATCCTGTTTCAGCTTAAAGAGAATCACGGGAATTATGATGTAATTGAAGACGAGCATAATTTGTTAGTATAAAAATTGTTGTCATTCCAAACCACAAAACTACCCACGTGAAGACCAAGAGAAATTATTTAACTACATGTTCAGAATTGTTTAATGCATGTATAGTGTTGTTGCTTTCTAAGCATGAATTCAAAAAGAAGAGTTGAAGAATTGTTTAAAGCATAAACAATTGTTAAATGCAATTATGATTGCTTTGCTTTTTAAGCATGCATAAGAAGACCTGCCGTGAGACCAAGCATGAAGAATATTGCAGCTTTGGTTTTTAAGCATGCATAAGAAGACAAAAATCTGAAGTATAATTGCAGGTCATGGTCGTCAACATTCATCTCCTTGATATGCACATCCTTGCTATCGAAAAACAAGGAAAAGTAATTGCATCTGGTTTTCTATTGTGTTCTCCTTCATGGAGAACTGGCTGTCCATACACAAAAGGTAGCAGAGGATAACAACGGGTTCCATCTTCTCATGATGAAAACTTGCTGTCAAAGAACAAAGTCTGAAGAAAAGTGTGGCATGGGTTCTCTCTCTCATTTGTACTTTCTTATCTTCCTTATTCAAGAGGCTGCTGTCGAAAATGAAAAGGGAAGGACATTGCAGCTAGGTTCTCCATCTTTCTATCATGGAAACCTTGCTGTTAAAGAAGAGGTTTTCGATCTAGCTTGCTGTTTATCTTAATGTCTACTCAGTGCAATCATGAAGAACCTTGCTATCATGGAAGAATGGAGGAAACCACAAATCAGCTTTCAATCTCTCCTTGCTGTCCAATCATGAACTCGGAAGTGGGAAGAAATTGTTTCTCCTTGCTGTCCACTTAATTCAATCATGAAGAACCTTGCTGTCAAAGATGAAAGTGAGAGACAATTGCAGCTGGGTTTCCCATTTTAGTTGGTTATCTTGCCGAAACACAAGGCCCTACTCCAACCAAGCTTCGAGCAACTTTGACATAATGGAATTCCTTCTTCCTCCTATATATACATGGGTATTCTGTTTGTTCTAGCATGGAAATCGTGTCGAGTTTCAATCCTTTTATTGTAAAAGAGTCAGTCTCTTTGTTGCTCTGTTTTGTTCCATGTTGAAAACAGTTTGTGAGTGTGTCCAGTAAGGATTGCAGCAGTCAGTGCAATCCCAGAGTTAAATGTGTAATCTGAATAGATTAGTGAATCATTGGGTTCTCAAGAGTTAAGAGCCCCGCAGTGTTTTTGATCTTGATTGAGGTTTTCACTGCGTGACCAATGTTGTTGGTTGTTGATTATGTTGGTTGTAATCTGTCTTTTATTCTGGGGCTCGTACATCCTTGTATTTACATAATTCTTACTGGGCTGATCGAACCAAATACATAAATTCCAAAAAAGGAGGCTCGGTTGGAACAAGTTCTACAAGACCTAATGTGAGGAAAAGCAAATCGAGAAATATCATAGGCAAGGCAACTTAATGAAGAAATTCTTCGCCACATCAAGGTGACAGGATTCAAACCTATGGCCCTCTGTACCCAAAACAGATGTGTTGACCAGACTGCGCTACATCTTGCGTCTCACCCCTCCCCCCGGAGCATAGTTTCTGTGGGATTCTCTAATTTTTGGCCGCATTTTATCTTTGATGAAGGCGGGCTTCTCCTGGGTGAAAATTATTAGTGTGCAACAAAAAAAAAATTAAGATTCTAATCTTTTAATGTCTATACTATAAGCAAAAATGAGTATAAAAATGAAAAATAATAGGCCTCTTCCTACTTATATAAAAAAAAATATGTCTCTTCCTATACAACAATTACATATATAGAAGCTGTTAAATTTATCATTTTTGGATCAAATAAAATCCATATATACCTATTAGTAGTATCTAACATGTTCATTTGTTATAACGAGTTCGAATACCTTTTCAATATAATCAAATCAGTTGATTTCAGTGTTGTTTTCGCTTTGGTCAATGTAATCAACCTTATTTAATGGCCGTTTACGGAATATCTTTTTTTATTAAAACACCCATAACCTCTTCGTTACTTATTTGGTTTGAGCACCTCTTGGCTCTTGCAGCAACACTTTCATGCGATACAAAAATTCGAAATTGAGGACAGATAGAATCGACATTACTCATGTATTTATTGCACTATATGAAAATATTAATTTGGTTAGTAGTAGTTTCAACATTGGTCAAAGTAGTCAACCTTATAAATGTTTGTATACTTCCTTAAGGACAACCGAATGAGGACATAAATGTCCCGATTTTTTACATGGACAAAAAAAAGAACCACAACACTAAATCAGATAGATGGTAAAATAATTACCCTATTAAGTCATCATTTCGATATCGATTCACATGGTCAACTATATACCCATAACCAACGAGTTGGAGGAAATGGATTTTATCAAAATCGATGATTGAATGTTATCATGATAAGAATAAATTGTTGTGATCAAAATTTCAGTGGTTTTTGTCGTCGTTTGGGTCTCGGTCTACTAGATCAATCATAAACCCTAAATACCACATAAAGCTAATATGTCCATAACCGCTCATTCGCAACTTTTTTTTTTCCGATCTATCAGCTTTCTCACTCTCATGAGTATGAGCTATATCAATCATTATAAAAATTTTCAGAAGTTTATCTCCTCGTGATTCAGCTCCCCTTAGAAAAGTATTAATGTAAAGGGTTGACTGCTTTGTTTGATGTCCAAATAACAACAGATCGGTTTAAATTTTTTATATAGTACCTAATACTACGCTATAAATAGATGGATATTGTCAAATTCATCGATTTTTAGTTTTGGTTTTTTTAGATAGCACAAAATCTTTATATGCCTACTAATGTGGTCCAACTTGTTTATTAGTTGTATAAAAAAATGTACCTTCTATAAGCAACAAGTTGGAGGAAATAGATTTTATTAAAATCAACCGTTGGATGATATCATGATAAGAAAAAATTGTTATGTTCAAAATTTCAGCAGTTTTCATAGTCATTTGGATCTTGATTTACTAAGTCAACTCTAAACCCTGAACACCACATAAAACTAATGTGTGCATAACTGCTCATTCGTAACTTTTTTTTTTCAATCTGTAAGCTCTTACACTCTCGTGGGCATGAACTATATCAACGAATGTAAATTTTTTTTTATATAGTACCTATTAATATGCTATAAATATATCGGTACTATCAAATATATCTGTTACGACCCGAACCAAAATTATAGACTTACAGGTCTTTAGGACGGTAAACGAGAGTTATTTTAACTTTCGATTTCGTTTTGACTGTTTAGGGGACCCTAAAAATATGACTTTTTGTTCAGGGTCAAAATTTGAGAAAACGTTCTTCATGAAAGTCGTAGAGGACTTTAAACCGAGCACATGCATACTTGGTTCGTGAAAATCGGAGTTCGTATGCGAAAGTTATAAGCGAAAATGTAAAGTTATTGTTCATAGTAAGTGGTATATATTTGAAATTTTACTGTGGGTAGGTCTACCCACCTCCGTAACTCTCTCTGGCCACCTGGGGACGAGCCACGACCGCCAGTCCCTTCCTCTCACTGTCGCCAACTCACCTGTGGTGGCGAAACACCACGCCTTGACCGGAAAACGGCGGGACAAGGCTGAGAAACCCACGGCCTCGTTTTGAGTCAACGATGGGTTCTTGCTTTTCCGGCCATCTCTGAATAAGCGGTCACATCCATAAGCTTCGCCTCATCATCCCGAGCCTGCTCGAGCCCTCCTTGCGCCGCCTCTAGGCCTATAGCGGCGGCGGTGAGCTCGACCCGATCCGGGTCCATTTTTGAGTCAATGCCGATAACTCAAGTTTTCGATTACCAATCTTCAAGTTTCTTGGCATGTGAACTCGCCTTAATCCCCTGATCAAACCCCAAGAAGGATCGCTCAAAAGGTGGAGGTTTTAACGTCTAACGGAGCTCGTCGGAAACTGGGTGAAATCAGGCCAAAACCAACTGTTTTCAGGTAATTTCGGCCCTTTTCCGTCATTTTCAGATAACATGCCTTTAGGGTTTATTGTTAAGCTTGCTGAGACGAAGAAGAACAGCGTGGCCCCAACGCCATTGGTGGTGGACGGCGGGGGCTCTGCCACTAACTCCAACGGCCTTTTCCGGCCACCTCCGGGGACCCCAAGGGCAGTTTCTGCCCATTTTCATATTCTACTTTTTGATACGATCATTTCAATATATTATACATATTTTTTGGATATCGTATGATTAAGTTATGAATTTTTACGATTTCAATAGACTTCGATTGTTCGATTTGTGATATGTGAAGATTGGATCGTCCGATGGACTTGTAGTTTTGATATAATGATCGTGTGGCTGTCCCAGTAACTTTGTGTGGTCACGGGCGAAGATCCAACTGTTGGATCTTCGTATAATTGTAAAATGATGATGTTGGAAGGAGATTCGTAAGAATCCGACCGTCGGATTTCTCTCAAATTTGTTTAGAAATTGCAAATTGGTGAAATTTGGAAGGAATCTAAATAGAATTGAAGACTTTGGACGTAGAGGAGAGGATTAGAGGAGGGGATTAGAAATTCAAATCCTATTTTTTGTTAATTAAATTTTCACCATATATTTATTCATTTATGGATTACAATTGGATAGGGAAATATACCAAGCTACTGCTCGACGAAGGAAGTTTGTATGCGTGGTCGCCTAAATAGTACTGTAAGTGAACTTTTGATTTTAATTGATGCATGCAAATTAATTTCCGCAAATTTTTAGTTTATTGATTTATCAATTTAATTATCGAGCATTTTAATTTGGTTTGGATTATTAATTGACATTTTGGTTTGAACTTTTGAATTAAGATTCGTTATACTTGATTTGAGAATTTTGATTTATGTGATATTTATCTTATTATTAATTCGTGGTAATTTCCGGAAATTTTTGTTATAATTAATTATCAATTCTTGAGATTTCAAGAGAGATACGGAATTGGTTATGGAATACATGATTATTATTTTGGAAATATGATTTACGTGATTTTTCGACAATTTATTTTACCGAGATGATTTCCTGATTACATATTAGATTTAGTAGCCGATTTTGAGATATTCTGAAATATTTTTGGAAATGGGATTTTCCGAAGGAATTTGTGCTCGTACTAATTTCTGGGTTTGGTTACGGATTTGAGAATATTTTTGATGTGCGGGGCCACGTCATTGGAATAGTTATTTTACTCGGGGAATTTTACTATTTTTCGATTTTCATATGATTTTATTTCACCATACTTGGCTCGCATTATTTAATTATATTATTGCTAGCTAGCCTATTCCTCCCCGCTTACTTTGTGTTTGCGGTTGAGTTGAGATAGAACCTGGGAGGTTCAAGAGTGTGGAACACTCCGACCCGAGCCTGAAAGGCTCCTTATTACATGGTGAAAACTTCCCCATGCTTTTATTTACTTGGACTAGCGGGGCTAGTTGGATTATTTATTTATTGGTCAGCGAAGCTGACACATTTTGTTGGAGTTCTGAGCTTTATTAAATAAATTGTAAAAGTGTTGTATAAATTAGCTCAAACGGTTATTTTATAAAAATTGCATGCATGAGACTTTAGAAGAAAGATTTGAGGGAAAGTATAATTTCTTATTACTTCAAATATTTGTTAAACAATTATTTTTGTCTACTCACTCTAACGTGTTTTTAAATTACTTTCTCGAAAAGTGGACCCTACATGGCCACCTAGAATTTCAGGCGGAAATTCTGGGTTGGGTCCTGTCATTATCAATTTCCAGTTTTGATTTTTTTGGATCGCATTGTGTACACAAGTTACTTTATTTTTATTAGAAAAATTTCAAGAACCACTTTGTCACCACTCTCAGTGACACATTGTTCAATCCTACACTCTCATACGCCTAAACTATATCACTAATGCAAAATAAGTCGAGAAAATGACTTTCATCCTTAAAACATTGAATTAAATGTACATAAAGTTGAGATATTTTTAGTTATCATATGTTTCTATCTATGTTATTCTTAAGAGAAGAGACTTGTTAGTTAAGACAAAAAAATTTTATACCCCTAAAATATTAAATAATTTTATAAGTCTATCTAATTGTCAGATATGAAAAGATTAAAAATTAAAATAAATAATTTAAAAATATATATTATTTATGTAAATTAACTACCCACTTCTAGACTAGTGACCAACCACTTCTACACCCCTATAGGTGTGAGCAATTTTTAGTATTTATTAAAATGGGTATGCAAAATAACGCTCTTAATCATTCATTTTTAGAATTTAATGAAGCAAACGACAAATACGGATTAACAAAATTTAACTTTAATTCCTATTTATGTATTTAATATTAAATTATTAATATTCAATGTCCATAAACTAAAAAATATTTTCAATTCTCATACATTCTTTCTTTCAAAAAAAAAAGTTTGATATATTATTCTTTTAATAATTCAAATTTGTGTAAGGTGACTTGATAAAAAAAAAATAACGTTTGTATAAAGTGCTTTATAGACTTAGTTGGCCCATATCCAAGCCGAAACCAATGGTCAGCTCTAAGACCCAGCCCAAAACCCGCTTTTTGAATCCAATAGCTCCCGGTGTATTTCCCAGTTTCTTGTCCGGCCGCACGCCGTGTTGGGCTGTTGGATCCAATCACTGGTGCCTCTTCGCCTTCCTCATGTTGTTCTTGAACACGTCGAACTTGTAGTCGTGCTCCTTCTGGCCCGCGTACGACTTGGCGAATTTGTGCTTCAACAGCGAGAAGTGGTGCTCAGCTCCGAGCACCTATTCGCCGTCGTGACCGTGGTGGTGACCTTCATTGCCGCCGTCCATGACTTGATGGATCAACAGATTACCGCCGTCCACGTCAGCTTGAGCGAGGAAGACAAGGAGAGAGGAAAACAGGAAGAGAGAGAATTTGATCCATCCTATTCTTCCCAAGTTTGAGAATGCTCCGACTTCCAAAACCAAAGAAGACCAAGAGGCACAAAAACCAGAACCCTCTGGAATTCAACGCTATCTGGTCATAATAGAGTACATCTGTACTCGCTTCTCAAGATCTCAGCAACAGTCCGATGGCCGCACAGTTCTTTCTCTTTAGCTCTTTGTTTTTTACCATGTAAATTTTTTCTCAGCAACATTTTTTGTTTAACAGTCCACGTTGACTGTTAAAGGAAAAGTTGGTTCAATCAATGGCCCAGATGACTTAATTTCTGACCCCATGTATTGACGTCTCAGATTAAACCACGTGTCTATCAAGCTTTTATGTGCACTTCCACCGCCGTGCACTGAAGAATTTTCGCCGATACATAGATGAATGGGGAGCCATATGTTAGATGTAAAGCTCTCTTTTCGTTGAAAGGAAGATGGATGTGCCTCCTCATTGATTCATTCCACGTAGTATGGATCATACAAGTTTATTTTTTAAAAGGTTTAAATGTTTCAAGTGAGGTCACATCAGGCAATTGCCCGGAAGAAATATCAGAAGAGGATGGAATGAGACCCATATATTAGATGAGCTCGGATCAAGGGACACAAAATTATATACAATTTTTCACTCCTTGTGAGCCTTTAGATTTTAAAACATTTAATGGTTTAGATTAGATGTGAGAATGACATGGCATTCGATTATTTCCTAACAAAAAAAAAAAACAAAAGACAAATAAAAGTGAATTAAACTGTTTTATTTTTATTTTATAAAGAGTAAAATACAAAAATAAATATTACTGGAATTAGAAAAATACTATTATAGAAGCAGAACAACAACAATAACGCCAAAAGAAAAGAAAAAAAAAACAATGGTGTTCATCGTCATTACGTTATTTTCATGCTCTTTTCATAAATCAGTTAAAAGTCCTTCTTCCTGATTATTAAACCCTTTACTGAAATTTTTCTGATCTTGTATGTTTGATACTACCTATTGCTATTCTTGGATCTATATAAAGACTCTTACATGTCAAGTATGAACATTGAGATCAATTAAACCGTAGTCACGACATTTCTGTTATTGAATTAATCCTCATATATATGTTTTCTAGCAATCAAATGTGCCTGATATTCATTGAATATGACAAATCACAAGATATACAATATTGTTGTGTGCGGAAGAAAATAAAGAGTGAAACAGCAAAAGAAATCAATTTCCCAAGTACGAAATAAATATCCGATTTTTTCTCTGTTAATGCTTCCCATAATCCTTCCTCAGCTTGTATTGGGTTGGAATTCTAGAATTTGTGTGCCCTGTTGTTTTCTTCTTTGTTTGGTAATGAAGTCTTCCATATACCAAAAAACAAAAGAAGAAAAAATTGCGCATGGGCGATTCACAAGTCATCATGAATCTCAATTCCTATATTTGGAATTTGGGGAAGGGGATGGGGATGGAGCTTTGGGAAGCCAATGTGGTGTTAGGCAATGTGGTATTCTTGTTCTTGTTATTCTATTCTTAAGTGCTTTTCATTTTTATCGTTCTCTATTTGTTTAATTTCATTATATTTCATTATTTTGTTATTTTACTTTTTCTTCAGAAAATAAAGGTTTATTTATTTATTTATTTTGGTTGAAAAGAAATTATTATTTTTTAGTTATCAATGCCATGTCATTCTCACATTTAATCTAGACCATTGAATGTTTTAAAATCTAAGGATTCAAGAGGAGTGTAAAGTGTGTGACCCTTGATCCGGACCCATAAAAGATATGAAAAATGTTGAGCCCTTTCAATGATTTGAGCTTGCTAGTCTTCTTTGGGGTCTGACATCTGAAAACATTGCTTGGGAAATGCATGTTAGAACAAGGGTTTAGCACACACATAGCCAAATCCGTATGTAATGGTATTAAACACGGAAATCCGTGTGAAATCACTAATTCACACCGTACATTGATGAATATTTTTGCCGTAAAACTTGTCTGTGTGAGAAAAATTGGTGGATCCCATTTCTTTTTGAAAATATGTCTCCCCCCCCCCCCCCCCCCCAAAAAAAAAAAAAAAGGATTTATTACTTTTGAAGATAATATATATGAGATTTTCATTGAGGCCAGTGAGCAAAAAAAAAATTCCGTACTGGTGTGAGAAATACAAAGAACGAACTCTTCAAAAGCTCTAGGAAAAGAATGAGTTGCATTACAAACTGAAAAAAAATTAGACAGTTCCAAAGTCGCATCCTCGTTTTCATTATATATTAATTATCAGACCAGAACTGAGCTATGTAAGTATAAAACATAGGAGCATTGTAATGCTGTGGGTCTGAGTTCCTTCAAACCCCACACAGACGTATAACTTACGCAGTCTGTGTGTTATCACAAAAAGTGAAAGTAATTGATGAGACAGGGTTGCTGGCAGACGTATTGAAATTGCCCGAAGAAACCGCATGGGAAACGAATCATGCACCATTCCGTATAAATGTGATAGAAGTTGCAGAATGCAAAAGTGTCCAAATATCTTTTATTCCCATTTTATCCTTCTTTTATTGACGGCTATTCACGTGAATCACTAGTTCACATTGAATAGAGGATCATATGGTACAAAAAGCGACGGTTAATCCTCTGTGCCAGACGCCGGGTCTACGCGCAATTGGCACTTTTTCTAGTAGTGGTTTGTGAAGAAGTTTGGATTCACCGGTTCAAGATCTAAGCCCTTTATTGCACTATCAAGTGCTTGATAATAGCCTTCTCCCATATAATTCTATGAATTCATCATTGACAAGAAGTTCTCAAATACTACTGGCAAAGGACCACAAATTGATTGTGGGAAAGGTTCATGATTTGCATCTTTTGGAAGGGAAATCTGGTTATAGGACTTCTCATGGAACTATGGAATCTGTTAAATTGCAGGCTGGGAATAAAAAAAATTTGTTTATTCTTGGTTTGAAGAGTGATGTCTTGAAGGATGATCAAAATGATAAACTTCCTGTTAAATGCTTAGCACATCAGCTCTGCATTATAAACTATGAGGCTTCTTGCTAAAATTTTTAGACATTAATTGATTGCTTCGTTGTTTTCCTAGCTAAGTTTGGGTCAACTCCCTTTTGTCTTTATTTCTTTGAATTTGTAAATGTGGTTCAGTTGTTGTATCATTTGTTGTATTGTATTTTTTTTTCCCAGTGAAAACCATATTATTCGCTTTGTTACTACTATTTGTTCAAAAAAAGGTTAATCAACATTTACATTCAGAAAAGAAGAACTTGTCATTGTAAATAGGGTATTTGTTACACATCTGAGGAACAAATAATTTAGAAAAAAATAATGTAGAATGAATAATTTGTAACCGAGTATAAATGTTACAATTTTGAAAAAAAATGCATCCCGCATAAAATTCTGAAGGGCTTATCTAGCCAAACATAATATTGCATAAAGAAAAGACCACAATTGCCAAGTAGTCAACAACACTCATGACACAATGGTATTTTGTATTCTTGTGAGAAGTTACTATGCATTTATGCAATACGAATTTACGCGCCATATATCCTTTCACAATATAAAGAACTTTGCTTGGTACATAATTTATCGCAGAAATATTATTAGACATACATTCAATCCCTGAAGAAAAGATGGTTCGGTGGTTCTCATGGCTCTGTCTCCTCTTCTTCCTCTTTACTTCTCAATTGAACTGTTCATTATCATTTTCTAACTCTTCCTCTCCTCCTTCTTCAAGGCATGTGTGTAATTCTGATGAGAGTTCTGCTTTACTTCAATTCAAGAACTCATTTTATGTTAATCACTCTATGTATGAATCGTATGATCTTTGGGATATTGTCTTCTTTTCTCCCAAGACAGAAACATGGGCAAAAGATGAAGACTGTTGCAGATGGAGTGGTGTCACATGTGAAAGGGTCACTGGTCACGTGAGCGGCCTCAACCTTAGTTATGGTGGGCTTCAAGGAATACTTCACTCCAACAGCAGCTTATTCTCTCTTGGCCATCTCAAGATGCTAGACCTATCTTTCAATGATTTCATGGGTTCTTCCATTTCTTCCAAGTTTGGTGGATTTGTAAGTATGACACACCTCCACCTCGCTGATTCCAACTTCGCTGGTAAAATCCCTTCCGAAATCTCCCAGCTTTCCAAAATAGTTTCACTTACGCTCTCTTCTGGATTAGTTTCTTATTTTGAGCCCTATGAAAAAACAACAATAGACACGCTTACCATGAAAGGAATTGCTCAGAACCTCACCAACCTTAGAGTGCTTTCTCTCAATTTTGTCGACATGTCTTCAGTTGTACCTGATTCCTTCATGAATTTGTCTTCTTCTTTGACTTCACTTTCTCTCTTCCTGTGTAATTTGCGTGGTAAGTTCCCAGAAACTGTATTCCACCTACCCAACCTTGAAGAACTTGATTTATGGGGAAACACTAATCTCACAGGATTCACTCCCAAATCTAATTGGAGTAGTCCACTGAACTACTTAAAGCTCTCTGAGACTAAAATCTCAATAGATCTGCATTTCTTGACAAGCAGTTTGAAATCTTTGAGGGCTTTGTATCTTTGGGATTGCAATTTCGCAGGATCGCGCTTGCATCTTGAATTGTCTGGTAACCTCACACAACTCATGTATTTGGATCTCTATGGTAATAGTTTTGGTGGCCAGATACCATGGTCGTCGCTTTTAAACCTTGAGCATCTCCAACACTTGGATCTTGCAAGCAACATGTTTGTGGGTGAACTTCCAGAAATTCATGGTAATTCCACAAAAGCATCTTCAACTTTACATGATTCTTCAAAGAAACAACTTGTTGGTGGTTCTATTCCTATGGGTTTGTCCGTACTCTCTTTGGATAACAACTCCCTTAGCGGAACAATACCTTCTTGGGTATATTCTTTGCCATCTTTGGAATATTTGAACCTCCGCAACAACGAGTTCGCTGGCGTTGTGAAGTTTGAAGAGTTTCAAAATCTCCAAAATCTCACCACTCTTCATCTTTCTTATAATCATCTAATGGTGAGTTTTCAGAACTTCAGTAATTTTACATTGCCTAAACTTTCATCACTGCACATGTCTGGTTGCAATATAACTCAGTTTCCGTACTTCCTGAGAACCTCAACCCAATTAGAATACCTAGATCTTTCCCTCAACCAGATTCAAGGCAACGTTCCAACATGGGTGTTGGACGTGGGGAGAAATTCATTGTACTACTTTAATCTTTCCCACAATTTCTTGACGGGTACTATAGAACAATTTCTGTGGAAGAACATAGAATTTGTTGACCTTAGCTCCAATTTGTTGAAAGAAAAAGTTCCTATTCCATCACCTTCAACACGCGTCTTTTTGATGTCGAACAATCAATTGACTGGAGAATTGCCATCCATCATTTGCAACCTGACTTCTGCTGCAGTAATTGATTTATCTAACAATAGCTTGAGTGGCAGGATTCCTCAATGTATAGGGAATTTGAGTCAAGATCTCTCAGTTTTGGATTTGCACATGAATCAATTTCGTGGCAGGATCCCTTCAACATTCCAGAAGGGAAACGTCTTGAGGAATCTTGACCTTCATGGAAATCAGTTAGAAGGGACTCTGCCACAGTCTCTAGTCAATTGCACAAAGATGGAAGTTCTTGACTTGGGAGACAACAAGCTAAACGATACTTTCCCGAATTGGTTGGAGTCTCTTCCGGAGTTACAGGTTCTCATCTTGAGATCTAACAGACTGTATGGTCCTATTGGCAGTCCAGAGACAAGATTTCCCTTCCGAAAATTGCGAATCATTGACCTCTCCTTCAATCAGTTTGGTGGTCCTCTGCCAACAAAGTACTTTCAGAAATTGGTGGCTATGAAAGACGTGCAAGATGATGAACTGAAGTACATGGGAGAGTCCTATTACCAAGACACAGTCACGGTGGTAATGAAAGGCTTGTATCTTGAGCTGGTCAAAATACAAACCATGTTCACAACCATTGATTTTTCAAACAATGTTTTCACAGGAAAGATTCCGGCGGTGATCGGTGAGCTCAAATCATTGAAGGGGCTTAACTTCTCTAGTAACAAGCTTACAAGTCCAATTCCATCCGCTTTCGGTAACTTGACCAATCTCGAATGGCTGGACATCTCCTCAAACATGCTTTCCGGTGAGATTCCAAGGCAGCTAACCGATTTGACGTCGCTTGCTAAGTTAAACCTCTCAGGAAACCAGTTGGTTGGACCAATACCAGGTGGCAAGCAGTTTGATACGTTTGAAAATGATTCATACAGTGGAAATTGGGGGCTTTGTGGATATCCACTGTCTAAAAGATGTATCAACGACGAATCACCTCTATCACCATTGTTTGATCAGCAAGATGGTGATTTGAATGGATTTGATTGGAAAATAGTATGGATGGGTTATGGATGTGGAATGGTAATTGGATTGTCTGTGGGATATATTGTTCTTTCCATTGGGAAAGTTGATCAGCGGGTAAGGGTCATGGGAAGAGAAATAAGAAGCAGAATGGTGAAAAGGGCCAAGAAGGCTAGTGTTGGAACTAGAAAGTGGTGATGGTCTTTTCCTTGGTTACTACTTACTACAAGGGCGTTCTAATGTTTGCAGTTCAATAAGTCCGCCCACATATCATATTCCCAGCCCCTGCTGCTATGTTTGTTTCTTTTATTAGTTTTTTCTTATTTTAGAGTTGCTTTTCGTTTCACTTTTTAGGAAGGGGTTTTGGTTGATGTCCCCTCTCCTAACTTATATTTTATCCTTCTACTTTTCAAGTTTCAACAAATAAAACAAATAGAAAAACGGGTGGTGAGATTCTGGGTAATGGTTCTCTCTCTATTACAGAAAGTTGGCGTCTCGCGCGAAAAGCACTAACAAGAAAATACTATCGTCTAATTCTCTATTAAATAAAAACAAAAACCTTCTTTTCAAAGAAAAAAATAAATTTCACTGGTTTTCAAATAACAGAATATATATAGTATATGAGTATTAGTTATTGTTGCCTTGATAGTAATTTTTCTTAGTAGTTGATGAAGCTATCGAAGATTATGGGTTTCATTCTTCCTAGTGGACACAACCATTTAGTGGCAGGTAGAAATGACGGCATGTATATTCCTGTGTCACAACATAGTAGGAAAGCTACGCCATTTGTTATAATGCATCTCTACATTAGAGTTAATTTTCCGTTATGTCACCAAACTCATCGCTTTGTTAAAGCAAATAGAGTAACTAATCGTGCACGAAAGCATGTTTAAATGCATTATTTATTATAATCTAGAATTTTGTAATTAAAGTTGGGCAAAACTGAAAATAACGTACTGTACCAAAGATTTTGCTTTTGGTAGTTGGTAAGACCTATTAATCTGACCATCACAGGCTTAAGTCCACCTACAAGTTATATTAGCTATAGTAACATCAAACCTGTAATTGTCCAAAAACTATTGAAACATGAAATTAAACGGTACATAAACATTCTGATATGATTATGATGATCAAACTCCTCGTGGAACAGCCAGCAGATGCTTGGCTCGTGGAACAGTTAGAACAAACTCCTCCGTCAAGTCCCACTCGGTAACAAACCATCTGGAAGTTCCCAATTGAAACAATGCAGAAGTTGTGCCAATACTAGCTTGACGACAACTAGCCCCAATTGAATTCCAGGGCAATGTCTACGACCCAACCCAAACGGAATAAGCTGAAAGTGGCTTCCCCTCAGGTCTATACTACTCCCTGCAAACCTTTTCGGTAGAATTCGTCTGCATTCGTCCAAGCATGGTTGTCTGTGCTGATTGCCCAGACGTTTATAATAACGCACTATTTTTTGGGTATGTAGAAGCCATTAACAGTAAATCTTCAGTGGATGCATGGGGAAGCAACAATGGTGCCACTGTATGTAGCCTCAAGGTTTCTTTCACTATTAAAGAAAGGCAGACAGGAGTAACATAAGTTAAGCACAAAGATTGCACCATTATACCAAAAGGCAGGGACGTCTAACTAGTAGTCACATGTGGAACTTAGTTAAAGTGAGAAAGAATCTAACTTACCACAAACCTAGCAACTTCTGTGGGATTGTGAACAGCAACACTTTTGGGAGTTATTTTGGTGAGGAGCAAAATAAGAACCTTGCATCATTTAAAGGGAGGAGCAATATTAGATATCAGTTCCATACAAATAGTATATCCTCATATGTCATGGCCCTCCCTAACAAGTAAGGAGAGGACAAAACAGAACACTGATTTTGCATTTTAACAAAATTTCAGTCTCAACTCTCAACACCCAATGTATATAACACTAACATCTGACACTTGATAAGAGGTCCAGCGAATTTGATCAATCTCTCTGTTGAGAATGCATATAGAAACTACCCTACTCAGTCAAAAATGAAAGAACATCACTTCGGTCTCCACTCCAGATACCAAATATATTTTAGTGTTGTATTTTACGAGATTACTGATATAGGATAGAGTACAAGTTATCGGCATTTTCAACATTAGAAGCTTGATCATACAAAATATCTATGATATAAGGACCACTAAAACTTAAACTGACCAGTACCCAGTTTATCACAAACAAACTTTAAAACATCCAACCATGTATCATATCAAGCAGGGAAAATGAGAGATACAGTCATTACTCCAGTTGCTGCACAAACACCAGCTTCACCAAATATCGCTGTTGCAGCCTCTGTAGCTAAAGTAGATGCTCCAATATTGACAACACTGAGTACACAAGTAAATTTTACAATAAGAAGTTATGTTCAACTTCATGACGAAAGAATGGAAAAAAAAAATACCAACAAATATGAGAAGTTATGGTTTAGATAATTCGCGTCCTTCCATGATTCTAGTGCATTCTATCATTCACTAACTAATGGATACACTTCAAACACAAAACTATGCCTCGATATAGGCACCCAGAAGGCCAGAACACATAAAGTTCATACCTTCCAAGGCCACAGCGTTGTAACTGAACTCTCTGCCATTGCCAAAGAAAAGCCGAGAGACCCAAAAGCGCCGCCAAAATCAAACCCTGCTCTTTAAAAACCTGAAGAACCAGCAGGGTCTTCAGCCAAGCATGTCTGAACATTAACATGCACTTGTCAACAACCCCACAGCTTGCATTGACCACACCCTTCACAGCAAAAGCTCTCCTGGACCCATACACCAAAACCCCACAAAACCATAGATACTAAAACAACTCCACACTTCACCATTACCCTAACAAAATCAATACTCGAACCCAAAACAGCATTTGTACCACTAGAACTCTCACTATCTTTACCTACAGCTCTCAAACGAGCTCTATTCGCAAACAAATCAACTCCCTCGCCTCTTGGACCTAAGAACCTCCCTAAAGCACTAGTGTCAATGCAATTCGACACCAATCAAAATGGGTATCGATTATTTTGCACCAAAACCTTGTGGGGAAATTCTTCTGCTTATGGTAATATAAGAAACTCAATGATTTCGAACCAGAAATGAATCTGGGCAGGCTTAGAATTGAAGACTCAAGCGCCATAGCACCCAAAACCAGAATTTGAACAAGACCCAGAATGTAGAGTTCAGCTCCCAAGAATTAATCAAAGCCAAAGAATCAAATGAATGATTTTTTTTTTTTTTTTTTGGGGGGGGAATATCAGAATTGGATGCTCAAGTGTGGATAGGATGGGAGGCTAAGGTTGTGGGAGGAATTGAAGATGAAGAGAATGGAAAGAAGAGGGTCATAGTTGAAGGGAAAGGGTGGAGAGATAGAAGTGGGTGTGGGATACTTGTTAGGATTGTTGTTTGTTCATAAACATGTTTGGCTGTTGGAGTTGGCGGAGTGAGCAAATTGAGCGTGCGTTTTTGTTTGTTGCTGGTGAAGACCGGGGGTTGGTAGTGGCAACTTGTATTCAACTTGATTGTTTGCTCGTGCTAGTCCAACCCTAGTGTTTTTGTTTGCTCTTTGCTTTCTGTTTTTTTACTCGTGCTAGTCTAGTCGGAATGAGTTGAACTTGTCATCTATTCCAACATTTTGATTTTGTCCTATTTTCGTTTCACAGCAATTTATTGAATTGGACCGGCACATACAAGAGGGTGAGAAAACATCCTCTTGGACAGCCAAATTAGGCACACATATTGCCCTATATACATTAGATTAACCACATAGTCAAGTTCACATTCCCTGATACAATAAAACGGTGTCTCTTGTTTTGCAACTTTACGTGTGACTCTTTTACATTCTCTCCAAACATAAGAAGAAAGTAACGAAGTAAATTCTTGCATTAAATGTTTTGATTTTATGTAAAAGATACCTATCAAACGCAAGGTTCTCATCTCCTTCTAGAAGCGTGTAAACAGTTGTTTGTGCATGTGTCTCTAATTCAAAATGAAGAAAACCAGAGAGCCTTCAAAGACATCGAATATATGGTCCTTGAGCTCAGTGACAATGAATTATCGAGGAACTACTGGACCAAGGAAGCCTTGACAATGTAACAATGCACTGTGCCTCCTAGGTGCTTTCTAAGTTCTAACATAGTTCTACTTGTAAACGGTAAAAAACAACAAAACTTTACCTGATGTTTTAGTTGTATTTTGTTCCAATACAATATTGCAATAAGAATGCACAAGCCAGATACACCTTCACTGCAGTTAAAATGTAGTCTCTTTAGCATTATCCATTATGAATAGAGTAGGAACTATAAACTAATGTTCAAAGCCAAAATAAGCAGACAAACAAATGCCACAAATGGAATTATTAACTATGAAATTGCTGAAGATAATAAAAACGTCGGGAGAAAACAGAAATGGTATACCTATATATAGATCTCAAGACCAATACTCAGGATTGAGAACTCAAAGGATAAATACCTCGCGCATTTTCACATTTAGATCTTCAGAGAGCTGGTCTATAGATGTGTTTGCATCCACATCAAATACTCCCTCTGCACGCATTATGATGTAGCCAGTTCTTTTCTGAATCTCCTCCTGTTCCAGAATCAACAATTTCAACAAGTAAATACGAAAATAGTAAGTTATCAACCAGTCAGAAGTACAACAGCTGATTCTGTCAAAATATTAACACCATGATTGCTAGGGGGGCTTCTCCAGTAAGGACCTTATGAAGGATTAAATAAATACGCTGATCCCATCATTGGATCAGTATTTAAACTTAAACCAACATTTTAAATCTTCATCATACAACCTCCTATCGTTGAAATAAGAGTCCTAATTAAATCCTTATAATAAGATCCTTAACACAACCCCAAAAGCAATAAAGCATAGTTTTGTGTGCATGGAGTGAAGGCACATTTACTTTCCTCATTAAAAAGAAGGCTCATTTCTTAAGCATAAATTTTTTGGGACTAAAAAGATTTGTTTAATTGTTTACATCTAATTGTTTCGTAAATTAGTTGTGTCTATGGGTTGTGCCCTTTGCCACTTCTATTGTCAATGACATATCAGAAAGAGGTAGACAAAAGACCATACCTTGGAATCATTTTCATCAAATATTTCACCAACAATTTCCTCCACCACATCTTCTAGGGCAATTATCTGTTTCACCACAAGACAACTTAGGAGGCAGATTGCGTAACTTGTTGAAATTTTAACAGCAACATTGGATATACTAAACTACAATGATGACATACCATACCCCTACAGTTCCACCATATTCGTTGAGAACCACAGCCATGTGAACCTTCCAGATGCGGAATTCTCTAAGAAGATTCCAGACTGACATTGAATCTGCAAAATGAATCATACTACTTAATACATTTGAAAATTACATACCAGATGGTGTAAGATGTTCCAGACAAAAACAGACAAATGCCTGCAGTTAAGGCGCGACTAGCATTGAAGTTCAGATACTCAGGTGTCCGCAAGGTAGAACTGAGAAGTATGACCACATTGCTAGAGTTTGGCAGTATGAATGTGGGATTAGACTAATTTAGCATGACTAGTATCGAGGTTCAGATACTCAGGTGTGCACAAAGTAGAACTGAAAAGCGAGACCACATGGCTAGAGTTGGCAGCATGAATGTTCGATTAGACTCATTTAGCATGAATCTGATTTAAAAAAATGTTTGCATATCACAAAAGGAACAGTGCATATGGTGGTTACGTGGTGCTAAAATTGGCACAACAGAAATTTTGAATGACACCAACCAAGAAACAAGAGTTTCAAAATTCCAGACAGCTTTGACTATAACAACCTTATGTTGCTTGCAGGGATGTTTAACATAAACTTTGCATTACATTAAATATAAAAATTCACATTGATCAAAGTAGAGGAGGGATAACTTTGTGAGGCCTGCCTACTATCATTGTGTGACATCAGTTCCAGTCTGTCCACTGACTTCTACAAATTCTGATTTATATCAACTATAAGTTTATAACAAATAAAACAGTTTGGAATTCAATGTAGAAGACTGGCATGATGATTATGGTCAGGTGAATCACGTGCGTAGAGAATAAAATTCTCCGCTGATGGACTTGCACACATGGGGCACACTCTCGAGCAGGGTCCAGACTCTTGGACACAACTGATGATATACCTGCTAGGCTATTCTATTGGTTTGAATGACTTGGTAAAGTCAAGGCTAGTGATTGGTAAGTGTTTCTTTTGGGCTTAGTGCACGCCTTAAAAGAAAATAAATAAATAAATAAATAAAAGAACAATGTAGGTGACAACAGATGGTTTGCTGGATTTGCCTAAAGGTTAAAGAAATCACCTAAGCACATGAGCAATTAAGCGAAAACAACCCAGCAACTTCAATTCCAGTGACATTATTTCATTTCAAAAATGATTTCATTCGTAAAGTATATGATGGGAATTTTTTCTGTAATGAATACAAAAATAAAAGACAGTTACGTAACGAATGTCTATTTAGAATGCAAGTGTTGACCAGAACTTGGGATACTACTAAAGCTTACCCGGTTCAGCCATATCCCTAACAGTAGTACTCTCTAGTAGCTCACCCTTCAAAATTAAACATAGTTACAATTCTGCACATGAGATTGTTACATACAATCAAGAGACAAAGAATATGCTAACCACAGAGGGGAAATAGGAGTACAAAAATCTCACCTTCTGAGCATAATCCAGGAGATCCATTGCATATGCAATGCCTACTATGTTATCAACACGCTGCTCAAAAAGCAGGCACCCTACAAGAAAATATTATCAACATAAAGGCATCAAGGAATATTCACTGCATCAATTAATCCTGCCTAACCTAACAAGCAAAATAAGGTGTATAAATCTTTTTTGAAAAAATATAATAATAATGAAAATAAAAATTATTAAAAAGAAAAGTCCTTGCTTACCTTGAATATTGATGAGTCACCTACAAGTCGTGAAAATCAATTAGCCTTGCACTGTCAGCAATTGCAACTACACCTACAAGAGGTGTCATCACCTCTCTAACATGCGTATCTTTAATCTCCAACACATTTTCAATCATATCCTGCAAAAGATTTTGTTTTTACCAAAAAGTACATCTTACATAAAGTTACACACACATCAGCGATCAGAGAGAACACACTATTCAACTAGTTAGAGCAAATGAAGCTGTAGCCATTTCAGGCTTCAAAGGAGACAAAAAAAAAAAATTACTGGCTATAAGATGTATGTGTACAGTTGTCCCAAAAGAAATATATGCGCGAACACACACACGTACATGTGAGGGATCTAGAGAGTACATCCTCTTTAAAGTATCATCGCATTTGTACTGAGACTACCCTCGTAAAATTTATAAAGAGATTCAATACAAATGCTTTGATATCCCACACCCACCCCTTACTTTTTATGCTCTCTATATACAGCAGGACCTTAACTCACACACAACATAACAGCATTATTCTGGAAATAATAAGTATTAAGTGTCTTGCATATATAAATAAAAAAAATTATGGATGCAACTGCAGGATACTTGATGGCAGAAGCACTGAATTTTAAACTGATAGCTTATATGACATTGATTGAATTTCTTCACTATTAGCATTCAAAAACAGCAATCATGGTTTACTAGTTGGAATTACCAAAGCAATAAATACTTCACAATTAATCAACACTTGATCGAATTCAAAAATTAAATACACAACCACATGCAGGTTAATCCGTCGCCGGAGCCGCCACAATTTACCCAGAAACCGTCGGAGCAGCAGGAGCTTCCAGCCGTCGAGTCTCTCTCTCCGGTCGACTAACGATTAAACCAAACCATTGGAATGCCGACGACGGCAAGACGAAAAAAATGAAACCAGTGCGACGTCGTGCGGTGACCGGACGGCGAATATACGTTCGGGTCACATTCTCGGGTCGCCAGGTTGGAAGCCTCGAAACTTCTTGGCTTGAAGATCATTGCCCCGGATTCCCAGCTTGGATTAAGAGGAGCTCGCAGAAGGAGAGTGTAGCCAAGGTCATTCCAGAGGCAGAGAAGGTCATTGAATTTGTGACCGTGTTTAGGAAGATGATGGGTTCTTTCAAAACTAGCTGGCTAGCAGCACTGATCTGTCCTCTGCTTTTTTTTTTTTTTTCCCAAAATTAAAATGTAATCCGACGGCCCAGGTCAAGAGATGTAGAATTTACGGCCCAGATTGCACCGCTTCCCATTTCTTTTTCCATTAATAATTTCCAACAAAATTTTGGAAAATCATTATAAATAGCAAAAAAAAATTCTAAAGAATGTTGTGTCCCGATCGGATTTGTCAACCTTAGTAACTTGTATACCCTCTTGGTTGACCAATCCGATCGCGAAACTTGCTTATTTTTTCACACTTCGTCTTTAAATACTTCATCGATAGATGTGTGTGGACATAAGATAAAAATTTCAATTTTAATTACAAAGACCTTGACATATACCAATTTGCCCGCTAAGGTTGTATGACTTATACATTTCATTTAAATTGTTGAGTCTATTTTAAAGCAACGCTGAAGTGAAAAACGAATTTGGACCGATGGAGAGATTATAATGTTTTTATGGTGGTTGTCACAATTTTAGCCGATGTAATTATTGTTTCGAATTGCGATCACCTAAGTCAAACTTAATTACTCTTATAAATCTATATTTTTATATGCCAAACTCCAAAGAGCAGCCTCCATCAATTCAAAGAAAATGGAAAACCAACCATTTGATAAGATTATAACAATAAATTATGTGTTTGGTCAAAAATTATGTCAATTTGACCAGAGTTTCGAATCCGACCGACTTGGTCAACCATAGTTACTTCTATATCTTTATCCTCTTGGTTGACCGATGACGTTACTACTGCAAAACCTAGACTTCGGACACAATAATAACACGCACTACACGAAGAGTCCGTAAAATTTTTCTTTGATTATTTTAGACACCCGATCTATTTTTAACAATTTATGGAAATGTAAAGCAAATAAAATTAAGTTAAGTAAATTATCTTTAAGTAGTGTCTCTAAAACCGATACATTCGTCTTTATCCTAAATTATCTTTAAGTAGGCCCTTACTGGGCTATAGTCTATGTTTTGGTTTTATTTTATTGTTATTTTCACTGTTTAGTTTTTAGTGGCTTTATGTCGGTAATAAGTCCCTACCGTTTTGTGGTAGGGCAATGTGGGCTCTGTCTCGAACTGCGCACCTTGTGCCTTGTTTGCTCTAGCTAGGTGACGAGTTCCTTGTTTCATCAAATGGTCACAACCTCCTAGTAGCAGGATGAAACTAAGTGTCATCCGATTCATTTTCCAGTGGCAACATAGTGGAAAAGCTGATTGTATTAGTAAATTATGGTTCCGCCTGAGCAATGTCTTTCTGGTATGTCACCACCTTTGTAAAGAGAATAAAGTAGTCAGAAGTGCACTCTTCGCTAATTGGTGGATATTAGAATACATAGCTTTAGTAGAGACTCCCGTTATTATTTCATATCGTTCTCCTTATGATTATCGTAATTTAGGATTCAGTTATCATGTCCCCCGATGTATTATTAGGTTTCATTAATAGTTAAGGCTTAAGGGTAGCTAAACTGACTCTATTTACAAAATAATAATAATAAAATACATTGTCACTAAACCTCACAGTGAAATTGAACTTGGTTGACAATTGAAAGGAGAAAACAAAAATTAACAAATTTTTTTTAGTATAACGCAATAAATCTTTGCCGGAGTTCATGTCTACCTATTTTCACTTTCTGGTAACTTCATTGCACAAAAAGTTTACCAAGTACATCCTAATTTGGTATACCTTGCAGGTTCAGTCATAAATGTGAGTCATGTAAAAATTTAAGGAATTAAGACGAGATTAATTGAGATCAATTTTATATCTCGATAAGTGTTAATAACATTTGGAGAATTTTTCTGAAAATTTTATTGAAGCAAATCTTGTAGTTATTGGCAAGAGTGTATAGTGAGTGTTACCACGAGTTCCTGGGTATTTTCATGAAATTTTTGGACACTCAAACTATTTTTTATAAATTTCAAAAGTTTAGAAAATTAAGAAATTCATTTTTTTAAAAGTAGAAATTAATTTTGAATAAGAGAAAATAGTTGAGGTGAGATCAAGAGCGCCCGCCTGGTTCATCATGGCCGTCGATATCTATTTTATTTTGGGTCTTTAAATACCCCCAAATCGGATTGCATGGGGGTGACGAAACGATCCCTTTCTTTGAATCGTGAATCAGTGATCGTGACCGCCGAGTTCTCTCTGTACGGCCACGTACCACCGTCTTGCAACAGCAGAAGCTTCTTCTCTTCCTTGCTGATCTCAGTCCGTCATCTAATTGTCGAAACAGTGAACCGTGACGGAGGTTTGTCGGTTTTGCAGCTTTTTCCGAGACCCCGATTATAAACGGCGATAAACGAGGTTTGAAAGGTGATATACTTGTCGAGCTCAATGAGTTTCTATAGTTGGATTTTGGTTTCGGTTAAGATGGACGAAATTGGTATTTTGGGAAACTTAAAGCCGTCGTGAAAGCAACTGTTCACACTGGTGGTTTGGCCTTTCTGGGTTGATCTCTGACCCTAATGTGTGCTTCTAGATAGTTATTGATGCTTGGTTGTAATTAACTTCCAAAGTTGATGAAATCCCAAAGGATTGGGTGGTTCCAGTTCGGGTTGTTTGCAAAGAGGAACTGAATTGGTCTTCGTTTTAATCAAGTTAGTTGTTGGAGTGACTATTATTGGAAGATTGTGCGCTCAGTATGCAGAGTTGATTGAACCCGAATCGGAGAGGTGTTGGTGAATGGTGAATGGTGATGGTGATGGTGATGGTTTCGGCAGAGGAGAAGGAGAAGATTGAGACGACTGATGAGCTTGGAAATCCTTTTTGGCTCAACATAAATATGTAATTACCCATTGTTTCTGGTTTGGCATTAAATCGGCTGACAAGAATCGGAAATTTATATGTGGTGAAATTGTAATTGTACTTCCACTCAGTTTTCTTTTGTTTTTGGTACATTGTGGGCCAATGGCCCAGAAAGAAAAGGCAAGAGGACGCCTTGTATGGAAAGGGTGAGCTATAGCAGCAATATCATCAAATAAGGTACTGGTAACCATGAGGTCTTCGGAGGAGACAAATTCCAGGAGAGTTAGAGACATTAGCCTTGTCAAGAATATCAGCTGTCATATTTCTTTCTATATGAACATGTTGGACTTAAGAGTAGTTGAAATACTGCAGAAACTGTTTGCAATTGATCAAGATGGTTCCCAAAGGGATCATCAATGTCATCTTGCTTGAGAAAGTTCACTAAAATAGCAGAATCAAACTCAATTTCCAAGATAGTGATTGACAAGTCCGAGGCAAGCTTCATCTCATAAAACAAGCCCCAAGCTTCAACTTGCAAAACTTCTCCAAACCAAATGTTGCACATGAAGCCACTAATCCAGTTACTTGAGGAGTCTCTAGTGAGACCACCAGCACCAAGCATCCATTTCCCAATTTTGAACTATCAACATTAAGCTTGAAATGACCAAACATAGGTTTGTTCCAAGATAGCAACTCCACTTGAACACTTCTAGAGGGAATAGGCTTTTAACTTGCTTTAAGCCATTCATACGCATATCCAAGGATCACATCAGGAAAGTTAAAGGGAACACAAAAATTTGGTTTAAAAATTCCCTTGCAGCACCATTTCCAAATGAATCAATAACAGAAAAAAAATAACAAATTATACTGAATATCATAATAGTTAATATTTTTTCTGGAGCAAATATGCAAAAATCCAACTCCTCGAGTCTAAAACAAAGGTAGCTTGCACAAATAAAGGAATATTGAAAGCTTGTCAAACCTGTTTAGCCTTTTTGCAGTTTCTTAGGAGATGAGTTAGAGTCTCCACTTGGCCACAACAGTAAGGACATGATGGGTCAGCAGCAAGGTGCCTCCGGTGTCTTTGTTCATTTGTTAAGATTCTTCCCTGCAAAATAAGCCAAAGGAAAGTTCGAAGTTTTCGGGGGATATTGAGTTTCCAGATAGCTTTCCACATAGGATTAGTATTGGTGTGGTCTCACAGATGATCTCGTACGCAGATTTAACTGAGAAAGTTCCTAAATGTGTACCTCTCCAAATTAACTTGTCTAGGGAGTTGAATTGTGATATGAAGATATTGGTAATTTTCCATGTAATATCATTAGGGAGACAAGTTGCCAATAAATTTCTATTCCACTCATTATTATGCCAAAAGTCACTAACAACCGCATTGTTGTTCATGTTAGTAGAAATATTGGCAATATGATAGAGAATGCCACAATGAGACTAATGATCATGCCAAAACTTGGCAGAGCAGCATTACCGACTCTCCAATAGAGAACCTTTTGCAGTAACTCAGCACCATAAACAATTCCAGACCAAGTACTAGTGCAGTTTTTCGGTTTTTGATAGTTCTGTTGCAGAATAGACTCACCGCCAAGATATTTAGCTCTCAGAATCTTGCACCAAAGACCATTATCACCTTGGGTTTACCTCCAACTTAATTAGCTTAGCTAGCATATCTTTATTCATTTTGGTAGCCTTCTTAATGCCTAATCCACCATTAGATTTTGGCCTACACACAATATCCCAGTTGGTAAAATGAATTTTCCTACTTTGATCGGTGTTACCCCAAAGAAAGTCACAATTTAATTTATCCAACTTATTCCAAGTGTGGACAAGCAGCTTCACCATTCGCATGGTCTAAAGAGGTATTGCAGCAGACACAACTTGAATAAGAGCTTCCTGCCAAATTGAGGGATTTGCTTTTCCAACTAGCTAATCTTGACTGGTTTTATCAATCACAGCAGCATATGTATGTTTTGTGACACTTGAATGTATTATTGGCTTTCCCAGATACTTCTCCAAATTTTCAGTCAACGGAGATTCACATATGGCACTTATCTCTTTAGCTAACTCACCATCAATATTCGGAGAACAATAAACCATTGACTTATCAAAATTTACAGTTTGTCCAGATAACTTGCAGAAGATGTCCATGTAATTCTTCAGAATATTTGCTTGCTAAACAGTAGCCTCTGAAAAAAGATGAGGTCATCAGCAAAAAAACAGATGGGATACATAAGGTCCAGCTCGGGACGAATATATAGGTCTCCATTGCCCCACATCAATAGTAGAATTAATGAGCTGTGAAAGCTTTCCATGCACAAAACAAAAATATAAGGAGATAGAGGGTCGCCTTGCCTAATTCCTTTGTCGCCAACAAAATTTTCAGTCAGTTTACCATTGGCAATGACTTGATAACTAGCAGTGGTGATACAACTCATAATCAGCTTTACAATCTTCAAGGGAAGTAGTTCAAACAACACTTGTTTAATGAATTGCCAGTTTAACTTATCATAGGCTTTATATAAGTCAATCTTCCACGCCAAGAACCCCGTCTGTCCCCTAGTATTCCTGCATTTATGAATAATTTCCTATGCAATCACAATGTTATCTGAAATATGCCTGCCAGGTATAAAGCTTACCTGGCTTATCCATTTATTCAACAATGGTCTAATTCTTTGCACTAAAATTTTTGAAATAACTTTATAGATAGTGTAGCAAGACTAATTGGTCTAAAAAAAATGCATATGTTTTGGCCCTTGAGGAATAAGGGTTATCAAATTATGATTTAATCTAGGAGGTACCTCACCAGTAGTAAATGCAGCTTTAACAATATTGAAGATGTCCCATAAGTTCCAATGTTTTTGGAAGAAAAGAGTCGGGAAGCCATCAACACCGGGGGCTTTTAGACTACCAATCTTGAAGAGAGAATTATGAACATCAGCTATAGTAATAGGTCTATCCATCCTCTGAAGTTCGCTGGCATTGATATCAGGAAAAAGAATGGGAATGTGGAACCTCAGCTTAGGTCTTTCTTCAGGCACAAATAATTTTTGAAAAAAATCCTTGGCTGTAGCTGTCATAGTGGCAGGATTATTTGACCAAATCCCCTCAGAGTTGAATAAACCATCAATTTTATTCCTCCTCCTTCTAACCATGGTAGTTAAATAAAAAAATTTAGTATTCCTATCACCATCTTGCAACCATTTCTTTGTACTTCCAAAAATAGCCTCTGAATCCCTTATTTGATCATATTGGGAAATCAATTCTTTTTCAAGATTTTGCAGAAAAAGGTTATTATTCTTTCCCAAATTCTTCTGAATTCCACAAATTCTAGCCAACAATCTTCGTTTTCTTCTGAAGATATTGCCAAAGACATCCTTGTTCCAACCAGATAGGGTTGTAGCAAGTGACTTGGTTTTTTCAATAGCATTTCCAGTAGTACCATTCCATGTGTCAGTCACAACATTGCAAAAGTTATTATGTTGAAGCCACATAGCCTGAAATCTAAAAGATTAAAAAAATACTAGTATGTCTGCCATCGGGCTTCAACCTGAGCAAAATAGGGTAGTGATCTGATTTCATTCTACCAAGATGAACAAGACAAGTATCAGGATATAGGACCCTCCATTCATCAGTGCAGAAACTTCTATCCAATCTCTCCTTAGCCTAGCTAGTGGCCTAAGTATAATCGGCACGTTGATAGCCCATATCTATCTCACCACTTATGCACACCCAATCTGGAAAACTACCAAATCGTCTTATAGGAGCACCACCAATTTTGTCTGCATAAGACAGTAGTTCATTAAAATCTCCAAGTAAGACTCATGTGAGAGCATGTTGACATCTCAAAATATCCAAATAAAGGCCATAAAGTGCTTCTAGATGTATTGCAAGGGCTAGCATAGATTCCAGAAAGAAGCCAATGTTGGTTGCCAACGCCACACACTTTCACAGTAATTGATTGAAAAGTAGAGTCAATAACATCAATACCCACTCTAACTTTCAACAAAAAGAAGCCTCAGACTCAATTATTTCAAAATCAGAAAATCCTAAGTTTAGAAGAAGTTTTTTTGCTTTTGCAAATTGAACCCATGGTTCACATATAATCAAAACATCAACTTTATGCATTTTCACTAAATCTTGAATAGCATGTCTAAATTTATCACCTCCAGCCCCTCGAGCATTCCAAAAGATAATGTTATCCATATAAACATAATAGGGTGGGAGAGGGAAGTCCCAAGATTAAGAAACCACCATGTCCTTCCCACATTGAGAGGCTATAATGTGCTGATTCACAGTAATTTCAGCAGCAGAATTCTGCATATTATCATCTGAACCCACCTGGTTCTGACGATCCTTCTCACCAACAATCTCTAAGCCTCATCCTTTAGAATATGCATGTGGGGATTTTCCTCGGGAGATTTATTACCACATACACATTAAGATTAATAGGATTTGGTCTAGAAGTATTACCAGTCAAGGTATTGCCTCCAGGGAGACCCACCCTTGAAGACACCCTTCATCACAGAGAAGGCGGTAATATTTGTATGGGCCTCCAGATTGAAAGTTTTAGGTTCCTTTCCTGCACCATTCTTCAATTTTGAGCCATGACCAAAATCGCTAGTACTCCCTCCTTTGTTGGATGTTTCTTTTAAAGGAGCCCTACTCTTTTATGAGTTTCTCTTGATGCTCACCAAAGAGCTACTTTCCGCAACACTTTTGGCTTTCATTTTAGACTCTTTTGCTACCATTTTACCAGCTTTCTCCTGCACCTGCTTCCAGACCTTAATAATTTTGGGTTCATTTGAATCTTCCACATAACCAAAGATTGGTTTGGTAATAGGATTGACCTTTTCTGCATTTTCTAGATGATCTTTAACGACTTCATTTTGCAAAGGAGCAAATCTAGAACCAGTCATAGCCTTCCCTTTTGCTTGGCTTTGGCTAGGATTTGGTGTCTTTCTATTTTTGTAGTTCATTTTCATCTATGGTGTCTTTGGCTAGGATTTGGTGTCTTTCACCACCTTGTTAGAAGAGGTAACAATATCGTTTGATTTAACAGTTTGCTGCACATCATTGGAGGATTCAGAATTAGCTACCTGCATATCCACATCAGATTGCTTGTTGGGTTGGTCTCAGCAGTTCCTATCGTATCATTTGGCTTTTTGGTTGCAGAATTATGTTGCATATCACCTATCTTCTCTGTCACATGCATAAGGGCATTTATCTTTGACATGTCCATAAACCCCACGGTTAAAACATATTATGGATATACCTTCATAAACAACACCAAAATGTTTCTCATCCAATTCCACAAAGCGTTTTAGAGGTTCATTCAGATTAATTTCCACACAAATTCTACATAATTTTCCACGAGCTTGTGCAAGTGTGTGCTGATCAACTCGAACAACTCTACCAATCAAAGTACCAATTTTCTCCATAGTAAAATGTTTGAAATACTTCACTGCCAATCCATTAATCTGAACCCACACTGCCATATTTGTAATTTTTTCTTCAAAAGGGTCAAAATCTGGTCTCCATCTTTGAACCACAAGAGTTTGTCCTGCAATAATCCATGGCCCATTGCACAAAGCATAATTCATATCTTCACATAATTGAAATTTCACAATGAAAAAGGAATTAGGTAAATCCACCAGTTGTCATCGCCCTTTTAGTGTCCATTTTCGGGTTAGAGTTTTCCTCATGAATTCATAAGCATCATCAGAATTGGGTCGTCCCATAAGCTTCACAATCACAGCACAGTTCCAGTATATATCGAGTTTCGCTTCAACCCTTTCAGAGAATGAGATGTTTGGTCCAAGGGTTCTAGCAGTAATTTTGTAATCGTCTTCATTCATAACAGAATCCTCCATCATCGCCGTAGATAAGCGAGAATCAAGGGGTTGCAGAAGTGAGCCCGCGTAGCTCATCGGGGATTTGATAGGAGTTGTCTTCGGCGAGGTTGTCTCCATAGTTGGTGCAGAATCAATATGCACTTTCTGAATTTCTGCAGATAGTGAATCATCATATCGTGTTCATTTGAATTGAGTTGGGCGTTCACCGGTCTCGAGATTTATTGATGAAGATATATGACTACCTCCACTCAGTTTTATCAATTTAGTGTTGATCGGTGTTCACTTACATTTCTTGCTTGCTGAATTCATAATCATACAAGCCTTTTTCCAGCGCTGATCACTAGTGTGATGCCAGCCAGCCTATAGTCAAGAACCTTGTTAGCTCGGGTCAATAATGCTAAACAGCAAAGCAGCTCTTATTTATATTCTTTTATGGGTCATGATGCTTCTTTTCGTTTTCCGTTAGTTACAGTTTCTACCAGCCGCGTGGTCCCTCATTTATTTTAATGGAACTAACGTTAACGATGCCGGATAATCTGGTATGTGTAATAATTAAAGTTGATGCCGGATAATTAGACTTGCGTATGTTTTGATCTGTTCAGTGGATGACTGAAGTTAAAACTGATTTTGTGCAGGTTAAATTTGGTGATTCAGTTCCTAGTCATGATTAAAGTGAACGTTGGTGGGAAGGGTGAAAGTTCCCATAATGTGGCAGAACAGGGTGAGCTGACTATAAGAGCTGGTTGCAATCCGAAAGATTTCAAAGAAACAGTTTTAGGTTTGTCAAATGCAATTAATGAAATGGGATTTGGCCCATTGCACAGGCTACAGTGCAACAAATTTAACCGTGAGATATGTCAAATACTGTAAATATCTTGATTGCAAGCTCAATCCTGGTATAGAAATCTTGTATGTACTGTGAATTTATGTATAAAATGGGAATCCTATTGTTGATGAATTCCTTGCATGGAATTAGAAATTGTGTATCAGTTGCTTGTATAGAAATCATGTATAAATTACTTCCTTGCATAGATATCCTGTATAGATGCAACCCTTATATAGAATTTAATAGTTTGACCATAGTTCATAGTTGAAATTGCACTCTTGCAAATAATATGTATAGCATTTGTTGGTAAGAACATCATTTGTAGTACATGTTAAATATAAACATTATCCATAAAGGAAAGCTGTTTTCATTATTTTGCTTATTCCAACTCCTAGCAAGTTGGTGCTGAATATTAAACAAACAGGACTAGGCTTTAATCACAGACAGCTTGATACTGAATTCAAGCAAGCAGACTAAGGTAAGATTCTATCAAGTCTCTTGAAAAACTACCACGTTTCAGCTCTACTCCAACGATGACTAGAGCTTGGGATTTGGTCACCTTGACTCTTTAAGAACACAAAATAAGGATGTCAAGGTAGAGTACTAGAAATTACAAATAAACTATCACTCACCCTTCCATCTATTATTTCAGGTGCATCACCACTTGCAATTCATTGAGCAAGACCTTCCACATTTCCAGACTTCCCAAAATAAGGTTTTCCAATAAGACACGGACTAATCTTGGGGGAGCCTGCCCAAAATATCTTCAAAATATAAAACTGACTTTCTCACAACAAGTGCAACATGTACAGAAACATAACCAAGGTTACAAGAGGAGTTCCAAACTTCCAACTAGTCACATTGGTTACATACTCATCTGGAGTCAGCATCTTGTTACCCATGGTTCCTTGTTCAGCTCCAACTCCAACCCAGCACAAGAATAACCTGATCATATACATAGAAGCATGAATGATATGACTGAAAATAAAACATTTAATACCTCAAGGCATACAAGAAAACATAGAGTATGCAACAATTCCATACAAGCTCCACAAGGTCTTTATAGGAATGGCAACATCATATATTAGCTTCTTATAGCTCGTTAAGTATAGGAAGATCACAATTTTTGGAATACACATATGGTAAACCAGTAATCAGTCATTAACTCATTACCCTAAGGTTCACTAGAATAGACCAACCAACCCAAAATTAGCCTACCATTATAGACCAAAACCAATCAAACCAACCCTAACCATGCTAGAAGATTATGCAGTAGATCAGGAATTAAAAGTGTAAATTAGAGGTTATCATTAAGATACCTAATGAATAATCTCAAAAGTTATGAACTAGAAATGCTGATGGAGACCCCTAAGCATAACAATTATACTGTCATCTCAGGCTCCATACAGACTTGCTTGACGACCGAAAATGCAAGTTAGCCAACAGTTAATCCATCTAATATATGTAAGAGTATAGCATACTATCAATGGAAATATGTAAAATTAAACAGACAGTCATATGACTAAGAAGACAAACCTAAATGCACCATGGACATTCAGAAGAAGTCTCATAAACACATTGGGCTTCTCCCAACCTACTATGAAATTCCTCCATAATATCTTATACTCTTCAAATAGCTTCTATGCTAATCAGACCCTCACAATCCACAGACACAACTGAAATGCACCATTTCAGGTTATTAGAAGAAAAAAGAAGCTCAAACCTTACTCTTCGATATTTCCAGCTACATTCTTGCCAAGTGCAATCACTACTTTCTTCGAGATAACTTTAGTTTTCACGGGATAACCACCAAGATAACCAAATGATGCATCACTGCAAATACATATAGTCAGAAACATAAGTACTCGATCCATGGATCGAAGGCAGAAGTGGAAAATGAAAGGCAGAATAAACTTTAAAAAATAAAGAAGAAGAAGAAGAACTTGAAGTACGCAGAGGATCTGAATTTACTTGCAGAAAAGAAATGAAAGCTACAAATAAGGCACGCTTAAAACAAGAGTCCAATGGGATGGTGTGTGTGCACAACTAGGCCTACATGATTTTACAAACCTGAAACATATTATAGGAGCACTGAGTCTGTCATCTGGAGTTGGGAGTTCCAATTTGTAGCTGCATATGAAAATGCCAGAGCGATTAATAAAGTAAAGCTGGAAAGAGAAAATATAAGAAAGCTCAATCGAAATATTGTTTATAGACCACAATAACATTTCAGTACATACTCCGGGTCATTTACATTTCATCCACATGTCCCAACCAGTCCAATGCCTACATATAAGTAACAGAAGACATGAGTTCTTCTAAACACTAATATAACTACAGCAACCCAAATTGCATAACTATAACGAGAACTTGTCTAAATCATAATTGTCTGAGATATATACCTTTGAGCCTAAAATATCAAACAAGAACGCAGGATTCAGAGGTATAATGATTTTGAGAATATTTATTTGAACATATAATAATTTTCAGAAATAGTGATATGAACATATGCGAATCATCTTAATTCTTCATTGCAAGAGTGCAGCCCTCTTTGAACTATAGATGTAAAACCAACCACCATGATTGATCGAACAAGACCAACCATACAACCCAGCAAAGAAAAAAAAATTCAATTCGAGTTCAACAAAACCTAATAGTCAGATTGAAAACCGAAAATCGTTGAAGTTTTACCTGTATCGAATCGAGCAAAATAAGGAGGAAGTTTCTGGTGCGTGCGGGAACCGAGGGCGATTGCGTGGCATGGGCCTGAGGAGTGTCTCACTCTCGTCTGTGATTGAGAGATGAGAGGATTCTAACAAGATTTGGATGACGGTGGTGAGGATTTTGTTTGCGATTGGGAGGGGCGTATAGGTTTACATCGGAAAGCAGAAGACCAGAAAGAGAGAAGAAAGTTAAAATTGAAGAAAATAAAAGACAAGGTATCGCTCTATGTATTTCTTGGAATCTACTTAGCGGCAAAATTGAAATATCCCAAAAATTTAAATTTAAAATTTAAAAATCTTTCTCTACAACCCAATACCCTAGATTTGAGAAGGGCAACTGGGCAACTAAATAGACTAGTAAGTTAATTCTTGAATTATTCACAAATTAAAGAATTTTTGAAAAAAACTCCTCTAAATTTTTCTTCTTCTTCTTGAAATAGGATTGATTTCTTTAGATTAGTAACATAAAGTTAGAGTCTACAAACACTTACATAAGAGATCCGGCAAGAATCCGGGATAACATATTTAAGCAATGTGTAAACCATTATGTTTTAAGGAACGCTCGCTCTTAAGCAAGCCTATACAAAATGAGAAACTCTCATTCTACGGAAAATAAATGTTCAACTAGCTCTTCTTTGTCAATCACGCAATTGTGGTACAAATAAGAAAATAAAAACATCATAGAAGACTAATAGAAGTTTTGCAACCTCACACAGGATTAATACCCTAGGGGAAAGAAGAAAAACACACTAGAAGTTAAGCCCAGGCCTAGAGGCCCAAGCCCAAGCCCAAACCCAAGCAATCAAAGCAGCAGCCCTAGGGATCTATTCCATCTCCATAGCCACTTCAGCAATTGTCGACTGGACCTCCAGCGGTCGTCCCTTCCGCAACTTCCGAAATTTTCCAGCAAAGAAGTAACTTATTTTCAGCATCTTCTTTGGCCCGACAGTCTCCTATGAACCAAAAAGATAACCAGTTATCAAAAGATTGAAAATTAGAATTATCAACTCCCTAAAGAATCTAAATATTATGGCCAAATGGGTAGGAGAGGAATAAATGGTTTAAATCTTCTGTCCCAAATTAAGCCACATAAAAGCACAAGAAGAATCAAAATTATTAGAATAACGAGCAATTCTTGTCCTAGTTTTCAATCTCCCTATAATGAGAATCCAAGAAAAAATCTTAACCTTAGGAGGGATATTAAGCCGCCATATATCGTTCAAAATATTAACATTAAGAAAAGAAACAATCTGCAACTAAACGATCATGATTTGACTACTCTTATAGAAATATATAGTTTTAACTGCAGTTGACTAGCTCCCTTGACCAAGGCTGAAACAATGATATACAGAGCTAATTTGTCCGCATGGTACATATTACTAGGTGATCCATACACGGCTATCACTACATGTTTCATTTTGATTTTTTTTTTATTAAATACTGTTTACTCCCTATACTTATAGGGTTTCATCGTTTCAGTCTCTGACTTTAGAATTTCACATGAAAAGTCCCTGAACTCTCAATTTCCTCCCAATTGGCCCCTGCAGTCAAAATTTTTTGTTAAAGTTGTTGAAAGTGTCTATTATGTCCTCACTTACTTTTTTTTTTTTAAATTTATTTTTCTCTCTCTTTTATTTCTTTTTTTTCATTTCACCTCTTGAAGGTTTGTGGATTTGGACCATCTTGATGAGGAGATGAAGAGAATGAGGCGAGAGAGCAGGAAGAAGAAGAGGTAACAAGAAAAAAATAATAATAAAAAGAGGAAGAGAATTTTTTTTTTTTAAGTAATTGAGGATATAAATGGTATAATATATTTTTTAGGAGAAGATAACAGAGTTTTTGACGGATGCTTAACGACAGTGACCAATTGGGAGGAATTGGGAGTTCAATGACTTTTTAGGTGAAATTCAAATGTCAGGGACTGAAACGATGAAACCCTATAAGTATAGGGAGTAAACAGTATTTAACCTTTTTTTTTTCATTTTCAAATTGCATGAATTCCTTACGTGACCACTAATGTATTCACATTATCTATTGGTTATATACAAATTTACAAACATACATCTACTAGGACAAACAAAGAGGAGAAAAAATAAATTGATTAATTCGGCCGTTAGATGTGATTATCACGGACAAAAATGGCTATATTAAAAAAGGTTAGCTCATTTATATCTATATACACATCAAACTATAAGACTCTTAGTCACTCCCTCACAATTTTTTTTTCAGAAGTCATTCGTCTCTGTCAATCCACGTAAGAAAATTAGGGGGAATAACTTATCATTATTCGCCTACCTATAAAGAAATTTAGCCTTGGATGTTGACGAACTTTGTCAAGGCAGAAGCTACTACTCTATGGAGCTAATGTTTTTCACATGATGCATATTTACAGGTTAGTTACATATAAAATGTCAAATCTCCCATTTTTCATTTCTTTAAAAAATTCAATATTCCCACTAGTATATTTTAAATTGTTAATTAGTCATCATGAAAAGTTTTCATTTCAAAACCAAGAAGGTAGTGGGTGAACATATAAATTTATTGGTCCGACTATTGGATGAGATAATACGGAAGTGAAGCTGTGAAGTACTTATACTAAAATATTAGTCATTGTCATCCTTGTTCCGATCTGGATCCATATTGTGAAACACATTGATAGAATTACTCAAATGTCAATGGTGACTCTTGTTGACGCGTTGTTCGATCGCGCACTCTAGCTCGTAAGCTTAAACTATATCAATAATTCAAAATAAATTCAGAAAATGACTTTAATCGTTAAAACATTGAATTAAATGTTAATGAATTTGAAAAGATATTCAGTTATCATATATATATTTATGTTTTTAAAAATGACTATGCAAAATAACGCTCTTAATAATATATATTTAAGATTTTAATTAAGTAAAGGATATCTTCGGATTAATAAAATATAAGGTAATCCTTTCTAACCGTAATTTTCTCTATATATATATATATGTAAAAGTAAATTGAGAATTGAAATTGGTCTACTCATTTCATTTCATAATCCGTTTATATAACGAGAGAATTACAACGGAAATATCAATTACAATGATGACATTAAATGCTGATTTATTCATAATCCCTGCTGATTGATGATAATTGCTAATTCCTTGATTCACTCTTCGTCAATTACTTTGACGAAGTTACATAATGTGTTTTTCGTTTAGCACTCTCCCTTATGTCAAGTCAAAAACGAAATGGTGCATGAGTTGTTACCTCACTAAAAACCTTGCCAAGTAACAATAAAAACCATGTGGGACAACAATACACCTTGGTTGAAAGAAAAGAGCACAACGCACCGTTTACATTTGAGGATGACATGTGTGTGTTAGACTCTCCCTGACTTCTACACCTCCCCCTGATCCTTACATTAATCAAGGGAGCATGGAAAGTCTTCGGATTCCTATGCTTTTCACATGTTTCTCAAATATGGCCTTAGACAATGATTTGGTGAACAAATCTGTCACATTCTCCTAAGACCTTACTTGATTTACTTGAATCTTAAGGAGGGCCTGTTATTGCTGATTGTAGAAAAACTTTGGCAATATGTGTTTTGTATTATCACCCTTGATCTATCCTAGCTTCATCTGTTCGATGCAAGCTGCATTATCTTCATAAATGCAAGTAAACTCTTCAGTGGTAGAACTCAAACCATTAGCCCCTCGAATATGTGTAATGATAGCTCTTAACCATACACAATCACGAACTGCCTTATGTAAAGCAATGATCTCTGAATGGTTCGAGGAGCTAGCCACAAGGGCTTGCTTGGTTGATCTCCAAGATATCACCGTGTTCCCAATGGTAAATACATAACCAGTTTGGGAACGACCTTTATGAGGGTCAGAGAGGTACACAACATCAACAAAACCAGCCAAAACATCACTTAGGGTCTCTATGTAGTGAGTGGCGCTTTCACCATCAACATTTCCTTTAGGGATTGCAGTTCCATCTGCGATCCCTCTTGTCTTTTTGTAGGGAAAGAACAGTCCCAAGTTAATGGTTCCTTTTAGGTATCGGAAAATGTTCTTGATACCATTCCAGCGACACTGCATTGGCGCTGAGTTAAATCTAGCTAACAAGTTCACTGAGAATGCAATATTTGGTCGAGCACATTGGGCTAAGTACAATAATGCGTCTATTGCATTTAGATAGGGAATTTCAGCTCTCAACACCTCTTCGTCATCTTCCTTTGGATGAAATAGATCTTTCTTTGCATCCAAACTTCGACTTATCATGGGAGTGTTAGCAAGATGTGCTTTGTCCATATTAAATCGCCTGAGCATCTTTTGGATATACGCAGACTGGTGGATTAGTATTCTACAAACTCGGTGTTCTAGTTCAAGGCCTAAACAAAATCGAGTTTTCCCAAGATCCTTCATCTCAAATTCAGATTTCAAGTAGCTCGCGGTTTCTCTTATTTCATTAAGAGTACATATTATGTTCATATCATCGACATATACAGCTACAATTGCAAATCCGAAACTTGTTTTCTTTATGAATATGTAGGGGCATAATTCATCGTCCTTATATCCTTTCCCAATCAAGTAGTCACTTAGATGAGTATATCACATCCTCCTAAATTGTTTCAATCCGTAAAGTGAGCGTTTCAACCTAATTGTAAACGCACTTTATTGTTTAGAGTCACTTAACTTGGGTAATGTAAGGCCATCTGGCACTTTCATATATATATATATATATATATATATATATGAATCAAGGTCCCCATAGAGATATGCAGTAACCACAACCATGAGCTGCATTTCCAGTCATTCAGAAACGACCAAGCTAACTAAGTAGCGGAATGATGTAATGTCTATTATGGGAGAGTATGTCTCTTCGTAGTCAATTTCAGGGCGTTGTGAGAAACCTTACGCCATAAGGCGAGCCTTGTACCTCAGGACTTCATTCTTCTCATTACGTGTATATACATCATATACTTGTCGGCCATAATTAACACTTATGCCACTGACATAACTTGTCGAAATACCTCAGCTGTGTGATCCCTGGAAACACAGTAACATAGTCTACACCGACAAACCGGCCCCAAGCAGAAATATGCTTCCACGCGCCAACACGCGCCACCTGAATTTATCTCTACATAAAGGACCAAAACTCAGAAACCTGAAGCATATCAGTCCCACATCGAAAACGAGAGTGAGGCAACTCACTATTTCACCTATAAAAGGTTCACTTCTCTCTCTTCATTCATTACGCATTTAATAGCTATTGACCGTCACATTTGTCAATATAAATATATCGTCTAACTTTAGCATCGAAGGAGAGAAGACTGCCAATAGTGGTCTCCCCTCTTAACACCGTTGTATTTCTCTTGACAGATTAGCGGGACTCCACAAATTCTACATATATCGGAAGATTGGACCCTCGTCTATGTTAGCGGAAGCCGGTATCATATAGCGGTATTCTGAGCATTAGCATTGGCGCCGTCTGTGGGAAAGCTTTGAAATAAGAGTCATTCCCCGTAACATACCATGGCTAGCAGAAACAGTAATGGCTTTGAAGAGCTAGCAAGCCGGCCCTTCAACTCTCAACTCAACCCCTCGCCAACCTAGCAACAGTCACCCGTGAATTATTTACCACACCGGTAAACACTAATGGTCAGAACCTCGACACCCCCGAGGTGCCCCAACCATAATCTATTTTGGAAAATCAAACTGGCCCAAGCCGTCAAGTGCAAGGTCGGGATCTTGCCGCCATGTTAGAAATAGCCTTGGCTGACCTGCACAATGCAAACAGAGAGCAAGAAAAAGAACGAAAAGAAAAAGCAAAAGCTCAAAATCAAGTGGCGACATTGTTGTCAAAATTCGACGAGCTGATGAAAGCTCTTGGGGCAAATACACGGCCAACTCAAAGTGGGCACTCCTAGAGCGCAAGGCTCAGTCCAAGCACAGGAAGAGTACCCCCAGTGATGGTGATCCCAATGAGTGTTGCCCTAAACCCAACTGAACTAGTGGGGCTAGAACCAGCGCCACCGCCAGTGTTGGTGCAAGAACAGGTAGCGGACTCACAACTGCAATATGATAGTTCATTCAGCGCTAGATAGCAAAGAGGCATTGGAAATACACTAGCACCCCGTCGACAAATGGCGGCATCTACACAAAAAATGCCTAGACCAACTGTCGACATTATAACCTTGATATTGGTAAAAATATGGGAGCTAGAGGAGAGGTTGCTCAGAGCGGAAGTGGCTGCACCACCACCGGCGTAAAATCCACTCTTTGTGGCACGACTAAGTCTATTTACCTCTAGGATTTGCAAACTGTCGACCCACATTTGCAAAAACCATTTAGCGATGCAGCAGATCGATTAGTGCACATGGATACTTTCAAGAAGGTAACTAATAACAAGCGATTTGACGACGCCATTCTCTACCACTTATTCAGTGAAACATTGGATAACGAGGCACTGAGTTGGTTCTTCGAGTGCCCTCCAGGCTCCATGGATTCATTCTCCGCTCTCTCAAATGCATTTCTGTCACAATTCATCCTCATAACGGACGGATACCACAACTCAAGCCAATTGTTCAGCATCCACCGGGGCAGTGATGAATCGTTAAATTCATTTGTCACTAGATGGAGGACCGCCATGTCAAGATGTCGGGATCTGGATAAAACAATGGCGCTAGCTGCCTTTAAGCAAGGACTCCTCAAGGCAAGCATCCTATACCATCTCAACTGTAATTGTCCAAATGCCACATATGATTACGTCATGAGTGAGGTAGTCTTGCACGCCCAAGCCGAATACAGCATATATGGTGTCATACCAGCACCACCACCACAAGCTCCCCTCAAAGCCATAAACCATGCCACATCCCAGCAAGGAAACACCACCATAGTCCAAATACCACCACACCGCCCAATGAGAAAAAGAGAGAATGGCAGCAAAACAACTACCAAGATAAGCGGCAAAAGGATCAACAATATCATAGCAAAGGCAACATATCTTTCTACAATGATTGCCGCGATAATCGCGATAACCGCCACAATAAGCCCACACAAATATACAAATATTTCAAGTCTTTACAGTCTTAATGGCTTCATGTGTAGAATATATGATCAGTGTAAAGACCAAATCCCACAACCACCCCCAAGAAAATATCCCAGAGTAGAAAAGCTTAGAAACACCGGCAAGTGGTGTAAGCACCATGAAGATAGCGGTCATAACACTAACAACTACAATGCCCTTAAGATTGCGATTGAGTCGTTACACCGCGACAAAAAGCTGGAGCGATACAAGGTCCAACAGCAGCCACCAGTTGTCGCCAACATCGAACCAATGCGGCGGATAAACATTATTGATGGCGGTGCCTTCATAGGCAACTTCTCACACAGAGCAAGAAAGTGCTATGAGCGCGCTAACCACCCAAAAGAAGTATTTAACATCCATTATGACCGATCCACCAAAATGGCCAAAACCAGTTGGGAACCAATCACCTTTTCGGAGGAGGAAGATTGCGGTATCCACTCACCTCATGACGACCCATTCTTGATAGATGCAGTCCTCGACAGGTGGTCTGTCAGAAGGGTATTGGTGGATAGCGAATCGGCCATCAATGTCATATTCAATGGCTATTACACGTAACTACAGCACAATAATAAGCTTCTGCAAGACCACGAGCCGCTACTCGGATTTTTTGGCGACGTAACCCAACCCATGAGGTCAGATTATATGCGCTTATACATCGGAACATCCCTATGTATAGCAGAGATATGCACTGAATTCATTGTGGTATATTGCTTCAGCTGATATAATGCCATTATCGGTCACTCAGCACTTAACAAACTCAAATACAACATCACTGGATATATGTTGCTCATGAAGTTTTCAACACCTAATGACTCTGGGTCAGTCAGAGGAAGCCAATCAATTGCACGTGAGTGTTATCAACAACGGTATCAAGGTCAAGGGGCCACCATGAAATTTTAACGGTAGCCAGCACTCCACAGTTGACGGATAAGATCGATGACCCCAGGTACAACGAGGAGAAATACTACAAAAAGGAACCCGTCAACCCTGAGACATCACTCCGCACTGTAAGCATCTCCGATGAACACCCATAGAGGATTGTACGCATTGGAGCACAACTATCCCCTGAGGTAGCAGCTGAACTCACCCAGTTTCTAAAAGAAAATGGCGCAGTATTCGCATGGTCATATGCCAACATGCTAGGAATATCTCCCGACATAATTTAGCATAAACTTAGCATCAAGCCAACCTTCTACCCCGTCAAGCAGAAACGACGGCGTTTGACAAAGTGAGATATTGAGCTATCAGGGAAAAAGTAACCAAGCTACGAGACATTGACTTTATTCGGCAAGAGCATTATCCATAATAGATCTCTAGCATAATGGTAAAGAAACCCAATGGGAAGTGGCAAATGTGTGTTGACTTCAAAGGTTTGAAAAAGGCATGTCTTAAAGATTGCTTCCCCTTGCCTCACATTGACCAGCTGGTTGGCGTAATAGCAGGGCATGAGCTACTCAGCATGATTGATGCTTTTTCTGGCAACCAGATAAAGATGTACCCCGACGATCAGGAATGCACAACATTCACCACCAACAAGGGTTTGTATTGTTACAATGACATGCCCTTTGGCCTTAAGAATGCCGGCGCCACATACCAACGCTTGATGAACGCAATGTTCACAGAACACTTGGGCAAGATTATTAAGGTGTATGTCGATGACATGCTTATCCAGAGCATAAAAGCTAGCGATTATGTCGCCAACCTCCGCATAATATTCGCCATATTGCTAGCATATGGAATGCGCTTGAACCGAGAAAAGTGCTTCTTTGGTGTCACTGCCGACAAATTCCTCGGGTACATAGTTAGCAAGAGGGTAATAAAGGCTAACCCCGACAAGGTGCAGGCAATCATAAACATGAAGTCTCCTGAGAAGAAGGTTGAGGTACAAAGCTTGCAGGGAAAATTGACAACTCTCTCCCGGTTCATCTCCAGGCTCACCGACAAGTGTCTACCTTTCTTCAAAGCAATGAAGTGGTCCAATTACAAGGAATACTTGGCGTATGAATGCGAAGCAGCACTTCAAAGCCTCAAGGAATACTTGGCCTCTATTTCGTTACTCTCAACCCCAGTGCAAGGTGAAATACTATACATCTATCTACCAGTATCAAAATGCACCATCAGCTGCACAATCGTCTGCAGAGAGGCATCAGAGGAGTTGCCGGTATTTTACGCCGGCAGGGGCATGAATGGAGCAAAAACAAGGTACCCCCACTTGAGCAACTAGCGTTGACACTCATTATGGCCATCAGGAGGTTACGTCAATATTTTCAAGCCTATACAATCGATGTCCTCACAAATCAACTGCTAAAACAAGTGCTACAAATCCGGAACACTCTGGACACCTCAACAAATGGGCAATAGAGCTCAGTGAGTTTGACATCGACTACAAACTAAGAACCGCCATCAAGGGACATGCGGTAGCTGATTTCATAGCAGAGCTAACCGAGCCACAACCGAAACATATCACCGATATAACGTCGGAAGAAAACACGCAACACCCGGAAACCACTCAGACAAAGAAATCATCACAATTGAGTCTTTATGTAGACGGTTCTGCATGCACCAAGGCTTGCAGTGCTAACATTATTCTCACAGGACCAGAGGGACTTAACGTGGAATATGCCCTCAAGTTTGACTTCAAAGCCTCCAACAATATGGCGGAGTATAAGGCACTCATCGTTGGGTTGCTAGCCATCGATTGCGGAGCAGAAAGTGTCAACATTTTCAGTGATTCACAACTAGTGGTAAATCAAGTCAACGATACCTTCCAAGTCAAAGATAAGCAATTGGCTGTATACCTAGGGTACGCCAAGACCTTGCTCTGCAAGTTCAATTTCTTCAACATCACGCAAATATCCCACAAAAAGAATGCAAAGACCGATTCCTTGGCATGCCTAGCAACAACTCAACCACAACAGAGTCCCATCGATACTAGGGTGGAAACCCTGGACAAGCCCAGCATCACTAAAACACCGACAGAGATCTATACCATAGAGGTAAGCCCCAATTGGATGGACGAAATACTCAACTACAAGCGTGATGGCACACTGCCATCCGACAAGGTTGAGGCCAGGCAACTGGGATGAAGGGTAACATGTTACAACATTAAAAATGGAAAACTCTACCACCAAGGGTTCACACACCCCAACTTAAAGTGCCTAACGCCAGAAGAGGGAAAACAAGTCCTGGCCAAAATACATGCGGGAAAGTGTGGTAACAATTCAGGAGCCAGATCATTAGCCAACCGCACAATACGCCAGAGCTACTTTTGGCAGACACTAGGAGGTGACGCTAAAGAGATATCACAATCCTGTCACAAGTGCCAACAGTGCGCAGACCTTCCACGTGCTCTGGCAGAACCATTGTCCATTATTGTCGCACCTTGGATTCACTCCTTATGGGGGCTAGACATTGTCGGAAAACTCCCAACTACCAAGGGTCAATTCAAATACATAATAGTGGCCATCGATAACTACAACAAATGCGTCGAAGCAGAACCATTAACAGCGATCACAACCGCTAAAGTCCAGCATTTCTTGTGGAAAAATATCTACTGTCATTATGGAGTCCCCAACACAATCATCACCGACAACGGAACACAATTCAATAACGAAGAACTCATTAGTTTCACTGCCAAACTGGGCACCAAGATGCGTTTCACTTCCGTGGCACACCTACAAACCAATGGCCAGGTGGAGGCGGCCAACAAAGTCATCAAAAAGCTGCTAAGAAAGAAGTTGTAAGACAAAAAAGGCTTATAGGCTGAGAAGCTCCTGGAGGTCCTCTGGCCCATATGGACAACGCCAACATCCGCCAACGGCGAAACTCCATTATGCATGATGTTTGGCACAGAGGTTGTCCTCCCCACTGAAGTAATCCAACCAATAGCCAGGATTGACGGACATGACACCACAACAAATGTTGCCGGCGTCAATCTCGACAATGACCTACTAGAAGAAAAAAGAGACAAGGCACATCTGCACAACTTGGAATACAAGCAGAGGAAGTCATACCATCGCCAAAGGCACTTCGTCCAACTTGGGTAGGACCTTATCAAATTGTGGAGGTAGTGAGCCCCGACACATTTTACCTAAAGAGGAAGGACGGCGTCACATCTGCACATCCGTGGAACACTCAGCATCTCCGCTATTATTACAAGTAGCGGCGCAACATGCCCACAAGCATCTTCACTTAGCTAATTTTTGTAAAGTTTAGCTAAGAAAAGCTACCTTACGGGTATGAATTTTTTGTAACCAACTGGGTCCGCCCAGTCGTAAATGAAATGAGGAATTATTCAAACCATTGCCCACACATGCACAAAAAAAAAAAAACAACAACAAGAAGCAAAATATATCAAGTCTGGTCCAAAACAACACCTTCACTCCCCAGAGGAACAAAGGCGATATATGTGCATGTAACGGGCCAATTTAATCCCTTTAATGTCTCATTGATGCCTTACAAAAAATTTTACATCATAATCCCAAAGTGCAATCTAACAAACAAAACACACATGACAATAGGAAAAGAAAGCAAGCGTCACATTCAAAAAGTTGGGACTCCCCATCAAAGGTTGTTCACTTTGTTTATAAAAGAAATGACTGGACCGCCACATTACAAAAGGAGCAATAACAATACATGCAAATATCGCATTATCCAAGCCCTGCCTAGCCTTAGAAGAAGTGTAAAGACCCGAAATTTCAGTTAAATATTTCGTAATTCAATACTTCTCAAATTATATGAATTATGAGTTGTGAGTGTGATTCGAATGTCGTTATTTGAGAAATTTGGTTTCGAATGATTTTAGTATCGAAATTTAACGTTATTTAGGGTTATTAAAATTGACATATTTTTACGTAAGGAATTTGAGGAAACTTCTTTCATGAAAGTCGTAGAGTTCGTCGATACGAGTTCGTGCATATGCGGAACACAAGAATCGGAGATTGTAGGAAGAAGTTATGACATTTAGAAGTTTTCGATTTTGTATATATATAGGTTAACTTTTTTTGGAAAAATCAGAAAAAATCAGAAAAACCTAGATTTTTCTCTCTCTCTCTCTCGCGCGGCACCGAACCAAAGGCAAAAACAGAGCCAAACTTCTCCGGTTGAGTTCTTGCTCCTCCGGCCACCGTTTGACGTCAAACCACCTCCCACGGCTTCGCCTTGACCTTGTGCAGCTGCCAGAGGCAGCCTTGCGCCGTGGCACGGCTTGTAGCAGCGGCGGAAAGCTGGTTTTCCATTTTCGGCTGTTTTGAGTGCGAAGCGAATATCTCGAGTTCTAGACCACCAAATTACGAGTTCTTTATCTCGTTGAACTCGTATGGAGGAGTAGAACATGCAGTAAAAAGGACAGCACCAGAAGTGGAGGTTTTCACGCTCGTCGGAGAGCATATCGGTTTCTGCAGTTTTTCCGGCCAAACCGGACTGTTTTTGGTAAGTTTCGGCCACTTCCACTCATTTTCTCACTTCGTGTTAGTTATGAAAGTTGCTCAAAATGATGAAACGAAGGGGATGAGCTTGGCCCCGACACAATTGGTGGTGGTCGGGGGTGGCTCTGCCCTAAACTCCGGCGGCCCTTTCCGGTCACCTCCGGGGGTGTCATGAGTAGTTTCTGCTCATTTTTAGATTCTACATGTCGATACGATCATTTTGATATATAGCATGCGAATTTTGGATATCGTATGAATTAGTTATGAATTTTACGATTTCGATTGATTTCGATCGCTCAATTTGTGATTTATGAAGTTTGGACCGTCCGATAGAATTCTAGTTTTGATATAATGATCGTAGGACTGTCCCGGTGACCTTGTGTGGTCACGGGTGAAGATCCGACCGTGGGATCTTCATATAAGTGTGTTTTTGGAAATTATACGCTAAGTTAATTATCGTTTTGATTAGGTATTTGACGGATTTGTTAGCGGACGATTGTGAATCGTATTTTGGGCTGTAAGAAGACGCAGCGGGAGTTTAGAGGTGAGTAAATCTCACTTGGTTCATTTACGAACCAAATTTCCTTAATTGCTCAATTTATTGTTAAGTGTGAGAAAATGGTTTTTAAGAAATGTGTTTTAAAGTATATTAAAAATGAATTTCTTGATTTTGTATCATGTGAACTATAGTTGGTATTAGTGATCATTCCTGTGTGGATGGTTACGTATATATATATTTACGTGATTATATATTGAATGGTGTGACCTTGAGGTGTGGAATCGTGTTAATATGTTGTTGATAATGTTGATAATATGATTTTAATTATGTTGTTAATATTTGATAAATGTTGGTGATAAACATGTTGATTTTGTGAGTTGAATAGAAGGTAGAGAAACGTAGGATTCCGAGGATCGAATGGTCTAAGGATCTTTGGTTAATGATAACCGGAGTGTATGTGTTCTGAGGACAGAGAGGTCCAAAGTTCGACCGTTAAATAATAACGGGGATATATTGTTCTGAGGACATGAAATGGTCCAAAGTTCGCGGGTTACTGAGTAACCTGGAGATGCCGTTACTTGACCCTGGGCCAAGGTGTCAGAGGTAACGAGACAGTTAGAGCTCTAACGTGGGTGCCAAAGTGGCGATAGTTGTGATTAGGTGCCAAAGTGGCGAGAGTTGTGATTTGGTGATTGTGGAAATGTGTTTCATGTTGTTTCATGTGTGTTGGATTGATGTTGCTTGTGGTTGTTGAGATTGTTGGATGTTTACTTGAGATAAATGAGTTGTGGTCTAATAAATCAACCGTTCATTCTTATTTACTCACACGAGCTTTCAGAAAGCTTACCGGGTTTTGTGTTGTTGCAATCCCGGTACACTATTCAAATGGTGTAGCGGATAATCCTGCAGGTCAGGATAATCAGGGTGGTGAGCGAGCTGCGTAGGACAGCAGGGTTGAGACCAGCACTTGGTCTATTTTGGTGTGTTTTTGTAGACTCTTGTGAGCAGAACATTTTATTTATGTTAGTATTGTAATAATTGACTCGAGAGATAGTTTGCTACGAGGTTTGTGCTATAGTTTATGAGATATTGGTTTTGAGAAAAAAATTTAGGACGTGATTTGTTTAGTTGTATTCATGTTTCGGATTTGAATTTATTATTCGAAATTCGGGGCGTGACAAGAAGACTCTACGACGCCTTGTCAAACGGTCCATCGTCTTTGGGGTTAGTGGGAGTTTTGATGATGGAAGTGTAGTCTTTTGCCACAAAGGCAGTTTCTACATAGGAAACCCAACAATGGTACTCAAGTCCTTCTGTGTCCAAAATGTCAAATTCAGGTCGAGTTGGATCAGCCATCTACATAAACAAGAGAGAAGAAATAAATTACGCAGTCATAAAGACATCCACGTGAATTATTTTCCAAAAATATGAATTAGATTTCAAGAAGATTCATAATGGTCACATTTTTTGATGCAATGTGAAAATGCTTTATTACGGTAAGTGTGTATGTATAATTCGCATGAATTTTCATTATCATGGCAAAACATAGTTTATATGTTGCATTCTAAAAATAGCTATAGCACATGTAATAATAAATAGAACATGGCATATATAAAAATAAAATGCTCAAATTTCACAAATATACAACAAAATATATGTTACACATAATAATAGCAATAATATATCATGCTTAAATGAAAAAAAAGGTAAATAAAATTCGTAGAACATGCTTGAAAGTTTACAAAAATATAAACAGTAAAATATATAATCATGCTTAAAGATAATTATATAAAACATAAATAACAAGAGATGCTTAAAAGGGTCAATATTGTCTAACTAAACATGCTCAAAAGTTCATGATAAAAACATAAACAATAAAATATAAAGCATGCTAAAAAAAATTCTAATTATAAATAATTAAATATACGGTATATACCATAGTATAAAATTAAATAAATAAAAGATAACATACTTGGTTTCGAGAAAACAAAACAATCCTAACGCATGCGCCTGTTGATCCAGGCGTGCGTAGTGATATTTTTGGCCTTGAGAAAAATTGGGCTGCTTCCTCTCTCTCTCAGCAATGGGCCACGGGGCCTTTTTTTTTCTTGGCCCGTTTTTTTTTGGGCCACAAGGCCTATTTCTTTTTTCTTTGCTTTTTTTTTTCTCTGGGTAGGAGGGCCTGTTTCTTTTTTTTCTTTCTGGGTCGCAAGGCCCCCTTTTTTCCTTTTTAGGCCGTCTTTTTACTTTGGGCCGGGTCCTCCTTTTTTTTTCCTTCTTTCTTTTCTCTCTGTCCTTTTTCTTTTTTCTTGTAGGCCTGCTGTTGTTAGGTGAGCAGGCCGAGGCTGGATTGGATGATGTACGGCTGGAAGATCGATCTGGACGTCTGGCGGTGGTGGTGGGATCTACGCAGCAGGCGTATGGCAGGGGCTGGAACCGGATTGTGTCGGAGATGGACTGTAGGGGAGCGACTGGAGATGATGGCCTAGAGAAGACGGCGCTGGTCTGTGGGGTTGGACGAGGCCGATTGTGGGATGCAAGCACGGGGTGATGCGTGCGGGGTAGTGGGCTTCAGTCGGCTCAGAGGTGCCAGGATTGGGTGAGGCTACAATGACGTAGTCGAACCGAGTGGATGACCTAGATGGGTTCTGGGTTATGGAAGCGGAATTGAGATGGTGATGAGGGTAGGGGTCGTCAACGGGCTGGGCCATTCATAGTGGGTTTGGGTCGGGTTGGGCCTTACTATTTTTTTAAATAATGGCGGACCGGGCCGGGTTTTATTGTAAATTGAAGGATCCAAGCCTGTCCATATAAATCGGGCATTGCGGGCTTAATTTATAAATAAATATTTAAAGACACTAATATTTTTTTTTATTAACCTTTGAAAATTCATTGGATAATGATCATATACAACCAAAGGGAACAAATATATATTGTACCAAAAACAAAAAATCTATATTTATATATAGACACTATTTCATTTATAAATAAACTTTTAAAGACACTAATTTTTTATAAATCTATATTTATATATCACACACTCCAAAGAGCAACCTCTATCAATTTAAAGAAAATTGGAAAACAGACCGTTTGATGTGATTATTACAATAAATTATGAGTATGGTTAAATCGGATTGGTGAACCGTAGTCGCTTGTATGTTTTTTTTATTGACCGATGACGTGATGACCACAAAACTTGCTTATTTTTTTACATCACGTTTGTAAATATTTCATTGATGGATATGCGTGGACATAAGATAAAAATTTCAATTTTAATTACAAATGCATTGGCTTATACCAATTTGCCTCTTCAAAGTTGTATGACTTATACATTACATTTAAATTGTTGAGGTTCATTCTAAAGTAACTATGAAGTGGAAAATGAATTTGGAAAAACCAACCGTTGGATGGAGAATTTGTAATATTTTATGGTGGTTATAAAAAATCCAGCCAATTTGGTTCTCGTTTCGAGTTCGATCAACTAGGTCAAACCTAGTTACTCTTATAAACCTATATTTATATCACACAATCCAAAGAGCAACCTCTATTAATTCAAAGAAAATCGGAAAACCGGCTGTTGGATGTGATTATTACAACATATTATGAGTGTGGTTAAAAATTTAGTCAATTTCCCCATAGTTTCGAACCCGATCGGATTGGTCAACCGTAGTTGCTTGTATGTTTTTTTTGATTGACCAATGGCGTAATGACCGCAAAACTTGGTTATTTTTTTACATCACATTTGTAAATATTTCATTGATGGATGTGCATGGACATAAGATAAAAATTTCAATTTTAATTATAAATACATTGGCCTATACCAATCTGTCTCTTTAAAGTTGTATGACTGATACATTACATTTAAATTGTTGAGGTCATTCTAAAGCAACCATGAAGTGGAAAATGAATTTGAAAAAACCAACCGTATGATAGAGAGGTTGTAATATTTTATGGTTGCTATAAAAAATCCAGCCAATTTGATTCTCGTTTTGAATTCGATCAACTAGGTTAAACCTAGTTACTCTTATAAACCTTTATTCATATATCACACTCCAAAAAGCAACCTCTATCAATTCAAAGGAAATTGGAAAACCGGCGGTTTGATGTGATTATTACAATAAATTATGAGTGTGGTTAAAAATTTAGTCAATTTCACCATAGATTCGAACTCGATCGGATTGGTCAACCGTAGTCGCTTGTATGTTTTCTTGATTGACCGATGACATGATAACATCAAAACTTGCTTATTTTTTTTACATCATATTTGTAAATATTTCATCGACGGATGTGTGTGGACATAAGATAAATATGTATTTATATATATCTATATAAATATATGGATATTGTATCTATATACATATACACACACGTGTGTGTATGTATGTATGTATGTATGTATGTGTGTGTGTGTGTGTATATATATATATATATATATAAACACTCACAGACACACATACATATCTATATATATAAACACACACACACACACACACACACACACACACATATATCTATATATACCTAAATATATAAACACAAACACATATATATATATATGTATATAATAGTTTACGGGCTTTTACGGGTCTTCAAACCCCTAAACCAAGTCCGGCCCTCTACCCACCTGGCCGGGCCTATGACGGGCTTTTTGACAGGCCGGGCCGGCCTTTTGACCATGCTGGCTGCGGGCCTCCATCGGCCCACGAGGCCCACGGGCTAAATGGTGACCCCTAGATGAGGGGAAGAAAGCACCTAGCAAGCACGTGTGGGCTAGCTGGTCCAGTGAATTTGGCTGGCGTGGGCGGCGCAGGGGCTAGGTGAGGCTTCATGGGTTGCGGCTGGGTTCGTGGCCAAGAACTTTTTCTTTTTTGGTTAGGGTGGCGGCATAAAAGAAGAAAAGTTTTTATTTTTCTTTTAGGATTTGTGTTGTTTTTTTTTCAAAGCTACGGTTTTTTCTCTTGGTTATTTGTTCTGAGCGTGCTGATAACGTGTAAAAGTAAATTGAGGATTGAAATTGATCTACTAACTTCATTTCATAGTCTCTTTATATAGGGAGAGAATTACAAAAGAAATATCAATTATAATGATGACATTAAATGCTTATTGATCCGTAATCCTTTCTGATTGATAGTAATCGCTAATTCTTTGATTCTTTCTTCGTCAGTCACTTTGACGAAAACACATAATATGCTTTTTCTTAAAAAAAAAAAAAAAAAAATATATATATATATATAATTAGGTCCTGTTCGGTAACGTTTTTGAAAACAATTTTCCAAAAACATATTTTGAAAATGAAAATGAGAAATGATTTAATATTTTTAAGATTGGAGAACATGTATGATAGCTTTTTTCAAAATCATTTCCGAAAATAAAAACATCAAAAATCTGTTCAATAATAAAATATAAATTTTTTATGGCATATTCGTGATTGGCATTTCATTTCATTGAATTACTATATCTAAGAACTTTTGAACTAAATTGTATGATTTCAAACAAAATAATATATTTATAATATAAAATAAAACTCACTACTGTTCTTTTCTTCTCCCTCTCAGTTTTATTTTGCTCATTGTATCATTGTTCTAAAATTTGAAGACTGTTCAAACCAAAGCTTCTTCTCCGTAAAGCTCTCCAAGCTGTGATCTGGGCAAGTTAAAAAATCGGGGAATGGGTCATTATAATACAACTTCCGCATAGAGACATTAGTGAATCATCTTTCCAAAATATATATGAATTAATCGGGTGTAAGTTGCTGCAAAATTAAAAATATCAAACAGGTCCGTCTATGGGTATGAAGGAGAAACTTCAAAAACTGCTAACCAGAGAAAACAACCTCAACTTACAATATGGACAATTAAATTTGACATGTCTGCATATTTAGCAACCAATTGATGTCTATCAATACCACCCAACCCAAAGAAACAATCAGATATGGTGAGAATACTTTTCCATCACAGATGTTTGCTTGTAGATCTTGAAAGTGAAAAGGAAGACCCATACTATAGAACTACTGATTTACTAGGATCAGACTTCTAAAGTAAGAGAGGAAGGAAGGAGATGAGAGCTAGTGAAAGAGCCAAGTTTATCATGGCTTTCATCAATATTTTATTCTCCGTGTTTTGTAATCCTCTATTTCATTTAAAAAAAAATACGGTGAAAACATCAATTTGATGTTTTCAAATTTATTGTGTAATTTGGTTCTTGTTTTTGAAAATCGTTTTCCGTGTTTTCTAATCAAATCCACCGAATGCATATTCGCCTGTTTTTGGTTTTTGAAAATGAAAAAGCCCATCTGAAAAGGTTATCGAATGGGCCCTTAGTTTTTTGAAAAGTCTCATATTTTCTTTTCTGGTGTACACTAAATGCTTTGTTGACCTAAGTTGGGCCCATATCCAAGAAGAAATCAACGGTCAGCTTTAGATCCGGCCCAAACCCCCTCCAACCAAAATCGGATTCACCGATTACCTCAATTGCTTCCAGTCCGGCCACACGCCATTCAAACTCAGACACTGCCAACTGCCGCAGCTCGATCTACAAAGTCCAACATAGACAGCTCAATCTTCTAAAAGCTTCACTTTTCTCTCAGGCTCAAGCTTGTTCTCCACCTGGAAATTATTCTCCACCTGGAAATTATTCTCCAAGGCCTTCACTTGCTCAACGCTTAGCCGGTGCTTTTTGTCGGCGACATGGCCCTGAACCTTTTTTGTCTAAGGACTAGAAGTCTCTGTTGTAAACGTAGTTGTTTCTTGGACTGTGTTCATCTGCTAAACCAAGCCTAAAACAAACAGAGAATTTTGTGAATTAACCACAAAATTAATAATTTTAGCTAGCTTAGATTTCATACAGGAAGGAAGGGATTCATGGTTTCAATTCAAGATGACAAAAATTCAAATCGCAAAGTACTGTTGTCAGTTGTCACAAGGTTCAATTTTTCTTAATGAAATGATCATCAGATCATGAAAATAGTAAGAGACAAAAGAACAAAGACATGGATCGGAGTGTGTCAATCTTGGGAAAACACCGCTAGATAAAAAGGGTTTTTTTATTTATTATAAATCACTCTATTTTTGTTGGGAAAAGCGGAAATCAAAGCACCCAAAGAATCTGAGTTGCCAAGGCTATTCATGATGACAACTACAGAGGGCGGTTTGAAGTTTGTACGTAACCGACCCACTCACTCAATTAGGAAAGGGAGGGCAGAATACAGGCAGAGCCAAACCAAAGCCGTTGATCTAGACAGACTCAGGTCGGGTACTGATCTGTTTCTCTCTATCTCCATCTTCTTCTTCCTCTCTAAGCTTCATGGTTCTTTCCCATACTAGACAGCAACCTAAGCAACCGACTTTTGTTTAGCTTATTGGTTTTTTACCATCTAATTTTTATTTTTTTTACCTACAGAGAACACAGACGTTAACTGTCAGACTGAAGGTTAGTCTTAATCAATGGCCCAGATGACTTATTGCTGACCCCACGTATAGGATGGCTCATATTGCACCACGTGTCCCTCAGATCACCGTCGTGTATTGAAGAATTTTCGGTTTTAGTCTAATCAGAAAAGAGTCCAACTTGTCATATCTTCCAACATTTTTATTTTTATCCTATTTTCGTTTCACAAAAATTTATTGAATAGAATCAGGAAGTGCAAGAGGGTGAGAGAAGCATCCTCTCACAGTAAAATTATGCCCTAATCTCAATAGCATTTTTTTAGTGAGATACGAAACCCTAGCGACAAAAGAAAACGCACAGTGAGAATGATCCCTATTTGGCGGCGCACCCTCCCGGCATCGTCGCTAGACAGGAAGAAACGAACCTTGTGTCTGATGAAAGGCGGTCCAGTCGGAGTAGCGATTGAGGGGCGATGGCGTTGCACCCCAAGGAGCCTGACGACGAAGAGCAGTGTCAGGAGGATGGCAGTAATGTGGAGCCGGTGTCACCTTACCCTTGCGAGGAGCACAGAGGGCTTGCTCGGTGGTTCAAGGTGCTGACGCGGGCTCAGAGGTGGCCGGTTGGTGATGATCGCGAGGGGATAGAGCTACAATTCACTGTGTTCATGTCGGATCATTTTGATCCAGATTTGTTTTGGTTCCGACCTAAGGAAGGGCGGCGTGGCTAGCCAGCAGGAGGTAGAACCGTAGAAGACGGTGGTCAGGTTGTTTATGGTGAGGCGCCAGTGAGATCGGATTGCAACCAGCTGCTTAGGCTTGGGCATGAAGGGGTTCAGGTCTGGGCTTTGACCCTTGACCCATTTTATCTTTCTGTTTTATTGGTCTGGGCTTTGTCCTTTGGCCCAGTTTATTTGGCTGTTTTATTTTATTGTTGTTTACTTATAGTAAGATATGGCTCTGTGCCGGCAATAAATCCCTACCACTTTTGGCTAACGCGACGTGGGCTTTGTCCCGGTATGCACACTCAGTGTGTCTTGTCTGGCCTAGCGAGGAGATAACCTATTTGCTTGATCAAATGGACGCAACCTCCTAGTGGCAGGATGAAACAAAGTGTTGCCGGATTTATTTCTGTGAGGTAACATAGTGGGAAAATTGTGCTATTTGTAATGATGCTTCTTCGTGATAGAATTGTCTTTTCAGTATGTCATCGCTATGTCAAAGCAAATAGAGTAGCCATTCGTGCACTCTTTGCTGATTAGTCCTTGCTAGGATACATAGATTTAGTGGAAAATCATGGTATTATTTGAGAATGTTCTCTTTATGCTTATTATAATCTGAGGTTTAGGCTCTACGTCCCCCCTTGTATTCTGCAGTTTCATTAATTAAGACTTGAGGGAAGCAGCACTAGCCCATTTAAAAAATATGCCATAATTACATTCAATTAACCATATAGTCAAGTTCACATTATAAGTTACAATAAAATGGTGTCTTGTTACTAGTTGCGCAAGTTTAAATGTGACTATGTTGCGTTCTCTCAGAACATAGGAAGAAAGTAAGAAAGTAAATTCTCGCATTAAATATATTGACTTTATTTAAAAAATACCTATCAAACATGAGGTTCTCATCTCCTTCTAGAAACATGTAAACAGCTGTTTGTGCACGTTTCTCTGACTCAAGATGAAGAAAACTACGCTACTAGAAAAGATCTTTGCATATGGAAGTGACAACACCCAAATTGATTATAGGTGACTTATTTGAATTATAATTAGTGATGTGCCAGGAAATGACATTGTCACTCAATATACTCATTATTGTCCATCATGTATGAGTTGGTAAGAGCCTCCAGGTGTGGAACCCCCACACCCGGGTTCGAATCCCGCTAACGCTTATTGGAGTTAAATCTCAATATATTCTTGGTGGCCGGGGGGACGAAGCGTTCTGGCAGGATCCGCCGTGCACAGATTAGTCTCTGGGCCTAAGAAGCCTTTGAGGACACCGTGTGATTGACAAATCAACAAAAAAAAAATGATTAAATCCCTTAAATTTTGGGTTGAAAATCTTTGGACACTAATTTTTTATTTTAATCACAATGGTCCGTGGTCTTCCAAATTGCATCAGCTGTGTCCAAATTTCAAATTCTCATCCGAATGTGACGTCACATGCTGAGTTGAAGCCGATATGGAGCCCACTTTTCAGCCTTTGACTCTCCAAGAAGGGTAAAATGGACATTTTCGGCCTTTGAACCTCTTCCTTCTTCTTCAATTCAATCAAAACCATTATACTCAATCCGACCTCCAAAACCAAACTCAATTCTCTTGATCTAATTGGCAATCTGCATTTCCAATCAAACCCAGTGCGTCAATCGAACTTTCCTCCATTGATAGGCACAATCAAGGTCTATATCAACAAATCAAAACCCTCACCACTGCCGTCGTAGCCTACGCCGACCACGTGCTCGACGTCATGCACTAAAACCATAAATGGCTACCACGAGTTTAAGATCAAGGGATTTAACAAAGACGAAAGCTTACCATTGCCAGAGGTGCAAGAAGGCGAGCCCTTTCTACCTTAAGGTTTATCAGAGCTTCTTCTCGCCTTGGCAAATTCTCCCTTGCTGCCTTCTTTCTGTTGCAGAGGCTCTGATGGAGGACATTGTTAAGTGGACTTGAACAGTGGCTCAGATTCTTCACCTCCTCAGTTGGTAGTTCATGGGTATGTGAAAAGTGGGAGCAAAGATTTGATTTTTAATTTATGGGATGTGGATGTTGATAGGCCCATCTTGATGATCAGTTTTTGATTGAGAAGCTGCCAATTTATGATCAGCTAGCTACTTTGATTATGGTTGTGATTTGAGTTGGAGGAGGACCTAGGTCGAGAAACGGTGGAGGTGAAGAGACAAAAAGGAAAAGGGAGAGAAAACAAATAAGCTTCCACGTTTTAGGGCTTCAAATAGGGCTTGGGTTTAGAGTGAAATTGGGATTTGAAGAAGGAAATTGGGTAGGAGAGTTGGGTTGAGAAGAAGAAGAAGAGGAACAGAGGTGAGGAAAAGAGTATTGGGGTAATAAGGGGTACTTTGGACATTTCATCCAAACCCTGAGTCAAAGGCTAAAAAGTGAGACCTATGTCAGCTCCAACTCAGCGTGTGACATCATATTTGAAAGGGAATTTGAAATTTTGGATGCGGTTGATGCAATTTGGAAGATCAGATGCTATGGTGGTTAAAAAAAATCAGGGATGAAACTAATTTTCAACCAAAAGTTTGAGGGAGTAAACTGAATTTAATTCTTAAAAAGAATGTTGGAAACTTTGGATTAAGGAAAAACAAAACTATGAATTACCTTATGAATTAAATCCTGATTACATTTATGGCCGACCTTGTGAATTTGGAGGCCCAAGGCGAAAAAATTACTAGGGTCTTGATTTAGCAGCCTCTTGATTCAAAGTCGTATTCTGGTCTTTTCTTTTCAACCATAGATCACAGCTATTTTACTATCTAGAATATCACACAAGATGTTCTAAGCCCTATTGTCCTAAAATAGGAGAAATATCGGACAATTAATTGAACTAACCATTTTAACCATGATTACTCTTATGAATCATTTGAAAGAACAAAAATTTGTAATCAAGCTAACCAATATGGATTGCAATTTACATCGTTACATGGTTTGTTTTGAAGTTTAAAGGCACAAACCTTTCTTCAATTAAAATAAATACAATGAATCAAGGATGGTTATCGTGAAGGAACAACCACCAAAAGCTTATGACACATTTACTGTGGAATGGCAGAAATCATGAATCAAAGATAATTGGAATGAGAGAAAGAAGAAATCGGTTAGAGAACATTTCATTTCCGTTAAGTTGTATACTTAGCATATGGAATCAAAATAGGAATGCAACTAATTACAATTGATGTTGTTTACTAATGATCATGAATCGAAATTAAAACCAGTTCGATTATTAAAATACCCTTACAAAAATAAATGTTTATGAGAGTATATATATTTATAGGGTTATGGGTAATTTTCGGCTACTGAAAATACGTAAGGATATTTTGGGTAAAAAAAAAAATGCATTCCTAAAGCTTTCATTACCCATGCCCCCTTAGTTATCAAATTCTGAGTTATCAAGAATCGATTCCTGACAATGAGGTGAGATTCACATCCATTCCAATACCAATATATGCTAGTAAATGCCGAAAAACTCATACACCATAATCATTCCGTTTATTTCTATTATCATTTCAGGTAAGTAAACATGTCATTAATGTAATCTCCGAATTTCACAACATGAGTCAAACCCCAGACTAGAGCTTTAAAAATCTTAACTATACCATCTGGAATTACATAAGAAATTATACATATGATTATGCGAAGTTCAATTGTAGACGAAATATTATAGACTTCTCTTGATTCAAAATCCTTTTCTAGTCTTTTGGTGCTAGATTGTGAAAACGTAGTTGAATTGATCGAGAAAGATAACAGTTGTCTTTGAGTCTTCAATTTTGTTTTGTTTTTTTTTTTCTCTTTTTCATGCAGCTGGGCAACATAATTTTTTTTTTTGAGGCCGTAGGCCAGGCTGGCCGTAATTACATTTAAAGGCATATAGTTAAACAATCAATTAAAACGTTTATCATATTAGCTTACACTCAGCAGTCCACTTAGCGGCATGAACACTACAACTACAAGGCACAATGAGCATGACATGAAAGAAAATGGCAACTAGTATCCCTTGTTATGATCATGTTATACTGTCCCTTGTTAAGTGCCCATTTGAAGCCAAAGTTTCTTCTTCTTTATTCAAAACAGATAGTATCTGTGTAGTCAATAGATGTAAAGCCTTATAAAATTGAGGAAAATTATTAGGTGCTCCCAGATCATGATACATGTGGTGGTCCGGGTTGATTTTATTAGCTCATACGATAGGTGTGTGTTTTTGATTGGTCTCTTTATTTAATTTATCTTTTTTTTTTCACCCCTGCATGGTTTCGACAAAATTTAAGTGATGTTATTGGCTTGAACCACTACATGTAAGTGCCATGTGTTAGTCCGGAGCCACAAAATAAATTAAGAGAAAATTTCACAAAAAGTTGAAATTTTACTATTTGTTTAAGAAAGCCAATGGGACCAAAGGCTAGATGAGTCAACAAAAGCAAGATAAATCCTTAAAGCAATTCCAACTCTTATGTTAGATGTGACTTGGAGTCTAGATGACATAAAAACTAAATAAAAATAGTTTTACCCCACATAATTCGTGTCTAGTTGTCTTTGACAGATCAAGTCAGTTCTCCCAAATTTGGCAGATGAAAATCTCATGCTTGTTTTAGGAAATGATATTTGAGAGATAATTGTTGTGTATTCTCATTGATAATAAGTGTATCTTTATATACAGGATTACAATACATAGAATTCAAATCATACAAGGAAAGGTAATCATACATTGAATTGGAATATCTAGATTCTTCTAATTAAACCCTATTACCACTAGGTTAAGTAACCTAGAGTTTAGGTTAGACATAATTTGGATTTACTTAAACACTCCCCCTTGTGTCACGGTGTCACCCAAACACAGTGCTTCTCTCGTTGCCTCATTAAAAACCTTGTCGAGTAACAAAAACCTAGTGGGACAAAAATAACCTCGGTCGAAGGGCAAAAAGAGCACAACACACCCTTCACATTTTGAGACCATACATGTAGACATCTCCCCCTGATGTCTGCATTTCCCTCTGATGACTACGGTCATGAGAGTTCAGATAACTTCCGCAAACAATGCTACCACATGTTTCTCGAAAGTGGAATTTAGGCAATGACTTAGTGAGCAAGTCTGCCATACTATCCTCAGATTGAACTTAGTTCACTTTGATCTTGAGGAGAGTCTGTTGTTGCTGATTATCCTTGGTGTTGTTGCTTTTAATGTAGCCTTGCTTCATTTGTTCAAAATAGGCGGCATTTAAATGTTTGTAGGCTCATCTGTGATAGACTTCAAACCACAATTGTTTGAACATGCGTACTTATGGATCCAATCCATATACATTCACGAACCTTTTTATCAAGAGCAATAGTCTCTGCATTGTCAACTATTGTCTATTCTGTAGACCTCCAAGATATCACTATCTTTACCCATGGTGAACACTCAACCAGTTTAGGGATGACCTTTATGCCGGTTAGAGAGATATCTAATATCAACAACACCTTCCAAAACACATGTTGTTTTAGGATAGGGATAGTGGGCGTAGGACAGTGTTGGCGGCGTTCCTGGTGTGTGATAGCTTAGAATCTAACATCTCTCTGTAGGGATAGAACAAATCCATATCAATCATACATCTCAAGTACCAAAAGATATTTTCTACACCAATCCAATGGCGTTGCATTGGAGCAAAGCTATATCTAGCTTACAAGTTTATTGCAAATGAGATGTCCGGTCTTGTGCATTGAGCTAAGTACAATAATGAGCCTATTGTACTTAAGTAAGGCACTTCTGCCTCTAGCACAGCTTCGTCATCATCCTTCGGATAAAGAAGATCATTTTCAGGATTAAGACTACGGACGATCATGGGGGTGCTTGAAGGTTTGACTTTGTCAAAATGCCTAAGCATCTATCAACACGATGCTCAAGTTCAAACTGAGACACAATCGTGTTCTTCCAAAATCCTTCATCTCAAAATTAGATTTCAAGTGTTTAGCGGGTTTTCTTAACTCTTTAAAGGCTTCCAATGAAGATTATGTCTAACATGAATCGCTATAGACTACAAAACTTGTTATAGAAACGTGCGGGCATATCCCTTCCTAATCAAATAGTCACTTTAGTGATCGTTTCAACTTTATTGCAAACACGCTCCATGGTCTAGAGTCATTTGACTTAGGTAAATGAAGTTCACTATGAACTTTCATGTATATTCCGTATCTCGATCCCCATAGAGATACATAGTGACCACATATGTGACATGCATGTTCAATTATTTAGAAACTACCATACTGACAAGGTAGTGGAGTGTAATGACATCCATTACGAGAGAATATGTATCATCGTAGTCGATTTCAGGGCGTTTTGTGGGAAGCCTTGCCCCATAAAGAGAGATTACCATCTCTTTTTCTCATCACGCTTTCTAACGAAGACCCATTAGTCAATAGGTTTTATGTTAGGAGGTGTTGGTGTCATTAGCTCCAAAATCTTCTTCTTCATTAGAGAATCCAACTGAACCTAGATCACATCTTTCCATTTAGGCCAAATCTCTTTACGTTGGCATTCATACATCAACATAGCTTGGTTCGATATCATCGGACTCAACAAACGCATGCGCAACTACATCATCAATTATGATGAATTTTCTATCCCACATCTCATGTACACTAGTGTAATTTTCATAGAGCTCTAAATTCTCAAGAATAGGTTCTGACGTTGAGGCGTCCATTAACGATAACCATAATCTAGAAGATACTTATGAGACGGATTTTGAGTCTTGATGATCAAATGATTGGAATGTGCCAAAGTATCCCTTGAACGCACGAGCCTCCCATGCATACTTACTGGGGCCATGAACTGTTACGCCAGAGTGCCACTCTCTTTGGCATTGGCGCCATGCCTACCTCCGTGCGTCTTCTCATTGGGACATCCTTCCTTGCAGGCATATTTGCAGTAGATATATGTGATCTCATCACTTTAACAAGGATCGAGATGAGACATAGTGGAGATAGACCACGACAATTCCTATCGTTCCTGCTGAACATTCATGTTCTTATCTCCTCCTAATGACCGGAAGACTGTCTTATCAAAGTGACAACCCCAAATCTAGTGGTATGGAGATCGTCTAGCAAGAGCATTAAGTGGCTGACGATTGTTGGAGTCTCCAATCCAACGCAGTTGCTCATTCGTATATAAGGACCCATCATAGATCACTGTGGCGGCGTGCAATTGGCACATAAATAGCTCACTCAAATATGTATAAGTACGAAATACCTGTACCTAGTCACTAGCTGTAACAAAGAGATACATTGAGTGGTAGTAGGTCGTAGACGAATTAGTATAGCTGCATGCGATATTGCATCACTCCAAGCAGATATAAGGACATTGGTGCGCATTACAATGTCCGGACAACCATCATAGTCGGTTCCCGCGAGACTAGTTGGGTGTGTTCATGGGAATATGATGTCCAACATCAATTCCAATGCAATAACCATCGAAAGTCTTTGATGTAAACTCTCTAGCAATGTCAAATCCAATTGACTGAATATGATGATCTGGGGAGTGAGCCCGTTGTCATATGATATGTGCTAGAAGTGTAGCGTAAGCAGCATTTACCAGTGGACAATGACACAACACGTGACCAGCATGTTTGCGTGTTAACCAACATCATGAGATATTTAAACGTCCGCAAGTTGGTTAAACTAGTCTACATAATCCCCACGGATTCTATGTAAGAATAGAATGAGTATTGTCATGTCCTTTGCATAAGACTGTCTCAGTCCTAACTTCCCTTAAGGAACGGGCTTTGTAAAATGAACGAGAGGCCTTAGAATCAGCCAATGAGGATTTTGGTTGGACCTAAGCGTTTGAAACACTATTTGAAGAAAAGTTGGTGATTGCAACATCACCTGGAGCGTCATCACCATGATGTACGCTATCCATGGCATCATGGATAAGGGCTATGCTAGCCATAGGCTGGTGGTCGACGGAGGCGGGTGCCCTCTGCAGCGACGACGGTCATACTTAGTCCAAGAATCAACTTTTGATTCACACTTCGTTTCGCTCGAAAGAAATGATGTCCATGTGAAGTCTTTAGAAGACAGATCATCATATCATGATCAGGATGACATATCCTATCATGACAAAGGCAATATGTGTCTAAATCCAAGGGATTTTTTGCAAGACTTTATTGAATTTAATAGCTCGAATAGTGACATAAAGTCTACTATTGACACATAAACTTCTCTAAGATGCACCTCTGTTCGTGATCTTTAGAGGCATTGCAAATGAACTCATTTTTGTTCTTTACATTCATTTTCGCATGGAATCCGTTGGCTATTTGCGATTTACCTTAGGAGCGTAGAAAGTTTTTGTGATAGTAATCAAGGTACCTTTTGACAAAGGGAACTTGGGCTATTCTATGTCCTTGAATTAACACTTATGGCCTAGCCATTGTAGTCACAAAATCATACGCTCAGAATCAAAATGGATTCATGAAAAGAACTCAAAATTTTATTCATAAGCCAACGGAGTTACATCATCGTCTCTTTGATCAAAGAAAATCTAATCCAAAATGTTAGCTAATGGAAAACAATGGTAGTCGTCTAACTTCTTTCGGTAATTCCAAAATAAATATGACCAGGTGACTAGAGAGATGTCAGTGGAGCAAGACTCGCTTAAGTAAAACAAGATGTTTTGTAGAGGGGTGACAATTTCTTCACAAGCTCTACAAATGTGTGCCCAATGACCGGATACTCCACATCGAGAACATACATCTCTGTGCTTAGACTCCATTGATTGAGGCGCTTTGAAAGCATCGTTAGGATGGCTCTTAGTGTTTTTGGCACCACCAACATGGCCAGAGGCATTGCCTCTCTCCCTCTTTCCACATTGACCTCTTCGGTTCCGTGATCGCCTATTTTGGCGGTTACCTTCTTTATTAGAGTGATAATATGGACCAGAACATCCATTAATGTCCCTAGATTTAGCGTTTCGCTCTTGGTGCCCTCCCTTAGGGGCGCCACTATAATTAGACTCCGAAATATGCTTTGTTCCCATGGGTCTCAAATTATAGTTCTTCATAAGGACGTGTCATGCTTTTCAACGATATTCATAGCTCCAATGAGCTCATGAAACCTTGTGATCCATCCTGCAGGTAACATCTATTCGATAGTTCTTTGCAACCATCAAAGTAGAGATGGAGAAGGTAGAGAGAGTCCTTTCAATCAATATCGCATCTGTGATATATTTTCCACAGAATTCCATTAAGGATTTAATGCGAAGTGTTTCCGAGTTGTAGTCAATAACTGACTTGAAATCATAGAAGCGGAGGCTATGCCATCTCACTTCTAGTTCAGGAAGCAGGGAGTCACGAATGTTGTCAAATCTTTCTTTGAGTGAGACCCACAACTTTCTGGGGTCTTCTTCATTCATATACTCGTACTGGAGAAAATCGTCATATGACGAGTCATTAGGATGATGGGTTTCGCCTTATTTCCCTCTAAGGCTGCTCTATTTGCCTTCAAAGCTTGAGCTTACTCAACAATTAGCACATCTCGACTACGCTTGAGAATCGTATCCAGGATTCCATCGACCTTGAGATGCTGGCGAACATCATGAACCCACTTGTGACATCCAGAGCCAGTTGTTCCCAATGAAGCGAAGTCCAATTTGTTCATGTTACTCATCCTGAAAGAGAACAAGAAATTAGGGTTAGTTTCGGAGCGAAAAAGGTTACCACGAAAACATATAAAATTTCTGGGCGTACTAGCTTCCAAGAAATTATGAATTTCGAGTGTAGTTACTTCCAAGGAATCAGGATTTCTGATCTTAATCGCTTCCAAGAAATCCAATTCCAAGAGGTGTGTGGTCGATCGTTTTCTTCTCAATAAACTTTAAGTTTGGAGGACTCTATAAGCTTGGAGTATGGTCTCCCTATGAAGAAGAAAGGAGGGTAGAAGATGAGAGGTTGCAAGTCCCCAAGAAAAAGAAGAGAAAAATAATAAATACTTCAAAAAGGGAACCTTTAGTAAAACATACTTCTTAGGATTGCAGCGAGTATTCGATCCTCATTGTAGGATTGTAGACGATCTTTAGTCTTAGGCTAACAGACTTGTAGGAATGCCGATGAGCTTTAGTCCTAGTGTAGGCAAAACAATTTGTAGGATTGCAGTGTGATTTCGATCCTTGGTCGGGATTGCAGAAGCTACTTCAATCCTGATTACGTGTAGTCGAACTGCACTCTTGGTTACTTGTAGCAGAACTTCAATCCTAGTACTGCAGATGGTGAAGCAGAATTCGTGTCGAGCTATTGCTGAGTGTTGAGGAGCCAAGGAGGGGTCCTTGATGTGTAGGGGCAGTGAGGGTGCACCGGCTACGGGAAATGGAGGCGTCGGCAGTAGCTAAGGTTTTTGAGTTTTGGTTTTTGGGATTTCAGGGTTAGAACTTCATGCTGATAACGTGTTTTAGGGAAACGATATTTGAGAGATAATTGCTGTGTAAATTCATTGGTAATAGGAGCCTCTTTATATAGAGGATTACAATGCATAGAATCCAAATCATACAAGGAAATTTAATCATACATTGAATAGAAATATCTAGATTCTCCTAATTAAACCATATTACCACTAAGTCAAGTAGCTTAAAGTTTCGGCCAGACACAATTTGAATTACTTAAACAATGCAAATTTTTTTTATTTTTAATGTTTGGGTCTTATGGACTTTAGAAATATGAGACCACAATATTGAAATATTTCAGTTATGTTTTTTTGTGAATCTCATACGTATATCAAATTATAATTAGCATATCCATTATAACTTGAGAAATTTTGACATACTATTCTACGCGTTAACACTATTGAGGTCACTAGCTGTCCGGATGGAAAAAAAAAATTTAAGAACGACTTTAGTCACAAAAGGGCTTGATAGACAGATAACTCAATCTGTTTGAGAAAATTTCCTCAAGGCAAAACTAAGTGAGGTGAAATCTCCTGAAGGTAGATCTAAGTGAGTTGAGTTGAAATCCTGTCAAAGAGGATTCAAGTAAGGTGAAGTCCCTTAAGGCGGATCTAAGTGAGATGAAATCATGTTTTAGTCAAAAGATTGGTCAAAACTCTAAAGAGAGACGGTCCAATCTATTTAAGGAGCTTTAAGAAGGTCATATCCCTTCAAGGTGAAATCCTCTTTAGGTGGATTTGGATTAGATGGAACCAGTTAGCAGAATTAGCCAGCTCAGCTGAATTTGTAGCATGGGGAAGCACTCCCCCAAGTTGTTCTAAGAGTGGCGTCTAATGCATGACTTGTTGGTTTTGTGCACCACTACGCGCACTAGTCGAGATATCCACTTAAGCATGCATATAAATACTTGATAAAGTGAACATTTGAGGTAAACAATAAATTACATCTACACTCACTGCAATTGAAAAATTCACTCATGACCTAGGCATCGAAATGGCTTTTGCAGGTACCCCGTTAATCCAAACTTAGCATGTCAAACACCAATTCAAGTTCTGAAGATGCATAGTCAATTTCTTAACCACGAAGCTTTTGTTCTCATTTCAATTAGAAAAGTAGGTTAGGAGATTTTCTATCGAATTTTTCCGCACCAACAAAAAAAGACAAACAAAAACATAAACAAAAGCTTAGATGAGATTGTTTCTATTTTCTTATATTAAAATTAAATCCGTGTCTAATAACGATTTTCAAAAATGAGAAATTGAAGTTTGCATTTTGATGATATGAAAAAATGTGTCTAATAGCTTAATTAGAGTTTTTTTTTTTTTTGCGTTAAATACTGTTTAGTCCTTAAGCTTTTGACCATAAAACACTTCAGTCCCTGACCTTCTAATTTCACACGTTTAGTCCCTGTACTTCAAAATTTCAGACCAATAGGTCCTTGCTGTCTAAAAGTCACGGTGAAATGTCTATTATGCCCTCAGTTTTTTTCTTATATAATAAATTTATTCTTTTCTCTTTTTTTTTAATTCTTTTTTCTTTATTTTATTTATTCTTTTTGTTTTTCAAACAGAAAGAAAGAAAAAAAAACAGAAAAAAAAATAAAAAAAACAGAAAGAAAGAAAGGGAAAAGAAAAATCATTTTCCAAAAAAAAAATAATTAATTAATTAAAAAAAGAACTGAGGGCATAATAGACATTTCACCGTGACTTTTAGACTGCAAGGACCTATTGGTCTGAAATTTTGAAGTACAGTGACTAAACGTATGAAATTAGAAAGTCAGGGACTGAAGTGTTTTCCGAGCAAAAGTACAAGGAGTAAACAGTATTTAACCCTATTTTTTTAAATGAACATGGTAAAAAAGATCATCTAGAACAAATATATAAAACACAATAAACAAAGAGAAAAAGGGAAAAAAAAAAACTAAAAATAGTGTAGCAACTTTGTTGACCTTACAATTGTCGACGTGGTCATCGATCGATTGGTAAGTCGGTGAGGTTGCCTAGTCGTTGAGGTCTCCAATCGATCGGTGAGGTCGAGGATTGGTTGGTAGGTCGGTGAGGTCTCCAGTTAGGCGATGAACTCATAAGTCATTGGTTAAGGATGCAGGTAGCTAGATTGATAAGTAAGGTCGCTGATGGGTTGATCGGTAAAGGTGTCGTTGGATGAGTCAATTGTTGAGGTTGTTGATCAATTTTTAAGATTGTCATTCGGTCGATGAGGTTGTCGATGAGTCAGTAAGGTAAAGATGTCGGTTGATTGGTTAGGTTGACCCGTCAGTGAGGTAATCAATTAGTTGCTGAGATGAGATTGCTGTATGGAAAATGTTAACGTTAGTTTTACCGTTATGTGATACCAGCTTCCGTTAACGTGGACGAGGGTCCAATCTTCGATATGTGTATGATTTGTGGAGTTCAGCCAATCTGTCAAGAGAAATATAACGGCGTCAAGAAGGGAGACCGCGGTTGGTGGTCTTCGCTCCTCCGATGCTAAAGTTAGACGATATACTTGTATTGACAAATGTGGCGATCGATAGCTATATGAATGCGTGATCAGTAGAGAGAGAGAAGTGGACCTTTTGTAGCCAAACTAGTGAGTTGCCTCACTCTTCTTTTCAATGTGGGACTGACATGCTTCAGTTTGCTGGGTTTTGGCTCTTTCTGTAGAGACAACTTCAGGTGGCACGTGTCGGCGCGTGGGAGCATATTTCGGCCTGGGACTGGTTTGTCAGTGTAGACTGTGTTGCTGTGTTTTCGGTAGTCACACAGCTGGGGTATTTTCACAAGTAATGTCGATGGCACAAGTGCTGATTATGGCCGGCAAGTATATGATGTATATACAGAAAATAAGATTTTTTATTTTTTATGCTTTAGTTTTTTAATTTTGTTTTTCCATAATTGATTATTTTTCACATCATAGACAAAAAACATCTATATCTGTTGAAGGAAGTTGATATCATATGTGCCTCTTCAAACTAGGGTTTAGTCCTAGAGTTGTAATAGGAGAAGGTTCTAGATTTTCTAGTTATGTTCGGATTCTATTCCCTATGTATTGGGATCCTATTATCAATAATACTACGACAATTCTCCCATGAATTCTCTCTGCAATTTCGATTTACTTAAAACATTATCTGCACAAGCCCTAACCCTAGCCCCAATAACCCAAAAACTCTAAAAACAAAACCCGAAAACTCCCTCACAAAAAACTACCACAAGCCCTAGCCGTGCTAGCCTACTGTGTCTCAGCTCTGGCTCCTGCGCTATCCCTACAGCCTCTTGCACACTGTATACCTGCTGTCCTCACAGCCCCTGCGTACCTGCTGTGCATGCTGCCCCCGCAGCCCTTGCACGTCCGCCAGCCAGCCTGCTTGCCTCTTACGCGTTCCTTGTTGCCCCGCGTTTGCTGCCTCGTTGCTGCCCTGCGCTACTCACACATCGTTGCCCTGCTGCTTACTGCCACCGATTACTGTTGTTGCCACCACTTGTTGCCCCTTGTTGCTACTGCTGCCCCAACATGCCTGCATCAACACGCACGTGTTCTCAAGCCCCGAATGAACAAGTAAGCTTTGAAAATTAAAGTTCCTACTTTCTTGTCTTTTAAATTTCTTTATTTTTCTTTCGGGATTTGCAAACTTCCCTTCTCCTCCATCCTACCTTTATAACGTGGGTTCGATTATTCAATAAGTGGAATTGTGAGGATTCACGCTAAATGAACTAAGAGTGTTGGTAATCAATAAACTAAGAGTGTTCACAATATTCGAACTAAGAGCGTTCGTAATCAATGAACTAAGAGTTCTCATAATATTCGGACTTAGAGCATTCAGAAGCATTAATTTATGACTATATTAGACATCATTGTTTGATCTAATCCAAATATTCTTGGAAATTGATTTCTTGGTAGCATAACTCAAAAATCTTATTATTTTAGTTTTTGTGGAAGTTTAGCTCTAAAACTAATATATCTTCTCTTCTTATTTTCAGGATGTCGAATAAACCAAGACTTGATTTTCCTATGTTTGACTCAACAAGCTCGGATTACCATAGCTAGGTAACCGATGTTGAGAACCACCTCACTTCAAAGGGAATATTACCCATAATCCAGGCATCTAACCAGGATCTTGTGTGTGTACGAATACCTACAAAGTATGCTCAAGCAGTTATCTTGATGTGACGTCATATGGATAAATCACTCAGATTAGAGTACATATCGATCAAAGATGCAATGTCCAAGATTCCTTCCTCCCTGACTTGAAGGTTCAATGGAACAATCTGCGCTTCACTGACTTCAAATCCGTTGCTGAATATAATTCAAAAGCTCTTCGTCCACAATCCATGTTGAGATTTTGTGGACAACCCATCACAGAGCAAGAGCTAATTGTGAAAGCTCTCTCCACCTTCCCCGTCTCAGCAATTTTGGTCTCAAAGCAATATCGTACCGAGGTCAATGCTGGACGGATCACGACTTTTCATCAACTTATCAATGTTATGTCTGTAGCTGAAAAACATGATAACATACTCTTGAAGAATTATAATTCAAGACCCATTGGAATTAAGAACACTCATGAGGTGAATTATAATGTATCCATAGGAGGGAGCAAGGAGCAGAACCCTAAGAATAAGGGAGATGAGGGATGTATGGGTCCATATAACCACCCTAACAAGGAAGGAAATCGCAAGTTTAGTGCCTATACACGTGGTAGCAATGCCACACGTAGGAGAGGTGGACCAGGCAACACCGGCCGTGGTGGTGGCACCAACCCTCTTAGGGAACATGCACAACGTGCACCTCGATTAAAGGGAGGTAACCACAATGACGTGTGTAGTCGATGTGGATCAAGTAAGCATTGGTTCAAGTAATGCAAGGCAAGCGCCCAACTAGCTGCATACTACAATGAGTATACAGACCTGAGGGAGCAAGAAGTTTACCTTGCAGAAGAAGAAGATGGTGAAGATGTCAATCTCACCATAGATGATTTCAAATCTGGAAATGAAATGCACAAGGATGTCGTAGACTTTGATTAGGATAGCCATTTTATTTTCCAAGAATTATGTAATGGCAATATGCCTTAGTCAATATAGGACAATTGTATTAACTCTTTCTCATGTAGTGCATCCAATGAAGTATGATGTCTAGGAAAGTAATTGAGATTATTGGTACTTAAGAGAGCCTCACTTCACCGACATCTCTCTCTACTTCTCTGGTCATATTTGATTGGAGTTACCAAATGGATTGAGTAATTGCGCTTTGTCTAAATTTGATTTTTTTTATTTTGGGTTAGATTTTGGGAACTTTGATGTAATCATTGGCTATTTCTATTAATAAAGTATCACATTATTATTCAATATTATGGACATGTTTAAATTCTGAACTTTATTTTTTTTCAGCATGTTTTTCGGATAGCTGGAATGCCTTGTTGATAGTGGCACCACACATACTATATTGCGACATAGGCAACTATTTCTATGGATGACGCCTAGTTGATCTTTAGTGACTACCATAGCTAGACCATCACAGTTGATTCATGGTCGAGGACAAGCTCAATTTATGTTGCCAAATGGCACAAGTATTAATGTTGTTGAAGCTCTATATGCTCCTAAGGCTGGAAGAACCCTATTGAATTTTAAAGATATAAGAGCCAATGGTTTTTATGTGGAAACGCATTGTGAGAATGGACAAGAGTTTCTTTGCATCATCTCTAATGACTACGGACAAAAACAAGTATTAGAGAAACTTATGTGTCACTCTAGTTGGTTGTATGCAACCATTATTCGAGTCATTGAATCCAACCATGTCATGAGAGATGACTTATGGGATTCTGACACATATAAGATTTAGCACGACCATTTGGGACATCCAGGTCATGATATGATGATCCGTATATTAAAGACTTCACACCGATATCCATTCTTCAAAACAAAGAGAAGTACGAACCAAAGATTGGTCAAAGAGCAACACTTGTGCCATAAGGCACCATGAGTGTGCTTGACCGGCCATAAAGGGCCGGCGCTGTCTACCACCTACGGCCACAGCATGATTCTGATGCCATGCACCCCTTCCTTGACTCCTTCTTCTACTTCTAAAATCAAATGTGATTTTGTGGCTCAACCAAATTCTTCCTTGGTTACTTCTAAAGACGATCATTCGTTTTGCAAAGCCTGCTCTTTAGCAAAGTTAGGATCGAGACCATCTTATGCAAAAGACACTAAAGAAAATTTATCATCATTGCAAAGAATCCAAGGTGATATTTGTGGACCTATCCAACCAACTTGCGGACCATTTAGATATTTTATGGTGTTGGTTGATGCATCAACACACTGGTCATATGTCATGCTCTTGTCCACCAGAAATGCTGCATTTGCTAAACTCCTAGCACAAAGCATTAAATTAAGGCCTCACCATTCTGATCATCTTATGAAGTCAATTCGTATTGACATGCTGGAGAGTTTACATCAAAAACTTTTGATGACTATTGCATGTCCATTGGGATTGAGGTTAAACGCCCTGTTCCTCATGTTCACACCCAAAATTGCCTCGCAGAAGCTGCCATTAAAAGACTTCAAATGGTTGCTAGAGCATTGGTTATATGCACCAATCTCCTTGTTTCTGCTTGGGGCTACGCAATATTGCATTTAGCTGTGCTCATTCTTCAGAGGCCTACTGCCACTCAATCTTTTTCTGCATCCTAGATGATTACTGGATATGAGCCTGACATCTCACACTTACGCATATTTGAGTGTGTAGTTTATGTGCCAATTGCGCCGCACAGCACACCAAAATGGGTCCTCAAAGACGATTAGGTATTTATGTTGGATATGACTCTCCAACCATAATCCACTACTTAGAACCCTTGACGGGCAATCTATTTACTACTAGATTTGCGGATTGTCATTTTGATGAGACAATCTCCTCATCGTTAGGGGGAGATAAGAATAATAATGTTCAATAGGAATGACAGGAATTGTCGTGATCTGTCCCCACTTTGTCTCATCTTGATCCCTGAACTGCACAGTCCAAAATTGAAGTACGGAGAATTCTCGATCTTCAAAACGTAGTAGATTAGATGCCTGATGAGTTTTCTGATATCGTTAAAGTGACAAATTCACACATACCTACTGTAAACGTGCCTGTAAGGATTGATGTCCCTAAAAATGATGGACCTGGCGCCACCCCTAGGGGTATTGGGCACGGTGCTGCCACCACTAATGGTGATGGAAATGTCGCTCGGGCCGGGCTCCCAGTAAGGAAACATGGGAGGCTCGAAGGTTCAAGGGATTCTCGCCCGAGAAAGAAAGCGAGTTTGTCACAAAAAGATCCATTAATCATCGATATAAATAACCCGTCTCATGAAGATATTCCGGATTATGATTATGTCCAAGACACATCATTGAGGGATGCTCTAATGTTAGAACTAGTTCTAGAATAGAGAGATCTCCATGAATTACACTAGTGTACATGAGATGTTGAATAGAGATTCTATTATCCTTGATTATGTGTTTGCATATTCTATTGCTCAAGGAATTATAGAACATGATGATATCGAACCTCGCTCCATTGAAAAATATCAACGAAGAGCAGATTGGCCTAAATGGAAAGATGTGATCCAGGTTGAATTGGATTCACTAACAAATAGACAGGTATTTGGGCCTATAACGTTGACACCCCCAAGTATAAGGCATGTTGGCCATAAATGGGTCATTGTTAGAAAGCGTAATGAGAGAAATAAGGCTGTTAAATACAAAGCCCGTCATGTGGCGCAAGGTTTCTCACAACGCCCTGGAATCGATTACGAGGAGACATATTCTCCCGTAATGGACGTTATAACTTTTCACTACCTTGTTAGTTTGATAGTTTCTGAAAAACTTGACATACAGCTTATGGATGTGCTTATAGTATATCTTTATAGGGATCTAGATTCAGATATATATATATGATGGCTCTAGATGGACTTCAATTACCCAAATCAAATGGCTCTAAACCACGGAGTGCTTTTTCCATAAGATTAAGATGCTCACTATATGGATAGAAACAGTCCGGACGGATATGGTATAACCGTCTACGTGACTATTTGATTGGGAAGGGATATGCCAACAATGAAATATGCTCATGCATGTTTATAAAAAGGATAACTTCCAGATTTGCAATTTTAGCATACTTGAAATCCGAATTTAAGATGAAAGATATTGGGAAAACACAGTTTTGTCTCGTACTAGGACTCGAGCACTGTAGTGATGGGATTATGAACCATCAGTTAGCATATACTAAAAAATTACTGAGGCGCTTTAATGAAGATAAAGTAAAGCATGTGGTACTCTTACGATTGGCCATAGTCTTGAGCCTAGGCAAGATTCCTTTCGTCCAAAGGATGAGGACGAAGACTTATTAGAGGCTTAAGTGCCCTACCTAAGTGCAATAGGTACATTATTGTACTTAGCTCAATGCACAAGATCGGATATCTCCTTCGCAGTAACTTGTTAACTCGACATAGTTCTGTGTCAACACGCCGCCATTAGATCAGTATAAAGACAATCTTTTGATACTTAAGAGTTACGATTGATATGAGTTTGTTTTATCCCTACAGAGAGAAAAGATATGTCTGAAATATGGGATCAGACCCCAGAAGGCAAAACACCACCTTCCGTTATGTAGATGCAAGCGCCGCTGTCCATGGTGGCCGACGTTCTCCTCCTCCCCTCCATGAAAATGATAACGATGTCTTGATGAGTTTTTCTCATGCAACGTATCTCTCTGACTCTCACAAAGGTTGCTCCCAAATGGGTTATGTCTTTACCATGAGAAGCATTGCGATATTTTAGAGGTCTACAAAGCAGACCCTTGTTGCTACTTCCTCAAATCATGTAGAGATTATCGCCCTACATGAAGCCGTGCATGAATGCATATGACTAAGGTCTGTAATTAGACATATTCGAGGAACTTGTGGTTTGAAGTCTACCACAGATGAATCTACATGCATTTATGAAGATAATGCAGTTTGTATTGAGCAAATGGGGCGACAACTCCAAGCATATATCGTATAAGTTCTTTTACAATCAGCAACAACAAGCACTTCTAAATATTGAAGTGAATCAAATCCGATTAGAGGAAAATGTAACAGACTTATTTACTAAGTCGTTGCCAACACCTTCGAGAAACATATAAAAAGCATTGGATTGAGGACGTTATCCGAACTCCCATGATCGTAGCAATCAGGGGGAGATGTTGACATCAGGGGGAGGTATGATGTCTACATGTTCGATCTCAAAGAGTGAAGGACGTGTTGTACTCTTTTTGTTCTTAGACCAGGGTTAGTTTTGTCCCACAAGGTTTTTGTTACCTAGCAAGGTTTTTTAGTGAGGCAACGATCAAAGCGTCATCACCAAGTTTAAGCGGCATAAGGGAGAGTGCTGAAGGAAGTTGACATCATGTATGCCTCTTCAAACTAGGGTTTAGTCCTAGAGTTGTAATAGGAGAAGGTTCTAGATTTCCTAGTTATGTTATGATTCTATTACCTTTTGCGTACTCTATAAATCCCTATATATAGGACTTCTATTATCAATAATACTACGACAATTCTCCTATTAATTCTCTTAGCAATTTCGATTTACTTAAACAGTATCAGATATATGTTCTACTTTTATGTTAAAAAAAAAAACTACCAACCTCATTTTACTTCTCTGTATTTAAAAAAAAAAAGATCGTAAAACGACACCTAATGTAACTTAAGACCCAGACAATAAATAAGTAAAAAATTAATTAAATAGTATGTAGACTTATAGAGCATAAAGGCAACGAAAGTTCTACTAGCCAGGGCTTTTTGTAGGGAGAATCCGGCCATCCGAATTCCTCAACCTCTCTGTTTCTGATCTGTCCTAACTCCTCACCATGCAAATTCTAAGGCTTGAACCATCTGGTTTGGTAACTACTCAACATCGGAAGCTTTGGATGATAAGCATGACCTGATTCCAGGTCAAGTTTGTGCAACAGGTTTTGTCTAACTGGTCATTTATTTATTAAATTATTCTGGTCCCAGGTTATTAATTGATAATTGATAGCGAGTTCTGTACTATTACTTGATGAATGTATTCAAACTAACACTGGTTTCTCTGCTTCATATTCTTCTCTTATTTTTTACTGAAAATGCTGACTCTCTGTGCTATTAGGCATTTTGTTTCTTGAATATGATACTGTATACAATGTATTAGATTCATGATCAGAGAAAGGTTTTAGATAACTTTTTTTTTTCTGGGGAAGTTATATATTTTCGGCGTCTTATTTAATAGCATAGACAGACATATAATAGTTTCATACTTGGAAACAAGGAACCAGGATGGGACAGCATCAGTTACAATAAACAAACAATACATCGCTGAATGGGGAGCCACGTGTTAGATGACTTTAGAACCCACTACTAATTCCTATTTTAGGAACACTTGAAAGAACTCAGTTTTGGTCATTTCACCAATTTAACCAATTTAGATCGTAGTTATCATCGGAAAACTTTCACATTTCAATCTGGCTTCAGTTTGAGAAGGCTAGATATCCCATAGACAATCCTGTTACCATAGCCATCAAAACTACTTCCAATCAAATATCTTCACTTGCTCTAAATCATTTTTTTTGTTGAAAGGAAGATGGATCCAACAAGTTTATTTTCTGAAAGGTTAAAATGTTCAAGTGAGGTAACATCAGGCAGTTGCCCGGAAGATATATATAACGATTCAAGAGTATTCAAATTATTATTGGAGGAATGAGACTGTAAGATAGTTATGATAAAAGTTGAGCCCTTTAAATGATTTGAGCTTGTTCGTATCCAACATAAATACTTAATCAGACCCATTTTGATGTGCTGTGGGGGTGCAATAGGCACATATGCTGCGCAACCAAATATGCGTAAGTGTGAAATGTCAGGCTCATATCTAGTTACCAACTGGCACGTAGAAAATGGTTGGCTAGCAGTGGGTTTGAAGTGAATAAGTAAAGCTGCGTGCAATAACCAATGCAGATATAGGCAGGTTGGTGTACATAACCAATGCCCTAACCACCATCTGTGGCCTTTTGATGGTGGCTTCTACGAGACAATTTTGTGTATGCACAAGGGTTACATGATGATCTACATCGATCCCAATAGACATGCAATAATCATCAAATACTTTTGATGTAAACTCTCCAGCGTTATCAAACCTTATAGACTTGATAGAGTGATCAGGGTGGTGAGCCTTTAAACATATAAACTGTGGGAGCAGTTTTGCAAATGCATCATTTATTGTGGACAATAAAGCGACATGTGACCGGCATGTCGAAACATCCACCAGAACCATAAAGTACTTGACTGGTCCGCATTCTGGATAGATAGGTCCACAAATATCTCCTTATATCCTTTGTAAGAATGGAATGTTTTGTTGTGTCTTTAGCATAGCAAGGTCTCGATCCTGTTTTTGCTAAAGAGCAGGCTTTGCAAAACGAGTGATGTTTCTTTGAAATAGTCAATGAGGCATAATGGGAGGGAGGTAGTGCTTTTCTGATACTTGAGAAAGCAATTGTTGCATTTGAGTAGTATTAGGATCAACATCTTGCAGTGTGACGGATTTTTCTCCCATTTTAATTTTCATCGAAAGAATGGATGTCCATGTGAGTTCTTTAAAATATGCATCATCATGTCAAAACCGAGGTGCCCTAGGCGGTCATGCCAAAAACTATATGGGTCATGGTCGCACATTTCATTGTTGGTGACAGCATATGATTCAATGAACCGAATCGTAGTGAGGTACAGTCCACTACATTGACTCATAAGTTTCTCTAAAATAGTTCCTTCCACATATATTAGAGGTAATATAAAAGTACTCAGTTCCATTCACAGAATGTGTTTCTACATGATAACCGTTGGTATGAATATCTTTGAAATTTAACAGGGTTCGATTAGCTCTTGGTGCATATAGAGTGTCTGTGACTTTAAATATTGTGCCATTAGGCAGCAAAAATTTGGCAGTTCCTCACCCTTTAATTACTTATGATGATCTAATCATCGTAGTCACAGAGGAATTATATGCTATTAATTCAATGAATAATTGCCTATTCCTTAATATGGTGTGAGTAGGCCCACTATCAACTAAGCACTAAAGTTTCTCCTCGATTCATTCCTACAAATAAATGGGAGGTATTATTAATTAATTTAGAAAATATATCTCATATTCTTTAGAGTACTTCTATTTTGGTAGAATGATAATCTTTTCATTCTAATAATTTTTTCTCTAGATGTATTGCTTTACATCTTTATAGTGTTATTTCGAACCATGTGAATATGTGTCGTAAATAAAAATCAAATAAATTCAATGCTTAAGAATAAAATTTGAAATTTATTAATAAGCTAACGATAATCAAATCAAGGTCTTGTTCAGAAATCTAATTCATCAAACCATTATTGAAATAAACTTTAAGACTAAGTAATAGTCTAATTAAAAATGAGGCATTATGATTTTTGGAAAATTAAATAAATAAAGAAGATCAGTCAAAATCTGGGGCATTGATTGATTGAGTAAGTTCCTTGTTGCCATTAAAGTCTGCAATTGTGAGGTTGCGTCTGGGTCATGGCCTCCTTCTTCCATATAGTGAGCCTCTTGTTCTCTAGACTTCCTATACCTCTTGTAATTGGTTGCTACTCTGTTGCTTGCTTGGCAGTTCTTGTACCAATGCCCAATGACTCCACACCTATAGCATGGTTCATTGCTAACTCTATCATGTTTGACTGAAGGGTTCTTAGGTACCCTTTGCACCTTGTTTCCATGACCACTAGGGCTAGCACCACCATCTTTACACCATGTATTAGAAGGGCCTCCATGGCCCATACCATGACCCCAACGTCCCTTGCCACATGGTGCGTTGTTGCCAAGTGGGTAGGGATCAGCACGTCCAACCGCTTTTGCATTGGGGTTCTTTCCATTTTTCACTTTGCCATAATTAGCCTCGGGAATTTTCTTTGTCCTAATAGGACTAGCATTGTTGTTCAAAAAAACCTCATTATGCCTCTCAGCCACTTGCAGTAGGTTGATCAGCTTATGGAAGGTTATGATTCCTTTGTTGTCATTCTCCAGCCTATACTGGTTTCCTAGTATAAGTGCTGAAATAGGAAAACTAGAAAGAGTCTTCTGGATCATATCATCTTCTGTGAGTCCCTTTTCACAGAAATTTAGACGTGCCTTTAACCGCAACATGTCCTTGCTGAAGTCATTGAACCTTTTAATTTGTATTCAAGCAAGCAGATTTCATTCCGCTGAACGGTCAATTCTAGGAGCAAGGTGTCATGAATGTTCCCAAAAGTTCCCTTAAGGGCATCCCACAGTTCTTTAGGTGTCTTCAATTGAAGGTACTCCCAATGTAGGCTAGGATCAATATGTCGCCTCAGAAACATTAAGCCATTTGCTTTCACCTTGTCAGATGGTCCATCGTCTTTGGGGTCAGTGGGAGTTTTGATGTTGGCAGTGTAGTCTTTTGCCACAAAGGCAATTTCTACATCGGAAATCTAACAGTGGTACGAAAGTCCTTTTGAGTCCAAAATGTCAAATTCAGGTCGAGTTAGATTAGTCATCTACATAAACAAGAGAGAATATATAAATTACGCAGTCATAAAGACATCCACATGAATTATTTTCCAAAAATATGAATTAGATTTCAAGACCAAGATTCGTAATCACAATAAGTGTGTATGTATAATGCGCATGAATTTTTATTATCATGGCAAAACGGAATTTATATGTAGCATTCTAAATAAAAAAATTATAATTAAAGGCATGCTCAAAATTAAAACGTAATATATATATATATATATAAGGGTAATTATATAAATTTAAATAAATATCACAAAGCATGCTCAAAATTTCATAAATAACAAAATATATATGGCATGCTCAAAAAATAAAATATAAATAATAACATAATTAAAACATGCTTAAACATAATTATGTAAAAATCGCAAGGCATGCTTAAAAGTTTACAAAAAACATATAAACAGTAAAATATATAAATCATGCCTAAAGATAATCATATAAAACATAAAAAAAAAAATAACAAGGCATGCTTAAAAGGATCAATATTATCTTAACTAAACATGCTCACAAAAGTTCTAATTATAAACAATTAAATATATCGGAGTATTAAATTAAATAAGTAAAAGAGAACATACTTGGTTTCGGGAAAAACAAAACGATCATAGCTCATGCACGTGTTGATGCAGGCGTAGATAGCTATATTTTTGGGTTTGAGAAAAAAAAACTGGGCCGCTTCTTCTCTTTTCCAGCAGGAGGCCTTAATCTCTTTTTTTTTGGGTTGGGTCCCCCTTTTTCCTTTTCTCTCTTTTTTTTTTCTCCTGACAGAGCTGCTGTGTCGTGGCGTTGCAGCAGGCTAGGCGAGCTTGAGTCTGAGTGTTGGACGAGGGGCCGTCGGGGCTGGACAGGGATGTTGAATAGCAACAAGATTGTTTAGCTGCTGCAAGGCTCGTTGACTGGGCGGGCTCAAAGGCAGTGCTACTGTGCTCAGCTCGAGCTGCTATGGTAGCGCGGGGGGGGAGTGGGTTGTCTTGGGCTAGACTGGTTCCGATGCTGACTTGGGGTGTGCAAGGCTAAGCATTGGTATAGGCTGGGGGGAATTTTTTTTTTTTTTTTAGGGTGGAGGCAGAAAAAGAAGAAAACGTTTTTTTTTTCTAGGGTTCTGGTTTGGACGGGAAGAAGAAAGAAACTAGAAAACGGTTTTTTTTTTCTTTTGGTTATTGACACTGAGCGTGCTAATAACGAGAAATTTTTTTGTGCTATGGTCAAACCATTTCATCATGCCACGTGGTTTGACGTACTATTAAAATACTGACACGTGGTTTTGATAATGCGAAGTATAATTTGATCGTTCCAAAGTTCCCTAGCCTTTCATCTCTTCTCATCTCTCATACACACACTTTTGCCGTTTTGCAGCTTTCCTGCAAATCTTTAGCTATTAAACTTGATTAATCAAGAACTTATAATTAACAACTAGCGAAGAATTCAACCAAGTAAGAGAAAATAAACTCACGGAGAAGCCAATTTCAGATCAAGTGAGATCAAATTTCAAATATCTTCCATTGAATATTGGTTAATTGACATTTTGCTTTCCAGAAGAAAAAAAGTGATAGCACACTTATATGGTTTCTGGATAATTCATGGTAACCAAACCAAACAGCTATTTAGTTCCTAACCAAGATCTCCACTCAATTTGTTTTCAGAGAGGTCTATGCTGATAACAAGGGAGAGAGTCTTGGTGTAAATCATAGATGATCCTCTGAAGTTCACAACAAATACTTGTTTATAACAAGTTGCTTCATAATTTCATCGTATCAGAGGTTGATAGATCGCGCAATCATGAGGTTGACAGATCTTACAATGATAGCCCAGATTGCAGGTTTTTGTTTCAAAGAGATTCAGATCTTAAGTGTGTTGTGTTTCAGGTTTAGATTTTTTTTTCCTTAGAGTTTCCATGGAAGCTTTCGTCGATAAATTTGTGGGGATTTCAAGGAGAAATAGCAAAAGGACAGAATTCTACAGGAGTTCGGGTCATTCAAATTCTTTATAGCCTCTAACAAGCATGCATATCTTTTGATCGAGATCTAGATTACCTAACCATGGCAGTTTCTATAGAGGAGAGAGGGAGGAGAGTGGGTATTTCGATCAAATCAATTTTGTATTGCATTGAACAGGTCCACATGTCACTGATATATGTGCGCGTCAAACCACTTCAGCATGCCATGTGGTTTGACGGTAGCACAGAAAAATTTCTCGCTAATAACATGTAAAAGTAAAATAGAATTGGAAATTGGTCTACTCATTTGAGTCATTTCATTTCATAGTCTCTTTATAGGGATAAAATTACAATGGTAACATCAATTAACCTCAACTACAATAATAATAGTAAATGATGATTGTGATGTGATTGCAATTCCTTGATTCTCTCTCCAGCATTTTCTTTCACGAAGGTACATAATTTGCTTTTCCTTTAACAATATCAGAAATATTTATAAAAAAAAAATTTGCAAAACTGATACTGAGTGTAATTTAAGGGAGCCCTTCTAATGTGGGCCACAAAAATAAGAGCTAGTTGAGAACTTTTTGATCAACGGTTTGAGAGACCCATTGTTTTATTATGCATGAGTAAATCACTATTGGAAAATTTCTTCCAAATTAGTAATCGTTAATGTACTGAACTAGATCAAATCAATAGAAGAACCAAATCTATCAAATATGAACCGTTCATGTTCGTAACTGATAAATCACGATTATGAATGTCTAAACAATTTTTAATTTGATTGAAAAAATTGCATAAGATCTACACATAAATATTTAAACATCTAACGGTTGATTTCCGGAAAGATGATTGAAAAATGGATCTAACACAAAAGTTTTCAATTAGTCCTCATTTCAGTGGTTCTCATCAGAAGACTACCTGCAACTTAGGACCCAGAAAATAAATAAGTAAATAAATAAGTATATAGCACATAAAGCATAGTGACAACAAAAGTTGTACTCACCAAGGCTTCATAGGGTGAATCCGGCGATTACAACTTAAACGGCTATTCAGATTCCTTAACCTCTCTATCACTTTTTGATCGGTCCTAATCCTAACAATACAAATTCTAAGGCTTGAAGCCTTGAACCATCTGTTTTGGTAATCTACTCGAAATTGGAGAGCTTTGGATGTAATTTATTTTTTAAATTATTTTGGTCCCAGGTTCTTAATTGATAACTGGTAGTTTTGTACTACTGCCTGATGAATGCATTAAAGCTAACACTGCTTGCTCTTCTTCATATTGTTTTCTTATTTTTCATTGAAAATGCTTACTCTCAATACTGTTAGGCATTTTGTTGCTTCAATATGATACTGTATCTACTGTATACAATGCATTAGATTCATGATCAGAAAAAGGTTTTAGATTACTTCTTTTTTTCTAGGGAAATTATTACCGAGCCTTTTATTTAATAGCCTAGATAGGAGATGCAATAGCTTCATACATGGAAATAAGGCTAACAAGGATGGGAGAACATCAGTTACAATAAACAAGCAATACATAGCTGAATGGGAAAGAGTTGGCCCTTACGTCGCTTCCCCCAAAAACAAAAACAAAAACAAAAACAAAAAAACCCACTAATAATTCTTATTTTAGGAACACTCGAAAGAACTCAATTTAATTTGGTCATTTCACCAGTTTAGATATGCCAATAGACAATCCGATTAGGGTATCCATAACCCATCAAAACTACTTCCAATCAAATATCTTCACTTCCTCAAAATCATCTTTTTGTTGAAAGGAAGATCATGTGTCTCATTGATGCTTTCCGTGCAGGGCCGGCCATGTGAGTTAGAGGCTCAAGGCGGAAAAAAATTTGAGACCCCAATACATGCATGCTTCAATAAATTTGTAAGGTTGGCACAAAAATTCTTCAAACTATCTCTATCTACAAACATACTTCTTCTTTGCTATTACTCAAATACTTTTTAAGAGAACCAACTTGAATTTTATGTAGAGCTTCTCTCATCTCTCTCTCTTTTCTTTCTAAGTCCCAGAATTATATTTTCTATTAGAAGCCATGATAACAACCTTAAACCAACCAACAATCTGACAAATTCAACAATTGAATGATTTCAATCCCTAAAGAATAGCATAAAGAAAGCCTCAGGGCCCAGGCATATAACAAATTTTCAATAGATACTGAATGAAACAGAGAAGAAAGAAACACAAAGAGAGAAGTAAAGCACCAAAATTTCAACCAAAGATATTACCTTTTTGACTTTTTCATATGACCATCTCATAGTCTCATCTCTTCTTCTCCTTTTGGGTTCCCTTTTGACTTTTCTTCTTCAGCCACATTTGGAAGCTTTTTGGCAGGTTCAATACAATTGGATTTTTATCTGAGCCCCAGACTTAACTTTTTGGGATCAACACTGCTAGCTCTCCGTTCCTGGTCTAGCTGAAGTTTGAGAGCTCTAAGTACTTCAATACAATTGAACGGGGAAATAACCCAGCTATGGAAACTTGAATCACTTCAAAAGAAGTGAGTTGCATTCAAGCAGAGAAACCGGATTTCATTGCTTGTAAGATTGAAGCAATATTGAACCTTGAATTGAGAATTGGGATTTGTATGAGGTCGGACACAACGATGGATTTTCAAATCGGCTATGGCAAATTGGGAAATGAATCTGGAAATTTGCTTACAAACTTGCCGAAAATCTATTCTAGAGGGAGATGCTTCCCTTCAATTCACCGAAAGCGGAGTTGCTGACCAGGAAAAAAACTCATCTTAGGTTTTCGTCAATGCTTCTTCTTCTTCTTCTTCCTTTTTTTTTTTTTTTTTTCATCTGCATGCCTACATAATTTTTCTTTGAGGCCCCTAAAATCTCATAGCATTAACAACGCTCGTATTGCACGGAAACAAAAATATTCGTCCGTTTACCATGTGAATTGGTGATTTCACATGAACCTCTGCTTCAATTAACACCATTACATACGGATTTAGCTTTGTGTGCACTGAACACTTTTTCTATTAGTGAACATACATTTTAAATGCAATGTTTTCAGAGGTCATACCCCAAAGAAGACTAGCAAGCTCAAATCATTGAAAAGGCTCAACTTTTTTCATAACTAGATAATGGGTGGCATTCCATCATCCTTTGATAATTTCACTAATCTTTTTTTTTTTTTTTTGGTAATGATAATTTGACTAATCTTGAATTATTAGATATCTCTTTCGAACAATTGCCCGATGTGACCTCACCTGGATGATTTAGACCTTTTAGAAAATAAACTTGTCGGATCCATACTACACGGACTTGGTCGGCCTTGGGCCTAAAAAATTAAAAATTAAAAAAAATTAAAAAAAATGTAAAAAAAAAAAAACAACAAGAAGAAGAAACACTGACGAAAACATTAGATAAGTTTTTCCCTGGTCAGCAACTCCACTTTCGGTGAATCGGAGGGAAGCATCTCCCTCTAGAACAGATTTTCAGTAAGCTTGTAAGCAAATTTCTAGATTCATTTCTCAATTTGCCATAGCCGATTTGAAAATCCATCGTTGTGTCCGACGCCATACAAATCTCAATTCTCAATTCAAGGTTCAATATTGCTTCAATCTTACAAGCAATGGAAGCTGTTTCTCTGCTTGAATGCAACTCACTTTTTTGAAGTGATTTAAGTTTCCATAGCTGGGTTATTTCCCCGTTTCAATGGTATTGAAGTACTTGGAGCTCTCAAACTTCAACTAGACCGGGAACGGAGAGCTAGCAATGTTGATCCCAAAAAGTTAAGTCTGGGGCTAAGATAAAAATCCAATTGTGATTGAACCTCCCAGAAAGTTTCCGAATGTGGCTGAAGAAGAAAAGTCGAAAGGTAACTCAAAAAGAGAAAAAAAGCAGGAGACTATGAGATGGTCAGATGAAAAAGTCAAAAAGGTAATATCTTTGGAAGAAATTTTGCTGCTTTACTTCTCTGTTTGTGTTTCTTTCTTCTCCGTTTCATTCAGTATCTGTTGAAAATTTGCCATAAGCTTAGAGCCTAAGGCTTTCTATATGCTATTCTTTAGGGATTGAAATCATTCAGTTGTTGAATTTGTTGGATTGTTGGTTGGTTTGAAGTTGTTATCATGATTCATGGCTTCTAATAGAAAATTTAATTATGGGGCTCAGAAAAGAAAAGAGAGAGATGAGAGAAGCTCTACATAAAATTCAAGTTGGTTCTCTTAAAAAGTATTTGAGTAGCAGCAAAGAAGAAGCATGTATGTAGATAGAGATAGTTTGAAGAATCTTTGTGCTAACCTTACAAATTTATTGAAGCATGCATGTTTTGGGGCCTTGAATTTTTTTCCGCATTGAGCCTCTCAACACAAGGCCGGCCCTGATTAGCACGCCATAAAACTCGTATGTGTGAGAAAAATTGGTACACCTCACTCACTTCTCTAACTTCTGACTTCCATCGCATCAATTGAATTCTTTTTAACAATAAATTACTAATCCGTGTCAGACAGACTGGGTTTTGAAAATACCCTGTATGCAATTGATTACTTCTTTCTCTTTTTGAAAGTACCTCCCCCTTCTTTTGAGATTTATTACGAATAATTGTGTGGAATATATGTGGACAATTCCAAAGTTGCGTCCTCATTTTCATTATATATTAATTATCAGACTAGAACTGAACTATATACAGGAGCATTGAAGTGCTCTGGGTCTAATTTCCTTCAAACCTCCCACAAACGTCAGTCAGTGCATAAAACTTACGCACACGAAGTCTGGGTGTGTTTAAGAGGAAAGATCTCATATTAAAAAAGTGACAAATAAGATATAACTTATAAGTGGGTGGATCACACTCAATTGTACTGAAGTATTTTATGTGTGAGTGGATCACACTCAATTGTACTGAAGTATTTTGTGTGTGAGTGGATCACACAATTGTACCGAAGTATTTTGTGATTAAAACCAAACACGTAACGGGTAGTTAAATTGGATCGATACAATGGTGGATCACGGGCCACTTTTGTCTCTATTCAACAATTTGTTATAACAAAAAGTATTTGATGAGACAAATACGAATCATATACAAGTACGAATTTTACGATTTAAAAAAAATGCATCCTAAATAAATTCTAAAGGGCTCATCTAGCCAAACAGAATATTGAATAAAGAAAAGACCATAAGTGCCAAGCAGTCAACAACACCATTTGAGAGATGCTGAAGTTTTGTTTTTGGTGTAGACAAGTCTTCCTCGCTAGCTAGTGTTTGTGGAATTAGTTAGTCATGCACTCATGTCTTTTCACAATATAAAGAACTTTACTTGGTATATAATTTCTCGTAGAAATATTATTAGACCTACATTCGATCTCTGAAGATAAGATGGTTCGGTGGTTCTCATGGCTCTGTCTCCTCTTCTTCCTGTTTACTTCTCAATTGAACTATTCATTACCATCTTCTAACTCTTCCTCTCCTTCTTCTTCAAGGCATGTGTGTAATTCTGATGAGAGTTCTGCTTTACTTCAATTCAAGAACTCATTTTATGTTAATCATGTTTTGGATCGTTCCTCAACTTTCTATATTCCTAAGACACACTCATGGGCAAAAGATGAAGACTGTTGCGGGTGGAGTGGTGTCACATGTGAAAGGGTCACTGGTCACGTGAGCGGCCTCAACCTCAGTTTTGGTGGGCTTCAAGGAATACTTCACTCCAACAACAGCTTATTCTCTCTTGCCCATCTCAAGATGCTAGACCTATCTTCCAATGATTTCATGGGGTCTTCCATTTCTTCCAAGTTTGGTGGATTTGTAAGTATGACACATCTTCACCTCGATGGTTCCAACTTCACCGGTAAAATCCCTTCCGAAATCTCCCAGCTTTCCAAACTAATTTCACTTAAGCTCTCTTCTGGATTAGTTTCTTCTGAGCCCTATGAAGAAACAACAATAGACACGCTTACCATGAAAGGTATTGCTCAGAACCTCACCAGCCTTAGAGTGCTTTCTCTCGATTCTGTCGACATGTCTTCAGTTGTACCTGATTCCTTCCTGAATTTGTCTTCTTCTTTGACTTCACTTTCGCTTCCATATTGTAATTTGCGTGGGAAGTTCCCAGGGACTTTATTCCACCTACCCAACCTTGAAATACTTCACTTGTATGGAAACACTAATCTCACAGGATACATCCCCAAATCTAATTGGAGTAGTCCACTGAACTCCTTAAATCTCTCTGAGACTAAAATCTCAATAGATCTGCATTTCTTGACAAGCAGTTTGAAATCTTTGAGGGCTTTGTCTCTTTGGGATTGCAATTTCGCAGGATCGCGCTCGCATATTGAATTGTCTGGTAACCTCACACAACTCATGTATTTGGATCTCTCTGATAATAGTTTTGGTGGCCAGATACCATGGTCGCTTTTAAACCTTGAGCATCTCCAACACTTGGATCTTTCAAGCAACATGTTTGTGGGTGAACTTCCAGAAATTCACGGTAGTTCCACAAAAGCATCTTCAACTTTACATGATTCTTCAAAGAAACAACTTGTTGGTGGTTCTATTCCTATGGGTTTGTCCGTGCTCCTTTTGTATAACAATTCGCTCAACGGAACAATACCATCTTGGGTATATTCTTTGCCATCTTTGGAATCTTTGTGGCTCGACAACAACGAATTCACTGGCGTTGTGAAGTTTGAAAAGTTTCAAAATCTCCAAAGTCTCACAGATCTTGTTCTTTCCTATAATCATCTAATGGTGAGTTTTCAGAACTTCAGTAATTATACATTGCCTAAACTTACATTACTGTACATGTCTGGTTGCAAAATAACTCAGTTTCCGTACTTCCTGAGAACCTCAACCCAATTAGAATACCTAGATCTTTCCGACAACCAGATTCAAGGCAACGTTCCAACATGGGTGTTGGACGTGGGGAGAAATTCATTGTTACACTTTAATCTTTCTCACAATTTCTTGACGGGTACTATAGAACAATTTCTGTGGAAGAACGTAGAAGTTGTTGACCTTAGCTCCAATTTGTTGAAAGGAAACATTCCTATTCCATCACCTTCAACTCACCTCTTTTTGATGTCGAACAATCAATTGACTGGAGCATTGCCATCCACCATTTGCAACCTGACTTCTGTCGAAGTAATTGATTTATCTAACAATAGCTTGAGTGGCAGGATTCCTCAATGTATAGGGAATTTCAGTCAAGCTCTCACAGTTTTGGATTTGCATAAGAATCAATTTCGTGGCAGGATCCCTTCAACATTCCCCAAGGGAAACATCTTGAGGAATCTTGACCTTCATGGAAATCAGTTGGAAGGGACTCTGCCGCATTCTCTAATCAATTGCACAAAGATGGAAGTTCTAGACTTGGGAGACAACAAGCTAAACGGTACTTTCCCGAATTGGTTGGAGTGTCTTCCGGAGTTGCAGGTTCTCATCTTGAGATCTAACAGACTGTATGGTCCAATTGGCAGCCCAAAATCAAGATTTCCCTTCCAAAAGCTGCGAATCATTGACCTCTCCTTCAATCAGTTTGGCGGCCCTTTGCCAACAAAGTACTTTCAGAAATTGGTGGCTATGAAAGACGTGCAAGATGATGAACTGAAGTACATGGGACAGTTCTATTACCAAGACACAGTTACAGTGGTAATGAAAGGCTTGTATTTTGAGCTGATCAAAATACAAACCATGTTCACAACCATTGATTTTTCAAGCAATGTTTTCACAGGAAAGATTCCGGCGGTCATCGGCGAGCTCAAATCATTGAAGGGGCTTAATTTCTCTAGTAACAGGCTTAGAGGGCCAATTCCATCCGCCTTCTGTAACTTGACTAATCTGGAATGGCTGGACATCTCCTCAAACATGCTTTCTGGTAAGATTCCAAGGCAACTAGCCAATTTGACGTCGCTTGCTAAGTTAAACCTATCAGGAAACCAGTTGGTTGGACCAATACCTCGCGGCAAGCAGTTTGATACATTTGAAAATGATTCATACAGTGGAAATTTGGGCTTGTGTGGATATCCACTGTCTAAAACATGTATCAACGACGAAGCACCTCAACCACCATGGTTTGATCAGCAAGATGGTGATATGAATGGATTTGATTGGCAAATAGTATGGATGGGTTATGGATGTGGAATGGTAATTGGATTGTCTGTGGGATATATTGTTCTTTCCATTGGGAAAGTTGATCAGCGGGTAAGGGTCATGGGAAGAGAAATAAGAAGCAGAATGGTGAAAAGGGCCAAGAAGGCTAGTGTTGGAACTAGAAAGTGGTGATGGTCTTTTCCTTGGTTACTAACTTACTACAAAGGCGTTCTAATGTTTACAGTTCAATAAGCCCGCCCACATATCATATTCTAGCCCTTGCTGCTATGTTTGTTTCTTTTATTAGTTTTTTCTTATTTTAGAGTTGCATTTTGTTTCACTTTTTAGGGGGGGGGGTTGTTTTGGTCGATGTCCCCCTCTCCTGACTTGTATTTTATCTATCTTTCTAGTTTTAAGTTTCAACAAATAAAAGAACGGAGGGACGGGTGGTGAGATTCTGGATAGTGGTCCCCTTTCTATTACAGAGAGTTGGCGCCTTGCGTGAAGACTACTAACAAGAGAATAATATCGTCTAATCCTCTATTAAACAAAAACAAAAACCTTCTTTCCAAAGAAAAAATAAATTTGCACTGGTTTCCTAATAACCGAATATATATAGCATATGAGTATTAGTTATTGTCATCTTGATAGTAATTTTCCTTAGTAGTTAAAGAAGCTATCGAAGAGTATGAGTTTCGTTCTTCCTCATAAACACAATCTCCTAGTGGCAGGATGAAATGATGTGTCGTCATGTATATTCATGTCCAGCAACATAGTAAGAAAGTTACGCTATTTGTCATGATGCATCTCCTTGTTAGAATTAATTCTCCATTTTGTCACCAAACTCATTGCTTTGTTAGAGCAAATAGAGTAACTAATCGTGCAATCTTTGCTAACTGCTATATGTTTGAATACATTAATTATTATAATATGAAATTTTGTAAATAAAATTGGGTAAATACTGAAAATGACGTACTGTACCAAAGATTTTGCTTTTGGTCGATGTCCCCCTCTCCTGACTTGTATTTTATCTTTCTAGTTTTAAGTTTCAACAAATAAAAGAACGGAGGGACGGGTGGTGAGATTCTGGATAGTGGTCCCCTTTCTATTACAGAGAGTTGGCGCCTTGCGTGAAGACTACTAACAAGAGAATAATATCGTCTAATCCTCTATTAAATAAAAACAAAAACCTTCTTTCCAAAGAAAAAATAAATTTGCACTGGTTTCCTAATAACCATACATATATCATATGAGTATTAGTTATTGTCATCTTGATAGTAATTTTCCTTAGTAGTTAAAGAAGCTATCGAAGAGTATGAGTTTCGTTCTTCCTCATAAACACAATCTCCTAGTGGCAGGATGAAATGATGTGTCGTCATGTATATTCATGTCCAGCAACATAGTAAGAAAGTTACGCTATTTGTCATGATGCATCTCCTTGTTAGAATCAATTCTCCGTTTTGTCACCAAACTCATTGCTTTGTTAGAGCAAATAGAGTAACTAATCGTGCAATCTTTGCTAACTGCTATATGTTTGAATACATTAATTATTATAATATGAAATTTTGTAAATAAAATTGGGTAAATACTGAAAATGACGTACTGTACCAAAGATTTTGCTTTTGGTAATTGGTAAGACCTATTAAATCTGACCATGGCAGGCTTATGTCCACCTACAAGTTATTAGCTGTGGTAACATCAAACCTGTAATTGTCCACAAACTATTGAAAAATTAAATTAAACAATACATAAACATTCTGATAAGATTACGATGATCGATGCTATGTTCTTATTTGTGTAGGCGATAAGAAGGAACAGCCAACAGATGCTTGGCTCGTCGAACAGTTAGACCAAACTCCTCCGTCAAGTCCAACTCGGTAACACACCATCTGGAAGTTCCCAATCGAAACAATGCACAAGTTGTGCCGATACTAGCTTGACTACAACTAACTCCAATTGAATTCCAGGGCAACGTCTGCGACCCAACCCAAATGGAATAAGCTGAAAGTGGTTTCCCCTCAGGTCTATACTACTCCCAGCAAATCTTTTAGGTAGAATTCATCTGCATTCGTCCAAGCATGGTTGTCTGTCCTGATTGCCCAGACGTTTATAATAACGCGCTATTTTTTGGGTATGTAGAAGCCATTAACAGTACAATCTTCAGTGGATGCATGGGGAATCAACAATGGTGCCATTGGATGTAGCCTCAAGGTTTCTTTCACTATTAAAGGAAGACAGGCAGGAGTTAAGCACACAGATTGCACCATTATATCAAAAGCACGGACGTCTAACTAGTATTCACATGTGGAACTTAGTTAAAGTGAAGAAAGAATCTAACTTACCAGAAACGTAGCTACTTCTGTGGGATTGTGAACAGCAACACTTTTGGGAGTCATTTCGTTAGAGGAAAAAAATAAGAACCTTGCATCATTAAAGGGAGAAGAGCAAAATTCTATATCAATTCCATGCAAATAGTATTTCCTCATATGCCATGCCCTAAAAAGTGAGGAGAGGACAAAACAGAACACTGATTTTGCATTTTAACAAAATTACAGTCTCAACACCCAACGTTTATAAAACTACCCTCTGACACTCGATAAGAAGTCTAGCGAATTTGATCAATCTTTCTCTTGAGACTGTTTATAGAAAATACCCTACTCAGTCATATATGAAAGAACATCTCTTCGGCATCCACTCCAGATACCAAATATATTTTAGTGTTGTGTTTTACGAGATTACTGATATAGGATAGAGTACAAGTTATTGGCATTTTCAACATTAGAAGCTTAATCATAAAAAATATCTATGATATAAGGACCACTAAAACTTAAACCGGCCAGTACCGAGTTTGTCACAAACAAACTTTAAAACCTCCAACTATGTATCGTATCAGGCAGGGAAAATGAGACACACAGTCATTACTCCAGTTGCTGCACTAACACCAGCTTCACCAAATATCACTGTTGCAGCCTCTGTAACTAAAGCAGTTGCTCCTATATCGACGACACTGAGTACACAAGTAAATTCTACAATAAGAAAGAAATGTTCAATTTCATGAAGAAAGGAAAAACAAATTCCAACAAATATGAGAAGGAAAGTACGCTGTGCCAATAAGTATGGTTGTCAAGAACAGAGTCACATCATTGCAAAGTAATCTGAAGACACCATTTTCAGGCTCTTTCTCAGCCAACTCACGCACCGGACACAAATTAATATCAATTAAGTAATCTTCGTTCAAGATTCTACATGGTCAGCTCACTCGCATTCTTTCAAATCAATGGTTTGGATCATTACCATGCTTATGAAGGTTCTAAAGTGTGTAAATTCACTGGATAATGATACTTTCCAAAGACAACAGATTATTTAGATATAGGCACCCAGAAGGCCAAAACCTATTAAGGTCATACATTCCAAGGCACAATGAGCTAATTGAAGATTCTAATAGGTTAGTTACTCACATTCTTTCAAAATTTTAATGGTTTAGATCATTCGCATTCTTCCAAGATTCTAATGCAGTCTATCATTCAGTAATTAGTGGATACACTTCAAACACAGAACTATATCAAAACATAGGCACCCCGAAGGCCAAAACACATAAAGTTCATACCTTCCAAGGCCATAGCGTGGTAATCGAAGTCTCTGCCATTGAGAAAAAATGCCGAGAAACCCAAAAGCGCCGCCAAAATCAAACCCTGCTCTTTAAGAACCTGAAGAACCAGCAGCGTCTTCGGCCCAGCATTTCTGAACATTAATATGCACTTGCCAACAACCACATAGCTTGCATTGACCACACCCTCCACAGCAAAAGCTCTCCTAGACCCATACACCAAAACCCCACAAGCCATTGTTGCTAAAACAACTCCACGCTTCACCATTACCCTAACAAAATCAAAACTCGAACCCGAAACAGCAGTTGTACCACTAGAACTCTCAGTATCTTTACCTAAAGTTCTCAAACAAGCTCTATTAGCAAACAGGTCAACTCCCTCGCATCTTGGACCTAATAACCTCCGAAAATCACTACTGCCAAGGCAATTCGACACCAATCGAAATGGGTATCGATTACTTTGCACAGAAGAATTGGCAGGGAAATTCTTTTGCTTATGGTAATACAAGAAACTCAATGATTTCGAACCAGAAATGAATCTGGGCGGGCTTAGAATTGAAGACTCAAGCGCCATAGCACCTAAAACCAGAATTTGAACAAGACCCAGAACGCAGAGTTCAGCTCCCAAGAACTAATCAAAGCCAAAGAATCACATGAATGAAATGTTTTTTTTGGAATATTAGAATTGGATGTTCAAGTGTGGATGGGATGGGAGGCTAAGGTTGTGGGAGGAATTGAAGATGAAGAGAATTGGGAAGGAAGCGGGTCATAGTTGCAGGGAGAGGGTGGAGAGATAGAGAAGTGGGTGTGGGATATTGTTAGAATTGTTTGTTCATAAACATGTTTGGTTGTTGGAGTTGACAGAGTGAGCAAATTGAGCGTGGGTTTTGGTAGCGGCAACTTGTATTCAACTTGATTGTTTGCTCGACCTTTACCCTTGTGTTTTGTTTGCTCTTTGCTTTCTATTTTCTTACTCGTCTTGGTCTAGTCGGAAAAGAGTCGAACTTCTCATCTCTTCCAACATTTTTTTTTTGTCATATTTTCGTTTCATAAAAATTTATTGAACTGGACCGGCAAGTAGAAGGAGGTGAGAAAAGCATCAGCTTAAACTGCAAAATTAGGCGTCAATCAGGGTTGGTATAAATGGCAAAACATTTGCTTGAGTGAAACCTCAATCCAAGTTCGAGCCTCATTATTTACAAATTAAGTTGTTAAGTACCAGGGTCATGCGGGATCCATGTGACATTGGTTGGTGAAAGTGTCAGTTTCCAGAGAGTGTGGGTCATCACGTGACTCGACTGTCAAATGCCTGCAAGCTTTTAAGGTGGAAAATCTTGGGTCAGACAAGTCTAATTGCTCTCATGTGGGATTTGGGGCTAGACCATATGTTAATTGGGTTTCTACGAAGTACAGATGGTTCATTATGTTCCTAGGTGGGCTACCTCCCCCGTCCAAATACCATTGTTCGAAAAAAAAAATTAGGCATGCATATTGCGGCCCTTATTACATTGAATTAACGATATAAAATCTCAGGTTACGATAAAACAGTGTCTTGTTGCTATATTATCACATTCAACATTTATATGTTCTAATTCCATCTAAAAGGCATCTATCAAACAGAAGGTTTTTATCTCCTTTTAAAAGTGTGTAAACAATTGTTTGTGCATCTGTCTCTAACTCAAGATGAAGAAAACCACGCTTCAATGAAAGATCTTAATTTCTATATGGAAGTGGAAACACCGAAATTGGTTATAGGTGATACTTATCTATAATATTATTAAGAAAACTCACCTTGTTAGCCAAAGTGGACATAAAAAAACACAAAGACCCACATACCATATATTATTTTAAATGATTTCTAATATTTGAAGGGTATTATAGTAAATAATAAAATACTAATAAAGCGTTAAAAGGAAAAAAATCTGTTCTTACAAACCCATTTTTGTACGTGGATACCTTCCTACTGCTCTATTATACAGGTAACTTCCCACTACTATCATCTGTAGATAACTCTCCATATGTCTCTTAAGTAATTATCAAGACATTAATATTACAAAAAGAACAAAAAATCTGTTTTACATATGCATAGCATATGTGGGCAAGGCTAGTTTGAATTATAATTAGTAACGGGTCATCACTGTGTCACTCAATATTGTCCATCATGTAACCTATTTAAAATATAAAAAAATAATAAAAAATTCAATGCTGCAAACTTTGGATGAACAAAAAAAAGCTATAAATTACCTTAAAAATTAAATCCCTATACATTCAGGCCCACCCGTGTGACTTTAGAGGCCCAAGACAAAAAATTATGAGGCACTTGATTCAAGATCGCCTTCTGGTCTGCATTCTTCAGCCATACACCACGGCCATTTTGCTGTCCTAAAATATAAAACAAGATATTCTAAGTCCTGTTGTCCTAAAATAGGAGCATTAATATCAAAAATCGATTGAAATAACCAACTTAATCATGACCCCTCTTATCAATCATTTGAAGAACAAAAGGTTCTAATCAAGCCAACCAACATGAACTGCAATTTACATCATGACATGCTTTCTTTTGAAGTTTAAAGGCACAAACTTTTCTCTGATTAGAAGAAATACAAGGAACCAAGGATAGTTACGGTGAAGGTACAACCACCCAAAGCTTATGACATGTTTACTTCTTAGAATAGCAAAAATCATAACTATGAGATAACTGAAATGAGAGAAACATCGAACGATATGAAAATATTTCATTTCCATTAAGTTGTATACTTACCACATGGAATCAAAATATGAATGCAACCGATTATAATTGATGTTGTTTACTAATGTTCATGAATTGAAATTAAAACTAGTTCGATTATTAAAAAATTCCCTCAAAAATAAATGTTCATGAGAGAGTATATATATTTCAAGGGTTATGGATAATTTGGGGTTACTGAAGTACGTAAGGATAATTTGGGGTTACTGAAATATGTAAGGATACTTTGGGTAAGAAAAAATATATCATTCTTTAGGCTTTCATTACTAAACTCATACCCCTTGCTTATCAAATTCCGGATTATTCAAGAATCAGACCATGATAATTAGGTGAGACCCACACCCATTCCAATAGTTATATATGTTAGTAAACGTAGGAAAACTCATACACCGGAATCATTCCCTTCATTTTCATTCCTATTCTAGATAAGTAGACATGTCACTAATGTAATCTCCAAGTTTCACAACATGAGTCAAAGCCCAGATCAGAACTATAAAATTTTTAACTATACCAATTGGAATTGCAGACGAACTCATACATGTGATTCTGCGAAGTTCAATTGCAGACGAAATACATCGACTTCTCTTGATTCAAAATCCTCTTCTAATCCTTTGGTGGTGGATTGAGAAAGAGAAGTTGAATTTATCGAGAAATAAAACAGTTTGTCTTTAAGTCCTTTTTTTTTTTAGCTGGGCAATAATTTTTTATCTTGAGGCCCATAAAACCTTAGGCCCTAATTACATTTTTTTTAGCAATGGGCCTAATTACATTGAAAGACATATGATTGAACAATCAACTAAGAAGTTTATCATACTAACTTACACTCGCAGTCCACTTAATGACATGAACGCTACAACTACAAGGCACATATGAGCATGATAAGAAAGAAAATGGCAACTAGTGTCCCTTGTTTTGATCAACTAGGTGCTCATTTGAAGCCAAAGTTTCTTCTTCCTCTTTCATAACGGATAGAGTCACTGTTTAGTCAATATGATGTAAGCTGGAAACCTTATAAGATTCAAAATCTCACAAAAAGTTAAATTGTTACTATTTGTTCAAGGAAGCCAATGGGACTAAAGGTTAGCTGAGTCACCAAAAGCAAGATCAATCCTTAAAATAACTCCAACCCTTATGACAAATGAGACATAGTGTCTAGATGATATAAAAAGTAAATAAAATGGACCCCACACAATTCGTGTCCAATTGTCTTTGACAAACTGGGTCGGTTCTACCAAATTTGATAGATGAAATCTTATGCTAATTTTTTTTTTTTTCATAATGTTTGGGTCATATGGACTCTAGAATATATAGGACCAAAAAGTTGAAATATTTTAGTTATGTGTATGGTGGATCCCATATGTATGTACGTCTGTATATGTATATGTGTGTGTATATATATACAGTCCGGCTACGGTGCGGACGTTTGTACCGTGCGGACGATACATATTTCCCTTTTTTTCCCCACTTTTCGGTCACATTTTCACATCTTAACCGTTTAGTTTTTAGGTCATAATGTATAGATCACATCTACAAAATTTCAGCCAATTTGGAGGTAGTTAAGGCATACAAAACTGTAATTTACCATTATAAATGCGAACTGTTCTGGTTCGACAGATTCGGTCCGTTCGTGTAAATTGCAGTTTTTGATGCCTTAATGATCACCAAATTGGCTGAAATTTTACAGAGGTGATCTATTCATTAGGACTTAAAAAATGAACAGTTAAGATGTAAAAATGTAGCAGGAAAAGTGGTCGAAAACAGGAAATCCGTACCGAAATTTCGGCACGGACGTCCCTAAACCCTAAACCATATATATATACAACCTTGCTCAGGTGCGGATATCTGCACGTAAGCAAAAAGCTACAGATTTTCATATTTGACCCACTTTCTGGTTATATTTTCACATCTTAACGGTTCAGATTTTAGGTCCTAATGTATAGATCACCTCTATAAAATTTCAGCTAATTTGGTGATCGTTAAGGCATCCAAAACTGCAATTTACACGAACGAACTAAATCTGTCTAATCAGAACCGTTCATATACATTGTTGTAAATTGCAGTTTTGGATGCTTTAACGATCGCCAAATTGGCTGAAGTTTTGCAGAGGTGATCTATACATTAGGACCTAAAAATTAAACCGTTAAAATGTGAAAATGTGATCGAAAAGTGGGTCAAATATGGAAATCTGTAGCTAAGAAAAACTGAGGACGTCTGTAGTGGAGAAACTCTGTGTGTGTGTGTGTGTCTCAAGTTATAAATAAATTAACATGTAGTTTGTAACCAGAGAAATTTTGACATACTATTTACACCTTAACACTATTAAGGTCGCTAGTTGTATTAAAAAAACACAAAATATATAAGAACAATTATAGTCACGAAATGGCTTGATAGAGAGACAGCCCAATTTGTTTGAGAAAAATTCTTCTAGGTCAAATTCCCTCAAGGCAAAATTAAGTGAGGTGAATCCCCTTAAGGCATATCCAAGTGAGGTGAAATTCCCTCAAGGTAAATCTAAGTGAGGTAGAATCCATTCAAGGATCCAAGTGACGTGAAGTCTCCTTAAGGCAGATCTAAGTGAGATGAAATCATGTTTTAGACTTCTAGTCAAAAGACGAGTTAAAAGAGAGACGACCCAAGCAATTTAAGAAGATCTGAGAAGGTCATGTCCCCTCGAGGTGAAATCCTCTTTAGGTGGAATTGGATAAGACATTACCACACTTCACCCGAAAATGAAACAGACAACGGGTAAAATTCCTTGTCCGATTTTGAGTATCACTGTTGTGTATCGGAGTGTTGTTTGTTTAAAATTTACACAATGGTCCTCCACCGTTGTCTGATATATAAACATTTGACATCTTTTTGTTATCAGCGTTGTGTCTTCTCTAGGCAGATGCCAGATATAGTTACCGCATAGCATGGCAGAGCATACTTCATATAACAGAACCTGTTTCCAAGCCATTATTGAAAAGCTTAGTCAGACAATGTAGTTTTTAATTTCACCGTCGTCTAATATACCATTACACTTCAGTTGTACAATATAGTTTTTGTGTGAATTAGTTTTGAACAACATAGTTCAGTTTTTATCATTGTAAAATGAGAAGACATTTTTTTTTAATTTTTCTTAAACCATTGTGTGTTATGTAAAGAGTGCATTGGGCGAATGGCCATTTTTTTGGTATTCAGAGGTTGTTACGCTATAAAACTGTTGTACGATCAAATTCATTTGCTATTTTTTGTGCATCTCTCCATTTTACCTAATGAACAGTGATCAATTGAAAAGAAAACACATTGCAAACCATCAAATGAGTAATCCAACCCATACTATAAATCTCAGATGTTAAAAGAGAGCATTTCTCAATCATCCAAGCCAACAGTAAAACAAGAAAAGCATTCTTGTAAATGCCTATCTACTTGGGACATCAAAAACTGATACGCATATTGTTCCAAAACATGCCTCTTATGAAGTCCTCATTGATGGTTGACAAATTCCTTGAAAGTCTTATACCATCTTAGCTTTCCAGTATTCTCGACTACCAGAAATGACAGTCTTCAACTCATTGCCCTCTAATGCTGTCTGCAAAACATATAGGGAGAGTACTTTTTAGTGACAAATCGATACCTCACACTAGTTCATTTTCAGGTTTTAATAAGCTTTATCCCTCTCATTTGCAGGAAGGGAGCATTTCAAAGATAGATTCTAAAGCTTCCTTTTGCAAAGGGAATTCGATGATAAACAGTAGCCAGCAAACATTATTTCATTCAATTGAAGATTATTACCTCGCCATGGCAAAACAAAGCCTTCACATTATTTTCCCAATCACGCAACGTGAAGTCTCTGTCCAACAATGTTCCTTCTAGGTCTCCCAATGACAGCCTTTAATTCATTGCTACTTGATGTTCTGCCCTCCAATTCTACCAGCAAAACATATAGAAGAGTAGTTTTAGTGAGCTAACTTAAATACTAGCACCTGAACTTCATCTAATATTACTAAATCAGACAGCACATGTCTTCATCTAATATTACCAAATCTGAAAGCACATGTTCTAACACAAAGTATATGATCAAGCCTATAGCAGCAATACCCAAAAAGAGAAGTAGAGCTATAACAAAGACAAACTTATATCGCTCAGTCCAAAGACATCTGTAAACAGAACAGGTGAAAAGGGGAGGGAAACTAACAAACAAAAACCTAGAAAGCTAACAGAAATGGCTTAAGTTGATAATAAGAAACATAAACTATCATTCCATGCAAGAGCCACCAATAGAGAGAGAGAAATAACGGATGAAGTAGCTTCTAAACAAAGGCAATTCAACTTAATTAGATAAAGAGTAGTTCAAGAAGAATGGGAACGTGCTTAACAGTTTGTGGTAAAATCTCTGACATAATTATGATGTCTAACTTTCTAGAATAATAATCTGCTCACAGAACTAAAAAAATACACCTTGATGTGTCTTGGCAATTAAAGTTTCATAGTCACACGGATAATGCTCATGCCACCTCATCTAGAAATTATGTTACAATCAAAACACAACACAAATACAAAATTCCAATATGAATTTCATTTCATTTACGATTTAACCATCCTTGTTTATAAGCACTCATATTTAGTAATTCTCTCTCCCAATACTGAGCTAGACATACACGACAAAACCAAAAACATATAGAACAGCACCTACACAAAGATGAAGTACAATTCATATACTTGTCAAAAGTCACCAATTCATACACAATTTTGGGTTGTATATAACACACTAGCAGATGACACGACCACAACCCTCTTTACTTTTTCCTTGATACATGCATCTAGACATGTCCAACACTACTTGGTTATCATGTTATGTTTTTGTTTAATTCAATCATGCAGGAGTTTAAACAGCATCAATGCATCTAGAGAAGTAGATTGAAATACGTTGGTTAAAGTCTATAAAGTGAAAACAGCAAGGTGAAACAATGATTACTCAAAATGATCAAAATCTTGCCTCATTAGAGTTAGAAACTTCGCCAAAGGAACAGGGCAGGCAGCGTGAAAAACACCAGAACACCCAGAAATGGCAGCACAAAGACCTCCAAAGTCGAACAAGTCTGCCTTGAACGGTTGCAAATTCTCATAAGCGTTTTCCAATTTCTTCAAATGGGCATTCTTCTCATTACCTGAAATTTTGAACAGGGATAAGTCCCCCTTATTTTTGCTACTGAATTAATTCCAAACCAGCACAAACCCCAGAGCTCTTCATAAAACACCAACCACCAAACCAAGCAACCAAACCATCAAAAGCCCCAAACTTTTCACCTCCATTAAAATCAAAAGCAACTATATATTCGTACCTGGAGACGAATATTCCGAAACCTCTCCTGGGCATCGCTCATAGTGAAAGCCCGACCCCATCCACACCGCCATTACAGGGTCGTTTCATCGCGGCCACCACCCCTCCGACCACTACACGGCCCAAGACTCACCAGTATCTTCCTCCCTCTTTCCATCAAACGAAACTTAAAACACTTCCAAACTTCAATTCAAGTCTTAACAGATACTCACTCCTCTTCCTCTTCAATTTCGCAATTTCTGATCTTCTATAGCATCAGAGAAACCCTAGATTCTCCGAGAAAAAAAAACAGGGGGAAGAAAAGATTAAAGGTGATTAGGGACACGAGAGGAGCTCTCTCTCCGTCCTTCGGTATGAGCTTGTCGGAATGACATTGACGAAGAAGAAGGTCATGGAGGCGGCAATAGATCGGAGAGGCCAGTAAGGACGAGGGAGTGATTCAAAATTGAAAGGAGAATAAGATTCAGAAAAATTAGGGTTTGGAGGAAATTTGGGAGGGGACGTAATATTTGATTGGATTTCTGTGAATTGAAACGAAAAGGAAACAAAGGAAAAAATGGAAGACGAAGACGTTTGGGTGTTTGGTGATTTGAGATCTCTTTTTTATTCAATTAGGGAAGGTTGTTTGAGGTGGGTCTGAGCCTTTGAGGAGATGGCTCGAAGAAAAGGTAACTATTTCGTCCGAGCATTAAAAAGAGAAAAATCTTCGAGTAGTACTTGAATTATGATCCAATGCATATTTTGATACCTAAACTTTCAAAACTATCCTAATGATATCTGAACTATTGCTCCGTTTCTCCATATGGTACTTCCGTCAAATGTGTCGTTAACTTTGCCTATAAATTTTTTTTTTTTTGGAGATGAATGTCATCCTATAAGAATTAGCCACGTAGGCAAAGTTAACGGCACATTTGACGGAAGTACCATATGGAGAAATGGAGCAATAGTTCAGGTACCATTATGGTAGTTTTGAAAGTTTAGGTACCAAAATGTGCATTGGATCATAGTTCAGGTACCATTTGAGGATTTTCCCCCATTAAAAATGACTCGATTAAACCTGAGTCGAAGAATTCTAAAGAAAAAGATCCCGCTTTATGCAATCAAAGTTTGTCATTCACACAACACAAATAACTAATTTGGTTGTGGCAGCATACAATTATTAAATATATCTTGATCTGTTTAAGTAAATTCAGAATATGTGTCTGACCCAAACTCTCTGTTACTTAATGTAGTGGTAATAGGGTTTTAATTAGAGATAGTCTCGGAGTTAGAGATATTCATTCAATGTATGATTACATTTCCTTATACAATTCAGATTATATACGTGGTAATTCTCTATATAAAGAGACTTGTTTTAGGGAATCAGAAATTGAGAGAAATTCGCTGTGTGTTCTCATTGATAATATGAGTCTCTTTATATAGAGGATTACAATACATAGAATCTGAACATACAAAGAAAGTAATTCTACATTGAATAGGATTCTAAATCCTTCTATAACCCTATTACCACTAGGTTAAGTAACCTAGAGTTTGGGCCAGACACATAATCTGGATTTCCTTGAACACTCCCCCTTGTGTCGCCCAAACGTGGTGCTTCTCTCGTTGCCTCATTAAAAACCTTGCTGAGTAACAAAAACTCAATGGGACAAAAATATCCTCGGTCGAAGGGGAAAAAGAGTACAACACACCCTTCACGTTTCGAGACCATACATGTAGACATCTCCCCCTGATGTCTGCGTCTCCCCTTGATGATTACGATCATGGGAGTTCAGATAGTTTCCGCAAGCCAATTCTTGCCACATGTTTCTCGAACGTGGATTTAGGCAATGACTTAGTAAACAAGCCTGCCACATTATCCTCAGATCGAACCTGGTTTACTTTGATCTTGAGAAGCTTTGTTGTTGCTGATTGTAGAAGAATTTAGGCGATATATGCTTGGTGTTGTCGCCTTTGATGTAGCCTTGCTTCATTTGTTCAATGCAAGCAGCATTATCCTCATAAATGCTTGGTGGCTCATCAGTGGTAGACTTCAAACCACAATTACTTCGAACGTGCGTAACTATGGATCGTAACCATATACATTCACGAACTGCTTCGTGAAGAGCAATAATCTCTGCATGATTCGAAGAGGTAGCGACTAAGGTCTGCTTTGTAGACCTCCAAGATATCACGGTATTTCCCATGGTGAATACATAACCAGTTTGGGAACGACATTTGTGTGGGTCAGAGAGATACCCAGCATCAGCAAAAGATTCCAAAACACCTATATCGTTTTTGGATAGGGAGAGGGAACGCAATCCACCATGTGTGGTGTTCCGGTTATTTGATGGGTCTGAATCCATCATCTCTCTGTAGGGATAGAATAAGCCCATATCGATCGTACCACTTAGGTATCGAAAGATATCTTTAACACTAGTCTAATGGCGTCGTGTTGGCGCGGAGCTATATCTAGCTAACAAGTTCACAGCGAATGAGATGTCCGGTCTCGTGCATTGTGCTAAGTACAATAATGCGCCTATTGCACTTCGATATGGAACTTCTGCCTCTAACACTTCTTCGTCGTCATCTTTTGGACGGAATGGATCTTTCTTTGGATCAAGACTACAGACGACCATTGGGGTGCTTGAAGGCTTAATCTTATCAGTATTGAAATGCCTAAGCATCTTTTGGGTATAAGCTGATTGATGAATTAGAATACCATCTTCACGGTGCTCAAGTTCCAAACTGAGGCAAAACCGTGTTTTCCCAAGATCTTTCATCTCAAACTCGGATTTCAAGTGTTCAGCGGTTTCCCTTAACTCTTTAAGGGTGCCAATTATATTCATGTCATCGACAAAGATCGCTACTATTGCAAATCCGGAACTTGTTCTTTTTATGAACACACATGGGCATAGTTTATTATTGACATATCCCTTCCCAATCAAGTAGTCACTCAGACGGTTATACCACATCTGTTCGGATTGTTTCAATCCATATAGTGAGGTTTTAATCTTATGGCCAACGCACTCCATGGTTTAGAGCCACTTGATTTGGGTAACTAAATTCCATCTGGAACTTTCATGTATATTTCCTTATCTAGATCCCCATATAGATACGCTGTAACCACGTCCATAAGCTGCATGTTCAGTTTTTCGAAAACTACCAAACTGATAAGGTAGCGGAACGTAATGACGTCCATTACGGGAGAATAGGTCTCCTCGTAGTCGATTCCAGAGCGTTGTGAGAAGCCTTGCGCCACTAGGCGAGCTTTGTACCTAACAATCTCGTTTTTCTCATTACGCTTTCTAACGAATACCCATTATGACCAACTGGTTTGGTGTTAGGCGGTATTGGTACAATTTTGTCAAATACCTTTCTTTTCGTTAGAGAATCAAGTTCTGCATGGATCGCATCTTTCCATTTTGGCCAATCAGCTCTACGTTGGCATTCATCAACGTAGCGTGGTTTGATGTTATCGGTCTCAATAATCTCACGCGCTACTGAATACGCGAATACATCATCAATGATGATGAAGCTGCTTTCCCACGTCCCATGTACACTAGTATGATTCACAGAGATCTCTACGTTCTCAGGGATAGGTTCTGACATTGAGGCATCCCCCAATGATGTCTCTTGGACATAACCATAATCTGAAACATTCTCATGGGACGGATTTTGAGTATCGATGATCAAAGGATTTGTTTGTGCCTCTTTCACTCTCTTTCTAGGGCAAGTATCCTTCGAACCAATTAGTCTACAATGCTTCCTTGTGGGACCTGCGGCCATTGATGCCACATCATTGCCATGCTGGGCAATTGCGCCATCTCCTGGTGTCACAGGAGTGGAGTTATGTCCATTATTAGGGACATCAATCCTTACAGGGACATTTGCAGCAGATATGTGTGATCTCGTCACTTTGGCAACATCAGAAAACGCATCAGGCAGAGTGTCTGCTATGTTCTGGAGCTCGATTATTCTTCGCACTTCAAGTTCCGACTGTGCGGTATTGGGATCGAGATGAGACATAGTGGGGATAGCCACGACAATTCCTATCGTTCCTGTTGAACATTTATGTTCTTATCTCCCCCTAACGAGGGGATGACTGTCTCATCAAAGTGGCAATCAGCAAATCTAGAGGTAAAAAGATCACTTGTCAAAGGTTCAAGATAGAGGATGATAGTTGGAGATTCATAGCCAACATAAATGTCCAGTCGTCATTGTGGACCCATCTTTGTATGCTGTGGCGGCGTAATAGGCACATAAATAGCACACCCAAAAATGCGTAAGTGCGAGATATCAGGCTTGTACCCAGTCACTAGCTGTAACGCAGAATAAGATTGAGTTGCAGTAGGTCGTAGAAGAATGTGCGTCGCTGCGTGCAATATTGCATATCCCCAAGCAGAAACAGGAAGACTGGTGCGCATTACCAATGTTCGAGCTATCATTTGTAGTCGTTTGATAGCAGCTTCTATGAGACCATTTTGGGTATGAACATGGGGAACTGGATGCTCATCATCAATCCCCAATGACATGCAATAGTCATCGAATGTTTCGATGTAAACTCCCAGCATTATCAAGTTGAATTGACTTAATTGGATGGTCAGGGTAGTGAGCCCGGAGACGGATGATCTGGGCAAGGAGTTAGCATAAACAGCATTGCGAGTGGACAACGGCGCGACATGTAACTAGCGTGTCGACACATCAACCAATACCATAAAGTATTTAAAAGGTCCACATGATGGTTGAATTGGTCCACAGATATCCCCTTGGATTCTCTGTAAGAACGGAATAAGTATTTTAGGATACTTTGTGTAGGACGGTCTTAGTCCTAATTTCCCGAATGAACAGGCTTTGCAGAATAAGCGAGGGGCCTTAGAAGCAACCAATGAGGATTTTGATTGGGCCGGAGCGTCTGTAACGCTATTAGAAGCAAAATGTGTGACCACATCTCCTATGATGGTGTTAGAGCTATGTAAATTGGTGTGTGTGGCGTCATTGCCACTAGGAGGAATAACCATGGCATCATGCTCATGGTTGGCGCCATTTGTGGCGTCATCACAAGGGACAGGAGCGGCCTTGCGGCGACCCAAGACAGCAGCAGCGATATGTGGTTCCGCCAGTTCTGGGCTCCTTAGGACTAGGGCTACGATATGTGGGGCGGTGGTTGCAGAATTTTGAAGGTTACGAAAATATGGTTTTCAGGGTTAGGGCTTCGTGTTGATAACGTGTTTTTGGGAATCAGAAATTGAGAGAAATTCGCAGTGTGTTCTCATTGATAATAGAGGCCTCTTTATATAAATGATTACAATGCATAGAATCTGAACATACAAGGAAATTAATTCTACATTGAATAGGATTCTAAATCCTTTTATAACCTTATTACCACTAGGTGTAGTAACCTAGAATTTGGGCCAGACACATAATCTGGATTTCCTTGAACTAGACTCATATTATCAATGAAATGACATAGCAATTGTCTCTCAATTTCAGTTTACCTTAAACATGTTATCAGCACGAAACCCTAACCTTGAAACAAATAGCCAAACCCTGATTCAAGAAGTAAAAACCCTAAATTCGAATACAAAACCTTGAATCTTTTTCTGCCTCCACCTCCTACCTTGAAGCCCTACACACTAGGAGTCAAGAACCAGCTGCAGGACCACCAGAAGCTGCCAGAAACCTACCAAACCGGCCACCGGAAGCTTCAAATCACACGCAACAAATATTCCACCGGTTCACCACCTTTCGGACCTATAATTGCTACCAAAAGTAGCGTCTGATTCCCAGAATGTAGGAACTGAAATCTTCTTTCCCGAAATAGGCTATTTACTCCCTGAACTGCCCAGAAGTACAGGTTGCACCTTGTAGCGGTAGAGAGGAGAAGGGAAAAAAAAAAAAAAGGAGAAGAAAGAAGCAAGTGGCCCAGCCGAGAAGAAGAAAGAAAGAAGCCTAGAAACAGGCCCACTTACACAGCCCAGAAGCAGCAACGTTAGATACGCCATATAATCAGATTCTGCCACGTCAGATACACTACATAATCAAATTCTGCCACAAAATCAGAAGCAGCCACGTCAGATACGCCACGTCACCGAATTTGCCAAGTCAGCAATCCGGTGCCACCTCAGCTCTGACCGGCGGCTTTTCCAGCTAGATTTCTAGTGACTTTTCCTACTAGATTTTTCTAGCGACTTTTCCGGCCAAATTTAAGGAGACCTATTTTGAGGTTTTTCCAGCCAGATTTCTAGTGACTTTTCCTGCTAGTTCCTGTTTTTGAAGTTTTTATTTCTTTTCTCTTCTTTTTTTCTCGAGGACTTACAACCTCCCTTCTTCTAACCCCCTTTCTTCACATAGGAAGACCTAATTAAGCTGAACTGTAGGGGTTTGTGCTCACTCCAAGCTTGGAGCTTGTTGAGATATCCAAACTTAGAGTTTGTAGAGAATTTATGATCGACCACTTACGTCATTGTTTCGATCTAATCTAATATCACTTGGAATTGAATTTCTTGGAAGCGATTACGCTCAGAAATTCCTAATTTCTTGGAAGCAACTACGCTCAGAAATTTTATATGTTTTCGTGGTAGCCTTTTACGCTCTGAAACTAACCTTTTTTCTTGTTCTCCTTCAGGATGAGTAACCTAAACAAATTGGACTTTGCTCCATTGGGAACAATTGGCTCTAGATATCAGAGGTGGGTTCGTGATGTGCACCAGCATCTCAAGGCAAATGGAATCCTGGATACGATTCTCGAGCCTAGCCAGGACGTGCTAACTGTTGAACAAGCTTAAGCTTTAGAAGTAGATAGAGCAACCTTAGAGGCAAATAAGGTGAAAGCCATTCCTAATGACTCGTCATATGGTTGATTCGCTCCAGTATGAGTGTATGAATGAAGAAGACCCAGAAGGCTGTGGGTCTCACTCGAAGAAATATTTGGCAACGTATGTGACTCCCTATATCCTGACCTAGAAGTGAGATGGTATTGCCTCTGCTTCTGTGATTTCAAGTCAGTTCTTGACTATAACTCAGAAGAACTTTGCATTAAATCCTTAATGTAATTCTATGGTAAAGAGATCACAGATACGATGTTGATTGAGAAGACTCTCTCTACCTTCCCTGTCTCTACATTGATGGTTACTAAGAACTATCGAATCCATGTTACTACAGGACGGATCACAAGGTTTCATGAGCTTATCGGAGCTATGAATGTCACTGAAAAGCATGACAACATCCTTGTGAAGAACTAGAATTCGAGATATGTGGAAACATAGCATATTCCGGAATCCAATTATAGTCGCTCCCCTAAGACAGGACGCTAAGAGCGAAACCCTAATCTTAGGAATACTTTTGGATGTTCTGGTCCATATAATCACTCTACTTGGGAAGGTAACCATCAAAATAGGCTAACATGGAACTAAAGAGGTCAACGTGGAAAGAGATAGGGAGGCAACGCCTCTGGCCATGTTTGTGGCACCACCAACAATAAAAGCCATCTAAATAATGCTTTCAAAGCACTTCAATCAATAGAGTCTGAGCAAAGAGATGTATGTTCTCGATGTGGAGCATCTTGTCATTGGGCACAAGTTTGTAGAGCTCGTGAAGAAATTGTCACGGCCTACAAAGCATATTGTGAAACAAGAGAAGCTCACTATGTGGAACAAGAAGATCAAGAAGATGATCTAGTGTGAAGGGTTGAAGACTACAAATCTTGTTGGGATCAATAGATTGCCAGTTTAAGTCTTTATTTTTCTAAGAGATGTAATAGGCAATTGTTATATAATTTGTAGTAAATGACATTGGTTTAGTTTTTCTTCACATAGACTCATCCAAAATGAGTATGATGTCTAGGAAGGTTTTGAGATAAGTGGTACTTAAGTGAGCTTTACTCCATCGATATCTCTCTACACACCTGGTCATATTTATTTTAGAGTTATCGAAAGAAGTCAAACAACTACCTTTGTTTTGCATTAGCTAGCATTTGGATTAGCTTCTCCTAATGGTTAAGAGACAATGATGTACTCCGTTGGCTTAAAATTTCGAGTTCTTTTCATTACGACTTCATTTTGATTTTGAGCATATTACATTGTGACTACGATGGCTGAGCCATCAGCATTAATTCAAGGACATGGAATAGCCCAAGTTCCACTTACCAAATGGCACCTTGATTACTGTCATAGAAACCCTCTACGCTCCTAAGGTAAATCGCACCTATGAATAACCAACGGATTCCATGCGAAAATGCATGTAGAGAATGAAAATGAGTTCCTTTGCAATACCTCTAACGATTGAGAACAAAGGCGCATCTTAGAGAAGTTTATGTGTCTCTCTAATGGACTCTATGTCACTATTCAAGCTATTAAATCTAATGAAGTTATGAGAGAAGCTCTTGGTTTTAGACACATATTGTCTTTGTCACGACAGGAAAGGTCATCCTGATCATGATATGATGATCCGTCTGCTAAAGACTTCACATGGACATCCTTTCTCTTGAGCGAAACGAAGCATAAATCAAAAGTTGATTCTTGAACTAAGTGTGACCGCTGCCGTCCACCACCAGCTTAGGGCTGGCACAGTTCCTATCCATGATGCCATGGATGGCGTCCATCATGGTGATGGCTCCCCAGGTAATGTTGCAATCACTAACTTTGCTTCAAATAACGTTTCAGACGCTTAGGCCCAACCAAAATTCTCATTGGTTGATTCTAAGGCCTCTCACTCGTTTTACAAAGCCCGTTCCTTAGGGAGATTAGGACTGAGACCGTCCTATGCAAATGATATGAAAATACTCATTCTGTTCTTACATAGAATCCATGGAGATTCTGTGGACTGATTCAATCAATCTGCAAACGTTTAAATATCTCATGATGTTGGTTGACACGCAAACATGCTGGTCACATGTTTTGCCATTATCCACTTGTAATGCTGCTTATGCTACCCTCCTAGCACATATCATATGACAACGGGCTCACTCCCCGGATCATCCTATTTATTCAATTGGATTTAACTATGCTAGAGAGTTTACATCGAAGACTTTCAATGGTTATTGCAATGAGACTGATGTTGGACATCATATTCCCATGTACACACCCAAATGGCCTTGCAGAAATGACTACGATGGTAGTCCGGACATTAGTAATGCACACCAATCTCCTTATATCCGCTTGGGATGATGCAATATTGCATGCAGCTATGCTAATTCGTCTACGACCTACCGCCACTCTATGTATCTCTATGTTACAACTAGTGATTAGGTATAAGTATTTCGTACATATACATATTTGAGTGAAACATTTATGTGCCAATGCGTAGCCACATCGCACTATGATAGGTCCCTTTAAATGAATGGGCAACTCAGTTGGATTTGGAACTCCAACAATCATCTGCCACTTAATGCTCTTGCAAGGTGATCTCACTACCACTAGATTTGCAGGTTGTCACTTTGATAAGACAGTCTTCCTGTAGTTAGGGGGAGATAAGAACATGAATGTTCAGCGGGAACGACATGAATTGTCGTGATCTGTCCCCATTATGTCTAATCTCGATCCCTATTAAAGTGACGAGATCACGTATCTATTGCAAATATGCCTGCAAGGAAGGAAGTCCCTACGAGAGGATGTAGCACTACCCTATATGGAGGTAGGTATGGTGCTAATACCAAAGAGAGTGGCACTCCGACGTTATAGGTCATGGCCCCAGCTAGGATGCATGAGAGGCTCATGGGGTTGAAGGATACCTTGGCGCAACCCAATTCTTGGATCACCGATGCTCAAAATTCATCTCATAAGTATCTTCTGGATTATGGTTATCGTTGGGAGACGTCTTAATGTCAGCACCTATTCTTGAGAATATAGAGCTCTATGAAAATTATACTAGTGTACATAAGATGTGAGATAGAAACTCTTTCATAATTGATGATGTAGTTACGCATTTCATTGCGTATGAGTTTGTTAAGTCAGATGATATCAAACCATACTCTGTTAATGAATGAATGCCAAGGTAGAGAAATTTGATCTAAATGGAAAAATGCGATTCAGGTTAAGTTGGATTCTCTAATGAAGAGAAAGGTTTTCGAGCCAGTGATGCCAACACCTCCTAACATAAAACCTGTTGACTAATGGGTTTTTGTTAGAAAGTGTGATGAGAAAAAGATATAGTAATCTCGCCTTATCGTGCAAGGCTTCTCACAAAACGCTCTGGAATCAACTACGATGAGACATATTCTCTCGTAATGGATGTTATTGCACCAACTAGTTTGTCAATTTGATAGTTTCTGAATAACAGAACATACAAATTACAAATGTGGTCACTACGTATCTCTATGGGGATCTAGATACGGAATATACATGAAGGTTCATGGTGAACTTTATTTACTTAGTCAAATGGCTCTAGACCATGGAGCGCGTTTACAATAAGGTTGAAACGCTCACTAAAGTGACTACTTGATTGGAAAGGGATATGCACACGCGTTTCCATAACAAGGTTCAGATTCTATCGTGGTTCATGTCCATCTTCATTGGAAGCTCTTAATGAGTTAACGAAAACCACTAAAGACTTGAAATCCGATTTTGAGATGAACGATTTTGGGAGAACACGATTATGTCTCAATTTGGAACTTGAGCATCATGCCTTATTGTACTTAGCTCAATGCACAAGACCAGACATCTCATTTGCAGTGAACTTGTTAGCTAAGGTATAGTTCTTCACCAATGCGACGCCATTATATTGGTGTAAAAAATATCTTTCAATACTAGAGATGTACGATTGATATGGGTATGCTTTATCCCTACAGAGAGACGATGGATTCGGACCCATCACAAACCAGGAACGCCGCCAATAGTGGCCTGCATCCTCTATCCCCATCCCAAAACAACATGTGTTTTGGAAGGTTTTGCTGATGTTGAGTATCTCTTTGACTCACACAAAAGTCTTCCCAAAATGGTTAAGTTTTCACCATTGGTAAAGACCATAATATACAGAACAAACCCTAGTCGCTATATCTTCGAACAATGCAAAGATTGTTACTCTTCACAAAGTGGTTCGTGAATGTATATGGATTGGATACATAGTTATGCATATTTGAATAATTGTAGTTTGAAGTCTACCACAGATGAGCCTGCAAGCATTTAGGATAATGCTACTTGTTTTAAACAAATGAAGCATGCCTACATCAAAAGCCACAACATCAAAGATAATCAGCAACAACAGACTCTCCTCAAGATCAAAGTGAACTAGGTTTGATTTGAGGACAATGTGGCAGACTTGCTAACTAAATCATTGCCTAAATTCCACTTTCGAGAAACGTGTTGGTAGCATCGTTTACAGAAGTTATCTGAACTCTCATGACGGTAGTCATCAAGGGGAGATGCAAACATTAAGGGAAGATGTCTACATGTATGATCTCGAAATGTGAAGGTTGTGTTGTGCTCTTTCAACCGAGGTTATTTTTGTCCCACTTGGTTTTTATTACTTGGCAAGTTTTTTTAATGAGGTAAAGAGTGGAGCACCACATTTGGGCGACAGAACGGGGAGTATTCAAGTAAATCCAGAATATGTGTCTGGAATTTTAGGTTACTTGATCTGGTGGTAATTGGGTTTTAGTTAGAGATAATCTCAGATAATCTTAGAGATATTCATTCAATGTATGATTACCTTTCCTTGTACAATTCAGATTTCATGCATTGTAATCCTCTATATAAAGAGGCCCCTTTTATCAATGAAATGACACAACAATTCTCTCCCAATTTCGGTTTTCCTTAAACATGATCAAAATTTGTAGATTTTAGGGGAATAAGTGCCATTTTAGGGCAAATCTAGACATGCACATCGAAACATTCTCAATATATCTTTCTTTATCATACAACACAAAATAAAAAACTATTGTATGATATTTTGCAAGCTACACTCAAATAACATATATAATTATTTTATTGTACGTACTATGTAGTACCAATTTGGAGCCAAATTTGGTCAAGTTAGGAGAAAAAAGTGTGGCTTTTTTTTTTTCAATTCACACAACAAACTATTCTTGTGTTGTGCAATTACCTTCTACCAAAAATTTCAAAATTTTAACAGCCTTATACAACGAAAGTTTTTTAAACATGTTGTATGATTCATTTTCCCTCATCACACAACAACAACAAAATTCGTTGTGCAAAAAGTGTTGTGTGTTGAGATTATTTGTGTAGTGCTAGTTAGTGGAATTTGTCAGCTCGGCTATGGAATAGTTCCCCAAATTATCCTGAGAGTTGTGTAATGGATCTACTAATGCATGGCTTGTTGGCTTTGTGCACCACTACATGCACTAGTAGGGATATCTACTCAAGCTCGTCTATAAATGCTTGATAAATTGAACGCACTAGTAGAGATATCTACTCAAGCTCGTCTATAAATGCTTGATAAATTGAACAATTGAGGTAAACAATGAATCTCATCTACACTGACTACAATTGAAGTACTCACTAACTTAGGCATTGAGTATCTTTTCCATATACCCCTCTCCCTTTCTTTCCAAGCTTGACTTGTCAAACACCAATCCAAGTTCTAAAGACGCGTAGTCAATTTCTTAAAAGGTGAAGCTTTTGCTATCATTCCAGTCTGAAAAAGTAGGTTATAAGATTTTATATCGAATTTTTCTGCACCAACACGAGTAATAAGAGAAGTTTTAAATACACACCCCTAATTACTTAATATACACTCCTTACTCAATGCATCTACCATTTAATTTCTCATTCTAATCACTACTATAACAAAGTGCATCACACAACGGTGGAAATTTATTGTGGGATTTGGACAATGTCTGTTGTCTTTCCCGGTGTTGTGTGATGAACACATTCCAACAACGGTGAAACACCGTTGTGTGTATATCATAGACATAATGCTTTAGTTAAAACCGTTGCACCAATCTGCAATTGTCAATGCCAAAAATTGGATGTGGGGCATTCAATTGTTGTGTCGATATGGTCAGACAACAGAAGTAAGTAGGGACTATTGTTGGTTAATTTCTCATACAATAGAAAAATGACACTCATACAACGAAAGTAATACCATACTGTTGTTGGTTAACTTATCATACAACAGAAAAATATTAGAGTTGTTGTGTGAGTACTAATGAGACAACAAAATTTTATAGGGACTGTTGTGTGATTTAACATTGGACAACTGATACTTATTTGTTCTGTTGTATGAGTACTAATAAGACGACAAAATTTTATAGGGACCATTGTGTGATTTAATATTAGACAATTGATATATATTTTTTCTGTTGTGTGAATATTAATGATACGACAAAATTTTATAGGTATCATTATGTGATTAAAATTGATTTGTTATGTGATTAACGATATATGCGTATTCATACAACGTAATATAATTGATTGTTATTTGATTATTTTTGGTTCCTTATATGAAATATTTGCACAAAAATAATGCACAATATAAGATTTAGGCATTGAAATACTCTAAGTCAACCATCTAATGTACCAAAAGAGGTAGCATTCATGTATCCATCCATACCATAAAACCAAAAGAAGGCATTCTAGCTAGCTTGATGGCTGCTACATCCGAACTCATTACAATGAAAGCAAAAGCTGATACAGTATCATTGTCCCAAAAACATACACATGCTGACACTATTGCATTCAAATGACTTCTTCCCACTTGCTAGCACTAATGCAACTGCACCATTACTGTCCAAGAGAACAACAGAACCCCTTACGCACTGTTAAAAATATGAGACCAATATGAGAAGTACCTAAGCACAAACACAGACACACACACACACACATAGATAGCATTATGACAGAAGCATTGCCAGCAATAACTAACCCCCATAATATAAAGTAAAAAATAAAAGAGATACTCAAATGATAACGTAGATAGGGCGTTCATGTGACTTGCATTTGTCCAGCCAAAATCACATAGCATCGTGCTCATCGTCAGTAGACACTAGGAAGATTTGCCTGCGCCTTGCTGCGGGAGTTGGTATTGTGATTGTTTTCGTACATGATGACAATATTATTGGTGTTGTAATGTATGGTACAGATGATTTGGCTTGGTTGCACAAAACTTGAAGGCAATGTAGCTCCAGTTGAGGACATTAAACATGTAATGAAGACCTGTAAATATTTAATAGAAGTGGTCGGTTGTACACATCAGATGCATATGATGAAAATTTGAAGTATATATTTGTATAATTCGTGCAAGCAGAATTGAGAAAATGTAATGAGGCAAATATTGTAGATTTTTTGTGTGAACTGTAGTGTAAAAGTTATTTACCCCTGCATTCAAATATCTAATCTAGTTTAAATTTTAGATATTTATCCCTGATAATAATAATCACAATCTGCAAGTATCATCAATAAACACCAAAAGCACTGAGTTCACAACAATGATAATTATATATATATATATATATATATATACTTATACTAGTGCCACGCCTAAAATCACCTACATACCAATAAGGAGACAAAGAATTTAGTAACTATATTAGATCAGAGATGAGGATGTAAAACTTATAATTAGATGCAAATTCAAAACATACAAACTAAACTCAAACTATAACCAAAATTACCGAATATCTTCCTTTTTTAAGTAACCTAAAATGAAAAAAATAAACGAAAGTCCAAAACAATAAAACCAAATTCTATCTTTTTGAACACTAGATATTTAGAGTTGAGAAAATTTTGACCTTCAAAGTCACATGGAAATTCAACATGGACTAATCACGAACAATCATTTGAATTATCATATCAAATGAAAATAATAAGTAAAATCATTTGCAGTACCTATCTACCTATGTATCTATCCATTGGCTTACATTCCAATTCATTTGATGAAGTATTTTAAAAGATAAGATCTTTGCCTTTATTCTCCCCAAAGATCACTGATCTTTTTTTATTAGGGGTTAGTGCACATATAATCTTCAATCTCGAATCTAAATCTCTCTCAATGGGATAGAAACTGTAAACAACTAATTGTATAATCTGAAAGTGAAATTTCCATGCAACGAAAAGAATCAGATATCCTCTCACTATGTAAAAGAATTAGTCTGGTCAATTTAGAGACAAGTTAGATTATAGTGAAATTTAATAGAGATTATTGTTAATCTTATGCAACACTATGATGTTATTAGCAGGTTGGATTGCAAGAAAATCAACAATCAATATGCTTTGATACATTTGGATTAAAGAATCAAGTGCCAGCAGACTATTATGTATTTGCTGTTAAAATACATGAAGTGATGAACAAAGAATGGATTTTTAATGGCATACTGGTACTATTATGTATTCACTGTTAGGATACATTAAGCGATGAACAAAGAATATAGACACAACTAAAATGGAAGAATACAAAATATAGACAATGAATTGAGAAGCCAAAGTAGGGATTAATGAATCAGTAGTGGATAGTACCAATCGTGCAAATTTGACCTTGTAGGCCCAGCAAGCTGTTCAACCAAAATTTTCAATCTCTCCTCTTCTCTCTTACCTCAACGATCTACCATCAAAATCAAAAACCTTACATTAAATCCAAAGGAAAGGAAACTACCATATTACATGTGACTTATTTGAAGAAAAGAAATCTAATAAAATAAAGATAATGAGATGTCTAGACACCAGTTTACAATATTTAAAAATATTATCAAAAGAGTCAAACCTAACCATAATTCATTAATTCATAAACGAGAAATTACCGATCACTCCCTGTACTTTTAGGGCGTCCACAGTTCGGTCCTTACTATCCTAATAAGTTACTCATCAAACATTTAAATTCCACACAATGTGATCCAAAATGACTATTTTACCCCTCACTTCATCTTATATATATATATATATATATATATATATAAATTTATATATATTTACCTATCACTTCATCTTATATATATATATATATATTTACTCCTCATTTCATCTTATATATATATAAATATTTATATATATTTACTCTTCACTTCATCTTATATATATATATATAAATTTATATATGTTTACTCCTCATTGAATTTATATATATCACTGGATACTTAGCGGAAGACGGAGGAGACAAAGGTGTTTCGTGAGAGCGAGAGAAAGAGTGAGGGGTAAATATATATAAATTATTTTATATATATAATAAAACATGAAGTGAGGGGTAAATATATATATATATATATATATATATAAACAGATCCTATCCAGAGCGAGGCCTCGTTCTGAAATTAAAATGCGAAGTTGGAGTTTAGGGTCACTTATCGGTCTCATATCCACATCTCAACCATTTAGTTTTTAGGTACTAGTGTATATATCATCTCTGTAAAATTTCAGCCAAATTAATGATCTTTAAGGTATCTAACTCGCTTAAACTAATGGACGAACTGAATTTGTCCAACCTGAACCGTACTAGCTTTAAAACAGTCATCAACGTCTTAACGACCATCAATTTGGACACTAGTATCTGGATCTATATATAATATATATTAGGATATGTACTAGGATCCTAATATATATATATATATATATATTATATATAATATATATAACCGTACCAGGATCTGTATATATAATATATATACATATATATACCGATTCTATCCAGAGCGAGGCCTCGCTCTGAAATTAAAGTGCGAGGTTGGAGTTTAGGATCACTTTTCGGTCTCATATCTACATCTCGACCTTTCAGTTTTTAAGTACTAATGTATAGATCATCTCTACAAAATTTCAACCAAATTAATGTGCGTTAAGGCGTTGATGATTGCCTTAAAGCTAGTACAGTTAAGGTTGGACAGATTCAATTCGTCAATTGGTTTAAGTGAGTTAGATATTTTAAAGATCATTAATTGGGCTGAAATTTTGCAGAGATGATTTATACACTAGTACCTAAAAATTAAATGGTCGAGATGTGGATATGAGACCGAAAAGTGACCCTCAACTCCAACTTCGCACTTTAATTTCAGAGCGAGGTCTCGCTCTGGATAAGATATGTGTGTGTGTGTGTGTGTATAAGATGGAGAGAGAGAGAGAGAGAAATTAAAAAAAGAGAAAAAAAAGGGAAGTAAGGGTAAAATAGTCATTTTAGACCTATTGTGTGAAAATTAGAGAGAATAAGGATTAAATTGTTTAATTTAAAAGACGACGACTGAACTATGTGACCAGTAATTTTCTCAATCATAAATCATAAGTATATAACTAAATGCACTTGTTCCAATCATTGCCAGATACAATTTCAAAATTGGAAAAAAAATGCCAGATACCAAACGCCCAAAAAGTCAAAAACAGATACAAGTTCAAAACAGAATAACAGATACACTGATAGACCAATATTTGGATTATTTGCTACCACAAACCAAGTTAGCCAATAGTTTCTGGCAAAAAGAAATCGAACCCAAAAAGCAAATATTCATACTCAATTGCAATTTGCCAAATTTGAAATCATACAACTATACATACTCAAATATACAACTCAATTGCAAATTGCGAAATTGGAAATCACTCAAAGTCTCAAATCAGTACAGAAAGCAAATATTCATACTCAATCATCCAAAACGGCAAAACAAGAGCAACCCAGAATCATACACTAGTGAATATCCAGCAAAGCATCAACTTACCAAGCAAGACTTCGACTGAAGAATCGAACCCAACCCAGAATGTGGAAGAAAGCAACCAAGAGCAATGACTAGTTCAAGACTTTGACTGAAAAGTGATAACCCAGAAAGTGGAGATGTGCATGAGAGACAAATCGATGGAAAGTTGAAACAATTATGAATTACCCAGAAAGTGAAAACCCAGAAATTCGATCTTACCAATTAGGCAAGTATCACCGTCAGCCCGTCACGGCATCACCATCTAGGAGAGGCTGGAGAGTAAAGGAGGCCACAAGGCCGTGCCAGAGAGAGAGAGAGAGAGGAGAGACGGCGACTGCAGTAACTGCACAACTCTAAATGACTAAACCTAGAGTCGATTTGGATTTCGCCCTAGCGTCCAGCGCCTAGCACAACCCGCCCAGGACGACAAAGCCGTTTTGGAGGTGGCCCTGTTGAACCAAGAAGTTCTGCTGAGCGTAGAGAACACAACTTCAAAGGGATAAGAGACTACCTGAATGGGAAAAACCGAAGAAATGCCATGCCTCTCAAGCTATCCACAAGCCGTTGAGGCAATCCCAATTTCAAAAGAGCCAACTCGTCTTCATTAGCCGGCTCAACCACCTCACTCTCTGACCCCGAGTCCAGCTCCTCCTTCGAAAAGTCCCCTAGCCCCTTTAAGGCGTCTTCACTTAACACAGAATTGGGTGTCGTAATCGCTTAAGTAGCGAAAACACGCATCACTCTCAAAACACTATGGAAGTGAGCCCTCTGCCTCTCCGGAAATGCCATCGAAAAGTCGCCACTGCTATTGCTCGTTGCTGTCATTTTCCCATCTCACCCCATTGGACGGCTTCATAATCGGGGCCATCGTAGTCGGCTCCCTGTGGAGGTGGAGGATATAGGGATTTGGGGATTTAGAAGGTTGAAATTAAGTGTGGGATTGGAAACTGGGGAGAGAGGGCTGAGAGAGGTTTCACGAGACAGAGAGCTTTCGCGGAGGACTGAGAGATTCATGAGAGAGATGGTGGTTTCACGAGAGAGAGAGAGAGAGAGAGAGAGAGAGAGAGAGAGGCGTTTAGGGAGGCTATTCAAGAGAGGGGTTTGAGAGGCTTTGTATGTCGTGGTAGGTTTTGTTTTCCATCTCTCTCTCTCTGTTTTTTTTCCCTTTGGAACACAATGTGGCAAGGCAATTAAACCTAGTAAAAAATTGTCAATGTTACTCACACAACATAAACCTCACCAACTTTCGTATGAGTGCAGCACTGAAAATCAAAATGTGAAATTGTGGAGGGAAACATGGTGCCTACAATATTTTGGCTCAAAATGTTGCCGCCTTCTTCCAAGTTCACACAGTAGAAAAGCTTAAATCTGTTGTACAATACTTATAGCTTGCACTAGGCCTATCTAGGGGCTGACATTCAAGCAAGCTTCCTAAAGCTTTGGTGCTCAATTTTCAATCATACGACTGAAAATAGTGAAACCGTTGTACCTAGTAGCCCGAATTTCGGTGTTTGAAGAGGCAACCAAGATCCAGAGTGGAGGGAAATCTGCTACTAAATTTTTTGAGACTCAGACAACGAACAATACTTAATTCTGTGTGCAATGTAAATCTAATAAAAAAGTTATCACTTTGTTAACATTCATACAACAGAACATTACTAATACCGTTGTACAATAGAGTTTACTTAAACACATAACAGATGATTTCTGTTCCATTGTGTGATCAGTGTTGTGTGATTAACTTTTTGTAGTAGTGAATATTTCACTAAATACACAACCCAAATTACCTAAAATATCCTTAAACTCAAAAACCATGAAATATACTATTATTTAACTAAATTAAGGCTATTATTTAATTTGATTAGTATATATAATTGACCATATTAATTACTTGTATTAGTTATGTAATACCCTGGAAATTCATTATTAATTTATGATGATTTTTCGGAGATTATTGAACAGATTGTTAGGACGATTATGTGGTTCAAGGTGGAGTGGAAATATTCTGGACGAATATTTACTAGAAAAGCAAGTTTTATAGGGTGTATGAAGTTTGAATTTTTATACATTGAGTTTCTCCGAAAACTGCCTTCATAAAAGTTGTAGAACGCGTCGATACGAGTTTGTCGATATATAGATAACGGAAATCGGAGTTTGTATGAGAAAGTTATGATCAATTGAAAAGTTGGGAAATTTTTATAAGTATATAAATTTCAGGATTTTTTTCAGAATACCCAAAATTTCCTTTTTTCCATTTTCTCCTCCAGAATTCTCTCTGTTCTCTCTCCTTCGCACGACCCTACCTGATATGAAACCTGATATCCCGACAAGATTGGATCTTCCACCTCCAGCCGCCAACGGCGACGCAACCACCGGCTTTGGACTCAGACCATTGTCATCGACCACCCTCTGGTGCTCACCATCGACGAGTACGATCGGAAGTAGCAGATCGGAGCTCCTATAGTCCAAGCTTTCGGGATCTGACAGGAATTTTTGATTCCGGCATGCCCTTGGGCCTGGAATTTTTGATTCAAGGGTAGTTTCTAGTTTTATATATAATCTATTCGTCGATACAAACGTTTTGATACGAGATCGTATGAAATTGTTAGGTTTTTTTTACTGTTTTCGATTATCTCAGTTTGAGATCAGTGAGGATTCGAATATCTGATGGACTTGTGGTTTTGGCATATCAATGGTAGGAGTGTTCTGGAGATTTTAGGTGGTCTCGGATGAGGTTTCGCCTTGATTGGCATTACTTTCAAGGTTTTAGTTCAAACAGGGGTTCGAACTTTAAATTGCTTTGTGTTTTGTGTGCTGCGTTGTGGCCTTGTTTTCCATAGGTGGCTGAGAAAGGGTGTTAGGTAATTCTTATTGTTTCGTTGAAGGCGCAGCAGCTGGATTTTAGGTGAATAAATCTCATGTGGTTCATTTATGAATTGAATTACTTATTTTTCGTAATTAATTGATATATTGTAAATCATTTTCGGGAATGAACATTTGTTTTAAATGATATGAACTCGATCGACTACGGTTTATAGGACTACGGTTCACAGGTATGGAAAATGAGTTTTAATCATAAAAATGAGTTTTTCAAGTTTTGTGATTTTGAACTATAGTTGGAATTAGTAACATTCATGAGAGGATGACTACATATTTATATAAATTAAATGATGTGTTTATGTTATGAAGAATGGAGCTTTGGTGTGGAATTAGTATGGGTTGTGATTGTGATTTTCTTATAAATGTGTATGGTTTCGTATTGTATAACCAGGGTGGTGGTTATGATTGATATTGCGGATTAGTTATGATGCTATTGATGATTTCAGTAAGCCTTATAATAATTTATATTTCACTAAGTGTTTGAAGTAGATTGTTGAGTGAATGAGGTTATGTGTTATTTAAGCAATTTCATGTGCTTGTAATCTCCTGAACTAAAATCATACGCAGGAATTATTCTGCATTGTTTTAATTACATAATGGCATGGTATCATGAGTACCAGCAGGCTCACAGCCAGCAGTTAACGCAGCCCGTAAAGCAAAAAATTATGAGGTGGACTCCCCCTCAAACAGGTAGTTGGAAGATTAATGTCGATAGGGCATTCCTACACAGTCGAACTGAAGGGGAAATTGAGGGAGTTCTCCGGGACAATCAAGGGCATTGCACGTCAGCCTTTGCTTATTATGTTCGGTTTGTTACTTCCGTGAACCAAGTTGAGTTGTTAGCAATTAAAGCTGGTTTCGAATTGCTGCAAACCTAGCAGATATTTGACTGCCAGGTTGAAACTGACTGCCTTATGGCTGTCTTTGAGATCCACATGGAGAAGTATCAACTTTTAAAGCATGGCAATCTGATTGATGACATCAGAGAGTGGCTCCAAGATAGGCAGGGCGTAACCATATCACATGCACCTCCTTTTACCAATGCTGTAGCACAAAGCTTATGAATCTTGTACTAGTGTAGACTGGACTGATGCGGTCCTTTTATGCTTAGAGATGTCCCAAGCTTTGATTGTAAGCATATTGCCAAGGTTTAATAAGATTTTCTCCTTTTACTAAAAAAAATGAGGATGTCATTTATAGAAGTTCATTGTGTTTATAATTATAGAATAATATAATGAAGATAATGTCTATAAATATCTACCTATAAAACAGGACTAAATACTGTTTACTTCCTATATTTATAGGGTTTCATCGTTTCAGTCACTGACCTTCGAATTTCACCTAAAACGTCTCTGAACTCTCAATTTCTCCCCAATTAGTCCATGCCGTCAAAATTTCTTTTAAAGTTGTCAAAAATGTCTATTTTGCCCTCATTTATTATTTAAATTTTTTTTTCTCTCTCTCTCTCTTTGTTTTTTTTTTATTTCACCTCTTGAAGGTCTGTGGATTGGATCCATCTTGATGAGGAGATGAATAGAAGGATGCGAGAGAGCTGGAAGAAGAAGAGGTAAAAAGAAAAAAAAAATAAAAAAAGGAAAGGAAGATAATTTTTTTATTTTTAAAGTAACTGAGGGTATAGTAGACTTTTTAGGAAAAGATAACGGAGTTTTTGATTGATGCTTGATGGCAGGAACCAAATGGGAGGAAATTATGACTTAAGGGGCTTTTAAAATTCGAAAGTCAGAGACTGAAACAATGAAACCCTATAAGTACAAGGAGTAAGTAGTATTTAACCTTATAAAATAATATCCTATGTATTAAGTAGTTTGGGGTGTATATTGAAAATTATTCGAGTGATAATGATAAGTAGGGTGGGATTAAGAAAAAAATGAAGAAAAATCATAGACATAAACAAAAGCCTAGAATCCTAGATGACACAATTTTTGTTTTCTCATATTAAGAGTTAAAGCCATGTCTAATAATTGTGTGCTTTGGCCGAGCAGAGTCCCTTATGCTAGGTCGAGTCTAGTTTTGATTGGTCCACTGCTCTTCTGCAAGTCCAAATCGCAAATCTGATTATTGGATCTACAAATCTCAAGGTCATGACAATGGTTGTGTTGTTGGTAATTATCTTGAGGATAGTGAGGATTTACCTTTAGAATTTGCTAGTTTTTATAGAAAAGTTTCAGAGCAGAGTTTTATTGTACAAGGACAATTGGTTGATGTAGTACATCTTCTAGTTTCTTCTATCTTAGCTCTACGACCAAGGCGTTTCTGACCTTTGTATGCTCCCAGTTGGGATATCCTTTAAAGCGATTTTAATCGCTAATTCAATGAACTTTTTTTCAAAAAAAAAAAAAAAAGCCATGTCTAACAATGGTTTATGAAAATGAGAAATTGAAGATCTGAAAATTTGTCTAATATCGAACGCGGTCCAAAAAAAAAAAGAATCCTCTAGTACAAATATATACAAAACACAATAAATAACGAGAAAAAGAAAAAAAGAAACTAAAAATAGAGTAGCAACTTTGTTGACCTTACAATTGTCGACGAGGTCGTCAATCGGTTGGTAAGTCGGTATGGTTGCCTGGTCGTTGAGGTTTCCAATCAATCACTGAAGTCGACGATCAATTGCAGATCGATGAGGTTGCCTTGTCATTGAGGTATCCAATTGGTTGATGAGATCGTAAGTCATTCATTAAAGTTGCAGGTAGCTAGATGGATAGGTGAGGTCTCTGGTGGATCGATCGGTGAAGGTGTCAGTGGTTGAGTCAATTGGTAAGGTCTTTGATCGATTGTTGAGATTGTCATTCGGTCGGTGAGGTTGCTGATGGGTCAGTAAGGTAAAGATGTTGGTTGGTCGGTTAAGTTGATTGATCACTGAGGTAACCAATCGGTTGGTGAGATAAAATTGTTGTATATGTTTTAGAGAAACGGAATTGAGAGAGAATTACTGTGTATTCTTATTGATAATAGGGGTCTCTTTGTATAGAGGATTACAATGCATAGAATGTGAACATACAAGGAAAGTAATTCTATATTGAATAGGATTCTGAATCCTTCTATAACCTTATTACCACTAGGTCAAGTAACCTAGATTCTAAATCCTTAAACACTCCCCCTTATGTCGCCCAAACGTGGTGCTTCTCTCGTTGTCTCATTAATAAACCTTGCCGAGTAACAAAAACCCAGTGGGACAAAAATAACCTCGGTCGAAGGGGAAAAAGAGCACAACACACCCTTCACGTTTCGAGACCATACATGTGGATATCTCCCCTGATGTCTGCATCTCCCCCTGATGACTACGATCATGGGGATTTGGATAACTTCTGCAAACGATGCTACCAACATTTTTCTCGAAAGTGGAATTTAGGCAATGACTTAGTGAGCAAGCCTGTCGTACTGTCCTCAGATTGAACCTAGTTCACTTTGATCTTGAGGAGAGTTTGTTGTTGCTGATTATGCTTGGTGTTGTCGCTTTTGATGTAGCCTTGCCTTATTTGTTCAAAACAAGCAGCATTATCCTAAATGCTTGTAGGCTCATCTGTGGTAGACTTCAAATCACAACTGTTTGAACATGCGTAATTATGGATCCAATCCATATTCATTCATGAACCATTTCGTGAAGAGCAATAATCTATGCATTGTTCGAAGATATAGCGACTAGGGTCTGTTCTGTAGACCTTCAAAATATCACGGTCTTTACCTATGGTGAACACTTAACCAGCTTGGGAATGACCTTTGTGTGGGTCAAAGAGATACCCAATATCAACAAAACCTTCCAAAACACATGTTGTTTTGGGGTGGGGATAGGAAATGCAGGCCAGCGTTGGAAGCGTTTCTGGTGTGTGATGGGTTAATCCATCATCTCTCTGTAGGGATAGAACAAGCCTATATCGGTCGTACATCTCAAGTATCGAAAGATATCTTTTACACCACTCCAATGGCGTCGTGTTGGCGCAAAGCTATACCTAGCAAACAAGTTCACAATAATGCGCATATTGCACTTAAGTGAGGCACTTTTGCCTCTAGCACATCTTCGCCATCATCCTACGGACGAAGAGGATCCTTTTCAGGATCGAGACTACATACGATTATGGGGGCGCTTGAAGGCTTGACATTGTCAAAAATGCCTAAGCATCCATCGACACGATGCTCAAGTTCCAAACCGAGATATAATCGTGTTCTCCCAAAATCTTTCTCCTCAAACTCAAATTTCAAGTGTTTAGCGGTTTCCCTTAACTTTTTAAGAGCTTCCAATAAAGGTCATGTCTAACATGAACCGCGATAGAATCCGAAACTTATTATGGAAAGCGTGGGCATATCCCTTCCCAATCAAGTAGTCACTTTAGTGAGCGTTTCAACCTTATTATAAACGCACTCCATGGTCTAGAACCACTTGACTTGGGTAGATGAAGTTCACCATGAACCTTCATGTATATTATGTATCTAGATCCCCGTATAGATACGTAGTGACCACATTTGTAAGCTGCATGATCAGTTATTTGGAAACTACTAAACTGACAGTATAGTGGAGTGCAATGACATCCATTACGAGAGAATATGTCTCATCGTAGTCTATTCCAAGGCATTTTTGTGAGAAGCCTTGCACCATAAGGTGAGATTACCATCTCTTTTTCTCAACACGCTTTCTAACAAAGACCCATTAGTCAACAGGTTTTATGAAAGAAGGTGTTGGCATCACTGGCTCAAAAACCTTCCTCTTCATTAGAGAATCCAACTTAACCTGGATCGTATCTTTCCATTTAAGCTAAATCTCTCTACGTTGGCAGTGATTCATCAATGGAGCGTGGTTCGATATTATAGGGAGCAACGAAATGCGCAACTACATCATCAATTATGATGGAGTTTCTATCCCACATCTCAGGTACACTAGTATAAGTTTCATAGAGCTCTATATTCTCAGGAATAGGTTCTGATGTTGAGGCGTCCCCCAACAATAACCATAATCCATAAGATACTCATAAGATGGATTTTGAGCGTCGATGATCAAAGGACCTGAATGTGCCAAAGTATCATTCGAACCCGCTGGCCTCCCACACATCCTAGCTGGAGTCATGGCCTGTAACGCCAGAGTGCCACTCACTTTGGCGTTGGCGCCATGCCTACCCCCGTGTAGGGTGGCGCTACGTCCTTTCGTAGGGACGTCCTTCCTTGCAGGCATGTTTGCAGCATATTTGTGTGATCTAGTTACTTTAATAGGGATCAAGATGAGACATAGTGGGGATAGACCATAACAATTCCTGTCGTTCCTATTGAAAATCCATGTTCTTATCTCCCCCTAATGACGGGAAGACTGTCTCAGCAGAGTGACAACCCGTAAATCTAGCGGTAAGGAGATCACCTAGCAAGGGCATGAAGTGGCGGACGATTGTTGGAGTCTCAAATCCAACGTAGTTGCCCATTCATCTGTGAGGACCCATCATAAAGCATGGTGGTGGCACAATTGGCACATAAAGGCACACTCAAATATGCGTGAGTATGATACTTGTACCCAGTCACTAGCTGTAACGCAGAGGTAGGTTGAGTGGTGGTAGGTCGTAGACGAATTAACATAGCTGCATGCGATATTGGATCATCCCAAGCGGATATAAGGAAATTAGTGTGCATTATCAATGTCCGGACTACCATCATAGTCGTTTCTGCAAGACCAATTGGGTGTGTTTATGGGAATATAATGTCCAACATTAGTCCCAATGCCATAACCATCGAAAGACTTCGATGTAAACTTACTAGCATAGTCAAATCCAATTGATTGAATAGGATGATTCGGGGAGTGAGCCCGTTGTAATATGATATTTGCTAGGAGTGTAGTATAAGTAGCATTTTCAAGTGGACAATGGCATAACACGTGACCAGTGTGTTTGCTTGTCAACCAACATCATGAGTTATTTAAACGTCCGTAGGTTGGTTGAACTAGTCCACAGAATCCCCAAGGACTCTATGTAGGAACAGAATGAGTATTTTCATATCCTTTGCATAGGACGGTCTCAGTCCTAAGTTCCCTAAGGAACAGGCTTTGTAAAATGAGCAAGGGACTTAGAAGCAACCAATAAGGATGTTGGTGGGGCCTGAACGTCTGTAGCGCTATTAGAAGCAAAATGTGTGACTACATCACCCATCATGGCGTTGGAACCATGGAAAGTGGCATCATGGCGTCTCGACCATGGGGAGAATCATCCATGGCGTCATGACCATGGGAAGGGACTTCCATGGTGTCATGGCCATGGGTAGTGCCATTTATGGCGTTGTCACATGGGACTTGGGTGGCCCGGACCTATGGCGCCCCAAGATGGCTGTAGCGCCAGATGCTGGAATTGTTGCAGTCTTTCTAAGTCTAGGAATCAATTTTCGATTCTTACTTCTTCTCACTCTGAAGAATGGATGTCCGTGTAAAGTCTTTAGTAGACAGATCATCATATCATGACCAGGATGACCTATCCTGTCGTAGCAAAGCCAATATACTTCTAAATCTAAGAGATCTTCTCTCATAACTTTATTGGATTTAATAGCTCGAATAGTGACATAGAGTCCACTAGAGAGACACATAAACTTCTCTAAGATGCGCCTTTGTTCGCACTCATTAGAGGTATTGCAAAGGAACTCATCTCCGTTTTCTGCATGCGTTTTTGCATGGAATCCGTTAGTTATTCATAGGTGCGATTTGCCCTAGGAGCGTAGAGAGTTTCTGTGACAGTAATCAAGGTGCCTTTTGGCAATGGGAACTTGGGCTATTCCATGTTCTTGAATTAATATTGATGGCCCAGCCATCGTAGTCACAAAGTCATATGCTCTGAATCAAAATGGAGTCATAATGAAAAGAACTCAAAATTGTATTCATAAGCCAACGGAGTTACATCATTGTCTCTTTGACCAAAGAAAATCTAATCCAAAATGCTAGCTAATGCAAAACAATGGTAGTCGTCTAACTTCTTTCAGTAATTCCAAAATAAATGTGACCAGGTAAGTAGAGAGATGTCGGTGGGGCAATGCTCGCTTAAGTACCACTAATGTCATAACTTTCCTAGATATCACAGTTACTTTGGGTGAGCCTACTTTGAAGAAAGACTAAACCATAGGCATTTACTACAAAAATAATATGGCGATTGCCTATTACATCTCTTGGAAAAATAAAGACTTAAACATAATTGGAGATCTATTGATCCCAACCAGATTTGTAGTCTTTAACCCTTCATTCTAGATCATCATCTTGATCTTCTTACTCCACGTTGTGAGCTTCTCTTGCTTCACCAACATGGCCAGAGGCGTTGCCTCCCTCTCTCTTTCCACGTTGACCTCTTTAGTTTCATGTTCGCCTATTTTGGCGGTTACCTTCCTTAGTAGAGCGATTATATAGACCAGAACATTCATAAGTATCTCTAAGATTAGGGTTTCGCTCTTGGCGCCATCTCTTAGGGGCGCGACTATAATTGGACTCCGGAATCTCTGTTTCCACGGATCTTGAATAGTTCTTCACAAGGATATTGTCATGCTTTTCAGCGACATTCATAGCTCCAATAAGCTCATGAAGCCCCTCCTGCAGTAACATCGATTCGATAGTGCTTAGCAACCATCAAAGCAGAGACGGGGAAGGTAGAGGGAGTCTTCTCAATGTGCATATGTGATCTCTTTACCACATAATTCCATTAAGGATTTAATGCGAAGTGCTTCCAAGTTGTAGTCAAGAACTGAATTGAAATCACAGAAGCGGAGACTATGCCATCTCACTTTTAGGTCAGGAAGCAGGGAGTCACGGATGTTGCCAAATCTTTCTAAAAGTGAGACCCACAGCCTTCTAGGGTCTTCTTCATTCATATACTCGTACTGGAGCGAATTATCCATATGACGAGTCATTAAGATGATGGCTTTCGCCTTATTTGCCTCTAAGGCTGCTCTATTTGCCTCTAAAGCTTGAGCTTGCTCAACAATTAGCACGTCCTGGCTAGGCTCAAGAATCGTATCTAAGATTCCATCGGCCTTGAGATGCTGGCAGACATCACGAACCCACCTGTGATATGCAGAGCCAATTGTTCCCAATGGAGCAAAATCCAATTTGTTCAGGTTATTCATCCTGAAAGAGAACAAAAAACTAGGGTTAGTTTCAGAGCGTAAAAGGCTACCACGAAAACATATAAAATTTCTGAGTGTAGTCACTTCCAAGAAATTAGGAATTTCTGAGCCTAATCGCTTCCAAGAAATTCAATTCCAAGTGATATTAGATTAGATCGAAACAATGACGTAAGTGGTCGATCACAAATTCTCTACAAATTCTAAGTTTGGAGATCTCAACAAGCTCCAAGCTTGGAGTGAGCACGAACCCCCACAGTTCGGATTAATTAGGTCTCCCCTATGATGAAGAAAGGGGAGTAGAAGAAGGGAGTTTGCAAGTCCCCGAGAAAAATAAGAGAAATTGAATAAAAACTCAAAAACGGGAACTTGTAGTAAAAAATACCTCTTTTTGAAGTCGTCTAGATATTGGTCGAAATATTGGTTGCGGAGGTTGAAAAGTTCTTTTGACAAAAATGGGCCGGAGGTTGGAAATCCTTTGATCAGAATGGGCCACCTCCTTCTTCTTTCTTCTTTTTCCTTCTTGGTCTTTCTGATGGTATGTGGGCTATGGGGCCCTCTGTTTTCTTTTGCTTCTTCTTCTTCTGCTGGGCACCATGCCCTCCTTTCTTTTCTTCTTCTTCTTGGTCTCGTGCCCTTTCTTTTCTCCACCTCTTTTCTCTTTCTTTTCTTTTTTCTCCTTTTGGACCCGTCTCCTTATTCTTTCCCTTTTTTTTTTCCTGTTTCTTCTTTCTCCTTCTGCCGCACATGCCTCCTTTTCTTCTTACTTTTCTTCTTTTGGGCCCCGTGCCCTTTTCTTCTTCTTCTTCTTCTTCTTCTTCTTCCTTCTCTTTCTTTTCTTCTTTCTTCTCTTTCTTTTTTATTCTTCTCAGTGGGCTTGCTGCCTGGATAGAAGCGATGCAGCTATATGAGGTTGCTGGCAGTTCAAGGATGAGCAATGCTACTGAAGACCGGTCCGACAACTTTACGGCTGGTTTTGGCCGGTATTTCTGGTTCCCGGAATCTGGAATTAAGCTTCTAGTTATGACCACAATTTAAGGTAGATGGAATTATGGAAGTCTGCGAACCGGGCAAGATTTCTTTTTATCTTCTAAAGGCCGGTTCAATGTTTTTCCAACCAGTTCAGGTGACGCCGGCGGCGGTTCTGGGATCTTGGGATTGCAAATTTAGGGTTTTGGCTAGTTGTTTCAGGGTTAGGGCTTCGTGCTGATAATGTGTTTTAGAGAAACTGAATTGAGAGAGAATTGCTGTGTATTCTCATTGATAATAGGGGCCTCTTTATATAGAGGATTACAGTGCATAGAATCTGAATATAAGGAAAGTAATTCTACATTGAATAGGATTCTAAATCCTTCCATAACCCTATTACCACTAGGTCAAGTAACCTAGAGTTTGGGCCACACACATAATTTATATTTCCTTAAACAGTATGAATTTTTTTTCTGATTTTTATTGTTTAGATTATTTATGTCCTTTTCCATAATTTATTATTTTACATAACGTAGACCAAAACCCTATATTAGACATATGTTAATTTTAAAAACCTCCCAACTTCATTTTACTGCTCTGCATTTAAAAGAAAACTATTTTTCAAAATGATACCGAATGTACCTCAAAACCCAAACAATATTCACTCAAAAAAAAAAGGGAAAAAAAAAAGACAATAAATAAATAAATAATTATATAGTATATCATAAAGACAATAGAAGTTGTACTCACCGGGGTTTTGTAGGGTGAATCCTGTGATCGCGACTCTAATTCCTATTCAGATTTCTCAACCTCTGTTATTTTTCAGATCGATCCCAAGTTCTAATCATGCAAATTCTTAGGCTTAAACTATCTGGTTTGGTAATCCACGTAACATTGGAAAACTTTGGATGATTGGCATGACCTGATCCTAAGTCAAGCGTGTGCACCAAGTTTTCTCTAATTCGTCATTTATTTATTAAATTATTCTAGGCCTAGGTTCTTGATTGATAAGTAATAGCTCTGTACTATCACCTGATGAATGCATCAAAACTAACACTGTTGCTTTGCTTTATAATCTTCCCTAACTTTTCACTGAAAATGCTTACTCTCTGTCCTGTTAGGCATTTTGTTTCTTCAATATGATACTATATATAATGTATTAGATTCATGAGCCTAGAAAGGTTTTACATTACTATTTTTTTTTCCTGGGGAACTTATTACTGGGCCATTTTATATATTAGCTTAGACATGAGATACAATAGCTTCAAACCTGGAAACAAGTCTAACAAGATGGGACAACATCTGTAATACCCCGCTGGGTGGTACGATCGTGACTCCTAGTCTAACCGCACTCTGTTTCGATCAAATGAGCGGCTTGGTCGTCTCATAACCGCCGGTTGATGGTGAAAATGTTGATGCTGCTCCCAACAATCCCTGAGGACTGTCCTAGCTCTCTAGTTCTTCACTGTTTTTTTCTTCTTCTTTTTTGCCGCTGATGAGGACGTGGCCCGCTGAAAGTTGTTGGGGTTGCCAGTTAAGTTTTTCGTGCTATGAAGAACAATGGTTTGAATAATTCCTCATTTCATTGATAGCTGAGAGATCAGCGTTTACAAAAGAGGGGGAGTACCCTTTGGTAGCTTCCCTTAGCTAAATATTGTACAAAAATTCAGCTAAGTCAAGATGCTCATGGGTCAGTTGTATGGTATGACTATTTGTACTAATATCAAAGGTGCTCGGTATTCTAAGGGTGGGTCGTTATGACGCCGTCTTGTCCATTAAGTAGAAAGTGCCAGGGATGACGACTTCTACTATTTTTGTACTATCCTTCCCAAGTGGGGTAGAGCGCTATTGGTGGTGGAATGACTTCCTTCATTACTCAATCTCCTAGTTAGAGGTTCCGGGCTTTGACCCTGGCGTTATAGAAACGCGATACCCACTGTTTTGTTTTCCAAATTGTGCAAATGGGCTTTGTGTCGCTTTTCCTCAAGTAGATCTTTGTCGAGGTTGATACCCTCGCTGTTGGTCTCGGAGCAGTAGCCCTCGACTCTAACGGTAGGTTGGATGACTTATATTGGTAGGACGGCCTCAGTCCCGAACATTATACAAAACAGTGTCTCATCGTTAGTGGATGTCGGGGTTATCCTGATGGCCCACAGAACATCTAATAGCTTCTCCGCCCATAAACCCTTAGCATCGTTGAGTTTCTCAACCTGTCCGTTGGTTTAAGGGTGAGCCATAGATACAAAGCTCATCTTGGTACCTAGGTTGGCGGTGAAAGATATGATCTCTTTTATTAAACTGTGCCCCGTTCTCTGTGATGATGGTATGAGGGGCACTATAGCGGTAATAGATATTCTTCCAGAGGAAGTGGGTTACCTTAGCAGTAGTGATTACTGTCAGTTATTCGCCTCTATCCATTTGCTGTTGTAATCAATGGCAACAATGATGTACTAAAACTGATCCCAAGCGGTTGGTAATTTGCCGACCAGGTCGAGGTCCCACGTGGAGTGAATCCATGGGCCTATGATGATAAAGAGGGGTTCCGCCAAGGTATGAGGGAGGTCCGCGTACTGTTGGCACTTGTGGCCGGACCTGGAGACTTCTCTGGCTTCATCGCCGAGTGTAGGCCAAAAGTACCGATGCCGTATGGTACAGTTTTCTAGGGATCTGGCGCTTGAGTGATTTCCACATTCCTCAGCATGTATCATTTCCAATACAACCTTTCCATCCTCTAGGGTCAGACACCAAAGGTTGGGATGGGTGAACTCCTGGCGGTCAAGCGTGCCATTCTGTATGTTGTAAAGGGTTGCTCTCTACTTGAGCCGTCGTGCTGCGATCTTGTAATCTGGTAGTGCACCATTATGCTTGTATTTGATTATTTTGTCCATCCAGCTAGAATTAATCTCAATATTGAATATTTTCGCTAGGGTTTTAGTGATGCTTGGTTTGTCAAGGCATTCCACCCTTGTGCCCGTCGAACTTTGGTGTGGTTGAGCGGTTGCTAACCTTGCCAAGGAGTCAGCTTTTACATTCTTCTTCCTGGAGATCTGTGAGATGGTATGGAATTTGAATTTCCAGAGGAGGGTCTTCACGTATCCCAAGTATACCGCTAGCTGTTTGTCTTTGGCTTGGAAACTATCATTATCCTAGTTAATGACTAGTTGGGAGTCACTGAATATGTTGACGCAGTCAATGCCTAAGTCAATGGCAAGGAGCAAGCCTGCAATGAGCGCTTCATACTCCACCATGTTATTTGAAGCCGTGAAGTTAAAATTCAACCCGTATTCCATGTTTAGTCCCCCTGCCCCTGTCAGGATAATGTCAGTGCCTGAGGCCTTGGTGCAGGCGGATTCGTCCCCATGTAGGTTCCAGTTGGACTATTTCTTTTGTGCTGGTTCCTCAACGGGTGTTACCTCCATGGTGCCATCTTTTGTCCTGAGGGTGGGGTTCATCCTAACGTTCAGTGAGTTCAGCGACGAAGTCAGCTACTGCTTGGCCTTTCATAGTTATCCATGGCTTATAGTCAATGTCGAACTCGCTGAGTTCAATGGCCCACTTACTGAGTCACCCAGAGTGCTCAGGGTTTTGCATTACCACTGTCCTTGTGGTATTTGCACCACTTGCCGATGTTCCTCAGTTTGCCCATTTTCGGGTACTTCTTCGGCAGCGGTGATGGGATTTGGTCCTTGTATTGATCCTATATTTCTTCATATGAGGCTGTGAGGACCGTTAACACTGCATACCACTGGGAGGACTCGTGTGCTTGTTACGGTTGTCCCCCTGGGATAAGTGGTTGCCCTTGTGGTAATGTTGATGCTTTTGCCGCTTGTTCTCGTAGTTTCTTTGTTGCCACTCTCTCTTATTGTTAGTGGGTGGTGTAGCAGAGGTTTTGTTGGCAGTTTCTTGTTGAATGGAGGAAGGTTGAGTAGATTTTACTGGCATTCGTGGAGGTAGTGGGGTTTCTCTGTATGTAATGAATTCTGCTTGTGCATAGAGGACGGCCTCGCTCATGGGGTGGTCATATGTGGCATTTGGATGATTTTAGTTGAGATGGTATAGAAATGGTTCATTTAGAAATCCTTCCTTAAAGGTTGCCAACGCCATTTTTTTGTCAAGGTCGCAGCACTAGGATGCCGCTCCTCTCCACCTAGTGATGAAAGCCTGTAGCGTTTCATCTGCACCCTGCTTGACATTGAATAACTGGCTTGTGTTATGATATCCGGTGGTTAACAGGATGAATCTTGATAAAAAAAAAACTGTTTGATAGTGCATGGAATGAGTCTATGGATCCCAGCAGACATTTGAAGAACCAACTCATCGCTTCGCTATCTAACGTTTGGCTAAACAGGTGGCAAAGGTTGGCATCGTCAAATCCCTTACTGTTGGTGACCTTCTTAAAGGTGTCCATATGGATGAAGGGGTCGGTCAGGACGCTGTACTGTGGTATCTTTAGTGTTTTTGACGGCATGTAGGATTCAGGTGGTAAATGGCCCTAGCTTTGACGGGAACAATGGATTGTGAGTTGGTGCTGGGGTGCCTGCCTTTGCCCGGATTAGCCTTGGCCCAAGTTGCTGCATTCTTTCAAAAATTAGGGCGGTTGTGTAATACCCGCAATTTTCATTTTAAATTCGAGTAATTGTGTTGAACGATTATTGTGCGATTTCACGAATGTTGTTCGATAATATTTCACTTTTTGAATTATCGAAGGTTCAAAACGATTATTTTAACGAAAAGCTCGAAATGCTCGGTTTGAGAAATCGACTTTTTATACGTGCAAAATTTTGGAAAACTTCCTTCATGAAAGTTGTAGAGCTCGTCGATACGAGTCCGTATACGTGAGGGACAGAAAGATCAGATTTTTTTTGAATTAATTATTGAATTTAGAAGAAATTCTGAAATAGGTATATATAGAAAAAAACCCTAGATTTGTTTTTTGGAAACCATATTTTTTTTCTCCGGCCTCCCTTTCTTTTTTTGGAAAGAAACTGCAGCTCTCTCTCTCCTTCCGCGCGGCCGAGACGCAGAAACAGAGCACTGCTTCACCGTGCTCCCTCCTCCTCATCCGGCCATCCCACGACCTCAAACCTCCTCTAAGAGCTTCGTCTCGACCTTACGCAGCTGCCAGAGACAACCTTGCGCCGCGACACGGCCGGTAGCTACGGCGGCGAGGCCCGAAGCGAATAAGCTCGTTTTCGGTTCGATCTCGATATCTCGACCTATAGGTCACCATTTCACTTGATTCTTGGCTCATTGGACTCGCCTCAACCTCCTTAACGAGCACCAAGAAGGACCGGAACTGGGTCGATCGTTTTCACGTTCGTCGGAGCTCGACCCCGTTAGATCGAAAAACCTATTGATCCAAATATCTCTAGTTATACACGATCGTTTCTTGTGATTCTTGGCTTGGTGAGTTTGCAATGAAGTTCTGAACAAGTTTCCAGAAGATACCGAAGTGAGTTGTTGCAGTTTTCACGTCGGTTTTCAAGCTCGCCGGTTTCTGGAAAAATTTTGACCGCCGACTGTAATTGTTAATTTTTGATAACTTCCCGTCGTTTTTTGGTCTTGTGCTAGATATGAATGTTGCTCAGAATGATGAAACGAAGGGGAGAAACTCAGTCCCTAACTCCGGCGGCCCTTTCTGGCCACCTCTGAAGGTCTAAAATTTAGTTTCTATCCATTTTATGATTCTACGTTTCAATACGATCATTTCGGCGTATTATACGTATTTTTTGGATATCGTATGAATTAGTTATGAATTTTGTGATTTCAATCGATTTCGATCGTTAGATTTATGATCTGTTAAATTAGGACCGTCCAATGAACTTGTAATTTTAATATGATGATCATATGACTGTCCTAGTGGCTTTGTGTGGTCATGGGTGAAGATCCGAACGTTGGAATCGTATAAGTGCAAAACGGTGATTAGAGAAGCGATTCGTGAGAATCCACCCGTCGGATTTTCTAATAATTAGAATCCAGCCGTTAAATGGTAATTCAATTATGTTTTGAATTATTGGCTAAATTCGAATCACATTTGATTAGGTGATTGAAGGATTGTATTTGAGTGGGCTATCTCGGCGTGATTATATTTGTATTGAAGACGTAGCGGGAGTATCGACGTGAGTAAAACTCACGTGGTTCATATTACGAACCGAGCGTTTTAAATTTATTTATTTTTGGTAATTGTGTGAAAAATATTTGTGGATTAAATAAATGCTTTTAAATTACATGGACTTGATCACTACCGTCCATAGGTAAGTAAAATGAATTTTAATTATACAAATGAATTTCACGATTTCCTTGTGTGAACTATAGATAGTATTAGTGGTCATTCCTGAGTGGATGATTATGTGTATATATATTCACGTGGAAAATATATATTGATGGGTGAATTGTTGAAGTGATGATATGATTGAGTTGAATTGATGATTTGAATAATATTTCAAATACGTAATTTCATAATAATATTGTGTATCTTGGTTGGGTTGATTTCAGTATGTGATATTACATGTTGTGCTCATTTATGGATTTAGGGTCAACGTGGTGACCGGTGTGGGGAAATCGGACGCTCTAATCCTGGGTGGATGATGGGATACGATTGGTTGAGTATGTGAAATTATCGGTCGTTCTAAATATGTATATAAGTATACATATTGATGAAATACGATAATGATAAATATGTCGGATGCCATAACCTAGGCCAGATGACGGGCTACGATTCAGTTAGAGCTCTAGTCTATCAAGTACCGTATTTTTATAAATACGATGTTGAGGTTTTGTGAAGAAAGATGTGAGTTGGGGTTTGTCTTGATTTATTGAATTGGTGTTTGATTGAGATTGTTAGTACTTCGTGGTTGTGGAAATTGGTAAGTGTTCGATTTGAGTGGAATTAATTATGATTTAATCAAAGAACAGTCCTTTCTTTTACTTATACGAGCTTTCATAAGCTTACCGGGTTTTGTGTTGTTGCAATCCCGGTACATTATTCAAATGGTGTAGCGGATATTCCTGTAGGTCAGGATAACCAGGAGGTGACCGAGCTGCTTAGGTGTTACAGTAGTTATTTTTATTTCTTTGAGTTTGAGAGGTGTGTATGCTTATTTAGAGCTTTACAGTTCATTAAGTATTTGAGTTGTAATAATTAACCGATACCAAATTCGGTTTTGATTTTATTTCGTGTGGTGAGGTTGTTAAGAAAAGAAATATTCAGGATGATTATTTTGAGTTGTGGTAATTTTCATGTTTCAGATTTTGAATTTTATTCAAAAATTCGGGGCGTGAAAGGTTGTGTTTCCAACGGACCCCTCTTGGAGGTTTCACTGCTCCAGTTCCCGCTTGGGGGTAGGCGAATTGCCTTCGGTTGGTGTGCGGTTGTGATTCTGCTTCTTGCACTATCAGCCGGGGTGGGGGTGGTGGACCCATTCCCAATAGCTCGGGTGGGTTTACCGGTACATGCATCTGCATGACGGGTGTTGGTACCAATCTTCCGACATTGGGTCGACTATGCCTGGTGCACTGCGATTACTCGCTCTGCACTGGGTTAGTGTTTGCTTCCAACGCCCTCTGTAGTTCATCGAACCTGGACATCAGCATGGCCATCTGTTTCTGGGCCTCAGCCTTTTCCATGCGCTCTTGTTCGCGCTCTTTGTTTGCCTTGTGGAGATCTGCCAATGCCAACTTATACATTGCAGCAAGTCCTTCCCTAGAGGTCGGCGACTGCTGCCTGGATGAACCTCCGCTGTAGTTTTAGTTTGCAGGATCTGGGGTTCCACGCTAGGGTTGACCGAAGTGTTGCATAGTGCGTGATTGACCTTAGCCATTGGGCTAACGTCAGCCTTCAGGTTGGTGGGTTGGGGGTTGACGGATTGGTAAGCTTGCTCTTCAGCGTTTCCCCCGCTATCGTTAGTTATGGTGATTGTTGTGATGGGATGACCTTTTGTTCAAGGGTTCCCTAGACGGCCCTGATGTAAATGTTTAGAATTCAGCAGTGGCTGAACCTTGGTTAACGCTAGTCTGATGGGCAGACCGCTACTTATGATATTCTTGCTTCTTCCGCTGCCTGTCAAATAAAATACAAAGGGCATCAGAGGGAGACCGCGGTGGGCGGTCTTCTCTTCTCTGATGCCTAAGTTAGTCAATGTATTTATGTTGACAGGATAACAGTAGGTAAGTAGTAAATGCGTAATTATTGAGGAGAGAGGAGTGAACCTTTTATAGTTGGGGACGAGACTAATCTCTTCCTATTTTTCCATGTGGAACTGATGTGCTTCAGTTCCCAGTTTCTGATGCTTCTGAGGCTGTTTTGGCATGGTGCGTGGCGGAGCGTCAGTAGTGATCTGGGGGTGAGTGGGGGCTCAAGTAATTGCCTATCTGGCTATGTTTCCGTAGATCACACCGTTGATGGTCGTTGCTACCGTTGGCGGTAATATGAGTGCGGCTTATTATAGCTAATTATTCTTGGAAAATACTCATGTAAGGACAAAGTCCTTCAAAGTTGTAGTCGAAAACTGACTTGAAATTACAAAAGTGGAGGCTATGTCATCTCACTTCTAGGTCAGGAAGTAAGGAGTCATGGACATTGTCAAATCTTTCTTCAAACGAGACCCACAGGCTTCTGGGACCTTCGTCATTCATATACTCGTATTAGAGTGAATCATCCATATGATGAGTCATTAGGATGATGGTTTTCGCCTTATTTTCCTCCAAGGTGGCTCTATTTGTTTATAAAGGTTGAGCTTGCTGAACAGTTAGTACATCCTGGCTAGGCTCAAGAGTCATATCCAGGATTCTATTGGCCTGGAGATGCTGGCAGACATCACGAACCCACTTGTGATATCTAGAGCCAGTTGTTTCTAAGAAATCTGATTCCAAGTGATATTGGATTAGATCGAAACAATGATGTAAGTTGTCGATCAAAAATTCTCTACAAACTCTAAGTTTGGAGATCTCAACAACTTCCAAGCTTGGAGTAAGCACAAAACCCCACAGTTCGCCTTTTGGTCTCCTCTATGAAGAAGAAATAGGGGTAGAAGAAGAGAGGTTGCAAGTCCCTGAGAAAAAGAAAAGAAATTGAAAAACTCAAAAACGGAAACTTTTAGTAAAAAATACCTCAAAATAGTGATAAGAAAGTCCCCAAAAAAAAATCACCAAAAAATCTTGCCAGAATTTCAACCGAAATTCGCCAGTGGCGGTGCCCGGAGGTTGGCTGGTGAGCTACCCTTTTGCTTCGGTTTCTTTCTTTCTTTCTTTCTTTCTTTGCTTTGGCCCAGGCCTACTAAGGGTCAGACTTTTACTCTGGGCCTTGACTTCTTCTGGCCCGCGTGTCTCTTTTTTCTTTTTCCTTTTATGCTTGTTTTTCTACGGGAGGTTCAGTCTCTGTCGTAGCCGGTTCAACAAATTCTAGCCCAGTTTTTAGGGTTCTGCTTCCTGTTCTTGTATCATGGGATTCAGACGATGCTGTTGGCAAAATTTTGTAGCAATTGGAGGTCTAGAAGGTGTTGAACCAGTGGAGAATTTGTTGCGGGTGGTTTGGAGCTTCCGATTGCTGGTTCTATAGTTTTCCAGCTGGTTCTAGTTGTTCTACTGCCGGTTCTGAACTCCTGGGGTCAAGGGCTTCTAGGTGTGCGTGCGGGGCTCGAAATGTACTCGGATTTAGGGTTTTGGCTTTTAGGTTTTAGGGTTAGGGAGTCATGCTGATAACATGTTTAAGGAAAGCTGAAATTGGAAGAGAATTGAGTCGTACTTTCATTGATAATAGGGTCATCTTTATATAGAAGTTTACAAGGCATAGGATCAGAGTTGTACAAGGAAATGTAATATTACATTAATTGGACATGTCCAAGATTTTCCGATATTATCTCTAATTCTAACCCTATTACCATTAGGTCAAGTAACCTAAAGTTTGGGCCAGACACATATTTTAGATTTACTTTAACAATGTCAATTTTTTATTTTTATTTTAAATATTTTGGTCATATAGACTGTAGAAATATAGGACAAAAAAGTTGAAATATTTTAGTTATGTTTATGGTGGATCCCATATGTATATGAAGTTAAAAATAAATTTACATTCATTTTAGCACATCCATTGTAACTAGAGAAATTTTGACATACTATTTAAACTTTAACACTATTAAGGTCACTAATTGTGGGGATGAAAAAAAAAATATAAGAACGATTTTAGTCACGAAATGGCTTGATAGAGAGACATGCCAATTTGTTTAAGAAAAATTCTTTTCGGTCAAATTCCCTCAAGGAAAAATCAAGTGAGGTGAAATCCATTCAAGGCCGATCCAAGTGAGGTGAAGTCCTCTTAAGGAAGAACTAAGTGAGATGAAATCATGTTCTAGTCAAAAGACGAGTCAAAAGTGAGATGGCCCAATCAATTTAAGAAGCTCTGAGAAGGTCAGACACCTCGAGTGAAATCCTCTTTAGGTGGATCTGGATAAGACAGAACTAGTTAGTGGAATTAGTCAGCTCGGTTGAATCTGTAGCAAGGGGGATGCAATTCCCTAAATTGTCCTGAGAGTTGCGTAATGGATCCACTAATGCATGGCTTGCTAGCTTTGCGCCCTACTATGTGCGTTAGTCATGATATCTGCTCAAGCTCGCCTATAAATACTTGATAAAGTGAACATTTGAGGTAAACGATGAATCTCATCTACACTCACTACAATTGAAGCACTCATTGACTTAGGCATCAGAATATCTTTTCCGGGCACCCCTATCCCTTTTCTCCAAGCTTGGCTTGTCAAACATCAATCCAAGTTCTAAAGACGCATAGTCAATTTTATAAAAAGTGAAGGTTCCGCTCTCATTCCAGTCAGAAATGTAGGTTATAAAATTGTAAAGACATGAAATTTCAGTTAAATATTTTGCAATTCAATATTTGTCAAATTATATGAATTATGAATTGTGGGTGTGATTGGAATGTTGTTGCGTAAGAAATTTGGTTTCGAATGATTTTAGTTTCGAAATTTAATGTTATTTAGGGTTTACTAAAATTGAATTTTTATACGTTAGAAATTTGAGGAAACTTCCTTCACGAAAGTCGTAGAGCTCGTCGATACGAGTTCGTGCATATGTGGAATACAAGAATCAGAGTTCATATGAGGAGATTATCACATTTTGAAACGTTTCCATTTCGGATATATATAGGCTACTATTTCCGAAAATATCCGAAAATAGCATAATTCTCCAAAAAAGGAAACCATCGGCTGAAAACAGGGCAAGAGGTTTTCGGATTCATTCTCCCTCCTCTGGCCACCGTTTGACGCCAAACCACTTCCTATAGCTTCGTATCTTCCTTGCGCAGCTGCCAGAGGCAGCCTTACGCCTCGTCTTGGCCTGTAGCGGCGGCAGGAGCTCGGTGTCGGTTATAGGCCGAGTTGAGTTCAAACCAAGATCTCTCCTAGCTCTGGCCACCAAAACTCAAGTTCTTTAGCTTGTTGAACTTGTATCAAGGAGTAGAACACGCAGCAAGAAGACCCAGACTTGAAGTGAAGTTTTTGACGTCGAACGGAGCAGCTATCGGAATATTTCAGTTTTTCCAGCCGCACCGACTTGTTTAGGTATTTTCGATCACTTCCACTTGTTTTCTCACTTCGTGATAGTTATGAAAGTTGCTCAAAATAATGAAACGAAAGGGAGCAGCCCAGCCTCGACACCATTGGCGGTGGTCGGTGGCGGCTTTGCCATAAACTCCGGCTGCCCTTTCCGGCCACCTCCGGGGGTCCCAAGAGCAGTTTCTGCTCATTTTTAAATTCTACATATCAATACGATCATTTTGGTATAGCACGTAAATTTTGGATATCATATGAATTAGTCATGAATTTTACGATTTCGATTGATTTCAATCGTTCGATTTGTGATCTATGAAGTTTGGACCGTCCGATAGACTTGTAGTTTTGATATGATGATCGTAAGACTGTCCCGATGATCTTGTGTGGTCACGGGTGAAGATCTGACCATTGGATCTTCATATAAGTGTGTTTTTGAATTTGTGCGCTAAGTTAATTATCGTAATTGGTTAGGTGATTGACGGAATTGAGTCGACGGGCGATTTTGAATCATATTTAAGCTGTTGAGAAGATGCAGCAGGATCAGAGGTGAGTAAATCTCACTTGGTTCATTTACGAACCGAATTTCCTTAATTGTCCAATTTATTTGTTATGTGTGAGAAGATGGTTTTAAGAAATGAGTTTCAAAGTATATATAAAATGAATTTCTTGGGTTTTCACTCCGTGTGAACTATAGTTGGTATTAGTAGTCATCTCTGAGTGGATGATTACGTATATATATATATATATATATATTTATGTGATTTTATATGGAACGGTGTGACATTGAAATATGTGGATTGTTGATGATTTCATTTGTATATTTGAATGAAAGAATTATTGTGATGATTTATTATGTTAAATGATATTGAATGAAAGCATGATGATGGTGATTGTTTAGATTATGATTTAAAACATGTGATGGTTATGCAATTACAATTGATATTGTAATTATCGTGGGATGTAAGGATTGTTATAGCATTTGGGTCGAGAGGGCCTTTAAATGTTCGATGCCACCGTAGGGAGTGTGGTGACTATTTCGTAAGGGTGAACCTTGGTCGAGGTGACCCATTACGATTTAGCTAGAGCTCTGATTTGTCTTCCATCGTGTGACATGAAAGCAGCGAGTTGGGTTACTCGTGATCGTGAACACGAATTGGTGGTTGAGAGGGGTCGAGTGTTGAGACGTTACTTGAAATAGTTGTGAAATTGAGAATGAATGTTGTTGTGTGTTTGGATTGTTTTACTTGAATTAAAAGAATTGTGATTTAATAAATCAACTGTTCATTTCATATTTACTCACAAGAGCTTTCAGAAAGCTTATTGGATTTTGTGTTGTTGCAATCCCGGTACACTATTCAAATGGTGTAGCGGATAATCCTGCAGGTCAGGATAATCAGGGTGGAGAGCGAGCTGAGTAGGGCCGCAGGGTTGTGACCAGCACTTAGTCTATTTTGGTATATTTTATAGACTCTCTTGAGCATAACATTTTATTTATGTTGGTATAATAATAATTGACTCTAGAGATAGTTTGCTACGAGGTTTGTGTTATGGTTTGTGAGATGTTGGTTTGTGAAAAATTTCAGGACGTGATTTGTTTAGTTGTATTCATGTTTCGGATTTGAATTTATTATTCAAAATTCGGGGCGTGACAAAGATTTTCTATCAAATTTTTCTACACTAGCACTAGTGATAATGATAAATAGGGTGGGATTCAAAAAATAAAAAAATGAAGACAAACCATAAACATAAACCAAAGCCCAGAATCGTAGATGAGACGGTTTTTATTTTCTTATATTCAGAGTTAAAGCCATGTCTAATAATGGTTGACGAAAATGAGAAACTGAAGTTTGAATTTTGAAGATATGAAAATGTATCTAATATCATAACTAATTAGATAAAAAAAGATTAAATGAATGCAGTAAAAAAAATCTAGTACAAATATATACGAAACACAATAAATAATGAGATAAAGAAAAAGAAAAACAGCAAGTAGAGTAGCAACTTTGTTGATCTTGCAATTGTCAACAAGGTCGTCAATCGGTTGGTAAGTCAGTAAGGTTGCCTGGTCATTGAGATCCTCAGTCAATCAGTGAAGTCGACAATCGGTTGGTAGGTCGGCAAGGTTGCCTGGTTGTGAGGTCTCCAATTGGTCGAGGAGATCGTAAGTCATTCATTGAAGATGCAGGTGACTAGTTGGATAAGTGAGGTCTCTGGTGGGTCGTTCGCTGAAGGTGTCGATGGGTGGGTCAATTGGTAAGGTCATTTGTTGAGATTGTCGTTGGTCGATGAGGTTATAGATGGGTTAGTAAGGTGAATATGTCGGTTGGTCGATCGATTAAGTTGACCGATCAGTGAAGTAATCAATCGGTTGGTGAGATGAGATTGCTGTATTAATTTTTTATATATATATAAATATTTTTGTAAAAGTAAATGGGAATTGGTCTACTCATTTAATTTGATAGTCTCTTTATATAAGGAGAGAATTACAACGGAAATATCAATTACAATAATGATAGTAAATGTTGATCGAGCTATTATCGCAATTCATTAATTCCCTCTTCGTCAGTTACTTTGACGAAGGCTCATAATGTGTTTTTCCTTTAACACTCCCCCTTGTGCCAAGTCAAAGACGAAATGGTGCATGAATTTTTATCTCACTAAAAACTTTGGTTGAAGGAAAAGAGCACAATGTACCTATTATATTTGATGATTACATGTGTGTGTTAGACTCTTGATGTCTACACCTCCCCCTGATCCTTACATTAGTCAAGGGAGCTTGGAAAGTCTTCGCATTCCTATGTCTCTTAAATGTGGCCTTTAGCAATGATTTGGTAAACAAATCTACCACATTCTCCTGAGACCTTACTTGATTCACTTGAATCTTGAGGAGAGCCTATTGTTGCTGATTGTAGAAAAACTTTGGCGATATGTGTTTTGTATTGTCACCCTTGATATAACCTAGCTTCATCTATTCGATGCAAGCTGGATTATCTTCATAAATACAAGTAGACTCTTCAGTGGTAGAGCTCAAACCACTAGCTCCTCGAATATGTGTAATGATAGATCTTAACCATAGACACTCACGAACTGCCTCATGTAGAGCAATGATATCTGAGTGGTTCAAGTAGGTAGCGACAAGGGTCTGCCTGGTTGATCTCTAAGATGTCGTCGTGTTCTCAATGGTAAATACATAACTAGTTTAGGAATGACTTTTATGTGGACCAAAGAGGTACCCAGCATCAGCAAAACCAACCAAAACATTATTTGGGGTTTCAGTGTAGTGAGTGGCGCTTTCGCCATCAACATTTCCTTTAGGGATTACAGTTCCATTTGGGGTCCCTCTTGTCTCTCTGTAGGGAAAGAACAGTCCCAAGTTAATGGTTCTTTTTAGGTATCAAAAAATATTCCAGTGATGCTGTTTGGCCCTGAGCTAAATATAGCTAACAAGTTCACTGAGAATTCAATGTCTGGTCGAGTGCGTTGGGCTAAGTACAATAATGCGCCTAGTGCACTTAGATAGGGAATTTCAGCTCCCAACACCTCTTCATCATCTTCCTTTGGATGAAATTGATCTTTCTTTGCATCCAAACTTTGACTGATCATGGGAGTGCTAGCAGGGTGCACTTTCTCCATGTTTAATCACCTAAGCATGTTTTGGACATATGCAGACTGGTGGATTAGTATTCCACAAACTCGGTATTCTTTTAAGGCCTAGACAGAATCGAGTTTTCCAAAGATCCATCGTCTCAATTTCGGATTTCAAGTAGCTCAAAGTTTCTCTTATTTCATCAAGAGTACCTATTATGTTCATATCATCGACATATACAATTATAACTGCAAATCTGAAACTTGTTTTCTTTATGAATGTGTAGGGGTATAATTCATCGTTCTTATATCATTTCTCAATCAAGTAGTCACTTAGGCAGGGATACCACATTCGGCCTGATTGTTTCAATCCGTAAAGTGAGTACTTCAACCTAATTGCAAACGCGCTTCGTGGTTTTGGAGTCACTTGATTTGGGAAATGTAAGGCCATCAGGCACTTTCATATATATATATATGAATCAAGATCCTTATAGTGATATGTAGTAACCATATTCATGAGCTGCATTTTCAGTTCTTCGAAAACTACCAAGCTAACTAGGTAGCGGAATGTTATAATGTCCATTACGGGAGAGTATGTCTCCTTGTAGTCAATTCTAAGGCATTGTGAGAAACCTTATGCCACAAGACGAGCCTTATACCTGAGGACTTCATTCTTCTCATTACGCTTTCTAACATTTATGTCCTACAGGGTTTACACTTAGTTGGGTTAGCACTACCGGACCGAATACCTGTCTCTTTGCTAGAGAATATTGTTCTTCCTCAACAGAGCGTGGTTCAATATCATCGTGGTTTATGATTTCTTGACCAATAATGTATGCAATACATGATCAATGTGTATGGAAGATCTTTCCATCAACTCATATACACTCTCATAATCCATTGAGATTTATTTGTTCTCTTGAATCGTTTCAAACATCGGAGCATCCTCCAGTATTTATTCATGGACATAACTGTAATTAAAGACAACCTCATGAGAGGAATTCTCTACATTGATGATTAATGGATCTATTTGTGCCTTACTTACTCTCTTCTTCCTTGGGTGAGTGTTAGAACCAAGTGGCCTTTCCTTGTTCCTTTGGGGAGCCACAGCCTCAACCACACCTCCACTAAGTGTGGTTGTAGCTCCTCTATCTGCAACGTTATGCCCCTTGTTAGGAACTTCTAACCTTGTAGGCACATTTACAACTGGTATATGTGATCTCATCATTTTTGAGATATCAGTAAATGCATTATCGAATCTGCTACGTTTTGAAGATCGATTATTCTTTTCACTTCACTTTCACATTGTGAAGTGTAGGGATCAAAATGAGCAGAGTGGGGACAAACCACGACAATTCGCGTCGTTCCCTTGGAAAATCTTTTTTCCTATCTCTTAATCACGATAGGAAGACTGTCACATCAAAGTGATAATAAGCTAATCCAGCGGTAAAGAGATCGCCTGTCAAGAGTTCCAAATAGCGGATAATCGTTGGAGATCCATATCCAACATATATACCTAATCGTCTCTGAGGACCCATTTTGATGTGCTGTGGGGGCCCAATAGGCACATATACTGCGCAACCAAATGTGCGTAAGTGTGAAATGTCAGGCTGATATGCAGTTACCAACTGGTACGCAGAAAATGGTTGTCTAACAGTGGGTCTGAAATGAATAAGTAAAGCTGCGTGTAATATTGCATAACCCCAGGCAGATATAGGCAGGTTAGTATGCATAACCAGTGCCATAGCCACCTTCTGTAGCCTTTTAATGGTGGTTTTTGCGAGACCATTTTTTGTATGCACATGGGGTACAGGATGCTCTACATCGATCCCAATAGACATGCAATAATCATCAAATGCTTTTGATGTAAACTTTCCATCGTTATCAAGCCTTATAGACTTAATAGGGTGATCAGGATGTTAAGCCCTTAAACTACAATTTATGCTAGGAGTTTTGCAAATACAACATTTCTTGTGGATAATAAAGTGACATGTGACCAGCATGTTGAAGTATCCACCAGAACCACAAGGCACTTGAATGGTCTGCATTCTGGACGAATAGATCCACATATATCTCCTTACCCTTTGTAAGAATGGAATGTTTTGTTTTGTATCTTTAGCATAAGAAGATCTTGATACTATTTTTACTAAAGAGCAATTTTTGCAAAACGAGTGTTGTGCCTTTGAAATAGTTAATCTGGCATAATGGGAGGGGGGTAGTGCTTCAGAAGGCAATGGCTGCATTTGAGCAGTACTAGGATCGACACCTTGTAGTGTAGCTGATTTTTATCTCATTTTATTTTTCACTCAAAAGAAAAGATGTCCGTGTGAATTCTTTAAAATTCGGATCATCATGTCATGACCAGGGTGCCCTAGGCGGTCATGCCAAATCCTATATGAGTCAGTGTCCCACATTTCATTGTTGATAACTGCAGGATTCAATGATCTGAATAGTAGTAAGGTATAGTACACTGGATTGACTCATTAATTTTTCTAATATGCATTTCATTCCATATTCATTAGAGGTAATATAAAGGTATTCGGTTCCATTCTCACAATGTGTTTCTACAAGATAACCGTTGGCGCGAATATCTTTGAAACTTAACAAGGTTCCATTAGCTCTTGGTGCATACAGAGCGTCTGTGACTTTAAACATTGTGCCATTAGGCAGCAAAAATTTGGCAATTCGTCGCCGTTTTATTACTTGTGATGATCCAATCATCGTAGTCACAGAAGAATTATAGGCTATTGATTCAATGAATAATTGTCTATTCTTTAATATGGTGTGGGTAGTCCCACTATCAACTAAGCAGTCATGTTCTCCTCGATTCATTCCAACAAGTAAATGAGAGGTATTATTAAATATTTCAAACATTTATCTCATATTCTTTAGAGTATTTCTATTTAGGTAGAATGATAATCTTTTCATTCTAATTTTTTATTTTCTAGATATATTGCTTTACATCTTTATAGTGCTATTTTGAACCATGTATATATGTGTAGTAAATAAAGTTGAATATATTCAATGCTTCAGAATAAAATCCGAAATTTATTAATAAGCTAACAATAATCAAATCAAGGTCACTATGCCAGAAAGGCCTTCAGACGACAAAACTGTTATGTCGTCTGAACGAACCAAAATATATCGTCTAGTGCGGTGCGTCTTGGAGGTATCAGATGACAGAAACAAATAAAAGTCTTGTGTCATTTGATGAGTTTTGCATTTAGGGACCAATGTGATCTATATCTTTAAAAGTGGTAACACAACAGTTTTGTGCTGTCTGAGAAGAAAAACAACCACAGTCTTATATAAATTCTATTGTGTGAATCATATTTGCGAGACAGATTTCTGGTTAATTGTGTGGCATGAATGCCCTTAAGTGAGAAATATAAAGGCTCATATGTAGTCTCTTCTGCCATACAACAACAATTGAATGTTGTGTAAATTGACTTTAAACAACAATTATATATGGTCGTAAAGTATTTCAGACTACAATTAAATGTCGGTCTATGATAAATTCATACGACACGTAAGTGTTGTGTCAAAGGTCTTTTATATTGTCTATGCTTAATTCTAACCACACTTATTTGTTGTTATTATATGCTTCAGCCAACACTTTTGTCTAACTTATGTTGTTGTTGTGCTATTTAGACTACAATTTTCTGTTGTCCCAATGCCAAAAAGACAATAAACTTCTAATTGTTTTTTGTGTTGTTTTTGTTCAGCTGCAACCACACATTTTGGTATGCTTTGTTGTAACTTGCAATTTGAGATAACACATATTAGTAGTCCCCTGTTACAATTTATATGCATGCATCTGAGAATTAAAATTGCCCATTCATAAAACCATAAAAAACATATCCAAAATCATTCATTGTAATTTTCACTAATCCACCATTGTCTCATGTATACAAACCTAATCATGAGCATCAGTTCAAAATGACCCATATCTACAAATCTGAATCTCTAGACAAGTCCAAATACATAATGAAGGAAGAATTTCTACTAGACACAAGTTAAATATAGGAACTAGCTAGCTGTACTACTGCATTACACCTGGTGACTTCCCTTGGGGATCACGTAATCTCCATAATTGTCCCTTGACAACTTCCTACAGAGAAGCATGCATGATTACCACCAAAATAGGGGAGAAACAAACATAACATGTTAATAGGAAATCATAATTAAGACGCCAGTTTTGTAGAAATTAACTAATGCAACATGACCAAACATACTTGGGGCACTCATGTGCTTAGATGAGAATATATTTTGATGTAAGAGCTGCCTATTTTAGTTTCTTATATAGAAATAAACAGGTTCATAACTAAAATGTTTAGAAAGCATGGCATAAATTGCTGGATACTAATGATTATAATGGTCAGGACTCATATCCAATGCTCAAAACAAGAACAAATGCAGATGTCCATTCAAGAGAAAGATTTTATGTGTGCATATGTGAGTGTAGCCGTCAGCTGAGAGTTGAACATCTCAGTCCGATTGAAAATGGATGATACCTGAAGAACTCCCTTGGTTGTGAAGTCAAATGCAGTTGAGAGAGAGAGAGAGAGCCAAAGTAACATCATTACTATTAAATTTAAGTTAGGCTTTCTATATTAACTAATACTATTAACCTTGAGGTATTTTAATTATTCAGACTAGAGCATCTTCACTCTTATAGAATAACTGAAGTGACTGTGGTTTGTTGATTTGATTTGTTGAATTGGTGCTCAATAAACATCAATATACTATACCTTGGTTGTAGTCCAAACCATGACCTTGTAGTTGCAAGAATCCCAAAACTCCCCAATGGAAAAAAAAAATTGGTTTTGCTCCTTCAATATACTCCTCACATATTTAGCTGCATAACTAATTGAATATTTAGAAACACAAAACAGAGTAAGCTGTAAATAATTAACCCAATTAGATGGAATATATGTTTTGAGGAGGTAACCCAATTTTTTGCAGTAAACCTTTTAATTGGTGCTCAGATCCATATTTAGAATTGAGGGAATAAATGTTCTAAGGGAGGTAACCTATAATATGAGGAAAGCAAAGTGGACACAATGATCCGGTCATCTATATGCAGAAAGAATAAAAATCAACTTGATGAATTTCATGCACCAAACTTCCGGGGCAAAGGAAGGAGTTGATGGCGGCAACCATGTTGATGTAAATCCAGATTTTGCAATATCTGGAACTTTACTTTCTAAATTTTTCCTACAGTGATATCAGCATGCTTGCAATCTCTGCATATATACAATATACAAGTTTAAACACCCACATATATATAATCCAACACACATTCAGAAGTTTTAGAGTATGATCACACTCTCGATAAAGGTAGAGTTTAACAGAATCAACATATAGTTAGTAGCTTATTTTGGTAAGACTTTCACCTAGTACAAAATATGTCCTCTAACCACAAAATAGGTTCTTCAAAACACACACAAGTACCCAACCTTAAAGTTTTTAATTGAATAGTTATTCATGACTTAGTAAGATAAACAACCAAAAGTAATGAATAAAAATACTCCAAGACTACATGGTAACCAGAATAAAGCAATTTAGAATCATTTTGTCAAACACCTTGTGTGCATGAAAAATTGATAATGAACAACAAAAGAAAACCAACAAAATCACACTACAAATAACAAGGTTCCAGCTCCTCTTTCAAGAGTCAAAACAAAATGAAGAAAGAAGGAAATTAACCTTCAAAATCCATTGAGAAACCAAAAAGATTGATCTCCCCATAGTTTCGTCAATACCCAAACCAAACTCAGTTCTTATCATTTATTCTCTTCTCTGACCTAATTTCCTGTCCAAAGCAAGTTCTCTACCCACTCCTAAAAGCTCCAGCACCCCCTTTACAAGTTCAGATAAGAACAACATTTGAATAGCTAAAAGGTAAACTAGTTTGGTGCCTTTCTAAACTCTAGCAACGTCAGGCAATTGTAAGAGCAAACTAAAAAAAAAAAAAAAAAAACAGAAGCCTTGTTTCAGTCCACACAATAGCAAGCATAGTAGAATCAAGATACAACAATAAAGAAGAAAAAGAAAACAATAAGCACAACAGTGGGACGATACCAAGTTACTAGTCTAGGTAACAAGCACTCATTTAAAATTTTTTTGGATATCACAAGAAGACAACCTCTCTTCCTATGCAGTATAATCAGGCAGAACTGCCATCTTATAGTTATGCTGATTAAAACTTACTACAGAGAATGCATTCTGCTAGAAGAGAAGTCTTTATCATAAATCAAGAGACTAACAAATTGCTATTCACTGTTTCCTCTATTATTACAGCAGCGGATGATCTGAACTAAAAGTTTTGCTAACTTAAAAGGAAGAGGAAAAAACGACCATGGTTATGTGTTAGAATGACTAAAATCTGAAATGGCATCCTACATTATGTCAGCAACCATGGAAACTAGAGTTTATAAGTTCTTCATAATATGATGACAAAAGGGAGACCACTGCCACTTACAGGAAAGAAGTCAGTGTCAGATGCTACCTAGAAGAATATGACAGTCATTGGTAACAAGTAACTACCCAGGGCAATCCCATTCACAAGAGTTTCAGTGAGCCCCCACCTGTCGGGAACTAGAGATGGCTAGACCCTGCCTTTAGGTATTGTCATGATAGAACCTTAATCAATACCAGACTTTCAATTTCCAAAGTAATATCAATGGGGAAATTGATATAATGAAAAGAAAATATCAAAGTAGAGAAGTCCTTTGCATTAATCCTAAGCAGAAGAAAAACAGGAACAACTAAGAACAATCTATAAAGCTCTATACTTCTAGAGACCTGCAAATTTCAGAAACTTTACCCTGCACTAAAACCCCCCAAAAATCCTCCTTCAAACACACTTGCCTCCCAAACCTCACAGTTTACCAACCCCAACCAAACTTTAGAGATTTAACTTAAAGACAAACCATGATACGAAAGAGGAAAACAAGTTTCTCATGTAAACAAATAGGCAACCAAATAAAGAAATACGAACTAGAAAAATGTTGTAAGTAATTATGGCTAATATCATGTAAATAGATGGAGTCATATGGCTAATATCATGTAAATAGATTGAGAGTCATATATGCCTTTCACTATAGATTAGTGATTGATAGGATTGTGAATAGGAGTAATTGACGTTGCTATTAAACGTTGCCTATTTGTATACATCATGTACTCCTATATAAACCCCTTCATGGTGAGATGAATAGAGACAATCTATCTCCATGCATTCAAACTCTCTCTCTTCCTGAAACACTTTTGCTTTCATTTTACGACACGTTATCAGCACGAATAGCTTTAAGGTTTGCATCGAATAGCTTTGAGATTCTGGATTTCCTACCAGAAGAGTAGAATAGGTCTTGGATTGGCTGAGAAGACAACTTTCTTAGTTCTGCACAAATGAGATTAAGGTTCATCCGTTCTACGTTGAGTAAAGTTTTCTAAATTCTAATTTTAATTCATGTTTTCAAACCTTGATTATGTGAACAATCACTGTGAAGCATGAACCCTATTATATCATATATATTTGTTTGTAGTTTCGAATTGTACATATACATGATCATTAAACCTTGATTGCATGTCACGATCTCCCATGATGCATCAACGTAAAATCTATGCATTATGTGATTCAATTCCGTATATGATATGTAAAATATTGGTTGATTTTGTAATTTGCAATCAACCCAGACAACTGAAAAAAATAAATTCTAATTCAAAATCTTGAAGAGTTTTTTATTGCAATAGACTAGCTAAGTCCAAGGCGAATCAGCAGTGCTAATCATCGCAGCAAACGGAGTCCAGTAGAGCCCAGTTGACTGCCAGGCTGACTATGCCAAGAAACATGTAGCTCAGGCTTAAGCCGCTAGAGCCCAAGCCATTAACTGTGCCATTAGGCAACCTAGCCGAGCCAGAAGCTCAAGCCCAATTGTCTGGAAGGCCCGGATACTCCTCCTTACATGAGCCCAGAAAAACCCAACCAACTGCTATGCCATTAGGTTGACTGCATCAAGGTTGTCAGATCCACAGCTATCTTTGGCCCAGCAGAACCAAATGAAATACAAAAATGGATTCGCCATTTTTTTGCTGGGATTCGAACCCAGCATGGCTGTGAGCAAAGCAATAGCCTTGCCGTTGTGCTATTTAAGCGTGTTGATATAGTGTTACCATATTTTATATATATTCCGTGCCAGCAGCATTTATTTCAATTATGAGATTTAATTTATGGATTCTTTCCAGGCAATTGTGAGATGTTATTCCAATTTGTTTTGTTCATACTTATTTCTTGCTACTTGTTTAAATTTTTGCACTAGAATATATGTGTAGAAAATGTACGTATTTAGTGAACCAGAAGTTTATGCATAAATATCGAACAAGTAGTTTCGATAAAGCCATAGAAGGAACTTGAAGTTTCCTACATAAATTCACCATACATGATAAAACTAGAAGATTTTACATGTTTAATCTGATTTATCAAGCCATGTTATAGAACCTGAAGTTCCCATTAGTTATACATATATTTTCACATTAAGTCACGAAATGTTATGAATCTTCTCCAACTAGGCTCACCCAAGTGGATACGATGTCTAGGCAAAGTTCAGATGAGGCTGTGTACTTAAGCGAGTCTCGCTCTACCTAAACATCATCCCTCCTTACCTGTCGTATTCAATTAGAGTTACCTAAAGGGTTGAGAAATATCCAGGATATAATGTCAAATTTTAGCAATTGAAAGTTTCTGGAAGAAATTATCTAAAGTTGGCGTGCTTTCTTGCCTGAATTAAGACATGATTAGCAAGATATTGAACAAGCCCATCTGTCCAAAACAATACAAGGAGAGGCATTTTACTAATTCTCAAAATTGATCATTATCTTGTTGCTCACTGAAATGAACAACAACTTCCTGTTGAGGAATGATCAAGCCAAGCCCATCGTACCTAAGCAGCACTTTTGCTTGAAGCAAAATGATGTTGCTCATTGCAAACCTAATCTCAAAAGAAGAGATTGTGACCGTGGAAGGGAAAAAAAGTCCGATCTTTTGAGACAAGTAAAGAGAGGTGGGAACATAAATGGCCCATATAACCGGCCCAAAACATGGCCCCATGTTATAGCGCCCCTAAGCCAAAATAGAAAGAAACACTGGTTTGACCTGCTGCCACCAAAATCAGCATAATCTTTGTTACAGATGTGGAGGAATTGATTGCTGATTCCGCACCTGCTGTGCGATAACCGAAGCAATAGATGAATTTTACGCCAGTCGCGGAACTTAAATTACCAACTTTAATGAAAGGTTATTTTCTATCAATTCCACACTAGAGATCATGGATTTTTGGGCAAATTACTGAACATACCGAGGATTAGAACTCGAACATATGGGTGTAATTGGCCCCTTGTGCCATTTCTATTTCATTTTAATGAATGAAACATCTTCGGATTTTGGTGATTTATGCTTTCAATTATTTTGGATTATGGAAATATGGTTCTGTTTGAATATATTTAATTCAATAGACTTATTTATACATGTGATCCATTGAATTAAATAAATGAATAGGCATATTGAGTTTTAAGGGTATTCGAACCAACGGTTACCACGTTGAAACCATTGAAAAAAGATGAGTGGAATATCTTTGCATAACCTCCGAGTGTAGGGCCAAAAGCATACATTTGAGAAATTGAAATATGCTAGCCAGAAGCTAACAAATTAGGGTAACTTCTTCCTATGGCATGACTGTCTAGGACACCTAGGTCAAAGTATGATGCACCATATCCTCAACTCATCACACGGTCATCCCCTTCTGAATAAGGGTCTTCTGTTTAGTGACACATTATACCAAGTGTCACACCCCGAATTTTAGAATAAAAATTCAAAATCCGAAACATGAAATTACTACAAACTCAAATAATCAACCTGAAAATTTCTTTTCTTAACATCCTCACCACACGAAATAAAATCAAAACCGAATTTAGTCTCGGTTAATTATTACAACTCAAATCCAAAATGAACTGTAAAACTCTAAATGAGCGTACACACCTCACAACTAATTGCAATAACAAAAACTGCTGTAACACCTAAGCAACTCGGTCTCCTCCCTGATTATCCTGACCTGCATGAATATCCGCTACACCATTTGAATAGTGTACCGGGATTGCAACAACACAAAACCTGGTAAGCTTATGAAAGCTCGTATGAGTAAAAGAAAAGACTGTTGATTAATTTAATCATAATCAAATCTACTCAAGTCAACACTCAACCGTTTCCACAACCACGAAGGACTAATAATCTCAATCAAATACCAATACAATAAATCAAGACAACCCAACTCACATCTTTCTCCACAAAACCTCAACATCGTATTTATAAAAATACGGTACATGACAGACTAGAGCTCTAACTGAATCGTAGCCCGTCACCTAGCCTAGGTTATGGCATTCGACATATTTATCATTATCGTATTTCATCAATATGTATACTTATATACATATTTAGAACGTCCGATAATTCCACATACTCAACCAATCGTATTTCATCATCCACCCAGGATTAGAGCGTCTGATTACCCCACACCGGTCACTATGTCGACCCTAAACCCATAAATGAGCACAACATATAATATCACATACTGAAATCAACCCAACCAAGATACATCATGTTATTATGGAATTACACAATTGAAATATAATCAATTCATCGATTCAACTCAATCATATCATTACTCAACAATCCACTCATCAATATATATTTTCCACGTAAATATATATATACGTAATCATCCACTCAGGAATGACCACTAATACCATCTATAGTTCACACAAGTAAATCATGAAATTCATTTGTAAAATTAAAAATTCATTTTACTTACCTATGGACCGTGGTGATTGAAGTCCATGAAATTTTAAAACAAATATTTAATCCACAAATATTTTTCACACAATTACTAAAAATAATTAAATTTAAAACTATCGGTTCGTAATATGAACCACGTAAGTTTTACTCACCTCGAAATTCCCGCTGCGTCTTCAATACAAATATAATTAACGCCGAAATAGCCCACTCAAATAAAATCCGTCAATCACCTAATCAAATGTGATTCGAATTTAGCTAATAATTCCAACACATAATTGAACTACCATTTAACGGCCAGATTCTAATTTACATTAAAATCCGACGAGTGGATTCTCAAGAATCGCTCCCCTAATTACCGTTTTGCACATATACGAAGATCCAACGGTCGGATCTTCCCCCATGACCACACAAAGCCTCTGGGACAGTCATATGATCATCATATCAAATTTACAAGTTCATCAGACGGTCCTAATCTCACAGATCAAAAATCAACGATCGAAATCGATCGAAATCTCAAAATTCATAACTAATTCATACGATATCCGAAAAATACGTATAATACGCTGAAATGATCGTATTGAAACATAGAATCATAAAATGGACAGAAACCAAATTTTAGACCTCCAGAGGTGGCCGGAAAGGGCCTCCGGAGTTAGGGACAGAGCCGCCACCGACCACCACCAATGGTCCCGGGGCCGAGCTTGTCCCCTTCGTTTCATCATTCTGAGCAACTTTCATAACTAGCACAAGACCAAAAAATGACGGGAAGGGATAGAAAAGTACCAATTACAGTCGGCGGCCGGAAAATTTTCAAAAACCGGTGAGCTTGAAAACCGACGTGAAAACTGCAACCTCACACCTCAATCCCTTCTGGAAACTTGTTCAAAACTTCCTTGCGAACTCAACAAGCCAAGAATCACAAGAAACGATCGAGTATAGCTCGAGATATTTGGATCGAAAGTTGGTTGTTTCGATCCGTACGGGGTCGAGCTCCGACGAACGTGAAAACGTTCGACCCAGTTCCGGCCCTTCCTGGTGTGTGTAGAGGAAGTTGAGGCGAGTTCAATGAGCCAAGAATCAAGTGAATTGGTGGTCTATAGCTTGAGATATCGAGATCGAACCGAAAACGAACCTTTTCGGTTCGGGCCGTACCGCCCTGCTGCAGGCCGAGCCGCCTTGTAAAACCGCTTCTGGGAGCTTCAGGAGGTTGAGTCGATGTAGAGGAACGAGTTTCACCTGGTTTGGTGGTCGAAAACGCACGGGGCTTGTTTTGGTTTCTTTTCTGGTCCGACTGTTTTGGACGGTTTTGCCGGAGCTGGAGGTCTTGCCGGTGGAAGCGACGCTGTCCAGGTGGTAGAGCAGCTCGAGACAAACGCCTGGGACCAAAATGGAAGGAGGAAGGTGACAATGAACAGTACCTTCCGAAAATGGAAGGAGGCCGGACCAAAATGGAAGGCTTCTGAAAATAGCTAGGGTTTTTTCCTATTTATACCGAAATAGAAATAATTTCTAAATTCTATAACTAATTCAAATAAAAATCCAGACAACGTGTTCCGCATACACACGGACTCGTATCGACGGGCTCTACAACTTTTACGAAGGAAGTTTCCCCAAATTTTGCACGTAGAAAAAGTCGATTTCTCAAACCGAGCATTTCGAGCTTTTCGTTAAAAATAATCGTTTCGAAACTTCGATAATTCTAAAAGTGAATTATTATCGTATAATATTCGTGAAATCGCATAATAGTCGTTCAACACAATTACTCGAATGTAAAATGAAAATTGCGGGTATTACAATCTACCCCCCTTAAAGGAATTTCGTCCCGAAATTCAAGTACCCAATTCCCCAAAAAGTTGTGGATACCTTGCTCTCATGTCAGATTCTAACTCCCATGATACATCACCCTCATCATGATGACTCTACAACACCTTCACGAGATCAACCTCTTTCCTACAAAGTTTCTTTGTAGACCTATCCAAGATACGAACAGGCTCAACTACAAATGTCACATATGTGTTCACTTCGATCGCACCGTGATCAATCACGTGCGACTCGTCTCGAACATACTTCCTAAGCATAGACACATGGAAGACATTGTGCACACCCGACATGCTAACAGGTAAAACAAGACGATATGCCAAGTTACCAACCCTTTCCAGAATCTCAAAGGGTCCAACATACCTCGGTGTGAGTTTTCCCTTATTGCCAAATCTCACCACACCTTTCATTGGTGATACCTTCAAGAACACATGATCGCCTGTCTCAAACTCTAAAGGTCTCCTCTTCAAGTCAGCATAACTCTTCTGTCTACTCTGAGCGGTTCGGATTCTGTCCCGAATAGTAGTGACCTTCTCTGTAGTCTCCTGTACAATTTCAGGACCGATGAGCCCTTTATCCCCTGCTTCCGCCCAACATATAGGAGTCCTACATGGGCTACCATAAAGAGCCTCATATGGAGTCATACTGATATTGAAGTGATAGCTGGTGTTGTAGGCAAACTCTATCAATGGCAGGTGATCCGCCCAACTTCCCTTAAAGTCCATAACACAAGCTCTAAGTATATCCTCCATCACCTGATTCACTCTCTCGGTCTGCCCATCTGTCTGTGGGTGAAATGCAGTGCTCATTGCAAGAGATGTGCCAAATGCCTTATGGAACCTACGTCATAATTCTGAAGTGAAACGAGCATCACGATCAGAGACAATCGTCACAGGCACACCATGAAGCCTCACTATTTCATTCACATATAACTTACACAACACATCCCCTGAGTTCGTTTTTGCCACGGGAAGAAAATGTGCTGACTTAGTCAACCAGTCAACAATCACCCAAATTAAGTCATAACTTTGTCTGGACCTAGGCAATCCAGTCACAAAGTCCATAGAGATATCTTCGCATTTCCAAACAGGAATCGGCAAGGGTTTCAACATTCCTGCTGGTCTCCGATGCTCTGCCTTCACTTGCTGACATGTAAGACACTTCGACACATGCTCTGCCACATCCCTCTTCATTCCATACAACCAAAACTACCTTCGTAGATCCATATACATTTAGTACCCCATAGATGTATAGTGTATCGAGACCTATGTGCTTCCCGCATGATCTCCTCTATGAGGTTATCAACACTCGGTACATACAATATCCCTCGATATCTCAATCCTCCATCTGCCCCAATCATCCACTCGGAAGGACCCTCCACATCCGGATCAGTAATCATCTCAACAATCCTTGCCTGAGCAAACTCATCAAGTGTCTGACCCTGAATGATCCTGGAGATCAAGGTGGGCTGTAAGGTGATACTACCGAGAAAGATTCTCTGTCCTGCTCCTGCGGGCTTAAGGTCAAACTCTGATGCAGCTTCTAACATGCGCCACTCTCGCACCATAATCGATGCCATGATTACCCGAGGTTTCCTACTCAAGGCATCCGCCACTACATTCGCCTTTCCGGGATGATACTCCAAGGTGAAATCATAGTCCTTAATAAGCTCTATCCATCTTCTCTGCCTCATGTTCAATTCCTTCTGGGAGAATAGATACTTCAAACTCTTGTGATCAGAAAAAAGTTCAAATTTCTCACTATAAAGATAGTGCCTCCAAATCTTCAAGGCAAACACCACTGCTGCTAGCTCTAGATCATGAGTGGGGTAATTCCGCTCATGTACCTTCAACTGTCTAGAACCATAAGCAACGACACTACCATTCTGCATCAACACACACCCCAATCCCTGATGAGATGCATCACTGTAAATGATTAATCCACCACCACTAGTAGGAATAGTCAACACCGGAGCTGTAGTCAATCTAGTCTTCAGTTCATTGAAAGCCTTCTCACACTCATCCGACTATACGAACTGAGTGTCTTTCTTGGTCAATTTGGTCAAAGTCGAAGCAATACCAGAAAACCCTTCAATGAAGCGCCTATAGTACCAGGCCAGTCCAAGGAAGCTACAGATTTCTGTAACCGTAGTAGGACGACTCCAACTCATCACTGCTTCAACCTTCGAAGGATCCACAGAAACTCCGTCCTTCGAGACCACATGAACAAGGAACTTGACTTCACTCTGCCAGAAATCGCACTTCTCGAACTTGACAAATAGTTTCTGCTCTCTCAACGTCTGTAGTACGATTCCCAGATGCTCCTCATGCTCACCTGACGACCTTGAATAAATCAAGATGTCGTCAACGAACACTACCACAAACTGATCCAAGTAAGGACTGAACGTACGGTTCATCAAGTCCATAAATGCTGCAGGTGCATTCGTGAGACCAAAAGGCATGACAAGAAACTCAAAATGTCCATACCTGGTCCTGAACGCCGTCTTTGGGATATCTTCCTCCTTTACCCTCAACTGGTGATATCCAGACCTCAAGTCAATCTTCGAGAACACAGTAGCTTCTCTAAGCTGATCAAACAAGTCATCAATCCTAGGTAAAGGGTACCTATTCTTGATGGTCACCTTGTTCAACTGTCGATAATCCACACATAAATGAAGTGAATTATCCTTCTTCTTCACAAACAACACTGGCGCGCCCCAAGGAGACACACTTTCCTGAATGAACCCTTGTGCAAGTAAGCCCTCAATCTGAACCTTCAACTCATGAAGTTCAGATGGCGCCATTCGATAGGGTGCTTTCGACACAGGTGAAGTACCTGGTAACACATAAATGGAGAAGTCCATTACCCTTTTCGGAGGTAACCCAGGGATCTCCTGAAACACGTCCGCATACTCTGAAACTACAGGAATCCCTGTAATCTTTGAAGTACTACTCCCTGATTAAATATGGGCCAAAATCCCTATCCTCATGGCGATGTCAGACTTCAGACAACGATAATGAAACACCGGTTGTCCCGGAACATAGAAGGACACAATCATCCTAAAGCAATCAATAACAGCATGGTTCGGGCTCAACCAATCCATACCCAAAATCACATCATACGTGTGATCCAGAATCACAATCAAAGATGTAGAGAACTTTCTGCCACCAATCCCAATAGGGGAATCATCACAAAACATGCTAAGCTCAAGAGACACCGAGAGGTGATGTAACACATAATAATCTAGTCAGAGGCATAGCAATCAAACCCAAAACATCCACAACCGAACTAGATATGAAAGAGTGTGAGGCTCCCGTATCAAACAGTACTCTAGCAAGATAATGATAAACAGATAAGGTAGCTTCCACTCCCGTGCCTGCCTGACCGATGGTAAAGACTCTAGCATGTGCAGGTGGTAGCCGTCTCTGCTGGTTACCCTACACTCTACCCTGATTTCGGGGACACTCCCTAGCCTGATGCCCTGCCTGTCCACAACTGTAGCATATCCTACCCAGTGGTTTCGTGCACGCACGAGAGATGTGGCCCGACTCGCCACAATTAAAGCACTTCACTAGAGCTGCTGGTGCTATCTGCCTAATGGGCATAGCCTGCACAGGATGAGCTACTGCTGCCCTAGCTGGAGCCTGATGCTGGAACTGAGTTCTCTGTCTCTTCCAGAACCCAACCCTGAGGTCTCTGGCTCTACTGCTTCCTGCTATGGCCTTTCCCTTGCCCTGGAAGTCTCTTTCAGCAGACTCCTTCTCTCTACGAATCAGGTTTTGCTGCTCAATGATCTGTGCCTTAGCCAAGATCTCTCTCTTGGTCTTCAGCTCTAAGATGGCCACATCACGCTCAATTGAAGGACTCAACCCTCTCTGAAACTTCTTGGCCAAGTCCTCATCATTCATCTGCCACACATACTTGTACAGTCTGGAGAACTCGGCATCATACTCAATTACGGTCATCTTCCCCTGTACAAGTGCAAGGAACTCTCGTTCCAACCTCTCCTTCACTGCTGATGGAAAGTACTTCTCTCTAAACAGCCTCTCAAAGCCGTCCTATGTCAAGGTAGACACCTCAATGCTCCTCTGTGTGACGTTCCACCACACCCTAGCCTCATCCTTCAGCATGAAAGCGGCTAGCTTCCTCTTGTCGGTCTCAGTGCAATCAAGCAGATCGAAATAGGTCTGCAAATCCTCTATCCAACGATCCGCCACCATATAATCAGTGCCTCCTCCAAACTTGGTTGCTCCCAAGCGGGTAATTTCCCTTGCTAGCATCAGCACGCGAGCAGGATTATCAACCACAGCCACGGGAGGAATAGGCTGATCCTCATATGGTGCCTCTACCTCCGTCTCGGATGCTTCTTCGACCGGAGGGGCCCTACCCCTTCCTCGCCCTCTACCCCTGCCACGAGGTCTACCTCTACCTCGCCCTCTATCTCTACCTCGACCTCTGTCTCCATTACCTAATAAGCATGATATACTTGATTAATACATGCATAACACTTAAACAAAGCCTAAGTCAAATGCAAGTCCATATTAACCAAGCACTAAGCATACATGACGATGCCTAAATTTCTTCAGACGTGCTAACGTTCCTAGCCAACATAACGCTCTCACATACCCAATGACATTGTCAATACCGACGAGCACACGATGGGGATCTACTGCAGACGGTCCATCACTCGGTAAGTATTGACATATCACCAAATATGTACCTTACGCTCTGATACCAAACTATCACACCCCGAATTTTAGAATAAAAATTCAAAATCCGAAACATGAAATTACTACAAACTCAAATAATCAACCTGAAAATTTCTTTTCTTAACATACTCACCACACGAAATAAAATCAAAACCGAATTTAGTCTCGGTTAATTATTACAACTCAAATCCAAAATGAACTGTAAAGCTCTAAATGAGCATACACACCTAACAACTAATTGCAATAACAAAAATTGTTGTAACACCTAAGCAGCTCGGTCACCTCCCTGATTATCCTGACCTGCAGGAATATCCGCTACACCATTTGAATAGTGTACAGGGATTGCAACAACACAAAACCCGTTAAGCTTATGAAAGCTCGTATGAGTAAAAGGAAAGACTGTTGTTTAATTTAATCATAATCAAATCTACTCAAGTCAACACTCAACCGTTTCCACAACCACAAAGCACTAACAATCTCAATCAAATACCAATACAATAAATCAAGACAACCCCAACTCACATCTTTCTCCACAAAACCTCAAGATTGTATTTATAAAAATACGGTACATGACAGACTAGAGCTCTAACTGAATCGTAGCCCGTCACCTAGCCTAAGTTATGGCATCCGACATATTTATCATTATCGTATTTCATCAATATGTATACCTATATACATATTTAGAACGTCCGATAATTCCACATACTCAACCAATCGTATCTCATCATCCACCCAGGATTAGAGCGTCCGATTACCCCACACCGGTCACTACATCGACCCTAAACCCATAAATGAGCACAATATATAATATCACATACTGAAATCAACCCAACCAAGATACATCATATTATTATGGAATTACACAATTGAAATATAATCAATTCATCGATTCAACTCAATCATATCATCACTCAACAATCCACTCATCAATATATATTTTCCACATAATTATATATACGTAATCATCCACTCAGGAATGACCACTAATACCATCTATAGTTCACACAAGTAAATCATGAAATTCATTTGTATAATTAAAAATTCATTTTACTTACCTATGGACCGTGGTGATTCAAGTCCATGAAATTTTAAAACAAATATTTAATCCGCAATATTTTTCACACAATTACGAAAAATAATTAAATTTAAAACGCTCGGTTCGCAATATAAACCACGTGAGTTTTACTCACCTCGAAATTCCCGCTGCGTCTTCAATACAAATATAATTAACGCCGAAATAGCCCACTCAAATAAAATCCGTTAATCACCTAATCAAATGTGATTCGAATTTAGCCAACAAATTCAACTCATAATTTAACCACTAACTAACGGTCAGATTCTAATTTACATTAAAATCCGACGAGCGGATTCTCACGAATCGCTCCCCTAATTACCGTTTTGCACATATACGAAGATCCAACGGTCGGATCTTTGCCCATGCCCACACAAAGCCTCTGGGACAGTCATATGATCATCATATCAAATTTACAAGTTCATCGGACGGTCCTAATCTCACAGATCAAAAATCTAACGATCGAAATCTCAAAATTCATAACTAATTCATACGATATTCGAAAAATGCGTATAATGTCTCGAAATGATCGTATTGAAACATAGAATCATAAAATGGATATAAACCAAATTTTAGACCTCCGGAGGTGGCCGGAAAGGGCCGCCAGAATTAGGGACGGAGCCGCCACCGACCACCACCAATGGTGTCGGGGCCGAGCTTGTCCTCTTCGTTTCATCATTCTAAGCAACTTTCATAGCTAGCACAAGACCAGAAAATGACGGGAAGTGATCGAAAAATACCAATTACAGTCGGCGGCCGGAAAATTTTCAAAAATTAGCGAGCTTGAAAACCGACGTGAAAACTGCAACCTCATGCCTCGATCCCTTCTGGAAACTTGTTCAGAACTTCCTTGCGAACTCAACAAGCCAAGAATCACAAGAAACGATCGTGTATAGCTCGAGATATTTGGATCGAAAGTTGGTTATTTCAATCCGTACCGGGTCGAGTTCCGACGAACGTGAAAACGTTCGACCCAGTTTCGGCCTTCTTGATGCTTGTAGAGGAAGTTGAGGCGAGTTCAATGAGCGAAGAATCAAGTGAATTGGTGGTCTGTAGCTCGAGATATCGAGATCGAACCGAAAACAAACCTTTTTGGTTCGGGCCGTGTCGCCGCCGCTGCAGGCCGCGCCGCCTGGTAAAACCGCTTCTGGGAGCTTCAGGAGGTTGAGTCGATGTAGAGGAACGAGTTTCACCTGGTTTGGTGGTCGAAAACGCACGGGGCTTGTTTTGGTTTCTTTTCTGGTCCGACTGTTTTGGACGGTTTTGCCGGAGCTGGAGGTCTTGCCGGTGGAAGCGACGCTGTCCAGGTGGTAGAGCAGCTCGAGACAAACGCCTGAGACTTAGTTTGAGGTCTAGAGGTGGTCTGTGGAGGGAGAACGATTATGGTGAACGTTGCTCTCTCTCTCGGTCGCTTTCGATCGAGGAACGGAGGAAGGTGACGATAAACAGTACCTTCCGAAAATGGAAGGAGGTCGGACCAAAATAGAAGGCTTCTGAAAATAGCTAGGGTTTTTTCCTATTTATACCGAAATAGAAATAATTTCTAAATTCTATAACTAATTTAAAAAAAATCCGGATAATGTGTTCCGCATACGCACGGACTCGTATCGACGAGCTCTACAACTTTTACGAAGGAAGTTTCCCCAAATTTTACACGTAGAAAAAGTCGATTTCTCAAACCGACCATTTCGAGCTTTTCGTTAAAAATAATCGTTTCGAAACTTCGATAATTCTAAAAGTGAATTATCATCGAATAATATTCGTGAAATCGCATAATAGTCGTTCAATACAATTACTCGAATGTAAAATGAAAATTGCGGGTATTACACCAAGCTTGGTCGTTAGGAATGTTTAATACTAGACCATCATATGCAAGGACTAGAACATACATCACCATTTTTCTGCACAGAATGCAAGGGAAATTTGTGGACATATCCAACCACCATACGGACCAGTCAAATATTAATGGTTTTAGCTGATGTATTGACAAAGTGATTACATTACACTACTGTCTATAAGAAAATGTTGATTTTGCTAAACTTTCGCTCAGATCATGAAATTAAGGGCTCACCACTCGGATTATCCCATGAAGTCCATAGAACTTGATAATACCGAAGAGTTTACATCGAAGTCTTTCAATGATTATTGCATATCCCTTGGGATTGATATTGAACATATAGTTCCCTATGTTCACACCCAAGATGGTCTCGCAAATAGAATCTTGGTAATGCGCACCAAGCTTCTAATTTCTGCATGAGGCTATGCAATCTTGCATGCAGCTATGTTGGTACCGTTGAGGCCCACTGCTACCTAACCTTACTCAGTGTTACAGCTATTATATGTCGGTTATGAATCCTCATCCATTATACGCTTTTTAGAGCCCTTGACATGTGATCTTTTTACGGCTAGATTTGTGGATTATCACTTTGATGAGACAGTCTTCCCTCTGTTAAGGGGAGAAAAGAACGTTATTATTCCTAATGAACGGCATGAATTGACGTGGAATGTCCCCACTATGTCTTATCTTGATCCCTGAACCGCACAATGTGATAATGAAGTGCGGAGAATTCTAGATGTACAGAGTGTAGCCTAAAATATGGCAGATGCTTTCTCTGATCTAGCTAAAGTGACGAGATCGCATATACCTGCTCCAAATGTGCCTACAAGGATAGATGTCCTTGTAGGACGCGTCGTCGCAGATGGACGAGGTACAACCATGGCAGCTAACTAGTCACATGTCCCTGCCTAAAATACAGGTAGACCACCAGGTTCGAAGGATTCTTATCCCCGAAAGAGGGTAAAACTAGTGCAAACGAATCCATTAGACATTGCAATCTTAACTGATCCATCTCATGAAACAATTCCAGATTATGGGTCTATCCTAGAAGAGACGACGTTAGGGGATGCTCCAAAATCTGAACCCATTCCCGAGAACAGAGAAATCTCGTTAAATTATGCATGCTTAAGGGAGATCGGAATGAGATTATCATCAATGATATATTAGTATTTGTGGTGGCCACCGAAACTATAATATGCGATGATCTCGAACCTTGCTTTTTTGATCAATATCAACTAAGAGATGACTGGTCAAAAAGGAAACAAGTTCCGGGTTAGCAATTGTGCGGTCTATGTCAAAGACATAAATTTGATTGACATTCCTAAAGAAATCAAGGAAACCGCAAAACACCTGAAGTCAGAATTCGAGATGAAAGACCTTGGGAGAATAAATTACTGGCTCGGCCTACAACTCAAGCACCGTGCTGATGGGATTCTGCTTCATCAATCAAACTACATCCAGAAGATATTAAGATGTTTTAATGAGAATAAAGTGAATCCCTCAAGCACTCCTATGGTTGTTCGAAGTCTAGATCCTAAGAGAGATCCATTTCATCCTGCAGATGATAACGAAGAGATATTGGCACCAAAAGTCCCATATCTAAGTGTAATAAGCGCATTATTGTACTTGGCTCAATGCACTAGACCAGACATTTCATTCTCTGTAAACTTGTTAGCTAGATATAGTTCTACACCAACACGCCGCCACTGGAATGGCATAAAAGACATTTTTCGTTACCTTAGAGGTACGACCGATATGGGCTTATTCTATCCCTATGCATTAAGAAATGGATCAAACCCCCTTGCTTCTCAAAATGATGATCGCCTTGTTGGATATGCTGATGCAAGCTATCTATCAGACCCGCACAAGGTGCGTTCCCAAACTGGTTATGTCTTTACCATTGGGAGCACTACAATTTCTTGGAGGTCTACAAAACAGACTCTTGTTGCTACCTCTTCGAATCATGCTGACATTCTATCTCTTCATGAAGCAGTATGTGAATGTATATGGTTGAGAGCCATCACAAAGCATGTTTGAAGAACATGTGGACTGTATTCCACTACTGATGAACCAACCACTATCCATGAAGATAATGCTACTTGTATTGAGAAAATGAAGACGAGTTTCATCAAAGGAGACAATACCAAACATATTGCACTGAAGTTATTCTTCAATCAGCAACAACAGGAGCATCAGAAGATTGAAGTCAAGCAGATTCGAACTGAAGACAATCGTGCAGACCTCTTTACCAAGTCACTACCAAAGACTACATTCCAGAAGCATGTACAAGGTATTGGTCTACTTAAATTATCTAAATTACCTAACATGTAATTTTCAAGGGGAGTCAAAATCAGGGGGAGTATCCCGAAGCATACACACTTGACCATCGTGTATTCTTTTTATCCTTCATCCAGTGTTATTTTGTCCCACTGGGTTTTGTTACCTGACAAGGTTTTGACGAGGCACATCTTTGACATGGTCACCCCACTTACTGCATCCTGAGATGCTTTGATTTGACTTTTATGTATTTGCTCATCTTTTCCCTTCGACCACGGGTTTCTCCCATTGGGTTTACCAGGCAAGGTTTTGGTGTAGCAACTCTAATGCACGCAAACTCTCTCTCTTTCTGAAACACTTTTGCTTTCATTTTACAACAAAAAATAGGTTTTTAAAACTATCCGATTAAAAATAAAACCTCTACAAGCAAAGAAACAGCATCACCGTTTATATACTCAATCGTCACAAATGAAATACTAAGAGACCACATCGTTGTTCATATGATCAATCATCAAATGAACTACTGAGAGAACCAATACTTGACATATTATCGTTTCTTAAGACCATGATTTCAACTCAAAGCAGAGACCAAAAGTGCAATACAGAAATCAAGTAAAATCGTAAAGTAAAGAAGTCACTCACAATTGGAGAACTGACATTTAAACAAATTGGAAGTCTAACCATCTCTAAAACACAAGGTAGAAATCAGAATACATAAACAAAAGGATTAAATACTGTTTACTCTCTATACTTATATGGTTTCGACGTTTCAGTCTCTGACATCTCAATTTCACCTAAAACTCCCTAAACTTTTCAATTTCACTCAATAGGTCCTTGTCGTCGACTTTCCGTCAAAAATTCTGTCATCTTGCTGACGTGGCAGTCCTGCTACAGTAAAATGACTATTTTACCCCTCTCTAACCAAAAAAAAATTCCATATTTTTTTTATTTTCTTTTCTCTTTTTTTTTTTTTAAAGGCTTTTCTCTTCTTCTTTTTTAACTCCTTTTCCTCTTTTTTTTTAACTCTTTTTTTCTCTTTTTTTTATTTAACTCTAGTTTCTTTTTCTTTTTTATCTTTTTTGTCTCTCTTTTTTAATTGTTATTTTTTTAACTCTTCTTTCTCTTTTTTTTTTAATTTGTTCTCTCTTTTTTATTTAACTCTCTTCTCTCTTTTCTCTCTCTTTTTTTACTCTCTTTTCTCTATTTTTTTAATATGTTCTCTATTTTTGTTTCCTACTCTTTCTTTAAACTCTTTTTTCTTTCTCTCTTTTTTTTAACTCTCTTTTCTCTTTTTTTTTATTTGTTCTCTCTTTGTTTTTTCTTATATTTCTTTCTCATTTCTTTTAACCTCCTCTTCTTCCCCTTTCTCATCTCCGTCCTCATCTTAACTGCAAAGCCAAGCCAAGAGTGCAGACTATTGTTATCTTCGCGCCACCATCTCGTAAGTCAAAACCTAGTCGGCCCACCATCGTTGGCGTGCCTGCCGCTCCGAGCACGTGCTGGCCATTCCACCATCCATCCATCAAAATCTCCAAATCTCAACCAAATTCAATTATATCTAGAGGTAGAGCTTGACAAGTACACAAACTCTACCTGAGTTGAAACAATGGTCGTCGGAAAACATGGAAACTTGCAGGAAAACTCAAACATCTTATCTTCTTCAATTCTATCTTAGCTCATCATCTCAGTAACTCAACACCATAGAAACTTTGTTGACGTCGAGACAAAGCTTATGATATAACTCCGACACCATGGAGCAGCCAGAATCTGAAGGGAAGAGAACCCGATCATTCTGGCGTCCAGGTGTGGCCGGAAATTAGAGCTGCAGTCAGAGAGGGGGAAGAGAAGGCCGAAGAGCAGAGAGGAGGAAGAGGAAGAAGAGGTAAAAAGAAATGAGAAACAAATATAAAAAAAATACAGATAGAGAACAAATAAAAAAAAAAAGAGAAAAGAGAGTTAAAAAAAAAGAGAGAGAAAAAAGAGTATAAAAAAAAAGAGTAGGAAACAAAAAGAGAGAAAAATAAAAAAAAAAAGAGAAAAGAGAGTCCAAAAAAAAGAGAAAATATAGTTAAATAAAAAAGAGAGAACAAATTTAAAAAAAAAAAAGAGAAAAAAGAGTTAAAAAAGAAAAAGAAAAGAGGGTTAAATAAAAAAGGAGAAAAAAAGATTAAAAAAAAAAGGAGAACAAATTAAAAAAAAAAAAAGAAAGAGAAAATAAAGTAAAATATATATATATATATATATAGAAATTTTTTTTTTGTCAGTGAGGGGTAAAATAGTTGTTTTACTGTAGTAGGACTGCCACGTCAGCAAAATGACAGAATTTTTGACCGAAAGTTGACGGCAATGACCTATTGGGTGAAATTGAAAAGTTTATGGAGTTTTTAGGTGAAATTGAAACGTCGAAACCTTATAAGTATAGGGAGTAAAAAATATTTAATCCTAAACAAAATGTCTATTATCATTCTATCATTGTAAAGGCCTATAATAAGAGAAAGATCAACAAAACAACAGCAGCCTCCCAAATTCCCAAAACGATAAAACAGAAAACAAAACAAATAAGTATAGAGGTGCCACACCGCAAAACAACCGATAATCATTAGGCCACCACAAGCACACTAAACCCACACCTTGCTCATTTACTTAAACATCACAATACTTTACTTGACACTGAAAAGTGATTGACGACACAAACCACTTCACAAGACCAAGACTAAAATCCAAGCAAGACCAATAGAGAAATATAAATTGAAGAAAGATTGAAATCAGAAGATGTCACTCACAATTGGAAAACAACCATAGATACTGAACAGCCCGAATGGAAACCCTTCACTTCTGAAATCTTCCTCCCTTTGCCATAGTTCAGTTTCAAGAGCAACAAAATCAAACTCCCATTCTCCTTCGTTCATCTCCTTCTTCTTCTTCTAACACCCAAATCGAAACTCACACCATTCTATATCTTTACTCTCCTCTAATCTAGAAGTACCCAATTGCAGCCTTTGAGGAAAGCCCTAAACTCTCCTATTCTCTCTTCAAATTCCCTCTCCATCTCCCCCTTTCTACTTCTCATTCTTCTTTCTTTTTTAACTAGTCGCGGTCCCCCTCCAATCTGTTTTCATTCTTTTTCCTCTTTTCATCCATCTCTTCTTCCTTTTCTTTTCCCTATTTTCTTTCACTTCCCCGTGCTCCCTTCTTTCCCTTCTTCTTCTTCTTTCTCCCTGATTGTCTTGCTTTTCTCCTCCTCCCTCTATTCTCTTTCTTTTCTCTTCCTTCCTCATTGTTCTCTTTCTTTTTATTCGATCTGACTCCCCCTTCTTCTTCTTCTTCTTCTTCTTTTCTTTCTTCCCTTCTTCCCACTATTTCTCTCTCTTTTTTTTTCTTTCCCGTCTCCTTGCCTCACATTAGTCGGCAACCAGCATTCTTATCTTCCTAAATTTAAAAGAAGGGAAAACATCAGAAATGTGTATGAACTTTAGGTATTTCTACACTTTGGTGTACCAACTTTCATAACTATCAGAATGATGTATCAAGCTTACTCCAATCTTTCATTTTGGTGTACGCCGTTAAATTTTCCTTTAGCTTTGTCAGTTTTTTTTTTTTGTAAAGATAACGGAAAATTAACGGCGTACACCAAAATAAAATATTGGAGCAAACTTGATATACTATTCTGATATTTATGAAAGTTGATACACCAAAGTGTAGAAATACCTAAAATTCATACACCATATGTGAACATATCCCTTAAAAGAAAGCAATATAACAAAAGTGATAAACTAAAACCATTATCTAATAACCAAATATATATATATAGATATATATATATATATATATATATATATATATATATATAACAGAACTAACTAAAGAAACTACCAAAAGGAAGAAAAGAATAAGAATTAAGAATATAAATAGGCTTTTGTCCATTTACCCCATTTTTAGGGATTTTTTTTCCGCTTACCCCATTAAGTTTTTTCAATTCCCTCTTATCCAAAACACTCTAAGGAGTTCTTCCCTAAAACTCCATTAAGATTTTTTTTTAAAATTTTAATACCATTTTACACTTATCTTTAGTTACTTTTTTTTTTAAAATATTACCCTTTGTTACTTAGAGAGAGAGAGAGAGAGAGAGAGAGAGAGAGAGAGAGAGAGAGAGAGAGAGAGAGAGAGAGAGAGAGAGAGAGAGACTATAGGAAACTTCGCCGGAGCCGGTCACCAGCCGCCGAAATCTGGTCAACGGTCCTTAGAATCCTGTCAACTTTTGTCGGAATCCAGTCATCGGTCTCCGAATTCCAGTCACCGCCCACTGGACTTTTCTGAAAACCTCACTAGAAGGTCTATTACCTCCCAATAGAAGGGAAATAGACCTCTATTGCCCCCCAACAGAAGTCTATCAACCATTTATTGCCCCGCAATAGACGTCTATTGTCCCCCAATAGATGCTTATTCCCCCTAATAGAACTTTTGGTGGCTAGAATTGGAACCAATATTTCTAAAATTAGACAAATAAAAGTTAGATTAAAAAAAAGAAGAGATTAAATCAATTTAAAAACATTTATTGTCTTTCAATAGACATCTATTGCTCCCTAATAGACATTCAATTTGATCAGGGCACCCTGAAAATGCTCTGGGCACCCATCTCTTCCCACATGGCAGTCACTGGCAGAGAACCTCTTCTGCACAAGCACAGCTTCTCCTTCTCTTGGTACAATCCGATGTACCACCGTGCCAGACTTCCCTCCTACGCTCCCTTAACTCTATTACTCTTTGTCTTGAATTTGGTCAACATCTTCACCACTGCAATCACTGTAATCCAATCCAATCAAATCAAAATTCAACAACTGAATGAACAAAATTCACAAATGAAATCGCATCCGCTGTCTTCTTCTAGCCAACAATTTGAAATAACAAAATCATCGTAACGCGAAAAGATAAGAAGCGAAACAGATCTAAATTGGAACCAAGTGGTGAAGAAAATTGTACCTTAGATCCAATCAGTGGGTGAAAGGATCCAAACGAGTGGCTAGGGCACCGACGAACTCACTGAGTTCCACTTTACCTCCTTCACCTCTAACGTTCGATTCTCCATCACTGCTGCCGGATTCTGCTGCAGTTATAGTCAAGTTGATCAGACTCAGAGCTTTTGTAATCACGGAGGGGTGAGTGCAGGGGAGAAGGCCGGAATCGGACTCAAGAGTGATCGTTGGGGTTGGGTTCGTGGGACTCAGAGCTTTTGTAATCAATGTTCTCGTCGTTGTCGTCAACGAAATCCAGTAGGATTAAGGGAGAGGGGGGGAGAGAGAGTGAAAGAGCTGTGAATCATGACTGGAGAAAGAGGGGAGAGAGAATCGCATGGTAGTGTTGTAGTTTATTAATTAAACTGAGGGCATATTTGTCATTTTTCTTTAAATTGTGTCAATGAGAATAAAAAATCTCTTGCTGGAGTAAGTGAGATAATTTTCCCTCATTTTGGTGCTTTGGATCAAGGACCCATATAAAAATATCTAACTCATTGATAGAAAATCAAATCGGCTCCAAAATCAGGTACGGGATATCACACCAAGTCGCCTTCCTGTTTCCTTGCCAATTGCAAGTTGGTTCCCTGTGAAGACCATGTGTGAGAGTTACATTTCTAAAAGAGAGGAAAGTCTTGCACAAAGACATAGATTTCATACGGTTTCTCTTTTATACAAGTAACATATGTATTAAAGTCAGAATTGAACAATAACTTTTGCCTAATTGTTCCAAAAAATAGTTCTTGTGTCCTGTAAGACAGGAAAGCATGTAAATTATATGAAAGGAGGTGAACAACTGCAGAGCCTAATCTATGCATACTAAAACTAGTAAAGTTAAGGTCCAAATTGGAAATTCTACAATCGTGTTGACAAACAAATATATGCTTTAATACAAAACTTCCCCGTTTAGATCTTGGATTCGTCTCTAAGATTAATGCACCATCAGGTGAAAGAAACATACCAATATCAGTCTGCTAATTGTGTTTTCCTATCAAGCCAACAAAACATAAGAAACATGCTACAAAACAGAAGAACAATTATCCAAACTCAAAACCCCAAAACCCAAATCAGCTTTAATTGAAAGAAGAAAGATAAGTTCTTGTCAAACAACATGGAAAACAAAACCCCAACATATAAATCCATTTCAATCGAAGGAAAACCACAACACTAACCCCCAAGAGAAAACCCCAATATAGCTATATCCATTTCAATCACCCCATCCCCAAAGAAAAACCTAATTGAAATCAAACCCTAAAATCAAAATTTTGGATAATAAGCAAACCCAAAATCTGCAGATAAAACCCTAAAATCTATCAAAGATTGAACCCAATTGAAAAACTAAACTAAAAAATAATTGAAAGTAGCTCTATTTATTGCTGCAGAGCTCCATTAATCCGGATGCAAAAGATGAAGTAGAGACTAAGAAGAAGAAGGAGAGACAAAGAAGAAGAATAGAGAGAGTAAGAAGATGAAGGAGAGAGTGAGAATCGAGATCTAAGAGAGTTGAGAGAGAAGGAGAGAGGTTGGTGTTTGAGTTTTTTTTTTTTTCGCGGGTTCTAACCAGGTCAAGCTGAGAGAGTTGAAGGACGAGAGAAAATGACTTTAGGTGTCGAGGCCTATCTCTATATCAAAAAGCACATGTCAAAATAACTTGAAAAATTTTAAAACAAGCTTCACACTTAGAGAACATTTAAATGTTGTCTGAATGTTGTAACATTTTCCAGTCAACTAGGGTTTGGCTATTTGAGGGGAAAAATACTTTATCAACTTTTGGATATCCTCCAAATTTGAGATAGGAAATCACTATCTTCTACAATGACAAGAATGTATTGTCTGAATGATGACCATTTTTTCAAATTAAACTAGTATGGTTTTAGTCTACATTCAGACAATAGAAAAAAAAAAACTATGCCGTCTAAAAAACTCGGACGACAGAAAACAATACTTATGTTGTCTGAAATGTGTCGTCTGATAGACTTTTTGGCATAAGGGATCTTATGCAGAAGTCTACTTCATCAAACCATTATTTAAACTTCAAGACCAAGCAATAGTCTAATTAAAAAAATGAGGCATTATGCCTTCAAAATTGTTTTGAAAAATAAAATAAAGCCAATCAGTCAAAATCTAGAGCATCCAATAACTGAGCAAGTTTCTTGTTGCCATTGAAGTCTGCAATTGTAAAGTTGACGTCTGGGTCATGGACTTCTTCTTCCATATAGTAAGCCTCTTGTTCTTTAAACTCCCTATACCTCTTGTAAGTGGTTGCTACTCTATTGCTTCCTTGGTAGTTCTCATACCAATGCCCAATAACTCCATACCTATAGCATGGTTCGTTGCCAACTCTTTCCTTTTTGATTGAAGGGTTCTTAGGTGCCTTTTGCACCTTGTTTCCATGACCACTAGGGCCAGCACCATCACCTCTGCGCCATACATTGGGAGGGCCTCCACGGCCCATACCATAACCCCCACGTCCCTTGCCACGTATTATTGCCACGTGGGTAGGGATCAGCACGTCTAACCCCCTTTGGATTGGAGTTCTTTCCACCTTTCACTTTGCCATAATTAGCCTCAGGAATTTTCTTTGTCTCAATGGGCCTGGCATTGTTGTTCAAAAGAACTTTATTATGCTTCTCAGCCATTGCAGTAGGTTGATCAGCTTATTGAAGGTTGTGATTATTTTGTTGTCATACTCCAGCCTATACTGGTTCGCTAGTATAATTGCTGAAGTAGGAAAATTAGAAAGAGTCTTTTTGGATTATATCATTTTATGTGAGTTCCCTTCCACAGAAATTGAGACATGCCTTTAGACGCAACATGTCCTTGTTGAAGTCATTGACCCTTTTGTAGTCAAGCAAGCGGATTTCATTCCACTGAACGGTCAGTTCTGGGACCAAAGTGTCATGAATGTTCCCAAAACGTCCCTTAAGGACATCCCACAGTTCTTTGGGTGTCTTCAACTGAAGTTACTCCCAGCGGAGGCTAGGATCAATATGTCGCCTTAGAAATATTAAGACATTTGCTTTCATCTTGTCAGACGGTCCATCATCTTTAGGGTCGGTAGGAGTTTTTATGGTAGTAGTGTAGTCTTTTGCCACAAAGGCAGTTTCTACATCGAAAACCCAATGATGGTACTCAGGTCCTTCTGAGTCCAAAATGTCAAATTCAGGTCAAGTGATCAGTCATCTACATAAACAAGAGAGAAGATATATAAATTATGCAGTCATAAAGATATTCACGTGAATATTTTCTAAGAATATAAATTAGATTTCAAGACCAAGATTCGTAATGGTCACATTTTTTCTTCGATGTTATATGAAAATGCTTTATCACAGTAAGTATGGATTTATAATGAGCATGAATTTTCATTATCATGGCAAAACGTAATTTATATGTAGCATTTTAAATAAAGAATAACAATAGCACGTTTAATAATGAATAAAACATAGCATATAAAGGCATGCATAGGAACAATTGTGGAAGGTAGTAACAATTATAATATAAAGGCATGCATAGGGAAAATTATATAAGCGTAAATGAAATAAAACATGCTCAAAATTTCATAAATAATATATAACAATATATATATGGCATGTTCAAAAATAAAATATAAACAATAGCATAATATAAAGGCATGTGTAGGCATAACTATATAAGCGTAAATAAAATTCACAAGGCATACTAATTCCATAATTTACTAGAGTATGAAATTAAATAAATACAAGAGAATATACTTGGTTTCGAGAAAACAAAACGATTCTAACGTATGCACGTATTGATGCAAACGTACGTAACGATATTTTTGGGCTTGAGAAAAACTGAGCCGTTTCCTCTCTTTTATCAGCGGTGGGTCATGGGGCCTTGTTCTTTTTTTCTTCTTTTCTCTTCTTTTTCTAGGCCGTAGGGCCTGCTTCTTTTATTATTATTTTTTTGGGCCGCAGGGCATGCTTCTTTTGTTTTTTTCTTCTTTTTTTTTTGTTCTTTTCTCTCTTCTTCTTCCTCTAGTTTGCTGCAGGGACACCTCCGATGGAACCAGTGACCACGTGCAGGAAGTTTCCGGCACCACTGGCCTTCCCCAAACGTGGCCAGGCGGGCGACCCAGTCAGACTAGGAGGAGGACGCCGTGGGATTCTGGGTTTGGAAGCAGAATTGAGGAAGGGTGCTGCGACGGTGGAGATAACCCAGACGGGTGCTGCTGTCTGGTGTGCAAGGCCGAGGCGGTGCAAGGCGGAGGTGGAACTGCAGTTCGCTGGGTTAGGCTGGAGGACCGTGTGGGCTGGCGGGCCGGACGAGGAAACCGGTGAAGGGAAGGGGCTGGTGAAAGTCTGGATGGCAGTAGGGCTTTGCCGCCGGGGAAAGAATTTTTTTTTTTTTTTTTGGGTGGTGGTAGATAGAAGACAATTTTTTTTCGAAGATTTAAGTTTTTTTTTTTTCTCTTTTCGAATATAGGATTAGAGACTCGTACTGATAGAGTGTAAAAGTAAATGAGAATTGATCTACTCATTCATTTGATAGTCTCTTTATATAGGGAGAGAATTACAACGGAAATATCAATTACAATAATGACAATAAATACTGATTGAGCTATTATCGCAATTCCTCAATTATCTCTTCATCAGTTACTTTGACGAAGGCACATAATGTATTTTTTCTATAATTTATTATTTTACATAACATAGACAAAAAACATATATTAGACATATGTTCTAATTTTAAAAACCTACCAACCTCATTTTACTTCTCTGCATTTAAAAGAAAACTATTTCGCAAAACGATACCAAATGTATCTTAAAACCCAGAAAATATTCACTTAAAAAAAAAAAAACCCAGACAATAAATAAATAAAAAATTATATAGCATATGATAAAGACAACGAAAGTTGTACTCGCTGGGTTGTAGAGTGAATCCGGCGATCGGGACTCCAACTCCTATTCAGATTCCTCAACCTCTCTGTCATTTTCTGATCGGTCCTAAGTTCTAACCATGCAAATTCTAAGGCTTGAACCATCAGGTTTGGTAATCTGCTCAACATTGGAAAACCATGGATGATGGGCATGACCTTATTCCAGGTCAAGTATGTGCAACAGTTTTTCTCTAACTCGTCATTTATTTATTAAATTATTCTAGTCCCATGTTCTTAACTAATAACTGATAGTTCTGTACTATTTCCTGATGAATGCATCAAAACTAACATTGTTGCTCTGCTTCATATTCTTCCCATAATTTTCACTGAAAATGCTTAATCTCTATACTGTTAGGCATTGTGTTTCTTCAATATGATGCTGTATACAATGCATTAGATTCATGGGCAGAGAAAGGTTTAGATTACTTTTTCTTTCTTTTTCCTGGGGAAGTTATTACCTGGCCATTTTATTTATTAGCTTAGACAGGAGATACAATAGCTTCATACCTGGAAACAAGGCTAACCAGGATGGGACGACATCAATTACAATAAACAAGCAATACATAGCTGAATGGGGAGCCACATGTTAGATGACTCTAGAACCCACTACTAATTCCTATTTTAGGAACACTTGAAAGAACTCAATTTTGGTCATTTTTCACAAATTTAGATCGTAGTTATCATCGGAAAACTTTCACATTTTGATCAAGTTTTCAGTTTGAGAATGCTAGATATCCCATGGACAATCCTGTAACCATATCCATGACCCATCAAAACTACTTTCAATAAGATATCTTCAGTTGCTCAAAATCATCTTTCTGTTGAAAGGAAGATGGATGTGCCTCCTCATTGATGCTCTCCACGCAGTATGGATCAGACAAGTTTATTTTTTGAATGGTTTAAAATGTTCCAAGTGAGGTCACATCAGGCAATTGCCCGGAAGAGATATCTAACGATCCAAGATCAGTGAAATTTTCAAAAGCGGATGGAATGGGGAGAGTGTCTGCTGAACACCCATGGTACGTGGTTATCCACATGGGGTTTAACAGGACGTGATATACACGCGCCATTTGGTAGACGAAGGCTGAAAAAGTGTTGGGTTCAGTAAAAAAACGTTTCACTCTGCCTTTATTGTTTAAATGCTCTCTCTCCTTGGTAGACTACAAGGCATTTTCTTCGCTTGTCAAGGCATGATATCCAGACTCTCTCTTCTGATGTTTCTATGAAGAGGTCTGGAATACGCCCGGCGCATGGGTTGTTAAAGTAAGGCTATCCAGGTAATCTAGTTCAACATTCGTAAATATAGTTTAACTCTTCCGTGGTAAATCTAGTTCCCAGTCTTCAACAACAGGTTTGAAAGAAATCCATGTCATCAGTCGCAGTCCGTCATCTCCCAGTCGCAGTCGCTCACCGTCGCCGGAATCAAGTGCCTGTGCAAGGACTTGGCCAAGAAGTCGAGGGTGAAGCCAGGTCGTGTTTGATTTAGAATATATGGCTTAGGAATTAAATTTCGATCGAATTTGATGGGTAAACAGATGGACAACTATGTAGTAGATATGCAATTGAATTAACATTGAAGATTTCATGGGTTCTGGAGGAGGGAAGTTGAAGAGCTAGTTTGGGTTTAATGTGACTTTTTAAAAAAACTGTTGCTGAGTTTTGAATTAAAACAGTCTCGTATTTATTAAATAATATTTTTAAGTATTTATTAAATAATATTTTTAAAAGTGTTATCAGTACATAAAATAACTGCAATATATATATATATATATATAACATATGAGTATTAGTCATTGTTATCTTGATAGTAATTTTTCTAGTAGTTAAAGAAGCTACGAACATGGGCTTCGTACTTTTGAATGGAAAATCACGCACCCTCTTATTAACATGATGAAACGAAGTGCTGTCAAGTATATTCCTGTGCGGCAACATAATAGGAAATGTATGTCAGGTATATGTTATGATGCTTCTCCTTACTAGATTTAACTTTCTATTATGTCATCGCTTTATTGAAGTAAATTCAGTAGTCAGTTGTGCATCCTTTGCTAACTAATGCATGTTAGAATACATTATTATTGTAATATGAGATTCGGGCTCTATATCCTCCTCCCCTTTTGTATTTTATGATTTCATTAATCAAAACTTGAGGGCAGGCGGGCAGCCGCACTGGCCATCCTTTAAAAAAAAAAAAAAGTTATCAAAGAACATGCATGGGTTTCGTGCAAAACTCAGACAAACTCAAGTGTTGTTCATTTCTAAGTTTTGTTCCTGAAGAGCTAATATTGTAATTTTTTCTTTTTGATCTGGAACGTTGCAATTAAAGTTGGGTAAATACAGAAAAGATATTTCTAAACTTATCTAGCAAATATCCAAACGCACCTAGCAAATTGATAAAATCTCTAACCACATCCAGCCAGTTTCCCTATAATACTCTTTATTTTTCTGCGGTATTTTGTGTGCGGCATGTGATCTCCATTTTCATCAAATGTTGTGAAGTTGATAAAGAGATGAAATTTGTTTCATGAAAAACTACTTGGTGTTTGGTACTCTTCGTCAGGGTGTATGAGTTTTATGGGTGTACGAGTTTGCTAGGTTTAACTAAAGAAAAAATTATTATGGAAAAATTTGCTGGGTGACTGGGTGTAGTTAAGATTTTATAAATTCATTGGATATAAACAATTTACTGGGTTTACTTAGATAGTTGAGTATTTCTAAGCCGTACTGAAAATGACGTACTGTACCAAAGAATATTTTGCTTTTGATAATTGGTAAGACCTCTTCAATGTGACCATCTCAGGCTTATGTTCGCTTACAAGTTAATTATTAGCTATAGTTACATCAAACCGGTAATTGTCCAAAAGCTATTGAAACATGAAATTAAACAGTGCATAAACAATTCTGATATGATTATGATTATGATGATCGATGATATGTTCTTATTTGTGAAGGCGATAAGAAGGAACAACCAGCAGATGCTTGGCTCGTGGAACAGTTTGACCAAACTCCTCCGTCATGTCCAACTCTGCTGACAACAAACTATCCGGAAGCTCCCAATCGAAACAATGCAGAAGTTGTGCCAACATAGCTTGACCACAACTAGCCCCAATTGAATTCCAGGGCATCTTCTACGACCCGAACCAAATGGAATAAGCTGAAAGTGATTTCCCCTCAGATCTATATTACTCCCTGTAAACCTTTCGGGTATGAACTCGTCTGCATTGGTCCAAGCATTGGGGTCTCTTCCAATTGCCCACACGTTTATGATAATGCGCGATTTTTTGGGTATGTGGAAGCCATTAACAGTGCAATCTTCAGTGGATGCATGGGGAAGCAACAAAGGTGCCACTGGATGTAGCCTCAAGGTTTCTTTCACTACCATGTCCAGGTACTCCAACTTGTCCAAGTCTGATTCCTCAACCATTCTAGCTCTTTTTGGACCTTCTTCATTAGTTGTGGATGTTTTATGAGTTCAGAGAGGGCCCACTCAATCGTTGTTGCTGATGTGTCCATTGAGGCCACAAGCATGTCCTGCCGATAATTAGTCATTGTTAAATCCAAGAGACTTTCTATTGTATTTCAAAGTATGATATATCTTGAAAGAACAAAATTAAGAGTATATGAAATACTATAGGATTTGCCAAAAACATTATAAAGGCATGGCTAGAGTGAAAATACTGCAAAGAATTTCTATGATACTGTGGAGCAAAAGTGAAAATACTGTAGAGTATGAAAAAGCAAGTCTATGCACTACTTTAACAAAATGACTGCTTGGACATCAAGCTAGTCTATGCCTTGCTAGTTACTTACCAAAATGATTGCTTTGATATTGGAGCGTTCAATCAGGTATTCAGATTCTTGAGTCCCCATAAAGCTGAGCATTACATCAACAAAGTCCTTCGTCTTTCCCTCATCACTCGATTGAAGATGTTCATCAATAATCTTCTCGAAAAAGTCATCAAACACCTTGTTAATAGCCTTCATGCGCTTAGTGAAGCCTTGGAGGTCAAGTGGAGCAATACAAGGGATGTAATCGCCCAAGTTAGGTGCAGCTGCTAATTGTATGGCTTGTTGAATCACAGACTTGAAACCCTTGTCGTTGAATTCTTTATCCGCGTACTTCTTTCCAAACACCATCCTGCAGCTCATATCCGCACTAAGAGATGACACCTTAGCGCTGAGATCGACTGGTTCGTGGCTGGTTGCAGCTGCCTCTTTAATGGCCTCTATGAAAAGGACAACCTCTTCTCTCCTCATTTCCTTGAAAGAATTGATTTTGTGGTTGCTGAGCAACTCGAGGGTGCACATCTTGCGCATGTCTCGCCAATAAGAGCCATACTTGGAAAAGGTCAAGTTCCTCTGCCCGAAAGAGATGTGCTTTGCGCCTTCGTGAGGAGGCCTGCTTGCGAAAACAAGGTCGTGGGTCTTGAGGAAGAGCTCGGCTGCTTGAGGGGAGGAGCGACGATGGCAGACACGAGACCTAAACGCATGTGCATGATGTCGCCATACTTTTGAGCCAGTCTGTGTAAGTCTTTGTAAGGAAACTCCCCTAACAAGTTGAGGCTTCCGAAAATAGGAAACCCCCTTGGACCAGGAGGTGGCCTCTTCTTCTTGCTTGTCCATGGTTTCAGAACAAAAACAACAGCAAGCAATGCAATTATTACTGACCAATTCCAAACCATCATCTCTCAAGTAAAGATTGAGATAGGAGCTAGCAGCTAGCTTGTGGTTTAGTCCAAGTGTGTATATATATAGAGATTTGGATGCCGATCGAGTAGAAGATTCAAGCACACCTTGACTTGATTAGCAGAGGCATTGAAATTTTCAACAGGTTCAAAGCATGCAGCAGAGTATAACACGTACGCACTTGTCTTGGTGCATGAGACGTAGGATGATTTTCTTTGCTAGAAGAGTAGGCGGCTCATTATCCACGGCACCGATCGAGTCTGATGACTTCACCTTGATCTTGTTTCTTCTTTTTTCCTAGTTACCTTGTGGAACACTTTCTTCTTTTGTCTGTGACCAGAAAATATGTCGACCTGAGCAAACATTTTTCTGAAGACAGAAGTAAAAAAGTCAAAAAAGAAAATCTGATTGCAGCCGCCAATTAAAGTCATTGTCCGTGATCATGGTCTAGCAATAGCAAAATAATCTACATCCGCCCTTGTGAATTTTGTGTTGGTTACATGTGTTATCCAACTACGTATAGGTAGAGATAGAACTCTTGCTAATAATTAAATCTACAAATTTAGACCACCTGCGCATGTTATCTTGATTTTTTTTTTCCTTTTCCTCTTTCTTGATTAGGCTTAGAGAAGACTAGGTATCAAGCATGAGCAATGCTGCGGGTATGTTAAATGTCTAAGCACAACAATTACAACTGTCCGAAACATTATCTAAATAACTAAAGTATCTTTTACATATTCCACAATCTGATATGCTAATCAAATATGCAAACCAAATAGGTTTTTTTGTACATACCAATTCTCCTCTGATGCGTCTTCAGTTGATTCGGTCATGTCTGCCACGTTGTTCTCATTTGAGGGGCTTTCACTGGAAGTCAAAAATAATCATATTAACATGAAAGTGGAGTGAAGGATTGCATACGCATGCAAATTGCTGATCTGAAATCTCATATTGACATGTAAGAATGAATACGGTCAAAGCTTGTGGAAAACGAACAGAAGGACAACCATATTTAAACCAGCCTAGCATAAACACAAATAATATGTGTTTGTAAAAGAAGATGGACCTCTATATTTCGTTTTAGCTTGCTAGAGTCATTGTTCTATCAATTTTTTCCTTGCTGGAAAAATTTCAGGTTGTATGCATGTTTTTTTGACTCCTTATCTATACATAGCTTCTGAAGGTTTAGTGTGACCTGGAAGAGATAACTATCTTTTAAGAGTAAACAGTGTTTGGCCTAAAGTATATTCAGGTTATACAGATACATGATGGTTTATGTTGAAGACTTCAGGCTTGAAAATCAAAAAGATTGTATATGTCACAGGATAAATAAGTATTTTGAGCTTCTGCCTATTCGACAACTATATTTTATTATCACTGGCCTCTATATTGTCTTTGGTGACTCATGTTGATTAAATCTTAAGCAGATACTTCAGCTTATCTTCACTTGTGTGATAAAACAGAACCTCGTGCTTTTTTCATATCTACTCAGTTAAGATTAGGATTTTTAATGTGTTGATTCTTGAAGGAGCAAAGATGAGAAGAAGAAATGCACTACTAATCTATTACTGAATCAATGCCTAAACTAGATGCAGCTAGTATTCTGTTTTTGTCGTTTTGACCTCAAAGATGCAAGTAGGGATTTAAAATGAAGTTCAGCACCAACTCTGGTACACAAAAACTATGAAGCCTTATTACAAATGGTTTTGTAAAATAACAGATGGATGAAAGTTCTCACGTTATGAGGGAGAATCAATTCAATGAACAATACTATATAAGAAACAGACTATTTGCATGTGTTGTAACTACAAAATACATTATGCTAAAACAGAAGAAATAAATTACCTTTTTGGATTTTGTTAAGCATTAAGGTGAACAACTGCTTCCTCATTGAGGTACTTTTGCATATATCTAGTCTCTGTTATTAATACTATTCACGTACAGAACAACCACTCTCTTTTAGACCCAAAAAAAAAAAAAAAGAATGAGAGTTGAGAGGTGAGAGTCTCTCCTTGACAAACCCTAGCGCCGCCCCCTTGGTGCTGCATCCAGGGAGGCGTTTGCCGCCTTCACATACTCATCGATTGCACCAGGCTATTGATCGGCCCTTTCCTTGCTTTGGGGAAGGGTGGATTGTATGCTGTTTGGATTGGCTCAGCTTCAGGGATTGGAAGATCTTCGATGGAGGCACATGAATAGTAGCAGAGTCATTGCTGAATGGAGGAGAGGATCGAGCTTGGGTCGTTTGGGCCTTAGTTCGGATGTGGTGGCTTACTCAAGTGCAGGCTCAAGACAGTGGACTAGTGGCTTAGACTTGTTTCCAACAAACCATATCTCGTGACCTCCTGGATCTTACATTTGTGGGAGGTTCTTTGCAGTCTACTAGTATTTTCGTACACCAATTGAGGTCTCTAGGCGAACTTACTTGTTGTTCAGTTGCTTTGAGCCATGTATCTTTCACTAGGTTGCGATTTTCTCTTGTTTGTCGATTGTCTAATTGTGCGCATTTGTTTACAATGAGGGTTACTTGTCATTTGGTCGGCGGCTTGTGTCATCTAGAACTTTTGGTATGAGACAACTTATGATATATGTGCCCTCTGGCCATGGATAAGTAATGAAGTTATCTATTTCTCAAAAACTGCTTCCTCATTGAGTGAAAGTTCCTATTTTTCATTGCTGAACTTAAAGGACCAATTTCCTCTATTGGAGTGAACAGCTGAGTGTCACGGAATACTCCTTTTCACAATGAAGTTTTGTGCAGTCCCTGGTTTAAGGTTCAGCATTTAATCTGCTCTTGTTTGCAGGATTTCTGGTGGCGGTATTTTTGGATCTTTATAGTTTTTCTTCAGGATGAGATCAATCCTTGCATGTAGTTCCGAAGAGCTCTTGCTTTCCTATCATAATAGCAGTGCCCTCATCAAATGCGTCTCCTATAACAGCAGTTACTGTAAAGCTGTATGAATAGAGGAATAGAAGGGGCTGGAAATTAGTGATGGTGAACTTGAAGATTCTGATTTTAAGAAGCACTATACATAAGCTTGCATTCCTAAATCCTGAATAATTTTGGATATTGCTGAATGACAGACAGTAATATAAAATCCTAAACAACATTGAATATTCCCTAACATGCAGGTGTAAGTTTTAACTGGCTTGTTAGTTACTGACTTTGGAATGACCGATTCACCAAATATGGGCATTCTTCACCCTATTTATTCAGTTTCGACTAATAACATCATTTCATCAAAACATACAGCATAGGCTTCAGACTTCACCAACGACGCACACCAGTGTGTATTCATGTATGAGTAATAAAACAAAAGTTGTCAACAGAAGCAAGCAAAGCAAAGAAGAAGAAAGTTGAGATACCTAAAAGCTAGGCATGAGAGATGAAGCTGCTAGGCACATGAAAAACACAGCTAAAATTAAGAAGAAGGCCAACAAAGAAAGTATGGATAAAATGTCATGGAACCTGAGTTAACTCTACAGAGACAAAGTTGGCAAGAATTCTAAGAGTTTAGTCTGTATCTATGCAAAGTCTCAGACATATAATACTGGTTGTGTGTTATAGTCATCAAGGCAGGTGTGTGGCAACATGTGTCAGTGTATAGAATTTCATGCAGTTAACAAACTCTTATACAAATCCTAATTGCCTAAGAATTTAAAACTAATGGCAGTATGGCACCCATTAATGGTGAAATTAATTAGCTATTTCAATGCTAGTTTTTCATTTTAAATGTGTCATTCAATGAACTTGATACATATAATGCAGGAATCATGCATACGTATATATGGGATGTATATATTGTACTGTATCTAGTCGACCAAGAACATTTGTGTCAGAACCCATCCCGAAAATCCTTTCAAATTTTCAAGATGGACTCTGCGGGGCCCACTTTTAAGAAAAATTCGACAGAACTTCCCTTAAAAGTGGACAACCCAACCTGTGAGAAAAACGACAAAAACAAATTTTTCTAAATCCAAGATCCCACAACATGCAGTCATCCTATATTTCACAACCACCACAAGTTATTAAGCAAAACCCAAGCGTAAAGGCAGTAAAATTTATACAATACAGCCTGGGGTTCTAATCTTCAACTCCATAAGTAAAACACGTCTCTAACAACGAGATTAATACACAATAATAATAAGTCTCTCAAGGTTATTAGAGCAATCTACGATAAAATCAAATATATTACATGAGGTAGGTTAATATTAACCTACGAAAGGCAAGTGGCAGAACTGGTGCTAAGCCTCGATCCCACGCCGAACAGCAACACTGCGAACTGGGCAAAGGAAACCGAAAAGCCCAGGGGAAAGTAAGCGATAAAACGTTAGTTGTGAGTGGACAAAAATATTTAATTAAGAAAGAAATGTTTCTCACTTTCCCACATTTATTGTTTAGAACGTTCTTATGCATGCAATAGGGAACTAAAGGTTTTTAAATCACTTTCATGACTAAGCCAGCCCCGCTGGCTTGAGGGAAGTTCGACCGACCCTGTTAGTCGGACGAATAAATAAATAAGTGAACAATTTAAAAGGTATGGGGAAAAACGTCATCACCATACGATAAAATAAAGTGAGCCGCTAAGGCTCGGGTCGGAGTGTCCCACACTCAAGAGCATCCCATGCTCGGCTCTACTCACCCACAAACACAAAGTAAGTACGGAGGAGTACTAATAGGCTAGCTAGCAATAAAGTATATAGACCCAGGTATGGTGGGTAAAAACCATATGAAAATCGAGAATTTGTGAGATTTCCTCGAAGTCTCACAAGAAAGGAACTTAGACCAACAACGTGACCCCGCACGCCAACATGATTCAAAATTATGAATCAATATATCAAAATAATGTAAGTTTATAATCTCGAAGAAATCTTCCATTTCCGAAGATTTTTCGAGAAACCCGAATCTATTAATAAATAATGATACTTTCATTTTCAGAAATAATCTTATCGAAGATTATTTCTAATAAAAAGTTCGAAATGGAACATAACCACTTCTAATCGGCAATTTGAACCATAACTAATTTCATAATCAAAAATCGAATAATATGCTCATTAAATAAAAGATACTTTAAATAATTTCATAACTTAGAAAATTTAATTGCATGCATGAATTAAAATCAAACGTCCACTCACAGTATACGGCTAACGTGGTATCCAAGCGTAAGGATCCTTGTCGAATGATGAGTCGGTACCTCGTCCTCAACAATTAAGGAGAAGTTTGAACCCGTATGAACAGTAAAATCTTCCAATTATGCTTTCTTCCTCCACGCTGCAAATCGTTGCAAGAGGTTTGAGGAGCATCATCTACGTCGCAAGGCGCTTCTACTGGACTAAGGTTTGTCGCCGGAGGTGGCCGGAATCGGGAGAAATCGGCTTTGACCACTTTTGCTACAGTAAAAGTTCAAGGACCCGATGCGTCATTTTCTGGCCAAGCCGCCGTGAGCCACCACCGCAGGCGCCAAGAGGAGGTCGAGACGAGTCCGTAGCCACCGGTTTCACGCTTTTTGGTGGCCGGAAAAGAGAAAGCAACTGGAGTTGCAGAGGAGAGAAAGAAAACGCGCAGAGGAGAAAGAGGGAGCGCGCGGGAGGAGAGAGAAAGGGAAAAGAAAGTTATCCGGCTACAGTAGAAAATTCAAATTTATACTTTTTACCATGAACAGTAACTTTAATATTTCGCTTATAACTTTCGCATACGAACTCCGATTTTTACGAGCCACATATGCACGCGCTCGGTTTAACGTCCTCTACAACTTTCATGAAGAACATTTTCTCAAATTTTGACCCGAACAAAAAGTCAACTTTTAGGGCCACTAAAATCGTATAACGGAGTAAAAATTAAAAGTAACTGACATTTACCGTCAAATTAATAAAAAAATCGAAAATTCTAGGTTCGGGACGTAACAATTTGCATCTGCATTTAGATCACACAGGTGAAATCGCTCATACACATACCAACCAAATGAAAAGAAACGTGCATGCATTAGGCCTTAACTCAACTTCAGGCTAAAAATTAAACCAAAGTATCACCAAGTTTTTGCACTAATTGATTACCAGAACATACCCTGAGTACACGCATGCAAGAGCAAATAACCTTAGGATTGCAAGTACATGAAGCAAGAAACTCCTTTGACATAAAACACCTATCCAACGCTTTTATAGAAGTTGAAAGTTCATCACTATAATTAAGGGGGGAAAAAGACACATATTTAGCCAGTTTTCTACATATTGCCATCGAATGTTGAGCAGAACATGAAGCCAAGGATCAAATGCATATGCAGAGAACTGATTTCGAATACTAAATTCTCATGAATAATCGAATGTTGCAGAGAACTGATCTGGAATCCTAGATCGACATATAAGAATGAATTGGGAGCTTCTTAGATTGTGAAATTAAGAATTGAAAATTATGTGTATGCATCGAAAATCTGTACATTCATTGGAATATTGTTCTGAGACAGTAAGAGCCTCTTGAAAATTCAGTGTGCACATATTTACAGAAATCTATAATACATTCAACTATCTCAGAGCAAGTGATGTTGATGACAGTGTGAGCTGTAAATGGGACTTGAATATCAAACAGAAGCCAAAACTTGGAATCTATCACCATCACTGCGGCAATAAAGTTTAAAAAAAAAAACTGATTAAGTTTTTACAGAACTATGTACAAATTCTGGAAAAGTGGTATTGGGGATTCTATGATCTGAAGAAGGCATTAACAAACCCAATTTCAATTGGCTCTATCCCATATCACCATCGCTGGAACAAACAGAGAAAGAAATAGGAATTGAAACAACCAACCAAAACAAAGAGGGTTAGAAGAGGAATCAATTCAACCAGTTTATTGGATCTTGCTGATTTGGCAATATGAAATAAGACTGAAACTTTTTCCTCTACTCCCTTCGCTATGTCTCTCTCACTCTCTTTCTTTCATATAGCCAATTAACCAACCAACGCAGGACGCAAGCCATAACGATCATAGAAAACGCACAGCAAGAGGAAGAGTAAGTACCTTGCTCGGCAAGTTTTACATTGGAATCTGAACTCCGATGAACTTTCGGCAGTCAATGAACAGGTTAGTGTGTAAAGAAACCACTCTGCAATGCTGCTGATGAAGGATTTCAAAACGGAGGGAAGCGGTGGAGAAAAAACGCAGCTGAACTCTACATGTGTAAAAGAGGCTGTAATGTGTAGGGAAAAAAGAAGCTATGACCCCGAAAGGTAATTATGACAAATATTGAACTGCCATGGTCAATGCACTATTAATTTCGTTTGTCCTTTTGCCCATTGGGTTTTAGTGTCACGCCCCGAATTTTAGAATAACAATTCAAAATCTGAAACATGAAAATACTACAACTCAAAATCATCATCCTGAAAATTTCATTTCTTAACATACTCACCACACGAAATAAAATCAAACCGAATTTAGTCTCGGTTAATTATTACAACTCAAATCCAAAATGTAATGTAAAGCTCTAAATGAGCATGCACACACCTCACAACTAATTAATAACAAAACTGCTGAAACACCTAAGCAGCTCGGTCACCTCCCTGGTTATCCTAACTTGCAGGAATATCTGCTACACCATTGAATAGTGTACCGGGATTGCAACAACACAAAACCCGGTAAGCTTATGAAAGCTTGTATGAGCAAAAGAATGAACTGTTACTTAATTTAATCTCATTTATTCCCACACACAGCAACACTCAATAATTTCCACATATGCAAATAATAACAATCTCAATCAAACACCAATTCAATATATCAAGACAACCCAACTCACAACTTTCCCCACAACTCTCATCATCGTATTTATAAAAATACGGTACTTGACAGACTAGAGCTCTAACTGAATCGTAGCCCGTCACCTGGCCTAGGTTATGGCATCCGACATATTTATCAATTATTGTATTTCATCAATATGTATACCTATATACATATTTAGAACGTCCAATAATTCCACATACTCAACCAATCGTATCCCATCATCCACACTAGGATTAGAGCGTCCGATTACCCACACCGGTCATTACGTCGACCCTAAACCCATAAATGAACACAACATATAATATCACATACTGAAGTCATCCCAACCAAGATACATCATATTATTATGGAATTACACAATTGTAATAAAATCAACTCATCAATTCAACTCAATCATATCATCAATCAACAATCCACTCATCAATATATATTTTCCACGTAAATATATATATACGTAATCATCCACTCAGGAATGACCACTAATACCATCTATAGTTCACACAAGAAAATTATGAAATTCATTTGTATAGTTAAAATTCATTTTACTTACCTATGGACCATGGTGATTCAAGTCCATGAAATTTTAAAACAAATATTTAATCCGCAAATATTTTTCACACAATTACCAAAAATAAATAAATTAAAATGCTCGGTTCGTAATATGAACCACGTGAGTTTTACTCACCTCGAAACTCCTGCTGCGTCTTCAATATAATTATAATTATAATTACGCCGAATAGCCCACTCAAATAAAATCCGTCAATCACCTAATCAAATGTGATTCGAATTTAGCCAACAATTTCAACACATAATTTAACTACTAATTAACGGTCAGATTCTAATTTACATTAAAATCCGACGAGCGGTTTCTCACGAATCGCTCCCCTAATTACCGTTTTTCACATATACGAAGATCCAACGGTCGGATCTTTGCCCATGACCACACAAAGCCTCTGGGACAGTCATATGATCATCATAACAAATTTACAAGTTCATCCGACGGTCATAATTTCACAGATCAAAAATCTAACGATCGAAATCACAAAATTCATAACTAATTCATACGATATCCGAAAAATGTATATAACACGCCGAAATGATCGTATCGAAACATAGAATCATAAAATGGACAGAAACCAAATTTTAGACCTCCGGAGGTGGCCGGAAAAGGCCCCCGGAGTTAGGGACAGAGCCGCCACCGACCACCGCCAATGGTGTCGGGGCCGAGCTTGTCCCCTTCGTTTCATCATTCTGAGCAACTTTCATAACTAGCACAAAACCTAAAAATGACGGGAAGGCATCGAAATTACCGATTTACAGTCGGCGGCCGGAAAATATGTAGAAACCGGTGAGCTTGAAAACCGACGTGAAAACTGCAACCTCAGGCCCCGATCCCTTCTGGAAACTTGTTCAGAACTTCCTTGCGAACTCAACAAGCCAAGAATCACAAGAAACGATCGTGTATAGCTCGAGATATCTTGATCGAAAATTTAGGTATTTCGATCAGTTCGGGTCGAGCTCCGACGAACGTGAAAACGTTCGACCCAGTTCCGGTCCTTCTTGGTGCTTGTAGAGGAAGTTGAGGCGAGCTCAATGAGACAAGAATCAAGTGAAATGGTAGAGTGTAGCTCGAGATATCGAGATCGAACCGAAAATGGCCGTTTTCGGTTCGGGCTGGGCTGCCGCTGCCACAGGCTGCGCCGCCTTGTGAAACTGCCTCCGGGAGCTAGAGCAACTCGAGACGAACGCCTGAGACTTGGTTTGAGGTCGAGAGGTGGTCTGTGGAGGGAGAACAATTAAGGAGAAGTTTTCTCCCCTTTTCGGTCGAGAGCGACGGTGAGAGAGTTGAGAGAGAACCTAGTTTTTTTTTGCTTTTTCCAGAAACAGAAGGAAGAAGAGGAAGAGAGGAACCGGTAGAAAAAATTAGGGTTTCCAAAATTTTTCTATATATACATGTTTCGGAAAACTTCGAAATTCGATAACTAATTCAGAAAAAATCCGATCTTCGTGTTCCGCACGTGTACAGACTCGTATCGACGAGCTCTACAACTTTCATGAAGGAAGTTTCTCCAAATTTCGTACGTAGAAAAAGTCGATTTCTCAAACCGAGTATTTCGAGCTTTTCGTTAAAAATAATTGTTTCGAAACTTCGATAATTGTAAAAATGAATTATTATCGAACATAAATCGTGAAATCGCATAATAATCATTCGATACAATTACTCGAATTAAAATGAAATTTGTGGGTATTACAATCTACCCCCCTTAAAGGAATTTAGTCCCGAAATTCAAGTACCCAATTCCCCAAAAAGCTGTGGATACCTCGTCCTCATGTCAGATTCTAACTCCCATGATGCATCACCCTCATCATGATGACTCCACAACACCTTCACGAGATCCACCTCTTTCCTACGAAGTTTCTTTGTAGACCTATCCAAGATACGAACAGGTTCAACTACAAACGTCACATCCGGGTTCACTTCGATCGTACCGTGGTCAATCACGTGAGACTCATCCCGAACATACTTCCTGAGCAGAGACACATGGAAGACGTTGTGCACACCCGCCATGCTAATAGGTAAAGCAAGACGATATGCCAAGTTACCAACCCTTTCTATAATCTCAAAGGGTCCAACATACCTCGGTGCGAGTTTCCCCTTCTTGCCAAATCTCACCACACCTTTCATAGGTGAGACTTTCAAGAACACATGATCACCTGTCTCAAACTCCAACGGTCTCCTCTTCAAGTCAGCATAACTCTTCTGTCTACTCTGAGCGGTTCGGATTCTGTCTCGAATAGCAGTGACCTTCTCTGTAGTCTCCTGTACAATCTCAGGTCTGATGAGCCCTTTATCCCCTGCTTCCGCCCAACAGATAGGAGTCCTACATGGCCTACCATAAAGAGCCTCATATGGAGCCATACCGATACTAGAGTGATAGCTGTTGTTATAGGCAAACTCTATCAATGGCAGATGATCCGCCCAACTACCCTTAAAATCCAGAACACAAGCTCTGAGCATGTCCTCCATCACCTGATTCACTCTCTCGGTCTGTCCATCTGTTTGTGGGTGAAATGCAGTGCTCATAGCAAGAGATGTCCCAAATGCCTTATGGAACCTACTCCAGAATTCTGAAGTGAAACGAGCATCACGATCAGATACAATCGTCACAGGCACTCCATGAAGCCTCACTATCTCGTTCACATATAACTTACACAATGCATCACCTGAGTACGTTTTTGCCACCGGAAGGAAGTGTGCTGGTTTAGTCAACCGGTCAACAATCACCCAAATCGAGTCATAACTTTGCCTGGATCTGGGCAATCCAGTCACAAAGTCCATAGAGATATCTTTCCATTTCCAAACAGGAATCGATAAGGGGTTCAGCATTCCTGCTGGTCTCTGATGCTCTGCCTTCACCTGTTGACAGGTAAGACACTTCGACACGTGTTCCGCCACATCCCTCTTCATACCATACCACCAAAACTGCCTTCGTAGATCCATATACATTTTAGTACCTCCTGGATGTATAGTATATCGAGACCTATGTGCTTCCCGCATGATTTCCTCCCTGAGGTTATCAACACTCGGTACATACAATCTCCCTCGAAATCTCAACCCTCCATCAGCCCCAATCATCCACTCAGAAGGACCCTCCACATCCGGGTCAGCAGTCATCTCAGCAATCCTCGCCTGAGCAAACTCATCAAGTGTCTGACCCTGAATGATCCTGGAGATCAAGGTGGGCTGTAAGGTGATACTACCGAGAAAGATTCCCTGTCCTGCTCCTGCGGGCATAAGGTCGAACTCAGATGCAGCTTCTAACATGCGCCACTCCCGCACCATAATCGATGCCATGATTACCCGCTGTTTCCTACTCAAAGCATCCGCCACTACATTCGTCTTTTCGGGATGACACTCCAAGGTGAAATCATAGTCCTTAATGAGCTCCATCCATCTCCTCTGCCTCATGTTCAATTCCTTCTGGGAGAATAGATACTTCAAACTCTTGTGATCAGAAAAGAGTTCAAATTTCTCACCATAAAGATAGTGCCTCCAAATCTTCAAGGCAAACACCACAGCTGCTAGCTCTAGATCATGAGTAGGGTAATTCCGCTCATGTACCTTCAACTGTCTAGAACCATAAGCAACAACACTACCATTCTGCATCAACACACACCCCAAACCCTGATGAGATGCATCGCTGTAAATGACTAATCCACCAGCACTAGTAGGAATAGTCAACACCGGAGCTGTAGTCAATCTAGTCTTCAGCTCAATGAAAGCCTTCTCACACTCGTCCGACCATACGAACTGAGTGTCTTTCCTGGTCAATTTGGTCAAAGCCGAAGCAATACCAGAAAACCCTTCAATGAAGCGCCTGTAATAACCGGCCAATCCAAGGAAGCTACGGATTTCTGTAACCGTAGTAGGGCGACTCCAACTCATCACTGCTTCAACCTTCGAAGGATCCACAGAAACTCCATCCTTCGAGACCACATGACCAAGGAACTTGACTTCACTCTGCCAGAAGTCGCACTTCTCGAACTTGGCAAATAGTTTCTGCTCTCTCAATGTTTGCAGCACTATCCGCAGATGCCTCTCATGCTCAGCTGACGACCTTGAATAAATCAAGATGTCGTCAACGAACACTACCACAAACTGATCCAAGTAAGGACTGAACGTACGGTTCATCAAGTCCATAAATGCTGCGGGAGCATTCGTGAGACCAAAAGGCATGACAAGAAACTCAAAATGTCCATACCTGGTCCTGAACGCAGTCTTTGGAATATCTTCCTCCTTCACCCTCAACTGGTGATATCCAAACCTCAAGTCAATCTTCGAGAACACAGTAGCTTCTCTAAGCTGATCGAACAAGTCATCAATCCTAGGTAAAGGGTACTTATTCTTGATGGTCACCTTGTTCAACTGTCGATAATCCACACATAGACGAAGTGAACTATCCTTCTTCTTCACAAACAACACTGGTGCGCCCCAAGGAGACACACTTGCCTGAATGAACCCTTGTGCAAGTAAGCCCTCAATCTGAACCTTCAACTCCTGAAGTTCAGCTGGAGCCATTCGATAGGGTGCTTTCGACACAGGTGAAGTACCTGGTATCACATCAATGGAGAAGTCCATTACCCTTTTCGGAGGTAACCCAGGGATCTCCTGAAACACGTCTTCATACTCTAAAACTACAGGAATCCCTGTAATCTTTGAAGTACTACTCCCTGATTCAATATGGGCCAAAATCCCTATCCTCATGGTGATGTCAGACTTCAGACAACGGTAATGAAACACCGGTTGTCCCGGAACATGGAAGGACACAATCATCCTAAAGCAATCAATAACAGCATGGTTCGGGCTCAACCAATCCATACCCAAAATCACATCATACGTGTGATCCGGAATCACAATCAAAGATGCAGAGAACTCTCTGCCACCAATCCCAATAGGGCAATCATCACAAAGCATGCTAAGCTCAAGAGACACACCGAGAGGTGATGTAACACACAATGATCTAGTCAGAGGCATAGCAATCAAACCCAAAACATCCACAACCGAACTAGATATGAAAGAGTGTGAGGCTCCCGTATCAAACAGTACTCTAGCAAGAAAGTGATAAACAGATAAGGTACCTTCCACTCCCGTGCCTGCCTGACCGATGGCAAAGACTCTAGCATGAGTAGGTGGTAGCTGCCTCTGCTGGTTACCTTGCACTCTACCCTGATTTCGAGGACACTCTCTAGCCTGATGCCCTGCCTGTCCACAGTAGTAGCATAACCTACCCCGTGGCTTCGTGCATGCGCGAGAGATGTGGCCCGGCTCCCCACAGTTAAAGCACTTCACCGGAGCTGCTGGTGCTATCTGCCTGATAGGCATAGCCTGAACAGGAGGAGCTACTGCTGCTCTAGCTGGAGCCTGATGCTGAAACTGAGTTCTCTGTCTCTTCCAGAACCCACCCGTGAAGTCTCTAGCTCTACTGCTCCCTGCTATGGCCTTTCCCTTGCCCTGGAAGTCTCTCTCAGCAGACTCCTTCTCTCTACGAATCAGGTTCTGCTGCTCAATGATCTGTGCCTTAGCCAAGATCTCTCTCTTGGTCTTTAGCTGCAAGATGGCTACATCACGCTCAATCGAAGGACTCAACCCTCTCTGAAACTTCTTGGCCAAGTCCTCATCTTCCATCTGCCTCACATACTTGTACAGTCTGGAGAACTCTGCATCATACTCAATGATGGTCATCTTCCCCTGTACAAGTGCAAGGAACTCTCGCTCCAACCTCTCTTTCACTGCTGGTGGAAAGTACTTCTCCCTGAACAGCCTCTCAAAGCCGTCCCATGTCAAGGTAGACACCTCAATGCTCCTCTGAGTGACGTTCCACCACACCCTAGCCTCATCCTTCAGCATGAAAGCGGCTAGCTTCCTCTTGTCGGTCTCAGTGCAATCAAGCAGATCGAAATAGGTCTGCAAATCCTCTATCCAACGATCCGCCACCATATAATCAATGCCTCCTCCAAACTTGGTTGCTCCCAAGCGGGTAATTTCCCTTACTAGCATCAGCACGCGAGCAGGATTATCAGCCACAGCTACAGGAGGAATAGGCTGATCCTCATAAGGTGTATCTTCCTCCGACTCGAATACTTCTTCGACTGGAGGGGCCCTACCCCTTCCTCGGCCTCTACCCCGACCTCTGGCCTCGTTTCCCTCAATCTCCATTACCTAATAAGCATGATATACTTGATTAATACACGCATAACACTTAAACAAAGCATAAGTCAAATGCAAGTCCATATTAACCAAGTACTGATCATACATAACGATGCCTAAATTTTCTTAAAGTACTAACGTTCCTAGCCAACCTAACGCACTCACATACCCAATGACATTGTCAATACCGAAGAGCACACGATGGGGATCCGCTGCAGACGGGCCATCACTCGGTAAGTATTGACATATCACCAAATATGTACCTTACGCTCTGATACCAAACTGTCACGCCCCGAATTTTAGAATAACAATTCAAAATCCGAAACATGAAAATACTACAACTCAAAATCATCATCCTGAAAATTTCATTTCTTAACATACTCACCACACGAAATAAAATCAAACCGAATTTAGTCTCGGTTAATTATTACAACTCAAATCCAAAATGTAATGTAAAGCTCTAAATGAGCATACACACACCTCACAACTAATTAATAACAAAACTGCTGAAACACCTAAGCAGCTCGGTCACCTCCCTGGTTATCCTGGCTTGCAGGAATATCCGATACACCATTGAATAGTGTACCGGGATTGCAACAACACAAAACCCGGTAAGCTTATGAAAGCTTGTATGAGCAAAAGAATGAACTGTTACTTAATTTAATCTCATTTATTCCCACACACAGCAACACTCAATAATTTCCACATATGCAAATAATAACAATCTCAATCAAACACCAATTCAATATATCAAGACAACCCAACTCACAACTTTCCCCACAACTCTCATCATCGTATTTATAAAAATACGGTACTTGACAGACTAGAGCTCTAACTGAATCGTAGCCCGTCACCTGGCCTAGGTTATGGCATCCGACATATTTATCAATTATTGTATTTCATCAATATGTATACCTATATACATATTTAGAACGTCCAATAATTCCACATACTCAACCAATCGTATCCCATCATCCACACTAGGATTAGAGCGTCCGATTACCCACACCGGTCATTACGTCGACCCTAAACCCATAAATGAACACAACATATAATATCACATACTGAAATCATCCCAACCAAGATACATCATATTATTATGGAATTACACAATTGTAATAAAATCAACTCATCAATTCAACTCAATCATATCATCAATCAACAATCCACTCATCAATATATATTTTCCACGTAAATATATATATACGTAATCATCCACTCAGGAATGACCACTAATACCATCTATAGTTCACACAAGAAAATTATGAAATTCATTTGTATAGTTAAAATTCATTTTACTTACCTATGGACCGTGGTCATTCAAGTCCATGAAATTTTAAAACAAATATTTAATCCGCAAATATTTTTCACACAATTACCAAAAATAAATAAATTAAAATGCTCGGTTCGTAATATGAACCACGTGAGTTTTACTCACCTCGAACTCCTGCTGCGTCTTCAATATAATTATAATTATAATTACGCCGAATAGCCCACTCAAATAAAATCCGTCAATCACCTAATCAAATGTGATTCGAATTTAGCCAACAATTTCAACACATAATTTAACTACTAATTAACGGCCAGATTCTAATTTACATTAAAATCCGACGAGCGGTTTCTCACGAATCGCTCCCCTAATTACCGTTTTTCACATATACGAAGATCCAACGGTCGGATCTTCGCCCATGACCACACAAAGCATCTGGGACAGTCATATGATCATCATAACAAATTTACAAGTTCATCCGACGGTCATAATTTCACAGATCAAAAATCTAACGATCGAAATCGATCGAAATCACAAAATTCATAACTAATTCATACGATATCCGAAAAATGCGTATAATACGCCGAAATGATCGTATCGAAACATAGAATCATAAAATGGACAGAAACCAAATTTTAGACCTCCGGAGGTGGCCGGAAAAGGCCCCCGGAGTTAGGGACAGAGCCGCCACCGACCACCGCCAATGGTGTCGGGGCCGAGCTTGTCCCCTTCGTTTCATCATTCTGAGCAACTTTCATAACTAGCACAAAACCTAAAATGACTGGAAGGCATCGAAATTTTCGATTTACAGTCGGCGGCCGGAAAATATGCAGAAACCGGTGAGCTTGAAAACCGACGTGAAAACTGCAACCTCAGGCCCCGATCCCTTCTGGAAACTTGTTCAGAACTTCCTTGCGAACTCAACAAGCCAAGAATCACAAGAAACGATCGTGTATAGCTCGAGATATCTTGATCGAATATTTCGGTATTTCGATCCGTTCGGGTCGAGCTCCGACGAACGTGAAAACGTTAAACCCAGTTCCGGTCCTTCTTGGGGCTTTCATGAAGGAAGTTTCTCCAAATTTCGTACGTAGAAAAAGTCGATTTCTCAAACCGAGTATTTCGAGCTTTTCGTTAAAAATAATTGTTTCGAAACTTCGATAATTGTAAAAATGAATTATTATCGAACATAAATCGTGAAATCGCATAATAATCATTCGATACAATTACTCGAATTAAAATGAAATTTGCGGGTATTACATTTAGTATAGTTAGTTTTAGGGTATCTCCGACCTTAGAGTCATAAAATTGGTATGGCATCTCCAACCCATTGAGATGTGTAGTCATTTTGACTTTTGAGTCAAAAATAAAGTTAAATTGATTAAGGATTGAAGAATGAAAGTCATTTTGGTTTTGGTGGAAGTAGCTGTGGGCCCGGGTTCCAGCATCTAAGCGAATTATTTTACTTTAGAGTTTAACGTGTTAGAAGGAGACTGGAAGACCAACTCACGCTAAACGATAAAATAACGACTGCAACTCGGAGATATGCGCCTTACATGCGGGCTGGAGATCCCAGACACTGGGCCCCGCCTACGATAGAAACCGTTGTGGGCTTCCAATGGGTACGTATAAATGGACGACTATGATTCACTCTCATAAAATTGATTTAAAATGAAGGGCACAAATTAATTGGTACCAAAAACAAAAAAGTAAATATATAATTTCTTAATTTCTAATCTGGCAGTCAGAAAAATACGATGGATTAAAATCAACAATGAATAATAAATTAATTGAGTTTTAAACCAAAAAAACTTGAAAAAATAAAATAAAAATTATTTTAAAATACAATGAATGACGATATAATAAAATAATATGCTAAATACATATTACTACTCTGTAGTTTGGTTCCAAAATCAATTCAGTCCCTGAACTTCTAATTTCATCAAATACACCATTGGACTTTCAATTTTGATCTAATAGGTCCAATTTGTTAGTTTTTTGACAATTAAGTTATTTAACTTGTTAACGTGGCTCATATATGACCTATATTTTATAATGTGGTGTCTGCAGGCCACCTCTATTCAATTTAAGAGTGAGTCATACTATTAAAAATAAATAGGTTTTCAACAAATGATCCAACTATAACTTGAACCTATAACACAATATTAACGAATTGGACATATTAGATCAAAATTGAAAGTGCAACGGTGTTTTTGATGAAATTAGAAGTTCAGAGACTGAATTGATTTTGGACCTAAACCAGACGGTAATAACCAGTATTTAGCCCTAAAATAATTATGATGATTTTTCCGTACCAACAATTTTTTTTTTCCATCGAAATAGGTCAGATCTTTCATTAAGTTCAACAAACAGTGCAAAAACGAAACACTCCTATGGGGTCGACAATAATAATAATCGTTACTTAGAACCTTCTACAATCCCTATTCTGGAAGAATAAAAATCCCGAAAATCCGCAGTACATCCACGCACTTTTATTCTAACCAAAACTAAAAAACCTCAAAGCAGACATAAAATGGAACCAACTAAGGCTCTAGAGTTTTGAGACCCAAACAAGAATTAAATTAAACCATAAGTAGAAGATGATATAGCACCTTCCACAAGGAACGCTAGCCCACTTGGAGGCCCAAGCCACCCACCAAGACCATCCTCCATTTTCCACAGCCTTCGTCCAGCCGCCAAAGAAGAGTTCATCGCCGCCGCCAACACAAACCGTTCCACCAGCATCCAGGATCTAGGGGGCCTCGATCTGGCAGCCAGTATTGGACGGCGCCGCCATCAAAGTATCAATTTCTTACAGCTCAACAGCGTCTACTTCCCAAGGACGAGCTCCGTCGCAAGCGATGAAGAAATTAGTCCCTAGTTCGGGGCGAATCCAATCAGAGATGCACAGCACAACCTGAAAATCAACCAAGCTTAGATCAGTCCCCCAATCTCTACTATAGCCTTCCCCGACATATCGTTGGATAGAGATCAGATCCACCACCATTGCCAATTGGAATTCCTCCATGCCAGATTCGGTCAACCAGATCCCCATCCCCACCATGTTGGCCAACATCAGCAAAAACGCCTCCTCCACCCGAAGAGAGAGACAACTAAATTATTTTATATCCGCCGCAATATGAAAAAAGAAACAGGCGAGAACTTTTGTCGCCATTTCTCGCTATAGGGAGGAACTGACGATAGTGTCTACAACTTGATTTGTCTCGATTCATAGCCTTTGCGCTTGATACTCTTTCTACTTTGATCGAACCTTTTTGCTTCACTAACAAGTTTATTGATTAGGAGTTAACTTTATATTGTATGAAACCTCACTTTTGTATAAAAGGTTCTAAAGACAGATAAATATAAAAAATTCTCAAGAATTTCTCGATAGCTTTGTGATTACTAGTTCTTTTACTATTTTAACCTCAGACTTCGCATATATTGGTGCACTTTCCTCTCTTGCAAATTGTTCTCTCTCACTCCCGCCCACAACACCATGACACGACTGGTCGGCAAAGCCAGAGGTGAACCCAAACTAGAAGACAGACGCAGGGGTCACAGGTTTCATTATAATCATAATTGTATGTTCAAGAGCAAATCCAATCGGACACCAAAACTGTCCAGGTCCACTTCTTATAGAGGGTCGTACCAGAAGCTGGCATCCCTCTTCAAGGCGCAACCCTAATTCACAGAGAGACCATCGTTACCATCTCAGCTTTCCCCGCCGGCGCCAACACGGGGACGATGAGGATCCCCGGAAGAATATGAAAGGCCCAGCAGGTAGGTATATGCATGCTTTTGGTTATTGGTTTAAGGGTGTTAGCCAGAAATATATAATAGGATCCTAATTAGTCTCGTTAACTGGAACCAGCAAAAATTAACCAATGATTACCATTTATCAACAAGGCTAGTTGATGTTGTACAACTTCATTCCCTTGATCATGTGCATGTTTAAGTTTGTGTATCAAAATGACTTCAAATGTGCCTTTCTTATGATCGAATTTTTTGTTCATAGCTGCCACGAGTGGCCCTAGTTTTTCAGAGTTGTTTGTAAGAAAATATGAACTTAATATTATCTGGAATTCATTGAGATAAAGCCAACTGAATTAATTCTATGTAAATAGCATGAAGTACATGTTATATGACTCTATTTCTGGTTATATATTGAGGTGTATATCTCTTGATAGAAGTAAGAAACTCATTAGTAATCAACCTGACACTACTACAAAAAATTAATCATACAATGGAACAGAAATCATTTGTTGTGTGTTTAAGTAAATTCTATTGTACAACGTATTAGTAATGTTCTGTTGTGTGAATGTCAACAAAGTGATAACTTTTTTATCAGAACTACATTGCACAATAGAATTAAGTATTGTCCGTTGTCTGAGTCTTAACAAATGTAGCGGCAGATTTCTCTCCACTATGGAGTCTTGGTTGCCTCTTAAAACACTGAAATTTGGGCTACTAGGACAACGGGTTTCACTATTTTCGTTGTATGATTGAAAAATTGAGCAACAAAGTTTGAGGAAGCTTGCTTGAATGTTTTCCCCTAGATAGGCCTAGTGCAAGATGTAGAAATTGTCAATGACTAAAATTTCAATAATTTCGGCGAAATATCGCTGAAAATATCATTTTTTTAGAGTCTCGAAACTTTCCTTACATACCTCCATAATATCGCGCGAAACTACCGAAATTTCCCTAAATTTCGCGATATTTCGGAAATTTCCGGAAGTCTGGAGAGAATCTCGGAATATTCGGTATATCACTGATAAATTCCAATCAAATTGCTAAAAAATCGAACAATGCAGCTGACAAGGTTTGAACCTTGATTGATCGTGAAACGCACAAGCATCTCAACCAACTCCGCTGCCATTCCATTTGATTCATAGAGGTAACTTATATATTTATATAAGGGCTAAATATAGATTACTACCCTGTAGTTTTTGTCCAAAATCAATTCAGTCCCTAAACTTCTAATTTCATCAAAAACACCCTTGCACTTTCAATTTTAATCTAATAGGTCCAATTTGTTAGTTTTCTGACAATTGAGTTATTTAATTTGCTAACATGACTTATATATGGTTTATGTTTTATGATGTGGTGTCGATGTGGCCTGCATAGTTAATTTAGGAGTGACTCCTACTATTAAAAATAAATAGTTTTTCAACAAATAATCTAACTATAACTTAAATCCATAACAGAATATTAACGAATTGGACCTATTAGATCAAAATTGAAAGTGCAGGGGTGTTTTTGATGAAATTAGAAGTCCAGGGACTGAATTGATTTTGGACCTAAACCATAGGGTAGTAAGTAGTATTTAGCCCTTTATATTACATTTTTTTTTGACGAATCTGAAAATTTTCTAAATTTAATCAATAACTAACTTCCAATTTTCAAAATTCACCAATATTTCTAGATTTTCAACCATTCAAAAAATGATGAAAACCTTTCAAAATTCACTAATATTTCTAGATTTTCTACAATTTTTTACACCTACAGATAATTATAGTTATGGTCAAAATTGAGCAATATTTGTTTGTAATAATTATTGGCGCAAAAACCCGCAGCTAATTTCCTCTAAAGCATATTATTCACACACACACACACACATATATGCAAAACTATAAGAGTGAGGTTCATTTAGTGACTATTTCCAAAATACATAGGCTCTATAGTGAGAGATGAGGCAACTAGTGAAATTTTAAATCTCATATGTCTTCTATGTGGTTCTAAGGTACTCATGTAATTCAATGTGTAGTGTTCGATTTCTATAAAAATATGCATATATGGCTTGATGACCAACTCTCCCATTAGGTTCATATCCATAAAAATAAATAAAAATAAATAAAAAAAAAAATTCGAGACGTTTAAAGTGAATTTTTAAGAATTGTTAATGACCTAGCATATACTATATCAACTTATATTACTACAACTCATTCTGTAATAATATTTATTCAAGTTTTCTTTTGAAATATAGTAGATGATTGACCAAATAAACATCTCCAAAAATTCCATTTAAAATTTCACGTTTTTCTTCAAATTTCCATTATTTTTCTTGATTTTTACGGATATCAATATATCCTCAAAATTTCCGTTGAAATTTCCACTTTTCGAACCATCTATATTTCCTCGATACTCGAAATTTTGTTCATTGGAAATTGTACAACAGATTTAAACTTTTCTGTTGTATGAACTTAGGACTAGGTGGCAACATTTTACGCCAAAATGTTGCAGGCGCCATATTTCCCTCCATGATTTCATACATTGATTTTTAGTGCTGCACTCAGACGACAGTTAGTGAGGTTTCTGTTGTGTGAATAACTAGGAGAATTTTTTGCTAGGTTTAATTGCCACATCGTGTCCAGAAGAAAAAAACCAAAGAAAACAAAACGTAGCCTCTCGACCCTCTCTCATGACAAACAGAATAGCCTCTCGAATCTCTAGCCTCCACGAAACCTAGCCCCTCCCCCCCCCCCCCCCCCTCTCTCTCTCTCAATCCTCGCTCTCTCTCGTGAACCTCTCTCTCACCATTCAGTTTGGTTTGTCATTGTGGTTACAGATATGTTCAACAGAGAGCCCAGTGTGCTTGCTTCTTTTCGTTGGATTCCTCTTCGCCTGTGGCGAGTCCATCATTGAGGTAGCTAGACCTCAGATTTCGTTTCTTCATGAATTTGGTGTGGGTCTTTTATGAAATGGGTTTAATTACTTCTTTAATTGAAGCATTGGAATTTAGGGATTTATTGATTCTTGAAATTTAGGGCTTCTTGAATCTTTGGATTTTGTGAATCGGTGTTTGTGGCTGTTCATTTGGTGATAAGGGTTCTGTTAGGATCCCCAGGATCCAAGCCCAAAAATGCCATTGCAAGGGAAGGAAAATGAGGGAAAGCTAAAGGAAATAAGAGAAAATAAAAGCTTCAATATTCTTCAGTGATCACTGTTACAAGTCCTAGTGGTTATTTAAGCAAAGAAAATATCTAGAAGTAGTAGACTCCCGTAACATAAAGCCCAAATAGGCCCATACAAGAATAATGACCCATATAAACGTATAGAATCATAACATTTCCACCCGCTCGAAGAACAGGCTTGACCTCAAGCCCGATTATCTTCCCAATTATCATTGCTCCATCATGCAAGTCACCACCCAAGCTCAGTACTTTTTTCAAACCCAAGAAATCAACAAGTGCAACAAACTGATCTGTGAGGCCATCCACATTAAGAAGGGAAAAATCTGAAGATATCACATCAGCTCCCAACTCATGTCTCGATAAAAAACACTATAAACCACAGGTTGTATTAGCTCTTGTATCTGTATGCTGACCAAGAGTATTGGTATAGTAGCAGCTTGTGATTAGAAAGAGTAATAGCTTCTTAGTAGAAAGAGCATGTGTCGCAGCAATTGTACTACTTGTTGCGTCCGAATTGGTGCCATTATACTGAACACTATCGACATCGGTGGGTGATGTTTTTATACCCGGAGGAGGAAAAAAAGAGTGACTTGAAGTAAATATGCAAAGCTCAGCTCTTTGTTTCTGACCCAACCACCAAAATGCTTCTATCAGAGTGTTGTAGAACCTCATTCCCAGGCCACATTCTTGAGATTTTAGTTTGTCAAAACCATACTCTACCATCTGCCAGTTAGAGTTGCCATCATAGTCTCCCTTGATCACCTGCTCCATCACTTTAGGAATATTTGACACCCTATTTGTGAGCATCTTATTCAGCAACTTAGCGGCATCATCCCACCTGTCGATCTTTGCATAAACAAGATGCATCATGTAATAGCACATGACGTTGGGCAATGTCCCTGAATCTTTAATATCTTCAAAGTGCTCCTCATACTCATTAACAAGACCTCCAAAACTCAGTTGCCCACTGGACACATGCGGGTTGCAAGTCTTTTAAAAAATTACAGAGATAACCAAACGTGAAATTTTAGAAATTTCAGAAACTGCAGTAGTGATAAGTGCATAGGGCCAACCTTGATGACCTTCACAGATCATATTAACTTTGGTGGCATGCTCGCAAATGTTTCCTTGCATCGACCACACATAGTCACAAAAGGAAAATTTCGATCCAAGAATCCACACTAGATGGATAATGTTACCGTTCTTCTGGCTTGAAACCTTGGCAAAGAGACGGCTTTTATCATCTAAGGTAACAACAGAATCAGAAATTTGCAAGGCCCTGTGCCAAGACTTAGAACCAATACATTCTTCATTGACGTTTTGAAAAGAATCACATTTATCAGCATATTGGTCTAGCCAGTAGCCTAAGTGCTGCTCTGTTGTCAGCTTGTATGTGTACTGACGAATCAACTCTTTGGAGTTCTTCGAGATGTGAATCAGCAAACCATTTCACTTTCAACTCTACGTGATATGCTTTAATAGCACCAGATGCCTCCTGACATGCAATATTAACCACATGTGTAAAAGAAAATGCAAGATCTTCAGAACAGGCAACATAATCCTTGTTTCATTCTTGTGTGCAGAACAACCCCATGTAGAAATAGCTCCCTCAACTTGAGACACAGGCAACATAATCCTTGTTTCATTCTTGTGTGCAGAACAACCCCATATAGAAATAGCTCCCTCAAAAATTTTGTACCGTGTTGTCCTTTGCGTGCAGGGAACACATGTTATAGTGAGCCATCTGTGAATCTGAGTTGGTAATATGCAAGTCTTCACGAAAATAAAAAACAAGTCTAGTAGCAAATGCTCCAGTGGAAGTGATGTGAGATATGTTCAAAAAGCAGAGCTGACAATAATCCAAGATATGCTTCAAGAGAAACCATTGTGCCACCAGAGTAAAAAATGGTAAGTTAAGAAGTGAAGTGCTCTTGCCAATATTTCTTTTATGTATAGGAAACAACATCAAGCAAGCATAGAAAATTAGGTGCACAATAGGTTGAATAGCAATTGGAGTCATTAGGACAACTGGACAAGAATAGTACCTTGAAGATGAGAAAGCAAAATTGATTTGGAGAAAATCAATAGCTTCATCAGTAGAATAACTTCTTAGCTGAAAGACTGCTCTAATTATATTCTCAGAAATGACACCCATTTCAATTGTAATGATTATTGTACCATGGGTCTGTAACAGATTTATGTCCTTGCACATTTGAAGATACCAAAAAACACTAGGTAGAGCAGCATGGGTTAAATTTCTGCGGTAGAGAAGAGGGGTTTGTTGTATCTTCAATTTTGTGGGTTTGGGGCACAAAAGCAAGGACTGAGGGTGACTGAAAGGTTGGAATTGAAGGATGAATCCAGATATTTGGGGTAGGATGAGGTGAGTGGGAAGTACATATTGATGGGCTTTGAGGAGTTGTGGTGATTGGATGCAGAGCAATAGGATGAATCGATTGCAAGTATGGAGGTGGGAAGTACTGTTAGTGAGTCTGAGGAACACATGGAAATTGGTGAGGGAGTAAGTGGCCATTGATGATGGTTTGGGAAGGTGGTGGTGGTTGTGGTGGTGGGTAACTTTGTTGGAATGGAAATTGAGGAGGAGGTGGGTAGCTTGGTTGCGATGGAAATTGAGGAGGTGGTGGGTAGCTTGGTTGCAATGGGAATTAGGAAGGAGGTGGTGAGTAGCTAGGGCTACCGTGAGGGTAAGGAGTATGCGTGCTGTAACAAGCGCCGGAGATCCCACCGCCGTGCACCGCTGGACTTACCGGAAATAGGCCCAGTTGTGGGCTCTAATACCAATTGTTAGGATCCCCAGGATCCAAACCCAGAAATGCCATTGCAAGGGAAGGAAAATAAGGGAAAGATAAAGGAAATTAGAGAAAATAAAAGCTTCAATATTCTTCAGTGGTCCATGTTACAAGTCCTAGTGGTTATTTAAGTAAGAAATATCTAAAAGTAGTAGACTCTCGTAACATAAAGTCCAAATAGGCCCATACAAGAATAATGACCCATATAAAAGTATAGAATCATAACATTTCCACCCGCTCGAAGAATAGGCTTGACCTCAAGCCTGATTATCTTCCAAATTGTCCCTGCTCCATCATGCAAGTCACCACCCAAGCTCAGTACTTTTTTCAAACCCAAGAAATCAACAAGTGCAACAAACTGATATGCGATAGTCACATATCTCGAATTACATCTAAAAACAGCACAAGCTGCTGCCAACGCTAATTTTGGATTTACGTATGGATTGGAGGATAGCTTTGATTTTAGGTTAAGAGATGGTGAAATTCGAGATATGTGACTATCGCATATATATGCCACTTCCGGTTTTTATAGCTTGCCTTTTTCTTGTATATGTGACTATTATGTGTTGAATTTCATGTCTGTTAATTCTCTGCAGACCTGAAATTGATCGATTGAAAGAGCTCTTGCATTCAAGAACTATTGGTATACCTAATGAGAGTCAAGAGAAAAGATCTCAAGTATTACCTTCAATGGCAGTGGTATCTTATGACAGAGGAATTTGCTAAAACCCCATTGCAAGATAAAAGTGCCAATAGCGCGCCACCTTGTTTCGACTTTCAACCTCTATTGTCAATACAACTGTATGACGATACCCTTCTTTCAGCATTTATGATGTTTATATGCATTATCTTTATTTCCTTAATTTTAATGACTAGTGCACGCAAACTGTTTTTCATATTAATGCAGCTTGGCAAAGTTTCTTTGGTAGAGAATTAGTATTCACAACTTCCATCAAACATCTTTTTTTTTTTTTTTTTTTTTTTTTTGAGAACTATGTGTATATTGCTTTTAATTATTGTTTAGGGGAGGCAAGCTAAGGATGGCCCATAGTCGAGGGTGGCTAAGGATGGGTGCATTGATCTTTCAAACATTATGTTTACTTTTTAAATAGTTGATTAATCTATGGGTCATCATATGTATTTTTCTTGGATTGCACTTTGATAAAATTAGTTTAGTTCTTGAAAAAAGAAGTGATAGAAGTTAGAGGAAGTAGTATGCTCTAGCCTAGTTAACAAAGTAAATCTTCATGCTGTCAAAAGTAATAAAACGTGCACTTTTTTTTTTAAAAGGTGAATAGTAAGAGATATGCTCACTGGAAGAAATATTTACCAAATTTTCTCAATATCTTTCTAGTTTTGTAATGCTCTGAGCATAGTATGGTGTTCAGTGTTCCTTCTAAAGTATAGTTTTGTACTATGAAATTGCTTGCTCAATTGTACCCTTTTTTCAATTATTGTGTTCAGAAATATATTGGTTCTGTTCAATATTTTGTCCAACTGATAGTAGTAGGAAAGACCAATAAGTATGGACATTTTTGAATTGAATTTGTATAAGAAACTCCATTTGGACATTTTTGAACTGAATTTGTATAAGAAACTCCATAAATGGATAAGAGTTTGGGTATCAATGAATTGTTGTTTCCCAAAGATGTTGCAATAGGGAACTCAAGAGAACCACTTTGCGGATAAAAATTTCACTTTGCAGATTAAAATTTTATTTTTATGTTTAAGGGTCCAAGTGCAGCAGTGCACTCCCCTCAAGCACATAATGCACAATTGTTTACTAATCTAGTTTCACAGAAATATAGGTTACTATTCTTTGGGCTATGTTCGTTTTACTTTTTCCATGCACTCTATTATTAGGCCTGGATTTGTCTTTGATAAGCTATTGGTTGTTTGCTTGAGCAGGATTGATGAGAATGATTCAGTAGCTATGATAAGGGCTGCTGAGAAAGCCTTGGAAGCACAGAAAAAGGTGAGTAGCACATAGATTGGTGTGGCATCTTTTCTTGACATCATAACTCTCATCTTCTACTTTCTGCTTATTCATGTCAAATTGTTCTCAGTGACCATCTACAAGCTGGGATGGATCTTATTGTTTATCTTTACTTCCTCCAAGTATCATTACTTCATTGCAAATTATTTGTTCGTTTGGGTGGAAGGGAGTAATTATAGTTAAGAAATATATTGCAGAGTAACTGGGGCCTTGTGTGAGACCTGTTATTATCATAGATCATAGTAGTCTTAGGCCCACTGAATTAGATAGTCCCTTGTATTATTGCTTTTATTTATGAGTTTAAAGCATTTGTAATTGTGGACAATTGTTTCCTTAGTAGTTGTCTAGCTGATTTGGTGTTTCTTTAAAGCATTTCTTCTGCTAATTACTTCTTCAATTCTAAATATGTTGCAAAGTAACTGGGGCCTTGTGTACAATGAAGGAAGTTGATCTCAACCCTGATGATCCTAAATATGTAGAAAGTATAGGTCCTTCCACATTTTATTGAAGCCAAAGGCAGCTGAAGGCTAAGAGCCATTGAGAATATGAATGTTTTTGATTCATGTCTAACTAGCTAGGAATGCTCTTGTTTGGTACATTGTCTAGTTACTTGAATGTATAGATGTTTGAATAATGGTACTTGAATTATAGTACTGTTTATATGGTAATATATTGAGCATTATTTCCCGACTATCGTTTATATGGATATTCTTCTTGTTGTCCAAGTTTCAGTCATACAATACAATGCAAAACAATGTGTTGTGTGATTGTAAAAGAAGTTCAAAATTGAGGCTTCTCTTACAACAGTCACTGGTTGTTACCCAATCTGATTACAATATTCACTGGTTGTTACCCAATCTGATTACAATATTCACACCACATCTAACCAAATATAGTTGTTGTGTGAACTAACAAACAACAACAAAAGAAAACAAAATCTTGTTGTGTGAGATTCATAACACAACAGAAATAAAATCATTTCTATTGTTTGAATGAATCAACATACAAGGGAGATAATTTCACTTTGGTTTTGTGTTACTTATCTCAGACAACAAAGAAAAAATTATAGCTGTTGTGTGTTATTTATCTCAGACAACAAAGAAAGAATTATAGCTGTTGTGTGTTATGAATATCAGACAATAAATAATGAGTTATAACTGTTGTGTGTTATGAACCTCAGACAACAAAGAAAGAATTATAGCTATTGTGTGTTATGAATCTTAGACAACAACCAAAATTCTTCTTCCATTGTCTGAATGACCCGAGGCATCCCTGCGCATGTCATGCCAGGCAAATGCTTGCGCAGAATTCAGACAACAGAAATAGCTATTCTGTTGAGCTAACTATTATCAGACAACGGTGAAATCACCATTGTGTGATCTTTCAATCACACAACACTCACTTAAACCACAGTGAGCTTGGTCAACAGACAACATAAATCCACCGTTGTCTGATTAACTTTTCGTAGTAGTGTAAATTACATTGAGTATTTGTGATAAACAATAAATCTCCTAAATAGATAAACATGAAGCAGTGTTAGACTCCTTATGGGATGAGTCTATCTCGTGGTCTTGGCCAATATAAATAAGGAGCAAAGTCCCTATATTCACCACCAGTTTTGTATATCGTTTAGCCTCATTCTGAAGCAGTTGTTGTTGACATACAGAAGGCTTCTTACTCGAGTTCTGCTTATGCTAATCAATCCTTGTTTCTGCTGCTTAAGATGTCTAACCTAGGCCAAGTTGTTTCTACTAGAATCCAGAGTGCCATTGATCTAGGTGGAGTCCTAGTGCCATTAGGAAAGCTATTTTGCAGATGTTATGTGGATGTTGTGCTGCTAATGTTTTTGTTCTTGATATGTTGTTATATGATTTGATCTTGTTATTGATGTTGTTGTTGCATCATGATTTCAACAAATGGTATAAGAGCTTAGGAAATTTCATAAAACACATATCATATGAATTTTGTTTTGATTTGGAAAAGCAAAACTGTGAAAAATTATATCCTGGAAAATAAAATACATTTTTTTGATTTATTCAGAAAGAACAGGCCTTGTGTGTTAACCCGTTTTGAACCCCGATCCAAAACTCTGCAGAAACAGGCCCAAGAATCGAGTTTAGAATAAAATATTATTTTTTGGGATATTACCATTAAAAAATAAAGGTCACTGATACTTTAGGGATCGGTGCTGAGATTGAATTCTCAGTTTTGGGGATTCAAGACCCCTTTTTCGAATTTTTTGGATCATCAGAAAGGGTTAAATTTGCGGCTTGTTTTCTTTTTGCTTCCGCTAAAATAATTGTTGCAATGCTATAGCAGAGGCCAAGGTATGTTCATTGAGAATCTCAGAACTTGTTTTTCAATTTCTGCATGTGGAAAGACTTGTCATAATCATTACTATTTAGCATATGGAAAGGCTTGTCATAATCATACTTAGAATGCTTGATCATGCTGATTCATGGAATCCTGCATATATGGTTGAATGCTTTATTGTGATCGTGTGATATGAAGTGTGAAATTGAGAATTGTATGGTTACTGTGATGACGTGCTATGATTGAGTATTGATTGGTTAAGTATGCTATGGATTTCAGTTAACGATTAGAAATATGTCTCCCAACATTAAATCTGCAGTATTGTTATTTTCACAACATGTATGCAAATTAATAAGTTCATATGAGAAACTAAACATGTCGTTATTAATTTTGGTTTTGTAATTCTTGAAACATTGTTTTGATCATTTTGCACAAAGTGTTCACTATCAATTTTCAAAGTGTTTTAAGCATTAACAAAACTGAAATTTGTGTTTCTGCATCTAAAATGGCACTTACATTTTGTCTTCTAAAGAAGTAGTTCACTGTGTAATTTTGAATATAGATCAGTATCATATGCAAACACAATCATCCATTTAGATACCTTGAAGCTCTTCTTGTCCAAAGATATAGACTGATTCATGGAATAACAAATTTTTGTTAAATGCAGTATGATAATTAAGAACTTTAGAGTGTTAAGTTTTATGCCACAAAGGTGTTACTTAATGTTATTTCCGCTATGGGGTTTTATGGAACACTAATCATGTATCTGCATAATTTTAAAGCTTATGACAGCTTCTGAATTCTATGTCTTTTGCTTTATTTTGTCTTGTGCTTTCAAATACATGAGTTTTGTTTTAAAAGTTAACACACACATAAAAGCTTTCCGCAAAATCTTATTTTCTTTATTTCTATGTGTTTTTAGGGCTAAATGTGGTCAGAATAGGCCAAATTCAATTGCTTAATGAGTGGAATTATAAGAAGTGGAGAAATCAAGTTGAATTTTATCTGTCCATGCATCAAAATATGGATCTTTGCCTGATTGAGAAATAGCCACTAGAGCTAGACACTGAGAGCACAGAGGAAGATAGAAAATATTATGAAGAGTGGTATAGCTATAACTGAAAAGCTAAGAATGTGATAAGAACCTCTACGTCGATACAGTTAGGGGTTCAATTATTGAGCCAGAGCTTGCCATGGATTTCCTAGAAGACATAGGAGATAAACACCATGAGAGTGACAAAGCAGAAGCTGCTAGGCTATCTAAGAGGTTCAATGAGCTAGAGTTTTTAGGAAAAGGTAGTGTGAGGGAGCACATAATGGAGTTGATTGACCTCAATTCGAGGCTGAGGGATTTAGACATGGGAGTTAAAGATTCTCAAGCTATGCGTGTGGCACTTCAGTCACTACCTAGCACATACAGTAACCTGAGAACCTCATACCATGCCCAAGAGTCTAACTGGGACCTGAACAAGTTGATTTCTATATGTGTAGTAGAGGAAGAGAGAATCAGAAAAGAAGGCATACCAACTGTTGCAGTAAACTTAGTTGAGAAGTCTAAGTGGAAGAAATAGAACAAGCTTAAGACCAAGAAGACTACCACCACTAAAGTACTTGGCAAACCTGCAGAACCTAAAGCTAAGAAGACCTTTAAGTTTAAGTGCTATTTTTGCAACAAAATAGGGCACATGAAGAAAGATTGCAGTAGTTTCAAGGCTTGGATGATTAAGAAGGGTGAGTCTTTTTCAAATTCTGTCTTTTCTTTAAAGTTAACTTTGTCAATATAGCATCTCATTCTCACTGGTTAGACTCAGGCTCACCTATATACATTACCAAGTCTTTGCAGGGTTTAACAAACAGGAGGACACCAAAGAAAAGTGAGGTCCACGTCTATGTGGGAAATGGTCCAAGAGTAGCAGTTAAGGCCTTTGGGACCCTGAAGATCGATTTAGACTTAGGAAATTTCATTTTTCTAGATACTATTTATTATATTCCTTCTTTGAAACGGAATTTGATTTCAGTAGGTCTTTTAGTTAAGATTGGATGCAAAGTCATTATTGATTTGGAAAAATTACTGGTCCTCCCTGTATTTTGGGTGCGTCGATAGTTCAGTCCCTCGTTTTAAAACTAAACAGTTTAGTCCTTATTCTCTTTAATTTTCACACAATAAGTCTAAAATGACTATTTTACCCCTCACTTTTTTTTTTTTTTTTTAATTATGTTTTGTGCCTCTCTCTTTCTTTCTCTCTCTCTCTCTCTCTCTCTCTCTCTCAATATATATATATATATGGGTGCATCTATTGCCACCATACAGTTCACCCTACAAACATTTGAATTATTAAAGGACTATATTACTCAAGTGCAAGATGACTACTAAGTACATTAATTTTCTAAAATCCAAATTTGTTAGGAAAAATAAATAAATGACCAATGATACGTGCAAAAGCTACGCCAATTTAAACCCTGAAAAACATCATCATTAGTATAGAGCAAATAGGGTATCGTTCAAAACCGGGGATTGAGGGTACAAACATGTGAAACGAAAACAAAGAAATCAAAGAGAAGAATTTACAAGTTACGAAATTATTAGAACACTTTACAAGTTTACAATTACAAGCATGCTTTAAAGTTAGAACAACAAAGAGTTAGAGAGAAGAACTTACATGTATCACACGAAAGTAAGAGAGAAAGAATGAGAGAGAGAAACGAAAATCACAAGTATATATATACACATAATTCGAAAGGAAGAGAGAATTCAAGTTAGAAAAGGTTTTGGAAATCCTACTCCTATTTATACACAATTTACAAGTCATAATCACATTAGGAAACCATAAACAACAAGGATACAAAGTCTAATCAAGTCAAACAAAAAATCCTAAGTCAAAACTAACTCTAACTACTTTTCCTAAAAAACACCAAAAGAATTCCTATGTTTTAGCACCTCCTAAAAAGCACAAAACAAATCCCTAAAAACCACCAAATTAATTCCTAGAAAACGCCAACACATATTTACTATTCACGGAGACACTATTCATGAATTTAAAAAAAACATTTATTTTATTTTTATTATTTTCATGAACATGCTACGTAAGAATCTAAGTTAAATTTAATTAATTACAAATATACACGAACAAGAAAACATAAAGATAGGGGGGTTTTTGAAGATTAAAATGTAAATTTTCAGAAAACAAATAAAAGAATAAAAGCAAAGAAATCGTTTTATATACATAGGTGGGAAAAGAAGAATTTTTGGAAAACAATTCATCAAGAACAATTCAAGAACAACATATTCATGCATCCTTTAATCTTGTTTATTACCAAGAACGCCATCAATCAAGACACAAAGATCAAAGCAACTAATGTCCCTTTTAACTTTCTTTCTTAAGTTAATCGAAGTAGCAAAGCACCAAATCAATTTATTTTGAAAACCTGAATACACACATATGTTGAAAATTCGTTTTCAAATTATTAAGTTCAAGAAAGAATTGATGAATATGCAAATCCAAGCGTGTCAAAACTATTCATCACATGCATAATCTGATTTACGACTCAAAGCAAGCCTTCACTACATATTGAATTAGAGTTTACAAAGCAAACCTAATTACTAGCAAGTTACATGCAATTCATCCTATTATGTTTGTCAGACCAAGTGAATCGTTGACATGTATTGAAGCACAAAATCAGATCATCATTCTATCAATTCAGCAATTAACAAAGATCAAGAACACATAAACATATAAAACACGAAAAGAACTATCTAAATTGAATCCAAAAATAGGTTTGTCACATCATAGTTTCTGTTTAAACAATAGAAATTCCAAAGCAGAAATTCTAACTACAAGAAAGCCATAACAGTAAATTAACATGAGAGGATGATGGTATGAACAACCCTTGATCACGTCCCAAGGTCCAAAGCAGATCCAAGATGATGCACAAGTGATGAACACGGCTAGGAAGGTGGATGGTCACGGCTATGCTCCTTGAAGATTGTAAAAACTGAAACTTAGAGAGAACAAGTGAGAAATCGAAATTGTGGAGAAAGAATGTGTACCCTTGAGACATCAAATACACTAGGTATATATATAGGAGGACGTCTCAAGGCACTACCAATTCGTTCCTACTTGACTTCTCCAAGTTCTTGTTGATTTAGGACTTCTTTGACACAAAACAGTTTCCCGGCAGACTTGACCTCTGTGTACCAAATTAGCCATAATTTCTTCTAAAAAATAGATATCACTGAGCTGTAAAACGTTCCGGAAACTAGACATCTGTAGCTTTCTAACCATTAAAGATCATAATTTTCTGAGCTCTGAGCTATTTTTGACACTCTGTTGAAGTTGACTGATCTACACTGGCGGATTTCCAAATCTGTAATGGATTTGACTTTCAAAGCACAACTCTTGTCCATTTAGGATTTCCTTCACATCACATGCCTCTCACATGTCTTCCACACCTTGTTGAAGAATGAAACGTCAAGAACTCCCTAGAACCTTCAAGAATCTCACGGAAAATCCAATCCAAACTCAACTAGAAATCCAAACTCCTCATTGCTTTGAAATCCGAATTCTTTGAGACTTCCTCCAAGTGTGCACGGCACATGATCTTCTTGAGACTTCTAGATGCTTCATGAACGTTCCAAGGACTTCTCCTAGCTTCCACAGGTATCCTAGTGTGAGTAGAACTCCATATGCAAGTAGGTTTCCTAGTCAAATACGAACTTCTTTTCCGAGATGCTTCTACACTCTTCCGGAACCTTCTTGAGTAATCCTTATCCAACAGGGACTCCTTATCATACTAGTATTTCTTATCTAAGTATAATTGGGTTTCCTTATCCAAGTAGAACTCCTAGTCCAAGTCAGCTTCAGATTCCTACTCGAACTGGGATTCCTTTTCCTAGTCAAACTGGGAAAACTTCTATTTCTTCATTTCTTTCCATTTCTGGGCCACTTGTGCTTCCTTAGCCATTTTTGGACTTTGAGACTCCATTTTACCTGAAAAACACTAACTAAGTTAAATTGATCAAGTTAAAAGAAATAACTTGGCAAAATATAGGGTTTAGATACTTATAACGTCACATTTCATGCTCCTATCAACCAATGAATTAATTAGAAAGACTACTTAATTTCTCATTGGATAACATTAATATTCATCTTCTTCACCCAAATTTGAATTTATTATTCTTTTTTTTATATTATTATTACCTCCTCATCATGAATTCATTATTCCATTCACAAAATCATTAGTGTTAACTACATCAAAAAATTTGCAATACCCTTTGTAAACACCGAAAGTAAAAATCTAAAACACAAAAGAAAAATCTCAATCTCTTCTTCATTGCTCATAGTTGTTAACTTTAATATATTTTTGTTTTTTTATTGGTATAAATTAAATGAGAGATTTTCCTAAAAAAAAATCTCTTTTAATTGGTCATGTCATATAAGGATATTCTTGGAAGGAGAAGTGGGTTACATAAGTAAATTTAATAATTGAAATTAAAATATAGGGTGTAATGAGCAAGTAGGGTGAACAAAAAAAATAGTAGGGTGGCAATAGCCGCGCCCTATATATATATATAAATTCTATTCCCCGAAAAATTCTACAATGTGTTAACGTATGACATGCATACAATTGCCTTAAAAGTGGTAAAATGATTCCTCAAAATAGTAATATTAGTCCTCAAAGTGGTAACATGAGTCCTTAAAGTGGTAAATGTTTTTAGTTACCACATGAGTCCTCAAAATAGTAATATTAGTCCTCAAAGTTGTAACATGAGTCCTTAAAGTAGTAAATTTTCTTAGTTTACCGTATGAGTCCTCAAAATAGTAATATTAGTCCTCAAAGTGGTAACACGAGTCCTTAAAGTGGTAAAAATAGTTGATGTATGAGAAATGTTAACATACCATAGCTTTACCTCTCTTCCTCTACCAACAAATAAAAAAGTTTCCCTCCATTTTTTTTAGGAGGAGTCTTTTTTTATTTTAAAATTATGTTTTGTGCTCTCTCTCTCTCTCTCTCTCTCTATACATATATATATATAATATAAATATATATATATATATATATATATATTTCTTCCCCCACCAACAAATAAAATCCCTCTCTTTGTTTTTAGGAGGAGTCTTTTTTTTTTTATAATTATGTTTTGTGCCTCTCTCCCTCTCTCTTTCTCTCTCTCTCTCTCTATATATATATATATATATATATATATATATATCTTCCCCTACCAACGAATAAAAATGTTTCCCTCTCTTTGTTTTTAGGAGGTGACAGAGAGAGAAGCAGGAAAAAATAATAAAAAAAGAGAGAAGAATAATTTAAAAAAAAAGGGAAGTGAGGGGTAAAATAGTCATTCTAGACCTATTATGTGAAAATTAAGACAATAAGGATTAAACTGTTTAATTTAAAAAGCGAGGGACTGAAATGTCGACGCACTCAACGTACAGGGGGGGATCAGTAATTTTCCCTATTGATTTCAATGGAATAAAGTTATTTCATGATTCAAATTATCTTGGCTGTGGTGTTTTTATGTGTGATTATTTGAAATTAAACTGTTCTGTTGCTCAATAGGAGTTTATGTTAATTGAGAGTAATGAAAATAGTATGAAGAATAACACTATCACAGGTACAACATTGTTCAATAATAAGTCTACAAATATATGGCGTAGAAGATTAGGCCATATATCTAAAGAAAGACTGAAAACACTTGAGAAAAACAAAATTTTACTTACATTGGGTTATACTGATTTGAATGATTGCATTGAATGTTTTAAAGGGAAATTGACAAACTATAGAAAGAAAAAGGCCTTAAGAAGTCAAAACCTATTAGAACTAAGACATACAAATATATGTGGTCCATTTAAACATAAAACAATATGTGGAAATTTCTACTTCAACATATTTATAGATGATTTTTCTAGGTACTGCTATATCTATTTACTGACAGAAAAATCACAAACTCTTGATGCATTCAAAATTTATAAAACTGAAATCGAATTGCAACTCGAGAAGAAAATAAAGTTAGTGAGATCTAATAGGGGAGGGGAGTTTTATGGTAAACACATTGAAGTAGGCCAGCAAAAGGGTCCTTTTGCACTTTGTTTACAGGAAAATGGCATTAAGGGTCAGTACACAACTCCCTATAATCCTACCCAAAATGGAGTAGCAGAAAGGAAAAATAGAACCTTATTAAACATGGTGAGAAGTATGATGTGCACTGCAGGTCTACCTATATTTTTATGGGGTGAAGCTCTTAAGACTGCAAATTGCATTTGCAATAGATCACCTAGTAAATCAGTAGATAAAGCACCATTTGAGTTGTGGTGTGGAAGGCAACCTATCTTGCATCACTGCCATGTGTAGGGATGCAAGGCTGAGGCAAAGTTGCCAAATGCACTTAAACAGAAATTAGAATCCAAAACAGTCAGTTGGGATTTATTGGCTACTGTGAAAAATCTAAAGGCTCACTACGCCAAAAACCTCAACAAACTATGCTTTTCACACAACGAAAAAAAAATTTCCGTCGTGTGTTGATAGAAATTTGTTCATACAACACGTTTAAGAAACTTTCGTTGTGGAAAGATGTTACAATTCTGAATTTTTTAGATAGAAAAATATTACACAGCAGTTATAAAGAATGTTATGTTGTCTGAATGAAAAAAAAATAGCGGGATATTTCCCCCCTACTTTTACTCATATTTGGCTCCAATTTCTAACTCACATGCACTGCCAAAGTACTACTTTGTACAACAAAATACTTATATGTGTTGTAGGATTGGAACTTGGAAATTGTCACACAACATGCAATTTAATTGTGTTGTCCAATTGAGGGAGATTACATTGGAAAGATTTAATGTGCCCGTAAAATGAGTTTCATTCCCCCAAAAACGACCAAATTTTGGCAAATGATTTTAAGCTTCTACAATAGAACTACCTATTTTTGTTGTGTGAATGTGAAAGCCATCCTAGCACCAAAAATGAATTTGTGCTTGCACATAATAGGCGGGAATTTTCATTTTTTGATCCCTCAGCTGAAATATAAAGTAGACAATCAGACCACAGGTAAAGCTATAGTATGTTAACATTTCTCATACATCAACTATTTTTACCCCTTTAAGGACTCATGTTACCACTTTGAGGACTAATATTACTATTTTGATGACTTATATGGTAAACTAAGAAAATTTACCACTTGAAAGACTCAAGTTACTACTTTAAGGACTAATATTACAATTTTCAGGACTCATTTTACCACTTTTGAGGCAATTGTATGTATGTCATACGTTAACATATTATAGAATTTTCCATCAGACCACACAACATCATTTATGCGTTGTCTGAGTTTATTATAAAAAATTGAAAATAACTTAATGTGCCTTGTCAATTAATAATTGTGTTCAGCTGATAAGAGCCATGACACGCACTTGGACACACGCTTCTCTCCAAAACCCTAGAGCTCAACTAGGGTTCGCTCAATCTCATGGCTTGGCCCTCGCACCACCGCCTGGTTACCCACTCAGCTCCAACCACCTGGCCTCACTTCTCTACTCCAATCTTGGTTTTGTGAACCTACATCTAATACCATACTCATCTGCCTCTATCCTATCTATTGCCTTGGTGCTATTAACTGGGTTAGATCTTCGGTGGCGTTTCAGATAACCCTCATTATGGTGCTCTTCCACGGGAAAGCTGAGATCTTGCTTTGGAAAATTTCTCGGACAATGTATTTATTGCTAAGTAGTTGGCCCTTGGCTCTTTCCAAGCCTTTTCTTGCCAACCAGGTACGTATCCAAGTCAGTTTTCCTCCTTTCTTAGACTCATTTAATCCTCATCATTGCTTGTTTAAAGTTTCTAAATCCGAACCTAGCCTGATTACTAGATTGAATCATTTGCTATTCCATGAGTACTCTAGTGCTATTTTGAGGAGCTCCAGGACTTTATATCTTTGGTTTTGGGTTAATCTTTTGGTGTTCTGAGGATACGCATGCCTAAATTCTCTAAATCGATGAAGCTTTACGTGTTTTACTCTACTAACCTGGCCTTTAAATTCAGCTCCAAGTCTCTCATCAAGAACTAAAATATCCCTTACTGCTATTATCCAATCTCCTACACTTTGTTTCCTAGCGATGTCCTTTAGCCCAAATGCTCGTGCTCAAGCTAGTTCTTCACACCCTCATAGTCCCATTATATTCAATCCTTACCCAAGACCTCTCCATAATGAACCCCCTCTAGTCACCCATATTGGAGGCACTAATTGTTGATCAAAATGACACTAGTGTTTTCGTTCCTCAACATGCTCTCACTAGCAAAGAGCATCTGAACAATTATGTCTGACTCGCTAAGATCTTTGGCAAACGTGTTTCTCCGAGGAAGATTGTCAAGAAGTGTAATTAGCACTGGGCGAACCTTCAGGGATCGGTTCGCATGTGCTAACTCGTCAATGGATGGTACTCACTGGAGTATCTCCAAGATGTTGATTTTGTGCTTGACAACAGGCCATGGTTTGTCATGGGCAGAATCTTTCATATTAGAGGATGGTCCCCCAACTTTGATCCACGCATGGCGAAAATCAAAACATTGATCTTTTGGGTGTGATTTCCAAACCTACCCCTTCAGTTCTGGAACAAGAATGCAATCTAACCAATAACCAAAGTTCTGGGATGTTTCATCAAGCTGGATGAAAGGACTGAGTTTAGTGAAAACTACATCTTCGGCTCTTCGCTCAGGTTTGTATGGAGATTGACCTCCGCATTCCACTGAAAAGGACCCTGATTGTCCTTGAAGAAGATGAAGGGGACCTCTCTTTTGACATGGTATCAAATCTAGCTAGGCTATTTCTGTCTTATGAAAGCATCTTCAAGGTCTACTTCGAATATGGAAGCTATTGTCACAGGATTAGGAACTACCCTATGAGGAAGAAAAAACAACACTTCATTCTGGTAGACAAAGAGAAAGGTGATGTTGATGTGGTACCACAAGATATGGAAGTTGACCCTGAGATTAAAGAGCTGGTCAATAAAAATGTGACGGTTTACTTCCCTCAACCTGCGAAAGGAGACTTTGAGGCTGACTTGCAGGACCTGTCCAAGGAAGTAAGGCACTAGTCCTCTCCGGGTTGGAATCCTGTACAACAAAAAGCAAATAAGGCGGCCTCAACTGCTGCACGGGACTCTAACACAACCTATGTTGACAAGCGAAGTAACGTCAAGCCAGGAATATCCTTTAAGGATGCTACTGTGAGGCACAGTACCATTGTCATGGCAAACCCACTTGCCCTGTCAAGAAATAAAACCCCTAATGATTCCTCTAGTGAGGAGGTGGTGAGCGACTTTGAGTTCACTGTTTCTTCTATCCTTTCTTATTGGTCCTTTCCAGAAATTGCTAAACTATATGACTCTAACGTACTCACAGAATGCTGCCATCTAGAAGAGATATATTCTCCTACGGATGCGGTTAATTATTTTTATGATAATGATGCTGAAAACTTTAGGTAGTTTGAAAACTTTAGTGATGCTAAGGCTTCTAACCTTATGAAGGATAGCGGGGACAACCTGAATGGGTATGGAGTTAAGACGATCGATGGCAAGAGGGTGATTATGATAGTTGAAAGTGATTCTGCAATGAGCTCTGGCTCAAAGAAAATGACTAGGGAAATGATTGAGGATCAGATGATGGTTGAGGCACAGGATGAGGAGGACAGTGCCTCTTCACCCAAGATGGCCAAACCATGAAAGTCCTTTGTTGGAACTGCAGGGGCAGCGCCTGGCCTAGATTTATGGTGCACTACCTCTTTTATTCTTCCTCTTTGGATCTCTTTACTCACCTGGTCATATTTATTTTGGAGTTACCGAAAGAATTTAAACGACTATCATTGTTTTGCATTAGCTAATACTGGGATTAGATTCTCTTAATGGTTAAGAAACAATGATTTACTCCATTGGCTTATGAATAAAATTTCAAGTTCCTTTCATTATGACTCCATTTTGATTTTTTGAGCATATTACTTTGTGACTATGATGACTGGGCCATCAAGATTATTTCAAGAACATAGAATAGCCCAAATTTTGCTTGTCAAATGACACCTTGATTACTGTCACAGAAACTCTCTACGCTCCTTGGGCAATCAAACCCAATTGAGCTATTTGAGTCAATGGATTCCATGCAAAACTCATGAAGAGAACATAAAAGAGTTCCTTTGCACTACATATAATCATTGCAAATAAAGACGCATCTTAGAGAAACGTATGTGTCTCTCTAATGGATTTTATGTCATCACTATTCGAGCTATTAAATCCAATAAAGTTATGAGAGAAGATCTCTTCGATTTAGACAAATATTAGCTTTGTCACTACATGATAGGTCATCCTAGTCATGATATGATGATCGTATACTAAACACTTCACATGGACATTCATTCTTTCGAGCAAAACAAAGCAAGAATCAAATATTGATTCCCGGACTAAGTGTGACTGCCGCCGTCGCAGTCCACCGCCAGCCAAGGGTCACCGCCTTCCCCCTTGATGATGTTATAGTAGGCGCCACCCATGGCTATGACACCATGGATGCCACTTTCCATGGTTATGAAGCCATGATGAGTGATGTAGTAACAAATTTTGCTTCGAATAGCGCTTAAGATGCTCAGGCCTAACCAAAATCCTCATTGGTTGCTTCCAAGGCCCCTCGCTCATTTTACAAAGCCTGTTGCTCATGAAAATTAGGACCGAGACCATCTTATACAAAGGATACGAAAATACTTATTCTGTTCTTACATAGAGTCCGAGGGGATTATGTGGACTGATTCAACCAACTTGTAGACATTTAAATATTTCATGATGTTGGTTGACAACAAAACATGTTGGTCATGTGTTGGGCCATTATCAACTTGTCATGCTGCTTATACTACACTCCTAGCACATATCATATGACAACGGGCACACTCTCCAAATCATCCGTTAAGTTAATCGGACTTGACAATGCTGGAAAGTTCACATCAAAGAATTTGATGATTATTGCATATCACTAGGACTGATGTTTGACATAATATTCCCATGTACACACCCAAATGGCCTCACAGAAACAACTACGACAGTAGGCCAGACATTGGTAATGCGCATCAATCTCCCTATATCCGCTTAGGGTGATGCAATATCGCATGCAGCTATGCTAAATCGTCTACGACCCACTGCCACTCAAACAATCTCTACGTTATAGATAGTGATCGGGGTACAAGTATCTCGTACATAGCATATTTAAGTGTGCCACTTATGTACCAATTGCGTTGCCACAACGCACTATGATGGGTCCTTACAGACGAATAGGTAACTAAGTTAGATTTGAGACTCCCACAAATCATCCGCCACTTAATGCCCTTACAAGGTGATCTCCTTACCACTAGATTTATGAATTATCACTTTGATGAGACAGTCTTACCGTCATTAGGGGGAGATAAGAACATGGATGTTCAACAGAAACACGTCGAGGTCTATCCCCACTATGTCTTATCTCGATCCTCGCTAAAGTGACAAGATCATACATATCTGTTGTAAACATGCCTACAAGGATTGAACGTCCCTATGAGAGAACGTAGTGCCACACTACACGGAGGTAGGCATGATGCCAACGTGATAGAGAATGACACTCTAGCGTTACAGGCCATGGCCCCAGCTAGGATGAGTAGGAGGCTGGTGGGTTCGAAGGATATTTTGGCATAACTCAATCATTTGATCATCGACACTTAAAATTTGTCTTATGATAACCTTCTGGATTGGTTATAATTGGGGGACGCCTCAACGTCAGAACTTATTCCTGAGAATATCGAGCTCTCTAATAATTACACCAGTGTACATGAGCTATTGGATAGAAACTCCATCATGATTGATGATGTTGTCGTGCATTTCATAGCGCATGAGTTTGTTAAGTCTAATGATATCGAACCATGCTCCATTGATGAATGAATGCCAACGTACAAAAATTTGACCTAAATGGAAAGATGTGATCCAGGTTAAGTAAGATTCTCTAACGAAGAGGAAGGTTTTTAGAGCCATTGATGCCAACACCTCCTACATAAAACCTGTTGACTAATGGGTCTTCATTAGAAAGCGTGATGAGCAAAGGAGATGGTAATCTCAACTTATGAGGCAAGGCCTTGGAATCTACTACGATGAGACATATTCGCTCGTAATGGATGTTATTACACTCTACTACCTATCAGTTTGGTAGTTTTCGAATAACTGAACATGCAACTTATGAATGTGGTCATTACGTATCTCTATAGGAATCCAGATACGAAATATACATGAAGGTTCATGGTAAACTTCATTTACCCAAGTCAAGTGGCTCTAGACCACATAGCACGTTTGCAATAAGGTTGAAACGCTCACTAAAGTGACTACTTGATTGGGAAAGGATATGCCAGCGCGTTTTTATGACAAGTTCTGGATTCTATTATGGTTCATATTGGATATAATCTTCATTGGAAGCCCTTAAAGAATTAAGGGAAACTGCTAAACACTTGAAGTCTAAGTTTGAGATGAAGGATCTTGGGAGAAGACGATTATGTCTCGATTTGGAACTTGAGCATCGTGTTGATAGATGCCTAGGCATTTTGACAAGGTCAAGCCTTCAGGCACACCCATGATCGTTCATAGTCTTGATCCTGAAAAGGATCCTCTTCGTCTGAAGGATGATGATGAAGATGTGCTAGAGGCAGAAGTGCCATACTTAAGTACAATAGTCGCATTATTGTACTTACCTAATGCACAAGACCGGACATCTCATTTGTAGTGAACTTGTTAGCTAGATATTGCTTTGCGCCAGCTCGACGGAATTGGACTAGCGTAAAAGATATATTTCAATACTCGAGATATATGATTGATATGGGCTTGTTCTATCCCTACAGACAGATGATGGATTTGGATCCATTATACACCAGATTTGCTGCCAACACTGGGCTTCTTTCTCTTTCCTCATCTCAAAACAATATTGGTGTTTTGGAACGTTTTGCTGATGATGGGTACCTCTCTGACCCACACAAAAGTCGTTCCCATACTGGTTATGCGTTCACCATAAGTAAGACCGCGATATCTTAGAGATCTACAAAACAGACCATTGTCACTATATCTTGGAACCATGTAGAGATTATTGCTATTCACGAAGCAAATAGTAAATGTTTATGGATTGGATCCATAATTACGCATGTTCGAAGCAATTGTGGTTTGGAGTCTAACATAAATGAGCCTACGACTATTTATAAGAATAATGCCGCTTGTATTTAACAAATGAAGCAAGGCTACATCAAAAGCGACGACACTAAGTATAATCAGCAGCAACATAAGTTATATGAGCTCCCATGACCGTAGTCATCTAAGGGAGATGCAGACATCAGGGGGAGTTGTCTACATGTATGGTCTTGAAACGTGAAGGATGTTTTGTACTCTTTTTCTCTTTCGACCGAGGTTCGTTTTGTCCCACTAGGTTTTTGTTACTCGGCAACGTTTTTGAAAAGGCAATGAGAGAAGCACCACGTTTGGGTGACACAATGGGGAGTGTTCAAGTAAATCCAGAATATATGTCTGGCTCAAACTCTAGGTTACTTATGCAAGCTGTAATAGGGTTTATGTTAGAGATATTCTCGGAGATATTCGTAGATATCCAATCATTATACGATTACCTTTCCATGTACAACTCTGATTCTATGCTTGTAATCCTCTATATAAGAGGCCCCTATTATCAATGAAAGCACGACTCAATTCTCTCCCAATTTCAGTTTTCTTAAAACAATTTTATTATTTTCAAAAACTAATGTACCTATTTCTACACAAGTAACCACCTACTTCTCTACCCTAATCAGGGATGTAGCTACAACTAAGGCTTGAGCTATAGCCCAAGGGAGATTTGGGTCAAAAAGTTTCCGAGTGTAGGTATTAGCTCAAATATCAAAAAAAGAAAAGAAATTATACTAAGTCCATCGAGGAGACTAGGATTGCCAACAATTAGAATCTTAGTTTGTTTCAATTCTACTACTCCAGCTGAAGCCGAAGCCGAAGTCGAAGCTAGGATCCTAGGTACAATCAGCTTCAGAATTTTGAATTATGTAAATGTTCTTGTTTTCTTTTTCTTGTGTACGTGTATGTCGAATCACACTGTGCACTCTGTTTAGTTTTCATAACTCATAAGGAATTACAGATAAGATCATGATCTCTTTACATTAATCAAGGAAGAAACCATTGAGTTGTGCCATCAAGATCTTCTTAATTCGATTGTTTCTATTTTCATTTCAAGTTTTAGGTTCAGATTTTGTTTCTAGTTTGTGGGTTTACCATTTGATCAATCTTCGTATGATCTTCTCATTTCGCGCACTTCCTCTTTTCGACTTCCCATTTCATTTTGAGTTTGTGGGCTGGTTTACCCTATACCCTAGGCTTAGAAGAATTGAATACATTAATTGAACTATTGAATACCTTCATCAATTTCTTCTATTTCTACGACCTCATTCCTCTAAGCCTGATTAGCCTCTGAAAGTTGTACTGACTTTACATGAAATTAAGAGTTTGTTCCTTTTATGATTGTTTTTGTTTGACTTTTGCCCACAATGGTATCAATCTGTTTTAATAGTTCCAAAATATGCTGAAAACTTTTGTTAATGAGGTCGTAAGGTTGGCTAATTAAATACCTTAGGCTAATTGAATACTTTGCTTTTGTTGTGCAGGGTGGTAGTCTTGGAAACGCCAACGGTTCTTTGAAAATTAGAAGGAAGCGCTAGAGCAGTTGGTTGGCAATTTTAGCTAAAATTTGCCTAACTCATTTTCAATTCCTGGCTACATCCCTGACCCCAGTGACCAGTTCCAGTATTAATAAGTTCAAAGGCAATACCAGTCGGACCGAAAGCAGTCGAGGTACGCTTCTTAATAAAGAGGGGACTGTACCTTAGCGACTCTTGACAGAGAGACCACCATTACCTCCCGTCTCAGCCCTCTCGGCCGCCAACATCGGGGCAACGAGGATTGAGTTGGATATTCCTTGTCCTATTTGTGTTCCAAAGGGTTGCTCATCTTGGCCACGCCCGTCTCATGCAAAAGTTTTCAAAGGCTATCAAATAGTTTTTCAGGGTTGTTATCGCTCAAATGCGCGCCCTTTCTGTTGTTATGAAGAGTTGTTGTGTTTGTGGTATGATGGCTGATCAATGGGTTGAAGTGTTCACTGAAGAAGAAGAAGAAAAGCACAGAAAAAGACGGACTGGAATCTAGACCTTAAGGACATATGCAGCGTCCGTACCTGATTGGCAACAATGACGGTGTATATAATCTTCTTGGACTTAACTTAGTAAAAAATTAAAAAAAAAGAAAAAAAACAGAATAATGGATTGTTCAATATATTCAACTTTTATGAAATTCTTGATTCAGTAGTCTGCAGGTTTTGCTTTGTGTCACTTCCTATTTGCTCATTATGATGATGCAAGTATGGTTCTAAAGATCGCATCTCCTATCAAGGCTAAGTGTTTGATTGTTACCAAACGGTCCAAACCCCATTTCAAAAAAAAAACGTGTTTGATTGTTATTTGCAACTAGGCTTTGGATAGTACTGAACTTCTGAACCTAAGTTGACATAAACAAACAAAGCACAATTGCATTCACAAGGAAAAAGAAATATGCAATTGATTAACTTATTTCTATTTTTGAATCTGCATCAGTCGGAGGAGGTTGATATGGAGTGGGAATCAAATGCAGTTCTTCTTTTCTGTGGACTACAACGCCAAAGTCCTCAGTCATGTCCAGGTCCTCATTCTTCATTCCACTGGGGAGTTTCCAATCAAAATAATATAACAACAACGCTAGTGGGAGCTCAACATTAGCCAGACCATATAATATGCCAGGGCATATTCTCCTTCCAGCACCAAATGGAATATAATCAAAGTTTGTTCCTTGGTAGTCAATAAAGCTATCAAGGAATCTCTCTGGACAAAAGGTCTCGGGCTCAGCCCTGTAATTGGGATCTCTTCCAATTGCCCAAGCATTCACGATTACCTTTGTTTTGACAGGTATTTCATGTCCAGCAATCTCACACCTCTCTCCACATTCTCTTGGAAGTAACAGGGGAAGAGCAGGGCGTAACCTTAGTGTCTCTTGAATAACCAACTTTAAATATTTCATCTCTCTAATGCCGGTTTCGTTTACCTGCTGTGTTCTGTTGAACACTTCCCTCACCTCATCCTGTGACCTTTTCATGATTCTCGGATGTTTTATCATTTCTGACATTGCCCAATCTACAGTTGTAGCTGATGTCTCACTCCCAGCAGTAAAAATATCCTGAAAATGATTAATTTGTTAATTGATAAAAGACTAATATCCAGTTCGAATTGGTTACAATTCTAAATAAAGAAAAGGAAACCTGTCAAAACAAACTCAGTTAAAGAAAAAACTACTATACAGGAATGAGCTGCTAGGTCGCCATATATAGTCTCTTCCTCAGAAGATGTGGTAGTTGGTCAGTAAATAAATTTTAAGCCCTCTCTATAGTCTATACCCCCTTTATTTCTAGCAATATATATGCTACTAGCGTGTACATTGAGACATCCGTTTTTGTATTGCCCAACCCAAGTAAGCTGATTGACAAGTTATAGATATTGACCCTTCACTTTCATCAGGTAGCAAATGTTTCGGTCCTGACTTTGGGTTTTCGTTGGATAATCTGTGCTTAAGCACTGGTTTGACCATATGTCAAGGTGTTACCGGTACATATTGCTGTCACAGGATGCTAGTTGTGAAGCCTTGGGATCTAGTACTGCATATCATATCATGAGCCCTAGGATCCCTCTATCATGATAGACGAGGTCAGTTTAGGAGAGCATAGCCCAAATATTGTGCTAAATTTTAGGAGCTGGTTAATATTTCGTAGAAGGTTTGATTCTAGGGTTCTTTATGGGATTCAGTTTATTCGGAGTTCAGGAATTCTCGTCTTTGCTAAATTTTCAATTGGAGAGCAGCTATTGTTTAGTTTCTTATAGTTCTGGATTGTTGTCTCTCTTTTCTGGCTTCTTAATTTGTAGCTTTCCAAGTTTATTGGACTTCTTATATTCACTGTTCTATATGGTCTTTCTCTTTCTTATTCTATGTCTAATTATAAAAAAAGATTTCAACTCTCTTTCATATTCTATCGTTCACAATAGGGGATACATCTTTTGAGGATTGGGTACTTTACTCTCAGTGTCGACCATTCTTCTGGGCATTATCACTTTTTCTATTCCTGAATGCATCTTTAATAACAATAAAAAGTTCATAATTAGATTATATCAGACAACCCTTGTGTTGGGAAAGAAGGCTGCCTTAATACAAGGCCAATGGATAATTGGTTATCCCAAAATTTAACTTTTCTCACCTCTTGTGTGATTTGCTGAATAGCAACAAATAAACAAAAGAAGACACAATATTTAACGAGGTTCAGCAAATGTGCCTACGTCCTCCGGGCAGTAGTAATACTCTCTTCCACTATATAAATAATGGGATTACAAGGCAATCTCACTTTGGTGACTAAACTTCACCAAAATGGTAACACACACTCTATCTCTCAAGAGGAATATTCTTCTCACTCATCTCTCAAGTGAGGATCTCACTACTATCTCAAACTCTATTAGTTTGGATGACTCTTGCCTTGGTTGTTTTTGCTACAATCTTACATGTCTATTTATAGGCAATTGGGTTCATGGATATGGCATGCAATTGGAAGCAAAGTCAAGTCTTCTTCCAAGTTTGGCATGCCTAACTTCAAAGATGGCTTGCTACCTACCTTCCAAGATGACTTGCTATCTACCTTCTTTGAATTTTCCAACCCATGCTTTCCTCATGTGGTAAATCATCACATGGATTTCCTCCTCCATTAAGGAAGGACTGCCCATCAATCTCCCCCTCCCGACTTAGATGGAGGGATGCGCCAATCCTGACTCACTTCTGCAAAATTCAAACTTGTCCTTTGGTAAGGACTTTGTCATCATATCTGAACTATTCTCATCTGTGTGAATCTTCTCAAGCTGTAGTTGCTTGGCTTCCAACACATCACGTATCCAGTGATACCTCACATCAATGTGCTTGGATTTCGAGTGAAAACTCGAATTCTTACTCAGATGAATTGGGCTTTGACTATCACAATGCAGAACATACTTTTGTTGCTTATGGCCCAATTCTTGTAGGAATTTCTTCATCCACAAAATTTCTTTGCAGGCTTCCATAGCTGCTATGAACTCCGCTTCTGTAGTTGACAAAGCAACACAATTTTGTAGCTTTGATTTCCATGAGACAGCTCCCCCTGAAAATGTAATCAGGTATCCTGATGTAGACTTTATTGAGTCAACATCTCCAGCCATATCTGCATATGTATAGCCTATTAGTTCAGGCTTCCCACTTCCAAAGCATAAACCCATTTTGGAAGTACCTTTGAGATATTTAAGAATCCACTTCACAGTATTCCAATGCTCTTTGCCTGGATTAGACAGAAATCTGCTAACAACACTAACCGCGTGTGTTATGTCTCGTCTTGTACACACCATTGCATTAATCAGGCTTCCTACCGCTGAGGCATATGGCACCTTTGCCATTTCTTCCTCCTCTTTCTCACTTGTAAGACTCTGCTTCGAGCTGAGCTTAAAGTGACTAGCAAGTGGAGTAGCAACTGGCTTTGCTTTCTCCATGTGGAACCGCTCCAATATCTTCTCGATATATTTTTCTTATGATAACCACAACTTCCCATTCTGTCTATCGCAGGTAGTATTCATACCAAGAATCTGCTTTCCTGGTCCCAAGTCCTTCATAGCAAAAGACTTACTGAGCTCTTTCTTCAGTTTGCTAATCTTGTCACCATCTTGTCCTACGATCAACATGTCATCAACATACAAGAGTAGTATGATGAAGTCACCACCTGAGAAATTCTTCACAAATACGCAATGGTCTGATGTTGTTCTCTGATATCCTTGCTCAATCATGAAGGAATCAAACTTCTTGTACCATTGTCGAGGCGCTTGCTTTAGTCCATACAAACTCTTTTTCAATTTACAGACTAGATCTTCCTTGCTTTTGACTTTGAATCCTTCTGGCTGCTCCATGTAGATTTCCTCTTCAAGGTCACCGTGAAGGAAAGCCGTCTTTATGTCAAGTTGTTCAATCTCCAGATTTAAACTTGCAGCCAAACCAAATACCACCCGGATAGATGTCATCTTCACCATGGGTGAGAAAATTTCTTCAAAGTCAATTCCCTTTTTTTGATTGAAACCTTTAACGACCAGTCTTGCCTTGAATCTGGGTCGTGAGCTATTCTCCTCAGTCTTCAATCTATACACTCATTTATTTCTGAGTGCTCTCTTACCTTTTGGTAACTGCACCAGCTCATAAGTCTGGTTCTCATGCAAGGACTTAATTTCTTCTTGCATGGCTTCCAACCACTCCCCCTTGTAGTCATCTGTCAGAGCTTCTTCATAAGACTCTGGCTCACCTCCATCAGTGAGAGTAACGAACTCATGTAAAGGGTATCTGTTTGAGGGTCTGCGTTTCCTGACTGATCTTCGAGGGGTCGGTGCCTCTTCCTCATCATTAGTTGCATCATCAACTGGATCATTAATCATCGGGTCATTTGCTGCATCATCGACATCTTCAGTATCTCTCCGGCCATCCTAGTTTTTTGGCGGAGGAACTTTATCTGAGTTCATTGGATATTCTCTGGGTTGCTTAGGCTTCTCGGTCTTCTGAGTATCTTCAATATTCAGATCTTCGAAGAAGACAACATCTCTGCTTCTAACAATCTTCTTATTGACAGGATCCCACAGCCTGTACCCATATTCTTCATTTCCATATCCTAGAAATATGCATTCTTTCGACTTGCTATCGATTTTTGATCTTTCATCTTTGGGAATATGAACAAACGCTTTGCAGCCAAATACTTTCAAATGATTCTATGAGACGTCCTTTCCGGTCCAAAACCTGTTTGGCACGTCACCATTTAATGGAGCTGAGGGAGAAAGGTTGATCACATCAACCGCAGTCATTAGAGCTTCACCCCAAAAGCTCTTAGGCAACTTAGCATGAGATAACATTGTTTTGATTCTTTCAACAATAGTTCTGTTCATCCTCTCGGCCACTTCGTTGTGTTGAGAAGTCTTTGGAACAGATCGTTCATGCCTGATTCCATTACTTTTGCAATAGTGTCTGAACGCCCCCATGTACTCTCCCCCGTTGTCGGTGCGAATGCATTTCAATCTCCTGCCTATTTCTCGTTCAACTTTGGTATGAAATTGCTTAAATACTTCAAGCACTTGATCTTTAGTTTTCAGTGCATAAACCCATACCTTCCTGGAATGGTCATTAATGAAGGTGACGAAGTATCTTGCACCTCCTAGAGTACTGGTGGTCATGGGACCACACACATCAGAATGTACAACATCCAAAACATTGGATTTCCTTGGTGTAGGAGAACGATGGAATGGAGCTCTATATTGCTTTCCAGCCAAGCAATGAGTACATGGTTTTAGAGGCATATCTTTAACATTGACACCAGTTAATACCTCTCTTTTGGCTAGAACAGTAAGTCCCTTCTCACTGATGTGACCGAGCCGCTTGTGCCATAGCTCGACCGGCGAATCTTCTTTGAGTGTAATTGCATACCCACTACAGATTTTTGCATAACTCGTGTAAAGAGTGTTCTCTTTCCTCCCTCGGGCTAGAATTTCTGGACCATTACTGAGCCTCCACCTTCCACCACCAAAGACACTTGTGCAGCCTTCATCATCAAGTAATCCTGTGAAGATTAGGTTGAGATGCATGTCTGGAACGTGTCTCACATCCTTGAGAACCAAGCAGTGGCCTGTGTTGGTTTCAAGGGAAATATCTCCCCTTCCCACGATCTTGGACCGCTTATCATTTCCCATCCTGACATTACCGAAATTTCCAGTATTGTAGGATGTAAAGAACTCCCTTCGTGAGGTTACATGAAATGATGCACCAGAATCGATAATCCAACATGTATCTTAAGATGTCAAATTAACATAACCCTCTCCATAAATGATGAGTACCTCTTCTTCTTATGAGGTAGTAAAAGCTGTGTCTCTGGCACCACCTTTCTCAGTCTGCTCTCTCTTGAGCCTCCTGCAATCCCTATTTATGTGGCATTTTCCACCACAGTGAAAACATTCGATGTCTTTCTTTCGGCTGAACTTGCCTTTTGACTGATCTTTCCCTTTGCCTCGGTTGTGGAATTTTCTACTACTTCCACGGTTGTTGGTGACGAGGGCTTCTGACTCGATCGATATTCCTTGCTCCTTCCTCCTTGCTTCTTCATTGAACATGCTGTCTTTTACAGTGCTCAGTGTGAGCACGGCTTGAGGAGCTGAGTTGCTTAATGACACCACCAACGTGTCTCAGCTATCTGGCAACGAGCTTAGTAGCAATAGTGCTTGCAACTCATCATCAAGCACCATCTTCATATTTGTCAATTGATTCACCATGCCTTGGAAGCCGCTCAAGTGTTCCGAAACACTTTGACCATCCCTATACTTTGTGTTCACCAACCGCCGAATGAACGAGGCTTTGTTTTGTGCGGTCTTTCTCTCGTACATGGACTCCAACTTTGTCCACATTGAGTAGGCATTGGTTTCCTATGCCACATGATGAAAAACACTTTCATCAACCCATTGACGAATTCCTGCAACAGTTTTTCTTTTCACATTGCTCCAGTCCTTGTCAGTCTTGCCTGCTGGCTTCTTTCCACCATTTTGAAGAGGCTCGTACCTATCCTGGTAGTAAAGGATGTCTTCCATTCTGGGCTTCCAAATAGAGTAATTCGATGATGTCAACTTAACCATTGTTGCTACTGATGACGACGACGCCGCCATCTTGATCACCACAAGATGCCACGAATAATGAGCGCCGGGCTCTGATACCACTTGTTGGGAAAGAAGGCTGCCTTAATACAAGGTCAATGGATAATTAGTTATCCTAGGATTTAACTTTTCCCACCTCTCGTGTGATTTGCGGAATAGCAACAAATAAACAAAAGAAGACACAATATTTAACGAGGTTCAGCAAATGTGCCTACGTCCTCCGGGCAGTAGTAATACTCTCTTCCACTATATAAATAATGGGATTACAAGGCAATCTCACTTTGGTGACTAAACTTCACCAAAATGGTAACACACACTCTATCTCTTAAGAGGAATGTTCTTCTCACTCATCTCTCAAGTGAGGATCTCACTACTAACTCGAACTCTATTAGTTTGGATGACTCTTGCCTTGGTTGTTTTTGCTACAATCTTACATGTCTATTTATAGGCAATTGGGTTCATGGATATGGCATGCAATTGGAAGCAAAGTCAAGTCTTCTTCCAAGTTTGGCATGCCTAACTTCAAAGATGGCTTGCTACCTACCTTCCAAGATGGCTTGCTATCTACCTTCTTTGAATTTTCCAACCCATGCTTTCCTCATGTGGTAAATCATCACATGGATTTCCTCCTCCATTAAGGAGGGACTGCCCATCACCTTGATATTAAAGTTGTTGAATTAGAGAATAAAAGGTTGAAAATTTTAATTAATTAAAGCAAGATATCTCATGTATGTGCATATGTGTGTCTATACTTACCAAGATCACTGCTTTGATGTTGTCAATAGTTAAAGAAAACTCATGGCCACCACCATGGTCGTGAAATTTCAGGAGAACATCTATCAGATCTTCCTCTACTTCAATCTCATCACCTTTTGTTGTAGTGGTAGCTTGTATATCTTCTTTGATGAGGTTTTCCATTATTTTGTCAGCTAGCTTCTGCAACTTCTCAAGTTTAGGCTGTACTCCACTTATCATATGAAGTAATTTGAAAGAAGGAAAAACATCTGCCATATTGAAGCCTGATGCTTCTTTGATAGCTTCCTTTACCACACATATGAAATTTTCTTGATCTCTGCACTGATTGCCAAAGGCTGCTTGTGAAGTGATGCTATATGTGGAAGATAGAACTTTCTGAGTAAGATTAAATGGTGATTCTGCTCTTGAACCAATCCATCCGATGAGATTCAGTACCTCTTTTTCCCTAATAGGTCGGTAAGATTGAACCCGCTTTGCACTTAAGAGCTCCTGCATGCAAATTTTTCGTAATTTTCTCCAGTAATCACCATATGGAGCAAATGCAATATTTGTAGAACCATACGATAAGATTCTTGAAGCTAGGTTCTGGGGCCTCGATGCAAAGATAATACCATGGGTTTTCATCACCTCTTTGGCAAACTCAGATGATGAAACAACTACGGTGGAAACTTCTCCGAGCCTCAGGTGCATAAGAGGTCCATGTTGCTTGGCTAAGTCTCTGAGTCCACGATGGGGTAGAGCGCCAACAAACTGGTGTATGTTTCCAATAATTGGTAGCTTCCATGGCCCTGGAGGTACATTTAAAGCAGAGGAGCTATTGTTTTGGCCTCTCTTCCCTATTTTCAGTACCACAATCACAAGGAGCAAGAAAGAAAACAGGACTTGGAAGGAAGGGCATTGTAGTTCCATGAGCAAATTACCGGTGATTTTGGATTGCAATGGCTTATTGGTGAAATGCCAAGCATGCTTCTTCTCTTATATATCAGATAATGTCAACTGTCAAGTCAAATTGTGATGATTTTGCTATATTGGGCATGATATATTCTCATGCCTAATTCTCTTAACTTCTTGATTAGCGTTTTCTGCAATTAATTATTAAGAAATGCTTATCCTGTTTTTTAATCTATAAATAATTAATCATGGTAGATGCCATCATAAGTAATAATATTAATATTAAAAAGGTCAATGATTAGCAGAATCATTAAGCATCAAGAAGGGTTAAAATTGCCTCCAATTTATATGCTATGTAATATTTTTTTTTGTTCAAGGGGTTTGGAACCCAACCTTACTGGGAGGTTTGGCCTCAGGCCTGAATATTATTGATAATAGAATGAAGATTGTACACCAAGGGGCTAGAATATAACAGGGTGTAGATTTGTGTTCTGCTGAAGTAAAGATTCTCTCAACCTGGTTGCTAATTTGCTATTCTCCTGCTTATACAATAATTATATGTCTTAGGCAGTATCACTGAACGTCTTACCTTTCCTAACAAGTTCCCATCCAAGGCCCTAAACAGTGTGTGATTATAAGAGAGTTTGTCTTATGACTCTTATCTGGCTTTCCTACCGATTGTCCTAATTTCCTGATTGACGTTTTTTGCAATTAATTATTAAGTGATGCTTATCCCGTCTTCTAATCTACAAATAATTAAACATATGGTAGATGCCATCATAAGTGAGAGCATTTCCAACGGGTTGGTCAAAAAGCTTGTGTCAAATTTGAATTTGAAGGATGACGTGTCATGGTCATTTTTAACAAATTTTTGATCTAATAGATTAGTTATATTTAAATATTATTTTTTATTTTTCAAAATATTTTATAACAAAAAGAAAACTATATCTCCCTCTCTCTCTTTTTTTTTTCTCTTCAGCTTTTCGCACTTCGCTCTTCCTCATCTCTGTTTTTCATTTTTCTTTCTTTGATGGACAACAAAAGATGAACACCAAAAGATTCATATACCATATTTCTCAGCGTATACCACAACTCACCAATTCAACCCACTCAAGGAATCGAGCTCCAATAGGTTCCAATCCATGCTCCAGGAGGTTGGAGATGAACCTAGAAGCATAGGACTACCAAGGAGGACAGCGGCTTCACTAGTACCCGAAAACCACCAAAACATCAATTCATCAAAACCCATCCAAAACTGAAAAATGTACCAGTACGTAGAGCTCACCGAGAGGATCGATTTCCATATCTCATGCAGCCCCGAAGATCACCGAAAATTGTAGGAACTTCACTGGAAAACCCAAAGCTGAGCAGTTTTGGTGGAGAGTTGCTTCCTCGTAGCTTTGCTGTGGGTGGATTTGTGAGCGGGCCATTAATCTAATAGAATTAGGGAAAGAGAAGAAATTTTGGGGATAGAATTAGATCTTTAATAGACTGGGGAGAACATTTGTTCTCTGTCCTTTTTGCTGTTCCTGAAAAAGCTAAGAAATTAGGAAGATGGTGCTGTTGAAATCTCTATCTTCTTCTCCTTCTTGATTTTGCTTTGGTCTGAATAATAGATACTGGGTATGAAGAGGAGAATGAATGAGACAGATGAGGAAAGAGAGAATATAGAAGATAGAAGAAGAGAGGAGAGGAGAGAGGAGAGAGAATAAAAAAAAATAAAAGACAGTTTGCCTTTGGTCTGTCAAATTTGACAGCCTCCCCAATTTGTCTTTTGCCACATTAGATCACGTCAGAAATGGCACATGGGTTGGAGCAAACAAATATCTCAAAAGTAGTCGTTCAGTTGTCCAAGTGGCAAAAAACTACTCCATTGAAGATGGTCTAATATACTATTTTTAGAAATGTCAATGATTAGCATAATCATTAGGCATCAAGAAAGGTTTAAAATTCCCTCCAACTTGCAAGCTAGTTATAATTTGTATTATAACGGAAACAAGCTAGTTTTGGTGCTTCTTCATGAACTGTAGCTATTGGTGCGTCTACAAGCACCCTTGACAATTACAGACAATCCGAATTGTGGGTCTGTCCCATTTATTAGTCATAATCAAGATTTTAAATATCTGTGATATTTCCGATATCTCCCCCGATATCTCCTTTTTTTGACGGACCGATATATCTAGGGGGGTAAATATCTTGTCTTTCACCGTTTCTGCGAAATTTCTCCGACATCGTCAAATATTCCCGATATATTAGATGTTTGTGATATATCCCCGATAAAGTGAAGAAATATCTATAAAATTTTAGGTAAAAAAAAAAAACTCAGTAATTCTCTAAATGAAAATTTGTGTGAAGAGAGATCTCCTAAAGGCAAATCTGAGTAAGGAGAAATCCCCTCAAGGTGAATCTAGGTGAGTAGAAAATTCCCTCAAGGCGAATCTAGGTGAGGAGAATTGGAGAAATACCCTCAAGGCGATTTTGGGTGAGAAATAATTCTCTAAAAGTCTAAATGCAAATCTGTGTGAGGAGAGATTTGGTACTGTGTAGTCTGTGACTATTTCTATAACTCTATATATAGTTTGTAACTCTGTAGTTGAATAATAAAAAGAAGATAAAGCCATAAAAGTTCAATTATTCAAATGAGGTCAAATGACATTGCAGAAGGAAGTCAAGGAACTATATATGGATGACATGATGAGAAGAGAGTGCAGAGTACGGAGTATTAAGTTTTGGCTATGCATCTTGAAAAAGTGAGGAATAACGAAGCTACTGTGTAGTCTGTGTCTTAAACGTGAAATTTTTTTTCAGAAGTTGTCTCTTGTTTTAGTGGGTCAACATAATTAAAAATAGAAAGTGATATATGATATGAAGCAAACTACATACGGTTAAATAGTTAAATGTAATTCATCTTTTTTATTGATTTTATTTTATTAAGTGCAATGTTTATAAAACTATATAAAGGGCCCCAAATTGATCAGGGAAGGAAATTTCTTACCAATTTCCCGTAGAAATTATTGGTGGGAGACTTGAATAATAATTTGGACATCAAGTTATTCTTTCTTGGTTGGTAATGATGCTTAGTTTGTCCTCTATTGTTAGTTGGCGAGTTCCTCCACCTGAGAGGCATTATTATTACTCACAATGTGAGTGTATAGTCTGTAGTTGAATAGTATAAAGAAGCTAAAAGTTCAAATGCTAAAGTAACTATCAAATGGAATTGGTGAATAACATGCATAAAGAGACTCAGAGCAGGCTACTGTGTAGTCTGTGAGTGTATAGTATGTAGTTGAATAGTTTAAAGAAGCTAAAAGTTCAAATGCTAAAGTAACTATCAAATGGAATAGGTGAATAACATGCGTAAAAAGACTCAGAGCAAGCCGCTCAATTATTCAAAAGTGGCCAAGTTCAATTATTTGAAAAGAGACCAAGTTCAATTATTTCAAAAATGGTTGACTGGCTGAGTGAGTTTGCAGAAGAAACAATATATTAATGAAAACCAGAGTGACTATGCATCTTGAAGAAGTGATCGAGGAATCTATATAAGAGTTTATCATCTACTTCCATTTACGCATCGAAGCAGTCTTGCAGTCATTTTAAAGAAAAGAAGTTCACATTTCTGGTATATAAATAGTTCTTCTTAATATTACACGTTATGTTTTAGATCTAATCTGCAAGTTACAATAAATATTTACTTATTTTAGTACATTTTTATATGCTAGATTAAAAATGGCAAGCAACGGTAGAGGTGGAAATGATGCAGCATGGAAGTACGCAACTCCCGTCGAAGGAAATCGAAATAGTACAACATGTATATTTTGTTTTGCCACTTTTAAAAGTGGAGGAATTACAAGATTGAAGAGTCATTTATCGGATTATGATCCTCACAAGAGTGTAAAGAAATGTGAAAAGGTGCCACCGGAGATCAAAACAGAGGTGATAGCATGGATAAAGAAAAAAGATTCTATTAAGCAAGAAAAGGCAGCTGTTCACGATGATATTAGAGAAGAACTCCGCAATGATTATCTTGGCAATCAAACAAGTCTGTACAATGACGATGACCACAATGATGATGATATAATGATGGATTTCAGTATCCACCAGACATACACCATGCAGAATGACAAGATTATCGTGCTGCAGTAAGACGATCAACCGTAGATCGTGATAAGAACTCTCAGTTTAGTAGAAGTACAAGAGTTCAATTTCCAAAACAATCGAGAGGCGGTAGTAGCAGTCAACAACCGCAACAAGTTGATCGATCAAAAACCTATCGGTACTCATTTCCTGAGCCTCCAGTAGCAATGTCATCAAAAGATAGTAGATCAAAACAAAGCACAATTAAATCATTACTAAAAGGTGGTAGAGAACTATTGGCAACAATGGTGTCCAACGACCACATATATGATGTTGTCCCTTTTAACAAAGTTGATTCTCAACATTTCCAAAACATGTTGACTACAGCTAAAAACCTAGGTAAATTATATTGTGTTTACATATTTCTTCATGGACAATTATGTTAAGTAGAATTTATATAATGAACATTTCTATAAAATAAATCATTTTCTTGTTTAGGTCCTGGTGTAAAGCTTCCTAGCTCCTATGAAATTCAGACTCGTTACTTAGAGAATTAGTACACAAAAATGAAAAGGTATGTGGATACTCACAGAGAAACTTGGAAAATATATGGATGCACTATCATGTGTGATGGATGGACTGGCCCAACCAAAATGTCTATTCTAAATTTCATGGTGTATTCAAAAGGTTCAAGTGTGTTTTTGAAGTCTATAGATGCTTCACATATGAAAAAAAATGCTCAGTACATAGAACTATTGTTAGATGAGATTATCCAAGATGTTGGACCAGAAAATATTGTCTAGATTGTCAATGATAATGCATAAGCATTTAAAAAGGCCAGAAGGGAACTACAAAAAAAATATCCGCTGTTCTGGATCCCGTGTGCTGCCCACTGCATCAATTTGATATTTGAAGATATCGAGAAGCAAGAGATTGTTTCCACTATCGTCAAATGGGGTCAAAGTGTAACTAACTACATCTACAATCATGGTTGGATACTGGCTGAAATGAGGAGCATCACGAAGGGAGATTTGATTCGACCGGGTAAAACTCGATTTGCAACAAATCACATTGCCATCGACAGTATCTTGAAGAAGAAATCTGATTTGATAAAATTGTTTATAAGTAGCGCATGGAATGAGAATGCAACGAGCAGGACCAGAGATGGCAATAGGATAGAAAAAAGAGTCCTCGATGGGACATTTTAGGATGGCATGGAAGCAGTCCATAAAATTTATAAGCCATTGTATGAGATTTTTCGAATTGTTGACACAGAAATTCAGCCAACCATGCCCATATTATATGATATGTTTGAAAGAGTGAAACAAAAAATATCATAGATGAGAGGAAAGAAATGGGTGCTTAAAATCATCAATGATCGATGGGATAACACATTAAGTCAACCATTGCATGCAGCAGGTATTATTTCTCTATCTTGAAATAAGTTTGTATCTTGATAATTACTTAGTTAGATCTATATTATATAAATTTTTGGTTTCTTGTTTGTTGCATTTCTTAAACCCAAATTTTCATTATCGACCTGATGTTGGTTATAGCCCACATTTGACAAACTCTCTGGAAACAGTTGTCCAACAATTTAACATAAATGGAGAAATTGCGGATACATTTGTGGATGAGGTAACTTCTTATTGATGACAACCTTAAAAAAGTTTGAGATTAGAAATGACCAATTTTCAAATGGTTAATGCAGATTGTATGCTTTAGAGATGCAAATGAATCATTTGGGTCAACCATAGCAAGAAAAACAAGAGAAACCAGAAATACAGGTTTGTGGTATATCCGCATATGTATATATTAAAACACACACACACATATAATTTGTTTAATAGAAAATGTTGATCTACTATAGCAGTAACTCATTGTAGTAGCTTTACAGCTGATTGGTGGACACAATGTGGGTATTCTGCACCAAACATGCAGAAAATTGCAATGCGTATTTTGGCACAAATGGCTTCTTCTTCTGTGTGTGAGATAAATTGGAGTACATTTGCTATTATTCATACCAAGCAAAGGAACTGTTTGGCATATCAGAAGTTGGAAAAGTTTGTATACTGCTACTACAACATGAAGCTGCGGCTGCGAGATAAACAAGCAAAGAATAATGTGGTCAATGAAAACAACTATATAGATCTACTTCATGTTGCAAGCGAGCCGCTTGATAATGGCATTGATCCACTTCATGATTGGATTATGCCTGCACACCTCGATGATGAAGCTGGAAAACCTCTTCCACAAGTTGTAGAAACTACAACTAATGCTGGAATCAATGTAGAGAGAGTCTTATCTGAAGAAGTTGTACAGCAACTCCAGATAGTGATGATGCGTGGGGTCGTACAGCAACTCCAGATAGTTTTGATGATGGTGGAGAGGGTGGAAACGGAACAGGTGGTGAAGGTGAAAGATATGAATATGGACAATCTTCTGTGGATGGAGGATTCCAATTTACCTGTGAAGATAATTTTGATCATGCCACCCAAGATGAAGACCACGGAGTAAGAACAGCTGGTCATGGTGGTCAATAGAAGACCCAATATGGGAGGAGGACGAGAGGTGCAACTGATGATCAAAGTACCCCATCTGATGCTTCTTCAATTGCCTTAAGTTTTGACTCTATTAGTTTAGGCACAGAGCGCAGTGAGATCTCAAATGAATCTCATGAAGGCAACAATCAATTTGGTTATGATGCTTATGGATATAATCAATATGGAGAAGTATATGATCAGTCATCTAGTTGGGTTCATCCTTATTATCCCCTTATAGGGGAAACAATCGGCAACTCTAAAGAAATCTATAACTATCATGTTCATCACTACAATTCGCACTATATGGGTCATATGTCTTGGTCTGATTATTGCATTTTTGTAGACCAACGAGTGACTTTTCAACCGCCTAGAGTCTCTTTTTGGATGTAGATGAAATTGACATTCATATGTATTTATATGTAGTTCTAAATTTCTAATAAATTGACTTTTTTCAAAAACGATATTTTCTTACCCTGTATCCCTGATATATCCCCGATATTTCCGATATCTCCCTTTTTCAAAGTACCGATAGATATGAAGATACCGATATTTAAAACCTTGTGTGTGTGTGTGTGTGTTGTTTGTGTGTGTGTATGATGGTAATATACGGTTACAAAATTTTTTTACAAAATTCTAAAAATTTCCCTTTAAATACATATCTGGTAAATACAGTTCTTGACCCAACAATTGACCCAAAGAGGCTGTCTGCCACGCAGGCCCAAGCCCAAAAGCGAGTGACGCCAGCCAACCTGCACAGTAGGGGTCATCATGGGTCGGGTTAGGGTCGGCCCTACCTTAAATTTTAGGGCTTAGGATCGGGTCATGCCCGGGTTAGTCAAAGTCAACAAAACTTATGGCCAGGTAGGGTCTGGCCGGGGTTTAAATATGCTAACCCCTACCCACCCTAAAAGCCGGATCTATTAGGGCCGAAAGGGCCGAGTCGGGTCGACCTTCCGAATAGGGTCAAATAGGGCCGAAAAGGGCCTTATTTTGTTTAATAATAAAAAAAAACTTACATTATTATTTTTTTCTCAAAATGTAGCTCAATGGTTATATAGGTAATACAAGACATTGTTTTTGGTTGATCATATTTATTATGTGTGTGTGTAGGAATTAACTTATAATATTTATTAATATTAGTTAACGTAGTTATATTCGCTAACTATCTCTCTAAATTTACTAATATTAATTGTTATGTAACAAAGAAAATAAAAACTAAAGAAAACAAAGCTTAAGAAATCAATTACAAAGAAAGAGATAAATTGCATATTATAGAAAAAAGAAAAACATAATTAAAAAATAAATTGTAAATTATTAGGGCTTATTCGGGCGGGCCTAAAGGCCCGGGCTGGGTTTCATTCTCATGGCTCATACCCTACCCTATTTTAAAAAGGGTCGGGCCGGCCCGCCCTAGTGCAAGGGTCGGGTCGGGCTTTGGCCCTACGAGCCGGGCGGGTTTAGGGAGGGTTTAAGGCCGAAGGGCCAAATGATGACCCCTACCGCACAGAGACACACAACTTGCCTAGCGCGTTCCCCGCATTTTCTTGTCTTTTAGCGCTTGAAAGAGATAGTGGGTCTCAATTGAGTTTCTGTAATCTAGCGGTGGGCTGGGCTGAATTGTGCTTGTATACGCTGAAAATTTGAAACCAACAGTCATTGAATCTAAACCGTTGGCTTCAATTAATGAGAAGATCCCACGGTGTTTAATTAATATCTGTGTATGTGTGGGTGTGTGTGTCTATATGTATGTCTGTATGTGTGTGTGACGGTAATAAACGGTTACAAAAAAAAAAAATTAAAAATTCTAAAAATTTCCCTATAAATGGTAAAGGAAAAACACATTATGTGTCTTCATCAAAGTAACTGACGAAGAGGGAATTAAAAGATTGCAATTATAGCTCAATCAGCATTTCTATCATTACTATAATTGATATTTCTGTTGCAATTCTCTCTCTATATAAAGGGACTATCAAATGAAATGAGTAGACCAATTTTCATTTACTTTTACACATTATCTGCATGAGTCTTTAGCCCTAGCTTCAAAGAACAAAAAACCCAAACCCTACAAAAAAAATATTTCCGCCGCCGCCCTAAACAAATATTTTTTTTTCCTCCCCGATCGCGAATGTCACGCTCCGAATTTCGAATAAAGATATTCGAATCCGAAACGCGAAAAACTTAACCAAATGCCCGAAATACCAAAAAACCTTTTCAAATAAATCTGAGCAACAACAAAACGTCAACAAAGACTCAATCACTTAAGTCAAATATCATATCAACAAGTGTTTACAAAACTCGAGAGAACTAGTATACAAATGTACACGCTCGCTAGGAGCATACCAAAAATAGTAGTACACTAACAAAAATAGGTCTGAACCTAACACTGCTGCATCCTTTCCTCAATCTCAACCCTGGTGGTCTTGATCTGCAGGAATAACTGCTACACCATGGAATAGTGCACCGGGATTGCAAACAACAACCCGGTAAGCTTGTGAAGCTCGTATGAGTAAACTCAAATAACCACGATTGTACTCACAATTAAACTAAAATAAAACAGTAATTCCTGCATAGAAAATTAGTTCACGAGATCACCCAAAAGCACTCAAACCAAAAACACAATAATCCCTGCATGTATTTTAGTTCAAGAGATTGCAATTAAATCAAACAATAGAAATCATGGTAATCTAAATCTCACGTACACACAAAAGAAAGAACCCATAAACCTTCTCTGAAACTACGACAGACTAGAGCTCTAACTGTACCGTAACCTGCCACCTTGGCCAGGGTGCAAGCATCTGATATCATTACACCCAGGTTTGATTACCATTGTAACCTTCAGACTTCAGACCTTTCGGCCCTCAGAACAAAACCCATGTTACCATTGTAACCTTCGGACTTCAGACCACTTGGTCTCAGAACAAGACATTTAAGGAAATCCCACACGACTCACAAATGTCACATCACAACTTCAAATCACTCTTTCAACAATATAATCATCAAATATATACATATCACAATGTCACACCATCCACATATATATATTCCACATAAATATATATATAATATATATACACACACGTAGTCATTCAAGCATGAATGACCACTAATACCAACTATAGTTCATACACATTAAAACCAAGAAATTCATTTTATACTTAAATTCATTTTCTTATCAGTTAACCGCAATCCTATGAACCGTAGTAGATCGAGTTCATATCATTTGAAAACAAATCTTTTTTTTTTTAATAAAAAAACAAATCTTTATTTGCATAAAACGATTTCACGATTTAGAAATAAAACGTACGAAAAGTAATTCGGTTCGTAAATGAACCATATGATATTTACTCATCTCTAACTCCTGCTGCGTCTTCTATCAACCAAAATCACAATATCCCAATCGCTCGTCAACTCAAACCGTTAAGTACCTAATCAAGTGCGGTCTTAATTTAGCAAATGATTCATAAATATACTTAAACGACGATCCAGCAGTTAGATTCTAAATTAAATGATGATCCAATGGTCGGATCCTCTAAAATCGGCCTTGGGATCATTCTATCAAAATTTGAAGCACATCTGACGGTTCTGATCTTTGCAGATCGCAAACCAAAGATAACACGTAAAACTGAAACCCTAGCATGCATTAACTTTCTCCAAAATGACCTTATAATATATCAAAACGACCGTATCGATGCGTAGATAAATAATATGAAAACATAACACAAAAATAAGGTCGGACAAGCTGCCACACTCCACTATGAGTGGCGGGTCAGTGAGTGATTAACGGTGGGTCAACCATCTCTAATGCAAAAGTTGTCAACTACAAACTTGTTCATATTGAAGAGATGAGCAACCTTCATACTTGGGGCTAGGAGAGATTCGATCGAGATTATCCTAGATCAAGCTTGGAGTTGAATTAATCATGGTCGTACGATCAGATTTCCAGATTCAACACGGGACGTCGATTTTCAACGCTTGATCTTTCGCTCTACACTTCAAATCGTGATGCAAGGCTTATATGGGGATGATCAGGAGGAAGACGACATTCCAAAAACGTGAAGAAATCTGCTGGAAAGTCGCCGGAGCAAGCAAAACCGATTGGGTCCTGATCATGCGTCTGGGGAGGCTTCGATCTCCGTTTGGGGCTGGAGAAGGGTCAAACTGACACCCCAGGGAGGACAAGTAGACCGAGCTGAATCGATCTGGTTCGGGTCCGCAGTCGGAAGACTTGCGACGGCGCTGGAAAACAAGTGTCGGGTTGATGTAGACCCGTCGAGTCTGAGGAGGCGCAGAGGAGAGAGAAGAGAGAAAAGTCAGGGGCCAAAATGCAAAAACTGAAAATTTTGGGACTTATGAATTAATCTCAACTTTTCAATCGATCATAACTTTCTCATACGAACTCCGATTTCCATGATCCACATATCCACCAACTAGTATCGACGCGCTCTACAACTTTCGTGGAGAATGTTTCCACAAAATCCTTACGTATAAAAAATCAACTTCGTAAACCCCTAAAATGTACATTTCGAATAATTATTTGCCCGAAAATAATTTGACTCCACCCTCGAACCACAAAATCATACCACAAAAACCATTAGGAATTAATAACTAATTTCTGGAGTATTACAGCGAAGTCCCACAGCCTGCCAGACCACACATGCCCAGCCTTCTATCTAGCCTCCTCCCCTGCGCAGCCCACCCAACATCCCCGCGCATGTCCTACTCATGCCAACGCACTGCTACAGAACACCAGTGCTCCGCCAAGCTTGATATCAGCCTCCCACCTGCAAACCAGAAAGAACAAGAAGAGAGAAAAGAAAAAAGAAGAAGAAAAACAAACAAGAAGAGAGGGAAAAAAAAGAAGGGGAAGAAGGTTGCCCACTGCTGAGAAAGGAAAAAGTTCTTGACCTAAAACACCAAAATGAGCTAAAATTATCCCACTTTACGCCAGCAATAAATTTTCATTCCACACTACCCAATTTAACTTAAAAAGACAATTTTACCCTCAATCAAATTAATACCATATGCCATCGAGCTCTCTCCCTCCCCCCCCCCTCCAACCCCCGACCCTGCAAAGCCCCGATCTGCACACACTCTCCCCCCCCCCCCTCTCTCCCTCCCTGCCTCCCTTCCTCCATGTTGCAGCGGCGTCATCATGTCAATCATCAAAGGCGGATTTTCTTCCGACCTCCTGTTCAACCAAGGTACTCAAACACCTACAATCAGGTCGACCTGATCCTCCACTCCAACGCCACGTCGTCGATCAGTCCACCATGTTCAGATCCTTCAAGGCCTGCCGCATTCCCCTCCTCTCCAACCCGGTCTTCAAATCTCCCCAGGATCGCATCTAGAACGACAAGGTTTTCGACCACGACGCCAATCCCTACGTCCTAGTCATTGAGTCCGAAGTTTTGACCTCCAAGCTTTTGCACGAGTATGGTTTTTATAGCATTGTATACATCTGCAGGAAGAAAATTTGAAGAACTGGTTGAAGAGAGAAGAAAAATTCTTAATTTTTTTTGGGTTTGATCCGATTTGGGTCCCATAGCATTTTCTGGGTGGCCAAATCAATATTTGTGTTTGTTTTTTATGTAATGGCGCAGAAGGAAAGAAAAAAAAAGTTTTGAATGTCTATTGGTGGGCAACAAACGTCTATTGGAGGGCAATATACGTTTTTAAATTGATATAATCTCTTCATTTTTTTCTTTAATCAAAGTTTTATTTGTCTAATTTTAGGAAGATTAGTTCCCATTCCGGCTACCGAAAGTTATATTGGAGGGCAATAGATGTCTATTGGGGGCAATAGAGGGCAATAGATGTCTGAAATAGACATCTATTACCAGCGACCTTTTTGGGGAGCTCCAGCTAGGTTTTCAGAAAATTCCAGTGAACGGTGACCGGTGACCAGCTTCGACGAAGTATCCTATGGTTTCTCTCTCTTCCATTCTCTCTCTCTCTCTCTCTCTCTCTCTCTCTAGGTAACAAAGGGGTGAGGGTAAAATGGTATTAAAAAAAATAAAAGACAAAAAAAAAACTTTAATGGAGTATTAGGGAAGATCTCCTTAGAGTGTTTTGGGTAAGAGGTGTAATTACAGAATGTGTGTGTGTGTGTGTGTGTGTGTCTATATATATATATATATATATATATATATATATATATATGTATGCATTTCCCAACTAAAGCAACTGATCAATATGTCAACAACTTTAGAAATCAGTCTTAGGAGTGCAGGCCTATTAGCATTCTAATATAATATTCTAGTAGAACTTGAGTCCTAATCGAAGATGCGGATCTCTGATGATATTATGATTTATTCAATTTTCCAAACTATCCAATGTAAAATCATCACACATAACACAAGATCTGTTGACGCAATAAAACCTTCCAAAGAGGTAAACAACAGCGGGCACTATGTCGGTGACCAATCCACTTTACGAATATGAAAGTACATAAAGATCTTACACAACTCATCTACTAGAACCAATCTAGTGGGCAGCGGTGTCTCCTCGTCTTTGCTACGTCCAAATCAGCGAACTTGTTCTCCTTTATCAATCTTGAAATGTCACAACTCTCACCTCAGTTTTCAATCACCTTAAGGCACAAATCATGCATGAACTGCCAACACACATGAAGCATAAAGCCAGAAAACTTTTGACAGAAAAAGTTTGGGATTTGATAATCCTTCAAAAGCTAAACAAGGAACAACTTATGAAGGATTCTCACATGAAACTTTAGGTCAATGCTTTCTTAAGGTAAAGGCAGAGAACTCTCAAGAAGGCAATGTCCAAACATTCTGATATGTTCCGCGCACTTGAACAACCCTAAGAGAAACATATATATAGGAGAGTACGAGCTAGGGTTTCTGATGTACATGGGCTTCATGACGTCTTTTAAAAAGCATGATTAAAATAGAATCGTCATTTAGAAAAGCCCATAAACCAATTTACGGAAGTTTGAATGCTTTAGATAAAACCTTCTGAAAATTCGCAGATCAATACAATAAGATTGAAAAGAGGATCGCATCCTACAATAGGATTTAAAGGCAAGTTCAATCCTAACCATTTGACATGGTATGCAAGACATACATGATTGATGGGAGTTGTGCATGAAGCTTGAAGCATTCTATTCTTCTAAGGATCCAAGAGTAGAAAGCTATTACAAAAAACATAACTTTTGGTTGTTGTGTATATATAGGAAATGCCAATCAAATAAACATTGCACTAACAAGAGGGAATTAAAAAAACATAATGGGGTAAGTGGGAAAAAAATCCCTAAAAATGGGGTAAATGGATAAAAACCCTAAAAAAAAAAGACACCGCTACCCACACCTACATGCGCTAGGAATGTTTTTTATTTTCTCGAAACCAAGTACGTATTCTTTATTTTATATATTTTTTTTTTGGCTGCCTTGTTTATATTCCATTTTTCGTAAATCTTATTATATATGTGGAATCTAAAGCATGTGAATTTTATTTATGAGATTTTGAGCATGTTTTATTTTATTTACGCCTAGGTAATTATGCCTACGCATGCTTTTATTTTTTTTATTTTATTTTGAGCATGCCATATATATTTTGTTATATATTATTTAGGAAATTTTGAGCATGTTTTATTTCATTTACACTTATATAATTTTTCCTATGCATGCCTTTATATTATAATTGTTATTACCTTCTACAATTTTTCCTATGCATGCCTTCATATGCTATGCTTTATTCACTATTAAATGTGCTATGGTTATTCCTTATTTAGAATGCTATATATAAATTGTGTTTTGTCATGATAATGAAAATTCATGCGCATTATAAATTACAGTGACCATTATGTGGTTTGGCCTTGAAATCTAAATTCATATTCTTGGAAAATAATTCATGTGGATATCTTTATGACTGCGTAATTTATTTATCTTCTCTCTTGTTTATGTAGATGGTTGATCCAACGAGACCTGAATTTGACATTTTGGGCTCAGAAGGACTTGAGTACCATCGTTGGGTTTCTGATGTGGAAATCACCTTTGTGGCAAAAGACTACACTACCACCATTACCGACCCCAAAGAGGATATACCATCTAATAAGGTGAAAGCAAGTGCCTTAATGTTTCTGAGGCGATTCAGTTGAAGACACCCAAAGAACTGTGGGATGCCCTTAAGGGACGTTCTGGAAACATTCATGATATTTTGCTCCCAGAACTAACCGTTTAGTGGAATGAAATCTGCTTACTTGACTACAAAAGGGCCAATGACTTCAACAAGGACATGTTGCACCTAAACGCACAACTCAAATTCTGTAGAAACCCACTCACAAAAAATGATATGATCGAGAAGACTCTTGCCACCTTTCCTACTTTAGCACTTATACTAGTGAACTAGTATAAGCTGGAGTATGACAACAAAAGAATCACAACCTTCAATAAGCTGATCAGCCTACTGCAAGTGGCTGAGAGGCATAATGAGATTCTTTTGAGCAACAATGCCAGGCTCATTGGGATAAAGAAAATTCCTGAGGTTAATTATGGCAAAGTGAAAGGTGGAAAGAACCCCAATGCAAAAGGGGTTAGATGTGCTGATCCTTACTCACGTGGCAACAATACACCACGTGGAAAGGGTCGTGGGGGTCGGGGTATGGGCCGTAGAGGCCCTCCGAATGTATGGAGCAAAGATGGTGGTGCTGGTCCTAGTGGTAATGGAAACAAGGTGCAAAAGGCATCTAAGAACCCTTCAGTCAAAAAGGAAACAGTTGGCAATGAACCATGCTATAGGTGTGGAGTCATTGGGTATTGGTACAAGAACTGCCAAGCAAGCAACAGAGTGGCAACTACTTACAAGAGGTATAGCGAGTCCAAAGAAAAAGAGGCTCACTATATGGAAGAATTGAAGACTTCACTGGCAACGAGGAACTTGCTCAGTCAATGGATGCTCTAGATTTTGACTGATTTTCTTTACTTATTTATTTTCCAAAGACAGTTGTGAAGGCATATTGCCTCATTTTTAATTAGACTATTGCTTGGTCTTAAAGTTTATTTCAATAATGGTTTGATGAGTTAGATTTTTGAACAAAGACCTTGATTTGATTATCATTGGCTTTTTAATAAATTTTGGATTTTATTCTGAAGCATTGAATTTATTCGATTTTATTTACTACACACACACACATATATATATGGTTCGAAATAGCATTATAAAAATGTAAAGCAATACATCTAGAAAAAAAATTTCAGAATGAAAAGATTATCATTCGATAAATCAAAATACTCTAAAGAATATGAGATATATTTTTTGAATTATTTAATAATACCTCCCATTTACTTGTATGAATGAATTGAGGAGAACTTGAGTGCTTAGTTGATAGTGGGACTACCCACACCATATTAAGAAATATGCAATTATTCATTAAATTAATAGCCTATAATTCCTCTGTGACTACGATGATTGGATCATCACAAGTAATAAAAGGGCGAGGAACTGCCAAATTTTTGCTGCTTAACGGCACAGTGTTTAAAGTTATAGACGCGTTGTATGCATCAAGAGCTAATCGAACCTTGTTAAGCTTCAAAGATATTGGTGCCAACGGTTATCATGTAGAAACTCACTGTGAGAATGGAACCGAATACCTTTTTATTACCTCTAATGAATGTGGAAGGAAACGCAATTTAGAGAAACTAATGAGTCAATCTAGTGGATTGTACCTCACTATTATTCGGATCATTCAATCATATGTTGTCACCAACAATGAAATGTGGGACAGTGATTCATACAGGCTTTGGTATGACCGCCTAGAACACCCTGTCGTGAGATGATGATCCGTATTTTAAAGAATTCACACGGACATCCCTTCTATCAAGTGAAAAATAAAATGGGATAAAAATTCACCATACTGCAAGATGTCGGTCCTAGTACTGCTCAAATAAAGCCATTGCCTTTTGGAGTACCAGAAGCATTGCCACCCTCCCATTATGCCTCATTGACTATTTCAAAGGCACATCACTCATTTTGCAAAACTTGCTCGTTAGCAAAAACAAGATCGAGACCTTCCTACACTAAAGATACAAACCAAAACATTCCATTATTACAAAAGATACAAGGAGATGTATGTAGACCTATCCATCCAGAATGCGAACCATTCAAGTACTTTATGGTTCAAGTCGATGCTTCGACATGCTGGTCACATGTCGCAATATTGTCCACAAGAAATACTGCATTTGCAAAACTCCTAGCATATATTATACGTTTAAGGGTCACCACCCTGATCACCCTATCAAGTCTATAAGGCTTGATAACGCTGGAGAATTTACATTAAAAACATTTGATGACTATTGTCTATTGGGACCGATGTAGAGCATCATGTACCCATGTGCATACACAAAATGGTCTCGCAAAAGCCACCATCAAAAGGCTACAAATGGTGGTTAAGGCACTGGTTATGCGCACCAACTTGCCTGTATCTGCCTAGGGTCATGATAATATTGCATGCAGCTTTACTTATTCATTTCAAACTCACTGCTAGCAGACCATTTTCTATGTACCAGTTGGTAACTAGATATGAGCCTGACATTTCACGCTTACGCATATTTGGTTGCGCAGTATATGTACCTATTGCGCCCCCACAACCCAAAATGGGTCCTCAGAGATGATTAGGTATTTATGTTGGATACGAATCTCCAACCATTATCCGCTATTTGGAACCCTTGATAGGCAATCTCTTTACCGCTAGATTTGTGGATTGTCACTTTGATGAGACAGTCTTCCTGTCATTGAAAGGAGATAGAAAAAAGGATTTTTCAGGGAAACGACAGGAATTGTCGTGGTTTGTCTCTATTCTGTCTCATTTTGATCCCCGCACTTCACAATGTGAAAGTGAAGTGAATAGAATAATCCGTCTTCAGAACGTAGCAGATTCGATGCTTGATGCGTTTACTGATATAGCAAAAGTGACGAGATCACATATACCAGCTGCAAATGTGCCTGCAAGGTTAGAAGTCTCCAATAAGGGGCAGGGCGCCGCATATAGAGGTGCTACAACCACACTTAGTGAAGTTATGGTTGAGACCGTGGCTCCCTAAAGTAAAACGGGGAGGCCACTTGGTTTGACTGACACTCACCCAAGGAAGAAGAGGGCGAGTAAGGCACAAACTGATTCATTAATCATCAATGTAGAGAATCCCTCTCATGAGATTATCTCTGATTACAGTTATGTCCATGAATCAATACGGGAGGATGCTCCGATGTTTAAAATGATTCCAGAGAACAAAGAAATCTTAATGGATTATTAGAGTGCGTATGAGTTGATGGAAAGATCTTCCATACACATTGATGATGAATTTGCATACACTGTTGCTCAAGAAATCATAGAACACAATGATATCGAACACGCTCTGTTATAGAATGTCAACAAAGAGTAGATTGGCCTAAATGGAAAGCAGCAATCCTGGCAGAACTAGATTCTCTAGCAAAGAGACAGGTATTTGGTCCGATAGTGCTAACCCCACCAAGTGTAAAGCCTGTAGGACATAAATGGGTCTTTGTCAGAAAGCGTAATGAGAAGAATGAAGTCCTGAGGTATAAGGCTCGCCTTGTGGCGCAAGGTTTCTCACAACGCCCTGAAATTGAATACGATGAGACATACTCTCCCGTAATGGACGTTATAACGTTCCACTACTTAGTTAGCTTGGTAGTTTCCAAGGACTAGAAATGTAGCTCATGAATGTGGTTACTGTATACCTTCATGGGGATCTTGAATATATATATATATATATGATTTTTCTCAGGTACGGACATCCGTACCGAAATTACAGTACGGATTTCCGGTTTCACCCAATTTTCGATCACATATTTTAATCTTAACCGTTCAGTTTTTAGGTCCTAATGTATAGATCATCTCTGCAAAATTTCAGCCAATTTGGTGATCGTTAAAGCATCAAATCTATAATTTACACGAACGAACATAATATGTCAAACCGGAACCTGTTCGTGTACATTGTTGTTATTTGGAGTTTTGGATGTCTTAACGATCACCAAATTGGCTGAAATTCTGCAACACTTCTGGGACCTGAGACTCTTGAAGGCTCTTTATTTTGGGGGTGTATATGATACTTGGGCTCCGGGTGGGGGAGATGTAAGAATGATCACCAACCTAACCCTTAGCCCAAGTATTGTATTTGGTTGATTACTAAAATCCTCTTTTGGCGGAGAAGGGTGGATCGTTAGTGTTGACGATTTGGAAGATATAATCGGAGGGCATGTGTGATTAGGTTCCATTTGTATACATGTAATCTATACATTAGGACCTAAAAACTGAACGGTTAAGATGTAAAAATGTGATGGAAAAGTAGGGGAAAAAGGGAAATCCATACCATTCGCACCATAGCCGGACTGTGTATGTATATATATATATATAAGTGCCTTAGGGCCTTACATTACCCAAATCAAGTGCCTCTAAACCACGAAGTGTGTTTGCAATTAGGTTGAAACGCTCACTTTACGAATTGAAACAATCCGGCCAATTGTGGTATACCCATCTAAATGACTACTTGATTGGAAAGGGATATGAGAACGATGAATTATGCCTCTACGTATTTATACACAAAATAAGTTCCGGATTTGCAATTGTAGTTGTATATATCGATGATATGAACATAATAAGTACTCTTGATGAAACAAGAGAAACCGCGAGCTTATTAAAATCCGAATTTGAAATAAAAGATCTTGGGAAAACTCGATTTTGTCTAGGCCTTGAACTAGAACACTGAGTTTATGGAATACTAATCCACCAGTCTCGTATGTCCAAAAGATGCTTAGGCGATTTAACATGGACAAAGCGCATCTTGCTAGCACTCCCATGATCAGTGGAAGTTTGGATGCAAAGAAAAATCCATTTCGTCCAAAGGAAGATGACGAAGAGGTGTTGAGAGCTAAAATTCTCTATCTAAGTGCAATAGGCGCATTATTATACTTAGCCCAGTGCACTCGACCAAACATTGGATTCTCAATGAACTTGTTAGCTAGATTTAGCTCAGCACCAACGCAGCGTCACTAGAATGGTATCAAGAGCATTTTTCGATACCTAAAAGGAACCATTGACTGGGGACTGTTCCTTTCCTACAGAGAGACAAGAGTGACCGCAGATGGAAATGCAATCCCGAAAGGAAATGTTGATGGCAAAAGCGCCACTCACTACACTGAAACTCCAAATAATATTTTCATTGGTTTTGCTGATGTTGGGTACCTCTCTGACCTACATGAAGGTCATTCTAAAACTAGTTATGTATTTACCATTAGCAACACGGCGATATCTTAGAGATCAATCAAGCAAACCCTTGTGACTACCTCCTCGAACCACTCTGAGATCATTACACTACATGAGGCGGTTCGTGAGTGTATATGATTAAGAGCTATTATTACACATATTCGACGAACTAGTGGTTTGAGTTCTACCACTGGAGATCCTATTTGTATTTATGAAGATAATGCAGCTTGTATCGAACAAATGAAGCTATGTTATATCAAGGGTCACTACTAGAATTTACCCAATTTTTTTTTTAAATGTAGAATTTACCCAATGAGTGACAAACCACTTTTGTCACCTATTCTTAAAATTCGTCACCCATAAGTATGGGTGACAAAAAAAATTCATCACTAATTTCATCACTCATAATGCGTGACTGATTCCTTTACGTGATAAAATGCTACGTTCATCACTAAAATAGGTTTGGGTGACAAAATTAATCTCTAATATTTTGTCACCCATTTGTTTTCAAATCTTATCCTTGTTTTACTTTTACGCTCAATTTTTTTTTGCCGCCAAATTTACCTTTATTGGTAACGAAAATAGTTTGTCACTACTTTTGAATCATTTTTAAATTTTGGTGCCAAAAAATGCAATACTATTGGTGAATATTAATTTCATGTCTAATTAAAAAATATTAATTTTGCAATTCAGGGAATAGGTGACAAACAGACTTTTTCTCCAATATATAGTATATATGAAAATTAATTTTAAACTAATAATTATAATCATTAACACTTAACCACAAGTAAATAAGTAGCATAAATATATGTTACATGCTAATCATCCAGTACTTTACAAAGAGTAACTTGAAAAATTACATGTCAGCTATTGAAAACTTTTTGATCTATAAGAGCACTGGACTTGTTGATCATTGTTTTAAGAAGTAGATAATTTCATTATTTATCCATAGCCAGAATACACATACATTATATGTTGTCTTACACCAAATAAAACCTAATTGGTCTATGTTGTTAAGCACATAACATGTATCCCTCATTGGGAACAACTTGATCACAAATTTTAGACCTAGCCATTCGGAGACAATTCCAAACAACTACCTAAATCCTTACTAGAGTAACCATAATTGCCTAAGACCTCGTTTGGTGTACAATCAGATAAACTAAACTTAAATAGCAATAGATTGGAATCAAATGCTAGGTACCGAATACAGGAAGCTTAGAGCTTTCCTTTGCCCTTATTCTTATGGCTAATCTCTTTAGCAGCGTCAGCAGGAGGGTAAGTCAGACGCAAGGCCCCAAGCACCTTCTTCTGTGGATGAGGATTTTTATTCCTGCTTCCTAGAGGTCTTCCAACCTTCTTCTTCAAAATTCCTTGTTCACTTTCATTATCAGCTTCAACTAACCCTAGGGCATCTGCTTGCAGTGTAGGCAACTTACCACCCAGGATTGTTTTGAACTTCTTTGGGGAGGGAGTACAACCTCCAGTCCTGCTTCTTTCTTGTAAACCTTAGGTTCCACTTGTGTAGCTTGGACAAGTGGACTGGATTCAGAACCGTCAGCCATTGTTGATCCTCAATGGTGAAGAAGTAGCATAAATATATGTTACATGCTTATCAGCGAGTACTTTACAAAGACAGTAACTTGAAAAGTTGCAATCAGGAACTGCAAACTTTTTTATCAGTAGCAGCACTGGCCTTGTTGGTCCTCACTGGTGAAGAAGATGGTTGTTTGATGGCTAGGACTCTGCAATTCATGAAGTTTCAGGTGAATCTTGATGTCACACCTATTTTCCTTGCTCCCAAACCATACACATAGTTTTCAAGCAAAAGACCAAAACCTTAGGAATTGGACTTATAGTTGTCTATCAAGCACTTCATTTGGACAATCACAAATCAATATACTAGAATTGAAAGTAGATTCTTCATTAAAGTAGGATTAACAGAAGTGGTAATTTGACAAGGTACCATAATAAAGCGTGTGAAAGCACAAACAAGGATGTCACCGTACTGGTCAGGAGTGTAGAGTTCATTAACAAAAGGATTGACATAGTAGTTCTGAACGAAGTCACTATTGCCAGCACTCAATAAGTATAGTGCACCCTTGATGATTGTTGCTGCTTTCTTACTACCTGCAACCCTGTTCAGCTTACCCTTGTATTCCATGAAGTAACTGTTGGGGCAAAGAGATTGCATGCTGCCAAAACAAGTTCAATTGTATGAAACATATGAATTAATCCACATATATAAAACGTAATTAGACTGTAACAAAGTAAAAAATATTATAAAAAAAAATTGCATTCAAGTTTGCTGCCTTTTCATCATAACCAGATGCAGCTGAGGCAAAGTTGGCTCCAATCAGAAGGTTCTTCCCTGATGTATAAACCAGATGATGAACAAAAACACTGTTGTTATATCATTTTCTGTTCCTAATTGAACCTTACTACTTCACAAGGATCTAAACATTGCAGTCGTAGTAGAGCTTGCCTCAAATGAGATTCCCAATCTTTTCTTAATTATTTGAAGTAGTAAATGACAAGGTTCTGATATATTTGGGGAAATTATTAAGAAAGAATTTCTCTTCTGCATGTTTATTGTAATGCATAAGTCGGTAGCATCTTTTTATACGATAAGTATGTAGCCTTAAACAATGTCTCAACTTCCATGGAAATGTTTTTTTATCAGTACTAAAGCCATTTTTTGAAATGAGAAAGTCAAATCTAGCATGTATTATTTATTAATTAGCCTATTTTAACTTGTTTAGAATATACAATACATTAAGGACTAAAAAGATTTTAAGCAAAGCAAGGAAATATTCCAAAGCTATGTTAATTCCAGAACAAAGGACACATCTACTCATCTACCTAAACTCCTAAGCTTATAATATATATATATATATATATATATATGTATGTGTCTGCACACATTGAAACATTATATTGTTTGATGGATAAAATAAATAGGGACCATTGGTTAAAATTAAAGAATCAAATGAATGAACAACAAATAAAAGAAACTCCTCCTGCCTATCTGAAAATAGCTGGATTTAATATGAAGAATCATGAAAAATGAGAGTGGCACTATGAAATATGGGATCTGCCTCACATTTTCTGGAATCAATTGGTCTATGATTCATTGTCAATAGCCAAAAGAGGTATTTTTATTCATTGAAGAAGATGCTATATTTTACAGTCACCCAACAATACTACGTATATGTCTCAAATTATTTGCTACATGGAGCCTTAAAAAATTGTGAGTAGCTATCCTGTATCACCAACACGTCATATGCACAGTGACTCAGATACACCATATAGGGTTCCCATTTCCCACCAAGACCATGCTATTAACAGAAACTTTCCTCAAAGCTTATTAAGTAAAAAGTACATTCTAACCACCAATTAGTTCTTTCTTGTAGAGCAGGACTTTCCTAGGAAGCTCACCTTATCTCTGATTGTTTCATTATGCATTGAATTCTTATCCCAACAACCCCAAACATCTCAACCATAATGATGAAAATCAAACACATAATCAGTCACCTAATCAATGATTCTAATCAAATTTGCTAACCATTGTCCATTCAAAACTTATTTGTAAAGAAAGCTGTGATCATGGAGTCCAAGAACAAGCTCAGAAGCCCCAATCTCCCTCACCATTGCTGCAATCTTCTTCCCTTCTTCATCTCCTTTTGTCACAACCATTTCAACCCTTGTCTGTATTAGCATCAATCATCACAAACACTGGTTTGATCATAAAAACTAATCAAATGGGCGACTATATATCTGAACTGGGTACCTAAAAGAACACAAAGTTTGAAAGTATGAATCCAAACTTTTTGAATTAATACCTTCCATTAAATTGAGATTGAAAGCCATCTTCAGCCTCCTCCGCAGGTAAGAACCAAAATCAAACCCCTAGATCTCTTGTACTGAAAGAACCCAGAAAAAACTCACATTGAAATAAGGCTGTTCCCACACACCCAAATCAACCCCATTGCCAAAATCTCCAAAAGGAAAACATAGATTAGCAAACGTATATACAGCAACAACCTTATAAACTATCAGTAGTTACCTTACAAAAACAACAACAAAAAATCTGTGACTAGATCAATTCAGAAACAAAAGAACAAAATTGAAATAACTTTCTGAAGCCTAGCTTACCTTATCCATGAGAAGAAGGTAGCAAACAAGGGAGAACAAGATTGTTTTCTCAATGCCAATGCTAGCTTTTGCCGGCAATAGTACCCTTGAAATTAAAGGAAATTAAATACCCAATAACACATATAAAGAAAATTTCAAATATAGCTCAAGGAAATTTGGAAAAAGAAAAAGATAATACAAGCGGTGCAAGAGAGAAATTGAAATTGAGATTTAGAGTTTATGCGTTTTGATTGTGAAGTCACTAACCTGGAATCGGCCAGATCCACCCCTTCAACACTTTCTGTCTATCTAGTTCGGAACTAAACCCAACCAAGAATCGGTCAGATCCATTCACATCACAGATCGAAAACTTCTCTCTCGTGCGCCAAAGATCTTTCATCTTCCTGAAAAAAGCCTCCCTATTAAGCGATTTCGTCGTGAGTACCTTCCCTATTCAATCTCATCAATTACAGGAATCGTCGCACGGCCCGGCCAGCCATATTCTCCAAGTTACACAACTGAGTTCCACAAACTTTTGCACGCGAGAGAGAAGGGATTTTGATTTCTGGCTTTAGCCACTCTCAGTGTTCTAATTATCATTACTTTTTATGTATGATAATTACTTTTTATGTAGGTACAAGTTTTGATCAATTTGGTGTGTTGGCATTTCTATTCAAAACGGAAAAATATATTTGAGGTTTAACTTTCTTTATTTAAAGATATTTTTCTGTTTATGAAATTATGTAACTGATTTCCTAGGGTTTTTAGGATTTGTCTATTCCTAATTGATTTCCTTTAAGATTAATTGTATTTCTTATATAAAAAGCCCCCTTCTCAATTAAAGAGGAACTATATCAGAATCTTGGGATAGAGGTTTTGCGGCTGGTTGAATATATATTGCAGGAATATACTCGGCAAAAAGAGTACTTCATATACGCAAGAATTTTTGGTTTGAGTCTTGCATGTTTGTTTGAGTTTGTGTCTTCACAAAGAGTCAAAACACTTGGTCCATGTATAAGTGTTTGTGATCATAGTTTCATATGCATAAGACTCCCTCGAGATCAGTAAAGAGACTGTGAAGAAAGAAGAACAAGATTTGAAGATCATGCAAGTGAAAAGGAGTTCAAGAAGGGAGACAAATTTTGGAGTAGACTTTGTCTTATCTTTGTAGCCAAGCTTGTGCAGTTCAAGTCTGTAAAAGAACATATCCTTTTGAATAAGATCATTATTATTTTGGGTTCTCAAGAGTAAGAGCCCCGCAGTGTTTTTAATCTTAGAGGTTGAGGTTTTCATTGCGTAACCAAAATTTGTATTTTGTCTGTCTATTTTGGTTTCTGCTGCCCAGTAAGGATTGATCCGTATACTGCAATCCCCATTTTCCAAAAAACGTATTATGTCCTTGTATTTTCACTTGGCATCAGAGCAGGTTCTAAAGCTTTTTAGTTGATATGTGGTCAAGGATGGAACGTGAATATAACAGAGCCTCCAGTTCAATAAATTGCCCTCCTTTGTTTGATGGTGAAGATTACTCAAAATGGAAGATCATGATGAGGGTCTTTCTCTACTCTCAGGATGAAAACATGTGGAATATAGTTGAGAATGGATGGGAACACCCAACCAAGGTAGAAGAATCAAAGAAAGTAGAAGGGTCCTCTACAAGGGTTCTCAAACCTAGGAAGGAATGGACAGAAGAGGAAGTTCGTGATAGAACTTGTGACTTCAAGGTAAGGAATTCACTATTCACAGCTTTGTCCAAGAATGAGAGGATGAGAATTAGCCACTGTGACACAGCCAAACAAGCTTGGGATCTACTTCAGGTTACTTATGAGGGAAACAAGAAGGTTAGAGATCAAAAGCTTCAAAGACTTGTATTGGAATTTGAGAACATGACCATGGGGGAAGATGAATCAATTGATGATTTTCACGTTCGACTTCTCAATGTGACAAACCAATGCCGTAGCCTTGATGATCCATTTGAGGAACACCGAATAGTCAAGAAATTTCTCAGGGCTCTTCCTTCAAAATTTCAAGCCAAGCAAATTGTCATAGAGGAGACTCAAGACCTGGACACCTATTCTCTTGACGAACTGATAGGTAATCTCAAAACCTTTGAGATGAGGATCAAGCCTGAGAAAAAGGTAAAAAAAATATTGCTTTCTCTTCTGTTAAAAAGAAAGATGATGTTGATAATGATTCTGTGGATTTATCGTTGTTGACAAAATAGTTCAAAAATTTTCTGAAAAACAAAAATTCCTTTGGAAACTCTTCAAAAAAAATTTCCTAACAAACCTAAATGCTTTGAGTGTGGTGGAATTGGACATCTTGTTGCCAATTGTGGCAACAAGAAGTATAACTCACATGGGAACAAGGCCTTAAAATCCACATGGAGTGATAGTGATGAAGGCTCTCAATCTGATGGTGAAGAGGTAAATCTTGCTCTTACTTCCTGTATTGATATTAATTTATCTGATGATTCTGACTTTGAAGATGATACTCTTGATGAAGAAATAAATGAAAAATGCAAGAAATTGTATAATGCCTCTAGGATTGTTCTTCGAAAAAATTACAAACTTGAAAAAGAAGTTGAATCATTGAGAGTGGAAAAAGAAAAAATTGAGCAAAATTTTGAAATTTCTTTGAGAGATTGGGAAGAAGAGCGTGTTAACTTTGTTGATAAGATCAAAGTTTTGCAGGGCAAGGTCAGGTCTCAAGATTGGACAAGGAGCATGATGAGCTCACTAACAAAATCAAAGTTTTGCAGGTTGAAATAAAAACTCAATCTAATCTAAATGTTTCTCTAACCCTTGAAAATGAGAATTTACAGGATGAATTATTGAGGGTCAAGGAAAGCTTTAACAAGTTCTCTATAGGGTCTGAAAAAGTCTTAAAAATGATTGGATTAGGCAAAGCTCATTGCAACAAAGAGGGATTAGGATACAATGGTGAGTCATGCAAGCCTTTAAGGTTTGTAAAAGGTGTGGAATGTGAAAGCTCATCAAGTCAGCCACAAAAGTCTTGTGAAAATGGGTCTGGTTCCAAGTTGCTTGCAAAATCAGAACCATGTGTGACTCACTAAACACTTCAGAAAAGCTCCTCGATAATTCTTGACAAACTTTGTCAGCCCAGGTATATTAACAAGCCCAAAAACTTCATTCCTACTTGTCATTATTGTGGAAAATTAGGACACATACGTCCTAGGTGCAATATGCTTCGCAGGGCTACTCAAAATCAGAGGAAAACATTGAGAATTAACTCACATGCCTCGTTGCAAGTTGAGTTGAAAGAGGGTCTGAATTTGATCGCCAGGATTGTAAAGCTGGCTTCAATCCCAAGGATCTGGAAACAAAAACAAAGCAAAAGCAAATCTGGATTAAAAAAGGTTCAAATAATCACTTTTCTGCTCATACAGATAATCTTGATAATATGCTTGAGCTTGCTTTCGTTCCTACTGAACATAAATTGGCTAATTCTTTTTCTAAGCCGTTAGACAGAACTCAATTTGAATCACTTAGAAGCACCATTGGTGGATGCTCTAAGTATTGATACTCTCACTTCATTTGATCCATTTTGCATGCATTCATGGTGTATGTCTTCATGATAGTATAGGTGCATTTTCTTTACGTTTCTGCATTGTTAGGTTCAGTTTCTAGAAATTCAGGATTGAAAAATAGTGGTTTGTATCCCCGAGTGTTTGACAGTTTATTTTGAACTTAGATTGACAAGGGCCATACTCTTTTCCTTAAATCTGTGTGTAATGAGCTGCCTAGCATGTTTTGAATTTGCTCTTGCATCACTCTGTAATTGTGACCTTGAACAACATATTCTCTATCACTTTGAATCCTCACATGCACACATACTCTAAGTGGCGGTAAGTCATATTTATTGGTTGGCCGGTTCTCAATTCTCATGTTCGAAATTATTCCTTCTTTTTGCTGCTCCTAAAAGAAAAAGGAGAATGATTTATAGAGCATAGCCAGGCTATTCCCAAAGTAAACAAGCCTCGATCGTGACGAACGATATGAGGATTGGGAAGAAACGGGAATGGTTTGATCACTCCGGTGGATTGTGAAACTATTTACTTGAGTAGATGTGCTCTTTGGGATGTCCTTGTTACATCTAGTACCCTAAAGTCATCTGACTTGGGAGTTGCTAGCATAATACTCGTTACATGGGTAGTAGTCTTCTTGAAGAAAAATGTTACTTTGTGTGAAAGGCCAAAAGAAAAATTCAAAATCATGCCCACACGGTGTTACAAGGGAGAATAAAGTTATGTGCTTAAATGTGTTTCGTATGTGAGCCTTGCTTTTCAGGTTTCCACAAATATTACACACCCCATCTTGAGATATGTTTACTCTTCACAACAAGAGGTATAGAATACTCGATCACCCTCTATCTTACCTTGTGATTGTCGGAATCAATTCACTCGTGTGAAATTATCTTGTTGCACTCTTGTTTATGGTTAAGTGGTATTGCTCTTATTGGAAAAGCTACGCGAATTAAATCTGTTCTTAGCATTTGGATACAAACCCACTCATTGTGTGTTTGCATTTCATTCTTGCATCTTTCATAACATGATCACACTTAGGGGGAGTATTAATACTTGAACTATCTTCCTCTGATTGCTTCGACTTGGGCTAGTGTCTCTGTGCACAATCTATTTGTGATCCTTCTACATTGCTTCTGCTACGTAAGTTACCTTGGTCATTCCTATTCAAAAAGGGGGAGAAAGCAGATTCATAACTATGATAACGTTATTCTATCTTATGCATTTTAACCAATGTGTGAGAAGTGTTTCAGGGATGAATGGATGAAGAGTTGCGATGTTCCTCCTGTACTTGTTAAGGGGGAGAGTTTGTCCTAATTTATGTTTTGTATAGGAATGCCAAAGGAGGAGATTGTAGGTACAAGATTTGATCAACTTGGTGTGTTGGCATTCCCATACAAAACGGGAAAATATCTTTGAGGTTTAACTTTCTTTATTTAAAGATATTTTCTATTTATGAAATTGTGTAATTGATTCCCTAGGGTTTTTAGGATTTGTCTATTCCTAATTGATTTCCTTTAAGATTAATTGTATTTCTTATATAGAAAGTCTCTTTCTCAATTAAAGAGGAATTATGTCAGAATCTTGGGATAGAGGTTGTGCGGCTGGTTGAATATATATTGCAGGAATATACTTGGCAAAAAGAGTACTTCATATACGCAAGAATTTTTGGTTTGAGTCTTGCATGTTTGTTTGAGTTTGTGTCTTCACAAAGAGTCAAAACACTTGGTCCATGTATAAGTGTTTGTGATCATAGTTTCATATGCATAAGACTCTCTCGAGATCAGTAGAGAGACTGTGAAGAAAGAAGAACAAGATTTGAAGATCATGCAAGTGAAAAGGAGTTCAAGAAGGAAGACAAATTGTGGAGTAGACTTTGTCTTATCTTTGTAGCCAAACTTGTGCAATTCAAGTCTGTAAAAGAACATATCTTTTGAATAAGATCATTATTATTTTGGGTTCTCAAGAGTAAGAGCCCCGCAGTGTTTTAATCTCAGAGGTTGAGGTTTTCACTGCGTAATCAAAATTTGTGTTCTGTCTGTCTATTTTGGTTTCTGCTGCCCAGTAAGGATTGATCCGTATACTGCAATCCCCATTTTCCAGAAAACGTATTCTGTCCTTGTATTTTCATTTTATTTTCTTTTTATGTGTGAGGAGAGACGAAATATGCAATTTACTTTTGCGGGAAAAAAATACAAACATAGCTCAAACTATGGCCGACTCCGAATTTCAGTACCCAAGTTTCCAAATCTATCACTTTGGTACCCCAAATATCTCACCCGACCCAACATATGTACATGCCGTCCATAATGGCGTTAACTTGTGTGCCACGTGACGTATTTGATGGGTATTTATGTCATTTACTTACCCAGCCCTATTCTTGAGTCCCTTTGCTCTCTTCCTCTCTCTGGATCTTTGCCTCTCTTTCTCTATCTTCTCGATTTGCTTTGCAGCAGCCCCTGCCGTAAAGCCCCATAGTCGGCCAAACCAGCAAACCAGGCCGAGCGCTGCCCAGCCTCGTCCAGTTGCTGCCCAACCTCGCCCAACACATCTCCTAGCTCCCCGCCTGCACGCACAACGCCTACTGCCCCCTCATCAGCAGCCCCGTGCCCCGCGTCCCACGCCTGTGCAGCCCACCCAGTACCCCTGTCCTATGCAGCCCAACCAGCGCAGCAAGCCTTCAGCCTGCCCACCCTCGCCCAAGAAATGAAGTTAATTTGCCCCAATTTTGGATTTCATTATTTTGGCAATGGTCTGGAGAAGATGATGGGAGAGTTGGGAGGAAGAAGAAAATGAAGAGAGCTCGAGGAAGAAGAAGAAGAAATCTAGTGAAAGGATGAGAATACCCCTCAAAGTTTGACAGTTGACTAATTCTGTAACGGCCAACAGTGTTTGAGGTACTAAAGTTGGGTCGGGGTCCGAACTTCAGGTACCAAAATGATAGCTTTGGGAACTTGGGTACAGAAATTCGGAGTCGGCAATAGTTTGGGTACTGTTTGTATTTTTTCCCTTTTTTATCCTGAAGCCCGAAGTTTTGGCTAGTCTTAAAGGCGGAAAATTTCCCTCCCAAATCCTAAAAATTTTATGCAAAAAGCTTTTGGATATTTTTGCTTTCCCGCATTTTCTAACAACATGTCCTTGAATAAAAAAAAGAAATAAATAACTGATTAGTGTCAAAAAATTTCGACACTAACTCTAGCCCCTCCGTCACAGTAACTAGGGAACATTGTTGGTCCAAAGCATAAAAGTATGGGTGACGAAATTAGAAATTTTGTGACCCCTTCTTACAATAGGTCACAATTTTAAGGTTTGTCACCTATAATTTTGTGACTAAAAAGGTAAATTCTAGTAGTGGGTAATGAAACAAAACACATATTGCCAAAAATTTTCTACAATCAGCAACAATAGACTCTCCTTAAGATTCAAGTGAATCAAGTAAGGTCTGAGTAGAATGTAGCAGATTAGTAAATCATTGCCTAAGGTCATATTTGAGAGACAAGTGAAAAACATAGGAATCCGAAGACTTTCCAAGCTCCCTTAACTAATGTAAGGATCAGAGGGAGGTGTAGACATCAGAGGGAGTCTAACACACATATGTCATTGTCAAATATAATAGGTGCGTTGTGCTATTTTCCTTCGACCAAAGTGTATTTTTTTTCCCACAGAGTTTTTATTGCTACTTGGCAAGGTTTTTAGTGATGCAACAATCCATGCACCATTTCATCTTTGACTTGGCACAAGGGGAGTGTTAAAGGAAAAACACATTATGTGCCTTCGTCAAAGTAACTGACGAAGAGGGGATTAAGGGATTGTGATTATAGCTCAATCAACATTTACTATCAATATTGTAATTGATATTTCCTTTGTAATTCTCTCCCTATATAAAAGGACTACCAAATAAAATGAGTAGACCAATTCCATTTACACACAAAAAATTATCTTTCATAGTTCTACAGGGTTTTCTCCCTCCTCCTATTTGTCTACCCCAAAAAAAAATTTCAATATCTTTTTTTATTCACCTAAAATAATTAATAATTTTGTTGGTAAGTTATCCGTAGGGGTCACCAACGGGCCGGGCCTTACAATATTTTAACATAATGACGGGCTGGGCTTTATTATTAATTTCTAGATCCAAGCCCCTCCATATAAACCAGGCCGAGTGGCACTCGTTTATCCAAGCTGGGCCTAGATTCTCTAGTTCCAAATAATAAATAATTTAATCTACATTTAACTTTTTACCTAAGTAAGTTAATTAGGGTTCTTGAAGTATTTAATTTCGGGAAAGAACATGCGCATGCATATACATACATGTGTGTGTGTGTGTATTGTCTAATATAGACAAATAGACAATACATGCATCTCTGCTAAGGTGTCCTAATGTATAGATCACTTTTGTAAATTTTTAGCCAAATTGATGATCGTTAAGGTATCGTACTAGATTACATCAATAAACGAACCGTTCATGTTCATAATTGTAAATCGTTGTTTTGAATGTCTTGATGATCGTTAAGGTATCGTACTAGATTACATCAATAAACGAACCCCAATTTCATCAGTTTGCTTTGATGTTAATACAACCTCTTTGATTTTGAACTTCACAGGTTGCTGAAGGCCTAGCTTGTGGAAATCCTCATATGATCAGTGCTACGATTGAAGGCCTTGCTTGGTTGGCTTATGAGTTTTCTGACCTTGTTTTCAACTGCTAGCAATTTGCTATGATTAAAGTTCGTTCCATTTATAATTTCTTTTAGATCTGAACAATTGCTTATTGGGCCAAAGTAAACATTAAGTTTTCAAGTCAAAACCAATCTCCATTACGCTGCTCTGAGTTAACTCGCATCTCTGTTTTTATGTATGCAAGGATGGCTGTCACGATGCAGCCCAAGTTAAACGGGAAGAATCTCAACTAGATCGACCTCATCAGAATCTGGTTTCAGTTTTTCAATAAAGTATGGGTCTACGCCCATAATCTCTAATCCAAGATCTCAAATTTCATCGCTGAGTAAAGGCTGCAACCATGGCAGCGACTAAACCCAAGCCGATCATCATTGAACCCATTCATATCCAGAAAGATGAAATAATAAAATGGAGGAATATCACTGAGTCATGAGTTATTCGACATTTAACTCACTGTATTTTTAACAATATCACTTAACTCACTCAGTTTTATATCTATCTTTCACTTAACTCACTGTTGTTAATTCTACTGTTAGAAACCGTTAAAATTGAGGGTATATTTCTTAAAACACTTAAAAATCATTTTTTAACTTTAAAAAACTACATTTATTAGGTTTTTTTTTTCAATTTTTTTAAATTTCTGAAATTTCTAATAAAAAATAATTTTTTTAACTTAAATATAATTTAAAAAAAATTATCTCTTTTTAGAAATGTATTTTTTTAGTGTTTAGACAAATATACCCTCAATTTACATTTATTAGACTTTTTTTTTCAGTTTTTTAAATTTCTGAGATTTCTAATAAAAAATGATTTTTTTAACTTAAATATAATTTAAAAAATTTGTCTTTTTTGAAAAAAAAAGTTAGAAATGCATTTTTTTAGTGTTTGGATAAATATACCCTCAATTTTAATAGCTTTTAATGGCATAATTAACGACAGTGAGTTAAGTGAAAAACGGATGTAAAACTGAGTGAGTTAAGTGATATTGTTGAAAATACAATGAGTTAAGTGTCGAATATGTCATAACTCAGTGACCATTGGTGATGTTTTCCCTAAAATGAATAAGATCAGGATATCAGCCATCCATCCCCAGACAGACTCGATGTTGGACCAGAACCAAATTAAAAAAACAATAATAATAATAATAATAATAATAATCATTCCAACCCACCATTGTTGTTAGTGGTCCCAGTATGTTAGATAGAAGCCGTACACAAGTAAATCGAGATTATTAAGGGAAAGCCACCCTTCTACAGGGCACTGACTCCATTAAATGTGGTTGTAGTGTGGCTATGGCTGTTAGACACATATGTGTGTGTCCTTTGATGTCTTTTTGTCACGCATGTGTGTGTGGCTTTTGCCCATAATCCATAATTATAGTAGTGTAAGTTTTCCTACTATAAATATCATGATTTGTGTCTCCTACAAGGTAAACCAACCAAAAAATGGTATGCAGTGGTCACCGATATATCTATTGCTGTCTTAAATCTCTACTGTTTCTGGATGACTTGATCTAATAAGAGAACTAAAAATCCTGAACCAATATGTGATCCAAATCTACCAAATGACTTTGGTCTGAAATCCAAATCCAAACAATAAATGGTAAATCCAAAAAAAAAAAGGGCCGCGACCCAAAAAAACAACCCAGTAACCAGACTCTACTCAACTTCACAATCCATATTTTCTTTTTACGTATCTAAAATTATGAATTTTTGTAAACACCAAAAATTGGGAGTGCAAATTTCATTCTAAAATAGGAAGGGAGTGTGAATTGCAAATTTGAGAGTGCATATTTATTTCTCCAATAGTCTCCTGAACAAGTCCACCACAAAGGTCACATCCATGTGAGCTTCCCAATAGTCTCCTGAACAAGTGCAGGACCCAAGAGTCCCTTCTCTCCTACTTCTGCCCAACAGATAGGAGTCCTACATGACCTACCATAAAGAGCCTTATATGGGGCCATGCCAAAGATTTTCTACAATCAACAACAACATGCTCTCCTTAAGATTCAAGTGAATCAAGTAAGGTCTGAGGAGAATGTGGTAGATTAGCAAATCATTGCCTAAGGCCATATTTGAGAGACATGTGAAAAACATAGGAATGCAAAGACTTTCCAAGCTCTCTTGACTAATGTAAGGATCAGAGGGAGGTGTAGACATCAAAGGGGGGAGTCTAACACACACATGTCATTGCCTATATTTTCATTGTGCACTTGTTCAGGAGACTCTTGGGAAGATCACCACTATTCGAGACAATCCGGACCGCACAGAGTAGACAGAAGAGTTATGCAAACTTGAAGAGAAGACCAGTTGAGTTTGATTTCGGGGATCATGTGTTCTTGAAGGTCTCACCTATGAAAGGTGTGGTGAGGTTTGGCAAGAAGGGAAAACTAGTACCGAGGTATGTTGGACCCTTTGAGATTCTGGAAAGGGTTTGGGAACTTGGCATATCGTTTTACTTTACCTGTTAACATGTTTGGTGTACACAATGTGTTTCATGTGTCTATGCTCAAGAAGTATGTCCGAGATGAGTCTCACGTGATTGATCATGGTACGATCAAGGTAAACACGGATGTGACCTTTGTGGTGGAACCTGTTCGTATCTTGGATAGGTCCACAAAGAGGCTTCGTAGGAAGAAAGTTGACCTTGTGAAGGTGTTGTGGAGTCATCATGACGAGGGTGACGCGTCATGGGAGTTAGAGTCTGACATGAGAGTGAAGTATCCGCAGCTCTTTGGGGACTTGGGTGCTTGAATTTCGGGACGAAATTCTTTTAAGGGGGGGGGGGGGGTAGAATTCTGTAATAACCGCAATTTTCAAATTATGTTGTTTAATTATGTGGAATTAATAACGTGATTTTGCACGAATGTTAGTTTCGGAATATTGCATTTTTGGATTTATCGAAGTTCCGAAACAATTTGTTTTAACAAAAATCTCGATATGTTCGATCATAGAAATCAACTTTTTATACATATGGAATTTGGGAAAACTTCATTCACGAAAGTTGTAGAGCTCGTCGATACGAGTTCGTGCATATGCAGAATCACAAGAATTGGAATTCATCTGAATTAGTTATCGTATTTAGATGAATTTTTGAAATTGGTTTATATATATTTTTAGAAGTTTTCTCGAAATAGGGTTTCCATTTCGGGTAGCCGCACTATTCCTTTTTCTTCTTCCTCTCTCTCTCGCGTCCGAACCCAATGGAAAACAGAGCTCGGCTTCTCTGGCCTTGTTCTCCCTTCACCGGCCACCAAACGACATCAGACCACCTCCTATAGCTTCGCCTCTTCCTTGCGTAGCTGCCAGTGGCAGCCTTGGGCCGTCTCGTGGGCCGTACACTGCAGAGGAGCTCGAGACCGATTTGAGGCCGATTTGGTTCGATCTCGAATATCTCGAGCTACAGGCTACCATTCCTCTTGATTCTTAGCTCATTGGACTCGCATCAACCTTCTGATCAAACCCCAAGAAGGACCGCTCAAGTGGTGGACGTTTTTACGTTCGTCGGAGCTCGTCCCATTTAGATCGAAAAACAACTTTTCGATCAAGATATCTCGAGTTACAGACCACCATTCCTTGTGATTCTTGGCCAGGTGAACTCACCTTGAGTTGCTGAACAAGTCTCCAGAAGGGATCGAGGCGAGTGGTAGAGATTTTTACGTCGAATTCGAGCTTGCTGGTTTCTAAAAATTTTCTGGCCAACCGTAGTTTCCAAGGTAATTTTCAATCCCTTCCTGATTTTTTTTTTATAGCATGCCTTTGGAGTTTTTTGATAACACCATTGGCGGTGGTCGGCAATGGCTCTATCACTAACTCCGATGGCCCTTTTCGGCCACCTCTGAGGGTCACAAGTGCAGTTTCTGTGCATTTTTAGATTCTACATTTCAATACAATCATTTCGATATATTGTACACAATTTTTGGATATCGTATAATTTAGTTATGAATTTTTAAGTTTCGATCGATTTCGATTGTTCGATTTGTGATATGTGAAGATAGGACCGTTCGATGGACCTGTAGTTTTGATATGTTGATCGTATGACTGTCCCAGTGACTTTTTGTGGTTATGGGCGAAGATCCAACTGTTGAATCTTCGTATAATTTCAAAACAGTGATTCAGGAGGCGATTCGTGAGAATCCGTCTGTCGGATTTTCGTAAAACTTAGATCCGACCATGGGATTGTCATTTAAGTATGTTTTTGAATTATTGGCTAAGTTAAGGTCATGTTTGATTAAGTGATTGACGGTTTTACCTGGGTGAGCAAGTTCGGTTGTGAATTGTGTTAATTTGAAGACGCAGCGGGAATATCGAGGTAAGTAAACTTCACGTGGTTCATATTACGAACCGAGTACTTTTAATTAACTTATTTTTTTCTAATTGTGTGAAAAATATTTATGGGATAAATATTTGTTTTTTAAATCACATGGACTTGATCAACTACGGTCCATAGGTAAGTAAAATGATTTAATTATACAAAATGAATTTCACGATTTTCTTGTATGAACTATAGATGGTATTAGTGGTCATCCCTGAGTGGATGATTACGTATATATATATTTACGTGGAATATATATTGGTTGGTGTGTTATTGAGTGATGATATGATTGAGATTGGAATAGTAATTGTTGAATTATATTTTGAGTGCTTAATTTCCCTATTGTGTGAGAGTATTGTTATACTCGATTATGGATTTAGGGGCGACGTAGTGACCGGTATGAGGGAATCGGACTCTCTAATCCTAGGTGGATGATGGGTTACGACTAGTTGAGTAAGTTGGATGCCACAACACTTGTCAGGTAATAGGGCTAGATTGAGTATGCGTATCAGATGTTCTAAACCTATATTGATGAACTACAATAATGATAAATATGTCGGATGCCATAACCTAGGCTAGGTGACGGGCTACAATTCAGTTAGAGCTCTAATCTGTCAGTCACCGTATTTTTATAAATACGACTTCGGGGTTTGAGAAGAAAGATGTGAGTTTAGATCCCATATTAATCCTTGATGATTTGGTGATTGATTATTGAGATTGTGGTTTTTTTTGTGGATGTTGAAATTTTTGGGTGTGACTTGGGTGAAAAGAAGTTTGATTTAATAAACAACCATTCATTCTTATTTACTCACACGAGCTTTCAGAAAGCTTACCGGATTTTGTGTTGTTACAATCCAGGTACACTATTCAAATGGTGTAGCGGGTGATCCTACAGGTCAGGAGAATCAGAAAGGTGATCGAGCTACTTAGAGTAGCTGCACTTGTGTTAATTTCAATTTCTTTTGTGAGGTGTGTTATGCTCACCTGAGTTTACATTTTTAATTTGGAGAGAGTGTATTGTAATAATTAATCCGAGACTTATTTCGGGATTTGAAATTGAGAATCATGTGGTTATTTAAGAAAAAATTCAAGATGATATTTGTTGAGTTGTAATAAATCATATTTCAGATTTTTGAATTATTATTCTAAAATTCGGAGTATGGCAATAGAATAATACCAAATTCTTGGCCTAGAGCCTAAAACTGTATCGTCCAATGAGATTACATAAAATTTCATATTTCCCCTCGGTGTGTGTCTTCTGTGTGCTTGCAAAAGGCCAGAAATTTGACACTACACCATACCAAAGAGTAGAACCCTCTGGTTTTCCCCTATTCCCATGTGAACAAGTAGTAAGTATTTATTGGATTATTCATTCCATATCAATGCAAAGAACAATCTCGTACAGTTTTGCACAGTGAAGGAGGAATGAAATCATATATATACTCAGCTGACTAACCCCTACCTTTATACATCACACACTAGTAAGGACATACTCAGTCGCCCTATATCCTCTGGTATGGTCTTGACTGTTTTTCTTTCTCAGTGGTTAAGATGACCAGTTCTACCAAATCCAAGGGCAGAGGCTCTACGTGCAAGAAACCAAAAATAACAGAAACATAGAACAAAATGAACACTTGTTTTAGAACTCAAGTATTAGTGATTATTCTGATCTTATTAGGCATTTTTTTTCCTTTAAATATTTTCATTCCGCAGTAAATCTAGTTTTATTATTCTCAACTGAATTGAATCATCAAAGTCTTTGATTGCTGCTGTCACTAGATATTGTAGTTTTTGATTACATGAGATAACAAAAACAGACAGTGATTTCTTTGCAAGAACAAACACAGTTAGACTATTTTACACTTGGGTTTGTTCAGTTGGTGGAGGATGATATGGGATGGGTATAAGGCACAGATCTTCTTTTCTACGGACTGTAATGCCAAAGGCCTCAGTCATGTCCAGGTCTTCATGTTTCATTCCATTTGGGAGTTTCCAATCAAAATGGTATAATAACATTGCAAGTGGGAGCTCCACATTGGCCAGACCATATGTTATGCCGGGACATATTCTTCTTCCAGCACCAAATGGGATATACTCAAAGTTTGTTCCCCTGAAATCAATTGAGCTATCAAGGAATCTCTCTGGATAAAAGCTCTCAGGCTCAGTCCAGTACTTTGGATCTCTACCAATTGCCCATCCATTGACAACTACCTTTGTTTTGACAGGTATTTCATATCCACCAATCTCACACCTCTCTCCGCATTCTCTTGGAATTAACAGAGGGGCAGATGGGTGCAATCTGAGTGTCTCCTTAATAATTGAGCTTAAATATTTCATCTCTTTGATGCTTGTTTCACTTACCTGCCCTTTTCTATTGAACACTTTCCTCACCTCATCCTGTGCCCTTTTCATTATTTGTGGATTTTTAACCATTTCTGACATTGCCCAGTCTACAGCTGTTGCTGATGTCTCACTCCCAGCTCCGAAAATGTCCTAAAAATGATTAATTGTACATTTTTATTTAGTATTTATATTAAATACAGTTCTAATAGGAGAAACTATTTATAGTTTATGGCTTTACGTATACTTAAACTCCTAAACCCACTGGTAATGATTTTCGTATATATAGCAAAATTCTATCATACTTGAACACAGGTAAGCTCACTAAAGTTCCAACAAGTGTCAATTGACAAGTGAGGAGAACAACCTACAGAAGCTTTATGATACTTTAAGATAATAGTGAATAAAACTAAAGGAAAAACCAACTTTATCAACTGTATAATGTATTACATTGTTTAGAATAGAAAGTAGAGCGATCTTGTGAGGTCTGGCTGTATAAATTGGAAGCATAGGCTTTAGGCTTTTGAGTGTAAAATATCTTTTATGTATTCATTCATCTTGATTTTAAGGTTGATATTCTTGCTGCCTCTATCATTGGGCTTACAAAGCAATTGTATAACTCATGTTATTTATTTATTTATTTATGATTATTGTATATTATATTCTCCATGTATCTATCTATGACGATTAGAAGTAAGAAAGACGATGCTACATGATTGTTTTCTAAGTTAATAAATTATAAATCCCTTTGCACATATTGTGTGAAACTTCAGTGACTACCAGGTGGACGGAACAACTTGAGAAATTGAGCAGTTCTTGTCAAGATGAATGACTGAAGTCAAATTCTAAATCAAAATCAAGGCATCATAAGAGTAAGTACGCGCCTCACGCGCGGAGAAGAAATAGTGAGAACGAGAGCGCTCTCTTCGGGCTAAATATATTCAGTTTGAGGATGCTTTGGGGCGTTTCGGTCCGGGAGGGGATGATAACGGAGGCTAGCGGCATGGCTCTATGGCGGAGATCTGGTTCAGGGATGGAGGTTGGTGGCTTCTACTTGGATCGTGGCGGATCTGGTTCCCTTCTTCGTCGATCGTGGGTGGGAGCTAGCAAGGACTTCCGACGTGGTGCGATTCATTGGAGGGGCTCGATTTGCCGGTTGTTGCAGGTGCCTCTGCTAAGGATCGATGCTTGGCGGTGGCTGGGTTCTCGATTTCATGGAAGTGACGAGCCTAGTAGGTTCTGATTCTTCTCGAGGTTCGAGCTCGGACGCCGACCAGGTTCTGGTGAGGTTGGCTTTGTGGTGTGACGGTGTTGTGGCGTTGGGATGCGTTGCAGCGGTGGGGTAGTGCAAGGCAGCGGAGCGTGCAGGCACTGGCGGCAGCCTTGGTGGATTGCGACGCTGGAGTCTGGTGGGGAGTGGCAGTTGGGCCGGGCCTCTGTTTTAGGGCCTGGCTATTTGGGCCTCTATTTGTTTTTAGTTTGGTTTGGTTTCTGTTTTTCTATTTTCTGCAGTGTTAATAAGTCCCTACTCGTTAGGGTTGTTGTTGGAGTAAGTGGGCTTGGTCCAGGTGTGTGCACTCTGTGTGCCTGGTCTGCTCTAAGTTGATGGCGAGTTCCTTGCTTTGGCAAACGGTCACAACCTTTTAGTAGCAGTAATTTGTTTGCCCTAGGTAGGCAGTGAGTTCCTTGCTTGGTCAAATGGTCACTGCCTCCTAGTGGCAAGGTGAAACTTAGTGTCATCGGATTTATCTTCCGATGGCATCATAGTGGGAAAGCTGGTTTATTTGTCAGGATGCTTCTACGTAATAGAGTTGTCTTTCCTGTATGTCGCCACATTTGTAAAGCGAATAGAGTAGCCAATCGTGCACTCTTTGCTAAATGATGCTTGTTAGGGTACATGTTTGTAGTTGAGGCTCCTGCTATTATTTTAGGAAATTCTCTTGATGTAATTTGTAATATGGGGTTTAGGCTTCATGTCCCCCCCCCCCCCTCTCCCCCCATTTATTCTGCTATTTCATTAATCAAGGCTTGAGGGCAGCCGCACCAGCCCTTACTTAAAAAAAAAAAAAAAAAAAAAAAAAAGAGTAAGTAATGGGGTAAGGTGTATGTAGGATTGTGGTGCTGAGTAGGTAGTATCTATCAGTTTTGGCAGGTATAAAGTTTCTGCGTTTTTGGGTTGTTGGTTTTGCTTATCATGTATGTGTTGCTGGTACATAATGTAATGATCAATGATGCTAAGACTACGTAATATAGATGCCTTTGCCAAGATTAAAGAAGTTAGCAGCTATCAGCTTTTCAAATCTTATTTTAGGATCATTCAAACTGAGCACCCCAAAGCATCCTCAAACTGAATATCTTCAAAAATATGGCAGATGCAAAGGCAACAAAGGAAAGAGTAGTGTCGATTAACTTGGGTTTAAGCATGGTGATTGGATTTAACAGTTAGCCAAGTCATTGCGCAACTAAGGTCTAATACTCCTTCAGCCTCATGGTTGCCTTCTAGGTGGATGAAATAAAATAAATTTCTCTAACATTCATGAGCTCATGTATCTGGAACATGCATTGAAAATCATGGCTAACTTATCAAGGAAAAATATCAGTAGAAAGTTTACTTACCAAGATTACTGCTTTGATATTGTCAGTAGTTAGGTTAAACTCGGGGCCATCATTATCCTCGTGAAATTTTAAGAGTACATCTACCAGGTCTTCCTGTGCTTCCCTCTCAGAACCTTTTGATGTTGCCTTATCTTTGTGTTCTTTGATGATGTTTTCCAGTACCCTGTCAGATTTTTTGTGCAACCTTTCAAGTTTAGGCCTCATCCCAGTCATCATATGAAGCAAAGTGAAGGAAGGAAAGACATCTGCAAGATCAAAGCCTCCTGCCAATTGTATACCTTCCTTCACAACATCTATAAAATTTTCATGATATTTGCTCTTTTTACCAAAGGCTGCTCGTGAAGTGATCATATATGTAGATGAGTGAATTTTCTCTGTAAGATTAATAGGTGACCTGGCTTTCGAAGCAATCCATTTGATGAGATTCAGCATCTCTTCCTCTCTAATAGGTCGATAAGATTGAACGCGCTTTGTACTTAAGAGCTCTAGTGTGCAAATTTTTCGCAGTTGTCTCCAGTAATCACCATATTTTGCAAACACAATGTTTGTGGCGTTGTAAGACACGATGGTTGCAGCAAGGAGATGGGGCCTTGATGCAAAAGTAGCATCGTGAGTTTTCATCACCTCTCTGGCAAACTCTGCTGATGAAACAACTACTGTGGAAACTTCTCCAAGCCTTAGGTGCATAAAGGGTCCGTATTTCTTGGCCAAGTTTCGCAGACTGTGATGGGGTAGAGATCCAGCAAGCTGGTGGATGTTCCCTATAAAGGGTAGCGTGCGTGGTCCTGGTGGTAGATTTGAACTGGAGGTTTTGGTTTTGCCTCTGCTTGCTATTTTGAGTACCATAATCACAAAGAGAGAAAAGGTAAGTATGACATGGAAGGAAGAGAACTGGAGGTCCATGATGAAATTTTTAGTGACAATGAAATCCTTGGATTATGTATATATAGCACAGGATGTAGCAATGCCTTTTTTTTAGTGCAAAATTTCTATCAAATTGGCTTGTATGGAACAATGGATATGTTTCTTTTTGTCAATGTTAAAACAGGAGAGTCAATGTTAAAACAGGAGACTACAATAATTGATATCAGACCTTTACTATCTTTCTTTTTCATTTGCATAAGATACTAGGCTTTCCACATTTGATTTCATTATTTGTATCGCCTTCATTGTCTTATTGTGCTAACAACTTAACCAAGCCAACAAAAATGAAGGCATGTGGGGAGTGTTTGATTTGTACAACAGGGAGTCCCATACCGAATATAGCAACGGCTCCAAAAACTGTGTTATAACTTATGCATGGATCCCCTCTGCATTGTTTATTATCTTGAAACTTTTCTTTGATCGAAATATTATCTTGAATCTAACTCTGAATCTTTTCGTGCCATTCCATTTGGCAGGCAGTGCTGGCCGTCGCTGGCCAGACTCTATGCTAGAGAATAATCACCATGTGCTTAACATATCTTTCCTCTTCTTTCGAACTTAAAACGACAGCAAACTTTGTTTATGATCAATTAGAACTAATAAAACAATTGTATCATAGTACTTTGGAGCATAAACAGAAACATTATGGCGCTACAAACTTAATTCTTTAGCACAGCATAAAACATTCGTCCTGAAGTAGCTGTTGTTCCGTGTAATAGCCCATTTCCGGCACATAGGGTTGGGGCGGGCATGACATACTTCCTTAAATAGTCCTATCTAACCATAGGAAACAAGTCGCAAGGACAGCAAAAACAACAAGATCACCACCTGCATGAGATATGGTAGGCAGCTACTGAGATCAACGCTCGCGATTCAGGACACTAGCAGCATCTGAAATTTTATGGTCACGTAGTATGTGCACTCTGACGAAGACAAAGAAATATAATAACAAATTACATATAAGTTATTGACAAAACATGACTTAACAAATACATCCTTTAAAGATTGAATTAAACACATAAGGACTAAATCTTACAAATAAGGACAATCTGCTCTCCACTTGCCACATGTCAAGAGTTAATTTATCTTTTTACCCTTTACTATTTTATTTGACTTCTAATCCATTTATAAGAACTAAATCTTATAAATAAAGACAATCTGCTTTGTACTTGTCATATGTCATAAATTAATTTACTTTTTTTTACCTTTAACTACTTCTTTTGACTTCTTTTTTTCTCTTTTTTTGAGACTAATCCCTTTATGTAACTTTTTTTATAAGAATAATCCATTTATGTTACTTCTCAAAAGCAAAAAAAAAAAAAAAAAACACTTCTTTTTACACGTTGCTAAGAGAGAGAATCTCAGAGCTTTTCGTCAAACTTCTTTTTCTTCTTTATTTCTAAGCGGGTTCTTAGTTCAGTAGCAACTTCATTTGCAGTAGCAGGAGCAGTAACAGTGCGGTATCAGGAGCAGTAGTAGCAGCAGTAGTAATAGGAGCAGGAGCAGGAGCATGATGCTTTTTATTTTTTATCACTGAACGTGTCCTTGATTTAGTAGCAGCTTCATTTGCAATAGCAGGAGCAGGAACAGTAGCAGTAGCATGATTCTTTTTCTTCTTTATTGCTAAATGTCTCCTTGGTTTAGTAGCAGCTTCATTTGCAGTAGCAGGAATCTTTTTCTTCTTTATTGCTGAACTTGTCCTTGGTTCAGTAGCAGCTTCATTTGCAGTAGCAGGAGCAGTAGCAATTAAATCTGTCAATCCATGAATGAAATTAAAACATAGAAAATCACATTATTCCCACAACAAGATTACCAAACAGTAGCAAGTCACCCTTTTTGCACCTACACACAGCAGCATAAAGTTCATCAGATCATCGTTGAAAGGGAAAAGCTTTGCAACTTTTGTTCACTAATCCCTAATGGGAGAAAATAGAATACACAGTACACCAACATGACTATAAATCTAAAGCAAAGTAAGATAGCCAATGAACGTTAGTTAGATATTTCTACAGGGACTGCTGCTTTCATACACTTTAACATGCCCAGTCGGTACACAAACAATTGCCAGAACAATTTTGTGAGACAAACCTAAGTCCAGTTGTCCAACCCCATTACTACAACATATAGGTGGATGACATATCACCTCTCACAAATTTGAGAAGTATATTTCTCTACACGTTACAATCAGGAATGGAATAGAGAACTCAGAGTACTCACACCATCAACCTTAAAAGCAGCATGTTGCAAGATCCATGATAAACAAAAATTATTTGCAAAATAATATTTACCCATCATTTAAGCAATGTGCAAACATCTAGATAAAATAAAGCACATCCTAGCAAACTTCCACAAAGATAAGGGTTTACCCGAATATAAGATCTTGCCCAAGGATTTTTAAATTTAGTTGTCACGCCCCGAATTTTTGGAATAAAATTCAAAATCTGAAACATGAAAATTACCACTGTAATACCCGCAATTTCCATTTTAAATTCGAGTGATTGTATCAAATGATTATTATGCGATTTCACGATTTATGTTCGATAATCATTCATTTTTACAATTATCGAAGTTTCGAAACGTTTATTTTAACGAAAATCTCGAAATACTCGGGTTGAGAAATCGACTTTTTCTACGTACGAAATTTGGAGAAACTTCCTTCATGAAAGTTGTAGAGCTCGTCGATACGAGTCCGTGCACGTGCGGAACACGAAGATCGGATTTTTTCTGAATTAGTTATCGAATTTCGAAGTTTTTCGAAACATGTATATATAGAAAAATTTTGGAAACCCTAATTTTTTTCCCTACCGGTTCCTTTTTTTTTTCTTTTTCTTCCTCCTTCTTCTTCTTCTTCTTCCAGTTTCTAAAAAAAAACTGGGTTTTTTTTCTCTCTCTCACCGACGCTCTCGACCGGAAAAGGGGAGAAACTTCTCCTTAATTGTTCTCCCTCCACAGACCACCTCTCGACCTCAAACCAAGTCCCAGGCGTTCGTCTCGAGCTGTTCTAGCTCCCGGAGGCAGTTTCACAAGGCGGCGCGGCCCGTGGCGGCGGCGGCACAACCCGAACCGAAAACGGCCATTTTCGGTTCGATCTCGATATCTCGAGCTACACTCCATCATTTCACTTGATTCTTGTCTCATTGAGCTCGCCTCAACTTCCTCTACAAGCACCAAGAAGGACAGGAACTGAGTCGAACGTTTTCACGTTCGTCAGAGCTCGACCCGAACGGATCGAAATACCAAAATTTTCGATCAAGATATCTCGAGCTATACACGATCGTTTCTTGTGATTCCAAGCTTGTTGAGTTCGCAAGGAAGTTCTGAACAAGTTTCCAGAAGGGATCGGGGCCTGAGGTTGCAGTTTTCACGTCGGTTTTCAAGCTCACCGGTTTCTGCATTTTTTCCGGCCGCCGACTGTAAATCGGTAATTTCGATGCCTTCCCGTCATTTTTAGGTGTTGTACTAGTTATGAAAGTTGCTCAGAATGATGAAATGAAGGGGACAAGCTCGGCCCCGACACCATTGGTGGTGGTCGGTGGCGGCTCTGTCCCTAACTCCGGCGGCCTTTTCCGGCCACCTCCGGAGGTCTAAAATTTGGTTTATGTCCATTTTATGATTCTATGTTTCGATACGATCATTTCGGCGTATTATACGCATTTTTCGGATATCGTATGAATTAGTTATGAATTTTGTGATTTCGATCGATTTCGGTCGTTAGATTTTTGATCTGTGAAATTATGACCGTTGGATGAACTTGTAAATTTGTTATGATGATCATATGACTGTCCCAGAGGCTTTGTGTGGTCATGGGTGAAGATCCGACCGTTGGATCTTCGTATATGTGAAAAACGGTAATTAGGGGAGCGATTCGTGAGAAACCGCTCGTCGGATTTTAATGTGAATTAGAATCTGACCGTTAATTAGTGGTTAAATTATGAGTTGAATTTGTTGGCTAAATTCGAATCACATTTGATTAGGTGATTGACGGATTTTAATTGCGTGGGCTATTCGGCGTTAATTATAAATTATAATTTATAATTATATTGAAGACGCAGCGGGAGTTTCGAGGTGAGTAAAACTCACGTGGTTCATATTACGAACCGAGCATTTTAATTTATTTATTTTTGGTAATTGTGTGAAAAATATTTGCGGATTAAATATTTGTTTTAAAATTTCATGGACTTGAATCACCACGGTCCATAGGTAAGTAAAATGAATTTTAACTATACAAATGAATTTCATAATTTTCTTGTGTGAACTATAGATGGTATTAGTGGTCATTCCTGAGTGGATGATTACGTATATATATATATTTACGTGGAAAATATATATTGATGAGTGGATTGTTTGATTGATGATATGATTGAGTGGAATTGATGAGTTGATTTTATTACGATTGTGTAATTCCATAATAATTTGATGTATCTTGGTTGGGTTGATTTCAGTATGTGATGTTATATGTTGGGTTCATTTGTGGGTTTAGGGTTAACATAATGACCGGTGTGGGTAATCGGACGCTCTAATCCTAGTGTGGATGATGGGATACGATTGGTTGAGTATGTGAAATTATTGGACGTTCTAAATATGTATATAGGTATGCATATTGATGAAATACAATAATTGATAAATATGTCGGATGCCATAACCTAGGCCAGGTGACGGGCTACGATTCAGTTAGAGCTCTAGTCTGTCAAGTACCGTATTTTTATAAATACGATGATGAGAGTTGTGGAAAACGTTGTAAGTGAGGTTGTCATGATATATTGAATTGGTGTTGTTTGAGATTGTTTATTAATTGCATATGTGGAAATAATTGAGTGTTACTGAGTGTGGAAATAAATGAGATCAAATTAAGTAACAGTTCATTCTTTTGCTCATACAAGCTTTCATAAGCTTACCGGGTTTTGTGTTGTTGCAATCCCGGTACACTATTCAATGGTGTAGCGGATATTCCTGCAGGTCAGGATAACCAGGGAGGTGACCGAGCTGCTTAGGTGTTTCAGCAGTTTTGTTAGTAATTAGTGGTGAGGTGTGTGTATGCTCATTTAGAGCTTTACACTACATTTGGATTTGTGTTGTAATAATTAACCGAGACTAAATTCGGTTTGATTTTATTTCGTGTGGTGAGTATGTTAAGAAAAGAAAATTTTTCTGGATGATTATTTTGAGTTAGTAGTATTTCATGTTTCGGATTTTGAATTGTTATTTTAAAATTCGGGGCGTGACAACCACAAACTCAAATAATCATCCTGAAAATTTCTTTTCTTAACAACCTCACCAAACGAAATAAAATCAAACTGAATTTAGTCTCGGTTAATTATTACAACTTAAATACAAAATGAACTGTAAAGCTCTAAATGAGCACACACACCTCACAACTCAATGAAATAAAAATAACTGCTATAACACCTAAGTAGCTCGGTCACCTCCCTGTTTATCCTGACCTGTAGAAATATCTGCTACACCATTTGAATAGTGTACCAGGATTGCAACAGCACAAAACCCGGTAAGCTCATGAAAGCTCATATGAGTCAAAAGAAATGACTGTTGTTTAATTTAATCATAATTATTTCCACTCAAATCAACACTCAACAATTTCCACATCCACGAAGTACCAACAATCTCAATAAAACACCAATTCCATAAATCAAGACAAACCCCCAACTCACATCTTTCTTCACAAAACCTCATCATCGTATTTATAAAAATACGGTACTTGACAGACTAGAGCTCTAACTGAATCGTAGCCCGTCACCTGGCCTAGGTTATGGCATCGACATATTTATCATTATCGTATTTCATCAATATGTATACTTATATACATATTTAGAACGTCCGATAATTGCACATACTCAACCAATCGTATCCCATCATCCCCCAGGATTAGAGCGTCCGATTAACCCACACTGGTCACTACGTTGACCCTAAATCCATAAATGAGCACAACATGTATTATCACATACTGAAATCAACCCAACCAAGATACACAATATTATTATGAAATTAAGCATTTGAAATATAATTCAAATCATCAATTCAACTCAATTATATCATCACTCAACAATCCACCCATCAATATATATTTTCCATGTAAATATATATATATATATATATATACACACGTAATCATCCACTCAGAAATGACCACTAATACCATCTATAGTTCACACAAGAAAATCGTGAAATTCATTTGTATAATTTAAAATTCATTTTACTTACATATGGACCGTAGTGAGCAAGTCCATGAAATTTAAAAAAAAAATATTTAATCCACAAATATTTTTCACACAATTACCAAAAATAAATAAATTTAAAGCGCTCGGTTCGTAATATGAACCACGTGAATTTTACTCACCTCGATACTCCCGCTGCGTCTTCAAATAAATATAAATCATGCCGAAATGGCTCATCCAATTAAAATCCGTCAATCACCTAATCAAATGTGATTCGAATTTAGCCAATAATTCCAAAACATAACCGAACTATCATTTAACGGCCGGATTCTAATTTATAAGAAAATCCGGCTGACGGATTCTCACGAATCGCTCCCCAAATCACCGTTTTGCACTTATACGAGATCCAACGGTTGGATCTTCGCCCATGACCACACAAAGCCACTGGGACAGTCATATAATCATCATATCAAAACTACAAGTCCATCGGACGGTTCAAATTTCACAGATCATAAATCTAACGATCGAAATCGATCGAAATCTCAAAATTCATAACTAAATCATACGATATCCGAAAAATACGTTTAATATGCCAGAATGATCGTATTGAAACGTAGAATCATAAAATGGACAGAAAATAAATTTTAGACCTCCGAAGATGGCCGGAAAGGGCCACCGGAATTAGGGACAGAGCCGCCGGCGACCACCACCAATGGTGTCGGGGTCAAGCTTTTCCCCTTCGTTTCATCATTCTGAGCAACTTTCATAACTAGCACAAGACCAAAAAACGATGGGAAGGGATTGAAAATTACCAATTACAGTCGGCGGCGGGAATTTTTCCAGAAACCGGCGAGCTTGAAAACCGACTTGAAAACTGCAACAAATCGCTTCAATCTCTTCTGGAAACTTGTTCAGAACTTCATTGCGAACTCACCAGGCCAAGAATCACAAGAAACGATCTTGTATAACTCGAGATATTTGGATCGATAGGTTGTTTTTCGATCTAATGGGGTCGAACTCCGATGAAAGTAAAAACGGTCGACCCAGTTCCAGTTCTTCTTGGTGCTTGTTAAGGAAGTTGAGGCGAGTTCAATGAGTCAAGAATCAAGTGAAATGGTGCCCTATAGCTCGAGATATCGAGATCGAACCGAAAACGAGCTTATTCGGTTCGGGCCTCGCCGCCGCCGCTGTCGGCAGTGTCGCGACTCAAGGCTGCCTCTAGCAGCTGCGCAAGGTCGAGACGAAGCTCTTGGAGGTGGTTTGAGGTAGTGGGGTGGCCGGATGAGGAGGAGGGAGCACGGTGACGCCGTGCTCTGTTTTGCTGGGCTCGGCCGAGAGGGAGAGGACGCGAGAGAGAGAGATGAACAGTGACTTCTGAAAATGGAAAGGAGGCCAGACCAAAGAGGAAGTTTCTGAAACTAGCTAGGGTTTTATCCTATTCATACCAAAATAGAAATAATTTCTAAATTCTATAACTAATTCAAAACAAGTCCGGACAATGTGTTCCGCATACGCACGGACTCGTATCGACGAGCTCTATAACTTTCGTGAACAAAGTTTCCCCAATTTTTGCACGTATAAAAAGTCAATTTCTCAAACCGAGCATTTCGAGCTTTTTCATTAAAATAATCATTTCATACTTTCGATAATTCAAAAAGTGAAATATTATCGAACAACATTCGTGAAATCGTACAATCACAATCACTCGAATTTAAAATGAAAATTTCGGTTATTACAATCTCCCCCCTTAAAGGAATTTCGTCCTGGAATTCAAGTATCCAATTCCCCAAAGAGCTGTGGATACCTCACTCTCATGTCAGATTCTAATTCCCATGACGCATCACCCTCGTCATGATGACTCCACAACACCTTCACAAGATCAACCTCTTTCCTATGAAGCTTCTTCGTGGACCTATCCAAGATACGAACAGGTTCAACTACAAATGTCACATCTGTGTTTACTTCGATCGCACCGTGATCAATCACGTGAGACTCGTCTTAGACATACTTCCTGAGCATAGACACATGGAAGACATTGTGCACACCCGACATGCTAACAGGTAAAGCAAGACGATATGTCAAGTTCTCAACCCTTTCCAGAATCTCAAAAGGTCCAACATATCTCGGTGCGAGTTTTCCCTTCTTGCCAAATCTCACTACACCTTTCATAGGTGAGACCTTCAAGAATACATGATCGCCTGTCTCAAACTCCAAAGGTCTACTCTTCAAGTTAGCATAACTCTTCTGTCTACTCTAAGCGGTTCGGATTTTGTCCCGAATAGTAGTGACATTCTCTGTAGTCTCCTATACAATCTCAGGACCGATGAACCCTTTATCCCGAACAGATAGGAGTCCTACATGGCCTACCATAAAGAGCCTCATATGGGGCCATACCGATACTGAAGTGATAGATGTTGGTGTAGTCAAACTCTACCAATGGCAGATGATCCGCCCAACTACCCTTAAAATCCAGAACACAAGCTCTAAGCAAATCCTCCATCACCTGATTCACTCTCTCGGTCTGCCCATCTGTCTGTGAGTGAAATGCAGTGCTCATAGCTAGAGATGTACCAAATGCTTTATGGAACCTACGCCAGAATTCTGAAGTGAAACGAGCATCACGATCAGAGACAATCGTCACAGGTACTCCATGAAGCCTCACTATCTCGTTCACGTACAACTTACACAACGCATCCCCTGAGTCCGTTTTTGCCACCGGAAGAAAGTGTGTTGACTTTGTCAACCGGTCAACAATCACCCAAATCGAGTTATAACTTTGCCTGGGCCTAGGCAATCCAGTTACAAAGTCCATGGAGATATCTTCCCATTTCCAAACAGGAATAGGCAAGGGATTCAACATTCCTGCAGGTCTCTGATGTTCTGCCTTCACTTGTTGACAGGTAAGACACTTCGACACATGTTCTGGTACATCCCTCTTCATACCATACCACCAAAACTGCCTTCGTAGATCCATATACATTTTAGTACCTCCTGGATGTATAGTGTATCGAGACCTATATGCTTCCCGCATGATCTCCTCTCTGGGGTTATCAACACTCGGTACATAAAATCTCCCTCGAAATCTCGACCGTCCATTTGCCCCAATCATCCACTCGGAAGGACCCTCCAAATCCTGATCAGCGGTCATCTCAGCAATCCTCGCCTGAGCAAACTCATCAAGCGTTTGACCCTGAATGATCCTAGAGATCAAGGTGGGCTGTAAGGTGATACTACCGAGAAAGATTCCCTGTCCTGCTCCTGCGGGTATAAGGTCAAACTCTGATGTAGCCTCTAATATGCCCTACTCTCGCACCATAATAGCTGCTATGATCACTCGAGGTTTCCTACTCAAAGCATCCGCCACTATATTCGCCTTTCCGGGATGATACTCCAAGGTGAAATCATAGTCCTTAATGAGCTCCATCCATCTTCTTTGCCTTATGTTCAATTCTTTCTGGGAGAATAAATACTTCAAACTCTTATGACCAGAAATTAGTTCAAATTTCTCACCATAAAGATAGTGCCTCCAAATCTTCAAGGCAAACACCACTGCTGCTAGCTCTAGATCATGAGTGGGGTAATTCCGCTTATGTACCTTCAACTGTCTAAAACCGTAAGCAACAACGCTACCATTCTACATACACCCCAAACCCTAATGGGATGTATCGCTGTAAATGACTAACCCACCACCACTAGTAGGAGCTATAATCAATCTAGTTTTCAGCTCATTGAAAGCCTTCTCACACTCATCCGACCACACGAACTGAGTGTCTTTCCTAGTCAATTTGGTCAAAGCCGAAGCAATACCAGAAAACCCTTCGATGAAACGCCTGTAATACCTTGCCAAACCAAGGAAGTAACGGATTTCTGTAACCATAGTAAGGCGACTCTAACTCATCACTGCTTCAACCTTCGAAGGATCAATAGAAACTCCATCCTTCGAGACCACATGACCAAGGAATTTGACTTCACTCTGCCAAAAAGCGCACTTCTCGAACTTGGCAAATAATTTCTGCTCTCTCAACTTTTGTAGCACGATCCGTAGATACTTCTCAAGCTCATTTGATGACCTTGAATAAATTAAGATGTCGTCAACGAACACCACCACTAACTGATCCAAATAAGGACTGAACGTGCGGTTCATCAAGTCCATAAATGCTGCAAGTGCATTTGTGAGACCAAAAGGCATGACAAGACACTCAAAATGTCCATACCTGGTCCTGAACGCTGTCTTTGGAATATCTTCATCCTTCACCCTTAACTGGTGATATCAGATCTCAAATCAATCTTTGAGAACACAGTAGCTTCTCTAAGGTGATCGAACAAGTCATCAATCCTAGGTAAAGGGTACATGCTCTTGATGGTCACCTTGTTCAGCTGTTGATAATCCACACATAACCGAAGTGAATTATCCTTCTTCTTCACGAACAACATTGGTGCGCCCCAAGGAGATACACTAGCCTAAATGAACCCTTGTGCAAGTAAGCCTTCAATCTGAACCTTCAACTCCTGAAGTTCAGCTGGAGCCATTCGATAGGGTGCCTTCGATACAGGTGAAGTACCTGGTATCACATCAATGGAGAAGTTCATTACCCTTTTCGGAGGTAACCCAGGGATTTCCTGAAACACGTCAGCATACTCTGAAACTACAGGAATCCATATAATCTTTGAAATACTACTCCTTGATTCAATATGGGCCAAAATCCCTGTCCTCATGGTGATGTCCGACTTCAGACAACGGTAATGAAACACCGGTTGTCCCGGAACATGGAAGGACACAATCATCCTAAAACAATCAATAACAGCATGGTTCGGGCTCAACTAATCCATACCCAAAATCACATCATACGTGTGATCCTGAATCACAATCAAAGATGCAGAGAACTCTCTGCCACTAATCCCAATAGGGCAATCATCACAGAACATGCTAAGCTCAAGAGACACACTGAGAGGTGATGTAACAGATAATGATCTAGTAAAAGGCATAGCAATTAAACCCAATACATCCACAACCGAACTAGATATGAAAGAGTGTGAGGCTCCCATATCAAACAGTATTCTAGTAAGATAGTGATAAACAGATAAGGTACCTTCCACTCCCGTGCCTGCTTGACCGATGGCAAAGACTCTAGCAGGTGCAGGTGGTAGCTGCCTCTGCTGGTTACCCTACACTCTACCTTGATTTCGGGGACACTCCCTGGCCTGATGCCCTGCTTGTCCACAGCTGTAGCATCTCCTACCCCGTCGTTTTGTGCACGCACGAGAGATGTGGCCCGGCTCGCCACAGTTAAAGCACTTCATCGAGTTGCTGGTGCTATCTGCCTAATAGGCATAGCCTGAACAGGAGGAGCTACTGCTGCCCTAGCTGGAGCCTGATGCTGGAACTGAGTTCTCTGTCTCTTCCAGAACCCACCCCTGAAGTCTCTGGATCTACTGCTTCCTGCTATGGTCTTTCCCTTGCCCTGGAAGTCTCTTTCAGCAGACTCCTTCTATCTACGAATCAGATTCTACTGCTCAATGATCTGTGCCTTAGCTAAGATCTCTCTCTTAGTCTTCAACTCTAAGATGGCCACATCACGCTCAATCGAAGGACTCAACCCTCTCTGAAACTTCTTGGCCAAGTCTTCATCCTCCATTTGCCTCACATACTTGTACAGTCTGGAGAACTTCGCATTATACTCGATTACGGTCATCTTCCCCTGTACAAGTGCAAGGAATTCTCATTCCAACATCTCCTTCACTGTTTGTGGAAAGTACTTCTCCCTGAACAGCCTCTCGAAGCCGTCCCATGTCAAAGTAGACACCTCAATGCTCCTCTGTGTGACGTTCCACCACACCCTAGCCTCGTCCTTCAGCATGAATGTGGCTAGCTTCCTCTTGTCGGTCTCACTACAATCAAGCAAATCAAAATAGGTCTGCAAATCCTCTATCCATCGATCCGCCACCATATAATCAATGCCTCCTCCAAACTTGGTTGCCCCTAAGCGGGTAATTTCCCTTGCTAGCATCAGCAAGCGAGCAGGATCATTAACCATGGCCACGGGAGGAATAGGCTGATCCTCATAAGGTGCCTCTACCTCCGTCTCGTATGCTTCTTCGACCGGAGGGGCCCTACCCCTACCTCGGCCTCTACCCCTGCCACGAGGTCTGCCTCTACCTCTACCTCTGGCTTCGTTCCCCTCAATCTCCATTACCTAATAAGCATGATATACTTGATTAATACACGCATAACACTTAAACAAAGCATAAGTCAAATACAGATCCATATTAAACAAGTACTAAGTATACATGACAACGCCTAAAGTTCTTCAGACATGCTAACGTTCCTAGCCAACCTAACGCTCTCACATACCCAATGACATTGTCAATACCGAAAAGCACACGATGGGGATCCGTTGCAGACAGGCCATCACTCGGAAACTATTGACATATCATCAAATATGTAACCTTATGTTCTGATACCAAACTGTCACACCCCGAATTTTTTGAATAAAATTCAAAATCCGAAACATGAAAATTACCACAAACTCAAATAATCATCCTGAAAATTTCTTTTCTTAACAACCTCACCACACGAAATAAAATCAAACCGAATTTTGTCTCGGTTAATTATTACAACTCAAATACAAAATGAATTGTAAAGCTCTAAATGAGCACACACACCTCACAACTCAATGAAATAAAAATAACTGCTATAACACCTAAGCAGCTCGGTCACCTCCCTGGTTATCCTAACCTGCAGGAACATCCGCTACACAATTTGAGTAGTGTACTGGGATTGCAACAACACAAAACCCGATAAGCTCATGAAAGCTCGTATGAGTCAAAAGAAATGACTGTTGTTTAATTTAATCATAATTATTTCCACTCAAATCAACACTCAACAATTTCCACGTCCACGAAGTACCAACCATTTCAATCAAACACCAATTCCATAAATCAAGACAAACCCCCAACTCACATCTTTCTTCACAAAACCTCAACATCGCATTTATAAAAATACTGTACTTGACAGACTAGAGCTCTAACTGAATCGTAGCCCGTCACCTGGCCTAGATAATGGCATCCGACATATTTATCATTATCATATTTCATCAATATGTATACTTATATACATATTTAGAACGTCCGATAATTGCTCATACTCAACCAATCGTATCCCATCATCCCCCAGGATTAGAGCGTCCGATTACCCCACACCGGTCACTACGTTGACCCTAAATCCATAAATGAGCATAACATGTATTATCACATACTGAAATCAACCCAACCAAAATATACAATATTATTATGGAATTAAGCATTTGAAATATAATTCAAATCATCAATTCAACTCAATCATATCATCACTCAACAATCCACCCATCAATATATATTTTTCACGTATATATATATATATATATATATATATACACACACGTAATCATCCACTCAGGAATGACCACTAATACCATCTATAGTTCACACAAGAAAATCGTGAAATTCATTTGTATAATTTAAAATTCATTTTACTTACCTATGGACCGTAGTGAGCAAGTCCATGAAATTTAAAAAAAAATATTTAATCCACAAATATTTTTCACACAATTACCAAAAGTAAATAAATTTAAAGCGCTCGGTTCGTAATATGAACCACGTGAGTTTTACTCACCTCGATACTCCCGCTGCGTCTTCAAATAAATATAAATCACGCCGAAATAGCTCACCCAATTAAAATCCGTCAAACACCTAATCAAATGTGATTCGAATTTAGCCAATAATTCCAAAACATAACCGAACTACCATTTAACGGATGGATTCTAATTTATACGAAAATCCAACGGTCGGATCTTGGCCCATGACCACACAAAGCCACTGGGACCGTCATATGATCATCATATCAAAACTACAAGTCCATCGGACGGTTCAAATTTCACAGATCATAAATCTAACGATCGAAATCGATCGAAATCTCAAAATTCATAACTAAATCATACGATATCCGAAAAATGCGTATAATATGCCGAAATGATCGTATTGAAACGTAGAATCATAAAATGGATAGAAACTAAATTTTAGACCTCCGGAGGTGGCTGAAAAGGGCCACCAGAGTTAGAGACAGAGCCGCCGCCGACCACCACCAATGGTGTCGGGGCCGAGCTTCTCCCCTTCGTTTCATCATCTTGAGCAACTTTCATAACTAGCACAAGACCAAAAAAAGACAGGAAGGGATAAAGAGGAAGTTTCTGAAATTAGCTAGGGTTTTATCCTATTTATACCAAAATAGAAATAATTTCTAAATTCTATAACTAATTAAAAAAAAATCCGGACAATGTGTTCCGCATACGCACGGACTCGTATCGACGAGCTCTACAACTTTCGTGAAAGAAGTTTCCCCAATTTTTGCACGTATAAAAAGTCGATTTCTCAAACTGAGCATTTCGAGCTTTTCCGTTAAAATAATCGTTTCGTACTTTCGATAATTCAAAAAGTGAAATATTATCGAACAACATTCGTGAAATTGTACAATCATAATCACTCGAATGTAAAATGAAAATTTCGGTTATTATATTAGTATCATGAAGTTCCCGAACCTGAAAAAAGAACAATGAAAATATTATGTAGGCAAGTGAATTAGTGTGGAGCTTATAGAGGGAGCAGATGGTCTTGTAGTTGAACTTACAGCATATTTCACGTCATCATAATTGTTATAATCAACCAAGCCATAAGTCCCTGAATAGAAAGCAGGAAATTACCCATCTCTAACAATATAAAACTCAAAATGCAGAATTGCAGATCCACACCGGAACAGTAAAATGAGAATAAACAAAAGATAAGATCAGATCCACAATTAACCAAAGGATAAAATCGAGGAGATTTAGTAGCAGAGAGAGGGAAAGGTCGGAGAGCTTTGACTGACCTGAAACGCGGTTGCCGGGGAGAGAGAGAGAGGGAGAATTCTAGAGAGAGAAATTGGTATGAGTTTTAGAGAGAGAGAAAGGTGGAGAGATGACCAGATTGTTGGCCCGTCGGCGTCTACCACTATTACTTCAATTTTTTTATTTTTTTTAATTGGGTATTGTATATTAAGTCAGTTGCAATACCTGTAAATTGTGACGAAACTCAAGCATTTTGGTCATTTTACATTAAAATTGGGAGTCGGGCTTGCATCATTTGACTTTTGGGTCTGGGCTCATGTCCTTATTTGTATAAATATTTTTGAAAGTGAGTTTTGTGTTTACATCTTTGATCATGTGCTACTATGTAATTTTCTAGAAATATAAACATGCACACGACAGCAATCTTTGTTGAGGATCGCACTCCTGTAAGAGGAGGAACCACATATTGAGAATCGACTTGTAAAGCTCAAAACACAGCCCCAGTTCTCCCTAAACCCTAATATGATTGTGCTCTAAAGTACTGTGGAATGGCACTGCCTTGACAATCTAGCTATTTTGGGACTAGATTTTGACGTTGTGATGAAGGCTAGGTCCATTCGAAATCAACAAAAGTAGCAGAAAAGTTATATTTCATCTTGTTCTTCTCAGAAAAACAATTCAAATCATGCAGATTATATGAACCAGATATTCAATTGACTAACCCTCCCAAACCTTTTATTTTGGTACAAAACTTTGGTTTAGTTCAATTCCTCTAGATGCTCAACAAGTACTTCGACAAACTGAGATTTCAAACACACCTTTTCATCAGAGCCAAAGTCAACTGCACTGTCCCCAAATGTCTTATGCAATTCTCTAAAACAAAGCAGTTTCCGGTAAACGCAACTGATCATCTCTTAATTTTCTCGGCTGGTTTTTTGGGTTTATGTTAGATTTTTAAATTGATGAATTTAAATTGTACACATGTTTAATTGATACAATTCTTGCCAATTCTTTTCGAAATTGATTGCAGAAACTCTTGTGATAAAATCTCAATAAAGACACATTTGCAATGTTGTTGAAGTGGTCAGCAAATTCTCTGATACAGTGATACTGTTGAGTATCTGTAATTCTCTCATGGTGAGCTGTTTACTCTTGAGTCTTTCTTTCAATTTTTTGCAATGATTTCATACGGTTCTTTTGGTATTCATTAGTCTACCACGACGCAATTAGAGATAACATTTAAAGATACCTTTCAAGAATCGGTTAATGATGTCACTGACATTTAAATTTGTCACCTCTACAGTATCAGTTCTTTCAAATAGCCTACTTGTATTCAAATATAGAGGGATGCTAGCAAACTTTCCCTCCAACTTTTTCCTTTCTACCTTCCCCACTTATATTGTGTCATGTAGATTCATTTATGATTACAATCTATATATTTACTACCTTAAAAAAAAACTAATTTCATTCTATGTTTTATCTTTATTTATGTTTGACCTTATTAAATGCTCACTATTAATATGAAAAAATAAAAAACTCTTGACTCTTTTGTTTTTCTAATTTTCTTCTAATCTTTTCTTCATTTCTTATATTTTCTAAGATTTTCAATGAAAATTTTTCTTTCATTTATTTGGTCATGTTCCATAATACTAAGTCTTTTTTGACATTTTTTTTATATATAAAACACACAAAAAACAAAAAGAAACAAAAAAAAAACAATTGTAAAGCTCACTGACATGGCAACTGCAAATTTTTTTTCCTTCCTTTTTGTTAGAACTTAGAACACATGTTAGATTAGATGATTATATAAACTCTCTCTCTCTCTCTCTCTCTTAACATTCTCTTTGATATATGTATATAAGTAAAGCAAACGTTTGGCCGTTGTTTTGGTTTCAATTCTTTTTTCTTTCTTTTGGGAAAAAATTTGAAGTATGTTCTTAAATATATATATATATATATATATATATATAGACACACACACACACACATCGCTTCTCCACTGAGGACGTCCCAGTTTTTCATAGGTATGGATTTTAGGTTTTGACCCACTTTTCGATCATATTTTTGCATCTTAACTGTTCAGTTTTTAGGTCCTAATGTATAGATCACCTCTACAAAATTTTAGCCAAATTGGTGATCGTTAAGGCATCCAAAACTGCAATTTACAACAATGTACACGAACGATTCCGGTTCGACAGATTCGGTTCGTTCGTGTAAATTGCAGTTTTGGATGCCTTAACGATCGCCAATTTGGCTGGAATTTTGTAGAGGTGATCTATACATTAGGACCTAAAAACTGAACGGTTAAGATGTGAAAATATGATCGAAAAGTGTGTCAAAAATGAAAATTCGTACCTTTTTTCTTAGGTCCGGATATCCACACCTGAGCAAAGTTATATATATATATATATGGGATTTTTCTCAGGTAATGACGTCCTTACCTAAGGTCTAGGTACGGATTTGGTGTTTTCGCCCACTTTACGATCACATTTTCACATCGTAACCGTTCAGTTTTTAGGTCCTAATATATTGATCACCTCTGAAAAATTTCAGCCAATTTGGTGATCGCTAAGGCGTTCAAAACTGTAATTTACACAAACGAACCAAATCTGTCGAACCGGAACCGTTCGTTTACATTGTTGTAATTTACAATTTTGGATGCCTTAACGTTCACTAAATTGGCTAAATTTTGCAGAGGTGATCTATACATTAGGACCTAAAAACTGAACAGTTAAGATGTAAAATGTGATCGGAAAGTGGGTGAAAACCAGAAATCCGTACCTAAGGTTAGGTAAGGACGTCCTTAGTGTAGCCGGACTGTATGTATATGTATATGTATTTCTTACGTAGATACATATGTAAGCCCACAAGAGTAATATAAATTGCAAATAAAAAGGATTCATAAAAGAAAAGAAAAAAGTTGCGAAAACTAAAATTAATTACTAAAAATTAAATGCATGTGAAATTAAATGAGGGTAAAAAGGGAAAGTGAAAACTTATCTTTTAATTGTATTAATTATTTGAATTTTTTTAGATAGTGGAATACACATGGCATGCAATGAATGAAGAAGGTAGAAAAGAAAAAGTTGGAGTGGAAGGTTGCTAGCATTCCTCTCAAATATGGCCAACCACAACACCGCATCCATTGTCCTTGTTAAAACTATTAATCACCAATGATTTGCCACTTTTACTTTGGTACTTGTAGTTTTTCAAATTTTGAATTATTCCTTTAAGTTTTTGGGTTAATTACATATAAGTGCATATTTGAATGTTTTTTTAGCCATAAGGCCACCAACTAGTTTTTTAGCCATAAGGCCATCAACTTTTTTTTCCCTCGTAAGGCCACTAGATTAAAAAGGGTGTTAAATTTTAGATATAAAAACAAACATATTTACATAAATACTATTAGAGTAAAATGTCAACAATCATTATCTCTCTCCTCTCCGGCAAGGTCTCCAGCCAACTCCGGCGGGTCTCGATCGACCTCCGGCTAATTCTGACCGGTCTCCGGCCGACCTCCGACCAACTCCGGCAAATCTCTGGCGACCACAAAAGCTACTGTTACTAACACCAAAAGTTACTATCACTAGCAACTAAATCCATTCTGGTGAGATTTCCGGCAACCTCCGGCGAGGTCACAAAAGCTATTATTACCAACAACAAAAACTACTGTCACTAGCAACAAAAGCTATTTTGATGAGATTTCTGACGACGTCACAAAAGCTACTGTCACTGATAATTAAAGCTACTATCGTGAGATTTCCAGCGATGTCACAAAAGCTACTATTACCAACAAAAGATACGCTCCCCAAAACCAAAAACTACTATCCCCACTAACACAAGCTACGCTCTCCAAAACCAAGAACTACTATCACCAGCAACAAACGCTACTATCAACAGGTAACAAAAGGTACTCTCACTATCACCAAAAGGTACTCTCATCAACGTCAAAAGCAACAACCATGCAGAACAAAAACTGATCTTAGAGACTGAGAAAACCATTCTCAAAGACTAAGAAAGCTATGAAAATATAAAAGATACAACCAAAATAATAATAATAATGCAATCGAGAGGAAAAAAAAACTTATTCAATGATATAAAAAGTATGCAGCATTCAATAGTGATATAACTATGAAAACAGCTACTTCTACAATTGTAAAAATCTATTACAATAGCTGTATAAAGCTACTGTCAATATTGTAATGCTATTATCAGTCTTCAATGGTGACGCTCTAAATCTATAGGCATAATTTTACCACCTTCACCACGAGATTTCATTTTAACATTTCTTGGTTGGTTAAATGATCTCTTCGTCCATGGAGGCTTCAATATCCAAATTCACATGATTTTGAAATCTACTAGTACAAATGCAAAGGTGAAGAGTTCTGCAAAACAAAGATACAACCAAATATGAGTACTTCAAATGAAAACTAAAAAACAACAATGTACCTCTGTGCCGCAAACGTGGCACTCTTTATCAACTAGATAGTCAAAAACAAACAATTTAAAAAGCTACTATTACAGATCTACAAAACTACTGGACCAGTAATAAAAAGCTAATGACATAGGTACAGGAAGCTACTATAAAACATGTACAAATCTACTAGACCAATAATAAAAAGCTAAAGCTACTATAACACATGTACAATGCTATTGGACCAATAATAAAAAACTACTGACATAGGTACATAAAGCTAATATAACATATGCACAAATCTACTGGACCAATAATAAAAAACTACTGACATAAGTACAGAAAACTACTATAACACATGTACAAAGCCGCTAGACCAGTAATAAAAAACTGCTGACATAGATACTGATTGCAACAAAACCAACTAATTATCCATATTGATAGTCTAGCAAAAATCTCAAACAAGAAATGCTAGACAAACAAAATCACAACAAAAAGAAAACTGTATTTCATACATAATCTTGATTTTCCAATAAGCTATTGACAGAAGACAACTTGAAATCAATCAAAATAAAAACATAACAGTTACTAAAATCAACTTGAAAAGATACTAGCATAGGCATAGAAAGATATTATCACTATGTTGAAAAACCACCATAATAGTTATAGAGAGCTACTGATTTGAAATCAATCAAAATAAAATAGAAAACTACTGACATCAGCTTCAAAAGATATTAACATAAACATAGAAAGCTACTATCACTATGTTGCAAAGCCACTATGTTGCAATAAACACTATTATTCCAAGAAACCATGCGTCATTTTTTTCAAACCAGAAAAAGAAAAAAAAGCTTTTTTTCTTTTATTCTCTCAATTGAGGATGCTTAAGTTACCACTGCTTGAATGCAGATACATAAACCTGGACTACCTGAATTGACGAAAATGAAGTGCCAAGCATCTATCGAAATTGTCCATACAATAATGTACCCAAACAAACTCGTGACTGTAAATGTTATACTCATGTTCGATAATAAAACTATCAACATCATGTATTTTACCAGATTATAAGCTTCATATCACACTACTCAAAAACTGTCACGCCCCGAATTTTAGAATAAAAATTCAAAATCCGAAACATGAATTACTACAACTTAAAATAACCATCCTGAAAATTTCTTTTTCTTAACAACCTCACCACACAATTTAATTTCAAAAACCGAATTTAGTCTCAGTTAATTATTACGACTCACTCACAAATTAAATTGTAAAGCTCTATATGAGCATAACAAACCTCACAACTCAAATGAAATAAAAATAAATGCTGCAACACCTAAACAGCACGGTCACCTCCTAGTTATCCTGACCTGCAGGAATATCCGCTACACCATTTGAATAGTTGACCGGGTAAGCTTTTGAAAGATCGTATGAGTAAAAAGAAAGAACGGTTGTTTAATTAAATCATATTTATTTTCACCCAAGTCAACACTCAACAATTTTCACGTCCACAACAAACCAACAATCTCAAACAATCACCAAATCACAAATCAACATAAAAGCCTAATTCATATCTTTCTTCTCAAAACCCCGAAATCGTATTTATAAAAATACGGTATTAACAGACTAGAGCTCTAACTGAATCGTAGCTCGCCACCTAGCCTAGGTTATGGCATCTGACATATTTATCTTTATCGTATTTCATCAATATGTATACTTATATACATATTTAGAACGTCCAATACTCGTACTTACTCAACCAATCGTATCTCATCATCCACCTAGGATTATAGCGTCCGATTCCCCCATATCGGTCACTACATTGACCCTAAATCCATAATAAGTATAACAATATGTTTTCACACAATGAAATCAACTCATCCAACATACACAATATTATTATGATATTTAAGCATTTGAAATATAATCTAAATCATCATTCCAACTCAATCATATCATCACTCAACAAAACACACCAACCAATATATATTCCACGTAAATATATATATATATATATATATATACATGTAATCACCCACTCAGGAATGACCACTAATATCATCTATAGTTCACACAAGAAAATCGTGAAATTTATTTGTATAATTAAAATTCATTTTCCTTACCTATGGACCGTAGTTGATCAAGTCCATATGAGTTTAAAAAAAAAATATTCAATCCATAAATATTTTTCATACAATTACAAAAATAAATAATTTAAAGCATTCGGTTCATAATATGAACTACGTGAGTTTTACTCACCTCGAAACTCCAGCTGCGTCTTCACTTAAATACAAATCACAATAATTCAAATCCTCGTCAACTCAAGCAATCAAGTACCTAATCAAGTATGGTCTTTACTTAGCAAATGAAGCACGAAATAAACTTAAATGATGATCCAATGGTCGAATTCTAAAATATAGACGATCCAACGGTCAGATTCTAAAATAAAGACGATCCAACGGTCAGATCGAATTTAAACGATGATCCAACGGTTAGATCCTCACAGATCGCCCTTGGAAACATCCTATCAAAATTATACGAAAATCCGACAGACGGATCTTCAAGAATCACCTCACGAATCACTGTTTTACAATTATACGAAGATCCAACGATCGGATATTCGCCTGTAACCTCACAAAGTCATCGGGATAATCATATGATCATCATATTAAAATTTGAAATAAAACTGATGGTTTGATCTCCTTAAATAGTAAATCGAAGATAAACTGTAAAACCGTAAATAGTAACGTCAAAACTTAAATTGACTATTTATCAACTTTTTCTAACATGACCATGTTATATATCAAAACGCTCGTATGGATGCATAGATCATTGTCCAGATAATATAAACCCAAAATTCGGTCCTACGCGCCGCCACACGCTGTGGTCAGACGGTGGTCAACGCCGGTCAACTACCTCAGATGCAAAAATTGTCAACTACAAACGTCTTCAAAATGAAATTGTGAACAACTTTAAAACCTGACTTTTTCTAGATAAGGTCTAGATCGTCCTAGATCGAGCTTTGAAGTTGGATTAATCTCGAGCTTCTGATTATTTTCCAAATTGAATCTCAGCCATCGAAAACTTTAATCCTGGATCTTTCACTCCACACACAAAATCGTGATGCAAGGCTTATATGGGGTTGATCAGGAGGAAGAGGACATCACAAAAATGGGGAGGATCGGCCCGAGCACCATCGAAAATGTGGAATTCCGGCCGGGTCGGGTTGGAGGCTCGGAAAGAGGCTTCGATCCCTGCTAGGGAGCAGCGGCGGGGCGAAGCGAGGGCGGGGAGCGGCTGGGCGCAGCACGGCGAAGGCGGCATGGCCGGGAAGGGTGGTTTCCACCCGGGTCGGGTCTGGACGGGGGGGGGAGCTGTGCACGCTTGAAAGAAAGAGAGGAGAAGGGGGACTGAAATGCAAAAATGAGATTTTTTCGTCCTTAATGAAAAAAAATCTGATTTTTCATGATATTTATAGAAAAATTCCAATTTTCAAATATTCATAACTTATTCATACGAACTCCGAATATTACGTTCCACATATGCACGAACTCGTATCGACGAGCTCTACAAGTTTCATAAAGGAAGTTTTCATAAATAACGTCCATTTTCAAAAATTGTGTTCATTTTCGAAAATAAAATCATTCGAAACCAACTTTCTCAAACCACGACATACCAATTAATTCCAAGTATCATAATTCAATTAATATAACAATTATTGAATTACATAAATTTATTATATGAAAATTCGGGTCTTCACAGTTTACCCTCCTTAAAGGAATTTCGTCCCGAAATTCAAGCATGCTCGTCAACAAAAAGCTGAGGATACCTCTTCCTCATGTCGGACTTCAATTCCCATGACGCACCACTCTCATCATGATGACTCCACAACACCTTCACAAGGTCAACCTCCTTCCTACGAAGCTTCTTTGTAGACCTATCCAAGATACGAGCAGGTTCAACTATAAATGTCACATCTGAGTTTACTTCGATCGTACCATGATCAATCACGTGAGACTCATCTCGGACATACTTCCTGAGCATAGATACATGGAAGACATTGTGCACATCCAACATGCTAATAGGTAAAGCAAGTCGATATGCCAAGTTTCCAACCCTTTCTAGAATCTCGAAGGGTCCAACATACCTCGCTGCGAGTTTTCCCTTCTTGCCAAATCTCACCACACCTTTCATTGGTGAGACCTTCAAGAACACATGATCGCCTGTCTCAAACTCTAAAGGTCTCCTCTTCAAGTTAGCATAACTCTTCTGTCTACTCTGAGCGGTTCGGATTCTGTCCCGAATAGTAGTGACCTTCTCTGTAGTCTCCTGTACAATCTCAGAACCGAAGAACCCTTTGTCCCCTGCTTCCGTCCAACAGATAGGAGTCCTACATGGCCTACCATAAAGAGCCTCATATGGAGTCATACTGATACTGAAGTGATAGCTGGTGTTGTAGGCAAACTCTACTAATGGCAGGTGATCCGCCCAACTTCCCTTAAAGTCCAGAACACAAGCTCTAAGCATATCCTCCATCACCTGATTCACTCTCTCGGTCTGCTCATCTGTCTGTGGGTGAAATGCAGTGCTCATTGCAAGAGATGTGCCAAATGCCTTATGGAACCTACTCAGAATTCTGAAGTGAAACCAGCATCACGATCAGAGACAATCGTCACAGGCACACCATGAAGCCTCACTATTTCATTCACAAACAACTTACACAACACATCCCCTGAGTTCGTTTTTGCCACGGGAAGAAAATGTGCTGACTTAGTCAACCAGTCAACAATCACCCAAATTAAGTCATAACTTTGTCTGGACCTAGGCAATCCAATCACAAAGTCCATAGAGATATCTTTCCATTTCCAAACAGGAATCGGCAAGGGTTTCAACATTCATGCTAGTCTCCGATGCTCTGCCTTCACTTGCTGACATGTAAAACACTTCGACACATGCTCTGCCACATCCCTCTTCATTCCATACCACCAAAACTGCTTTCGTAGATCCATATACATTTTAGTACCCCCTAGATAGTGTATCGAGACCTATGTGCTTCCCGCATGATCTCCTCTCTGAGGTTATCAACACTCGATACATACAATATCCCTCGATATCTCCACCCTCCATCTACCCCAATCATCCACTCGGAAGGACCCTCCATATCCGGATCAGTAATCATCTCAGCAATCCTCGCCTGAGTAAACTCATCAAGTGTCTGACCCTGAATGATCCTGGAGATCAAGGTGGGCTGTAAGGTGATACTACTGAGAAAGATTCCATGTCCTACTCCTGCGGGCATAAGGTCAAACTCTAATGCAGCTTCTAACATGCACCACTCTTGCACCATAATCAATGCCATGTTACTCGAGGTTTCCTACTCAAAGCATCCGCCACTACATTCGCCTTTCCGGAAAGGTACTCCAAGGTGAAATCATAGTTCTTGATGAGCTCCATCCATCTTCTCTACCTCATGTTCAATTCTTTCTGGGAGAATAGATACTTCAAACTCTTCTGATCAGAAAAGAGTTCAAATTTCTCACCATAAAGATAGTACCTCCAAATCTTCAAGGCAAACACCACTGCTGCTAGCTCTAGATCATGAGTGGGGTAATTCCGCTCATGTACCTTCAACTGTCTAGAACTATTAGCAACAACGCTACCATTCTGCATCAACACACACCTCAAACCCTGATGAGATGCATCGCTGTAAAATATTAACCCACCACCACTAGTAGGAATAGTCAACACCGGAGCTGTAGTCAATCTAGTCTTCAGCTCATTGAAAGCCTTTTCACACTCATCCGACCGCACGAACTGAGTGTCCTTCCTTGTCAATTTGGTCAAAGCCGAAGCAATACCAGTAAACCCTTCAATGAAACGCCTGTAATACCCTGCCAAACAAAGGAAGCTACGGATTTCTGTAACCGTAGTAGGGTGACTCCAACTCATCACTGCTTCAACCTTCGAAGGATCCATAGAAACTCTATCCTTCGAGACCACATGACCAAGGAACTTGATTTCACTCTGCCAGAAATCGCACTTCTCAAACTTGGCAAATAATTTCTTCTCTCTCAACGTCTGTAGCACGATCCGCAGATACTTCTCAAGCTCATTTGACGACCTTGAATAAATTAAGATGTCGTCAACGAACACTACCACAAACTGATCCAAGTAGGGACTGAACGTACGGTTTATCAAGTCCATAAATGCTGCAGGTGCATTCGTGAGACCAAAAGGCATGATAAGGAATTCAAAATGTCCATACCTGGTCCTAAACGCCGTCTTTGGAATATCTTCATCCTTCACACTTAACTGGTGATATCCATATCTCAAATCAATCTTTGAGAATACAGTAGCCTCTCTAAGCTGATCGAACAAGTCATTAATCCTAGGTAAAGAGTACCTGTTCTTAATGGACCTTGTTCAGCTGTCGATAATCCACACATAACCGCAGTGAATTATCCTTCTTCTTCACGAACAACATTGGTGCGCCCCAAGTAGACATACTAGCCTGAATGAACCCTTGCGCAAGTAATCCCTTAATCTGAACCTTCAACTCCTAAAGTTCAGCTGGTGTCATTCGATAGGGTACCCTCGATACAGGTGAAGTACCTGGTATCACATCAATGGAGAAGTCCATTACCCTTTTCGGAGGTAACCCAGGGATCTCCTGAAACACGTCAGCATACTTTGAAACTATAGGAATCCCTATAATCCTTGAAGTACTGCTCCCTGATTCAATATGGGCCAAAATCCCTACCCTCATGGCGATGTCAGACTTCAGATAACGGTAATGAAATACTGGTTGTCCAGGAACATGGAAGGACACGATTATCCTAAAGCAATCAATCACAGCATGGTTCAGGCTCAACCAATCCATACCCAAAATCACATCATATGTGTGATCTGGAATCACAATCAAAGATGCAGATAACTCTCTGCCACCAATCCTAATAGGGCAATCATCACAAAACATGCTAAGCTCAAGAGACATGCAGAGAGGTGATGTAACACATAATGATCTAGTAAGAGACATAACAATCAAACCCAACACATCCACAACCGAACTAGATATGAAGAAGTGTGAGGCTCCTGTATCAAATAGTACTCCAGTAAGATTGTGATAAACAGATAGAGTACCTTCCACTCTCGTGCCTGCCTGACCAATGGCAAAGACTCTAGCAGGGGCAGGCGGCAGCTGCCTCTGCTGGTTTCCCTGCACTCTACCCTGATTTCGGGGACACTCCCTGGCCTGGTGCCCTGTCTGTCCACAGCTATAGCATACCCTACCCAGTGGTTTCATGCACGCACGAGAGATGTGGCCCAGCGCGCCACAGTTAAAGCACTTCACTGGAGCTACTGGTGTTATCTGCCTAATAGGCATAGCCTGAATGGAGGAGCTACTGTTACCCTAGCTGGTGCATGATGCTAGAACTGAGTCCTCTGTTTCTTCCAGAATCCGCCCCTGAAGTCTCTGGACCTACTGCTTCCTGCTATGGCCTTTCCCTTGCCCTAAAAGTCTCTCTCAGCAGACTCCTTCTCTCTACGAATCAGGTTCTGCTGCTCAATGATCTGTGCCTTAGCCAAGATCTCTCTCTTCGTCTTCAGCTCTAAGATGGCCACATCACGCTCAATCGAATGGCTCAACCCTCGCTGAAACTTCTTAGCCAAGTCTTCGTCATCTATCTGCTTCACATACTTGTACAGCCTGGGAATAGTTATAAGAAATCTATTTGAACAAAAGAGACTCATATTTCCCTGAAAAAGAGAAAAATCAGAATATGGGGAGCTATTGGAGTTACTTCACATTAGGTCCAGAATTTTAGGAGTAGGATGCTAAAATGTAAAATTGCAAGCTGATATGGATCCATTTGCTAAAAAAGAGTATGAAGTCGAATCTCTTAATGGCACCAGAATTTTTCTTCATTATAGTGCAATTCACTTTGCTTTTTCCTGTCTAATGAAAAATATATGTGTGAAGAAAATATGACAAAAAGTGTGGAAGTTTTCTAGAATATTACTTCAGGATGAAAAAGGATTTATAGCCTACATCTATATAGGAGGAGAAGGAGTGAAGAAACAAACTTAAATCACTCCCTAAAACTCTCAACAGCTTTCCCTTGATTTAAGGAACAAGCTACAAAACTTATGTTAGGACCCGAAATTTCATTACATAAATTTTTATAATTTAATAATTGTTTGAATATTTGAATTATAAATATTGAGACTATTTTGTAAGTTGTTGTGCGAGTAATTCGGTTTCGAATCGATTTTATTTTCGAAACTAACGTTATTTAGGAAGTCGTGAAAATTGAATTTTTATACGTATAAAGTTTGGGAAAACTTCCTTCATGAAAGTTGTAGATCTCGTCGATATGAGTCCGTGCATATGTGGAATGTGAAAATCGGAGTTCGTATGAGAAAATTATTAGCGTTTGAAAGTTGGAAATTTTCTATATATATGAGAAATTCCGAGATTTTTTCATAAATCTCGAAACTTCTCATTTTTGCTTTTCAGCCCCGAGAGCCCCTCCGTTTTCGACCGAAATCTAGGCTCCTATTCTTCGACCATATCTTCCTGCTCAAACCACCAAGCGACTTGATTCCAAAAGCAATTTTGGTTGCCTTGACGTCATTTACAACTTCCCAGAAGATATCGAGGTGAAAAACGGACTGTAGAAGGCGCTACAAGGCCGAGAAGCTGCACAGCGCTGCCGGAAATCGCCTCCACCTTCTCCAGGCGATTTCTCCCTCCTCAAGCGAGCTTTTGATGTGAAACAAAGTCCAGATCAACTCGCCTCCTCCCCATGAGTGGACTGGTGGTCTCTTTTCCTCCCTAAAGGGCGGCTACGTGGCGGAGGAGCTCGAGACCGATTAGAGCCTAATTTGAAGTCAACGATGATATCTCGAGTTCTAGGCCACCATTCTTCGTGTTCTTTGGCTTGCTGGACTTGTATCAAGGAGATGAACAAGCTTCAAGAAGAATCGAGCTGAGTAGTTGAATTTTTGACGTCGAACGGAGCACCTACCGGATTACGGAAATTTTCAAGCGAAACCGAAGCTTCCAAGGTATTTTTCGATCACTTCCCGTTGTTTTCTGATCTCAAGCTAGTTATGAAAAATGTTCAGCATGTTGAGATGAAGAAGAGCAGCTCAGCCCCGACGCCATTGGCGGTGGCCGGCAGCAGCTCTGCCACTAAATCCGGCGTCCTTTTTCGGCCACCTCCGGGGGTCACAAAGCAGTTTCTGCTCATTTTTAGATTCTACATTTCGATACGATCATTTCGATATATTATACGCAATTTTGGGATATTTTATGATTTAGTTATGAATTTTACAATTTCGATCGGTTTCAATCGTTCGATTTGTGATCTGTGAAGATTTGGACCGTCGATGGACTTATAGTTTTGATATAATGATCGTATGACTGTCCCAGTGACTTTGTGTGGTCATGGGCGAAGATCCGACCATTGGATCTTCGTATAATTGTAAAACAGTGATTCGGGAGGCGATTCGTGAGAATCCGTCCATCGGATTTTCGTATAATTTAGAATCCGACTGTTGGGTTATCATTTAAGTATGTTTTGGGTTACTGGCTAAGTCAAAGTCATTTGATTAGGTGATTGATGGTTTTACTTGGGTGAACAAGTTCGGTTGTGAATTGAACGATTTTAAAGATGCATCGGGAATATCTAGGTGAGTAAATTGCACATGGTTCATTTACGAACCGAAATTTAGTGATTTATATTGAATTGTGAATGTGTGGAAATTGTTTTGAAGAAAATAAAGATTTGTTTGAAATAATATGAACTTGATCAACTACGGTTCATAGGGCTGCGGTTCAGAGGTAACAAAATGAATTTAAGTGTAAATTGAATTTTGTTTTAATGCATGCGAACTATAGTTGGTATTAGTAGGCATTCCTGCATGAATGTCTATATATATTATTTAAGTGATGATATATATTTATTGATAGATTGTGTTGAGGAAACAATATGCATGATTGTATTGCTATTATTGTTTGGATGTTTACTTTTCGTGAACGATATATTGAGAGAGGTGTTGAGTTTTATTGTTTGAGAAATAATAAATTGTTTTGATCTGTGGAGATCAATAGGTCACGAGTGTGACCATGACATACTATCAGTGAACCATGCTCTTGTACCGGACTGGTGGTTGCTAATAGCATTATAATCGTGAACCACGCTCTGGCGCCGGGCTGGTGGTTGCGATCAGTTAGAGCTCTAGTCTGTCTGCCAAATGTTGAGTGGTCTTATGAGGGTAACGTTGAGGTTACTTGAGACTGATAAGTATGAGTTTTAAAAGAGAGTCTTGAGAGTATTATTTCCTTATGTTTCAGTGTATTTTGGAGTTACTTTATGTGTTTTTATTATTAACTTAAATGGTACAATCTCTAAATTTACTCATACGGGCTTTCAAAAGCTTACCAGATTTTGTGTTGTTGCAATCCCGGTACACTATTCAAACGGTGTAGCAGATAATCATACAGGTCAGGAGAACCAGGGTGGTGATCATGCAGTTTTGAGTGATAGTATTGATTTACAGTGTTGTATTGTGAGGTTTATTATATTCATTGAGCTTTACTATTTTATTTGGTGAGAGTGTGCGGTAATAAGTAACTTGAAGATTTGGTTTATGTAATATTGAGTGGTGTGAGGCGTGATGATTTCTGAGAAAAAAATTCATAATGTTATTGAATTTGTTATTATTCATGTTTTGGATTTGAATTTGTTATTTAAAATTCGGGGCGTAACAACTTATTTAACTTAAAACTTAATTACCCACCCGCATGCTGACTTGCTCTATCACAACATTTGCACAAAGTAACGTATGAACTAAAAGTCCATGGCCAGTTTGATGCTAACCCAAATCAAGCAGTACAACTAGATTTCTATCATGGGTTCAACTTCCTTATTGATACACATATATGTCTGACATAGTAATTAAAACACATCGTAGAATCAAACTCATGTTTCTTACAAAACATCACAAAACAATGAACCATTAATAATAAGTGGCGTACCGGTAGCCTTTAGAGATTTTACAAGGAACGAAAAGAGTCTTACATCATGTTCAGATCTATACTTTCTTGTCTTCTCTCTTGAAAGTTGAAATACATAGCCTCCACCAGTTATCAAACTTGGGCATAAACTCTCTAGAATATAAATCTTGATTGGCTAAAATAATGTCATAAGATTGTTAGAACATTGGGGTTGGAATCATGAGAGAGTTTATGCTTCTAAGACACGTTGTAGCAACGCTTTCCTTTAAGACATTATTTGTTCCACTATCAAGTGTCCAAAGGGGAATAATCATATATGCCTTTAGGATACAATGAAGCTCAGCACAATGCTATTGTTGGTTAACGTTTTGCACTCACAAAAACCAACATAAACACTGAAAAGAAAGTTTACAAGATGTCTCAAGGTTCCTGGAAAGTAATTGTGCACTATTAGTTTCTATTTATATGTGAGAAAGCAAGAAAATGGTGAATATTGGAGGTTTAGATCTTCTTAGGACTCTTTTGGGATTGTCTCATTTTGTAGAGAATTAATCATTTATATAGAAGTATATGTACCCCTTCAAATGGTGAGACACCTTTTCATTTGTACCATTTGACTTTGCTCATATACTTCACAAAGACAAACTCAAAAGGTGCAAACAAAAATGACATCTTTTGCTCTTTAATAGAAATTATATTTTAAAAATTTCTCCAGTATTTTCACTATTACATGTAGTTTATGGGTCGCTAACGGATAGCGTAGGGCCGGGCCTGTCCAAAATTGATGGGTTTGGGCCTGGCTGAGTAGGGCCACAACATCTTTTTTTAATTTTTTGGCCAGGCCGGCTTTTTGGGTGGGCAGAGCCGAGCCCATTATATTTCTATGCCATATTCTTTCATTAAAAAAAATATACTAACAAGCTATGAAAAAATTATGATATGTTAATGATTAAACAAAATAAACTACAAAATTAAAGGAAAATATGGCCTAATGCAATAATTAGTTCAATATAACTACATAAAAAAATATTAATACTAGAATTGAATGAGCTTCGTGATTGAGCTTATAAGGTCGGGCCAGGCGATCTTTAATAGGCATTATAATGGGCTGGGCCGCAGGCCGGACCTGGGCTTTGAACCCTCCACTCTTGCCCCATGCCCAATGAGTCGAGATGGGCTTTGCTGCCGGTTGGACCGGGCTTTTACTCACTGGGCTTTTGAGCCCGTGGGCCAAATGATATAAGCTACTCTATGTTATCTCTTAAATGTGCAGCCTTATTGTTCAATTCGTACCTTTATGGGACATCATGCCCCTGTTGTCTCAGTAGGTGGGATCATGCTGACCATATCTGCTCTTGTGATTCCGATGGTGACTGAAGTACTAGCAGAGGCTTCTGCACAAGAGTGCTCAAGGTTTGTAGAAGGGTGCAATTTCTTAAGTGAGGTGGGGTACTGGTGGTTAGATTATTCTCAATTTTAGAATCTAATTTCTTTGAAATGAATGGTTTAGGGCTCTCTTGGCTCAGGGTGCTATTGGCTTCTGTTGGTACTCAAGGTATTTTTTATGTGCCCAGATGTGCGAATGGTGCTGCTTATGTGATTGCAAAGTCTGTAACCCGATTAAATGAGCATTTTAGTTGGTTAGGGGTTGTGCCCTATTGGCTCATGGATGTTGTCGCTGACGACATACCCATAACTCATGGTTGTAATAGGGCAGTGGGGGGGATATCTTTGTCCACCACTAGCCCTTTCCATATTTTGTAATCGTTTTCTTTGGAATAAAATTACTGTTTCTCAACAAAAAATGGTTTAGGGCTCTATAGAACAGAAGAGTTCGACCCTATTTTGGAAGATTTCAGCCCCGTGTTGGAAGGTTTCTTGCTGCAGCTTCAGAGAATGTTGTACTTATACTGGATGCGGAAACACAAGCCCGTTGGCATAAACTACAGGTCAGTTTAATATTTTTTTTCATCAGAAAATACTAGTTGATCATTGTCAGTTACTGGATAATGTAGTGCTATGTTATAACATATCATTCTTTAGTTAGTATACTATATGAAACAACGATCTACATAAACCACATGCGATCATGCTTGATTCCTGCAATCATTAATGTTGCCTCATTATAGGTATATATCTTCATTTTTGAGATGCTTGTTTCACTTGAAATTGTAGGATCACGAATTGCAGTAAATTTATGCTTTCCTATAAATCTGCCGTATTTACTGATAGTGCTGCTTGTCTATGTAGGACATACTAAGCCTATCAATCTGGTCGGCTGGAAGCCTACTGGTGAATTTCTTGCATCCGTTAGTGAAGACTCGGTAAGAGTTTGGACAATTAAATCAGGAAGTGAAAGTGATCGAATGTGTTCATGAGCTGAGCTGTGGTAGGAATAAATTCTATTCCTGTGTTTTCTATCCTGGATATCCTTCACTTCTAGTCGTTGGCTATTATGGGTTAAGTCAACTATGCAATATTTCTCTTTCGTAAGGTACTGCTCACTACATTTTTCGGTGGAAACTTGATCATTCCCTAAACTGCAGTCTTTCGACTTGTGGAACTTGACTCGGAACAAGACAATGACTATATCAGAACATAAAGGAATAGGTTTCTTCTTTGGCTATGTCAACTGTCACAGGTCTGATTGCTTCGGCTAGTCACGACTCACGATAAGTATGTCAACTTCTGGCTCCATATGATCCCCAGGAACTTACCTTTGTCATAATGTGGTTGTTGTATACCTGCTACTAAAATAGTGCATCCTTTATTGACGTCTTCTTACTTTAGACGGTTCTGTAGAAAATTTAAGCTTCCATTGGTGTTTCATAGTTTCAAGGCATATGATTCAGATTTGAGCTAGAAGCTGTATAATAGCAGGCATATTCTTTCTGAAATGATTTGATATAGTTAAGGCCCAGTTTGGCAGTTTAACTGGCTTTCACTGCCTTTTCTGTGCAGTCTGTGATTTAAAACCTTGCATCTGCTTTAAGTTATGTTAAAAACTAACTGAAGACATCAGAAACAGAAAATGTCGAACTAAGTTATGAAAAGAAGAGTAATTTCCTCCGAAAATTTATCACAGTCCATCTTTTGTGGTTACTTTATACTATTTGAGTGATTCCTACTGTTAACTGTGCGGATGCTAATGCTATATCAATTTCTGATTTTAGCAGAACTCTATTGTCAGGAAATTATAATATTGTTGGTAGCTTGTTTCTAAACTCTACTTCTTACATGTGTTATATGATTGGTATATGTACCTGAGCTTATACTGTTCTTGGATTTTCTGAACAGCCTCCATGTCTAATGGTCTTGTCTCCAAAACCTAAGATCCTTTAAAGAATTTATTATTACAGACCAAAATAGCATCTGATCCGGTCATTGATACCAGCTAAGAGACTTTTAAACACTTGAAAATTCAGTATTTGGTTATATATCATTGTCACTTCAAGAGCTGTGCAATATTTATAAATAAAACACAAACAAAAAAGGTATTCATCAGAAACATAAAGGAACTGCTACATTTGAGATACAATACTCCTCTTCAGGAGAAATAGTAGGAAATGGGTTCAGATTTTCAAAACCAAATTCCAAGCATAGAGTTCTCACTCAATTCATTAGAAATAGACCGAGGAACTGACAAGTGGTACCAATTGTGCAAGAGGGTTCGAGAGGCATGTGAATGTTATGGTTGTTTTGAAATAGTGTATGATAAGATACCTCTGCAGTTAAGAGCTGAGACCTTCTCTATGATAAGGCACCTTTTCAGCCTTCCGGTTCAGATCAAGCGGAAGAATATGAATCCAAAGCCTTACCATGGTTACTTTGGGCAATATGCAAGTATTCCCTTGTTTGAGAGCTTTGGACTTGAAGATGCCTCCAACTATGACTCTCTGAGAAACTTCACAGAACTAATGTGGCCAAATGGTCATGACCAGTTTTGGTAATTGCATGTATAATGTTTTCATTGTTTAACTTATTTCCACATTTATAATCTTGAATTTATCATTTGGTTAATACTATATATTTCTTTCTTGTTGATGCAGTCAGACTGTAGTTCATATGATAAAGCAGCTGGATGAGCTTAAGGATATAATTGAACTGATGATTCTTGATAGTTATGGTTTAGGAGAGAAATTGAATTCAATCATGGCATGTAAAACACTGCTTCGAATAATGAAATATAGCTCACCTCCTTCTGGGGAGTACATGCAGGGGCTCCATGCTCACACTGACAAAGTATTAAGCACAATCATTTGTGATGATCAAGTTTCAGGACTTGAATTTCAAACCAAGGATGGACAATGGATCAAGTTTTCTCTATCTCCTAACTCCTTTGTATTTATTGTTGGAGATCCTCTTATGGTACAGAACTATATATTACAATTAAATGATTTATAACTTGGGTAAATTAATTAGAGCAAACGTGTATACAAGACCTTGAGTAGTCATGTGTTACTGTCCATGGTGGCTTGCAGGCATGGAGCAATGGGAGAATGCAGCCAGTGAATCATCGAGTGATGATGTGTGGAGAAAACGAAAGATATTCGTTAGGAGCATTTGCAGTTCCAGTAGAGGGTACCATCATCAAGGCACCAAAGGAGTTGGTAGATGAGGAACATCCCCAAATTCTCAAGGACTTTGACTATATGGAATTTTCTGATTTCTCCTACTCAGCCGAAGGAAGGGTCATAGACTCAGCAACGCAAGTGTTTGTATTTGCTGGAATTAGCACTTGATAGCATAAGTTCATACCTTAGTAAAGAAAGATCAGTTTTTTTTTTTTTTTTTTTTTTTTTTACTTTTCCTTTTTTTTCTTTTTTATGTTTTTTTTTTTTTCTTACTGCTAAAAACTTTGTATCTGCCATTTGCCTTTTCTGGGGAATAAAAGATATTCCAGTGCCAGGATTCAGACCTGGTAACTGATTATCCGTATGTTTACCTCTGTTGTTATTATTATTATTCTCCAGGGGCATAAACCTAGGAGAGGCAGAAATGAGAACTGAACTCTGGCTATATTGTTGAGTTATTGCTCTACTACGGGAACGAAATATCGCAACGTATATTTACCTCATTAACTTAACGTGCAAGGAATGTAACAAAGTAAAACAAAGAAAGAGCAAAACAATATTAACGGCTGTTAATTTGTACTGAAACAACTTTCCGGTAGCATAGTATCTATTGTATTTGTCACTGATCGATAGCTAGTGCTGGAATTTGAAGCTCCTCTAGACCTCTACACATTTTTCATCTGTTTCCTTGTAGTGTATCCTAAACACTTTGTTGTAATTTTTCAACCTTAATACCTGGAATATGAGTTGAGCTGTAGTGCGACTGTGGGAGTAACTTTCTATACTTCACTGATCATCATTACAAGGCAAGTCCATTCTGCATTATTTTGCAGAGCCCTTTTTTGTTACAGTTTTGTTTACTATATTTTTAGTTGGGATGTTGTAACAGTAATTGCTTCTGATCTTGTCGTTTTCAATAAAATTCGATGCCAGCTTCCTTCGATTTTTAATAACAAGGCATATAAATGATGTTGTTGTAGTTATAATCCCCAAAAACTGACCTTTATTGATGTTACTGTTGTCGTATGCTTGTCACTGAAATAGTAATCTTGGAAAGTGAAAATCTGGCTCTAGTGGAGTGAAGATTGCTCTAATTTTCTCTGCTGAGTAATAAAAGTCTATATATTTGTGGTTTACAATTTGAATGATTCTAGTTGATAAATATGCGCTGGCCTCGCATATATATGTCACTACTGATGTAAGCTTATTTAAAATACTAGATAGCATATAATCTATTTGATTCTATATATTCTACAATATATTTTTAATCACATGCTTGTGTAAGCTGATGCATATATAATTGGTTATCTAGTACACATCGATCGTATTATCTAAGCTTTTAGTGTTCTTGTATCTTCCAGACAGCCTCCAAGTCTAATGTCCTTTTGTTCATCAGAACCCAAGATCATAGTATATTGGTAGATATAATGATCTAAGCTTCCAGCTCTCCCTATCAATTTTAAGTTTAAACATTATTCAGACGGCCTCTGATTTGGTCCTTGATTCCAGTTTGGGATATTTTAGACAACTTGGAAATGGGGTGTTTGGTTGTATATCATTGTCACTTCAAGAACTATGCAAATATAAATAAAACTCTCTAACAAAGAAGCAATCAGTCGTCAGAAAATAGGTCCGGACTCTAATTACCGGATTCCAGCCATAGAATTCTCAACCAGTTCTGCTAAATTGGACCGCGGAACTGAAAAGTGGTTCAATTTGTGCAAGAGGTTAGAGAGACTTGTGAAAATTATGGCTTTTTTGAAATAGTATATGATAAGATACCTCTGGGGCTAAGAGAAGAGTTCTTCTCTGCGACAAGGCAACTTTTCGGTCTTCCACTTGAGACAAAGAAGAAAAATGTCAATCCAAAGCCTTTCCATGGTTATTACAGATAGTTCCCCCATGCTCCCTTGTACGAGATCAGCATTGGCATTGAATGCCTCCAACTATGAATCCCTTACAAGCTTCACACAAATAATGTGGCCTGAAGGTCATGACCAGTTCTGGTAATGTTCTGCCGTAGTTTTCTCTCTTTACTATATGTTTGTTCTTATTTTGTGATTTAAAGTACTGATGCTTCCGATGTTGATTTGTTTCGTTACGACAGTAACACTGTGATTGCCATGGTAAAGAAGCTGGATGAGCTTAAGGAAATGATTGAAATGATGATTCTTGATAGCTATGGTTTGGGAGAGAACTCAGATTCAATCATGGCATGTAAGACGCTGCTATGAGTACAGAAGTACGGTGCACCTCCATTAGGGGAGTATGTGAATGGGCTCAATGCTCACACTGACAAAGCATTGACCGCAATCCTTTGTGATGATCAAGTTTCAGGGCTTGAATTTGAAACTAAAGATGGACAATGGATCAAGTTGCCTCTGCCTCCTAGTTCCTTTGTCTTTATTGTTGGAGATCCTCTTATGATACATACTCTAGATAACTTCTTTCTAACACATAACTTAGATAAGAACATATTGAAAGCTAGAAGTTTATTTACTGAACCAACAAGGCTATGCTTATGCAGCAAACATTCAACTTGTAAACTAAACACTTTTTTAAGTAGGCTGAACTTGAAGCTTAGTTAAGGTGTCTCCCTGTATGTGCATGAAACTTATAATTTGACGGTGATAGTAAAAACTGACAAAACATTAAAAAGCAAAAATGAAGACTGATTGGGTCTGTGGACGGATATTGTTCTATTTACTTGCAGGCATGGAGTAATGGAAGAATGCATTCTGTAAAGCATCGAGTGATGATGTGTAGAGAAAAAGAACGATATTCGTTAGGAGCATTTGGAGTTCCAGTAGAGGGTACCATCATCAAGGCACCAAAGGAGTTAGTAGATGAATAACATCCACAACTCTTCAAAGACTTTGACTATATGGATTTTAGTATGTTTGGCCTTTCAGCGGAAGCAATGGCCATGGATTCAGCAATGCAAATTTCGGCTTTTGCAGGAATCAGTAGCTGACTAGCTACTGTTTTTATGTGCAATCTAGCTCTTTACAACTTTGTATCTGCGACTAATCATGATGCATAATTCAACAACGTGGTGATAAATTTGGAAAACAAAGAAACAGACCATTTTATGTTTAATATATCCAGCAATTCTCACCCACTCGGTTTGAACTCAAAGGTATTGTCTCAACAGAAATCTCAGTATGGTTTAAAAATAAAAACTTTTGGGCATCTTTTACCTCTTTTAGCTTGACGTGCAAGGAAAGCAACAAAGGGACACCAATATTGGTTGAATGACTTGAATCAAAGGTTGTGAATGGAAAGAATTATCAAATAGTCACAAGGATCATGCAATAGTTTGTTTAAGTGCAGCGTGAAGACTGGATAGAGGTGAAATTTTCGCCGAAATCTGACAAACTAATCAAATTGTACCATCTCTGAGGTTTACTACTGGAATGATCCCAATTGAAAAATCTTTCCACGCCTATGTTATGTCATCAGTGATGTTAATTCTCCATTTTGTCCGGAAAAAAAGTCCAAGAGTTTTGGTTGCCTATTATGATTATTAAACATGACTACACTAATTGATATCAGACCATCAGTATGTTTTTTTTCATCAGATAATAGGCTTTTCACATTTAATTTCATTTGTATCGCCTTCATTGTCTTATTGTCCTAACAACTTATTCAAGCCTACAAAAATGAAAGCATGTGGTGAGTGTTTGATTTGTGCAACAGGGAGTCCCATACCGAATATGGCCATAATTGTGTGGTCTTAGATATGGTGGAAAGAAACAAGGGCAATGATCCAGAAATGAGGTAATATAATATAAGGCTCCAAAAATTGTGTTATTGTTTAAGAACAAGCTAAATTGACACACAGAGAGAGAGAGTAATATTTCAGAGAGAATAGAGATTTCAAGTATGTTTATTCATCTAATACAATGGGGTATTTATAGAGATACATTTATAATGTGAAAGCTCAAAGAGAAAATCAAGATGATAACCATCTTGATGATGATTTCTGCCATGCTTGTTACCCCTTGGTAAAGCATGTTTACATAAGTCTTCATACACTCAAGTACCTATGTTTATACACTCAAGTATCTATCTATACATTTTAAGTATTTGTTACATGATATAGACATACATAGTATTATACATTTATACTACAACACTCCCCCTTGGATATTTCATGTTCAATAGTATTGTCTTGGTGGTGCGCTTCGAAGTTGCCTCGTTAAAAACATTGTCAAGTAATAAAACCATGTGGGAAAAAACAACCTTGGTCGAAAGGGAAAAAGAGCACAACGCGCGTTGAGTGTGAAGTATGTTTCTTGATACTCCCCCTGATTTAGACTCCCCTTGAAGATCGTGGGAGTTCGGATATCCTCCTCAATCCGATGCTCCTTATATGTTTCTCGAAAGGGGATTTTGATAGTGACTTAGTAAATAAGTTAGCTACATTATATTCTGATCGGATTTGATTTACTTCAATATTTAGAAGTGTTTGTTGTTGCTGACTGTAGAAGAATTTCTGTGATATATGCTTGGTATTGTCGCCCTTGGTGAAACCTAATTTCATTTGCTCAATACAAGCTGCATTATCCTCGTAAATGCATGTAGGTTCATTTGTGGTAAATTTTAAACCACAAGTTCCTCGAATGTGTCTATTTACAGACCTTAGCTATATGCACTCACGTACGGCTTCATGTACAATAATCTCTGCATGATTTGAGGAAGTAGCAACAAGAGTCTGTTTTGAAGATCTCCAAGATATCGCGGTGCTTCCCATGGTAAAAACATAACCTGTTTGGGAGCGACCTTTGTGAGGGTCAGAGAGATATCCTACATCAGCAAAGCCCGTCAGAACATCATTATCATTTTGATGGAGGGGAGGAGGAGAACATCGGTCACTATGGATAGTGTTGCCGGCGTTCACATTTCTTTTCTCTCTGTAGGGATAGAACAAGCCCATATCAATCGTACCTTTTAGGTATCAAAAGATTGTCTTTATATCAATCCAATGGCGGCGTGTTGGTGCAGAACTATGTCGAGCTAACAAGTTTACTGCAAATGAGATATCCGGTCTTGTGCATTGAGCTAAATACAATAATGCGTCTATCGCACTTAGATATGGTATTTCAGCCTCTAATAAATCTTCGTCCTCATCCCTTGGACGAAACGGATCTTTCATGGGCTCAAGACTACGGTTGATCATGGGAGTACTCACAGACTTTGTTTTATCCTCATTAAAGCGCCTTAGTAACTTTTGAGTATATGCTGACTGATGGATCATAATCCCATCATTACGGTGCTCGAGTTCTATTCCGAGATAAAACCGTGTTTTCCCGAGATCTTTCATCTTAAATTCAGATTTCAAATATGTAGCAGTTTCTTTTAACTCATCTAGAGTTCCAATTAGGTTCATGTCATCGACATAAACTGCTACAATTGTAAATCCGGATCTTGTCCTTTTAATGAACATGCAAGGATATATTTCATTGTTAACATATCCCTTCCCAATCAAGTAGTCACTTAGACGGTTATACCACATCCATCAGGATTGTTTCAATCCATATAGTGAACGTCTTAATTTTATTGAAAACGCGCTCCGTGGTTTATAGCCACTTGATTTGGGTAATTGAAGTCCATCTGGAACCTTCATATATATATCTCTGAATCTAGATCCCCATAGAGATATGCTGTAACCACATCCATGAGCTGCATGTCAAGTTTTTCGGAAACTACCAAACAGATAAGGTAGCGGAACGTTATAACGTCCATTACGAGAGAATATGTCTCCTCGTAGTCGATTCCAGGGCGTTGTGAGAAACCTTGGGCCACAAGGCAGGCTTTGTATCTAACAACCTCATTTTTCTCATTATGCTTTCTAATAAAGACCCATTTATGGCCAACGGGTTTTATATTTGGTCGTGTCAGTGTTATAGATCCAAATACTTGTCTCTTTGTTAGTGAATCCAATTCAGTCTGGATCGCATCTTTCCATTTGGACCAATCTGCTCTTCGTTGACATTCTTCAACAGAGCGAGGTTCGATATCATCGTATTCTATAATTCCTTTTGCAATATGATATGCAAATGCATCATCAATAGCCATAGAATTTATGTCCATAATTACATGTATACTGGTGTAATTCATAGAGATCTCTCTATTCTCTAGAATTGGTTCTACCATTAGAGAGTCCTCCAATGATGTCTCTTGGACATAACCATAATCCGGAATTTTTTCATGAGATTGATTATTTGTATCGATGATTAATGGATTATTTTGTGTCAAGCTCTCTTTCTTTCTTGGGCGAGAATCCATCGAACCTATGGGCCTCCCGCGCTTCCTGGCAGGAGCCATGGGTCTAGCCACTGCATCACCCATAGAGGGGATGTCATGTCTTTAGTTTTAGGGACATCAATCCTTACAGGTACGTTTGCAGCAGGTATATGTGATCTTGTCACTTTAGCGATATCACAAAAAGCATCAGGCATTGATTCTGCTATGTTCTGAAGATCAAGAATCCTCCGCACTTCTATTTCAGACTGTGTAGTTTGGGGATCAAGATGAGACAAAGTGGGGATAGACCACGACAATTCCTGTCTTTTAAGTTGAACATTAGTGTTCTTGTCTCCCCCTAATGACGGGAAGACTGTCTCATCAAAGTGACAATCCGCAAATCTAGCGGTAAATAGATCACCTGTCAAGGGTTCTATTGAGCGGATAATGTTTGGAGAATCATATCCAACATAAAGGCCTAAGCGTCTTTGAGGGCCCATTTTGGTGCGTTGTGGAGGCGCAAATGACACATAGACTGCACACCCAAATATGCGTAAGTGTGAGACATCAGGCTCATACCCAGTCACCATCTGGGACACAGAAAAAGGTTGGGTGGCAGTGGGTCTCAGACGAATAAGCACAGCTGCATGTAATATTGCATAGCCCCAAGCAGAAATAGAGAGATTAGTGCGCATAACCAATGCCCTGGCAACCATTTGAAGTCTTTTAATAGCAGCTTCTGCGAGTCCATTTTGGGTGTGTACATGAGGGACAGGGTGTTCGACCTCAATCCCAATGGACATGCAATAATCATCAAAGGTTCTTGATGTAAACTCTCCAGCATTGTCAAGATCAATTGAATTAATAGGATGATCAGGGTGGTGAGCCCTTAACTTAATGGTTTGTGCTAGGAGTTTAGCAAATGCAGCATTTCTTGTGGATAAGAGCATGACATGTGACCAACGTGTCGATGCATCAACCAACACCATAAAATATCTAAATAGTCCGCAAGTTGGTTGGATAGGTCCACAAATATCACCTTGTATTCTTTGTAAGAATGGTATATTTTCTTTAGCGTCCTTTGCATAGGATGGTCTTGATCCTAACTTTGCTAAAGAGCAAGCTTTGCAAAACGAATGATATGCTTTAGAACTAACTCTTTGGATCAATGTTTGGTTCGTACTTCTTTTCGTTTTGAAGAATGGATGTCCGTGTGAAGTTTTTAATATACGAGCATCATATCACGACCTGGATGTCCCAAAAGGTCGTGCCAAAGCTTGTATGTGTCAGGATCCCATAAATTATCATTCATGACATGGTTGGATTCAATGACTCTAATAGTGGTTGCATACAATCCACTAGAGCGACACATAAGTTTCTGTAATACTCGTGTATTTCCGTAGTTTTTAGAGGTGATGCAAAGGAACTCTTGTCCATTCTCACAATGTGTTTCCACATGAAAATCATTGGCTCTTATGTCTTTAAAGCTTAGTAGGGTTCTTCCAGTCCTTGGAGCATATAGAGCTTCAGCGACATTAATATTTGTACCATTTGGTAACAAAAATTGAGCTGGTCCTCGACCATGAATCAATTGTGATGGTCCCGCCATCATAGTTACTAAGGATCGACTAGGTGTCACCCATAAAAATAATTGCCTATGTCGCAATATAGTATGTGTGGTGTCACTATCAAGAAGGCATTCCAATTCTCCGGAAAACATACTGAAAAGGAATAAAGTTCGGAATATTAACACATGTCCATGACATTGAATGATAATGCGATACTTTACTAATAGGGAAAATAGTCAATGATTACATCAAAGTTATTCATAAGTCTATTCCAAATATCAAACTTTAGACAAATTGTTATCACTCAATCCGTTTGGTAATTCCAATAAATTATGACCAGGAAAGTAAAGAGATGTTGGTGGAGCGAGGCTCGCTTAAATACCCTGATCTCAATTGCTTTCCTAGATATCATACTTCATTGGGTACGCCACATAAGAAGGAGTTTAATACAATTGTTATTTATTGACTAAGGCACATTTGCCATTCTTGGAAAATAGAAAGATGATTATTCTAATCAAAGTCTGTGGCATCCTCGTGCTCTTCATTTACAACTTTGAAGTCCTCAACAGTGAGATTGACATCTTCACTATTTTCATCTTCGGCAAGGTTGGCTTCTTGCTCTCTTGCTTCCCTGTACTCCTTGTAGCGTGCAGCTAATTGGGTACTTACATGACATTGTTTAAACCAATGCTCGATTGATCCACGTCGATGACACATGTCATTGTGGTTCCCTCCCTTCATTTGAGGTGCAGGTTGTGCACGTTGTGCACTTTGTGGATATTCTCTAGGAGGGTTGCTGCTACTACCACTGCGCATGGTGCGACCTCCACAGCTCATGGTGCTATTTCCACGGCCGGTGTTGTCATATCTCCCTCTTCCACATGTAGAGTTGCCATCACGTGTGACCGCTCTAAAGTTGCGGTTTCCTTCTTTATTGGGGCGGTTATATGGACATGTTCGTCCTTCATGTCCCCTATTATTAGGGTACACATGTCCCCTATTGCTAGGGTACCGCTCCTTGTGCCCTCTCTTGGGTGCATTATAATTTGCCTCACGAACGCTCTTGGTTCCAATAGGTCTTGAATTATAATTCTTTACGAGAATGTTGTCGTGCTTTTCGGCTACTGACAAAATATTAATGAGCTCATTGAACCTCGTAATTCGTCCAGCATTTAGTTCAATGCGATACTGCTTTGATAGCAAAATTGCTGCAACTGGGAAGGTGGAGAGAGTTTTCTCAATTAGCTCTTCTTCTGAAGGGGTTTTTGACAGAACCTCAATATGGATTTGAGACGAAGAGCTTCTGAATTGTACTCAGCAATAGACTTGAAGTCGGAGAAGCGTACATCGTTTCACTGAACCTTCAAGTCAGGGAGGAGGGAATCTTGGATATTGTTAAAGCGCTCTTGTAGCGCCTCCCATAAATCCTTTGCATCTTTGATGAACATGTACTCTAATCTGAGTGCTTTGTCCATATGACGTCGCATCAAGATGTTTGCTTGTGCATGCCTCTTGGGTGTTCGAGGGAACGCAAGGGCCGGGTCTGATGCATGGATGATTGGCAATATCCCTTTCGATGTGAGATGGTTCTCAACCTCGGTTTTCCAGCTATGGTAATCCGAACCTGTTGAGTCAAGGATTTGAAAATCGAGTCTAGGTTCATTCGACATCCTTGAAGATAAGAAGAAAATATTAGTTTCGGAGTTTAAACTTCCACAAAAAATAATAAGATTTTTGAGCTATGTTACCAATAAATCAATTTCCAAGAATCATTGTGAACACTCTTAGTTCATTGATTACGAACGCTCTTAGTTCGTTTGGCGTGAATTTCTATAATTCCGCTTTTGATTGTAAGTTCCCGAGAAAAAGGAAAAAGGAGATAAAATGAATAAAAACTCAAAAATGGGAACTTTTAGTAAAGAATACCTTGAAATAGTGTTGCCGGAAAATTTGACCGGAAAAATTATCGAATGTGATCGGAAGGATCATTGGGAAAAATTGTCCGAAAAGTCGCCGGAAAGGTCGCCGGAAAAGTCGTCTGAAAGTTGCCCCGCAGATCTGTCGACAGATGTGTTGGCAGCTACTCGGCAGCTTCTCGGCAGCTGCTACGCAGAGTCTCAGCAGGTGCTGTCGGCAGCACCTCGGCAACTCGACAGGACCCGACAGGGCCTCTCGGCAGCTGCTGCGTAGCTCTCGGCAAGTCTCGGCAGCACCCGGTAACGGTCCGGTTTGTGCTCACAGCTTCCGGCGACCGGTTCAGGCCTTTTCCGGCCAGTTCCGGCGATTCTGAGACCGGTTCCGGGCTTCTGGAATCAAAGGCTTTGATATGAGCTAGGGTTTGGGGATTTTTTGTAGGTTTGGAAAAATGACTTCGATCGATGATGAACTCTTCTCTCGTCAATTTTCGATTCTAATTCTAGAGCAACTTCGTGCTGATAACGTGTTTAAGAACAAGCATAATTGACACACAGAGAGGGAGAGTAATATTTCAAATAGAATGGAGATTTCAAGTATGTTTATTCATCTAATACAATGGGGTATTTATAGGGATACATTTGTAATGTGAAAGCTCAAAGAGAAAATCAAAATGATAACCATCTTGATGATGATTTCTGTCATACTTGTTGCCCCTTGGTAAAGCATGTTTACATAAGTCTTCATACACTCAAGTACCTATGTTTATACACTCAAGTACCTATCTATATATTTTAAGTATTTATTACATGATATAGACATACATAGTATTATACATTTATACTACAACAGTTATAACTTATGCATGGATCCCCTCTGCATTGTTTATCATCTTGAATTTTTGGTACAAATAATATCTTGAATTTAACAGTGAATCTTTTCGGGCCATTTGGCAGGGCCGCCCCTGGCCAGATTCTATGCTAGAGAATAATCACCAACTGCTTAACATCTCTTTTCCCTTTTGAAATTAATACGACAGCAAATTATTTTGTTAATGATCAAATAGATCGAACTAATCAAACAATGGTACCATAGTACTTAATTTAGAGCATAAACTGATACATTATGGTGTTACAAATTGAAATCTTTACAAAAGCATAAAACGTGCATCATCCTAGAGTAGCTGTTGTATCCTGTAACAGCCCATTTCCGGCACACAAGGTTGAAGTGGAAAACTGAAAATGACATACTACCAAAAATAGTCCTATGTAACCATAAGAAACAAGGCGCGCGCAAGGAGAATAAAAACATCAAGATCACCACCTGAGACATAGTAGGCAGCTAATGAGATCAAACACTCGCAATTCAGGACACCCACAGCACCTGAAAGTTTATGATCTCGTAGTATGTGTACTCTGAAGAAGACAAGGAAATAAAAAACATGCATACAACAGTAAACTATGTTGAGGATGGCACTCCTATAAGAGGAGGAATGGCATATTGTGAAGCGACTTGTACGGCTCAAAACACAACCCCAGTTCTTCACTATCCTTGACATTTGCGAACTAGCTATAATACACATGAGAATAGAATTTTAATTGTTGCTATTTCTCCTTGTGAGTGTATATACTGGGTTTGAACTTGTCTGAAATTATATTATGGTAATTTTGCCCAACAGATGGATCAGTAGCCTAATTCTGCAAACCCATTTTAAAAGGAATTTTTTGACTTAATGTGTTGCTGTCCGTCATCTATGGTTCAATAACTGTAACAACTACTTGCCTTCTGTTGAAGGTGCCATTTAACTTTTTTGCCAGCCACAATATCCTAACTGAGATCTGTATCGGAAAAACTAGACTATCCTCTTTAATATGAGCAAAAGATTCATTGCGAAGAAATTGTCAGAAAGCAAATCAAAAGATACAGTTCTCAAAACTAAACTCCACGGACTCATTCTAGTGCCACTTTGAGCAATGGCCTGGTATATGCTGACTTTGTGGACTTGATGTATTTACACTATAACACTACCAACAGTAGAGGTAAGAAAATCAGGCAGAATCTAAGCCGTACAGAAAAGTTATATTGTTCATAAGATGCAAAGTTATATTTTCATCTTGTTCTTCTCTGCAAAACAATTCAAATCATGCAGATTATATGAACCGGAAATTCCAAGTGACTAACCCTCCCAAACCCTTTTATTTTGGTACAGGTTGAATACTTCGATTCCTCCATATGCTTCAACAAGCATTTTGACAAACTGAGATTTTAAACACACCCGTTTCATCTGAGCCAAATTCAACGGCACTGTCCCCAAAAGCCTTCTTCAATTCTCTAAAACAGAGAAGTTTCCAGTAAAGCAACTGATCATCTCCTAAACTTTTCTCGGTTGGTTCTTTTGTCTGTGTGCAACTCAGTTTTGCTCAATCTCGAAACATTCATCATCATAACTTTATACTGATCCTACACATGCTGACATGCATGTGGAGCTTATTCAAATATTCAAGAACTTGAAGGGTTTTCTTCATCATCTTGTTTACTACTGGTTCATCATATAATGCATGGCATTGGAATTCAACCCAAGAGATTTGATTTTCTCAATATACAGCAATGAGAACTATGAAGAACCTGACTTGCATGGGGACAGGGTTGAGATGCATATGCCTACCCAAAAGAGTACAGTAATTAGGTCCATTTAGCATCTCAAGATAGATATTTTAATCAATCATTTGAGAAATGGTAATTGTTGGTGTTGTTTGAAACAGTTTGCTTTACAGAAAACAAGGTCATTTCAAGGGGTTTCTAATATATAAGTTGGTGCTTAACGATTAAATCAAACTTTCCTATTTTACATTTGGTATCTAGTTGATAATCTATGGTATAAGCCAAAAGGGTGCCCCATTCTACCAAAATTTAGTATGTTCAATGCAAATCTAGGAACCGACTTTGCAGCCATATTAGAAATGTTCGAAGAATGTAAGAACACGAAGGCCATGTTAGATACCTAGTAATCGATCATCTCTTTTCCGTATTAATTACACTATATATCCTTGCTAAATATTCATTGATATCTTTCTGCCACCTCTCTATGGCTCTATCACATGAATAAATCCATAGCTATAACACTAGTATATCTTTTGGGTTGGGTTTTTTAGTTTGGGTTTCTGCTGTGTGTAGTTTCCCACCGGTTATTTTGATGGTTTTTGTTCTTAGGGAACTATATATATACTAGAATGATATTTATCAAAGAGAATTTGAGGAATAAAATAAATAAATAAATGACCAAGTGTGAGTGTATGATCAAGTTTTATGATGAGCTCTTATAGGCATAGAACAAGGAGAATTCAACTCTATCCTGTTCTTTCTGCATCAACTTTTCTTAACCCTGGCATTGTCTGCTATCCATTAATTCCATTTATTGCTCTGAACATAAATACATGCACTTTGGTGAATGATTATTAAAGAACTGGCCATGAACATCCCACATCGGATCAAGCAGTAACTCGAGCCATCTACAAAAATTGTCTGGTTTGGCTGAAAAATTCTACCGCAACTTTTTACTCAAGTCACCCTCCTCTAATCACTCCAAACGAACAAAAACTACTGTGGAAGTTGACAAACAAACTGATGGGCAGTCCCTCCTTAATGGAGGAGGAAATCCATGTAATGATTTACTACATGAGGAAAACATGGATTGAAAAATTCAAAGAAGGTAGATAGCAGCAAGCCATCTTGAAAGGTAGGTAGCAAGCCATCTTTGAAGTTAGGCATGCCAAACTTGGAAGAAGACTTGACTTTGCTTCCAATTACATGCCATATCCATGAACCCAATTGCCTATAAACAGGCATGAAAGGTTGTAGCAAAAACAACCCAGGCAAGAGTCATTCCAAACTAATAGAGTTTGAGATAGTAGTGAGATCCTCACTTGAGAGATGAATTAGATCCTGGGACAACCAATTATCCATTGGCCTTGTATTAAGACAGCCCTTATTTCCCAACACAAACAATTAAGTGCAATGTGGAGACTGGAGACATAAGGGCTTTGGTGGCTCATGTCATTTGTATCAAGCTGGTGAGAGTTAAGTTCAAGGAGGAGATCCTCAGAGAACCAGAGACGTTTGACTGGAGAGAATGGAAAGCCTTTCTTCCGTCTGACACTCGCTTCAATCATAAACTCCTTTTTATTTTATTTTCTTCGAATTTCAATCATAAACTTTTACCAAAGAATCGGAGGATAAGAGCTAAAAAGATTACTCCGTAAGATTTGAGCACATGATAGTATGTGGCAAGGTGTAACTGACAGTCTAGCAAACATTACATGCAAGACTGTTTGTCAAGAGAACTTTTTCCAACAACATTCTATTCGTTCATCATCAAATATCACTATCTAAACAATGTTAGTATGCATATATATGTTCCTCTCTGGTGTGTTGGTTTTCTTTCATTTTCATTGACAGGGACTTGGAATAGCCAAGACTTGCCTTTAATCTTGCCTTCTAAGCTACCCTAAATAGAATTTTCTCTTTGGGGCACTTGACAATATTGTCATTTGCAGCAAGTTGTAGAAAAGATTTTGCTGATGGATTTCCCAACTACTCTTGTCGAGCTACCACCAAACTGCAAAGAGGCTATGATACTGGTTTAATTTGCTTTTAAAATCATGGCTATTGTTCTATTATGCAGATAATTTAATGATATTTATTCTTTAATGTAATTTATGTTATGGTCACTTTGGCTAACATGATTGGAGAGAGAGCCTAATTTCTGGGATTTGGTTCACTATCAACTTCACAAGTCAAAATCTGGTTAACCCATTTCAAAAGGAGACAATGGAAAGCTGTACTTTTTGACTTATCCATGCTCTACTTACTATGACTAAGTTCCCAATTAACAATTTGCCGGCACCAATATCCTTAGTGATCGAGATCAGCCAAACATTCAAATTTCGAAAAGTAGAAGGATGCAATTAAACCTCAATAAAAAGAAAAATGTCACAGCAAGGGTCTATATAGAATATTAGAATATGTTCAGATGAGAAATATGAAGATTGAAGAACACGACTCGAGACTAGAATATCTTTTGACATTCTTAACTATAAATGGGTGTCAAAACAAATGGCATTTAGGCAAGACTCTTCTACTCTGAATGAAGAATACAGAGAAATACTCTGCATCCTCCAGAAGTTGCAATAGTGTGAAATCGCCCACATTTCTTTTGGCCTAGGAGAGGAGACACTAGGGTAAAGGAACTTTTACCGTGAATTCTTACAGCTCGTTTCTTACAGTGCTGGGGTAAATAACTTTGTATATGAACAATTGATGATGTAACAATAATTAAGGTACTCAAAGTTCTTGTCCGAAGTCCTAACAAAAAAGTAGTTTCTATAGATGGTCTGCCTACTAATTAAATCCAACATTAACTCTACCTGAGCTGCATGCAAATTAGTGTTTGAGATGCTTTCCCTGAATAGCAGTGTACCTTTATCAGAATGGCATGATTTTGCCTGAGAATTAATGAAAAAGCACCATATATCCACCCGACTACTATCTTCACCAACACTACACATGTAATCCAGCACTTTATTTATAAGATAGCCTGGCTCCCTACCGCTTTTTAGGGTTTTTCTCATGTATAGTGCTATGGTCTGGTATGGATACTACCCTTTGGCAATTTGTAAGTCATGTGTCCCAAGGAAATAGGGTCTCTTTGGGGGTGCTCTTGGAATTGGGTATTGAATGATTGGGATTCCACTAGTGGACCAAACAACGGTTTTAAGACAAAAGGGACCGTAGACCTGTCCTAATAGTGGGTCTGAGACCAAGGCACACCACACAACAATTTTGTTTGTGCATAGATTTGAAACTCGGTTTTGGGACCAAGTTAAGCAGCCAAATTCAAAATCGACCAAGCTGAGCTAGTGCTGGTTTTGAATCCTATTTTGGTATATTGAGACCTCTATAATAAGTAACTAAATTGATTTATTGTTAAAATCATAGAGAAACAAAAACATGATTTGTGCTTAATCTGTTTTGTTGTCTAACTGATCATCAACTGTTCACAATCACAAGCTGTATATATGAAGCAAATTGTCTGATAGAGATCAATTTGGGTTTAGTAAACATGAATCTGAATGGGGTTTCTTGGGAGAAAGGGTCTGTACAATTTTAATTTCCTGACAAGTCAAGCAAGCCCAAGGTGCTGTCAACATTGGAATAATATATACAAGAAACACATGAGGATTTAGACAAAGGATTCAGTTTTTGTTTGTATTCATAGAACCTGGAAAAAGAAGTTTCTGTAATTTTGGTTCTAGTGAACAATAGCCTTAATCTTCCAGATTATCATATAAACTTATAAAGCAATAAACAGTAATCAATCATCATCTCTTTTCCTGGTAATTATAGACATACTTGTCCAAAATTGTACTTACCATTATGAGTAGATTCTCAACTTTATCTGATTCTTTCAACACTGAAAGCAATTATCATTGAATACTCCCAGAGTCCCAGTTGCCTTTCAGCAAATCTTCATTGATTGGGCTCTTCTCTAATTTTTGAACCTTTTATAGTCACCCTCTATGGGTCTATCAAATAATTAAATTCACTAGCTATAACAAATACTAAATTGCAAAGACTTATTCCAATTATTGTTTCATAAAGATAGAAACAGAGATATAGAAAACCTGTCAAGTTCCTCTATCTACAATCACAATTCTGATACATCAATTTGTTTTGTTTTCATATAAATGATTAAAAAGAATTGGTATCTATTCTTCTTTTGAGATGAAAAACTTAAAAAATCCATATTCAAGCATAATTTTCAAAGAGAAATGATAGAAAGATAACAAAAATGAGTGATATGGCAAATTAAGTTTCATTATGAACTCTTACATGCATAGATCAACAAGGAGAATTCAACTTTTTCCTGTTCTTTCTGCACCGTCTTTTCTTCTAACCAGAGTCTGCTATCCATTCCACTTCTTGTTCTGAACATGAAAACCGCATATCTCGATGAAGGGTTGTTGAAGAACCAATCATGAACATCCCACATTAGATCAACCAGCAACCCATCAACAAAAATCGTCTGGTTTCCTCTAAAATTCCACTGCAGCCTCTTTACTCGAATCACCGTCTTCGTATCAATTGAAACAGACAATACTGGATGCTTCAAGCCTTCATTTTCTCCACTACATCTGATCACAATGTTATGTGAAACTCCAGTATCACTGAATTGAGCTTTGGTGGAGTAAAGGGTGCTACTTCCTGAGTAATGCTCTTGCCTTGAGATTAAAGAAACTTTAGAAACTGGGGTACTAGTCTTGAACTTCTTGGTCATAGCTTCTTCAGCCATGTCACCTAGAATTAGGCCTATTTCTGAATCAACCATGACCAAAATGTAAAACCCATCAACAGGTTCAGGACCAGTAGCATCATACTTGGCTTTGGAGAGATCCCAAATGATTTCCATCTTTGAACTTTCGGGGCATTCGAAGACTTTTGTGCCTTTCTTCTTGCGAAACAAGCGCGAATTGGTGTTGAGTTTGAAGGATGTTAAGGGATCATCACCAAACTTAATGCTCAAGCCTTGTGCATAGTGGTTCTTGCACCAGGTGACTGTGACTAAGAACTGCTTTTTAGTGGTGGAGAGAGTGATTTTGTAGAGACAAGTGACTGCATTTTGGACTGAAGGAGATAGACTTGGAGAAACACAAGCAGTGTTTGCATAGCTAGAACATGAAGGATGAGACAAATTTACTGCATTTTCACTAAAACAAGACAGTTTGTCTCTCATTGTTAAAGAACAATTCTTCTAATTTTGTGTGTGTGTGTGTGTGTGTGTGTGTGTGAGAGAGAGAGAGAGAGAGAGAGATCTGGGGAGTTTTGAGAAATGGGATCTGTCTTAAATGCTGTAAATGAGAACTTGAGAAGGAGATAATGAGAAAGAAGGTGAGGAAAGACAGGTTCTTTGTGTAAGAATTAAATATGATTCTGTGTCTATCTCACCTTAAATTTTGCATCTTATTAAGATGAAGGAAGGAAGGAAAGGAGTGGAAGACTTGTATATCTGCTATGACAGTTCATACATGGTGACATAACAGAAAAGAATTCAAAAGAAAAAGGAAGGGAGAGAAAGGAGGCTAACAAAGAAGTTGGACCTGGTCCGGTAGTAGTAGTAGTAGTAGCACCACCACCATCACTATTTGTGACAGGATCATGGCTGCTTTTAATTCATTTTACATTGGGTTGTGTGATATAATATAAGAAGGGGGTTGTGCGTTGTAACTAACTATTTCATGCATCATATCTAGTTTATTAGTTTTTCACAAAATATTGTACCAGCTTGGTCAAAAATAAAAAGAAAATATTGTACCAGTTTCATACTAAAAGCTGATCCTTTACCCTAGAAGGGTAATTTTAAAACCAGTTCATAACTGTGAAAAACCAGACTTCAGAACTTAATTTGCAACCAATAATACGTTTGAGATATTTTAGAAAGCATCAAAAAACATTGTAGTCTACATTTGTTTCTATCTACAATCTACTGATTCTACTCCATGAAATCCAAATATAAAAGATACGCATATTTCACATAAGTCAGGGGGTAAGAGTTTTTTATGACAGGCAATGTGGGAGAGATCTGAATTCATATCTTGGTGGATATATATATATGGCCCTTTAGTGAGGGATCCCTTTTTTTGGTCTTTTCTAGGGATAGGTATTAGACCAACTTTTCGATCATATTTTCACATCTCAACCGTTCAGTTTTTAGGTCCTAATGTATAGATAACTTCTGCAAATTTTCAGCCAACTTGATGATCGTTAAGGCATCCAAAATTACAATTTACCATTATAAACATGAACGGTTCGGTTCGACAGATTCGGTCCATTCGTGTAAATTGCAGTTTTGAATGTCTTAACCATCACCGATTTGGCTGAAAATTTGCATAAGTGATCTACACATTAGGCCTTAAAAACTAAACGGTTGAGATGCCGAAATATAATCGAAAAGTTTGTCTAATGTCTATCCCTATAAAAGACCCAAAAAAAATGATCTCTTAGTGAAAGTGCCCTATATATATATATAAGGGGAGATTATATTTTTGTAGCCTAGAATAAATTAGTTCTTTTTAAGTAAAGATGATATGGGCATGCAGTAGATGATTATGATAGTGATTGTTGACCCACAAAATAAATTTAGTTATGTAGACCCAACACTTAGGGATGGCAAAGATCTTCATCAGGTAGGGTATCCATCGAATATTCGACCGTAACGGGAAGAAATTTGGGGGAACTCGGGTAACGGGGATGGAAATCCCCAGTATTTGAATTCTGAAATGGGATACGAGACGGGGATGGAATTTTGATCCCCATCCCCATACCCACCAAATAAGAATTATCTTAAATATTATATATATATATATATATATATTATTTTATATATATTTTTGATATTATTTATAAATAAATATTTATGTAAACTTCATCTTTTTGTCAATATTTAAATTCTGTTAATAAATATGTTCAAAAAAGGAAGATTCTTTTAATAAAAGATCTTCATCAACATATCAATTTTCCTTCATTGAAATAAAAAATTTATTTTATTTTGATGTTTGAATTTAACTTCATATTTTAAAATCCATAATTATTTGTATGAATTTTTATATAATAAATTTGTAATATTGTTAACGAGGATTGGGGCGGGTACAAGGACCTAATCCCCAATGGGGATGGAGAATTCTCAATATCTTATTACGGGGATTGAGACGGATAAAGAGATGGAAAATGAAGTCGGGTATAGAGATGGTAATTTAATCCCCTTACCCTACCCTCCCCTTGCCATCCCTACCAACACCTGCTGCTGCTCGCAACACCTATCATTGAAAACAAGGTATAATTTGAAGTGTTTATGTGAGTTAATTTTTATTTTTTTGTTATTTTTTTTATGACATAGTGTTCATGTGAGTGAGCTACAAGGTTTCCTTTATTTCTTCTTCGTTCTTATAATCCTCTATTGACTAAACATTAAAACTTAATGACATAGTTTACGTTCTGATCATGTGGTTGCAGACTTGCAGTTGGGAAGAGAGATTTCGGGCATTTTAAATTAATGGGAGCCCCATCACATGAACCCTATTTATTGGTGAACAGCGCCCTCCTCCTCCCTAGGTCTAATCAAAATACAAAATTTCATATAGATTTCAGAAATTGATTGCTTCAAACTTCTTCTTATGATTGTTACAGTGCTATGGATTTAATTAAGGGGCATTTAAGGGTATTAGTTAGAGAAAAGTGAACAAGCTATGATTTAGACTTTGAAATTAAGGCTTATATGATTGAAAAGCTGAAAGAGAGAGGGGCTTTTGATTAGAAAATGCTGGCCATTGGCTTTAATGCAGCTGGAATTTCATCATGGTATCATTGTCCTAATTGCCCCAGTTAATGCATTTTTTTAGTCAAAGTATCAAATTAATCTCATTTAAATTCAGCTGTATTAGACGAAATAATGCATTTTTGTGTAACTAAGAAAAAAAATGCAGTTCTGACAGCTTCTCTAAAAATCTCTATTTTAGGAACTCAAATTAAAATCTATATAATTTCTCTTATGTAATTCTTATATTTACAAAATTATATTATGTATATTTATAAATATAATATTATTTTAAAATTTGATAATGTGAGCAAAAATTTATGATCTAAATGAACAGAATTTGTAGAGAAAAGAAAGAAGATCATCAAAAACAAAATCACCCAAAAAAATATATATTCCATGTAACTTTAGAGTTCTTTGTAAATATAGAGAATAAAACTTTCCCTATTTTATCTTTCTCTAAAATAGTTTGTTAAAAAAATTTAAAAAAAATATCTTTCTCTAGAATAGGGAAAAGTTTAGGGAAATCCCACTGAACTGCGATGTCATCTCACTTAAACGAGGTCGCAGCCTCATTTCCACCTTCTTAAGCAACTTCTTTCATCCTTTGAGTTGACAATCAGTCACACCATCCTTCTTTCAACTCATATCATGTTTGGGTTTTTTTCTTGCTTCCTAATTGCCACTTCTCGGCCACCTTAGTGAGAGACAACAAGCGTTCTATTGTCACAGTGAAATGCTAAGGCCGATACCATCACCAAATCGTTCTCCACAATTGTCACTAAGTCCCATAGATTATGAGATCTTGAATATTCTATCCTACTACAATTAGAAGAAGTAATCTTGTTTGGACTAAGCACATATAAATTGGGTTTCTTTCAACATTACAAAGATTTTGATGAAATTAACACTAACAATTTTGTGAATTAAATAATGAATTACCGACCGAGGGGTACAAAAAGACAAAAAGAATAATAAATTCAGATCTAGGTGGAGAAGATAAAGATCAATTTTATCCAAAGAGTAACTAAGTAGCTTTTGTATTAATTATTTAGTTATGTATAAAATAAATTAAAAAAATAATAGAATTACAATAACCGCACTACATATCATATTAATTTCGCCAAATGTGAAACCTTCATTCAAATCCACACTTCTGAAAATTCACTAGGCATTAGGTATTAATGGCTTGTATTAAGTACAGCTATGAAGCGTACCTACTTGTAAGCTATGGATGGACCCTATATATATGCTATTATCCTAGAGCATGTTCTTCGTTATAGATCAGGTTCATCTCTTGAATGTGAAGGAGACTGAAAGTCCCCATGAAAATGACAGGAATGTCAGGCTAGGCTACTATTTCGTACGGGTAATTTAGTGACCTTCATTTTCCTCCAATAAACTTCTTTGTAGTCTTTTTAAGTTTGTCACATACCCGTAAGAAGGACAAACAAAACTCAATTTCCCCTTTATATTCTTCAATGGAGAATATTTTTCTTCTTGCAGGATATGTTGGTGATTAATATGTGGTGGTTTTCCCAATTTTTCCATTAGATCCTGTGCTGGAGTAAGTTGTATTATTTATCATGCTGAGTTGTTATTGGTGTGACACAAACACTTGGGTTTTTGGGGGAAAACTCTTCATTTATTGAGAGGGTTAAATGATGTAAGTTATAATTCCAACATTATAAATATCATGAGTTCGATTCTCACTGACATATATAAGTGATGACAACAATGTTCTTATAAACGTATATGGTACGATTTCGGACACACACCGCATGATGATTCACTTGTTCTTACAATTTCTATTCTCTATTCATTGTTAAATTGAAAAGGAAAAAATCTTGAAAATTTCTAGGTTGAAACCAAAATCATCCTTGACAAAAGAAAATTCAAAAAGTAAAAGCATCTTATGTTCTGGACTTTTCTAACTACTTTAGTAGAGTTGAAGACATGGCTTCCACGCTTTTACATGAAGAATGGTTCCTATCTAGCAAGTCTTGAATCATGAACTTGTAATCACAATCTTAGAAAGGAAATCATGACAACCACATCAGTTAGGCAGGTATTAGTTGCATTTTACCAATCTCATGTGACTTTTTATCTTGAGCATCTACTTTTGAAAAGTTAGTGACACCCAAAAATACATATATGTATAGAGTCGATCTGTAATCATTAGCTAATATATAATTTAAGCATCACTAAAGTTCAATTATCAACATCTTTATTCTTCATTCAGTTGCTCAGAAGACTTTGCATGTATCGATTCTAGACTATATTATTTATAAACTCGTGCATTTTCAAAATGCATCCGTCAATATATACCTAATATAAGGAAAACTTATAGTGGGTTAGGGAATGACAATGTAGTTCTATATCACTCAAACCAGACTAGCTTTTCAGCTTGAAGGATCTAAAATCGAAATATTCAATTATAAAGCCTAACTATTTCTAGGGGACATAGAATGATGTAGAACGGATGGCGACAAGGATCGAAAAGCAGCTTGATTGTGAAAAAGGAAAAATCGGTTTGATGCAAATTTGATGTTCTGTGTCAGAATAGTGATTACTATACCTATCCGAGAAAGGAATGGCGCCAGGAATAAAACTTGTCGCTTTGCCATGACATGTAGGCTTTTTCAGGCTTTCCAGATCGTTTCAGCCTTCAAAACTGTAATTTACTATTTTTTAGCATTTTAGGTTTTTTTAGTTCGAGTTGGATTTGTTTTGTTTTAACCTGTACATTTTAGGGTTTCATTATTAGTCGTCCTAGGGTTTCTTTTCTCATATATAAGAAACTTTAAACTGTTGCATGGCCTATCTTTCATACTCTTATCAATCAAAACTAAAAGTTTTCTCTTATTTGCTGGTGGAACCAGGCTATATTTCATTTTAGGATTTATTACTTGTAAACTCAGATTACTTCCGACTGAGTCATAGAATTGTAATGATTCTAACAACAACAAAATAAAAGAGGGTAGAGATGAAAACGTAAATCTATACCTCACAATGTCACCCTTAAGTTAAAGGGTGCAAAACAAAACTAGTTAAAGTTGAGAAAGACCGCTCAATTTTAACAAATAAGACACTAACCTGCAAATTACAATACTGGTCAAAGTCGAGGAATGACTACTAAATATATGACACATTACTAAACTACGGTTTAGGTCTATAGATTTGTTGGTCTAGATTGGGGCAAGTGAGGTGTTATAAGGGCACAATTTAAAGCTAGTTGAAGTTGAACCTACTAATTAAGTAAACTCGTGATAAATTGTTAAACAACAATTTTTGAATCTGTTTTTCCATAATCATATGCGTCGTGATTTACCACCTATTTAGATATTTTTTTAAATAAAATAAATGAGACTGCTTTATCAAACTAAATGAAGGCCACAAGCACAAGCTATGAATAACTAACCAAAAGCGATAAATCTCACAATTTTGATCCAAAATTCATTGCTATCACCACCCTACCTTATTGTGCAGCAATGTACACCCAGCATGATACCAAGCAACAACAACAAAAATCTTAATTATAGATGCACCAAACAACATAACCGATTTGGTAAAGGAACTATATTTTAATTTTCAGCAGATTCAATCACAACCCTCAACAATGATAACTAAACTTCGGCCCTCAGGAATGGCTTCCGGTCCTCCCGGAATTGGACTGAAGCTTTCATCTTGTTGCAGAAAAACCCAAAACCCAGCCCTCAACATAAGTTGTTCAAACAAGATCAACATTGTCACATGATTTGACTTCAACTATTTCTGCTATAACGTACATTTCCTCTTTAATCTTCTATTCCATCAACAAAACTTGCTATTGTTCTATTGAACCACTTTTGCAACGTTGAAATCCATCTTTTTAAGATCGATTTCCTATAGCAATCTTAGATTCCGCATCCAAACATATAGTCCAATTTTTATTTTTATTTTTATAGAAAACATGCATGTTTTCTTTTCTCTTTTCTCTCTGTTAGAATTTTAATATCTAAATCGGACATCAATGTGTGAATAACGAAGAAGAAGAATATGTATTCTTAAAAGAAACAAAGTGAACAAACCTAATGGACTATGAAGCATTTAGGCATCGAAACATCTTTTAACAATTGACACACATTACTATCTATGAAATGCGTAGAAAATCCCAAATCGGAATATTTCAAATGACATACTAAAGCTGCTGAGCATTTTTGGATATAGACCACTTGGGTTTGAAACTTAAAGGAATTAAGCCAATGAAGGAAATACATTGGAACAAGACCAACTTGGACAGGTCATGGATTGAATCTCACTTTGTAATTTGTAATTTGTATTACATATGGTCTACCATGGATTTATTCTTGTTTAAAAATTGGAAGGCAATAATACTATTAGGTCATATGCATGCATGTTGCAATTTGCAATTGGGTATTAAAAACAGAATACATAGCCAACTGTTCTGTAAATACTATACAAAGATGAAGGCCTAGGTTGGTATCAAGGAATGAAAATATCATTAAAAAATAAGAAAACTTGTATAAAATACAGAAACATGGCTTCCCCATTTGTATGAATTATATAAAATACAGAAACATGGCTTCCCCATTTGTTTAAGTAGTTCAAAGTTCTGCTGATCTCAGTGAGTTTTGTCCTTTCCCCATTGGGGTTGTGAACTTGTAATCACATTCACATCAAAAGAGATTTTCTATATTTTTAACAAGGAAAGCAAATCTCTCTACAGCTACTGGTAGGATATTAGGAGGTTATCCAAGAATGAAATATGTTAGTTTTTCAACAGAATTGCTGGGAAAGGCCATGTTTTTTAGAGTGCTAATTAAACAGCGTTCAAAGTTCATCAAGGGGCACAAAGCCTTGGAATATATTGAGCTTTCATAGTGTAGGCTGAAACTTTAGGATTCAAAAGAGTTTCGCATTGTTCTAATGACATACAATGATCTGAACCCTCTATAGTACTGTAGAGATCATTTTCATCTTCTTTGAAAGTTTGAAACAGTTAGTTCGTGTCATCGTGTGCTTATGCGATTGTAATTGGATGAGTAAGGTTCGCAATTTGGTTGATGTTTTATTGTAAAGATGAACGTCAAATGAGAATCAAACAAAATTATAATTGAAATTAAACTATAACCATGCTAGAGCCCACATGCAACCCTCTTATTCCTAACCCCAAACCACACATTGACACATTCAAGTACACGCATTCATGAATATATTAGAATTAATGCATAAGACATTTGTGAGTGTCAACATATCTTCCTAAAGGCATAGTAGTAGTTGCTAACATAGACTTAATTCTCAACTCTATTTAGCAAAACAAGATAAGGACTTGAACATCTTAAGATTTGCAATTCCACTTGATTTGTCATTTTCACAACAAGTGGAGAGAGATTAGCACCAATTGTTTGATCTGGACTGCACAAAGTGCATCAACCCCATGCAATTAATCTCCATGAAAGTGCAGTTTTCTTTCTGATTATGACAAGCCATTCCCAAAAATAAAGATTGGCAAATAAGACCAAAAACAAAGAGAAATATATTGGCCCCTATTGGGTACAAATCATCCTTCTCAAACATACCACTTAACAAGGTATTGATTCCAGTTTTCATTTTCTTCTCTCCAGTCATATTCACAACCACAAGCCAGTACTGGCCTAGTTGTTCTTTCCCCAATTCTTTTATCAACTTATCTGACATCTCAGCAACTAATTAATTTAAGCATGTGAAAACCTAGTCTTCCAAGTTAGTCATTACTATAAAACTTGGAACTAAATTAATGCAGTGTATCCGACCAAGTCAGAGATATTAATGCAAGCACCTAATACAGCCTCTGATGCTCTTGTAGCTTCTTGGAAGTTGTTGGAAGTCCATTTTCATGTTAACAGGAAATTAACAACTTATAATGGCATTTCAAACTCTCTATTCAATTCCTGCATCAACATATTATGTCGGTAAATATTAGCTATATTTGTCGGAACATAGTTTTTCTTTCTTAAAAAAAATGAGAAATGTACGTATATACAAGGATGGAGTACGTATGAGGCTATGTACTTCCAGGGAAGTTCTTTTTGGTCAATTTTGTGCCGTCTGCAGAAGGGTTATGGATCCTAGACAGTATATAAAAATCTGTTACAAATTTTTTATAGCAACGTGTTGTTAAGTATATAAAATCTTAGAGAATCGACCACCATCAGAAGAACATTAGGAAAGCAAACTATCTTATTGAATAGTTCTTTCGCTAAAATCATAATGCGTAATTGAACCCATGGACAAGGATTAGATAGGTCAAACCTATTTTTTTTTTTTTTTTGAATCAAATAGATTCATTACTGCTGCTGAATGAATTGTTACAAGTAGTGAGCAATATCCAATAGGAGTCACTAATGAGCCTACTTATAATATAACGTCAAATCAATGATTCCGAACATAATTTTCCAAGTCCAAGAGAACAATAAATGAGCTATGCAATCTCCTATGGACCTATATACCTCAAGCAGTAGCAGCAAACATGCCAACCGTGATGACGCAAAACCAATAAAGTACAACGATGGTTTACTAACTAGTTAGTGGCTCTATATCCGCTAATGAGTTAGTTGTGCTCGAGTCAATTGCACATTGTAATAGTGAATACACGTGATAAATTTAAATGTCATCTATCATCATTTGCTCGACCATATTTTGGATTGAAGCGCAAAAGAACCATGAAGTTCGTGGCCTGACTTTCTTTATTTTTTTTATTATATTTTTTTTTTGAATAAGGGCCTGACTTATTTAAATAACTAAAACAACAACAAAATAGAAAACCAAGAAACACAAAACAACAAAAATGGGCAACAACGAAGTGTTAGGCCCATGTCCAAGGTAGAATCTAAGAACAGGCCCAAAGACCACTTCTGTCTCTAGAACCAGGCCTAAACGAGGCCCAACCTAAACCCAAACCTCACTCCAACCTCCTTTGCAGCTGGCACACCTAGATGTTCTCCCTGACCATTAGTTGCCGATCGAAACCCCGCCAACTTGAAAGTTTGTAGCTGATCAAAAGCAACCCTGAACCGCCAGCGCTAGATCCGCCGGCCTCCCTCACAGCAAACACAAATGTCCACTGGACCTGTTTAGCCCAGACGCCACGAGAGTTTAGCCTCAAGAAGTGAGAATCCAAGGTCCACCGGTGAAAATTGGCAAGCCACCGGCCCACACATCAGGCCTCTTTAAAATTGAAAGTGCAACGATCGATGGATCTAATAAAGTTTGAAATGGACAGTCCATTCTAAATGTCATTTGCAACAGTTAGATATTGAAAAAGGAATAGAGTACTTGACACAAAACACCAAAATCAATTAAAATTATCTTATTTTTACTTCAGTAACAGATTTTTATTCTCACTAATTTAATTTAAAATAAAATAACAATTTTACCCTTAATCTAATTAATAAACTACTGCATTGCCTCTCTCTCCTCTCTCTCACCGACTTCTCATTCTTCCATTGCTGCTCGCTCGCTCTCTCTCTCTCTCTCTCTCTCTCTCTCTCTCTCTCTCTCTCTCTCTCTCTCTCTCTCTCTCTCTCTCTCTCTCTCTCTCTCTCTCTCTCTCTCTCTCTCTCTCTCTCTCAACCAAAACGCCTCTCTTCTCTCTCTGTAAACACCATGAACCATTGATCCGATATCTATCTGGCAATGCTGCAACAACTCGGAGACCGGGGTCCTGGAGGAACATGTGTCGGTGTACATCGGCGACGAGATGGAGCGGTCGTCGTCTCGGCCGAGCTCCTTAACCACCCAGTGTTCGTCAAGCTCCTCAGCTCGGTCTCCGATGATTGTCACTTCATCTGCGCCAATTAATGGTGGAGGATTACCACCTCTCGCCGGTTTAGATGTTGCTGGGTTGAACTTCATATATATACCCCCCCCCCCCCTGGCGCTTGTTATCTCCAAAAGCTCATAATTTTCTAATGAAAGTGCTATGCAAGTTTTGAAGTACTAGAGAGTTTGTCTTTAATTGCTACTGCTATTAATTGTGGCGGCGTTTTGGATTGATTCATTTTTCTATTGGTTTTTTTTATCATAAACTGTAAAGCTATCCACACATTTTTTAAGTACTATATCAGTTTGATATATAATTGCGATATTGCATATTTTCAACCATAAATATTTTAGAGTAATTAAAATATGATGATTCATTTTAGAGAGATTAGGAAGGAGTTAATGCCCAAGTTTTATTGATTTTATTGCCCCAATAAAACATTTATTAGAGAGCAATAGACGTCTATTGAAGAGCAGTAGACATTTTAAAATTAATATAATTTATTCGTTTTTCCTTTAATCAAAGTTTTATCTATTTAATTTTAGGAAGATTAGTTCTCATTCCGGCTACAGAAAGTTCCATTGGAAGGCAATAGACGTCTATTATGGAACAATAGACTATTGGGGCAATAGACCTATTGCCCCTCTATTATTGAGCAATAGATGTCTATTGGGTGCAAAAAACTTTCCGGTGAGATTTTAAGTAAATTCCGGTGGGTGGCAACCGCTGACCGGATTTCGGTGGTCGGTGACGGGACTCCGGCGAAGTCTCTCATGGTTTCTCTCTCTTCCATTCTCTCACTCTCTCTCTCTCTCTCTCTCAGTAACAAATGGATAAGGGTAAAATGGTATTAAAAAAAAAAATTAAAACAAAAAAAAAATCTTAATGGAGTATTAGGAAAGACCTCCTTAGAGTATTTTGGATAAGAGAGAATTAAAATAATTTAATGGGCTAAGTGTGAAAAAATCTCCAAAAATGGGGTAAATAGACAAAAACCCAAAGGAATATATGTAAAATTTTCTTTCAAAGTTGCAAAAACTCTTCCTCCTAATATTTTCCATCTTTCCAAATTTTTTGTTGGCAATATGGCTCTGAAAGCTGCAAAATCATCAAATTCGGGGACATGATGCCCCTGAAGATGTCCAGTTGTGCATTTGGAGATTTGTTAACCACGATCCAACAAGGGGTAGAGATCAATCGAAAGAAGAGCTACGAGCAATTGTTCATGACTACCATTCTGAAAATTGGGCTGGAAAAAGTGTAAAAGCAAGCTTTAAAAAGTGACCGACCCAAATGCCCCAACATATGAACTTGCTTGAAGGACATCCAATCTAATAGTGACAGTAATGCAAAACCGTATGGAGGAAAGAGGGAGGAAAAAAAAAAAAATTGTGAGGGCCTGGAGGGGTAGACTTGTAGTTAATGCTCTTACCACCGTAACTACAAGGTTCCGAATTTGAATCCTCGAGACATACTTCCCATTTGCATCAACACTTTTCTATGGGCAATCTGGGTTCCTCTTGAGGTCTAAAAGCGAGGGAAGGGACTTGTACAATCAAGCTCAAAGATGAGACCTTTTTTTTTTTTTTTTTTCCCTTCCAAAATTCAATCCTGAGAGCAAGGATATGTGAAGGGAGACTATTCCTAAATGTAAGACTCTACTATGTCTCCTGTTAATTATCAGTCCCCAGCCAATTCATATAAAGAATAATTATAACAATCTGAGCACAAACTAGAATAGCAATGACACAGGACTAGGTGGCTTCTTCAACTATCTGAAGCAAAAGGAATGCACACCTCTTGTATCTCTGAGAAGCAAATCAATCCAAATTTCTAGTTCAACCAAATCCCACTTCTTTTTCATTCTACCATCACTCGTTAACAGTGCCTTCATCCTAAATGAGGGGGTTTTGATACAAAAGAATTCCATCTAGTTACTAGGAAAGAGTAAATGAGATATGGGCTCATAGCCAACTTATCTTGGAAACCAAGTTCAATTCCAAGTAAATGAATCACCAACCAAATCCTCATCCAGACGTAGAGAGCAAAATCCTCAATGAATGCTAAATGGTTACTCAAAAAACCAGGTAGACGAGTTAAGGAATTATCAATTAGTGCTGAGCTCTAGCAAGCAGGAAGCTTGTAAAGGGGAAATTCCATAAAAACTGGAAAATTACCATAAAATTTTATTGTTTTACTAACCTACCAATAACTAATCATAAATGGTCATAGTAAACAAATGAAAATGTTTAAGACTTTATTCAAACCGTTAAGAAACTGCAGAAGAATAGATCCTGATTTTAACTATCAAATATTTATTGGAGAGCTAGTTAACCCTGAACAGTAAATGTGTCTGCATCATCAGGAAGATTTCTGGCACTATATAAGATGATCAAGGAAATATAAATAACTACTTTTTGACTCTCAGACAACCCTAATATCTTGTTTTAAGGAAGCATCTCAACAAACTTGCAATAACTATCATTTTACTAATTATATTCTGCTTGCATGACTAGTTGATAACATTATCTTCTTTTGATCATGTAAATCACTACTGCACACAGCCATGCAACTCTAATAGACTTGCCTAATAAGCACATAAAGGTAAATATGTGGCAGTTCTCCTTTAAAAAGATGCCTCACACTGAAATTTATCTAGAAAACCATTTACGTGAAAGGATACTGGATTTATAGATATCCCCTCCTTCAGCATTAAACTTTGCAGAACCCCAAACTAAATGAACAATCATTTAAAGAGAAAAATCATTTATCAAGTAACAAGACTCAGAAACACAGAAATAATGTACCAACATCTTTTAGCACTATTCCTAGTTTCAAATTTGAGTAGTGACTAAGACTCTCAGACTCTCAGGGATTCCTTACATCTTTATAAGGACTACGATTGTAATATGATTTTACTACTTTAAACTTTTCTAACAAATATCAAAAAGATTGTCACTAACCATAATATTTAACTCACCAAGTTCTTATTCACATAAACTGTAATACCATAGCATTTCAACGCCATGGACATAATTTGGTGCCTGTTTAGTAAAACAGTGGAAACCCAGGTATTATGATTCCATCAGGATCCCTTTTAGTAATTTATTTTCCCAAGATTAACATCTCATGTCATTTTATTTATTACTTTGATACAAATGATTTGATACGAGTCATATGACATTACTTGAAAACAGTACAAGAACATCATCTCAGTCATGAGTCTAATTTTAATTCACCATGTAAAAAGTAGAAGAATTTCCAGTGATGGCAAAGATTTTCTATATAATTTAAACAAACATGTTCAGCAGTTAACCTTGAATGAAAGGCATTCTGATTTTCTGAAAGAACTTATCAGCAAACTCATGAACAACGAAAGAACTCTGATCTCTGCAAGCACTCACTCCTAGATAGGACTGAGATAGTTCACAAATCTACCTGTCACAAAGACAAAGACAAACATACCACAGATCATGTAACTCCCAAAAGAGAGCTAAGAATTTGTAAACAAGTAATCTAAACCACAAATACACATGTCGGAGCATAAAGCAGGTTCCATTGCTGTTTTTTCCTATTTTGGTACAAGTAGTTTTATGACCAATGATCATTAGTAGAATAGACAACATATTTTTCCCTCGAAATAATAGGTATGCTGAGTCTTTCCTCATATTCATCGCTTACACTGTTGTCTCTTCTAAACTTTTGAACAAAATGATCAGTACCGCCTTTACTGCGACTCTCTCTCTCTCTCTCTCTCTCTCTCTCTCTTTCTCCTTTTCTATAAAAGCTGAGAAATAACAGGTAAAATGGATGAGCAGTCCATCAAACACAGAGACAACAACAAAGCACCAGAGCCCAGTAGCCTTCAATTACATTTCCTACAACTCTCACAGTGATCCAATTGGGACATAACTAGACGTCACTCTTAATCTATCTGCTCAATAAAACTAAGAGGTGTTTAAAGTTGTTATGAAACAAGCTTTTCGATGATTCAGTTTAAAACTCTAAACATAAATCCCAACTGTGTATATCTAACAAAACCAAAGAAACTAACAGTGCCAAATTGATACAAATTTACGTAACAATATTGTAGAACATTGAATATCGAAAAGCGCAAAGAGAAAATGAGGAATAGGAGTGACCTTCAGAGGAGGAGGCAGCTAGATTTGGGAGCTTGGAGACGAGGCAAGCAGCAGCAATGGAGCTGTGGAGGGGTTGAAGCGAGCTCAATTCTCTTCGCAACAGCCTTTCAATTTATAAATATGCACACGGAATTATCACATTTGCAAAAATTTAGTAGATAAATTCATCTCTTAAAGAAGACTGAAGATTAGGTAGTAGTACCGTGAAGTGGGGCAACGAGGCGTGGAATTGGAGCGAATAGAAGGGAGGCATGTGGTTCTTGAAATTCTTGGCGTTGTTGCTGCTCTGCAAAAGGCGCGCAGAATTGTGGTTCTTCCGGCGATTGAAGCTGACATTGTGTCTCTATCTATCTGTATTTATGTTTAGAACCCTAAAACCTCTGTAAAGCCCTCACAGTGACTGAAATGAAATCAGATGGGAGATATGGTTCGTCTTTCTTTTGTACTCCCTATATTTTGTCGCAATTCTAATTGTGGCCCAGTGTGATTTATTTTTCGTGATTTAGATATTTACATCCGCAAAGTAAATTACTAATAAGCTGACGTGGCTCAACTTTTATTTTATTTTTTTAAATAAAAAAAAACCTCACTCTATTCTCACCTTTAATGGGGCTCGAACTTCTGATGTGGCTCAACTTACAAACCTGTTTGTTTACTCAGTGATTGACATAGTTTTACCTTCATACTTTCTTCTATAAGCCCGATTGATTTTAAGCTTTTGATCCATATTCCAATGTCTCAGATCCTACGTTTTTCTTCCATGATCCAATGTTTCAGATCCTACGTTTATAGAGATGGAAAAAATTATAGTTCAATTTTTATCGTATTTGGTTCTGAGTGCTCTATGACCAACACTTGGGTCACAACGTTGATTTTTTTTATTTGGTTCTGCGTTAGTAGTTTCGATTGTTTCTGAATCAACCTCCTCGGTTTCTTTACAAGTTGAAAAAATAAAAAGTCTTTGCTAACCACTAACAACTCATCATGCGCTATTTTATCCTGTTTTTATAGCTGAACAACAATATCCAAATGGAGTAGTCTTGTAAGTGTAACAAAATTGCCGGGAATTTGACAATTTGGGGACAATGAACAAGATTAACAACAATTACAAAGATACGAACTAAAAATTAAATTTATAATACATGGATCAAAGTAATTCCATCTCTTTTTGGATCCTACTTCGATACAGTAGGATCAGTATACGAACTCCAAAGAAAACTATACCAGTTCACTACACGAATCAGTTCTAAATATTTTTATCGTTTACTGTTGATTTGGTTATAGGTATTGACCATCTCCCCAAGTGGGCAGTATAGTTTATGCACCGAATAACACCTCTCCCACAAGGACCATCTGGAAAATCAATGATACTGATGCTTCCTGCATCAAGATGAAATGATCCCAACCATTCTTTTGTCAAATTCAGGCAGTGCCCCAGCAATGCTATATGCAATGCAGGATGACCAACTGCAACAACAACTTTTTCCGGTGCTGCTTCATCAGCTACTTCTTCTAGCAGAGACTGCCAGGCCTTCTCAGATTGATCCCACACAGCTTCCACGACTCTATCCTCAAACCCATTAAGCCAACCGGGTTGAAGAGATGGAATCTCCATTTCATTCTGCACAAAAGAGATGAGAACAAACTTTAGGAGACAAAATCAACCAAGCAGAGTGAGAACATGAAGTTACAAATCTAGCTTGTTCACAGCCTCGTGGACTCTGTTGCACTAATAGGTAACAAAGAGATCACAGGCATGCATGTTTCATGGTCGATACTCTACTGTTCTATTGTTTGGGATGAGAACATGTAGATTTATCCATCTCTAAGTTCAGCTCAGTTATGACATTAGGTTACTCGGTTACCATGGACAACTCAACCCAACACCCCTAGCATCTAAGAAGTGAGACATTCTCGAAGATGATGTTTATATAACTCGCCTTATTTGACTTCTGAAGAATGTTTTCAACATCAAGGTTCTCCATCTGCTTCATCTCCACAGAGCGTGGCACAGAGTCAGCTCCTAAACAATCTGCAGCTTCTTGTACCTACAGTAGGTTTTAACAACTTAAAACTCTTCTAAACAAAGGATGTAAATCTCTAATACAACAGACAGAATAATTTGGGAACAAAATTGATGGAAAGAATACATTTGTAACATACTGAGTGACCTTAGGGCATCTAGAATGAGCTTACTCTGGAGATGGCAATCGCTGTTTCAACACAAGCTTCCTTAGGACTGCTAACTATAGAGTTCACATTTAAATCAAGAAGTAGCTCGGCAATTTTCTGGGCCTGTGATAATTAACAAGAGAACATCAAATTCAGATCATATGAGGATGTTATATGAAAATGTAAAAAAAGTAAACAGTAGATGCTGTACCTTTATAACCCCAAGCATGTCCATTGGCTGTTCCCCAGAAAAAGAAGAAAAACAAGCATGTTAAACAACATGGAATTTAGTAATGTAGACCTATATCTATAAATATTTCCAGATATATTTTGGCATGCACAATTTTGTTATCCTGTGTCATGAAATGATAAACTCACATGGGTGTGTGTGTTTGGTGGGGTGATAAGGCTTTGGTCTCATATATAAGAGGTCAGGAGTTCGAGCCCCATCAAGGGTGGGCATGGGGTGGGTTTTTTTTTTTTTTTTTTTTTTTTGAAAAAAAAAATGATAAACTCACATCTGAACTATTCCAAATCTTTATATGATCTACACTATTTCCAGTCCAACTGTCATTATATGATAGACTTATACTAAATATTGCGGTAGGATAGCATTTCAAATCTCAGTTACACATAAATCTGGCAGAGAAGCAATAACACTCTTTAACTTTCTAAGACATAATCATTACTACCACCAACCCAGATACGCTTCCAACTTAATTAAAAGCTCAAAACTGCCCACAAATTGCAAACAGGAATGAAGGAATATCAGTTCTTTCAATCCCACTACAATCCAACCGCTAGTGAAATTGAACCACTCTATTGGTTCAGAGAATGTAGAAGAATACAACCACAACTTTGCAAGGCATTTTAAAATCATTGTGCTATACCTCTGCAGTCATTTGTGTGGATCCGTGACAAACAAGTATGATCCGCTTACTAGTTTTCCTTCCCCCTGAACTTCCAGCTTCAACAGGTGAACTTGGGGTCTGCACTAATATTGCAATACCATTTAGAGGACAGCATATCCAGTTACTGAACCTACATAACAGTAAAACCTTCGTGAACCAAATACATAAACAGAGGGAGGGAGGGAAGGGGAGAGACAGACAGACACACATACTTCCTAGCATCAACATTATGGAGATAGTAGCTTATGAATCAGTAGTGATTTTTTCTTCTTCTTCTTTTTTTCAGTAAAGATGCCGTATACCTGGTTTAGACGATTGAGGCAGATATATGGTGGTCCACCCTCAGCACATGGGGTGAAGTCCAGTACGCTTACACCACAATTGCTCTGAACTAAAGTCCTGAAATACTCTGTTCCCAGTCCTGAAATTTTTCAAAGGAAGAGTTCTTTAGAGAAAGGGAAAAACTATGTCTGCAAAGACTTTTCAGGTGCATCTACTACAGAGAACGGAAAAATACCAATGGCTGTTGCAAGGAGAGCCTGATTAACAGCATTATGAGCAACCACAAGAACAGACCTGCTTTCATGCATTAGGATTCTGGTCCAGCAGCTCCTAGCACGTGCCCATAACTCTCTCACTGGATAATGATCGTCAATGCTAAAATTTGGTGCATCTACCTGCCATTTCTGAAAAGCTGCACCAAACTTTTCTTTTCCCTCATGCTTTAAGAGGCCCTACAATCAGAAAAATTACATTAACCAAACAATAACAAATTCACCACTTTGTGTTTGTCCAAGTCCTGCTGACGTTGATTCAACAACACAATCGGTAAGGAAGATAACGAATAGAACTCACTTGAAATGAGTACAAGTCGATTTCCCTCAAATCAAAATCCATAATCATTTCCTCTTTGCGAGTGTCCCATATAATTTCGGCTGTTCTCTTTGACCGTGCCAAGGGACTGCAATACACAACACATTTTAGCAGGGAACAGTCTTCTCCCCATGGTGGTGAGGCCTTCCACATCACTAAAATCCCAACATTATATTCAATATAAAGTGGAAGTTGTAGTTGTAGTTGGATTCAAACTTAGTGTCTCACAGTCTGATACCATTCTATATATTCATTACTTAATATATCACTGTTTTAAAAGAAATTTAAGATGTAGAATACTGTAAATGGAAGTAAGTGGGATTAATCCTTGGGATAATCAACAAGACATGTCATTGCTTTGTTTGCTCAATAGCACCTGGCAGCAGTATGAATCCAATTTGCTAATGCACAACTCGGGAAATCCCTCAAAGGAGAGATGTAACATAAGGCATTGATCATAGATGCATACACTCTCATCCCACATTATACTACTAACTAACAGATTGATAGCATTAGTTAAACTTTCATAAGAGTTTTCCTTTCACCCTAAAATCTAAAACCCCGGTCACATCAATCCGAAATCATCAAGCAGATTAAATAACTACCTAATACAAACTCAGAATAATTCTTAAATTGTAAATTATATCCCTAAAAAATGTAATTGTTTCTTAAGCATCAGATGACAATTGCAGAACATAGTGAAAGACTTAAAAGCCACAGGCCACCGAAACAAAGTGAAAGTACAGAAGCGGACCTGGCGAAGCAGACATCGAAGGCATCTCCGATGAGCATTTGGCGGGAAGTCTGGGCCTGAGCCTCGCCTTTCTTGGTGAGCACTGAGAAATTGGAGCTGCCTTGGATCCTACCTTCCTCGTTCCACGTGCTCTGCCCGTGCCTCACCAGAACCACTCTCTTCGCCGCCTTGACGGCCGGGAACGGCGACGAGGCGGAGAGCTCGTCCGATCGGAGCTGATCTGTGTCCTTGGCCTCTTGGAGGCCCGAAGAGCATCGTGAGATCCTGAAGGGGCTCGGAGGCCTCGTACGGATTGGGAATGATGGGAAGAAGAAGAGGGTGGAGTTTCTGTGGAGAAGGAGAGGTGGAGTGACTGATAGCATTTGGGAAATTGTTATTTTTTTCCTCTATTTCGCGCTAGGAATTGGAATGTCGAGGTTTTTGTTTGGTTACCGTTGTTTTTTTTTTTTTTTGATAAGATGGTTACCGTTGTTTATGTGAGGAAAACGGTAATGAACGTCGTATTTGCGACCTTCCCAAAAAAATACAAAAAAGCTCTTTATTAAAAATATTTTCTTAGACTTGTGATAGGATAAAGGAAGCTTGGGATTCTGTGTGACAACTACAATTCTGAGTATTCTGTTCTGCAAAAGTAGAGGAGAATTTGGCTTGGCTAAAATAAATGGTTTTCTGTTGCTTGTTCGGCGTCGCCCCCGTATTGACGGTGGCTTTTAGAGTTTCAGCCTCGTCGATGCATGATGGGACGGGTTCACATGCTGTTGGCGGCGGATGGTGGTCGAAGTTTGAGGTTATACTGGTAGTTTTCCTCTCTCTTAAACGGTTTAGATGGTGGAGCGAAGTTGCATTGCATACACGTGTGGGCTCAACACTGGCGAGCGAAGGACGGCACAGTTGATCTAGATTCTAATACTTGGATTCGTATGACAATGACACGTATATCATCAAAAACATTATCACTCAATTTTGACCCAAATTACCTTGGGACACGGTCTTGCCACGTCACAGTGTGTCACATATGTATCAAAGTAGTTCACATCTGTATCAAAGTTGTATCACACATGTTGACATGCATGTATCACCAAAACTCATTTCACTTAATTTTACACCCGCTTTCTGGGTCTGAGTCCGCCTACATTACCCTATCACGCATTTATTAAAGTGGTATAACATGGTGTGCATCAAAACTGTATCACATGTGAATTAGTAATATATATTCACTCAATTTTTACATAATCACTCTCGGGGTATGGCTCGAAACGTCACACTAGATTATTTGTGTATCAAAATTGTACAACATCTGCATCAAAGATGTATCACACTATCACAAGTATTTTACCAAAATAAATTTTTACTTAATTTTGACCTAAAAGGTCACCAATAACAGCTCCAAAGTAGTTGAAAAATTTAAAAAGAAAGTGCTGTAACAAGCTAATTTGAAACTCAATAAGAAACATGTTAGTGAATACTGGTTTGAAATTGCATCCCAACACTTTTGCTAGGTCCACCAATAGTGAGAGAGAGAAAATTTATGCTAATTCTTAAAGTCATCACCGATCAATCAACCAAATTTAAACTATCACCAATAAAATTCAATATGAATAGGAGAAGATCCTAATCATTTCATGCATATGAAACAATTTTGCAATTTATTATCTTTATGGTTCTACCCGTTCTGTTTCTTGGATCAGAACTAATGAAAAAGTGCAAGATTTCCAAAATTAGAACTAACGAAAATGCTTACAACTACGAACAGCAACAACAAACTAGTGCACCCTATCTTATCAATTCCGATGCAGATACAACAATCTTCCTTGTACTTCTGCACTTTGCTATGTACTCCACTCCCACAATCTTCATAAAACCCAAAAAATTGAGCTTCTGTTAATCAAGCAACTGCTTCTAAAATCAGCTAAACACATCAAGGCAGCAACGTCAATTCACTTATAAACCTCTTCGATCTTCTCTAATTGATCTTAATCAAATTACCCTTTGTTTTGTCAAATAGAATTGCAGTTTTCCAAAAGTAGTCAATTTACACAAATTCGAGGACCAACAACTATGATGATATCAATTAAAATTTCTTCAAGGTTTGGGGGGGTTAAAAAATATACTAGATGTACATACCTCTATATAAAGAAAGTCTTGCCTGCATCAGCCTTACTATGTGTTTGGTATTACTGATCAATTAGTGTCTTGTGTGTTTGGATATTTAACTTTGGAAAAGCAGGGATAATTTCAAAATAAGCATAAGTTTTTATGGATTTTAATTGAGCAACCGCACCCCACAAGTTACGATTGCCGTATGTAAGAGTTTTGCTCTATATATAAGCTGTTGGAACTTGCTAAGCACCGTTGTTTTTGTTGTCATCGTTAATTGGAAGGCTAGACTACTAGAGCAAACTACCATGAAAACTTAATTGGGCACAGAGTATAGATTATATAGAAGAGAGAGAACAATCACCGCCGTCTCACACCCTTGACACTAGGAAGATCAATAGTATACCACCGAGAAAGTATGACAAGAAGTCTATTAGTGAACTTAGGACTTAGGACCTTTCACTTACAAAGTAGACAAAAAATAGACCAAATTGTATTGTGTGAACTGCTCACTATGTTAAAGAAAAAAAGAAAAATTATAGAAAAGCTCTACAAAAAGAAAAAAACTGAGAAATATTTACTTCTAGAAGAAAAATAATTAATAATTATTTTTTTCTCACGAAAGAACACTCTATGCCCTTTTTTCTCAAGTATTAGGTTTTGGCTTGAGATTATACATTTGGGATTTGACTCTAAGAGACGACCTTAGTTGTGATCAAGCACGGAAGAAAACTTCGACTTCCTGTTTTTATTACCTTTTATGGAAGCTTTGCTTTTTTCTATTTTTTTATTTTATTTTGCCTTTTTTTTTTGCAGTGATAATTTGATCTCTCAATTTCAACTAAGTCTATATAAACCAACATAGGTAGTCAAGTTGGTAAAAACCTCCAGGTGTTGAACCCCTACACCCATGTCTAAATCCCACCGACGTTGATTGAAGTTTAAATTCAAATCTATTCTTTTTGGCGGGGAGAGAAAGGTTTTTGACATGATCTATCTCTAGGCCTAGGATGCTTTTGAGGATACCATATGATCCTGATAAAAGGAAAAAATTAAAAATAAAACTACTTTTAAAGAGAGCTTCTAATGAGGTCTTTCTAATCAACGGTTAAGGATACCCACTTTTCAATTACATTACTACAAATCAACCGTTACATGTTTATGTATGAATGAGTAGATCACTTCTGAAATTTTTCTTTAAAATTGCTAATCATTAAGGTACTGAACTAGATCAAATCAATGGACGAACCAAATTTATCAAACCTTCATGTTCATAAATGATAAATCACGATTATGAATGCCTTAATGATTTTCAATTTGGTTAAAAAATTACATAAATGATCTACACATGAATATATAAACATCTAACTGTTGATAAATGTGATTGAAAAATAAGTCTCACAAGAAAATTTTCATGAAATCCTCATTTTTGTGGTTTTCATTAGAAGCTCTCCCACTAAGTTATATATAAGGAGATTATGTTTCCTTTTTTTATTGATTGGAAAAAGATTATTATATATATATATATTTTTCTTTTTTCTTTTTTTGTGTGTGTGTAGAAAAACCCCCAATTACCCCAATTTATGTCCTAACGTTTGAAATTAGTGTACTGTTTCCCTTTGTGTACAATATAAGCACGCAATTTCAAATTTTGGTGTGGCCATCAGCATCCTGGCTCGTCTTTACCCTCACAACCACCCCAAGCTCACTCACCTCCTCCTACGATGCACCTCCCACCTTACAATGCGCCACCTCTACCAAATCCAATCCCAACTCACCACCAACCCCATCCCCTCCATCGACCCAAACATCATCGCCGTCAAGCTCATCGGCGCGTTCGCCCACTTCGCCAACACGCGCCATTTGGCCCTCATATTCCACCACTATCTCCAAACCCCAAACATCTTCGCCTACAATGCCCTCCTCAAGGCCTTTGCTCAGAACAATGACTGGCAGCACACCATTCACTACTTCAATTCCCAATTGCTTTCGCTGAATGCTCCGAGCCCAGATGAGTACACGTTCACCTCTGTGCTCAAGGCCTGCGCCGGCCTCGCCCGAGTGACTGAGGGAGAGAAAGTCCACTGCCTTGTGACTAAATTCGGGTGTGAGGCAAATCTCTTTGTTAGAAATTCGCTGACTGACATGTACTTTAAGTTTGGTAGGTTTGGGATTGCGCAGAAGCTGTTCGATGAAATGCGTGTGAGAGATGTTGTTTCGTGGAACACTTTGGTTGCCGGGTACTGCGTGAGTGGGGAGGTTGGTGAGGCTAGGAGGGTGTTTGACGGCATGGTGGAGAAGACTTTGTTTTCTTGGTCGACTATGATCAGTGCGTATGCTAAGTTGGGTGAGTTGGTGGAAGCGAGGCGGCTTTTTAATGAGATGCCGCAGAGGAATGTGGTTTCGTGGAATGCGATGATTGCTGGGTATGCGCAGAATGAGAAGTATGCTGAGGCTGTTGGGTTGTTTAGGGAAATGCAAGAGTGTGGGATGGCGCCAAATGATGTTACGCTGGTTAGTGTGTTGTCTGCTTGCGCTCATCTTGGGGCACTTGATTTGGGGAGGTGGATTGATAGGTTTATAAAACGAAGCGGGTTGGTGTTGGGTCTGTTTTTGGGGAATGCTTTAGCGGATATGTATGCCAAGTGTGGCTGCATAACCGAAGCTAGGCTGGTTTTCAGTAAAATGAACGAGAGAGATGTGATATCTTGGAGTATTATCATTACTGGGTTGGCAATGAATGGGCATGCTGATGAAGCTTTTGAGTGTTTTAGTATGATGATTGAACACGGTTTGAAGCCAAATGAAATTACGTTTATGGGGTTATTGACAGCATGTACTCATGCTGGTTTGGTAGACAAGGGGCTTGAGTATTTTGATATGATGGAGAAAGCATATGGAATATCTCCCAAGATTGAGCACTATGGGTGTTTGGTTGACCTTCTCAGCCGTTCTGGTCGCCTTGCTAAAGCAGAGGATATGATTAATTCCATGCCTATGAAGCCTAATGTTATAGTCTGGGGTGCATTGCTCGGTGGTTGTCAGATTTATAAAGATACTGATAGAGGGGAGCGTGTTGTTCAGCAGATTCTTGAACTAGATTCTGAGCACTCTGGAAGCTATGTTTATCTTGCAAATCTATATGCTTCGATCGGAAGGCTTGATGATGCAGCACAGTGTAGACTGAGAATGCGAGATAAAGGTGTAACAAAAACACCTGGCTGCAGTTGGATAGAGGTGGATAACATAGTTCATGAATTCTTCATGGGAGATTTATCGCATCCTCAGTTGGACAAAATATATTCAATGATTAAAGAACTGAGGTGGAAAATGAAGCTAGCCGGATACAAACCAAAGACAGATCTGGTGCTTCATAACATAGACGAAGAAGAGAAAGAGGATGCTTTATCTGTTCATAGTGAGAAGCTGGCAATTGCATTTGGGCTTATCAGTACAAGCCCAGGAACTACAATTCGAATTGTAAAGAACCTGCGAATTTGTAATGACTGTCATGACGTGACAAAATTAATCTCCAAAATTGTAGAACGAGAGATTATCATACGAGACCGCAGTCGCTTCCATCATTTCAAAGATGGTAAATGTTCTTGCAATGACTACTGGTAAGTGGTAGCTAGTACTGAGTAGACTATTCTTTGCAAGGACAAGAAAAATCCTTTAGGGCAACAATGTTTTTCAAATTTGTTGCAAAAGGATGTCGTTCAATATCATTTTAAATGCATTTTGATTTATTTATTCTCAAGCTTCCATCTGTTTCAAATGCAGCAATGTCTTTTAAGTATTTATTATTTATTTATCTTGGTCAATAATGTGTATTTAAAGGTACGAAATCTTTAAAATCAAAATTAAAATTACCAATCAAAGAATTTCATTATATCCTTCTGCCGGTCTGGACCATTGTCATCATCATCTGGACAGATTTGGACCATCTTTACCGAAACACTGCCAGTTAGTGTGTAGCCAGTTCACAATCTACAATTTGTGCTTTCTTGGTTAACACTCTAGCGGTTTCATCTCAACCCTTCATATTGAATCCAAGAGTATGGGATCATTATTGTGAATATAGATCGCACGTGGGAAAATGAGAACCTTGCATATGAGTTTATAAAGATTTGGGCATCTATTCTCAATTGGTTTTGGATGTGAACCCAGATTTTACTTTATCAGAAGTCCTTGGTCACCAATCAAGGACCAACTATTAATTGAGCTTGTCCTCCATAGAAAGCAGAACCTTGTCGCCATCTATTGTGTTGTATTTGTTGAAATTTCAGTATTTCACACCTCTGAATTGCAGGGAAAAAAAAAAAAGGTGGTCCTCCATAGAAAGGAGAATATTGTCGCCATCTATGTATTTGTTGAAATTTCAGTATTTCACACCTCTGAATTGCAGGGAAAAGTCCTCCATAGAAAGGAGAATCTTGTGACCACTGTATTTGTTGAAATTTCAGTATTTCACACCTCTGAATTGCAGGGAAAAGTCCTCCATAGAAAGGAGAATCTTGTGACCACTGTATTTGTTGAAATTTCAGTATTTCACACCTCTGAATTGCAGGAAAAAAAAGGAGAAGTAAAGTTTGTGCTTGGATATTCAGCATGGTCTTGCTGTGTAAACACTGGGGACGATGACACATGGGTTACTACTTACTACAGATCTTTCTCGACTTATCACAAGTCAAGAGTCATAGCACATGTTATTGACCTTTCTGTTTGGTTTCTGTTTTTGACATCCCCATCTTACTGAAAGAATTGAAGCTGCCAAACATGAATGACTTGTGTCTATTTAAGAACTTCAATCTCTTAACTCCATCTTGTCAAACCCATAAACATACAGATCAAATACACTTTCTCACGAGAATGGGAATATCGCGATGCAACATTTGTTTTCTGCAGCTCTTTCTTTTTCTGTTACTCAATGTCACCCACTTCTTGTCATTTGTGCAGACACTCTGCCATGTTGATGAGGGCTCTGCCTTGTTGCAATTCAAGGAAAGCTTCATTATACACAAGTCTGCATCTGAAAATCCGTTTGCTTACCCGAAGGTTGCGTCTTGGACAAGAAAAGGGGGAGAGAGGAGCAATTGCTGCTCTTGGGATGGTGTTGAGTGCAATGAGGAGACTGGCCATGTTATTGGCCTTGACCTCAGAAGCAGCTGCCTGTATGGTTCTGTCAACTCTAATAGTAGCATTTTCCAAGCACTTGTGCACTTGCAGAAGCTTGATCTCTCGGATAATCACTTTAATTTTTCAGAAATACCATCAACATTAGGCCATCTTACGAGTCTTGCATATCTTAACCTTTCAAAGTCCTCATTTTCTGGTCTGATTCCATCCGAAATTTCGAAGTTATCTAAGCTCTCTGCCATTGATCTCTCTTTCAATTATGAACATTCCACTGATCAGTTGTTGAGACTAGAAGAGGCCAACCAGCTGAGAAGCCTGGTTCTAAACTTAACCCACCTAAAACAACTTCATCTTAGCAGAGTTAACATATCCTTCATTGTGCCTGATGTCTTGGTCAATGCATCTTCTCTCACTTCTCTCCGCCTAGAAAACTGTGGATTAATTGGAGAATTCCCTGTTGGCATCTTCCATCTACCAAACTTGCAGGTTCTTGATTTGGGCACTAACCAAGACCTGACAGGTCACTTTCCTGATTTCAACAGGAGTAGTCCCTTGGAGTATCTGAATGTTGCGAGGACGAGTTTCTCTGGTTACTTACCTGCTTCACTTGGTAACCTTCGTTCCTTAAAATTCTTGAACATTGAGTATTGTGAGTTTAACTCTCACCTTCCATCTTCACTTGGCAATCTTACCCAGCTCAATTACCTTGATCTTTCATTTTTTTTCGACCGTAGTTTCACTCACTCAGACATTTCACCAAACAATATTAGTCTCGTAGATTCCTGGTCTCGCATTGGAAAGCTTACCAAACTTCACCACTTGGGCCTTAGCCATGCCTACTTGAAGGGAGAGTTTCCAACTTTTGTGGCTAACCTGACTCAACTAGAAGAGCTCAACTTGGGCAATAACCATATAACTGGTGAAATCCCATCATGGCTTACGAAGTTTACCAAATTAACTCTTCTAAACCTTCGGTTTAACAATTTGCAAGGAGCAATTCCAAGGTCACTATTCTATCTTCATAATCTTGAACTTCTTGACCTTTCTTCAAATAACTTGATTGGTTCAGTTGATTTTGATACGTTTTTCAAGCTCAAGAAGTTAAGGGTACTTAAATTATCATTCAACAAGTTATCTCTTCAGATGAGAAGTGGTTTGAGTGCTACTGCTCCAATGTTTGAAGTTCTGAAATTAGGTTCATGCGATTTGACCGAGTTTCCAGAATTTTTAAAGAATGGTAGTAGATTGGTTGACCTAGACCTATCTAACAACTATATTCAGGGCCAAATACCGAAATGGATGTGGAGCTCAACTAGAGAAACCTTATTGTGTCTTAACCTCTCTGGAAACTCTTTATCTGGATTTGACCAAAACCTTGTTGGTCTTCCATGGAGGAATCTCAAAGTTTTTGACCTTGGGTTTAACAGGATACAAGGATCACTGCCAACTCCACCAGCAACAATCAAAATTTATTCTGTTCCAAACAATGTTTACAGTGGAGAAATGTCAGTATCATTTTGCAACTTGAGTTCTCTACTTATTCTTGATTTGTCCAACAACAACTTGAGTGGCCTGATTCCACAATGCTTGGGTAACTCCGATGCTTTGGAGATATTGAACCTGCGGAATAACTCATTTCAGGGCGAAATTCCTCCAATGTGTACCAACGGAATTAGTTTTAAATCGGTTGACTTAGGTGCAAATATGTTGCAGGGCGAGCTACCAACATCTATGGCCAATTGTACTCGGCTAGAGTTTCTTAATTTGGCAAAGAATCAGATCAGTGGCATCTTACCAGCTTGGTTATGGGTTCTTCCAGCTTTAAGATTTCTCAGTTTGCGGTCTAATAGATTTTATGGCACAATTAGCATGGCTGCAACAAACCTCAAGTCCTCAAAGTTGTGCATAATTGACTTATCTAACAATTCTTTTTCAGGTATGCTGCCAATCCTGCCAAATTACTATGATGCACACTGGAATTGCCTCGAATCTGTTGGTATCTATGAAGAGTCAACAATGTTCCAAGATACTTACAGAGTTGGTGCTGTAACGTATCATTATGACTACTCGATGTCATTATCTGGCATAGGTGTTGAGTTGAAACCTTTGAAGTACGCCGATTCTCCTTACTTCAAAATCATAGATCTCTCAAGTAACAAATTTGAAGGAGAGATTCCAACCATTGAGTACGATTCTCTGGTAGGGCTTCAATTGCTTAACCTCTCCGACAACATTCTCATCGGTAGTATCCCTTCATCTATAGGGTACTTGACTGGACTTGAAGCATTGGATCTCTCCAATAACCATCTTTCAGGAGACATCCCCAGTACATTGTTGCAACTCAGTTTACTTGCGTATTTTAATGCATCCTACAACCATCTAAGGGGGCCTATACCACGTGGAATCCAATTCCTTACGTTTGACAGCAGTTCGTATCTAGGAAACCCGGGTTTGTGCGGATTTCCTTTACAAGTGAAATGTGAAGATTCTGAGACTTCAAAGTCACCACCTCCAGGCCTTATTGAAGAAGATCACCAAGACCCTGATTATCCATTTGAATGGCATGTATTCTTCCCTGCAGGACTTGTTAGTGGGTTGGTTGTTGGATTTGTTGTTGGGAACACTTTAACAACCAATAAGCAGCAATGGTTCGTAGAGAAATTTTGCAAGAGGAGGAGGCAGCCAAGGCGCACAAGGGGGAATTAGTCTTTGTAAACAAATAACAGAATTTGATAATTAGTCTTTTGATCTTGTGTAATAATTGGAAGATTTTGCTTGTAATTTAGATTTGCCTCTTTCTTTTTAATACAAGTTCATTTACATAGAAAAAAAAAATAGTGAAACAGAGTGGGGAACTGAGTTTTAGTCAAGGAATTTATCCTCACCTTCTTAGTTTAGCTAGCAGCTCAAGCTTTCCGGGGCTAAGAAACTAAGAAAGTGTTAATGCTTCAATGTAATTATCTCACTATATGTTCCTTTACCAGCATATTTCTGGATGAATGCTAAACCAACAATGGCAGGATCCAGAGTTTCCAGCCGGAACCAGAGTAACAAGCTTTCCCTGAAGTAATGACATGCCCCAATAGCCATAATCTATGCTTTGATCAAATGTCAACAAGTATAACACACATGGTGGCTGAGGTCATAGTCATAAAAGTAATACTTCAACCAGCGCAATGCAACTTTCCAACTTAGGTCATTCTCTCTGGTGCCCAAATCGGCTTGATTGAGTGGCACCATATCCATAGTCTCACTATTTACTAACCACATACCTTTGCTTCGAGACACCAACCTCTGGAATAAGAATAGTTCCTTTATCTTTTGAGTCGAATCAATGAGAACAAACGGCAGCTCTTAGCTAGTGAATGGGGAGTCGCATACCTTTCTTCCAAAACCTATGGGGAAAACGACTAATAAGTTGTCATTACATATTCAATAACAAGATTAATAAAAACTAATGAAGCAACCACTAGAGTGTGCACATGAAATTGCATACAATTCATAACTTAATACAAGCTTGGTCAAGCGACAGTAGCTAGCATAGAGCTAAGGAAAGAACGTGCTCACAAAAGCATGGCACCCCAGGAAGATGTTATCCAATTCCCTCTAGAGAAATCAAACATGAAGAACTTCATATATATGGTAAGTAACCACCGTTCATCTTGGACTTGGTGGACTGCCAGTTTAGCTGAGTTCTGATAAGGTTTAGGGGTTTGTGGTTCACTTCATCAATAACTTTTTTCTTGCAGTCATGAAGTTGATGATAGACTTTGTGGAGGTAGTTTGTCCTTCACAGGAAGTAAATTACAGCTTTATTTCATTTGTTTATGTTAAGAGTCCATTCTATGGAGCATATTGAAGCGTTGAACTTACAATCCTAGGAAACATGAGGTAATGCTTATTTTTAATTATCCTTCTCTCTGCACTTGCTTGTGCTAACTGCAGCCGGCGAGAAGTTTGCATAAAATGTGTAATATGATTATGTGAATCTGCTTGTATTGGCAGTATGGCTACAGTGGCAGTATGGCCAGTATGGCTGTATCACTCTAGAGATTCTAGCATTATCTTTTACTGTTAATACCTTACCCCACCATACCTTAGTTGATAGAGTTTGTTAAGATAGAGAGAGTTGTTATCATAGTTATGGGTTTAGTTGATAGAGTTGTTCCTTAGATTAAGGGTGATGGAAGTCTGTTTCCTCCTCAATGTGTCTATATCGTGTAATCTTGTGTTTGTTTTCCTTCAAGAAGTAATATACCAAAAAACCTTCCACAAGTTTCTGTCTAGTTTTCTTCACCTTGCTTTCTCAATAGAAGACCAAAGCAGCAATTACTAGTTGTTTCAAAAACAAAAGGAAAACAGAACCTACAAGAATCTGTTTTGACTTTAGCTGGTATCTGATTGTGCTGACTTGAGTTTATTGAATTGACTGTTCACAAGAGGAATGCATACTAGAGGTATAACTAATAAAGCCAACTAAATTGTATTTCAAGCACATGCATTATAGAAGAAGCATCATGAATCTGAGCTTAAGTAGAAGTGAGGGTACAAAATAGTTCTGAGGTTTGTTATTGTTATTAGTGAGCAGTATCAGCTTGAATAAATTGCTTAATATTTCCATGTAATGATAAGTTCTGTGTTGTTGGCTATTGTTTCACTGATACCTGTGCCAATGAACATTTAGCATGCGTTGCTAGGCTTCAGCAATAGTTTCTGGACATACCAAAAATGGTTCTGCAGCTCTTAACTGTAATAATAATTTTAGAGAAAATTGCAGCACTGCCATGTACTATAGCCTCTAGGACAGTTTACTCCCTGTTCTTTCCAATTTAGCAATTTACTACAAAATTCCCGAAGTTCAAAGGACAGGGAGTCAAAAAGGCACAGCATAACTGCAAAAGGTACCAAAGTGCAAAAATCCGTTACTCAGGTTCGTCTTTCTGGTCATCACGCTAGTCTCCACAGTAATGCAGCAACTGCATTAGCAGCTCAAGTACCAGGGTTAAGAAAGTTTTAATACTTCAATTTAATTATCTCATTATTAAGTTCCTTTAGCAGCATATTTCTGGATCGGTGCTAAACCCCTCAATTTTACTCGATATCAATTGCAGGATGTTCATTATGGGAATATTGGCACCCAAGAGTTATTTTAACAGAACAACTTAGTGAAGTGGTTTGCTGTAGGAGATGGTGTATATATATAGTGTTGGCTATGAGAGGTGTGATTTTTTTTTTTTTTTTTTGGGTCAAATAAGAGTTGTGCACTATTCCACTGTTATATCAAAAGTGCTAGAAAACTTTAACATTGAGCTAGAGAAATCTTGCGGTTTAGGTCACTTTTGTTAGTAAGGTTGAAGTGATTTGGGTAATGACATTTTCTTTCGACTTTATTGGAGACTTCCACAAGCTTTTTATTTTTTGTTCTTTAGTTTAGAGAAAAAGTATATCCTTTTTTTAGGAGAAAGAAAAAGTATATTTATTTTACTGAAAACAAGAAAAGAAAAACTATATTCAATTCTACTAAAGAAGCATACCAAAATACCCGATTTGGGTTTAATTCAAAGAAAAAAACATACAAAGAAAAAATGAAGCATACATAAACTCTCAGCTGACTTGTGCAAATTTTTTTTCTTAAATTTTTATCACTGTTTAATCTAAAAATATCTCCAACATGTTCCATATTATTTATTTATTTTTCTCTAATTCAAGGAAATATATATATATATATGGAAAATTCTACAATGTGTTAAAGTATGATATGCATACAATTGACTTAAAAGTGGTAAAATGAGTCCTCAAAATGGTAACATGGATCCTTGAAGTGGTAAATTTTCTTAGTTACCACATAAGTCTTCAAAGTGGTAACATGAGTCCTTAAAGTGGTAAATTTTTTTAGTTTACCGTATGAGTTCTCAAAATAGTAATATTAGTCCTCAAAGTGGTAACATGAGTCCTTAAAGTGGTAAAAATTGTTGATGTATGAGAAATGTTAACATACCATAGTTTTACCCATATATATATATATTTATTTACTCAAAAAGACAACTTGCCAATTGCTCGTGAGTTCTTTGGAAAAATTTCATCAAAACAATTCATATTTCTGAAGGTGTTGCGCTTTTAGCGCTCGATTGGACATAGTTGAAATTTTTTAGAGGAAGTGGAAGTTAATTCCATTGGTAAACATCGTTTAGTGGATCAAGCAAATGTAACCATCATAATCAGCTGCCTTCATAAGGTAGCTGCATACATGAGAAATTCTCTTTCATCATTTTTAGCTCAATGGGCTACATCCAGGAGGTGGACGGACAATTAGCTTTAATTAATTGACACTTTGATCACATAAGTTTTTTTTTTTTTTTAATAAGTACTTTGATAATAGAAATCCTAGCCTTTACTAATTGATACTTTGACAACATAAGGTTATGGGAATGGAAATCTAAAAATTACAACACTATGTTGTCATTACGAGAAAATTATATCCATTTTCTCTCATCTACCATGTTAATATAACGATGAGTGATTTTACTGTTTTAGTCGAAATAAAGAATTACAAACTAGCAAAGACAATAAAATGGCGAGCGAGATAGTTGTTTGATAGTGATAGGCTCTATGTATGCCTTGGTTTGGTGTAAACTATAACTTACTTTAAAATTTCATAACTAAAAACAATAAATCTTGCTAATAAAACTTTATCCGAAAATATTCCAATCAAATCTGTGCATTTTAATTTGTTTCCCATCTCTTAACCAAAACTCGTAACACAACCCTAGATTTACCAAATCTACCTGAAAATCTCTCCTCAACCTCCCTAAATAGAAACCTCCCCGGCAATTGCGTAACCAAACCTCAAGATAATCTAGAATATTTCCTTCCCGACCAACAAATATTAAATCCCCTCTCTAAATACAGAAAAAGAAAAGTTAGAAAAATTAAAAACAACGCGCTTTTAGCCACGCCACCTCTCTCTTAGTTGTCTCTATTTTGGCGTTTCCCCATCAGACTCTCCCTGCACTCACTCTCACACTCCCTAACCTTCAAAACCCTCACTCTCTCTCTCTCTCTCTCTCTCTCTCTCTCTCTGACCCAGACCTTAATTGATGTTGTACCCTTCGCATTTTGCTCAGAAATCCCTAAACTCCAAGTACACTACCAGATCCCCACACACATTCACTCCTTCGAGCTATGTTGCACTAGTTTAGTCCCATTTTGGAGCGACCCGAAATGTCGAACTCGGACCCTAAACCCAGTAGGCCGCGACCCGGGCCGTGGCCCCCGGTTCCCGAGGGCTCACCATTGCCGCCCTCGTCTTGGGCCAAGAAGACCGGGTTCCGGCCCAAGTTCTCCGGCGAGACCAATGCCAGTGATTCCGGCCAGATAGCCTTGCCGCCGCCCCGGCCGCCCCGGGAGCCCGAGCCCGATATCGAGGCGGGTCGGGTTAGGAGCCAACCGAAGGCGGCGAATGGGGAGACGGTTCCGGCGCCGGTGGCGAAGCCGGCTGCTGCGAGTGGGGATAAGGATCAGACGGTGGTGAAGAGGAGGAAGGATTCTGATGGAGGGTCGAAGAATGCGGGCCACGGGCCCAATGGGCAAGCGGCGGCGGTTCCGGCGGAGCCCAATTCGCAGCCGAGGAGGGCGGCGAGGAGTGAAGAAGTGGTGGATGTGTTGCCCAATAGTAATGATGATGATGGGTATGTGGGCAGAAATTTGCATATGAAGTATGAGCTCAGAGACACGCCCGGGCTCGGTGAGTTTCTCTTTTTCCTATATCAAAATGTGTGTTCATTTAGTTGTGGAATTTTGAAGTTTTTTTTTTTTTTTTTTGTAATTAGGTATAGTGAAAGAAATGAGCTTTTTTCCTTTTTGAATAATTCTCTTTATGCTGGTTGATATGGTTCGTGTTTCGTTCTACAATGCTTTTCAGTTCCCATTGGTCTATATGGATTCCAGCATTATCTCTCCATATTGGGTTCGATAATTTTAATTCCACTCGTCATAGTTCCAGCAATGGGTGGTACTTATGTGAGTAGCTTGACGCATACAGTTATTGTTTGTTGATATGCATTTGAGTACTGGAATGTGCAATGTTGGATTGTTTTGATTTGACTGGATTTAGTGCATGTAGGAGGATACTGCAAATGTTGTATCAACAGTGCTCTTTGTTTCGGGAGTGACCACTCTCTTGCAAACGTCGTTTGGATCAAGATTGCCCTTGATACAGGGCCCGTCATTTGTTTACCTAGCACCCGCTCTGGCAATAATCAATTCCCCGGAATTTCAAGGACTCAATGGAAATGTATGTGTTCGTGCTTCTTAAGAAGCTCATTATCTTTTACAATATGCTCTTGTTATTGAATTCTTCTCAATGCTAAACGGTAATCCCTTAACTCATCAGAATTTTAAGCATATCATGAAGGAGCTACAGGGGGCAGTAATAATAGGTTCAGCTTTTCAAGCAATACTTGGATATACTGGACTAATGTCATTGTTTTTGAGGTATGATTTCAGTATCTTACTACCTCATGTTAAATTGTATTTACATTTTAAATTTAATTTCATATTTTAGTTACTTGGGAAAACGAAAAGGAATGCCTTGTATCTTTTAGTTTACTTTGGAATACTTGCCATACCTAACAACTGTTGTTGCTTAAAAAGCTTAAGTGGATAGGTAAATGTTTCTTCATTTGGTGTAAACATGGTGTCAATTCTTTGCTGGTGTTTATTCTGGTAGCTGGAATTTTTTTTCCCTTTTTTTTTTGAAAATAGCTGGCATATCCTTATCATGTCTTGATTTGATTGTTCAACACTCAAATAACTTATTAAACAATCTTCAATAGTATTACTTTTTTAAGTGCCATATATGGATCCTGATTACCATCTTTTTTAACCTTGCAATTTGTATGGGTTCCTCTACGAGTATGCAATATATTTGTAATTTCGCAACTATGGTCGTACTGTACATATAAAAATACATGGAGAGGATCCTCTCCTAAGCTATTTCCCTCCTAACCTGCCTAAGCTTTCTATTAGATTCTGACACGTTGCTATAATAAATCTAATGGTCCACATTCCACAACAATGTCAATTTTTCTTTTTCTATTTTTTTTTTCCTGTCCCCCATTCTTCTCTTCCTTCACGCCTGAGAGAAGACTTCTCTCTCCAGTTCTCCTCCTCCTCCTCCTCCTCCTCCTCCTCTCCTCCTTTCTCTATATGAGTAACCTTACACACAATACAAATCTGGCCTGGCCAATATGACAAGAACAATCTCCAATAAACACTACAAAAGCATAACCCAGACAATTGTTGAAATCCAAACAAATCAATTCAGATCATGGTGGATGGTTCTTTGAACCTTACAAAAAACCCAAAAATAAATCTTAGTACATCCTCATCCTTAACAATGAACTTTGGCAGGGAAGGATTTTGACAAAGACAAATTTTGACAGAAAGGTTTCCTCTTCAACAACCCAAATTTTGCTAAATCCCATGAATTATATTCAAATTTAGCAATACCCATTCAGCTCAAGCGCAGATTCCTCATTTTCTTCTCCTCTTAATCAGTCAGCATGAACCCATCATGGAAACCAAAAGATGATGGATTTTCTGTTTTGAGAATAGATGAAATTGTAGATTTCAAGCATAAAAAAATTGCATTCCATGAGAGGGAGAGACAAGATCTGGGAAACTGGCAAAGAAGAAACAGAAAAGGGGGAGAGAGAGAGAGGGAGAGGGCTGGGTGGTGGGGGTGAGTTTGATTTAAAAAAGAAAAAAGAAAAATAAGTACATATTTATGAAAGTCAATATAAGCCGTTGGATTTAGTTTTACACACATGTCGCTTTGTTATCGAAAGCTTAGGAAGGTTAGGAGAGGAATAGCTTAGGAGAGGATCCTCTCCCAAAATACATAGGATACTTAAATCATATCTGTGTGTCTACTCTTCAAGTCTGACTAACGATTATTACAATCCTCTGTTATATGGTCTAAGATAATGTTAGAACACGTAGGACAAGATCATTTTTAATAAACCAAGGCTAAATAACATACCAATATTATCCCTCAGACCCTCACTAACTATACTCCTATAATTTACCCTAAATGAAGTACTTTCCTTTTTAATCATACTCTCTATGATTTAGCTATGTCTTGTTACGATTAAAGGGCACCAATATCATCCTTGAGCTTTAGCCATCTTTTGCCAGTTATGAGGATATTTTTTTTACTAATCCACTTCATTGGTGTGAAGCTTCCACTTGATTGTGAACTGTATTTGCATGTGAAATGTGGCACATGAACCTCCTTTGCTAAATCACTTCTTCTAGTATTTGGTTTGGCTTCTGCTCATTTGATTTCCTTGTCACCCCACTCAGATGATATAGAATCATGTGTGGGTATCTAAAACAAATAGGAGGTTGAAAAGCACGGGAGGTGACAGGGTGCCAGGAGTTGGGGAGGGTTGTGTGTATTAATTATGTAGTCATTGGAGAGGGAAACCTCAGTTGCACCTGCTCGTGCTACGTTACCACAAAGTTCATATGGTCTTTACTACTTTCTTCCATCACTGTGTCTTTAGGTTTTCTAGGTACAAAATGTTATATTTAAAATACTAATATTGGTTTTGGTGCCTGGCTGTTATGTAAAAGACTCCTTGTATTTTGGTTTTACACCAGACTCCCAATAACTCAACATCAGTTGACTTGCCTTTCCTTTTCAGGTTGATCAATCCAGTAGTTGTGTCACCAACAATTGCTGCTGTTGGACTTTCTTTCTACAGTTATGGTTTCCCATTAGTTGGTACTTGTCTTGAGATTGGTGCTGTGCAGATATTATTGGTCATTGCTTTTTCTCTTGTAAGTTTATTGAAGCTACTGTTATATATGTTTGGTAATTATTCTTCTGTAGGTATATTGTTATTTAGTTTATTGATGTGCGTGTCTAATTTGGTGGTGTGACAAATCATCTAATTCATTTCTCTACTTCGACAGTACTTACGGAAGATATCTGTTTTTGGTCATCGTGTATTTCTAATATATGCGGTAAGTTGGAAATTTAAGTACTGTCATATTCATATTAAAATTGATTTCATCTTATATTTTCTAGTTGCCTTTTGCGATGTTATTGTAGTAAAATTTATCTAAATTGCAGGTTCCATTGGGTCTGGCAATCACATGGGCAACTGCTTTCCTCCTAACTGAAGCTGGAGTATATAACTACAAAGGCTGTGATACAAATGTACCTGCATCGAACATAATTTCTGATCACTGCAGAAAGCATGTGTCGAGAATGAAGCACTGTCGAGTTGATACTTCTCATGCATTAAATTCTTCCCCATGGTTTAGGTTTCCTTATCCATTACAATGGGGTACTCCTGTTTTCCACTGGAAAATGGCTATTGTTATGTGTGTGGTTTCAATTATCTCATCAGTGGATTCGGTTAGTTTTCTGTCATTTCATATGTTTGTGCGTCTTTATTCTATTTCCTTCTGAATATAATCTTTACTGTTAGCACATCTTTTGTTAGATACATCTTTTCATTTTTTAATGATTCTGATCGGAACATAACTGTTGTCTTAAGAAAGCATCAGGCTGATTCATCATTAGCAGTTTTCAGTGAGCCAGTCAGATCATTAATTGTTTTTTTTTTCCCTTGTATAAAAGATGATCCCTTTACATTACTGTTTGAGAATTTCTCTCCGCCAGTACCTCTATGCGTAGTGGAAAATATTGCAGTGCTAACCTACAGCGTAATTTAATTACTTTACAAAATTAGGCATTATTCTTTGTTCCATCAAGCTGGTTATCTTTGTTACTCTTGCAAATAGTACTTATTACTTTTGTTGCTGACTTTACTTTTTGTTTAAACTTCTTAGGTTGGCTCATATCATGCTTCTTCACTATTGGTGGCATCCAGGCCTCCAACTCCTGGTGTTGTTAGTCGAGGGATCGGTCTTGAAGGTCTTTCCAGCATCTTGGCAGGTTTATGGGGTACTGGAACAGGGTCCACAAGTTTAACCGAAAATGTGCACACAATAGCTGTCACTAAGATGGGAAGCCGTAGAGCAGTTGAATTGGGTGCATGCCTCTTGATTGTCTTATCCCTTGTTGGTAAGTGCTGTTAAGCTTCTGTTTTCAATTTAACAATGAGCCTCTAACAACAAACATATGAAATAATCTGCCATGTTTAGTGAATGACATTGGATAAATATTCTTTCCATATAGTAATTATATTATTACCTCTGGTACTTATACAAATTTCGGGATTACATTTACTATTTTATGTTCTCTTTTACTCGGGTGTAATCACATTTTTATATTTAGTTCAGAGTCAACAACATTACCGACATATGATTTTACTTTTGCTTTTGGTTGGGAATAATTGCATTTAATATGAAATGCATAGTTTGAATTACTATAATTGCTGGCATGTCTCTTTCGTAATTGGTTGTTAGAGGCTTCCAAGCTTAGATTAAAGATAACTTCTTTCTGGTCCATTAAAGATAACTTCTTCTTTATAAACTCCTTGAGTTTACCACATGTTTAATCTGTAGTTCTTTGGCCTTCATCGATTTTTTCCAATAAATTTCCTCGCGTAAGGCTTGTCTACTTAATTAAACAAAGGTGAAAAATTGCAAGGCATATAACTTATATTTCTGGGAAATGCGACTCCTAGATCATTTTAGGTGAACTCTTAAACATAAGAACTCAGGCGAGATGGACAACTGTTATAGATTACAAACTGACCTGCAAATAGAGTCTATCAGGATAACATTGCAAACTAAATTTACTGGTTACTTTTGAAATCTCTATGGAGAAGGGAAACTAATAAAGAATGAAAATCCTGAGTGCTTAGTCTAGGTCATTCTTCATTAAACATTCGGATGTGCTAATATTTGTCTCTAGTAAATGAAATATATGGTTTCTTGACCTAACAAAATCATATTGATAAAGGAAATCTTAATGCTGGAAGTCCTAGTATCCAAGGGAAAATTTATGCATCGGTTAGATGGTGGCAGGCTTAGAGATGTTAGGGTTTGGCAGATAATGTCGAGTTCTGTTAGAAATCAGTTAGGCTACAAAGAGAAAAGTCCTAAAGAAAAATTGGCTATTACATCTCGACCATCTTCATATTTCTTAACTAGTTATTATCATGATTTTTGTCATATGTACTGACCAACTTTAATGGTGATTCTGTTAGAAGTCATGAAATTTGCTGGAGGTGTCTGTTTATTGCAAATTTTTTTTTTAAAAAAGTTTCAAATCAAAATTTATGACTGCAGTATTGTTAATTCATTGCAACAAATCACAGTTAATACTTTACATGCAGGTAAGGTTGGGGGGTTTCTTGCATCAATTCCCCAAGTCATGGTTGCAGCACTTCTGTGCTTCATGTGGGCGATGCTTGCTGCATTGGGTCTGTCAAATCTACGTTATAGCGAGGCTGGAAGCTCTCGGAATATTATCATTGTCGGGCTATCTTTGTTTTTCTCGCTGTCAATACCGGCGTACTTTCAGCAATATGGCATCTCTCCAAACTCCAACTCATCTGTTCCAAGTTATTTTCAGCCATATATTGTGGCTTCTCATGGGCCCTTCCGCAGCAAATATGGAGGGGTATGCTTCCACTTGACCTTCTGTGATATGAAAGATGGAATTTGTGTGTTTGTCTTTCCCTGTTGAATGAAGAAAACAATAATGTTGTAATACTAAGAAATGTCCAAAGTACGCTTTCAACCTCTTCATTTTCGTCCGTTGATGTGTCTAGGTCTGATGCATATACATTCATCAATTCATGGGGAATTTCTTAAATGCTAACTGACCAGTTGGTTATTCTTTTCTTTCATTTTTTGGCAAAGGACCAGTAGGTTTTTCATCCGTGTCAATTTACCTATTGTATTTGCAGCATCCTTTTTTAACAAAATTTTTAGAATTCCATTCTGATATCATTTTTCTGTTGCAATTTACTTTGGGTTATTAGGAGTTTCGCCTCTGTTCCACCGCCAACATGAACTGCTTGCTTATGTTATGATATGAGTTAGGAATCAACTTATTATTGATGAAAAGATAATGGATGACCTAGCTGAAAGATATAGTCATTAGTTGAATGGTTGATTCCAGTCGTTTACTTTTTTTTATCCCTTTGAAGACCATAGGTTTGGTCACACCGGTTTTGTAAGCATGTTTATTGGTTGCTTAGTTGATCTCACAGATGGATATTTGTCAGTTTGAATGGGGGCCTGCATTTCTAACTGATTTTGCTATTTTCTGTTTGCAGATGAACTATGTCCTCAACACATTATTTTCATTACACATGGTGATTGGATTCCTTGTGGCTGTTATCCTGGACAACACAGTACCTGGAAGTCGTCAAGAACGTGGTGTATATGTGTGGTCCGAACGTGAGGTTGCAACGAGGGAGCCTGCCGTTGCCAAAGACTATGAGCTGCCCTTCAGAATTGGCCGGGTTTTCAGATGGGTGAAATGGGTTGGACTTTAAGAAAACTGTTGGTTACAGTCGGCATTGATCCGCTTTTCAAGCTTTCTGGCAACCACCTTCAGGGTCATTACGTTGTAGTGTGATTCTAAATGTAAGTTCAGGGCTCATATGCATAATTATTGGTCTGGAAACTCTTTTTTCATACACGGAAGGCACTTGGGACTCTTAGGTCTAGGTTTTATAGAGATATTTGTGTACATTTGAGGAACCAGAGGGTCTGGTGGTGTTGTAATCTTAGATTATGAACAATGTATCTAGCTTTTTAAATTTAGCATACTCAGTGTATCTATTTTTTTTGTGAGTCATTCCAAATACCAGATGGGGACCTTTTTCATGCGGTCAAGCAAGCAAGCGTCCTGTATGTTTTTATGTACTTTTGTTTCCCTTGATTAGCTAGATAGCTACTTTCACCATACATTGGATTCTCAAAGAAAACTCAAGCACATATATGAACTCCCAAGTTTCCTGATTCTGCAGCTTCATTTTTCTGTTAACAAATTTCATTGGGGCTGTCTTGCAATATAAGCATGTATATATACTAACATTTGAATCTTAACGGTATCCGTTATTTTGATCTACTCCCTAACTGATCCAGTGATCCCTCTTAATATTTGTTGGGAAATCAACATTTCCTAGTCATTCGATAAGCCGAGAGAAACAAGACCAAGCAAAAACCATATCAAATGGAAGGTCGGTCAAATTGTTCCTCCGCAACAGGGCAATTTCAAAAACAAATGGGGGCAAGAGTTGCTGACTTCGAATTCCCTCAAATGGATGTCGAAACCAATTTTATCTTCAGCCAGTGACTACTTTTCGCATACCACGGATAACTAAAATACGGTTCAACAGCTTCACATTCAATGCTAATTGAAAAAAGGTTTTCGCCAGAACTGGACATGTAGAGTTTCTTTCAGATTCAACAGTTACAATGAATTTGCGACAAGGCGCGTGGGACAAGGAGATGATTGGATTGTGTGGCAGATGAGGATACTGATTTTTGGGATTTCTAATGAGTGAAACAAAAGGTAATTTTGGCAATAAAGAAGAAAAGAAATAAATAGAGTACATCAATTTCGACAATTAGCACATAAAAAATACAAATATTTCTGTGTCCAGTTCAGATTTCATGCATGAATAAAGATGCAACGATTGTGCATATTTTACTTGAGTTGACAAATAGCAATCCCACTGCAGAAAGTTCTACAAAGCCAACAATAGAAGCTCCCAATGTTTCAGATTTGAAAACTCTTCTATATCACATATTTAATGATCAATGTTAATCCCAGATATAGGATTCAAGAAAACGTAACTAAAATCATCAACCACGTACTGAATGAAATGTAAGCGAAATAAAACAACAGGAAAACACAGATAGATGCTTGATACAACCTGAAGCTGGCCAAAAATAAGATATTGAAAACTGGCATCTAATAATAAAATTACTCCTCCATTGCATGGGTTTGGTCCACTTGCTTTTGGACCTCGACTTTTTTCGACAGATCTTGTCGAAGCGCATCGGGAGCTTTGACCATGTTGAGGCTCTGTTTCAATTCCTGTGCATCTATGTTTATCTGAGGTCTCTTGTCCTTCTTCATCCTGATCAATATTTAGCATGAGAGTTCTTAGTATGAAGAATAACAAAAAGAGACATTCTGTCCCCTACTATAGATTGCAATGTAGAAAAGAAAAGTACCTCTTCTGATGGTGCTTGGCCTCTCTGTCGACTCTAACCTTATCAATCTTCTTAATGGCCTTGAGTGTGTTTTCTGTAAGATTCCTGTCATATCTCTCGGGCCTATTTCTCTTCCTCTCAAACTCAAAAGTTGAATCCTGGAGGGGAAAAATGTAATGAGTAATATAAGACTAACAAAAGTTACCAAGCTTCCCTATTAAATAGTATAATCACTAGGATTAGATTAAGCAACAGGTAATGTTACCTGTGTCATATCCTTTCCACGCAACCGCCTATAGGCCTTAGTCCACTTCACCTTGCGAGGATTCCTCTTCATTTTGAAGTTCTTGTGGCATTTAGATCTACAAAATCGAAAAATCTGGAAGAGAAACGGTTGTCAGAAAATTGAGCTGCACATGTTGGTACTGTAGATAATGCAAAGGCAACCATAGTCAAAGATGGCAGTTAGACAGTTTCTCAACACAAACCGTAAGTAGTAAAGAACAGAACAGTAATATCTTGCGTGAATTTGGATTGATAGATCAAGAAATTAAGTCAAACCCAGATCTCATGTTTGAACTGCAAATAAATTGCATGGCATAGTGCCTATGAAAACTAATCTATGCTCACTAAATTTCGCTATCAACGAAACCTAACAGTAATTTTAAAAGAAGTTTATTGTAGGAATGAACCACCTGTATATTCAGGTATCAGGACCATAATGAATTACATTTCCACATTTCAGAAAGATGTTGTGAAGTTACTGTTAAATTTGATACCGCCACCAAGCATAGGAAGTTAATATGTGTTACTTGGAATAAAACACAAATGACGCATAGCAATTACCTAGACCCAGGAGAGTTGTATCCTATGATCTAGTAATGTAACATTTACCTTTGCATCATTACGAACAAACTGAATACCGTGCCCAGGATATACAGTTGAAGAACAGAACCAGCACTTCTCCAACCTCATTGTGTCCTTTAATTATAGGACTATTATCTGCGGGAAAAAAAAAATACAGAACTCTGTCATTAGGAACTACTAACCAGAAAGGAACCAAAAACAAAAACAGAAAGAAAAGAACAATATGAGATAGTACAAAACCAACCACAGGGTGCAACTTATAAACCAATTAGCATTTTGCACTTCTCATTTCTATCCAATATACAGATCAAATAACTTAGGACATAATAAACATTCTCCTAAGCAGCCTCAAAATATATAAATTAATCATGTTCGTATTGTACGATTCGATATACCAGAATCTCAAGAGTAGTAGCTCTAAACCTCAGAATTTTAAACAAAATCAGTCTCATACTTTTTGAACATAGATGATGAAATAAACAGACTCCTAAAACCACAATTTAACCAACCCATCTAGTATTGTAATACAATAAACAGTACCAAATTACTAATATTTCTTAATCAGCAAAATTGAAAAGGGACGGCAAAAAGAAACAAGCTTTTGATGAAGACCCAAAATCGAGAGCACTACATATTAAGCGTTTTTGACTCCGACCGGGAAAGCTAAGCAGAACTCGTTTCGGAATGTTAGTGTAAAACTAGAAACAAACTGAAACCCTAGAAATTAAAGAGGAAGGGGAAGACTGGAGAATTAAAGATGATGCGGAATAAAACCCTAGGAGGGTTTATGGTGGTTTTACCTGCTTGGTCCTCCTGCAGCTTCTGGAGGAGAATGGGAAAGAACCGAACAAGGTAGCAGGGAGGATGGTATTTAGGGTTTTAGCGGAAGAGTGAGACTAGTTGGGCCTAAATTTTGTGCGGTAATGGGCCCCCGTTCATCTGACGAATCGGGCATGACTGTTACCAAAGCCGACCCGACTCGTTCTTCATTTTTTCCCCTTTTTGCTTTTCGTTTTGAAAAGTGACCCAACTTGGTAGAAGTCTTGATAGAGCTGTCAATCAGTCAATGGGTCGTATTGTTGGATTCTTGTTGATGTATTAAACGTCTCAGAATATGTAAATTTAAACCTGACCCAATTAATAAATTGTGAAGACCCAGATTTTCATACAATAAATTTATGTAATTCAATAATTATTATATTAATTGAATTGTGATATTTGAGATTATTTGGATTGTCGTGGGTTGAGAAAATTGGTTCCAAATGATTTTATTTTCAAAAACGAACGTTATTTAGGGGGTCGTGAAAATCGACTTTTTATACGTTTAAAATTTGGGAAAACTTCCTTCATGAAAGTTGTAGAGCTCGTCGATACGAGTCTGTGTATATGTGGAACGTATTATTCGGAGTTCGTATGAATAAGTTATGAATTTTTGAAAATCAAAATTTTTCTATAAATAGTGGAAAAATCTGAGTTTGTTGTGAAGGACGAAAAAATCCCATTTTTGCACATCAGTCCCCCGTCTCTCTCTCGGCCTGGTCACTGTGCCTTCAGACCCGATGACCCGACCCGACTGGAAGTCGGGCCTCCCGACCGCGCCGCCGCCGGACCCGGCCCCCATTCGCATCGCCGCTCCTAGGCCTGGATAGAAGCTCCCATCCGAAGTGCAAACCCGACCCGGCCGGAAAACCATTTTTCCGGCGGTGCACGGGCCGATCGTCCCCATTTTCGTGACGTGCTCTTCCTTCTGATCATCCCCATATATAGCTTGCATCACGATTTTGAGTGTAGAGTGATAGATCAAGAGTTGAAGATTTCGACGTCCCTGATTCGATCTGGAGACTGATCAGAGGGCCGAGATTAATCCAACTTCAAAGCCCGATCTAGGACGATCCAGACCTCATCTCCGAAAAAGTCAGGTATTAAAGTTGTTCAAAATTTCATTTTGAAGAAGTTTGTAGTTGACGACTTTTGCATCGGAGGTGGTTGACCGGCGTTGACCGCGGCGTTGACCACCGTCTGACCGCCGCGTGTGGCGGCGCGTCGGACCGAATTTTGAGTTTTTATTATCTGGACGATGATCTATGCATCCATACGAGCGTTTTGAGATATAACTTGGTCATGTTAGAAAAAGTTGATAAATAGTCAATTTCTGTTTTAACGTTACTATTTACGGTTTTACAATTTACCTTCGGTTTGAGATTTACGAAGATCAGACCATCGGTTTTACTTCAAATTTTAATATGATATTCATATGACTGTCCCGATGACTTTGAGTGGTCACGGGAGAAGATCCGACTTTTGGATCTTCGAATAATTATAAAATAGTGATTCGGGAGGCGATTAACGAAGATCCGTCCATCGGATTTTCGTATAATTTTGATTGGATGTTTCCATGGGCAATCCGTGAGGATCTAACCGTTGGGATATGATTTAAATTCAATCCGACCTTTGGATTATCTTTATTTTAGAAATCCGACCGTCGGATCATCATTTAAGTTTATTTCGTGCTTCGTTGCTAAGAAAAGACTGTACTTGAATAGGTACTTGACGGCTTGAGTTGACGAGCATTTGGAGTATTGTGAGTTATATATATATATATATTGAAGACGCAGCAGGAGTTTCGAGGTGAGTAAAACTCACGTGGTTCATATTACGAACCGAGCATTTTAATTTATTTATTTTTGGTAATTGTGTGAAAAATATTTGTGGATTAAATATTTGTTTTAAAATTTCATGGACTTGAATTACCACGGTCCATAGGTAAGTAAAATGAATTTTAACTATACAAATGAATTTCATAATTTTCTTGTGTGAACTATAGATGGTATTAGTGGTCATTCCTGAGTGGATGATTACGTATATATATATTTACGTGGAAAATATATATTGATGAGTGGATTGTTTGATTTATTATATGATTGAGTTGAATTGTTGAGTTGATTTCATTACAATTGTGTAATTCCATAGTAATATGATGTATCTTGGATTGGGTTGATTTCAGTATGTGATGTTATATGTTGGGTTCATTTATGGGTTTAGGGTTAACGTAATGACCGGTGTGCGTAATCGGACGCTCTAATCCTAGTGTGGATGATGGGATACGATTGGTTGAGTATGTGGAATTATTGGATGTTCTAAATATGTATATAGGTATACATATTGATGAAATATAATAATTGATTAATATGTCGGATGCCATAACCTAGGCCAGGTGACGGGCTACGATTCAGTTAGAGCTCTAGTCTGTCAAGTACCGTATTTTTATAAATACGATGAAGAGAGTTGTGGGGAAAGTAGTGAGTGGAGTTGACTTGATATATTGAATTGGTGTTGATTGAGATTGTTATTATTTGTATATGTGGAAATAATTGAGTGTTGCTGTGTGTGGGAATAAATGAGTTTAAATTAAGTAACAGTTCATTCTTTTACTCATACAAGCTTTCATAAGCTTACCGGGTTTTGTGTTGTTGCAATCCCGGTACACTATTCAATGGTGTAGCGGATATTCCTGCAGGTCAGGATAACCAGGGAGGTGACCGAGCTGCTTAGGTGTTACAGCAGTTTTGTTATTTATTTAGTTGTGAGGTGTGTGTGTATGCTCATTTAGAGCTTTACATTACATTTTGGATTTGTGTTGTAATAATTAACCGAGACTAAGTCGGTTTGATTTTATTTCGTGTGGTGAGTGTGTTAAGAAAAGAAAAATTTTCATGTTTCGGATTTTGAATTGTTATTCATAAAATTCGGGGCGTTACATAAATGAATCGGACAATACAAACTCATACTGCTTGTGAATTTTTGTTTATTAATCGTGTCTTAGTGTGTTAACATTTAAATAACCTATTTTTTAATCTTGCAAGCAAGGATTCAAATATTAATTTATATATATATATATATCAAAATTTTGAAAAATAAAAATATTGAAAATATAGGAGATATTATGAAAAAGAATTTTTTTTTCTTTCTAAAAGAGTCAATTCATTAAATAGGGTCAATGATAAAAGAGGTTATTTTGAGATGCCTTATTATAATTCAAGATACACAAATGTCTCCATGATAATTAAGGTTACCTCTTATCAACCCTGACCACTAAAGTTAATCATAATTACCAAAGATGCCACTGGCAGCTCTCTCTCCTTCCCGTTATCCAATCTCGTCTGAACCCTTTGACCAATCTCTCTCTCTCTCTGCCTCGCCTCCGTCCGCACCTTCAAGGAGCACACCTACTTCGTCTACTCCTCTGTCTCCGGCGACTACACCGCACGCGTCGGGGACGTGCATGAGCCTAAATCCACCATGATCATCCTTGCGCACGAGTTCAGAGGGCTGTCCCATCACAAAGTGAGGCCTAAAGAAAAAATTTAGAGAGATCCTCCTAATAATTTTTTCCGTTGAGAAAAAAAATATCAACAAAACAAAATTCAAAGTAAAACATAGCAGATTATATAAACAAAATAAAAAGTAACAATGCTGATAAAAAACAATAAAACCTAATTTTTTAACCACAAAATTTTAGACTTCAGGACTTAACGGTTTGTTATAATTATATCAACTATTGAATTCTGATTATAAAATTAGAACAGAGGATGAAATTCAGAATTGAGAAAGAGGAAGAGAAAGATTGCATCTATGCGTCTATGAGAGTCTGTCAATGGCTTAAATAGACAAAAAGAAAGAAATGTTATCGTTTTTCTTTGAAAGAATCAGAGGGGAATCAAAAATTCATGTTTCAGCTGCCAACGTTTCATTTTTGCCCAAATTGGTGAAAGTGAGAGCAAAATTTTTGATTATCTTCTTTTCTAGTCCCAGAGTGATGGAGAAAGAGGAAAGTTTATGGTGTTTAACTTACAAATACAAAAGAAAACGAGGAAATTTTGAGGCTTCACGAAGTCACGGGTTTGATTTCATTTGCTTCAACATCATCTTCTACAGACTGTAATTCTGCATCTTCTTCTTTTACTATCATTTTTTTTTACATATATAGGCATTTTGAGATGGAGACCTTCCCAAAACTGAGGCCCAAGGCCACTACCTTGGTTGCCTTGGTCAAGGGACGACTCTGTGAGTTCGTGATCCTCTCCTGCGGTTGGAACAAGTACAACGACTGCATCATCGCCACCGCCTCCGTCGACAAATCGATCAAGGTTTGGGATGCCAAGTCCATCGGAGCTTCGATTTGCTGCTTAACGACCACAGCTACGCCGTCAGAAAAGCCAAATTCTCACCGCATCGGCAAAGCTTGATGACGTCGTGCTCATAGGACTTGTCGGTTCTGTTGCTTCAATACTAGTAAGGACTAGGGACCGGCGACAGTTCCGATAGCTACAGCTCCGGCCTTGGATCGATAACTCTGAAAACTACATTGTCGTCGCCATCGATTACCGCCTAGTGATTCGTGACACTCCCTCCTTCAAGGTACTTCCCCTCCTGCCTAATTCCCTCTTTTTATTAAATGCTGCGTTAGGTCACCGAGAACTGCAAAGAAATGAAGCTTGAAATGTTCTAACCGGTGAAAATTTCATTCTATCTTAACTACATTTTTCATGGGAACCAAGTGGTAGTGTAGATTGAGCTAAATTTATGTAAATCTCAGCGTCTGTATTTAGATTTGCATAAAGAAAATTATAGTTTCTAGCTTGTCTGCTGGTTTGCTGAAGAATTAGAATACGGGTGTAGCTCTCTCCTCCCAAATCTGGGTCTGTCTTTTCAATTTTATTATCTGATTTCTGATTTTCTGCTATTTCTACTATGTTGGATTAATATTAGGGCTCTAGTTAGGGGTTTACTATAGTGCTATTCATTTAAATTCTGGGTCCATTCAGATTGTTGTCATTGGCCTTTAAGAGTGTTTTTAGAGTTTCTGGTTTATGTGTTTCTTACAATCTAAGCTCTTCTGTATTGATTTGGGTAAACCATTCTCACTTTGACAACTATTACCATCTTGTTGTTGCATCACTTATCAGAAACTAAATTTTATTAATTAGCCAAAACCAATAAAATAAAAAGTAAACACACATGTATGATACAACAAATACATTAAATAAGGGACCAACCATATCAAAACTTCAGTTTTCTGTCATTTAGAGATGAGGGTATTGCAGAATATTTGTGGGGGAAACTATGCTTTGATACCAATACGTTGTGACAAAACTCCTCTATATATCTTTTCCTTCCCGATTCATATCTTGTTTTCTATTTTGGTGAAATTTTGGTTAATGATTTTGGTGATTTTGTGGTGAGCAGTCTCATAACATTCGATGCATTGAGTCGTTTATGCGAGATAATGTGGTTGGGGAGCTTGGGTAATTGGGGCCGAATGACTAAACGAAGCAGAAAATGATGGACATACTGAAGAGATTTCATTCTGAAGAAGAAGCTGATGGAATGGATGAGGACTGGACGGTAATTTCTGTGTTTATTTTATGAGTGTTGTGATTTATTTGCACTAGTGCTGTGATTTATTTGTACTGTAAATTTTAGGTTCATATTGAGATAACACATTTGCTTCTTAGGAATAAAGAAAATTTCGACTGAGAGTTTGATACGTCTTTGGTTTAGGAATTAGATGTGAACTATGGTACGTATAAGGGTCTGTTGGGTTAAGGTTGAGGAAGGATTAGATTTCTTTGGATGGTGGATGAACTTGGTGTTGTTGAATCATTGATAAGCCCAAGGCTGCCATTAGATGAAGTTCCCAAGTAGTATGATTAGTATCATTGGGAAATCGTGCTCTGGAATGTGAAACTTGTTGTAGTTGGTCTATGGATGATTGAAGCCTAATCACGGCTGCTCGCTACTTTTTCAGTCCATATTTAACTTATGGTCTTTGAATATAATTTAGAAAATTGAATTCTTGACCAAAGATCTTGTCTTATTTTTTAGTTGATTCTGCACTGTCTGAAGAGACTATTCAAAAAGGCTGGCTGGTAAGATTGTGCTTGTCTTGCATGCATTCTGGTTTTTCCCTTTTCAGATAAACAGTTTGTAGTCCTTAGTTTATAGTTGTCATCTTAACCCATATGTTTTCTGGATTATCCATTCTTTAAGTACTGGCCATTTCTGATAGCTAACACGAGTTTATTGTAATCAATCTTTGCATATGTTCCGTCATGTTCTGTTGAGTAGCTTGACAGCTTTGTGGGTCGCAGTTACTGAGAGAAGTAGAGAAGCAAAGGAGCTAGCTAGATCAACAAGAAAATCAGAATGAGTGGAGGAGGCATGGAAGCGGTGTCGTCTAGGCCACAAGAGGCGAATGGCCAACACAAGAGAAAGTTTGCTAGGTGAACTTTCTTGTGGTCCAACTAATCCCTTTGCTGTTCTTGTAGCTAGTATGAGAGATAATACTTTTGTTAGACGACTTTGTTAATTGTTTTTCGCTTAGTATGGTAATTGATTTGTTACTGATGGCTACCTAGCTAGTTAATCTTTGTGTGAGGTTTAGTATTGATATCTGGGTATTGCTAAGCTTGGTATGTGTATTTTGTTTGATTAATATACTTGATTCTTAGTTTCATTCAAAAAAAAAAATAAAAAAAAAAAATAAAAAAGGTTTGTGGGTTCACTTGGCATACCAACCCAGCCATCCGAGAAAGAGTTCATTTCTTGCTTGAGAAATGGTCTAATCCTATGCATAGTTTAGCTTGGGTTTGACAGATTTTGATGGTTTACCTTTATTTCCAAAGAAAAGTTGTTAGGATCGTCAACAATGAACTAATTTCATTGTTCAAGTCACTGTCAATCTCTAGCCAAGTTAGAGTTATGAACATGTCACTGACCATGTCACTGTCAATTCCTGGTCAAGTCACTATTAACATCAAGTCATTAGCTATGTCACTGGCCAAGTTATCGGTAATGTCACAGTCATGAACATGTAACTGTCAATCCCTAACTATGTCACTGGCCAAGTTATTAGACATGTCATTATCAATTCCTGGCCAAGTCATAGACCAAATCAATGTTAACCTTAAGTCACCGACAAAATCACTGATAAAATCACCGACAAAATCCTTGGCAAAGTCATTGTTAACCTCAAGTCATGGGTAAAGTCATTAACCATGTCGCTGTTAATTCTTGGTCAAGTTACTGGCCACGTCATTGGCTATGTCATTGGTTAAGTTACTAACAAAGTCACTAACCATGGCACGTACTATATCACTTACCATGTCATTATTATACACGTCACTGACCATGTCACTGTCAATTCCTGACCAAGTTACTGGCCATGTCATAGGCTATGTAACTGGCCAAGCGACTATTAACCTCAAGTCACCGACAAAATCACTGACCATGTCGCTGTCAATTCCTGGCCATGTCACTGGCTATATAGCTGGTCAAGCTAATGTTAACCTCAAGTCATGGGCAAAGTCACTGACCATGCACTGTCAATTCCTGGCCATGTCACTGTCAATCACTGGCCAAGTCATGGTCAATCTCTGATCAAGTCACTGTTACACTCAAGTCACTGATCATGTCACTGTCAATTTCTGGTCAAGTCACTGTTAACCTCAAGTCCATAGTTAATAAGGTCACTAGCTAGTGAAGCCATTGGTCGGGCCAAGTCCCCATTTAATAAGGTGATGCCTTATTAAATGGCCAATGACTTTGCCTTGAAGTAACATGGTCAATGACATGTTACTTCAAGTCAAAGTGACATTTCATTATGCCTTGTGTGTGATGTTGTTTAGGTTGTATGCTTTACTAAAATGAAAGTGCTGCTAGTTCAAATGCATACTTTATAGGATGATATAATGAAACTGGCTAGTGAGGTCACTGGCCAGGTCGCTAGACAAGTCATTGGCCAGAGAAGTCACTGGAAAAGGCCAACTCCTTGGCAACATGTGTTAACCTCATGTCATTATGTAACTGATCACGTAACTGACCATGACACTTACAATGTATGAAACTGACCATGTAACTGACTATGTAACTTAAAATGTATGTAGCTGACTATGTAATTGATCATGTCACTGACATTGTCATTGACATGGCCTATGACTTCAATGGGCCAACTCCTTGGCAATGTGTGTTAACCTCATGTCACAGATTATGTAACTGACCATGTCACTTATAATGTATGTAACTGACCATGTAACTGATCATGCAAAGTCACATTTCATTATGCCTTGTGTGTGATGCTATTTAGGTTGTATGCTTTACTAAAATGGAAGTGCTGCTAGTTCAAATGCATACTTTATAGGATGATATAATGAAACTGACCATATGGCTGTCAATTCCTGCCAAGTTACTGGCTATGTACTTGGTCAAGCTACTGTTAACCTCAAGTCACGGGAAAAGTCACTGACCATGTCGCTGTTAATTCTTGGTCAAGTTACTGGCCATGTCAATAGCTATGTCATTGGTCAAGTCACTGACCATGTCACTTACCATGTCATTGTTATACATGTCACTGACCATGTCACTATCAATCCCTGACCAAGTTACTGGCCATGTTATAGGCTATGTAACTGGCCAAGTTATTGTTAATCTCAAGTCACCAGCAAAATCACTGACCGTGTCGCTGTCAATCCTTGGTCAAGTCACTGTTAAGATCAAATCACCGACAAAGATGAGCCACATCCCATAATGTTAAGGAGGAAGTTGGTGGCCAAGAATTGAAGTAATGAAGTTCTATTTGAATCAGTAGATTAAATATGAAAAGAATAAAAGTCCCTCATCTTACTCATATGGCGCAGGGGAATGCAAGCACCAAAATCCCGAACAAATGAAATCAAAAGAATCAACATAGATCGATTGACAAACACTCTTCCTCAAGTAACAACACACAATATGTGCTCTATACAATTTCCAGGGCATTAATTCCCTAACTGATCACTACCGTCCCCCCACCCATTGTTCAATAATACCTAGAAATATAGAGGATACAATAGAATAATTACTTTTATGTAGTATATCTACCTAGGCACGCCAAAACTCCCTCTTGTCTTCTGCTAATGAGAGTATATATTCTCGTGTTGAAGCCTCTCAAGGAAGGGTTATGACAATTAGAATGGAGCCAGAATTTCGAACCAACTGTCCACTATGATAAAAAAAAGTATCTCATTGAGGACTAGGAGAACTAACATGAAAGCGCACATGATAACGAGTACTGTAGCGCACATCACCATTCCTCCTTGTTTCTATGTTCTCTCGGCCTGTAAACCCATATTTCCATTAGGACAAACACAAAAATAGAGATGCTTAAACAACGTCTTACAGCTGAAGCTAGTACAATAATTGACAAAAACCAAAAAAATGATCCATACCATAGTAATCATTTAGCAAGTAAAACCAATCAAAAGTCACACCATATCATGCATTTAGCCAAGTTACTAACATGCATTCAACAAAGTTACCATATCATGCATTCAGCAAAGGGAAACAAACTGCTTGCCATGAAGTAGTAAGTTTATTGCTTACCTTCAACTTCTGATATCAGTTCACTAGTGTCAACAGAAGTGAATGTCACTTCCGAAGATGATGCTCTGATCTGAAGGGAATGCCTCTGGGACTCTAAAAAACATAAATAAACTCAATTAAGCTTGTAGTTTCAATTCATTTGATGCAGTCCACAAAAAAGAAAAACAAACAGAAAAATAAGAACGCAACTCCAAAGTATTCAATGAATAGTGAAGACAATTTTTCAATGGTCAATACTCATAAGCTAAACTTCGGAAGTAGAGAAACAACCAAATGAACCAAGAAATTGGGATAATGAAGTGTGATTACACTCCAAATCTTTTAATTATCATATTTTATTACATGCATGTGCTTCAAAGTTGCACAAACAACAAGCAGAGTGCATTTGACAGCTGTAGCTTTTTCACAGTACATGGGACTTAAGTCCCACATTTTTCAACGCCATCATTCAACTTGGATGCCCTAGCATTATTTCCCACTCCAAAATATGAAAACTCTTATTGGTGCTAATTAACGTAAAAAAAAAAAGTTAAAAAAAAGGTCTTTAGTTCATCCACTTTCAATGCACTATATCATCAACAAACCCACAATTACGAAGTGCTAAGGCATACACACACACAGGTGTTGGAAACCCAAAAAAAAAAAAAAAAAAAAAAAATCTTGCCACCTTGAAAGCCTGTTGAAACTAATTTCACTACTAGAGCTAAAGATGAAATCTTGCAGGCGCATTTTAAAGTATTGAACTTAATCAACTTCCTAGCTTCTTCATACCTTCATGATGTGTTTATTAAAGAACAACCACAAAATTCCTCCACTTAACCAGTGCCTCTCTCATATAACATATATGACATCCCATATAATAATACTATAGTGGACATTCATATTCATATCAGTCAATCTACTTTAGTTTCTAACACCATCAAGACCAGTAGCAGAGCCAACTACTTGAATTTGAATTCCACCCAGTTATCTAGAACAAGCTGATAAGCTCATTCAAACCCACCTAATTAATTCTCAAACAAATCCAAACCCCAAAACCATTTCCCACTCTCCCACATTTTTCTCAGCAACAAAAAAAACACACACAACTTTACCAAAACAAAATTCAAGAACAACCGTAAAACCCAACAAGACAAAAACCTCAGAGACCAAAGACACAAGCTCAAAAATCTACTTGCTTCCAACTAAACTACACCAACCTTAATCTTAGCACATAGAAAACTGAATGGGAAGTAAAGAATGACACAAAAATCCATTGAAGACAGCCTTTACATTTCAATTTACAAGATTGCATCCAAGAGGCATCATTTTTAAGAGAGGAAACTGATTGACCTGTTGTCAATCAATTCAATTCTACATAGGCTTTTTTTTTTCCCCATGCAAAACTGTGGTTTCTTCCAGTTATGTCTTTTTCTGGAAACAAGCCTTATAACCAACTCATTACGAGCAGCAAACTCTTCAAATGAAAGCCCTTTAACCTGTGAGCAAATAGTAGCATTTATAAACCTCACTGCACAAACCCTAACCAATTAGGAATTCTATACTAAACAGGCAAAATTGAAAACTCAACTACACATGTTCTTCCACTTCAATTTACTATCGAGTACTAAAACACCGTATCAGAGTGCAATCATCTTTCAATTTTCAGTTTTAGAATGTAGCACACTAAACATCAATTTCTCAAACAGTTTTATGAAAATGCACAATTACTAAGAAGCACGATAATAGAATTGATTCAAACAGCGGAGGCCAACCTTCTTTACAGCCAATCTCTGCAACTTGGGAACCTCTTTAAGCAATCGAGCCTTGGTCCGGCGAATCACGGCATTCAGAGCAGCTGCAAATGCCCTACTTTTCCCTTTTGAAGCAAGCTCCGCTTTCTACAAATCAAAATTACTCAAAATTTAGTCTCAATTTGAAAAATAGGACCAAATCATAACTAAAAGTCTAGTCAATTTCCAAGAGATTCGAAATTCTGAACTCTCAAAGAGATTTCATCACTCTGAAACACACAGTTTGAATCAGAAGGAAACTGAGAAAGAGACTGAACCTATAGAGTAGCTTCAATGTCGAACTCAACGATAGAGTAGAGGCGAGGGAAGGCATCGTCGCCTGAGACATTAGAGTCCTTCTACTTGCCGATGTTGTAAATATCGTACTTGTTGCAGATCGCGGTGAAGGCATCGTTGCCGGAAATGTTAGATTCCTTCCATTCTTGCTGACGGCGACATGTTTCAGCGGATCATGGTGGAAGAAACCGATCAAATTTGTTCGAGATCTCGAGAGAGTGAGAGTGAAAAAGACCGTGAATTTTTTTCTATGAGGAATTTTATCTCTAACATCTGGTTCAACCTGAGGAAAGTGAAGAAGATAATGCAATGAGATTAACACAGAAGAAAGAGAGGAAAGATCAGGAGGAATTAGATATGAGATTCTCTCACAAAACTTCTCCAAACGTGTATTAGCTTAAGGACAGAATCAGAATAAAAAAATTAAAAACGGACAATTTTTAACATCACCCCATTATTAATATGGACTAAATTAATATTATTGACAATTCATGATGGACCATTTTATCAAGTGGGAAACTAGGTGACCTTTTTACCATTTCACACTCTAATGTAACCTTTTCCATCATTTCTCTTAAATATATATGAATGTCAATTTCACCTACGTCCAAAAAAAGACTCTGTGTGGTTGAAAAGTCGCTCGCTCATATATGAAAGTGCAATAATCAAATCATGATATATGACTTGTATAGTTCAAATTGTAGTGATGAATATCATATCTATCACTCTCTTTAAAGTTGTCGACTGTTTTCCTTATATTGTACCAATTCCAGACAATATCTGTCATATTTGTCTTGAGGGGATTTTTCCTCAGCCAGGTTCCGTTTGAGGGGATTACTCATCACCTAGATTTCTTCCGAGAGAATTACTCCTCACCTAGATTCGCCTTGAAGAGATTTTGCCTCACTCAAATCTGCTTTAAAAGGTTTCATCTCAACACATTTTTCCCATACAGGTTGCGCTGTCTCTCTATTAGACAATTTCCTAAATCGTTCTTTAAATTTTACACCCCCAACATAATCTCCATATTCCTTAATGAGAATAAGTGAATAACTTATTAACTTTTTGAGTTTTTGTTTTTCCCATCAAATTTTACAAATATTTCTTCATTTTATCGAAATATCATAAATATCATAAATATCTTATATATAGAAGATATTTGACGATATCAGAGAAATTTCGCAGAAATGATAAAACATAAAATATTTTCTCTTTATGATGTATCAATCATTCCAAAAAGAATATATTAAAGAATATATTAGAAATTTCGCAGATATATTCCAATCCTTACTTATGGGTTCAACTTGTCTTATTTTTCGCAAGTTTCAAGTCTCCTTAAGAGATAAGAGAATAAGAAGGGAGGTCAAAAAAAGGAAATTCATAACTTCTTTTGAGTTTACTAGCACAGTCCTACATTACTCAAATCTATTGCATCACACACTGACGCATTAGCTAATCTTAAACATATGGGAACGTAGCTTTCATTTTTATTTCAATGGTTCTGGTTTTAATCTAAAACCGTGAAGCTGTAATTTTTGTTTTCATAAAACGAAAAAGGTATTAGAATGTAAGTTAATCTAAGTGGGCTCAACAAAAGAAGCAGCAACTTAATCACTGAACTCCTGATGAACCTGATTGGGCAGTCAGTAGCATACTATTGAATGCACGTCGGGGCAAATGGTATGCATCTCAAAGCTTCAATCATATAGTACTAACAGAAGGCAAACGTTGCCCATGGGAGGCAGAGCAGGCAGAACATAGAAACACGTGACATCCACATCCAAATGCAAACGTTAATCAGCATACACTGACCAATAGCAAGCTCTCATAAGTGATGACACCAAAAGATGAAATTCAAAAATCAACCTTAATATGTAAACAAAAATAAAAAATTATAGAGATCTTGAGCCATATCCAGCTACAAACTGAAAACTTGGTAACATTTGATTGATCTAAAATCGTAATGGAGTTGTCTGAAGTCTTGATAAAAGCAAACCACCATAAAAGAGAATATCTTAGTCAAAAAGGCTGAAACCCATATCCTGCAGCAAGGTAATATAACCAGTCAACACATTATAAACATTCAAAACCAAATTAGAATCAAGGTACAAACTCCAGCTATATTTAAAAACGAACAGAAATACTTACATCATCAGACTCTTCCTTCTCTTCTACCTTCTCCTCCTTTTTCTGCTCAGCAGCAGCAGGAGCTGCTCCACCACCACCACCAGCTGGAGGTGCGGCAACACCAACTGCACCACCACCAGAGGGAACAGATGCCAACTTCTCCCTTCCAGACGCAATTAGCTCAGTAATATCTTTGCCCTTTACCTGGGACAATAGCAACTCAATCCTATCACCATCAGCTTCAGCTCCAACTGTAAACAGCAAAGGTTTTTTTTAACCACATGCAATTGCAAAAATGTTTCAGCAACCACTAACACTTTGGTGCTCCAACAAACAATCCCATGGAAAACCAACTGTTAACTATCTTCATTCAAGCCATTCTTTTCCTTTATAATTCTGGAAAGAGGACATTGCCAATGTTCCAGCCTAGAATCAGGTTACTATGAACAACAGGCAAGAACTACACATTAAATTTTAAGCAAATCCTTCCAAAATCACTTGCAAATCTTCAATAAAGATGAAACTTATTATTCAAACGGGAAAATCAAGATTCAAACTCTAAGGTGCTCAGCCCTGAGGACAGAAGCCCCCACAGCTAAATCAATTAAGAACGTAAACACCGATTTAATGTACCAAAGTTAAATTTATCTTTCTTTGGAGAACACAGTTGAAAGTATGATTGAAAAATGACATCGCATACTTAAAGAAAACAAAACAATCTATACTTATAATAAACAACGAAAATAATTAGAAATCTAAAATTGCAAAAAAGAAAAGATAATTATAAAGAATGTCTAAAAGGATTCTTCTAATAGAAGTTACCTGAGCTAAGAATATTCTTCACATCATCAGCTGAGGGGCTGGTGTTCCCTCCCAATACAGCCAGAAGATATGCAGCAACAACCTTCATCTCTGCCCAAATAGAGAACTCAACCGTAAATTTTATAATAAAACAATTCACTTTCGTACTCCCAAGTCCAAAACTTTTTAATCTGGCAAACTACTAACACCACCATTTGTCTATGTGAGCAGTTTTTGATGATCGCTAATAGTTATCTTTTAATTAATTTCCAATGACAATGATCTCAAGTAAAGTTTAGATGTAATTTGAGAAAATAACTTGATTTTCTTTTTAGCAGAAAAATAAAATATTGGTTGCTTAAAATACATTGGAAAACAATCAAAAAGGTTGAGCATTCCCATTATTCTTATTTGAGTCTTAGTCTTAGTTATTCCCAAATGAGCATTTCAACATCATGGAATCAAAGAAATGTATAAGAAAATGAAAAAATGTCAACCAAAAGTATAGAAACTAAGATTGAAAAGGGGTACATGGCATTAAGTTTGTGAGTATCTGAAGCTCATATGGGTACTAGCAGCACAGTAAAGCATTCACTGAAAAGTGTAGAGAGAGAGAGAGAGAGAGAGTTAGAAGATAAGTTACCGTGTTAGAGTAGATAAAAGAGAGCAGAGCTTCAATGAGAAACGATGACTGAAGAGACTGCAGCGGCCGATACTGACTACTGAGACAGAGAAGGTCGAAAGAAAATAAGATGGGCAAACTAGCAAAGCGAATACGCCTAGGTTAAATGACTCCGAGCATTGACGTTATAGCCCGGCCCACATTCAATTTGGGTATGGCTGCCAGCAATTTGAACTTTAGTCTTTCGACGTCAAATGGGCCCAACCATACCTTTTTGAATGAATGATCGTGATCATTCGGTCTAAATGACATAAGTCTCTTTAGTTTGATTGAGAGACGAGGTTACTGAACTTGCTACTCTTGCAAGAATGTCACTGCATTAAAATAAAAACTTTAGGCAACTTTAAATTTTAAGAGCGTCTCGCTAATGAGAGAAATAATTTTTGTAACATTTAAGCAAATATCCTCTACATCACTTTTAAAAAGTGTAGATTTTCTGAAGTCGATAATCACACAATAGATGTCAGCTTTATAAGTAATTCTACAAAATTCCATCCATGTTGGTAAGCATTTGGTCTTTCAAAATAGTGAAATATTGTAGACAAATACATGGCTTCACATAAAACTGAAATGGTAAAAGTGGGTAATCAAATTGCTAAATAGTGTCCAATTTGACTAAAGTTATTAAGAAAAATGTGACCTATAAGATGTGTGGTCTTAATCATCAAACTTTATATTTAAAGTGATGGTATGCAAATTTCTAAAAATAAGGTTAGGTAAAGTCAGAGAATGACTGCTCCCCTCATTCCTAGTCACAATACGAATGTCTACGTTACATGAGAATTCAAGAGCTTTTCCCAAGAGGTTACTTGGCTTCTCTCTTCCCATATTACAGATATGATTGATTATAGACTTCTCACTTTAGCTAGGAGTCCCCAGCCTTCTGTTTCCCCAATTTTCTTTCTATGCAGTCAAATATGCTAATATGATTTGCTTCTTTAATTTTCTCTCACGTATAAGTTAGAATTAATACAGCATTGTTTGTATAGTATGAGTTTTATTTGTTTCTCATGCTTATAGGGGTGAAATGGTGAATTGGAGATATCTGTTTTACCCTAAGGGCGGGCATGTGCATACTTTTTTATCTGCTTGAGGGAGGTCATGGTAAAATAAGAACAACCTGTGTAAACACTAATAAGCTCTGGAGTTGTTGATCATCATAATAATCTGGTGCATACAGGTCAGGGGCACATCCAGAGTCTCCTTTCATGCATATCTTGCTTATTTTGGCAAGGTTGGCTTATTTTCTTGATCAATTCGGGATTTGGCTAATTGAAAAAGTTGACAGATCACGTGCCAATCTCATACCTCCGTGTTAGAGTTGGGAAATCGCCATTGATCGATGTTGCTTATGCATAGTTTTCTTCACAATAATCATTATTTTGAAACGCCAATTATGGCCTCTTCGGTCTGAACCACTTCAAAGACATCATCATCCATATATATTTCAACTTCTCCAGCAAATTTCAGAACATTACACAGACGATGACAATATATATGAATGTCTTTTGCAGCTATCAAACTTCAAATTCTTGATTGATCCTAATGGGAGGAAAAGAGATTTTATACTCCTTTTTATTCTTTTTAACTTTTATTACAATGGGGGCTCAAGGCCTCAAACACACAATTGCACTCTAAATTAATATAAGTAATAGTAACAACAGGACTTCAAAGACAGCATGTTACAATCAAAAAACAAAAGAGATCAAAATACAAGCATAGAATATACATAAAAGTAATTATTTAAAAAGTTCTAGCCAAGAACTGTTCCTGACGGTGTGCATTCAGATACAACATATTTATATCCTTTCGGTTTGTTGGGGATTCAGCAGAACATGCAATTCCAATTCCAAATGTCAACTTTAAGCACTCTTCAATTTTATGTGGTATTGTGATTGGTTGATTGCGAGCTTCATCAACAGTGGTGATGCCTCCTTCAAGTTGTGAATCATAATCTCCTTAACATGTTCAGGTAGAGCCATCTTCACAAAGTTATGAAGATTCAAGCTGTCACTGAACATAGGATCAGTAGGCCTCTTCCCAGTAAACATTTCTAACAAGAGAATGCCAAAGCTGTACACATCCCCATAGGTTGACACCTCACTTCCCATACCATACTCTACAATTCAAACAATATCACAAATAGTTGTCACTACAACTGGACATAAAATAAAATGGCTCTCAATGAATTATGTAACAATTGAAAATATGAGAAATTTGTGAAGCATAAGAGGATAATTACCTGGAGCAGTATAACCAAGCGATCCTCTTATTCCAATGGAGCTTGATTGATTTCCAGAAACATTATCAGTTAATTTTGAGAGAAACCTTGCAAGTCCAAAGTCGGAAACATGTGCAGTCATCTCTTCATCCAAAAGGACGTTACTTGGTTTGAGATCACAATGAACTATTGGTGTTTCACAATGATTGTGAAGATAATCCAATGCAGAAGCAACATTAATGGCGATATCGAGCCTCTGGACAAGACTTAAAGTTTTGGGTGCATCTATTACAGTTTCAATTCCAGTGGTTAGATGCAACCACTCTTCTAAGCTCCCATTTTCCATGAATTCATAAACTAAAGCCTTGAAATCATTTCCACGAAAATCAACACTTGACATGCAGTTATAATCTTTACCAGATTTCGATGCCTGATGTTTCTCAGTGCTTCACATTCAGCTATGAAACTCTTTGAAGCTCCCCTGTGTAACATGTTAAGCACCTTAACAGCGACAACTCTATCAAGATCGAGAATTCCTTTGTACTCAGAACCAAAACCACCCTCACTTAGCGGAAGAAAATCCGTCAGTTGCTTGAAGGAGCATAGCATACGAGACTTGCAAAAAAGAGTTCCCCTAAGTTCTCAACTTAATTGCTTTCCTTTTCTTTCGATGAAGTAAGAAGGATAGCACCATAGCAATTACCCACAGAGTAAACCCGGATACTAAAGCCATAACTATTTTTATTGTACGAGACAAACCTCTTGCTTTAGACACTTCAGATTTGCACACAGGAAGTTGAAGCTCTGCAATACCTCCGCAGAGTGGGGTGTTTCCAACAACTGATGTTGCACTTGCATTCTTAAAAACACCTTCAACTGGTACTTCTCCCAATAAGTGATCGAAGGATAGGTTCAGATATTCCAAGTTTCCAAAGCCCTTGAAGAATTGTGGAATATGTCCTGACAAATTGTTTCGGGAAAGGTCTAAATCGCGAAGGCCTCTCAAGTCCTTCATAGATGATGGAATGAGCCCCTTGAAGAAATTTCCTTGCAAGTGTAGGACTTCTAAACTCTGACAATCACTGAGGCTATTAGGAAGCCCTCCCGATAACATGTTCTCAGAAACGTCAAGTACACCTAGATTCCTCAACTTGCCGATCTGCACAAGAAGGGAACCAACAAAGTAGCAGTTTCTGGACAAGTCCAGATAAATTGATAAGGAGAGGAGCCCACTAAGTAGTTGCTGGCGTATTGTTCCATTAAGGTTATTTTGAGAAAGATGCAATTCCAACGACCCGTGGCATTTCCCTAGACTCAAAGGGATGCTTCCACGAAGATTATTTGCTTGCAAGGCAAGACAGATTAACATGGTTAAATTTCCAAGAGAACATGGAATGCTTCCTGATAATTGGTTGATCCAAGTCCACAAGCGTTGAAAGCTTCCCAATGTCAGCGGGGATGCTACCTGTGAAGGAGTTATTCCCCAAACTGAGTGAATGCAAATTTACAAGATTTCCTAAACCAGTTGGGATGCTTCCGTGTAGTTGGTTTTCATGAACCCAAAGCATTTCAAGACTGGTTGAGTTGGATATTGATGTGGGCAATGTCCCTCCGAAATTGTTGGAGGCTAACATCAACTGCCTTAACTGTGTGGCATTCGTCTACTGTGAGACAAAGCTCAACTCCCCTTGTTTACCGCTTCCGAGATGATTATACATGACAGAGAACCTTGAGAGGTTATAAAGATTTTGCAAATTGGGCACTTGTCCTGTTAGATTGTTACCTCCAACATCGAACGACACCAGACTTGTTCCATTGGATATCGACAAAGGAATGGCCCCAGTAAATTCATTCCCTGCAATGTTAAAGTCCTTGAGGTTAGGAAATCCAGTGCTCAAGTGTAAGGGAATGTTTCCTTGAATTTGGTTTAGCGCTACAGAAAAAGTAACAATAGCAGATAGGTTCAAAATGGAAGGAGGGATGGTACCGGACAAATTTTGGGTCAACGAAAGAAAAGTAGACATTTTTAATTGGCCTAGAGAACTAGGGATGCTTCCCACCAAGTTGTTACTGTTGGCGTGAGTCACTCTCCATAATTGTAGGAATTGTAGTATAATTAGGATTGTATAGTTAAGGAGGATATTATGTAGTTAAGGGGGAGAATATCACAGTATAATTAGTTTCCTATTAGGAATGTGTATACTTTGTATGTGTATTCTATCTTTGGAGAAGATCAATACATCAGAAATTCCCTAACTTTCTCTTTGTCTTTGTTCTGTTTGACTTGGTATCAGAGTAGAGATCCGTCTGAACTCTGTTTGTTTGTTTCCGCTGCAAATTTTTTTGTACTCTTTAAGAGTTGTCCTTTGTCTTCATCCTCTGTTCCTTTTGCCCCAAAAACCTAAAGTTTAAAATACCTTGCCGTCAGCCTCTCCTTCCTTAGCCGTGTCAAATTTTGTGGTTTGTGTTGCTGCTTAAAGAAGAAGAATGGCATATTTGTCCCTTAGTTCGTTGTTCAACAGTCAGGTGACTTGCAACTATTGTAAGACTGTTGGCCACTACAAGAGTCAATGCCCCAAGTTGCTAAGACTCAACTCCAATAACTCTAGTTGGAAAAGAAGTAACAATGGTCAGAAAAGCTAGGCGGCAATCCAACTAGTGCAGGAGCAAGAACCTATTTCTATCATGTGGAGGGTCAAGATCAAACTAAGGGTAATGTTTCCCTAATTCAGGAGAATCGAGGTAAAATTGGTGTCGCTTTAAATGTTTCTGGCTTTACTGGTAGTAATACATAGATAATTGATTCTGGTGCGTCTGATCATATGACCTATGATCAGTCTTGTCCTCTTCATCCATAACACATGTCTCTAATGCCAATGGTGAGTCCTTTCTGGTCTTAGAAATTGGGTCAGTTCAGGTTACACCTTCCATTGCTCTCTATAATGTTCTCTATGTACCCTCTTTATCTCATCACCTTTTGTCTGTGTCTCAATTAAACACACAAAACAAATGCTCTGTCACCATTTATCCTATGTATGTTATCTTTCAGGATCTGTGTACTCAGGTGATAATTGGCAAGGGAGATCTGAGGGAGAGACTGTTTCACTTGGATTGCATGTAGGAGGACTGACACAAGCACCATCAAGTCCACAAGGTTCTGTTGCCCTAACATTGAGTTCTAATCGGATGAATGAATTGTGGTTATGGCATTACCGTTTGGGCCACCCATCCTTTGGTGTCATGAAGAAGTCCATGCCTTCCATTTTTTTGGGAATAAGCGATTCTAGTCTACATTGTGAAACCTGTTCTTTAGCCAAGAGTCATCGGTCTAGTTATCCTTCTAGCTTTCAGTCTAGTACAATGCCCTTTGAATTAATTCATTCCGATTTATAGGGACCTTCCAAAAATTCAACTCTTTCAGGAATGCATTATTTTGTTTTATTCATTGATGACTTCACCAGATGAACTTGGGTTGTTTTGCTTAAGTCAAAAGACGCAGTTTCTCTGTCTTTACAGCCTTCCATAATCTTATTCGTACCCAATATGATGCTCGTATTAAGGTCTTTTAGTCTGATAATGAGGGGGGGGGGGAGTTTGTTAATCATTCATTTCATGATTACTTCCAATCTCATGGAATTGTTCACCAAATCACTTGCCCACAAACACCAGAATAGAATGGGATCTCTTATCGAAAGAATCGTCATTTGTTAGACATGGGTCGCGCCCTTCTCCTTAGTGCCAATATGCTTAAATACCTTTGGGGAGAGGCAGTGTTGTGTGCCTCCCATCTTACTAATCGTCTCCCATCTTCCTATCTTCAAGGTCATATTCCATTCGAGGTATTGTCTAGTTATGTCTTTATCCCATCTCTTAATACCCTTCCTGCCCGTGTCTTTGGTTGCGTAGCCTATGTCTATCTCTATAAGAACCAATGTTCGAAGTTAGATGCAAGGGCTCTCAAGTGTGTCTTTGTAGGGTATGGGACTCAGCAGAAAGGATACAAGTGTTATCATCCTCCCTCTCAACAATTTTATGTCACCATGGATGTGACATTCAGTGAGGATACATGTTATTTTTCACCTTCTACGACTTATAGTCAAGGGGAGCAGGGTGTTTTTTTATGAAGGACAGTTCCAAATAGGGCCAACGATCGATCACTTTATCTCAAACGATCAATCGGTTAGTGAAGAGGAAGTGTCCAATGTCCCAGAAACCAACGACACTCCTGCAGAAATAGAAAAGGCAATTGCTGAACAGAGGGTTGCGAGTTCCGAAACAGAAAGGGAAATTGTTGAATCGTCTAGCCTTCACAATGCAACTGCAGAACAGAGGGTTGCGAGTTTCGAAACAGAAAAGGAAATTGCTGAATCGTATAGCCTTTGCAATACAACTACCGAACAGAGCATTGTGAATTCCGAAATAGAAAAGACAATTGTCGATTCGTCTACCTTTCAAGAAGAAGCTCCTAATCATTCAGTCTCTCCCTTTCTATCAGTGGTCTCCTTTGTTCAATCTTCATCTGAGGTACGTAGTAATTTGCCTTTGTCCCATAATCCACCTTTGTCTGATAGTGTTACTCCTTTAAATGATTATACACATGTCCCAACACGAGTCTTACCAGAACGGTCCAATCGTGGCCAGCTTGCCAAGAAATATGAACAAAGTTTGTGTGCTAGGACCAAATATCCTGTAGCTAATTATGTGTCTACTCATAGGTTGTCTAAACCATATGTAGCCTTTGTGAATCAATTATCTTCGTGTCACTTCCTAATAAAGTGCAGGATCCAATGAAGGACAAGAAGTGGGCAAAAGCAATGGCTGTAGAGATGGATGCACTTGAAGAAAATCAACCTGGAAAGAAAACAGTTGGGTGCCGATGGGTGTATACAGTGAAGCACAATTTAGATGGTTCGGTGGACAGATATAAGGCAAGGCTAGTAGCGAAGGGTTATACCCAAAAGTATGGTGTGGACTATGATGAAACTTTTGCACCAGTAGCAAAGATCAATACAATCCGGGTAGTTCTGTCTCTAGCTGCTAATCTTGATTGGCCTCTGCAACAATTTGATGTTAAAAATGCCTTCTTGCATGGTGATTTGAATGAATAATTATACATGGACTTGCCTCCGGAATATGGTACTTCCACTGGAGTCAAGGTGGTGTGTCATTTAAGGAAGTCCCTATATGGCCTCAAACAATCTCCAAGAGCTTGGTTTGGTCGGTTCACGACATTCATGAGGAGGATTGGGTACATGCAGAGCAATTCAGATCATACCCTATTCCTTAAGCATCATAAGGGTAAAGTTACAATTTTAATTATTTATGTGGATGACATGGTGGTGACAGGTAATGATTTTAAGGAGAATTAAGAAGTTGCAGAGTGCATTGTTAGCAGAATTTGAAATGAAAGACTTAGGGAGTTTGAAATATTTCTTGAGAATTGAAGTTGCTAGAGGAAAAGATTGTAGTATGTTAAGCCAGAGAAAGTATGTCCTTGACTTATTAGTAGAGACGAGTATGCTCGATTGCCAACCAGCTGACACACCCATTAAGCAAAACCATCGGTTAGCTGAGTATCTAGATCAAGTACCCACGAATAAGGCAAGATATCAGAGGTTAGTTGGAAGATTAATTTATTTGTCACACACTAGACCAGACTTAGCTTATGCAGTTAGTGTTGAGTCAGTTCATGCATAATCCTAGTAAGACTCATATGGAAGCTGTAATTCGGATCTTGAGGTACTTGAAGTCTGCTCCTAGAAGGGGGTAGGTGTTTTCTAAGCATAGACATTTGGATGTTTTGGGATATATAGATGCAGACTGGGTAGGTTGTATAACTGATTACGGTCCACTTCCGGATACTTTACGTTTTTAGGTGGGAATTTAGTTACTTGGAAGAGTAAGAAGCAGAAGGTGGTGACTCGTTCTAGTGATGAAGCAGAATATAGAGGAATGGCTCGTGGAGATTGTGAGATGCTGTGGTTAAGGCACTTGTTGAGGGATTTAGGGTTCAAGCATAAGAAAGCCATGCCCTTATTCTGTGATAACAAAGCTGCAGTTGAAATTGCTCATAATCCTGTCCAACATGATCGCACAAAACATGTGGAGGTTGATAGACAGTTCATCAAAGAGAAGCTGGATCAACAAATCATCTCTTTTCCTTTCGTACCTATTGAGAGCAGTTGGCGGACATTCTTACAAAGACAGTTTCTAGCAAGGCGTTTTGTGACTCACTTGACAAGTTGGGCATCCGTGATCTATATGCTCCAACTTGAGGGGGAGTGTTGGCATGAGTCACTCTCCATAATTGTAGGAATTGCAGTATAATTAGGATTGTATAGTTAAGGAGGATATTATGTAGTTAAGGGGAAGAATATCACGGTGTAATTAGTTTTCTATTAAGAATGTGTATACTTTGTATATGTACTCCATCTTTGGAGAAGATCAATACATCAGAAATTCCCAAACTTTCTCTTTGTCTTTGTTCTGTTTGACTGTTACTAGTTGCAGAAAGTGTTGTAAGAGATGAAAGGTTCCCCAAAGAAGGAGGGATTTCTCCCGTTAAATTGTTTACGTCTAAAAGAAGGTATTCAAGCTTAGACAAGAAACCAAGATCGGAAGGAATTTCACCCACCAGCTAGTTTTTACCGAGAGCAAGATGGGTGAGGTGGAAGCAATTGGATATGCTGGCAGGAATATGGCCAGTAAATGAGTTATTCATTAAGGCTAGTACCTGTAACCTACGCAAATGCCCAATTTGTGAAGGAATTTCTTGAGTGAGGCTATTGTTAATGAAGCGAAGAACCCTTAGAAAGCTCAGATTTCCTATGTGTGAGGATATCGAGCCAGCCAGGCCTTGGGAGTTGAGATCCAGCGTGGTGACTCTCTGACGATGCCTTGAACTGCAAGTGACACCGTGCCACAAGCAGAAGTGAATGGAGTTATTCCAGGAGCTCAGGATTCAGTTGGGATCATGCTGTATGTTGCCTTTGATGGCTAAGAGTGCCAGCCTATCAGTCTCATTTCCTTTCAGCCTAGAGGTGAAGGGTTGGTTCAAATGCATGGAGGGGCTAAGACAGCAAACAAATATGGCATTAGAAAGAAAGCATACTATTAAGACCATCAATTCCACAGCCAAAACCCGCAACTTGTTCGAACTTGCTTGAAACAGTCACGGGTATTTGTTTGTGAAATCTGCATTTTCCATTTGAGACATGTCAAAGTAATTTAAGGATCAGAGTATTGACTTGACTATATTTATTGATTGTTCATATAGGATTGTAAGGATTAAAAATGAGAGGCCACAAGTATAGTCGCGTCGTTATGCAGATATTTCTAGCCGACCACAGAAGGAATGATAACAACGCTTTTTCATTTAGTAGATGTTACAATGCAACTCTTAATGTGGTCTTGTTAGGTGGTTCAGTAGCGATAATAGCATCATCGTTACTGCCATTGTTAATTGTATGTCTCTCTTTCAGTACCATTTTAAACACCAGTTTCTTTTGCTTAGGATTATGGTCGAGCTATACACCAAGCTTTTCTTTCAAAAAAAGAAAAGAAAAAAATGTAAGGACTAATCATAATGTCGTTAATCAGTATATACGAAAAGTAACATTACTGGGAATTACAACTCAAATATACCTATGTGTATGTGACACAGATATCAAAGTATATATAATCAGATCAAGATATGTTAATGAAATATTTGTGAAACTGCAGATGTATATGTATATTCCTCAAGTAATATCGATAAGAAGATTGATCGATGAATATAAAGTCACATAGAAGGTTGCAACTGTTCCGATTTGAATTCAAAATGAGATAAAATTGTATTTGATCAGTCACATGGTTGATGTTCCAATCTGAATTCAAAAGGAAAACCTGTACTGTTGTCCAAGAAACTGAAGGTCCAATCTTTGAATAAATAATCGCAACTTAATTAATTGTATTTAAGGGCAACCAAAATATTATTTGTATTTAAGGGAAACCGGCCCATATGAGCTCTTGTCCTTCTACCATCCAATCTAAGTTTAATTTGCATATAATAATAAATTTGTTACGACATAAATTAAATTTCCAATGTGATGTGGTTCATATGCATGGAGGAGCTAAGACAGCAAACAAATATTACACTTGAATAAGAGCATACTATTAAGATCACTTCCACAGCCAAAATCCGCATTTGTTCGATCTTGCATGAAACAGAGACATGGGTATACGCTTCTGAAATTTGCAAGTTCCATCTGAGACATGTCAAAGTAATTTATGGATCAGATCATAGCATCAGATAATTGACTTGGCTGCTTAGTGACCCATTGTCTTTGCTTTTGATGAAAAGAAATGACCTGCGAAGGTTCTGCGTGAAGGTCGATATTAATTTCATGTTGCTTTTCTAGACTTTATGCTTTGAATTCCACCAATGTTGCTTTCAGACGGTAAGCTTTATCTTCCAATGTGGAAAACAAAGGCAAATCACTTGTGGAAGATTTTCTGGTATAACTACGTAGTGAGAAAACCTTTACAGACCCAGCCAAAGTCTTCTATCACTCTTTGCTCTTTGGATCAAAGTCTTCTATCATTCCTTGAATCAAAGTCTTCTATCACTCCTTGAATCACTCATTTACAATAACAAGGAAAAGACAACTTTCCCTTAATTTAGGTACAAACCAACAGCTACGATATCCATCCTAGAGACATGCTAGAGTACCCCCACGGTATCCCATACCTTTATTATTTTTTTTTTTTAATATAGAACAATTTAATATGATGGTAACTTGATGAACTGGTCATCAGGTTGCCCAATCAAACTTTGACACATGAAAATAAAAAAAATAATACTAATTTAATAACATATTTGTCATCAATTTATAATATTGTCTATATACATGTATATATTGTCCTAAATGGAGTAAATACCAAAATGTTAACATCAATTACACAATCGAGAACTATATTACGTGAATGAGGACACACCCTCTATTTGATATGAAATATGAAGATTTACTAATTGTACAACACGTTTGTCGTCTAGTTTGTAAAATGGTTCATAAATTGGTAAATGTTGTCTTTGACCTTGTAATTACCACAAAGATGACATTTTTTACAATACTTTTGATAATTTGTCCATATATTCGTAATAAACGTTGTCAGAGATGTAATTATTTTCTCAATGAGGAAAATTACACAAGGTACCACTCAATTACACATTCGAGAACTCTATTACGTGAATGAGGAGACATGCTCTATTGGTGCAAAACATGAAGATTTACCACTTGTACAACACATTTATCGTCAATTTTGTAAAATAGTTCCTAAACTGGTAAATGTTGTTTTAAAACTTGTAATTACCACAAACATGACTTTTATTACAATACTTTTGATCATTTGTCCTTATATTTGTAATAAGCGTTGTCATAGATGTAATTATTTTCTCAATGATAATCGTTTTCAGAGATGCAATTATTTTCTCAATGAGGAACATTACATAAGTTACCACCTAATTACACATTCGAGAACTCTATTATGTGAATGAGGATACATGCTCTATTTAGTCTAACATATGAAGATTTTACCACTTGTAGAACACATTTGCCATCAATTTTATAAACTAGTTCATAAACTAGGTAAATGTTGTCTTAGAACTTATAACATTGCCACAAATAGGACATGTGAAGACCCAGATTTTCATACAATAAATTTATGTAATTCAATAATTGTTATATTAATTGAATTATGATATTTGAGATTATTTGGATTGTCGTGGGTTGAGAAAATTGGTTTCGAATGATTTTATTTTCGAAAACGAACGTAATTTAGGGGGTCGTGAAAATCGACTTTTTATATGTTCAAACTTTGGGAAAACTTCCTTCATGAAAGTTGTAGAGCTCGTCGATATGAGTTCGTGCATATATGGAACGTATTATTCGGAGTTCGTATGATTAAGTTATGAATATTTGAAAATTGGAATTTTTCTATAAATAGAATGAAAAATCTGAGTTTGTCATTAAGGACGAAAAAAATTCTTTTTGCACATCAGCCCCCGTCTCTCTCTCACGGCCTGGTCACTATGCTTGCAGACCCGGCGCCCTTCGGCATCGCCACTCCACGCCCAGTCAATCCCTGCCATCACCTCACCCAGCCGCCACTCCTAGGCTTGGATCGAAGCCACTATCCGAAGCTCAAACCCGACCCGGCCGGAAAACCAATTTTCTGACGGTGCACGGGCCGATCAATCCTATTTTCGTGACGTGCTCTTCCTCCTGATCATCCACATATGTAGCTTGCATCACGATTTTGAGTGTAGAGTGGTAGATCAAGAGTTGAAGGTTTTGACGTCCCTGATTCAATCTGGAGACTGATCAAAGGGCCGAGATTAATCCAACTTCAAACCCCGATCTAGGATGATCTAGACCTCATCTCCAAAAAAGTCAGGTATTAAAGTTGTTCACAATTTCATTTTGAAGAAATTTGTAGTTGACGACTTTTGCATCAGATGTGGTTGACCGACGTTGATCGCCGTCTGACCGCCGTATGTGGCGGCGAGTCGAACCAAATTTTGAGTTTATATTATTTGGACAATGATCTATGCATCCATACGAGCGTTTTGATATATAACTTGGTCATGTTAGAAAAAGTTGATAAATAGTCAATTTCAGTTTTGACGTTACTATTTACGGTTTTATAGTTTACCTTAAGTTTGAGATTTACAGACATCAGACCATCGGTTTTACTTCAAATTTTAATATGATGTTTATATGACTGTCTCGATGACTTTGTGTGGTCACTGGCGAAGATCCGACCGTTGGATCTTCTTATAATTGTAAAACAGTGATTCGGGAAGCGATTAGTGAAGATCAGTCCATCGGATTTTTGTATAATTTTGATAAGATTTTTCCAAGGGCGATCCGTGAGGATCTAACCGTTGGATCATCGTTTAAATTCGATCCGACCGTTGGATTGTCTTTATTTTAGAATTCGACCGTGGGATTGTCGTTATTTTGAAATCCGACCGTTGGATCATCAATTAGGTTTATTTCGTGCTTCGTTGCTAATTAAAGACCGTACTTGATTAGGTACTTGACGGCTTGAGTTGACGAGCATTTGGATTATTGTGAGTTATATTTTACTGAAGACGCAGCGGGAATTTCGAGGTGAGTAAATCTCACGTGGTTCATATTATGAACCGAGTACTTAAATTAATTATTTTTGATAATTGTGTGGAAAATATTTGTAGATTAAATATTTGTTTTTAAAATCACATGGACTTGATCACTACGGTCCATAGGTAAGTAAAATGAATTTTAATTATACAAATGAATTTCACGTTTTTCTTGAGTGAACTATAGATAATATTAGTGGTCATTCTTGAGTAGATGATTACGTATATATATATATATATATATTTAGGTGCAATATATATATTGATTGGCGTGATTTTGAATGACGATATGATTGAGTTGGAATGATGATTTGGATTATATTCAAATGCTTTAATTTCATGATAATATCATATATGTTGGATGAGTTGATTTAATTATGTGAAAACATACAGTTGTACACAATGTGGATTTAGGGTCAACGTAGTGACCAGTATGGGGTAATCGGACGCTCTAATCCTAGGTGGATGATGGGACACGATTGGTTGAGTATGTACAATTATCGGATGTTCTAAATATGTATATAAGTATACATATTGATGAAATACGATAAAGATAAATATGTCGGATGCCATAACCTAGGCCAGGTGACGGGCTACGATTCAGTTAGAGCTCTAGTCTGTCAAATACCGTATTTTTATAAATACGATGATGAGGTTTTGTGAAGAAAGATGTGAGTTAGGGTTGGTGTTGAGTTGTTGATTGATTGTGATTGTTGGTTTTTGTGGTTGTAGAATTGTTGCATGTTGGCTTAGGTAGAAATAAATATGATTTAATTAAGCAACCGTTCTTTCTTTTACTCATACGAGCTTTCATAAGCTTACCGGGTTTTGTATTGTTGCAATCCTGGTACACTATTCAAATGGTGTAGCGGATATTCCTGCAGGTCAGGATAACTAAGGAGGTGACCGAGCTGCTTAGGTGTTACAACAGTTATTTTTATTTCATTGAGTTGTGAGGTGTGTATGCTCATTAGAGCTTTACAAATTATTGTGTTCTTGTGTTGTAATAATTAACTGAGACAAATTAGGTTTTGATTTTGCTTCGTGTGGTGAGGTTGTTAAGAAAAGAAATTTTCAGGATGATTATTTTGAGTTTGTGGTAATTTTCATGTTTCGGATTTTGAATTTTATTCTAAAATTCGGAGCGTGACAGGACATTTATTACAATATTTTTGATCATTTATTCCTATATTCGTAATAAGCGTTGTCATGGATGTAATTGTTTTCTCAATGAGGAAGATTACACAAGGTACCACCCAATTACACATTCGAGAATTCTATCACGTGAATGAGGATACATACTCTATTTGGTATGAAATATAAAGATGGGTTAAATACTGTTTAGTCCTTGAGCTTTTGACCATAAAACACTTCAGTCCTTGGCCTTCTAATTTCACACGTTTAGTCCATGTACTTCAAAATATCAGACCAATAGGTCCTTACTCTCTAAAAGTCACTGCGAAATATCTATTATGCCCTCAGTTCTTTTTATTTAATTAATTAATTTTTTTTATTTTTTTGAAAAAGGAATTTTTTTTCCCTTTCTTTCTTTATGTTTATTTTTTTTCTGTTTTTTTGCCTTTCTTTCTTTCTGTTTGAAAAAAAAAAAAGAATAAATAAAATAAAGAAAAAAGAATTAAAAAAAAGAGAAAGGAATAAATTTTTTTTAAAAAAAAGAACTGAGGGCATAATAGACATTTTACCGTACCTTTTAGATGGCAAGGACCTATTGGTCTGAAATTTTGAAGTACAGGGACTAAACGTGTGAAATAGAAGGTCATGGACTGAAGTGTTTTATGGTCAAAAGCTCAAGGACTAAACAGTATTTAGCCCTATAAAGATTTACCACTTGTACAACACATTTGTCGATGTAAAATAGTTCCTAACCTGGTAAATATTGTCTTAAAACTTGTAATTACCACAAACATGACATTTATTACAATACTTTTGATCATTTATCCTTATATTCGTAATAATCGTTGTCAGAGATGTAATTATTTTCTCAATAAGGAACATTACATAAATTACCACTCAATTACACATTCGAGAACTCTATTACGTGAATGAGGGCATATGATTTTTTTTGTCTAAAATATGAAAATTTACCATCAAAAACAACACATTTGTTTTTAATGTTATAAAATAATTCATAAATTTGTAAATGTGGTCTTAGACCTTGTAATTACCACATAAAGGACCTTGTAAATGTGGCATTCTAGCATAATTCCAAGGCTCTTCCCGTCTATAGCATTCATTTGCATGCCAAATGCAACTTTTTATGTTTGAACATTCCTAAAAGAAGCCTATTTCTTTCTACCCTTATGTTTGGACTTAAAAATACGTTGTCATTTGGTTTTTATGGCTAGAATATGGGTAAACTACCATATCCTTCCAAATAGATTCAAAATGTCAGAACCCATCCCGAAAATCCTTTCAAATTTTCAAGATGGACTCTGCGGGGCCCACTTTTAAGAAAAATTCGACAGAACTACCCTTAAAAGTGGACAACCCAACCTGTGAGAAAAACGACAAAAACACATATTTCTAAATTCAAGATCTCACAACATGCAGTCATCCTATATTTCACAACCACCACAGTTATTAAGCAAAATCCAAGCGTAAGGCAGTAAAATTATACAATACAGCATCTTAGGGTTATCAGAGCAATCTACGATAAAATCAAATATATTACATGGGGTAGGTTAATATTAACCTACGAAAGGCAAGTGGCAGAACTAGTGCTAAGCCTCGATCCCACGCCGAACAGCAACACTGCGAACTGGGCAAAGGAAACCGAAAAGCCCAGAGGAAAGTAAGCGATAAAACGTTAGTTGTGAGTGGACAAAAATATTTAATTAAGAAAGAAGTGTTTCTCACTTTCCCACATTTATTGTTTAGAACGTTCTTATGCATGCAATAGGGAACTAAAGGTTTTAAATCACTTTCATGACTAAGCCAGCCCCGCTGGCTTAGGGGAAGTTCGACCGACCCTGTTAGTCGGACGAATAAATAAATAAGTAAATAATTTAAAAGATATGAGGAAAAACGTCATCACCATACAATAAAATAAAGTGAGCCGCTAAGGCTCGGGTCGGAGTGTCCCACACTCAAGAGCATCCCATGCTCGGCTCTACTCACTCACTAACACAAAGTAAGTAGGGAGGAGTACCAATAGGCTAACTAGCAATAAAGTATATCGACCCAGGTATGGTGGGTAAAAACCATATGAAAATCGAGAATTTGTGAGATTTCCTCGAAGTCTCACAAGAAAGGAATTTAGTCCAACGACGTGACCCCGCACGCCAACATGATTCAAAATTGTGAATCAATATATTAAAATCATGTAAGTTTATAATCTCGAAGAAATCTTCCCTTTCCGAAGATTTTTCGAGAAATCCGAATCTATTAATAAATAATGATACTTCCATTTTCAGAAATAATCTTATCGAAGATTATTTCTAATAAAAAGTTCGAAATGGAACATAACCACTTCTAATCGGCAATTTGACCCATAACTAATTTCATAATCAAAAATCGAATAATTTGCTCATTAAATAATAAATACTTTAAATAATTTCGAAACTTAGAAAATTTAATTGCATGCATGACTTTAAAATCAAACGTCCACTCACCGTATACGGCTAAGCCTGCCGTCGATCCGAACCCTCTTCGTAGGAATCCTCCTCACGTCCTGTACAATATAACGTTCATAAACCAATAAGTACAGGACGGATAAAAATTAAATCCACCAAAACCAAACCATATCCCAATTGTTATTATTTGCTTAAAAATCTCCAATTTAACTTTTCTAACTTCATTTCTTTACTTTGAGCTTCCGATACACGGATTATTCGTGAATTAATCAATGAATTTTTTTTACACCATAACGAAAACCATATCTACACTTCACAAAATTAATCCGAGGTCACCAATATGAAAACTACATTATACCATCGATTTAATAACCAAATTACGACAATCAGAAATCTGCCCTACACCACCTCACGCGCCGCCCACAGTGGCGGCGAGTGGCGGTTACTCGCCGGAATCAACCTTCTCCTATGGCCACCAAATTTCATCCACAACATCAATTCTACTCACTGATCATTTCATTCAACTACAACACATCCAAATAACAATCAAAACCAGTCGAAATCAATGAATGAACATAAACCCAGAAATTGTCCAAGAACCCTAGAATTTCAATTCAACAATTCGACTTCTACACAGCAAATCGAGACACAAGGCCATAGGGGAAATGATCAGTGAAGAAAACCGAACCTTCGACACCGGTTTGGTGGCCGGAGACGACCGAAATCGCCGGAAATCGCCGAAAAACCCAATCTGCTACAGTGAACTTTGTGGCTCAATTCCGAGCTCCTCCGGTCGAGATACCATGAAATGCGACCATGGGCATGACGAGGAGGAAGAGGCGAACCTAGGAACGTCTGGGTTTCGTCGTGGGGCGGCCGGAATCGAAGGAACTCAGAGGAAGAGGTTTCGGCCGAACTGAAGGAGGAAGAAATCGGCGGAGAGGAGAGAGAAAAGGCCGGGTAAGTTTCCAAATTTGGAAACTTACCACAGTAACTTCCTATTTAAAGAATTTACTATGAACAGTAACCGAGAATAGTAAATTTAGTTTTTCACTTATAACTTTCGCATACTAACTCCGATTTTTACAAACCACGTATGCATGTTCTCGGTTTAACATCCTCTACGACTTTCATGTAGAACATTTTCTCAAATTATGACCCGAACAAAAAGTCAACTTTTAGGGCCACTAAAATCATATAACGGAGTAAAAATTAAGTGTAACTAACATCTACCGTCAAATTAAAAAAAATCGAAAATTCTGGGTTCGGGACGTAACACAAAATATTCAATCAGGTAAACTACCATATCCTTCCAAACATTGCAGAAGTATACCAGTGAATCTACAGAAAACTGCTTTTCAGATTGTTTGACTTTCAAATAGGTACTTGAGTGTATAGATATAGTACTTAAGTGTATAAATGTAAGTATGAAAACTTGTGTGGCATAGAACATGTAAAGATGCAACAAGCATGACAATTATCATCATTGAAACAACCATGTAGAGTTGCAGTCATGATGATCATGGTTACCAAATTAGTTTTCTCTTAAAACATTCACACTATAATGTATTTTTATAAATATCCTCTTTTATGAGAAGAATAAACACACATTACTCTTCATTATTTGCAACCAAATTCTCTCTGTTAATTTATGTTTATACTTAAACATATGTTGATTTTTCTCTATATGGCATTTCTTAATTGCCAGGAAAAAGGGGAAAGAAAAACAAGACGCGTCAAAACAAAATATATATAGATGCTCTATTCCTAATGTCGCAATCATAAATCATAGTGTTGTTTTAGAACCAAAACTCATCAAGTCCCAAGTCCTATCATATTACTTGAAGCAGGGCTCACTTATCAAGTCCCAAGTCCAATAGATGCAATCTATTTCACAAGTTTTATTTAATCAATCAGAAAACCAACGCAAAATGTCATCATCACCAAATGAGATAAAATAAAGAGTGAACTAAAAACTAAAGCAAACGGTATTCGGGATGAACTTTGACACGGAGCTGACTAGAAACTCAAGCTAAAAATTTCATTAATGGCTGTTGCCAGGGAGTTGAACCTGGAAATGTTTGGGTAAGTACACATCAGTAGCTAAGTTTATCTTTAGCTGGGATCTACTGGGATGCAGCAATGCATATATCAAAATTGTGAACTTCAGACAAAACGGTAGGCGGCAAGCTTCAGAAATCTCATAGTACTAAAGAGCAAGTTACCAACGCTGGTACCTTGTTCCTCCCCAACAATGTAATACATGCTCCTATGTTCCACTTTCCTACCTCCAGTTTTTAGCTCCGATTTTACTCATCCTTACAGTGCTGAACCAATGGTGACCACAAGTAAAAAGATGGATATAAAAATGCATGAATTCTGTTCCCGCCAAATGTCACCAAAACAACCATCAACCTTGTTCAGGCAGAAAACTGGTCTACCATCTATGATAATTTTAAGACTTGGGGACAGTAACATTTAGAATTTTCACATCTTGGTGGGGCTTGTCATCCTTGTTTGTCTTTACTTTTTCTATAGCCTGCCAAGAATGAACAAAGGTATCACATCTATGATCCATGATAAATATTTTCACTTCAACTTGCATTTGCAATGAAGAATGTCGTCATCCCAGTTGTAACTTATAACATATTCAATTATTAATTTCAAGGGATTAAGGCGTCAAAATATGCACTAAAATCTCTATCATCATTTTGTAAAAGCTTAAGCTCAATCATACCTGAACAACATCCATTCCCTTGATCACTCTTCCAAAAACTGTGTGCTTGTTGTCGAGCCAAGGAGTAGCCACTGTGGTGATAAAGAACTGAGATCCATTTGTGTTTGGCCCAGCATTTGCCATTGATACGGTGAAAGGCCTATCATGTCGTAAACTGACGGAACACAAACATCACATCAATGAACATTTCAGTTACAAGTCACAGCAATAAGAAACAGCACTAGTTTTATCATCTTTGCATCTCCAATCATATACAGAGAGAGACATGTTAAAGTGTTCGAAGTTTCAACTCCATTCAGATCTAGAAAAACTCAATGCCCATACCATTTTTGGAAGTTGTTTATCCTATAAAAGCATCCATACTAGCTAGCAGGTGTGTGTGTGGTGCTCCACATCCATCTTCAAGGGTTATCAAAAATGGTTAGCTTGCATAGACACAAGTCACTACAGCAATTACTGTTGCAACGAATTCAGCCGCCACCAACGTCAGTTTGGGGCAACTGACATTACATGTAAGTGTGGAGTCAGGTGTGTTCATATATGTGCATGACAATGAGTAAAACAGAAAAATATAAGAAGATTTGATATATGTTAACACCCTTTTTCTGTCCAAGTTGCACCAGGTGGTATGAGAAACCAGTTAGACATGCAAAGAGTTCTTTTTTATTTATTTATTTATTACTTATTTATTTTATTTTTTTAATTATTGAAATACTGCCAAGCAAACAAACAAGATATCAGAAATCTTTATCACAATCTGATATAAAATTTACCTTTTGTGAAATTCATCCTCAAACTCTCTTCCCCAAATGGATTGCCCACCAGTACCATCTCCTAAAGGATCTCCTGTTTGTATCATGAAACCTTTGATGACTCGATGAAATATGAGGTTATCATAATAGCCATTCCGACAGTGCGTTGTGAAGTTCTCCACAGTTTTAGGGCATTCCTCTGGATACAACTTCATGTGTATGTCTCCCATGGTAGTATGCATAATCTGGGAAACAGGAGATAGAATTTTTCAATAGAAATAAATGGGGGAAGGATGAGAAAAAACAAGAAACACAAGATCAAACAACCTGCAAGTCCAAACGGTATGCAGCCGAGTAAACTATAGTGTTTAAAAACAAAGCAATACTGGAGCCATAGTATCTTCAAGAAAATGTGCAAACCAATATACATCTAAAGAGCTAATCCACAAGGTAACTTTGATTTTCTTTTCTGTTTCTTACTCCCACATATCCAGTAAAGAGGATATGCCCCAACAATTCCCTTCCATTTGCATTTGGTTCCCCCAATTAGTAAATGCTGTAACTATTTGTCACCAAGAAAAGAAAAAGAATACTGTAACTGAAACATAACCAAAGAGGATAACATTGGGTGGAATGCACAGGAAAATTTCACTTTGATTTTCTCTCCCACCCCCCACCCCCCGCCTCTCCCCCGCCCCCGCCCCGGCGGGCGCCCAAAACATATCCCCCAAACCCACCTCAAGGACCCAGGCTTGAACTGGGGCCACCTGCTGTACCCTACAATCTTTAGGAGACAGGAAACTCAGCAATCAGCTAGGCAGGTACAGTTAGCAGTTTGAACCCCACAGCACTTGGCAGCAAACCATGGGCCTGACCATTCCTCCTATGTATAAAGGGTTCTTATTTCTCATTAAGAAAACAAAAATGATACTCCAATATAGAAAAGTCTTTCCAAGAATCTATGTAATACACACACACACACACACACACAAAAAAAAAAAATCAGTTATGAAATGTATTGTTGATTCTTTATTTTACTTTTGCAAAAGAACAAAACCAAACAAGTACTTGAGTCATCCTTTATTTTCCTGATCCTTTGATTATCTCCTATCTCTAACATGTCTTGCTAAAAATTTAATGACTTACACAAGAGAACAAAGAAAATTTCATCCAAGTTCTTCAATGAGATTCTACTCCTACGGTTTACAGGATTTGAGATTCCCGATGCATGCATGCACTCATGTTTCACATTTTTATTATTAACTCTCAACCAAATAAAAATATTTAAGCGAAACTTTTGCTTACAAGAATTGTAGTACTTCATAGTGTAGAAAGATAAAAGTATATGGATAAGAAGGTCCAATTTCCAAGATACAAAGTAACTCACCACATTGTCAGGAAGGGATGTCGTGACTGATTTGCCTATATCAGATGCAGCCAAGAGTTCATCAGCAGGAGGCTTCTCATTGAACACATCTCTTCCCTTGGTTGCATCTTCAGGCTCTTCTGGCTCTCTCTGACTGATTAGAACACAAAGAAGACCAATCAGATGAAATCATAGTCCATGATAAAAGTAGTCAAATGTAAAAGACCAGCTAGATACACTAAGACACCCAAAAATTATAATAAAAAAAATAAAATAAAATAAAAGAAAAAAATAGTTGTACTCGAGTAAATCTCACAAAAGCTACATTAACACCTATATCCCAGTAGAGTTGCATTAAATGCACTTCACTTCTTAACTTACTTGAGCCTAGATTGCACACCATGCAAGAATATCCAGACAGCTCAATTGACAAAAAGTACATGCTTGCCCAACAAACAAAATAACACCAATATCAAACAAGTGTTTAGAAGTTGTTCAAAGTATTCTAGTACCTGAATAGATAGATTCTGTGTTTCTTGAAGGCACAACATATGAGAGTGGGATCCGACAGAGGTTCTTTGGTCTCATTGACATTTGCTGCAGCTGCAGGAATTTTTCTAACTTTTTTACTGCTTCTGTCACCTTGGTATAAGGCAATTCTCAAAAACCTATCATTGTTTTCCACTTTTCCTAGAATCCGGGCAACTTTATTAGTGTGTAGGTTTACCACCTACAGAGAGAGAGAGAGAGAGAGAGAGAGAGAGAGAGAGAGAGAGAGAGAGAGAGTTAGTTAAGAATAATATAATAGGTTTTATATTTTAATGGGAGAGAAGATGTTATAGAATCCTACTAAATTACAGTACTATCTTACTTTTATCCCAAGCAGAGTTGGATAAATAAGAAAATTTGAGCTTTCATCAAAAACTGCATTCGGCTGTGAGGCAGTTTCTGTTTTCTCTATTTCTTTCTCAACAGCCATTCTTCGACCAAAGTCAATAGCTTCCAGCTGGTACAAGGGTACGTCACTTCTTTGAAGATCTTGGGCCACCTAACGAGCACAAGATATTTGACTAAAGGTGTCTCCAAAATATTCTCAAGAACATGATTAACATAATTACAAAAACTAATCAAATACTAAATAAGCATTACCTCAAGAGATTCATCATAAACTCGTCGTATTTTACCCGTCAGAAACCAAAATACACGAATCCTACGGTCAGGTGACGTAACCGAAAATTGTTTGCCATCTGGGCTAACCTGAACAACCAGAAATTGCAAACTGCTAGTAAAAAGTTTCTTGTCATGCAATAAGTAATAGAATGGGTTCATACTACATGGGATAGATTGTACAAAATACCTCAATAGAAGAAACTGAAGTTTTGCATTTCACAATATCAAAGAGATTCGTGTCACTTTTGAATCTAAATTTCATCCTGAAAACACCACATGAAAATAATCGGTTACATGTTCATGTCCAAGGAAGAATATATATTTAAGAACCTGATGGTCATTCATTTGGGGATAAACATATGGGTTACTTATTTGTTAATGAGAGGAATAAAATACAGAGAACACCAAATGTCCAAGGCCAGAATATCGCAACCAAAGTTTCTAACCAATAGCACATGCAAAATTTATCAGTAGTCCTTAAGAAGTCTGGCATGAATTCTAGTGTCATATTTGGCTATGATAAATGTTAACCAAGAATTGGTAATTTTTTTTTTTTTGTCTGCCTGCAACAACAACACTATTGTTAAATTTTTCACAAAAATATCATATGAATCTTTGATCTTCTTCACATAGTTTGCCAGTTTGCCCTACCAAAAGTCAGTGACTGAGTGCAGAGCTGATGTACTATATGGATGAAGAACAATTGTCATATTAACATGAAGCAGTAAAGCAAACATACCCACTCTCTGGGAACTCAAGTGTAGCGGGATTCCAATACTCAATCATTCCCTTCTCGTCAGCTGATATGACTGTGTCATATTCATGATTGTATCTCATAAGTTTCACTGGCCCCAAGTGTATCTACAGAAAATGAAAGAAAACAAGTGATCAATCTAGAATGGGCAACATAATAATAGGACTCTTTAGGGATCATGTATCCCCTTGTTTGGAAAAACAAAAATCATGGAATTCAAAAAGCAATGAAACCTCCATTAGTTGCAGCATACCTTTTTGGAGATTAAAGGTTCACTTGTACCAGCCCGTGCATCAAATATGTGTACAAATGATGAGTTTCTATCACTGATGGCAAGCCTGGCTTTGACATCCCCTTGTTTGTAGACCCACTCAACAGCACCAGGAACAAAGGATGTGTGAATCATGGCCATCATATCATAGTTGACAACATCATATATCTTCACAGAGGGATCATTTGAAATTGTACAGCAAAGCAAACCATCAGCACTAACCTGCACAGCAAAGCCTGTTGTGAATTTGGCTCGTTGATATGTCTAAGTTGATTAGGATTCAAGGCCAAACCAGATGGGTAAATGAAGATTAGTGCGCACAGGAATTCTTCTAGTATCCTAATGGGTTTTGGAATAGGAAGAGTTCCTATTGATTTAGACCTGGAAAGTAAGTTCTATTCTAATTAGGAATAGGAAAGCTAGCTCTCTTTCCTTGTTCTAATAGTTTTAGGAATCCTAATGTGACATGTTTGTAACCAGCACCTATGATCTATAAATAGGGCTGCAGGGAGGTCACATAATGTGTCCTCAGATCAGAGACGAGATCAAAGAGAGATCTCAGAGAGTTCTCAGCTACATATAAACACAGGGGCAGGGAGAGCCAAGGGTGATAGAGAGATCTAGCAAAGGGGTTGGGGATTAGCATAGGGATTTCAATAAGTACTTGTAATCGAGTTTTTATTCTCCATAGTGCAAGTGATTCTCAAGAGAGATCACGAAGTGGACGTAGGCTAAAGTTTTGGCTGAACCACTATAAAACTGCTGTGTGTTGTTTCTGTGTTTCAGTTCATCTATCTTTTGATTTTGCCTAGATAGTAAAACACAAAAGATCCTAAGGGGGCTTTCACAATAAAGCCATGTCATGGTTCATGACTGCAATAATAACAAGATCTAAAAAAAATGTCATGCTGCCTACCCCAAATAAATGGGTGCACAATAAACTGAAGCATTACAAACCAAAGCATCCACTGTTCTCCAGATCCTCATAACCAATGCTTTCAGGACATGTCTTTAGTAGTCCTCAATGAGAATGGCAATAGCATGACACATTTAAAAACCAAGAAGTATGAAGAACTGGACATTATTTATGGACTTAATTATTAACTTCAGACTAAGAAATTAGATGACGCAGAGTAAGAAGTCAATTTTGTCATCTCAGTGCGCAAAATGAGTAGGAGGTTTTCGGAAGACTGTTGGATGGGGAAAGACAAATTTCTGCAACCCTTTTTTTGGATTACACAGATTGTGCTGCTATCACAATGTTCCTACTGTACCATTGTGCGTGAAGCCTTCTTATATTGTCATAGGGTTTTGGCTTTCATGAGAATCTAAATGATGAAGAGGTAGGTGAGTTAACTGAATTATTTACTTGCTTCATGGGACTTTTGGTTCTGTCGGAATCCAAATTATACTTGTTATAAGAGATCTTGCTGATTCCATCTAGACCTGAAAGAGGATTATGGAAGCTGGAGTCCTAAGGAGACTCCTCTGTTTATTCCCAGACCCTCACATTCAATTTGGAAAGCTGAAATACCTCCTCAAGTACCTTGTAAGGTACGAGCTTTACCTTGGATTATTGCTCATGGGAAGGTGAATACTTGTGATATGGTTCAGAGAAACTGGCCTTCTTGGTCTCTTTTACTCCATTAGTGAGTGATATGTAAAAATGACTGCAGATAGATCAAATGTTTTCCTGCTTCATTGTCCAATTGCAGTATCCTTGTGGGAAAATTCTTTTATGAATCAAATGTAAACTTGGATATGCATACATATTGCTGCCCTATTGTCTGAGAGATAGAAGTTTTTCAGATGTCTGTTTTCAGGAAGATGTACCAGGATGTGGAAATTTTTTGAGTTGCTGAACAGGGAAAGTAACAAAAGAATCTTCGAGGGAGTTAAAGAGGTGAGGAGGTGGCCAGATGTGGGAAACCGTTCGTTTCTGGGATTCACATTGGTGTTGATTTCTTCAAAATTTAGAGATAATTATTTTCAGGCCTTTTAATGATTGGAATGCAGCTCACATCTACCATGTTGTTTGGTAAATTGTAACACAATTTGCTAGCTAAATCAGGAGACACCTAGTCCCCTGCACTGTGCTTTGCTTGTTTATTAATAAAGAGAAATGTTGCTAAAAAAAAAAATTAAAAATTAAAGATAACAAAGTTCAGAAGTGGTTTTTAGTCTTTTACAGACACTAATATGAAACATGTTCTTTTTTGCATAGACAAAATGCAAAAGTTCAAAAGTGCTTCGAAAACGCATCTTCCATCAATCAGGATTGAAAGAACATAAACCAAAGTTTATCAATTTAGCGAGCAAGTGTACTTAATGCGTCTCAACACATCAACAAATTTAACAAGTCAACATGTGACCTTTATGGGTTCCAATGAGTCTCCATATTCAGAAAAGTTAAGAAGCAGAATAAATAGGAAACCAAGATTTCACAAGCATATGATCTAGATGTATAATATATGAACAATGTCTGATTCCATGCTCATAATCAATCCATTGTAGGTTAGAACAAAACAGTAATCAACCTAAAAGCAAGATGGCACGTGGTATGCACGTAATGAGGTAATGAAGATAAACTTACAGCTAGGCCCTCAATGGGACCAAGGTGGGACCTAAAATGCTTCGCAAATTCAATGCCGATGGGCTTTTTCTTCCAAAACTTCAAATGTCCTAGTCAAAAGAGATAAATAAATGAGGAAAACAAAAGGTTTATCTATATATGTAGTGAATTGAAGACAACCAAAGTGAGCTGATTGAAAATTGTTAGGAGTTGTATGCGCCAATTGACCAGTCCAGGTAAAAATATAAATCAGACAACAGCTAGTTAGAGTATAATAAAACTTGGATTCTCACTGGGGCATGACTGCTATAAATTATGCTTGTTAATGAAGAAAATTCGCATCCATGCTTGTATTTAGATACTATTCAAAAAGAAGTATGTCGCAACTCGCATGATGAGCTAGCCATGGAAGCCCCATCAGCTCAAACACACGCTTCACTTACAATGCACGACTTTCATTGTAATAATACAAATAAGGGCCAGAAAATAGTTCATCATGATGTAACCAAAATAAATATAGATCCGTCTATACGCACTGCCTTAGCCCAGCTTAATGACATCAAACTACTTATCGCAAAACTCCTTATAGAAGGCCACATTTCCTACATGAGTCCAATCATGATGTCACCAAAATAAATATAGATCCGTCTATACGCACTGCCTTAGCGCAGCTTAATGACATCAAACCACTTATTGCAAAACTCCTTAGAGAAGGCCACATTTCCTACATGAGTCCAATCATGACGTCACCTGGAAAATTTTCCTGAATGTTTGATACTTGTCCTAATAGAACTTCAGTAAGGCAATCCAAACCAAAGTTTCCCAAACAGCCAATAACCGTAAAATACTATGCAACCAATGCAAATGTAGCAGATGACATGCACAATAAAAGTGGCAGACCTATATAGCAATTTCAGGCCATAAAAAAAAATTACCATCAACACTTCCAGTGATGACAAATTCGGCCGCCGACACAGCAACATGAGTAACCACATCTCGGTGCATATAACTCTTTTCATACCTGTTGATACCGCCAAATTAAGAAAACAAAAACATACATGTTGAGAAATTGTACCAAACAAAGCTCTTGGCAGAGACAAACAAAAACGATCATCAAAAATTTGCATTTGAACTCATGACAGATTAAAGTGACTCCTAAGCTTAACACATAGATTTGCTAAGTTGACATGAGCTTAGGGTTTAGGGTTTAAGTTGTAAGGAGCCAACTAACAAAGATTTTCTGTCACAAATTACGGAACTCAAACGGAAATTGCAACCTATAATTCAATTCCTCAAATAAAAAGTTCAAGTCCGATCCAGAGAAGATTAGTTTAAGAGTAAAGTAATGGCATACATGAGAGCGGAGGGGAGGGAGTCGAGGTAAGCCTGCTCGAACTGAAGAGGGCGCTTGGGCCGAGCTCGAGGGGCTGGGCCAGGCCCGACTATCGGCTCCTCCTCACTATCCGCCGCGATCGTGTTACCGTTCTGAGGCTCCTCCTCCATGTCTGCTCCTGCTCGAAAGCTTGAACTACAGTGAGGCTGAGAAGCAGTGTGCGTCGGAGTCGGAGCGTCGCCGGAAGTTGGCCGGAGGTTGAACGGAACTCGACTGCTTTTTTCGAGTGAAAATATGGTGCAGTGGTCTGAAATTGGGTGGTGATTTGTTTTGAAACGAAGAAAAAAGGCAGAGCGGTCGATTCAGTCCCGAAAGAAAGAAAAACAAAAACCCGAAGCTTATACTCATTTGGTCCGGGTTTTGCTCCAAATTTTGGAGTATAGGCCCTCAAAACTGTAAAAGCCCACATTTTTGCAACTGCATGTTTGGGCGAAGAAAAATAATGTGTTTGGTAGGACTGCTGAAAATCAATGAGATATTCGATAGTTTTTTATCAAATGATCTCCTAGAGTTTGGTAAATGTTTACCAAATGAATCTAGACCAACAAAATCATCTAAAGTCTTTAGCAATACGTTATTGAATAATTCAAGAACGTTTTGTAGACTTCTACTTAATAGCATCATAAACTAAACAAAACGCAAGTTATAATATGTTGGAATTCAAGAATCATAAACTATGAAATTTGATGATGAATGGTAAGATAAGTTTTAAGGTTTAAACTTAAGAATGATGAGTTTGATAATGAATACTTGGTATAAGTGTGGAAGTTTCATAAGTTGTACCAAGTAAAATATAGGGTAAAAGTTAGAAATGGTCCCTGTGATGTGGGGTGATACTCAATATTAATTTTGTGGTTTCAAAATGTTTAATTTTACCCTTATGATTTGCAAAATTGATCAAAGTTGGTCCAAACGCTAATTTTGACAAAAACATTGTCATGTTCAAGTCATGTATAAAGGTAAGTTGTCGTCTCTATCAGAACAAGTATGTGAATAATTTGGTGATACTCTGTTCTTCTCCTTGAGGAGGAATTTATACAGTTACATTGTGTGTACAATAAGAAAGGCAATGAATATTGCTTACAATAGGAAACTAAATCCTAATTGATTACAACATGAATATTTACAGCTCATTCCAACACTCCCCCTCAAGTTGGTATGATGTCAATCATGCCCAACTTGTCAAGTGAGCTGTTAAATGCTTTTCCTGAAATTGCTTTGGTTAGAATATGTACTAATTGCTCTTCTGATTGGACAAATGGAAACCATATTATATTCCAGACCAAATTTTCCGTAATGAAGTGTCGATCTACCTCCACATGTTTTGTACGGTCATGCTGAACTGGATTATGTACTATTTCGATTGCAGGCTTGTTATCACAATGTAAGTCCATTGTAACTACTCTTGAAGCCCAAATCTTTCAACAGATGTCTAATCCACAGCAACTCACAAACTCCATCTACCTTTGAACCTGCCCAATCTGCATCAGTATACCCATCAACTGTCAACTCTTCATTCTTGGCAAATAACAATCCTTTCCCCCCTTTAGATACCTCAAAATTCGATAAACTGCATTCATGTGGTCTTCACTGGGAGCATGCATAAACTGACCAACTACACCAACTACATATGCAATGTCTGGTCTAGTATGAGACAAATATATTAATCTACCAACAAGACATTGATGCCTGGACTTATTTGTGGGAACTTGTCTTTCCATTCACCTACTCTGTGATTCATCTTCGTTAGGAAAATGAGATCCTTTCTTTTGACCTAGCCATCTCAATTCCCAGGAAATACTTCAGCTGCCTAAGACCTTTCATCTCAAATTCAATAGCTAAATAATCTTGTAATGCTTTCCTTTCTACTGGATCATCTCCGTTTACCACCATATCATCTACATAGAATATGAGCACTGTCAACTTACTAACTTTGCGCCTGATGAAGAGAGTATGATCAGAATTACTCTGTCGAGAGCCAAATACTTTCATAGCCTTTATGAATCTTCCAAACCATGCTCTGGGTGATTGCTTCAGGCCATACAATGACTTCCTTAACCTACACCTTACCAAACTCTGATAACTTGAACGGACTTCCTGGTGGCATATCCATATAAACTTCTTCTTCAAAATCTTCGTGTAGGAACGCATTCTTCACATCATACTATTGTAATGGCCAATCATAAGTGGTAGCCAAAGACATAAATATTCTAATAGTATTAATTTTCGCCACTGGAGCAAATATCTCCTGGTCAACTCCATACTTATGGGTATAACCCCTTCCTACAAGTCTTGCTTTGTACCTGTCTATGCTCCCATCTGGCTTCAGCTTCACTGTATATATCCATCTACATCCAACAATCTTCTTTCCCTGAGGTAACGGTACAATCTCCCAAGTAGCATTCTTCTGAAGTGTTTCCATCTCTTCATTCATTTCCGTCCTCCACTTTGGATCATCCAATGCTTCCTGCACAGTTCTAGGAATAGCCACAATAGATAATTGATTGATAGTTAGTGCATATGACTCGGACAACCTATGGGTAGACATATGGTTAGCAACTGGATATTTGGCTTTTGCCCTAAGATCAGGCTCATACTGTTTCCTTGGAATTCCCTTGTTTGATCTTTGAGGATATATAGGTTCAACATATCTTATAGGAACAGATAATTGATTAGATTCTGGGATTATACAGGACTATTTCTTGACAAGAGTTTTGTCACGCCCCGAATTTTAGAATAAAATTTAAAATCCGAAACATGAAAAATACTTCAACTCAAAATAATCCTCTTGAAAATTTCTTTTTTCTTAACAACCTCACCACACAATTTAATTTCAAAACCCGAATTTAGTCTCGGGTAATTATTACAACTCACTCACAAATTAAATTGTAAAGCTCTAAATGAGCATAACAAACCTCACAACTTAAATCAAAACAGTAAATGCTGCAACTCCTAAACAACACGGTCACCTCCCTGGTTATCCTGACCTGCAGGAATATATGTTACACTATTTGAATAGTGTACCGGGATTGCAACAACACAAAACCCGATAAGTTTTTGAAAGCTCGTATGAGTAAAAAGAAAGAACGGTTGTTTAATTAAATCATATTTATTTTCACTCAAGTCAACACTCAACAATTTTCACGTCTACAAGGAACCAACAATGTCACGCCCCGAATTTTAGAATAACAATTCAAAATCCGAAACATGAAAATACTACAAACTCAAAATAATCATCCTGAAAATTTCTTTTCATAATACCCTCACACACACGAAATGAAATCAAACCGAATTTAGTCCTGGTTAATTATTACAACTCAAATCCAAAATGAAATGTAAAGCTCTAAATGAGCATACACACCTCACAACTAAATGAAATAACAAAAACTGTTGTAACACCTAAGCAGCTCGGTCACCTCCCTGGTTATCCTGACATGCAGGAATATCCGCTACACCATTTGAATAGTGTACCGGGATTGCAACAACACAAAACCCGGTAAGCTTATGAAAGCTCGTATGAGTAAAAGGAAAGAACTATTGCTTAATTCAATTCATAATTATTCCCACACACAACAACACTAAACAATTTCCACATCCACAAGTACTAACAATCTCAATCAACACCAATTCAATACATCAAGATAAACCCCAACACATATCTTTCTACACAACTCCCAACATCGTATTTATAAAAATACGGTACTTGACAGAGTAGAGCTCTAACTGAATCGTAGCCTGTCATCTGGCCTAGGTTATGGCATCCTACATATTTATCATTATCGTATTTCATCAATATATATACCTATATATATATTTAGAACGTCCAATAATTCCACATATTCAACCAATCGTATCCCATCATCCACCCAGGATTAGAGCGTCCGATTACCCCACACCGGTCACTACTTCGACCCTAAACCCATAAATGAGCACAACATATAAAATCACATACTGAAATCAACCCAACCAAGGCACACCATATTATGATGGAATTACACAATTGAAATATAATCAATTCATCAATTCAGTCAATCATATCTTCACTCAACAATATATATTTTCCACGTAAATATATATATACGTAATCATCCACTCAGGAATGACCACTAATACCATCTATAGTTCACACAAGAAAATCATGAAATTCATTTGTATAATTAAAATTCATTTTACTAATTAAAATTCATTTTACTTACCTATGGACCGTGGTGATTCAAGTCCATGAAATTTTAAAACAAATATTTAATCCGCAAATATTTTTCACACAATTACTAAAAATAAATAAATTTAAACGCTCGGTTCGTAATATGAACCATGTGAGTTTTACTCACCTCGAAATTCCGGCTGCGTCTTCAATATAATTATTATTATAATTAACGCCGAAATAGCCCACTCAAATAAAATTCGTCAATCACCTAATCAAATATGATTCGAATTTAGCCAACAATTTCAACACATAAATTAACTACCATTTAACGGCCGGATTCCAATTTACATTAAAATCCGACGATCGGTTTCTCACGAATCGCTCCCCTAATTACCGTTTTGCACATATACTAAGATCCAACGGTCGGATCTTCGCCCATGACCACACAAAGCCTCTGGGACAGTCATATGATCATCATAACAAATTTACAACTTCATCCGACGGTCCTAATTTCACAGATCCAAAATCTAACGATCGAAATCGATCGAAATCACAAAATTCATAACTAATTCATACGATATCCGAAAAATACGTATAATACACCGAAATGATCGTATCGAAACATAGAATCATAAAATGGACAGAAACCAAATTTTAGACCTCCGGAGGTGGCCGGAAAGGGCCGCCGGAGTTAGGGACAGAGCCGCCACCGACCACAGCCAATGGTGTCGGGGCCGAGCTTGTCCCCTTCGTTTCATCATTCTGAGCAACTTTCATAACTAGCACAAGACCAAAAAATGACGGGAATGGATCGAAAAGTACCAATTACAGTAAAAATTCTAGAAACCGGCGAGCTTGAAACCGACATGAAAACTGCAACCTCAGGCCCCGATCCCTTCTCGAAACTTGTTCAGAACTTCCTTGCGAACTCAACAAGCCAAGAATCACAAGAAACGATCTTGTATAGCTCGAGATATCTTGATCGAAAGCTTGGTTGTTTCGATCTGTTCGGGTCGAGCTCCGACGAACGTAAAAACGTTCGACCCAGTTCCGGTCCTTCTTGGGGCTTGTAGAGGAAGTTGAGGCGAGCTCAATGAGCCAAGAATCAAGTGAAATGGTGGTGTGTAGCTCGAGATATCGAGATCGAACCGAAATCGACCCTTTTCAGTTCGGGCCGTGCCGCCGCCGCTACAGGCCGTGTCGCGGCGCAAGGCCTCCTCTGGCAGCTGCGCAAGGTCGAGACGAAGCTCCTGGAAGTGGTTGCAGCTCAAGTGGTGGCCGGAGGAGGAGATGGCAGCTCGGTGAACTTTTGCCCTGTTTTTGCGTCTGTTTTCGGCTGAGAGAGAGAGAGCGACGCGAAAGTTGAGAGAGAGAAAGCACAGTGCTTTCCAAAAAAAGAAAGAAAGAGAGGCCGGTGGAAAAATTAGGGTTTTTTCTATATATACGAGTTTCGGAAAACTTCTTTATTCGATAACTAATTCAAAAAAAATCCGATCTTCGTGTTCCGCACGTGTACGGACTCGTATCGACGAGCTCTACAACTTTCATGAAGGAAGTTTCTCCAAATTTTGTACGTAGAAAAAGTCGATTACTCAAATCGAGCATTTCGAGCGTTTCGTTAAAAATAATCGTTTCGAAACTTCGATAATTGTAAAAATAAATTATTATCGAACATTAATCGTGAAATCGCATAATAATCGTTCAACACAATTACTCGAATTTAAAATGATAATTGCGGGTATTACAAACAATCTTAAAATCAATCACCAAATCACAAATCAACACAAAATCCTAATTCACATCTTTCTTCTCAAAACCCCGAAATCATATTTATAAAAATACGGTATTGACAGACTAGAGCTATAACTGAATCGTAGCCTGTCACCTGGCCTAGGTTATGGCATCCGACATATTTACCTTTATCGTATTTCATTAATATGCATACATATATACATATTTAGAACGTCTGATACTCGTACTTAATCAAGCCTCATTACTCGACAAGGGTAGTGGCATCCAACTCACTCAATCAATCGTATCTCATCATCCACCTAGGATTAGAGCATCCGATTCCCCCATACCGGTCACTACGTTGACCCTAAATCCATAAATGAGCACAACAATATATTTTCACACAATGAAATCAACTCATCCAAAATACAAAATATTATTATGAAATTTAAGCATTTGAAATATAAACCACATCATCATACCAACTCAATCACATCATCACTCATCAGCACACCACCCAATATATATATTCCATGTACATATATATATATATATATACACACGTAATCATCCACTCAGGGATGACCACTAATACCATCTATAGTTCACACAAGAAAATTGTGAAATTCATTTGTATAATTAAAATTCATTTTACTTACCTATGGACCGTAGTTGATCAAGTCCATGTAATTTTAAAAAACAAATATTTAATTCATAAATAATTTCCACACAATTACGACAAAATAAATTAATTAAAAGTACTCGGATCGTAATATGAACCACGTGAGTTTTACTCACCTCAAAATTCTCGCTGCTTCTTCAATTAAAATACAAATCACAATAATCCAAATGTTCGTCAACACAAGCTGTCAAGTACCTAATCAAGTATGGTCTTTACTTAGCAAACAAAGCGTGAAATAAACTTAAATGATGATCCAACCGTCAGATTCTAAAATAAAGACGATCCAACGGTCAGGTTCTAAAATAAAGACGATCCAACGGTCGGATCAAATTTAAACGATGATCCAACTGTTAGACCCTCACTGATCGCCTTTGGAAACATCCTATCAAAATTATACGAAAATCCGACGGACGGATCTTCACGAATCACCTCCCAAATCACTGTTTTACAATTATACGAAGATCCAACGATCGGATCTTCGCCCGTGACCACACAAAGTCATCAAGACAGTCATATGATCATCATATAAAAATTTGAAGTAAAACCGATGGTCTGATCTCCGTAAATAGTAAACCGAAAATAAAATGTAAAAACCGTAAATAGTAACGTCAAAACGTAAATCCACTATTTATCAACTTTTTCTAACATGACCATGTTATATATCAAAACGCTCGTATGGATGCATAGATTATAAACTCAAAATATTGTTCGACTTGTCGCCACACGCGGCGGTCAGACGGTGATCAACGCGGCGGTCAACCCTCAGATGCATAAGTTGTCAACTTAAAACTTCTTCAAAATGAAATTATTAACAACTTTAATACCAGACTTTTCCTGAGATAAGGTCTAGATCGTCATAGATCGAGCTTTGAAGTTGGATTAATCTCAACCCTCTGATCAGTTTCCAGATTGAATCTCAGCCATCGAAAACTTCAATCCTTGATCTTTTGCTCCACACACAAAATCGTGATGCAAGGCTTATATGAGGATGATCAGGAGGATGAGGTGATCATGAAAATGGGGAGAATCGGCCGAGATGATGCCGGAAAATTCAAAATCCGGCCGGGTCGGGTTTTAAGCTCGGAAGGATGCTTTGATCCAGGCGGGGGAGCAGCGGCGGGGAAAGCCAGTGGGGGGAAGCGGTCGGGCAGCTCGGGGCGCACGCGTGGAGGGCCGGGTCGGTGGCGGTGGAGACCGATGGAGGCGTGTGGCACCGGGTCGGGTCGCCGGGTCAGCCGGTTGGGTTGCACACGAGAGAGAGAGAGAGAGAAAATGGCTGAGAGGAAATTTTTTGGTTTTCTGAAAATTTCCAAAATTTTTCCTATATTTATAGAAAAATTCCTACTTACAAATATTCGTAATAAATTCATACGAACTCCGAATATTATGTTTCATATATGCACGAACTCGTATCGACGAGCTCTACAACTTTCATGAATGACATTTTCCCAAATTTTGAACGTATAAAAAGTCGATTTTCACGACCCCCTAAATAACGTTCGTTTTCGAAAATAAAATAATTCGAAACCAATTTTCTCAAACCACGACATACGAATTAATCCCAAATATTATAATTCAATTAATATAACAATTATTGAATTACATAAATTTATTATATGAAAATTCAGGTCTTCATAGGTTTACCTGTGGGTGAGTTTCCCCAGAAGTATCCTCTTGCATTGGTGTAGAAGAGCACAAATCAGCTTCTTCTTCAGTTCATTCCAGTGGCTTGTTCGATTGGTCAAGAATATTTGGTGGGTAAAAAAATCCTTTTGAATCGGCAAGAGCAGCTGGAGTGGAATTTGACAAGTCAGTGCCCTCCTTTGAAGGGTCGAAAAGGACCTACTGTTGGGACCCTTTTGACGGGTCGAAAACAACATGCTGTAGCAATCTTTCTTCCACTTCTTCGATTTCAAAGAAAATATCCTGAGAATTCTCTTCCATATACCTCTTCTCCCCCTGAAGAGAAGGCTCATGCGCTTTTCCTATAAAGTACGCCCCACCTTTGTAAAAAGATACATCCAAAGAAACATGGCGAGTCTTCGTCTGAGGACCATAACACCAGTACCCCTTTTTAAACTCCGCATGACCAACAAAGGTACATTTGCACATGGATCAAGTTTGTTTCGTAGAGGTTTAGGAATGTGTGCATAAGCTACGCACCGAAAGACTAGAGATTCCAAATTGGTTAAAGTAGGAGCAGAGACTAATCTACATAACTTTTGCTGGAGAGTCTCAGAATCAATTACACTAGAAGGAGTTCAGTTGATAAGATAAGCTGTAGACTTCAATGCTTCGCCCCAATATTCACGAGGCATATTCATTCCAAAGAGAGAGGCACAAAGAACTTCACTGACGATTCTTTCGTTCTGCTAGACCATTTTGTTATGAAGTATAAGAACAAGAAGTTTGATGGCGAATGCCCTGAGACTGGCAAAACTCTGCCATGGCACTACTCGTATACTCACCCTCATTATCTGATTGAAGGACTTGAATCTTTCTCTGGTACTGAGTAGAAACCATCTTGTGAAAGGTTTGAAACGCTTGACATGATTCCCACTTTTTTTTCACCCACATTACTCATGTCATCCAAGTGCACTCATCAATAAAAGTAACAAAGTATTTATCACCTAACATAGTAGAATATTTCGCTGGACCCCAAACACTGGAGTGAACAGTCATGAATCGAATTGAACTTTTATTAAAACTTTGTGAATACAAAAGACGGTGGCTCTGGGCTAGTTCACAAATATGACACTTAAAATTGGAATCACTAATAACTGAAAATAAATGAGGCTTCAACTTCTGAAGATATCCAAAAGACAAATTACCCAAACGACGATGCCATAACCACACTGCTGCTTTTGCATCTTCGACTCCCCCGGCCCTGTGTGCTTGTCCCAATTTCTGATTTCCCTTGTCTGTCAAGTCGAGGTAGTACAAATGCCCCTTCTAACACTATAGCCAAGAATGTTCCTTGTTAGGATGTCCTAAAGTATACAAAATGCAAGCCAAAAGATTACTAGACAGGATAGGGCCACAGTGATTTGGCTGACAGATAATAAACTGTAATCTAAAGATGGAACAATAAGAACAATATCTAAGGTTAGGGAAGGAGGTAAAATTACAGAACCTTCTTAAGTGACTGGAGAAGGACTACCATCTACAGTAGAGATAATGGCTTGAGTGAAGGGTTTGATGGATTGGAGTTGATCTGGGTCATTAGTCATATGATCTGATGCACCTGTATCAACTATCCATGTAGTATTACTAGCACTGGCATTAACATTGAGAGACCTACCAAGGTTACCTGTTTGAGTCACATTTGCTTGTGGCAGCGAGCGGGTATCTGTTTCTTGAGATTTTTCTGTAGTTGCAACTGCAGCTTTGCCTCCAATATTCTTCTGAGGCTTCTCGGTGAATTCCCACCATTCTGGATAACCCACAATTTCATAACACTTCCACTTAGAATGACCAGCATCCCCACAATGTTGACACACCAAACCTCTGGGCCAGAGGGAAGAGCTATTCTGAGGCCGAAAACTTTGTTGAGAAGCTCCGGGTTTTGCCTATGGGAATCCACTTGTCTAGGACGATTTGCAATTGCGACGGAGCCCTCCAGGTTAAGTCTATTGATAGCCATAACTGTACTTTCTGTATTCACTAAAGAATTTCCCATAGTCTTCTTTTGTTGCTCCACCATACGCACATAGGCATAACTGCTCTCAAGATCCAGCTTTGGTTCCTTCCTCAAAATTTCTCCACGCACCTGGTCAAAGTCTGAATCAAGATCACACAAGAAGATATGAACCTGAAGTTTCTTCATAGAGGTGCTGAGCTGAGTAACTCCTTCCTCCGTGTCTTCTTGAGTTGTGCTCCTGTGATCAATTTCTTGAAAAATAGCAATCAATTGATTATAATATGTAGAGAGAGGATTACCATTCTGCAGAGTTGTGAATGATTTTTGGTTCAATTCAAAAATTCGAGTCTCATCAGACCCTTCATAAAAAGTCTGGGAAACAGCTTCCCAGATTTCCCGAGCGGTGCCAAGACGAATGAATCTCTGCATCAGTGATGGAATCATAGAATCAATAAGCCAACTTTTGACTTTGTGGTTGTCAGTGACTCACGTATCATAGTTGGGATCTCCGAGTGCTGGTTTGACGGCTATGCCGGTAAGGTCACCGGCTTTATTGTGCACACCAATACGCATCTCCATGACTTGAGACCAAAGAGCATAATTGGTTTCATACAGGATGAGACCAGTAGGGAATGGTGAATTGTCACTGTGATACCGAACATGAAAAATTGGTGGAGGTTGGACTGTGGATGACGATGCAGATAATGGAAGTGGAAGGATTCGTTGCGGGTTCCCGTCAGCATCCATGGCTAAATAAGCTTTGGCTGTGTAAGGATTTCGATTCGATTATGTTTAGAACTGTTTTGGTGTTTTGATTGTTTGTGTTTGCAGCAGAATGGGATGGAAATTCGATACTCAGGATTCGGTATTCAGAATTTGGAATTCAAGATTTAGGGATTCGAAGGCAGGAGAGCGTTGTCCTATGATTTAGGATTGAACAGCTCTAATACCATATCAGAACAAGTATGTGAATAATTCGATGATACTCTATTCTTCTCCTTGAGGAGGAATTTATACTGTTACATTGTGTGTACAATAAGAAAGGCAACGAATATTGCTTACAATAGGAAACTAAATCCTAATTGATTACAAAATATTACAGCTTATTCCAACAATCTCAATAAAAAAATAAACGAAAACAAAATAAATTAGAAATTTTATAGGAAATGAAATTAAAAATAAATAAAAACCAGAATTCCACAACCTCCTATTTTTCTAGTTTTCATTTTTCAAATACTATTTAATTAGCCTTCCTGCACGCGTTTTGCGCATGCGGAAGGGCCGCGCTCGCGCATGCGTTTAGCTGGTATCCTTTAAACACTTTAGCTCCATGAATGTTCTAAACAACGACTCAGTGCATCGCACGAGTATTAAACTTGCATTGAGTTTTTCAGAATAAAAAGTTTAAAGTTAATTGTACATGAACATGCCTAGAATTGTTTTGAAACACACATATTGCTAGGTCCTTATTAATGTGAAATGAAAATAGATTGTACATAAATTGTTAAGGTTACCAGAATTAACTTTTATACTCTCTACCATCACTGAACAATCAAAAACAGCAAAAATTTGGCTCGATATAACACAATAGATACAGAGAGCTGGTCATATTTAAAGTTGGTTTAATTTCATCAGCCTTGCCTCTTGAACTTTGGTATTTCATTCATCTCAAGTTACTTGTTCATTCTATTTTCATTTATAGCAAATTGCTTTTTCATTGTTTTCAGATTCCCTTCATTTAGTTAACTTTTGTGCACACTTATAGCATCAAATATGTAAGGGTAAATCTTCTCAAAAAAAAAGAAAAAGAAAAAAAAAAGTAAGGGCACTATCTCCGATTAGTTAGCCGAAGGCTTATCAAATGCTCACTAATCATATCGATTAGTGACCATAAAAATGATCTTAATGTCAAAAAGACTTGATGTACTTATAATGACAACTATTTGAATCTTATAATGTACGATGTGGAGAATTAATGTTATATGAAGCCAATAAACAAAGTATAATAGAACAAAGCTGAATTTATTTTTCACATTGTTTATCGTACTAAAACACTAAATCATTTGGTCCCGTTCCATAATGCAATGGCCTATCTCTAGTAATAAGTTATTGAAGCTTGATCATTTTACAGAAGTCATCAATACAAAGCTTTTCTTCGATAACATAAGACAAGATTGGGTAGTAAAACATAAGGCATGATTGGTGTGTAAACCTGTAAGAAAGCATAAAATGCATTAGAGTAATACATATTTATCAAACAACAGAAAGAGAGAAATAAAGCAATGCAATTGTGCCTTATTATAGTATCTGGAAGGAGAACATCAAACATATATGAAGAAACATAAGTAGCACAAAAATGTAATACCCGCAATTTTCATTTTAAATTCGAGTAATTGTGTTGAACGATTATTATGCGAGTTCACGAATATTATTCTATAATAATTCACTTTTAGAATTATCGAAGTTTCGAAACGATTATTTTTAACGAAAAGCTCGGGTTGAGAAATCGATTTTTTCTACGTATAAAATTTGGAGAAACTTCCTTCATGAAAGTTGTAGAGCTCGTCGATACGAGTCCGTACACATACGGAACACGAAGATCGGATTTTTTCTGAATTAGTTATTGAATTTAGAAGATTTTCCGAAACGGGTATATATAGAAAAAAACCCTAGATTTTTTTTGGGAAATTTCCTTTTTGGTCCGGCCTCCATTTCTGTTTTTGGAAAGCACTGTAGCTCTCTCTCTCTCTCTCTCTCTCTCTCTCTCTCTCTCTCTCGCCTCGTCTCCTTCCTCTCGGCCGAAACGAAAGCAAAAACAGGGCAAGCTCCCTCCTCCTCATCCGGCCAGCCCACGACCTCAAACCACCTCCAAGAGCTTCGTCTCAACCTTGCGCAGCTGCCAGAGGCAGCCTTGCGCCGCGACACGGCCGGCAGCGGCGGCGGCAAGGCCCGAACCGAAAAGGGTAGTTTTCGGTTCGATCTTAATATCTCGAGTTACACACCACCATTTCACTTGATTCTTGGCTCATTGAGCTCGCCTCAACTTCCTTTACAAGCACCAAGAATGACCGGAACTGGGTTGAACGTTTTCACGTTCGTCGGAGCTCGACCCCGTACAGATCGAAACAACCAACTTTCGATCCAAATATCTCGAGCTATACACGATCGTTTCTTGTGATTCTTGACTTGTTGAGTTCGCAAGGAAGTTCTGAACAAGTTTCCAGAAGGGATCGAGGCGTGAGGTTGCAGTTTTCACGTCGGTTTTCAAGCTCGCCGGTTTCTGGAAATTTTCCGGCCGCCAACTGTAATTGGTACTTTTTGATCCCTTCCCGTCATTTTTTGGTCTTGTGCTAGTTATGAAAGTTGCTCAGAATGATGAAACGAAGGGGACAAGCTCAGCCCCAACACCATTGGTGGTGGTCGGTGGTGGCTCTGTCCCTAACTCCGGCGGCCCTTTCCGACCACCTCCGGAGGTCTAAAATTGGTTTCTGTCCATTTTATGATTCTATGTTTTAATACGATCATTTTGGCGTATTATATGCATTTTTCGGATATCGTATGAATTAGTTATGAATTTTGTGATTTCGATCGATTTCGATCGTTAGATTTTCTGATCTGTGAAATTAGGACCCTCTGATGAACTTGTAAATTTGATATGATGATCATATGACTGTCCCAGAGGCTTTGTGTGGTCATGGGTGAAGATCCGACCGTTGGATCTTCGTATATGTGCAAAACGGTAATTACTGGAGCAATTCGTGAGAAACCGCTCATCGGATTTTAATGTAAATTAGAATCCGGCCGTTAAATGGTAGTTAATTTATGTGTTGAATTTATTGGCTAAATTCGAATCACATTTGATTAGGTGATTGACGAATTTTATTTGAGTGGGCTATTTCGGCGTTAATTATATTTGTATTGAAGACGCAGCGGGAATTTCGAGGTGAATAAAAGTCACGTGGTTCATATTACGAACCGAGCGTTTTAAATTTATTTATTTTTGGTAATTGTATGAAAAATATTTGTGGATTAAATATTTGTTTTAAAATTTCATGGACTTGAATCACCACGGTCCATAGGTAAGTAAAATGAATTTTAATTATACAAATGAATTTCATGATTTTTTTGTGTGAATTATAGATGGTATTAGTGGTCATTCCTGAGTGAATGATTACATATATATATATATATATATATATATATATATTTACATGGAAAATATATATTGATGAGTGGATTGTTGAGTGATGATATGATTGAGATGAATTGACGAATTGATTATATTTCAATTGTGTAATTCCATAATAACATGATGTATCTTGGTTGGGTTGATTTCAGTGTGTGATATTATATGTTGTGCTCATTTATGGGTTTAGGGTCGACGTAGTGACCGGTGTGGGGTAATCGGACGCTCTAATCCTGGGTGGATGATGGGATACGATTGGTTGAGTATGTGGAATTATCGGACGTTCTAAATATGTATATAGGTATACATATTGATGAAATACGATAATGATAAATATGTCGGATGCCATAACCTAGGCCAGGTGACGGGCTATGATTCAGTTAGAGCTCTAGTCTGTCAAGTACCGTATTTTTATAAATACGATGTTAAGGTGTTGTGAAGAAAGTTGTGAGTTGGGGGTTTGTCTTGATATATTGAATTGGTGTTTGATTGAGATTGTTAGTACTTGTGGATATGGAAATTGTTGGGTGGCTGATTGTGTGGGAATAATTATGAGTTAAATTAAACAACAGTTCTTTCTTTTACTCATACGAGCTTTCATACGCTTACCGGGTTTTGTGTTGTTGCAATCCCGGTACACTATTCAAATGGTGTAGCGGATATTCCTGCAGGTCAGGATAACTAGGGAGGTGACCGAGCTGTGTAGGTGTTACAGCAGTTTTTGTTATTTCATTTAGTTGTGAGGTGTGTATGCTCATTTTGAGCTTTACAGTTTATTTTGGATTTGAGTTGTAATAATTAACCGAGACTGAATTCGGTTTGATTTTATTTCGTGTGATGAGGATGTTAAGAAAAGAAATTTTTAGGATGATTATTTGAGTTTGTAGTATTTTTCATGTTTCCGAATTATGAATTTTTATTCTAAAATTTGGGGCGTGACAAAAAATGAGTTTGAAATGCACAAAATTTCATTGAACAACCATAATGGTATCTAAAAATAGGAAGAAACGATTGAATATATTGACAAAGGTGAGACAGAAATTACCAATGGCTGATTGCGACTAAAATTGGATATCTATTAAAATTAAACATGGTGTACCAAGCAATTCACTCCTGGGCTGCTTTAAAGAGAAAATTAGCTTTAAACCCAATTTTACAATGATTTATTAGGTTAAACTCAATCACTTTTTCTTTTCAATTTACACCCAATCCACATCATGAAACATTCCTTACTAAGTAGATTATTCAATTAATACAATCTTCATCCACTTTTATGTTCCCATTGTACCCTTTAGTAGTTTGTAGAAAGTCATATGGAAAGAATTAATATATATGGCTTAATTCCTTTGATTTAAAATTTTTTCAAAACTTTTATATATAGCACCATGATTTCAAACTATAGAAATACTAGTTTAAGCTCATGTAGACTAGAAGAAAGAAGTAAGAAAGAACTTCATATTATTGTTGTGTACTTGTGTATCACCTATGCACTCGTGACCACATTCTCTTTCTAATTTTTGGCTTTCAAAAGTGTGGTATCTACTAATAAGGTATGTTATTCATTAGATTTAGTTTTTTCAAATCTGTTCTTTTTTCATCATTCTGCCCTAAATCTTATGGTAAAGTATCTTGTTCTAAGTTTGAACTTTTCCTTTTGTATATTGTCATATTAATTTGATGGTTGTTCATTCCCTATTGTTACCTAATAGATAGGTGTCACGCCCCAAATTTTAAAATAACAATTCAAAATCCGAAACATGAATATACAACAACAGAAAATAATCATCCTGAAAATTTTTCTTTTCTTAACATACTCACCACACAAAATAGAATCAAACCGAAATTAGTCTCGGTTAATTATTACAACTCAAATCCAAATGTAATGTAAAGCTCTAAATGAGCATACACACACATCACGACTAAATAAATAACATGACTGCTGTAACACCTAAGCAGCCCGGTCACCTCCCTGGTTATCCTGACCTGCAGGAATATCCGCTACACCATTGGATAGTGTACCGGGATTGCAACAACACAAAACCCGGTAAGCTTATGAAAGCTTGTATGAGTAAAAGAATGAACTGTTGCTTAATTTAATCTCATTTATTTCCACACACAGCAACACTCAATTATTTCCACATATGCAAATAATAACAATCTCAATCAAACACCAATTCAATATATCAAGACAACCCAACTCACAACTTTCCCCACAACTCTCATCATCGTATTTATAAAAATACGGTATTTGACAGACTAGAGCTCTAACTGAATCGTAGCCCGTCACCTGGCCTAGGTTATGGCATCCGACATATTTATCAATTATTGTATTTCATCAATATGCATACCTATATACATATTTAGAACGTCCAATAATTTCACATACTCAACCAATCGTATCCCATCATCCACACTAGGATTGGAGCGTCCGATTACCCACACCGGTCATTATGTTAACCCTAAACCCATAAATGAACCCAACATATAACATCACATACTGAAATCAACCCAACCAAGATACATCATATTATTATGGAATTACACAATCGTAATAAAATCAACTCATCAATTCCACTCAATCATATCATAAATCAAACAATCCACTCATCAATATATATTTTCCACGTAAATATATATATACGTAATCATCCACTCAGGAATGACCACTAATACCATCTATAGTTCACACAAGAAAATTATGAAATTCATTTGTATAGTTAAAATTCATTTTACTTACCTATGGACCGTGGTAATTCAAGTCCATGAAATTTTAAAACAAATATTTAATCTGCAAATATTTTTCACACAATTACCAAAAATAAATAAATTAAAATGCTCGGTTCGTAATATGAACCACGTGAGTTTTACTCACCTCGAAACTCCCGCTGCGTCTTCAATATAATTATAAATTATAATTTTTAATTAACGCCGAATAGCTCACGCAATTAAAATCCGTCAATCACCTAATCAAATGTGATTCGAATTTTAGCCAACAATTTCAACTCATAATTTAACCACTAATTAACGGTCAGATTCTAATTTACATTAAAATCCGACGAGTGGTTTCTCACGAATCGCTCCCCTAATTACCGTTTTTCACATATACGAAGATCCAACGGTCGGATCTTCGCCCATGACCACACAAAGCCTCTGGGACAGTCATATGATCATCATAACAAATTTACAAGTTCATCCAACGGTCATAATTTCACAGATCAAAAATCTAACGACCGAAATCGATCGAAATCACAAAATTCATAACTAATTCATACGATATCCGAAAAATGCGTATAATACGCCGAAATGATCGTATCGAAACATAGAATCATAAAATGGACAGAAACCAAATTTTAGACCTCCGGAGGTGGCTGGAAAAGGCCGCCGGAGTTAGGGACAGAGCCGCCACCGACCACCACCAATGGTGTCGGGGCTGAGCTTGTCCCCTTCGTTTCATCATTCTGAGCAACTTTCATAACTAGCACAAGACCTAAAAATGACCGGAAGGCATCGAAATTACCGATTTACAGTCGGCGGCCGGAAAAAAATGCAGAAACCGGTGAGCTTGAAAACCGACGTGAAAACTGCAACCTCAGGCCCCGATCCCTTCTGGAAACTTGTTCAGAACTTCCTTGCGAACTCAACAAGCTTGGAATCACAAGAAACGATCGTGTATAGCTCGAGATATCTTGATCGAAAGTTTCGGTATTTCGATCCGTTCGGGTCGAGCTCCGACGAACGTGAAAACATTCGACCCAGTTCCGGTCCTTCTTGGTGCTTGTAGAGGAAGTTGAGGCGAGCTCAATGAGACAAGAATCAAGTGAAATGATGGAGTGTAGCTCGAGATATCGAGATCGAACCGAAAATGGACGTTTTCGGTTCGGGCTTCGCCGCCGCCGCCACAGGCTGCGCCGCCGTGTGAGACTGCCTCCGGGAGCTAGAGCAGCTCGAGATGAACGTCTGGGACTTGGTTTGAGGTCGAGAGGTGGTCTGTGGAGGGAGAACAATTAAGGAGAAGTTTTCCTCCTCTTTCGGCCGGTTGCGTCTGGAAGAGAGAGTGAGAGAACCAGTTTTTTCCAGAAACGGAAGAAGAAGAAGAAGGAAGAAAAGGAAAAAAAAGAAACCGGTAGGGAAAAAAAATTAGGGTTTCTAAAATTTTTCTATATATACAAGTTTCGGAAAACTTCGAAATTCGATAACTAATTCAAAAAAAATCCGATCTTCGTGTTCCGCACGTGCACAGACTCGTATCGACGAGCTCTATAACTTTCATGAAGGAAGTTTCTCCAAATTTCGTACGTAGAAAAAGTCGATTTCTCAACCCGAGTATTTCGAGCTTTTCGTTAAAATAAACGTTTCGAAACTTCGATAATTGTAAAAATGAATGATTATCGAACATAAATCGTGAAATCGCATAATAATCATTCAATACAATCACTCGAATTTAAAATGGAAATTGCGGGTATTACAATAGGTATAGGGATAAGTTAGAGATTTTCAACTTAAGAAATGAGGTCAAATCACAATGATATATACCTAGAAAAGAGGTTGATGTGAAAAATGATTCTAATAAATAGGTTGATATGAAAATTTCTAGAAGTGAGGTTAGCTAAACATACGCGTCTAATATTTAGGTTGTAATTAGGGAAAAAAAAAAAAAGCTTCTATTCATACATCCAAATTTGGCATTTGAACCTCCCCACTTAATTGACCTCCAACTTATGTTTAGAAATAACCAATTTGCTATCTACACCTCTCTAATTTTCCTATAATACCCATCGTCCAAGAAAATCAAGAAAAACTTTTTTTTTTAGATTCTATTTATACTTTCAAAAATCAATAGTTAGACCTTATTCAGTTTTTGAAGATCTAGAATTGCAGCAATTTTTTTTTTTTTTTTTGGGAAGTTCATTCTCCATATACGAGTAACAGAGGAATGGGCACACACAACTGAAGGAATACCAAAATTTTTATGATCTTCAAGAGGAGCATCATATTAGGTTAGTGATCATTTCATTTGATATGGGTGATGAGGTATTTCATAATATGTTGCTTCCAGATTTTGTATATGAGACATATATGTGGACTTATGTTTTGCATCTTAAGGCGTGGAATAAATCTGTAGCTATTTTTGGCCTAGATCATGGTATAACTTCTCATGAATCCTGGGAATTATGGGTGATAGACGACTTTGGTAGAGTTACGGGTTGTTGGATAAAGCAATTTTTTTTTTTTGAAGTTCATCCTTCATTTTACGAGGGAAGTCAAATTCTAAAAATTTTGACTACAACGTTAAATAACGTTTGGCGATATATAATATAGGGTTTACATTGAGGAGAAAATTTTCCTCAAGTTGAAGACTATTACTATTTGTAGAGATAAGAAGAGATTTTTTTTCTTTCCCTTATTAATGTCTTTATTGGTAATTTGACATGAGTTGACAAAGTCAACTATTACTTAGAAAAAGATAGAGGTCCAAATAACAATTTTGGAGGTATGAATAGAAACTCCAAAAAAAAAAATCTATCAGCTAGGTTAAAAACTGAAACCTCTACCTGCTTTAAGTCAAGTTGTAGGTAAATGCATGGATGAAAAACATAATATTTAGAGTTGTGTTGCAAAACACAACAAATAAGAACAACTAATACTAATTAATTGAGTTTCAGAACACAAAATCTACCTTTAAAATAAAGTTTAAATTACCAGAAAGTAAATTCTACATTCATTTAAATCTATAAAACATTTGAATTAAAAAAAATGTGTAAAGAAAAACTCCATAATTCTAGCCATAATGATGAGTAGACGGAAAACTGCTAGAATAAAAGGACCAATAAAAAAAATCTACAATTAAGGTATTTAAAGAGAATGTTAATCTTGTTAGTTGACTTATGTTTATAGATTTAAATAGTGGCAATATGTGTAATTTCCAAAAGAAAGAAAGGCAACATTTTATCCTAGTTGGCATAATTGGGTGTAGATTAAGAAAAAAAATAATAGGTGGGTTTTTTCCACTGGATTTTATAGGAATTGGGTATATAATGAATTTCTCTAAAAATAAAAGATAAAAAAATCAAATACGTTTGAAATCAAGTAGATTTGCCAAGCACAAATTCATTCAATGGAAAACAAAAAAAAAAGCCAATAGACTGAAGCAATAGACAAAATAGTGCAATGCATATATAGAGAATTCAAAGTAACCTGATATATGATTCCTCAACATGGGAAGTTCCACTTCCCAAAAGCTTCTATGCACCGCAATTTTATTCCATCTTTATCTACATGAGGTTCTACAAAAAGAGTTTCTATTGAGACCTCTAAATTTGCTCATTTGATCTATCGTACTCTCTACACCTCCTTTTTGCTTCTAAATAAAAATATTTGCTCACTAAACCTCCATTTGAATTCCTCAAATAACCTTAATTATACTATTCACATACAAGACAATAAAATACTCATTAAACCTCTAATTCACTCACTACACCTCCATTCCTTGTTTTTTTATTTTTAAGATTTCTAGAACTTTAAATCATGAATCAAATGGTCATAACATAGAAATTGATCAAAAGGTCATAAATTAAATGGTTAGACAATGATTCCTAAGTTTCTAACCCTTCTGAAAAATTAAACGTTACAGAAATTGATATAAATAAAAAAAAAACCAAAAGAAAAAAAGCAAAGAAAGAAACACGCACTTCATGAATGCAGAAAAAAAAAACCCAAAAACCCAAAAACCACCGTCTCCCCCCAAAACTCTCATCCTCCAACCAAAATTGGAACGAAGTCTAAACTAGGAACTCAATAAAAGTTTTGGAACAATTTCTTAGTCTTTAATTTGTGTTAAAACTAGGCAGAAAGGTTGTGAAGAAAATATTAGTTGATTAAAATTCATTGTCTATAATTGTCATTTTTTAAGAGGATATATATGTAATTCAATAATTCTAAAGATATAAAGGTCAAATGAGCAAATTTGAAGGTCCCAATAGAAATCCTCTTCTACAAATTATGTCAAACCAATATCTAAACCATAACCAAAGTAATACAATTACGAAGACAAATAGAAAAACTTTCAGTAAACAAAACAACCTAATGACAAAAGAGATTATGCATACACATTAGCCCATCGACATGAAAAAAGAAAATCTTTATAATTAAATAGAAAACTGCACAATTGGCGAACCAAATTAGTTCAATGGAGAAGACAGGCCCGGCCTTGCCCAAGGGCAGCCTTGGCCACAGCCCAGGGCCCAAGGGAAGGTGGGGTACCATTTTTATATGTCCATATATATATATATATATATATATATATATATATAATTTGCAATTATATGCTTTGGAATGTAAAAAACAAAAAACAAAAAAAAAATAAATTTAGTCTAGAATTCTAGACGCTGCGTGTTTTCTTCTTTTTCTTGTTCTTCTTCTTCAACTCTTCAAGTCATCGAGAACTCAAAGAGTCAAACACCATTATAGTGTCTCTCACTCTCTCCAAATGTTAAAATCAAACAAATTTCTCTTTAAATTTAGGGTTTCAAGGGTCATTCAATCCATCAATTCATTTTCATCATTTGTCCTTCCATATCTATTTTTCATCTCCCAATTTTTCTCCTCTCTACTTTTTGTTCTTCTACGGTGGTTAGCCAAATTTTTTGGCATTCCATGATGTAGGCTAAGGTATATATCAAAATAGTTATTGAATGTTCTTTAATTTTGAAATTATGAATATTAGAAGTTTTGTTGCTTGTTTTTTGTACTTCTATTGATTACTCTAAAAACTTGTTAATTCGAAACTTTTCATAGCCAAATTAATCTCATAATCATCATAAATGGCTTTGGGCACCAAAAAAGAATTTCACCCTGGGCATCAAAAACCTCAGGACCGGCCCTGGGAGAAGAACAGAGGGGTTACTTGTAACCATAAATGCTCAGATACCTACAAGATTCAAAGAAAACCACAAGAAAAAATCAATTAGGTAGGAAACCCAATGACAATTATCAAGGTCTGAAGTCAAGTGAATCTACAAACTGTCAGCCGATTTGACAATAATTTCTCCTCCTTTTTCAGTTTGATTATGCTCTGTTCTTCTTTCTATGTTTGTTTTCACCTTCCGTATGAACTTGCAAATTGGGATCGTGAGTCTCCGTTTGGGTTGAGATTGTGCCCCCGATAGTTCTCATCTTGTCTGGAGATTGTGAGCGACTGCGCCCAGTTTTGTTTTTTCCCTCTCCCTTGCTGCACAATTCTTTTCCCGTGGTTTTTTTTTTGGTTGTTTTTTTTTTAAATTACCATCATATCTTTCGTACAATATTTACATATGTGTGGAGTTTTAATAAACCATGAGCATTACAGGTACTTCAAAAATTTAACCATTCTGTCTAAGAGTTAGCTTAATTAATTTCTTTTACTATTTTAAATTGAAATGACAAATTTATTCTTGCACATGAGAGGTTTTTGCCAAAAATAGCATTGGGATCAATATCAATTAGTTTTGAAAACCACATGGGTAAAATTAAATATTTTTAAATGAGTCCAAATCACAAGAACTATTTATAACTTTTTGAATAATTAAACCTTTTTTCTTTTTGATAATTAAATCTTTTTTAGTTTTGAATGAAAAAACAAGGCTTTTGAGGAAAGTATAATAAACTATTGTTTATAATTGTAATTTTGTATTTTGGTGTATCAGTCTTTTAATAAATGAAGCAAACGTAGGGTGAACAAATGATTTGATAAGGTGGTAATAGCCTTACACTTAAATAAGTAATATTTTTTGTCAATGTGTTTTTTCTTTGTCGAACATATTTTGTTGTCTGGCAATAAATACAAAACATAAAAGTTGTAATAGTTCAATAAAGATTGCAAAGCGTGTCGTTTTTAGCTATTTAATTGTTATTTGACTCACATTATGAGTTTACGACCATATATACATGTAGGTAGTAGGATGTCAAATATATACAGTAATTATTCTCATGTACCGACATGACAAGTGGAGTGATCCTATGGACTAATAAGAAGCTTTCAACGTCAAAATTTAAGATACTACCACACAATGATCATAGTACAAGGATCAAATCTTTCTTCAATTTGAAGCGAAAATATGAAATAGTCTGTTGGGGATATCGATCAATTGTCATGTGTTTTTCAAAAATGGTTTCCAACTTGTTCAGAACCTCATACAATTGATCTAATAATATAATAAAAAAAACTTTATTTCGGTCCTCAATCTTATAATTAGAAATAATGATTATGCGAGGTTTATAACAAAATCTTTAAGGACATGCCAGAGACTGAGGAGAATCTCTTTTGAAGTTCATATGAACATTGAAGAGACAATTCGACCATATATGAGCTCTGATCATCGAAGGGAAGACATCAGAAGGAAAGTCAAAGAGGACTCCTCTACCATGAATGATTATAAACAATTTGATAATGACTTGGCAAGGAAAACATGAAAGAAAGAAAGAAAAATAATCGATTCTAATACGTTAGATTATCAACATATTACACAGCAATTAATAGTAGACCAGCTTCATAGAGTGACAGATTAGCCGACCACCTAATCTATCCCAACATGAAACCCGATCTACATTTATGTTCATGTATGGAAAAGGATTGCCGATTTACAAGCAACCATTAATCATCATGTGACTCTCTCAAGTTTTCGAGAAGTAAAACGAAAGAGTAGCTCTCAAAAACCATCCGCCCAACCCCACCTTTTTCCCCTCTCAACGAGACAGACACGTGGGAAGGGGCATGGCCTCCGCAAGCAAACACATACCAGTTCACATCTACACACATAATTCCAGTTCAATTCCGTCAAAACCACACATCCCGTATATCTCCAACGCTGGCTTAGCTCAAGGCACAAGAGGGGCTCCCGGGGGCCACGTGATCGCTGGACAGCTTAGCCTATCATGCCCCTGCTGGATCGTCGCATTTGGAATATTTCTCTTCCATTTCCAAACTCATCTATTTATCATTATTTATCTTCATATTGTCGGGATCCGATGCTTCCGACACCGGCATTGACTAATCAGACTAACGACTATGACCTTGCTTCATCTCACTTCTCTTGGAGTCATGCCATATGTCATAACCTCATCATACACTCGGTTCACAATAGAATCTCCTTTTGCAGTAAATTGACATGTTTCGTTGACGTAACAAAAAGTCACATAACCAGTGCTTCATTGACATAGACTCGAACAAACAAATACGCGCAAGAATAAGCTTCTTAGCAATAGATTTGTTTTCAAGTGTTTGCTCAATGGTTCATGCCAATAGTTTAAGAGTCTAACATGAAAAACTAGAGAAAGTAACAATTGGCAAGTTTACACCTTGCAACGGGGAAGGGTTTAGGTATGAAAAAGTGCTTGAAGGGTTGAAATGTGCAATATATGTTTTTATTTATGTTGTGTTTCTGACTAATAATAATCCATTTTCTCAGGACAAGTTTGATTAGATACAAGGCGTCTACTAAATGGTGGGGGAATAAATGGTGGAGGAGTACATCTCAACAGTGCCCAATTGACCCCTTGGAAAAATGGGTGTCGTTTGATAGCTGATGCACCCATTAACGATCCCAATCGCCTGTCCGGGTCCTTGGCCAAAAGCTGTGAGATGAGGTCCTTTGCCGTGGAGGGCACGGCAGGTTCTTTCGGAAGCTCCAAGGCTCGAGCAACAATATTAGCTAGGGTTAGCTCATTGTCCACCCCCTTGAAGGGCGTCACGCCATAAAAGAGTTCAAATATAAATATCCCTAACGTCCACCAATCCACTGCACTACCATGCCCCTCGCCAGACACAATCTCAGGGGCCAAGTATTCGTGAGTCCCAACAAAAGACATGGACCGGACGTCAACAGGCTCAGCCACAAACTCAGGTCCGTCCCGATGGCCCTGCTTCTTCTTCTTGCGCTTGCTCTTCGGGTGGAAGCATGACACGGCAGGAACTATACAATTTGGAATGATGCATGAAGATGAGGTAAAGCGAGGTGGATCAACTGCATAGTCTTTTTGAGGGGCGGCAACTGGAGTGTGTTGATCAGAAATTATATGAGCAGCAGATGCAACATCGTCGCACTTCAATGAGAGGTCAAAATCTGTAAGCATGATGTGGCCATCTGATCGAACTAAAACATTTTCCGGCTTGAGATCACGGTACACAATTCCCATCATGTGAAGGTACTCTAGAGCTACAACCACCTCAGACGCATAGAACCTAGTTAAAAGATTAAATACAAGTTAATAAGTCATAACTTCACATGATTTCTTAAATCATAATCCCTTATTCATAGAGCACTTTGATAGATATAAATAATCATTAAAAGATGACATCCTAGTGGGTAATGATAGTTTTAAGAAACTAAATCTATAAAAGTACATAATTAAGCATAATTTTGCAAATGATGATCAATCATTAAAAGAAACAAGTAATCTACAACATCATAATTGACTCCTTAATAACACATATCACAACAATAAATCTTGTTTCCCTTGAATTAATATATTATGGTAGGTCCTTTACTCAAAAGGAAAATTATATATTATGGTAGGTCATAACCAACACATTTCTGTTGTTACCTACAGAGCTGTTGATCATTGATCAAATGGGTACCAGCTTTGCTCGTTTCTGTCCTTTCCTTTCCAAATTGGTGCAAAACATATAATTGATAAGCTGCAAGGCCTAGGCTACAACAACTTTCTATATTCATATGTTATAAAAAAAAAATTCTATATTCATATTACCAGACCAACCTTATCTTTATATCAGTAAAATAACTCTTGGTAGCTCACTGGCCCCCATGCTTTTAAAACCATTAGTTGCAAACACTTTTGGAAGAGAAATGATGAAGAGTTGGTAAAATCTTTATATCAGTTTCAAAAAAAAAAAAGATAAAAAAGAAACTTTGGCATTTTTCTTGGTAGTAAAAGGGAGAGGAATCAATTTACCTGGTCCTTTTTTGTTTTTGTCAAAATCTCTTTGGATTACTAATAACATTTCCTGTTTTTCACCTACTTTCTACCATCTTTTACCTTCCTAAACAGACAAAGCTGATCAAAGCATACATAAACTACAGGACCAGTGGGCCTTATCACTAGATTCCCTACAGTACTAGTTTTTGAGTTTTTGGCATAAAACTCTATAAATAGTCTGAAGTATGACCCAAAAAAAGCAAAAAAGAAAGATAATAGGGCCACATGGCAAAAGAAAACTATTGGGGCCACTATTAGAGAGATATCATACGTATCCCTTGTTTCATGTAAATGAACCCAGAAATCCTGCTTAAATTAACAAAACTCAAAAAATGAGGATTCATGTTTTCAGGGATCTGTTCGTTCCATTCAAGCAACAAAAGCCAAGACTAAGAGGTCCACAGTTTGAATGTGAAATATTTAGAGAATAGAAAATAAATAAATAAAATTGTTTGCATTAAATCTTTCTCGTTGATCTACTGTCATGAAACCGATGAACATACATGTCTTAAATTATTAGGTCTTAAATAATTGCGTCAGCTTGTAGGTATCAAAGTGATTCTGATTTTAAAATCATTAGTTGTTGCTCAACCAACTACAGCAACAGGGCAGAGGCTACATATCACCAATTATAGTGAAGAGACATATACCCAACACGCATTTGTCAATAACACACCCAAAAAAGAAAAAAGAAAAAAGTTAAAAAAAGAAACTACATCCCAATGAATTCAAGTTTATGAAAGTCTAACCCATCCCTGAACTTAAAGGTCTTAATTATCAGAAAAAGAGTCGCACTAAAACCACAAGGTACTGATATATGGGTTGCTTTAGCTTTAAGGTCATTGCGTCTTTAACTGCACAACCCACTGCGGTTACATAGTGTAACACATTCCAACATGCCAAATTCCAAAGAGCAACTAATAACGATGAAAACATAATGCAATACTATAAAAATAATTATGATCGATATTATTATGTGAATGTGCCAAATAGGTTTTTAGCAGAATAAATGCACAATCTTCGACCAAAGTTCACCGTCCGCCTAATTAATATTAGTAATGTACAATCTTAAACCCTCAAATTCTGCTTCACAAAAAAAAAAAAAAAAACTTCAAATTCTCTTGTTTCTTTTTTCGACTTGAGCTAGACTCACTGACTGTTCACAAATAGACCCTTTTATAATTTCTACAACGTGCACAACATGTTCACAGATTTGATACTCTCCTAACTTTGTACTACTACGTGCATGTAGTTACTAATTTATTGACGTTGAAGCTTATAAGAGTCAACATAGGTACTTTTCATTCTTTGAATCTCACTCTTCTTTGTTCTTACAAAACAGATATTAGCCAAAAGTAATTGACTTTGTTTTTTTGAAAATTAACGAAATCGACTTTCTTTAACCAATAATAAGCCACGTGGCAAACCAGGCGACTCCTCAAAATTTAACCCCATCTAGATAATCCAGTGTACCTCAGACACACCGTAAATCCCGTCTAGCTCAATCAAATCGCGAAACAACCTATGCGACGGTGACTAACCGCTGGACCCCACCGGTTTCTCGGTTTGGTCAAAAGACAGTGGTAATTACTCGACCGAAAAAAGAGACGGTGATAATTTACCGCAACCCGTAATCCAAGCCCTCCAATATCTTTTCAAACCAAGACAGTAAAAACGAGAACCAAGACAGTAAAAAATTTAAAAATAAATAAATAAACAGAAATAAAAAGAAAAGCAAAGGGAGAGTGCTAACGTGCGCACCTGACGGCAGACTCATGGAAGCGTTTCAAAGGCTGGCGTTGTCGGAGTACGTGGAGGTCACCGCCGGGGCAGAACTCGGTGAGCAAGAAAAGCCAGTTGGGCGCGTCTACACTGGCGTAGAGCGTGGGCAAAAATGGGTGGTCCAACAATTCCAGTATTTCCCTCTCTGTCCTCGCCCTCCCTTCTTTGCTCCGACTAATCAGCTCCTTCTTGTCCATCACTTTCGCCGCGAACACGCACCCCTTGCCGTCGCCGGACTTCAGTTCGGCCAGGTACACGGACCCGATGTCGCCGGAGCCGAGCCGCTCGGAGAATTTGAGGTCCGAGAGGGCCAGCTGTCGGGTCGGGGACTCGGATCGGATCTTGTGGATTGCGGACCAGCACGGGTCGGAGGACGGCGCTCGGGGCTTCGAGACGAGGGAGCCGAGGCGAGCCGAGGAGGAGCACGAGGCGGTTAGCGTGGCTTCGGAGCCGGAGCTTGTGCTTCTTTTGGATTCGGTCGCTGCGGTTGTGGCCGTGGAGGTGAAGCTAATGCTCTGGAGATCGTCGGCTAAGTCATCAAGCCACGGCTCCATTGTTGGAGAGACAAAAGAGAGACTCAGACTCTCAGGGAGAGGGAGAGAATGAGAGAGATTGCGTCTCTGTGAGAGTGAGAGTGAAGGTTTTGAAGGGTGGGAAGAGGTTTGTTTTGGGCTTGGAAAAATGGATTTGGGTTCGGGTTGCCTGGGAAAATGGGTGCAAAACCGGCCCGACTTTTTGTCAACTATGCCTTAATAGTTAACATTTTCATTAATGCATTATTTGCTAAAAATCATGCCATATTTTCTTTTCTTTGCCAAGAAGATAATGCTATACAATCAACCTAGTCACAAGATGACCAAAGAATTTATCGTTATTTATCTCATCTCTTGATGTTTAATTCTATGCCAAGATTAGAAATTTTAATTTGACCGAAATTCCAAACTGGTATTTTATTTTTAGACGAGTTAAGATTTGACTAGAACAATACATATATAATCGACGAATTGGTCTCTAAAACCATCTTTAGTATACTCTATATTTTGGCTCATTAGTTATTTTACAGAGCATGTTTAGCTTTTTATCTATTTTAGCAGCTGCACTAGACTCCTAAGTGGCTCTCAATTATAATTTTTAGCTATCTCGCTCTTAAATATAGAGAGCGAGATGAAGCTCTCTATAATTTAAAATATTCATTTTGGTTATTTTATGTAATTTATAAATACATTTAAACTATCTAATCTTTATTTAAAAACTAATATAAATTCAAAATTAGCTAAAATAGAGAACACTAAGAAAGATGTATTTCTAAAGTGAATAGACAAAATGATTTTTAGCTAATTTAACTAAAATTTGACTCAAAAATTGTTATGATTGTTAAAAATACTCTAAACTCTTACAATCTTATTGCTCATTTACTAGCTCTTTTTGGAGCTCAGAGTCATCCCAGCATAGATGAAAATCTTCACCTACATAATGCTCCCAATTCAAAAAGAAAAAGCTATATAATCAAATGTAATTATTGGAATCAATTGACATCAACAGTACCTGAATTGGTCCATGCCATTTAATCAAATTGAATGGCTACAAGAGAGAACCTCCAAATGCTAGTCCAACTGTTAATTGTTTCTATCATGCCTTGATTATCTCCATTACCTTGTTCACCTCCATAAAGTTTCCATCATACCTTGATCGTATCAATTAGATCCGGTCCTTGTGCATTATTTTTGTTTCTTTAATTTGCTCCACAATCCATCTTAGCTTTTCTATTTTTTGGTAAAGTAGTGTTGGAATTTAACTCCACCAAAAAATGCACCCTTAAATGCATGGAGAAGATAGCCAACACAATAAACAATTGTCTACCAAAATGATCATTCCATCACCTCAAGCAATTCTTTAGACCGGAAGAGTTTCTAGTGTCTCATCACAATAGATTTGATCTCCTTAATTTTGATACATTAGAGGGTATTTTTTGCGCATGTTTAGGATTGTTTCTAATAGAATTAAATTGTTTTTGAATTAATAAAGAAAATTAATTGTAAATATATAAAAAATATATAAAAAAAATATAAAATGCGTCGTAGAGTGTCTTAGGGGCACTTGAAAATGATTTTGAGAAGCCCTTGTCAAGTGCTTCCTCATTTAAAAGTGTTTTTAAGTCTTCTAAAAACAATTCCAACAAGTTCTTGATATTTTTTTATATATAAAATTTAAAAAAATAATCAGAAAATGAATAAATTAAGAGAAAAATAGTGTAAAAAGAAAACCCATGTGGAGAAGTGTGATTTGCCCATTCTAGGAAGCATGGTTTCCTAATTAATTTAATTTGGGTAAACGATGCAAACCCGCACGAGACGAGTGGGTGTTTCTCGAGACCAGAAAGTTGTAGTTAATTTGGCAAAAGCTTGGATGCATGTGGCTTATATTTTGCAGAGAGAAGAAGGATGTGATAGAATTCATAATTATGTAGGGCACATTTTATATATTAAAATCAGAGGCTTAGCCTTAAAGTAATACTTAGGCACACCAAATGCTTCTAATTGTATTCTATTGCTACTTAATTAGGTTGAGATGTGTTTTTTTTTTTCCCTTAATTTGCACTGTGAATAAACCAAAGGATGTATAGACAAGACAAGTGCTTCGAGGTTACAAATCTCTTGCTTTGGGTGACCACAACTTTATGGCTTATCTATGTTTTTCACAAATGTCTCTTCGTGTTATGGAAATGCACCATTGTAACTTTTTCTTATTGTTTTTGCTTTTAACTTATTAGCTTGCTTTATGCATGGGATCTTTTTTATGTTTTATTAAGGAAACTACTGTCTTAGTTAATCTTAGTCATCGTTCAAATTTAAAAGAAAAAACAATCAATCTCAACATGAATCCAAATTAAAACTAAACTGATACTTGTTGTATTCGTTACCCATAATCCAAATAAAAAGTCAATGGAAACAAGTTACTTACTAATAACGTTGAAAACACAAAACCTAGCAGCCACTCAGCTAGGTTGAGATTGAAAATTCTTACTTTCAATTTAGAATTTCATCCCGGATGTCTTCCCCTTCTTGGAGCTTGATCGGAAGTCGTTGGATCGAGAGCGCTTGGATTCTTCTTCTTCTTCTTTTTATTTCTCCGTTCTGGTAGACAACAATTCAAGGAGAAGGGTTGTGGGACTCTGAGGGCGTTGGTGTGGACGAGTGGTAGTGCATTTGATGACTGGAGGCTCTGGCGGTTTCGAGCGGTGGGGCAGTGGTGAAGGTGGTTGGTTTGATGGATGTTAATTGGTGTCGTGACTTCAAGAATTGCTTCTTTATACAGTGAGACGTCAATCCATGTATCACAATTCGTATCTACTTGGTTTCTCTTAGTTTGTATTGATCCATGCTTGGTTCCTTTGAATTTTCCGATTGGTCGACACATTTTTGAACCAATAAATTAATTCCACATCATCAAGATTACATCAAAACTCCAATCCGTGTCCTACATGTTCTCCTAGATGATGATTGACGTCAAGAATATCCTAGAATCCTCTAGAATTCATGGCAACACAAAGTAGAAGGCAATCCGGACTCCTGTCTTCATCTTGATTCAAATCCGAGTTCCATATGTATTCCACGTCACATGACCTTCCAGAGTCTTCCAAATATCACGGAAAAAGCAATTAGAGATCAACTTAGAATACTTTCTCCATATTTATTCCAATTTCTGAGTTATTAATGTATGTCACGGCGCACACTTTGCACATGACTTCCATGCAATTTCTAGAAGTATCATGATCATTCCAAGACATCTCCTAGCTTCCACAGATCTTCTAGTCTCATCAGGACTCCATATGTCAACCAGTTTCCTAGTCCAAATAAGGACTTCTTGGCCGAAATCAAAACAGCAATGAGGGGACTCAAACCAATGTTAGGCTTGAGAAAAAGAAAAATAGTCAGTCACTTTGCCAACTGAACCAGACTTAGATTCATGATAAGTTAGCACACTTATACTATCTAAATTATTGCAACCACTTTGGGTTAGGCTGTGGCCCAACCAACCCTTCACATAGATACGTCCCTAGTGGCGGTGGCAACTAGGCAACGCTGATGGTGTTGCTTTGATTCAGTGCGGCGGTGGTCCTGGAGGGATAGTTTTTGAAGTGCAAAGAGGGAGGCGGATGAAACATGTTGGTCTGAGGGCAGCTTCCTTATAAAGCCAGGGTTTTCGGACTGGTAACTTAGTTGCTGGTGTCAGTGACGCTATGGGAGGCAAAGATGGTTATGACGGGGACTGCGATGGTCCTGTGGCTGGTTTTGACTATGACAATGCCCCGACAGCTGGTTTTGACGACAACGGTTGCCTTATGGCTAGTTTTGATGACGACGGTGCCCCGATGGCTGGTTTGACTACAACAACTGCCTAATGGCTGGGGTGCCCTTAGCAATTTTAGTTTGGGCTGGTTTGATTGGTCATGGGCTTCAAGCTTTGTTAGAGTTCGAGATCTAGGATTAGGCCTTAGTCTGTTAGGGCTTAGTCTTTGGTTTCCATTTTGTTTTTTTTATTTTAGTTTCTTTGAGGTGGTATTGGGTGACAGACATTCTGTTGATTTATTTCATTTGGGGGAAAGAGTCCCTGGGTACCAGTTTTGAGATATGTTGCCAAAGACATTAACTTGTGCCTCTTTTGATTTCTCATGGGTGATGTTGAACAATTTTTGGATGTGCTTCAGTGTCCTAAAATAGGTGGTTTTGTTTAGGTAATGATTTTTTTTTTGTCGACCCCACTGGGTAAATTGTTATGTATGATTTCGTTGATCAACAAAAGAGTTGACATATTTCTTCAAAAAAATTTAAAGTTAATGAATTCTTCAAGGTGGATGCCTAGACCCTTCCTAACTGCCTCGATTAGTTCAGGTGGTGCTTAGGCAAGCTGAGTTTTAGAAAGTGTTAAAAATATTTATTTTATTTTCTCAAATAATATGCATTATATGCTTAATATTTTTACTATGTTTTTAATCAATTATACTACTAAGTATAGTTTTCTTTTAATTGCACTTATTTATATATTGTATAATAAAATAAAATTAAAATAAATATCCGCACAAGCTCCTAGGTGCTAGGTCAGCCCAGCGCCTTACCGATTTTTATAGCATTGGTAACTAGGAATTTTATGGAATGACTTTGACCATTTTCCCTTAGATAGGCCTAATCAACGGGCCGAGCTTTATTGTAAATCAAAAGATCGAAGCCCGTCCATATAAAGCGGGCCTTGAGGACTTTTTCAGGCTTTTGCGGGCCGGGCTGTCACGCCCCGAATTTTAGAATAACAATTCAAAATCCGAAACATGAAAATACTACCAAAACAAATTAATCATCCTGAAAATTTCTTTTCATAACACCCTCACCACACGAAATAAAATCAAACCGAATTTAGTCTCGGTTAATTATTACATCTCAAATCCAAAATGTAATGTAAAGCTCTAAATGAGTGTCACGCCCCGAATTTTAAAATAACAATTCAAAATCCGAAACATGAAAATACTACAAACTCAAAATAATCATCCTGAAAATTTTTCTTTTCTTAACATACTCACCACACGAAATAAAATCAAACCGAATTTAGTCTCGATTAATTATTACAACTCAAATCCAAACTGTAATGTAAAGCTCTAAATGAGCATACACACACCTCACAACTAGATAAATAACAAAACTGCTGTAACACCTAAGCAGCTCGGTCACCTCCCTGGTTATCCTGAACTGCAGGAATATCCGCTACACTATTGAATAGTGTACCGGGATTGCAACAACACAAAACCCGGTAAGCTTATGAAAGCTTGTATGAGTAAAAGAAGGAACTGTAACTTAATTGAATCTCATTTATTCGCACACACAGCAACACTCAATAATTTTCACACGTGCAAATAATAACAATCTCACTCAACACCAATTCAGTATATCAAGACAACCCAACTCACAACTTTCTCCACAACTCTCATCATCGTATTTATAAAAATACGGTACTTGACAGACTAGAGCTCTAACTGAATCGTAGCCCGTCACCTGGCCTAGGTTATGGCATCCGACATATTTATCAATTATTGTATTTCATCAATATGTATACCTATATACATATTTAGAACGTCTAATAATTCTACATACTCAACCAATCGTATCCCATCATCCACACTAGGATTAGAGCCTCCGATTACACTCACCAGTCATTACGTCAACCCTAAACCCATAAATGAACACAACATATAATATCACATACTGAGATCAACCCAACCAAGATACATCATATTATTATGGAATTACACAATTGTAATATAATCAACTCATCAATTCTACTCAATCATATCATCACACAACAATCCACTCATCAATATATATTTTCCACGTAAATATATATATACGTAATCATCCACTCAGGAATGACCACTAATACCATCTATAATTCACACAAGAAAATTATGAAATTCATTTGTATAATTAAAATTCATTTTACTTACCTATGGACCGTGGTGATTCAAGTCCATGAAATTTTAAAACAAATATTTAATCCGCAAATATTTTTCACACAATTACCAAAAATAAATAAATTAAAATGCTCGGTTCGTAATATGAACCACGTGAGTTTTACTCACCTCGAAACTCCCGCTGCGTCTTCAATATAATTATAATTTATAATTAACGCCGAATAGCTCACTCAAATAAAATCCGTCAATCACCTAATCAAATGTGATTCGAATTTAGCCAACAACTTCAACACATAAATTAACTTCTAATTAACGGCCAGATTCTAATTTACATTAAAATCCGACGAGCGGTTTCTCACGAATCGCTCCCCTAATTACCGTTTTTCACATATACGAAGATCCAACGGTCGGATCTTCGCCCATGACCACACAAAGCCTCTGGGACAGTCATATGATCATCACAACAAATTTACAAGTTCATCCAACGGTCATAACTTCACAGATCACAAATCTAACGATCGAAATCGATTGAAATCACAAAATTCATAACTAATACATACGATATCTGAAAAATGCGTATAATATGCCGAAATGATCGTATCGAAACATAGAATCATAAAATGGACAGAAACCAAATTTTAGACCACCACCAATGGTGTCGGGGCCGAGCTTGTTCCCTTCGTTTCATCATTCTGAGCAACTTTCATAACTAGCACAAGACCTAAAAATGACGGGAAGGCATCGAAATTACCGATTTACAGTCGGCGGCCGGAAAATATGCAGAAACCGGTGAGCTTGAAAACCGACGTGAAAACTGCAACCTCAGGCCCCGATCCCTTCTGGAAACTTGTTCAGAACTTCCTTGCGAACTCAACAAGCCAAGAATCACAAGAAACGATCGTGTATAGCTCGAGATATCTTGATCGAAAGTTTCGGTATTTCGATCCGTTCGGGTCAAGCTCCGACGAACGTGAAAACGTTCGACCTAGTTCCGGTCCTTCTTGGTGCTTGTAGAGGAAGTTGAGGCGAGCTCAATGAGACAAGAATCAAGTGAAATGGTGGAGTGTAGCTCGAGATATCGAGATCGAACCGAAAATGGCCGTTTTCGGTTCGGGCTGTGCCGCCGCCGCCACGGGCCGCGCCGCCTTGTGAAACTGCCTCCGAGAGCCAGAGCAGCTCGAGACGAACGCCTGGGACTTGGTTTGAGGTCGAGAGGTGGTCTGTGGAGGGAGAACAATTAAGGAGAACTTTCCTCCCCTTTTCGGTCGAGAGCGACTGTGAGAGAGAGAGAATAGTTTTTTTTTTCTTCAGAAACAGAAGGAAGAAGAAGAAGAACCGGTAGAAGAAAAAAAATTAGGGTTTCCAAAATTTTTCTATATATACATGTTTCGGAAAACTTCGAAATTCGATAACTAATTCAGAAAAAATCCGATCTTCGTGTTCCGCACGTGTACGGACTCGTATCGACGAGCTCTACAACTTTCATGAAGGAAGTTTCTCCAAATTTCGTACCTTGAAAAAGTCGATTTCTCAAACCGAGTATTTCGAGCTTTTCGTTAAAATAAACGTTTCGAAACTTCGATAATTGTAAAAATGAATGATTATCGAACATAAATCGTGAAATCGCATAATAATCATTCGATACAATCACTTGAATTTAAAATGGAAATTGCGGTTATTACAATGAGCATACACACCTCACAACTAAATGAAATAACAAAAACTGCTGTAACACCTAAGCAGCTCGGTCACCTCCCTGATTATCCTGACCTGCAGGAATATCCGCTACACCATTTGAATAGTGTACCGGGATTGCAACAACACAAAATCCGGTAAGCTTATGAAAGCTCGTATGAGTAAAAGGAAAGAACTATTGCTTAATTCAATTCATAATTATTCCCACGCACAACAACACTAAACAATTTCCACATCTCATTTATTCCCACACACAGCAACACCCAATAATTTCCATATATGCAAGTACTAACAATCTCAATCAACACCAATTCAATACATCAAGATATACCCCAACACACATCTTTCTACACAACTCTCAACATCGTATTTATAAAAATACGGTACTTGACAGACTAGAGCTCTAACTGAATCGTAGCCTGTCACCTGGCCTAGGTTATGGCATCCGACATATTTATCATTATCGTATTTCATCAATATGTATACCTATATACATATTTAGAACGTCCGATAATTCCACATACTCAACCAATCGTATCCCATCATCCACCCAGGATTAGAGCGTCCGATTACCCGACACCGGTCATTACGTCGACCCTAAACCCATAAATGAGCACAACATATAATATCATATACTGAAATCAACCCAACCAAGATACACCATATTATTATGGAATTACACAATTGAAATACAATCAATTCATCAATTCTACTCAATCATATCATCACTCAACAATCCACTCATCAATATATATTTTCTACGTAAATATATATATACGTAATCATCCACTCAGAAATGACCACTAATACCATCTATAGTTCACACAAGAAAATCATAAAAATTCATTTGTATAGTTAAAATTCATTTTACTTACCTATGAACCGTGGTGATTCAAGTCCATGAAATTTTAAAACAAATATTTAATCCGCAAATATTTTTCACACAATTACCATAAATAAATAAATTTAAAACATTCAGTTCGTAATATGAACCACGTGAGTTTTACTCACCTCGAAATTCCCGCTGCGTCTTCAATATAATTATAACTATAATTAACGCCGAAATAGCCCACTCAAATAAAATCCGTCAATCACCTAATCAAATATGATTCGAATTTAGCCAACAATTTCAACACATAAATTAACTACCATGTAACGGCCGGATTCTAATTTACATTAAAATCCGACGAGCGGTTTCTCACGAATCGCTCCCCTAATTACCATTTTGCACATATACGAAGATCCAACGGTCGGATCTTCGCCCATGACCACACAAAGCCTCTGGGACAGTCATATGATCATCATAACAAATTTACAAGTACATCCGACGGTCATAATTTCACAGATCAAAAATCTAACGATCGAAATCGATCGAAATCACAAAATTCATAACTAATTCATACGATATCCGAAAAATGCGTATAATACGCCAAAATGATCGTATCGAAACATCGAATCATAGAATGGATAGAAACCAAATTTTAGACCTCCGGAGGTGGCCGGAAAGGGCCGCCGAAGTTAGGGACAGAGCCGCCACCGACCACCGCCAATGGTGTCGGGGCCGAGCTTGTCCCCTTCGTTTCATCATTCTGAGCAATTTTCATAACTAGCACAAGACCTAAAAATGACGGGAAGGGATCGAAAAGTACACATTTATAGTCGGTGGCCGGAAAAATTCCAGAAACCGGCGAGCTTGAAAACCGACGTGAAAACTGCAACCTCAGGCCCCGATCCCTTCTGGAAACTTGTTCAGAACTTCCTTGCGAACTCAACAAGCCAAGAATCACAAGAAAAGATCGTGTATAGCTCGAGATATCTTGATCGAAAGCTTCGGTGTTTCGATCCATTCAGGTCGAGCTCCGACGAACGTGAAAACGTTCGACCCAATTCCGGTCCTTCTTGGTGCTTGTAGAGGAAGTTGAGGCGAGCTCAATGAGCCAAGAATCAAGTGAAATGGTGGTGTGTAGCTCGAGATATCAAGCTCGAACCGAAAATGGTGGTTTTCGGTTCGGGCCGTGCCGCCCCCGCTACAGGCCGCGCCGCCTTGTAAAACTGCCTCTGGGAGCTAGAGCAGCTCGAGACGAACGCCTGGGACTTGGTTTGAGGTCGAGAGGTGGTCTGTGGTGGGAGAACAATTAAGGAGAACTTTGTTCTCTTTTTCGGTCGATTTTCGTCGAGGTACTGAGGTTGGGGACGATGAACAGTGTTTTATGGAAATGTAAGGAGGCCGGTCCAAATGGTAGGTTTCTGAAAAATTAGCTAGGGTTTTTTCCTATTTATACAAGTTTCGGAAAAACTTTTTAAATCGATAACTAATTCAGAAAAAATCCGATCTTCGTGTTCCGCACGTGTACGGACTCGTATCGACGAGCTCTACAACTTTCATGAAGGAAGTTTCTCCAAATTTTGTACGTAGAAAAAGTCGATTACTCAAATCGAGCATTTCGAGCTTTTCGTTAAAAATAATCGTTTCGAAACTTCGATAATTGTAAAAATAAATTATTATCGAACATTAATCATGAAATCGCATGATAATCACTCAACACAATTACTCGAATTCAAAATGAAAATTGTGGGTATTACACGGGCCTTGCAGACTTTTTTGGGTCGGGCCTTGCAGACTTTATTTACAAATAAATCTTTAAAGATACTAGTTTTTTTATAAACCTATATTTATATATGATACACTCCAAATAGCAACTTCTATCAATTCAAATAAATGAGAAAACTAACCATTGGATGTGATCATTACAATAAATTATGAGTGTGGTAAAAAATTTAGCCAATTTCACCATATTTTCAAATCTGATCGAATTGGCCAACTGTCGTCACTTCTATGTCTTCTTAGTTGACCGATGACGTGACAACTGCGAAACGTGTTTATTTTTTTACATCACATCTATAAATATTTCATTGATGGATGTGCGTGAACATAAGATAAAAATTCAATTTTATTTATAAAGATGTTGACCTATACCAATTTGTCTCCTAAAGTTGTATGACTTGTATATTGCATTTAAATTGTTGAGGTTCGCTCTAAAGAAACCATGAAGTGGAAAATGAATTTAAAGAAACCAACCGCTCGATAAAGAGGTTGTAATGTTTAATAGTGGTTGTAAAAAATTCAGCTAATTTGGTTCTCGTTTCAAATTTGATCAACTAGGTCAAACTTAGTTGCTCTTATAAACCTATATTTATATATCATACACTCCAAAGAGCAACCCCTATCAATTCAAATAAAGTGGAAAAACCGACCGTTGGATGAGATTATTACAATAAATTATGAGTGTGATAAAAAATTTAGCCAATTCTACGATATTTTCTAATCCGATTGAATTGGTCAACCATCCTCACTTGTATGTCTTCTTGGTTGACCGATATCTTGACGACCACGAAACGTGCTTATATGTTCACATCACGTTTGTAAATATCTCATCGATGGATGTGCGTGTATATAAGATAAAAATTTCAATTTTAATTACAAAGACATTGGCCTATATCAATTTGCCTCCTAAAGTTGTATGACTTGTATATTGTATTTAAATTGTTGAGGTCATTATAAAGCAACAATGAAGTGAAAAATGAATTTAGAGAAACTAACCGCTTGATGGGGAGATTGTAATATTTTATGGTGATTGTAAAAAATCTAGCCAATTTGGTTCTTGTTTCGAATTAGATCAACTAGGTCAAACATAGTTATGCTTATAAACCTATATTTATACATCATACACTCCAAAAAGCAACCCCTACCAATTCAAAGAAAATGAAAAAACCGACCGTTAGATTAGATTATTATAATAAATTATGAGTGTGGTAAAAAATTTAGCCATTTAGCCAATTTTACCATATTTTAGAATCCTATCGAATTGGTCAACCATCGTCATGATATGTAGAATATATATGCACATAATCTATATAGAAGTATGAGAACTTCCACACTCATATATAACACACACACACACACATATATGTGTGTGTATATAAATATATATATATATATATATATATATGTGTGTGTGTGTGTGTGCGCGCGTGTGTTTATAAATATATATAGATATATATATATATATATAGATATATATATATATATCTATATATAACACATACATATATAATAGTTTACAGGCTTTTACGGGCTGGGCTAGGCTTTTACGGGCTTTTTGATGGGCTAGGCTTTTACGGGCTTTTTGATGGGCTAGGCTTTTACGGGCTTTTTGATGGGCCGGCCCACTACCTACCGAGGCGGGCTTTTTAACGGGCCGGGCCAGCGGGCCTCCATCATCCCACTTGATTCGTGAACTTTTTGATGAGGCCTACCCTTAGACTAATGACTCACATGTTTCAAACTCCAAGCTAACCACCCCTTCGATTCCTGGGCCTCAAGCTTCAGATTGATATTTGCTATAAGTCTACTCAAGTTGATACTTATGGTGCGATTTTAGAGTTAGTTAGCCGCTCAAGGTTATGAGTGCTCGATCGAGTGTTGGGATGTGAGTCACCAACTCTATGTTCCACATATCACTCGATTTATGTGTTATTTATTTATTTATTTATTTATGCTAATGTTGGTGATCGGAGATAACTGTCTTCAATTTTTGGGGATGGGAGGGAGTAGTTCTTGCTTCATATTTGTTAATGATGATTTACACGACTTGAGGTAGATAAACTAACTACAAAGCTATGCCTATCAACCGAGTAGGTGATTTTGGGTGCTATCTTGGGAATTTGGATTGTTTCTCTCTTTCAAATAGTAAACTTAAACTTTTCAACCAATGCCCCCCAAAATTCTTTGATTTCTTGCAATATACCTACAATTTAAAGCCATAACTCTTATTTGTATTTTACTTTTTACTGGTGTCGTTGCCGGATCTCAATCTAGCGAGGACATCTAGAACTACATTGGTATTGATGCCCACGGGGCACGGCTCCTACACTTACCTATGCTCCTTTTAAGAAATACGGCTTTCATAAGTAATATGCGAAGTGGTTATGCTATAGCTCTTTCGATGCTATATATATACTTGGGTACATGATAGCAAAGGCATGGTTCATTCTCTAAATGAGACTAGATGCAAATTGAAGATCTTCATAAGATAGTCCAAGTAAGATTCATACTCGAAGGTTTGAGGAGTAGCTTGAAAGCCGTGGAGGCGACAGACTCGTCAGTCAGGTACAACATTTATATCTTACTTATTTATAATTAGGGAGAGGCTCTAATGAGAACGTCTAAAATGACAACTTCATGAGGACTTTTTAATCAAGGGTTGTTAGACCCATTTTGATTACTTTTCTATAAATTAACCATTTGATATTTAGGTATGCATCAATAGATCACTTATAAAAGTTTTATTCCAAATTGCTTATCGTTAAGGTACCGAATTAGATCAAATCAATGGACGAACCAAATCCATCAAACCTGAACCTTTCATGTTCATAAATAATAAATCACGATTATGAATGCCTTAAAAATTTTTAATTTCGTTGAAAATTTGAAAAATGATATACTCATGAATATCTGAATATTTAATTGTCGATTTGTCGAAAATGTGATAAAAAAGTGGGTCTCACAATCATTGATTAAAAAATTTTCATGAAGTCCTCATTTTAATAATTATTAATAGAGCCCCACCCTTTATAATTAAGCCTCGAGTTTTCAAGACCCTAACCAATGAATTTTGGACTTTTATTTCATTAATGAAAATCTAGAGAGAGCACAAAAAACAGTAGCACAAGAATTTTAGAGTTAGAAATAGCCACTATTTTTTTTTTTTTAGAAAAAAGGCGGTGCGGCAGCCCTCAAGCGTTGATAGCCTTAAATAAAGAAACTGTCGAATACAAGGGGGGGGGACATTGAGCCTAAACCCCTGATTACAATAAGTAGCTAGAGAACATCCTGAGATACTATCATGAGTCTCTACTAAACGCTTGTACTCAACAAAGCACCAACTAGCAAAGAGCGCTCTATAGGCGACTCTATTTGCTTTAACTGCTTTAACTCAGCGGTGATACAACGGAAAGATAACTTGATCTGCAACCTGATTACAGCAAAGCATAACTACCATACGCACAGCTTTCCTATCATGATGCCACTAGAAACAACATCCAGTGACACTTAGTTTCACTTTGCTACTAGGAGGCAGCGACCATTTGTAAGTGCAATGAACTCGCCGCCTACCTAGAGCAAAACTGGCACACAAGGTGCAAAGACTGGCACACAGGCCACTGGCTCCAACCAGAACACGGTTGGAGCTTATTTCCGACCTATAGCCACAATTAACTAATAAAAACCAACAACAATAAATCATAAAATAAAGGGAAATTGGGCCCATAACCCAAGCCCAGGCCCAAACCCCACTTAGCCCAATCGAAGAGAACAACTGCCTGCAAGCATCTCGCCACCAATCTGCAAGAGAAAGCGGCGCAGTCCATCCACCGGCGGCCATCCGACCGCACCAAGTAGCCTTCAGCGTTCCATTGTCGGTAGCACACCCACCGCACTAAACACACGCCTGCCGTCCCCCCACTCCGTTGATCTCCCCACCATGCCTGAAAACATCGTCGCTCCATCCAACTACACCCCCTTACTGGAAGGCTCCAACCACTTCAAACCAGATGGAAACACTCCGATCCGATCTGAACCAGAAAGAAACCATCCCTCTCCACACGACGGCTCCAGACCACACCAACCAGATCAAAGATCTCCAGTTCGATCTGTGCTGCTCACAACCCATTCTCGCACCACCAAGCCACGACATCTCCGACTGTCCTCCTCCATTTCGTTGTGAGATCGACCCCCAGCACACCACAAACCACTTAACCTACAACTCATCTCCGGCAAAACCACCCGCTCGATCTGGACCTCGAAGCTGCCCCACAGCCTACTCTGTGACTGGCCTTATTCCATTGAACAATACCACCGGACACTAGATCCGATTCTATCCCATTCGACGACGACGCCACTAGGGCGAGCTGCTGGAGGGTACACGCTCTCTTTGCTTTTCTTTCGCTCACGAGTAGTCGTTTTTTTTTAAATCCTTAGTAGAAATAGCCACTATATTACATCAATAATGACCCAACTAGTACCCAAGCACACAATAACGTCTCTAGGACCCCAACTAAATTTGCATCGGCAAGCCCTAGAGAAGTAAAAAACCAAACAATTAACTAGACAAATTAACCAGTCTACATAACTTGTTTCAGAAGAAAATCAAGGGTAAAAACTCTAAATGATGCCTGAATTATTGCAAAAAGTGTTTTTTGATACCTATAAATTCTTTTTACCCCAAATGGTACCTCCAATATTGCATAGTTATCAAATATAGTATTTCCACTAGCTTTCTCCTTAAAGTCACCTATGTGAATACTTGAGGTACCATAGGAAGTAAAAAAAAAAAAAAAAAAAAAATTCAGAAACAATACATGAAATTAGGCCCACTATAAATTTCTATACATAAAATTACAAATCCTAAACTTTAGTACACGAACTTATAAACCCTACCAACTTTTTATACACGATATCAATAGCATACCCTGTCAGTGCGTATACCATTATCTATATAATCAAGGGTAGAATAGGGTTTTTACCTAGAAAAGATAAACCCAACCCATAAAAGATGAAATCAAGGATTAGATGCTTCCGAAGCAGTATAAAATTGAAATTCCTACAGGTTTGCATTACAAAAAAGCAAATGGCACATGACAGTGCTATCTCCCAAAAACTTTGCCAAAAATTTCACGACCTGAGAAATGTGGCCTATACCCGCTACTAAAGGAAAGTAAAAGAATACCGTATTTCCTGAGCAAAGCTTCTACAATTTACAAATGCGAAGTTGCTAAACATAGATACGGTGTACAATAAACAACACCCCAACAAAAAGCTCAACCTTTGAGGATGCCACGAGACACGAGTCTGTAGTTGCGATTGAACTCAATCACATCCTCCCAGCAGTCAAACTCCCATCATCATAAACCAAATTATATTGACATAGGAACTCCAGTTCACAACCCTTATTTTTCCCGAATCAGATGCCTGAATTCCCAACATCAATTTTCTTACCTAATATCCCAAGTCGAATGCTCAGATTCTAGCTAAAAAACCCTAATTTTTTAAGCCCTAGAATTCCAATTCGATCCTCAAGTTTTGGGCTTTTCTCCAATGATTAATGATTTCTAATTCGAGTATGATCTACTACTCTTTCATTGCCCATAAGATCAGTGAGATTGCGAAAAACCCCGAAATCAAAGCCCTAGCATCGAGAAATCCCTACCGCACCATTCCTTGTACACCCAAACCTTCAGAAAGCGAACCTATGTCTTCTCAATCGTTGACTCTTTTGTGATCTTCAGCATTTTCAATCAAGATCTCGATCAATGTGAGGGGTTTTTGTTGTTGAATAGATTGAGATGCGATTTCGAGAGGGTTAATGGAACTGGCTCTGTCTCTAACGTGAAGATTTCGCCTCTCATTGCTTCCAATCTGAGTTTGATTCGATTATGAGGGAAGTTATGGCGTCGGATTTGGATTTGCCCACTTTGCCGCTGGCAAGTCGGAGTCTGAGCATGGATTCGAGTAGCGGTAAAGGGAAGAGATTGGTTCTGGATCTGACAAAACTTGTACTTCAGTGCACGTGAGAAAGATATATGGTGCCCAGAGAGAGAGAGAGAGCTAGATGCCTATAGTAAAAATGTAAAGAGACCAAATTACCCCTCAAATCATTAAAAAAAAAAAAAACTACCCCTCAAATTATGCTAGGTGGCACATTAACTAACGGCATTAGTCACGACATGTATAAATAGTTGGTTGGCGTTAGAAGTTCGTATACTATAGTTTAGGATTTGTAACTTTATGTATAGAAATTCATAGTGACCATATTTTCATGTACTGTTTGCAAAATTTTTCCAATAAAAATTTGTAGGTACTAAAAAAGGGAAAAATTCATGAATAGTACCCGAAGTAAGGCCCACTACGAATTTCAGTATAGCAAATTCCAAAACATAAACTTTGGTACATCAAATATGAAAACCGACCAATATACGTACACGACGTCAATGACTTCGTCAATCCGCATGTCATTACGTACATAATGAAGGGCATAATTGGTTTTTCATTGGTCAACAACTATCCTCTCTCTCACACTCTGACTCCTCTTTCTCTCTCTCTATATATATATATAGGACTTTTCTCAGGTAAGGATGTCCTTACCTAAGGTTTAGGTACGGATTTGGTGTTTTCACCAACTTTCCAATCACATTTTCACATCTTAACCGTTCAGTTTTTAGAGTCTAATGTATAGATCCCCCTTGCAAAATTCAGCCAATTTGGTGATCGTTAAGTCATCCAAAACTGCAATTTACACGAATGGACCGAATCTGTCGAACCGGAACCGTTCGTATTTATAATGGTAAATTGCTGTTTTGGATGCCTTAACGATCACCAAATTGGTTGAAAAATTACAGAGGTGATATATACATTAGGACCTAAAAACTGAACGGTTAAGATGTGAAAATGTGATCGGAAAGTGGGTGAAAACCGGAAATCCGTACCTAAGAAAAACTAAGGATGTCCTTAGTGTAGCTAGACTATATATATATATATATATATATATAAAGTTTGTAGATATTGTACACATGTCACTTTAACCTAACCATGGTTAGTGACTTGATAACTTGTAACCCTAGTTAGGTTATTTTTACAACTATATTTAGTTAACTCAAGTTACTTTTTGTTAACCATGGTTACTTACCAATTGTATATATAGGAGTTGAGAATGTTAGTTGAAGACATGGTTCCTTCCTCAACTAAACTTCTCCTTTGTATTCCTTTCATTGTAAAAACACTTCCGCTTTATAAATAAAAGTTTCTTTTTGTAAGTGGTATCAGAGCCTTTTCTATTCGAAGTCTAGTCAGTGAGTAGCTTTCAAGCCTAAGGCTTGAGGAAACTCAAGCATCCGAAAATCATCCTTGTATATATTCATTAAGTAAGTATCCTTACTATGTAAATTACTTTTATTTATTATCTTGTTATTTTATTACCTTGTTCATCTATTAGAGCTTAAATTTTGTTATAAAAAGATTTGTTACTGATATTTCATAGAAAAACCCATACTCTTTCGAAGCTCATATCCCTATATAGCCGTTTAAACCAAGTGGTGGTTGTCAGGCTTTTCTGGGAATCGGTCTTAAGCACCAGAGAGAACCGGTTTTAGGTACCATCTATGAAATATTAATGGCAAAACTTTTTGTAACAGAGCCTTTAGAATGTTTATATGATGAACAAAATTATGATCATACTTTACATATTCCAAAAAATTATAATAAAGATATTTCTGTTCTTAGTAGTACTGTAAATTCTATTTGTGATATGTTACATATGTTATCAAAAAATCAAAAAACACATAATGAAAAAGTTGAACAACAACTTTCTAATCTAAGCACTACAACAAGCAAGATTGAACAAAAAATTCAATCTCTTGCTTAAATTGTGGACATAGATCTCAAAACAGAGACTAAAGAACAGATACAAGAATTAACTAAAACAGTTAATACTCTTTTCTTACAACAAGATGAGATGAGTTACCCTGGAGATAACCAAATCCCCAGATTGTTCTATTGAACAGAAGATATAATGGTTCTTCAAAACAAAGAACCAAAGCAAGATGAATATAATAATATAGTAGAAATATTGGACTATTGGAAAACGATATATAAGGATCCACAATCAACAATTGAGGAAAGAAATCATATTTTAAACCAAATAAGAACAACTTGTTTGGAATACGAAGACTTGCTTTCTTATTTCAACTATGACATTAATATGTTGACTGATGATGAAACAACATCTTCAGAGTCACAAGAAGACGAAAATGAAATGAATACATTAAGTCATGAAAACACAGATACAGAAGAAAAATCTTCTGACACACAAAAGAAAAGAAAGGCTAAAGAGTCTCTTCCTGAGTTTAATAATCAAGAAGCTTTTGAAGAATACTTGAGAAACACTCAAGATGACACCTATGATGATTTTATTAAAACAACAAATTATGCTTCATCTTCTGGTGTCAAAAATGAACCTATGGACCAACCAAGTCCAAGTTATACTAGAAGAGATGATATGAATAAACAAACAGTGGCCCAAAACGGGACATATCTTGACTTAACTCATATACCATTTAAAGATCAAGAAAGAACAATAGAAGATTGGGCACAATCCATGTCCATTCTTATAACTAATTATAAAAACGTGTGGACAAAAGAAAGATTCTTAGATTATATAGCAGCAACATTGCAAGGAGACACTTTGCAGTGGTTAAAACAATGGGAAGGATCCCCAGAAGGAAAATTACAAAAATTAAATTTATTAACCAATTTTAAGGACTTTGACTCAATACTCATGGCTTTACACAAATAATAAAAGAACATTTGTGTGGGGCAACAGATGAAAAAATCATCCATGAAGATGCTGACTATATATTGTCAAAGATAGAACTTTGCGATATATGTCGGTTTGAAGAATATGCTCAAATGTATAAAAAGTACTATTTTAAAGTGAGACCAGAGTCAAGCATATACTGGTTAACACAATTTTTTCATAAACTCCCAAACCCATGAGATGAATTAGCATTAAGAAGTTATCCCGACTTCTTAAACAGAATAAATAAAAATGATAATTTAGGTTTCATAATTAACTTCGTTCTGAGACTTATCACTGATAGATGTGTGGAAGTTAGAGCTAAAAAACAGGTAAAAAGCCAAATTAGCAACGATGCAAGAGGCAGAAAATGTTGCGATAGTATACTTAGAGAAAATTGGAAAATAGGTTGCAGCCCACAACCAAGATCCTCTAAAAAGAGAAGATACAAATGGAAACCATTTAAAAAGAAAAAATTTTCAAAAAAGAAAAAGTATATTAGAAAGAAAAAGCAAAAGGGAAAAAACCCTAAGCATAAAAAATGCCGATGTTATATCTGTAACGAAGAAGGACATTATGCTCCAGAATGTCCTAAAAAAGGAAAGAATACAAAAAAGATGGTCAAGATGGTTGAAGAAAACAACCTAGAGATATTGTTAGGAGAGGAAATCTCTTACGATGAAGACATCTTTTATGAGCTAGAAACTGAAAGTGATAGTTCAGATGAAGAAGAATTCATTTTTATGCTAAAAGAGCATATTGAAGAAAACTCTGAAGAAGAACTTCATAATATAAAATTAAAAGACGTCATTGGCGAAGAAATAAGCTTTTCTAATGAACAGCTACAAAATTTAGAAAAGGCGAAATACGCTATAAATAAAGACGCTATTTATAAAAATTCAAGATTTCAAATATTTTCTCACAGAATATTTGAGCAATTCAGTAGAAACACCACAGCTCAATGTACTGAAGAAGGAACAATGGAAATCCCATTATTTGATAAAAGGAGAATAGAAAGATGGAGGAAAAAAACATCCAGAAATAAGATATGTTCATATTGATCAAATCCAGATCACTATAACTGCTTTATTTATGCAAGGTTTGGATACACCAATACTTGCTGTAGTCTTTGATAAAAGACTAAACAATCCACTTCAGTCAATGATTGGAGGTATTCAATCTAATCTGGTCAATGGAATAGTTTGGTTTAACATCAAGCCAAATTATTTTGTATCTATAACAGATAGAAATATTGAAAATTCAATAAAAATAAAAATTCAGGTCAAAAACTTAAGCATGGATCACAACTCCCAGGATTTAGCAATCCAGTGGAGGACAGTTCATGAGCTAACAAGGCTCCCTCAAACATCTTTAAAGGAATTAGATAAAAATATTGTCGAATTGTTTGAACCAAGACCATTCGACACAGAAATACAACCAACGTTATTATGTTGGAAATACTTAGAAATACCAAAACAATAGTTATTTAATAACTTTGTAGGAGACAGTCTTAGTAGTAGCAAACCAGCTACTATAGAGTTTCAGGCCTCCGGAAACAATCTCTATTTTAGAGACAAAAGAACACAAAGCCACTTTTGGTTAGAACTTCCACGAAAGTCAAGTGTGCAAGAAAATACGTCATTAATCATAAACAATGATGATGACAAGACAAAGGAAAAAGGAAAAAATAAAGAAGAAGAGGAAGAAGAAACTATTGCACTAAAACAAGTGCAAATCCCGATCATGCCGGGAACAAGTTATGAAAAAGAAAGAAATGAAAATAAATAAAGAAATAATAAATTTTTTGAAATGTATTACATTCCAAACGGGAATGAAGATATCCTCTTTGCCCCTAGCCAAGGGAAAAAGAGATACACCTATGTTTTAGGAGAATTTAAATTTACAGGCTATAAACCATATAGTCTTTGTTCGTTAATAGATATAGGAGCAACAGTCTGTGCTTGCAGGCCTAATGTTCTACCACCAGAAAAATGGACATTAATGAAACACCCCATTAACGTCTCGGGTATAAAAGGAAAATATATAAAAATTGAGCATAAAGCTAAAAAAGTAGCAATCTGGTTAAATGGTGTTAAATACATAATACCAAAGATTATAGCTTTTCCAGAAATGAATGGAGATGTGATATTAGGTAACAATTTTACGTTTGCCTATTATCCAATTCTGCTTGACATAGGATACATCGCTCTTAATGTCAACAACCTTCATAGTAAAATACACAAAATTTCATTCCTACCACAGCACAAATATAAGTGTCATAAAGGTTTCGCGCCAAGCAAGCGTGGTGACCAACATGATAAAGAAGAAGAAGAAGAAAACATTGTAAGCTCTACTATTGAAAAAATTGACAAACAACCTACCAAACCTAACCTTCCTACCAAACTTGGAGAAACAAAACTTCATGTACTCAGCGAAACACACTGGGTATACAAAATCTTAAAAGAAAGCTTTAGTGAGGATCCACTAAAACTTTGGATAAAAAGTCCAAGATACTGTACACTTAAACTTCGCAATCCTGAAGTAATAATACGGGTCAAACCAATGATCTATACCAGACAAGATATAAATGAATTTGACATTCAGATAAAGGAACTAAAAGAAAAGCATCTCATAGAAGAAACTGTGAGTCCACATTCTAGTCCTGCATTTATGGTAAGAAACCATGCAGAAATTAAAAGAGGAAAAGTGCGTATGGTAATCAACTATAAGCGTTTAAATGAGCATTTAGAGTTCGATGGATATTTTATCCCTCGAAAAGATGTTTTAATTAATCAAACCAAAGGAGCTAAAATCTTTAGTAAATTTGATTGTAAATCAGGATTCTGGCAATTAAAATTAACAGATGAGTCAAAACCATTGACTGCTTTTAGTACTCCATGCGGACACTACCACTGGAATGTTATGCCTTTTGGGTTAAACATAGCACCCCAGGTATTTCAAAGATGGATGGACAGTATCTTTAAAGACCTTAAAGATTTCTGTGTTGTTTACATAGATGATATCTTAATTTTCTCTAAAAACAGAGAAGATCATAAAAAACATCTTCAAATTATGTGTAATAAATTCCAAAAACATGGAATTATACTATCACCCAAGAAAATTGATATAGAACAAGAATCTATAGACTTTCTTGGAATAACTCTAAACCATTCAGGTATAAAACTCCAAGAGCATATAGTCTCTAAAGTAAGAGACTTTCCTGAAGAATTAACTGATAAAAAACAGTTACAAAGTTTATTAGGAGTTTTAAACTATGGAAGAAGTTTTATTAAAGGCTTATCTCAAAAAGAGATTCCTTTAATAGAAAAATTAAAGAAAAACAAAGAATTCTGCTTGACAGAAAAGGACAAAAAAATCCTACAACAAATTAAACAGGATTTAAACAAAATTCCAGAAGTTTATTTCCCAAAATCAGGAGATAAATTAATCCTAGAAACAGATGCTTCAGATAACTGTTGGGGATGTGTATTAAAAAAAATCCCTGCAGATGAGTGGGAAGAAAAGAATCCTCCTATGTCTGAAAATAAAATAAGAGCTAGGAAACAACCTATTTCCAAGAAACTTCAAAAAGAAGAATTAATATGCGGATATAATTCCGGAAAGTTTAAACCAAATGAGTTTAAATACATAATCTTTGAAAAGGAGCTCTTAGCAATAAAACTTGCTTTAAAAAGATTTCATATTTATCTAGCTCCTGAGAATTTTATTATCAGAACTGATAATCAAGCAGTTCGTGACTTCCTTATCAATAAAAGAAATATTTTAGAAGGAAGAAAATTAAAATGGTATAATCATATTGCCATGTATACTTTTGAGGTAGAACATCTCAAGAGTTCTAATAATTTTCTTGCTGATTATGTGAGCAGGTATGGATAAAGGCAAGGAAATCATAGATCCATCTAACATAGGATGGATTACCATTACTAAAAAGGCAACATCTCAAAATGCTTCCAGTTCACAAAGGCCAACCCAGCCTCAGCAAAGGCCAAGCCAGCCTTATTTTCAGAACAAAGCTAAACCAGCTTATGTTTGCTATGTTGTCTTTGAAGGATTCCAAACAGGCGTCTTTCATAGTTGGGCAGAATGTTGTGCCGCGATAACCAGATATCGTGGGGCATATTGGAAAGGTTATACAAATGTTGATATTGCTGCGTTGGAATACCAAAAATATGTAGCAGCAAAATTAAGATGTCAAGTGCAAAAAACACAAGATATCACAACCCAATCATCTCAATCAGAGGTGAAGGATTTTTATAATCCAGGCCTTCCTGGAGAAATTTATAATTATGTAAATGGAGTATGGAAAGCCCATATTTCAGGAATCAAAAAGGACTTCAGAGTGCAGCTAACCCAGCTGTCAACTCAAATCTCAAATCTGGTAGCACAACTAGATGCTGAAAATGTTAAAAATTTTAAATATAAACATGCCATCCTCCAAGCATTGAAACAAATAAATTGGAGTGAGGATTTTACGCTAGAAAAAATAACCAGTTTTCTCCAGTTATCAGAATTGTTGGATGATATTATTGATCCAACATTTGAACAAATTAAAAGGATTTGTCTTTTTGAAAAAGCAAGAAGTCATCTTCCTGGTCATATTTTCTCTGATATTTATCTTAAAATTCATAATCATGAGCAGGTACTACAAGACCTGTTTATGGAGTATTCAGAATCCCTGAATATGAGAGAGTTTGATATTCCAAAGCTCAGTTTCATCATAAACCATGATGACTGGGAACTTGCAGCCATTGAATGGGGAATAGTTAATCAGATTATTTTCCAGAGCTTAAAAATTGATGAAATAAAAAATTTTCCTCAATTCATCAAAACAATGGTGTATCATGTAGCAAAAAGCTTCAGGCTCTCCAAATATTTGACTTTCAGTATTGTAAGTACAATCGGATGGAGAGAAAGAGAAAAGTTCTTCCAACCATACCAAATATGGCTGTTGACTGAAACAGAGGATCATCAAGTTAACCAGGCTATGGTCCCCAGCGAGGAAGTTAATAGGGTAATCAGCACCCTAAACTTAGAGCACTATGCAACCAAGTGTGGAGCTCAGCTGAAGCAAGTTGCTGAAGAGGTCAGACAAAGTAATCTGCTTAAACTGACCGATGGAAGAAGAATTTTTGCTACTCATATGGCAAGCAGCTATCAGCATACTCCTGAACAACAGAAGGAGGCAGAAGACCTTTTGGATACCATAGCCACAGATGTCACACAACTTGACATCCCAATGATGAAGGCACACGAGATTGAAGATTTCGCATACATACAGTGTCCAGAAGAAGCCAATTCCAGCTCAAACCAGAGTTTGGGATTAGATGACGTGGGTTACCACAATCTGGAGAACGCTATGGAAGCATAGTGGACCCACACTGCATTACCGACAGAACCGACAAGATAAAAAGTCTACAGTCGATTCGAAGGCGGTAGAAGTTTGTAGATATTGTACACATGTCACTTTAACCTAACAATGGTTAGTGACTTGATAACTTGTAACCCTAGTTAGGTTATTTTTACAACTATAGTTAGTTAACTCAAGTTACTTTTTGTTAACCATGGTTACTTACCAATTGTGTATATAGGAGTTGAGAATGTTAGTTGAAGACACGGTTCCTTCCTCAACTAAACTTCTCCTTTGTATTCCTTTCATTGTAAAAACACTTCCGTTTTATAAATAAAAGTTTCTTTTTGTAAGTGGTATCTAACTATAGTTGCAAAAATAACCTAACTAGAGTTACAAGTTATCAAGTCACTAACCATGGTTAGGTTAAAGTGACATGTGGTTACAAGTTATCAAGTCACTAACCATGATTAGGTTAAAGTGACATGTGTACAATATCTACAAACTTCTACCGCCTTCGAATCGACTGTAGACTTTTTATCTTGTCGGTTCTGTCGGTAATGCAGTGTGGGTCCACTATGCTTCCATAGCGTTCTCCAGATTGTGGTAACCCACGTCATCTAATCCCAAACTCTGGTTTGAGCTGGAATTGGCTTCTTCTGGACACTGTATGTATGCGAAATCTTCAATCTCGTGTGCCTTCATCATTGGGATGTCAAGTTGTGTGACATCTGTGGCTATGGTAGCCAAAAGGTCTTCTGCCTCCTTCTGTTGTTCAGGAGTAGGCTGATAGCTGGTTGCCATATGAGTAGCAAAAATTCTTCTTCCATCGGTCAGTTTAAGCAGATTACTTTGTCTGACCTCGTCAGCAACTTGCTTCAGCTGAGCTCCACACTTGGTTGCATAGTGCTCTAAGTTTAGGGTGCTGATTACCCTATTAACTTCCTCGCTGGGGACCATAGCCTGGTTAACTTGATGATCCTCTGTTTCAGTTAACAGCCATATTTGGTATGGTTGGAAGAACTTTTCTCTTTCTCTCCATCCGATTGTACTTATAATACTGAAAGTCAAGATACCAAGTTTGTAGATATTGTACACATGTCACTTTAACCTAACCATGGTTAGGACTTGATAACTTGTTCCCGGCATAATCGGGATTTGCACTTTTTTTAGTGCAATAGTTTCTTCTTCCTCTTCTTCTTTATTTTTTCCTTTTTCCTTTGTCTTGTCATCATCATTGTTTATGATTAATGACGTATTTTCTTGCACACTTGACTTTCGTGGAAGTTCTAACCACTTTTGGCTTTGTGTTCTTTTGTCTCTAAAATAGAGATTGTTTCCGGAGGTCTGAAACTCTATAGTAGCTGGTTTGCTACTACTAAGACTGTCTCCTACAAAGTTATTAAATAACCATTGTTTTGGTATTTCTAAGTCTTTCCAACATAATAACGTTGGTTGTATTTCTGTGTCGAATGGTCTTGGTTCAAACAATTCGACAATATTTTTATCTAATTCCTTTAAAGATGTTTGAGGGAGCCTTGTTAGCTAATGAACTGTCCTCCACTGGATTGCTAAATCCTGGGAGTTGTGATCCATGCTTAAGTTTTTGACCTGAATTTTTATTTTTATTGAATTTTCAATATTTCTATCTGTTATAGATACAAAATAATTTGGCTTTATGTTAAACCAAACTATTCCATTGACCAGATTAGATTGAATACCTCCAATCATTGACTGAAGTGGATTATTTAGTCTTTTATCAAAGACTACAACAAGTATTGGTGTATCCAAACATTGCCTAAATAAAGCAGTTATAGTGATCTGGATTTGACCAATATGAACATATCTTATTTCTGGATGTTTTTTCCTCCATCTTTCTATTCTCCTTTTATCAAATAATGGGATTTCCATTGTTCCTTCTTCAGTACATTGAGCTGTGGTGTTTCTACTGAATTGCTCAAATATTCTGTGAGAAAATATTTGAAATCTTGAATTTTTATAAATAGCGTCTTTATTTATAGCGTATTTCGCATTTTCTAAATTTTGTAGCTGTTCATTAGAAAAGCTTATTTCTTCGCCAATGACGTCTTTTAATTTTATATTATGAAGTTCTTCTTCAGAGTTTTCTTCAATATGCTCTTTTAGCATAAAAATGAATTCTTCTTCATCTGAACTATCACTTTCAGTTTCTAGCTCATAAAGGATGTCTTCATCGTAAGAGATTTCCTCTCCTAACAATATCTCTAGGTTGTTTTCTTCAACCATCTTGACCATCTTTTTTGTATTCTTTCCTTTTTAGGACATTCTGGAGCATAATGTCCTTCTTCGTTACAGATATAACATCGGCATTTTTTATGCTTAGGGTTTTTTCCCTTTTGCTTTTTCTTTCTAATATACTTTTTCTTTTTTGAAAATTTTTTCTTTTTAAATGGTTTCCATTTGTATCTTCTCTTTTTAGAGGATCTTGGTTGTGGGCTGCAACCTATTTTCTAATTTTCTCTAAGTATACTATCGCAACATTTTCTGCCTCTTGCATCGTTGCTAATTTGGCTTTTTACCTGTTTTTTAGCTCTAACTTCCACACATCTATCAGTGATAAGTCTCAGAACGAAGTTAATTATGAAACCTAAATTATCATTTTTATTTATTCTGTTTAAGAAGTCGGGATAACTTCTTAATGCTAATTCATCCCATGGGTTTGGGAGTTTATGAAAAAATTGTGTTAACCAGTATATGCTTGACTCTGGTCTCACTTTAAAATAGTACTTTTTATACATTTGAGCATATTCTTCAAACCGACATATATCGCAAAGTTCTATCTTTGACAATATATAGTCAGCATCTTCATGGATGATTTTTTCATCCGTTGCCCCACACAAATGTTCTTTTATTATTTGTGTAAAGCCATGAGTATTGAGTCAAAGTCCTTAAAATTGGTTAATAAATTTAATTTTTGTAATTTTCCTTCTGGGGATCCTTCCCATTGTTTTAACCACTGCAAAGTGTCTCCTTGCAATGTTGCTGCTATATAATCTAAGAATCTTTCTTTTGTCCACACGTTTTTATAATTAGTTATAAGAATGGACATGGATTGTGCCCAATCTTCTATTGTTCTTTCTTGATCTTTAAATGGTATATGAGTTAAGTCGAGATATGTCCCGTTTTGGGCCACTGTTTGTTTATTCATATCATCTCTTCTAGTATAACTTGGACTTGGTTGGTCCATAGGTTCATTTTTGACACCAGAAGATGAAGCATAATTTGTTGTTTTAATAAAATCATCATAGGTGTCATCTTGAGTGTTTCTCAAGTATTCTTCAAAAGCTTCTTGATTATTAAACTCAGGAAGAGACTCTTTAGCCTTTCTTTTCTTTTGTGTGTCAGAAGATTTTTCTTCTGTATCTGTGTTTTCATGACTTAATGTATTCATTTCATTTTCGTCTTCTTGTGACTCTAAGATGTTGTTTCATCATCAGTCAACATATTAATGTCATAGTTGAAATAAGAAAGCAAGTCTTCGTATTCCAAACAAGTTGTTCTTATTTGGTTTAAAATATGATTTCTTTCCTCAATTGTTGATTGTGGATCCTTATATATCGTCTAGCTACACTAAGGACATCCTTAGTTTTTCTTAGGTACGGATTTCCGGTTTTCACCCACTTTCCGATCACATTTTTACATATTAACCGTTCAGTTTTTAGGTCCTAATGTATAGATCACCTCTGAAAATTTTCAGCCAATTTGGTCATCGTTAAGGTATCCAAAACTGCAATTTACCATTATAAATACGAACGGTTCCGGTTCGACAGATTCGGTCCGTTCGTGTAAATTGCAGTTTTGGATGTCTTAACGATCACCAAATTGGCTGAAATTTTGCAGGGGGGATCTATACATTAGACTCTAAAAACTGAACGGTTAAGATGTGAAAATATGATCGGAAAGTGGGTGAAAACACCAAATCCGCACCTAAGAAAAACTAAGGACATCCTTACCTGAGAAAAATCATATATATATATATATATATATATATATATATATATATAAATGGCTCTGCAACTCTGGGAACACACTGAAAGAGGTGATCGTGGTCTATACGGGCCTATCTCCGGAGACCTTCTTCACACTCCTGGCTTTGATCTTTGCCGCTTACCATGTTTTTTCTAAGATTTTCGGGCAGTCCGAGACCCACCATCGCCCCAGGAAATTGGAGGAGATGCAACCTGTGCTGCCGCTGGTCCAGCTAGGCGAGATCACCATCGAGGAGCTGAAGTAGTACGGCGGCTCTGATCCCAACAAGCCTATGCTCATGGCCATCAAGTCTCAAATCTATTGGTGAATTTACGATTTTCGATTTGGGATACTGATTACTATCTCTCTCTCTAAACCTCGCTCACCGACTCTGCTACCTCGAAAGCCAAGCAATGGCCTTTGACGACCTCTCCACCGTGTCTGCCGCCTCTGACGACGAGAAGTACCGGTTCAAGAGGTCGGCGATACCCAATTTGGCTCTTCTCCCACTCCCTCCTTCAAAACCCCTTTCCAAAACCCAATTCTTCAACCCGAATCCACTTCACACCTCCAAGATGCTCGCTTTTTGGAGACGACCCAGTTGCAAAAACCGAGCACCAATCCGTTTCCGGCCGAGGTACTCTCATCCAACTCTTATTGCAGTTAATTTGGGGTTTCAATACAATTAGGAATTAGGAATGGATTGTAATTATAAAAATGAAATGGAATGCATCTTAGTATTAGATGATGACGGTGGCGGTGGTGATGCTCATGTAATATTGTAGATACAATTAGGAAATAGGGTTGAATAAAAATGTGTTAGACGATGACGATGGTGATGGTTGATGTTCTATTGCAGATACTGATGAGGACAACCACATGCCTTCAAAGAGGGCGAGAGCTGATTTCAGACCGGAGATGTTCCAGAGCACACTCGCCGGCACCGTCACTGTGTGTGAAGAGAAGAGAGAGAGAGTTGGGTGCTCAGAGTAAAAAAGATATAGAGCTGGGTGCCCACAGTAAGAGAACAGAGAGGGCTGAGTGCTCAGAGTAAAAAACTTGAAGAGACCAAGTTACCCTTTAAATTATGATACTTGTCACTAAAGTAACTGGATCATTGACATCATGTATGTTTACTGGGTTGGACTTGGAATCTGATGTATCAAAGTTTATGTTTTGAAACTTACTATACTGAAATTCGTAGTGGTCTATAGTTCAGGTTCACTTACCAAATTTTTCCCACTAAAAATAACTTTCTGCATCAGTTCCACAATGGCCTGGATCCGTGGTCTCGGACTTGAACATAGCTCGTGGGGATTTATATGACATAGGCTAATTAGAAAGCAAGCTCCTATGTCGTGAGCTGACCGAGTACGCCGGCCCTGATCGCTCGAAATATAATAGCCGCAGTGTACTAGTCGACAAGGTTGTCCTCACCGTCGTTGTCACCAAACATGATAACAGAGTAAAAACTCTTCCCCTAGACCAAGTATGAAACATCCTGGGGTGAAATTCCGATGGTCTTCCTAGCCACATTGCCATCACTACGAACATAGAAAGCCGCCAAAAATACAACAAACGCCCAACAGGCTGAGAACCCTAGCTTCAAGCTAGGATTATCCTGATCCATATTTCCGATCATGTCAAGAACCAAACAATTAAATAAAATAAAATAAATTAAAATCTCCAATCATAACAATTTGTTTCTTAACTAACGAATCCAACTGTTTATATTAACATGCATCACAACTATTTCACCAGCATTCTCAAAAAAAAAAAAAAAAAAAAAACTATTTCACCAGATTATATATATATATATATAATTTTTTTTTTTTTTACCGAATTTGGAGGTGAATTCAGATGTAATAGCTAGATCCACCTAGTTTCGAGGAAAGGCAATGCCATCTGGGGCCTTCATATTAATCTCCAGGGCCTACAAATATGTATCATACTTGCTTAATTACATTAATTAGCAACCTAGAATTTGCCACAGCTAGCAACTATGAACCACTTCTGCTGTAACATGCACGTACGCTTAATTAACCTGGCCATGCATGCATTATATATAATTAACCATGCACCCACTGATCAGTGATCGATCATTATATAATATAACTTCACAACGTACGGCTTTATTATTGCCGGTCAACTCCACCTGCTTCCCCATCCCTTAATTGGCGTACGTATCTTAACGCTTAATCTATTTTCTCATCCAAATCCAACAGGTAGCTGCAGTGGTGGGACTTAATTAGTTTTGCATCCATTTGTTGAGGAAATTAGCAAGGAGCATATATATAGCTGGACTCCATCAGCTTTTTGTTTGCCGACTTCCATTAGAAACCATGAGAAATTCTTGTCTAAACCATTGAGAAACGCAGCTAAGAATCACATCCATCGTCTCTGTCATGGCCTCACCCTTTTGTTTTCTTCGATCATTTGCATTTCCATCTCCTAATTAATAATTCATGTCCCCCTCCACCCCCCCAAAACCCAACCCAAATGAGAAGTATTATATGTTGACTAAGATATTGTCACTATCATCTTGGCCAAAACTGAAGTAATTGATTGAGGATCATTCATACGAATATATGATCATCTGTATTGTCAAATAGACAAAATTCACAGGTAGCATCGATCACAGTATATAGATACATTATATTTATATCATCAATGACAAGGAGTACTACGCCCTCTCGTTCAACCTCTATACTCGAATATCTTTTTGTGCAAAGTTGGCTATAGTTAACTATGATTAAACACGATGATTGTTATAATCTCACTAGGCCTATTTTTGTATGATCTATCGGTACGGGCATCATCATATCTGTATAAATTAACCACGTACAGCTTAATTGCCGGCCAATTCCACCTGATCGATATGCCTCCTATAATTAATCGACGTACGTACCCTAATGTCTATATATTTTCACATCCAAATCCAACAGGACCCAGTGTATAGTCGTGGACTAGCATATTACTGCATCCATTTGTTGACAAATTAGCTAGGAACAAATATAGACGATCTGATCGATCGGCCATTGGAAAACGCGTCAAGCATGCATAACCGATCATCGTCTCGATGATGCATGGCCTCAATCTTTTACTTTCTTCAAACGATTAGTAGAGAGATTATATCATTTATATGTGTTTTTTTTTTGTCTGATACTATATGTGTGTGTGTAGATATATGTGTCTGTTTTTAAACTACCATAAAATACCTCTCATTTCTTATATTAACCAATATCCTATCTTTAACGTGATATAGGGTAAAAACGTAATTAGCAGAACAAAAAATAATAATAATAATACAAAGTCAGAAAAAAAAACACCCACTCGTCAACCGTTGGCTTCTTATTTATTTATTATTATCTTTTCACTTCAAATTTCGTCTTACATTTCGTATGACTCCATGATCCTCTTTAAGATTTCAGTATCGGATTCTAACTTGCATTCATCCTCGTTCTGTATGTTGATCAAGCTAGTAACCCACATTCTTCAGCAGAATGGAGGTATCGAGTGGAAGCATCGCCATACAGGGGCGGAACTATTTTATTGACAACAAGAACTAACAACTAACAATTAAACAAACAACAACTTACAATATTTCTACTAACCCATAGGAATTGTCCACAACTAACACTTTTATTGAAGAAGAATCGAAGATCATCAAGATAAAGTATGCATGTTTAATATATACCAATCGGGCCAAAAAAAGAAGAAGATGAAATTTATTAAAATATTCAAAACCCTAAATTTCAGCGTCTTATAGTAACTGGTTGCTACAAAGCTGGGCCTAGGCCAATCAAGCTCCATCCAACTATCAGCCCTCGCAAGACGTCGACCGTCAAAACACCATCCGCATCTCTCCGACTCGAAGTCAATATCGACCTAGAGCAAAACTTCAAACCAACATTCCTTAATCGTAGATCCACCGACGACGCAGAGGAATGCAATTTTTATACCCAAAACAATCTCGACCTAGCCACCACCACAAAAAGGAGGCCCGGGGCCCCACACCGCCACGACATTCAATCTCCACCAAAATCCCTGGACTTGGTGGGATCAGTCTAATCCAGAAGGACTCGAAGAGTTTCCAGAGCTAGGATTTGAGATAGATTTCTTTAGGAACTACAGAAAAACTCCTACCAGGTCTGGACAAAAAACGTTTACAAGAGTGTAAGCGTTTGACAACGAAGGATGAGGAAACTGTGGTTTCACGGCGTACGTATTCATGACTGGACTATAGTTAATAGACTGCAGAAATCTGTTGAACATGTAGGTTCCCGGACGCAGTGGTAATAGTTGCTTTTACGAATGTAACTGGTTACTATTGAACATCTCTAAAAAAAGTTGAATATATATGGTGACTGTTGTGGGCTTAACCTCGCTGAAGAGGATGCTTTATAGATGAAGATAGTCCCGCGACCTCATATCGGAGAGAAAAAAATCTCAAGAATAAGTTGTCTTTCCTTTTCTTCTGGTCTGGACACTTAAGAATCAGGCTCTTACTATCAAGGAATATCAAGGTGTAACGTATAATTAAGAGCTCCATGTCAATAAGGATGATTATAAATTTATAATGGGCTTCTAGTACGGCATTACTTTTTTCGTTTTTATGGTTGTTAGCTACTATCCCTTCTTACAAATATCAAGGAATTATCTGTTCCCGTTCCAATGGAGAAACCGATGTATGGGGACTGATATTTCTGCAACCTTTCAGTTAATATTGTTGGTTATCTTTTCTGCACTTTATACTTTATAGTGTATACATGTACAATTTTGTTATATATACATAAATACAGGTATAAGTACTTTGTAATGCTCCAATGGAGAAATCAACTTTGACATCTCGTTCTTATCTGATATTCTGTTATTGATCTGTTTCAGCATATAGTTGACAGCATCGCTGCATTTTGGCTGTTTACCTTACCTTCGGTTGTAGGTGATCACGACTATGATGATGAAGTCAAGCGAAAACTTTAGGTTTTTTATACACAGCCCTAGTTTGTTTCTTATCATATTGTGATGGGAATATGCCTTATAATTTAAAGCTATAGCAGAATAATAAAAATAAAGGCTTTGCCATGTTTTTGGAGAAAATAGCATCTTTTTCTTAAATATAATAAAAGGGAAACCTACTTTCTTGTGATCTTATTGCTCAGTATCCCATTTTGCAGTGGCATTTGTCGTTGTTTCAGTAGGTCATTGAAACAAGATTGTGATATTGCCCTACTCTATTTCCTTGTTTGTGAACTATCGTTTTGGTCAGGAATCTATGAGGTATGATCAACTTCATGATGGCGGCCAAGCGAAAACCTGGCTGGGAGCAGTTGCAGGAAGTAAGAAACTTTCTGTATAATATTGGAACGTTCTAGTAGCAAATTGTTTTGAATATGAGCTTGTATCTTTCTGCGTCCTTTAAATTTGTATAGTTACCTTGTTTTGAAGAACTTAATATACTGAGGTGCTGAAAATGCTGTCCTGGTCCAATTTTTCTCTCACTTTAAGCTACAGCTCTGATGTCCTTTATAGCTCTCCTTCAAAATTTGGTATTCCTGAGGTAATATCTTATAGCCATCTGCAGTTAATTCGAATCTTTTAGTCAAAAACTGGATTCATATATATGTTGATAATTGAATTCATACATTTTAAAAATGCATAGTTTGTGCAGTTTCCTGTAATTTTTTTTTCATTTTTTATCTTTAAATTTTCATTTGACAAGGTGCTTGATGTGAAATTACTTGATATGCCTTGATCTCCACAGATCCCGCTCGTCCAAGGGATGATTTCCTGTTATTGTATAAATATCCTTTCAAGGGAAGTTAATGGTATGCTTTCCCTTTTCTGTTCCTTAATTGACTCAAGAAATACATACTGAAGCAAAAGTAGCAGTCGACTTCCCATTTCTTCAAACAAAAAAATTGTATATATGTTGCAATAAAAATGCCAAATTTTGGACCTCTGTCAGGTTAGGTTGTTTGAGATGCTTGGTATTGTATCTGGACCCTTGTGTGCTCTCAGAGCAAGTGGATTATCTACTTAATTAGCAAGTTAATCTACTAGTCTACACAATCTCGATCTCACTAATAGGACTTTGGATTCTTGGTAGCTTGCTGAAATGGATGCATCCATATGTCGATTTGGTCAATTCTCAGCGCCCATCTAGCAATCTCCATCCTGTTGTATCCTGCATTAGTACTCTTTGCGTTTATATAAACAAGTTGTGTAGTCCATTCGGCACATGGATTCTGGAGTTGTTCTCTTCCTGTAGGATGATGCGGATCTCTAAGGGCCAGGAAATTTGACATTTAGATGCAGGCTGATATGCTCCTGTGGAGGAAGAAAACTCTGAACTTTCCCAGTTAATTTGTAAGGAGTTTTTGCTGAAGTCTTGGAATACTATCCATTGGACATCTTGGACCTAACAAGGATCATGTAAAGCTGACTCCAAGAAGCTGATCATGAAAATGTGACAAATGTACGTAGTTTTGACTTGGTGTATGAAGGCTTTAATGCCTTGCCAGTTCTGTTGCAGCCAAGAAGCACTTCATACTACCAGTTTTCAGTACTGTTATGTGAAAACTTTTGCTTTAACTATGTTAATTGGCTATCTTTGTTTTAACATTTTTTTTGTGACTGCAAACCCCCTTATGCTATGTTGGTCTTAAGGCGAGTTGAGAATTTGATGAAACTTGATGGTCAAGATATTGCTGAACGGTCGGTGAAATGGTATTGACAAAACCTTTTGTGTATTCTCAGTAGAGATTTGTATCTCCAGCAAACATGGTTGAAGGTTAGACAACAAGGATTTGAATAATGAAGCTGCAGTGTCTTTGAACAACGTCTGACAATTGATGTACAATGCAATGCTATTCACACCAGACACAATTAATCAGATCTCATCATCTTGGACTCTGTAATCAGTGGAATGAAGACTCAACTCTTCTATATGAACATCACTGGAATGGATGTTTCCAGATGGGATGATTATACCCTTCATTCTTTTAATAGAGACTGGTATGCGTGTAACCTGTTATTTGGAACAAGCTCAACTTAGATAAACGCATAGCATGATAATTACAACCATTCTTTTCTTCTTTTGACTTTTTGAGAATTCAGAACCTAATTTCGCGCCTCACAAATCATTTATATGTTCCAGTAATTGGAAACACAAACCAGAAGCATACAATTGTAGATATAAAAATATTCAAAATGCCATTTAATATCACAATGCACCACATGATGAACTGTAACAAATATTACCATACTTCTTTATATTAACATTCTCCTTATAAAACCAAGTAAACCACAGAACAAGTACACCTAAACATGGTTGAACAAATATCTGAAATATAATAGTAAAGGAGTTAAAATCCAACTTTGGGTACTAGGACAGTGTCCCTTACCCGGTAGCACCTCTACTATGATTAGAATCTCGACTTTTTGAACATAAGTCGGCCTCTAAAGCAAAGACTAAACCAACGTGGTAGGCAACCACACCTGTTTTCAGTGGTGAACTATTGACACTGAGTTTCAATACTCCTAAACTCTAAATTAGCTTCCATTAGATTGGAGATGATACAAGTTTGGTTTTCACAGAAACCCTTTTCCTTGTGCACTCCAATAGTTATTCTACTGCAAGGTCCTTCGATTCTCTTGTGAGTTAAGACTGTTCTTCACTTGAGAGTTTTCTCTTTTGCAAATATATAACAAATCTTGATTAAATCCTTTGCAATTCTTGCCAACCAAAGAAAAGAAAATGAAAGCAAAAACAGGAAAGGAGCAAATAGAGCAAACCAGTTAGCCTAGTTTCCAATTTGCTAAAGAAGATTCATTCAGCTGCCAGCAGCTAACTTAAAGATACTTATATCAAAAGTCGCAGCTGTATAAATTTCAAAAAGTTCTCAATTTTGAGTAAAAACCACAAAGCTGCTTTATTGAAATTAGGGTAAATGATTACAATCAAACTGTAAAGCATCCAGAATAATTGCTGGAGCTCGATCAATCCATACCTGATTGGTATTGGATTCATAACCAAAAAGTTCTCAATGATAAATTAGCCAAATGATAAAGCTACAAAATGACTAACGAGTTGATTGGTCCAAAGTCCAAACTGGATGGACAACTGACAATTTGCAAATTGCATCCATGTAACTTAATTAACTGTTGCAATTAAGGCCAAGTCATGATCCTCTGATATCATTAACCTATGGTTCTGACCAGACAAAAAAGAATCAATTCTCACCATATTAATTTGTTAGCTATACTGGGAATACCAAAAAAAGTTATTTAGCTGTGAGATTGAGTATCATTCTGATTAAGAAAATAAAAATGATTATCCTGCTTAGTTCTGGACAACGCTAAACATAAGTTAATCGTTAGTGCATGCAGTTTTGGCCAAAAAAGCTACAGTAAAGCGCTCTTAAGACTAAGCCAGTCTAATACACTCCCCTAGGTTCTAGAATTAACCTTAACAGCATATCAGCCGTCCCATCAGTTAATTTCAAATAAACTATCTATACGTAAGGCACCAAAATGGATAATGACCCGAACTTCGTTATTGCAAGCAAATAAACAATCACACACACACACACACAGACAGATACCAAAAACAAAAAGATTAAAATGCTTCTGTAGCCAAAGAAAAAAGCAATTCGCATGTAAATAATTATTCTACATTCCCAATACCACAATGGAAATTTTTAGTCCTTGAACTTCTCTATATATAGAGGCAGCAAATAAGACCATGTATACAAACTTCAGCATAGAAGCAGTCGCAGCAGTTCTACAGAGACCAGCAAATCACATAGAATCACAAGAATAATCCTGTTTGGAATTTTCTAATAGAATCAGTTGGTGCCACTAAAAAATGAACGTTCAGTTAGGTCCACATGGACATTCCTAAACTATCAAAGCTAAAAATTCACTCACTTAGGGAAAACAAGTTAAGAAAATTAGGTTCTAAAGCATACAACCATAATTCACTCACTCACTTATATGTTTTACCATTTTAATTGAAAGCAACATTCCTGAACCATCAGAGTTCAAAATTCACAATGAGATCCAAAAGAGAAACAAAATTCTGTATTGTGAGCTACATATCTCCATCCACATGTCCTCTAAAGCACAAAATCATGTTAAGTTAATTAGCTACCTGTAAGTACTTAATCTAGCTTCTAATCACGGGTCAGCTTAGTACATTAAGCAAGCTATTCTGCACTGTATAAGAACATTGATGAAAATGCACATAGCGAGCAACAAAAATCATAAAGTCCATTTGACCAAATAAAAAACTAACGGGCAAATCAACCAGAATCCCTTTTGGTTTGCTTTTGGAGTGCAGAAATGCACTCCAAAACTGGGCCTTAAAAACATCAAATTCTAACGTTTTAAGGCAATTAGTAAGAGGAATTCCAAGGAAAGCAACTCTTTACATGATTATATAAGTGAAATGAATGAAGAATTTAAGTTGCACGCATCTATTATAAATATCTTCTTCCATTGTAATATAAAATCCATTCATGCACTGTAGTCATCTCCAAAAACCAGCAAAATGTAGATGCAGGACATCATGTTCCTTGTATATGAGTTAGAATTTTAGGGACCATGGCCATTGAAAATTGGACTTTTTTAGTTTAATGTCCAACATATATATATTTTAACACCAGAACCAAAGTGAAAACTCTCATTAGAATAAAACTTCACGGCCATGCCCGTCTTGTTGATAACATTCAAAAAGAAAGGCTCAAGCATGATACACTAACTGAACTGATTTTGCATGATTGGGTTCCTAGGGCATATAAAAGTTTACTCTTTCACCTCATTTTTAAGCAGAATAATAGTAAATGATCAAACCAGAATAAACAAAATTGAATGGAACATGGATCATGTTAGAATGTGTTGGGATACAACTGCAGTGTAGACAAATGATATCACTAACCAGAACTAAGGTCTACCTAGCTATCAATCATGAGCATCTTTAGGCTAGTTTTAAGATGTTGTCTTTCCGTTTGGTTCAAAGCATTTAAAAGTCTTGCAGCCAAATTCTTTTCACAGACATTAATAGAAATTAGGAAGCATAGTTTATGAGGATTTTAACTGTGTAGCCACTCTAAGTCGTAAAACTGAAGCTGCAAAAAAATAGCATTTATTACCATGAGATTGATGCAGATTAGTCAATAATGTGAACTGAAATAATCCGAAAGTATTATATGATAGTATAGCACCAAAACAGAAGATAACTGGTACTATTTATATTATGTCCTACCATGCGAGTGTACTGTCAAGTATTCTACATCTATGTGAAAGTAGGAACAATAGATACCAAGAGAAGAAAAGGCGCACAAATGAAAAAAAGGAAGATGTTAAACCACTTAAGTATCCCAAACAGAGGTATAACCGACCTGAATTTTTTGTTTTTATTGTACGTATAGTTCTTAGACCCTAAAGGCAGCAATAAGACATTTCATCTTCTGCTTAGATGTATTGATCAAAAGAGATCATTTATGTCATCTAACTATCCATGTGTGAGGGTACAATAAAGTTTGCATCAATTTTGAAATTGGTTCATACCATCCTCATTGTGACATATATCTACTTAGTATAGCTGGGTATTACTGGTTCTCTAGTCTCTAGTGAACACACATAAACCAAGTTTTCAAATTATTCCAGAAGATTGATTATTTAAATCAATGAAGAGTATCAGCGTACTCTCCAATACAATGGGCAATCATTAAAGGTCAAACCATTTATAAAAAAAATGTAAAACGAACATTTAAGTTATGATATGAGATCAGTCTTGCGAGTGCACTGGCAAGTTCTAAAGAGCAATGGAAATAGTAAGAACAATAGAAATAAAGATTTACTCAAACTAACCGTAAAAAAAAAAAAATAAGTTTCATAGTATAAATAAAGGTTTCATCATATAGGTAAATAAATAAGTGAATAGCAGTACATTTTTTTATGAATGATGAAAATGTGGTGAAAATGAGAAGTGATAACCAGAATTTGAATGCATACATCGACTATATAGTAAAAGTAGATCTTTCTATTAGCAAATGAAATATATATCATATTTTATAAGCACGGTTTTAATTTTACTTACAATCTGAATTGGTAACATCAAGCAACTAAAAAAGCCATTTCTTACCGAGGCAAATTGTGCATTCAACACATAATATTTTCATGATCGAGAGTGACTCAAATTGGTCACTAAGGATTTAAGAGGGGATGTTAAAATCTTTGAGGATGACACTTCTTTAGTAGAAGGGGTAGGAAAAATGACCATCATCACACAAAACTATAGCAAAAATTGATAAGACAATGATGTGCGGGGAAAACTCTAGCAAGAAGAGTGGGACAATATGTTGTTCTCCCCTCAGATGGTTTTAGAGCAGTCATGAGATGAGTTTCTATTATTTATAGATGAATACTTGCAGGTGTAATTCAGGCTTAGAATTTAGAAGGGAATGCCAAAATCATTGAGGATAACACTTTTTTCATAGAAAGGGTAGCAAAAATCTACATCATCACACAATATATTATAACTTCCAAGTTCAATTTATGGCATAAATATGATTAAGAAGCTTCTAGGAAAATAGAACAATATAACGAATGAACTCTTCTGGTTTTTTTATATGTTGGGCAGAACATTTTCACAAAATGTAAGTCTTGGCCGCCAACTCGCTATGCACCCATCCATCTACAAGCTAGAGTTCCGTTTAGAATTTAGGAGTGTGACCGCCAAAAACGTTGAATTTTTGTCCCGCACATATCTCAATGCTCTTGAGAATATCTTCCATTTAATTGAAACACATATTCAGCAACTTAAGGAAAATATTGGCTGGGCTACTAGTTGTCAAGGCTCAGAGGTTAAGTGGAAGCATAACATTGGAACAAGATATTCACAAACTTCTCCATTTTGGTTAGCATTAGTTCCACCCATAGTTCTACAAATCTCTTTTTATAAGGATGATCAAATCTCTTTCCTCCGATATGGTCATATTCTTCATCATCACCCTCGGTATTCATCATTTTATATATTTTTTGGTTTTGTGGTAAAATTGTACTTGGCCTAAAGGTTTAGTGTTTTTTTTTTTAGGCTAACAACACAACATTTGTACAAATCGACTGGAATTGACCATGGTTATTTGTGCAGATTTTATTCCTTACCTTCATGAAGCGTTGCAAAGATTAACATTATACTTGGAGTTATTGATGAAATAGATAATGGAAGTGCAAACTTCTTATTATCTCAATTAGAGGTGGTAAACGGTGCAATGCTGGAAAACGATACAAGCACGTCACGTTTAATATTGACCTGACACGGCCCGAACACGATAAGGTTGAGCTTGGGCCTGCTCGGCCATTCTTTTAGACCGGGCTAGACTAAGGTATATTAGACCATGAGTTTGTATCGACCGGCCCAGAAAGTCCCAAGCACGACATAGGCGGAATACTTTTTTTTTTTTTTTTTAATTTTCCTTGTCAAATTTTTTTCTTATTAGGATTAAATTTTGTTGTTATATATTTTTTGGTACAGAATGAGAGATTCATTTGAGCATAGCAATATTGTTGATGTGAAATCTAATAGTATTAAAATGGGTCTCATTGCAAGGATGAAAAAAGAAAAATTTCAAGATCATATACTGCGAAATCAAAATTTTACGCAGACCATAATATATTCTTTTCAAATGAATGATGTGAATGCATATTTTGGCACAACACTTGCCTTGAAAATGTTCGTAAGAACGTACTTTCTGTCATTGGTGCTTCAAAAAGATAGGGCAATTGTGCCTTATTAACTTTCGTTAAGAATGTACCAAAATCGATAAAGCAATGATCTTTAGGGAAAACTGTAGTTAGAAGAGTGTGACAAGATGTTTTTATCCTCTCGGATAGTTTTGGAGTAGCTCATGCCATGAGCTAATTACTAACTTGGGTTCCTGTTATTTGTAGAAGAATACGTGCAGGTGTAATTCAGGCTAAAAATTTAGAAGAGATTTTCAAAATCATTGAGGATGACACTTTTTCAGTAAAATAGTTGCTGAAAAATAGTGGAATTTTTGTCCGGCACATATCAGAATGCTATTAAGAATATCGTTCATTCAATTTGAACACATATTCGGTAACTCAAGGTAAGTATTAGCCAGGCTACCAACTATTAAGACTCGAAGATTAAGTGGAAGCGTAACATTGAAACAAAATATTCTTAAACTTCTTCATTTTTTTTTTTCTGGATGAATGATGGGAATGCATATTTTTTCAGTCGACCAGTTCTCTTTTAAGGGCACAAATTTAATTGTGAATGATGGTAAACAATTTTTGTTTTTCACATTCTCAAGTGAACAAGGAGGACCTTGTAGCAGAATATTAAAGTGCAGAAGTAATATGTCACAATGAGGATGGTATGATATCATCCTTTAATGGTCTAGATGAAGTTAGATGTGAGCTTTGCTACCATGGTTGTATTTGGTAGAATTGTTTCCCAGTTTTAAAGGAATGAGGAGCTTTTATGTTGGGATTCTCAACCGATTACACATAATCTATCAAATAAACTGAACTCCATATATCTACGCCAAGTGTGGTTCATTATTATAAATGCAATCTATAGGTTTAAGGGCACGTCATTGAGAAAATTGAGACACAATCAAGCTAATAAACCATCAAATGCAAGCAAAAGAGAAATTAATAAAGAATATGTAAGCAGCAAAAAGGAAGGACCGTAGGTTCATTACAGCAAGAAAGCACGAAGCATCTGTCCAGCCCTAGAAGCCACGTCCATATCATCATCATTGTCATCATCATATATGAGCTTTGGGGTACGAGGCAGGAATCTGATTTTTCAGGATAGTCTAGCATTGTCTCTGACTTTAAATGTGAATGTGGTGAATTCAACACACCTAATCATCTTCTTTTTCCTCTCATCTAGTCCACTGGGGAGGAGTTCAAACATAAGAAGGTAGACAACGTTATCTCTTAGGCATACCAGCCGATAATTAGGTGATGGAAGATCACCAAAACGATCATCCTTGTATTCCATCAAGTATGGAAGCAGCTACACACAACTGTAGTCTTGTGTGATGCTATCAAAGTCATATGAAATCAGATGCACTGATATGTGCTAACCATCAGAGGGTTGGAATGTGAAAAGCACAAATTGTTTACCATCATTCACAACTAAACATGTGCCCTTAAAACAGAATTGATCGAAAGAGAATTGGTTGGCTGACATTAGTCTTCTCCATCCTTGGTTGGGGTCAGCTGTGTCAAAACGGAAGCTTAAATCACTATTAGAAATCAATATATTTGTACCTGTAACTGCATAGTATATATCGAACTGACAAGCCGGGTCTGAGAATGTAAAGGGATAACAGAGGTGGTGCCAGTTCAGACCAATCATTTTCATCAAACATCTCAAAAGAGGATAAAGATGTACCAATAACCTATAATTTGTTGTCCACCTCCACCAGCAGAGGTTGCATGTTCCATTTCAACATCTTCTTTGGGAGCGGCACTGGCACCTGAGTCTCTTCCGTAGTCTCAAAACAATAGATCTTTCTGACTTGGTTATGCATGAAGGACCCAGTAACCGGCTGCCCTCGTATCAGATGATGCAAATAAGTCGGTTTTGCGCCACCCCAGAGGAGAATTTTGGAGCCCAAACGCCGCAACCCATATAATGGGAAAGACTATCGCTGGAAAATCTAGTAACCGGCTATAATTGCTGTGGAGAAGATGAAGTAGAAAACAGTTGGCGCAAGCTGAGTGATAGAATGGTGTAGGACACCTTGCTGCCATCTTCATTGTTATATTTTTTTGGTAAAGCATGAGATATTCGTTCGAGCACAGCTATATTGTTGATGTGAAATAGAACAATATTAAGAACGAGTCTCGTTGCAAGTATGAAAAAAGAAAATTTCAAGATCATAAACTGCAAAATCAAAATTTTATGCAGACCACAATATTTTCTTTTCGGATGAATGATGGGAATGCATATTTTAGCACAACACTTGCCTTGGAAATGTTTGTAAGAACATATTTTCTATCATTGGAGCTTTGAAAAGAAAGAGCAATGGTGCCTTATTAATTTCCATTAAGAATGTATCAAAATCGATAAGACAATGATGTTCGGGGAAAACTCTAGTAAGAAGAGTGTGACAGGATGTTCTTCTCTCTTTAGGTGGTTTTGGAGCAGCAATTAATGATGTAATTACTAACTTGGGTTTATGTTGTTTGTAGAAGAATATGTGCAGGTGTAATTCAGGCTAAGAATTTAGAAAAGATTTCCAAAATTATTAAGGATGACACTTTTTCATAAAATAATGGCTGCCAAAATAGTGGAATTTTTGTCCCACACATATCGTAATATCATTGAGAATATATTTTCATTCAATTCAAACACATATTCGGCAACTCAAGGTAAATATTGGCCGGGCCACAATTATTAAGACTTGGAGGTTAAGTAGAAGCATAACATTAAAGCAAGATATTCTCAAACTTCTCCATTTCATTTAGCATTAGTCCCACTTGTTGCTATACAAATATGCTCCTTATAATGATGATCTACTCTCCTTCCTTCGATACAGTCGCAATCTTCGTTAACACCCTCGGTATTTTATTATTATTTTTTATTTCTGGTAGAATCATACTTACCCTAAATGTTTATTTTTTAGCCTGACAACCTAACATTTGTACAAATCAAAGTGGAATTGAACATGATGTGAGTAGATTTTATTCTTGTAAAAGTAATTGATAAAATAGATAATGTAAGTGTAAGTTTCTTATCATCTCGAATAGTAGTGGTAAATGGGCCGTAACAGCTGAAAACAACATGAGCCCGACACTTTTAATATCAGCCCGAGAATGGGTTTCGTTGCAAGTATGAAAAAATAAAAAATCGAGATCATGTTTTACAAAATCCAAATTTTACACGGACTGCAATATTTTTTTTGGATGAATGATGGAAATGCATATTTTCAGCACAATACTTGCCTTAAAACTGTTCGTAAGAACGTACATTTCATCATTGGAGCTTCGAAAAGAAAGAGTAATAGTGTGCCTTATTAATTTTGACTAAGAATGTACAGAGTCAAATATTCACTGCGAATGTGGCTGCTCCGGTGTAGCTTCAACAACAACGATGTCATTGTCATGGACCTTCTAGTTGGATGATCACTCGACTAAAAAAATCAAGTAGACGAAGGAAGAAACAACTGAGGTCTGCTCTGTTAGCTGGCTCGAGACATTCAAGGGCGTTTTAGAGGAGCTCGGAATTTATAATTCTCTAGAGAAGTTGTTGGGAAAGTCTCCGGAGTATGACTTGTACTGTCTTAAATGCGACATTAAGTCAAGGTGTGGAGGTCCTGATGAAGGCAACTTAATTATACCTTTTTATAAAGGAAAATCTAGTTCTTGGGTGAAGACGTTGCAAACATTAATCGGAGATGAGTTTGAGTATGGAGATGATACCTGTGGTGAAACTGTCAAAGTCACATATGATGATGAAGAAATTGCCTTATGGACCAAGTTTGAAAAATTTATTGTTTTGAAACTAAGGAGGATTCGGATGGAATGACAGTGCTAGTGTTGTTCCTGAAAAAAGATGTTAAAAAGGAACATGCATCCCTTGCTGGTGGAGGTGGACAACACATGCTCTCGGAAAATCATTACCCCTTTTGAAATGTTTGATGGAAATGATTGATCTAAACTGACATCACCTCCACACTGATGTTTATTGCGTTATTAGTTTTACGCACTTAGACCTGAATTGTTAGTTCGATATATACTATGCAGTTGCAGGCACAAATATAACGTATAATTTGTTATCCACATCCACCAGCTGGGGCTATATGTTCCCTTTCAACATCTTCTTTTGGAGCGGTACCGATACCTGCACCTGAGTCTCTTTCGTAGTCTCAACAGTAGATCTTTCTGACTTGGTGATGCATGAAACACCTAGTAATTGGCTGCCCTCGTGTCGGATGATGCAAATAAGTCAGTTTTACACCAACCCCGAGGAGAGTTTTGGAACTTTAAACGCTGCAACCCATATAACGGGGAAGACCATCACTGGATAACCTAGCAACCAACTGCAATTGCTGTGGAGAAGATGAACCAGAAAATAGTTGGCACAAGCTGAGTGATAGAATGGTGTAGGAGACCTTGCTGCTCTATTCGTAGTCACCGAAGCAGAGGTATAGAGAGCGATGGTCGTTGGGAATGAAGGCTTTCTTTTGCTGGCATAGAGTGCTCATCAATCGCAAGAGTGCTTGCCCACAACGCTGAACAATCTCTTTTCTTCATTTCCCCCTTTGTCTTCTTCATCCACATTCTTGCCGCCCTTGCTCTTGCCTTTTATTGGGAATTTAGATCTATACGACAGTCCTGCCGCCCTGCACTTTCTTTGGCCCCTGCACTTTTGTTCCGCATTTCCAAGTTCCAACTTTATAACATGTTTGATCAGAATCCATGTTTACCTTTTAACATAAAAGTATCATTTATGAAGATATATGTTTTTTTTTTGGTAAATAGATGAAGATATATGTTTTTAATAAGCCTAGGCACGGTCCCAACTTGACATGCATTTATCAAGGCCCGGGATCAAGCTTGAAATGTTTGGGTCGGGCCCAAATTTCATTTTCCAGTTTCAAGGACCGGAAAGGCCCGGACCGGAAAAGAATGGGCTGGTCCTTTGGGTTATTTCGGGCCCAAATATTCAATTATGCATTTATGCTGATATTCATTTTTTGAAGAATTTCTTTCTGATCCTGACCTTCTGGGTTTAAAGTAGTGCTTAACCCATCATACAAAGCAACAAAGTAAGCTATAAATGAAGAAAATAACATCCAAACCAAATGAAATGAAGAAAGTGATGAAATGGAAAAAGCTAATTGCATTAAAATTGAAGGAGGCAATATCCTTGGGCGGTTGGTACTGCTACTGCTCCAAGCTTCTCTCTTCCTCCTTGAGCTCAGTTCGACTATCGCATGACTCGGCTTACTCGGCTAGCTCTCTTGAACACCTTTAGACTGGCTGGAATGAACTGAAGCCGCCACCATCTCATTCCTACAAACTGGAGCTCCGTTTTCCATTTAGGAATTAGGGTTCTGAGGTTTCGTTCTTCAAAGTTCGAATAGAGGCTTGGGGTTGGGAAATCAGATTCTTAACGAAGTCAGGAAGGGGGATTGAAGGCTGGGTTCGACTAAGGGATTGGATTGAAATCTGGAGATTTAGCCATTTAGGGTTCTGTTCTTCAAAGATGGGAAATTTGATTTTTAATGCCGTGAAGAAGAGGATTAAATGGGATTGAAGGCTGGGTTTGACTAGGGGATTGGATTGGAATGGAATCAATGATATAAGGTTCTGTTCTTCGAAGGTAGAGAAGAGAGGGATCAGGGAAAAATCAGAAAGTTAAGAAAATTAGGGGATATAAGGGGATAGAATAAAAAATCTGAAAGGTGATATAAGGGGTGTTCGGGGCTTCGAGTTTTAGGGTTATTGGATCCCAAGCCCCGGGACTGGCCCGTTTAAAGTCTAATGGTCCGGGCCTTTAATTTTTCTGTTTTTTTTTTTTCTCAAAGCCCGGCCCGGATCCAACGGACATGATCGGTCCAATCCCGGTTTTCGGGCTTTCGGGCTAAAATGCCCAGGCCTAGTTTTTAACATAAAAGAGTTTTATCAAGTAATTTAATTTCTAGTGAAGGTTTTGAATGAACTGGCTGTAGAAGGTTGAGTGAGAATCTCGCATGTTTGTGAAGTCAATATGAGCATAACTGCTGGAATGAATAGCTGCAATTTGTTCTATTCAAGGAAAAATTCATCTGCATTTGAAGTGGGAATGGTATCTATGCTTCATCCTTGTTATGTGAATGGTCGATCGAAATTGATTGGTATCATCTATTGTGAAGACCCGAATTTTCATAAAATAATTTATGTAATTCAATAATTATTCTATTATTTGAATTATGATATTTAGGATAAATTCGTATGTCGTGGTTTGAGAAAATTTGTTTCGAATGATTTTATTTTTGAAAATGAACGTTATTTAAGGGGTCGTGAAAATAGATTTTTTATACGTTCAAAATTTGGGAAAACTTCCTTCATGAAAATTTTAGAGCGCTTCGATACGATCTTGTGTATAAGTGGAACATAATATTCGGAGTTCGTATGAATAAGTTATGAATATTTGAAAATTAGAAATTTTCTATAAATATTAAGAAAAATCTGATTTTTTTCATTAAGGACGAAAAAATTCCAATTTTACAGAATAGTCCCTCAGCTCTCTCTCTCTGCCCTGTGCGCAGCCCCCCCCCCGTACGACCCGTTCCAACCCGACCCGACCCGAACGCATATGATGTGGTTGACAACTTTTGCATATGATGTGGTTGACAGCTGTTGACGCCACCTGTGGCAGCGCGTCAGATCATATTTTGAGTTTATATTATCTGGACGATGATCTATGCATCCATACGAGTGTTTTGATATATAACATCGTCATGTTAGAAAAAGTTGATGAATACTGGATTTACGTTTTGACGTTACTATTTACGGTTTTTACATTTTATCTTCCGTTTACAATTTACGAAGATCAGACCATTGGTTTTAATTTAAATTTTAATATGATGATCATATGACTGTCCTGATGTCTTTGTGTGGTCATGGATGAAGATCCAACCATTGGATCTTTGTATAATTGTAAAACAGTGATTCGGGAGGCGATTCGTGAAGATCCGTCTGTCGGATTTTCGTATAATTTTGATAGGATGTTTCCAAGGACGATCCGTGAGGATCTAACCTTTGGATCATCATTTAAATTAGAAGCCGACCGTTGGATCGTCTTTATTTTAGAATCCGACTGTTGGATCATCATTTAAGTTTATTTCATGCTTCGTTTGCTAAGTAAAGACCTTACTTGATTAGGTACTTGACGGCTTGAGTTGACGAGCATTTGGACTATTGTGATTTGTACTTTAAGTGAAAACGCAGCAAGAGTTTCGAGGTGAGTAAAACTCACGTGGTTCATATTGCGAACCAAGTGCTTTAATTTATTTATTTTATCGTAATGTGTGAAAATATTTATGGATTAAATATTTGTTTTTAAAATCATATGGACTTGATCAACTACGGTCCATAGGTAAGTAAAATGAATTTTAATTATACAAATGAATTTCACGAGTTCCTTGTGTGAACTATAGATGATATTAGTGGTCATCCCTGAGTGGATGATTACGTATATATATATATATATATATATATATATATATATTTACGTAGAATATATATATGGGTGGTGTGTTAATGTGTGATGATGTGATTGAGTTGGAATGATGATTTGGATTATATTTCAAATGCTTAAATTTCATAATAATATTGTGTATCTTGGATGAGTTGATTTCATTTTGTGAAAATATATTGTTGTGCTCATTTATGGATTTAGGGTCAACGTAGTGACCGATATGGGTGAATCGGACGCTCTAATCCTAGGTGGATGATGTGATACGATTGGTTGAGTGAGTTGGATGCCACAACCCTTGTCGGGTAATGAGGCTTGATTAAGTATGAGTATCGGACGTTCTGAATATGTATATACGTATATATATTGATGAAATACGATAAAGATAAATATGTCGGATGTCATAACCTGGGTCAGGTGACGGGCTACGATTCAGTTAGAGCTCTAGTCTGTCAACACCGTATTTTTATAAATACGATTTCGGGGTTTTGAGAAGAAAGATGTGAGTTAGGGTTTTGTGTCGATTTGTTGATTTGGTGATTGATTTGAGATTGTTGGTTCCTTATGGATGTGGAAAGTGCTACGTGTTCAATTGGGTGAAAATAAATATGATTTAATTAAACAACCGTTCTTTCTTTTTACTCATACGAGCTTTCAAAAGTTGACCGGGTTTTGTGTTATTGCAATCCCGGTACACTATTCAAATGGTGTAGCGGATATTCCTGCAGGTCAGGATAACCAGGGAGGTGACCGTGCTATTTAGGAGTTGCAGTATTTATTTGATTTTATTTAAGTTGTGAGGTTTGTTATGCTCATTTAGAGCTTTACAATTTAATTTGTGAGTGAGTTGTGAGAATTACCCGAGACTAAATTCGGGTTTTGAAATTAAATTGTGTGGTGAGGTTGTTAAGAAAAAAAAAAATTCAGGATGACTATTTTGGGTTGTGGTAATTTTCATGTTTCGGATTTTGAATTTTATTCAAAAAATTCAGGGCGTGACAATTTGGTATCAAAGCGTAAGGTATATATTTGATGATATGTCAATACTTTCCGGGTGATGGCACGTTTGCAGCAGATCCCCATCGTGTGCTCTTCGGTATTGACAATGTTATTGGGTATGTGAGAGCGTTAGGTTGGCCAGGAACGTTAGCATGTCATAAGAACCTTAGGTGTTATCTTGTATGCTTAGTTACTTGGTTAATATGGACTTGCACTTGACTTATGCCATGTTTAAATGTTATGCGTGTATTAACCAAGTATGCCCTGCTTATTAGGTAATGGAGATTGAGGGGAATGAAGCTAGAGGTCGAAGTAGAGGCAGATCTCATGGTAGGGGTAGAGGCTGAGGTAGGGGTAGGGCCCCTCCGGTCGATGATGCATATGAGGTGGAGGTAGAGGCACCTTATGATGATCAGCATATTCCGCTCGTAGGCATGGTTGATGATCCTGCTCGCTTGTTAGTACTAGTGAAGGAAATTATCCGCTTGGGAGCAACCAAGTTTGGATGAGGCACTGATCATATGGTTGCGGATCGATGGATTGAGGATTTGCAAACCTACTTTGAACTATTTGATTGCAGTGAGATTAATAAGAGGAAGCTAGCCACTTTCATGCTGAAGGATGAGGCTAGAGTGTGGTGGAACGTCACACAGATGAGTATTGAGGTATCTACCTTGACATGGGATGGCTTCGAGAGACTGTTCATGGAGAAGTACTTTCCAGCAGCTGTGAAAGAAAAGGTTGGAACAAGAATTGCTCGCACTTCTACAGGGGAAGATGATCGTGATCGAGTACGATGCGAAGTTCTCCAGGCTGTACAAGTATGTGAAGCATATGGATAATGAAGACTTGGCTAAGAAGTTTCAGCGAGGTTTGAGCCCTTCGATTGAGCGTGATGTGGCCATCTTAGAGCAGAAGACGAAGAGAGAAATCTTGGCTAAGGCACAGATCATTGAGAAGCAGAACCTGATTCGTAGAGAGAAGGAGTCAGCTGAGAGAGACTTTCAGGGCAAGGAAAAGGCAATGGCAGGAAGCAGTAGGTCCAGAGACTTTAGGGGCGGTTTCTAGAAGAAACAGACTCAGTTCCAACATCATGCCTCAGCTAGGGCAGCAGTAGCTCCTCCCATTCAGGCTATGCCTATTAGGCAGATAACATCAGTAGCTCTAGTGAAATGCTTTAACTGTGGCGAGCCGGGCCACATCTCTCGTGCGTGCACGAAACCACGGGGTAGGGTGTGTTACAGCTGTGGACAGACAGGGCACCAGGCCAGGGAGTGTCCCCAAAATCAGGGTAGAGTGCAGGGAAACCAGCAGAGGCAGCTACCACTTGTACCTCCTAGAGTCTTTGCCATTGGTCAGGCAGGCATGGGGGTGGAAGGTACTTTATCTGTTTATCACTATCTTGTTAGAGTACTGTTTGATACAGGAGCCTCACACTCCTTCATATCTAGTTCGGTTGTGGATGTGTTGGACTTGATTGCTATGCCTCTTACTAGATCATTATGTGTTACATCACCTCTTGGGGTGTCTCTTGAGCTTAGCATGTTTTGTGATGATTGCCCTATTGAGATTGGTGGCAGAGAGTTCTCTGCATCTTTGATTGTGATTCCGGATCACACGTATGAGGTGATTCTGGGTATGGATTGGTTGAGCCTGAATCATGCAGTGATTGATTGCTTTAGGATGATTGTGTCCTTCCATGTTCCTGGACAACCAGTGTTTCATTATCGTTGTCTGAAGTCTGACATCACCATGAGGGTAGGGATTTCAGCCCATATTGAATCAGGGTGTAGTACTTCAAGGATTACAGGGATTCCTGTAGTTTCAGAGTATGTTGACGTGTTTCAGGAGATCCCTAGGTTACCCCCGAAAAGGGTAATGGACTTCTCCATTAATGTTTTACCAGGTTCTGCCCCTGTATCGAAAGCACCCTATCAGATGGCTCCAGCTGAATTTCAGGAGTTGAAGGTTTAGATTGAAGGATTACTTGCACAAGGGTTCATACAAGCTAGTGTATCTCCTTGGGGCGCACTAGTGTTGTTCGTGAAGAAGAAGGATAATTCACTTCGGCTATGCGTGGATTATCGACAGCTGAACAAGGTGACCATCAAGAACAGGTACCCTTTACCTAGGATTGATGACTTGTTCGATTAGCTTAGGAAGGCTACTGTGTTCTCAAAGATTGATTTGAGATCTGGATATCACCAGTTAAGGGTAAAGGATGATGATATTCCAAAGACGGCGTTCAGGACCAGGTATGGACATTTTAAGTTCCTTGTCACGCCTTTTGGTCTAATGAATGCACCGACAACATTCATGGACTTGATGAACCAACTGTATGTTCAGTTCTTACTTGGATCGGTTCGTTATGGTGTATGTTGACGACATCTTGATTTATTCAAGGTCGTCAGATGAGTATGAGAAGCATTTGTGGATTGTGCTACAGACATTGAGAAAAAAGAAATTATTTGCTAAGTTTGAGAAGTGCGATTTCTGGCAGAGTAAATTCAAGTTCCTTGGTCATGTGGTCTCGAAGGATGGAGTTTTTGTGGATCCTTCGAAGGTTAAAGCAGTGATGAGTTGGAGTCGCCCTACTACGGTTACAGAAATCCGTAGCTTCCTTGGATTGGTAGGGTATTACAAGCGTTTCATTAAAGGGTTTTCTGGTATTGCTTCGGCTTTGACCAAATTAACAAGGAAGGACACTCAGTTCGTGTGGTTGGATGAGTGTGAGAAGGCTTTCAATGAGCTGAAGACTAGATTGACTACAGCTCCGGTGTTGACTATTCCTACTAGTAGTGGTGGGTTAGTCATTTACAGCGATGCATCTCATCAGGGTTTGGGGTGTGTGCTGATGCAGAATGGTAGCGTTGTTGCTTATAGTTCTAGACAGTTGAAGATACATGAGCGGAATTACCCAACTCACGATTTAGAGCTAGCAGCAGTGGTGTTTGCCTTGAAGATTTGGAGGCACTATCTTTATGGTGAGAAATTTGAACTCTTTTTGGATCATAAGAGTTTGAAGTATCTATTCTCCCAAAAAGAATTGAACATGAGGCAGAGAAGATGGATGGAACTCATCAAGGACTATGATTTCACCCTGGAGTATCATCCTGGAAAGGTGAATGTAGTGGCAGATGCTTTGAGTAGGAAAACTCGTGTAATCATGGCATCGATTATGGTGCGAGAATGACGCATGTTAGAAGTTGCATCAGAGTTTGACTTTATGCCCGCAGGAGCAGGACATGGAATCTTTCTCGGTAGTATCACCTTACAGCCCACCTTGATCTCCAGGATCATTCAGGGTCAGACACTTGATGAGTTTGCTCAGGCGAGGATTGCTGAGATGACTGCTGATCCGGATGTGGAGGGCCTTTCCGAGTGGATGATGGGGGCAGATGGAAGGTTAAGATTCGAGGGAGATTGTATGTACCGAGTGTTGATAATCTCAAGGAGGAGGTCATACGGGAAGCACATAGGTCTCGATACACTATACATCCAGGGAGTACTAAAATGTATATGGATCTACAAAGGCAGTTTTAGTGGTATGGGATGAAGAAGATGTGGCAGAACATGTGTCGAAGTATCTTACATGTCAGCAAGTGAAGGCAGAGCATCAGAGACCCGCAGGAATGTTGAATCCCTTGTCGATCCCTGTTTGGAAATGGGAAGATATCTCCATGGACTTTGTGACTGGATTGCCTAGGTCCAAGCAAAGTTATGTCTCGATTTGGGTGATTGTTGACCGGTTGACTAAGTCAGCACATTTTCTTCCCGTGGAAAAAACGTACTCAGGGGATGCGTTGTGTAAGTTGTATGTGAATGAAATAGTGAGGCTTCATGGTGTGCCGGTGACGATTGTCTCTGGTCGTGATGCTCGTTTCACTTCAGAATTCTGGCATAAATTCCATAAGGCATTTGGCACATCTCTTGCAATGAGCACTGCATTTCACCCACAGATAGATGGGCAGACCGAGAGAGTGAATCATGTGATGGAGGGTATGCTTAGAGCTTGTGTTCTGGACTTTAAGGGAAGTTGGGCGGATCATCTGCCAGTGGTAGAGTTTGCCTACAACAACAGCTATCACTCCAGTATCGGTATGGCTCTATATGAGGCTCTTTATGATAGGCCATGTAAGACTCCTATCTGTTGGGCGGAAGAAGGGGATAAAGGGTTCTTCGGTCCTGAGATTGTACAGGAGACTACAGAGAATGTCACTACTATTAGGGACAGAATCCGAACCACTCAGAGTAGACAGAAGAGTTATGCTGACTTGAAGAGGAGACCTTTAGAGTTTGAGACAGGCGGTTATGTGTTCTTGAAGGTCTTACCTATGAAAGGTGTGGTGAGATTTGGCAAGAAGGGAAAACTCGCACCGAGGTATGTTAGACCCTTTGAGATCCTGGAAAGGGTTGGGAACTTGGAATATCGACTTGCTTTACCTGTTAGCATGTCGGGTGTGCACAATGTCTTCTATGTGTCTATGCTCAAAAAGTATGTCCAAGATGAGTCTCACGTGATCAATCATGGTATGATCGAAGTAAACATAGATGTGACATTTGTAGTTGAACCTGTTCGTATCTTAGATAGGTCTATAAAGGAGCTTCGTAGGAAGGAGGTTGATCTTGTGAAGGTGTTGTGGAATCATCATGATGACGGTGATACGTCATGGGAATTGGAGTCTGACATGAGGAAGAGGTATCCTCACCTTTTTGTTGACGAGCATGCTTGAATTTCAAGACGAAATTTCTTTAAGAATGGTAGACTGTGAAGAGCCCAATTTTCATAAAATAATTTATGTAATTCAATAATTGTTCTATTAGTTGAATTATGATATTTGGGATAAATTCGTATGTCGTGGTTTGAGAAAATTGGTTTCGAATCATTTTATTTTCGAAAACGAACGTTATTTAGGGGGTCGTGAAAATCGACTTTTTATACTTTCAAAATTGGGAAAACTTCTTTCATGAAACTTGTAGAGCTCTTCGATACGATCTCGTGTATATGTGGAACGCAATATTCGGAGTTCTATGAATAAATTGTGAATATTTGAAAATTGAAAATTTTCTATAAATATCAAGAAAAATCTGACTTTTTTCATTAAGGACGAAAAAATCCAATTTTGACGAATAGTCCCTCAGCTCTCTCTCTCCTCCCCCCCCTCTCCCCCCCCGATCCGACCTGTTCCAACCCGACCTAGCCGGAACGCACCCCTCCCGGCCATGCTGCCGCCGGACCCGGACCTCCCCGCCATTGCCCTGAGTCGCCCAGTCGCCCCAGGAGCTGGATCGAAGCTCCTTTCCGAGCCTCAAACTCTACCCGGACAGTATTTCACTTTTCCGGCGTTGCACGGGCCGATCCTCTCCATTTTCGTGATGTTCTCTTCCTCCTGATCATCCCCATATAAGCCTTGCATTACAATTTTGTGTATGGAGCGAAAAATCAAGGATTGAAGTTTTCGATGGCTGAGATTCAATCTGGAAACTGATCGGAGGGCCGAGATTAATCTAACTTCAAAACTCGATCTAGGACGATCTAGACCTTATCTCGACAAAAGTCAGGTATTAAAGTTGTTCATAATTTCATTTGAAGAAGTTTGTAGTTGGCAACTTTTGCATCTAAGGTGGTTGACCACTATTGACCGCCGTCTGACCACCACGTGTGGCGGCGCGTTGGATCATATTTTAAGTTTACATTATCTGGACGATGATCTATGCATCCATACAAGCGTTTTGATAAATAACATGGTCATGTTAGAAAAATTTGATAAATAGTGGATTTACGTTTTGACGTTACTATTTACGGTTTTTACATTTTATCTTCAGTTTACAATTTACGAAGATCAGACCATCGGTTTTACTTTAAATTTTAATATGATGATCATATGACTGTCCCGATGACTTTGTGCGATCACGGGCGAAGATCCGATCGTTGGATCTTCGTATAATTGTAAAACAATGATTCAGGAGGCGATTCGTGAAGATCCATCCGTCAGATTTTCGTATAATTTTGATAGGATGTTTCCAAGTGCGATCCGTGAGGATCTAACCGTTGGATCATCGTTTAAATTGGAATCCGACCGTTGGATCGTCTTTATTTTAGAATCCGACCGTTGGATCGTCTTTATTTTAGAATCCGACCGTTGGATCATCATTTAAGTTTATTTCGTGCTTTGTTTGCTAAATAAAGACCGTACTTGATTAGGTACTTGACGGCTTGAGTTGACGAACATTTAGACTATTGTGATTTGTACTTTAAGTGAAAACGCAGCAGGAGTTTAGAGGTGAGTAAAACTCACGTGGTTCATATTACGAACCGAGTGCTTTAATATATTTATTTTATCGTAATGTGTGAAAAATATTTATGGATTAAATATTTGTTTTTAAAATCACATGGACTTGATCAACTACGGTCCATAGGTAAGTAAAAATGAATTTTAATTATACAAATGAATTTTACGATTTCCTTGTGTGAACTATAGATTGTATTAGTGGTCATCTCTGTGTGGATGATTAAGTATATATATATATATATATATATATTTTTTTTTCGTGGAATATATATATAGGTGGTGTGTTGATGTGTGATGATGTGATTGAGTTGGAATGATGATTTGGATTATATTTCACATGCTTAAATTTCATAATAATATTGTGTATCTTGGATGAGTTGATTTCGTTGTGTGAAAATATATTGTTGTGCTCATTTATGGATTTAGGGTCAACGTAGTGATCGGTATGGGTGAATCAGACTCTCTAATCCTAAGTGGATGATGTGATACGATTAGTTGAGTGAGTTAGATGCCACAACCCTTGTCGGATAATGAGGCTTGATTAAGTATGAGTATCGGACGTTCTAAATATGTATATAAGTATATATATTGATGAAATACGATAAAGATAAATATGTCGGATGTCATAACTTGGGCCAGGTGACGGGTTACGATTCAGTTAGAGCTCTAGTCTGTCAACACCGTATTTTATAAATACGATTCCGAGGTTTTTGGAAGAAATATATGAGTTAGGGTTTTGTGTCAATTTGTTGATTTGGTGATTGATTTGAGATTGTTAGTTCCTTGTGGATGTGGAAAGTGTTGTGTGTTCACTTGGGTGAAAACATATATGGTTTAATTAAACAACCGTTCTTTCTTTTTACTCATACAAGCTTTCAAAAACTTACCGGGTTTTGTGTTGTTGCAATCCTGGCACATTATTCAAATGGTGTAGCAGATATTCCTGCAGGTCAGGATAACCAGGGAGATGACGGTGCAGTTTAGGAGTTGCAGCATTTATTTGATTTTATTTAAGTTGTGAGGTTTGTTATGCTCATTTAAAGCTTTACAATTTAATTTGTGTGTGAGTTGTAATAATTACCCGAGGCTAAATTCGGGTTTTGAAATTACATTGTGTGGTGAAGTTGTTAAGAAAAAAGAAATTTTCAGGATAACTATTTTGAATTGTGGTAATTTTCATGTTTCGGATTTTGAATTTTATTCAAAAAATTCGGCGTGTGACATCTATTATTGGAATCTTATGTTTTTCGTTCTTTGTCAACCTAGCATTAGCAATGAAATGAGTTTTCAACTTTTGTTTAAAGCCTTAGGATTTACTTGGATTGTGAGGCCATGCTGCCAATATAACAATGAATTCATTCTTTCTTTCATTCACGCAATGCAAATTATTTTGAACTTGATTAACAACTAGTGGCAAATTTTGTTTACTTTCTGCTTATGAATTTGTTTACTATTGCTTATCTCAATTTAGGACCTTCCACTGAATGTCTGAATGCATCTTCCTGGAGTGTGGATTCCAAAGATCCTGAAGAGTTTTATGAAAATGATCCTTTTTAATGCTCAGCGAGCTAGAAATTGCTGACAATGCAGACTGGGAGACTAAGTGGCGTCAAGAAAAGGTTGGTAACTACTGATTCAAGTACCTATGGAAGTTAATGGATTGCGTACCCATTTCTGTTCCTTAATTGACTCAAGAAATACATACTGAAGCAAAAGTAGCACTCGACTTCCCATTTCTTCAAAGAAAAAAATCGTATGTTGCAATAAAAATGCCAAAATTTGGACCTCTGTCAGGTTAGGTTGTTTGAGATATATGCTTGGTATTGTACGTACCTGGACCCTTGTGTACTCTCAGAGCAAGTGGATTATTACTTAATTAGCAAGTTAATCCACTAGTCTACACAATCTCGATCTCACTAAGAGGACTTTGGATTCTTGGTAGCTTGCTGAAATGGATGCATCCATACGTCGATTTGGTCAATTCTGAGCACCCAATCTAGCTACCTCCATCTTGTTGTATCCTGCATTGGTACTCTTTGCTTTTATATAAACAAGTTGTGTAGTCCATCATGGATTATAGAGCTGTTCTCTTCCTGTAAGATGATGCGGATCTCTAAGGGCCAGGAAATTTGACATTTAGATGCAGGCTGTTATGCTCCTGTGGAGGAAGAAAACTCTGAACTTTCCTGGTTATTTTGTAGGGAGTTTTTGCTGAAGTCTTGGAATACTATCCATTGGATATCTTGGACCTAACAAGGATTATGTAAAGCTGACTCCAAGAAGCTGATCATGAAAATGTGACAAATGTACGTAGGTTTGACTTGGTGTATGAATGCCTTGATGCCTTGCCAGTTCTGTTGCAGCCAAGAAGCACTTCATAATACCAGTTTTCAGTACTGTTATGTGAAAACTTTTGCTTTAACTATGGCTATTTTTGTTGTCTTAACGTTGTAACATTTTTTTTTACTGCAAACCCCCTTATGCTATGTTGGTCTTAAGGCGAGTTGAGAATTTGATGAAACGTGATGATCAAGATATTGCTGAACAGTCGGTGAAATGGCATTGACACAACCTTTTGTGTATTCTCAGTAGAGATTTGTATCTCCAGCAAACATGGTTGAAGGTTAGACAACACGGATTTGAATAATGAAGCTGCTGTCTTTGAACAACATCTGACAATTGATGTACAGTGCAATGCTATTCACACCAGACACAATGAGATCTCAACATCTTGGACTCTGTAATCAGTGGAATGAAGACTCAACTCTTCTATATGAACATCACTGGAATGGCTGTTTCCAGATGGGATGATTATACCCTTCATTCTTTTAATAGAGACTGGTATGCATGTAACCTGTTATTTGGAACAATCTCAACTTAGATAAACGCATAGCATGATAATTACAACCAATGTTTTAAAAGGCTGAGGCGTAGCCGGGAGAGCCTTAACAAGGCGCTTGCCTTGAGGCGTAAGGCGTAAGCCTTATGTATAAATTTGTTATATTTATGTATAGAACTAGTTCTATACATAGAACATGTATTGTAACAAAAAAAAAAACATTATAAATTATCATTCATTCGTAATAGTCAAATTCTAAAATCATATGATTCAACAAAATCAGCAAACATAAAATAAATCCAAAGATTTATAGTTGATAAACCAAACAACAAGAACAATTATGAATTTAAAGTGGTAGCAGGACAATATCGCATGAACAAAACATAAGGAATCATTGACAGTAAGCTTTCAATCAAAAAAATAGGAGGAAAGCTATATATATAATCAGCTATATGCCAAACAGAGCACATGGCCACTGATCCATTCTTATTACAATCATATATATATATATATATATATATATATATATTACAATCAACATACAGAGCATATGGCCAGGAGAGCTATATATATAATCAACTATATATGCCAAACCGAGCACATGGCCGCTGATCCATTAATCTTATTACAATCAGATATATATATATTACAATCAACATAATACAAAACGTCCTATTCTCTTCCCAACCAGCTAACTCTCGAGTCCAGTTTTCTAAGTAATTAGAGTTTTCTAAGCAATTACAAACCAGCCAAGCCAATCAACATACATACAAAACCTTATGTTCAAACAAATTTCAACAAAACAGAGGATTCTAGTAAGACCCAATCCAACCCAAACAGAAGCATTAAAGCTCTATAAAAGACTGGATTTTTCGATGGCAGAGGGCATGTCGGACCGGATCTACATAAAATAAGGATGATCATACCTTATGGGTTCTTCATGATGTTGTCGGGGAGGAGGTTGTTGAGAACCAGAGAGTGCAGAGTCGGGGAGGGGCTGCTGAGAGTGATTTGGGGTTGCCTGGTGTTCAAAACGGCCTAAATGAATCTAAACACTCAACAAACTAAAACGACGTCGTTTTGGCATATGAAAAAAAAAACAAAAAAATCTGCAGGCGTGCGACCAGGAACCATTGACGCGTGCTTCCTCACCTTCCTCCGCCTTCGGCGCCTCTACGCCTCGTCTGCAAAACAGAATCAATTCAAGCAGCGCCTCATGCTTTCTGGGCATTAAGGTGCGCCCAAAGCGCGCGTTTTAATACATTGATTACAACCATTATTTTCTTGATCTTTTGACTTTTTGAGAATTCAGAACCTAATTTCGTGCATCACAAATCATTTATATATTCTAGTATTTGGAAACACAAACCAGAAGCATACAATTGTAGATATAAAAATATTCAAAAGGCCATTTAATATCACAATGCACCACACGATGAACTGTAACAAATATTACAATACTTCTTTATATTAACATTCTCCTTATAAAACCAAGTAAACCACAGAACAAGTACACCTAAACATGGTCGAACAATATCTGAAATATAATAGTAAAGGAGTTAGAATCGAACTTTGCGTACTATGACAGTGTCCTTTGCCCAGTAGCACCTCTACTAAGAATAGAATCTCGACTCTGAACATAATTCAGCCTCTAAAGCAAAGACTAGACCAACTTTACCGTAGGCAACCACACCTGTTTTCAGTGGCGAACTATTGACATTGAGTTTCAATACTCCTAAACCCTAAATTAATTAGCTTCCATTAGATTGGAGATAATACAAGTTTTCGTTTTCACAGAAACCCTTTTCCTTGTGCACTCCAATAGTTATTCCACTGCAAGGTCCTCCTCTCGTGAGTTACGACTGATCTTCACTTGAGAGTTTTCCCTTTTGCATATATATAACAAATCTTGATTAATTAAGTCCTTTGCAATTCTTGCCAACCAAAGAAAAGAAAATGAAAGCAAAAACAGGAAAGGAGCAAATAAAGCAAACCGGTTAGCCTAGTTTCCAATTTGCTAAAGAACATTCATTCAGCCGCCAACAGCCAACTTTAAAGATACTTATATCAAAACTCACAGCTGTACAAATATCAAAAAGTTCTCAATTGATAAAGGAGCCAAATGATAAAGCTACAAATGACTATCGAGTTGATTGGTCCAAAGTCCAAACTGGATGGACAACTGACAATTTGCAAATTGCATCCATATATGTAACTTGATTAACTGTTGCAAGGCCAACTCATGATCCTCTTATATTATTAACCTATGGTTCTGACCAGACAAAAAAGAATCAATTCTCACCATATTAAGTTGTTAGCTGCTGGGAAAACCAAAAAGAATTATTTAGCAGTGAGATTGAGTATCTTCCTGATTAAGAAAATAAAAATGATTATCCTGCTTAATCTTGGACGACGTTAAACATAAGTTCGTTAGTGCATGCAGTTTTGGCCAAAAAAGCTACAGTACGATGCTCTTAAGACTAAGCCAGTCTAATACACTCCCCTAGGTTCTAGACATAACCTTAACAGCATATCAGCCGTCCCATCAGTTAATTTCAAATAAACTATATATCTGTAAGTAAGGCTTCAAATAAACTATCTGTAAGGAAGGCACCAAAATGGATAATGACCCGAACTTCATAATTACAAGCAAATAAACAATCACACACACACACAGAGATACCAAAAACAAAAGGATTAAAATGCTTCTGTAGCCAAAGAAAAAAAAAAAAACAATTCACATGTAAATAATTTGTCTACATTCCCAATACGACAGTGGAAATTTTTAGTCCCTGAACTTCTCTATATATAGAGCCAGCAAATAAGACCATGTATAACTTCAGTACAGAAGCAACAGCAGCAGTTCTACACAGATCAAGAAATCGCATAGAATCACAAGAATAATGATGTTAATTTGGAATTTTCTAATAGAATCAGTTGGTGCCACTAAATAATGAACGTTCCTAAACCATCAAAGCTCAAAATTCACTCACTCAGGGAAAACAAGTTAAGAAAATTAGGTTCTATAGCATACCATAATTCACTCACTTACTTGTATGTTATACCATTTTAATTAAAAGCAACATTCCTGAACCATGAGAGTTCAACATTCACAATGACATGCAAAAGAGAAATAAAATTCTATATTATGAGCTACAAATTAATCTCCATCCACATGTCCTCTAAAGCACAAAATCATGTTAAGTTAATTAGCTACCTGTAAGTACTTAATCAAACTTCTAATCACGGGTCTGCTTATTATATTAAGCAAGCTATTCTGCACTGTATAAGAACATTGATGAAAATGCAAATAGCTAGCAACAAATTTCATAAAGTCCATATGACCAAATGAAAACCAAAACGGGCAAATTAATCAGAACCCCTTTTGGTTCTCTTTTGGAGTGCAGAAATGCACTCCAAAACTGGGCCTTATAAAAACATCAAATCCTAACGTCTTAAGGCAATTAGTAAGAGGAGTTTCAAGGAAAGCAACTCTTTACATGATTATATAAGTGAAATGAATGAAGAAATGAAATTGCTCGCATCAATTATGAAACATCTTCTTACATTATAATATAAAATCCATTCATACACTGTAGTCTCCGAATTGAAAACCAGCTAAGTGTAGATGTAGGACATCATGTTCCTTATCTATAAGTTAGAAATTTAGGGGCCATGGCCATGGATCATGTTAGAATGTGTGGGGATACAACTGCAGTGTAGAAGACAAATGATATCACCAACCAGAACTAAGGTCCACCTAGCTATCAATCATGCATGAGCATCTTTAGGCTAGTTTTATGATGTTGTCTTTCCGTTTGTTTCAAAGCATTTAAAAGTCTTGCAGCCAAATTCTTTTCACAGGCATTGATAGAAATTAGGAAGCATAGTTTATGAGGATTTTAACTTTGTAGCCACTCTAAGTCGTAAAACTAAAGTTGCAAAAAAGAAGCATTTATTACCATGAGATTGATGCAGATTAGTCACTAATAATGTGAACTGAAATAATCAGAAGGTATTATATGATAGTAGCAGCAAAACAGAAGATAACTGGTACTACTTATATTATGACATATCATGCGAGTATACTGTCAAGTATTCTACATCTGTATGAAAGAAGGAATAATAGATACCAAGAAAAGAAAAGGCACACAAATGAAAAAAAAGGAAGATGTTGAACCACTTAAGCACCCCAAACAGAGGTATAACCGACCTGAATTTTTTTTATTGTATATATAGTTCTTAGACCCTAAAAGCAATAGTCAGACATTTCATCTTGTGCTTAGATGTACGTAGTGATCAAAAGTGATCATTTATGTCATCTAACTATCCAGGTGTGAGGGTACGACAAAGTTTGCATCAATTTTGAAATTGGTTCATACCATCCTCATTGTGACATATATCTACCTAGTATAACTGGTTCTCTAGTCTCTAGTGAACACACATAGACCAAGTCTTCAAATTATTGCAGAAGATTGATTATTTAAATCAATGAGTAGTATTCAGCGTACTCTCTAATACGATGACCAATCATTAAAGATCAAACCATTTACAAAAAAAGGTAAAACGAACTTTAAGTTATGATATGAGATCAATCTTGGGAGTGCACTGGCAAGTTCTAAAGAAGAATGGAAATAGTTAGAACAATAGAAATAAAGATTTACTCAAACTAACCGTAAAAAAATAAATAAAAGTTCATTGTATAAATAAAGGTTTCGTCATATAGGTAAATAAATAAGTGAATAATAGTACATTTTAAATGAATGAAGAAAATGTGGTGAAAATGAGAAGTAATAACCAGAATTTGAATGCATACATCAACTATAGAGTAAAAGTAGATCTCTCTATTAGCAAATGAAATATATATCATATTTTATAAGCACAGTTTTAATTTTACTTACAATCTAAATCGGTAACATCAAGCAACTAATTGAGCCATTTCTTACAAAGGCAAATTGTGCATTCAACACATAATATTTTCATAATCGAGAGTGACTCAGATTGATCACTAAGGATTTAAGAGGGAATGTTAAAATCTTTGAGGATGACACTTCTTTTGTAGGAGGGGTAGCAAAAATGACCATCATCACACAAAAAGTGTAGCAAAAATTGATAAGGAAATGATATCCGGGGAAAACTCTCGTAAGGAGAGTGAGACAATATGTTGTTCTCCCCTTGGATGGTTTTAGAGCAATCGTGAGGTAATTACTAACTTGAGTTTCTGTTGTTTGTAGATGAATACTTGCATGTGTAATTTAGGCTTAGGATTTAGAAGGGAATGTCAAAATCACTGAGGATAATACTTTTTTTGTAGAAGGGGTAGCAAAAATCTCCATTATCACACAAAATGTATTACAACTCCTATGTTCAATTTATGGCATGAATATGATTAAGAAGCTTCTAGGAAAACAGAGAAAAATATAGTCAAGGAACTCTTTCGGTTCTTTTATATGTTGGGCAGAACATTTTCACGAAAGTGGAAGTCTTGGCCGCCAACTCGCTGTGCACCCATCCATCTACAAGCTAGAGATCCGTTTAGAATTTAGGAGTGTGACGCTAAAAGATGGGAATGCATGTTATTTTCCTTTCGCAGACCATAATATTTTCTTTTCGGATGAATTATGGGAATGCATATTTTGGCACAACACTTGCCTTGGAAATGTCAGTAAGAACGTACTTTCTATATTGGAACTTCGAAAAGATAGACCAATGGTGCCTTATTAATTTTCATTAAGAATGTATCAAAATCGATAAGGCAATGATGTTCGGGGAAAACTCGAGTTAGAAGAGTTGACAAGATGTTCTTCCCTCGGATAGTTTTGGAGCAGCCATGGGGTAATTACTAACTTGGGTTCCTGTTGGTTGTCGAAGAATACATGCAGGTGTAATTCAGGCCAAGAATTTAGGAGAGATTTCCAAAATCATTGAGGACGATATTTTTTTCATAAAATAGTGGTTGCCAAGATAGTGAAATTTTTGTCACGCACATGTCATAATCCTATTAAGAATATCTTTTTTTAATTCAAACACATATTCGGCAACTCAAGATAAATATTGGCTGGGCTACAATTATTAAGACTCGAAGGTTAAGTGGAAGCATAACATTAAAACAGGATATTCTTAAACTTCTAAATTTCGGTTAGCATTAGTTCCACCTGTTGCTATACAAATATACTCCTTATAAGGATGTTCTACTCTCTTTCCTTCGATACGGTCGCAATCTTTGTTAACACCCCCAGTATTTTTTTTTTTTAAATTTCTAGTAAAAGCATGCTTAGCCTAAAGGTTTAGTTTTTATTTTTTAGCCTAACAACCTAACATTTTTACAAATTGAAGTGGAATTGACCATGATGTGGGTAGATTTTATTCTAGTTGAAATTATTGATGAAATGGATAATGTAAGTATAAGTTTCTTATCATCTCGATTAGCAGTGGTAAATGGGCCAAAAAACCGGAAAACAACATGAGCCCGACACGTTTAATATCGGCCCGAACATGACAAAGAAGAGGTTGGACCGCCTCGGTCCATTCTTTGGGTTTGGACTGGGCTGAGTTATATTGGATTATGGATAGGCATGAGCCTGCCTCGCACGTCCCAAGCACGAAATAGGGGAAACTTTTATTTTCTTCTGCTTGTCAAATTTTTTTCTTTTTGGGCTAAAAACTTTGTTTTTATTTTCGTGGTATAGCATGAGAGATTCGTTTCAGCACGTTTATATTATTGATGTAGAACCGAATAGTATTGAGAACGGGTTTAGTTACAAGTATGAAAAAATAAAAATTCGAGATCATGTTTTACAAAATAGAAATTTTATGCATACCACAATATTTTTTTTTTTTGATGAGTGATGAGAATGCATATTTTTGGCACAATGCTTGCCTTAAAAATATCCATAAGAACGTGCATTCCATCATTGGAGAATATATCAAAATTGATAAAGCAATGATGTTTGAGGGAAATTCAAGGGAAAAAATGTTATTTCCTCGGGTACAAAGACAATGTCCCTTACCCAGTAGCATCTCTACTAAGATTAGAAGTTGAATGCACATCCCAGCCCTTTAAGGTGGTATATGAAAGTCAAAATATTGAAGTTAGATGAGCTGTGTACGAATGAGCTATGTGTCCTAATAAAACCAGTTGAGATGATAAGACAATTATTACTTACATTATCCATTTCATCAATAACTTCAACACGAATGTTACACTTTCAAAACCCTCATAAGGCACGGAATAAAATCTAGCCACATCTTGGTCAATTCTGCTTTGATTTGTAGGTATGTTAGGTTGCCCTACAACAACAACAACAACAAAAGTAAATATATTAAACTTTTAGGCTAAGTACATTTTTATCATAAACAAAAACAAAATAAAATAAAATCATAAAATACTGGGTGTTGCAAATAAATAACAAACCTTGACTAAATCATTTGCAATTCTTGCCCACTAATAGAAAAGAAAATGTGTTTCAAAAAAGCATCTGTATAGATAGTTTTTAGACCCTAGAAGCAACAATAAGACACTTCATCTGTAAAGATTCTGCAACAAAATATAGATTAATAAAGAATCTGTAAGCAGCAAAAAGGAAGGATCGTAGGCTGATTACAGCAAGAAGGCACCGGGCATCTGTCCAGCTCTAGAAGCCACATCCATATTATCGTCATTGTCATCATCATATGTGGACTTTGGGGTACAAGGCAGGAATATGATGTTCAAGGATAGTCTATCATTGTCTCTGACTTTGAATGTGAATGCGGCGAATTTCAACACACCTAATCATCTTATTCTTCCTTTCATCCACTCCACCGGGGCGATGTTTAGACATAAGAAGGCAGACAGCATTATCTCCTAGGTGTACCAGCCGATAATTGGGTAATGGAAGATCACCAAAATGATCATCCTTGTATTCCATCAAGTATGGAGGTAGTCACATGACTGTAGTTGTGTGTGATGTTATCAAAGTCATATGAAATCAGATGCACTGATATGTGCTAACAATCAAAAGGCTGGAATGTGAAAAGCACAAATTGTTTACCATCATTCACAACTAAACATGTGCCCTTAAAACAGAATTTATTGAAAAAGAATTGATCAGTTGACATTAGTCTTCTCCATCCTTGGTTGGGGTCAGTTGTGTCAAAAAAAAAGCTTGAACCACCATCAAAAATCAATATATTTATGCCTGCAACTACATAGTATATATCGAACTGACAAGTCAGGTCTGAGTGTGTAAAGGGATAACAAAAATACCTTCCGATCAGAGGTGATGCCAGTTTAGACCAATCATTGTCATCAAACATTTCAAAAGAGGATAATGATTTACCAAGAACGTATAGTTTGTTGTCCACCTCTACCAACCGGGTCTAGATATTCCCTTTCAACATCTTCTTCGGGAACGGCACCGGTATCTGACTCTCTTCCGCAGTCTCAAAACAATAGATCTTTCTGACTTGGTGATGTATGAAACACCCACTAATCGGCTGCCCTCGTGTTGGACAATGCAAATAAACTGGTTTCGCACCACCCTCGAACAGTATTTTAGAGCCCCAAATGCCGCAACCCATATAACGGGGAAGACCATCACCAGAAAACCTAATAACTGACGGTAATTATAGTGGAAAAGAAGGAGCAGAAAAACAGTTAGCACAAGCTGAGTGATAGAATGGTGTAGGACACATTGCTGCCCTTTTTGTAGTCACCGAAGCAGAGGTATATATAGTGTCACGCCCCGAATTTTAGAATAAAATTCAAAATCCGAAACATGAAAATTACCACAAACTCAAAATAATTATCCTGAAAATTTCTTTTCTTAACAACCTCACCACACGAAGTAAAATCAAAACCGAATTTGTCTCGGTTAATTATTACAACACAAGAACACAATAATTTGTAAAGCTCTAAAGAGCATACACACCTCACAACTCAATGAAATAAAAATAACTGCTGTAACACCTAAGCAGTCCGGTCACCTCCTTGGTTATCCTGACCTGCAGGAATATCCGCTACACCATTTGAATAGTGTACCGGGATTGCAACAATACAAAACCCGGTAAGCTTATGAAAGCTCGTATGAGTAAAAAAAAGAACGATTGCTTAATTAAATCATATTTATTTCTACCTAAGCCAACATGCAACAATTCTACAACCACAAAAACCAACAATCACAATCAATCAACAACTCAACACCAAACCCTAACTCACATCTTTCTTTACAAAACCTCATCATCGTATTTATAAAAATACGGTATTTGACAGACTAGAGCTCTAACTGAATCGTAGCCCGTCACCTGGCCTAGGTTATGGCATCCGACATATTTATCTTTATCATATTTCATCAATATGTATACTTATATACATATTTAGAATGTCCGATAATTGTATATACTCAACCAATCGTATCCCATCATCCACCTAGGATTAGAGCGTCCGATTACCCCATACTGGTCACTACGTTGACCATAAATCCACAATGTGTACAACTGTATGTTTTCACATAACTAAATCAACTCATCCAACATATATGATATTATCATGAAATTAAAGCATTTGAATATAATCCAAATCATCATTCCAACTCAATCATATCGTCATTCAAAATCAAGCCAATCAATATATATATTCCACGTAAATATATATATATATATATATATATATATATATACGTAATCATCCACTCAGGAATGACCACTAATACCATCTATAGTTCACACAAGAAAATCATGAAATTCATTTGTATAATTAAAATTCATTTTACTTACCTATGGACCGTAGTGATCAAGTCCATGTGATTTTTAAAAACAAATATTTAATCCACAAATATTTTCCACACAATTACTTAAAATAATTAATTTAAGTACTCGGTTTATAATATAAACCACGTGAGATTTACTCACCTCGAAATTCCCGCTGCGTCTTCAGTAAAATATAACTCACAATAATCCAAATGCTCGTCAACTCAAGCCGTCAAGTACCTAATCAAGTACGGTCTTTACTTAGCAATGAAGCACGAAATAAACCTAAATGATGATCCAACGGTCGGATTTCAAAATAACGACAATCCAACGGCCAGATTCTAAAATAAAGACAATCCAACGGTCGGATCGAATTTAAACGATGATCCAATGGTTAGATCCTCACGGATAGCCTTTGGAAACATCCTATCAAAATTATATGAAAAGCCGATGGACGATCTTCACTAATCGTCTCCCAAATCACTGTTTTACAATTATACGAAGATCCAACTGTCGGATCTTCGCCCGTGACCACACAAAGTCATCAGGACAGTCATATGAACATCATATTAAAATTTGAAGTAAAACCGATGGTCTGATCTCAGTAAATCTCAAACCGAAGGTAAACTGTAAAACCGTAAATAGTAACGTCAAAACTGAAATTGACTATTTATCAACCTTTTCTAACATGACCAAGTTATATATCAAAACGCTCGTATGGATGCATAGATCATCGTCCAGATAATATAAACTCAAAATTTGGTCCGACGCGCTGCCACACGCTGCGGTCAGAAGGAAGTCAACGCCGGTCAACCACCTCCGATGCAAAAGTCGTCAACTACAAACTTCTTCAAAATGAAATTGTGAACAACTTTAATACCTAACTTTTTCGGAGATGAGGTCTAGATCGTCCTAAATCGGACTTTGAAGTTGGATTAATCTCGGCCCTCTGATCAGTCTCCAGATTGAATCAGGGACGTCGAAATCTTTAACTCTTGATCTACCACTCTACACTCAAAATCGTGATGCAAGCCACATATGGGGATGATCAGGAGGAAGAGCATGTCATGAAAATGGGGTGGATCGGCCCCTGCACAGCCGGAAAATTGGTTTTCCGGCCGGGTCGGGTTTGAGCTTCAGATAGTGGCTTCGGTCCAAGCCTAGGAGCGGCGGCTGGGTGCGGTAATGGCAGGGATCGACTGGGCGTGAGGCTGTGATGCTGGGAAGGGCCGGGTCGTGGCCGACGGTGGCGTGACGGCGCCGCTAGCGTCAGGTGGGGTCGAAGCCGGGTCGGCCTGGTGTTAGGCACAGTCGCGCGAGAGAGAGAGAGGGGGGGAGGGCTTTTGCGGAAAAATGAATTTTTTTCGTTCTTAATGACAAACTCAGATTTTTCATTCTATTTATAGAAAAATTCCAATTTGCAAATATTCATAACTTATTCATACGAACTCCGAATAATACGTTCCACATATGCACGAACTCGTATCGACGAGCTCTACAACTTTCATGACGGAAGTTTTCCCAAATTTTGAACATATAAAAAGTCGATTTTCACAACCCCCTAAATAACGTTCGTTTTCGAAAATAAAATCATTCGAAACCAATTTTCTCAACCCACGACAATCCAAATAATCCCAAATATCATAATTCAATTAATATAACCATTATTGAATTACATAAATTTATTGTATGAAAATCTGGGTCTTCACATATAGAGAGCGATGATCGTCGGGAATGAAGGTTTCATTTTGCTGGCACAGAGTGCTCATTAATCGCAAGAGTGCTTGCCCACTGCGCTGAATAATTCATTTTCTTTCTTTCTCCACCTTGTATTCTTCATTCACATTCTTGATGCCCTTGCACTTGCCCTTTATCGGAAATTTAGATCTATACGACATTCCTATTGCCCTGCACTTTCTTTGACCCCTGCACTTTTGTTCTACATTTTCAACTTTATAACATGTTTGATCAAAATCCACGTTTACTGTTTAACATAAAAGTATCATTTATGAAGATATATGTTTTTTTTTCTTTCTTTGAATAGATGAAGATATATGTTTTTAATAAAAAAGAGTTTTATAAAACAATTTAATTTATAGTGAAGGTTTTGAATGAATTGGTTGTAGAAGGTTGAGTGGGTATCTCGCACGTGTGTGAAGCCAATATGGGCATAACACTGGAACGAATAGCTACAATTTGTTCGATTCAAGACTGATTTCATCTGCATTTGAAGCGGGAATGGTATGTATGCTTCATCCTTGTTATGTGAACGGTCGATCGAAATTAATTTGTACCATCCATTATTAGAATCTTATGTTTTTCGTTTTTTGTCAACCTAGCATTAGCAATGAAATAAGTTTTCAACTTCTGTTTAAAAGCCTTAGGATTCACTTGGATTGTGAGCCATGCTGCCAATATATATAATTCATATATATATATATATATAATTCATACTTTCTTTCATTCATGCAAATGCAAATCATTTTGAACTTGATTAACATAAAAGTATCATTTTATGAAGATAAGTGTTTTTTTTTAATAGATGAAGATATATGTTTCTAACGTAAAAGAGTTTTATCAAACAATTTAATTTATAGTGAATGTTGAGTGGGAATCTCGCACGTGTGTGAAGCCAATATGGCCATAACCGCTGAAATGAATAGCTGCAATTTGTTCGATTCAAGATGGAATTCATATGCATTTAAAGCGGGAATAGTATGTATGCTTCATCCTTGTTATGTGAACGGTCAATCGAAATTGATTCCATTATTGGAACCTTATGTTTTTCGTTTTTTGTCAACCTAACATTAGCAATGAAATAAGTTTTCAACTTCTGTTTAAAGCCTTAAGATTTACTTGGATTGTGAGGCCATGCTGCCAATATATATAATTCATACTTTCTTTCATTCAAGAATATGCAAATCATTTTGAACTTGATTAACATAAAAGTACCATTTTATGAAGATAAATACTTCTTCTTCTTTTTCTTGAATGGATGAAGAAATACGTTTTTAACATAAAAGAGTTTTATTAAACATTTTATTTTATAGTGAAGGTTTTGAATGAACTGGCTGTAGAAGGTTGAGTGGGAATCTCGCACATGTGTGAAGCCAATATGGGCATAACCACTGGAATGAATAGCTGTAATTTGTTCGATTCAAGGCGGAATTCATCTGCATTTGAAGCGGGAATGGTATATATGCTTCATCCTTGTTACGTGAATGGTCGATCAAAATTGATTGGTATCATCCATTATTGGAATCTTATGTTGTTAGTTTTTTGTCAACATAGCATTAGCAATGAAATGAGTTTTCAACTTCTGTTTAAAGTCTTAGGATTGACTTGGATTGTGAGGCCATGCTGCCAATATAATTCATACTTTCTTTCTTTCACGCAAATGCAAATCATTTTGAACTTGATTAACAACTAGTGGCAAATATTGTTCAGTTTGTGCTTATGAATTTGTTTACTATCTCTCATCTCAATGAAACACATACCAAGCTACTCTTTTGGTCTTCAATTCTAAGCTTCTCAAATTACTTTGCTTTATTTTTTCAATGTCATCCAAGCACAACTAGTACTGATTACTTTGCTTTACTATTTTCTTGTTTTGCTTTTAATATAGTTGGCTACTGAGATATTTTGCTTTAGTTGTCATTTTGGGCATAGACCCAGGTGAATTTTTATTTCAAATCTCATAATAATGTATGTGCTTTTGTTTATTTCTGACCAATGTTATCTGTTTTTGGTTAATACCGAAATTGTAATTTGCAAGTTGGAAGGTGATGGTAGCAGTTTGACTGGAAAGTTTGATTAAAATGACAGTTTCTTTTGTTATTTATTTATTTTTATTATTATTATTATTTTAATTGGGATATTAGATTTTTTGTGAAGCTTCAATATTGTAATGGTTGTATCACAGAAACATTACAAGAACTAATTCCTAAAATGGCTGTTATGGCTTAGATTTTTGAAGTGGCTGTTATGGTTTCACAAATTCCTCAAGTCACAGAGCTACCTAGCTCTAGTGAAAATGCTCAGTCATATTAACAAGAACTGATTGATGGATTTAGCATCAGTGATGCACTAGAAATAAAGAAGACTGAGAAAGAGACCAACCATGATGTGAAAGTAGGGCTGGGCAGGTAAAACCGAAATACCGGACCCATCCCGAGCCCGTACCGAAAATAAGCGGGACGGGACGGGATCAAAAATATAAAAATCACTATTCAGCCCGACCCGTACCGTACCGAACAAAATGGGACGGGCTTCAGTATTAATATTTGAAATCCCGTCTAGGCCCAACCCATGAGATACATATATAGCTTTTTTATCTTCTTATGCGATCCCCTCCCCCACTTTCTGTCTCTTACAACTCTCTCTCTCTCTCTCTTTGTTGTTCACCTCTCTCTTCCTCTCTTCCTCTGTGTTCACTCTCCTTCCTCTCTTTCTAACACTTTATTCAGCCTCTTTTACAGTTTGTCTTGGCACTCTAGACATCACCACCGCACCATCTTCAGTCTACCGAGGTAGCACCACCGTCGACGCACTGCCCATATGAAACGCTGCCCAGACCTGTTCTCATCAATTTTGATGATCTTTTTGAAGATCTGGGTTTGTCAATTTCTGCACGTTGAATGAGGAAAATAGCCTTTTTAGGGTAATTCTATATTTTCTTTCTTTTCTTGAGACTTGGGTTTGTAAAAGTTGAATGGAAAAATTGGAATATTTGGTTTATAATTGGATTGCGATGGTTTATGTCTTTCTATATTTTTTCGATTGATCTATGCCTTTGGTGATTCCGGGTTTTGGTTCATCTGCTGTGATTTTGAAGATAAAGGAATTTATTTTTGTGTTTAGGGTAGTGGAATTTTGGTTATGGGTTTATTGGTATTTTGGTTCTGGGTTCTTTTTGTGTTCTTCACCTTTACTTTTGCTTTCTTCTTTCTGCTATACTTTTGCTTTCTTCTTTCTGGACTCTGCTTTTGCTTTCGTCACGTGCACAAGGTAACTCACAAATCAAAGTTCAAGGTAGGAGTCACTTAAATAAGAGAGAGAGAGAGCTCAGAGAGAGTGGGAAGGTGAGTTCGACCTCCTTGGTTGAGAAGTGAGAACCACGTCTACGCGGCAAGCTCGCAGAGCAAGCCGAGCGCTACGATGATGGACCTTCTGCTAAAGCAAATCCTAAGTAGTTAATGCAGCCGTAGTCTATATTATGACAGACAAAACCCAGAAGTGTGGTTGCACTTTGCACTCTGCAACTTCGATTTTTTTTTCCCTTCTTCTTTCGGGTTTGTCCCGGATTGGTCCCGGCCCGGTACCGATCGGGTTCGGGCCTGTCGGGATCACTTCTCAAAATAGCCTAAAATCGTCCCGGCCCATCCCGACGAATATTTCCGGGTCCGGGATCGGGATTATCAAGATTTCGACCCGTCCCGGCCCGTGCCCAGCCCTATGTGAAAGTGGTGGAGTACTTCTTACAATAGATACGCGAGTTTGCAGGAAGAAATAGCTGAGGTTGAAACTCGCTTTATTGGGTTCTATAAGTGAGAAACAAATTGTTCTTTCTAATTTACATCATTCAAATTTATAGCTTCTTGTTTTGAATGTTTGAGAATAATGTATCCTTTCTTTTCTTTTTGAAGATGCTTGAATTTTTCCATTTTGCTTGCACATCTGAGGATATCAACAATCTTGCCCATGCATTAACGCTAGAAGGAGCCATGAACAATGTCATACTCCCTTTCATGGATGATTTGATTATGGCGTTATGTAACATGGCTAAGGACAATGCTCATATTCGTATGGGGCCTCGTACTCATGGCCAGGTGAAAAAGTAGCTTCCTGCATGAACTGAAATTCCTTTATACTTGGTTTAGGAAAACAGTTTTTCATTTCTGCTGCTTGTACGTACACTTCCTCTTCGACCTTTTCGTAGAGTTAGCTTTTGTAAAACAACCTTGCTTTGTTGTCATAATTTTCTTTGACTTGCATTTATACCTCCTAATGCATTTAGTTCTTTATCATTTTGTAGCCTAATGCATCCACAATTGTGGGGAAAGAAATGGCAACTTTTGCTGTGAGATTAAGGAAAGAAAGGAAAGAGATATCTTCGATGGCGATAATGGGGAAATTTTCTGGTGCTGTTGAAATTACAACGCTCATCTTGTTACATATTCTAATATTAATTGACCTCAAGTTGCTGAAGAGTTTATAGCATCTCTTAGATTGAATTTTCATCCCTATGTTACTTTAAGCAGGTGAGAGTCTTGAATCTTGATAATGTGACATTGAAAACATTGTTTTCCGTTTAAAAAAGAGATTGAAATAACTAATTTGTGCTAAATATTTGCACAAATAACTAAGGATGGTGAGGAATTGGTTCATCAACAATGCCTCAGAAAGTATGCCCTATTGATTTTGAAAATAGCAAAGGCAATCTTGGTGTGGCTAATGCCAATCTTTATCTCATGAGCATGAAGTTGCCTATTTCACGTTTGCAGGTTAAAAGAACTTCAGTTTTCCTTTCAACTTGTTTCTGTTCCCTGCAAGTCCTTATGGTTTTATTAGTTGCAAGAATAACACTCCAAAGGTATGTATCTGCCAACGAACTACCATATAGCAATTTGTTATATATATATATATATATATATATATATACACACACACACACACACACATATTTTATCCAGAGTGGAGTTATGCTTTGAAATTAAAGTGTGAACTTCGAGTTTTTGGTCGCTTTTCGGTCGCATATCCACATCTCAACCGTTCAGTTTTTAGGTACTAGTGTATAGATCATGTCTGCAAATTTTCAGGCAAATTGATAATCGTTCAAGTATCTAACTTGCTTAAACCAATTGACGGACTGAATCTATCCAACCTGAACCGTATTAGCTTTAAGGGTAAGTTCACCCATTGAGTCATCAGGTCACCTACCATTCACTATTTTTGTGTTATTTTGCCCTCTGGGTCACAAGTACAGTGTATTTCATGCCCTAGGTTACCCTGAATAGTGTTCTGGGTCACCATGGTGACCTGCACAGTATATTTCGTGACCCAGATAATGAAAATATACACTAAAAAACAGTGAATAGTAGGTGATCCAGTGACCCAACGGGTGAACTTGCTTTAAGGCAGTTATCAATGCCTTAACGATCATCAATTTGGCTGAAAATTTGCAGAGATGATCTATACACTAGTACCTAAACACTGAACGGTGGAGATGTGGATATGTGACCGAAAAGCGACCCAAAACTTGAAGTTCACACTTTAATTTCAAAGCTGAACTGCGCTCTGGATAGAATCTATATATATAGACACACACACACACACATACATATATATATACACACACACACACATAATCTTCTTTCATTACGTTGTTTGTTTGTCATTTAGGCATGCATATTCCTCTTCTGGACTGAATAGTCCTCTAAAGTTGATAGATGATCATGCCGGATTGCTAGCTCATCAAGATTCATCAAGAGTATCACCTTTTGTGGGCTCTTATGACTCTGGTAGAAGAACTCCCTGTCAATTATGATGATGTTTAAGTCCTGCAATGAACTAGGTTCCTACCTTTACCATACTCTAGTGAAGTTATCCATGACAGTTCTTATTTTTGTCAAAACGACCATAAAGTTTATACTAACATTACATTTGGAGACACCTAAAATTCCTTAGTTTACACTGAAGGCCGGTGAACTTTTAATATTGTTGGGAACCCAAAAAGGAAAAAAAGGGGTCGCATTTCTAAATGCCTAGGGAGAGAAAGTTAAGGGCATCTATTTCTTGTATAACAACGCCTTTGTTACTTCAAACCTGTAAAAGTGAACTAAGAGGTTTTTTTTTTTGGTACAAGTGGAATTTCAAGTTTGGGGAATGAGAAAGTGGATCCAATCCACTTATGAGAAGATGTAACTTTTCTTAACGATATTAGCCTACCCAAAACAAGGGAGAAGAAACCTGAGTGAGTCTTTGAGCTTGTTAATTATATGCTTCCCTTTTAGGCCTTGTGCACCTGCAGCTGCTTCTCTTGATGTGTACATGTATATATCAATGGTACCGTATTTCTTTTTTCCCCTCCTTCACAGAACTCCTTCACTTGTCTAGGCTCCAATGACCCTCATATGTGAGCCTAGAGAACTAAATACGAAACTAAGTGACACATAGTGAGATTTGACCAAAGGGTCTCTGTATCAGTGCAACAATAAGACCCCATTAATTGAAAAATCATGTTATCTACTTATTGCTGCTGCTGTTAAGATTTTGCTGAGGATAACTTAGGACATCTCAGTAACAAGGTTTTCTATTTTGATCATTTTCAAACTCTGGCACTTGCTTCTCCACAAGCCGGTCTCTAGAATAACCAAGGTCTGCTTATTGCGGATGTTGCCAAGGGGCTAGATATGGAGGTACCTTCATTTGCTTTGATGAGAATTCCATTTTTGTACCTTCTGCAGATAGAGGAACTTTTCTACTCTTAGACACTTAGATGATTGAAATTAGGAAGAAGAAATTGGAAGCCTTAATTCTAAAATGAAGTCTTACAATAAAGAGCCATACATGGTAAAGGAAGGTCCATTTCTAAATGGTGATCAGGAGTATCCTACCAAGTGTTTTAAACTTGTCGATATGAGAAAATCAAGAAGGATAATCAAGGATGTTTTAGCTTCTGGTCAAGTCGTATCCTTAACTGCTGAAGCATCAAAAGGAATTCAGATAAGCTTGGAGCAAAAACTGCTTCATATTGTGAAAGGGAAAGGGTATGACTAAAGGTAATGATTATGCTGAGGCTGGTGATATTTTGAGGTTCTTGAAGCTAGAATTGATGGGAATGTGAGGATTTATAGCTCTACCAAAGGTAGTGGGACTACAATTAATAGATGGGCAGCTGTTTCTGACATATTATTATTATGGGTAACGTAGGAGACATCTCTATTTTTCCCCCGGGGAATCCTTATACCACTGCTTAGCTTTCAATTCGCCTCTGACCATCAAATGAAATGTGAATAACCCGTCCTCCTCTCTTTGAAACAAAGGACGCTTCTGTAGGTGCTTGAAACAATTTTGTCTTCTCCATATTACTATATCTCTAGAGTCAATAATTTTATATGAGGAACTACTAAACTCAATCACTTGCTGCTGTTACTCTTCAGTTTTCTGTTGAGGTCTATCCTGTAGAGGTACTCAAATTGGATCAGTGATCGATTTCTAGGTTTCGTCGTAAACCTAATTGGTTACTTCCAATTATGTAAATCAATAGTTCAAACCGCACTCAAAAAGGTAGGGCATTTCCCATTTTTATAAGAACTTCTGTACCAGAAACAATGGTATCTCCAACTATAGCCCCTCTGGGACATAAAATATATCTTTTCTCACCATCCCCATACTGTATGAGACAAATGTATGCATTTTGATTAGGGTCGTATTCTATAGTTACTATTCTACCTATAATGCACGGATATGTGAAATTGCCTTTGTATCCTGTACAGATCTGGGATACGAGTACGAAACGCGTCGGAAACATTCGGATACGTAAGAATGTAAATAAATCGGATATGTGGGGGTAATACTGACTTTTTACCCTGAAAAAATACAAAAAAAAAACCCAGATCGAGAAAGAGAGAGAGAGACGAGACCTAATCTCAGCAGCTTCGGAGTCCTCTTCTGCTCTTCTGCTCTTCTGGTCTTCTTCACAAGTCGGACCTTTTCTGCTTACAACTTCTCCTATTCTTCGATTCGCTTGGAGCTTTGAGGCGCTTCAGGTACTTTTGTTCTGGCTTCGTCGTTCCTCTTCTGCTTTTCTACTCTTCTTCGTAAGTCGAAATCTTTTCTGCTCTTCTGATCATATTTGTTCTTCAATCAGTTGAATGCTTCAATTTGGAGCTTGGAGCTTCTCTCATATTTTCTATTCGCCTGCATGTCCATGGAGTTTTGAAAAATCCAAACATCTCAGAGATAGAGAGGTAGGAATTTATCGAACGAACCGCACTCCTTCGTATACATCAGGAGTCCGTTGATGAGAAGGGGTTAGGGAAAGCTTGAACACAATTCCTACAGTGATGAATATAAGTGCAATTGAAATTCACTGTGACTGTTAGATTTGGATCATACTCCCTTTTTGACATACCCTCCTGGGACAGATTTGCACTTCACAGATTTTCTTTGTGGGGATATCAGCCTGTAGGTTAAACTGTCTTGTTGATAATCCTTGTGATGCTTCAACATCTTTTTTTGGAGAAGGAAAAGAAAAACACAGGCCCTTCAATTATAGGCCCTCCAATGATGGATTTTCCCCCATCTCTGTAATTCCTTACAGCATTTGTACAACTTTTCCCATCCTTGGCCTATAATTGAAGGGCCTGTTAGTGGAAGCTCCCTCCTCATTTTCATAATTTCAAATTTCAGGAGTATCGCCTTCTGCAGCAGTTAGGAACATGGAGAAGGCAACTGCATCCCTTATACAGTCAAGCCTGAGTTGAATCTCATTTCTACATGATCTGCATAGTCGAATTGTTTTTGGATTTGAATCCATTTCAAGTACAGCAGTGAAGCCAGAAAATTGTAATGTGTTCCCCCATCTAAGAATAAGGCGTCATTTTTCATGTGCGACCTTGTAAAAATTGCTTATAACTATAATACAGTGGTGTTTCTAAATTTCTTTTACACTAAATACATTTGGAGAGGATCAGATTGAGCTGAGTCAAGAAATATGTAATTATGCACAATATATAAGTGTGGACAGAACTGATCATTCATCCCAAATATATGTCCTTTTTTTTTTCTTTTTCTTTTTTTGACGCAGCAAATGATTCAAATAGCAATAGTTTCCTCCCAAATGCTATTCAGTTATCAAAAAACTAAAAGCACCTTAGTTTCGGACACAAGACCATGACTAAACAAATGTTTTGCTTGAGGTTTTAGAAACAAAAACTCAGAGACTCCATCCATTACACAGAAAATTTCTAGAAACAAAAACTCAGAGCTGCTGTAGAGATCCAATGGGTTCTGCTCTAATTCGCTCAATGCCATAAATAAAGTATTATTGGAGACGGTGCTGGCTGGGTTTGCAGTTTTAAGATTTAGGTATTTTTTCTGAAAATTAATCGTGGGTCTTGATTCTGGGTAATTATATGTGCGTCCCACAAATATAAGCTTCCATATGTATTCTGAAGATGACCATGAGGCCGTCGGGTCCTCAACACCCGTAGTAGAGTTTGTGTCGGAATCAGAACTGTGGGAGGAGCAAGCAAACTGGGATGACCAAGACAAAAGCTTATATTTGTGCGTGGGCGACTACTATAGGAGAAAAGACAAGGTACTTTATGTTGTTTATCGTATCAATTTGAAAGCCCTCTTGTTTAGTGTGGATCTAGAGTACGAAACCGTGTTCTGAGTTTCCGATGATGATAATTTGGGGAAATGTGCCGGTTTTAGTATGGGACTGTCTATGATATTCTTGGGTGGAGGATTTAGAGCCAAGTACTCGAAAGTATTTGTTGTCCCAGAGCCGCGTACAGGTATTTGGGCCTATCAGATTCGTGATAATTTTGAAGGTGGTGGTTTAGCTCATTTCTTAGACGGCAAAGTGAGGCCACTTATATGGGAGGTTGAAGGAAATTTGTTCGCTCTCGCTCGTAACCCGCCTCCTCGAATTGACACCGGTTTCCCAGCTAGTGAATGGAGAAACCGTTTTGAAATGTATGACCCGGCCCAGAGTCGATGGGTTGGTTTGCCGGACCCTCCTTCTTATGTTAAGTACCCTATCGTTGCTGTTGATGAGTCTGGTGGTGGTGGTATTGATGAGTGTGGTGATGAGGAGGAGGAGTCCGTTGGTTGTTATGACGACGCTTTGAGAAGGCACTGTTACTATTCAAGCTTCTCTTATGCAATTTTAGGTAGCCAACTTTTCGTGTCTAATCCACACTATCATGAATATTCATACAAGTGCAACCTTCACAGCAAGCGTGAAAACTAGCCAGTCGAGTGGAAATTTTCAAGTTTCCAATTTCAGGGTGTAACTATAGGGGTTCAAGCGGCACAAGGGTTTGTAGCCTTTTCCTATGATGTCAATTTCCGTCCACCTGAATATGTGGTTAAACTTGAAGATAATCCCTACTTCAATATCACAGTGCAACTGTTGATAAATGGCTATGATGAACCGGTGCTTTCTCAATCTCTAATGATGCCACAAGAGCTGGAAGGAGTTCAAGACTCCCAATTTGTTGACCTAGGTGGTCAAAAGTCTGCTTTCTCTATTCTAGAATGAGAGATTCCAAGTTGCTTGTGACCGCCATCACATTTGGCTTCCAACTCGAAGAGAGAAATAGCAGCTTCAAACTCAAAGCCAAATTTTATCCTACACGCAACTGGGAATTCAAAATAAAGCTGGGTCTAAGGCTAAAGTTTGGGGTACGGAACAGATGTTTGGTGCTGTTGTTGGTAAGGTTTCAACCCCCTTCACCTTTACAGAACTTTTATGTTTTTATATGTATTTTGTTGAGAACCCCCATATCATTTTTTCTCCTTCCCTTCCAATTTTTGAAGGAATATATGATATGCTTTGTTTATCAAACTTTGCAACAGGGTACGTAAGATAATGAAATGAAGGGAAGTGCATGCTCATGTGGGACCTTGCAGTTTTATCAAGATGAGTGGTTGATCTTATCTAATGGTGCACATTATTATATTTAAGTTCTTTTCAATATTTCTGGTTTTATCATGATAGTTGTTCAGAAGTACTGTAATATTTGTTTTAGGTTTGTCTTGTTTGGTTTTGCATATTATAGTATGGGGGTTTCAATGTTGTTCACATTGGGTGTATTTATCTGTGCTTTAAATTACTGAGATGATCTAAGTCCTCATCAATAAAAAAAAAAAAATTAATTCCTCGTCCTCGTCCGTAAGCTCTCATTGGGTGCCAAGTCCAGGTATGAAATAGTTTTCCATTCCATGCATTGCGTGATTACTTACCCATAAATAAAGGATGTCCTGCGCTAGAAAATTTGGGGAGTTTAAAAAAATTAGGCATTATTCTTCAATTCCCTTTTAAGTGAAATTTTGTTTTTCCATTGCACCAAAGTCCTCGCACCTGGCGGTCAAATTTCATCCCAAATCAGTCCCTTCTACCCTTCTGTTTCTGTTTGAAGTTACAATTGGTCCAATGAATATTCTAATTTTGTCATCTGAATTGGTTTAGTGACTCGCGAATTAATGGACTACAGGGATGATGGATTTTTTTTTTTTTTTTTTTTTATGTATCATGAATGAGTTTTTTGGTGGAACCTGATGCTTATATAGAAGCTATTCTATTTGATACCAAATTCCTAGCATCAAAGTTTGATTTGGTTATCGGGAATGACAACCCCCATAAGTGCTTAACGACCTTGACACCCTTCGCCGACACCAGATTCGATATCTCACTACAGCCGCTGTTAAAACCACTATAATGTGAGTTTTTTAATTTTTTTTATCCCCCTTAATCACCATTATTGCTACATGCAATTAATTATCTACCGAGATGAGCTTATAGTTTTTTTTTTTTTTTGGTTCATCTGTCAAGTTAAAAAAGAAAGCACTTTTACCCTTCCTCTTCATTAGTTCACTTTTCTCCAGATACGTAAGAGGAATAAGTCGTCAATCCTTCTATCTCGCATCCATGCAACTTCATTTTTCTGGATGTTGTTGAAATTAGGGAAAATCATGCAAACAGCACCTAAACTTTTTCAAACTATTAATTTTCATATCTCAGGTTTGGGAAATATGTGGGGCTGACGTTTTGGAGTTTGAAGACTTATAAGAATATATGGAGAGTACCCGCGAGTTATAGGAATCAGGACAGGATTTTCAGGAAGCATTTGATATTTGATTCGAAGTGTTTTAGGTCTTATAGGGCGTTGACGTCTGGCTATCTAATGAATCTTGTGACTTGTTAAAAATTTGTTTCCCTCATATGAGATTTTCAATATGAACTGGGATTGTAGAAGAGTAGAAGAAAGAGCCTCTTCCTCATCGGCTTGCACTGCAACCAACACAAAAAACACGAATAACATCATCATTTTCATAATTAGCGTCATTGTGCAATATATCTCTGCGTTTTCCGGCCAGCCTCTTACATATTTTTCTTCGGTCATATATAGTTTTTCAAAACACATGCATGCATGATTACCACTGTTTACAAATAGAAATTTCATCTGGAGTTGTTGTTCTTTGAGGAGGCTCATAAGGGCCAAATTAAAGATTAATAAAGCAGATCCCAACAATCGTCAAGCTCTGTGTTTCATAATTTTGCATTCGATGTGTTGCATCATTTGATGATGAGCTGTATGCTTTTTTATTTTCCAGTACTGTAGAATTACTCTCACGGATTCTTTACCCATCTATTGCCTCCTTTCTAGTAATCATGACTAGGCAGACATGCATTATATAAGCCAAGCTTAATTTGTTTGCAGCATTTGCTAGCACTTTCAAAATTTCAAACCGAATAATTAGTCAAAGAAGGGTAATATCATACATAATGATGGTTAATTAAGATTAATAATAAAGCTTCCACCGTCCAAGGAAAAGAAACTATAAAGTTAATTTAGGTCTTTGTGTTTCATTGTTAAAGAATTATCCATTCTTAGTATGATTTCTCCAAAAAAAAAAAAATCCATTAAACAAAGTTAAAGATATGCGGTTACTATATTTAAATAAAATTAAGGAGATATTGGGAAGAGAAGGAATGGGGGTGAAGAAGAAATACTCGGAGAATAAAAATTTGTGGCAATTTCTGGATTATTGAAACATGTACTATGACATTTACAGTGTTTGAATTATAATATACCCAATATGTCACAGCTCACTGGCAGATAGCCATATATCACCACAGCAACATGTAGAGAGGCTTTAAACCAAGTACTAAGTTTTTTAATACATGTCCAATTTGCTATATAAAATTAGACATTGTCCATGCATCTTTTTTTGTTAATCGCAGTCCATTTAGTATTTTTATTAATCCATTTTACCCTTACAACCAAATAAGATAAATAATTTATAATTCAATAATTGAAGCACAATTGTAGCTCAATTAAAAATTTTACATTTCAAGTTTCAAATACATATAATATATGAATTTCAACAAGAAATAACTGTCATAGAACTAAACGCATTCGTATGAAGCAAAAATATACACCTAAGACGCGGGTCGAGAAACATCTTAAACCCAATTGTACCAAATAATGACATACCTACATTATCGGGTGGGACAAGAAAAGATGCGCGGACTGCAACTGAATATCTACCTAATAGATATTTAAAGATGTATAGTAGGTACTTAATCTACCTAGACATATGAAGTAGAAAAGAAAAAACATAGTTCATATCATCAACTTAATCAAAAGGTATAAATATGTACAGATTTGAATATCTATCTAATAGGTATTTAAAAATATATATATATAGTAGGTATTTAATTTACCTAGACATATGAAGCAAAAAAACCTAGCCCTTATCACCAACCTAATGAAAAGGCCTGTACAAATATGTACATATTGAACACATACCTAATTAAAAGGTAGAAAGTATGACAAAACAAATTAGAGTGACGGTCAAATGTGACCTCAGATATAAAGATAATAAGATATATAGAAACTTGAATTACCTGTTGATAAGGCAAATGAATGTCGAATAAAATCTCCAATCGAATACTGTGACAAATAGTGACCAACACTGTAACCGAATATATATTAAATGTATGCAAAAAACTTCTTACCAAGTCTATTATAAAGGTAGCTACGAATTAAGTCACATTAGAAGGAGAAAAGTAACTAAGAAGAAAGAAGCCACACCAAAATCATAGGTATGAGAGAAAAAGAAAGAAAGAAAGGAAGGAAGAATAAAAAGAAGCGAGAAAAAATATGTGTTGTTAAAGAAAGAAATGATTCGGTAAGAATAATGAAATGTTAGGATGCTAGGGTATTTAAAACATTATATAAAAAATTTATTAAATTTAATATACTATTAATTAGCTTTGATTAACAATTCAGTCATTTTAGCTTATGGCCAATGGGAGAAAACCTAAGGGAGGAAAGCCACTTGTCCCGCTGCCCCGCCATACCTGCGTTGACCTATGGCCTTGCCTACGTGCGTCAAGTGCGGTCGGATGAGATCTTGGTTAGGTGATTGGAGAGTGGGTGTCACGCCCCGAATTTTAGAATAACAATTCAAAATCCGAAACATGAAAATACTACAAACTCAAAATAATCATCCTGAAAATTTCTTTTCTTAACATCCTCACCACACGAAATAAAATCAAACAGAATTTAGTCTCGGTTAATTATTACAACTCAAATCCAAAATGAACTGTAAAGCTCTAAATGAACATACACACCTCACAACTAAATGAAATAACAAAAGCTGCTGTAACACCTAAGCAGCTCGCTCACCTCCCTGGTTATCCTGACCTGCAGGAATATCCGCTACACCATTTGAATAGTGTACCGGGATTGCAACAACACAAAACCCGGTAAGCTTATGAAAGCTTGTATGAGTAAAAGGAAAGAACTATTGCTTAATTCAATTCATAATTATTCCCACACACAACAACACTAAATAATTTCCAAACACAAGTACTAACAATCTCATTCAACACCAATTCAAGATATCAAGACAAACCCCAACTCACATCTTTCTTCACAACCCTCAACGTCCTATTTATAAAAATATGGTACTTGACAGACTAGAGCTCTAACTGAATCGTAGCCCGTCACCTGGCCTACGTTATGGCATCCGACATATTTATCATTATCGTATTTCATCAATATGTATACCTATATACATATTTAGAACGTCCGATAATTCCACATACTCAACCAATCGTATCCCATCATCCACCCAGGATTAGAGCTTCCGATTACCCCACACCGATCACTACGTCGACCCTAAACCCATAATGAGCACATATATAATATCACATACTGAAATCAACCCAACCAAGATACATCATATTATTATGGAATTACACAATTGGAATGTAATCAATTCATCAATTCACTCAATCATATCATCACTCAACAAAATATATTTTTCACGTAAATATATATATACGTAATCATCCACTAAGGAATGACCACTAATACCATCTATAGTTCACACAAGAAAATCCTGAAATTCATTTGTATAATTAAAATTCATTTTACTTACCTATGGACCGTGGTGATTCAAGTCCATGAAATTTTAAAACAAATATTTAATCCGCAAATATTTTTCACACAATTACTAAAAATAAATAAATTTAAAACGCTCGGTTCGTAATATGAACCATGTGAGTTTTACTCACCTCGAAATTCCCGCTGCGTCTTCAATATAATTATAATTAACGCCGAAATAGCCCACTCAAATAAAATCCGTCAATCACCTAATCAAACGTGATTCGAATTTAGCCAACAATTTCAACACATAAATTAACTACCATTTAACGGCCGGATTCTAATTTACATTAAAATCCGATGAGCGGTTTCTTACGAATCGCTCCCCTAATTACCGTTTTGCACATATACGAAGATCCAACGGTCGGATCTTCACCCATGACCACACAAAGCCTCTGGGACAGTCATATGATCATCATAACAAATTTCCAAGTTCATCCGACGGTCCTAATTTCACAGATCAAAAATCTAACGATCGAAATCACAAAATTCATAACTAATTCATACGATATCCGAAAAATACGTATAATACGCCGAAATGATCGTATCGAAACATAGAATCATAAAATGGACAGAAACCAAATTTTAGACCTTCAGAGGTGGCCGAAAAGGGTCGCCTGAGTTAGGGACAGAGCCACCACCAACCACCGCCAATGGTGTCGGGGCCGAGCTTGTCCCATTCGTTTCATCATTCTGAGCAACTTTCATAACTAGCACAAGACCAAAAAAATGACGGGAAGGGATCGAAAAGTACCAATTACAGTCGGCGGCCGGAAAAATTCCAGAAACAGGCGAACTTGAAAACCGACGTGAAAACTGCAACCTCAGGCCCCGATCCCTTCTAGAAACTTGTTCAGAACTTCCTTGCGAACTCAACAAGCCAAGAATCACAAGAAACGATCGTGTATAGCTCGAGATATCTTGATCGAAAGTTTGGTTGTTTCGATCCGTTCGGGCCGAGCTCCGACGAACCTGAAAACGTTCGACCCAGTTCCGATCCTTCTTGGTGCTTGTAGAGGAAGTTGGGGCGAGCTCAATGAGCCACGAATCAAGTGAAATGGTGGTGTGTAGCTCGAGATATCGAGATCGAACCGAAAACGACCCTTTTCGGTTCGGGCCGTGCCGCCTCCGCTACAGGCCGTGTCGCGGCGCAAGGCTGCCTCTGGCAGCTGTGCAAGGTCGAGACGAAGCTCCTGGAAGTGGTTGCAGCTCGAGTGGTGGCCGGAGGAGGAGATGGGAGCTCGGCGAAATTGTGCCCTGTTTTTTGCGTCTCGGCCGCGCGGAGGGAGAGAGAGAACTGCAGTTCTTTCCAAAAACAGCAAGAGAGGCCGGTGAAAAATAGGGTTTCCCAAAAAAAAACTAGGGTTTTATCTATATATACTCGTTTTTGAAAAATCTTCTAAATTCGATAACTAATTCAGAAAAAATCTGATCTTCGTGTTCTGCACGTGTACGGACTCGTATCGATGAGCTCTACAACTTTCATGAAGGAAATTTCTCCAAATTTTGTACGTAGAAAAAGTCAATTTCTCAAACCGAGCATTTCGAGCTTTTCGTTAAAAATAATTGTTTCGAAACTTCGATAAATGTAAAAGTGAATTATTATCGAACAATAATCGTGAAATCGCATAATAATCATTCAACACAATTCCTCGAATTTAAAATGAAAATTGCGGGTAACTCGAATTTAAAATGAAAATTGCGGGTATTACAGTGGGGTTGGGAGTGTTTCTTTGTCTCAGTTTCAGCAAACAGCTGTGTCTGCACATGTTTTGGTTTCAGGTCAAATGCTGGTGATTGGTGGTTTGGCTGGGGTGCGCACCCGATCTGGGTCACTGGTTTGTGATTGGATCCACTGGATCTAGTTGCAAAGTCGGTGTAGATTGGGTATCACTTGGCTTCAGATCGCGCAGCAAAAGGTGGTGATGGGAGTTACAGTGTTGGGTTTGACCTCCAAGTTGGGCACTTAAGGATTGGGTGGTGGTCGTGGGGGATGTGATCTACTGGTGCTTGGCCGGTGGCGTCTATCCGATGGCGGTTGGGATTCAAAGGCGACGGTGGCGTGATGGCCTTGGAGTGCGATAGTAGTGGCACCTGTGCAACAATCATTTTGGGTTGGGTTTAAGGTTTGGACCTTCATGTCCTTAATCCGATGGTGGGCTATTCTGGGCCTAGTGGTTCTTGGACCTGGGGTTTTACTATAGGTCCATTAGGGTTTGTTTTTCATGTTGAAGTTTTTACTTATTTATTTATTTAATTGTTGGTAGTTGAGTTAATGAGTTGCTATCAATATTTGGTAAAAAAAGGGTAGGATTGGTCCCAGTCTATACACCTTGTGTGCCTAGCTATCTGCTCTAAGTAGGTGGCGAGTTCCTTGCACTAGAAAATGGTCGCAACCTCCTAGTGGTAGTAATGTGTCTGCTTTGGGTAAGCGGCGAACCTTACTTAGCCAAATGGTCGCAGCCGCCTAGTGGCATGATGAAACTAAGTGTCACCGAATTTATATTCCGGTGGCAACATAGTGGGAAAGCTGTGCTATTTTTTATAATGATGTTTCTTCGTAGTAGAGTTATTTTTCTGGTATGTCACCGTAAAATTAATCAAGTAACATGAAACCATAAAAAATGTAACAAACATATAACTACGGTGACACTTGGTCACTGTAATAGACTTTTATTATTGAAGTTAGAATTAACTTGAAAAACTTCAATGAATCATAGTTTAATTAATGTTGTATTGTTTTTACCTTTTTTTTTTTTAGCAATAACGAGAACACTTTATTAACTCTGACCTATAAAGAAACCCGCTACGGTGTGGCCTAGATAAAATGAGCCCCCACACATAATATTGTTCTAGCACAACTGCAACCCCTATTATGAGAAATAAGAAATAGGGTAATACAGGCCCTAAGTCTATCCCTTGCAGTGACCTGTTAATATTATTGAATTAAAATAACAAAAATAAAAATAGTACAACTTTGAAAAAGCTAAAGTCCAGGTCGAGCCTCCTCATCTAGTCTAGAGAGCATAGCTCGACATTTAGCAACTGAGAAAACCTTAGGCTTAGTCTTCTTTCCTGAGGCTTGCTATAGCCCAAAACCCTAAATTTACTTCCTGTAGGGGATGATTCATTCTCCACACAGACAACTGCACAACAGTGGGGGATGAAATCTTCCCCGCATTTGCTACCTGAGAAACAAATTTGAAACCTGAAGCTTCCATTCAACCCTTCCTCTTACTAAAAGAATCCAATGAAGCAAACATTACAATGGCAAGTTTAAGAATACCCTCCAATATTCCTTCCAAACCAGGCAAATGATATGGATTAACAGCAGTATAGTAGATTCCTGAGCCCTTGTCTTTCCCTTCTTCTATGGAGAGGACAGAGGATTCGAACCTGACCTCTTCCTTACGCAGAGGCTGGGAGATTAGGATCATTCGTCGACTCGTCAATCATCTTCACCACCTCATCATTCTCAACCACCACTTCTACTACCTCGTTGTCCTTAGAAGCAACCTTCGGGCTTAACGTACCACTACCACTCTGTCTTGAAATTGGAGACAGAGCCTCAAACCTTGATGACACCACTCTCCTTCCCGACACCACCATCACCATCGCTGCACCAAAATTGGAAGCTCGATTCTCTCTGGCATATGTAAGGGTGTGGTGGGCGAAGGGTTTGTTTAAAAAAAAAAAATTATATGGCTCCCTAGGACAACATATTTTTGACAATGTTTGGTTAGTGATGCATGTTTCTTTGGTGTTTAATGTAGCCATTTCAATCCTTTAACAACTGTATGAGATCGTGTTTCTTTCACCACCCCCAACTTTTCCTTTTGGTTTGCTTAGCTCTTTTCAAATTTGGCTAAGAGTTGTTCCCTTTTGTTTTGAGTTTATTGGTGTTGGTTTGTTAGGCAACTATTTTTGATGGTATAAAGGGTTTCCAGAGATCATAGTGGAATTTTTCTTTTAGTGACCCTTACAATAACTGCATATGTGGTCATCTTTTGGTCATTCATTGCCATACCTAGTGTGCCTTTATTCCCAGCGTTCATCGTGGTGGTAAATTATACAATATGTTAACATATAGGCTTGCTCACTTAAGGGACAGTTTTAAGGGACTGTGAGGGATAAATGCATCTCAACCACATGTATTAAATATAAAAGCAGAAATTATAACAATTTAAAACTGTGCATTTATTTTCAGCCGTTAAATTCACTTGTCCCTCACAGTCCCTTAAGTGAGCAAGCCTTTGTTAACATATGACATACATATAATTACCACTTTTAGGACTTAATTACTCAAATGAGAACCTACTTTACTCTAAGGAGGACCTTATTTACCTTAAAGAGGAATTTTTTTTATAGTTACCACATGAGTTCTCAAAGTGGTAGATATTACATGAAATATGAAGTTTATGAGAAATGTTAACGTACCATAGCTTTACCCGTTTAGGACTAACAAAAGTGTTTGGTTTATCTTTGGTGTTTAGACTTCATGTATTCAAAAGGAATGGTGGCAGCATCTACTTGTCGTGGCTGTATTGGTGGCAGTGGTTATCGTAGTGGTTGTCTCACTACCTATTTGTAAGCGGCGATTTGGCAATGGTAGAATGGGTGGTGTGGTTGTCTTGGTGGCGGATAGGGTTGCTTTAGCTTATGGGCCCCCTATTCTTAGGATTCTGCTGGTTGGTCTAATCTTTAAATCCAAAGTTTACTTATGGATCGTGCACTAGGTTTTTTGTTTTTTTGGAAGGTTGGCAGACTGCTAACTCACTATGCAGGTGCATCTTATGCCATTTGGAGTCACATTCTCAGGTGTTGTGGTTAATTTGCATCATTTTGTCGTTTCATTCAACCAGATGCCATTCTAGTGCCTATACTTACATAAAATTTCTACTTTTCCTTGTTTTGTTTTTTTTTTTTGTAGAAATGTCGCTGACTATTATAAATCCTAAGTTCCAAAAATTTATTGTGACCAATTCCATGAGCTCTTGTTCTTATTTCTTATATTTATATTTTTTAGAGGAATAATCAATAATCAACTAATATTGAAGTTCAGGAAAATTACACATAATGACTCGTTCTTAAGAGTTGTAAGATAGAGCCATTACATAAGCAATTCGCACATCCAGCAATACACCTTACACTACCTAAGAAGGAAAAAAATAGCAAAGATATTGTAGGAGACCCTAGCGACATTCCTTAACTCTAGGAGCTGACCAAATCCTTCCCAAAAAGAGAAGGAAACCTAACAAAAAAAAATGAAAATGTTAGCCCAATCCTAACCAATGAACCCAGGCCTAAAAATATCAAATCCTAGCCTATGAGAGTGGAAGGAGCCCTAGCCATGGCCCAAGAAGAAGTCACTTTTAGCACACTGTAGTTGCTGCCAGAGTCGGACCTGAATTGAGGCTCGTGAGTCGGCCGTCTCAGGCCCAGTGTGTCGTCGGGCCTAATTTTCTTGGATTTAAAAAAAATTATTAAGTAAATTAAATGTATGTTTTTTTTACCAAACAATAAGATTGGTTTAGTTGGCAAGTTGCATTCTTTTTTTCTATGTTACCCCTAGACTAGGTTCGAATCCCCTCTTTTAGTTGTGTATTTATTTTTCTTTTCAATTTTTTTTTTGTAAATATATATATATATATATATTTATAAAAAAATGTAGGCCCATTTTTTTTTTTTGCCTCAAGCCTCAAAATCTCAAGTCCGGGCCTGGTCGCCGCCACCTGTGCAACCACTTCTCGTCTCATCCCCCACCCTAGCTACACTTGTAGGTCTGACCGGAGATGAGGAGGAGCTCCCTACCACCACCGACCCAAGCCTCTCAAGCGAGAGTAGAAAAAGAAGAAAAATGTAGGGAGAAAAAGTCATTTTTTGTTCTTATTTCTTTTATGTGCTATCACTATTTGGAATATGTAAAATTACTTAGATAGCTATTAATGTCTCCGGAGGTGAATTGTGTATATAAAATACTGTTAAAAGAAAAACAGAGAAAATAGATTAATTTTTTATTATTATTAATGTATCTCCTTAAACAGTAGGGGGAAATTGGTGAAAAGACAGAAGCCGGTCTAATAAACATATGAAAACCGTGCTTTTCCGCCATCTGAAAATTGAAAGTTTTTAAAAAGAAAGAAAGTAAGAAACAAGTAGAGACTAGAGACCAGAACACTAAAGCTGTCTAGTTATTACTCTTTGACTTGTCTGACCTTTCTCGTGAATTCCATCTCTTCCTCCTCCGCTCTCTCTCTCTCTCTCTCTCTCTCTCTCTCTCTCTCTCTCTCACATTCACTCCCCAACTGTTCCTTTCTCGTGCCCTAACCCCAAAACCAACCACCCGCCCGCCCCTAATTTAATACCATCCAAATCAAATATCAAAACCCATAATTGAAAATTGCCTTCAAATCTATTAACACCACTGTTGCAGCTTCTCAAATCTTGGTAGGAGCTCATTCATGCTCAAGGTAGGTTTTTTACTTCTAAAGTTTCAAACTTTACCTGTAAGTTTTAATCTTTTATACGATTCTGATGTGAATTGTGAACCCTGTTGATATTTTTATGTTTTGGGATTTAGATGGAATGGTGGGATACTCTTAATGATAATTGACTCATTTGTATGTATAATTTTCTATTTATAAAATGCTTGGTCGGATGGATGATGTTTTGGAGGGATTTGAGTTGATGGGTTTATGTCTTTGTTGGGTTATTGTTGTCAGTTTCGAAAGATCTGTATGAAAGAAAAAACCTTTGATTTACACCAAGCTTCATTGGTAGAAGATGAACATGGGTTTGTCTACGTGTGTGGAAGAAAATTGGGGATTTGTGAAGTAGGTGGTTGTTGTTGTTTCCTATATGTTTCTTGGTAACAAAGGCACATCAATCAGTGACTTTGTTCGTCTTCGTAGTTTCCAAAGGCATAGGAATTGGCAACAGTGCCTTTGTTTCTTATGCTTAAGCCGTAATTGGCCAACCAAGGGCCAAACGTGTTGGACATTCCAATCTCTGATTGTTTCAGATTTTATACTTGGGATGCCTTTGCTATTTCTGTTAAAATTGAATAAAGCTTGTTTTAGATAATTTTGTATTTCTTACCATTGGATCCATGGAGGATACCCATGTCCTTCCAAGTTACATTTCATCGTATAGAAATTGGTGTTTTTAGGTAATATCTATGTCAGTTGTAGTGTTGTGGAGATATAGAATGCGCCTGCTGCATTGAGAATTTAATTGTTTTATAACTTGGATATGAACTGAACCGCAGCAGTCATGGCAGGCTTTGGATGCTTCATTTTGGAAACAGTAAAGGGATCTTAGTGGGCCATTTCAGTCTGCTATACAGTATGGTACTAGTGAACTTCAGAGGATATAATTCTGTGCTTCTCTGTCCCCACAAAGCTTACTCAGAAGTAGGTTAGTATGAGGATATAACTACCTTATGTAGTATTTCATTTGATCCATCAAATATGAGTACATCAGGCATTACATGTGAGATTGTCGAAGCAGGAGAAGAAGTAGATTCTCAATTGAAAATGGATAAGAAAGATGGCAAGCAATGTGTGCCAAACTCAGGAAATAGATATTCGATAGAGGATGATATTAACAAGCTTTTTCAGGCCATTGATGTTAGAAATTCAGGCAGGTCTTCAGGCCCATGGCATGAAAGTAGCAAAGATGCCTTGAGGAAGAGTGCTATGAAAAAGCCAATGAGAGCTAGTACATCAAAAGTATCAGGTATAGGAATTTCAGAGCCTGTAAGTTTGAAGCAAGCGCTCAGAGGATTATGCATCTCTCAGGCATCAGAGATGGCTGCCATGAAGCGGCTATCGAGGCCAGGTCGTTCATCTGGGGTTTCAGAAGCAGGAACTATTAAAAGGTTGTACAGGGCAGTGGTAGTCGAGGAAAATGGATCTGACCTGCCAATGAATGAAGGTAAAGGGAATTTTGTAGAGATCTCCTTAGTACCAGATGCATCAAATAGCTCTCAGCAGATGCCTGGATTCATGCAATCAGAGCCGCAGTTTCATTCAGCCACAACTTCAGCTGATGCAATGATGACCAAATTAGCACGACAGAAACAAATTTCTTCTTCGCCAACAGCAGTTCAGAGTAAGATATTAAAGGGAGAAGATGGAAAACTGGAAGATGCAGATACTTCATCAAGCAAAAAAGTCATGCAGGTGGAGGTTCCAATCACTAGTCTAAATTCGTACAAGGGTCAGCACTCTGCTTCTTCTCTATCTGGCAGTAAGTTAAGGAAATCTTCTGGCAGTGATTCACATGTAATCAAGCCGGTCCTCAGGAGCAAGAACTTTGTTACAAAAAATATGAAGCAGGATTTGAGTTCTGGTTCTAGTAGTTCCAAATCAGATAACCGGATAGTTGATAATGATTTAGTTTCTACTAGTAAATTGGAGGGTCAGACTCACAGTGGCACTCCAAAGCATGAAAGGGATGGAAATACAAAAAGTTCTCTGATCTCCAGTAATCATAGTGTAGAAATGGACTCAGGTATTGTTGATAGAAAAGGGAAAGCAGATTTCCGGTCAAATTACAGTAACAGGAGCAAATCCATAGTGACAAACGCCGATGAGAGTTCAAGATCAAGAGAAAAGGGAGATTTCTCACAAAGCTCGAAAAGTAGCATCGGTGATTACAGTAGCAGTACAAGCACTAGTGAGGAGAGCACTCTAAGTGGGTCTGGTCGAAGTGGCAAGAGGCCTCACATGTCAAAAGACTTGAAATGGGAAGCCATCCATCATGCTCAGAAGCAGCAAGGAAGCTTAGGTTTGAGGCACTTTAAGATGCTCAGGAAGCTTGGTTCTGGGGACATTGGAACTGTTTATCTTGCTGAGCTGACTGGGACAAACTGTGTATTTGCTGTGAAAGTAATGGATAATGAGTCTTTGGCTACCAAGAAGAAAATGATTAGGGCCCAAACAGAAAGAGAGATACTGGAGATACTGGATCATCCTTTTCTCCCTACATTGTATGCTCACTTTGTGTCAGATAAGCTCTCCTGTTTGGTTATGGAGTACTGTCCTGGTGGAGATCTGCATGTGCTGCGACAAAAGCAACCTGGCAGGAGTTTCTGCGAACAAGCAGCCAGGTACAATTACTTTCTTGATGCCCAGCTTTTGTTAATTCTACTTGCCTTCTTGCTCCATACATTCTTCACTATAATCTAGCATTGTGTATGTTGTTGTCTTCCCATGCTCTTCTATATCTGGAAAACTACTTTTACAATTGTTTGATACTGAGTGGTGTACTTAATGCTTTCATCTTCCAGCTTCTCCTTGAGTTTCCATATTATGGAATCAGCATAGTTTAAAATATAAGGCAGAGCAGTCGACTAATTGGTAAACATGTGGTTATTCTTGGTAGATAACTATTGCTGGGCATGTGTTCCCATGCTTGCTTGTTAGTTCTTTATCTGGGATTCAACCACAGGAAAAACCATATATCTTAATCCCTTTGCACTGACACACCCTCTAATACTGTATGGGGGAGGATCTAGCTTAGTTTTATTTTAAATAATAGCAATATTTTTCTTTTGATTGGGTAAACCTTGATGAAATGATCAACATGAAAAGAGTTTCACCTTCCATTGATTTGTGGCCTTGGAGCTACTTCCATTGGCAGGTTGATAGTGATGCATTCAGGATCAATCCTCTTTGGCCTGCTATCATGCACATCGGTTGCAGGTGATTGCATGCATCCATAGGAGTGTTCTTTATGCTGAAATCCTACATGAGAAAGGGTTGTTTACCGTCAATCTAACAGACACACTATCACCTCATGGTTCACATAATTTTGTTTTGGCTGTGTCTGTTTGCCCTTGTTTTATTGTTTATCATATAGTCACAAACTTTTAAAACCTTTGCAATCAATCTCATCATGTCAGTTATAATGTAGACAGGGTTTGGTGGCATTTGTTGATCTGGTGTTCTTTTGTGAGCTAATTGCTTGTTGGTGTTGGTTATCTTTTGTTTGAATGCTAAACTGTTAAAGTAGGCTAAGAAAGCCCGATTACATTTATTAATTGAAACAATATCGATAATCTGATGCTGTATTCCCAATATTTGATGACATTGTATGTATCTACAGGTTCTATGTCTCTGAAGTCCTCCTTGCGCTGGAGTATTTACACATGCAAGGTGTTGTGTATCGAGACTTGAAACCAGAAAATATCTTGGTCCGAGATGATGGCCACATAATGCTCACAGATTTTGATTTGTCACTTAGATGTGCAGTCAATCCAATGCTACTCAAATCATCGTCTCCGGTTGTGGAGAGCAGAAAAAAGATGGCAAACCCATGTATCGAATCCAGCTGCATTGACCCTTTCTGCCTCCAACCAGCCTGGCAGGGCTCCTGCTTCACTCCTAGGATTTTATCTGCTGGTGCAAAATCTCGGAAAATAAAATCCGAACTTGCTGCCCAGGTCAGTCCACTCCCACAGCTTGTAGTGGAGCCAACGGATGCCCGATCAAACTCCTTTGTTGGAACCCATGAATACCTTGCTCCAGAGATCATCAAAGGAGAGGGTCATGGGAGTGCTGTTGATTGGTGGACATTTGGAATCTTTCTGTTCGAGCTGCTATATGGTAAGACACCCTTCAAGGGATCAGGAAATGAGGACACATTAGCCAATGTTGTCTCAAAAAGTCTCAAGTTCCCAAACAACCCTATAGTTAGTTTTCATGCACGAGATTTGATCAGAGGCCTCTTAATAAAGGACCCTGAGAATCGTTTAGGATCTGTGAAGGGGGCTGCAGAGATTAAGCAGCATCCTTTCTTTGAAGGCCTTAACTGGGCATTAGTTCGGTGTGCAATACCACCAGAGATGCCCAAATTGTGTGATAGTGTAATCTGTGCACCTCCTGCTTCACAGATGCAGGAGAGCACAGGGTGCAAGGAGTTGGAGGGTACAGTAGAGCATGTAGACTTTGAGCTGTTTTAGTTAAATTTTCACATAAGAAAGAAAGTTGATCTCCTCCTCCATCGGCTGTTGAAACTGATAATATAGCTTGTAGTGTAAAGTAAATGTAACTCAAAATAGTTGTAGGCTACGATATATGATTAATATTAATACTGATAACATAGTAGCTGAGAGAAATGTGAGTTGAAGTAGCATTTTCCTTTGTTTCATTTTGTTCTGAAGGGCTACAAGCTCAAAAGTAAATAACTGTTGTAGCTAACTGAAATTATATCGATCTTTGAGGGACCTCTTAACTATTTCTAGAACTGAGCTGGTATGAATTAAAAATGTGATGCCTAAATCATGAGATGGATCATAACTCCAATGCGGAAGTCATTCTAATAAGGATCACTTTAATGATTAGTTGATGACTTCTTTAACAATTTGGGAGATTAACTGTTCGATTACACTACGGCAAATAAACCGTTAGATTTTTGTATATGCATGAGTAGATCACTTTTAAAAATTTTCTTCAAAATTGTTAATCATTAAGGTACCGAATTAGATTAAATTAATGAATGAATCAAATCTGTCAAACATGAACCATTCATATTCATAATTGATAAACCACGATTATGAAGACCTTAACAATTTTCAATTTGGTTGAAAAATTGCAAAAATGATCTATACATGAATATCTAAACATCTAACGGTTGATTTGAGAAAATGTAATCAAAAAGCAGATCTTACAAAAAAGTCTTTAACTAATCCTCATTTTAGTAGTCATCATTAGAACCTTTCCCACCTGAATATGTACTTTTATAGTGCATGAATGATTTCTAAGTATGTCATACAATTTTTGATTGGGAAAAATGCACCAACAGTTTCCGAACACTGTGAGAACTGTCAAAATGATACCTGAACTTACAAACTTATCAATGTGATACGTGGACTTATTTTTTCGTATCAACATCGTACCTATGACCAAATTCCTTCACGGAACCGTTAAATTTTGCATGTGCCAAGCACGTGAGTCACTTTTTAAGGGTAAAATTGTCTTATTACACATTTTTATTAAAAAAAAAACAAAAGAAATTTCTTATTTCTTCTCTCTCTCCTCTCACTCTCCTTCTCTCCTCGCCAACACCACCGCAACCAACACCAGTCGATCAGTTCAACCAACACCACCGCCGCTCCCATCGAGCCCATTTCCTTTCTCGATCTCTGGCGAAACCCTTTTTCTTCCTCATGGTCCTCTTCTTCTTCACCCTCCTCCTCTTCAGCAATGGGCAACCTAACCTCCTGCATCCTTCTTTTCCAGACCTTCATCGGTATCGTCGGCCTCTGACTTCACTCTCAATTCTCTGGCCTACAATTGCCTCTAATTGAACCCAAAATCCTCGGCTTAGCTCGGAGGGACGATCAATTCAGTGATGGGGCTTCACCCATTTACACACCCTCTTCGCCCAATGGGTTTCGGTCCAAGCATCACGACGATGTCAGCTACAATCAGCTCCAGAAGGTACTCAAATTGATTGGAAATTATTGAATATATGCTTGCCCAATGGGTTTGAGATTGGTATAGATCACTTTTGTGTGCTGTGTTTCGTTTGATGAGTTTTATGGGTGATTAGAGTTTGAATTGGATCTTATAATTTGATGGAGGGGTTGTTGAGTTTCTGTATGTGTGGTTGTTCATGTCGGGAATGACAGAGGTCGTGTTGCATGTCGGGAATGACGGAGAGAATGGCGGGGTGGGATTGGAGCTGTGATTTGAGAGTGGAGGGCTGGCGGGTCTGAGTTTCTGATCAATGGTGTGTACAAGGGGGTCGGAGGAGAGAACGAGAGTGGTGGGGTGGTGGCTAAGCCGTCGGCGGGGGTGAACTTGGACGAGCAGTTCGACAGGCGGAGCAGGGTGAGGAGGTGTCTGCTGTGATTCACCATGGCTGTAATCACTTAAGGTGGCGCCAGTGTTCTTCAAGGCCATGCCGTAGCCGGAATGGCCCGCTACTGCGATGATTTGAATCTTGATGATTCAAATCAGGGGAAGAACTCCGAAGAAGAAACCAAAAAAGAAGAAGAGAAAGAAAGAAATAAAGAAAGAAAGAAAAAAGAAAGAAATAAAGAAAGGAAAAAAAAAACTTTTGAAGGTAAATCGGTCTTTTTGTCTTCATTAAGCGACTCACTTGCGTGGCACGTGCAAAATTTAACGGTTTCGTGACGGAATTTGGTCGTAGGTACGATGTTGATACAAAAAAATGAGTCCAGGTATCACATTGATAATTTGTAAGTTCATGTATCATTTTGACAGTTCTCATAGTGTCCAGACACTGTTGGTGCATTTTTCCCTTTTTGATTTAATTGATTTTTTCTTTCATAAATGAGTGTTGAGAAATTATACTACATATAGAACGAACGATTTTGAATTTTGATTGGAGAAATTTTAAATACACCCCTTCAATTACTTAATGCACATCCCCCATATTTTTCTGTCTCATTTTTTCATCAAGCTTCCATTTATGCTCCTCGTCATTAAATAAATAAATAAATCACAAAAACTTAAAAAATAAAATAAAATAGGTCGGTTATGTATCATAATTTTTATTTAATACATTCTTTTACTATAAGTTTTTGTTTTGTTGTGAAATTAATTGCTAATTAATTTTGGCACATATCAGTATTGTAATTACTAATTAACTTTCTTCTCTCACACATTATTGAGGTTGGTATATCGCTAGAAGATTGAATAATTTAACTTTCTTACCTTTGTTGTTCTTCAACTTGATGCTCTAAGATTTTATAATATTCAACTAGTTTGCAATCACATGCTTTGTGTAAGAAAAACTTTCGTTGTAAAAAAAAAGAAAAAAAATTATCTGCAGATAATGGGCAGTTATCAGCAGAGAAAATGGATTAATTGTATAGTTATTCATGGGGTTTGTAGTTCTCCCACGTATTTATTTCCTTATTTTCTTTTTCTTTTCTTACTTTTCTGTTTCCCTTATAATTTGACTATATTATCCCTATATGTTTTATGAGTATGAAAGTTTATTCATATTTCAGGGTTATTTTGGTACAATTTTTCAGTTTTAGCTAACAAAGCCTTTTCTCTTAAATATATTATAGAACTATAGATATATGTCAATATTTTCATGATCCATATAATCATGGTCAATATTAAAATCTGTAAAGAATGAGCCATGGTGGTTGTTTTGCAAACAAAGTGATTGATCATGATGCATGTATTCATATATCTGAAATATATTTGATGGTTTTATAACTCCTTTAAATATATTTCAACCAATTTGGTTGCTTGCTAATTCTTTATGTTAACTACAATTATTTTATCTGCTATTAACGTTTACGTATAATTTTGCAGAGACGTCAATTGTATTACGAAGACGAGAAGAAAATTTAACCTTTAAGAAAATATTTAATTAATATTTTGATATATAAAGCATTGTTGTAGAGAAACTGAAATTGAGAGGAACTTGCTGTGTATTCTCATTGATAATAGGGACCTCTTTATATAGAGGATTATAATGCATAGAACCTGAACATGCAAGGAAAGTAATTCTACATTGAATAAGATTCTAAATCCTTCTATAACCCTATCACCACTAGGTCAAGTAACTTAGAGTTTGGGCCAAACACAAATTAGAGATTTCCTTAAACACTCCCCCTTGTGTTGCTCAAATGCGGTGCTCCTCTCGTTGCCTCGCTAAAAACCTTGCCGAGTAACAAAAACCCTGTGGGACAAAAATAACCTCGGTCGAAGGAGAAAGAGAGCGCAACACACCATTCACATTTCGAGGTAAACATATAGACATTTCCCCCTGATGTCTGCGCCTCCCCCTGATGATTACGATCATGGGAGTTCAGATAGTTTTCGCAAGCCAATTCTTGCCACATGTTTCTCGAACGTGGATTTAGGCAATGACTTAGTAAACAAGTCTGTCACATTGTCCTTAGAACGAACCTGGTTCACTTTGATCTTGAGGAGCTTCTGTTGTTGCTGATTATAGAAGAATTTGGGCGATATATGCTTAGTGTTGTCGCCTTTGATATAGCCTTGCTTCATTTGTTCAATGCAAGCAGCATTATCCTCATATATGCTCATTGGCTCATATGTGGTAGATTTCAAACCACAATTACTTCGAACATGCGTAACTATGGATCGTAACCATATACATTCACGGACTGTTTCGTGAAGAGCAATAATCTCTGCATGATTTGAAGAGGTAGCTACTAAGGTCTGCTTTGTAGACCTCTAAGATATCGCAGTGTTTCCTATGGTGAATACATAGCCAGTTTGGGAACGACCTTTGTGTGGGTCAGAGAGATACCCAGCATCAGCAAAACCTTCCAAAACACCTATATCGTTTTGGGATGGGGAGAGGGAACGCAATCCACCATGTGTGGTGTTTCGGTTATTTGATGGATACGAATCCATCACATCTCTATAGGGATAGAACAAGCCCATATCGATCCTACCACTTAGGTATCGAAAGATATCTTTAACACCAGTCCAATGGCGTCGTGTTAGTGCAGAGCTATATCTAGCTAACAAGTTCATAGCGAAGGAGATGTCCGGTCTCGTGTATTGTGCTAAGTACAATAATGTGCCTATTGCACTTAGATATGGCACTTCTGCCTCTAGCACTTCTTCGTCGTCATCTTTTGGACGGAATGGATCTTTCTTTGGATCAAGACTACGGACGACTATTGGGGTGCTTGAAGGCTTAACCTTATCAGTATTAAAATGCTTAAGCATCTTTTGGGTATAAGCTGATTGATGAATCAGGATACCATCTTCCCCGTGCTCAAGTTCCAAACCGAGGCAAAACCGTGTTTTCCCAAGATCTTTCATCTCAAACTCGGATTTCAAGTGTTCAGCGGTTTCCCTTAACTCTTTAAGGGTGGCAATTATATTCAATTCATCAACATAGACCGCTACTATTGCAAACCCGAAACTTATCCTTTTTATGAACACACATGGACATAGTTCATTATTGACATATCCTTTCCCAATCAAGTAGTCACTTAGACGGTTATACCACATCCGTCCGGATTGTTTCAATCCATATAGTGAGCGTTTTAATCTTATAACCAACACGCTCCGTGGTGTAGAGCCATTTGATTTGGGTAGTTGAATTCCATCTGGAACTTTCATGTATATTTTCGTATCTAGATCCCCATATAGATATGCTGTAACCACATCCATAAGCTGCATGTTCAGTTTTTCGGAAACTACCAAACTGATAAGATAGCAGAAAGTTATGACGTCCATTACTGGAGAATAGGTCTACTCGTAGTTGATTCCAGGGCGTTGTGAGAAACATTACGCCACAAGTCGAGCTTTGTACCTTACAATCTTATTTTTCTCATTACGCTTTCTAACGAATACCCATTTATGACCAACTGGTTTGGTGTTGGGTGGTATTGGTACAATTTTGCCAAATACCTTTCTTTTCGTTAGAGAATCAAGTCCTGCCTGGATCTCATATTTCCATTTTGTCCAATCAGCTCTATGTTGGCATTCATCAACAGAGCATGGTTCGATGTGATCGGTCTCAATAATCTCACGCGCTACTGAATAAGCGAATACATCATCAATGATGATGGAGCTTCTTTCCCATGTCCCATTTACACTAGTGTAATTCACAGAGATCTCTACGTTCTCAGGGATATGTTCTACCATTGAGGCGTCCCCCAATGATGTCTCTTGGACATAACCATAATCCGGAACATTCTCATGGGACGGATTTTGAGTATCGATGATCAAAGGATTTGTTTGTGCTTCATATGCTCTTTTTCTAAGGCGAGTATCCTTCGAACCAATTAGTCTACCGCGCTTCCTTGTGGGACCTGCCTCCATAGATGTCAAATCATTGCCATGCTGGGCAATGGCGCCATCTCCTGGTGTCACAGGAGTGGCGTTATGTCTATTATAAGGGACATCAATCCTTGCAGGCACGTTTGCAGCAGGTATGTGTGATCTCGTCACTTTAGCAACATCAGAAAACGCATCGGGCAGAGTATCTGCTACGTTCTAGAGCTCGATTATTCTTCGCACTTCAAGTTCAGACTGTGCGGTACGGGGATCGAGATGAGATATAGTGGGGACAGACCATGACAATTCATGTCGTTCCTGTTGAACATATGTGTTCTTATCTCCCCCTAACGACGGGAAGACTATCTCATCAAAGTGACAATCCGTAAATCTAGCGGTAATGAGATCACCTGTCAAAGGTTTAAGATAGCGAATGATGGTTGGAGATTCATATCCAACATAAATGCCTATTCATCGTTGAGGACCTATCTTAGTACGTTGTGGCGGTGTAATAGGCACATAAATTGCACACCTAAAAATGCTTAAGTGCGAGATATCAGGCTCCTACCCAGTCACTAATTGTAACGCAGAATAAGATTGAGTTGTAGTAGGTCGTAGACGAATGAGCGTCGCTGCGTGCAATATTGCATATCCCCAAGCAGAAACAGGAAGACTGGTGCTCATAACCAATGTCCGAGCTATCATTTGTAGTCGTTTGATAGCAGCTTCTGCGAGACCATTTTGGGTATGAACATGGGGAACTGGATGCTCAACATCAATCCCCAATGACATGCAATAGTCATCGAATGTTTTCGATGTAAACTCCCCAACATTATCAAGTCGAATTGACTTAATTGGATGGTCAGGGTAGTGAGCCTGTAGACGGATAATCTGGGCAAGGAGTTTAGCATAAGCAACATTACGAGTGGACAACAACGCGACATGTGACCAGCGTGTCGACGCATCAACCAATATCATAAAGTATTTAAAAGGTCCGTATGATGGTTGAATTGGTCCACAGATATCCCCTTGGATTCTCTGTAAGAACGAAATAAGTATTTTGGGATCCTTTGCGTAGGACGGTCTCGGTCCTAATTTCTCAAATGAACAGGCTTTGCAGAATGAGCGAGGGGCCTTAGAAGCAACCAATGAGGATTTTGGTTGGGCCGGAGCGTCTGTAAAGCTATTAGAAGCAAAATGTGTGACTACATCTCCCATTATGGCGTTAGAGCCATGGAAATTGGTGTGTGTGGCGTTATGGCCACCAGGAGGAATAACCATGGCGTCATGCTCGTGGTTGGCGCCATTTATGGCGTCATCACTAGGGAACAAGAGCGGCCTTGCGGTGGCCCAAGACAGCAACAGCTCCTGAGGCTGCAGTTTTTGCGGTCTTGCTAAATCCGGGAATCAATGTTTGATTCTTTCTTCTTCTCATTCTGAATAATGGATGTCCATGTGAAGTCTTTAGTATACGGAGCATCATATCACGACCAGGATGTCCTAGTCGGTCATGCCAAAGCCAATATGTGTCTGAATCCAAGAGATCTTCTCTTATGACATTCAATTGGTTGAATTGTAGTGACATAAAGTCCACTAGATTGACACGTAAGCTTCTCTAAGATGCGCTTTCTGCCGCAATCATTAGAGGTAATGCAAATGAATTCTATTCCGTTCTCATTATTGCGTTTCCGCATGGAATCCGTTGGCTCTTATATCTTTAAAGCTCAATAAGGTTCGATTTGCCTTAGGAGAGTAGAGAGCTTCAGTGACTTTAATCAAGGTGCCATTTGGCAAAAGGAATTGAGCCATTCCATGTCCTTTAACTAAACCTGATGGCCCAGCCATCGTAGTCACAGTGGAATATATAGGCAACATCTCTAAGAATAATTGCCTATGTCGTAGAATGGTATGCGTAGTCGCACTATCCGCGAGATATTGTAGTTCATCCATTCCTAAAAGAAAAGCTCATAATTAAAAAGAAGTTATAAAGAAAAGAACTCAACTTTTATTAATAAGCCAAACGGAATTACATCATCGTTTATTTAATCAAAGAAAATCTAATCCAAAGAGAAACTAGCTAATGCAAACAATGGAAGTCATCTAACTTCTTTCGGTAATTTCAATGTAAATGTGACTAGGTGAGTAGAGAGATATCGGTGGAGCAAGGCTCGCTTAAGTACCACTTATCTCAAAACCTTCCTAGACATCACATTTATAAGGAGTACGCCTACTTTGAAGAAAGATTAAACCATTGGCATCTACTACAAATAATATGGCAATTGCCTACATCTCTTGGAAAATAAAAAGACTTAATCAAAATCGCCAGTTTCTGGGTCTTAATCTTTGTAGTCTTCCACCCTTAGATCGAGATCGCCATCTTGATCTTCTTGTTCCATATAGTTGGCCTCCCTTGCTTCACGATACATTTTGTATGCGTTTGCAACGTTCTGGGATGCATTACAATTCTTTGCCCAATGTCCACTTGATCCACATCGAAGACAAACATCTTTATGGTCAGGCTCCCTTGATCGAGGTGCATTTGATGCACGAGTTGGACGGCCATTGTTCTTGGTGGTGTCACCACCATGACCGGAGGCTCCGCCTCTCTCTCTCTTCACACGTTGATCTCCACGGTTCCGTGCACGCCTATCTTGGTGATTTCCTTCCTCTTTAGGGCGAGAATATGGACCAGAACGTCTAGAATTTTTCCTACTCTTAGGGTTTCGCTCCTTGCGTCCTCCCTTGGGGGCGCGACTATAATTAGACTCCGGAATAGACTTAGTTCCCACAGGTCTAGCATTATAGTTCTTCACAAGGATATTGTCGTGCTTCTCAGCTATGTTCATGGCGCCAATGAGCTCACGAAACCTTGTGATACTTCCTGCATTCACATCAATCTGATAATTCTTCGAAATCATCAGGGTAAAGACGGGAAAGGTAGAGAGAGTCTTCTCGATCAACATCGTATCAGTTATGGTTTGTCCACATAACTCCATCAAGGACTCGATACAAAGGGCTTCCGAGTTATAATCAAGTACGGACTTGAAGTCACAGAAGCAGAGGCTATGCCATCTCACTTCTAAATCAGGAAGCAGGGAGTCACGAACGTTGCCAAATCGCTGCTCAAGTTCCACCCATAGTTTTCTGGGGTATTCCTCATTGAGGTATTCACTTTGGAGAGCATCATTCATGTGCCTTGTCATGAGAATTATGGCCTTGGCTTTATTTGCTTCGAAAGCACGAATTTGCTCTACAGAAAGCACGTTCTGACTAGGCTCTTGGATGGTTTCCAGAAGTCCATCAACCTTAAGATGTTGGCGCACATCTCAGACTGACCTATGGTATCCTGCGCCAGTTGTCTCTAGTGGAACAAAGTTCAACTTATTCAGGTAACTCATCCTGAAAAACAACACAAGATTAGGGTTAGTTTCGGAGCATAAAAGGCTACCACAAGGACAATAAGAATTTCTGAGCATAGTTGCTTCCAAGAAAATCCGATTCCAAGAGGGGTTTTGGATTAGATCAACACATTGATGTATGTGGTCGATCGTTTTTCTTCTCAACAAACTCTAAGTTTGGAGGACTTTACAAGCTCTAAGCTTGGAGTGAGCACGAACCCCCACAGTTTGGCTTTAGATCTCCCCTATGAAGAAGAAAGGGGGATAGAAGAAGGGATGTTGGAAGTCCCCGAGAAACAGAAAAGAAATTGAAATTACGGAAGTAAAAGAAATTAAATAAAAGAAAATACCTTGAATTGAGTTTCCTCCCTTTTTTTTCTTTCCTTTTCTTTTCCTCTTCTCCTGTTGGGCTGTAGGCCCACCTTTTTTTTTTATTTCTTCTTTCTTCATCTTTCTTCTTTCTTCGGTTGGGCTGCCGTCCCTACCTGTTTTTTTTTTTTCTTTTTCTTCTTTCTCCTTCTGGCCCGCCTCCTTCTTCTTTTCCTTTTATTTTTTTCTTCTGGGCTCGCATGTGGGCTGCGTCTGGCCTAGGCCTGGAGTTGATTAAGGATGCAGGCGGCGGTTCAGTGGTGCAGGTCTTGTGAAGGTCGATTTGGATGTCAATTGGCCGGTTCCGGGAAAAGGGCTTCCAGTTTCGAGATTCTGGAACAATGGTGCTGATGTTGGTGGAGTATGAAAATCTTTGGAGGGGGGGAAATCTTTGAACTGGGTAGAGAAGGTTTCGCCATTTCTAGGGGCCGGTTCGGTGTGTTTCCGACCGGTTCTGGGGGTGGCGCCGCCTGTTCTGAGCTCCTGGGGTCTGGGGCTTCAAGTTGGGAGGCGAAAGCTTTTGGGATTTGAAAGCTACGATTTTATGGTTTCAAGGTTAGAGCTTCGTGCTGATAACGTGTTGTAGAGAAACTGAAATTGAGAGAAATTTGCTGTGTATTCTCATTGATAATAGGGGCCTCTTTATATAGAGGATTACAATGCATAGAATCTGAACATACAAGGAAAGTAATTCTACATTGAATAGGATTCTAAATCCTTCTATAACCCTATTACCACTAGGTCAAGTAACCTAGAGTTTGGGTCAAACATAAATTAGAGATTTCCTTAAACAAGCATTTGATTCTTACTTTATTTTTGTGGATTTATTTATTTATTTATATTTATTTATAAATGAGGAATGGTATTGATGGAAGTTTAATAAAAAAAATATATAAAAAGTGTGCATTAAGTAATTGGGAATGTGTATATAAAACTTGTAAATATAAATTTTGCTCGCGACTTCCAAAAATAGGAAAATAAATTTGCAGCAAATAAACACTTCTCCATAAAATTCTGGTCACACACCTTAAGCTCCATGACATACCCGATATCTCCACACTTCCCGGAGAAATGAAGGCATTGCACAGTGGAGTACCAACCCACCTAAATTTACGACTTTGCCACTCCACCCGGCCCTCCCTAAAACCCCAATTGCTTGTTCTTCTTCCACACTTCCCATCTCTCCAAACCCCAACGTTTCACTCAGCTTCCCTCAAATTGACCGCCTCTTTCTCATCTGGGTCTGCAAGCAAAGCATCAATGGCAGCTTCTGCCCCCTCCACGGAGGCAGAGATCAAACCCTTCTCTGTCCTCTTTGTGTGCTTGGGCAACATCTGCAGGAGCCCAACTGCTGAAGGAGTCTTCAAGGACTTGGTCAAGAAAAGGGGTCTGGATTCCAAGTTCAAGATTGACTCTGCTGGAACCATTAATTACCATGAGGTATGACTCTAGATTCGACTATAACTGCTGTTTTAGTTTCCGATGCTGTAAATGTTTGTTGGAGTCAGTTTGTTTAAGGTAGTTGTGTTTGTTGGTGTTAAAAAGGGAAATCAAGCGGACCCAAGAATGAGGGCAGCGGCTAAAAGGCGTGGGATTGAGATAACATCTTTGTCCAGGCCAATCAAGCTGCCTGATTTTCGAGATTTCGATGTTATTCTTGCAATGGACAAGCAAAACAGAGGTATGATTATTATTATACATAGGAGTCCAAGAATTATATTATGGATTTGATTAAGTTTTCTTGAAAATGGATCATCCTGTTATGCTTTTATCCAGAAGTCTTAATACATAGTTGATTAACTTGTGGTGTTGATATTGGCTGTAGCTGATATTTTGGAGGCGTTTAATAGGTGGAAATTTAGAGAACCACTACCTGAGGATGCTTATAAAAAGGTGTGTAGCAAGTATTCAGTACATGAATTGGTATGGTTTTGATTATTCTTATACGGTTATTGATGATGCAGGTCAAGTTAATGTGTTCTTATTGTAAGAAACATGATGAAACTGAAGTGCCGGATCCTTATTATGGTGGACCTCAAGGTTTCGAGAAGGTAAATATCAGCTATCTTAATCGTCGCTGTTAAACGTTTCTTCTCTTGTGTGTACAAATGTGAGGTAATCAAAGACCGTGCATATAACGTAGTGCAATCATTATGATACTGTAATAGAATGGTATATCTGTTCCCATTGGCATTCAAAATGATCAAGCATTGTTAAGCAGGTTGTACAAATGATGCTGAATATAATTTTTTTCGTTGGAATCGTCTCTTAAGATAACATTTGGTCAAAAATATTTTCATATGTTCATTTTCACTTCCCAAAAAGAAAGAAAAAAAATCTCCATTTGTTTTACTTTTTTATGTCATTATATCTGGATGACTACATATTATTTTCCACTTTCAGTTTCTGTTTACTTTTAGCGTCTGCAGACTGTGAGTTGCAACGATCTGTTGTCTTTTCTCTGAAACCTTTGAAGAGATGGACAGAGTTTTGGACAAATCTAGACATTGTGTTCTTTTGGTCAGGACTTCTGCCTTTGTCAGCAAGCCATCCCAAAATTTCCACCTTTAACCAGTTTAGTGGCCCTATCAGTACATAGGGGTATCATATGCTAGTAATTCTGGTTCTTGTGTCGTTTATACTAATGAAGCAAGTTATATCATGTTGCAGGTTTTAGATTTACTTGAAGATGCATGTGAATCATTGTTGGACAGCATATTGGCTGAGAACAAGCATATTTTGGATTCTTAATGGTCCCTTCTCAGGATTTGGGCTGATAACTGAAATGTCCATTAGTGCATAATGCTTGTTACTATTGATTTAAAGCCCCTAGCTACTTGTTCGCGTTGTGAAGTAGCGTTTTGTGATGTATGTGATCAACATTCTCATTTGTAAGTGATTAGTAGCTTCAGCTTCCCTTCTTCCTATAGTGACTGCTTCATCAGTTTATTGCAAAAGATTATCCCTCTATTTAGCTTTTCATTCTTGCCCCTAGAATATAGCTTTTATCATTTTTAAGTTGAGTAGTGTAACCTCGTAACAAAGAAACAAGAGGCACGTCTTTAAGATCATTACTCGGTTATCTGTCTATATAGACTCTCCTTAATTTCTTGAAAGAATTTACTGACTAGTTTGGTGAAACTTCTTTAGAAAATATGGGATTAGTACCGTTTTAGAATCTATTTACTGTGAATAAGTGTTGAGACATCTACATTTTGAAAATGGTGTTTTTTCACGAATCAGAGGTGAAATGTATGGTTTTTGTGTTGATCCCATTAAGGCTCTATTTAGACTCTCAAACCGACTCGCATAACAAAACCTCAAATTGCATATGGCTACGTATATTGAATTTTAGCAAGATGATTTTTTTTTTTTCCTGTTCAATGAATACTTCATTAAAGCTGCAAACGCAGCAGCAAAGAAAACAAAAGAAGATACAGAAGCAAAAGAAACAGCAGGAGACAAATAAGTACAAACAACTAACTAAGGCTAGAAACTAATCCAACAAAGGAGAAGCAGGCAAGCCATCAGTTTTGGGAACGTTCATCAATGAATGTGGAGGTTGATTGATCCAATCCCCCAAATCCACCCCCATTTTAGCTCGCATTGCAAGCCAATCCGCCGGCAGCGTACACTTTCTCTTGACCAAACTCCAACTCCACAGAGGTTTCTCAAGCTTAATCTTCCTAATGTCTCTCAAAAGAGGATAGATATGCCATAAATTTGTGTAAGGCTTCAAAACAATTGCAGAAAACAATTGTTCAGAATCCATTTCAACACTTACTGATGGGAAATCCAGATTTCTAGCTGAAATCAATCCCTCTTAAGACAGCAATAGCTTCGGCATGCAAAGCAGAGTTTGCCAAGTAGGTTTTAACTCTCCCATTAATACCTGTACAGTAAAATCTCTGATAATACATCCAATCCCAGCTCTTCTGGTTTCTGAATTCCAAGCCCCATCACAATTCAGCTTTACAGTAGGAAACAAAGGAGCATACCACTTCACACTCTCGACAGAAGAATTTCGGATTGATCCGCGGACATTTGATGAACCAGAGACAATCAGACCACAATATTCTGAAACAGCAGCTTTGATTTGAGCAATTACCCCCAAGGACTATGATCATAAACAGCTGCACACCTTTCCTTCCAGATGATCCATAGAGCAAAGGAAATCCAACAAGAGAGAACAGTATTGCTGTTATGAACAACCTTCATCATCTCACAAACACCAGAAAACCAAGCATCAAAAGTAGTAATAGCTGCTAGATCCACCTTGTAATTAACAGGCAAACCAAACCACACTCCTGTGGTCCATGGACATTGAAGTAACAAATGCTCAACAGTTTCCATATGATCCGAACAAATGGACAAAGAGGAGAGGGGTCACCTTTTTAACAAAAAGATTAGCCATAGTTGGAAGTGCATTAGTACAAGCCCTCCAAAGAAAATGCTTGACTTTAGAGGTAGAAGAAACGTTCCACAATTGCTTCCAAACTATAGGATTAACAATATGTGAGGAGTGAGCTGATTGCAATGAGGCCTTAATTCTCCCTCCATTCTGCACATGATACCCAGACCTTACTGAATAAGAACCACTTTTCTCATAAGGCCAGACTAACTTATCAGGTTCCCAAGTAGAGGACAATGGGATGGACTCGATAGCAACAACCTCATCAGCTGTCAAATGATGAGCAAGATGATTAAACAACTAATTTTAGTTACCTGAAATGATCACGTGATTGTGGTTTTAATTATTGGAGTTACTATTTCTGTTGAATGTAAAACTCTTGGGAGGGGCGAAAAAAAAGTAGCACAACAATAAATGCAATTTAGTGAATTTCTTCATCAATTATTTAGTTTGACTTTTATTGTTGAAGTTAGAATTAAATTGAAACGCAAAAAAATGTTACAAAGATATGATGTCTTTCTGTTTTTATATATGTAAAAAGGGAAAATCACCGTACGGTACCTGACGTTTGACCTATTCTAAACTTTCGTACCTCACAGTGAGAAAATATCAAAACGGTACCTGACATTCTGACCCCGACCGAAGAATGGTATCTGGAGCCGTTAGCTTCGTTACAAAAACTTACAGCTGAAGGACATTTTCATCTTTTCATGTCTTAATCTCTTATTTTTTAATCTAAACATTTTTTTTCTATTTTTTTCTCTATCCCTACTTTTCAAACCCATAACTCTCTCTCTCTCTCTCTCTCTCTCTCTCTCTCTCTCTCTCTCTCTCTCTCTCTCTCTCTCTCTCTCAGGACAATGGGATGGACTCGATAGCAACAACCTCATCAGCTGTCAAATGATGAGCAAGATGATTAAACAACCAATTTTAGTTATCCGAAATGATCACGTGATTGTAGTTTTAATTATTGGAGTTACTATTTCTGTTGTAGTAAAACTCTTGGGAGGGGCGAAAAAAAAGTAGCACAACAATAAATGCAATTCAGTGAATTTCTTCATCAATTATTTAGTTTGACTTTTAATGTTGAAGTTAGAATTAAATTGAAACGTAAAAAAAATGTTACAAAGATATGATGTCTTTCTGTTTTTATATATGTAAAAAGGGAAAATCATCCGTACGGTACCTGACGTTTGACCTATTCTAAACTTTCGTACCTCACAGTGAGAAAATATCAAAACGGTACCTGACATTCTGACCCCGACCGAAGAATGGTATCTGGAGCCGTTAGCTCCGTTACAAAAACTTACAGCTGAAGGACATTTTCGTCTTTTCATGTCTTAATCCCTTATTTTTTAATCTAAACATTTTTTTTTCAATTTTTTTCTCTATTCCTACTTTTCAAACCTAGAATTTTTTCTCTATTCCTACTTTTCAAACCCAGAAACCCCCCCCCCCCCTCCCAAAACCCATCAAACCCAAACTCTCTCTCTCTCTCTCTCTCTCTCTCTCTCTCTCTCTCTTTCGTCCCCATTCAAACCCAGTGAACCCACATTGACCATAAAACCTCAATATTCCAATTTCTGCAAATCTCCTCCAAACTGAAATTCAAGTATATAGGGAGGTAGAGCTCGACAAGGGAAACAAGTTTGATACTTGGAGTTGAAACCAAACTTTGTCGGAAAATAGAGCAAACTTGTTGGAAACTCATAAACTTCTTGATAGGACTCGCCTCGGATTTCTCCCTGAAATCCGAAGTGGCCCTGCAAGGCCCATCTCAGAAGAAATTCTACCAAAACTTTGGCGGAACCTCCTCTAAAACGGACTACCCAAAAACCTGTAGAAAAACAAAACACTTCCAAACAATCCAACCTTATTCTTCTGGAGCCACCATGCTCCCTAAATCACAACATCTCCAATTTCACAAAACAATTCTGATACTTAGGAGTATTAATCTCATGGGTTATCAGAGCAATCTAATACACATGGTGTGCAAGAGGATAGAATACAAGATAAATGATCGATACTTTTATAATGCGGAAGCTATGACAGCTATGCCTCAACCCCATGTACGCTCGATCTCAAGCTAAACTGGCCTGCAAACAGGGCATTTGAAACCGAAGGGCCCAGGGGAAAACATTTAAAAACTGTTAGAGTGAGTGGACCAAAAATAAGTAATTTCGAATGAATAAGTAAAACATAATGCTTTCCCAAGTTATTCTCTAAAATCTCGCATGCAGTAACAATCTTGAAAATACTTTTAATCATTATCTTTACTGCAATCTTAATCACGTAAAAATAGAACATCTTGCAATCTCTTAAAATCTCATCCTCAATCCTTATAAAAAAAAAACATCATTTTCCAGAGGCTCGTTTGATGATTAGAAAGGACTGCTGTCTAGTCATTTCATGCCATCAGGAGGGGACTGCCACCCAAATGACCCATCGGAAGGGACTGCCAACCGGATTAGGAGGCGGTGGGTAGAAGGGACTGCCAACTAACCACAAGTAATTAGAAGGGACTGCCGATTAACTACCTTATGTCACCTAGAAGGGACTGCCAACCAGGTGACTCACTGGAAGGGACTGCCAACCGGGATGTAGTCTGGAAGGGACTGCTGACCGGGATATTACCTAGAAGGGACTACCGACTAGGTAATGTACGCATGCGCCGAAGATATCCTCCTCAATAAACTTGTGAAGACCCGAAATTTCAGTTAAATATTTCGTAATTCAATATTTCTCAAATTATATGAATTATGAGTTGTGAGTGTGATTCGAATATCGTTAATTGAGAAATTTGGTTTCGAATGATTATAGTTTCGAAATTCAACGTTATTTAGGGGTTACTAAAAATCGACTTTTCTTACGTAAGGAATTTGAAGAAACTTCATTCATGAAAGTCGTAGAGCTCGTCGATACGAGTTCGTGCATATGCGGAACACAAGAATCGGAGTTTGTAGGAAGAAGTTATGGCATTTAGAAGTTTTCGATTTTGTATATATATAGATTACCATTTTTGGAAAAAATCTGAAAAATCAGAAAACCCTAGATTTTTCTCTCTCTCTTTCCCGCGCGGCACCGAACCGGAAGCAAAAACAGAGCCAAACTTCTCCAGCCGAGTTCTTGCTCCTCCGGCCACCGTTTGAAGCCAAACCACCTCCCACGGCTTCGCCTTGACCTTACGCAGCTGCCAGAGGCAGCCTTGCGCCGTGGCACTGCTTGTAGCGGCGGCGGGAAGCTGGTTTTCCATTTTCGGCCGTTTTGAGTGCGAAGCGAATATCTCGAGTTCTAGACCACCAAATTTCGAGTTCTTTATCTCGTTAACTCGTATTAAGGAGTAGAACACGCAGCAAAAAGGAAAGCACCTGAAGTGGAGGTTTTCATGCTCGTCGGAGCTCATATTGGTTTCTGCAGTTTTTCCGGCCAAACCGGACTGTTTTTGGTATGTTTCGGCCACTTCCACTCATTTTCTCACTTCGTGTTAGTTATAAAAGTTGCTCAAAATGATGAAACGAAGGGGATGAGCTCAGCCCCGACACCATTGGTGGTGGTCGGCGGCGGCTCTGCCCTAAACTCCGGCGGCCCTTTCCGGCCACCTCCGGGGGTATCATGTGCAGTTTCTGCTCATTTTTAGATTCTACATGTCGATACGATCATTTGGATATATAGCACGCGAATTTTGGATATCGTATGAATTAGTTATGAATTTTACGATTTCGATTGATTTCGATCGCTCAATTTGTGATTTATGAAGTTTGGACCGTCCGATAGAATTCTAGTTTTGATATAATGATCGTAGGACTGTCCCGGTGACCATGTGTGGTCACGGGTGAAGATCCGACCGTGGGATCTTCATATAAGTGTGTTTTTGGAAATTATACGCTAAGTTAATTATCGTTTTGATTAGGTATTTGACGGATTTGTTAGCGGACGATTGTGAATCGTATTTTGGGCTGTAAGAAGACGCAGCGGGAGTTTAGAGGTGAGTAAATCTCACTTGGTTCATTTACGAACCGAATTTCCTTAATTGCTCAATTTATTGTTATGTGTGAGAAAATGGTTTTTAAGAAATGTGTTTTAAAGTATATTAAAAATGAATTTCTTGATTTTGTATCATGTGAACTATAGTTGGTATTAGTGATCATTCCTGTGTGGATGGTTACGTATATATATATTTACGTGATTATATATTGAATGGTGTGACATTGAGGTGTGGAATTGTGATAATATGTTGTTGATAATGTTGATAATATGATTTTAATTATGTTGTTAATATTGGATAAATGTTGGTGATAAGCATGTTGATTTTGTGAGTTGAATAGAAGGTAGAGAAACGTAGGATTCCGAGGATCGAATGGTCCAAGGATCTTTGGTTAATGATAACCGGAGTGTATGTGTTCTGAGGACAGGGAGGTCCAAAGTTCGACCGTTAAATAATAACGGGGATATATTGTTCTGAGGACATGAAATGGTCCAAAGTTCGCGGGTTACTGAGTAACCTGGAGGTGCCGTTACTTGACCCTGGGCCAAGGTGTCAGAGGTAACGAGACAGTTAGAGCTCTAACGTGGGTGCCAAAGTGGCGATAGTTGTGATTAGGTGTCAAAGTGGCGAGAGTTGTGATTTGGTGATTGTGGAAATGTGTTCCATGTTGTCTCATGTGTGTTGGATTGATGTTGCTTGTGGTTGTTGAGATTGTTGGATGTTTACTTGAGATAAATGAGTTGTGGTCTAATAAATCAACCGTTCATTCTTATTTACTCACACGAGCTTTCAGAAAGCTTACCGGGTTTTGTGTTGTTGCAATCCCGGTACACAACAATCCCGGTACACTGCAGGTCAGGATAATCAGGGTGGTGAGCGAGCTGCGTAGGACAGCAGGGTTGAGACCAGCACTTGGTCTATTTTGGTGTGTTTTTGTAGACTCTTGTGTGCAGAATATTTTATTTATGTTAGTATTGTAATAATTGACTCGAGAGATAGTTTGCTACGAGGTTTGTGTTATAGTTTATGAGATATTGGTTTTGAGAAAAAAATATTGTAGGACGTGATTTGTTTAGTTGTATTCATGTTTCGGATTTTGAATTTATTATTCAAAATTCGGGGCGTGACAAAACTAGAAACAACATCTTTCAATTACTTGCTTTCGGAAAGAAACTCGATATTACTTCAATAAATCATCAATAATTTATCGAAAGCATAACTTAAGAATATCTCGATAACTTAAAGCTCAATATCTCAATAAATCCTCGAAAGCATAAATCCAATACTCGATAAATCAATAAATGCTTTCGGAAAGAAATCTCAATCTAACTTCAAAGCTGATAAGTGTGGAGCTCAAAACTCAAAAAATCTCGATAATTCGATCATGCTCAAATATTTGCTAAATCATTCGTATTCGTATATCACCATATAAATCGATATTCGAAATCAATTATTCTCACAATATTTTCTTAATCAATCACTTCCCGAAAATCATTTCTCAACTCAATAACTCATAACTAAATAGCTTGAAAATCTATTGAAAGCCCTCGGAAAGAAAATCCACAAATAATCTCGTAACTCATAAAGCATAATAAATCTCAAGAAATCAAGCTCATAAAAATCATAAAACCCAATAATTCAAATAATAAATTAAACTTAAATCGGAAAATAATAATATAATGCATGCATAATTAATTTAAAATAAATGTCCACTCACAGTACTATTCAGGCGATCACGCATATGAGTTCCTTCGTCGAGCAATAGCTCGATACGTCGTCCTGTACACAATTATTTTCCGTGAATAATTATTCAACAATCAAATACGATTCTCAAAATCAAATCCTCATAAATCATCTCTCCACTTGTTCTCTGATTCAACCCAAATTTTATCTCTAATACCAATTCGTTAACTTAAAGGTCCCAAGTCATAACCGAGAGATATCCGACGGTCGGATTCTCATAAATCGATAATCGAAATCCTAAATTTTCAGAAATTCATAATCGATTAAAAACTTCTCCAATTCCAACCAAATTCACATATTCAACCTCTAAAAAATTATAGGATTTAACTAGCTAAAAAAATAGAATTTAAATTACTGTTCAAACACCATCACTATTCACGTTCGGTACTGTTCACACGGTCAACTCCTCCGATGGTCACCAAATTTTGGCAGCAGCTTCATCTCAACATCCTTAGCATTTTTCTTAACTACACCAAATTAGAAAACAAGTAGAAATACCTCAACAATTACGAAAACAGTAAACCTTGAATTGTGAATAGTGCCGAATTTCAATCTCTAAAATCCTCCAATAGATCTTTGCAAAGTTATACTTAAAAGAAAGCCGATGAGATAAGGAAGAGATTGATACCATTTTTGCTACCGGAAATTGTTGGAATCGGCGCCGGAAGATCTCTCTCTCTCTCTCTCTCTCTCTCTCTCTCTCTCTCTCTCTCTCTCTCTCTCTCTCTCTCTCTCTCTCTCTCTCTCTCTCTCTCTCTCTCTCTCTCTCTCTCTCTCTCTCTCTCTCTCTCTCTCGTGAAAGGGGAAGGAGAAGGTAAGGATCTTATTTAATTAAGATAGGGTAGGGTGAAAATACTAAAATAGCCCTCACACAAAAATACCCATAACTTTTGCATACGAACTCCGATTTTAGTGTGCCACATGTCTACGAACTCGGTTTAACATGCTCTACAACTTTCATGAAGAAAGTTTTCTCAAATTTTAACCCGAACAAAAAGTCAACTTTTAGGGGCCCCTAAAAGTGTCAAAACGAAGTTAAAGTAAAAGTAATTGTCGTTTACCATTCAAATGATTAGTAACCCGGTAAATTCCGGTTCGGGATGTTACACTTCTTCTCCTTGGTTATCTCTCTTGGCTTATTATTAACAATGCAAAAAACATGAATAGGTCGGCCACATCGAGAGGAAGCTTTTGATATAGGTGCAAGACCACGATGCGGTCGGAATCGAAAAAACCTGCCGGAGAAGCCACCACCTTCTCTCCTTCAATTCTCTGTTATCGGACGCCTTTTGACAAAACCAAAAGCATAGGGATGACGGCGACACCGAGAGGAAGAAAAATAGGCTTGTCCGACGTCGGGAATTGACTTGAAAACGGAGAAACGGCCGCGTCATCGTCGCAGCTATTTGGGTCGCTGCTGACTCGGTCTGGGTCTCGATCTATAAGTTCCTTCAACGGTCAAGATCTTCTGTCATTTGAAATCAACCGTCCAGATGTAGCCTACTTGAAAATTCTATTTTTAATTATATTTCTGGATATTACAAACTTCCAAAAATATTAAAATTACCTCGGGTGTCCGAAAAATCCTCTAAAAATTCTTACGAACTAGTAACTATGTCTAGTCTAACATAATTTTTTTTTGTTTTTTTTTATTAAATAAAAGAACTAAAGAAAACAAAAACAAAAGGGTAAATTGGTCATTTAATGACTAAAATATGCTAGCTGTCAGTTTTTGTAACGGGGCTAGCTGCTCCAGGTACTATTCTTCGATCGGGGTCAGAACGTCAAGTATCATTCTGATATTTTCTCAACGTGAGGTACGAAAGTTGAGAATGGGTCAAACGTCAGGTACTGTACAGACGATTTTCCCTATGTAAAATTATATGAACAGAATAATGCTATTGGAATTTCCATTTCTCAAGAGAGACCAGCTCTAGTAGAAGTGTAGAAGCAACCATTAACCAACCCTATTTTGAACTACAATGGCAAGGCAGCTCTTTGGGTTCTAAATCATGTTGGTATTTGCAATATTCTTCTCTAGAACCCTCATTGTCCAATAGTTTGTTGAGAAAGAAGAAGATGCTTGATGAAAACGTTACACTGTCCCTCCTGAACCATGAATATGATACTATGCTCGTCAACAACGATGCATTGATTTGTTGACCAACCAATGTGGAGGAGAAATGTTTGATTATATCTTTTACAAGCATTATGAGATTGATAGAACTCGTTGTGAGAAACTCATTAAAATGAGTGAATTGTGCAATAAGCAACTATTGTACACACTCTCATGATCGGTCACATGATCCTGAGTTTGAGGGGTACAGAGGAAATATTTATGTTGGAAGTTCAGAACCCTTTCTAAGGTGTAAGTCATTATCAGCGACCGTTTCATCCGCATTATAAGCTATTAGTTTGAATATTAATATCTTTTAAGTAATATTGAATATGAAATATAAACAATATTATGCTGACGGATGTATTCAGAATGAACTACTCTCTTGCATCAAAAAAGAATGAACTACTCTCAGTTTGTCAGTTTAATCTAATTAGAACATTTTCTAGTGATCAAAGACCTTGCAATAGAGACCAAGTTAAAACTGTCAAATGAACTGTTGGATTAGTGTTCTAAATTTTAGTAAATATTTTAAATTCTCAGCATGAAGTCACTAACCGTTCATTTAAAAGTTTTCATTAGTCCTTACATTAAGATCATCACTAGACTCTCTCTACTTAGATAGGTATAGCTCACTGGCTGAGTAAAGGTGATGATTAAAAAAAAATAAAAACGTTTTGATGAAACACAAACCCAGGCCAACAAACTCATCAAACGACAAAAAGGAAACACCTACAAAACGTGGAGATGCAGTTGAATCCATCGGTTACACTTACACACCCAAAGCAAGAAGCTAGCTCTCTGCCTCCCTCCCACGTAGTGGATTCATGGCTCATGCATACCTTTCTCTCCTTCCACGGGTCACCAAACAACTCATCCATCTACCACCTGCTACTCTAGTACGTTTTCTCTTATATTTACTCCTCCGCCCCCTCATCTCTCTCATTGCTACCAACCCAAGATGGAGTACTGGGACACAGATACGCCGGAGCAATGCCGAGAGCGCCGCCATCGCAGAATCCAGATGAGGCGATCGAGGTGGTGCTGTTGCGGTCAGCACTTCCACCGCCAGCTGAGTTCATACCTCACTAATTACACTACGACTACTCATGAAATGCCGCAACACCGGAATCCGATGCCCGATTTCGGCAAGTTTTCGCTTATAAGGCGGCGTCCGGAGAGCATTATTGACGATACCTTATTTGTGAAGGAGGACTTCTGCCGGCTCGAACTTCTAGGTGGACAGCCTATGCATTTCTTTGCTGTCTTTGATGCTCATGGAGACCCTCATGTAAGTCATGATTATCACTTCTCGCCTTTCATCCTCTTTTTACTGTAATTCTGAAGTCTCAAGTTTGAATCTCTCATCACAATTTGGTTTTGTAAAAAAACAGAAAAGCATAAAAGTCGGTATTTGTAAGCAGGGTTTGTTGTGATTCATGGATTAATGTTATTCAGGTGTCCACGCTGTGCAAACAATTGATGCACCAATGCGTGGCGGAGGAGCTGCGGCGCGTGTGCAGCACTCCAGGGCTTGGTGAGAACTTGAGCTTGGGTTTTGAAATGGGAAGCGAGCAGCAGGAAGGGGAGGAGGCCAAGTGGCATGATCTGGTGCGAACAGCCCTAGAGAGGAGCTTTCAGAGGATGAACCGTCTCAGGCAACACACTTGCACGTGTGAGAGCATTACTGATGATTGCAGGTGTGGATTCATGATCCTCACGCCGGCAGTTGCGGCGGTTGTGGCAATCTTAACAGCTCGGAATATTGTCATTGCCAACTCCGGTACCTCACGCGCCGTCCTTGGCCGTGCCGGTAGTTCTTTACCACTCTTATATAATTCCAAGGTAATGTGTACTTTTTCTAAAAAATATACTAGTCTGAGGAGCATGACAGCTAGCTTCCGAGTCATTTTAATTTATTAGGCCCCATCATAGATGCAATTGCTGAAATTTTCATTGCATAAGATCTCTCCAAAACAAAGTGAAGTAGAAGAGCTCACTGCTCACCTTTTCTTAAGGGGTGATCATCATAATTCACGGTCATTAAGCATTTAATCTAAAGAAATCTTCAGCGGACCTGATCTTGGTTGTAGTGACAACCCATAGAAGTTCTCACTTTTTATTATTGGAGAAAAAAGAATGGTACATCATAACTCAATACCAGTAAGCATATGTAGAGTCATTTGCCATCTCTACTTGGTAAATGCAATGCTTCCTTACATTTTGCCGGCTGTGTGACTGTTCTTTTGTTAATAACTTGTTGGCTGCAGCCTGAAGGACTAGATGCAGAAGAAAGGCTTCGTGCAGTAGATGGTCGGGTTTTCCATCACAACGGCATGCGTGTATATGGAATTCTTAACATGTCTCAATCCCCAGGTAATAATCGTCTAATCAGTTGATCGGTAATAGCTAGTCCACTATCCTACATTCTGTTACATTTTATAATTTCTCTACCTGGTGTTCTCATTTGCAAAATTTACTGTATTCCTAAGTATGACATACTCCAAGGTTTTCCACCATTTGATTGGGTGAAAAAGCAAAATTTAATGCTGAAACCGTGAAAGAGCCTCAGAGTATGTCTTGGTCACCCTAAAAGGTCTCATCATTTTCACTTCCATAATACCAAAATTAATTTACCTCATCAGCGTATGGAAGTGATAATGCTGCAATCAGGAGATCACTCCTGCCACACTTTCTGTTCATGCATTTGATGCATGATTAGTCAATCCCAATCCGTACTTCTATTTAGTGATGCTAAATTTGATCGCAGTGCAAACAGGGGATCACCACCTTTTGAATATTTCCATCACAGAAAGAGAGAGAAATGAAGATGAGTGCTTGATTCTAGCCAATCATGGTATTTTGGATGCTATATCAGATGACATGGCTTGCAGGGTAGCTAGAACATGTCTCACATTTGAAGATGGGGAAGCTGCTAGAGCTCCAGCCAACAATGGTCGTCTTTATGATCCAGACACATGTGATGATGAGACGAATATGTTTTTCTCTTCCAAAACCAACAGTGCAGCTGCAATACTCTGCCGCCTCGCTTTGGGCCGTGGCAGTCGAGGCGATATAAGTGTCATAGTTGTTGATTTAATGGTTAGGTCGAAGTCAAGGCAAAAATGATATTGCTACTTTTGCAGGTACAATTTACTGCTGTTTCATGAAATTAAGTTTGTTTTGGAAAATAGTGTGAAGAACCAAAAAAAGAAAAAAAAAAAAAAAAACCATCCAAAAAGTGGCATGGCAATGTTGTTCTTCTTCATGTAGATTGTTATTAATAATTTTATGATGGTTTGGCATAATTGCCAATATGCTCTCCTTAATTAATAATATGCCATCCTTCATTTTCAAAATTAACCAATTTGCAACTCTATAATTTATTTTAACCAATTTACTACCATTATGTCCGATTCGCTACTCTAAATTTTTAAAATTAACTCATTTTCTACCCTAATTTTTCTAAGTTTATTAATGTTTGGACAAAGAAAAAGACAGATTAAACACGTTAATTTGACAGAGCAGTAATAAATTGGTTAATTTTGAAAACCTAAGGTATAAAATTGACAAAAATAAAATTTAGCTTTCAAATGACATTATTATAAAACCTAAAATAACAAATTGACTATTAAACCTATTAGTGTTTCCGCTTCCGACCCAGTTCGGCTGTAATACTTTGATACAAACTTATATCTTATACTTGTAATGTTACTGTAACTGATTTTATGTCGTCATTTATAAGAAACAAAAATATCATACAATATATGGGAACGTCTTCTGTACTCGGAGCATGGAGTGCTCGGGTTGTATGGGCCCAGACACGTGAGTAGCACGTGTTAGTTTAGTAAAAGCAAATGTAAGTGGGAACGGATTAGCATGTTCTCGATAGCCTAGTGGTGATTTAAAGTTACCTTTTTCGATCTCATGATTCATGATCTCTCATCTTGATCTCTCTCTCTCTCTCTGTGTTTTCTTCCTCTTTTTTCTTGTTGGGTTTTACTTATCTTCCCCTTCTTAAACATCTGAAAACCATCATCCTCCAGAGCATATTTTGTTTGGTCTCTTTCCTTTCTCTCCAGACTCTTTTAGCATGGAGATTATTTCTGCCAATCAAATTCCACTACTGATCGAGATTAATATGGAAAACGATGATATTGATTTGTATTTTAAAAGTTTCGATCAAGAGGTGAGCTTCCCTCGATATGTCAAGAAGATTTCAAATCTTTCTTCAGGCATCGTTTGGATATTGAATTTGAATTTGGATTTAGATTTGAAATTTTCAGATTTCTAATGTCTAGGATTCTGAATTTATTGATTTCAAATGTTGTTGTTTGGATTACAATGTTTACTTTGAGGATTTCTTGGGACGAAAATTACCCAGATCTTTAGACACAGAGTGATGAGACTACCAGGCAACCTGTTCTCTCTCTCTCTCTCTCTCTCTCTCTCTCTCTCTCAGCGCAATGAATCTCGGCGTTGATGACTCAGAGAAGGCTCTCGTCAGACTTGGATTAATAGCGAGGGTTCGGAACCAGTGGGCTCAGAGACTCAGGGAGTGCTTCCTGCTAGAGAAGCTGGAGTGGTTTATGGCAGTGATAACGGCGGCTCTCGTATCGTCGGCGGTGCCTCTCCGGCCGCCCAAATCCAAATCCGCACTCCCAAGACGGATTACAATTTTTAAGATAAGGATTTCTTGGGAAGAAATTAAGGAATTAGATGTAATTAGTAGACCGTAGGAAGAAAAAAAACAGAGAGAGAATCTCAGATTCACAGTAGCAATGGATAATTGAAATATGTTCGTTGCTTGCTTCCCTAAAATCGAGTCATAGATAGCATAAGCATGGACTCTGTAAGTGCTAGATGGAAAAAGAAAAAGGCAGAGAAGATAATGAATCGGTTTCAGAAGAGAAATAGCAAATGAACTGATTTAATTTGGGAGAGATAGCAAACCAGAAACGAGGATAATGGCTTGAGTCTTTTAGATGTTTCAGAAAGAGAAGAAAACGAGATGGAGGAAACAGAAAGCGAAACAGCAGAGATGAAAAAGAGAAATATAAAAGGACCAAGTTTAAAAATCAGTTTCTAACCGTATATCAAGTGAGGGGGAGTGGACGGCTGAGGTTTACTCTATGAGGTAGTAATGTTAGTATGAGGATGAAGTCTTGTGAGGAGGCAGAAGGACGCAGATGGCAGATCTTTTGGTTGGTTTATTTGGCAATCTGCAATTTATTAAGTTTAACTCTAAAAAAAAAATTATAATATTGCTTACATTAGACTATTCGAGCGGGACTTTTTGGATAAGTGAAAGATTTGGTCGTGTAAACTATTCTTTTACTTGCTATTTTACTAAGAAAAATGAAATTGTTAGGAATTATTTTGTTAGTGACATAATTAGTCTCGTTTGCCACTATTTTAACCTTGATTAAGCTGATCAACTCTACATACGCAATAAATACATAGATAGTCTCAAATTTTATATTATATAGATTGCACAAAATTCATATATGCATACTAATGTGATCTAACTTGTTTATTAGCTGTATACAAAAATATACATTCCATAAGCAACAAGTTGGAGGAAATAGATTTTATCAAAATTGACCATTGGATGTTATCATGATAAGAATTAATGGTTTAAATTTTAACTATTTTCATCGTAGTTTGGGTCTTCATCTACTAGCTCAACACTAAACCCTAAATATGACATAAAACTAATATGCTCATAACCGCTCATTCGCAACTTCTTTTTTCTCTCTATCAGCTCTCATATTCTCATGGATATGAGCTATATCAATCAATGTAAAAATTTTGAGAAGTTTATCTCCTCGTGGTTGAATTCCCTTTATGGAAGTATGTGTACAAAGGGTTGACCGCTTTGTTTGATGTCGAAATGATGGCGGATAGAGTTAATTTTTATACACATTACCTATTAATACACTATAAATAGATGTGTCATGTCAAAATTGTCGATTTTTAGTTTCAATTTTTTGGATCGCACAAAATCCTTATATGCTACTAATATGGTCTAATTTTGTTTATTAGTTATATAAAAAAATATATCTTCCATAAGCAACAAGGGGGAGGAAATATATTTTATTAAAACCAACCGTTGGATGTTTTCATGATAAGAAGAAATATTTATGGTCAAAATTTCAGCTATTTTTTGAAGTTTTTTGGATCTTGATCTACTAAGTCAACCATAAACCCTAAATACCACATAAAACTAATATGCTCACTACCGCTCACTCGCAACTTCATTTTTCAATCTGTCAACTCTCACACACTTGGGGCTATGACCTATATCAAGTAATATAAAAATTTCAGAAAGTTTAACTACTCATGGTTAAATTCCCCTTAGGGAGTTATAAGTGTATAAGTGGTTGACCGCTTCATTTGACATTTAAATGATGGCGTATCGGGTTAGTTTTTTTTTACACAACACCTACTAATACGCTATAAATATATGGGTCATGTCAAATTTATCGATTTTCAGTTTCGATTGCTTAGATCACACGAAATCCTTATATGCCTATTAATGTGGTTTAACTTATTTATTAGTTATATTGAAAAATATACCTTTCATGAGGAACAATTGGATGAAATAGACTTTATCAAAATCGGTCGTTGGATGTCATCATGATAAGAAGATATATATTATGGTCAAAATCTAAGCTATTTTCGAAGTTGTTTGAGTCTCGATCTACTAGGTCAACCCTAAACCCTAAATACCACATAAAATTAATATGCTCATAACTGCTCACTCACAACTTTCTTTTTCGATTTGTCAGCTCTCACACTCTTATGGCTATGAACTGTATCAACTAATATAAAATTTTCAAAGAGTTTATCTACCCGTGGTTAAGCTCCCCTTAGGGAGTTATAAGTGTATAAGTGGTTGACCGCTTTATTTGAAATCTAAATGACGGCGGATCAGATTAATTTTTTTTTCAGAATACCTATTAATACGCTATAAATAGATGGGTAATGTCAAATTTATCGATTTTCAATTTTGATTATTTAGATCGCACGAAATCCTTATATGCATGTTAATGCGGTTTAACTTGTTTATTAGTTGTATTGAAAAATATTCCTTCCATGAGGAATAACGTGGAGGAAATAGACTATATCAAAATCGGCCGTTGGATGTCATCATGATAAAAAGATCATTATGGTCAAAATTTCAGTTATTTCCGAAGTTGTTTTGGTCTTGATCTGCTAGGTCAACCCTATACCCTAAATACCACATAAAACTAATATGCTCATAACCGCTCACTCACAACTTCTTTTTTCGATAGCTCTCACACTCTCGTTAATATGAATTATATCAACTAATATAAAAATTTCAGAAAGTTTATCTACTCGTGGTTAAGCTCCCTTTAGGGAGTTATAAGTGTATAAGTGGTTGATCGCTTTATTTGACATCTAATGACGGCGGATCAGGTTAATTTTTTTACAAAATACCTATTAATACGCTATAAATAGATGGGTAATGTCAAATTTATCGATTTTAAATTTTGATTGTTTTAGATCGCACGAAATCCTTATATGCATGTTAATGCGGTTTAACTTGTTTATTAGTTGTATTGAAAATATTCCTTCCATGAGGAACAACGTGGAGGAAGTAGACTTTATCAAAATCAGTCGTTGGATGTCATCATGATAAGAAGATATAATTATGGTCAAAATTTCAGCTATTTTCATAGTTGTTTTGGTCTCGATCCACTAGGTCAACTCTAAATCCTAAATACCACATAAAACTAATATTCTCATAACTGGTCACTCAATTTTTGATCAGTTAACTCTCACACTCTCATGGTTATGACATACATCAACTGATATAAAAATTTCAGAAAGTTGATCCACTCATGGCTCCCCTGAGGGAGTTATAAGTGTATAAGTGGTTGACCGCTTTATTTGACATCTAAATGATGGCGGATCAGGTTAATTTTTTTACACAATAAATACTAATACACTATAATAGATGGATAATGTCAAATTTATCGATTTTCAGTTTCAATTGTTTAGATTGCACGAAATCCTTATATGTCTATTCATGCGGTTTAACTTGTTTATTATTTGTATTGAAAAATATACCTTCCATGAGGAACAATGTGGAGGGAACAGAATTTATTAAAATATGTCATTGGATGTCATCATGATAAGAAGATATAATTATGGTTAAACTTTGAGCTATTTTTGTCGTGGTTTGGGTCTCGATCTAGTAGGTCAACTCTAAACCTTAAATATCACATAAAACTAATATGCTCATAACCGCTTACTCGTAACTTATTTTTGCGATATGTCAGCTATCACGCTCTCATGGCTAGGAATTACATCGACAAATATAAAAATTTCGGGAATTTTATCTCCTCAAGGGTCGGCTCCTCTTAGGGAAGTAGAAACTTTTAAAAGGTTCACAGGTTTATTTCATGTCAAAATGACGCCGGATTAGGTTAATTTATTTACACAGTACCTATAAATACCCTATAAATAGATGGGTACTATCAAATTTATCAATTTTCAATTTTGATTTTTTTTTATCGCACAAAATTATTATATGTCTGCTAATATGGTATAACTAGCTTAGTAGTTGTAATAAAAAGTATACATTCCGTAAGAAACAATGTATACAAAATATAATTTATGAAAATCGACCGTAGGATGTTATCATGATAAGAAGAAATGGTTATGGTCAAAATTTGAGCTATTTTCGTCGTGGTTTGGGTCTCAATCTAGTAGGTCAACCCTAAACCTTAAATATCACATAAAACTAATATGTTAATAACCATTCACTAGTAATTTATTTTTTTTGATTTGTCATCTCTCACGCTCTCATGGATAGGAGATATTAGGGAAAAAATATAGGGTTATTAAGCCTTAACCGGTTGACTGAATGGGTCGACGTCAATTCTATTATGGAATTGTCTGAATTTTGAACCCGAAGCCTAAAATCATGTACTTGTCATATCTAACAGACGATATCTCAAATGTACAATCCGATGACACCCTTACTTTTTGCAGCTTGCAGTGAAAAAATATAGGGTTATTAAGCCTTAACCAGTTGACTGAGTGGATCAACGTAATTACTATTACAGAATTGTCTGAATTTTGAACCACAAGCCTAAAATTATGTACTTGCCATATCTAACGGACGGTGTCTCAAATGTACAATCCAATGACACTCTTACTCTTTGCAGCATGCTTAATAGATGGAACAGAAGGTGACTGGAACAAGTTTGCGGGCATTCCACTGGCCAGCTTGGTTGGAAGTGTCAACATATCTGCCAAAATTCCATCATTAGTGAAGTCATTCATTGCCTTCATTTGATTACTAGAAATGTAGAAATTATGGTGAAAGGGCAGAAAGTTTTAAGAATAATTTATTTTCTACTTAATTAACGAAAATTAGGTAATCCTAAACTAATATGCTTCACACAAAAAAACGAATATGCTCAAAACTGTTCATTCACAATATATATATACATATATATATTTTCAATATGTCAACTCATACACTCTCATGGATATGAGCTATATCGATTAGTATAAAAATTTAGAGAAGTTTATCTCTCCACAGTTCAACTCTCTTTAGGGAAGTATAAAGGTATAAGGGGTTTTCCGCTTTAATGTCAAAATGATGACGGATCAGATTATTATTATTTTTTAACATTATCTATGTAGACACTAAAAATAAATAAATAATATCAAATTTATCAATTTCCAATTAATTTTTTTTCCACACAAAGACCGGCTAAATTCTATTTCTACCATCCTCAGGGTTTTGAAAGGTATATCTTTCCCAATTATAGGAAGTATTAGTGTCAGTGATATTTTTGCTGAAAATTTAACCAGAGAGAAGCCCTGCCCATCACTAAAAACATACAGCCAAAATTCAAGAAAAGGCCGCCCAAAATTTGAATCAGAACTTAAAATTCCCAATTTTCGCGTCTCACCAAAACAGACACACCTAAAGGCTGAGGTCGCATCTCGCAAGCTTTCCCTTATCTTCTCGTTGTCATCTCCTCTAGACGGAAGGCTTAGATGTAACCTGAGCTTAGACGAGTTTGAACAAATCCAAAGTTCCAAACCAAGGTATCTCCCTTCCTCCTTCTTCCTTTCATTCCAATATTTGAAAGAAATTCCCCAGCAGCATTTTTTCCCAGTTATACTAAATGAATCCAGTTCCATCTTTCCCATTTAAAATCCAAAAAGTAGTAATGCGTCCAGCTGCTTTTTGGGTGCGGTTTTGGAATTCAATCCTCCATCTGTTATGCTCGATTCTGTGTTTTGAGACATTTTGGGGAATGCTACAGGGCTTGCCTTTCTAAAAAGAAGAAGAGGTACGGCGGAAGGATTGATTTGGGTGTTTGGTATTAGGTTGAATTGCTTAGATTTGGGAGCTCATTTTATCTGCTTTTATGTTTCTGAGCCATGTTTCTCAACGACCTGTTTCTTTATTTAACTATACCAAATTGTTTGACTTGGTTCCTTTTATATCTATTTGTTTGATGCAGAGAAGCAGGTGCCAAGTACCCCTTCATACCCAGCAAGATAGTGTTTGCCTGAACAGTGTTTCGGTATAAACCTTGTTTATTTTTTTATTTATTTTTTTCCCACATGGTTTTTAATTCCTGAGAGGCTACATCCTGAATTTCATATTCAGTTCCATAAATATTGCATTAAGTCAGAATGCCGTAAGACGATTTATACTACAAAATCTAAAAAATGGTAAGGATACAAGGACAATACTTGCAAAATTGGCCTTTGTAACTAATCTTGGCCAGGCATCATCATATTTCTTGTCCTGGTTAGTGTTTACATACTTGTGTTATCAGCGAGCCAATATGCTTCCATAGTTTGGATGGCTGGACTTTTTATTTCTAGAATATAGGTTCTCTGTCATTTTCATTTTTGAAGATAAGGAATAGGAAGAAAAGAATCCTAAAGTCTTGTGACTTGGTATTAATAAAAATGTGAATCGTTGACTAAAAGATGATCTCTACATCATTTCTTGCCACAGTTATTAATGCATTGCATACTGCCCATAAATTTGTATCAGGTTGGACTTGATGATTGTTTCTATTTTGCCAAAATGGAAAGGTGGTCCCAAGTAGGATTATACAATACTGTGGTCAAAATTAAGTGATTGATCTGTCATGAGAAGTATTTCGAGATGGCTTTTTGTCTAGCAATCAACAGCAAGTAATGAATCAGGGATCTCTCACCAGAGTTGTGGCTGCAAGGAATGAGGTTGACCTAAAGATTAGAAAGGAGTACCAGAAGGAATAGTCACGTTTGGACATGAAATTGGGTGAACCTGGTCGAAGAGCTGGACTTAAGGATTGAGAATGTGTTATAATTAATGTATATTATGGTTTTGTTTGGTTTCTTCTGTTTTGTGGTTATGCTTCTTTGAGTGAAATTTATGACAATTACAGATTCATATTATGAATAAGTGGTTGCCTTCCCATACTTTGTACCACCAAACTTCTCTTGCTTTACCTTCTGTAGGTAAATTTGGACAGTGAGAACAAAGAGACAGAGTTGGTTGGCTATATATAAACTACTCAACTTTTACAAATCTGGGATGGACGTCACATTGTGGACTAAATTCTGATAATACTGTGCGTCAAAGTTTTAAGATTAAGATCAGACCACAACGCAACAATTAATGATGGATTACAACATATTGGCAGCAAGGCTCTTCACACTTCTTAATGTCTTCCATATATGGAAGCCAAAATTTCACGTCACCTGCTCCTAATCATTAGATATTTAAACAAGCACATATGGTATTATAGCTAGGAGTGTGCATATAGATCGAACAACAACAAATCTGCATATCATCCAGCCAGGAGGTCCTTTTCTGAAATTTTTTTTGAATATGGGTTTGTGGAGTAGAATTTATGAGACTTAACCACTTCACAGATTGATCAGCATTAGAATTTGCAGCAATTGTTCTAACTGAGGAAACGTACTCACCGTAAAACTTCATAATGGATTTTCTCTCACTCGTTTTCTCACTTTTGCGACAACCAGGTAAAGAAAATTAGCAAATTACGTAGTGCTACTTTTTCACACAGATGCAAGTCGTGCAACCCACTTGCAAAACTCTAAGTGGAGCCCTGGTTTCTCCTAAAGTTTTAAAAATGCTTTGTGGGTTGCCGGTTTGCTTGAGTAAGTGGCTAGTATGATGCCACAAGTACTGCACAGAAACTGACGTGCTGACGTGCCCGAGCAACCCATCCTCGGAGCATGGCAGAATTTTCATATATAAATAAGATCATTTTCATATATTAAACGGGCATAAACTGGGCACTCAAATCCAAAAAGAAATTTATCATACCTATTGCACATCAGTTCCAATGCAGTATGAATACAAAAATAATGCCTAGTTACAAAAGTCCTAGTTCACGCATCTTAAATATAGGAATAATGAGATGATGATGCAAATAAAGAAGTAAAAAATGACAAGAACATCTCCGCCTTGGTCCGTATTGTGTTGTCTAATACCAGTTTTCTGTACTGCATTATGACCAAAAAATGCACAAGTGCAATATATACAATCCGCTTCACAAAGAGGACTCCCCTCATGAAGCCACTGACATCTTCTACTCGGCCACTGGAACATTTCAACTCAGTGACAATCGAAATGAACTTCATCTGTTGCAGTTGAACTAATTTAGAATTCTCTCCCATGCTTCCATTCTCAGTGGCTGCATAGTCAATTTAACTATTCTCCGGTTTGATTATTCCCCGGGTAGATCCCTATTTACCTTCAAACTAAAATCTGTTTCTTCCAAACACGCTTCCTTCTTGGGTTGGAACTTATCATGCAAGAAAATGCATTTACAAGCTCTGTATCTTCTTCATTCACAATGTTCTTTGCTGCACTTGGATTATCGAGGAGGAGCTTTGCTACTAGGTATCCAGCAACCGTCCAAGTTTGATACAGCTGTGCTTGTTTTCCAATAAATCTTGCTCGCTTGGTGTCATAATATTCTGGCCACTTGTCATGAGATATGCGTTTCTCAGCCAGCTTGAGAGCTTTTGATGCAATTTCTGGTCTGCCGAGCTTAATGCAAGCCACAGTGAGCTGAAACAAGCCCCATAGTTGTGTTAATGACACATAACCCAGTCACTGCTAGATGCTAAGGTAACTAAACATGAATTTTCAAGAGACTAGCATGTTAGGTCATGTTGCTCACACCTGTTGTAAGTTCTACTCATCATCAATATGGGATTCCTACTCTGACATTATCACCCACCCAAACTGAAGACACCCTCCTTCCAGTCATAGCATGCTATAACTAGATTTGTTAATCATTGGCAGTCAAGTTATGTTTGTGCAAAGTGTCTTTCACTTGCAACACAGCACTGTGACCTCGTTCTAACGACAGCATGTGCCCCGCGTCATACAGAGGATAGGCTGATTCGTTTAAGAGAGAGAGAGGTGTTGGGGGCAAATAATAGTTTCAAAAGATAAATATGACGAGTGATTTTTCTTGGTAAACAAGCAACAAGTAATTTTCCTGAAACTGCATTCCACAATCTTGTTTAATCACATATCCACCCCTTTCTGTTATCACTAGTCCTGACCATTGTTAAGAATGAAACAGCCTCTACAACTTCCTAAAAGTTAGTATGGTACAGCATAGTGTTAGATCTACACTTCTAGTATGGGACATAGCTGAGTTAATACCATGATGCTCCGAAGAATACCACCCTTCATCTAACTTGAACTAAACATAGGGTGTCTGGAATCCCACATTATCAATGAAAACGTTCAAAAGAAGTTCTAGAATTATGAAGTTCAAAGTTTAAAGTGATAGCAAATGTTAAGGTGACTGCAACAGATAACATGATGCCATGGTGACAGTATCAGTCTCAAAACAAAAACTGTTCAAGGTAATAGAGATAATAATGCTAAACTGGCATAAGGCAGGCATTATCTGGAGTTATAAACCAAAAAGTGGAAATCAAGATCAAGAGGGGCAATTATCCAAGCATTTGAATGCAAATAAAATTCTAACCTGCCAAAGTAATGTTGGCCAAGAACCTCCATTATGGTAAGACCAGGGACTGCAACATAAAATTAAATAAAAGATGAGTGTTAAGAATCAGGGGAAAGAAAAGTTCAAAAATCAAAGTAGAGGCCAATTACGTGTTTTTGGGATCACTGCCTGTGATGATTTGCCATTCCCGGCCTTCAAGAGCAGGATAACATATTTTAAAGGGCATGTCTGCCACCAATTCCTCCCATTTTGCATCAATAAGATCCAATATAGCATGCGACTGTTCCAATGTTGCAAGACTACTTACAATAGACCACAAGTTTCCAAGAGAAAAGAAACGAAAGTCCATGTGAGCAGGCTGCAGGTTTCCAATCAAATAGCCTCCTTTACTAGGCATAAAATCCACGAGCCATGATGGAATCTGATCTGGGTAGATATTGAACTTATTAACAGCATCATACGAGTATTCCTCTGTCTTGTATCGGTAAATTTCATTCAGTTTTCTCATGTCAATCCAGTAATATTCTCTGATATGAAAGGATAATGCAACCAGACGGTTCTTAAGCGCTTGCATGAGGTCGGCTGATGCATCCTCTGGAGCAAGCATCTCCCGTGCACCAAGTAATGCTGAATAGAACAGTGCCTACAAGTAAAAGCGTCACTGTTCTCTTGACAAATGAATAAATATATACATATATCACACACACACACACAGATATATATATATATATATATATATATATATATATATGACACTACACAGATGCCTATAAACCCTCAATGTTTGACAGTTTATGAATCTCCATGCACTTCATAAAAAACTGGGAAAAAAGAAAAAGATGAGAGGGAAAAGGGAAGCACCCCAATGACCATCAAAGTTGTAGTAGGGATGTATAGCAAATCGGGCTTACTCTAAGGCAGCATTTGTTTGGGAGGAAATGGAGGCTTTTGGAGTGGGTAAAGGAACTGTTTTTTCTGTTCCCCCATTTTTGGTATGTACACCTTGGGAATGGACCCATTTTGACTTTGCCAATCCCATTATCTGGAATATGTTTATAATAGTTCTCATGACTAAACTTACTTCTCATCTCATGTGCTATAAATTGAAAACGCCCTTATATCCTGAAATTCTGATTACCATTTCAAACATTGGAATGTAAATAAATAAATAAATTAATAAATAAAAGGCCACCTAACAGTATTCATTGGAAATAAGCAAGAAAAGAGGGGGTGAAACATCAAACCGCATAAACACAAGGAGATGACAGAATCCATTTTAAAGGTGCTCGTGAAAAGTTAGTTAAAGAAATAACTTGCCTGAATCTCCAAAGGATGACCATGAATTCCCATCCGACGATCTATCATGCAAGAACCATCTGTGACCAGTAGTGTTGGAAACATATCAAAACCATCCGCAAGACACAGCTTTAAAATCATTTTTATCCCTGTTTGCACATCAACCCTCTCTTGCACTGAAAGATCTCCAGAGCATTTTCCATAAGCTCGTAACAAGATAATCCACCATAACCCTAGAACACAAAGCAGAAGTCTTAGTCATTAACTGATGAGATAGAACTGAAACTTTAAATTACGAACAGAAGATCAGAACATAATCCAACATAACTCTGAAAGAGAGATGTCCCTATTGTTCTGGATCATAAAAGTTGATAAAAAAAGATATATACCATAATTCTTCAAAAAAAAAAAAAAATTTGAAATAGTCTACTTCCTACCAGAGTCAACTGGGGCAACACGACCAATAGCAGCTTCACCAAAGTCAGGATCTAACACATCTTCAGTTGCATAGTCATCACCTTCGAGCGGAACAGTGCGAACCTTAAAACTGGCAGGCATCAGTCCTTGACCAGGACTATAACAATCCATTGTTTTCTCCCAGCTCTGTACACAGCAGTGTCATATACTAGAATCTCAGAAACACTAAACCATACATTGCAAACGCAGGCATCTATAAGATAGCTCATGCTTTGAAGGGAACATCCAGCTATTTAGTTTCTATTATAAAATAAACCTCCATTGTGATAAACTTGGACTTATAATCGTTCAGAATAGAATCTCTACAGAAATTTGACACTTATGAGCTTTCTGACAACTGGTAATCAGGCAGAGGCAAGCAACCCTAGAGGAATCCTGAGAACCTATGTAGCTTCAAAGAAGAGATCTTGCCCATCAAGTTTCTAGCTTGGCTGAAAGGAGAAGAAGAAAGAGAGGCATAATACTCCCAGTCAAGCTGCCTGAACCAGAAGATCTATCCATTCTCAAGATTTGAATGGCAGCCCACTGGTTGCTGGTGCCAGAAATGTTGGGTTATGCATTCCTTGCTTAAAGCTTGTCCTGCTTGTTGTAGAAATATCACACTTCTTCTCAACGCTGTGAGTGTATGATTCCTATATTGATAGTCTGTCCTAGGTTGGTTATTACTAGGTTGATTTGACCTATTAAGGAACTACAAAGAGGTCCATCAATTTTGGTTTATCATAACAATGGGATACCAGGATTTGATATGCAATACTGTCTTTCCATAGATTGTAGTAAATGCATCCCTGAATCACAAAATCCATTTACCTAAACTTATGGCTAAAGTACCGGCATGATCATGCACACTAAAATGAATCAACTGAAAAGAAATTTGTAGTAATGAAGAAGTCCTTCATACCATAATAGGTAATATGGTTTTGTACTGGTTATTTTGAGGAAATAAATCCAACTTAGGAAAATCTCTAAGGAAATCTGTGAGACGAGAGAAATTTATGAGAAAAGGAGGAGAAACATACTGCATGGGACCAAAATATTAAAATACAATTCCACATAAACTGAACTAAAATTAAGCACGCTTGTCAAGGTCAATAGGGTATTCAGATATACCTGCAACTGAAGGGTATGAAGAATGAAGTTCCGCACGATATCATACTCTCCCTTTAAAAGGAAAGCTATCCCAGAAGGTATGAAGTCACGAATAAAGACCTGATCATAGTTCAGAGTACTAGGGGAGCTTGGATCATTAGCAGCAATGGTTCCAATAGGATTACTACAGTAATAGACCATGGAGTTTCGTAGTAAAGTCCAAGCTTCATCCTCAATTAAATTGCTCATAACCTTCTGTGAAGAATTTTCATTTATTGCAGCTGCAGCCGGCTTACCATTGGACCCAAAACCCCCATTTCCCTGGTCCAGCATTTGATCCACTTTGAATTCATTAACATCTGAATTGGGTGTACCATTAGAAGGAACTGATGCCACTTTATCTGATTCCTCCACAAACAACGGCCTACGCTGATCTTCTGCAGTTCCTCCACTCAGACTTTCTACCCGCTGGCAATTGTATCTCATAGAATCCAATCTACTAGCACAACCTTTCCCATGAAAAACACCACTTGTACCCTGAAAGGTACCAACTCCCCTGCAATCCCTTGGAACTCTTGAACTTTTATGTACCTGACCACGCACTAAACTCCTCTTCCATGTATTATTTACACCAGATTTAACAGAGATTACCCCATTTACATTGCTTAGACATGGATCAAAACAGCCGAGGCGACCAAACCCCCCACATAAAAGTTGCCGACCAGCTTCCACAGTAGCCATTGAGCCTGACATAGAAAATCAATCACTTCAGAAATCTACAATTAGTATCTTCGATAACAAAACCTAACTACTCAATGATCAATACCTCTTTTCTTAATTAAGTAACCTACACAAACACATAGTCCAAAACTCATGAAACGTTCAACAATCCTAATTCAATCTGTTTTACCATAATCTACAGAAACCCAACTTTCTACGGAATTTCACTATCAGTACAAAAAATTTTACAAACCCAGTTACATAATCACTAACCAATCACAAACTTTGACGATGATCATGGTTAATATAAAAATTAAGATACTAAAAGAGCAAGCTTTTCTAGTTAACATATTCCAAAGGCAACAAATTTGGATTCTTTCACTTTTGAAAACAAATTCCGATTTCAAATCTTACCTCACAAAAACAAAGCGCGCTTTCAGAAGAAACTTGGTCGGAGGGTGTTAGCAAATGGACGATCACACGCAAGGAACCATGGATTGGGTCACTTTTTTTTCAGAAAGAGAGGAAGGAACAGATACCTTTGGATTAAATTTGATTGTGTGGGAAATTGAAATAGGGTTTTACCACAGAAACTGGCTCGGTGTTTATTTTCTGTTTTTTGTTCTTGGTTTTTTTTTTTTTTCGATCTGGTGGAGTGATGAGTGGCGGCGATAATTAGTAGATATAATTTCTTTTCTTTTCCTTTTGTTTTCTTCCTCATCAACTTTCATTCCTGGAATCCTGGGGCTCTGCTGTCTTCTGGGCCGAGCGGGTTGCCGTGCCCTTTTGGGCTTCAATGAAATCATCACCGAAAACATCCCGTCAATACACACAACTTGGGGGAATTTTTAACAATAGTCCCCGAAAATGGGTTACTATGAAATTCGGTATATTTTCTTTCAAAAAAAATCAAAATGGTACATGAACTTGTAATCTCAACTGAAAATATGTGGATCTTTCTAAATGTACCAATCAAATTTTTATGTCGATCCAGCAAGTTTTTTACACTCGATCAACTTTTATATAATAAATTCGTAATATTGTTAACAGGGATTGAGGCGGGTACAAGGATCTAATCCCCAATGAGGATGAGGACGGAGAATCCCCAATATCTTATTACGGGATTGGGGCAGGTAAGGAAATAGGGAATGAAGTTGGGTATGGGGGTGGTAACTTAATCCCCTTACCCTACCCTCCCCATTGCCATCTAGGGGTGGCCAAACTAAACTGAAAATCGAAAAAAACCGTACCGAAAACCGAACTAAAGCCGAAAAAAACCGAACTGAACCGACCATATTCGGTTCGGTTTTCGGTTTTGGCTAGGTAAAAACCAAACCGAACCTAACCGAAATATTGTGAAATTTCATATCATCACTACGATTGACCAATCCGATCGGGTTCAAAACTATTGTGAAATTTGCTAAATTTTTTACCACACGCATAATTTATTGTAATAATCGCATCCAACGGTTGGTTTTTTCATTTTCTTTGAATTTGTAGAAGTTTCTCTTTCGAGTGTGTGTGTATAAATATAAGTTTATAACAGTAACTAAGTTTGACCTAGTTAATCGAATTCGAAATGAGAACCAAATTGGTTGAATTTTTTACAACCACCATAAAACATTACAATCTCTCCATCGAGCGGTTGGTTTCTCCAAATTCATTTTCCACTTCATGGTTGCTTTAGAACGAACCTCAACAATTTAAATACAATATATAATTCATACAACTTTATGAGGCAAATTGGTATAGGCCAATGTATTGGTAACTAAAATTGAAATTTTTATCTTATGTCTACGCACATTTATCAATGAAATATTTACAAACGTGATGTAAAAAAATAAGCACGTTTCGCATTCGTCATGTCATTGGTCAACTAAGAAAACATACGAGTAACTACGGTTGACCAATCCGATCGGATTCGAAACTATTGTGAAATTGGCTAAATTTTTAACCACACGCATAATTTATTGTAATAATTGCATCAAACGGTTGATTTTTTTATATTTTCTTTGAATTTGTAGAGGTTTCTCTTTAGAGTGTATGATATTAGACTTTAGGGTTTAGGATTTAGGACTTTAGGGTTTAGGGTTTAGGATTTTATTTTCTTTGAATTTCGTGAGTTACAATACCAAGGGGTAGAAGTAGAAGTAGCAAAATCTATATTATTATTTTGCCCAAAAAAAAAATTGTTTGTAGATTTTTTTTCTTTCTGTTTTACTAAAGAAAACCGAAAAAAACCTAATCGAACCGATCGGTTCGGTTTTCATTTCAAATTTCTGAAAATACAAAACCGAATCGAAGTCCAATTCGGTTCTGTTTTTGGTTTCGGCCTAAAACCGAACCGAATGGAACCGATCCCACCCCTATTGCCATCCCTAAAGTTTTCCAATAATACTCTTGTTATTAATTAAAACCAGCAAAACTTACACCCAGCAAATCTCACGCCGAAATCCACACCCAACAAAACCCCAAACTCCCTTGGTTGAGTTACTTTTATGTATGATGCATTCCGCATCGATAAGCCTTGCTCCAAGTTCGTTTCGCAACTGAGGAACTCGTCCGGAGCTTCATTAAAGAAGATCGTCTTGATGCTGAGTCGAGGAAGAAGAGGCACAATCCCAAACTGAAGAATATCTCCATCTTAGACTTCGTGGGTCATTGCTATCTCCTTCGCTCTCTTGCACCCGCCGACTTTGAAGGTCTCTCTCTCTTCTCGGTTTAAATTTCCTTCCATGAGTTTTCATTAGTCTAATTTTTTTAGTTTGGGGTTTGAACTTCTGATTCATTTATTGATATTTTCTTTTGATTCATGGGTATTGTTTTCTTTAACTTTGGTTTTGCTTTGAATTCAATTTGCTTATGAGAGAGTTGATCGGTTTGATACGAGAAGCTTATTTTATTTGTTTGGATGCTTTAACTCGTATGCATGTATGTACTGGATGACTTGAGTTCTTTATATTGATTACAATCAAGCCGCGACCATATTTAGACTTGAGCCTTGGTTTTCATTATTTAGCATTGCATTTGCACTTAAAAAAGTAATAAATCCTGATTGAGATGCTGTATCGATTTCGTTTCATGACTTGCTAAGTAATGACTTGAATTTTCTTTGTATCGATTTACTATATCAATTTATCACCCTCAATATTTTCAGATTTACTGAGATCTCGAAGTATCTTTTGTAATTTTAGAAGAGGAGAATATTTTTGAGTCTTTGTCCAAGACTGTTGAACTACTAGAAGGGAAAATATCATGTATGAAGTCTTTGTTTTCTGAAGACATTATAAAATGCTCTGATTGGATGAAGAAGGTTATTCAACCTATCTATTGGAAAAGATAGTCTGTTTTCTATAAATCATATTGGAAGTGTGGGGCATGGAATGTTTGATGTTGTTTTTGATCTGTAATATGATCATTCAATTTCTTTGATATCATAAATTTTGCTTGCAATACTACCACCATGTTTTTAATATCAAAACCTGTCCTCCTTATGCATTATTCAGCATATGGAGTAAGGTTAGGCTTTTAAGGTTGTTATTGCAGTTCTGGTGAAGTAACCTCCAACATCATTCTACATTATTTTAAGGCTTAAGTTTAGGGCTTTGGTACTCAGTGATCGGTGATTATTGACCGATCGAAGTGATAAACTGCAGCAATTTTTCTTTTCTTTTCCAGTTCTATGATAAACAAATGCAAAAATCTTATCTGACGCCTCCGAAATCATAATTGCAGTCACAACTTTGTCGATATCATGTGTACTGAACTCTTGAAGCAATTATAAAGAAAAGTGAAATTTGCGTTTAAGGTTTTGCTGAAAGAAACAACGTGAACATAGTGAACTACTGGGTACAGATGAACTGCTGGGTACAAATAGAAAAAAGAATTTTAGACTTTATGGTTTCGTTTGTTATTATCTTATTTTCAATTACTATTATTGTCATTTTGTACAAGGATATTACTGTCCTTTTATACAAAATTGATATGTTGAGTCTACATAGAAATTTGCTAGGAACATTTAGAAAGATCCTAAGTACATGCAGTTACATCCAAGGTTAGTCAATGTGATTTTGGTTAAATTTATAAGGGCAACTCTATCTTTTCAAGGATTGATAAAGAAGACCAAAAAAAAAAAAAAGAGAGAGCCGGGGGGGGGGAATCAGCTCGTTCTCTCTCTCTGTTTGTCACATATTTTGATGATGCTTGGAGATGCTCAATTCTCTGTCGCCGATCATCGCTTGAGTTCCATTTTCCCAATCCTAAATACTCGCCCAGTTGTTTCTTCTTCTTCCTCTTCTCCTCACACCATGGACTCAAATTGATTTGCAGCCTCTTCAAACAAGATTTTCTCCACTAAAACCTAAACCCAAATTGGATACCCACAATTCTTAGAGTTTCAATCTCTCAAGATCTTTTTGGGTGATATGTAATTTGAGATTTTTAGGTTCAATTTTGTTTCTCTGACATGTGTATGCAATTGAGTTTGCTGGGAATATTTGTTGAGTTGTTGGAGTCAACTTGTTTGAGGAGGAAGGAGATTTCAGAGGATGTGTGGGGGCCGTTGAGGTAAGCATAAGGGTTTCTGAGATAAAAAGCGATAACCTTGTTGTCGCGTTTGTTGTCAATGAGCAAAAGCATTGAGGGAGTTGTCATCAGCTTGAGGGAGAGGAAACGATGTGGAGGTGGAGGCCGAGGCTAAGATGCTGAGCTTGCCGTCATTTTCCCGATTGTGGATCTTGTAGGTGGGCAGAGATGGAGGGAAGAAGGCGAATTCGACAACCAAGGTAGAGCATATGCACCTCATTCACAAAACCCTGAATAAGATTCAAGTAGAGCAACAACCCAGCTCATTGAGTGAGGACAACATGATAGGCTTCAAAAGATTGAAATGGATTTTGGCTTTTGGGGTTTAAGGGGATTGGGAGTACCCACTAAAAAGTTAGGTTGGGGTTTTGTGTTTTGTTTTGTTTAGTGTGTAAGGTGAGGTCTTGAGTGAGTTGGGTTTCTGAGAGTAGTGCAGACTGCAGAGTTCCATAGAGGAGGAAGCGAGGGAGGGAGGGAGGGAGGGGGGGGGGGGGGGAGAGAGAGAGAGAGAGGTGAAAATACTAAATTACCCTATCAAAAATGAATAATTGCATAAGGTTAACGGTGTCATTGACGCTATGTACTAAAATGTACTAATTATGAATACGAACAGTTCAAATGAAAGATATTCAGTTTGTCTATTGATTTGATATAATTTGGTACCAAAACGATCATCAATTTAACTGAAAATTTACAGAAGTTATCTACTCATAGAAACCTAAAAACTGAATTGTATGTAGAGATGCCGATATGTGATTGAAAAGTTGGTCTAAAAGCTGATTAACTCTTAATACGAAGCTAACCGGTTAACTTTACAGTGCTCCCCCTAGTTATATATATATATATATATATATATATGTTTTTTATAAAGAACTTAATCTCTCCTAAATTTATGAGAATTATTTCATTTTCTTCAAATATGATATATTTTACTTAGTATTTAATATATTTATGCACATGTAAAAATAGTTTGTTTATTAATGGATATATATAGAGGGCATCACTTTTCGATCTATTGTGGGTCATACTTTTCAATCATATTTCAACATATTGACTGTTCAACTTTATATCATAATGTATAGCTCATTTCTGTAAATTCTCAGCTAAATTGTTGATCATTAAAGTATCAAACTACATTAAATCAATGGATGAACTGAATCTGTTTAACCTGAACCGTTTGTGTTCATAATTGTAAACTGCATTTATAAATGCTTTAATGATTATCAATTTAGCTAAAGATTTGTAGAGATGATCTATATCTACTCATATATACCTAAAAACTGAACGGTTAAGATGTGAATATATGATCGAAAAATTGGTTTAATGAGCGCCTTAAAATGGCCAAAAAAAGGGATCCTCATTGGTAAAAAATCTAATCATGAAAACATGGAGTTGGATATGTATAATATATGTATATGTCACTATCTTTGTGTTGCATGTATATATATAATATATTATAATATATATGTTATGTGATATATATTTCTATTGAATTTCTGGTTGGACCAAGTATGGTCTCCAATAGAGATAAAAGAAGATAGATACAAAATCAAATCGGAGAAAACGCTTTTCAATACAGGAATCAATATCTAATGAATTCAACGGTTCCAGCATAATATAAATGAAAACTCTAATCATGGAAACATGGAGTTGGATATGTATAATATGTGTATGTCACTATCTTTGTGTTGATAACCAAAAAGTAGGAGACATTCCTACACACATTTTAAGCCTAATAAGAAAATATATATGCAAACCATATTCAGAAAGACAAAAAGTTGTATATCTTCTCACCATCATGCGACGCATGTAGACCCAAGCCACAACTACGCTCTTGGAGCTTGCAGAAGTGGGTTTGGTGTAGAAGGTTATGGAAACACATAATGCTAGTCTATTGATTTAGTATCGTTGGTGATCTCGGTCTTAGGTTCCAGATCCAAGCCCGATGACCTAAACGAATAGCGAAATTATGAATATGAGATATGGGCCATTTTTTTTCTTAAAACTCAAAGCCCAAAGAAACAGAAAGGGCAAGCCTTCTTTCTTTCTATTCTAGCTTCGTTTTCTTCCCTGCAACAGCTAGATACACAACTCAAACCAAAATCTTTGAGAAATATCGATCCCTTCTGCTAGTTGGCAAGGAAGAAACTTTCTTACCAGTAGAGGAATGTCCTCTTCTTCCTTAAACAATGAACTCACAATCCTCAAGCTTCCTCGTCCACCTCATTCCAAGTTTTGTGTCACCGCAGCTGCCTATGTTGCAACTATTATCGACTGTTCCAACAACTGTATACATGTACATGGCTCCTTGACATGAGCATTTCTTTAATTTTTCACAAATCCTTCCACGATCAATTGATTACAAAATTACGGAAAAAAAAAAATTGATCCCCATGAATGATAACCAAGAAAGAAATTTTTTTTATTTTTTTTTCTCACTACATATCAAAGACAAACAAGATGATTGATCATCATGAATGACAACAAACAAATAAGAATTTAAGAATGAAAAGAAAAAGGCTACTTATTAATATGCTTTGTGCTTGGTGTAATGATCAATATGGGAAACTGATTTGCACTAACAGATTGGGAACGCGAAATGAATCACAAATATTAATCAATGAGAAGCTCGTACCAAAACATCTTTAAAAAAAAAAAAATGGAGTCTATGTAAAACCTGTGAACAATTTTACAAAAGGACTGAAAAAAATAAAATAAAATAAAAAGGAGAAAGGGAATATCACGTATGACCATGAAAATAAAAAAGGGAACTTATATAAACCTAGTGCTCTGCTAGGGTTTATCGTCGGCCTCCTCCTTCGATAAAATTCCCAAATTTTCAAACTTCAATGGTCTTCTTCTTTTTACTATTTTCGATTTGGTGCTTGGAGTGCCTCCTTGGACAGGGATCCCTGTGTTTATTGTCAGAGACAGTATTGTGTTTCCATGGCTGATCTGAGGCTAAACTCCGATTGTTTGAAGTCGTGGTGGTCTACGGTGGATCGGCGTGTCTGGATCTTGGATCGAGGTCGTGTGACTGGCAACCGTGGTGAGAGTATCACAGTCAGCATTGATGGTGTTCTCTGTCCCAAAGGTTGGGCCTTCTTGGATTATTGCTGGTTCACAGCGGCAAGTTATGGTGACCCTGCTCCCGATCTGGTTTTCACATCTAAGCTTGGGGTGGTGGTTGGCAAGAGGGCTACGGCTGTGGGAAGCTTGGTTTATGCCTTTGTGCTTGCAGTGACGGCCCTTTCTGGCGGGGCTGCGCTCGGCTCCTTGGGCACGACGGTTTTAATATGCTAGTTTTTGATGTTGATGATGTTGCTGGTAGCGCTATTGGGGGCTATGGTGTTGTGGCAGAGGAAGCCCTCTCATTCAAGATTTGCATTGGGTGGGCTTCTTGGGCCTGGCTTTGGTTGGGGTCTATTATGTGGGCTAGGTTGTTTTGGGCTCACAAGATTTGTAACCTTTTATTTTTAGATTTAGTTTTAGGTTCTCATCCTTTTTCACGAAAGGATGATGGGCCTATTTAGTTCTTGCATTGAGCGGAAGAGATCGCAAAGAAAAGAGAGACCTCGTTATCAATTTATTTTCTTAGGGGCTCTACTTTTCTTTGTTTTAAGCTTAATCCTAAAAGGTTGGTGTGCTAGGAGATTACTAGTTTGGTTGCTTTTTTATTAGGGGTGGCTTTATAGTAGTTTCTACGAAACAGTTATTTATGTCCACCTCATAGAGGTGGATCATTTTTGTACTACTTAATGAATTACATAATGGGATAACCTCTTTTACTCAAAAAAAAAAAAAAAAAAAAAAAAAGAAAAAAAGGGAGAGATAATTTCATTCAAGACAAAGCGACATACCTAGTAATAAGAAAAATGTCGGAAAATGAAGTCAGTTGGACTTGCTTCATGCTCTAGAAATAGTCGGAAGTTGAGGTTGAAAATAACAAATGGGGGCAGTCATTCACGTACAAGTGTTCCAATGAAGGACACTCAATATCAGCAGTAGCATTTCCACAGTACAACCATGGTAGATCTCTCAAAACCAAGTTCTTCAATCTCGGAAGAACAGTTTTCTTGTTGTTGTTCACCGCTTTGATTACTCTTTCCAACAAATGGCATTTTTCTACCCAAAGGTCTTCAAATTGAAGAAGACAGTAAGCTACATTAGATGTGAAGAGACTTCCTGTAATACCCGAAATTTTCATTTTAAATTCGAGTATTTGTGTTGAGTGATTGTTATACGATTTAACGATTATTGGTCGATAATAATTCACTTTTACATTAATCGAAGTTTACGAACAATTATTTTTAACGAAAAGCTCGAAATACTCGGTTTGAGAAATCGACTTTTTCTACGTACGAAATTTGGAGAAACTTCATTCATGAAAGTTGTAGAGCTTGTCGATACGAGTCCGTACACGTGCGGAACACGAAGATCAGATTTTTTCTGAATTAGTTATCGAATTACGAAGTTTTCCGAAACTTGTATATATAGAAAATTTTTTGGGAAACCCTAATTTCCACCGGCCTCCTTCTCTTTCTTTTTCTGGAAACCTCACTGTTCACCCTCTCCCTCAAACTCTCACATCGTTCTCTCTCTTGACCGAAAAGGAGAGCAAAGTTCTCCTTAATTGTTCTCCCTCCACAAACCACCTCTCGACCTCAAACCAAGTCCCAGGCGTTCTTCTCGAGCTGCTCTAGCTTCCAGAGGCAGTTTTACAAGGCGGCGCGGCCTGTAGCGGCGGCGGCACGGCCCGAACCGAAAACCACCATTTTCGGTTCGAGCTTGATATCTCGAGCTACACTCCACCATTTCACTTGATTCTTGGCTCATTGAGCTCGCCTCAACTTCCTCTACAAGCACCAAGAAGGACCGGAACTGGGTCGAACGTTTTCACGTTCGTCGGAGCTCGACCCGAACGGATCGAAACACCGAAACTTTCGATCAAGATATCTCGAGCTATACACGATCGTTTCTTGTGATTCTTGGCTTGTTGAGTTCGCAAGGAAGTTCTGAACAAGTTTCCAGAAGGGATCGGGGCCTGAGGTTGCAGTTTTCATGTCGGTTTTCAAGCTCGCCGGTTTCTGGAATTTTTCCGGCCGCCGACTGTACATAGGTAATTTCGATCCCTTCCCGTCATTTTTAGGTCTTGTGCTAGTTATGAAAGTTGCTCAGAATAATGAAACGAAGGGGACAAGCTCGGCCCCGACACTATTGGCGGTGGTCGGTGGCGGCTCTGTCCCTAACTCCGGCGGCCTTTTCCGGCCACCTCGGAGGTCTAAAATTTGGTTTCTGTCCATTTTATGATTCTATGTTTCGATACGATCATTTCGGCGTATTATACGCATTTTTCCGATATCGTATGAATTAGTTATGAATTTTGTGATTTCGATCGATTTCGATATTTAGATTTTTGATCTGTGAAATTATGACCGTCGGATGAACTTGTAAATTTGTTATGATGATCATATGACTGTCCCAGAGGCTTTGTGTGGTCATGGGCGAAGATCCGACCATTGGATCTTCGTATATGTGAAAAACGGTAATTAGGGGAGCGATTCGTGAGAAACCGCTCGACGGATTTAATGTAAATTAGAATCCGGCCGTTAAATGGTAGTTAAATTATGTGTTGAAATTGTTGGCTAAATTCGAATCACATTTGATAAGGTGATTGACGGATTTTATTTGAGTGGGCTATTCGGCGTAATTATAATTATAATTATATTGAAGACGCAGCGGGAGTTTCGAGGTGAGTAAAACTCACGTGGTTCATATTACGAACAGAATGTTTTAAATTTATTTATTTATGGTAATTGTGTGAAAAATATTTGGGGATTAAATATTTGTTTTAAATTTTCATGGACTTGAATCACCACGGTCCATAGGTAAGTAAAAATGAATTTTAACTATACAAATGAATTTCATGATTTTCTTGTGTGAACTATAGATGGTATTAGTGGTCATTCCTGAGTGGATGATTACGTATATATATATATATATTTACGTGGAAAATATATATTGATGAGTGGATTGTTGAGTGATGGTATGATTGAGTAGAATTGATGAATTGATTGTATTTCAATTGTGTAATTCCATAATAAATTGGTGTATCTTGGTTGGGTTGATTTCAGTATGTGATATTATATGTTGTGCTCATTTATGGGTTTATGGTCGACGTAGTGACCGGTGTGGGTAATCGGACGCTCTAATCCTGGGTGGATGATGGGATACGATTGGTTGAGTATGTGGAATTATTAGACGTTCTAAATATGTATATAGGTATACATATTGATGAAATACAATAATTGATAAATATGTCGGATGCCATAACCTAGGCCAGGTGACGGGCTACGATTCAGTTAGAGCTCTAATCTGTCAAGTGCCGTATTTTTATAAATACGATGATGAGAGTTGTGAAGGAAGTTGTGAGTTAGATTGTCTTGGTATATTGAATTGGTGTTGATTGAGATTGCTATTATTTGCATATGTGAAAATTATTGAGTGTTGCTGTGTGTGGGAATAAATGAGATTAAATTAAGTAATAGTTCCTTCTTTTACTCATACAAGCTTTCATAAGCTTACCGGGTTTTGTGTTGTTGCAATCCCGGTACACTATTCAATGGTGTAGCAGATATTCCTGCAGGTCAGGAGAATCAGGGCGGTGACCGAGCTGCTTAGGTGTTATAGCAGTTTGTTATTTCATTTTGTTGTGAGGTGTGTATGCTCATTTAGAGCTTTACAGATCATTTTGGATTTGAGTTGTAATAATTAACCGAAACTAAATTCGGTTTTGATTTTATTTCGTGTGGTGAGGATGTTATGAAAGAAATTTTCAGGATGATTATTTTGAGATTGTAGTATTTTTCATGTTTCGGATTTTGAATTGTTATTCTAAAATTCGGGATGTGACACTTCCTGGAATCTCACATTCGAAAATGTACAAACTTTTAAGAGTCTGGAACATTGCAGATGGAGCAGGACCATTACATATGCTTCTAGCTGAAAGTAAATTAAACAATTTCATCACTCTCAATTAATTGTTTTGTCTCAATGCCTTCACATCCAAACACATACTCTATTTTACGCATCCCATCACAAACTAGAACTTCCTGATTCAGTACTCTCTGTAACAGTTTTGAAGGCAACAGTACCTCCAAGTTATGACAATTATGGATGCTCAGTTTCTTCAGATTGAATAGAGATCCGGGTGGTAATTCATAATAGATAGATCCTTCAAGCCATACAGGTATTCTAGATGCAACTCTTCCAAGTTCTTGAACACGGTTTCTTTTGGAATCCATGTTATTGAGTTCATCAACTCTTTCAGGTTCCCATTGGGACCAATCACAGAGAGAACCTTCAGTCCATGTAATCTTCTATGGTCATATCCCACGAGAATGTTATTAAACCCATTAAACCCTTTGCGAAGTTCATATTGTAGCTTTTCTGCTTGCTTTGTCACTACATTGATAAACCAATCTGGTAAGGTACTGATGTTTGTGTCAAGAATCAAGGATCTTGAATAATTAGGACCATATCCAGAAACTTCCGGCTCTTTTCGTCTGCCAATACATATATCGAAGTGAGCCCAATTCGGTTCGAACTCAAACACTTTTAGGGATGCATTTTGCATCAGATATGCAAACCTTCAACATGTTTAAATACAATAACCACCTCATCAAAGCCAATATTGGTTTCTTGTCCTTCTCCCTCAATTTGACTCCCCCAGTACAAAAATCCACATTGCATGTACAGTTCTTCTAATGTATGCAACTTTGATATCACTTTTGATGGAATTCTTACAATATGTCCAACAAAAAATCTACTAGCACTGACATCCAACATCCTAGATTGGTCAATTGTCCTATATCTCTCGACAATTCCTTAAGGGGATAACATCTCATACTAAGAATCTCTAGCTTTTTAAGGTTTTTGAAAATAGAAATGTCCATTAGTTTCCAGCAACAATCTAAATACAAAGTTTGGAGGTTAGTTAGGAGACTGAATGACTTGGGTAGGAATGATATTCTAGTGTGGCTAAGATCTAAGATCCTCAATTCATTTGGACTTTGGAAAAATGTTTCTGGAATCTCATTTAAATCAGAATTCTGTTATAGTAATAAAATTTGAAGGATTGGACATACTAACTCTTCAGGTAGCTTGCGAATTTTGTTCTTCATTAGTGAGATTGCAGAATAGTCATTGTGTGCAGTAATCATTGGCCAACTCTTTAATTCACATCCTGATTTTACCAAAAACCGTTGGCCGTCTTTAGATAAAGAAATTAGTATTGCCACATCCCGGACGACATCATGCATCCTTACACATCCGTCATCATCAGCATCCAAAAGCAAGCTAGAATCTTTGAGGGCCTTGACCATTAAATGTATTGTGACTCTGGCTTCTTGCATATTGGAATCTTGAAACAGTCCTTTTCCAATTCCGTACTTCTACAAGTCTTCGATTGGGATAGCATGATCACAATTCGTTCGTCCGATCAGAACTCAATGTCAGGGCAACAGAACCTTGTGAACTTGATGGTGCTTGTGTTGGTCCTCCGTACATGCAATCCAAGTGAAACAATATCTCCCTCAGATCTCCCTTGCCAATTATCACCCGAGTACACAGATCCTGAAAGATAACATACATAAGATAAAAGGTGATGGAGCATTTGTTTTGTGTGTTTAATTGAGATACAAACAAAAGGTGATGAGATAAAGAGGGTACATAGAAGACATTATAAAGAGTAATGGATGGTGTAACCTGGATTGACCCAATTCCTAAGACCGGAAAAGACTCACAGTAGGCATTAGAGACATGTGTTATGGATAGGGAGGAAAACGTGACGAAGAAAGGCTTATCATAGGTCATATGATCAGACGCACCAGAATCAATTATCCATGTATTACTACCAGTAAAGCCAGAAACATTTAAAGTGACACCAATTTTACCTCGATTCTCCTGAATTAGGGAAACATTACCCTTAGTTTGATCTTGACCCTCCACATCATAGAAATCAGGTTCTTGCTCCTGCACCAGTTGGATTGTCGCCTTGCTCTTCTGACCATTGTTACTTCTTTTCCAACCAGAGTTATTGGAGTTGATTCTTAGCAACTTAGTGCATTGACTCTTGTAGTGGCCAATAGTCTTACAATGGTTGCAAGTCACCTGATTGTTGAACAACAAACTAAGGGACAAATCTGCCATTCTTCTTCTTCAAGCAGCAACATAAACCACAAAATTTGACACGGCTAAGGAAGGAGAGGCTGACAGCAAGGTATTTCAAACTTTCGGGTTTTAGGGAAAAATGAATAGAGGATGAAGACAAAGGACAAACTCTTAAAGAGTACAAAGACAAATTTGCAGCGGAAACAAACGAACAGAGTCCATACGGATCTCTGCTCTAATACCAAGTCAAACAGAACAAAGACAAAGAAAAAGTTTGGGAATTTCTGATATATTGATCTTCTCCAAAGATGGAGTACAGATACAAAGTATACACATTCCTAATAGGAAACTAATTACACTGTGATATTCTCCCCCTTAACTACATAATATCCTCCTTAACTATACAATCCTAATTATACTACAATTCCTACAATTATGGAGAGTGACTCGCGCCAACACCGTCAAAGGTGGACCTCCCCGGACTGAAGAAGGAAGAAGTAAAGGTTGAGCTGGAGGAAGGGAATGTCCTTCAGATCAGTGGAGAGAGAAGCATGGAGCAGGAGGAGAAGAATGACAAGTGGCACAGGGTAGAGAGGAGCAGCAGTAAGTTCTTGAGGAGGTTCAGGCTGCCAGTACGTCGTCGCCTCCGCTCCACTAGAGCCTTGAGTTCACCGTCAAGTCGCTGTAAGTGATTTCTGGGCAAGCATTGATTAATGGGTTTTTGATCTAGCTCCTAACGAAAGAAAGCATAAAGCTTCAGTCTATGTTTAACAGATGGTTTTTGGATTTTGAATGATGTCAAATGCCAATTGATTGGATAATATATTGTTTTCCAGATTTGGTTTTGGTTTGTTATCGAATTTCAATTTTGGTCAAGACTTGCAAGTGGAATTGCTACAATTTAATTTGAAGCTCTGAGATTTTTAGGATAGTGGAGCACCTGCATCTGTTTGCGTCTGGTTTACAATGGCAATGCATTCATACCATCTGCATTCTAGGCCCTTTTCTTTATCTTCTTCAACCTCACTTTCCCTCATTAATTTGCTTCGTACCCTGTTGAAGGTTTGTGTACAATTTGTTGGGTTTTGGTTGTGATTGGAGAACTGGGTTTTGGCAATTTGTTGAGTTTTGGTTGTGATTAGAGAACTGGGTTTTGGTTTAATGGAGCATTGCTTTAGTAAAGTTTGGAACTTTGGATTAAGCTGAAATAGAAATAGCATTGAACATTTTGTATGCTTAAACTTAGAGCTGAGGTAGTGGAGGTCGAAGAGGCAAGCAGTTCTGGAAAATGACGATGGAGGGAATGGCGGTCATCCCCTATGGAAAATGGCGGTAAATCAAGGTCTAGTAGAGTCTGGGGTCATTTAAGTCATTTCATGGCATTTTTGGAGTCCACATGTTTGCCATGTCAGGCATCTGATGGAACCATCAGTGAAAGGTGACGAAAGTATCTCGTTGATAGCAAAATATAGGTTCAGGTATCACATTGACATAATTGAGAGTTCGGGTATCAACTTGGCCGATGCACAAGAATTGAGGCACTGATGGTGCATTTTTCTCCTTTTTAAATAGAGAAAATATCATTAATGGTCACTGAGTTATGACCCATTCGACACTTAACTCACTGTATTTTCAACAATATCACTTCACTCACTCACTTTTACATCTGTCTTTCACTTGACTTACTGTCATTAATTCTACCGTTAAAAGCTATTAAAATTGATGGTATATTTGTCTAAACACTAAAAAAATGCATTTCTCACTTTTAAAAAAAATATAAAAGTCTAAAAAAAAAAACAATTTTTTATCAAATTATTTATTTAAATTAAAATAAAATTCTTTTTTTTATTAGAAATTTCAGAAATTAAAAAAAAACTATTAAATTGAGAATTTTTTTTAAGTTAAAAATGTATTTTTAAGCGTTTTGACAAATATATCCTCAATTTTAACGGCTTTTAATGGTAGAATTAACGGCAATGAGTTAAGTGAAAGACGGATGTAAAAGTGAGTGAGTTAAGTGATATTGTTGAAAATACAGTGAGTTAAGTGTTGAATGAATCGTGGGCTAGATAACCAAATTGTCTTCTTCGCTAAATTAATGGGAGTTATTCTTGGGATTGACTATGCTTTTAAGTTTGGTTGGAGCTATATTTGGCTTGAGAGTGATTCTACTAGTGTTCTTGCATGCATTACCTCTTCTTCCTTCTCTCCACCATGGCCTCTTCGTATTGCATGGTTAAATTGCTTATCACGCATCCCATCGATGTCCTTTTATTGCTCTCATGTTCTTCGCGAAGGGAATACTCTTCTTCTTCGTTGGTATGGTATGAGGTTCCACCACCTGCTCTCTCTCTCTCTCTCTTCTTTGAATGGATGACTTGGGTTTTCCCTATCAGCGTGATACCTAAAGTTGGTGGACTTATGGTTCCATTGAAGTAAGGATTTACTGCAGCACCACATGTTTATGTTTATATTGTAACCTTTTTAGAGTAGCAGATGGAATTCAGTTTTTCCATCTTTTATTTTTCTGCATTGTACTTGGGGGTACATTTTTGTCCCATGTTTTTGTAATTTTAGCTTTTTCATTAATAAAATTTTACGATAAGGAGACCGGCGGTGGGTTCCCAGAGTGTGGTGACCTTTTTCCTTTGGGATTGAGGGTGGGACTTATTGCCTACATCGTCTACCTCTGAGGAACTAATATCGCCTAATCTCTTTATCGGTTTTTTTTTTTAAATATCGAATGAGTCACAATTGAGTGACTATTTGTGATTTTTTGCCTCTTAAATATTTGAATTGTTTTTTTTTTGTTGAAACCAGGAACTAAAAGAGGCAAAAAGCCTCTTAATCCCTAAAATTTATTGAAAGAAAAGAAAAAGACAAGAGGAAGAGACAAAGACCAAACCTCCTGAAATCAAAACCAAATCTAGCTACCGCAAATGAAATTGCGGCATACCTAAATGGTCCCTATTACAATGAGTATGAATAAAGGAGGGAGGCATATCCCACCCCACCAAACTAATAGAAGTTGAACCATAATTTGCCAAAGCAACCACCACCTAGCTACCTTCTCAAAAAGTATGCAAAGAACGGAATTGCATTTGAGAAATACGGTGTAAACAGTTAGCCCACTCAATGTGAAGCTTCCAAGGGACCAAATGAGGAGAGTGAAGAAATTTTGGAACAATGGTGGAGTCTACTTCTAGCCATTTGTGCTTCCAATCCGTGACCCAAGCAATCTCAATTACCTTAATAACAACCATAATCGAGCTAGGAATGTCCACTTTCGAAACAAAAGCACCAACAAAATTCCCTCTATAATCACGAAAAACTGCTCCATAACTACCAATGCCAGAATCTTGCTTCCAAGCACCATCCGAATTAATTTTAATGCACCCCAATGGGAGAGGGTCCCAAATAACATCAACCATTGTAGGAGCCTGACGAGATCTGCATTGAGCCCCAAAGCTTTTCAAGGCTCTAGGATCTTTTACAGTATAGTGCATACAACCTTTTGCAATGCGACTAGCTGTTAAAATTTGACTAGAAATCAACCGGCAAATGACTGAAACTTGGAAGTTGGAACCCATAGCCTTCAAATTTAACTTTGTTCCTAGCTTGCCATATAAACTAAAGTACTGTGGTAAAGCAAGTCAAGCAAAGCTCTCTTAATTGAGGAGTACAGGTGTCCAATCCCACATGCAGCAAGTCCATTATAGAGATAGGAACAACACCCAAATCAAATTTAGATGTCATGCAATTTCATATTGTACGTGCAAATGAATAATGAAGGAAAATGTGATCTACCTAATTGGAAATTAAAATTTCTTCGGAGGAGTGACATTGACACCTCTCTCTGTGTAAACCACAGCAAACCTCTTTCAGATAAAAAGGAGAGAGAGACGTGATTTGTAAAAGAGGGAAGTGAACAATTTTTTAGATCCAGCATTTATTGAACAAGCAAAAGTGGATGGGTTGTAATGAGTTTTCTTTACACTTGGAAAATTCAAGAAGTGTAATCAAATTGGAAAGTTCGAGTTTATACCTAAAAATACAATATGTTTCTTAGCAAACTCTACGGATATGACGAGGTGAAGTGGTACTCGAAGGTTGAACGAATCAATTTATTTGCAGATAAATCACACGTAATTGCAATTTACTTCAATCACGTCATATACTTATCAGTCCCACATTCCACATCTGCCGACTGCCGTCCAAGTGTTATACAGCTTTTTTTTTTTTTCTCTCAGTATGTAGTAGAAGAGATACGTCAGAATGAAGAGTTATTTTGATTGCAAGCACCGAAACTACAGAACACATTTTCATCTCCAAAAGTGTTCACATGCCACATGGTCTAAAACATGCAGCAGTAGCACCACAGCTACTCTTGGCCACTAGAAATTGTGGAGACCATCAGAAGCTAGTAGCAATCCAGTACTGTATAAATCCATCCAACCCCCAATCATTTATGCATCATCATTCTAATGCTGCTCTCTGCAAATCCTAAACGAGGAGAAGAAGAAACCGGTCTCTCTCCAGTGAAAAATGGTAGCTAGCCACAATTGAAACTCAGATATTTCATCAAGTCTCGTCTAGTTTCTTACAGATTATTTCCTGAACTATTACAGGTTCTGGTGTCGAGGAACAGTGAGAAAGATGGTGCAACGAATGATGGGAGTGTGGTGGATTTTCGAGGAAACCCTATCGACAAGTCCACAACTGGTGGATGGCTTGCTGCAGGGCTTAGCCTAGGTGCTTTAATATTGCTGAACCAGACTTCTCTCTTTTCCTAATACCATGTATGTATATTAACCAGTTTCAAATATCTTGAATTACTATGGTGCAGTAACTGAGCTCTCTGAGAGGATCTGTGTGATGGGCATATCCATGAATTTAGTGACTTACTTGGTTGGCAATTTACATTTAACTTCAGCAAAGTCTGCAACCATAGTCACCAATTTCATTGGCACTTTGAATCTCCTCGGCCTTCTTGGTGGTTTCGTTGCAGATGCCAAACTCGGACGCTACCTGACTGTTCTACTCTCTGCAACCTTAACTGCTCTGGTAAGTTTTTCGGATTACAACTCCAAAGAAGCGATCTCTTGTCAAAGATCTGGCATGTTACGTGTTGCTAAGTTGTGATTCAAAACTGTTCTTTCTAACATGATTTCACACAATCAACAAGATACATTTTCATGGTAAGTCCAATAATACCGATTTTTCTTGCTTCAGGGGATAACTTTGTTAACAAAAGCCACATCCGTTCCGAGAATGAGACCCCCTGCCTGTGAAGGCAACCAAGAATGCATTGAGGCCACAGGCAGCCAACTAGCCCTGCTCTATGCTGCCTTATACCTTACAGCACTAGGTGGCGGTGGAATAAAATCCAACGTCTCAGGTTTTGGCTCTGACCAATTTGATTCCTCAGACCCAAAGGAAGAGAAGTCCATGATCTTTTTCTTCAACAGGTTCTATTTTGGCATCAGCATTGGTTCTCTGTTTGCGGTGCTCGTCCTGGTGTATATACAAGACAATATTGGCCGAGGACTCGGTTATGGAATATCAGCAGGGACAGTGGTGATTGCTCTCATCGTGTTTCTCTTGGGAACACCATTCTATCGATTCAAAAAACCTCGAGGCAGCCCTTTGACGATGATGTGGAGGGTGATATTTTTGGCATGGAAGAAGAGGGTTCATCCTTATCTTTCTCATCCAAGCCTTTTGAATCAATACCAAGAAGCCAAGATTCCACACACAGAGAGACTCAAGTAAGTTTACATATAAAGCTGCAGGAAGAGGGTATCTCATTCAGGAAGAGGGTATCTCCTTTATCCATTCACTAATATTCTTCCTATGTTAGGTGTCTCGACAAAGCTGCAATACTAGATGAATATGCTGCTAGTGAAGACAAAAGAAGCAACCCTTGGATAGTAGCCACAGTGACTCAAGTTGAAGAGGTGAAACTGGTTTTCAAGCTCTTGCCAATCTGGTCAACATGTATTCTCTTTTGGACGGTCTACTCTCAAATGACTACCTTCACCATTGAACAAGCGACCTTCATGAACCGGAAAGTCGGTTCCTTTGAAATCCCTTCTGGTTCCCTCTCGGCCTTTCTCTTCATCACCATTCTCCTCTTCACGTCCCTAAATGAGAAACTTCTCGTCCCCCTTGCTCGAAAACTCACCAAGAGTCCCCAAGGACTCACAAGCCTTCAGAGAGTAGGAATTGGACTAATCTTTTCAGTGGCTGCTATGATCGCTTCCGCAATAGTAGAGAAACAGAGAAGGGAGATAGCTGTTGACCAAAATACAAAAATACGTGCCTTTTGGCTTGTTCCACAATACTTCCTAGTGGGTGCTGGGGAAGCTTTTGTCTATGTAGGACAACTTGAATTTTTCATCAGAGAGGCACCGGAGAGGATGAAGTCTATGAGCACAGGGCTTTTCTTAAGCACCATCTCAATGGGGTTCTATGTAAGCAGTCTGTTGGTGACCGTGGTGGATAAAGTAACTCATAAAAGCTGGCTGAGAAGTGATCTGAACAATGCAAGGCTAGATAACTTCTATTTGCTGCTTGCAGCTCTAGGAACTTTAAATTTCCTATTTTTCCTTGCCTTTGCGATGAGACACCAGTACAAAGGCCAGCAGCACAATAACACTGATGACCATAGCAAAGAGCTGAAGAATTCTCATGACATGATAGTTGAGGATATGGAGAAGATAAGAATTGAGGCAAAAGAGGGACCCTAGTAGGTATAGAAACTATTTTGTAATATTGGTCTTCAGCAATTAAAAAGAACAGAAACAGAGTGTGCTCCATGCTTTAGACATTTCATTATTTTTTGTCCTACGATAAATTAAATACTGTGTGTACTTACAATGTAATGGAATAATAGATCTTTATTCAACCAAAAAGAACTTTACAACACAACAGATGCATGAACTGCTCATTTGCTCGTCTGAAAATCAGGCATTCACCAAATCAAACCTTCTAATATATGCATATGCAAACAAAAGGCCTATTTAATTGCAAGATCACTCGTTTCAGTGTTCTCCACCTAGTTCAGAACCAGTGCAAAATTTCAGACAAAAGACCAAAGATAAAAATTGATAAACAACTGGATCCAGATTTGGTAGCTTATAACAAAATACACTACTAGAGAAATTCGTCTCCTCACTCAGGAGACCCACGTCTAAACCATAACATGGCATTTCTGTTTTTCCAAATAGCCCAGATCACCATGAGCAGTTTAGCAAAAATACTAGCCTGTAGGGTAGCTTCCATTTCAAGCATCCAATCTGTAAAATTAAATCCTGGTAAAACATGTACCTTAAGATTAAAAGGTGGTGCTGCAAGTAATGTGGCTGCTCCTCGACATTCACAGAATACATGAGTAAGATATTCCAACGGGTGCTGACAGAAAAAACATCTTGTATCACCTTGAAAACCCCTAGTGAGTAGCCTGGCCTTAGTTGGTAACAGATTGTGACATGCCCTCCAAACACATATCTTTACTTTTCCAGGAACAGTGGCTTTCCAAATACTATTCCAGAGAGCTTTAAATGGGTCACCATTGGAAGATGAGGCCAACGTTTGACCAAGTACCTTGTCTCGAGCAATCCAATAAGCTGTCTTGACTGAGAAGAAACTTTTCTTCTCCGGCTTCCATGTGAGTCGATCAGCTAGTTGGCTTCTACTAATATGAATACATTTGATATTTTCCACAGTATCATGTGTGAAAAGATTTTGTAGTACCGGAGTGAGCCATGTGTGTGTGTCTTGACAGATGAGTTCATCAACAGTTTGAAATTCACAATTATTTGGTTGAGAGATCATGTACCTTGGTAAGTCAGGGATCCAATTATCTCTCCAAATGTTAATGCTAGTGCCATTGCCTACTCTCCATTGTACACCAGCAGATAGTATTGGCCTTGCAGTGTGGATGCTTCACCAAGAGAAGGAGGGTGAGGCACCAATAAGCTGATCCATCTAGTTTGTGCTTTCTTTTTCTTATCAAAACAGAAAAAAATAAATATATTGTTTAAGAACAAGAGAAATTGACACACATAAAGAGAGAGTAATATTTCAGAGAGAATTGAGATTTCAAGTGTGTTTATTCATCTCATACAAAGGGGTATTTATAGGAATACATTTGAAGTGTGACAGCTCAAAGAGAAAACCAAAATGATAATCGTCTTGATGATGATTTTCTGTCATGCTTGTTGCCCTTTAGTAAAGCATGTTACATAAGTCTTCATACACTCAAGTATCTATGATTATACACTCAAGTACCTATCTAAATACTTTATGTATTTGTTACATGATATAGACATACATAGTATTTATACATTTATATTACAACACTCCCCCTTGGATATTTCATGTTCAATAGTATTGTGTTGGTGGTGCGCTTCGAAGTTGCCTCGTTAAAAACCTTGCCAAGTAATAAAACCCTGTGGGAAAAACAACCTTGGTCGAAAGGGAAAAAGAGCACAACGTGCGTTGAGTGTGAAGTATGTTTCTGGATACTCCCCCTGATTTAGACTCCCCTTGAAGATCGTGGGAGTTCGGATATCCTCCTCAATTCGATGCTCCTTACATGTTTCTTGAAAGGGGATTTTGGTAGTGACTTAGTAAATAAGTCAGCTACATTATCTTCTGATCGGATTTGATTTACTTCAATATTTAGAAGTGTTTGTTGTTGCTGATTGTAGAAGAATTTTGGGGATATATGTTTGGTATTGTCGCCTTTGGTGAAACCTAATTTTATTTGCTCAATACAGGCTGCATTATCCTCGTAAATGCATGTAGGTTCATTTGTGGTAAATTTCAAACCACAAGTTCCTCGAATGTGTTTATCTATAGACTTTAGCCATATGCACTCACGCACGGCTTCATGTAGTGCAATAATCTCTGCATGATTTGAGGAAGTAGCAACAAGAGTCTGTTTTGTAGATCTCCAAGATATCGCGGTGCTTCCCATGGTAAAGACATAACCTGTTTGGGAGTGATCTTTATGAGGGTCAGAGAGATACTCTGCATCAGCAAAACCTGTCAGAACATCATTATAATTTTTTTGGAGGGGAGGAGGAGAACATCGGTCACTATGGATAGTGTTGCCGGCGTTCACATTTCTTTTCTCTCTGTAGGGATAGAACAAGCCCATATCGATCGTACCTTTTAGGTATCGAAGGATTGTCTTTATACCAATCCAATGGCGGCGTGTTGGCACAGAACTATGCCGAGCTAACAAGTTTACTGCAAATGAGATATCCGGTCTTGTGCATTGAGCTAAATACAATAATGCGCCTATCGCACTTAGGTATGGTATTTCAGCTTCTAATAAATCTTCATCCTCATCCCTTGGATGAAACGGATCTTTCATGGGCTCAAGACTACGGTTGATCATGGGAGTACTCACAGGCTTTGCTTTATCTTCATTAAAGCACCTTAGTAACTTTTGAGTATATGCTGACTGATGGATCATAATCCCATCATTACGGTGCTCGAGTTCTATTCCGAGACAAAACCGTGTTTTCCCGAGATCTTTCATCTCAAATTCAGATTTCAAATATGTAGCAGTTTTTTTTAACTCATCTAGAGTTCCAATTAGGTTCATGTCATCGACATAAACTGCTACAATTGTAAATCCGGATCTTGTCCTCTTAATGAACACGCAAGGTCATATTTCATTGTTTAACATATCCATTCTCAATCAAGTAGTCACTTAGATGGTTATACCACATCCGTCCGGATTGTTTTAATCCATATAGTGAGCGTCTTAATTTTATTGAAAACGCGCTCCGTGGTTTAGAGCCATTTGATTTGGGTAATTGAAGTCCATCTGAAACCTTCATATATATCTCTGAATCTAGATGCCCATAGAGATATGTTGTAACCACATCCATGAGCTGCATGTCAATTTTTTCGAAAACTACCAAACTGATAAGGTAGCAGAATGTTATAACGTCCATTACGGGAGAATATGTCTCCAGTAGTCGATTCCAGGGCGTTGTGAGAAACCTTGGGCCACAAGGCGGGCTTTGTATCTAACAACCTCATTTTTCTCATTACGCTTTCTAACAAAGACCCATTTATGGCCAACTTGTTTTATATTTGGTGGTGTCAGCGTTATAGACCCAAATACCTGTCTCTTTGTTAGTGAATCCAATTCAGTCTGGATCGCATTTTTCCATTTAGACCAATCTGCTCTTCGTTGACATTCTTCAACGGAGCGAGGTTCGATATCATCGTATTCTATAATTCCTTTTGCAATATGATATGCAAATGCATCATCAATAGCCATAGAATTTCTGTCCATAATTACATGTATACTGGTGTAATTCATGAAGATCTCTCTATTTCTGGAATTGGTTCTACCATTGGAGCGTCCTCCAATGATGTCTCTTGGACATAACCATAATCCTGAATTTTTTCATGAGATAGATTATTTGTATCGATGATTAATGAATTATTTTGTGTCAAGCTCGCTTTCTTTCTTGGGCGAGAATCCATCGAACCTATGGGCCTCCCGCGCTTCCTGGCAGAAGCCATGGGTCTAGCCACTGCATTACCCATAGAGGGGATGTCATGTCCTTTAGTTTTAGGGACATCAATCCTTGCAGGTACGTTTACAGCAGGTATGTGTGATCTTATCACTTTAGCGATATCAGAAAACGCATCAGGCATTGATTCTGCTATGTTCTGAAGTTCGATAATCATCAAAGGTTCTTGATGTAAATTCTCTAGCATTATCAAGACGAATTGACTTAATAGGATGATCAGGGTGGTGAGCCCTTAACTTAATGATTTGTGCTAGGAGTTTAGCAAATGCAGCATTTCTTGTGGATAAGAGCATGACATGTGACCAACATGTCGATGCATCAACCAACACCATAAAATATCTAAATGGTCCGCAAGTTGGTTGGATACGTCCACAAATATCACCTTGTATTCTTTGTAAGAATGGTATATTTACTTTAGTGTCCTTTGCATAGGATGGTCTTGATCCTATCTTTGCTAAAGAGCAAGCTTTGCAAAACGAATGATATGCTTTAGAAGTAACTCTTTGGACCAATGTTTGGTTCGTACTTCCTTTCGTTTTGAAGAATGGATGTCCGTGTGAAGTTTTTAATATACGGAGCATCATGTCACGACCTGGATGTCCCAAAAGCTCGTGCCAAAGCTTGTATGTGTCAGGATCCCATAAATTGCCAATCATGACATGGTTGGATTCAATGACTCTAATAGTGATTGCATACAATCCACTAGAGTGACACATAAGTTTCTCTAAAACTCGTGTATTTCCGTAGTTTTTAGAGGTGATGCAAAGGAACTATTTTCCATTCTCACAATGTGTTTCCACATGAAAATCATTGGCTCTTATGTCTTTAAAGCTTAATATGGTCCTTTCGGCCCTTGAAGCATATAGAGCTTCGGCGACATTAACATTTGTGCCATTTGGTAACAAAAATTGAGCTGGTCCTCAACCATGAATCAATTATGATGGTCCTGCCATCATAGTTACTGAGGATCGACTAGGTGTCATCCATAAAAATAATTGCCTATGTCGCAATATAGTATATGTGGGGCCACTATCAAGAAGGCATTCCAATTCTCTGGAAAACATACTGAAAAGGGATAAAGTTCATAATATTAACACACGTCCATGACATTGAATGCGATACATTATTAATAGGGAAAATAACCAATGATTACATCAAAGTTATTCATAAGTCTATTCCAAATATCAAACTTTTAGACAAATTGTTATCACTCAATCCGTTTGGTAATTCTAATGAAATATGACCAGAAAAGTAGAGAGATGTTGGTGGAGCGAGGCTCGCTTAAATACCCCGATCTCAATTGCTTTTCTAGACATCATACTTCATTGGGTACGCTACATAAGAAGGAGTTTAATACAATTGTTATTTATTGACTAAGGCACATTTGCCATTCTTGGAAAATAGAAAGAGGATTATTCTAATCAAAGTCTGTGGCATCCTCGTGCTCTTCATTTACAGCTTTGAAGTCCTCAACGATGAGATTGACATCTTCACTATTTTCATCTTCGGCAAGGTTAGCCACTTGCTCTCTTGCTTCCCTGTACTCCTTGTAGCGTGCAGCTAATTGGATACTTGCATGGCATTGTTTAAACCAATGCTCGATTGATCCACATCTATGACACATGTCATTGTGGTTCCCTCCCTTCATTTGAGGTGCAAGTTGTGCAGGTTGTGCACGTTGTGGATATTCCCTATGAGGGTTGCTGCTACTACCACGGCGCATGGTGCGACCTCCATGGCCCATGGTGCTATTTCCACGGCCGGTGTTGCCATATCTCCCTCTTCCACGTGTGAAGTTTCCATCACGTGTGCCCGCTCTAAAGTTGCAGTTTCCTTCTTTATTGGGGCGGTTATATGGACCTGTTCGTCCTTCATGTCCCCTATTGCTAGGGTACCGCTCCTTGTGCCCTCTCTTGGATGCATTATAATTTGCCTCACGAACGCTCTTGGTTCTGATGGGTCTTGAATTATAATTCTTTACGAGAATGTTGTCGTGCTTTTCGGCTACCGACAAAATATTTATGAGCTCATTGAACCTCGTAATTCATCCAGCATTTACTTCAGTGCGATACTGCCTTGATAGCAAGATTGCTTCAACGGGGAAGGTGGAGAGAGTTTTCTCAATTAGCTCTTCTTCTGTGAGGGGTTTTTGACAAAACCTCAACATGGATTTGAGACGAAGAGCTTCTGAATTGTACTCAGCAATAGACTTGAAGTAGGAGAAGCGTACATCGTTCCACTGAACCTTCAAGTCAGGGAAGAGAGAATCTTGGATATTGTTAAAGCGCTCTTGTAGCGCCTCCCATAAATCCTTTGCATCTTTGATGAACATGTACTCTAGTCTGAGTGCTTTGTCCATATGACGTCGCATCAAGATGATTGCTTGTGCATGCCTCTTGGGTGTTCGAGGGAACACAAGGGCCGGGTCTGGTGCATGGATGATGGACAATATCCCCTTCGATGTGAAATGGTTCTCAACGTCGGTTTTCCAGCTATGGTAATCCGAACCTGTTGAGTCAAGGATTTGAAAATCGAGTCTAGGTTCATTCGACATCCTTGAAGATAAGAAGAAAATATTAGTTTTGGAGTTTAAACTTCCACGAAAAATAATAAGATTTCCGAGCTATGCTACCAAGAAATCAATTTCCAAGAATCATTGTGAACACTCTTAGTTCATTGATTACGAACTCTCTTAGTTCGTTTGGCGTGAATTTCTATAATTCCGCTTTTGATTGTAAGTTCCTGAGAAGAAGGAAAAAGGAAGAGAAAATGAATAAAAACTCAAAAACGGAAACTTTTAGTAAAGAATACCTTGAAATAGTGTTGCCGAAAATTTTTGACCGGAAAAATTATCGGAGGTGATTCGAAGGATCGTTGGAAAAAGTCGAGAAAAATCGTCCGAAAATTCGCCTGAAAAGTCGCCGGAAAAGTGTTGGAAAGTCTCCGGAAAAGTTGTCGGAAAGTCACCCCGCAAATCTGTCGGCAGTTGCTCGGCAGCTTCTCGGCAGCTGCTGCGCAACTGCTTGGCAGATGGCTAGGCAGCTGTTGTGCAGCGTCTCCGCAGCTGCTCAGCAGCTCTCAGCAGGACTCGGCAGCACCTCGGCAGATCCTCGGCAGCACCCGGCAGCGGTCCGGTTCGGGTTTTCTGCTTCCGGCGATTCTGAGACCTGTTCCGGGCTCCTGGAATCAAGGGTTTTGATATGTGCTAGGGTTTGGGGATTTTTTGTAGGTTTGGAAAAATGACTTCGATCAATGATGAACTCTTCTTTCGTCAATTTTCGATTCTAATTCTAGAGCAACTTCGTGCTGATAACGTGTTTAAGAACAAGAGAAATTGACACACAGAAAGAGAGAGTAATATTTCAGAGAGAATTGAGATTTCTAGTGTGTTTATTCATCTCATACAAAGGAGTATTTATAGGAATACATTTGAAGTGTGAAAGCTAAAAAAGAAAACCAAAATGATAACCATCTTGATAATGATTTTCTGCCATGCTTGTTGCCCTTTGGTAAAGCATGTTACATAAGTCTTCATACACTCAAGTACCTATGATTATACACTCAAGTACCTATCTAAATACTTTACGTATTTGTTACATGATATAGACATACATAGTATTTATACATTTATACTACAACATATATGAATCATTTATTAACTATTTCAATTATAGGGAGAGTTATTTATGATGATCATTTTTTTTATACGAAAAGATACTTATGAGGATCACTAAAATAAGGACTTCATGAGGACTTTTAAATCAACGGTTTGCGAGACTCATTTTTCGATTAGATTATCGCAGATCAACTGTTAGATGTTTATATATGCATAAGTATATCACTTTTAAAAAATTTCTTCCAAATTGCCGATCGTTAAGGTTCCGAGCTAGATCCAATCAATGGACGAATCAAATTTATCAAAATTGAACCGTTCATATTCATAAATAATAAATCAAGATTATGAATGTCTTAATGATTTTCGATTTAGTTGAAAAATTACATAAATGATTTACACATGAATATGTAAACATTTAACAATTCATCTGAATTGCAGAAATATAATCGAAAAGTAAAATCATCGCACAAAGTCCTCATGGTCGTTGTTAGAACGTCTCCCTTCAATTATGAGAGATTGAGAGTGCATTAAGTGACAATACGAGCCTATGAGGCCAAGCGAGGGTTAACGGCGGCATTGTCCTTCAGCCACTTTCTCTCCCTGTGTACTGCATCTACACTAGCGCTCCCCATTGGCCACGCCTACCCAGAAACTCTCTCAAGTGTTTATTCCTGAAATGTTGAATGCCTCGTTTCCAACCAAAAGTCCTATTATACTCCAAACCATAATCACTAACCTTCATGAAAACTGCAAATCAATGTCAGAGCTCAAGCAAATCCATGCTCTGCTCCTCACTTCTGGCCTCTCCCAACAACAATCCTTCACTTCCGAAATCATCAGCTTCTCAGCGCTATCGGATTCCGGTAGCATAGACTACTCGTACCGGGTCCTAACCCAACTCTCCACCCCAACAGTTTTTGATTGGAACGCAGTCATCAGAGGCTACTCCAAGAGCAGAAACCCCAACCGTTCGATCTCCGTCTTCATCAAAATGCTGCGCCATGGGGCCTCACCGGATTACTTAACGTACCCTTTTCTGGCCAAAGCCTCGGCGCGTTTGTTGAAGCGTGAGCTTGGTGTGGCGGTGCATGGCCACATTGTCAGAGCTGGGTTTGAGTCGGATAGGTTTATAAGTAACTCCTTGATTCATATGTATGCTACTTGTAGGGATATAGTGTATGCACGTAAGGTGTTCGATGAAATTCCTGTGAGGAACTCGGTTTCTTGGAATTCCATGCTGGATGGGTATGCAAAGTGTGGGGATGTGGTTTCAGCTAGGGAGGTGTTTGAGTTGATGCCGGAGCGTGATGTTGTCTCTTGGAGCTCTTTGATTGATGGGTACGTCAAGGATGGGGAGTATGGGGAGGCTTTGAAAGTGTTTGAGCGAATGCGGGCTATGGGGCCGAAAGCGAATGAGGTGACTATGGTGAGTGTTTTGTGTGCCTGTGCGCACCTAGGTGCGCTTGAGCAAGGGAGGACAATGCATTGTTATATGATGGAGAATAAGTTGCCGTTAACTTTGGTGTTGCGAACGGCACTTGTGGACATGTATGCAAAGTGTGGGGCGGTAGACGAGGCTTTACATGTTTTTCGCGGGGTTTCGTTGAAGCAGTCGGATGTGTTGATTTGGAATGCAATGATCGGAGGACTTGCAACTCATGGATTAGTCCAACAGTCACTTGAATTTTTTAGGGAGATGGAAATGATTGGGATTGTCCCGGATGAGATCACGTACTTGTGCTTGTTGAGTGCTTGCGCTCATGGGGGATTGGTCAAAGAAGCTTGGTTTTTCTTTGAATGTATTGGTAAACATGGTATGACCCCCAAGTCTGAGCACTATGCTTGCATGGTGGATGTATTAGCACGTAGAGGCCAGGTAGAAGAGGCATACCAGTTTATATGTCAAATGCCTAGTGATCCAACTCCTTCCATGCTAGGTGCTCTGCTTAATGGGTGCACGAACCATGGAAAATTAGGTCTTGCAGAGGTTGTTGGGAGGAGGCTTATTGAGATACAGCCAAATCACGATGGTAGATATGTTGGCCTGTCAAATGTTTATGCTGTTTCTAAGCGCTGGGATGATGCAAGAAGTCTAAGAAAAGCCATGGAAAGGAGGGGGGTGAAGAAGTCCCCTGGGTTTAGTGTTGTGGAGATATTTGGAACCCTTCACAAATTTATAGCCCACGATAAATCATGTCCTGATTCGGAAGAAATTTATGGGATGCTGAATGTTATTGTAAATGAAATTAGATCTGATACTGATAAGAGAGATCAAGAATTCTATTTTTATGCAGTAGAAAATTTGTGACATTCATCACCTATATGCTTCTCAAGAAACTTGGTGACATTTGAAGCTCAACAGAACACACGGCTTCAAAAGGTTACAACAGAAACAAATTGTCATAATAAATCAAACCTAGCTAAGTGAGTCTGCAAGGAGTTGGACTGATTGTTACACAAAGCAGTAACCTTCTTGCAACTATTTACCAAGGAAAGATAAATTTAAAAAAATAAAAATAAGAAACTAAAATGTCAAGGCTGAGATGTAAGAATCTTGCACATCTCAAATTGATGAAATCATTTGAGCAAAGTAACATCAGCAATAACAGTCCTGCAGACCGATCCTATTTTGCTTGGGCTTTGGCCGGCCAACCGACAAAAACAGTAACATCAGCACAATCCCCTTCTACTCATGCCTGCAAACATAAAATTAAACGTTTTACGAAAATGACATAATACATCAAAGCAGTACCGAACTACATTGATAGTATCGTAACAAATTTTCTAACAGCACAAACAGTCATGAGGGAAAAAAAAAAGAAAAAGAAGAAGAAGAAATGCTCAAACCTGCTGCTTTTTCTTTTTTGGCCTCCTCTTTCTACGGGGTTTATGAGCATCAGAGTTGGAGCTCAGATTACTACTTTGAGTTGCCCCTGAACTTGGGGAACCCCTAGCTTTAAAAGAAGTTCCACTTCTGCTACTTGATGTATTGCTGGATGTAGACATTTCAGCACGTTTTGATGAACTTTTGCTTGATGAAGGACCGAATCTTGATTGTACACGTACTGAACTTGAGCGAGAATTACTTGATGGCCTAGGGGGAGGCATCAAAGCTCTAGCTGAAATCTGTCTCTATTTAACCAAATTCAAGTGAGGAAAAGTTATAAATAATCACTAATCATATATGCTTCATTACAAGAGTGCCATAATCAGTAGAAAGAAAACCTGATTTCTCTCATCACTGGACATGCCAGATGCTGCTTTCCCAGAAGCACTGGAAGCCTGTTCCCTGCAAACAGATGACAAAAACTTAAGATCATATAATGCAACATAAGTCATAGTTCGATACTAGATTTGTACTTTGCCCTTTTAATCTGAGCCTACTTTTTGTACTTCAGCTCGGAAACATTAGAAAAAAAGAAAACCTTGAACTAGTAATAAATTCTCATATAGTTTATCTATCTATTAAGTCTGTTATGATGAGAGTAGTTAGCCATCTGGAACAGTCCCTGTGTGGCACATACCCGGTTCTCTCATCCCAGTAAGTTTTTCCATCCAAATTACTGATGTGACAACACCTGATGCCTATGTATCATCTCCCTCCACTATTCAAAGGTATTTTTGCCTTCATATTCGTTTTAACTAAACCTACAAGCTAAGATTAACAAAGAATAAATTGAAAACCAATCCCAGTAGTTCCTTAAGAGCTTCCCAATCAACCACCACCACCAGTGTCCCCTTCCTCAATGCCACCTTCCCAAGGCATCGATGCCATCCCTGCCCTCACGATCACCTCCTCCATCAAGATTGCCTAATAACATGAAGAACCTATACCCAGCTACACAAGACTGATTCATGTGCTTTATAGAAAAGAAAAAAAAAAAAATATATATATATATATATATATATCGTTTTGCTCACCAAAACAAATAATGGAGTGGGATGGCAATTCAGATCTGATGCCAATTGGTCCTGTAGTTGTGTTGTTCTCCCAAATTTAATTTTAAGGTTTGTATCGGGAATCTTAGGTTTTAAGTGGAGGCTTTAGGTCATCTTTTGAACACATGGTCAGCAAAACTGTTAAGATATAACTGTAAGACCTTGAAAGTTTTGCCTCTGTAACAACCACAGGGATTACTAACAACTAGACAGAGAAGCTGTTCTTCAACCCACTAACCAAGAAGTTATCTACTCATAACTACCCATGTCAGCAATCTTCTCCAAAGGATAATTCTAGTACGAAGGGATGTGTGGCTGTTTAGGAACCACGACAGTGCTGGGATGTAATATTCATCTTCTTTCTTTATAATTTTGAATTTTTAGTTAAAAACGATGAAAGAATAAAAGAATAAAAGGGCCTCAAAATAAGGGAACAAGGACATGTGGTACCGCATAGGCCCCAGGTGTTGCCACATCAGCAGACTGGACAGAAACAATAACTAAGCAGATGGAATCAGGTTATGTACGAATAAAACTAGTGGGACGGTAATATGCAGCACATCTCATGATTCCATAAGAGATTTTCTACTTAGCCCCATAAGAAATGTGCTAATTACAATGCGTCTAATTCATAATCATCTTTCTATCCAAATTACACTGGAGGTGCAACTAACTCTTACAAATCAAAGAAGAGTGATAAATGCAATCCTATTAATAAATAATCACCCTTTCGATAGAAAAGTAAAGAAATGAAAAGGTTCTCAAGTATAAGGATCTCCTATACAGTTATGGAAATACCTTGTACTCTTATCTGTCCATTCATCATCTGCATTTGCTTCATCACTTGAGCTTCCGCTTAGAAAGAAATCATCTTCACTGAGATCCAAAAGCCCATCATCCTCACTCCCTGTTTCTGTAGGGCAGATTAACAGACAGGGCTTAGGTGAAATATTTTGATTATATGCAACAACACAACCAATGATATGCTGACAATTTCCAAATGCTTTAACATAGTAGGTGAAACCAGTGAGAAAAACAGAAGCATTGTCTGATCTTTTAACAGTTATTAATACGGCATGGATGAGGAAAACAAATCGATTGATGCTTTGTTTGAATAGGTTTAGAACTCATGTTACCGCTACTTTTTATTTAATTTAAAGATGCTCTGCTAAGCATTTCTCTAATTTTATTGACTCATACAACATAGTCTCAGAAAGATTCATTGAGGCATGACAGCAGATAGTTATACTTATATTGTCTGATCTGATCTGATCTCATAATAATAATAATAATAATAATAACAACAACAACAACAACTAAATAAAATCATTGACTCAGACAAACTTATGCAACCAGTCAGACACCTAGAAGACATAAGTGCAAGCACATAACCATATTGCCTCTGCATCTAGACTATTGGAAGGAACTACACTGATTATTCTTCACCTTCATACTGAGGTGTTCATGATTGTAATACACCAATACAGTAAAATAACTTTAATCTGAAAATGTTAAGATAAATATTTGCTGGTGGAGTAACACATAATTAGAAGAGTACCTTCCAAATCCTTCCCACTAGCAGCTGCAGCAATTAAATTGGCCTTAATCTGCTTACGCAGCCTATTTCTCCTATCAACAAGCTCTGAATCATCACCTCCAGTAAATAGAGCGACATATTTCTCGGTCTTGGGAAAGAACTGTGGTCAAAATATATCATGAGCTTTTAGTTTGACATTATTATCAACATGTATTCATTTCAAGAAATGATTCAAAGCCTGAACGATACAACGTAAAAATGCATTCATCTTTCGCCAGTAATGTCCACATTCAACTGAAAGTTTACATTTCAAAGTTTGTAAAAGCTATCAGATTCTCACTCGTAGTAGAAAGTGATGCCAAATTATTTACTTAAAAGTGCCATATTCAAGAATAATAAACACGTAAACCAAGATAGTCAAGCATCACTGTGTAGCTTACCCTAACATATTCAAGATCTTCTTTCAATTTGGAAAGTTGCACAGAATTCTCTGCATCTTGCACCTGAGCAGCTGTAGTACGTTGAAGTTTCTCCAAGCGTCTTATTCTTCTCTCTATCTTTCTTCTCTCTGGAAAAGATGCATGTTGCTTAAACTTTTTTAGGAAAAAATACGACACTAATGCAATTAAGGCGCAAACCCATGCAGAAAGTCATGCATAAATCACGGTGGTAAATAAACCAACTCAGAAAATTCATACCAAAAAATTTTATCTTCCGGTCTCGCAAAAATATTTTGCGTTCTACTGCAAGCCGAGTATGAATATCTTGCTGTTTCTTGAGTCCTTCTAACTTCTTTTCCTGAACTTCCCTAACTTCAGGTGGTAGATTCTGAAACAAAAAAGTTCATGTTAGGCCACATTTAACAACTCCCAAATAGCATTTGGGGGTGTTGGAGAGCTAAATGATTATAGTAATATTATTTAGACAGAATATTACATAAGTCAGAGTGTGAAAGCACAACTAAATCCATATCTGTAGGAGGCCAAAAAGATATGTTGTAAAATGAAAGGCTGCAAGATTTTATCCCCTAAACAATTGATCTCTTTCTACACAATGAGATCAGACAACCAAAATGTCAGACGGAACACCAGCTGAAGCAGTATTAGGTCAGACGACCTTTAGCAGGAGAAGAACAGCCATAATTTTCTGTCCGAAAAATTTCACTTTCTGGGAACTTCTGTGTGCATCAAGATACTCTAAATTTCACTATTCCATGAGACTCCTCACATTTTCTTGCCCATTTGCAAGTCTTTTATGTTTCTAGAATCTGGTTGTTATCGAGGTCTTTCGAAAATTTATCCACTGTGATTATGTATCTCTACTCATAAATGATCAGACAGAACGTTTAAGTGTAAATAGCTCTTCCTCACCGGGTTTTCCGGCTACCGATGGTGATGAACAAAATTTTGGAAATCCTTATGCTTTCCAACACTTTCCGAACAAACAAACAGAGCCTTAACTAAGATACTCCTCGTACTGTTCAGATTTCAAGATACAACTTCCTCTTAATAAGTTCACTAACCGAAACCAATGATACAAATAGCTGTCACAGAACTCAAATTCACAGAAAACAACACCAACTGAAGCAAAACCTGATGGAAGTTTGATATAATTGAAATAGGTGAATATTGAAGAAAGAGGGAGCACCTTACGGAGCATGCGCTCGACGGAGCGAATCTGATTCTTGAGGGAGGCGGACTTGGGCTTCTTCTCGACGCCCAAGCCCGTCCGGGATCGACGGCCGGCAGCAGGCTTCACCCTCCGCTTTCCGTAGCCGCCATGAGCCATGGCGTTGCTTTGCTTCGCCTAAAGACTCCGATTTTCGAGAGGCAATTGATTTCGGTAGTAACTACGACGGAAGAGGCGCTGGGTTATGGGATACAGTACGAGAGGTTTCATAGCAACTTTGGTAGGGTAAGTGAATCAACCAATAGTAAGTTGTAGAATTAATATTTCAATTAAAATTGAGACACTCATCCAACAACAGTTGATTTGAAAGTTCTCATTGAGTACTCATATTAAAATCCTCACTAAAGTCACTCTCGCACTTTAAAATTATCAAAAGTAGATTAAGTGGTGTTAGTGCATGTGGAAGGTCTTGAGTTCAACTAACAGCTAGTTATTATACATTCTAAGTTCTAGTACTATTAGTTGTTTGTTTGACAAAAAAAATATAGAAGTTTTAGTTTATAAAATTATTTAACGGTGGGTTTTTCTAAGCAGCAATTGGTATGTGCTCTGCGACCAAAAAAAAGAGAAAACTTTTTAAGTATTTAATTTTTTTTTTAAAAAAAACTAATCTATATGTGCTGCTAACAACTAACTATTCCTATATGGTGGGGAAATTGAATTTGTGCAAATGGGGCTACCATTGTAGTTATGTCCGTTGCTTGGTTAGATTGGAGTTTGGATGGACTGGGATCGCCTGGTTTGAGTCCTTGTTGTTGTTGTTGTACTTGGTTTTGTTTATCTGTTTATGTTGTTGTCTGGGTTTGGTTTCTTAGGCCACCTCTAGCTGTGGGGGGCTAAAATAGCCCCCCGGCTAAATTTTAGGACCCGATAATCACTATCCATGTAAATAGTAAGGGCTATAATTTCAACCATCTCTAACCCTTAGGGCTATAAATTTAAATATCATGTTATTTTATTGTTTGCCCTTTAATCTCAGCCATTGGTTTTGTTGATCAGAATTTTGGACCACCAGCATGGTCCCACGAAGAAGAAGCTCAAGGGCTAAACAAAAGACTATGTTTAGCCCAGCCCTTGGCCCTTTTAGCCCCCCAAATCAGTTTTTGTTATGGCATAGCCTTGGGTTGAAGATGGAAAATTGGTGTTTTTTGGGCTATACCAACCCCTTAGCCCAGGGTTGGAGATGGCCTTACCCATTTTTGTTACTTTGTTCGATTTTGTTTTTGTAAAACCAGGTCCTGTAACTTTCCTTCAGTTCCTTGCAATGGCGAAAAATTGTGCTTTGCTAGGGTTTCATCTCTGGCTTTTCTGGGTAGCATTCATGATTAAATGGAGAGACTCATGGCCTGGACTCCATCAATTTCAACCCCAAGAATCAAAAATTGCAACTGCGAGCATTGAATTTCATGATCTTTCCAAGTTTGGTGGAGAGGAAGAAGTTTGTGTCACATCGGCATCAAGTAAATTTGGGGCTTTTATAATTTTCACCACTGGCGATGCAAAGAACGATTACCCACAATAATTCATGATTAAAACGGTAAGTTGCCTTCTCTTTCAAAGGCATGATACTCCAATTCTCATATGGCTAGAAATTGCAATATATCTAGGTCTTGCTTCTGCAATGGTTGAGGGTCAATGTCGCTTGGATGAAGCTTCGATGTGAGTGTCTTCATATCTTTTACTATTAGAACGGGTCTCATGAGTATTGGGTGAGGCTAGTAGAATTAAATTTGATCTTCCATATGGGTTCCCAATTTCAATTGGAATTAAGATGAAATGGGTATATCTAAGAGATGTGTCTTTATTAGATACTTATTATCAAATAGGTACGTCCCTTGAGCCTTCATTTTCTACTTGGTTACAATTGATGACTCCGATTAGAATTTAATTATTGATTAGTTGCATGATTCTTTCATCCTCTATCTTTAGTCTCTACTTAGGTTCTTTAAATCATTCTAGCTTATCCTTAACCAAGTTTTTGGTGAGCTTCTCACTATATGTGAAATCTATTACTTTGAGAAGCTTTCTTTCCTAAAAAAACAAAATAAGTATATGAATTCTTTGCTGTTTATGGATGACCATCAGCTTAATTATTTAAACTATGTTAATGCTCTGAACTAGATGAAGGAGGTTCATGTTATCCTTCTGTAACATTCTGTATGAGGCCCAAAACAAAGAGGTCATTGTGTTGTCAAATCCTTCATAGGAAATTTACCAATTTTTGGAGGATTTTGTTGCTGCTTCAAATCCAATTTTTAACCCATGAGAATCCTTAGCTGAAATAGCCAGAGTAGTTTCTGGCCAGGTTTTTTTAGCTCAAGCCCAATTCTATGTAGCTGGCTTGAACCTAGACATCTTGTTCATCCTTGATAATAAGATTCCTGATGAGAGTCAGGTTAATAAAATTGCTTCTCATTTTGCCTTCTATTTGATAAGTTTGATTCTGTTTTTTCTGATGGACAATGTGGTGGCATACTTTTGTTATGGAACTCTAGCACAGTTAGTGGGGGTGTATTGTATATAGAATTAGTGGAACTTTTAAAGAAATCTATGGAATTTAAAAGTCTGGGTGTATTCAATATAAACTTTTAATAGTCCTTAAAGTCTAGGTGTATTCAATCAGGATAATGAAAAGATTTCATGAATTCCACCAAAGTTTAGGGGTATTAAATTAGAACTTTTAAGATTGAATGAAAGTACAAAGGTATTCAGAATATTAATCATACTTAAGGAATTAGAAAATCATGGATAACTATGAATTTGTATTGTTAACTGTTAAGTATACATACAAACATCAATAATTTGTCAGCCACCAGACCTAAGATTTGAAAAGGTTTATCAAACTCCTTCTCTCTACGCGCGAAGAGGTTTGTCTCCATCATCTCTCTTTCTCTTGTTTTTTTTTTTTTTTTGCCTTTAATCTTTTGTGATATCAACGTGTTTTTGATACCCAGCATGCTCACTATAGTTGTCGAATGTGATTTTTTTTTTCCAATTGTGATAGATGGAACCCTAATAGTAATAAAAATGATTTATGAAACCCTAAAACCCAAATATTGTGGTCTACCCCTAAAACCTTGAATAGTGTTGTTATGAAATACTGGATTGTGTCTTCTTAATTATTCTTATTGATTTGAATTTATATTTACGGTTCAAAGGAAGCTTGAAGAATTGAATTTCAACTGATTGAATATAGATCAAGACAACCAATATGTTGTTGTGATATATGTTAATTGATTTGAATTTATATTTACTGTTCAAAGGAAGCTTGAAGAATTGAATTTGAACTGATTGAATATAGATCAAGACAATGACCAATATGTTGTTGTGATATATGTTAATCAGCGGAAACAAAATTGATGAGAATAATTAACCATAAACATCAAGCGATCTATATTGTATCTTTATGTTAGTTAGGAGATTATGAATGGGAACAGACTAGCTGGACAAAGTAATAATCATTCATTTGAGTCAATGTCTACTAGAAGATACTTGACCATTGAAGAGGCAACGAGCTATTATTTTGTTTTGCGTTTAGGTTGCATTGGTTTTTGCTTTAGTTTTTACTTTTCATAAATGTTAGGAAATCTATAAAAGTCATTCATAATAAAAAGGGTTTTTATCATAGGTAGGGTCTGAACTTCTTCAGACCGGACAGAATGGTACCTTGACTTTCAAAGTGATCAAATATGTACCTGAACTTCTAAAACCACATCAACAAGGTGCTTCCGTCTATGTTCCGTTATCTCTCCGTTAAGTGCATGTGCAAATCAGAAATTTCACTCAAATTAACTACTAAAATGACTTTCATAACCTCATCTAACGTGGATAAACACATTTCCATAATTTCTATCTTATTTTCCCCCCAACACTATTCATGTGAAACTTTCCATCATATTTTACCTCCAATTATTGTGTCCCGATAAATAATAACAATATCTAACATTCCAGCATCATGTTTTCTTGAATAATTTTTATTGTTCTTCAAAAATTAGCTCATAATTGTAATTAATTTTTACAAAGTAAATTTAAGAAACAAAAAAAGAAGTGATTATACAACAAAATATTCTGAAAAAAATGAAGCATAATGACCCTAATAGCCAAGCATGCATATTAACTGACAATAAAATAATAAAATTACAAAAATTACGGTAATTCAACGAAGTCATTATCTCAACACTAATAGACATACCAAATTCCTATATATAAAAATAGTATTATAATAAAGATTAATAAATACTTTGTTTTATAATCAAATTTTTTTTGTTCCTTAATTTTACATTGTAAAAATTAATTGTAATAATTTTTTAAGATCAATAAAAGTTATTAAAAAACATGATGCTGGAATAATTACCGTTATTATTTATCGGAAAACAATAATTGGAGGTAAAATATGATAGAAAGTTTTAAATGAATAGTGTTGGGGTTATGACAGTCATTTTAGTGGTCAATTTGAGTAAAATATCTGATTTACCCCTGCACTTAACGAAGGGATAACAGAATATAGACGAAAGCACCTTATTGATGTGGTTTTGGAAGTTCAGTTACCTATTTGATTACTTTGAAAGTCCATGTACCATTCTGTCCGGTCCGATAAAGTTCAGACCCCACCTATGATAAAAACCCTAATAAAAATATATAGATTTCATAAATCAATAAAAAATTTATGTTTAAAATCAACAGTTTTAAGAAATAAATTATAGTCTATCAACTTTTTGAAGACGCTGTGAATTTTGTAAAAAAGTCTGTACATATCTGAATACAATACACTCCCTTAATGTTTTAAACCATCACAACAGATATCTTCATTGTCATCTGAATGATATGAGCTCCATTACAAATTGGTATGTTTCTTTTGTTTATGCTTATCCTCAGAAACATCTACATAATAACTTTTGGAATGAGTTAAGTCTTTTGGAACCCCAAAATAACGAACCATTGATTCTTGTCGGTGGTTTCAACAATATTGTTTCTGCTGAAGAAAGTGTAGTGGTAGTTCTCCTTTCAATGTCTGTATGCGGAATTTTGTCAATATTTTGAATAATATGAATATGACCTCTCTCAAGGCTGAAGGAATCCCCTTTACTTGGACTAACAAAAGCAATGATCACACTGTTATATACGAGCGTTTGGATAGGGTTGTTGCTAACCCTAGTTGGCTTCAACTTTATGGAAATAGCTCTTTAGACAATCTTCTCATTCTGGGATCTGATCATAGTCGTATTTGGCTAACCACCTTAGCTTTTAGAAATTCTAAACACAAAACCTTTAAATTTGAAGCCATTTGGTTATCCCATCTTGACTTTGTGAACATAGCTAAGAAGTTTTGGTCTCAAAATTTGGATCCCAACCCCCTCAAGAATTTTTTAGCAATTTCTAGTGCTTTTTCTCACCGACTTTCAAACTGGAGTAGAGAAGTTTATGGTAGCCTTTTTTAGAAATTTAAATAATCTTCAAAAAGATATGAATTTCTATCAAAATCAATTGATGCTTCTCCCTCAGTCTTTTTGTCTTAGGAACAAAGTTGTTGAACTTTCTGATCAATTTTTGGTACTTGAGAAAAATAAGGAACTTTTTTGGGCTCAAAGAGCTAAGGCAAATTGGCTCTCCCTTGGGGACAAAAATACTAAATACTGTCATACTCTGGCCACTATAAGGAGGAAAAGGAATAGAATTACTAAAATCAATAATGATTTGGGATTATGGATTGACATTCACTGTCACGCCCCTGATTTTTTAACACAATTAAAAAGCGATATACAATCTCATAATTATATATACGTGATCATTCAACCATCAATACCAAATACCTGTAAACTTTTTTCCTTTAAACTACATACATATTGATGCGCTTGAACCTAATATCTCAATATTGACTCGCTCTACAGAATCATATATTACATAAGCTTACGAATTAAATTGTCAACAACAAAATAAAACGTAAATGCTCCTCAGAGCTTACTACAACGAAAGTACAAATAACGGTAAAATCACAAAACTGGCTTCCTACTGTTAAGCTGTAAGTATGCGACCCTAACTTCAGCTACGATTATCCTGACTTGCATGATTAACCCTTACACCTTTGAATAGTACACCAGATTGTCACACAACAAACTCGGTAAGCTTGTGAAAGCTCGTATGAGTAACTCAAAACAATCAACATAACTCACATAGGAAATAAGGAGAACAACTCACACTTTGATTCCTTAAAAACACGTAACATAGAAAACAACTCATTCCTTGGTTTCTATCAAAGCGTAACATAGAAAGCAACTCACTCCTTGATTTCTATCAATCGTAACATAAAAAGCAACTCACACCTTGATTTCTATCAATCATACCATAGAAAACAGCTCACACCTTGATTTCTATCAAATCATTAATAAGGAAAACAACTTGCACATTGTCCCCTTAAAAACCGTTAATAAGGAAGCAACTTACACCTTGTTCCCTAAAAATCTCATGAATTAGTCATAACCTAACACCGTTACCCCATGAATCACAAATGGCAAATATACTAGAGCTCTAACTGAATTCGCAACCACTCGTCCGGCTAAAGACGTGATTACCAGATATTCTGCCCAAGGTCATAGACCTTCATTCCTCGGACTTCTTAGTACCTCGGAATAAAACATTAAAGGAGTCACACAGGACTCAAAATGTTACACAAATCTCAATGCTTTTCAACAAAACAATCGAAAATCAACATTTCTACAATCATTTTGTTTCTGAAAAGCCATAACCCAAAACAATAAAAAGCATCATTCATGCATCTTGTTTTCATAAATAAATCAAAATACACTAACACATATATATTTCACGTGTATATATATATATATATATACACGTAGTTATTCACTCAGGAATATCTACTAATACTAACTATAGTTCACAATCGAAAATCGAGAAAATCATAGTTATACCTAAACTCATTTTCCTACCTGTGAACCGCAGTCCTATGAACCGTAGTCGATCAAGTTCATATCATTTCAAACAAATATCCTTTTCAAAATGATTTATGATTTATAAATTAAATCCAAATAATAAATAAATCCGTTCGTAAATGAACCTTGTGAGATTGCTCACTCAAAACTCCTGCTGCTTCTTCAATATAGAACAAAGCAGCCAAACCACAAAATAGCGGTCCAAAAATAATTCGTCAAGTACCTAAGGAAGTACAGCCTTAATTAAGCCAACGAATCACAATTAAATTAAGTTCGAATCCCCAAATAAAACTAAAATCTCAAAGTAACGTCAATTAAGGCGAAACCACTTCCGAGACCCCCCAAAGTCTCTGGAATACTTCCACGATTGATGTGTCCAACCCACAAGTCGATCGGACGCTCGAATCCTTACTGATCGAATAAATCGACCTATATGAAACTGTAAAAATCATAACAAATTCATACGAACTCCAAAAATTGCGTATTATATATCGAAACGCTCGTATCAACGAGTAGAAGATATATAATACCAGAAATAGTCCCTAATATGGCCGGAACGCCGCCAAAACGCCTCCACAAATGGTGAGGCACCACCGCCGGCCAAAACTCAATATCTCCAAAAACTCCCAACATCAAAGATGTTCATCTCAGTGTGTCAATTTTCCTAACTAGCATAAAGTCAGAAACTAAGCGTACATGGTCGAAAATTACCTTGCAAGCCGTGAATTACTATTCAATCCGAGTTGAACCAACTTGCACGTAAATCGATCCAAACAACCACCATGGATAGACCAAGGAGGCTGCTGCGAGCTCCCCAAGCCTGGTTTGAAGCTTCGTCAACATCAGAGTCAGAATACATAGATTTTTGCCACCTTCTAGCACCGCCACCGCCGCAAATCGTCACTAGAGGATGCCAGAGGGACGACCGAAGCAAGGAGGCGAGCTAATCTAGAGAGTTTCACTGATAGAGGCCGCCGGAAAAAGGATTTCCGACCGGGTCAGAATACTGGGTTCCAGTCAGGTCAGTAGGTTTTCTTTGATACCAAAGGTATCAGTCGAGACAGGAGAGAGAGAGAGGAATATTTCCGGATATGGAAATCTGAAATTATGAAATGATTTTAGGAAAATTCCTATTTATACTTAAATGGAATCTTTTCCCGAAAGCCATAACATCCTCATATGAACTCCGATTGACTTATTCTGTATGTCCGCGAACTCGTATCGACGCGCTCTACAACTTTCATGAAGGAAGTTTTCTGAGAATCTCAACGTATAGAAAGTCAACCTTGAACCCCCCTACTAAATCCACACACTTTCGAATAATTAATTGTCTGAAACATTCCACTTCACATACGAGATATGAATAAAGTACAATAATAATAATTTGTACAACTGGTCCATTATTAATTACCAAATTAAATAACAAAATTACAAATCATCACAATCACATTGACACTAGCTACATCTTTGTGCAGGTTGGACATTCAAAGAAGATTCAAAACAACAACTACTATTAATTTGGAACGAGCCGCTTCTTTTGTTAGTGTCATTGATCCAATAGTTAATCCCCATGATAATATGAATTCTGGAAGCCTATTTCCATGGATGAAATCCATTTGGCTATTGAATCTATTGGAGCCCTAAAAGCGTCGGGGCCAAATGACATTCATGCTATTTTTTTATCAAAAACATTGGGATTTAGTCAAAGAAAAGATAAGCAACATCGTTTTAGATTTTTTTTTTCAAAATAATACCTCTTTGAATGTTTTGAACCACAATAACATTGCTTTAATTCCTAAAGTTGATTCTCCTGATATTGTTAGCCACTTTAGACCAATCAGTTTATGCAATGTTGCTTACAAAATTATTTCAAAAAATTCTAGTTGGTATATTAAAGCCTCTTTTGATTAAGTGCATCTCTAAATAATCAAAGAGCTTTTTCTCTTGGAAGATCCATTATTGAAAATATTCTTATTCCTCATGAACTTTTCTCATTTCAATAGGAAAAAAAACCAGTGCTAGTTCTATGGCTATAAAATTAGATTTGGAAAAGGCTTATGATTATTTAGATTGGAATTATATCAGACTGTGCTTACAAAGATTTACTTTTGATATGAAATGGATGAACTTAACTATGGAATGTATTTCTTCTATCACCTTTTCTATTTTGATTAATGGTAAGTAAGAAGGTCACTTTGCTTCCTCTAGAGGTATAAGGCAAGGATATTCTCTCTCTCCCTATATTTTCATTCTCTGTATGGAACCCCTCATTAGACATCTTAATAATGCTGCCTCTAATTCTAATAATCATGTGGGTATTCTTTCCTCTCCTAAAGGTTATAGGATTTCTAAGGCCTTCTCCAACTGAGGGTTCTAAAAAATGTTATCTTAGAAATGCAACCTCATTTAACACTATTCATCTAAATAGTAGGTTCTATAATCAAACCATCTCCAACCAATAAGTTGTAAAATTTAAATCTCCAACCAATTATTGGACAAATTGTGAAAAAATAAGGCTGAAAATTCCAATCAGTTTGTAGATAGTGCACATGAGTGGCCCACCTTGGCTTTGGTTTAAAGCCAACTGTTCTATTTGATGTCCCAAATATGAAACTTTCATTAATATTTCGGCACCTCAAAATGGAACTTTTATGTTCTATTCCACCGATTGGAGATGGGTTTGATCAAAAAAGTTCTATAATTTAATATAGAACCACCAATTAGAGATGGCCTAATATTCTATTTGCGGATGATTGCTTGAGTTTTGCCAGGGCCTCCAATAAAGCAGCTAACAACATATCAAGGATACTCTCCAAGATTGGAACTTTTGAGATCCAATGCAACTGAGTGCTGTGCAACCACCCCACTTTGACAGCCCAACCCTCTTCCTTGAACCTCACGCCTCCAAAGACTTGAAGGAACATGTCTATAGTCATGGCTGAAATCTGCATTCTTTTTCAGTTACTTCTCCACTCTTGGTCTAACTTTATACTTCCAATTAGGGCCAGAATTCCTTCTGTTTGCTAATCTGACCATGGTTGCTATTCTAATTTCTTTCAAACACGCAAGTATAGGCTTCTTCCTTGATGACATCACACTCTTGTTAAAGCTCTCACTGTGGTTATTCAAAAGAAAATCACACTTGAATTTATGGTCAAAGTGTGACTTTGACTAATGTATGGCAAGTCTATCCAAGCACCATTGCCATCCACTAAGTGAATTCTTCTTCAAATCTTCCATTGCCTCCATAAAAATATTCATGGTACAGCTTCTGGCCACAACCCAGAATTTCTATTTCAACTCCAAACCTACAACCAATGTTACAAACACATAAACAAAACCTATGTTACAAACATATAATCATGCAACAAAACATACAAAGAACATAAAGCAAGTCACATAAGTACCTGTGTGTTCATCAGTCTTGAAGTTATTATGCAGATGCCTTACACAATGTCTATGTGCAACATCTAGAACCAACTCTTTAATGACCTACTCAAGGGCTTTTTGCTTGTCACTCATAAAAGTATAATGACTTGAGTGATGGATGTCAAGATCTGCCTTTAAGAACTCTAAAAACAATGTCTAGCTCTCCCTGCTTTCTACCTCCACAATAGCCCATGCTATTGGATAGATTCCATTATTTCCATTTATTCCAACTGCAGAGAGTAGCTGACCTTTGTACATAGTCTTCAAGTGGCAGCCATCCAAACCAATGTATGGCCTACATCCCTCTCTCCAACCCTTTTTCAAAGCAGCTATACAAATGTAAATCCTCTTGAACCTGCTTATCTCCCTATCAGGTTCAGTTTGTATCCATATTGATGTTCCAGGATTCCTCTTTTTGAGCTCATGTGCATATGATTCCAACAAATTGTACTGGTCCTCATAGCTGCCTTGTGCAATCTTCTTGGCTTTCATCCTGGTCTATAACACATCTGATATCCAACAGACATTCCAAAGTCTTTGTTAATTGCATTCTGCATGCCTTCCCTTTTCCAATTTGGATCACTCATAAAAAAACTCTTGATATTCTTCTGCAATGAAGAGAGCATGCATATGGTAGACCTTTTTAGCAAGTGAACTACAAGTGTGTTCAACCCACATACTTCTGATGAATATGGTGGGGTTGTCTAGATCAGTGGTTGGAGCATATATCCTCCATGGACATTTAGGGTCAGTCCTGCTGATAGCTACCACCTGCTCAAGGCATATAAAATAGTGAATTAGACATATTCCATTCCAAGTGTTGAAAATAGTATAAACATAACATGTAATCACAGAATGCTCACCTTGTGCCTTATGTTGGGTTTAACCCTTCTTTGTTAGCACAAAATGCTTCCTAATAGCACTCTTGAACACCTTAGAGTTGGCAAACTCCATCCCCAACTCAAATGTAGGGTTTTTCATATCCTCCTTTCCATTAAACTCTCGCCATTGATTAAACCTTTTCCTACACTTGACAGGAAACCTGCTTCTGTTTTCACCATCCTCTAAAGAATACAGCTCTCCATCTTGTCCCTCTAAACCATATCCATCATTTTCTAATATGTTCCCCTCATACCCATCTCATCCCATTCATTGACCCTATTACCATACACATTCTGTTCAAATTGAATGTCATCATCCTCCTTATAGAGATCATTATTACACTACACCAAAAACTGCATCACATGGACGGCACAAAAACGTTGTCTGATTTGGAGACTCACCGTCGTCTATCTAGATGTTGTCTGATGAAAAATCAGACGACGGTGAATTCACCGTTGTATGATATACAGTCAGTCGACATATATTCCTTAACACCGTTGTCCTAGAACTCGACAGATACAGGATGCATCCATGCGCAGCAGTTCACACAACAGAGTTTGCTTTTACGCCGTTGTGGGTTGAGATTTTCATACAACGGTTTTGTAGTTTAGCTGTTGTGTGATTAAAAGTAAGACAACTATGTTCTAGTATTTTCTGTTGTATGAGCTTAAAACTAGACGACATTACTTAATGAAATCCATTATGTGATACCTATCAATGCATTGTGTGAATACCCAGAATTTTTTGGCTCAGACAATATTGATTGACATTTTTGAAAATCTGTTGTATGATTGCTTCAAACATCCATTCTCTGAATTGATTTGTGCATTAATTTGATCCATTTTACCTAATGAACAGTGACTATATCTTTCAAGCAATCCATCATAATCCAACATTCTATACATAAAATTGCAGCAGTATTTCCCAAACAAAGTTGTCCAAATTTCAAGCCAACAATAAAGAAGAAAAGCATTCCTAACTAGCTACACATGAATCAAAAGCTGATATAACATCTTTTCGCTTCAACAAAACCTTTATGTGCCACTTTATCGAGCATCTTGTGCACTATATTCTTATTTGCATCACCTCCAAGCTTGTTGTGAAGCTTCTCAAGTTAGCACATATTGCAGCAGCAGAAGGAATGTTCCTATTTGTTTGTGGTGTTGAGTAGAATGAATCTGAAAGGTTCTTCTAGGATTTGGTATTGCAGTGCGAAGAACCGTTTCCTCTATATCTATCATCTTCACCATTCAAAATCCTTCAGAAGGTTTCCCATCACTTATCAAATACTGAATTACCAATACATGTCATAATAATTCGATGTCGGTAGATAAGTCAGACCGATGATTGTATAAGCTAAGATAGAGAGGTACATTTGAACATTATACACATTTAATTAATGAGACAAAGAAGCAAATCGTAATCTACCAATGAGACTAAGCAGCTTAAATGATAGAGCAAACCTGAAATGCACAGGAGCATGAATTCGAAAGAGTACATAAGTATTGCTCATGTTGACTTCACTATTAATCCAATCAATCAAAGTTTCCATTGATCTCGATCAGGTATGCAGTTTAACATGAAAAAATCAAATTAACAAATTAATAATAAGCCTCTAGTTGTGAAGGGTACCAGTAGATGTCTGTTGGTTTGTAATCAAAAGCATATTTAGATGTTGTAGCAGCTACACCATATATCCCCAGTTGTGTGCAGAACTGGCTAATAAGATTAAAATTAGAAAAATCCAAAAGAAGAAGCAAAAAAATTGAAATTGAAATACGGAACAAATATACCTTGGGCTTCCCAGTGCTCCCACTAGTATAGAGCATAAAAAGTGGATCCTCTGCATCAACCCACTCCACTACACAAGTAGTTGGATATTTAGGTATGCCATCCTGGAATATAACTACGAGTCATCAGTCAACACCAATCCGTAAAGTAAGTATTCAAGTCACTTATAACCATTTGATAAAAACACTAATAAAGAAAGAATAAACAATGCAGTATGAATGTGAGAGAAAAGAAAAAATAATTGTTTCTTTTTCATGAAAGCCTATAGAAAGAGGAGTTTGTACTACTACTAACCTGCCACCATATATCTCATCCTTCTTCCCAATTGGTAGTTCCCTCTTCAAAGCAGATTCATTCTCATACATCAAGCATACATCTTCTCAAACAAGAAATCATATATCAATCAGATTCCTATCATAAAATATATCTATTTGGTTAGTAAAGATGAGAAAATTAATCCTTGGTTTTAGAAAATATAGTATAGAAGAGTAATATGATATTCTCTCATGGTTCGTTACTGTATCTAGGCACACAACTTTGGCAAATAATGTAGGTTCCAGAATGTGTCAAATCCAAAACCTAGAGGGCTGTCTTGCCAATAGATGATCAAATAGAAACCTGAACTCCATTGGGACCTAAACATCAAATACAAATTATTCAATATGACACGCAAAGAATTCAGTCCACACCTACACAAACCCCACTTTTGGCTTATTTAATAAGGGCAGCAATAACTATATCCTTGAGGTGGATGACCTTAGAACCCCTTTTAACAGCATTGCAAGTGATCACTTCGACTTGCAATCTACTATTCTTTGAGCAAGAGATTCAGCAGAAAATCCAGCAAATACAATCCCAAAGAATGAAAATGGACATAACTGGAACTTTAAGGCAATGCCTAACATTTGTTCCTGCATTTTACAGTACATCCCATATGTAATGGTCTAGCACCACAACCATATTCATACATATTACCTTAATTAAGTTCACATACACAATTCTAATCCTTTCTCTATTTGAAAGACCTTTTATTATGGATAATAATAACAATAGCAACGATCCTAACAAATGAAATTGGCTTGTTTATCCAATTTTATTAAAGAGATAAACTGACATGAATCAAAATAAAAAAGAGGTACAGCTTGAGATTCATTTGTTGGAGCATACCTCAGCTTGGCATAACAAAAGATTTCTCAGCTTCCTCTATATGGTCCTGTAACAAAAATCAATGAAGCACCCAAAAAATTCAAAATCTCAAAAAATCCCCAATTCTGAAATCCCACGACAAAATCAAATCTCAAAACTTACTTACCAAAACAAACTTTGGCCTTTGCAAAAATCAAAAACATAGATTCTTTTCATTCCAACCTCCTCAAACTCCAATTCAAAACACAAATCGTAATATCAAAACCCAAAAATGTTGCTGCGGAATGAATCTGTTTTTGCACGTCGAGGTCTTCCACGGCGATGACGAGAGGCTCGAGATCCTTCGGAATGAGCTGGAGAACGAGTCAAGTCGCAGATGACTAGACTCAACCCCCAATTCCATAGCAGAGAACACTACGCCGACAAAAACTCACTTAATCAAAACAACGAAGCATTAGGAAAAAGGAGAAAATCTAGGGTTTTGAGATGGAGAGAGAATAGTACCTAATAGCGAGGCGATTAACAGAGTGGCGACAACGTGTGGAGAGAGGGAGGAGAAGCGCTTGGTGAAGTGGGTGGAAGCGGCAGGGAGTAGTGATCGGTTGTTGCGGCAGAGGGGGTGGCCGGATGGTCAGAGAATCAGACGTTGGTGATGGGTTCTGAGAGCAGAAGAAGAAGAGCGAGAGAATCAGAAGATGAAGAAGAGGCGAGTGGTGGAGAAAAGAGAGGAGCGAAGGAGAGCTGCTCACGAGAGAGAGAGAGAGGCTAGGTTTCGTGAAGGCTGCTAGAAACTGATGTTGAGAGAGAGGGTCGAGAGGGTGTAGCTAGGTTTTGCTTTCTTTCTCTTTTTATTTTGGACATGATGTGGAATAGCAATTAAACCTCAATTAATAATTCTGAATGTCACTCCCACAACAGAAATGTAATAAACTATTGTATGAGTGTACTAATGAAAACAAATGCCAAAACATGGAGGGAAGCATGCGGCCTGCTTCATTTTGGCTAAAAAATTTACCGCCTATGATTCTAGTTCAAACAACATAATGGCTAAAATCCATTGTGCAATTTTTGCATCTTGCACTAGGTGTACCTAGTAGAATTTGCAACCAAGACATTCAAGTGAGCTTCCTCAAAATTTGGCGCCCAGCTTTCAATCATACAACATAAATAGCTATACCGTTGTACCTAGTAGCCCAAATTTCATACCATCTGAAGGGAATTATGACACGAGAGTGGAGGGAAATCTGCCGCTAAATTTTTTTTAAGACTCAGACAACGGATAATACTTAATTGTGTTGTGCAATGTAGTTCTGAGAAAAAAGTTATCACTTTATTGACATTCACACAACAGAACATCACTAGTACCGTTGTACATTAGAGTTCACTTGAACACACAACAGACAATTTCTGTTTCGTTGTGTGATTAGTGTTGTGTGATGCAGTTTTTGGTGTAGTGTTAGAGTCAACAATTCCATCAAAGTTTGAGTCCTCTGAATTTGTTAAACTCTCAGAGGACACATCATATCCATCATCTTGTGGCTCAGAACCCTTAGCTCATGATTCTGCTTGTCTTGAAGATTCCCCTTCACTTCTAGTTGAGTATATCTTCTAGACTTGTATTGGTCTTCCTTTCTTTTTCTCTGGTGCAGGAATGTCCTCTTCTTCCACCCTCTGTTTTCCTTCATCAACAACTCTTTTTTTCCCTCTTTGGGTTTTAGTTTGGGTCACTCCAAAAACACCTGGAGGCCCCTCATCCTCATTACCATGTACCGGTCCATCATCATCATTACCCAAACCCCACCATTATCAGCTACTAGCCTATCCATCATCATCCAGGTCTACAACTTTTGGAATAAACTCATCAATCAAATCCTCATCCTCATCCTCTGAATCACATTGGGCCCTTCTTCAATGTCATCAATCCACCAATTCATGAACCTTGTGTGGTGAATATCTTCATTAAACTTAGTCAGCTCATCCTTTCCAAACACTCTCCTCTCACTTAAGCAAACAATGTACATGTCAATGGTCTTTTTTCTTGGGCCTACAAGGTTGCACATATCCACTGCATCCTTGTCATTAATTGGCAGATATCCACTCCCTTCCTTACTAATAGGAATCCTAAACCACAGCTGTAAGGGAGGGTTTTGATGCCCTAGATCATAAGCCCAATAGTGCAGCCCTGTCATAGAGACCTTGTCAGGGTCTACACCATCAACAAATACTACCTATCCCCCTCTATAAACCCTATTTCAACTTTTCTCACTGTGAAACCTTCCTCCATGGTGTATCTTCACAGTGAACACATCTTGTACCTGCACACAAAATTCCCAAACATCATGACTTAAAACCATTGATTGCAGATCAAATTCCACAATTTTAAACCCTAAATCTACCAACTCATTACATCACATTTTCTTCTAAAAGTTTATTACTCAGATTTATACCTGTATTTACATAGACATTTGCAAGCATAATTAGCTATAATGAGCCACGCTCACGCTACCCCCAGCAGTACTAACTCCCGCCAAAGGAATAACCTACGGGAACACAGCCAAGCAGGCTATCACCTGAGCCCCGGCTTACCCCTAGATCACCGATAACGCGCCGTGCCAAGATAACATCAGAAGCTGGGAACTGAAGCACATTACTCCCACATCGAAAACATGGAGAAGATCAGCTCTCTCCTCACTTATACAAGGTTCTCTCCTCTCTCCTCATTAATTACGCATTTATTACTTACCTATTGTTACTTTGTCAACACAAATACATTGACTGACTTAGGTATCGGAGAAGAGAAGACCGCCCAACGCGGTCTCCCTCTAACGCCCTCTGTATTTTACTTGACAGGTAGCAAAAGTGCTGAGAATATCACAAGTACAGGTCCGCCCATCGGACCCGCGTTAACCAAGGTTTAGCTAGAACTTTAGACATTAACATTAGCGCCGTCCCACCACAACCACCATGACTAACGGTAGTGGAGGAAACGCAGAGGAGCAAGCGGACCAATCCGCCAACCTCCATCCCACCAACCCCTCGGCTAGAGTTAATCCAATGGTTAATGTTAGCCGAGCACTATTCAACACTCCAGCCAACCCTAGCGTGGGGCCCTAGGGCTCATCCCCGATCCCGCTGACCTAAACTGTAGCAGAGACCTAGCCAGGCAGCAGTCGCCCACCAGTCCAGGACTTCACCGCTATGTATGAGATGGCATTGGCAGACCTCCACAAGGCAAACAGGGAGCGCGAACAAGAGCATCGAGAGAAGGCGGAAGCCCAAAAGCAGGTCGCGACGAGCTAAAAAAGGCGCTAGAGGCAAACGCTAACACAGCACAAAGCGAGCAATCGCGGAGCACCACACCCAGTCGACCCAATACCGGTGGAATTTTGCCCGTACCCATCATACCAATACTGGTACCGCTGAACCCACCAGAAATAATGGGCCCACCTCATCTGCCCCGCCTAATGATGGAGTAGGAGGCGGAATCACAGCCAAACACCAACCGCTCAGCAACTAGGGCTAGAACTGAGGGTAATCCACCTTCCCCCAAACTGGAGTTGGTCCAACGGAAGCGCCAGGCAGGGCCCGCTGGAGATGCCATAACCCTAATCCTGGAAAGGATGCAACAGTTAGAGCAAAGGCTAATCTGGGCGAAGACAAGCGTCCTAGCACCAATGCCAAATCCGCTCTTTACATCTAGACCAGGGCCGTTCACCACTAGGATCCTGCAGGCCATCAGACCAGCACACGCAAAAACACCAAAGATGCCACATTATAGCAGCACGTCTGATCCATTCGTCCACATGGACACCTTCAAAAAAGTCACAAACAACAAGGGATTTGATGACGCCACCCTCTGCCACTTGTTCAGTGAAACATTGGACAGTGAGGTAATGAGCTGGTTCTTCGAATGCCCGCCAGGATCCATCGACTCGTTTCATGCACTGTCAAATACTTTCCTTGCTCGATTCATCCTGTTGGCCGCCGGACATCACAACACAACTCAGTTGTTCAACCTCAAGCAGGGGGCAGAAGAAACGTTGAAAGCAACATCTCAGTGCCGCGATCTTGATAAGATAATGGCACTGGTAGCCTTTTAGCAAGGACTCCTCAAGGGGCCATTTCTCTACCACCTCAATTACAATCATCTAAACGCCGCTTATGACCATGTCATGAGCAAAGCTGTCATCCATGCACAGGCAGAATTCATTACATATGGAGAAAACCCCCCACCTCCACCAACGCCTGTAAAGTCCACCCAACTTTCTACAAGCCATCAAGAAACCGCTAGCAAAAGCTCTGCTACGCCACCAACTGATAAGAAGAGAGAGTGGCAACAAGGAAACTACCAAAGCAAGCGGCAGAAGGACCAACACTACAATAAGGGCAACCGCTCATCTAATGGGGATAACCGTAATAAACAGATGGAGTCATCCCAGCAGTATGCAGTGTTTACAATCCTCACGGCCTCATACGAGGAAATATATGACCAGTGCAAGGACCAGATCCCACCACCACCCCCAAGAAAGTACCCAAGGGTAGGAAAGCCCAGAAACCCAAGCAAGTGGTGCAAATACCACAACGACAGCGGGCACAATACCAACAACTGCAACGCTCTCAAAACAGCCGTTGAGACCTTGTACAGAGATGGTAAGATGGAACAATTCAAGGTGCGCCGCCAACCACCACATGTGATCGCCAACATTGAACCCTTGGGTCGCATCAACACCTTCGACGGTGGTGCTCCAATCACCAACATGTCTCATAGGGCAAAAAAGCGCTATGCAAGTGCTAACCACTCCAACGAAGTTTGCAACATTCGCTACGAGAGGCCATCTAAACTCCCAAAATCTGGTTGGGAACCCATTACCTTCTTGGTGGAAGAGGAGCGTGGTGTACATTTACCCCACGACGACCCATTCTTGATCGACGCCATACTCGGTAAATGGTCAGTGGGAAGGGTCCTTGTTGACAGTGGATCCGCTGTATATGTCATCTTCAATGGTTACTACGATAAACTCCAGCTGAATAGCAACCATTGAAGATGACATTTAAAGGTCCGGTGGGCGGACCGTTACTTGATATTATCAGTATTCCCACTACCTATCAAGTGAAATACAAAGAGGGCGTCAGAGGGAGACCGCGTCGGGCGGACTTCTCTTCTCCGATGCCTAAGTTAGTCAATGTATTTGTGTTGACATGGTAACAGTAGACAAGTAGTAGATGCGTAATTAATGAGGAGAGAGGAGAGAACATTTTATAGGTGGGGAGAGAGCTGATCTTCTCCATGTTTTCGATGTGGGACTGATATGCTTCAGTTCCTAGTTTATGGAGCTTCTGATGCTGTGTTGGCGTTGATCAAAGTTTAGCTACCGCTGAATATTAAACATCAACATTGGCGCCGTCTGTGGGAATCTTTTGAACAAAAAGTCACCCTACCACCACCATGGATAACGGTAGCGGGGAAAACATCGAGGAGCAAGCGGACCAGTCCCCCAACCCCAGCCCCGCTAACCCCGCGACTAAAGTTGACCCAGCAGTCAACGTTAACCGAGCACTATTCAACACTCCAACCAACCCTAGTATGGGTCCCCAAGGCTCATCCTAGGTCCAGCAGACCCAAACTGCAGCGGAGGTCCACCCAGACAGCAGTCGCCCAACGGTCTAAGACCTTGCCGCTATGTACGAGCTGGCACTGATGGACCTCCACAAAGCAAACAGGGAGCTCGAACAAGAGCGCTGGGAGAAGGCGAAAGCCCAAAAACAAGTGGCCACGCTAATGTCGAGGTTCGACGAATTGAAAAAGGCGCTGGAGGCAAACGCTAATACAGCACAGAGTGAACAGTCACGGAGCACTAGACACAGTCGACCTAACACCAGTGGAATTATACCTGTACCAATCATACAGATGCAAGTACTGCTGAACCAGACAGAATTAAGGGGCCCACCTCCTCCGTCCCGCCTAATTATGGAGCAAGAAGCGGAATCATAACCAAATACTAACCGCTCAGCAGTCAGAGCTAAGACCGAAGGTAACCCACCTGCTGCCAGGTAAGGGTCAATCCGGTAGAACCTCCAAGCTGGGCCAGCTGGCAATGCCACCGCCCTAATACTGGAAATGATGCAGCAGTTGGAGCAGAGGCTAGTCCTGGCGGAGGCAGGTGCCCCAGCACCAATACCAAATCCGCTTTTCACATCCAGACCTGGGCTATTCACCGTAAGAATCCTGCAGCCCGTCCGACCAGCACACGCAAAGACACCAAAGATGTCACATTACAGTGGCACGTCTGACCCATTCGTCCACATGGACACCTTCAAAAAGGTCACCAACAACAAGGGATTTGATGACGCCACCCTCTACCAGTTGTTCAGCGAAACATTGGACGGTGAGGCAATGAGCTGTTCTTTGAATGCTTGCCAGGATCCATCGACTCATTTAAGGACTGTCAAATGCTTTCCTTGCTTGGTTCATCCTGTTGGCCTCCGGACATCATAATGCAACTCAGCTGTTCAACCTCAAGCTGGGGACAGAGGAATCATTGAAGGTGTTTGTCACCAGATGGCGGGCGGCAACGTCTCAGTGCCGCGATCTTGATAAGATAATGGCACTGGCAGCCTTCAAGCAGGGACTCCTCAAAGGGCCATTCCTCTATCACCTCAATTACAATCATCCAAATGTCGTTTATGACCATGTCATAAGCGAGGCTGTCATCCATGCACATGCAGAATTCATCAAGTACGGAGAGAGCCCACCACCACCACCAACACCTGTAAAGGCAGCCCAGCCCTTCGCCAGCCGTCGGGAAACCGCTAGTAAGACCACCGCTACTCCACCAATTGACAAGAAGAGAGAGTGGCAAAAAGGCAACTACCAGAGCAAGCGGCAGAGGGACCAACATTACAATAGGGGCAACCTCTAATCTCAGGGGGATAACCGTAATAAACAGACGGAGGCCTCCCAGCGGCATGCAGTGTTTATAGTCCTCACGGCATCATACGAGGATATATTCAACCAGTGCAAAAATCAGATACCGCCACCACCCCCAAAGAAAGTACCCAAGGGTGGGAAAGCCCAGAAACACTAGTAATTGGTGTAAATACCATGAGGACAGCGAACACAATACCAACAACTGTCACGCTCTCAAAACAGCCATCGAAACTTTATACCGAGATGGTAAGAATGTAGCAATTCAAAGTGGGCAAACCGTCACCCGTGGTCACTAACATCGAACCAATGGGCGGCATCAACACCATCAACGGTGGTGCCCCAATCACCAACATGTCTCATAGGGCAAAGAAGCGTTATGCACGTGCTAACCACCCCAACGAAATTTGCAACATCCGCTATAAGAGGTCGGCTAAACTTCGAAAGTCTGGTTGGGAACCCATTACCCTATCGGCGGAAGAGGAGCGTGGAGTACATTTGCCCCACGACGACCCATTCTTGATCAACGCCACACTCGGTAAATGGTCAGTGGGAAGGGTCTTTGTTGACAGTGGATTCGCTGTAAATGTCATCTTCAATGGTTGCTACGATAAACTCTAGCTGAGTAGAAAATTACTACAGGATCATGAGCCATTACTTAGCCTCTCCGATGATGTCACTCAAACATTAGGTTCTGATTACATGCGACTAGTTATCGGCGCTAGTCCACGCACGGTGGAAGTTCATATGGAATTCATCATTGTGGACTACTTCAGCTCGTATAATGCCATCATTGGTCGACCAGCACTCAACAAGCTCAGATGCGTCATAGTCGGATACATGCTTCTTATGAAGTTCCCTACGCCTAATGGGACAGGCTGTGTCAAGGAGAGTCAACAACTGGCACTGGAATGTTATTCCACAACCGTCGCACGCTCGGTGCGCCTCTATGAGATCTTAATCGTGGGAAACCAGGCACCAGCACCAAACATCTTTGAGGACCCTAGGGAGGACGAGAAGAAATATGTCAAAAAGAGCTTGTCAACCCAGAAACTTCTTTAAGGGTCATCAGCATCTCAGACAAGCACCCTGAGCAGACAGTCCACATCGATGCTCAGCTTGACCAAGCAATAGCGGATGAGCTCACCCAATTTCTACGTGACAACGCAACCGTCTTTGCATGGTCCTACGCTGACATGCCAGGCATCTCCCCTAAGATCATAACGCACAAATTGAGCATCAAACCATCCTTCTACCTTGTCAAGCAGAGGCGAAGGGCCTTTGATGAGGAAAGATATCGTGCAATAGGAGAAGAGGTTGCCAAGCTCCAGAACATTAGATTCATCCGCCAAGTCAATTACCCTCAGTGGATATCCAACTTGGTCATGGTCAAAAAGCCTAGCGGAAAGTGAAGGATGTGTGTCGACTTCAAGAGCCTCAATAAGGCCTGCCCCAAGGACAGGTTCCCGCTACCTCGCATAGACCAACTGGTCGATGCAACCGCTGGACACGAGCTGCTCAGCATGATGGATGCATTCTCCGGCTACAACCAGATTAAGATGCACCCCGGTGACCAGGAATGCACCTCATTCACCATCGACAAGGGCCTATACTGCTACAATGTCATGCCTTTCGGTCTGAAGAATGCCGGGGTAACTTACCAGCGGTTGATGAATGCCATGTTCGCTGAACATCTGGGAAGAATCATCGAGGTCTACGTGGACGACATGCTGGTAAAAAGCATCAAGGCTAGCGGACACGTGGCAAACCTCAGAATCATATTCACCATTCTCTTGGCTTATGGCATGCGCCTCAACCCAGAAAAATGTTTCTTTGGCCTCATCGCCAGCAAATATCTTGGTTACATAGTCAGTGAACGGGGCATAGAAGCCAATCCTGACAAGGTGCATGCCATCCTCAACATGAAGGCTCCAGAGTGGAAGAAGCACGTTCAAAGACTCCAGGGCAAACTAACCGCCCTTTCTCTGTTTATCTCCAAACTTACTGACAGATGTCTCCCATTCTTCAAAGTTATGAAGACAACCCATAAGAAGGTCATCGACTGGAACACAGACTGTGAGGCAGCGTTCCAAAGCTTGAAAGAGTACCTGGCAGCGGTCCCACTCCTTTATATTCTTGTACAAGGGGAGACATTGTATATATACCTAGCGGTATCACAGTCAGCAGTAAGCTGTGCCATTATCCGGCGGGACGGTCATGAGGAGCTCCCCATATTCTACGTCGGCAAAGGCATGAACGGGGCAGAAACAAGATATCCCCCACTGGAGTAGCTCGCTCTCGCACTCATCGTCACCGCTAGATGCCTCTGCCAATACTTTCAGGCCCACATAATCTATGTCCTCACAAATCAGCCGCTAAGATAGGTAATCCAGAACCCTGAACACTTGGGGCGCCTCAGCAAGTGAGCCATCGAGCTCAGCGAGTTTGACATCGACTACAAGCCTAGGACCACCATGAAAGTCCAAGCGGTGGCGGACTTCATTGCTGTGCTCACGGAGCATCAGGTTGAAACTGGCAGAGAAGCTAAGCCAGGTGCAGAAATAATAACCGTTGACGACCCTGCCCCCCAGCACTCAGACTGGAACCTACGCGTCGACGGCGCGCTCTGTTTGCGCAAAGGCCAGTGGCGCCGGAGTCATCTTGAAGGGGCCGGGGGGAGAGAACGTGGAATACGCATTAAAGTTCAATTTCAAACCTCTAACAACGTGGCGGAGTACGAAGCACACATTGCTGGCTTACTCCTCGCCATCGATTCGGGGGCTGACAGCGCCAACATATTCAGCGACTCCCAGCTAGTCGTTAACCAAGTCAACGATAGTTTCCAAGCCAAAGATCAACAGCTAGCGGCATACTTGGGATACGTCAGGACGCTTCTCAAAAAATTCAACTTCCACACCATTACACAGATCCACAGGGAAAAGAACGCTAAGGCTGATTCACTGGCAAGACTGGCAACTGCTCAACCACACCATAGACCGGTGGACACAAGGGTGGAGAGTCTTGACAGACCAAGCATCACAAAAACCCTAGCGGAGATTTTTAACATTGAAGTCAGCCCCAGTTGGATGGACGAAATCATCAAGTATAAACGCAATGGGACTCTGCCAACGGATAAAGTCGAAGCACGACAACTCCAGCGAAGAGCAACTCGCTACAACATCCAGAATGGCGAACTTTACCGCTAGGGTTTCACTCACCCCAACCTCCGGTGTCTAACCCCAGAGGAAGGAAAGGTCGTACTTGCAAAAATACACGGCGGGGAATGTGGAAACCACTCGGGCGCCAGATCCCTGGCCAATCGCACAATGCGATAGGGCCACTTTTGGCCAAAGCATAGCAACGATGCCATAAAGATATTGAAGTCCTGCCACAAATGTCAACAATATGCTGACCTCCCACACGCCCCGGCGGAATCCCTTTCAATCATCATTAGCCCATGGATTCACTCAACTTGGGGCCTGGACTTAATAGGAAAGTTCCCAACCACAAAAAGACAGTTCAAGTACATCATCGTAATAACTACCGCCAAGGTAATTCACTTCCTCTGGAAGAATATCTACTGACGCTATGGCTTCCCCCATACAATCATCATAGACAACGGCACGCAGTTCAACCACAAGGAGCTCATATCTTTCACCGCTAACTTGGGCACCCGGATGAGTTTTGCATCTGTCACTCACCCCCAAACTAATGGCCTGGTCGAGGCAGCAAACAAGATAATCAAAAAGCTGCTAAAAAAGATACTTAACGATGCCAAAGGTTTATGGGCAGAAAAGCTGCCTGAAGTCCTGTGGGCCATCAGGACTACCCTAACTTCCGCCACTGGTGAAATACCATTCTGCAAGATGTTCGGAACAAAATCTGTCCTACCTATTGAGGTCACTCAACCCACCGCTAGAGTCGAAGGCTACTGCCCTAAGACCAACGGCGAAGGCGTCAGCCTAGACAAGGACCTCCTAGAGGAAAAACGACACAAGGCCCATCTGCGCAATTTACAAAACAAACAGCGGGTATCGCGTTTCTACAACGCTAGGGTCAAGGCCAGGAACCTCCAACTGGGGGACTAGGTAATGAAGGAGGTCATCCCACCGCCAACGGTACTCCGTCCAACTTAGGAAAGTCCATACAAAATTATGGAAGTCGTTAGCCCCAGAACCTTCTACTTAATGGACAAGGATGGCGTCACAACGACCCACCCTTGGAATATCGAACACCTCCGATATTACTACAAGTAGTCATGTCGCTACCCAAGAGCATCTTGACTTAGCTAAATTTTTGTTCAACATTTAGCCAAGGGAAGCTACCCAACGGGTACAACCCCACTCTTGTAAACGCTGTTCCGTCAGTTACCAATGAAACAAGGAATTATTCAAACCATTGTTACCAAGCCCATGCACAAGAATTAACTGGCAACGCCAACAACATTCGGCTTTGGACAGGTGCCGCTCAACCTCCGCCAGTCTTTCTTTGGCTCTCACCAACTCCCCTGGAGACTGCCAATCTCCTCCCTCAGCTGTTGCTCAGTGCGAGGCTGACTCGACATCGCTAGAAACAACTGATGCAACCAACAGACAAGTGCCTAAAGGCAAAGCTGAAGGGCGATTGATCAAGGGCAATGGAGCGAACAATCTCCTCCAGGCCACCGAACCCCAGCCTCTCACATTGGTGATACAAATACTCCTGCTCAAGGTCTTTCAGAAACTCGGCATAGGCGGTGAACGAATCTAGGTCACTCGTCCGAGCCTCCCTTCCAGCTGAGACAGTCACTTCTGGCATAGCCTGCTTCGACTTTTTATGTTGACGGGCCCCTATGGTCTCCGCCCTTTCCGCCTCATCATTCTGACGTTGCTTCTTTTACAACACTTGCATAGCACCAACAGCGACAGACCTTGAGGCCACTTGCGGCTCCAACCCTATAATCATAACGGTGCCTTCGTGGCCACCGTTTTCTCCTTTTGGGACCCATGCCGGGTGGCGGCCACTCTCTCCCTCATCTGCACAGCGGATGCAGGAGCCGCCCACCTGCCAGCAACGCCGCCACCGACCGCAGCCCCCGCCTGAACTGTTGGGAAACCGTTGGCACCAAGATGGGAGTAGTGAGGCATCGGCAACACCACAGGCACCTCGGACTGGCTTAGCGCCAGTATCTCCGGGTCGACCGTAGTCTTCTGGGCCGCCAGCCCTTGAGCGTACATGCTCTCCTTTAGAAATCGTTCATTTTTGCACGGTCCATTGCCTTGGCAAAAGCGTCTTGGCTCCTATTTCCCGACGGAGATTCTGCACAAACAAATAACAAGTTAGCCCGCCGCAAACTGGACTAGAACACAAATCACCAAATGTTACCTACCAAGGGCGCGAGTCAACTCATGGGCGACCAACAATTCCCAACCAGTGAGAAGCCTAAGGTCAAGCAGGTTGCGGTTCTGCCAACACCCACTAATCCTCGCCACACGGCACTCCTCCTAGCGAGTCAATTTGTAACGCAAGCCCACTACAAAAAAAGCAAGGCCAAAATCTGGAGTGGCGGAGGTCGACGACAACCTCTGATGGGCTGAAACTCTGACATAATAGGAAAGGTCGGCGACCCCACATTCGGCCCCGCCTGGTATTCCCACCGGTCGGTGCCAACGCAGAAGGTCCCCTGCCAGTGCGACATGGAATCCTTCATGTTTTCGATTAACTTGGGCGCCTCTTGCCGCTGACTCAAATTCACTTGACCGCTACAACCTCAGCCCCTCACATACACCAACTCAAAGAAATGTAGCACCTCCGCCACAGTTGGACCCTCACAACCGGACAGGAGCCGTAACGAGTTCAGCGCCATTAGCAACTGCCACATGTTGGGACAAACCTGCCCAAAGGCAAGGATAAACTCGCCAACCAAAATCTGCAAATTAGGGAGTAGCGGAAGAGTCACACCTTGGCGGAAGATGGCCTCATGAACAGTAGCGTACCCCGCCGGCAAAATGGATGCTTTCTCATTAGCGGCTGGCGGGAGCAACTTTACCACTCCAGGTAAGCGGAACGCCCGCTTCAGGTAGCTGATGGCGGCCTCGGTCATCGCCCCTTCCGCCTCATCAACCGCGGTTCCGTCAGACAGGAACTAGGCAGACTCCACTTTCTCTCTACCGACGTCTCTCCCATTAGTGGAACCACTAGCTGCACTATTGCTCGCTAGCCTCTCCTCACGCCATCATCCTCCATGGTCCTAGAACTCTCCGGTCGCCCACCTCGAGCCATGGCCACGTCCCCAGGTATAGTTTGTAAGGGTTCGATGTCTAACGGTTCCGACAGTGAAGTTCTTACAGTGGCAGACAGACGCAACGAATCAATAAATATCCAATCTGCCTCGCTGAACGACAAGTCAGACCCGGAATCCTCACTGCTCGAAATCTCTACGACGCTAGCCACCACAAACTCTAAAACCCAAACCAGTTAGTTCACACAAAATCTAAGCTACCCCTATGATAATTTTCATCTAGGAATGTCAAGAACAATTACCTAAATTTGACCAAAACACGAACACTAACCCACACTAACCCAGATTCAACCATCTAGCAAAAATCCCTAAACCTCATCTCGGTCAAAAACATCAGAAGAGACCCTCCAAAACGCGTGTTGCACCCTTAGGGCACACCAGCGAGACACAAAAAACCACTCAAATCGAAAACCCAGAAAGTGGCAGAGCAAAACAAAAACAAAAAAAAACTGAAAAAGGCTCAGAATCACTAACCTACTGGTGTGAGAATTCAGGAGTGTTCGAACTCTACGCCTTCACTTCCGGGGATCCCTTTGCACCAAAACACCGATCGCTCGCTCAAGTGGAGAAAGTCACTTCTCAAGTGCAAGAGAACAAAGCTTGAGGACGACGAGAAAGTTTGAAGTAGAGATAATGGCGACAACCTCTGGTTTTCCCCCCTTTTAATGTCAACATCAATCAAATCTAGGCCGTCCACCAAAAAGCGACGTCACTCTCCAGCCGCACACATGTGCCACAATCCCATTTAGTTTCCGGAATAACTGAGGCGTCGCCTTGAAGACTGAGTCGATAATTACTGGCATTTACAATCCCAAACGGTTAGACCGACGCATGACGGCCATGTGGCAGAAGCCATCAAAGGGGGCGAGTATTCCAATCGTCCAGGTTCAATGCCCATATGCCAGAGGGAACTTCTCTCTCCTTATCTTGCAAGCGAGTCTCCGCTACGCGCAACACCGCTAGCGGAATTTCTCGCTCCTAATCTTGCAAGTGAGTCTCCGCTACGCGCAACACCGCTAGCAGAACTTCTCTCTCCTTATCGTGCAAGCGAGTCTCCGATACACGCAACACTGCTAGCGGAACTTCTCTCTCCTTATCTTGCAAGCGAGTCTCCGCTACGCGCAACACCGCTAGCAGAACTTCTCCCACTTAGCCTGCAAGCGAGTCTCCGCTACGCGCAATATCGGTAGTGGAACTTCTCCCTCTCACCTGAAGAATCGACAGTCGCCGCTAACACAATACCGCTGGCAAATGTCTTGCAAACATCAGTCCCTGCGACGCTACCGCCCCCTTACCCTCGGCGGAGATATTCCCGCCACCTCCGATTCTTCAGGCTACATATGGACAACGACCACCACGCGACGTTGCAGTAAAACCATGGTCCTCTGGGACAAATATGGGGACACATCAACAGTCTTCAACGACCCTGATCAGGCACGTTAGCCCCTGCCACTTGGGTATCAAAGTTTGGGCTCGCTACCTAACACCCTATGTTCAACATAAATCCCCTCAACAAACAATGCACAGAACAAACGGAGGTCTATCTTAGCCGGGGAGTGGGGGACTCCCTGGAAGGCCTAGCAAGGGCCTACCCAAAAGGGTATGAAGCGTTTGCTCAATAAGTCCATGGTTGACAACGCACTGACGCTAATTATTCTTTGCAAGTCTAGCAGGAGTAACGCTTTAAACCGCTAGGCAACGCCCCAACCAAGATGGCCCTCCTTGACTGGGGACTTGGGTGACTTGTACTTACGTGAGCATTTGCCTAGCATAATTAGCTATAATGAGCCATGCTCATACAACCGCCAGCAATACCAGCTCCCGCCATAAGAGTCACCTATGGGAACATAGCCAAGCAGGCTACTGCCTAGGCCCCGGCTTACCCCCAGATCACCACTGACGCGCCGCCACGTGCCGTCCCAACACAGCATCAGAAGCTCCAGAAACTGAGAACTGAAGCATATCAGTCCCACATCGAAAACATGGAGAAGATCAGCTCTCTCCCCACCTATAAAAAGTTCTCTCCTCTTTCCTCATTAATTACGCATTTACTACTTGTCTACTGTTACCATGTCAACACAAATACATTGACTAACTTAGGCATCGGAGAAGAGAAGACCGCCTGACGCGGTCTCCCTCTGACACCCTCTTTGTATTTCACTTGACAGGTAGTGGGAATACTGATAATATCAAGTAACCATCCACCCACTGGACCTGCGTTGATCATAGTTTAGCTACCGCTAAATATTAAACATCAACACTAATTATGCTTTTGTAAGTCTAAACGGAAGTAACGCTTCGAACCGTTAGGCAACTCCCCAACGAAGATTGCCCTCCTTGACTGGGGACTTGGGGGACTTGTACTTACATAGACATTTGCAAGCATAATTAACTATAATGAGCCACGCTCACGCTACCACCAACGGTACCAACTCCTGCCAAAGGAGTAACCTATGAGAACACAGCCAAGCAGGCTATCACCAGAGCCCTTGCTTACCCCCTGATCACCGCTGACGCAACACACCATGCCAAGATAGCATCAGAAGCTCCAGAAGCTGGGAACTAAAGCACATCAGTCCCACATCGAAAACATGGAGAAGATCAGCTCTCTCCTCACCTATAAAAGGTTCTCTCCTCTCTCCTCATTAATTACGCATTTATTACTTACCTATTGTTACTTTGTCAATACAAATACATTGACTGACTTAGGCATCGAAGAAGAGAAGGCCGCCCAATGCGGTCTCCCTCTGACACCTTCTGTATTTTGCTTGACAGGTAGCGGCAGTGCTGAGAATATCAAAAGTACCGGTCCGCCCATCGGACCCGCGTTAACCAAGGTTTAGCTACCGCTAAACTTTAGACATTAGCAATACCATAAATAGCAAACATCAATTAAGGACAAACAATGAACTCAGATTTATGATTTTCACCAACCCGGCCATCTTCATTTAATTAGTACATAACCTCTAAAGCTGCTCTGAACTTAAATTCACAACCAACCAAACCATAAACCCAAAGCCTAATGCATTTAACCTCAGCAACCACTTCAAGCCCGACATCAAACAGACAAGGAAATAAACAATTGCAGATGGAGACAAAAATGCCCTAAACTATAAAACCAAACCCAAGACAAAACCATCGATAGCGTTAAAAAAACCCATTCTACCCGTGCAGAGTAAAAGGGGAAAACTTTACACTTGGGGGGGGACCATTTGATTTTACTTGAATAAACTGGTGGATCCCCATTGACTCGAAAATACCTCCATCTCTCCAAAGTACGAAATCAGGAGAATCAAATCTCCTTTTTTCTGTTGTTTCAGTGGATAGGGAATCGAATCTCTGTTGTGTTCAGTAAAAGAGTGAAAGAGAGAAGACTACAAATTCGATATGAGAGAGAGATAGTCTGAAAGTGAAAGTGAAAGTGAATCCAAATTGGGGATAACGGGTAGGGTTAGAGAGAAAACATGAATGGACGAAACAGCCCTTGCAAATTTGAATTTTCGATAATTCCGTAACGGCCAACAATGTTGTAGGTACTACTATTGGGTCAGGGTCCGAACTTTAGGTACCAAAGTGATATTTTTGGAAGTTAAGGTACAAAAGTTACTATTGGGCCAAAGATCAGGTAATATTTGCAATTCTTTCCCTTCGCTAAATAAATAGAATTTCCTTGGTTCCAAGACTATTAATTTATAGAGATTTAACTGTATACGTAATAAATAAGTTTACAAACACATATATGTTAGTCAACGTGATATTTAAGCGTAGACCCAAACAATTATTTGAATAATTTTCTTATTAGACAAATGTCAACTCATTGCATTGATTGGCGAAATTACACATAACAACCTATCTCGGTAAGGTTGTCAAAAGAGTCACTACCTAAGTAATCAAACTTTTTAAAGGCCATGAAGTACAGCCAAAATCTTTCCTAGAATGTCCTAGAAAATCGAGGGCCCAAGATATCTCGGATATTTTAGGCAACAAAACTCATTCTTGAACTAGAGCTAGGGACATCTACAAGATAAGAGGGCTCTCAATTACCCCATCTGACTCTACCTCATCTCTCTCCAATGGAATTCTACTGGACTCTTCCATTACAAACTTCTCTTTCTCTTCTTCAACACCTTTCACCAACTTCCTAGCCACTCTCATACTACGAACTTTTGGACCCAATCTATTTTTAGACCTTTTTGGTCTATGCTTCTTAATCTTCAGGGGATATATTGTCACCACACCATTGTCATTTGGTAGCCCAAAACCCTCATCATCATCCAAACACATCAACACAGAAGAATCAGCCCCCAGCTTAGCCTTTTCCTCTATATAAAGCTCTGTACATTAGGTTAGTGCTTAACACCACACACTTGCTCCACCTCCGTAAACATAGTTGTCGTTGCCAATTCAATCATTGGAGCACCAGTTTGCACAGGATTAGGTGCATTCCAACTTGGGACTTCAGCAACTCCATCGACCTACCTACAATTTCAGCAAGACTTAGTGACCCAGCTGTTGACGTTAGCCTTAGTAAGAGTGATGTCACCACTACAGCATAAGCACCAGGAGATGGCCTACGGTTAGGCTTCTAAATTACAACACCCATCATCACCACCCTACCCTCCACCTGACCTGCAGGAATTTCCAAAACACCTCTGGTCTCTTTAGACACCATTCCGCCACCAGCTTGCTTAAATAGAAACTGGTCACAGAGACAACCGCCGTGGTCGAACAAACCACACCTTCTGCACTACTACTTGACCTTCTCATTAATGCAGATCCACTTCCACCTTAGCCACAGCCGTGAAACTGAACGTTCGTTGTGGCCCAAAGCCGCAGTCACACATCCAAGAAGACCCTAAACCATTACTTTAGAAAACTAGGTTGCAACGCAAACTGTTCTGCCTGGCGAAACCTCTCTATTGATGCCAATCAACATCAGGGACTCCTCAATCCTCAAACGTGGAGGCAAACAATGCACACATGACCCAGGCCTCCAGGGGAATTGAATCTGGAGCCATGTTCCCATCATATTCTACTAGCAACAACATGCGACCTTTAAAATGCCACGGACCACCATTCAACACCCTCTGACCTTCCTTCTTCACCTTGAATAGAAAATGAAAATGATCGCGGTCCAAGCTTTTATTGAAACACGATCGCGCAAACCCCACAGCAGCCATAGCCTTAGGCAGCGCAAAATCATCATCTGCCCTAGGCGCAATCACCCTGCCAACTAGATAAAAGAACGAGGCTGCAAGTGTTGCCACACCAGCCTTTCCAAACTCCACCACTGAATCCTCCGTCAAAGCAAGTGCCACAGCCAAACGAGCCGCCATTTCTTCTGGTATCAAACCCCAGATCTAAAAGAACCAAAGGCCTCGTATGCTATAACCCTCAGATCGACGAGACCCTAGGTTGCCGACCTCTACCCTGGGATTTCAAAGAAAACTAGTTTTTTTTTTTTGGGTTTTTGTCTATTTACCCCATTTCGAAGGATTTTTTTCCTCACTTACCCCATTAAGTTTTTTTAATTCTCGCTTTACCAAAACTCTCTACGAAAGTCTTCCCTAATATCCCATTAAGTTTTTTTTTCTTGTTTTTTTAATACTATGTTACCCTTACCCCTTTGTTACTTAGAGAGAGAGAGAGAGAGAGAGAGAGAGAGAGAGAGAATGGAAGAGAGAGAAACCATAGGAAACTTTGCTGGAGCCCGATCACCGGCTGCCTGATTTCGCTTAACTTTCTGATATGCTAAAAGTAGTATCCAACTTAACCCTATAAAATATCATCATTAGTATACGGTAAATAGGGATCGTTCAAATCCGGGGATTGAGGGTACACCTGTCATTGTAAAACAATTAAAGAATTAATATAACTACAAAGTATAATATTTACAAAAATATATACAAATAACAAAAAGGGGGATTTTAAACTTAGGATTTCGAAAATTAAAATAAATAAAATAAAGACAATACAAAAACGCATATACAAGAAGGAAACGTAAGAAACAAATATCAAAACCAATTCCATGTAATCAAACTCAATTCAAACTCTATAATCGATCATCTAAGTCATGAGAAAGAAGTTGATCATGTGAAACATTTGAAGCAAATGATTTCTCATATTTTACTTTCCTTAACTAATTAATCTAAATGAAAGTACCTAGATTAATCCTATTAAACATGCAATCAAAGTCTAGAAAGCTAGCTAATCAACACATGTTCAACGCAAGAAGCATAGAGAAACGTTATCAACTTAAGTGCACAACCTAGTATGAATAAGTTCATCTATTTGCAATCCTCTTCAATTGAATTCGACCTTTGTCCAAAGCCTTTACTACTTTCGATTTAAGTTCACAAAACTATTAGGTGAATTGTTAAACCTAAATCTAGTACCAATTACATGCAAATCCTATAAGTGTCGGCCCAAATAAGATAAACATATAAAAGAGTTCTATCAAGCAAATTCAATCGAACAAACTCACATAAGCAACTCAGAATCACAATTATGGAATTCGAAAACTTTATTTAAACATAGAATTGGACTTAAACTTTTCCCTAAACTTTATTGTTAACTAGAAAAAATTCATACGAATTCAAACAAGGAAATCAAAAGTGATTATAAGGATAAAGAATGAATTACACTGTGAGTTGGAGATGGGGATGGAGACTTCAAATGTTGGACTTGAATTTTGAAAGCAAGCTTCAACTCTTCACGGCTTCAATGGTGGATGGTGGATGGTGGATGCTAGGTCTTCACGGCTCCTTCTTCTTCTTCCTCTCCTTGCTTGAAAACGCAGAAATTCAACTAGAGAATGGAGAGAGAGAGAGAGAGATTTTACATTGGAATTTTTCTAAATGGAAGAAGTGTTGTAAACGTCAAATCTAGGGGGAGTATATATAAGGGACGTGAACTTGGTCTCCAAGCTTCATGAATCTTCTTTTATTTTCCCAAAGAATTGTTTAATAAATCCACGCATCTTCGACCAATTACGTAGCGTCATGTCAGCTTTGTTGTGTCACCCAACCAATCAAAAGCCTTCAAATAAGTCCATAATTCTTTAATATATATTATTGCCCAAATATCTAGATATTTTCTCTCATTTTTCTCTTTAATTTCGGCCAAAATACCTTTAGGGAATGTAGGAACGAATCTGGACTTGTTTTGAACCTTTTCTTGTTGCACAATCCCTCGAAACTCTCCCTAGAATATCTCCAACGTAATCTTTTGATTTTCTTCTTGATTTTCACGTTGTTCTCCCTCCTTTTTCATAGCAACAACACAATTATCTTCCAAAAATATCTCTTTGTGCGTCAAAAACCCTAAATCCAATGGGCTTTCTTCATTTTGCCGAATTCCTCTTTAACCTATAAGGTTCTTGGGCCTTCATGTGTCCACCTCAAGCCATATAGTCTCCTAGTGCCTCCAGTACTCTTCTCTCAACATCATTTTTCTTCATTATTTTGACCATACTTTCTGGTTGGCTTAAGAGTCTTGCTTTATCAAAGTTTCATTTTCTGAACAGGATTCCTGGTTGAAAATAGGATTTCCTGGCTGGACCAGGAAAACTTTATTTATTTTTTTTAGTTCATTTTTGCAGCCCTTGTGTCTTGCCTCAGCTCTCTCCAACGTTCCGTAGCTTTTCTTTCCCTTTTTGAGCTCATTTAAGCTTGTTTGCTCCAAAGGACCTGAAAATAGAAACTTCCTAAAAATAGTAACTTTCCTAAACTAGAAGGATTTATGTAAGGAAATAACTAAGTAAATATGAGGAAATAACAATTAAAATGTCGCATTAAAATGCTCCTATCACTTTCGAGCAAATCCGATCACTGGCTGCGGGATTTCGGTCAACTTTCGCCGATTCGGGTCAACTTTCACGGGAATCCAGTCACCAGCCGTCGGATTCCGGCTAACTTTCGCAAGAATCCGGTCATTGACCGCCGCCCACTGGACTTTTTTGAAAAGTATGTTGCCCGAATTACCCCCCAAAGACGTCTATTGCACCCAATAGATGTCTGTTTTCGCCCAATTGGCATCTATTGCCCCCCAATATAACTTTGATAGCCGGAATTGGAACTAATCTTTCTAAATTTAGACAAATAAAACTTTGATTAAAGAAAAAAATGAAGAGATTATATCAAGTTAAAAATGTCTATTACCCCCCCCCCCCAATAGGCATTGAAAACTTTTTTTTTCTTTCCATCCGCCCCATTACTGATTTGTGCACCCATAAAGCTATTTTACCCAAAAACAAAAGACTAAACGACGACGTCGGAGCCCAACCCAGACCGAACTCCCGTCCTCTCGCGTGGAGTTTAAGAGGTCTGATGATGACCCTGGCTTAGCGGCGGAGCTTCGGAGGCGTTCTTCACATGACGGTGGTGCTCAAAATTGGAGGTGCAGTCGATGTCCACGGCGATAGACTGAGGAAGATAACACCGGCTTGAGGGGTGATGTCGCCAGCGGTCGTCGACTCCAACTCCGCCCAAACCCCATTGCTATCCTCATTTTCGACCACAAACCTCCTTTCATGGGTCACCGGCAGTGGACCTCCTAGAGGAGAGATGCCGGTCTTGTTGGGGAGGGAGGGCAGGGGAGGGAGGGAGGGGGAGAGAGAGAGAGAGAGAGAGAGAGAGAGAGAGAGAGAGAGAGAGAGAGAGAGAGAGAGAGAGAGATCAATAGTGATGTAATTATTTAATTTAGCTGAGGGCAAAACTTCGTTTTACTTTAAAAATGGTAAGTAAGAATAAAAATTTGTTGCTAGGGTAAATGGGATACTTTTTGTCAACTTTGGTGCTTTCAGTCAAGGACCCTTTTTTTTTTTTTCAACAATTATTTGAATCAAATGTTCTCTTCTTTTGTCAATAGAAACAATTTATCTATTTAATATTTAAAAAAAATTAATAAATTGTCTTTAATCTCTGCCACTAATAGATATCCTAATGGACAACATTTAAGTATAATCTTTACTAAAAACTAGGTGTCATGGATCGGATCCGCACCTTTGGTTAGAGAAAATATATAATAAATTCTCTTTACTCTCAACCATTAATAGATATCTAATCTAATGGACAAGATGAAGAGCATAATCTTACCTATAAAATAGGTGGTCATGGTACCACCCTTCTTTATTTAAAAAAAATAAAATAATTTGTCTTTCGTCTCAGCCACTAGTAGATATTTAATCTAATGAACGAGATTTAGAGTATAATCTTACCTATAAAATAGGTGGCCACAAATCTGCCCCGTCAAGTATACCAAAAAAAAATTACATTGAATACATGATATAAGCATAAATAACATATATTTGTGTTTATGGTAATAAACTAAATCACCATGATTGAAGATATTTTCATATATAAATATGTGTCCCTCTAGACAACAACAGATACAAAACTAAAATTTTCACTACTGATCAAGTTATTCAAGAAATGGTGAAGGCATCCTCCATTGCAATTTGTTTATATCTCCTTTTTGTTGTTGTTCAAGGTAAGCCTAGCTACTCTCACTCAATTTGTTTTTTAGATGTCTTAATAACAACACATATAAGAGACTACATTGTTTCCTTTACTTTGAACTCAAGTTATGGAAAGAATGAATCTAAAGGAATGAAAGGGAAGACTACACATGCATTAAGGGTACGTTTACTTACTTGGAATGGGAGGAAATGATTACAGGGTAAAAATATTCCTGCCTTTATTAACACATAAAGGAATCAGAATAATTTTGGGTGAAAGTATTCCTGCGTTTACAAACACATGAAGGAATCGGAATGGGTGTTGGTCCTAACTCCTTATCAGGAATCGATTTCTGAGTACTCATGAATTTTATTACGAAGGGGGGAGATGGGTTTAGGAATCAATACCGATTCATTTCTTCTCCTATTCGACCTGTCTCTTATTCATGATTATTTTCCATTCTAAGTAAATAAACGTGCTATAAAGGTATGGTAATATATACTTATGGGATTAAATTTAATCTTGAATGCAGGGTTTCAAGATGGACTCGAAGATATGGAATTCAATCTTGCAAACAAGGCAGTTACTCAAACTCCGTCCCAGTCTCCATTGGCCTATCATTTGAATTGTGAAAATGCAGGGCAATGTAGCGCAATGCAATGTGGGGGTAGGATTCCATGCTGTATAGGTAGCCCAAGTGGCGAGGGTGGATTCTGTACTTGTAATTGTTGACAAAAACAAATCTAGTTTGAGCAAGTTATAAATGAAAAATAAAGTACTATGATGTACGCTTGAATAATAAGGTGTATACTGTGTCACGAGAATGATGAAATTTGAAAAAAAAAAAAAAAACATGCACCAGCAATCCAAACGAACTATAATTCCAACAGATCTAAACTCTTGATATTTATGAGCAACTTTTTTTAATAACAACAAAATGTAGTTGATGTTATCAAACCATCTAATTATGTTGGTGTAAGTGCATGTCGATGCTCTAAATACTCTCTTGATGCAATTCTAAATTCATATATTTCCACATGAAAATACAAGTGCCATGCGCTTTAGATAATACTAGCAAGTGTTATCTTTAATCAAAAAACAATTTAAAGGTATATTTGCAAAATGATAATTGCCCCAACATTTTTTTTTGTTACAAATGCCAAGATGTTGTAACGTATATTCTATTCTTTGCAAATTATTATCATTTACCCATGGATGATAAATTCTACCAAGTTGTAATCCTACTAAAGTTATCACTCTTTGAATAGGAGCAAGTTTCCACCGGAAATCACATGAATTGTCGTCTAGATTTCTTGAGTCATAAATTGTTTTAGGTGATCTTGTTTGTTTTTATGGCAGCAACAATCCGATTCTCATTTGGTTATACTCTTTTATTCAAAGAGATCTCGATTGGTTTTGTGCGTGATTAGCACAAGGGACTGCTGGAGGCATGATGAAGTATAGCTAAATTTGGACTTACAAGAAAAGATGATGAAGTATAGGCATCATCCATCTTGGTTGTCTATTTACTCTTTCACTTGTCGTTAGGATTTTGGGCCTTTGGCTTCAGTTAAAATGAGTTGTCTAGTTGGGTTGTGCAATGAGTGAGGGTGCCTTACCATCATCATATTTAAAATAGAAAATTACTCATAAGTGTCATTTTGAAACTTTAATTTGCCATAAGGCTACCTAACATTTTAAATCTTCATAAAGCCACTTTAGAGCCCAAAAAGGTCATCTTTTTGTAGCAATACGTATTTTGCCCTCAGCTCCTCTCTCTCTCTCTCTCTCACTCATTCGAATCTCAACTCGGTCTTGGGACTTTCTTCAGCAACTCCATCGACCTACCTACAATTTCAGTCAGACTTGGTGACCCATCTGCTGACGTCAGCCTTAGTACAAGTAACGTCACCACTACAACATAAGCACCAAGAGACGGCCTAAGGTTAGGCTTCTCTACTGCAGCTCCTACCATCTCAACCATGCCCTCCACCTGACCTATAGGAATTTCCAAAACAGCTCTGGTCTCTCTAGCCTCATTCCACAACCAGCTTACTTAATAAGAAACTGGTCACATAGACAACCGCCATGGTCGAACAAACAAAACCGTTTGCACTACTACTTGACCTTCTCATAATGCATATCCACTTCCCCCTTAGCCACAGCTGTGAAACTGAAGGTTCGTTGTACCCAAAGTTGCCATCGCACATCTAAGAAGACCCTGAAGCATTACTTTGGAAGACTGGGTTGCAAAGTAAACTGTTCTGCCCGGAGAAACCTCCCCATTGACGCAATCAACATCAGGGACTCCTCAATCCTCAGCCGCGGAGGCAGATGACGTACCATAACCCTCTGATTTTCCTTCTTCACCTTGAACCGAAAATGAAAATGATCGCCGTCGAGTTTTTTTATTGGAAGACGAGCGCGCAAACACCACAGCAGCCATAGCCTTAGGCAGCCCAAAATCATCATCTGCCCTAGGCGCTATCACCCTCCTCGAGAAGAGATGCCGGCCTCGTTTGGGAGGCGGGGGAGGGAGAGAGAGATCAATAGTGATGTAATTATTTAAGTTAGCTGAGGGCAAAACTGTCATTTTACTTTAAAAATGGTAAGTAAGAATAAAAATTTGTTGCTAGGGTAAATGGGATACTTTTTGCCAACTTTGGTGCTTTGGGTCAATGACCCTTTTTTTTTTTTTTTACAACAATTATTTGAATCAAATGTTCTCTTCTTTTGTCAATAGAAACAACTTATCTATTTAATATTTGAAAGAAATTAATAAATTGTCTTTAATCTCTGCCACTAATAGATATCCAATCTAAGGGACAACATTTAAGTATAATCTTTACTAAAAAATAGGTGTCATGGATCGGATCCGCCCCTTTTGTTCGAGAAAATATATAATAAATTGTCTTTACTCTCAGCCATTAATAGATATCTAATCTAATGGACAAGATTAAGAGCATAATCTTACCTATAAAATAGGTGGTCATGGTACCACCCCCTTTATTTAAAAAAAGTAAAATAATTTGTCTTTAATCTCAGTCACTAGTAGATATTTAATCTAATGAACGAGATTTATAGTATAATCTTACCTATAAAATAGGTGGCCACAAATCTGCCCCGTCTAATATACCAAAAAAAAATATTCACATTGAATCCACGATATAAGCATAATTAACATATATTTGTGTTTATGGTAATAAACTAAATCACCATGATTGAAGATATTTTCATATATAAATATATGTCCCTGTAGACAACAACAGATACAAAACTAAAATTTTCACTACTGATCAAGTTAGTCAAGAAATGGTGAAGGCATCCTCCATTGCAATTTGTTTATATCTCCTTTTTGTTGTTGTTCAAGGTAAGCCTAGCTACTCTCGCTCAATTTGTTTATTAGATGTCTTAATAACAACACATATAAGAGACTACATTGTTTCCTTTACTTTGAACTCAAGTTCTGGAAAGAATGAATCTAAAGGAATGAAGGGGAAGACTACACATGCATTAAGGGTACGTTTACTTACTTGAAATGGGAAGGAATGATTACAGGGTAAAAATATTCCTGCCTCTATTAACACATAAAGGAATCGGAATAATTTTGGGTGAAAGTATTCCTGCGTTTACAAACACATGAAGGAATCAGAATGGGTGTTGGTCCTAACTCCTTATCAGGAATCGATTTCTGAGTACTCATGAATTTTATTACGATGGGGGGAGATGGGCTTAGGAATCAAATCCCCTTAAATCAATACTGATTCCTTTCTTCTCCTATTCCACCTGTCTCTGATTCATGATTATTTTCCATTCTAAGTAAATAAACTTGCTATAAGTGTATAGTAATATGTACTGATGGGATTAAATTTAATCTTGAATACAAGGTTTCAAGATGGACTCGAAGATATGAAATTCAATCTTGCAAACAAGGCAGATTCTCAAACTCCGTCCCAGTCTCCATTAGCCTATCATTTGAATTGTAAAAATGCAGGGCAATGTAGCGCAATGCAATGTGGGGGTAGGATTTCATTCTGTATAGGTAGCCCAAGTGGCGAAGGTGGATTCTGTACTTGTAATTGTTGACAAAAACAAATCTAGTTTGAGCAAGTTATAAATGAAAAATAAAGTACTATGATGTACGCTTGAATAATAAGGAGTACACTGTGTCACGAGAATGATGAAATTAGAAAAAAAAAAAAAAAAACATGCACTAGCAATCCAAATGAACTATTAATTCCAACAGATCTAAACTCTTGATATTTATGAGCAACTTTTTTTAATAACAACAAAATATAGTTGATGTTATCCAGCCATCTAGATAAGCCCTATATATTCTACTCTTCTAAGATCTCTTCTAATATCAAGTATAATATTCCAAATATCTTAGGGCTTCACCACAAAGTCTCTATTGGTAAATATTTAGGAATTCATAATATTATTTTCTGGGAAGATCCGTTGAATTGATGCTAAAGAATTACTTTTGAAAATTTCAAGTAAGCTTAATGGTTGAAAGAAGGCCACCCTCTCTAGAGAAAGGAAACTCACCCTTATTAAGTCTAACCAAGCTAATATGCCAAACCATGTTATGTCTTGTTTTAAATGTCCCCCTAAAGTTACCAAAGCCATTAACATAGAAGCTAGATCTTTCTTCTGGGGAAAGGATTGTCACTCTCCCCTAGTTGTTTGGAACCAAGTTTGTCGTCCCAAATCTTTAGGTGGTCTTGGTATTAGGCATGCAGCTTATTTCAATAAGGCTACTTTGACAAAGCTTGGATGGAAAGTGATCTCTAATCATAATAACAAGTGGGTTGACATTGTTCGTAGAAAATATCTTAGAAAGCACTATTTTTTCATGCGAAAGATGTAGGTCAACCACTTTATGGCTTGGAAAGGTATTCTTGAAATATCTCATATCCCAAGGAATGCATTGGATTGTAGGTAATAGTAAAGATATCAAATTTTGGACTTTCAATTGGGATTTTGCTTTTCCGTTGATTAATCTTGTTCATGCTTCTAGCAAAAATTCAATTAATTTGCATGAAAACGTGAATGATTACATAATCAATGGCTGTTGGAATGTTAATAAGCGTTCTTTATCTCTTGATATGATATTGTAATTCTATCATACGGATCCCCCTCCATGCTATGGACTCTAGAGTTGAATTTGTTTGGGACCCTGCCTCCAATGGGAGATTTTCTATTAAGTATGCTACCTGGCTTCAATGTGATTCTATATTTCCCCATTTTAATGTTAAAATCTTGAATGAAATTTGGGGACTTAATATTCCTCCTAAGATCAAGATATTTGTTGGTATACACATACCTCCTAGGCACAAGTATCGGAAGCACAAGACTCGTATCGCCGATACGCAAGTATGGGAAGCTCCCAGCTAAGGGTCCCGATACCCCTCGGGCGATATCGGGAACTCTGGGCGTCCCACACCAAAAGAAACGGAACCAAGCTCCCACAAATCTCCTACATTAGGATCATCTCCAGCAACCCTAAAGAGGTAACTGTTTACTATCGCTTTCCATGATCATTATCATATAACGTAACTGACTTAGGCATCTGAGCGTTGAAGGCCGGCACACTCGGTCTTCCCTCTGACCTCTATCCGTTTTGCAGATAATCGAGACCGATAGCGATAGTAGCAGATGGATACTTCCCGTGTTCAGCTGGATTGGACCCCTCTCGATACAACTGAAACAATATTTTCTTGGCTCTTGGTTAAAGGAAGATTGAAAAGAAGGGCTAGAATTGCTCGTTATTTTAATAACTTTGATCCTTCATGTGCCTTTTGTAGCTTTGGGAATGAGGATATAAACCACCTTTTCTTCTCCAGCCCTTTTGCTGCAAATGTTTGGAGCATTGCTGAAATTGCATGTTCTGACTTTCATAATTTTAAAGATTGGTTTTCTTCCTAGTTTAGGAAGGATTACCAAAAGTTTGTTACTGAAAATCTTATTTTGCTTTGTTGGAAAATTTGGAAGGCGAGGAATGACCTCATCTTTAGACATGATCTTTCTCCCCCCAACAAGGTTGTTCATGTTGCGGCCTCCATTGGTGAAATCTACAGAAGAAACAATCCTTGCCTATTCAGGTGCCTTGCTTCCCCTTCTCATGTTATTCGCTAGACCCCTCCTCCTACCAGCTTCACAAAACTCAACTTTGACCGATCGGTTGTCAACATCAAGAAAGCCACTATTGGTTTTGTTACTAGAATGAAAGAGTTATTGGTCATACCTCTATCCCATTACTGAGTGCAGTGTTATCTGTGATGGCCTTTATCATGCTCTCCTAATTGTTGGAAAATTTGTGTTGAAGGTGACTTAAAATTAATCATTGACCTCATTAACAAGAAGTGAGCTCCTCCTTGGTGTCTTCGACTCCTTGTGAATAACAACTTGAGTTTGGCTAGCAACTTTGAGGCAATCTCCTCCTCACATGTTTCTCGTGAAGTCAATTTTATAGCAAATGCAATCACAAGTCTACGACTCAAGACTTCCACTCCTATTACTTGGTCAAAGAAGTTGCCGCTCTCAACCCTTCCTACTTTTAATTTGATCAATTTAATTTTGGTTGTATTAGGGCTTTCAAATTGTAATTTTCTCTCTCTTCAAATAAAAAAATGGTTGATTGTTGTTTGTCAAAAAAAAAAATCAAGAGCCGGCGAGCTACGTCCAATAACGTGTGAAATTGAAACTAACATTTGTTTCTCGGGCACATCATTCTTTTGGATCACGTACCCTATATTGTATATTCTTTGCACACCAATATATGTTGAATAGGTTATATATATATATATATATATATGCTGTAGGTTTACAAAAATATTTAATATACATAAGATACACCTTATTGGCATTTTATTCAAATAGAAGAAAACAATGAAAAGTAAACAGTAATAGGGGATATCATACCCAAGAAGCAGTCGACGGTACAAAGCACTACAAAAGGGCATTTCCTACCGAGCAAGCTCACCCACTTCAAGTCTCAAGATCCAGATTCCTGCAAAGAAGTAGCTATATATAACCATGAAATTAATTCAGGTGGTATCGGATACCGGCAAACGGGACAACTATGATTTCTCTGCAGCCAATTGACAATGCAACTGCCATGAAAAATGTGCAAGCAAGCCAATCAACTAGTATCACATCCAACCTCAAAGTCATCCATACAAATAACAAAAGTTCCACATCTCGTGGCTTCTATAGATTCCAGTGGTCTTTCCTTCTCCAAATTATCGCTAGTTTCATGCACAATTATAACCGCGTCATATAAATGCACATTAATAACATGATTAGGAGGTAAAGGAGAGACGATAGAGTTCTGAATAAAATTTCAATTGCCTGATCGACAATAGGAGTCCGCTTTCTTTGTCTTTGTAATGGAGGAAGATCAGTGTTAATAAAGTCCTCGATCGTACGTAGTGAATGAGATTTCTTAATATATAGCACTGATATCCTCGTTACATAAGTCAGAAGGACGGATCGTGATGAACCTTTCAGTTTGAATGGTTTCAAATCCTTCACAGATATTTTCACGTGTTCTGAAAGCATGTTGAGTTCCCTTGCGAATATAAATCGAATCTTAAGCACATCATTGCTCGGTGCAATCTGGGCCAACTTCACAGACATTTTCACGTGTTCCGAAAGCATGTTGAGTTGCCTTGCCGAATATAAATAGAATCTTAAGCGCATCATTGCTTGGTGCAATCTCGGCCAACTTGTCGGCAGAGGTACATGGTACACTATTCCATCCCATTGTGCATGACTCTATAATAACGGAGGAGGGTAATCTTTGACTTGGACAATGACATGATATTGTAGATGAAGTAATGGAAGATAGCGAATGGCAGGGATTTTCTGATGAGCTACTCAGCTACCACTTTAGTTCAACTTATTAGCTTGATTATCGGAAAATCCTAGGCCGTTACCAAACCAGTAGTCTTTTTTTATTTAACTCCAAGTGTACAGAATCTGCTGAAACACTTACATGAGCCAAGCTAACAAATTATATAACAAATGTTGTGGTCTGAATCTTTCTCAGACTCTCAGAGTCAAATTTCTTCTCTCCATACATGGACATATATAGAGATAATTCATAATTTCATATATAGTGAAGAAGCAGGACTACAAGTTGGATTTCGAATGCAATCTAGTTTCCTACTTTCCTGCTTGGACACCGAGTCTAGTTTAAAGGAAAAAGACTTTATGTACAAAATGAAAATTATAGGAAAAATAAGTATGAATAACAACTTCAATATTTCTCACCTGAAATTATCTCGCGAGTGAGGTTCCCCACCTTCTACAGAGATAAGGTTTTTTTTTTTTTTTGTTAACATAGAGATCGAGTAAGGCCAGGGTTTACTGTAGGTTTTACTTCTTGAATAACAGCTTTTGATCTCAGGAATTAAAACACGAACAGAGAGTAACAATTGGCATAAATTAATAGCCTCCGAGAGCGTAATTAAGATTTAAGCTTTCAGGACCATCACACCTAGCTGTTGGTGTAAACCGTAGCTGCTAGTTTGATTCAGAGTGTCTACATTGCTAAGCAGCCTGAGCTCCACCGCCAATAGAAGCGCGAAGGTCAACGCAGTAGATTGGAGCTTGAGCAACGGAGAATTCCCTCGGAGGTGTACTACTAATGCATGCAATGCGAATAAAAAAGGATCAGAAAGATCAATCTGAGGCGCGCGCCACCACACCTCATTCCATCAGCCAACCTGATAATTAATTAAGCCCCTCACGAGATCTCAATGAAGCTCATGGAATTCAACAATGGTGGACAGACAATATGCAGTTGAAGTCATTAATTATCTGAGACCCACATGTACAAATAGTACGTTTGTCTTTGTGTATGTGTTCCAGAATCAAAACTAATGTTTCCTAACTAGGTTATAGGACTTAACTATTACTGCATGTGTTTATTTCCTAGTTCCTTTTATGGCAATCTGTACGTTCCAAAGAGAATGAAAGAGGAGTTTCATGTTAATGATTTATTTTTTTTTGGGCTCAAAGAGCTGTATCAAATTGGCTTGCTTTCGTGGGAGACAAGAATACCAAAAAGAGAATATTTCAATCCCAGACTTTAATTAGAAGGAAAAGAAAACGTATTTTAAGGATGGTGATTTGGAACAGGGTCGGCCTTGAGATTTTTAGGGCTCGAGACGAGCTATAGAATAAGGCTGATGAAGCTTATATGCATGTTTGTCTTTTTTGGGGGTTATTTAGTTTTTTAAGACTCATTATGAGAATAATTAAAAATTATATAGCGTAACAAATAATCCAAACAAAATATTTGCAAAACCTTAAGTTCAACAAACACCATTCAAAAACAGAATAAGAAGAGAAAGATTGCATATCAAACTCATCAAGATACTAACAACGAGATCAAAACTAAAATTATATATATGTACTATATATAGGCTCTATAGCAATACTTGCTAAGTTAGTATGAATTCCTCAAAGCTTTAATCAGAGAGGAAAGTCCATATACTTAGTCTTTTCAAAAGACCAAGTTGTTTAGTTTAAAACTAGTACTTGATCGAGCTGTTAGTATGAATGCATGAATAGTTTAGAACTCAAGACTTTAATTGGAGAGGAAAGTATTTCTTAAAGAACAAATTGTTTAGTCTAAGCTAATACTTGAGTTAGGCTTGTCCTTTACTTATACAGTTAATCATCATTCCCATGATTTAATTCTCCAAACTGGAATATATATATATATATATAGTACGTCCGCAGTGCAGCAAAAGTGTGAACGTCTATACTTTTGCAGCGATCAAGTGCCGACGGGGGCGTTACTCTTGCTGGACGGCATCATCATGAAGATGAAGGCCAAGGAGATCGAGGTCGAAGGGATGGGCAGCGACCTCACCTGAAACTTCAAGCCCGATCAAGGTCGAATGCAAACTGGTAGCCGGCAAGTCCACCAGCAAGAAGAAGCTCAAGATCGAGGCCTGGTTTCCTTTCGACAAGAGCAGCGCTGCCATCGGTGCCTAATCACGACAAAAGCATGGGCATCCCGCACTTTTGCAGCACTGCAGACGTCCGCCTTAGAACCCGCCTGTATGTATGTGTGTATATATATATATAATAGTATTTCAGTATGTCAGAATTTATGCATAGAAATTCAAAAAATTTGGGGCTTGTAGAATCGGGGGACATATGCGGGAGTTATTGAGCCTACCCCAAGGCCGGCTCTCATTTGGAGCAACGTTTTCAAAGATGAATGTGCGAGGTGAGGCAACCTGTTAGTGTTTCGTGAGGGATATGCCTGGAGGCTCTGAGGCAATCGCTTTTCCCACATATATTATTATAGTTAATTACATATGTAAATTAGAATTTGATTACCATATTCTCGTGAACTTCCATGTTTTCTCCCTTCCATCTCTTCTTTTTTCACTCATGCATAATGTTAGAAATCAAAATGGTATATATTAATTGTATTATAGTGAGTAAATAACAATACAAATTTTAGCCTTAATTTATAAGATGAAGAACAAAAAAATTTTTACATACTTTGTAATACGTAAACTACATGATAAATTATCTAGTACAATTTGATGCTTGGCAGTAGTCTCCTCTATGTGATTGGAATGCCTTAAGTTTAACTGATAGACAATTAATTGTGTATTAGTTATATATAAAATGAAGAAGAGAAAAGTTATATGAAACATTAGATTGAAAGAAAGTACGTACAAAACATAAACTTTACGGCTGAAAATTAAGTTCATTAAATTTCATTAAAAAATAAAATAAATAGATTAAAGTTGTACACCATGTAACGTCCCAAACTACACCTCACCAGCATAAGCACATCACAGTGCCGCGAGTCTCTAAAACATAAACCGAACGCTCAGTTTACATACTAGAGAACTGCTAGGCATTTTGTTTGAAAACTTTTTTGCAAAACACATGCAGCGGAAGCTACCAATATTTTTGAGCTGAAAATCCTTAAATCGTTAAATTCAATTTATTCGTCTAGACTTGAAAAGAATGCTCGCTCAGGGGGGTGCAAAGTTGTAAGTATACTGGGCTATTACCTTTCAACACATAACTTTCCCAAGGTCACTAGGAGAGCACAAGTTGCATAAGGCTAGGAAATGGCTTCTCCAACTTTCTCGGTGACTCAACGAATCAAAGAAACGTGCAAGACTTGAAGAGAAAATCTAGGAGAATCACTCTCCCTGATCTTGAGTTAAAGGTGGTATTCATTCCATCTCACTTTACATTTAGGATTGATATGCATACTGGTTTGAATCGATTTGATATACTTATCTACATTAAAAGGTTTTTTGAGATGCATATCAAATAGTGATTGGATTTGCAAATAGTTAGGAAGTATTGATTGTTTATTGAAATCAGTTTTAAAAGCCTTCCTTGTTTATCTTATTTGATATGAAAAAGAGATTTGATTGAGGGGGAGTTTGCTCCTCTATAAAAGGTTTTGAAACTGATTTTATGTGTTAGAGTTTTTGAGTATCCAAAAGTTGTTTTCTTTGTGTTGCATATGTTTTCACAAATCATTTTCAGAAAAACTCTCTTTGCTTGTTATTTGTTTTTCCTTGCATACTATGTTCATCTGCATACCTCATTCTCAAGATCAGTGAGACATTGAGATCAAGGAAGATTGGAAGATTGACTCATCTAGATAGAGTGGTAATTGAGTTAGAAGTTAGAACAGTTGTAAATCAAGTTAGCTATATTGATAAGTGAGAGTGATTGTCATGAACATCACTACTTGTATACTGTAAACTCATTGATTTATAATGGATTGATTTTCTCGTGTTGGCTACGTTACAATCCACGCAGTGAAGTTTTCTCAATGGAGAGGTTTACACTGCGTTAGCAATTGTTGTGTTGACTTGAGAGTGCATACTACATTTAAAAAGTAGTTTTCTTAACCATTGTGTTCTATCTGGTACTTACAATTGGCATCATAGCGGGTTCTAGATTTTTCTAGTAGATCGCAAGGACAATGGAACACTCTCGAGATAGAGCTGCTGGTGGATCTGTTAACAATCCTCCATGGTTTGATGGAGAATGTGAAAAGTATACTCAATGGAAGATATACATGAAATCATATTTGTATGCCCAAGATAAGCATGTATGGAATATTGTGGAAAATGGTTGGAAGACACCTATAGTTCCAGCTAAAGGTGAGGGTTCATCTACCTCTCTTCCTAAACCACAGAAGGATTGGACTGAGGAGGAAGTGCGTGATCTTCAAGCCAACTTCAAAGCAAAGAATAACATCTTTACTGCTCTCTCTGAACGTGAAAAGCTGAGGATTAGTCATTGTGATACTACAAAGCAAGCTTAGGATCTGCTACAGACTACATATGAAGGTAACAAAAAGGTACGTGCACAAAAACTACAAGGTCTGATTTATGAAGTTGAAACCATGACTATGGGAGATGATGAAACCGTGGATGACTTTCATGGTAGAATTTTAAAAATTATAGGTCAATGTCGTAGTATAGGTGCCCATTTTGATGAAGATAAGGTTGTTAAGAAGATTCTTAGGGCCTTGCCCGAGAAGTTTCATTCTAAGGTCACTAGTATTGAGGATTCTTTTGATATTAATGACTATCCATTGGATGAACTTATTGGAAATCTCAAAACATATGAACTAAGGCTATAAAAGGGACAGAAGAGGAAGACGAATCACTTGATCTTGCTCTTCTGACTAAAGAGTTCAAAAAGTTCGTTAGAAATAAATCCTCTTCTCGAAATTTCAATGCTCCTAGGAAAAACTTTGGTAGTGGTAGTAGCAGTGATAACAATGTTAAAAGTGAGAAAGGAAATTTTAAAGGAAATAATTTTGGAAAAATAAAATGCTATGACTGTAGTGGCTATGGCCATATTTCTACTGATTGTGGTAACATGAAGCATGGAAATAGCAATAACAAATCACTTCTCTCCACATGGAGCGATGATGAAACTCAAGAGGTTGAAAATGTAGCCTTCGTATCATCTTTCTCACTCGAATCTGAAAGTGATGAAGGATTCTCAGATGACGAGACTACTGTCCACTGTAAACAACTCTATAAAGCATCAAAAGCCACATTGCTCAAAAATGCAAGCTTGGAAGATAAAGTTGAGATATTGAAGGCTAAGAAAGACAAGTTGGAGCTTATGTGGAGGACGTCTCAAATCACATGGGAACAAGAAAAAATCAAGCTCGCAGATAAATTAAGCAACTCACAAAGCGACAAAAATTCTCAGACTTGGAAGATTGAATGTGCTTAACTCAAGAACAAAGTCAAGATGCTTGAACTTGAGGTAAAAGGACAACATGCTTTAAACTTAAATCTGTTAGCTGAGAATGATTTATTGCAGGTAGAACTGAAGTCCACTCAAGAGAAGTTCACAAAGTTTGAAATAAGTTCTGGAACTGCATCAAAGTTATTTAGTTCAGGAAAAGCCTATCATGATACGTTTGGACTTGGCTATTCTGGAGAAGGTTCCAAAAATACATGTTTTATGAAAGAAATGAATCCAGTAGTGGAGAAAGGTGATCTAATCACTAAGGTCATCAAGGACACTACCACAAGACCCAAGGCAAAGTTGACGAGGAACCCAAATATCTTCAAATGTCACACAAGTAAGGATGGACCAAGGAACTCTAACTGGTCAGAATAGGTACTCAAACTTTAAGTCTTTTATTCCTACATGTCACTACTATGGTAAATTGGGACATATTAGATCTAGGTGTAATGAGAGACTTAAAGCGCCCTTATCTAGTGAAGAAAAGCTATCTGTAGAGTCACTACATTGTGAACTTAAAGAACAAAAAGTCCTTACTAATAAACTGGGTGACTTGATCACTAAGGCAAACATGCAAACTGTAAATAAACCTGTCTGGATTAGAAAGGAATTAAATAATTGCTCTCCTAATCACACTGATTCTTCTTATTCCATTAATGCTAACTGTCTCATGGCATGTGTAAGTACAGATATTTTTCCATCACACATTGAGGCAACCTGCCTAGTAGCACTAACTGCCTTGGCAGACAAGCGAAAGGATTTCTGTTATGTTGACAGTGGATGCTCTAGACACATGATAAGACTTGGTTCTCCTCATTTCAAGATGAATGCACTACTGGCACAGTTACTTTTGGTGATGGAAGGAAAGCTAAAATTCTTGCACGAGGAACCGTCAGTACTCCTAGAATTCCTAATCTCAAAAATGTCTTGTACGTTGAAGTTCTAACTAAGAATCTAATCAGTGTCAGCCACTTGGCTGATGATTATGAGGATGTTTAGTTCAACAAGCAAAGATGTGTGGTTCTCGATAAAAAGGGTGAAAATATTATGGGAGTTAAGAGATCATTAGATAATTGTTATCATATTTAAGCTAATAAATCTCTGAATGTGTAGGCTTGCTTCTCTGTGAGATCTGTTGAAGAGACCTTTGAAACATGGCACAGAAGATTGAGACATGTGAACTATCAGGATCTGCTCAAATTATCCACCAAATAGTGTGTCAGGGGTTTACCAGCTCTAAGTGGTAAGATTGACAAGATATGCGGAAAATGCAAGACTGGAAAGCAAACCAAGTCTCCCTATAAGGCATAAACTCTGCAACTACCATAAGAGTGTTGGAACTGCTACATATGGAACTCATGGGACCAGCTCAAACAGAGAGCATTGGAGGTAAGAAATACATGCTAGTAGTAGTCGATGATTTTTCCAGGTATACTTGGGTTAATTTTTTAAGAGACAAAGCCGAAACTTTTGAATCCTTTCAAAGATTAAGTCAGAGAATGTTAATTGAAAAACAATCCACAAATATGTGCTTGATAAGAGTAAGGTCTGATAATGGCACTGAATTCAAAAATGCTGCATTTGCTAACTACTTCCATCAGTTAGGTGTTTCTCATGAGTTTTCAGCTGCCATCACTCCACAGCATAATGGAATAGTAGAACGCAAGAATAGAGTGCTGCTGGACATGGCAAGAGCCATGTTACATTCTGCATGTGTAAGCATAAATTTCTAGGCTGAAGCAATTAGCATTGCATGCTACACTATCAACAGAGTATTTTTGAGACCTGGTACTAAACAAACAACATATGAGTTGTGGAAGGGTAAGAAACCAAACATAGGGCACTTCTATGTTTTCGGAAGCCCATACTATATCTTATGAGATCGAGAGCAACTTGGTAAATTTGATGCAAGAAGCGATGATGGTATTTTCCTTGGATATTCTGTCAATAGTCGAGCATATAGAGTTTATAACAAAAGAATGAGAATTGTTATGGAATCTATTAACATGTCTATTGATGATCATTATATTAGACAGGAGGATGTTGATGTAGATACATCATCTTCTTCAAGCTCAGTCCCACAAGAACACATCAACGACTTATGAAAAGGAAGAAAATGTTGACAGCATCTTTGAGCCAGGTCCTCTAATAAGAAGAGGTTTCAAGCAAGTCCAGAAGGATCATTCCAGTCAAGATGGCCTCAAAACTAGAAGCCAAGCAGCTACATAGGTAAGTCTAGATGAGGTAAGTCCAGACAATGTATTGCTTTGTTTTATCACAGAACATCTGATCACTATGAATGCTATATTCCAATGTGGTTTTGTTTCTCTAATTGAACCAAATAATGTCAAGGAAGCCTTGTTGGATGATGACTGGATTAGTGCTATGCAGGAAGAGTTTAATCAATTTACTAGGAATGATGTGTGGTACTTGGTAATGTAATAGGCACTAAGTGGATCTTCAGGAATAAGAGTGATGAAAAAAGGGAATGTAATTAGAAACAAAGCTAGGTTAGTGGCTCAGGGTTACTCACATGTTCAAGGTCTTGATTTCGATGAAACTTTTGCTCTTGTTGCTAGATTAGAACCTGTGAGACTGCTCTTGTCTATAGCTTGTCATCTCATGTTCAAACTGTTTCAAATGAATGTCAAAATTGCCTTCCTGAATGGGATATTACATGAAGAAGTTTATGTGGAACAACCTCAAGGTTTCAAAGATCCACATAACCTGGACCATGTCTACAGAGTCAAGAAAGCTCTATATGGGTTGAAGCAGGCTCCTTGAGCTTGGTATGAGAGGTTGTCCACTCATCTTGTGAGAAAATGGTACACTAGGGGACCTATTGATAAAACATGCTTATTTGTAAAACAAGTGAAAAATGATATTATCATTACCCAAGTGTATGTTCATGACATTGTTTTTGGTTCTACATCTAAACATTTTGTCAAAGAATTTCAATCAGTCATGGAAAGTGAATTTGAAATGAGTATGTGTGGTGAGCTAACCTTTTTCCTTGGATTGCAAGTAAAGCAGCTTGATACAGGTCTATTTCTCTTTCAAACCAAATATGCTGAGAATCTCATCAAGAAGTTTGGTCTTGAATCCAAGAATGTGGTAAACAATCCCATGAGAACCATTACGAAGTTGATTGAAGATCAGGATGGGAAATCAGTTGATTCCACACTCTATAGAAGCATGATTAGTAGCTTGCTGTATCTCACTGCCAATAGGCCTGATATCTCCTATAGTGTGGGAGTGTGTGCTCGATTTCAAGCTAATCCTAAAGAATCCCACTTGGAAGCTGTGAAAAAAAATCATCTGATATGTTGTAGGTACAGTTCACTATGGTATTGTCTACACCTTTAACGCTAATGTGGAGATTGCAGGGTATTTTAATGTTGACTGGGGAGGGAACTTAAAGGACGGAAAAAGCACTTCTGGAGGCGGCTTCTTCATTGGCAACAATTAATCTTGTTGCTTGACATAACAAGAAACAAAACTGCATTTCACTATTACTGCTGAGGCTGAATATGTTGGTGCTAGAAGTTGCTGCACTCAAATGCTCTGGATGAAACAAATGCTCAAGAATTATGGTATTTCCCAAGGTAAGTTGTCCATCTTCTGTGAGAACACAAGTGCTATTAACATCACCAAAAATCCTGTTCAACACTCTAGAACAAAGCACATTGATCTTCGATATCACTTCATTAGGGATTTGGTTGAAAAAAATATACTCGAGTTGAGCTTTGTGCCTACTGACAGTCCACTAGCTGATCTGTTCACAAAGCCACTTGACACTGCTAGGTTTGAGCTATTGAGAAATGCACTTGGGATATGTTCTAAGTATTGAGACATTTTACTGTTTGGTCAATGTTGAGTGAGAATATTGTAATCTTAGTATACTTTGAGCACTATCATTAAAGGATTGAACATATATTCAGTCATGAGTTCATTGTTTCCATGCCTTATTCTGGACAATAATTGTGTACTCATACTTAGACTCTTACTCTGTTCCACTACTCTTGCACAATCACTTATAGTTGCACATGGTGGCATGTTGCTTGTTCTTGTTAAGGAATTATAAGTGAAGAAAGTGACTTATCTTAAATGCTCAAATGTCTCATACCCCTTCTCAAAGTAATCAGGTCCTAGTTGTGGTGAACTTTCTAGGATTTGTAAGAAACGAGAATGGATACGTGTACACCTCTTCTCAAAGTAATCAGGTCCTGGTTGTGGTGAACTTTCCAGGGTTTGTAAGAAATGAGTTGGTTAAGTGACCTTTGAACGCAAATTGGGAAAAAACAAGCAACACCTCGAGGCACTCTCCATCGAGCATCCTTCTTATGCTTAGTACCCTAAGGTCGTCTGGTCTAGGAGTTACTGAGATGTGTCTCCTTACATGAGTTCTTGCTGTTGAAAAGTAATACAATTCTTGGTTATGTTACTATGATTACGTGGGAACAATGTTTCCTCTGTCTCCTAGGAGATCTCTTGAGCACCACTCACATACTCAGTTCTCTTTTTTTACTTCTCCTCTCTTTCTATAACCATGGTTCTAAGCCCTTTGTACTGGCTATACTCACTTTTGTCACCGGTTTACTTATTAAGAGCTATCCTTAAGTACCAATAATATTTGTTGATAGAATACATCGTGGTTGCTCCTCTGAGATATGTTTCCTTCTCTACTTGATATGTGCTCTCTGTGTTTCAACTTTACTATATTTTCTTATTTGATATTGAGATGAAAGTATTATGTTCCTAGATACTTAGCATAGGAATATATTATGCGATATTAGTGTCTCTCTCCCTAGTTGCCATCTGTTTGCATCTAATTTCCTTACCGATTAAGCATGCGTGTAGGGGGAGATCTCACTTGTCAGTATTTTGCATGCGTAAATCTTGGACTCTTAACTTGTCAGTAACTCTCTCTTTCTTGGAGAAGCTTTGTTGAACCAGCGTGTCCCTTGAATCCCTCTAACCCTACTGGTACGCTATATAAAGCCTGTCTTGTCTCTCTCTGATTTCATTCGATTTCTCTAAGTATGCAGACTCCAGACAGTTTCTTCTGTTCATTATGGTTCATACCAAGATCACCACTCGCCTTGGTGGAAACCGGCTCCTCCTTCCTATCTCTCTGGAAGAAGAGGGCCGCCAGGCCGCTGCCCGAGCCGGCATCCCACATCCTGGAGTGCATCGTCCCTCTCGTGAACGGAGCAAGAGTCTTCCTCGTCGGTCTCCTCATTTCCATACTGGGGAGTCTTCCTCTACTCAACCTGCTGACGCCTCTCGTGCTCCGGTCTCTCTGGCCAGCCTTGCTGAATCTCTTGAGGACATTTGCTACTCCCTTCGTGACGGTATCATGGTGGCTGACTGGAGGATCACCTGTCTCATCAACTTCATAGGTGAGATGCACTCTTTAATGGTCCGGAATCACAATTTGCTCACCAATCTTGCCAAGGAAGTTCAGAACATGCCTGAGGCTGTGACCTGCAGGGTGCGATCTCGACCAGTCTAACATTGTGAAGGAGGTGGATGTATAGGAGGAAAGCGATGACTCAATCGACAGTGAGGAATTTCATGACTGCGTGACCAAGCTGATGGAGGAATTTGAGGAGCCTTCCCATTCAAAGGAGGAGAAGTAAAAATTTTATCTTTTAGTTGTTTTATTTCTTTTTCTACATTTTAACTTTCGTTGGACAATAACTTTATTTTGGTTTAGGGTTGTAAGTGTATAAGCACAGACTATTTGGATGCTTATTTTGTTGTTTGATATTTGTTTTGGTTGCTTGGATCTGGAAAAGGATGGAAACTGATTCCTTGATCCAAGTAGCACCTTTTAGTCTAATTCTTGGTTGCTAGTTATGTTCTATATTAATTTGTGAGTATCTGTTGAAGTGTTCATGGCTAGTGTTTATCTGTGAAGTCTAATCTGCAGGATAAAAGATGAAAAAGTCATGTGTTGAATGGGAAGGCCCAAAGGGGGAGATTGTAAGTATATTGGGCTATTACCTTTCAACACATAACTTTCCCAAGGTCTAGGAGAGCACAAGTTGCATAAGACCAGGAAAGGACTTCTCCAACTTTCCTGGCGACTCAAGGAATCAAAGAAACGTGCAAGACTTGAAGAGAAAATCTAGGAGAATCACTCTCCCTGATCTTGAGTTAATGGTGGTATTCATTCCATATCACTTTACATTTAGGATTGATATGCATATCGGTTTGAATCGCTTTGATATACTTATCTGCATTAAAAGGTTTTTTGAGATGCATATCAAATAGTGACTGGATTTGCAAATAGTTAGGAAGTATTGATTGTTTATTGAAATCAGTTTTAAAAGCCTTCCTTGTTTATCTTATTTGATATGAAAAAGAGATTTGATTGAGCGGGACTTTTGCTCCTCTATAAAAGGTTTTGAACAGATTTTAAGTGTTAGAGTTTTTGAGTATCCAAAAATTGTTTTCTTTGTGTTGCATATGTTTTCACAAATCATTTTCAGAAAAACTCTCTTTGCTTATTATTTGTTTTTCCTTGCGTACTTTGTTCATTTGCATACCACATTCTCAAGATCAGTGAGACGTTGAGATCATGGAAGATTGGAAGATTGACTCATCTAGATAGAGTGATAATTGAGTTAGAAGTTAGAACAGTTGTAAATCAAGTTAGAAATTAGAACAGTTGTAAATCAAGTTAGCTCTATTGTAAGTGAGAGTGATTGTCATGAACATCACTACTTGTATACTGTAAACTCATTGATTTATAGTGGATTGATTTTCTCTTGTTGGCTACGTTACAAGCCACGCAGTGAAGTTTCCTCAGTGGAGAAGTTTACACTGCGTTAGCAATTGTTTCATTGACTTGAGAGTGCATATTACATTTACAAAGCGGTTTTCTTCACCATTGTGTTCTATCTGGTAATTACAAAAGTTCAAGGAATAAGACATTAACTAAGTTTGACACAAGAATAGTTTCACTCGAGTTTCGAGATACAAAATTCGAGAAATAGATATTAGAATAAAGTCCAGAAGACGGTTTACCAAAGCACAGTACCTGCATCCACATTGTTGTAAGGGTGAGTTTTCGTACTCACTGCTCTACAGGAACTCCACCACGACTAGGTTTGAAACCAGTAAATATATATTTGGGATCCCAGTATGAAAACATGCTTAAACCAAAGTCTTCAAGGAACGACAAACTCTATAAGATTTTATAACTTAAAAACTGATGCATGATGCTTTAATAAATACGGCGCCAACTCCAAGTATTACATGATGGCCGGTCCCACAGACCCACTACACGACCTTATCTCAAATTAATTTATCACCAGGTAAGCGTAGTGAGAGCGTCCGCTACCTAGCTACACACACTTACCGAACCCAGGATTGCGGATACCCGACGACCAGTATAGCTAACCCTCCGGAGGTTTAGGGAATAGAACCCAAGGAAGTCAGTGCCCTTTTCGCTCCCAAGCCATCACATTTCTCATGATTTGGTTAGTATGCATTGCACTTTAACATAACCAAATCATACCACTTAGCATGCATCACTTTAACACAATACATAAGAAAAAGATTAACCGAAAAGAGTCATGAATCCCCTACCTAGATTCTGATGCTTTCTCTCACGTACTCTGAGAGTCGCGAACCTTCCGTTCAACGGGTAATTGGAGTCCTAAGTTTCGACATTTTGATCATTAATAATCTATTAAACAACTTTTGAAATCTCAATGATTAATAAATCTTCCAACCATCTTTTCCGACCAAGAGTTTACTAAATTTGACCAAGAGTTGACCATTCGATACTGGTTCGATAATTAACCCAAATTATCGAAGATTTACTTGAAATTACGATATCGACCAGTTACGACTATGTCGAAATAAATCGAGCAACCACCTAGTTTCAAACATATTAGGTGTACCCGAAATTTACTAACGCCGCCCAATATGTTATTTTCCTTTCTTTACTTACTACCATTTCACACAAGGTGTGCCCAAATTTCTAAGGGCACCCAACATAATTCCAATTCTCTTTCTAATTTCCACGACCAGTTTCCTTGGCCTGCATATCAATTCTCAACTGCAATTACAGCAACATAATAATCAACTTACCAACTGAACAACTCGATCAAACTAGGCATAACACCATAATTCAAACCAAATTTTCCAATTCAAGATCACCATATCAGATTGTCAACTCACAATAACTTAATAAACTCAAATACACAACCAAAGTAATATCCAATTTCAATCACAACTCCACAATTCATCCAATCTGTCAAAAGCACCCAAAGGGTAGAACTTCGATTTTTACGTTCAATAGTATTATCTGCAAGTGGAAAATCCAACCCTCTAACCCAGCTCGGCAACAGTTTCCCGAAACTCTCCTCAAAACTCCATCAATGACGAACTATGGTCGACTCAGCAAGCTTCTGATTTTCAACTCCAAGTGTCAACTGTCTTCATCTACAGTCACAGCCAAGACATAAGCTAAACCAAGGAAAACAGGAAAAGCCGCCGGAGCAGGCTCTGCTTCTCACTGCCGATTCTCCCTCCTTGTCTGGTGCATGGGCTATCGAACACCACAGGCGTGACGGAGATGACGAGATGAAGCTATTGCAGGTAGTCCGCCGTGGAGAGGTGGCCGGAGAAGTGATTTTCGGTCGGGTCAAGCTGTCAGGTAGCGGGTTGCAGTTCGGGTCAGAGAGCTCCAAGTTCTCTCTCGAGTTTTTCTGGGGTGATCTCCATCCTCCATCTGATCAAGGGGTATTTATAACCCCAACTTATATTGAATCAAGGGCTAAGATGAAGCGGTGGATAGATCGACGGCTAGGATTACACCACAATAGTTTCTATTTATTTCCATGAATTTTCATAATTTCCAAACTTCGGAAATTCATTATAAACACTTCGGGTGTCCGAAAAATTCCCCAAAAAAATTCACGAACTTATCGTGTCGTGTACTTTATTACTCAACTCTTGATTGAGGATTTCACCTTACGAAATTTCTGAAAATATTCCCGAGTAACTTGACATTTATTGAGATCGTTGAATAATTTCGCGTACGATCTCTATTAAGCTCGATACATTTTTCAGGGCTCACACACCATGATAGAATTAAGGACTAAATTAGATTTACCCCCCAGATTTAGGAGTAACTTCATGTTAGCTCTTCTAGTCTCAATTTAATCAGACACACTCCTGAGCTTTCCAATTTCAGTCAGCCATGTCCAATTTCTCAATCTCCATCCAAATTGGACGTTAACTACTAACGTGGACCCAAGCTTGGGGGCTAAATTATGCTTGTAAACCCAAGCTTGGAAATCAACCCCATCTTCTTCTTCTTCCTCATATCCTCCTCTCCCCAACCGTGTCGATCTCTAGCTACTAAAATCAAAGCCCCCCTCGCATCCTAGTCTTCTCCTACCATCTACAAACCCATATCTACCCACGACCTGCTCTCTCTCTCTCTCTGAAGAACCTAACATCTCTCAAACTCTAAATTCATCATATAAATTTGCATTCCCATAATTCCCAAAACCTGTAAACCAAAATTAGACCGAGAGTGCGCAGAAGTCCTCCGGTGAGAAATTCGGCCATACCTTTCCAATGTGCGAGTGTTATGTGGCTAGAAATGAAAGCAGAGGGGACGAAAGAGAGCCAGGCTGGCAATGATTACACGATTGGTGATGACCTTGATGAAGACCATGAATCTGATTATGTGATCTCGATGGCAATCTTGATTTTGATGAGGACGAGGTCGTGGGCTTCGACGCCTGGCCTCTTCTACGACTTGCTTCTTATTGTCATTTTGCAGTGGAGGCTTTTGAGTTGGAGATAGTACAATGATGATGAACCGAAGTCTGGATCTAACCTCGACGATTACAGTGGCTGTTGCTGCTGCTGCTGTTAGAGGTTCTGGACGGCAAGGGTTTTGGCCGTGGTTTGAAAGACTAGAGAAGATTGAGGTAAAATTGTGTTATATCTCAGAAACTCATTGTTAATTTCTGATGGTTTTCTGAAATTAATAAAGTGTTCATTAGTACGATTTCGTGGCTCTAGGGTGGAGCGGAAGTATTTCGGACAATTATTCGCTCAGAATGCTCCGATCAAGGGTTGACTTTTTATATGTTAGGATTCTGTTGAAACTTCCTTCATAAAAGTCGTAAAGCGCATCTATATGAGTTTGTGGATATGTGGAATGTGAAAATCTGAGTTCGTATGAAGAAGTTATGGCCATCGGAAAAAGTTTCCATTTTGGTTGAATAGAAAATTTTCCCAAAAGATTCAAAAAAACCTAAATTTCCCTTTTTGGAAACTTTTTCTCTCTCTTCTCTCCCAAGCCGCAATCGGTGACCAAAGACCGGTGATTTCTCTCATGTCCGACCACTAATCGATGTGTCACCGGTCCTATTCTCTTCGCCTATCATCCCTCTCTAAGTCTGTGGCAGCTTTGTCGCTCAGTTCAAGCCATGGACTGCGTAGCAAGCGAGGAAAAAAGTGGCGGCACTGCAATAGGGGTCCTCCTTGGAACTTCCTATTTCGGCCACCTCAGGCGACAGTTCTTGAGGGCTTTTGGAGCCTAGAGGACGTAGAAATTTTCTCCCCAAGCGGCTTGCATCAATTCAAAGCGTGGAGGTTGAATTTTAGAATTGAAATTCTAGGGTTTCACCGGATTTTAGAGCCTTCGAGGGGATTGACGAAGCGTATTCAATACCTTATCTCTGTTGTAAGAGAAGACGCAGAGAGATTTAGAGGTGAGTAAATCTCACGTGGTTCATTTACGAACGGATTTACTTATTATTCGAAATTATGTGATAAATTGTAAATCGTTTTTGGAAATGAAAATTTGTTTTAAATGATATAAACTCGATCGACTATGGTGCATAGACTGCGGTTCACATGTATGTAAAATGAGATTTTAATTATAAAAAGAAGTTTCTCGAGTTTTGCGATTGTGAACTATAGTTGGTATTAGTGGCATTCCTGAGTGGATGGCCATGTGTGTGTGTGTGTGTGTGTTTAAGTGAAATATATATATATATATATATATATATATATATATGTTGATGGCGGGACATTGTGATATGCGTATGAATTGTGATTTATTCGGATTATTTTTTTGTGCATTTACTCTTTTTGGGAATGCAATATATCATGTACTTGTTTATTGGTTTGTGTGAAGAATATCTTGGGCTGAGTGTAACTTTTGATTCATATGGACTTCTTAAATAGTTTTTGGTCTAAAGACCTTTTCAACTGGTGATCGAGGCAAGTATATCAGATGTCATAACCTTGACTGGTGACGGACTACGATTGAGGTGGGTGTATCAGATGCCATAACCTTGACTGGTGAGGGGCTACGATTGAGGCGGGTGTATCAGATGCCATAACCTTGACTGGTGAGGGCTACGATTGAGGCGGGTGTATCAGATGCCATAACCTTGACGGGTGGCAGGTTACGACTAAGGTGAGTATATCAGATGCCATAACCTTGGCCGAGTGACGGGTTACGATCTAGTTAGAGCTCTAGTCTGTTCGTCTTTGTATTGCATGGAAGTAACACATATGTTACTTGAGGCCATGAGTACATGTTTGTGAAAGAGAGTTTCGGGTGTTTCCTTCTTGTAATGTCCATGAGGGACTTGGGTTATTATTGAATTGTGGAGTTTTTTGGGACTACTTTTAGACTATTCTTGTGTGGTGGAATTGTCAAGCATGCGGGCTTGAATCATTTTAATTGAGTTTACTTATACGAGCTTGAAAAGCTTATCAGATCTATTGTTTGCAACCCGGTGCACTATTCCATAGTGTAGGGGTTATTCCTGCAGGTCAGGACCACCAGGGTTGTGATCGAGGCGTAGTTGTAGCAGTGTTAGATTCAGAACCTATTTTGTTTTTGTATTGAGTATGTAGTATGCTCCTAGCTAGCGTTTACATTTTTATGCTGTTACTTTGGAGTTTTGTAAACACTTGGCGGTGTAATATTTGACTCGAGTGTTTGAGTCTTCATCAACATTATGTTTTCAATTCATTATGTTGCTTAGTTTAATTGGAAAAAGATTTTAAGCTTTTGGGCGATTTGTTGAGTTTTCGCGTTTTCGGATTTGAATTCATATATTCAAAATTCGGGGCGTGACAAATTGAAACCTCCATGACAGCTATGTCGATTGTGATTCTGGCTCTCCCTCTCAATTTGATTTTTAATTTCGTTTGGGGGTTTAAGGGTAAATTCGGATAGAGCGAGAGTGTGAAAGTGGTGACTAAAGAGATTGAGCAAGAGAGAGAGGAGGGTTCAGAGATAAAGTTTCTAATAAGAGAGAGGAAATGACCATTTTAGCCTCCAAGCCTGGGTCCACGTCAGCAGTTAACGTCTAATTTGGACAGAGCTTGAGAAATTGAACACTGCTGACTGAAATTGGGAAGTTCATGGTGTTTATGATTAAAATAAGGCTACAGAGACTAATATGAGATTACCCCCAAACCTCAAGGGGGTAAACTGAATTTAATCCTGTAATTAATTATGAGGGCATTAGGTACTCGTTGGTGTCTGTTTGAGCAATTAGTGGATCAAACTAAATTAGTTGTGAATCAGTTTAGCTCTACATACAATCATAATTTAATTTTTGAACATAAAAGAATCGAATCAAACCTAGACTTCCGAACACTTTGGTTGGCTCGATGGTTTTTTTTTTACGTTGTTGCTTATGGTTTCAGATCCATTACTTTTTAACATTTATTTTACTTGCCAATAAATGATTTAATCAAGAACCAAAATTAGACATGATGAGTTACTTATATGCATGCTAGAATTTGACTACTTGTATGTTTTGGTCCAACTTTTTCTGATCCATTGCTTTTCTCTTACTTTTTATTCCTATAAAAAAAAGTTGAAGACTAAAACATCTACACCATGATAAAAAAAAAGGACTTTACACTCCTGTTGCTTGGTCTCAAGCCTTTTTTTTTTTTTTTTACTAGTAAGGGGTCAAAAAACCCAGAAACAAAGAGACAAACTAAAAAGAAAATAGCTAGCTTGGCCTATCATCAGGCCTAACAGGGATTCTTCTTTGTCGGGTCACACCGACATGATCATCAAGATAAGCAGAAGAGGCGTGAATGGGAGGACCATCAAACTCAATTATCCCATAGTCATGGTTGATGCTCTCCTTGGCAAGACAGTCTGCAACCATATTACTTTCTCTGTAAATGTGCTTTACGGAAGAGCAAAAGAAGCCTCTGATCAAATTTTTGCAGCAACAAATAAGAGAGCCATGAGATGAAGAGCAACATCAGATTGAGAGATCAACTTCACTAAAATTGTAGAATCCGTTTCTACTTCAATATGAGTGATGTGACATTTAAGAGCTTGTTGAAGACCATAAAATAGACCCCAAGATTCAGCATCTAAAACTTCACCTATGCCCTAGTTTATTTGAAAACCCTTGATCCATAAACCATTAGAACATTTGAACCCCTCCAGCACCAAATTTTCCAGAATGTCCATTTCTACTACCATCAATGTTGAGTTTATGGGATCCATGAAGAGGTTTCATCCAATTCAGAAGGGTAAGACAATAGGTTTTGTTCAACCCAGATTTCAACTGAGCATTGTTCCATTCAGAGATAGCAGCACTGATGACCATACCTGGATGATGTGGATTTCGAAAGTAAGCCTCAAAAATATGCTTGTTCCTCCATTTCCAGATGAACCAACATATGAAAGCAAAAGTAGAACACCAAAGATTTCCAACATTGCATTTGGCTTTGCAGAAGAGATTAGCCTGTAACCAGCCTTCCTAACTTTTGCAGAAAGTAAAATTAACAGTCTGAGGTAAGGTGAAGGAATTCCACACATTAAGAGCAGCAGGACAATCTTTGAAAATATGAGAAAGGGATTCACTATTGCAGCGACATATAGGGCAAGTATCATCATCGGTGAGATTCCTTTTGACTCTGTGAGCATTGGTGAGAAGTTTACCATGACAGAGAACCCATAGGAAAGTCTTGAGATTTAGGGGAACTTGCATTTTCCAAATAAATTTCCAAGGAGAGTTCATTTGATCATAGTCCTCAAAGAAGACGTTGGAAGCTGACTTGACAGAAAAAGAACCATTGGAAGTTCCTCCCCAGATTTGAGTATCATCTCCACAACCATCAAAACCAGGAGGAATTCGCAAAATTTGATCAATAATATCAGTAGGAATATAAGCAGAAAGTAAATTCAAATCCCAACCATTATCATTCCCAAAGCTACAGACAGTAGCCTCGATATTAATAATAGAATCAGGCAGAGCATAATTGATAAGCGCAGTAGGAGGGAACCATACATCAGTCTAGAACTTGATTTTCCTACCATCACCAACCCTCCATATAAGACCTTTCTCCAAGTACTAGAGCAGTCTTTAGGTTGCTAATAGTTTTGGTCGAACAAATAGCCACGTTTCATATACTTTTCTCTATCAATTGAAGCCCACAAGCCAGAATCATTTTGAAATAACCTCCAACCAACCTTAGCAAGCATAGCTTGATTCATATCAGCAGATTTTTTAATTCCTAAACTACCAAGGTTTTTAGCCAAGCAAATTGTATCCCAATTCACCAGATGAATTTTTTTTTTCAGTATCTCCCCATAAAAAATTCCTATTTGTTTTGTCCAAGTCATCACAAATATACATGGGCAATCTAGCAGTCTGCATAGCATAATTAGGAATAGCAACAGTAACTGAATGAATTAAAGTCAATCTGCCAGCTAAACTTAAGACTTTGCATTTCCAACCAGCTAATCGATTCTGAACTTTATCTAAGATGCTAGCATAAGTAAACTTTGTAACACGAGAATGAATGAGAGGCATACCCAAGTATTTTCCCAGATCGGTGGTAAGAGGAGAGCCACAAGTGGAGCTGATATCAGTAGCAATCTCATTGCTAGTGTTAGGAGAGCAGAAAATGAGAGACTTCTCATAACTGATAGCTTGTCCAGAGAGAGAGCAAAAAATATCAAGACACTGCTTAATAATACAGGCTTGATCAAAGTTTGCTTCAGTGAATAACATGAGATCATCAGCAAAGAAGAGATGAGATATTTTGGGACCTGATTGAGACGCTTTTACAGCTTTCCACGCACCAATATCAACAGTAGATTGAATTAAATGGGACAATTTCTCCATGCAAAGAATAAAGATATAGAGAAAGGGGATCACCTTGTCTTATTCCTCGTTGAGCGTTAAAAGATTGAGTAAGTTCACCATTAAGACAAATCTGGAAGCTTGTGGAGGTAATGCAACTCATAATAAGCTTCACAAGAGATTGAGGAAGAAGGGATTCATATAAAACAGACTCAATGAACTGCCAGTTAAGAAGGTCATATGCTTTAGATAAATCCACTTTCCAAGAAAAAAATCCTTTCTTGCTAGTAGATTTTTTGAATTTAAAGAGAACTTCCTGAGCAATCATTATATTATCAGAAATCTGCCTACCAGAGACATAACTGACCTGATTAGGGCTGACTAGCTTTGCGTGAAGGGTCAAATTCTTGCCACAATGATTTTTGAGATTACCTTGTAAACAGTATTGCACAAGCTGATAGGTCTGAATTGCACCACACTTTGGGGTCCACTGACTTTAGGAATTAAAGAGATAATGGTGTGGTTCAGACCATAAGGAACTTCACCAGCATTAAAGGCATTCTGTACAATGAAAAGTCTTCTACAACATAAAGATTCCAGAAAGTTTGGTAGAAAGCAACAGGAAAACCATCAAAGCCAGGAGCTTTGAGTCCTCCAATTGAGAACATGGCAGATTTAACCTCACACATATTGATTGGGAGACATAAATCATTCAGCTCATCAGACTCAAGAGAAGGAAAAAGCCAAGGAATAACAAAAGTAGAATCATGTGTGATGGAATTAGAGAAAAGCTTTTGAAAGAAAGCAACAGCAATATTCTTTAAAGAATCTGTCTTAGTTTGCCAAACCCCATTTTCATCAAATAATCCTTCAATTTTATTTCTCCGCCTTCTGACAAGAGTACTCAAGTGAAAAAATTTGGTATTTCTATCACCTCCTTGTAACCAATTGTTTCTCGATTTTTGTTTCCAAAGAAGATTTTCCTGATCTTTAAAAGTTTCATACTCAATCAAAAGCTTAGCTTCAAGTTTGAGAAGAAAGGGATTACTATACCTGTCAGTAGCTTTCTGGATTCCACCAATGCGGGCAAGTAATTGTCTCTTTTTTTTGAAGACATAGTCAAAAGTATTGTGATTCCAGTCCAGAAGAGCATGTGATAGTGCTTGAGTTTTTTCAACAAAAGAACCATGCGAATTTTTCCAAGTATTATCAAGATAAGGGGCAAAATCATTATGGGTCATCTACATAGCCTGAAATCTGAAGGGGATAGCAGCTCTATTCATAGAGTTATTAGAATGAAGCTGCAAAAGAATAGGACAATGATCAGATTTCATTTTAGCCAAGTGTCTAATGAATGCTTCAGGAAAGTACAATCTCCAATCACAAGTGCAAAAAGCTCTGTCAAGTCTTTCTTTAATTCTGTTATTAGACCAAGTAAAGTTAGACCCAATAAATCCCATATCAATTAATGCATTATGACCAACCCATTGCTTAAGCCCTCCAATTCTTCCACGCATAGAGCCAAAGTTTTTGTCAGCAGAGGAATAAAGCTCATTATAATCTCCAATAAAAATCCAAGGCAACTGATGTGTTGAAACCAGGTGATCAAGATAATTCCATAGATTGCTTCTAATAGAATTAGTAGGACTAGCATAAAGCATAGTAAGCATCCAAGTGATGCCACCAGAGATAGTAACTTTAACTATGATTGACTGACAATTTTTATCCACAAAATGTATATTGAAAAGATTAGAGTTCCAAAAGAGCCAAATTCCACAAGAAAATCAATTAGCTTCAACGATTGTATAATTAGAAAATCCAAGAGAAAGAATTGAGTCTTTACTCTAGAAAATTGGACACTAGGTTCATAAACAGCCAAAATATCAATTGAATGTAGTTTAACAAGATCTGACAATGTCAGATATAAACTTCTCACTTCTGCACCTCTAGAATTCCAAAAGAGAACTTTAATCATTGAAAAGCAGGTAAAGAGAGGGTTGAAACCCAAAGTCAATTATCAACCATATCCTCCACAATGGAGGATAGGTTAGTACTCTCACCAGAGATAGTAGATATCATATTGTTCAAGTTATCATAAACAAGGGCAGAACACACTTAGCCATTGCTAGTAGAACCATCGTTAGTTGAATCCATTTCAGTGCAAGATGACTCCAAATTTGGACAGCTCTCAGGAGAAGAATTCCCAAATTTGGTACAGAAATTGGATGGAGGGTGTGAATCTTGAATTGAGCTGGAAGGAACTGAAGTCTGATTTTTTCCAATGGATATAGGCTGAGATGTTGCTTTAGACTTCTGAGCTAAGGATGTCATAGTGTGTTTTCCAGAAGACTGAGTAGAATTTTTTCCCACCTTGAATGTATGAACAAATGGTCTTGAACTAGACCTTCCATTAGTTATGTCTTTGAGAGGTTTTTTCTAAGCTCCAGAAGGTTTGCCAATTGAGGTTTTTTTATTGGAAGTAGAAGCATGATACGCATTGTCAGTAGTGATCATATTGGCTTTCTTTTGAACTTGTTTCCATACACGCACCACTGCAGGTTCAGAATTGTCTTGAACATCTAGAGAATCAATAGGAGTAGGTTGTACCTCATTGAGAGCATTTTCCTCACCTTCAACAAATGTCTCAAGTAACGCGAATCTTGAACCGGATTGCACATGGGCATTGTTAGCAGGAATCTTGCTGGGATTGGCCTTCTTGTTTTTGTACGACATGAGCATCCATGGTCCGTGGCCGGTTTGAATTGCTTGCACATTCTGTCATTACACTGATGGTTGGTTGTGATATGCACAGCAGTTTCTATAGGATGCTGAGAAGAGTGAACTACAGTAGAGTCTGAGGATGTGTGAGGTTCAGGATTCATATGAGTTTGAGCATCAAGAACATGCACAGAAGGAGCAGAATGAGGGCAATTAGCTTTGGCATGTCCATAGCAACCACAATTAAAGCAAACTAGCGATATTCCCTCATAAACAATTCCATAGGCAACTCCTTCGATCTCCACAAAAGGTTTCAAAGGTGTCTATAGATCAATTTCAACACATATTCTGGAAAACTTTGCTCCAGGTTAAGCTAAAGTTAACTTATCAATTTTGATGACAGTTCCCAGAACTTCCCCCACCACCTTGAGTATATAATCCTTGAAATCTCTAACAGGTAAGCCCATAATTCTCACCCATACAGCCATATTGTTTATTTTTTCATTGGTGGGATCAAATTCAGGACGCCATTTTTGCACAACCAAGGTCTGTCCAGCCAGAATCCAAGGACCTCTACATAAGGCAACATTCAGATCAGATTCTAATGTAAATTTAACTATGTAGAAGTCGTTGGGCAAGTCAATGAGCTGTCATGGACCTTGAGGATTCGATTTTCTTGTGAGACCACTATGCATAAATGTGTAGGCATTCTTGACATTGCGTTTTCCCATTAATTTCACAATAACAGCACATTGCCATTCAATATCTAGTTTATCATTGATTCGCTGAGAAAAACAGATATTTGGAGCAATAGTACCTTGAGTGATAGTGTAATCCTCTTCAGTCAGTTCAACATTTTCAATTGTAACTTTGCCATATTGATTTAGCGGGTTGAGGAGACGAGCCGCATAGCTGTTTGAATCAAGGGGAGAGGCAAGTAGAGGAGATGCAGGTTCAGCTTCAGCGATTTGTGCCGCCGTGACTTTGTCGCAGAGAGCATCGTTGGATCGGCATCGCTTGTTTTGATTTGCGGGCATAGAGTCCACTCTACCACTTCCCGGTGGGAGGGCGGAGAAGGTGAAAACTGGAGGGGTCGTGGTTGCCAGAGAAGGACCAAACTGCTCAATCGGTGGAGTAGTCAGCTTCAGTGATGGTGGTCGTACAGTAGCTGCGAAGAAATTGCAGATCTGGAAAATGGTCGTGCGTTCTCAAAGTAAAGTCGAGCGAGGCTTGGTCTCAAGCCTTTTTACCTAAAGAGAAAGGAGGTCTAGGCATTAGACCTGCTCAGTGTTTTAACAAAGCTACTTTGGCTAAGTTAGGTTGGAAAATCTTAAACATAATTACTTTCTCACTGTTCCTAAAAAATCCTCTTCTTCTTTAGCCTGGAAAGGAATCCTAGATGCTAGGGACCTATTTTTTGAAGGTTTAAGATGGATTGTAGGTGATGGGACCTCCATTTTGTTTTGGTCTTTTAATTGGGTGTTACCTTTTCCTGTATGCTTACTTATTCCTGAACAGGACAGAAATCTGTTGGATTCGTCACTCAAGTTCTCCTTTTTTATTCAAAATTTCCCCTAGAACAAAGATGCTTTCTTACATATTCTCTCTGAGCATATTGTTAACAAAATAATTACCATTCCTATACCCATGTTTCCTACCCTGATGAGTTTGTTTGGGGTCCTTCTCCTTCATGAGCTTTTACTGTTAAAAGTGTTTCTTGGTTGCAATCCCAAAATGTTCCTTCTCATTCAAGGTCCTACTTGTTAAAGAAAATGTGGAAATTAAATTTACCCCCTAAAGTGAAAAATTTTGCTTAGACCCTTAACAGAGGCTGTTTAAAAACCTGAGATCGACCGTCTATTTTCAATCCTAATGTCCCTATATCTGTCCTCTTTGCAATTTAACCACAAAAAATATTGATCATTTGTTTATGCGTTGTTCCTTTGTGAATCAGCTTTGGTCTCTTTCCAATGTAGGAAATCTCATTAACTGGAATTGGTCTTTTACTAACTTTAGTAAGAATCTTTCTGAAGTCGATTTACTTAATCACATTTTCCTAATTGCTTGGTCCATTTGGAACACCAGGAATAAGGTGGCTTTCCAGAAGTTAGTCCCTTCCCCTAATAAAACTGTTTTTGGGCTTTCATTATGGGTCTTAACTACTGCAAAGCTAACCCTGAGGTCATCCAGCCTAAAGTTTCTAAGTATTATCGTATTAATTGGAAGCCTCCTGACTCAATGAAGGTTAAACTGAATTTTGATGGCTCTGTGAAAGATAATGAAGCTATTAGTAGTTTTATAATCCGTAACTCGGATGGAAGCCTCTGTTTGCTGCTTGTAGAAGTTTAGGAAACACTAATGTTCTTATTGCAAGAGCAAGGGTGAAGAAGATGAAGACTTATATTATCCAATGATAAATTAAGTAGTCTTTGTATTTAATTAATTTGTTATGTATTTATCTTTGATTTACATATTTAGATTTAAAAAAATCAGTGTACTTATTAGTTATTCTGCACTTGGGTAATATACCTTTTAATAATTCAAATGTTTGTAGTCATTCTTCACTTGGGTGGTAATAACCGCACCCATGATCATTTTTTAAAATTTTTTTTTTGAAAGGACTAATAAAATGATTTTTAATATAATTAATTTATTTTTCTTTGTAAAAGTAATAAAAAAAATACATATCGAAAAAGATTGGTTTTTGAAATGTTGCGTAACTCAGCAATCATTTGAACTCACGACCTTCTTCTTTCATACCATATCAAGATCTTTATACTGATTTACCTTCTCCCTTCCTACTAAATCAATATAATGAAATTATCTTGGGGATATTGCTGTTAAAGCCAACAACTTAAACATGATCGATATTCATCGTCAAACTCCATTTCTAAGACGAGGTAGGAGCTAGCTAGGCACATAAACAAATAGGGGTCATGTTCAAAAACAATATGCAAAGACTAAGTTGTTGAGCCAGTTAATTAGCTCGCTATACATGAGCCTATTCAGTTTGCCCCCTTTAATTTTGGGAAAAACATCCGTTTGGTCCCTGATTTTTTTTTTTTTTATCATAATACTCATTGCACTTCTAATTTATATCACTCGCGTTCAAGTTTCAAATTTGACTCAGAATATGAAGTCACAAGCTAACTTAGCACTGACAGCGTGGCTCCTGAGAAGGTAAAATAGACATTTTCACAATAAAAATATTAAACCAAAAAAAAAAAATCTAACCTGCACCTCTCTTTCTGTCAGTCTCACACTCTCTCTCTCCCTAATCTCCGACTCACTCTCTCCTTAAACCCCCTTCAGACAGGGTTCACTTCCACTAGCTAAACGATTTTATCCAAGACAATCTAGTCGAAAACCTCAAGAATTCGATGAAATTCTAGGGACCCATCACCGAATTTCACCTAATTAAGTCTCAAGAGTCGTCCCCAAGAATCTTCATCCAAGTCCCTGAAGATTTTCTTCGAATCGCGGAGGCGCGTGGAGCTTGCAGGGGCTGGTTGGAGACGGTCATCGTTGGAGCAGAGGAAGAAGGGGCTGGTCGGAGACTGGAGGACCCAGCAATGACTCCTCGCTTTTCGATCTGCTATCTCAACCCTCGCCATGTAATCGCAGTAGTGGAGGCCGAGGCCATAGTGCCACACGCTTATTTCTCTCTCTCTAACATAATCTCGCTTCTTCTTCTTCTTCTTCCCAGCAATCCTTGACCGCCCTAATTGTTATCTCAAAACGCTCCGTTTAAGACACCTCCAACCACAGAAGAGAGAAAGAGGTCGCCGAAGATGGTGAAGGTGCGAATGAACACAGCAGACGTGGCCTCGGAGGTCAAGTGCTTGTGGCAGCTTATTGACATGCGCTGCGCCAATGTCTACACTCTCTGTCCCAAGGTGCCTCTCTTCTCCTTCTCTTGCTGATGATTAGTTTTGCATTTGCAATCTGTGATTTTCCTAATTTGTTTTTTATTTTACAGACCTATATGTTGAAGCTTATGAAAGTATAGGGTGGGAGCTAGGTGGAACGAATTTTTTGTTTTTGTTTTTGGTGCTCAAGAGTTCATAGTGTTCATGGCTTTCTTCTTCTGTATTGTAGGGACAAGAGTAACGCTCCATCTGGTTTTACCAGAAGAAGAAGAAGAATGGGGTAGGAGCTAGGTCGAATGAGGATGGGAACCGTGGGATTGGACCAAAATCTGAACAAGGGGTAGTTTGGACATTTTGCCCTTCTTAGGGGTCCAAAAGCTGAAAAGTGAGTCATGTTGCAGGTGCCAAGTCAACTTGTGACATATGTTCGGAGTCGAGTTTGAAATTTGGTTGTAAATGATGGAAATTAGAAGTGTATGGACGATCATGATTAAAAATACATCAGGGATCAAACTAATGTTTACCCCAAAATGAAAGGGGGCAAACTGAATTTAGTTATCTATTATCTATACTATTATTAAGAGAAGAGATTTTGTTAGTCAAAATTAAAAAATTTGACAGATTTAAGCCTAAAAATAAAATTTAGAATAAATTAAATTACAAAGGTAATTATGATAATTACAAAATATATTTTTATTAAAAAAAGTAAAAAGAAATGATCCCACAACCTCCATTTTTCTCTGCAATAACTGTTTTATTTCATCTATTTTTTTCATTTTCTTAAAAAAAAAATTATACATGCAGGCAGAGCATGTATGAAGAAAAGTAGTATATATTTCTATTGAGACCTCCAAATTTGTTCATTTGACTTTTATACCTTTCAAATTATTGAATTATATATATATATATATTCTTGTAAAATGATAATTATAGACAGTGAATTATAATCAATTAGTATTTTCTTTACAACCCTTTCCACCTAGTTTTAACACAAATTAAAGACTAAGAAAATTTGAGTTCCTAGTCTAGACTTCGTTCAAGGTTTGGTTGGAGGAGTTTTGTTTTGTTTTTTTCTCTTTTTTTTTCGCCTTCATGAACTGTGTGTTTCTTTCTTTCCTTTTTTTTTTGTGTTCTAGTTTTTTTTATTTATATCAATTTTTGTAACGTTTCATTTTTAAGAAGGGTTAGAAACATAGGAATCATTGTCTAACCGTTTGATTTATGATATTTTGATCAATTTCTATGTTATGATCATTTGATTCATGATTTAAAGTTCTGAAATCTATTTTGGGCATTTTTTAGGTTTGCATGCAAAAAAAAAAAAAAAAGAGAATGGGGGTGTAATGGGTGAATTAGAGGTATAATGAGTATTTTATTGTCTTGTATGTGAATAGTTTAACTAAGATTATTTGAGGAATTGAAATGGAGGTTTAGTGAGCAAATATTTGTATTTAAAAGAAAAAAGGAGATGTAGATCGAGAATATGAGAGGTTAAATGAGCAAAGTTTGAGTTCTCAATAGAAACGCTCATAGATGAGAGACTGCTTACATTCATGGGGTTCATGCTTCTTCATTAGATTAAAGTATGTGCTTGGCTACTACGTACTGCTTAAGTATTTTGCCCAAAGGGTTAGTCTAGGGGAGTTAGCATTCATCTAATGCCCTATATGCTAACTTGCGATTGCAGAGCTCCATTAAAGGAAATAGATATATAATAACTTGCCCCCTCAAAGGCAGATGAAAGTTCTAGCTAGCAATTTTTGCATGAACATCCAGCTACTCTAGCCTTCCCTTTCTTCAACCCGGACTGGTAGCCCGCCTCTCACGGTGGCCGTGAGACCCGGCGCGAACCGGGGGGACTGACCAGGTTGCGAAACCTGAATATCAAACCTCCTAATAAGGGCAACGGCGACGCATTTCATCTCCACTAGAGCCAACTCCTTGCCCAAGCACACCCTCTCGCCGGCCTGAAAAATCGGGAACTTGTAGGAGCTCTCCGGTAAGTAAACCCCGTTCTTCAACCACCTCTCGGGCTTGAAATCGAGGCAATCCGGTCCCCAAATGCTCTCCATCCGACCCATTGCGTAGGGATGGTAGGTAACTCTAGTGCCACTCTTGACAAAAGTACCATCAGGTAACACATCGTCTTCCTGACAAAACTTGGAATCGAATTGCACCGGCGGGAACAGCCTCATTGTCTCGTAAAGCACTGCATGCAAGTAATGCATCTCCCGCATCTGTTCGAAGCTCGGGGTTGCTCCGGCCCGACCCATGACCCGATCGGACTCCTCCCGGATGGCCCGCGTCACTTCCGGGTGTTGGGACAGTAAATAGAACAGGCTGGTCAGCCCGGACGAGATGGTGTCGCGGCCCGCCAGGAGAAAGCTGACGACTATGTCTCTCAGGTACTGATCGTCGTCGACGGTGGCCATGAATCGCGACAAGAGGTCGTTTTTGGCGCCAAAGCCCATTTCCCGACGCTGTTGTATCATCTCTTTGGCCAAATCATCGATCATTGTAACTGCTTCCTTGAGCTGCTTTTCCGAGCCGGCGTTGAAAAACCGCTTGATTTTCCAAAGCATCGGTGATGACGTCATCGCACGCTCGGCCGACAGCTTCGATGCCAGGTCAAACGCGTCCGCGAATCTCGAAGCGGGCAGAGACGGCTCGAGACAACCCGGGTCCAACCCGAAAGAAAACTTACATATGTTGTCGAACGAGAATCGCCGAAACACGTCTTGCAGATCCAAAACGCCGCCGTTTGACTCCTTTCCGGAAACCGAGGCGAGCAGCGGAATCAGCCTGGAGTGAATCTCGGCGGCGACGACCTCGAGCGCGTGGGAGCGGACTGAGACGCCGCCAAGCTCCAGACTGGCCATCTTGCGCTGGAACCGCCACGTGTCGCCGTCGACGTTGAAGATCCCGCGGCCCAAAAGATCGCCGAGGATCACGGTGAATGGCTTGCCTTTGGGGTAGTTGTCGAACTTGGTTTTGAGGATGTGCTCCACGTTTTCCGGGTTAGAAGTGACGATGTTGCCGAGGACGTGGAGGTGGATAGTCCCGGTAGGAGACTTTCTGAGCAGATGGGTGTACCAGTCGCAGAGGTTGTCGAAGTCTTTGGTCCAGCTCGATGTCAGGAAGCTCCGGCACACGTGGCAGTTGCACCACGGCCGGAGCCGGAGAATAAATACAAGCAGGGAAAAGAGAGAGAACAAAGCGGTGAAGGAGAAGAAGAGGAAGCAGAAAACGGTGGAAATGGATTCCAAACCAGCCATGGTTCTTACTGAGATATCGAATTGAGAGAAGGAATGTGAATTGTGAGAGGTGAGAGGGGGGAGGGGGTTTTATAAGGGGGTGGGAATGTGGGATAGAGTGGGGTAGGGCGCACTGAGAGTGGTGATATTATTTTTGAATAATTATGGAATTGACAAACAGGCACGGACAGAAGGAGGAGAGCGACAGGGAGGAGAAGGGTGGGTTTTGCATGAATAACGCGTGCGCAAAATAACAAGGGGTGACGTACTCGCCGGAGTCACCGTCAGGGTTCTGTAAAAAGGCACGTGGGGTATTTGTTTATGCTGTGTATTATATTCGTTTCATGAATGTTTGTGCAGCGGCGTTGCAGTGTGCTAACAGCTTCGTATTCGCGTCTGATGTCGGCTGCTTTTTGGGGACAACGGTTTGATAGTGACCTGACTTCATCAGCATTTTTTTTTTCTTTTTGAGTTTTGACAGTTTTGTTACTCCTTGTTGGCCATTTCTGAGAGAATTAAGAGGGAATACGAAAATTTTGAAGATTGAAACATGGAAGGAATTAGGAAAAGGATACTGTATTGGGAGAGATGGCGATAATGCGTACGCAAAACTTTAAATTCAGAATTATGTGTTGTATGACAACACCGGTGAATTTGAATTTAGGGTAGTTTCGTTTTCTATGGATTTGAATCTGTGTGGTTTGGTATTTTATCAGCGTTTTTTTTTTGGCCTACCTGTTGCTCCCATTAGAGTGATTCGACATTAGAAATAAGAGGGAATCGCTCTTAAATTCCTCAATTTAGGAAAAGATACCAAGAAAGATTATGATAATGTGTATGCAAAAGTCTCTATTAATTAATGACATGAATTCTGATTTGTGCGTTGTCTAAAAACGCATGTAGATTGAATTTAATGGTTTTTTTTTTTCTAGATATGAAGTTATGAACCACTTAGATGTTATCTCACATGAAATTGTTTAAATATTTTTCTATATTGTTGTGAGAAACAATCAATAATGTTCACATGTGTAGTAACTGATCAATAGATTTATGTTCAACCACCATTAGATTTGACCATTGGATATGATAGGAAGTTAACCATGTGAACACCATTGAACAATATTTCTTTTTTTTTTTGGTGAACTCAATAATTCATTCCATGTTTTGTATTGCTTCAATGTTAACCTGGTGTGGTAAGGTTAGTCGAGCTGCCTAGAATTCAACCCCACCAGTTTGTGGCCAGCAGGTTTGAAAGGCCTTCGGGCTCGTGCGTATGCGGTGGGAGATTAATCTGGTTTTGCTCGAATACTCTCGTGGACCTCGGTCCGAATACTGACCAGATGGGTGTGTTTCTAACTCGTTAGCGTAATCGAGGTGGCTTGCTACCTCACTCCCGATAAAAAAAACATATATTGTTTTATACTAAATAATGACACTAAATCATAATTCAGATTTATACCATGTTGCAATATACAGTAAACAAAGTCTTTCAAAAGCATTTTAAAATATCTTGTGTTTTAAACAGAGCAATGATCTAGAAATCTAACCAATTTAATTTATGTATGATGCAATGGATTCCATACCAAATAATCACACCGATTATAACCATCGCACTAAAGTCCCATTTGGAATTGCTTCGCTTTAAAAAAAAACAGCTTTTATTTAAAATTTTAGATTTTATTGTGTTTGGTAAATAAATAAATAAACATCTTTAATTAAATATTATAGGTCACTGGCAGCAGAATTTAGAAGCAGCCCAAATGTTGCTTTTAAAAGCTGTTGTAGATCAAAATACGCTCTGAAGTTATTTTATGTACTGACAGCATTTTAAAAAATATTATTTACCAAACACGAAACTATTTTAATTTACAGCAGATTATTCTCGTAACACAGCAGCATCAGTTTTATTTTTTTATGTTAAATTAAGTCACAATAATCCCAAACTAGCCCTAATTTGCAACTAAAATGCACCCTTATACTCTATACTATAGATATTTTTCTTCTATTATGTTTGAATCCATATTAAGGAATCCTAGCTTGTTTTGTTTGAGTTCAACATGAATTTAGTTTGCATTAGTTCATTGTTCACATGTATTCTCTACAAAATAATGACACCAAATCGTTACTCAATGACACTAAATCTCAACTGAGATACACAATTTATCAAGTATCATAGCTAAAATCGTATACATAGATCTAGAGAGGTAGAAAGGAAAGATTTTTTATTTTATTTTTTATCATCAAATAGAAGGAGAAGAATTTCGAGCATATTAAATCTCATGAAACACGATAAATCTACCATATATTTATTGTCTTAATATGGATGTGTGATTAACCATAGATTTACATGCTACAGAAGTATATACACTAGAGTACCCCAAATTCAAAGTCTTCAACTTGATGACGTGAATTCTCCACATAGGTGATACAATTCAATTGAAAAATCAATTGACTTCATCATCCTAGTTTCTTATTTAAGTGTTCGATAAATTGAAATATATATATATATATATATATGTATATATTGGGTAAGAATTAAGGACGTTGAAGAGGTTTACAAGCTACTATGATATCAATTAAGCAGTATTTTATGTGGATTATCTATTCACCTATGAGGTTCCTCATTTGCTTATAGCCTTCCAATTTTAAACGTGTATCAATCAGCAGCCGCATTGTCTTGCATTATTCATGGGACTTATGACGGTTCAACACACCGGCAGCTGCGAAAAAACATTGCAGGCTTTGATTTTACTTTTGCCGGAGATTATTCCTCAAAAATTCGTGTGGAGTAAAAACATAGGATATGTAAGCATCTTTGACATAACACAGATCAAGTTTCCAAAAGTCTTGCTTGCTTGTCAATATTATCCGATATCACAATACAAAGTATCAATTACTTTATCTATTTTTAGAAGTTAACTTTATCCATTTTTAGAAGTTAACTGTAAGAATATACGAACAGCAACCATAGTCTCATGTGCTCATAAATTGTTTCTGCCGTCCAGAGTCGGCCCTGAGGAGTGCAACCTGAGGCAGCCACTTGAGGTCGCTGATCTCCGACAGGCCTCGTCAATTTTTTAATTTTGTTATATATATACACGAAAGAGAGTTCATATAGTTTTCTTTGCCACTATTGTATAGAAACATCGTCTTAGTTCAGCAATTAGTTAGTTTTGTGACCTTTAACAGCACTCCGGTTCGACCCAAATTGGGTTTATATAATTTTTTTTTTAATTTCTTTTGTAATTGAACAACTTTTGTTTTTTTTTTTAATATAGATGCAGAGAATTTTTGGTACTGACCACTTTTTTTTTTACTCTCATTATTGCTAATGTATTTGGGTTATTGTGAAGTTTTTCCTTTTTCTTTTTCCTTCTTCATCTTCTTCAGGAGTTCTGATTTTCCTTGTGAACATAAGCTGGTCATCATCAAATATGAGGCATTTCTTGTTGACGAGCACCTGTTTTGTCATGGCTGATGAAGTTTCATGTTCGAATTCTCACCTTAAAAGAAAAGGCTCGATCAGATTCATCTAATCCGAATAAATTCCATTTAGGTTAGCTACGTACTACGATTTGAGCATTTTAGAAGTAGGTAGTAGTATATATTCCTTTGCAGTTAAGTGGATTTTCTTGACCACAAAGTCCTTATGCTTCTTGAGTTCTACTTCTTCTTCTTGTTATTATTATAATGATCCAGTGCTGGGCCAGCCGTGTCTCTCCAACTCCTTGCGAGCTGGGAGCTCCTTCATTCTGGTTTGTTCCCACTATAGATTTTAGAGGGAGAGTTGAGTTGAGAGAGACTTTTATATGAGTAATATTATCTTCAATGTGCAGACAGATTCATGAAATTGACCGACGGCACAAAATGTGCATTATATAATGCTGGTTTCAGTGTGATGTTACATTCAGGATGATGCAAAAGTTGAAAGTTACGTACATTATCGAGCCACAGTTGGCTAGATAGGGAGCCGCAGTCATTTTTTGCCGACTAGCTTTCGACTTTTGATGGTTTTCTTAGGACATGATATCCACGTTTTAAATGTTAAAAAGAACTCCATACTATTGTAGCCTCGGAAACACAATGAAGATCGAAGACTTGTGCACCTTTACTGTGCGTCTTAAAGACTAAACACTAACGGCAACATTAGCGAGGGAAAAAAGAGAACTAAAAATGATCACTTTACACGTAGTTGATGAACAAAATTTTGTCTCTTTTCATAACATTCGCTTTGGACTCATGTATTATTTTTTTTTTTGGAAAAGATCACAAATAGTGTATGAACTTTAGGTCATTCTACACTTTGATGTACCAACTTTCATAACTATCATAATGGTGTATCAAGTTTGCTCCAGTCTTTCATTTTGGTATACGCCGTTAAATTTTCCGTTATCTTTACAAAAAAAAAAAACTGACAAAGCTAAAGAAAAGATAACAGAAATTTTTTTTTTTGCAAAGATAACGGAAAATTTAACGACGTACACCAAAATGAAAGATTTGAACAAACTTGATACACCATTCTGATAGTTATGAAACTTGGTACACCAAAGTGTAGAATTGTCTAAAGTTCATACACCATTTGTGAAGATATCCTTTTTTTTTTTAATAAAAGGTTGGTGCAGCAGCTCTCAAGTTTTGATTAATAAAACCGTCGAATATAGGGGGGGATATTAAGCCTAAATATCTTATAACAATAAGCATCTAGAGTATTTCCCGAAATAATGAGGAATCTCTATAGAAACCATGTATTCTAACAAGCACCAACTAGAAAATAGTGTTTTACTGGCTAGTCCATTTGCTTTGACATAGCAATGACATAATGAAAAGATAACTCGGTATGTAACCCAATTACAATGTAACATAATTACCATAAATCTAGCTTTCCTACTATATTGCTCTGCCGGAGGATAAATCTGATGACACTTACCTTCACTCTGCCATTAAGTGATAATGACCATTTGACGAAGTAAGGAACTCGCTACTAACTTAGAGCAGACAAGACATTTTGAGTGCATACACAGGCACATAGTCCGACTAGCACTACACAAGTACTATAGGGACTTATTGCTCGCAAATAGCGCAAAACAACTAAATAACATAAATAACTAACAACAATATATAAAAATCCAGCAGGAGCAGAGCCCAAAAAATGAGCCCAACCCCAAGCATCAGCCCAAGTAGTAGGAGTCACAGCCACTAAGCAAGGCCCAGCCCAAATCTTGCATAGACCAACCCCCAGACCCTTACCTGTCGCGCTACCACCCTTGATGGATCGCCACCGTCAACGCACCACCAGTCCAATAGCCATTGTCAACAGGTCACCCCTCAAGTTGCTCCACCGTCTGCTCACCCTAACCCTTCCACTGCACAGCTAGTGCTCCACGCTCCGCCCCTCAATCCTCACGATCACCTAAACCAGATCGGGTTTGGGCGAACTCCATGCAACTAGTAGCGATCGACCCGCCATCCCGAGCCCTGCCAACCTAGCGCCAACAAACCAGATCCCAGCAGCCGACCTGTAAGAACTGAAACAAAACCTCCCAGCGGCCCCGAACTCCTCTACCACCAATCCATCTGATCCAGAGCGAGGCCACCCCAGTCTGAGAAGCCTCAATCACCTAGAGATCCTATCCGACGACAGCGTCCATGGACGCGCAGTCGGACGGAGGCAACCTATTTTAGAAAAAAAATCCTAGCAGAGAGAGAGAGATAGGCTAAAATAATTCTAGTTTATTGGACTCATAAATATATACATGTAGAAAATTTTACAATATATTAACATGGACATATATACAATTTTTTTATGACTTAATTACTCAAACGAGAACCTTATTTACTCTAATTACGACTTTTTGCTAGTTATAACATGAGTTGTTGAACTGGTAATATGACTGGTAAGTGTTACCTAAAATAGGAAATGTATGAGAAATATTAGATTTTATAGTCTTATCCATAGATGTTAATGCTCAAAATACCGCTATATGATGCCGGCTTCAGATAACGCGGACGAGGGTCCAATCTTCCAATATGATTAGAATTCGTGAAGTCCCGCCAATCTGTCAAGAGAAATACAACGGTGTCAAGAGGGGAGACCGTGGTTGGCGGTCTTCGTTCCTCCAATGCTAAAGTTAGATGATATATTTGTATTGACAAATATGGCGGTAAGTAGCTATTAAAGGCGTAATCAATGAAGAGAGAGAAGTTGACCTTTTATAGGTGAGATAGTGAGCTATCTCATTCTTGTTTTCGATGTGGGATTGATATGCTTTAGTTTGCTGGGTTCTCCTTTCTACAGAGACAACTTTAGGTGGCGCGTGTCGGCGCGTGAAGGCATATTTCGGCCTGAGGCTGGTTTATCGGTGTAGATTGTCTTGTTGTGTTTCCGGGGGTCACACAGCTGAGGTTGTTCCGATAAGGTATGTCAGTGATATGAGTGTTGATTATGGCTGCCAGGTATGTGATGTATGTACAAGTCCCCCAAGTCCCCAGTTAAGGAGAGATTTCTTGGTTGGGGAGTTATCACAACTAAGACGGCATCTTTAGTTATATGTCAGGCATAATCAGTGCGTCGTCAACTATGGATTTTGTCTGAGCGAGCACTTTTTCCCTTTCTGGTGGGCCCCTGCTAGGCTCTCTAGGGAGTCTCCCACTCCCCGGCTAAGAAAGACCTCAGTTTGGTCGGATGATTATTTGTTGAGGGGAGCTGTTGGGTAGCATGAGGCGGTGTGTGGCGACCCCACTCTTTTGGTGCCTTAGAATCGGGAAGTTAACAGCCTAATCAGTGGCTACTGTGGACTGTGTTAACGGCTCCCTTAATCTTTCCCGGACGAGGAAAACTTGACTGCACCACCTTATTGAGGTCGGTGTACTGATAATATCGGCGGCATGTCCCTGATTGGGTGCGCCCTGTTAAATGTGCATTGTATCGGGTAACACACCTATTTATCGTTTGGTGGAGTTAATGATGTTTGAACTCATTTGGTATTTATCGGTTTGGTAGTTGACGGTGTACTTACCTTCGAGTTTTTTAGGAGACAAAATAGTTATTATCGGTGAAACAAAGTTGTTATCGGTGAAGATACCTTGTTGGCGATAATTTCAGTTTCGTGGCAGATGAATGACTTGCAAGTTGCCCATTCGTAGCGCAGTACAGAGTTACTTAGCGAGTAATGAGGGTACTTGACGGGAGAGGATCAGTCATGGCGGTTATATTTTGAAATTTTCGGTTGTTTGGTCAGATTTTTTATGATCTTTTGACAGGGGGTGAAATGTGGGGATTGTTGATAGAGGTGGCGTGTGTGGAAACGTCACTGCGCAGCAGTTGTCGCTTCATTATAAATGCTGCATTTATGAGAGCGTCGATTAATCGAGGTGTCGTCTCAGTTAGTGGGGGGTACGTGTCACGATCTTGACGGGTGATCATTTAAGTGGCGACGGTCGTGATATGTCGTAGGAGTTTGTATTTAAGGGGGAAAAGAATCCGAGTTTGCGCTCAGTTTTGCCCTATTCTTCGTCTTCTCTGCCGAGTGAGAGAGACAATCAGATAGAGGATCTGAAAACATTGTTGATCAAGTGGAGGGAAAAAGGAAAAGAAGAAACTTGCAGAAGGAGCGCATGTAATCGAAACTTACTTCGTGGTTGGTCTGTTTCATCGCTCTTTGTTGCATCTGTGAATCTAAGGTATGTTCTTGCTGCCTCTATGCTTGCGTTCTTGTTTTGGTATATCTTTGTGTTTGTGAATACATGTGTTTCATGTGTGTGTCTTATAGAGATATGATTTTGTGTTGTATCGTGTTTGAGGTTCTGGAGGTATCTGGGTTTTTGGGGTGTTAGGGGTTTTGTGTTTTCTGGGTTTTTGTTTGAACTACTGTTCTTGGATGGGTGTCTGTGATTGATGGAATGGGTTATAGGTTTAGATCTAACTTGACTGCTAACTTCTAGGTTTAGAGCGTTTGTGGGGCATGTCGGCCGTTATCAGTATCTTAAGTAGCGAAGAATAGAACGTGTCATCGCTTAATTCATTGGAGAGGGGTTTTATTGATTCACTGCGTCGTCCTACTTCTGTAGGAGGTGGTTTGGAAGAACAGTTAGATATTGTTCCACTGCAAACCATTTCACCACCACCCATGGCTGGGCGTAATAGTGAGGAGCATGAGATTTTTCGTCATACTAGGGAGGAGATGTCCGACAGTAGTGAAGAAAGTGTCAGGGGTTCTGGACAGAGTGATGATGCGCTCGAGATTGGGATGAAGGTTAGAGTTCCACGCATACTAACTTTTCGTGGATTCTCAGCGATAGTGTTGGAGTAGATGAACCTTCCTCCATCATGTCGTGGTGAAAGATATAGCAGATGAAGGATAGGTTCTGCCTGCCCGATATTGTGAAGTTGCGGCCGTTAGAGAAGGGTGAGAAAGCAACCGACTTTTCGGAAGGTTATGCTGCTATTCATGAATCCATACTACACCACAGGGTAAACTGCCGCTACTTCCAAGTCTACAGTACCTGCTCCATGAGTTGAATGTTGCAGTCGATCAAGTGTCCATAAATATGTGGAAGATGTTGTTGGCCTTGACCGCCTTGTGGGATCTGTTAGGGTGTGAATTCCCAATGGTGGCAGAAGTATTATTCTTCTACGAGTTGACATATAATGAGAGGAAACATTGTGGCGGGACCGTTAAACTAACTCGCCAGCCTGGTATCCCAAAATTTTTAGAACATACACCTGACTCTTCCACGACGTGGCAGGACGCCGTGTGTGTTGCTACTGGAGGTTGGGAATACGATACGAGGGTTCCTTTGAAATTTCAGGCCATAGAATAAGGTTGTTATCTACGTGTTTGTGGCCTGTTTTTCGTGTTGAATGTCAACTTGTTTATTTGCTTGTATGCCGCCATGTATTGTCATGTGTTTTCTCTGTTATATGATACCTTTGTTTTATTTGCAGAGGGTTGGAGACACAAATTGACCAACATCTAGTGGGAGTGGATGTGCCGGGTGCATTATTGTTGGATGCACAAGAGCTGTTTGGATCTATGAGTCCTTTTACACTGGTCATTGCTTATTCATCTGTGTCTGACCCCTCGAGCCCGGTAAGTACAGTTTTGTCTATGGAAACGTGCTGCGTTGTTATTGCGTGAGGTATAATGGTATCTATTTTTCTTTTGCTTTGTAGCGGTAATTCATACGAACAAGAGAACCAACGAAGCGTTGAAGAAGGTGATGACGGATATTGGTGGTATCAAGAATTACGTCAATTTTATGCTTGACGAGGCGGCCAAGGTGCAGAAGCAGACTGTTAACCCACAAACAAAGGAGATAACGATGGGAGGGGAAGCAAAAATATTGGCAGCTTCGCTACATTCCAATCGCGCCAAGTTGAAGAAAAAGAAATCGGGTGGCAAGGAGAAAAATGTGGCGGACGAGGGCGAGTAAGAAAATTGGGAGACAGGGTTTGTTCTCGAAGTTTCGGCTGATAAGTCTCAGGAGAAGAGCACGCCTGTTATTGGTGAGGATCTGGCAATGGAGGATGATGAGAGGGAGAAGAAGAAGAAAATGGTGGTGGACAAGGGAGCTGCCAAGCATGGCGGGCAGAAGGTGGTTGGCGCATCCATTGGGGATGTTGGCGGTCCTCCAACTGGGCAATCCGCTGTGCTTCAAAAGAGGAAGATTCTCCCCTCCGCTGCAGTTTCGGAACCTTCGAAGAAGATGAAGGTTGGGGAGAAAAGTGTGGCGGTTGGCCACAAAGATGCTGGGGGAAGTAAGTTTTTCTCCGACAACCTTGTTGTCAGGCTTGTGCAGAGTGCGCCCGTCAGTCAGCTGGCTTTCCTTCACAAGGTATGTGAGCGCCTGGGCTTTGGTAGTGAGGCGCGAGTTGCTCGGCCAGCGACATCATCGAAGTTGGAGGCGTCCCTCTATCTGATTTTGATGGGTGCCCATGAACTTTACCTTTATCAAAGCTCTGTGGAAGAGCGTGAACTGAAGGAGGAGCTGCTGCAGGTAAGGCATGACTTGTCGGCGGAGAGAGAAAAGAACAAGTCCACTGCGGGGGATATTGCAAAGCTTGACGTTGCCCTTGCTGACGTGATACCGCCATTATCGCCAACCTAAATGCTGAGTTGGAGGCCTTGAAGCGAGAGAAGACTGAGCGAGAAGATACCATCGCTTAGTTACAGGAGGCGCTTACCGCCAAAGATTAAGAATTGGCGGACCTTCAGTCTGCTAGACAGGAAGAGTTGGCCAAGGTGGCGAAGGAAGAGAAGAACAGGATAAACCAGGAAGCAGTGGAAGCTTTTAAGAAATCTGCTAAGTTCTCGGAGCTGCTTACTGATGCTGGGCGACAAAGTGCTACCGCCAACTTTCAGGAGCTTAGGGGTAAAGGATATTTGAACATGGGAAAAATCATTGCCGATTGAGCTCCACCCATTACCGAGTTAGGAGATGCTGAGGGGACTGGGATGATGAGTCATCAAGTGGTGGGTCCTCCAATAGCGGCGAGGAGGGTAGCTCTTTCGAGGAGGATGATGGTAATCCAGATACTCCGACTCTAATAAGTAAAGTAGAGAAACGAAATATGCGCACTCGTCAGCCTGTCTACAAGCGTCGTGGTGGTGACCGCGATGTGGAGTCTTCTTCTCAGGCTGGGTAGGACTAGGATATGTTGATATTTGAATTTATTATCGTTGTTTCTTTGTAATGTGGCGATCCCGTCATTTCTTTTGTAAACAAAGTGAATAGCCTTTGGTTGGGAGTCCCAACTTTTTTGAAATGTGATGCTCATTTTCTTTTCCTGTTGTGACGTGTTTTGCTTGTTAAATTTCATTAGGACTGTGGCGTTAAATTTTTGTATACATCAATGAGACATTAAAGGGATTAAGATTGGCCCGTCAAATGCACATATATTGCCTTTGTTCCTCTGGAGAGCGTATGTGTTGGTTTTGACCAGACTTGATATATTTTGCTTCTTGTTTTTTTTTTTTGTGCATGTGTGGGCCAATGGTTTGAATAATTCCTCGTTTCATTGATGACCGGGCAGACCCAGCTTGTTACAAAAATTTGTACCCGTAGGGTAGCTTTTCTTAGCTGAACTTTGCAAAAATTAGTTAAGTGAAGATGCTCGTGGGCATGTTGCGCCGCTACTTGTAATAATAGCGGAGATGTTGAGTGTTCCACGGGTGTGTGGATATGAAGCCCTCCTTGCTTTTTAAGTAAAATGTGTTGGGGCTCACTACCTCTACAATTTGATAAGGCCCTTCCTAAGTTGGACGAAGTGCCTTTGGCGGTGGTATGACTTCTTTCATGACTCAGTCGCCAAGTTGTTGGTTTCTGGCTTTCACAAGGTTGTTGTAGAAATGGGACACCCTCTGCTTGTTTTACAAGTTGTTCAGATGTGCCTTGTCTCATTTTTCTTCTAGTAAGTCCTTGTCGAGATTGACGCCGGCAACGTTTGTTGTGGCGTCATGCCCGTCAATCCTAGTTGTTGGTTGGGTTACCTCAATGGGGAGGATAGCTTATGTGCCAAACATCATGCATAATGGAGTTTCGCCGTTGGCGGATGTCGGCATTGTCCGGATGGCCCAGAGGACCTCTAGGAGCTTCTCGGCCCATAAGCCAGTTTTATCCTCCAACTTCTTCTTTATTGGATTTTTGATGACTTTGTTGGCGGCCTCAACCTGGCCGATGGTCTATGGGTGTGCCACGTAAGCGAAACGCATCTTGATGCATAGTTTGGTGGTAAAGCTAATGAGTTCTTCGTTATTGAATTGCATTCTGTTGTCGGTGATGATTGTGTCAGGGACTCCGTAACGACAGTAGATATTTTTCCACAAGAAATGTTGGACCTTAGCGGTTGTGATCGTTGTTAATGGTTCAGCCTCGACCCACTTGCTGTCGTAGTCGATGACCACAATTATGTACTTGAACTGACCCTTGGCAGTTGGGAATTTTCTGACAATGTCTAGTCCCCATATAGAGTGAATCCAAGGTGCGACAATGATGGACAGTGGTTCTGCTGGCGCACGTTGAAGGTCTGCGTACTATTAGCACTTGTGATAGGATCGTGATACTTCTTTGGTGTTGTCTCCTATTGTCGGCCAAAAGTAGCCTTGGCGCATGGTGCGGTTGGCTAATGATCTGGCTCCTGAGTGGTTACCGCACTCTCCCCGCATGTATTTTGGCCAAGACTTGTTTTCCCTCTTCTGGCGTTAGGCACTTTAAGTTGGGATATGTGAACCCTTAGAGGTAGAGTTTGCCATTTTCAATGTTGTAACGTGTTGTCCTTCGTACCAGTAGCCTGGCCTCAACCTTGTCGGATGGCAGTGTGCCATCACGCTTGTAGTTGGGTATCTCATCCATCCAACTGGGGCTTACCTCAATGGTGTAGATCTCCGCCAGTGTTTTAGTGATGCTGGGCTTGTCAAGGGTTTCCACCCTAGTATCAGTGGGACTCTGATGTGGTTGAGCTGTTGCCAGACGTGCCAAGGAATTGGCCTTTGCATTCTTTTCGCGGGGTATTTGCGAGATGTTGAATAAGCTGAACTTATGGAGCAAGGCCTTGGCGTACCCTAGGTATGCCGCCGATTGCTTATCTTTGACTTGGAAGGTGTCGTTGACTTGATTTACCACCAGTTGTGAGTCACTGAAAATGTCGACACTTTCTACTCCGCAATCGATGGCTAGCAATAATCCAGTAATAAGTGCTTCATATTCCGCCATATTGTTGGAGGCTTTGAAGTCAAACTTGAGGGCATATTCCACGTTAACTCCCCCTGGTCCTATGAGAATAATGCCAGCGCCGCAGGCCTTGGCGCATGCAGAACTGTCTACATAAAGACTCCATTGTGATGATTCCTTTGTCTGAATGGCTTTCGGGTGTTGAGTGTTGCCTTCCGACATTACATCGGTGATATGTTCTGGTTGTGGCTCAGTTAGTTCTGCTATGAAATCAGCTACTGCCTATCCCCTGATGGAGGTTCTTGGTTTGTATTTGATGTCGAACTTGCTGAGCTCTATTGCCTAATTTCTGAGGCGTCCAGAGTGTTCAGGACTTTGTAGCACTTGCCTTAGCGGTTGATTTGTGAGGACATGGATTGTATGCGCTTGAAAATATTGACGCAACATCCTAGCGGCCATGATGAGTGTTAGCGCTAGTTGCTCAAGTGGCGGGTACCTTGTTTCCGCTCCATTCATTCATCTGCCGGCGTAAAATACCAGCAACTCCTCTGATGCCTCCCTGCAGACAGTTGCACAGCTAATGGCGGATTTTGATACCGCTAGATAGATGTATAGTATTTCACCAGGCACTGGAGTTGAGAGTAGCGGAACAGAGGCCAAGTATTCCTTAAGGCCTTGAAATGCCACTTCACAATCAGGCGTTCAGTCCATCACCTTGCAATGGGACCATTTCATTGCCTTGAAGAGAGGTAGACATTTGTCGGTGAGCCTGGAGATGAACCGGGAAAGAGCTGTCAACTTTCCCTGCAGGCTTTACACCTCAACTTTCTTCCCCAGAGACTTTATGTTTATAATTGCTTGTACCTTGTCAGGGTTAGCTTCTATTCCCCGCTCGTTGACTATATATCTGAGGAATTTACTGGCGGTGACGCCAAAGAAACACTTTTCTGGGTTCAAGCGCATTCTATATGCTAGCACTATGGCAAATATTATGCCGAGGTTGGCGACATGACCACCAGTTTTTATGCTCTTGACAAGCATGTCATCGACATATACCTTAATGATCTTACCCAAGTGCTCTACGAACATTGCGTTCATCAGGCATTGGTATATGGTACCGGCATTCTTCAGGCCAAAGGGCATGACATTGTAGCAATACAAACTCTTGTCAGTGGTGAATGTTGTGCACTCTTGATCGTCGGGGTGTATCTTTATCTGATTGTAGCCAGAAAAGGGCATCCATCATGCTGAGCAGATCATGCCCTGCTGTTGCGTCAACCAGCTGGTCAATGCGAGGCAGGGGGAAGCTATCTTTGGGGCATGCCTTATTTAAACCTTTGAAGTCGACACACATCCGCCACTTCTTATTGGGTTTCTTTACCATTACTACGTTGGAGATCCATTATGGATAATGGACATGACGAATGAAATCGATGTCTCGCAACTTGGTTACCTCTTCCCTGATGGCCCGATACCTTTCTTCGTTGAACGCCCATCGTTTCTGCTTGACGGGGTAGAAGGATGGCTTGTTGCTGAGCTTATGCTGAATTATGTCGGGAGATATCCCTGGCATGTTGGCATATGACCATGCAAATACTGCGGTGTTTTCTTTTAGGAACTGGGTGATTTCAGTCGCTACCTCATGGGAGAGTTGTGCTCCGATGCACACAGTCCTCTTTGGGTGTTCGTCAGAGATGCTTACAATGCGGAGCGATGTCTCCGGGTTGACAGGTTCTTTTTTGTAGTATTTCTCCTAGTCGTCCCTGGGTCATCGATTTTATCCATCAACTTTGGTGTGCTGGCCACTGTTAAGATTTCATGGCGCTCCCTTAACCTTGACACCGTTGTTGAGTAACACTCATGTGCAATTGACTGACTTTTTCTGACTGACCTAGTACCGTTAGGTGTTAGGAACTTCATGAGCAACATGTACCAGGTGATGATGCACTTGAGTTTGTTGATAGCTGGGCGACTGATAATGACATTATATGAGCTGAAGCAATATACCACAATGAATTCAGTGTGTATTTCTGCCGTGCATGGGGCTATTCTGATGGATAGACGCATAAAATCTGACCCCAGGGGTTGGGTCACATCACCGGAAAAACCGAGTAACGGCTCATGGTCTTGCAGAAGCTTATTATTACGCTGTAGTTGGGTGTAATAGTCGTTGAATATGACATTGACGGTCGATCCGCTATCCACCAATACCCTTCCGACAGACCACCTGTCAATGGGTTGTCATGAGGTAAATGGATACCCCGCTCTTCCTTCTTGGAGAAGCTTATTGGCTCCCAACCAGTTTTAGCCAATTTGGCAGATTGATCATAGCGGATGATGAATACTTCTTTTGGGTGGTTAGCGTGCTTATAATGCTTTCTTGCTATGTTTGACAAACTGCCTATGAAAGCTCCGCCATCAATGGTGTTGATCCGCCGCATTGGTTCGATGTTGGCGACAACTGGAGGTGGTTGTTGGATCCTATACCGCTCCAACTTTCCATCGCGGTATAACTACTCAATTGCAGTCTTGAGGGCATTGCAGTCATTGGTGTTATGACCGCTATCTTTATGATGTTTGCACCATTTACCTGTGTTTCTTGGCTTTCCTACCCTAAGATATTTTCTTGGGGGTGGTAGTGGGATTTGATCTTTGCACTGATCATATATTTCTTCATATGAAGTCGTCAAGTCTGTAAAGACTTCAAATCTTTGTGCATTTGTGGCGGTTGTCGTGATTGTCGCGGGGATCATTGTGGAAAGATATGTTGCCCTTGTTGTGATATTGCTGATCCTTTTGCCGCTTATCTTGGCAGTTGTTTTGCTGCCACTCCCTCTTTTTCTCATTGGGTGGTGTGGTGGTATTTGGACTGGTGGTGGTGTTTCCTTACTGGGATGTGGTATGATTTATGGTTTTGAGTGGAGTTTGTGGTGGTGGTGGTCGTATGGCGCCACATGTGCTGTATTCAGCTTAGGCGTGCAGGACTGCCTCACTCATGACGTAATCACATGTGGCATTTGGACAATTACAATTGAGATGGTATAAAATACTTGCCTTGAGGAGTCGTTGCTTGAAGGCTGCTAGTGCCATTGTTTTGTCCTGATCCCGACATCTTGACGTGGCGGTCCTCCACCTCGTGACAAATGATTTTAATGATTCATCACTATCTTGGTGGATGCTGAACAGCTGGCTGGAGTTGTGGTACCCATCCGTCATGAGGATGAATCGTGACAGAAATGCATTTGAAAGACCAGAGAATGAATCCATGGAGCCTGGCGGGCACTCTAAGAACCAACTCATTGCCTCGCCATCCAATGTTTCACTGAATAGGTGGCAGAGAGTGGCGTAATCAAATCCATTATTATTAATTACCTTCTTGAAAGTATCTATGTGCACAAACGGATCTGTTGCGCTGCTAAATGAGGCTATCTTGGGGGGTTTTGGCAAATGTGGGCTTGACGGTTTGCAAAATCCTGTAGGTAAATGGTCCTGGCCGTGCCCCAAATAGTGGATTTTGCGCTGGCGGTAGGGCACCCCCTTCAGCTCTGAGCAACCTCTCTTCTAGTTCCCGTATTTTTTCCAGTATTAAGGCGGTAGAGTTAACAGTTGGTCTGGGCATGTGTTGGGTTGGCGCTGCTACCTGCTGGAGTGGTGCCAGTGCCTTTCTGTTGTCCGGCACTGAACGAATTATTATATTGCGGCTGTGAGTCCGCTACCTGTTCTTGTACTAGTACTGGCGGTGGAGCTGGTCCTAGTCCCGCTAGTTCAGCTGGGTTTAGGGCGACACCCATTAGGATTACCGGCACTGGTGCTGCTCTTGTTCCTGTGCTTGGACTGAGCCTTACGCTCTGGGAGTGCCCACTTTGGGTTGGTCGTGTATTTGCCCCTATCGCTTTCTTCAGCTCATCGAATTTTGACAATAATGTCGCCAATTGATTTTGAGCTTCTGCCTTTTCCTTTCGTTCTTTTTCTCGCTCTTTGTTTGCATTGTGTAGGTCTGCCAAGGCTATCTCTAACATGGCGGTAAGATCCCGACCTTGCACTTGATGGCTAGCGCCAGTTTGATTTTCCACGATGGATTGTGGTTGGGGCACATCGGGGGTGTCTAGGTTTTGACCGTCAGTGTTTACCGGTGTGGTGAATAACTCACGGGTGACGGTTGCTAGATTGGCAGGGTTGTGCTGAGGGTTGACGAGCCGACTTGTTCGCTCTTCAACGTCGTTGCCACTTCCGCTAGCCATGGTAGGTTATGGGGAATGACTCTTAGTTCAAAAGATTCCCACATACGGTGCCAATGTTAATGCTCAGAATACCGCTATATGAAGCCGACTTCCGATAACGTGGACGACGATTAAATCTTTCGATATGTTTAGAATTCGTGAAGTCTCGCCAATCTGTCAAGAGAAATACAACGGCGTCAAGAGGGGAAACCGTGGTTGGCGGTCTTCGCTCCTCCGATGCTAAAGTTAGACGATGTATTTGTATTGACAAACATGGCGGTAAGTAGCTATTAAATGCATAATCAATGAAGAGAGAGAAGTGGACATTTTATAGGTGAGATAGTGAGCTATCTCATTCTTGTTTTCGATGTGGGATTGATATGCTTCAGTTTGCTGGGTTCTCCTTTCTGCAGAGACAACTTCAGGTAGCTCGTGTCGGCGCGTGAAGACATATTTCTGCCTGAGGCTGGTTTGTCGGTGTAAATTTTCTTGCTATGTTTCCGGGGGTCAGTGATATGAGTGCTGATTATGGCCGACAGGTATATGATGTATGTACAATGGCCATGACTGGATAAATAATGTTACGACGTATGTCTCGAACCAATATTTACATGTATGGTAGTTATTTGGATGATAAAAAACAAAAATTTCACTTTTCACTTTCATTTAACACATTTTCACTTTTCACTTTCGTTTTATAGGCTTACTCATAGACATGGCTGGATAAATAATATTATGACGTACGTCTCGAACCAATATTTACATGTGTAGTAATTATTTGGGCAATAAAAGACAAAATTTTCACTTTGCACTTTCGTTTAACACATTTTCACTTTGCACTCGTTTAACACATCTAGGGGCCCTAGAAATAATTTATTTCTTCTTCTAATGATTACCAAATTGAGAGCTATCTCTGTATTCTTGCCAACCACAACTAGATTTTTAGCGTCGGCTCCAGTTGATCATCCCAACCTTGGTCATTGTTAGTATCTCGGTCCAGGGATACAAGAAGTGTAAAGGATTCAAGGACGAGCCTAATCGTCTCTTTAATGTGGCTGCCAGATCTGGTTACTATTGGGTGACTTTGATGTAGCATTTTCGGCTTGTCACCCAGCCATCAATTGGGATACCATGATAGAGGGCGACTAGGTACTTCTAAGGTCGGTCTTCGTTAATCTAGTTCTGACCATATTTGACGTTCAGTGGTTTGGACTAGGGCGTTTTAATGGTGCAACCGATTTTCATGGTGGCAATTGCCTAGTCTATGTGGTTGTTGGAGCGGTATGGCAGTTTCAACTGTTTACAGGGAGATATGGTGATGGTGCAATTGAAGCTACTCGGTGGAGGTGCAGACCATCAGACAGTGCTAACCTTTGCTTTAGGATTTGGCTTTGGATCTTTGACAAAGAATTTTAGGATTAGGACCGGGCCTGGTACTAAGCTCTTTTAATCATTTTAATTTTCTTTCAACACTACTTGTGATGACCTGGATTTTCGTTATTTAATTTTGATAATTAATAAAGGACCAGTTATACGAATTATTGTTATTGTGCTTTATTCGTATGTCGTGTGTGAAGTGAAATTGTTACGGACAATTATTTATTCGAAAAGCATGGATTTAGGGGGGTTCGAGGTTGACTTTTTATACATTGGGATTCTCGGAAAAATTACTTCACGAAAGTCATAGAATGCATCGATACGAGTTCGAGGACATGCGGTATGCGTCAATCAGAGTTCGTATGAGGAAGTTATGGCTTTCGAAAAAAGTTTCCATTTTAGTATAAATAGGGAATTTTCGAAAATTCTTTCATAATTCCAGTTTCCATTTCTGGAAATTCTTTTCTCTCTCTTCTCTCTCGACTGATACCTTTGGTATCGAAGAAACCCGGTTGACCCGACCAGGCTTTTCCGACAAGCTCCGGCGGTCTCCGGTGGTGAAACTTTGCAGATCAGCTCGTCTCCGCCGTGCGCTCCTCCCTGTGGTATCCTCTAGCAGCGATTCTCACCCACGACGGCGCTGCAAGGCAGCGATTTTCAAGTGCAGTCGGACCCGATCGGTTCTCCGATTTCCGACGTTGGCGAAGCTTCAAACCAGGCTTGGGGAGCTCGCAACAGCTTTCTTAGTCGATCCTTGGTGGTTGTTTGGATCGATTCACATGAATCTTTGTTAAACTCGGATTGAACAGTGATTCTCGGTAATTACATATATCTTTCACTCAGTCAATGAAAAGTTAAAGTTTCTGTTAAATAAAATGGTTTGAGTTTTCAACAGGGAGAGTCTGGTATGCCGTATGCCAACGTTAATTTCTATTAAAAAATGGTTTGAGTTAAAGATGATGTGTGAGGGACATGACCAATATTCTAGTTTGCCAACGTTGGTTGGTTATCATTTAGTACTAATGTGACCCTAGACAACAAGAGGACCACAAAAGTCCACTTGCCAAAAACAGTTACGTTACTGCCCTCCAACAACTATCACAGCACCCTCGCCGTCAGTCTAACCACATTATCGACCCGACCACTGTGCATCCACCATCTGACTAAGCCTCACAACTGCTTGCGTAAAACCTGATACAAGGTACCTGGGATATTCATTCAATTGCTTATCGTAACAATGCCCTTGCTCCAACAGCTAACTACTACATCACTATCAATTCAGAACATCTCCATAGAAAAATTAACAATCCAGCCAATTATGTGATTATCATGATTCCTTGTTATGTTGCAATTCTTCAATGGTGGAGGGGCGAATGTTAATTTGGTGTATGCTATGCTATGGCCCCAATGAAGCAGCAGAGCTTCATTTAGAACTCGTTGGTGAAGCTTGTAAGGTCGCACGATATCAATTTTGTATTGTCGACATTGAGAAGGAGTTAGCGAATCAACTAAGAAGAAGACTTAATTTTTAATGAACCTTTGTTTCGAGGTTAGCTAAATAGTAACACTAACCCAAGTCACCCCACCATTGGATCATACGTACACTTGCTATAACTCTCGAATGTTTAAATTATTGAGCTCGTGTGACTCATGCGTTCTGTCCAAATTTAGTGTTTATACACTTGGTTGTATACCAGAACTTTCAGTTTGAACAAATATTTTTCCAGTGAAAAAAGATTGATACGTATTTTATAGGTTTTATACCAATCGCTGTATGGCTACAATTCCAACCCATAAGTATTTAAACATTCCAAAGTAGAAAACCGTGGGTTTTCTTTTCTTTCCAAACCTTACTTCAACAATGTAGGTAGTTCTCTCCTATTCTTTTGTCATCACACTAGATTGATAAGGGTAGTGGGGAGTTAATTTTCTTATTACATTCATGTCCCTCATTTTTTAAAGAAAAAATCATTTTAAAATAGGCAAATCTTGCAAACAGTATCTGACCTTTGACCCACCAGTAATTTCGACATCTTAAGTTCCAAAAGTATCACATTGGTACATTAGGTTTTGCCCCAACCCAACTTCAGTACCACTCATTACTAAGGCTATTATGGGCACTGCCATGTAGTATATTTTGAAGGATATATTTATCCTTCCATATCTTAAATATATATTTTTTTTCTTTAAGCAGTTTTTTCCTTTTTCTACAAGTTGTGTGCATGTTTACTCTAAAATGTGGTTGTTTTGGTAACCCAGAGAAATTGAAGAACAACTTCGCAATTCGCCACCGCCACCGTCTTCCACAACTCTTTGAAACTTTCCTTCAGAGCCGAGCTGCTGCCTACATTAACCAAAGAAGAAGCTCCTACCCAGGTCCAAAATGACAACCAAACCTCTATGTTGTCCGATTTCCTAGGGTCGAACTCCGACACCTTTGACTCCTTCATGTCGCTTTTGCAGCAGAAACTCGAGGACGACGAGGGGCTGAAGATTCTGCTGCGGTTGCCTCTGTGACCGAGTCGAATCCATTATCATTTTAGGCCTTTTTCGAGAATGCTCTGCAAGAGCCCAACTTTTACAAAGCAATAGTAGATCCCTCTACCTGCTCTCTCTCTCTCTCTCTCTCTCTCTCTCTCTCTCTCTCTCTCTCTCTCTCTCTCTCTCTCTCTCTCTCGCTCTCTCATCTATCTGGTTATGAAGCAACTTTCATTATGGGTTAGATCTCTCTTTTCTCTCTATACCTGATGCCGATTGCAGATGCCAAGGAAGGTAGGAGACATTGGATTTCATCGAACATGACAACATTGTTACATCCGCTTTGAAGCTTCAAGAATCCTCTCTTGGGCAGTACTTTAAACACTCTTAGAATCCTACATCTATGAAGAATCATGATCGTCTCTTACGAGTTTTGTCATTGTCGATTACTTTCTATAATCTAGGTTTTGTAATGAGTTTTGTTGTTACTATGAGATCTTTCATGAATTTGAGGGTAAAAAAGCAAGTTGTATGTTGTGTTTAAAGAAAGACGGCTGCAACTCTTTTCATTGAGTAGGCTGTCTGCAGTTGTTTTGGTTACAGGGTAGGGGAGAGAGAATGAAGGAAAAGGAAGGAGGAGGAGAAGACAACCCGTCAACCAATGTGATTTTGTAAACTCTTTAGTGTTAGCCGTTAGATTGGCTGATGCTGATTTGGCAGCCTAATAGAAAATTATAGCAGATCATAGCAAAAAACTATTTTTTTTTGGTAATGAAATAATTTCATTAAGGGACAAGCCCAAAAAAATGGCAAAAGCTCGGGCCCAAGATACAAATAGAAAGGGAAAGTTCATTGCCAACTAAAGCCAGACTGAAAATGAATGGAAAAGCAACCTAAATCTGGAAAGGAAAAAGCTCTCCGCCACGGGTTCAATGCTCCACCACGTGAGCAAGGTAGCCTATCGTTTCTCAGAACCTATATCAGGGATGGTGGTGGCTGATTAGTCCATCGCAAAAGGACCAACCATTCGGATGGCAAGCGTAGCTGTGTTATGAGCGGCTCGATTTGCTTCACGGAGAACAAGTCTTAGCTAATTAACTCATCCAACTCCTTGTTCTAAGATGCTAGAGTCAGAGAAAAAAAAAAACATGGATTAAGACATGAAAGGACGAAAGCACCCTTCAAAATATGTTGGTTGGCAAATGTCGTAATGGAGTTAACGGCTCTAAGTATTTATGTTGGATCGGGGTCAAAACCACAGGTACCATTCTAATATTTTTGAAACTTAACATACCGAAGTTACTAGTGGGTCAAAAGTCAAACATTGTTTGTAAGATTTTCTCTTTATGATAACTTATGGTTGAAGGATAAATTTTTCATTGCTATGGTCAAAATATGTCATCATTGACATGTGGTTTGACTTCCCAATAAGATATATACATGTGTGCAAATAATACACATCAGCCACCAAACAAAAATTTTAAACTTTTCTGAGTTTAACAAAGTGTTTTGCCGTTAGCATACCTATCGTTTAATAACTTGAGATTTGATTACTCTTCAGGTCAATTTCTTTTCATCTTCTCAATCAAATAGCAAGTCCCATTTCCAATCAAAAGTTTTTATTTTTGGGTAGGATTTCAAGAAGAGGATTGAGATTGAGATTTGGGTTTGATTGATATGGGTTTTAGGCTTTTAGCTTAATTATTGTTCTCATTACATCAATTGTTGTTCTCCTTTCGATGGATTTCTCTGCCGGTGCTTGAGAACTCAAGTGCTCTATCATGTGATAGAATCAAAGGTAAGATAATGAGAGGATGAGAAAGAACAAAAAAAAAAAAAAAGAATCTCCAGATTTTATCTTATGAAAAATAAAACTTTTAAAATACAATATAAATATGTAATTTTTAAATTTTAAAAATTTTAACATGACAGTGGTGTGATTTTTTTTCAATTTTATGATAACGAAAATAGTTTATGTTAACAGCAAGAAGTGTAAAGTTTGTTGCTATGGCTGAGGTGTACTAGTTACACACGTCTTTATCTTATTGAGAAGTCAAAGCACGTACGTGTCAATGTTGGCATGGTTTGATCGTAGAGCTGAAAAATTTCTCTGGTTGAAGAGCGAATTTTTTTTTTGTTAGGAGAGTGTAGTTGTCTTATCATATCACTTCTCTTTATTTTAGCTAGCATTCATTTTTTTTTCTTTTTTGAAATGTTATAACTACCATTCAGAAAAAGAAAATAAAGGATTAAAGACTTTTTTGTAATTAAAAAAAAAAAACAAAAAAGATTAAAGACTTTTTTTGTAACAAAAAAAAAAAAAAAGGATTAAAGAGTTTATAGATTGAACCGAACCGTCTTCATCATGGTTCCCGCTCTACTCTGAAACCCTAGGGTTGAGTCTACCACAGTTTTCTCTCTTAGTGATTTGAATCGTTCGGAATTCGTTTCTCTGAGCGCGTCTGTTGGTTTTGCCCACGGCGATTGCACTTGGAGTCCGCTCTTGTTGAATGCGCTGGGTTCCCACCGATTTGCAGGGCTTCCCCTCATCTCTTACTCCCGTCCGTTGGTTTCCTCGATCTTGATTCTCTTTCCCTCTTTGCTTGTAAGCATTTGTTATTTTCTGAAAATTTCCCTATTTTTTAATTTATTTATTTTGTTTGGAGTTTTAGTTTTGTCTATGTTTATGGATTTATGGAGCTATGTAATCCCCTATTGGCTAATCTGTAGTGAATTTGTCTCCAATTGACTAATTTTTTTATTTCCAGATTTGGGGTTTAATGAATGAGGTTTTAGTCTGTAGTCCAATTGACTAGTATTTGCTTCAAATTTGGGGTTTAATGAATGGGGTTTAGTGTTGGGGTTTCAGCCATCAAATTGTTGTGTGACATGTAATAATTTGTATTGTTGTATCTGTTAGATTCTATATACATTGTTTTCCTGCCATCAAATTGTTTGTCGAAACTGCCAAGTTAGTATTTTGACGAGGAAAACGAATTTGCCTATAGGTTCAGCCAACCCCGATTTCAAAATTCAGACATTGATGGGAACCCCAAAGAGGAAGAAGAAGCAGACCCCAGAGACCCAATTCCACTCTTCCCTTACTTTCTGCTCAAAGAACAAGGACTTGAGCAGCGCTATCTCGCTGTACGAATCCGCTGTTTCGCAGAATACGCGGCTCAACCAGCACCATTTTAACACCCTACTGTACCTTTGCTCTAACTCTGTCACCGACCCGTCCCTGAAGCAATTGGCCTTGGAATATGGCTTTTGCGTGTTTGATCACATGTCGTCGATCGAAGTCCTCCCCAATGAGGCCACGATCACCGCTGTTGCTCGGCTCGCTGCGGCAAAAGGTGACGGTGATTATGCTTTTGAGCTGGTGAAGGGTATGGAGAAGTGTAATGTATTGCCGAGGTTGCGCACTTGCGATCCGGCATTGTTTTGCTTTTGCGAGAAATTGGAGGCTGATAAGGCATATGAGGTGGAAGAGTATATGAATAAGGTGGGAGTGAGTGTAGAAGAGCCTGAGATTGCAGCCTTATTAAAGGTGAGTGCAGAGACAGGAAGAGGGGAGAGGGTTTATGATTACTTGCACAAGTTGAGGAATGCTGTGAGGTGTGTTAATGAATCGACGGCCAAGATCATTGAGGATTGGTATCGTGATGGAAGGGCTAGTGAAGTGGGTGAGGTGAATTGGGACTCGGGTAGGGTCAAAGAGGCGGTTTTGAGGAATGGAGGAGGGTGGCATGGGCAGGGGTGGGTTGGGAAGGGGGATTGGGCTGTGCAGAGAGCCAATGTGGATTCTGACAGCAGGTGTTGCTCCTGTGGTGAGCATTTGGTTTGTGTTGACATTGACTGTGCAGAGACAGATAGGTTTGCGCAGTCTGTTGCTGCTTTGGCAATGGAAAGGGAGGTTAAGTCGAATTTCAGTGAGTTTCAGGTGAGCCAAGATTTTTTGAGCAGTCCATTTTGCTAATATTTGTTCAGTTTACTAATTTGTATTCCTGTGGTGGCTAGAATTTTGAGTAACACTTGTTATCCATTCATTATGTCAATTGTTTAGTTAGAGGTGGTGTTGGTTATAGGGTAAGGGATTTTATTAATTAAAATTTGAGGAATTTAAGCAGAGTTTGAGATTTCCGCTGACATTGATAAATGTTTTATAGATGCTGGTTCCATGAGTCTTGGTGTCAGGTCTTCTGGTTTCTGATTTTTATTGATGGAATATGCAGTAAGTGAGATGCTTGCCGTTTATGACATAGTTGTACGTAGAGGCATAGATTGTTAGATTTACAACACTTTAAATGGATCCATGTGTAAGCCCTGATATTTGCCTTTTTTTATTAGTACAATTGATATTCTTCATAAAAAAATAGAGCCTTTTGCCCCATTTTTCTCTGGTGGTAATAATCTGGGTGGAGCACGAGTTCATTCTTTGTTGAGAATATATACATCCCACATGGGAAAAATGGGACATTGCCTATGAGTTTATGAGGGTTTGGGCCACTCCATCCATTGCCAATTGGTTTTGGATGTGAACCCCAGATTACTTTATCATGGTATCAGAGCGGGTTACCTACGTGCGCATGCCTTGCCGCCACACGGGCTCCACGTCACCCAAAGTTGTCTACGTGTATGGCCTGAAAATTCGCCACACGTGCGGGGGCACGTTGAGAATATATACATCCCACATGGGAAAAATGGGACATTGTCTATGAGTTTATAAGGGTTTGGGCCACTCCATCCATTGCCAATTGGTTTTGGATGTGAATCCCAGATTACTTTTATCATTCTTGTTGCTGGGTTATGAAAATTGAAAATGGGAAGATAAGATATATCTGAGATGTTATTGTGAATCCTTAATGTTCCTACTATTAGAAGCTATGAAAATTGATACAGTTGATTGCGTGGGCATAAGCTTTAGATGCTGTTTCGTCATTTTTGTTTGTGTCGGCAGTTGGTCTCTCGACATTTGTTCGTTAAAAAAATTCCACTTGAGAAAATTTATCGAGTGAGCTAGAGTAGTTGAGGGCAAGAAGAAAATGAAGTAGCAAAAGCTATGTATTTTATACATTCCATTTCATGAAAATTTAGTTTTAAAACATTTCCTAATTGTTCTTTCTTCTAGTTTCTCATTTGTATTTTTTCCCCATATCTAAATAAAGGATTGGCTGGACAAACATGCTGATTATGAAGCTATTGTGGATGGAGCTAATATTGGGCTCTACCAGCAGAATTTTGCAGAAGGTGGATTCAGTCTTCCTCAGGTTGCATAAGCTCTTCTTTTGTGTTTCCTTCCTTTTTATTTGACCTTCAGTCACACATAATCATGACATTTATTATGTTCTCTATAATGCAGCTTGATGCTGTTGTGAAAGAATTGTACAATAGAAGTGGAGAGAAATGGCCACTTGTTGTCTTGCATAATAGACGTTTTCGGTCACTTGTGGAAAACCCTTCCCACAGAAAAGTGCTTGAGGAGTGGATGGATAAAGGCATTCTTTATACCACACCAAGTGGCTCGAATGATGACTGGTATGAACTTGCATTTCTGTACCTTCTGAAACTTTATTACTTGTTTCCTTAATCCGTGTTCAAGGGCTGTGCTCTTTCAACCTGTTGGGCAGTCTCTTGTTTCCATTCTTTTTATTACCTCTTTTAAATAAATAATAATGATAATAAAGAAACACTAGATGTGCACATATTAACCATTTTGATGAAAATATTGATCTATGAAGTACCTTTTCTCCTATGACTTAGGTATTGGCTTTATGCTGCTGTGAAACTCAAGTGCTTGCTTGTTACAAATGATGAAATGCGAGATCATATATTTGAACTTCTAGGAAGCAGCTTCTTTCTTAAGTGGAAAGAGAGGCATCAAGTATGTACTCTATGACACAACCTTGCTAACTTATCTTTGCATTTGTTCAAAACTTCTATGTACTTCTTTGAGGCTCATTTAATACGTGTCCTTTCTCAGTGTCACCAACATATAATTGCTTCTATTGCACGTCTCTTGTTATATTTATAGCAAATCAAAGGCAAAGAGAAAGTCTGGAGTTGTTGGCTCACAGATTGTCCACTACGTATCTTTATTTTAGGTCTAAGAACATTACGAGCAGAAAACTATAGTTATACCATTTAATCCTTATTTTTTTGTGGGTCATGGAAGGCATTACAGGGGCATGAAGTTCTAGTGTTTGAGACCACTTAAACCCAGTGCCAGATTTTGAATTCTCTTTCAATTTTGGCCTCCCATGTAACCATGGAACCACTACCCCCACCCTAAACACAGACACAAACCAACAAAAAAAAAAAAAAAAAGAGAAAAAAGAAAAAAAGAAATCTGTATTGAACTTTTTTTAGCAAGACTCCGCTCTACAATTAACATAATCAATCCAAATCGAGGAGATTTTTATTTAAATTTTTTATGGTCGTATTTTGATTTTAATCTTTTAAACCCAATTGATAGATACTGGGTTTGCTTCATATGTGTATCCGACTGATCTATGCACACTTTCTCTTTTATGTTGTAACGAACTTCTCTTGCATTGGGTTTGCAGGTACGATATACTTTTGTTAAAGGCAATCTGAAACTTCAGACCCCACCCCCATATTCTTCAGTGATCCAGGTACCTTTTTGTATGTCATTGCAGTTATATCTGATTGCATGTTTGAAGATATAACTATAATTGATTGATGGGGGCAAAACATTGTTCTGCAATGTGGGGGGCAAAAATTATCGGTTATAGAAATATATAACCATGAGATTATAGTAGCTATATTATATAGATCAAAGGGGAGAGTTAGGAGATGTACATGTGAACATAACGTAAAGTATGCCCCTGAAATGTGGTGATTCTTATAGTTGCAGTTAGATATGTTCAATTATGTTCAAACAGTATTGTCAGCCTTTGATACTGCAAGAGTGCTTAGTGTGTGATCCAAATGGTTTTGAACTAAAACATAATTCTGTAAGAAAATGATGACAGTCTTGAAATTGTAATGGAAGGCAAAGCATGGGTTATTAGTGTATGAATGGTCCATCGTTTTGTAATTAGTGTTGTGAATGCTGGATGTATTTATAGTTCTACTATAGAGTATTGAGATACCAATCTGTTTCAGGAATCAGAAAGCGGATCATGGCATGTACCTGTAGCAGATGACAGCTGTGAGGAGCCAGCGAGAACCTGGCTCTGCATTACCCGGCCAAGTGCCTCTAAAGCTTCTAGTGGAGCTTTGCTATCTCAAAATGCGTTTCTGAACTCTTGCACATCTGAGTTTGTTACCAGTCACAATGATAAAACCACAACTAAGACGGGTAAAAGAAAAGAGAGGTCCCCATCTCCTTACCACCTAATGACTTAACTCTTCCACCTGCGTAGCACCATTTGGAGGTGCGCTCTTTATAATTCTAGTTATGGGGCTCATATCTCGTGGAGATGGTTGTGGCTAATAGGAGGCTGGTCAGGAGCAGCGGGATCGCCTATTTTAACAACGGCCCCTCATCTAGACACACCCCGGCTTTCCCTGTTAGTTTCTGTCATGTTGTAACATACTGCAACTTTTGTAGCACAGGTCATTCTTTAGTCAGCTTAACAAAACAAAAGGAAAAGAAAATTGAAGCTTACTTGTTGAACTTTTAAGACGTGAAGCTTCTTTGATCAACAGTTGTGCTGGTTTGGGTGAGAAATTGCAATAAGGCAATTCATATTTATCCTAGTTATTTGTCATGTGAGCAGGATAACATTTCGTTGCGTGCAATTTTGTTGAATAGAGGTTAGTAATTTCTCAAAGCTAATGCAATTACACTCTTTTTATTGTTATTTTTCATTTCTTACCTCGCCAAAGGAAAATGTAGTAGTCCTGAATCTGATCGAACATTTCATGGCTTAGGTTTGCTGGTGGTATGATTTTGGGCATGATAACTCACTCAAAATGTCAGTCTGTATTCCTCAGAAAAAATGTCAATCTGCGGTCGTGTTAAGAACGTGGTTTATTTTTTATTTTTATATTTTTAAATTGGAACATGGTTTATGTTTATTAGTAGAAGAAATAAGGGAAAATCTCGATCAAGGTAAAATAGGTGGAGCCGTGGAGGTGGCTTCAACATCAGAATGGATTTTAGGCTCTCTGCTTGAGATATTTAAACCATCAGCGCATTTTAGGTGTGAAAGATGAAAAATTATCTTGCTTCTTTCCAGCAACCTCTCTGCTGCTAGATGGCAGAAGTGAAGACACTGAAGCTAGTTGGAACAAATAAACTGGTATGATGACTGAAGTCTATATAGGTAGCATAGCAAGCCAGGACAATACAAAAAATTGTCATTATTGGAGTGCTGACAATTGCTAGATTTATATATGAGATAGGATAATAGTCATTGGTTACAGTCGGGCCAGCATTTCTCTTGAGATCCATGTTATCTGTCTGCTTCTATTAAAATGAGAAGACAATTTCTTTGAACTGTTTTTCAACAAGAACTGTTCTATCAAATCATCAATCTATCTGCTCTGAAGCCGAAACAAAAGTAGAAACAATGGCTCTGGAGGTCGTAGGTGGAGCTTTTCTCTCTGGTTTATTTCAGGAAATATTTCATAAGATGGCCTCTCGTGAGGTCATGGACTTCATCAAGGGGAAGAAGCAGACCAAAGGATTGCTAAACAGGTTGGAGATGACACTGCAATCTGTTAATGTTGTTCTGGATGATGCTGAAGAGAAGCAGTTAAGTAACTCAGATGTGAAGGAGTGGCTGGATGAGCTTAAAGAGGCAGTCTTTGATGCTGAGGACCTGTTCAGAAGCCATGAGGAGAAAGTTGAAAGCTGAACAATATGGAAGTATCACAAGCAAGTTACAACAACTCATGCCTTCCTTCTTTCATGCTTTCGATGAATCAGTAGACCCCAAGATAGAGGAAATTCTTGAGAGATCAGACTTCATTGCTAGCCAGAAAGATGCCCTTAATTTGAAAACAGGTGCTAGGCACAGACTCTCAACGAGAGTGATACTATCTTCTACTTCGTTGGTAGACGACTCTGGTGTCTATGGAAGGTATGAAGACAAGGAGACCATTGCTAAGTTGTTATTATCGGATGATGCTAGTGGCAATAAGGTAGGGGTGATTCCCATCGTGGGCATGGGTGGGATTGGAAAGACCACCCTAGCTCAGCTCTTGTACAATGATGTAAGAGTGAAACAACATTTTGATCTCCAAGCATGGGTTTGTGTTTCGGAGAATTTTGATGTTATTAGAATAACACAAACAATTTATGGGTCTGTTACTTCAAGCAACTGTGCCATCACAGACCTAAATCTACTAGGTTAATCTCAGGGAGGCTTTGATGGGGAAGAAGTTTCTCTTTGTTCTTGATGATGTTTGGAATGAGAATTATATCCACTGGGATGTCTTAAGGTGTCCCTTTGAGTTTGGGGTGCAGGGAAGTAGGATCATTGTCACAACACGAAATGAAGGTGTTGGATCTATGATGGGTACTCTTCCAACTCATTTTCTATTGCAAATATCTGAAGAGGACTGTCTGCTATTATTTGCAAAACATGCCTTCAGAAATGCAGATCTTAGTGCGTATCCAAATCTAGAAGTAATTGGGAAACAAATTGTTAAAAAGTGTAAATGTCTCCCTCTGGCTGGAAAATCACTTCGAGGTCTGTTGTGCTCGAAAGTGAATTTGGAAGAATGGGAGAAGATACTAAAGAGTGATATATGGGAACTTGCAGATAAAGGGAGTACTGTTGTAGTATAAATGTATTATACTATGTATGTCTATATCATGTAACAAATATTTAAGTGTATAGATAGATACTTGAGTGTATAAACATAGGTACTTGAGTGTATGAAGACTTATGTAACATGCTTTACCAAGGGGCAACAAGCATGACAGAATTCATCATTGAGATTGTTATCATTTTGGTTTTCTCTTTGAGCTTTCACACTACAAATGTATTCCTATAAATACCCTCTTATATGAGATGAATAAACACACTTGAAATCTCCATTCTCTCTGAAACATTACTCTCTCCCTCTCTCTGTGTTAATTTAGCTTGTTTTTAAACACGTTATCAGCACGAAGTTGCTCTAGAATTAGAATCGAAAATTGACAAGAGTAGAGTTCATCATCAATCGAAGTCATTTTTCCAAACCTACAAAAAACCCCCAAACCCTAGCTCATATCAAATCCCTTGATTCCAGAAACCCGAAACCGGCCTCAGAACCCCAGAACAGGCCGAAAAGGCCTGAACTGGCCGCATGAAGTTTTGAGCATGAACCGGACCGCTACCGAGATCTGTCGAGTCCTACCGAGAGCTGCCGAGACGCTGCGCAGCAGCTGCTGATAGATCTGCCGACAGATCTGCAGGGCTAGTTTCCGACGACTTTGCCGGCAACTTTTCAGAAGACTTTTCTGGATTATTTTCCAACGATCCTTCCGATCACCTCCGATAACTTTTTTCGGTCAAATTTTCCGGCAAAACTATTTCAAGGTATTCTTTACTAAAAGTTCTAGTTTTTGAGTTTTTATTCATTTTCTCTCCTTTTTCCTTTTTCTCGGGAACTTACAATCAAAAGTAGAATTATCGAAATTCACGCTAAACGAACTAAGAGCGTTCGTAATCAATGAACTAAGAGTGTTCATAATGATTCTTGGAAATTGATTTCTTGGTAGCATGGCTCGGAAATCATATTATTTTTCGTGGAAGTTTAAACTCCGAAACTAATATTTTCTTCTTATCTTCAAGGATGTCGAATGAACCTAGACTCGATTTTCAAATTCTTGACTCAACAGGTTCAGATTACCATAGCTGGAAAACCGACGTTGAGAACCATCTCACATCGAAAGAGATATTGCCAATTATCCATGCACCAGACGCGAGTCTTGTGTTCTCATGAACACCCAAAAAGCATGCACAAGCAATCATCTTGATGCGATGCCATATGGACAAAGCACTCAGATTAGAGTACATGTCCATCAAAGATGCAAATGATCTATGGGGGGCGCTAGCAGAGCGCTTTAACAATATCCAAGATTCCCTTCTCCTTAACTTGAAGGTTCAGTGGAACGATGTACGCTTCTCCGACTTCAAGTCTATTGCTGAGTACAATTCAGAAGCTCTTCGCGTCAAAGCCATGTTGAGGTTCTGTCAAAAACCCCTCACAGATGAAGATCTAATTGAGAAAACTCTCTCCACCTTCCCCGTTGCAGCAATTTTGCTATCAAAGCAATATCGCATTGAAGTAAATGCTGGGCGAATTACGAGGTTCAATGAGCTCATTAATTTTTTGTCAGTAGCTGAAAAGCATGACAACATTCTTGTAAAGAATTATAATTCAAGACCCGTTGGAACCAAGAGCGTTCGTGAGGCAAATTATAATGCACCCAAGAGAGGGCGTAAGGAGCGGTACCCTAACAATAAGGGACATGTATACCCTAATAATAGGGGACATGAAGGACGAACAGGTCCATATAACCGCCCCAATAAAGAAGGAAACCGCAACTTTAGAGCGGGCACACGTGATGACAACTCCACACGTGGAAGAGGGAGATATGGCAACACCAGCCGTGGAAATAGCACCATGAGCCGTGGAGGTCTCACCATGTGCTGTGGTAGTAGCAGCAACCCTCCTAAAGAATATCCACAACGTGCACAACGTGCACAACCTGCACCTCAAATGAAGGGAGGTAACCACAATGACATGTGTCATCGATGTGGATCAATCGAGCATTGGTTTAAGCAATGTCATGCAAGTACCCAACTAGCTGCACGCTACAAGGAGTACAGGGAAGCAAGAGAGCAAGAAGCCAACTTGCTGAAGAAGAAGATGGTGAAGATGTCAATCTCACCGTTGAGGACTTCAAAACTGTAAATAAAGAGCACGAGGATGCCACAAACTTTGATTAGAATAGTCATCTTTCTATTTTCCAAGAACGGCAAATGTGCCTTAGTCAATAAATAATAATTGTATTAACTCCTTCTCATGTGGCGTACCCAATGAAGTATGATATCTAGGAAAGTAATTGAGATCGGGGTATTTAAGCGAGCCTCGCTCCACCAACATCTCTCTACTTTCCCGGTCATATTTTATTGGAATTACCAAACGGATTGAGTGACAACAATTTGTCTAAAGTTTGATTTTTGGAATAGACTTATGAAAAACTTTGATGTAATCATTGGCTATTTTCCCTATTAATAAAGTATCGCATTATCATTCAATGTCATGGACATGTGTTAATATTCCGAACTTTATTATTTTTTCAGTATGTTTTCCAGAGAATTGGAATGTCTTCTTGATAGTGGCACCACACATACTATATTGCTGCATAGGCAATTATTTTTATGGATGACACTTAGTCGATCTTTAGTAACTACGATGACAGGACCATCACAATTGATTCATGGTCGAGGACCAGCTCAATTTTTGTTACCAAATGGCACAAATATTAATGTCGCCGAAGCTCTATATGCTCCAAGGGCTGGAAGAACCCTATTAAGCTTTAAAGACATAAGAGCCAATGATGTTCATGTGGAAACACATTGTGAGAATGGACAAGAGTTCCTTTGCATCACCTCTAAAAACTATGGAAATACACTAGTATTAGAGAAACTTATGTGTCACTCTAGTGGATTATATGCAACAACTGTTAGAGTCATTGAATCCAACCATGTCATGAATGAAAATTTATGGGATCTTGACACATACAGGCTTTGGCACGACCGTTTGGGACATCCAGGTCGTGATATGATGCTCCATATATTAAAAACTTCACACGGAAATCCATTCTTCAAAAGGAAAAGAAGTACGAACCAAACATTGGTCCAAAGAGTTACTTCTAAAGTATATCATTCATTTTGCAAAGCTTGCTCTTTAGCAAAGGTAGGATCGAGACCATCCTATGCAAAGGACACTAAAGAAAATATACCATTCTTTCAAAGAATACAAGGTGATATTTGTGGACCTATCCAATCAACTTGCGGACCATTTAGATATTTTATGGTGTTGGTTGATGCATCGACACGTTGGTCACATGTCATGCTCTTATCCACAAGAAATGCTGCATTTGCTAAACTCCTAGCACAAATCATTAAGTTAAGGGCTCATCACCCTGATCATCCTATTAAGTCAATTCGTCTTGACAATGCTGGAGAGTTTACATCAAAAACTTTTGATGATTATTGCATGTCCATTGGGATTGAGGTTGAACACCCTGTCCCTCATGTACACACCCAAAATGGACTCGCAGAAGCTGCCATTAAAAGACTTCAAATGGTTGCTAGGACATTGGTTATGCGCACCAATCTCCCTATTTCTGCTTGGGGCTATGCAATATTGCATGCAGCTGTGCTTATTCGTCTGAGACCCACTGCCACCCAACCCTTTTCTGCGTCCCAGATGGTGACTGGGTATGAGCCTGATGTCTCACACTTACGTATATTTGGGTGTGTCACCTATGTGCCAATTGCGCCACCACAGCGCACCAAAATGGGCCCTCAAAGACGCTTAGGCCTTTATGTTGGATATGATTCTCCAAGCATTACCCGCTACATAGAACCCTTGACAGATGATCTATTTACCGCCAGATTTGCGGATTGTCACTTTGATGAGACAGTCTTCCCGTCATTAGGGGGAGACATGAACACTAATGTTCAACAGAAAAGATAGGAATTGTCGTGGTCTGTCCCCACTTTGTCTCATCTTGATCCCCGAACCACACAGTCTGAAATGGAAGTGCGGAGGATTCTCGATCTTTAGAACGTAGCAGAATCAATGCCTGATGCGTTTTCTGATATCGCTAAAGTGACAAGATCACACATACCTGCTGCAAACGTACCTGCAAGGATTGATGTCCCTAAAACTAAAGGACATGACGTCCCCTATATGGATGATGCAGTGGTTAGGCCCATGGCTCCTGCCAGGAAAGAAAGCGAGTTTGACACAAAATAATCCATTAATCATCGATACAAATGCAGAACCAATTCCAGAGAATAGAGAGATCTCCATGAATTACACTAGTATACATGTAATTATGGACATAAATTCTATGGCTATTGATGATGTATTTGCATATCATATTGCAAATAGAATTATAGAATACGATGATATCGAACCTCGCTCCGTTGAAGAATGTCAACGAAGAGCAGATTGGTCCAAATAGCAAGATGCGATCCAAACTGAATTGGATTCACTAACAAAGAGACAGGTATTTGGGTCTATAACACTGACACCACCAAATATAAAACCTGTTGGCCATAAATGGGTCTTTGTTAGAAAGCGTGATGAGAAAAATGAGTTGTTAGATACAAAGCCCGCCTTGTGGCGCAAAGTTTCTCACAACGCCTTGGAATCGACTACGAGGAGACATATTCTCCCGTAATGCACGTTATAACGTTCCGCTAACTTGTCAGTTTGGTAGTTTCCGAAAAACTTGACATGCAGCTCATGGATGTGGTTACAACATATCTCTATTGGGATCTAGATTCAGAGATATATATGAAGGTTCCAGATGGACTTCAATTACCCATATCAAGTGGCTCTAAACCACGCAACTCGTTTTCAATAAGATTAAAACGCTCACTATATGGATTGAAACAATCCGGACGGATGTGGTATAACCATCTAAGTGACTACTTGATTGGGAAGGGATATGTTAACAATGAAATATGCCCTTGCGTATTCATTAAAAGGACAAGATCCGGATTTGCAATTGTAGTAGTTTATGTCGATGACATGAACCTAATTGGAACTCTAGATGAGTTAAAAGAAACTGCTAAATATTTGAAATCTGAATTTGAGATGAAAGATCTCGGGAAAACACGGTTTTGTCTCGGAATAGAACTCGAGCACCGTAATGATGGGATTATGATCCATCAATCAGCATATACTCAAAAGTTACTAAGGCGCTTTAATGAAGATAAATCAAAGCCTATGAGTACTCCCATGATCAACCGTAGTCTTGAGCCCATGAAAGTTCCGTTTCGTCCAAGGGATGAGGACGAAGATTTATTAGAGGCTGAAATACCATATCTAAGTGCGATAGGCGCATTATTGTATTTAGCTCAATGCACAAGACCGGATATCTCATTTGCAGTAAACTTGTTAGCTCGACCTAGTTCTGCACCAACACACCGCCATTGGATTGGTATAAAGACAATCTTTCGATACCTGAAAGGTACGATTGATATGGGCTTGTTTTATCCCTATAGAGAGAAAAGAAATGTGAACGCCGACAACACTATCTATAGTGACCGACGTTCCCCTCCTCCCCTCCATCAAAATGATAATGATGTTTTGACGGGCTTTGCTGATGCAGGGTATCTTTCTGACCCTCACAAAGGTTGCTCCTAAACAGGTTATGTCTTTACCATGGGAAGCACCGTGATATCTTGGAGATCTACAAAACAAACCCTTGTTGCTACTTCCTCAAATCATGCAGAGATTATTGCCCTACATGAAGCCGTGCGTGAGTGCATATGGCTAAGGTCTGTAAATAGACACATTCGAGGAACTTGTGGTTTGAAATTTATCACAAATGAACCTACATTTATTTACGAGGATAATGCAGCTTGTATTGAGCAAATGAAATTAGGTTTCATCAAGGGCGACAATACCAAGCATATATCGCCGAAATTCTTTTACAGTCAGCAACAACAAACACTTCTGAATATTGAAGTAAATCAAATCCGATCAGAAGATAATGTAGCTGACTTATTTACTAAGTCACTACCAAAATCCCCTTTCGAGAAACATGTAAAGAGCATCGGATTGAGAATGATATCCGAACTCCCACGTCTTCAAAGGGAATCTAGATCAGGGGGAGTATCCAGAAACATACTCCACACTCAACGCGCGTTGTGCTCTTTTTCTCCTTCGACCAAGGTTGTTTTTTCTCACAAGTTTTTATTACTTGGCAAGGTTTTTAACGAGGCAACTTCGAAGCGCACCACCAACACAATACTATTGACATGAAATATCCAAGGGTGAGTGTTGTAGTATAAATGTATTATACTATGTATGTCTATATCATGTAACAAATACTTAAGTGTATAGATAGGTACTTGAGTGTATAAACATAGGTACTTGAGTGTATGAAGACTTATGTAACATGTTTTACCAAGGGGCAACAAGCATGGCAGAATTCATCATTGAGATTGTTATCATTTTGGTTTTCTCTTTGAGCTTTCACACTACAAATGTATTCCTATAAATACTCCCTTATATGAGATGAATAAACACACTTGAAATCTCCATTCTCTTTGAAACATTACTCTCTCCCTCTTTCTGTGTTAATTTAGCTTGTTCTTAAACAAGTACCATTTTACCGGCTTTATGGCTAAGCTATTACTATCTGCCTCCACATCTCAAGCGTTGTTGTGCTTATTGTTCAATATTTCCCAAAGGTTATGTGTTTGAAAGATCACAATTGGTATTTTTGTGGATGGCTGAAGATCTGTTGCAACCCAAAAACAAGAAATTAGTGGAAGAAGTTGGAGAGGAGTACTTTGACGAGCTAACTTCAAGGACTCTTTTTAAACATTCATCAACAGTTTTGGACGGTTTTATCATGCATGACCTTATTAGTGATTTAGCAAAGTTTGTATCTGGAGACTTGTTTTAGGTTGGAGGAAGATGACAACTCATTTGACATTTTGAGCAAGACTCGTCATTTTTCATATATGAGACATCGTTGTAATGACTTTGAGAATTTTGAGGCTATACATGAAGCTAAGTATCTGCGCACCTTCCTACCGCTACAACTAACAGAGTTATGGAGTGAAAGATTCCAAATGTTGGATAAGGTTCTACCGTTCTACATGATCTATTGGCAACACTACGGTGTACAAGAGTGCGGAACTTATCAAGGTATGACATAAAGGAGTTGCCTAGTTCGATCAGTAACCTGAAACATCTAAGGTACCTGAATTTGTCATGGACTTCTATCGAAAAGCTACCTGATACAGTGTGTACTTTGTGTAATTTACAAACTTCGTTGTTGTCGCGTTGTGAAGCTCTTGCTCATTTGCCAGTCAACTTGGGAAGACTGACAAACTTGCGCCATCTTGATATTGGAGATGTGGGAGGTACAAATTTGGTAAAGATGCCACCACATATGGGCAAATTGAAAGATCTCCAAATGTTAAGTGACTTTGTTCTAGACCAACCTACTGCAAGGAATGAAATTCCAGAGTTAAAGGAGATCAAGCATTTGCATGGAACACTTCGAATTTCAGGGATTCAAAATATTGCTAATACTGTTGATGCTTTCGAAGCCAAAATGTGGGAAAATAAGTCCCTAGCTCACCTAATCTTAGAATTCGAGGTTATACTGAAGATTCACATAAAGATAGAGAAGTGCTCAATAACCTCCAACCTCATACCAACTTAAAAGAACTCACCATTGATTCTTACAGGGGAACAAGGTTTCCAGGTTGGTTAGGAGATAATTATTACTTTAATCTAGTTCATCTCGATATTGTGAATTGTTCAAATTGTTGCTTCTTGCCACCACTGGGGCAGCTACCCTCCCTTAGAGAGCTTCATATTGATGGGTTGAACGGGGTGGTCTCAGTAGGTCCTGAGTTTTATGGTAATGATAACACTGTAAGTAAGCCATTTAGCTCTCTGCAAATTTTGGAATTCAAAAACATGCGGAGATGGCAAGAGTGGTCATATGTTGGAGACAACAAAGAAGGGGGAGCTTTTCCTAGTCTCTCTAGGCTTCATCTGGAGGATTGTCCTAAACTAACCGGAATATTACCATTGGATTGCTTCCCCATGCTTCAATCACTCACAGTCTTGAATGCCAATATGGAATGTATTACGATGTCACAAGGATCAAAATGCCCTGAACTGAGTAAACTGAAAATGTATGATTGCTGGAAGAGGGCTGCATGCTCCCAATTCGACCGTTCTAGATATCGATGGATGTAGAAATTTGAGGTCACTACCAGAGCATACGAACACCCTTCTTCCTTCTCTCGAGTCTATTTCCATAGGACTTTGTCCAGAACTGGAATCATTTCCAGGTGGGGGATTGCCGTCAAATTTGAAGTCACTGAATATCCGTTCCTGCAAAAAACTCATTGCAAACCGAATGCCATGGGGACTACAGGAACTCACCTCTCTTGAAGTCTTGACAATTGACTTCATCAGATGTGAAGAACTAGATTCATTTCCGGAGGAGGGGCTGATGCCAGCCTCTCTTATCTCTCTCTCCATCTACGATCTTTTGAATATGAAGACCATTGAGGGCAAGGAGTTGAGACACCTCAGCTCGCTTACAAGATTAGCAGTAATGGGTTGCCCTGAGCTCCAGTGCTTACCAGATGAAGGGCTACCGGCTTCTCTTTCTTATCCAAGAATTGAGAGATGTCCTTTGCTACAACAAAGATGCCACAGAGACCAAGGGGAAGATTGGCCCAAGATTGCTCACATCTCCAACATATGAATTGATGGAAAACAGATATAATGTGTGATATATGTTTCTCTTCTCTTTGTACAATTTTCTCTTAACTGCTATGTTTTGTATGTCTCTTATTTTTATACTGTTTAAGAACAAGAGGAATTGATAAACAGAAAATGAGAGTAAAATTTCAGAGAGAATGGAGATTTCAATGTGTTTATTTATCTCATACAAAGGGGGTATTTATAGGAATACATTTGAAGTGTGAAAGCTCAAAGAGAAACTCAAAATGATAACCATCTTGATGATGATTTTCTGCCATGCTTGTTGCCCTTTGGTAAAGCATGTTTACATAAGTCTTCATACACTCAAGTACCTATGATTATACACTCAAGTACCTATTTAAATACTTTTACATATTTTGTTACATGATATAGACATATACGGTGTATATACATTTTATACTACAACACTCCCCCTTGGATATTTCATGTTCAATAATATTGTGTAGATGGTGCGCATCAAAGTTGCCTCGTTAAAAACCTTGCCAAGTAATAAAACCCTGTGGGAAAAAACAACCTTGGTCGAAAGGGAAAAAGAGCACAACGCGCGTTGAGTGTGAAGTATGTTTCTGGATACTCCCCCTGATTTAGACTCCTCTTGAAGATCGTGGGAGTTCAGATATCCTCCTCAATCCGATGCTCCTTACATGTTTCTCGAAAGGGGATTTTGGTAGTGACTTAGTAAATAAGTCAGCTACATTATCTTCTGATTGGATTTGATTTACTTCAATATTTAGAAGTGTTTGCTGTTGCTGATTGTAGAAGAATTTCGGCGATATATGCTTGGTATTGTCGCCTTTGATGAAACCTAATTTCATTTGCTCAATACAAGCTGCATTGTCCTCGTAAATGCATGTAGGTTCATTTGTGGTGAATTTCAAACCACAAGTTCCTCGAATATGTCTATTTATAGACCTTAGCCATATGCACTCATGCACGGCTTCATGTAGTGCAATTATCTCTGCATGATTTGAGGAAGTAGCAACAAAAGTCTGTTTTGTAGATCTCCAAGATATCGCGGTGTTTCCCATGGTAAAGACATAACCTGTTTGGGAGCGACCTTTGTGAGGGTCAGAGAGGTACCCTGCATCAGCAAAACCTGTCAACACATCATTTTGATGGAGGGGAGGAGGAGAACGTCGGTCACTATGGATAGTGTTGCCGGCGCTCACATTTCTTTTCTCTCTGTAGGGATAGAACAAGCCCATATCGATCGTACCTTTTAGGTATCGAAGGATTGTCTTTATACCAATCCAATGGCGGCGTGTTGGCGCAGAACTGTGTCGAGCTAACAAGTTTACTGCAAATGAGATATCCGGTCTTGTGCATTGAGCTAAATACAATAATGCGCCTATCGCACTTAGGTATGGTATTTCAGCTTCTAATAAATCTTCGTCCTCATCCCTTGGACGAAACGGATCTTTCATGGGCTTAAGACTACGGTTGATCATGGGAGTACTCACAGGCTTTGCTTTATCTTCATTAAAGCGCCTTAGTAACTTTTGAGTATATGCTGATTGATGGATCATAATCCCATCATTACGGTGCTCAAGTTCTATTCCGAGACAAAACCGTGTTTTCCCGAGATCTTTCATCTCAAATTCAGATTTCAAATATGTAGCAGTTTCTTTTAACTCATCTAGAGTTCCAATTAGGTTCATGTCATCAACATAAACTGCTACAATTGCAAATCCGGATCTTGTTCTCTTAATGAACACGCAAGGGCATATTTCATTGTTAATATATCCCTTCCCAATCAAGTAGTCACTTAGACGGTTATACCACATCCGTCCGGATTGTTTCAATCCATATAGTGAGCATCTTAATTTTATTGAAAACGCGCTCCGTGGTTTAGAGCCACTTGATTTGGGTAATTGAAGTCCATCTGGAACCTTCATATATATCTCTGAATCTAGATCCCCATAGAGATATGCTGTAACCACATCCATAAGCTGCATGTCAAGTTTTTCGGAAACTACCAAACTGACAAGGTAGCGGAACGTTATAACATCCATTACGGGAGAGTATGTCTCCTCGTAGTCGATTCCAGGACGTTGTGAGAAACCTTGCGCCACAAGGCGGGCTTTGTATCTAACAACCTCATTTTTCTGCTACGTTCTGAAGATCGAGAATCCTCCGCACCTCTATTTCAGACTGTGTGGTTCGGGGATCAAGATGAGACAAAGTGGGGACAGACCACGACAATTCCTGTCTTTTCTGTTGAACATTAATGGTCTTGTCTCCCCCTAATGACGGGAAGACTGTCTCATCAAAGTGACAATCCGCAAATCTAGCTGTAAATAGATCACCTGTCAAGGGTTCTATGTAGCGGATAATGCTTGGAGTATCATATCCAACATAAAGGCCTAAGCGTCTTTGAGGACCCATTTTGGTGCGCTGTGGCGGCGCAATTGGCACATAGACTGCACACCCAAATATGCGTAAGTGTGAGACATCAGGCTCATACCCAGTTACCAGTTGGGACGCAGAAAAGGGTTGGGTGGCAGTGGGTCTCAGACGAATAAGCACAGCTGCGTGTAATATTGCATAGCCCCAAGCAGAAATAGGGAGATTGGTGCGCATAACCAATGCCCTGGCAACCATTTGAAGTCTTTTAATGGCAGCTTCTGCGAGTCCATTTTGGGTGTGTACATGAGGGACAGGATGTTCCACTTCAATCTCAATGGACATGCAATAATCATCAAAGGTTCTTGATGTAAATTCTCCAGCATTGTCAAGACGAATTGACTTAATAGGATGATCGGGGTGGTGAGCCCTTAACTTAATGATTTGTGCTAGGAGTTTAGCAAATGCAGCATTTCTTGTGGATAAGAGCATGACATGTGACCAACGTGTCGATGCATCAACCAACACCATAAAATATCTAAATGGTCCGCAAGTTGGTTGGATAGGTCCACAAATATCACCTTGTATTCTTTGTAAGAATGGTATATTTTCTTTAGTGTCCTTTGCATAGGATGGTCTTGATCCTACCTTTGCTAAAGAGCAAGCTTTGCAAAACGAATGATACACTTTAGAAGTAACTCTTTGGACCAATGTTTGGTTCGTACTTCTTTTCGTTTTGAAGAATGGATGTCCGTGTGAAGTTTTTAATATACGGAGCATCATGTCACGACTTGGATGTCCCAAACGGTCGTGCCAAAGCTTGTATGTGTCAGGATCCCATAATTTGTCATTCATGACATGGTTGGATTCAATGACTCTAATAGTGGTTGCATACAATCCACTAGAGCGACACATAAGTTTCTCTAAAACTCGTGTATTTCCGTAGTTTTTAGAGGTGATGCAAATGAACTCTTGTCCATTCTCACAATGTGTTTCCACATGAAAATCATTGGCTCTTATGTCTTTAAAGCTTAATAGGGTCCTTCCGGCCCTTGGAGCATATAGAGCTTCGGCGACATTAATATTTGTGCCATTTGGTAACAAAAATTGAGCTGGTCCTCGACCATGAATCAATTGTGATGGTCCTGCCATCGTAGTTACTGAGGATCGACTGGGTGTCATCCATAAAAATAATTGCCTATGTCGCAATATCGTATGTGTGGTGCCACTATCAAGAAGGCATTCCAATTCTCCGAAAAACATACTGAAAGGAATAAAGTTCGGAATATTAACACATGTCCATGACAATGAATGCGATACTTTATTAATAGGGAAAATAGCCAATGATTACATCAAAGTTATTCATAAGTCTATTCCAAATATCAAACTTTAGACAAATTGCTATCACTCAATCCGTTTGGTAATTCCAATGGAATATGACCAGGAAAGTAGAGAGATGTTGGTGGAGCGAGGCTCGCTTAAATACCCCGATCTCAATTGCTTTCCTAGACATCATACTTCATTGGGTACGCCACATAAGAAGGAGTTTAATACAATTGTTATTTATTGACTAAGGCACATTTGCCATTCTTGGAAAATATCAAAGTCTGTGGCATCCTCGTGCTCTTCATCTACAGCTTTGAAGTCCTCAACAGTGAGATTAACATCTTCACTATTTTCATCTTCGGCAAGGTTAGCTTCTTGCTCTCTTGCTTCCCTGTACTCCTTGTAGCGTGCAGCTAATTGGGTACTTGCATGACATTGTTTGAACCAATGCTCGATTGATCCACATCTATGACACATGTCATTGTGGTTCCCTCCCTTCATTTGAGGTATAGGTTGTGCAGGTTGTACAGTTTGTACAGGTTGTGCAGGTTGTGCACGTTGTGGATATCCCCTAGGAGGGTTGCTGCTACTACCACGGCGCATGGTGCAACCTCCACGGCTCATGGTGCTATTTCCACGGCCGGTGTTGCCATATCTCCCTCTTCCACGTGTGGAGTTACCATCACGTGTGCCCGCTCTAAAGTTGCGGTTTCCTTCCCTGTTGGGGCGGTTATATGGACCTGTTCGTCCTTCATGTCCCCTATTATTAGGGTACACATGTCCCCTATTGCTGGGGTACCGCTCCCTGTGCCCTCTCTTGGGTGCATTATAATTTGCCTTACGAACGCTCTTGGTTCCAATGGGTCTTGAATTATAATTCTTTACGAGAATGTTGTCGTGCTTTTCGGCTACCGACAAAATATTTATGAGTTCATTGAACCTCGTAATTCGTCCAGCATTTACTTCAGTGCGATACTGCTTTGATAGCAAAATTGCTGCAACGGGGAAGGTGGAGAGAGTTTTCTCAATTAGCTCTTCTTCTGTGAGGGGTCTTTGACAGAACCTCAACATGGATTTGAGACGAAGAGCTTCTGAATTGTACTCAGCAATAGACTTGAAGTCTGAGAAGCGTACATCGTTCCACTGAACCTTCAAGTCAGGGAGGAGAGAATCTTGGATATTGTTAAAGCGCTCTTGTAGTGCTTCCCATAAATCCTTTGCATCTTTGATGGATATGTACTCTAGCCTGAGTGCTTTGTCCATATGACGTCGCATCAAGATGACTGCTTGTGCATGTTTCTTGGGTGATCGAGGGAACACAAGGGCCGGGTTTGGTTCATGGATGATGGGCAATATCCCCTTCGATGTGAGATGGTTCTCAACGTCGGTTTTCCAGCTATGGTAATCCGAACCTGTTGAGTCAAGGATTTGAAAATCGAGTCTAGGTTCATTCGACATCCTTGAAGATAAGAAGAAAATATTAGTTTCAGAGTTAAAACTTCCACGAAAAATAATAAGATTTCCGAGCTATGCTACCAAGAAATCAATTTCCAAGAATCATTGTGAACACTCTTAGTTCATTGATTACGAACGCTCTTAGTTCGTTTGGCGTGAATTGCTATAATTCCGCTTTTGATTGTAAGTTCCCGAGAAAAAGGAAAAAGGAGAGAAAATAAATAAAAACTCAAAAACGGGAACTTTTAGTAAAGAATACCTTGGAATAGTGTTGCCGGAAATTTTTGACCGGAAAAATTATCGGAGGTGACCGGAAGGATCGTTGGAAAAAATCGAGAAAAAACGTCCGAAAAGTCGCCGGAAAAGTGTCGAAAAAGTCGCCGGAAAAGTTGTTGGCAAGTCGCCGCGCAAATCTGTCGACAGCTGCAGGGTCTCGGCAGCTGCTGCGCAGGGCCTCGGCAGCTTCTCGGCAGGTCTCGGCAGCAGCTCGGCAGGTCTCGGCAGCACCTCGGCAGGACTCGGCAGCACCTCGGCAGCTCTCGGCAGCGGTCCGGCAGCGGTCCGGTTTGATTTTTCCGCTTCCGGCGGCCGGTTCCGGCGATTCTGAGACCGGTTCTGGGCTCTTGGAATCAAGAGCTTTAATCTGAGCTAGGGTTTGGGGATTTTTTGTAGGTTTTGAAAAATGACTTCGATCGATGAAGAACTCTTCTTTCGTCAATTTTTCGATTCTAATTCTAGAGCAACTTCGTGCTGATAACGTGTTTAAGAACAAGAGGAATTGATAAACAGAAAAGGAGAGTAAAATTTCAGAGAGAATGGAGATTTCAATGTGTTTATTTATCTCATACAAAGGAGGTATTTATAGGAATACATTTGAAGTGTGAAAGCTCAAAGAGAAACTCAAAATGATAACCATCTTGATGATGATTTTCTGCCATGCTTGTTGCCCTTTGGTAAAGCATGTTTACATAAGTCTTCATACACTCAAGTACCTATGATTATACACTCAAGTACCTATGATTATACACTCAAGTACCTATTTAAATACTTTTACGTATTTTGTTACATGATATAGACATATACGGTATATATACATTTTATACTACAACATATACAATTTTTTTTAACTGCTATTGTGTATTGTTATCTATTTCGACAAAGTTCTCAATGCAGGTATTATTTGTATAGAACTGTTTATAAATTTGATCATGTGATGGGACCAAGTTGTTGTTGGTGGTTTTCTTATGTTTTACAAAAGTGAAAGAACTGGCATCTACAGAATGTTTCCTTCTGCAAGAACAATACGATTCTGTTCTCTTAGTTTTTTTTTTTGGACAATAAATAATGAACTAAAAACGTAAAAATTCTTAAATTAAAAAGAAAAGCTGAAACAGCTTTGGTCCTATCCTTCATTCTTGCTTTGTACTAAAAGCAATTAGTATATGACTACTCATTGGCAAGAACTTTTTTGTTAAGTATTGGCTCATGTCAAGATCTGATTCTAATTTTCGTGCATTTTTTAACATATCGCCAAGTACTTATTTAATTAATGAACAAGGTTAAATGTCTTCAACTTTCTTTCTCATGTGAATTCTAATAATCGATCTGTTGTTGATATGTTTGAAAACCAACTTCAGTGTCACCTGTATATTCTCTTTCTCCACGACTACACTTCTTTTAGTTTTTGTTTCTTTCCCCTGCTTCTCATGCTAACTTTAATCTTATGGGTTAGTTTTCTGTATTCTTTCTCCACGACTCCGCACCTTTTGGTTTTTGTTTCTTTCCCCTGCTTCTCATGCTAACCTTGATCTTATTGGTTAGTTTTCTGTATTAGATGCCAAGTCATTTAAAGTTTCCAAATCTTAACAGTTTTGTCCAATATCGATTGTAACTTGTAAGTATCAGAGTTGGAGCCCTTCAATCTTTGGAGCAGCAATTGTAAAATACAAAGTGCAGACGGTTATAAACAGCAGGAATCCGACCCTGTATATGCCTTATTTAGGGACATTCGCAGATTTTCTACTCCATCAATGTCTTGCTGTCAGTTCTCTACAAGTAAAATGCCATGTTTCTAAACGTTGCATTTGTAGAAATATAAAATGAATTGTCATGCGAGTGTGTATTGTTATTTGCAAACTGTATTTACCCCTAACAAATTTCTTTTTGTATGTCTACGGTATTGCACCTCTGTAATGTGTCTTTCATCAATCTATTCATGTATGCATCTTTATACTGATATTTCAAATCTTAAACCTGTTTAAGAAGCACAAATGGTTTGCCAATGTAACCTCTTCATATGATATTCTCGATCCTGGGATTTGCAATTTCCAAGTGTTCTTGTTGAACATACAGTAGTTAGTTCCTAGCAATCTAGCATTGATGCTGAAAAATCATGGGTTTCTTAGGTAAATTTAAATTTGTTGTAGTACTTTTGACATTCTCCTCAGCTTATCAAGGAAGTAGTGGTTAGTATCCGAAAAAAAAAAAAATAGTGGGAAACCCAACCCCAGACGCTTAGCAGCGGTGCCGCATTCCCAGTCGGTTTCTGTTGTGCTTAGCGACGTCTGCCTTCAGGAAGCTTTAGTCGGAGGATTGAGATGAGAGACCATCTAGTTTATGCGAAGGAGTAGATATGCTGTTCCGCTTTAGTTTACTTTTGGAAAGGGCCTTTTCCGTGGTGGTGGAATTGGATTCGGTTGCTTGATCTATCAACATCAGGAGCGGCGTCAAGATCAGCGTTAAGGTGATCAAATTCTTTTGATCTGTAGTATTGATTTGGGCTCTGAGCCAGCGCAATTGTGCTATGCTCTCTTTGGTTCTTTGCCGCCTTTGATCGAAGGTGAATGGTTGCCTGACTTGGACGTCCCCCGGACTGGGCGACGACGGTGGTGTTGGATCAGATGACGCAGGGCGCTAACCTGCAGAAATACTGGGTTTGGGCCTTGGAGTTTGGGCTTGGGCTGTATGGGTGCATTTGGGCCGATGTGAGTAGGCCTGATTCTTTTAAGAATTGGGCTAGGTGGGAGGGTGTCTTGCTACCCTCATATGTTACTTAGTGCTTTGGGTTGGCCTGGCCCAAAAGTTGACCTGCTTGGGCCCTTTTTGGCCTTTTTATGGTCTTTAAAGCCAGTTTAATTCAGATCATGATTCTAATAGAATTGGTAATTATCTCGAATTTGAACTGGAGTAAGCGGCTTATGGATGAGGAATTGGCTCCTACTTGTTTGCTGGGAAGTAGCTTTCTGTTTCGTACCACAATTACGTGCTTGACAGATAGTGGGCTAGAAGATGATTTTTTACTCCGAAGACATGGATTTGTTCTTTGTTTATGGGTTCACTTTAAAAAGCCGGCTTAAATTGGCTTGTAATGAGTTTGCAGTACTTAGGTAAGAGTCTGGTTGTTACCCCGCCATTTTTTCTATCTTTAAGTGCATGTGGACTTAGACCTTTTGGCTGGTCATCTATGCAATGAACCTTTGTTTCAAAAAAAAAAATGTCCAACAGCTTCTCTATCACGTTCTCTATAATTTATTATCCATAATTAAATATGGTAATAGTTTTTTAATTTGAAAAATATAAATAAATAATTAATAATGGAAAAATATTATTTGAAGAGAGAAGATAGAAGAGGTTGAGAATATTAGAAGAGATGGTGCTAATTCTTACAATGATTTTGAAAAGCTAAACACCGACCTAGCTCTACTAGGGGTTTGAGAGCCTTCATTCTTGTGGTTGAAGTTCATGTACCTTCTCTATAACCAAGGAGATCGTTGCAGGTCCAGGCATGCTTTCCTCTCCTCTTTTTTTTTTCCTTTCTTCTGGTGTTGGGGATATAGACATACAGCGTGCCTGATGATGGCTTGGGTAGAGTTTGATGGGGGATCTGGGGTGAGTTGTGACTTGTTAGATGGGAAGGATATTGGTTTTCTAGGAGGGTTTTTTGGGTGGAAGTTTCCAAACCACATTTGGCTTTGGTGTGATCAGCGTGCAACTGAGGTTGCTGGTTTGTGGTGTGTTGGTGTGGCAAGCTGAATTGAATTTGAGAATTTCTATTCGAAGTCGTCCAGCTCTACATGTTGATTTTCGTTCCTTTAATGACACTGTATATTGGTGGTGGCCATGGCGTGTGAATCTAGAGCCTTGCTTGGTTGTAGTTGGATATGCTGGTTATGGCAAGTCTAGAGACATGGTGGTGATTGTTAGACCCCGTACCCAGAATTACCCCTTTACTAGTCAATTGGATGGTAAAAGATAAAATTCTTTTATTTTTACCTTTGTAAAATCATTTAGAGGGTTCTAAAGTTGACTTTTTAATTGAATCACATTTTGAAGAAACTTCATTCACAAAAGTTGTAGAGGACATCAAACCGAATTCGTGGACAGGTGACATGCTAAAATTAGAGTTCGTATGAAAAAGTTACGATCTAAAAAACGAAAGTTACTATTTCAGAAAACCTATTATAAATAAAGTTTTCCCTTTACATTTTGGGACAGTGTTCCATTCAGTCAAACCCCATATTCCAAATTCTCTCGATACAGACCCAGATATCAATCATACCCAAAAGTAAGATTCGATGGGTTTTCCACCGTCAAGCCTACCCAGTACAGCCCCGTTCAATGCGCTTCTCCACGACAACAAAGTCTTTGGCCATTACTAGCTTCGATTTGCAGCAGAGAGGGAGAATCAAAGCATTTTGTGCTTTGGCCGGCCGCATTCTCGACCCCACCAGAGCTCCCTTCTCTGACCATCTCAGATGGTGCCATTACCCGGCCTTTGAAGCCCACGTTGTCTTGGTTCGAATTTTCCAAGCCATCGACGCCGAGTTGACCAGAGATTGAAAACTTGAAGATTTTGGGTTCCGTGGCTTTCGAGGTAGGTTCTGCTCTCCAGACCAAAACTAGACTTTGTGTTAGTTAGAAAAGATGTTCGGGATGTTGAAAGAAACATTTTGATATAGGTTGTGCTATCCAAATTAGGGGTTGTGAATTTTTCCGTTATGGCCTCCTTTGTTAGCTTGTTAGGTAGAGTTTTGCATGAGGAACACGTTAGCACGATTTTTGTGGCCATTAAAGAACGTTTGGCTAGCGATCAGAATTTTTGAAATTCAGAAATTTTAGATTTTGATTCATGATAATCCAACTGTTGTATCGTTGTGATTTTTTCCGTAGGTTGTTTGAATTACTGAATTAACAAAGTTATTGAAGTTCGGGCCAATTTTGATGTGAGTTCGGATTGTCGGGCTTTACAACTAATTTATTTAAAGGGGTTTTAGGAGTTTCATCTTGAATTCGAATCTATGGTTTATAGTTTATTTCCGATAGGAGTGTCATGTTTGAGTATTTCTTTTATGATTGAGAAATATGTATCTTTTTTGGTAAGTATTTAGTCAAATTCCCATATAATTATGATTTACGGTTTTCGATAAACATTATAGATCGAGTTTGAGTAAGGTTTGGAAAATACTATGAATGTAATATAAACTAGGACCATATTTCTCCCCTGGAATGTAAGAGATTAATTGTGGGGAGTCGATAATTCAGTCTTATTGGGTGATTGTTATTAAGGAGATTAATTATATTATTAAGTGCATGCATGCCTTATCTAGTTGACAGTATCCTTCAGGTAACAGGCTGGTCGGCAGTATCATCCAGATGACATGAGATGGTTAGTCGATAGTACTCTCTAGTGATTGCCTCCTAGTATTCTGGTTGGCAGTACCCTCTGATGCGTCATCTGGTCGGCAGTACCCTCTTGATGACATGAGATGGTTAGTCGGCAGTACCCTTTTGCCATTGCCTCCTTGTATTTGGTCGGCCGTACCCTCCAGATGACATGAGATGACTAGTCGGCAGTACCTTTAAGTCATCACCCATTTGTATGTGTTAGTGTGCATTAACATCCAGATATTACAGCCAGAGTGAGAAGAGTATTCCGGTTGGCAGTACCATCCGATGCGTCACCTGGTTGGCTGTGCCCTCTAAAATGCATGAGATAAATGTTGGATCATAATTCATATACATATTTGTTGCCCTAAAACATGGAAATTACTTGTTCTAAAGTCTAATTTAATGTTGATTAATCCAATTCCATTATTTTCCTAATCTTATACTTTTTCTTAAACTTTTGGTTTATTTATATAAATATTTATTATGTTTTCTATATCATATTAGGAAATGATGGAGAAACATAGAAATGAAAATTCAACTTTAGCACATTTCCTACTCCGGTTAGGAAAAACCGAGCTAAACAATGAAGGAGGGATGGAAGCCTAACCAAACGAACTCTAAATGAGCTGAAACTTTCCAGATCTATTCTAGACATTCTGATGATCATTTCTTATTAATAGTTCAAGAGTGATTTCAGAGTGAAAAGCCTTCAAAAGATCAGTCCAAGTTTTTGCCTAAAAAACAGAAAAAAGCTGCAAAGGAGAACCTGTCGGATTCCTGTAGCAATTCCGGAAAAACCATTGAGCCATAGATTCTGAAATTTTACCAGAATAATCTAAACTTATCAATGAACATTTAGTATGAAGATGTCAAAGGCAAAATCTGAAATCTTGGTAGAGAGTTAATTGAAGGAAGAAAGGAGAAGAAAACTGTCATCTTGACTTTGGTGTCCCAAAACCACTCCAAACTCTTCATTTTCATGTTTTCCCATGCACAATAAAGAAGGCAGCTGCTCCCCTCTTCTCCTACGACATATTTTTCTACTCTACACTCTTATAGCTCATCATTATTTCCCTCTTTTTCTTCATTTCTCCATAAATCTTTATCTTAATTTTAGGATCTATTACCACTCTCATACTTCACCTCCATGCTTCTTTCAATGCTTGAGCTTTTGTTTCCATTTATCATTTTACTCATTTCTCTCTTCTCTATATAAGGATCCCTTCATCACTCTCTTGAGGCACCACCCATTCCACCCCATTACATCTTCTTTCTTTCTTCATCTCCTTCATAAAACCTCAATCTCCACCTCCCAAAATCCAAACCCATAATATCCATACTCCTTAACCTTTATCACCACCACCATTACTCTATCACTACCACTCAAAGTTGGCCAAAGGAGCATCATATATTCATCACCATCAAGAATCTTATCATCCATCCATTCCACCATCAAGGAGGATTCAATGAGCATTGAATGAGGAAAAAAAATGTGGAGCTAGCCATTGATTTGTCAAGCTTCAATTAGTTCATACTTTCCTTAACTGTTCGATTTACCTTGATGTACTTTATGGATTTGGTGCTAATTTGTATGATTATGAGTGAGCAGTTACTTTGTTAGGGCTAGGGTTGAAAGCCCTAGCCAAACATGTATGAATTGATGTTTTAATTCACATTTGATATTATTTGTGATTTTCATCTTCATATGCTAATTCAAGAAGTGAATGCATTCATTCAAACTTAACTAATTTGAATGTGTTGTGTTTGTCATCTCATGAAAAAATATTTAGAGAGTAGTTAACCTTGAGCATTGATAGCATGATAGCATCCGCTATGAGCATGTGAATGTTGTGAGTTAAAATCACCTAGATCTAGGATTGGTTTGCTTGCATGATTGTCTAAACTCAAAGTTTTATGCATCTATGAACAATGCATTGAGACTTAATCGGTAATAGGAGTTGTTTTTAGGTAGTTAATTCTAGACTTATCCGGTTGGAATTGATAACATTAAAGAAGTTTAAGCCTTTGTAGTCTTATCCGGATGCAAAGAGGGTAATTGGGAGATTAGAATAGCATCACTTGTATTTGAACTTCAATACTTGCAAGGGAGGTTAGTTGTCACGCCCCAAATTTTAGAATAACAATTCAAAATCCGAAACATGAAAATACTACAAACTCAAAATAATCATCCTGAAAATTTCTTTTCTTAACATCCTTACCACACGAAATAAAATCAAACTGAATTTTGTCTCGGTTAATTATTACAACTCAAATCCAAAATGAACTGTAAAGCTCTAAATGAGCATACACACCTCACAACTAAATGAAATAACAAAAACTGCTGTAACACCTAAGCAGTTCGGTCACCTCCCTGGTTATCCTGACCTGCAGGAATATCCGCTACACCATTTGAATAGTGTACCGGGATTGCAACAACACAAAACCCGGTTAGCTTATGAAAGCTCGTATGAGTAAAAGGAAAGAACTATTACTTAATTTAATCACATTTATTCCCACACACAACAATACCCAACAATTTCCACATCTGCAAGTACTAACAATCTCAATCACACACCAATTCAATATATCAAGACAATCCAACACACAACTTTCTTCACAACTCTCATCATCGTATTTATAAAAATACGGTACTTGACAGACTAGAGCTCTAACTGAATCGTAGCCCGTTACCTGGCCTAGGTTATGGCATCCGACATATTTATCATTATCGTATTTCATCAATATGTATAACTATATACATATTTAGAACGTTCGATAATTCCACATACTCAACCAATCGTATCTCATCATCCACCCAGGATTAGAGCGTCCGATTACCCCACACCGGTCACTACGTCGACCCTAAACCCATAAATGAGCACAAGTTTGGTTGTTTCGATCCGTTCGGGTCAAGCTCCGACGAACGTGAAAACGTTCGACCCAGTTCCGGTCCTTCTTGGTGCTTGTAGAGGAAGTTGAGGCGAGCTCAATGAGCCAAGAATCAAGTGAAATGGTGGTGTGTAGCTCGAGATATCAAGATCGAACCGAAAACTACCCTTTTCGGTTCGGGCCGTGCCGCCGCCGCTACAGGCCGTGTCTCGGCGCAAGGCTGCCTCTGGCAACTGCGCAAGGCCGAGGCGAAGCTCCTGGAAGTGGTTTGAGGTCGTGGGGTGGCCGGACGAGCTGGAGATGGCTTGCTCTGTTTTGCTTCCATTTCGGCCGAGAGGAAGAGGCGACGCGAGAGAGAGAGTGAGAGAAAGCACAGTGCTTTCCAAAAACAGAAATGGAGGCCGGACCAAAAAGGAAACTTGTCAAAAAAATTCTAGGGTTTTATCTATATATACCCGTTTTCGGAAAATCTTCTAAATTCGATAACTAATTCAGAAAACATCCGATCTTCGTGTTCTGCACGTGTACGAACTCGTATCGACGAGCTCTACAACTTTCATGAAGGAAGTTTCTCCAAATTTTGTACGTAGAAAAAGTCGATTTCTCAAACCGTGCATTTCGAGTTTTTCGTTAAAAATAATCGTTTCGAAACTTTGATAAATGTAAATGTGAATTATTATCGAACAGTAATCGTGAAATCGCATAATAATCGTTCAACACAATTACTCGACTTTAAAATGAAAATTGCGGGTATTACATTAGTGGTAGACAATCCAACCCCTAACTTCATCCATTACCTTACTAGTTTAGTTTAAAGTAGTTTAATTTACATTTGAGCATTTAATTTAGGGTTAAATATTGTTTAGTCCTTGAGCTTTTGACCATAAAACACTTCAGTCCCTGACCTTCTAATTTCACACGTTTCGTACTTCAAAATTCAGACCAATAGGTCATTGCCGTCTAAAAGTCGTGGTGAAATGTTTATTATGATGCCTCAGTTTTTTTTTTTTTGTAATAAATTTATTCATTTCTCTCCTTTTTTAAATTCTTTTTTCTTTATTTTATTTATTATTATTTTTTTCAAACAGAAAGAAAGAAAGAAAAAAAAATAAAATAAAAAAACAGAAAGAAAGAAAGAAAGAAAGAAAGGGAAAAAAATTCCTTTTCCAAAAAAAAATAATTAATTAATTAAAAAAAGAACTGAGGGTATAATAGACATTTCACCGTCATTTTTAGACGGCAATGACCTATTGGTCTGAAATTTTGAAGTACAGGAACTAAACATGTGAAATTAGAAGGTCAGAGACTGAAGTGTTTTCAAGCAAAAGTACAATGAGTAAACAGTATTTAACCCTTTAATTTAATTTGGTTCACCATTCTATCCAACAAACAATTTCACTACCACCACAATGTACATACTCACTATGAGCCTAGATTTTTTTGTGAATTTAAGTTTGTGATTGTACATTTGCATACTCTAGCTCTCCTTAGGTTAACACCCTAGCTAGTGAAAGGAATCCAATCCTCGTGGGTTCGACAACCTTTCTTAAATCCCTATACTATTACTTGTACCCCTTATACTTGAGGATGACTATTTGGCTAATAAGTTTTTGGCGCCGTTGCCGGAGATTGGAGTAAAATCCGATTCCTTGCTCGGTTTGCCTTTGGGGAAGCTAGAAATTTTACTTTTGTTTTGTATTTCAACTTGTGTTTTTTCTTCTTCTTTTATTTTCTTCGTTTTGTTAGTTTTTGTGGTAGTCACCTTATTTCGAAATTGTGGTAAGTACTTTGATAAGTAAATTAGTAAAATAGTAAATTGTGGTAAGAAAAAGATAAAGTGTGAGCATGTTGAAGATATATAAAAAAAAATCTTGCCTATTTGCTACTTGCTAGTTGCTATTTGTTTATTACTTATTGTAATTTCACCTTTTAGTTGTAAAATTAATTATTTGGTACTTAGATTTATTTCTTCTAGATTAGAGTTGGTAGAAATTTGTTAAAATTTAGAATAAATTAGATTAGAAATTTTATCTTTGTAACGTCGAGCTTACTCACTCAACATAAGTAAGTTTACCCAATTAATGCGATGTCTAGGCAAGGATCGAGTAAGAGAAAGGTAACCAAAAGATTGAAAAGTGAGCATTGCTCCACCAAAATCTTTTCCCTCCTTACCTGGTCGCATTGAAAAGAATTACCGAACTGTTGTGCGATAGGCAACACCCAAAGATCGGATTCCTCTTCTCTTTACACAGTGAAGGAAAAAAAATTAGAACTTAAAAAAAAAAGTCGCAATTTTGAATTTTTGTATATACCTTGAAGTTTATTATATTTCTAAGTTACTAATTCTTTGGGAACCTATAGGTACATATATAATTTCTTCAAGCTATGGATGGATGGAACCAAAGATGGAATGATCCAAGGGATTTGCGCAACAAAGCTATAATGGTGAACTTTATCAACAGTGGGAGCCTTACAACCCAAGTCACATGTCTTTTAACAATATTTGTGCTTTGTGTGGATCTCCACATCACTCACCTCTTGATTGTGTCTTGAGATTTGAGTATCCGGAGTTCATGCAAAAGTATGAGTACAAAATGAGCATGCATCACGAGATTATGGCATCCCAAGCATATCCTCAAGTAGAAGAAAATGATGAGTCTCTAAGATCTCTACTACAAGAAGCTATTGCCGAGATGAAAGCTTTCAATGTAAGAATGGAGGAAGAGATTGATCAACTCAAACTTCATTATGCATTAGAGCAATCATCTACCACCTTGCAAGAGCCACAAGTTTTTCTTGATCAAGTGGAGTTAACCTCAAATGAAGAATTGTATATTGAGCATCATGAGCAAGAGTTCTCTATTCAAGTTCGAGATGATGATGTAGATATACATGAAGAACCACTTGGTTATGGGAGCCATCAAATGAACAAAGAAGAAATTAAGCAAAGCATTGATGGTTTTGTGCAATTTTGGAAAGCAAAGGAGTTTGTTGTTAGAGATAATCTTGAAGAAGATGATGAGTACTTTGAGGAGAAATATGCAACAAATGAAGTCATGCACCATGATCCCTCCACTAATGAGGTCAAGACTCTCCAAGATGAAGAAAATCCTTCCATGCCTTGTCATAAAGAAGAAGTTGAAGAATCAAGGATTTTCCTTCCTCCACCATCTAAGGAGCACCATCAAGAAATTCCCAAGGAACAACATAGAACATTGAGCACTCATATTCACAATGAGAGTATTGAGATCAAGGTACTTTTACCTTTCAATCCACCATTTAGTGCTCAATGCTTCTATGATGAAGTGAAGGATTGGAAAGGAAGTGGTCCACATGTTCACAACCCTCTGCCTCACTCGCATATACCTGTACCACCTACTCCTTCTCCAAGCATCAAGTCCGCATCAACTTTGGAGAGTTCATGGATTGCTTTTGTTCTTGCCTCTATGACACTTTAAGAAGTCCTTTGGCTCCAAATAGTACGATGGTCTTGCACAAGAAGTATCGGGTGGTAACTTCTAAGGACCGGCTAGACATCCTAAAAAACAAAGCCCTACTTGGAGGTAGCCAAGCATGAATAAAAAGTTTTTGAATAAGAGACGATGATGATGAAGGAAAAATGTCATTTTTGAAGCAACACCAAAGTTAATGAGCTTGGATTGCAAGGCTTTGATGCCTTGTTTGTTGGTGACTGTTGGTGACTTGTAGATAGTATTATGGTCTTCAAGGGGGAGCTTTTCTAAACTCTTACATTTAGTTTATGCTTACTTGTTTTGTTTTAGTAATTATGTTAAGTTGTGTAGTTTTACTCCATCCATGCTTGAATATTTCTTTAAGAAACTTTTAGGAGCATCATTTTAACATTAAGGACACTGTTAGATTTAAGTGTGGGGGAAATGTGTGTTAGTGTTTTATATTCCAAAAAAAAAAACAGTTGTCTTTTCTTTTCTTGTACTTTTTGTGTTTCTTTTAGGTTCCTTCCAACACTAATGATGAACTTGAGCTTAATATAAATATGGGCTAGAAAGCATGGTTGGGTCTTATGAGCTTTATTTTTCAAAATAAACTATTATGGATCAATTGTTGATTTCATTTATATCTACATTTGTCATGTCAATATATTGAGCTAGAGAAGTAGAGTGAGACTTGTGGGAGCTATTACATGCCATATAGTGAGATTTGAGCTTAATTGAAGTGTATGCATAGTTCTAAGCACTAATTTCTTCATAAGTGGACATCTCATTTGCTTTGCATCTCTAGAACTTGCTTCATATCTTTCGAAACTCTTTGTCTCAATTTTACATCTTGAAAATGATTTAGGCAACTAGGAATCCACCATGGCCAAATGAGTATGTCCCAAAAGATTGAATATCCTTAGATTGCCACTTTGAGCCTTTGTGTAATTAGTCTTTCAATTCTTCACACCATAAATGTCTACCCTTTCAAGTTTTCCTAATGAGCAATACGAGATTGTTTAGGTCATGATGCTAAAAGAAACAAGTTGGGGGTATTCGGAAAAGAATAAGTGCGAGAGGTATACTTTATTTTGCAATTTTACTTTATATTAGTGAAAGAAAAAAAAAGTTGAAAAGAAAGCAAAAAGAGGAGAAACAAACGAAAATCCCAAAAGAATTGTCATTTCAATTCAATAATTAAGCTTTGTTTAAGTTTGGGGGAGTGGTTTGCAAAAGTGAAAAGTTTGAGCATCTTTAGTTCTTAAGTTTTTAATCTAAAAAAGATTGTTGCTTATTAAGTTGCTTGAAAATTGTTATTCCATTCTATTTCATTTCTTTAACCCCTCACCTAAGCCTCATTACATCCAATAAAAGCCCTTCTTCATCCAAGATGTGATTTTGTTGATAAGTGAAGATAAGATTAAAGAGCAAGCATATGACGGTATTGCATGAGATTGTTTTGAGTGTAAAATAGTTAACCCCTAAACATTTGTGTGAAAAATGGAGAGAATATCTTGTGAGTTTATGGTTAACATGGTTTGATATGCATTCTCAATTTTAATAAGTTGAAATGACAAATTAAAGATATGCTACACATTTCAATATACAAGCATTTGATCCATGATCCATGATCCACGAAGCTTGAAAGACTTAACTTGATTTTCATGCCCTATCTATATTGTGTTCTTTGAGGAAATTATTGGAAGGATCATGTAGTTGTTTTAGTGTCGGATTTGGGTTAGTTTGCTTGAGGACAAGCAAAGTTCAAGTTTGGGGTTATTTGTTGGATCATAATTCATATACATATTTGTTGCCCTAAAACATAGAAATTACTTGTTCTAAGTCCAATTTAGTGTTGATTAATCTAATTCCATTATTTTCCTAATCTTATAGTTTTGCTTAAACTTTTGGTTTATTTATATAAATATTTATTATGTTTTCTATATCATACTAGGAAATGATGGAGAAGCATAGGAATGAAAATTCAACTTTAGCACATTTCCTACTTCGGTTAGGAAAAACCGAGCTAAATAAGGAAGGAGGGGTGGAAGTCTAACCAAACGAACTCTAAATGAGTTGAAACTTTCTAGATCCATTCTAGATATTCTAAGGATCATTTCTTATTAATAGTTCAAGAGTGATTTCGGAGTGGAAGGCCTCCAAAAGATCAGTCCAAGTTTCTGCCTAAAAAACAGAAAAGGCTGCAAAGGAGGACCTGTACGGATTCCTGTAGTAATTTAGGAAAAAAATTAAGCCATAAATTATGAAATTTTACTAGAATAATCTAAACTTATCAATGAACATTTGGTATGAAGAAGTCAAAGGGAAAATCTGAAATCTTGGTGGAGATTTAATTGAAAGAAGAAAGGAGAAGAAAACTGTCATCTTGACTTTTGTGACCAAAAACCACTCCAATACTCTTCATTTTCATGTTTTCCCATGTACAATATAGAAAGCAGCTGCTCCTCTCTTCTCCTAAGGAATATATTTCTACTTTACACTCTTATAGCTCATCATTATTTCCCTTTTTTTCTTCATTTCTCCATAACTGTTTCCCTTAATTTTAGGATCTATTACCACTCTCATACTCCACCTCCATGCTTCTTTCAATGCTTGAACTTTTGTTTCCATTCATCATTTTACTCATTTCTCTCTTCTCTATATAAGGATCCCTTCATCACTCTCTTGAGGCACCACCCATTCCACCCCATTACATCTTCTTTCTCTCTTCATCTCTTTCATAAAACCTTTATCTCCACCTCCCAAAATCCAAACCCATAATATCCATACTCCTTAACCACTATTATCACCGCCATTACTCCATCACTACCACTCAAAGTTGGCCAAAGGAGCATCATATATTCATCACCATCAATAATCTTATCATCCATCCATTCCACCATCAAGGAGGATTCAATGAGCATTGAATGAGGAAAACAAATGTGGAGCTAGCCATTGATTTGTCAAGCTTCAATTAGTTCATTCTTTCCTTAACTCTTCGATTTACCTTGATGTACTTTATGGATTTGGTGCTAATTTGTATCATTATGAGTGAGCAGTTACTTTATTAGGGCTAGGGTTGAAAGCTCTAGCCAAGCTTGTATGAATTGTTGTTTTAATTTACATTTGATATTATTTGTGATTTTCATCTTCATATGCTAATTCAAGAAGTGAATGCATTCATTCAAACTTCACTAATTTGAATGTGTTGTGTTTGTTATCTCATGAAAAAATGTTTAGGGAGTAGTTAACCTTGAGCATTGATAGCATGATAGCATCCTCTATGTGCATGTGAATGTTGTGAGTTAAAATCACCAAGATCTAGGATTGGTTTGCTTGCATGACTATCTAAACTCAAATTTTTATGCATCTAGGAACAATGCATTGAGACTTAACCGGTAATAGGAATTGTTTTTAGGTAGTTAATTCTAGACTTATCCGGTTGGAATTGATAACATTAAAGAAGTTTAAGCCTTTGTAGTCTTATCCGGATTTAAAGAGGGTAATTGGGGGATTAGAATAGCATCACTTGTATTGGAATTTCAATACTTTAAAGGGAGGTTAGTTGTCATGCCCCGAATTTTAGAATAACAATTCCAAATCCGGAACATGAAAATACTATAACTCAAAATGATCAACCTGAAAATTTCTTTCCTTAACATACTCACCACACGAAATAAAATCAAACCGAATTTAGTCTCGGTTAATTATTACAACTTAAATCCAAAATGTAATGTAAAGCTCTAAATGAGCATACACACACCTCACAACGAAATCAATAACAAAACTGCAGTAACACCTAAGCAGCTCGGTCATCTCCCTGGTTATCCTGACCTGCAGGAATATCCGCTACACCATTGAATAGTGTACCGGGATTGCAACAACACAAAACCCGGTAAGCTTATGAAAGCTTGTATGAGTAAAAGAAGGAACTGTTACTTAATTTAATCTCATTTATTCCCACACACCGCAACACTCAATAATTTCCACATAAGCAAATAATGACAATCTCAATCAACACCAATTCAAATTTATCAAGACAACCCAACTCACAACTTTCTCCACAACTCTCATCATCGTATTTATAAAAATACGGTACTTGACAGACTAGAGCTCTAACTGAATCGTAGCCCGTCACCTGGCCTAGGTTATGGCATCCGACATATTAATCAATTATTGTATTTCATCAATATGTATACCTATATACATATTTAGAACGTCCAATAATTCCACATACTCAACCAATCGTATCTCATCATCCACACTAGGATTAGAGCGTTCGATTACCCACACCGGTCATTACGTTGACCCCAAACCCATAAATGAACCCAACATATAATATCACTTACTGAAATCAACCCAACCAAGATACATCATATTATTATGGAATTACACAATTGTAATATAATCAACTCAATCATATCAACAATCAAACAATCCACTCATCAATATATATTTTCCACGTAAATATATATATACGTAATCATCCACTCAGGAATGACCACTAATACCATCTATAGTTCACACAAGAAAATTATAAAATTCATTTGTATAGTTAAAATTCATTTTACTTACCTATGGACCGTGGTGATTCAAGTCCATGAAATTTTAAAACAAATATTTAATCGGCAAATATTTTTCACACAATTACTAAAATAAATAATTTAAAATGCTCGGTTCGTAATATGAACCACGTGAGTTTTACTCACCTCGAAACTCCCGCTGCGTCTTCAATATAATTATAACTCACAATAATCCAAATGCTCGTCAACTCAAGCCGTCAAGTACCTAATCAAGTACGGTCTTACTTAGCAACGAAGCATGAAATAAACCTAAATGATGATCCAACGGTCGGATTTCAAAATAACGACAATTCAACGGTCGGATCCTAAAACAAAGATAATCCGACGGGCGGATTGAATTTAAATGATAATCCAACGGTTAGATCCTCACGGATTGCCCTTGGAAACATCCTATCAAAATTATACGAAAATCCGATGAACGGAACTTCACTAATTGCCTCCCGAATCACTATTTTACAATTATACGAAGATCCAACGGTCGGATCTTCGCTCGTGACCACACAAGGTCATCGGAACAGTCATATGAACATCATATTAAAATTTGAAGTAAAACCGATGGTCTGATCTTTGTAAATCTCAAACCGAAGGTAAATTGTAAAACCGTAAATAGTAACGTCAAAACAGAAATTGACTATTTATCAACTTTTTCTAACATGACCAAGTTATATCTCAAAACGCTCGTATGGATGCATAGATCATCGTCGAGATAATAAAAACTCAAAATGTGGTCCGACGCGCCGCCACACGCGGTGGTCAGACGGTGGTCAACGCGGCGGTCAACGCCGGTCAACCACCTCCGATGCAAAAGTCGTCAACTACAAACTTCTTCAAAATGAAATTTTGAACAACTTTAATACCTGACTTTTTCGGAGATGAGGTCTGGATCGTCCTAGATCAGGCTTTGATGTTGGATTAATCTCGGCCCTCTGATCAGTCTCCAGATCGAATCAGGGACGTCGAAATCTTCAACTCTTGATCTACCACTCTACACTCAAAATCGTGATGCAAGCCATATATGGGGATGATCAGAAGGAAGAGCACGTCACGAAAATGGGGAGGATCGGCCCGTGCACCGCCGGAAAAATGGTTTTCCGGCCGGGTCGGGTTTGGGCTTCGGATAGAGGCTTCGATCCAGGCCTATGAGCGGCGGCTGGGTGTGGCGACGGCGGGGATCGACTGGGCGTGAGGCGGCGAAGCGGACGGGGGCTGGGTCCGGCGGCGGCGCGGCCGGGAAGACCGACTTCCAGTCGGGTCGGGTCGGCGGGTCTGCAAGCATAGTGACCAGGCCGAGAGAGAGACGGGGGGCTGATGTGCAAAAATAGGATTTTTTCGTCCTTCACAACAAACTCAGATTTTTCCACTATTTATAGAAAAATTTCGATTTTCAAATATTCATAACTTATTCATACGAACTCCGAATAATACGTTCCACATATGCACGGACTCGTATCGACGAGCTCTACAACTTTCATGAAGGAAGTTTTCCCAAATTTTGAACGTATAAAAAGTCGATTTTCACGACCCCCTAAATAACGTTCGTTTTCGAAAATAAAATCATTCGGAACCAATTTTCTCAACCCACGACAATCCAAATAATCCCAAATATCACAATTCAATTAATATAACAATTATTGAATTACATAAATTTATTGTATGAAAATCTGGGTCTTCACAGTCTACCCTCCTTAAAAGAATTTCGTCCCGAAATTCAAGCATGTTCGTCCACAAAAAGCTGAAGATATCTCTTCCTCATGTCAGACTCCAATTCCCATGATGCATCACCCTCATCATGATGACTCCACAACACCTTCACAAGATCAACCTCTTTCCTACGAAGTTTCTTTGTAGACCTATCCAAGATACGAACAGGTTCAACTACAAACGTCACATCCGGGTTCACTTCGATCGTACCGTGGTCAATCACGTGAGACTCGTCTCGAACATACTTCCTGAGCAGAGACACATGGAAGACGTTCTGCACACCCGACATGCTAACAGGTAAAGCAAGACGATATGCCAAGTTACCAACCCTTTCTAGAATCTCAAAGGGTCCAACATACCTCGGTGCGAGTTTCCCCTTCTTGCCAAATCTCACCACACCTTTCATTGGTGAGACTTTCAAGAACACATGATCACCTGTCTCAAACTCCAACGGTCTCCTCTTCAAGTCAGCATAACTCTTCTGTCTACTCTGAGCGGTTCGGATTCTGTCCCGAATAGTAGTGACCTTCTCTGTAGTCTCCTGTACAATCTCAGGTCCGATGAGCCCTTTATCCCCTGCTTCCGCCCAACAGATAGGAGTCCTACATGACCTACCATAAAGAGCCTCATATGGAGCCATACCGATACTAGAGTGATAGCTGTTGTTGTAGGCAAACTCTACCAATGGCAGATGATCCGCCCAACTACCCTTAAAATCCAGAACACAAGCTCTAAGCATGTCCTCCATCACCTGATTCACTCTCTCGGTCTGTCCATCTGTTTGTGGGTGAAATGCAGTGCGCATAGCAAGAGACGTACAAAATGCCTTATGGAACCTACGCCAGAATTCTGAAGTGAAACGAGCATCGCGATCAGATACAATCGTCACAGGCACTCCATGAAGCCTCACTATCTCGTTCACATATAACTTACACAATGCATCACCTGAATACGTTTTTGCCACCGGAAGGAAGTGTGCTGATTTAGTCAACCGGTCAACAATTACCCAAATCGAGTCATAACTTTGCCTGGATCTGGGCAATCCAGTCACAAAGTCCATAGAGATATCTTCCCATTTCCAAACAGGAATCGATAAGGGGTTCAGCATTCCTGCTGGTCGCTGATGCTCTGCCTTCACCTGTTGACAGATAAGACACTTCGACACGTGTTCTGCCACATCCCTCTTCATACCATACCACCAAAACTGCCTTCTTAGATCCATGTACATTTTAGTACCTCCCGGATGTATAGTATATCGAGACCTATGTGCTTCCCGCATGATCTCCTCTCTGAGGTTATCTACACTCGGTACATACAATCTCCCTCGAAATCTCAACCCTCCATCAGCCCCAATCATTCACTCGGAAGGACCCTCCACATCCGGGTCAACAGTCATCTCAGCAATCGTCGCCTGAGCAAACTCATCAAGTGTCTGACCCTGAATGATCCTGGAGATCAAGGTGGGCTGTAAGGTGATACTACCGAGAAAGATTCCATGTCCTGCTCCTGCGGGCATAAGGTCGAACTCAGATGCAGCTTCTAGCATGCGCCACTCCCGCACCATAATCGATGCCATGATTACCCGCGGTTTCCTACTCAAAGCATCCGCCACTACATTCGCCTTTCCGGGATGATACTCCAAGGTGAAATCATAGTCCTTAATGAGCTCCATCCATCTCCTCTGCCTCATGTTCAATTCCTTCTGGGAGAATAGATACTTCAAACTCTTGTGATCAGAAAAGAGTTCAAATTTCTCACCATAAAGATAGTGCCTCCAAATATTCAAGGCAAACACCACAGCTGCTAGCTCTAGATCATGAGTAGGGTAATTCCGCTCATGTACCTTCAACTGTCTCGAACCATAAGCAATGACACTACCATTCTGCATCAACACACACCCCAAACCCTGATGAGATGCATCGCTATAAATGACTAATCCACCACCACTAGTAGGAATAGTCAACACCGGAGCTGTAGTCAATCTAGTCTTCAGCTCAATGAAAGCCTTCTCACACTTATCCGACCATACGAACTGAGTGTCCTTCCTGGTCAATTTGGTCAAAGCCGAAGCAATACCAGAAAACCCTTCAATGAAGCGCCTGTAATAACCGGCCAATCCAAGGAAGCTACGGATTTCTGTAACCGTAGTAGGGCGACTCCAACTCATCACTGCTTCAACATTCGAAGGATCCACAGAAACTTCATCCTTCGAGACCACATGACCAAGGAACTTGACTTCACTCTGCCAGAAGTCGCACTTCTCGAACTTGGCAAATAGTTTCTGCTCTCTCAATGTCTGCAACACTATCCGCAGATGTCTCTCATGCTCCGCTGACGACCTTGAATAAATCAAGATGTCATTAACGAACACTACCACGAACTGATCCAAGTAAGGACTGAACGTACGGTTCATCAAGTCCATAAATGCTGCAGGGGCATTCGTGAGACCAAAAGGCATGACAAGAAACTCAAAATGTCCATACCTGGTCCTGAACGCAGTCTTTGGAATATCTTCCTCCTTCACCCTCAACTGGTGATATCCAGACCTCAAGTCAATCTTCGAGAACACAGTAGCTTCTCTAAGCTGATCGAACAAGTCATCAATCCTAGGTAAAGGGTACCTATTCTTGATGGTCACCTTGTTCAACTGTCGATAATCCACACATAGACGAAGTGAACTATCCTTCTTCTTCACAAACAACACTGGTGCACCCCAAGGAGACACACTTGCCTGAATGAACCCTTGTGCAAGTAAGCCCTCAATCTGAACCTTCAACTCCTGAAGTTCAGCTGGAGCCATTCGATAGGGTGCTTTCGACACAGGTGAAGTACCTGGTATCACATCAATGGAGAAGTCCATTACCCTTTTCGGAGGTAACCCAGGGATCTCCTGAAACACGTCTTCATACTCTGAAACTACAGGAATCCCTGTAATCTTTGAAGTACTACTCCCTGATTCAATGTGGGCCAAAATCCCTATCCTCATGGTGATGTCAGACTTCAGACAACGGTAATGAAACACCGGTTGTCCCGGAACATGGAAGGACACAATCATCCTAAAGCAATCAATGACAGCATGGTTCGGGCTCAACCAATCCATACCCAAAATCACATCATACGTGTGATCCGGAATCACAATCAAAGATGCAGAGAACTCTCTGCCACCAATCCCAATAGGGCAATCATCACAAGGCATGCTAAGCTCAAGAGACACACTGAGAGGTGATGTAACACACAATGATCTAGTCAGAGGCATAGCAATCAAACCCAAAACATCCACAACCGAACTAGATATGAAAGAGTGTGAGGCTCCCGTATCAAACAGTACTCTAGCAAGAAAGTGATAAATAGATAAGGTACCTTCCACTCCCGTGCCTGCCTGACCGATGGCAAAGACTCTAGCATGAGCAGGTGGTAGCTGCCTCTGCTGGTTACCCTGCACTCTACCCTGATTTCGAGGACACTCTTTAGCCTGATGCCCTGCCTGTCCACAGCTGTAGCATAACCTACCCCGTGGCTTCGTGCACGCACGAGAGATGTGGCCCGGCTCGCCACAGTTAAAGCACTTCACCGGAGCTGCTGGTGCTATCTGCCTAATAGGCATAGCCTGAACAGGAGGAGCTACTGCTGCCCTAGCTGGAGCCTGATGCTGGAACTGAGTTCTCTGTCTCTTCCAGAACCCACCCCTGAAGTCTCTAGCTCTACTGCTCCCTGTTATGGCCTTTCCCTTGCCCTGGAAGTCTCTCTCAGCAGACTCCTTCTCTCTACGAATCAGGTTCTGTTGCTCAATGATCTGTGCCTTAGCCAAGATCTCTCTCTTGGTCTTCAGCTCCAAGATGGCTACATCACGCTCAATCGAAGGACTCAACCCTCTCTGAAACTTCTTGGCCAAGTCCTCATCCTCCATCTGCCTCACATACTTGTACAGTCTGGAGAACTCCGCATCATACTCAATGACGGTTATCTTCCCCTGTACAAGTGCAAGGAACTCTCGCTCCAACCTCTCCTTCACTGCTGGTGGAAAGTACTTCTCCCTGAACAGCCTCTCAAAGCCGTCCCATGTCAAGGTAGACACCTCAATGCTCCTCTGAGTGACGTTCCACCACACCCTAGCCTCATCCTTCAGCATGAAAGCGGCTAGCTTCCTCTTGTCGGTCTCAGTGCAATCAAGCAGATCGAAATAGGTCTGCAAATCCTCTATCCAACGATCTGCCACCATATAATCAGTGCCTCCTCCAAACTTGGTTGCTCCCAAGCAAGTAATTTCCCTTGCTAGCATCAGCAAGCGAGCAGGATTATCAACCACAGCCACAGAAGGAATAGGCTGATCCTCATAAGGTGCATCTTCCTCCGACTCGAATACTTCTTCGACTGGAGGGGCCCTACCCCTTCCTCGGCCTCTACCCCTGCCACGAGGTCTACCTCTACCCCGACCTCTGGCCTCGTTTCCCTCAATCTCCATTACCTAATAAGCATGATATACTTGATTAATACACGCATAACACTTAAACAAAGCATAAGTCAAATGCAAGTCCATATTAACCAAGTACTGATCATACATAACAATGCTTAAATTTCCTAAAACTACTAACGTTCCTAGCCAACCTAACGCACTCACATACCCAATGACATTGTCAATACCGAAGAGCACACGATGGGGATCCGCTGCAGACGGGCCATCACTCGGTAAGTATTGACATATCATCAAATATGTACCTTACGCTCTGATACCAAACTGTCACGCCCCGAATTTTAGAATAACAATTCCAAATCCGGAACATGAAAATACTACAACTCAAAATGATCAACCTGAAAATTTCTTTCCTTAACATACTCACCACACGAAATAAAATCAAACCGAATTTAGTCTCGGTTAATTATTACAACTCAAATCCAAAATGTAATGTAAAGCTCTAAATGAGCATACACACACCTCACAACGAAATCAATAACAAAACTGCAGTAACACCTAAGCAGCTCGGTCATCTCCCTGGTTATCCTGACATGCAGGAATATCCGCTATACCATTGAATAGTGTACCGGGATTGCAACAACACAAAACCCGGTAAGCTTATGAAAGCTTGTATGAGTAAAAGAAGGAACTGTTACTTAATTTAATCTCATTTATTCCCACACACCGCAACACTCAATAATTTCCACATAAGCAAATAATGACAATCTCAATCAACACCAATTCAAATTTATCAAGACAACCCAACTCACAACTTTCTCCACAACTCTCATCATCGTATTTATAAAAATACGGTACTTGACAGACTAGAGCTCTAACTGAATCGTAGCCCGTCACCTGGCCTAGGTTATGGCATCCGACATATTAATCAATTATTGTATTTCATCAATATGTATACCTATATACATATTTAGAACGTCCAATAATTCCACATACTCAACCAATCGTATCCCATCATCCACACTAGGATTAGAGCGTTCGATTACCCACACCGGTCATTACGTTGACCCTAAACCCATAAATGAACCCAACATATAATATCACTTACTGAAATCAACCCAACCAAGATACATCATATTATTATGGAATTACACAATTGTAATATAATCAACTCAATCATATCAACAATCAAACAATCCACTCATCAATATATATTTTCCACGTAAATATATATATACGTAATCATCCACTCAGGAATGACCACTAATACCATCTATAGTTCACACAAGAAAATTATAAAATTCATTTGTATAGTTAAAATTCATTTTACTTACCTATGGACCGTGGTGATTCAAGTCCATGAAATTTTAAAACAAATATTTAATCGGCAAATATTTTTCACACAATTACTAAAATAAATAATTTAAAATGCTCGGTTCGTAATATGAACCACGTGAGTTTTACTCACCTCGAAACTCCCGCTGCGTCTTCAATATAATTATAACTCACAATAATCCAAATGCTCGTCAACTCAAGCCGTCAAGTACCTAATCAAGTACGGTCTTACTTAGCAACGAAGCATGAAATAAACCTAAATGATGATCCAACGGTCGGATTTCAAAATAACGACAATTCAACGGTCGGATCCTAAAATAAAGACAATCCGACGGGCGGATTGAATTTAAATGATAATCCAACAGTTAGATCCTCACGGATTGCCCTTGGAAACATCCTATCAAAATTATACAAAAATCCGATGAACGGAACTTCACTAATTGCCTCCCGAATCACTATTTTACAATTATACGAAGATCCAACGGTCGGATCTTCGCTCGTGACCACACAAGGTCATCGGAACAGTCATATGAACATCATATTAAAATTTGAAGTAAAACCGATGGTCTGATCTTTGGAAATCTCAAACCGAAGGTAAATTGTAAAACCGTAAATAGTAACGTCAAAACAGAAATTGACTATTTATCAACTTTTTCTAACATGACCAAGTTATATCTCAAAACGCTCGTATGGATGCATAGATCATCGTCGAGATAATAAAAACTCAAAATGTGGTCCGACGCGCCGCCACACGCGGCGGTCAGACGGTGGTCAACGCGGCGGTCAACGCCGGTCAACCACCTCCGATGCAAAAGTCGTCAACTACAAACTTCTTCAAAATGAAATTTTGAACAACTTTAATACCTGACGTTTTCGGAGATGAGGTCTGGATCGTCCTAGATCGGGCTTTGAAGTTGGATTAATCTCGGCCCTCTGATCAGTCTCCAGATCAAATCAGGGACGTCGAAATCTTCAACTCTTGATCTACCACTCTACACTCAAAATCGTGATGCAAGCCATATATGGGGATGATCAGAAGGAAGAGCACGTCACGAAAATGGGGAGGATCGGCCCGTGCACCGCCGGAAAAATGGTTTTCCGGCCGGGTCGGGTTTGGGCTTCGGATAGAGGCTTCGATCCAGGCCTAGGAGCGGCGGCTGGGTGTGGCGACGGCGGGGATCGACAGGGCGTGAGGCGGCGAAGCGGACGGGGGCCGGGTCCGGCGGCGACGCGGCCGAGAAGACCGACTTCCAGTCGGGTCGGGTCGGCGGGTCTGCAGGCACAGTGACCAGGCCGAGAGAGAGACGGGGGGCTGATGTGCAAAAATAGGATTTTTTCGTCCTTCACAACAAACTCAGATTTTTCCACTATTTATAAAAAAATTTCGATTTTCAAATATTCATAACTTATTCATACGAATTCCGAATAATACGTTCCACATATGCACGGACTCGTATCGACGAGCTCTACAACTTTCATGAAGGAAGTTTTCCCAAATTGTGAATGTATAAAAAGTCGATTTTCACGATCCCCTAAATAACGTTCGTTTTCGAAAATAAAATCATTCGGAACCAATTTTCTCAACCCACGACAATCCAAATAATCCCAAATATCACAATTCAATTAATATAACAATTATTGAATTACATAAATTTATTGTATGAAAATCTGGGTCTTCACATTAGTGGTAGACAATCTAACCCCTAACTTCATCCATTACATTACTAGTTTAGTTTAAAGTAGTTTAATTTACATTTAAGCATTAATTTAATTTGGTTCACCACTCTATCCAACAAACAATTTCACTACCATCACAATGCACATACTCACCATGAGCCTAGATTTTCTTGTGAATTTAGGTTTGTGATTGTACATTTGCATATTCTAGCTCTCCTTAGGTTAACACCCTAGCTAGTGAAAGAAATTCAATCCTCGTGGGTTCGACAACCTTTCTTAAATCCATATACTATTACTTGTACCCCTTATACTTGAGGGTGGCTATTTGGCTAACAATAAATAGTCGGCAGTACCCTTTAGTCATCACCCATTTGTATGTGTTAGTGAGTAGTAGTATTGAGATATTCTAGCTAGGGTAAGAAGAGTATTTTGGTCGATAGTACCCTCCAGATGGCACGAGATGTCAGTCAGCAGTAAACTATAGATATTCCAGCTAAAGTGAGTAGTTGTATAGTCTAATCAGTCCTTCCGGCATCTTCTATTTAGTGGACACCTAGTAAGTACTACTGGCGAACTTATCTTAGTAGCCGCCTGTTGAGTTCTACCGGTGATAGGTTCCTAGTGACCGTCTGATGAGTGCTACTGGTGACATGATCCTAGTTGCCGTCTAATGAGTCCAATTGGTGACATGATCCTATTGGCCGTCCGATGATTACAATTGGTGATATGATCGTAGTGGTCGTCTAGTGAGTGCTGCGAGTGAGGTAACTCAACTAATAACCACTTAGTGAGAGCTACGGGTGAAGTGCTAGATTTTTATTTCGTATTATCAATTTTTTGTTTAAATACATTACTTTAATCTATATTACTTTTTTCTTATCAAAATTTGATGATCAAGATTTAAAGGCAGTGATCATTAAGTTTCTTGTTGAAGTTAGTTATTATTATGGGAGTAGGTAGGCTCCAGGAGTTGGGGATTGGATTTGTATAATAGGAGTGTTGATTTTCTTTTACAAGTTTGGGTAGTCCATTTTTAGAGAAAGTTCAGCCAAATTTTTGATAAAATTTCTCTTAAGGTGGGCCCTAAAGTGTCACTTCGAATTTCAAGGTGAAATCCGGAGCGGGTCCTGTCAGTGGCATTGCTGACAGTGGTGATTGCAGTCGAGATGGTTATGATGACTATGTCTTGTTGTTCGAGGGTGGTGATTAGTGTGGGGTTGCCAATGGCTTTGTTGCGACAACAAAGGATATGTTTGCAAGAGTTTGGTGCTACAGGGCTCCAAATTGTAACTTGGGCTTGGTTAGTTTGAGCCCATTAGGTCCCTAAGTTTTACTTTAAAGTTTTGTTTGGGTCTCCATCCTCTTTTTTTTTTTTTTCCCAAAGGATTATAGGGCTTTTTTTTCCCCTTTTGTGTGAAGAGATCGTAAAAGAAACAAAATCTCTGGTGTTTCATTTTATTGATTTTCAGAGTTCTATTTTTCTTTATAATGGGCGTAATCTTAAAGGTGGGTGTGCTAGGGACAATGACAAAAATATCGAGTTTCGAGAAAATATCGCTGGTTCTAAATACGGAAATTTCGACGGAAATATGGAGGATATATCGATTTCGGTAAATAATCAAGAAAAATGATGGAAATTTGAAGAAAATATGGAAATTTTACTTGAAACTTTTAGATATGTTTGTTTTATCAATTGTCTACTACAGATGAAAAGAAGACCTTGAATAAACATTGTTATATAGTGATTTGTAATAATTTAAGATGAAACGATAAATGCTGAATCGTCGACAACTCTGAAAATTTTTGAAATAAACATCTAATTTTTTTCTGATGGCTGAAAACTCAATGGGAGGCTAGGCCATCACACCTTATATACATTTTAGAGTGAAGAAGTGAAGAAAGAAACTTGTTGTTTCCTTTGGTGTAAGGAATGAATGAAATTTTGAACTATTTATAAGATTAAAATTTGAAATGTTGGTGTAAATATTTTTTAAACATGTAGTAAAATTTATTCAATATGTAATTGATTATTCAAAGTTTGTTATTGGTTGGACATGCACAACCTAAGTTTTAGATTCGTAGCCAAAAATGAAAAATATATATATTACAATGTTGCAATTATATCACACATATGCGTGCAGCATTGTACGTAGGCTAAGGCATTCAGGTGGCAGCTTGGTGACAAAGGTTCGAACCTTGGTGACATTGTGGTTTTTCGATTGAATTTTAGGACAACTAAAAGTCAGCACGTGGTGGGGACAGGCAAGGGATTAATTTGCATGTTGAGAAAGGCAGTTATAGCTAGAATTTTCGGGAATCATCTCAAATTCCGCAAATTTCGCCTTAAACTTGGCTGGCATCTCAATATAATTTCGGATCCTCCGAAAAACGAAATCATCAGCGATATTTTCGAATTTTTGGTCCTTAGCTAGGGATATGCTGTGTACTGTTTAGGAATGTGGTTGGTAGTATATTGGGCGTAACTTCTCTTTTTGACGACTCTTATGGGTGTATCGTTATTGTACCTTTTCAACTCAATTCTTCTTTTTTTTTTTTGTGGAAAGTTGAGAAAATTATTTTATGTGAGAGTACTTGTTATCTCAAGATAGGCTAGATCATTAAAAGGCAAATATCTTGATGCAAGCTCAGATGAGCTACATTATTAATAATTACTAGAACTCAAGCATTGCCCACATCTGTTGTCCACAAGTAGACAAATACATATGACCATACAATTACAATTACTCACGGACTTCATCACGTGAGTAGACAACAATACAAATAATATGATTCTCTCAAATTATTTTTTGAGCATAACATGTTTTCGAAGGCCAGGAACATGAGTTTTCGAAATGTAGTCTTCCCAATCAATGCATTTGGGATCAAACTTGAACATTTCTGCATCTTTGTAACTCTCAATTGTTATCCTTTGTAATTCCTCTGCATTGGTGTCGTCAAAACTGCAAGTAGAACATGTAGTACATTGTGAGTAGAATTGAAAAATTCAACATTATTTAATCAATCAAGTAATTAAATTGAATAAAGAATACGTACATGCCCTTGAAAAACATGTAAGGTTTGTATAGCTCTACCAAGCGCATCACCAATCTGAGTTTACGATCATAGTTCACATACAATTCTTGAAAATATTGGCCAAATGCCATATTCACCAACCTTAATCCCTTCAAATGAGTAACAAATAAAATAAGAATTGAAGTGACATAATAATCTCAAGACTGCTATTACCCTCTAAATGCAATTTGCGCATAGAAAGTGATTCACAGTTGTTAATCCTATTATATTCCTTTATATGTGAAAATGTTATTATTGCTCCCTGTAGAAAATCATTCTGAACTTTTCTTCCATTTTTTTTTTGTGCGAATGTAAGTCATTGATGAAATATTAGCTTACTAGTGCAGAATAACTTTGTAAAATGACATTATTGACTGTCATTGTAGGTCAGTTATTACTTTCGTTTTACTCTCTCTAGTTCCCATCAAGAAGAGGAAGGGGAAGAAACAAACCTGCAAAGGTAGCATGTAGCGAATTTGCATGTACATGTGAAAGCTAGCCATAGTCTTGAACATTGTAAACTTGCCAGCCTTAACAACGGTTCCATCCATGTTAATCCATGGATTTTCAGTGCAGTATTTGAACACGATATCATGAATATCACAAAATTTTATAGGATTTCTCAGTGAGGTTCCTACATGATATATGATGCCAGAATATTTATTTGCATTCACTGCCATTGCTGCAATTATCGAATTCACCACCATGTCCACCGGAATCTGCACATTTTCAGATTTAATTGTTCCCTTTAGGTTTTACATACAAAGAGACCATCATACATATACATACATACATACATATATATATAGGATTTTTCTCAGGTAAAGATGTCCTTAGTTTTTCTTAGGTGCGGATTTGGTGTTTTCACCCACTTTCCGATCATATTTTCACATCTTAACCGTTCCGTTTTTAGAACCTATTGTATAGATCCCCCCTGCAAAATTTCAGCCAATTTGGTGATCGTTAAGGCATCCAAAACTGCAATTTACACGAACGGACCGAATCTGTCGAACCGGAACCGTTCGTATTTATAATGGTAAATTGCAGTTTTGGATGCCTTAACGATCACCAAATTGGCTGAAAATTTTCAGAGGTGGTCTATACATTAGGACCTAAAAACTGAACGGTTAAGATGTGAAAATGTGATCGGAAAGTGGGTTAAAACCGGAAATCCGTACCTAAGAAAAACTAAGGACGTCCTTAGTGTAGCCGGACTGTGTATGTATATATATATATATATATATATATATATATATATATATATATATATATATATGATGGCTACCTCATAGACAAAAGAAAAAATTACACTCTGGTCGATAATAATTTTAAAATTGTTTATTTGGAAGACTCACCATATCAAATACTGTCATCGGATCGACGAGTAAGCATGGGAGCTTCCCTTTATAATAACTAGCAATTACGCTATCAATTGTTCTGTAAAACATCGACATTGAGTATATACCACACATGAGCTAGTCAAAATGACAAAATGATTGCAATAAATTGACCACACTTAATTACTGTGGAATGAAATTGGCACTCTTATTTTTGCAAACTACATTCCTCGTTTCCTTCTTACATGAGTGTCTTTCCAATGGATATATGCATGACAAAAAGAAGATTGAGGTGTAGTTTGCAAGAAAAGCTAGAGACTGGAAATGCCATTTTCTATGTAGCTTATTAATTACCTGAATCCTTGAATCCAACCTGGAAATGGTTCCTTGTATGTACTAGTAACCACTGTTGGACGTATAATGACAAGAGGTAGATTTTCTTTTAAGCGTCCTAGAAATATTTCTCCCATCGCTTTCGTAAATACATAAGTGTTTGGCCATCCATACACTTTAGCCCTAATAATAATTATTTTTTAAAGCAAAAGCAACAACAATTAGAGAAGTCCTAACAATTATTATTATATTAATGCAAAAGAGATTAGGTGAGATTAGTTTTAGAGAGTTAAATTATGGATGCTGAAAAACCTTTCAATGCCGAAATCCTTCATTGTGTTTGTAATAACTTCTTGTGAAGCATCTTGTGCTTTTAGTTCATTCAATTTCTCCTTCACCAGTTTCTTTTCCACTGCTTCAAAATCAAATTTAGTCATCTCCTTCACCATTTCATCCATCGAAGATGAGTCTTCCAGTAAGCGTCCACCCCTCTCGCCACCTACATAAGCTGGAAACAATATTATCATTGATCAGTAAAGGAATTCCATAGACACTAACACTAAAAGACTGAGGTAATAATCCATAACGATGAAACTTAGAAGAATACTGAAAATCTAATCGATATTCTCTCTTTCTTTTTTTCAAAACAATATAAGCTTTGTTGTCCTCGCTAGAAAAAGGTTGGACAATACTCTTGTTCAATCAGTTCGGATACAGTACCCATCTTAACTGTTTATTATCTTTTAGATTAAGTACGTACTAATCAGAGTCGTTTTTCTTTCTTCTAAATATCACCATTAGAATTTTCCTAGAATATGAACTACAATGTGAGATATATATATATATATATATATATATATATATATATATAGAGCTCTTCTCCACTGCAGACGTCCGCAGTTTTTTTTAGGTACGGATTTTCAGTTTTGACCCATTTTTCGATCATATTTTCACATCTTAATCGTTCCGTTTTTAGGTCCTAATGTATAGATCACCTCTATAAAATTTCAGCCAAATTGGTGATCATTAAGGCATCCAAAACTGCAATTTACAACAATGTACACGAACGGTTCCGGTTCGGCAGATTCGGTCCGTTTTGTGTAAATTGCAGTTTTGAATGCCTTAACGATCACCAATTTGGCTGAAATTTTGCAGAGGTGATCTATACATTAGGACCTAAAAACGGAACGGTTAAGATGTGAAAATATGATCGAAAAGTGGGTCAAAACTGAAAATCCGTACCTTTTTTCTTAGGTGCGGATATCCGCACCTGAGCAAACTTATATATATATATATATATATATATATATATATATATAGCAGACTTAGATAAGTGTCCAAATTGATGGATATAGTATTTTGACAATATATAAATTCTTACCTAACCTTATATAAAACATGAAAAAACAATGAAGATAATGAAGTGTTAGATTACTAGATCACAACATCTTATAATTTGTTTTTTGAGAATAAACCAAACCAACCAGTTGATACGTGGAGAAACATCTCTAGTTTTAAGCATTTCTTTGCAAAGTTCATCGCATGCAGCACTCCAAATGTATTGACGTCCAGGGCGATATCATACCTACATAAACAAAATGTAAGACGTTAATTAAGAGTACATATGATGCCCTAGACTGCAGTTTGAACTATCAATTTACGTAATTGGAAATAATCAATTAGGTTTACAAGGGAACCTAGATATGGATCACTGATTTACACATGAGTGTGTGTGTGAGGGCCATTCCACTAAGAGATTCTTTTTCTTGGCCAATTTAAGGGATCGATTATTAGACAAACTCTTTAATCACATATCAACATCTCTACCGTTTAGTTTGTAGAATTGTAGGTTTACATGAGTATGTCACTTCTACAAATTTTCAACAACATTGGTGACCGTTAAGGTTCGAACTAGAATAAATCAATGGACGAACCAAATCGATCTGTCCAACCTGAACCATTTATGTTCATAATTAGTAAATCATTATTATGAATATGAAAATGATTATCAATCTTGCTGAAAGTTTGCAGAATTGATCTACTCATATGAAACTAAAAACTGAACGGTCGAGATCTTAATATGTGACTGAAAATTGAGTCTAATAAGCTATCCCTTAAATTGACAAAAAAAAAAAAGATCCCTTAGTGTGGAAGAGCCCTGTACGTGCGCGCGCGTATATATTGTGAGGGGGGTGGGGTTTTTACCTTTCGTCAAAGTTTGTGGTGGCTGCACAGTTAAATATGATTTCTATTTCACTGCACATCTGCTTCCTCTGTTTCAATTCTTTGATTCCGAGGTTTTCAGAAGCGACGTCCCCTGGCAAAGCAACAACTTTTTCTGAAATGAAGGATTCAAAATCTGCGCCGCATTTCTCCCTCAAAACTCTGAACAGCTCCTTCCCTATGATCTTTATAATCCATATTGCAAACAGGGCCAGTCAGTAAATTGAAAATAACTAATTACCGTCACTACAAGGTGACATGAAAACGAAAGTGTAATTTTTCTTTGAGTAGTTATTAAAACCTCATTGTTCATGCGCTTTGTGGCTGACTTGGTGTCGGAAGATCTTAAAAGAAGGTAGATCTTTTTCACATCTGGTTGAACCCGGAGTATTTTCTCCAGAAACACTGCGTTCATCCACAAGTTAACTTGCTTATTGTCATTTCAGACCAAAAAATAAAACAAAAAAATTGCTTGTTATCATGAGAGAGAGACGCATTCCAAGGAAGCCAGTGGCTCCAGTAACCAAAATTGTCTTACTGTGCATACATATATATATATATATATATTACCATTCCAAGGAAACGCAGTGGCTTCAGTAATCAGAATTATCTTATTACGTAGATATAATGTTATGCTATCCCTCCCATATTAAATCAAGAATATAAATTGGGAGTGTAGAGAGGGAAGTACTGTTTGGTCTATTTTGGATGGTTTCTTCGAATATTTTCAACGGCTTAGTTTGGGTTTATGAATGACCAAACCTCTGTTTTGCCTTTTCTTTCTTGTTCTGTTCCAAAATATATTAGAACCAATCTTGATGACAGCAGGAAGCGCCTTCGGACGTTTCAATCAATACTAGAATGAAGTAGGACATATTTATTAAACCCAACTGCCGACATTTACAGCTTGCAGATTCAAACCATTGCCTTATTATGTCCCTCATCAGGCCGAGTTTACTATACTACTTCATGCATGCACAAATTAAGCTAATTACTATTAAGAGAGCGACAGAGAGAAAGAGTACTTACCCATTCCAAGGAAGCCGGTACCTCCGGTAACTAAGATGGTCTTGCCCTTCAGATAACGGAGTATGCTCGCCGACTCCATTGTAGAAAAGAGTGCTAAAAACTCAGGGCTAGCTAGAGAGAGATCAAGCAAGGGAAGTCAAAACTGGAGTGTCTTGTTCTGTGGTAAAACTAAATCTTATAGTGATGGAGTACTGAAATTTTGGTTGAGTGTGGTACTTAAACTAAAACTTAAATGCTCTATATCTTTGGTTTCATTCACAAGTTGGGTTAAATCAAAGAAAACACTTTTCTTATTTCGATATGTTAAGAAGAGGCCGAACACCGTCTCACTTATTCATTCTTTTCTCTCTCCTTTTATTCGGATATCTATGCTGAAAAGTATCATTTCGATGTAATCCACTATTCCCGCATTTAAGCCCAAGAAAAAGGACAATGATTCATGCTATTCCTGCAAAGCAGAAAAGTAGATACACGTACATTTGTATTTAAATGCCCAACTATATTATCTGTACAGGGTAGATAAAGCTGGCTAGCTGGCTGACTTTAGTGGTTAAACCATTTCGGAAGATCGATGGTTACCTATAAGAATATTGTTTCTCATTATTCAGATGGGTGGGCATGTCCACGACCCTTTGTAGCTGGTCTCCTCATGTGGTTTAACCCCTAGATTTTATCTATCATCTTGATAAGCAACCTAACAAAATATTGTTTCTTTTCAGCCAACGAGAGAAAAGCTGAACACTCCAAATCTCTCAACCTCAAGAATTTCTTGATTTCATTCCTCAACTTATAAGTTTCCATTGTCTAGGTATATAACTCGAATGCGACCCTTCAACAAAGGATATAGTTATATTGCTATAGTATGAATAAGATTGCTTCCCAATTTCATCAAGTCTCTGATGGCTATTGGCTCACGTTTTGTCGGTATTGTATTGTTTCATCCTTCTGCGTAATACTTAAGAGTCGATAAATGGTGAAAGAAACAACGCAATATGTACTAGGTACACTGATTAATGTTCAGAGTATGTCAAACGGTCCACGCAATTGTTTATTTAACAGGATTGTTGCTTGTGTATAGGACTGTTCAAATGAGTCCGGACAAACATGGTTGTACTTGTTATCACTTTCTTAAGATCTTTCATTTCGTAGCGTACGTTATAATAAAAATCAAATCGGATCTACGAGAAATTAATAAAATTAGAAATTCAAAAGTCATTCACAGTACGAAATATAAAAGAGTTGGTCATCATAAAATTGAATTAACTGTTACTGATGGTTTTAGATAACTATACTCAGACTTAATTTGGTATTGCGGTGAGAATATCTGGCTGTAGAAAAACTCAACTGTAAAAATAAACAGTAATAAAAAAACTCAGCAATTCGTTTGGTAAATTATTTTTTGAACATGATGAGATCATAAAAAACATGTTTAACGTGTTTGGTAACCTATAATTGTTACGAGTATGTGTAAAGACTAAAAAGTTTTGTTATTGGTTGGTTTTGGTCTGCATGATAATTTAAAAACACAACTCCATTACATTACTATTCAAATAAAAAAAAACTTCATTACATAAACCTTAGTTTGTTTGCATAAACTGTTAACAATTCATTATCTTGCAAAGTTGCTGTAAAAGATTGGCAGATGAATAGGACCTACCCATTTACTTATACAGAAAAGAAAAAAGAAAAAAAGAAGAATTTATGCTTTATAGTCCAAAATCGTAATCGGAGCACATGGTACAAAATTTTGATTTATGAGAAACGGCTTGTAGCAAACTTCCGTCTGAGATTTGGGATTTCCAGAGTCTAGTGAATCGATCGGTGCTAAGAAGACCAAAGACACCAAGGAACTACTCAAAGTATGTTAGTTATATGGAAAATCAATGCTTGATTCTTCACCTAAAAATGTATATCCACACTAAAAACCTCATTAGAAGTTGTTTGAACCTATATTTGGCAAGGCACACATGACACATAGGTATCAAAGTGCTTCTCCGATTGCTCAAGACATCTCTTTTCAACTGAGAAACAAAACAAGATCATTTCGTTCCATTTTTAGTAAAATAGTAAAGGATATTCCATTAGTAATGAAAAAAGGGGTTGAGGGGATCCGTATATGTTGTTCAGGTCGATTAAAAGGCGCAGAAATAGCTAGAACTGAATGCGGAAAGTATGGAAAAACATCTCGTAATGTATTTAACCAGAAATTAGATTATGCTCCTGCGGAAGTATCTACTCGTTACGGAATCTTATGGCCCACAAGAAATTTGGTTTAGGACCGAAGTTGAATGGTTGAATAGTCGCAGCATGATGAGTGTCAGCAACGCTTATAATAGAGCGTGTTCCTTACCAAGTGAATTTCATAGAAATAATCTTTTAGTCCCTTAAACACTCGACGTCTGTGCCGAAGCTCAAGGGACTGGGGTGGGGCGCTCTATTTACACCTAAATTTGACAAGGCTCACAAGGCAGACATGTGGGTCAGGCCCATAAAGCGTAACGAATGATTGCGGCTAATCAGCTGCTATATGATAGATCACTGCTATTAAATGCTCGCGGCTTAATGAATGGCCGCGATTGAATGGTGTTAGTCAAGTTCATAAAGGCCATTAGATGCAGGTGTTAAAATGATTTAGGATATTTAAAAGCCGCAGAGATTAAATGCACGGTTATGAGTTTTAATTCTCAAGTTAACAGTTATTGCATTCAAATGCAATTAACCATGCATTGATTCTCAACTTTGAATTCATGGATCAATACGGTCTCGACAGTTACAGCCAAGATTGTATCTTTTTCTTATTCAGTAATATATGATTCACTGTTAAAGTGACCATAATTCTCTTTGTTAGGGGTCCTCGACCAAACACTCTACGCGATTACTCTAATTTTATCTCAATACTTTTCAACATTTTTGCAACATTTATCAATCTTTACGTGTTTGTCTTATCATTTTGTTTACCAGTATTTATCTTTCCTGCACTTTACATTGTCATTCTTTACATTCATGTAATTTATCTTTTCGTTGTTTACTTTGTCTGCACTTTATTTCCTGTTGTTTACATTATTGTTATTTATCTTCCTGCATTTTATTTGCTGCACTTTTACATTCCTGTACTTTCGTTTATGCTATTTATTTGCTACTGTTTACTTTACGTCATTTACTTTATACAAAATCACAAAAAAAATCATTATCACTTCACTTTCACATTCACTCACCGACTTATACAACACGAATACTGCGGCTAGGTGACGCATGTCCATGCTAAAGTCCATGCATTCAAGGTAGAGAGAACCCCGCGGCTAAGATTGATCCTTCCACGCGAGTTGGCAAGCCCGCACACACGTCACTACTCCCGAAGGACACATGTAAGCCAAAGAAGCCTCAGCCCAGTGACACGTGACCCAGACAATTTTTTGAGCAAACAGAAGCACAACAATCAATGTGTACATCAAACAAAGTAGAACCTAGCTGCAACTATATATGATGTAGAAAACTTTCCAGGCCCATCCCTCACCTTGTTTGAAAACAGGGGAAGAATGAAAAAGAATAAATTGAGCAGCAATTAACAATAGATTAGATTAGACATACCTAGCCCATGTGATTCTTATCCCAGTACAATGAAAAAAGAACTAAAATGTCCATGGAGAGAGAGAGAGAGAGAGGAGTGCAGGGAAAAGAACAAAGGAGAAGAAAGACGGATCTAAAAGAACAGGACATAATGTGTCATTTGGGAAATCTAGTTAGGGTATTTCAGGAATGTTGAAAATTTCATTAAAGGGACCGCTTCTCCGTTACGCGTTCGTCGAATGAAAAAAACCATGCTAGCAACTGTTTTTTATTTTTAAGGTTTCGGGCCGCAATTGGTAAAAAAACATTAGATTAAAATGTTTACCAAACAACTAATGAGATGAAAATGGTGAAAAAAGCATAAACTAGCCTGAAAACACAATACCAAACTGGGCCTGATTAGGTTGGCAAATGTTTTTGGGAATCGTACCGACTCTAATTTCACTTTCCTCTCCCTAGAAAAGTGGAAGGGTGGGGAATATGGAGGCCCAATCAAACTTAGTGGAGACGTCTCATTTTCTTGATTTTTTTTTTATTAAGAAAGAAAATTAAGACGAAAAACCGGAAGCACAACCACCTTAAAAATGATCAAAGTAGAAGGCGAAGCTCGACAAGACTGGCAACTTCGAAAACCAAAATCAGGGGGAAGAAGTAGAATGGCCAAGGGAAGCTAGGCTATCAGCAAGGAAACTGGCTCTTCCACCAAATATGAGAGAAAGACACCAAAGAGAAACGACGCAGCAAGTCATGAATATGTTTGCACCTAAATTTCTCAAGGCCAACATGGCAGACAGGTGGTTTGGGCTCAAAAGACATTTTTTTTTCCTAGGACAGCGGTTGAATGATCACGGCTAGCAAATAACCGTGGATAAACGGTCGCGGCATAAGAAAGGACTGCGGTTGAATGAAGCGGTATTTTGAACCATGGTTAAATGACCATGGAGTAATGATCTTATCGATGAAATCCCGGTAACACTACTGAAAGTATTTTCACTACAGTTTTCATTTGCTTGACCAGCTTTAGCAATACCTTTTTCCATGCTTTTGGCTGCAATCTCTGGCCTGTTTCAAAGAAGAGAGAGAGAGAGAGAGAGAGAGAGAGAGAGAGAGAGAGAGAGAGAGAGAGATCTATATTACACATAGATGTGCCTACCTTTTATAAAGTATACAAGAGTTACTGATAGCCAAAAGAAATAGTTAGTAATTTTACAAACCAAAACTACAAAGAAGTTAAATAGCTTAAAACTCATGTTTGTACACTTTGACCAATCTTACTTTGTAGAACCAAGCAAATGGGCTGGAGATTCATCCACTTCAACTACTCTTACTGTCATGCAGACATTACAAATGAGAAACTTATTACGTATAATGGCCCATCATATTTCCCAAGGCTCCTTAAATATACACTTCAATTTAAATCTTCAGTATGATCACTAAGCTATGTATTAAGTTTTCTTTACCACAGGAAAATGTAGCACCATATACTAACTTTAGGTATGCAGGTTTATTCATGATATGTATTTCAACTAATATAACAGTATAGAACAGTCCCACAATAACGGCAAAGCAGTAGCAAACCTCCAAAATTCTAGTGACCCCTTGTCGTTAAGCTCCAATATAATCATGTAATTTTCTGACTGGAAGTAAATATAAGTCACCAAAAGTTATATCAGTTGGTTTCACCATTCAATCAATTATCCTCTTAAGTTAAACTGATCTAATATTCAGTCCAGGAGGAAGCCTGTCTGGATTATCCAAGTGCTAATGATCATACCTACACAATTAATTAGCATTGAATTGAGAAAAGAAAACAGATATCACTTTCAGACATTGGTGGAATCATCGGTCCCTTCTGTTTCTTTATCAGTGTATTTTATAAGAGTGCTCTGTACGTGATTACTTATCCATGTTCATAGTTTACAGATTATCATTGCCCGGAAAGAACTAAACTTGAATGTAACTACACCATTCTAAGCTTAACCAAATCAAAACCTCTAGCATTGCTTCACAATGAAACTGGCAACGAAATTGAAACAATGAAGCAACAAAACCATACAATCACTATAACAAGAAAATAACCAGAAAATTCAAAACAATTTCAATTACATTATCAAATTCAAAGCTTCAAAGCAACAAAGAGAGTACCTTAAACGATCAGTGCGGCTCCTCCGCCTCCAGCTATCCATGACCCAGTGCCCATTTCTATACAAAACATCCATGAATTGAAAAACTTACTCTCAATTCTGAAGGCGTCTTTCTTTTCACTAGGCCAACCTTCATCGTTCCGCCGCCAACCTTCACTGCAGCCGAGGTAAGGAACTAGGTCGAGCAACCTCGGCCATACCTTTGGCTCAAACACTATCGACCACAGATCTTTCCCTACATATGATCTTTCAATATGTCAGAGAAAGGAACAAAAAAATGAATCTATGCAATCCAAGATCTCGATTCGATCACCATTGATTACAAGGACCCTAATTTGTCATCTGAGAATAAATTACCAGAAAAATTGCATCAGATTCTGGTAATTTGTATAATTTGAGCATCGATAGAAGAATGTCTAACCTCGGCGAAGAAGAGAGCTCCAGAGAAGAGGCATCAAAAATCAAAATCTGAGTGTGAAGTTGCGTCGAGGGAGATGAATTGTTGTGGTTTCGGTCGATTTGCACCAAAATGAAAATTTAGGGCAAAAAAGGAGGAGAGAGTTACTAGAGATAGAGATTCAAAAGTGAAGCTAATGGAGAGATGTCGATGTTTTGATGCACAAGAGGAGGAGACAACATCGCTTAGCAGTAAAAGAAGAAAGAATCATGCAACGGAAGACGGTTGCAGTCGCAAACCCGTGATTTTAGCAACGGCATCTTAATGCTGGCTCAAACTCTTATGCTTTTGCGACTACAGGTTTTGCCGAAGCAAATATATGAGCTTTGGTGATGGCAATTGAGTGCCGACGCTAACTATGTGCACAGCCATTTGAGTTCTTTTTTGTAGTGGATGAAAAAAAAAAAAAAATTCTTATAATAAAGTGTTAAATTAGCCCCTTCCAAATCTACATCCTGGATCCGTCATGGGCTACACATAAACAACTGAAAGATTGTACCTGATCTTGATCACTTGGACAAGAATATGCTTATTCATGTGTTACGGTTCGAGGAATAAAGAAAGTGGGAGCCATACTCATGCTACAACACTTCGATTGTCTAAGGTATAGAGATATTCATCGTACACTCATTTTACATCTAATTATGGTGGTGTTATTCACACATGCATCTCCTCTATTTTTTTATTACTTTAATTCAATTTTTTTTATAAATTACCATAACTACCCTCTCTTATTAATTATGTTTTTTTTTCTTTTTTTATTTGGCAATCAATCATCCTCAAATCCGTAAACCCTTATTTCCCTACAGACACAGAGAACTTCAAAACTCTTTTTGATTCCCTCTTTTCTTTTCCATCAAAAGCTTCTCTAGTATAGTCATTCTATCTCTCTAATGTGATGCTTTGAAGTTCAATCATGACAGAACAAGAAACTTTAGACCCATCTTTAGAGAAAATTTTACAATTGATTTGCAATGTGGAAGAAAAATATGAGTTCAGTGATCATTCGAGCCCCTTTGAATCCATCATTCTTGGCAAGATTCTAACTAAAATTATTTTGGTGTATTTGAATCCATTGAGCAACTATAGAATTTACAACAGCCTAATAATGATGGCTTTATGATGATAGACATGATTTGTTCTACTATATTATGCTAGTACATAGAACATAATATTGTCTCCACATGAAGATTGCAACTCATTGCATTCAATATTATGTAGAGCATCTCCAAATTTTGTGTACATCATCAGCTGTAGTACGTGTGAAAACTTGTGGCTGAAGTGGATGAAACGTTGATTCCATATTTTTTTTTAAATTTGAGGATGCTGCACCTGGATTAAGAATCATAAACAAACAAGCATTGAGCTAATAATACAGGTCATTTCACTTAAGTTTGGTGGTTTTCAAAATATGAGGACAAACTTTGCAATTTGGATTAAGTTGGATGAAGGTATTACCCGAGAAGCATATTCCTTGTCTAATAATACAGGTCATTTCACTTTAAAATGTATTATTTTTCCTTAATTTATAGGTAAAAAAGATTGATTTATTGTATAATGATGTTTGATTCATGATTGACTCGCCAAATAGAAGAAATAAGAAAGAAAAAAGAAAAAAGAAAAAGAAACAGAAATTACAAGAGAGGATCATTAGGGTAATTTATAAGAAGAATTGATTAGAAAAATAGAATGGGTGTGTAAATAGAAAAAAGGGGTGTGTGAATAGCACCACCCTCTAATTAAACTAAAATTATAATTTAATTGCCAAATTTATTATATTGGACAACAAATTTACCACATTCATGTTACACTAAAAACCCTAAGCGACTCTAGTAGCCGCTCTCACCAAAACCCCAAACCCTAGCCTATCCATCAAGGCTGCACATCCTCTACCATCGCAAGCATGGCTATTATTGATGATGTTACAGCAAGCTTTGCTGCTTCTCTAGCCCTAGCGCACTCCGAAGTTGTGGATATCTCCCATTTGAATGGCACAGGAAGCAGATCAACCTCTCAAACTTTCCTCCTGGCCAAGCCTCTGATGAAAAAACACTTTGGCACCGCAGATCTCCAACGTCATTTTCGACGTATTTGGGTACTCGATGGAGCTTCAAGGTGCAGGATCGCACGCAGGGGCGGTATGTTTTTACTTTTGATCAGAAAAGAGATCGCAACAAAGTGCTTCGGGGAGGGTCGTAGTACTTTCATCGTTCCCTTGTTCTGCTGCAGCAATATGATGGATTTGAGGACCCGCTTGTAGTTCCAATGAACTTGCTCTTCTTCTGGGTTAAAATTACAGGTATTCCACCTGCCCTAGAGGAGACAAATATCATTATGAATGTTGCATCTCTTGCTAGAAAGTATCTGGATTTTGATCAAAAGCTGTTTGATAACAAAGGCCTTATTAGGGTTCATGTTGCGCATGCTCTCTCGCACCCTTTCTTTCTGAAACGTGTGTTGAAAATCATCCCTGGTGTTGTGGAAGAAATTACATATTTCTTTGAGAATTTACATGGCATGTGTAAGGTATGCAATCACATTTTCCATGAATAGGATATATGCCCTAATAGGGATGTACAGGTCCAACATGCCAATGCTGATGAACAGGTTAAAACTGGGGCTTCTCTGACCTCCCAGTTCCCTGGATTCAATGATCTTCATATCCAACAGGGTGCCTTCAGGTTTCATGGAGTGCAGTCACCTATTCTGCCTCTAATTGCTCGAAATTTGTTTGGTACTCCAACTGTGCACAAGCCACGTCGTCCCATTGTGTTGAGAAGTGAAGTTTTAAGGCCTGCTGAAGAGAACAACGCCCTAGCCTTAGTCCCAATGGTAACTAAACCAGCTATTGTAAAGAGAGGCCGACCTACATCGCGTTACACATCCCCAAAAAAGCTGAAAGTTCAGTTTGGTGAAAGTGACACTGCATCCAGTTCATTTATGCTACCAAAGAAGCTAAAAGTCCCGGAATTTCATACTAAATTATCTGCTAAATCCTTGGGATTGATTGAAGCTCCAGGAGGTGTTCTAGTTCCCAAGGAAGATCTGCACCCAAAGGAAGCCATACCACTGCTCAAGGCAGAACAAAAGAAGAAGAAAGGAAGACCTTTGGGGTTGAAAAACAAAAATCCGTAAGGTGATTTGCCCTAGTAAACCTCCTAGTCCTAGTGTTAAGGACAAGGAGAAAATTTAGTTTATTTTCATTTGAACTTTGCCTATTTACTTGTCTTTGGTAACGTAGTTTATAGACTTTCTTAAATAAGTGAGCATGGGTACCGTCAAATGATCGGACCTAATCTATGTATTACTGTGGATTTTTTTTACCACAAACTCTTTATCTACCCAGAGATGGTAGATGGAGGATATGTAATGGTCCTTTCTGGCATGAGAATTATTAATATATCGACATGATATTCTTCAAAAAAAAAGAAAAAAAGACATCTATGTTACACTATTTACATATAATTAAAACAATTTACAACATTGACAACAAATTTGCTAATAAATATGTAATAAAGTTGTCGGTAGAGTAATTACCGTTAATAGAACTATGTTTTACACAAAATATAACTCATGTTACTAGAATGACTACAAATTTATTGTCAGATATATAAATGTATGTATGACATGCAATACATACATGTAGAATTTTCCACAACGACTCGTTTAGTGAGAAAATTTAAGGGTTCAATTCTTTTGAAAATATCTTACCATATTGATATTCAAAATGATAAATGTCTTCGAAACTATAATTTGCATACCAATATTTGCCGATATTTGTTGAAATTTCTATTGACACTAGAAATTTCCATCAAAATATCGTAAATTAAAAATATCGAAATTTTAGTCAAAATCAAAATTTCAAACATGAAGTTTTGCCCAAAATCGCGGGTCTGCCAACCGTTTTCTGTTCTGACTACGACTGAAATTGGCGTGCTATGGCTCAAGTAGTGGCTGACGGTTGTGTCTCAATCTAAAACCCAAGTTTTCTTCATCTTTTCACGACCACTTTCTTTTTACTTTTGTTTTACTCTATGTGTTCTAACTTCTGTTTCTATTGGTTTGGTTCAAATTAAGGGGAAAAAATATTTCATAAACCCCCCAGTTATAATCCCGTCTTTGCTTTTTGTTCTTTTATTTTTCTTGGAAATCCTCCTTGGGTGATCAAAATTAATTTTATTTTTAATTTTATTTTTAATTTTATGTCTTTTGTTTCCTTGACTAATTAGATTTAATCTAGGTCACCGAATTACAATTAAATTACACGAATACTCATGACATCCATTCTTTTCATTTATTTATACTCACTTTTTATTTTTCGGTCAGTTATTTATGAGAGATTTTATATGCACATCTATTTTTTATAGATACACACCCCTTCAGTTTTTTTTTGCCATCTGCCCCCTACTTCTGCCTCTTTTACCCTTCCACCTTTATCTCTCTCTCAGCAACATCGTCTCTTATTTGGTACTCTTATATCAAGCAACCCACCCAATATTTACAAGCAATCAATAACCCTACTCAAACCTTGCATCTTAGGTCCGAACATCATCCCAGGATTGAATTAATGAAATACAAATGGCATAGAGAAATCAATCATAATATGAGCCCAGTCTGGAGTCTATACAAGATTCATGCAGAGGATAAACCAAATGGAGATTCTTGGCCTTTGTAATGTTTTTTCCTTTTCTCCTTCAAAAATCATATCCTAATGCAAAAAATGGCTGTAACCTATACACATTCCGCAAGCTTTAAACCATGGGATATTAGTAACTACTGGATTATGGTTAGTATAGTCACCCAAATACCGAGCAACCAGCCGGTCTCCAACGTCACTGGCGATCCTTGCCGTCGAGCATATAGCAGGAAGAGCCAAAGAGGTGAGATTTTTCTAGTTTGTTATAAAACTGGGTAAAATAGAAATTTAAAAATTTACAAAAAAAGGGGTGTGTACTAAGCAAGTAGGAATGTGAGAATAAAATTATTCATTATTTATACACTGCTTTCATATATGGCTTGTAGAACTCCCTCAGTAGTACGTCCAAGAGAATGGTTATGATATCATCATCATCATTTATAAGCATGCACATAATAAATTGGCGACTTAATTGATCGTAAAATAATAGTGTCATTAGGCATATTTCATTAATTTATCAATATTAATTAAGCAAACAACTATTATGGTTACAGTTTCAAAAAATTTCTCTTTGCTCCTTTTTTTTTTTTTTCATTTTCAAGTTTTTTAAAGAGGATCAAAGGATTTCACTCCTACTCTCATGGTAACTCAAATCCAGGACCTCGATCCTCAGTAGTAAGCACTCTCTTTGCCCTTGATTCGATTAAAACTGAAAAATAAATATCTAATAAATAGAGGGTATGATGGTACTTTAACTAATATTAGGAAGAAAAAAAAAGAGCAAAAAAAATGTGCAAATAATGTGGGATTGGAGCACATTCTAACTGCAATTGCAATTTGCTAAAGTTATTTTTCTTATACAAGAGCAAAAACAAAATATGAACTTTATAAATAAATAATAAAAAATATGTTTAAGGAACACTGAAATTGGGAGAGAATTGCAGTGTCGTGCTTTTATTGATATAGAGACCTCTTTATATAGAGTATTACAAGACATACAATCAGAGTTGTACAAGGAAAGATAATCGTATAATTAATCGGATATCTATGAATATCTCCGAGAGTATCTCTAATTCTAAACTCTATTACAATTAGGTCAAGTAACCTACAGTTTCGGCCATACACATATTCTGGATTTACTTGAACACTTCCCTTTGTGTCGCCCAAATGTGGTGCTCCTCTCGTTGCCTCATTAAAAACTTTGCCGAGTAACAAAAACCATGTGGGACAAAAATAACGTTGTTCGAAGGGGAAAAAGAGCCCAACACACCCTTCACGTTTCAAGACCATACATATAGACATCTCCCCCTGATGTCTGCATCTTCCCTTGATGACAAAGGTCATGGGAATTCAGATAACTTCTGCAAACGATGCTACCAACATGTTTCTCGAAAGTGGAATTTAGGCAATGACTTAGTGAGCAAGTCTGTCATACTGTCCTCAGATCGAACCTAGTTCACTTTGATCTTGAGGAGAGTTTGTTGTTGCTGATTATGCTTGGTGTTGTCGCTTTTGATGTAGCCTTACTTCATTTGTTCAAAACAAGCAGCATTATTCTAAATGCTCGTAGGCTTATCTGTGGTAGACTTCAAACCACAATTGTTAGAAATGCATAATTATGGATCCAATGCATATAGGTTCACGAACCACTTTGTAAAGAGCAATAATCTCTGTATTGTTCAGAGATATAGTGACTATGGTCTGTTTTGTAGACCTCCAAGATATCACGGTCTTTACCAATGGTGAACACTTACCCCAGTTTAGGAATGACCTTTGTGTGGATTAGAGAGATAACCAACATCAGCAAAACTTTTCAAAACACATGTTGTTTTGGGATGGGGATATAGGACGCAGGCCAGTGTTGGCGCCGTTCCTGGTGTATGATGGGTCCAAATTCATCATCTCTCTGTAGGGGTAAAATAAGCCCGTATCAGTTGTACATCTCTATTATCGAAAGATATCTTTTACACCAATCTAATGGCATCATGTTGGTGTAGAGCTATACCTTAGCTAACAAGTTCACTGCAAATGAGATGTCCGGTCTTATGCATTGAGCTAAGTACAATAATGCGCCTATTGTACTCAAGTAAGGTATTCCTGCCTCTAGCACATCATTAGAGTCTCAAATTCAACTGAATTGCCCATTCATTTGTAAGGACCCATCATAGAGCGTTGTGGCGATGCAATTGGCACATAAATGGCACACTCAAATATGCGTAAGTATGTTATTTGTTGTCACGCCCCGAATTTTGAATAATAAATTCAAATCCGAAACATGAATAATAACAAATACAAATAACGTTCTGAATTTTTCTCTCAGAAACCAACACGTCTCACATCACTCAATGTTACATAAACCAAATCCTCAAGTTACTTATTACAGCACACTCTCACCAAATAAAATAGTAAAGCTCAATAAGTATAACAACCTTACCATACAATGCTTTAAAACAATACTATCACTCTAAATTACACGATCACCACCCTGGTTCTCCTGACCTATAGGATTATCCACTACACCATTTAAATAGTGTACCAGGATTACAACAACACAAAACCCGGTAAGCTTTTGAAAGCCCGTATGAGTAAATAGAAATAAAACAGTAAATCAACAACTTTTACTCAAAACAATCACAACTCAAAACAAAACATTACACCTCTATTTCCAAAACATTTTCTAACAGATCTCATCACTCACCACTCTGCCCATCTTATATAATAAATATGTATTCATGATCACGAGTAATTCAACTCGCTGTTTTCATGTCATACTTCAATTTTCAAAGTGTATTCATGATCACGAATAATTCAACTCGCTGCTTTCATGTCATACTTAAATTTTCAAAATTGTATTCATGATCACGAGTAATTCAACTCGCTGCTTTCATGTCATACGTCAATTTTCAAAAGTGTATTCATGATCATGAGTAATTCAACTCGCTGCTTTCATGTCACACTGTATTCATGATCACGAGAAATTCAACTCACTGCTTTCATGTCATACTATGGCAGATAGACTAGACCTCTAACTGATCATATCCACTAACCCGGCCAAAGGCGTGGAGTTCCAAATTTTCTACCCACGATCATATTTGATCCACGATCCCCAACTCGTAAGTCTTTGGATCCACGGTATAAATACCAAAACATTTAAAGAGTCGCACTGGACCCAAAATACTACACGATACACAATACTTTTCAAAATAGATATTTATTTCCATAAAACCTTTATCACTATAATCACAATATAAATAAGGAAATTAACGACATTTGGTTCGTAATATGAACCATGTAAGATTTACTCACCTCTTATCCAGCTGCGTCCTCTAAAAAGGCAAAATCACAATAATCCAATCGCTCTTCAAATCCAACAGTTACGTACCTAATTAAGTACTGTCTTTACTTAGCAAACGAAACACGAAATAAACTCAAATGACGATCCAACGGTCGGATTCTACAAATAAAGACGATCCAACGGTCGGATCAAATTTAAACAATGATCCAACGATCGGATTTAAACGATAATCCAACGGTCAGATCCTCACGGATCGCCCTTGGAAACATCCTAGCAAAATTATATGAAAATTTGACGGACAGATTCTCACGAATCGCCTCCCAAATCACTCTTATACAATTATACGAAAATCCAACAGTCGGATTTTCACCCGTAACCACACAAAGTCATTGGGACAGTCATACGATCATCATATCAAAATTTGAAGCAAAACTAACAGTCAGATTCACAAAAATCGCTAACCGAAGATAAAACATCAAAATGTTAAATAGGAGCGTTAAACCCTAAATTGACTATTTATCAACGTTTTCTAACATGACCATGTAATATATCAAAATGCTCGTATGGATGCATAAATCATCGCCTAGATAATGAAAACTCAAAACATGGTCTGAAGCACTGCCGTACGCGCATGTCAGACGGTGATCAACGCGGTGTTCAACACCAGTCAACCACCTCAGATGCAAAAGTTGTCAACTACAAACTTCTTCAAAATGACAAGGTGAGTAATTTTCATACCTAGAGCTAAGCGTGATTTGGTCTAGATCGTCATAGATCGAGCTTTGAAGTTGGGTTAATCTCGGCTCTCTGATTACGTTTCCAGATCCAACTAGAGCCGTCAATATTCAATCCTTGATCTACCACTCTACACTCAAAATCATGATACAAACCATATATGGGGATGATCAGGAGGATGAGGAGATCATGAAAATGGGGAGGATCGGCTAAGGTGATGCCGGAAAATCAGAGGATCGGGTTTTTGGCTCGAGGGAGTGCTTCGATCCAGGTGGGGGAGCCGGGGCGGGGCAAGCCGATTGGGGGGGGGGGGGGGCGACTGGGCGACTCCAGGCGCACGCGGGGAGGGCTGGGTTGGCAGCGGTGGAGGCGTGTGGCACAAGGGTCGGGTCGACGGGTCGGCCGGGGGACTGCGCACAGGGGAGAGAGAGAGAATGGGCTGGGGGGAAGAAAAATGGGATTTTTTTGGGTTTCTGAAAATTCCAAAAAAAATCTCTATATTTATAGAAAAATTCTAATTTTTAAATATTCGTAATAAATTCATACGAACTCTGAATATTACGTTTCACATATGCACGAACTCGTATCGACGATCTCTTCAACTTTCATGAAGAAAGTTGTCCCAAATAACGTTCGTTTTCGATAATAATTTCATTCGAACCCAAACTTCTCAAACCACGACATACGAATTTATCCCAATATCATAATTTAATTATATGAAAATTTTAGTCTTCATAGTCTACCCTCCTTAAAGGAATTTCATCCTGAAATTCAAGCACGCTCATCGAGGAACAACTTTGGATACTTCGATTTCATATCTGACTCAAACTCCCATGAAGTATCACCCTCGTCATGGTGACAACACAATACCTTGACCAAATTAACTTCCTTCCTTCGAAGCTGCTTTGTAGACCGATCCAAGATACGTTCAACCACGAAGGTCACATATGTATTCACCTCAATAATACCGAAATCGATCACATGTGACTCATCATGTATATACTTCCACAGCATGGATACCTGAAAAACATCGTGTACTCCAGACATGCTGGGTGGCAAGGCAAGCCTATAAGCTAGTTCTTTGATCATCTCCAAAATCTCAAAAGGTCCAACAACCTTGGTGATAAGTTTCTTTTCTTGCCGAATCTCACTACACTCTTCATGGCAAGACTTTCAAGAACACATGGTTGCCTTCCTTGAACTCAAGCGGCCATCTTCTGAAATCAGTATAGCTCTTCTGCCTGCACTGTGCTATTCGAATTCGGTCCATGACGATTGAAATTTTTTTCATCTCCAACTTCTGCCTAGCAGATAGGAGATCTACATGGCCTACCATAATAAACTTCATATGGCGCAATGTCACCACTAGAGTGATAACTGTTGTTGTATGCAAACTCAACCAACAAAATATTATCCTCCCAACTTCCCTTGAAGTCTCGCTAACTCGTTCACGTATAACTTGCACACAGTGTCTTCCGTGTATGTCTTCGACAGAGAAAGAAAATGTGCCAACTTTTTCAAACAATCAACAATCATTCACACCAAATCATAACTTTGTCTGGACCTAGGTAATCCAGTCACAAACTCCATAGAGATCTGCTCCCAATTCCATAGGGAATAGGTAATGGCTTCGACATACCTATAGGTCTCTGATGCCTTGCCTTCACATACCGGCAAACAAGACACCTGGACACAAACTCTGCCACAGTTTCTTTATCCCATTCCAACTGTACCACTATCACTTGTACTGAATTAATCATAGACTTCTTCTTCAGTCTAGGCACCTCAATACATTTCATGCCACTAAAAACTCTAAGAGATAAGGCGAAACTAAACACCAAATCTTCGCCTTTCACCAACATCACAACAGACCTCAGTCTTGCTTCACTTTGAAGCTGAAAACAAATTCCCTAAACTTAAGTTCATCATTCCACAGATCGAATAACGCATTCACACTTAGAGTAATTCCATAAAGCTTCTAGAACAGTCTTAAATCCTCGAATTAAGACATGTCTAAGTAAGATAACTAATACAAGTACAACACCTGGCATCATCACTTTACGATATTCTACCACTCCATTTGGTGGTAAACCAAACCTTTCATGCATCACCACTATGCAAAAACAGCATATCATACTAATTACTCAACCATCCAGAATCATGTCCCCACAACAATATCTTTATTACTTCTCTGATAAAGCATCTAATGAACTTCTAAAATTGAAAATAACAATTTCAATTCAACTCAAATCTCATCACACTATTTCGTCACAGTTATCCAATCACGAGGTCACATTATGCTTTCCCTAGACTAAACCCAACTCTTTCATGATATCAACGAATCATGTATCCCTACTCCACAAGTGTCCTACCATCATAGAACATAATCAAGATAAAGTCTAGCCTCGATTAAAGCATACAAATCATTGTCACACAAACTACCACCAAGTACTGCCAGACAAGCATAACAAGTTCTGCTACAGGAGTCATATAAGCACTACCACAAGGGTTGTCACATAAGTATTGCTACAAAAGCATTTCACTACACAGACAACATTACAATGAATATTCAACTGTCTCAACCCATAAGCAATAACACAGCCATGCTGCATCAACACACACTCCAACACTAAATATATGTATCACTGTAGATAACTAAACTATCGCCACCAGTAGAATAATCAACACTGGAGCTGTAGTCAATCTAGTCTTCAGCTCATTAAATTCCCTCTGGCATTCTTCAGTTCATACCATCTAAATGTCTTTCATGGTCAACTTAGTCAAAGCTGAAGTGATACTAGAGAATCCCTTGAAGAATCACTGATAATATCCAATCAAACTATGGAAATTATGGGTCTCGATAATAGTAATAGGACGATTCCAACACATCACTATCTTAACTTTAGAAGGATCCACAGAACTTCATCCTTCCAGACCTCATGACCAAAAACTTAATATCTTTCTGCCAAAATTTACACTTCTTAAACTTTGCATAAAACTTTTCTTTACTTAGAATCTCAAACACAGACCTCAGATGCTCAACAATGACTTGGAATCAATCAAGATGTCATCCACGAATACCACGACAAATTGATCCAAATATATTCTAAACATACAGTTCTTCAAGTCCATAATGCTGCAAGTGCATTAGCTAAACCAAATGGCATGACAATAAACTCCTAATGTCTATACCTGGTCTTGAAAGCAGTTTTAGAAACATCTTGTTCCTTCACTATCCACTGGTGATATCCGGATCCCAAATCAATCTTCGTGAAAATGGTAGCTTCCTTAAGTTGTCCAAACAAGTCATCGATCCTAAGTAAAGGGTATAAATTTTTGATCTTCACCTTGTTTAACTGTCGATAATCTACGCACAACCGTAGTGAATCATCATTCTTTTTCACAAACAATACATGTGCAACTTAAGGAGAAGCACTAGGTCTAATGAACCCCTGCTCAAGTAAACTCTCAACTTGAACCTTCAACTCATTTAAGTTCAATTAGTTTCATCCAATAAGGTGTTATTGATATAGGTACTGTACTTAGTATCACGTCGATAGCAAACTACACTACCCTCCTTAGAGGTAACCTATGTATCTCTCGAAAAACATCACTAAACTCGAAAACCATGATAATCTCTTCCCTAACTGCAGCTCTACTCACAAGTTCCAGATGAGCCAAAAATCTTGTTCAATGGCTAAAACCCTGACCAAAATAAGTTCCATCGACTGGTTACATCATGCAAAATCGAAGCATTCAACCCAGTTGAAACTTCGTGACCAAACTCTTTTCATCTTTCTATCTGTTAAACCGATATGCTTTTGAGAACTCTGCCTCATAATCTCTCACACTCCTATCTCCTTAAGTTGGTAAGATCAGTTCCTTTTTCAACTGTTCCCTCACTGAAACCGAAAAGTTCTTCTCCTAAAAGAGTTCCCCAAAACTATCACAGGTCATGGTATACATATCCATTAACCTATGTGTGCAGTTTCCACCACACCCATACATCATCCTGGAGCATGTACCAGGCTATCTTCCTCATCCTGAGGTCACCACAGATGACCATCTCAAGGTATGTATTCATATTCTCGATCCATTGTTACCCCAACGTATGATCTGTACTTCCTCAGAATGGGACTACTCCCAGACTCCTAATCTCTTTTGCTGACCTCAACAAACGAGTGGCATCCATCACATCAACCACAAATGGAATAGGCAACTCAACCTCTGATGCCTCCACCTCATCCTCGAATATCTCAATAGGAGAGATCATGTTTTTACGTTGGACTTTACCTTTACTTCTGGGTCTACCTTGACCCCTAATTATACCTCCCAAAAGGTCAATTACCTTGGAAACATATCAGTATGTGGTTAATACTTGCATATCACTCAAACGCAAGTATAACTCAAATCATAATAACCAATCAACCACACCACTATATTAGAGGGTACAATCCCATCACCTATGTCAAATCTGAGTTAAATATGAAGGTTTCCATTCTTCAAAAGATTAAAACTCAAGAAGCTACACAAAGCTTCTACCCATACAACACTAGTTGACACAACCCTCTCGACTCCACACTCTAACCCTTCCTACATACCCAATGGCTATATCAATACCTAAGAGTATATGATGGGGATTCGCTGCAAATGGGCCATCACTCGGTCAGTATTGATTATCACCAAATATGTACCTTACGCTTTGATACCAAACTGTCACGTCCCGAATTTTGAATAACAAATTTAAATCCGAAACATGAATAATAACAAATACAAATAACGTTCTAAATTTTTTTCTCAGAAACCAACACGCCTCACACCACTCAATGTTACATAAACCAAATCCTCAATAAGTATAATAAACCTCACCATACAATGCTGTAAAACAATATTATCACTCTAAACCGCACGATCACCACCCAAGTTCTCCTGATCTGTAGGATTATCCGCTACACTGTTTGAATAGTATACCGGGATTGCAACAACACAAAACTCGGTAAGCTTTTGAAAGCCCGTATGAGTAAATAGAAATAAAACAGTAAATCAATAATTTTTACTCAAAACAATCACAACTCAAGACAAAACATTCCACCTCCATTTCCAAACCATTTTCCAACAGATCTCATCACTCACCACTCGACCCATCTTATATAATAAATATGTATTCATGATCACGAGTAATTCAACTCCTGCTTTCATGTCATACGTCAATTTTCAAAAGTGTATTCATGATTACGAGTAATTCAACTCGCTGCTTTCATCTCATACTATGGCAGATAGACTAGACCTGTAACTGATCATATCCACTAACCCGGCCAAAGGCGTGGAGTTCCTATTTTTCTATCCACGATTATATTTGATCCACGATCCCCAACTCGTAAGTCTTTGGATCCACGGTATAAATACCAAAACATTTAAAGTAGTCGCACTGGACCCAAAATGTAGGGGTGGGCAATTTGTACTGAAAATGCGGTTACCGACCCGAATTGCACCGAAAAAACGGTTCGGTAACTGCACCGAACTAAAATGGTGTCATTTTATGGTCACACAGCACCGAACCGCATAAAAGCGGTTCGGTTGCGGTTTCAGCTCATAAACCGCCCGATTTAAACCGACCCGCACCGAATTCATTTTAATTGCATTTTATTTATTTATTATTTATCTATTGAAGGAAATGTTGGTTTTTAATATATAAGAAATCCATTTTTGTTTAGGTTTTTAATTTGTAATAAGTTGCTATGCTTGCTTGATCATTGATATATATATATATAGGGTATGTATGTGTGTATATATATATATATAGGGTATGCTCAGTGTTCAAATATGGTATTTCTGTAAGTTGCTTGATATTTGGGTGACATTTGCCAATTTGTGTGAACTCCAAATGCATTCAAAATTATCTATGCCTTATTGAAACTGTTAGGTAAAAATACATTTTGTTTTTGACCCTCTCTTTCTAATTGAAATTAATAAATCGGTCCAAACCGAAACCGACCCGCACCACACAGAAAAATGGTGTAACCGAAATAATCGGTTCATCTCTTTTATAATGCGGTTGCGGTTTGATATATAGGCCAACCGAAAAAAACGGTTTGGTTGCGGTTTGGACCTTAAACCGAACCGAACCGAACCGCACCTCGCCCACCCCTACCAAAATGTTTCACGATACACTATACATAATACTTTCAAAACAGATATTTATTTCCATAAAATCTTTTTCACTTTAATCACAATATAAATAAGGAAATTAACGACATTTGGTTAGTAATATGAACCATATGAGATTTACTCACCTCTTATCTAGCTGCGTCTTCTAAAAAGACAAAATCACAATAATCCAATCTCTCTTCAAATCCAACAGTTAAGTACCTAATCAAGTACCGTCTTTATTTAGCAAACGAAACTTGAAATAAACTTAAATGATGATTCAATGATTGGATTCTAAAATGAAGACGATCCAACGGTCGGATCGAATTTAAACGATGATCCAACGGTCGGATCCTCACAGATCACCCTTGGAAACATCCGAGCAAAATTATATGAAAATCCGACAGACATATTCTCACGAATCGCCTCCCGAATCACTCTTTTAAAATTATACGAAAATCCAACGATCGGATCTTCGCCCGTGACCGCACAAAGTCATCGGGATAGTCATACGATCATCATATCAAAATTTGATGCAAAACCGACAGTCAATATTTGCAGCAAAACTGACAGTCGGCCCTCAGATCACGTTTCATATCCAACCAGAACCGTCAATCTTCAATCCTTGATCTATCACTCTACACTCAAAATCATGATACAAGACATATATGGGGATGATCAGGAGGGTGAGGAGATCATGAAAATGCCGGAAAATCTAAGATCCGGCCGGGTCAGGTTTTTGGCTCGGGGAAGTGCTTCGATCCAGGTGGGGGAGCCACGGCAGGGCAACCCGATGGGTGGGGGGGGGCTACTGGGTGGCTCGGGGCGCATGAGGGGAGGGCCGGGTCGGCGGCGGTGGAGGTCGGTGGAGGAGTGTGGCACGTGGTCGGGTCAACGAGTCGGCCGGGGGACTACGCACGGGGGAGAGAGAGAGAGAGAGAGAGAATGAGCTGGGGAAGAAAACTGGGTTTTTTTGGGTTTCTGAAAATTCCAAAAAAAAATCTCTATATTTATAGAAAAATTCTAATTTTCAAATATTTGTAATAAATTCATACGAACTCTGAATATTATGTTCCATATATACACGAACTCTTATCGACGATATCTACAACTTTCATGAAGAAAGTTTTCCCAAATTATGAATGTATAAAAAGTCGATTTTCATGACCCCCTAAATAACTTTCGTTTTCGAAAATAATTTCATTCGAACCCAAATTTCTCAAACCATGATACGAACTTATCCCAAATATCATAATTCAAATAATAGAATAATTATTGAATTACAAAATTTAATTATATGAAAATTTGGGTCTTAACATTTGTACCCAGTCACTAGTCGTAGACGAATTAGCATAGCTGTATGCAATATTGCATCATCCCAAGCGGATATAAGGAGATTGGTGCCCATTACCAATATCCGGACTACTATCGTAGTCATTTCTGCTAGACCATTTAGATGTGTTCATGGAATTTAATGTCCAACATCAGTCTCAATGCAATAACCATCGAAAGTTTTTTATGTAAACTCTCTAGCATCATCAAGTCCAATTGACGGAATAGGATGATCCGGGGAATGAGCCAGTTGTTGTATGATATGTGCTAGGAGTGTAGCATAAGCAGCATTACGTGGACAATGGCATAACAGATGACCAGCGTGTTTACGTGTCAACCAACATCATGAGATATTTAAACGTCCGCAAGTTGGTTGAACTAGTCCACAGAATCCCCACTAATTCTATGTAAGAACATAATGGGTATTTTTATATCATTTTCATATGACGGTCTCAATCCTAATTTTCCTAAGGAACAGGCTTTCGAACGAGAGGCTTTAGAAGCAACCAATGAGGATTTTGGTGGGACATGAGTGTCTGAAATGCTATTTGAAGCAAGTTGGTGATGGCAGCATCACCTGGGGCATCATTACCATGATGGACGCCATCCATGGCATCATGGATAGGGACTGTGCTTGACCTATGCTAGTGGTAGACAGAGGTGGTGCCCTAGGCAGCAGCGTCGGTCACACTTAGTCCAGGAAACAACTTTTGATTCATGCTTCGTTTCGCTCAAGAGAAAGGATGTCCATGTTAAGTCTTTGGTAGATGGATCATTATATCATGACCAGGATGACCTGTCCTATTGTGACAGAGCCAATATGTGTCTAAGTCCAAGAGATCTTCTCTCATAACTTCGTTGGATTTAATAGCTCGAATAGTGACCTATAATTCAATAGAGAGACACATAAACTTCTCTAAGATGCGCCTTTGTTCACAATCGTTAGAGGTATTACAAAGGAACACATTTCCGTTCTCTACATGCGTTTTTGCATGGAATCCGTTGGCTATTCATAGGTGCGATTTTCCTTAGAAGTGTAGAGAGTTTTTGTGATAGTAATCAAGGTGCCATTTGGTAAGGGAAACTTAGGCTATTCCATGTCCTCTAATTAATACTGATGGCCCAGCCATCTAGTCACAAAGTCATATGCTCAGAATCAACATTGAGTCATTATGAAAAGAACTCAAAATTTTATTCATAAGCCAATGGAGTTACATCATTGTCTCATTGACCAAAAAAAATCTAATCCAAAATGCTAGCTAATGCAAAACAATGATAGCCGTCTAACTTCTTTCGATATTTCCAAAAAAATGTGACCAGTGAGTAGAGAGATGTCGGTGGAACAAGGTTCGCTTAAGTACCACTAATCTCAGAACCTTCTTAGACATCACACTTACTTTGGGTGAGCCTTCTTTGAAGAAAGACTAAACCATTGTCATTTACTACAAAATTATATGGCAATTGCCTATTACATCTCTTGGAAAAATAAAGACTTAAACAGAATTGGCGATCTATTGATCTCAGCCAAATTTGTAGTCTTTCACCCTTCACTCTAGATCATCATCTTGATCTTCTTGTTCCACATCGTGAGCTTCTCTTGCTTCACAATATGTTTTGTAGGCGGTGACAATTTTTTCACGAGCTCTACAAATGTGTGCTCAATGACCGGATACTCCACATCGAGAACATACATCTCTTTGCTCAAACTCCATTGATTGAGGCACTTTGACAGATGGCTAACCAGTGGAATATTTTTTGCGGGTTGTATGGAGCTTCCGGTGGCCGATTCGATAGGTTTCAGGCCGGTTCTTGTGGTTCTGCTGCCAATTCAAGATTCCTAGGGTTAAGGGATTCAAGTTGTGTGGCGGAGGCAGAAATGGTTCAAGATTTTTTGTTCGGATTTAAGGTTTTAGTTTCTTGAATCAGGGTTTGGCTATTTGTTTCAGAGTTAGGGTTTCGTGCTGATAACGTGTTTAAGGAAAACTAAAATTGGAGAGAATTTCAGTGTCGTGCTTTTATTGATAATATAGGCCTCTTTATATAGAGGATTACAAGACATAGAATCAGAGTTATACAAGGAAAGATAATCATATAATTAATCAGATATCTATGAATATCTTTGAGAATATCTCTTGATCAAAACTAACCGTTGTAATACAACGGGCACCTGTTCTTCGTGTTTTGGTCGGGTTTGGGCTTGGATAGTTTGCGTGCTGTGACTGAGCCTAGAGTTGTTGAAAGCCTATTAACCCGTAAAGCAAAAATCCCTCTTTTTTGTTTTTTTTTTTTGTTTTGCAAAACCTAAAACAATTTTCATGTCAAGCAAAACTAAAATAATATTTGTGAGCCTATGCTCTAATACCAATTGTAAAACCATAACTTCATGCTCACAACTAGGGGTCGTCAACGGGCCGGGCCGACCCATTCATTGCGGGCTTAGGCCGGGCCGGGCCGGGCCTTACTAAATTTTTTAATAATGGTGGGCCGGGCTTTATTAAAAATCGAAGGATCCAAGCCCGTCCATATAAAGCGGGCCTTGCGGGCTTTTCCGGGTCGGGCCGGGCTTGGCCTTGCGGGCTTTTTTGGGCCGGGCCTTGCGGGCTTTATTTATAAATAAATATTTAAAGACACAAATATTTTTTTTTTTAATCAAGCTTTGGAAATTCATTGGATAATGATCAAATACAACCAAAGATAATAGATCTATATTGTACCAAAAAAAATCTATATTTATATATAGATACTAATTTATTGATAATTAAATTTTTAAAAACACTAATTTTTTATAAATTTATCTTGATACATCATACACTCCAAAGAGCAACATATAGCAATTCAAAGAAAATGAGAAAACCGACCGTTGGATGTGATTATTACAATAAATTATACGTGTGGTTAAAAATTTAGTCAATTTCACCGTAGTTTCGAACTCAATCGGATTAGTCAACCGTAGTCACTTGCATGTTTTCTTGGTTGACTGATGGCGTGATAACCGTAAAAATTGCTTATTTTTTTACATCACGTTTGTAAATATTTCATTGATGGATGTGAGTGGACATAAGATAAAAATTTTAATTTTAATTACAAATACATTGACCAATACCAATTTGCCTCTTAAAGTTGTATGACTTGTACATTGCATTTAAATTGTTGAGGTTCATTCTAAAGCAAACATGCAGTGGAAAATGAATTTGAAAAAACCAACCGTTTGATGGAGAGACTGTAATATTTTATGGTGGTTATAAAAAATCCAGCTAATTTGGTTTTCGTTTCGAATTCGATCAACTAGGTCAAACCTAGTTACTCTTATAAACCTATATTTATATATCACACACTCCAAAGAGCAACCTCTATCAATTCAAAGAAAATGGGAAAACTGACCGTTGGATATGATTATTATAATAAATTATGAGTGTGGTTAAAAATTTAGTCAATTTCACCATAGTTTCAAACCCGATCGGATTGGTTAACCATAGTCGCTTGTATGTTTTCTTGATTGACCGATGGCTTGATAACCGCAAAACATGCTTATTTTTTCACATCATATCTGTAAATATCCTATCGATGGATGTACGTGTACATAAGATAAAAATTTCAATTTTATTACAAAGACGTTGCCCTATATCAATTTGTCACCTAAAGTTATATGACTTGTACATTGCATTTAAAACTATTGATGTCCATTCTAAAGCAACCATGAAGTGGAAGATGAATTTGGAGAAACCAACCGTTCGATGGAGAGATTGTAATGTTTTATAGTGGCTGTAAAAAATCCAGCCAATTTAGTTCTCGTTTCGAATTCGATCAACTAGGTCAAACTTAGTTACTATTATAAACCTATATTTATATATCATACACTCCAAAGAGCAACCTCTATCAATTCAAAGAAAATGGGAAAACCGACCGTTGGATTTGATTATTACAATAAATTATGAGTGTGGTTAAAAATTTAGTCAATTTCACCATAGTTTTAAACCCGATCGGATTGGTCAACCGTAGTCGCTTGTATGCTTTATTGATTGACCGGTGGCGTGATGACCGCAAAACTTGCTTATTTTTTTACATCACGTTTGTAAATATTTCATTGATAGATGTGCATGGATATAAGATAAAAATTTTAATTTTAATTACAAATACATTGACCTATACCAACTTGCCTCTTAAAGTTGTATGACTTATACATTACATTTAAATTGTTGAGGTTCATTCTAAAACAACCATGAAGTGGAAAATGAATTTGGAAAAACCAACCGTTTGATAGAGAGATTGTAATATTTTATGGTGGTTGTAAAAAATAAAGCCAATTTGGTTCTCGTTTCCAATTCGATCAACTAGGTCAAACCTAGTTACTCTTATAAACCTATATTTATATATCACACACTCCAAAGAGCAACATCTATCAATTCAAAGAAAATGGGAAAAATGACCTTTGGATGTGATTATTATAATAAATTATGAGTGTGATTAAAAATTTAGTCAATTTCACCATAGTTTCAAACCCGATCGGATTGGTTAACCATAGTCGCTTGTATGTTTTCTTGATTGACCGATGGCTTGATAACTGCAAAACATGCTTATTTTTTCACATCATATCTGTAAATATCCTATCGATAGATGTGCATGTACATAAGATAAAAATTTTAATTTTAATTACAAAGACGTTGCCCTATATCAACTTGCCTCTTAAAGTTGTATGACTTGTACATTACATTTAAAACTATTGATGTCCATTCTAAAACAACAATGAAGTGGAAGATGAATTTGGAGAAACCAACCGTTCGATGGAGAGATTGTAATGTTTTATAGTGGCTGTAAAAAATCCAATCAATTTAGTTCTCGTTTCGAATTCGATCAACTAGGTCAAACTTAGTTACTATTATAAACCTATATTTATATATCATACACTCCAAAGAGCAACATCTATAAATTCAAATAAAATGAAAAAACCGACCGTTGGATGTGATTATTACAACAAATTATGAGTGTGGTAAAAAAATTAGCTAATTTCATCATATTTTCAAATCCGATCTAATTGATCAACCGTTGTCACTTGTTTTTTAGAATATATATGCACATATTTACTATAAAAATATGAGAATTTCCACACACACACACACACATATATATATATATATATAAATATAAACACACACATACACACACATATATAGGATTTTTCTCAGGTAAGGATGTCCTTAGTTTTTCTTAGGTGCGGATTTGGTGTTTTCACCCACTTTCCGATCATATTTTCACATCTTAACCGCTCAGTTTTTAGAGCGTAATGTATAGATCCCCCCTGCAAAATTTCAGCCAATTTGGTGATCGTTAAGACATCCAAAACTGCAATTTACACGAACGAACCGAATCTGTCGAACCGGAACCGTTCGTATTTATAATGGTAAATTACAGTTTTGGATACCTTAACGATCATCAAATTGGCTGAAAATTTTCAGAGGTGATCTATACATTAGGACCTAAAAACTGAACGGTTAAGATGTGAAAATGTGATCGGAAAGTGGGTTAAAACCGGAAATCCGTACCTAAGAAAAATTAAGGAGGTCCTTAGCCAAGAAGGACTGCACACACACACATATATATATATATATATATATAAACACACACAGTGCACACGCATATATATATATATATATATATATATATATATATATCTCTATATATATATATATAAGCACACACATATTTATTATATATATATATGTGTATATATATATATATAAACATACACACATACACATATATATTAATATATATATATATATATATCTATATCTATATATATATATTCACAAACACACACAAATATATATAATATATAAAAAATAGTTTACGGGCTTTTACGGGCCGGGCCTAGGCGGGCTTTTACGGGCCGGGTCTAGCGGGCTTTTGACGGGCCGGGCCTATGGGCCGGGTTTTTCCGGGCTTTTTAGCGGGCCTCCATTGGCCCACCGAGGCGGGCTTTTTGACGGGCCGGGCCGGGCTTTTGGCCCTCCGGGCCGGCGGGCCTCCATCGGCCCACTTGATTCACAGGCTTTTTGATGAGGCCTACTCACAACATATGCACATCAACTTGACAACAATCACAAAAGAACTAAAACTTACCTTCATCAATTATTGGCATGGATTTCTATAGCTTGCAAGCTCAATCACTAGAATGTAGTCTTCTGTTGCTTACCAACCTTGCTTCTCAATGGACAGAACTTACGCAATTATTTGTGGTAGCAGCAGGGACCAATTCATCCATATATATAGGAGACTTAAACCTCAAGAAGCTTCCCTTAAAGCAATCCATACCGGTTTAGGCTTCCTAGTTAGATTCTTAATGTATCACATCATTATAGTCTTTTTTGCAAACTAAGTAATGGATTAATATCCTTAATGAATTGATACACTGTTTCATTAAGTTATCAGTATTGATTTACAGTTTGCATCCATGTTAGACTAGTATTGATATTATGCTAATCATCATATACATTATGATAATAAATGACAAGTCCATTTGATTCTAAATATCTCCCCTTTGGACCGACACATACTATGCTTGATGATTTGCACCAGAAAATATCAAAACTAATTTAACTTACCAAAGTGTGCACCAGATAACAAACTTGAATCATAAATCCATTCCAACATAGTCAGATCACAGTTACTTATGTAGAGCAAGAAATAGTATACATTTTAACAAAAATGTAGAGCTTCAAAACCACAAACATAAGCTCCTACAATCCACATATGTCAAACTAGGTGATACAATATATGTTAATGTGTATCAACAAGTAAACATATATTAGGTCCAACTGCATGTTTCTAAAACCAGAAACTCAAGCAACTGAACACTGATGGCTTAGAACTTTTGCTTGAACTGTAACATCATACTGTACATGATTTCAAGCCATCTGATAGCAAGTATAACTTTAAGTACAAAAACGACAATTTTCAGAACATTCAATAAAAGTTGCAGCAATAACCAAAAATCGGAAAATACCTCAAAAAATTTATTGATAATAATAAACTGCCATTACAAATAAGTTGTGATAAATAAAGTCAAAAGATCACAACTGAAAATACAAGAACTCAAAAAAGCCTTAGAATTTTAAATGCTCCAACTGGACTAACTCTCTACTGAACCTAAGCATCTAAATTAGCTAAAACTCCAATGCTTGTTGTATGCTTCTAAAATGCAGCTACTGACAAGGCCTTGGTGAAGGGATCTGCTAGCTGTGAATTTGTGTCAATGCTCAAAACAGCTATTTCACCATGCTTTACTCTTTCTCTAACACTGTAATACTTCAAATCAATGTGTTTGGAATTATTTGATCTTTTACTATTTTGCCGAAAGAAAACTACTGCTTCGTTATCACAATAGATCACAAGTGTGTCAGCCACAATGTGACTCAACACTATGGTCTGCATCAAAAAATTCCTAATCCAAAGTCCTTCACACACAGTCTCATACACTGCAATGAACTCAGCTTGCATGGTGGAGGCAGAAACCAAGGTTTGCTTCATGGTTTTCCAATCAACTACACCTCTTGCAAGCATGAATATATATCCACAAGTTGACTGCTTAGAGTCTGGATAATTCCCTGCAAAATCAGAGTCTGAAAATCCAACAAGTTTCAGATCCTCCACTTGCCTATACACTAGCATGTAATTATTGGTTCTCTGTAGGTATCTCAACACTTTCTTCCCAGCTACCCAATGCTAATGGCCTGGATTGGATTGAAATCTTAATAATATCCTTACTGCAAAAGACAAGTCTGGCCTAGTGCAGACTTGCGCATACATAAGACTTCCTACAAGTCTAGCATAAGGCTTTGACTCCATATTCTCTTTCTCAGAATCACCTCTGGGACTTTTCTTCTTGGTTCGCTTATCTCCTTTGAACATGGAAACTTCTCCAGCTGCACATTTTTCCATACCAAATCTCTTTAAAATTTTAGCAACATAATTCTGTTGAGACAAACCAAGTAGTCTACATACTCTATTTCTTTTAATCTCGATCCCTAGTACATAAGACGTTTCTCCTAAGTCTTTCATGTCAAAATTCTTTGACAGAAAGCTCTTGGTATCTTTAAGCAGTTTTAGATTACTGCTAGCCAAAAGTATATCATCCACATAGAGAACTAGGAAAATAAAATTGTTCCCAACTGTCTTCAAATAAACACACTCATCAACAAGATTTTCTGTAAATCCAAAAGTAGAAATCACATAATCAAATTTCTTGTACGTACGACTGTCTAGAAGCTTGTTTTAGGCCATAAATTGATTTTCTTAACTTCCACACTAAGTTTTCACTCCCAGCTTATACAAAACTTTCTGGTTGCCTCAAATAAATCACTTCATCTAGTTCACCATTCAAAAAAGCTGTTTTAACATTCATCTGGTGCAACTCCATATCAAAATGAGCAACTAAAGCCATGATTATCCTAAACGAGGCTTTTGTAGAAACTGGAGAAAAAATCAGTAAAGTCAATGCCTTCCTTCTGTGTAAAACCTTTGGCAACTAATCTTGCTTTATGTCTCTCTACATTGCCATTTGCATCTCTTTTGGTTTTGAAAACCCATTTACAACCTATAGGTTTCTGTTTGGGGTAAGGTTCAACTAATTCCTAAACTGCATTTTGGCTTAGGGAGTCAATTTCTACTTCCATTGCCAGCTGCCACTGATGAGATTCACTACTTTCAATGGCCTGATTAAATGTAGTTGTATCATTGTCCTCTGCACAGTCCATTTCAATTTCTGCTTCTTACAGATAAACAATATAGTCACTCTCTTCCCCCCCCCCCCCCCCCAAGTTGGTTTTCTTGATCTCTATGATCTCCTAGGCTGGGGATTTTTAGGAATAGGTTGAGCTACTTGAGAATTTTGAGGTTCTGCACCATTACTAGTTCAGGTAAATCTGCAGGTTCAGCTTGATCATCATCAAAATGCATTTCCTGATCAATTACTTGATCTTGTGTATTTTGATTTTCTGTAATAATATCAGCTTCTAATGGTTCTTTTTCTAGAGGCAATACTACACTCACATTTTCATCTGACACAATTTCCTCAAAATCTGAGGTTAAATCCTCAAAGTTTGTGTTGTGAACTTTTTCACCTAGGAACTTTACTTGATGAGTTTCAAAGATTCTAGGTGAATGCTGAGCATAATATAACTTGTAGCCCTTAGACTTATCCGGATATCCAATAAAATAGGAACTAACAGCTTTGGATCAAGTTTGTTCAAGCTTGGATTATAAATCCTAGCCTCTGCATGGCATCCCCAAACGTGGCAATGATGAAGGCTAGGTTTCCTGCCACAACAAAATTCAAAAGAAGTCTTTTCTATGGCTTTACTAGGTGTCATGTTGCAAATGTAATTTGCAGTTTTTAAAGCCTCACCCCATAAAAATTTTGGCAAACCAGTTGTACACATCATGCATCTAACCATGTTCAAAAGAGTCCTATTTTTTCTCTCTGCAACACCATTCTGTTGTCGATTATAGGGTGCTGTGTATTGAACTTTAATTCCATTATCTTGTAAAAACAAGGCAAATGGACCCATTTGTTGGTCGGATTCAGTGTACTTACCACAGAACTCTCCTCCTCTATCTAACCTCACTGTTTTTGTTTTCTTTTCTAGTTGATTTTCTACCTTAGACTTAAAGATTCGAAAAGCTTTCAATGCTTGTGCCTTTTCTGAAAGTAGATAAACATAACTGTATCTAGAAAAATCATCAAAGAATGTGATGAAATACACATTCCCACAGATAGTTTGATGCCAAAATGGACCACATATGTGTGTATGAGTTTTAGTAAATTTTGGCTTCTATATGCAATCTTCTTTCTCGTATTGGTTATTTTTCCTTTAAAGCATTCCACACAGTCTGTTAGATCAGAAAAATCAAGTTCGTTTAGGATTTTGTTTTTCACCAAAATTTTCAGTCTCTCTTTTGAAACATGGTCGAGTCTTCTATGCCACAAAAATGCAGACTTTTCATTTAGTTTGGTTCTTTTAACACCTGTTAAAGTGCTATTACTGTTTGTGTTATCTTCAACAAGTAAAATTTCTTGTTGAGCCCTTGAACAATTTAACTGTAAATAATCATTCCCTTGAACAATTTAACTATAAATAATCATTCATGATAACACCAAAACCAATTTGAACAGAATTTTTAGAAAAATAAGAATTCCATTACTATCAATGACAAGTCTGCAACCAGATTTTACTACAAGAGAAACTGAAACCAAATTCCTTCTCATAGAAGGTACATAAAAAACATTGTCCAAAACTAACAATTTTCCTAATCCTAAATCGAGCTTTAAGGTGCCAATAGCCTTGATTGCCACCCTCATGCCATTGGCCACACACAGGTTCACTTCATCACTTTTTGGGATTCTCCTCCTTATGAATCTCTGCAAAGAATTAGTGATATGAATATGTGAACCTGAATCTATCCACCAAGATTGTGGTTCAACATTTATAAGATTAATTTCTAAGGAAAAGACTGAATCAGAAAATATCTGATCCTTTTTGGCTAACCAATTCTTACAACCTGTACAGTCCTTTTTCATGTGACCTACTCTTTTGAAAAAGTAGCACTTGAACCTGAATGACTTATTTTCGTTGGCCACTACAGCTGTTGAACTCTTAGTTATGGCTTTGGTGGGCTTCAACTAATTCTAGGGCTTTTTCTTTTTAGGCTTCTCTATGAGGTTTATATTTGTAGCAGGTTCTTTTTCTTCCTTGATCCTCGCTTCCTCATCAACACAAATGGATATAAGTTCATCTAAAGTCCAGTTTGCCTTTTGTGAATTATAACAGGTTCTTAGATGACTAAAACTATTAGGTAGAGAATGCAGTGCATAATGCACTACCTGCTCATCCCTAACCCCCATCAAGAGCTCCCCGAGTCTGCCATTTATATTGATCATCTTCATAATATGTTCTCTAACTCCCCCTGAACCTGTGTACTTTAAATCATGAAATTCCTTAGTTAGTCTAGCTGCTTCTGCCTTTTCATTTTCTTTAAACTTAGCAACTATGAGTTCTAAAAATTCGGATGCTAGCTCAGGCTGTTCTATACTTCCCCTGGCAGTCTTAGACATAGAGGTACGAATGAGGTTCTTAGCCATTATATTGGATCTATACCACTTCTTGTAAAGATCAGTTTCTTTCTTGGTGCTCTTTTCATTCAACTCTGCAGGCTTATCCTCAGTAAAGCAATAGTCTATGTTCTTATGCATTCCCATATAGTTCTCTACCGAATCTAGCCAAGCTCTATAGTTGGTTCCAGTTAGCATCAAGACATTGTTCAAGTACATGTAGGAGCCTTAAGCAAAACAAAATTCATGTGAGTTCTTAATTTGTAAAGAAAATAACTTTAAGTTTTCTGTGTTTTATTAAGGTTTAAGCAACCAAAAACAAGAACAATTCAAAGAGAGTTCATACGGAAAACTTAATCAATCCATACTTGCATTCATGTCAGTCTATAACAAAAACAATATCAAGCATTACTTTTGAGTAGAAGCCTAATATCCTGTAGTTCTTTATCAATATGCCATGCTTAATCAAAATATGTTATCCAAGGATATTCGTCCACATCTTTAGACAGAAGAAAAATTTCCAAGTATCCAAATATATTTTCATTAAGCATGCATACTGCTATCTTGCATTCTAAGACCAAACTTGACCACTTCTTTGGAAGATAAACAAAAGTATAGTCTTAAAACACAAGACTCAATTTCAGTTTTTTATACTATATGCTTTCTGCCAACATCAATGAAGAATGCTTTATGCACCATGTTCACTTATGCCAACAGAAAACCACAAAACTCATGAGCTTTTAACTTTATATTCTACCCAGATAAAATTTTCCTTGTAAGAAAATAAGCTCTTACATCTGTTAAAATCAACAGTATGTAAAACTTTTAGGAGATCCTTATTTGTCACACAATCACAAATACAATATCATATAAGCAATCAATTCATCATGCGTATTCAAGCACAACCAAAATTGTTTTGATCCCAAGAACCACAGAACAATCAAGAAGTCGTAAATTTCATCCGGTCACCATCTAATCAAGAAGTCGTAAATTTCATGTGTATTCAATCACAGATACAATACCATATAAGCAATCAATTCATCATGCGTATTCAAGCACAACAACCAAAATTGTTTTGATTCCAAGAAACCACAGAACAATCAAGAAGTCGTAAGTTTCATCCGGTCACCATCTACTCTAGCCTAACACACGCCAGGAATGCAACTAGGGTTCTTAAGCACAATAAAAAACTTCACAATTATGCTATGAATCGAAAACAATTTCACAGAAAAACCTGATTTTGCTTTTTCCCCAATTTTCTGCTAAAATCTCAGCCGAACCTTGAATTCGATATCCAGATGCAGCAATCTACTCCATTGGCTTCTTGATTCACAGCAGTTGGGGTTTTGAATCCTCTCTCGAGATGGAAACATCTCGCCCGTTTCTGAATCCAGTCCCAGACCTTCCTCTTGATCAAAACTAACCGTTGTAATACAACGGGCACCTGTTCTTCGTGTTTTGGTCGGGTTTGGGCTTGGGTAGTCCGCATGCTGTGACTGAGCCTAGAGTTGTTGAAATCCTATTAACCCGTAAAGCAAAAATCCCTCTTTTTTTTTTTTTTTTTTTTGTTTTGCAAAACCTAAAACAATTTTCATGTCAAGCAAAACTAAAATCATATTTGTGAGCCTATGCTCTAATACCAATTGTAAAACCATAACTTCATGCTCACAACATATGCACATCAACTTGATAACAATCACAAAAGAACTAAAACTTACCTTCAGCAATTACTGGCATAGATTCCATCTTCTGCAGCTTGCAAGCTCGATCAATAGAATGCAGTCTTCTGTTGCTTACCAACCTTGCTTCTCAATGGACAGAACTTACGCAATAATTCATGGTAGCAACATGGACCAATTCATCCATATATATAGGAGACTTAAACCTGAAAAAACTTTCCATTAAAGCAATCCACACCGGTTTTAGGTTTCCTAGTTAGATTCTTAATGTATCACATCATTGTAGTCTTCCTTGTAGACTAAGTAATGGATTACTTTCCTTAATGAATTGAGACATTATGTCATTAAATTACTAGTATTGATTTACAGCTTGTATCCATGTTAGACTAATATTGATATTATGCTAATCATCATATACATTATGATAATATGTGACAAGTCCATTTGATTCTAACATCCCTTGCTGTCCTCAACAACTTCTCTGTATTGCTGTCATCAAAGCTACACAACGCACCAAACATACTTAAATGTCAATGGCTGATTATAGTAAATATAAGAAATCATTAAACTAAAGAAATAAATAGAAAAACACACGTACATTCCTTTGAATAACATATAGGGTTCGTATGGCTCTACCAACGCATAACCAAGTTGAGTTTCCGACTATAGTTGACATATATCTGTTGGAAATACTGGCAGAATGCTTTGTTCACGAACTTCAATCCCTGCAAGAAGAATGAAATTAAAATTACAAAGAACAAGAATCGTTGACCGTTAAAGAAAAAGAAACAATTATTCCATGATATGAATTTGTAGCTTGCTTGAACAAACCTTCAAACGTAGCATGTAGCGAATATTCATGTACATGCGAAAAGTAGCCACAGTCGTCAATATTGTACCCTTGGTAACAATGACGGGCTTACCGTCCTTATCAAGCCATGGATTCTCGGTGAAGTATTGGAAGATAAAGTTGTGCATTTGAAAGAAATTTAAAGGATTTCTCAATGACGATCCGACATGATAAATAATATTTCCAGAAGACTGATTTGCATTTGCCACCATTGCTATGATTATTGAATTTACCAACATGTCAACAGGAATCTGTGGCCAAAGTTCTAAATTTAAGTCCCTTTAGATCATTCACATATCAAGCAAAAAAAAAATACTGGTAATTGACTGAATGACTTACCATATCAAGTACTGTTGCAGGATCGACAAGCATGCATGTCAGCTTCTTTTTGCAATAACCAGCAGTTACACTATATGTGAAGACCTGAAATTTTCATTTAAAAAAATATATGTAATTCAATATTTATTCAATAATGTGAATTATGAAATTTGGGTTTGCTTCGTATGTCGTTATGTGAGGAGAGAGGTTTCGAACGAAATTTATATTCGAAAACGAACGTTATTTAAGGGGTCGTGAAAATTGACTTTTTAGACGTTCCAAATTTGGAAAAGTTTCCTTCATAGAAGTTGTAGAGCTCTTCGATACGATCTCGTGCATATGTGGAACACAATATTCGGAGTTCGTATGAATAAGTTATGAATATTTGAAAATTGGAAATTTTCTATAAATATCAAGAAAAATCTGATTTTTTTCATTAAAGACGAAAAAATTTCATTTTTGCATTTTGGTCCCCCAGATCTCTCCGTTCTCTCTCTTCTTCGGCTCTTCAGACCCGTCGGGTCTCGTCCAACCCGACCCGGCCGAAAGGCTTTCCTCCGGCCACCTCCTCCCTCAGATGAGGCCTTCCCCGAGCCCGCCGCTCCCCGCCTTCTGTTTGCCCAGCCGCTGCCTCCTGCCTTGGATCGATGCACCCCGGCCCCGTGAGCCTGACCCGACCGGATCTTGGCCATTTCGGCGTTACACGGGTCGATCCTCCACCTTGTTGTGATCTCCTCCTCTTGCTGATCATCCTCATATCCTCCTTACATAACAATTTAGAGTGTAGAGCGATAGATCAAGGTTTGAAGTTTCTGACGGCTCAGAACAGATCTAGGATCTGATCAGATGCACGGGATTAATCCAACTTCAAAGCTCGATCTAGGAGGATCTAGACCAAATATCGCTTAGCTCCATGTATGAAAGTTGATCACCCTTTTATTTTGAAGAAGTTTGTGGTTAACAACTTTTACATCTGAGGTGGTTGACATGCGTTGACTGTCACGTGTGGCGGCGCGTCGGACCATATTTTGAGTTTATATTATCTGGACGATGATCTATGCATCCATACGAGTGTTTTGATATATCACAAGGTTATTTTAGAAAAAGTTGATAAATAGTGGATTTACGTTTCGACGTTACTATTTATAGGTTTTTACATTTTATCTTCGGTTTACCATTTACGGAGATCAGACCATCGGTTTTACTTCGAATTTTAATATGTTGATCGTATGACTGTCCCGATGACTTTGTGAGGTCACGGGCGAAGATCCGACCGTTGGAACTTCGTATAATTGTACAACAGAAGTCGATTCGTGAAGATCAGTCCATCGGATTTTCGTATAATTTTGATAGGATGTTTCCAAGGGCGATCCGTGAGGATCTGACCGTTGGATCATTGTTTAAATTTGATCCGACTGTTGGATCGTCTTAATTTTAGAATCTGACCGTTAGATCATCATTTAAGTTTATTTCGTGTTTCATTTCTATGTAAAGACCGTACTTGATTAGGTACTTGACGGTTTGAGTTGATGATATAAATATATATATTTGTTGTTGAATTGTGTTGAGAAAACAGTATGCATGATTATGTTGCTATTATTGTTTAAATGTTTACTTTTCGTGATCTATATGTTGAAAAATGAGTTGAGTTTTATTGTTTGAGAAACAACAAATTGTTTTGATATGTGGAGATCAATATGTCATGAGTATGACCATGATATACTATTAGTGAACCAAGCTCTTGTACCGGGCTGGTGGTTACTAATAGCATAATAATCGTGCACCGCTCTGGGGCCGGGCTGGTGGTTACGATCAGTTAGACCTCTAGTCTGTTTGCCAAATGTGAGTAGTCTTATGAGGGTAACATTGAGGTTACTTGTGACTCATAAGTATGAGTTTTAAAAGAGAGTCTTGAGAATATTCATTATCTTATATTTTAGGAAATTTGGAGTTACCTTGTGTGTTTATACTTATTAACTTAAATTGTGCAATCTTTAAATTTACTCATACGGACTTTCAAAAGCTTACCGGGTTTTGTGTTGTTGCAATCCCGGTACACTATTCAAGTGGTGTGGTGGATAATCCTATAGGTCAGGAGAATCAGGGTGGTGGTCGAGCTGCTTAGTGTAGTAGTATGTGATTTATCGTATTTGTTTTTGTGAGGTTTGTTATACTCATTGAGCTTTACAATTTAAGTTTATGAGAGTGTGATGTAATAAGTAATTTGAAGATTTGGTTTTCGTATTATTGAGTGGGTGAGGTGTGGTTGTTTATGAAAAAATTCTGAACGTTTATTTGTTTAAGTGGTTTAATTCATGTTTTGGATTTGAATTTATTATTCAAAATTCGGGGCATGACACTATCAATAGTTCTGCATACACCAAGATCGAATAGATAGTAAAGAGTTTATTAATGACATAATTAAACAATGTTGGGTGTTTAAATTAGACAAAATTAATTTTATCACCCTAAAACTCACAAAGTGCATTGAAGCTCATTATTTTACCTGAGACCTTGGATCCAACCGGGAAATGGTTCTTTGTAAGTGCTAGTAACTACTGTTGGACGCACGAACACAAATGGTAAATTGTCTTTCGACTGTTGTAGAGGTATTTCACCCATCACTTTTGTGAACACATAGGTGTTTGGCCATCCATATAGTCTAGCCCTAAAATTGAATTTGCATAAATATAAATCCAAGTTTAATTAAATTAGGTCAAATTAGTGTAGTAGCTAAAATTTGTTAGTGGATGCTAAATAAAAACCTTTTAATGCCAAAATCTTTTCTGGTGTTCGCAATAACTTCTTGCGAGGCATCTAGTGTCTTTAGTTCATTTAACTTCTCCTTCACCAGGTTCTTTTCCATTACTTCAAAACCAAAATTACCTATCTCATTTTCCATCTTATCTAGTGAGGATGAGTGTTCTGATATGACCCCTTCCTTTTCACCACACACAAAAGCTGGAAAATATAATTCACCATCGATGAGGATATGTCCATGATGAGGGTTTCAATTCATTTTCTCTTTAATTTATATAGTCTTCTAGTACTTGCCTACCCTTCCTTATCAATTCATTGTCTTTTTCAAAATATAATATGTAGGCAGAACAAAACTGTAAAATATATAACAAATTATCTACAAGTGTCTTTTTAAAACTTATATTATCACTTAGATCATCATGTGTTTTTATCTCTCATAAGCCACAAAAATATAAGAAATATCAATATATATTTAAACGCCGCCACATTTTTAGTTTTCATTATTATGAAAATTGAACCACATCAACAACTATTATTATTAATTGAAAAGGTACTACCGGTGAACAAAGAAGCTACTGTCAAATAAACAAAAAGATTTTGTCAAGGATAATACTTGGCTAACCATAGCCGGTTAGCCTAATTGGCTAACCATAGCTAATGACAAGAGGAGACGTGTCCATTTAACAAGAATAATAATAATAATAATAATAATAATAATAATAATAATAATAATAATAATAATAATAGTTTATTGTGATGAAATCTTCTTTACATTTTTGTCAAACACTTTTAGCTAGTAATTGGACATGTATCCTTTTGTTATTGGGCTAACCATAGCTCGTTAGCCAAATATTATTCTTTTGTCAATGAACTAGAAACCGTTTGCTATTCTTCATAAAAGTTACTGTCATTCTTTGAAAAAATCACTACCATCATTCAAAAAGCTACTGTCCTACACTGAAAAACTAAAAATGGGCAAACTCCTTGCATATCCCCATAGAATTAGGGCTGACAAATTCTCCCGAATCAAACCGTACCAACCGCATCCGAGCCGAGCCAAGTGAATTGGTAGCCGAAACTTGGTAACCGAAGTCTTGGTACGATACAACCGTACCGACTCCACATACACTGTACAGTAATGGTTTCAATTTTCATATATACATGGTATACAGTACCGTACGGAAGTCATATATCATACTCATATTTTTTTAATTTTTTATTCTTCAGTTTTCTTCTTTTGGACTTCTCTCTTCTGAGTCTTCTCTGTTCTCTTTCTTCTTTTTCTTTCTTTTCCCGTCTCTTCTGTCTCTCTTCTTCTTCTTCTTCTTCTTCTTCTTCTTCTTCTTTCCCATCCCTTCTGATTCTTATCTTTTTCTTCTTGACAAATAACAACTTGTAAAGTGCTTCTCTCACCTCAGTCTCTCTCTCGAATCCAAGCTTATCAGCCCTCAAACTTTATTGCTGTCACTCTTACTGTCGTCGGACGGGCTCTGGCCGTAGGTGACGATGGTAGATGGGAGGAGGAAGGAGAGTTCAGAGGCGCTAAAGGGTAGGGTTTCAGACCTTGCAGACCTAGAGGGGTTGGGATTTGGAACTTGGTTGCTGGTTTAGGGTTGGAGGAGATTGAAACGGATCTCGACCTTCAGCTTGGGGGAGTTGTGACGACCAAGCCTCGACGACCAGCAGAGGTTGGATCATTGTTGTTGGTTTGTTGGCGACTGAAGCGGCGGACTGGGTGGTGTTGAATTGGGTCTGCGGCGGCTAGAGATAGTTTCCTTGTGCTAGTCCGACAGTGGTGGGTCGGCAGAGGAGTCGGCGCGATCTGGGCGGTGGTGGGGGGATGGTAGTGGTGGTGGTGTCGGGTTGGGGTTGACTCTGCAAGATCTGGGCTTGCCTTGCCTAGCAGGCTCAATTCTTGGACTCTGGCTAGATCGTGGCCCAATCTTAAACTCGGTTGGAGGCCTAACCAACCGATACCAAGAAGTTGGTATACTTACTTTTGTGGCCGGTAATGGTACATCATTTTGTGTACCAATAAGCTCTGGTACGGTAGGTGGTTTTAGACTTGAAGGCCCGGTACCGTACCGAACCCAGCCCTACATAGAATCCTTGCATTAGATTGTCAACTCTGTAGGGACCTCAATTAAAAATGGAAGGACTCTTAGTTAATTTACTTGCCTGACCCCCTTAACCTCGGGCCTCTTTCCACTGAATTTATCACTTTTAACTGAGGGTAAAGCTATGATATGTTAACATTTCTCATACATCAACTATTTTTATCACTTTTAGAACTCATGTTACCACTTTGAGGATTAATATTACTATTTTGAGGACTCATACGGTAAACTAAGAAAATTTATCACTTTAAGGACTCATGTTACCACTTTAAGAACTAATATTACTATTTTGAGCACTCATGTGGTAACTAAGAAAATTTATGACTTTAAGGACTCATGTTACCACTTTAAGAACTAATATTATTATTTTAAGGATTTATTTTATTATTTTTAAAGTAATTGTAGATATGTCTTAACACATCCTAAAACTTTCTTTTAACTGGATGAGAAAAAAAAGAAAAAGAAACTCTCAGGTTCCCCCTGAGATCCCAAACACCCAAATCTAGCTAGCTATGCCTTCTATCTTCTCAAGTTCTCAGTGCAGATTTGTATTTATGATTGGCAGTAGCTCTAGCCTCAAATCGATGCCCAGCTACCATTCCCTCAAACTTTAGCGAGAAACCTCAACAGGCGTCGTTATCTCCACCGCTCTCTACTGTCTCGCACTGGTGAAATTTGTACCTCTCTTTCCTTGTATCTCTCATTGGTTTGATTTCGATGGCTTTTAATTAATGGTTTAGGTTTGACTCAAATGAACTTTGCGTATCATTTGGTTTAATTTTGTTTTGTTGTGAATGCAATTTGCTTAGAGTTTGTCAGATTGCATGTGAATTTCAAGTGAATTTCAAGATTTTTGATTTTTCTTTATTGCAGTACCACACTATCTACTCTTTCTCAGCCTCTCAAGCTTCTCTATGAAAGCTTCAATCTTTTGGGTGTCAAACTTACGTTTCATTCGTATAACATCTGTTTGAAATTGTTCTTTTTGTCTCCATTGCAGGTAGAGTTGTTCAAGCGGTGCCGATTGGAAGTACCATAAGTATTTTCTAGAGGTATGGTAACACTCTTGGATTTAGATTTTTTTAAAAGTTAATGTTACTCAAAACCAAATTTAATTAAAAGAATTAGAGCCTCTAGTTTTGTCGGGTGATTGAAGTTATCTATTGTTCTGATGAGTTACCATGTTAGTTCTGAGTTCTTACTCAAAATATTCTAGCTTAAAGTGTGTAGTTGTACACTTATTAAATATATTCTTTACTAATTGTTCTTTATTTTCTTCTATAGTTTGCTGCAAAAACGGGGGTTTAAAAGCTAAGAACATATTCTCTAGGTGTGTTATTAAGCTTGATACACTCAATCCATATATGAAGTTAAAAATTGGGGTAATATATTGGGTTCCCATCTCCATCATTATTACAATCTTTTCCACTTTAAATTTTAATTTGTGCCTCGGCAGAGTATGATAGTTCAAGTATTATCTTGCAATTGGAGTTTTTCTTTGTTACCATCTGCATGGGTTTAATGTTTGGTTTATTGCTAGATAAGTACTCCTGCAATTTCCTTGCTGGTTGCTTTGGAAGATAATAAAAAGCTTTTCAAATATTTTCATATGTGTTGTTTAGTCATCCATGTTCAGGAAGACATACACTAAAGGGACAGGCAATGGGATCCTCCATATGCTCTTTGCTCTCCAGGGTCAGATTTATGTTTTTGCATTTCTACAACAATCATGTAGTGATATTTTCAACCCCTTCTGTTTTTCAGGACACTACTAATATCCTAACCTGGTTATTTGGGCAGCTCTGAGAGGACTGGATCTGCAGACTGGCTTTTTTCACGTTGAGGCAAATTAAAGCTGCCCCTAATAACTTTGATCCTGTAAACAAAATTGGTGAGCAGTTTTGGTTGTGTCGATAAGGTACTGTAGGTTTCATTTACTATCTTAATTTATAGGCCTTAATTTCATAATGATCGAAAATCGAATAACCTGTTCAATGCAGGGCATATTATTGGATGGCACTACAATTGCAGGCAAGTCTTTCTAAAATCAAAGCAAGGAAATCGTGAGTTTGTGAATGAAGTAGCATGATATCTGGTTTACAACATCCAAATGTGGTTAGGTTATACAGTTGCCGCATTGAAGGAAAGTAAATACTTTTGGTATACGATACATGGAAAATAATAGCCATGCACATTCTTTGTTTGGTAAGCATATCTGATCTAGAAAAAAAATTTGACACTAAAATGATTTATCAAGCAATTTAATTGATTGGAAATCTATGTTACTTGCATGTCCAGAGGAAGAGAGGTGTCGAAAAATTGGATTGGCCTACAAGGCAAAAAGCATGCCTATGCATAGCAAGAGGTTGTAGGATGAAAAGGTGGTTGCTTTTCAAGACATCAAAGCTGCTGCTATAAGGGGGTATTGAATATTTCCTCTTAATTCAACTTGAGGTGATTTGTATTTCCTATCATCAATGATTTTCTTTTTGTTGGTTTATACATGAATATCTATGAATTTTTTCAGGTATGGATTTGAGGATCATAACATATGAGACTGTTTAGACAATATCATTTATCTTAAGAAGGTTCTCAGTATGAAACACTGTTTTGCTACTCCTGTAGGTTATGTGTAATTTGGATTTAACACAGAAGACGGTGGAGTTGTGTACCGTAAACGGGCCCCTGCAGCTCAGTGAGTTCATTAGCTTTTGAACAACCATTTGATTAGCTTTAGAAAAGTCGTCGTTGTAACATTTCCTATACATTTTTGTCTAGGGGATGTAAAAGAGGGCTGTTTTCCAATGGTAACTGTTTCTTTGCTGATTTTTATGGCACATACAATGACTTTCAATCGAAACTGATATTGTTTTTTTTTGGCTTATGATTGTGCTATTACGAACATAATTAAGAAAAGAAAAAAATTAAACCCATAGTATAAACCCGCAGCATCGTGAGGGGATACTACCTAGTGGGCATCAATAACAACATGTTTGCTTCCAAGGGGTGGAGCAGGGCAGATCCTATTTTCCTAGAGGTCATGGATCTGATCAAGGCTCTTTCTGGAACAGACGAAATTATGAATACAAGAACTTAAAATATTCCAGTAGCCTTTGGCTTCTATTAAACTACATTCTCTACTGTATTATCTCACATGTGGGGTTTGAAATAAACTGTGGTTGTGATTGTTGCACTTTTCCATAGATTGTTTTGAAGTTCATATTTTGGGTTTCTTCTAATATTCTCAGATTGAAGCAAGGAAATGACCACTTGAAGGCTCAGATATAGTTTTTTTTAGGGGATTTCTGGAACAGATGAGTTGGGATGACTTTTCCCACACCAGAATATACTCACCCCAGGCTTCAGTGATTTGCACATGCTAATTTCTGGTCTGGTGTCTATTTGTGCTTATGAATCTTAATTTGCTAATCTTGTTATAGATTAGTGTAGCCTTAATTTTTGATGTACAAACGAAATAATTATTTTTAATTCAAGGAATAAAAAGAAGGTCTGGAATGACATTTGGGGTACATTACTTTTTTTCAGTTTTTTTTAATTTTTATAATATTAAATTCAAGGAATGATATGCAAGGAATTTTCCTTGTATATCAGCTGACCATGGTTAACCTCAGGTGTTCAATTCCTTGCATTTGAGATGAACAATTCCTTGCATTTGAGATGAACAATTCCTTGTATTTGAGATGAACAATAATTTTAGGTCGTTGTATTTGCTCTTTTGCAAGGGCCTCTTTGCAAATGCAAGGAAATGTCCTTGCATTAACCTTCCTTGCATTTGGGTTAATGCAACGAATTTTCAGTTTTTTACAAGGAAAAGATTCCTTGCAAAAGGCTATTTTTCTTGTAATGGTTTTTTTATTATTCAATCATATGGCAGTAGCTTTTTTGGTCATTGTTGGTAGCTTGTTTGTTCATTGGCAATAACTTTTCAATTAATGACAATAGCTATTTTGAAACAGTGGTATTTTTATAAAATAATAAAAATTTAAAAATGCAGTGACATTTTGATATTTATTATATTTTGTTGGTTTTATGAGGGGAAAAAATTATGTGGTAGATAGCGCTAATATCGAGTTACATATCGAGTTATCTTTCCGTTATGTCAATTCTATGTTAAAGTAAATAGAGTCGTCAGTAGAGAGTTCTTTGCTAATTGGTGCTTAGTTGAATACAATTATTTGGTAGAGACGCATGATAGTATTTCAGGACGTTCTCTAGATGCTTATTGTAATCAGGGGTTTAGACTCAATGTCCCCCCTTGTATTCGACAGTTTCATTAATCAAGACTTGAGGGCAGCTGCACCAATCCTTTATTAAAAAAAAAAAAAAAATTATGTGGCTTGTGACCTTATATGTCACCGACCCTACAAATTATGTAAACAAACCCATCTTAACTAGGGAAAAACACAGTAGCAAAAACTGATAACCAGCTAAAAAAACAAAAAACAAAAAACAAAAAACAAAACTAACCAGTTGATACATGGACAAGTATCTCTAGTTTGAAACATTTGTTTGCAAAGCTTAACACATGCATAACTCCAAAAGTATTTACTGCTAGTGAAATATCGTATAGCATATATGTAATGTTACATGATAATATACTTCTTTAAGCTGGAAAATATAATATGTATATATGCATACATATTGCAGTTGGTTAACCTTGTGAACCATAGATCGAACATTGTATTAGTCCATATTCTTCTAGTTTCATCGAAAACACTCTTATACCTACCAATTTAATCAGTCTAATTCAACCGTTAGTGATTTAGTCACATTTGATGTGATAATGACATCGATAGTGGCATAGCCATAAATCCTATCAAGGAGGGTTAAGAACATGTTCGAAATAGTTCACTAACCTCATGTATAAAAGAACTAAATTTTCATAATAAAACAAATAATAGTTTTATGGTTTTTTTGTATATTAGTAGTGTTATCATATGGTCGCTCACAATTAATAGCGACTCTGGTCTTCTTTATCAGGGAGTGGTTTGTTCAATTATGTTCTGGTCTATATTCACACTTCCTGTGAATGTAGAAAATCATTTGGGAAATAATATTAAATCAAAGGGATATTGACCCGATGCCCAATTTTGAGTCAAATTACTCCCACTTGCTCCACTAACAAAATTTTACTCCCAGTTACCCAATTTAAAGGCAAGTGACATATTGACCCCCCCCCTCCCCCCCCCTCTCTCTCTCTCTCTCTCTCTCTTCGCCGTTCCTTCACTCACAGTCAAGCAAGACGAAAACTGACCCGCCGGAGAAGTCAATTAACCCTTACAGCAACTGCAACGTCGTCACCGTCGAGTTCTCGGGTTTTGATTCCGACGGTGTTGTCCGGGTTCTCGGGTTTCGATTAGGAGTGGGATGTCGTCCGGGTTCAGGGATTTGGGATCTGCAGTCGGTGTCGTCGCCGCAGGGTTGGGATCTGTGTCCGGCTTGATTTCGTGATTCCGACGGCGTTGTCCGGGTTCTTAGGTTTCGATTATGAGCGGCATGTCGTCCGGCTTCTGGGGTTTGAGATATGCAGTCGGTGTCATCGCCACAGGGTTGGGATCTGCGTCCGGCTTGATTTCCAGTACGACCTCGTCTGTGTCTTTCATCGATGACCAGCTAAAAGCGCACGATCCAGTCAGTTTGGGGCTTGCAGGTTGGTTTGGATTTTCGGGGTTTTGCTGTTTTTGATCAAATTGAGTTTCGGTGAATTTGATTCAATTGAAGGGAGTAAGATGTACAGAAATGAGCAATTTTATTGGATTTGGTAGTTGTCAAACATAGCCGCCTTGTCGATTTTGTATCCCCTAAGAAACAATTGGTTTTGTTTGTGAATTGCTCAATGATCAGTTTTGCGTTTGTATCTTCAAGTTTGGGATTTGGATTTCGTTTCAAGTTGTTTTTCCCTTAAGTTGATGATCAGAATAACTGGATTATCTAATTATTGGGAGGTAATAATCATTTTATTGGGGCAATAATAATATTATTGTGGGGCAATAATGTTTCTATTGGGGGACAATAATCATATTAGTAGAGGGCAATAATGTTTCTATTGGGAGGGCAATAATCATATTATTGGGGGCGGGGGGCAATAATCATTAGTCTGGTAGCCGGATTGGGGATTTCGGTGAACGGTCACCTGATTTCGGAGTCTGGCAAGGTCTCCAATGACTTCTCTCTCTAAGTGAGAAAGAAAGAGAGGAAAAAAAGTCCAAAAAATAAATAAAAAAAATAAAAAAAGAATTAATTGGGTATTAGTGAAATAATCTCTTAGAGTTTGGGTAAGTGGGCAATCTCTTACAGTGTTTGGACAAGTGGGGTTAATTAACTCTAAAATTCGGTAAATGGACATTATCCTAAATAAAATACCATTTTACAAACCAAAAAAAAGAAGAAGAAGAAAAATTAACTGTCGGGTAATTACGGTACTTTAATTATCATTTGTCATACATATCTTATCGTATGTAATATTTACTATTTTAAAGACTCATGTTACAACTTTAAGAACTATGTAATAACTAGGAAAAAAAATATTCATTAAGGTAAATAAGATCCTTATTAGAGTGAAATATGTTCTTATTTGAGTGATAAGTGCTAAAGCTAGTAATTATATGTATGTTAACATATTGTATAATTTTTCTTTATGGGCCATCCACTCGTTAATTCACTTAAAAAATCGCTATAGTATATACTTCAAAAACACTCGGCCAAAAAATATTATAGTAACTTAACAGAAACTTCAAAAGTAGACTAGTACTTAGATCGATCATTGAAAGCACCATAAAATGTAGTGCAGATCCCTCTCTGCAGCCTCTTACGCGCACACGTAATTGATTTACAGTAGCTGTACATGTTCTCTTTCGAATGGTGTAATGAGAACGTACATATATAATGGGGTGTAAAATATGCTTCAGAACGGTGTAAAGACGAACATAGATAATATTGTTGGCTGTCAAATAAATATGCAGGTTGAAGTGATAGTTTTACCTTTCGTCAAAGTTGGTAGTGGCTGCGGAGTGGAATATGATCTGTATTTCATTGTACAGTTCTTCCATCAATCTGGGTATCTTCACTCCGAAGTTCTCGAAAGTGACATCTCCCGGTAGAGCAACAACTTTTTCGATACTGAAATAATCAAAATGTTCACGCCATTTCTCCATCAGAACCCTGAATAACTCCTTCCCAATAGAATCTTGCAAAAATTCTAGTATGGACCAAGGTCCATATGCACCATGAGTTAATTTCGGATACTGTTCAAAATCTTGATAATACAATATATTCGATTCAAGTTATATGTTAGTAGTAAATAAATGATTAAGAGGCAGCTTGAATCTATGGACAAACCTCATTGTGCATGCGATCTGTGGCTGACTTGGCATCGTTCGCTCTTACGAGAAGGTATAGCTTCTTCACATTTGGTTGCACCCTTAGTATTTACTCCACAAACACTGCATGCCATGCAATGTCCACATATTCGCAAGTGAAATTGCTTGATGTTAGAGAGAGAGAGAGAGGTACACACATTCCAAGGAAGCCGGACGCACCAGTGATCAAAATTGTCTTATTCTGCAGATAACCTAGTATGCTGTCAGACCCCATTGCAACTAAACAATGTGAGACCCGGGGGTGGGAATGTTATCCTTGGTTGAGCACTTGAGCTCTTAATCGAAAGCTTACGAGGATGATTGCTTGTATTAGGTAAGTTCTAAATATGAAAGGCTTGTTTAGGTTTTATAAAGAAGCTAGTACAGAGCCAAACCTAACTCGCCAAATTTATAGATGGACAATTTATTTCCTCAATGATTTAATGAAGCCGGAATAGTTTAAAATTAATGTACCTGCCAACTACTAACTGTCAGTTTACAATTTTAATCTAAAGCGTACAAGGATGATTGCTTATAATAGGTAAGTTCTAAATATGAAATGCTTGATTAGGTTTTATAAAGAAGCTAGTACAGACACGGCCAGAACCATGATTTGGGGGGCCGGGGGTTTATACATAAAGTATCGATCATATAACCAAATTAATATATGGTACAAGAATTCAGTTGCAGATTTGATCGATGAAATAGCAAGTAGATATAAAAATATAATACAGAAAAAAGAAAAAGTATCACAAAATACCTTTCACAGTTTGCTTGTTCAGTGACTTGGTTTAATTAAGAGAAAAAAAAAAAACTAGGTCACGAATACAAAGCACGGATTGCAAACCCAATATATAGAAATAAAGGTATAAAGCCCTTAAAATTCCTTGATCAAAACAAAAGAAGCCTTTCAAAATAGAAATACTTATTTATTATTATTATAACTTTTATTTCTTATTTTATTGCTTCTTTATAAATAATTTTTTTATTTTTTTAAATACAAACTGACGTTTGGGTTTAGGGAGTTGGGGGGTCAGCATCATATGTGTTTAATTAATAGTAGGACTAAATACTGTTTACTCCCTATACTTATAGGGTTTTGACGTTTCAGTTCATGACGTCAACTTTCCTTCAAAAATAGGTTCCTGCCGTCAACTTTCCTTCAAAAATTTTGTCATTTTACTGACGTGACAATCCTGCTACAGTAAAATAACTATTTTACCCCTCACTGACAAAAAAAACTCTATATTTTATTTTACTTTCTTTTCTCGGTTTTTTTTTAAAAGGCTTTTTTTTTTTAATCTCTTTTCCCTTTTTTTTTTAACTCCTTTTTCTCTATGTTTTTAACTCTTTTATTTATTTGTTCTCTTTTTTTATTTAACTCTCTTTTCTTTTTCTTTTTTAACTCTTTTTTCTCTATTTTTTAATTTGTTATTTTTTTAACTCTTTTTTCTCTCTTTTTTATTTAACTCACTTTTCTCTCTTTTTTTTTTAATTTGTTCTCTCTTTTTTATTTAACTCACTTTTCTCTCTTTTTTTTTATTTGTTCTCTCTTTTGTTTCCTACTCTTTTTTTTTAACTATTTTCTCTCTCTCTTTTTTTAACTCTCTCTTCTTATTTTTTTTGTTCTCTCTTTTTTTTTTTATAATATTTCTTTCTCTTTTCTTTTAACCTCCTCTTCTTCCCATTTCTCGTCTCCGTCCTCATCTTCACTGCAAACCCAAGCCAAGAGTGTAGACTATTGTGATCTTCGTGCCACCATCTCGTAAGCCAAAACCTTGCCGGCCCACCACCGTTGGCGTGCCTGCCGCTTCGAGTAAGTGTTGGCTATTCCACCATCCATCCATCAAAATCGCCAAATCTCAACCAAATTCAATTATACTGAGAGCTAGAGCTCGACAAGTACACAAACTCTACCTGAATTGAAACCAATGGTCGTCGGAAAACATAGAAACTCGTAGGAAAACTCAAACATCTTATCTTCAATTCTCTCTTGGCTCATTATCTCAGCAAATCAACACCATAGAAACTTATTGACGTCGAGAAAAAGCTTCTGATATAGCTCCGACATCATGAAGCAGTCGGAATCTGAAGGGAAGAGAACCAGACCATTCCAGCTTCCAGGTGTGGCCGGAAATTGGAGCTGTGATCAGAGAAGGGGAAGAGAAGGCCGAAGAGCAGAGAGGAGGAAGAGGAAGAAGAGGTAAAAAGAAATGAGAAAGAAATATAAAAAAAAGAGAGAAAAGAGAGTTAAAAAAAAGAGAGACAAAAAAGAGTATAAAAAAAGAGACTAGGAAACAAAAGGAGAGAACAAATTAAAAAAATAGAGAAAAGAGAGTAAAAAAAAAAGATAACAAATTAAAAAAATAGAGAAAAAAGAAAAAGAAAAGATAGTTAAATAAAAATGAGAGAACAAATAAGAAAAAAGAGAAAAAGAGAGTTAAAAATGGAGAACAAATTAAAAAAAATAGAGAAAAACGAGTTAAAAAAGAGAGATAAGATATTAAAAAAAAAAACAGAGAAAACAAAAAAAAAAGAGCAAAGAAAGTAAAAAAAAATATACATAGATTTTTTTTTTAGTCAGTGAGGGGTAAAATAGTCATTTTACTGTAGCAGGACTGCCACGTCAGAAAGATGACAGAATTTTAGATGGAAAGTTGACGGCAAGGACCTATTAGGTGAAATTGAAACGTTAGGGACTGAAACGTCGAAACCCTATAAGTATAGGGAGTAAACAATATTTAGTCCTTAATAGTATGCATGCAATTATACATATCTGCCGGACAGTTGTTCCGCCCCTGAGTATAGAACTAAATTTAACTCGCCAAATTTATAGACGGACAATTCATTTCCTCAATGATATGATTAAGCGTGAATAGTTTAAAATTAATATACCTGCCAACTACCCATTCAACTAGGAGGCCTCCGAGCAATATAGAGCGACCTCGAGAGTGCGAAACCTAGGGTTTCGTGTGGTGGCGGCGACCGTGCGTTGTCCATACCAGGGCGACGGCGAGAAGACGGAGTGGCAGGTCCTCTTTTGGTGACGTCGAGTTCTGGAGATTGTTCGAAGGACCATTTCAAGGCTGTACGGCTCCGATTCGCGGCGGCTTTCGGCTGAAGCATTCGAGGATGTGGTGTGTTCGATCTAGTTGTGACGAGCTCCGATCGCGGTGGCTCAAGGTTGTGGCGGTGAGGGTGGTGGTATAAGGCTTCGGGTTCGACAAATCGGATCCGTGGTGGTGTGGTGCTTGTTCTCGGAGGTTTACTGATTTACGGCGGAGGCTCCGAGAAGACACCTTTAAGCATCACCTGTTGATTCCAGGTAAGAGGTCAGGAGCCCTTCTCTCATCTTCAACGATGGTGAAGGCTAGAGGGAGGCCGTCAGAATGCTGGGTTAGGCTGCCCACCAGTTGGTCCTTCCGGCTGGATCTTTGGGGCCGAGTTATGGGGTGTAAGATTGGCCTTGGGCCCCAGCTTCCCTGGGCTCCTGTCTGGTAAGCTGGGCCTTGGGCTGGTCCTTGTCTCCTTCTATACCCTTTGGGTTTGGCTCGGTTTGGGCCAGCTGGGGGTGAGCCTAGTTTGTTTTTGTTGTTGTTTGTTTTGATTAAGTGCTCTTACCTTGTTCAGGCCTTGGTCGTAGCTGTATGCTGACTGATGAGTGATGATGCACACCAGGAGGGTTTTAGGCGTCATTACTTGTCAAGTCGATTGCTCTGATTTAGGGTTGGATAGGTGTAAGGTTTTTATTTTCTGCATTTTTTTTAGTTTTGGTTTAGTTTTTAGATGGCTCTACTTTATGCAGACTAAATTGTACTTTGCGTTGTATTATGAAGGATTTTCAAATCCTTCTGGCTTGACGGAGAGACGTCTTTAATATAATGGAACCTGATTCCGTTTCCCTAAAAAAAAAAAACAAAAAAAAACTGTCAACTACTACATGTGAGTTTACGATTTTAAATCTACATAGGATGATGATGTTTATTCATTGATCCTTCATTTTAGTAGAGGCTCTCATTGGTCATTTGCCGTCCAGCATAAGAATATCATGGTATTAATATTGACATTGATCGATATGTCTTTGCTCAGATAGTCATCACCCAGCCTCAAAATAATTGCTGGATATCAGAGATTGCAACCGCATACATAAGTATTTTCTGTTGAATTATATTATCCTAGTTAAATTATGTTCCTAATCTTAGTATCTTTGTATTTACTTCAATACAATGTAATGCATATCGGTGGAAAAGAATAACACCATAGAATATTATTGAAACTATTTGATCCCATAAAAACGACATGGTTAAAACTATTTCCCTACTCTTCTAGTGGTAGCTCTCCGCTGCTTTGGTGGTGGCAAGTATGATTTTCCTCCCAGATCCCCTCTTCTAATCCTTCCTAATCTTTCATTTTCAGCATACTCATCTCTACCATCCCTCTGTTCTTCTATTTTCTTCACCCTCCTCACCATCCCTCTTCCTTCTCATGTCCTGTCCATCATTTCTATCTTTACTTCTTCTTTCCTACTCTTTGTCTCAAATCTCTGATTCTTCATGTTTAAGATGCACGTCCTCCTCACCCTCAGACTCGACTTCACCAATCGCTCCTTGGTCCATCAGAGCTCCGTCGTCGGCGTCACTTGGATTGTCTGTTTAAATGGGGTTTTTCCGTTACCGCGCGTAAACCCGTTGAATACGGTAGTGCAACAAGGGTTTGCACGGTCTTCGGCTGTCTGTCCTCTGATCCGATTGCTCTCCTTCTCCTCTTCTCTTCTTCTTTTTTTCTTCTGTTTTGGTTTCTGTGTTCGTTTATGAGGATATTTTGTATGGTTAAGCGATTTGGGTTATGGAGATCTTTCGATGGGTTCTATGCTGCTGTTCTTGCACGAGATTGTTTTGGTTGGACTCCAAGTTTTCATCAGCCGATCTGGTGGCGTTTCTGTGTCACCTTTGGGGTTGGCTGGTGGCGGCGTTGTCACTACGTCATCTCTCTCTTGGTAGATCTGTGCTGTGGTTAAAGCTTGTAGGGCTATTTAGGCTTGTTTGTTTTTGTTTGTTGATTTTTTTTCTTTGGGCCCTTTTTTGGATCTTTTCCTTATAATGTAGTTCTTGTTTGAATAAAAAAATTCCCATCACAAAAAAAAAAAAAACAAAAAAATTCTAGAACTTGGTTTTCTTTTACACACAGAAAATTTATGAGCCCTTGCAGAGTCAATTGTTATCTGCACACCCACGGACCATGTACTGATCTTGTAATGCTGATTTAATTTATTCCAATGTGCAGTGTAAAGGAAAATGAACGCATATTGAAGAAAAAAAGGTAAAATAAATAAACGGCCTAAACAGCTTGCTATGTCAGGTTACTACATGCTGCATTCCAAATCACGTCGCAACTGCCTTGTTAGCTTGGGTATTGGAAAAAAATGATGTTTACTCTTGTACTTAATAGGTGTTTTTTCCGTAAGCAGTTTTTGATGATGAATTCTAAGTAGACCCTTTTTATAATATGAATGCACATGTAGACATTTTGATTATATTTTCAAAGGTTACGCCGATGTCTTCTTCTACACTGATCTTCAGGTATATACTAATAAATAATTTAAGGTTCACATCCAAAATCAATAGGCAATGGATGGAGTGACCCACACTCTCATAAACCTATAGGCAATGTCCTATATATTCTCAACATATACAGCGATCAACAATGTTTTCTTTAAAACCGAAGGAGAAAATGGTAAGGCTGATGTCTTCTTCCACATCGATCTTTAGGTATATACATCAATCAACAATGTTTTCTTTCAAACTGAAGGAGACAATGGTAAGGCCGATAGCTTCTTCCACGCCGATCTTCAGGTATATACATCGATCAACAATTAAAACCGAAGAAGACAATGGTATCATTGAACTTGAGGTACCATTGTGACTACATTGCCAAGAGCATAGCTTAATAAATACTTGCAATGTGCAGAATAGTACAATACAAGGAAATGAAAATGCCAGCAGTTTGTTAGACATTGATCCATTTCTATTTTATAATTGTGATGGTCTGGACACACCTTATGTTGAGTGAGAAGGTGAGAGACAATCAAATACAGCTGCGCGATAGTCTTCAAGTAATGTCGTTGCTGGAGGGTTTTGAATAAAACATGTGGATCTTGGATTATAGATGATTGGCATAGACCCATACAAAATTGATAGATCCATTAAGAAGTAAATAAACTGGGATATAAGACAAGGTGCTGGGGCTTAACAAGTTGAAGGAATGATTCATTGGATGATGGATTGATGATTTCGGTGAGTTCAAGGAGAAGAGAAGAAGATGCAAGTGTAAGAGGACTGAAGGGAGAGAACAAAGAGGAGAGATAAAGAAATGAATATAATAGGAATTTTCAATGACCATTATCAAGGTTTAGTACAATAGGAATTTACTTATCCACAATTATAAGCAATCGTGAGATAAAATACCAACTACATTGCACTCAAACACTGAAAGCTCCCACCATTGTTTAATTCGTGGCAAAGCAAATGTTGCATTTGCCGATTATTATAGTATTGAAATAAAGAATACATAATGTCATTTCAAAGACTAAATCGCTAAAAGAATAACACACCCCTTACAAATATAAAAATAAAATACACCTGCAAGAACTAAGAAAAGCGATAACTCGTAATATTGGATCATCCACAACGATAAACGGATCATCTATATAAAGTACAGGAAAGAACTTTGGACCACCTAATTTCCTTCTCCAAATATATGAATTATAACAAGATTCATGTATGAGCTTCTCAAATGTAGTTATCATTTGATCAAAACATGTTTTAGGAGGCCAGGAATGTGAGTGTGCATGATGTACTCTTCCCAATCTATGGATGTCGCATCAAAATTAAAACTTTCAACCTCTATGAAACTCTCCCTTGCTGCCCTGCACAACTTCTCTGTATTGCTGTCATCAAAGCTACACAACGCACCAAACATACTTAAATGTCAATGGATGATTATTGTAAATATAAGAAATCATTAAACTAAAGAATTAAATAGAAAAACAGACGTACATTCCTTTGAATAGCATATAGGGTTCGTATAGCTCTACCAAGCGCATAACCAAGTTGAGTTTCCGACTATAGTTGACATATATCTGTTGGAAATACTGGCAGAATGCTTTGTTCATGAACTTCAATCCCTGAAAAGAAGAATGAAATTAAAATTACAAAGAACAAGAATCGTTGACTGTTAAAGAAAAAGAAATGATTATTCCATGATATAAATTTGTAGCTTGCTTGAACAAACCTTCAAAGGTAGCATGTAGCGAATATTCATGTACATGCGGAAAGTAGCCATAGTCGTCAATATTGTACCCTTGGTAACAATGACAGGGTTACCGTCCTTATCAAGCCATGGATTCTTGGTGAAGTATTGGAAGATAAAGTTATGCATTTGAAAGAAATTCAAAGGATTTCTCAATGAGGATCCGACATGATAAATAATATTTCCAGAAGACTGATTTGCATTTGCCACCATTGCTATGATTATTGAATTCACCAACATGTCAACAGGAATCTGTGGCCAAAGTTCTAATTAAATTTAAGTCCCTTTAGATCATTCACATATCAATAGCAAAAAAAAAAAATACTGGTAATTGACTGAATGATTTACCATATCGAGTACTGTTGCAGGATCGACAAGCAAGCATGTCAGCTTGCCTTTGCAATAACCAGCAATTACACTATCAATAGTTCTGCATACACCAAGATTAAATAGTTAGTAATGACATGATTAAACAAAGTTGGGTGTTTGAATTAGATAAAATTAATTTTATCACCCTAAAACTCATAAAGTGCATTGAAGCTGGTTATCTTACCTGAAACCTTGGATCCAACCGGAAAATGGTTCTTTGTAAGTGCTAGTAACTATTGTTGGACGTACGACCACAAGAGGCAAATTGTCTTTTGAGCATTGTAGAAATATTTCACCCATTGCTTTTGTGAACACATACGTGTTTGGCCATCCATATAGTCTAGCCCTAAAGTTTAATTTGTGTAGACAAAAATCCAAATAGAAATTAAATAGGGTCATATTAGTGTAGTAGCTCTAGGCTTTGTTAATGCATGGAGTTAAGTTAAAGACCTTTTAATGCCAAAATCCTTCATTGTGTTTGTAACAACTTCTTCTGAAGCATCTAGTGCTTTTAGTTCATTCAATTTCTCCTGCACAAGGCCCTTTTCTACTGCTTCAAAATCAAAATTACCCATCTCCTTTACCATCTTATCCATTGAAGATGAGTCTTCTGGTATGAGCCCCGCCCTTTCCCCACACACATAAGCTGGAAACATATAATTCACCATCAGTGAGTAAATATATATGAGATTACTAATTATATTCTTTTTAGTTTATGTAGTCTTCTAGTACGAGTCTCGCCTTATCAATTAGTTTTCTTTTTCACTATACTCGTAAGCAGGCCTCCATTAACTGAACCAAACTACACAATTTATTATGTAGACCAACCCATCTTAACTAGAAAAGAAAAGTAATCCTAACCAGTTGATACATGGAGAAGTATCTGTAGTTTGAAACATTTGTTCGCAAAGCTTAACACTTGCAGAGCTCCAAAAGTATTTACCGCCAGTGAAATATCATATCTGCACACAAACATATATGTAATTGTTATATTGTGTAATTATATATCATGGTCATTAGCTGGGTTACTGTGCGAGAGAACCGGCCGGGGGTGCCGGGCAATCATGTCAATGCCTCCAAAGTCCCCAAACCACATTTTCTTTCGAGGAGAGGGGGTATGGGTACTTTTCACACTCCCTCTCCCTCCCCGCATTATTGCTTTTGGCCGAGGGCAACTTTGATGGCCAGTTGACCTGAATATCATCAGTAGGGTGATGATTTGATCGAGGGAAATATCAAGTCCTGTCTTCATGATCAGGGTGGGATTTATTTAATTCTGGCCTCTGGTCTATGTTTTTTCTAGGTGTGCGCACACTAGCTGTGAATGTAGAAATGGGGTAATCAACTACTGTGTGGTTTTTTTCTTTTTTATAATTTGTAATTTGATATTATTTGACTCAAGTGAGTACATGGTTTCCTACAAATAAAGGGGTATACCCTTTTTCAAGGGGAAAAAAAAATGAAAATTGACTCGTTAGTTCACTTCAAAAATCATCAAATTATAAACTACTCAAACAATTTTTAATATCAGCAAGACCATCTTTTTAAAATATCTGAATCGAAACTTCAAAAGTAGACTAGTACTTGGATGGATCATTCAAAGCACAATAAATGTCGTGCATGCAGATTTCTCTCCCTCTCTCCCTCCCTCTCTGCAACCTCTTAATTACAGTGGCTGTGCATCTTCTCGTTTGAATGGTGTAAATAAGAAACGTAGATATATGGTTGGGTGTAAAATAAATATGCATAAGGTCTAGAAAGGTGTAAAGATGAACGTACGTACATGTTATAGTTGCCTCTTAAATAAATATGCAGGTTGATGCAGTGGGTTTACCTTTCGTCAAAGTTGGTGGTGGCTGCAGAGTTGAATATTATCTGTATTTCATTGTATAGTTCTTCCACCAATCTGGGTTCTTTCACTCCGAGGTTCTCGAAAGTGACATCTCCTGGGAGAGCAACAACTTTTTCGGAAATGAAAGAATCAAATAATGCCCCCCATTTCTCCCTCACAACCCTGAACAATTCCTTCCCTATAATCTGTATAAGATATTGAAGATCTATGTTAGTCAAGTAATAATCATAACGATATACCTCCATCACGTACAAATTACATAAAATGCAAGTCGTTTAATCTCGTTACTGATTAGGGCAGCTGTGAATTATGTACAGACCTCATCTGCATGCGATGTGTTGCTGACTTGGCATCAGAGGCTCTCACAAGAAGATAGAGCTTCTTCACATTTGGTTGCACCCTTAGAATTTTCTCCACAAACACTGCATGCCATGCAATATCCACATATTCACGAGTACTGAAATGAGAGAATGAGAGAGAGAGAGAGAGAGAGAGAGGTATATACCCATTCCAAGGAAGCCGGTCGCACCAGTGATCAAAATGGTCTTATTCTGCAGATAACCTAGTATGCTGTCCAACCCCATTGTACAGAAAGAAATCAAACAATATAAAAACTTGGGAGTTGATTGCTTATGTTAGATGATTTAAAAGTTTGTTTAGGTTTTATAGAGGACCTAGTAGAGAACCAAAACAAATTGTAGATGGAGAATTTATTTCGTCAATTATACATTCAGATCGGACTCGTTTAAATTAAATGTACCTGTCAACAACTAACTGTGAGGAGTTTGCAGTTTTAATGTCTGACAAACTCAAGTTAATTTTACAAAATTATAGATGGAATTATAGAAGCTTTTCGGTAAGTTATGAGGTTTTGTATTTTTCTGCCCAAATCAGTGGTCCTTCTTTTTGGTAGAGATCAACATGTCATCAGTCATTTGGTCGTCGGGCAAGAATAACATTGAATCATATCAATATTGGCACCGATATTGATATGTTTTACCCACTTGTCATTAACTCATACGGACTTTGCTTCTTCCTTACTTAAAATAATCGCAGAATGCGATAGATAATGTTCAAATCTTCGGCTCCTGCCGGTTGCAACCACATGGGGGTGACATTTTAACCCTGTGGGTATTTATTCCTTTGGCATATATTTTTACGAGTATCCATTTATGAATTCTGGGTGGGGTATTTTATAAAATACCTATATAAAAATGGGTGGGTATGGGTATTACCCATGGATACTTAAATTTTACTCAATACCTAAAATTTTTTATTTTGACAATCAAACCCTATTCATCTTGCCGATCTCTGATTCTTCTCTTCTCTCTTCGTTCAACCCAGCAATTCCGGTGCCGGCTCTTTCTGTGGAGGACGAGGTAGAGTTCCAACAAACCAGATGATCTACATTAACAACCTGAACCAGAAGATCAAGCGTAGTTGTTCAGGCCGACTCCGAGGTCGGTGGAGGCGCAACGATCGAGGAGCATCATTCCCTCTGGCCGGAGAAGAAGAAATCAGTGATAATTTTGGTGTCGGCCCTTGGATATAGTCCGGCCAGCCCATCCGGATCTGAAGTCAGCGACTCCGGCGTGGTGCTTCTAGTCTTGTCGGCGCGGTTGTTCAGGCCGACTCCGATCACCAGAGACCAAATGAATGGCCCGACACCGAAACCGTCTTTAATGGGCTGATGGCCTTAAAAGGAAAAAATAAAAAATAAAAATCTGCTCTTATTGGAAATGGGTAAATGAGTTGGGTATGAGTTGGATAAATGCCCATATCTGCAAACAATTTTGTGGCTAAGTACCAAATGAGTATTACCCACGAACTATTATTGGGTAGGTGTTATCCATCGGGTATTACTTAATGGGTACAAATGCTAACTCTACAACCACAAGCATTAATGCGTAAGATTTTTGATAGGCTATCCCTATACACCTAAATAGATGCACAAAAGTGCCTATAACTTAACCCTACAAAAATGTCGAAAGTAGTATAGGTAAGTAGGGATCGTTCCTGTAAGAGATTGTGGTTTAATCACTAATCTAAAGACTCAAAACAAAATAAAACAAAAACTGTCCAATTATAAAGATTTGACTGGATGAACTATTCTAAATATCACGAAAATTTACAAACAGACTCTAGACACGATAAACTAACTACTGACAAAGTTTGATAATTTTTGAAGATGTTTTGGTTAACAAAATAATTTAATAAAGACTAACTAATAAATGACTCAAAATAAAAAGACTTGATTCAAAGTTTTGGAAATTAAAGATAAAACAAGTTAGGGGATTTGCATCCACCACCAATCAATCATGCAAACTGATTGTGTTCAGCCTAAGTACATTAATCTATGGATGAAGATGCTCAAGTTGACCTAACACCTGAATTAACCAATTGTTTTTCCTCACTTGTATGCTAGGAGAAAGACGCTCTACAAAGAAATGCAACTTAGGTTGACACAACTCTAGATTTAACACAGAAATTATTACGTAATAGAAAAACGAGACATCCCAACAAATTTACAATCATGATTTGGGGCTTTAACAGCCCCTAACTAAAGAGTTAGTTTCTCATAGAAAGAAGAACAAAAAAAAAAAAAAAACTAAAGAAAGGGATGAAAGAAGTAGCGGGAGATGAGAAGAAGAGAGAAGCTTTTTAAATTTACATAGCCCTTTTATATTGCTCCTTGAGTCCTCTTTCATTCCTTTTTGGTTTGAGATTCCTTGAATCGTAGAGAAAGCCAACTTCTTAATTCTCTCACTACTAGAAAAATGCCCTTAGACATTAGCCAAAAACCTATGAGAAAAAGAAACCCGACCGATGTCTTAGTAGGTGATGAGAAAGGTCCGGAAAATCCAGACATCGGTTTTTAGTCGATGTGTAGTATCAATATATACATCGGTTACTCAGTATAAATCGATGTAAATACGTTTGAATGATAAGAAACTTGTATGTTTAAATATTGTTAAACCCTCATCTTATTGCCTTTAATGCTTAAAGAAATATATATCCTACAACACAACTATGCATTTTAATATTGTTATTCATTTTAAAAACGATGGCTGATAATGTTTCACACATCGATTTTCTGGTCTTTATCGATGACAATACTTATACTGGACATCGATCTCTATCTAAAACACGATGTGCACTAGTTTATGGCACATTGGTTCCAACATAATAATTCGATCTCCTGTGGTTAATGAGACATCGATTTTCATTTTGAGACTGATGTATTTCTCTCAATGGACTTCAGTCTTTATGGTTACAACTGATTTAAACTTTATATACAGACATCATGTTCTTTAGATGAGGATGATGTCAACAAAATATGTAGCTGCTGCTATAAAATGCAATCCACATTTGACAAAAATAATTTGAATATCGGAGCATTCTGTCCAAGATCATTATCCTTGACAGTTCAGAAAATAGACAAAATAAAACCCCAATTAATCTACTATAGGCTAGCCAAGCCTAGCAATTACTATTGTGGTTTGTTTTTTCACAATTGCTGCAGTCACTTCATCTACTACAAAAAGGTTAACAGTCACAAGCCTTACTCAAAATCAAGAAACTAGCCAGAATCTACTGCAAAGTCTGTAAGTAGTCGGCCACTTCAATCTGTTTGTATAAGTCACGGAGATTAAGTGTTAGTTCCACTGCTTCATGGATTTCTTGCTTCTGAAAATTGTATCCTCCAATATCCTAAAACATAGAACATGATAAATCAGTATCAGTACTACATCATCATGTTTTTATGAAACGAAACAGCCCAAGCGATATTTAGCAGACAGATGAAAAACATAAACAAACATTTTCAAGCAATCATCACAGCACAAGCTGTCATGCTTGCTTCAATTAGAAATTTCATGTTGCTCATTGGATATTATCTTGGATAACCCTGAGGAGCTACAACAGTGTGGTTAAGTTACAAAAGAAAATACCTTAAATAAGGCTTTAATTTGGTTGCCACAGTATCTAACTCCTCGTCAGTAAGTCCAATACCCACTCTGCAAAAGGATACAAATCTGCAATATAAAAACCCAATTAGAAACTTTCATTTACCAGCAGTTGTTACAAGGATAATAAGCACTAATGATGATTCAGGTTCTCTGATATTCCAAAGTATACACCGAATAACATAAAGCCTCAACAAACATGCTCATGATGGATGTACATCCTATGGCTTTTTAACTGTTTAAATATGAGTAATTTAGCAGCAAGAAAAGGCAAGGCATCCTAATTGACATGCATTGACTATCAAGTATAAAATGACTAAGGTAAGAAAACAACCTGATACATACAGACCAACCTAAGGAAACGTCAACTTGTTCAATTAAAGAGAGTGGCAGCAAGCTAAACATGGGTCAGCTTAATTCTTATTAAACAGTAGCCCGGGTAAGGATAACACCCAATATATACATTGATGTATGTACATATGTTAGAAATAGAGGGAACAATATGATATTCCCTTAGGAAGCTATCAGAAAGTTCTACAAAAGCAAATATAAGGAAACGTTTCCTTGATTAAGACGATTATCCAATCCAAGTTGCCGGTCTAAATTTTCATTAATTGAAGATTTGAAGCCAATCATTCTGCCAGATAAAGTAATCATTAGAAAATTCTACCTTCTCGGATATGTATTTGCAACTGGACGTTCAGCAAGACCCACCAAGAACTAAGCTACCTGCAACAATGAGATTCTTATTAATGGATAGGAACTCAGTTGTTTACTATAAACAGCTATATACATAGCCATTAGAATCGGTCTCTCCTAAGGTCCTTAATGTCTTGTCTCTCATAATGACCAACATGGACGATCAGATACAGTGAGTCAGATGCATGCACTAAGAGAAAATTGTTAGGTTATATACAACAAAAGAAGAGATTAGAAAATTTGAAAAGACTGCAAACTTACTTCCCCTCCACAACATCCTGAACCATAGTATCCTCATAGAATAGGTATATAAACAATTAATTTAAACGATATGTGGAATAAATTATGTTGCTTTGAGGCAAATAAAAAACTAACAAAGTATTAGCACAGACCTATGATAAGAATATCCAGATCAGAACCAGCCCCCATGTAATCCGGCTTCAATTTCAACCATTTTCCACTACGATCTCTAGGTTCCCATCTAGAACCAAGATCCTTTTAAAACAATCCCCTCATCTCTGAAGGACAAGAATGATGTTTAAGCTCAAGGAAATAACTTATTACATGACACATGAACAAATCAATCTGATAAGGAGACTGAGCAGATAGAATACATTCTATCCACCGAAGAAGACAGGAAATTGATTCTAGACATAAGGAACTCAAGATGTAGTTAAAAACAAAAGGACATAGTTGCTAGAGTTTTTTTGGTCATGTGAGATATCCGATGGATGTGATGCTTTACACGATTATAAGGTAATTTTAAATAGTTTTAATTTAAAGTTTTAGTTTTCTAGGTGCAAACAAAAAATGGAATCTGAAGAATAAAAGATAATCCTTGGGTAGTTGGGTTCAAACTAGCTTGAGCCTTTGCATCTAAACTTTAAAATTAGGGCTAACACTCATACACCCCAAATCCATCAATATACTTTCCATACACCCCACCAACCTATTTTCCTTCCCACTCACACAAAATTCTCCACTTTATGTCTCTACTTCAAAGCCACTCTCTCTTCATCCCACTAATACCATTCTCTTTTTCTCTTACATATTATCTATTTCTTTTGATAAAGCGTGGTGGGCCCATTTCTTGAAATTATATGTTTAAATGTTAATTGCAGCCAACCTTCATCCTCTGTACTCGAAGGTAAACAGTTAAAATTTATTATCCATAATCGCGCATTTAGATATTATTCTATCTAGATTAGATTTGGTAGCAAATTGTAGAAAATTTGAGAAGGAACTAGGAGAAGAAAGAGAAAAGCTAAGAAGAGCAAAAGATTTTAGAAATAGACTTAGTCGAGTCACTCCTAATTACAAGGATAGAAGATTCCTAATACAACAAAGAATCTATAAGATCGAGAAAAATAGAAAGGAACTAAAGTTCATGATCAACGAGGAACAAAAACCTCTTGATTATTTGAGCATTAGTTAGATCCACATATCACTGGTATCAGAGCTTGAAAAAGGCTCAAAAGGGGAATCCCTAATGGGGACAATGTCTAAATTCATATTAGAGAAGTTGAATTCTCTACTAATATCTTCTGTTGAGAAACATCAGAATCTGCAAGAAGAATTGTCTAGATGTCAAACTCATCTAGAAAAACTACCAGATACAATCTACCAATTAGAAATTGGAGAACAAAATAGATTCTATCAAAGAACTTCCAAAAACGGAAGAAGAAAAGCTAACAACTGTTAGTATAAAAATCACTGAACAACAAAAAGCACTGGATTCTATGAAAAATACACTGAAGGATAAGAAAGTGCCTCCAGTAAAAACAAAGAAAACTAATGGATTCAAACCATTAGAGAGACCAGACAAGAATCCTGTTCCAAACATGGTTTTTCTGGAACCATCTACTAGTCTAAATAGTATTTAGTATGAAAATCCGAAACACTCAGAAGTGGAGATGTCAAAATGATGAGCATCTTTGGGAAAAAGAAAGGAGTACAGCTCCTAAATGCTGAAGAATTCGAATACAACGAAATTGAACATGAGGTAAAAAAATCTGCAATTCCAAAGCTAGATTTTAAACAAATCTACAAAAGGGGAACATTTGATTTGATGGATAGCCATCATTTCAAACTTCTAGAAATTACAACCCTTCTACAGTAGAGGAGAGACTGATCTCTTGATGATCACTCCTTTAGAAGTAACCAGAGCAAAGACAAAAAAGTATCAATTTATGCACATTGGAGCAGTTCAAGTTTGCATAAATATGCTTGCTCGATAAGGCATAAACTATTCAATTCTATGTGTTCTCCAAGACAATAGACTGACAGATTTTCAAGCTAGTCTGTTGGGAACCCTTTAAGCATCCTTATGCAATCAAGTGGCGTATTTCAACTGTTTCCCAAATTTTACAACCAGCTTGAAAGATGCAGTTCACTGTCTAAGACTGAGAGTCTAGACATATGGCATATCTATGAAGAAAGATATGCAAGAGCTCGCAATAGTATACAGAATATACTACAGATTGATGAGCACTACAGTAGCTCCTAAGACAAGGATAACAAACATCCCTGGTCTTACTACTAGTTTCCTCACCAATCAGAAGAACTATTCACAACAGATTCACAAAGTTACTTGGAATGAAGTAACTTTTCCAATTGAATGGAAATGATTTGGTCCAAAAAAAACCACCAGAAAGTGTAAAGGCTAAAGTCTTTGAAAGCAGAAAGACTGGAGAAATCAGTCTAAATTTTGAAAATCACAGAAAAGTGATACATGCCCTGAGAATATCAAGATAAACAAAAATCTTCTCAGAAGAAGCTACAGCACTAGGGAACCTAGTACTAGTAGCACTAATTTACTGTTGAAGAACCAACAGATCCAATCACTGAAGAAGAATTAGAAGCTGATCTAAATAGACCGATAAATATACTTAAAGTGGAAAAGCTCTATGATCTCTATGAAGAAGCAGAATCTTGTGAAGATCTTGAAAGATTAGAAAAACTAATCGAGGAACTGAAAAAGTTCAAAACAGGAAAGGTAAGAAAAATCTTTTCCTATCAAGATGTTGAAATGGAAGAAGAAGAAGACTCCAATTCCAAAACTTTCATCATCAGAGAAAAAGGAAAGTTGAAACACCCTGTATAAAAAGCTCCTACAGGCAGAAAAGAGGAAAGAAATTCCTACAATAGGAGAACTAGAAAACACTGATCTAGTCAACCTGTTACACAGGAAACTCCCTAAACCATGGAGAACAGTTGTGCGAGAAAGCATAGCCGAAAAACCAATTGAAAGATTTTCAGTTGGAGGAATTGCCGACAGAATCCAGTAATTACTAAAAGAGCAATGCAAAGCTAATCTTAGAGCCAAAATGTCCAAGAAACAGTTCAAAGGAGTTGAAAACTTCTGTTATGGAATACTGGATATGCCACCCAATTGGGATGCCATGAATCTAAGTTTCGAAAAAAGAAACAATATTTGAAAAAGTTCAGAAAAACTGAACATAACAAAGATTGGAAGTTTAAGAAAAGCTCCAACTTCAGGAAACAAGAGGATGGAAATCCTAAGAAGAAATTCTTCAAGAAAAAGAAGAATCACCATCAAAAGAAACAACCAGGCATGAAAGCTTGCAAATGCTGGTTATGTAAAGCTGAAGGGTACTATGCCAATTAATGCCCAAGCTCTATTTGAAGAATATGAGTCCATAGTAGAAACGACACATATGAAAGGCTACGAAATAGCCTATTCTGATGAAGAAGATGATGACAGGTTAGTATACTTGCCTGGTCTAAAGAAAAATATCTGACTCTGAATTAGATTCTGAAGTAGAATACTTAGAATCTAGACAAATGAATGTTCTGAAAGTCAAAAACTGGGAAGAAAGTAAGACATAAATGATAGTGTCTTCTTATCAGGTGAACCCTGGTACATTCGTTTGTGACTATTGCCTATGTCATGAAAAGAATGGACTTCTATGTTTTGTGAAGAGTCAAAAAAGACTTATCACAAACAATGCTTCATAGCTGAAGAAAGAAGAAAAACCAAGAATGGCCTTATCAGCCAATTGGTAGAACAAGAATATGATGAATATTTCTCCGAACAACAAGAGAAAAAGGTAGAAACTTTGTTCCAAGAAATTATGGAACCATCTTCCTCAAAAATTAAGGAAGAAAAAATCGATGAAGAAAAAATCGATGAAACTATAGAACTGGTTGAAATACCAGAAAATGTTCCAGAAGAATGTAACCATTCATACCCCAAGAACAAGCTCAAGAAAACGAGCTTCAACAATCAAAAATCATCTCTACTAGTAGATGCAACAACTACATAGAGAATAGATTAAAATTCCCTGATCACAGGAAATATCATCTACATGCATTTGTAGTTAATGGATCAGGATTCACAGTTGCAAAGAGATTTACAATTCCAGATGAACTCTGGAAAGAAGATAATAAAAGAGTAGCTACTGGTGGCCAATTTAACGGAAGCCACCTAGTCAGGAAAAAGGTAGCTAAAGATGTTCATATCACTATTGGTGGAGGAACATTTATTATCAATACTCTTTGGTAGTCCGAAGGCCAAGGATTAGATCTTTTGTTGGGAAATGATTTCCTTCTCCAACAAAGATTTGTTCAAGATGAAGAAGCAATGGGCTTCAGAAAATGAGATAGAATGTTTTGGGTAGATAGACATACCCAAGCCAAGAGTATGGTATGGCCAAACTTTACTACTCAATATCAGAGATCGCAACGAAATAGTGGTGATTATAAGCCCTACAAGCCCAGATTTGAACATGTGCTGCAAATCAAACAACAAGAAGAACTGCTTGTTGCTGAATCTTCTTCTTCTGAAGAAGAAGAAACTGGCGAAGATGAAAAAGCTAGTTTCATCCATGAGCATAATCTCAAGCACTACCAGAATAAGCTCGAGTCCCAAAAGGTTCCTACTCTGGATAAAATCAAGAAAATGCTTGAACAAAATATAGATGTCGACCCTCAGAAATTTTGGGAAAAAGATCCACTGGTCTGTGAATTAAGATTACATGATATGAATGATATCTGTCATGTCAAAGCCATTCCTCAGAACAAAGAGGAAGATCAGAAAGAATTCAGAAAAGATATCGAAGATCTCCTGAAAAAGAGATTAATTCGACCATCCACTAGCCCTCACCATGCTCCAGCATTCTATGTGAGAAATCATGCAGAAAATCTCAGAGGAAAAGCTAGAATTGTAATTGACAACAGAGATGTCAATAAGAATACCGTTAAAGACGATTATCAAATAGCTCGAGTAAGTGTCTTGATCAATCAGCTCAGAGGAGCTAAAGTCTTTTCAAAATTCGATGCAAAGTCGGGTTTTTGGCAAGTTAAGATGCATCCAGAAAGTGTTCCTCTCACTGGATTCGGAACACCACAAGGTCATTACGTATGGTTAGTACCCTCTGGCTTAAAACAAGCCCCTTCGATTTTCCAGAGAAAAATGGACAACATCTTCAAACATGTTGCTGAGTTCTGTGTTGTCTACATTGACGATATCCTTGTCTTCTCCAAAACAGAGAAGAACACATGAAACACCTCCATGAAGTTGTAAAGCTGATAGTTCAGCATGAATCATCTTAGGAGAAAAGAAAATATTCTTTATCCTAGATGAAGTTGATTTCCTAGGAATAAACATCAAGAATCGAGTGATAAAACTCCTACCACACATCCTTGAGAAGATCTAGAAATTCCCAGATAGAATTCCTGATGCCAAGAGTCCAGAAAGATTCTTAGGAGTCATCAACTATGGGAGAGATTTCATTCCCAAAATCTCAGGGTTAACGGCAATGTTATCTCCTAAAACAAGTTCCAAAAGAAAATGGAGCTTCACAGAAGATGATGAAAAAATTATAAAGCATATAAAAGCTCTCTGCAAGAATCTTCCTCCTCTCCAACAACCAGAGGAAAATGATGAAATCATTCTCCAAATAGATGCTAGTGATAATTACTGGTCCGGTGTTGTTCTGGCAAAACCTCCAAGAACTAACATTGAAAAAATCTGTAAATTTTGTAGTTGCATATTCAGCCCTGCAGGACAAAATTATCCACAGGGGAAAAAGAAATTTTAGCTATCAAGAAAATAATTTTAAACTCTCCAACTTTTCTTAGAAAACCCTTTACTATACGCATCAATTGTGCTAGAGTAAAGAATTTCAAAAGCTTTAAACTTGATAAAGCTGCTGATAGAGGAAGACTAGCAAACTAGCAATTATTACTGAACCAATATGATTATAATGTTGAATTAATTGCAGATAACAAGAACTATCTTTCGAACGCCTTAACAAGAGAAATGACAATATTCAGCCGAAGAGACGACAATGAAGGTCGTAATCCCAGAAACAGAAGATATGGGAAAGAACACGAGAAGCTGAGGAATCTAAAGAAAAGATCCTTAAAAGATTCTTGCTAGGTCCAAAAGGACTAGCCACAACTGATAAATCCCAGGGTAAAGGATTGGCTAGCCTATCTCAAACTGCAGATTGTAAAGGCTCATCAAGACCGTTGAAGGATTTTGCTTTGCCAAAAAGCAAATCAACTCCAACTAGTGTAGTAAATGTTTTAATTATGAATTAAAGACTTTTGCAGATCCTGTGTTCAGATTTGGCTGACCACCAGAAGGCAATCTTAGATAATCTCTTATATGCCTTTCAAGAAAGAAACAGTAGTCTCATGTTCCCAGCTTTGTTTGCTCTAACTGAATAACTTCATGAAAATGCCAGACCACAATTTGAAGAAGAAACACAGTAGAGTGTTGTCCAGAAAGAGAAAATCCAGTATCTTGAAGATCGTGAGAGTGCTAGAGTCCCTATTTTAGCACTAAAGAATAAGATTGGTTTGATTTCCATGATCTTATTGGAAATCAGAACTCTGTCTCATTTCCTCCAACCCGTTTCATCATCCCTGGAGCTTATATTGGAAGATATGTGGTAAATGTTCAAAGTGAACATCCTCAAGAACACAAGCTCTGGCTTGTTGAAAACGGTTTTGTCCATAACCTTTGGACCAAGACTAATGATGATCTTAAGGGCTTACCACCCGTCATTGTCAATACAGTCAAAATGTCAGAAAAAATGACTGTATCCTCAGGCTAAAATTCAGGTCAACTCCTCCCGAATGGATTCAGAATAGAAATGATGAAGTTGAATATATTTCTCCATATCATTATGTGAGGATTATACAAGGAAGATATCTTAAGCCTGCCTGTGTGGGATATAACAGCCAGCCAAACTCTAGCATCCCCTGGATGAAGGCCATGTGCCTAGACTATATCAAAAAGATCATCGAAGAAGACCCATCAAATACATTCCTGGCAGCAGGAGAGAAAATCCTAATCACTGCCTATGATCATCCTGAAGTAATAAGCTGTGACCTTTTCCTATCTCTTAAAAAAAAGGAGATAGGCTCCTTGTTGGCATGTCTGTAGTGGATCAAAAAGCTTGAAGGTGATAACCACTACAAGATGTATGCTGATACTGACGTGGAAGATAATGAAGCCAAAACAAGGATGGAAAATGACAACTTTTTTGTCCTTGGCCACAATTCTGAAATAGAGGAAAACATGTGAAGCAGCATGTGTAAAAAGTGCCGAAAGCAACTTTGGCTTTTCCTAAAGATGCTTTTGCTTTTTAGAGAAGTACAAGGAAACATTTCACCGAGAGGAATCCGCTTTTGACCGTATGACCTCCATCATCAGGAGCACTCACGGGAGCAGAAAATAATTGAGTTGTGTTGTACATTTTTATGTTTTGAATTCTAGTTTGAGTTCCACTCCCTATATAAGGAGCCTTAAGTAGGTTCAGTTGTAAGGCATCAGAAAATTGAGTAGAAAACATATTCTCTCAAGAAGTAAGAAAGCCATAGTAATAGTGTGCTCTTTCCTTTCTATCGAGTGTGAAAGTACTTTACATACAGTGTGCTCTTTCCTTTCTATCGAGTGTGAAAGTACTTTCTTTTCAAGTAAGTATCTATAAATCAGTCTCATGGATAGCTAAACAGATTTTTAGCTGTTTACCTGAGAATGAGGCTCTGAATTTTAGTCTGTAATTATGTTTGAATAAATAATTTTAGATTACTCATCCACCTTATCAGTATTTTTCAAAATTATTTGTTTATATCTGTTGGCCATACCCATGTACTATTTTTAGGTTTAGACTTTCTGTTTCTTAAGGAAATTTTGCCTTAGCTTAAGGTAGAAATAAGTAGCAGTGATTCCGCCTGTTATAGTAACCGCTAGGCAAGTGGCCGTTAGGTGAAAAACTTGGGCATGTTGAAAGCTAGTTTTGTTTCTTCCAAAGGTACGAACAAATTTTCTTAAGAAAAAGTAAAGGTTAGATCTAAAAGTCAGCATAGGATACCTTAGGCACCACTTTAGAAAAGACTACCCCTATAGATCTTTTCCTCTAAGATTTGTGTAAATAGGCACAATACAAACTTGTTGGTGCAAGTGGACACAATACATGTGATTTCTGAGTAAAAAGGAATTGTCCCCTAAAATTATGGCTTACCCCTGCCAAAAGTGGATGTGAATCTGGTAGTTCATACCTGCAATGTAATACCCGCAATTACCATTTTAAATTCGAGTAATTGTGTTGAACGATTATTATGCGATTTCACGATTAATGTTCGATAATAATTCATTTTTACAATTATCGAAGTTTCGAAACGATTATTTTTAACGAAAAGCTCGAAATGCTCGATTTGAGTAATCGACTTTTTCTACGTACAAAATTTGGAGAAACTTCCTTCATGAAAGTTGTAGAGCTCGTCGATACGAGTCCGTACATGTGCGGAACACGAAGATCGGATTTTTTCTGAATTAGTTATCGAATTAAGAAGTTTTCTGAAACTCGTATATATAGAAAAAACCCTAATTTTTCCACCGGCCTCTCTTTTTTTTTTTTTGGAAAGCACTGTGCTTTCTCTCTCTCAACTCTCGCGTCGCTCTCTCTCTCGGCCGAAAACAAACGCAAAAACAGGGCAAAAGTTCACCGAGCTGCCATCTCCTCCTCCGGCCACCACTTGAGCTGCAACCACTTCCAGGAGCTTCGTCTCGACCTTGCAGCTGCCAGAGGCGGCCTTGCGCCGCGACACGGCCTGTAGCGGCGGCGGCACGGCCCGAACCGAAAAGGGTCGATTTCGGTTCGATCTCGATATCTCGAGCTACACACCACCATTTCACTTGATTCTTGGCTCATTGAGCTCGCCTCAACTTCCTCTACAAGCACCAAGAAGGACCGGAACTGGGTCGAACGTTTTCACGTTCGTCGGAGCTCGACCCGAACGGATCGAAACAACCAAGCTTTCGATCAAGATATCTCGAGCTATACACGATCGTTTCTTGTGATTCTTGGCTTGTTGAGTTCGCAAGGAAGTTCTGAACAAGTTTCCAGAAGGGATCGGGGCCTGAGATTGCAGTTTTCACGTCGGTTTTCAAGCTCGCCGGTTTCTGGAATTTTTCCAGCCGCCGACTGTAATTGGTACTTTTCGATCCTTCCCGTCATTTTTTGGTCTTGTGCTAGTTATGAAAGTTGCTCAAAATGATGAAACGAAGGGGACAAGCTCGGCCTCGACACCATTGGCGGTGGTCAATGGCGGCTTTGTCCCTAACTCCGGCGGCCCGTTCCGGCCACCTCCGGAGGTCTAAAATTTGGTTTCTGTCCATTTTATGATTCTATGTTTCAATATGATCATTTTGGCGTATTATACGCATTTTTCGGATATCGTATGAATTAGTTATGAATTTTGTGATTTCGATCGATTTTGATCGTTAGATTTTTGATCTGTGAAATTAGGACCGTCGGATGAACTTGTAAATTTGTTATGATGATCATATGACTGTCCCAGAGGCTTTGTGTGGTCATGAGCGAAGATCCGACCGTTGGATCTTCGTATATGTGCAAAACGGTAATTAGGGGAGCGATTCGTGAGAAACCGCTCGTCGGATTTTAATGTAAATTGGAATCCGGCCGTTAAATGGTAGTTAATTTATGTGTTGAAATTATTGGCTAAATTCGAATCATATTTGGTTAGGTGATTGACGGATTTTATTTGAGTGGGCTATTTCGGCGTTAATTATAATTATAATTATATTGAAGACGCAGCGGGAATTTCGAGGTGAGTAAAACTCACGTGGTTCATATTACGAACCGAATGTTTTAAATTTAATTATTTTGGTATTGTGTGAAAAATATTTGCGGATGAAATATTTGTTTTAAAATGTTGTGGACTTGAATAACCACGGTCCAGAGGTAAGTAAAATGAATTTTTAATTATACAAATGAATTTCATGATTTTCTTGTGTGAACTATAGATGGTATTAGTGGTCATTCCTGAGTGAATGATTACGTATATATATATATATATTTACGTGAAAAATATATGTTAATGAGTGAATTGTTGAGTGTTGACATGATTGAGATGAATTGATGATTTGAATATATTTCAATTGTGTAATTCCATAATAATATGGTGTATCTTGGTTGGGTTGATTTCAGTATGTGATTTTATATGTTGTGCTCATTTATGGGTTTAGGGTCGACGTAGTGACCGGTGTGGGGTAATCGGACGCTCTAATCCTGGGTGGATGATGGGATACGATTGGTTGAGTATGTGGAATTATTGGACGTTTCTAAATATGTATATAGGTATACATATTGATGAAATACGATAATGATAAATATGTCGGATGCCATAACGTAGGCCAGGTGACGGACTACGATTCAGTTAGAGCTCTAGTCTGTCAAGTACCGTATTTTTATAAATACGATGTTGGGAGTTGTGTAGAAAGATGTGTGTTGGGGTTTATCTTGATGTATTGAATTGGTGTTGATTGAGATTGTTAGTACTTGTGGATGTGGAAATTGTTTAGTGTTGTTGTGTGTGGGAATAATTATGAATTGAATTAAGCAATAGTTCTTTCCTTTTACTCATACAAGCTTTCATAAGCTTACTGGGTTTTGTGTTGTTGCAATCCCGGTACACTATTCAAATGGTGTAGCAGATATTCTTGCAGGTCAGGATAACCAGGGAGGTGACCGAGCTGCTTAGGTGTTACAGCAGTTTTTGTTATTTCATTTAGTTGTGAGGTGTGTATGCTCATTTAGAGCTTTACATTTCATTTTGGATTGAGTTGTAATAATTAACCGAGACTAAATTCGGTTTGATTTAATTTCGTGTGTGTGAGGGTGTTATGAAAAGAAATTTTCAGGATGATTATTTTGAGTTTGTAGTATTTTCATGTTTCGGATTTTGAATTGTTATTCTAAAATTTGGGGCGTGACATGCAATATATTAGGAATAGATGGATAAGTGTGTCATAGAGAATTTATGTCTATGTACATAGGTTTGCATTTCCATATTGATGTCGAAACTGATATTTGTTGGCTCCTTGCCATAGTGTTCAGTGAAATCTCTCAAGGACAATACAATATTTAGACATCGACTATTCTCTAGATTGGCTTTTGTTCACACTATAAATTGGCTCTTGTCTAGCTGATTTTGTCACGCCCCGAATTTGAATAAATGAATTCATATCCGAAACGCAAAAAATCAACAAAACACAAGAAGAGATTTAGAAAATTTTCAATTAAATAAAAAAACTAAACAAATCGAGCTCACAATGTCAATACCGACTCATTCTTTAGAGTCACATATTACATTTTGAGAATTTACAAATTAAACTGAACAACAATTCAATAAGTAAACGCACCCACCACACTCACTACACAGCGGAAGACTAAAATCAAAGCATGCTACTACGTCCAAGCTGCAACAGCAATAACACCTCAGCTTCGACGACTGTTACTCTTACCTGCACAATAAACCCTACACCATGTAATAGTGCACTGGGTTGAAACAACAACCTGGTATGCTTGTGAAGCTCACATGAGTAAACCTTAATAACCACAATTGTACTCGCAAATAACTAAATAAAACAGTAATCCCTGCATAGAAAATTAGTTCAGTAGATTACCCAAAAGCACTCAATCCAAATAATAGTAATCCCTGTGTATATTTTAGTTCAGGAGATCACCAAATTCACACAAATCTCCTGCATACAACTTAGTTCAGGAAATTACATTTAAATCAAACAATAAAATTCATGTAAACACTGAAGAAGAACCCCAGAAACTTCCCTGAAACTACGACAGACTAGAGCTCTAACTGTATCGTAATCTGCCCCCCTGGCCAAAGTGCAAGCATCCGATATCGTATCGTAACTTACCCCCCTAGCCAAGGTGTAAGCATCTGATATCGTATCGTAACCTACCCTCCTGGCCAAGGTGCTAGCATCCGATATCATTACACCCAGGTTTACTACTATAACCTTCGGACTTCAGATCTTTGGGCCCTCAGAACAAATCTAGGTTACCACTGTAACCTTCGGACTTCAGACTACTTAGCCCTCAGAACAAGACATTAAAAGAAATCCCACATGACTCACAAATGTCATATCACAACTTCAAATCATTCTTTCAACAATATAATCATCAATTGTATACATATCACAATGCCACACTATCCACATATATATATTCCGCGTAAATATATATATATATATATATATACGTAGTCATTCACGCAGGAATGACCACTAGTACCAACTATAGTTCAAACACATTAAAAGCAAGAAATTCATTTTATACTTAAATTCATTTTCTTACCAATGAACCACAGTCCTATGAACCGTAGTCGATCGAGTTCATATCATTTGAAAACAAATCTTTATTTTCGAAAACGATTTCACAATTTATCAATCAATTCTGAAAAATAAGCGACTCAGTTCATAAACGAACCATGTGAGATTTACTCACCTCAAAATCCTGCTGCGTCTTCTCTTACAGTAGATAAGGTAACGAATACACTCCGCCAGTCACCTAAGTACAATACGATCTTAACTTAGTCCATGAATCGAAGATGATTATATTTCGAACTCCTCCCATTTGCCCTAAAATTCCGAAAGTAATGCCGATTGAGGTGAAACTTCATCCAAGACCACTCGAGGTCTCTGAAATACTTATACGATCAACATACCAAAACTACAAGTTGATCGGACGGCCGAATCCTCACGGATCAAACATCGATCGAACCAAAAACCTAAAACTTTGAAAATTCATAACTTGCTCATACGATTTCCAAAAATTACAAACTATATATGAAAATGCTCGTATCGATGAGTATATCACAATGAGGAGTAGAAACTACCCCAGAGGTGGCCGTAAGCCGTCGGAAAACATCACCACAGTGGCGGTACCATCGGCAAACCAAAGTCAAAATTTGACAAAACTTCCAACACAAAAGATCTTCATCTCAACTCCAATTACAACTGTCATAACTATCACAGAGTTAAATTTCAAGTCTAGGGGCCGAAATTTACCTCAAAATGAAAAAGGCCGAAATCGCCTAAAATCGCTCAAATCTGAAATTCGTTTTCCTCAGTTGAATTGAGAGAAGTGAAACTTGGTGAGTTTCTAGAGAATGGAAAGGCGAACAAAGCCCAGTTGGTCTCCCCTCCTACTTTTGCTGGAGTTGGTCAGAATTTGAAGAAATGCCAGAAAAATGGTCGGACATTCTTTGCTTCGATTCGTCGTCTATGGTGAATGATAGAATGCAAGGCATATATGTATAGAAAGATTGTTTCAAGATGAAGAGATTGGGATAAAGCGGCTGGTCGATTGGTGCCGGAGGAGGAAGAAATCAACCAGCAAAGGTGGCTGCTCAGGAAAACTCGAGAGAGAGGAGAGAGAAAATATTTCCTTTTTTGGAAATTCAGATTTTCTGATTTTTTTTTCTGATTTTTCCTATATATCCCAAAACGGAATCTTTTTCCGATGGCCATAACTTCTTCATACGAACTCTGATTCTCGCGTTCCGCATATCCACGAACTCGTATAGACGCGCTCTACAACTTTCATGAAGAAAGTTCTCACAGAATCTAAACGTATAAAAATTCAACCCTTGAATCAAAGCAGTCTGAGCAAATAATTGTCAGAAACAGTTTTGCTCCACCCTCGAGCCACGAAATCGTACCGATGAATACATATTAATTTCAAGAAATATTTAGAAATTATTAACAAATTTTCAGGGTCTTACAGATTTCATATTAGTTTATTCTCTAAAGCATATGTGGTTTGTAACTAGGGAAAGACATGCACCTACACTTGGTGCTCTGTTCGTAGTCGACTGACATTCTTGAGCTTGGGAATAGGCAGAGAAGCAGCTTCTGGATTCAAGGCAACTAAAGGCTTGGACATGTCACCTTCTTGGAGTTCCATGTTCTTTTGCATATAGTTTTGTAATGTGTCTGTGAACTGTTCCATGCTGACATTGATGGTATGAATCTCATCAGGATCCTCCTCATATTCCTCATTCAACAAGTCTTCAATGTCACTTTGTGATAGGTTTGTGAATTCTTGCTCTGATGTCGCTGGTTCTTCTATGATTGGTTCACTTCTATAAGTACTTGACACATCCTAAGCCACTGCATCAGAACAAGAAAGCTGTTAAAAATATGGCATCAGTCTGAAACACAAGAACAAATTGGTTAACTGGTAACAAAACTGAACCATCAAACATATGGCATATGAAAAGCTGTACATATACCTCAAGTTGAAGTCTTGAGCGATTTCACGAACAAGCTTGACTGAATCACGATTGTATATACCTTAAGGCTGTACATATACCTCAAAAGCACCCTGACCAGCAAGGGCTTATTCACGATTGCACCCATTGTTGTTTTCATTATTGGCTGAACAACAATTGTATCCACCGCTGCCACGGCCACGCCCACATCCATATCCACGTCCACCCCCACGGCCTCCTCAACCAGCTTCATTCTTTGAATCGCTCACCGCACAAGATGAAGCAACATCTAATTAGTAAGAAGAAACTTTAAATAAAACTTTACACCAAACAGTCTCACGACAAAAGATTCAAATTCCCATAACAAAGACGGGAGAAGGCTTTTCCTGATATATATAACCAAGTGAAAGAGGAAAATTATGTAAATATGCCAAAGTAACAAAAGAGCAAGAAAAATTAAGACAGTCATGTACCTTCAAGAGCTTCTGGGAAGCTCAAAATGTGGTTTTTAAATGAATAACAAGACAATCACACACAAAACCAGTTATATGTTCTCCTTCCAATTCATGTATTTTGTATTTTTGGAACTCTACACCACTAATCCACACATTTACCAAAAGGGTAAAATCTTTATATGGTACCTGAATTATCACGAAATGCACTTTTTGGTATCTATAAATTTTTAAGAGTCTAATGGTACCTGTATTATCCCTCCGTTAGCCATTTTAGTACTTCCGCCAATTATACCATTAAAGTATGGGTAAAATCGTAAAAACACCTATTTTTCATATTTCTTTTACAAATTTTGATTGAACCAAATTAAAAAAAAATTAGACTAGGTTAAAAGAAAGACCTAGAATTGAATTTAGTGAATATCTAGATTTACCTACCATCTCTATTGATTAATCATATTAATTGTTCGAGAAAAAAGTTATCTCTAAATTATAATATATATATATATATATATATATATTAAATTTTCATAAAATAAAAAAAAACTAAACAAAAATAAAAGTACTTAAATTAATTGACCCAAGTATCTTGATAACAGTGAAGACTAAATTTTGTATTATTTCTTTTTTATGTCAAAACGTTTTTTAATTATAGATATTCAATATATTAAATTTTATAATTCTAAATATGAATGAAAAGACTATTTTACTCACATAAGTGTCACATGACCGCCACGTAGACATTTTTAACGGAATAATTGACGGAGTACTATAAGGGCTAACGGAGGGATAGTACAAGTGCCACGAGACTCCCTAAAAATTTATAGGTACCAAAAAGTGCATTTCGTGATAATTCGGGTACTATATGAGGATTTTACCCTTTACCAAAAACAACTCCACCATAACAACAAAAGCCAAATCTCAAAGAGACTAATACATTCATGACACTAAAAAAAAACCAACTAAATAAGTCTTCACACAAATTTTCAACCAAAGTAAGCAAAGAAATGTTAGCCAAATAGCCACCCTCAAGTATAAGGGGTACAAGTAATAGTATAGAGATTTAAGAAAGGTTGTCGAACCCAAAAGGATTAGATTCCTTTCACTAGCTAGGTATTAACCTAAGAAGAGCTAGAATATGCAAATGTACAATAACAAACCTAAATTCACAGAAAATCTAGGCTCATGGTGAGTCTGTGCATTGTGGTGGTAGTGAGATTGTTTGTTGAATAGAGTGGTGAACCAAATTAAAATAAATACTCAAATGTAATATAAACTACTCTAAACTAAACAAGTAATATAATGGATGAAGTTAGGGGTTGGATTGTTTACCACTAACCTCCCTTGCAAGTATTGACGATCAATACAAGTGATGCTATTCTAATTTCCCAATTACCCTATTTGCATCCTGATAAGACTACAAAGGCATAAACTCCTTTAATGTTATCAATTCCAACCGGATAAGTCTAGAATTAACTACCTAAAAACGAATTCTATTACCGGTTAAGTCTCAATACATTGTTTCTAGATGCATAATACTTTGAGTTTAGATAATCATGCAAGCAAACTAATCCTAGATCTAGGTGATTTTAACTCACAACCTTCATATGCACATAGAGGATGCTATCATGCTATCAATGCTCAAGATTAACTACTCCCTAAACATTTTTTCATGAGATGACAAACACAACACATTCAAAGTAGTTAAGTTTTAATGAATGCATTCACTTCTTGAATTGCATATGAAGATGAAAATCACAAATAACATCAAATGTAAACTAAAACATCAATTCATACAAGATTGGCTAGGGCTTTCAACCCTAGCCCCAACAAAGTAATTACTCACTCATAATCATAAAAATTAGCATCAAATCTATAAAGTACATCAAGGTAAATCAAAGAGTTAAGGAAATAATGAACTAGTTGAAGCTTGACAAATCAATGTCTAGCTCCTCATTTTTTTCTCCTTCATTGCTCCTTGAATCCTCCTTGATGGTGGAATGGATGGATGATAAGCTTCTTGATGGTGATGATGAATGGAATGGTGATGAAGATATGATGCTCTTTTGGCCAACTTTGAGTGGTAGTGATGGAGTAATGGTGGTGGTGATGGAGGTTGAGGAGTATGGATATTATAGGTTTGGATTTTGGGAGATGGAGATGGAGGTTTTATGAAGGAGATGAAGAGAGAAACAAGATGTATTAGGATAGAATGGGTGATGTCTTGAGAGTATAATGAAAAGATGCTTATATAGAGAAGAGAGAGAGAAGTAAAATAATAAATGAAAGCAAAAGGGAGCAGCTCAAGCATTAAAGAAGTATGGAGGTGGAGTATGAAAGTGGTAATAGATCCTAAAGTTAAGGGAAAGAGTTATGGAGATGTAGAGAAAAAGAGAGAAATAATGATGAGTTATAAGAGTGTAGAGTAGAAAAATATGCCTTAGGAGAAGAGAGGAGCAGCTGCTCTCTTTATTGTGCATGAGAAAACATGAAAATGAAGAGTGTTGGAGTGGTCTTTGGTCACCAAAGTCAAGAGGACAGTTTTCTTCTCCTTTCTTCCTTCAATTAAATCTCCACTAAGATTTAATATTTGCCTTTGATTTCTTCATATCAAATATTCATTGATAAATGTAGATTATTCTGGTACAATTTTAGAATTTATGGCTCCATAGTTTTGCTGGAATTGCTACACGAATTCGTACAGGTCCTACTTTGCAGTTTTTTTTCTGTCTTTTAGGCGGAAACTTGGACTGATCTTTTGAAGGCTTTCCACTCTGAAATCACTCTTAAACTATTCATAAGAAATGATCCTTAGAATGTCTAGAATGGATCTAGAAAGTTTCAGCTTATTTGGAGTTCCTTGGTTAGACTTCCGTCCCTCATTCCTTGTTTAGCTCGGTTTTTCCTAGCCGGAGTAGGAAATGTGCTAAAATTGAAGTTTTGTTTCCATGCTTCTCCATCATTTCCTAGTATGATAAAGAAAACATAATAAATATTTATATAAATAAACAAAAAGCTTAAGAAAAAGTATAAGATTAGGAAAATAATGGAATTGGATTTATCAACATTAAATTGGGCTTCAGAACAAGTAATTTCCATATTTTAGGGCAACAAATATGTATATGAATTATGATCTAACAAATACCCCTAAACTTGAAATTTGCTTGTCCTCAAGCAAACTAACCCAAATCCGACACTACAACAACTACCTAATCCTTCCAACAATTTCCTCAAAGAACACAATATAGAAAGGGCATGAAAATCAAGTTAGGTCTTTAAAACTTTATGGATCATGGATCAAATGCTTGCGTTTTGAAATGCGTAACATGTCTCTAATTTGTCATTCCAACGTACAAAAATTGAGAATGCATGTCAAACGATGTTAACCATAAACTCACAAGATATTTACTCTATTTTTCATACAAATGTTTATGGGTTAACTATTCTACACTCAAAACAATCTCATGCAATACTGCTATATGCTTGCTCTTCAATCTTATCTCCACTTATCAACAAAATCACATCTTGGATAAAAAAGGACTTTTATTGGTTGTAATGAGGCTTATGGTGAAGGGGTAAAGAAATGAAATGGATGGGAAAAACAATTTTCAAGCAACTTAATAAGCAATAACCTTTTTGAGATTAAGAACTTAAGAACTAAAGATGCTCAAAATTTCCACTTTCTCACCACTCCCCCAAACTTAAACAAAAATTAATTATTGAATTGAAATAATATTCTTGAGATTTTCTCCTCTTTTTTCTTTCTTTTCATTTTTTTTTTGATACTATTTTTTTTCTTCTCTCACTAATATAAAGTAGAATTGCAAAACAAAGAGCATCCCCACACTTATTCTTTTTCGAGTACCCCCAAACTTGTTTCTTTTAGCATCATGATACAAATAATCTCATATTGCTCAATAAGAAAAATTGAAAGGGTAAGGCAAAGTGTTTAAGTTAAGGATAGACATTTATGGTGTGAAGAATTGAAAGGCTAATTACACAAAGGCTCAAAATGGCAATATAAGGATATTCAATCTTTTGAGACATATTCATTTGGCCATGGTGGATTCCTAGTTGCCTAAATCATTTTCAAGATGTAAAATTGAGACAGAGTTTTGAAAGATATGAAGCAAGTTCTAGAGATGCAAAGCAAATGAGATGTCCACTCATAAAGAAATTAGTGCTTGGAATTATGCATGCACTTCAATTAAGCTCAAATCTCACTATATGGCATGTAATAGCTCTTACAAGTCTCACTATGCTTCTCTAGCTTAATATTTTGACATGAAAAATATAGATATAAATGAAATCAAACACTTGATCCATAATAGTTTATTTTTAAAAATAAAGCTCATAAGACCCAACCGTGCTTTCTAGCCCGTATTTATATTACATTAGGCCAATAACCTTAGCATACAACACTTTTTACACAACAAAAAAAAAAATTCGTTGTGTGATGTGGGAAAGTGAATCACACAACGTGTTTACTAAATTTACGTTGTATAAGATGGTTAAAATTCTGAACTTTTTTTTAGAAGGTCATTGCACAACGGTTACAAGAATAATCTGTTGTGTGAATTAAAAAAAAAAGTGGCAGATTTCCCTCTAGATGGACTTAAATTTGGCTCCAAATTGTACCTTAGATGCCACTAAATTGTACAATAGTTTAGTTACTTGTATTGTAGGTGTGTACTTGCAAATCATCATACAATGATTTTTAATGTGCCGTTGTGCAAGTGAGTGGCAAAATTTGGAGAAGTCTCCAAAATGACATTCATTCTCTCCCCAAAACGAGTAAATTTGGCTTCAATAGTTTGTTATGCTTGCAAGTTCATACAACACAATGAACTATTTCTGTTGTGTGATTGAGAAATGTCTAACCTCAGCGTCAAAACTGAAATTTTGATTGCACAGGCAGGATATTTCCATCTTTGTTCCCTCAGCTTGGCTACACTTCAGACAAAATATATAACTCTATATGTTGTCTGAGTAATTAAAAAAAAAAAAAAATTAATGCGTGATGCCTTATACAACTCGAGGGCACCATGACACACACTTTCGTTTTTCAAGTCTTAGAGCAAAACCTCGAGCCTTTCTTCACTTCGAGAAAAATCCCAAGCCTTCCATCTCTCACTCCCACTTTGGCCTTAGAGAGTTTCAGCTAAAAAACTTCCACACTTCCCCTCTCTCTCATTTCACTTCCCTCTCTGCGATCAGTTCTCTGAGTTGCAACCCCTAACCCTCTCTTTTCCTCGATTTCCGATTTTCAAACTTTAAGAGGCGTGTAATTCTCCTTTCTCCAGTATCTTGACTTGAGATTAGGGTTCTTCATACTGAAAAAAAGAAGTTCTTCGATCTGCTGGTTCTGTGTACTGGGAAGAAGAAGCTCATCAGGGAATGTGAAGGCTGGGTCTTCGAAACCTCCAATAGATCTCACGAGTTAGTGGTCAGTACATCCACGATATTCCATAAGATCAGGACGGTGGCGTTCAAGCAAGCAGATCAGGGTTTGGGAAAAGAATGAGCGAAACGACAGGTCATCCACCTAATTTATCTTTCAACTCTTCGTCTTCAGGTTCAATTTCAGTTACGAATTTTCCTTCAATTTTTCCATAGATGGATATGAGGCTAACAGAGGGGGCAGTATTAAAGATCACGGAGGAGGACCAGTTCAGAAGGGCTCTGTTGTCTGCCTCCCCCAATACATCTGCACCACCGTCCAAATTGGATTGCTTCATCTTGCACACTTAAAATTTTAATCCTTTTGATTTGGGTTTCCTCAATTTGCAGGTTTAATTTGGTCCAACAATCAACTACCCAGCTCTTTCGTTTATCTGATTATCATGTAATTGGGATCAATTGAGCTTAAAGTCGTAGACTTTCACTGACCCACTATACAGATACTTCTGTTCTGGAAAGTTTGATTTAGCCATGAATGAACTCACTGATGCAGAAGCTGCTAGTCCTTCTTTGAGGTTCTCTTTTCATGTCCCAGTTTTTACTTACCAAATGTTTACTGTGCATATTGGCTTGAATTCATTGCTAAGGTACTCTGGAAAGAATTTGCAATACTAATTGATTTTTTTTGCTTGGTTTATAATTACTTTTTTGAAAAAATGTGGGATGTTCAATTTTGTTTAGATTGTACATGATAACAAAAGTCTGCATTGATTATGTGCTGGGTAGAAGTAGAGATGATATATACTATCTTGGAATAGTATGGGCCAGAATTTTAGTCTTTTGTACTTGGAATTGTTTTTGTAGACCAGTGTTGCTTATATTGTAAATGATTGGCCATATATCTTTCAGGTGTGAAAAGACTTGTTTGATTTTGAAGCTGATTTTGGCTTACAAATGATTGGCTTATCTTACTACTATGTGTTTCTGGTGCCATATTTATGGTCTTATTCTGGACGGCAACTTTGATTGGAAGTACATAGCTAGACTTTACATCACATCCACACTTGGACTTGTGTAAAATCTAGAGGCAGTGTAAGTAAATACTTTTATTGTTAAGTGAATCTATACCAAGACTATTAGAGATGTAGGAGGCTTCAATCTTATTCTAGTTTTTTGCTGTATATGGAGAAGTCTAGGCCCTATGTCCCCTTCTCTGTCCTCTTTGTACAATTTTTATCAATAATATTAGTGAAAATTAGAATTCTCTTTTGCTTACCGCTTATATTTTCATTTTGTTACTTTTCTAGCGAGCAAATTAATGAATGAGAGCAAACTACTTATGAACTAGAAATTGAAGCAAAACAAGCAAAAACAAAACGATTTGAAAAAAAAAAAAACTGATGTTATAAAAGAATCACAACATCAATTCTATCTAAATAACAGATGACAAATACTGAAAAATAAATCAATTTCTTGTGTAAAATGATGTCATCATAAGAAAAGAAATCAGTTTTCTACAAATCAACTGATGTCTGGACTCATTTATACATTCTTGGGTTTTAAAAACCGATGTCTGGGTTTTCCGGATCTTTCTCATCACCCACTAAGACATCGGTCGGAAATGTTTTTTTCATCGGTTTTTGCCCGATGTCTGAGGGCATAATTCTAGTAGTGGGTGGAGCAATGCTTGCTTTTCAACCTTTCGGTTACCTTTCTCTTATTCAATCCTTGCCTATATATCACATTAATTAGGTAAACTTACTTATGTTGAGCGAGTAAGCTCGACTTTACAAATATAAAATTTCTACTATAATTTACTCTAAATTTTTACAAATGTCTACCAATTCTAATCTAGAAGAAATAAATCTAAGTACCAAATATTTAGTTTTACAACTAAAAGGTGAAATTGCAATAAGTAATAAACAAATAGCAACTAGCAACTAGCAAATAGGCAAGATTAATTTTTTTTTTTTTATTTTCAACATGTTCACACTTTATCTTTTTCCTACCACAATTTACTATTTTACTAATTTACTTATCAAAGTACTTACCACAATTTCAAAAATAAGGTGACTACCACAAAAACTAACAAAACAAAGAAAAAAAAAGGAAAAAATAAAAACACAAGTTGAAACACAAAACAAAAATAAAATTTCTAGCTTCTCCAAAGACAAACCGAGCTAGGAATCGGATTTTACTCCAATCCCCGGCAAAGGCGCCAAAAACTTGTTAATAGCCACCCTCAAGTATAAGGGGTATAAGTAATAGTATATGGATTTAAGAAAGGTTGTCAATGTCACGCTCCGAATTTTAAAATAAAAATTCAAAATCCGAAGCATGAATTATCACAACTCAAAATAATCATCCTGAAAATTTTTTTTTTTTTAACAACCTCACCACACAATTTAATTTCAAATCCCGAATTTAGTCTCGGTTAATTATTACAACTCACTCACAAATTAAATTCTAAAGCTCTAAATGAGCATAACAAACCTCACAACTTAAATGAAATCAAATAAATGCTGCAACTTCTAAACAACACGGTCACCTCCCTAGTTATCCTGACCTGCAGGAATATCCGCTACATCATTTGAATAGTGTACCGGGATTGCAACAACATAAAACCCGATAAGTTTTTGAAGCTCGTATGAGTAAAAAGAAACGGTTGTTTAATTAATTCATAATCATTTTCACCCAGGTCAACGCTCAACACTTTCCACATCCACAAGTAACCAACAATCTCAAAATCAATCACCTAATTAACAATCAACACAAAACCCTAACTCACATCTTTCTTCTCAAAACCCCGAAATCGTATTTATAAAAATACGGTGTTGACAGACTAGAGCTCTAACTGAATCGTAGCCCGTCACCTGGCCCAGGTTATGGCATCCGACATATTTATATTTTCGTATTTCATCAATATATATATGTATATACATATTTAGAACGTCCGATACTCGTACTTAATTGTAAAGACCCGAAATTTCAGTTAAATATTTCGTAATTCAATATTTATCAAATTATATGAATTATGAATTGTGAGTGTGATTCGAATGTCGTTATTTGAGAAATTTGGTTTCGAATGATTTGAGTATCGAAATTTAATGTTATTTAGGGTTATTAAAATTGACTTATTTATACATATGGAATTTGAGGAAACTTCCTTCATGAAAGTCGTAGAGCTTGTCGATACGAGTTCGTGCATATGTGGAACGCAAGAATCGGAGTTAGTACGAAGAAGTTATAGCATTTAGAAAACTTGCCAATTTGGGTATATATATAAATGGGAAAGTTTCCGAAAATAGGGTTTCCATTTTCAGTCGGTGTCACTGTTCATCATCTTCATTTTTTTTCTCTCTCGCGCGCGACCGACCATCAAAAACAGAGCAATTCTTTTGTCGGCCTTTTCTCACAGTTCTGGCCACCGTTTGAGGCGAAACGAAACCCAAATCGACTCTACTCCTTCCGGAGAGTCGACTGGTGGTCACGGTTTCCTCTCTTGTGGCAGCTACACGGCGATGGAACTCAAAAATCAATCAGAGCCCTAAAACGAACCAGCGACGATTTCTCCTAGCTCCGGCCACCAAAACTTGAGTTCTTTATCTTGTTGAACTCGTATTAAGGAGTAGAACACGCAGCAAAAATACCCATACCGGAAGAGAAGCTTTTGATGTCGAACGGAGCAACTATCGGAAAATTTCGGTTTTCCGGCGAACAGACTGTTTTTAGGTATTTTCGACCACTTCCACTTGTTTTCTCACTTCGTGCTAGTTATGAAATTTGCTCAAAATGATGAAACGAAGAGGATAAGCCCAGTCCTGCCACCATTGGCAGTGGTCGGCGGCGACTCTGCCCTAAACTCCGACGGCCATTTCCAACCACCTCCAGGGGGTACCATGAGTAGTTTCTGCTCATTTTTAGATTCTATATGTTGATACGATCATTTTGATATATAGCATGTGAATTTTGGACATCGTATGAATTAGTTATGAATTTTACGATTTCGATTGATTTCGATCGCTCGATTAGTGATCTATGAAGTTTGGACCGTCCGATAGAATTCCAGTTTTGATATAATGATCGTAGGACTATCCCGATGACCTTGTGAGGTCACGGGTGAAGATCCGATCGTTGAATCTTCATATAAGTGTGTTTTTGAAATTATACGCTAAGTTAATTATCGTTTTGATTAGGTGTTTGACGGATTTGTTAGCGGACGATTGTGAATCGTATTTTGGGCTGTAAGAAGACGCAGCGGGAGTTTAGAGGTGAGTAAATCTCACTTGGTTCATTTACGAACTGAATTTCCTTAATTAATCTCACTTGGTTCATTTACGAACTGAATTTCCTTAATTGCCCAATTTATTAGCTATGTGTGAGAAAATGATTTTAAGAAATGAGTTTTAAAGTATATTAAAAATGAATTTCTTGATTTTGCATCGTGTGAACTATAGTTGGTATTAGTGATCATTCCTGTGTGGATGGTTATGTATATATATATATATACTTGATTATATATTGAATGGTGTGACATTGAGGTGTGGAATTGTGATAATATGTTGTCGTTAAATGTTGATAATATGATTTTATTATGTTGTTAATATTTGATAAATGTTGGTGATCAGCATGTTGATTTTGTGAGTTGAATAGAAGGTAGAGAAATGTAGGATTCCAAGGATCGAATGGTCCAAGGATCTTTGGTTAATGATAACCAGAGTGTATGTGTTCTGAGCACAGGGAGGTCCAAAGTTCGACCGTTAAATAATAACGGGGATATATTGTTATGAGGACATCAAATGGTCCAAAGTTCGCGGGTTACTGAGTAACCTGGAGGTGCCGTTACTTGACCCTGGGCCAAGGTGTCAGAGGTAACGAGACAGTTAGAGCTCTAACGTGGGGCCAAAGTGGCGATAGTTGTGATTAGGTGCCAAGTGGTGAGAGTTGTGATGTGGTGATTGCGGAAATGTGTTCCATGTTGTTTCCTGTGTGTCAGTTTGATGTTTCTTTATGGTTGTTGAGATTGTTGATTGTTTACTTGAGTTAAAAGAATTGTGATTTAATAAATCAACTGTTCATTTCATATTTACTCATACGAGCTTTCAGAAAGCTTACCGAGTTTTGTATCGTTGCAATCCCGGTACACTATTCAAACGGTGTAGTGGATAATCCTGCAGGTCAGGATAATCAGGGCGGAGAGCGAGCTGCGTAGGGCAGCAGGGTCAAGACCAGCACTTGGTCTATTTTGGTGTGTTTTGTAGACTTTTGTGAGCATAACATTTTATTTTTGTTAGTATTGTAATAATTAACTCGAGAGATAGTTTGCTTCGAGGTTTATGTTTTGATTTGTGAGATGTTAGTTTTGGGAAAAAAATTCAGGATGTTATTTGTTTAGTTGTATTCATGTTTCGGATTTGAATTTGTTATTCGAAATTCGGGGCGTGACATTAATCTAGCATCATTTCCCGACAAGGGTTGTGGCATCCAACTCACTCAACCAATCGTATCCCATTATCCACCTAAGATTAGAATGTCCGATTCCCCTGTACCAGTTACTACGTTGACCCTAAATCCATAAATGAGCACAACAGTATGTTTTCCCACAATAAAATCAACTCATCCAACATACACAATATTATTATGAAATTTAAGCATTTGAAATTAATCCAAATTGTCATTCCAGCTCAATCATATCGTCACTCAACAACACACCATCCAATATATATATTCCACGTAAATATATATATACGTAATCATCCACTCAGGGATGACCACTAATACCATCTATAGTTCACATAAGAAAATCGTGATATTCATTTGTATAATTAAAATTCATTTTACTTACCTATGGACCGTAGCTGATCAAGTCCATGTGATTTTAAAAACAAATATTTAATCCATAAATATTTTTCACACAATTACGACAAAATAAATAATTAAAGCACTCGGTTCATAATATGAACCACGTGAGTTTTACTCACCTCGAAACTCCCGCTACGTCTTCAATTTAAACACAATTCACACCGAAACAGCTTACCCAAGTACAACTCTTCAAGAACCTAATCAAGTACGGTCTTTACTTAGTAACGAAACACGAAATAAACTTAAATGATGATCCAACGGTCGGATTCTAAAATAAAAACAATCCAAAGGTCTGATCAAATTTAAACGATGATCTAACAGTTAGATCCTCACGGATCACCCTTGGAAACATGCTACCAAAATTATACGAAAATATGAGGGAGGGATCTTCACGAGTCGCCTCCCGAATCATTGTTTTACAATTATATGAAGATCCAACGGCCGGATCTTCGGCCATAAACTCACAAGTTATCAGGACAGTCATACAATCAATATATTAAAATTTGAAGTAAAACCGATGGTCTGATCTCTGTAAATCGTAAACCTGAAGTTAAAATGTAAAAACCATAAATAGTAACGTCAAAACGTAAATCCACTATTTATCAACTTTTTCTAAAATAACCTTGTGATATATCAAAACGCTCGTATGGATGCCTAGATCATCATCCAGATAATATAAACTCAAAATATGGTCGGACGTGCCGCCACACACGGGGCTCAGACGGCGGTCAACGCCGGTCAACCACCTCAGATGTAAAAGTTGTCAACTACAAAATTCTTCAAAATGAAATTATGAACAACTTTAATACCTGACTTTTTTCGAGATAAGGTCTAGATCGTCCTAGAGCGAGCTTTGAAGTTGGATTAATTTCGATCACTCGATCAGATTCCAGATCCAATCAGTGACGTCAAAACCTTCAACTCTTGATCTTTTGCTCCACACTCAAAAATCGTCATGCAAGGAGAATATGATGCGATCAGGAGGATGAGTTGATCACTAAAATAGGAAGGATCGGTCCGTGCAAAGACGGCATCGACGAGATCTGGTAGGGTCGAGCTTTCGGGGCTAGGCTGCTCCGATCTCCTGCTTAAGGCTAGCGGGGGCGGCAACCAAGTTGACAGGGAAGCAGGCGACCTTGATTTGAGCTGCCTCGCAGTGGTTTCATCGCCGTCTAACGTCGTAATCAGCTGGAAAATCCGGGTCGGCCACCCGGTTTCAGCTCGAGTCGACTGGATTTCTTCTATTCTTCGGGCTTTAGCCAAGAGAAAAGGGAGAGAGAATTTTTTTTTGGGTTTTCTGAAAATTCATAAAAATTCCTATATTTATAAAAAAAAAATTCAATTTTCAAAAATTCACAACTTATTCATATGAACTCCGAATATTGCATTCCATATATGCACAAGATCGTATCGATGAGCTCTACAACTTTCATGAAGGACGTTTTTCCAAATTTCGAACATATAAAAAGTCAATTTTCACGATCCCCTAAATAACGTTCATTTCGAAAATAAAATTCGTTCGTAACCCCTTTCCTCACACAACGACATACGAAGCAAGCCCAAAATTCATAATTCATATTATTGAACAAATATTGAATTACATTTAATTTATTTAAATTAAATTTCTGGTCTTCACAGTCGAATCCACGAGGATTGGATTCCCTTCACTAGTTTGGTGTTAACCTAAGGAGAGCTAGAATATGCAAATATACAATCACAAACCTAAATTCACAGGAAATCTAGGCTCATGGTGAGTATGTGCATTATGGTGGTAGTGAGATTGTTTGTTGAATAGAGTAATGAACCAAATTAAAACAAATGCTCAAATGTAACATAAGTTACTCTAAACTAAACTAGTAATATAATAGATGAAGTTAGGGGTTGGATTGTTTACCACTAACCTCCCTTGCAAGTATTGATGATCAAATACAAGTGATGCTATTCTAATTTCCCAATTACCCTATTTGCATCTGGATAAGACTACAAAGACTTAAACTCCTTTAATGTTATCAATTCCAACTGGATAAGTCTAGAATTAACTACCTAAGAACAAATCCTATTACCGGTTAAGTCTCAATTCATTGTTCCTAGATGCATAAAACTTTGAGTTTAGATAATCATACAAGCAAACTAATCCTAGATCTAGGTGATTTTAACTCACAACCTCCATATGCACATAGAGGATGCTATCATGCTATCAATGCTCAACGTTAACTACTCCCTAAATATTTTTTCATGAGATGACAAACACAACACATTCAAACTAGTTAAGTTTTAATGAATACATTCACTTCTTGAATTAGCAAATGAAGATGAAAATCACAAATAACATCAAATGTAAACTAAAACATCAATTCATACAAGATTGGCTTCGGCTTTCAACCTAGCCCCAACACATACAAATTAGCATCAAATCTATAAAGTACATCAAGGTAAATCAAAGAGTTAAGGAAATAATGAACTAGTTGAAGCTTGACAAATCAATGTCTAGCTCCTCATTTGTTTTTCTCCTTCAATGCTCCTTGAATCCTCCTTGATGGTGGAATGGATGGATGATAATCTATTGACCCATGAGCCTTGAAAAGCCTTGGGTACAGTTCTTGATGCCATTATGAATTGCTTGATCATTGTCGGAACATATTTGTGCATTAAATTTGGCTAGGAGGATACCCTAGTAACCTAATTTCCATTTCTTGATTAGTGATAGAAGCATTATAATGCGACGTTTTAATAAATAATTCCTCATATTTTGCTTAGTTATTCCTTAACTAAATCGGTTTTTAACTTACTTTCTATTTTTAGGTACATTGGAGCAGATGAAGAAGAAATGAGCTTAAAAGAGCGTGAAAAGCAAAGGAAACATTGGAAATGGTAAAGGCAAGGCACAAGGGATGCAGAAATGAGTTGAAATGAAAAAATTGAGTATTCCTGGTCCGACTAGGAATCTCAGTCAAAGTAAGAATCCTGGGTCAACTAGGAAACATGTTCAGAGAAATGAAGAAAAATGACGAAAATTGCAGAGTCCTAGTTGGACTAGGAAACCTACTTCTGCCAGAAAAAGGAATCCTAATGACACAAGGAGTCTCAGTGGAACTAGGAAAGCAAAAGAAGATTCTGGAAGGTTCAAGAAGAATTCATGTGAAGAGTCCTTGTTTGACTAGAAGTCATGAAGATATGAGGAGTCTTGATGGGTTTAGGAAACCTGGGAGCACTAGGAGACCAAGTGGCTTCAAGATTACTCAAGAAAACTCAAGAATATTCTAGAAAACTTGGTATACTGCAGCAAAAAAAGAGACTTAAGTCTACTAGGGTTTCTTGGATGCAAAAGGAAGGAATTCTGAGTGAAATAAGTGTTTTTGCCGTGAGATATACAAGGGATTCTAGAAAGTGACATTTTTGGAGTTATCCTGGAGAGTTTCAAGGGATTACAACATGCAGAAATGATGGAATCAAGTCCAGATTCATTCTTTATTGCCACACTCCTTCTTTGGCTGAAAAAAAGAGAGAGAAATCAGAAAACAAGCATTTAAATTTGGCAAAGATTATCTTCCTAGAATCAAGGTGCAATTTTAGAGGCTTCTCATGGGTTGAATGACGCAAGATTGCTGACATGGATTTATCTGATTGGTTGGAGCTATGTGGATCAATAAGATAATTTCAAGAAATTAAAAGAAGGATTCAAAAGACTTGGAGACTAAGGCTTGCCATCCTCTATAGATATACACCATTCTAACGTCAAGTCTCATTCAGTCTTTCATACGCCAAAATTCTCTCCATTCTCAAGTTCTCAAAGTTCTGCGTTTTCCAACCAAAGAGGAGGAGGAGGAGGAGAAGAAGCAGAAGAAGTGAACAAGCCCTAGCTACCATCATCCACCCTTGTGTCATAGTATTGAAGCCTTGCTTTCAAGATTCAACTGTTCAACGTATCAAGTGTTCTTCATTCATCTATTTCACGGTGTAATTCAATCTTTTTTCTTGTAAACTCTTTTGTTTTTCTTTGTTTGAATTCGTGAACAATGATTTTTATATAACACATAATGTTAAGAGCAAAGTTTAAAGCCTGTCTCTGTGCTTGAATAAAAGTTATGATTTCGCTATAGTTGGTTTCTATGTTACTTATGTGAAATTGTTTGCTTAGTTTTGCGTTTGCAGAAAACTTTTACATGTTCATCGTATTTAGGTCTACACTTATAGGATTTGCATTAGTTGGTATTAGATTTAGGTTAACAATTCACCTAATAGTTTTATAACCCTAAATCATAAGTAGTAAAGACTTTATACAAAAGTCGAAACCAATTAAGGAGGATTACAAATAAATGAACTTTTTTCATACTAGATTGTGCACTTTGGTTGACATCCTTTATTTGTTCTTCATGCATTGAATATGTTCTTGAGTAGACTTTTTAGACTATGATTCCATATTCAATAGGATTAATTTAGGTGTTTCAACTTAAATTAATTACTTAAGGAAAGTAAAAAAATAGGAAATCGTTTGTTTTTTAACGTTTCACATGGTCAACTTCTTTCTCATGACATAGAAAATCAAATACAAGATTTATAATTGGATTTCGTGCATATGGATGTGGTTTTGATCTTTGTTCCTTATGTTCCACCCTTGTATATGTGTTTTTACATTTTCTTTATTTTATTTATTTTAATTTTTGATTTTATAATCCTAAAACCCCCCTAATTTCGATCTCATGTAATTTTGTTTATTTTTGTAATTAATACTTCATACTTTTTATTTAGTTTTTATTTGTTTATGCAATTACATGTGTACCCTCAATCCCCGACTTGAATGATCCCTATTTATCCTATACTAACGATGATATTTTTCAGGTTTTAAATTGCGTACTACTTCTAGCATATCAATGAAGTTATATTATCTTTATTTTTAGTTACAATTTTAATTTTCAATTGTCAATTTTATTTTTCGCAATCAAAATCAATTTTCAAAAACACTTTCATTGTCCATACCACTTGATTGTGAGTTTCCGCATTCACTTGTGGTTCTCTTGACCCATTTTAGGCTTGGTTGTTCCAAGCTAGGCATGTAAATAGCTTGGTGCTATTTTTTGAGTTTTATTTGTGAAATTGTTAGTGAGTTAGTAATCAACATAACCAAGGATTGGAGTTAGCTTTTCAATCTCCATAATACGAAAATTTTGAGTTTAAATGTTTCCCTATTCTTTGATAACCGTGTCCTTATTGCGCGTAAGTTGCATTTAAGCATCAAATCAGCCATCCTGGTTTCCAGTTTCATGTTCATGATATTTACAGTCTTATGAATATGAATTTGGGAATTGAGTCAGATCATCCGATTATAGGATCATGGTCTGGTCAGGGTTAGTCTGTAGAAATTGATTTGGATTTCTAGGTCTAGTGCTCATGGTGTTTACTACCCAGAACCTCCAGCCTGCACAACGCGCCACGCCGCCCCTCCCCAGATCAGATCCCAACCTCCCAAACCAGATCGGAGCCATCTGATCCGACCTGGACACCGTAGTTATCAACGGCGCCTCAACGCAGGCACCTCCAAGCGACCTCCGATCCGGCATCACCACCTTGAACCACCCACCAGCCTGTCCACACTCCTCTCTAGGATAGGGCAACCCCAGCCTTGACTTCCTCCCACGAGGGTGCGCCGCTGGACAAGGCATGCTCCCACCTTTGCGGTTTCTTTGTCAGCTAGCTTTTTTCTATGAGGTTCTACCTTCATGAGACTTAGCTTTAGGGTGTAGGGGTTACGTGAATTCAAGATATACACGATGTTTTCCTCTTTGTATCTTATTTTATTCATCTTAGCTGTAATTATTTGTAATTGTAAGATTGTAATCCATAGTGCAAAGCTCCAACATGAGATTGCTGGACAATTACCCTGTTATCAATATACAACATACTTGTGATTTCTGAACATCAATTGGATGATTTTATCTGAGTAAACCTTGACCCCAAACCAATGTATCCCGCCCCTGTTCGTACTAACAATTGTAGAATTTTCCTTGTAACAAAATACATTGTACATCATCATATATAATAAAATAACAATTTTGTATCATAAATCGAACCCTTGATGATAATTTATAACAGACTTTTGAGTACATACAACACAGTGAGAGCGTCCAAAACACCAGTTTCGAATATAATTGAATGAATGATGACCCATTTTGGATATAGAGTTCATTTAAACACGTACTTGACAACCCCAGAAATATGTATATTCATGAAGTAGTCTTCCCAATCTATGATCTTGGGATCAAAGTAAAACATATCGGCCTCTGTGGTGGTCTCTTTCACTGCCATTCGCAACTTCTCCGTGTTCATATCATCAAAACTGTAAATAAGAATCAGCTGATAGTAAATACGAGTACGAATGAATTCTTTAAGATCTAATTTCTAAAATGAAAACGTTCCAAATTAATCAAAAGAAGACATACACTCCTTTGAAGAACAAGTACGGCCTGTATAGCTCCACCAATCTCATCACAAATTTGATCTTTCTATTAAGATCAGTATATGTGCCTTCGAAGTACTGACAAAATGCCATATTCACCAGTTCCAATCCCTGTTTGTGAGAGGAAAAGAGATTATATTTTACATAAGATTTAAAGGGATAACTTGCAATTGTATATTTTGGTTATACTCGAAATAGCTATTCTGTGCATCAGCTGTAATCAGTGACAGATAAGCTGTTCTCTATTACAAAGTTGGACTCATATTCATTTTGTGACACATATCACCACCCGTTTGATTTTTCTTCTCTAAAAAAGACACCATGAGCTTTAAAATTTATCGACGTCATTATGTGATGACAATTGAGTGGAATGATACACTGTTAACCTGTTATATCTAATATATGAATATAGAAAATAGTTTCCCAATCTAATCATGCAAGCCATATTTGGCAATGACAAAGTTGTGAAGCACTATTCAGAAGACATATGCATATATACCTTTAAGAATAGCAAGTAACGGAGGGTCATGTATCTGCGAAAGCTATCCATGCTGCTCATAACTGTGACTTTTTTAACGGTGACCGGCTTTCCATCTTTATTAATCCACGGTTTTCTGGTGAAGTAACGAAAACCGTAATCGTGAAGATCATTGTATTTGACCGGGTTGCTCACAGAAGAACCCACTTGATAAATTACTTCACCAGGTTCATTTGCGTGAGCCGCCATTGCAGCTATTATTGCATTTACCACCATGTCTGCTGGTACCTGCGAATATATCCATATTTAGCACTTCAAATTTCTTTTGTTTTCTATATAAATTAATAATTTCTCCTTGCTGATATGTTATCGAAACGACTCCATATATTAGGGTTTGTTAACTCACGATATCAACAATTGCTTCAACGTCGCAGAGAAAGAATGTTAATTTTCCTTTCCCATAACCAACTGCTACGCTATCAATGGTTCTGCACGTATACAACACATGAAGTTAATTTACTTATTTAACAGAAGAATTAGTAAAATTAATCATCAAACTAATATCTAAATAATATTTGTTTAGAACGCACCTGATGCCTTCAACCCAACCAGGAAAAGGTTCTTTGTAAGTGCTGGTGATGATGGTAGGGCGTAGGATGACAACCGGTAGATTTCCTCTGAGCTGTCCTATTAGCATCTCTCCCATTGCCTTGGTGAACACATAAGTGTTTGGCCATCCATATACACTTGCTCTAATAAAGTAATATGGAAAGTCAGAAACATATAGCATACGCTTTTGGATCTATTTTTGGAAAGATATAATAAAATAAGTAAATAAATAATTAAATGGTCACCGATCTTAACAAATTATGTACGTGCTATCTCATATTAGTCTGCCCAGAACAAAAATTATCTGAGATAAACCATAAGATAGATAATATAAATAAGGAAAACGATTTGTGGCATCAATCCTAAGTATCATGTCATGTTACCTACACATCACCTATTAGTCAAATCATGTCATGTAATTCTTGAGTAAAAAAAAATCATCTTATACTTTTAAAATCTAATAACTCTAAATTATTTTGGCCTTTTTTAGCCCTTTTTTCGTTATATATATATATATATAATTCGTCCAAAAAAAATTATATATATATATATTCAATATATATGTTTGTGAATATAAAATATATATATATATATATATATTATATTCGATGTAGAATTGATATGGTATAAGTACATATCTTAATATCGTAATTTTAACCATAAAAGTCAAAGAATTTTTATAAAAAAAAAGTCAAAAATTAAAATTGGATCAACAAAAATTAAAAAAAAAATTAATATCGTAATTCTAAACCCACGAAATCTAGTAAACTAAAGTAATATTAAACTCTTTTAATAAATAAATTTAATAAGATTAATAGAAGGTTAGTTACCTTACACTAAAAGGTTAATTAGAAAAGTCAAAAATTAAATTGGATCCACAAAAATGGAAAGAAAATATATTGAAATTGTAATTCTAACTCAAGAAATTTGGTTTAGATCCATTAGATATTGGAAAGATAAGATGGTGTTTTTACTCAAGAATTATATTACATGATTTGACAAATATGTGATGTGTGTAAATGACATGGCATGACAACTAGGATTGTTGCCACAAATCTTAGGCCTCATTGAGACCCTATATCATTGCTCTATAAATAATGTACGTAGTGACACGTACATTTTCACGCATATGCAAATTTTGTCCTTTTATCAGGAAACCAAAATATTCTCAAAATATATTTCCAAATCATGTTTTTGATAAGACTTATGTGTCTAACAAAAATTCAACAGACATTTGTTTGTGAATTCAACAATAATCATTATCTTTTGCACATGTATGCAATCAAACACGAGGAAACAGAATATATCATTGTCACATTTTCGGGCAGTTAAAGCATTCTCTATAGTTGCTTCAAAAGCTTTTGATTGGTTTCTTACATTAAAAGCCCCCAACCAACTTATAAATACTCTGCCACCGTTTGGTTGGAAATCTAACAAGTGCAATTCCTATTCATTTCGATCTTACAATTTCAGAAGATGGTGGTGACCTGACCTGGAGCCATCACCCATCCCTCTGTTTGGTGGAGAGTAAATTAGGGTTTTAATGTTCAGACAGTGTCGGTCCCAATATATACTATCCTCATCAAAATAAATCACGATAATGGACTTAATTGTTTAGTTCCTAATGAATGGGAGGCGTATTTTAGCTGCTTTCAGTTGGGTTTTGAGCTTATGGTTAACAAAACCGTATCTCATAACTCACCAGATATTTGATCCTTTAGATGAGACCAATATGGGCTCTCTATTAATTTCGACTCTGTAAATACCGCCAGACGCATATTTCTTTGATATCCTGATTAACTTTTTCTTAAGATCAGTCTTAATTATGAACTTGATAAAATGAAGTGTTGTGACCACTGTGATACATTATTGCAATAAGAGCCAAGTGCACATGCAAAACCGTAAATCCAAACAATTATTCCTAATAAACATTGGCTGATATAGAGTGATGTTGGCCTTGACGTTAACAGCCACTCGTTGAGTCAGTGTTAAGAACTTAATTGGATCTTAACTGGTGATGTAGATAATTATATCCCCCGACTGATCAGACGATTCCCCGACTAGACGGATGAGACTGGACGTAAAATCTTAAACGAGGTGGCGAATGGTAATGGCAGAGGTTTGAACGTCGCAATAACAATAAATATGTAGGCCAGGAACAACAATATCATAGCTAACTCTGTAGAAAATTATCTGTCATCTGGCTATAATTGATGGAGGTCTCTGTCTAGTCTCTACCAAAAATTTAAAGCTATATATTAACGTGGATCTATGTTAAAGAACCCTAATCCAAGATGTCTGCTTCTGTTTTAAGATTAGTAATGAATTAAGTTCTCGATCGTTTCTGAAAATATATACTTGAAAAAAAAAAAAAATGTATTACCTTCTGAGGCCAAAGTCTTTGAGGGCAAGAGTGATAGCTGCTTCTGAAGCATGCTCTGACCGGAGACGTCTAACTTCTTCGTTGGCGATCTGGATTTCGGTCTCGATGTCTAATCCAGGGGTCCCGTTGAGAGACTGCCCCATGAGGCAGGGGTGTTCCAGTAGAAGTCCTTCCTTCTCCCCCCAAACATAAGCTGAGAACAGCAAAGAAACAAACCAGGATTATCAGAAAACACAAAGCCATAAATTCCAACTATCTCAATGCATTCATTATCCATGACACGCGCCCATGCAATTAATACAAATTAAAGAAAAGAAGCCAACGTAACATTAAACAAATTAATACCTAAGAATCAAAAAACCAGTTTCTATTTTAGAAATAGTAGTAAGAGATATTTCCTCCAAACATCAATCCATCCCAAGATTAACAGCACTCATCAGTTGCTGTTTTTATCAACATACAGGAGTGATTTTCATTTTTTCTTTTCTTCACTAGCATTAAACAAATTATCACCTTATGTTTTTATCAACATAAGGTGGTAATTGGGATGTCTATTGGGTAAAGTTTTATTTATCCATAAAATTGTCCTTAAATAGAATTATTTTCTGTTAATAATTGTAGTTAAGAACAATTTTAGAATTTTAAAGAAAAAATTTGATTATATGGTGAACAAAGTATTTAGTAAGGCGGAAATAGTCGCACTCATATCTTTATTGTATGTTGAAAGAACGTGATGATAATACTAATTAAGAACGAAACATGATTCAGGTTCAAGGCTTGTTTTTCTTTTTTCATTCAATCCGGAACCCTGTTCAAAGTTTTCAATCAAGTAAAGAATAATCAGATTTGGGTACAAGGTTTGTTGACGTTAAAAGTATAAAAAAAAATAGAAAATTTCAAATAATATTAAGTGAAACACATTTAATGAAATTTTTTGGGCTAAATACAGATTACTATCATGTAGTTTGGGTCTAAAATCAATTCAGTCCATGAACTTCTAATTTCATCAAAACACCTCTACACTTTCAATTTTGATCTAATAGGTCCAATTTATTAGTTTTCCGACAAATTGAGTTATTTAACTTGTTAACATGGCTCATATATGGCCTATGTTTTATAATACGGTGTCAAGGTGGTCTGCATAGTCAATTTAGGATTGAATTCTACTATTAAAAATAAATAATTTTTCAACAAATAATCAACTGTAACTTGAATCCATAACAGAATATTAACGAATTGGATCTATTAGATCAAAATTGAAAGTGCAGGGGTGTTTTTGATGAAATTAGAAGTCCATGGATTGAATTGATTTTGGACCTAAACCACAGGATAGTAACTAATATTTAGCTCAAATCTTTTTTAATATAGTCATTTTATGCCACATTGTTTTGAGGACATACTGTTTTGTCTTCATGATACATACATGCAAGTGACACATACAGTTGTGATCCAATTATTGATGTAATTATCATGAAGACAAAACAGTATACATCATTTTCGTAAAGATCATACTTCAACAGGAATATATGAGCATATGTGGATCCAATCAAGCAAACCCTGAAGGACACAAAACAAACCAAAAAGATAATGGTACTGACCGGTGGAGACGTGTACCAGCACCTTTAACTTAACACAAAGCTTAGCAAAGCTCAAAACATACTTGGCTCCCATGGTGTTGAGACCAATTGCAACATCGTATCTGCCCAAGGCACCAAAAAGATAATAGTACGATTCATAAATGCTGATTTGAGAACAAAATAAAAACTAATCCGATGATATTTACCTTTCATCGAAATTAGTTGTTGCAGCTAAGTTCACAATGACATCTACTTGACTCAAAATCTCTTCCCTCAAATCAGAATCCTGCAACCCCAAATCTTCTTTTGAAATGTCTCCAGGCACCACGGTCAGCTTTTCCGACACGATCGACTTCATTCTTGATCCCCATTTCTCCCTCAACACTCTGAACAGGTCCTTCCCAATTATCTGTAATTAGAAGTACATAACCAAAAGCTGAATTAACAAAATTTAGATGACAAGACGATAACTGGATTAAGTATTTCTAATATGGTATCAGGAGAAAAGGTTATTTTCCTCTTTCATTGTTTATTGGTAGGGACACATACATATTTATAGTGCTTATGACTGGGCAAATACATATGTTTTGCCAAGTCTTGCCTCGAGCTCTTTTTTGTATGAGAAAGATAGAAGCTAACTATAAGCTAGCTCTAAACATATATGTATATTTGGTTACCTCATTATGCAAACGCTGTGTAGCTGTTTTTGTATCCGGAGCTCTTAATAGTAGATAGAGCTTTTTCACATTCGGTTGGACCCTCAGTATCTTCTCCACAAAAACTGCATAAGTATATATCAATACAAGCATATATAGAACTGTTACTAAATGCGGAAACACACACCTAGATACACAGATCAAGGAGTGATAGAGATTAAATAAGGTATTAAGGAACAGTACTTACTCTTTGCTAGAAATCCAGTGGCACCAGTGACTAAAATGTTCTTGTTCTGAATAAAGTCGAGTAAGCTTTCCAACTCCATTGTAGAACTCAAAGAGAGAAACAAAGAGAGCAAAGTGAATGTGAGATCCGATCAATTCAAATGAAGCAGTGGTGTGGGCATATGTGACACAGAGTTATTTCATGATATACTAGAAGATGGAGAGCAATTATGAGGTAGAGTGTACGAAAGTAGTTGACAGTTGTTTTCGTTTTGGTAGATTCATTTAGAGTAGGGTTCAATAATTTTGATTTGATTTTACCTCTATAAGAAATATCTCACATTGCCGGTCTACTATCATTCTTTTCTTTTCCCAGCTGATAATTCTAGATGTAGAAGTTAATTTAGGCAACTGATTTATAATCAGTTACTATTACCAATAGCCAATAACCAAGTAGAAAAGTAAAGAGGTGTGATATTTTCTATGGAGGTGTAATTACGAAGAGTGATGAGCCAAATATGTACGTGAACGACTTGTACGAATTATATATGCACGGATGGCCAAACAATTTGATTATACATGTGATTGTCTTCAATGAACTGTTATGCAAAAGTAAGAGGAGCAAAATCGTAACTAATTGAAATAATTGAGAGGTCCAGAACAATCACATCTCTGGATGCAAGACTCAAAAATGTAATCAAGGTACAAGTTACCTTTTGGGTGCATGTTAAGTTTTTTTTTAAATGGTTAGCTAATTTCTGTTTTATGTTCTAATTTGGCCAAACTACTCGTGTTTCACTTATATTCTTAGCAAGATTAAAAAACATTGTTAATTCTACTGCAACACTGGAGCATGATAAATAGACATCCGTATTACTTGGTGCAAATTCTTACCATTATCTTCAAGCTTTGGCTTCTAGTTGGATCGGCTTAGTTTTGCTTTTGCTATGAACTTTTTCTAGTAATTTATTTTTTGTGTATTGGAAAATATGGTCGTTTATGTCAATTTGGTCATTAGATGCATCTGGAGTTAATATGTAAAGCTATAGTCGTCTTTTCCTATTTTACTAACTATAAAGATATTTACATTTTTAGTGCAAAATTTTCGCCAATTTCATAACATTCTTTTTAATTTGGCCGCTTTCTATTAATGTTTTGTGTTTATAATCATGATGGTGGTTGGTTCGAGTCAATGCCCCTAATCGGTGGGCTATGCTGATCGTGGGCAATAACCTGAAGACGAGGCTTTTTTTATTGTTAGTGTTGTATTATCTGATTGGGGCAATGGGGACGCTTTTATTTAATTTTACCTAATTTCCAGATCTGTACTCTTTTTTTTTTAACAATTGTGCTATGGGCCTATGGTCGTGTGAAATCTAGGTTCTAACTCTTTCTTGACGTGTCATTGGTATGTGTAATTTGGCTCTGGTTAACATCAATTGACCTCATTTTTCTATATTTTAATGAAATTTTAAATACGGTCTCAATTACTTAATGCACATTTTTGATTTTTTTTATCTCATTTTTTCATCAAACTTTAATCCTCTTCATTAAATAAACTAGTCTCATACATGTGCGATGCACGTGATATTATTGAACGAATGAGAACTTAGAAGTTTTCTTCTCATTTACTTCCTTAACTTTTATGTTTTTTGTGTTTTCTTTTTATTTTACTATAATAATCTTGTTAGATAATTTTAGTATGATTTTTTTTGTTTTATTCTAAAGCGTATTGTGGGCATTTCAAAAAGATACCAAACGTTGGCTTCCCTTTATAGCAGTAAAGATAATGAGGAAAACTTAAGGAGAAAAAAAAGGTCGACTATGTATCATAAATTTTTATTGTGGAATTAATTGCAAATTAATTCGGCACATATCAATATGGTAATTACTAATTACCTTTATTTTTTATCACATAATGAGCTTGATATATTGCTAGAAGATTAAATAACTTAATTTTCTTACCTTTGTTGTTTTTCAAGTTGAAAAACTTGATGCCTCTAAAATTTGAAAATATTCAATATATGTGATCAATATCTTCATGATTGATATAATCATGATCAATATTAAAAGGGTGGTGCTATTCACACATCATTTTCTCTATTTACACGCCCGCTCTATTTTTCTGTTACTTTAATTCAAAAAAAAATCAAATTACCCTAACTACCCTCCTTCATAATTTTGTTTTCTTTTTCTTTTCCTTTTTTATATTTGGCAAGATTATGAATCAAACATCATTATACAATAAATCAATTTTTTTCCTATAAATGAAGGAAAAATAATACATTCATTAAATGAAATGAACTGTATTATTAGACAAGGAATATGCTTCCCAGGTAATTACGTTCATCCAAATGAATCCAAATTGCAAAGATCTTCCAAGTAACACTAATTTTCTGCAGTAAATATGGTTTTCCTCTCCACACTCTGATTGTTAGGTAGAAAGGTATGAGACCTAATTCGACATTGTGAAGAGAATATCAATCCAATAGCTAGTTGGTTATTCAGAGTAGTAGTTAAAGCTACTGAACTGGAATGTATTTATGGTTGGTCGCATCCGGCTTCAGCCTTGTGTTACCTGCGGTACTTAGTTAGTGGTCGAGTCGTTTTTGGTAATTGACACCCGTCGTGGGCTAGCCCTTTTTTATGCGCCGCTTTACCCTGAAGTGTAAGGGCTGTTCAATGATACTTCATCAGATGGTTGTACAAAGAGGGCGGTAGGTGATAGAAAAGAAAGAATGAAAAAGAATGCTAAATAAAAAAAAGTTGATGGGGTAACAGTTACAAAACCATAATATATCAAATTGAATAGAATATTGTGTAATATTTTATCCTGATCTTGTGATTGTCATTGCTGATTAAGAAGAAGAAGAAGAAGAAGAAGAAAAACAAAAAAAAACAAACCTGATTGGCAAGACAAAATGTTATTTGTCAAAAGTCCAGCACTTAGTGTGGCAAAGTTTAAAGCTGAGACAAAAAATCACTAAGTTACTGAATTTGGGAATTTAGGTATGTCGTGACTGCTATACAAAATTGAACAAAGGTACAAGCATATCACCTAAACTAAAGGAGATTCAAAACCTCTCACATCTGCTTCAACAACCTTGATTTAAGATACCATTTCTAGTGTTTTAGCCATTATTCCACCGGTGGAATAAAACATTCCATAGAGTGGTGATATGGCTAATTTGTTCAACCCTTAATTTAATCCATGTCCGGTGTAGCGAAACTAGAAAACAATTCTAAGAATGTATTATGCAAGGCCTGAATAATCAAAATATGATCGAACATACAATTGTCAACAATAAAGATTTAGAATTTGGGAATGAATGACTTGCCAAATAATAAAAAAAAACAGAATTGCAAGAGATGCTAGTCAGGGTAATTTGTAAAAAAGGTTTGAATTAAAGTAATAGATGAATAGAATGGGTGTCAATAGAAAAAATGGGTGCGTGAATAACACCACTCTATTAAAATCACTAAAGAATGAGTCATTGTGGTTGTTTTGCAAATAAAGTGATTGATCATGATATATTCAATGGTTTTATAACTTCTTTCAATATATTTCAACCAATTTGGTTTTTTGTTTTTGTTTTTTTTTTTATGTTCAACCAATTTGATTGCTTGCTAATTTTTCATGTTGACTATAATTATTATATTTGTCATTGACGTTCAATATGATTCTGAAGAGATGTTGATTGTATTATGAAGATGAGGAGAACATTTAACCTATAAGAAAATATTTAATTAATATTATTTTGATATATAAAGCATTTAATTCTTATTTTATTTTTGTTGTTGTTTTTATTTATTTATTTATTAATGAGGAGGGGTATAGATGGAAGTGTGATGACAGAAAAATATAAGGAGTGTGCATTAAATAATTAGTCAAAACACTTAAAAATGCATTTCTAACTTCTTTTTTGTTTTAAAAGACAATTTTTTTCAAATTATATTTAAGTTTAAAAAAATAATTTTTATTAGAAATTTCAGAAATTTAAAAAAATTGAAAATAAAGTCTAATAAATGTAGTTTTTTTAAGTTAAAAATGATTTTTAAGTGTTTTGATAAATATACCCTCAATTTTAACAGTTTTTAACGGTAGAATTAACGACAGTGAGTTAAGTGAAAGACGGATGTAAAACTAAGTGAGTTAAGTGATATTGTTGAAAATACAGTAAGTTAAGTGTCGAATAAGTCATAACTCAATGACCATTGGTGATATTTCTCTCAGAAAGAAAAATAGTTGAAAGTTTGAAACAATACCTAGGAATTTAAGAAACGTGACACGCAGTGATCAAACAGTACGACAAATTGTGTGTCTATATACACACACACACACACACACGCCTTATCTGCTTGAATTGCATACATGCACTTTCGGAAAATAAGCTCACCTACAACCTACCACCGGGCCTACAAACAGTATTAAATGCAGTCCTTGCGCCTGACACACCAGTCACTACTGATATCGATCTCAACCTGCCGTCTCTTAATTCGTTGTCAACTGAAATAAAGAGTCACGAGCAGAGGCCGGCTGGCCTGACCCGGTTACAGCTCCATATACCCACCGAAGTCCTAACTGTCCATTGTATTAGGGAACTCGCCCTAAACTTATGGAAAAAGCTCTGCTCTGCAGATTTTAATTGATTAGTATTGTTAGGTATTTAGTATTAATTCATGAGTCTGGATTGATGATCAGCCTGGTGCCAACTGATTGATCGATAAGTTTACGCAGGCAAACTACTCGAACCTGTACTTGACTACTAGAGAGGTCCACACTTGCGAAGACAGTATTCTTCCCCTCATTAGTTTCCTTAAATCCAGGCTGTTAAAGTTACATCAAGGATATCTTTGCAATACATGAGTGCATATATTCAAGCTTAAAATCATCTACCTACAATACACTAGCTCCACCTTCATCCAAATGGGGAGCCCATATTGTCTGAATTGATCGCAGCATATTCAACTCCCAATCGTAAGTTTCTACTCCAGATTCTCTCACATGTAATGGACTGCTATTGCACGTCTTTTAGCTATATTTTGACTATCAAGCCTACGATTATCTAAACTCGATGCATTATCATAATAATGATGGGCTATCATTGCACACTCGTTAGTTATGTCTTAACTATCAAAGCCTAAGGTTACCTAAGCCCGATAATCGTGCCATTAATAATTATCACATTATTTAAACATGCGCATTGTCAACACCGTCTTCATATTTTCTTAAAAATTCATATACATATACATAGTAAATGTCACGTCCTGAATTTTGGAATAAAAATTCAAAATCCGAAACTTGAATTACTACAACTTAAAATAGTCATCCTGAAAATTTCTTTTCTTAACAACCTCGCCACACGAAATAAATTTAAAACCGAATTTAGTCTCGGTTAATTATTACATCTCAAATACAAAATGAACTGTAAAGCTCTAAATGAGCATACACACCTCACAACTCAATTAAATAAAAATAACTGCTGTAACACCTAAGCAGCTCGGTTACCTTCCTGGTTATCCTGACCTGCAGGAATATCCACTACACCATTTGAATAGTGTACCGGGATTGCAACAACACAAAACCCGGTAAGCTTATGAAAGCTCGTATGAGTAAAAAAGAAAGGACTATTGTTTAATTAAATCATAATTATTTCCACTCCACAAGGAACTGACAATCTCAATCAATCAACAAATCAACACCAAACCCTAACTCACATCTTTCTTCACAAAACCTCAACATCGTATTTATAAAAATACGGTATTTGACAGACTAGAGCTCTAACTGAATCGTAGCCCTTCACCTGGCCTAGGTTATGGCATCCGACATATTTATCATTATCGTATTTCATCAATATGTATATTTATATACATATTTAGAACGTCCGATAATTGTACATACTCAACCAATCGTATCTCATCATCCAACTAGGATTAGAGCGTCCGATTACCTCACACCGGTCACTACGTTGACCCTAAATCCATAAATGAGCACAACATTTATTATCACATAATGAAATCAACTCATCCAAATTACACAATATTATTATGAAATTAAGCATTTAAAATATAATTCAAATCATCAATTCAACTTAATCATATCATCACTCAACAATCCATCCATCAATATATATATTCCACGTAAATATATATATACGTAATCATCCACTTAGGAATGACCACTAATACTATCTATAGATCACACAAGAAAACTGTGAAATTCATTTGTATAATTAAAATTCATTTTACTTACCGATGGACCGTAGTGATTAAGTCTACGTGATTTTAAAAAAAAATATTTAATCCACAAATATTTTTCACACAATTACAAAAATAAATAATTTAAAGCGCTCGGTTCGTAATATGAACCACATGAGTTTTACTCACCTCGAGACTCCCGCTGCGTCTTCAAATAAAATATAAATCACGCCGAAATAGCTCACCCAAATATAAACCGTCAATCACCTAATCAAATGTGATTTGAATTTAGCCAAAAATTCCAAAACATAACAAAACTACCATTTAACGGCCGGATTCTAATTTATAAGAAAATCAGACGGACGGATTCTCACGAATCGCCTCCCTAATCACCGTTTTGCACTTATACGAAGATCCAACTGTCGGATCTTCGCCAATGACCACACAAAGCCACTGGGACAGTCATATGATAATCATATCAAAATTACAGGTCCATCGGACGGTCCTAATTTCACAGATCATAAATCTAACGATCATAAATCTATCGAAATCTCAAAATTCATAACTAAATCATACGATATCTAAAAAATACGTATAATATGCCAAAATGATCGTATTAAAACGTAGAATCATAAAATGGACAGAAACTAAATTTTAGACCTCCGGAGATAGCCGGAAATGGCCGCCGGAGTTAGGGACAGAGCCGCCGCCGACCACCACCAATGGTGTCGGGGCCGAGCTTTTCCCCTTCGTTTCATCATTCTGAGCAACTTTTATCACTAGAATAAGACCAAAAAATGACGGGAAGGGATCGAAAAGTACCAAACACAGTCGGCGGCCGGAATTTTTCCAGAAACCGGCGAGCTTGAAACCGACATAAAACTTACAACATCACGCCTCGATCTCTTCTGGAAACTTGTTCAGAAATTCCTTACGAACTCACCAGGCCAAGAATCACAAGAAACGATCGTGTATAACTCGAGATATTTGGATCGAAAGTTTCATTCGATTTGATCGGGACTGGCTTCCAGAGGCCACCACAGGCCGCACCGCCTTGTAAAAATGCTTCTGGGAGCTTCGAAAACGCAGGGATGGTTTCGTTTTCGGGTCCGACTGGTTCTAACGGTTTCGCCGGAGCTGGAGTCCTTACCGGTGGAAGCGACGCTGTCCAGGAGGTAGAGCAGCTCGAGACGAAGGCCTGGGACTTATTCTGAGGTCGATTGGTGGTATGTGGAGGGAGAACAAGTTTGGAGAACTTAGCTCTCTCTCTCGGTCGATTTCGGACAAAGAGGATGAAGAGGAAGATGATGAATAGTGACTGTCCGAAAATGGAAAGGAGGACGGACCAAAGAGGAAGTTTTCTGAAAATAGCTAGGGTTTTATCCTATTTATACCAAAATAGAAATAATTTCTAAATTCTATAACTAATTCAAAAAAAAATCCGGACAATGTGATCGAGCATTTCGAGCTTTTCCGTTAAAATAATCGTTTCGTACCTTCGATAATTCAAAAAGTGAAATATTATCGAACAACATTCGTGAAATCGTACAATAATCGTTCAACACAATTACTCGAATTTAAAATGAAAATTACAGTTATTACAATCTACCCCCCTTAAAGGAATTTCATCCCGAAATTCAAGTATCCAATTCCCGAAAGAGCTGTGGATACCTCACTCTCATGTCAGATTCTAACTCCCATGATGCATCACCCTCGTCATGATGACTCCACAACACCTTCACGAGATCAACCTCTTTCCTACGAAGCTTCTTTGTATACCTATCCAAGATACGAACAGGTTCAACTACAAATGTCACATCTGTGTTCACTTTGATCTCACAGATTAATCAATCACGTGAGACTCGTCTCGGACATACTTCCTGAGCATAGACACATGGAAGACATTGTGCACACCCGACATGCTTACAGGTAAAGCAAGACGATATGCCAAGTTCCCCACCCTTTCTAGAATCTCAAAGGGTCCAACATACCTCGGTGCGAGTTTTCCCTTCTTGCCAAATCTCACCACACCTTTCATAGGTGAGGCCTTCAAGAACACATGATCGCCTGTCTCAAACTCCAAAGGTCTCCTCTTCAAGTCAGCATAACTCTTCTGTCTACTCTGAAAGGTACGGATTCTGTCCCGAATAGTAGTGACCTTCTCTATAGTCTCCTGTACAATCTCAGGACCGATGAACCCTTTATCCCCTGCTTCTGTCCAACAGATAGGAGTCCTACAAGGCCTATCATAAAGAGCCTCATATAGAGCCATACCGATACTGGAGTGATAGTTGTTGTTATAGGCAAACTCTACCAATGGCAGATGATCCGCCCAACTTCCCTTAAAATCTAGAACACAAGCCCTAAGCATATCCTCCATCACCTGATTCACTCTCTCGGTCTGCCAATCTATCTATGGGTGAAATGCAGTGCTCATAACCAGAGATGTACCAAATGCCTTATGGAACCTACGCCAGAATTCTGAAGTGAAACGAGCATCACGATCAGAGACAATCGTCACAGGCACTCCATAAAACCTCACAATTTCCTTCACATACAACTTACACAACGCATCCCCTGAGTAAGTTTTTGTCACCGGAAGAAAGTGTGCTAATTTAGTCAACCGGTTAACAATCACCCAAATCGAGTCATAACCCTTGCCTGGACCTGGGCAATCCAGTCACAAAGTCCATGGAGATATCTTCCCATTTCCAAACAGGAATAGGCAAGGGATTCAACATTCCTGCTGGTCTCTGATGCTCTGCCTTCACCTGTTGACATGTAAGACATTTCGACACATGTTCTGCCACATCCCTCTTCATTCCATACCACCAAAACTGCCTTCGTAGATCCATATATATTTTAGTACCTCCTGGATGTATAGTGTGTCGAGACCTATGTGCTTCCCGCATGATCTCCTTTCTGAGGTGATCAATACTCGGTACATACAATCTTCCTCGAAATCTCAACCCTCCATCTGCCCCAATCATCCACTCGGAAGGACCCTCCACATCCGAGTCAGCAGTCATCTCAGCAATCCTCGCCTGAGCAAACTCATCAAGTTTTTGACCCTGAATGATCCTGGAGATCAAGGTGGGTTGTAAGGTGATACTACCGAGAAAGATTCCATGTTCTGCTCTTGCGGGCATAAGGTCAAACTCTGATGTAGCTTCAAACATGTGCCCTCTCGCACCATAATAGCTGCCATGATCACTCGAGGTTTCCTACTCAAAGCATCCGCCACTACATTCGCCTTTCCGGAATGATACTCCAAGGTGAAATCATAGTCCTTGATGAGCTTCATCCATCTCCTCTGCCTCATGTTCAATTCTTTCTGGGAGAATAGATACTTCAAACTCTTATGATCATAAAAGAGTTCAAATTTCTCACCATAAAGATAGTGCCTCCAAATCTTCAAGGCAAACACCACTGTTGCCAGCTCTAGATCATGAGTGGGGTAATTCCGCTCATGTATCTTCAACTGTCTAGAACCGTAAGCAACAACGCTACCATTCTGCACTAACACACACCCTAAACCCTGATAAGATGCATCACTGTAAATGACTAATCCACCACCACTAGTAGCAATAGTCAACACTAGAGTGGTAGTCAATCTAGTCTTCAGCTCATTGAAAGCCTTCTCACACTCATCCGACCACACGAACTGAGTGTCCTTCCTTGTCAATTTGGTCAAAGCCGAAGCAATACTAGAAAACCCTTCAATGAAACGCTTGTAATACCCTACCAATCTAAGGAAGCTACGGATTTCTGTAACCATAGTAGGGCGACTCCAACTCATCACTGCTTCAACCTTCGAAGGATCCACAGAAACTCCATCCTTCGAGACCACATGACCAAGGAACTTGACTTCACTCTACCAGAAATCGCACTTCTCGAACTTGGCAAATAATTTCTGCTCTCTCAACGTCTGTAGCACGATCCGCAGATGCTTCTCATGCTCCCCTAACGACCTTGAATAAATCAAGATGTCGTCAACCAACACTACCACAAACTGATCCAAGTAGGGACTGAACGTGCGGTTCATCAAGTCCATAAATGCTGCAGGTGCATTCGTGAGACCAAAAGGCATGACAAGGAAGTCAAAATGTCCATACCTGGTCCTGAACGCCGTCTTTTGAATATCTTCACCCTTCACCCTTAACTGGTGATATTCAGATCTCAAATCAATCTTTGAGTACACAGTAGCTTCCCTAAGTTGATCGAACAAGTCATCAATCCTAGGTAAAGGGTACCTGTTCTTGATGGTCACCTTGTTCAGCTGTCAATAATCCACACATAACCGAAGTGAATTATCCTTCTTCTTCACGAACAACACTGGTGCGCCCTAAGGAGACACACTAACCTGAATGAACCCTTGTGCAAGTAAGCCCTCAATCAGGACCTTCAACTCCTGAAGTTCAGCTGGAGCCATTCGATAGGGTGCTTTTGATACAGGTGAAGTACCTGGTATCACATCAATAGAGAAGTCCATTACCCTTTTCGGAGGAAACCTAGGGATGTCCTAAAACACGTCAGCATACTCTGAAACTACAGGAATCCCTGTAATCTTTGAAGTACTACTTCCTGATTCAATATGGGCCAAAATCCCTATCCTCATGGCGATGTCAAACTTCAGACAATGGTAATGAAACACCGGTTGTCCCGGAACAGGGAATGACACAATCATCCTAAAGCAATCAATCACAGCATGGTTCGGGCTCAACCAATCCGTACCCAAAATCACATCATACGTGTGATCTGGAATCACAATCAAAGATGCAGAGAACTCTCTGCCACCAATCCCAATAGGGCAATCATCACAAAACATGCTAAGCTCAAGAGACACACCGAGAGGTGATGTAACACATAATGATCTAGTTAGAGGCATAGCAATCAAACCCAATACATCCACAACCGAACTAGATATAAAGGAGTGTGAGGCTCCCGTATCAAACAGTACTCTAGCAAGATAGTGATAAACAGATAAGGTACATTCTACTCCAGTGCCTGCCTGACCGATGGTAAAGACTCTAGCAGGTGCAGGCGGTAGCTGCCTCTGCTGGTTACCCTGCACTCTACCTTGATTCCGGGGACACTCCCTGGCCTGATGCCCTGCCTGTTCACAGCTGTAGCATATCCTACCCCGTGGTTTCGTGCACGCATGAGAGATGTGGTCCGGCTCGCCACAGTTAAAGTACTTCACCGGATCTGCTGGTGCTATCTGCCTAATCGGCATAGCCTGCACGGGAGAAGCTACTGCTGCCCTAGCTAGAGCCTGATGCTGAAACTGAGTTCTCTGTTTCTTCCAGAACCCACCCTTGAAGTCTCTGGATCTGCTGCTTCTTGCTATGGCCTTTCCCTTGCCCTGGAAGTCTCTCTCAACAGACTCTTTCTCTCTACGGATCAGGTTTTGCTGCTCAATAATCTGTGCCTTAGCCAAGATCTTTTTCTTGGTCTTCAGCTCTAAGATGGCCACATCACGATCAATCGAAGGACTCAACCCTCTCTGAAACTTCTTGGCCAAGTCTTCGTCATCCATCTACCTCACATACTTGTACAACCTGGAGAACTCCGCATCATACTCGATCATGTTCATCTTCCCCTGTACAAGTGCGAGGAATTCTCGTTCCAACATTTCCTTCACAGATGGTGGAAAGTACTTCTCCCTGAACAACCTCTCGAAGCCATCCCATGTCAAGGTAGACACCTCAATGCTCCTCTGTGTGACGTTCCACCACACTCTGGCCTCATCCTTCAGCATGAATGCGGCTAGCTTCCTCTTATCAACCTCACTGCAATCTAACAGCTCAAAATAGGTTTGCAAATCCTCAATCCAACGATCCGCAACCACATGATCAGTGCCCCCTCCAAACTTGGTTGCTTCCAAGCGGGTAATTTCCCTTGCTAGCACCAGCAAGCGAGCAGGATCATCAACCATGGCCACGGGTGGAATATGCTGATCCTCATAAGGTCCCTCTACCTCTACCTCATATGCATCATCGACCGGAGAGGCCCTACCCCTACCTCGGCCTCTACCCCTGCCACGAGGTCTGCTTCTACCCCGACCTCTAGCTTTGTTCCCCTCAATCTCCATTACCTAATAAGCAGGGTATACTTGATTAATACACACATAACACTTAAGCATGGTATAAGTCAAATGCAAATCCATATTAACCAAGTAACTAAGCATACAAGCAACGCCTAAAGTTCTTATGACATGCTAACGTTCCTAGCCAACCTAACGCTCTCACATACCCGATGACATTGTCAATACCGAAAAGCACACGATGGGGATCCGTTGCAGACGGGCCATCACTCGGAAAGTATTAACATATCACCAAATATGTACCTTACGCTCTGATACCAAACTGTCACGTCCCGAATTTTATAATAAAAATTCAAAATCCGAAACCTGAATTACTAAAACTTAAAATAGTCATCCTGAAAATTTCTTTTCTTAACAATCTCGCCAAACGAAATAAATTCAAAACCGAATTTAGTCTCGGTTAATTATTACAACTCAAATACAAAATGAACTGTAAAGCTCTAAATGAGCATACACACCTCACAACTCAATGAAATAAAAATAACTGCTGTAACACCTAAGCAGCTCGGTCACCTTCCTAGTTATTCTGACCTGCAGGCTACACCATTTGAATAGTGTACTGGGATTGCAACAACACAAAACCCTGTAAGCTTATGAAAGCTCGTATCAGTAAAAAAGAAAGGACTGTTGTTGTTTAATTAAATCATAATTATTTCCACTCCACAAGGAACCAACAATCTCAATCAATCAACAAATCAACACCAAACCCTAACTCACATCTTTCTTCACAAAACCTCATAATCGTATTTATAAAAATACGGTATTTGACATACTAGAGCTCTAGCTAAATCGTAGCCCGTCACCTGGCCTAGGTTATGGCATCCGACATATTTATCATTATCGTATTTCATCAATATGTATACTTATATACATATTTATAACGTCCCATAATTGTACATACTCAACCAATCGTATCTCATCATCCATCTAGGATTAGAGCGTCCGATTACCCCACACTGGTCACTACGTTGACCCTAAATTCATAAATGAGCACAACATGTATTATCACATCATGAAATCAACTCATCCAAGTTACACAATATTATTATGAAATTAAGCATTTAAAATATAATTCAAATCATCAATTCAACTTAATCATATCATCACTCAACAATCCACCCATCAATATATATATTCCACGTAAATATATATATACGTAATCATCCACTTAGGAATGACCACTAATACCATCTATAGATCACACAAGAAAACCGTGAAATTCATTTGTATAATTAAAATTCATTTTACTTACCGATAGACCGTAGTGACTAAGTCCACGTGATTTTAAAAACAAATATTTAATTCACAAATGTTTTTCACACAATTACAAAAATTAATAATTTAAAGCGCTCGGTTCGTAATATGAACCACATGAGTTTTACTCACCTCGAGACTCCTGCTGCGTCTTCAAATAAAATATAAACCACGTCGAAACAGCTCACCCAAATATAAACCCTCAATCACCTAATCAAATATGATTTGAATTTAGCCAAAAATTCCAAAACATAACGAAACTACCATTTAACGGTTGGATTCTAATTTATAAGAAAATCCGACTGACGGATTCTCACGAATCGCCTCCCTAATCACCGTTTTGCACTTATACGAAGATCCAACGGTCGGATCTTCGCCCATGACTACACAAAGCCACTGGGACAGTCATATGATCATCATATCAAAATTACAAGTCCATCGGACAGTCCTAATTTCACAGATCATAAATCCAACGATCGAAATCGATTGAAATCTCAACATTCATAACTAAATCATACGAAATCTGAAAAATGACGTATAATATGCCGAAATGATCGTATTGAAATGTAGAATCATAAAATGGATAGAAACTAAATTTTAGACCTCCGAAGGTGGCCGGAAATTGCCGCGGGAGTTAGGGACAGAGCCGCTGCCGACCACCACTAATGGTGTCGGGGCTGAGCTTCTCCCCTTTGTTTCATCATTCTGAGCAACTTTCATAACTAGCACAAGACCAAAAAATGACAGGAAGGGATCGAAAAGTATCAAACACAGTCGGCGACAGGAATTTTTCCAGAAACCGGGGAGCTTGAAACCGACGTAAAAACTGCAACATCACACCTCGATCTCTTCCTGAAACTTGTTCAAAACTTCCTTGCAAACTCACCAGGCCAAGAATCACAAGAAATGATCGTGTATAACTCGAGATATTTGGATCGAAAGTTCCGTTCGATCCAATCGGGGCTGGCTTCCAGCCACCACCACAGGCCCCGCCGCCTTATAAAACTGCTTCTGGGAGCTTCAGGAGGTTGAGTCGATGTAGAGGGAGGAGTTTCACTTGGTTTGGAGGCCGAAAACGCAAGGAGCTCGTTTGGGTTCGTTTTCAGGTCCGACTTGTTCGGGTGGTTTCGCCGGAGCTGGAGGCCTTGCCGGTGGAAGCGATGCCATCCAGGAGGTAGAGTAGCTCGAGACGAAGGCCTGGGACTTGGTCTGAGGTCGATTGGTGGTCTGTGGAGGGAGAACAAGCTTGGAGAACTTAGCTCTCTCTCTCTCGGTCGATTTCGGACGAAGAGGACGAAGAGGAAGATGATAAATAGTGACTGTCCGAAAATGGAAAGGAGGCCGGACCAAAGAGGAAGTTTTCTGAAAATAGCTAGGGTTTTATTCTATTTATACCAAAATAGAAATAATTTCTAAATTCTATAACTAATTCAAAAAAAATCCGGACAATGTGTTCCGCATACGCACGGACTCTTATCAACGAGCTCTACAACTACCATGAAGGAAGTTTTCCCAAATTGTGCACGTATAAAAAGTCGATTTCTCAAATTGAGCATTTCGAGCTTTTCCGTTAAAATAATCGTTTCGTACCTTCGATAATTCAAAAAGTGAAATATTATCGAATAACATTCGTGAAATCGTACAATAATCGTTCAACACAATTACTCGAATTTAAAATGAAAATTACAGTTATTACAGTAAACAACTTGATTACTTCCATAACATAAACTATGAACCCTCAAATATCATAAATGTGTAAGTCAAATGTTGTATATAAACAAGTAAATCAGGAGACTCAAATTAGTTAATGAAATAATATAATAATTAAAATTAATTAACAAGAATGTAGAAGCCACTAACTTCAATTGACTTTGTAAACAAAATAACACAGCAGCTCAATCACCTCCTATTTAAACATGATTTCACAAGTCTAACTTAATAAGCCAATCAGCCATTATCATTTCACAATCAAATAAGTCCTCGTTTAAATTAACTTCTATTTTACTTGTTTTTATATTTTGCTAAATACTGGTTACTATCTTGTGGTTTAGGTCCAAAATCAATTCAGTCCCTAGACTTCTAATTTCATCAAAAACACCCATGTGCTTTCAATTTTGATCTGATAGGTCCAATTCATTAATATTCTATTATGGGTTCAAGTTATAGTTGGATTATTTGTGGAAAAACTATTTATTTTTAATAGTATGACTCACTCCTAAATTGACTATGCAGGTCACCTCGACACCACATCATAAAATATAGGCCATCTATGAGCCACATCAACAAATTAAATAACTCAATTGTTAGAAAACTAACAAATTGGACCTATTAGATCAAAATTGAAAGTGCAGGAGTGTTTTTGATGAAATTAGAAATTCATGAACTGAATTGATTTTGGACCCAAACTACAGAGTGGTAATATGTATTTACTATGAAATACCTTTGTCCAACAAAACAAAAACTTTTAGTTCATGATGTTGGCAAATGAACAGTAGTCCAACAATTAATTTCACAATTTTATAACAAGTCAAACAACCCTATCTCATACTTTAAATGATGCATTCAAAAATCTAACTGTTAGTATAATCCATAATCACCAAGAGTTTTTTTTTTTTTAGAAAGGAAAAATATATTGAACCAATTAAATACCTACATCAGTAGTAAGTACATCGGAAAGCCATTGCGGCCCTTCATCTACCCAAACTTGAAATGCAAGAAATAAAAGCGTGTTCCTAGCATGTGCGCTGCCTGATTACATTTCCTAGGGCAATATGTACAAACAACTGAAGAGAATAGGTGAAACATTGCCTTCACCTCCTCAATTAAAACTCCTTCAACAGATAGATCAGCTTCCTCTTTATTGATGTCAGAGACCACCGATAAAGCATCTAATTCCAGTGTAATGTTGAAAGATTCAAACCCAGCTTGAGAGAGAACCTGTAGACCCAGCGCAGCAGCATATAATTCAGCAGCCTTTGCACTGAAACGTCGAACCATTCCCTTAGACACAACAAGCAATAATTCACCATTTTCATCCCTCAAGATTGCACCCATACCCCTCAGCCATGCATGTAGCTTCAGATAAAGCCCCATCCACATTTAATTTTAAGAAAGGATATTGTGGTCCAACCCAACAAGAGCTAGGAACCATTACATTTAGAATCACCAAGAGTTAAATACAAGCTTTTGAAGTATATCATACCTCCCAAAATTTCTTTCTTTCTGATCGAAACCCCCAAAACAAAATTAAAGTATCCCTTCTTCTTTTCTAACATTCCTTCTGTAAATCTTCTTCTTGCCCCTTCTCTTTTCTATTTGGTAGCCAAAGGATGATGTGAGTTTCAGTCTCTGTAATTGTATTCTTCCTGTCTTCTTGGTCTTGTTTCTCTCTTGCCACGCTCCCCTCCATCACATAATTTTTTTTTCTTTTTTGTTCGCCGATATATGATCTAACCCTCTCTGCGTTTTTGTTCCTTTTTATTTCCTTTATCCCCTCTTTTTTCTTTTCCACTTCCCCTATCTCTAACCTCCTCTCTGCTCCAAAAATACGCTCTTATCTTTCTCCCCCCAAAAGAGATAAGGATGCAAAATTGACCCAATCCAGGGCTGATTTGGAATCACACATATACTTTAAAGAAAATATCATACAAAACATAGCAATACTAATCTAATTAGTTACATGTAAATTAAAGACAAATAATGAAAAGAAATTAAACCTTAATTAAACAAAATACCATGCCAACTAGAAAAAAGTGGCCACCACTATATATAACTTTTTTTCTTTTTAATCAAAGAAATAACTTTATAGAATAGATTCAGTAGAGTTTATTACAATCATATTATAATGCATCCAGAAAACTTCTGATGCATTATTAGAACCGAAAGGAACTAGTGCTAACCCAAGCAAGAATTGCCACTATATACTCTTCCACTGCAATTAAGATGGACAGACAAGAAGTTATTGTAATACGTATATAGAAACATGTCCACTCATTAAACATCCGACACTCACTTATTTCTAGCAAGCCTATTAAACTATAAAACATAAGCATAATACATAGACTGATCACTACAAATGTAAAATAGCACAAGTGCGTTTAGCCGGACTAAACCTCTAGGATCCTAGATCCAAAACCTATTAGAACCACAGCCTATCATTTTGGGCCACCCTTGAGCCCAAATCCAAGACATCTCCCAAATAGTTGTGGGCACCTACTTTGAATTGGGCTTCAAACTCAATTTGATCCAGCATACTGTTATGGGCACCCTCCTCACGTCACCAGCGGTCGTCCACCATTGCCGCCTTAAGATCTCCATCACCGGCGCTAGTGAACAAGTCCGCACTAGTAGGGTGGTGCATTAGGAAACTCACCACCCCATTCAGGAGCGCACAGCCACTTGCTGCCTCTTTAGACAATTAGATGACGCCTCCCTGATCGCCTAGTTCTCAGCTCAAGGCCTGTACCTCTGCCATATTCTGGGCAGCTACCGATCCATTCTTGCCGGAATAGTATCCATTGGGAGAAGAAGACAGGAAGACAACGCCACCACCTACACAAACCTGAGTCCTCTCGTCATTCACTTTGCAGACGCCATCGGCCTCCAAAAATGAGCAAAGCCAGATCTGGTCTTCAGAGCCCTTGAGCCAAGCTCTACACGGTGCTCCTCTGACCAAATTCCTCCATCAACAGCCGCTTCAAGAGGCCGACAACAGGAAAACTGTCATCCACTCCACGTTCAGTCTGGTGGGACATGGTGAAAGAACAAACCGATAATTTGGTTGAAAATTTGTCGAACAGCGTCGACATTGGGTTCCACAAGAAGACAGCGAGAGGCAGAGAAGTGAGGTCTAATTAGCATCGGCGCCGAGTGCAGCTAATGGAACCCCAAAACATGACGGCTAGGGTTTGCAAGGAAAATGAGCCCTCACTGTTAAAGCGAGAGAGACATAATGTGAAAGTTGATTAACTTACTGTTATAACCCTTAACATTGTCAAGTATCTTTAATAACAGAAAAAAAATGCATCAAAATCAGGTTCAAGATTTCACATTCTTCTCCCCTTAAAAAAAATTTTGCCCTCGAATTTTACACAATCTTAACCACTAAAAGCAACATGGACTCAAAATAATAAAAACACAAATAAACCTAAAGCCTTAAAGTGTAAAATGTTCTATGCTACTTAATTACCTGAGCCTTTGAAGAATTTTATTGTGATGACGTGTATTTTCGTTATTTAATTTTAGTAATTAATAATGGACAAGTTGTACGAATAATTGTTATTATGTTTTATTCGTAAGTTGTAAGTGAAGTGGAATGGTTTTCGTACGTATAATTATTCGGAAAAACGTGGATTTAGGGGGTCCAAGGTTAACTTTTTATACGTTGAGATTCTTTGAAAAAATTCCTTCACAGAAGTTATAGAGCACATCGATACGAGTTCGTGGACATACGGAAAGCTTAAATCGGAGTTCATATGAGCAAGTAATGGCTTTCGAAAAAAGTTTCCATTTTAGTATAAATAAGAGAATATCTGAAAATCATTTCATAATTCCATTTCCATTTCGGGAAACACTCTTTCTCTCTCTCTTCTCTCTCAACTGCACCTTCAGTATCGAAGATATCCGACTGATCTGACCCGAACCCGGTATTCCGACCAGGTCGGAACTCATTTTCCGGCGACCTCTACCGGTGAAACTATCCAGATCAATTCGCCTCCTTGCTCCGGTGGTCCCTCTAGCATCCCCTAGCGGCGATTCTCAGCGGTGATGGCGCAGCGAAACGGTGAAAGTTGGGGTATTCAAACCTGGTCGGAAAACACAGCTCCAGCGACGCCAAGGCTTCATGCTTCCTGTTGTGAGTTCGTAGAAACCTCCTGGATCGATCTGTGATAGTTGTTTGGATCGATTCACATGAAACTTGGTTCAATTTGAATTAAACAATAATTCAAGGCTGCGAGGTAGTTTTCGACCCTTTATACTTCGATTTTGACTTCGTGCTAGTTATAAAAATTGATAAGCATGCTGAGATGAACAACTTTGATGTTGGGAGTTTTGTGAAATATTGAGTTTTGGCCGGCGGCAGTGCGCCACAGCCTGTGGTGGCGTTCTGGCGGAGTTCAGTCCATGTAAGGGACTATTTCTAGTATTATATATCTTCTACTCATTGATACGAGCGTTTCGATATATAATACGTAATTTTTGGAGTTCGTATGGATTTGTTATGATTTTTACGGTTTCATACTAGTCGATTTATTTGTTCCGTAAGGACTCGAGCATCCGATCGACTTGTGGTTTGGACACATGGATCCTGGAAGTATTCCGGAGACTTTGGGAGGTCTTGAAAATGGTTTCACCTCAATTAGCGTTACTTTGAGATTTTAGTTCCATTTAGAGATTCGAACTTTATTTAATTGTGATTCGTTGACTGAATCAAGGCTGTACTTCCTCAAGTACTTGACGAAGTATTTTTGGACGGCCATTTTGTGGTTTGGCTGCTTTATTCTATATTGAAGAAGCAGCGAGAGTTTCGAGGTGAGTAATCTCACAATGTTATGAAAGGGATTTATTTACTATTTGGAGTTAATTTATAAATCGTACATGAAACGTTTTGAAAAGGATATTTGTTTGAAATAATATGAACTTGATTGACAATGGTTCATATGGCTGCGGTTCACATGTAGGAAAATGAGTTTAAGTATAACTATGATTTTCTGAGTTTTCGATTGTGAACTATAGTGGTATTAGTAGGCATTCCTAAGCGGATGACTACGTGTGTATATATATATTTATGTGAAATATATATGTGTGGGTGGATTTTGAATGATTTATGAAAACTATATGCATTAATGATGCTTTTTATTGTTTTGTATTATGCCTTTTCGGAAAACAATGATTATGGAAATGTTGATTTCGATTGTTTTGAAAAGCGTTGAGATTGTGTAACATTTTGAGTCATGTGCGACTTCTTTAATGTTTTATTTCATGAGACTGAGAAGTTTGAGGAATGATGGTCTATGACTTGGGCAAAATATCAGGTAATCACGTCTTTGGCTGGACGAGTGGTTACGAATTCAGTTAGAGCTCTAGTCTGTCTGCCACAATTGTGATTCATAGGGTAACGGGACAAGGTTATTTCTAACTCATGAGATTACGTGTCACGCCCCGAATTTTATAATAACAATTCAAAATCCGAGACATGAAAATACCACATCACAAAATAATCATCCTGAAAATTTTTCTTTTCTTGACATACTCACCACACAAAATAGAATCAAACCGAATTTAGTCTCAGTTAATTATTACAACTCAAATCCAAATGTAATGTAAAGCTCTAAATGAGCATACACACACATCACGACTAAATAAATAACATGACTGCTGTAACACCTAAGCAGCCTGGTCACCTCCCTGGTTATCCTGACCTGCAGGAATATCCGCTACACCATTGAATAGTGTACCGGGATTGCAACAACACAAAACCCGGTAAGCTTATGAAAGCTTGTATGAGTAAAAGAATGAACTGTTGCTTAATTTAATCTCATTTATTTCCACACACAGCAACACTCAATTATTTCCACATATGCAAATAATAACAATCTCAATCCAACACCAATTCAATATATCAAGACAACCCAACTCACAACTTTCCCCACAACTCTCATCATCGTATTTATAAAAATACGGTATTTGACAGACTAGAGCTCTAACTGAATCGTAGCCCGTCACCTGGCCTAGGTTATGGCATCCGACATATTTATCAATTATTGTATTTCATCAATATGTATACCTATATACATATTTAGAACGTCCAATAATTCCACATACTCAACCAATCGTATCCCATCATCCACACTAGGATTAGAGCGTCCGATTTCCCACACCAGTCATTACATCGACCCTAAACCCATAAATGAACACAACATATAATTTCACATACTGAAATCAACCCAACCAAGATACATCACATTATTATGGAATTACACAATCGTAATAAAATCAACTCATCAATTCCACTCAATCATATCATCAATCAAATAATCCACTCATCAATATATATTTTCCACGTAAATATATATATACGTAATCATCCACTCAGGCATGACCACTAATACCATCTATAGTTCACACAAGAAAATTATGAAATTCATTTGTATAGTTAAAATTCATTTTACTTACCTATGGACCGTGGTGATTCAAGTCCATGAATTTTTAAAACAAATATTTAATCCGCAAATATTTTCACAGATCAAAAATCTAACGACCGAAATCGATCGAAATCACAAAATTCATAACTAATTCATACGATATCCAAAAAATGCGTATAATACGCCGAAATGATCGTATCGAAACATAGAATCATAAAATGGACAGAAACCAAATTTTAGACCTCCGGAGGTGGCCGGAAATGGCCGCCGGAGTTAGGGACAGAGCCGCCACCGACCACCACCAATGGTGTCGGGGCCGAGCTTGTCCCCTTCATTTCATCATTCTGAGAAACTTTCATAACTAGCACAAGACCTAAAAATGACCGGAAGGCATCGAAATTACCGATTTACAGTCGGCAGCCGGAAAAAATGCAGAAACCGGTGAGCTTGAAAACCGACGTGAAAACTGCAACCTCAGGCCCCGATCCCTTCTGGAAACTTGTTCAGAACTTCCTTGCGAACTCAACAAGCTTGGAATCACAAGAAACGATCGTGTATAGCTCGAGATATCTTGATCGAAAGTTTTGGTATTTCGATCCGTTCGGGTCGAGCTCCGACGAACGTGAAAACGTTCGACCCAGTTCCGGTCCTTCTTGGTGCTTGTAGAGGAAGTTGAGGCGAGCTCAATGAGACAAGAATCAAGTGAAATGGTGGAGTGTAGCTCGAGATATCGTGATCGAACCGAAAATAGCCGTTTTCGGTACGGGTTGTGCCGCCGCCGCCACAGGCTTCGCCGCCGTGTGAGACTGCCTCCGGGAGCTAGAGCAGCTCGAGACGAACGCCTGGGACTTGGTTTGAGGTCGAGAGGTGGTCTGTGGAGGGAGAACAATTAAGGAGAAGTTTTCCTCCCCTTCGGCCGATTTCGTCTGTAAGAGAGAGAGAGAAACAGTTTTCTCCAGAAACGGAAGAAGAAGAAGAAGAAGAAGAAGAAAGAAAAGGAAAAAAAAAGAAACCGGTAGGGAAAAAAAATTAGGGTTTCTAAAATTTTTCTATATATACAAGTTTCGGAAAAATTCGAAATTCGATAACTAATTCAGAAAAAATCCGATCTTCGTGTTCCGCACGTGTACGGACTCGTATCGATGAGCTCTACAACTTTCATGAAGGAAGTTTCTCCAAATTTCGTACGTAGAAAAAGTCGATTTCTCAACCCGAGTATTTCGAGCTTTTCGTTAAAATAAACGTTTCGAAACTTCGATAATTGTAAAAATGAATGATTATTGAACATAAACCGTGAAATCACATAATAATCATTCGATACAATAACTCGAAATTAAAATGGAAATTGCGGGTATTACATTACGTGTTTTTAGGGAACAATGTGTGAGTTGCTTTCCCTTATTAACGGTTTTTAAGGTAACAAGGTGCAAATTGTTTTCCTTATTAACGATTTGATAGAAATCTTCTATCAAGTGTGAGTTACTTTCTATGGTACGATTGATAGAAATCAAAGTGTGAGTTGTTTTCTATGTTTCGTTTTAAAAGAAACCAAGGTGTAAGTTACTTTGTTTTATTTCGATTTGAAAGGAAATTAAAGTGTGAGTTATTCTCCTTTATTTCGTGTTTTAAGGAATCAAAGCGTGAGTTGTTTTCCTTATTTTTTGTGTGAGTTATGTTGACTGTTTTGAGTTACTCATACAAGCTTTCACAAGCTTACCTGATTTGTTGTGTGACAACCCGATGCACTATTCAACGGTGTAGAGGTTAATCCTGTAGGTCAAGATAATCGTGGCTGAAGTTTGACAGCGTACTTGCAGCTTAACGGTAGAAAGTTAATTTTGTGATTTTACCATTATTTGGACTTCCGTTGTAGTAAGCTCTAAGGGGCATTTACGTTTTATTTTGTTGTTGACAATTTAATTCGTAAGTTTATGTAATATATGACTCTTTCGGTCGGTCAATATTGACATAGTGGGTTCAGGATATCAATATGTATATTGTATAAAGGGAAAAAGTTTTCCAGATATTTGGTATTGATGGCTGAACGATCACGTATATATAATTATGAGATTATATATCGATTTTTAATTATGTTAAAAATCAGGGGAGTGACATTTAGTGAAAAGTTTAAAATAAAAAATAAAAAATAAGGAAGTTCTAATGTTATTAACAACTACAACAATAATAAAAAAAAAATTATGTCACAAGAAAGAACTGGTTACAAACCAAAACTTGAAAGAAACGATGATCTCAAAGTGTGTGTGTGTGTAGGTGTGTGTGTAATCACCAGAGTACCACAGTCCATAAGAGTAATGCTCTAATACCACAGTTGTAACGTCGACACAATAATTCTAACAACTTTAAGAAATCAATGAATTGTTTTGAATCTCTTATAAAAAAAGATATAATCAAGTATGGATTAACTATTATGTAATTTATCTCCAAACATTGTCGCCACAGTTCCACTATAAATAACATATACATTGGTTTCACAAGTATCTCTTTCACATAACAGTACAAAGGTAAAATTCATTCTTTATCGATTATACTTCTAAACAAAGTAAGATCAACCCAATGGTGTAATGATCACATGATTTTGCCGAAAACAATGGCTACCAGCACATAATTATGCAATGTAATAATAATGGATTGTCACCACACACCCTTTAGCTATGTCAAGGCTATCAAAGCCTAGAGCTATCCTAAGCCCGATGCAATATCATACTAATAATGGACTCCATTGCAAGTCCTTTAGCTAAGCCTAGGCTACCTAAGAACATGAACGATAGATCTTATACTTTAAAGTATGCACTCAAAAACCTAACTATTAATATAATCTACAATCACCAAGAGCTGAGTATAAACCTTTGAAGTATATCGTACCTCCAAAAAATTCTTTCTTTCTAATCAAAACCTCCAAAACAAGATAAGGGTATCCTTTCTTCTTCTGCTAACGTTCCTTCCGTAAATCTTCCTCTTGGCCCTTCTCTTTTCTATCTGGTAGCCAAAGGATGATGCGAATTTCAGTCTCTATAATTGCATTCCTCTTAGTCTTGTTACTTTCTTGCCATGCTCCCTTCCATCACATAAATTTTATTCTTTTTTGTTCACTGATGAGCTCTGGTAGAAGTATTTTATGCGACATTTATAATGTTAATCTCTATATTAATCTTTATTAGTTTTTTCTATTTTTGTTGTAAATATTATATATATGTGGTTATCTACTGTAAATACTCATTAGTTACGTCCTTATGATATAAAATCTACCTCTATATAAATGGGTCTAATGAGAATGAAACACACACTTCTACCTCTTCTTATATTATGTTTCTCTATTCTATCTCTCTCTTATTCTCTAATTTATAACACGTTATCAGCACGCATTTGCTCTTTTTTTTTCTTCTTCTTTCAACTCCATGATGATCTACAGGTCTTATGGTGCAACATAGTCGCTTATACCAAGGCAAACGATCTGTGAGTTTCTTTTTTTCTCTATAGATGGATATCAATTTTTTTTTTTTTGTATGCGTTCATATAATTGTTGAAAATTTATATTTCATATAAGACAATGAGAACTACATGTTCCATTGCTCAAGACTCGAGTACTCTGATCGAGTAGTCTTAGAACCTATGGTTCTACAGACATCACACAAATGTTTTTCTCGTGTGTTCCCTATGGGATCCATTGTTCATATTTATGAACATTTAGAAATACTTGTTTTGTATATGAATTTTTCTATCATTTTTCGTAGAACATGCTGTTCTAATAATTATAGATCCTGATATATCTCGTCTTTTCTATTTGTAGAAGATGATGCATCTAACAAAATTGGACTTTGATCCTCTTGAAATTTCTGGCAAGAACTATTTGAGCTGGGTTCTAGGTGCCGAAATTCACCTTATGGCTAACAGCCTTGGAGATGCCATCAAATTGACAATAAGTCATCTGTGCAAGATTGCACCAAAGTAATGATTTTCTTGCTTCATCACAAGAGCCTAAAAGATGAGTATCTTACAGTGAAAGACCCGCTTGAGCTTTTTCAAGCATTGACTGATCGATTTGCTCACCAGAAAACCATTGCTTTACCTAGAGCACGATATGAATGGACGCATTTGCGCCTTCAGAACTTCAACTTTGTCACTGATTTTCAATTCTTCTATGTATCGGATTACCTCCCAACTAAAATTTTGTGGAGAATCTGTCAGTGAAGATAACAAGCTCAACGTCTCTGATTTTTTTGTGGACAATGGACAACATATCGATGACATGATCAGCAGTGGTGTTCTTGACACCGATTAATTTGAAGCCTATGTTTAGACATTTTATCTATCTATCTATCTATCTATCTATCTATCTATCTATCTTTGTTTTGTTTAGTCATTTTTATTTTGTCTTTTCCTTATCTGGTTTTTTCATGGTTGCATTTTCCGATTTGAAATTTAATAAAGGACGTGAATTTATGTGGAATATATCCACTAAGTCTAATATTTCAAGATTCTATAAGAGAAGATTATACAAGCCCTATAACGCTCTTCATGAGGTTATACAAAGATCGACACTCTCTAATAAATTTGTCCTAGAGAGACAATACATTCCCTAAAAGAGGAATGAGTACTTGGTATCAACCGAGCTTATTATAGCTAATGCATGCATATATGAATGTATGGGATCGAGATTTGATGATATCTTATCTATAGTAGCTACTAAATATCATCAAGCTGCTGTATACTATCATGTTTCATTGTGTCGACAAACTATACTATTGGCCATATTGGAAAGAGGCAATTCCAATGAATTTGAATATTGTAGACTTATGATATGTTGTCTTGGCTAAAATGAAGATCTTAAAGGGAAACTGCTAAAAGCAAATTCCCAAATCCTATGTAATACCCGCAATTTCCATTTTAAATCCGAGTGATTGTATCGAATGATTATTATGCGATTTCACGATATATGTTCGATAATCATTCAATTTTACAATTATCAAAGTTTCGAAACGTTTATTTTAACGAAAAGCTCGAAATACTCGGTTTGAGAAATCGACTTTTTCTACGTACGAAATTTGGAGAAACTTCCTTCATGAAAGTTGTAGAGCTCGTCGATACGAGTCCGTACACGTGCGGAACACGAAGATCGGATTTTTTCTGAATTAGTTACCGAATTTCGAAGTTTTCCGAAACATGTATATATAGAAAAAAAATTTTGGAAACCCTAAAATTTTTCCCTACCGGTTCCTCTTTTTTCTTTTTCTTCTTCTTTCTTCTTCTTCTTCCTGTTCTGGAAAAAAAAACTGGTTTCTCTCTTTCTCTCACTGTAATACCCGCAATTTCCATTTTAAATTCGAGTGATTGTATCGAATGATTATTATGCGATTTCACGATTTATGTTCGATAATCATTCATTTTTACAATTATCGAAGTTTCGAAACGTTTATTTTAACGAAAAGCTCGAAATACTCGGTTTGAGAAATCGACTTTTTCTACGTACGAAATTTGGAGAAACTTCCTTCATGAAAGTTGTAGAGCTCGTCGATACGAGTCCGTACACGTGCGGAACACGAAGATCGGATTTTTCCTGAATTAGTTATCGAATTTCGAAGTTTTCCGAAACATGTATATATAGAAAAAATTTTGGAAACCCTAATTTTTTTCCCTACCGGTTCCTCTTTTTTCTTTTCTTCTTCTTTCTTCTTCTTCTTCCTGTTCTGGAAAAAAAACTGGTTTCTCTCTTTCTCTCACAGTCGCTCTCGACCGAAAGGGGAGGAAATTTTCTCCTTAATTGTTCTCCCTCCACAGACCACCTCTCGACCTCAAACCAAGTCCCAGGCGTTCGTCTCGAGCTGCTCTAGCTCCTGGAGGCAGTTTCACAAGGCGGCGCAGCCCGTGGCGGGGGCAGCGGCACAGCCCGAACCGTAAACGGCCATTTTCGGTTCGATCTCGATATCTCGAGCTACACTCCATCATTTCACTTGATTCTTGTCTCATTGAGCTCGCCTCAACCACCTCTACAAGCACCAAGAAGGACCGGAATAGGGTCGAACGTTTTCACTTTCGTCGGAACTCGACCCGAACGGATCGAAATACCGAAACTTTCGATCAAGATATCTCGAGCTATACACGATCGTTTCTTGTGATTCTTAGCTTGTTGAGTTCGCAAGGAAGTTCTGAACAAGTTTCCAGAAGGGATCGGGGCCTGAGGTTGCAGTTTTCACGTCGGTTTTCAAGCTCACCGGTTTCTGCATATTTTCTGGCCGCCGACTGTAAATCGGTAATTTCGATGCCTTCCCGTCATTTTTAGGTCTTGTGCTAGTTATGAAAGTGCTCAGAATGATGAAACGAAGGGGACAAGCTCAGCCCCGACACCATTGGCGGAGGTCGGTGGCGGCTCTGTCCCTAATTCCGACGGCCTTTTCCGGCCACCTCCGGAGGTCTAAAATTTGGTTTCTGTCAATTTTATGATTCTATGTTTCGATACGATCATTTCGGCGTATTATACGCATTTTTTGGATATCGTATGAATTAGTTATGAATTTTGTGATTTCGATCGATTTCGGTCGTTAGATTTTTGATCTGTGAAATCATGACCGTTGGATGAACTTGTAAATTTGTTATGATGATCATATGACTGTCCCAGAGGCTTTGTGTGGTCATGGGCGAAGATCCGACCGTTGGATCTTCGTATATGTGAAAAACGGTAATTAGGGGAGCGATTCGTGAGAAACCGCTCGTCGGATTTTAATGTAAATTAGAATCTGGCCGTTAATTAGTAGTTAAATTATGTGTTGAAATTGTTGGCTAAATTCGAATCACATTTGATTAGGTGATTGACGGATTTTATTTGAGTGGGCTATTCGGCGTTAATTATAAATTATAATTATATTGAAGACGCAGCTGGAGTTTCGAGGTGAGTAAAACTCGCGTGGTTCATATTACGAACCGAGCATTTTAATTTATTTATTTTTGGTAATTGTGTGAAAAATATTTGCGGATTAAATATTTGTTTTAAAATTTCATGGACTTGAATCACCACGGTCCATGGGTAAGTAAAATGAATTTTAATTATACAAATGAATTTCATAATTTTCTTGTGTGAACTATAGATGGTATTAGTGGTCATTCCTGAGTGGATGATTACGTATATATATATATTTACGTGGAAAATATATATTGATGAGTGGATTGTTTGATTGATGATATGATTGAGTTGAATTGATGAGTTGATTATATTACAATTGTGTAATTCCATCATAATATGATGTATCTTGGTTGGGTTGATTTCAGTATGTGATATTATATGTTGGGTTCGTTTATGGGTTTAGGGTCAACGTGATAACTGGTGTGGGTAATCGGACGCTCTAATCCTAATGTGGATGATGGGATACGATTGATTGAGTATGTGGAATTATTGGACGTTCTAAATATGTATATAGGAATACATATTGATGAAATACAATAATTGATAATTATGTCGGATGCCATAACCTAGGCCAGGTGACGGGCTACGATTCAGTTAGAGCTCTAGTCTGTCAAGTACCGTATTTTTATAAATACGATGATGAGAGTTGTGGTGGAAGTTGTGAGTTGGGTTGTCTTGATATATTGAGTTGGTGTTGATTGAGATTGTTATTATTTGCATATGTGGAAATTATTGAGTGTTGTTGTGTGTGGGAATAAATGAGATTAAATTAAGTAACAGTTCCTTCTTTTACTCATACGAGCTTTCATAAGCTTACCGGGTTTTGTGTTGTTGCAATCCCGGTACACTATTCAATGGTGTAGCGGATATTCCTGCAGGTCAGGATAACCAGGGAGGTGACCGAGCTGCTTAGGTGTTACAGCAGTCATGTTATTTATTTAGTCGTGATGTGTGTGTATGCTCATTTAGAGCTTTACATTACATTTTGGATTTGAGTTGTAATAATTAACCGAGACTAAATTCGGTTTGATTTTATTTTGTGTGGTGAGTATGTTAAGAAAAGAAAAATTTTCAGGATGATTATTTTGTGTTGTAGTATTTTCATGTTTCGGATTTTGAATTGTTATTCTAAAATTCGGGGCGTGACAGTTTGGTATCAGAGCGTAAGGTACATATTTGGTGATATGTCAATACTTACCGAGTGATGGCCCGTCTGCAGCGGATCCCCATCGTGTGCTCTTCGGTATTGACAATGTCATTGGGTATGTGAGTGCGTTAGGTTGGCTAGGAACGTTAGTACTTTTAGGAAATTTAAGCATCGTTATGTATGATCAGTACTTGGTTAATATGGACTTGCATTTGACTTATGTTTTGTTTAAGTGTTATGCGTGTATTAATCAAGTATATCATGCTTATTAGGTAATGGAGATTGAGGGAAACGAGGCCAGAGGTCGGGGTAGAGGTAGACCTCGTGGCAGGGGTAGAGGCCGAGGAAGGGGTAGGGCCCCTCCAGTCGAAGAAGTATTCGAGTCGGAGGAAGATGCACCTTATGAGGATAAGCCTATTCCTCCTGTAGCTGTGGTTGATAATCCTGCTCGCTTGCTGATGCTAGCAAGGGAAATTACTCGCTTGGGAGCAACCAAGTTTGGAGGAGGCACAGATCATATGGTGGCGGATCGTTGGATAGAGGATTTGCAGACTTATTTCGATCTGCTTGATTGCACTGAGACAGATAAGAGGAAGCTAGCCGCTTTCATGCTGAAGGATGAGGCTAGGGTGTGGTGGAACGTCACTCAGAGGAGCATTGAGGTGTCTACCTTGACATGGGACGGCTTTGAGAGGCTGTTCAGGGAGAAGTACTTTCCACCAGCAGTGAAGGAGAGGTTGGAGCGAGAGTTCCTTGCACTTGTACAGGGGAAGATGACCGTAATTGAGTACGATGCGGAGTTCTCCAAATTGTACAAGTATGTGAGGCAGATGGAGGATGAGGACTTGGCCAAGAAGTTTCAGAGAGGGTTGAGTCCTTCGATTGAGCGTGATGTAGCCATCTTGGAGCTGAAGACCAAGAGAGAGATCTTGGCTAAGGCACAGATCATTGAGCAGCAGAACCTGATTCGTAGAGAGAAGGAGTCTGCTGAGAGAGACTTCCAGGGCAAGGGAAAGGCCATAGCAGGGAGCAGTAGAGCTAGAGACTTCAGGGGTGGGTTCTGGAAGAGACAGAGAACTCAGTTTCAGCATCAGACTCCAGCTAGGGCAGCAGTAGCTCCTCCTGTTCAGGCTATGCCTATCAGGCAGATAGCACCAGCAGCTCCAGTGAAGTGCTTTAACTGTGGCGAGCCGGGCCACATCTCTCGTGCGTGCACGAAGCCACGGGGTAGGTTATGCTACAATTGTGGACAGGCAGGGCATCAGGCTAGGGAGTGTCCTTGGATTCAGGGTAGAGTGCAGGGTAACCAGCAGAGGCAGTTACCACCTGCTCATGCTAGGGTCTTTGCCATCGGTCAGGCAGGCACGGGAGTGGAAGGTACCTTATCTGTTTATCACTTTCTTGCTAGAGTACTGTTTGATACGGGAGCCTCACACTCTTTCATATCTAGTTCGGTTGTGGATGTTTTGGGTTTGATTGCTATGCCTCTGACTAGATCATTGTGTGTTACATCACCTCTCGGTGTGTCTCTTGAGCTTAGCATACTTTGTGATGATTGCCCTATAGGGATTGGTGGCAGAGAGTTCTCTGCATCTTTGATTGTGATTCCGGATCACACGTATGATGTGATTTTGGGTATGGATTGGTTGAGCCCGAACCATGCTGTTATTGATTGCTTTAGGATGATTGTGTCCTTCCATGTTCCGGGGCAACCGATGTTTCATTACCGTTGCCTGAAGTCTGACATCACCATGAGGATAGGGATTTTGGCCCATATTGAATCAGGGAGTAGTACTTCAAAGATTACAGGGATTTCTGTAGTTTCAGAGTATGAAGATGTGTTTCAGGAGATCCCTGGGTTACCTCCAAAAAGGGTAATGGACTTCTCCATTGATGTGATACCAGGTACTTCACCTGTGTCGAAAGCACCCTATCGAATGGCTCCAGCTGAACTTCAGGAGTTGAAGGTTCAGATTGAGGGCTTACTTGCACAAGGGTTCATTCAGGCAAGTGTGTCTCCTTGGGGCGCACCAGTGTTGTTTGTGAAGAAGAAGGATAGTTCACTTCGTCTATGTGTGGATTATCGACAGTTGAACAAGGTGACCATCAAGAATAGGTACCCTTTACCTAGGATTGATGACTTGTTCGATCAGCTTAGAGAAGCTACTGTATTCTCGAAGATTGACTTGAGGTCTGGGTATCACCAGTTGAGGGTGAAGGAGGAAGATATTCCAAAGACGGCGTTCAGGACCAGGTATGGACATTTTGAGTTTCTTGTCATGCCTTTTGGTCTCATAAATGCCCCCGCAGCATTTATGGACTTGAAGAACCGTACGTTCAGTCCTTACTTGGATCAGTTTGTGGTAGTGTTCGTTGACGACATCTTGATTTATTCAAGGTCGTCAGCTGAGCATGAGAGGCATCTGCGGATAGTGCTGCAGACATTGAGAGAGCAGAAACTATTTGCCAAGTTCGAGAAGTGCGACTTCTGGCAGAGTAAAGTCAAGTTCCTTGGTCATGTGGTCTCGAAGGATGGAGTTTATGTGGATCCTTCGAAGGTTGAAGCAGTGATGAGTTGGAGTCGCCCTACTACGGTTACAGAAATCCGTAGCTTCCTTGGATTGGCCGGTTATTACAGGCGCTTCATTGAAGGGTTTTCTGGTATTGCCTCGGCTTTGACCAAATTGACCAGGAAAGACACTCAGTTCGTATGGTCGGACAAGTGTGAGAAGGCTTTCATCTAGCTGAAGACTAGATTGACTACAGCTCCGGTGTTGACTATTCCTACTAGTGGTGGTGGATTAGTCATTTATAGCGATGCATCTCATCAGGGTTTGGGGTGTGTGTTGATGCAGAATGGTAGTGTTGTTGCTTATGGTTTTAGACAGTTGAAAGTACATGAGCGGAATTACCCTACTCATGATCTAGAGCTAGCAGCTGTGGTGTTTGCCTTGAAGATTTGGAGGCACTATCTTTATGGTGAGAAATTTGAACTCTTTTCTGATCACAAGAGTTTGAAGTATCTATTCTCCCAGAAGGAATTGAACATGAGGCAGAGGAGATGGATGGAGCTCATTAAGGACTATGATTTCACCTTGGAGTATCATCCCGGAAAGGCGAATGTAGTGGCGGATGCTTTGAGTAGGAAACCGCGGGTAATCATGGCATCGATTATGGTGCGGGAGTGGCGCATGTTGGAAGCTGCATCTGAGTTCGACCTTATGCCCGCAGGAGCAGGACAGGGAATCTTTCTCGGTAGTATCACCTTACAGCCCACCTTGATCTCCAGGATCATTCAGGGTCAGACACTTGATGAGTTTGCTCAGGCGAGGATTGCTGAGATGACTGCTGACCCGGATGTGGAGGGTCCTTCTGAGTGGATGATTGGGGCTGATGGAGGGTTGAGATTTCGAGGGAGATTGTATGTACCAAGTGTTGATAACCTCAGGGAGGAGGTCATGCGGGAAGCACATAGGTCTCGATATACTATACATCCAGGAGGTACTAAAATGTATATGGATCTACGAAGGCAGTTTTGGTGGTATGGTATGAAGAGGGATGTGGCGGAACACGTGTCGAAGTGTCTTACCTGTCAACAGGTGAAGGCAGAGCATCAGAGACCAGCAGGAATGCTGAACCCCTTATCGATTCCTGTTTGGAAATGGGAAGATATCTCTATGGACTTTGTGACTGGATTGCCCAGATCCAGGCAAAGTTATGACTCGATTTGGGTGATTGTTGACCGGTTGACTAAATCAGCACACTTCCTTCCGGTGGCAAAAACATACTCAGGTGATGCATTGTGTAAGTTATATGTGAACGAGATAGTGAGGCTTCATGGAGTGCCTGTGACGATTGTATCTGATCGTGATGCTCGTTTCACTTCAGAGTTCTGGCGTAGGTTCCATAAGGCATTTCGTACGTCTCTTGCTATGAGCACTGCATTTCACCCACAAACAGATGGACAGACCGAGAGAGTGAATCAGGTGATGGAGGACATGCTCAGAGCTTGTGTTCTGGATTTTAAGGGTAGTTGGGCAGATCATCTGCCATTGGTAGAGTTTGCCTACAACAACAGCTATCACTCTAGTATCGGTATGGCTCCATATGAGGCTCTTTATGGTAGGCCATGTAGAACTCCTATCTGTTGGGCGGAAGTAGGGGATAAAGGGCTCATCGGACCTGAGATTGTACAGGAGACTACAGAGAAGGTCACTACTATTCGGGACAGAATCCGAACCGCTCAGAGTAGACAGAAGAGTTATGCTGACTTGAAGAGGAGACCGTTGAAGTTTGAGACAGGTGATCATGTGTTCTTGAAAGTCTCACCTATGAAAGGTGTGGTGAGATTTGGCAAGAAGGGGAAACTCGCACCGAGGTATGTTGGACCCTTTGAGATTCTAGAAAGGGTTGGTAACTCGGCATATCGTCTTGCTTTACCTGTTAGCATGTCGGGTGTGCACAACGTTTTCCATGTGTCTCTGCTCAGGAAGTATGTTCGAGATGAGTCTCACGTGATTGACCACGGTACGATCGAAGTGAACCCGGATGTGACGTTTGTAGTAGAACCTGTTCGTATCTTGGATAGGTCTACAAAGAAACTTCGTAGGAAAGAGGTTGATCTCGTGAAGGTCTTGTGGAGTCATCATGATGAGGGTGATGCATCATGGGAGTTAGAATCTGACATGAGGACGAGGTATCCACAGCTTTTTGGGGAATTGGGTACTTGAATTTCGGGACGAAATTCCTTTAAGGGGGGTAGATTGTAATACCCGCAATTTCCATTTTAAATCCGAGTGATTGTATCGAATGATTATTATGCGATTTCACGATATATGTTCGATAATCATTCATTTTTACAATTATCAAAGTTTCGAAACGTTTATTTTAACGAAAAGCTCGAAATACTCGGTTTGAGAAATCGACTTTTTCTACGTACGAAATTTGGAGAAACTTCCTTCATGAAAGTTGTAGAGCTCGTCGATACGAGTCTGTACACGTGCGGAACACGAAGATCGGATTTTTTCTGAATTAGTTATCGAATTTTGAAGTTTTCCGAAACATGTATATATAGAAAAAAATTTTTGGAAACCCTAAAATTTTTCCCTACCGGTTCCTCTTTTTTCTTTTTCTTCTTCTTTCTTCTTCTTCTTCCTGTTCTGGAAAAAAAAAACTGGTTTCTCTCTTTCTCTCACAGTCGCTCTCGACCGAAAGGGGAGGAAATTTTCTCCTTAATTGTTCTCCCTCCACAGACCACCTCTCGACCTCAAACCAAGTCCCAGGCGTTCGTCTCGAGCTGCTCTAGCTCCCGGAGGCAGTTTCGCAAGGCGGCGCGGCCCGTGGCGGCGGCGGCACAACCCGAACAGAAAACGGCCATTTTCGGTTCAATCTCGATATCTCGAGCTACACTCCATCATTTCACTTGATTCTTGTCTCATTGAGCTCGCCTCAACCTCCTCTACAAGCACCAAGAAGGACCGGAACTGGGTCGAACGTTTTCACGTTCGTCGGAGCTCGACCCGAACTGATCGAAATACCGAAACTTTCGATCAAGATATCTCGAGCTATACACGATCGTTTATTGTGATTCTTGGCTTGTTGAGTTCGCAAGGAAGTTCTGAACAAGTTTCCAGAAGGGATCGGGGCCTGAGGTTGCAGTTTTCAAGTCGGTTTTCAAGCTCACCGGTTTCAGCATATTTTCCGGCCGCCGACTGTAAATCGGTAATTTCGATGCCTTCCTGTCATTTTTAGGTCTTGTGCTAGTTATGAAAGTTGCTCAGAATGATGAAACGAAGGGGACAAGCTCGGCCCCGACACCATTGGTGGTGGTCGGTGGCGGCTCTGTCCCTAACTCCGGCGGCCTTTTCCGGCCACCTCCGAAGGTCTAAAATTTGGTTTCTGTCCATTTTATGATTCTATGTTTCGATACGATCATTTCGGCGTATTATACGTATTTTTCGGATATCGTATGAATTAGTTATGAATTTTGTGATTTCGATCGATTTCGGTCGTTAGATTTTTGATCTGTGAAATTATGACCGTTGGATGAACTTGTAAATTTGTTATGATGATCATATGACTGTCCCAGAGGCTTTGTGTGGTCATGGGCGAAGATCCGACCGTTGGATCTTCGTATATGTGAAAAACGGTAATTAGGGGAGCGATTCGTGAGAAACCGCTCGTCGGATTTTAATGTAAATTAGAATCTGGCCGTTAATTAGTAGTTAAATTATGTGTTGAAATTGTTGGCTAAATTCGAATCACATTTGATTAGGTGATTGACGGATTTTATTTGAGTGGGCTATTCGGCGTTAATTATAAATTATAATTATATTGAAGACGCAGCGGGAGTTTCGAGGTGAGTAAAACTCACGTGGTTCATATTACGAACCGAGCATTTTAATTTATTTATTTTTGGTAATTGTGTGAAAAATATTTGCGGATTAAATATTTGTTTTAAAATTTCATGGACTTGAATCACCACGGTCCATGGGTAAGTAAAATGAATTTTAATTATACAAATGAATTTCATAATTTTCTTGTGTGAACTATAGATGGTATTAGTGGTCATTCCTGAGTGGATGATTACGTATATATATATTTACGTGGAAAATATATATTGATGAGTGGATTGTTTGATTGATGATATGATTAAGTTGAATTGATGAGTTGATTATATTACAATTGTGTAATTCCATCATAATATGATGTATCTTGGTTGGGTTGATTTCAGTATGTGATATTATATGTTGGGTTCGTTTATGGGTTTAGGGTCAACGTAATAACTGGTGTGGGTAATCGGACGCTCTAATCCTAGTGTGGATGATGGGATACGATTGGTTGAGTCTGTGGAATTATTGGACGTTCTAAATATGTATATAGGAATACATATTGATGAAATACAATAATTGATAATTATGTCGGATGCCATAACCTAGGCCAGGTGACGGGCTACGATTCAGTTAGAGCTCTAGTCTGTCAAGTACCGTATTTTTATAAATACGATGATGAGAGTTGTGGTGGAAGTTGTGAGTTGGGTTGTCTTGATATATTGAGTTGGTGTTGATTGAGATTGTTATTATTTGCATATGTGGAAATTATTGAGTGTTGTTGTGTGTGGGAATAAATGAGATTAAATTAAGTAACAGTTCCTTCTTTTACTCATACGAGCTTTCATAAGCTTACCGGGTTTTGTGTTGTTGCAATCCCGGTACACTATTCAATGGTGTAGCGGATATTCCTGCAGGTCAGGATAACCAGGGAGGTGACCGAGCTGCTTAGGTGTTACAGCAGTCATGTTATTTATTTAGTCGTGATGTGTGTGTATGCTCATTTAGAGCTTTACATTACATTTTGGATTTGAGTTGTAATAATTAACCGAGACTAAATTCGGTTTGATTTTATTTTGTGTGGTGAGTATGTTAAGAAAAGAAAAATTTTCAGGATGATTATTTTGTGTTGTAGTATTTTCATGTTTCGGATTTTGAATTGTTATTCTAAAATTCGGGGCGTGACATCCTATGTGTCATTATAAGCATATTGTTTAACCAAATCCTTAATGGATTCATATTGCTAAAGACAAGTCCATGAATGAATGAAAGAGCTTAAAGCTCACTCATGGAATGAAAAAGTCTAAAGTTCATATATACTCATTCATTTATGGTTAAAGTGACTTATTGCCTCATTGAGTACTATGACAAGACTAATAAATTGAATTCAAATCATGCTCACAATGTTGCAACATATTCTAACTTCCACGAAGTTACAAAGTTAGCTAGAGCTCATACTGAGCCTATATGAAATTTTCAGTTACACAAATTGATATATATGGCTAAGTATGCCATACCTAAATTTCAATGCTCGGAATATTGTATAAAGGTAAATGTATCAATTGTTGTTCCTTTATATTGTTATTCTTTAACTAATATCTTTATCTATAATTTGAGCATATGAAATTGGTTCTACTTGAGGTAAGATTTATTATCATAGTTTTATTGGTACTACCCTAACCTCTGCAGGAATTGCAATTCATGATGAGTCCCTTTTATGCAAAGCACACATGGTCTTACCTATGTGATCGACACACCATATCCAATATACTTGGTGCATGTATTTTATTACATACATGATTGAAGCTTGCAACAATCAGGGGGAGATTCTCATCAGGGGGAGCATTCAAAATTATGCTACCAAGGACATATGCGCGTTGTACTCTTTTTCTCCTTCGACCAGGGTTGTTTTTATCCCACTGGTTTTTGTTACCTGGCAAGGTTTTTTGACGAGGCAACATTAAGCGCATCCAACACCATATCATTTAGCGGTAGACATCTAAGGGGGAGTGTTGTAAATATTATATATATGTGGATGTCCACTGTAAATACTCATTAGTTACGTCCTTATGATGTAAACTCTACCCCTATATAAATGGGCCTAATGAGAATGAAACACACACTTTTACCTACTCTTATATTCTGTTTCTCTATTCTTTATCTCTCTTATTCTGTAGTTTATAATAATTTTATCTTTATTAGGTTTTTTGGAGCAAATATACAATAAGAAGATAATATGGTGGAAATATGCACAAACAAGGAAAGTCTTGGACTGAGAAAGAGACCTTAATGGATAGAGAAGCCCAATCCATGGAGAAATCAAAGAAAATAAAGGAGAAAATACTGAAAAAAATATATTGATGATTACATGGCGCAGACAAGAAGTTGGTGTTGAAAAAATATTGATCCTAATTCAATTAGAGAATAAAGAAGTTGGTGTTCTGTACAATTCAAGGAATCTCAAACAAAAAATAATTGAAAGAGGACTCGAGAGCAATATAAAAATACTGAAAAAAAACAAACAAGAAGACTCTGACACGTGATAATCAAGCAAGAAACCCGAGCATAGAAGCAATTCAGTCGCAATTTCGACCAATCGAGTGTCCCTCTATGATTAGTCGATTCCGTCGAATCCCAACATTTTTCTACTTTTTTCTTCTATGATTTCTTTTGTGCTTCTTTCAAGACCATGTCTAAATCCCAACATTTTTCTACTTTCTTCTTCTATGATTTCTTTTGTGCTTCTTTCAAGACCATGTCTAACTAATTTTTAAGTAGTTAGGGGCTATTGAAGCCCCAATCATGATTGTATGCTATGCTACGATATTTATTTAGTTTTTATTTATTCAATGGATGAGAACCTAATTTCTATTTTTATATTCAAGATTCCTCTATGTGTTATGTTTGGTGGCTAACTTTATTATGATTTAATTTGGGTATCAATTAGTTTTATTTTGTATCAATTAGCATTAGTGCTATAGTTGACTTATATTAGGGTTGATTACTTTCCTTTGTGTACATGGATGTAATACTATATAAACCTCCTTGAGAGATAACTAGAAGCATCAAATTATTCCCATATTGTTGTTTGACATGGTATCAGAGAAATAAGCTCTTGAGACCTTTACCAATTGCATTCCGCTGCCTAGAAAATATACTAATTACCTAAGAACATTGTTGTTCTTGATTTCCCAGTATCAGAAAAGTTTCATTTAGAATACCCATATCAAATACTCCGTCGAATTTACCAATATCAAATACCAAATACCAGTACCTATACCTATTGCCTACGTATACCCAATACCTAAACAGTATTCAAGACCCAGACCCTATATTAAAACCCTTTGTGAACCTTCTGGCAGAGATCGAAAATTCAACCCAAAATTAATTCCGGCAGAGCTCGGACTCGAAGTACAGAGAACACGGTCATCCTTGTAGAACCAGACTTGCTGATGTCAGGCATCAGAAGCTTCTAGCCGGAGCTTCACAGATCGGAAAAACCTATACCAGGCGTCGCTTGAAGAGGACGGCACCAGCTACTTCTTCGAAATCCGACCATCTCAACCTCCGACTACCCGGCCCAGATCACTAGCCGCTCAGACTCCGATGTCACCCCGCACTCAACGCCAACAACTAACCGAACCAGAAGACGTGACCCAGACCTGATGCAAACGACACCGCCTCTGCATCTAACCTAACCGCTTAGAGTTAAAAATATAAAATAAAAAAATTTAAAAAAAGAAGGAAAGAAAGAAAAGAAAGATAGTCTGTTGAGTTGAAAACCCGAAAGGGTGACTCAAGCAAAAGTTAGGACGACAAAGAAAAAAAAAGGGTTGGTTGAGTTGAAAACTCAAAAGAGCGGCTCAATCAAATTTTGTAAGGGAATATACTTGGTGCTGATAGATGTCTTTCTCTAAGATATCTTTAAAGATGAAGGAGGTAAATCAGTACTACTGTCATGATTTTACCTTTGCTTCAACCTTTCAGGCCAACTCAGGTACACATGGCAACTCTTTAAAAAATTCAAACTTTAAATGGAAAAATATGTGGATAATTGACTCAGGTGCAACTGATCATAATACTCACAATCCCAGTGTCATCCAACAACTATCCCCTGCCCATATGTCAGCTGTCACTAATGCCAATAGTGACATATATCCTATCAGTGGTGCTGGTTCTGTATCTTTAACACCCTATATAACTCTAGATACAGTTTTAGTTGTCGCCACTTTGTCAAATAACTTGTTGTCTGTGCGCCGAATTACTAAACAATTATATTGTTGTGTAATCCTTTATCCTTCATGTTGTGTCTTTCAGGACATCCTCACAGGAGAAATTATTGGTTGTGGTATTGAGAAAGGGGGATTGTACTACATGGAAATGACACATGTTGGTGACCTTCGTGCAAGTAAAGTACACCATATTCAGAAAAATACTTCATCGGAAAAGGAGAGAAAAAACATATGGCTGTGGCACCAAAGATTGGGACATCCATCATTTAGCTACCTGAGGCATTTGCTCCCTACCTTGTTCAAAACATGCAAGGAGTCTGATTTCTAATGTGAGACGTGGATCCAAGGAAAAAGTCATCGTGCTCGCTATCCCATCAGCAATTCTCGCAGTGTCATGCCATTTGATTTAATGCACTCAAATGTATGGGAGCCATGTCCAGCTACTCCTTCTGGTATGCAATATTTTCTCTTATTTGTGGATGATTGTACAACAATGTGCTGGGTTTACTTATTGAAGCATATAAGTGAAGTTTGTTCTGTGTTTCAAATCTTGCATACTATGGTGGTGAATATGTGAACCATGCCCTCCATCATTACCTAAACAACCATGGCATTATCCACCAGACTACATGCCCCTAAAATCCTCAACAAAATGGTGTGACAGAATGGAAAAACCAACATATCCTTCAAGTTGCCTGCTCTATGCTAATCGGAGCCCACATGCCTGAGTATTTTGGGGTGATGCCATCATTAGCACTGTTTATCTCTTAAACCGCTTGCCTACACGAGCTCTTAAAGCACCAAATGAGGATGCACACATACGTCCGAAAACACCACTTGAAGCTCTTGGCCAATTCTTTACCCTACCACCACTCCATACCCTCCCACCGAAGATCTTGGTTGTGTGGCTTATAGACACATTCCTCGTAATCAGAGAACAAAGTTGAATGCTTGTGCTGAAAAGTGTATTTTTGTGGGATATGGCTCTACTCACAAAGGATATAAGTGCTATGATCCCTCTACTCGGAAGTTATATGTTACCATGAATGTAACATTATGTGAGTAACAACTTTTCTTTGCCCCGAAGACTTCTCTTCAGGGGAGAGCACACTTAGAGAAGAGTAGTCTTCTCCAATATTGGAAGTACCATAAATTGTTGTGGAAGAAAGGATTATTGTACAAGAAAGAACTCATATGGATCAAGAAGAACCAACAACAGGAAATGATGATCACCTAGAAGCGCCAATAATAGGAATTGTTGATCAACCTTAGTCAATCTTACCAGATTCAACTAAAGACCCCCTACTCCTACCACATTGGTCCCTATTTCTCATAAGGATGCTCCTGAGGTAAGTCTCAATCCTGAACTTGAGTAAGATATTGTTATAAATGATAAGCATGTCCTTGATCATGAGCCTAATGATATCATAGATAATTAGGCTAACCCTGAAACAGAACCCAACACTGAAACAAGTGTGCCCCCAAATACCAATTACCATATCATACAATGAGAGGGAAGCCTAAAGCCCAGTATGAGCCAAATCTTAAAGCCAAAGCCAAATATCCCATAAGTAATTATGTGTCAACTCATAGGTTGTATGAGTCATATGCATCATTTGTGTTTCAATTATCTACTATTGTCATCCCAAATAAAGTGCAGGAAGCATTCTCTGATCCCAAATGGACTGAAACAATAAAGGTTGACATGGAAACTTTAGAGAAGAATGATACATAGGAACTAGTACCAAAATCTCAAAGAAAGAAATTAGTGGGGTGCAGGTGAATCTATACCTTGAAGTATGTTGCTGATGGGACATTGGACATGTATAAAGCAAGGTTAGTTGCTAAAGGCTACACACAAATATATGGTATTGACAACCAAGAAACATTTGCACCAGTAGCCAAGATTAGTATTATCCATGTACTATTGTCTCTAACTACAAACTTGGATTGGCCCCTAAAGCAGTTTGATTGTAATACCCGCAATTTTCATTTTAAATTCGAGTAATTGTGTTGAACGATTATTGTACTATTTCATGAATGTTGCTCGATAATATTTCATTTTGTTGAATTATCGAAGGTTCGAAACGATTATTTTAACCAAAAGCTCGAAATACTCGATTTGAGAAATCGACTTTTTCTACGTGTAAAATTAGGGAAAACGTCCTTCATGAAAGTTGTAGAGCTCGTCGATACGAGTCTGTACGTATGTGGAACACATTATCCGGATTTTTTTTGAATTAGTTATAGAATTTAGAAAATATTTCAATTTTGGTATAAATAGAAAAAACCCTAGGAAATTTTCAGAACTTTCCAAATTGGACCGGCCTCCTTTCCATTTTCAGAAATCACTGTTCATCTCTCTCTCTCTCGCGTCTTCTCTCTCTCGGCCAAAACACAGAAACAGAGCACGGAGAAACCGTGCTCCCTCCTCCTCATCCGGCCACCCCACGACCTCAAACCACCTCCAAGAGCTTCGTCCCGACCTTGCGCAGCTGCCATAGGCAGCCTTGCGCCGCGACACGGCCGACAGCGACGGCGGCGAGGCCCGAACCGAATAAGCTTGTTTTCGGTTCGATCTCGATATCTCGAGCTATAGGTCACCATTTCACTTGATTCTTGGCTTATTGAACTCGCCTCAACTTGCTTAACAAGCACCAAGAAGGACCGGAACTGGGTCGATCGTTTTCACGTTTGTCGGAGCTCGACCCCGTTAGATCGAAAAACAACCTATCGATCCAAATATCTCGAGTTTACACGATCGTTTCTTGTGATTCTTGGCCTGGTGAGTTCACAGTGAAGTTCTGAACAAGTTTCCAGAAGAGATCGAAGCGAGTTGATGCAGTTTTCACGTCGGTTTTCAAGCTCGCCGGTTTCTGGAAAAATTCCGACCGCCGACTGTAATTGGTAATTTTTGATCCCTTTCCGTCGTTTTTTGGTCTTGTGCTAGTTATGAAAGTTGCTCATAATGACGAAATGAAGGGGAGAAGCTCGGCCCCAACACCAGTGGTGGTGGTCGGCGGTGGCTCTGTCCCTAACTCCGGCGGCCCTTTCCGGCCACCTCCGGAGGTCTAAAATTTAGTTTCTATCCATTTTATGACTCTAAGTTTCAATACGATCATTTTGGCATATTATGCGTATTTTTCAGATATCGTATCATTTAGTTATGAATTTTGTGATTTCGATCGATTTCGATCGTTAGATTTATGATCTGTGAAATTATGACCGTCTGATGAACTTGTAATTTTGATATGATGATCATATGACTGTCCCAGTGGCTTTGTGTGGTCATGGGCGAAGATCTGACCCGTTGGATCTTCGTATAAGTGCAAAACGGTGATTAGGGGAGCGATTCTTGAGAATCCGTCCGTCGGATTTTCTTTTTAATTAGAATCCGGCCGTTAAATGGTAGTTCAGTTATGTTTTATAATTATTGGCTAAATTCGAATCACATTTGATTAGGTGATTGACAGATTATTTTTGGGTGAGCTGTTTCGGTGTGGTTTATATTTTATTTGAAGACGCAGCGGGAGTATCGAGGTGAGTAAAACTCACGTGGTTCATATTACGAACCGAGCGCTTTAAATTTATTTATTTTTGGTAATTTTGTGAAAAATATTTGTGGATTAAATATTTGTTTTTAAAATTTCATGGACTTACTCACTACAGTCCATAGGTAAGTAAAATGAATTTTAAATTATACAAATGAATTTCACGTTTTTCTTGTGTGAACTATAGATGGTATTAGTGGTCATTCCTGAGTGGATGATTACATATATATATATATATATATATATATATTTACATGGAAAATATATACTGATGGGTGGATTGTTGAGTGATGATATGATTGAGTTGAATTGATGATTTGAATTATATTTCAATTGCTTAATTTCATAATAATATTGTGTATCTTGGTTGGGTTGATTTCAGTATGTGATAATGCATTTTGTGCTCATTTATGGATTTATGATCAACGTAGTGACCGGTGTGGGGTAATCGGACGCTCTAATCCTGGGGGATGATGGGATACGATTGGTTGAGTATGTGCAATTATCGGACGTTCTAAATATGTATATAAGTATATATATTGATGAAATACGATAATGATAAATATGTCGGATGCCATAACCTAGGCCAGGTGACGGGCTACGATTCAGTTAGAGCTCTAGTCTGTCAAGTACCATATTTTTATAAATACGATGTTGAGGTTTTGTGAAGGAAGATGTGAGTTGGGGTTTGTCTTGATTTATTGGATTAGTGTTGATTGAGATTGTTAGTACATCGTGGATGTGGAAATTGTTGAGTGTTGATTTGAGTGGAAATAATTATGATTTAATTACACAGCAGTCCTTTCTTTTACTCATACGAGCTTTCATAAGCTTATCGGGTTTTGTGTTGTTGCAATCCCGGTACACTATTCAAATGGTGTAGCGGATATTCCTGCAGGTCAGGATAACCAAGGAAGTGACCGAGCTGCTTAGGTGTTACAGCAGTTATTTTTATTTCTTTGAGTTGTGAGGTGTGTATGCTCATTTAAAGATTTACAGTTCATTTTGTATTTGAGTTGTAATAATTAACCGAGACTAAATTCGGCTTTGATTTTATTTCGTGTGGAGAGGTTGTTAAGAAAAGAAATTTTCAGGATGATTAGTTTGAGTTGTGGTAATTTTCATGTTTCAGATTTTGAATTTTATTCTAAAATTCGGGGCATGACATTGATATGAAGAATGCATTCTTGCATGGAGATATATAAGAGGAATTATACATGAATCTACCCCCAGGGTTCATTACACCTTCCCATGAAGGAATGGTCTGCAGCTTGAATAAGTCTCTATACGGACTCAAGCAATCTCCCAGAGCATGGTTTGGAAGGTTCAGACAGTCCATGAAGGCATTTGGCTACAAGCAGAGTAACTCATATCACACTCTCTTCTTGAAGCGTAGAAAGGAAAAGATAACTGCCCTGATTATCTATATGGATGATATGATCGTGACAGGAGATGATCAGGAAGAAGTAAAGAAGTTGGAAGTTTATCTGTCATCTGAATTTGAGATGAAAGATCTTGGTGGATTGAAGTAGTTCCTAGGCATTGAGTTGGCCAGATCAAAAGAAGGCATTTTTCTGTCTCAAAGGAAATATGTCTTAAGATCTACTAACTGAAACAGGCACGTTGGCTTGCAAAACTGTAGATACACCTATAGAGCAAAATCACAAGTTAGCAAAATATCCTGATCATGTGCCTACTAACAGAGAGAGATATCAAAGACTAGTTGGCAAACTCATCTCTCTCTCTCACGCTCATCCTGACATTGCATATGCTGTGAGTGTGGTCAGCCAATTCATGCATGCTCTAAGTGAAGACCACATGAATGTTGTATATCTTATTCTTAATTATTTGAAGTCAGCTCCAGGCAAAGAGATCATGTATTCTAAAAATAATCATTTGGAGGTAGCAGGATATACTGATGCAAATTGGACTGGATGTATCATTGATAGAAGATCAACCTCAGGATACTTCACATTTGTGGGAGGTAACCTTGTTACATGGAGGAGCAAGAAACAAAAAGTAGTTGCCAGATCTAGTGCGGAGGCAGAGTACAGAGAAATGGCTTAAGGTGTTTGTGAAATGCTATGGCTATGTAACTTATTGAAAGACTTAGGGTTCAAGCCCAAACATGCTATAAATCTCTTTTGTGACAACAGGGCAGCCATAGACATTGCACATAATCAAGTTCAACATGATAGAACAAAACATGTTGAAGTGGATAGACACTTTATCAAGGAAAACCTGGAATCAAAGATTATTGATGTACCCCATGTGAGGACTGGATATCAACCTGCAGATATTCTGACAAAAGCTGTTTCTAATAAGGTATTCCACAGCTCACTTGCAAGTTGGGCATTCGAGATATCTATGCACCAATTTGAGGGGGAGTGTTGACATGAGCTGTATCAATTAACTTTATTATGATTTAATTTCTATATCAATTAGTTTTATTTTGTATCAATTAGCATTAGTGCTATAGTTGACTTATATTGATTGATTACTTTCCTTTGTGCACATGGATGTAATACTATAAAAACCTCCTTAATTTGAAAACTTGTGTAATATATGACTATGCTGAGCGAGTCTGTATTGATTAGTGGGTTCAGGGCATCAGTATGTACTTTGTTTAAAAGAAAACGTTTTTCAGGTATTCTGTTTTGATGGCTGAACCATCACGCATGTATAATTATAGGATCATATATCGATTTTTATTTGTGTTAAAAATCGGGGCGTGACAAATTTTGTAAGTTTGCCTTACGTTTTGGTGCTTCTTTTTCTGTTTGGGACCGTAAGTTAATTCTGTTTGCTTCTAAAGGGAAGGTTTTGGCTTATGTCTAAGTGATAAAATAGCTCCCAAATTTCAATTTTGCAGAGGTCAATCAAATGTCCAGTCGTTTAACATCAGAGTCCTGTGCATATGCTGATAAAGCGAGAGACTTGAATTGATAGGTTAGTGTTACATATTAGTCTTATTTGATTTGTATATGATACAAAGTAGTTTATACTAATTTCATAGGTGAGATCAATATTATAGATTGGAAATGTTATGGATTGTTATGTCTAATATGATTTCCCTGGTACTTGTATGAACAATGTTGCATGCAAGCTCTCTAGTACTATACTCTTTTTTTCAGTATCAAATCACGTCGTACGGGCTTAGTGTTTTTTGGTGGCATACCGGTGGATGAGGCATTATATGACAGTACCTACAGTTAAAGGCCAATCCTGATAGAAGTGCAAAAGGCAGAGTCATTGAGGCCGCTCTTGATAAATCTAGAGGACCTTTAGTTACACTTATCGTGCAAAATGGAACCGTTAAAAAGGGGGACATAGCAGTTTGTGGAGAAGCCTTTGGAAAGGTTGGTTGATTACTCCGAGTTTTTTATGTAATCATATGTAATGTTGACAGAAGATGAAATCCTCATTTATATTATTTGTCATTTGGGTTCACAGGTCTTATTAGCTTCTAGCTTAAGAGCTCTTGGGTATGCTGGTGAAGTAGAAGGAATTGATTATGTTGTGGCCTTAGACAATGATTAAGGTAATTCTCAGATTCTCGACCTGATAACCTTTTAGAAGCATTTGTGCTCCACTGTATGTTTCCTGTAACTATTCTATGAAACTACTAATGTGGTTTTAGTAAGTGCACCATACTGGAACTTTGATTAGGAGTAAGTAGGGTAATATTCCATAATTCCCCAGTCTCTAAAATTATATTCATGAGTGTTCGTGGAATGTGGTTTCCCAATATCCTGGTCATTGAACTCTTGTGAAGGTTGAGGGTTCCAGCATTCCTTATCATTTAAAATACATGTGACTTCGTTCATAAGAGTCATTTTGGTGAAATTGTGAAGTTTTTGGCTTTGTGAACTTTTTGTATTGTCGTTGACTCATATCAATTTGGCTGCAATTGTTTTCTATTTCTATGTTTTTAACATGTGTGTTGATGATTGACTTGTTTGTTATGATATTTTAAGCACTCCACACTGATTGTAGGAACAAGAATCACATACTAGGATGATTTATTGCTTGTAGTCTTGTAGATAAGGGGAGCTTGCACTGTGATCATGAGGAAGTTAGAGGCTTGTCTTGTTAAGCTTTCTTGAATAATAGCTAAAGCTACTAGTATATGCTTTTGCCTTTGAAATATAGGTTTGGATCTTCTCCTTCAAGTCTGTCAAAATAATGAACTACCAAAAGAGTTTTGTACTATAAACCATTTGTAAATCATGTTTTCTGCAATATAAGTTTCTTCTGTTCCAAAATCTTTTGTTCTTTTATTTCCGTTATTATTTTGTTGATTGTTTGACTAGTTTTGAATAAGAATCCTCTTTGTAGACTAAAATATTATGTAACCGCTAACACGTCACATCATAACAAGCAGACAACTGTAACAAAAAAAAATATTTCCTCGCTATTGACTAAAATTTAATATAGACAAAAGTGAATTTTCTCACTATAAACTTCAGTTCCTACATCGACGGAAAAAACATTCCCTGTTGATTATTTTCAGCGAGATAATTTCTTCTTGCTAAAAGGATACATATTATGATGAAACAAAATTTTGTCACTAAAAACGGTTTAAAGCGAGGAAAAACTTCCTCGCCTAAAGTTATTTATAACGACGAAAATACTTTAGTCACAAAAACAGTAGTTTAAATTTTTTATTATTTATAATTTTTTAATTACTAATTTTCATTAGCGAGGAATACATATTAGCCGAAATTAAGTTTGTCAGAAAATATATTTAACGACTATTTTCTAATCCCCGAAATATTTGAACAAGATAAAAGTATGAGTTTGGGTGAAGAAAAATATTGTTGCTAAAGATTAACAGCAAGAAAAATTAATTTTCTCACGAAAAATGTTTGGCGAGGAAATAGTTTTTTCGCGCTGAAACTTTCCTTGACGAGTTTTCTCCGACGAATTGAAGACGAAAAAAATTTCCTCACAGAAATATTACATCGAGGAAATGTCGGTTTTCAGCTAGGAACTTGAGGTTTTTTGTTGTAGTCATTTACTTTTACTTGTTAATCACAACTTAACTAAACCTTTAAACTCGAAAAGAATTTACAGTTAGTTCCATAAGTCCTATGCGGGAGAACCTACTTCCATATTCTACAACTGACATACACATCGGTAGCAAAAAAATTGTTGGCATAAAAAAATTGATCAACCTCTCCCTCTTTGTGTTTTTCATCCTTTTTGTTTTCTTTTGCCCCTCCCCCAACCCCACCCCACCACACCCCCACCCCCCACGGTTTCTACCCCCCTCTCTGCTCCAAAAATACACTTATCTTTCTCCTCCCCCACAAAGAGATAAGGATGCAGAATTAACAACCAAGGGCTCATTCCAAGTAACACGTGTACTTTTAAGCAAATAGCATACAAAACATAAAAATACTAATTTAATTAGTTACAAGTAAATCAAAGACAAATGATGAAGTTAATTAAACAAAATAACATGTCAACTAAAAAAAAGTGGCCACTGGTATAACCCTTAACATTTTCAAGTGTCTCTGATAAGAAAAAACATCAAAATCGGGTGTGAGATGTCACATATAAATGTTGTCTCAACCCAACCAAAATTATAAAAATAAATAAATAAAAAAACCTCAGTGTTGATTAATTAATTAGCAATTGTGGGGGTGAGTTGTGACATGTTGGTTATTTAGAATAATTGATTCTACGGAAGTCACAGTTTCAAAACTTGTTACCATCATTAGATGAGTGGAGTGAGGATAAAAATTAATAAAATAAATAAATAAATAAAAACATTGGTGCTCGCTAAGGTGTTTCTAAGGTTTTAACATTGTATCTCGTGGCTTTTCGCTCCTCTTTCTTCAATATGGACAATATTGGAGAGATCTTTGTATAATTTTCAAACTAGCATTGGCAGATTCTTCGATGTTGGATTGGTGCAGCCCACAGAGGATTTCACTCATTAAACCCACAAAAATATAGAGCAATTACAAGACATGTATAAAAACTCAAAAAGGTAAACCGAAATTTTTTTGTTGTTGTTTTTACCTCTTGTATTTAACAATTTAAGTATCAATTATATATTGGACGAAACCATCACTTGACAATGTCATCTGGTAGTTCGAGACTGCAGAATCGCTGTAAATCTGTATGTAATTAGGATTTTATTTAATTAGAATATCCTGTAATTATGGAAAGATTGTTTCCTATTAGGGTTAGACTACTCCTTTGTATTTGTATATGTAACCCCCGTTGTAGGATGAATAGAATTATCGAATTAACCCTGAATTGAAGTATTCTTTTCTACTTGGTATCAGAGCCGGTTCAATCCTTTGAACTTGCACTGCATCCTTTGAATCCTGAATCCCGAAAAACACCACAAACCGCCGCGTACCACCACCGTTGAAATTAAACCATCCTGAATTTCAAACCATGTACCATCACCCTACCTTTTTTTCGAAAAAAAAATATATATATCTTTTTTTTCAAAACATTCATATCCATCTTGAAACCCTAGACAATCCAATCCTGCAAAAATCATGAATTCCTCAATGGTGCAATCACAGAAACAGTCTATGGGGCATTCTACAACTACCGAATTTACTGTTATGGATCAATGCAAACAGGGTCCTCCTCCAGGCTTCTTAGGACATTCTCTATGCCGTCCTCTACATAAACCAAATTCATATGCAATCAAAAGGTGCATTATCTGTGGGGAATTAGGTCATAGCAAGGAGCAGTGCTATAAAGTGATTGGTTACCCTGATTGGTGGGACTTCACCAAGAAACCGCGGAAGAATCTGGGCAAGGCCGCTGTTGCTACTACAGAGGAAGTTTACCTAGACAATGCCTCCGTTAATGTAACACAGTCAGGTATGAAGGGTAAGGTTACTTTTAATAGTACATGGATAATTGATACAGGTGCATCTGACCATATGACCAATGACCCAAGTCTTGTGAAAAACCTTAGACGTTCCCCTCAAAACGTTGTCTCTACTGCTGATGGTACTCCAACTCCGGTCACCGGAGAAGGTTCTATTACTTTATCTGATACCTTAACCCTTGAATCTGTCTTAGTTGTTCCATCACTAGCTTATAATCTTCTGTCTGTTGGTCAAATTATTTTAGCTCTTGCATGTATTATGACCTTCTATCCATCTTTCTGTGTGTTTCAGGACATTCTGACTCGATGAATTCTTGGTTATGGTGTTAGAAGGGGGGAATTATACTATCTGGATCTAAAAGAGACTGGAAAGAAACATAAGCATCTTTTGGGACAAGCTAATCAGATCAACGGGGTAGAGAATGCAAAGGAAGCTGTATGGTTATGACATCGTCGTTTAGGTCATCTATCCTTTACTTATCTAAAGAAGCTGCAACCTCATTTGTTTTCAGTTGTTAGTGATTTGGATTTCCACTGTGACATTTATGAACTGGCCAAGAGTCACCGTATTTCATATTCACCAAGTCTTTATAAAAGTCTTCATCCTTTTATGAAGATTCACTCTGATGTCTGGGGTCCTGCGAAAATTCCTTCTCTTTCTGGAGCTCGGTATTTTGTAACGTTTATTAATGATTGCACTCGCATGACATGGGTATCATTACTAAAGAATAAGAGTGATGTATTTGGAATGTTTACCGAATTTCACAAAATGGTGGCAACTCAGTATCAACAATCCATCATAGTGTTTCAGTCTAACAATGGTGGAGAGTTTGTGAATGGCCATATGATTGAGTTTTGCCGGTCACATGGAAATCTTCATCAAACCTCCAATTCTTATACTTCTCAACAGAATGGTTTAGCAGAACGAAAGAATAGGCAGTTGATGGAAGTTGTTCGTGCTTCCTTGTTTGGCATGAATGTACCTCGGTCCTATTGGGGAGAAGCAGTGAAATCAGCAACATATCTTATCAACCATACTCCTTCACGGGTGATTGAGTTTTAGAATCCTCATCAGAAGCTTCATACACTTTTGACCATCCCTTCTATGCCTAATTTGGAGCCCCGGGTGTTTTGGTGCACAACTTATGTTCATATTCCCAAGCCTCAACGCAGCAAGTTTGATCCCCGTGCCCGCAAGTATATATTTGTTGGTTATGCTGACTTCCAGAAGGGTTATCTGTGTTATGATCCTCTTATTGGCACTATACATATCTCTCTTGATGTTTCTTTTCGTGAATCCGAGCCTTATTACTCAGGGGGAGCTTCTTAGTCTTCCCTTCAGGGGGAGAGAGGTTGTGAAGGGAATCCTCATTCTATTATTGATTTTGATGTCTTTGAAGACTTGGAAGATTTGGAGGAACAATTTGAAGGTAGAAATTCCGAAACAGAAAATGCAACTGCCGAACAGAGTGTTGTAAATTCCGAAACAGAAAATGTGACTGCCGAACAGAGTATTGTGAATTCCAAAATAGAGAATGCGACTGCCGAACAGAGTGTTGTGAATTCTAAAATAGAAAATGCAACTTCCGAAACTGCCAAACAGACCGTTGTGAATTTCGAGACAAAAGAGACGACTTTTTTGGATAGTTTGAAACAAAATCAAGACTTATCCGAAGCTCACACACAAGATATCCCCCTTCTGCATCACCAACTGAAGATCCTGGTCATAATGATCCACCTCAGGTACCCCCAAACTTTAATGAGTCTTCTGGGTTAGAAAGTGTCGAACCTAGGAAATCACAAAGGCTTACCAAGGGAATTCCTAAGAAACAATATGAACCAGATATCAAAGCCAAAGCTAAATACCCTATAGCTAATTTTATGTCTAACCATAGGATTTCTGGGTCACATGCACTTGTTGTTGATCAATTATCTACTGTATCTATTCCTAGTAACGTGCAGGATGCATTGACGGATCCAAAATGGACAAAGGCGATGAATGAAGAATTGGAAGCTCTTCAGAAAAATGCAACATAGGAGCTATTACCTATGCCGGTTGGAAAGAAGACTGTAGGATGTCGTTGGGTATTTACTGTGAAGCTTAATGCAGATGGAACTATTAATAGATACAAGGAGAGGTTGGTTGCCAAAGGATATACACAACGCTATAGGATTGATTATGAGAAGACTTTTTCACCTGTGGCAAAGATTAATACTATCCGGATTCTAATCTCACTTGCAGCAAACAAAGATTGGCCCTTGCACCAGTTTGATGTGAAGAATGCATTTCTTAATGGGAATTTGGAGGAAGAAGTGTACATGGATATACCCCCAGGTGTTAAGAATTACCCAAGTGATGTTGGCAAGGTGTGTAAATTGAAGAAGTCTTTGAATAGCATGAAGCAGTCTCCAAGAGCTTGGTTTGAAAGATTTTCAAAGTCCATGAAATCCTTTGGATATAAACAGAGTAATTCTAACCATACCTTGTTCATTAAGCGCAAGAATGGTAAGATTACAGCTCTTATTGTGTATGTTGATGACATGATTGTTACAAGGGATGATCCAAAAGAGATAAATGAATTGCAAAAGTATTTGTCAAAGGAGTTTGAAATGAAGGATCTGGGACAACTGAAGTATTTTTTGGGTATTGAAGTTGCAAGGTCTAAGAAGGGGATTTCACTTTCACAGAGGAAATATGTTCTTGATTTACTTGCTGAAACGGGGATGCTTGACTGCCGACCCATCGAGACACCCATTGAGATGAATCACAGACTTGCTATTTATCCTGATCAAGTTCCAACTGATAAGGGAGGTATCAACGTCTTGTAGGAATGTTGATTTATCTTTCACATACTAGACCTGATATTGCTTATGCTGTGAGTGTTGTTAGTCAATTTATGCATTGTCCTAGTGAAGAGCATATGGATGCAGTCTTTCATATTTTGAGGTACTTGAAGAGGGCGCCAGGTAAAGGGTTACTGTTTCAGAAAAAAGATGAATTGATTGGGCTGGTGATAAAATGGACAAACGTTCTACATCTGGGTACTTAACTTTTGTTGGAGGGAACCTTGTCACTTGGCGTAGCAAAAAGCAAAAAGTCGTTGCCAGATCAAGTGCAGACGCTGAGTTCCGAGGTATGGCACATGGAGTATGTGAAATATTGTGGATTCATAATGTCTTGAAAGACCTAGGTTACAAGCTTAAAAAGTCTATGGATTTGCATTGTGATAATACAGCTGCCATTGAGATTGCACATAATCCAGTTCAGCATGATAGAACAAAGCATGTAGAGGTTGACCGTCATTTTATTAAAGAAAATCTTGACAGAAAGGTTATTCGCTTTCCATTTGTAAACTCAAAGAGCAATTAGCTGATGTTCTTACTAAAGGAGTGTCCAGGAAGATATTTGACAGCTCGATTGACAAGTTGGGCATGATAGACATCTATGCACCAACTTGAGGGGGAGTGTAGAATCGCTGTAAATCTGTATGTAATTAGGATTTTATTTAATTAGAATATCCTGTAATTATGGAAAGATTGTTTCATATTAGGGTTAGACTACTCCTTTGTATTTGTATATATACCCTCCGTTGTGGGATGAATAGAATTATCGAATTAACCCTGAATTGAAGTATTCTTTTCTATTGAGACTCTATAGTAATTACTTATGAGCAGTCAATAACAGATAACAAAAAAAAATTAACAACTAAATCCAACATAGTTAGTAAAATATGACGTGTATGGTACACAAAAAATACATATGTGTATTATTCAGACATGCAAGTAATCGTAAGAAGAAAAATCTTATCAAAGGGCTTCGAGATTGTAACGGGGTTTAGCAGAGTGACGAAGATGAGATAGAAGAAGTGGTGCTGGCCTACTATAGAGAGCTATTTCAAACGTCCTCTCCTCCCAACATTGAGGAAGTGACTAACATACTCCCAAAGCTTATAACGGCTGAGATGAATGAGTTATTGTTACAGGAGATTAGTGGTGATGAAGTGTGGAAAGCTCTTAAGCAAATGCATCCATCAAAGGCTCCAGGACCTGATGGATTGGCCCCGGTTTTTTACCAACAATTCTGGTCCATAGTGGGAGCAGATGTGGTTGAGGCAGTTCGAACTTTCCTTGATTCCAGGGAGGTTTTGAGACAAGTCAACAGTACTCATGTAACTTTAATCCCTAAAGTCAAGGCGCCTGAAACTGTTAGTCATCTCCGCCCTATCAGTTTATGCAATGTTCTGTACAAAATTGGCTCGAAAGTGCTAGCAAATAGATTGAAGCCTTTGTTGGAGAGTTTAATTTCACCGACACAGAGTGCCTTCATCCCTGGGCATCTTATCTCTGATAATTCTTTCATTGCTTTCGAGGTCTCACATTTTTTGAAGAGATTAAGAGGAGGTGGTTCGGGGTTTGGTGTACTAAAATTGGACATGAGCAAAGCGTATGATCGGGTGGAGTGGGGGTTCTTGAAGGCAGTGATGCAACAGTTTGGTTTTGCTGAGGAGTGGGTTAGGAGGATCATGGGATGTGTTGAGACAGTCATATTCCTTTCTTTTGAATGGTGAACCCAGAGGATCGATTTGCCCTTTGCGGGGCCTTAGGCAAGGTGACTCTATCTCACCTTACCTTTTCCTACTCTGCGCAGAGGCTTTGTCCCAATTAATAAGTTATGCTGAAAGACAAGGAAGTTTACATGGGGTGAGTATTCGTCCGGGAGCTCCAGTCATCAGCCACCTATTCTTTGCAGATAACTCTTTCATTTTTTTTCAAAGCTGAGGAATCTGAATGCCAGTCTATCAGAGATATTCTCCTCACCTATGCAAAGGCTTCCGGGCAACAGGTAAATTTTGACAAAAGTTGTATTTCTTTTAGCAAGAATGTCCCCATGGGTGCACAGAGGGAGTTGGCTAATGGCCTGGGAGTGTTGCGGGTGGATAAGCATGATAAATACCTGGGGTTACCAACAGATTTGAGCTACTCTAAGGAAGAGGCATTCGGTTTCTTAAAGGAGAAGTTGGAGAAAAGAACTCAAGGATGGCAGGACAAAACCCTTAGTGTAGCTGGCAAGGAAATACTTATTAAAGCAGTGTTGCAGTCCATACCAAACTATGTTATGAGTTGTTTTGAGCTCCCAAGGCATTTGTGTGTGGCAATGCACCAAACTTTAGCAAAATTTTGGTGGGGTGATAAAGGAGATGTGAGGAAAATACACTGGCTAGCGTGGGAACGACTGTGCTGTCCAAAAAGTGAAGGTGGTATCGGTTTCCGGAATATGATCGTCTTTAATCGTGCGCTATTGGCAAAGCAAGGGTGGTGGATACTGCATAGACCTCATTCTTTAGTTACAAGACTCCTCAAAGCTCGGTATTTTCCGGAAACTTTTTTTATGCATGCCACTGTGGGCCATGATCCTTCATATGCCTGGAGAAGTATATTGGTGGGCCGAAGTGTGCTTGAGTTAGGGGTGAGGTACAGAATAGGAGATGGGAACCTTGTGTAGATACGTGAATTTATATTATATATATTAAGAGAACACCTTGTTGGTTAAAGTGAGTATGAAAAGGCCTAATAGTCCTTAAAATTCATAGTTAGTAAAAAAGGACATGTATGGTACACAAAAAATACGTATGTGTATTATTCAGATATTGTATCAAATAGTTCATTAAAAAATTTGGCAACATTTTTTTAATCAATTAAATAATTAATTTTTAATTAAAAATAATAATTTATATTTTGTGCAATAATGTGTAAAATAAAATAAAAATTTTAAAATCATGTATAGTACGTGTATAATACTTTTGGCTTCAAAATTACAGGAAATTTAATGAATTTTTTTTTTTAAATACGAAGTACAGAAGTATTTTTGAAAAAATGTAAATACTGTTTTAGGAAAACTGAAATCGGGAGAGAATAAGTTGTACTTTCATTAATAATGGGAGCCTTTTTATATAGAGGATTGCAAGCAAAGAATCTGCGTTTTACAAGGTAACTGAATCATACAATGATTGTCTCCGTAGATATCAGTAATACTAACCCTATTACAACTCAAATAAGTAATCAGAGTTTGGGCTATACATACAAACTAGGTGTCCTTAAACACTTCCCCTTGTGTCAGCCAAACGTGGTGCTCCTCTCGTTGCCTTGTCAAAAACCTTGTCGAGTAACAAAAACTCAGTAGAACAAAAATAACCTCGATCGAAGGAGAAAAGAGTACAACACACCCTTCACGTTTCGGGACCATATATGTAGACATCTCCCCCTGATGTTTGCATCTCCCCCTGATGACTACGATCATGGGAATTCGGATAACTTCTGCAAACGATGTTACCAACATGTTTCTCGAAAGTGAGTTTAGGCAATGACTTAGTGAGCAAGTCTGCCATATTACCCTCAGATCGAACCAGTTCACTCTGATCTTAAGAAGCTTCTATTGTTGCTGATTATAGAAGAATTTGGGTCATATATGTTTGATGTTGCCGCCTTTGATGTAGCCTTTTTTTATTTATTCAATGCAAGAGGTATTATCCTCATAAATGCTCGTAGGCTCATCTGTGGTAGACTTCAAACCACAATTACTTCGAACATGCGTAATTATGGATCCAATCTATATACATTCACGAACCGCTTCGTGAAGAGCAATAATCTCTGCATGGTTCGAAGATATATCGACTAAGGTATGTTTTGTAGACTTCCAAAATATCGCAATCTTACTAATGGTGAACACATAACCAGTTTGGGAGTAACCATTGTGTGGGTCTGAGAGATACCCGGCATCAGCAAAACCTTCCAAAACACTAATGTTGTTTTGGGATGGGGATAGAGGATGCAGGCCAGTGTTGGCGGCTTTGTGTGTTGGGTCTGAATACATCATCTCTCTGTAGGGATAAGACAAGCCCATGTCAATCATATATCTTTAACACCAGTCCAACGGCGTCGTGTTGGAACAAAGCTATATCTAACTAACAAGTTCACTACACATGAGATGTCCGGTTTTGTGCATTGAGCTAAGTACTATAATGTGCCTATTGTACTCAAGTAGGGCATCTCTGCTTCTAACACATCTTCGTTACCATCCTTCGAATGAAAAGGATTCTATTTAGGATCAAGACTACAGATGATCATAGGCGTACTTTAAAGATTGACCTTACCAAAGCGGTGTTCAAGTTCTAAGCCGAGGCAAAACAGCGTTCTCCCAAGATCCTTCATCTCAAACTCGGGTTTCAAGTGTTCAGCAGTTTCCCTTAACTCTTCTATGGGTTTCCAATGAAGATCATGTCACCAACATGAACCGCGATAGAATCCAGAACTTGTCATAGAAACGCTAGGGCATTCACATAGCCATTTCCAATCAAGTAGTCACTTTAGTGAGCATTTCAACCTCATTGCAAACACGCTCCGTGGTCTAGAGCCACTTGACTTGGGTAAATAATGTTAACCAGGAACCTTCATGTATATTCCGTATCTAGATCCCATAAAGATACGTAGTGACCACATTCATAAGCTATATATTCAGTTATTCAGAAAATACAAACTGACAAGGTAGTGGAGTGCAATGACATCTATTATGGGAGAATATGTCTCTTCATAGTCGATTTCAGGGCGTTTTGTGAGAGACCTTACTCCATTAGGCGAGATTACCATATCTTTTTCTCATCATGCTTTTTAACGAGGACCCATTAGTCAACATGTTTTATGTTAGAAGGTGCTGGCATCACTGGCTCGAAAAAGCCTTCCTCTTCGTTAGAGAATCCAACTTAACCTAGATCACATCTTTCCATTAAGGTCAATTTTCTCTATGTTGGCATTCATTCATCAATATACATCATTAATCATGGAGTTTTTATCCCACGTCTCATGTACACTAGTGTAATTTTCAGAGATCTCTATATTCTCAGGAGAAGGTTCTGACGTTGAGGCATCCTCCAATGATAAACATAATCCGAAACATACTCATGAGACAGAATTTGAGTGTTGATGATCAAATGATTGAGTTGTGCCAAAGTATCTTTCGAACCCACGTGCCTCTCTCATCCTAGCTAAGGCCACGGCCTGTGACGCTAGAGTGCCACTTTCTATGGTGTTGGTGATATGCCTACCTTCATGTAGGGTGGCACTATGTCCTTTCGTAGGGACATCCATCCTTGCAAGCATGTTTGCAGCAAATATGTATGATCTCGTCACTTTAGTAGGGATTGAGATGAGAGATAATGGGGATAGACTATGACAATTCCTGTCATTCCTGTTGAACATTCTTATTCTTATCTCCCCCTAACGACGACTGTCTCATCAAAGTGACAATCCGCAAGGGCATTAAGTGGCGGACGATTGTTGGAGTCTCATATCCAACATATTTACCCATTCATCTATAAGAACCCATCATGGTGCATTGTGGCAGGGCAATTGGCACATAAATAGCGCACTTAAATATGCGTAAGTACAAGATATTTGTACTCAGTCACTATCTATAACACATAGATAGATTGAGTGGCGGTGGGTCGTAGACGAATTATCATAGCTGCATGCGATATTGCATCATCTCAAGTGGATATAGGGAGATTGGTGCACATTATTAATATCCCGCTACCATCGTAGTCATTTCTACGAGACCATTTGGTTGTGTACATGGGGATATAATGTCCAACATCAGTCCTAGTGATATGCAATAATCATCAAAAGTCTTTGATGTAAACTCTCTAGCATTGTCAAGTCAATTGACTGAATGGGATGATCCAGGGGGAGTGAGCCCGTCGTCATATGATATATGCTAGGAGTATAGTATAACCAGCATTATAAGTGGACAATGGCACAATATGTGGCCAGCGTTTTTGCATGTCAACAATATCATGAAATATTTAAACGTCTGCAAGTTGGTTGAATCGGTCCACATAATCCTCTTGGATTCTATGTAAGAACATAATGAGTATTCTTGTATCCTTTGCGTAGGATAGTCTCTGTCCTAATTTCCCTAAGGAACAGGCTTTATAGAACGAGCGAAAGGCCTTAGAAGACACCAATGAGGATTTTGGTTGGGCCAGAGCGTCTGAAATGATATTGGAAGCAATGTTGGTGATTGCAGCATCACTTGGGGCGTCATTACTATGATGGACTCCATCTATGGCGTCATGGATATGGACTGCACTAGCCCTAGATTGGCGGTGGACGGTGGCTGTACCATAGGCAGCAGCGACTATCATACTTATTCCAGGAATCAACCTTTGATTTGTGCTTCATTTGACTCGAAAGAATGGATGTCTGTGTGAAGTCTTTAGTAGACGGATTATCATATCATGACTAGGATGATCTATCCTGTCGTGATAAAGTCAATATGTGTCTAAATCTAAGAGATCTTCTCTCATAACTTTATTGGATTTAATAGCTTGAATAGTGGTGACATAAAATCCACTAAAGAGACACATAATTTTCTCTAAGATGCGCCTTCGCAATCATTAGAGGTAGTGCAAAGGAACTCTTTTTCCTCTATATGTGTTTCTGCATGGAATCCATTGGCTTGAATAGCTCAATAGGGTTTGATTTTCCTTGGGAGCGTAGAAGTCTGTGACAATAATCAAGATGCCATTTGGCAAGAGGAATTCAAGCCATTCCATGTCCTTGAACTAATCCTGATGGCCTAGCCATCGTAGTCACAAAGTAATATGCTCAGAATCTCAAATGGAGTCATAATGAAAAAAACTCGAAATTTTATTCATAAGCTAATGGTGTACATCATTGTTTCTTTGATCAAAAGAAAATCTAATCTGAAACTAGCTAATGCAAAACAAAGATAGTCGTTTAACATCTTTCGGTAGCTCCAAAATAAATATGACCAGGTGAGTAGAGAGATGTCGGTGGAGCAAAGCTTGTTTAAGTACCACTTATCTCAAAACCTTCCTAGACATCATACTCATCTTGGATGAGCCTAGTTGAAGAGAAATTAAACCAATGGTATTTAGTACAAAATATATGGCAATTGCCTATTACATCTCTTGGAAAAATAAAGACTTAAAAAATCGGCAATTTATTGATCCCAACCAGGTTTGAAGTTTTCAACCCTTAGTTCGAGATCACCTTCTTGATCTTCTTGTTCCCTATAGTGAGCTTTTCTTGTTTCATAATATGCTTTGTAGGTGGTGGCAATAACCACACAAGCTCTACAAATGTGTGCCTAATGACCAGATGCTCCATATCGAAAACATACATCTCTGTGCTCAGGCTCCCTTGATTGAAGCTCTTTGAAAGCATCATTAGGATAACGCTTAGTGTTGGTGGCCCCACCAACATGGCCAGAAGCATTGCCCCCCTCTCTCTTTGCATGTTGACCTCTTCGATTCCGTGTTCGCCTATTTTGGCAGTTACTTTCGTCTTAGGAGCGCGACTATAATTGAACTCTAGAATAAGCTATGTTCCCAAAGGTCTCGAATCATACTTCTTCTCAAGGATGTTGTCATACTTTTCAGCGATATTAAACCTTGTGAAACCTTGTGATCCGTCCTTTAGTAACATCGACTTGATAGTTCTTAGCAACCATCAAAGTAGAGACAGGGAAGGTAGAGAAAGTCCTCTCAATCAGTATCGCATCTGTGATCTCTTTTCCACAGAATTCCATTAAGGATTTAATTTGAAGTGCCTCCGAGTTATAGTCAAAAATTGTCTTGAAATCACAGAAGCGGAGTTTATGCCATCTCACCTCAGGAAGCAGGGAGTCACGGACATTTCCAAAGCGTTCTTCGAGTGAGACCTACAGCCTTTTAGGGGCTTTTTCATTCAAATACTCGTACTGGAGCGGATCATCCATATGGCAAGTCATTAGAATGACGACTTTCGCCTTATTTGCCTCCAAGGCTGCTCTATTTGCTTCCAAAGCTTGAGGTTGCTCAACAGTTAGCACGTCAAAACTAGACTCAAGAATCATATCCAGGATTCCTTGGGCCTTGAGATGCTGGCAGACATCACGAACCCACTTGTGATATCTAGAGCTAGTTGTTCCCAATGGAACAAAGTCTAGTTTGTTCAAGTTACTCATCCTGAAAGAGAACAAGAAAAAGGGTTAGTTTTGGAGCAAAAAGGCTACCATGAAAACAAAAGGAATTTCTGAGCGTAGTCACTTCAAAGAAATTAGGAATTTCTGAGTGTATTCGCTCCCAAGAAATTTGATTCTAAGAGGTATTGGATTAGATCAAAATAATGATGTAAGTGATTGATCATAAATTCTCTACAAACTCTAACTTTGGAGATCTCAAAAAGCTTCAAGCTTGGAGATAGCACAAATCCTCATAGTTCGGCTTAGGTCTCCTCACAAAATAAGAAGTGGATGGTAGAAGAAGGGAGGTCGCAAGTCCCCGAGAAAAGAAAATAAAATAAATTACTTGAAAGCGGGAAGTTTTATAAAAATTTACCTCTTTTTGGGGTCGCTGGAAAGTTGGCCGGAAAAAGGTCGCCAAAGGTGGTCGAAAAAAGTCATAGGAAGCCGGAGGTGCTTGCTAGTAGTGAGGCTCACTAAGGGGTCAATGAGGGGTCGGTGATGCTGTTGCTTGCATGCACGGGGCTGTCGCTGGGGAGGCTAACATACTGATCTAGGAGGGGCCGGCAAGGGGTCTGCAAGCGAGGACGCTGGGCGAGGCTAGTTGTGTAGCAAGGGGTCGGTAAGCGAGCACTGGCAAGGCTAACTAAGGGGTCAGCGATGGGTCTACAGGCGAGGGCACGTACTGGGGAGGCTATCTGAAGGGTTAGTGAGGGGCGCACGTGAAGGTCGGTACAAGGGTGTGCTGGCGAGGCTATCCAAGTGAGGCTAACAGAGCCAGTTCAGTGGCTTTGGCAGCCAGTTCAATGCTTTTCAGGCCAACTCTTGGAATTATTTGACCGGTTCTACAATTCTAAGGTTGAGACGCTGCTTCCGACGAAGTTTGGTGGCAAAAGAGGTCTAGAAAGCGGCGAACCGATGGAGGATTGATTTCTGCTTCCGTGGGCAAGTTTAGTACTTTTCTGGCCAGTTCTTGGGATTCCGCGGCTAGTTCTGGACTCCTGGGATCAAGGTCTTTAAGGTGTGTAACGGAGGAAGAACGGGAGTTTACGAATTTAGGGTTTCGAGTTTACAAATTTAGGGTTTCAAGGTTAAGGCTTCGTGCTGATAACGTGTTTTAGGAAAACTGAAATTAGGAGAGAATGAGTTATACTTTCATTAATAATATAAGCCTCTTTACATAGAGGATTACAAGCAAAGAATCTGCGTCTTACAATGTAACTGAATCATGCAATGATTGTCTCCATAGATATCGGTAAGACTAACCTCATTACAACTCAGATAAGTAACTAGAGTTTGGGCCAGACACACAAACCAAGTGTCCTTAAACAAATACGTGTTTTATTAGCGTATAATATGAAAAATTACAATGTTAAAATTTCAATTTATATTTTATATTTGAGGAGTAATATGGTAAATAGTAAATACAAGAAATGAAAATTGATAAAGATAAAAAAATATCCACTTTGTCTATAGATAATTTCCTACCTTTTTTTTTTCTTAAATAGTTTCTACTGCATTTTTTTTCCTCATGTCTGCATACCAATATTATTTATTTGAACAAAAGTACATATAATGCCCAACTCATCAGGATGCGACAAGAAACATTACAATTTAAGAAATTTCACTTACCATAAAAATATAAGAGTACAAAATCCTGTAACTGTCACAATTTAAGAAATTATCTAAGACCCAGTCTACAATGGTAATTTACTCAAAAATTGTGCAAAAATACATTAGATAACAAATAGCAAAGTTAAGCTGAGTTGATTAATTAGATTAATTCCTATCATAAACGCGTAAAACGAAATTACATGATAATTTTTCTCGTGCGAGACTTGTTCTTAAATCACATCTCCGTCATAATTTAAATAATAAAAAAAAAAGAAACTGATTAGTGAGTTAATCATTGATGTTCTATTCCAATTGAGGGTTTACTTGTATAGATCATTATGCATGCACGTAAAAGCATTTTGAGAAGAAATGGCTGATACTTGCATAGGTAGTTGGTGGTACACCCAACAATTACAATTATATTTGAGCAGTTGAGCAGTTGATCATTTAGTACACTTAGCATGTGAATAATCAAATCAATCGTATTAGATGGATGGACACTAACAAAGACCAATGCCATTCATTTCCACCATTTGCTCCACCTTCTTCACAGAGAATGTGTGTCCCAAAACATCAACTGATGACTTTAAACGGTCATGAAACCTTCTTCACTAATTCATTATTCATTATTGGGGGCACTCTCCAACAATATTGACGGTGTTTATAATGATGCAAAAACAGTGTTGCTACTGTGGTACGGTTTCTTGACTAAATGTGTTTAGGGCACACACCAGCAGTGTTGATGTTGAAATGTATGACACTGACATCAACGGTTTCTGGTGGTTCGGCGGTATTCATCTACAGTGGAAGTGTCGTGAGAAGAATCCAAATCCGTCTATGGGGAAATGATAGCTTCCAACTTTCCCCTCCAACCATCTCGACTTTCCCCTGAACTCAAATTCCTCCCACGGATTTTCTTCGATCACAAGCATATAAATGTCAAATAAAACCTTGGGGAGACCTCCAACCAGTTACAGGCTAGAATAAGTCTTCTAGCAGGCTAAACACAGGGTAGGTTGAAGACCTCCCCAAGCCTCAGGAATTAGGAGCTTGCACTGACCCAGAAAAACTTACATCTTTGTACTGATATAAGAACTCATTCCTGCAAGTCACAACCAACTTACAAGGAGTTGTCCTTGTGTTGAGAGCTTCTCCTCGGATTCAACTCTGATCACGTTTAGCTAATGATCTCTTACAAAATGACACTGGTAGTGACAATAGCTACAGTTTCTTTCAGTACAATCGAGTAAAGGAGTATAATTGTAAGCGGTCTTACTAGGATTTAGAAACCGGAGTAAAACCTCCAAATTGGCATAAAATCTGACAAGATTGCAAACCGGTTTATTAAAAGATGTGTTACATCTTTCAAAAAAGAAATCTCACTGCAAAGTACAACCCTTAATAATGCCCTTAATGTATCAATTGTTGCTGTTTCATAACATAGGATTGTACAAGAAACAAGATCCACATCTTAAACATTGTACAGGGATCAGTTTGAAATGTATAGTATAGTAGCTATCTTATACGGAAAGATTATGCTGTACAAGAAAGAACATCCAACAAGCTGATTACACACAACTACAGATGCAACGAGACTCAAATTCCTAACGTCATTTTTTACTGCATTTAAGCTGTGACTCTATGTCAAATAACCAATTGCACATCTGAAAGGAACTCATAGATAATTCACCACAAATGGGAGGCTTTAACAGAGCGTATACTTGTGGGTAGCTAGTTTAAGTAGATAGGTGGTCAGAAAAATGGACTCAAATCTGTCATAGGTCAAATGGACTAAAGATATACTGATGTCATTCTTCAAGACAACTGTGTTCAACTAATGTTAGCATGCCCTATATCTGACATTTTCTTAGAAGGTATAAGATGCGAAAATTAAGAACCTGCATCTTGTGAGGTAAGACTAACTTGATCGATCACTGGTGGTGGTTGATCTGAATCAAATTTATCTTTAGCTAGTGGAGCAGAATTTTCTTGATTTAATGCTACCTGGGAGGAGTCCACTATATCAGTTGAAGCATGAACAGACTTCATTTGATCTGTTGGTGCAGGTACCAAGTTCAGTTGATTTGTCACTGTTGGCGAAGAGTCCATTAATTCAGCTCCTGGTGCATTCTCTGTTGGTGAAGCATGAGATTTTTTTTCTGTATTTGCTTCAACACTTTCATATTCGGAAATGAGATCCATGAATTCATTAAGCAGTCGTTGTACTTTCCTATTTGAAGCCATTGCTGGAAGAATGTCTTCTCGTAAAAGTTTATGTTTCCTCATTCCCTGCACAAGAAGGCAAGCAATGGAAAATGTAAGTACCACCAACAGATAGAAAACTTTCTTAGGCTAACATGCCAAAAACTAGTTTTATAACTGGGTAACACAAATTGGAAGGAAACAATTTGATGCCAAGTCTAACACTTTAATGGTATCCTACACCCCTTGCCAAAAACCGTAATTGAAAGTCATGTTATCCTAGATTAACAAATTAATCACACACTGCTTGACCGTTGCCAAGCCAAGCAAGAACCGGTAGAAGTGAAAGTAAAAAATAAAATAAATTAAACCGATTCCACACATAAGTATCTATTGTGACCACAGATCGAAACATTTTCTTAAAAAAACATTAAGGGGTAAATAAATTGAAAAGGTTTTAGGTTCAAATCCAGTCATTGGTACTCTGTAGGACTTACAAGGACACAAGGATCCCATGCTAAGTTCTTTGAATGTAAAGATGTATTTTCCATCATCCCAGTAGGAGGTCCAAGAAAACTCTCACAGACTTCTCGCAAACGGGACTCATCTGCTTCTCTGAAATCCATTAAAACACAGAGTTACTACGTGAACTAGAAGTTAAACCAGTAGATGATGCAGAGAGAACACCATATGTATGTATACAAATACTTGCAAAACATCTTAATGATGAAAATGTATACATGCCAAAAAATGCTAGACAAAGCGCTATAGAAGTCAACATAGAGTTACGATGTATCTATACTATTATTAAAAGAACATAGAGTTACAATGTACCTATACTATTATCAAGAGAAGAGAGTTCGTAAACCAAAACAGAATTTTTTTACCAAAATATCCCTCAAATATTAAACCATTGAACAGAAATATTCAAGAAGGACAAAAAGGCCAATTCAAAAAATAAAAGAAAAAGAAAAGAAATTTAACAAAAACATAAAAATAAAAAACAAAAAAGGTGGAGTAGTTTTCTCCACATTCTGTGAAATAACTGCCCACATAATTATCCACTATCCACACCCATAGGGTGTGTTTGGCGTCTAGTATACTAGAAGTTAAACCAGTAGATGGTGCAGAAACTAATCTATATGCAAAATAACATCGTTAGAGATAAGAGAACACCAGATGTGTATACAGATACTAGCACAACATCTTAGTCATGAAAATGTATATGTGCCAAACATACTAGAAAAAGTGCTACAGAAGTCAACAAGAAGTAGTAAGGTTTTTCAAACTTGTATCAACGCGTCTGACTGTAAAGGATACACTAGCACTGATGCCTGAATCTTACATAATTTCAGTCAGCAAGTGGGGAAAGAGATAAGATAGGAGGGAAGGGATCTCAGAAGTCTTTAACATAATTTAATACTTTTCAAGTTTCACACTTGCAAACTAAGTACAAACTGTTTTCTTTAGTTAAAGACATTTGTAAACTAAGTACACACTGTTTTCTTTTGTTAAAAATAATGAGCTAATGACACATTTAGGGTAAAAGTCGATGTCACCAGAAAAGATGCAGTAGAGCATACCGGAGAAAGTTGAAGAAAGCACCAATAATGAACATGTATTTATAGATACAATAAATAATTTCACATACAGTAAAACCTCGATAAATGAATATTCAATCAATTGATAACCTCGATTAAATAATAAATTTCTCCGGTCCCAACTCGGGATTTCAATAATAACCTCGCTAAATGCATAAGATAATAATTTTTTTAGACATCCTTTAAGATCCAGCAAATATATAAAGTAATAATTGATAAAATACATAAAAAGAAATATCACAAAAAAATATTAATAATTGATGAAATACATAAAATAAATACTATATAAAAATTCATAGTACATATTAAGGAACTTTCAACAATTTCTATTTTCTCAATTTAACTATTTCTCAAAATGTCCTTCTATAGTACTTTGCTTTTTCCTTGTATTTAAACCGCATTGAACTTCATCCTTGAATTTTTGCAATGCATACACCAAATTTGGAATTTTTTTTTTTTCATTTTGTAGCAAGTAGTTATTCAAAGTTACAATTGGTAGGGCACAACTGTCATCTGAATCTTGATCATCTCTCTCTAAAGTAATAAATATTCATTTATCGATAAATTAATAATTATTCATTTATCGATAATATAATAACCCCTCTAAAGTAATAATTTTCTGTAGTCCTAACACTATTCATTTATAAGGGTTATACTGTAGTTAATCAACATCTACAAATAGAACGAGAGAGAGGGGGCCACAAGGAATAGCAGGAGTACCTATATATACTGAGATTCAGTAGGAAACAACAGGTCTTGCTACAAGGGAGGAATATAAATACCTTGCAAGGAAGCGTATGTATGATAGGAGACATTGGCGATATTCGGAAGGGGACTTCAACGCCAGTGAAGAAGCCAACTGAGCTTCCAAATGAGCACGTGTCTGTACCCCGTCATCAGTTACCCTACAAGACAACACAACCTGATGAGTTTCAAGAGCAAAACACTACACTACATTATGGAGGTCAAACATATTAATATGGTCTCCAAAAATCCAAATTTCTAGCAACCAACCTGCTCCAAACCGGCTTCCTGGCCAAATATTTCCTAACATCAACCTGCAATGCAGCCAGCTCGCCGCTCTGAGTTGAAGTCAAATTCCAGGAGCTTGCAAAATTTGACCCAGGAAAGCAGTCATCTGCAACCCTAAGCCAACACATCAGGCCCATGTCGAAGAGGAATGCATGACGAGTCGCAAGAACAACAATAGGTGACCCAGATCTTGATAGTTTTGCTGATATAACTTTGACTATGCCTGGAAAGCATGGATAATGAGGAAAAATAAATAAAAGCAACCAGTGGTCAGGAATGTTCATGATGTTAAATAATATCTAACTGTCATGCTGAAAAGAAATGGCTTTGAGCCAGAGAGCCAACTAGAAAACAGAAAGTATCTCCATGTATCCAAAGACAAGTTGAATCTAGTACCTGCATCTTTTGCAGATGGGTTCGGGTTTGAAGTAACTAGAGATGCCAAGGAGTCATTAAGGAGACAGTTCCGTGTGAATAGATCCCACAGATACAAGGATCCTTTTCTTGTGACCAAAAACAACTTCCAGCACTCATCACAATCTATAAATATTGTAGCAGATCCTACCATCATTGTTGGCATAGCACGTCTCCCACACTTTGTGTAAACCTACTCAAGGGAACCAGAAAAAATTGATATGTCAGATATCCCACCACTTAGTGCAAGTGGTTATATAATTCTGTCTACCATTGCAGTAGAAACAGATCACAGTGTATTTCAATGTCTTCAGCTATATCATAGTATACCTAACATTCAGTTATCAGCCTAGGAACCCTCCAGCAAAAGGAATTTAATGCATGGTAAGAAAAGCTTTACCCAGTTAATGGTGGCAAAACCCTCTCTACAGATGTAAACATTGGACATGGAAAGAGCAGTTTAAAAAGAAAAAAAAATGCTAAACTCTGAACCTACTAGCTGTATTAGCATCTTCTGCAGCTATAATCTGTAAAAACAACTATTGTAAAGGAGTAATGCTATAGGCTTCGAGGGCGCTTTGTAGACAATTTACAGAAGTAGATTTATTAGAAAGAGCAAGGTGAGATCTGAAACTAGTGCTGTTGCGTGTTTTAGGCCTCACTAAATGGATGTACAAGAAAGCATCACTATTTGTAACAGATACTGTCCAATATTAAAGATGAGAAAGGAGGAGCCCTCCACTAGTCTTTTTTTTTTTTTTTTAACTATCCGCTACTTTATTTAAGGAGGCCTCTCCCACCTTCAATAGGTCCCTTTTATTCATGGTTGCTACCTTAAAGCCACACTGTTGTTACATGTATTTCTCAGTTTATAACTGAGAATATAAAAACACCAAAGTGGATGTAGTCTGAATCCACAGACTCGGGTCACCACTATAAATCCTGGTGCTTTTTGTATAATTGTGATGTTATGGTTTTATTTCTACAATTCAAAGTGAAACCCAAAAGTTGGCATTGACAACTTTGTGATATAGGACAACCAAGGGGTCACTGTATATTAAGGTCTCTAGGGGTGAATCTAAGGTCTATGGGGAAAGGGATGCCATGGTTAATAGATTTGGGAATGAAGGGAAAAGCTGAGAATGAAGGGAAATCTGGAAACAAACCAAGAATTCTCACGACTTTCAGTCGAGCGAAACTGTTTGAAAAAAAAAAAAAAACACAAGCAATTTCATTCACTAATTTTCAGGAGTATAGGATCCTCTTATACAGAGCTACAGAAGATACTAGAAACAGACCAACATTAAAGGACCGCTAGTAATGACTCTAGAAATCATAAAAAGTCAAAAACATTAATCACTGACAAAAAAATGCCTTGGGAAAACTAAAATGATCCAATACAAAGAAATGCATCCTAATGAAACATCTAGAAGACACATGAAAACACTACTAGAAGACTACAGCAAATCTAAATGTTTAGACTTTCTAATTTATTTCTCTATCGTTTTATCCATTCTCGACATATTCATAAGTCCACCTCTGATCTACAGTAGTTTTAATAACAAATTCGCAATATAAATATTCAATAGCAATTAGGCTTCATTTAATGGGACTTCTGGAATGCAACTCTTAACAGTTAAACTTATAATAAGATGATGTGAGGTGCAACCACTAAGAGCATAACTTAAATGTACACATAACTTTGTCCTTGTTATGAAAATATGCGGAGCTGTTTATCATAAAAATAAAAAATATAAAAATTATAATAAAAAACATGTGGATAAGTATGATGAGATTATAAACTGACCTGTACGCAACCATCTTCACAGCCAACAGCCCAAAAGTTTGCATTTCCAGCTAAAACAGTGACTTTCCCAGATATCCTATCAGACCAAAGAGTTTGCAACCCCCTTGTGCAAGTGATTTCAGTTTCTTTCGTAATAAATGTATTTCCCATGCCAAACACATCATTTGCAGCTTGTTCCCAAGGTCGAGCTTCCAAACAAATTGGCACTGTGTCTTCCCATTCTTTCTTATCGAACACCCGGATTGAAAGAAAAGAACTACTAGAGCCTACTGAGTTACACGCCTTCACATTTCCCGTTTGTTCCACATTTATGCTTTCATCTCTGCTTGTGGAAGCAGGAACCTTCTCAATAACCAGACTTTCAGTAATCATAGCTCTGGCAGTGGCCCCATATCTTTCCTTTGTATCAGTGTTTCGGCCAAGTGTTCCCCTGAAAGAAGTTTCTCTAATGCCACTATCAGTAACAACTAAACCATTATCATCCTTCCTATGATCAGAAGACATGGGAGGGAAGTCAAGTGCTTGGGATTGAGCCCCAATAGAGATATTTTCCTGCTGGGAAGGCACCCCGACTGCTTCTGGAGTAATCCTTTTTCTACCATCAGGGCGTCTATATTCTCTCTGCTTCACAGGACCAGATATTCGGGTAGCCATCGAAACTTTATTTAAACAATCAGCAGCAGCACCTCCACTCTTTTTCATATCAGCAAGCTGAGTCTCAGAAGCTTTTGTTGCAACCCCCACATGAGCAGAAGGTTTCTCAAGTGTGTGATTTTGTTGAACATCCAGAGAGACCTTCTTGCTTGCCGCTTGCTTAGCAGAAGCTGCTTCAAGCAATAACTGTGCTGGGCTTTCAGCTAAGTTTGCTTGCCGACCTCTAACATCACCATAACGATTTCTCTTCAACTCATCTAATTCTGCATCGCTTAACCGGTGACCAAGTTCTTTCACCTCAAAATGGAAAGTAGCCACCGAACCATCCAAAGAACATGCAAAGAGCGAATAACCATCAGGGCTCCTGTTTACAAACGGAAAAGAAATTATGTATTAAAAAAAATTAATAATAATAATAATAATAATAAATAAAAACAATCATTAGATTAAATTGTTTCTTGAAATGACAATCATACCAGGACAGATCCACAACACTTTGAGTAAAGAAATGCTTTGCAACAAATAGAGGACGTGGGCTTGCAGTCGTCCATACAGTTATTGTCCGGTCCTGACTCCCAATTGCAATAACATTATAAGGTTGTGGTTCTTTCCCTCCTGTCTTCGAAGCCCCATTAGTCCACCCCACGGGTGCAGTTTTCCCTTCCTGAGCATTGGTAAACTTCCTCATAAACATTGAATGATTAAACTTCACAACGATTATAGGAGCATTATGTCCTAGGAAGTCAAATGTGGCAGACCATTCGCCTCTCTCAAGAACAGGTGCTGAATGCCTTGGTTTCTGGAATCCATGAGTAGTAGTAATGAAGTGGCCACAAGGTGACCATCCAAGACGCCTGAAAAAGGTAGATCCAAGCTGAAACAATAAAGACGGTCAGAAGTTGATCTTAGCAATTGTTGTAAAATAAATACTTCATAAACACAATTGACATACTGATTTTGCCCAGTGACCGTCAGTCCTGTGAGCAAGACTCCAGTCGCTTGTCTTCCAAATAATTACTGTCTTATCATCTGATTGACTTGCTATGAAGGAGCCAATGGGATCCCAAGTAACTCCTTTAACCAGGCTAGAGTGACCCCTAAGAACAGCAGTGCAAATACCATTGCTCATATTCCAGATATGTATAGTATTATCTAAACTTCCACTGGCCAACATTGAGTCATCTGGAGACCAATTAAGATCCACCTACTTTTTAAGCATGGAAAGGGAACAAACCAGTTAGGCAAACCCGCTGGGGACTACAAATTCATAACATTTACTTATAGAAATTTAAATAAAACACAACTAAATTATAAATTCATAGATTTCAAAAGAGGAAGCTGTAGAAAAGAATAATCAACAGGTAACTCCCAAGGTCAGATTAACTGCACCTTGAAGAAAGAAATACCAGAAGCAAGATGTGGTAATTTTGAGAAACAAAAGGTAGATTCATATCATGAAACAAAACATAATTTATTCAAAACAACTAATCAAACAGTAGAAGCAATGGCATTACCACATCTGCAGTATGCCCTCTCAAAGTCATTATAACTTTCCAATTCTCAACGTCAGGGGGCTCTCCACTGCCAAACTCGGTGGTTCCCGAACCAGGCTTCCTCTCATGAATTAGAATCACTTGATCATCGGATCCTGTTGCAACATAACGACTGTGCTTAGCCCACCTAACACAGTTAACAGAACCAAAGTGATCACGGAGGGTTGCAAGTAGCCTCTGAGTTGAGTCCTCATTTTCCATATGCCGGCCAAGAGATTTCATGTTCCATATTCGCACCTGCAATTGGAAAAGTAAGGAAGAAACAGCTTCCATATGTTAGTAGGGTGTGTTGACACCATAAAATTAATAATAATCAAAGTGTCTATTGCAAGATATGCCCACATCAACAAAATTGTGTGGCTGTTCAAACACCAAATCTAATCAAGAATTGTCAAGGTGTTCTGGGACTTGTTAGAGCTACTCAAACTTTATAATACAGTTTCAGGTCTGACAGCAAAACAAACCAAAATGTTTTCTAGTGGACATTAACTCAGAGAAGGTAAAACTTCCAGATTGGCAGAGTTCAGTTGAAGTATTTGAGTCAAACAGCTATCAAGATATCCATCATTAATGACATGTTATCCTCAGTTTAAGGGATGCCAAGTTAGGCTGCATTTATGGATATTAAAATAATAAATTAATACTCGAGTACTTCGTTTACACTGCTTCTTTAGAATGCTAATAATCATAAATGAAGTGATTCCTACATCATGTTGCAGAAAACTCAAGTTAAAATAACACATATTTCTCTAGTATTTTTAAACCCACTCTGTCATATAATCCAACTCAAATTCGGATTTCATCGACCTGAATCAATTCTCTTAGTCTGATTACACAATTTCTATATAAGAATTCAGATCCTTCCAACTTCTCAATCAAAAACACAACACTAGACAAAATTTCAAACCTATTTCGCCATCGAATTTCTCCACCTACTACACACAGACTAAAAAATTGAAAATTCCAACAAACTAAGCCAAATAGATGTGTTGTTTGCTCAGGAGAAACCTAAAATTCCGGCTTCGTTTCCCACATTCCATATACTAAACCAAAAAATCAAAACCAGATTTATTCCATGTTCCTACATTTTGATAAACAATACAAAAGCAGAATAGAGAAGGCGGACCTTGTGATCGCCCCCACCGGTGGCAAGCCGAAGCCCACCGGGCTGAACATCAATGGAGAATATCTGCAGTCCTTCGTGCTTGATCCAACTGGGCTTCTCCGCAATCATCTCTCTCTGCTACTTAATTCCAAAACCCTAAGTTTTAACAAACCAAAACCCTTAAATGGATGAAACTACTTTTGTAACGGTCAAATCTCTTAGGAGGTTGATTGCGGGGGCTTGATTGCGAAAGTTGCAGAGTGAGAGAGATGAGAAGAGAGGGAGAGAAGAAAAGTGAAGAAAGGGAGTGAGGAGGAAGCGACTGAGAATTTTGGAAGATTTTGAAATGCACCGAGAAGGAAAAGTTCGGGTGTCACTTCTGTTTCGTTTTTTTTTTTTTTTTTCTTTTCTACTTTTCTCTTTTTTATTCGTTTTGTAATTCCACCGAGAGCCAGCGTTTAGTTTAGCTAAATATTCTATTTTTCAATAAAGAATTACTCCACCCACAAAAAGAAAGAAAATCTTATCTTTGACCTCAATATTAACGGTTTCCTCGCTATTGAATACGACCAATCTAAGGCATGTACTTGTTAAGTAAGCTAAGTATGCTCGTCAAGAAACAAGGCAAGTCAAACCAAGCTCAAGTTTTGTGTAAAGCCGTTTGCATCAAAATCATCTCAGGCCCAAATTAGAGGATGAGGGACTTGCGATCCAATCACCATTGTGGATTGCGAGAGCGTGCCAACTTGCAACTGATTGGTCAAACGAGATTTTGATATGATTTGCGCTTGATCTGAGTTCTTTCAAGCGATTGTGGGTCGAGGAAGGAACATTTTCGACTGTTGGGTTCTCTTACCTTTATTGCAAGGACTTTTGGCGTTTTCACTGACATTGTTGCTTCTTTTTTATTTGTATGATTTTTTAAAATAGATTGCAAAAAGTAAAGGTGAGAAAAGTAAGAGCAAAAAATAAATGCAGGCAATTTAAATTGCAGGAGTCCTTCTAATGATGACTACTTTGATGAGGACTAGTTTAGGACTTTCTAATTAACGGTTTGGGATACTCACTTTTCGATTACATTACGGCAAATCAACCATTAGATATTTATATATGCATGGGTATATCACTTTTGAAAATTTTCTTCCAAATTGTTGATTGTTAAGGTACCGAACTAGATCAAATAAATGGACAAATCAAATCTATCAAACATGAACCATTCATATTCATAATTGATAAATCACGATTATGAATGCCTTAACGATTTTCAATTTGGTTGAAAGACTGCATAAATGATCTACACATGAATATTTAAACATCTAACGATTGATTTACGGAAATATGATCGAAAAGTGGGTTTCACAAAAAAGTCTCTAACTAGTCTTCATTTGAAGCTCTCTCTTTAAATAGCATAAAACTTAAACGAGGAGTAAAGTGTTGAAGGTAAATTGCAGAAGGTAAAAAAATGATAAATTGATAAAATGCAAGTAAGGTAGAGAAACAAGATAATACTGAAAATGTAGATTACTGAAGTTGTGTTGTGTTAGTCAGGGACTCTTTACAATGAGCTAGAGGGTCGTATTTATACAATTGCAAACATAAGGTTTAGGAAAGTAAATACAATTGAATTTCGATCTTAATGACTGGCCATTTACGGCTTCATCATAATTAATTTGGTCTTAATTGTACAATAAATATGAAATATCATCCTTCAATGCTTTTAATTAGCCCTTGTTGCCATGTAACATCGTTGCTCCCATATTTGGTATGTTATGTCATTTATTGGTGTTGAATACCATATAATGAATCTCGACGGATCTCAATAAGAACTAATGATAATATCTAACTTAATCGCGATAGCTATCATTAAATGTCATAATCTTCACTAGCTAAGGCTTAGCTGACGTGCAAAAAACAGGTACAAACAAAAGCTTGCAAGCCACATTCAAACGCAACTATTTAAATTTGACAAAAAAAAAAAAAGCCAAATTTGAGCACATGATAATGCTCAACTTGGCTCAACTCGTTTACACCCCTATCAAGAATGTTTTTCGACTACAACTTTTGTTAGATTTTTATACATTAGATATACTTTGGAGAAAGAAAAAAACCTAGAAGTTGATAGCATTAGATCAACAGCCAAAAGGCTAGAGACTACAAGCACTTCAAGATAAAAAAATAAAATAAAATAAAAAAGAGCGAGGCAACAGCCAAATTCATATCTAAGCACTACAACTCATTATAAAACAATTTGAGCTCGCTTTTTTATAGCAAACCTATGCACAAAAAGTAACTCCGTGTTTTTTAAGAAAAAATCATCAATTAGCCCTCCATCTGCCTATACACAATTGTGTTACGAAACATAAAGCTACGTCCTATCAAATAAATAGGAGCCAAATCCTCATCCACAAGCCAATTTCTCCGATCTAACTCAAGATATTTACCAATTCTATAGAATCATGATCTAAATTATGACTGACACTATATACGGTAAAAAGCCCAACATCACCTGAGGAGGTCAAACTCTCGGGTCATGCCAACCTAAAGTACTAAGTAATGAATGAGGGTGTCAAGCACCCTCCAGCCTAACCCAATTCTAGAAGAAGCAGACTCACTCAAAAAGGGCTCAGAATAGGCTGAACCCACATGGCTCAGGCCCAGACCCAGAGGCCCAAGCCCTAGCAAGAAGGTTGGCAGAAACACACCCCTGTTGCCAACCTGCTGTCGTTGCCGTTAGGACCTCTGGGACAAAAATCATAACAAGCTCCGGCAAACCTCGAACACCGTTCTGCCCCAAAGCGCTTGACCTCGATCTATTTCCCCGCCATCGAACCGCCTTGCTAGACAATCAAACCCAGATCGCCTCGTTGTCCCAACATCGATGGAACTACTGGCATCACCACCAAACTGAGGTCAAAGACACGACTGACCTCTTTTGCCTTCAATCTGAAATCACGCCGGTCGGCAACGCACGCCCAACGCCCTGTGTTGCCACAACTCGCGACGAGAAGCTTTGCCGTCACTATGTTAGCCTGCAGCTGGATAAACTTCCGCTGTCGCTACACTCTGCTAAACCCTAGGATTTTTCTCTGCCTAAATCGCTTTCATTTTCCCTTATTCCAACTCAAAAGCTCTATTGCTATTTACTATTTACACAAAGTGAACTGTAAGTGCACATTCCCCTAAAATTTAATTTATATTTGTAGTGACTCTCTAAGGAATTAAAACGGGTAAAAAAATCCACACAAATTCAAATTTAATACATCCTCTTAAATAATTACTCCCGCTGGCGCTTTTGCTCCGGTCTTGGTTCAGACCAAAACGAAAGACTTTGAGAGCATGACCGCAAAGCCCGGTTTGAGGAGCCTTGCAATCTCTTTCACAAAGCGAGCTCTCACACAAACCCACCTTTCCTCTCAAACCAAACGTCTCTCTCACTCTCAGCCTATTTCTTTGGCTCTCAAGCCCAGCAACAGTAAAAATGCACACCACCTGTTCGATAAAACTCCCAAGAGAGACCCCTTAGAATACACCCACTTACTCTTCGACTATACTCGCAATGAGCGCAACCATGAAGCCATCAACCTCTTTCTGGGTGTTTCCCGGGCCGGTTTGCCGGTCAATGGGTCGGTTCTGTCTTCTGTGGTTAAGGCTTGTGGAAGCTTGTGTGATCAAGTTGTGGGTAGACAAGTGCATTGTCAGTGTGTCAAATCCGGGCTTGGGGAAGATGTTAGTGTTGGGACCTCTCTTGTCGATATGTATATGAAAACCGAGGGTGTTGTGGAGGGGAGGAGAGTCTTTGATGAGATGAGGGAGACGAATGTAGTGTCATGGACTTCATTGATTTCGGGTTACGCAAGAAACGGATTGAATGACCCGGCGTTGGAGTTGTTTTCGCAGATGCAAATGGAAGGAAATAAGCCGAACCCGTTTACGTATGTGGCTGTGCTTGGAGTTTTGGCAGATGACGGGTTGGTTGAGAAGGGAAATCAGGTTCATGCCATGGTTGTAAAGAATGGTTATGTGGCGATTACGTTCTTGTGCAATTCGTTGATTAACATGTATCTGAAGTCAGGGATGGTTAGTGAGGCTAGAGCTATTTTTGATTGTATGGCAAGTAGAGATGAGGTCACATGGAATAGCTTGATTGCTGGTTATGTGACGAATGGGCTTGAGTTGGAAGCTTTTGACATGTTTAATCAGATGGGGATTGCGGGTATTAAGTTCACGCAACCGATATTTGTTACAGTTATCAAGTTATGTGCTAACTATGAAGAATTGGGCTTTGCAAGACAGCTACATTGCCGTGTTTTGAAGAGTGGTTTGGCATCCCATCGCAATATTGAAACAGCACTCCTGGTGGCTTACAGTAACTGCAGTGAAATGGACGATGCTTATAATATGTTCTCCATGATGCAAGGTGTTCAAAGTGTAGTAACTTGGACGGCCATGATCAGTGGGTACCTGCAGAATGGTGGAACAGAGAAAGGAGTGAAGTTATTCTGTAAAATGAGCAGAGAAGGTGTTAGACCAAATGATTTCACTTATTCTGCCATCATTATGGCCCACCCTTCTATATCTATATTCCAAGTACATGCACAAGTTATAAAAACTAATTATGAGAAGTCACCTTCAGTAGGAACTTCACTCATAGACGCTTATGTTAAGACGGGAAATGTTCCTGAAGCTGAAAAAGTTTTCCAAACAATTGACGAGAAGGATGTTGTGGCATGGTCAGCAATGCTTGCTGGATATGCTCAAATAGAAGACACCGTGGGAGCTATTAAAATTTTCCTCCAGTTGACAAGAAGAGGGGTCAAACCTAACGAGTTTACTTTGTCTAGTATCATTAATGCTTGCGCTGGACCTTCAGCAACAGTGGAGCAGGGGAAACAATTTCATGCTTGCTCAATTAAACTCAGGTTGAACAATACTTTGTGTCTAAGTAGTGCTCTTGTTACCATGTATGCAAAGATGGGGAATATTGAAAGTGCAAATGAAGTTTTCAAGAGACAAGGTGAGAGAGACTTAGTTTCGTGGAACTCTATGATCTCTGGATATGCGCAACATGGTCAGGGGAATAAGGTACTTGAAGTATTTGAGGAGATGCGTAGACAAAATTTGGAAATTGATGGGATAACATTCATTCTCATAATCTCTGCCTGTACTCATGCAGGCTTAGTAGATGAAGGTAAAAGATTTTTCAATATTATGGTCCAAGATTACAATATTGATCCTACAATGGAGCACTATTCTTGTATGGTTGATCTGTACAGCCGAGCCGGAAAGCTTGAAAAAGCAATGAATCTTATAAACAGCATGCCCTTCACTGCAGATGCAAATGTGTGGCGAGCTCTCTTGGGTGCTTGCCGTGTTCACCGCAACTTAGAGCTGGGAAAACTCGCAGCAGAAAAGCTCATTTCACTTCAGCCCCAAGACTCCGCTGCTTATGTTCTGTTGTCAAATATTTATGCTGCAGCTGGAAACTGGCAAGAGAGAGATGAAGTGAGGAAGTTGATGGATGAAAGAAAAGTGAAAAAGCGGCCTGGGTATAGCTGGATTGAGGTGAAGAACAAGACCTATACATTCTTGGCCGGTGATGTTTCACATCCCATGTCGGACCAAATATACTCAAAACTTGATGAGTTGAATAACCGATTGAAGGATATGGGTTATCAGCCTGATACAAACTACGTGCTCCATGATGTTGAAGAGGAACACAAAGCAGCGTTTCTTTATCAACACAGTGAGAGGCTGGCCATTGCTTTTGGATTGATTGCCAAACCTCCAGGATCTCCTATCCAGATTTTGAAAAATCTTAGGGTATGTGGAGACTGTCACACTGTTATTAAATTAATTTCGGTGATAGAAGCGAGGGATATAGTTGTCAGAGATTCAAATCGATACCACCACTTCAAGGGTGGTTTATGCTCTTGTGGAGATTATTGGTGAGACCCCTTTGGGGAAAAGGACTTAACAATAAGTTTGGCAGGGTTTCTCATGCAAGTCATCAAGAACACCTTCAAACAAAGCAGCTGCATGACTTCTAGCCTCTAGATGATGCATAAATTTCATCAGGGGAAAACACAGATTGTAGCATGACAAGTTTATTCTTAACTTACCATGAAATATTTAAGTCATGCCACCAACTAGCAGCTGTACTTTATGTGGTGTGCGAGAACCCAATGGTATTTCCCACTAAAGAAGAGTTGTATACCAAGGTTTTAAATTTTAAAAGATGACGAGATCAACAGTCTCATGGACCATCCTGGGATAAATTTTTCTCTTTGGTGACAATTTATCTCCAATGGTAGTTGGTTGGTTCATGTGGTCTGGAGTTATTTGCAAGGCATGTGATAGTACCAATTAACAGTCTCGTGGAAAATTCATTCTGGGTAGCATTGTGCCACCTTTGCTCGTGGTGCTTGGTTGGTCCATGAAGTCGGGAAATTTTACCGCCACCACTCCTGTTTGTGAGGTATGTGAGAGTACCAATTTAATATTTTGAGGATTATTTATGCTATATGACTATTTCGTTTCTGATGTGCTACTAATGCATTAACAGTTTAATTTTCTTCATTAAACTGAATTGAAAACTTAAAGCCTTGAGTATATGGAACCTTTGAGTCCTTTTTTCTTTTCTTTTTTTCCTAAGTTGCACCTACATGGTTACATAACACGTTTGAGAAATTTCATGTGTGAATATTATGATAAACCTAATGAACATTTTTAGGTATTGGACCTTACATTTCACAGTTCCATGGAAAAGACATGGATCGATTGAAAAATTTTGTTATAGTTGTTAAAGCAGTCAGGTGAGGTTGACGAACTGTGTCATGGATGAAACTGCTAATTGGGAAAACTTAAAAGACCATGAAATTTTACTTCACTAACCGTACCTAGATCGCTAAAGTACGAGGACAACATATCATCATCTATAACTAATAAGATAACTTGCATGTTTCATAAAGCTAATGAGATGCTTAACTTTCTCTCTAGTGTTGTACTCTTTGGCTCTCTAATTCAGAATGCCACCTATAAATGAAAGGGATGAAGATATTTAATCAGTATTTCGAAATGAAAGTCTATTGGAAGTAACAATTAACTTTTGATCTAATAGACAAATACATTTCGCTTCATAGCTTTGGATGACAATTGACTAATGCAATCATCTTGTATGATTTAGTATCTGAAACATGTTGAAGGGCTCTCGTGTCTATGTTGAAAGCACATTAAGACCAATAGGACTCCTAACATTCTGAATGCCATTACTCCATGTCAGAGCTCCAAACACAAAGGTTCCATTACTATTCTTGAGGGGGGTGAAATCAACACAGAAAGACATCTTTTCCCCGGTATTTTTAAACTTGAGTTTAGCTGGTGTTACTGTAACATTTACACCTGCCGGGTAGTCTACATATGCAGCATATACCGTTGGGCCTCTGCCGTAATAAGTAACTGTCCGCTGAACAGATAGCCTTCCACTCATTTTTGACACGCCAATGGAAGGGTAGTTAAAATTGTAGGAAGGTATAGAAGGCTTCTGGCAATAAACTAGATTACCAGTGAGGTTTTTCAGTTGCAAAGTGCTAGCCCCAGTGCTGCAGAGAAAATCGATTATGTCATGGGAATCAAAATCATATACAAGTCCAGGATCAATTGCTGCAGCTGGGTTAATGTGTCCAGATCCGTAGTCAAAAGGTGTGGTAGGGGTGCCATTTGGATCTCTCCCAATAGGGCGTTTGTTGTTGTCTAGAGCTGTTGCTGCAACAACATATGAAAGAAATATTTGAATATAAAGCTAGTTGAGATTATTTCAGTCAGTCAGAAAAATCTTGTATTCAGCTTGTTGAATATATTACTAAAACTTTTCAACTATATTGACCTGTTGTCATTATTGCAGACATTATGGCTGCCGGACTCCAGGAAGGTTGGTATGATTTCAAAGTTGCTGCAACTGCAGATACATGTGGACAAGACATCGAGGTGCCAGAAATGATGTTATAATTGACAGACCTTTCTGCTGTGGGTGTAGTTGAGACCGGAGACCATGCTGCTAAGATATTCACCCCTGGTCCTGTAATATCTGGCTGCAATTCGAAGTTGCACAGTTGGCTATGATTAGGAAATTCAGTTGTGCATTTAATCTAGGACATAGCACTGATGATGGCCTTTACCCATATTGGAGCATTAATAATAAACTTTATATATTTTGGATTTATTTGAGGAGATAAATGAAAATTTTGATAGAACTTACTTTGATAATGTCTGGGGTTATGATATTTGGCCCCATGGAGGAGAACACTGCCATCTCAGGTGCAGGTTTAGTTTTCACAATTGTTGTCGTTTGTGAGATTCTAGCAACTGGGTACCTGAAACAAAAATACAGTCAAATTTCTTATCAATTTTGACCTTCTCAATGGCTAGTAACACTGAATTGTTGGATATCCGTAACTTTCAATTTATTTACTTTTCATTGCTGCCACTGCAGATATAGGGCAAGCAAGCTCAGAAAACTCACTTCTCTGTTGTCATGTATGATTGAAGCTGTGCTGCCTCTTCTTGACCAATTAGGGTGGCCGGGATGACAAACTCAAAACCAACATCTTTGAGAAATGGATCCACAAGAATCATTCCTACACCACCACCTTGTCTTACAACTATACTTTTTTCCCTTCGGTTGTCGGTAAATGTCTCAAAGGTGCACACAACAATTTTTCCTTTAATTAAGCTTGCATTTAGAGTATTGTCCTTGCAGAAGCTGATAAAAGAAAATAAAAAGATAGAAAAAGACAATTTTAAGACCTTAACGTGTTAAACATATTAGATATATTAGGTTGAATATCGAAATTCAACCAAATAAAAAAAAAGTTTGAAATTTGAATACAAATTGGAAGTATTATTAGCATAATATGGAAACGTGTGTTTTTTTTGTTATTATTATTATTATTTATTTATTTATTTATTTTTTTTTTTTTAATTGTTGGTGCTAAGGAGCCTGTTTTGAGTGTGTGTAAGCATCAAATGTGTGAAAAGGAAAATTACCTTGCATTCTTTGCTGTGACTCCGGGGGCAGCTGCAACACTTGCAGCAATCAAACTGTAAGACTTATCCATCTTCAGTGGGTTTAAAGAGGAACCCTGAAATCACAAAATTTATAGCCAAAGGTCAGTTACATGTGTGGTTTTATGTGACTGATCATTAAAGTCTGCTGCAATATTTGATGCCAACTACACCTTTAGTATTTGTGAATTTCCCAGATAAACGTTTGAATGGAATTCTCTATCCAAAGTGCTTGCAGCAACAGTGAGAATCCAGGGAGCTACATTGCATGCAGTACTAGGGAAACCAGAGTTCCCTGCCGATGCAGAAACAAGTATTCCTTTCTGGAATGCATGGAAAGCTCCAATGGAGACTGCATCTTCAAAATATGTTGGCTGTGGAGGATCAGGGCCAAGGGAAAGGGACAGAATATCGACACCATCACCAATGGCATCATCCAGAGCTGAAAGAAGGTCTGCATCACTACACAAGCCGAACCAACATGCCTTGTAGATAGCAAGTCTGGCACTTTCTGCACCGCCTCTTGCAGTTCCTGTGGCCATTCCCAAGAAGCTGACATTAGTTACTGTGGATCCAGCTATCGTGGAGGCAGTGTGACTCCCATGTCCATCAGCATCTCGAGCTGATCTGAAGAAAGGAAGAGGTGCAAAGGACTCAAGTGGCCCATTTTCTACTTCAAATCCATGATAATAGAAGCGAGATCCTATGATTTTTCTGCAAGTAATAAACCAATTGTTAGACTTTTAGTGTCTGAACATACATTATCAAACATTGTTCACTCGTACTATCAAGTAGAACCAACTTTTCAAGCCATTATACAGTTAATGCGTATTTATTTCTATCCAGGCTTATTTTCAGCAAACCTCAACTTTTCATACTACTGTCATTTTACACCTTCACTTTTATTTTGTTGCAGTTTACCTCCTAAAAGCCCTACTATCCACTATTTCGTCGACTGGAGGGAATGGTTGCCGGAGTTGACGAAATAATGGACAGTAGGGATTTAGGGTGTAAGTGAGACAGTGTGAAAATTTAGGGACCGATAATTGGTTTTTTTTTTTTTTTTGTCTGTGTAAGAGTTATACGAATGAATTATAATTCTAGGGCATGTAGGGTACCTGTTGCAGTTGGCCAATGTAAAATTCTGACCAGTAACACACTCTCCTCTGAATTTAGCTGGCACAGGTCCTAATCCTTCATCATTGAAGCTCTCTGACTCTGGCCAAACTCCTGTAGAACATATATAATCATGAGAGAATACGAGAAGAGACAGATGAGAGGAAAAATAAGCTATATATAGTTATATACCAGTGTCAATTACACCAACAATGACGTTGGATTTGGAACCCATTGGCATTTGATTGTAATTAGGAGTAGCGTCTACGCCTAGAAAATCCCAGGAATGTGTTGTGCTCAGTTTGTTTGTCTTGCTCTCAAACACCGAAATAACTGAATCATGTTCTGTAATACATGAACATAAGTCAAACTCGAGAAATGATAAGAGACCGAAAGATGTTCTGATAAATTACCATTTTTTCTTATGTTTCTTAGTGTAAGGAGTTTCTAGTCTTGTAGAACAGAATAATATAAGAGTCACAATTACCAGCTAGTTGTTGAGCTTGATCTGGTGTAAGCTTGGCTGAGAAGCCTTGGAAACTTTTACTGTAATGGTTAAGTGCTGCTTCTTGTCCACCAGTACTGAAAGTTATTCCAAGTAAATAATATTATGCTATAATAACGAAACACCTCGAAACTGAAAGAGATGACGTAGCTGCATGAAGTAGTCAAATTGATTCCTGCCTGCCAGTGACTGAAGCAAGAATCTCATGGTTAGCTCTGATGACAGAATCCGAGTTGGAGTGCGAGGGGTGCCCCATGTAAACAATATAGTGCTGCAAAATGAAAAGGAAAATGGAAATTGAATTTAAATCATGCATACATAGTTCAATCACTATATTGATAAGGTGGGGATTGGGGTTTTTATCTTATACTTAAGGATGTCCAAGGAACAAAAAGTAGTAGTCTATACTAACAGGTGGTTGCAGCCACTTTACTGTTAGAAAATTTTTCATACCATATCAAAACCACTTATGACTGATTTCAATCTCTATAATGAACTATCGTTCTCCCAAGATGGTAGTAGAACTCATTTAATTAAAAAAGTAAATTAATAACATGAAATGAAACTACAAATGTGACAGCTATGCATGGCCAAAACTTGCAGCGTTGAGACACCATGCTTGAACATGGACCTTGTTTTGCAGGTTATGTTAGGGGAAATACTATTCGCACTTCTGGCTTGTATTCTTATACCCTTTCTGAAGGAGCACAGATAAGCATTGCTATAATAGCTCGTGATCTGCGCTTCTCCATACGGATGCAAGAAGCTTTCGGATAAGTGTGAATAGTACTCTTATTTCTGAAAGAGTGAGAACAAGTGTTGGCTCCCTAACACTGTACTTCCTCTCTATCATTACCTTTGTGTCAGCAGTGGCTCCATGGGCCAAAGAAAGTCTAAGGAACAAGAGAAGAGTGAGGACCGTAGTAAGTTTCAGGATACAACCAGAAACCATAATGATCAAATGATAGAAATCAGAGCACTGAAGGACTTTATTCCGGTTACAGGATCATTTTATAGCTCAAACAAGGCATATACGGAGATGGCCGGCCGGCCCTTTATGGTTCTTTCATTAAAGTTTGCTCATAAGATTCACACACTCGGAATAAATCTTAGAGCCGGCTTTTGTTGCTTCTCTGAGAAATATTCAATTATGACCCAGAAAGCCAAAGACATGGTCAGTTTTGGACAATAGTTGATGGGCAACTGAATTTGTTTTTAGTTAGGAGACTATACTGTAGTTTAATAGAAAATATGCTTAAGCAAGCTCGACAAAATGTGGTTCTCACAACACAACAACAGTTAGATCCAATACAGAAGAGGGTATAGTGATTATGTCTTACAAATGTCACTACTTTCCCACATAGTGATGATGAAACAGTGATAAACAAAATATACAAAGAAAGAACATAGATACAGCATTGCAAGAAGCCAGCTTAACTGGGACGGTATAATGTAGCTGTAAAGCTCAACGTTTGTAACTTTAAAGACCAGTCGTATGGCTAAGTACGACATGTTTCAGAAGAAATACGGGGGAAAGATAGCTAAATAGAGAGGGAGGAGCCAAATCATATGCTATTGAGAAGCACTTCCTAGGGAAGGTAAAATACAGTCCCTTTGAGAAACGGAATAGGGATCTACAAAATTTGAGGGTTGCCATACCCATTATGCGAAGAACGGGCATATTTTGCCCAAGCCTCGCACAAGTTTCCTTCCATTTTCGGGGTGGGGAGGGAAAGGAAACAGATCTATGACTCAGAGAGTCTAGATCTATCCAGGTCAGAGGCACATCCAATCCTGAAATACAGAAGATGCATCATGAATCTATCCATTAAAATACACATGAACTGATAAACAGAATCGTCGAGGGAAGTAACAGAAGACAAAGCACCACTCGGAATCTAACCAGATAATTGTTGGTCAACTACTATTTAGAGAAGCTACCAATGTGGGCGACAAACATTATTTGATGTATCAACACTTGAAGAAAAATATATGTTGAACTGTACTTTACACAAGTTGAAAAGAAGCAACTCGATATCAAACACCAGTATTTCCATTTCAATACAGAAAAAGGGAAGTCATATCACCTTCCTCATTGAAGAAACTAATGTAGAGTATTTAGTCCATTAGATCCAACACTAATACATACAAATCACGGCAATTGCACTGACGGCTAGTGTGGATCAATGTGATATTGATACAGAAAATTCATCACCCTTCCTCTCCAAATTCTTTTGTGAACCTTTCATGAACTTCAAGGTCACCTTTGCTCACAGTAGGCCTCTGTCTAGCAAGTACCTTATCAAAATCTGTTTTTGTGATAGGAGGTAGAAGGATCTGCACGGCATTAATAAGCAATAACTAATTAATATGAAAGTGTTAAAAAGTGAAAACCATTTTACATTAACATATTAGAAATTGTTCCTTCTCATATGGATTCATTATAAATAAATCATACAAAAGAAATTGGATGTCATATTAACATTTATTAGAGTGAAATGTGCCTGTTCGAATGAATAAATAAGATATAAGATTTCCAATGCTTTATAATCATCATGAATACAAAGGGCCCACAAAATTGTGTGTTAGAAGTCGCAATGGGCAAGACCACAATATTAAACCCAAAAGGTATTCAAGTCACCCACAGCAACATTCATCTGAATCAGAAACATGTCAACATACCTGTGAAGCTAGTCCTTGGGCTGCCAACTCCTGCATGGTGATTTGGACGGCACCCGGTTGCTTTGGTCCGCAAGGTATGAACATATTATCAGAATTCTTGAAAAAGAACATGGCATCTTGTGTTTTGCGTACAGGTTCAAAAAGAACATCCTTCACCTGCCAAATTCAAAACAGAACAAGAAAAACAAAACAGTCAATGCAACAAACAATTCTCAATTAAACCATAATTTAAGGTATACTAATAAAAGACAGGATAAGAATATAAATGCTTTCTGCTTACACAAACAGAAATATCTGAACCCGAAAATCCCTCAGTTTTGCGACCTAAGCTTTCAAAATCACTCTCTGTCAAGTTGTGAGGAGTATCTCCTAAGTGGACCTGTTCAGATTATAAAATTAAAAGCAGAATAAACTTTCAGTATACACAGGATCACTTATTGCAAAACCAAAACACTTATTTGATTACTGCAAAGAAAAAGAATGAAAAAAAATAAAGGGCCAGTACTTTGAACATATGCTGTCGAGCCTTTACATCTGGAAGGGGAATGTATATACGCTTGTCAAAACGTCTTCGAATGGCCTGTAGTTACCATTTGTTAGCCAAGGCTATATAATAACTCTGATAATGAAGACCAATGCAAACAAGCTTACATATTACGTTTCTCCTTACCTGGTCTAATGCATACGGAGTATTTGTCGCTGCAAGAACAAGAACTTTTTGGTCATTGGTTCCCACACCCTGAAGCATGTGAGATAAAAGGTTCAGCAAACCATTAAGACTTATAATTCATCAATTTAATTGGCATAAATTTTAAAACTGCTTTTCATTAACTCAGAGTAATAGACCATGCACAAGCCAGAAGTGATGAAGCTCTAAAGCAGGTATGTGCGCCATCAATTTAGTTGACATAAATTTTAAAACTGCTTTTCATTAACTCAGAGTAATAGACCAAGCACAAGCCAGAAGTGATGAAGCTCTAAAGCAGGTAGTTATGAATTACTTATATGTGATCCATTTATAAACTATAAATGACCATGCAGAGCTCAGTCTACATGACAGCACACCAAAGATTGTATTCCATTGAATGAAAAAATTGGAAGAAGGACAAAGGAAGGCAAGTTACATTCATTTTGAGAAAACAAGCAAAACATGAGTATATTATTTTTCTTGCATACTCTATTACTTCGTCCTTTCTCTCTCAAGCCAAGGAACTAACTCTGTAATAAGGTCCTTAAATGAGACCGCGTGTGAGAACCTCTTTTTTACTATTAGACAATATGAGAACTGCATCTCACTTTCTGTTAGTAACATGAAACCATTCTGTTTCAATAGAGGTATGAGAAACGGTAGGGGGCATGTTCAATTTTAAAGTCCCTTATATGAGAACTTGATAGAGAATAACTCCATAGGTATAAGAACATAAATTAAAAAAAAAAAAAAAGGTAACAGACAAGCATGGTACAAAATATAGTATATGGAAAAAAATTGGGAGATGATGAAAATTGGATTTTTATATTATAGTTAAACTTAAGTTTATTCGTTTTTCCAGAAACTTTCCAAGCCTATTTCAAAGTGATGACCAAAAGCAAATACATAAAATTCAATGTTTGACCTTAGGAATTACTCCCCTACTTCCCACAAAACAAAGTTATACCTGCATCTGCACAAGAAGTTCTGTCTTGATTCGTCTAGAAGCTTCACTCTCATTGCCTTCTCCACGCGTCCCACATAAGGAATCTATTTCATCAACGAAGATGATGGATGGGGCACTATCTCGAGCCATTTGGAAAAGGTTTGAAACTAGCTTCTCACTCTCACCCATCCACTTTGAAACCAGGTCTGAAGAGGAAATACTAGCCGAAGATAAAAGAAATTTACAGATTAGAACCCCAGGAAAAGGACAAAATAATTGCCATCTTATTGGCCTGTAATGATACACACAACAAAGGGGAGGTGTATAAATGATCAAGAAGAGATATTTGCATGGAAATAAAAAGGTAGAGATAATCCAAAAGCGCATTCCCAATATATCTGGGTCAAGTTCTTACTTCTAATTTTACTCAGCGGTAAACAAAGCTGACTAATAAGAGCATCTACACTACTTTCCCTCTACATTTCTCATATTTGTTATAAACAGGTTGAATTTGGGGGGTAGCTGTCCTAAGTCTTTTCCCTCTACTAACATAACCGCCACAAAAATGCAACAAGACACCACAAACCCTCCGTTTTCTTGAAATCCTCAAGCACTTGAGTCTAGTTTTGGCTGATGTTCATCATTGCTAACGCATTTCAAATTCACTTTCAGTCTTAAATGTCATCTCTTCTTGGCCCTTTGACAAGTGATCAAGGTCTGCTTCAAATTAACATATATCCAATACCCACTCCATAACTTGTCCTTGGCCTATTATTTGATCTAGGTCATCTTAAAAATTAAATTTTCATTCACAAAGTACCTAAATTGCTGTCAACCGTGGTTTCCAGCCAATAATCTGATCTGAGTCGGCTTCAAATTTTCAAAAGCATTCCCTGGGAGTAAGAGTCGTTTCTTTGTAAAATATAGCAGTTTGAGGGTCTGGGGAAAAAAGCATTCAACTCGATTTACCAAATTTGGGGAGGGACTAGAGCTGTCCCCAAATTCATATTTGGGAATTTGTGGAAGGAGTGAAGCTCTAAAATAATGTTACTCCCCCGGTACAAAAATACGAAAGGTAATGCTCTAAACCCTAATTATGCACATGTCTCAGAACAAGACTAAGAACAGTGCAAAGAAGGGGAACTCTGGCTATCAAATTAAGAGCCCTCGGTGACTATAAAAGAGAAGAGACAATATGAGTAAGGTACTAGCCAATTACCAGAAAGCATTACCTTACTATACTAGCCAATTACCTGAAAGCATTACCTTATCACCTCTTTATGGTCATGTGCTTTCCATTCAACAAAATGGATCAACAAAGCACAACATATCAGATGTCCAATCATGAGCAGTACTATGTTCTTTACACTGAGACAAACAAAGTCACAAATGCACAAACACAAAAACAAAAAAATCTAAAATTATAAAAGAACCAGCATCGGACAGTGGTGTTGTTTCCGGGTAGCAACCAGATATTAACTGAGAGCTAATATTTTTCTAATAGTCGGTTATATTAACTCATAGCACAGTGACGGATATATACCTGAAAAATGTGGAGTCAGCTTCAGTTGCAACAGCCTTGGCCAAGTATGACTTTCCAGTTCCAGGGGGACCATACAATAGAAAAGCCCTCCATGGTCGTCTCTTGCCTAAAAGATTAAGTAGGTATATATTAACTTCCATGAATAACCCAAAACGAAATTTTCACATCAAATGATGGATGATTACAGAAGTACTAAGAGAAATAGCTCCTCAACAGACAAATATAGCAATCATAATAGAGCAGTTGCCATATATAAGAAAGTGATACAACTGAGTTCTTGCTTCAGAAAGCAACCATATCTCCTAAGTTGGATAACAAAACACTTTCCCTTTTACAAACTCATATAGCCAGTCTATTAGGAACTTAACCCTTCCCATTACCCCGATACTACTAGACAGCAAATAAACTTTGAGCGCTAAACCGCTATACTATCTATGGCTTTCCCCATTAAAACAATACCAGCCTAATAAATGCTGCACCAACATCATTACAATACAAACTAAGCAAGCAATTGCAACCTTTATAGCTTTCAATAAACAACAGCACAATCAAACCAGCTCCAAAATCCTAAAGCTATAACCTTTCACCCGAGTTTCACAAAATAAACTAAAACAAAAGGAAACATTTCAAAACACACCAACACAACAAAGCGAAACGAACCCATTTTCAGAAGCAAACAAACAAACTAACCAGTAAAGAACTGAGGAAACTTGACCGGCAATATCACGGCCTCTTGCAAAGCCTGCTTAGCGCTCTCGAGACCCGCCACATCATTCCACTTGACATTGGGCTTTTCCCTAATAATCGCCGAATTAAGCCCAGCCCGGAGCTTGGCCTGCTCCGGATCCTCCCCGTCACCGCCTTCCCCGTCCTTGGGCTTGGTCTTGGGCCTGGTCGCGACCGCCGCGTCGCCGTTGGAGGCCGGGCCGGGCCCGCCGTCATCCAAAACGGCGCGAATCTCCTCAGCCCGGCGCAAATACTCGGTGAATTTCTGGGTAATAGCCTCCTTGATCTTAGGGTTCTTCTCGTACTTGAGGTGGGTCTTGAAGTACTCGAGAGCGTTCATGTACAAAGGAAAGGCCTTTGCGTAGTTTCCAGCATTGTCTTCATGGACGGCTTGCTTAACGTACTCTATGGCCTGCTCTTTGAAATTGCTATACATCTCTGGGCGTCTCGCCGGAGCTGTGATCGCATATATTGGGAATCGCTGGGATCGAATTTGAAATTGGAATTGGAAAAGGGGGAAGACGAGGAGGAGGAGGGGATTCTAGGGTTTGAAGAATCGGGGATCGGAGGGTGGTTTAGGAGTGGAGAAACCCTAGATCATACTGGGTTTGGTTGGGTATGAGAGGAATCGGGACTAGTTTGCCTCTGGGGGGAATTGGAAGACGAGAGGAAAGAGGAAGAGGAAGGGGATTGTGGGTGTAAGTAATATTCAGTTTGTCAAGGGACGCGTTTGGAAATTGGGTGCCGAAATGTTTTGGAAGGGGAAGGTTCCGCTCCTTCTCTCCCAAGTGATTTTTTTTTTTTTTTTATAAACCAAAAAAGAGATGAATAATCAACTATTCTCATTGGATTTTTTTTCTTTCCAACTTGTTTGAAGTTTGATGGTGCAGTGACATAAATATCCGCCTTGTAAATAAAACATTAGAGATTTGTTTCATGGGATTCAACTAGCTGTAGTGCAATCTTAGGTATAATGTAATGGACAAATAAAAATAAAATATAGAATATGTACTTATTTTTAAGAATGGCTTGACCATGACAATTGATTCTTTTCTATTGGGATTATCTTCTTTGTAAAATAGTGGGTCTTATGAACATTGTAAAGAGCAGATGGAAGATATTGTTGATCAGTTTTTGATGAACTTTGGATCAGCCTACTAGGGAAGAAATACGTTGGCACCAGAGATTAAGGGCAAGGGTATGATGGCTTCAACATGGTGATAGACTTGAGATTCTCTCACTTCTGTACTATTCAGAGAAGAAAAAGGAATAAGATCTGCATGATTAACAATTCTGGCTACTAGTTTTTTGGGACTATTTCCAACAACTTTCACTTTTGATGGCCCTAGGGTGTGGTGTGGAGTTTTAGATAATGTTGAAATTAAAGTATTTGATGCAGTTGATGAAGAGGTCAAACATGCTGCGTTTGATCTCGGAGCTTTGAAAACCCCTAGACATGATGATTTTCAAGACACAATCTAATGAATCTATCGATCTTTCTGGGAGGTGCTGAATTCTATGTTGATGAATGCTATAAATGATTTTATGGTTTAGGGTACTTTGTTTCCAGAATGAATACATTGTGCTTATTTCAAAAGTCTCTAATTCTGATAATGAATAAATATTAGTTACTCCCTGTATTTTGCTTCTTTTTTTTATGACAGAAAAACAAACAAAAAACTAAAGCACAAAACCTCAATAAACACCCCCTTTCAGCTGATCTGTTGTGCGGAAGCGTAACAAACACAATATTGATATGGAACTAGATGAGCAACCAAACAACGAAAAAGAAAGCAAACACAAGAGCACAAGAATTTATAGAGGTTCACTCAATCAATGTGATTGAGTTACGTTCACTTTTGGAGCCGGCGAGAAATTCCACTATAATCAATTGGAGAGAATACAATTAGAGCTTGAGAATAAACTCTACCCAAAATCCCAATACACCAATACCTAGTTAACTCTCTCTCTCTCTGCAATATTGGCGACATATGTGTGTATTCCCTAGTTAATCTAGGCATACATATATATATATATATATATATATATCCTAATTAACCTAGGGGTGCCTTGCCCACGTGATCATCATGGGCCATTCAAATTGGATTTTGCCCACCAATATAATAAAGCCAATATTCAATAATCTCCACCTTGGCTTTACTTGATGTAAATTCTCTAAAGTAGAACTTCAAAACCAATTACCGCTCCGACATCCCCGTAGGGAATTTCAAATTCTACAAATACCAATCAAGTTCAAGCAACGCTTGAACTTGCTCAATGGAACCGACTTTGTCAACATATCAGCAGAATTATCTGCAGTTCCAATTTTGAGAGTTGAACATCACCATCCTCCACCATCTGACGAATCTTGTGAAATTTGACATCGATATGTTTAGTACGAGCATGAGTAACTTGGTTCTCTGCTAAATGAATAGCACTTTGACTGTCACAAAAAATATCCACATATTCTTGAATAATTCCCAAGTCCTCAAGCAAACCACAAAGCCAAACTGCTTCTTTTACACCCTCTGTTGCCGCCATATATTCAGCTTCTGTAGTCGACAAAGCAATTGTAGATTGCAAATTCAACTTCTAACTCACCGGTCCACTAGCAAGAGTAAACACATAAGCTGTAGTAGATCGGCACTTATCCAAATCACCTGCGAAATCAGAGTCCACATATCCAACAACACATTGACTCGTCTTATCCTGCTGAAAAACCAATCCAACATCCACAGTACCAAGAATATACCGTAGAATCCACTTTACTGCTTGTCAATGACCTTTACCTGGGTTATGCATATATCTGCTCACCACACTTAAGGCCTGTGAAATATCTGGTCTAGTACACACCATACAATACATCAAGCTACCAACAGCACTAGCATAAGGAACTTTGGCCATATATTTCATATCATCATCTGTGCTAGGAGACATAGTAGATTTAAGCTTAAAGTGAGAAGCAAGAGGTGTACTTACAGGTTTAGATTTATCATTCATACCAAACCGATCCAGTGCCTTCTTTAAATATTGCTTCTGTGACAAACAAACTTTACCTCTTGATTTATCTCTTTCAATTTCCATGCCCAAAATCTTTTTAGCTTCTCCCAAGTCCTTCATCTCAAAGTCACCACAATTGTGATTTCAATTTATTTATCTCAACCTTGCTCTTAACATATCATCAACATATAAGAGCAAATAAATGAAAGTCCCATCCTGTAACTTGCGAAAATAAACACATGGATCATAAAGACTCCGAGTGTACTTCTGACCGAACATAAATTTATCAAACCGCTTGTACCATTGCCTTGGAAATTGTTTCAAACCATACAATGACTTATGCAGTTTGTAGACCCAATTTTCTTTACCAGCAATTTTAAATCTTTCTGGCTGAGTCATATATATCTCTTCTTTTAATTCATCATGTAAGAAAGAAGTTTTTACATCAAGCTGTGCTAACTCCAGATCAAATTATGCAACCAAGGTCAATAAAACACGAATAGAAGAATGCTTAACAACAGGAGAAAATACCTCATTGTAGTCAATTCCTTCTTTTTGTGCCTCGCCTTTAGCTACCAATCTAGCATTATACCGTGATCCTTCCTTTTTAGCAAACACCCACTTGCAACCAATTGCTCTCTTCCCATGCGGTAACTGAACCAACTCCCATGTTTTATTCTTGTGAAGAGACTTCATCTCCTCACCCATAGCTTTTTCCCACTCTACACAATCTGCATGTATGACAGCTTCTTCATAAGTAGTAGGAATTTCTTCTTCAGTAACTAGAAGTGCATAAGTCATCATATCATTAAGCCAAGCTGGCTTTTGAGCATTCCTTTTTCCCTTTGTAATTGCAATTGGTCCATCTTGCTATGTAGGCTCTTGGGTTGGAGCCTCTACTTCAACACTCATGTCCTCAATATTTAAATCATCTGAATCAACAATAGGACTCACTGGATTAATTGGAGTTTCAACAATTTTTTTCTTTAACTCCACCTGCTGCAAACTCTCTACGGTCATTCTCTGCTCTTCAGAATTTTTCTGCTTGTTCTGATCAACCATAATAGCCTCATCAAAAGTCACATCTCTGCTTACAACAACTTTCTTCACATATGGACACCAAAGCCTGAATCCCTTAACACCCTCATTAAATCCCAAGAATATAGCTTTCTTGGCCCTTGGATCAAGCTTGCTTTCCCTGACATGAAAATAAGCAGAACAACAAAAAATATGTAAATAATGATAATCAATAGCAGGTTTGTCAGACCATACCTCCATAGGAGTTTTTCCCTCAAGTGCAGCAGTAGGTAACCTATTAATGAGATGGCTTGCATACACAACTGCCTCAGCCCAAAATTCTTTGCCTAATCCAGCATTAGACAACGTACACTGAATTTTCTCCAATAAAGTTAGATTCATGCGCTCTGCGACCCCATTCTGTTGTGGTGTCTCTCTAATTGTGAAGTGTCTCACAATGCCCTCATCTTGACGTAGTTTCAAGAATGGATCAGATTTATATTCACCACCATTATCTAACCTGAGCCTCTTAATTTTTCGACCGGTCTGAGTCTCAATCATCTTCTTCCACTTCACAAATATATCTAAGACTTCATCTTTATGCTTCATGGTGTACACCCATACTCTTCTAGAGAAGTCATCAACAAAAGAGACATAATAATGCTTACCTCCCAAAGATGTAGTTTTGGTAGGTCCCCATATATTAGTGTGAACATAATCTAGAGTACCTTTAGTCTGATGAACTAAGGTACCAAATTTAACTCTAGTCTGTTTTCCCAAGACACAATGTTCACAAAATTCTAATTTTCCGGTCTTTGCACCTTTCAATAGACCTTGCTTCACTAATCCCTGCATTGCTTTCTCACCAGCATGTCCAAGACGCATATGCCATAATTTTGTATTGTCTGCATCATCATCTATAGTCTCAGATATTGCTATTTCATCTGTCACTGTTCTTCCTTATAAAAAATACAAATTTATGAATCTTTCACCTCTGATCATCACAAGTGAACCAAAGACAACTTTAGCAACTCCACTTTTCAATGTAATTGTGTGCCCTTTTGATTCTAAAGTTTCTAAAGAGATAAGATTTTTCTTCAAATTTGGAACATACCTGACATTAGTTAATTCTCTGACTACTCCATCATGCATCTTGAGACGACTTGTACCAATCCCTCTTGTTCTGCAAGCACTGTTGTCTCCCATCAAAACTACTCCACCATTCAACTCCTTGAAAGTAGAGAACCATTCCCTATTAGGACACATATGATGTGAACAACCTGAATCCATAATCCACTTGTCAAAATAACCAACTGCAGATGAACTAGCCAAAGCAAATTTAATCTCATCTTCTTCAAAATCTTCAAAAGCTGATGAACAACTTAAAGCAAAATCAAAGTCGTCATCTTCATCATCTCTTACAACATTCACTTCAGAATCCTTATTGTCTCTATTCTTCAACTTAGGACAATCTTTCTTCCAATGACCTTTGTTGTGACAAAAAGCACACTCATCTTTTGTAGGAAATTTACTTCTTGACTTGGAACGAGATTTATCTCTTTTTTTAGTAGGTTTTCTCTCATCAGATCTACCCCTGACTACAAGTGCTTCACCTAACACATTCTGAAGTTGCTTCTCTTTCTTTCGGCACTCATTATTTATCAATGAATTACACATATCATCAAATTTCACATCATTCTTTCCATGCAACAAAGTTGTAATCAAATGCTCATACTCGTCAGGAAGAGAATTTAGCAAACACAAAGCTTTATCCTCATCACTAATTTGCACATCCAAATTAGCCAAATCTGCAAGTATCTTATTGAAATCACTGATGTGTTCAGAAACAGAAACACCCTGTCGATAATTAAATCGAAAAAGCCGCCTCTTCATGTGAAACCGATTTTCAGCACTCTTGATCATATATTGGTCTTCTAATTTCTTCCATAACTCTTTTGCAGAAGTTTCTTTCATGACAAAGAATTTCTAATCTTTAGCAAGGCACATTCTGATAGAACCACAAGCCCACTTGTTAATTCTCGCCCACTCCACATCATCTATGTCTGCATGTTTATCTTCCAGAGCTATATCTAATTCTTGTTGACATAAGACATCCTTCATCTCACACTGCCACATGCCAAAATTGTTGGTGCCATTAAACTTTTCAACTTCAAATTTGGCATTACCAATTGATGGCCTGGAAGTCGACCAACGTGAAGAACTTGAAGGCTCATCCCTTTCTTTTTCTCGTCAACCATGATTTCTAATCAATGAATCAACTCCCAATTCAGAACTAGGCTCTGATACCAGTTTGTTATGCGGAAGCGTAACAAACACAATATTGATATGGAACTAGATGAGCAACCAAACAACAAAAAAGAAAGCAAACACAAGAGCATAAGAATTTATAGTGGTTCACTCAATCAATGTGATTGAGCTACGTCTACTTTTGGAGCCGGCGAGAAATTTCACTATAATCAATTGGAGAGAATACAATTAGAGCTTGAGAAGAAACTCTACCCAAAATCCCAATACACCAATACCTAGTTAACTCTCTCTCTCTCTCTGCAATATTGGCGGCATATGTGTGTATTCCCTAGTTAATCTAGGCATACATATATATATATATATATATATATCCTAATTAACCTAGGGGTGCCTTGCCCACGTGATCACCATGGACCATTCAAATTGGATTTTGCCCACTAATATAATAAAGCCAATATTCAATATGATCCAACTGGAACTCTGAGGACACTAAAATGGGTAGACAGAAAAACCAAACTGAATTGTTATGCGAATTATGGGCTAAAGATGCTAGATGATTTGCCACAAAATTCTTCTCTCTATAAATATGCCTACATATGATGGTCTCAAATTGTTGTGCTAGTTGCTTGATATCCTTGATCACCAGCATGGGACTTCACATCTGCCTTGTATGCAATCAATTAGTAGCTTGAAACCGCCTTCAACAACAATATTTGAATTAATAATGATGCAAAAGAGCAATATGTAGACCATCTCTTAAAGCAATCACTTCAGCCACAAGAACATTAGCATTGCCTAGTTTTCTGTTAGCAGCGAACAAAGTATTTCCATCTGCATTACAAATAACAAAACTAATCGTAACATTTCCATTCCTAATAGAACCACCAAAGTTCAATTTAACCTATTCAGAGTTAGGAGGTTGCCATTTAATATGAAAGTATCTTCATAATTTAGGATGGGTACTCTTAGGATTAGCCTGAAGATAATTGGATCAGATTATAGATGCTTGAAAGACACGTTTAGATGGGATAGGAGCAACATTATGAAAAACTAAAATTATTTCTACAATTCCAAATAGACCAAGCAGTCAATAAGATTAAGAAAAGATGATCGGCAAAAGAAGGAATATTACTTATATGATCAATCCCTGATATAGAAGAGATGTTCCAATTAAAAGGCCTAGGAGAAGGAGTAGAGCACCAAACCTGAATTGCGAATTGACACTTCATAAACAAATAATTAATAGATTCTGCACCTGTAGAACAAAATGGACACAATGGAGAAATATTGTGATTATAAATAAAAAATTTGTCTCTTGTTTTTAGTCCATTTCTTGTTAAAGACCAAGCAAAAATCTTAACTTTTGGAGGTATATTGTTAATGAATTAACAATATGACCAAAAGGGGAAAAACAAGGGACGGAAATGAAATGATCAAGAGGGGAATAACAATCAACATCAATTATGTTGCAAAACCAAAAGTTAAGAAAAATTTTGGCAACAAGAATATGAGTTGAGTTCATCTAAGTCTGTTGTTGTGAAAGAATGATCTGAATAAGAATAATTCTCTCAAAACCAATAGTCCAATGAAAATTTTCTTTTGCATGAAAACGGGTCATTTCAAGAAAGATTGTGAGGGATTCAAAAACGGGTTAAACAAGAAAGGTACATTTTTATTAAAATCAGTTTTCAACTTCGAGTCACATGTATTTGTTGATGATAATTTTTGGTCGTTTGATACTGGCTCACCCATTCAAATTGTTAATTCATTACAGGGATTATCAAGCATAACAATCCCAAACAAGAATGAAACAAGGGTATGCACTGCAAGAGGCCAAAGGGTGGTAGTTCAAGCTGTAGAAATTGTTAAATTAGTTTTCAAAAATCACTTCGTATTAGTACTAGAAAATGTATATTGTATTCATTCAATAAAGAGAAACCTAATATATGGTTCTCAATTTGTAATGAATGATGGTTTTAGTTTCTCTAGTAATAATAAATCTATTCTATAAAAATATGTCTTGTTTTGGTGAGACAAAATTAATCGATGACTGCTGGTGTGTTAATTATTCTAATATTACTGCTGTTACAGGTAAAAAATCATGATATTTTCAATGTGTCCAAATCTTCTGGTGTTAAAAGGTAAAACCAGCAGCATGTATCTTCATTTCTTTGGCACAAAAGGCTAGGACATATTTCTAAACAAAGATTGCATGAGTTAGTCAAACAAAATATTCTTCCTACATTGGATTTTAGTGATTTTGAAACCTGTGTGGATTGCTTAAAAGGGAAAATGACAAATTTGAGAAATTTTAGTTCCAAAAGAAGTGAAACATTGCTTGAACTAATCCACATAGATGTTTGTGGAAAATATTCAGAGAAAGGGCAACATAAAAGACCATTTGCTACATATTTGGAACAATGTGGCATTGTTGTTCCATATACTACTCCATACACACCTCAGCAAAATGGTGTTTCTGAAAGAAGAAACAGAACCTTAATAAACATGGTTAGAAGCATGTTTTCCACATCAGGTTTACCAAGATTTCTAGGGGGAGAGGCTTTGAAAACTGCAAATCATATTTGCAATATAACACCGAGCAAAGCAGTTAAAAATATCCCATTTGAAAACTAGTGTGGCTATAAACCAAGCCTAAATCATCATGTTTGGGGTTGCAAAGGAGAGGGAAGAGTATACAATGGAGAAAATGACAAGCTTGACTCAAAATCAATAAGTTCATATTTTATTGTTTAATCAGAGAAGTCAAAAGGATTCAAATTCTACTGCTGTTCAAGAATCACAGAATTTTTGAGACACATAGAACGACCTTCTATGATGAAATATTTGATCAGAATGAAGCTGTGAATGAGGGGACCAATGTTGATCAGATGTATAATCCAATTGTTAGATTCAATATGAAACATAAATTTGTAACTTAAGTATACTATCTCAAATATTAGATCAATGTTATGAAATAAAAGTAGAAAACTGACTTGGTGGATTGCTGTCGTTATCCATTAGTGATCTACTGCTGTTAACTATTTGATATTCCCCTAGAGACACACCATATCTCTCTTTATTACTTGGTGGGACAAACTCGATGAGAGTGTCTTTATGTTCTAGCAGGGATCAAATACAAATTCCATTCTATTTATAAAGCTGTTGAACACAACAGTTACATGGTTGTTCCTTCCATCAAGGAACTATTAAAATAACTTCCTATCCTAATAGATTTTTCTGAATAACCACACATTTGAATTTTAAATTCTTTACTTTGATATATAAACTAAATTCTATTACTTATTAAGTTTATATATATTGGTTAATGTATTTATTTGAATTCAAAACAGCTTATTTACATTAACTGATGCATACAATATATAATAGCTAGTTCATATCTATTGTTGTGCAATAGGTATGATCTCACGGGATAGCTATAATCATCTCTACAACATCTAGAGGAAGATGTGTTGCAAAGCTTCTTTATCCCAAGCCATGTTATGAATAAAATAAACAACTGTTAAAGACCAATTCAATTGAGATATGTGAGAGTCTAGAATAGTTAAGAACAAAGGAAAATGTAGAACCCAATTAAGAGACCAGAAAAAAATAGAGTGACTATCTCCTACAATCCATCTTATTCCTTTAGAGAGAAGATTTCTTGCATCAAGAATTCATTTTCAAGCTAAAGAATTTGAAGCTTTTTTCTGGACTATGAAGAAGTGATTATGCTTAAGGTATTTTTTTGTAACTAGTTGAACCCATCAATTCTCCGGTTGAGTTAAAAAATTTCAACCAAGCTTACCTAAAGCAACTTTATTAAAGATACTAGGTTGCCTTACTCCTAATCCTCCTTTAGACTTAGGTAAATAGACTTGATTCCAATCGATATGAGGTTGTGAATTACCCCAAAAGAAAGATCTAAACTCCTTATTCAAAGTATCAGAAAGATGTTTAGGACACTTGAAACAAGATAAAATATGGTTTGGCATGCCAGTCAAATTAGATTTTGACAAAGTTAACTTACCACCTCTTGAGAGAGTATAAGATTTCCAACGTGCAATTTTTTTCTAAACTTTGACAATAAGGTCATTAATGTTAAGAGGATCTTTCCAACACATAATATTTTGAACTCCCAAATACTTACTAATAGAAGATTTCTGTTTAATACCAAGGTAGCAAGCAATATCTCTTTTATTAGCGACAAGAATATTATTAGAAAAATAAATGGTAGATTTGTGATAATTTATTTGTTGACCTGAGGCTTCAAAAAAAAGATCTAATCTATTCAAAATGTTCTTTGCAGCAAAATGAGAAGTTTTTGCAAAGGGAAAATTTCAAGAAGACTACATGAAGTATCACCCATTCTAAACTTTCGTGAATCAAGTTTTGGTAAAATCAAGACGGTACATCAAGTTCAAATTTCTACCTAATTTGGGTACATGACGTTATGGGTTCTGTTAATTAGTGTGCTTTCTGTCATATTTACAGGGGCAAATTAGTCACACCCTACTTTCCCTCTCTCCTTCAGTCTCTTCTTCAATCCAAAACCCGGTATTTCTCATACTGACAGCAGTCGACCACCTTACTTTGACCACCGCAGTCGACCACCACACTTTCCAAGTCTGTGGTTGCAGCATGGAGGAAGAGAAAGGGTTGGGTTTGTGGTAGTATCGAGCAAATTTCGATCAGTCAACTCTCCAACAACAATAGTCAAACTCAATTAACACTACAATTCGCTCCCTGATCATCTACAATATATCCCTAATCAAATCCTAATTTCCACACAATTAGCAACTACAAGCTAAACCTAACCCCTAAGATCATGCCCATACAATCCAATTCAGTCAACACCAAAACTCACTAAAACCATAGAAATTTCAACCAAACTTACCCAATAGTGCATGGACAAAGTCTTCGCGGCGGCCACCTCCACCTCATCCCCCGTCTAGTTAACCCCATCGTTGCTGCCCAAGCTCAACATCGTCGCCGCACGGACTTGACTCCAAACCACACCCCCCCCCCCCTGACTTCGTTCGCCGGTACCTGAAACTTCTTGACCCTATTGACGAATCCATCTCTAGCGGCCCTCTTCTTCCTCGCCACCACTCGTCGGCCGGAGCACGGTCGATGGACTTGCCGATATCCTCATCCCCACTTCCATTGTCAACTCTAAGATTTCATACAAAGGAAAAAAAAAAAAAAGCAAACCCTTTTCAGATCAGAACAAGGCCCCCAAAATCCAGATTGTAAGATAATCCAACTCTGACTTTAGGATTGAAATTGTGAGAGAAGATGAGAGCCAGCAAAGGAGAAAGAGGGGATGGGTTTATGGGAGAGAGGGAGAAAGCCATTGTCACGCCCCGAATTTTAGAATAATAATTTCAAAATCTGAAACATGAATTACTACAACTCAACAAATAATATCCTGATTTTTTTTTTCTTAACAAACAAACCACACGAATTGAATTTCAAATATCGAATTTAGTCTCGGTTTATTATTACACCTGAAACTCATAAATAAAATTGTAAAGCTCTGAATGAGCATAACAACCTCACAATGTAAATGAAATCAAATCAATGCTGCAACTCCTAAATAGCATGGTCGTCTCCCTGATTATCCTGATCTACAGGAATATCCGCTACACTATTTGAATAGTGTACCGAGATTGCAACAACACAAAACCCGGTAAGCTTTTGAAAACTCGTATTAGTAAAAAGAAAGAACAGTTGTTTAATTAAGTCATATTTATTTTCACTCAAGTCAACACCCAACAATTCCCACGTCCACAAAGAAACAACAATCTCACAATCAATCACCAAATCAACAATTCAACATGAAACCTAAACTCACATCTTTCTTCTCAAAACCCCGAAATCGTATTTATAAAAATATGGTGTTTGATAGACTAGAGCTCTAACAGAATCGTAGCTCGTCACCTGGCCTAGGTTATGACATCCGACATATTTATCGTTATCGTATTTCATCAATATATATACATATATACATATTTAGAACGTCCGATACTCGTACTTAATCTAGCCTCATTACCCGACAAGGGTTGTGACATTCAACTCACTCAATCAATCGTAACCCATCATCCATCCACCTAGGATTAGAGCATCCGATTCTCCCATACCAGTCACTATGTCGACCCTAAATCCATAAATGAGTACAACAATATGTTTCACACAATGAAATCAACCCATCCAAGATACACAATATTATTATGAAATTTAAGCATTTGAATATAATACAAATCATCATTCCAACTCAATCATATCATCACTCAACAACACACCACCCAATATATATTCCACGTAAATATATATATATATATATATATATATATATACACACGTAATCATCCACTCAGGGATGACCGATAATACCATCCATAGTTCACACAAGAAAATCATGAAATTCATTTGTATAATTAAAATTCATTTTACTTACCTATGGACGGTAGTTGATCAAATCCATGTGATTTTAAAAACAAATATTTAATTCATAAATATCTTTCACACAATTACGAGAAAATAAATAAATTAAAAGTACTCGGCTCGTAATATGAACCACGTGAGTTTTACTCATATCGAAACTCCCGCTGCGTCTTCAATTTAAACACAATTCACACCGAACCAGCTCACCCAAGTAGAAACCGTCAATCACCTAATCAAATGTGACTTGAATTTAGCCAATAATTCCAAAACATACTTAAACTACCATCCAACGGTCGGATTCTAAATTATACGAAAATCCGACGGACGGATTCTCACTAATCGCCTCCCTAATCATTGTTTTGCAATTATACGAAGATCAATTGTCGGATCTTCGCCCATAACTACACAAAGCTACTAGCACAGTCATATGATCAACATATCGAAACTACAAGTCCATCGGACGGTCTTAACTTCACAGATCACAAATTTAACGATCGAAATCGATCAAAATCTAAAAATTCATAACTACATCATACGATATCCAAAAAATACGTATAATATGCCGAAATGATCTTATTGAAATGTAGAATCTTAAAATGTACAGAAACTATATTTTTGACCCCCGTAGATGGCAGGAAAGGGCCGCCGGATTTAATGGCAGAGCCGCCGCCGACCACCACCAATGGTGTTGGGGTCGAGCTGCTCTTCTTCATTTTAACATGCTGATCATTTTTCATAACTATCTTAAGATCAGAAAATAATAGGAAGAGGTCGAAAATTACCAAACTAGCCACGGTGGCCGGAAAATTTCCAGAATCCGACGAGCTTGAGTTCAACGTAAAAACTTCTACCAATGCCTTCAATCCCTTTTGGAGATTTGTTCAGCAACTCGAGGTGAGCTCCCCAGTTCAAGAATCACCTGAAACGAAGCTCTATAGCTCGAGATATCGGGATCGATAGCTCGGTTTTCGATCTAAATCGGGGCTGGCTTCTAGCCACCGCCATAAGCCACGCCGATGTGCAAGGTTTCTTCTAGGAGCTTTAGGAGTTGAGGCGAACTTGAGGGTAAAGTTTGGCAAGGATTGGTGACCGGTAGCTCGAGATATCGAGCTTGGAACAAAATCGAGCTTAAACAGGCCTTGAGCTCCCCCGTAGTGTATGACCCACGAGACGGTGCAAGGCTGCCACTGGCAGCTGCGCAAGGAAGAGGCGAAACTAATGGCGGTGGTCCGACGTCGATTGATGGCCGGTGGAGGGAAAGAGAGCTCGGTGAAGCCGTGCTCTGTTTTTCGGAGGGTACAGATGCGAGAGAGAGAGAGAGAGTGAGAGAGAGGGGTCTGTTGCGGCTTCCGAAAATAGAAACCCTAAACTGGGAAATTTTCCAAAAATATATATACCCATAATAGAAATTTCTTGTAAATGCCATAACTAATTCATAAAAAAAAATCTGATTTCTGTGTTCCGCATATGCACAGACTCGTATCGACGAGCTCTACAACTTTCATGAAGGAAGTTTTCTCAAATTATGTACATATGAAAAGTCGATTTCTCAAATCGAACATTTCGAGCTTTTTGTTAAAACATAAAGTTTCGGAACTTCAATAAATCAAGAATAAGATATTTCGAGTCTAAAATTCGTACCAACTGTACATTAATAATTCCACACAATTACACGAACAAAAAACAAAATTTGTGATTATTACAGCCACAGTCAGAGAGTGTTGCGAGGGTGTGTGTGTGTGTGTGTGTGTGAGAGAGAGAGAGAGAGAGAGAAAGAGAGAGGAAACTGTAAAAATACCATATTACCCTTCAACAAATGAATAATTACATAAAGTTAACGATATTGTTGACGGCATACGTACACCAAAATTGGGTCGAGATTTAAAACTCATGTACTGTTTTAATTTTAACAGAACTTGATTCACGAAATGTTAGAACATGTAAACTTCATGAACTGTTCTTGAAATTTTTCCTTTTGCAAAAATAAGACAGTCATCATGAGACTTATAATTGCTAGTAAGAGAATTAAGCTTCCTAATTAAGGGTTCCATAGCAAGAATAAATAAATAAGGGGATAAATGATCTCTCCGTCTAATATCCCTATCTCTCTGTCTAATACCCCTATTTAGTTTAAAAGAACCTTGAGGACAACCAATGAGAAGAATGGAAAAAGAAACAGTGCTTAAGCAATTCTTAACAAGCTTAATCCAATCCTCCTGAAAACCAAAGCCTGTACACAAGCAACTAAATAATCCCAATTCAAGAAGTCATAAGCTTTCTCAAGATCTATATTTTAATTGTCATACAACCCATCCTACATTTTTTTCTATTAAAAGAAGAAAACAACTCATGAGTTATGATCGAGGATACTAACATGAATTGATTTACCAAGAGCAAAAACATGTTGATTATCATAGATAAATTTATCTAATAAAGGTCTTAATCTAGTGATCATAATTTTTGTGATGACCTAACAAGCAACATTACATAAACTAATAGGCCTATAATGGTGAAAAGTCTTGAGGATTCTCAGACTTTGGTATAAGAACAATATTAGTTCGATTGATAAGAGACAGATCAATATTATGCTGAAAAAAAAAATTGAAACTAGTTTAAATAAAGGCTGTTAAACCTAATTCCAGTAAGTGTGAAAAAAGATAGCATGAAGATCATCAGGACCAGGAGCTTTCAAAAGTCCTACACTGTGAATAGCCTAAAAAGCATCATCCATACACACGGGATAATTTGAAGGAATGCACTACTTGAAGGCAGTTATCATAGGCAGTCATCAAGCTAGGTTGTATGGTAGAAAAACACTTCAAATTATGTTTTCAATTATGTTAGGAAATTAAGACAATGGCATTCCTGGAATATTCTGGGAGTTGTGAGAGACCGAGTGCTAGCTCAAAGTATCAATCCTCCCAGTCTACAGTTTTGTGGCCATAATATCTGACACTTGAAACTTCACACACTCAAAAAATCCCTTATAGTATTTGGAAAGGCGAAAGGAAACCTGAAGCTCATTGGTCAAGTTTTTTAATTTTGGAGAGAAAAGAAATGCAACTTAGTTCATCAAATGAGAATTGAAAAGTTGAAAGTTGCTACACCTAAAGATGAATGACACGTGACAACTTCTGGATCCTGTTCAATAGGATCGAAAGTCCCCTTGCTTCACAGTTGCCTGATATAGATAAGTCGTTTCATCCGGACAATTCGTTTATAGAACACCTGAAACTTTATCTATCTTGCACTGGGTTTCCTTGTTGCAATGAACACAGCTCCCTGCAAATCACATAATGTGATTAGATTTACGTACCCTTAACAAATGCCTCACCACAAATTCAAGGATCAGACATAAAGTTCGCAAAGTACACTGTACACCACAAAGAAGCCACACATAACAGTTAGTAACTTACATATCAATGAAATTCACTGTCACGCCAAATGCCTTCACCATTGCTTCAGTAGTGACACTCTTGTTAGATTCCAAAAATTGAAAATAAACAACGGTTTTGATCTCCCTCATGTAATACTGGAAGTGTGGATGCAAATAAAGATCCAGCTTTATCTGCTCGGGCAGACCAGCTGCAAAAGAAGAGAGATAGAAAAATGACAACTTTGAATAAATTGAAAAAGAATTGTGACTGGTAACTTGGTAAGGAATCTGTTAATATAATAAATTATCTACTTACCAAATGCTGCGAATAATACGGATAATCATATAGAGAGTTCAAAATTCAGACAAGTACAGGATTTTTCCAATCACGGTTAGTATCTGTGGAGCATCAACCACCTGTGAAATATTAGTTCAAGTTGTAAAATTCACATCTGCATACCTATTACCTAATAAATTAATAGGAACATATACACCAAGAAAGTAAAATCACAAACACTTGGTAACAAACAGTGTACCTTCTGTTTCAAAGAAACTCCATCCAAAGATATAATGCTTGTTTGGACGGTATAAAATATGAAGATGTCATAGGGAAATATTTCGTAAGAGGTGAAGGTAGAAATGGAATCCAGGAACAAATCGGCTGCCTTTAAAATTTCGAGTGGACATGCAATACAAGACTTTTTATACTTTCTGGTAGTCAAAATTTTGATAGACATGCTTATTTAAAATTTCTCTTCACAATAAATAATAGCGTGGTTAGACAAACTTACTAAGATCTTGGACACAAAATGAAAGAGTTGATTTATCATTTTGACTTGATTTTTGATTTCTCTATTTTATTTTTCAAAGATATTGAGTCAAGATTTTCTCAAAAAAATAAAAAGAAAAAAGATATCGAGTCAAGATCCATATCGAGTAGGAGCTAATTCTTGTTTCATGTAAAACCCAAATACCTTCTCTCAGAATTGTTGTTGAACTATTCGAGGCCCAATGGCCCAAACAAGATTTCACCGGTCAAATAGATACTTATCCTGAATCAGTGCCACCTGTATAAATAGATCCGAAACTAGTCTTAAGGCTTTAAACTTTACACGTGGCAGTTTACTATTTGCCAGTGCTACACCAGAATCAAGGTACCCACAAATGGCAACAGCAATGGCAACTGGCAACGCAAACGAAAACGTAAACGGAGCACCACTGACCAGAAGATACAAAAGCAAAGACGCCAACGGTGGAGAACGAGAAGCCGTCGCCTGAAGATGGCAGGGTTGCTTTCAACTTGGTCTTCTTGTACTCGAAGAGAAAGCGAGGTGCCGGCCCGCCCTATTTGTTTTGTTCTGTAATTTTAGGAAAATTTATCTGAAACCTAGCAGTCTTATTCGATTAGAGAGGGTTTTAATTTCTCATCTATCTTGTAGGGTCTCATATGAAAGCAATAGCACCAGCACCAGCACCAGCGACGCTGAAAAAGGAACAGGACGGTCAAACGAAGGTATTGGACAAACATGGCAGGCTTGTTTACACAACTTTCTGTTCCTTCTTTGATAAAAACCGACGTACCTTCCTTTTTCTTCTTCGTTTGTTACGTACTTTTGCTCAGTAGTATAGGGAACCCATTTTTTCTTCTTCTCTGAAACCTGAGTTTCGATTTCGATTATCACAGTTTTAACCGTCCATAAGATCTTATTCAGTAAGAAGTGACGGTTTCTAGTTATTCTAAAAAGAATATTCTGTGTAGCAAAACTGGTGCAAGAAGCTTGGCCGATGGTGGAATCGTCCTTAGAAAAGTATTGCATTTCGTGCACAAATCAGGTACGCCATGCATAATAACTTTCTTACATGAAAACTTGTAGATGATCTTGTAACCAAGAATTTTATTCATCTTGCTATAATGCAAATTAGTATGGTCAGGAGCGTTCCATTACATGCTCAACAACCTCAAGGACTAGGGGTCCAGATATTGTTAACAAGGCTAGGGATCTTCTTTGAGATTTTAACATTGACTGCGGTTCCGCCATTAAAGGACATATGGCAGCTCCCGTGTCAGTTCCTAGCTTATTGAATAACTAATGAACTATTCTCTATAATTTGTAATGGTTTCACTTAGTTGTTCATCAATTTCTCTTTCTGTTCCAGCAACAGAATGTACATATTGTTGGCCCCTGTGTGAATAGTAATATACTAGCAACTTGACCCGCGCGATGCTGCGGGTTTATTTTTTTCCCAAGTTTTATATGTAATAGATGAATACTCGCAATCGCAATCTAGATCAGCGCTACTTAGAATATAATTTGTTTTATTGTTAATAATAGATTAGCAAGAAATAAACTTTTTTCATAATTTGTAGAAATTTACAAATACAAAACAAAATTGTTATCCCATAAAAAAAACTAAAAAAAAAATACAAAAATTGAAAGGATATGGCAAAATTGATGGAAAAAAAAACATGAGCAACATTTTAGTGACCGGAATTCAAATGTTCGACAAGACGCCATTGGGTGAGGTCCCTGTTGCATTGAAGTTGAAGTTGTTAAAGAACATGAGCAACATTTTAGGATTGAATATAACTGGGTCTAATTGTGTGACCACTGGATTAGATATATTGAAGCAGCAGGGTATAACTGATATTAATAAATGGAATTGCTAATGGCTAACAATTGCATGGGGCTTTTTTTTATTAAGAATTTTGTTCTATTTTACTCTATTGTTTGAGGCAAAAACAAAAGGAGGTAGAAGAAATAGGGAGAATAGTTGGCAATGTTGTTAGTTGGTCTTTTAGCAATTCAGTGGATAATTGTAAGTTACTTTTTATTTATTTCATAATTTGTAAGTTACCTTTTTTTTTTTTCTTCATAATTTGTAGAAGTTTACAAATACTAAACAGAATTGTTCTCCCTTAAAAAAAAAAAGATATGGCATAATTGTAATTTCAGTTAAAAGTTGGGGTAAAATCGTCATTTCACTGTTACATGAACAGTGATAAATAGTGCATTCAGCTTTAGTATATGTAGAATGTATAAATATATTTCACTTTTCCCCAAGTCTTTACTTGAAATCTTGTTGATTCTAGAAGGAGCCTCGAGGGGGGTGAATAGGCTCATAGCCAACTTTTCGTTCAAAAAACTTTATCAAGGATTGCAACAGAGTGATTAATCCTGAGAACTGATATTGAACAGAAAGTATTGTAAATTCAACAAACCAACTAAAGCAATAAAGAACACATGTTTTGTTGATGCAGTAAAACCCTATCAAGGGAAAACATATGCGTGGCCTTTACACTTGAAGACCAAAACCAAATCACTAATGAAAAACAGATTACAAGTTTACACTACATGGATTGAACTGACCGCGGCAATCCTTCCTAAACTGACTCACTAGGCTGCGTGTAATCACTACTTGCTAATTGTTTATACAAGTGATACACTTTGAAATCCTAGCTATGAAACAAGCTATGAACGCAGCAAGTTCTTCTTGGAGATTTCACCTTTGAAGCTTGCAATACCCAAATGACCTCATGGGATGCAAGAGATGATTATGCATGAATGAATGAATGGTTTGTTGTTTTTCAAATCGTTTTCAACATGGAACAAGACACTTTGAAAAACAAAAAAATAAAGAGATAACTCTTTAACAACAAAGGGACTGAAAAAAAAAAATATTTTCAATGCCCCAGTAGGAACAGAGAACCCATATATATAGAGGAGGAAGAGGAAGGTCAGTTCACTCAAGGACCCCTTAAGCTTAATTGGAGTAGGTAAACCCATACCCTTAATTTCAGATTGCACATGCATGTAAACCCATTCCCAAAATTTCAAATTGGAAAACCAAATTTAGAAGCCAACTCCTAATTTCCTTAATCAAAGCTGACACAAGAAAGGAACCCATGAAAAACCCATGGTTTTGTGAAAGAGATGCCATGCATGAGCTTACCAGAACCATGATAAAGAGGGGTCTTCTTTTGATCTTCAAGCTTGAAGCTTGATCTTGGACAAGACAGCAAGCTAAGATAGGATGGGGAAGCACGACAGCAAGGCAGCAAACTGAGATGAGGTATCAAGTTGCAATTGAACTAATCTTCAAACTTGGCCTTGGCTTTCAACAGCAAGAGAAGAAGAAGCAAGTTGCAATCATGCTAAGATGGGGAAGCTGACAGCAAGGCAGCAAACTGATCTTCAAGTCTTCAAGGGAGTCTTTGACAGCAAGACAACCACAACAATTGTAATTAAGCAATTATGGGCTTGGGCTGCATGTTTGGGCTTCTAACTATTGGGCTTAAAGGTTAATGTGAGGAATGTCAAAAATGATATACTAACAAATCTCCACGTAGTCGAACTGATATTTTATTTGAGGTTTTCCCTACTATTTTTGATTTGAGAGCACCATTTATGATTTCAGGCCATACAAATACTGGACGGTCTGCAATATGACATCATCAGGACCGGGTATCACAATGGTGGCTTTTGCTCGAGACTACCACTTGAGAAGCAGGTATCTATCGCTTTATTTATTTTTTTTATTTTTTATTTTTTTTGCATTCTCTGTATTTATGATGTAGGGCATTTAGTTTTAGCATTTTCTGGAATTAATGTGGTAAGAGTGCCCCTTTATTTGAGTGTTCTAATACCTGGTTATGCCAGAGTCAGACCAGAAACTACTTTATTATTATTGCGAAAAAGCTCACTTTTCGGGCTGTTCTAATCTCTCTACAATTGTCTGCAGGAGAAATATCTTGGACGGCTGAAAAGAATTGAACACTCCTTACAGATGCATGAACTGATTTAAATATTTTTTTCTCCTTCACATTCAAAACACGAACATGTCTCACACTGTATATTTAGTTGTTTTGTGTGCTAACACTATAATTTCCGGGCAGTAACTTGCAAACCAGTGACAGTGTGAAGTATTTCTTAATGTAAGGAATATTGTTTCGTTTCATATGGTTCATAGTGACATTGTGCATTTCTTTGGGTCTGACCACCTGCAGATGAAGTGGGAATTATAATTTAATGATTTTTACTTTGTTTGTATGTGAATAGGGGAGTTCTGTCACTGCTTTGGGAACTTCACTTACAGGATTAAAGTTCGTCAGGGACGTTGTGGAAGCCTGCATTGTAAGAAATGTGAAGCCTGCAATTCTGATAAGGTTGATGAACTTTAGTCGTCAACTGGGTGGATAGTCGGATAATCTTGAGATGGATGTATTAGGTTAGTTTCTCAACTTCTCCATAACTAATATAAGAATTGAATGTTTTAGCAAAAATGGAGTTTTACTCTTTTTTTCTTTTCAATTATTATTTAATGGATGTAAGTTATGTAGTTGGGCTTCTTGATTTGAAAATATGTTTCATTCATTTTTGTTTTTAGAAGCCAAACTAACTGGTATGACTGGTGCTGCAGAAAGGAACTGACCATCTCATTTCAATAATATCACATGCTTATTCTCCAACACGTTCACTTCTGATTATTTCTTTTTGATCTTTTAGGGTTTGAAACAGTAAAGAAAAGAAAAACGGACGGTGGAGAAGAGAAAGAATGATGTTTATGTTGTCATGTCTGAGCCAACAGCAGCTACGATGGAGGGGCAGCATTGAGAATCGTCGGATCATTGGACAAAGCCTGGTCGGCCCTTCGTTGAACAAAGCTGGCATGCTCGTCTGTGGTGCCTTCTTCTCTGAAAAGCGAGGTACCGTCCTCTCTTTTTCTTATTCCTCTTCCCTGTTAGTCACTTGTAGCTTCTCTGTAGCAAGGAAAAGTGATCCTTTTTTAGTGTTTCTTTTTCTCTCTGACGTTATATTTATAAATATCATGTCATTACATCTAATAGATAATTATTAAACATGTGGTCCGTTCCAACCAACTCTATATCAATTCCATCTAATCAGTAATCGTAAGTTCGTAACAATGCAAGTTCACATGACTATATCAAACCGTCTCTACGAACTTCTTGTATTCTTGAGCTCTTTTAGTTATTATTATAGTTACTAGATGATCACATTCGATCTTCAGGTGCTCACCTATAAGCCGTTGGATTGTTCTATGGAACCAAAGTATTGGAAGAAGAATGGCCCATTGTGGCATTTCATGCACAATTTATTTGGTATACAAATAGTAAATGAAACTCTTTATATTTAATTTGTAAATAAGAATTATAAGGGAGTGAAATTCACACTCCCAATTTTACAATCCACACTTCATGTTTCTTTTTCTAGTATCTTAAATTTTATTTTTTTGGTAGTGTGAATTGTGAAAATATGATCTTAGTATACCAAAAAAGGAAGCATGGAGTGTGGATTTCACTCTCCTATTTATATTTGTGAATTACAGATTGTATATGGTTTTACGAAATTTTTGGGTTTAAAACAATGGTCAGGACACTACAACAAAACTGGTATTTTACGACGCACAATCTGCACCGTAAAAGATAACTTTACGGCACAAAGAAGCGTGTCGTAAAAGATCATGTCGTAAAAGACAAATTTCTCTTGTGGCACATAAAATGTCAACCGTAAAAAACAATTTTTGCTCGTCGTAAAACATCAATCTCCATAGAAGAAACCTCCATGAAAACAGGTGAATAAAATTATCCTGTCATATTATGCAAAAGTAATTTTCTGGAATTCTTTCTTTTTCCATTACTACACAGTTTGATCAAATACTTTTGTTTCCATTATCAACGATATTATATGAGCTTTTGACACTTCCTATATTACAATGGTTTACATCTGAACTGCAGTTCTTTATGTTTTTCAGCTAGGGCACATGGAGCAGCAGCTTCAGAAAACTCTTGATACTATGATGTCCAAGTGCAGGTGTTTATTGATGATGCTCTCTCAGCTAGAGTTGATATTTGACAGCTACAACTGCTTCAGTTTTCTTTTCTACAACAGCATTGTTTTTTCCTCAGCTTAATGTAAACAGTCGAGTATGTTTACCTTGAACAACTCCACAATTTTCTCCAAGTTAGATAGAATCTGTGGGAAGGTCTAAGTTAGCATTATAAGTACCTGTTTTAGATGTATGATAAAAGTCACATGTTGTTTATGCTTGTTAGCCTACGTTTATTTTGTATGTGCTCTTGAACATTGCATTATATTGACAGCTGGTGGATCTTACTTTCAGGGCTTAACAATTGTTACTCATGTAATTAAAGAAGGTGGTAAATTTATTGCGAAGATATTCTGTGGAAAAGATACTAGTCTTCTTTATTCTTTGGGTGCCTAATAGACTTGTTACAAATTATATTTCTGCATGTTATTGTGGTGAGAACTACATTTTGATCCAATTCTCTTTTGTTGCAGCTGAAAGTATTTTTCCCCGTTGTGACTTTTGCAAAACCAAAAAGCAGCCGCAATTCCAGCATAGGTATTATATTGGTTTTCATCCTTTGCCTTAGCAGCTTACATTCTCTTTTCTTCTCTATCTGTATGTGTGCTACTATTTTAGTAAGTTTGCCATGGAATAGAAAGAGTCTCACGGTCAACTTGCTATAGCCTTCTTTTTCTTGACTTTTCTTTGGTTGGTATTTGCAAATGAGTTCGAAGCCATTCTGGAAGAGTGTTTTAGCCTATCATGGTTATAATTTCTTTTACAGAAAAGAAAAAAGAAATGAAAGGGGAAAATGAAAGCTGACCTAGGTTTTCAATTACTGAACTTTATATATGCAAAAGAGAAGGCCGATTAAAAAAAAGTTTAAGAGATTGCAGTTTTGTGTTGTACTCCTTATGAATGCAGTAAGTGGCATTATATTCAAATGATACTTTTCTTTGTGCCTATTGGTCAAATGAGGCATGTGCTATTTAATTTTGGATGCTTATAGATGTGTTGGTGCCCTGGTTGTCTCGGTCTTTAGAAAGAACCGTATTGTACCTATTATCATCTGTTTGGGAAATGTATATTGTAGAATGTAGACCATGCTGACAAGTGATAACTGAGATGATGAATGTGTAGTACAGAAGACTGATAATAAGGATTTTTGTTTAGAAGGAATTATTGAGCAAGTGGCATACTGGACTTTATTTAATATAGTCAAAATAGCTTAATGACCATTTTTATTGGTCCTTTCGAAGTATATAATAGTAACCTGCATACAGGATTTGGAGTTTGTCTGGGTTTGTCATGATGATTTTAACAGTTGCTTGTGCTTCACTTTTTTTTTTTTTTTTTTTCTCTGTGTCTTTTGGCTTGTACATATTAAACTCTAGAGCCTCTGCTAATAATGTCCTTGTGGACCTTGTTTAGGCCCTCAATTCCATTTCCCAGACCTTGATGGGAAATGGAATTGATTTTTCAGTCTGAAGTTTTCGCTGTTGCATTTCATTTTTCATCTGATAGGATAATCTAAATTTTTCAACCTTATATGCAAAAATTCTTGGTTTAAGCTTCAAAGGATTTTGATTTAAAGCTTAGCATCCATATTGTTCTCAGTCAATTCTCAATTCAAGGCCCTTCTACATGTGTAGATTATCTTTTATAGTATCTGTAGTTCTGTACTCCAACAGTATAATTTCTCTTGAAGTACTTTCTACTGATCTGGCTTTTACAAGAATTTGATTTTTTGCTGTCAGATTTCTATTCAGATTTGGAGTTTCCATGATCACCAACTTTGCGACCCGTATTTTTGCCCAGTTATTTGGTCCATACAACATGATTTAACTCCCTAGCTTGACCTAAAAGCTTTAGGTTCTACATACGGAAGGTTACATCATGTTGATGTTGTTGTGTAGGTTTTGTTTTTCTTTGTAGCCAAAAGAGATCAACTGAGATCTAATTTTTTATTGTTACCATTCTCCAATATTACCATTTATAACATGTACTTGAAGCTCTTTTGATTTGCTTGGATCAATTTCTCTAGTACTTGAATTTGTTGTGATTTTGATTTGGTGGAGTTACTTGCTGTGTCTTTGTTGGTTGGATCATTGATTTCGAATTGGATTAAGATTGCTGATGGCTTTCAATTGGTCTTTGCTGAATTGTAATTTTTTTGTTCGAACTGCTGTGATGCTCAGTTGCTGGTGTGTTACGTTAATCCTTCATTTCCTTCCGTTTTAGGGTATGCATAATTGTTTCTAATGTTGAACTGGATTTTGATTTTTTTATTGTTTTTTGAACTTTGATCCGATTTTTTATTGTAACCATTCTCCAATGTTACTATTTATAACATTGCTGGCATTTATCTTACTTTGTTATTTTTTAAATCCTAGGTTGCTTTTGTAAAAAATGTTCCAAGTGGTGGAAGTGAGGTTGAAACATCAGGACCTGTACCAGCAAAGTTTTTCTTCCATGCTCAAACCTTGAGGCTGTGAGCAGAACAGTATAGAGCAAGGATGATCTAGCCAGCATGTTCTATATTTGAAAACCAATTTAATTATACTATGATTTTGTAATATGAAGTTATTTAATTGGTAAAATTTACTACATGAATGCTTTTGTTTACTATGCTTAAATGCAATAGTTTAATTGAAAGTATTGTCTATTAGAACAGTGAATGAAGACATCTTTTACGACACCAAAATGGCTAATTTAAGACACGTAAAATGGTCTTTTACGACACGTAAAATGGTCTTTTACGACACATTGTGTGTCGTAAAAGACCAGTTTTATTGTGGTGGTCGGACTTTTGAAGTTTAGATTTAGGGTGTAGTGTCTAGTGCCCACTGCTAGTAGTAATATTTGTAACTGGTATCTGCTTGAGGACCAAAACTCTGGCTAGTTCCAAAGATATCCCAGCATCCAAACTCATTCCGAATTCCAGCTGCCAAAAAGATGAAAGGTGAATTAGTCTTATCTTCTGCACTCATTCGTCAGTCATGTTGAAGAACCAAGAGCCAAGAGCAATGATATTCGTGAAGTCATAGTAGAGTTAGTCCCTTCTACAGGAAGGGAGGACGTAAACGGAAGTAGGTGGTGGAAAGATTATGGTGGGCATGTTGGGTATTGTCGAATAGTTGGTGGACTTTGTGAGAAGGCTATAAGTGGTATGGTTGTGCTTTTAAGAAAAACTAGCTTTTGCTTATTTTTAAGAATAAGTGGTTGAAAAGCAAAGCAGCTGAGAGTTTGGTAAACTGACTTTTTATAAGTGTTGTCAGTGCTAAAAGCAGTGGTAAAGTGTTTGGTAAACTCAAAATTAAAAGTGCTATGAGTTTGTAGAATGATCGATTTGAACATGAAATAATTTTTTGCCTTAATTATTTGGTAATATAATGTAGTTCATGTTTAAATGGAAGATTATTTTGAGGATCTTAGAGCATCTTTAGCAATGTTAGTCATTTTTTAGTCAAATTTTAACCAAAATAGTTAAAAAGTCATTTTAACTTTTTAACTAGCCGTTTTAGAAATACATTTGCATTAGTGCTCTCTATTTTAGCTATTTTTGAATTTATATTATTTTTAAATGAAGACTAAATTGTTTAAATGTATTTATAAATTACAATAAATAACTTAAAAGGAATGTTTTAAATTATAGAGAGCCTCATCTCGCTCTCTATATTTAGGAGCGAGATAGCTAACTGATGGAGAACCACTTAAGAGTTTGGTGCAGCTGCTAAAATAGATAAAAAACTTATGTCCCATTTGGGATTGCTTCTCTTTTAAAAAAATCAGCTTTTATCTAAAATTTTAGATTTTATTATGTTTGGTAAATGAGTAAAAAACAGTTTTAATTGAAGCACGCCCTGGAGTTGTTTTATGTACTGACAGCACTTTTAAAAGTATTCATTACCAAACACGAAACATGTTTTAATTCACAACTGATTATTCTCACAACACAGCAATAACAGTTTTTTTTTTTAAAGTTACAGTAATCTCAAACTAGCCCTAAATACGCTCTCAAAAATAATTAAGGAACCAAAATAGAGTCTGCTGTAGATGCTCTTACTCTTTTGTTACTCTTTTGTTACTCTTTTGAATACCTCAAGTCTTGCTAAATCTCATTATTCATGAACTGAAGAAACACAACATCTATGAAATATACTGTACCAGTAATTATGTACTCAAATCTATTTCTTCATCATGCAAAACCGCATTCTACATCATCTAATCAAATCTATTAAAAAGCTCATTTCTATTTATGAATGGGAGCTCAATAGAGATTTTACAAACGTAATTTCTCAACATTTCCACTCTAATTACAACATACACCTCTATCCATCTCAAGTCAACTAATTGGTCACTGTATAGTTATGACTTGCCAAAGATAAGTTCACCCAGGCCATGAATTGGGAAATTGGGAATGGCGAACAAACTTTTAGAACTATCTCCATGTCATCTCTGACAACATAGCGGTATTGAGAAGTGCGCTCTTGTGCTCGATATCAACTTCAACATAGAAGGAAATCCATGATCACTCTGAGTCGCGCAAATCAAGGGCTGCACAACATTAACATGGAATGAAACTAATAAACATCACAAGGAGCCACTAATGCTAGAAATTAAGACACTTGAGTTGCCTATAGAAGATGACAATGTATACATGTAATTTTGTTTATACTTTGCTAGCTTTGTATGATGCTACAAGAATGAATATCAGCAACTAAACAGTTCCGGCAAGACATCAAAGCCCAGGTCAATATAAACATATCAATCATGCCTCAACAAGGATTTACATCAATCTAGCAACATGTATATCATACATCAACAAGGCTACTGATTCTATAAATGATATTATAAACGTATGTAAGAAACACTACAAACCCAAATCCTCGATTTCCACCTTATCTATCAAAAACAAATCTGTAAACCCCATATCAATATCACCTTAAAATCAATCTTTGGACATTGCCTTCTCTACCTTTGTCAATCAAGCATAGCTGCATGATTATGAAAATAAATACAAACACTTCAGTAAGGATGTAATCAGAAACCAAGAGTTCCAAGTGTATTAACGTAGAGAGAGCTCACTACAGAACTAGATAATTTGCCCTAAGTAATAACCAACAGATTCCCATTCCATTATAAACATCAAATGTGGCCCTGAAAGCATAATGATCCAACAAAATTAAAGAAATGGTCACGCCACAATTCAAATGCCAGAAAGAAATACATCATATTTTCTACAATACTTATTCATCTATTCTCATCACAAAACAAGTTCATCTTTTCCTATTACTTTCTCTGGGTTGTGCGTGCTGCTTCCTCTTCATTCTTCAAATAAAGAAACTTAAAGTGAAACAAACAGTTCTAAATGGGAAGTAGCATGACTAGCTTACCTAGATTGCAAACCAGTCCAATCTCTCCCAAGCAACCAAACTCAGAAACATTGCAAACCTGAAAGGGCATGAAGAGAAAAAGAAAAACCCAAGATTCCAAATCAGTCCAATCTCTTCCAAGCAACCAAACTAGAAAAGAGGGTACAAGATCAGAGAAAAAGAATGAATTTTTACTGTTTTGGCATTTCAAGTACAAGATCCAGAAGCTCACTTTTTCTCAGAGCTAGCTTACCCAGAAAACACAACAGCACAAGAACTCTGTTAGCTAAATACAGAAAATCAAACTAGCAGCTAGCTTATGAACAAAACCAATCGGTCCTGATCCAAACCCCAAAAACTAGCAACGAGATATTCGAGGACGGCCGAGAGATATACCGGAGCGCCGGCGCCGAGGAAGTGAGCTATACAGCTGACCGGAAATTGGAGGCACGCTTTGATGTACCTGGAGACGGAATTGGTGGCTTTGGATTGCCTCTGCAATTGGATTTGAAGAGGGCTGGTTTCGCCAGGACCTGGACCGAGGGAGGCCGTGTGTAATTTCTTCAAGGAAGGGAGGGCAATCGCTGGTATTGTGAAAGTGTCATTAATCTACAGTAGTATCGCTATAGTAGACAATGCTGCACTCACAGGGAAAAACAAGAAAACACTATCTATGCGATCAATGTTGTGCGAAAGCGGCAAATGAGTCACACATACACGGATCTAATAATGCTGATACTCCCCCGACTTTAACTTTCTGGTGTAGAGCGGGTATGAGGTTTTAATACAAAAGACCTAGGTGTGTGGTACCATTCCTTATAACCCAAAGATGACTCTTCACCTTTCTGATGTGGGATTTCAAATGATTCTAATTTAAGCCACATTTTTCCAACAATCAATTCTAAGATCTAATTATTTGCTTAACCCCACAAAGTGAAATAAGATAATCTCTATTGATCCGTAAGTTACCACCGGTTTATCCTAGGATAATACATGAGGAAGCAACTGTTGCATTTAAAGGACTTTTCTCTCCAAGGCTTCCTTTGCATGATCTCACGAACTCTTGTTCGATATCTCATGGCCTCCTGCACATAATGTCTTTTCACCTTGCCATGATCACTAATCATGGTATTTTATGGTCTCCTGTATGTGACGTATGGCCTCATTCTCGGCAAGATTCATGGCATCCTAGTTGAGATTCAAAATCTCATGCCCTTCTTGGCATGCATGATCTCGAGGCCTCCAGGTCGAGATTTATGGCCTTATGGCCACCTTTACATGATCTCATTGCTTTCATGGCCTTCCAGCGAGATTCAAGGCCTCATTTGTATGATCTCACGACCTCTCATATGGAATTTAAGGCTCCTTTGCATCACCTCATGCCTCCTGCTCGTGATTTTATGGTCACCTCGGCCTGATCTCTCGGTCATCTCACCATGTTGTTCTAATGATCACCGCGGCATAACCACAGGTCGGACGATATCTAGTAGGGAAGCCACCCTCCTATGCTTTCTAAAAGCCTTGAAGGCAAGCAAATCTGCTCTACATATCCCACATCGAAAACATGTAATGGTTCTCCCTCTTAGAAAAGGGGGGCTTGATCTATGATCTCCTCGGTCCCCACACTTGTATTACTATAATGGATACTTAGCCAGCTTCATAGTGAAATATTCTAAGTAGACGTAGCCTCTCCTTAGATGTGAGATGAACCACTATACTTTTTATGTCGCTCTATATCTATCATACTTTTTACCTAATCTTCAAGTTATCACAGAAACACATATAGAGTAGTGTAATAGACTAAAACGTCAATATGCCCTTGATATTGGGTAAGGTTGATCGATTCAATCCATCATGGCAGTCTTATCCAAAAGCTATTGACCTATTGCACTTTGATAATGTTTATGAGGAAAAAAAAATTAAATAAGGCTTGGCCGAAGTTTGATTTCACTCGCCGATGAGTTGTGACTTGTTGGTTATTTAGAATAAATTGACATCTTGGTGATCACATGTTCAAATTTAACTAGCATCATGAGATGATCGAGTGCTTCACTTTACTCTTTTTGTTAAGTTCGCGCTCTTGCTAATTATTCATTTTCTTCCCGATGAATACGGCAAGCCCATACTCTTCTGCAGACCCATACTATTCTTCATATACACTGTCACTCAAGCTTAAGAGCTTGAGGCAATGGTTGGTTGTTGGGACTCTTGTCTAGTCAGCTGTTCGACTTTATGCCTCAAAAATGATCCCACACAGAAGCTTACCAATTGTTGTTGTGATTTAATGGAGTTATAGACGAATAAATCTTTGTATTTTAGACTATTGTTTTTTTTTTCTAACTCAGTTTCTATTATCCATCGCCACTCCGATAACCTGAAGGAAGGGTTTACTTCAACATGAGAACCTAAGATCATTAGAGTTTCATGATTCACGGCAGCGAACACAACTCAAACTCTATATCCTCTTCCCCACTTGCCAAACTTTGTTTACAGCACAATTATTTACAAAGAAAGAGATCTTGATCAACTCGATAGGAAAAAGTTTTCATTTCAAAGTATATCTGACAACAACACAGTTATTAGTTATGAACAATAATACTAAATGAATCATACTTTTTGTAAAATATTTAAATAATATTATGTTACAAAGTGTTTGAAATATTAAGATAAACTTGATAAAAGAAATCAAGGAGATTTTCTCTCAACCTTAGCGTCTCTCTCTTCCAAACCCTAGTAGCGAACCACGACCACGCCTTTTTCATCTTCCAGCCTCACTTCCCACTCCTCAATGGCCTCCATACTCATTGGCTTTCATTGATGGAGATCAAGACCTGGACTTGGGAAAGATTGGAGGAGGCCCTATACGCAGTTCCTCTCAATTGTTTCTTCTTAGGAAATGGTTAACTCGCAAACTGGTAGACCTTGCAGCTTTCAAGTCTCACTTTTTCCGCACATGGATGATGGAAGGAGACTTCAGGGTGTAGTAACAAGATGATAATCTCTTCTTGTTTTCTTTCAAAACAACTCGAGATTGAAATAAGGTTTTTAGAGGGGGAATTTGATGCTTTGATCGTGCTCCGGTCTGTCTGGAGGAATACAACGGTGCACTACCTATTGCTGAGGTTCCAATGAAGCATGTTCGCATCTGTATGAGTTAGGGTTTTGGGTATTCCTTCTCTCTAAGAAGAACCTGACAATTTTATTCTCATTAGGAACCTCTTGGGTGGGTATTTGGATTATGACAAGAAGGAATTTTAGAAAGAAATCATTTGTATCCTCTTCTCACATGACATCTCAAAACTTATTCTGCTTGAGCATAAGATTTTCTTAACTGCAAGGTTGAACCTTTTCTGAAATTTCAGTTTGAACATCTCAAAAGTAGATGCTCACAGTGTGGCCTTGTTACCCATTTCGGTGTCAAGTGTGAAGAACCTAATGCAGTAATCTCCACATCTAGGGTTTTACACTTGAGTAGCCCTTCTACATCTGGAGGATCCTTTTCTTTCTCAGCTCAGAATTGCCATGATTTACCCTAGCCTTCCTCTTCCTTGCTGAAGAAAAAGAAGCATGTTATTCGGAGATTGGAAAGAAGGACATTTAGATTATAGTCATCTGATGGCACCTGCAGATTACGATAGAGGATAAGGCAACGAAGCTTGCAGTGCAGCAGGCCATGGCTGCTGTGCAGGGCGTGGAGGTCTATGGTTTGGCAGCAACTTTGGCGTCTACGAAGATTAATCCACTACTCCCATATGCAAGTTGTTCAGATGGAGACTGTGATATCCAATAAAAGAAACTGGAATGGAGGTTGTAGCCCCTCTCCAAAGAGGTTAAAACAATTCTGGGTGGTGAACTTCTTACTCTTCAAGTCGATGCATTAATTTTAGTTGAAGCTGACAATGAGATTGAGAAGAAGTAGGTGGGAAGACCACTTACAAACAAGAACAAGAGTCCTCGCTCACAAAAAAAGGTTGGTGTGACTCCATTGCGTCTCACGCACCCTACTGCTGCTACGACTCAGGAGGTTAGCCCTTAAGATAACACAAAGGGAAGCTCTAAGCTCCATGTTCTCTTTACCTAGCATTTGGATTAAGGTCTTTTGCTATTTAAGTTTAGCTTCTCTAGTTGTACACCAATTGAGGTCTCTAGGTTTTAGTAATTGTGCTTTTTTTTTTTTTTTTTTTTACAATAAGGGTTACTTGTCATTTGATTGGCAACTTGTGCCATCTAGTTTTTTTAGTATAAGACAGCATATGATGTATGTGTCTTCTGGCTATGAATAAGTAATGAAATTATCAATTGCTAAAAAAAAAAAATTAAGATAAACTTGACTACTTGAGATACAATACACACTATTTCAAATAAACATTGGAAAACAATAAACTACACTCCAAAAAAAAAATTGAGAAACAATACACAATGTTCCAAACAAACATTGAGAAACTATACACTCCAACACAAACAACCTTGAGAAACAATACAGACTATTCCAAACAAACTTGAGAACACAATACACATTATTCCAAACAAATTTGCAACCCCAACAACACCTTCAAAGTGCACGGAAAGTGGTTTGACCTTATTCAGTTATTGGAGTTTGCGTCTTATTGATCAAGGAAAGAGTAAACAACAATCTCCCATATATGGAGAACAAGTAACTTTTAAATCAACTCGATCACAGTGGCACTGGATCGATAATAACTGCAGCAATACTATCTATGGTCATCTTCCCAACCCGTGTGAATCCATCTTCTCCCTTATAAAGGAGATCCGCAACTCTTGTTAGATTGAGAACGCGCATAAGAACCGACATTGGCACAGCAGTTGGTTTAAGAAACTCCTCGCTTATATCCTTCCATGATTCCACAATTTGTTTGTTGAAAATATCAATTGTCTCTTGCTCTGAAACACTATATTGCTTCATATAGCAATCAATGCTAGAAGGTGCATGCACTCTCTCTTTCTCAAACTGTAAAAATAAAATAATCCAAAATAGTTCATCATGTTGTTTGCTATAAGGTGGTGATAAAATTAGAACTCACAATTAAGTATAATGTGTATATGTACCTTGGTGGAAACAATGTCATCCATAAGCCTAAAAATGATATTGGAAGCTCTAACAATTTTCGGGTCATTCAACAACCACCCAAATGTATCCTTCGTTACAATATCTCCCATGCCGAGCAATGAAATGGTTGTTAGAAAAGTGTAACTAATAGAAACTGTTGCAACCCTCATATACTCCTCAACGCTTGGAGTGCGTCCTTCGTGCAACCATTGGGCCTCGTTGAAATACGATCGAGCTTGATTTTTCATCTAAACAATATACACATATATATTATAAGCCAATGAACTAGAAATAAAAAGGTTCAATGTTCTATATCAATCAGGTATTACTTACAGCTTGTATTGCGTAGCAAACTCGGTAAGATTTTCCTTCCTTTGACATCACTTTGTCAATATCATTGAAAAGATTCAAAAGTTCATGATAGAATATTTTCAAATAGTCCGGGAGTTCATCTATGCATTTGACATCCCACCTGAAATATATTCATACGAATATTTACATACTAGGATTCTTGAACACATAGTTATATTAATAATTACAGTTTTTTATATATTGAACCTGTCAATTGCTTCAGTAAAGATCACGAGTTCTTCAAATGTACCATATGCATCATATATATCATCCAAAATAGTTAGGAGGATAGACACTTTTGTCATGATGGTTCTGCCTGTGGAGTACTGGGGTTCAAAATATACTCCCACTATCCAAAAGAACAACTCCACCTTCCTGTCTCTTGCAAAAGGCAATTTCCTTTCAAAGTCTAGTTCTTTCCACCACCTAATACATCCAATATAAATTAGTTTAGTTCATACTTATAATGTAAACTTGATAACTTTTCAATTTACTCTAAAATGTTCTAATAATTAATTAAAGAACAACTAGATGTTAATGAGCATTGTCGGTGAGCTGTGACCTATGTGTTGGTAAGTTATAATTCTATTAATTCGATTCTCATTGACAGATGTAAGGATAGGGTGGGTAAGAGTAGTTTTTTTTTTTAATAATAATAAAAAAAGCATATGACAACATCACAATACCATAACCAACCCATAAAAAATTAATTACCTAGTAATTTCACACAACTCTTTTTTGTGTAAAGACTGAACAAGATTGAAATCCAACTTTGCAAGTTTCAATAAAGCTTCATTGTGGCTGATGAGTGAGGCTTCATCTTCATGTTGGTAAATTGACATGTGACGCTTGGCACGTATCCTCTCTAGACTTTTTCGCAGAGGTCTCTCTAACGCTTGAGTTATCTGTTCGGTCATTTGGACTCCATAGCATCCACTGGATTTTGCGGACTCGAGGTGAATAGTGGTGAAAACAAGAGCCTCTTCTAGTATGTCTTCTCTATGAACCTTGAGATGTGCAGCTTCGTAGAGGCTCAGCATAGCTGACCCATCGGCAACTAAGCCTTCTTTGAAGCTACCATTTGCATCCTTGAACTTGTTGAATATATCTGGTTGAATAACATGTCAAAACATGGACATCATTGACTACCATAAGAATTTTAAAAGCATACAATTACCCTTGTCTTGCATTAAATATTTAATCATTACATACCAGATGAGATATCATATCCATGTTGCCTTAGCAATCGAAAACATAGCGCAGTAGTGTAAAGATCGCCATTATCTCGGTAGTGATCCTGATCATGATATGTAGCATGGATGTGTTGCAGTGCATATTCTATTTCTTGTTCAAAATGGTATGCCACGCCAAGGCGTTGGATTGCATCGATCAACTTGAGTTGATGGGAAAAATCACCTTTCCCATTTGTAAATACTTCCCTCTTCACTACTAATTTCAGTTCCTCGACTTGTTGTTGCCAAAGGGCCTCAGTCTTCTGCAACAAACAATTAACCACATAATAAAATGAGTCAAAACCATATAAACCTACAGACAGAGTTTAGAGGATTAGTTAATTACAGTGTCTTGAGAATCATAGTTGATGAACTGATCTCCCCAAATGCATGGTTGAAAATTCGCTGTCTGGCGAACAATTTCAGGCTTAGCAATTTGTGGTACTTGACTTGATGGGGAAGGATCTGTAGCCATAGACATGATCTAATTGCTTGCTTCTTAATTATCAGATTCCTACGTACTAACTGGAGTCTGCAGATATGCTTATATAGGCAAGGGGACGCTTAATTAAATAGATATCAGCATAACTTTTTTCAGTGGCAGGACACTAATTAATAAAATAAGAACTAGGAATATTTTCACATGTTTCACGCTTGAATGTGTTTTTTCTATCATTTATTTCTTTCTCTTTGCTTTTCTCATCAATATTATTAAATTGAGAATCGGATTGTATAGTCGGCGAAAGCGAAAAAGGTCTCAAACCATGTCAATACTAAACAAGAAAAAAGAGACCTCAATTCATGTAATAGCCTGGACTGGACTATAAAGTGAGTGGAGGGGTCATGTACACACACTAAACAACAAAGTGAAGATTTGCCCTTACCTGCAATAATATATATATATATATATATATCTTGTTTAGGTGCGGATATTCACACCCTAAGCAAAAACGTACGGATTTTGTGTTTTTCCCCACTTTTCGATCACACATTCACATCTTAACCGTTCAGTTTTTAGGTCCTAATGTATAGATCACCTCTGCAAAATTTCAGCCAATTTGGTGATCGTCAAGGCATCCAAAACTGCAATTTACACGAACGAACCGAATTTGTCGAACAGGAACCGTTCGTATAAATTGTTGTAATTTACAGTTTTGAATGCCTTAATGATCACCAAATTTACTGAAATTTTGCAGAGGTGATCTATACATTAGGACCTAAAACCTGAACGGTTAAGATGTGAAAATGTGATAAGAAAGTGGGTCAAAACTGGAAATCCGTACGGATCGAAAGAACTGCGGACGTCCACAGTGGAGAACCGCTGTGTGTGTGTGTGTGTGTGTGTGTGTGTGTGTGTGTATCCGGTTGTGCTAAGGACGTCCTTACCTAGCTTTAGGTACGGATTTCCGGTTTTCACCCACTTTATTTTCACATCTTAACCGTTCAGTTTTTAGGTCCTAATGTATAGATCACCTCTACAAAATTTCAGCCAAATTGGTGATCGTTAAGGCGTCTAAAACTGCAATTTACAACAATGTACATGAACAGTTCTGATTCGACAGATTCTGTTCGTTCGTGTAAATTGCCGTTTTGGACGCATTAACAATCACCAATTTGGCTGAAATTTTGTAGAGGTGATCTATACATTAGGACATAAAAACTGAACGATTAAAATGTGAAAATGTGATCGGAAAGTGGGTGAAAAACACCAAATCCGTACCTGAACCTTAGATAAGGACGTCCTTATCTGAGATGCTATACATACATACATACATACATACATACATACATACATACATACATATCCGGCTACGGTGCGGACGTCCATACTATCCGCAAAGTACGGATTTTCTGTTTTCCCCCACTTTCCGATCACATTTTCGGATCTTAACCGTTCAGATTTTAGGTCCTAATGTATAGATCACCTCTGCAAAATTTCAGCCAATTTGGTGATCGTTAAGGCATCTAAAACTGTAAATTACAATAATGTATACGAACGGTTCCGGTTCGACAGTTTTGGATGCCTTAGCGATCACTTAATTGGCTGAAATTTTGCAGAGATGATCTATACATTAGAACCTAAAAACTGAACTGTTAAGATCCAAATATGTGATCGGAAAATGAGTGAAAACCGAAAATCGGTACCGAAATTTCGGTACGAACGTCCGCACCTGAGAAAAATTATATATATATATATATATACACACACACACATAGATCCTATCTAGATTGAGGTCTCACTCTGAAATTAACGTGTGAGGTTAGAGTTTAGAGTCACCTTTCGGTCTCATATCCACATCTCGACCGTTCAGTTTTTAGGTACTAATGTATAATAAATCATCTCTGCAAAGTTTTAGCCAAATTAATGGTCGTTAAGGCATTGATAACTGCCTTAAAGCTAGTACGGTTCAGGATGGACAAATTTAGTTCGTCAATTGGTTTAAGTGAGTTAGATACCTTAAGGATCATCCATTTGGCTGAAACTTTGTAAAGATGATCTATAAATTAGTACCTAAAAACTGAACGGTCGAGATGTAGATATAAGATTGAAAAGTGATCATAAACTCCAACTTCGCACGTTAAGTTTAAAGTGAGGCCTCACTCTGGATACGATATGTATAATATATATATATATATATATATATCAGTGGTTCTCCACTGCGGACGTCCGCAGTTTTTCGATTCATACGAATTTTCAGTTTTGACCTACTTTCCGATCACATTTTCACATCTTAACTATTCGGTTTTTAGGTCCTAATGTATAGATCACTTCTGCAAAATTTCCGTCAATTTGGTGAACATTAAGGCATCCAAAACTGTAAATTACAACAATATATACAAACTGTTCCGGTTCGACAGATTCGGTTCGTTCATGTAAATTGCAGTTTTGGATGCCTTAACGATCACCAAATTGGCTGAAATTTTGCAGAGGTGATCTATATATTAGGACCTAAAAACTGAACGGTTAAGATGTAAATGTGTGATCGAAAAGTGGGGAAAAACACAAAATCCATAAGTTTTTGCTTAAGTGCGGATATCCGCACCTGAACAAGGTTATATGTGTGTGTGTGTGTGTCTATATATAACTTTGCTCGTGCGGATATCCGCACCTAAGAAAAAGGTGCGGATTTCCGGTTTTGACCCACTTTCCGATCACATTTTCACATCTTAGCAGTTCAGTTTTTAGATCCTAATGTATAGATCATCTCTATAAAATTTTAGCCAATTTGATGATCGTTAATGCATCAAAAACTGTAATTTACACGAACGAACCGAATCTGTCGAACCGGAATCGTTCGTGTTAATTGTTGTAAATTACAATTTTGAATGTCTTAACGACCATCAATTTGGCTGAAATTTTGCAAAGATGATCTATACATTACGACCTAAAAACTGAACGGCTAAGATGTAAAAATGTGATCGGAAAGTAGGTCAAAATCGGAAATCTGCACCTAAGCAAAAAATACAGACGTCCGCACCGGAAAAGCACTGTGTGTGTATATATATATATATATATATATATATATATATAGTATCATGTGGAAAATAGGTCTTAATTTTCATGTGATCAAAAAGAATGTTTGATGTTTATTGTTCTTTTATAAAGCGCATTTCATTAATCCAAGGGAGCATTCAACCCTCATCAATATTATTAAATCGAGAACCTAAAACGTGTCAGTATTAATTTTTAAACAAGAAAAAGAGACCTCAGTCAATGTAATAGTGAGTGGAGGGGTATATATATGATTGATCATGTTGAAAATAAGTCTTTATTTTTATATTTAAACAAGAAAAAGAGACCTCAGTCAATGTAATAGTGAGTGGAGGGGTATATATATGATTGATCATGTTGAAAATAAGTCTTTATTTTTATATGATCAAAAAGGATGCTTTATGTTTATCGTTTTTCTTATGAAACACATTTCAAATAAGCATTCAACCCTCATCAATATTATTAAATTGAGAACCTGAAACGTGCCAGTATTAAACAGTAAAAAGTCCTCTATCAATGTAGTAGCCCGTGTGCACTAGACTATAAAGTGAGTGGAGGCTATGTATGATCATGTGAAAAATAAGTCTTGAATTTTATATGATCAAAAAAGATGTTTTTGTTTAAGTAAATTCAGAATATGTATATGGTCTAAACTGTAGGTTACTTGTTCTAATTGTAATAAATTTATGTTAGAGATATTTTCAGAGATATTCGTAAATATCCAATTATTATACGATTATGTTTCCATGTACAATTCTATCTCTATATTTGTAATCTTCTATATAAAGAGACTCCTATTATTAATTAAAGCACGACTCAATTCTCTCCCAATTTCAGTTTTCCTAAAATACGTTATCAACACGAAACCCTAACGCTGAAACTCTAATTTCGTAGCCCTCAAATCTCAGCAACCACCGCCTCACACCTTTAAGCTCCCAATCCCATAAGCCCAGAACAAGTGGCGGGGTCACCGGAACCAGCTAGAAAAGTACCGAACCGTCTCCTTGAAGAGAAAAGTGTTTTCTACCCGGTTCGCATCCTTCCAGACCGCCTTCTACCGTCAAATTTTGTCACCACCGGTGCTTTAACTCCAGAATCCGGGAACCGAAAAAATAACTCCCAGAACCAGGCCTTAAAATTGCCGAACCAGCCTGTAGAACCGCTGCACACCCTTGAACCGTCAGAAGCCCAGAAAGAAAGAAAAGAAAGAAAACAAAAAAAAAAAGGCGCGGCTCAGATGCGGCCTAGAAAGAAAGAAAAAAAGAGATAAGCAGCCACAGCCCAGTAGGAAAGAAGGAGACGCGGCTCAGAGAAAAGAAAAACAAAAACAAAAAGGCCTTGCGGCCTACTGCCGGAAGAAGAAAGAGAAGAAGAAAAAAAATAAAAAAAGGGGGCAGGAAGCCCACATGCCAGGGCTGGGCATTTAAGCCCGAAAACCCGTAAATCCGGACCGGCCTGTCAAGACCCGACCAGTACGGTCCGGGCCCAATTTTTTTTTAATCAAAAATGTTCGGGCCAGGCCTTAATTTTCAAAATACGGTTCGGGCCCGGGCCTGGACTTTCAGATAAGAAAAAGCTCGTCAGGCCCGTTTGACATTAAATGAGACAAGTGTCTCTATGTAATAGGGCATCATATTTTTATATTGTTGGTCTATGTAGACCTCAACCACATCAAATCATCTCCCTAATATTAATTCCTAAACCTAATCTCTCTCCTCTCTTTTCTTCTCACTCTGCCGCAAAAGGGACTTCTCCTTTTCTCTCTCTCTCTCTTTTTTTTGGGTCTCTCTTAACTCCATTTCTCTCTTCTTCTCACTGCAAGAACTCCATTTCTCTCTTCTTCTTTTGGAACTTCCCATCTTTGAAATCCATAACCTTCCTCACGGCCACCATCTCACCGATCTCATCACCCCGTCTTCACTGTCCCTTACCTTTCGCTTTGGCCCGTTTAGATTTCCAGAATATCTTCCTCTCTCCAATTGGATCGTCCTCTTCCATGGCTCCTATGGTCTGCTCTTCCTCTCCTGCCTGCCGTGGTCCTTTGCTTGGAGCAGTTAATTGATTTGATCTTCTGTTTTTTTTTTTTTTTTTTTTTTTGTGTAACAATCAGATCTGATTAGTTATGTTGTTCATTGATAGCTACATGAACATGGTACTCTTGACTTTGTTATGTTGTTTTGGAATTAGCATGATACTGATCTTCTTCTCTCTCTTTGTTTTTTTTTTCTCTGTGAATGGAGCCATTAAAGGCTAAAGCCCAGAAAAAGAAAACAAAAGATATTTTTACTCAGCCAAAATTAATGGAGGCACTAAAAGAGCTTAATGGATTGGAATTTGAACTTTAACATATTTAAAATCTGGAAATATATATAGAAAATAGGTATTTGGGCCCGAAAACCCGGAAGCCCGGCCCGAAATGAAACGGGCCGGTTCCTGATGGTTGCAAAACGGGCTTTAGGCCCGAACCGTAAAAAAGGGGCCGGTCCCGGGCCCAGTAAAGTTTTAGTTCAGCCCGCCCGTGCCTAGCCCTACCACATGCTAAGAGAAGAAAGAGAAGAGGAAAAAAAAAAAACAGAGAGGGCAGAAAGCCCACATGCCCAGAAGAAGAAAAGAAAGGGAAGAAGAAAAGAAAAAGGAGGAAGAGGCCCACCGTCAAAGTCAAAGGAAAAAAAATGTATTTCTCTTTTATTTAATTCTCTTTTGCTTTCATAATTTCAATTTCTCTTCTTTTTCTCAAGGACTTGCAACCTCCCTTCTTCTACCCCCATTTCTTCTTCATAGGAGAGACCAAAAGCCGAACTGTGGGGGTTCGTGCTCATTCTAAGCTTGGAGCTTGTAGAGTCCTCCAAACTTAGAGTTTGTTGAGAAGTTTTGATTAACCACGAACACATCATTGTTTCAATCTAGTCTAATATCTCTTAGAATTGGATTTCTTGGAAACGACCAAATTTTTTTATATGTTTTCGTGGTAGCCTTTTTCGCTTTGATACTAACCCTAATTTCTTGTTGTTTTTCAGGATGAGTAACCTAGACAAACTGGACTTTGCTCAATTATGAACAACTGGCTCTGGATATCACTGGTGGGTTCATGATGTCTGCCAGCATCTCAAGGCTGATGGAATCCTGGATACGATTCATGAGCCCTACCAGGACGTGCTAATTGTTGAGCAAGCTCAAGCTTTGGAAGTAAATAGAGCAGCCTTGGAGGCAAATAAGGCGAATTCCATCATCCTAATGACTTGTCATATGGATGATTCGCTCTAGTACGAGTATATGAACAAAGAAGACCCTAGAAGACTGTGGGTCTCACTCGAAAAAAGATTTGGCAACGTCCTTGATTCCCTGCTTCCTGAACTAGAAGTGAGATAGCATAACCTCCTTTTTTGTGATTTTAAGTCTGTTATTGACTACAACTCGGAAGAACTTCACATTACATCTTTAATGGAATTATGTGGAAAAGATATCACAGATGCGATGTTGATTGAGAGGACTCTCTCTACTTTCCCTATCTCTGCTTTGATGGTTGCAAGATCACAAGGTTTCATGAGCTCATTGGGGTTATGAATGTCGTTGAAGAGCATGACAACATCCTTATAAAGAACTATAATTCGAGACCCGTGGGAACATAACATATTCCGGAGTCCAATTATAGTCGCACCCCTAAAGGAGGGTGCCAAGAGCGAAACCCTAAATCTAGGGACAATTCTGGACGTTTTGGTCCATATTCTCGCTCTAATGAGGAAGGTAATCATCAAAACAGGGGGACACAGAACCGAAAATGTCAACATGGAGAGAGAGAGAGAGAGGCAACGCCTTTAGCCATGTTAGTGGCGCCACCAACACTAAGAGCCTTCCTAATGATGTTTTCAAAGCACCTCAATCAATGGAGTCTAAGCACAGAGATGAATGTTCCCTATGTGGAATATCCGGTCATTGGGCACACATTTGTAGAGCTCGTGAAGATGTTGTCACTGCCTACAAAGCATATTGTGAAGCAAGAGAAACTCACTATGTCGAACAAGAAGATCAAGAAGATGATCTAGAATGAAGGGTTGAAGACTTCAAATCTGGCTGGGATAAATAGATCGTCAGTTTTGTTTAAGTTTTTATTTTTCCAAGAGATGTAATAGGCAATTATCATATACTTTGTAGTAACTACCATTGGTTTAGTTTTTCTTTACATAGGCTCATCCAAAATGAGTATGATGTCTAGGAAGATTTTGAGATAAGTGGTACTTAAGTGAACTTTACTCCACTGACATCTCTATAATCACATGGTCATATTTATTTTGGGGTTACTGAAAGAAGTTAAACGATAACCATTGTTTTGCATTAGCTAGTACTTGGATTAGATTCTCTTAATGGTTAAGAAACAATGATGTACTCCATTGGCTTATGAATAAAATTTCGAGTTCTTTTCATTATGACTCCATTTTGATTCTGAGCATATTACTTTAAGACTATGATGGCTGGACCATCAGAATTAGTTCAAGGATATGGAATGGCCCAAATTTTGCTTGCCCAATGGCACCTTGATTACCGTCACATAAACTCTTACGCTCCTAGGGAGAATTAAATCCTATTGAGCTATTCGAGCCAATGGATTTCATGTGAGAGCCAACGGATTTTATGCGAAAACACATGTAGAGTACGGAATTGAGTTCCTTTGCAATACCTTTAATGATTGTGAACAAAGGTGCATCTTAGAGAAGTTTATGTGTCTCTCTAGTGGACTCTATGTCACTATTTAAACTATTAAATCCAATAAAGTCCTGGGATAAGATCTCTTGGGTTTAGACATTTATTAGCTTTGTCACGACAAAATTGGTCATCCTGGTCATGATATGATGATTCCTCTACTAAAGACATCACACAGACATCCATTCTTTAGAGCGAAACAAAGCAAGAATAAAAAGTTGATTCTTAGACTAAGTGTGACCGCCGCCGCCGCCGCTGCCTCTGGCATCGTTGCCGTCCACTGCAGGCTTAAGGTCATCGTAGTCCCTTCTAATGATGCCATGGTTGGCATCTCTCATGGCCATGATGCCATGGATGGTGTGCATCATGGTGATGGCGCCTCAGTTGATACTGCAATCACAAACTTTGCTTCAAATAGTGTTTCAGACACTCAGGCCCAATCGAAATCCTCATTGGTTACTTTTAAGGCCTCTCACTCGTTTTACAAAACCCGTTCCTTAGGGAAATTAGGACTGAGATCGTCCTATATAAATGATATGAAAATACTCATTCTGTTTTTACATAGAATCCATGGATTCTGTGGACTAATTCAACCAACTTGCGAACATTTAAATATTTCACGATGTTTGTTGACACGCAAACACTCTAGTCACATGGTGTGCCATTGTCCACCTGTAAATGCTGCTTATACTATACTCCTAGTATATATCACATGATAACATGCTCACTCCCTCGATCATCCTATTAAGTCAATTGGACTTAACAACGCTAGAGAGTTTACATCGAAAATTGTCAATAATTATTGCAATAGGACTGATGTTGGACATAATATTCCCATTTACACACCCAAATGGTCTTGTGAAAAAGACTACGATGGTAGTCCGGACACTGGTAATGCTCACCAATCTCCTTATATCCGCTTGGGGTGATGCCATATTGCATGCAGCTATGTTAATTCATCCACGACCCACCGCCAATCAATCTACCTTTGCGTTACAACTAGTGACTGGGTACTAGTATCACACTTACGCATATTTGAATGTGTCATTTATGTCCCAATTATGCCGCCACAGAACACTATGATGGGTCCTTACAGACAAATGAGCAACTAAGTTGGATTTGAGACTCCAACAATCGTCCACCACTTAATGCCTTTGCTAAGCAATCTTCTTATCACTAGATTTGTCGATTGTTACTTTGATGAGACAGTCTTCCCGTTATTAGGGGAGATAGGAACATATATGTTCAGCAAGAACGACAAGAATTGTCTTGGTTTGTCCCCACTATGTCTCATCTCAATCCTTGCTAAAGTGACGAGATCACATATATCTGCTGCAAACATGCCTGCAAGGATGGACGTCCCCACGAGAGGATGTAGTGCCACCCTACACAGAGGTAGGCAGGGCGTCAACGCCATAGAGAGTGGTACTCTAGCATTACAGGCCATGGTCCCAGCTAGGATGCATGGGAAGCCTATGGGTTCAAAGGATACTTTGGTACAACCTAATCCTTGGATCATTGATACTCAAAAAATCCGTCTCATGAGAATCTTCTGAATTATTGTTATCATTGAGGGACGCCTCAACGTCAAAACATATTCATGAGAATATAGAGCTCTTTGAAAATTGCATTAGTATATATGAGAAGTGGGATAGAAACTCCATCATGATTGATGGTGTATTCACGCATTTCATTGCGCATGAGTTCGTTGAGTCGGATGATATCAAACCATGCTTTGTTGATGAATGAATGCCAACGTAGAGAGATTTGGATTAAATGGAGAGATGTGGTCCAAATTAAGTTGGATTCTCTAATGAAGAGGAAGGTTTAAGAGCCAATGATGCCAACACCTCCTAATATTAAACCTATTGACTAATGGGTCTTCGTTAGAAAGCGTGATGAGAAAAAGACATGGTAACTTCGCCTTATGGCACAAGGCTTTTCACAAAACGCCCTAAAATCGACTATGTTGAGACATATTCTCTTTTAATGGATGTCATTGTACTCAACTACCTTGCTAGTTTGGTAGTTTCTGAATACTTAAACATGCAACTTACAAATGTGGTCACTACGTATCTCTTTTGGGACCTAGATACATAATACACATTAAGGTTCATGGTGAACTTCATTTACCAAGTCAAGTGGCTCTAGACCATGGAGCGCATTTGCAATGAGGTTGAAACGCTCATTAAAGTGACTACTTGATTGGGAAGGGATATGGAAATGCGCTGGGATATGTAAATGCCAGCGCATTTCCATAACATCTTTCGGATTCTATCCTGGTTCATATTGGACATGATCTTCATTGGAAACCCTTAAAGAGTTAAGGGAAACCTCTGAACACTTGAAATCCAAGTTTGAGATGAAAGATCTTGGGAGAACACGATTATGTCTCGATTTAAAACTTGAGAGTAGTGTTGATAGATGCTTAAGCATTTTGACAAGGTCAAGCCTTTGAGCACCCCCATGATCGTCCATAGTCTTAATCCTAAAAAAGATCATCCTTGTTTGAAGGATGATGACGAAGAAGTGCTAGAGGAAAAAATGTCCTACTTAAGTACGATAGGCGCATTATTGTACTGCTCAATGCACAAGATCTGACACCTTATTTGCAGTCAACTGATTAGCTAGGTATAGCTCTGCACCAATGCGACGCCATTGTATTTGTGTAAAAGATATCTTTCGATACCTAAGTGGTATGATTGATATGGGATTGTTCTATCTTAGAGAGACGATGGATTTAGACCCATCATATGTCAAGAACGCCATCAACAGTGGTTTGCGTTCCCTCTTCCCATCCCAAAACAACATTAGTGTTTTGAATGGATTTTTGGTGATGCTAGGTACCTCTGTAACCCACACAAAGGTCATTCCCAAAACCGATTATGTGTTCACCATGGGTAAGACCATGATATCTTGGAGGTCTACAGAACAGACCCTAGTCGTTATATCTTTGAACCATACAGAGATTATTGCTCTTCACGAAGTGGTTCGTGAATATATATGGATTCGATCCATAATTACGCATGTTCGAAGCAATTGTGTTTTGATTTCTACCACAAGATGAGCCTACGAGTATTTATGAGGATAATGCTGCTTGCTTTGAGCAAATGAAGCAAGGCTATATCAAAAGCAACAACACTAAGCATAATCAGTAACAACATACTCTCCTCAAGATCAAAGTGAACTAGGTTCGATCTGAGGACAATGTGGCAAACTTGCTCACTAAGTCATTGCCTAAAATCCACTTTCGAGAAACATGTGGTAGCATTGTTTGCGGAAGTTATCCGAACTCTCATGACAATAGTCATCAGGGGGAGACTCTAGACATCATAGGGAGATGTCTACATGTATGGTCTCAAAATGTGAAGGCTGTGTTGTGCTCTTTTTCTTGGTCTCAACCGAGGTTATTTTTGTCTCACTAGGTTTTTGTTACTCGACAAGGTTTTTGATGAGGCAACAAGAGAAGCACCATGTTTGAGCGACACAAGGGGGAGTGTTTAAGTTAATTCAGAATATGTGTTTAGCCCAAACTCTGAGTTACTTGCTCTAGTTGTAATAGAGTTTATGTTAGAGATATTTCAGAGATATTCGTAGATGTCCAATCATTATACGATTATGTTTCCATGTATAACTCTAGCTCTTGTTTGTAATTCTCTATATGAAGAGGTCGCTATTTTGAATAAAAGCACGACTCAATTCTCTCTTAATTTCAATTTTCCTAAAACAATTTTATGTTTATCATTTTTTTTATCAAACACATTTCATTAATCAAAGTAAGCGTTCAACCCTTATCAATATTATTAAATTGATAACATAAAATATGTCAATATTAAACAAGAAAATGAGACCTCAGTCAATGTAATAGCCCATCTGCACTAGATTATAAAGTGAGTGGAAGGGTGGTGTACACACACTAAACAACAAAGTGAAGATTTGCCCTTACCTGCAAAAATATATATACAATCATGTGGAAAATAAATCTTGATTTTTATATGATCAGAAAGGACGTTTTATGTTTATGTTTATCTTTATCTGTTTTTTTTTTTAAGCAAATGCATTTCATTAATCAAAGTAAGCATTAAACCGTCATCAATACTTTTAATCTAATGGACAAACAAACTACCTATTGAGAGCCGCACTAGTTCTTCTCTCAAACCCTAGGTACATTCCAGCGTTCGTCAAGCAATGCTCGTTCGGTGGTAGCCCAACGTCAGCACTGATCTTGGTGGTGATGATGTGGTGGTGGTTATAAGCTTGACCTTCGGGTCTTGGGGCTGCTTTGCTTGGAGGAAGGATAATGATGGCTGTCAGTATCGGATCTGGCTTCACTACAGCACTGAGGTGGTTGAGATTGAGAGCATCAGTTCATGGGTTGGTGTCCGGCCGCATAGGCTGGTTACCAGATGGAGACGGTTGTGGCTACGCGACGATATAGCAGAGATCAATGGCGGATCAAGATGTGGGGTTTCTAGGTGGGTTTTGGTCGCAGTCAAACTCTCTGGAGGTGGCTCCGGGGTGGTGGTGGGCAACATGGTGCTTCCGACGGTGCTGCACAATGCGACAGGGGCTGGGCTGGGCCATGCGAGCTTGTTGTGATTTTGGACTGGGTTTCCTTTGAGCTTTTGGGCTTTTTATCGGTATATTTTATTATTCCAATAACTCCTCATTGTTTGGGGAATGTAGTGGGCTTTGGCCCAGTTTAGGCTTGTTTATTTTAGTGAGCACTAGTTTTGTACGGCTATAGTTTATTTTTAAGGGGCGTAGATGAGTCGAGTTGGAGCGAATACCAAGGTGATCATGTTCGGCTCATTTGCTTTTTATCGAGCTTGAGCCGGGTTAAAGCTTGAATTTTTTTTTTTATGCTCAATCTCAACTCGGCTTGAATATTTTTCTTATGCCCGAATGAGACTCGGCTCGGCTCGATTTATTGGACGAGTTCGAGTTTCAATAGGCTCGGCTTGGCTCATTTAACTTTAAATTTAAAAAATAAAAAGGTAGAAAGAAAATTTAAAATAATAATCCAAATTTGATGTCTAACCATCATACAAATCCCTTTTATTATCTGGAATAAACTCAAAATGATGAATACTAAATAAATAAGAATGGGGCCTGCAACATTTTGATTCAAAGGTGGTTATTTGTATCTTCAATCTTCCTTCCAAGCAAACTCCCACCGAATCTTCACCATCTATAAAAACAAAAAAAAAATTATATATATATATATATTAATTGATAACTTTAAATAAGATTGTTCCGTATGATTTTATGAAAATAAGAAGATTGTTTGTACATGTATATACCTTTATTCCACGTAGATTTCTTCCATTGAATCCTCATCACTCTATATTATGAAAAAAAAATTAAAGCGATAAGATTAGTGGAAGAATAGTGCTACATACACCAAAAAGTTAAACAAAAATCTAATACTAAATGATGTGGCATCCTAAGTGGCATCTGCCAAGTCATCACCTGAATTCAATTGAATAATTTCCAACATATCTATTTATTTTCATTTTCAAGTAAGCCTGTAAAAAAAGAAGAAGAAAAAAACAAAATAACTTCCTTATCCCCGATCATGCTTGTAGTTCCCCAGTATTGGGCTAACAAATATAGATATAGAGAGGAAGAGAGGAAGAGAAATAAAAAGAAGAAGAGTAACAAGCAACAAAATCATGATCACGCGGCATGCTTCAGTAATCTATTTGATATCATCATCACAGCCTCGAAATCGAACTCAACCATTTCCAAGATTTGCAACAAAACCACGATCGAATCCCTTAACACAATAAAAGCAAAGGTTTAAGTCATGAAAGTTAACTATACAACCTAATTCACAATTGTATGACTTGTATCCTACACCTAATTAGCATAGTGTCATTCGGAAGAGATGATAGATATGAGATTAATTAGAAAGAAATTGAAAAGATTGATCAAAAGACTCGCTTATTTCTCCAACTTCTAAATATACAAACTAGGCCTCATCAAATGGGCCTTGGGCCCTAAGCCCGCCCTAAGCCCTGCCCGGCCCTTCCATTAGGGCGGTCCGGCCCGACCCTTTTTAAAATAGGGTAGGGTATGGGTCATACAAATAAAACCCGGCCCTACCCTACGGCCCGGCCCTATTGAGCCCTTAAGGGCTAGGCCCGGCCCGACCCTAAAAGCCCGGCCCTAAAATTAATATAATAAATTTGCACATTTTCTATTGCAACCTATATTACATGTGTATAAAAACTATAGAAGTTTAGATGCAAAATCTTTCAATCTGTCATATTACAAAATGGGCCTCTTAAATCTATTGCTGCTGTTTAAGGCCCAACGCCCCAACCCAAATGTCGAAGTCCAACTCAAGGTCTCAAGTCAAACCATAGGCGTTAGACGTGAAAAGAAAAAGTGAAAACTGAAAACCTATGCCACTATCGACCAAACTATCGACCTAATCGAGTCTCTCTCAAAGACTCATGGCCGCCTCTCTCACACAGTCTCTCTCTCAAACCCTTTGTTCCTTCAGAGTCCAGAGAGCAAACCGTACTTCTCCGCTGCCAGCCACCACATCCGGCTGTTTTGGACCAGCAGAGACTTGCGGCTACTCCTTCAGAGTCGAGACCAGCAAACCTATCTTCTCTGCTGCAGATCGAGACTTGTTCCGGTAGGCTTACGACGAGTCGGACCTCAGATCGAGACTTGTTATGGTAGGCTTGTGACGAGTTGGACCTCAGATCGAGACTTGTAGACCCAGTCGGCGACGCGAGCTTGTGACGTGAGCTGAGGGCCTGAGGCTGTGTCGCTGTGATGTTGACAGTGTCCGATGCGAGTTGGACCTCATATCGAGGAGTAGATGGAATATATGGGTTAATTTAAAGGTGTTAAGATTGGGGCCGACGCAGAAGGTAAGGACTTGATTGTCGATTTTTGTTTGTTCTAGCCTTCTGGGTTTGAATCTCTATTTGAATCTCTCTCTCTCTCTCTCCGTTTGAAGCCTTCAGAGACATCTACAACCTTTAGACAAAGTGGTTGGGAGGAATGGAGGTTTTGCGCATGTGGGTGTATATAGAGAAAGGGATGTGGGAGTGAGAGAAGGCTCTGATGTGGGAGTTGCAGGTGAAGACATGGGTGTTTGGGAGCTGGGTGAGTAAGTGGAGGTGGGCCAAGCGGAGCAGGCCCAGGGTTTTACATGTGGTGATGAAGGTGGAGGCGACGGTGGTGATTGAGTGGAGGTTTTGGGTGATGAGCTGGACTTGGATTTGATTGATGTGAGTGATGGAGGAATTTATTTGCTTGATGTTCCTCTATTATCAGTATCTGTTATCATTAGTTACGGTTCAAATTTGAGGTTTTGAGTGATGTTTGTGGTTTTCTCTTTGGGTTGAGAGAGATAAGGGCTAAATGGTTGATTTTCTGAGTTTTTGAGGAAACGTTTATTTCTTTTCCCGGCATATTTCTTGTGAATTGATGAAGTCATGAAGTCATGATCGGTTTTCATATCAAAGTGTCAAACATTGCGTCATTTTTTGTAGCCTCAGTGGCTCTGTGCAATTTCAATTCAATTTCAAATCTACTACTTGATTAGTTTCAGTTTATGTGAGTTAAACGAAGGCCCGGCCCGGCCCTATTTGAAAAGGGTTGGCTCGGCCCGGCCCTTTTGGCCCTTGCGGAATGGGCCTTAAGGGTGGGTAAGGGCTTACGTATTGAAGCCCCAGCCCGGCCCTATCCTAAGCCCTAAAAGTTAGGGTAGGGCTGGCTCTAGCCCGGCCCATGATGAGGCCTAATACAAACAAAACAAACATAGAGAAATTGCACCACTGGCTGAATTTCTTTGGGGGGATATTGGAGTTATCTCAAAGCACGCCATAATTTGCAAACACAACGGCATAGGGCTAACGAGCGAGGTGAAATTGAATCCGATGATAAGATACTATCAATTAAGGCTTCCAATGAAAACCCTATAGGCAGAGTGCCTTGATCTCAGGTTCTCAGTGTTTGCAGAAAATCAAAATAATTTTTTAATTTTAATTGTTCTTTTTTATTTTAAATAAAAAATTTTTAATAGAAAGATATGCTGGAAATTATTAGGATTAAGATGATGATATGACATATGCCACATCATTTGGTATAGACTTTTTGTATAATTTTTTGGTGTCTTAAGCATTTTCCTTAGTGGAAAAACAATCTTTCAATAAGTTATGTACATAAAAAGACTTACAGTAAGAAAGAAAGAAAAATATCTTTACTGAAGTTGAAACTCCATACTCACAACATAACCAATCTTTGATATCAATCAAGGCTTCAACTATATCTGGCCTCAAGGAACTCCGATATTGATCAAGAACTCTACCTCCAGCACTAAAAGCAGATTCAGAAGCAACTGTGCTAATGGGAATGAATAATATATCACCTGCCATCTTTTATAGAACTCGAAATTTAGCAGTACTTGTCATCCACCAATTCAAGACATTGAATTCCACATCAAATTCATTAGTATAATCACGTTCTTCCAAATATACATCCAGGTAAGATTTGAGAGGTTCAATTGTATCCATTTGTTGAACCCAAAGATCAAATTCGACTCTACTTTTAGTGATACATTTCTTATCAGTAACGGCAACAACACTAGAATTGCAAACTTATCCCTCTTTAGAACAATAAACAACAACATATTCTTCAAAAAGCTGATATAGAGATTCCCTCATAGCCTTGATGTGTCTCGCAGCTTCATAACCCAAATAAATTTCTGGAAAGAAAAATTTAATGAACTTCATCTTATATTGAGGATCTAAAACTACTGCAATAGCAGTTAACAAGTTGCAATCTCCCCAATATTTTTGCACTCATTTTCAAAGACATCTCACACATGTAATCACAATCATCCACAAATGCATAATTTAAAATTTGTTTGATCTTCCAAATTTCAGGAAGAATTAAATTAGCAGTTGGATAATCACTACCAGAAAAGATATTTGTAGCTTCATTGAAAACTTCCAAAAATTGACATACCTTTTCAGCTTTCTTCCAATCATCTACACTTGGTAGCCATTGGTAGTATGGATCACGTTCTTGTATCTTGGAAAAACATCCTTGAATACCAAAGCAGCTTTTAACATTGCATATGTGGAATTCCAACGTGTCGGCACATCAAGAATTAAACGCTTTGATGTTGGCAACTGCAGTTGTTTAACAATCTCCACAAACTTATGAAATCGTGATGGCGACATTTTGAAGTATTTCACACTTTCACGAATATTCAAAATAATTTTTTGAATCTCGGTCAAACCATCTTGGACCATAAGATTCAATACATGCACAGAACATCTAACATGAAATATCTTCCCTTTCAACAATAGTCTTCCCTTCAATGCAAAATTATCTTTCAAATTTCTGATTGCTGCATCATTTGCTGAGGCATTGTCTAAAGTTATGGTGCAAATCTTATTTTCAATACCCCAATCATGAAGATAGTTGAAAACAGTATCAGCAATTGCAACTCCAGTGTGAGGAGGTGGTTTCAATATCCGCTTCTGCAATCAGAAAAAATGGCTTTTGGCCAGTGAGACAATGTAACCAATTGTTTGGTTAGATGTCAATAGATCTGAGGTTAAACTTACCCTACTAACACCTGCCAGCATTTATTTTGTTCTCGTTTTCTCTCGAGAGAAAAATTGCATACAATCACTCTTCATTGTCACAAGAGAAGTTTTCTCAAATCTTGGATTCAAAACTTTTCAGCAGCATATTAAAAAAATGCATGTCCTGCCATACGAAAAGGGTATTCATGAACTAAAAACATCTTTGACATAATATCCCTTATCTTGTCTTTATCGTACTTGTAAGTTATAAGACTGGCACATGCTCCTCCAAGACTAGTTGGGTCACCAGCTAAACACTTTTGCCTTTTATCTCCCAATTTTCGTGCCAAGCAATTAGAAATATGTCTATTAAGATGAGTTGTCATACCCAGGGATTGAAATATCTGCGATATTTTCGATATATCCTCTAATATCTCCTTTTTATGACGGACCGATATATCTTAGCGGGTTAATATCTTATCTTTCACCATTTCCTCTGAGATTTCTCTAATATCGTCAAATATCTCAGATATATTAGATATTTAGGACATATCCCCGATAAAATAAAGAAATATATGTAAAATCTGATGAAAAAATAAAAAAAAAGCCCAATAATTCTCTAAATGCAAATATGTGTAAAGAGAGATCTCCTTAAGGGAAATCTGGGTGAGGAGAAATCTTCTCTAGACAAATCCAGGTGAGGAGAAATACTCTCAAGGTGATTCTGTGTGAGAAGTAATTCTCTAAATGCAAATATGTGTGAGGAGAGATCTCCTCAAAGCAAATATGGTTATATGAGTGAGGAGAAATCTCCTCAAAGTGAATTTGGGTGAGGAGTATTCCCTTTGAGGGAAATTCGAGTGAGGAAAAATTCCCTGAAGACGAATCTGGACAAGGAGAATTCATGATGAAGCAATTTCAAAAAGTAATTCCTTCACTTCATCTTTCTCAATTATAAGGGATTGACCTCAATTATATTAAAGTTTCAGTTAAAAAGAACAAACTATTGGGTTATGATGAGTGTAAAAAAAAACAGTGGTGCAATTATAGGAATCATTTGATGTTGTTTAGTCTATGACTCTATGTAGTCTGTACTCTATAGTTGAACAATAGAAAGAAAATAAAGGTTCAATTATTCAATATGGACAATCTTCTATGGGTGGAGGATTAAACCAATTTACCTGTGATGGCAATTTTCATCATACCACCCAAGATGAAGACCATGGAGTTAGAACAGCTGATCATAGTGCTCGAGAGAATACCTTATATGAGAGAAGGACTAGAGGTACAACTAATGATTAAAGTACCCCATCTGATGTTTCTTCAATTGCTTTAAGTTTTGACTTTATCAGTTTATGTATAGAGCACAGTGGGGTCTCAAATGAATCTCATGAAGGTAACAATCAATTTGGCTATGACGCTTATGGGGTATAATCAATATGGATAAGTACATGATCAGTCATCTAATTAGATTCATCCTTATTATCCCCTTATAAGGGAAGCAGTCGGTAGCTTTAAAGAGATTTATAATTATCATGTTCATCACTACAATTCGCACTATATGGGTCATATGTCTTGGTCTGATTATAGCATTTTCGTAGACCAGCGAGCGACTTTTCAACCACATAGAGTCTCTTTTTGGATGTAGATGAAGTTGACATTCATATGTATTTATATGTAATTCCAATAAATTTACTCTTTCAAAACGATTTATTTTCTCCTATATCTCCAATATTTCTGATATCTCTTTTTTTTCAAAATTTCAATAAATATATAGATACAGATATTTTAATCCTTAATCGTACCGGAAGCCATAAAAAGTTTGAATTTGCAATGATTATTACACTCGGCTTTATCAACACCCTTCACCTTGACCATAGTAAAATCATTCCAAACTTTAGATTTTCCTTTTTTTTACATGCAGATGCAGTTTCCTATTTTCATCTCCTTCAGCTTTGGGGTCCTCCTCATCTCATTCATCTTTCGGGTCTTTCAAATCTCCTACAACTTGGGTGTTGTTTCCATCATCATCATCAGATGTTAAATTCGTCCGGCATCACTTTTGCTCAGTTACAAGTGCAATTTGACTCTCTGTGAACATGTATGCTCAATTAATACATATACAAAATTATAGACCTACGATCTATAATTAAAGCTAACAAAGAAAGAATAGAAAGAATCGAGTAGATTACCTGGTTGTGGCTCCATGACAAAAACAGCTTCAGTACCAAAATTCTAAGAATCCTTCTATGCGTTTTGACTTTGAAAAGTGAAAAACTTATGGCTGCCCAATCTCAGTTCTTTTCTTTTTAGATTGGTTGCTAGGGTTTGATTTAATTGTTGCACAAATATTGTTATTTATTGTAATATATTTTACTTAAATTTTCAGATTCTCTTCCAATTGAAAGGAATGTAATAAAAAGAATTAAAGAAATGAGATTAAAAAAATTATATTTTTTATGGATTAAATACTGTTTAGTCATTGAACTTTTACTCGAAAAACACTTCAATCTCTGACCTTCTAATTTCACACGTTTAGTCATTGTACTCTCAAATTTTGGACCAATAGGTCCTTTCCGTTATTCTCCGTCCAAAAACTCTGTTAACTTGTTGACGTGACAGTCATTTTGCAGGAAAATGTCCATTTACCCTCACTTTTTTTCTTCTAATTTATTCTTCTTCTTCTCTCTCTCTCTTTTCCGGTTTATCTCTTCTTCTCTCTCCCCTGCAGAGACCTCAGCAGAGCACAACGCCTCTGTCTCACTCATAGAGTTCACCAAAAAAAATAAAAAATACTCCGCCACTCTTCAATTCCCAATCCCCATTCTCACTTATGAGATCCGAAAGACTACCAGAGCTCTAGAACAAGGACATCTGAAGGAATTGTGTCCTAAAACAATCATTTTGATGTAATTATTATTGTAATTATTATTAATCAAAAAAAAGGGCAAGTTTATTGTTCATTGTTTATATTTAATATTTGATTGAACAAGGTCCAAGGAATATGAGTTAAAGAGAAAGTAATCTAAAGAATTAGATGTGTGAGACCTTTACTCTGTCACACTCTTATCCTAAAAGGTTCCTAGTCATAGGATTATCACTTGGACATTGATAATCCGGAAAGACTAGCACATACTATGTATGCTCAATATGGAGGATGATATGTCTCTTGTCATTTGTGTAGAGACACTAATACAAGTATGTGGGTGATCTTAACATAAAGAGTACACTGAACGCGATCATTAGAGTTCTTGTATGGAGTCTTACTTACATGTCAAACTTAGAACTCTAAATTGCAATAATACAAATTAGTCCTTTGACCTGAGACACCATAGTTGTCTTATGAGTGAATGGATTATCGCTTGATGATGCAATAATATTATGTCCTGTAATGGATATAATAGATGCATTCATTGGTATAATCAATTCGGTCATGGAGACATGTGAGTGTACAATAAGGAATCTCTATCCTTAAGTAAATAAGGTGTATGTTCAAAGATGTGATTCAATGAGTCTTTGGCCAAAGCATTGAAGAGATTAAAAAGGAGTTTCTAATCACATTCTAAGAATCACATAAGAATGAAAATCACATTAGGGGATTGACATGTTAATTCCATACCCTGATGATGTGATTTAGAACATAGTGTTAGAGAAGGACCGTATTGTATTGTAATTCCAATTGAATAGGTTCTTTGTCATTCTATATTAACTAGGGTAGTCATGATATGTTGCAAGACGTCACTCATGACTTGTGAAGTCCCCGAGGATTAATAAACATTTATAGTCCTAATAACAAGGGAGAATCAAAAATGGAGTTTTTGATTCGTAAACAAAATAGAATGGTTTCTATAAACTTCACTGCCTTGTTAATTAGAACCTAAGAGATCGCACACCATATAAGTGGATCCTTGAGATTGTATATGAAGAAGATTAAACAAGAGTTGGTTATGACCAAATAATTAATTAGATTTATTATTTGAACATAATTAGGAGTTTCGGGTAAAACCGAACCTATTGGGCCTAAACGATTGTCGGGTTTTTGGTGTGGACTTGGGCTTCACTAAATGAGATTTAAATGAAAGCCCAAGACACAATTTTAGTGCCCAATAAAATGTATGGACCAGCCAATATATTGGCTTTATGAAAGTCAATATTTTTCTTTTAGTAATTGGATTTATTTCCTATTATATAAAGTGAAAGCATGGACAAAAATGATAAGTGTGTCTCCACACTATTATTTTCAGATTAGAGAGAGAGAGAGAGAGAGTTCTCCTTTGGTCCATTACAAAATTAAAAGGAAAGAAGAACATTTGCATAATTTCTTCTTTTCTTTCATCTTTCTTCATCTCTTGATTCACTTGGTGAAGATCCTTAGAGGTCATATATTTTTGTGGCTTTACTTGTTACATCAAGGAGAAGATCACAAGCACAAGAAAGAGTACAAGAAGGAGTTCTTAATTCAAGGTGCTTCAAGGTGGAGGAAACACACACAAGGAGAGATCAAGGAGAGGAACTTTGGTGGTTCACTTGGATCGGATTAAAATCACGCTCCAAGGGTGAGTAGAACATAACCTACCTCTTTGTTCTTCATTACTATGCATGCTATGTTTATTTACATATCATAATAAGCCAAGATCATGGGTTAAAGGAATGGATTTTATGTTTAGTTAGTAGTTTAATTGTTAAACTAATTCCGCACTAATTAAAAAGTTTTGAAATCCATCCATTCCTTCAACATCAAATCTCACTCTCTCTTATATGAAAAACCCACCTCCATCTCCGTCACTGGAGGTCTTCATCGTTGTTTCGCTCTCGTTGTTGTGAGAGTCAGAGGGTTTCGCCGAACCGCATTTGTACCTTCATTCTCCACCGGAACCGATAAATCGATGTCTTCTCTGCTCGATTCTTGCTCTATAGCAGAGCTTCAAGGCCAAGAACATGTAAGCCAATCTTTCCCATTCCAAGCCCAACCCCAAGTGAGTTCGATTTGCATGTGTGCTCGATTTGAGTGGTCAAGTTTTGATCTTGATTAGAAGTTAGGTCTTTTGATCAATTTTTGTTCATTGATTTTGGAAGTGTAATTTGAAGTTTTTCTAATGGCCTATGTTGAAGAGAGTACAGGAAGCAGAGATTGAGAAGAGTAGTATGGACTAGAGTTTTGCAGGTCGCCATTGGAGAAGAGGGAGATTTTCATTTCGGATATGGTTTTAGGCGGCAGAGCAGTGGCGTTGGTGATGGAGGCGGGGATTGGGGCATGGAGCTATTTGACCTGGAGTTAGGATTTGATGGTACTGGGTTTTTACAGGGTTTGGATGGAGCTCATGGATTGTTGATGATCGGGGCATGGAGCTTCGCCTCCTCTCGGTTTTTTGTCAATGGAAGAGAGGCATTTGACAATGGGTTTTTGTTTATTTGAAGGAGGAGGGGAATGTTGTTGAGGAGATCGACGGAGACGTTCTGCTGATTGCTGAGGTTTTTGCAGGGGAGAGGGAAGAAGAGATGAATCGGAAAAAGAAAAAAGAAAAGAAAAAGAATAAAATTAAAAAAAAAAAAAAAAACAAAGTGAGGGTATAATAAATATTTTACGAGCACAAGCAGAACGAGCTAAAATTGAACTGAATACGAGTCAAACATGAGCTGTATCGAGCATATTTACACCCTAGTTACAAACCTTAGTAAACGAAATATGTTTAATTTTTTCAATGATCATGGATAACTGTGTACTTTACCTACTTTCAATAAGACTATTTAAATTTAATAATTCTTTGCGTTTTATTTCATTTAGGCAATGGTATATTAGTCAAATCATACTTTGGTGAAGAATTTTTTTTTTAAATGGTGGCTGGGTGAGCTACCACTCTGTATTTTGGTGAAGGCTTTGACACTAATAGCCGAGATATATAGATTCATGGATGGATTTGACATGAAATTTTTATTGTCAAAATAAGAAAAACACAAAAAAAAAAAGATTTTTGTCCCACTTACTCAATTAATATATATTTTTTTAAATTTCTCCTTACCCATAAAAACTCTAATAAGGTTTTCCTAATTTTCAATTAATTTTTTTAAGACTATTTGACCCTTATCCCATTGTTACATCGAGAGAGAGAGAGAGAGAGAGAGGAGACCATAGGAAACTTCGCTGGAATCCGATCACCGGCTACAAGATTCTGGTCACCGGCCACTGCTCAATGGACTTCTTTGAAAACCTCACTGGAGGTCTCCAAAGAAGTCGTTGGAGATCTCATAGATTGCCGAAAATGTTTATTGCCACTAAATAAACCTTTATTGCCCCCAATAAACCTCTATTGCCCCCTAATAGACCTGTATTGGGAACAATAAAAGTTTATAAAACCTCGCCAAGGTCCCCAAAAAGGTTGTCAGAGATCTCATAGTGGGCCGAAGAGGTTTATTGCCCCCAATAAACCTTCCGGTCCCCAATTGAGGTAATCTCCTTGAAAAATGAGGAGATTGCATCAATTCAAAACATTTATTATCCCTCAAATAGATCTTTAATAGACAGATGTTGCCTTGCTCAGGCCCACTGTCACCATTCCAAAACCGTCTTTCATCAAGTTAGCGGAGCCTTCGGGATTAGCGCCGTAGGAGGAGCCGTTTTTTTAGAGCTAAGAGAGAGAGAGACCGGAGGGAGAATGAATGTAATTCATTAATTCATGGGGAAAATCCTCAAATGGTACCTGAACTATGGTTTAATGCACATTTTAGTACCTAAACTTTCAAAACTACCCTAATGGTACCTGAACTATTGCTCCGTTTCTCCATATGATACTTCCGTCAAATGTGCCGTTAACTTTGCTATGTAACTCATTCTTATTGGATGACATTCATCTCAAAAAAAAAAAAAAAAAAATTTATAGGCAAAGTTAACGGCACATTTGACGGAAGTACCATATGGAGAAACGGAGCAATAGTTCAGGTACGATTAGGGTAGTTTTGAAAGTTTAGATACCAAAATATACATTGGACTATAGTCCAAGTACCATTTGAAGATTTTTTTCTTAATTCATTTTACTTTAAATCGGGTAAGTGGTAATGTTGGTGGGATAAGTAGAATAATTTTGACTTATTTTGATGGTTTGGGTCGGACCAAGGGCAGGTGAGTAGGTTCTCATGATTATGAATTGAAGCGTCGTTGAGGCGCCGGCTGTAGAAAAGTGAAGAGATGGGAAAGCGAGACAAGAAACAGAGACACCAACACAGAGCCTCCCACAGAGCTGCCTTTCACTACACTGAAGAAGGTGAAGAAGGTGTCAGCTTTGAAAGTCATGCTGCTTCCAAGTTCAGTCTTTCTGAAGAAGAAGAAGAAGAAGAAGAAGAAGAAGAAGTAGAAAAAAAAGACGAAGACGAAGACGAAGCAGAGATTGAGGAAACAGAGGAAACTGATGAATACCCATCAAAAGATATGCCCTCAAAGTTTCTTCTTTATCAACAATCTGTGCAGGTTTGATCAATTCTCTGCCATTTCAATCATTCTTTGGCTGCTCTGCGCACATATGGAAGAATGCCAATATTTTGATATTGAAATTGGGAAGAAATAAAGAAAGAAACCCAATCATACTAAGCAGAGCATATGTTTTCTTCAAAATGTGACCAAATTAAAGTAAAAATCTTGAGACCTTTGTATTTTGTTGTATGTTTCTCTAGCACCCAAATGGATAACTTTATGTGTTTTTCTGGAAAGGACATCTGTGATGTAATTTGGTTAAAATTTATGTTATTTGCAGTCGCCAAAAGGAGACATAAGCTATTTGCAGAAGTTCTTTTTGATGTATGTGGGTGGGAGGCAACCTCTCCATCTCCAAGAAGATTTTTGTGGCACTGCTCTTCTTAGGTATTTCATTCTCCTTTGTATTCATACATTTGAAAGGAAACTTAAAACTATGTAGTGAACAGTTTCTGTTGTTGCAATTTTGGTGGATTTGGTTGAGGGTTTAGGAAGAACTTTTTTTTTTTGTCAAGTTATCTTCGTTTACTAAAACAACATCTAGGTAAGTGATATAATAAGCAGTTGCATTTTGGAAGAAGATAAGCTTAGGAATGCGTTGCAGTACTGCTCACTGTAATCGGTAGCAAGTAACTTTATACTCAACTTATGTTTGAGGAATAAGAAGAGACGGTAGCCATGCAACCCGTTTGGTTTTTTTGTTATATTCTCAGGGTCTGATATATATGCTCAGTTAAAGTTCAAGCGTGGTTGAGTTCTTAAGTCAGTAAGAAATCTTTAGGTAGTTCGTAATTGCTGTTCCAACCACAATCTAAAGACGTGATACTTATTTTATGTCTTACAGTGCAGAATGGCTCCGCACAGACTTTAGAAGGACTGCTGTAGCGTTGGATTTGGACCTTGAAGCGCTAGAATGGTGCATGGAGAACAACATAAATAAGATAGGGTCTGATGGGTATTCCAGAATATCCCTCTTCCATGGGAATGTCTTGCAACCTCTTGAGGCCAAGCTAATTGAGTTTGAGCCTCAGGAGCTGATAAGAAACATTTCACTCTCTGAAAACAAAGATGTTTCTGAGAGTGGTGGACTTGAAGGGGGTTCTTCTTCTCCACATAATGAAAAGTACATGAGGAACCATCCATTGCCTGCTAGAGACATAGTGTGTGCTTTTAACTACAGCTGTTGCTGTCTCCATCGACGTGCTGAACTGGTTTTGTATTTCAAGCATGTTCTTGATGTCTTGTCAAAGAAAGGTGGAATTTTTGTAATGGATTTATATGGTGGTACATCATCGGAGTGCAAGCTAAGGCTTCAAAGGAAATTTGCCAATTTCACGGTACAATATTTCTTTCCAAATCCTCATTACTTTTGTAGCATCAGAAGCTTAGCATGGGTGAGTGGAAGAGGAAAGAAAAGAAAACAATATGGCTTCACAAGCAACCCTGCCGTGAGGCACATATTAGATTTTTGTTTTTGTTTGTTCTTCCCATTTATGCTGGGTGAATTATTGGTTACTTGAAGAAGCAAGAAGGGAGAATTTTATATACAAAGCAGTAGTCTAATTTTAGTTCGAAGCATGCTAACATTAAGGTGCGACACAACATTTAGAAAATATCTTAGCAATTTATATCATCTTTTACAACTACTTTAAAGATATTCTCTACTTTCAAAGACATCCTTACAGTACATGATAAAGTTACTATTGACTTGTGCAGTATTTCTGGGAGCAAGCTGAATTTGATATCATTGAGCGCAAAACAAGGATCAGTCTCCATTTCCATCTCAAAAAGCAGCAGAAGAAACTTCGACATGCATTTTCATACAGCTGGAGGCTGTAAGTTGCTTTGTGTTGTTTTATACAAGGTCTTCTATATGTAAAAGGAATATTTTGCACTCTTCGTTGTGACTACTGAGACTATATCATTGTTCCTGGTAACTTCTGAATCATGTAATTAATAACAATTTCTTACGTACCCCAGGTGGTCATTGCCTGAGATTAAAGACTGCTTAGAAGAGGCAGGTTTTCAATCTGTCCACTTTTGGTTGCGCGAGATGCAAGACACCAGAGAAATCAGAAAAACAGAAGGTTTTGGTGTTGGGCGAGACATAAAATATGAAGAGGTTACAAAATTTCAGCAACAAGATGCTTGGAATGCATATGTCGTAGCTGTTGCCTAGCTTCATGTTATCAAGTAAGCTGTGCTTTGGTGCTTTATTCAATTGCTATTATGATCCAAAGAATATGTGAGTTCCAATAAATAGGTGCTCAAGAGCTGTTTTCAAAAGTTACAAACTTATTTTCATTTGTGCTTCCCGAATTAGCTTGCAGTACTCATTCTATACTGTGTTGGGGTTTTCGGTTGGTATAACATTTTGCTCTCAGCCTTTCTACCTCTATAGTAGATAAGTGAGGTTGTAGACTGTCAAAAGAGCTTAGGGTGGACACTTTTAGGAAAGAATACCAGAAGTGTACAGACTGTGTTTCTGAGCTAGTAAAGAATAACATAATTGAAATTTCATTTAAATGCCATAGATGATGTAAGCCTATTGGTACTTTGAATAGAGGGCCAGAGGTCCCATTTTTGTTACTTTCCTACTGCAACTTGATTTCACTGTTAATGTTTCGAATTTTGCATTTTGGCTACTTTGCATCAATCTTTGAAAACCTGATTATATGCAAATTATAAATACATAATTGCAAATGGATCTCTTGTTAGAGATTACCCATTTTATATGGAGGTAATTTTTTTGAAGACGTGGAAGATATTCACAACCACAACCTTGCTTTTCAGGTGCCAACTAATGCAACGGTTGCAGAGACTGGGGAGGATCATTTTGCAACTTTGCTCTGGCCTTGAAAAACTTCCATGAGGTTGGCGATGGTTCTAGTGTAATGCTAATAACTTCGACAGTCATGGACTCTTAACATTCATCTTCTGTCATCATGTCTTTTGTCATGTTTGAATGTCCTTTGGAATCAAAAGTTAGAACTTGCTGCTACTCACCCTTGCTATACGGGCGTCATGGTTTTAGTCAATGTATGCTGGTATTTTCGTACGTGGCAATTTCAATGATCAAATCAATAGTCAGATAGACATTTTTGAATATTGATGTCACATTCTTTTTTAAAGTCCAGCAATCGGCCACTAGCCAGTGCAGGAATAAGATTGCGCTCTACCTTAAGCCTTTTGACCTCTTATACTAACAAATTAGTTTTGAATTTCCACTTTGGAAGTCAGAAAGGCATTCATGTGCAACCCAGCAAACAACTCACTGTTCTAAAAGCCCGTTTAGGTTTGGCCTCAGATGATTTTGTTCTTTATCTCGATGATAACAGCTTGAAGTGTATTTTAAACAATCTCCAGACACTTAAATTTGTGTCAATGCTCTAAAACTTCAAAGTTTGAGAATTATTTGAGACTCAACTTATGCCATGGGCATTGAGAACTAGAATTCTCGTACATACACATGCTTATTGAAAGTGTGCCACTAGCATAGGATATGATGGACTGATAATGAGTTTTAATTGTGCAGAAAATAATTACAACTACATAGCACTGTGCGACACAAGCAAAGCATCAAGTCTTTTCTGCGTTCTTTTATGCCTTAAGTGAACAGAACCACCTCAAAAATTAATAAATTGAAAGAACAAAATTGCAGAATATTAAATTCTGAGAAAGCAGTTCTTGGTAAAGTTCAGTAAAACACAGCCGAATTGAGAATTGGAACTCTAAAGATTTTCCACGTAGCTAGCTGCATCCATATTCATCAAAATCAGTCTGTGCCTCTGTAGATGCAGCAGATCAGTATGTCTTCCTATTCCTAATAAAAATGTTATCTCTTCTGATACTTCGCAGTACTCCCATCTTTTTCATGGAGAAGCATATTGTCGGGGAGGGATGTTTTAAGGCGAGGTGCTCATTTCCAAGCTGGTACTGGGAGCAATATTACAGTTTAAACGATCCCAGGCTCCCTTTTATCACACTTGCTCAACCACTTTTCCCCAATATGGAGGGTACAGACTTTGGAGTTGGAAGTCCTTTGCGACACAGAAGCTCATGTCTGGACTTCTTCTGTCATTGAAAAGCTATCCTCGCCACAAGAAACCGAGTTGATGGACATATTCCTCTAAGCTGAAAATGACCAAGTGATCACCTTGCGTGGCATTTGGACAACAGGGGCTAAAGATATTGAGCACCACGACCAACTTCACCTTTTCAAGAAGGGATATTTTCACAAACAGTGTATGAATTATGGATGATTCTACACTTTGGTGTATAAATTTTGAAAACTATCAGATTGGTGTATGAACTTTGCATTTTAACTTCATTTTGGTATATCAGGTTAACGCCGTTAAGTTGGACAATAAAATAAAAGATATCATGCAAAAGTTAACGGAAAAGTAATTTTTTTTTAACTGTTCTAGAGGAAATGGAAAAGTTAACGGTGTACACTAAAGTGAAAGGTTTTAGCAAACTTGGTACACTATTGTGATATATATAAAAGTTGGTATACCAAAGTGTAGAAATGCCAATAGTTAGTGCATGGTTTGATGTTTCCCTTTCAAGAAATGTTCTCATCTGGCTTGCGCATGATTACAATTTACAAGCAGTTGCAACCTTCTTCAAAAAGGAGGGTCTAGCCTTTAGGCTTTTAGGGAGAGTATTCTTTGCATCATTGACTCTTGGTTGTTACTCAGAGAGTGATTGCCCACCCAAAATTAATACCATTAAACGTGAAGATGAGGATTCCATTCTTTCCGAGGGACAATATTAGTGCTTTCTTATCGTAATTTCGATCATATGGTCAGAAGTGGCATGGATTAGCTTCTTGTCATGACTTTTAACAAAGAGTATGGCCGGTAGGTGTGTCTCATGCTATTATTACAAAAGAGAGAAATGTTGAACGGACTTGTATAATAAATAGAGAAGAAATAAGAATAAAAGAGTACAGTTTTACTCACCTAAGGAATAGTTTAAAAGAATTGCAAGAGACAATTTATTTTCACGGGTCAGAGTACATTTGAAATTGTAATAATTTAAAACTGTTTAAGGAAATCCAGATTATGTGTCTGGCCCAAACTCTAGGTTACTTGACCTAGTAGTAATAGAGTTATAGAAGGATTTAGAATCCTATTCAATGTAGAATTACTTTCCTTGTATGTTCAGATTCTATGCATTGTAATCCTCTATATAAAGAGGCCCCTATTATCAATGAGAATACACAGCGAATTTCTCTCAATTTCTGATTCCCTAAAACACGTTATCAGCACGATCTTTAACCCTAGCCGAAAAGAAAAAAACCAAAAACTGCAGCCGCAAGCCTTAGCCGAAAAAAAGAAAAAAAAAAAACCCTAACCTCCCTGCCACAGCTTCCCTACAGCCTACTGCCGCAAGACTTGCAACCTCCTACCGTAAGCGCTAGAGCCCCTGCTGCCCCTCAGTGCAACTGCCAGCCCACCGCAGCCTTCCTGCCAGCTCCCCGCAGTAGCCAGCCTTCGCTGCTGCCCTTGCACAGCAACCTCGCAGCCCAGTAGCCCCGCAGCCCTGCTGCGCCTCCTAGCCCGTGCTAGCCTTGCTACCATCGCTGCACGAGCACCAAGCCACGCTCTGCACAAGCCAACCCGCACGCAGCACGCCGACATCCAGCGCACGAAGCACGCCAGCCACCTTGTGCATCCTGCCGGCAGTTCCATCACCGCCTCCGTGCAGCCACGCAATAACCCTTCACTCAATAGCCTCCTGCCGCCCCTCTGTTACCCAGCGACTTGCTTCTGCCAGCGAAAGTAAAAAAAAAAACCCACAAAATAGAAGGAAGAAGAAGAAGTCGCGTAGAAGGAGGAGGGAGAAGGAGTAGGCCCCGAAGAAGAAAAGAAAGAAGAAGAAAAAAAAAAGGAGAGGACCTGCGGCTCGGAAAGAAAAAAAAAAAAAAGAGGAAGAGGACCTGCGGCCAGGAAAGAAGAAAAAAAAAGGAGGAAGCCCACGCCCACATTCGAGGTATTTTTTTATATTTAATTTCTTTTGCTTCCGTAATTTCAATTTCTTTTCTTTTCTCGGGGACTTCCAACATCCCTTCTTCTACCCCCCCCCCCCCCCCCCTTTTCTTCTTCATAGGGGAGACCTAAACCGAACTGTGGGGGTTCGTGTTCACTCAAAGTTTGGAGCTTGTAGAGTCCTCCAAACTTAGAGTTTGTTGAGAAGAAAAACGATCGACCACATACATCATTGTTTCGATCTAATCCAAAACCCCCCTTGGAATTGGATTTTCTTGGGAGCGACTACGCTCAGAAATCCCTAATTTCTTGGAAGCGACTACGCTCAGAAATTCTTATTGTTTCCGTGGTAGCCTTTTATGCTCCGAAACTAACCCTAATCTTGTGTTGTTTTTCAGGATGAGTTACCTGAATAAGTTGAACTTTGTTCCACTAGAGACAACTGGAGCAGGATACCATAGGTGGGTCCGAGATGTGCGCCAACATCTTAAGGCTGATGGACTTCTGGAAACCATCCAAGAGCCTAGTCAGAACGTGCTTTCTGTAGAGCAACTTCGTGCTTTCGAAGCAAATAAAGCTAATGCCATAATTCTCATGACAAGGCACATGAATGATGCTCTCCAAAATGAATATCTCAATGAGGAAGGCCCCAGAAAACTATGGGTGGAACTTGAGCAGTGATTTGGCAACGTTCGTGACTCCCTCTTTCCTGATTTAGAAGTGAGATGGCATAGCCTCCGCTTCTGTGACTTCAAGTCCGTGCTTGATTATAACTCGGAAGCCCTTCGTATCAAGTCCTTGATGGAATTCTGTGGACAAACCATAACTGATACGATGTTGATGGAGAAGACTCTCTCTACCTTCCCCGTCTCTGCCATGATGATTTTGAAGAATTATCGGATTGATGTGAATGCAGGACGTATCACAAGGTTTCATGAGCTCATTGGCGCCATGAACGTAGCTGAGAAGCACGACAATATCCTTGTGAAGAACTATAATGCTAGACCTGTGGGAACTAAGTCTATTCCGGAGTCTAATTATAGTCGCACTCCCAAGGGAGGACGCAAGGAGCGAAACCCTAAGAGTAGGGACAATTCTGGACGTTTTGGTCCATATTCTCGCCCTAAAGAGGAAGGAAATCGACAAGATAGGCGTGCACGGAGCCGTGGAGGTCAACGTGTGAAGAGTGAGAGAGGCAGAGCCTCCGGCCACAGTGGTGACACCACCAAGAATAATGGTCGTCCAACTCGTGCATCAAATGCACCTCGATCAAGGGAGCCTGACCATAAAGATGTTTGTCTTCGATGTGGATCAAGTGGACATTGGGCAAGGAAGTGTAGTGCATCCCAGAACATTGCGAACGCATACAAAATGTATCGTGAAGCAAGGAAGGCCAACTTCATGGAACAAGAAGATCAAGATGGCGATCTCGATCTAAGGGTGGAAGGCTACAAAGATCAAGACCCAGAAACTAGCGATTTTGATTAAGTCTTTTTACTTTCCAAGAGATGTAGGCAATTGCCATAATATTTGTAGTAGATGCCAATGGTTTAATCTTACTTCAAAGTAGGTGTACTCCTTGTAAATGTGATGTTTAGGAAGGTTTTGATATAAGTGGTACTTAAGCAAGCCTTGCTCCACCGACAACTCTCTACTCACCTGGTCACATTTACATTGAAATTACCGAAAGAAGTTAGATGACTACCATTGTTTGCATTAGCTAGTTTCTTTTTGGATTAGATCTTCTTTGATTAAACGATGATGTAATTCCATTTGGCTTATCAATAAAAGTTGAGTTCTTTTCTTTATGACTCCTTTTTAATTATGAGCTTTTCTTTTAGGAATGGATGAACTACAATGTCTCGCGGATAGTGCGACTATGCACACCATTCTACGACACAGACAATTATTCTTAGAGATGTTGCCTACATATTCTTCTGTGATACGATGGCTGGGCCATCAGGTTTAGTTCAAGGACATGGAATGGCCCAATTCCTTTTGCCAAATGGCACCTTGATTAAAGTCACTGAAGCTCTCTACGCTCCTAAGGCAAACCGAACCTTATTGAGCTTTAAAGATATAAGAGCCAACGGATTCCATGCGGAAATGCATAATGAGAATGGAATAGAATTCCTTTGCATTACCTCTAATGATTGCGGCAGAAAGCGCATCTTAAAGAAGCTTACGTGTCAATCTAGTGGACTTTATATCACTACAATTCGACCAATTGAATCCAATAATGTCATAAGAGAAGATCTCTTGGATTCAGACACATATTGGCTTTGGCATGACCGACTAGGACATCCTGGTCGTGATATGATGCTCCGTATACTAAAGACTTCACACGGACATCCATTCTTTAGAATGAGAAGAAGCAAGAATCAAACATTTATTCCCGGACTTACCAAGACAGCAAAAACTGCAGCCTCAGGCGCTGCTGCTGTCTTGGGCCGCCGCAAGGCCACTCTTGTCCCTTGTGATGACGCCACAAATGGCGTCAACCATGAGCATGACGCCATGGTTATCCCTCCTAGTGGCAATGACGCCACACACACCAATTTACATGGCTCTAACGCCATCATGAGAGATGTAGTCACACATTTTGCTTCTAATAACGTTACAGACGCTCTGGCCCAACCAAAATCCTCATTGGTTGCTTCTAAGACCCCTCGCTCATTCTGCAAAGCCTGTTCATTCGGAAAATTAGGACCGAGACCGTCCTATGCAAAGGATCCCAAAATACTTATTCCGTTCTTACAGAGAATCCAAGGGGATATCTGTGGACTAATTCAACCATCATGCGGACCTTTCAAATACTTTATGGTATTGGTTGATGCGTCGACATGCTGGTCACATGTTACGCTGTTGTCCACTCGCAATGCTGCTTATGCTAAACTCCTTGCCCAGATTATCCATCTAGGGGCTCACTACCCCGACCATCCAATTAAGTCAATTCGACTAGATAATGCTGGGGAGTTTACATCGAAAACATTCGATGACTATTGCATGTCATTGGGGATTGGTGTTGAGCATCCAGTTCTCCATGTTCATACCCAAAATGGTCTCGCAGAAGCTACTATCAAACGACTACAAATGATAGCTAGGACATTGATAATGCGCACCAGGTTTCCTGTTTCTGCTTGGGGATATGCAATATTGCATACAGCGACGCTTATTCGTCTACGACCTACTGCAACTCAATCTTATTCTACGTTACAGCTAGTGATTGGGTACGAGCCTGATATCTCGCACTTACGCAATTTTGGGTGTGCTATTTATGTACCTATTACTCCGCCACAGCGTACAAAGATGGGTCCACAACGACGAATGGGCATTTATGTTGGCTATGAATCTCCAACTATCGTCCGCTATCTTGAACCTTTGACAGACGATCTCTTTACCGCTAGATTTTCGGATTGTCACTTTGATGAGACAGTCTTCCCGTCATTAAGGGGAGATAAGAACACAGATGTTCAACAGGAACGACAGGAATTGTCGTGGTCTGTCCCCACTATGTCTCATCTCGATCCCAGTACCGCATAGTCCGAACTTGAAGTGCGAAGAATAATCGAGCTCCAGAAGGTAGCAGACACTCTGCCTGATGCGTTTTCTGATATTGCCAAAGTGATGAGATCACACGTACCTGCTGCAAACGTGCCTGTAAGGATTGATGTCCCTAATAATGGACATAACGCCACTCCCGTGACACCAGGAGATGGCGCCATTGCCCAGCATGGCAATGATGTGGCATTTATGGCCGCAGGTCCCGCAAGGAAGCGTGGTAGACCAATTGGTTCGAAAGATACTCGCTCTAGAAAAAGAGCGAATGAGGCACAAACAAATCCTTTGATCATCGATACTCAAAATCCGTCCCATGAGAATGTTCCGGATTATGGTTATGTCCAAGAGACATCATTGGGGGACGTCTTAATGTCAGAACCAATCCCTGAGAACGTAGAGATCTCTGTGAATTACACTAGTGTACATGGGACGTGGGAAAGAAGCTCCATCATCATTGATGATGTATTCGCGTATTCAGTAACGTGTGAGATTATTGAGACCGATGACATCAAACCACGCTCCGTTGATGAATGCCAACGTAGAGCTGATTGGCCAAAATGGAAAGACGCGATCCAAGCAGAACTTGATTCTCTAACGAAAAGAAAGGTATTTGGCAAAATTGTACCAATACCGCCTAACACTAAACCAGTTGGTCATAAATGGGTATTCGTTAGAAAGCGTAATGAGAAAAACGAGATTGTAAGGTACAAAGCTCGCCTTGTGGCGCAAGGCTTCTCACAACGTCCTGGAATCGACTATGAGGAGACCTATTCTCCCGTAATGGACGTCATTATGTTCTGCTACCTTATCAGTTTGGTAGTTTCCGAAAAACTGAACATGCAGCTTATGGACGTGGTTACAACGTATCTATATGGGGATCTAGATACGAAATATACATGAAAGTTCCAGATGGGATTCAGTTACCCAAATCAAGTGGCTTTAAACCACGGAGCGCGTTGGCCATAAGATTAAAACGCTCACTATATGGATTGAAACAATCCGGACGGATGTGGTATAACCGTCTGAGTCACTACTTGATTGGGAAGGGATATGTCAATAATGAACTATGCCCATGTGTGTTCATAAAAAGGACAAGTTCCAGATTTGCAATAGTAGCGGTCTATGTCGATGACATGAATATAATTGGCACCCTTAAAGAGTTAAGGGAAACCGCTGAACACTTGAAATCCGAGTTTGAGATGAAAGATCTTGGGAAAATACGGTTTTGCCTCTGTTTGGAACTTGAGCACTGTGAAGATGGTATTCTGATTCATCAATCAGCTTATACCCAAAAGATGCTTAAGCGTTTCAATACTAATAAGATTAAGCCTTCAAGCACCCCAATGGTCGTCCGTAGTCTTGATCCAAAGAAAGATCCATTCCGTCCAAAAGATGACGATGAAGAAGTGTTAGAGGCAGAAGTGCCATATCCAAGTGCAATAGGCGCATTATTGTACTTAGCACAATGCACGAGACAAGACATCTCATTCGCTGTGAACTTGTTAGCTAGATATAGCTTCGCGCCAACACGACGCCATTGGACTGGTGTTAAAGATATCTTTCGATACCTAAATGGTATGATCGATATGGGCTTATTCTATCCCTACAGAGAGATGATGGATTCGGACCCATCAAATAACCGGAACATCGCGCATGGTGGACTGCGTTCCCTCTCCCCATCCCAAAACGATATAAGTGTTTTGGAAGGTTTTGCTGATGCTGGGTATCTCTCTGACCACACAAAGGTCGTTCCCAAACTGGTTATGTATTCACCATGGGAAACACCGCGATATCTTGGAGGTCTACAAAGCAAACCTTAGTCGCTATCTCTTCGAATCATGCAGAGATTATTGCTCTTCACGAAGCAGTTCGTGAATGTATATGGTTACGATCCATAGTTACGCATGTTCGAAGTAATTGTGGTTTGAAGTCTACCACAGATGAGCCAACAAGCATTTATGAGGATAATGCTACTTGCATTGAACAAATGAAGCAAGGCTACATCAAAGACGATAACACCAAGCATATATCGCCCAAATTCTTCTACAATCAGCAACAACAGAAGCTCCTCAAGATCAAAGTAAACCAGGTTCGATCTGAGGATGATGTGGTAGACTTGTTTACTAAGTCATTGCCTAAATCCACGTTCGAGAAACATGTGGTAAGAATTGGCTTGCGGAAACTATATGAACTTCCATGATCGTAATCATCAGGGGGAGGTGCAGACATCAGGGGGAGATGTATACATGTATGGTCTCGAAATGTGAAGGGTGTGTTGTACTCTTTTTCCCTTTCGACCGAGGTTATTTTTGTCCCATTGGGTTTTTGTTAATCGGCAAGGTTTTTAATGAGGTAACGAGAGAAGCACCACGTTTGGGCGACACAAGGGGGAGTGTTCAAGGAAATCCAGATTATGTGTCTGGCCCAAACTCTAGGTTACTTGACCTAGTGGTAATAGGGTTATAGAAGGATTTAGAATCCTATTCAATGTGGAATTACTTTCCTTGTATGTTCAGATTTTATGCATTGTAATCCTCTATAAAGATGCCCCTATTATCAATGAGAATACACAGCGAATTTCTCTCAATTTCTGATTCCCTAAAACAAAAACTATATATTTAATTTAAGTTATCAGATTCCTTAAGTAAGCAGGACTCTAAAAGAGTAAGGCCTTGTTCAATTCAGGGTTTTAATCTCTGGAAGGAAAGTCCTACCTTTCCAATGTTTGGTAAGTGCAAGGTTGGGAAAATAATTCCTCTTGCGTGAGAAAAATGAATAATTCCTTTCTCTTACAGGTTTAGGGACCATTTTCTTTTCTCATTTCTTAACATTAATTACACTTTTCTAATATTTATTATGCTATTTGTATAACTAATAATCTCATAAAAATTAAATACCGAGTTCTTCTATTATAATATTAGTCATTGATTCCATTTCTTATTGTTACCAAACATAGTAGTAGGAATACTTGATTTCCCCTCTTAATGAGAATACAAAAGAATAACTTTCCTAAAGAATCAATTTCGTGAACCAAAAGAGCCTCAAGAGTGGGGATGAATTGAAGAGTTTTGCTTTGTCACAAAACTGCTCACCAAAGAAATGGTTTTAATAAATTATAAGCGAATATTTAGATAATAAATTAATAAGTACGTAATTATAATATTTATATACATTTGGTTGTGATTCATTAAACCTTATGATTTTTTAAAAATAATTTTTTAAGTGAGCAAGACTGTGCTTTGTCAATTTGAATCGAACTCGAGAATCTACTTTTAATTTATAATTTTCATCTTTAAGCTTTCAAAAATACTTTTCTTTAACAGATACATTGCAACTTTTGGCATCAATTGAGAATTTCATAATCGAAGAAAAAAGAAATACCTTTGTCGTGACTTGTGCCCGCTACGAAAACAGCAAACGCTAACTTTCATGCCAGAGAATAAAAATCAAACCGGGTCCCAACAAAAAATTTCAAAAAAACAAAAAAAAATCAGAAACGGGTCCCGCGAAAACCGAAATTGGCGGTCAAGATTGACCCCACAGCGTGGCCGGTCCAAGATGGCGTGGGGATTAAAAAAAGCCAAAGGCTGGCGTGGCCTAAACGGCTTCCAGAACATACCACTCATTCAATTTAGTTTCTCCTTTTGTTTCTAATAAAGAAAATTCAGAAACACTTGAACGGCCCTCCGTTTTGTCTGCTTTTTACGCGCATTAAGAAAGAGGCAAGAGGAAGTTTGCAGAGAAGCATCGTGTTTGGGACAAACAAAAAAAGAGAGAAACAAAAGGAAGAAGCTCTCTGGAATTTTCTTTCCTTTGAGGACCAGGAATCCAGGGACCGCCTGCTTTCCTTTTTTCTTCTTTCTTTCGTCTTTCCTTAATTCCTTCGCCCATTATATATACCCCGCCTCAGATTCCCAACCTTTCGATTTTCTCCTCCTTCTTTAAATTCATCAAACAATATCTGGAGTTTTCGAATTTTTCATTCAGGTCAAATCCTCAGGTAACGTAGAACACCATCTTTGAATCTTTGTGGTTTGAAAGGTTTTTTCGTGCAAGATTGTAAATCTGATCGTAAATCTATATCGGGGTTTAGATCGAAATCGAAGCATGGCGGAAGAGCATAGATGCCAGGCGCCGAAGCTGTGCGTGAACAACTGCGGATTCTTCGGGAGCCCAACCACGCAAAACTTATGCTCCAAATGCTACCGTGATCTGCAGCACAAAGAGCAACAAGCCCTTGCTCTCAATCAAACCTTCATCTCATCTTCGTCGACCTCTTCTTCTTCTTCGTCGGCTTTCTTCCCTTCGTCGCTGGTCTCGGTCTCGTCGCCGCAGAAAGAGCGCGTGGCCGACGACGCGACGAAGGTAGAGGAGAAGAAGGAGGAAGCGGTGCCCGCGGCGGAAGGGACGGCGGGGAGGCAGGCGAACAGGTGCACGACTTGCAGGCGGCGCGTGGGGTTGACGGGGTTCAAGTGCAGGTGCGGGATGACGTACTGCGGGACCCACAGGTACCCGGAGCAGCACGAGTGCGGGTTCGACTTCAGGAGCATGGGGAGGGAGCAGATCGCCAAGGCCAATCCGGTCGTCAAGGGCGAGAAGCTGCAGAAGATCTGAGGGGTGTAAGGGTCTTTTCACTTTCGTGGTTTGGGTTTGGTACGGTTTGGTTGGTTGGTTGGTTGGTTGGTTGTTGGTGGGCGGTATTGCCTTGACCTTTGTAAATTTCATTTTAATGATACGTTTAATGTTTTAATGGTCCCTTTAATTTCTAAGAACGGTGCATTATTTTTATTCGAAACTGTGTCCATACAACCCGCCCGTCAAAATAGAAACGGTGTGCCGAAAAATTGGGTTAATTTTTTTTTTTTTCTAATACAAGATAAAAATATGAATTTCGTTTGTGTTGGAGTATGATACAAGATTGAACCACGTGGTGTGGTGTGTTGGTCGAGCAACGTAGTCTGGAATCCACATGTCTAGCGTTCGAATCCTAGTTTCACTCCGTGGCCAGCAGATTTGAGGGACCTAGGTTGATTAAATACCAAGGTTCGTGCATCTGCGGTGCAGTGATTAGTCCGGCTATGATAGGATACACTATATGAGGTGTGTGTGGTTACTACTATGATAGGATACACTGCATGAGGTGTGTGGTTGAGGTGTGTGTTACTACTATCGTCCAAACCTCAAAAAAAAAAATGATACAAGTTTGAAGATTATGGTCTCTCCCCTTCTAACTTTAACACTTTAAACACTTGGTTGTTCAAATGATTAATCAACTTTATATTATGGTAGTATTTAAGGAGACTCATAAATATTAGTTCATTCACTTGATTATATATATATATATATGTATATTTCTTTTAATAACAACTTTTGACCAGCTTAAATCCTCGACCAACACAACAAACGTCAATACATTTTACAACTTTCATGCAATATATTTTCTCTTCTGCCTCTCTCTTGTAGAATCCTAGCTGCGCCAACTAGGGGCGATGAGTATGAAGACGACGGTCTTCGCGGTCCTCGCACGGAGCGTCAGGGTCGCTCCCTTCCCTTGGTGTTTGTGTTATTGGGTCTGATTTTGGTTGGCTCTCTCAAATCCAGTGCTTTGGTTAAGAAGGAGATGGGTGTTCATGTTGATGCATGCTTGCCCTCTTGGGCTGATGATGGCCTGGGAGCGAAAGGCTAGCATGGGAGCTCGAGGATTCCATTGGCTTCTTCCTACTGATGGTGGAAGCATGTCGATACGTTGCGCTACAGGCGAGATGATTGGTGTTGGCTATGGCAGTAGGGCTGTGATGCTAGAAGTGATCGGCGATGCAACTATGATGGCGACAGTGTCTGCCGGGTAACCTAGCGGGCGGTCATTGCTATGGACAATGTTTGGGAGGTTGTTGTTGGGCCGGCCGAAGCTGGATCTTATGTTGGAGGCAACGTCATGGTGCCAACCAGCTTGGCAACTAGGGTTGCCTTAAATGCGCTTAGGCCTAGTCTCTAACTAGGCCTAAAGTCATGAAGCTAGTTTATGGGCGTAGAATTTTTATAGTTGCCTAGTTGGCTTATTTAGAATAATGTCTATGCTAATGAAGGTGTCTCTATGAACCTTGGTAGAAGTACTTAGTTTTAATGTATTACAATGGTGTGATCATTGTTAGAATTAGGTAAAATATATTGCCTACAGAGGCGAGACATTTTTATTAGCTCTGTGCTACGATTGTCCAAAACAGAGTAGTCTTTTTTGTACTATTTTTATCTATGAAACAGAGGCATATAATTAGTATGTACTCTTTAATTAAAAAATTTTGATGAGCTTTATGAAACCAATTTGATTGTTGATTTTTCTTTTCTAACCATCGACATGTTCATGTTTTTAAGAAAATGTAGATTTATTCTATTTTGTGGAGGTTTCCTCAATTTACAAGATTGACCAGCAATGGTAGATCTTGAATTGAAAAATATGTTGCAGTAAACATGTATGTGAAGAAAATATTGTCGGAACAATTTTTTTTAGCCGACTTCCGGGTGAAGAATTAGTCTCCGAATTTGAAATTATCTACTGTTGTGGTTAATAGCCGCCATCAGCATGGATCAGTTCATACAATCCCAACTAACTAACCTCTAGTTGAATGCATAATTCACTTAAACCTCAAATTTTGAAACTCTAAACACCTGCACAGAGAGAAAATAAAGATTGTGCTATTAACGAATCTGTTGTCGAAGAAAATTGATGAGTAATTCAAACTTTCTAGTGATTGATATTTCAGCCTTTGAAGGATGAGGATAAAAAGGAATGAAAAAATAGGGACTGCATAAGATTTTATTTTTATTTTTTTTAATCGTTGAACTATCGATAGGGGCAGTAAAACAGTTTTCTTCTTCTAGGTGGGCTATTACTATATTAACCCTACATTTTGTAACTTTGTACCAAAGTTTTGAATTGAGATGCAGTCTAGGCACTTAGGCAGCCCATAACATGGATCCGCATCTCTTGACTTCTTAAGTGATAAGGCCATTTCGAAGAGAAAAAAAAAAAAACAGTAATAACTAATAAGGCTCTTACCGTTCCTTTAACTTGATATGTAACTATTTATGTGAATCTTACGGAAGACCATGCTAGTGTTCGCATATCTTATATTTTTACAAAATTGGTGTTGTCTGCTCAAAAATTTGTGGCCTACTATCACAAAATAAGAGCGTTTGAAATAACAAATGTTATTTGGTTATTGATGTATGTTGGTGTGTCAACTTAATTCGGGGCACAAATGATGTTTTTGTAACGATTTTGGTATGAATTGCGTTTTTTTTTTTTTTTTTTTGGTTGAAACGGGGATTGGAATCTAACCGAACTGGAAGGCTCAGCTCCACGCCTGATAATAATATTATTAATAGGGTAAGAATCATCATACAGCGATGGGGACATATCGTGTCAACTTAATGCGTATATCGTGTCAACCTAATGCGGAGCACAAATAATGCTTTAGTAAGGATTTTGAGATGGATTGCATTGTATTCTAAATCTGTCAAACAATTGCAGTCAAGAAGGAAATACAATTAATGCTTCTTGTAACTGGCAAGAATAAACCTATGTGTGATTAGGTATACGCTTTCTTTGGGACTACAACGAAACTATTAAGGTTGACCGTGACCCTTGTTGTTCCATGTATCTAACAATCTAAGGCTTTGCTAGATCTCTTCTGGAGTACTAGCTCGTATTAGAAATTAGCTATAACAATAAGCTAATTCGACATTGAAAAAGTATCAAACTGTTAAATACCAAATGTTCTAACTAATAAACAACATATGAAAGTTATAATGATCATGGTACTTAATTAAACCTCATTAACTAAACAGATGGGTGGATAAACTTAACAGTCTTGATCATGATCTCATGAAAGGTCATAGATCAACATATCCTTGACCTTTCTGAGTTTCAAGCAGCAACCAACTCTCTTAACCAGAGCTTCAACTTGACTCACAACTATACGAGGGAGATCTACAGATTGTTGATAACAGAGTATCATATTGAAAATGATCGACTTCACGTAAAACACGTGAACATATATATGTATGGCTGCAGATATCTATAATTAATAAGGAGATCTCTTTTTCTGTCTATCTTAAGAGATTGTTGATCATATTGGCATTTTAATCATCCAATTTTTATGTCTTAGGCTATAAGTAGATCACTTAAGCAAATTTTTAACTAGAATGGTAATCGTTGAGGTATTGATCCAATTCAGATCAATAAACGAATTAAATCAGTCCAATTTGAATCATATGTTAATAATGATAAATCACGATTACCAATGCATCTTTCTCGTGTGTGTGTATTAAATATAAGAGCAAATTTCATTTTACCTCATTGACTTTTATACCCTAAATCACTTGTGTCGTTGCACTTTTAATTTCATCACAGGTGCCCTTGTACTTAACATTTTAATCAACCTTGTCAAAGACTTTAGTTTTTGGGGAAAATCCTCAAATGGTACCTGAACTATGGTTCAATGCACATTTTGGTACCTAAACATTCAAAACTACCCTAATGGTACCTGAACTATTGCTCCGTTTCTCCATATGGTACTTCCGTCAAATGTGCCGTTAACTTTGCTTACGTGGCTCATTCTTATTGGATGACATTCATCTCCAAAAAAAAAAAATTTATAGGCAAAGTTAACGGCACATTTGACGGAAGTACCATATGGAGAAACGGAGCAATAGTTCAGGTACCTTTAGGATAGTTTTGAAAGTTTAGGTACTAAAATGTGCATTGGACCATAGTTCAGGTACCATTTGAGGATTTTTCTCTCAGTTTTTTACTAACTATTGTGTAATATATTTTGAAATTCTTGTCGCTTATGATATAATTTTACATTCTACGTCAGTAATTCATCGTCCTACAAAGGAGCCGAATAGAACCACGTTGTTAATTTACAAAATAATTGATGTAAAAACTAATAATTGGATAAGATTGATTAAATTGGAGAGCACATAGGTACATGTGATGAAATTAGAAGTGCAGAGGCACAACTGATTTAATGTGTAAAGATCAGGGAGGTAAAATGAAATTAGCCATAAAAATAATAATAATAATAATATACATATGAAAAACCAAATGCAACACGCTTATATATATATATATATGTATGTGTGTGTGTGTGTGTGTGTGTTGAATGAATTATCAAAGTAAGAGATATCGAGTTCACTTACTTGATGATTGAGAGGCTTGCTTAGTGTAATTTCCTAATACAGAAATACATCCCTACATGTTTGTTGTAGATGGTCATGGAAATCTGTCTTGCAAGATTCAACTCTCAATCACTAAGGTTTGCAGAGTTGTCTTGGATTCTATCGAACAATTAAATTAAAAACAAACTATAAAAGAGGATTAGATGATATTAACTCATCTGCGATAGCCGATTTGGAGTGTCAAGCGTCCACCTAGAATCCTGAAGGATAGAGATTCTATCAAACATCAATTTGTGATTCTTTCCACGGTTTTAAAGATGTTCATAACTCATATAAAGAAGAACCTTGAAATGTCTTTTATAGAATGATTAAATACTGTTTAGTCCTTGAGTTTTTGACCATAAAACACTTCAGTCTCTACCTTCTAATTTCACACGTTTAGTCCTTGTATTTCAAAATTTCAGATCAATAGGTCTTTGCCGTCTAAAACCTCCGTTAAGTTACTGCAAAATGTCTATTATGCCCTCTTTTTTTAAATAAATTTATTCTTTATTATTTATTTATTTATTCTTTATTCTTTTTTTAATTCTTTTTCTTTCTTTTTCTTCTTTTTCTTCCTTTTACAAAAAAAAAATAAATTAATTAATTGATTAATTAAAAAAAAACTGAAATCATAATAGACATTTCGCCGTGACTTAACAGAGGTCGGTAAGGACCTATTGATCCAAAATTTTGAAGTACAAGGGCTAAACGTGTGAAATTAGAAGGCTAGAGACTGAAGTGTTTTATGGTCAAAAGTTCAAGGACTAAACAATATTTAGTCCTTTATAGAAATTAGATTCAAAATTGATATCCAAAATGAACAGTTGCATCCAATGTAAGATTGGACTTACATTATTCACATTATGATTCCGACAATTGCATATGATTACTTATGAATGAAGTGATCGAGATTGCATTAAAGATTCTATCCCTAAAATTATAAGTGATCTTTGTTGTACTGGGAAACGTAGTTTACTTCTATGAGAAGTGATTACATTGATATAGAATATATAGGACCTACTAATCAACCTCTATATAAGTCCAAGGTCCCTGCATCTCTTAACACGAGTACTAAAGAATCTAAGCCCCATTGTGAGTATTCCCGGACATAGAACTTTGCAGAAGACCAGACTTGCAAATGGCATATAATGTTTTTACTACTCTAGGTATGTATCTTGATTCTTTTTGTAATAGCCTGTTTTTAAGCATGGGTGTCATATTAGTATTCTTAATGATCATGATTGTTCTCAAGTCAAGTGATTCTTAAGATATAAATCACATCTAACTGCAACTCCTTATTCGAAAAATAAATGGAAATGGCATAAGTCTCAAGAGCCCTAAGGCACAACTGAAGATTTTGGCAGAATTTGGGTGTTAGAGAAGAGGATCATACTTAGTTTGGTTATGGTGTGGCCCCTATTTATATAGAATGAATTGAGGAGGTGTCTGATCTTTCACAAATGTAAAAGTCTTAAGATCAAGATACGTAACGGTAAAGACATGGACCATTACCTAAATAGTGCAATGTGTATAGTTGTCTACGTGGAATCTAAGGAATGTCACCAACAATTTGTTGCGGGCAGAGTTATGGAGTCTGCTTAGATCAGTTGCACCAATGGGGTAATTGACCGACCTATTGGCTGACTGAACGAAAAAAGGAATGCAGTTGTGCAAAATCAGTTGGGCAATTCATGGGGCCCATGAAGTCAGGCAATTGACTGACCAATTCTTGGTCACCCAATTACACTAGCCAATTCGTGGGCTCCATTGATTTTTGGTGAGCCAGTGCAACTCACAATTAGTTAAATTCCATCAGATTTATAATTGAATTAGCTTTCTCCAACAAAATTAAAAAAAAAATTCAGATTTATTTTCATCGGATGAGAATTTTAATTTTCTATAAAAAAATTCTTACCTTTTTTTTTTTGAGAAATCTGCTCTTATAGTTTGTCTTAACAAATTGTAATATTAGTATATTTACAATCAATTGCATTCCAAAATCAATGAATAAATTAAATCTATGATTTAATCCTTTTTGGGCTTTTTTTAATTAATGACATATATACATTGTTAAATGTGAATAATAGATTGGCATGTCAACTACTTTTTATTGGTGCATTGTATAACTGGAGGCAATTGCTAATTTTGGATGAATAGTGGATTGACAGTGACCAATTTAATAGGCAAGTCAGCAATTGCCCTTAGTTCATAGGTGCATTTGCTCTTAGTCTGGATGTTTAAGTACTATTCGATCAATATCTATTGAGAAGAGTTGGATGACTGGTATATTGGGTTTGACCAATTTTCTGGTGGGTTGATCCTGACTTAGTAGCCGGGTATGGTCAAGTATTTCCTCTCAATAAGATGGTTATCGAGGCTTGCCTTTGTGCATCTGGAATGTGTATTTTCCAGTTATGAAATGAGCGTACTTGCACGGGAAAGTATGTAGGTAGTAACACACCCAATAGTGTGACAATTTCTTCACTTTTTTTGTTTTTGTTTTTTGAATAAATCATGTTGATATTTCATTCATCTCAAGCTACAATGGTCGTCACATAACCTTCTACTACCATCAGTAGAAAGACATTAGACAAACAAGAAATTGTGGTGATACATAGAAATAGGTCTACTTATTGAACATCCAATGCTCATTTATTTATTGTAAGCTTATTACACTATGAAACATAAACATAGTGCATAGACCCACTACAAACATGAAGAACATAAGTGCAGTTAGCTGAGTCGGTTCTCCTGAATCCTAAATATGAAACCCCAGAGAGTTAGAGCCCATCAGTTTGGTCCTCGAAAAAGCCCAAGTCCAAAAGGCACCCCTCTCTGTTTTCAACACCCAAAGTCCCATTTCACTTAAGCACCCAAATTGAAGTGGGCCTCCAAATCTATCTAGGCACCCAAATATCCATGTAATACCACAAATTTTGTTATTAATTTCGGATCATTTTTCTAAAGTTAATAAGTTGTTGTTTGTACGATTTTTGTGTGTGTGTGTGAATATGGGTGAAGTGAAAGTGTTTCGAATGAATAATTACTGGAAACGTTTATTTTTTGAGGGGTAAAGAGTTGACTTTTATTCATTGAGTTTCTCCCAAAACTTTCTTCATGGATGTCGTAGAGGACGTTGATATGAGCTCATGGACATGTGACATGTAATTTCCGTGATTGTATGAAAAAGTTATGGTCAGCGGAAGATTTTCTATTTTTGGAAATTTTTCTATAAAAATAGAATTATCCTGAATTTTCAGAAAATTTCCAAATTTCCAAATCCAGAAACCCATTCTCTCTCCAGAAAACCATCGACCTGACCCAGATAATGGAGACTTGAGGTGCCTTTTTCCTCACCGTCCGACAACGCACAACAGTGCCATCAACCTAGACCAGCTTGTCTCGTGCTCCTCTCTTTCCTAGTGCCACCCATTGCTAATGATTATCACGGCAAGACGCCGATCAGAGAGCCCCAGTTTCGGCTAAATTCCACCTGGATCGATCTCCATTTGTCGGTGAAGACTGGATGTGAAACCAGTTGGGTTTTAAAGGTCTTCACTTCCACTTTCGATCCATACAAGCCTTAAAGACCCATTCGAAGTGCGGAGCTCAGATTGGGAATCGAAATTCTCTGCCATTGCGAGCTTTCTGCAATGATCTAGTTTGATTTTGGTCGATTTGGACTTGGTGCCAGGTATGAAAGTTGCTCCCTTTGATGTGATCTACAAGTTGAACGTTTTCAATTACTGGTTGTGGCGGGGCATCCGGCCATCTTTGGAGCAGATCTTTTCTCCTTTATCTTGTGTTCATCGAGACGAACATGTAGATATGTTTTCCTTTACCTTAGCTCAATCTTTTGGATGAGTTAGGTTATTATCAGTTTCGGTTTGTTCAATTTTTGATCTATGAGGATCCGACGTTGGATCTTCTTTTTGTTTGGGTGATTTGAACCTAGAAGTGTTTCGGAGATCTTGTGGTGTCTCAGGTAAAGTTTCATCTCGATTGGCGTAAACTTCAGTTTTTAGTTCAAGTGTGTGTTTCGAACTTTAAACGTTTTTGTACTTCGTGTTGTGATGCGTTATGACCTTGATGTAATTAAGTGCTTGACGAAGTTGTTTTGAGCGAATTGTTGTAGATTGTGCTTATCTCGTTTGGTGTGTTAAGATGCAATGAAATTTTGAAGTGAGTAAATGTCACATTGTTCTTGTCCATGATTGAGTCTACTTTAATGTTTTATCGGAATTGATTTTTAGTTATTAAATTAGATTTATCAAAAACAAAGATTTTTTTTGAAATATATTAACTTGATTGTCAACGGTTCATGGGTAAGTGAAAACGAAGATTTGTTACAAGATGAGTAAATTGTGAACTATAGTTAATATTAGTGGCATTCCTGAGAGGATAACTAGTATATGTATATGTGAGTCTATATATAGACACACACACACACATATATACATATACTTCGAAAATGATTTCTATATTGTCTTGAGATCAGTGGAGTAGTGAAAAATAATAGTTTAAGGCGATCAACTATATTGTTTGAGATTGTTTTTTTTTTTTTTGAAGGGGTTTGGAACCCAGCCTTACTGGGAGACTCAGCCCCACGCTCGAATATTATTGATAATAGAAGGACGATTGTACACCAAGGGGGATATATAACCTTCACCTCGAGTACTAGTACAAGAATCCTCATATAGTACTTCCTGAATAATAACAGGTGCATTCTCTAACCAATACTCATCTAAAATAGATAAACTATGAAAATAGTTATGGTAAAGTGTACAATTTTGAGATTGTGCTTGAACTATGAAAATAGTTATGGTAAAGTGTACAAGTTTGAGATTGTTAAATTTGTATTGAGTGGAGATTGTGAAATTATATTGAGGAATTACCATCTTAATTGTATGATTTGATGTGTGATGAATGGTTATGTGCGGAGTTGTAGTTATTGAATCTGTTTGATTTTAGTATTGACATAACCTGTCTCGGATTTCCCCCCTGAAACCCGAAGTGGCCCTGCAAGGCCACCTCAGAAGAAATTTCACCAAAAATTTAGCGGAACTTTCCTTAAAAGTAGACTACCCAAAACCTGTAAAAACATTATAATACTCCTTAATAATCAAATCCATCCTCATCTCTTGGAGCCTACCTGCTCCCCACAGTTCATAACCAACTCCCAAACAATTTCTATAACTCTACTCAAAATATAAAGTTATACAAATATTGGTAATTAGAGCAACTAAACAACGAACTGAAATAAAGTACGTGTATGTTAAACAGTAACCTACAATGAAGATGAAAGCGTTGGACACTATTCCTCGACTTTTATGCACGTTCGACTTCAACCTATTTGCAGACTGGACAAGTAAAACCGGAAAATCCAGCAAAAAACATTTGGAAACCGTTAGAGTGAGTGGACGAAAAAAGTAATTTTAAATAAAGTAAAACGTATATATAATGCTTTCCCAATTTTAACTCTTAAAAAGCCGACACGCAGTATAAATGGATAAAATACTTTAAATCAAGTCATCTCGAAAACCTTCTTAGAATCTCATTAAAATGCTCATATGAAGAATACCTCAAAATCATTCATAAATCTCGATAATATACTGATAACTCAAATTGTATTATAAATCTCTTCTCAAATGTTTTGAGATCTCGAAATCTCAATAAAAATGCTCACATAAAATAGGCGATGACTAGAGGGAACTGCCGACTAGTCATCTCATGCCATCCGGAGGGTACTGCCGACCGAAATACAATTAGGCAATGATTAGAGGGTACTGCTGACTAACCATACATAGTTAGAGGGTACTACCGACTAATTACCTCACACCATCTGGAGGGTACTGCCGACCAGATGATGCATCAAAGGGTACTACTGACCGAAATTATATTATGGAGGGTACTGCCGACCAGAATATTGTCTAGAAGGTACTACCGACTAGACTATTATTTGGAGGGTACTGCCAACCAGGTAATGCATGCATGCGATAACATATTTACCCCCTCGAATAAATTGAACTCATTAAATCATAATATTTTTACTAAACAAATTTCGATAAATCGATCATACTCAAATACTTAAATAAATGCTTCCAAAAAGGAAACTCAATTATAACTCTGTAAACCATCAAAATTGCAAATCACGAAATCTCGATAAATCAAAGATCATCAAACTCAATATTCCAATAAATAATTCAAATCATAAATTAAATCTCATAATAAATAAATGCTCAAAAGTAATACTACATGCAAAACTTATTTTAAAATCAAATGTCCACTCACTGATTCGCGGCTATGACAGCAGTACGATGAATTTCTCCTCAAGCTCGATCTACACGTCGTCCTGAACAAATTAATAATAATGAATAATGGATTTCGAGAATTGAAATTAAATTAACGAATACAAAATCGAAACCCTAAAACGATAATTTGTCAAATGTTCAAGTTCAATTAGAACAAGCTTAAATTTCATAGAATACGTCGACTCAATAATTACAACAACCTAACAAAAAAAAGGGTTCGATCCAACGGTAGGATCTTTTAGAATCGAAACTTAAATTTATGAAGTTTCCAAAATTCCTAATCGCTCATCGAAAGTACTCCAATGGCTACGGAAATCATACCAACGTGTTCCTAACACAGAACTCTATCTAATAAGCCAACAAATATGGCCAGAACCGCTGGCACGCGCCTTCGCGTGCCTCCGATAGTGGCTACACATAGGCCCCATGCGTCACCTATCCAAACCCCAAATTGGGCCATGAAACTTATGCCAAATCATTCACAAAAAAAACCCAACAATATTCTCAACTACCACACAATCTAATTCTCAGTATATATGCCGAAAAATACTTACAAAGCTTCAAAAATTCCAAACTCCGATTCGTTCTCCTCCGCGTGAATTGAAGCTAGTGACTAGTTGGGTTCAAACCAGGGAGAAGAGGGCTTAAAGATGTGGGTGGTGGAGTGGCCTGAGGTGGCCAAAAAATTGAGATTTTTCGGAAACCCGAAATTGGTCTGTCACGGTGAGTTTTTACTTCAAATCTTCTCCTTCTGTGCAAACCGGAGCTGGTGGTGGCTCGAGATAGGATCGCCATGGAGTGGCACACCAAACCCGACCATTCCGGTGGTCTAGGGTTTCCAAACGGTGGTGGAAGCCGCCGGTTTGCAAACCGGGTCGAGTTGGAGATTTGGGTCTGGAAGAGAGAGAGAGTTGTGTTAGGTCCATAATAACCTAGTAGTTATTTCTCTAATCTTACACTTTTGTTTAACCATTGTGTTTATTTACATATATTTATTATGGGCTAGATACAAAATCAATTCAGTCCCTGTAGTTTGGGTCCAAAATCAATTCAGTCCCTGAACTTCTAATTTCATCAAAAACACCCATGCACTTTCAATTTTGATCTAATATGTCCAATTTGTTAGTTTTCTGACAATTGAGTTATTTAACTTGTTAACGTGGCTCATATATGGCCTATGTTTTATGATGTGGTGTCTGCAGGCTACCTCTAGTCAATTTAAGAGTGTGTCCTACTATTAAAAATAAATAGTTTTTCAACAAATAATCCAACTATAACTTGAACTCATAATAAAATATTAACCAATTAGACCTATTAGATCAAAATTGAAAGTGCAAGGTGTTTTTGATGAAATTAGAAGTTCAGAGACTGAATTGACTTTGGACCTAAACCACAGGGTAGTAACCAGTATTTAGCCCATTTAGTTATTTTTTTCCTTATCATGCTAGGTAATGATGGAGAAGCTTGGAAATGCCCTAAAAAGTCAAGTTTAGTACATATGGCTAGGAGAATCCAAGATAGGCAAGGAAGGAGAAGTGGCAGCATGACTAGATGATCTTCAAATGAGCTGAAATTTCACATAGACATTCTAGACATCCTGACTATCATTTATTATGCAGAGTTAAAGAGCTGGTTTGAAGTGGAATGACCTCAAAAGATCGTTACAAATTTTTGCACTAGAAGACGAACTGCAAAACCGGACCAGTACCGATTCCGGCAGCATTTTCGGCCAAACCACGGTGAACTAAGTTCTAAAATTTTACCAAGATTATTTGAACTCATGGAAGAACATTTAGTATGAATAAACCGAAGGTCAATTATGATGTCTTGATGGAGATGTTTTTGAAGGAATAAAGGAGAAGAAAGTGCGCAAACTGGCAAAAAATGGGTCAAAGAAGGTTAACGGAGGATTCCGATTATTTCCGGCCAAGTTGGCCGGTCAAGAACATGTGTGGAGGACAAGGAAGAACTGTTGACTTGGGTTAGGGACTTTAGGTGGGAAGATGTAGTGTAGGTAGTTTTGAAATTCAAAATTTGAAAGATGACAAGTGGTCCCCTCTTACATCTTACACATTTGTCTCCTATTTATTGCTTTGTTTCCTTACATAATGACCATCCTACCCTTACTTTATCTCCTCCACCAAAACATCTATGGGCTTTAAATCTTTGTATATAAAATTAGAGACTAGATCCACATTTTATGTTTATACATTTGTCTATTACATCTCACCATTTATTCATTTTGGTCACCACCCTTGATTTAAATTACCTTGGCCTTTAAATAGCCAATTCTCTCTTCCAAAACCGTGCATGCCCTTGACTACCTCATTTTGCAATATAAAATCTCTCTTTTCTCTAGTTTTAGGTTACTTTTTCATAGCTTGTACATAGCTCTTTCAGTTTGTGTGAGAAATAGGTGTGTAGGCACTTGGGTTTCACCAAAACCGAAGTTACTATACACTCTAAATCAATCACAACACTTGCTTTCACACATCTAAGCCTTTGTTTTTTTTTTTTGAAGGCATAAAACTATTAAATAGAAGCACCGCTGGAACAACCAGAGTTTATAATGTCAAACAACAAGGCTCTAGAAGCTTGGATTGGGACCCTATCATACCAGTAATTAGCATCATTATAATGATGTCCTAAATCTGCTAAAGCATCCGCAACAAAGTTTGCTTCTCTAAAAACATGATTAAAAAAAATTATGGTGAAAGTAGTAGCAAGACATCTAATATCTTCCACCAACTTGAGTGGTCTCCAAGGGGGGTTAATGACTCCATTAACTGCATCAATAACAGTCTTTAATCTCCAGTAGGGGGCTTCCACCGAATTGAAGGCGGCGCTGTGGTAATCCGGTCTCCGGGTCGCCACATTAGGCTTACGGTTCAAAGCCCACTTGTGTTTTGATGAAATATAAATGGGACTAAGGTTGTGTAATTTAACTTAGCTTTACCAAAGTTTGTTGCATTGCATAATTAGTTGGTTTCTTAGTAGATTCATCAAAGCGCTAAGAGGAAATTTGTCAAAGCATATGGTTACATCAAATTTGGGTTACATTTTGTGCATGAATGAGCTTAGGTGCGATGTCTAAGTCTCTATTCTTCTCACTGATTTAATTTCTAGATTTTTATTTGTTTATTTTATTTTTGTGACACTTAATTTCCTTTATCAAAATTAAAATTAACCAACAAACCGTCTCACTATTTTCTCATTGTTAACGTTATTATTGGTAGTTTTGGCTTCCAAATGGTCATGCCTATTAATTTGTAAAAATGTAAACTTACAAGTGTTTTCTAGGTTTTGTTTTCGTGGTAATCTAGCTTAGGGTAGAGTTATTGAATTCATTGGGTACAATACTCTCACTTTCCCTTTACTAAAACTTGACCTCCTATATTTGAGATTAGGGCACATCATTCATATATTGAATACACATTCACGCTTAATGATGGTCCATCAAGCTATTTCAGCCAAAGTGGAGGAAGTTTCCCAAAATAACTTGCTATTTATAGAAATTTTCTTGGAATAGTATTTTTACTTTTCAGACCGTAACTTTCTCATACGAATTCCGATTTTCACGTGTCGTGTGTCCACGAACTCAATTTAACGCCCTCTACAACTTTTGAAAATTAAGTTTCCTCAAAACCTTAACCAAACGAAAAGTCAAATTTTAACACCCTTAAAAGCATCGAAATGAAGGTAAAAGTGAAGATGATTATCATTTACTGTCCAAATGACTAGTAAAATGAGGTAAGTTTAGGTACAGGGCAAAACAAGTATAATCTCCTGAACTAAACTATATGTAGGGATCACTATATTCTGAATTGTTTGATTTTAATGTATTCTCCTGAACTAAACTATATGCAGTGATTACTATGATTCTAATCGTGTGATTTTAGGTAATCTCCTGAACTAATTTCAAAGTAGGGATTACTGTCACTGAGAAGAAAATCATGATTTAAGTGGTGCTGATCATATTTTTTTGTTACCTTTAATGTTACATGGGGTGGAATTTGATTGATTGCAATTTTGAGAAATCGAATGTTGAGTTGAGAGTTTGTAACATGTGAGTGTTAGTCACGAATTGACTTACTTATGCTCGATATTGAAAGATATGAACCTATCGATGGTCGTGATTTATGCTTATTGATGTTGTTAGGTTGAGATAACTTAAGCATGTGTTTCTACTACATTTGTTTTGAGTTTATTCACCTGAGCTTTAAAAGCTTACTGGGTTTGTTGTTGCAACACGGTGCACTATTCAGTGGTATAAGGGTTAATCCTGTAAGCAAGGGTAATTGCAGTTGAAGCTGAGATCTTGCGGTTGTAGTTGTACATGTTGGAAGATATTTTATTGTTTTGTTGTTTTTAGACTTCTGCTGTAATAAGCTCTGAGGGACCGTTTACTTATTCAATTGTTAACTGAACTTAATTCGTAAACTATGTGCAATGTAATAAATGACTCTAAAGAACCAGTCTGTATGAGTTCAGAACTTTGACGTATATTTATTTTAAAAGAAAAAAATTTCCTTGTATTTTTTGTCGATGTCTGAACTATCACGTCTTGAGTATTTGTGATTGTTTAACTTGGGTATTTTTGTGCTAGAAAATCAGGGCGTGGCAATCTCCGGGCACCCCAATTGGTTTTGGCACCCCCTCTTGAATCTCACAGTGCACCACCACATCATCATCGTGGACAAAGCAATTTCGCCATGGTTGCCCCAGACCCGCATACATCATTTTGTAGCAACAACCTCCAAGCCAATCCAATCCCTGCACCAGGCTGCTAAGCCACTTGTGGCCATCAAAACCAGCCCCGATCCTCTTCAAACCCAACTCTAAAATAACAGGCTTCTCATAGCCAACAATACCAGCATCTATTTGGATCAATAATTACCTCTGAGCATCATCGCAACCTCCATCTCAGCCCACACAATTTCAACTAGACCTCCACGCCAAGACCACAGAGATTCTAGATCAACCAAAAGTTTAAGGTGCCTCTTATGAGGTTGCTGCCATGCTTCGATCCCCACCGGATCTGCTCCGTAATCCTAGCCTTCTTCACCAAACTCATAACGGGAAGTTTCTTGGATGAGACTCAGCCTGGCACAACGTGCTTGATTTGGTTGGGTGCTTGATTTCCTTAACTGTATTTTGCATATTTTAAAAGATGGTACATATTGGTGGTTTTTTTTCTTCCTACCTAATAGGAATAATGTTAAAGCTCGATTATGGACTAGTATACTACTATAGCTCTACGTATTGTTGTGCAATTTTCATTAGTTGCTACTTTTTTGAGAGAAAGAAGGTCAGACTTTATGGATAACAGGAATGCATACAGATTACAAACTTCAGCAGCTAAAGAAGCTTGTAAAAAAAGGAGAAGAAAAGTAAATGTCTCTACCGGGCAAGAACTAGCATGAGCGGCCATAAGAAGTTCAACACGATTTCCACTTCTCTTAGTATGAGTTACACACATATTTGCATGGTTCTCCAAAAATGTCTCTAGATCATCATAAATACGTTTCAAAATAAAATTGCTACTCCCTCTACTAACCAACGGACTGTGAACCAATTGGGAATCAATTTCCACAATACCTGGAAGAAAGTTATTTGCAACTACAAACTCAAAAGCTTGCTTACATGCCAAAACCTCCACATGTTCAAGAGACAATAGACTGGATAAGGACATACTCCAGTCCTTGATTATGGCTTAGTTTAGGATTGCTGTGCTGTGAGAAGAAGCACTTCCGAACTTGCTGTGAGAGGAAGTACTTCTGATTTTGCTGTGAGAGGAAGCAGCTTAGTGTTTGATAAACTGTTTTTTAAAAGTGCGGTGAGAACTAAAATCAATTTCTAAGTGTTTGGTAAGTTGCAAGTGAAAAGTGTTGTGGCTAGGTATAATTCTCAAAATGGTCATAAATACAAAAATGCTACTAAAATGGTCACAATTTCTTACCTTTATTTATTTATTTATTTTTTCCGGTTCCCTGACCATAATAGATTCAAATCAATCCTGGGTAATTGCAACAGTAAAGTACGCTGGTATGCATTAGAAACCATATCAAAGAATAAAAACAGTAATCGCAATCCCATTAATGAATAAGTATTTCAATGTTACAATAGAATAAGTTACTATATCCAACTATGAAACTTCAATTCAGTGGATCATTAATACATAAAAAAGCTAAGTACTTCAGCAGCACTTGGTCCAACAGTTCGACCCGCTCCAATATGAAATCAACTACCTTTATACACATACTTCCTGAATAGAGATTGTAGCAGACCAGCAAGCTGCACAAGTATGCAAATTATATGATCAAAGCAGCACTTAATAAGATGAAGCACATACTACTACTATTAACCCGACCATACTACTACACAATTCAGTCAAGGCATGTTTGGAATTATGGCTGCAACCTGAATGAAGCTAATCTGTACATGAATGTTAGATGATCAATATAACTCGTCTTTTATCGGACACAAGTGTACAAGCTGTGCAACTTTTGAACAGGTCTAGCATAAATCATAGCATTGAACTAAACTAGCAGGACAAGAGTATGTGGCTTTTCAAGATCACAGATTAATAAAGAAGCATCAATTTTTATGAATGTTCCCATTAGCCATCTTAGTAACATGTGAAACCTCCAAAAAAAATTTATAGATCATATCTATATCAGAGTTCTCATACTACTACCAAAATTAGTAAAATCTGTGGTCATAAGTTGATATAACATCAGACTGAAACAGGGTTAAAAACAGAGTCAAAATAGGCTTAATCGCTAAAAATGTACATGCCTCCCTATCAAAATTTGAAGCTTTACAGAGCAAGGTTCAATTACCCTTAAAATGAAACAGGGTAAAAAGAAATTAGCTTAATTGGGCACAATGTCCATGCGTAACCCATCAAAATTTGAAGCTTTGAATTTTTGATCAAACCAAAAACGAAAAAAAGTTTCAATCTTCGCTAACTTGTATTGGTCCATTTTCATAACTAAGCCAAACAAAAGCCTAAGAAATCAGCTAAACCCACCATCAATATTCAATCAAACAAACAATAAGCTATTGAAAACAAACAAAGAACCAAAATCAGATCAAGACCCAGATTCTGAAATGCAAAGAAGAATGAGAAAGGCACATTCTTTTCCATAATATAAGCTTCGTTTAGTTTACTTCCCAATTCTTAATATAAGCTTAAGAAGTAAGAGTTTCCCATTTGAAATTTGAAATTGAAAATGAATTTGACTACAATACCTCATCATAAGGAGAGCAGTGCTAGCCTTCTTAACAATAGCTGGCTTCAATGGTACGATGAAACCAACAACCACGGCCCAAGAACCCAACTGAAGAATCGAATCGAAGAACCGGACTGAAGAACACAAAAGAAAAATCCGGTGAAGAAACTAATGGAACAACACAACCAAAGAACCCAGATTGAACAACCCTTAAACCCAGGCCAGATCCCTTTCAGTTTTCCCAAACCAACCCAGATATTCGACAAAAAAGGGAGGGGGAGGAGGAGAGAGCGATGGTTTCGCCTCGCACAGATGAAGAAATATGATTGGGTTCAATGTAGGTAGTTCGCTTAATTTCATTAATTGTTCTGTGTTTTCAGCTGCGTTCCTTAAAAGCCATCTTCAAAAGCTACTAAAAGTAGCTTCTCATTTCCTGCTGCCCAAAGAAGCACTTCCACCCAAAAGCAACAATTTTAGAGTTTATCAAACAACCTCACTTTTCTCTAGAAGCACTTTTGGACCAAAAGCAGGTTCCAAAAGCAATCACAAACTAAGCCTACAAATGTCACGTCTCGATTTTCAATCACTAATAATAATATAATTTCAATCAAACACAAAATGCTCCGGACGTGATTGTTCGGACGTCAACACAAAACACTTGTAAAATTTTTCTTTTTAAAACAAGCAACCAACGATGTCCCGAATCCTAGTGTGAATATAGACTCGTTCTTTAGAGTCACATATTACATTATACAAAGTTTACATATTAAACTGAAACAACAATTCAATAAGTAAACGCACACACTACAATAATTATACAATGGAAATCTAACAAGTGCATAACACAGTTAGGTGTGTAAACATACCACTGCAATAGCAAATAAGGTCAATGGCTTCAACCACGCTCACCCTAACATGCAGGATAACCCCTACACTATTAAATAGTGCACGGGGTTGCAATAATAAACCCGATAAGCTTTTGAAAGCTCGTGTGAGTAAACTCAAACTACCAAAACAGAAAAAAAAAAAAAAAAAAAAAAAAACAAGCTTAAGTCATCTCAACCTAAACAATCGATAAATATATGTCACAACATCAATTATCAATTTCTCACCATTCAATAGCATGCATCAGCAAGTCCAATCGTGACTAAAAGCAATATGCTCTAACTTCAATTCAGCATTCAATTTCACAATCATAGTTCACAACAAAACTACTTCAAGTAATGTTTGAAATCATTTAATGCTCAATGGTGAATTACAAAATTCTGCAATCCAAATCATAGTAATCCATATCATTTAGTTCAGGAGTCTACATTAAAATCACTCCCAAGCAACTCACGCTAAAAACATGAAACCACCATTTCAACTCAAGGAAGCAACTCACAAATCGCAAAAGATCCATCCATTCAACTTAAGGAAAACAACTCACACTTTGATTCCTTAAACGTAATAAAGGAAAACAACTCATACTTTGATTCCGTTCAAAACATAGCAAAGGAAAACAACTCACACTTTAATTAATTTCAAATAACATAATAAAGGAAAACAACTTACACTTTGATTCCATTCAAAAAAGTAGCAAAGGAAAACAACGCACACTTTGATTCCTTTCAAATAACGTAATAAAGGAAAGCAACTCACACTTTGATTCCGTTCAAAAACGTAGCAAAGGAAAACAACTTACACTTTGATTCCTTTCAAATAACGTAATAAAGGAAAACAACTCACACTTTGATTCCGTTCAAAAACGTAGCAAAGGAAAACAACTTACACTTTGATTCCTTTCAAAAAACATAGCAAAGGAAAACAACTTACACTTTGATTCCTTTCAAATAACGTCATAAAGGAAAACAACTGACCCTTTGATTCCTGTCAAAAACGTAGCAAAGGAACACAACTCACACTTTGATTCCTTTTATAAATGTACTCATGAGTTGAAAGCAACCTCGCACTGTTACCCATGAAGTATCCTGGTCAACAAATTAGAACTCTAACCGAATCGTAACCATTAACTCGATCAAAGGCATAGTTACTCAATTTTTTGCCTTAGGTCACGGAGTGACCTCAATCCTCAGGCCTTTCTAGCCCTCGGAGTAAAACATTTAAATAAATCACGCAAACCCAAAAATGTTACACAAATCTAAATACTTTTCAAATAGAAATCATCATTTTCACAATATATTGTTTTCCGAAAAGTCACATCTCAAATGATAATATGAGCAAAATCATGCATATTGCTTCATCACACAACAATCCACAAGGATATATATATATATATATATATATATATATATATATATTACATACACACACGTAGTCATTCGCTGAAAAATGTCACTAATACCAACTATAATCACTGTTAAATAAATAACTCCCAATGATAAGGTACTTGGTTCGTAAATGAACACCGTGAAATTTACTCACCGCTTAATCCCACTATGTCTTCACATGCAAACCAAGGTAAGCACAAATCACCGCAATCCGCTCAACATAATTCCGTCACGTACCTAATCACATCAAGGTCACATCTTAATACCACTTGAGGTATGAAAGCATCTAAGTTCGAAACACGAAACTAATGCCCGAAAACTATGTCAATAGGAATGAAGCTTCATCTGAGACTTCCTAAATTCTCCAGAACACTCCTAGGGTTGATATGTCAAAGTGACAAGTCGATCCAATGGTCGGATCCTCACGGATCGAAAATAGAACTAACCGAAACTACAAAAGCCCCTAGCATGATTCAAACGATTGCCAAATGCTACAAACCATATATCAAAATGCTCATATCGACGAGTAGATGATAATGGAGTAAGCAGCACCAACCATGGTCGGTCGCGCTGTCATATGCCACCACAAGCGGCTGCACGTGACCCTATGCGCCGCTATCTCAACTTCTAAACCAGCAAGATGCAACCGTCTAAAATGGAGTTTACATCATAAGAATCAACTTTAATATCTGGGACTTTGGTTGATTCGGTCTAGATCACGCAGAAAGTCTATTTAGATCGGGTCTAGCTTCCACTCGAGATTCCGTCCACCACACCTTGAATCGAGCTGCAAGACCACTAAGGTTTAAACGAGGACTTCGTGAGCTACAAAACTCGACCGGTTTCAAGTTGTGCCATCGCAGGAAAAGGGATTTCCTACCCAGTCTGCCGCTACCAATGTTTCGGGCTTCGATATTCAAATTGGAGCAAGCCACCACTGTAGGGAGGACGGTGAGGAGGAGGCGAGCTGATCTAGGCTGGTGCCGCCGCCTGGTTTCACCGGAGGAGTGAGTTTCGGCAGGGTTAGAATACCGGATCCAGGTCTGATAAACATAAAGTCAGAGAGAATTAGGGTTTTTTGGAAAAATCTGGAATTTGATGAAAAGGAAAGTGATTTCATTATCCGGAAATCCTCTATTTATAGCAACTTTCCGAAAATAGTAGGTTTTTCTGGTGATGATAACTTTCTCATACGAATTCCGATTTTCACATACCACATGTCTAAGATTTTCATGAAGGAAGTTTTCGGAGAAACTCAACGAATAAAATGTCAATCTTTGAGCTCCCGAAAACAACACGTTCTGAGTAATTATTCGTCCGAAAATAATTTCACTCTATCCCTGAACCACATATTTGTCCTAACAACCAACTTAATAATTTATGAAAAATCATCAGAAATTAATAACGAATTTTCGGGGTATCATAACAAAATCAATGCTACCCTCTCTTCGATGCTTGATAAAAAGACCCATCAACATTAACTTTAAAAAATCCTAGAAGGGGAGCATCCATCGAACTGTTCTTGTGCTACTAGCGCTGTTATGCTCAGTTTTCACATTCAAGAAACGAAATTCATGCAACCTAGACATGGCCTTTAAAACTACTTCATTAACAGTACCAATGTTGTTGTCCCAAACCCGATTGTTCATTTCCTCATCAGTTGCTACTCCGTTTGTCTTTTTTTTCACTCTTTTTATATTATATTGCTTGAGAATTAGCGACCTTTTCATGTAGGTATAGAAGATATGTTTACATAATTTTAAATCTATATTGTTTGTTATAATTATTTTTCTTGAATAGATTTAAGGGATTTGAAATTCGAAATTTAAAGATTTGAATTGAAAACATAATCCCAAATTATAAAATTTGAATTTGTTTCCTTAATTTTTCTCGAGAGGCAAAATGAACAACAACAAAAGTAATAGTTGACAATTAGAAAGTGACCGATTTACGATCAAAATTGATATAAACTTTAATTAAAATATCCAAAAAAAAAAAGGAAATTTTTTATCGGCTACAATTGTCCGATGAAGCTTTACCAACCCACCAAAATTTATTGTTCCATTATAATACTGCATTACTGTAGTTCCCAGTCATTTTCTGCAGGAATAGTGGATCCATTTTTAAAGTTTACTTGGATCTCGTCTTTTGTCTTTCTAAGATACTTGCCCTCATGGGTCTAATCTCTTTCTTAACCATGAATAATGCGTTTTCAGACCTATAAAACAGTTAACCCACTTCATACGATAGGGTTCCTGTCGCCACTTCATACTATAAGCTATTGCAATATAATACCCACCTAATCATTTCTTCTCAAATTGCCAACCAACACTAGGGAAATGAAAATTTGGTGGAACGATTCCCAGGTTGACCAAAGGCATGTGGTTGATTGATTCTTTGGTGTTATTCTCTGGTTCCACCATATGTAGATATATTTTTCTGTGATCTAATTTAATTGCAAATTATTGTGTATCGCTAATCTTACTAACTAGAGGGTCCTTCTTCTTCCTTTTAATAATGACTAAAAACCAAGGAGCAAAACCAGCCTCGAGTCACCATCAACTTAAGTGTCTAGTTTAGCATAGCTTTGCTGAATCAAAAAGATCAAAACTTTTTCTTGCAAAAGGCATGGGGATAGGGATACATCTTTTTCCAGAAGAGAGGCTGGACCCCAGCGTCACCGTCGGTGACCCGTAGCAATCAAGTAACGGAGTAAAGAAAATAAGAACAATTAAGGTTGATGGATTATGGAATTAGTTACTTCATACTTTTCTTTTTAGTGAAATTATACATATTTATATCATGTAACACAAGTTAATCGTAAAATATCTCTCACATTAGGATTAAGTTTCATAAGAACTCCAGACTAAAAAAAAAAAATTCGTAAAAGCTTTATCATTGACGTCTATTAAATTTTCGGTAACATACTGAGTTCTCTACTTTTGTTGTTCTCTCTTATTGAGAGTTGTCAATTATTTAGACATGTCTCCGAATACAGCTTTAACTTTTTTGAGTATTTTTTTGTGATTGACTTCATCAATCTTTTTCATGCTGATGCGTCTTGGTGACCTGACAGGTTGTTAATTTGGTTAGATTGGTACGTTGATGTTGGTGGAGATGGCAATGGTGGTAACTATGAATGGGTGCATTGTTCGTTTGTGCTTCTTGGTCGGTCGCTTCGTGAGTTTGTGATTTTGGTGGTTATGGTGGCTTGGGAGATGAAGGACCATCTAGTTTGATGGTGTCTTGGTTCAAGACGGCACACCTCTCTGATAGTTATTTGGGCGCGGTGGGATAGTAGAGTAAGGTTTGACCGTTGGATAAATGACAAATTCATTTATGAACCAACCTAAACACGAATATTCGATGATGACCGTTACTACATGTTGGAGCATGCGGGATAGACTCCTACATCTAAAATCTGATTTAGGTCACAGGGGCCTTAAACCTTGGGGCTCTAATGACTTAAATTGGATAATATTCTTATTGATTAAGTCTTCTGTTTGATCAAATCAAGTTCCGATTATCATTAGAGAGAGGTTCATAGACGTTAAACTGTTCATTTGATTTGAATAGACATAACTGTTCATCCTCTCTATAGAGCACGCAGCCAATGCAGAAAAGAACAAATTCATCTTCTCTCTCCCTCTTCTTTCTATAGAGAAACACAAAGTAAAGTTCGTCAGGAATCAAGTTGAAGTGCATCGATTGAATCTGATAGTTGTATCCTGCAAGATAGACAAATACAAGCACAAGAGTAGGGATGAAATTATGTCTTAGGAGATTGCTACAAGTAAGCCTCTATCAATCTCAATCAAGTCAGTAATTTTATTACTTACATTAGATTTTGAGTAACTTTCAATTCACTCGCATATTAGGCTTAAGACTATGTTTCATTCGTATATTTTTTGAAATGGTGCTGGTGTGACTGCCCTTAAGTCTTAATTAGTAAAACTGTAAAATATGAGGGGGGAACGTAGAGTCTGAACTATAGATTACAATAAACATAAAGAAAACATCTTAAAATAATACCAGGAGTCTCCATAAAATCTGTGTATTCTAACAAATACAAATTACCAAAGAGTGCACGAATGACTACTCCATTGAGACACTCAGGACATTGTTGGTAGTCGTTAAAGATTACTTGGAAATCCTAGGACTGGTCATCTTGGGTCGTTGACCTGACCATGATTTTTAGACATAGTTGTGTTAGAAGTAAAAGAAGTTGATTCCGGGTACTTTGATTTATAGATTGGTCTTCTTAAATTTTGGATTGTAATGAATAAGGTGAGATAGATAGAAGTGAGTTTAAAGTTAACGGGTGTGTGACGTTAAGGAATTGGTAGGATACTTACTGAGTGACATAGCGGTGACATGCGATACTTACTGAGTGACATAGCGGTGACATGCCGGAAAGTTAACTCTTTCACGAAGAAGTATCATTACAAATAACACAACTTTCCTACTATGTTATAATTGAAACAATTTTGCAATCATGTTTTGTAACTTTATTTATATATGTCCCTGTTTTGCAATCCTGTTATGATTGATCCATTGCTTACCATCCCTGTTTTCTAACACTACGTTTGAACTTCAACAACTCGGCACTTCCAACATCAACAGTGACTGTCATTAATATAATTGATGTTTATTTTATAATAAAATAAAAAATTAACTAGGAATAACCATATGAAATAGCTTTTGTGTTAGAAATTACTAATCACACACTCTTTTATGTGTTAATTAGAACATAAATATAAAGGACTGAGATCATCTTAAATGGTGGGTCACTTGCACCGTGGATGCATAAAAGAATAATCAGTGATGAATATTACTAAAGAAAAAAGTTATGAGTATCATCTCTCATTAATTCAATCTTTTCGTTAAGCTTTTGTGATTTCAGCTTTGTATTTGCACTGCTTGATTTTGAAAATTCCATATCTTTCTTGGTGGAGCAAAGTCAACCGGCGATTTTTATTCTGAACTTTAAAGAACAACGTCTAAAATAAAATCAGGTGGTGCAAACCATGATCTCTAACTATTGGATCATATAATGCAAGTAAAGACTACCCACAAATTGTCAAACTAGTTACTAAATTTGTACCATACTACACTCCTAAATAAGAAATTTATAACATACTATTAAAAGCTTATTTGTAATTCTATCAACGGTTTTTAAATTAATTTAGAATGTTGATCACAACAAAATTACCTTGTAAATAATAGTGGCATTTAAAATTCTTGAGTGTCATGGGAACGGCGTTTGACCATCCAACTTCCCACAAAATCCTTCCCCGGTTGTTAATTGACCAGATAAACACATATATGGAAAAGCCTACAATCTTTTTTATACATCAAATAACATTTCATTAATGAAATAATTGCTTACAAAACCTGCATTAGAAGTTAAAGACTTAAAGCTTAGATCTGATTGAATGTACCAACTAAGACTTTTGTGGAGTTCGTGTATACCAACTAAGATTCATGTTACCTCTATAATAAGTTGGTCGCCATACCTAGACATTGTGCTTTCATGACGATTTCGATGATGACGGTCCTCGGGGTTTGGATCATTGTGCCGCGCAGTTTGATATGCATATAACTTCAGCCTTTTGTATGAAATACAGAATCGATGGTAAGTGATAACTTCCAAGAAGGTTGCTCAAGATGTCATCCAAAAAAAAAAAAAAAACAGAAGAGAAGAAGAAGTTTGCTCGAGATGATCTTATTATAAATTGTTGGACTTCCCATCCCAGTGACAATGGATGACGGGATCGATGGTTACTGTTGACAAAGCAAGGCGTGGTGGTTCTATTGGGTTTCGGCTTGGTTGGCACACAGCCACACACCAATGTTACTTGGCCCTGATATTTCTAGGGCTAAACATTAGACATGGTGACTACGTTGACGAAAATATTTCTATTTGGTTATTGTAATCTTGATGAGTCTCACTACGGGAATGTGGCTGTTTTATGTGTCACTAAAAAAAGATGGCTGGTGGTGTGTTACTGACGACATGGATTTAGGCTATTTTATTTATAGGTAAAACAATAGAAAAAACTCTAAATCTCTAAGTTCATGATTTTAATATGTTTGTTTCAGAACCTACAGTTTCTGTGCTAATTGCATTAGGGAATATGTAAATTACCTAAATGATGTACCTTATTATTGTACTCAGAATGCATATCATCATGCATAATCTTGGCTCTCAATATACCATCGTCCTCCTATGAAGTTTATTTTTTAAAAAGGAGATCTTCTCTTGCCCTACTTTCCACATTTATTTATATAACTATTTTTTTTATGCAAATGACTATTAGATAAAGTAAAAATAAGTCTAATTAAGCACTTAAACCCTAGCGACACTTTAAAGGTATGCCACACACTCACACATCACAATTTCTACTGTTGTCTGATGGAAGAATAAATGATAAAAGATTTAAAATATGCCAAGGTATCATAAATTAAATATACTTATAAATTAAACATCCGTCCTCGTGCATTCCACAACACTAAAAAAAGTAAAAAGCTCTATTCGGAAAAAAAAAAAAAAAACACACTAAAAATCTCTAACAAGCACACATCACACCTTTCTTTCAAGTGGGGACAACAGAGACCATCCAATCCCATGTGAATGAAGTGGGTCAATTATTTACTGTATATTAGGAATATCATCACTGCATATTGCACCCCACTCTCCACTCCCCAAGACACCCCAAACCAAACTTTCAAAGCTCTCAAACCCCTCCTCCCTTTCACCTCCCCTAGATTTCATCATGGGGTTGGTCACCTGGTTCAGCTCCTCAATGGCTGCTTTACATCTCTTACTGCTCCAAACCCCCAAAACCCTCTAGCACTACTTGCCTACCTCTCCAATCTTCCCTCCATTGTATCATGAAATTCCCATTTGTCAACCAAATCCCACACCCAGATTCCACTCCCATTTTCATCTCATAGCCCCTCCTCTGCTCTCCCCCCACATGAAAAAAATCCCACTTTCTTAACCAAATCCCACAAACCCAGATGCAAATCTCCTGACCCATCTCACAAATCCATCTTCAAGACTTAAAAACTGACTTCCTGGAAATGACGAAATCTACAGTTACCCAAAATGGTCCCAATCCACAGAGCTTCAAGATCTGCAGGCTCTATTTCTGGCCATATTTGGCAACACCCACAAACCCTCTCAGCGATTTCTTCATCCTTCCAATGAAGCTCTCTGTTCGCCCACTCTTCAGCCTCCTGCTACTCATTGTCTTCGCCGCCACTCTGAGCTGCCGAACCGCCGTGCGGCACAGTCTGAGCTTGATCGAGTTCGAGAAGAAGATACTCGTTCCGCCGCGGAAGCCAGTGTTCAATGCTACTCTGCTGAAATACGCTGCAGACGATGTGGGTGGAGCTCAAGCCAAGAAGGAAGTAGAGCAACTTCTGGACGGGAACTTTGCTAGTCTGGGGCGGTACCGGAGTTTCGCAACTTGGAGAAGGTTTAATCACCATGATGCCAGAGCAAGGACCTCTGCAGGCTATCCGGTAATGCTCCGCTCTCCTCAGTTCTATCGTTATTGGTTAGAGTTTCGGAGATTGTTGAGTGAATGGTCAAGAAACAGAAGGTTTCAGCCTGATATTATGTTGGATTTGGTTAGACTTGTGAAGAATCCAATTGATGGGAAAAATGGTACGGAGGGAGGTTCGGAAGAGAAGCGTTACTTGTCTTGTGCTGTGGTTGGGAACAGTGGGATTTTGTTGAAGAGTAATCATGGTGCATTGGTTGATAGTCATGAGGTAGTTATTCGATTGAACAATGCGAGGATAGAGGGCTTTGAGGGAAAAGTTGGGTCGAAGACGAACATTTCGTTTGTAAATAGTAACATTTTGCATCTTTGTGCTAGGAGAAATGGTTGTTTTTGCCACCCTTATGGACAGAATGTGCCTATAATTATGTACATTTGTCAACCGGTGCATTTCTTCGATTACGCAATATGCAATGTGTCCCATAAAGCGCCTTTGCTCGTGACTGATCTCCGGTTGGATGTGCTGAGTGCAAGGATTGTGAAGTATTATTCGTTGAAACGGTTTGGGGAGGAGATGGGGAAGTCATTCGATGAGTGGGGCGCTGCTCATGATGCTGCTATGTTCCATTACTCTTCTGGCATGCAAGCAATTATGCTTGCCTTGGGGATTTGTGACAAAGTTAGTATATTTGGCTTTGGGAAGTCAGAGTCAGCTAAGCACCATTACCATACAAATCAAAAGGCTGAGCTTCGGTTGCACGATTACGAGGCTGAGTATGCTTTCTACCATGATTTAGTGGAGAGACCACAGGTAATACCATTCTTTTCAGAGAAGTTCAAGATTCCTCCTGTGGTTATATATCAATGACATATTGCCAGTCAAATCATGTGTTCTGGAACTAGCTTATAGGTTTCTCAGGTGTCAATTGTTGTATTCTTGCAACAAAAGATTGGTGTATGATAGTAGTCTCCTACTATGAGACAGTCGAATAGAATATTTTGTTGAAGATTCTGTTTCATACTTTGACCTTGAACTATCGAAGATAGTTATGGGAATTATCAATTGTAAGATTGGAATGAAAACTGGGTTCACATTTGATTTGTTAAGATTGAAATTTCTCGAACATGTCCAAACATTTTGAATCATTGTTCTTGTAGGCATGGTCATATGGAGCTTTTTCTTAGGGAGAGTTAGTCTAGAATGCCATGGATACATTGTTTAAAGGTTGAAGTGTGATGGTTCTGTTGATAATTAATTAGTTTTGCGATCTGACAAGTTCTTCTTTTCCATTCTCATTAGAAAGTCACAGTTTTGTATTTGCTTTTACATCAAAATGACAGAGGTTTGCACTAAGAATTTGATTGTATGCTTCTATTAACTTGAATTGTAGTCATGTGGATGCGGAAGTGTTGTTTAACTTATATCTATTTTGAAGTGTGTGATATGTAACGGCAACATCATTTTGTTGGCGTAAAGAACAGATAGATCATTGATTTCAAGTTATTATACCCCTAGTTGCCAACGAAAAGGCACTTGGAACAATTTCAAAAAAAAAAAAAAAAAAGAAGAAGAAGAAGAAGAAGAAGAGAAAACAGTGAAAAAGAAAAATAAGGCAGCTATTGCCACTGCTTTATGATCACTAGTATTGCTTTAGCTTCTTTGGTTCTGATTTTGTAATGTTCTCGACTGTGAGTTCATTCCATATAAACTTTCCTATATATTCTTTAGTGCATCTTCCATTGCAGTTTGTTGTGCTCTTATATATAATACACATTTAGAGCAAGTAGGAGTGAGAGACCTGGTGGGTTCTTAGCTGTGGGTTAGGGTATGCCTGCCTATTACAATCATATGATGGGGTTCCTACCTGCTGGTCTCTGTTGTGGGAATGTTTGGTGGCACTTTGGCTTATATATTGGCCTATTCTTATCCCCAAGCTTCTTTGTTTTTTTTTTTTTTTTTTGGCTCGTGCTCAAGATATTTATCAGCTTAGTCTGGACGTCTGCAATGGTCTATTTAGATCTTGTTTTAAACATGTAATTGAGCTTGATGAACATCTGAAATCGTTTTGATTCATTGCTCTTCTAGGCATGGTCAGATGGAACTTTTATATAGGGGCAATTGGTCTACAATGTCATGGATGACGTATTGTTTGATTGCTGAAGCTTCTGGGTCTGTTGATTAGTTTAGCAGTTGACAAGTAGTTCCTTTTCAATTCACATTAGAAAGTCAGATGATAGCAGCATAGCACATACAATTTTGTATCTCATTATATTAGTATGTGTAACATACCTAATGCAACGTTGAAAATTAGGATTATATAATTACGAACGGAGTGTGCGCTTCTACTGAATGGTCTTCTATTGAAACCCCTTGTAGTTATGAGGCCTGGTGGGTTCTTAGCTGCAGGTTAGGCCAAAAATGATGCTGGACTCTGTTGTGGGAATGTTTGGTGGCACTTAGGCTTCATTTGCATTACCTATTACTATATCTTGTTGGCTCCTACGCGAGGTATTTATTGGCTTATTGTTGACATCTTCGGCTTATTGTTGACATCTTCTTTCCCCGCTGCTTGTTCTCTGTTTCTCATCTCTTTACTGCCCTACAGAGGGTGCACTTGTTTTAAACATGCCATTTTGAATTGGTGTCCTTGTAGAGCTTTTTATAGGGACAATTGGTCTGCCATATCATGGATGACGTATATTTTCATTGTTGAAGCTTACTTTGTTTTTTTTGTTTAAGTTTATAAGATGCAAAGAGAGAATTAAGAGAGAATGGATATGTTTATCATTGATAATAGGAGCCTTATATATAGGGATTACAAAGCACAATTACTTGGAGTACAAGAATTCCTCATCTAACTTGATTTGGGAATCTAGAATCTTCTCTCCTATTACAACAATATAACTAATCCTAGTTTGACAAGCACACCAATAATCAATATTTTTCAACGCTCCCCTTTGTGCCGCTCAAACTTGGTGATGATGCTTCAATTGTTGCCTCGTTAAAAACTTTACTTGAGTAGTAAAAACCCAGTGGGACAAAAACAACCTTGAGGAGGAGAAAAAGAGTATAACACGTCATTCACTCTTCGAGATTAAAGATGTAGACATCATTCCTCCTTCTGATTGCTATAATTATGGGAGTTTGGATAACTTTCTCAATCTGATGCTCTTCACATGTTTCTCAAATGTAGATTTAGGTAACGACTTAGTAAATAAATCCGCTACATTATCCTCTGATCGAATTTGATTTACTTCGATCTTTAGAAGTGATTGTTGTTGCTGATTGTAAAAGAACCTAGGCGATATATGCTTGGTGTTGTCGCCCTTGATGAAACCTAACTTCATTTGTTCAATACACCCTACATTATCCTCTTAAATGCATGAGGTTCATCTGTGGTAGACTTCAGACCACAGGTTCTTCAAATATGTCTAATTACATATCTTAGCTATATGCATTCACGCACGGTTTCACGTATTGCAATAATGTCTGCATGATTCGAGGAAGTAGCAACAAGAGTCTGTTTTGTAGACCTCCAAGATATCGCAGTGCTTCCCATGGTAAAGACATAACCCGTTTGGGAGTGACCATTGTGAGGGTCAGAGAGATACCCTGCATCAGCAAAACCCATCAAAACATCACCATCGTTTTGATGTAAGGGAGGTGGGTGAGGCCGGCCACCCTTGGTGGCGACGGCGGTGCCTTCGACGACAATGTTGCTGGCCACAGTGGTATGGACGGTGGTGCCTTGCCTAATGGGGTCTGATCCCATTCTTTTGTCATTCCTTTTTTCTCTGTTGGGATAAAACAAACCCATATCAATAATCGTACCCTTTAAGTATCGAAAGATTGTCTTTACATCAGTTTGATGGCGGCGTGTCGGCGCAGAGCTATATCGAGCTAACAAGTTCACTGCGAATAAGATGTCCGATTTTGTGCATTGAGCTAAGTACAATAATGCGCCTATTGCACTTAGATAGGGCACTTCGGCCTCTAATAATGCGCTTTTGGATGAAACAGATCTTTCCCGGGCTCAAGACTATGGCCAATCATAGCAGTACTCATAGACTTTGCTTTATCTTCATTAAAGTGCCTTAGTAATTTATGAGTATATGCTGACCGATGGATCAAAATCCCATCACTACGGTGGTCCAGTTCTAATCCGAGACAAAACCATGTTTTCCCAAGATCTTTCATCTCAAATTCAAATTTCAAGTACTTAGCAGTTTCCTTTAACTTGTCTAGAGTTCCAATTAGGTTCATGTCATCAATATAAACTGCTACAATTGTAAATCCGGAACTTGTCATTTTAATGAACACGCATTGACATATTTCATTGTTGACATATCCATTCCCACTCAAGTAGTTACTTAGATGGTTATACAACATCTGTCCAGATTGTTTCAATCCAAATATTGAGCGTTTTAATCTTATTGAAAACGCACTCCGTGGTTTAGAGCCACTTGATTTGGGCAATTGAAGTCCATCTGGAACCTTCATGTATATCTTTGAATATACATCCTCATAGAGATATGCTGTAACCACATCCATAAGCTGCATGTCAAGTTTTTCAGAAACTGTCAAACTGATAAGGTAGCGGAACGTTATTACGTCCATTACAGGAGAATATGTCTCCTCATAGTCGATTCCAGGGTGTTGTGAGAAACTTTGTGCCACAAGATGGGCTTTGTATATAACAACCTCATTTATGGCCAACATGTTTTACACTTGGGGGCGTCAGCGTTATAGGCCCAAATACCTGTCTCTTTGTTAGTGAATCCAATTCAATCTGGATAGCTTATTTCCATTCAGGCCAATTTGCTCTTCGTTGATATTCTTCAACAGAGCGACATGTTCTATAATTCCTTGAGCAATAGGATATGCAAAAGCATCATCAAGGATAATAAAATTTCTATTCAACGTCTCATGTACACTAGTGTAATTCATGGGGATCTCTCTATTCTCTGGAATTGGTTCTGACATTGGAGTGCCCCCCAATGATTTCTCTTGAACATAACCATAATCCAGAATATTCTCAAGAGACTGATTATTTATATCGATGATTAATGGATTCTCGAACGAGAATCCATCAAACTTTTGGGCCTCCCGCGCTTTGATAGGAGCATTTTAATGCGACGTTTTGAATGTTATTTCTTCATATTTACTTAGTTATTTCCTTAAATAAATCCTTCTTTTTTAGGTAAGTTTCTATTTTTAGAAATTGTAATAAAAGTTTCTATTTTTAGGTCCCATGGAGCAGAAATGAGCTTAAGTAAGAAAGAGAAGCAAGAAAATGTTGGAAACAGCTAAGGCAAGGCACAAAGGCTGCAAAAATGAGCTGAAACGAAGAAATGAAGTTTTTATGGTGCAGCCAAGAAATCCTGATCCAACCAGGAAATCCTGTTCAAAATAGGAAACTTTGTCAAAGTAAGACTCCTAAGTCAACGAGGAAGAATGGGTGAAAAAATGAAGACAAATGGCGAAATGTGAGGAGTCTTGAAGGCACTAGGAGACCACATGACTTGAAGGACACAAGAAAGCTCAAGATCCTTTTAGATTATTTGTGATTTTCGGCAAAACGAAGAGACTTAATGAATTTAGGTTTCTTTGGAAATAAAATCCTTTTTGCCGTGAAAGATGGATGGAGGATCATGGAATTGACGTAAAAAATGGAAGAATCTAGAGGATAATGACGCCATGGAGTGTTTTAAGGGATTGGAATGTGTGTGCATTAAGAAAAGGTCGAAAACAAGTCTAGATTCATTCCTACTTTCACTCAAGATTATTTTGGTCAAAAATTAAGAGAAAAATCAGAATAAATCCTAGATATTTTGGCAATAATATCTTTTTGAAGATTTATGGACTCAATTCACTTAAGTTTGGAGGCCTCTGATCGGTTAGATGACATAGCAGGGCTAACGTAACACTAATTGATTGGTTGAAGCTATGTGGCATGACTAGATAATTTTGGAGAAATTAAAAAAAGATTCATGAAGCCTTGGAGACCAAGTTCACATCCCCTATATATACCTCCACCTTTGGACGTTTTACACATCTCTTCCCCCTCAGAAAATTCCAACGTCCAAAGTTCTCTCTATTATCTAGTTTTCAAGTCTCTGCGTTTTCAAGCAAAGAGAAGAAGAAAAGAAGAAGCCATGAAGCCTCCTAGCCGCCATCATCCACCTTGTGTCATGCAGCTTTGAAGCCTTGCTTTCAAGATTCAAGCCCCAACATTTCAAGCTTTCAACCATTCATCCTTCACGGTGTAATTCCATCGTATTCCTCGTAACCTTTTAGGTTTTCTTTGTTTTGATTTCGTATGAACTTGATATCTAGTTAACATAAACATTAAGGGCAAAGTTTAAAGCCCGTTCTTATGTTTGAATAAATTTTGAATTCTATAGTTGTGAATCTAAGTTGCTTTTGTGAGTTTGTTCAATTAATTTTGCTTGATTGATTTCTCTTATGTGTTAATATTATTTGGGTCGACACTTATAGGATTTGCATGTAATTGGTGGTAGATTTAGGTTAACAATTCATCTAATAGTTTTGTAACCCTAAATCAAAAGTAGTAAAGGCTTTGGACAAATGTCGATAAATTGAAGAGGATTGCAAATAGATGAACTTATTCATACTAGGTTGTGCACTCAAGTTGATATCCTTTCTCTACGCTTATTGAGTTGAACATGTCTTGATTATATAATTTTTTAGACTCTGATTGCATGTTTAATAGGATTGATTTAAGTGCTTTCACTTAGATCAATTAATTAAGGAAAGTAAAATATGAGAAATCATTTGCTTTGAATGTTTCACATGATCAATTTCTCTCTCTTGACTTAGATGATCAATTATAGGATTTTAATTGAAATCAATCATATGAATTCGGTTTTGATTTTTGTACCTAACGTCCACCCTATCTTGTATATGTATTTTATATTTTTGTTTTATGTGTTTTTAATTTTCGATTACCTTTTCTAAAACCCCCCTTTTCGTTACTTTGTAAATATTTTTGTTTTATTTTTCTAAATATTATACTTTATACTCTTAATAATTCTTTATTTGTTTACAATGACAGGTGTACCCTCAATCCCCGGTTTGAACAATCCCTATTTACCATACACTAATGATGACATTTTATAGGGTTAAATTATGCGCTTGCTTTTAGCATATCACGCTTCCTTGTATGGAGCCCGGCCTGAGCTACAACATCCCCACTAAGGGAGACATTGTCACTATGCCCAGTACTTGTTAAGGTGGCGTCATGTCCTCTAACTTTAGGGACATCAATCCTTGCAGGTACGCTTGTAGCAGGTATGTGTGCTCTCGTTACTTTAGCGATATCAGTAAATGCATTAGGGATCGAATCTGCTACATTCTGAAGATCAAGTATTCTCCGCACTTCAATTTAAGACTGTGCGGTTCAGGGATCAAGATGAGACAAAGTGGGGATATACCACGACAATTCTCGTCGTTCCTGTTGAACATTTGTGTTATTATCTCCCCCTAACGATGGGAAGACTATCTCATTAAAGTGGCAATCAGCAAATCTAGCGGTAAAGAGATAGCTTGTCAACGGTTCTAAGTAATGGATAATAGTTGGAGAGTCAAATCCAACATAAATGCCTAATCGTCTTTGAGGACCCATTTTGGTGCGTTGTGGCAGCACAATTGGCATATAAATTGCTCACCCAAATATGCATAAGTGTGAGACATCAGGCTCATACCCAGTCACCATCTGGGACGCAAAAATGGGTTAAGTAAAAGTGGGTCTCAGACGAATAAGCATAGCTGCATGTAATATTGCATAGCCCGAGGCAGAAATAGGGAGATTAGTGCGCATAACCAATACTCTAGCAACCATTTGAAGTCTTTTAATGACGGCTTGTGCGAGACCATTTTGGGTATGAACATGAGGAACAGGACGTTCAACTTCAATCCCAATGGATATACAATAATCATCAAAAGTTTTTGATGTAAAATCCACGGTATTGTCAAAACGTATTGACTTAATAGGGTGATAAGGGTGGTGAGCCCTTAACTTAATAATTTGTGCTAGGAGTTTAGCAAATGCAGCTTTCCTGGTGGACAATAGCATGACATGTGACCAACGTGTCGATGCATCAACCAACACCATAAAATATCTAAATGGTCTGCAAGGTGGTTGAATATGTCCACAAATATCCCTTGGATTCTTTGTAAGAATGGAATGTTTTCTTTTGTGTCATTTTCATAGGATGGTCTCAATCCTAATTTTTCTTAAGAGCAGGATTTGCAGAACTAATGATGGGCTTTAGAAGCAACCAGTGAGGATTTTGATTGAGCCATGAAGTCACAATTGACTTTAGAAGTAAAAGGAGGAGACAAATTAGGGTTCATGGAGTCAATGCAATGTAGTGGCCGCAGGGGGTAGGCGTCGCCGGCCATGTCTGGCAGGTCTTGCATAATGATGGCGCTGTGAGGCGTAGGTGCAGCTCCTCAAACCAATTGTTGGTTTTTACTTTTCTTCGTTCTGAAAATGGATGTCCGTGTGAAGTCTTTAATCACGACTTGGGTGCCTCAAACGATCATGCCAAAGCCTATATGTGTCAGAATCCCATAAGTCATCCCTCATGGCATGGTTTGACTCAATGATTCGAATAGTGGTTGTATACGACTTACTAGAACTACACATAAGTTTCTCTAAGACTCGTTTTTTCCATAGTCATTAGAGGTGATGCAAAGGAACTCTTGTCCATTCTCTCAATGTGTTTCCACATGAAAACCATTGGCTCTTATATCTTTGAAGCTCAATAGGGTTCTTCCATCCTAGAAGCATATAGTGCTTTGATGACATTAATAGTTTTGCCATTTGGCAACATAAATTGGGCTGGTTCTCTACCATGAATCAATTTTGATGATCTAGCCATTGTAGTCACAAAAGATCGAGTAAGCGTCATCCAAAGGAATATTTGCCTATTTTGAAGTATAGTATGCATAGTTACACTATCCACGAGGCATTCTAACTCTTCGGAAAACATACTGAAAAATAATAAAGTTTGAAATTAAAATATGTTCAAGACATTAGATAACAATAAATCGATACTTTATTAATAAAATAGCCAATGATTATATCAAAGTTTCTTGACCAAAATCTAATCCAAAATAAAAATCAAACTTAGACAAATTGTAGTCACTCCATCTTTTCGGTAACTCTAATTGGGTTGTGACCAGGTAAGGTAAGGCGAGATTTTGGTGGAGCTATGCTCACTTGTAAAACCATTCTCTCAGTTCAAACTTTTCCTAGACAACACAATTAATTTGGATAAGCCTAGTGAGAAAGAGTTAAGACAAAATGTCATTTATTGACTTAAGACATAATTTCTGTTACATAGTTCTTGGAAAATAAAAGACTATACTAAATAAAATCTGCGGGATTTTATCTTCATCGCCAGATTTAAAGTCTTCCATAACTCGATGTCTTGATCACCATCATTCAGGTACTCCATAAAATACGCTGAAGAGGATGCTCTCTTGATTGAGATGTATTGACACAATACATATGATCCCTAGGACCAATGGCATTGGAATAGGATCACCATGGCCAAAAGTGGCGCCATGGTGTCCAACCCTTATACCCTCAACGTCATGACTCCTTTGATCTATTCACCAACTTTGGCAATTACCTTCTTGAGCAGGTTGATCATATAGATCATATCATCCATGGCAACTTCTTCTAGCCATCGAACGGTGCTCATGGTAGCCATCTTGAGGCCTACCATATTCTCCATTCACAAATTCGTGGCTATGCCTTTCAACACATGCCATAGCTCCAATTAGCTGATGGAAATTTGTGATCCGTCCTTCATTCAAAAAACCTTAATTCAGTGACGGGGAAGGTAGTTAGGGTTTTCTCAATCAATTGACCCAAAGGTTTCTAGCGCTATCCTCATTCATGTACTCAAGCTGGAGTGTTATCACCATGTGGCACTTCATCAGGGTAAGTGCCCTGGAATTATCTATCTCAGCTTGAGAGTCTTGAGCGGTTCCTTCAGAACAGGGCTCTTGGATTGTAGGCAATAAATCAAGAGCAATTAGGTGGACCTCAACATTATGAGCCCACATGAAACATCCCATGCCTTTAGAATCCAATGGAGTAAAATCAAGCTCGTTCAAGTTTGACATCCTGAAAAGGGAAAACAAGAATAGATTAGTTTCGGAGTCAATGCTTCCAAGAAAACTAATATTAAGATTTTCAAGCCTTAATGCTATCAAAAAATTGATTTCCAAGAATATTTCAATTAGACTGAAATAATGATGTTTGAATGGTCAAATTTTGACGCTCACGGACGCTCTTAGTCCGTAGCTTATGAACGCTCTTAGTCCATAGTATTTCGATGCTCATGAACGATCTTAGTTTGTGGTTTACGAACGCTTTTAGTTCATATAGCGTGATTCCCCACAATTCCACTTTTATAGAACCGAACCCACATTATAGAAAGGTGGGATGAAGGAGAAGGGAAGTTGTAAGTCCTCAAAGAAAAAGAAAGAATAAAAAGTAAATTACTGAAAGCGGGAACTTTAATTGTAAAGACTTACTTGTTAATCGAAGCATGAGAACATGCGCGTGTTGATACATGCGTGCTAGGGTTGACCGGACCTGCTAGGGGTGGCTAGCGGCTATCGGTGCTAGCTGGAACAGGGAGAAACTGGCCAAAACTTGCTTCTGCTGATTTTTCTATAAGAGGTTCAGTCGATGTGGTGGCTCGTTCAGTAACTTCTAGACTGGTTCTTGAGGTTTTGCTTCCGGTTCTTGAATCCTGAGATCGAGGCACTGCTGTTGGCAAAATTTAGTGGCAATCGGAGGTTCGGAATGTGGTGAACCGGTGGAGAATTTGCTGCAGATGGTTTGGAGCTTCCGGTGGCCAGTTTAGTAGGCTCCCGGTGGCCAGTTTAGTAGGCTTCCGGTGGCTAGTTCAGTAGGTTTCCGGCCGGTTCTGGTAGTTTTGTAGCCTATTCTGGGCTTCTGAGATCGAACAAGATAGGTGGAGGAGGCAGTTAGGGCTTTGAGGTTCCGACTTTAGGTTTAGGGTTTAGCTATTTGTTTCAGGGTTAGGGCTTGTACTGATAACGTGTTTAAGTAAATAGGATGCAAAGAGAGAAGTGAGAGAGAAGGGATGTGTCTATTAATTGATAATAGGAGCCATATATAGGGGGATTGCAAAGCACAATTATTTGGAGTACAAGGATTCCTAATCTAACTTGATTTGGGAATCTAGAATCTTCTATCCTATTACAACAATAGAACTAACCCTAGTTTGACTGGCACACCAATAGTCAATATTCTTCAACATTTTTATATTTATCTTATTTTAATTTTTTTTTATAACTTTCATTTACATTTTTTAACAATGATCTTATTGATAATATGGTAGTATTACAAAGAAACTTGTCACAAAGTGGCTTGACAAAAGTAGGTTCCTCATAGATGATATCACATTTGCAAACATTTAACGCTCGGGAACACATTACTTTTGTGTTCTAAAAATCCCCTTGGGTGCCCACCTAAGGGCTAAGCGGTGGCAAACAGCCTCGATTAATCGAAATTGCCAAAAGAGTTAAACATGGATTAGGTGGACTGAACGGGCAAATAGAAGATTTTTCTGTTTTCAATCAATTATATACTTAATATATCTTTTCGATTCACGCGCTTATGTTTCTCTATACAAGCATAGCATAGTTTTTATGTTTTAACCATGGCTCCTCTTGTTAGTTCATTGGTTTTTGGTGATGTTCATCGCCCTAATTCTTGAGTTGGGTTGTGGTTTCATGACCTTAATGTTGGTGTTGACGGCAAAAATTGCTTCCAGATTCCTAGTGGTGGTTTTGATGTTGGTGGTGGTGTTAATATGGTGACAGTGGTGGTGGCTACTGGTCAAAGATTGAAGTCGCTAGACTTCCTTCTTCAACCCTAGGTTGTGGTTTTCGGCCTGGGGTTCATTTGGGCCCTTCATGCTCATAAGTAGGTGGCCTACTTGATTCTGGAGTAATTCTTCAGTTTAATTTGGATGTGGGGGTTGATTTTGTTGTAGTATAAATGTATAAATATCATATATGTCTATATCATGTAACAAAATACGTAAAAATATTTAGATAGGTACTTGAGTGTATAATCATAGGTACTTGAGTGTATGAAGACTTAAGTAAACATGCTTTGCCAAAGGGCAACAAGCATGGCAGAAAATCATCATCAAGATGGTTTTCATTTTGGTTTTCTCTTTGAGCTTTCACACTTCAAATGTATTCCTATAAATACCCCTTTGTATGAGATGAATAAACACATTGAAATCTCCATTCTCTCTGAAATATTACTCTCTCTTTCTGTTTGTCAATTCCTCTTGTTCTAAAACACGTTATCAGCACGAAGTTGCTCTAGAATTAGAATCGAAAATTGACGAAAGAAGAGTTCATCATCGATCGAAGTCATTTTTCCAAACCTACAAAAAATCCCCAAACCCTAGCTCAGATCAAAGCCCTTGATTCCAGGAGCCCGGAATCGGTCTCAGAATCGCCGGAACCGGCCGAAAACTGCCTGAACCGGCCGCCGGAAGCAGAAAAACCAAACCGGACCTCTGCCGAGACCGGCCGAGGTGCTGCCGAGACCTGCCGAGAGCTGAGCAGCAGCTGCCGAGGTCCTGTGCAGCAGCTGCCGAGCAGCTTCCGACAGATTTGCGCGGCGACTTTCAGACTACTTTTCCCGCGACTTTTTCGACACTTTTCCGGCGACTTTTCGGACGATTTTTCTCAACTTTTTCCAACGATTCTTCCGGTCACCTCCGATAATTTTTCCGGTCAAAAATTTCCGGCAACACTATTCTAAGGTATTCTTTATTAAAAGTTCCCGTTTTTGAGTTTTTATTTATTTTCTCTCCTTTTTCCTTTTTCTCGGGAACTTACAATCAAAAGCGGAATTATAGAAATTCACGCCAAACGAACTAAGAGCGTTCGTAATCAATGAACTAAGAGTGTTCACAATGATTCTTGGAAATTGATTTCTTGGTAGCATAGCTCGGAAATCTTATTATTTTTCGTGGAAGTTTTAACTCCGAAACTAATATTTTCTTCTTATCTTCAAGGATGTCGAATGAACCTAGACTCGATTTTCAAATCCTTGACTCAACAGGTTCGGATTACCATAGCTGGAAAACCGACATTGAGAACCATCTCACATCAAAGGGGATATTGCCCATCATCCATGAACCAAACCCGGCCCTTGTGTTCCCTCGAACACCCAAGAGGCATGCACAAGCAATCATCTTGATGCGACGTCATATGGACAAAGCACTCAGACTAGAGTACATGTCCATCAAAGATGCAAAGGATTTATGGGAGGCGCTACAAGAGCGCTTTAACAATATCCAAGATTCTCTCCTCCCTGACTTGAAGGTTCAGTGGAACGATGTACGCTTCTCAGACTTCAAGTCTATTGCTGAGTACAATTCAGAAGCTCTTTGTCTCAAGTCCTTGTTGAGGTTCTGTCAAAGACCCCTCACAGAAGAAGAGCTAATTGAGAAAACTCTCTCCACCTTTCCCGTTGCAGCAATTTTGCTATCAAAGTAGTATCACACTGAAGTAAATGCTGGACAAATTACGAGGTTCAATGAACTCATAAATATTTTGTCGGTAGCCGAAAAGCACGACAACATTCTCGTAAAGAATTATAATTCAAGACCCATTGGAACCAAGAGCGTTTGTGAGGCAAATTATAATGCACCCAAGAGCGGGCACAACGAGCGGTGCCCCAGCAATAGGGGACATGTGTACCCTAATAATAGGGGACATGAAGGACGAACAGGTCCATATAACCACCCCAATAGAGAAGGAAATCGCAACTTTAGAGCGGGCACGCGTGATGGCAACTCCACACTTGGAAGAGGGAGATATGGCAACACTGGCCGTGGAAATAGCACCATGAACCATGGAGGTCGCACCATGCGCCGTGGTAGTAGCAGCAACCCTCCTAGGGAATATCCACAACGTGCACAACCTGCATAACCTGCACCTCAAATGAAGGGAGGGAACCACAATGACATGTGTCATAGATGTGGATCAATCGAGCATTGGTTTAAACAATGTCATGCAAGTACCCAATTAGCTGCACGCTACAAGGAGTACAGGGAAGCAAGAGAGCAGGAAGCTAACCTTGCCGAAGATGAAAATAGTGAAGATGTCAATCTCACTGTTGAGGACTTCAAAGCTGTAGATGAAGAGCACGAGGATGCCACAGACTTTGATTAGAATAATCCTCTTTCTATTTTCCAAGAATGGCAAATGTGCCTTAGTCAATAAATAACAATTGTATTAAACTCCTTCTTATGTGGCGTACCCAATGAAGTATGATGTCTAGGAAAGCAATTGAGATCGGGGTATTTAAGCGAGCCTCGCTCCACCAACATCTCTCTACTTTCTTGGTCATATTTCATTGGAATTACCAAACGGATTGAGTGATAACAATTTGTCTAAAGTTTGATATTTGGAATAGACTTATGAATAACTTTGATGTAATCATTAGCTATTTTCCCTATTAATAAAGTATCGCATTCAATGTCATGGACATGTGTTAATATTCCGAATTTTATCCCTTTTAGTATGTTTTCCGGAGAATTGGAATGCCTTCTTGATAGTGGCACCACACATACTATATTGCGACATAGGCAATTATTTTTATGGATGACACCCAGTCGATCCTCAGTAACTACGATGGCAGGACCATCACAATTGATTCATGGTCGAGGACCAGCTCAATTTTTGTTACCAAATGGCACAAATGTTAATGTCGCCGAAGCTCTATATGCTCCAAGGGCCGGAAGGACCCTATTAAGCTTTAAAGACATAAGAGCCAATGATTTTCACGTGGAAACACATTGTGAGAATGGACAAGAGTTCCTTTGCATCACCTCTAAAAGCTACGGAAATACACGAGTTTTAGAGAAACTTATGTGTCGCTCCAGTGGATTGTATGCAACCACTATTAGAGTCATTGAATCCAACCATGTCATGAATGACAATTTATGGGATCCTGACACATACAAGCTTTGACACGACCCTTTGGGACATCCAGGTCGTGACATGATGCTCCGTATATTAAAAACTTCACGCGGACATCCATTCTTCAAAACGAAAAGAAGTACGAACCAAACATTGGTCCAAAGAGTTACTTCTAAAGCATATCATTCGTTTTGCAAAGCTTGCTCTTTAGCAAAGGTAGGATCAAGACCATCTTATGCAAAGGACACTAAAGAAAATATACCATTCTTACAAAGAATACAAGGTGATATTTGTGGACCTATCCAACCAACTTGAGGACCATTTAGATATTTTATGGTGTTGGTTGATGCATCGACACGTTGGTCACATGTCATGATCTTATCCACAAGAAATGCTGCATTTGCTAAACTCCTAGCACAAATCATTAAATTAAGGGCTCACCACCCTGATCATCCTATTAAGTCAATTCGTCTTGACAATGCTGGAGAATTTACATCAAGAACCTTTGATGATTATTGCATGTCCATTGGGATTGAGGTTGAACACCCTGTCCCTCATGTACACACCCAAAATGGACTCGCAGAAGCTGCCATTAAAAGACTTCAAATGGTTGCCAGGGCATTGGTTATGCGCACCAATCTCCATTGGGATTGAGGTTGAACACCCTGTCCCTCATGTACACACCCAAAATGGACTCGCAGAAGCTGCCATTAAAAGACTTCAAATGGTTGCCAGGGCATTGGTTTTGTGCACCAATCTCCCTATTTCTGCTTGGGGCTATGCAATATTACATGCAGCTGTGCTTATTCGTCTGAGACCCACTGCCACCCAACCCTTTTCTGCGTCCCAAATGGTGACTGGGTATGAGCCTAATGTCTCACACTTACGCATATTTGGGTGTGCAGTCTATGTACCAATTGCGCCGCCACAGCGCACCAAAATGGGTCCTCAAAGACGCTTAGGCCTTTATGTTGGATATGATACTCCAAGCATTATCCGCTACATAGAACCCTTGACAGGTGATCTATTTACCGCTAGATTTGCGGATTGTCACTTTGATGAGACAGTCTTCCCGTCATTAGGGGGAGACAATAACATTAATGTTCAGCAGAAAAGACATGAATTGTCGTGGTCTGTCCCCACTTTGTCTCATCTTGATCCCCGAACCACACAGTCTGAAATAGAAGTGCGGAGGATTCTCGATCTTCAAAACGTAGCAGAATCAATGCCTGATGCGTTTTCTGATATCGCTAAAGTGACAAGATCACACATACCTGTTGCAAACGTACCTGCAAGGATTGATGTTCCTAAAACTAACGGACATGACATCCCCTCTATGGGTGATGCAGTGGCTAGACCCATGGCTCCTGCTAGAAAGCGCGGGAGACCTATAGGTTCGATGGATTCTCGCCCAAGAAAGAAAGCGAGCTTGACACAAAATAATCCATTAATCATCGATATAAATAATCCATCTCATGAAAAAATTCGGATTATGGTTATGTCCAAGAGACATCATTGGAGGACGCTCCAATAGTAGAACCAATTCCAGAGAATAGAGAGATCTCCATGAATTACACTAGTATACATGTAATTATGGACAGAAATTCTATGGTTATTGATGATGCGTTTGCATATCATATTGCAAAAGGAATTATAGAATACGAGGATATCGAACCTCGCTCAGTTGAAGAATGTCAACGAAGAGCAGATTGGTCCAAATGGAAAAATGCGATCCAAACTGAATTGGATTCACTAACAAAGAGACAGGTATTTGGGTCTATATCACTGACACCACCAAATATAAAATCTGTTAGCCATAAATGGGTCTTTGTTAGAAAGTGTAATGAGAAAAATGAGGTTGTTAGATATAAAGCCCGCCTTGTGGCGCAAGGTTTCTCACAACGCCCTGGAATCGACTACTAGGAGACATACTCCCCTATAATGGACGTTATAACGTTCCGCTACCTTGTCAGTTTGGTAGTTTCCGAAAAACTTGACATGCAGCTTATGGATATGGTTACAGCATATCTCTATGGGGATCTAGATTCAGAGATATATATGAAGGTTCCAGATGGACTTCAATTACCCAAATCAAGTGGCTCTAAACCATGGAGCGTGTTTTCAATAAAATTAAGACGCTCACTATATGGATTGAAACAATCCGGACGGATGTGGTATAACCGTCTAAATGACTACTTGATTGGGAAGGGATATGTTAACAATGAAATATGCGCTTGCGTGTTCATTAAGAGAACAAGATCCGGATTTGCAATTGTAGCAGTTTATGTCGATGACATGAACCTAATTGGAACTCTAGATGAGTTAAAAGAAACTGCTATATATTTGAAATCTGAATTTGAGATGAAAGATCTCGGGAAAACACGGTTTTGTCTCGGAATAGAACTCGAGCACCGTAATGATGGGATTATGATCCATCAGTCAGCATATACTCAAAAGTTACTAAGGTGCTTTAATGAAGATAAAGCAAAGCCTGTGAGTACTCCCATGATCAACCGTAGTCTTGAGCCCATGAAAGATCCGTTTCATCCAAAGGATGAGGACGAAGATTTACTAGAAGCTGAAATACCATACCTAAGTGCGATAGGCGCATCATTATATTTAGCTCAATGCACAAGACCGGATATCTCATTTGCAGTAAACTTGTTAGCTCGACACAGTTCTACGCCAACACGCCGCCATTGGATTGGTATAAAGACAATCCTTCGATACCTAAAAGGTACGATCGATATGGGCTTGTTCTATCCCTACAGAGAGAAAAGAAATGTGAACGCCGACAACACTATCCATAGTGACCGACGTTTTCCTCCTCCCCTCCATCAAAATAATGTTCTGACGGGTTTTGCTGATGCAGGGTATCTCTCTGACCCTCACAAAGGTCGCTCCCAAACAGGTTATGTCTTTACCATGGGAAGCACCGCGATATCTTGGAGATCTACAAAACAGACTCTTGTTGCTACTTCCTCAAATCATGCAGAGATTATTGCACTACATGAAGCCGTGCGTGAGTGCATATGGCTAAGGTCTATAAATAGACACATTCGAGGAACTTGTGGTTTGAAATTTACCACAAATGAACCTACATGCATTTACGAGGATAATGCAGCTTGTATTGAGCAAATGAAATTAGGTTTCATCAAAGGCGACAATACCAAGCATATATCGCCGAAATTCTTCTACAATCAGCAACAACAAACACTTCTAAATATTGAAGTAAATCAAATCCGATCAGAAGATAATGTAGCTGACTTATTTACTAAGTCACTACCAAAATCCCCTTTCGAGAAACATGTAAGGAGCATCGGATTGAGGAGGATATCCGAACTCCCACGATCTTCAAGAGGAGTCTAAATCAGGGGGAGTATCCAGAAACATACTTCACACTCAACGCGCGTTGTGCTCTTTTTTTCCTTTCGACCAAGGTTGTTTTTTCCCACAGGGTTTTATTACTTGGCAAGGTTTTTAACGAGGCAATTTCGATGCGCACCATCAACACAATACTATTGAACATGAAATATCCAAGGGGGAGTGTTGTAGTATAAATGTATAAATATCATATATGTCTATATCATGTAACAAAATACGTAAAAGTATTTAGATAGGTACTTGAGTGTATAATCATAGGTACTTGAGTGTATGAAGACTTATGTAAACATGCTTTGCCAAAGGGCAACAAGCATGGCAGAAAATCATCATCAAGATGGTTATCATTTTGGTTTTCTCTTTGAGCTTTCACACTTCAAATGTATTCCTATAAATACCCCTTTGTATGAGATGAATAAACACATTGAATCTCAATTCTCTCTGAAATATTACTCTCTCTTTCTGTTTGTCAATTCCTCTTGTTCTAAAACATTTTTCTTTTACTTGTGCTTTGTACTCTATAATCATGTTGGGTTCCTGAGCATATAGGTGTAAGGAAATGTATTGTTAATTGTGGGGATGTTACGTTTATTAAGTCACTCTATTGCAAGTTCCTTTGTAATTTCACCATTGATCAATAAGAGTATTATTGCTATAAAAAAAAAACAATTACAAGCATAGTTTTTTGTTTTATATAGGCACTTATTTACATGTCGTATAATAAATTAAAATCTACTTAGGCTCCTAGGTGCTAAACTTCTTCTCATAGTCACTTATCGCCACGATTTTTTTAGAACATTGAATAAAAGTAAATAATCAACCCCCATATCCAAAGCACAATTGTGCGGTTATCATGACTCTTCAAAAAACCAAACTAGCCACCTCCATAGGAGTAGGAGTAGGAGGGGCTCATAGGGTTAAATGAGTGTAAACAACAACAAAATAAGTTATGGGTCCACACGCCCAAAACCAGCACCAAAATCTAACCCTAAGGCCGCGTATGTTTGGGAAAAGAAATGTATTCCTTTCGTATGTTTGGTGTGCACAAGGAAAGGAACAAGTTTCATTTGAGAAAGGAATTTATGGGGGAAAGTGAATCCTCATCCTCCAAATGATTCATTTTCCCTCCCACTGTCCCAGCATTAAATGCATGTGCATTAATTATATGATAAAAATACATTTATATCCTTGTTAAAAATTGTTATTGACAATTTTATTTGAAAAGTTTATGATTTGTGTTTTAATATATGAGCATGTAAATGGAATTTTAGTAAAATTTAGTTTCATTTCCTTACACAAACCAAACACTAAAATGAAAACAAACATATCGTTTCCCGTTGTTTTCCCAATGTTTCCAAATAACGGAAAGGAAAGCTAGTGGGAAATTTGTTTTCCTTTCCCATGAGATTTCCTAAAGAATTGATTTCCTTTCCGGAAGGGATATCTTCACAAATGGTGTATGAATTTTAGGTCATTCTACACTTTGGTGTACCAACTTTCATAACTATCAGAATGGTGTATCAAGTTTGCTCCAATATTTCATTTTGGTGTACGCCGTTAAATTTTCTGTTATCTTTGCCAAAAAAAAAAAATTCCATTATCTTTCCTTTAGCTTTATCAGTTTTTTTTTTTTTTGTAAAGATAACGGAAAATTTAACGGCGTACACCAAAATGAAAGATTGGAGCAAATTTGATACACCATTTTGATAGTTATGAAAGTTGGTACACTAAAATGTAGAATAGCTTAAGATTCATACACCATTTGTGATGTTTTCCATTTCCGAAAACCAAATGAGACCCAAATCTAAGAAAGAAGTCAGGAACCATGGGCCATAGCAACCACAATCTTTGATGAGTAGCCACTGCCACCAGCATTAAAACTATCACTAGGAATTTGAAAGCAATCTTCGCCATCAACACCAACATTAAGGCCATGAGACCCATGCACTAACGAGAGGAGCCATGTGTTGAACCATAACAAGGAGATCGCAATGAAAGTCCTGCTGCTATGTAGTTGCTTGGGGCTAGAAAAGCACTATAAAGTCCAAGGAAAAAGATCCATGAGAGTGAGAGGAGGATTGGAAGAGAGTAAATGTCGATAGTATGGAAGTGCATAGAGCTACCACGGTGGTCACTAAGTGCATGGTTCACTTTTGTACATCGTTATATCAAAACGTTCCACGTGTTTGCAGTGCAAGGTTGAGAATTAGGACTACAGTATATCTTATCAAGAATCAGAGTGTATGCATCTAATGTACTTGAATGGTCCTCCATGCAAACCTTTTCACTGGTAGTCATGTGGGTACAGGAGCGTTTTTCGAACTCCATATTTTTGAACTCCCTCGTATCTAACAGGCAGATGAGTCGATCTGCATTAAAGTGGACAGATATTTGGTTTCAAGTTATACTCATTGGCTGCCAAGGAGAAGGCAAGAAGAACAATTTGGAAGGAGAAAAGGAGTGAAAAAACTGCTACAATCTCAGGTCATATGGAAAATCACTGTTATTTCTCTAACAACCATTGTCAGAACTAAGGAATCGTTGGTTGAGATCGGTACAAACGTTCCGTTTACAGTTCGTTGTGCATGAGTTTAGGATGTGGTTCTCTGCTTACGGTTAGGTTATATCCTTTGTTGCAATATTTTTGAAAAAACTCTCTATGGTGGGAATGTTTGGTAGCACTATCCTCTTCTGCGAGCTCCTGGTCGTCATCTTATTGCTGTGTCAATATTTTGTGCCATTCACATGTTCCTGGCTATCGATTTTGTCATCTCAAAATGTCTGCAATTCGTCTTACGTGGTGCTTTTTTTGTCAACATACAATTCCGGACCTTCTCATACAGACGACCATCTCATGCCAGGCGAACAATGCAACATCTTGCATCAGACGACGAGCACCAATGTAAACCAATCTAAACTTCCGCAACTTATAAGAAACCTAAAAGTCCATTCTCGACACTTTCACCCTCACATGCCTATGTTCGTACTCGGGCAGCATCTTCTTTGAGCATCAGGAAGCAGATTCGTGATGGCATTGTAAAACAACACAAACGCAAATCAGACCTTAAGTGTACTTACGCAGAGAGATAACCTGTTTTTTTATGACATCAGAGAGAGAACCTTGAACTACACAGGATCCATTTTTCTATTTTAGACGCTTCACAGGCCTCGTGTCAGCACACATACTGCCCAACATGGGCTAGGTCATACTTATATACAACAAAAGAGGGTACTATATACAACAAAAGATCAACCTTCCTACAAAAAACAGGCGGAAGAGGCCCTCGAGCAATCTTAGTCCCTCCAAGAAACATAGCAAAAAGTTGTCAGGACTCCTATTTCCATATTCAGCACATCCTTCTCATTTCCAAAAAGGGTAGCAAAAGAGTGTGCTTCTTTGTTTCGTGGATCCCTCCTAGCATCTTCAAGGTCACTCCTCGGTGTCCATGTTAGCAGCCTTCTCTTCATACTTCACACCCACCAAGAACCTTATGCATGTCTGCAAGACAAAACATTTAACCGATTGCAGACAAATGGAATCACAAATCAATAGCCAGTAGATTGGGGACAAGAAAGTTTTCTAACAGTTCTTTTTCATACCTGCTTGGGATCATAGACAGCATACTCGTTATACTCGACAATGCTGTCTTTATTATCTGAAGGCACTAATCGTCCACAAGGAACTTTGATATCATCATGCCATACAAAGTGCTCCGATTCATCAGTCTTCTTTTTCCCTGTGCCCTTCACTCCAACTTTCTTGTCTTCTAAAGATTTTGTGTCCTGCTCATCAAATTGCAACAGTGTTACTACAACATCTCTTGGAAATGATGCATGAATTTAGGAATAAAGCTCATACCTCTAGTGGGTTATTCAATTCAATAATCTCATCACCTAGAGAAACCACAGCCAAAACTAAGAAACCCTCTGGTCTGTCCACAGCAGTATAACCATACCTTGCAGCCTCTGCGGCAGTATCAGAGCAAACAATTGCTTTCCCAAACTGCAAACCAAAAACGCAGCACCTTAATGTGTGTAACTAGAACACAACTGCAAAAAGGATACATTGAAAATTACTTGGTATCTGTATTACCATATAGCCTGGGACAGGGAGAGAGCATATTGCTGGCAAGAAACCCTTATTCAAGTGCCTCATCAAATTTGAGCTCCGTGTCCCTGCAGGAATCATTACAAACAAAGTCATTTCCACAAACCAAGTCAGCGTTAAGTTGTAGGAATCGTCTTACAATGGCTCAAGAGTTCTGTTTTATCAAACAACAATTTCCTGTCCAGCCTTTCTGGCTCAACCGTGATGTGTTCTAATTTGATTTCCCAGCAAACTTGAAAATCTTTATTTTAGGAAAGTAGAGAGAAATCATACTAGCGTCTTACCACACCATAGGAGGAATTTGTTAGGCAACTTCTTTATTTCATCCAAAGATGGACAGGCATTTGATTCAACAACGAATATGTTCTCCACAGACACCCCGTATTCCTGCAAGGCATCATTGATCAGCACCAATCCTAGTTCTGTCCATTTATGCCATGGTTGAAAGGTAGTTGGATTATATAAACATCTAAGAACTTCATGCTTACAATATCTCCAACTTTGACAGGTTCATAAGTCTTGTCCAGGTACTTCAGAATCATTTTGTAATCATCGGATTCCTTAAAAAGTGGGGAGATTGAGCATCCCAATTTGCTATATCTATCGGACAAGGGATCATCAATGGTAGCTCCACTCATGTCTCCAATAAGATGAGAGGACAGAGTAATGTCCCGAACAGTCTCCAGTGCAGCAGCAGCCTACAAGATGAAGAGAGATTTAGCATACAATTTCCAACTGATGCGTGCACACCTGATTCTGTTCTGCTCACATGATCTGCAACTTCCTGGAAGTTCCTGAATATGAAAGGCCTAGTAGAGTGCAGCAGGGTAAACCATCTTTGGCTGAAGTCCGACCAAGCAGCCTCAGACTCTGGCCCTGATTCCTTCGTTGACTTCAGTTTCTCCACAAACTCTTGAAGAACATCCTCACCTGCACACATACCGTTAGTTACTGGACACAAACAATTGAAACAAGGATATGAGAAGCAACTTCCTCACATCTTTTTAGGTGGACATCGGTAAGCATCCCCATTGGCAAGTCTGGGGCATCCAATCCCATCTCCATCAGAGCATATCTAAATTCAACACAACGAGCACACAGAGTTTTAGTAGCACTAGTGCAAAACCATGATGAATTTTCAAGTGCCTTGAAACGTAACCATACTTGTAAATCTCCTGACTGCATAAGACCTTCATAAAATTTGCAACCTCGGGCTGAAGTTTGCAATGTGTAGCAGCAACTCCCAGCTGTCGAAGACCAAGCCCTCCATGTCTTACTTCAACACCATCGTCCTATTCAGTAACAAAGGTTCATAAACCTGGATAACATCACAAACAAAGTAACAGCAAGACACCATACCATGTCTATTGGGTAAAACTTAAATGGCTTCTTCTGGATGATTTTCTCTCTTTCCCATGGTTCAAACTCGTTTCCCGTTACTTCCTCAAATATTCTAACGAACTCTTTCACAGCATCATCCACATTCTTCCATTCTTCAAGCCTTTCCTCCGCATTGGGGTCATCCCCAACTCTGCCTTTCTTGTAGTACAAATTAAGGCTGTTCTCTGGCACCATAATCAGTTGCAAGATGCAATAACTGCAACAACCAAAGGTTTAGGGACCACATTTTATCAGAACTAAGCTTAAACATTGATAGAAGGGTCAATTACTCGTTCAGTTTTCGTCCTAGATCACAACGTGAGAAGGCACAGTTGTACAATATCCCATTCCTCTCGCAGATTTTTCCGCCTTGCTCCTGCAGTTTCGTATCTTTGTATACAGCTCTCTTCCCATAAAGCTTGAGCTGCATAGGAGATCATAATGTTGTCAATATAGATGCAAATTTGATACAAAATATCTAGTAAAATTATATTCTTATGAGTTCTATACTTCTGCTGAAAGTGACTCAATTGCCTCTTCACTGGGATCCATTTTGTCCCATGGGATTCCTCTGCCATCAGGAGCAAGATCACTAACAATTTCATATGCTTCGAGAGGCTGGGGTTCTTGCTTTTCTATGCTATCAATCAGCCACTGTTCACTTACTACAGGTATCCCTCTCTCCCTGCAAAATCATTAGAACGGTCATTTGCAGAATGTAGCAATATGACTTGTGCCTTGCAAATTTTAGGCTACAGAAAGAAACATATTACACACATTGCTTCAGCCAGTTTATTTGTGCCGCCTCGTTCTCGTTCCGCAGGTGACACAATTAGGCACGTCACACCTGCAAAGGTCCCTGTATAGAATAAGTGTAGAACAGGAATGCCGGTTTCATGCAACTAAAATATAAAGGATAAGGATATATTGAATTACCAATCACATGGTTGGCAACCTTTCCTCCATGTTTATCTACTTCCTGTCTCCAGTATTGCTGCAGTGGTAATGAAAGCATGATCAGTATATAGCGTGAATTGACAAATAAGACGGTTTGTAAATCAACTGTCCTACATACATGTGATCTAGTAAGACGTCCCATTAGAGAAATTAACATCCCAGTAAAGGGCTTATCAGGAGTGCTTAAATCCCTCTTAGGCCGGCAACTTGGGTCCTGATATTTCTTTAGCAACTGCATCACATTGGTAGCTCCTGTTAGTTGATAAAACGTGTAGACATAGTACAGCATATCAAAGATGAAGAAAACAAAAGATGGGTGATGGTTTAATTACATCTGAAGCAGGAGACTTCTCAACACTCTCAGGTAACTTGATCGCTTCCTGCTTCCTTGGTGGATCCCTCGTGTTGAAAGTACAAGAAGCCCACTCGCTATAAGTTCCGGTGCAAGAATAGCGTATACCATTGAACTCTAATTTACCATTGCAAATACGACAGCTATCTAATGGCCCATAGAATAGCAGATCTTGGCTGTCCAGACAACGCAATCAAAAATTAAAAAAGACCATGAGATCAACAGAACTCTATTCATCATTACTGTGACCAAAACAAATTCCAGCTAACCATTTTCTAAGAACAGCAGCATCTGAGCCAGAAGAGTCTTGATCATTAGCTTCCAAGATTTCTCGCATTTGTTCAGTTGACAAATGCTCTTTGACAGCGGAATAGAGTTCCTCAAACTCAGCAGGTAGAGGCTTACCATTTGCATGGCCATTGTGATCATCAGCCTTGGGCTTCTTTGGAGGTTGCTCTCCATCATGTGCCTTGTTCTCAGCCTTCTGCTTCCGCGTCATTACTTTCTTCTCCTCTTCAGGGTTTGAATGAGAGTGTGACCTCGTTTCATGAACCTTCACATTTGGTCGACACATTTCATATGGTTAACAAGTAGTTACGGACCTATATCTTTGAGAAAGTAGAGAGAACAAAGCTGATGATTTGCTCCTTCCTACTACTAATCCAGATTTAATGTTTTATTTCAGCAGAGGTTTATGCTTCTTCTTGTAATTGTGTGTGAGGAAAAGCATGTTTAGATTCAACATAGCTAAGAAACACATTTTATCCAACGCAAGTTTGGACATGCAAAAGATTCCTGCTCGAACATAAAATGGTTTTATGCTATTCACTATGTTGATGACTGCTTTACTGAATGTCATTTAACATTTGATTCTCCATCTCTGTTGTAGAGGTTTTATTTTTTTATTTTTTGGTTGGCTTTTTTCTTTAATCTGAGCATTCAAAATGCAGCCTTAGATGTACAGAATTTTGAATCTGTTCGTCCTAATTTGGCTTGTAAATTTCCACAGTTGCATATAGAGCAAATAGGAAACCCAAAAACCACCAAGGGAAAAATGGTAACTAAACTGATGCAACTCTCTCAAAAGAGTGTATAAGTAATAAGAAATAAAATTTTAGTACTGCAGTGGTACTAATAGCTGAAACAAACAAAGACGTACCTTCATCTTTTTCAGCTATATATCTCTCTCTGCAGCAAACAAAGGGAGAACTTCCAACTTCACAGCTAAACAGTCTGGATTTTCCAATCAAAAACAACAGGTCTTCCAAGTTGAGTATAGTGAGTCATATAGGAGCAGAGTGAGATCCTTTTACATGCATCACCGCTGTGACGCACCCCAAAAGGACACGTACATTCCTTTCCTGGCGAGGCCATGGTTCCTCTGTCATGCTCTTTGTACGACATGTGTATGCTTGTTTGAAACGTGTCTATCTCATTGCTTCAGGCCTCGGCACGTGGTATTCTACCCAGTTTAGTGTGAGAGACTCATTTCTGTGTACCGCTGCATGCGATATTAAGCTATTAATCCATTGTTTTCTTTACTACTAGTTAGCTACTGTTAATGTTTATCCTTCAGTTCAGAGTGCTTGGTTTTGAAACTTGGCAGCTTCGTAGCCCTCTAGGGCAACACTTGTCCTTAGAACTTGTGGGTGACAGGCCATAGTGTTTACACGCAGGCTCCAATACTATCAACAATGCTTGATTAATTATGTACTCAACACTTGTCAAATATTCAGCAATGGTGCAAGATTAATTGCTAGCCGGGGCTATTCCTCTTCTCTTGGTTCTTAAAGAAGATGAATTGGTTTGTTGATTTTTAGCTCCCATACTGCTTATTTTGTAAAACCAAAATTCATGCTCACAATCATATGCATACGAGCTTGACATTAATTATACAAGAATCAACGCTTACCTTTAGATATGACTGGCATGGACTCCATCTATGCAGCACTACAAATACAAGATCAACTAAATATGGCCTTCTGTTACTTAACATGGTGGTAACAGGGACCAAACTCATCTATTTATATAGGATGACTAAACTTCAGTAGCCTTCCATCAAAGCAATTTATAAGGAACTAGGTCTCCTAATTAGACTCTTAATGTATCACTGCATTGTAATCTTTCTTGCAGACTAAGAATTAGATTACTAACCTTAATGAATTGAGACACTGTTTCATTAAGCTACTAGTATTGATTTATAATTTTCTTTTTTGATTATTAAGAAGTAAAACATTACAACGAAAAAACAAAACCTAGCTGAACACCCATTCCCAGCTGATCCAAATGGAACGCTGGAGACACAGAAAGGGGTAAACAACAAAACCAAACTTTTGGAGTATGGATATTGATTTATAGTTTGTATCCATGTTAAATTAGGTTTGACATTTAGCTAATCATCATATACATTATGATAATGTGTGACAAGTCCACATTTCATTCTAACAATCTCCCACTTGGATTAACACAAATTATACTTGATGATTGCACCAGAAAATGTCAAGACTCATTCAACTTACTGTAGTCCGCTCCAGATAACAAATTTAAATCAAGAATCCATTCCAACAGGGTCAGATCACAGTCACTCATGCAGATCAAGAAACTAAATACATTTTAACAAAAAATGCAGAGTTTCAAAGCCACTAACATAAGCTCCTGCAATCTACATATGTTAAAACCAAAAGTGATACAATATATGTTAATGTGTATCAACAAGTAAACATATATTTGGTCCTACTGAATGTTTCTTAAACTAGAAACTCAAGCAATTTATTGAACACTGATGGCCTATAATCCATTACTTGAACTGTAACATCATGCTATGCGCCTATACATGATTCAAGGCCATCTGATAGCAAGTATGACATTTAAAACAAAATGACATTTTTCTAGAATAAAACAATAAAGCTGCAGAGAAGAACCAAAATCTGGAAAGACCTCAAAATTTTATTAATAATAATCAACTGTCATTACAAACAAGTTGTGATAAACAAAACTGAAAATCACAACTAAAAAATACAAGAACTCAGAAACCTTAGAATTTTAAATTGCCCCAACTGGACTAACTCCCACTGAACCTAAGCATCTAAACTAGCTAAAACTCCAACTTGCTGTATGCTTTAGAAATGTAGCCACTGATAAAGCTTTGGTGAAAGGATCTGCAAGCTGTGAATTTATGTCAATACTCAAAACAGCTATTTCACCATGCTTTACTGTTTCTCTGACACTTTAATACTTTAAATCAATATGCTTGGAATTATTTGATCTTTTGCTGCAACCTCATTATCACAATAAGTTACAAGTGTGTCAGCCACAATGTGACTTAATATCTTGGTCTGCATCAGAAATTTCTGATCCAAAGCTCTTCACACACACTTTCATATATTGCAATAAATTCAGCTTGCATAGTGTGGAGGTTCTAACCAAAGTTTGCTTCATGGTTTTCCAAGCAACTACACCTCCTGCAAGCATGAATACATATCCACAAATTGATTTCTTGGAGTTTGGATAATTCCCTGCAAAATCAGAATATGAAAATCCAACAAGTTTCAGATCCTCCACTTATCTATATACAAGCATATGGTTTTCTAGTTCTTTGTAGGTATCTTAACACTTTCTTTCTAGCCACCCAATGTTCATGGCCTAGATTGGATTGTAACCTTAACAATATCCCAACTACGAAAAACAAATCTGGCCTAGTGCAGACTTGTGCATACATAAAACTTCCAACAAGTCTTGCATAAGGTTTTGACTCCATGGTTTCTTTTCAACATTACTTTTGGGACTCTACTTCTTGGTTAATGATTATACGCATTTCTATGCATAGTTGTATCTAAACACTAGAAATAAGTTAATTTTTAAGTCAATTATTATGTATTTATTTATAGGAAATAAATAGAGTTGTGGAAATCAACAAGTCAATGATGCAAAATGGTGAAAATTGGATATTTCAAGAAAAGGACGAAATTATTGATTTCTTAATTAACCAACTTAATTGATCATGCAATGCACGTCTGGTATACTTAATTGGTTTGACCAATTATGAGGTGACATGTGGCATTGACTTGTTTGTTTTGATCCAAATTTTGCTGCAGCCATTACATGTCTCCTTGTCTAAATGCCCAAAACGCACCGCATCACATGAATGGGTCCAAACCCTGGTCTTTTATCTTTCACACGAATTGGAGGCCACCTATACATATACTCTCCTCTCTCTCGGCAAGAAAGATAACAACCCTACAGAAGCACAGCACCGCACCACCTAAACAGGGGCAGCCCTTTGGGCTGCTCTCTTCTCTCACCCTCTTCCTCCATTTTCCATATTGTTTTAGTTTTAGTTTAGGGAATTGAAGGATTGCTCACTCAAAATCTTCAAGGATTCATCAAAGGCTTCTCCTCTACAAGATTCAAGACTTGGATAATTATAGGAGTTGTAATTCAAGACTAGTCATGCTAGCTTTTTAGCTATTTGTGATTATTATTGTTTTCTCCTACACTTCTCTTCTCTTTTGTATTTGAATTTTGTAATTTTGATGTCTATGATTATAGATTGTGAGTAATTTCCTTGTTGGTGGTTAGGGTTGTGTGCTCTAACCCAAATTTTGTGTAAAAGATGTTTAATTTAATGTAATGATGCAATTTTCATATGATGGATACTTATATCAATTATTGTTAGGTTAAAATGCATGTCTATGAGCCTAGTCAACTCTAAGGTGTGTATTTTGAGCATGTCTAGGACGGAGTTAGAGGCTTGACCCCCTTTAATTCCTAAGCCAGAAACCTTCAATTTCGTACTCGAGGGGTTATAAGCATGGTGATTTGTCACGCCCCGAATTTTAGAATAAAATTCAAAATCCGAAACATGAAAATTACAACAACTCAAAATAATCATCCTGAAAATTTCTTTTCTTAACAACCTCACCACACGAAATCAAATCAAACCGAATCTTGTTTCGGTTAATTATTACAACACAAATACGCAATAATTTGTAAAGCTCTAAATAAGCATACACACCTCACAACTCAAAGAAATAAAATATAACTGATGTAACACCAAAACAGCTCGGTCACCTCCCGGGTTATCCTGACCTGCAGGAATGTCCGCTATACCATTGAATAGTGTACCGGGATTGCAACAATACAAAACCCGGTAAGCTTATGAAAGCTCGTATAAGTAAAAGAAAGAACGGTTACTTAATTTAATCACATTTATTTCTACCTAAGTCAACATGCAACGATTCTACAACTACAAAAACCAACAATCACAATCAATCAACTACTCAACACCAACCCTTACTCACATCTTTCTCCACAATACCCCATCATCGTATTTATAAAAATACGGTATTCGACAGACTAGAGCTCTAACTGAATCGTAGCCCGTCACCTGGCCTAGGTTATGGCATCCGACATATTTATCTTTATCGTATTTCATCAATATGTATACTTATATACATATTTAGAACGTCCGATAATTGTACATACTCAACCAATCGTATCTCATCATCCACCTTGGATTAGAGCGTCCGATTACCCCATACTGGTCACTACGTTGACCCTAAATCCACAATATGTACAACCGTATGTTTTCACATAAATAAATCAACTCAACCAACATATATGATATTATCATGAAATTAAAGCATTTGAATATAATCCAAATCATCATTCTAACTCAATCATATCGTCATTCAAAATCACGTCAATCAATGTATATATATTCCACGTAAATATATATATATATATATATATATATGTAATCATTCACTCAGGAATGACCACTAATACCATCTATAGCTCACACAAGAAAATTCATGAAATTCATTTGTATAATTAAAATTCATTGTACTTACCTATGGACCGTAGTGATCAAGTCCATGTGATTTAAAAAAAAACAAATATTTAATCCACAAATATTTTTCACACAATTATCAAAAATAATTAAATTAAGTACTCGGTTCATAATATGAAACACGTGAGATTTACTCACCTCGAAATTCCCGCTGCGTGTTCAATAAATATAACTCACAATAATCCAAATGCTCGTCAACTCAAGCCGTCAAGTACGTAATCAAGTACGGTCTTTACTTAGCAACGAAGCATGAAATAAACCTAAATGATGATCCAACGGTCTGATTTCAAAATAACGACAATCCAACGGTCGGATTCTAAAATAAAGACAATCCGACGGTCGGATTGAATTTAAATGATGATCCAATGGTTAGATCCTCACTGATTGCCCTTGGAAACATCCTATCAAAATTATACGAAAATCCGATGGACGGATCTTCACTAATCGCCTCCCGAATCAATATTTTACAATTATACGAAGATCCAACAGTCGGATCTTCGCCCGTGACCACACAAAGTCATCGGGACCGTCATATGAACATCATATTAAAATTTGAAGTAAAACCGATGGTTTGATCTCAGTAAATCTCAAACCGAAGATAAATTGTAAAACCGTAAATAGTAACGTCAAAATAGAAGTTGACTATTTATCAACTTTTTCTAAAATGACCAAGTTATATATCAAAACGCTCGTATGGATGCATAGATCATCGTCCAGATAATAAAAACATAAAATTTGGTCCGACGCGCCGCCACACGCGGCGGTCAGACGGTGGTCAACGCGGTGGTCAACTCGGTCAACCACCTCCGATGCAAAAGTCGTCAACTACAAACTTCTTCAAAATGAAATTGTGAACAACTTTAATACCTAACTTTTTCGAAGATGAGGTCTAGATCCTCCTAGATCGGGCTTTGAAGTTGGATTAATCTCGGCCCTCTGATCAATCTCCAGATCGAATCAGGGACGTCGAAATCTTCAACTCTTGATCTACTACTCTACACTCAAAATCGTGATGCAAGCCACATATGGGGATGATCAGGACGAAGAGCACGTCACGAAAATGGGATTGATCGGCTCGTGCACTGCCGGAAAAATGGTTTTCCGGCCGGGTCGGGTTTGGGCTTCTGATAGTGGCTTCGATCCAAGCCTAGGAGCGGCGGCTGGGTGTGGCGACGGCGGGGATCGACTGGGCGCGAGGCGGCGAAGCGGAAGGGGGCCGGGTCCGGCAGCTCCAAGGTGAAATCAAAGTCCTTAATGAGCTCCATCCATCTTCTCTGCCTCATGTTCAATTCTTTCTGGGAGAATAAATACTTCAAACTCTAATGATCAGAAAAGAGTTCAAATTTCTCACCATAAAGATAGTGCCTCCAAATCATCAAGGCAAACACCACTGCTGCTAGCTCTAGGTCATGAGTGGGGTAATTCCGCTCATGTACCTTCAACTCTCTAGAACCATAAGCAACAACGCTACCATTCTGCATCAACACACACCCCAAACCCTGATGAGATGCATCGCTGTAAATGACTAATCCACCACCACTAGTAGGAATAGTCAACACCGGAGCTGTAGTCAATCTAGTCTTCAGTTCATTGAAAGCCTTCTCACACTCATCCGACCATATAAACTGAGTGTCTTTACTGGTCAATTTGGTCAAAGCCGAAGCAATACCAGAAAACCCTTCAATGAAATGCCTGTAATACCCTGCCAATCCAAGGAACCTACGGATTTCTGTAACCGTAGTAGGGCGACTCCAACTCATCACTGCTTCAACCTAAGAAGGATCCACAGAAACTCCATCCTTTGAGACCACATGACCAAGGAACTTGACTTCACTCTGCCAGAAATCGCACTTCTCAAACTTGGCAAATAGTTTCTGCTCTCTCAACGTCTGTAGCACGATTCGCAGATGCTTCTCATGCTCACCTGACAACCTTGAATAAATCAAGATGTCATCAACGAACACCACTACAAACTGATCCAAGTAGGGACTGAACGTGCGGTTCATCAAGTCCATAAATGCTGCAAGTGCATTCATGAGACCAAAAGGCATGACAAGAAACTCAAAATGTCCATACTTGGTCCTGAACGCCGTCTTTGGAATATCTTCATCCTTCACCCTTAATTGGTGATATCCAGATCTCAAATCAATCTTTAAGAACACAGTAGCCTCCCTGAGCTGATCGAACAAATCATCAATCCTAGGTAAAGGGTACCTGTTTTTGATGGTCACCTTGTTCAGCTGTCGATAATCCACACATAACCGAAGTGAATTATCATTCTTCTTCACGAACAACACTGGTGTGCCCCAAGGAGACACACTACCCTGAATGAACCCTTGTGCAAGTAAGCCCTCAATTTGAACCTTCAACTCCTGAAGCTCAGCTGGAGCCATTCGATAAGGTGCCTTTGATACAAGTGAAGTATCTGGTATCACATCAATGGAGAAGTCCATTACCCTTTTCGGAGGTAACCCAGGAATCTCCTGAAACATGTCCGCATACTCTGAAACTATAGGAATCCCGAAGTCCATTACCCTTTTCGGAGGTAACCCAGGGATCTCCTGAAACATGTCCGCATACTCTGAAACTACAGGAATCCCTGTAATCTTTGAAGTATTACTCCCGGATTCAATATGGGCCAAAATCCCTGTCCTCATGGCGATGTCAGACTTCAGACAACGGTAATGAAATATCGGTTATCCCGGAACATGGAAGGAGACAGTCATCCTAAAGCAATCAATAACCGCATGATTCGGGCTCAACCAATCCATACCCATCATACGTGTGATCTCACATCATACGTGTGATCCGGAATCACAATCAAAGATGCAGAGAACTCTCTGCCACCAATCCCAATAGGGCAATCATCACAAAACATGCTAAGCTCAAGAGACACCCCGAGAGGTGATGTAACACACAATGATCTAGTCAGAGGCATAGCAATCAAACCCTAATACATCCACAACGAACTAGATATGAAAGAGTGCGAGGCTCCCGTATCAAACAATATTCTAGCAAGATAGTGATAAACAGATAAGGTACCTTCCACTCCCGTGCCTGCCTGGCCGATGGCAAAGACTCTAGCAGGTGCAGGTGGTAGCTGCCTCTGCTGGTTACCCTGCACTCTACCCTGATTCCGGGGACACTCCCTGGCCTGATGCCCTGTCTGTCCACAGCTGTAGCATATCCTACTCCGAGGTTTCGTGCACGCACGAGAGATGTAGCCCGGCTCGCCACAGTTAAAGCACTTCATTGGAGCTGCTGGTGCTATCTGCCTAATAGGCATAGCCTGAACAGGAGGAGCTACTGCTGCCCTAGCTGGAGCCTGATGCTGAAACTGAGTTCTCTGTCTCTTCCAGAACCCACCCCTGAAGTCTCTAGCTCTACTGCTTCCTGTTATGGCCTTTCCCTTGCCCTGGAAGTCTCTCTCAGCAGACTCCTTCTCTCTACAAATCAGATTTTGCTGCTCAATGATCTGTGCCTTAGCCAAGATCTCTCTCTTGGTCTTCAGATCCAAGATGGTCACATCACGCTCAATCGAAGGACTCAACTCTCTCTGAAACTTCTTGGCCAAGTCTTCATCTTCCATCTGTCTCACATACTTGTACAGTCTGGAGAACTCCGCATCATACTCTATTACGGTTATCTTCCCCTGTTCCAGTGCAAGGAACTCTCGTTCCAACCTCTCATTCACTGCTGGTGGAAAGTACTTCTCCCTAAACAGCCTCTCGAAGCCGTTCCATGTCAAAGTAGACACCTCTATGCTCCTCTGTGTGACATTCCACCACACCCTAGCCTCATCCTTCAGCATGAAAGCGGCTAACTTCCTCTTGTCGGTCTCAGTGCAATCAAGCAGATCAAAATAAGTCTGCAAATCCTCTATCCATCGATCCGCCATCATATAATCAGTGCCTCCTCCAAACTTGGTTGCTCCCAAGAGAGTAATTTCCCTTGTCAGCATCAGCAAGCGGGCAGGATTATCAACCACGGCCACTGGAAGAATAGGCTGATCCTCATAAGGTGCCTCTACCTCCATCTCGGATGCTTCTTCGACCGGAAGGGCCCTACCCCTTCCTCGGCCTTTACCCCTGCCACGAGGTCTACCTCTACCTCTACCTCTGGCTTCGTTTCCCTCAATCTCTATTACCTAATAAGCATGATATACTTGATTAATATAAGCATAACACTTAATCAATGCATAAGTCAAATGCAAGTCCATATTAACCAAGTACTACGCATACAAGACAACGCCTAACGTTCTTAAGACATGCTAACGTTCCTAGCCAACCTAACGCTCTCACATACCCAATGACATTATCAATACCGAAGAGCACACGATGGGGATCTGCTGTAGACGGGCCATCACTCGGTAGGTATTGACATATCACCAAATATGTACTTTATGCTCTGATACCAAACTGTCACGCCCCGAATTTTAGAATAAAATTCAAAATCCGAAACATGAAAATTACCACAACTCAAAATAATCATCCTGAAAATTTCTTTTCTTAACAACCTCACCACACGAAATCAAATCAAATCGAATTTTGTTTCAGTTAATTATTACAACACAAATACGCAATAATTTGTAAAGCTCTAAATGAGCATACACACCTCACAACTCAAAGAAATAAAATATAACTGTTGTAACACCTAAGCAGCTCGGTCACCTCCCTGGTTATCCTAACCTGCAGGAATATCCGCTACACCATTGAATAGTGTACAGGGATTGGAACAATACAAAACCCGGGAAGCTTATGAAAGCTCGTATGAGTAAAAGAAAGAACGGTTACTTAATTTAATCACATTTATTTCTACCTAAGTCAACATGCAACGATTCTACAACTACAAAAACCAACAATCACAATAAATCAACTACTCAACACCAACCCTTACTCACATCTTTCTCCACAATACCCCATCATCGTATTTATAAAAATACGGTATTCGACAGACTAGAGCTCTAACTGAATTGTAGCCCGTCATCTGGCCTAGGTTATGGCATCCGACATATTTATCTTTATCGTATTTCATCAATATGTATACTTATATACATATTTAGAACGTCCGATAATTGTACATACTCAACCAATCGTATCCCATCATCCACCTTGGATTAGAGCGTCCGATTATCCCATACTGGTCACTACGTTGACCCTAAATCCACAATATGTACAACCGTATGTTTTCACATAAATAAATCAACTCAACCAACATATATGATATTATGATGAAATTAAAGCATTTGAATATAATTCAAATCATCATTCTAACTCAATCATATCGTCATTCAAAATCACGCCAATCAAAGTATATATATTCCACGTAAATATATATATATATATATATATATATATATATATATATATGTAATCATTCACTCAGGAATGACCACTAATACCATCTATAGTTCACACAAGAAAATTCATGAAATTCATTTGTATAATTAAAATTCATTGTACTTACCTATGGACCGTAGTGATCAAGTCCATATGATTTTTTTAAAAAACAAATATTTAATCCACAAATATTTTTCACACAATTACCAAAAGTAATTAATTTAAGTACTCGGTTCATAATATGAACCACGTGAGATTTACTCACCTCGAAATTCCCGCTACGTCTTCAATAAATATAATTCACAATAAACCAAATGCTCGTCAACTCAAGCCGTCAAGTACCTAATCAAGTACGGTCTTTACTTAGCAACGAAGCATGAAATAAACCTAAATGATGATCCAACGGTCGGATTTCAAAATAACGACAATCCAACGGTCGGATTCTAAAATAAAGACAATCCGACGGTCGGATTAAATTTAAATGATGATCCAATGGTTAGATCCTCACGGATTGCCCTTGGAAACATCCTATCAAAATTATACGAAAATCCGATGGACGGATCTTCACTAATCGCCTCCCGAATCACTATTTTACAATTATACGAAGATCCAAAGGTCGGATCTTCGCTCGTGACCACACAAAGTCATCGGGACAATCATATGAACATCATATTAAAATTCGAAGTAAAACCGATGGTTTGATCTCCGTAAATCTCAAACCGAATGTAAATAGTAAAACCGTAAATAGTAACGTCAAAACAGAAGTTGACCAAGTTATATATCAAAACGCTCGTGTGGATGCATAGATCATCGTCCAGATTATAAAAAATCAAAATTTGGTCCGACGCGCCGCCACACGCGGTGGTCAGACGGTGGTTAACGCGTTGGTCAACGCCGATCAACCACCTCCGATGCAAAAGTCGTCAACTACAAACTTCTTCAAAATGAAATTGTGAACAACTTTAATACCTGTCTTTTTCGGAGATGAGGTCTGGATCGTCCTAGATCGGGCTTTGAAGTTTGATTAATCTCGGCCCTCTGATCAGTCTCCAGATTGAATCAGGGACGTCGAAATCTTCAACTCTTGATCCACCACTCTACACTCAAAATCGTGATGCAAGCCACATATGAGGATGATCAGGAGGAAGAGCACGTCACGAAAATGGGATTGATCGGCTCGCGCACCGCCGGAAAAATGGTTTTCCGGCCGGGTCAGGTTTGGGCTTTAGATAGAGGCTTCAATCCAAGCCTAGGAGCGGCAGCTGGATGTGGCGACGGCGGGGATCGACTGGGCGCGAGGCGGCGAAGCGGATGGGGGCCGGGTCCGACAGCGGCGCGGCCGGGAAGGCCGACTTCTAGTCGGGTCGGGTCGGTGGGTCTGCAAGCACAGTGACCAGGCTAAGAGAGAAAGAGACGGGGGCTGATGTGCAAAAGATGAATTTTTTCGTCCTTCATGACAAACTCAGATTTTTCCACTATTTATAGCAAAATTCCGATTTTCAAATATTCATAACGTATTCATACGAACTCCGAATAATACGTTCCACAGATGCACGGACTCGTATCGACGAACTCTACAATTTCATGAAGGAAGTTTTCCCAAATTTTGAACGTATAAAAAGTCGATTTTCACGACCCCCTAAATAACGTTCGTTTTCGAAAATAAAATCATTCGAAACCAATTTTCTCAACCCACGACAATCCAAATAATCCCAAATATCATAATTCAATTAATATAACAATTATTGAATCATATAAATTTACTGTATGAAAATCTGGGTCTTCACATGATTTACACCCGTTGCGTAATTGAGCTGACGAGTCTCTCAGTAGTCTAATTCCTCAATCTTTAGGCCTCTTGATGTGAATTAGGGACCCTTGAACCGGCTCTAATTCATGTCTAGTGAGTTCCTACGCCCCTTGAACCGGAGTAGGAATATCATTAAATGGAATTTCGGTCTTTGAGCCTTGAATCGCCTTGGATACGACTACCGTCAAAGTATGAGATTTGCATCTACATTAGATTAGCTTTCGACACATAAGATTTGAGTGAAGGAACCTCCCTAGCACCTGACATTCCCATCTATTTGTTAACCTTTAATTTCTTTGCATTTTTATTAATTGCTTTACATTTCATTACATTTTGTTAATCTAAAATCATCTTTCAAAATATTGAACTTCGACTCATAGTAGATAATCATCATTGGTCTCTTAGTTTTGAATAGGCTTTGGTGAAAACCAAAACCGACCATTACTAAGGCTTGGTGCCTTAGATTAGCCTTTTTATTTGTTTTATTTCCTTTATTTGCTTGCTAACTTTAGTTCCGACTACTTAAGGATTGTGGGTTAGCCTAATCCCCGTGGTACGATAATTTTGGGCTTAATACTTCCCTATCTTAACATAATTCGGACGCTTGCGAGAGTTTATGCATCAAGTCAATTAACGTATCACCCTTGGACATAGAAACTTCTCCAGCTGCACACTTTTCCATACCAAATCTCTTCAAAATTTTGGTAACATAATTCTATTGAGATAAGCCAAGTCATATATGTGCCCTATCTCTTTTAATCTAAATACCTAGTACATAGGATGCTTCTCCTAAATCTTTCATGTCAAAATTCTTTGACAGAAAGTTCTTGGTGTCTTTAAGCAGTTTCATGTTACTGCTAGCCAAGAGAATATCATTCACATAGAGTACTAAGAAAATAAATTGATTCCCAACAGTTTTCAAATAAACACACTCATCAAATTTCTCGTACCACTGCCTAGAAGCTTGTTTTAGGTCATAAATTGATTTTCTTAATTTGTAGATTAAGTTTTCACTCCCTGCTTGTATGAACCCTTCTGGCTATCTCATGTAGTTTTAACATCCATCTGATGCAGCTCCATATCAAAAATGAGCCACTAAAGCCATGATTATCCTGAATGAGTCTTTTGTAGAAACTGGAGAAAAAGTCTCACTAAAGTCAATGCCCTCTTTTTGTGTAAACCCTTTGGCAACTAGCCTTGCCTTATGTCTCTCTCAACTAGCCTTGCCTTATGTCTCTCTATATTGCCATTTGCATCTCTTTTTGTTTTGAAAACTCATTTACAACCTACAGGTTTTCTGTTTGGGGTCAGGTTCAACTATTTCTCAAACTGCATTTTGGATATGGAATCAATTTCAGCCTCCATTGCCAGCTGCCACTCTTTTGATTCACTACTCTTAATAGCTTGATGAAAAGTGGTTGGCTCATTGTCTTCTGCATAATCCATTGCAATTTCTGCTTCTTACAGATAAACAATGTAATCACTCTCTTTCCCCCCATAAGTTGGTTTTCTTGCTCTCTGTGATCTTCTAGGCTGAGGATTTTCAGGATTGGGTTGAGCTACTTGAGGAATTTGTGGTTCTACATCAGGAACTAGTTCAGGTAAATTTACAGGCTCAGCTTGATCACCATTAAAATGCATTTCTTGATGAACCACTTGATCTTGTGCACATTGGTTTTCTATAACATTTTCAGCTGCTAATGCTACATTTGACACGATTTCTTCAAAATCTGAAGACAAATCTTCAAAATTTGTATTGTGGACTTTTTTCACTTAGAAATTTCACTTGATGAGTTTCAAAAATTCTAGGCAAATGATGTGAAGAGTATAGTTTATAGCCTTTAGATTTATTTGGATAGCCAATAAAATAGCAGCTAACAGTTTAAGGATCAAGTCTATTCAATTTGGATTATAAATCCTAGCTTCTGCATGGCATCCCCAAACATGGCAGTGATGAAGACTAGGCTTCCTGCCACACCAATGTTCAAAAGAAGTCTTTTCAATGGCTTTACTAGGTGTCCTGTTGCAAATATAATTTACAGTTTTTAAAGCCTCACCCCACAAGAATTTTGGCAAACATGTTGTACATATCATGCATCTAACCATGTTTAGAAAGGTTATGCTCTTTCTCTCTGCAACACCATTCTGTTAGGGATTATATGGTGTTGTGTATTGAGCTTTAATTACATTTTCTTGTAAAAACAAGGCAAATAGACCCTTCTGTTGGTCGAATTCAATGTATTTCCCATAAAACTCTCCTCTCTATCTGACCTTACTGTTTTGATTTTCATTTCTAGTTGATTTTCTACCTCAATCTTAAAGATTTGAAAGCTTTAAGTGCTTGAGACTTTTCTGAGAGTAGATAAACATAACTGTATCTAGAAAAATCATCAATGAATATGATAAAATACACATTCCCACAGATAGTTTGATGCCTAAATGGGCCACACATATCAGTCTGTATGAATTCTAGCAAGTTTTGGCTTCTATATGCAATCTTCTCTCTCAAGTTGGTTATTTTCCCTTAAAACATTCCACACAATCTGTTAGTTCAGAAAAATCAAGTTCATTGAGGATTTTTTTTTCACCAAAATTTTCAGTCTCTCTTTTTTAAAACATGGCCAAGTCTTCTGTGTCATAAAAATGCAGACTTTTCATTTAATTTGATTCTTTTAACACTTGTTAAACTATTAAAGTGTTAGTACTGTTTGTATTATTTTCAACAAGTATTAATTAAGCTGTAAATAATCATTCATAATAACACCATAACTAATTTAAACAGAATTTTTAATAATAAGAATTCCATTACTATCAATAATGAGTCTACAACCAGATTTAACTAAAAGAGAATCTAAAACCAAATTCATTCTCATGGATCCAGCTTTCAGGTGCCAATAGGCTTGACTGCCACTTTCATGCCATTGCCTACATACAGGTTCACTTCATCACTTTTTGGGATTCTCCTCCTTATGAATCCCTGCAAAGAATTAGTAATATGAATAGGTGAGCCTGACTCTATCCACCAAGACTATGGTTCAATATTTATAAGATTAATTTCTAGAGAAAAACCTGAATTAGAAAACATCTTACCCTTTTTGGCCAACCAATTTTTATAACCAACAAAATCCCTTTTCATGGGTCCTACTCTTTTGCAAAAGTAGCACTTGAACCTGAATGACTTGTTTTCCTTAGGCACTGCAGCTGTTGAAGCCTTAGTAATGGTTTTGGTAGGCTTTAACTTGTTCTAAGGCCTCTTCTTCTTAGGTTCTTCAATGAGATTTATGGTGGTGGCAGGCTCTCTCTCTTTCTTAATCATGTCTTCTTCATCAACACAAATAGCTATGAGTTCATCTAGGGTCTAATTTTCCTTTTGAGCATTGTAACTAGTCCTCAGTTGACTAAAACTGTTAGGCAGGGATTGCAGTGCTTGGTGTACCAGTTGTTCATCCCTTACCCCCATCAATAGCTCCCTGAGCCTGCTATTGATGTTAATCAACTAAATTATATGCTCTCTGACACCCCCAGAACCTGAGTACTTAAGGTCATTGTAGGCCTTAGTCAACCTAGATGCTCCTGCTTTCTTACTTTCTTTAAACTTTGCAGCTATTTGTTCCATAAACTCTGATGCTCAGGCTCATCTATACTTCCCCTAACTGTCTTAGACATAAAGGTATGAATGAGGTTCTTAGCCATCTTGTTGTATCTATACCACTTCCTGTGAAGTTCTCCGTCCTCCTTGGTGCTCTCCTCAGTTAATTTTTCAGGTTCATGCTCAGTAAAGCAATAATCTGTATTCGCATGCATACTCATATAGTTCTCTACTGAATCAAGCCAAACTCTATAGTTTGTTCCAATTAGCATCAAGACACTGTTCAAGTTCATAAAGGATTTACTTAAGAAGCAAAATAAAAACGAATGATTGAGTATTGAATTTGTTAGAAAATTACTTTTAAGTTGTCTGTGTTTTATGATCTTTAAGCAACCAAAACATAAAACAAACCAAAAGAAAACACACAACAAACCAAAACATACTTGCATTCAAAACAGTCCATAATTCAAACAATGTCAAGCATCACTTTTGAGTAGAAGAATAACATCCCACAGTTCTTTATCAGTATGCCACATTAAACAAAAATAAGTTATCCAAAGAAATTTATCCACATCTTTAGAAAGAAGAAAATCACAATATACTAGGCCTTCTAATTCTTCAAGAGGCTTATCTAAGAGATTCGCGATATAACTAGGAAGACGTTTCAAATACCATAAGTGGGTTACTGAGCATGCCAGTTTGATGTAGCCATTTGATATCTTCATATCTGAGAATCAACAAATTCAACTCCAAACTGTTCACAAAATCTCGGGTCTTTTTTTCATCTCCGATTACTCGATAATTTCCACAAGCACAAATCCCACTTTTTATAGGCCCAAAGATTCTCTCACAAAACAATCAGTCTTTTTCAGGTTTATTTGTTTCGTAATTTAAAGTATAGGGTTTTGTCACCTCCCCAACTATCTCTCAATTAGGTAGGATTTTTTTGTGCCCAAGCGCTTATTTGTTGAGGGGAAACTAATCCAATCCGAAGTTGTTGATGTTTATACTGATCGATCATAGAAGAAAAATTCTGATTCATTTCATTCCGATTAAGCTCCCTTCCTGTTAATCTGGAAGTTCTTCTCAGATACAAGGAAATGGTTCAGTTCCACAGCCAAAGATCTTAGTTCTCGCACGAGTAATCGAAAAGATTTGGGAGCATCCATGGGTTGAGGTATTGTCCCTCAATGATTGTAGTACCAAGTACTTCTTGACGAGCTCTAATATGATCCGATTTATAAGTAAGCATCTCTTGTAAAATATGAGCAACACCAAATCCCTCTAGAGCCCAAACTTCCATTTCTCCTACCAGTATCCAAATATATTTTCATCAAACCTGCATAGTGTTGTTTTGCATTCTAAAACCACACTTGAAAACTTCTTTGGAAGATAAACAAAAGCACAGTTTTAAAACACAAAACAGAATTTTTCAGATTTGTTATACTATATGTCTTCTGCCAATATAAATTGAAAAGGCTTTATGCTATATTTATCCACTTATACCAACAGAAGAACACAAACCATATGAGCTTTTAACTTTATGGTCTAACTAGGCCACCACCCTTATAAGAAAATTACGCTCTTGCATCTGTAATTTCAACAATGTATAAATTCTTTTGGGAGACAATAATTTTGCATGCATTGCAATCCAGTCACAGATACAATATCATATCAAACATAACCATTTAATTCATCATGCATATCAAATCACACGTATATATACATGCATACACAAACTGCTTTGATTAAAAGAAACCACATAACAATCAAGAATTGTAAATTTCATCCCTTCACCATCTACTCTAGCCTATGCGCACACTAGGAATGCTTCTAGGTTTCTTCAGCACAATCAAAAACTTAAAATCATGCTTTGAATCGAAACGAGTTTATAGAAAAACCTGATTTTACTTCTTCCCCAATTTGCTGCAAAAAATTTCAGCATAAGCATAAATTCAATATCAGATGCAGCCATTAACTTTCTTGGCATCTTGATTCACAGCAATTGGGGTTTGAATCCCTTCTGAAGATGAAAACATCTCGAGCGCTTCCGAGTCCAGTCCCAAACCTCTACTTGATCAAAAACTAACCGTTGCAAATACAACAGTCTTTTCTAGGATTTGTTCTTAAGTTTTTTGGGTCGGGTTTTGGGCCTGGATTATGCGCTTGCTATGATTGGGCCAAGAGTTGTTATCAGGCTGAGTGGCCTGTTAACCCGAAAGCAAAAAGAATTTTTTTTTTTTGGCAAATCCTTAAACCGATTTTCATATTAAACAAAACTAAAATCATATTTGACTAAACATCCACATATGTTTACACTACTTGCAACCTCTCTAGTCATTAGATACAGCTGTCCAAGACATCAAGTTGATAGATGTTCTAGTAAACCACAAACCTTACAAAATCCTACAACCTTCTCATACTTGAAGCGCATAGAGGCTACCAAATCTGGCTAGAATTCAAACTCAAAAGGTGAATATGCATGATGCATCGGTGAGCCAAGATCATGTCGGAAATGGACACATACCTAAGAGTCACCGAATTCCAACCTTGTCAAGCTGCAACACCTCCCTTAACATCAACCTTACTATTAGTGCTGCCTCCTCAGTGACCGGTGCAGGCAGCAAACCTACAATATCAACCCAAATCGAAATTGTCTCAATCTGAACCAATTCCACCGTTGTGAGACAGTTAAATGCTAACAGGACTAGCATCATTTTCCCATACAACCAGGACCCTCAGTTAGTTATTTGATTACGTTCTTTCTGCAGAGGAAATTAAAAAACATAACAATCCGAGCCATGAAGATGGATCAAGAGTCGATTTTTCAGATTCCAGACTGATGACAAGGTTCCCATGAATGCCTTCGGACCCACCTTCTTTTTTTAAGCAAGGAGTTGGCTCATGCCATAGTGATAGGGTGACAATGCTACGATTTCACAGCCCCCAAAGGTAATATTCCTCCCTCAAAATGGCGAGCAACGCCATCAAGTCAACTGAGACTTTGTCGACCATGATGGAAGAGATGGCAATGTTGAGAAATACAAAGAGACTATAGCAGAAAGGAATCTTAGTTTCTCTCTCTATCTGTGTAATATATTTAATCATAATGGAAAGACTCAATGATTTTCATCTTTTGTGTTAACATGCGAAAAATCCTTATCTGTAATGCCTAATCTATTTTCCAAGCCAATAATACATGGATTTCCATCTAAAGCCTCTGCCAATAATTATTCAATCTCAATACCTAATAAAAATAATTAGGACTCAATGTTGGTTACTACCCTGAACATTAGGTCCAAAATCAATTCAATCACTCAATTTCTAATTTCATCAAAACACCATTTCACTATTATTTCTCATTCAATAGATAATTCTTTCAGTTATCCGTGAACTGGAGCAGTTAAATTGCTAACATGCTCAACTTATGTGGAGCCCAAATGAAAGGGGAAATCCTCAAATTAGCTCTGGCTTACTCTTCCCCCCTGCTTTCAGTCCAAAACAACCCCCACTTTTGCATTTGCTTAAACAACCCAACAAGCTCAGCAATAATCGCATTCCACGAACCAATATTCCTCTACAACATTTCATTGAAAAAGCTGCCGAACTTCCTCCAACTCACCCAACTTGGGCATATGCACTAATGATTGCAATAACCTAGTTTTTTTTAATCAAAGCAATTTGGTGGCAAACACCTTTGATCAAAGATAAGGTGTTCCGTGATTTAAGCATTAGTGGATCAATCAAGACCTGTGCTTTATTTGATTACGTGTTTATGCATAATTGAAATTCATTCAACAAAGAAAGTAGAAGAAATCTCACTTTCTCTCTCTCATCCGTATCTCAGAAAAACAGAGCAAAGCTTCTCCAGCTGAGTTCGGGCTCCTCCGGCCACCGTTTGACGCCAAACCACTTCCTATAGCTTCGTATCTTCCTTGCGCAGCTGCCTGAAGTAGCCTTGCGCCGTGCCTTGACTTGTAGCGGCGGCGGGAGCTCAGTTTCGGTTAGAGGCCAAGTTGAGTTCAAAACAAGATTCCTAATTGCTCCGGCCACCAAAACTCGAGTTCTTTAGCTTGTTGAACAAGGAGTAGAACACGCACCAAGAAGGCCCGGACCTGAACTGATCGATTTCACGCTCGTCGGAGGCCTTGCCGTTTACTGCAGATTTTCCGGCCAAACCGGACTGTTTTGGTAATTTTTGACCTCTTCCACTCGTTTTCTCACTTCGTGCTAGTTATGAAAGTTTCTCAAAATGATGAAACGAAACGGAGCAGCCCAGCCCCGACACCATTGGAGGTGGTCGGCGGTGGCTCTGTCCCTTATTCCAGCGACCTTTTCCGGCCAGTTCCGGGGCTCCCAAGGGCAGTTTTGGCTCATTTTTATGTTCTACATGTTCATACGATCATTTCGATATAAAGCATGTGAAATTTGGATATCGTATAATTTAGTTATGAATTTTACGATTTCGATTGATTTCGATCGTTCGATTTGTGATCTGTGAAGATCGGACCGTCTGATGGACTCATTGTTTTGATATGTTGATCATATGACTGTCCCGATGACTTTGTGTGGTCACGGGGGAAGATCTGACCGTTGGATCTTCGTATAATTTTAAAACAGTGATTCGGGAGACGATTAGTGAAGATCCGTCTATTGGATTTTCGTATAATTTTGATAGGATGTTTCCAAGGGCAATCCGTGAGGATCTAACCGTTGATCATCATTTAAGTTAGATCCGACCGTTGGATTGTCGTTATTTTGAAATCCGACCGTTGGATCATCATTAGGTTTATTTCGTGCTTCGTTGCTAAGTAAAGACCGTACTTGACTAGGTACTTGACGGCTTGAGTTGACGAGCATTTAGATTATTGTGAGTTATATTGTACTGAAAACGCAGCGGGAATTTTGAGGTGAGTAAATCTCACGTGGTTCATATTATGAACCGAGTACTTAAATTAATTATTTTTGTGTGAAAAATATTTGTGATTAAATATTTGTTTTTAAAATCACATGGACTTGATCACTACGGTCCATAGGTAAGTAAAATGAATTTTAATTATACAAATGAATTTCAAGAATTTCTTGTGTGAACTATAGATGGTATTAGCGGTCATTCCTGAGTGGATGATTACGTGTATATATATTTAGGTGGAATATATATATTGATTGGCGTGATTTTGAATGACGACATGATTGAGTTGGAATGATGATTTGGATTATATTCAAATGCTTTGATTTCATGATGATATCATATATGTTGGTTGAGTTGATTTATTTATGTGAAAACATACAGTTTACATATTGTGGATTTAGGGTCAACGTAGTGACCAGTATGAGGTAATCGGACACTCTAATCCGAGATGGATGATGGGATACGATTGGTTGCGTATGTACAATTATCGACGTTCTAAATATGTATATAAGTATACATATTGATGAAATACGATAAAGAAAAAAATATGTCGGATGCCATAACCTAGACCAGGTGACGGGCAACGATTCAGTTAGAGCTCTAGTCTGTCAATACCGTATTTATATAAATATGATGATGGGGTTTTGTGACTAAATATGTGAGTTACGGTTTGGTGTTGAGTTGTTGATTGATTGTGATTGTTGGTTTTTGTGGTTGTAGAATTGTTGCACGTTGGCTTAGGTAGAAATAAATATGATTTAATTAAGCAACCGTTCTTTCTTTTACTCATACGAGCTTTCATAAGCTTACCGGGTTTTGTATTATTGCAATCCCGGTACACTATTCAAATGGTGTAGCGGAGATTCCTGCAGGTCAGGATAACCAAGGAGGTGACCGAGCTGTTTAGGTGTTACAGCAGTTATTTTTATTTCATTGAGTTGTGAGGTGTGTATGCTCATTAGAGCTTTACAAATTATTGTGTTCTTGTGTTGTAAAAATTAACCGAGACAAATTCGGTTTTGATTTTACTTCGTGTGGTGAGGTTGTTAAGAAAAGAAAATTTCATGATAATTATTTTGAGTTGTGGTAATTTTCATGTTTCAGATTTTGAATTTTATTTAAAATTAGGGGCGTGACAATGATAGTCCACTAAGAAAACAAAATCTTCTCTACAATGCCATCAAATACCCTTTGAGCCTCACCAACTTGCCCACTTATGCAATACCTAGCAATCAAAGTGTTCCACGAAATGACATGTGTCACATGCATTTCATCGAACAGCTTATGTGCAATCCCAAACTTACCAAACTTAAAGTACATATCCGCAAGCGAGTTTCTAACAAAGAGATTTGCACCTGAATTTAGTGACCAAGCAATGAACCTTTCTTTCCCTTAGTCACTCAGGCGAGGCTGACATAGGCCTGAAGGTGTACTCATTTAGGTTAAAAGCATTTGGCAAAACCAATTGGGAATTGAAGTAATGAATGTGGGAGAAGCAGAAGCAAATTCACCGAACAATCCTCGCTTTTTCTCCGCCACTCTCAGTTGAACTCAACGTCTTCATCAGATGTCTACCTACACTATAGCTCCATCGCAGAGATACGCTCTGCCTATGAGGGACGAAGAATGAGCAGCAAAAATGCCACGCACCGAATTTTAGAATAAAAATTCAAAATCCGAAACATGAAATACTACAACTTAAAATAACCATCCTGAAAATTTCTTTTCCTTAACAACCTCACCACACAATTTAATTTCAACAACTGAATTTATTCTCGGTTAATTATTACAACTCACTCACAAAATAAAATGTAAAGCTCTAAATGAGCATTACAATTCTCACCACTCAAATGAAAAGAAAATAAATACTGCAACTCTGAAATAGCACGGTCACCTCCCTGGTTATCTTGACCTGCAGGAATATCCGCTACACCATTTGAATAGTGTACCGGGATTGCAACAACACAAAACCCGGTAAGCTTATGAAAGCTCGTATGAGTAAAAGAAAGAACGGTTGTTTAATTAAATCGCAATCATGTTCACCCAAGTCAACGCACAACACTTTCTACACCCACAAAGAACCAAATCTCAAATCAATCCAAATCAACAAATCGACACAAAACCTAACTCACATCTTTCTTCTCAAAACCCCTACATCGTATTTATAAAAAAAATACAGTATTTGACAAACTAGAGCTCTAACTGAATCGTAGCCCGTCACCTAGCCTAGGTTATGGTATCCGACATATTTATCTTTATCGTATTTCATCAATATGCATACTTATATACATATTTAGAACGTCCTATAATTGTACATACTCAACCAATCGTATTCATCATCCACCTAGAATTAGTGAGTTCCGATTCCCCCATACCGGTCACTACGTTGACCCTAAATCCATAATGAGTACAACAATATGTTTTCACACAATGAATCAACTCATCCAATATACATAATATTATTATGAAATTTAAGCATCTGAAATATAATCCAAATCATTATTCCAACTCAATCATATCATCACTCAATAACACACCAACCAATATATATATTCCACGTAAATATATATACACGTAATCATCCACTCAGGAATGACCACTAATACCATCTATAGTTCATACAAGAAAATCGTGAAATTCATTTGTATAGTTAAAATTCATTTTACTTATCTATGGACCGTATTTGATCAAGTCCATATGATTTTAAAAACAAATATTTAATCCATAAATATTTTTCCACAATTACAAAAATAAATAGTTTAAAGTACTTGGTTCGTAATATGAACCACGTGAGTTTTACTCACCTCCAAACTCCAGCTGCGTTTTCACTTAAATATAAATCACAATAATCCAAATACTCGTCAACTCAAGCCGTCAAGTACCTAATCAAGTATGGTCTTTAGTCAGCAACCGAAGCACGAAATAAACTTAAATGATGATCCAACGGTCAGATTTTAAAATAAAGACGATCAAACGGTCAGATTCTAAAATAAAGACGATCCAACAGTCGGATCGAATTTAAACGATGATCCAACGGTTAGATCCTCATGGATCGCCCTTGGAAACATCCTATCAAAATTATACGAAAATCCGACAGACAGATCTTCACTAATCGCCTCCCGAATCAATGTTTTACAATTATACGAAGATCCAACGGTTGGATCTTCGCCCGTGACCACACAAAGTCATCGGGACAGTCATATGAACATCATATTAAAATTTGAAGTAAAACCGATGGTCTGATCTCCGTAAATCGTAAACCGAAGGTAAACTGTAAAACAGTAAATACTATCGTCAAAACTTAAATTGACTATTTATCAACTTTTTCTAACATGACCATGTTATATATCAAAACGCTCGTATGGATGCATAGATCATCGTCGAGATAATATAAACTTAAAATTTGGTCCGAAGTGCTGCCACACGCGGCGGTCAGACGGCGGTCAACCACCTCAGATGCAAAAGTCGTCAACTACAAACTTCTTCAAAATGAAATTATGAACAACTTTTACGTGACTTTTTCCGAGATAAGGTCTAGATCGTGCTATATTGGGCTTTGATGTTGGATTAATCTCGACCCTCTGATCAGTTTCCAAATTGAATCAGGGACGTCGAAACCTTAAACTCTTGATCTACCACTCTACACCCAAAATCATGATGCAAGCCACATATGGGGATGATCAGGATGAAGAGCACATCACGAAAATGGGAAGGATCAGCCGAGATGATGCCGGAAAAGAGGAGATCCGGCCAGGTCACCATTTGGTGACTGAGGTTCTTTTGATCCGGGCTTAGGAGCAGCGGTGGGGCGAGGCGAGGGCGGGGAGCGACTGGGCGAGGAGCGGCAAAGGCGAGGAGGTCCGGGTCGTGGCCAATGGTGGCGTGACGGCGCCGCTAGCACCGAGTCGGGTCGGCAGGTCAGCAAGCAAGGGTAAGGGGTTTCGCGCGACCGAGAGAGAATCGGGGGGGGGGGGGGGGGGGGGGGTTATGTGTAAAAATCTGATTTTTCGTCCTTAATGAATAAATCAGATTTTTCTTACTATTTATAGAAAAATTCTAATTTTTAAATATTCATTGCTTATTCATACGAACTCCAAATATTACGTTCCATATATGCACGAACTCGTATCGACGAACTCTACAACTTTCATGAAGGAAGTTTTCCCAAATTTTGAACGTATAAAAAGTCAATTTTCCCGACCCCCAAAATAACGTTCGTTTTCGAAAATAAAATCATTCGAAACCAACTTTCTCAAACCACGACATTCCAATTAATCCCAAATATCATAATTCAATTAATATAACAATTATTAAATTACATAAATTTGTTATATGAATATTTGGGTCTTCACAAAAAATGAGTTTCCAGAGAAAAAGGATTTCATCCTACTGCCGGCTCTTTGACCCTGGCTAGTTTTCTTAGTTCTATTGGATGAAATTAAGGGGAAGAATGAGCCAGGGCTAATTTAGGAATTTTTCCTTACATGTGGGCCTACATGAGCTAAGTTAACATGTCACGGCAGTAATTTAACAGCTCCAATAAACGGACTACTACAGAATGATTTATTGGATAAGAAATAATAGTGCAGGGTTTTTTTTTTATGAAATTAGTAGTCGAGGGCCTGAAATTATTTTGGACATAAAGTTTAAGGTAATAACCAGTACTTAACCTAAAAAATCATTATTCAATCTCATAAGTATTATTGGACAATAAAATCAATGTATGCATATACATCAATAATGATGTTTTATTTTAAACCCAAGTCATTCACAGCTGACAGCTTATTTGACGTGGCAAACTTGCCTAGTTGCATATAGACGTTATTTGGGACTAAAACATAGTATCCAATTCTCCTATTTTAGACATTCAAGAAAACTTTGCAAAAAAAAAAGAAAAAAAATAACATTCAAAAAAATAAAAATGAAAGCACAAACACCCATACAACCAACAAAGATTTTCCGAAACAAAATTCATTTGGGTGTAAAATCTGATTGTTATCAAATCCGGCTTAGTGTCATGATTAATATATTTGGTTGCATACCATAAATCTTAAAAATTTGAAGATAAATATATATATATATAGAGAGAGAGAGAGAGACCCGTTCTAGAAAGGACCTCCTTATTTTAAGAATCTGAGGTTTTTTACTATGTTACACTAGTATCTGACCTAATTCAGTGATTTCAATCACTGATCCTTTAGATTCCTATGCAAGAATTGTGTCTACAAATATCAACAAAATTCATAATCATTAGGTCATCAAAAATCATGTAAACAAATGTAGTGTGTTTGATATAAATTAAAACAAAATCGTGCTAATCAAATGGTTAAACATTTTCCAATTTGAGTAATTTTTTATATGATTCATATGTGTGTATGTGACTAAATAATGAATTGTCTAGATTATTAAACTACATGCAAAAAATAAAAACATCCTTACATTTCAAGTTTAAAGAGGTCCTCTCTAGATCATATATATATATATATATATATATATATATACACACACACATTATATCAGTGATGATCACATAACCACATGTGATAAGAATTTTGTGGTCACTCACATTTATATTTGATTTCAAGAGATGAGATTAAAACACTTAAAAATTATTTTTTTTAATCTCAACCCCTGATACTAAATCTAAAAGTAGATGATCACAATGTAATACCCGCAATTTTCATTTTAAATTCGAGTAATTGTATTGAACGATTATTGTGCGATTTCACGAATGTTGTTCAATAATAACTCACCTTTTGAATTATCAAAGTTTCGAAACGATTATTTTTAACGAAAAGCTCGAAATGCTCGGTTTGAGAAATCGACTTTTTCTACATACAAAATTTAGAGAAACTTCCTTCATCAAAATTGTGGAGCTCGTCGATACGAGTCCGTAAACGTGTGGAACACAAAGATCGGATTTTTTCTGAGTTAGTTATTGAATTTAGAAGATTTTCTGAAACTTGTATATATAGAAAAAACCCTAGATTTTTTTTGGAAACCCTATTTTTTCACCGGCCTCCCTTTTCCTTTTTTGGAAAATATTGTTCATTCTCTCTCTCTCGGCCGAAAGCAGCAAAAACAGAGCACGGAGAAACCGTGCTCCCATCCTCTCCTTCGGCCACCTCTCGAGCTGCAACCACCTCCAGGAGCATCGCCTCGACCTTGCGCAGCTGCCAGAGGTAGCCTTGCGCCGCGATACGGCCGGCAGCGGCGGCGGCACGGCCCTAACCAAAAAGGCTCGTTTTCTGTTCGATCTCAATATCTCGAGCTATAGATCACCATTTAACTTGATTCTTGGCTCATTGAACTCGCCTCAACTTCCTGTACAAGCACCAAGAAGGACCGAACTGGGTCGAACGTTTTCACGTTCGTCGGAGCTCGACCCCGCACGGATCGAAAAACCAACTTTCGATCCAAATATCTCGAGCTATACATGATCGTTTCTTGTGATTCTTAGCTTGTTGAGTTCGCAAGGAAGTTATGAACAAGTTTCCAGAAGGGATCGAGGCGTGAGGTTGCAGTTTTTAAGTCGGTTTCAAGCTCGCCGGTTTCTGGAAAATTTCTGGCCTCCTACTGTAATTGGTACTTTTCGATCCCTACCCGTCATTTTTTGGTCTTGTGCTAGTTATGAAAGTTGCTCAGAATGATGAAACGAAGGGGACAAGCTCGGCCCCGATACCATTGGTGGTGGTCGGCGGCCGCTCTGTCCCTACCTCCGACTGCCCTTTCCGGCCACCTCCGGAGGTCTAAAATTTTGTTTCTATCCATTTTATGATTCTATGTTTCAATACGATCATTTCGGCGTATTGTACGTATTTTTCGGATATCGTATGAATTAGTTATGAATTTTGTGATTTCGATCGATTTCGATCGTTAGATTTATGATCTGTGAAATTAGGACCTTCAGATGAACTTATAATTTTGATATGATGATCATATGATTGTCCCAGAGGCTTTGTGTGGTCATGGGCGAAGATCCGACCGTTGAATCTTCGTATATGTGCAAAACGGTAATTAGGGGAGCGATTCGTGAGAATCCGCTCGTTGGATTTCATTGTAAATTAGAATCCGGCCGTTAAATGGTAGTTCAATTATGTTTTGGAATATTGACTAAATTCGAATCACATTTGATTAGGTGATTGACGGATTGTATTTGAGTGGGCTATTTCGGCGTTAATTGTATTTGTATTGAAGACGCAGCAGGAATTTCGAGGTGAGTAAAACTCACGTGGTTCATATTACGAACCGAGCGTTTTAAATTTTATTATTTTTGGTAATTGTGTGAAAAATATTTGCGGATTAAATATTTGTTTTAAAATTTCGTGGACTTGAATCACCACGGTCCATAGGTAAGGAAAAATGAATTTTTAATCATACAAATGAATTTCACGATTTTCTTGTGTGAACTATAGATGGTATTAGTAGTCATTCCTGAGTGGATGATTACGTATATATATATTTACGTGGAAAATATATATTGATGAGTGGATTGTTGAGAGATGATATGATTGAGTTGAATTGATGAATTGATTATATTTCAATTGTGTAATTTCATAATAATATGGTGTATCTTAGTTGGGTTGATTTCAGTATGTGATATTATATGTTGTGCTCATTTATAGGTTTAGGGTCGACGTAGTGACCGGTGTGGGGTAATCGGACGCTCTAATCCTGGGTGGATGATGAGATACGATTGGTTGAGTATGTGAAATTGTAGGACGTTCTAAATATATATATAAATATACATATTGATGAAATACGATAATGATAAATATATCGGATGCCATAACCTAAGCCAGGTGACGGGCTACGATTCAGTTAGAGCTCTAGTCTGTCATGTACCGTATTTTTATAAATGCGATGTTGAGGTTTGTGGAGAAAGATGTGAGTTTCGGTTGTCTTGATTTATTGATTTGGTATTTGATTGAGATTGTTAGTACTTCGTGGTTATGAGAATGGTTGAGTATTGACTTGAGTAGAATTGATTATGATTAAATTAAACAACAGTATTTTCTTTTACTCATACGAGCTTTCATAAGCTTACCAGGTTTTGTGTTGTTGCAATCCCGGTACACTATTCAAATGGTGTAGCGGATATTCCTGCAGGTCAGGGTAACCAGGGAGGTGACCGAGCTGCTTAGGTGTTACAGCAGTTATTGTTATTTCATTAGTTGTGAGGTGTGTATGCTCATTTAGAGCTTTACAGTTCGTTTTGGATTTAGGTTGTAATAATTAACCGAGACTAAATTCGGTTTTGATTTTGTTTCGTGTGGTGAGGTTGTTAAGAAAAGAAATTTTCAGGATGATTATTTTATTTGTGGTAATTTTCATGTTTCGGATTTTGAATGTTTATTCTAAAATTCGGGGCGTGACACACAAAATTTTTGGTCACCTGATGACCGTGTGATCGTAATGACACACACACACACACACAGGGCCCTTCTAGTGAGGGATCCCTTTTTTTTGGCCATTTTAAGGGATAGCTTATTATACTAACTTTTCAATCACATATTGGGATATAGATTGTTCAAATTTTAGGTCTATATGAGTAGACCACTTCTATAAATTTTCAGCCACATCGATTATTGTTAAGACATTTAAAACTGTGATTTAAAATTATAAACATGAACAATTCAGGTTGGACAAATTTGGTTCGTCCGTTGATTTGATCTATCTTGGTACCTTCACCATCATCAATTTGGCTGAAATTTATAGAGATGACCTATTCATGGAATCTTAAGAATTAAAGGATCCCTCAATATATATATATATATATATATATATGTATATAGGCATAGGCTTAATAGCCAATTTTCTACCTGTGTTTTCAAAATTAGCCAATTTAATGCCATGTCATCAGTTAATTCGTCAATTTCTCCATCCAAACATTGATTAATTTTGAAATTCTAGGGTATAAAAATGACTAATTTTTAAAATTTAGGGAAGTAAATTGGTTAATTATGAAAGACTAGAGTAGCAAATTTGATGAAGATGTAGAAAATTGGCTATAATAAAACCTAGTGTAGCAAATTAACACTGAAGTGAAACCTAGGTTAGTAAATTGCCAATTATGCCATATATATATATATATATATATATATATGTATGTGTGTGTGTGTGTGTAAACTGGTTATGTGTGTGTATGTATATATATATATATATATAGGATTTTTCTCAGGTAAGGATGTCCTTAGTTTTTCTTAGGTGCGGATTTGGTGTTTTCACCCACTTTTCGATCATATTTTCACATCTTAACCGTTCAGTTTTTAGAGCCTAATGTATAGATCACCTCTGAAAATTTTCAGCCAATTTGGTGATCGTTAAGACATCCAAAACTGTAATTTACCATTATAAATACGAACGGTTCCGGTTCGACAGATTCGGTCCGTTCGTGTAAATTACAGTTTTGGATGTCTTAACGATCACCAAATTGGCTGAAATTTTGCAGGGGGGGTCTATACATTAGGCTCTAAAAACTGAACGGTTAAGATGTAAAAATATGATCGGAAAGTGGGTGAAAACACCAAATCCGCACCTAAGAAAAACTAAGGACATCCTTACCTGAGAAAAATCCTATATATATATATATATATGGAGGGAGGATTAGGAGAGGACATCCAATCCTTACTTTAAGTATTTAAGGATTGCACTATTGTACACTAGTAGATGACTTAATTCAATGATTTCAACCGTTGATCTTTTAGATTCATATGCAAGAATTGTGTCTACAAAAAATCAACCAAATCCATGATCATTTGGTCACTCAAAAGTTTGTAACAAATGTCAACTGTTAGATAAAATTAAAACGAACATTGTGCTAATCAAATGGTTAAACGTTTTCCGATTTTGCTAATTTTTTGGAGGATTTATATGTGTGTAGGTAACTAGAGAGTGAATTGTGTGATTATTAAAATACATGCTAAAAATCAAAACATCCTCACTTTAAGAGTTTAAGGACGTCATCTCTTGCTCCTCCCTATATATATAAATATATATATTCTTTGTTTTTTAAATTTTGGAAGATTTTTGGTATCCGAACCTATATATTGACCAGAACCTTATATTGAATTTGGGACTGAAACAGAGTTTTAATCTTTACAGTCAAACACAAAACTTTAAAATGCAGATGCATAAACGACATGTAGTAGATCCACTTGTTCAAAGCTTCAAGTATGTGGAGCTTAAACAAACCTTATGAGCTAGAATTTATATATTGGATTATAGTCAACACAATTATAATTTTGAAATTTTTGATGAAGTAACTTTAACTATGTGTCCTAGAGGTTTGACTAGCAAGGGAGAATTTCGCCGCCACTAATAATTAAGCTTCCTAAACTTAGATAAATAATATATCGGTAACTTAGATAAATAATATATCGGTAACTGAACTAACAAACCTGACTCAATTATGATACCTGCTATCAATAACATCATTAACCTCATGTTATTATTCATTTTTAAAAGGGTAGTTTGGTATTCTCTCTCTCAGAGCAATTCAACCATGACTCGACTCGTTTGAACAAGGCAACAACATCGACTTCAGCAGCGACGTCACCGTCGATTGCGCTGGAGAGACGATGCAACGTGGAAGACGCTAAAGCAGCCGTCGATTACTGCATAGATGGAATCGTAGTGGAGGAGGTCGATTTGGAAGAGGTGGAGGCGCATCAAGGCTCTTTCTAGGTCTTCCAGATACTTCTTCCCACCCTTGTCCTCTGCAAGAACAACAATTTTGAGACATTGGAGAGTGGGACAACATGTGGGCGACACCAGCAGTAAAAGACCGAAGTAATCAGTCAGTCCTCACCACAACAACACCCACACCATTATTATTCTCACTTTCTCTTGCTCTCACTCACTAGCTCTTTGACAACCCCCACCTTTCTTTAGTGTCGCCCTTCCAAATTGGGACTGATTGTGTTCAGGGTCGGGCTGTTAGACCCAAAGGCCAAGCTCAGTTCGTGGAACGAAGAAGATGATAGTCCCTGCAATTGGGTCGGTGTTAAATGCAAATTAGAGGGGATTGGGTTTCTTATCGTAGAAAATATTGAATTTTGAGGTGTAGATGAGGGAGATTAGGTGGCTTTATGGGTTGGAGGTGATGAAGCTCTCAGCTCCTGTGGCTTCCGTCACCATCTCTCTTATTTTGGAAAATGGAAGAGAGAGAAATGACTGTTTTTTTTTTTTTGAATAAAGAGCTGGTACAGCTGCCCTCATGCCTTGATTAATGAAACTGTCGATTATAATGAGAGATATTGAGCTTAAACCCCTGATTACAATAAGCATCTAGAGTTTTTTCCAAAAATAATATCAGAAATTTCTACAGGAGATTTGTATTCTAACAAACACCAACTAGCAAAGAGTGCAGAATTAGCTACTCCATTTGCTTTAACATAGCAGTGACATAGCGGAAAGATAACTTGATTTGTAACCCGATTACAAAATAGCATAATTACCAGCTTTAGCACAACTTTCCTCTGATGTTGCCACCAAAAAATAAATCCGACGACACTTAATCTCATCCTGCCACTAGGCAGTAGCGACTATTTGACAAAGCAAAAAAACCTCCGCCTACCTAGAGCAGACAAGGCACATTGAGTGCATACACAAGCACAAGACCCGACTAGTCCTACACAACAAGCGTAGAGATTTATTGCACTCCAAAGACGCGACATAAAGAAACAGCTGCTACAAATAAAACTAACAACAAAACTAAAATAGGTAGCCCAGACCGGGCCCATAAAGGGAGCCCTAGCTCAAGCCTTAATACAGGAAGCAAGAGAATTGCACATTGCTAGCCAAGCCTGGCCCAATCCACCACCCGCCGCCGCCGGCGAATGACCACCAACGCCGCCTCTCCTGAAACTCCAAACTGCCACCACCAGCATGCAGGAAACACCCTTGCGTCGTGGATGCACGCTACTAGCAACCAGCCCCTTCACCAGATCAAATCCAATAGATCCGATCCAGATCGATAAGTGCAACGTCGCGCCGCCACGAGCCCTCCACCACCTAGCAGCCTCCGGAGTCGCGCCTCCCATCCCCTACGCTGATGAGGCCAGCGATGAACAACCCAAATCTCGACAGCCACCGTGATTTCCCCTTGCTCCAATCTGCACACTACCACCAAAGACCCCTGATATAGACAAGGATGTCGATCGAGAGATCCGACTTACTCTAGACCCTCAAGGACCGACGAGGCCTGTCCGACGACGGCGAGAGGGCACACCGCCAGACAGGGATGGAAGATCGACTCGTGCTCTCAGACGACTATTGTCGCTCGTGCTCTAGACGGTAGTATTAAAGGTTTGAGAAATGACTGTTTTTAGAGAGAAGAGAAGAGACAAGTTTACATTTAAAAATATGCCAAGTGGCATGCTAACTAACAGAGTCGTTAACTGCAGGTATCATAATTGGGTCGTATTTGTTAGTCCAGGTATTAATATGTTATTTATCTAAGTTCAGGAATCTTAATTATTAGTGGCAGAAAGTTCATGTACTGTTTCTAAATTTCTCCCAATTAGCAAGGACCAAGTTCTAGTTATCTAATTTTGTTCACTAAAAAAAAAAGGCAACGAATAAAACTCACTTTATTTGATAAAAAAATTTAAAAAAAAAAAAACTCACTCTAAATTTTGTATCTTATCAATAGTACCTCGAATTTATAGCCACACTCATTTTTTATGTTGGACATCATCGAAGTCGTTAACTCTTGTGTCAAGTGACATTTCTTCATGGGTATTTTATGTTGTATTGATTTTCGTTGTTTGCTTTGTTTTTCTCATTTAGTCTTGTATTTGTTTGCTCTTTACTAAGCTTTTAATCAAATTATCAGACTATAAAAAATAAAATAAAAACATTATCATTTCATTGACGAGAGAAGTACTAAACTTTGATTCATTTGTGATGAACGTTTGAGTTCAGGAGGTCTGGAAAACACCCAATTGGTATTTGGTTCTGGGCTGCGAGAATTAAAGCTTGCGAGGCAGATCCAATTTAGTTAATCTGATATGTAAACTTTGCGACAGTCTTGTTAGTGAGAAACAAGGAAATGACGGATTTATACCTCAAAATATGCCACATGGCATGAATGTTAATGTCGTCAGTATAGGTGTACGCATGATAAGTCGGGCTAGAAAATTGGGGCAGTAATCTGTGATAATTTCAAGAAGTGAGGTACTAAAATTAGAATGGGTTTTAGTTATGGTACTGTTTTTTTTTTCCCACTAAAAAATAAATCTTTCATCAGTTCTTTGGTCCTTTCAAATAAAAGGGCTGTGAGTTGGTTTGAAAAATCAGACACCAATTCTAATAAAAAGGTTTCTAATTTTATCCTCTCAAATCAAATATTAAATCAGAAGTCCTATGAAGAAATTACAATGCATATGTAATTATCGGTTGGAACACAATTCTAATTTATTTTCAATATTCCTAATGAGTAGATTTTTTTTTAAATGATTAATGTGCAATTTTATTATAGTTTTATACTGTAAGGCATTCTTATACTTGTGCATTGTAACCCAGCGACTTAGCTAAAGGGTATCTTAGGTTTCAATGAAACAACCCTTTCGCCACTTTCTACTCTCATCCCATAACTAAGGATTGTTGTCTCTTTATCCGCGGCAAAAAAGGTGCATTTTGGCATTCATGGTAGACATCTATGTATGACCCCAACTTTTATTTGGTGAGTCGTCTACTACTACAAAAATTAAGGGACTCAAAGGGTTGCCGGTTTAGGTTTGAAAGACTAACTATCGATCTCCTAGATGAAGATTTCAAGTTCAAGTTCAAACGAAGGGATGAATACAAATGCTACCGCAGCCCATAGCTCATCATGGTCGGATGCTACTACTTAAACACCAACAATGATTTAGGGTTGGTGGTAGAAATCTCGTTTCATTCATTGGGGACTTAGGTCCTCAAGCATCATTTCCCTCATATGTTGCGCAAAGAGGACTCTCTCAACTTGATTGGGATATCTATAGGTAGAGTTTGAGGATCAATTATTTTGTTGTGATTTGTGGAACCTAAAGCAGAAAGTTTTGGTGATATTGAACATTCGGCTTTGGTCCACTCGATCCTACTACTTAAGTGGTTTTAGTGGAGGTGGATCTACAATATGAAAATGTAAAGAGACTCTATCGTGCTTCTGGTTGGTTTGTGCACAAAACTAGAGAGGCGTGACCGATTCCTCACTAAACTCTAGACTAGTAAAGCAGGTACCAAAATACGGGGGTATCGTTGCTTCATTACGGTGCCACATCTTGAGTTTAGAGTTGCAGCTTACCATAATTAATCGGGGCGGGGTAGGAGAAACCAATTGGTGCACAACCCGCACCCAACTTTTTCATTTTGCAACACTTCTATGCCCAAGACCTAGCTACAGACATGGTTTCAATGAAGTGGCTCATTATCAGTGGCGTATCTAGGATTTGAAAATAAGGTGGACTAAATTAATTGGTGTTCATTTTTTTTGGGCGAAGCCTTTTTATTTATTTATTTATTTATTACTATTTTTTTATATATATCTCTATAGAAACCTGCATAAAATCAATGCCTCCAATTTAGAGTCAAAATCATTGCATAATAAGTACTATAAAATAAGAACACTCAAATCTACATACACAACATAACCTAAAAATTCATTAAACACCAAAAAATATGAAGCATAAACAGAACCACCATTTGATATAAACGACCTAGAATATGAAAACAGAAAGTTCTAAGAAAGAAATAAAGCATGGCAGAACATGGTGGACTCACAATATTGAAGGTAAGCCCTTGAACATTCATATCAAGAACAAGAACCCATTTTTGGAAGCTGTAATTGGCGAGTATACTTGGCATTTGTAAGTAGTAAAAGATCTCATAGAAGGAGAGGGATAAATGGTGCCCAAAAGTTAAACCATTTCACAAAAGTTATATTCATCTAAAAAATACTTCACTAAGCCAAAAGGGAAGAGCCAAATTGAATGGGAAAAACAAAAAAAAGGAAAAGCTACATGCATCGTCTGCAATATGGAGAGACAAACGAAAAGCAAATATTTTTTATGGTTTTTTTTTGTTTTTTTTTGCTGGCTATTACACATATATCCCTAATTCTGTATTTTAAACTAAATATGGATTGGGCTGTAGCCCAAATAGCCTTTGCTATTGATACGCCCCAGCTCGTTATTTAACTCGGTGACTTTGAAATCGGATACCCAATTCTTTGGGGTAAAGAAAGCCACTGATATTGAGATGTGTGAGCATGCAAGAAAGCTCAACTCACTGAAATTGTAGTCTCCCCAATTGGAGATTGTTCCACATCTTAATTTGCCAAATGAGAATGGCTTACTTGTGGTATCCTTGGTAAAAAAAACAAGAAGATGGCAAGACCTCGTGGTAGCAAAAAAAAAAAAAAAAATTGAAGATTGATTAGCAAAAGAAAAAGAAAAAGAAAAAGGAAGAAAATCCTTCTGATGAACGTCCAGAAGTGAAGAGCGGAATAAGAAGGTGCTTAAAATGGATGAGGGGTCTGTCACGCCCCGAATTTTTTGAATAAAAATTCAAAATCCGAAACATGAATTACTACAACTTAAAATAGTCATCCTGAAAAATTTCTTTTCTTAACAACCTCACCACACGAAATAAATTCAAAACCGGATTTAGTCTCAAATCATTAATCCAACTCAATCGTATCATCCCTCAACAATCCACCAATCAATATATTCCACGTAAATATATATATATATATATATATATATATATATATATATATATATATACGTAATCATCCACTCAGGAATGACCACTAATACCACCTACAGTTCACACAAGAAAATCGTGAAATTCATTTCTATAATTAAAATTCATTTTACTTACCTATGGACTGTAGTGATCAAGTCCATGTGATTTTAAAAACAAATATTTAATCCACAAATATTTTTCACACAATTACAAAAATAAATAATTTAAAGTACTCTGTTCGTAATATGAACCACGTGAGTTTTACTCACCTCGAGACTCCCGCTGCGTCTTCAATTAAAATATAAAACTACACCGAAACAGCTCACCCAAGTACAACCCGTCAATCACCTAATCAAATCTGATTTCAATTTAGCCAATAATTCCAAAAATAACTAAACTACCATTTAACGGCCGGATTCTAATTTATAAGAAAATCTGACGGACGGATTCTCACGAATCGCTTAACTAATCACCGTTTTACACTTATACGAAGATCCAACGGTCAGATCTTCGTCCATGACCACACAAAGCCACTGGGATAGTCATATCATCATCTTATCAAAACTACAAGTCCATCGGACGGTCCTAATTTCACAGATCATAAATCTAACGATCGAAATCGATCGAAATCTCAAAATTCATAACTAAATCATACGATATCCGAAAAATATGTACAATATGCCAAAATGATCGTATTGAAACGTAGAATCACAAAATATACAGAAACTATATTTTAGACCTCCGGAGGGGGCCGAAAAGGGCCTGCCGGAGTTAGGGGCAGAGCCGCCGCTGACCACCACCAATGGTGTAGGGGCCGAGCTTCTCCCCTTCGTTTCATCATTCTGAGCAACTTTCATAACTAGTACAAGACCAGAAAATAACCGGAAGAGGTCAAAATTTACCAAACACAGTCGGCGGCAGGAATTTTTCCAGAAACCTGCGAGCTTGAAACTGACATAAAAAGTGCAACCTCACGCCTTGATCTCTTCTGGAAACTTGTTCAGAACTTCATTGCGAACTCACCAGGCCAAGAATCATAAAAAACGGAGGTCTACATCTCGAGATATTCGGATCGAAAGTTTCGTCGATCCGATCGGGTCTGATTTCCAGCTGCCACCACAGGCCGCGCCGCCATGTAAAACTGCTTGTGGGAGCTTCAGGAGGTCGAGTCGATGTAAAGGGAGGAGTTTCACTTGGTTTGGTGGCCGAAAACACGAGGAGCTCGTTTTGGTTCGTTTTCGGGTCCGACTAGTTCGGGCGATTTCGCCGGAGCTAGAGGCCGTGACGGTGGAAGCGACGCCGTCCAGCAGGTAGAGAAGCTCGAGGCGAAGGCGTAGGACTTGGTCTGGGGTCAATTGATGGTCTGTGGAGGGAGAACGATCTTGGAGAATTTTGCTCCCTTTCTCGGTCGGTCTCGGACGGGGGAGAGAGAGCTTGAAGCTGATGAATAGTGAATTCCGAAAATAGAAGGGAGGCCGGACCAAAATGGAAACTTTCTGAAAATATTCTAGGGTTTTTTCTATTTATACTCAAAATAGAAATAATTTCTAAATTCCATAACTAATTCAAAAAAAATCCGGACAATGTGTTCCGCATACGCACGGATACGTATTGACGAGCTCTACAACTTCCATGAATGAAGTTTTCCCAAATTTTGCACGTATAAAAAGTCGATTTCTAAAATCGAGCTTTTCGTTAAAATAATCGTTTCGAACCTTCGATAATTAAAAAAATGAAATATTATCGAACAACATTCGTGAAATCGTACAATAATCATTCAACACAATTACGCAAATTTAAAATGAAAATTGCGGTTATTACAGGGTCTTTCACCTCTCCTAGTGCTTAGAGGGAATGTTGATGACTTGCTCTCAATTTTCATGTAGAAGTTTTAATTTCGTGAGAATTGTAAGGGCTTGAGGGTTTAGAATTTAGGCCCTAATTCTGGCTAGGATTTATGACATTGAAGATGTGGATTTTGCTATGATAATGACATTTTCTGAAAATGTCATTGAAACAAGTCAATTTGTATAATTTTTTGTTTAACTATAAATGAATTAACGTATTCCCAAAAAAAAAAAAAACCCTTGTGCATTTTTTTTATATGTCTTCTATAAAATTTTGTTTTGATGTCATTTGAATCTAAGTACATATTCAAACTCATCAAAAGGTAAATATTTGTCTTCCATCGCGCCACCTCTACTTCACCTTGCTCGTCCTATGATGACAATGAGAGTTGAACTCGTAATCTCTATAGTATTAGTTATTTTAGATTATAGCTCATCAGGAACAAAAAAAAAAAAGTAACTCCAAAGCAGTGCCCAAAGCACCAAAATAGGGCAAAATCAACCCATTTACCCTACCAACAGATTTTTGTTCTAACTAACTCAATTTAACAGTTAAATATCAATTTTAGCCTCCGAAGGATTATGAAATTAAACCATTGCCACTCTCTCGCTCTCTCTCTCTCTCTCTCTCTCTCTCTAATCTTCTTTCTTTGACTTCAGTCGGCGACATTGACATCTGACCCTTGGCCACAACGCAAACCCCGCAGGCTGCTACATCAACCTTTCCCTCCCCGGCGGTAGTTCACCAGCGAGCCCACCTGAGGTGATTTTCTGGTGAGATTGTTGTGCGGGAGGTCCAAGCTCACCAAAACTAGAAGCCGTCCGTATGACGCTGAAAATCTGCTGGAGAAGCGGTTGTACGATCGATAGACTCAATGTCCCGATGAGGCTATCGAGCTCGGTGGGAGATTCCGGGCATTAAAGAGACTCGAGGACAAGTCCAAGTGCCGTAGGTCCTTGAGGAATCCGATCGATCTGCTGTCTCATTCGGTCCAGAAACCGTCTTATTCGATATGCCGATTCCTGCAACGTCTTGTTTCTTCGCTACAGTGGACATGAGATTGCGTCTTCCCACCAAGACCAACGATGATGATGACACAGGAATGGGTTGTTTGGGCAGGAATTGGCTTCTGTTTTGGAAACTTGGCACTTAAAATTGGAGCATGAAACTTGGCACTTCAAACTTGCTTCTATTTTCCTTTGGGTAGTTTTTGTTTCCAGTTCTTGCATTTCTTCTTTGGCTTTTGCTCTGTTTATGTTTTTTTTTGTTGGTTACAAAAGCGTACTCTGTTTCTTCTTCTGTGGTTGTAATGGTCCTATTGTCAAAAAAACAAAAAAAACAAAAAAAAACAAAATTGGAGCATGAAAAGGGTTAAACATTGTTTTCTAAGGGCTAAGAAATCTGAAGCTAATTGGCCATCTCTCTTGGTTTTGCAAAATAGTGAGCATATACATGCTGCAACCTTAATTAAGGTGTGTCCCGTGCATTATGTTTAATATGTAAGTGGATATTCTAAACCTTAAGTTTTGGTAAAACAGGGCAGAAGGCTCATAAGGAAAGGAAAAAAAAAAGTTTTATTGGGAGCAATAAAAGTCTATTAAAGGTCTATTGGGGGCAAAAAATATTTTGAATTGATGTAAACTCCTCATTGTTTTCCTTAATCAAAGTTTCATTTGTCTATTCTTAGGGAGATTATTTCTTATTCTGACGATCAAAAGATTTGTTGGAGGGCAACAAAGGTCTATTGATAGGGGGAGCAATAAACCTCTCCGGCGCCGTGTGAGATCTCCGATGACCTATTGGAGACTGTCACATCCCGAATTTTAAGCAAATAAAAATCAATATATATAATCCCGAATATATATATGCGTGAATAATCAGTCATCAATACCAAATACTTAGAAAACGTTTTCCTTTTTAAGCCAAGTACATACTGATATCCTGAAACAACTACTACGATACACACTCGTTCACAGAGTTATATATTACACACCTCACGAATTAAATTGTCAACAAAATAAACGTAATTGGCTCCTTAGAGTCATAACATAGCGGAAGTCATAATCATGACAAAGTCAATGAAACTTGCTTCCTAACCTTACTGCTGTACCCAAGCCACCTCAGCTTCAACCACGATCAACCTCACCTGCAGGATTAACCCCTACACCGTAGAATAGTACACCGAGTTATCACACAACGAACCCGGTAAGCTTTATGAAAGCTTGTATGAGTAACTCAAAACAATGGTAAATCAACACACATAAAGTAACTCCAAAATACTCAAAAACATAAAAGAATGAATACTCTCAAGACTCTCTTTTAAAACTCAAGCTTATGAGACTCAAGTAACCTCATAGGACCACTCACATTTGGCAGACAGACTAGAACTCTAACTGATCTCAACCAACAACTCGACGCAAGGGCATGGTTCACGATTATAATGCTATTAGAAACCACCAGCCCGGTACAAGAGCGTGGTACACTCGTGACCTATTGATCTCCACAAATCAAAACAATTTATTGTTTCTCAAACAATAAAACTCAACACCTTTCTCAATATATTGTTTTCTCAAAAAGTAACATTCAAACAATAATAGCAACACAATCATGCATATTGTTTCCTCAACACAAATTCATCAATACATATATATTTGACGTAAATAATATATATACATAGACATTCACGCAAGAATGCCTATTAATACCAACTATAGTTTGCAGTTAAATATAACCTATAAACAATAAAAGTAACTTCGTTCGTAAATGAACAATGTAAGATTACTCACCTCTAGTCCAACTGCGTCTTCTATCAATCAAAATCGCAATAATCCAAACGCTCGTCAACTCAAACCGTCAAGTACCTAACCAAGACGATCCAACGGTCGGATTCTAAAATAAGGACGATCAAACGGTCCGATCGAATTTAAACGATGATCCAACGGTCGGATCCTCAAGGATCATCCTTGGAAACATCCTATCAAAATTATACGAAAATCCGGAGGACGGATTCTCACGAATCGCCTCCCAAATCACTGTTTTACAATTATACGAAGATTTAATGTTCGGATCTTCGCCCGTGACCTCACAAAGTCATCGGGAGATTTATACGATCAACATATCAAAATTTGAAGCAAAACCGATGGTCTGATCTTTGCAGATCGTAAACCGGAGATAAAACTTAAAAACTGTAAATAGTAACGTTAAAACGTAAGTCCACTATTTATCAACTTTTTCTAAAATAACCTTGTAATATATCAAAACGCTCGTATGTATGCATAGATCATCGCCTAGATAATAAAAACTCAATACAAGGTCTGACGCGCAGCTACAAGAGGCGATCAGTGGGCAGTCAACGCCGACCAACTAGCTCCTATGCAAAAGTTGTCAACTACAAAATTATTCAAAATGACAAGATAAGCAATTATCATACCTAGACTTAAGCGAGATTTGGTCGAAATCGTCCTAGATCGAGCTTTGAAGTTGGACTAATTTCGTTGATCATATCCTAGATCTGTTCTGGGTCGTCAAAAACTTCAAATCGTGATCTATCGCTCTACACTCCCAATCGTCAAGTAAAGAGGATATGAGGATGATCAACAGGGGGATGAGATCACGAAAACAGGAAGGATCAGCTCGTGCAACGCCGGCACTGCCAAGATCCGATCGGGTCAAGTTTGAGGATCCGGGGAGCTTTGATCCAACCCTGGGAGCGGCGGCGCGGCAAGCCGATGGGGGGGAGGTTTGGGCGGCTCAGGGCGAACGCGGGGAGGGCCGGGTAGGGTGCGGTGGAGGTTGGGAAGGCCATGTTCAGCCCGGGTTGGGTCGAAACTGGTCGGCCGAGAGGGAGGAGAGAGAACAGAGAAAACTGGGGGAGGAAAATATAGAAAAGGAAAATATTGGGATTTTTCAATCTTTATAGATATTTCCCAAATTTCAATCGTCAATAAATTTCTCATACAAACTCCGATTTTTGCCTTCCTCATATGATGGACTCGTATCAACGAACGCTACAACTTTCATGAATGAAGTTTTCCCAAATTTTGTACGTATAAAAATTCAATTTTCACGACCCTTAAATAACGTTCGTTTCGAAAATAAAATTCGTTCGAAACCTATCTCCTCATACAATGACATACGAAGCAAGCCGAAAATTCATAATTCATATTATTTAACAAATATTGAATTACATAAATTAATTCTATGAAAAAAACGGGTCTTCACAGTCTACATCCGGTAAAGGAATTTCGTCTCGAAATTCAAGTACGCTCGTGGACAAAAAGGTGTGGATACTTTTTCCTCATATCAGGCTCTAACTCCCATGACGCATTGCCCTCATCATGATGGCTCCACAACACTTTCACTAAGTCGACCTCCTTCCTACGCAGCTGTTTTGTTGACCTATCCAAGATACGAACAGGTTCAATAACAAAGGTTGTATCTGCATTCACCTCAATTGTACCATGATCAATCACATGGGACTCATCTCAGATGTACTTCCTGTGCATAGACACATGGAAGACATTGTGTACACCAAACATGCTAACAGGTAAAGCAAGCCGATATGTCAACTTTCCGACCCTTTCCAGAATCTCAAAATGTCCAACATACCTCGGTGTGAGTTTCCCCTTCTTGCCAATCTCACCACACCTTTCATAGGTGAGACTTTCAAGAACACATGATCACCTACCTCAAACTCTACTGGTCTCCTCTTCAAGTTAGCATAGCTCTTCTGCCTACTTTGAGCGGTCTGAATCCTGTCTCAGATGGTAGTGATCTTCCCAACAGTCTCTCGAACGATCTCAGGACCCAATTATTGCTTACCCACTTCTGTCCAACACATAGGAGTCCTACATGGCCTACCATAAAGAGCCTTATATGGAGCCATACCGATACTGGAGTGATAACTGTTGTTGTAGGTAAACTCTACCAATGGCAAATGATCCGCCCAACTTCCCTTGAAGTCCAGTACACAAGCTCTAAGCATGTCCTCCATCACCTGATTCACTCTCTTGGTCTGTCCATCTGTCTATGGATGAAATGCAGTGCTCATAGCTAAAGATGTGCCAAAAGCCTTATGGAACCTACGCCAGAATCCTGAAGTGAAACGAGCATCCCGATCAGAAACAATTGTTATTGGCAAACCATTAAGCTTTACTATCTCATTCAGATACAACTTACACAATGCATCGCCTGAGTAAGTCTTCGCCACAGGAAGAAAGTGTGCTGACTTTGTTAATCGGTCAACAATCACCCAAATCAAGTCATAACTTTGCCTGGACCTAGGCAATCCAATCACAAAGTCCACGAAGATCTCTTCCTATTTCCAAACGGGAATCTGCAAGGGTTTCAGCATCCCTGCGCACCTCTGATGCTCTGCCTTCACTTGCTGACATGTAAGACACTTCGATACATATTCTGCCACATCCCACTTCATTCCATACCACCAAAACTGTCTTCATAGATCCATATACATTTTGGTACCCCCTGGATATATAGTGTATCGAGATCTATGTGCTTCCCGCATAAGCTCGTCGTTGAGGTTATCAACGCTCGGGACATACAATCTCCCTCGACATCTCAACCCTTCATCTGCCTCAATAGTCCACTCAGAAGGGCCCTCCACATTTGGATCAGCAGCCATCTTAGCAATCCTCGCCTGAAAAAACTCATCGAGTATCTGACCCTGAATGATCCTGGAAATCAAGGTGGACTGTAAGGTCGTACTACCTAGAAAGATTCCATGTCTTTCTCCTACGGGCATAAGATCAAACTCCAATGTAACTTCCAATAGGAGCCACTCCTGCACCATAAGCGATGCCATGGTTACTCGGGGTTTCCTACTCAAAGCCTCCGCCACTACATTGACCTTTCCGGGATGATACTCCAAAGTGAAATTATAGTCTTTGATGAACTCCATCCATCTTCTCTGCCTCATGTTCAACTCCTTCTGGCAGAATAGATATTTCAAACTCTTATAATCAGAAAAGAGTTCGAACTTCTCACCATAAAGATAGTGCCTCCAAATCTTCAAGGCAAACACCACTGCCGCTAGCTCTAGATCATGAGTGGGGTAGTTCCGCTCATGAACCTTCAGCTGTCAAGAACCATAAGCAAAAACACCACCACTTTGTATCAACACCCACTCCAAAACTTGATGAGATACATCATTGTAGACAACTAAACCACCTCTATTAGTAGGCATAGTCAACACTGGAGCAGTAGTCAACCTAGTCTTCAGCTCATTGAAGGCCTTTTCACACTCATCCATCCATACAAACTGAGTGTCCTTCCTTGTCAACTTGGTCAAAGCTGAAGCAATACCAGAAAACCCTTCAATGAAATGCTTATAATACCCTGCCAATCTGAGAAAACTACGGATTTCTGTAATAGTAGTTGGGCAACTCCAACTCATCACCACTTCAACCTTCGAAGGATCCACAGAAACTCCATCCTTCGAAACTACATGACCAAGGAACTTGACTTCCTTCTATCAAAAATCGCACTTCTTAAACTTGGCAAACAATTTCTTCTCTCTCAACATCTGCAGCACAATCCACAAATGCTTCTCATGCTCACCAGACTACAGTGAATAAATCAAGATGTCGTCCACAAACACTACAACAAACTGATCCAAATAAGGACTGAACGTGCGGTTCATCAAGTCCATGAATGCTGCAGGTGCATTAGTTAGGCCAAAAGGCATGACAAGGAACTCATAATGCCCATACCTGGTCCTGAATGTCGTCTTAGGGATATCCAACTCCTTCACCCTCAGTTGATGATAACACAGTAGCCTCCCTAAGCTGATTGAGCAAGTCATCAATTCCAGGTAAAGGTTACCTCTTCTTGATGGTTACCTTGTTCAGTTGAAGATAATCTACACATAGCCGAAGTGAATTGTCCTTCTTCTTTACGAATAGCACTGGCGCGCCCCAAGAGAAACACTAGCCCGTATGAACCCTTGTGCAAGTAACCCCTCAATCTGAACCTTTAACTCCTGAAGTTCAGCCGGTGCCATCCGATAGGGTGCCTTCGGTATAGGAGAAGTACCTGGTATCACATCAATGAAGAAGTTCATTACTCTTTTAGGAGGCAACCCTGGTATCTTCTGGAACACCTCAGCATACTCTGAGACTACAGGAATCCTGTAATCATTGATGTATTATTCCCTGTTTCAATATGTGCCAAGATCCCTGTCCTCATGGCGATGTCGGACTTCAGACAACGGTAATGAAACACTGATTGTCCAGGAACATGGAATGACACAATTATCCTAAAGCAATCAATCACTGCATGGTTTAGGTTCAACCAATCTATACTCAAAATCACATCATATGTGTGATCCAGAATAACAATCAAGAGAGATGCCAAGAGGTGAGGTGACACACAAAGATCTAGTGAGAGGCATAGCAGTCAAACCCAACACATCTACCACAAAACTAGATATAAAAGAGTGGGAAGCTCCGGTATCAAATAATACTCTATCAAGATAGCTATAAACAGATATGGTACCTTCCACCCTAGTGCCTCCTTGACCAGTGGCGAAGACTCTAGCCTGACCTTGAGGTTGTTGCCTCTGCTGGTTCATTTGGCCCCTATCCTGTTGCTGTGGACAAACCCAGGAGACATGTCATGCCTGGCCACAAGTAAAGCACACCAAGTTCTTTAGTTTCTGACAGTTCCGAGAAATGTACCCCAACTCATGGCAATTGAAACATTTTAGAGGTGCCACCTGTCTAATAGGTACTGCCCTAGCAGGTGCTGCAACCATGGCCCTAGCTGGTGCCTGCTGGTTAGTCATTTGCCGCTTCCAGAAGTTACCTCTATTGCCCGCTGTATGGCTGCTCTCAGCAGCTGCCTTTCCCTTCCTCTGAAAATCTCCCTCAGCTGTCTGCTTTTCCAAGAGAATCTGGTTTTCTTGCTCGATGGTTAATGCCTTAACCACAACGAGTCCTAGTTCCGTTAGTTCCAAAATGGCTACTTCCCGTTGAATCTAAGGGCTCAGCCCCAGTTGAAACTTCATGGCTAAACTCTCAGGATCTAGCTGTCTCACATACTAAAACAACCGGTTGAACTCTGCCTCATAATCCCTCACACTCAACTTCCCTTGAGTTAGTGAACAGAACTGCCTCTCCAACTAGTGTCTCATTGTAACAGGGAAGTATTTCTTCCTGAAGAGTTCCACGAACTCATCCCAGGTTAGAGTGGTCACATCTATCATTCTCTCGGTGCCACTCCACCACAACCATGCATCCTCTTGAAGCATGAACGACGATATCTTCCTCTTCTCCAGTTCATCACAAATCACCATCTGGAAGTAGCCCTTCATACTTTCGATCCACTGATCTGCCAACATGTAGTTTGTACCACCCTTAAATGGAACTGCTCCCAAACTAGAAATTTCCTTTGCCAATTTCGACAAGTGAGTGGTATCCGCCATCGGGTGGAACTGGCAGCTCGAACTCTGGTGCTTCCACTTCCTCCTCATAGAACACCACCCCTACCCCCTACCTCTGCCCCTACTTCTGGGTCTCCCTTGACCCCTACCTCTACCTCCAACCAAGTCCATTACCTGAGAAGCATTGCAATATATGATTAATACTTGTATAACCATCAGCACAAGTATACATTAATCACGTTAACCAAATAATCATAATTCACTTCAGAGGGTTTAATTTCATTCCAAATACTTAATCCGGTTAATCTAAAGGCTCGCCTTCCTTACAATAAACTAACTCAAGAAACTATACAAAGTTTCTATACTTCAATTATCGAGTCTACACCACTCTCACGACTCACGACACTAACCCTTCCTACATACCCAATGATTATACCAATACTGAACAGCATATGATGAGGATCCGCTGCAGACAGGCCATCACCCGAGGGGTACAGATTATAACTAAATATGTATCTTACGCTCTGATACCAAACTGTCGCGCTCCGATTTTTAAGCAAATAAAAATCAATATATATAATCTCATAATTATACATGAGTGAATATTCAGTCATCAATACCAAATACCTAGAAAACTTTTTCCTTTTTAAATCAAGTACATACTGATGTCCTTAAACAACTACTACGATACACACTCGCTCACAAAGTTATATATTACACACCTCGCGAATTAAATTGTCAACAAAATAAATGTAAGAGGCCCTTAGAGTTATAACATAGCGGAAGTCATAATCATGGAAAAGCCAATAAAACTTGCTTCCTAACCTTATTGCCGTACCCAATCTATCTCAGCTTCAACCACGATCAGCCTCACCTGTAAGATTAACCCCTACACCGTGGAATAGTACACCGGATTGTCACACAACAAACCTGGTAAGCTTTATGAAAACTTGTATGAGTAACTCAAAATAATGGTAAATCAACACACACAAAGTAACTCCAAAATACACAAAAACATAAAAGAATGAATACTCTCAAGACTCTCTTTTAAAACTCAAGCTTATGAGACTCAAGTAACATCATAAGACCACTCATCTTGACATTCAGACTAAAGTTCTAACTGATTGCAAACAACAACTAGACGCGAGAGCATGGTTCACGATTATAATGCTATTAGCAACCACCAGCTCGGTACGAGGGCGTGGTTCACTGATAGTATGCCATGATCACTCCCGTGACCTATTGATCTCCACAAATCAAAACAATTTATTGTTTCTCAAACAATAAAACTCAACACCTTTCTCAATATATTGTTTTCTCAAAAAGTAACATTCAAACAATAATAGCAACACAATCATGCATATAGTTTCCTCAACACAAATCCATCAACACATATATTTCACGTAAATAATATATATACATAGACAATCACGTAAGAATGCCTATTGATACAAACTATAATTTGCAGTTAAATATAACCTATAAACTATAAAAGTAACTTCATTCGTAAATGAACAATGTGAGATTACTTACCTCTAGTCTAACTGCGTCTTTTATCAATCAAAATCACAATAATCCAAACACTCGTCAACTCAAACCTGCCAAGTACCTAATCAAATACGGTCTTTGTTTAGGAAAGGAAACATGAAATAAACTTAAACGACTATCCAACGGTCGGATTCTAAAATAAAGATGATCCAAGGGTTGGATCGAATTTAAAAGATGATCCAACAGTCGGATCGAATTTAAACTATGATCCAACGGTAGGATCCTCACAGATCGCCTCCCGAATCACTGTTTTAAAATTATATAAAGATTCAACCGTCGGATCTTCTCCCGTGACCTCACAGTCATCGGGACATTCATACTATCAACATATCAAAATTTGAAGCAAAATCGGTGGTCTGATCTTCGCATATAGTAAACCGAAGATAGAAGGTAAAAACAGTAAATAGTAACGTCAAAACGTTAATCCACTATTTATCAACTTTTTCTAAAATAACCTTGTAATATATCAAAACACTCGTATGGATGCATAGATCATCGCCTAGATAATAAAAACTTAATATAAGGTCTGACGCGCTGTCACAAGCAGCGGTCAGTGGGCGGTCAACACCGGCCAACCACCTCCGATACAAAAGTTGTCAACAACAAAATATTCAAAATGACAAGGTGAGCAATTATCATACCTAGAGCTAAGCGAGATTTGGTCTAGATCGTCCTAGATCTTCCTAGATCGAGCTTTGAAATTGGATTAATCTCGTGCGTCTGATCAGATCCTAGATCTGTTCTGGGTCGTTAAAAACTTCAAACCTTAATCTATCGCTCTACACTCTAAATTGTCATGCAGAGAGGATATGGGGATGATCAACATGAGGAGGAGATCATGAAAACGGGAAGGATCGGGCAGTGCAAGCCGATGGGGGGAGGGAGCGATTGGGCTGCTCGGGGCGAACGCGGGGAAGGTCGGCAGCGGTGGAGGCCGGGAAGGCCGTGTTCCGGCCGGGTCGGGTCGGAATGGGTCGGCCGAGAGGGAGGAGAGAGAACAAAGAAAACTGGGGGAGGAAAATATTGGGATTTTTGAAAAAATCCGGAATTTTTCTATCTTTATAAAAATTTCCCAAATTTCAATCATCAATAACTTTCTCATACGAACTCTGATTTTTGTGTTCCACATATGCACGGACTCGTATCGACGAGCTCTACAACGTTCATGAAGGAAGTTTTTTCAAATTTTGTACGTATAAAAAGTCAATTTCACGACCCCCTAAATAATGTTCGTTTCGAAAATAAAATTCGTTCGAAACCCATCTCCTCATACAACGACATACGAAGCAAGCCCAAAATTCATAATTGATATTATTGAATAAATTCAATTACATAAATTAATTATATGAAAAAATCGGGTCTTCACAGTCTACCACCGGTGAGGTTTCATAAACTTTTATTGCCCCTCAATAAAGGTCTACCCGGGGGAAAATGAAGGTCTGTTAGGGGGCAATAAAGGTTTATTGGGGGAAGGGGGCAATAAACCACTCCGGTGACCTGTGAGATCTCCAATAACCTCTTTAGGGACCTCCAGCTAGGTTTTCATAAAAGTCCGGTTGACAGTGGCCAGGGATCGGATATCGGTTGTCTGTGACCGAAATCATGTGGTCAGTGTCCGGGATTCCTGCAACTAGTGACTGGACTCTTGCGAAGTCTCCTATGGCTACTCTCTCTCTCTCTCTCTATGTGTAACAAATGGGTGAGGGTAAAATAATCTAAAAAATTAACTAAAAAAAAAAACTTAATTGGGTATTAGGGAAGACCTCATTAGAGTCAATATGGGTAAATGGGAAAAAAATAAGTGGGTGGTGTAAGGGGGAAAAAAATCCCTAGAATTAGGTTAAATTTTCAAAACCCCATTTTTAGTTAGTTTAAGATTATCCTCCTCCCTCCTTTTTCCATTTCTTGTGTTTTGATGTAGCCACCCCCCACCCGGCGTGAGTCTTTTTGCATCTGGAGGTACGGGGTTGTTTAGTAACATTTTCAAAAATGATTTTCTGAAAATGATTTTTAAAAACAAAAAGGAGAAAAGGAGATTGTATTTTTCAGTTGTTTATTGCCAAAAAAAAAATTCTCCATATTTCCTAAACTTGGTGAAGAAAAAAGTGAAAACGTTGAATTGTTGTTTTCAATTTCTGTGAGTAAAAGTTGAATATATTTTCTATTTTTATTTTTCTTGTTTGAGAAACAGATAGCCGAACGCATTTTCAGCATTTCATTTTCAAAAATGAAAATATATACATGAAAACGTTACCGAACGTCACCATGCATTAAACGTCATCTGAAATACTATAGGCAAAAGGAAAAGAGAAAAATTCAGTTCAGTGCCAGAACTTAGGTGACAAGGCCAACGTGATATCCAGACTCACAGGTGTACCAATGTGATACCTGAAGTCCTGTTTTGGTATCAACGTGATACCTTCGTCCAATTTCCGTAACGGAGCCGTCAAATTGATGACGTGACAAGCACGTGTTAAATGCGTGATATTTTTTTCATGGGTAAAATAGTCTTTCATTAATAACCAAGTAAAAGAAAAGGAAGGAACAAAAAAAAACCTGAGCATGGCCAGATCTCTCTCTCGCCCTCCCTCCTCTTCCTTCTGATTCTCCTTCTTCACAACCCTCTGCAACTCCCATTCTTCTTCTTCTTCTCACTTAGACCAACCTACTTTGTTTTGCCAATAGAAGACTTGGATTGGGTCTGAGAACTCACCTGTGTCTGCATATTGTTCTTCACATTTAACCCCGCCTCCTCCTTTTCACCTAAAACCCAGGCTCGATCTGCCCCTCAACTTGATCTTTCACCCCAAGATGGCCAACTCTACCAGAAACACTCGAATAGGGTGAGTCTCTAGCCAGGGGATCCGAGAGAGGTTACAAACAGAACAAGATATTTTTAGTCTCCTCTGCCACTCTCTAGTCTCCTCCGCCAATCAAACTGCGTCGTCGCCACCGTCACAAAAGCGACGACAGCTCCAAAAGAGAGAAAGAATGGAGAAGGGAGAGGATCGGAGAGAGAAATTATGAAGTACGAGAGGCGAGGCAAAGCAAAATCGAAGACGAAGTCAAAGAGGGACTATGACTCCAGTTTGGGGTCTTCGAGTAGTGGCGGTGATTCTGAGCCAGAGAGGAGTTACGTTGAGCCACAAGAGGTTTTGCGAGACAGTGGAGGTTACGAAGATCTTGAGGTCGTTCACCAACACCATTCGTATCTTTCTCCTCTGTATCTAAGAACATTCATTAGTTTCTCCAAAGATTGCTCCTTTATTTCCTTCTTTGCATGCTTAAAGCTACATGCGCTTTTCCTTGGTGAAAAAATTGGATTTGGATTTCAGCTCAATTCAAAAGTCTTTAGCTTTTGAATGCAAATTGATGGTTTAATGCATCTGGGTTTTTGCAAATTGATGGGTTTATGCATCTGTTTAGTTTACTTGAGCAAAGTATGGACTTTTGGTTTGATAGATATAGATCAAAGATCATAAGCTAAGCAAGCTGCTGAATTTTGCATTATTTTATTTCACTGGATTTAGCTAGAACAGAATCCCAAAACAAGAAGAAGAAGAAAAGAAAAAAAATGAACTAATAAAAGAAAACCGTAAATTGGTCATTTAATTATTTTTTTTATCTCCACGTGCTTGTCACATTATCAATTTAACGGTTTCGTTATGAAATTAAATGGAGGTATCATGTCGATACCAAAACAGGACTTCCGTTATCACATAGGTACATTTGTGAGTCTGGGTATCACGTTGGTCTTGACACCTAAGTTCAGACACTGACACTGAATTTTTCTCAAAGGAAAAATGAAGACATGGGACTTGCTTTTCAAACTATTTGTCAGAAAAGACTACAGGTAAAAGGAAAAATGAAGACAGGAGAAGACTTTCGTCTCTCAACCACGCACATCATTAACAGTTTCAAATTGCCTTGTACTATGCAAAATGTTCCGAACATGGAAAAGAGGATGGGGGTTTTAATTGCAGAAAATTGGGCAAAATTTAAGGTATCCTTAACTACCTAAATCTAAATATGGTGACTGGTGACTGATGTGTGTGTGTAACTATTGATTGTGAATTCTGATTTCTGAATAGTCTGCATATTCTAAATATGGTGACCGGTGACTCTGATGTGCTTAACTATAGATAGTGAATTATGATTTCTAAATAATCTGCATTGTGAATAGTCTATGAATTCTGATGTGTGTATAACTATGGTGTGTGTAATTTATTCAAAAGGTGGTGTGTAGGTGCATTATTGGTCAATGGTGTTGTTTCAAAATTTGATAGGATGGTGAGGAAAGAGAATTTATGTTAAGAACTAAGAAACATCGCGTGTAAGAGAAAATATAGCTAGAGAGATGCAGAGTGAACCTCTGATTGGAGCTTGCAAAATGCATTCAATTCTAGAAAATGGTCATTCAACAAAATTCCCACTTCATAATAGCATTTTTGTACTAAGTCATGTCTAGATGATAGTTCTTCATTATATCCTATCCCACACCACAAAATGTTACAACGGTATTTCTGTAAGAGTAAATGTCACTAACATTTCTTGAAGTTTGGGTCATTTGATATTTTGGTTTAGTATCTTCCGTTAATAACACCATTAGCTCCTCCATTTTTTCAAGGGTATTTTCGTTTTGCCCTTTCTTTTTTTCCCACCAAAAAACTCATCATCATCTTCATCAAAATAATTAATCACCAATCACTAATTAAAAATAAGAAAAATGCAAAACATAAAAAGTACTAGTATTTGCAAAACGGGAAGTAATTAGAATAACTACTAATTGACTAACATAAAAGAGGAAAGACAAAAATGCCCTTGAGAAAAAGGAGGAGTTAACAGTGTTACTAACGGAGGGTACCAAAATAATTAAAAAGTACTAACTAAAAATAAGACAAATGCAAAACATAAAAAGTACTAGTATTTGTAAAATAAGAAGCAATTAGGATAAATACAAATTGACTAACATGAGAAAGGAGGAGTTAACAGTGTTACTAACGGAGGGTACCAAAAGTATATCGGGAATTAATTTTGAAGTGCCAATGTGATAGTTTTCGAATGTTACAAACCAAAGTGGTGAATCACCCAAACTTTAGGAACTGTTTGTGATAAAAATAAAAATAAAAATAAAATAATACACCTTTTATAATTGCAAACGAGGCTCTTTTGAGCGGAAGGGTATTTATGTAATTGCAAACAAAAACCTACTAAGTATTTAAGTGTTTTGGAGAAGAAGAATTTTCTACCATTGAATGACGTTTTGTCAAAACGATGGTGATGGGATTGATCGCGATAAGTCTACCTCTGCGTAACACCAAAATGCTCCGCAATTAATGTCAATATTCTCTTTGGGCCTTCTCTTTGATTACATTATAGTCAACAATTAATACATCGTTGGGAATTCGTTTTAGAATTTTCTCAAATTGTAAGTGAGGTTTCGTGTGATGATAAGCAATTAACAATTAATATGTTGTGGGCCATCATTTAAAAGTTTTGTTAAACTGTAAGTGAGGTTAGGGCTTGTTCGGTAACTTTTTCAAAAATGATTTTCTAAAAATGATTTTAAAAACAAAAAGAAGAAAACAAGATTTGTATTTTTGAAATTTGAAATTCTTTTATTAGTTTATTGCAATATATATATATATGTGTGTGTGTTCCTCCATATTTTCTAAACTAAGAAAAAAGTGAAAATGTTGAATTGTTGTTTTCAATTTCTCTGAGTAAAAGTAAAAATATTTTTTATTGTCATTTTTCATGTTTTGAGAAATAGGTCATCAAATGCATTTTCACCATATTTTTATTTTTAAAAATGAAAATACATACATGAAATCGTTACCGAACGTCATCTTAGTGTTTGTATTTTGTTTCTTCTTGTTAATTTCCTTTTGTCTAATGCACTGTTACTTTTGCCAAAAAAGAAGAAGAAGAAGAAAAATTCAAAATATGGAAAACTGAAATGTGTAAGAATAAGAATTCGGAAATATGACAAAGGGAAAGTGTAATTCCAAAAGTTGTAGCAAGAAAAAAAAAATCTGTATTTGAAATTCTGATCTAGGTATTACTTTACTCTTGGGTAGTCGATCACACGGAATTTTTTTTCTTCTTCTCCTCTTCAATAGTTTGAGATCAGAAAAAATGTTTATTAACCAGTGTAACTTTTCATTCCTAGCTTAATTGGTGACAATCACTATATATTTTCTTTTTATCATAGTAGAAATTTCATTAATCGGAATGAAAGATTAGAAGTAGAAATATACAACCACATAGCCCCATTGGCCTACATCTATTCCAAACAAACACTTTTCTGTTTTAAATCCCTTAGCAATAATCCAAACAAACACTCTAATTAGCAAGAGAATAGATATACATGTTGAAGAGACGAAGAGGACCAAGGACTCAGTCACAGTGCTTGAATCAAGGACTCACTTTGATCACTAACTAGTGTAACATTTCCATTTGGTCCTGAAAATTAAAAAGAAGGTAATCATTAATTACACATCATATATAAGATTTTAGGGTTTGGAAGTGTAAAGTAAAACCAGTGTGTAGAAATTAAAGGGCGCTTGTGCTTTTCTCCTCAGGTTTGTCTCTCTCCCGACAAAGCATGGTGGAGGTCCCTAATTATCTTCAAGTATCAATCACCGTTCACATTTTCTCCCGCAACTTTATTTTCGTTGGTCAAGCCTACCTCAAAAGAAACCGAGTTTCAACTTCTAAAAAGAGCCTCTCTCTTTTTCGAGTCTCCTTTCAGAAAAGTCGTTGTGTAAATATCTTTTTCACACATAAAAGCACTCCATTTTTTCCGGGTTTAATCACATTCTTTAATCGTAATTACAAATATATATATATATATATAAGTATGTTTACTCATCGTTTTAATCAATATCTAATCATTATCTAGCTAAGATTATAGCCTCGATGGATGATTTGGTAAAGCCTCCAAATTGGACTTGCACTGTTTGTCCATTGAAAATAATGGACATGTAGAAGTGTTGTAAATTAACCGGCATGCTTAACTTTATTTTGTCAAATTAGCATAGATTAGTTGGCTAATTAATAATCATAAACGCAAACTTATGAAGAGTATTTTCCATTTCCACCATTCTAGCTATAAGAGCATCCTTAAACTCAATTCTAAATGGACACTGACAATGACATTCAAAGAATGGAAGTAGCATCGGCAAAAACCATAATTATATTTACAGCAATGACGATCAAATTTGAATAACAAAGCTAGTAACATTTAAAAAAAGGGATTTTGTGTGTAGATATCTCAATACTAAATATGCATTCTGACTCCAAAACTACATTTTTGATATAATTTCTCAAGAAAAAAGAAGAATACACACTTTTTAAAATATAAAAGTACAATCTAAACAAAATTCAGATTTTTGTTTTTTCCTTTTTGTTCAAAAAGCAGTTCTCACTTTATTCAATAACACTAAGTTTCTCGTAAACATAAACTAATTAATATGTCAATGAAAAATATAATATTCTAAAACATCATAAGTTATATAATTAAACACCACAGATCGTAGGTATGGACAAACAAGATATTTTAACTTAAAATATATTTCTTAACAACAAAGGTTTATCTCGTATTCACATATGAAATGACAATATTATATAAACACATTAAAATTAAGGATCTCTTCTTACACTTTAGTCATAAGAAGCCAAGAAGGTAGTCTGAGATTGTATTACCTTTAGCATGAAAAGTTGATTGAGAGAGAGAGAGAGAGAGAGAGAGAGAGAGAGAGAGAGTTATCGATCCCAACAAATCCATTTGTTTATACAATCGATTATCATGCAAAGATTACCAGCTGACAATGAAGCTAACAAATTTTCTCCGTTGAAGATGCCACAGTTTAAAAGCTTGTAGGCATATTGATAGGAGAAGAAAATTCATCTGCTTCATCACTAGCTTCAAGTAATCACCAACTTATTCATAAATTAAAACCACAAATTAAGGATATTAAAGTACTGTCTAACAAATACTATTAATACTCCCCATCGCAATTCAAGTGCTCCGTAGCAAACCGCTCCCTCTGTGTATGTTGCAAAGCTGCTGAGAATTTTTTGTTACTGAGCACAAGCTTGGACATTTATATATATATATATATAGAAACCCTAGTTACTATCTTTATCTTCTATTCCTTGATCATGCATTCAAATATTGAACCTGAAGGAGCAAGCAACAAATTCATTTCGAGCTATTTATCAAAACCAGCTAAAGTATAACCCCTCCATCTAGAAACAGCAGCTCCTATAAAACGGTAGCGATTTCTACACTCCAATTTTAGCTTCATGCACTCCATTTTGTGAGCATGGAGAAACTAGAAAACATCCAAATTTGGAGTGTAGATATCGCTGCCACTATAAAAAACTGCTATTTTTTGAAAAGATTAGGGTAAACTTTTGCTAGTTTTGATCAAATTAACTCACTCATCCTCAGAACCAGTAATGCATTCCTTCTGATCATCCTCATGAAAACCATCGACACAAGGACGCGGAGAATGCCCCTTTCCGAAGGACCTGATGTGGTCTTTGAGCGATCTTTTGTGTTTGAAATCCGATCCACAGCTGCAATACCACAATTTGCCGCAGTTCTTTTCATGTGTTCTCCAATCACCTTTGACTGCAAATGTTTTGCCGCATTTTCTGCACATAAACGGCTTTGCTCCATGCTTTCTCTTGTAGTGAGTTTGGAGAGTTCTGAAGTCTTTGAGTGGCTTGGCTCTTGGATGGTTGATATTGTTCTTACAGCCCTGAGCACAACAGTAGCATGGTAGCCTCAGCATTGCGGCTGGTTGTGTTCCTTTTAGAGAATCTGGCCCTTTCCTAAATTCAGATCCGTGGCCCCACATATGCATCTGTAATCATAATTTCATTTGTTCAAATTTAGATGGAGATGATTGGTAATTTCACAAAATTTACAGTACTTCGTAGTATGAAATATATTTCATAACTTTTTCATCTTTAAATTTAATAAAAATAAATAAATTTCATAGTTGAAATTCTAGAGTATGCATACGCCGCAGTAGCAAAAAAGATCTCAGAATTCATTTAACAGATATGTGTAGAAACGAGTATTGGACTTAATTTAAGAAAAAAATTCGATACATGCCTACATCGATTATTTGGATAGGTAACTATAGCTACTAGCTAGTTTCAGTACTCTCCAAATTTATATTCGGAGCAAGTTGAATTCTTGTATATGTTGAGAGGAACTTTCGATCTAGATCATTTGATCATGTAAAATCTTGTTTTGGATATATATGGTCTAAATTGACTGACTAAAAACACATATTTTCAGCTATCTTACCTGGAAGAGAGCATTACCTATTAATGAAATTATCACAAGTAAACCATAAGAACTTTGCAATGCGGAAACTGCCCTCTTAATATTTATTCACGCCTATGATAATTTCAGTATCTCTACAAAGTCCAACATTACAGGTTATCGAATTCGATTTTGTTTTTCTTTAGAAATTAAGAAAAGCAAATAGAAATGGAAGTTCATATGTTTTTCTTTTAAATTGCCAAACCATAAAAGATAGTCACGGTTTTGAATTTAATGATATCCTTTATTTTTCTTTCAAAATGAAGATTCATTTACTGTCTTTCGTCTTGTCTTGATTTAGGGAGAAAGAAGATTTGAACTTAAAACTTCATCCATCATTATCAAATAAGTATAATTTAATCAACTAAACTTCAGTCCATTCACCTTTCAATAGGCTGATAATGGTGAAAAAGTCTATAATAAATTAACTCATAGGGTAGACACATTTCATGCCAAATCAATTCACAAAATTATTGCTATCTAGACAACAATCGTCCAAAAACTTTTAAATCTTCTTACTATGCGTAATGATGAGATGAAATACAGATTATATATAAAGCTCTTGGATGGTAGGGTACGTGCCTAAAGCCCCAATAACACAGGGTTTACCAATGCTATGATCTGTTTTCCTGTAAAGCACTACATGGGCGCACTCATTGCCACCAAAATCTACATACATAGTGCTTCTAATATAATCTCTTCTTCTGGTTAAATTGATCAAATGCCAGTAGCCCAGTACTATTGTCTTATCCATGGAAACCTAGAAATGAAATTTCCATTAATATCATGCTTTCTCTACGATTTCTTTTTGGTACCAAAATATGATATATCTTCTCAGCCGTTCTCCAAAAATTTGATGTGTACCACGTTGCTTAACTTTACTTCCGTTTGTTCATTTAATTAATATTCTTTTAGGTTGTAGTTTGTGGATAAAAATTTAAAATATTTTTTCTTAGTTTAAAAACCCTAATTAAGATACATTTGAGTGTTGGTGTAATCAGAATTCGCGGATTCAATTCGAATCTCCACTCTTCCAATAAAAAAGACAAACCCCACAAAACCTAATTATTCAATAGAGATTTCAGACTTCAATTGGTTAGTATAATAATTGACTAACGTACCTGCATGTTGTTGTATCTATTGAAGGTCTTGCTGCAAATGGAACAAGCAAACTGCATCGGCCCAACAAGAATCTGAGCAGGCGTCGGTATCCAAAACCTACTCTCTGTCTCAGAGCATCCATTGGCGTTCAATCTACTCTTGGTTATTGGTAGTACTACGTCTTCTTCCTTGACATCATCCAAAACCTTCTTCTCATCATCTGCAGTTGTGCTATTAGGCAGTCCAATGTGCAGCGCCACTGTAACCTTCTCTATCTGCTCTTCTTTCACTCCGAAACCCTCTCTCTGTACCCCAATATCTTCTCTTTTCACCGGCTTTGTATCGGTAAACCTGCTTAAAAGAGGCAAGCATTGCAGAGTACTACTGTTTTGGTCGTCCAACGAACAAAAAGACGTCAATGATGAAGAAGACAGTGATGAAGCAAAAGAGGACGACGCTGATGGTTTGAGCCATTCGATAAAAGGCGGTGCTGCTTGAACACACAAATTTCGGTAGTCTTCCACCTGGTGCTGGTTATTCCATAAACCCATCTGCAGAGAGAGAGAGAGAGAGAGAGAGAGAGAGAGAGAGAGAGAGAGAGGTCCCTGCCTGGTGAAATAATTCTCTCCTCGATCAGAGGATTTGTTCAGATACCTTTTGCGTGAAAGCTTTCGGTAATTATAATAGGGTTGATTTGTGAAAGTGTGGTTTGGTTTCGTCTTTTTGGAACTTTTTCTTTCTACCTCTCTAGCCTTTGTTTGGTTTAGGGGAAAGAGAGAGAGCACTAATTGGTGGGGTTTATAGATAATGACATATGCAACAAAATTGAGACTCACCAAAAGGAAGAGAATCCTAGAACAGTCTGAACTATCTCATACAGATATGTTCATTGTTTGTTCATTGTTAGCTTAGTATTTATTTCTTGCATTTTCTTCTTCTTTCTTATAATATCATGGAGTTTGACCTACATGACACATTTCACATAATTCATTGACATTTTGCAGATGAGCTCAAATAACGGAAGGAATTCAAAAAGGTTGAGAGCACTTGGTCAATACCTAAAACAAGAGAAATATATATAATTTTGAGGGAAAGCAAAACTGATCACTACGAACCAGCGAGGCTTATAGATAATTAATAAATACGTAATGTGTTTTGAGCTTCCATTATATATCCCATTACCTCAATTTTATATGGGCTGCAGTGACCAACTTGTTGATCAGTTACTGAGAACTAAATGCAAGTGGAATTTCAAAGTTAGCTGCGGAACAATTCCCATACTCTGTCCTCGATCTGTACTTAATTTGATGAACTAATTTCTAAAACAAACGTACATTATTTTGTCATTCGAAAATTGGAAAAAGATATCACTTCTATTGCAAAGATTGTAATTTATACACAAGCTTTGGGGTGACAGTGGAAAGTTTGAGGGATAGAAGTCACCTTACAGCACAGCCCGTCCTCATATTTGAAGGCTTGAGGCAAATAAAACGTCTTATAGAAAGATATTCAATAACAAAATTTATTTTTCATGTATTGTTTTGGGAAATCAGTAATTGGGAGAGAATAATCTGTATTTTCATTGATAATAGGGGTCTCTTTATATAAAAGATTACAAGCATAGAATATAAGTTTTACAAAGAAGCTGAATCGTACAATGATTAGGATATCTCCGAAGAAATCTATAAGACTAATCTTATTACAACTTGAACAAGTCACTTAGGGTTTGGGCTAGACACATAAATTAAATGTCCTTAAACACTCCTCCTTGTGTCGCCCACACGTGGTGCTCCTCTTGTTGCCTCGTCAAAAACCTTGTCGAGTAATAAAAACCCAGTGGGACAAAAATAACCTCGTCGAAAGAGAAAAAGAGTACAACAAACCCTTTGAGACCATACATGTAGACATCTCCCCCTGATGACTACGATCATGGGAGTTCAGAAAACTTCCGTAAACGATACTACCAACCTGTTTCTCGAAAGTGGATTTAGGCAGTGACTTAGAAAACAAGTCTGCCATCTTGTCCTCATATCGAACCTGGTTCACTTTGATCTTAAGAAGAGTTTGTTGTTGTTGATTATGCTTGATGTTGTCGCCTTTGATGTAGCCTTGCTTCATTTGTTCAATGCAGGCAGCATTATCCTCATAAATGCTCGTAGGCTCATCTATAGTAGACTTCAAACCACAATTGCTTCGAACATGTGTAATTATTGATCCAATCCATATACATTCACGAATCGCTTTGTGAAGAGCAATAATCTTTGCATGGTTCGAAGATATAACGACTAGGGTATGTTTTGTAGACCTCCAAGATATCACGGTCTTACATATGGTGAGCACATAACCAATTTGGGAATGACCTTTGTGTGGGTCAGAGAGGTACCCAAGATCAGAAAAACCTTCCAAAACACTAATGGCATTTTGGGATGAGGATAGAGGATGCAGGCCAGTGCTTGCAGCGTTTCTAGTGTATGATGGGTCACAATCCATCATCTCTCTGTAGGAATAGAACAAGCTCATACCAACGCGAGTCATTAGTATCGAAAGATATCCTTTAACACCAGTCCAATGGTGTCGCGTTGGCGCAGAGTTATATCTAGCTAACAAGTTCACTTCAAATGAGATGTCTGATCTTGTGCATTGAGTTAAATACAATAATGAGCCGATTGTACTTAAGTATGACACTTCTGCCTCTATCACATCTTCATTATCATCCTTTGGACGAAGATGATCCTTTTTAGGATCAAGATTACAAACAATCATTGGCGTACTTAAAGGCTTGACATTGTCAAAACACCTAAGCATCCATCGACATGGTGCTCAAGTTCCAAACCAAGGCAAAATCATGTTCTCCCAAGATCTTTCATCTCAAACTTGGATTTCAAGTAAGGGCGTCCAATGAAAATCATATCACCAATATGAACTGCGATAGAATCTGAAACTTGTCATAGAAATGCACGGGCATAGCTTATCATTGACAAATCCTTTCCCAATCAAATAGTCACTTAGTGAGCGTTTCAACCTCATTGCAAACGCGCTCTGTGGTCTAGAGCCACTTGATTTGGATAATTGAAGTCCATCTGGGACCTTCATGTGTATTCTGTATCTAGATCCCATAAAGATATGTAGTGACCACATTAGTAAGCTACATGTTTAGTTATTCAGAAACTACCAAACTGACAAGGTAGTGGAGTGCAATGACATCCATTACGAGAGAATATATCTCCTTATAGTTGTTCAGAGCCTTTTGTGAGAAGCCTTACGCCATAAGACGAGATTACCATATCTTTTTCTCATCACGCTTTCTAAGAAAGACCCGTTAGTCAGTAAGAGGTGTCAGCATCACTGGCTCAAAAACATCTTCCTCTTTGTTAGAGAATCCAACTTAACCTGGATTGCATCTTTCATTTAGGCCAATTTTTTCTGTGATGGCATTCATTCATCACCTGAGTGTGGTTTGATATCATCGGACTCAACAAACTCATGCATAACAAAATGCATGAATACATCATCAATGATGATGGAGTTTCTATCCCACGTCTCATATACACTAATATAATTTTCAGAGAGCTCAATATTCTAAGGAATAGGTTCCATCGTTAAGGCATCCCCCAACAATAACCTTAATTCAGAACACTCTTATGAGATGGATTTTGAGTGTCGATGATCAAATGATTGAGTTGTGCCAATGTTTCTTTCGAACCCACGAGCCTCTCATGCATCCTACCTCGAACCATGGCATGTGACACTAGAGTGCCACTCTCTAGCTATAGCGTTGTTGCTATGCCTACCTCCTTGTAGGGTGGCACTACGTTCTTTTGTAAGAACGTCCATCCTTGTAGGCACGTTTTCAGCAGACATAGTGCCTATTGAACATCCTTGTTCTTATCTTCGTTAACAACGGGAAAATTGTCTCATCAAAGTGACAATCTGTAAACTAGCGGCAAAGAGATCGTCTAACAAGGGTATCAAGTGGCGGACGATTGTTGGAGTCTTAAAACCAACGTATTTGCCCATTCGTCTGTAATGACCTATCTTAGTGCGCTATGCAGGCGCAATAGGCACATAAATGACGCACTTAGATATGCGTAAGTAAGAGATACTGTTACTCGATCACTAGCTGTAACTTAGAGATAGACTGAGTGGCGGTGAGTCACAGACGAATTAGCATAGTTGCATGCAATATGGCATCACCCTAAGATATAGGGAGATTGTGTACATGGGAATATGATATCCAACATCAGTCCCAATGCAATATTCATCGAAAGTCTTCGATGCAGACTCTTTAGCATGGTCAAGTCGAACTGATTGAATAGGATGATCCAGGGAGTGAGCCCGTCGCTATATGATTTGTACTAGGAGTCTAGTATAAGCAACATTACAAGTGGATAATGGCACAACATGTGACCAGCGTGTTTGCACGTCAACCAACATCATGAAATATTTAAACGCCCACAAGTTTGTTGAATTGGTGCACAGAATCCCCTCCGATTATATGCAAGAACCAAATGAGTATTTTTATATCCTTTGTGTAAGACGATCTCAATCCTAATTTCTCTAAGGAACAGGCTTTGTAGAATGAGTAAGGGCCAACCAATAAAGGTTTTGGTTGGGCCAGAGCGTCTGAAACTTTATTGAAAACAAAGTTGGTGATTGCAGCATCACCTAGGGCGCCATCACCATGATGGACACCATCCATGGCATCATGGATATAGACTGTACTAGCCCTAGGTTAGTAGTGGACGGTGGCGGTGCCAGGGGTTCTTGCTTCGTTTCACTCGAAAGAATAGATGTCTGTTTGAAGTATTTAGTAGACGGATCATCATATCATGACTAGGATGACCTATCCTATCGTGACAAAGCCAATATGTGTCTAAATCCAAGAGATCTTCTCTCATAACTTTATTGGATTTAATAGCTCGAATAGTGGTGACATAAAGTCCACTAGAGAGACACATAAATTTCTCTAAGATGTGCATACGTTCGCAATCATTAGGTGATGCAAAGGAACTCTTTTTTGTTCTCTATATGCATTTTCACATGGAATTCGTTGAATTGAATAGCTCAATAAAGTTGGATTTTCCCTAAGAGTGTAGAGAGTTTCTGTGATAGTAATTAAGGTGTCATTTGGCAAAAGGAATTTAGGCTATTCCATGTCCTTGAACTAATCCTAATGGCCTAGCCATCGCAGTCATAAAGTAATATGCTTAGAATTTCAAATGGAGTCATAATGAAAAGAACTCAAAATTTTATTCATAAGCCAATGAAGTACATCATTGTTTCTTAAACCATTAGAAAACTAGCTAATGCAAAACAAAGGTAGTCGTTTAACTTCTTTCGGTAACTCCAAAATAAATATGATTAGGTGAGTAGAGAGATGTCAGTGGAGCAAAAGCTCGCTTAAGTACCACTTATCTCAAAACCTTCCTGACATCACACTCACTTTAGATGAGCCTAGTTGAAGAAAAAAAAACTAAACCAATGACATTTACTACAAAATATATGGTAATTGCCTATTACATCTCTTGGGAAAATAAAAACTTTATTCAAAATCGCCACACTCTTGATCTTGGCCTGATTTGAAGTCTTCAACCCTTAGTTCGAGATCACCTTCTTGATCTTCTTGTTCCATATAGTGAGCTTCTTTTGCTTCACAATATGCTTTGTAAGTAGTGATAATACTCTCACGAGCTTTTGAAATGTGTCTAATGACTATATGCTCCATATCAAGAACATACATATCTATGCTCAGACTCCCTTCATTGAGGCGCTTTAAAAGATCATAAGGATAGCTCCTAGTGTTGGTGGCACCACCAACATGGCCAGAGGCGTTGCCTCCCTTTCTCTTTCCATGTTGATCCCTTTGGATCCGTGTCCACCTATTTTAGCTGTTACCTTCCTCATTAGAGCGAGAATATGGATCAGAATGTCCAGAATTGTCCCTAGATTTAGAGTTACACTCTTGGCACCCTCCTTTAGGGGTGCAACTATAATTGGACTGCGGAATAGGCTCTGTTCCCACAAGGATGTTGTCATACTTTTCACGGATATTCATGGCCCAAATGAGCTCATGAAACCTTGTGATCCGTCCGCCTTAACATCGATTCGATAGTTCTTAACAACCATCAAAATAGAGATGGGGAAAGTAGAGAGATTCCTCTCAATCAACATTGCATCTGTGGTATCTTTTTCACAGAATTCCATTAAGGATTTAATGCAAAGTGCTTCCGAGTTAATTAAGAACTGTCTTGAAATCACAGAAACGGAGGCTATGCCATCTCACTTCTAGGTCAAAAAGCAGGGAGTTACGAAGTTGCCAAAGCGTTCTTCGAGTGAGACCCACAACATTCTGGGGTCTTCTTCATTCAGATACTCGTAATGGAGCTAATCATCCATATGACGAGTCATTAGAATGATGGCTTTCACCTTATTTGCCACTAAGGTTGCTCTATTTGCTTCCAAAGCTTAAGCTTGCTCAACAGTTAGCATGTCCTGACTAGGCTCAAGAATGGTTTTCAGGATTTCATGGGCCTTGAGATGTTGGTGGACATCACGAACCCACTTGTGATATCCAGAGCCAGTTGTTCCCAATGGAGCAAAGTCCAATTTGTTAAGGTTACTCATTGTACTTACATAAGCATTTTCCTAAGCATAATTAGTTATAATGAGTCATGCTCATACTATCACCAACATTACCAAGACTATCAAGGGTGTTACCTATGGAAACACTATCAGACCGGCCATCGCCTGAGCCCCGGTGCAGCCCAAGATCACCACTAACGGACCACCACGCGCCGCGCCAACATCACCTCGCTGAAGTATCAGAAGCTGTGAACTTATGCACATCAGTCCCACATCGAAATCAAGAAAGAGATCAGTATTTCCCTCACCCGACCCATAAAAGGTCCACTACTCTCTCTTAATTTACTACGCATTTATTATTTACCTAACATTATTCTGTCAATATAAATACATTGACTGGCTTAGGCATTGGAGTAGAGAAGATTGCCAACTGCGGTCTCCTCGCTGAAGCCTTTTGTATTTTACTTGACAGGTGACGCTAGCGCTACAATCCTTTCCGTAGCGGTCCAAGCTAGGACCAGCGTTAACAAGATTTGGCTACCGCTGAATCTCAAACATTAACAGTCATCCTGAAAAGGAACAAGAATAGGGATTAGTTTCAAAGCAAACTGGCTACCACGAAAACAAAAGAAATTTCTGAGCGTGATCGCTTCCAAGAAGTTCAATTCCAAGAGATCTTGGATTAGATCGAAACAATGATGTGTGTTGTCGATCGTATATTGTCTACAAACTCTATGTTTGGAGATCTCAACAAACTCTAAGTTTGGAGGTAGCATGAACCCTCACAGTTTGACTTGGTCTTCCCACAAAAGAAGAAGTGGGAGGTAGAAGAACGGATGTTGGAAGACCCTAAGAGAAAAGAAGAGAAATTGAAAAAACTCAAAAACAGGAACTTTTAGAAAAATTTACCTTAAAAAGAGTCGCCGGAAAAGTTGCTGGAAAAGTCACCAGAAATGGTCTGGTGGCTAGACGCTGCCTAGTGGTGGCAGAAACTGAGCTGAAGCTTTCTGGCAGCTCGGCGTGCGTGCGCTGGTGTGTTAGCAAGGCTAGCAGAGGAGGTGATCCTAACAAGTGTGCACGGGGGTGCTATGTGTAGGCAAGGCTAGTGCAACTTGTGTACAGGTGAGGCTAGAGTTGGGATGGCAGCGAGGTTAGAAGGCAGGCTAGAGCTTGCAGGATTGGCGAGGATAAAGAGTGCTACATATGGTGACACAAAGCGACGCTAATGCGTGGGGGCGTGTGGCCTAGGTCGTGCAGAAAAAAAGGAGGTGGAGTGAGGCTAACCTGTAATGGACCGAGGCTAACCGACGCAGGGGCGAGCGAAGGTAAGCACAGGGGTGCACAGGCCAGGGGATGAAGTGAGGCTAATCTAAGTGAGGCTAACCCGACCAGTTCAGAAGATCCGAAGGTTGGTTGGGTGTTTTTCTGACAGGCTATGGTGCTTCCACAACCGGTTCTGGACTCCTAGGATCAAGGGCATCAAGGTGTGCGGCAGAGGCAGCTAGGGTTTCAAGGTTACGAATTTATGGTTTCAGGGTTAGGCTTCATGTCGATAACGTGCTTTAGGAAATCAGAAATTGGGAGAGAATGATATGTACTTTCATTGATAATAGGTGCCTCTTTATATAGAGGATTACAAGTATAGAATATAAGTCTTATAAGGAAGCTGAATCGTACAATGATTATGATGTCTCCGAATATATCTGTAAAATTAACCCTATTACAACTTGGACAAGTCATTTAGGGTTTGGGCCAGACACATAAATTAGATGTCCTTAAACATATATTAATTTCTTACATCTATATTGTTTTATTAAAAAAATTAAATCCAAATACATTAGTAACAATGAAATAAAATAAAATAAAGGAACTAACGGTGTATTTGGATGAAGAAGAAAAAATGGAATTTAAATGAAAATGAAGAATTCATAATTTCTAAATATTGACTGGGTTTCCAGCATGATCAATCCCATAATAGCCTTCGGCTAACTCCTGATAAATATTTTCCACATCATCACTATCATACTGGCCAAATTCGACCTAATCAGATGCAGTCCCTTCACCTATCTTCAGTACCCTACTCCTCCGCCCGCTGGCTGGCAAAGCTTTCCCTTTGCCACTTGCTTGGGTCTTATCCTTCCCTTTAGAAGATGAAGGGGTAACCCCTACAGGTACCTGACAGCGCTGCTGCTGCTACCGTTTTCTCGAGCATTTGGAGGTATACACTTTCTGAACCCGTGGGTTGGTTAACAGCACTGAAGAGTGCGCCAGGCTCGCCAATTGTCTTCTTTAGTACTTCCCTAGCCTGATCTATCTCAGCTTGCTGCATGGCAACCCGAGTGGCCAAGTTGGCACCATTTTGGTGTGACGCTGCAAACCCAGCTGCAGTTTCTTTGAGAGCCACTGTCAGGCCATCTGTAATGACAACCAAGAGTTGATCATGATGTGCCTGGCTCTTCTGAGCATTTTGCTGAATTTGGCGATCAATTCTCATAAGCTCATTTTCTATTTTTTTTTCATGTCTTTCGTTGTTAGTCCTCAATATTGCGACCTTCTCTTCGAAGCTTGCATCATCTGGGAGAGGAAGCGGAGCGAACCTGTCAACAATAGCAGCTTCGCTCACAGTGGAGGAGTTAACGACAACTGATGAATCGATAGCCCCAGCAGGCTGGGCCACTGTAGTGTTCTCGCCCTCAGTAATGGGCTAATGATTTTCCCCCTGTTTAGGATTCGACATCATGGATGATGGCGGGTGGAGAGAAAATCTTTGAATGATTTGCTCTTCAGAAAGACCACGACAGTCAGCACAAGGGTGTGGTCTGTAACTGGAGATCTTGTATTTTGGGCAGTTCACGTAAACCTTTTGGTAAGGGTTATCGGTTGACTTCCCAATGGTAGTGATCGCTAAGAAACTCTAATGCAAGTCTCATTGGGCGTGCCAAAATGTTTGGCTCCAAAACCAATCTGGTGAGCAAACGGTCTCTTTTTAGTGCGCGAGCGTGCCAACACCGTGCAGTGTAGTCGTCGAGACATCTCTTGACCTGACTTCTTAACCAAACGTTGTGGGCGAGGAAAACACCAACCTTGTCACCAGGTTCTTTTCTCTGCCTTTCGGAAAATGACTTTTCTCTTATGCATAAAGACTTGTAGTGTGATCTCTTGTGTCACCGAGTCGATACTTAGTGTTGTAGACTAAGCAGAGCAATCATCCGGAAGTAAGAGAAAGCACGGGTTTGCTAAAGCGTGACTTTAGTTTCGCTGGGTAACGCTTCACTAGGTAGTGAGGGCGTTACCCTTGCTTCGCTGGTTTCAACTAGGTTGAAGGTAGGTTGCTCCGGAGAGACTTTGATAATCTGAGAGATTAGTTGATTGAAGAATTGTCCCTTGAAACCTGGTATTTATACCTAGGGTTTCGACTATTCCTTACCATAAAATGATTATTGATTGAAGATTCCTAATCGGTCTCTACTACTCGAATCCTATAAGGACTCGTTTTCCTTATGGACTCTGGAATGGGCGAAGCTATAACCCAAAATCAGGTAGACTTATTTTTGGGCCATAAGTATCGGCCCACTATGCTTAATCCTCTTAAAGGATATTACCAAAATTACTTTTGGGCTCAAACACTAGAGATGACTATATTAATTTTAGACCAAAATCACATGGTAGTAAACAATATTTAGCCCTTATTTTAATACATTGCCCTAAATTGAGAAGGAAAAAATTTATTATTTAATTGAGATTATTAATTTATCAAAATTTTACTGTATACGATTCTTACCCGAGCATTATTTAGCTTCCACTTTTCTATGATGACATTCTTGTGTTAGTAGATCCCATCTATGTTCTTAATGAGTTTGGCCAAAATAGAGTGGAAATAATGAAATTACCGAATGAAAATGGGGAACATAGATGCCACGTACTGGTACATATGAATGCAACGTGAGCTTAAGTCTTAAGACATGGTGTACAGAATTAACAGAAATGGAATCTTATGCAAGAGGTCGATATTACTTGAAAAAATTAGCTTTTGCTCCGTACAAGGTTGTCTTCATTGCTTTGGTAGGGATCAAACTATGTTTATTCGACTATTCTGATTTTAACTCATTTCTGTATTTTCTACGCCGCTTGATCACCTAATTCGATCGAGAGGCTCAATGTCATACGTGCAGATATGAGTTTCATTTGAACAAGATTAGGCTGCTAATGTGTTCTAACAAGTAACTCAGCGATCAAGTACACACAGCGGCCCCTATCAGTCTATGAAGAGGTCTTGGAAAATCGATATATATAGAAAGGTAGGTAAAGCATATACAGGACACTGCCAAAATACTGCAAACTCTTTTTTGGGACTTCGGTGTTGCTTTTAATAAAATTTAGAAATCTAAAGCTCTGCCGACATCAAGATATCACGGGCGGATTTTCAGGAGATGATGACGTATTGCGTACATTATCTTTCTCTGAAGCCATTGTATGTTATCTGCACCGTCCATTTCCATTGTTTCAATATTCCTTCTGATAAATTTTAAAGTCAACAAAGCATTGAACTCAATAGTGAACTAATTACTTTCATATTACTTTGTCCCAAAAAGAAATAATAGTTTCATAATACGAAACTAACTATCCCTTTCGGTACATTCCATGATATTGTAAACCAATCAAACGAGGGAACAGTAAAGAGAGTGAAAAAATTGTTTTGGTTAAGGCTGCGGTTATTGCCACATTTTCATTTTTTTTATTCATCATATTTACTCATTACATCCTACATTTTAATTTCAATTATTAAATTTACTTATCTAACTCATTTCTCTATACAAGAATATCCTTATATGACATATCCAATTGAAAAAAAATGTTTTTTAACGAGAATCTCTTATTTAATTTATACCAATAAAAAAATATATTAAAATTTCTAATAAAATCATAATCCATTTCAAAAAATTAAATCATATAATTTTGTTTTTTTTTTTTCAATTTCAGTGTTCTCTATTTCAATCCATGTAAAAAGATTAGTACATTTCTTCAACAAAAAAAAAGATTGGTAAGTCTAGAACTATGAGCAATGAAGATGAAATTGATTTTTTTTTTTTTGTGTTTTACATTTTTACTTTCAGTGTTCACAAATTGTATTACAAAGATTTTGATAAAGTTAACATTAATAGTTTTGTATATTTAATAACGAATTAATGATGAGGAGGCAACAAAAAGACAAAAAAAGAGTAATAAATTCAAATTTGGGTGGAGAAGATAAAGATTAATGTTATCCAATGAGAAATTAAGTAATCTTTGTATTTAATTAATTACTTATGTATTTATTTTTCCTCATATATTTGGATTTTAGAAAATTAGTGTACTTATTAGTCATTTTACAGGATAATATAATTTTTCAATAATTCAAATATTTGTATAATAAACTAAGAAAATTATAGGGTGACAATAACCGCACCATTTAATTAAAATATTGAAGTGATCATGCAATATGATTGTTTTGACTATCAACAATATACTATTCGGATTATGATACCGTGCGTACGTTGTACTAGTTAGGCAGGTAAACCCAGATGAAATATCATGAATGTGTTTGGCTAGATTCACGGGAAGAAATTTATATTTTGACATTCATGTTCCAACATATAGTAGCAAGCTAGATTGCGTCAACAAAAGAAAGCAGAATAGAAGTTCAGATATTAGGAAACTTACTGACTCATCAACCTCTTAGTCAATGCTACTCATGAGATGAGCTACATTTCTGATTGCAGAACCAACACTATTTTCAAATTGTGACCGAACTCGTGTTTTGATTTCGAATAAGTCCAGCTTCATGATACCTATATTCGGTCTGCTTGTATTTACGGCCGTTCGAGTCAGCTAGATTTTTTTCCTTCCTTCTCTTCTTCAAAGTAAAAACAATCCATTCGCGCATAGGGAGCTGTACATATGGTCAAGCTTGTAGAAATTAGATCCCATTTCGTAAACTCATTGGAAGAGTGGACCTTGACCTTAGTCTTGCTCACTCTTTTGCAAACCTATAGTTATATGGCAGTTTTAAGACGTTGAGCTCTGAATGGGAAAATACCAAACATACCGGTCTGGAAATTCAAAGCAAGGGCATTGTGAAGCGACGGAAATGATGAAGATTAAGTGCATGTGGCTTATGTCTAGGTCTTTTGCTATTCATTCTTTGAAACTGATCGAAACCCGTCATGTCATGGTGATTCTAAATCTTCATCATTTCCTCCACGATTAGTTTTTAACGACCATGTTTGACAAACTTGTATTCAAGTACTCTCAAGGAGTAAATGACTAATTAGCTGGAGGATACGTAAGCATGACGTATGGCTATCACTACGCAATGACGAGGAAGCTCTTTCGTTGCCCTGAAGGCGCTCAATCCAGAATTTAAGCTGTGAACCCTAAAATTATGACTTGGGCTGTTAACCAGTTAGGCCCTTCTTTACTTGTTGGTACACTTCCATTTTAAATATGCCCACCCACAGATCGACTATGGACACCCGCTATTTCTTTTTTGTTCTTTTTTCTTTTTTTCTTAACAAGACGCAGAATGTCAAACTAGCAAACAAAGAAAAAGAAAAAAGAATTCAATCCTTTATTTGCAAGAGCTAAGAAACATGGCAGATTGGTTGTGTTAGTTACTGAAGCGTTGGTCATAAGATATGAATTATTTACAGCCTTGCAACATAAAAGTTCTCATGTAGAAGGTAATTCTAAGCTGGTCATTGACTCGTTCAAGGGCTGCATTTCAACTCGTTGATGCATTCAAGAAATTGTCCAAGACATCACCTTCTAGCAAGATGATTGATTCCTATTTCATTCCCGCATAAATTTAGAAAAGCAAACTTTATAGCAGATTAGCGGATCACATTACTTCTCTTAATTGTCTTTGTTCTTCAAATCAGTCTTAGGTTCATTCCTTGCTCTTATCTTCTTCCTCTGCTTTTCACTCGAATCAAATGGGGAAGGATGCCTCCAGGGGTTTTTGTTGTAGTTTCTTCTTGTTTCTTTGTTTTTTTTTTTTTGTCGTTTTGAGTAATATTAGGAGAACCACCTTTTAGGGAACTACCTAGAGCTCACCTTAGGTGGCATCTTATGTAGTGTATCCATATCATTAAAGTATAATTTCTGATTTTTATATTTCTATGTTTTCTTAATTATAAAAATTACTATTTTTTTCTTTGTGATATTATCTGGGCAACGTCTTCATCTATCAGACGTTGTTTTCTTTTCTCCTCCTCTCACCCCTCCTCAACCCTCTCGTCTCTTCTTCAATTGATCAATGTCTTCTCAATTTGATCTCTGTTTTCTCGCAAGCATCGTCAACAAACTATCTGCCTAAATGTGGTTAGTTTTTTTTTTTTCCCACTGAGTATGAAACATGAATAGCATAGCTTGTTTGAAACTAGGGTTTAGGGGGAAGTGGATTTGAATTAGGGTGAGAGGAGGAGAAAAGAATGTGTTGATTAAATCCTAATTCAAATCCACTTCCCCCTAAACCCTAATTTCAAACAAGCTATGCTATTCGTGTTTCATACTCAGAGAAAAAAATAAATAAATAAAAATAATACTAACCACGTTTAGGCAGAGCATTTATTGACGATGCTTGCAGGGAAACTGAGATCAAATTGAGAAGGCATTGATCAATTGAAGAAGAGGTCAGAGGGTTGAGGAGGGGTGAGAGGAGGAGAAAGGAAAATGTCAGATATAGATGAAGATGTTGGCCAGATAATATCACAGAGAAAAAAAAGTAGGGTTTAAAAGATAAAATCAAGGAAGTAAAAAAACAAAAAAAGGAATGTTAAACATAGAAATGTTAAAATTAGAAATTATGTTTTGATGATATGGATACTCCATATAAGCTGTCACTTAAGGTGGGCTCTAAGTGGTTCATCCAGCATTACTCTTTTTTTATGTTTTTTTATTTATTTATTTATTTTTATTTTTCATCCAAAAGAAATCCATCCCTGTTTTATACGGAGCCCAGTGGCCACTTGAGCAGAAAAAAAGAGAGCTTCTGTTTTTTACTTTTTCAAGTAAAGTCTACTGTGGGTAGAATGGAAAAGGTTGGTATTACCAAAGACCAATCGTCCTATTGCCTCGGTAAGATTTTAACAGATTGGTCTTATCTCCCCATTTATACATGCACGAGTGCACGACTTGTAAAGTCCCAAGGAGAAAACACAGGCAAGTACCGTCACTCACTCCAACTCGACCAATCAGTCACTGCAGAACTACTTGAATGTCTGTGTTCCCTAACCTACTCCTATATGTTATAGGTAGGGGATGGCCGTACAGTAGCCTGTGTTCGGGACACATGCCACGATATTAAGAAAGGGCTTTCCGTCCACAGTTTCTTTTTTAGCTCATATGCTGCACTGCTTCTTATGGCATCTCCGATGTCCAAAGGCAAAGATCGTTCAAATCGAAAATGGTGTAGGGGTCCTCACAGCGTCCTCCCAAAGTGATAAGGATGAGGACACTTCTCTTCAATTTCCTCCTTGCTTTAGTAAATGAACAGGGGTAGAAGATTTCTCCATATACTATGCAATGAAGTTCAATTAGAAATATCTAGGGCTTTCATTCAGAGCCGACCCTCGGCTTTGCCAAATATTCTTTGTGTTTCTTCATCTCATGTACTAATAATGATGTTTAGATTATTAACTCTCAATTAAGCAAAAGAATATACATGAAAATTGAGTATAGTAACCCACTTTAAATGTGCCTAGGGCTCACGTAATTTCAAGATCGACTCAAACCTCATTTCCATAGTCTATACTTTACGTAAAATACTAATACGTGAAAACAGAATTTGAAAGCCCATGACAAGGTCTACCGGGAGTTTGAAAGTCTGCTACATGAATGAAAGTTCTTCTTCTTCTTCTTCTTCTTCTTCTTCTTCTTCTGTTTTTTTTTTTTAAGATAATAAAATTTTGAAGTTTATATTTATTTTGGACCCTCGGAGTTTGAAATCCTAGTTCCACCCTAATATATTTACCCATTAAAGCTGTCAATCGGTTGGTTCGAAGGCATTACCAACTTCAAAACTAAAGATTACAGTTTCAAAATTAAGCTGTCAATTACTAACCAAAGCTTTCTATTTTAAAATTAAACTACATATTACCGACCAAAATTTTCATATTCAATATTTTTTATCAAATTAAATATTTCGATTTTCGGTATTATTAACTTTACAACAAATATTTGTTTAAACTATAAATTAAAATGAACAATACTATTTGGTTTTACTCAATTTTATAAATTTGCTTAAATTTTGCGTTCATCTACTTAGTTCTTAATTTCTTTACACAAATGACAAAGGTATTCATTAATAAATCTAGTTATCAACGATTTTTTAACTGGTTACCCAATAATATATGACCTACTTTGTCTAATTTCATTAATATATATATATATATATGTGTATATACTATTAATCTAGTAGTAGTATTTTTGTTTTTTTTTTAATAGGAGTTGATTCATTAGATAATCAAGCCATAAAACAGGCCAGAGTCTAACAAGCACTTATACAAGCAATCCAGTAAATAAACCAGACAACCTATCTAAGCCAAACTAAACTCATTAAAGTCTATGAGACCCTCGCATGAAGCAAGCCTAGCTAAGCAAGAACAACATTGGTTTCTAAGGAAAAATCATTCATCTAGCCCAATTTACAGGCACACAATTGTGGTACAAATAACAACTAGAAACATCTTAGAAAAACGCATAGAGATTACTCCTACCTAAAAAAGACTTGCATCCAAATGTCTAATAGTAGAAGAACTAGAAAATAGCAGTTAATAACCTCGGCACAAGGTTGGTCTTCTTGCTTTTCTTTGAGTAGTAGTAATAATATTAATATTACTTTTACAGTAACATTAATACTATTGTAAAAAAATGTCTGATTATAATTCTTAATATAAATATGTTTGTATTTAAAACTAAAAGATATATAACTAATATTTATATAATCAGTAAATTTAGCATTTATCAAAATTAAATTAACTTTTTTAGTAATTTTATAATTCAGTTTGATTGATTTCGAATACTTAAAAATCGGTTTAGCAAATCTAAAGCATTGGTTGATATTCAGTCAATTTAGTAATTATCGAACCCCCGGTCCATATCCATCTGCACTTGTGCTTCGTATTCATATGTCCGTATCCAATTATCCATCTGCACTTGTCCTAGCTGGTGTTCAGAATCTGCACATGCTCATTTGTAAGGTCAGTTATCTAGCTTGTACTGATAATATCTCATTCAATACGCTCTGTACTTCTGGTGCACAAAAAGGGTGGCGCTCGAGTGCTGTACATACGTACCAACAGAAATACATATATGTACATGTTTCTTTTTCCTTTAGTACGTGTAGCCGAGGTTAAAACAGAAAGTAACAATCTTCTATACATGCTTTAATATTTTGAATTGCTATTACTGCAGAAATTAACCTCTTTGCATTGCATCCACTTGCCACAGACAGGTTACTCATTTTCATGTTCCAAAACATTTATATGTCATGACTTGTCATTCCAATGAACAAGTAGTTCTAACGGGTCTTGTACTTAGAGCATCACATCGTTAAGGTTGTCAACAAAGAGAGAAGCCCAAATTATTTACCCTTACATACAAATAATACAGAAATTCTTCGGTGGGGATTTCCCCACCATGTGGCCTTACGGCCACCCAATCAGAAAACATAAAATTTTTCATCTTTTCCTAAACTGCCTATGTTTTCTAAAATGCAATACCCAAAACATCCCACTGCTGAGCACTAATTGGTCCGCCCCACTGTCACGTTGTGTGGGTGCTACACGGAAGTCTCTCTCCAAATAATCTACGCAAATTTTAAATTCTCTCCTTTCTCTTTTGCCTTTTTTTTTTTGGTTGAAAACAAGAATCATTCATTAATAGGAAAGAAAGCTAGAGTGATCTATGCATGAACTTAGATTAAACGTTCATATCTGCCATCTTCAACCCAATAGATACTAAGTAAATCTTAACGACTTAACCATGCATGCATGTGTTAATATTTATTAGGGTTTTTATTACCAAACAAACTTGCATTTGGGTATTCAATTTTTAAAAATATTTTAAAATGACTAATTTTGTGCTATTCAAGTCTACATACTTTTTGGCAACCGTCAATACTTTCATTGAGGTTTTCCCAACCGCGTGCGTGGCTGCAATTGAAAAACACAAGTGTTCAAAAACGAAAAAAGTTACATATATATATATATATATATATATAAGCTTACTTAATTTCCCTCCCAACTGATGGTAAGTTATTTATTTATACAAAGAGTAAATATCTCCTGAATGTAGGTCTATATTTTTGTGCATATGAACAGTAACAAAAATAAAATAAAATTGCAAACTTTTACTGTGACTAGCAGTCAAAATATTCTTCAAGTACAAAACAAACAAAGCAAAAGCTCCTTTGCAAAAATGTAAAATGCAGGGTTGCCCATTATAGGTAAAAAAAAAAAAAGACCTAAACTTTAACGCCTGTGAAATGTAAGTTACACACAGTCCAGAAAAATAAAGCCTAGAATTGCATGTATTCGTCGTTTTATTTAGAAGAGTGAAATTCACATTTCTCATTTTACAATCCATAATTCATGTCTCATTTTTTAGTAAGTTAAGTTTTATTTTTAGTAACTTAATTTTGTCTTTTCATAAGAATTTCAATTAAAAAGGAAAAAAATGAGTATGGATTGTAGAATGGAGATTGTAGATTTCACTCTCCTTTATTTATTTATTTATAATACTTGATATTTAGGAAGGTACACAAGGTTTACACAGCCATAAACAAATACACATAAAACGACGATAATACGTAAAAAAAAAAAAACGATTTTATGCACCAGTTATAGTGTTACATATTGACTCTCACAACAGATGATCTATGAGATTTATTTATTTAATTTTTCTTCTCATATTAACTGGCACGTACAAGTGTTTCCAATAAAAGACCAGGAGCATCACTTGGTTGTTTAATAAGTTAATTAGCGTCTTCTTGCAGCAGTTTCCCTCTGGGCATTGAAGAAAACAGCAGCCACCGGAAGCCCGAACTCGTTTGCGTCTGCAAACTTTCGACTGTCGAAGTGGTCCTTGGAAGGAGGAGGAATCACTGTTTGCCTACCTTTCTGCTTGAACAGAAGGAACACAAACCTGTGGATCCCTATGTTTGGCCTCGGCATTTCATATTTCACCACCTCCCTTCCTGCGGTTTTTATCGACCACATAATTAATTAGTTCAAAGAAACAAAAACAAACCCATAATAAGCATCATAAGCGGTATGAAAGGACTTACCAAATGTGTTGTCAGTTGTTCCTGGGATATCTGTGACTATCCTGCAAAGGAAGAAAGAAAAGAAGATTAACTCATCCAAACCTTTAACAAAATGGCAGTTCAGCTCATTTTGAATCTGCACTATTATTGGCGTAACAAATTTTTTCATGCCCAGGTAAGTATTCGACCAACTACGAGTAAGGGTTTTGTTACCAGTGCAAGTGCTCCTTCAGATATGGATCACTAGGACCTGGAACATCTGGGTCAGTCATGACCTGCAAAGAAAGAAATCACCTTAAGGACATATATTACAAAACTAAAATTAGATTGGAGATCACTGTAAGCATGCTTTACCAGCGTAAAGAAAGATCTCAGATCGCCTCCCTGAACTTCAACCTTTGGCTTCGTGGTTACTGAGGAAGGAAATAGCTCATGCCCATTATACACCTTCTTGCTGGAGTTGTAAGTCACTGTCATTTTAATACTGGGGGAGAAATAATCAACAACATCTCCAATGACTCTTCCAACAACAAGAGGATCTGACATCTTTGCCATGGAATTTGAATTGATATATAAATAAAATTATATATCCTTTTCTGTTTTCCTTGAGGAAGCAGGTTTCTGATTTATAAACACTGAAGCAGACCCCATATTTATAGTTGAAAAGAACCCTTGAAAACTACATAGGATCCATTATGACAGTTATCGAAGAGAAGTGGGTTTAAAATAAGTTTCAAAAGTGGAACATATATGAAAAGATAAATAGCTAGTGTACGTTCTCTCTAATTAGTTAACTTTTAACTAAGTATCCTTAAACTGCCATTAATTATAGTCTTGTACTTCAGTTCTCTCTCACGCTCATTAATACAAAATGATTTATTCCTAGAAGTACATAAAAAGAAATAAAAATAAATCATTGCTCGAGTTAACTTACATTTTCATGTCAATTATAAGCTCGAAAATTATACACACACATATATATATATATACACACACACACACAGTTCGACTACGGTGCGGAAATTACGGATTTTCGGTTTTCCCCCACTTTCTGATCACATTTTCATATCTTAACCGTTCAGTTTTTAGGTCATAATGTATAGATCACCTCTGCAAAATTTCAGTCAATTTAGTGATCGTTAAGGCATCCAAAACTGCAATTTACCATTATAAATACGAACGGTTCTAGCTCGACAGATTCTGTCCGTTCGTGTAAATTGCAGAGGTGATCTATACATTAGGACCTAAAAACAGAACGGTTAAGATGTGAAAATATGATCAGAAAGTGGTCGAAAACTGAAAATCCGTACAGAAATTTCAGTACGGACGTCCGCACCTTAGAATAATCTTATATATATATATATAAACAATTCAAAAGACTTGAAGTTGTGTACAAGCCTACTACGCCATCTACCCTAAGCCATGAAAGAGCTACATACACCCTCCCCATCCGCTGGTACGCAACTCTTGCTTCTTCAAGTCTTTTGTGAGCCTATTAACCTTTATCGTTTCCGAGTCGAAGTAACAAATAAATAATGCGATCACATTTATAGTTGCAAATATGCTTCACAATAATATATGCATAAAATACATCGATTATGACATTTGTATGAGCGAAATAGCTACTTGGGTGAAAATAGATAAAGAACTAAAAAATAACAATGTAGCATAAGATTTTCGTCATCAAAGATTTACCATATCCCTCTGTCCACTCCACCCCCAAATCCCTCTTCTTCTTCTTCTTTTTTGTTGAACTGAAGTGCATCGAAGATTTACCATCTCTCTCTCTCGCTCTCGTTGAATTGAGGTTCATCTCTACACCAACTTAGTTTTATTAATTAGCTAGTTGTTGAAGTGGGAGCTTAATTAAATATTTGGTATTTCCGAGTTATTTAACAAGCCCTTTTGTATTAAGTGCATTAGAGCCATATTTAGCCCAGAGAAATGATTCCATATATTGGCGATGAGACTGTGATATGAGTCAAGGAAAGCCCTAGACGACTGAGCATCTTGTACGTACGATTTCAACTATTGTAGCATCTTACTTCAACTGTCACAGTTTGAATCTCAGTTTTAGTGTCAGTCCGCGCAAGCTCATACACTACATAGGTTTGTTGATGAAATGAGGTCCTACTTGACTTGATCGATGTGCTATATGATTCGAATTTTATCATCTCTGTGTCTTTTTTCAAGTTCGTTTTCTCAAGGTATTTGATGTATTGCCCCCCACCAATTCATGTGTCTCTACGAGGGCGCATTGCAAGTATACCAAAGATTATATCTCTTTTCAGGAAATGTTTGCTTACCTCAAGTTTATGAACAAGCAAGAAAGATACTATGCTTTGATGATTTTGGCTTGTCAAATCGAACTCAAATTGATCGCAATTCATATAAATTTGCAAAAGGTTATTTCATTTACAATAATGTTTTGGATGTGCAGTGTGATTGCGCATCGGACAATAAAGCACGTAACTAGTCTAAATGCTAATGAAATTCCTTCACTAAAAGGTTTATTTGGATTATGACATAGAAGACTTAGAACCCTTCATGTTTTAGGTATGTTATTTATGATTTATTTTGCAAAAAAATCATTTATGTTAGAAATCGTTTGATCATCGAAAATGATAAGAGTATGAAAAGAAAATAGCTTTTTCAGATAGATCTCCCATGCTGAGGATGTTAATAGAATAATTAAACGATTTTTGATTTAACTAATTGTTTTTGTACAAATAATTCATGAAAGATTATAAATTTTATGAGGAAACATTAACAATTCAACTTAATTAGTGAAATTTGAAGGTTATAGCTTTTTTTTTTAATAAGAAAATTATTTATTCAAAGGTAACCTTCAAAGAAAGACATAAGCAATGGGATTGTGTTTCGATCTGCCAACACATTCTCAAGCCGGGAAAGAGTCTTTAGCCTTTTGTATGAAACATTAAGAAAGGTAAACTTTTGAAATTGGTTTCGCAAGAACCTTTTAAAAGTGAGGATTCACTCCTATGTACTGATGTTATTAATTTGAGAGTTATTTTATGGTATAATTTAATTTGGGGTATAAAGCAGCTCGTTCCACTACCACAAAGCCATAAACATAGACTGGTGGCCTGGTGCTGAGCAGTCACTTCAATAAAGAGATTCACTTGCGGTCATTATGGTTCTTGAAATAGCTAGGGCAAATAAGTGGCTTTGCTATAAGGAGAAGCCATAATTCTCTTGTTTATTTCCATATCCCACTTTTGGATTACATTGGATAATGTTTACAACCGATTATGTACTATATTTTATGCTAGAATCTTTTCTACCATGACTTTTGCTCGTAGCCCGTACTCTACAAGAGCACTAGCTATATGCTTACTGGATTTGGTAGAATAAGTTTTGTCACATTACCGTTTCTCCAAATTTGTTTTTTGTTTTTTGTTTTAAAGAGATTTCGAATCCAGTTTAGTTGGGAGGCTCAACCTTACGTCTGTTCCATTTATTGAATTTAAAACTGGTATCGGGAGAAGGGGGGGACATACTACCTGAACCCTGAACTGCATAAGTACTATTACAATAATCCTCATAGAGAACATTTTAAATAATAGTAGGAGTCTCCTCTAACCACACATTATCAATATAAAATAAACTAGCTAGGTGTGCAAGCCTATCTACAACACCATTAGCTTCACAATAAATATGACGAATGTTAACAGATTGAAAAGAAGACATATAATTCTCACAATCATCTAGAATCCGACTTACCTCCGAGAAATTCTTCTCTCCACTATTAAGTGCAGCAACCAGAATCGAAGAGTCGCTTTCAATCTCAATTTCAGACCAACCATGGTGAATACCAAGAAGTAAACCAGCTCTACACGCCTCAGTTTCCATATTTAGGACTGAGTATGCATGTCGAAAAGGCCTAGCCAAAGCAGCAATACCCATGCCAACATCATCCCTGACTACTACACCAATGCCTCCACATCCAACATCCGCTCTAAACGCCCCGTCAACATTTATCTTCAATCTCCCACTAGGAGGACACTGCCGTTTCATGGGTACCCTCTTCTTCTTCCTCACAGCCTTCCTTTGGATGGTACTTCCGGAAATTAGCAAGGTGACGCACAGCCCACTCAATCAGCATCATCGGTTGGAAGACATCATTCTTCCGAACTATCTTATTTCTTTCGAACCAAACAGCCCACAGACCCACCAAGAAAAAACCATGCTGGTCTGCGGACAATACATCCAGCATATCCAACGTCCATGAAGAGAGAGTCTTGGCTGGGTGCACAATGGGGTTTAATTGCAAAGGCCCACACAACCAAAAGCAAAGTAATGCTGGGCAATCTTTAAATAAATGTGTACGTAATTCACATGCAGCCATGCAGAACGTGCACTTCTCATCATAGAGAGAAACCTCTTTTGTGCTAGAGCGCATGTAGTTGGCAATATCCCCTTAAGCAACTTCCACCTGAATAACTTGACTTTTGGGGGAACAGAAGCCCAAAGCATCACACTCCACCATCGAACCAGAGGCAGAGTCTCTCACCATTCGAGTCTTATTAAAAATGTAGTAATCACTCTTGACATTATAAATACCTTTCCGATCGTAATGCCAAACCAATTGATCCTTCGAATTTCGAAGACTTAAGGGAATGGCCGCAATAATATCAACTTCATGACCTGTGAATTAGTTCTTCCAAGAGCTCCATTACCCATTCTCGACCATCATCATCTATAAGATCAGCTACCGTGAAATCCTCTGTCCCTTCCATCAAAGGAGAATACGGTTTGAATGAAAAAGGTAAGGGCACCCACGGATCGCGCCAAACCGAAATACTCCGGCCATTTCCTACTTGAAACCTCATGCCCTTCTTCAATACTTCTCTACCAGAGATAATACTCCTCCAAGTATATGAGTCCCCCCCCTTCCACTTCCGCTTCCAAAAATGAAAATGAGGATAGGATTTGACTTTAAGGAGTTTAGCCACAATAGAATCCTGTTGCTGAATCAAACGCCATCCTTGCTTGGCCAAAAGAGCCAAATTAAAGTGATGCATTTCTATAACCCATGCCACCTTTATTCTTCAGAGAACAAAGTTTTTCCCATGAAACCCAATGAATCTTTCTCATCGAATCATCCCCTCCCCACCAAAATCGGGCCATCAATCGATGCATCTCCTCACACAAATGCTTCAGAAGCTCAAAACAATTCATAACATACTAAGGAATTGCTTATGCCACCACTTAATTATAATTTCCTTACCAGCCACACTAAGAGTTTTCTCCCTCCAACCTTATGTATGGTTCCAGATTTTCTCATTTAGATAACCGAAAGCTTCTTCGTTAGAATAGCTTAGTTCCGTTGTCAACCCAAGAATTTGTCATGTTTCTCCACTGTTACAACCCCCAAAGTATCAGCAAGTTTATCTTGTAAACCCTTATCAACATTCTTGCTAAAGGAAATACAAATTTTCTGATAATTAACCTGTTGACCTGAGGCACATTCATACTCATGCAACATGTTCTTCAAAGAATCACGATCACCTCTCTCTGCCTTGAAAATTAAAAGAGTCATCCGCAAAGAAGAGATGACTAATACTAGGAGCACCCACACATATCTCAACGCCATGCAACGAGTCCCTCTGTTCAGCCTGTAAAATACAACGTGACAACACTTTTGCACAAAGAAGAAACAAGTATGGTGAAATAGAATCACCTTGTTTCAACCCACGGGAAGGGACATCCGACCTCTTGGCTCACCATTGACAATAAAAGAATAAGTCACTGTGCTAACACACCTCATGATCCACTGCATCCAAATGCTACTGAACCCCATTCTAATCATGACAGCCTCCAAGAAAGACCACTTAACACGATCATATGCCTTACTCATGTCCAGCTTGAGCGCACCATAGCTTTTCTTACCACTTCGTCTCCTCTTCAAATAATGTGAAATCTCAAAAGCCATCAAGGAATTATCAGAAATTAGCCTACCCGCTACGAAGGCACTTTGATAAGGAGAAATCAGAGACTCAAGAAGTGGCTTTAAACGGTTAGCCAACACTTTAGAACCCATCTTGTAAATCACATTACATAAACTATTAGGTCGCAGCTGACCCATATTCTGAGGGAAATTCACTTTGGAATCAAAGCCACAAACGTATTATTCACCATCTTAATATAATCATCAGTTAAGAAAAAATCCCTCACTGCACCCACGATGTCCGAACCAACCAACTCCCAGAAGGACTGATAAAAGCAAGGAGAAAATCCATCAAGACCCAGAGTCTTGGAAGGATGCATCTTCTTGATTGCAGCAACCACCTCTTCAGCTTCAATCACCCTCGTTAACATCACATTATCTGCAGCCGTAGCCCCTTGACTAACAGCTTCTAGAATATTCTGGAAGCTTTGAGGGTGGGAGGACTCAAATAAGCCACTAAAATACTTAAAACAATATTCTCCAAGTCTTCGTCAGTGCACCATTGCCCAACATCATTAAACAACCCCACTAGCCGAATCTTCTTTCTTCTATTATTAGCTTTTTGATGAAATAATTTGATATTCATATCACCATCCCTCAGCCAAAAAACCTTGGCTCGTTGTCTCCAGAAAACATGTTCTTGGTTGAGTAGATGATTGAGTTTGGCTTCTGATGAAAATTTATCCTCTGTACACAAAGTAGAAGAGGTCGGAGTATCATAGTACGCTGCCAAGTGTGACCTGTGTAGAATCGTTGTAAATTTGTATGTAATTAGGATTTTATTTAATTAGAATATCATGTAATTAAGGAAAGATTATTTCCTATTAGAGTTAGACTACTCCATTGTATTTGTATATATACCCCCATTGTGGGATGAATAGAATCATCGAATTAACCATGAATTGAAATATTCTTTTCTACTTGGTATCAGAGCTAGGTTCAATCCTTTGAACTTGCACTGCATCATTTGATTCCTGAATCCCAAAAAAATCACAAGCCGCTGCGTACCACCACCATTGAAATCAAACCATCCCTACATTCCAAACCACCATCACCCTACCTTTTTTCGGGAAAAAAATTCAGATCCATCTTGAAACCCTAGAAAACCCAATCCTGCAAAAATCCCGGATTCTCAATGGCAGGACCTGTAATTGAAGGTGAACAGTCAAATCCCGAGAAGGCAGTGGTGCCTCACAAGTCATCCGTCACCACTGCACCACCCAACAAGACAAACTCTGCGTTCCCAACAAGTGTTGTCTTGAATGAATCCAACTACACCATATGCGCTCCTCTCATGCGGCTCATTGGAGCACGAGGGAAGGTTGGTTATCTGACCGGAGTGAAGGCTGAACCCGCCATGAATTCTGCAAAGTATGAAGCTTGGGCCACGGACAATGAAAAGGTGAAAAGTTGGCTCATTGACTCCATGGAGTCCTCACTTATGAACCGATATATTCGTCTTTCTACTGCAAAGATATTTGGGAAGTTGTGGAGAAAATTTTTTATGATGATTCTGATGAAACCCGGATCTTTGAATTGAACAAGAAGTGTTTTGAAGCAAAGCAAAATAGACGGCCCATTCCTACCTACTATAATGAGTTAGTGGCGATGTTCCAGGAGATTGATCAAAAGGTGACCTCTTAGAATGATAATGTTGCAGCTGTAGTTCAAGAGACCTCAGTGATGTCTCGGATGCATGTTCACATGTTTTTGAGTGGACTTGACCCAGAGTATGATCAGGTGCGTGGAGAAATCCTGCGCAAGGAGCCTAAATTCTCTTTAGAGTAGAGCTATGCTTACATTCGCAAGGTGCAATCAGAGAAACAGGCTATGGGGCATTCGATACCTATCGAATCTTTTGTTATGGCTATCCAACGCAAACCAGGTCCTTCTCCAAGCTTCTCAGGTCATTCTCCACGTCATCCTCTAGGTAAACCAAATCCATATGCAAACAGAAAGTGCATTGTTTGTGGGGAACCAGGTCACAGCAAGGAGCGGTGCTATGAAGTGATTGGTTACCCTGATTGGTGGGACTTCACCAAGAAACCGCGAAAGAATCTGGGCAAGGCCGCCATTGCTACTATAGAGGAAGAGTGTCTAGACAATGCCTCCACTAATGTAGCGCAATCAGGTATGAAGGGTAATGTTACTTTGAATAATACATGGATAATTGATACAGGTGCGCCTGATCATATGACCAATGACCCTATTCTTGTGAAAAACCTTAGACATTCCCGTCAAATTGTTGTCTCTACTGCTGATGGTACTCCAACTCCGGTCATCGGATAATGTTCTATTATTTTATCTGATATCTTAACCCTTGAGTCTGTCTTAGTTGTTCCATTACTAGCTTATAATCTCCTGTCTGTTGGTCAAATTATTTTAGCTCTTACATGTATTGTGACCTTCTATCAGTCTTTCTATGTATTTCAGGACATTCTGACTCAGCGGATTCTTGGTTATGGTGTTAAAATGGGGAGATTGTACTACCTAGATCTGACAAAGACTAGAGAGAACCGGCATTTTTTGGGGCAAGCTAATCAGATCAATGGGGTAGAGAATGCGAAGGAAGCTGTATAGTTATGACATTGCCGTTTAGGTCATCTATCTTTTAGTTATCTTAAGAAGCTGCAACCTCATTTGTTTTCTGTTGTTAGTGATTTGGATTTCCATTGTGACATTTGTGAACTGGCCAAGAGCCATCGTGTTTCATATTCACCAAGTCTTAATAAAAGTCCTGTTCCTTTTATGAAAATTCACTCTGCTGTTTGGGGTTCTACGAAAATTCCTTTTCTTTCTGGAGCTCGATATTATGTAACTTTTATTGATGATTTTACTCACATGGCATGAGTATCATTACTGAAGAATAAGAGTGATGTATTTGGGATGTTTACCGAATTTCACAAAATGGTGGCAACTCAGTATCAAAAATCCATCAGAGTATTTCAGTCTGACAATGGTGGAGAGTTTGTGAATGACCCTATGATTGAGTTTTGCCGGTCACATGGAATTCGTCATCAAACCTCCAATTCTTATACTCCTCAACAAAATGTTTTAGCAGAAAGGAAGAATAGGCAGTTGATGGAAGTTGCTCGTGCTTCCTTATTTGGCATGAATGTACCTCAGTCATATTAGGGAGAAGCAGTGAAATTAACAATATATCTCATCAACCGTACTTCTTCATGAGTAATTGAGTTCCAAAATCCTTATCAAAAGCTTCATACGTTTCTAACCATCCCCATTATGCCTAATTTAGAGCCTCGAGTGTTTGGGTGCACAGCTTATGTCCACATACCAAAGCCACAATGGAGCAAACTTGATCCCCGTGCAAAAAAGTGTATTTTTGTGGATTATGCAGAGTTTCAGAAGGGCTACAGGTGTTATGATCCGCTCACTAATATAGTACATATATCTCTTGATGTCTCATTCCATGAATCTAAGCCATATTACTCAGGGGGAGCTTCTTAGTCTTCCCTTCAGGGGGAGAGAGGTTATGAAGGGAATCCTTGTTCTATTATTGATTTTGTCTTTGAAGATTTGGAAGATTTGGAGGAACAATTTGAAGGTAGAAATTCCGAAATAGAAAACGTAATTGCCGAACAGAGTGTTGTAAATTCGGAAACAGAAAATACGACTGCCAAACGGAGTGTTGTGAATTCCGAAACAGAGAATGCGACCGCCGAACAGAGTGTTGTGAATTCTGAAACAGAGAATGCAACTGCCGAAATTGCCGAACAGAGCAGTGTGAATTCCAAGACAGAAGATATGACTTTTCTGGATAGTTTGAAGCAAAATCAAGACGTATCCGAAGCTTACACACAAGATATTCCCCCTTCTGCATCACCAACTGAAGATCCCGGTCAGAATGATCCATCTCAGGTACCCCTAATCTTTAAAGAGTCTTCTGGGTTAGAAAGTGTTGAACCTGGGAAATCACAAAGGGTTACCAAGGGAATTCCTAAGAAACAATATGAACCAGATATGAAAACCAAAGCTAAATACCCTATAGCTAATTTTATGTCTAACCATAGGATTTCTAGGTCACATGTACTTGTTGTTGATCAATTATCTACTATATCTATTCCTAGTAACATGCAGGATGCATTGACAGATCCAAAATGGACAAAGGCGATGAATGAAGAATTGGAAGCTCTTCAGAAAAATGCAACATGAGAGCTAGTACCTATGCCGGTTGGAAAAAAGACTGTAGGATGTCGTTGGGTATTTACTGTGAAGCTTAATGCAGATGGAACTATTATAGATACAAGGCGAGGTTGGTTGCCAAAGGATATACACAACGCTATGAGATTGATTATGAGGAGACTTTTGCACCTGTGGTAAAGATTAATACTATCCGGATTCTAATCTCACTTGCAGCAAACAAAGATTGGCCCTTGCACCAGTTTGATGTGAAGAATGCGTTTTTTAATTGGAATTTGGAGGAAGAAGTATACATGGATATGCCCCTAGGTGCTAAGAATTACCCAAGTGATGTTGGCAAGGTGTGTAAATTGAAGAAGTTTTTGTATGGCCTGAAGCAGTCTCCAAGAGCTTGGTTTGGAAGATTTTCAAATTCCATGAAAGTCTTTGGATATAGATAGAGCAATTATGACCATACCTTGTTCATCAAGCGCAAGAATGGTAAGATTACAGCTTTTATTGTGTATGTTGATGACATGATTGTTATAGGGGATGATCCAAAAGAGATAAATAAATTGCAAAAGTATTTGTCAAAGGAGTTTGAAATGAAGGATCTGGGACAACTGAAGTATTTTTTGGGTATTGAAGTTGCAAGGTCTAAGAAGGGGATTTCACTTTCACAGAGGAAATATGTTCTTGATTTACTTGCTGAAACGGGGATGCTGGACTGCCGACCCATCGAGACACCCATTGATATGAATCACGGACTTGCTATCTATTATGATCAAGTTCCAACTGATAAAGGGAGGTATCAACGTCTTGTGGGAAGGTTGATTTATCATTCACATACTAGACCTGATATTGCTTATGATGTGAGTGTTGTTAGTCAATTTATGCATTGTCCTAGTGAAGAGCATATGGATGCAGTCTTTCGTATTTTGAGGTACTTGAAGAGGTCGTCAGGTAAAGGGTTACTATTTAAAAAAAAGATGAATTGGAAGTTGTTGGGTACACAGATGCAGATTAGGCTAGTGATAAAACGGACAGACGTTCTACATTTGAGTACTTCACTTTTGTTGGAGGGAACCTTGTCACTTGGCGTAGCAAAAAGCAAAAAGTCGTTGCCAGATCAAGTGCAAAAGCTGAGTTCCGAGGTATGGCACATGGAGTATGTGAAATATTGTGGATTCGTAATGTCTTGAAGGACCTCGGCTACAAGCCTAAAAAGTCTATGGATTTGCATTGTGATAATACAGCTGCCATTGAGATTGCACATAATCCAATTCAGCATGATAGAACAAAGCATGTGGAGGTTGACCGTCATTTTATTAAAGAAAATCTTGACAGAAAGGTTATTCGCTTTCCATTTGTAAACTCAGATGAGCAATTAGCTGATGTTCTTACTAAAGGAGTGTCCAGGAAGGTATTTGACAGCTCGGTTGACAAGTTGGGCATGATAGACATCTATGCACCAACTTGAGGGGGGAGTGTAGAATCGCGGTAAATCTGTATGTAATTAGGATTTTATTTAATTAGAATATCCTATAATTATGGAAAAATTGTTTCCTATTAGAGTTAGACTACTCCATTGTATTTGTATATACACCCATATTGCGGGATGAATAGAATCATCGATTAACCCTGAATTGAAATATTCTTTTCTACTACATGGTGCTCTCAATTTCACGCCTAATGTTCCCAAAATGCTCCTGACTCCAAACCTCAAATGTTGACCTCGTTACATTGATTTTATTCAACAGAATATGGAAAGGACCTTGCTGCACAGTAGGAGTCATATCCCAACTTGATTGAACTACCTCCTTGCACTTATCTTCCAAAAGCAAAAAGTCCTCAAAACGAAACCTTCTCTTCCTTTTTTTTCCTCTTCGCCTTCTGTTTCCTCACCTTCAATAAAATTGGAATGTGATCAAATTTACATGGGTCCAGTTGTTTAATCCTTGACGCCGAGAAACAATCCTTCCAACTCGCCGTACTCATAAACCTATCCAAACGCACCTTAACTTCCACCCCACTCTTGTTTTCTCTACAAGTAAACTTTAGGCCAACAAACTAAACATCTCCTAGCTCACAGAACTCCAAAGCTTCAAACATACTCTGCATCTGCCTTATAGGATGAGGCGTACCACCTAACCTGTCAGCACTTGACGTGATCTCATTATAGTCACCCCCAACAACCTAAGGCAAGTTTCCCTGTAAGCTCAACTATCTCAATAAACTCCAAGTACGAAGTTTATCTTTAACCTTGGGTTGATCGTACGAACCCGTAAACCTCCAACAATCCGGACTACCACTTTCCCCAATGACAACATCAATATGACTATCCGAATAAGATTGAAGAGGTACATGACTATCGTCATTCCAGAATAAACATAATCCACTTGACCTACTTAGCCCTTTCCCTCTTCTGCACTTAACAAAATACAATCAACTGAGAAGAAATTCTTCCAACCCAATTGTAACTGCACATTCTTCATCTCATCCGTCGTACACCTTGTTTCGCTAAGAAAGATTAGACTGGGAATATTAAGGGAGATAATCCCTTTAAGCCTTGTAACTGTCCAAAGGTTCCCAAACCCCTGGCAGTTCCAACATAAAATATTCATGACTTGTGATGAATCGAGTCTGGACCCATCACGGATGGACGCATCAGAGCACGCCCCTTACTTAGAACCACTTTCTTGGAAGAACCCTTGACCTTGGTAATAACCTTCTTCTTACCACCTCCCACCCCTGAAACACCTGTCATTAGGGACAAGCCCCTTCTTCAATCTAGGCCTAGAATCATCAAGGGCCAGACTCGCCTGTGAAAGACCGGTACCTGCTTCTTCGTGAACAACATCTTCCACCACCCCATCCACATCCTTCACTATTTTCCCTGACTCCTGAATCACCAGCCCATTATCCTCAATGAGAGCAACCTCCAACTCAACCGTGGGCCCACTTGCCTCAATCTCATTGACTTTTTTTGGCCAATGCATCCAAACTCGGCCCATCCTTCTTAGCAACAGCGAGCCCACGTGACAGAGGTGGGGAATTCAAATTCAAATTCTTCTCTAGAAGGTGAGCAATTTCTCGCCCAAACAAAGCGGATCCGGCCTGAGACTACACCACTAACCCTGTCGAAACACATTTCTTTCCATTTCCATCCTCATTAGCTATCAAAGCCAATGATGAATCAGCATCCCCCTTATTTTTTGCTGGCCGGGTATTGTTTCGAAATAGAGTGAATCCTCCACCATCGGAAAAGTTTACAGTCGCTGCTGTTTCAAGGACCGGTCATCTAAAAACAGAATAGATGCTGAACCCCTATCAATATCCATCCCATCACCATCCCCACACACCCTACTATCCTCCTCCATCTCTGCTCTATCATGGATCATTTCGGATAATGGAAAATCTGGGGCCTGCATCGACCAACCACCCCCCTCCCCGGACCGAACCTCCGCCAATTCCGAAGCAAATTATTAGTACCCTCCTCCCTAGCCTGGCTCTCCCTTTCCAACAACCATTGATCCTTTCGCTCTACACTCAGCATAAAGTCAAACTAGTGCTTTAAAATCTTCCTTGACTGGTGGAGATCACAATGATTCAAGTCATGCGAGAGCATCCCACAATAATAGAAAAAAATTTGGGAGCTTAAAGTAATCCAGGTCAAAGCAAGACCCTTTGCGATGTCCTGGAAGCTGGATATTGGCCCTCTTCACAACAACATATTAGTGTCAATCAGAACCCTAATCTTTAAAATGAACCTAGAAACACTCCATGCACAGATTCCTCCATTATGACAAAACGACCAACAACATTCTCGATTCAAGCTCCAGTCTCTTCTTCTATATAGACGGTGGAATCCCCCAAACCCGAATCCAGCAAAACTGCCAGTTTAAAGGTATCCTTAGTAAATCGTCACGTCCATCACTCACCACCACCGCAAACATGGATTTATTGAAATGCCATGGGCTCCCCTATAGAACCCTATTCCGATCATATTCCTGGGAGAACGAAAAGACTACCCGATCACTACCCTTAAGAGCACAGGCAGTGACCGTGTTCTTCTCCCTAGCATCCTTCTTTGGCGTCCACAAAGCCTTCATGGTGCCAATAAGCTTCTCTTTCGATAAGGCATGTTCGTCAGGAGTTGACCCACAATTAGGAACTCCCGAGGCTTCCATTTGCCTGGCTCATCCTAGATCACAATCTTCTGGCCCTGCTCCTCCGTCAAAACAAGTTTCCTAACCATGTACCCAACTCTTCCTCCATTTTACAAATTTGTGATCCCACCCTATACAAACACATACTCACAATACTCTACAAATTCAACATAAGCTATGACAAGCCAAAGCGCAACCAGAAGAAACCACTGTAACCCTTGGAACGAAACCCAGCGAACCAAGGGAAAACCCTAACTCTTTGTTGTCCGAGAGAGAGAAGGCACTCACAATCTTTTAATTAATTTCTTGAATAACAAAAATTTAGTTATTTTGCACCAAAAGTTGTTGAAAAAAAAAAATTTGGTCAAGATAAGAATTTGTAAGGGGTAAGATCGGGGTTGTTGGCCTATAATCCTCTGATGCCTAAATCAGTATCAGTATGAGATGTTGACAAAGTAATGGTATGGAAAGGTACAGTTTTTGACTTACTTGATTTGGAAGTATATGCTTATAGATATAGGAAGTATTGGGAATTGTGCCCATAAACCTCCGATGTGGGAGAGTGGACCATCCCACAAATGATTAACAAAGGCTTTGCAGCTTGGTTGTGTCCATATTCTGTATCCCGATGCTCGGAGGTGGTTCCAGTCGATATGGATATAGGCGACTTAGCTTGCCACGTAGGGGAGGCTCAGGAGTGTTTTCCGTAAAATCTGAGGTGAGTTCCAATGGCCGATTGGCTGTGTTCATTCGATGTTTGCACTTGATATGCATATGGTATAAACAAGTCCCCCATGTCCTTGGTCAAGAACTCTCTTAGGTGGAGAGTTTGTTCCAGTGGAAACAACGAGAGTGCACGATGAGAGGCCTACAGAGAGGCGCTCTACGTGGATGACCAGTCCTCTAGTCCCCCAAGTCCCTAGGCAAGAGGGGTCGGAGACTAGGTCTTGGTACAATATCCCTGTTTGCCACCCTAGAAGGCAGGGGTTCCCATTTTGTCTAGGGTCTTGTGTATTGGGAGTAGCCTTTGGTGCCAGGATGACCCAATACTTGGCGTGTTTTATGATGCTTCTAGACTTCTAGTGTGACACATGACATGCTGTTATTTGAAATTCGTGCATGATGAGAAATCGTTTCAGTTTCTACAACGAGTCACAATTATTGTGATGGAACCAAGGCAACAGTCTATTTATGTCATTAATGAGAATTTGTGTTCTAAGTTAGGATTGTGTTCGTGGGCGATTCGAAATCGATGACAGAGATCAAAAGGTAGGTGTGTATAAAAAGTGGAGTTTTCTAGAAAGAGTATTTTTCTGGATTTTTGTTTTTTCGACATGAAACTTCTCTCCCAAGAACTCAGAGAAGAAGAGTAGAAGGTTGCGTTGTGGTTTGACAAGTAGTGTGAAGACTTCCAGAGTTCATTGAGCAATCCAATATTTGTAACCATCCTCATTACTCAATTTATCCACCAAAAAGATGCCAACTGCTGGGATATCACAAAGGTAAAATATTTTATTTCAACTGGGAAATCTTGCTTCGAATTTGTGGTTTTGCATGTTGCTTAGAATTTCTAGGTTTTTTGGGTTCTATAAAATTTGGAATGTGGAAATTTGCTAACTTTTGGATATATGATTGAGGTGAGATTGATTAGAAATGATGTGTTGAAGTTTCTAGGTTTTGTCTCTAAGAATAAAAAGTGTTTTGGTTTTTTGAAACTTATGGGTTTCTAGTTTTCAAATGTGTGAGGATTGGACTTGGCTAAGTGTGCGAGTAGGTACTGGGAGTGGGGTTCATCATTTGGTCCTTAGGCCTTAAGCCCATTTCAAGCATGCCCAGCCCGTAAGACCGAAGTCCAGCTTGTAGGACCGAAGCCTAGCTCAACCTTTGCATTAGGGAGGTCGACTTGGCCCTTTTTCAAATAATGTAGGGTAAGGACCATGGAATGAAACCCAGCCCAGCCCTTGAAGCCCCCCAAACAAGCCCTAATAATTTTCTATTTTTTCTATTTTCAAAATATATTCTTTTTTTTATCCACATACAACTTATCCCTTTATTATTTTGTAATTGATTTATGAAACTTTATTTGTTTTGTTAAACAACAATTAATTTTGAGAGATAATTAATTGTATATAATTACCCTAACTAATATTTGTAATAGTCATTATGGTAGCTTCAAAAAAATGTATATATTAAATAGGGTAACAAAAAATAGTCTTAGATTACCCACCTATACAACCATTGGGCCACATTTTGTTAGGGCTAGATTCGGCCCAAAACCAACCTAAATTAGGCCCAACCGTTACCGAATTAAGTTGATTGGGAGGCCCACTTCTTGGGCTGAAACCGAATCATGCCAGGCCTAAACCGAAAAGTCGGTGTATCGGATTGTCAGTTGGTTTGTTTCAGTAATCAGCTGATGCCGAATTTTATTGGGCGTTCATTCCCTTCATTTTTTATTGTTTTGTTTCCAAGTCCAATATGTGTTCTTAGAGTTGATTTAAGCCTTGACCCATTAAGTGTTTCCAAAGCCCAACTCTTCATTATCTTATAACAAAATCTAATACTAACACAATAACACATTGAAACACAAAATCTGGAAACTCAAATTTCATCTTAAAGGGATTCAAACCCTTCATTGGAAACTCTAACACATTTACACATTGAAGGGATTCAAACCATTTCAAGTTAAAACTTAAAACTGCAGTCATCCATAAACAAAATGCAGCAGCAGTCTTAAAAGCAGAAGAAGTTCTTACTTCTAAGTTAAATATTACAAGGAAAAATGGTCCATACAGTACCTGATGTTTTGCTCCATATAAATTTTGGTACCTCAAGTTTAAAAAAAAAATATCATAACAGTACTTGAGGTTCTGACTTGACCGAATATTGGTACCTAGAGTCGTTAACTTCGTAACGGTGTCTGACAGGTGTCATATACTGAAGGGTATTTTTGTCCTTTCATGTCCCTCCATTACATCTGCGTTCTTCCTCTCCTTGCATTTGTGTTCTTCTTTTCTAGCCACCAATTTAAACCTCACAACTCAGTTTCAGTATCACTTGCAGATGACGTCAAGGTGAGATACTTCATATGGAGTTTCAAGTATTAATCTGTAGGTTTATTTATAATGTATTTGGTTAGCATATCCATGCCTATCTCTGGGTAAACTATATGCTTGTTCGAGTTGATATTTTGATTTCATTTAGTAGTGGTTGGATGGACATGTGAGTCTGATTCTCTTTTGAAAAGAAATCGTACATGATTTTTCAATTTAACTCATTCTCAAAGAATATATGGCTGCTGATTACTAGTTTTAGAGGAAAGCAACTATTGTAGTAGTAAACTGATGATGATCAGACTACTGGTGATGCTTTTGAGGAACCAATGAAAAAGAAAGCTTCAGTAATGTTTTTGTAATTCTTTATTGTTGTTACTTGTTCTACAATCTATTAACTATTAGACCATTTCTCCCAAGTATATACGTCCAAACAAAAGAAAAAAATTGTTGCAAAATCCAGCCAACTGTCTAGTTACTGATGAACTTCTTGTCCCAAAGTCTTTGTGTCATGGTCTATTTCTTGGATAAAGTTTTAATTCGGCATTTTAATCACTAGTTGTATCTATCTCTAACCAGTTAGATTGTTCTCTCTTCTTTGTTTATGTTGTAATGCTGTTTTGGTTTTTGGCAGCATCATATGGATTATCAAAGTTGACAAATCCAAAGCACTTTGATTTTCCATCTTGATCTCTCATGATCACTACACTATTGATTGGTCCGAATTCACCAAAATTTCTGGTAAAATCATCCTCAGTAGTCGAAACTAGTAGATGTTTCCCATTCCCAAAAGCTACACACTCTTAAACCCAGAAGCCCATCTCTCTTTTACCTCCAAAAAAGCCTAAGACTTTAGGAACAATCCAAGAGCTCAAACCAGCTCTGAGGTTAGTCACTACATTTCTTTACTTAGAGGCAACCGTGTGGTTGATTGTAGACAAATTCATGCTCATGCTATGAAGTTGAATGCTTTTGAATTGAATATTGGGTAGGAAACAAGCTTGCTATGCTGCACTCGAATAATTATGAGCATTTAGACTATGCCCAGAAGCTGTTCAACGAAATTCCTAAGAGAACAGTACCCACTTATGCAGCTTTGATTAGTTCATATTTCAGTCTGAGCAACGGGAGGACTTGTTCTTGGGGTTTAGGTTGATGGTTAGGGTGGGAATGGTGTCTGATATGTATGGAATTCCAAACGGAAGCTTTGAATTGGTGGCCAGAGATGAAGAACACAAATGCAAAGGGAGGAACAATGCAAATGTAATGGAGGGACATGAAGGAACGAAAATACCCTTTAATATATGCCAGCTGTCAGACACTATTACGACGTTAACGACTCTAGGTACCAATGTTCGGTCGGGGCCAGAACCTCAAGTACTATTATGATATTTTTTAAGCTTGATGTACCAAAATTTATGAGGAGTAAAAGGTCAGGTACCGTACAGACCATTTTTTCATATTACAACAACTACTAATTTACATATAACTTAATCAATTGAATAATACAGAAATAGAAAATAATACTGCATTACCAGCATAAATCAAAATTTAAATTGCACTAAAGCATTTTGAAGAGCAACATACACATGTCCCATTACAAATAAAACTCAAAAACAGAAGTGAAGCACAATCGGGTTGCTTTAATCTACCGATTAGCCATCACCTCATTTTCTCCATTATGTTGTTGTTGTTGCACAGTTTCAAAACATTGATATTACAGACTAAAATGAATTAGAAACTAATGCAATGGCCCATAAAACTTAATTTAAAGAAAACTTAATGGAAATAAATTGAAGAGGTTAGTGATAAAATTGAATGCAGAGCAAAATCAATGCAACAGCTGGCAGAAAACTGAACTTATCATATTCTTTATGTTGCAGCAGCAGTCAAAGAAGAGCTCAGTTCATCCAATCTAATTCCAGCAGTTTCTACAAATTGAAACAAAAAATTGATAGTGTTATAAATTTACAAAACTTAAAGTAATCGCAAAACCGAGTAAATTAAATCAAAGATTTCTTTAAATTTACCTCTCTCTATTGCTTCAAGTTCTCGATACATCTCCAACTCACTCATATTTGGTTCCTTGTTGAAGTTAGGTTGTGTAACACTCAACCAATCACTTGAGCAGACTAAACACTCCACCATTCGAGGTGTTAGGGAACTTCTCTAAGGATATACCACCCCTTTCCCCAAATTGAAGATGGTGCTACAAGGCATGACAAATACATCCTTTGCAAGCTTGAAAAGTATCGGATAAGCATTTGCATTTGCCTTCCACCAAGTTGCCACTTCGGAATCTTTTGTCATTAGATGAACATATCTATCACTCATGTATTTGTGAATCTCATTCAATATCATTTCATTTTGTCATTAAATAAACTAATATTTTAGCTTGTCCACCATAAATTCCATCAAACTCAACCCTCTGTTGGCTGAATTCCATCTAATGTTGTGGTTTATGAAGGTAGTTTCACAGTACTTCCACTTAAGATCCAACACATTGGCTATGACAACTATTTTGTTCATTTGTTCAAATGAACCCCAATACTTATTGAACTTGGCTTTCATCCCACAAGCTACCCTTTGAAGAATACGGTCTGATTCATCTCTTATCTTTATATCAATCTCTGTTTGTAGCCCTATTAACTCAAAGAACAACAGATGTGCTGTCACTTTCTTCTAACCACTCAACTTCATTGTTGCTTCGTAAAACTTCCCAAGAAAATACACAAAAGCCTGTGCATTCCTCCAATCTTGTGGTGAAGGAGGACAAACCCTTTTCTTCCCTTTGGCATCCGTCTTAATGAAGTAATTGTGAAAAGCTTCATCTTTATCAGCCATCTTTTCAAACACTTTTTCATACTTTAGTGCTGCATCCAACATTAAGTATGTGTTGTTCCACTTAGTTAATTATAACATTAGGGGGAACATTTGTAGTCTTCCTCAAGTGTTCAAGCACTGAGAAATCCTAAATTTTATCAAGTCTGCTCAAAGAATGCCTGGTAAACATCACACAATGCCAAATAGCCTCTATCCCATCCTCAATCTCATCGATTTCATTTCTCACAATCAGATTTATGATGTGACAAGCATACCAAAGGTGTAAAAAGTCACTATCAAAGTTTAAAGTCCTTTGACCCCTAAGTTTTCTCTTCATATAGAAGACAACAGTATCATTTGCAGATGCATTGTCTATTGTTATTGTAAAGACATTTTTTCTACTGCATTCTCTAAGACACTGCTGCAAAACCCTCCCTGTATCATCCCCTTTATGGCTAATGATTAAACATAAATTGACTATTCTTTTGTGATGGTTCCAATCACTGAGTGGCAACAATGTGGTTTATATTTTGAATACTCCACCAAGTATCAGTAGTTATGCTCACTCTTGTTGAGTGAGCAGCAAACTCACTCATCAACTTGGCTTTCTTAGTTTGATACAACTCCCACACTCCTCTAGCAACCATCTTTCTTGTCATTCTTTAGAGTGAACAGCAAACTCACTCATCAGCTTGGCTTTCTGATGCGGGAAGCATGAATACGATAGTAAGGGGCTCCGTCAAGCGTTGAAAGCTATATGAGATAAGCTAGAATCCACTGGCAATTACAGACACTGCCGTAAGAAACATAGAGAAACTTCTCTAATATTTGGTTTTTTTTTATTGATAATATGAATGAAAACTACAATCTAAGATTGCCTTATATAGGGCACATAGCATAAACCTAATATAACTAGAAAACATAAAGAACAATTTATTGTAGACTAAAACTAGAAAACCTAATTAAACCTGATTAAATAAAAATCAGAAATAGAATCCTAGATACTAAAGAATATTACGCTTGGAATCCTAATTAAGATTTTGCTCCAGAATCCTGATATATCCAAACGAGTAATTTATGATTAATTCCATCATTAAGAAGCCTATTTGAATATCAATTTTCAATATTCAAATTATTCTTCTTCATGTGAAGACACTTCTTTCTTTTCTAGATTTTTTTTATTGAAATTGGCTAAAATCTCGTCCTACATCAGTCTCCTCCACTTGAAAAGAACTCGACCTCGAGTTCCTCTTGTATGTAGCTCGATCATTAGTAGGCATAAAACATGATAAGCCATCAACTTCAATATTCTTGAAATTAAAAGGTATCACCATGAATCCAATACCGTAGACAAGTTTAGAATAAGCATCTTGAAACTTGAGCTCCTCCACTTGAAAAGGAATGAGCATTGACTTCTCCTTGGGTTGATCTTCAACACAATTAGGCATGTATGACATGGGTATCAATGTGATGAATGAATCAGGTTCCTTGTTTTTAATGAGTTTCTCTTCAATCTTCAAGGTGGCTTCTTCATGTTCCTTTTCAGACATCTCAGGATGATCATTCTTGATGTTCTTCCTTCCAGGCTTGATTTTAATTTTGCGCGACTCCTACCTAAATAAATATATGTTGCCTTTGGAATAACCATCTTTTTGACGCCTTCATGACATGATCTTCGAAAAAGCACATTAGTGTCATCCATGTCAATCACATGACAAGTAATCTCTTGTTTATAAAATTTTCCCATAGAGAGAGGAACTTTACAAACCTCTGTTACTTGTGCATATTTATCCTCCCCAAATGGAATCCGGTATGGATCACTCAGCTTTACTGTCGGTAAATGAAAATAATCCACAACTTTGTTTGCTACAAAGTTCTCTCGTAGACCACTATCAATTATTGCATAGCATACCTTGTCTTTGATGAAACATGTAGTTCGGAAGTCGTCGTAATCTGGTGTTGTGAATATCCAACATTCCATGTTTCTTCTTCTTCTTCTTTTTTCCTTTTTTTTTTTTTTGGATTGATGAGGTTGTCCTAGGGCAAATCCCTTGGCATGTTCCTCTTCAACGAAAACTTTCTTTGATAGGTACTCTACGACCAACGTCATTGAGGTTAGTGGTAATGAACTTCTCCTTGGATCGTCGTCTGCTAAGAAGCGGGCGATACCCACTCTGATACTAAATGATGCGAGAAGCGTGAACACGATAGTAAGGGGCTCCGTCAAGCATCAAAATCCATATGAGATAAGCTAGAATCTACTAGCAATTACGGATACAGCCGTAAGAAATATAGAGAAACTTCTCTAATATTTGGTTTTTTATGATAATTTGAATGAAAATTACAATCTAAGTGTGCCTTATATAGGACACATAGCATAAACCTAATACAACTAGAAAACATAAAGAACAATTTATTGTAGACTAAAAATAGGAAACCTAATTAAACCTGATTAAATAAAAATCAGAAATAGAATCCTAGATACTAAAGTATATTACGCTTGGAATCCCAATTAAGATTTTGCTCGAGAATCCCGATATATCCAAAAGAGTAATTTATGATTAATTCCATCATTAAGAAGCCTATTTGAATACCAATTTTCAATATTTAAATTATTCTTCTTCATGTGAAACGCTTCTTTCTTTTCGATATTTTTTTGTTGAAATTGACTAAAATCTCGTCCTACATCACTTTCTTAGTTTGATACAACTCCCACACTCTTCTAGCAACCATTTTTCTGTTCATTCTTTTCCACTAAGGCTGTAACTCTTCCACAAACTCCTTAAACCTATTCCTTTCAACTTGCATGAAAGGAAGTTCATCCATGATGATCATCCTAGCTAACACACTTTAAATCACATCTAGGTTGGCTGAATTTATGATAAGTAACCTCCCACTCACATTATCCTTACTAAGAGTAGTGTGACCCTTTGTGTTAGGTGGTACATGGCTCGTAAAGAGGGCATGTTTTGCACTTCTTGGCATGAGACCACATTGAAGAAGTCCCAGTTATAGTGCTGCAGGCAAGTACAATTTCTTGGAAAAAATTGCACTGTGCAACTTCTAGATTGTCACTACCATCACTCAGTTTCAGCCTAGTGAAACACTCCTAGGTTTTGCTTCTTCCTATAGCTGGCTTTGCATGTTTACTTGATTTCCCCACCCTAGTTGTTTTCCTTCATTTCCAACCTATCCTAGCAGGCAAAGTATTGTCCTATCCTTCGTGAGTAGGAATGCTTGGGGGTGACTGTGGGTCTACTTCAGGGATGATATTTAGGTTTGGGTTTGGAGGCTGAGTTGTAGATAAAGTTAAAGGTTGATTCATGTTACTACATATTGAAAGGGTACTCACGCTACTAGAAGAAGATGCTATCTATACAAACATGAAAAAAAAAAAAAAACATACAAACAAACAAACAAAAAGACAAGTGTCACATTTTGCCTAGCTTTAATCAGTCCAAGAATTTCTGCCTAACAAATAAATGAACATTTCCATAACCAATTCATTACCCAAACAACAGCAAAACATGTCCAATGCATACACATTTCAAGTTCATTAACATTAAGCAATTCCAATTCATTACCAAAACATCAATCATTAGCATTCATAGTTCATTAATTATTAGCAACCTTCATTTATCATTTGTCATTTATACAAATATACATTATTCACAGTTCAACCAAGTATACAAGTATCATTCACAGTTTAACCAGGTATACATTATTCACAGTTCAACCAAACATACAATTATACAAGTATACAAGTTTCATTCACGTACGTACAGTTCAACTAGAACACAGTTTCATGATTTATCCTTACCATTTATATAAGTATACATTATTCATCAACATCCCAAAACAAAAATATGCATTTCTAATTCATAAAATGTCCATTAAACAGGTCCTAACATTAAAACAAACAAACATTCATCATTCATAGTCCAGCATTAAAATAAACAAGCATTCATAATTCACAGTCCAACTCAAATACTCTTACCTTTTCAATAAAGTCCTAAACGTATGCTCCGACTTATCACACTTGGACTCCAACTAGCTTTTTCCTTGCCTAGGAAATCAATTATGTAATGTTGGAAACCTCAATTTCCACATTAATAATGCACTAATGAACAAAAATATAAAAGAGGGGCAGAAAAAAAGTCAATAATCTTTCTGGAATTACGCATATATAGTTTATATTCTTCACTTATGGAACTGTGCATCATAACACTTAATTAGTAAACCAATTTAGAGAATATATGTTTAGCAATTTAAAAGATGCTTGTATATTTGAAGCTCACTAAGTCGAGCAGGTAATTCATTGCCACTAATAAAACAAAATGAGAGACAAACCATCTTCATCTCCATGCCATTCATGGACTTTAACAAGCTGTTTTTGACAAATTAAGAATGCCCAAGCTTGGAAGGTGAAGTTCTTGAGGGGTTGTTGTGTGATGCACTTATCTTTCTGTGATGGTGGGCCCTCATAAGCTTCATCCTCAATTTACTAGGAGAAATTATACCAGTCTGAAATGATGGGGATCAAAAAAATAAAAACAAATCATACACGTCAGTCCACTATGCTATAAGTTACAGTCTTCGTAAAAGAAATCATCTTAGAAAGCAAAACCCAATAATTAGATTACTTTAATCACCCAATCGTTCTTGTTCTTATTAACAATTTGAAAGATAACCTAGATGAATTTTGAGCTGAAAATGGAGACAAACTTTACAAAGTTGAGCTAAAATCGGGGGCTCTCATTCTTCCATTTGTTCATTGAAATATGGGGCTACTTCACTATCTCGAACAGCTCTAAAAAACTTCTGTTCTTTTACCCCAAATCTCAAAGAACTAGGGTTTGAACAAATTGAGGTTTTGCAGAAATCTTCTGAAAAAAATTGAGGATAAAGCCAAGAAACTATTAGTAGAATATGTGTATGACTAATGGGAAGCTTTCTTGGGTACTGATTTCACAAATAAGGGCCAGAATCTAGGTTTCGGTGAAATTGGGGATGGAGGCACGAGAGCTGTGAGACTCGAAACGAAGATAGTAGGAACTAAGGGAAATATCGAAACCCTATCTCAATTTTTGGTTTTGTTTTAATTCGATAGTAGGAACTAAGACGCATTAAATATAAAATTTGTATATATTATAGCAAGAGCTGCTCGTGCTCTCGTGGTTGGGAGCAGAGGCTGTGTATAAGAGGTTTAAGGTTTGAACCCTACCTCCTACCTAATTTATTCATATTGTATATATGTATATTTAGTATTTATACGGAATGGTATACAGATGATAAGCAAATACTCATATTGTAGCTGATCCGAACCACGTACTTGGTACGGCTCAGCTAAGCAGAATTGTCAGTAAGCTGATATTTCAGCCCATTCAACCCAAAATGCAGCCCTACATTTTCCCAAAAAAATTAAAAATAAAGCATATATTTTGTTTGTTAAACAAAGTAAGGCCCTTGTCAGCCCTATTCGGTCCTATTTGAAAGGCTGGCTAGCCTGACTTTTGACCCTTAACAAAATGGGCCTTAAGGGTGAGTAAGGGTTTACATATTGAAGCCTCGGCCTGGCATAAGTTTCGTTGACTTCAATTCTATAGGACGTGGAGAATTAATCCCTTAGGAGCCTATGAGTCCGCGGATATCGTGACCGGTTCCTACATGGAAGAATCGAGAGGTCTAGTAATCGCTATGGCAGAAAATAGCATGTTACGTGATGGCACGCTGGTAGATCAACAGAGGAAAAGCATGACGCAAGAGGAGATCGATGTGTTCTGGAGGAATTGGCATATCCCACCAGAGGTGGAGTTGCGTGCCCTCCAGGATGGCCAGTTGGCGATTCACTTGAAATATGGTTTCACTACTAACAAATACCAGTTTAGGTGTGGGCTGTTGCTATTGCTGCTACTGTCGGAGTATGTGCAATATACTTAGGAATGCTTAAACGTAGCTATGGAGTAGGTTTCACCCAATACCTGGAGGTAAATCATGGGTATGGGGCAGTTATGGTGACTTTGTGGCCTGAACTACCCATGTTACCATGCATGAGTTTAATGGTTACTACCGGTTGGAGTATGCTCTGAAGCAGAGGAATAATAGATGCATGAACCTGAAGCCCTAGGAGTTCGGGAACATACCGGATGATTTGCCAACCTTCGTGTTCAAGCAATAAAGGGATTAGCTAGGTGTGCCTTGCAGGAGACTGGTGGCAAGATCCCAAGATGGTGCATCAGGTGGCATGCTCATTCGAGGCAATCAATAAGTGTTGCTTCTATTTGAAGTTTTGGGCAGAAATGTGTAATGTGTGTGCTAACATTGTGGTATGTCTCGTGGCCAAGAAAATGTTTGGTCAATGAGGAAGAGAATCCTATGGGTGATTAGGAATTTTTCCCGTCCCAGCGATATAAGTTTGTATCGGTTATGTAGGTTGCCATTATTGTAGAATTGGCACTTAGGGTGAGTGCCTGGTGAGTTAGTATTCCCTAGTTGAAAGTTGTAATATTTTTGGTTATGAGTCTAACTGTGTTCCTTATGTTGCAGCAGCCATGCAGGGAGAAGTACCAAGAAGGAAGAACCTGAGACCCTTTGATGACATAGATGACGACGATGTCATCTTGGGTTTTCTCGAACAAGTGAAGAGAGCCCGGAGGATGAAAGTTAATTTGGAGACCGAGAACATGGTCTCGAAGCCAGACAGGGTGGGGATGTGCCTTGGACCGGAGTACTACCTAAGCTACCCCGATGGCATTGTGCAGTAGAGGTGTCTCATGGATCTCGAGGTCCTCGAAGAGGAGAAGGAAGAGGAGAACCCTGAGGCTGACAACAGAGAAGAGGAGGAACTAGAGCCAGTTACTACTGATGAAGATATGGTGATCAGAGAGGTAAAGAATACAGTCCCAGCCACCGAGACGGAGCAGCTAGCTCCGGCCATGAAAGTCCATGCTGACATCCCAGTACAAGTGGTGGTTGAGACTACCGGGAATGAGGTGTCAACTGCTGCTATTGTTCAGGGGCGTGGCATGAGACCTCTCCTCCTCGTTAGGCACCTAGCCGAGTTAGTGACCATGGTAGAACTCTTGCTTCCCTATGAGAAGAAGTCAAGGGTTCGTTCCGCTAGCTCTCTAGACATATTGACGTTGTTGGCATTGTTTTCTTCTTCGCTCATTGTGATGAGCAATGGCGATGTATCACTGTTAGGCCTTCCTCCTAGTGCCAAATGTTTTTGTGTGGTTCTACTAGGAGGGGAAAAGAGCACTTGAGAATCACCAAGTCGAGTATGTCTGATCCCTTGATCTATCAAGACACGAATAGGTCAGGGGAAAAATCAGAGTTGCAGGCCTATAACCCTCTGATGCCTAAGTTAGTATCAGTATGAGATGTTGACAAACTAATGATTGTCAACAAACGGTACGAAAAGATACAATTTTGGACTTACTCGATATGGAAGTATCTACATGTAGATATAGGAAGTGTTGGTAGTTGTGCCCATAGACATTCGATATGGGAGAGTGTGCCTTCCCACAGATGGTAAGCGAAGGCTTTGCAACCTAGTTGTGTCCATATTCTACATCTATATCTTGCCAACCTCCGGAGGTGGTTTTTGTCGACATGGATGCTAGCAACCTAACTTGTCCCATTGGGGAGGCTCCGTAATGTTTTTCGGCGAGTGTGAGGAGAGTTTTAGTAGTCGATTGGCCATGTTCTTCTAGTGTTTATGCTTGATATGCGTATGGTTTAAATAGGCTGCAAAGACAGTAAACTAATGTACAGAAGCTAAACTTGCTAAAATTTTACTGCACAGTAAATTGGGAAAAAAAAGGCATAAGTGAAGTTAACAGACTGGCGAAATGTATGACCCAATAGTCCCAGCATGAAGGTTGAAAATATTAAATGAAACTCTCAAAACCATGGTTGTCCCTTCACCATTAACAACCTATCTGTTGTCAGCAATAAAAATTGGGTGCAAGTGTGATTTGAATAATATAAACCACAACACATACCCGGATCCATGTCTGTATTCATATCTGATATAGACGTCATATCTATATTGGAACAACAAGGAGCATTCCCAGTTGCCTGCCTAGCCATGATAATCAATTGTTGCCAAAAGTAAAGCATGCTAAGCATATCTTAATCTCTAGAAACTGAAAGGTCATTTGCTGAAGGATGATCTTTTACGAAGAAAAAACTCTACCCTCCTGTGAGAAAAAGAAACCATAAGAATATATCAAAACCTGATATCTACAACTTTAAATTTATCATGGAATGGATTGTAGGAATGAGATATCAGAGTAATGCCTCACCTATGGATGTTTTCATAGAGGCTAGGTAAAAACCATATATGTCATTAATAAAGAGAGAATGAAGTCTATAATACTGTTATGAGGTTTGTCTTTTTTTTTTCTCTCTTTTTTTTTCGTCCCGAGTTAGTTTTGCATCTTAAGAACATCCAACAGCTTTTCCTATAATTTATTTTTCTCTAGTTTAGGGAGAAATGTGCACTCTAAAATTATAGTGATTCACCTTTTGGAAGTTTTACACTATTAACTATTCTCTCTTATATGGCGACTTGGAGACCGGACTACCACAGTGCCACCTCCCAAAGGAACCCTACACCCCCGACACTTAGGGAGTAAGTGCTTTGGGCCTAGAATTCCTCAAAGAGATAAGGCCTTTAGGTTGAAAAATAAGAAGTCTATAAGCCCAACATTCATAGGCTTGCATTAGTGGGCTCCAAGAATAATCCTTCATACCCAAGCTCGACAGCCACAGCCTGCAATAAAAACTAAAGTAAGGGTTAGGCTCCTACATCCAGTCATTGCCCATGCCCACCCTATATCTAACTTTAAAAACATAAGTTATCTTTTTGATAAAAAGGTAGTAGATAAAACCGGTTTGTGTTCCCACGTGATCGTCACCATGTAAATATAAATCCACGGCAATTGATCTCCATCCACAACTTCCATCATAACTATCAATCTAGCCAATTACTTTCCGGAATTTAATCATTATCACAAGGGTAGAGACAAAGGGAAAAATCAATAACAAGGGTTGATGCACTCTGCCCACCACTGGTGGTTCGAGATTTTCAATCCCCAAGGCGGAACAACCATCTCCTTACCTCCCCATCAATTGCCAAGTCATCATTCCAACCACTCAAACCATTTCAAGTGTAAAAAAAAAAAAAATAGATGATTTCCAAAACATGCAAAAGGCCTCATATAAAACGTAGTATATGCAAGAAAAGCATAGATAGAGTTAAAGACATCCCCTACCTGGAACTCGAGCTTTCTCTTGCAGTACTTGGCCTCAATTCAACCTTGTAGCAACCACCAACTTCATAAGATCAAATGAACGACATAAACAACGATAAACAATGCTAGCAATTCACTCTCAATAATCTCCGAAGAAAACCTCCTTTGATCAAATTTACTAACTAATAACCATACCATTTGAGTTCCAAGAAGGAGTTGGTTTTCAGGAAAAAGTGGTAAGAACACCTTTAAAAGACAAGTTGTTAAAAGCTGGAAACAAAGTTTAACAAGGAACTGTCAAGGATCAAAGAAAATTGTTCAAAATACTAAGAGGTAAATTCTTGAGAAAATTTTGAAAGCAGGATGGTTTAACAACTAACTCAGTAAGATTGAAATGGTTATTGAATTTCAAGTGAAGCCATTTAAAGATACCAACAATAGTGTTCACAAATTAGTAGTCTTCAAGAATTTGTAACAACAGCCAAATTAAACACAGTGTTAAGGAAAGCATGATACTCTCCAAAGACCAACCAAAAAGGTGAGTTTTCTTGAGGGCTTCAACTGGAAAGAGAGCTGAGGGAGTTTGCATACCAAGAAGTTTACTTGATCTCGGACATGTAGAGTGAAACAGAATATCTCAATATGTAGGAAAGTTGTTTGAAGTATTGAGCCTAAAAATTAAGGAAAGAGATAGGAACTTAATGGTTCAATGATCTTACCAATTATTGATATTAATTTCAAACAAGATTTGGGGGATTGGGGTAGAGCAAGAGAAGGAATTCAAGTAGAAATTCGGAGCAGGTTCACTTCTGAACAAATCCCACTTCAATTGGTGTACAGGTCTCAAAACTACTCTAATAGAGCTGAAATTTGGAGGTCATATAGAAGAGACAAAGGCGAACAACTTTGATGAAGAAAGCAGTTTGATCAAAGGTCCAAACTAGGCGTTTCGGGGCATGCAAGCAGACTGATATGCACAGGAATGAGATGAAAGGTAAGAGGAGAAGGATGAATGACAACCTCTGGCTTGGATGCTTCCTTTTGAAGGCATGGGATGATTTTCTAGGAGAGGTTGCCATCTGCATGGTGGCAACGTGGGATGGAGGAGCTGAACAAGGTTCTCCTTTCTCTCTACCCAATTTTGCCGAGAACAAGAAATGGAGAAGGCTTGGGCTTTGCGTGTGGGATAGAAGGCTCAACTTGTGGGCAGAAAAAGGGTTTGAATCAACTAAGTCATGTGATAGGAAAAAAGGTTCTAAATTTTAAAAATAGGGTTGGAAAATACAAGAGAAACTTAAAGTTTAAACATTGAAAAGACTAAATAAGAACTTGGTTTTACCAAACTTGTATTTGAACAGAAAAATGGTGAGGTAGGTTTCATCGAAAATTGCTAGAGTTAGAAAATTATATTGAGTAAATAAATAGTATTTTTGAAAGATGGAGGGATGATTGATGAGTAAGCGTTGGGTAAGGAGAATAGAAATTCCACCAATTGTTAAGAAATAAGGTAAAATAAGAAAATTGTAAATGCATGCACAAATAGATTTCAAAATTATGCAAGGATGCTATCATGAGCTACAAGATCCTTATTGGATCAAGGGAGATGTTCGGGTCAAAGGTCAACTAACTTATTGGGCTAGGTTCACTAGCATACTAGTTTGTTGGGTGTCCAAAGTATATTATGAACTCTAATCTTAAGTTATGTTTGGGCTTAAGGCCCAAACCCAAGCAATTTTCAAAAGTCTTTAGACAAACAGAGCTCGCAAAAAAAAATATCCTGTCCAAAAATAACGTTCGGAATTTCATGGGACCTACATCTTCAAATTATATTTCTTTTATCATTAATTATTAGATTACATTTTTGAATTTTATAAAGTAATATCATATTTAATTGTGGATAATTAATTATAGATAATATAATAGAGAAACTGGAACTATGAAAGAAAAGTATTAGGGATTCTAACTTTTGAGTTTCAATAATAGAGATTTTTTATAGAAGCTGTTGGAGAAATTTTAAGGAAGTTTAAATGGAGGGAGGAGCGGTGGGTTCTCAATTGTGATGGCCTCATTTCATTCGGAATTGTGGGTCAAGTACCCCAAATCGACTGTCATAGAGGAGCTAATATCGCTTAATCCTCTATTTATTAAAAAAAAATTGACCATATTTTTTTAATTTTTTTTAATTTGAGAGAAATCGTTATCCATTAATAGTTCAGCAAGTTGTCCAATAATGATGTGTAATTACATAAAATACACATACTTTTTATTAATGTGCCCAACGACAAAAAATTACATAAACATCGAATGTTGAAGAAACTTAAGAAAATGAAGTCCTGATAATTTCTACGAGATCCTCTGAAGCATAAAGAAATCATAACTTTCTCAACTGAAATTTGAGTGTCATTTTCTGGCCTTCCATCCTTGGTGGAGCCTAATTTAAGATTCCTCTATTGCTTAGTTTTATTTCTACTACATGACATGCTATAGTGCTGGAAAAAAAAAAAACAATGAATGATCGAATGAAAAGAAAACAATAATAAAGCGCAAAATTAGGCCCACCATCTGATTGTGATCCAACTCTTAATTTGCAACCGAGTCCAACTAGAAAAATTGTTTACATAACTGTCACTATTTGAAACATTACATTCATCATTGTCGCCCGCCCTTTTACTTATTTGGAACCAGGGTCAACCCTGGGTTTAAAAACAAAAAACATGACACACAATTGGTGAAGAAATTTAGGTCGTTCAAAGCCTTCCCGTAACAATATTAACTAAGAAAGGAACACATGTTGTCAACACAAAATATATATTTTTTTCTTTTTATAAACAAACATGTATATGCCGATGATTATTTTATCCATTTAAGCCACCAGTGAAAACTATAAAAATGAACACACTTTGACAACAAAGTATCATTGGTAAAAGTCTCCCATATAATATTTAAAATAAAACAATGCACTTTTCCAGGTAAACAACTCATCCTTAAAAGCCTGCCAAAAAGAAGATCAATCATTTATGTAAAAAATCAATCGAATCAGAAATCGTTTAATTATCTAATTGAATCAAACAAATGGATGGTTCTAACAACACTTACTACTATTATGATGAACCGTTCATGTATTTCATAGAAATGAATAACTAAAAGGTCTTCAATTTGATTGGTTTTTTATAGAGCTAATCTTTATGTTCCGTTATACAACATGAATGGTCGGATTAGAAAATTATAAACTTATTATGTCTTAATCACAAGAGAGGGTGAATATGCTTGTTCACTTAAAGGTGAACCTAATAATTATTCAAAAAGAATTGTTTGTAGTTTATCTAGGTAATTATATTGTTGTATGTGTTTTATATGAATTGGATTTTCTGGGATCAACATGACTTACACATCGATGAGAGCTCTCGCTCTCTCTTCTCTATGGCAGCTGCCAACCCTAGGGTTGCGTCTTCCGGTCAATGATGGTGCTCATGGTACCTGGCTGTCAAGTTCTCCGAACTCGTGGATCTCCTTTGTCTAACCTCTTGGTTGTTGCACCCGGATCTCGTCGATTCATCGATGGGATTTCATCACCACTGATTGGCGTGATGTGGTTTGTACTCCGGCAGGTCGCAGAAGGAGGCTGCTCCTCCGTGTATTGGTGGATCCACATCGACTTTGGGATCCCAAACTCGTAGGGTGGACTCCACAATGATCTTTGGGTCGGCAGAGAGATTTGGGTTGCAGCGAGATTGCCTCTGTGTTGTTCCGGCGTTGTACGGAACGGTTAGACCCTTCCCAATGTCGACATTTTAGCTTCTGGTGGATAGAGGCAGAGGTGCAGAGTTTGGGCTATGTAGGGTTTTGTTGGAGGTACCACGATCGGATCCTTTGGCGGTGGGATTCCCGATCTGGAATCTGCCATGCTACATTGGCGGCGCGGGGTTGCAATTCGGTGAGCCGAGACGCGGCTCAGGTGTGATTGCATTGGGCAATGTTGCAGTTTTCAGGCCTGCCTCGATGTTTCTTTTCTCTTCCCAGCGCTGCAACTTCCAGTCGGGGAGGCGGCGATGCAGTACGGAGGTGGAGTGGCGGTTCCGAGTGGTTGGACGCTAGAGGATGCGACGGCGCAAAGCAATGGCTGGCGGCAAGTTGCGACCTGTTTGGGTGCCTACTGGTTTAGGTGCCCAGAGCAGATTATGCTGGGCGTGGATCACTGTATTTTGGGCCTCTTCTTTGTCTCTGATGATCATGTGGCGGGCTGTGTTTATTAGGCCCATCCACAATTGGGCTCGTATTGGGATCCTGGGGGAGTCCCCTCTCTGCAGGGGGGGGGGGGGTTCTGGTTACTCTCTAGATATGTTAGTCGACTTTCTTCTTTACTCCTATCATTGTCTTGGTTACTTTGGTTACTAGCGTGTATTCCCTAGGGTATTGACGTGGCCTTTACGAGCAGGTCATGATTTGTACTTACCTACATTTGGTTATTAAAAGTCTTGACCTCTTTCTCTCAAAAAATGAATTAGATTTTCTATTATTGAGTTTTTTGATATTTAATCTTAGTTCATAGTTGACAAAAAAAAAGAAGATTAGACTACATTCACAGATTGTGATATGCAAAATTTATATTAGGTTCATTTAATATAAACTTTTATGTATCATTTAATCGAAAAGAAAGTAGTTCAATGTACAGAAAAATGTCAAGTGACGTGGATGTATTTCACCTTAACTCCTCGAATTCTCAAGATCGACCTTGACTGGAATCTAAAATTAACGGAGATGGGCAAATTAACGACACCATGAAGAGATCCATCCTTAATTAATCCAAACATATGTTGCCATTGAGCTGAAATAGGAAATCCACACATCACACTACTATTACCCGGATTACTAGCTTTTTAAAACCCAATGCCCCAATCATCGTTTGCACACAACGACCATCGCCACATTCCCTAAGGAGTCCTCTCAAAAATAGGATCAGTTTCTTCTTTGTGGTCGATGACCCAAAGCTCTCTCGAGACCAAAACACAGCCTGCCATCTATAGCTTCAACCATTCAGCAACTTTTTATGGATTTGAAACCTTGATCCATGTGAAATCCTACTCGATCTAGCAACCACATTTACATTTAATTGCTAGGCACCACCACTATACCCCACCCCACCCCCTCCTCTTGAGTGAAAATGTTACCAAATTAGGCCCCAAGCCTACCACATAGCCTCTATCGTTGATTACAGTAGTGAAGAGAAGAAGTAAGTCAAAGCCTACAAAAACAGAACTATTAGCGTGAGTCATGGCATCATATTAGGAATGGAATATATTGTAATTATAATGTAGTTAGTACTTACCTATTCTTTGTGTGGTAGAGAATAGAGACGTAAATCACTTGTACTCCTATAACCCTCTTTATATACCTCAACTATGAGATGAATAGAATATCATAAAACTCATTCTCTCAACCTTGTTTTATTTAACTTGGTATCAGAGCAAAGATCTGAAAAAAGGACTTTGTCTTTTTATTCTTTCTTAATTTTTCTCTTAATTAGAGGAAAATAGTTCAACAACCCATTTGTTAGGGTGTTATCTCCAGCTGACATCATCCTTCAACTTTTCAAGATCGGCTTTGTCCTCTGTCTCTTTCAAGGTCAGCCTCCATCTCACCAAAACGAATCCTTCATTTTCGGTGTCATTCCATTCCACCCAGACTGGTTGGCTTCCTCTTCTAGTTCGTCGCTGCCCAATTCCAGCGTTGTCTCCAAATTCCAGCGTCGTTGCACCACACCGACGTGAAAATAGCATTGTCCAGACCTGCGTCAAACCCGGCGCCGCTCATCCTCAAGCCAGCCACCTCCAATCGACGTCGTCTGCCATTTTCCAGATCACCGGCTTCCTCTGATGCAGATCGCTGGCTTCCTCTGATTCAGACCGCTGGCTTCTCAGGTCTCACGCCACCGTCGCTGTCAACCCGTGCAACAGGTTCCAAAAAAAAAAAAATTAAACTACTACAAGTTCTGTTACCGTTTAAAGTATTATGTTTTTTTTCCGCTGCATATTCTGTGACTCTGTGAATTTGCTATTATATTGTTGCGATAGGTAGTGATAGTGAAGGTCAAAGTTGCAAGATCAATGAGGTTCAAATGGTTGAGGTTTCTGTTCGAAGTTCAGACGGTGGTTCTTTTGGAGGTACAAAACTCAATGGTACCAATTTTCGAAAGTGGAAGAAGATTATGTATGTCCATCTTCGGGGCATACACAAGATGGGGCATGTGGATGTCTATACTAAGTCGGAGGATGATGATGGATTTGTGATGGCAATCTTATTCAAAGCTATGACTGAAGATGTGCTACAATTGGTGGAAGAGTGTGAGACTGCTAAAACAATATGGGAGAAGTTGGGAGATCTATATACAATGAGTCATATTTTATACAGGTTCATGAATTGATGTGCAAAGCTGCCAGTATGCAACAGAATGGGCAAACATAGCTATGTATTTCACCAAGCTGAAGAATGGATGGGCTGAAATTGATCAGAACCATCCTTGTAAGATCAAGAATTAGGAAGATCTTGTGTGGTACTAGAAGGAGAATGAGCTTGAAAGAATTCGTGTATTCTTGAGAGGGCTTGATGAGAAGCATAGCAGTGCGAAAGGAGAATTGCTCAGAATGACAGACCCTCCTAGTCTAAACACAGCTTTCACATACATCCGTAAGAATGAGTCTCAGTAGGAAAGTGTCAAACATGCACAGGTTGAAGTGTCTAGCCTAGCCATTAAGGCCAAGTCACCAGCACCTTTCCTTCAGCAGCAGAGTTCGATTCCCTGCATCAGCAAGGTCCTCCACAAGGCTTCGCCAACCGCCCTCGTCTTCAGTGCTCTTTTTGCAACAACCTTGTACATGTTCGAGAGACTTGTTGGAAGCTAAATGGATACCCAAAAAAGAAGGTTATCGTCCTAAGGCAAAGGCAGCTGCAGTTCAGTTGGTCCAAGAACCAGACTTCTATGGCATGGCCGGACAAGATCATCATACCGCAGGTGGGACTGCTCCTACAGCTTCTATAGCTGGTCGTGGTAAGATTGGTATGGCTTTAAAGGTTTCTAACTTTGTTGGTTCTGATATATGGATTATTGATTTTGGTGCCTCCGATTATATGACTTATGATAAATATTTTACTGAATTGTCTTCCCCACCAGTGTCCTATATAACCAATGCCAATGGTGAGGCCTTCCTTGTGTTAGGGTCAGGGTCAGTGCATATTACTCCTATTGTAGAACTTCACAATGTGTTATATGTGCCTGAGTTGTCTCATCCCTTGATATCTGTTCCACAGTTGAACACTGAGTCTAAATGCTCTGTAACATTTTATCCTATGTATGTAATTTTTCAGGATCTTCTCACCAGGGAGATAATCGGTCGGGGGTATCTAAGGGGAAGGTTGTTCCATCTGGATCATACATACGCAGGGGAGAAACCAGGAGCACAGTCCTGCACCGCTTTGACTATGAATTCTGATAAGCTAAGTGAAATTTAGTCATGGCATCGCCGTTTAGGGCATCCATCTTTTAGTCTTATGAGAAAAACCATGAATATTCTGTTTATTGGTGTGGATGAGTCTGCTTTACATTGTGAAACATGTGTTTTGGCTAAGATTCATTATGATGCTTGGGGACCTTCTAGAGAGCCCACTGTATCGGGTATGAGATATTTTGTGTTATTTATTCATGATTGTACGGGATTGTCATGGGTTGCTCCTCTTAAAACCAAAGATGAAGTCTTTCTAGCTTTCCAAAATTTTCGTACTCTTGTTCAAACACAATACCGTAGCACAATTAAAGTCATTCGTTCTGACAATGGGGGAGAATATGTTAATCATGTTTTACAAGAGTTTTTTCAAACCCATGGGATTGTTCACCAAACCACATGTCCACAAACACCAGAACAAAATGGAGTGTCCGAAAGGAAAAACCGTCGTTTACTTGATATGGCTCGTTCACTTCTCTTTAGTGCTCATATGCCTAAGTATCCTTAGGGTGATGCTATCCACGCTTCCTCCCATCTTATCAATTGTCTTCCATCTAGTGTCCTTCAAGGAAAAATTCCATTTGAGGTTCTTGTATCTCATGTCTCCTTACCTTCATTTTATAATCTTTTGGCTCGTATCTTTGGTTGTGTTGTTTTAGCCATATTCCTAAAAATTAGAGGTCTAAGTTGGATGCTCGGGCGCTTAAGTGTGTGTTTGTGGGCTACAGAGGCTATCAAAAAGGGTACAAGTGCTACCATCCACCTTCCAGAAAGTACTAATGTCACTATGGATGTTACTTTCTTTGAGGACATGAGCTATTTTTCCTCTTCAGATACAGCACTTCAGGGGGAGAATTCATATTTTGAAGAGTTGTATCATAGAGAGGGAGAGGAATCAAACGGAGGGGAAGAATAAGTCACACAAGCAGAAGGTATTTTGCTAGATCCGATTGAGATTGTCAACCCATCACCTCCAGACGCAGTAGCTCCAGACATCTAGGCACCAGTTTCAATCACTTCAAGTGAAGCTGAAGACACAACTGCCTTTCCTGCCATCGCTTCTACCCCTGATCCACAGCTCCATGGTACTGAAGATCACTCATTTGAGGTATGTCCACCCACCAGTACTGGTAGTACTGAGTCTAATGTTGGGCAATATGTGTTACCAAATAGGACAACTCGAGGTCAATCAGCTAAAAGATATGAACGTACTCTTATTGCCAAATCAAAATACCCAGTAGTCAATCATATGTCCACTAGGAGGTTGTTTAAGTCATATGAATCATTTCTGAATCAAATATCTACTGTGACAGTGCCTAACAAAGTGCAGGATGCGTTGAGGGATCCAAAGTGGAAGAAGGCAATGGAGGAAGAGATGGAGACGTTACAGAAGAACAATACTTGGCAACTTGTGCCTCCACCACAAGGCAAGAAGGTTGTAGGTTGTCGCTGGGTATTTACAGTGAAGCATAATGCGGATGGATCGGTGAATTGGTACACAACACGTCTTGTAGCAAATGGGTTTACTTAGACGTATGGTATAGACTATGATGAAACGTTTGCTCCTGTTGCCAAGATGAACTCTATTCGGGTTTTGCTCTCGTTTGTTGCTAGCTTAAACTGGTCAGTCCAACAGTTTGATGTCAAGAATGCGTTCTTTCACGGAGAGTTAGTCGAGGAGGTGTACATGAGCCTTCCACTTGGGTATGTAGATGCTTCTCCAGGTGATTTTATATGCAAATTGAGAAAATCTTTGTATGGTCTCAAACAGTCACCTCGTGCTTGGTTGGGAAGATTTTCACAGTTCATGCGGACGGTTGGTTATAGATAGAGCAACTCAGACCATACCTTGTTTCTCAAGCATCATCAAGGGAAGCTAACAGCTCTAATTATTTATTGGATGATATGGTAATCACTGGCAATGACACTATTAACATGGATAGATTGCAGAGACAGTTAGCCTCTGAGTTTGAGATAAAGGACTTGGGTGAACTTGATTACATCTTAGGAATTGAGGTAGCCAGAGGGAGAGAAGGGATCTACCTGTGCCAGAGAAAGTACGTTCTTGACTTGCTGACAGAGATAGGTTTGTTGGATTGCAGACCTATTGATACACTTGTTAGCATAACCATTATTTAGCTGAGTATCCAGATCAAGTACCTATTGATCGAGCTTGCTATCAGAGGTTAGTTGGGCACTTGATTTATTTGGCTCATACTAGACCAGATGTTGCATATGCAGTGAGTGTGGTGAGTCAGTTCATGCATAACCCCAGTGAGAGTCACATGGATGCTGTTATGCGAATTTTAAAGTACTTGAAGTCACCTCCAGGAAGGGGAGTGCTGTTTTCTAAACACAACAACATTCTTGAGGTTGGTGGCTCCACTGATGCAGATTGGGCTAGAAATATTACAGATAGGAGGTCGACATCGGGTTGCTTCACCTTCGTGGGAGGTAATTTGGTCACATGGAAGAGTAAGAAACAAAAAGTTGTGGCACGATCTAGTGTTGAGGCTGAGTATAGAGGTATGGCTAACGAAGTGTGTGAATTATTGTGGCTGAGAAATTTGTTACGTGATTTGGGTTTCAAGCTCAAAAGTACTATGCAGTTGTATTATGACAACAAGGCAGCTATTGACATATAACAGAATCCGTACAGCATGATCGTACTAAGCATGCGGAGGTTGATCGTCACTTTATAAAGGAAAAGCTAGATGCCAAAAGTATTAGCTTTCCTTTCATTCCAACTGAAGAGCAACTTGCAGATATACTTACCAAAGGAGTTTCCAGAAGGCATTTTATGACTCATTAAGCAAGTTGCGCATGGTTGATGTGTATGCGCCAACTTGAGGGGGAGTGTTAGCGTGAGTCATGACATCATATTAGGAATGAAATATATTGTAATTATATTGTAGTTAGTACTTACCTATTCTTTGTGTGGAAGAGAATAGAGACGTAGATCACTTCTACTCCTGTAATCCTTTTTATATACCTCCACTGGATGAATAGAATATCAAAAAACTCATTCTCTCAACCTTGGTTTATTTAACTAGAACTTTGTCCAAAGAAATTGTTGTCGACATAAGACGTACCATAGAAGAAAACTTGAATGAAAGTGCTCAGATTGGGTTACAGTTAGAATCTAGCATAATTTCCTTTCTTATTTTATATGTTAGGAAGAAAACGTTTTGATTTAACCTAATTTTTAACATGCAACCTATGAAGAAGCTCCATTAGATTCAACAAAAAGAAATCATTAAGTTTTAAAAGGATTTGAGACCTTTAGGCTTAGCCTAAGTAGTGAGGGAGGGTTGAGAATTTGGATAGGATTAGGCCTACTTTATGGGTTTGATTCCATGCTAATATAAGTTATAGCAAAAAATAAAAGGATTCGAGTCATTACTAGGCATCACAAGTACAAAAGTCATATTATGTATATTAGGAACCAAATTACAGGTCAATTCACAATCGACACTTGCAACTCTAGAAAATGAGAAAGACCTTATTCAACAAGGAACAACTACCAGACATAGCCTTAGATCCCTAGTAGTCGTTCACTCAAACAAAACATAAGAAGAGTTTATCACTAAGATTGAAGTCAAATGGTTCTCATTCATCAATAAAGAAACCCTAAAAAAGTCATAAAATGTTCACAGTTATGAATGCGCTTCAAAGAACCCCTAACAATTAAGTATTTAGATGCATATGTCTGTAGTTTGAAAACCTTGTTAATGAAAAGAAGAAATCAAAACAAATCAAAAGTGAAGATGGTTGAAATCGTCACCGATTGTCTAAGGTTTGGGCGACTAGTCGTCAACTACAATTGCTCTCTTCTATGCTCGGAATTCTCACTTAAGTCTCATGCATAAGGTCCTTAACTTATCGAGTAAACCATCTTAAATTTATCTAACCGACAAGCAAAATCAATAATGTTCCAATATTAAAAATAACACAACCACTGAAAAAGTTCTATCCATCAGCAATACCCAGCGAAACTGCAATTGTAACCAAAACAAACGCACTAAAACAAAGAAAAAAACAAAAAATGAACAGCAATACCAACCCATACGAAACAAAAAAATTAAAATAAATAAATAAACAGCAAGAAACATAGAAGTAGCAAGAACCGAATATAAATCGCAGAAAAATAATCTCCCACAAATTTATAAAAAACCATAGAAAAACTAAAAAAAGAAAACAAGCATCAAATAAGAGAGCAAAAACCCCCATCAAGAAAAGAAAAGAATTTCGACCAATTCTTTAATTATGTGTTTTTGTTGAATTATACAGGAGATAGGCCTCATCAAAAAACCCGCGGATCAAGTGGGCCGATGGAGGCCCGCCGGCCCGGAGGGCCAAAAGCCCGGCCCGACCCGTCAAAAAACCCGCAAAAACCCGCCTCGGTGGGCCGATGGAGGCCCGCTAAAAAGCCTGAAAAACCCGGCCCGGCCCATAGGCCCGGCCCGTCAAAAGCCCGCTAGACCCGGCCCGTAAAAGCCCGTCTAGGCCCGGCCCGTAAAAATCCGTAAACTATTTTTTATATATTATATATATTTGTGTGTGTTTGTGAATATATATATATATATATATAGATATACAGCGGTTCTCCACTGCGGACGTCCTCAGTTTTTCGATCCGTACGGATTTCCAGTTTTGACCCACTTTCCGATCACATTTTCACATCTTAACCGTTCAGTTTTTAGGTCTCAATGTATAGATCACCTCTGCAAAATTTCAGCCAATTTGGTGATCATTAAGGCATTCAAAACTGCAAATTACAATAATATATACAAACGGTACCGGTTCGACATATTCGGTTAGTTCGTGTAAATTGCAGATTTGGATGCCTTAACGATCACCAAATTGGCTGAAATTTTGCAGAGGTGATCTATACATTAGGACCTAAAAACTGTACGGTTAAGATGTGAATGTGTAATCGAAAAGTGGGGAAAAACATAAAATCCGTACTTTTTTGTTTAGGTGCGGATATTCGCACCTGAGCAAGGTTATATAGATATATATATTAATATATATGTGTATGTGTGTATGTTTATATATATATATACATATATATATATAATAGATATGTGTGTGTGCTTATATATATATATATATAGAGATATATATATATATATATATATATATGTGTTTGCACTGTGTGTGTTTATATATATATATATATAGATGTGTGTATGTGTGTGTTTATATTTATATATATATATATATATGTGTGTGTGTGTGGAAATTCTCATATTTTTATAGTAAATATGTGCATATATATTCTAAAAAACAAGTGACAACGGTTGATCAATTAGATCGGATTTGAAAATATGATGAAATTAGCTAATTTTTTTACCACACTCATAATTTGTTGTAATAATCACATCCAACGGTCGGTTTTTTCATTTTATTTGAATTTATAGAGGTTGCTCTTTGGAGTGTGTGATATATAAATATAGGTTTATAAGAGTAACTAGGTTTGACCTAGTTGATCGAATTCGAAACGAGAACCAAATTGACTTTATTTTTTACAACCACCATAGAATATTACAATCTCTCTATCAAACGGTTGGTTTTTCCAAATTCATTTTCCACTTCATGGTTGTTTTAGAATGAACCTCAACAATTTAAATGTAATGTATAAGTCATACAACTTTAAGAGGCAAGTTGGTATAGGTCAATGTATTTGTAATTAAAATTGAAATTTTTATCTTATATCCATGCACATCTATCAATGAAATATTTACAAACGTGATATAAAAAAATAAGCAAGTTTTGCGGTCATCATGCCACTGGTCAATCAAGAAAGCATACAAGCGACTACGGTTGACCAATCCGATCGAGTTTAAAACTATGGTGAAATTGACTAAATTTTTAACCTCACTCATAAATTATTGTAATAATCAAATCCAACGGTCGGTTTTCCCATTTTCTTTGAATTGATAGAGGTTGCTCTTTGGAGTGTATGATATGTAAATATAGGTTTATAATAGTAACTAAGTTTGACCTAGTTGATCGAATTCGAAACGAGAACTAAATTGACTGGATTTTTTACAGCCACTATAAAACATTACAATCTCTCCATCGAACGGTTGGTTTCTCCAAATTCATCTTCCACTTCATGGTTGCTTTAGAATGGACATCAATAGTTTTAAATGCAATGTACAAGTCATATAACTTTAGGTGACAAATTGATATAGGGCAACGTCTTTGTAATAAAATTGAAATTTTTATCTTATGTACACGTACATCCATCGATAGTATATTTACAGATATGATGTGAAAAAATAAGCATGTTTTGCGGTTATCAAGCCATCGGTCAATCAATAAAACATACAAGCGACTACGGTTGACCAATCCGATCGGGTTTGAAACTATGGTGAAATTGACTAAATTTTTAACCACACTCATAATTTATTATAATAATCACATCCAACGGTCGGTTTTCCCATTTTCTTTGAATTGATAGAGGTTGCTCTTTGGAGTGTGTGATATATAAATATAGGTTTATAAGAGTAACTAGATTTGACCTAGTTGATCGAATTCGAAACGAAAACCAAATTAGCTGGATTTTTTACAACCACCATAAAATATTACAGTCTCTCCATCAAACGGTTGGTTTTTTTCAAATTCATTTTCCACTGCATGTTTGCTTTAGAATGAACCTCAACAATTTAAATGCAATGTACAAGTCATACAACTTTAAGAGGCAAATTGGTATTAGTCAATGTATTTGTAATTAAAATTGAAATTTTTATCTTATGTCCACTCACATCCATCGATGAAATATTTACAAACGTGATGTAAAAAAATAAGCAATTTTTGTGGTTATCACGCCATCAGTCAACCAAGAAAACATGCAAGTGAGTACGGTTGACTAATCCGATTGAGTTCGAAACTACGGTGAAATTGACTAAATTTTTAACCACACGTATAATTTATTGTAATAATCACATCCAACGGTCGGTTTTCTCATTTTCTTTGAATTGCTATATGTTGCTCTTTGGAGTATATGATGTATCAATATAAATTTATAAAAAATTAGTGTCTTTAAAAATTTAATTATTAATAAATTAGTATCTATATATAAATATAGATTTTTTTTGGTACAATATAGATCTATTATCTTTGGTTGTATTTGATCATTATCCAATGAATTTCCAAAGCTTGATTAAAAAAAAAAATATTTGTGTCTTTAAATATTTATTTATAAATAAAGCCCGCAAGGCCAAGCCCGGTCCGGCCCGGAAAAGCCCGCAAGGCCCGCTTTATATAGACGGGCTTGGATCCTTCGATTTTTAATAAAGCCCGGCCCGGCCCGGCCCGTCATTATTAAAAAGTTTAGAAAGGCCCGGCCCGGCCCGTTGACGACCCCTAACAGGAGATGGTTTTCTCTTGAATGGGATCGAGCTTGGTTTGCTCTTGAATGTGACTTAACTCAAAACACAAAAACCCCGAACAGGTTGTTAAGAAGTTTGGGTAATACAATCTGGGATTTGGGGTATGTGTGTGTGTGTGTGTGACTATATCAATGTTCTTCCACAACCTTAGTTTGCTTTATTAGTTAGTATAGTAGTTAAGGTCAGTAGAGCGAAAAGAAATTAACCAAGCAAAGGATACTGAAACCCATGAAGCAAACAACGGCTACCAGAAGAGTGTCATCCATTTTCCACAGGATAGTTGCGAGAAAGCAATTCTCGATAGAGGAGAGTACGATAGAAGATAGGGTCAGACGAGATATTGGAAAGCTTGAATGATATATATATATATATATATATATGGAGAAGGTGGTGCATGTGCATCGCATAGCAATGACTGATGAGTTCCTTATCTAGTCTTTGCCATATTGCTCAAGCAATAATGGACACTGTCAATAAAATAAGAGAAAAATATACAAACAGTACCCAAACTAAGGCCCACTCTTAACTTCAGTACCCGACTATATAAAACTATCACTTTGGTACCCCAAATTTGAAGTCTGACCCAAGAATGGTACACACCGTCTATAACGGTGTTAAGAGCCTAACCACTCGGCAAACCATGAGGGGCAATTCCATCCCATTGTTTTTTCCCTCCAATAATAACTAGCAGCTGATCCTATGGCCATTTCCTGCCAAATTAAAATTCCCTCCAAAAACAGAGCACAGGAAATGTGAGTAACCTCCAGACCAAAACTGATTCCCTCCAACATAATTGCACGAAGGACAAACAACAAATTACTAGAAAAGAAAAATACTTCCATAGATGCATATTCACAAACATGTCCAAATTCATAAGCACCCATCTATTACATCAAAATGCTTAAAAGAAGCAATTACCAAGGCATTTTTGAATGTTCCATCCAAGCAAAAGTAAATGCCATCAGAAAAACAACTAAGTACAAAAAAACAGTTGGTTCGAAAAGCAAAAGTAAATGGGATAAAGCATTCTTCAATCTTCCTGTTTGCCTATGTACTTCCAGTTGGCGTTCTTACTTTCAGTCCAGAGGCAGTGCTGGAAGTAGAATCTTGTGCAGGATTCTTTGGGAATCTGATTCTTCTTGCTGGGGATTTGAACCTTCTTCTTGAGAACAGAGGCGTGGAGGAGGCTCTCGACTGTTGATTTCCCTGAAAACCAGAATTTTAAAACATGAAGAAATGCTAGCTTACTAATGAAATATAACTACAGACCACAACCACGAATTATATCTGTGACTGCTGAACATTATTGGTGGAATTTTGTAATGGCATTGCATTAAAATCAACATCAGCATTCACAGGTCCACTAACAGTCTCAAAAACAATCTGTGGTGGCTCGGCATTTACTAGAACCTCACCAACCTCCAATGAAACCTGGTCTTGTTGCTACTGATTCTTAGGAACTTCAACATTTTGAGCTTGGGGCTGCTGCTGCTGATTAACAGGTTCACCATTCCCTTGAGGTTGCTGATTCTCCATATTCCCCTACATTTAACACAAAAAAAAAAACACATTCTCAAACATATTATCAATCATTATACATAATAATCCATAAACCAAGTTCCATATTCATAAAAGTAGTTGATGAAAACTTATGTAATACCGGATTCCTTCTTAAACATGTTTTAACATTGTGCCCCTTTTTGTGGCATCTGCCACACCTCACTTGAGAGTAGTAACTTCTTGGCAATTTCTTAGTACCAGCAAGAGGCGCTACTCCACCTACACAAATGACATGCAGTTAGATATGAAGAATTGGCTTCATGTCACACATTAAACTTAAACTTGAAAAAAAAAAAAAGTTTACCTGGTTCTTTGGTTCAAGTGGTTTTAGGTCTTCCTGGTTGTGCCCTATATAATGGTGGTGCAATTGGCCTATGTATGATCTCCCATTCTTGCACTTCAGCAATAGGGTTGATGACTGGCTCATAAGCCTTCATGTACTTCTCCTTAGTGTAACTCTCATGTACAAACTCATCAGGTGAGCACCCCTTGGAATATATGGCTGCAATTGCATGGCCACATGGAAGACCACTCAAATCCCATCTTCTACAAGTGTTGGAAGGCTTGTCCAACTGCACTGAGTGTTGTATGTTAGGTCTGTAATTACCTATTAATTATTTCCTTATCATGCTAGGAAATAATGGAGAAGCATGGAAATGCACTAAAAAGTCAACCTTAGTACATTTTCCTACTCTGGCTAGAAGAAAGCAAGATAGACAAGGAAGGAGGGGCGACAGCGTGAACAAAAGAACTCTAAATGAGTTGAAACTTTCGAGATCCATTCTAGACATCCTAAGGATCATTTCTTATGAAGAGTACAAGAGCTAGTTCGGAGTGAAAGTACTTCAAAAGATCGGTCCAAGTTTCTGACTAAAAGACGAAAATGGCAAAACCGGACCTGTACAGATTTTATCAGTATTTTTGGGAAAACCACGGTGAACTAAGCTCCGTTATTTTACCAAGATGATCTACACTTATCGATGAATATTTGGTATGAAGAAATCGAAGGCTAATTCCGAAGTCTCAGAGGAGATTTGATTGAAGAAAGCTTCAGAGATGTATCATAGTCAAAACATGACAGTTTGGCTTGGAACATTCTTTGGGCGAATTTCTTGTGCATTTTTGGAAGGTCTATGTCTCTATGATGCTGAAATTATCAAGGAGAGCCCCAGAAGAATCCTACAAGATTATGGCAAGATTAGTCCATCATGTTATCCTTTGGATAATAGGCATCTCTATGCACCTTCTATCCTTTGGTTGTCACATTGACTTTGATGATCTAAAACCACCCCAACACTCTTCATTTTCATGTTTCCCATACACAATAAATAGAGCAACTGCTCCTCTCTTCTCCTAAGTCATCTTTTATACTTTACACTCTCATAGCTCATCATTACTTTCCTCTTTTTACTCCATCTCTTCCATACCCCTTTCCTTTATTGTTAAGATCTATTACCACTCTCATACTCCACCTCTATGCTTTTTATAATACTTGAGCTGCTCCCTTTTGCTTCCATTCACCATTTTTAAACCTCTCTCTCCATCTATTTAGGCACACATTCTCTCAAGAAAGAAAGCATCACCCATTCCAGCCCATTACATCTTCTTTCTCTCTTCATCTCCTTCATAAAACCTCCATATCCATCTCCCAAAATCCAAACCCGTAATATCCATACTCCTCAACCTCCATCACTACCACCATTACTCCATCACTACCACTCAAAGTTGGCCAAAGGAGCATCATATTTTCATCACCATTGCATTCTTCATCACCATCAAGAAGTTTATCATCCATCCATTCCACCATCAAGGAGGATTCAAGGAGAATTGAAAGAGGAAAACAAATGAGGAGCTAGCCATTGATTTGTCAAGCTTCATAACTCTTTAATTTACATTGATGTACTTTATAGATTTGAAGCTAATTTGTATGATTATGAGTGAGTAGTTACTTTGTTTGGGCTAGGGTTAAAAGCCCTAATCAAACTTGTATGAATTGTTGTTTTAATTTACATTTGATGTTATTTGTAATTTTCATATTCATATGCTAATTCAAAAAGTGAATGCACTCATTCAAACTTAACTACTTTGAATGTGTTGTGTCTGTTATCTCATGAAAAAAATGTCTAGGGAGTAGTTAACCTTGAGCATTGATAGCATGATAGCATCCTCTATATGCATGTGAAGGTTGTGAGTTAAAATTACCTAGATTTAGGATTGGTTTGTTTGCATGATTATCTAAACTCAAAGCCTAATGCATCTAGAACAATGAATTGAGACTTAACCGGTAATAGTATTTGTTCTTAGGTAGTTAATTCTAGACTTATCCGGTTGGAATTGGTAACATTAAAGGAGTTTAAGCCTTTTAGTCATATCTGGATGCAAAGAGAGTAATTGGAAAATTAGAATAGCATCACCTGTATTTGAACTTCAATACTTGCAAGGGAGGTTAGTGATAAACAATCCAACCCCTAACTTCTTCAATTATATTACTAATTTAGTTTAGAGTAGTTTAATTTACATTTGAGCATTTATTTTAATTTGGTTCACCACTCTATCCAACAAACAATCTCACTATCACCACAATGCACATACTCACCATGAGCTTAGATTTCCTTGTGAATTTAGGTTTGTGATTGTATATTTGCATATTCTAGCTCTCCTTAGGTTAACACCCTAGCTAGTGAAAGTAATCTAATCCTCATGGGTTCGACAACCTTTCTTAAATTCTTATACTATTACTTGTACCCCTTATACTTGAGGGTGACTATTTGGCTAACACTGTGCTACCACACCAAATCGACAACCCACACCTCTGACTTGGAGTTCAAACCTCATACTGCTGGATTCTAAAGCTCTATAGTCATGGCTCCAATCAGCTTTCTTTTTCAGGAATTTTTCCACTCTAGGACTCACCCTACACTTCTAGTTTGGCCCTGAGTTTCTTTTGTTGGCTAATCTCACCTTATATCCTCCAAATAGCCAAGAATTGGCTTCTTTCTTGCTTGAATAATTGACTTATTGAATGACTCACTATGATTTTTTAGAAGTATGTCACATTTGAACTGCTCCTTGAAGTGAGACTTAGACTAGTGAACTGCTGACCTATCCTTGCAGAACTTCAAGATCTAAACATATCCTCTATCGCAGTCTCATATAATTTGATGGTGGTGGCTCTTGCAACCACCCAGAGCTTTTGTTTTAGCTCTAAACCACTGTGACCATCAGATTTGAAGTAATTGTGCAAATGGCGAACATAATGCCTGTGTTCTGCAAATGGGAATAAGTCCTTAATGGCCTGCTCTAGGCCCTTCTACTTATCATAAGTAAAAGCATCATGGATTGAATGATAAATTTGAAGATCAACCCTCAACAACTCTAAAAATAAGGTCGCACTATCCCTTGCTTATCTCTCCACTATAGCCGATGCAATGGGATAAATCCCATTATTCCCATCTATGCCTATAACTGATAATAGTTCACCTTTATGAACCCCCTTCAAATGGCATCCATCTAGCCCTATGATTGGCCTATAACCTGCCTTCCATCCAATCTTCAGAGCCTTCAAGCATATTATAATGGTCTTCAAATGAACCCTGAGCCAACTTTTTTGCTCTCCTCTTAGCTGTATAACACATCTAGAATCCTAAATCCATTCCAAAGTCCTTCCTAACTACATTTTGGATCCCTTTTCTTGTCCAATTGGGATCATTCATGAAGAAGTCTTCATATTCATCAGCAATAAATGGGGCATATACATGTGATAAACCCTACCTCCAACATTACTACATTTGTGTTCATGTCTAAAAGTCTTGATTGTCATAGTTGGAGTGTCAGGATCTGGACTAGATGCATATATCTAGAATGGATAGCCCTTAGATATCTTGCAGACCACCTTCACCTTTCTTCTAGTGTTCTTTGGAAATCTCAGCTCCTTTTTGGTAAGTACTGCTTCTTGATTGCCTTCTTAAAAATGACTGAGTTCGGGAATACCATACCAAGCTCAAACTTTGGGTTCTTCTTATTGAAATTCTTGTTGAATTCCCTTCACCTAGAGAACCTCTTCTTATATTTCACTGGATACAACCTCACATCTTACCAAGATTCATCACTCGAACCATGCAGGCTTTGGAAAACCATCACTAGTAGTTTCTTCTTCATCAGATAGATTACCTCTGAATCTCATGTCATTCTATTCCTCTACATTTTCAGGATCATAATCCACATGTGCCTGAAAATTGACTTCATCATCATCAGAAGCCAACTCAAAGTTACTATCCACAATCTCATCGTAGTTTGGATCATTAGAATCATCACTACTAGAACTACTCCAATCATACTGAACAGGTTTTAGCATTCACCACCAAACCTGGTATCATACCTCATATTCAAAACTTGTTTCGACCTACCACGCTTTTTCTTTAGAATTGTAACTTCTTCCTGTACAACTTTCTGCTTCCCTTTATCTCTCTACCTTGAAGTGGATGCCTCACCAGCTTTGCCTGTTGCAGTTGTCATACTGCTTCACAGCCATTAGCAGCTTCACTTGACTGTGGAGCATTGCTATGTACTTCAGGCCCATCATCAGTAAATACCCAGTTTTCAAGAATAATTCCTTCCATTGGGACATATTCATCATCCTCAACATCCATCTCCTACTCTTCAACTACATCATCCTGTGGCACCTCTTCAATACCCTCAACAGCTGGCAATTACACGTCCAAATAACAGAGTATGATCTATATCATCATCATAATGATCTAACTCATAGTCTTGAAAACCCCATCTCTACTCTATGCAAACAATGTAAACATGTAGTAGCCTTTCAACAATAGGAATGAATTGAACCATGTCAAGACAGCCTTGATCAATGACTAGGTAAATATCTACTACCCCCTTCACTTCCTGGTATCCTAAACCAGTAAGCAATTGCACCAGCTCAATACTCGAAATCCCAAGCCCAATAATTGAACCCAATCACACTCAGTTTGTTCGGATCAACCCTATCAACATAAACTACATCCTCCCCTCCCATGTAAATCCTATTCACTCCACCTTGTGAAAAGAACATTCCTCCATGATGTATTGCTACGTTGAATAGTCCAACAACAATTTTCCAACACCAGCTGTTAGATTCCAAAATAGGAAAAAAATTCAAATGTTGTTCAAATTAACCAAATTGATTATTCAACTACCTCTTCTTTGTCGGTTTCTCTACCATTTATACCGGGTTCTGTTTTAAAATCATTTATCAGTTCCCTACATCATTAAGCAACCTAGACCAAGGTTGGGATTTTACTTTCACCACCAACCCAGCCACCAGTCTAATAACCCTAATTTATTAGAATACCTGACATCAAACCCTAACTTTTGTGGGACCCTAGGCATACGAAGACAAAATAAAACCCTAAACCCTAGACAAACCTTAATCAAGAACATTGACTTCTATAAACAATCAAAACTTTTTGGACTACAAACCCTAAAATAGCGACAGCTTATAGAAAGGGGGGATATTTTCTTACCTCTTCCAAACACAGGTGGCTCCCCATCCAGCCGGAAATATCTCCAATAATTAGCCATTGACCCTCTGCAAGATCTGATTTGAGAATCAAATCTCTTTTTCACTTAGGTCTGCAGGATTCTCTCTCACCTTCTCTGATAGTCAGAGTGCCGATTCAAAGTTAGAAAGGTTTTGAGATTAGGTCGAGCGGAACGGAACGCCTTAAGTGGTCCAGGGTTATCGAATGGGCGGAATTACCCCTCATGTTTTGCCATGTGGCTGAGCTCTTAACGCCGTTATGGATGGTGTGTACCATTCTTGAGTTGGGCTTCAAACTTGGGGTACCAAAGTGATAGTTTTACATAGTCGGGTACAGAAGTTAAGAGTAAGCGTTAATTCAGGTACTGTTTGTGTATTTTTCTCATAAAATAATCCTAATTAACTAATCACATTTCAAAACCATCAAGCAAAGAGTCTTGTGATAGTCAAATCATTCAAATTGAAAACTGAACAGATTTTGTATATTATGATCAAATAAAAAATTAATGTTCTTGGGGTGTTTCATATAAAGTAGCTATTGAAATTAGTTTTGTCATATCTGCTTATTGCTTTAGCAGGTGACCATGTCGGAGGTGATCAGAGATTGGTGGTGAGGACTGAGGACACCTCGTCATGATGGATAAGGGAAAAAAATGGTAAAGTTGGAAGTTTAAAGTAAACGTTAACAGAGTAGGTCCAAATACTAATATCGAGAGTATGAATAGAAGAACTCAATAAAATAATTTGATAACTTTCACTAAAATTTCCAAAAAATAAAAGAGGAATGGTAAATACAAAAGACCAGGATATGGTTTCGTTGTAGAGCGGGAAGGTTCAGTTTTTCCAAGTGCACCATGACAATCACCGCAGTCTCTCCCTTAATGCTTGTCACCCAAACCCTCCCATTGTTAGAGAAATGCAAAACCATAACTGAGCTGCGCCAGCTTCACGCCCACATAGTCAAATCAAACCTCGTCAACCACACATCCACCATAACCAAACTCATTTCCCTTTGCTCCCACCATGGTGGCCTAGACCATGCTCTTTCAGTCTTTCATCGAATCCCAGACCCCGATCCCTTCATCTTTTTCTCACTCATAAAGCAAATGTCCGAGAGTTCAAGTCCAACAGAAGCTGTACTCTTCTATGCTCACATGCTCTCTTCTTTGGAAAATTTGAACGGGGTCGAGTTTTTGCTCCCTGCATTGCTCAAAGCGTGCAGCAAGTCACGTGCTTTAGAGGAGGGGAGGCAAGTTCATGGCCAGATATTGAAAACCCAGATATTGTTTGATCCGTATGTTGCGAATGCATTGATCAGGATGTACTCGGAGCTGGGATGTATTGGATTGGCACACAGGGTGTTTGATAAAATGGCTGAGAGAAATCAAGTTTCTTGGAATTCACTGATTACTGGTTATTTGAGGGTTGGGGAGATTGAGTTGGCTCGTGGGATTTTTAATGAGATTCCGGAGAGGGACTTGGTTTCGTGTAATGCAATGATTGATGGGTATGGGAAGAGTGGCAAGTGTGAGCTTGCTGAGGAGGTTTTTAGGACAATGCATCATAAAGATGTAGTTACTTGGACGTCAATGATTTCAGGGTATGTATTCAATCACCGTCCGAAGGAAGCATTGGGTTTGTTTAGGGAAATGTTGAGTCAGGGGGTTCGACCTGATGCCCCGGCTCTTGTTAGTGTTCTCTCAGCCATTGCCGACTTGGGTTTCGTTGAGGAAGGCAAATGGGTGCATGCGTATATTTGTACGAATAAGATTAGGTTCAGTTCAGGGTTTCTTGCATCAGCTCTTATAGATATGTATGCTAAATGTGGGCATATAGAGAATGCTTACCATGTCTTTGAAAACATAGCTCATTATAGGAACATTGGGGACTGGAATTGCATGATCTCTGGCCTTGCAATGCATGGACTAGGTCATGAAGCGCTGGACATTTTCCTTGACATGAAAATGAAAGAAATTGAGCCTGATGAGATCACTTTCTTAGGACTTCTTACTGCTTGTAACCATGGAGGTCTAGTTGATGAGGGTAGATACTGTATTGAACTCATGCAGGAGAAGTACAGACTTGTTCCTAAGATTCAGCATTATGGATGCATTATTGATATTTTAGGTAGAGCAGGGCACTTGGAGGAGGCGGTTGACGTTATACAGAATATGCCCCTAGAGGCGGATGCTATAGCTTGGAAGGCAATTCTCAGTGCTTGCACGATTCATGGTAATGTTGCAATTGGGGAAAGTGCTGCCCTCAAGGCAATAGATTTGGCTCCAGATGACTCAAGTTGTTACATTCTCCTCTCGAATCTTTATGCCAAAGTTGGGAGATGGGATGATGTGGGCAAGGTTAGATTGATGATGAAACAGAGGGGAGTTCGAAAGATTCCAGGGTCAAGTTCAATACTTGTGAATGGGAAGGTTCATGAATTCCTTGTGGAAAAGGAAATGAATGTTAAATACACTGTTGAGGTTCGTACCAAGATAGAGGAGGTTGTCTCTAGGTTGAAATTGGAAGGATACAAACCCGACTTGTCTCAAGTCCTTTTGGATATTGAAGAGGAAAGCAAAGAGGACTCACTTATTCTACACAGCGAGAAGATGGCCCTTGCATTTGGACTAATAAACGCAAGCAAGGGTTCTCCTATTCACATAGTGAAGAACTTAAGGATTTGCTGTGATTGCCATTCATTTATCAAGCTGGTTTCTGGAGTTTATAATTGTCGAATTGTTGTGAGAGACCAAAACCGTTTCCATCAATTCGAGAATGGTTCCTGTTCCTGCAATGACTTCTGGTAATGCAGTGGCTTACTTCGAATAATTGAATGAATGGGCAGGTATTTGTAGTCTTCAAGAGTCAAGACTACATAATTCGTGTATCTAGTCTATGGAAGAATCGAGCTCAATGGGCAGGTTTCAGTCTCAATCATTGGCATTAGGAATGCAGACTACATTAGCATCTCTTCAAATTCCCCTGGAAAGGAGGGTGGCTCAATTATCACTAATATGTGCATTTAAGGGTGAGCTACTCACTTATTACTTACACTGATGATGTATGTTAACCGTACATAGAAATTGTTGCAGTATGTTTTTGAAAGCCTACAGTAATATGTAGATGTTGTTACAATATGAATATAAATTGATATATCAGATTAAGAATACCACATCTTGGGTTTTCGACATGTCTTATTTTTTACCAGACTTGGATGAACTGGTGATTTTTGAGAGTAACTGTGATTATAAAACTTTATAAATAATTCTCCAACTTCATATATTCGCTGCAGAATCCCATGTTGGTTTTTCCCAAGTACTAAGAGAGGAATCGACCAATTTTTTTTTTTTTTGCAATTTCTCCGGTCCTGTTATTGCGAATCAGTTGATGTTACACATTCATTCCTCAGCTGATAATTACTGCCACGTGGTGCAAAAGTAGATACGTCAAAATTGATAATCACAAGTCAAACTAGGATTCTTCTATGAATTGGAACAGCAATAAACACTGTTACCTTCTGTTACGGAAAAGGAAATTTCTTTCTTTCTTTTTCTTCACAGGCATCCCCCCAGTAAATACCAAACTATACGCAGCCCCACAAATTGATGGGTGGGCCGTGCGCACAATACCATCGTTACTACCAAAACATCTCTTGCACGTCTCATCTTCTTGACTTCTTATTTATGGAAAGATGAATAAAACAAACAAAAAAGAAAAAATCTTGGCACTATTACTGCATGTGTGTTTGTGGCTCACGTCTTCTCGTGGATTTTCTTCACTTGTTCGGACTAGTGACTGTTAAGTGGGAAATTGTTAGGTGAGATGATCAAGTGAGCGAAGTCTCAGCAACAGAAGGAACATTAGTCAGCTAGTCTCACTTCGTCCCAATTTTTCGGCAGGTGGGCTTTTGATTTCTTCCGTCTTTTTGCAATTTTGTTTCTTTTTCTTCCAAGTGTGCTCAAAATCACTTGCTAGGTGGTTTGAGCTGCCTCGGCCGGGGCGCACAGTTACCAGAGGAACAAGAGAGCTAGACCCTTATCAACTTTCAGGTGGGTTTTGTTTATTTCTCTTGTTTCCTCGTTTTATTCTTGGTAAATGTGTTGAGGGCCATAGTTTTGCTGAAATTCTTGTTCACTTGGAATTGATATTGATGCAAGAGACCTGAACACTTGTATTAGAAGAGTTTCCCTGATGTGCTTGCTTGTTCCACTTTGTGGATTTGAATTTTATCTGATGCACTATTTAAGCAACTTTTTCCTACTTCTTAGAGCCTGGTATCTGTAATAGGTCTTATAAAAGTATATAACAAGTTAAATATTGCAACATGACAGTGCAATTAGCTAGTAAGTTAAGCAATTGCGGTAGGAATACGTTCAATTTTCTAGGAGACTTGAAAGGCATCTTTTGCAGAGGTTTTGAATGTATTGTATGTAACACTACCAAAGCTGCATAAATATATGTTTTGAGAGAATTTAACATGTTAATGAAATCCCACACGGAGAAAGTAGCAAGTATTTGAGACAGATTCGTAGCAAGTATATATAATGGTAAATTGCAGTTTTGGATGTCTTAACGATCATCAAATTGGCTGAAATTTTGCAGGGGGGATCTATACATTAGGCTCTAAAAACTGAACCGTTAAGATGTGAAAATATGAGCGGAAAGTGGGTGAAAACACCAAATCCGCACCTAAGAAAAACTAAGGACATCCTTACCTGAGAAAAATCCTATATATATATATATAGGGTTACTTGTTTCTCCTGCAAGCTATTGTTTGAACTCTTATCTGTATTATGCCGTCTCTTAATCCGAGAGGAATCTTTTCTTGAACGATCATTCAAAGTGTCCATCTAGACATTTGCAGACAAACTATTAGATTTGTTTAGGAGAACCAAACTCTGGAGTTTATAGTCACAATGAATATGAACACGAAAACATGAAGACATGTCTATATACGTACAAAAGGCTTTATTTCTGAACATATTGGGATGTTTACACATTGTTGTTTTGATCAAACATGGAATTCCAATCTGACTTGCAACCCCAGAAATAATTATTCCGACCTGGGATTTTTGATGATGTTGTTGTGTTTTTTCTCCTCCATGTAAACTATCCACAACATGATGTTCCTCAGTCACCCTTTTTCATTCATATTGGGTAGACTCAACTTAAATCAATGTATGAATGTTCATTTTCATTAACTCTACTGTAATCAATGCTTTTGGTTAACTGAAAGTTCTGCTTCCTAGAAAATAAAATCTCCTCTGGACCTATGGTTAGAGAAAATCTATTGATACGTTATAGTTTCTATGGTTGTGTCACTAATGGTAGATCCTGTGGTATTAATTATTATTTTTCTTTTTCCCAGCAATGATTGCCCCAGTAGTACTAGCTTTGACAGTGGGTTTTCTTGGGTGGGCATATCAGGCACTAAAGCCTCCCCCTCCTAAAATATGCGGTTCACCTGGTGGTCCTCCTGTCACTTCACCTAGAGTGAAACTCAGTGATGGTAGATATTTGGCCTACAGGGAGTTTGGAGTGCCTAAAGAAGAGGCAAAACACAAGATCATCATCATTCATGGCTTTAGCAGTTCCAAAGATCTGGCTTTACCTGTTTCTCAAGTATGAACTTACTCTGTTTTTATATTGATGCATGCCTTGTTCTATTTTTTCACGAATTGGGCCAGAAATTCTGCAACACTGAGCTGGTATGCTGGATGGCTGTTATAGGATGTCTAATATGTTCCTGAGGAATTTTTTTAAAAGCAAGTGATCTTTACGTAGTCTGTAATTTAGCTATAAAGTAGACATTACAATTTGCCTCCGTATTTGTTCTCCTCCAATTCTATGTCAATGTTTGCATTTGCATTCCCTTCGTCGCACTCCTAGTTAAGCATATTAAAATCAATACATCCAGAAAGTATGTCAAGATTTCCATGCAATATACATTATTAATAATGTTTACCTGAACATATATGAATGCTACCGTCGAACTTCTCTGGTCTTCTATCAACTCAATTTGGAAGTTGCATCGCATCTCAATTTTTACATGCTACATTCTAGTACATAGAGTCATTACTGTTTCACACCATCTTTGATAAAAGTGGATACCCTCCCATTATTTTCTGTTTAATTCACTGCAAAAAAAAAAAAAAAAAGTTAACTTGTGTTCTGTTTATGGTCAGGAACTCGTTGACGAGTTAAGGGTATATTTTCTCTTCTTTGACAGAGCTGGTTATGGCGAAAGTGATCCGTATCCCTCACGCTCAGTTAAGAGTGAGGCATATGATATTCAAGAACTAGCCGACACGTTGCAGATTGGGTCCAAATTCTATGTAATTGGAATCTCAATGGGGGCTTACCCGGTTTGGAGTTGCTTGAAATACATACCGCACAGGCATGCTACTTACTTGAAGAGCCATGGCGCTATTGTTTTCTTTTTTTTTTTTGTTTTGAATAATATTTCTGCTGAGCTTTTTATGAAGTTTGTTGTAAAGCATGCTTCTTACATATTGTCGATACATCTCTTGCAGATTGTTAGGAGCTTCCCTGGTAGTTCCTTTTGTGAACTACTGGTGGCCTCGTATTCCTGCTAATCTATTGAGAGAGTCCTTTCAGAGGCTGCAGGTATCGGACCAACGGACATTCCAAGTTGCACATTACACCCCATGGTTACTTCATTGGTGGATGACCCAGAAATGGTTCACTGCATTAAGTATCATGGCTGGAAATATGGAGATCTTCTGCCCCAAAGATTTAGAAACATTGAAGAAACTTTCAGAATCCCCAAGTGTTGGTCAGGTAATCAAATTTTCTCATTTTAGGCTCACATAACTGAAAAGCCATCCATCTCTTTCCTTTATGAGCCCAACGTTTTCGAGGGTTACATATTTTTCTATGAACTCATAACTATCACCAGATTATCTCATCTAAGCTCTTGCTTTTCATCTTGTAACTATAAGCATGTTTTGATAATGCTTATAAATTGCAGGAAAAGATACAGCAGCAAGGAGAACACGAATCTCTCTACCGAGACCTACTGGCTGGCTATGGAAAATGGGAATTCGACCCCATAGACTTAACGAATCCATTTCCTAACAATAAGGGTTCAGTCCACATTTGGCAAGGCTATGCCGACAGGATCATTCCATATAAAGTAAACCGTTACATTGCAGAGAAGCTTCCCTGGATTCATTATCACGAAGTTCCTGATTATGGGCATTTTCTTATTTTTGAGAGTGATCTCTGTGAGGCTGTTTTGAAGGCACTCTTGCGTGGATAAGTTCTATGCTGATGGTATGCCTAATCATGCAGCTTTATTTTTTAGTAAGCTCTGGTTGCTCTTACCTAGCAAGCTTTTCTCATTGCTGCAATGTCCACAATCAAATAAAAGTTTACCAGCTAGCTAGCTTACTTCTTGGACGAGTGAGTTTTTGCAATTATTAGCAAGTTATTTTATGTTTGAACTTTGAAAAACCATAATTTTTGTTTCACACGGAAGCTCTCCAATCGATCCATCAAGTCCTGCGTGGAAGCCTACTGGTACTATTTGAGATCAGATGTTGCTTCAACCAATATGCCACGATCTTATGTAAAATAAAGTTATGGATTTTTGTGACTAATTTCTAATTTTCCATATGAAGTCTGGTGTCTGCTCTAACAATTTACCACAAGCAATATTACTCTAGCCCCATTAATTATGGAATATGGACAAGCATTAGGTCATTGGAGAGAGCAGAAGACCTGTGCCCAAGCTCGATATTGTATTATGTTCTTCGTCGTATGAACTTGAATGATTGTGATTGTTTCGATGGTAGGTTTTCAAAAGGAAGCTCTTAAATATATATATATATTTTGGGAAGAGGGTATCAACTAAAGCTACCCCAAAGCTAGTCCAATGTGCTGATAATAGAAATACTTAACCAATATGTTGAAAAGCCCAAACAGACAAGAACTAGAAAGGAAAGTTAATTTCCTCTTGAGCTCCAAGAGTGTCAGTACTAGAAAATTAATCCTTAAAATAATAAAACCTAAAGAATAGGCCCGATAAGAGGCCCAACCCACTACTGAGACCCTAGCAATTGCCGTCCAACTCGCACCGCCTAGGTATTGCCGGAAACAGAACAACCAGAAGTTCCGTGCTGAAAAACTATTGTCATTCAAATCCCAAATACAAATCAAAAGAGAACCAACAACCAAAGGGATGAGATCCCTCACAACAAACTCAATTTCTCCACCATCAAGACCAAGAAGAAAACATGGTTGCCGAACAGGATTCGAGATCCAGAGCATAGAACTAGAACAAGAACAGTAACAATGGAGACGGGGCGGGGGTGAGAAACTCATGCGTGAGCACCCATACTTGCCGACTTGCACTTTGTAATTGCAGCCGTAAGAACTCCCTTGGAGGAGAGAGAGAGAGAGGAGATTTGTTGTGGGATTGATTGATTTTCGACCAGGAAACGTGTGGGATTGATTGACAGTGAGAAGAAAAGAAAAGAGAAGAGGAACAAAGTCCTCTCGTGCTAGACATTGCCAGGATAAACACCACAGAGAGTACAAAATCACCACAAGGGTGAGAAAAAGCTGGTAATGCTAGAGGAAGGAGAAGAACAATAGAGATGAAAGTAAACATAGTCAAAGGCCAAGCAGGAGACCTCCCTAGCTCTTGAATTTCAGATTGGGTTTCTCTCTCTAGGATGCTTCTTACATACTGTCGATATATCACTTGCAGATTGTTAGGAGCTTCCCTGGTAGCTCCTTTTGTGAACTACTGGTGGCCTCGTATTCCTGCTAATCTATTGAGAGAGTCTTTTCAGAGGCTGCAGGTATCGGACCAACGGACATTCCAAGTTGCACATTACACCCCAAGGTTACTTTATTGGTGGATGACCCAGAGATGGTTCACTACATTAAGTATCATGGCTGGCAATATGAGGATCTTCAGCCCCAAAGATTTAGAAACATTGAAGAAACTTTCCGAATCCCCAAGTGTCGGAAAGGTAATCAAATTTTCTCATATTATGCTCACTTAACTGAAAAGCCATTTTTCTCTTTTCCTTTAGGAGCCCAACGTTTTCGAGCTTAACATATATTTATATGAACTCATAACTATCGTCAGAGTATCTGATCTAATCTCTTGCTTTTCATCCTGTAAATATAACCATGTTTTGATAATGCATATAAATTGCAGGAAATGATACGGCAGCAAGGAGATCACGAATCTCTCTACCGAGACCTACTGGCTGGCTATGGAAAATGGGAATTCGACCCCATAGACTTAAAGCATCCATTTCCTAACAATGAGGGATGAGTTCACATTTGCCAAGGCTATGAAGACAGGATCATTCCATATAAAGTAAACCATTACATTGCAGAGAAGCTTCCCTGGATTCGCTATCACGAAGCTCCTGATTATGGGCATTTTCTTATGTTTGAGAGTGATCTATGTGAGGCTGTTTTGAAGGCACTCTCGCTTGGATAAGTTCTATGCTGATGGTGTGCCTAGTCATGCAGCCTTATGTTTGAGTAAGCTCTGGTGGCTCTTAGCTAGCAAGCTTTTCTCAGTGCTGCAATGTCCAAAAAGGAAAACATTAAATTAAAGTTTACCAGCTAGCTAGCTTACTTCTTGGACGAGTGAGTTTTTGCAATTAGAAATACGTTATCGTATGTTTGAAAAACCATAATTTTTGTTTCACACAAAAGCTCTGCAATCGATCCATCAAGTCCTGCGTGGAAGCCTACTGGTACTGTTTGAGATCAGATTTTGCTTCAACCAATATGCCAAGATCTTATATTCTCGTGTAAAATGAAGTTATGGGATCGTTGTGACTAGTTTGTAACTTTCCATATGAAGTCTGGTGTCTGCTTTAACAATTTAGGTAAAAAATCATCAATGGTCATTGAGTTATGACTCATTCGACACTTAATTGACTTTTTAAAAATATCACTTAACTCACTCACATTTACCATTATTTTACACTTAACTCACTGCCGTTAAATCTACCATTAGAAACTGTTAAAATTAAGGGTATACATATATTTCTAAGTTTAAAAAATAATTTTTTGTAGATAAAAAATTACAGAAATTTTTTTGCTTTAAATTAAAATTAATTTTTTTTTAGAAATGATCAGAAAGCTATAAAAATTTTGAAAAAGAAATCTAACTATCTTCAAAAAAAATTTTATTTTAAAATATTTCTTTTCAAATATTATATGTAATTTGACAAAAATGACCCTCTCTGTATAAATTTTTACCGACACAATAGACGGGAGTGAGTTATGTGAAAGATGAATATTAAAGTGAGTGAGTTAAGTGATATTTTTGAAAAGTCAGTGAGTTAAGTATTGAATGAGTCATAACTTAGTAACTGTGTGTGAAATTTTCTCAATAATTTACTACAATCAATATTACTCGAGCCCCATTATTTATAGACAAGCATTGGGTAATTGGAAAGAGCAGAAGAGTTGTGCCTAAGCTCGATATTGCATATTATGTTCTTCATTGTATGAACTTGAATGATTGTGATTGTTTCGATAGTGTGATGACCTTAGGTTCAGTTTACATGGTGGGGGTATCATAAATTCATAATCACCCAAAAAAAAGAAACTGGTTTTCTCATTTGGAAAATCTCAAAGAGGCGAACAAGTTAATTTCTTCCCGCGAACAAAACACGAATGACAGTTTATGCTTTTCTGCATAGAATTTTGAAGTGAAGAACTGAAGACTGATTTCATTTTCTGTTTGACGTCACTGGTCCTATAGAACATAAAAACTTTTCTCATCATTGTTTTTTTGTTCTTGTAGTAAACTTTAGAATTTCTTTTGTATTACTGAATTCCCGTAATTTTGACATTATTAATAGTTGAGCAATATCAAATATCTTCAAAACTAATTGACACTCAAAGTTTTTCTAGATTTTGTACTAATAATCTTCATACTTTCGAGGCAGAGGCCAAAATAATGCCCGGTTCTTTTATTATTGAGTAATGGATGTTGATTTCAAATTAGAATTTCATTGTTGATAATTGATAGGTTGTATATAAATGACAGGAAAATGTGTAATTAGAAAGTTAGGGTAATGCACATTTATGTTGCTATCATATATGCCAAAGTGAGACACGAGATCGAGTCCCACAAGTAACTACAAATTTAAGAATATTCTGAAACCAAGGTATAAACCAAGGTATAAACTTTAAAATCATCATTGTCACCAAACCGCAATGAGATCAAGGCCGTAATAACATCCATATATGTTGTGGTACTAAATTCTACCTAGTACCTAATTTAAGCAATGCTAATGTTGGTTATACTCTTAATGACCCAATAAATTTTGTATAAAATGTCAATTTTCACCCTAAATTGATAATTTATGTAATTCGCACCTTAACTTGGCATAAATTGCCTTTTTTTTTTTTTTTTTTTTTGCTTTTGCAAAGGAAGATGTCCAACTTTTTTTTTTTAGTCAAACATGAAACACTAAGGCTAGGTGTCAATATATTCATCTAAAGCCATAATAGGCCGTTACATATCATTCCGTTGCCATCTAAAAACAGATAATAAGAGAATGGTAGTACCCATAGTAGTACATAGAAATAGACTCACTCATTTGACATTCATGTACGTAGACATAGCAAGAATTCCTTCAGTACACGAAAGTCGTAGAGCGTGTCGATACGAGTTCGTGGACATGTAATGCGAAAATCGGAGTTTGTATGAGGAAGTTATGGCATTTAGAAAATTTTCCATCTTAGGATCAATAAAAAAAAGGAGAATTTTTCAGAAAACCCTAATTTTCTAAAAAAGGGAAACCCATATTTTTTCTCTCTCTTCCTTCCGACGTCGGAAATCACCTCTCACCTTCTTCCTGCGATTTCTCTGCCGTTCGGCAGGTTAGGGTTCAGTCCCTAACAAATGTGGGGTATTGTTAGGGTTTGAATAGAAAATAAGAGAATGAGGAACTTAGCGTTATTCTGGAGAATTTAGATAGGATATGCATTGGAAAATGTGTCTTTTGGACTCGAACCTTTCGTAGTGAGTACCTATCGGATTTACTTTGTGAAGTAGTGAACCCAAGTCTTGAACTATTCACGTTGTGTAGTAAATCGAGACAATAGGTATCACACATATCATATCTAGACATATTTCAAATTCTTACGGTTGTGTTCATTTTGGTCCTGAACAACTCCTTACTTTATGAGATGTTTAGAGAACGTAGCCATGTCGGCTCTCATAGATGCGACCCCACATCAGTCTCAAATAGGTAATGCCAATTAAGAATAGTCCGTACTATCCCACTTAAAAAAGCTATTAGCATTATTAAGAATATATTAATATTCATCCCTTAATCGGCAACGGAATACACACTTGGTTTCATCTTTGGAATGAGCATATAAGTATGCATCTTGAGTCTTCCCCAACTAGTGTGCCTATTGAACCTAGACCATGGGATCTCCAATGTTGCTAGGTTAGGTTTCCGCCAAGTAATGCTCATTGTATTGGCTTTAATCCCATTCCCCTCGATGTAAATATGACTTGCTCTCTATTAAGGCCTTTAGTCAAAGGATCCGCTATATTTTCTTTTGATTTTACAGTCAATGAAATGATTCCATTTTTGAGCAAGTCTCGTATTGTTTTGTGATGTCGCCTTATATGCCTTGATTTGCCATTGTAGATTTGGTTCTTTGCTCTTGTAAGAGAGGCCATACTATCACAATGTATGCAAATGGCAGTGATAGGCTTTGGCCACAATGGAATACCTTCTAGGAAATTTTTGAGCCATTCCGCTTCTTCGGCGGCTTTGTCTAAGGCTACAAATTATGCTTCCATTGTCAAACGTGTATTCACAATTTGTTTTGATGATTTCCAAGATACGGTTGCACCTCTAAGTGTAAATACATACCCACTTGTGGACTTACTTTCTGAATTATTGGAAATCCAATTTACATCACAGTACCCTTCTAATACGGGAGGATATTTGGTATAATGCAATCCGTAGTCTATTGTGTGCTTTAGATATCGTAAAACTCTGACTAAGGCAATCCAATGTTCTTTTCCCGGATTGCTTGAGTACCTACTAAGTCGACTTAAACCATATGCCAAATCCGGTCTTGTACAATTTATTATGTACATTAAGCTTCCAAGAACTTATGTATACTCCAATTGAGACATACTATCACCTTGATTTTTCTTAAGATGACTAGAGGGATCAAATGGAGTAACAACCGGCCTATCATCATAGTGTCCAAATTTTCTAAGGACTTTTTCTATGTAATGAGATTGAGTAAGTATGTAACCATCCACATTCCTTTGAATTCGAATACCAAGAGTCACATCCGCTATTCCCATATCTTTCATATCAAATGAGGAATGCAACATTTTCTTTGTTTGATTAATTACATCCTTACTTTTTCCCATAATAAGCATGTAATCCACATATAAACATACAATGACAAATGCATTTCTACATTGCTTAACATAGACACATTTGTCACATTCATTTATTTTGAATCCATTTGATAGTTGTGTATCATCAAATTTCTCATGTCATTGCTTCGGAGCTTGTTTAAGTTCGTAAAGGGATTTAACCAATTTACAAACTTTATTTTCTTGACCTTTAACAATAAACCCTTTGGGTTGTTCCATGTAGATTTCTTCATCTAGTTCGCCATTTAAAAATGCTGTTTTTACATCCATTTGGTGTATTTCCAAATTGTGTACAACGCTATAGCAATTAATGTTTGTATTGACGTAATTCTTGTCACCGGCGAATATGTATCGAAGAAATCTACACCTTCTTTTGTACGATACCCTTTAGCTTCTATACGATCTTTGTATTTTTCTATGGTACCTGTTTGGACCCAAAATGAGCATTTTGGCCTGACAAGGCACGTCTTGGAGAAATCGAGCCAATATCAGTGGCTCAAGCTATATATTGTCGACAAGTTCGAAATATATATTTAGAGGCTAAATAAAGCCTACTATGGAAGCGTGGAAATGAAAAGTCAACTTTAGCACATTTTCTTACTTCGGCTAGGAGAAACCGAGCTAAACAAGGAAGGAGGGGCGGCAGACTAACCATCCGAACTTCAAATGAGTTGAAACTTTCCAGATTCATTCTAGACATCCCAAGGATCATTTCTTATGAAGAGTGCTAGAGCTTTTTCGAAGTGGAAAACCTTCAAACAATCAGTCCAATTTTCTGCAGAAGCAAAACTGGAAAACTGGACCTGTAAGGAGTCCAGTAGCATTTTCGGCCCAACCACATGGAAATAAATTCTGAAATTTTACCACAGTAATCTACATCCACGGTGGATCATTTCATATGAAGAAGTCGAAGGTTAAATATGAATTCTTAGTGGAGATAAAAATTAAAGGAATAAAGAAGTGTTAGTGCTCTCACCTAACAAAATCCACTAAGTGTTAGTGAATTTTGCCTAACAAATCCACTAAGTGTTAGTGTGCTCAAACCTAACCCACTATGATTTGTTTAAAGGCCAAATAGTGTTGCTTGGAAGCCTATATATAGAGCTACAACAAGTATCATCTCACCAATTCACTCATCAAAACATCTATAAGATGATCTAAGTTCTCTCTAGAGCAACCTCTCTAAGAGCAACTCCTCTCCTTCTCTTTCTCTTATCGGTGATCACACTCCAAGTTCTAGTCTCCTTAGGAGCCAACTTTCAGTACCACCAAACCCTCTGTCAAAGTGTTTTGGTCCTAGTCTCCTCGGGTGCCGACTATAGTACCACGACCACAACGGTTGCGGAACCAGCCAAGCAAGGGTAACGCCCTAGCAAACCAGCCAAGCTAGAGTCACGCTTTAGCAAGTTCTCCTCACTTCCCAGTGGTTTTCGCTCTGCTCGATCTATAACATCGAGTAGCGATTGTGATTTTGAAAAGGCTCAGCAAAAGTCCTCGCCATGAGACACAAAGAACCCCACGACGAGGTTGGTGCTCTCCTCGTCAACAATCGCTCAGAAGAAGTCAGGTCAAGGGACACCTCTGACGACCGCACCCGAACGGTGCTGGCACGCCCACGCAAGAAAAGAGACTGTTGACCAGCTCAAGAAAAACTGGAGCCAAACATTTTGGCACGCCCAGTGGGACCTACTGCAAGCTGTAAACCACACCACTATTAAGAAGATGAGGTTGGTAAGGGGTTGTGAATCATAACGGAATAGGTGAAGTCTCTTTTGTTAATATTGACCTAAACTCCTTATTGGTGCCTAGTTCAGGTCCATTAAGGTTAAGGGCGGTTTTTATTAACACTTGTTGAACTGTCTTCACACTTATGATCTTTCTCATCTTAGTAAGTATAGCCTATGTGAAATGGTGTCTAGAAAGGGGACAACTTTCATAACAGGCTATTGAATCCAGAAGTGCGTGCAAATGGGCCTAAACCACTATGTGGGAGTAGTTCATGCCAAAATGGATTCTGCCTCTTTTGTTCGCCCTCCCCCACCTGGCCATTTCAGTAAGGTTGCCCAAAGGATTTGAAAGAAAGTTTGTGTCTAGGCGACTATACTTGGGCCGCAGTTCTAAACCTTGATTCACAGTGTCTTATTGAATTCAGCTACTTATTGAATTCAGACTTCCAGAAGCCATTGGGAAGTCAAGCATAAACCCTTATCAAAAGGTTTACGTTAACTGCCCGAAACATAAGACCTCCAGTTACAGACCGCACTCGCGTGCAGACTGTCGTGGTCTTTCCGAAGAACAGGTAATCCAAAGATTTTCTTCCCACCCTCCATCGACAGAGATGTCAACTGAACGAGGAGGAAATCGACATCCTACTACTGAAGGCGAGCAAGTTCCTGCCGCCCAGCCTAATCAGGCTGGCGATACATCTAGCATCACCCAGGAAGCCGCGAGCGCAGTTACAACTATTGACTTTGTGCCTATTCTCGTTCCAGAAAATGCGACCATAGAAGAGCGGCTTAATATCCTTCAACAGAATTCTGCCGCATACCCTGAGAAGATGGAAAAAGCCTTTGCGGAGGACCGTCGACGGCTTGATGAGTTCACGATCTCGATCAAGAGGCTTGAGCTAGGGGCACAACAAACACAAGGGCAATTGGATGGCATGAACCAAAAAATGCAGAAGAACCATGAAGAGCTGTTGGTCGCAAGCAAACACATTGCTTTGGAAGTCGTGACGATTAGCAAAGAGGGATCCAACGTCGTAACCCAGGTGGCCATGCAGAAGGCTGACCTCGATCAGGCCAGAGAGGTTCTACATAAAACACTGGGAGATCCTAGTGCCATTCTAGGCTCTCTAGGTCAGTCCCCCATATCTGCTAAGTACATACCACCAAATGCTCGCGGCGGCAGTACATCCACATGTGCTACTACCGCATCAGTCAGAGGTAAAGAGACTACTTTGGCAGCGGGTAGGAAGAACAACGCCACGTCATCAGTCACGCAAGGGACCAGGACTTTAAAAATCAATGAAGGGGCCTTTATTGATCATAGCCCGTTTCCCCAATATGACAGTGACGGAGTTGAATACGTGCACCACGATCCACCTCCAGCAAGCCATTATGGCATCGACCGGGTTGAAAGTCCAGCGAAGGTTACCGTAACCACAAAGGGTCAGCCAGCAGTGGGTTTTGCGTCGCAGACGTCAACCCGACATAAAATGACCCAAGGAGGTGGCATGTCTTTGGTTAATCAAGCTTCACAGGCACCACCGTTGATCTGGTCAGTTGAAGATACAATGGTTCACCCGCCTCCTCCTGATCCAAGATATGTAAGGAGAGAGGAGGTAGAAGTAATGATCAGGGCCGCGAACCAGAGGCCTAACTTGGAGGAGGCCTACCAGGGGCCCTTCCCACCGCATATTACACAGACACCTTATCTTAGGGGATATAAGAACATTACGTTCTCTACTTTCTCGGGAGAGGAAGTCGAAAATGCCGCATCCCATTTGGTTAGGTTTCGAGTACAGTGTGGCCAATACCAGAACGATGACAATCTGAAGTGTAATATCTTCGCTACTTCTTTATCGGGGTCTGCCTTCACCTGGTTCACTAAGCTGCAACCGAGATCAGTTACGAGTTGGCCCGCGATGGAGAAGCTGTTCAAGGAAACCTTCGGGACTATCGAGCCAGAAGTAGATCTGGCTTCACTCACTCAGATGGCTCAGCAGCCAACTGAATATGCTGTCATGTACCTTCAGCGCTTTCAGATCCAGAAAGAAAAGTTGAATGTGATTCTGCCGGAGAAAGAACTGGTGAAGTTGGCAATCAAAGGCTTGGAGCCCCGCCAATGCAAAAAACAGCATGGAAGCATGTTCAATTCCATGGGGGAACTGATCACAGAAGTAGGAAGTTTCGAGCACTTGCTCAGGGAGATACATCCCAGGGAAACGCCGAATAGTGGCTGCGCTCAGCCATCAATCCAGTCCCTTTGATCCTTGCTACAAGAGAGAGGAATCTAGTACAGCAGAGGCTGTCAGTCTGAAGAAGACGAGATTGCTGCGCTGGAACTCACCGGAAAAAAGGCTTCAACACTAAAGCAACTGAAGCTGTGCAAAGAACCGGTGAAGCTCAAGTCTGTGGTTTTCACCAAACCAGAGTTCGCAAGTTATACTTACGACGCGAACAAAGTGCATGAAATCTTGGATGAAATGATCGCCGCGAAGATGGTGAAAACCGACTTCGGCTCATTTCCCAAACCAGAGCAGCTAAGGGGGAAGAAATACTGCAAACTCCATAATATGTGGAATCATAATACAGCCGATTGTGTTAAGCTAAAGGATCATATCCAAATCTGGTTAAATAATGGTAGTTTGCAAGTAGAGGTGCCAACAACAGCAGCAGCGTTGGTGGACCTAGATCCCTTCCCAGATACCGGCATCAACATGATGGACGTGGCATGGGGTGAAAAAGATCAATAGAATCAAAGTCCAGACTATGCGGTTAAGGATTTGATAAGGGCTGGAGACAAAGCCGTGAAGCGGGAATCCAAGACTCGTTTACCTATTGTCCTATGCTCGTGGTGCAAGAAAGAATGTGACACTCAAGCCCTGCATCAGGAAACATCCCAGACTGTTCAGTTTGGATCTCTGCCGCCAATACGGTTAGTATTATCCTCTAGAAACTTCCAACCATGCAGCCCAAGAGTACACAGTGGTTTAGAAACTCCTTCTCCAAGGGACTCAAACTTATTCAAAAAGTTGAAGACTGCGAGGGAAGAAGGGCAAGCAGATAAGCGGCAAGGGGTTTTTACCAGACCTTACATTCCGCCAGTGTCAATATCCTCCATCAAAGAAGGGAGATGGTATACCCAAAAGAATGGCAAGGCGGTGGAGATGAGCTCTTCAAAGAAGAGAAAACTCCAACGAAGGTTTGGAGAAGCAAAGGGAACTTTGGAAGCACTAGATCAAGGACTAATCAAACCATCACAATTACTGAAACCTCCAGAAGAGTATCAAAGACAATTGGAGGTACTGGCCTCCGAGAGATTCGTTTCCCCGCAAGTTCAGAAACCGCAGCCCAAAGTATTACGCCAAGGGCAAAAGTCATGTGCCTCCAAGATCAGCGCTCAGGAGAAATCCCTAGTTCCAGCGAGGCAAGAACCGCCGCCAGCTCTTAAAGACAATGTTTGGCGGAGAATATCTCGCGAAGGAAGCAATAGCGAGCCTTCCATCTTCGACAAGCTGGGGGGCAAAGACAATCGGTCCGCGATTGTGCAGAAAGTTCAAAACTTGGTGGTCACTCTCCTAGAGGAAGTGCCAGGGATGAAACAAATTTCAGAGTCACTGAACCAGATTCCTATAGTACAGGAGCACGAACAAGCCAAAGCGGTGGTCCCCGCAGAGGAATCCTTGGTTGCTTTCATGGTTAAACAGTTTAACGCCGATATCCCAGCAGATGAACCCAAGCTCAATCTTGATGATGACATGGACGAAACAGAAATGGTGGATATCTCTTGCAATATGGTTTATGTGCTCCCTGCTAAGTATGCCTTACCAGTCGCTGCGCAGGAATGCATAGAAGCTGACGCAATTGAAGAACAGCAGTTGCAGATCACTTCAGCCGCAACAACGCCGGTGAAAGAAGCAGTGTCCCTTGAGACTGAAGATGCTAACAGCAAGAGTTTCTTCATGAGCTTCACAAGACCCACACCCGCCATGGTGCAGCACATGCGACCTTTGTATATCACAGTAGAAATTAATTGGACTAAGGTCAGCAAGATAATGGTTGATACCGGCGCGGCTGTGAATGTCATTACTACAAGGACCATGCAGCTTTTGGGAATCAAGAAGGAGAAGATCCAATCTACCTCTCTCACATTGAAGAACTTCGCAGGCACAGTAACTAAGACGTTAGGTTTACTGTTCCTAAAAATCAAGGTGGGTCCCTCAGAAAGCGTTTATGCGTTCTTTGTTACGGATTGTTACGCGGCCTACAGTGCCATCCTGGGAAGAGATTGGATTCACCGAAGCTATTATGTTCCATCAACACTCCACCAAGAGCTGATTATGTGGAATAGGGTGACAAATAAGGCTGAGATAATTAAAGCAGACCCCCGCCCTTTTTATGTTTCCGCGAATTACGTAGATGCCAAGTACTACTTGGAGCCAATTACTCCATTGCAAGTCGGTAGCATCGACAATAAGGGCCGCCCCACAGGGGTGACGGCTTCTGAGTTGGCACAGTGGGGACTCACGCTTGGAAAAGAAGACCTAGCGAGGCCCGGCCATGCTGTGCCCCGCACAATGGGTAATTAATGGATTACGACCTTCCAGAGGAAGGGATAGAGGCCTTCCATTCCTTGTACGAGAGGCTATCCTCATACTTGGTGGAAAAAGAGGCCTATGATCGAGTTGCGACCTTAGAAATTGTTTTATGAAGAGTTCATGGACCAAGAAGAGGAGGAAGAAGAGATTCAGCTTGCTCCAGCGGCATTGGATGACACACCTCCGAAGGTTAGGGACCCTACTGAAAATGTCAATCTGGGAACAATTGATGAGCCTATAGAAGTGGCTATCAGCATTTACTTAGAGCCTAGCGAGAAACAGAGGCTCATCGACTTATTGCTAGAATTCAAGGACTGCTTCGCGGAAAAATACAAGGACATGCCAGGCCTATCTCCAGACTTGGTATGCCACCGACTACCAACGCTACCTGATAAGAGGCCTTTGAAGCAAGAGCTGCGAAGAATGAACTCAGAGACCCAAGTACTGGTCAAAGAGGAAGTTGAAAAGATGCACAAGTCGGGCATTATTAGGGTAGCCAAGTACAATCAGTGGATGTCCAATATAGTGCCTGTTCGCAAGAAGAATGGCAAGATGAGGGTCTGCGTGGATTACAGAGACCTTAATTTAGCTACACCTAAAGATGTCTACCCCATGCCGGTGGCGGACATGTTGGTAGATGCAGTTGCAGGGCACGAAATGTTGTCTTTCATGGATGGCACAGTGGGATATCACCAGATACCGGTTGTGGAGGAAGATAGACGCAAGACCGCATTCCGCTGCCCTGGGTTCACTGGAGTTTTTGAACATGTGGTCATGCCTTTTGGACTGAAGAATGCCGAAGCAACATATCAGAGAGCCATGAACCTGATCTTCCACGACATACTTGGGAAGATCTTAGAGGTTTACATTGATGACGTCGTCGTGAAGTCTAAGAAGAGTGGAGATCACTTCACAGATCTCAGAAAAGTTTTCGAGCGCATGCGACTACACAAGCTCAAAATGAATCCCGCCAAGTGCGTTTTTGGAGTTCAGGCAGGCGATTTCCTGGGATTCATTGTCCATCAAAGGGGCATTGAGGTCCCTGAGGATAAGGCAAACGCGGTCATCAACGCATCTTCCCCGCGAACGAAGAAAGAATTACAGTGACTACTGGGTAAGATCAACTTTTTGCGACGTTTCATTTCTAACTCTGCGGGCAAAATCCAGCCTTTTTCCCCACTGCTGAAGTTGCAAGGACAGAACGAGTTTGTGTGGGAACCTAAACATCAAGAGGCTTTTGACAAAATCAGGGCCTATCTGGCGAGCCCGCCAGTGCTTGTTCCTCCCAGAGCTGGATTTCCATTAAAGTTGTATGTTTCAGCAGTTGAGGCTTCCATTGGCAGCCTCCTCGCTTAGGATGATGAAGAGGGTGTCGAACATGCCATCTTTTACCTCAGTAGGACACTCATAGATTGCGAAACAAGGTACACTCCAATGGAAAAGCTGTGTCTTACATTATACTTCTCAGCATGCAAGTTGCGGCATTACATGTTGTCCTTTACTACTTGTATCATTGCTCAAACCGATCTAGTCAAGTATATGTTACCGCGACCTATCTTGAGAGGCCGTATTGGCAAGTGGGTGCTCGCCTTATCAGAATTCTCATTACAGTATGTCCCACAGAAAGCAGTAAAGGGGCAAGCCATTGCGGACTTTCTGGCACATCACCCTATGCTAGATCTCCCTGCGGTTAGAGATTTAGAGGTCGCTGTCACAAATTTAGATCGCCCAGAGTACGCCACACTGTATCAAGCCACAGTCTCACTCCAGCCCTGGGTTTTATATTTTGACGGGTCAAGAACGGATACACTAGCAGGAGCAGGAATTGCACTGGAGAATTCGGCTGGAGATCACTTTTCGTACTCATTCCAGTTGGAGTTTCAATGTACCAACAACCAAGCAGAATATGAGTCCTTAATCATAGGCCTAGAACTACTGCTAGAAATGGGAATTAGAGATGTACAAATACTTGGCGATTCTCTCTTGGTTATCAATCAGTTGTGCAATGAGTTCAGATGCAATAGCTTCACATTGGTCCCTTATTGGAACAGGACATTAGAAATGTTGGACCAATTTGATAACGTACATCTTGAGCACATTCCTCGCGAGAGAAATTTTGCCGTGAATGAGTTGGCCCAGCTGGCAACAGGGGTAACATTGAGATATGGCGTGCGGGAGAGAATCCTTAAAGTCGAGCGTCGCACCCTTCCTTCTTGGATGGCGAGAAGAGATCCTCCAGACGATACGTCAGTCACAACCCTGGAATGCATTGACGTGGATTGGCGCATCCTTTGATCAATTATCTCAAGCATCCTGATCAGACCACAGATAGAAGGATTCGCTATCTTGCCCTCAACTACTTCCTCAGAGGTGATGAACTCCGCAGACGAGGAGAAGATGGCATGGATTTCAGATGTGTTTATGGCCACGAAGCCAAACAACTCATGTGCCAAGTTCATTCTGGCATTTGTGGAGCTCACCAAGCAGGTCCAAAGATGCGATGGTTGCTCAGACGACATGGATATTTTTGGCCCAGTATCTTGAAGGATTGTATCGCGTTCGCTAAAGGTTGTTTGGACTGCCAAGCTCATGGGCCGGTCCAGCATGTTCCTAATTTTCCAATGCAGCCCATTATGCAGCCTTGGCCTGCAAGAGGATGGGCGCTGGATTTAATTGGGATGATTCACCCACATTCATCACTTCAACATATGTTCATCATCGTTGCGACTGATTTCTTTACAAAGTGGGTTGAAGCAGAACCTTTAAAGGAAGCATCTGGTGGCACGTTGCGACAATTCCTATTCAGAAACATCATCTGCAGATTTGGGATCCCAGAAGTTTTTGTTTCGGACCGGGGGGCAGCTTTCATGGGTGGTGAAGTTGATAAACTGGCAAGAGAATGGGGAATACAGTTCATCCATTCCAGTCTGTATTATGCTTAGTCTAACGGTCAAGCGGAGGCCAGCAATAAGATCATTATCAATTTACTGAAGAAAATGTTGGAAACTAATCCACGACAGTGGCATGAGACACTTTATGAAACTCTTTGGGCCTACCGCACCTCTAAGAGGAATCCCACCGCGACAACACCTTATGCTTTGATGTTGGGCCATGATGCAGTCCTGCCATTGGAAGTCAACGTCCAGTCATTATGAGTTCAAGAGCAACATCATCTCATTGGAGAAGACTACGTTCAGGCTATGTGGCAGGAACATGAAGACCTTAGCGAAAAGCGCTTGGAGGCTTTAGATAAATTGGTCATGGAAAAGCAACGAGTCGCTCGTGCCTATGACAAGCGGACGCGGGGAAGGAGTTACAGCGAAGGAGAGTTGGTTTGGAAAGCAGTTCTCCCCCTTGGCGAAAAATTAGATGGTCGCGGCAAATGGACTCCAAGATGGGAAGGCCCGTACATCATCTATAAAATCTTAGAGAAATGAGCTTTTCATCTCAAGGACCTAGATGGAGATGTCCATCATAACCCTATCAATGGGAGATACTTGAAGAAATACTTTCCCACTGTTTGGGACTCGGAGGAGTCGTAGACAATTTATTCGCATGAGACATGAGGGACAATTCTAGTGTTCCTACATTCGCAAAGCCCATTTATGAAGGCCTGTTTTCAAGGCCCATAATCATTTTTTCACTATGCCTAGCAACACTAGGGGGCAACACTATACCATACTAAGCCTAAACCCGCCCACTGGGCAACTTTGTATATAAATATTCATGCTATTTTATTAAAAAAAAAAAAATTATAGATACAACTCTTAGGGGACAATTCTAAGTGTTCCTACACTCAGGAAGCTACTAAGCCGAGTCAGCGGCTCCGAAAGGTTTTTCCAGCTTTGCCTTGCAGGAAAGGCTGAGCTCAAGGGAAGTGTAAGAGCCACCACCGTGACCGCCACCTCCATCGGAAGTAGTTTTCATTTTGCTAAAGATGTCCTCACCATGCACAGGAAACAGTGAAAGGGTTTCAATCTCTTGGTGATCTTCTCCTCTTTGTTCCATGAAAGTTTGTTCTACATTCATGTCAAAGAAAGTAGAACTAGTTCCCGCTCCAGCTGAGATTGAACAATCCCTAGCACTATTCTCCATGTTCATAGATCCATAACAGCCATAGTTCCCCATCTGCCTGTTAAAAGCAATCATCACACCAGCAGAAGAAGCAGAAGCAGGTGCAGAAGATCCAAAGTTAATATACTGATCCTCATGTTTCCAATTGGTAACATTATCAGCACCAACAAGCCCTGATCTTTGCATGGGCACATGAACATCCGAAGTGGACCTCTTCTTCTGCTTCTCCCGAGCCCTTTGGTTCATGAACCAATAATAGACGTTCTTGACCTCGATCTTGCCGTACCATTTCAGCTGGAGATAGATCCTCTGAATCTGCTCTATAGTTGGGGATCTTTCGCCCTTGTTGTAGAAAAGCTCCGTGAGGATTCTTATCTGATCTATAGTAGGAATCCACCTAGTACTGCTCCTCCTGCGAAGCATGTTAGCACTACTCCCGGCTGCTTTGTTACTTCCTCCATCCTTAGTTGGATGCCGGTTTTGTGGTTCCATTGGTGATGGATTGAGAGAATGCAAAAATTGAAGAGTGGTGATGATGAGTAATTAAGAAAGATTGCTGTTAGAAATATTTGAGTTGATGAAACGATTTTGGGATTGGAAATTTGGGTTTATAATGTGGAGGAAGATATAGGTATGCAAATATCCGCCCTTGGATGGACGGTCAAAGAGAAGAGTCAAACTAAGTGTCAGTAAAGCGTGATTAAAGTTGCCATAAATCTTGGAAAGAATGGATTAGCAGCATGTGAGGGAACCGAACGGTTTTCGAGGAGGTAACTGTTCTTTTCACGAGATTATTTTTTCACGGTGGAATTTTCAACAGCTAATTAATGCAACTTGAGTTGGGGCCAGCAAGTGGATCCAAAAGATAAATATTTTCTCAAAACCCTCATCAGGAGTCTCGTTTTAACGCAGAACATATTTTAAAAGTTCATATTGTTTTCAATATACAACTATGGGGGCCTATATTTGAGGCCTTGCGAGACACAATTCTTGGCTTCTCATAGATATTGGAATATCAGGATAAAAAATATTATTGTATTCATAAAGTGGCTTTGCAGCCAAAAGCAGTACATTCATTACAAAGCCAAAGGTGACTATACAAAAACAGGAATCCTCGGATATCTTTTGAATCTTTCCTCAAGTGGAAGCAGCTATTGAATCCAATGTCGAGTTAAACAACGTCATTATACCAAGGAGAGGCAAACTTCAGGGAAGGAAAAAGAGAAGTAACGGAGCCTCCGCGCCCCATTTACATGGAAGCGGTAGAGGAATACAACATAGGCTTGGCCAACACCGTTATCCATGAGAAAGGGAGACTCCAGTGAGAGAAAATGGAGCATCCAAGCCCCCTCAATTGGAAGCAGCTATGGAATCCAACGTCGGTTGAGCCGCACCATTATCTCCGGGAAGGGCAGATAGTGAATGAACCGAATATCAGCTTGAGTCTCTGCACCCCCTCTAGCCATGGTAACCACCATTAGTTGGACGTGAAGTATAGGAACAGCCATTCTGCAGCTTGAACCCATTCCTTCAAAGAGCCCATCCCTTCTCATCCCTCTAAGATTCTTTCAAGAAGAGAAAGGGGGAGAAGGAGGTGAGAACCAAAGCCCTTTCCATCTGGAGGGCACAACATGGGCCGGGTCTAGAAGGAAGGAAACAGAGGAGGAAAGATGAACCATAAAGTGGCCTTCCTCCCTTTCTCCGTTTCGCTCCGCGTGTGGGATCCTAACAAAAATGATCTCGCATGATCGTGGATCCCACATTCGGAGCCCCCTTGCGTTTCTAAACCAATCTGAAGCCTGGTATTGTTATTGCAAAATTCCAGAAGGGCGAAACAAGGGGTTGCCTAAGATTACGCCATAAGGCCTAACCCAGGCTTAAGATTACGCCATAAAGCCTAAAAATTTAGAGGCTAAAGGTCATTTCATGAGGGGAAGATTTGTAAAGAAGGAGAAAAAGAAGCATGAACTGAAAGGACATTTCTTGAATATTTCAGAAACGTTGTTGTGAGTATTCCCTTCCTAAAATACAACTATTTATAGGGACTTCAGGCAAATCCCCACCCTTGGATGAAGCTCAATTTCAAAACTGATGACAGTAAATCGAGATTAGTGATTCCAAATCTCGAGAAAAAAAGGGACTAGCAGCATGTGAGGAGACCGAACGGTTTTCGAGGAGGTAACTGTTCTTTTCACGAGATTATTTTCTTTACGATCGTTGTTTTTCAACGAGTGATTAATGCCTTAAATCTCGAAAAAGAAGAGATTAATAGCATGTGGGAAACCGAACGGTTTTCGAGGGGGCCTACAGAGATTGACTCGCAAAGCTCAATTTCAAACAAAGTTCTTCCACGTGGCGTTTCGCCGCAATGGCACCAGCTTCGGCCTGAGTGGCCCGCTCTCTAATACGGGCCAGGTTACGGCCCATTTCTTCAGAAGCAACCAAAGGTTCATCGAGTTGAGCTTCTTCTGCAACAATCACATTCTCAACAAAGGCTAAATGGGCTTGGAGGTTCTCGATTTGAAGTTTGAAGTCGGACCTTTGGATTTGTAGTTCCCGTAGGCAGATGGCTCGCTCATTTAAAATATCGCGGAAGAGGTCCATTTCTTAAGAAACACTATTCAAAGCCTCTTGAGCGTCGTGAGCCTGGGTGTTCGTGGCCGATTGACGTCGGCCGGCCATATCAAGTTCATTCAGCAGAGAGTCGATAACACTAAATTGCCATGAAGTCAAAGCTTTCTCCTGGCGGAGATACCTTAGAGCTTCTAAGACTCACGGGAGGATGTCAGTCTCCAATACCCAAGGACCTAGATGTTCACGAAGCACCAACTTAGCCTCATCCACAGTAGAAGGAGGAGTTACCTCCAACACCCTCATCAATCTCTCGAATCTGGTAGGAGGAGGAGGCGGAGGAGACGCCACAGGATCACGAACCACCACTGCAAATGGGTGGACAGCTTCCTCAATTTCTTCGTCTTTAACAGGTTGGTTTGTCCCTTCAGCCGCAGGAGAATCTGGAAACTCAACTCGCGGCTCACCATAGGCAAGTGGAGCAGATTCAAGCATAGAGCCTTCAGCTCCGACGGTTGTCTCATTTATTCGCAAGACTTGGGGGGCACCACCTCCATCAGTATCATTTTCCATCTCTGGGGCGACTGTCCCGCCGATAGAACCCTCAACTTTTGCAGCCACCTCCTCGGTACAAATAGAATCCTGGTCAGATTCAGAAATGTCAGAGAGCGGGGTTGGATCAGAAAGGGAAATGGAAAGCATTGGCCAACAGTGGCTTACCTCTCTAGTTGTCGGGTCAATATCTGGTATGTGGTCTCCAAGAGGAAGAGGCCTCACCTCATTCACCTCTTGGACCTCTAGTGCCGTGAGAATCTCTATCGTCATCAGTTCCTCGTAAGCGGCAGAAGCCTCAGAGTGGCTTTCCACGCTTTCATGCTCCGAGGACTCATCATCGGAGATCGTTATTAAAATGGTAGGACCTTGCAGATCCTCTTTAGATGTGGAAGACGGAAGAGGCGTCACGGGGTTAGTTGATGCTTGAACTAGCGAGAGAGTTGGCTCTTCTGCGGAGGCTGAGGATCTAGCCTCGCTCAGGCGAGAGGGATCAGTGGTCCTCTGACGAACCTGTCAAAAGATACATAATGAAGATCCTGCACAGATTCTAAAATTTAAATAGAATAAGACCGGACAGGAGTTTACCAATCGCATTCCCAGAGTTTCGTCATCTTCAAAACTCTCTTCGACGGATTGAGCTCGATCGCGTTTGCAAGCAAAGATAGCAGTGGCCTGCACGACAAAAGAATCACAACTCAAAAAGGGGGAAAGCACCAAAAATGCAAGTTTGGGATCGTTCTTAACCAAATTACCTCAGCAGAATCTTCATCATGAGATGATGAAGATTCTCCCTCAGGAGTCCCCTCTGCTATTGCCTTTTGTTTCCCTGCCTGAACAGAGGCTGTCTTGCTCCGGGTAGTTTGCTGCAAAACACACTCAGGAATAAGAGCGGGAAAATCAAGACAAGGAAAAGGAATGGTGAAGAAAGACAAAAACTTATTGTTGCCCTAGGCTCATGGATTTGTATCCCTGCACGCGATGAGCGAGAAGGTAGAGTAAGTCGCCGAGGTTGTGCTGTAGGGTTGGAGAAGCGCTCAAAAATCTTACGGTCCTCCGGACCAGGACTACTCATTCCACGAAAGATCTGGACGAAGAGTTCGTCATGTGGCAGGTCCCAACAGTTCACAAACACTTCTTTCCACCAATCAACATAATCATTGTCGACATCGTTGAGGGGATACAGTGCTCTGACCCAAGGGGGAGTTACTATCAAAGTAAACTGACTCTGAAATGAGGCAGACCCAGGCGGGGCTAATCTCCGCCAAGAGGTGTAGTAATTGGCAGAATCAAACAGAGGCCAGGGTACCAACTGGGCCAACCCAAATTGGCGAGCAAAGTGGTTAGGGACATAGAGCTCATAACTTACGCGGTCGGTGGTAAGACGAATATCCGAGCAGGAGATGGCTCGACGAAAGGCCAAGAGGGCTCTTTCGCTATGATCGCGTCCACTGGGCAGAAAGCTATCATCAAGGGGAGGAGGGAATCACCTAGAAAGGACTATTTTTGGGTCCGGCATCTCTCCCAACAAGTACAAGTAAATAAAACACTCGGAGTAGGGTGGAGCTCGATGCCTTATGTTGCCACAAAGCCAGTTCCCCAAAAGGGAATCGACTGGAGGTTCCTTTGGAATATCACCGCGACGGAAGCGAGGGAAATAAATCTGCAACCAAAAGGCAAGGATCCAGAATGGACCACTAATGTTGGTATCAAAGGGGCGCATTATAGCTCTATAAAGGGAGCGATATAACGAACCCAATACAGGTTGCCCAAGGCCAATGCAAATACCATTGTAGAGAGCAGTGGCCAGAGAATTCCAGCGCCCAGTAGGTTTGTTGGAAGAAGTGCAAAAGATAAATTTGCAAAGCCAGAATTCCAGGAATGCGATACCTCTTGTATGGTCACACTGGGTGCGGTAATAATCACGCCAGACAGGGTAGGATTTATTGTGATGCCCCCGACCAACCATATCCATTCTCAAAGGAAATTGAATACCATCAAACTGACCATGCACATAGGGGTCAAAATCAATGGGCAACCCCGTGATGGTAAGAACATCCAGCAAAGTTATGCTCATCTGCCCAAACTGGAAATCGAATGTATTGCTGGAAGTGTTCCAGAAGCAAAGAGCAGCGGCAAGCGGTGCAGGGCTAGTATTATGGGGAAGACAGAAGCATAGATCGATGGTTTGGGTGATACCCACCGCATCCCATCGGGCCAAATCTCTCACTCGGACCTCCTGATACCAAACCTTTTCCTCGAGAGTGATGGTAGGCCAGAAGCCCACTTTCCTCCTTGGTCCCCAACTGCTAAAATCACTAGGCACCTGCCGAAGAGCCACTATGGGACGGCGGATGGGAAGCCCATAATAGGCCATAGCATCATCTGGCAAACGATCGCGAGGTGTGGGACCCAAACCCGCTTGACTATCACCTCCACCAAAGCTCATCAGTCGACTTCTCTCCTCTCTGGTCTGACTTCTACATCGAACACTCATGTTAGTCCGCCATGTGAATGTGGCTTTCTCAGTGATTTCATATGCCTGATCGATAACGAATGGTTTCTTGGATGTCATTTCTGGGTCACAAGGAACATTTCTCCATTATACCTTGATTTATAGCTCAAGTGTTTTTGGAGATTAATTTATTAGCTGGGCCAGTGAGTGGCCCTAGTTGATAATTAATGAATCACTATTCCATCTTGAGAATCGCATCTAAGGCGACAGTGAAGATATTCCACCTTTTCCTACCACCGCAGGGCCAGCATAGTGGCCTGATATATTTTTTTTTTAATAAAACATGATTAAAACCAATGCTGTTTTAGATGCTAAAGTTGTAGCAAATATGGTGGTTTCACTTCGTCACATGTCATGATGACGATAGCCATGATTCAATCATCCTCTTCAGCATAAGATTCGCGAAGGATTAAATGGCAGCAAACAGTTTGCTATTCAACATCTTATTTTGCCAAGTACTATAGGCCTTGATCAAACTTGATCTAGCCAGCAAAAAGGCTCCAAACACCTACATTTGAGAAAATCAACAGAGAGCCAGCGATCAAGGCAGATACTTGCTGCTATACACATGGCGAAGCTACCACCAAAGAAGAGAAGGATCCTCATTCGCAATCAAAAGCAGTCTCCTTCACATGGGGGGCACGCTAAAGTTCTGATATCCTACAACCTGCCTAAGTTTCGCCAATTCACTGCATACCAGACATCAGATACGGGGGCAATAAAGTTGGCAAAGAAAGCATCAGTTTATGACAAAGGCAATTCAGATTGTGGCATCCAAGCTTTATGGCCGATTTAGATGCCTATATGGAATCAATCAAGTAATTTCAGTCAAGCCAATACAAGTGGCTTCAGAGCAACGATATTATACGAGTGGTACTGATTCAAGACCTCTTCAATCAAGACGAAGACCTTTGACTTCAAGGTCTGGGGGGCAATGTTTGGACCCAAAATGAGCATTTTGGCCTGACAAGGCACGTCTTGGAGAAATCGAGCAAATATCAGTGGCTCAAGCTATATATTGTCGACAAGTTCGAAATATATATTTAGAGGCTAAATAAAGCCTACTATGGAAGCGTGGAAATGAAAAGTCAACTTTAGCACATTTTCCTACTTCGGCTAGGAGAAACCGAGCTAAACAAGGAAGGAGGGGCGGCAGACTAACCATCCGAACTTCAAATGAGTTGAAACTTTCCAGATTCATTCTAGGCATCCCAAGGATCATTTCTTATGAAGAGTGCTAGAGCTTATTCGAAGTGGAAAACCTTCAAACAATCAGTCCAATTTTCTGCAGAAGCAAAATTGGAAAACTGGACCTGTAAGGAGTCCAGTAGCATTTTCGGCCCAACCACATGGAAATAAATTCTGAAATTTTACTAGAATAATCTACATCCATGGTGGATCATTTCATATGAAGAAGTCGAAGGTCAAATATGAATTCTTAGTGGAGATAAAAATTAAAGGAATAAAGAAGTGTTAGTGCTCTCACCTAACAAAATTCACTAAGTGTTAGTGAATTTTGCCTAACAAATACACTAAGTGTTAGTGTGCTCAAACCTAATCCACTATGATTTGTTTAAAGGCCAAATAGTATTGCTTGGAAGCCTATATATAGAGGCTACAACAAGTATCATCTCACCAATTCACTCATCAAAACATCTATAAGATGATCTAAGTTCTCTTTAGAGCAACCTCTCTAAGAACAACTCCTCTCCTTCTCTTTCTCTTATCGGTGATCACACTCCAAGTTCTAGTCTCCTTAGGAGCCAACTTTCAGTACCACCAAACCCTCTGTCAAAGTGCTTTGGTCCTAGTCTCCTCGGGAGCCGACTATAGTACCACGACCACAACGGTTGCGGAACCAGCCAAGCAAGGGTAACGCCCTAGCAAACCAGCCAAGCTAGAGTCACGCTTTAGCAAGTTCTCCTCACTTCCCAGTGGTTTTTGCTCTGCTCGATCTACAACATCGAGTATCGATTGTGATTTTGAAAAGGCTCAGCAAAAGTCCTCGCCACGAGGCACAAAGAACCCCACGACGAGGTTGGTGCTCTCCTCGTCCACAATCGCTCAGAAGAAGTCAGGTCAAGGAACACCTCTGACGACCGTACCCGAACGGTGCTGGCACGCCCACGTAAGAAAAGAGACTGTTGACCAGCTCAAGAAAAACTAGAGCCAAACAGTACCATCAGGTCTTAACTTTCTTTTGAAAATCCACTTATGGCCTATTGGTTTATGTCCTGGAGGTAAATCAACCAATGTCCAAGTATTATTTTGTATAATGGATTCAACTTCATTTTGAATAGCCTCTTTCCGATAAGGTGCTTCCGATGATTCCATGGCAGCCTTATATGTTTGAGGTTCTCCTTCAAGATTAAAGGTCATGAATTCAGGTCCAAACTCTTTAGCAATTTTTCCACGTTTACTTCTCCTTGGTTCTAGAATTTCTTCTTGAACAGTAGAAGTATTATCTTCATTAATTGCAATACTTTTGTTTAACTCAATTTGAGGCAACGTATCTTCATACGTTCTTTTCCTTGGATTAGTTCTATTCTTGTAAGGAAAAATATCCTCAAAGAATTCTGCTTCGGCAGATTCTATGATTGTGTTTATACTTATATCAGCAACCTCAGATTTGTAAACCAAAGCTATAGGCAGCACTATTATTAGCAGGGCTAATATATATGCAGTCTATTGTTTTTGGTCCAAGTTTAGTTCTCTTTGGAAAGGGAACTTGAACTTTTGCAAGACAACCCGACACTTTCATCGTTTTATAAGTAGGCAATCATCCTTTCCATAGTTCATAAGGAGATTGATCACTTAGTTTTTGAGGAATCCTATTTAATATCATATTTGCAGCAAGCAATGCCTCACCCCACAGATTGTGTGGTGCTCCCAAACTAATTAACATTGAATTTATCATATTCTTCAATGTTCTATTCTTTCGTTCAACAACTCCATTTTGTTGTGGAGTATATAAAGCCGTGGTTTGATGCACAATACCATGAGAAGCACAAAATTCTGCAAAGTCTTTGGATTCATATTCTCCACCTCTATCAGACCTTAGAATCTTTATTCTTTTCTCAAGTTGATTCTCAACTTCAGCTTTGTATGTTTTGAACATATTTAAAGCCTCATCTTTGCTATGTATTAGATAAACATAACAATACTTACTGCAATCATCTATAAATGATATATAATAGTTCTTTCCTCCACGAGTTGGAGTTGATTTAAAGTCGCACAAATCATTATGAATTAAACCAAGTACTTGATTTGATTTCTTTACAGATTTATGAGAATGACCTGCATATTTTGATTCAATACAGATTTCACACTTAGTCATTTTGTTCATTGAACACTTTGGCAGCTTGCCTAAATTTACCATTCTTTGTAAATAACGAAAATTAACATGGCCTAATCTAGAATGTCATAAGGAAGAAGACTCAACCATGTACATAGAAGCAGAGCTAGTGCCTGCATTATTATTATTAATAATAGCATCCATAGTAGGTACAACATTTAGTTTAAAGAGCCCTTCACTAAGGTAGCCCTTTCCTACATACACCCCACCTTTGGTGTGTACAAATTTGTCAGATTCGAACACTAGTTTGAATCCCTTGTTGCTTAGAACAGGACCAGACACTAGGTTCTTACAAATTTCAAGCACATGAAGTACATTAGTGAGTACAAGGTCTTTTCCAGAAGTAAATTTCAGAGTCACCTTCCCTTTTCCTTCCACTTTGGCAGTTGTGGCATTCCCCATGAACAGAGATTCTTCGTCCTTGATTGGCTGGTATGAAGTGAACATCTCCTTTGCAGAGCATACGTGCCTTGTAGCACCGGTATCAATCCACCAATCGGTTGAATTAGTCACCAGATTTGCCTCAGAAACCACAACAATGAATTGATCTTCAGCAAGGTTTGCTTGGTTGTTGGAATTTCCAGAACCTCCACCTCCTTGATCTTTCTTGAAGTGACATTCCTTTGCTCTATGCCCAGATTTTCCGCACACTCAACAACCTCCAGTTTGTGGCTTTTTGAAGGCCTTGTTCTTTGTTGGAGCGAGTGACTTCTTTGCAGCAACAAGAGTTGATTTGGCATCAACATTCTTGCCCTTGTTTTTCTAAAACTTGGCCTTTGATGGACTCCCTCCAACCATGTTAGCAATTGGCTCCATAGAAGCAGCAGCCCTTTCATTTTTCCGGTGGTCCTCTTCAACACGAAGTTTCAGAACCAATTGCTCAAAATTCATGTCCTCAGTTAGATGTTTCAGATAAACTTTGAAATCTTTCCATGAAGGAGGTAACTTTTCTATAACAGAACCAATAAGAAAATTCAAGTTCAGTCCCATACCTTCTTCTTCTAACTCATGAACAATGACTTGGAGTTCCTCCACTTGCTTGACAACAGACTTGGCATCGCTCATTTTGTAATTTAGAAACTTGCCAATGACAAACTTCTTTGAACAAGCAACTTCAGTCTTGTACTTATTGTCCAACGACTCCCACAATTCCCTTGTAGTTTTGAATGATGAGTAGATGTCATACAAGGAATCGTCTAAGGCATTGAGAATGTTGTTCCTGCACAGAAACTCATTGCTTGCCCAGGACTCTATAGCCTTCTGATTTTCGGCCTTTTGAGCATCATTTGGAACATTCTCTCCTTCCCCTTCCGGTAAAGCCTTTGGAGTCTCGGTGGTGAGAACATTGGCCATATGAAGAGTTGTCAAATAGAACAACATCTTCTGTTGCCAGCGTTTGAAATCAGAACCCTTGAACTTGTCAGGTTTCTCCACATGATTTTTCACAGCAGATATTGATTGATCCATCCAACAAATAAATGAAATTGAAATCAAATATTTTCGAACAGAGATTAAGTTTACTAACTTGATCAGATAGAGGCCTGCAATGCAGTGACCTAAGACAGAAATTCGCCCCCACTCGTGCTGTAGTTTTGGACGTCTATCTAGAGGATACAACTATCTAGTCAAGTTCTTGCACAAGAACCTGACCCTGGCGAATTTTACTTTATGCTTCTCTCAAAAATGATGGGAGGAAGAAGAAGAAAGGAGAAAGTTTTTGATGATCGAATGACGACCTTGGGTCGTCCATATATAGAGGTTAACGCGAACAGTTGCGTCGGGAGTTGGTGTCGTTTGATTTCAACCGTTGCAACTGTTTGTCATCATCTGTTGCAACTGCTTGCCTTTATCCAAAAAATTGAATATTAATGCAAAAATAAAACCAGATTTAATCAACCGAGCCCAAGAACCCCAATGCCCAAGGCCCGTCTTTTGACGTTTATATATGTGTACAATCCTATGGGGAACCCAATAGGAAAGCCCACGAAAAGCCCACAAAGCCCACCTCTATACTTATAACCCATTTACTTCTTTACAAGGGAATCTCCTTATAAAGGCCATTAGCCTTTAAAACTTCTTCTATGTGGGACTAAGATCCCACAAGTTCCAACAATACCCCACATTTTCTATTCAAACCCTAACAATGCCCCACATTTGGTTTAATTCATAGTGATTTGTGCGACTTTAAATCAACTCCAACTCGTGGAGGAAAGAACTATTATATATCATTTATAGATGATTGCAGTAAGTATTGTTATGTTTATCTAATACATAGCAAAGATGAGGCTTTAAATATGTTCAAAACATACAAAGCTGAAGTTGAGAATCAACTTGAGAAAAGAATAAAGATTCTAAGGTCTGATAGAGGTGGAGAATATGAATCCAAAGACTTTGCAGAATTTTGTTCTTCTCATGGTATTGTGCATCAAACCACGGCTTTATATACTCCACAACAAAATGGAGTTGCCGAACGAAAGAATAGAACATTGAAGAATATGATAAATTCAATGTTAATTAGTTCGGGAGCACCACACAATCTGTGGGGTGAGGCCCTGCTTGCTGCAAATATGATATTAAATAGGATTCCTCATAAACTAACTGATCAATCTCCTTATGAACTATGGAAAGGACGATTGCCTACTTATAAAACGATGAAAGTGTCGGGTTGTCTTGCAAAAGTTCAAGTTCCCTTTCCAAAGAGAACTAAACTTGGACCAAAAACAATAGACTGCATATATATTGGCCCTGCCAATAATAGTGCTGCCTATAGATTTTTGGTTTACAAATCTGAGGTTGCGGATATAAGTATAAACACAATCATAGAATCTACCGAAGCAGAATTCTTTAAGGATATTTTTCCTTACAAGAATAGAACTAATCCAAGGAAAAGAACGTATGAAGATACGTTGCCTCAAATTGAGTTAAACAAAAGTACTGCAATTAATGAAGATAATACTTCAACTGTTCAAGAAGAAATTCTAGAACCAAGGAGAAGTAAACATGGAAAGATTGCTAAAGAGTTTGGACCCGAATTCATGACCTTTAATCTTGAAGGAGAACCTCAAACATATAAGGCTGCCATGGAATCATCGGAAGCACCTTATTGGAAAGAGGCTATTCAAAATGAAGTTGAATCCATTATACAAAATAATACTTGGACATTGGTTGATTTACCTCCAGGACATAAACCAATAGGCCATAAGTGGATTTTCAAAAGAAAGTTAAGACCTGATGGTACCATAGAAAAATACAAAGCTAAAGGGTATCATCAAAAAGAAGGTGTGGATTTCTTCGATACATAATTATCAAATGGATTTAAAATAAATGAATGTGACAAATGTGTCTATGTCAAGCAATGTAGAAATGCATTTGTCATTGTATGTTTATATGTGGATGACATGCTCATTATCGGAACAAGTAAGGATGTAATTAATCAAACAAAGAAAATGTTGCATTCCTCATTTGATATGAAAGATATGGGAATAGCGGATGTGATTCTTGGTATTCGAATTCAAAGGAATGTGGATGGTTACATACTTACTCAATCTCATTATATAGAAAAATTCCTTAGAAAATTTGGACTCTATGATGATAGGCCGGTTGTTACTTCATTTGATCCATCTAGTCATCTTAAGAAAAATCAAGGTGATAGTATGTCTCAATTGGAGTATACACAAGTTCTTGGAAGCTTAATGTACATAATGAATTGTTCAAGACCAGATTTGGCATATAGTTTAAGTTGACTTAGTAGGTACTCAAGCAATCCGGGAAAAGAACATTGGATTGCCTTAGTCAGAGTTTTACGATATCTAAAGCATACAATAGACTACGGATTGCATTATACCAAATATCCTCCCGTATTAGAAGGGTATTGTGATGCAAATTGGATTTCCAATAATTCGGAAAGTAAGTCCACAAGTGGGTATGTATTTACACTTGGAGGTGCAGCCGTATCTTGGAAACCATCGAAACAAACTGTGAATACACATTCAACAATGGAAGCAAAATTTGTAGCCTTAGACAAAGCCGCCGAAGGAGCGGAATGGCTCAAAAATTTCCTAGAAGGTATTCCATTGTGGCCAAAGCCTATCACTGCCATTTGCATACATTGTGATAGTATGGCCGCTCTTACAAGAGCAAAGAACCAAATCTACAATGGCAAATCAAGGCATATAAGGCGACGTCATAAAACAATACGAGACTTGCTCAAAAATGGAATCATTTCCATTGACTATGTAAAATCAAAGGAAAATATAGCGGATCCTTTGACTAAAAGCCTTAATAGAGAGCAAGTCCTATTTATATCGAGGGGAATGGGCTTAAAGCCAATACAATGAGTCATTACTTGGTGGATACCTAACCTAGCAACATTGGAGATCCCATGGTCTAGGTTCATTAGGCACACTAGTTGGGGAAGACTCAAGATACATAACACACTTATATGCTCATTCCTAAGATGAAACCAAGTGTGTATTATGTTGCCGATTAAGAGATGAATATTAATATATTCTTAATAATGCTAATAGCTTTTTTAAGTGGGATAGTACGAACTATTCTTAATTAGCATTACCTATATGAGACTGATGTGGGGTCGCATCTATGAGAACCGACATGGCTACGTTCTCTAAACATCTCATGAAGTAAGGAGTTGTTCAGGACCAAAATGAACACAACCGTAAGAATTTGAAATATGTCTAGATATGATATGTGTGATACCTATTGTCTCGATTTACTACACAACGTGAATAGTTCAAGACTTGGGTTCACTACTTCACAAAGTAAATCCGATAGGTACTCACTACGAAATGTTCGAGTCCAAAAGACACTTTTTCCAATGCATATCCTATCTGAATTCTCCAGAATAATGCTAAGTTCCTCATTCTCTTATTTTCTATTCAAATGTGGGGTATTGTTAGGGTTTGAATAGAAAATGTGGGGTATTGTTGGAATTTGTGGGACTTTAGTCCCACATAGAAGAAGTTTTTAAGCTAATGGCCTTTATAAGGAGATTCCATTGTAAAGAAGTAAATGGGTTATAAGTATAGAGGTGGGCTTTGTGGGCTTTTCGTGGGCTTTCCTATTGGGTTCCCCATGGAATTGTACACATATATAAACATCAAAAGACGGGCCTTGGGCCTCGGGGCTCGGTTGATTAAATCTAGTTTTATTTTTGCATTAATATTCAATTTTTTGGATAAAGGCAAGCAGTTGCAACAGATGACGACAAACAGTTGCAACGAATGAAATCAAACGACGCCAACTGCCGACGCAACTCTTCACGTTAACCTCTATATATGGACGACCCAAGGTCGTCATTCAATCATCAAAAAATTTCTCCTTTCTTCTTCTTCCTCCCATCGTTTTTGAGAGAAGCATAAAGTAAAATTCGCCAGGGTCAGGTTCTTGTGCAAGAACTTGACTAGATAGTTGTATCCTCTAGATAGATGTCCAAAACTACAGCACAAGTGGTGGCGAATTTCTGTCTTAAGTCACTGCATTGCAGGCGTCTATCTGATCAAGTTAGTAAATTTAATCTCTGTTCAAAAATATTTGATTTCAATTTCATTTATTTGTTGTTATATATTGGTTCATATTTGTGTACATATATATATATATATATATATATATATAGTGTTTGTACTAGCATATATTGATTGGAATAACATCGGCCACCTCAGGCCTCGCCACCGATTCCATTCACTTCGCCTCTTCCTCTTCCATCGTTCTGTGGCGGCTTTGGAGCCTATCTCGGCCTGTACAAGTCGAAGCGAGGAAGGTCTGGTCCTAAGTGCAGTTCTCAATCAAAGTTGATTTCTTCGCCATCCGGCCACCCCAAGCTGCTCCACCGGCAATTTTGGAACCCTCTGAAGATGGTGATCATGCTCTCCAAGTGGCTTGAACAGAATTGAAAGCGTGGAAGGAAAATCGAAGAAAATCTGAAAATTGGGCAAAAAAATCCGATCTACCTTCTGTTGAGGTATTTTCTGGCCATCTCGCTTTGATTTAGACTTTAGGCTAGTTGTGAATGTTGTTGTGCACGTTGAGAGGAAGAGTTTGGCATAGGTCTTGCCGCTCAATTTAGAGGCTGCAGGTTGTGGCAGCGGTTCTAGCCATGTTAGAGGCAGTCTCTGGTTCTGTATATGATTTACTCATCGATACGAGCAGTTCCATATACAACAAATAGTTTTTAGAGATCGTATTCTTATGTTACGGTTTTACGGTGTCGATCATCTCAGTTTTCAATTTGTGAGGATCAGGCCGTCCGATCGACTTGTAGTTTTGTCGTATTGATCATAAAAGTGTTCTAGAGACTTTGGGTTGTCTCAAATGAAGATCTGACTATTGGATCATCATATGATTGTGTTTTTGTGATTCGTGTCCTAAGTTGAGACGTTATTGTACTTAGGTGTTTGACGGAGATGGATCTATAATTTATCTTGGCTATAAAAGAAGACACAGCGAGATTTAAAGGTGAGTAAACATCATGTGGTTCATTTATGAACAACGCTATCTTATTGTTCTAATTAATCACTAAATTGTGAAATTGTTTTCTTAACATAAATATTTGTTTTAAATTATATGAACTTGTTCGACTGTGGTTCATGGATAAGTAAAATGAGATTTTAAGTATAAAAATGATTTTCTCGAATTTTGCGATTGTGAACTATAGCTGGTATTAGTGGCATTCCTGAGTGGATGACTACGTATATATATTTACGTAATATATATATATATATATATATATATATATATCTAGATTGTGTGGCATTGGGTGAAGTAATAATTGTGATTTTATTTTGATTATTATTTCGAGCTACAATATGTCATGTAATTGTTGATTTTATTATGTAAAAGAGTATTTGAGTTTTGGGTAACATTGTGAGTCATGTGGGACTTCTAAATGTTTCGGTCTAAGGATCTAGTGTCACAGTAGTGACAGAGCCAATTATATCGGGTGTCATAACCCTTGACAGATGACGGGCTACAATTGAGGCAAGTATATCGGATGCTATAACACTTGACAGGTGACGGGCTATGATTGAGGCAAGTATATTGGATACCATAACCTTGGCCCGGTGATAGGCTACGATTCAGTTAAAGCTTTAATCTGTCTGTCATGGTATTATATGGGAGTAACACGTGGGTTACTGGAGGCCCATGAGTACACGTTTGTAAAAGAGAGTTTCGGGTGGTGTCTTTCTTTTATTGTCTATTAAGGGACTTGGGTTCTTACTAAATAATGGAATTGATTTCCAATTGTTTTAATTTATTGTTGAGTTGAGAAATTGTCAAGCATGCGGGTTTGAGTCATTTTATTTGAGTTTACTCATATGAGCTTAAAAAGCTTACCAGGTTTGTTGTTTGCAACACGGTGCACTATTCGATAGTGCATGGGTTATTCCTGCAGGTCAGGACCACCAGGGTTGAGATCGAGGCGAGTAGTGCAAGCAATGTTAGGTTCAAAACCTATTTTTGTATCGTACTACAATTTTTGGTACATCGAGTTTTATAAACACTTAGTGATGTAAGGTTTGACTCTAGCGATTGAGTTTGTATTAACATTTGTGGTTTTAGTTTATTTTGTTGCTTAGTTTAATTGAAAATTTTACTAATCGTTTGGGAAATTGTTGAGTTATCGCGTTTCAGATTTGAATTTTCTTTATTCAAAATTTGGAGTGTGACACCGCTGACGCCCCAAAACCCACATCGCCGCTAGATCTGAAAGTCCTCTATAAGGCGTCGTCCCTATACAAAAAATGACCTTAATGCCCAGAGATGCCACCCAATACCTGCCACTAACCAGCCTACCAAAACCACTAGCCAAACACCTTCTCTCCGAACCTCAGCTTAGGGCAATGAAGTACCCGTCTAGCAGCCAACACAGTGACAACCTGGCAATGTCGCTGCTACCAATGGCCGCTGCTGGATAGGAAACGTTTTGGAGGTGTAGTTGCTCTCTCGCGGTGCAAGGGTGAAGATGTCCAGGTTTATTGAAGAAGGATCTAATTGTTATAAAGGGAAGCAACAAAGTTACCCAGCTCTTGAGAGACACTACCGCTCAGTTGAGGTGACTACCAGAATGTAAAAGCCAAATGTTAAACCTATATGTGGCAATATTAGAGTCTCAAAACAGATGAGCACTAGTGCTGAAAATATAACATCATTTATCCTACCCACTCTGAAGGGTATTCCTCCTCTAAGTTGATGGCATTAACAACTTGTAGGAAATCGGACTCAAAAACAATGGAAGCAACATATACTCACTACTAATTGACTGGCCACACGACCCGACATTACCTTCACCAAAGCTGAAGAAAACAGATAAGTAACCTGTAATGACCTGGATTTTCGTTATTTAATTTTGGTAATTAATAATGGACCAGTTGTACGAATAATTGTTATTGTACTTTATTCCTAGGTTGTACGTGAAGTGGAATGGTTTCGTTCATATAATTATTTCAATTTTACAGTTTAGATGGTCGTGTGAAGTTTGACTTTTTATACATTAGGATTCTCAAAAACGTCCTTCACAAAAATGTTGTAGAGCACGTCGATACAAGTCTGTGGACATGTGGAACGTGTCGATCAGAGTTCGTATGAAAAAGTTATGGCTATCAGAAAAAGTTTCGTTTTAGTATAAATAGAGAAAATCAAAAAAAAAAATCCATAATTTCATTTCCATTTCCTGAAGGTCTTTTTTTCCTCTCTCTCTTCACTCTCGGTCGAGTCCTTCAGAAACAAAAATTTCGGTCTGACCCAACCCTAACCCAGCGACCCTACCCGACTTTTCCGGTGGTCTCCGGCCGTGAAATTTTCCAGATTGACTCGATTCTCGCCCACAGCGGCGCAGCAAGGCGGTGATATTTGAGGATTTCAGACCTGGCAGGAAAACGCAGCTCCGGCGATGGGACGGCTTCAAGTTTTCTCCTTTGGGTTCGTGGAAGCCTCCTGGATCAAACCTTGGTGGTTGTTTAGATCGATTTACATGGAAATTGGTTCAACTCAGATTGGACAAAAATTCAAAGCTTGCGAGGTAGTTTTCGACCCTTTATGCTTATTTTCTGACTTCGAGCTAGTTATGAAAATTGACAAGCATGCTTAGATGAACAACTTTGATGTTTGGAGTTTTGTGCCTTGAGGCGGCGTTCCAGCCATGTAGGGAACTATTTCTGGTATTATACATGTTCTACTCATTGATACGAGCGTTTCGATATATAGTATGCAAATTTTGGAGTTCTTATGGACTTGTTATGATTTTTACCGTTTCATACAGATTGATTTATTCAATATGTGAGGATTTGAGCATCGGATCGACTTGTGGTTCCGAAGACTTTTGGAGGTCTCGGAAGTGGTTTTGCCCTAATTTGGCGTTACCTTGAGATTTTGGTTCAATTGGGGATTCAAACTTTATTTAATTGTGATTCGTGACTGAATCAGAGTTGTACTTCTTAGGTACTTGATGAAGTATTCTTTAGATGGCTATTTGTAGTTTGGCTACGTTGTTCTGTATTGAAAACGCAGCGAGAGTTTTAAGGTGAGTAATCTCACAAGGTTAATTTATGAATGGATTCATTTATTGTTTGGAGTTAATATATAAATCGCATGTGAAATGTTTTGAAAAGGATATTTGTTTGAAATGATATGAACTTTATCGACTACGGTTCATAGAACTGTGGCTCACAGGTAGGAAAATGAGTTTAAGTATAACTATGATTTTCCGAGTTTTCGATTGTGAACTATGGTTGGTATCAGTAGGCATTCCTGAGCGGATGACTACGTGTATATATATATATATATATATATTTACGTGAAATATATATGTTTTGGTGGATTGTGGATTGATGAAAACAATATGCATGAATTTATGCTTTTTATTGTTTTGTGTTATGGCTTTTCGAAAAACAATGATTATGGAAATGTTGATTTCGATTGTTTTGAAAGGGTTGAGATTTGTGTAACTTTTTGAGTCCTGTGCAACTGCTTTAATGTTTTGCTCCATGGGACTGAAAAGTTCAAGGAACGAAGGTCTATGACCTTGGGCAGATTATCAAGTAATCACGTTTTTGGCCGGACGGTGGTTACGAATTCAAATAGAGCTCGAGTCTGTCTGCCATATAGGTGATTTATGGGGTAACTGGAATTGGTTATTGATAACTCATGTGATTACATGTTTTTAGGGAACAAGATGTGAGTTGCTTCCTTATTAACGGTTTTTTGGGAGACAAGGTGCAAGTTGCTTTCCTTATTAACGATTTATAGAATTCAAGGTGTGAGTTGTTTTCTCTGACACGGTTATGGTATGATTGATAGAAATCAATGAGTTAGTTACTTTCTATGTTATAATTGATAGAAATCAAGGAGTGAGTTGCTTTTTATGTTTCATTTTAAAAGAAACCAAGGTGTAAGTTGCTTTCTTTTATTTCGATTTTGAAAGGAAATTAAAGTGTGAGTTATTCTCCTTTCTTTGTATTTTAAGGTATCGAAGCGTGTGTTGTTTTCTTTATTTCTGGTGTGAGTTATGTTGACTGTTTTGAGTTAATCATACAAGCTTTTACAAGCTTACTGGGTTTGTTGCGTGACAACCCGATGCACTATTCAATGGTGTAAGCGTTAATCCTGCAGGTCAGGATAATCGTGGCTGAAGTTAGGATAACATGCTTGCAGCTTAACGGTAGGAAGCCAGTTTTGTGACTTTACAATTATTTGGACTTCCGTTGTAGTAAGCTCTGAAGAGCATTTAATTCGTAAGCTTGTTACGACCCGAACCTAAATTTATAGACTTACGGGTCTTTTGGACTGTAAACGAGAGTTATTTTAATTTTCGACTCGTTTTGACTGTTTAGGGCTCCTAAAAAAGATGACTTTTTGTTCGAGTCAAAATTCGATAAAACGTTCTTCATGAAAGTCGTAGAGGACGTTAAACCGAGCGCGTGTATACTTGGTTCGTAAAAATCGGAGTTCATATGCGAAAGTTATAAGCGAAATATGAAAGTTACTGTTTATAGTAGATTTATATAAATTTAAAAAGTTACTGTGGTCGGGTAACTTTTTTTTCTCTTTTTTTTCTCTTCTCCCCTGTGCTCTCTCGATCTCTCTTCTGCAACTCTCTCTCTCTTCTACAACTCTCTCTTTCTCCACCTCTAGGCCACCAAATGGCGAGCTATGAGCATTAATAGACTCGTCTCCTCCTCCTTAACACGCATGTAGGAGTTGTTTATGGCGATTTGGCCGGAAATGTGGAGATCGAAGCCAACCTTTTTACTGTAGCAAATTTGTCAACGCCGATTTCCAGCCACCTCCAGTCATAAACCCAAGTCCATTAGAAGCGCCTTGAGCCACTCTTCATGCTCACCAAGTTTCATAACCCAGATCGAAGCGTGGAGGAAGAAAGCATAATTGGAAGATTTTGGGTTCAACCTTCTCCTTAATTGTTGAGGTACTTCTACTCATTTTCTCACTTGGTCACAGTTATGAAAAATACTTAGAATGTTGAGATGATACTGTAGATGAAATTTGGTGGCCGGAGGAGGAGTTGGCCGCCACATGAATAGTGCGATGGGTGAATAGAGTGGCATATGAACAGTGATTTAAATGGTGTTTTTTTTAGTTAGTTACATCACATAAATATTGTAGAACTTATATGTGGAGTTTGGTGAAGATTGGAGGAGTTTTGAATCGATTATGAATTTCTGAAGATTAAGAGTTTCGATTATCGATTTACGATAAGATTAATTATCGTAAAGTTAATTTCCGTCATATAATTATTTTGTTTATGCGCGATTATTTTTGTACAGAACGTGAGGAACCTCGATTTCAGAAAACTTCAAATAAACGGCAAACATAGCTGTATACTGTGAGTGGACTTTTGTTTTAAAAAATGATGCATGTAATTATTTTCCCGAAATGATTGATTTATTTAATTATTTATCGTTTTATTTATCAAGCATAATATTTAACTTTGGATTATAATTTTGACATTGATTTATTTTTCATATGAATTTCGATTATGAAATTGCTATGCTTGAATTTGATTTATGAATTGTTTTCGGGATTATGATTGATTTTCAGAGATTAATTATGATTTGGGAAATGGATTAGTGATACTATTTTTGGATATTGAGCTTTCGATATTTATCTCCGATATATGATTATTATTTGATAATGTGATTTAAGTGATTTTCGACGAATTATTTTCTGAGGTGATTACCGTAATTCAATATTATATTTTATTCGTCGATTTTGAGATTCTAGAATATTATCGGAGATGAGATTTTCGAAGAAATTATTTACACTTATTATTCTCGCCGACTTGTTTATGAATTTGAGAATATTTTGACGTGCGGGGCCACATCATTGAAATATACGTTTTTTTTTTTTGCAAGGAATTGAGGAGATTTATGGATTTACGGGTTTTTGGATTTTTTCCTTCACCATACTTGAGTTGGTTATTGTGTCTCCTTCTCACTTACTTTGTGTTTGTGAGTGAAGTCGAGGTGATTTATTCTCCTCCTCACGTGAGTGTAGTAGAGGTTGTTAGTTCTCCTCATCACATAATTTATATGTGAGTGAGTCGAGGGTAGAGCTTGATGGGCTCTGATATACTCGTATGGTGATAATTGTTCTTCCCCTTATTTTTCTTGATATTATTATTTGACTAGCGAGGCTAGCTTGATTTCACGAGTTTTTCATGTGGCGAGAAATATATTTTATAAATGTGGCATGCATCGAGAGTTTAGATATAATTTATTTTTGGAAAAGTATCAAAGCGTATTTGATTTAAATTATCTTAATTATTTATTTTTGTCTACTCACTCTAACGTGTTTTAAATTACTTTTCCCTGGGCCCTTTGTTTTTAAATGTCCAGTTTGCAGGCGTGATTAGTTGAGGCTTGGCGTACATGGAGTTGAGGCATAGCTAGCACTACTTCCGCATTGTAGGATCTATCGATCATTTGTCCTCTTTTTGTTTATTTTAGAATTGCTCTGATAACCTATGAATTTTTGTTAAATGTGAAAATGAAGTTGTTGGTATTTGGGGAGCAGGATGGCTCCAGGAGTATAAGGATGGTTGCCTAGAAGAGTGGTCCTAATTCTTTTCAGGTTAGGGTTGTCCATTTTTTTGGAAAATTCAGGTTGAACTTTCTGAAAAGTGGACCCTCAGGGCCACCTGGAATTTTAGGGTGAAATTCTGGGTCAGGTCCTGTCAAAGCTTATGTAATACATGACTCTGTGAGCGGGTCAATATTGACATAGTGGGTTCAGGGTATCAATATGTATGCTGTATAAAGGGAAAAAGATTTTCAGGTATTTGGTATTGATGGCTGAACGATCACGTATATATAATTATGAGATTATATATCGATTTTTGAATTGTGTTAAAAATCAGGGGTGTAACATAACCTTGGAGCTCACACCACGAAAAGACCAAGCCCTCATAATGCCAAATGACTACGATGCCAGAATTGGTAACTTGATCAAAGGCTTCATTGTATTAGCCAGCGACCCTACTAGAGGAGGTACCCATTGGTTTGGAGCTCTAGGCAGTCTAGAACTGTTAGTATGCATACATCAATAAATAGCAAGTACAAATGATTTTGAGAAAAAACCTGTAGAAGAGATTGAAAATTCCTTCCACACATGCCAAATAAGCAGGAGTATAGAGAAATTCTTCTTCAATAACGTATTGGAATAGAGATATAACCAGTCAAGCATAAAAATTGAGTGAGAGTTTGAATCTAATATATTCACCAAATTAGGGAATAAAGTAGGAAGATTGTGTATGAAGAAACAATCCCTGCTACTATATTTCATAGATTCATCGATGGAATAGTACAAACATGTACCATAGTGACTTATGTGGGCGGGTGTAAGAAGCACTGACAGGTTACTAAGTGCACTACGATCCCACATCACCCAGGAGAGGGAATTTGATGTGCTTTATGTGTGCAGACTTACATCTGTATAGCAAGACGTGTTTCGGTATGGAAACCCAGAAACAAAACTGTGCGGACTAGGTCTAAAGCAGACAATATCAAGGCTGTGACATAAAATATTTAGAATATGTTACCAGGTGCACTATAATCTTGCCTCGCCAGGAGGATGGAAAGCGATGTGCTTCATATGTTAGACTCACATTTTAATAACAAGACGCATTTTGGGACGGAAGCCCAAGAAACAAAATCGTACAGGTTGGGCCCAAAGAGGATAATATTTTGTTATGTGGATTGGGCTATAAGACGCAAAAATAGTAACAATTATCAATTGAGACACACCTAGTACATAACATTTCCACATATGTACTTTAACTCTCTTATGAATTGTCAGCTATTCATAACTTCTTCAATGCTTAGATCACTCACAGAGCTTGGAGTAGTGACATTTTCAGAGTGAAGGCTTAGCCAACTAATATGCACTCTTGGTTGTAAACCATCCCTTAGAATTAAAATGGTTCGAAACTGTCATACCCCGATTTTAAACAAAATTAAAAATTAATATAATCTCAGCATTATACACGCGTGATGGTTCAGCTATCAATACAAAATACTTGGAAAACTTTTTTTTTTTAACCAAGTACATACTGATGCTCTGAACCCACAAAGTCAATATATACTCGCTCCTTAGAGTCATATTACACAAGTTTACGAATTAAATTGTCATAACAAAATAATAAATAAATGCTCCTCAGAGCTACTACATAACAGAAGTCTTATCAACTGTAAAGTTACAAACTTGGCTTCTTACCGTAAAGCTGTAAACACGCTACCTCAGCTTTCGCCACGAATTTCCTGATCTGCAGGATTACTCTTACACCATTGAATAGTGCACCGGGTTGCCACACAACAAACCCGGTAAGCTTATGTAAGCTTGTATGAGTAACTCAAAACAACCATTAAGCAACTCACACCAACCACAAGAAACTACCCATTCAAATTAATGAGAAACAACCCACACACTGATTCCTTTTCCCGAAAGGAGATGCATATGTGACTCTGTGACAAAAATCATACTATTTGATCACACAACAAAATGAATATGAAACCCAAAGTACCCCATGAACAATAAAAGAAAGAATAGTACTCCCGAGACTCTCTTTCAAACTCGTACTTATGAGTCTCAAGTAATCTCAACTATTACCCACATAGTATACATTAAAATCCTAACAGATAGACTAGAGCTTTAACTAATCGTAACCACTAACCTGGTCAAGGCGTGGTTCCCGATAATATGCCATAGTCATATTTGTGACCCCCAATCACAATTTGTGGTCCCCGATCCTCAACCCTCAGGTATTTGGATCCCTGGTATAAATACCAAAACATTAAGCGAGTCGCACTGAACCCAAAATGTTACCTGAATCTACAATAAAAGATTTCCCTTAATTGATCCCTATCAATTACTCTCAGTACAAGACCAAAATATCAAGCAAGTAGCATTGGACCCAAAATGTTACTTGAATCTAAGACAAAAGATTCCCCATAATTGATCCTTATCGATCAATTACTCCCAGTACAAAGACCCACATTTAAATAAGCCACCCATGACCTAAAAATGTTCAACAATTCTCAACACTTTTCAAAACAATAGAAATCCACACTTTTCACAATATATTGTTTTCCGAAAAGTCAACCCCAAAAACAATAATATGAACCCTAACAAAATATTACTTTCATCATAACAAATCCACCGACACATTATATTTCACTTATATACATATATATATATGTGTGTGTGTGTGTGTGTGTGTGTGTGTGTGTGTGTGTGTGGTCATTCACTCAGGAATGCCACTAATACAAAATATAGTTTGCAGTTAAATAAATAACTCCCAAAACAATAGGTGAACTCGTTCGTAGATGAATATTGTGAGATTACTCACCTTGAAATTCTCAATGCATCTTCACTTCACTAAATAGGTTATAGAACATGCTCTATCAAGCACCTAAGTAAAGTATAGCCACGATTCAGTACATGAATCACAAAGAAACTAAAGTTCGAATCCCCAAATCAAACTACAACCCGAAAGTAATGCCAATCAAGGCGAAAACCTTGTTTAAGACCACCCAATGTCTCCGGAATACTGCTACGATCGATATGACAAAACTACAAGTTGATTGAAAGGTCGGATCCTCACGGATCCATGACCGAGACAATCAAAAACAGTAAAAACCCTAACAAATTCATACGATCTCCAAAAATTACGTATTATATATTAAAATGCTCGTATCAATGAGTAGATGATAAATAAAACCAGAAACTATTCCTGACATAGCTAGAATCACCACCAAATGCCACCACAGGTGGTGGCACGCCGCCGCCAGACAAACTCAAAACCACAACAATCCAACAGTCCAAAATGTCAAGAATACCAATTAGAGCAACTTTAAATTCCTGGGGTTCAATCCAAATTCGCGTAGATCGCTGCCACAAGCTAGAAATTACTATTCACCTCGAGTTGCAATTGCACACTGAGAATCGCTCGAAACCACCACCAAGGATAAACAAGGAGGCCTTTGCAAGCTTAACAAGGTTGATTTCAAGCCACGCCGTCATCAGAGTCAAGAGAACCGATCGGTTCCAACTGCGCTCTCCTCTATCGCCTTGCTGTGCCACTGTGGGGAAGAATCGCCGCTAGATACTGCCACAGAGAGGACCGGAACAAGGAGGCGAAACGATCTGAGTTGGTCTCGCCACTAAAGGTCGCCAGAAAAAGAAACGCAGGCCGGGTTGGAAATTAAGATATAGGTCGGGTCGGTCAGGGTTCAGGAGAGAAAAGAGAGCTTTTTGACTTTCTAAAAATGAAAATAGTAAATTTCTGAAAACAGAAATTTCTATTTGTAGTTGTTTTAAAAAATATATGAAATTCCAATGGCCAAAACTTTCATATATGAACTCCGATTTTCGCGTTCCATATATCTACAAACTCATATTAACGCATTGTACGAGTTTCATGAATGAAGTTTTCAGAGAGACTCAACATATAAAAAGTCAAACTTCGTACACCCCCTAAAATTGTGAAATTCGAATAATTAATCATACAAAAATAAAACCACTTCACAAATAACATACGAGGTAAAGCATCACACCCATAATTCATACAACTGATCCATTATTAATTGTAGGAAATAAATAACGAAAATCTAGGTCATGACAGAAACATACTTATAATTGAGAGGAATTGTTAGAACTAGCTGATCATCTTCAATATCAAAACATTCATCAATTAGGTCTCCATTTCAAGAAGGGTTTGAAAGAGGCAACTCCTTAACCAAAATTAGTATATTGGGCCTTTTGATAAAAGGCCAAGAAAAGAAAGTTCTAACAATCCAAGGATCATCTCAACCACCTTGCCATCTTAAACCCCGCTTGAGAACCTAAATAGCCTAATAGATTCCCATCCAACAAGCAGATTGAAAGCCTGTGAGGAGAGAAGCTACGAAGTCTAAAAAAGAAAAATAAATACTCAACCGTTATCCTTCCTTGGGAAGTAAAGCTAAATTGTTGGCATGTAGATCATAGGGTTTTCATATGACCTTCTTCTTTAGGTTGACAAAGTTTTTCCCACGATATCCAATGGATTTTTCAATTCTCTGCCTTACTACCCCACCAAAATTTGGCTCACATATTTATTCAAAAAATCATAAAGAAATTTTGGAAGGAGAAAGTAACTCGTTGCATAGAAGGTAATGCTTGAGCAGCAACACGAATAAGTAGATCTTTCCGTACACCACTAAATAATTTTTGTTGGCAATCATCAAGTTTCTTACTCAAGCTCCCTTTGATGTAGAAAACGCCTTCATTTTATATTTTGACAATATAAGTCGGTAAACCAAGATATTTCTTATGTTTACCAATAAAGTTGACACTCAATAAGATGGCTACATTGTCCCTGTGGATCAATAGGAGGTTGACAAACCTAACAGTTGTATTGAGATATGTCCATGAGCATGTTGCAATGATGCGATCCAATATCTACTACTTATATAATCACGTCTCTAAGTGAAAAGGGAGCCAGTCAACCCTAGATCAAACATATCACAATAAGAGAGCGCACCACGTTGTATTTGACTCTCCCTTCGAGTTTTTCGTCCTGTTTTTCTTATTAGCATGAAGCAGTTCATTAAGATCTTCAATCACAACCCAAGGCAGCAAGGGCTCTTCACTCAAATTATTGAGAAGTGACCTTATTCGATGTCTCTGAATCGTAATTGGGTCTCTATAGAATCCTTAGGTTTCTTAGTTAGTCCTTTTATTCCGGTTTAAATAAGAAAAGGGGAACTCTCGTTTCTTGACACAACCCATTTTTGTGTTATGGCTTAACAAAACCTCGGGCAAAAAAGCACTTGTTATTTAGTTATTTTATTTATTTAATTATTAAAATAAGAATTGTATAAAACTAATAATTATAACAGACAGAATTCAATTGGTCTAATTTTGGACCGTCCAATAAAGTTTGACCTTATCCATCCTACAAACATATCAAGATAAATAATACTTACCCGGTCCTTAGATTTATTTATGGCCTTCAAGGAGCCGTATGAGGTGAAAATCTCATGTACGGTTCTGTAATAGCGATGGTAACAGTGATGGTATCACCGACTATGATTATCTAACAGTTCAAGTACAATTGATATAGTTGAGGCGCAATCAAAATATGGTTTGGGGGGGTGGAATGGAGGAACCATCAGAGATACTAATCTCACATTGATATGTTGTAGAGATTGGGATCAGAATCGACCTCCAAATAGTCTTTCTAGAACAAGGCTAATCCACATGAATGCCCTACATTGAACATTGCTTTGCAGTTGAGAAACCCTAACTGCAATATTAGTGTACAAGAGTTGTTGGTCAAAAACCCTAAGCCCAAGCACTATTTTTTTTTAATATGTCCATAAAGTCATTAACTTCATTTGGAAAAATTATTGACTTCAACCAAAAATATTAAAATGTTACTCACCACAAACCCAAAACTTACTTTCCCTAACTCTAAAAGTTTCCTCTATATATATATATATATATATATATATATATATATATTAAAAATACACACACACACACACACAAAAACAAACAAACCTCTAAAGTTAATGGCTCCATAAGCCTGCCATTTGACAAGCCGTCGTCATATTTAGAGAAAAATTCACCATCACTGCCCACACTTTGGTGCCAAGGCCAATGTGATACCCAGACTCTCAACTCTACCAATGTGATACCTGAAGTCTTATTATGATATCGAGGAGATGCTTCCGTCCAATTTCTGTGACGGCTCCATCAAATTGATGACGTGGCAAGCACGTGGAGATAAAAAAAAAATAGATGAAAGACCAAAATAACCTTTTCTGTCTTTTTTTTTTATTTTTAATCGAATTTCTCTCTCTCTTCCTTTACCATATTCTCTTCCAATTTGATCATCTTTCCTTCACTCATCTCCTCATCTACTAGTTACGACTGAGGAGACTAATTTACCTTACAACAGATTTTCTCCTCCTCCTCAACTCATACCAGCACCACCGTTTCACCTGTCTTCTCTTTCTCTCCCTCAGCCACATCGCCTTCGCTGTTGTTCTTCCTCTTGCCTTCCTCCTCTTTTAGAGGCGGCGCTTGGCCTTCCTCATCGTTGCTATTGTTTTTGTTCTCCTCCGCCGCCATGGCTAATAGAGGATTTGTGTTTGGCGATTAAATTTCCATATCCAGATCTTCTAGATTTGTATTTGTTTGGTTTACTGGATTCAATTTGTGTTTTAGAACTTTCTAGTGTTAAGTGCTTGTATATGATGAAGTTCATGGGGAAGTGAAAAAAGACGTCTAATTAATGTTAGTTTTTCATTTAATTTTGCGGGATTCATTTGGTGATAGTAAATTCTTTTTATCTACATATTGATAAGAATGTGGAAATCCATGCTTAAATGCCACCAAAATCAGTTCCAAGCTATTATGGAGAACAAAATTCGATCCCTTAAGGGGAATGCTAGCCTTCAGAAAGATTCTGGTTTGAAAGCTACTCTTGAACTTGAAATGGAGCTTCTGAGTTGGTGCAGTAACTTTAACAATTGGGTTAACACCCATAAATCTTATGTACAGTCCTTAAATAGTTGGCTTTTAAGGTACATCAATAATGCACCTGAAAAAACTCCTGATGGAGTTGCCCAATTCTCCCCAAGCCAAATGGGAGCTCCTCCTATTTTTGTAATATGGAATGATTGGTTCCAAGCAATGGAAAGAATTTCACAGCAAGCAGTGGTTGATGCTATGTATGATTTCGCGTCAACCTTGCACAAGTTATCGGAAAGGCAGGACGAGGTGCAACGTCAAAGGATTAAAGCATAAAGTGTCTCCAAGGATATAGAGAACTGACTTAAGAAAATGGGCATGGAGAGGATGAGAAGGGAGCATGGCCATGAAGCATCATCAGACAAATCAGCTGACTCAAAGACTACTTCTGAAAGTAGAGTTTCAGCACTGGATGATTTAAAAGTGGATTTGTATTCAATGAGGAAGAGATTTTCCAAGGAGATGAAAGAGGATCAGATTGGAAGAGAAGATGATAAAGGAAGAGAGATAAATTGGTTGAGAAATTCGACTTAAAGGGAAAAAAAAGAAAAAGAGAAGAGGTTATTGTGTCTTTCATCTATTTTTTATCTCCACGTGCTTGCCACGTCATCAATTTGATGGAGCTGTAATGGAAATTGGACTGAGGTATCTCGTGAATATCATAATAAGACTTTAGGTATCACACTGGTAGAGTTGAGAGTTTAAGTATCACCTTGGCCTTGGCACCAAAGTGTGGGCACTGATGGTGAATTTTTCTCTCATATTTATACCTACTAGTGAACACAAATGAATAATACCAAATATAATATCTTTCTAGAACATACATATTCGGTTGAGCTTCTTTGTTCAAACTTGTGGGTGCACTTGCTTGAGCTCCATACATTGTTCTTCTTATGTATCCTCAAACCTTTTTTCTATTTGTTTAATCTTTGTTTAATAACAAAATAATAAAATTTCACACATATTTTTAAAACTAGTTTGTAAGTATCAATATCAAGCGATATTTATCAATGAAATTAAACAAGCGTCGGTTTCTCTCTCTAGGTTTCTTTGACCTAGGGTTTCAGAGACTACAGCGAGCAAAGAGAATGATGACGGAGGACCGAATCCTCTTCTTTGGTTCTAGCAGAGTCTCTCATCATCAGAATGGTGCTTCAATAGACGGGGCAGTAGGGTGAGGTAGGATCGTGGTTTGCTTTTTGAGGTTGTTATTTCTATTGTGGAGGAGTGCGCAACGTCGAGGAGAGCGTGGTGGTCAAAGAGACAAAGTGGCGGGTCTTCCAATCAGAGTTGTCTGGTGTTTTCTGACCGAAGAGAGATGCTATGATGGAAAGACCTGTCGCGAGAGGATCCACGGTTTTGCACTTTGGTGTTGGTAGTGACGGATTGGTATGGTCAGCCACCGAAGGCGGTGACTCGTTGGCCTAAGATGCAGGATAGCAGTCTTGCTAGTCAAGATTTGGCTTGGGCTACAATTTGGGCTGGGAGCAATTGGACCCATTTTTTAGGCTTTCAAGATTGTTTAATGTTTTCTAGGGTAAAGCTTGTGCGAGTAGGGATGGCAAAAATCTCCATCGGGTATTCGACCATAATGGGGAGAAATTCGTGGGAAATCGGGTAACGGGAATGGGGATCCTCGGTATTCAAATTCTGAAATCGGGTACGGGACGAGGATGGTATTTTGATCCCCATCCTCATACCCACCCAATAAGAATTATATGAAATATATATATATATATATATATTGATATTATTTATAAATAAATATTTATGTAAACTTCATCTTGACAAAATTTTTGTTAATAAATATGTTAAAAAAGAAGAAGATTCATCTAATAAAATATCTTTATCAACATGTCAATTTTCCTTGATTGAAGTATTGAACTAAGAAATTTATTTTTATTTTTATTTTAACTTCGTATTTTACAGTCCATAATTATTTGTATAAAATTTTATGTAATAAATTAGTAATATTGTTAACTGGGACCTAATCCCCAATGGGGACGGGGACGGGACGGGAACGGGGAATCCCAGTTTCTTATTACAGAGATTGGAGCGGGTAACGGGATGATGAATGAAGTCGGGTATGAGGATGGTAATTTAATCCCCTTACCCTACCCTCCCCATTGTCATCCCTATGTGCGAGTTCGCTTAAACTTCTATGAGTCTTCTATGACGTTTCTAGTCTCTTGTTTGTACCACAATTGCGTGATTGACTAATGAGGACTTGTTGAATGTTTTCTTTTCCATAGAAAGCGAGGTTTGCACATTCTTGTATAGGCTTGCTTAATTGTGAGCGTCCAAGTAATCTTTAATGGTTGCTTTAGCTTAAGTAGGTTGGTCCAGATTTTCTTGCCGACTTTTTTATGTAAGTTTTTATAAACTCTATCACTTAACAGTTGATCTAATGAATTCAACTTCTATTTAAAATAAAATAATAACAGTACTCGGCCAGTCGGCCACTCGGGTGATCTTTGCATAATCATTCCAGATTCACGCTTTTGGCGACTCTTCCATTATTGATGATGTGATAATCAAGGAAAAAAAAAATTGTAAGTGTCACAACGTGAACGTGGGTGTGTTGCTGGCTCCGAGTCGGAGTTGAAAATGACGAAAATAACCTTCCTTAAAACAAATGTGGCCGCGTTGGCTGTACCTCGACCCCAGGAGAATTCTGACATCTCCAACAATCAAGCAGAGAAGAAGAAGCATAATACAGCACCAGAAGGTGAACTAGGTACCCCTCACGCCCATCTCAGCAGAACATTCATAAGTATATCCCAGCTATGTCCAGATTTTTTATACTTTGGTAATAATAACACGATGCACCTTCTTCAATCGGTCAAAAGTTCAAAACTCTCTTGCTCCCTCCTTCTTTACTGATACAAGTAAAGCCCTTTACTTCCACCACTTTCCATCCGCAAGTCAAAACACAAGAACCCATCTTTGAAATCCCTCAAGCCCCATCAGAGAGACTCCCCACCATGACAGGTGGGTTTCTGTTAATTGCTTCTTTCATTTTTTGCAACTGGGTCCTTGGATTAGAATTAGATCTGTTGTTGTGTTTTTTTCAGGGATGATATCAAACACAGCTGTGGTGGTGATGGGTTTCTTGGGAATGCTTTACATGGCAACAACTCAGCTTCCACCTCCACAGACCTCTGCTCTGCCTGAAGATCCTCCTCCAACATCTCCAAGAATCAGGCTTACTGATGGGAGGCATCTGGCTTACAGAGAAAGTGGGGTCCCCAAGAACAACTCAAAGTTCAAGATCATCATAGTTCATGGCTTTGGAAGCTCTAAAGAAATGAGTTTCCAGGCACCCCAAGTAATACACATAAATCTCTGATCTTAATCATTCTTTTGTTTTGGTTCTGATATATTTGTAGACTTAAGTTGGCTCTACAGGAAATCATTGTTGGGTAAATGAGGGTATTTGAAGGTTGGTGTGATAAAAATCAAGAATCTGGAGTCAATTTAGGAACTTTGAAATGGACTAGTTGGGGGAATTGATAAAGAATTGTTTAAAGAAATATAATCTGCCCATAGGCTACTGAATTTAAGCATATGTGAATCGGAAGGAAACTGCAGAGAGATATGCAAAAGCTACTCTGATCATACACTTTTAAACATGTTAAGAAGTATTGCAGGGGTTTGGAAAAATCATCTGTTTTGGTTTGTTTAGAACTTTATTAATTTAGAAACCGTATTATAATCTGGTTAAGGAAGCAGTACTAAAGTTTCAGTTTAAAGCAAAATGTCAAAATGAGATGAATTTTACGATGCTTCAGTTTCCCAGGAAATGATAGATGAGTTGGGGATATATTTTCTGCTATATGACCGGGCTGGGTATGGAGAGAGTGATCCAAATCCAAAGCGTTCAGTGAAGAGTGAAGCCCTTGACATCGAAGAACTAGCTGATCAGTTACAGCTTGGATCAAAATTTTATGTGATTGGAGTGTCAATGGGATCATACTCCACCTGGAGTTGCATCAAATACATCCCACATAGGTAAAACCCTCACTTGTGGGTTCTAAATACATTCATGACCTTCTACTTGTTCATGTTGAAAAGTTCTCTTACTATTTACCTGAAATTCATTTGTGCAGGTTAGCTGGTGTGGCTTTTGTAGTCCCAGTTGTGAATTATAGGTGGCCTTCATTTCCAGACAATCTGATAAAGGATGATTACAGAAGAAAACTAGTTCAATCGGCACTCTGGTTTGCAGACTATGCTCCTGGGCTGATGCAATGGTGGGTGACTCAGAAATGGCTCCCTTCAACTTCTGTCATGGAAAGAAACCCGGTATTCTTCAACACCAGAGACATTGATGTCCTCAAAACAACCCCAGGCTTCCCAATGCTCACTAAGGTAACCACATCTTGATCTTCCATATCCAGTTGTTAGATACAGAGACACCTAGTCGTATATTGTGCTCCCACAATGTATGATAGAAAGAGGCTTTTGTGAACTAATATTCATCAATTTTGTGAAACTATGTTCTTGTTTACAAATGCAGGATAAATTGCGGCAAAGAGGGGTTTTCAATACTCTGCATCTTGACTTTAAAGCAGCTTTCAGCCATTGGGATTTTGATCCAATGGATCTAAGTAATCCATTCCCACAAAATCAGAGCGCTGTCCACATTTGGCAAGGTTATGAAGATAAGGTTGTGCCATTTCAACTGCAAAGATATATTTCATCGAAACTACCCTGGATTCAGTATCATGAAGTTCCTGATGGTGGGCATTTGATTGTGCATTATGCTGGTTTATGTGAAGCCATTCTCAGGGCACTTTTGCTTGGTGAAGAATCGCTTCACTACAAACCTACTACTGCCAAAAGTGTATCATAAGTGTGTTATGTACTCAAACCGTTGATTGTGTAGATGATTGATTCATTCAGAGAAAAAAAAAAAAAAAAAAAAAGGGAATTATAGGCCAGAATATGTATTCTCAAATTTCTTTTTTTATTAATCTCTAAATTTTTTTTTCTACAATCGATAAAATAGTAAAGTGATCTATTACGAAGTGGCCTGTAACAATTCTATTAGGCCTCATCATATGGCCCTTGGGCCCAAAACCCCCCTAAGCCTGCCCGGCCCATAGGATCGAAGTTCGGCCCGGCCCGATCCTTTTTAAAATAGAGTAGGGTATGGGTCATACAAATGAAATCTAGTCCTATCCTACGGCTCGGCCCGATTGAGCCCGTAAGGGTTAGGCCAGGCCCGACCCTAAAAACCTGGTCCTAACCCGGCCCTAAAAATTAATATTATATTTTTATTATTTTCTATTACAATATTACATGTGTATAAAAACTATAATGAAGTATTTGATAATTGAATCTGTCAATCTGTACAAAATGGGTCATCATTCTGGTCGTTTAAGGCCCAACCCAAATGTCAAGTCCAACTCACTTTAGCAAAATCCTAACCTAGACGTCGAAATCTATCTGTCCTAATCGAGCGCCTCTCTCTAACAGGCCCTCTCTCGACCTGCGACTACTCTCCTTCAGCTCTATCTTCGGTCTTCTCCTACCCTCTCTCTTCACACTCTCACAGACCCAAACCCTCTCTTCCTTCAGACACCCAACTCACACTCCTCCGCCGCCTGTAGAATCACCACCACCACCTCTGATGAGTCAATCAGACGGTCGACGATGGCTTCGTTGACGACTCCGTCTCGATCTGCAAGGCTTGGTGGACTTCTTCGACTCGATCTGCAAGGCATGGTGGACGCGGCTCTGTCTTCTATCAACGAGGGCTTGGTCGGTGATGTCTTGATCTGCGTGGGAGAGTGGACGGCTGCTTCCTCGTTAAACACAGCCAACACTCAGCCTCCGCCTCCACTCCGAGCCCTCCGCCTCTAGTCTAAACCCTCCGCCTCCAGTCCGAACCGTTCGCCATCTCGATCTGTGAGGCGTGATCTTGATCTGCATTGGAGAGAGTGGACGGTTGTGTTTTTACGATCTACGTGGGAGAGGTCTCGATCTTCAGTCCAAACCCTTCACCGATGTCACTTATTCGATACATGGTAAGATCTGGTATATTGATTGATGTTTTTACTGTTTTTACATAGTTACGGTTGAAATTAGATTTATTGATTGATGTTTGTGGTTTTTTGGTTTTCTGGTTGGGTGTTGAGAGAGAAGGAAGAAGAAGATTCCCAACTTATGTTGCTGAAATGAAATATATGTCCAGTAGCTAAATTATCTATTTGGTTTTGTGCAGGTTCATTGTTTGGTTGCCATAAAGATGGATATCAGTAAGAGATGAAGGAAAGTTTGCTAGTGTTAAATCAAGCCATCCTTCAGTTTTTGTATCAAAGATAACAACTTTTTGTGAAATGATGAAGATTTGATCAGTTCATCAGTTTTTGTATCAAACACTGCTTCACTTTTTGTACCCTCAGTGAGTTAGTGGCTTAGTGCCTCAGTGGCTATGCAATTTCAATTTCAATTAGAGAACCTGATCACAGAGAATGTGAGTATATGATGTAATTATTTGTAATCAACTCAGCCACTCAAGTTCTGAAATCTCAAGTATTCAGTTTTTTTTTTTTTTTTTTTAATCTTTTACAGTTACACTTAAGTGAAATATGGTTTTATGTGAGTTAAACAAAAGCCCGGCTCGACCCTATTCGAAAAGGGTGGCCCGCCCGGCCCTTGCGGAATGGGCCTTAAGGGCAGGTAAGGGCTTGCATTTTGAAGCCTCGACCCTGCTCGACCCGGCCCTAAGCTTTGTTGACTTGGTCATAGCCCGGCCCTACCCTCAGCCCTAAAATTTAGGGTAGGGCTGGCCTAGCCCGGCCCATGATGAGGCCTAAATTCTATGGAGCACCAAAACAATTTGTTTTCGATTTTGTTATTCTTTGACTATTGTACAAAGAAAGTTCTGACGCAGTCGGAATGATAAACTAGGTTTACAAGCGATAAACCTAAACAAAGGGTTCTGAAGTCCGCCAGAGATAAAAGAGAAAATTCTCTATTTGATTGATAATAAGATGAAAGATAGATTCTGCAGCTGTTTAAGGTTGCTTAAATAAGAGAAACGAAACCCTAGGACGACTAACAATGAAACCCCTAAAGCCCATGGGTAAAAACAAAACTAACCCAAAACAAACTAAGAAACCAAAATTCTGGAAAATTAGAAAAACTGCGTTTTGAGGCCCTAAACGACCCTGAAAGCCTGAAAAAGGCCACACGTCGTGGCATAGCGACGAGTTTTGTTCCTGGCGCGATTCCTTTCCGGAAAGCTATGGCACGCTCCAATCGGACACCAAGCTATGTCGCGACTACTAGTAACTTTTCATTTTCCTCCTTTTGCATGATCAAACTGCTCTTCGAACTGGACTGCCATATGTTCTGCATCAGTCTCCTCCACCTCCGAAGAACTAGACCCCGAGTTCTCTTCAGGATAAAGAACCTCATCTTCACGAAACTCATGCAGATCAGCCACATTAAAGGTGTTAGAAATGCCCATGGAATCAGGAAGGGCAACAACATAAGCATTATCGTTGATCTTCCTCAGCACCTTAAAAGGACCATATTTTCTGGGCTTCAGCTTTTTGTAGGTACCAACAGGAAATCTTTCCTTCCTCAGAAACACCATCAAGTCATCACCCTCTTGGAACACTTTAACTCTTCGATGATGATCAGCTGCAGCTTTATACTTAGCATTAGTTTTGTCTGGCCTTAACTTCGTCTCGAACAGCCTGCACATCTCTAGCCAGGCCCTTAGCAGCAACACTAACACCAGGAACCTTAGGAAGCTTCACCAAATCAACCACATGTTGAGGAACAACAGTATAAACTAAGGAGAATGGTGACTTCCCTGTTGCACTATGCACAACACTGTTATAAGCAAACTCCACCTGTGGCAAAGCACAATCCCACTGTTTGGGTCGATCTCCACAAACACTCCGGACCATGTTACCCAAAGTTCTGTTAGTAACCTCCGTCTGCCCATCAGTTTGAGGATGCGTTGTGCTGCTACGGTTCAAAACTATTCCAAACATCCTCCACAAAGTAATCCAGAAGTGACTAAGGAACTTCGTATCTCTATCAGAAGTAATGGACTTGGGTACTCCATGCAAGCAAACCACCTCCCTGAAGAACAGTTTGGCTATATTAGAAGCATCAGCAATCTTCTTACATGCTATGAAATGCAGCATCTTGGAGAACCTGTCAACTACCACAAATACAGAATCCACACCCCTTTGGGTACAGGGCAATCCCAACACAAAATCCATGGCAAAATCCTGCCAAATATCTTCAGGAACAGGTAGAGGTAGATAAAGACCTATGTTTTGGGACTGACCCTTAGAAACCTGACAGATGTAGCACTTCCTTACAATAGTTCCTACATCCTTCTTCAACTGTGGTAAAAAATGCCTCTCCTCAAGGCTAGCAATAGTTTTGTCTCGGCCCAAGTGTCCACTCAATCCCCTTCCATGCAGATCTCTGATCAGTTTCTCCCTTAATGAGAAATTAGGGATATATATCCAGTTGCCCTTGAATAAATATCGTTCATTCTCATAAAAATCTGCAACTGCATTATTGTTACTACACTTGGTCCAAATCTCCTTGAAATCAACATCTTCCTCATACAACTCCTTCAAGAGATCAAACCCCACAATCTCCTGAGCTAAAGTGACCAGCAAGGAAGCCTTCCTACTCAAAGCATCTGCCACCCTATTAAGAGTACCAGATTTATGCTGAATCACAAAAGGGAATTTCTGCAGAAAACTCACCCACCTTGCATGCATCTTATTCACAGTTTTCTGACTATTAAGGTACTTCAAGGCCTGATGATCAGTGAACAATACAAACTCTCTCTGAATCAGGTAGTGCTCTCATTGCCTCAATGCCTGGAACACTGCATAAAATTCTTGATCATAAGTACTCCACTTCTGACGAGCTTCACTCAACTTTTCACTAAAGAATGCTACTGGTTTCTTCTCTTGTGACAACACAACACCTACTTCCACGCCATTAGCATCACATTCAACCTCAAATACCTTGTCAAAATTGGGAAGAGCGAGAACTTGTGCAATACAAAGTTTCTCCTTGATTAAAGCAAAGCTCTTCTCTTGTGTATCTCCCTACTGGAATTTGCCTTTCTTCAAACATTCAGTGATGGGAGCAGTAACGGTATTGAAATTCTTCATAAATCTCCTATAGAGAGTAGCTAAACCATGAAAACTCCACACCTCATAAACTGTTTTTAGAGCTGGCCATTCTCTTATAGCTTGTACCTTCTCTTCATCAACCTGAATGCCTTCTTCTCCAACCACAAATCCCAAAAATAATAGCTTGTTGGTACGGAAAGTACACTTCTTCAGGTTAATGTACAGTTTATTTTCCTGTAAAGCTCCCAAAACCTGCCTCAAATGTAACAGATGTTCTACTTTGGTCTTGCTATAGATCAATATATCATCAAAATACACCACGACAGAGGAACCAATAAAAGGACAAAGAACCTGGTTCATAAGCCTCATAAAGGTACTGGGTGCATTAGACAATCCGAATGGCATAACCATCCACTCGTTTAAGCCATCCTTGCTCTTAAAAGCTGTCTTCCACTCATCCCCTGGCTTGATTCGAATCTGGTGGTAACCACTTCGAAGATCTATTTTGGTAAACACCTTGGAACCTTCCAGCTCATCAAACGTGTCTTCCAAACGAGGAATAGGAAACATGTACTTCACAGTTATCTTATTTATGGCCCTGCTATCAACACACATTCGCCATTGATTGCCCTTATTAGGAACAAGGAGGACTGGAACTGCACAAGGACTCATACTTTCACGAATGAACCCTTTCCTCAGCAAGTCTTCAATCTGCTCCCTCAAAATCTCATTCTTCTTAGGACTCATGCGGTAATGGGGCAGATTTGGCAAACTAGCTATAGAAACCAAATCAATCTGATGCTGAATGTCCCTCATAGGTGGTAACTCGTTGGGCAACTCATCTGAAAGCAACTCTTCAAACTCTCCCAACATATTCTGCACTTCCTTAGGGATCACCATATCTTTCTTTTCTGCAACCAATAACCCTTTAATCACCACTGGACAAAAAACTTCAGATTCTTTAAAGGCTTCCTCCATCTCAAATTCATTGCTAGACAAGGTCAGAAAACTCTCCCCTTTCTTTCCACCAGATTTCTCAAATTGACACACAGAAGCTATAGCAATTTTATGATTATTCACATAAACATCATCACATTATCTATGCCTTTATAAATCACATCCACATCATATTGCCAAGGTCGTCCAAATAAAATTTGACAAGCATCCATGTCAATAATATCACACAGAACTTCATCTTTATAATGCTTACCAATGGATACTGGTAGTTTGCAGGACTCAGCAACTAGAACTTGTGGACCTTTCTTGACCCACCCAAGGGAATAAGGTGCCTCATGAGGCTGCGTAGGTAACTGTAAACATTCCACCAGCTTCTTGGCTACAAAATTTTCACAGCTCCCATTATCCACAATCAAATTGCACACTTTATTATTAATGGAACAAAGTGACCTGAAAATATTGCGTCGCTACCCATCTTCTTTAGGACATAATAAAACCCGCTGCAACACAATATTAACCTTTTCAGGAGACTCCTCCACCGCAAACTCAGCCTCATCATAATCCTCATCTCTTCCTACTTCTTATTCATCTTCCTCATACTCACCTATAAGAGCAGTTTGTCTCCTCTCAGGACACACATTAGATCTATGCCCAGGCTTATTGCATCGATAACAGACATCTGTTGTAGGTCTAGCATAAGGATTATTAAGCCTCTGATTCGGGGCCCTGTTTTGAGCACCACTAGAACTGCTAAAACTGCCAACCCCTTTAGAGGAGGATTGGAAGTCCTAAAAGCACTTTATGTTTTCTACTGCATGGCTTTACCCTTGTCAGTTGAGCCGTTTACCAAATTTGTGCTCCTTTGGTAGTTATATCTCTGGAAAGAAGAAGCTTGTGAAGGCTTCTCTAACAACTCTGCCTTCAATGCTAGGTTTGAAGCTTCTGCCACAGTCCACACAGTTTGCAACCCAATTTTCTCCTGAATGAAAGGCTTTAGCCCACTGATATAGCGAGCCACCTTCTGGCCTTCGATTTCTCCTAGTTCATTACGCTCTGAGTAGCGTAAGAACTCAGCGGTGTACTCAACCATTGTCCTGGTTCTCTGGACACATTCAATATACATCCTGTACAGAATCTGCTCATAATCATCTGGCAAGAATCTCTCCATCATCAGCTGCTTCATTCTTCACCATGTTTGAATACCCTTCTTCCTTTGCTTCTTTCGAGTGTTCTGCAGCTTATCCTACCAAACTGCAGCAATACTCTTCAATCTCCACACAACATGCTTAACCTGCTTGTGTTCAGGCACTTCCATAATCTCAAAGAATCTGTCCACCTGAAGTTGCCAATCCAGATAATCTTCTACACCCAAGTTGCCCGAAAAGAAAGGAATTTCAGCCTCGACTTTGTAATCCCGGTCAGCTGGTCCTTGTTGTTCAAGTTGCACAACAACTCCACCACGTGGAGCCCTACTTCACTGGCCTCCTTCCCCGCCTATATTCCGATTGTTATTGTTGTTGTGGTTTTTTCTTTCTCCCAACAGTCCACAAATTTCTCCAACCTGATTGTTATGATTGCTCATCTGATTGTTCATGGTGTTGATGGCAACGGTAAACGCTGCGATAAGAGAAGCGGTAAGAGCATCAAGATCTGATTTCGTAACTTCACCCATTGCTACCAAGGTAAATAACAGAGACAGGGAAGACCTGCTCTGATACCACCTGATGCGAGAAGCGTGAACACGATAGTAAGAGGCTCGGTCAAGCGTCGAAAACTATATGAGATAAGCTAGAATCCACTAGCAATTACGGGCACAGCCGTAGGAAACATAGATAAACTTCTTTAATATTTCATTTTTTTATTGATCACTTGAATCAAAATTACAATCTAAGAGGTGCCTTATATAGGGCACATAACATAAACCTAAAACAACTAGAAAACATAAAGAACAATTTATTGTAGACTAAAACTAGGAAACCTAATTAAACCTGATTAAATAAAAATCAAAAATAGAATCCTAAATACTAAAGAATATTACGCTTGGAATCCCAATAAAGATTTTGCACGAGAATCCCGATATATCCAAAAGAGTAATTTACGATTAATTTCATCATTAAGAAGCCTATTTGAATACCAATTGTCAATATTCAAAATATTCTTCTTAATGTGAAGACACTTCTTTCTTTTCGAGATTTTTTGTTGAAATTGGCTAAAATCTCGTCCTACATCAGTCTCCTCAACTTGCAAAGAACTCAACCTCAAGTTCTTCTTGAATGCAGCTCGATCATTAGTAGGAATAAAACATGATAAGCCATCAACTTCAATATTCTCGAAATTAAAAGGTATCACCATGAATTCAATACCATAGCCAAGTTTAGAATAAGCATCTTGAAACTTGAACTTCTCCATTTGAAAAGGAATTGGCATTGACTTCTCCTTGGGTTGATCTTGAACACAATTAGACACGCACGACATGGATATCGATGTGATGAATGAATCAGGTTCCTTGTCTTTAATGAGTTTCTCTTCAATCTTCAAAGTGGCTTCTTCATGTTCCTTTTCATACACCTCAGGATGGTCATTCTTGATGTTCTTCCTTCCAGGCTTGATATATTTTAATTTTGCGCGACTCCCACCTAAATAAATATGTGTTGCCTTTGCAATAACCACCTTTGATGCTTTCATGCCATGGTCTTCCAAAAAGCACATTAGTGTCGTCCATGTCAATCACAGGACAAATAATCTCTTTTTTATAAAATTTTCCCATAGAGACAGGAACTTTACAATCCTCTATTACTTGTGCATATTCATCCTCCCCAAATGGGATCCAGTATGGATCACTCAGCTTCACTGTCGGTAATTGAAAATAATCCACAACTTTGTTTGCTACAAAGTTCTCTCGTAGACCACTGTCAAGTATTACCGAGCATACCTTGTGTTTGATGATACATGTTGTTCGGAAGTCGTCATAATCCGGCGTTGTGAATATCCAATGTTCCATGATTCTTCTTCTCTTTTTTTTTTTTTTTTTGGATTGATGAGGTTGTCCTAGGGTAAATCCCTTGGCATGTTCCTCTTCAAAAAAAATTTCTTTGATAGATACTCTACGACCAGCGTCGTTGAGGTTGGCGGTAGTGAACTTCTCCCTTGGATCGTCGTCTGCAAAAGAGCGGGCGATACCTGCTCTGATACCAAATGACGCAGTCGGAATGATAAACTAGGTTTACAAGCGATAAACCTAAACAAAGGGTTCTGGAGTCCACCAAAGATAAAAGAGAAAATTCTCTATTTGATTGATAATAAGATGAAAGATAGATTCTGCAGCTGTTTAAGGTTACTTAAATAAGAGAAAAGAAACCCTAAGGTGACTAACAATGAAACCTTAAAGCCCATAGATACAAAACAAAACAAACCAAAACAAACTAGGAAACCAAAATTCTGAAAAATTAAAAAAACTGCGTTTTGAGGCCCTAAATGACCCTGAAAGCCCAAAAAAGCCCACACTTCGTGGCATAGCAACGAGTTTTGTTCCTGGAGCGATTCCCTTTCCGGAAAGCTATGGCACGCTCCAATCGGACACCAAGCTATGTCGTGGCTATGAGTAATTTTTCGTTTTCCTCCTTTTGCACGATCAAACTACTATTCAAACTGGACTGCCATCCTTTCTGCATCAAGTTCAAATACTAAGAGAATATGCAAATGCATGGGGGTTTGAACTTTGTCCTGCCTTCTAGAATTCTTGACCTTGAAAATTTATTGAAATAGTTAATAAAATATGGGACAGGTATTAATTAAAACAAAAACATAAATGTTTTATTCGGATAATTACGCGTAATAGTACCTTAAAAAGTAGGGAAAACATCACAAATGGTGCATGAACTTTAGGTCATTCTACACTTTGGTGTACAACTTTCATAACTATCAAAGTGGTGTATCAAGTTTGCTACAATCTTTCATTTTGGTGTACGCCGTTAAATTTTCCGTTATCTTTACAAAAAAAAACTGACAAAGCTAAAGGAAAGATAACAGATTTTTTTTTTTTTTTTGACAAAGATAACAGAAAATATAACGACGTACACCAAAATAAAAGATTGGAGCAAACTTGATACACCATTCTAATAGTTATGAAAGTTTGTACACCAAAGTGTAGAATGACTTAATGTTCATACACCATTTGTGAAGATATCCCTAAAAAGTAAGGCATAGTATTACTTAATTAATTAATTAATTATTTTTAAAACTCATTTTATATTCCAATAAAAGAATCTCAATTTATATTCATTTTTGTCTGATACGTAATATAATATAGTACTTCTTGCTTCAAAAGTATGTATATTATAGCGGCTCTTTTTAAAAATACAAAATTCAGAATTTTTTTTTTAAAAGTACTTTTGCGGTATTATTACGAATTTACATTAAGGATCATGCTGTTAAGTAAATACTCAATAAGAGATCACAGGCCACATCATGAATCATAGTTACAAACCCCCAAAGTTTTCAATTCACATAGCCAAGTACCCAAATGCACCTCTGAATAGCAACTATTGTGAAAGAAAAAGAAAAGCAAATTGAGTAAAAAAAAAAAAAAAACTAAAATTTGGCATTCTGAGTTAACATTAATGTTGACTACTAATTTCATATTATTGTCACCCTGGTGAGTGGTGACAGCCTTGGCGCAAAGAAAATTGCCGATTGTCAATCTCAACCATAGACAAATCTCATCAATAGAGAAGTTTGGCATGTTCTTTACTATCTTGTGACCCAAGATAATCTCAAGATGAACCCGGTAGCAATTGTCCATGGCATCAGAATGTTGATTCTGTAATATAAGAGATAGCTAAATATAAACAAGTAGCCAGATTACCATCTTTAATACAATACAATGACAAAGCATGGGAGTGATACTTACGTCTGTAGCTTCTTCATGTCTTGTGACTGCAGATTATTCTGGTTGCGTACTCTTACATGAAATCAGCGTACTCAAACCTGGTCGCTCCCTGTACATGAAATAATTAAGAAGTGCAACTAAATAATCAAGAGCTAAGCATAGGAAGAAATATAAATTCTGGTTCTGTACTTCTAGCTAGTCAATTTATCCTCTATTCTTCAAAGCTGCAACTAGCTAACCAATGAAATAGTCACATTTGTTCTTACTTTCTTAGAGACTGCATATCTGGTTTCGTAGTGTCTTCTGTGCTAATGGATTTATAACTTACAATAATCATTTATCAGAACTCATGGACAGATTTATTAGTGTCCATAGACAATAAAACCATTCATATTAAACAATTGGCTTTAATCTTCGTAACTGTCATCATCCCTTCTTCGAATAATCTAGCTTCATGTTCTTTGAAAAGTAATGCTTGGCAGAAGTGGATGGAACATAATGAGCCAGTACTTAGAAGATGGTAAATCATTATCAAGTTGTTCTTTGTTTTGTAAATAAGATTCAAACTTTATGATGAAGCATCAATAACGTGACGTTGCAGGGAGATTTTAGTTAGTACTTGGTAGTATATATCAGATGCAAAAGGAAACTAATTGGATTTGTTTTTTGGATACGTTATTATTTAATTTATTTCATTAAAGGGAACATTAGAAAACAATATCAACATAAGTAATAAGATGGGAAACATACAGAAGATGCAATGGAGTAAATATAAGCTTATGTTAAAGAGACAGGTTCTACATGCCACTCATAAATAAAGTTAATTAACAATATGAAATTGTGGCCTAATAATGAGGCAGGAGAATGATTACTATGCACTAATTTCATTCTAATGTCATTAATAATCATAATGACATTGATTATGTTCTTGATTCATTGGCCAGATATGATAGAAGCATCTCAAGAGAACATAAGTTTTGGCCTATCATAGCCCATAAGCATCTCAAGAAAATTGAAGATCTCACGCACAGTAGTGTGTTTGCAATACAAGTTAGAAGAGGAATTATTTGATTCAGATATTTAGAAAAGTAAAAGCTTTCAGTGAATGGGGATGCGTTACCTTTTGGTTCGAATGCGGTCGTCGATTCGCGGCTTCTTTCTTGCTTTTTGTGTTTCAGACTAGAGAGGCTTCTCGAATGCCAAATGAGTTTACTCAAAAATAAAAATAAAAAATAAAAAATAAAAAGTAAAAAGTAAAAGGGAGGACGAACTTGTACAAATCCATACCTACTTACAATTTCAGCACAAGTGAGTATGAAATTCAGTAAGTGAACATAATTGTGGCCTAACATCATTATCATTACACTTGAAAACCTCAACTAGGTTTATATCCCATACTTTCATATACTGTCACCGAAACAATATCTCTATTTTATTTTCGGACTCTAGAACGAGCCGGCTGATCCTATGTTCCTAACATCATTTATGAGGAACTGGCGACATCTTAGATAAAGATGTCTTGGATGCGGCAAGAACAACTTTCCTCTATTGAAGAACATGGAAGAATTCTCAACGGAGGTCCCAGAGCTCCAACGTGTTTAGGGTAGTTTAGTATATGGAACATCTCAAAACTAAAATTAGGAAAATACATAATAACAACTACATTACCACGCCTACGTTTAATAACAAAAACGTAAGAGTACTCTAGAATAAGGTTTGAACCCAATCTACCCATTACCAGGGTATACAACGTTATGTAATAATTTTCTGTGAGAAATGAACTAATGCTACTTTTTTCTGGGTCGACTAAAATGGGTGAAGCTTCTGCCTTCCTCGCTTCTGCTCTAAATATAGCAGAAATGGAAACTAAGCATGTTTCATTCATTTTAGAAGATGAACTACAGCATCAAAGCTGAATTCTTCGCCGGGTGCAAAAGAGGCTTCAAGATCTTCAAAGCTTTGCTCCACTCTCAAGTCCTTGCTGACTTTTAAACATTCCTGCAGCAATCAAAAGGTGGGAAAGAACAATACAAACTCAGGACTTATCCAGATTCATTTGATTTGGAAAGAGAATAGTGAGAAATGAACACAAATGCTATTCCAGAAAATAGTCTCATCAAGTCTTAAGGGAACAAGAGTCAAGAAATACTAAATTTATATAGATTAAAAAGAGATGAAATCCTGTGTATCTTTTCATATTCATTCGTGTTCGAGTCATAACTAGCTTCATTCAAATTTCTAAGAGGATGTTCTTTTAATCCTTTATAGGTCCATGATCCAATCGTTTCATTAAATGAAACATAAAATTCCATAAAACTCAAATGCAAGTTAAAAGTAGTCCTGCCACCACATTAGATTAAAATCACGATTAACGTTTCTCTGTGGGCTTCACCTTTTTGAGTGAATGATATAAAAGAGTCAAAACTATAGCTCTGTTATTCCAAATGAAAACTGATCAGTTTCTTTTTAGGTCAGTAGTAATAGAACTTTGATGCAACGAACAGTGTAGTAAAATTTCAATCACCTAATTTGGAAAAGCAGTTTAATGCATTTGAAACAAGTGTGCTTAGTCACAGTTACACTGAAAAAGCAACATGCAAGCATTTTCCATTCGAAGCGTATACAAGGAAAAAGAATATCGATTAGAATATCAACAACTACCTTCTCTACATATTCAGCTACTGTAGAGTTGATCACTTTCTTGATGACTTGCTTATATACTTTTGACGGTCCAAGGACTTCGACCAAAACATCTCTAGGTATCTGCTAGACAAAACAAATGGGAATTAAAAAGGCAATTGTATTCTCAATTGGCAGAATATATGACTCAGTATGGGTGTGGTGCAGGTGTCCATATAAAATGTGGATTTTTATAACTCAGCGGTAGTATCCCAGCACAAAGGGAGAAAACTCTTCTGTTTACAGTTGCAGAGTTGAAATCTTTTAAAACAGAAAAGCATGGCTGAGATGGAGAAGGTCAGACACAATTTACTAATTGGCATTGACAGAATAAAAGAACAACTCTTTGCATGTGTATGCAATAAGCAAGATCAGTGTCATAACTCCACCCAGCAGGCAGGAGTGCTAGTACTAGACCCCTGAGAACATGGATTCAGGACAAGATAAGGAGATTGAAACGAAAATATAATTATATATCCAAAACTCAAGGAAGTGGCTGGGCCCAGCTCTTTCAGCTAGGAGGTGTAAGAATCATGTGTGGCCAGTGAGAGTTGCAACTAACAAATAAATGTCAATGCCAGTATAATGAATCTTTAACAGTTCAAACAATTTCCATTTAGATACTTGGAGCCGATAACTTACATTCGGTGTTTTCCCTGGTAGTCCAGATTCAGGTCGTCAGCAACAAATACCCAGTGGAAGAGATAAAGAAAAAGAATAAGTTAGAGTTGTCTGAAAAGAGGAAGATGATATACAAGAATATTACACAAGCAAAAGAGATGCAACAGCCCTTCTTCGTACAAGTCTCAAAAATTCTTTTGATTGTTAAAATTAGCTATGCTAAAGCATCAAAGAGGAAAAGCCAAGTAACTATCCTCCGAAAGAAAAAAATTACAAAGAACTGGATCAGACCTCAACTCACATACCAAGCACAAGAACCACAGAATTAACAAATTGCTCATTACAATCTAAGTGAATAGAGAAGGAAAAAAAAGAGTGAGTTCTAAAGAACAGAGAAATTGAAGCCCATATAGATGCCCATGTGCGGACTCTATCCCACAAGCTATCAAACCAACCCCTTCTTTCTCCCCCAAAAGAATATGTCTCTTTCACTTAATAAATTCACAAACTTGGCTGGAATGCTAAATCAATTTCTTACTGGTAAAAGAAAGAATACATGCATAGTGCACAGAAATATAAACTTTTATATTTTGGTAAAAGTTGAGTAATAAATGAACGGAATGAATTACATGGTGGAAGAAATTGGAGTCTCTGTATAGATTGATATCCATAAAATATAATTATCGACAAATTTCTTTTCTCATTGATAAGTAGAAGACCAATTACATGACTACCCAACTGACACAAAACTGAAGCAAGCAGCATACATTAAGAAAAATAATAATAATGATGGGAAAGCGACACTATGATATGATTACAGAGAGAAAACAGGTCCAATATCCTTATGTCTATTGATATATATTTGCAACACAACATGCACTCATAAGTTCTTAGACTCAAACACTGAAGTGGGTGTAAGTTTTTATACAGCTTTTCTTTAACTTTGCAGCAATATTGTCAACATGAGCCAACAGACAGATAGATAAGTTTATAATCTGATAAAGGCCAGTAATTGACAATGAAGACTCGTGAAGAATGAAGATGGCCATAAGTGGTTATACAATCTGAACACGCAAGGGTTCCATTTTCAATTATTCACAAGCCTACCTCCTTTCACTCTTCGAAATCCGGGTATTGGCTGGGCTGCAGCAACCATTTTGTCAAAAACGTCATCGAATATTGCTTGAGTTTTGGCCCCAGATACCTCTACGTTTATCTGATTGCAAATGTGTGATTGTTATGTGGTATAAATCAATCAACATCTACAGAAGTTATGACCATCTAGATTAAAAATCTGTTTATCATAAAGCTAAAACAAACAGAGGTGTCATCTTGATCACAGCATGGATCATCACATATTTTGTATTATTGTAGCACTTTTCATTTCCCTGGTGCCACATAGGAATATAAAGTAGTGACCTCCCACTATAATAAAAAGAAGCTTCCATATAGAACTAAAACTTGTCATCATATTCATACCTTTAATTCTCCAGCCTCGGTACCTGAAGTGGTAGAACTAATAGACAAGTCTTCAGATTGAGTAGAGGATACTCCAATCTCTTCTGTGCCTAAATTGAAGAAAACTACAGTTGACAAAAAGTACTCGCAGATTGCAGTAAGCAGAAATCTAAAACCACAAATTATGTAAGAAACGAAGCAGAAAATACTAAAACCAACTATACCTGACAATACAGCACAGATAGCAGGAAGATGCTTGAGACTTTTCCTGTAAAACAAAATCGAAAAATTCAGGAAAATCAAGCATTGCAAGATAAACAACTCTACCTGGTAATCAAAACAAGTAAAGAGACCAAAGTGTCGGAGACGACGATAACATTTACACCAAGTAGTTCACTTTTAAAAATCACAGTTCCCAATGCTTATATCTACTTCATGCATTGTCCAACAGAAAATAATCTCAACCCAATTTAGTATTACTGTCATAGTGATGCAATCCAACTGTGAACTCAATACACAATGCAGGGAAGCTATAAATTGAACAAGGTAAGAAAGAAATGGAGAAAGGTTTACCCAGTAAATAGATGATGGGGTGTGGTAGAGAACCCAACTCTTGTAGCATTTCGACAACCAAGGACGTAAGTGCAGTAGCTTCTAACAGAAAACTGCGGCAGGAAATGCCTAATAAGTCATCGGAGTTACACACCGGAACAATGGAAGTGACTAGAGAAAATAAAATATGCAGGTTTCAGCTTTAATGGGGACTACCTTGGGTAATTGAAGGGAGGGCAACTCTGAAGAAACTGTCGTCGTCAGTGTGGCCATGGTGGCGGTGGTGGTGGCCGCGGCGGCTGTAATTGAAAGGGAAACTGGTATGCAAGATTTTTCAGAAACAGGAGAATCTTATCCGGCCATATACGGAGCCGTATTGAATTCTTTCCGGCGCCAATTAAAAAATAAATGGTATTTGTGATTTTTTTTTTTTTTTTTTTAACGGTAAACAATAGAGTTGAGCACGGGTCGGGTTCGTATGTCAATTTGCTAAGTCTAGAATCAAGTCTGAACTTTTCCGACAATCGTGCTATTTATAGTCTAAGACCGAATTAAACCCGGAACGAAAGTTTTTGAGTTTTCAAGCCCAATAGACCTTTAGGAAAAAAAAAATTGAATTAAATAAACCTCATTTGAATCAAACACGCCAATGTCATATCAACTCGTATGAGCCCTTTCAAATCTCATGTGTTACCTTACAGAAGGCCAAACGTACCAGCGATGTGGTATGTCCGGTCAATCAAGTCTCTTTATTTTTTAATTGTATACCATAACAACCCATGTTTAATTACAATGAAATACACAAAACACCCCATTGACCGAACATACCGCCACGTAGCACGTCTACCATACCTAAGAATCTCTCGTTACCTCAACCACTAAAGTTCTAATCCGACGATCACTAAACTTTCCTCTACGACATGAGCAAGTAGCACAAGAAGTGCGCACCATCAAATAGGACAGCTGTCTTCAGAGCCTTGGTTCTTGCCGCTAGATCCTTCATGCAGTTCACCTCCTTCAGAGCTCTCTTCTCCTCCGCTCGAGACATCGGTTTAGATGGTGATTTATACATCGGAGTTGAGTCGTCGCAGTTGGAGTTCTCCACAGACTCGACGAAAGAAGATTTCTCCCTAGATTTACAGTACAATCTAGCATCCCGAGTATTTACGGTTGCTCAAGCCCAAAATTATGGCCAAATTTCCTAAATCCCACTCCCCGAATTTTTTCAATGAGTTAAAGGAGCGGTAAGGTTATTCAGGAGTCCAAACGAGGGTGTCTGGTGCAGAACAGTGATGAGGACTCAAAGGAAGCAGGGGCGGTGGTTCAAGAAGAAAAGAGAGAGAAAGTTGGGTCTAGAAGGAGAAGTGCGGCGTTGATCTGATGGGGAGGGAGTAACAAGAAGAGAAGGAAAAAAGAAAAAGGATGAGAATTGAGGCGTGTAGGGAGAAGATGAAAAAAGGGCCCATTTATAGACATATCAATTGACCGGATATTGTCCGGATCCATGGTTATTAGACAGTTTTGGATTAAATCTGATAATAATCTGGATCCGTTAATCCATTTAATTAACTGTCAAACACGGAATTAGGTTGATCTTATCTATTAACTATTCTGTTTTATAATTATTTAATAATATTTTTTTTTAAATACAATAGTTTACTTAACTTAGTGTGTTTTTTTTTTATAAATAATTTACCTTAATTTATTGTTCTAATGAGTATTTTAGATATATAATTCAACATTTGGCAATACTCTTCATTTTATTTCCATGTTTTATGAAATATCGTAATAAACAATTAATATTATTATTTAAAATTTAAGAATATTCATTATAATAAACAGATCGGAATAGTGGACCAGGATTTGTTAATGATCCGCTGGGTTATCGGATCGGGTCGGGTTGAGTTTTGGTTGTTACTACATGGATTCAGATTTAGGTCGACCAGCTCCAAACCTGGTTCATTTACAGTCTGTACATGGGGCGTTTTGTTTTTCTAAAATTCGTGAACAGGATCAAACCAGATATGACAGAATTCAAACTCGGATTGATTTTTTTATTTTTCAGGCTCTTCGCCCACCCCTAGTAAACAAATATTAAGAGCCAAAATTACAAATGATGGATCACTAGATCCGATCCAACCATATCCTCTTGAAAATTCATAAGAGAATCATATTAGACTTTGTGATTCCTATCCCCATTGTCAGAAGTCTCGGTCCATTTCTAATTTTCTTCTAGGGAAAAGATTAAGGGAGTAGTGTATGTCTCACACCAGTGATCGTTGGTGGCTCCTCTACTTAAGGGAGACGAAAAGGAAGTCGACGACCACTAGATCCAAGGAATGTTAGCTTTGCAAGATGAGATTCTAGAGGCTTTTTAGACGAGAAAGTATTCAGTGCACTGACGTGCACTTGCACCAACATGAATGGACGACAAGATAATATCAAGTATATTTATTGGTTAATAAAAAAGAAGATTGTCTATAAATATCAATGAATGAGATTTGCTAAATCTACTGGTTCACTTACACCATCGGTACATGAAAGAATTATCTCTTTTTAAACTCTAAACTTGAAAAACCAAAGAAGAGGATATTTGCAAACTATCGATTATCGTGTCCACCTTACAAATAACAAATTATAAACAAGGTTATCAAAGTGACCTTAATTTTCGTGTTAAAACCCACTTAACATCCAAACAAAATAAATAAGGAAAGATAGAGAGAGAGAGAGAGAGAGAGAGAGAGAGAGAGAGAGAGAGAGAGAGAGAGAGAGAGAGAGAGAGAGAGAGAGAGAAATCATCTTCTCCATATATGGATTAAAGAGTCATGCTGGTAGTAGAAGTGGCAAATGGGCCGAGCCGGCCCGATTTGGTCCATTTTAAGCGAGCCTATTCATGCTTCGTGCCCTACTTGGACTGGCCCATTTATTATCTTGCTGGGCTCATGCTAGCCCATTTACTTAAACATTAAGTCCAATCCGGCCCATAGCCGGAACCTATACCGTGCCAAGCCGTGCTTGTGCCATCTCATTATAAGGCACAATTTTAAAATTTTAATTTGAGTAAATAAAAATTAACTTTTATTTAACTATTTTGAAAATTAAAATAAATAAAGTTCTACAACATTTTTCTTAATCTTAGTTTTTTAAGATTAGTTTTCTAATAATTTTTTATATTCCACTATTAGAAAGAAAGACAGAAAATATATATTTTTTTAGTATATTATTAGGAGATTAATCTTTATTCATAAAAGTAAAGATTTAGTATCATATTTTTTTCCTCATTCTATAATTGTATTATTGTGAGATTAGTCTTTATTAATAAACATATATTTAATATTTAGAAAAAAAATACTTGTGCTAAAATCAAGATATAATGTTTTAGTTCACTACTTTGACAACATTAATGAAATAAGGGGTAAATACTGTTTAGTCCTTAACATTTTGACCATAAAACACTTCAGTCCCTGACCTTCTAATTTCACATGTTTAGTCTATGTACTTCAAAATTTCAGACCAATAGGTCATTGTCTTCTAAAAGTTGCAGCGAAATGTCTATTATGCCCTCAGTTCTTTTTTTCCCTTTCTTTCTTTCTGTTTATTTTTTTCTGTTTTTTTTTTTCCTTTCTTTCTTTATGTTTGAAAAAAAAGGAATAAATAAAATAAAGAAAAAAGAATTAAAAAAAGAGAGAAAGGAATAAATTTATTTTAAAAAAAAAAAAACTGATGACATAATAGACATTTCACCGCAACTTTTAGACGGCAATGACCTATTAGTCTGAAATTTTGAAGTACAGGGACTAAACGTGTTAAATTAGAAGGTCAGGGACTGAAGTGTTTTATGGTCAAAAGCTCAAGGACTAAACAGTATTTAGCCCATGAAATAACATTGGTGGAATTGTTATGAGATTTTAAATAAAGAAGTCTAATGTTCAAATTTCATGATCATTGTAATTTTTTATTTTTTTTCAAATGAAATTTTGTGTTTGTAATGGGCTGGCCACTAAAAGGCTTGGGCAGTGCTGGGTTGCCACCTCTACAAGCTAGTGATCTTCTCTATACAACGATCAATTGATTCTAATTTAGTTGTGCAAAAGTGTCTTTGAGCTCTACAGTTCTCTCTCTCCTCGACAAAACCTTAAAGGCCGGAATTTTCTGTTCTGAGAAATCGTCCTCGCCTGGCCTCATAGTCATCATGTGGTCTGCTGCTGAACGGGTATTGATGGCTATTGCTCATGGGGTTCCATCAGATGGGGTGTTGCTGGGGGATTGTCAAATGTTGGTGACAAAAAATTTCGTAGAAGCTTTTGACTCACCAATAAATGTGGACTAGAAAGGGATCTGACCAGGATTGATCGAGAAACTTCCTTTGAGCGTTGACACAGATGTTTGACTGTCGGCTTGAAGAGGAGGGAGATACTTGATGAAAACCTTATGATGCCTAAGTCAGTACGTTTCTGAGAGTGTAGTAAGAAGAATCAGAATGGGATGTCTTATCTAGCTGGCAAGTCCTCTATTTATAGGTGGAGGTTTACTTGGTCAGTAAGTTGCCATCATTGCCGCACTTATGGCCGTCATGATTACCGCACTTATGATTGTCATAATTACTGCATTACTGCTTTAATTATCACCGTAATTATGGATGCAATCATTATCTCATTTATGACTATCATCATTACCGTACTAATGACCGTAATCAGTATTGCATTAATGGCTGTCATCCATTTTACACTTATGATTGAAATTATTTCCGTATTTATTTCCGCATTCATAGCCGATTATTTGCCATAATTGCATGGTTAAAATGGTTGACTACTTCCACAATGACCCCTTTTTCCTTTGACGTGTGTACTCAAATACAGGCACAGGAAGGGAAAAACTATTACTTTTAACAACCTACACTCGAGTTACTCTGTCACGCCCCGAATTTTAGAATAAAAATTCAAAATCCGAAACATGAATTACTACAACTTAAAATAACCATCATGAAAATTTCTTTTTCTTAACAACCTCACCACAAAATTTAATTTCAAAACCGAATTTAGTCTTGGTTAATTATTACAACTCACTCACAAAATAAATTGTAAAGTTCTAAATGAGCATAACAAACCTCACAACTCAAATGAAATAAAAATAAATGCTGCAACACCTAAACAGCACGGTCACCTCCCTGGTTATCCTAACCTGCAGGAATATCTGCTACACCATTTGAATAGTGTACCGGGATTGCAACAACACAAAACCCGGTAAGCTTTTGAAAGCTCGTATGAGTAAAAAGAAAGAACAGTTGTTTATTTAGATCATAATTATTTTCACCCAAGTCAACACTCAACAATTTCTACATTCACGAAGCACCAACAATCTCAATCAATCACCAAATCAACAAATCGACACAAAACTCTAACTCACATCTTTCTTCTCAAAACCCCGACATCATATTTATAAAAATACGGTATTTGACAGACTAGAGCTCTAACTGAATCATAGCCCGTCACCTGGCCTAGGTTATGGAATCCGACATATTTATCTTTATTGTATTTCATCCATGTGTATACTTATATACATATTTAAACGTCCGATAATCGTACATACTCAACCAATCATATCTCATCATCCACCTAGGATTAGAGCGTCCGATTTCCCCATACCAGTCACTACGTTGACCGTAAATCCATAATGTGCACAACAATATGTCTACACACAATGAAATCAACTCATCCAACATACATGATATTATTATGAAATTTAAGCATTTGAAATATAATCCAAATCATCATTCCAACTCAATCATATCATCACTCAATAACACACCAATCAATATATATATTCCACATAAATATATATATATATACACGTAATCATCCACTTCGGAATGACCACTAATATCATCTATAGTTCACACAAGAAAATCGTGAAATTCATTTGTATAATTAAAATTCATTTTACTTACCTATGGACCGTAATTGATCAAGTCCATGTGATTTTAAAACAAATATTTAATCCATAAATATTTTTCACACAATTATAAAAATAAATAATTTAAAGTACTCGGTTCGTAATATGAACCACGTGAGTTTTACTCACCTCGAAACTCCCGCTGCGTCTTCACTTAGATACAAATCACAATAATCCAAATGCTCGTCAACTCAAACCGTCAAGTACCTAATCAAGTATGGTATTTACTTAGCAAACGAAGTACGAAATAAACTTAAATGATGATCCAACAGTCGGATTCTAAAATAAAGACGATCCAACAGTCGGATTTTAAAATAAAGACGATCCAACAGTCGGATTGAATTTAAACGATCATCCAATGGTTAGATCCTCACCGATCGCCCTTGGAAACACTCTATCAAAAATTATACGAAAATCCGACGGACGGATCTTCACAAATTGCCTCCCGAATTACTGTTTTACAATTATACGAAGATCCAACGGTCAAATCTTCGCTCATGACCACACAAAGTCATCGGAACAATCATATGATCATCATATTAAAATTTGAAGTAAAACCGATGGTCTGATCTCCGTAAATTATAAACTGAAGATAAACCGTAAAACCGTAAATAGTAACGTCAAAAGTTAAATTGAGTATTTATCAACTTTTTCTAACATGACCATGTTATATATTAAAATGCTGGTATGGATGCATAGATCATCTTCCAGATAATATAAATTCAAAATTTGGTCCGACGCGCCGCCATACGCTGCGGTCAGATGGCAGTCAAAGCCGGTCAACCACCTCAGATGCAAAAGTTATCAACTACAAACGTCTTCAAAATGAAATTGTGAACAACTTTAATACCTGACTTTTTCCGAGATAAGGTTTATATCGTCCTAGATCGGGCTTTGAAGTTAGATTAATCTCGGCCACTCGATCAGATTTCAGATCAAATCAGGGACGTCGAAACCTTCACTCTTGATCTACAACTCTACACTCAAAATTGTGATGCAAACCACATATGAGGATGATCAGGAGGAAGAGGACATCACGAAAATGATGAAGATCGGCCCGTGCACCGCTGGAAAAGTGGACTTCCGACCGGGTTGGTTGGAGGTTTTGGAAAGAGGTTTTGATCCAGGCGAGGGAGCGGCGGCAGGGCAAGGCGAGAGCGGGGAGCAGCTGGGCGGCTCGGGGCACACACGTGGAGGCCCGAGTCGGCGGCGGTGGCGGCCCGTGGCGATGTGTGGCGTCGGGTCGGGTCGGGTCAGGACCTGGTCAGACAAGGGGAGGGGGCTGCTCGAGAGAGAGAGAATAGAGGCGGACTGAAGTGCAAAATTTTGATTTTTTCCTCCTTAATGAAAAAATCTGATTTGTCACACTATTTATAGAAAAATTCTAATTTTCAAAAATTCGTAACTTATTCATACGAACTCTGAATATTACATTCCATATATGCACGAACTCGTATCGATGAGCTCTACAACTTTCATGAATGAAGTTTTCCGAAATTTTGAACATATAAAAAGTCAATTTTCACGACCCCCGAAATAACTCGTTTTCGAAAATAAAATCATTCGAAACCAACTTTCTCAAACCACGACATGCCAATTAATCCTAAATATCATAATTCAATTAATATAATAATTATTGAATTACATAAATTTATTATATGAAAATTTGGGTCTTCACATACTCATCAAAAATTTGTTAGGAGAATTAGGCAATTAAATGTGTAATATTCACATGCCCCTACTGGGAATAAATACATTCAACCATATATAAAACAAAAACATTCAGTGATATTAAGAGCAAGTAAGTAAACTATATAAGATGAATCAATCGCTATGACTGCCCTAATTGAGCAACCAACTTATACGAATCAAACGCATCTGTCCTACTTGAGGAACCAACTCTTAAGAATCAAACGCAACTGTTCTACTCAAGGAACCAGTCCCTACGAATTAAACGCAACTATCCTACTCGAGGAACCAGTCTCGAAGCTTCAAGGGAATTGTCTTACTCAAGGAACTAATTAACTCCTACAAATCAAACGCAGCTGTCCTACTCAAGGAACTAGTATCGACAACATTATTAATGTGAGGAATGCAACAAAAATAATTTAGACAGTTTCTTGAATGGGAAAATCAACATGCACCAAATATCACTAAACAATCATCAAATACTTTTATTTTCTCACCTGATTTTTGTCTAGTCATACTGATCTTTTTGTCAAGACAGTTTCATGATATCATCATACATTCTCCCTTGCTCGAGATGAATTTTAGGTCCCCAACTAGATTAGAGCCACCTCTATTCGGGGTTTGTATTCCATCATTCCCAGTCCTTAGTGACAGAAATGAGATGTCTTGAGGTGCAGCTCCTGCCATCACTTTTTAGGGAAAAGTGCTTCTCATAGACGGTGCCACTTGTTGGTGAATTTCGTAGATGATATTGACTCACCAATGAATGCGGACTAGAGCGGGGTTGACCGAAAACAATCGAGAAGCTTCCTTGGAGTGTTGACTCAAAAGTTTGACTATCGGCTCGAAGAGAAAGGGGGTATCTGCAAAAAAAACCCTCTGATGCCCAAGTTAATGCATTTTTTAGAATGTAGTAAGAAGAATCAGAATGAGATGTCTTACCTAGCTGGAGAGCCCTCTATTTATAGGTGGAGGCTTACTTGGTCGGTGTTGGTGACGAAAAATTCCCTAGAGGATTTTGACTCACCAATAAATGAGGACTAGAGCGGGAGCTGATCAAGAAGCTTCCTTTGAGCGTTGACTCGAAAGTTTGACCGTCGGCTAGAATAGGAGGGGGGTACCTGCAGAGAACCCTTCGATGACTAAGAAATGGAATGAGATGGATTACCTAGATGTCGAGCCTTCTTATATAGGCGATGACTTACTTGGGGGACAAGCCGCCATTATTTCTGCTTTTATGACTGCATTTATTTACTCACTTATGACTGGGAATTATTGCTGCACTAATAACGGTTAATCATTGCATACTTCAGTCATTCATTGCGCATTTACGACTGTCAATCATTGCGTACTTATATGTAATCATTGTGTGTTTATTACCATACTTAAGGCCGTAATCATTGTCGCTTTCATGACCGATATTCACCGACAAAATAATGACCGAGTTAATTGCCCTAATGAGGGATCCAAAAATAGTTGACCACCCCCACAATGCCCCCAAATTTTCTTTTTGGACACTCTTCCTAAGAGGAAATTTCTAGATCCCTTGCTGTATCAAATCTTGCCTCAAATATTTCCTCGAGCCCAGGCCTCCCCGAATCTTTCTTCAGGACCTGGCTGCCTCGACCTGGCTGCCTCGATTCTTTCCTAAGGCCCTGGCTGCTTTGATTCTTCCTCAAGGTAAAGAGTCATTTTCAGCATGAGACATGGAATTGCCCCCATTTTCTTTTGAATATGATAAACAACGTTTTATTGTTTTTTGCCACCGGACTTGGGTATTTACTTTGACCACCAGCTTTACACATACGTTTCAGAAACACCAGCCATAAATATATTTCAAAAATAAAAGTAAGCAAAAATCAGAAATATGATTACTAAAGAAAAGAACGCTAGTCTACGTTACCCGAACTCTTGTCTCTTTGGGGCTTATATTCCATCATTCTCAGTCCTTAGTGACAAAAATGAGATTTCCTGAGTTTAGCTCCCGCCATTACTTTTTAAGGAAAAATGGTTCTTACAGACGGCACCACTTGTTGGTTACGAAAAATTCTGTAGAGGATTTTGACTCACCAATAAATGCGGACTGGAGCGAGGGCTGACCAAGATTGATAGAGAAGCTTGCTTTGAGCATTGACTCGAAAGTTTGACCATCGGCTTGAAGAGGAGGGGGTTACCTGCAGAAAACCCTCTGATGGCTAAGTCAGTACAGTTTTTAGAGTATAATAAGAAGAATCAGAATGGGATATCTTCCCTAGCTGGCGAGTCCTCTATTTATAGGTGGAGATTTACTTGGTGGTAAGTCATTATCATTGCCACACTTATGGCCATCATGATTACCGCACTCATGATTGTCATGATTACCGCATTTACTGCTTTAATTATCACCATAATTATGGATGCAAACATTACCTCATTTACGGCGATCATCATTACCATACTAATGGCAGCAATCAATACTGCATTAACGGCTGTCATCAATTCTACACTTATGACTGCAATTATTTCCGTACTTATTTCCGCATTCATAGCTGATTATTTGTCATAATTGCATGTCAAAAATGGTTGACTACTCCCACATTGGATGGTTCTGGTTGGGATGGTGCGAGGCAGTGGTCGTGCTAACAGGACCAGCGATTGAGCCCTGATGACATTTTTCTTGGTCGACAGTGCCATGGGTCTGACTCGATGGCGGTGTCAGGTACGAGGACCTGGATCGGAGTTGGGTTTCTCCGTGGTGGCAGCCCGTGGCAGTTTGGGTTCGCAGACTGTGAGAGATCGTGGTGACGTGCGGCTGACAGAGCTTAGCTTGACTGTTACGTACGACTAGGATGCAGATGGAGTAGGTAGACTAGACCGGACCAGGTTGATGGGCCTTGGGTGGAATTTTCTTTGGTGGTTGCCCTATTTGGACTTTGAGTTTTGGGCTAGGGTTTTGGCCCTAGTCCATTAGTTATGTTTTAGTTTAGTCTTTTACAATAATTTTCTTTTAGGAAGCCAATGCACATTATGTGCACTTTATGTATCTCTAGCACCTCTGGAGTAGTACCAAAGGAGGATCCCTGCTATATCTACGTACATGAAATGTTTAATGAGTGAGTCTTTTTCTATGTACCGCTGTGGATACTACCATTATCTTCTTGTCTGTCTGTAGATGGCAGCGGAAGGGTATGTAACGACCTATTCTAGCTTTGGATGAATATATTGGCACTCAATCACCCTATATATGTACCCCTTGCTCTTTTGCTTAACCTTTGTGTTTATATATATATATATATATATATATATATATATATTTATTTATTTATTATGTTTTCCTTATCATGCTAGAAAATGATGAGAAGTATGGAAAATCACTAAAAAGTCAACCTTAGCACATTTTCCTACTTCGGCTAGGAGAAACCGAGCTAGGCAAGGAAGGAAAGCGACAAACTGACCAAATGAACTCCAAATGAGTTGAAACTTTTCAGATCCATTCTAGACATTCTAACGATCATTTCGTATAAAGAGTGCAAGAGCTGTTTTGGAGTGGAATGCCTTCAAAAGATCGGCACAAGTTTCTGACTAAAAGACAAAAACTGTACAACCGGACCTCTATGGATTCCGACAGCATTTCCGGTCAAAATACAGTGAAATAAGCTCTGAAATTTTACCAGGAGGATTTACACTCATGGAGGAACATTTCATATGGAGAAGTCGAAGGCTAATTCCGAAGTCCCGGTGGAGATTCAATTGAAGGAAAATAGGAGAAGAAAGTTCGCAAACGGACAAAAAATGGGTCAACGGTGGTCAACGCCGAATTCTGGACATTTCTAGCTGAGTTGGCCGGTCGAGAACATGTGCGGAGGACAAGGAAGAGCTGATTAGGGTTAGAGACTTTAGGTGGAAGACTTTAGGTCTAGATTATTTTGAAATTCAAAATTTGAATGATGACAACTGGTCTCATATTTACACCTTACACCTTTGTCTCTCATTTATTATCTTGTTCCCTTACACAATGACTCTTCTACCCTTACTTTTTCTTCTCCATGAAAATATCTATGGACTTTCTAGGTTATTTTTATATGGAGTTAAAGACTAGATTCATATTTTATGTTTACACATTTGACAATCACATCTAGCCCTTCATTTCCTTTGATTTCCACCCTCCATTCATCACTTTTGGCCTAAAAAAGCACCCTCCCTTCATTTGGACGTTTTTCATCTTCTCTTCACACATCTCTTCACACATTTCTCTTAGTTTCTTAGCTTTAGTTCATAGTTTCTTAGCTTTGTGTAGAGATAGGTGTATAGCTTCTTGGGTTCTTGGTTTTTCCTTGCCAAAACCAAAGTATCTATACACTTTTGATCAATCACAGCTCTAGTTTCATATACTCAAGCCTTGTTCATCATAGTTTTAAGAGATTTTGTGGAATTGTATGGTGTTTTTGGTTCCTTTCTCATATTAGAAACCGAAGATACCATACTAGGAAGCATTTCTCACTTTGTTTTGCATCTTGGAGGGTAGAAAGTGTTCTTAGAGGTACGGTTTGGTTCTTTTTGGAATCAAACCCGTGGATATTCTTTCCTTTCTCTACTCTTCTCTCTCTTTACTTGATGCTTTACAAGTTTATAGCTTTAGTTTATGTAGGTATGGGTTATGAGTAGAATAAATTTGGGCCTAAGCTACTCATGTATGGAACAATGTAATGCCATGTCTTTTATGATTATGCATGTTTTGAATCCTTTAGCTACTTTACTTTAATGCTTTCTTACATGTGTTTTTGGATTTGTCACCTAGAAGCATGTTGTAGGAATTAATGAAATCGAAAACTTAAGCTTGAGAATCTTTTGTAACCGAGAAGCATGTGTTGTTAATAGGATGGTGGTCTAGCTTATTCTTATGGGAAGAACAAGATTGTTTGGGTTTCTTACCTTAAAATTAATACTTGGTTCCATGAGTTTAAGAGTCGAGAGGCCTTAAGCTTGCGGCATCAAATCCCTTTTATGTTTTAGCGAATGTGAATGGGACTAAACTTGTGTGATCTAGCTTTGCTCTAGCGACATGATTAGGTTGCATGATTAGTTGGTATCTTGGTTTCTCTAGCGAAAACCGAGGGGGAATTTATCAAAGCATGTTGTCATTTGAAAATAGGTTACATTATATGCATGACAGGAGGCTAGGTGCAAAAGCTATGCTCCTATTTATCTTGTGTAATTTATTTTACTTTATAGAAATTAAAATCAACAAAACCGATTCACCACTTTACTATTGTAAATATCATTATTGCTAGTTTTGGTTTTCAAAAGGCCGAGACTATTAATTTGTAAAAAGATAGACTCGCATGTGTTTTCTAGGTTTTATTTTCACGGTAATCTAGCTTAAGATAGAGTTACTTAATCCTTGGGTACGATACTCTTACTTTTCTCCTTTACTAAAACTTGACCTCCTAATCTTGAGAGTAATGTACATCATATATAAATTTACATACACTTTCATACTATGTCGCCAACACCCATAAATCTTTCTTCAAAAAACAGTCGAGTACAACTAAATACAAAAAAATCAGCTGAACATCACAAATGAAATAAAAATGAAATCCATGCCAAAGGCGCGGCGCCCACACAACCCCTCCTTCATCATTTCAAAAGGACGAAAATAATTTAAAATACAGGAAAAGAGAAAAACGTTTAAAAGCATTTACTCATTTCCATTTCTCAATCTTAGTTTTCTACTTTATTATTTTTTTTTTTTCCTTCAAAGAGAGCCGGTTGGTAATGTGATGCAATCACCAAGACGCCGGTGACATGATCAATGCAGCACTTCAATTTGACCTTTTTCTACAAAAGAAACAAGCAGGCATGCAAGTGTCACCAGACGTGTCCAGAAACTGAACAACAACAATATTTGGCGTGGGGGCCCTTTTATAAAAGTGCCAATGGCAGTTACAGTCTCTAGTCTCTGAAAACAGAGACTCCTCCCATCAAATCTGTCAAGGAAATGGCCTGTGCTCTCCATTGAAGCGTATCACTCTCCAGATCTGCAGGTAATTATATATATTGCATGCTTCTTTTCTTTTCTTTCTGTTTTCAGTACTGGCTTCTATCTCAGATTTTTGTGTTTTCTTTAGCTAGATAGCTAATCTTGTATAGTAGTATTTGATTTTATATACTGTGTGAGAAAGACGGTCATATATGTCGATCTTCTTCTTCGACGAAATTGTAGTTCAGTGTAGAGCCTTTGTTTTTCTGCAATACTGGGGGCTGGTAAAAGTGGCAAGTGACATTTGTGTTGCATGCCGATTCTTGGTTTTGCAGCTCTCAATGCACTTTACTTGAATTTCCACTGTATTTCAACCCACAGATTTATCTTTTAGAAAATCCAATCCCTTTGCATGCATTGGAATTGGTTTTAGTTGTTTATTCTTTTCCCCAAATTTTTCTTCTGGTTTTCCTTTTTGCTAGATGAAATAAGAAATCAAATCGTGAAAGAAATTTATCAGGGTTATTGCTAGAAAAATGTCATATAATATGGTTTGAGGGCTGCTCTTATTGAGGTAAATGCGGATATGGAGTTGGAAAAGTTTGTTATGATTGGAAATTTTACTGCATGCAGAGACTCATAATTCATTAATCAAGTTGATTATTTATCGATCTCTTTTTATGTAAATGCAGGGGTATGATTCATCTTTCACTATATATATACCATGATTGCTTCCATTTTGTGCTAATCAAAATGGTGATTTCTGATGAATCTGGAGGCCTTGGCTATGACCAAAATAGTGATGGTAATGATGCTAAACCTCAACCACCACCATCACAGCACGAAAATGGGGAATCATCAAAACAGAATTCGATATTCTCGCTTACTCTTGATGAAATTCAAAGCAAGAGTGGGAAGAGTTTTGGGTCCATGAACATGGATGAGTTCCTTGCCAACATATGGAGTGTTGATGAAAATCAAGTTTGTGAAGAACAACCTAACCAAGGTGATCATGAGGACCCTTCCAATGATGGGAAAGACAAAACTTCAAAGACGGGATCTCTTTCGTGCCAGGGATCATTCTCCATTCCTACCCCACTTTGCAAGAAAACTGTGGATGAGGTATGGTCAGAGATCGACAAAACTCAACCACCACCCCCTCCTAACAACATGAGTATTAATCCTGGACCTCCCCAGCGCCAACCAACAATTGGAGAAATAACTCTGGAAGATTTCCTGGTAAAAGCTGGAATAGTTCAAGAAAGACCTCAGAATGGAATGGAAAGTACTACAATTCAACCACAAGGTGGTAACACTAACAATTGTAACGAGGCAACTAGCAGCAGCACATATGGGGATACAAGATTTGGAATGGGAAATAATTTGATTGGTTCAGGGTTTTTTAATCCTCAAGGTTTTGTGCCAAATAATTTGTCAGGGAATGGATATGCAACTGGTCCATATCCAATGTTTGGAGAGAGTAAAATGCGGCTGGGAGAAACATCTTATGGAGGTACTAGTAGTGCAATTGAGAAATGTCATAATTTGCCAGAATCTAGTGGGACAAACAACAAGAAGAGGATAATCGATGGTCCACCAGAGGTACTAGTGGAGCGGAGGCAACGCAGGATGATCAAGAATCGAGAGTCAGCAGCTCGGTCTCGTGCAAGGAAACAGGTATATTATCCAACATTCAATTTTCAATATAGAATTTAATCTCATGCGATTATATACTTATTTGCAATGCAATCTCATTCTCAAAACCATTAATTTTATATATCATTACTCATTACATAATGTTTCAATTAATTAACTAACAGTCTTTGACAATATGTTAGTTGATTTTATGTCAATATTGTAAAATAAAAGTGCTCTAGAGCTAATCAATTACTTTTCTATACAATGAAAGTGCAAAACTATCCCCTCATTTTGGCCACACAATAATTCTGAAGTTCTGAACCATCCTTTTAAGGCCCCTGGCCCCTTCATAATCTTGCAAAAAATCAAACAAATTTATTCCATTTGTTTGAACACAGTTAAAATCAATCTCAGATTTGCTAGATTTTCTGTTAGGATAGTATTTGAAGGCAGGACTTAGGCAATTAATTGTTTAGCATTGTGTGCCAGTTCCAAAAGGGTGATACAGTATGAAACTAAGAGCATTCATGTAACTTCCAAACCTTATTGGTCAAATACATAATTGATGCAGCATTTATTGAATGGAATTTGACATTGTCTCTCCTTATTCTACAACTCACAGGCATATACTGTGGAGCTAGAAGCTGAGCTGAAACAACTTCAAGATGAGAATATAAAGCTAAAGCAATGCTTGGTACTAAACAAGAAAATATCTTTCCTTGCTTCGGAAAATACACAATTGGTGATCAAAGTGCACTAATGCAACATTTTTTTTACCTTTATTTGGAATAGGCCGAAATCGAACAGAGGCGAAAACAAGAGGTAAGTAACTTCAAATTAAGAAAGATATGATGTATGCTAATTATTCATTAATGTGTTTTGCCTATGAGCAGGTCATGAGAAGGAAACGGACGACAAAAGCACAAAAGCTGGCAGCAAAGTTGAGGACAATAAGGAGGTCTGTAAGCGCTTGAGATGGCAATGAATGTAATTCATGCAATGTGAGGAAGATACTTGTGTATGTAAATGACATTATAACCTATATGTTTTCCGAAGCATATGTAAATTAATTGTCCAACTTCTGTGTAGCAATAAGTGGATGGATAAATGTTCCATCAAAGAATCATGGGTGTAAAAATAAGTTGGTTTTTTTTTTTTCCCTTTTTTCCTGAGTTGAATAGGTGGTGGTAGTAACAGTCAAATAATGAGCTATTGTGCCAAAGATACTCAAATGAGTTGTATTGTATTACACTGCCATTTTCCTTCTTATGCAACTCTGTTTGCCAAGAAGATATCCAGGAGCCGCCCAAAAGAAAAGGAATCCTCGATAGAAGCTATCTCCCTTTCTTCTGCTTTTCATCGTGATCTCGTAAACCAAGTCATTGGTTTACCAATATTGTTCCGTATCTCGATCTCCAAAACTATATGACCCAGCTCTTTTGGTCGGACTCGGTTTTGGTCCGTGATGCACCATTAGTGCCGAAGCAATTCCACCCCTAGATCTAGATGAAATGGTGAATGACCATGTTTTCCTAGTCCAACCAGGGAAGTACTATTTTGTGTGATTTTTTGTGCTTGTAAAATGAGCCAGAGCAAGGCATAAATTCAAAAACAGCTAAATTAAGGCAATGGTATAACTAGACCAAACGAAAATTTACAGGTGAAAAAGTTTTAGTGTGCACACCGCAAATACAAAAAGCATCTGGGATAAATGCAAACAAGTCTCTTACGTACGCGTATGTTCGGTAGAGGACTAGAATGTACAGTTGATTTCGAAAACAGAAAAAGAAGAAAGTTTATATGCAGCTTCACTTCAACCCTCCCGCTTTTATCACGTACGGCGTGTTTGATCTCATGAGCTGACTTGCTTAAATCTCAGGTGCTTTCAAATCCATGTGACTTCAGTTGAGTTTCTCCTGATCAATTCATTTAAAAATCTCAGGTTTTCCTCTGCTAAATATAATTAGGGCTATTTTATTTTATTTTATTTTCTTTTGATTGTTTTGAAGTCTCAAGTACGTTTTGCTACCGGGACGTGTTGGAGTTAATTGTTAATGGTTAAGCTGTTTCCGACTGTGAGAAATTGAAATTTCTGAGCCAAAAGGTGTTTGGGAGTTTTGGAGGCCAGATTTGAAAGTGTAAGAAATTTAAAATTTGACAGGGTTTATGTCCAAATTTTGCTTTAGAGTTAATTATAGTGATTACAGATAGGTTACGATACTCAATCTATGATACTTTAGTGTCAAACAAGTAACCATATGCTGCCTTAGGCCATGATATTGGGATTGGTACGTGTGTACTGGACTGCCCTCCTCTAATGAAGACTCTTGTTGCTGGTGATATTGCTCGAAATTTTTCTCTTTGTAATGTCTCGGCTTAGTTTCTGCTTCGGGCCTTTAGCTCTTATGTACCCAAAAAAGTAAAAGAAAAGAAGAAGTAGTAACCAAATGCAATGAGACAATCTTGTTGCATTTTCTGCAACAATTTGAATTGTAAAGCAACCCAACTAGGCCAAAGAGTTGTTTGATGCTCCTTGACCCTGATATGGGTAGCTTGTTAATACTAGTTTCCACAAGTATTTTGTAATTGTTTTTAGTGGCTATTGTAGTTCACTGTAGTATATTTAGCTGCTTCACATGGACAGGTGCTTGATAGGAAACTTACACTGCATGTTGGTTCATTATATAGAACAGGTTGAAACAAATTGGAGTCGGTTTTGGACAGGTTCAGAAATTTAGAAACTAATATTAACCTGGGGTAGTGCAACACTGTCATCAGCTATGCCTCATTTTTCCCAGCATTAGAGTCATTTTTCTGGGCTTTGCTCTTGGGAGTTTATGGAGGACCATTCTAGCCTTTTCCTGCAGAAGAAAATAGACATGTGTCACCAAACGTGTCCAGAAACTGAACAACAATGTGGGGGCCGCATGAAAACCAAATTTAAAAGTGGCAATGGCAGTTACAATTTCTAGAGTCTCCTCCCTCTCAAATTTGCTGCCTTTATAGGGCGCCCTCTGCTCTACTCTCTGGCCTCCATTGAAGCAGATCAACCTCAGGTATATCTATGTCCTGCATGTTTCTCTTTTCTTCTTGCATAGTCTTTTCTACATCACAAATTTTGCTGGATTTGATTTGTTTGGTATGATGTGATCTTATTGTGTGATATGGGCATATGTGTTTTCTCTGTCCTTAATTATGTGGCTTTGTTGCTCAGTTTTGAGCCTCGGTTTTGCATGCAGATTCTTTCTATTCACTTTTCAATGCCCTTTAATTGAATTTCAAAACTAGTCTTCAATCCAGAGACTTACTTCATGGATTACAGATTTCTGTTTTTCCAATCCAATCCTTTCACATGCATTGAAGTTGGTTTTCCCCTCTTTTTTTTGTTTTTTTGTTTTTCTTTTGCTTTTGTTTTGTTTTATGAGTAGAAATCAAATCCAGGAAGAACTTTATCAGGGTTCTTTCTAGAGATCTCATTTTAATGGTTAAAGCTTCTCTTCCTGAGGTAGATGGACATTTCTAATTTGTATGGTTATTTTTGCTTGAGAACTCCACTGCATGTAGAGACAGAGACTCATAACTCATGAGTTTGGTTATTTCTCTCTTTTTGGTGAGTGCAGGGCTAGCTAATTCAGCTTTTAGTTATGTGCAAGAACTTAAAAGTTTAAGAATTGTTTACATGATTAGGATTATTCCTTCCATTTTGTGTTAATAGTGTTAGTTTCTGATAATCTGAAGGCCTTGGCTATGGCTGCCGTTACTAATCTTCAACGATCTCCATTAAAGTGAGATATGGGCCTTTTTTTTCTCTTTTTCCTTGGTTGCATTTGTTCATAAATGTAACTTTTCTAGAATACTGTGGACTAAAGAGAGTGGTAATTGACATTTGTGTTGCATGCAGATTCTTACTTTTCCACATCTCTGCATTTTATCTGAATGTTGACACTAGTTTTCAGTACACACAACTGTTCATTGCGTACACGTTTCCCTTATCCAAATCAATCGCTTCTATGCATTGAAGTTTTCTTTTTCCCATTTCTTCTCCTTTGTTAGATGAAGTAAGAAATCAAATCCTGGAAGAAATTTATCAGGGTTATTACTAGAATTGTCATATAAATTGGTTGAAGGCTTCTCGTCTTGGGGTAAATGCACATATCTAATTAGAAAAGTCGGTCATGATTGATTAAAAACTCCCCAGCATGCATAGATTCATAATGCTTTAGTTTGATTATTCTCTCGCTTTTTTTCTTTGTTCTGCAGGGGTTGATTCAGCTGTCACTATTTAACATTATTGCTTCCATTTTACGCTAATAAAAATGGTAGCTTCTGATGAATCTGGAGGCCTTGGTTATGACCAAAATGGTGATAGTAATGATGCTAAACCTCAGCCGCCACCATCACAGCACGAAAATGGGGAATCATCAAAACAGAATTCGATATTCTCGCTTACTCTTGAGGAAATTCAAAGCAAGAGTGGGAAGAGTTTTGGATCCATGAACATGGATGAATTCCTTGCCAACATATGGAGTGCTGATGAAAATCAAGTTTCTTCAGAGCAACCCAACCAAGGTGATCTGGATGACCCTGCCAATGGGAAAGACACAACTTCAAAGCCTGCCTCTCTTTCACGGCAGGGATCATTCTCCATTCCTACCCCACTCTGCAAGAAAACTGTGGATGAGGTATGGTCAGAGATCGACAAAACTCAACCACCACCCCCGCTTAACGACATGAGTAATCTTGATCATCCCCAGCGCCAATCATCCATAGGAGAAATAACTCTGGAAGATTTCCTAGTAAAAGCTGGTGTAGTTCAAGAATCACCTTCTCAGAACCGAATGGAAAGTGACCCAATTCATCCACAAGGTGGTGACGCCAACAATTCTAATATGGCAACTAGCAGTAGCATGTATGCGGGTACAAGTTCTGAAATGGGGAATAATGTGATTGCTTCAGGACATTTGAATCAGCAAAATGCTGTGCCAAACAATCTGTCTGGAAATGGATATGCGATTGCTGGATATCCAATTTTTGGACAGAATAAAATGATTGTGGGAAATGCATCTTTTGGTACCAGTAATGAAATTGAGAAATGTCACAGTTTGCCAGAATCTAATGGGACAAAGAACAAGAAAAGGATGATTGATGGTCCACTGGAGGTAGCAGTGGAGCGGAGGCAACGAAGGATGATCAAAAATAGAGAGTCAGCAGCTCGGTCTCGTGCAAGGAAACAGGTATATTATCTAATTTACTTTTTTGGTTAAAGATATAATTTATTATTGTTAGATGTGATTTAAGTACAGTTGTACACAATGTGATTCTGATCAAACCATTCATTTTCTGCATTGCATTTTGAAGATCATCTAAGTCAAAGCACAACAAATCTTGTAGTCTTCTAACTATTAAAGTTAATAGCCTAACACAATGTAATCACTACAGTGATCACAATGATAGTAAACTGTTCCGATTTGGTTGATCTCTTTGCAACATTGTGCCTGGAATGGTGACTTCACAAATGAAAACAGAACAGTACGGTTCTAAACATGAGATCACATTACAGGATGGGAAGGAAAAGGTAGTGGGAGAGCCACATGAGGCCCAAGAAGGGCCTTTGCCTATGCACACAGAAAGAGTCATCATTACAGTTCATAAAATCTCTAAAACTCTGTTAAATTCTGTTCTGAACCAACAACAAAGTCTGTACTTTCTGTTCATCTGTTATAGTGCATTTGTTTTCATAATCCACTATCCATTTCTGGTTAGGAAGTTCTTTCATATTGCATTAATTTCATCCAATTCACCAATGTGCCCAGTGCCCCTCCTAGCATCGATCTATGTTTCTGCTCTGTGGAGAGGGAGAGAGTGAAAAATAGAAGGTCGCTGGCTAGCGGTCCCCTAATAACAAAAGAAACAGGAGGACAACACTTTGTTATTTACTGTATAACAACTTTTGTTAAACGAGTCATCTACAGCTAAAGGTTAGTGTTTTAGACAACTGACCCTTTGTCTGTACAGAAGGGTGATTTGAAGGTAGAACTTTAAAATGGATGGTTCCAATTCTGTGGAAACATTGTGTAGTGTTCCAAAAGGGTGAATAGTATCGGAATTTATGTGAAGATTAGGCATCAATCATCATATAGCATTTCTAGAATGGAATCCAACTTTTCTCACCTCATAATGTATACTATTCTGTTACTTACAGGCATACACTGTGGAACTAGAAGCTGAGGTGAATCAACTTGAAGACGAGAATGAAAAGCTGAAGCAAACAGTGGTACGAAACAAGAAATTTTCTTCCTTGCTTTAAAACATAACACCATTGGGGATTGAAATGCACTAATGAGACATTTTTGACCTGTATTTGGAATAGGAGGGAATCGAACAGAGGCGAAAACAAGAAGTAAGAACCTCAAATAGAATGTGCTTCATATGTTTGATTTAATCGTTTGACATTACTTTGTGCCATTTACATCTGGGCAGGTGATGGGAAGGAAACAATCCACAAAAGCGCAAAGGTTGGCAGCAAAGTTGAGGACAATGAGGAGGACTGTAAGCGCTTGACATGCTGAGCAACGTAATTTTGCATGGCAAGCAATATGAGGAAAGTAGTTGTCTGTGGAAATGGCATATATGTCATTAAAAGATTATGTAAACTATTTGTATGTTTAATCTGTAGCAATAAGTGGATGGGTGAGTTTTCCATCCGTTAAGCATGTGTTTACAAGTATTTGGTGCTTTGGTAATAAAATGCATCCTACCCTAAATTTGCTCATTTGACATTTTTCCTACCCCCTCCCTTTTATTGCATACCTTGATCAAATTTATTCACCATACTTCCAATTTCATCTTTATTTAGATGCCTCCTCCAAGTTACCAAAAAAAAAAAAAAAAAAAAAAAAAAAAAAAAAAAAAAAAAAAAAAAAAAAAAAGGAGAACAGGGCTTTATTGTTAGAAACCAGAGTTTGCAACACACTCAAACTCACTAAACTGGATAGAATGCAATCCCCCCTCATTCAATTATAACTCTGGCTATATATATAGCCTCAAACCCTAACAACCTAAACTGAAAACATGCTCACGTATAGGCTACATGCAGCCACGTATATTAACAGAAAATAACAACTAAATCAAAGCATAATCTAGCCCTAAGGACTAGGTCTTTATTTAACTGCATAACAAACCCTAAAGACCCGGACAAACACTCTTCAATCTCTCCCTTAAGCTAAACTCAGTGAAACAGTTTAGCTTACTTCACTAACTTCACACATTCCCAGCATGCTCCGAAGTCTATTGAATGCATCAGTCTTTAAGGGTTTAGTCAATATATCAGCTACTTGTTCAGTACTTCCGCAAGGAACTAATCCAATCAAACCTTCTTTTGTGAGATCTCGAAGAAAATGGTACCTCACACGTATGTGCTTGCTGCGTCCATGTAACACTGGGTTCTTTGAAAGTTTGATAGTGGACGTGTTATCACATTTGATGTAGGTACAGTTTTCCTCTTTATGCCCGAGTTCCTTCAGTATCCTCTTCAGCCAGATTGCTTGGCACGCACACATTGCTGCTGCGACAAACTCTGCCTCTGTTGTTGACAGAGTCACAATTGGTTGTTTCTTCGAACTCCATGAGATGGCTCCTGAGCTTAACAGAAAAGCATATCCACTCGTACTCTTATTGTCCTCCATGTCTCCGGCATAATCACTGTCAGTGAATGCCATTAGCTTGTCATCACCTCCATTCTTGTAGTAAATGCCGTAGTCTATTGTGCCTTTTAGATACCTGAGAACTCTTTTGGCAACCTGCAAGTGGAGTTCAGTGGGTCTTGCCATAAATCTGCTTAGTAAGCTTGTAACAAACATCAAATCAGGCCGTGTAGAAGTTAGATACATTAAACTTCCCACAAGCTGTTTGTAGTAAGTTTCATCAACTGTGACACCATGTTCATCTTTCCCTAGCTTGGTCCCCGGCACAATTGGACTTGTGACCATGTTGCTTTCCATCATTCGAAACCTTTTCAACACCTCCAATGCATATCTCCTTTGAAAGATAAAATTGCCTCCTGGTTTTTGTATCACTTCTATTCCAAGAAAATAACTCATGCTCCCCATATCAGTCATATCAAACTCTTTCATCATGGAAGTCTTGAATTCAAGCAAGAGATTAACATCATCTCCAGTAAAAATCAAATCATCAACATATAAACTTACAATGATGATCTTGCCTTCGTTGCTCCTCTTAGTGAACAAAGTTTGCTCACTTTCGCATCTCTGGAAGCCTTTACTGATAAAGTATGCTTCAATGCGGCTGAACCAAGCTCGAGGAGCTTGTTTTAAACCATATAAGGCTTTGTATAGTTGATAGACCAAATGCTCCTTTCCCTTCTTCTCATATCCTCTAGGCTGCTCTACATAGACCTTCTCATTCAAGTCCCCATGAAGAAATGCAGATTTGACGTCTAATTGAAAAATTTTCCACTTCTTTTGAGCTGCTAGAGCAATGATGGTTCTCACCGTATCTAGCCTTGCCACTGGTGCAAATACTTCTGAGTAATCAATGCCTTCTCTTTGTGAATACCCTATTGCTACGAGACGAGCCTTATGCTTGACAACTTCACCATGCTCATCATGTTTTGTTTTGTAAATCCATTTAACACCAACTTTTCTAGCTCCTACTGGCAGTTCAGTTAGAACCCAGGTTTTGTTCTTCAAGATGGAGTCGATCTCATTATCCATGGCTTTTCTCCATTTGTCTTCTCTCACAGCATCTTCAAATAAAGTGGGATCTTCTTCTGCTGCATCTTGCACCATATATACTGCCTCCTCCTCCTCTTCTTCACTCAGGCCCTCACCACTCACATAATCTCCTGTCCAATATGGTGGTCTTTTTTCTCTCCCTTCAACTATACTACCCTCAGATTGACCTACTTCTCTACCCTCAGATTGACCTACTTCTATACCTTGTCTTTCATCATTCACCTCAACATCACCTCTGTTCTCTCCCTCATTTTCTTCATCACTGATCTCACCATCATCACCTCAAACCAGCTCCGACCTAATTTGATCCTCATAGTTTTCACCCCAATCCCATTGCTTATCTTCCTCAAACACAACATCTTTACTCATAACTACCCTTTTTGTTTTAGGATCAAATAGCCTATAACCTTTAGACTCTTCACTGACTCCCAATAGGATACAAGAAAAACTTTTATTATCTAATTTACCTCGCTTTGCTTCTGGGATGTGGACATGTGCAAGGCAGCCCCAAACTCGAAAGTGAGCAACAGATGGTTTAACACCACTCCATGCCTCTTGTGGTGTGACATCTTTCACGGCTAAAGTAGGACATCGGTTCAGAACATAGAATGTCCAAACCACTGCTTCAGGCCAGAAAGACTTCGGCATCTTCTTGGCAGATAACATGGAGCGTACCATGTTCATTACTGTTCTATTCTTTCTCTCTGCGACGCCATTTTGTTGTGGCGTATATGCAGTAGTGAGCTGCCTTTTGATTCCATGCTCTTTGCAGAAATCATTGAATTCATGTGATGTGAATTCTCCTCCCCTGTCAGTCCTCAGGCACTTGATAGATACTTCTGCTTCTTTTTCCACCAACTTCTTGAACTTCTTAAAACAATTTAGTGCTTCGGACTTCTCAAGCAAAAGATACACCCATGATTTTCGACTAAAATCATCTATAAAACATAAAGTGTACCTTTTGCCACTGTTGGATGTAGGGGATATTGGTCCGCAAATGTCTGCATGAATCAGCTCGAGTACTTGACTTGCTCTCCACAAACTTCTCTTTGGAATGGCATTCCTGTGTTGCTTGCCATTGAAGCAATCGATACAAACAACCTGTGAGGCTCTAAACTGAGGTAGATCATGCACCATTTTCTTGAATTGTAATGTCCTCAGCCCCTTATGACTTAAGTGTCCATACCTCTGGTGCCAAAGATGTGTCAAATCCGAGGAGCTTGTATAGAAGCATTCTTCTTGTTGAGGAAGGGATCTTGTGGAGGCCGAAGTTTCATTCAGGATGATGAACATACGATTAGCACTCATCCGGGTGTAAACAATCAGCCCTCTTTGTGGATGATAAATGCTGCATGCTCCATCTCGGATCAGGAATGCCAAGCCCTTTTCTTGTAACTGCCCAATACTCAAAAGATTGTTCCTAAGATCTGGAACATAATACACATCTCCAACAACAAGACTAACACCATTGAACACTAGTCTGATACTTCCCTTTCCAGTCACACTCATCTTAGTGTTATTTCCAAGCTTGACTGAATGCGTAAAACTAACATCCAAACTCACAAACATACCTTGATCGCCACACAAGTGATTTGAGCACCCAGAATCTAGGAACCATGCATCGCTCCTCTTTGCCTCATACATCTCCACATACGACATTAGGAGCAGCTCATCTTCTTCATCAAGTTGTGCATAATTTGCCTCTTTGTTCCACTTCGGACATTCATACTGAAAATGTCCAAGATTGTGACACTTAAAGCATTCTACTGTTGCTCTATTGAAGGACTGTCGTCCTCTCCCTCGACCTCTTCCTCTGAGAGTTGCTCTCCCCCGACCTCTAGCACCAGCTCGATCTTCAATCTTCAAGGCCTGATCTTCTTCTTCTCGATTCAGCCTGTGGAACTTCTGCTCATGAACCACAAGTGAACTCTGCAGCTCATCAATGGAGAGGGTGTCTGTGTCCTTTGACTCCTCGATAGATACCACTACATAAGTGAATTTCTCAGTCAACGTCCTCAAGATCTTTTCTACTATCTTGGAATCTGGCATGATTTCACCATTGCTCCTCATTTTGTTTGCCACAGCCATAACCCTAGCGAAATATTCAGTGATTGTCTCGCTTTTCTTCATCTCCAACACCTCAAAATCTCTTCTGAAGGCCTGAAGAAGAGACCTCTTAACTCGAGCATTCCCACCAAATCTCCTCTTCAGTGAATCCCAGACAACCTTCGAGTTGTGTCTGTCCAGGATTTGCTCGAAAGTGGCTCTGTCAATGGCCTGGTACAGGTAGTGCTTCACCTTGTGATCCTTGGTCCTTGCATCATCCAACAACGATAGCTGCGCATCTGTTAATCCTGTGCCATCTTTTGGTTCCTCGAAACCATTCTCTATGAGGCTCCATAGTCCCTTCGATCTGAGGAAATTTTCCATCAGTTCTCCCCAATGGTCATAGTGGACGCCATCGAAACTGGGAATCTTCGTCAGACTCTTATCCTCACTCATCTCTCTCTTTGTGTTTCACTCTCTAAGCTGCGGCTTTTACTCTATTCTCAGGCCCAGTAGGGGGCTCTGATACCACTTTGTTAGAAACCAGAGTTTGCAACACACTCAAACTCACTAAACTGGATAGAATGCAATCCCCCCTCGTTCAATTATAACTCTGGCTATATATATAGCCTCAAACCCTAACAACCTAAACTGAAAACATGCTCCCGTATAGGCTACATGCAGCCACGTATATTAACAGAAAATAACAACTAAATCAAAGCATAATCTAGCCCTAAGGACTAGGTCTTTATTTAACTGCATAACAAACCCTAAAGACCCGGACAAACACTCTTCATTTATACTCCTTCTAAAATGGATATGTTAATTTGGATGGTACAAGTTGGGTAGTCATCCTTCACTGTTTTTACTCACAGATTTCAAATTCTCGATTAATTCTCTTTTTCTTTTAGTTGCAAACCTTCATCTCTCTTCTTTCTCAAATCTAATATCACATCGAAATCACCATTGCTAGGGCTTGTGTGTATCTGCGAAAAACTACGACACCGTCACTAGGAAAGTCGGGGACATCACCCCTGCCAAAGGTGGCTACAGCGTATTTGCGAAAGGCAACATAAGAAACTAGGAGTTTAGATCGTTCTTCTTTCACCAAATCAGGGATTTTTTTTAGGGCTCCCGTTTTTCAGGAGCGAAACCGAAACCTTCTAGGTTCTGTGTAGCAGTGCGGCGGCGCTCCAATCCCGTCTACTGCAGGGCGCTCCAGCGTTGCAAGTGGTAGAAGGACGTGGCTTCACCTCCTTCGTGTGTTTGCGGAGGCTGTTTGGCCGGAAGAGAAAGTCGAAGGTTCAGATTCTGCTTTGGGTTTGTAAGCGGGACAGGTTTTTGTTCTACGGCGGATTCAGGGTTGACGAGGAGGAGGTAGGCGACACGCTCTTGGGTCTAGAGGAGGAGCGCGGTCGGAGACGTCTACTAGAGCTTAGCCTTCGGGTTGCCGGATAAGGCTTTTGGTTCGTGCTTGCAGGGTCAGACTATTGCAGCAAGCAGGTTTGGTGGGCGGTGGGATGGTTGCCATGGCCTCCTGCCTGGGAAGGCCACTGGATTGACGAGGCGGTGGCGGACGACTTCTTAGAAGTTCCAGATTCGGCCGGCAGGGTGTTCGGAATGTAGGGTTTAGGCAGTGGGTCTTTGGGCCTCTGCCTTCATGGGCTGCAAAGATGCAGTCTAGGGGAATTGGGCTAGGGAATTCCCCTATTCTCTCACTCTCGGGTTGGGTTTGGGTCTTCTTGGGGTGGTCTGTCCTCCTCTTAGTTCTATGCCTGTTCCTAGAATATTGTTGTGGATGTGTTGAATGTTGCGATGTACACCAAGAGGATCTTAGGTGTCAAGATATTAAGGATATTGGTATCATTTTAGGGCAGTGTAGGATAGAGAGTTTTTTAAATTCTGTATTTTTGTTTCTACAGTTCCTTTAGGATTTTAGTTTTTAGAGTTTCCACTTTGGATTTTTGTCGGTTTTACCTGAGCATTGATTTGTATTATGAGTGGTCTTCGGACCTATCAAGCTTGACAGAGTAAGGTCGTATGATTTAATATCAATTGATCAGTTTTCCGTTGTTCTAGAAAAAAAAAACACCAAATCAGGGTCTATTTAGTTTAGTTTCTTTTTCTTTCAAATAAAATCTCAGTTTTTTTTTTTCTTGAATTTTATTTTATGTTTCAATTTGTGTAATACCCGCAATTTCCATTTAATTTCGAGTTATCGTATCGAATGATTATTATGCGATTTCACAATTTATATTCGATAATCATTCATTTTTACAATTATCGAAGTTTCGAAAAGTTTATTTTAACGAAAAGCTCGAAATACTCGGTTTGAGAAATTGACTTTTTCTACGTACGAAATTTGGAGAAACTTCCTTCATGAAAGTTGTAGAGCTCGTCGATACGAGTCCGGACACGTGCGGAACACGAAGATCGGATTTTTCCTGAATTAGTTATCGAATTTCGAAGTTTTCCGAAACAAGTATATATAGAAAAAAAAAATTTGGGAACCCTAATTTTTTCCCTACCGGTTCCTCTTTCTTCTTTTTTTTTTCTTCTTTCTTCTTCTTCTTCCGTTTCTGGAAAAACCATTTTCTTCCTCTCTCTCTTACAGACGCAACCGGCCGAAGAGGAGGAAATTTTCTCCTTAATTGTTCTCCCTCCACAGACCACCTCTCGACCTCAAACCAAGTCCCAGGTGTTCGTCTCGAGCTGCTCTAGCTCCCGGAGGCAGTCTCACACGGCGGCGCAGCCTGTGGCGGCGGCGGCGAAGCCCGAACCGAAAACGCCCATTTTCGGTTCGATCTCGATATCTCGAGCTACACTCCATCATTTCACTTGATTCTTGTCTCATTGAGCTCGCCTCAACTTCCTCTACAAGCACCAAGAAGGACCGGAACTGGGTCGAACGTTTTCACTTTCGTCGGAGCTCGACCCGAACGGATCGAAATACCAAGACTTTCGATCAAGATATCTCGAGCTATACACGATCGTTTCTTGTGATTCCAAGCTTGTTGAGTTCGCAAGGAAGTTCTGAACAAGTTTCCAGAAGGGATCGGGGCCTGAGGTTGCAGTTTTCACGTCGGTTTTCAAGCTCATCGGTTTCTGCATTTTTTCCGGCCACCGACTGTAAATCGGTAATTTCGATGCCTTCCGATCATTTTTAGGTCTTGTGCTAGTTATGAAAGTTGCTCAGAATGATGAAACGAAGGGGACAAGCTCGGCCCCGACACCATTGGTGGTGGTCGGTGGCAGCTCTGTCCCTAACTCCGGCGGCCTTTTCCGGCCACCTCCGGAGGTCTAAAATTTGGTTTCTGTTCATTTTATGATTCTATGTTTCGATACGATCATTTCGGCGTATTATACGCATTTTTTGGATATCGTATGAATTAGTTATGAATTTTGTGATTTCGATCGATTTCGGTCGTTAGATTTTTGATCTGTGAAATTATGACCGTTGGATGAACTTGTAAATTTGTTATGATGATCATATGACTGTCCCAGAGGCTTTGTGTGGTCATGGGTGAAGATCCGACCGTTGGATCTTCGTATATGTGAAAAACGGTAATTAGGGGAGCGTTTCGTGAGAAACCGCTCGTCGGATTTTAATGTAAATTAGAATCTGACCTTTAATTAGTGGTTAAATTATGAGTTGAAATTGTTGGCTAAATTCGAATCACATTTGATTAGGTGATTGACGGATTTTAATTTCGTGAGCTATTCGGCGTTAATTATAAATTATAATTTATAATTATATTGAAGACGCAGCGGGAGTTTCGAGGTGAGTAAAACTCACGTGGTTCATATTACGAACCGAGCATTTTAATTTATCTATTTTTGGTAATTGTGTGAAAAATATTTGCGGATTAAATATTTGTTTTAAAATTTCATGGACTTGAATTACCACGGTCCATAGGTAAGTAAAATGAATTTTAACTATACAAATGAATTTCATAATTTTCTTGTGTGAACTATAGATGGTATTAGTGGTCATCCCTGAGTGGATGATTACGTATATATATATTTACGTGAAAATATATAGTAATGTTGGATTGTTTGATTTATGATATGATTGTGTTGAATTGATGAGTTGAATTATATTACAATTGTGTAATTCCATAATAATATGATGTATCTTGGTTGGGTTGATTTCAGTATGTGAAATTATATGTTGTGTTCATTTATGGGTTTAGGGTCGATGTAATGACAGGTGTGGGTAATCGGATGCTCTAATCCTAGTGTGGATGATGGGATACGATTGGTTGAGTATGTGAATTATTGGACGTTCTAAATATGTATATAGGTATACATATTGATGAAATACAATAATTGATAAATATGTCGGATGCCATAACCTAGGTCAGGTGACGGGCTAAGATTCAGTTAGAGCTCTAGTCTGTCAAATACCGTATTTTTATAAATACGATGATGAGAGTTGTGGGGAAAGTTGTGAGTTGGGTTGTCTTGATATATTGAATTGGTGTTTGATTGAGATTGTTATTATTTGCATATGTGGAAATAATTGAGTGTTGCTGTGTGTGGAAATAAATGAGATTAAATTAAGTAACAGTTCATTCTTTTACTCATACAAGCTTTCATAAGCTTACCGGGTTTTGTGTTGTTGCAATCCCGGTACACTATTCAATGGTGTAGCGGATATTCCTGCAGGTCAGGATAACCAGGGAGGTGATCGAGCTGCTTAGGTGTTGTAGCAGTTTCGTTATTTATTTAGTTGTGAGGTGTGTGTATGCTCATTTAGAGCTTTACATTATAATTTGGATTGTGTTGTAATAATTAACCGAGACTAAATTCGGTTTGATTTTATTGCGTGTGGTGAGTACGTTAAGAAAAGAAAAATTTTCAGGATGATTATTTTGAGTTGTAGAATTTTCATGTTTCGGATTTTGAATTGTTATTCTAAAATTTGGGGCGTGACAATTTGTTAAATTGTTAGAATATGAATTATGGTAAAATCCTCATATAGTATCTGAATTATCACGAAATGCACTTTTTGGTACTTATAAAATTTCAGGGAGTCCCGTGGTACCTATACTATCTCTCTGTTAGCCCTTATAGTGCCTCCGTCCATTATTCCGTTAAAAATGTTTATGTGGCAGTCATGTGACACTCGTGTCAGTAAAATAATCTTTCATTCATATGTAGAAATTATAGAATTTAATATATTGAATATCTATAATTAAAAAAAAATAATAATACCCAATTTATTCTTCATTGTTCTCAGGATAATTAGGGCAATTAATTTAAGTACTCTTGGTTTTGTTTTGTTTCTTTTTTATAAAAATTTAATATATATTAATTTGAGTAAACTAATGAGATAACTTTTTTCTCGAACAATTAATAGGATTAATCAATGGAGATGTTAGGTAAGTCTAGATATTCACTAAATTCAATTCTAGGTCTTTTTTTTAACCTAGTTTAATTTATTTTAATTTACTTTAATCGAAAATTTGTAAAAGAAATATAAAAATGGGTGTTTTATGATTTTACACATACTTTAACGAAATAATTGACAGAAGTACTAAAATGGCTAATGGAGGAATAATACAGGTACCACTAGACTTCCTAAAATTTGTAGATACTAAAAAGTGCATTTCTTGATAGTTCTGGTACCATATAAAAATTTTACCCTATGAATTATATACCAAATAATCACACTAAATTATAACTGTATAACACTAAATGATAACTAAGACAGAGATAAACCATCTTCAAGGGATTGAATCACACCTTTGAATGGAAGAAGACTTTGTTTTGCTAAATTACAAAACTTGTACACCCAATTATAAATGTTAACATCGTTGCTAATTACCTCGCTGGTAAATAAATGATTCATCAAAGGCAGTTTGGACCTTTCACATCAAAACGGGTCTTGCAATGCTAGAAATATAAGTCCATTTATGCCCCTCATCAGCAAAAGTTTTTTGACGTCTTATTTTGCAATTCATATATTTTTCTTTGATGAAGATTCTACAATCCATTGACATAGCACTTCAAGGTTTTTAAAAATAGTACTCCCATCAGAGTATTCAATTAGATCAAAACAAAGACATGATCAATTTTCATGATCTAAAAAATTATAGTTCAGGAAATTTGCTTGTTTTTTCTAGGACTACGTTCTTATCCAAATTCCAAGTAGAAACTTAACCCAACCACCATTTGGAACCATTGAGTTAGCATAGGTTTCTCTTCCCTAAATTCTATCCATAGATTTATCTTATGGCTTCCCACAGAGAATTAATCAAACCAGAGCAGAGAAATATTCTCAATGTCATTATGAATATGGTAATCTTTATCCATAAACATTCAAAATACTTTTTACTATAACATCTGATGATGAACCGGCTTATTCAGTTGGCGACCATAGGGCTAGGTGGGTGTGGTGGCAGGAAGGTTGATATTAAAGAAAAACAAGAAAATCACAAAAGGGTAAAAAAGAAAGTTTAAAGAAGAAAAATAGGGTTCAAAGTTCAAATGCCAGTTTAGGAGGTTTAAACAGGATCTTTTTAATTTGCTTCAAAAAAAAAAAAAGAGAAAAAAGAGAGAACACCAAAGGTGGTTCAAAAATGGGTATGTTTGGGCAGTTAAGTTCAAACTACCCTTAATGAATGACTCATTCTATTATTTAACATTTATTCTTGTACGAAACAAAGTCTTGTCTTTCTACTAGTTGGTAAGATAAATAATTCATTAAAGGGAAAAATCCTTAAATGGTATCTGAATTATGGTCCAATGCATATTTTGGTACCTAAACTTTTAAAACTACCCTAATGATACCTGAACTATTGCTCCGTTTCTCCATATAGTACTTCCATCAAATGTGCAGTTAACTTTGCCTACGTGGCTCATTCTTATTGAATAGCATTCATCTCCAAAAAAAAAAAATTTATAGGCAAAGTTAACGGCACATTTAACGGAAGTACCAGATGGAGAAACAGAGCAATAGTTCAGGTACCATTATGGTAGTTTTGAAAGTTTAGGTACCAAAATGTGTATTGGACCATAGTTCAGGTACTATTTGAGGATTTTTCTCTTCATTAAATGCAGTTTCAACCTTCGTTTATGTAAGTTTCCAGAGTACCAAACCCATTTTATATTTTCTCCCAAAAAAAAAGAAGCACCAAAGGTGGGCATGCTTGAACTTTCATGTTCCAAAATGGGTATGTTTGGACAATTAAGTTCAAACTACCCTTAATGAACAGCTCATTCTACTAAATAACATTTCTTCTTTTACAAAATAAAGCCTTCTATTTCTACTAATTGGTAAAATGAACGATTGATTAAAGGCAATTTGGACCTTTGCGTCCAAACAAGTTTTGCAAGGCTAGAAAACAATTCCATTTATGTAAGTTTCCATAGTACCTAACCCATTTTTCTAGTACTTCTGATGATTCTGGCTCTAACCTTAAGGGGAAGGAGTTGGTTGTTGTTTGAATTTAGGCTTTTGGATTTTTCAAGTCTAATATGTGTGGTAGTGACTTCTATGAGTCTACTGAGATGTTTCTATATTTCATTTGTACTACAATTGTGTGTAGGTATGTGATGTGTAGTTGAATGATTTTTCCTTAAAAGGCGAGGTTGTTCTCGTATGTATTAGACTTACATTTTATGCGAGCGTCCCTTTGTATTGTAATGAGTTGTAGAGATAGGTAGTAGGTTGGTTGTTTCCCCACCATGACGCTTTAGCCTTTGTAGACTCCAGCAATATCAACTTCTATTTCAAATAAAATAAAATAAACCCTTTTTTTTCTCCCAAAAAAAAAGGGAAAAAAACCAAGGTGGGCATGCTTGGACTTTTGCGTTTAAAATGGACATGTTTGGACATTTAAAGTTCAAACCACCTTTAATGAATAACTCATTCAACTAGATACATTTCTTCTTCTATTACGAAATAAAGCTTTCGCTTTCTTTTTTGCTCTAATATATGGGAAATGTTAAAATAAATATGAGCCTTTTGTTAATCAATTTAACGGTCTTTGTTCTTTTATAATCATAACGTAGTTCTAAAAGAAATATGGCATAGCAGGTGAGAGATAGAAAAATCAATTTAACTTCTTCATCTTAGATAAATAAGAAATTTTCTTATGGATATTTGGATTCGACGAAAAGTTTGATCAGACATATGAATTGGTATTGCATGAATCTTCTAATACCTATATGTATCGGATCTGATTAAACCAATGAACAGAATAAATCAAGAAAGAATGAATTTCTTTCTTGATTTGAGTTATGTTTCATGTTTGTTTATTGGCGGTGAAGAGATGACAGAAGAAAGCTTGGATCTTTGCCCATGAGTACGAGTTGCAGAATGCAAGGAGAGAGACTAGAAAGGTCTAAGTTGTAGAATGCCAAGAGAGTATAGACACACAATGAGTCTTCAAAAGTTGAGAAAAAATTATGAATGAATTCAGGTTGTAAAATGAAATGGACGATTGAAATAAAACCACGAAGAAATATGAGAAATTTTTCCTTTAGGAAATGATAGAAGTCCTTGTTCTTCATTATACCCCAATATCTGGAAACAGTTCCACCGGAACTCTACCATTATGCCAGGTTCGCAAACCCAGATCATTGTCCACCGCAAGCAAACTTGGATTTTCGTAGATACTAGATCGGAAAATTCCAATGCCATAGTAAGGAGAGAATGGATAGGAGGAGTGAGGTTGCAAAATTGGAGGGAGAAAGGGCAAAGTTCAGGTTGGTTATGTTTTATAAGTTTTAGGTCGATTTGTGAAGACTTTTTTTTAGACCGAATCCTAGCTCCGCCACTAGAGCATAGACTTAATGCACGACACTAGATACTAATAAAAGTTATGCCTAGTCCAACATTTTAGTTATGGTTGGCTTAGTGTCACAGGTCAACTTTACACGCAGTAAAATTTGCCTGTGAGGCGCCGAGGTTACTCTAAACCAAGGCCAGCCTATCTTCCTTCCTTCCGTACGTGAGGCTCCAATTTCCTTTTCTCTATGTGCTTATCTTGTCTATTGGACCCTCTACACATCATCCCCTTACTTATAGGGTTTTGCCAACGAAAGCTATTTACAATTGAGTCTCACACCTTGTGACTAACCGATTGCATCATTATGTCAAGGTTATTTTCCAAAGACACTTACCCAACCAATAGGCTATCATGTCATCTCGGGTTGTGCCAGCCTATTGTTGACCTGCGTGCATCTCGCACATCGATAACAAGTGGCATGACACCAAGTCAAGACCTAGTTGGCCTCCACATTCCCTCGTTGGGTCATTCCTTGGTAGCTTGCAAATGTCACTCGCCTTGTAGGCATCACCTGCACGGCCTACTCAGCTCATGGGCAATACTTGCCCGCAACTCAAGCATAGAACGTCTTAACAATAAGCCATCTTGGCCTTACGGCCTTACCTTTCCACCGAGGCTAGAGTTGTTCACTACTTGACGAACGTCATGGCTCTAAGGCCTGCTCTCGCCCATAAGCCAATCCTCAAGCTGGCACGCTGTCCTGCTTATTGGCACGCCACTTGAGTGAGCAACTTATCCTCGATACCACTCTTTCACCCGTCTCGTACTTACTGACATCACTTTCCTTTGGACAAGGTCAAACCCAAACTCGTGCCCATGTTGCTCACTCCATGGTCAATGGGCACCACGAGGTCCCACATTTTTCTGTAAGCCCACATGTTTGTCTAACGTTACTAGCATACAGACCACCCACAAATGAACCTCGCCCTCAATGATGACCCATAATATCGGCTTTTTAAGCTGATATTATCCGCAAGACATCCTGACTCGTGGAAACATGTCATTCCTTGCTGATGACATATGCCCGATTCCTATGCCCCAACGGGCGTCTAGGGAAGCTCACTTAGTGCCCCATGAAGACCAGCATTGGGGGTGTTGGAGAGCTAGACACCATGTTTCCCCCTAGAAAGCATATTAGGCTTAAATGACTAAGGCGGGAGGAAACATGCATCAAAATATCTGAGGAGAATAATAATCTATAACTATAACTAATTCATACGAAGTCCAAATGACATGACGTCAAGTGTGTTGAACTTGTGTTGAGGTCCTCAACATTTCTTGCGTTTTGAGTTTTCCCAAATTCCAAGCTGAAGTACCTCGAAACTGAAAATTACAAAGGTTTACTTAATTACAACAATGCCACTCCGCTTTCATTTAGCCCCAAGCTTGCCATTGGGTCCCCAAGGCTCGTTGTCTTGAACATCTCCTTCATAAAGTGTCACGATAGCATTACTCTCAAGTGTGGCTCGTGACACTTAACCAAACAATATTAAATTACTCTTCACCTCTTCAATCTCAGTTATGGTATGAACTTAACTATTCGAATATTTAATATATATATATATATATATATATGCAACTCGATGGCGCTGATGCCTAGTGGGAAGGTAGAGAGAATGGATATAAGGGAGTGAGGTTGCAAATTTGGAGGGAGAAAGGCGAAGTTGAGATTAGAGATTTCAATAGAAGACAGATAACATTTAGCAAAATTGAGACAAGGGTTGGCATTTTATCGAATTAACTACCATACCACAACAACCACACCACCCACCCCCCCCCAAAACCCCCAATATGCTAATGTGCAAATTGAGTTACCTGTGATAGAAGTCAAAAAATGTAACTTCGGATCAATACCTCCACAGTCTATAAAACGTGTGGGTGAGATAAGGTTAATTAATGCTTCAATCTTGAATTAACCTTCTACTTTTCCTTTATATTTCTTTTATTACTCTTATATATTAAGTGTTCTATTTGATCGGAGATCACACGGTATCCTTAAAGGCTTTTTATGCCAGAGGCTAATCTGTACTCGGGGGTAATCTCAAAATGTTTCCTGTCCCTGGTCAACAAGAATAGATTGAGATTTAAGCTTCAAACAATGTCCACGAGATTCGACCCAAGTGTGCGGGTTTCATACTTGGAGGCGTTTAACAACTCGATCACCTATGTGAAGACCTGAAATTTTTATTTAAATAAATATATGTAATTCAATATTTGTTCAATACTATGAATTATAAATTTTGGGTTTGCTTCGTATGTCGTTATATGAGGAGAGGAGTTTCGACGAATTTTATTTTCGAAACGAACGTTATTTAGGGGGTCGTAAAAATTGACTTTTTATACGTTAGGAATTTGGAAAAAGCTTCCTTCATGAAAGTTGTAAAGCTCGTCGATACAAACTCGTGCATATGTGGAACACAATATTCGGAGTTAGTATGAATAAGTTATGAATATTTGAAAATTGAAATTTTCTATAAATATCAAGAAAAATCTGATTTTTGCATTAAGGACGAAAAAATTTCATTTTTGCGTTTTGGTCCCCCAGCCCTCCGTTCTCTCTCTCTCTCGTGCGAAACCCTTCCCCCCGTTTGCAGACCTGTCGACCCGACCCGACGCCATCGATCCGTCCTCCTGCCACGACCCAGCCTTCCCCATGGTTGTCGCTCCTCGCCCAGTTGATCTCTGCTCTTGCCTCGCCGTGCCACTGCCCCAGGAGCTGGTTCGAAGCGACCCCAGACGTAGAGGTCGACCCGATCGAATTCCCCCCGTGCCGGCGTTGCACGGGCCGATCCTCCACCTCTTCGTGATCACCTCGTCCTCCTGATCATCCTCATATCCTCCTTGCACGACGATTTTGAGTGTGGAGTGAAAGATCAAGATTTGAAGTTTTCGATAGCTGGGATTCAATTTGGAAACTGATAAGAGGGTCGAGATTAATCCAACTTCAAAGCTTGATCTAGGACAATCTAGACCAAATCTCGCTTAGCTCCAGTTATAAAAGTTGATCACCCTTTTATTTTGTAGAAGTTTGTTGTTGACGACTTTTGCATCGGAGGTGGTTGACTGGCGTTGACAGTCGCGTTGACCACCGTCTGACCGCCGCGTGTGGCGGCGCGTCGGACCATATTTTAAGTTTATATTATCTGGACCATGATCTATACATCCATATGAGCGTTTTCATATATCATAATGCTATTTTAGAAAAAGTTGATAAATAGTGGATTTACGTTTTGACGTTACTATTTACGGTTTTTACATTTCATCTTCGGTTTAAGATTTACGGAGATCAGACCATCGGTTTTACTTCAAATTTTAATATGCTGATTGTATGACTGTTCCGATGACTTTGTGAGGTCATTGGTGAAGATCTGATCGTTGGATCTTCGTATAATTGTAAAATAGTGATTCAGGAGGCGATTCGTGAAGATTCGTCCGTCGGATTTTCGTATAATTTTAATAGGATGTTTCCAAGGGCGATCTGTGAGGATCTGATCGTTGGATCATCGTTTAAATTCGATCCGACCGTTGGATCGTTTTTTTTTTTTTAGAATCCGACCGTTGGATCATCATTTAAGTTTATTTCATGTTTCATTGCTAAGTAAAGACTGTACTTGATTAGGTATTTGACGGTTTGAGTTGACGAGCATTTGAATTATTGTGATTTGATTGATAGAAGACGCAGCTGGACTAGAGGTGAGTAAATCGCACATGGTTCATTTAAGAACCGAGTTTAGTAAATTATATTGATTGATAATAATAGGCATTACTGTGTGAATGTCTATGTATATATATTTATTATTTGATGATATATATCTTTGTTGATGAATTGTGTTGAGAAAACAATATGTATGATTGTGTTGCTATTATTGTTTAAATGTTTACTTTTCGTGATTTATATGTTGAGAAAGGAGTTGAGTTTTATTGTTTGAGAAACAATAAATTGTTTTGATCTGTGGAGATCAATAGGTCACTAGTGTGACCATGGCATACTATCAGTGAACAACGCTCTTGTACCGGGCTGGTGGTTACTAATAGCATTATAATCGTGAACCACACTCTCGCGTCGGGCTGGTGGTTGTGATCAGTTAGAGCTCTAGTCTATTTGCTAAATGTGAGTGGTCTTATGAGGGTAACGTTGAGGTTACTTGTGACTTATAAGTATGAAGTTTAGAAGAGAGCTTGAGAATATTCATTATCTTATATTTTAGGAAATTTGGAGTTACCTTGTGTGTTTATACTTATTAACTTAAATTGTGCAATCTTTAAATTTACTCATACGGACTTTCAAAAGCTTACCGAGTTTTGTGTTGTTGCAATCCTAGTACATTATTCAAACGGTGAGCGGATAATCCTGCAGGTCAGGAGAATCAGGGTGGTGATCGAGCTGTTTAGTGTAGCAGTATTTGATTTATCATATTTACTTTTGTGAGGTTTGTTATGCTCATTGAGTTTTACAATTTAAGTTTGTGAGAGTGTGATGTAATAAGTAATTTGAAGATTTGGTTTTTCGTCTTATTGAGTGGGTGAGGTGTGATTGTTTATGAAAAAAATTTTGGACGTTTATTTGTTTAAGTGATTTAATTCATGTTTTGGATTTGAATTTATTATTCAAAATTCGGGACGTGACAACTTGTGGTGGTTATATATTAAGTTAACAATGAAGAAAAGATAAGTATATCTCAATCCGTCTAACCCGCCAAATCTAACACGAATATATGGCTATAAATCACCTTGATACAACTAGAATTTGTATTGAGCTTGGTTAAACTTTAGCTCGTTCGAGCTCGACTTGTAAAAGAAACAAATCAAGCTTGAGTTTTGGTACGCTTGGCTGTTGAGATCATAAGCAACTCATATTTATTCATGAGATAACTCAGATTAACCCTAGTTCGTTCACTCAAGTTCGATCAATATAGTTTATGGTCATAGATATTTTGGTTTTATAATTATTTTATTGGGTTAAAATATTCAATTTTATAAAACTACATAATTATTTGTGCTTGTCTAAACAACTTCAATTTTTGTTGTATCTCATAAAACAGAGAAGCTAAGTGATGGAAGAGAGGTTTCTTGCAAAGTAAAGTCTTGTTTAGTTGAACTATTAGCTATTCTGAAGGGTGTGCAATGGGCTATTGCTCAAGGATGGAGAAGGCTATATGTTGAAAATGATTGATTGGGAGCTGTGCATTTGGTTAATTGGAGTGATGAATGCCTTACTAATGAAGGTTTTTCGGTGGATAGATTCAGATTTTTAATGGGATTTATGGTTATACAAGCTATTCAATATGTTATGAGGGAGACTAATATGGTTGCCCGTGTAGTAGTAGGTTTTGTAGCTCGTGATAGTGGGCGGTATGTTTGGTTAGGGGTTGGGCCTTTTGGCTCATGGATATCATCTTTGGTGACAGATCAATAACTAGTTTGGTTAGTAAGGAAGGGAGTGGTGAATTAATTTCCATCATCGATCCTTCTCGTATTTCGCAATTTGATTTTCATACAATAAAAGCACTATGCATTCTCAAAAACAAAAATTAATTATCTTGTTTAAGTTATTTGATATTCATTATTTAGTCACACACATAACCTTGGGCTCCCAATTAAGCTAGTTACATAAAAGCCAAACCAAGCTAACCCAAACTTGAGCGTTAAGAAAAACATGATTATCCTCTGGGCAGGTATAATTTCTCTTGTTAAGAAAATTTTACAAATAGTACACCAATTAAAAGCCATTCATCACTGTGGTACCCTAACATTAAAACTCGAACAACTTTTAATACATGTCGTCCATGATGGTGTACGTCAAACCCCTATTTTTCAAGGGATATTTTCGTGTCTCCATGTGTTAATTCAATTTTTTTTCCTTCTACTCAACAAATATCATTTTTCTCAACCTCCCGCCGCTAAAACTTCAAGAACACCCACACCATCTTTTCCCTCACCTATGTAATAAAAAAAAACCCCTCCCCTCACTTCCTCATCCATCTCTAGATTTCTCTAGACCATCCCCACTTCTCCAAATCAAAATCAAACCCCCGAATTCTTCACCCCAATCCCAAAATCCTGTCTCAATCTTTAACCACCACCATGGCTGCTCAAAGGCAGTGTGGTCACCATCTACAATAGCAGCATAGTCGACGATGCCAAGAAGAAGAATCCATATAGCCTTAAGGTCGGCCTTGCCTAGATGTTCTGGAATGGTGTTATCATTGAAGTCACCAACGTCGATCAAGTCAAGATCGCTGAGGACGCTGACACCTGCTTCATCATCATCTTTAATTCGTTCCTATGAGTGTCCTTTTTGAATTAAACAATGATTAGGCCAAAATCAACCCAATAATTCAATTAATGGGAGGACTTTGTATGTGATTCAGATCATATGAAAAATAAATAAGGCTTGACAGCATGAAGCATGGTATGAGAGCTAGAAACACACTTCAGTGAGAGAATTGAATGGTTTTTTGGATTTGGGGTTTCTGGAAAATTGGTTTTAATGAGGGATTGGGAAAGATGGCTGAAAGCTAGACTTATGCTTGAAGGCCTTGATTTGCTTTAGGTGTTTTTGAATTTCTAGGTTTTTACTAGATTGTGCTGGATGCCTTTCTCAATCCTAAATCTCTCTTTATATAGACTCTATTGGGAACACACTGTTTTCGGGTAAAGAGGTGCTTACTTTAGAGATGAGGATTAGGAGAAAGCGAACGTTGTTGTAGTAGTCAACGATGGTTACAACAGAGGTAGCAGCGGTGACACAAAAACTAGAATGAGGTGGACGAGGAATCTTGAGAATTGTAAGCTCATTGTTTAAGGAAGAGGAGGATATCTCTTAACTGGTCACAAGATTTCCCTTTCAATGACTAACAGAAGGAATCAATCGTACTTAGGGATGTTGGCTAACTCTCTGTGTACAAGGTTGCTGCGGGGAAAGTGTGAGATATGAGATTGCTGCAGGGACGGAAGGTAAGACGGGAGCGAAGAAGAAGAAAAGGGAAGTTGGGCTTTTCTGACATGGACTTTGGGTTTTAAACTAGAGGTTGGCCCAATTCTTATGTTCACCATTTTGTTCTTGATTTGAATCATTGGGCTTGGATTCCAGTCCCAAGACCGAAATTACCTGTTACGTCCTGAACCTAGAATTTTCAATTTTCTAATTAATTTGACGGTAAATGTCAGTTACTTTTAATTTTTACTCCGTTATACGATTTTAGTGGCCCTAAAAGTTGACTTTTTGTTCGGGCCATGATTTGAGAAAATGTTCTTCATGAAAGTCGTAGAGGATGTTAAACCAAGAACATGCATACATGGTTCGTAAAAATCGGGGCTAGTATGCGAAAGTTATAAGCGAAAAACTAAATTTACTATTCTCGGTTACTGTTCATAGTAAGTTTCTTTAAATAGTGAGTTACTGTGGTAAGTTTCCAAATTTGGAAACTTACCCGGCCTCTTCTCTCTCTTCTCCCCCGACCCTTCCTCCTCCCGTTCGGCCCGATTCTCCCTCCTCCAAATTTCTTCGTTTCCGGCCACCCCACGACGAAACCCAGACATCCTTAGGTTCGCCTCCTCCTCCACGTCATGCCCATGGTCGTATTTCACGGTGTCTCGACTGGAGGAGCTCGGAATTGAACCAAGAAGATCACTATAGCAGTTTCGGTCTTTTGACGATTTCCGATGATTCCAGCCGTCACCGGCCGCCAAACCGGCGTCGAAGGTTCGGTTTTCATCACTGATCATTTCCCCTATGGTCTTGTATCACGATTTGTTGTGTAGAAGCCGAATTGATGAAATGAAATTTTAGGGTTCTTGGAAAATTTCTGGGTTTGTGTTCATCAGTTGATTTCGGCCGGTTTTAATTGTTATTTGGATGTGTTGTAGTTGAATGAAATGACCAGTGGGTAGAATTGATGTTGTACCTGAAATTTGGTGGCCATAGGAGGAGGTTGATTCCGGCGAGTAACCGCCACTCGCCGCCACTGTGGGCGGCGCGTGAGGTGGTGTAGGGCAGGTTTCCGACTGTCGTAATTTAGCTATTTAATCATTGGTATAATGTAGTTTCCATATTGGTGACCTCGAATTAATTTCGTGAAGTGTAGATATGGTTTTCGTTATGGTGTGAAATTCGTTAATTAATTTACGGATAATCCGTGTATCGGAATTCCTTAATCGGAAGCTCAAAGTAAAGAAATGAAGTTAGAAAAGTGAAATTGGAGATTTTTAAGTAAATAATAACAATTGGGATATGGTTGTGTTTTTGGTGAATTTAATTTTTATCCGTCCTGTACTTATCGGTTTATGAACGTTACATTGTACAGGACATGAGGAGGATTCTCACGAGGAGGGTTCGGATCGACCGCAAGCTTAGCCGTATACTGTGAGTGGACGTTTGATTTTAATTCATGCATGCGATTAAATTTTCTAAGTTACGAAATTATTTAAATTATCTTTTATTTAATGAGCATATTATTCGATTTTTGATTGTGGAATTATTTATAGTTCGAATTGCCGATTAGAAGTGGTTATGTTCCATTTCGAATTTCTTATTAGAAATAATCTTCGACGAGATTATTTCCGGAAATGAAAGTATCATTATTTATTAGTAGATTCGGGTTTTCCGAAAAATCTTCGGAAATGGGAGATTTCTTCGAGATTATGAACTTACTTTATTTTCGTATATTGGTTCATGATTTTGAGTCATGTTGGCGTGCGGGGCCACGTCGTTGGACTAAATTCCTTTCTTGTGAGACTTTGAGGAAGTCTCACTAATTCTCGATTTTCATATGGTTTTACCCACCATACCTGGGTCGATATACGTTATTGCTAGCTAGCCTATTAGTACTCCTCCCTACTTACTTTGTGTTTGTGGGTGAGTAGAGCCGAGCATGGGATGCTCTTGAGTGTGGGACACTCCGACCCGAGCCTTAGCGGCTCACTTTATTTTATTGTATGGTGATGACGTTTTTCCCCATACCTTTTAAATTATTTATTTATTTATTTATTCGTTCGACTAACAGGGTCGGTCGAACTTCCCTCAAACCAGCGGGGCTGGCTTAGTCATGAAAGTGATTTGAAATTTTAGTTCCCTATCGCATGCATAATAACGTTCTAAACAATAAGTGCGGGAAAGTAAGGAACATTTCCTTCTTAATTAAATATTTTTGTCCACTCACACTGACGTTTTACTGCTTACTTTCCCCTGGGCTTTTCAGTTTCTTTTGCCTAGTTCGCAGTGCTGCTATTCGGCGTAGGATCGAGGCTTAGCACCAGTCCTGCCACTTGCCTTTCGTAGGTTAATATTAACCTACCTCATGTAATATATCTGATTTTATTGTAGATTACTCTGATAACCTTGAGAGGCTTAGTATTATTGTGTATTAATTTCGTTGTCGGAGATGAGTTTTATTTATGGAGTTGAATATTAGAAGCCCCAGGTTGTATTGTATAAAATTTTACTGCCTTTACGCTTGGTTTTTAGCTTAGTAACTTGTGGTGGTTGTGAAATGTAGGATGACTGTATGTTGTTGGGTCTTGGATTTAGAAAAATTTGCTTTTGTTGTTTTTTTTACAGGTTGGGTTGTCCACTTTTAGGGGAAGTTCTGTCGAATTTTTCTTAAAAGTGGGCCCCGCAGGGTCCATCTTGAAAATTTGAGAGGATTTTCGGGATGGGTTCTGACAGTTGGTATCAGAGCTTTAGGTTTTCTGTTTCCTGTCACTTATACTATCTTATGTACTTGATGACATCTAGTATCTTCCGAGTGATGGCCCGACCGCGGCGGATCCCCATCATATGCTCTTCGATGCTAGTATGTTCTCAAGTGTATAGGGTAGTTGTCCTGGTATCTTTATTGTAAATTGTTTAATCTTCTTTTTAATCTCAGGTGTTATGCCTCCTAGACGCCAAAATCGCGGGGAGACTCCTCCCGCTCCAGGAGACGAGAATGCTCCTAGAGGATTAGCGGATGCCTTGAGACGTATTGTCCAACAGTTGACAGGAGCGCTTCCTGGCTCCAGGACTGATTTTACCATGGAGCGAGCAAGGAGACATGGAGCTTATAGTTTCTCCCATGCTCCGAATGCTATGGATGCCCAGAATTGGCTGAACAAGATGGAGAGGGTCTTTGCTCAGATTAATTGCCCAGAGGAACGGAAAGTGGGGTTGGCAGTAGACTTTCTTGACGGAGTGACCTTTGATTGGTGGGATACGACTAGCAGAGATTTGGGGGACGTTGGCCCGATAACTTAGGAACAGTTCAAGGAACATTTTAATAGGCGGTATTATGGCACAGCTATCCGTGACAGGATGAAGTATGAGTTTCTACATCTAGAGAAAGGGGACAGGTCGGTGACCGAGTTTGAACAGCAGTTCACCCAGTTAGCCCAATTTGTGCCAGATCTGATAAGTACTGAGGATGAGCGGATCTACAGGTTCATTGAAGGTTTGGGAGGTGATTATCGTGTCCAGTTAACAGCCATACCCTTTTATACCTATCATGAGGCGGTTAACGCCGCTCTGAGACTGGAGACTATGTATCTATCGGGTGTTCGACCCCGAGACTCAGGCGGTCTTAGCCAGGGCCCATCGAAGAAATCAGCTTCCACCTCCGGTTCAGGATCATCAGTAGGCAGTGGACAGAGTAGTGGATCTAGTGCTGGATCTCGTTTTAGACGCGGGGGACGCACCAGGAGATTCAATCGGGGACAGTTTGGTGGACGTCAGTTTGGACAGAGCAGGGCTAGTTCTAGCAGTCAGCACAGAACTCTAGTTAGTCAGCCAGCCCAGTATAGGCAATATCAGTCAATGGGGTGCTTCGAGTGTGGACAGCAAGATCATTTTAAAAGGGACTGCCCTCTGTTGACCCAGAGAGTCGCATCTACCCCTTTTCAGGCGACAGGTCAGTCATCCGCTGGTACTTCTACTAGTGGTAATGTTGCTTCTTCCAGCGGTACGCGCGCCGGTGCAGTGGCTCGTGGTAGTTCCCAGCAGGGTAGGGGTCAGAGAGGACGTCCCACGACTCATGCAAGACTACATGCCATGACTCAGCAGGAAGGCCGCGATTCACCAAATGTTATCATCGGTATGTTATCTGTGTTTGGTCAGCCTGCTTATACTTTAATTGATCCTGGTGCTTCGCATTCTTTTATGTCAAGTAGATTTGCATGTTTTGCAAATGTACCATTGTCCCCCCTTATGGACGAGTGGTATGTATCTCTGCCTGCGGGAGCATCATTTAAGATAGAGTGGGTTTTTAAAGGTTGTAGCGTTTTGATTGATGGTGTTGATTTGGAAGTTGATCTAATCCCTTTAGATCTTGTTGAATTCGATGTGATATTGGGAATGGAGTTTTTAGCAACTCACCGGGCTAATGTTGATTGTTTTCGCAAGATTGTAGTGTTTAGAAGTCCAGGGAAGCCGATAATTTTCTTTCAGGGTGATCGGAATGTTCTTCCTTCTTACCTGATTTCGGCTTTAACGGCTGAAAAGCTTCTGAACAAGGGCTGTCAGGCTTACTTGGCTCACATGGTAGATACCAGCAGGGAGGAGTTGAGTATTGAGGATATACCAGTTTTTTGATCAACTTCCTTTCACCCACTCTCTTCAATATGCTCCCAATTCCATTCAGGAATAGTCCCCAAGCTCTACCCATTCTTACACCACAAAGATATATTCTTATCATCTCCATCACTCACCATAACCAAATATGCAGAATCACAGACCACATGGAACAACCTAGTAGCCCAGAAAATTCACAATAATTTCGCCTAAAAATATGCAAGATCCTAAGCCCAGCTCATCCTTTCTGCCTCCATTGACGCATTGGTGATATCGTCTTTGAAGGAAGACATCTGGTCTCTACCAGTGTGTCGTGGCGACTGGAGGTTTGTGGGGGGTTGGGGAGTGTTCTCGATCTATTCAAGTGGTAATTAACACAAAATTGAGCCACCAATCAGAGAAACAAAGAATCAACCTTAACCTTTCAAACATAAATAAAGAAAGTTCAAATGCAAAGATTAAATAATTTCCCAATAGCCAACTCAAACTCAAACTCATTCCAACAACCAAAAAAAGCTGAAAGATCAATTCTTGGAATTCATAATCAAAGTCTACCAACTTATTCATGGTTCAAATGAAAATTTTGAAAAGTCAAACACTGATTCAAACATTACCATAACTATTTGAAAATCTAAGTGTGATAGACTCGCTGGAAAGTTGAACTCGCACTTGAAAGTTTGAAATCCGAGAAAAGGAGGAAGACCTCCAGTGCTGAGAGGGATTGATGATGGTAGGTTGCAGGGCGCGAAGGCAGTAGAGGTCCTCCACAGCCAATAGCCTCCCCGATATGCTCTTTATCGCTTCACTTTTCACTACCTTTGTCTCCATGGCTGCTCTTCCTCTCTTAGCTTTCTCTCTTTTGCGAGCAGTTGTGAAAATTGAATTGCAAGTCCTCAGTATCTCTCTATCTTTCTGATCCAGATGGTTCATGATCTGATCTGGGTCGTGTAATCCTAAGTAGGTAAACCTAAAGAAAAATCTTCTAAAAAAAAAGTGCCTAAAGAAAAAGAAAAAAAAAAGGTAAATTGAAAAGAATAGAGATGGAGGAAGTCAAGGTTAAAAGAGGTATTTACTCTTAAAATGGGTCCTACCAAGTTGAGGTAGCTTTAAAGAATTAGCCACGCTAGCCACTTAACGGCAAAATTTAATGGAGAGTTAACGGAATGGACCTATTGGGTGAGAAATTGAGAGTGGGAGTAAATATGTCAAATTAGAAGGTAAGTGACTAAAGTGTTTTTTCACTAAAAGTTCAGGGAGTAAACAATATTTGACCCAAAGAAAAATAAACATTAGGTTTTATAAGAGAAGCTTTAAATGATGCATTTTAAAAGACATATAGTAAGTGAGTAGGCATAGAAGTGAGTAAAATGAATTGAATAAGTGTAGGCCTCGTGAAAATATATTATGAAAATTTGAGTAGAAGTGAGACATATGTAACTTATAAATAGTAAAAAGTATATACCAAATAGATAAATTCAAAAATAGAATAGTAATAAAACATGTGCTTTCGGTATTGAAAGTATGAAAAGTTAGCAATAAACATAAATTTTTGAAAATAGACGGATAAATTAGTGCATAGAAAATCAAAAATGATTTTTGAGTAAAGCAAAGTATGCAATTCTATATATGTGCTGAAAGGGAATGACATTGGAATTGAAACGAAAGCATGGTTGAAATGATGTAGCACAAGTTAAAAAGAAGATTGTTATTGTGGCTTAAGGAATTGAAAATGATGAAATATAAGAATGGTATGTAAGGTCGAGCATGACATGAATGTGTGAGGAAAGCGAATATAAATTTGAGAAAAACAATTTTCTTTACTTGAGTCCACTTTTGCTTGGATTAATGAATAGAATGGTTTGTATGTGGTATATAATGCTTTCTTTCACATAACTTGCATTTGCCTTAGTTTGCTTCATTTAGCCCTTGATGCTTAATATGCCTATTGCAATAATTTTTGTTGCTTGACTTTAAGTAGATTAAGCTTGTGGCAACCTTGCATAGGCATGTATTAGGCACGTGTTTTGAATGCTTCGGCTTGTGGTTGCCTTTTGTGTTCTGAATGACCATGAAAGAGAGCGTGTGCTTTGGAGATGGGCTTGGCATGGCTCTATCATGGCTTTTAGAATGGATGCACGACCATCAAAATATGAGCTTGGCAAGATATGCTTTTGAATGTATTAGATTCATGTGCATGTTGCTTATATGCTTGGAGTAATCCTCTTAGTCATGAATCCGCTTGGTATGGGATTGAGCTTGGCGTGGTTATAAAATTGAAGTATATATTAACTTGTCATATTTAGATATGGCTTGGTATATGAATTTACATAATATTCCATCTTAAGCGATTAGGAGAGAGCGTGTGGGCTTAACATAATGACATAGTTTTTGCACAAAGTTTGGTATTGCAATAGTAATTTGATGTAAGTAGGTTGATCAAAGCAACTTGTATTGTTTAGCAGTGATTTATAGCATGGCAACAGCAATGGATGGCTTTGCGGCACCATCGATTATAGCAGAAATTTAGTTGACAACGACAACTTCGTCCTTGCAATATATAAAGTGCAGGTAACTATAAACACTGCAGTAAATAAGAATTTGGCCTTAGAATAAGTTAGAAAACTGATAATTTAGCTTGCATTAATACATGGCTTTGTAGTAATGGCTGTACAGCAACATCTTGTGTTTAAGCAAGAGAAAGGTATTAGTGTTTTATCAGAATTTTTGAACTAGGTCTCTCTGTAGAGATATATTGGCAGTGGCTTGTTGCTTCCGCATAATAAGATATGGATTTACGTCAATGAATGTGTAGCAGCATCTTGTATATATGAAAAATGAGCATGAGAAGGGAATTTGTGCTTTCTTAATACGAATTTTGATACTGTAGTTTGGAAAATTGTTCATTAGGAGAGCTAGAGGTGATAAGGAGGTACATAGTACTTATGGATATGATTTATAAGCTAAAAGGTATGGCTGAGGATCATTAAGGCTCAAAGAATACAAGACTTATGTTTGCTTGATGCTTGAAGTTTAAGAAAATGAGTTATGGCATGTTGGCTCTCATTGTGATTGAAAACACTTCACCGGTATTATGAAGATTATAATTGCTGCAGTGGTGAAGTAAGACTAGTGTTGGGGTTGACTGAAGTTATTGTAGGAATTGACTAAGATTGATGTGTTTGCTTAATACTTCTAGGAAAGCAAGGTTGTTATGATGGCACTAGCAATGATTCTCATGCTAGCTAAGAGAAGGGAGAAATATGACTCTCATCTTGCTCATAGTAGAGTGATTTGCTTGATGTATGAGTGGCTTGCATATTTTTTTTATATTTTCTTTAATAAGCATGTTTGCTTGATATGAAACAAGGTAATGGCCATAACATGAGTCATATGAGATTAGCAGATCAACATGTAGCTAATCATATAGTTACTGCAGTACATAACACAAGCTTGAACTAAGTCCTTAAGACTTGGGCGTAAACTATGCTTGTTATTGATTTCACACCTCAGCTTTCGAAGACAATTACACTGTTTTGGTATAGATTTTAGCATAGGAAAAGAGATAATCAAGCATGGAATATTTATCATTTTTCCAAAATTTCATCTGCATAAATCAGTCTCTCAAGCTTGTCTGCATGCCAAATAGTTGAAATGAATCACCAACTACTGTAGTGCTTTCTGATTATAGTAAAACATTATCTTAGAGAATCATCAAGTGTACAAACTTCATTTATGGACTAAAACTGCATCTATATGGAGTATAACATAGCAACAAGAGAAGCAAGTTTTTTTCTTCTAATTATGCTGAACATTAGCCAAAGCTTGTCTGCATCAACTTTTCAATTGAAAGATAAAAAACCGTAGTGCTATGTCACCGCAGTAAATGTTTCGTCATTGCATAGGTCATGAGAATGAATATTATCTTAAAAACTGAACTAGATGGTGATTAAGACAATAGAAGATTTGACTAAAGCAGTAAGAATGGAACAAAGGCTTTCCAGTTAAGAAAAGGTGTAACAAAGTCTTTTTACTAGAGAAAAAGTGTAACGAAGACATTTTACTAGAGATAATGTGTAACAAAGGCTTTTTACAAGAGAAAAGGTGAAACAAAGGTTTTGCTTGACCCTTTAAAACAAATATTTTTGTCTATACAGGGGAAGATTTTGTTCATGGTTGCAAAGGAGTCTTTGCCATTGGCTAATGAAGGCAAAGACCCAATACCCAATTATCTTCACCATAATTCCATCAACTTTAACCTCAAAACATCCAAATTCTCTATCTTCATCAATTCAACTTAATCCAAAATTGTAGATCAATCTTGCCGATATGTTCATACCTCCATCAATTCTTTGTTTCTTTGGTTTGAAACTTTGAATTGCTGTTTTGCTTTTTGGGTTTTTAGTGTGTCATGGATGGTGTGAGAGATAATTTTATGGTCAGGAGGGTAAAAAGGGAAAAAGAAAAAAAAACTTACTATCAAAGAAAAAAGGAAAAAGAAAAACTCAGAAAATAAAAAGACGAAATTATCCATGAAATTGCTTACGTGACAATAGAGTTAACGCCGTCATAGAGAGGGTATGAAAATTGTGTCGAGTTTAAATGTTGAGGTAATAATGTGATAGTTTTGAAATGTATTGTACCAAAATATACTTTATTTGAGATACTATTTATTTGTAAAATTTTCTTTTCTCGAAAATCAAAATCCGTTTGACCAAAAAGTGTGTATTTGTATTTTTTTTATTTTCTGGATTGGGTAACATTTAACGGTTAACGATTTTACCACCGAAGAAAATTGACCGAAAAAAAGCCAGAAAAGGGAAAGAAGGAAGATGTGCGCATATACCCGCCTGACCTGCTTCATCTCTCCCGCACTGATTCCTCCCCGTTTTTGATCTCAGCTCCTCCCCCAAATCCTCCTCCCCTAATTCACTTCATTTCATCTCAATCCCCTTCAATTTCTCCTCAATTCATTCAAAAACCCCCCAATTTCAATTTCAATTTCAATTTCCTCTTCCTCTGCTTACTTAGGGCTCTCCTAATTCCTTTTCGATTGAATTCATCTCTCAACCGCGTCTTGGTTGCTGGCAACGGACAGGTAAAATGCTGATTATCACTAGCTGATTGTGGGGAATTTTGAAATTTCGGAGCTCATGGGGTTTTGGGCGTAGCTAGATTTTTGTGGTGATTTTGAGCTTTTGATTTGAATGGTTTAGAAGCTTGGAATTTGTGTTGGGTGAAAGAGCTGACCACTTTTGCTTGTGGGTTTTGTTTTTAACTATGCATGTTTTACTGTTGAACAAGTTGCTGCAAGGTTGGATGTGCAAGGAGACAATCCTCCTGTTTGGCTAATCAAACAGCGTGCTGTAAATTTAGATTGCAAACCGACCCAACTAGGCCAACGAGTTGAGCTTGATTTCGTGGTTTTCGTGAGAGGAGGTTTGGGTATAGGTAGCGGGAATATATGCTTGTGAGAGGGTAGTATCATTTAATTATGGGCTTAGTTTTGGTGGCTATTATAGTTAACTGCAGTATATTTTGTTTGCCGATAGGTATTTGGTAGGAGGGAAAACTTACGGTTTATGTTGTTCCATGATGTGAAAACAGGTAGAAAGGAATTCCAATTGATTTTGGACAGGTTCAGAAATTGCTCAACTAGGAATTGAGAAACTAATGTTAAGCCCTGGGAGCAATGTAAGACGGGGTAATGCAGCACAATCATCAGCGATGCCTCCTTTGCCCCAGTGTTTGCCGTTGGAGCCTATTATGTTAGGCAATCAAAAAAGTACACGGTCGGGAGAGCTTAGAAGAGTTCTTGGATTTCCTCTTGGGAGTACATCGGAGGACCATTCTTTTGGAGTTTCCAATCCTAAGCCTCCGCCTTCCGTGGCAACAGAGGAGCTAAAGAACTTCAAAGAAAGTGTGCAAGATGCCTCTAGGAAGTCCAAGTACAGTACATTCCCTATACTACCTCTTGCTATGATAGGTTTTTCACAATAGAATCACACATCACTAACGGTTGTTTTAATGTCTCAAAAGTATTGTTATTGATGGCCTTGTGAATCATAATGTTTGAATCCTCATATCATTAGAGTGAGTGATCAACATATGGCTTTCTTTTCCTCAAAGCAATTTTTTTTCAGGTTAGAGTGACTGGTGACTCTTGTAAGGATTGGTGCTTTTATTTCAGAAATTGTCCATTTAAGATGTAGGCTTAAAACATGGTCCGCATAATCTTCTCCTAATGGAGCACACACTAGAATTTGTGTTCCATATATTAACATGGTTTCTGTTTACCAGGGACAGAGCAAAAATGCTGCGGGAATCCATATTCAAATTGGATAAGTACAGAGATGCTTTGAGCTCAAAGAAGCGACAGCGGAGTGATCTTTCTTCAAGTGAGAGGTCAAATGGAGTAAGCTTAGTGAAACTGGGAAGTCAAATTCATAAAAATCCTCACGGAATTATGACTCAAAGGCTAGAAGACAGAGCCAAGGGTGTTGGGCTCAGTAAACGCGTTCGTACGTCGGTGGCTGATGTGCAGGTTTGTATTTAAAAGTAACTTCGAATTTTGCTATTGAAAAATACAACTTATCCAATTGTGTAGCAAATATAAATTGAAACGACATTGAATGAAGAAGAATTACTTCTTACATTTTGTTATCTTAGCAACTTTTTTATTAAGGTTACTTATCTTTAGAATCCTTATGTAATAGAAATAATCCTGCTTTAGTCTTTATAGAAGGAAAAGAGAACAAACAAATACACAAATAGAGAAGTTTCCGTTCCTGTCTACTTCTTGGACCAGAAACTGATTACTAAATTGATTGGAGAGTTTCATGCATTTACAGTTGTTAGCAGCTTTCGCTTCATTAACTATGATTTATGCCTTTGAGGTGATGACTACAATGCATCTTCCTTATCAACTCTTTAAGATATAAACACTTTCTAAATTCTACCAGGCAGAAGCTAGGTCAGCTGCCACCTCAAGGCAGAAGGTGGTCACAGACAAGGATGAAAACATGCTTCAGGCTGTTAGTGGGGCTTCTGTTCGGATTGAAGAAAAGACCCATGGATTGCTTTCTGGAGGTGAAGCATTGGATCAAAAAACAAAAAAGAAACGTTCTGTGGGAGCAGTGAGCAATAGGGTTATGGGTGGTGAACATGATGTAACAAGAGCTACTCACCCAAAGCTGAGTGGTGATTCTAAGTTACGGTCTTGTGATTCTAATATATTCAGGTATCATGTATATCTATCAAATTATCTGTAATTCCACCTGAGGTTCACAGTATCGTACTGTACATCAGACCTCTACCATGAGTATTTCTTGAGAATAGAGATACTACTTTATCTTGCAGTTGTTCTATATGATCATATCAACACTTACAATAGAAGAGTAAATGGAGGGCAAAAGAACTGTTTGTAATGTAAAGGTTTTCATTTTGTGCAGATTAAAATCTTCTCCTGGAGTTAGTGGAAACAACAAGTCGGACGGTTCTGTAGAGTCTAATAATTTTAGTACCTCTACAGTACTCAAGAATGAGCCAGAAAGTGCTGTTACAAAAGACCGTTCAGCTGTATTAGAGCCGAAGATTGTTCTGAAAGCAAACCATAAGTATGAATTTTATTCTGATATAATCTTATTCATTTGGACGGTGTACAGTAAAATTGTGAGCCAGTAAAAACTTGTTTGATTAAAGACCAATTTTGTGGCTGGCAATGTTGGCTTTAAGTTGTTAATACGAGGTTATTGATTTGTTCATGGCTCTGTACATCAGGATAAAGGTTCAAGAGGATAATGTCGCAGGCTCTCCTAGTACTCTGATTAAAGGAAAGGTCTCTAGGGCACCTCGAACAGGTTCCAACATGAGTGTAGACTCAACTACTGTTCCCCCTTCATCTGGAGTTCTTCAGGCTTGGGAGCAGCATACTGGTCAAAACAAAATCCAAGCGGCAAGTGGGATTAATAATCAGAAGTACGCAATGCCTAACGGTTCTTCTATAGCTATGGCCCAGTGGGTTGGTCAGAGAACACATAAAACCTCCCGCACAAGGAGGACAAATCTAGTCTCTCCTGTATCAAACAAGGGTGAGGCTCAGATTTGCAACCAAGGCATTGCAACGTCTGATTGTCATGCTAGAACTTCTTCTGCTGGGACCAATGGAGCACAACTAGCCAGCAACTTAGATAATCACACCCCCAAATGTAAAAAAGAACTTCAGAATGCTTCATCTCCATATGGGTTGACTGGAAGTGAAGAACTGGGAGCTGGTGAAAACAAGTGGAAAGATAAGGGGGCGAACAACAGTGACATTGCCTTAGCTACAGATCAAAAGGCTGGGGCATATTTATCACCCATCAAGAGGAATAAATTACTAAATAATGAATCAGGAGATGGTGTGCGACGACAAGGAAGAAGTGGAAGGGGTCCGACTCCATTGTTGACGAGGCCCGGCATTCCTCCAATGAGGGTGAAATCAGAGAACGTACCAACTAAAAAGCATCTTGAAGACATGAAACCTGTGGCTGATAACAATAAAAGGTGTATAAACTTTTCTGTATTTGTCCAAAGGTCTTGCTTTAATGAATTTAGTACAAATATTGACCAAGTCTCTTTGTAATTTATGGGATTTAGTAAAACAGGTCGTCCACCTCCGAAAAAGCAGAAAGATCGCAAAGCCCTAACTCGTGTTCAGTCAATAAGTTCATCAGATTTCACAGGTAATGTATCAGATTTCACAGGTAATGTTGAAATAATGTGTGTAGTTTCAGCTATGTTGATTTTCAAATTTTTATTGTCATCTACACATTCAATGTATTTATATCTGTTGATATGTGATTGCAAATATTAAACGATTAAAATCAGTATTCCTACTGCATGGACAACATATGTTCTCGATAGTCGACTGTACATTTTGATGCGACTAGCAATTTCATGTAGTTAGAGGCATACATGCAACAGATTCTCTGTCATCCCCCTCTCTTATTGAGAAGAGAGGAGAAAGAAAACCACGGTATCTAGTGTTGAAATACCTGTTCACTTGCTTCTCGTGATATGTATGGTGTATATCTTCAGGAAGAAGTCTATTGTTTCTCGTTTTGATAATGAGTTGACAGTATCCATTTGTTTGTCATTCGCAGTGTTTGTTTAACCTGTTCTGTCTGAAATACTTTGTGGACAACTGCATTCGTAGAACTTGGCTATGTTACCTTTTAATATGTATTCAAATGTCCTTTTCAGGTGAATCTGATGATGATCATGAAGAACTGTATTTGGCTGCCACTTCTGCACGTGATGCTAGTAGTATGCATTTTATTTTTTAAATACACGCACAAACACGGACACACAGTTCAAATGTTCGCTGCAAAAGCAGCATATTTTTGGTAGATATCCATACCTATCACTAACATCGTAGCTGGTTTCGGTAGGCCTTGCATGCTCTGGTCCATTTTGGAAGAAAATGGAATCCATTTTTGGTTCTCTCAGCTCAGAGGACATATCCTACTTGAAGCGGCAGGTAATGAATGGGATACCCTGATGCATTTAAAATTATATAAACTCTTGTTTTGGACACTTAAATATTGCTTTTTTCATTTTCGATATTGGACAGCTGAGTCTTGCTGAGGAGCTTGATGAGAGTTTGTCTTGGATTCTTGGAGATGAAACTAATGTTTCGGTATACAACTAGCCATGATTCCTTAAACTCTGTGTTTTGTTTACTTTGAGATCTTCAAGTTTAGTGTTCAACTGAATACAATAGGAAATAAGTTTAACTCTTTCATGAATATTGACTAGTTGTGAACTTATTGTTTAGGCTGCTCTTAGGCATAGAGAATTGCCTAATTGTTCAGGGGAGAGACAAGGGAACAGTTTAAATCAAGATTCATCGAGGACTGAATCTTTGTGTGATAAATTTGGCATGGGAAGGTTGGACAAGGTTACTCCATTATACCAGAGAGTTCTTTCTGCTCTGATTCAAGAAGACGAAAGTGAAGAACTGTACAACCACAGAGAAGGCAAAAGTATGCACCTACAGTATGCGAGTGATGATTCTCATTGTGGTTCATGTAACCTGAGTGACGTTGGACCCAAAGATTGGGACAGAATAGAATCAGAAGTTGAGTCGAAAGTGGACATTCAGAATCAGAAAAGTTGCTTGTTGGACAGACTTTCTTTTGATAGAAGTGGTGGAACTAATACATTTAGGAATAGAAATCGGGAGCAGTGGCACGGAGATGACGAATTTTCTCATTCTGATGCGGGGCATATTTATGAAATGTGTCCTGGTCAACTGCAACCTAGAGATGCAAGTACTCCAAGCTTCCCAACTTCTGATTGCCAGTATCAGTCGATGTGCCTGGATGATAGGCTTCTTCTGGAACTGCAGAGTATTGGTTTATATCCAGAGACACCGGTAAAATCTATTTTGCGCATGGTCCAATATAGAAGTTTCCTGACAAGTCTTGTGCCTTTATTGTTCTTGATTATTATCTATGGTTCTCACCTTAATTGACCATTGTTGCAGCCTGATCTAACAAGTGGAGAAGAAGTTATTAATCAAGATATAATGGAACTGGAGCAAGGCCTACATCAACAGGTTGTATTTCTCAGATAGTCCTGTTTATGTAGGCTATATGAATCACGATGCCTATTCAGAATTTTACAGTGAATATACACTGTTTATCCACTCTGAATTTCTTGGTTTCCAATTTGAACTTTTCTTTCTTTATAAATTACTTTGTTTCCCTGTTTCTCATTTTTTACATATCTTCATAACTAATAGATTGGGCGGAAGAAGAAAAGCTTAGCGAAAATTGATAAAACTATTCAGAAAGAAACATCTGAAGAAAAACGGTATGTTTCACATCTTTGGATTTATTTACTGATTGTACTATTTAACTTTTTCTCTCTTTTGTTGTTGTTCATTCATGAAGCTTTAAGTTAATGTGGTTACATATACAGGAGAATTGAACTAGTTGCAATGGACCAGCTTATTGCAATGGCTTACAGAAAACGAATGGTAATTTGTTTATTCCAGCTTTTCATAATTTATGCGTGTTAATTTTTAAATGTCCATCCGTCTTCTTGATTTCAGATATCTCATGGGAACCTAATGAGTATTGACCACACATGTTACATGCAAATCTCTGCTATAGGAGTAGCTCTAGTGTGATTAACTTTGCTATCAAGAATTCATTCTGTCAGTTAATTTATCCTGGACAGGGTGGTGCTATTCGCATCCGCTTTCTTATGTCCCCGCCCCTGGTTACTTTTAGAGTTCCTAGGGGACCCAGGAGTGAGGACAACATGGCACTATTTCCACCACTTTCCTTTTTCTGACCCCTGTTATACTATATTACATCCATGTACAAATTTATTGTAAAGGATTACTTTAGGCACCTAAAAAAATGTAAAGGAAGTATGAAACAAACAAAAAAATAAGATAAAAATTAAGTGTGAACAGTGCCATTGCTCGTTGCAATGATCAGCTAGAAGGTGGCAAAATCCCTAGGAGATTGGTGTTGAAACCTTGATATTTTAATGACGAGTGATGAGCTACTGAACAATTCTGTCGCTTTATTTTTTCAGGCATGCCGTGGGTATAATGGTTCAAAAAGTGCTGTCCGTAAGGTTTCAAAACATGTTGCATTGGCTTTTCTCAAGCGCACACTTGCTAGGTGTCGAAAACTTGAAGAGAGGGGCATTAGTTGCTTTAGTGATCCTGCTCTGCAGAATGTCATCTTCTCTTCACCTACATGCAACAATGTTGTAAAATCTGTTGACTGTGTTGGCTCTGGAACTGCTAGTAATACATGCAACGATGCTCATCAAACCGAAGTCAGAGGATCAGGTAATTGAATTAGACTTCATTTTATGGTGTCAACGGATGCCTTTTTATTTACAGGCAGGCATCAAATATTCTTTTGGTTGAGGAGCTCCTGCTCCCCTTCTTTTCCCTCTCATTTTTTAGTTTGAAATTTCTCTCACCTATTCTTGTTACTTACAATATGGGATTTATTCTTCTATTTCATCTATAGGTGCGGTTTCCAGCGGGTTTGGTAGGTATGATTCCCATAGTGATAATCTTTACAAGGGTTCATCAGAGGCTCTCCATGTTATCGTTGACTCATCTGCACAAGATTCTTCCAAGCTGGGATCCATGAACTTGAATAAAGACAAGGGCAAGAAGAGGGAAGTGCTGCTTAGTGATATTCTTGGAAGTGCTTCCTCAAGGATAACTTCAACTGTTGACAGCATGAATGAAGTAAAGGAAAAGAGAACCGAGAGAGATAAGGACCAAAGTAGAGATAATTTGAGAACCAATGCTCAGAGTGGAGCTGGTGGTTCATCTCTGGACAGCTCCCGAGGTGAACGCAGAATAACCGGGAAGCCCCAGCAAAACAACAATACTCACTTACCAAGCCACTCAGTGCCGAATGCGAGTAATAGAAAAGGCGGGGTAGGGCCAGCATTGCCTGGTAATACTCCTGTGCATTCATCTAAAGAGCCAGAGGACCAGATGGATTATGGAAATATGCAGCTACATGAACTAAATTCGATGGAAGAGCTAGGCCCCTCTCTGGAAATTAATGAAAATCAAGATCTCGGTTCATGGCTAAACTTTGATGACGATGGCTTGCAAGACCATGACTGCATTGGTCTTGAAATACCAATGGATGATCTCACAGGCTTGAGTATGCTTATTTGAGATGGTACTATATATCACCCCATTGCCTTTGGTTGCAGATAAGTATATAACTTCCATTTCAGGCTTTGCGCACACTGATGATCTAATTTTGTTGCTGCATTTGTCCAAAGTGATTAGTCCCCACTTCTTGTCAAGATTTCTGGTCATATGTAGGAACTTCTGCTGTAGATAATGAGTCAATAGGGTAATTGTTAGAATTGAAATTGCAATGGAAGGCAGTTATTGTTACTTGACCTGAGATGGTCCAAGCTTGAAATCTGGAGAATACCCAAGGTTTTGAACATCTCCGAAATTGCTGAAACTATTGTAATTTTTTACCGTACCGATATTTAGCAAACTTCCAGAATTTGTGTGAAGTTAGTTTGTTTACAAAGTAACACAATTAAAATTCTTTAATTTTATGTAGAGATTTTATTGAAGTCATTCCTCAGCGAGGTTCTTGATCCTTGGTGTTTAGAGGTTTCATTCAATTTTAAGCAAATTTTTACATCGTCAAATTTTAACCAACTATGATATCGTACTTTCTCCAAAATTCTATGTACTCAGTTCACTCCAGATGCTGCACAATACCACACAAAAATACGGGACAGCCATCAAAAGCATACTAGCAGAGCGCAACTCCATGCTGTAGTCACTGTTGCTGGTGCCTATAGTCATAGAGTCGCTGCTTCTGGTGCCCTTGCCCTTCTTTAAAGAGGATCCGATGTCTCCCCTTAATGCCCTTGCTTGGACACTATGAAGGCGCCTGATCAGTTTAGCGTCGGCTGGGGTTTCCTCTGTTCAGGCAGAGATAAATTATGTGGTTGTAAACACCACAAATAGCACAGGGCTGCTCCACGACTGTGTCTAGTTTCTGGGTATCGATCTGTTTGCAGCTCCAAGTGGCTGTTAACACTACAATGAAAAGGAAAGAAACATCTCAAGGCCAACCTAGTAGGCACAGCTGAAGTTTATTTGCTACTCAAAAACATATGTATAGAGTTATAAAACACTAGGAGTCTAGGACAATTACACGCGCATATATACACTCCGGCAACTGATTCCAGCACAAGAGTTAAGCTATGAAGAACATATTAGGTAAGCCAGATATTCTGACTCGAACAGTAATACATGTATGTTCCTTTTAGTTTCCATTGCCCCATTCAAAGTACAGCAAAGAGAAAAAGCATTGCTTCAAGTTCAATCTTAGTAATGGTAAGCTTATTAACCATTTAAATTTGTTCAATTATAGCTTGATTTGTTCAAATAGCAGAGCCATGCTACCGACTTGAAATACTCTCCAAGGAACAAAGAAGAAATGATTTAGTAGCAAACTAGCAATTGAACTCGGGGGATAGTACATCGTAGATTGCCAACACTGAGAAAGAAACTTTAGAACAATGACCAAAATTCTGTTCAGAATGATATTCATTAACAAAATAGTGCAACGAACTGAAAAATAAATTTTCCTCTAAACATATTCTATCAAAATATCTCTTAAAACTATTTTCCGATCAAACAAAAATAAGAACATGTTACCACACAAAGGATATTCTACTGCCTATTTCAAAAGCAAACATTTCCAATAGAAAAAGACAATGTCTTACACAAACCTAATTTTAGCGAACAAACACGTATCTTTTCCTCTCTCAAAACCCTCGATCAGAGTTGGAGCTCCCCCAAGTAAACTGATCTTTCTCTAAAATCCTAAAACAAAACTGAAAAGCATACCATAGTTATGATTGGACTTGGCTGCAGCTTCTCCAATCTTCTGCAGCAGTAATTCCTTTGGCGTAAAGAAAGTCCACGTACGTTACAGACGGCGGATTGCCATGGAGAGCTCTATCTGGATTTCAACTGAGGAAGTTTTATTACATTGTGTGAGAATTAACATGTTCAGGCTAGGTTGCTTGCATTCAAAGCAAGCAAATTAATTTAGAGTAATGTTAGGTGAATCACATTTTTGGGTACCGTGCCACTTGCATCTCATCACCTTATATGGCAGGCGATGCTCTAAATATGGCTGCAAAATACTAGATGGAACAGTTTTTAGTGAAAAGTCTTTTGCTTGATCAAATATGTAGAAATCAAACCAATGATAACACAATTCTGACGCAGTGTAAACCTCACCACTGAGCAAACATGACTGCGAGGCTATTTATGTAGCCCACACACAGAAAACAATCCACTATGATATAGAGTTTACAAGAAACAAGTTGTGGTATTCAACACAACCACATTACAAGCAAAATAGCTAACATGTTTTACAACTTGCACAACCTACTCTACACAAGAATAAATTGTCCTATAGCAGCAGAGTAATCTGGACTGTCTTGACTTCCTTTCTTACCGAGCTCAAGTAACACAACAAAGAAAACACACAATAATCAATCACTGAGAATTTTTCATGAAAATGTTTTCAAGGAATATGCAGCACACACACAATATCCTATTATATCAAAAACTCTGCAAACGTGCACTAGTTTTCAAACCCTTTTATAGAGGAGTAAGACTCCCCCTCAATCAGATCACCAAAATAAGATAAACAAGGAAGGGTTTTAAAACTGTTTAATATGCAATCACAAGGAAGGGTTTTAAAACTGTTTAATATGCAATCAAATCTTTTCTAACTTTCTGGATAATACCATCTTTATCCAATATGAAGAATAAAACATTTTAATGCATATCTGATTCTCAAAACCAGTTAAGATCAATCACTCATAAGCAGATAAAGATGAGACATCAATTAAGATCAAATTAGATCAACAAGATTGCTGAAACGGAGGAGAAAAATGTTCTCCTAATAGCCTTGGGAAAGTTAAGTGTTGAATGGTAATAGCCCAATATACTTACAATCTCCCCCTTTAGGCATTCCCATTCAACACATAACTTTGTCATCTTTTTGTCCTGCAGATTAGTCATCACAGATAATCAGATAAACACATTAACCTAGAAACAAACTAGCAAACAAGAGTTAGACAAAAAGGTGTTACTTGGATTAAGGAATCAGTTTCCATCCTTTTCCAGATCCAAGCAACCAAAGCAATTACCTAACAAACACAACAAGCATCCAAATAGTTTGTGCTTATGCACTTACAAACAAAAACCAAAATAAAAATATTGTCCAGCGAAAGTTAAAATGCAGAAAATAAAAAAAAAAACTAAAAGATGAATTTTTTTTTTTTTTTTACTTCTCCCCCTTTGAATGGGAAGGCACATCAAACTCCTCCATAAGTTTGGTTACAGTGTCTTGGAACTCCTCGCTAGCCATGGAGTCAGTGTTGTCCCCTTGTGCATCTTCCTCCTTGACATCGATGGATTGTCCAGGATCGCGTCCCGTGCTGGGAAACCCTCGAGGGTGGCTCTGCATGATCCGGACTTCCCTGGCAAGGTTGGTCAGAGTGTTGTGAGTGCGGACTAGGAGGGAGTGCATATCATCCATGTCGTTGGTGAGGCAAGCGACCTTCCAGTTAGCCACCAGGATGCTGTCGCGAAGACTGTCCAGAGAAACCGAAGGAAGCTAAGCAGAGGAGGACGCCTTAGTAGGGAGATGAGAAGACCGACGAGAAAGAGGAGGAGGACTCCGACTTCTTTCTCGAGAGGGACGAAGTGCTCTAAGATGGGGAATGCAGGCTCTGGCAGCGGCTTGGCGGCCCTCATTTGAAGGAGGAAGATATCGGTTGCCACCAATGCGAGTGGTGATCATGGTGCGAACCATGATGAGCAGACAAAGCGGTGTGAAGTCTGCACACTGAGAGAAAAAAGTGAAATCCAAGAGAGACAAGACAGACTATATATAGAGGATCAGTAGGATCAGAGAAAATCAAGAGACGCGTCGGTTCAACATAGCTTCTCCAAGAAGGAGAGAATTTATGACCATTTAAGAATCTTAGAATCATGCATGCAAAATACTGACAAGATACATCTCCCCTTAAATGCATGCTTAAGCAGTAAGGAAAGCAACCAGATGGCAAGCAAGGAGAGAGACAATAATAGCGCATAAGAGATCTCCATGCTAAGTATCGAGGCACATAGTATCTTTGGCTTAATGTTGAATGAGAAAATATAGCATAGTTTAAAACACAGAGAGCACATATCAAGTAGAGAAGGAAACATATCTCAGAGGAACAACTATGTTGTATTCTATCAACAAATATGATTGATACTCAAGATTAGCTCTTAATAAGTAAACCGGTGATAAAAGTGAGTATAACCAGTACTTGGGGCTTAATTAGAACCATAGTTAGAGGAAGAGAGTAGAAGTGAAGAAAGATAACAATAACCAAGAATTATTTTATTTTTCACCAACAAGAACTCATGTAACAAAACACATCTCAGTAGCTCCCAGACCAGACGATCTTATGGTACTAAGCATAACAAGGATGCTCAATAGAGAGTGTCTCGAGGTGTGGTTTGCATTTTTCCCAATTCGCGTTCAAGAATCACTCCCCTCGTTTCTTGCAAACCCTGGAAAGTTCACCACAACCAGGACCTGATTACTTTGAAAGGAGGTGTACATGTAGCCATTCTCATTTCTGACAAACCCTAGAAAGTTGACCACAACTAGGATCTGATTACTTTGAGAAGAGGGCAAGAGACATCTGAGCATGTAAGCCAATTGACTTTCTGCACTTGTAACCCCTTAACAAGAACAAGGAACATGACACCATATACAGCTAAAAGCGATCGTGCAAAAGTAGTTAAACAATTAAGAGACTAAGTTTGAGTACACAATGATTGTACAGAATAAGGCATGGAAATAATGAATATATGACTGAATATATGTGCGATCCTCTAATGACAGTGCTCAATGTATACTAAGATCACAATTTTCTCACTGAACATTGACCAGACATGAAAATGCCTCAACACTTAGAACATATCCCAAGTGCATTTCTCAACAACTCAAACCTAGCAGTGTCAAGTGGCTTTGTGAATAGATTAGCTAGTTGACTGTCAGTGGGCACAAAGCTTAGCTCAAGTATATTTTGTTTAACCAAGTCCCTAATAAAGTGATATCGAAGATCAATGTGCTTTGTTCTAGAATGTTGGACAAGATTTTTTGTGATGTTAATAGCACTTGTACGTGTTGTCACAGAAGATAGACAACTAACCTTGGGAAATGCTGTAATCCTTGAACATTTGCTTCATCCAAAGCATTTGAGTGCAATAGCTACCAAAAACAACATATTCAACCTCAGCAGTAGATAGTGAAATACAATTCTGTTTCTTGCTATGCCAAGCCACAAGATTGTTTCCAACAAAGAAACATCCCCCAGAAGTGCTTTTTCTGTCCTTCAAATTTCCTCTCCGGTCAGCATCTGAATATCTTGCAACTTCCATGCTAGTCTCAAAGGTATAAACAATACCACAGTTAACAGTACCTGAAACGTATCAGATGATTCTCTTGACAACTTCCAAGTGTGATTCTTTATGATTAGCTTGAAAGCGAGCGCACACACCCACACTGTAAGAGATGTCAAGTCTGCTAGCAGTGAAATAGAGCAAGCTTCCAATCATACTGCAATAGAGTGTGGGATCAACTGATTTGCCATCCTGGTCTTTGCTCAACTTGGTAGTGGTGCTCATTGGATTGTTCACTGTCTTCTTCGACTCAAGATCAAATTTCTTGATCAAATTCTCAGCATATTTGGTTTGAGAGAGAAAGAGACCTGTATCAAGCTGATTTACTTGCAATCCAAGGAAAAAAGTTAGTTCACCACATATGCTCATTTCAAATTCACCTTCCATGATAGATTGAAATTTTTTGACAAAGTACTTAGACGTAGAGCCAAAAACAATGTCATCAACGCTACACCTGGGCAATAATAATGTCTTTCTTATTTGTTTGACAAACAAGGTTTTATCAATAGACCCTCTAGTATAACCTTTCCCCACAAGATGAGTAGAAAGCCTCTCATACCACGCTCGAGGAGCCTGCTTTAGACCATACAAGGCCTTTTTGAGTTTGTAGACATGGTTCAAATTATGTGGATCTTGAAAACCTGGCGGTTGCTCAACATAAACCTCTTCATGTAGGATTCCATTTAGGAAGACAATTTTGACATCCATTTGAAACAGTTTGAACCTGAGATGACATGTTACAGACAAGAGTAATCTAACAGATTCCAATCTAGCTACAGGAGCAAAAGTTTCATCAAAATCAAGACCTTCAACCTGAGAGTACCCCCGAGCTACTAACGTAGCTTTATTCCTAACCACAGTTCCTTTTTCATCACTTTTGTTTCTGAAAATCCACTTGGTTCCTATGATATTGCATTCACTAGGTCGAGGTACCAAATACCACACATTATTCCTAGTAAATTGATTCAGCTCTTCCTGCATAGCACTAATCCAATTATCATCCATCAGGGCTTCTTTAACATTTTGTTGTTCAACTAGGGACACGAAGCCAAAATGGGATATGACATTCATGCTTAACAGATTTTCAGTAATAAAGCACAGAAAGGCATTCTGTTGACTTACCTCATTCTTACTTACATGTGTTGTAGCACTATTAGAATAATGTCAATAGACATCATCACTATTAAATCGATCGGGATTGCACGGGATGTAAAAAAATGTTATAAGATCGGTTTATGAAATTACCGATTTAAATGTGTATAATCGACATCGATTCTTAAATTAGCGGATATCTAAACTTTTGTTAAAATTTTGGCGGGAAACACAAAAACGCGGAGCTGCTAAGTTAAAATGAAAACGATAGTGGGAGGGAACAAAAATTTTCATTCCCACACTTGGATATATTTTCTCACGCTCGCATTCATTCCAGTGTTCCACAAATCCTAACCAAGCACAGTTCGTTTTCACCCTCCTCCGCCTCCGACCATCACCTCTCTCTCTTCTCCTTCTCTCTCGCTCTCTTGTCTTTCCAAACCCTACTCTCTCTCTCTCTCTCTCTCTCCCCCCTCGAATGTCACATTCTCTCTCTAAAATCCTCTCCTCTCTCTCTGAAATTGACGAAGATGAAGTCTATGTAGCTGCGCCACAATTTCTTACGGGAGACGATGGATCCTCCCCAGTAGCCAAACCCTAGTCCGGCAAACCTCCGCGAAAGCATAAAGCCTCCAAGGAGAACGCGCCTCCGCCTTAGATCTCATCTTTACGGCCTTGGATTCGAAGCCTTCGCCGGCGGCCAAGTTGAATAGTCTGTTGCCGCCATTAAATCCTCTCAAACGGAAGCTTGAGATGCTTCCTGAGAACTCCGTCCATGGAGCCTCTGATTCCGGCGTCCAGGTACTGCTCTAATCTTGAGACTGCTAATTTGAGAAATCTGTTTGTTTTTTTCATGAAATCGATCTTGGGGTTTTTTTTGTTTGTGTTTGGGACTTTTGTTAATGTTGATTTGGTTATGGAAAGTCCTCGATTCACCGTCCTCTCTGAATTTCTGTCCATGAGACCTTAGATTTGGAGACAAGTCCTGTTATTGCTTGTTTGTTGATGAGGTTTTAATCTGCAGAGCAAATAAAGCAGAGACAGCCTTCGAGTCTGTCCTAGAAACTCTGGAAGCTCCCACGCCTCTGTAACATAAAGAGGTCAAAATTCGATCTTGTTCTATCTGATTTGGAAATTTAATTAGTTATTAATGAATTCTTCGGCTTTATGGCTTTGGGGACTTGGGTTTACCTGAAGAGCTGTTTAAAGTGTGTAATTGAGTTTGATTCTTATAACAAATGAATTTGATGTTCTGGGTTGGGATTGGTTTCATATGCTTATGTTTGGTATAGTATATCTTCGTATCTGTAGAGATTAGAGACTGGTATTGTTTATTTAAAGGCACTACTTTCAGTGCTTTGATCAATTCTATATTTTTTGGCTCCTGATCAAGAGTGCAGAGAACATTGACTTCCATATGAAAAACTTGTAAAACTAGAATCTAAAGAACACTGCTTTCGGGGATCAAAACTAATGTACACTGTATTCTGTATCATTCTATGTTTTATGAGTTATGCCAGGTAGAAAGGCAAAAACTTGTATTGTTTTAGTGTCTCATGCTCTTGATATTTTTCCTCTGTAATGTTTAGTCAGGTGCTCTAAAGTAATAATTGAACTCTCTGTTTTGTGGGTTTTGAGTAAAACGACTTTAATTCTTGGATACTAATTCAGTGCTGACACTGAATACCAACACTGGGTAAATATGAATAAGGTGGGAAAGTGAGTGCATTGCTGGTGATTGGTATAATCTTATTCATTTTTTTTGTGCAGTCTTTCTCTGGACACTGTTAGTTCCATACCATGTTTATTCTTTTAACATTTTTGGTGTTGGATATTAATTTGTTGCTATCATTTCCTTGTTTTTGTCTTGGTCACTTCTTTGCGTAGAACTAGCAATTGTGTTGTTGACTTTGAACCTTGCTCTAGGCTTGGAGACCTAAATTTGGATGTTAGAAAGAATGCTAAGGATGTCGATGAAACAGATGTGCTGGTGAGCTTACCCAGAAGGTACTCAACAATTTTTTTCCCCTTTGGTTGCCAAACTTTCTGTTTCCCTGAAATTCTTAAAAAGCTAAAGACTAGGCTAAAGACTAACTATTATTCATTAAGACAAGAATATTCTTTTCAGTACAAAGGTTTTCCATGTGATGCTTTAATTCTCATCTGTTTATTAATATATTGATACATTAATGCTTGTTAAATTTGTAGTATAAGGCTGGAATTTTTGTTTCAACAGATGGAAGAGTTAACAAGCTGACACCTCCACCGATCTAAGCAAGCACCATGTCCCCAAGACGTTCTGAACAAAATTGCTTTCAGGACTGTCAAGTTTCTTCGAGTTCTATCAAACCTTTACTTCAAGGTGAGTTACCTTTATTGCTTCTTTTTCTTTTTCTTTCAAGTTATGGCTCTGAACGATTTTATTGATTGTCTGAGGCTTGTCAATTTAGTATTCTTAGAGTTTATGATTAGTTGATTGGAAGAGGAAGACAAACTATGATATGGTTGCAAGTAATATAAAAAAAGATTTGGTATGTAGTGTCATTATATGATGGGCGATTTTTGGTCTAATTCTTCAAGTCAATTACCAGCCTTAAAGTATTAATTAGGGGATTGCTGTTGTACCTCCACAAATGCAAATATTTTCGGGTTTAGTTATGCAATATGCAGTTTTCACTGAAAAAGGTTGTGACAGGAAGCAAATTTGTAAACCTGTATTTATGATGGTAGCTTATATTTTTGGTATCAGATAAGCTTGGAAATGATTTAGCTTTCAGCATTCTTTTTGGTCTTGCTGTCATCCATCTTCCTCCAGTTACCTTAGTAATTGCTATAGTACCTCAAAACCTTCAGATAATTAAACACTTGTAATTGTAAATGGCATGTCAGGCTATGTTAGTTTTGACTTGTATAGCAACTGCAACTTATTTAGGCTTTAAAGGATATGGAATTGTCATTCAGAAATGGAAGACAATTTAGTTAAGCTTTTCTTTTACTCGAGTATATATTGAAGCCACTCACTTCATAACACTATATTGTTCTAGCCCAAGTTGGGAGTAGGTCTGCTAAGTAGAAGAAACCAACGCATGCTCTAGCCCAAGATTCCATAGTCTTATATTTATAAGTGTGTTATTAGTGATTCATTTCAGATACGATGAACGCTGTAAAAACAGTTTGGGCATACCCTATAAGAAAGTGACTAGCTATGCTGAGAATGAAATTAAAGGAGAAATATTAAGTGTATAGGAACCATTGTTTAAGTTGAGTGCTGGGATTTTATATGAAATGATAACTGATAAATATCTGTTTAAGTTGCTTAATTTTCTTCATTTTACTGAATTCTTTTCCTCCCTGTTTCTTGTTCGTAGTCATGGCTGCTCTTGTTATGAAATTGATGATTTCAAATCATGAATGAAAACATGCTTGAAATGAGGAAGTTGGTGTGCTGTAATGAACATTTTGTTAATATGGGAAATGTCACTTGATGAGTTCTTTGCATTAACTTTCTTTTGTGGAAACAACTTCAATGCAGTGGCTTTCAGAAAGGCACAATAGAGGTTTGTTTGAAGCTCTGGAGAAGGTTAGAGTGGGTAAGATGCAGTGCCCCTTGGTTCAATTTCTACTAGTATATGCTATAACTTTCTAGTCCCTAGCATTGTTTATAAACCCAAGTCCTGGTTTTGCCTCATTAAATTTATATGTTGCAGAAATTAAAGGCTAGATCTTTCTTAAAAGAATTGTTGGCACTGTTGTGCAATCTGTGCAAGAGGATCAAAGGGAGCAAGGTTGGTACTTTTGTTTTTCCTTAGAATAGAATACTGCATATTTTTCTTGTAGAATTTGATCGTTTACCTATGGTTTCTAATTTTTATACCTTCATAGCCAGGTTACTTGCATGATTCCAAAACAATTAAAATACGTTGTTGTATTATTAAGTTTTCAGAGAATCAAAATTGTGTCTTTTCTGTATAATGAATTTCCATAGTGGTTTTATTCAGTTTATCTCCTTGATATTCTTCAGCTGACTAGGGTAGTTTTTCTTCAGAGGAATATTAATTTTTTATTTTGACTTGCAGTTGGCAGAAGAGGAAGAAGTAAGAAGGCTGAGAAAGAAGCTTGTTCCAAAAGCAAGAACGAAGCTTGCCTTATTTGTTTCTCACAGCCATGTTTATTCCCTCATGAATAATTGATCCCTTCTATTTTGTAGCCAAATTGTTTTGGTTTCTTTCTAATCCATGTACAAACTGGTGTCCATTAAGAGTTTCTCACAGCCATGTTTATTCTCTCATTATGAATAACTGATCCCTTCTATTTTGTAGTTGGTTTCTTTCTGATCCTTGTACAAACTGGTGTCCATTAAGAGAAATACCTCAGTTTGAAAATGAAACTCAATGTCTCATTAACCATTGGAGATTGAATTACTATATTGGAATCTATGTGCTACAAAATAGTGCACATCGTGTTTTAGATAGACATCGATGTCCAGTATAAGTATGGTCATCAATGCAGGCGAGAAAACTGATGTTATGAAAATCTACAAACATCATTTTTTTTTAAGATTAGATATATTACAAGGTATTAGACATCGTTATTTTACCATAATCGATATATTATAAGATTATTGACATCGTTTTTTTCCCAGAATCTGATGTTAATGTAAGTAATTATGTCGGTTCATACAATATTAAATTGTGTATACTGAATCTGAAATTGTGGGATAGGAGGTAAATTACACGTCAAAATCATGAACAACAAGAAACGTTCATGGAACCGATGTGTGAAACAGTATCATTCATCGCTTTTAAATGAACAACGATGTTAAAAAACATAGTTGTGCTGTAGGATCTATATTTCTTTAAGCATTAAAGGCAATAAAATGAGGGTTTAACAATAGTTAAAATACAAGTTTGTTATCATTTAAACTTATTTAAATCGGTTTATAATAGGTAACCGATGTGTCTACTGATACTAGACATCGGCTAAAAACCGATGTCTGGATTTTCCGGACCTTTCTCATCACCCACTAAGACATCGGTCGGGATTCTTTTTCTCATCGGTTTTTGGCCGATTTCTGATGCCATTTTTCTAGTAGTGTAGTTTGTCTTCTTGTTGGTAGTCCATCTGTTACATTGCCAATGATGTCCTGACTTGAGTGGTCCTTTTGAACTTGCTTGAACCCTCTTCTCATGGTAGGAGCAGGTTCAAAAATGCTATCAGTGATCTCTTCTTCATCAATTTGAACCTCTCTTGATGTTGGTGAGACTGAGGTTGAGGTGGAAGGGATATCTGCAAATGATTCTTCTTGTTTCATACATTCATCATTAATAGAGACATTTATTGATTCTATAACAACTCAAGTTCTTTTGTTATGGACTCTATAAGCCCTATTGTTCAAGGAATAACCCAGAAATATACCATCATCACTTCTTGCATCAAACTTACCAAGATGCTCTCTATCTCGTAAAATATAGCAGGGGCTGGCAAAGACATGAAAGTGTCCAACATTTGGCTTCTTACCTTTCCAAAGTTCATAAGCGGTTTGGTCAGTACCTGGTCTTAGGAAGACTCTATTGATTGTATAACGTGCAGAACTAATTGCCTTAGCCCAAAAATTTGTACTTAGACCTGCATCATTCAGCATAACTCGAGTCATATCATGCAATACTCTATTTTTCCTTTCTACAATGCCATTTTGCAGAGGAGTGATTGCAGCTGAGAACTCATGTGACACACCAAGCTCATGAAAATAGTTAGCAAAGGCAGCATTTTTAAATTCAGTACTGTTATCTGATCTTACTCTAACCATGCTAGTATTGAATGACTTCTTTCGATTATCAATTTTTGACTCAGATCTTAAAAGACTCAAAGGTTTCAGTCTTTTCTTTTAAAAAATTGACCCATGTGTATCGTGAAAAATCATCCATAATTACTAGCATATAGCTCTTACCTCCAATACTTTTAGTTTGAGCTGGTCCCATCAAGTCCATGTGTAACAGTTCCAATAATCTTGTGGTTGTTGTTGAGTTCACCACCTTATGAGGCGCCTTTGTTTGCTTTCCAATTTTGCAGTCATCGCAGATCTTATCAGTTTTGCCATTCAGATTGGGCAGGTCTCTGACACATTGCTTGGAGGATAACTTCAACAAGTCCTGATAGTTCACATGTCCCATTCTTCTATGCCACAATTCAAGTCTCCTATGTGGATCTTACAGACATACAAGACTGCAAGCTGAACGATTCATTAGCACGAATATGATAACAGTTATCGAAAGATCTCTTACCTCCCATGATACCTTCTCATTTCTGATTCAGCACCAAACATCTCTGTTTGTTAAACCACACATCTTCATAGTCATCAGCCAAATGGCTGACACTAATTAGATTTGCAGTTAGGCCTTCAACATATAACACATTTTTGAGGTTAGGTATACCTAGAGTGTTAACTGTGCCTCGTGCTAGAATACTTGCTTTTCGTCCATCTCCAAAGGTGACTGAGCCAGTTACGTTTACCTTTTCAAAAGAAACAAACAAGGCTTTGTCTCCAGTCATATGTCTAAAACAACCACTATTGATATACCAAAAATCTCGTCGCTTGTCAGTTAAGGCGGTTAAAGCAACCAGGAATGTGGCCTAAATGTAGGTAGTTTATTGAAATGTACTTGCACGAGTCAACAAGGAGATATCATCAGTTTCATCAGTAAAAGCTAAAAGGCATTTATTTACATTTTTCTTGGTCCAGATAGGTTTTCCACTTCCAGTTTGAAAGTCTTTCTTAGAAAACATATCAGTTAGTTTGTTAATAAGTTCCTTTTGTTCTCTAAGTTCACATTGTAAGGATTCAAAAATACATTTTTCTTGAGAAACCTGTGAACTTAGAAATCTCTCATTACATCTAGGTCTGATATGGTCTATCTTACCACAGTGATGACAAGTTGGAATAAAAGTTCTAGATTTTCAATACCTGTTTTGACCAGTGGAAGTCTCTTGCTCAACTTTTACCTATTGAGCGAGAGTTGACTGATCTTCCTTTGTGTTTATCAAAGTTGTGAAGTGATCATCAGTGGATGCTCCTTTCTTTTCTACAAGTGGTTTTGATGCTCTTACGAACTTAGTAGTCTTGGACTCTTCTCCGGTGTATCCTAGTCCACAAGTGTCATGAGGGGCTCTTCTTGACCCAATTAATTTAGACATAGCACCAGAGCTGATCTCAAATTTGGAGAACTTCTCTTGAGTTGATTTTCATTCATCTAACAAAGACTCATTTTTAGTCAACAACTCCAAATTTTAACTAATTGTCCCCTAACATCCAGTTCCAGCATTTTGATCATGTCGAAACATTCAGTCCTTTCAACCTCCCAAGTTGAAGAACCCTGGTCACTTTGCAAGTCTGCCAACTCATTCATAAGCCTACTTCTTTCCTGTTCCATGTAGACTGTGAAGTTTCTAACATGTGCTCCATTTTTCTTTTTCAGCCCTCAGAAATTCTCCTTCCTTCTCCAAGCTCAAGTTCCTAAGTAACGTGGTCTTTGAAGCCTTGTAGAGCTGTTTACAATGGACATTTGTTTCATCACTATTAGAGTCAGGTAGAAGTGATGACACAAATGCCACATTTTCCACTTCTAGAGACTCATCATCACTCCATGTATATAGGAGAAATTTGTTGTTACTGTTCCCATGCTTCCTATTGCCACAATCAGTAGAGATATGACCGTAGCCACTGCATTCATAGCACTTGGTTTTCCCTGAATGAGTTCCCTTGAAGCCTCCTTTCCCATTCTTACTGTTGTGGTCACTGCTGCTACTATTGCCATTATAAGAGTTTTTCCTAGGAACATTTGAATTCCGAGGAGAGTTCTTGTTTTTGAGAAATCTTTTAAATTCCTTTGTCAATAGAGCAAGATCTAGTGTTTCTTCTTCCTCCTCTACTCCTTTCACTACCTTGAATGCAACACTTATATTTTTCTTCTCAGGTTTCAACCTCATCTCATAGGTTTTCAAATTTCCAAAAAGCTCATCAAGGGGATATACATCAATGTCAAATGAATCCTCAATACTGGTAACCTTGGAGTGAAACTTTTCAAGCAAGGCTCTCAGTATTTTCTTGACTATTTTGTCATCTTCAAAAGGTGTTCTTAAGCTACGACACTAACCAGAAATTTTCAGAATTCTACCATGAAAATCATCTACTGTCTCCTCATCCCCCATAGACATGGTTTCAAACTCATAGATCAGACTTTGCAGTTTTTGAGCTCGTACCTTTTTGTTACACTCATAGGTTGTCTGAAGGAGATCCCAAGCTTGCTTGGTAGTGTCACAGCGACTTATCCTCAGTTTTTCTCGTTCAGATAGAGCCGTGAAAATGCTATTCTTTGCCTTGAAATCCGCTTGAAGATCGCACACTTCTTTATCTGACCAATCCTTTCTTGGCTTTGGGATGCTTGTGGAAGATCCTTCACTTTTGCTTGAGACCACCGGTGTCTTCCATCCATTTTCAACAATGTTCCATACATGCTCTTCTTGTGCAAAGAGGTAGGATTTCATGTAGATCTTCCATTGCGTGTACTTTTCACAACCTCCATCAAACCATGGAGGACTATTGATAGATCCTCCTTCAGCTCTATCGCACGAATGTTCCATCTTCCCTGGGATCACTAGAAAGTTCTATAACCCGCTCTGATGCCAATTGAAAATACTAGATGGAACGGTTTTTAGTGAAAAGTGCTTTTGCTTGATCAAATATGTAGAAATCGAACCAATCATAACACAATGATTTGCTGAAGCAGTGTAACCTCACCACTGAGGAAACATGACTGTGAGGCTGTTTATGTAGCCCACACACAGAAAACAATCCACTATGATATAGAGTTTACAAGAAACAAGTTGTGGTATTCAACGCAACCACATTACAAGCAAAATAGCTAACTTGTTTTACAACTTGCACAACCTATTCTACAGAAGAATAAATTGTCCTATAGCAGCAGAGTAATTTGGACTATCTCGACTTCCTTTCTTACTGAGCTCAAGTAACACAACAAAGAAAACACACAATAATCAATCACAGAGAGTTTTTCATGAAAATGTTTTCAAGGAATATGAAGCACACACACAATATCCTATTATATCAAAAACCCTGCAAACGTGAACTAGCTTTCAAACCTTTTTATAGAGGAGTAAGACTCCCCCTCAATCAGATCACCAAAATAAGATAAACAAGGAAGGGTTTTAAAACTGTTTAATATGCAATCAAATCTTTTCTAACTTTCTGGATAATACCATCTTTATCCGATATGAAGAATAAAACATTTTAATGCATATTTGATTCTCAAAATCAGTTAAGATCAAATCAGATCAATCACTCATAAGCAGATAAAGATGAGACATCAATTAAGATCAAATCAGATCAACAAGATTGCTGAAACGGAGGAGATAAATGTTCTCCTAGTAGCCTTGGAAAGTTAAGTGTTGAATGATAATAGCCCAATATACTTGCATCTTTGTTAGTTCATACTTGAGAACTTACAGTAACTGGGATTTTGAGTCTCGTTGAGACCAGCAATATTGCTTCAAGTAATTAAGAACAGATACAAGAATCAATTAGCATGCTAAGTATATGAACATCTCTCCTGAAGAATTTCTTGATAACTTAATGATAGGTACTGGTAGAATACAGTGTATGTACTGCATGCATATAATTACTGACCTCATGAATTTTTATGTATATACTTGAATAGCATTGGACAATCTTACACCAAAGAACCAACTGCGTTCTAAAAAATCCATATTCTGAAGGACTAGGGTTTACATGCATCTTGCTTAAGGCTTCCTGAAGGACATCTTGTATAATTTGAGTTTATGCTTAGTTTCATTTTTGGATTACAGATCAATTATGTGTTTGTAATTTTATTAATGTTGTAGTTAATTGATATGTAGTTTGTTTATTTATTTATTTATAGTAGAAAAGTCAATAGAAACTATAATACTACAACTGTGAATGTACCGTACGTGAGTTGAAAAAAATGTCTAATATATGAACAAAGAAGTCTAGTTTGGTAGCCAAGGGTGACTTTTGAATGCCTCCTAAAAAGAGGTTTAGTTATCACAACCTAGTTGGATTCTCACACAGTCCCCTTGGCTAACTTGACAAGCTCTTTTCTCTTCATGCTCGATCGATATTCTCTTCTTTATATCTATATCGACTATATATGCGCATATTTCTTTCTGTTAACTAGACACTTAAGTATTGAAATATACCATACAGTTAATTGTGAAATGCCTGTTAATGCATGAAGAGAACAATATTAATTGTTAGAAAGATTAATTTCAATTAATTTTTTAACCAAATACAAACCAAGAAAGAATGAATCCAACTATTGTTAGAAAAGATTAATTTCAATTACGTACTAAACAAGCTTTCAACTAGTTTTTTTTTTTTTTTTCAGTTAATTAATTTTTCATTCCACTCTTTCTTGGTTATAAAAAATTGGTGTGCTAAATAGTTGTTTTATTACATTTGTTGAACACTTGACTGCATTTTCCATTGCTCAAATATAAAATAGTTGTGCAAAGAAAACTAGCAATATTGTTGCATCAAATGAGCATAATTAATTTAGCGCACTCTGTGCTTAATGGTGAACCTAGTTTCCATTGTTCGGAAGAAGGTCCTCTATGGCATATGGATCAGTTTTAATTTTGATGTATTTTAATGTTCTTAGTGCATATGGTACGCTTGTCCCAATTAGGAAAGGGAAACCATGTCTTGCTCACTCAATGTTCAAGTATATATGTTCTAGGAGTTTGTTTCTCTTCGGATTGCCATGGGATGTATAATGCTTTACTGCTTTGGATTGCCATGGGAGAGGAAACTTCAGATAACAAACAGCAAGTATTCCATTCCAAATATTTTGTCTCAGAAAAACAGATAATTTATATCATGAACTATGAATGATTTAGCCGTACTACCGCTATGGCGCGCTCATCATATTTCTAGGAAAATATTAAAGTTCTCCCAAACAGACTCGGTGATAGCTCGACCTTGAAGTTTGTTGGCTTTAATTGCAATATGGGAAAACAAATTGGTACCAATTAGCTGTACAACACCAAAAATCAATTTCTTTTCTTAGCTGCTGCCTCCCCACCACACCCCCCTCCTCTTCTTTTTAATGATTATTAGGGAAGGAGACATGCCAAACGAACATAAAAATCTCACTTTAGAACATGAGCATTACTTGAGGGTTGACAACTGCTAGGTTTTGTTGATGAACTCTTAATCATTGACTTCGTGAGTAATACTACACAATAATTCAAGGGAAGATAAAGAGCATGAAATGACTAATTACATCAGATTTCTGTTGGTTATAATTCATTTCTAATTTCCTAGATTGATACAAACTAGAATATCATTTTCCTTAATCAAGAAGATAAAGCTAATTACTTAATTATGTTGTAGTTTCCCATACATATACGTTAACCAAATCAATTATCATAGATCATGAATGGGTTTGGTTAGTATTTTGTATTATTGTGTGTGTTTCTTCCAGAAAACTCATTACGATAAATAGATATGATTGTTTGATTATCAATAACTAAAACAGTTGACCACAAATCTGTATCATGATATATGTATTACTCAAATCACCATCTACCAACAATAAGTCAATACCATTAATTTTAGACGATAATGTTAATCAATTGGAAGCATTGGATTTGGTCTGCTCTCTACTACTTGTCCTCTCGCTATATATGTTTAAAGGAAGATCAGGTCGGCTTTATGCTAGTCAATGCCAAAGCATAATCTCTTGTATAATCACAGAGGATATTGTTTAAAATCAGTACTCATATACAATACAAGTCCTTGTGAATGAACATTGGTTTCTCTTCATCAATATGAAGCATTTGACAATGGTATGGTCAGCAGATCAACTGCTGAAATGCACGAAGATTTAATTTATATGTATATACTTTTAAATAAAATATATAAACAAGATTAGATGAGCATGCTTAACACCTCCTAAATCCATCATTAATGAGAAAAGAACTAAGCAAATCTATATTTAGGCAATGAGCAAGAATTTGAATATTCGCAGTTAATTCCAACGGGTTTATGGCTTAGTAACTAGATTTTGGGTATAAACTCAGACATCAGCTAATCGATTCTATGTCGACCCTATGAGTCTCGATGTAATTGTTGCATGAATTAATGTGGGGTTGGTTTGGATGATTGAGGTTTGCATGTTTTCTTTTCTGGTGTACACCAACTTCGATTCCCTTTATGTAGTGTAATGATGTGTTTCACACACAAAGCATGATTAACAAGTGCACCCCAAATTGGTTCGAAACATATCTAACATATTCAATACTTTGCCTCCCACTTTGTTTTACTGAAAAGTAATGACGAATGCGGCATTAACCTTTGATAAAACAAACCTAATCTAAAAAGACGTATGCTTTTGAGTAAAGGAAGATAGGGTTATTTGTAGCCTATGATAGTTGTGGGGATAATAAAGTTATACAGAAAATGATTGATATTGCCTTAACCTAGCCGGCTTGTCTCTATATAATTCTATTCTATAGATCGTAATGGAACAAAAAGTAAAGTGGCCAATTAAGAAACACATTACAGAAAAGTATTATTAGTTTAGAACTAGAAAACCTACTAATCAATGCAACATATGGAGTAATTTAATCAACTACAGGAGCATGTCATACTCGACGTCCAAATTCTTCTGCTCAAAATTTTGCAGCAAAATCTTCACAGAAATATTTTATATCAATGCACAACTATTTTATTGATCAATTATACTTGTTGATCATTTTACAAGTAAGGCATATATATACGGGACAGTACTAGTGTATCTATATGTTTAAATGCTGAGGCATATTCTAGTTAGAGAGTAAGCCCGGCCTGTATGAACCACGTATGTCTGGCTTGAGCTGGCATACAGATTCCTAAATCATGCATTCATTTACTGGTAAGGCATAATTACAAATCAATCTCTTTTTTTCTGGATAATTGATTCGCTAGCTTTTGATGAATCTCTTCACTGCATATGAGGAAATAGGAGTGATGAATTACGTCTAAGAGGTCTGTTGAACTGCAAATTGTCTGCCATTCGTGAGGTTTGCCGGTTAAAGTAACAATAAGATCAATCTGGGGAGAAATTTTGTCCATTTAAATTATTCTAGAGTTAGTGAAGTATATTAACTTTGTATTGACTGGTTTTTTTTTTTTTTTTTTTTTTTTTGTGTCCATTTAAATTATTCTAGAGTATTACTGAAGTGTATAACTTTAGTAAGGACTTGTTTTTTGATATTCTTTTTTCTTGTGTCATAGGCATAAAGTTGTTTTCATGCAAAAAAAAAACGTATGTTTCTGGCATAAAAAAATATCCAAAAAAAATGAAACTAATTGCAATATACGTAGTCAAGTGCTAACTTTAGGTTTCAAGCAAGTACCATCATTTAGCTGCAAAATAAACTAGCAAATAAGCAACCCTATTACAAGATTGTGGGATATAATTAAATACCTACACAAAAATTTGCACAATGTGGGGGTGGACTTATTAGCAAAAGGTCGATGTTCTTGCCAAAAACCATTGCTTCAACCGACCACCCGATTTTTGAAATTATTCAAATCTTCACCAAAATTGCAACAAAAAAAAAATTATGACGATGGAGATATTGACATTGTAGATCAAGCAGTGCGGCAGTGTCGAGTTTTTCGGTTCCAAACTTCCGCCCATATTGTAATGTACTACGTATTTCCACCATTTACGCAAATTGCTAACTTTTATAATTATTTTCAGGTCAAACAGAAACACTGTCTTCTCTCAAACAGGCATGAATGCACACCCATTTTATTTCTTCGTCCTTTTGTGGATTAAATAATCTGCACTTGCAAATTAAGGTGCAACCACTTGATATAAATGAAGATCGAGTACGTAACAACCAACCCTATTTTCTCTATATACATACAACATTTGTACCCAAACCATTAGGAAAAAGATAAGCCTTTCCGTCTATCTGCCCTCCCTATATCAATATAATACTCTTCTTCGCAACCACTTCTTATAAATGAAACCATTTTCGTTTCTGTAACTCCCTTTTCTGATAAAGCCATTAGACCATGACAGCATATACTCTCTCTCTCTCTCTCTCTCTCTCTCTCTCTCTCTCTCTCTCTCTCTCTCTCTCTCTCATTCATTTTCTATAAAACCTAATGATGATGTCACCATGACAACATACTGAGTCATTCACTTACTCTCTTATGTATCTGGCGTCCTGAAGTTTGAATCACAACAGTTAAAATCCCTTAGCTTGATTAATGATTATATGTATATATAGAGCCTCTCTAGTGAGGGATTTTTTTAGCCATTTTAAGAGATTGCTTATTAGACAAACTTTTCGACCACATATAGGCATCTCGACCGTTTAGAAGTTTAGGTCTCCATGAGTAAATTATTTCTATAAATTATCAGCTAAAATTGACAATTGTTAAGGTACTGAATTATATCAAATTAACAGACGAACTGAATCTGTCGAACCCGAAATGGTCATGTTCATTATAGTAAATTAATGATTATGTATATCTAAACGGTCATCAATTTGGCTAAAAGTTTACACACTTGATTTGCTCATGGAGAACCAAAAACTGAACGGTCCAGATATTGACATGTGTTCAGAAAATAAGTCTCATGATGTTTTTCTTTAAGCAAGTGGCACGGAATCTTCCTCATATGACGCACATACGTAAATGGAACTACATTTACAGGATAAACATACTAATTAATATAAATTTAGATACTAATATAAAAGGCAGAAAATAGAAAGAAGAAGAGAGAAATACGTCCTATATATATATATATATATCTCTTCTAAATCAAGAGACTTAATTCATTCATTAAATAGAGAGGCAGCTAGCTCTCTCGATCTCTCTAGCTGGCTACTACGGACGTGCGTACATTCATCCTTAATTTTGATTAACAACTAATTGATCAGAAGGATGAGAAATGATTTTGAGAAGGCTGAACCATTTGCAAGTCCGTCGTCGTTTGGCACGAGTTATCATCACTCATCATGCTCCTGCATATATATTTATTAATGTTAATGATCAGAACTGTTCCCGTAACCCTAAATATCTAATTCAAAATAAGTTATAATAATCAAAAACACATAGAGCTCAAAATTACCAATGTGATTGGATAAAGGTTCATTAAACCTCTACAAAAAAAAAAAAAAAAAAGCGAAGATTTAGCAACTTTCATGCCATGCAAGTCTTACTCTCGTGGTCTTGATGCCCAAAGAGAACTAAGTGCTCTTAATCTTCCATAGTACTCGCCGATTACCAGAAAGCACCGCGCTGCTTGGCGAACTGTCAATATCCGACGCAACTGGTGAAGGGTTTGCTGTCTCAAATTGTCAGCCTAATTACAAATTAAGACAAGGAAATAATCAGTACTTAATTAGTTATTAAAACAAACAAAATGCAAAAGAATCTAATTATAGAGAGACCAAGATCTAATTGTATATAAATTAGGAAATTAAACAAGAAGCATAATGTAAAGGTGGCAATGCATGGGGCCCTAGTGAAAGGGCCATGGGCAAGAAACATTTAAACATTTCAAAGGATTTGAAATTGGGAAGAAAAAATAAAATAAAACTTGTTCCATCAATGGATTTGGACTTATTCCATTCCAATCATAGATTAGAAAACTAATAGATTAGATAAATCAATACAACTATAAATTTTAAATCAGTAGATAGGTCTAGCTACGGTTTTTATTTCAACAAACATCACACTCAAACCTACCTCTGAAAGAAACATTTGGGATGGAAAAACCACACCAGAAACCCCAGCTAGTTTTCAGCAGATTGATTGACACCTTAGCTAAAAAGAAATACTGATCCAACCCCAAAATTATGGGTGTCTATATGATATTGAAAAAGCAATTGCGCTCGTACGTGTCAAGCATGTAGAGGATGTGATCAATCTAAGTTGGCTGCATGATATAGCATTTGTCTCACAGTTTTGACCAAGAGCATGACAGTGACAATCCAATCGACCATCAATAGGAATATTCATGATCATCAAGACCCTAATTGTTAGATATTTACGTCTTCAACGGTGGGATGAGCTTGTACAGAAATGATGGAAATTGATGTTCATCCCTAGTTGACTACACTATAGCTTTTATAGATGCTGCCATTTGTTTTGTTTATATAGTAGTAGAGCCTCAAGTACTAAAAGTCAATTAAAATGTTAAATCAAGGGTGATGTAAGAAAATGAAAGCCCATTTGGATTCTTACCCTTCTTCTTATTTCAGGTGTAGTTAGAGAATATGGCGGCGCAAGACAAGACATAAGGAATATATTGAATCAAATAATAGACTACAAAGAATCAGATCAACCACCATGTTACGTAGTTACCTACCCAAAATTTATCTTCAAATTTTTGAACATATCTTGCAAGAAAAACAAACTATGAACGAGAATGACTGATATTTGTTTATATATGAACACTCAACAGAAGAAGCCGACCGGACTATTTGCATATTCGTCAAGCAAGATCATTGATAAATTTGAAAACTAGATTAGTCTATGTAAGACTAGTGTAATTAGCTTGACCATCAATATGTGTTAGTCAAATTTTGTCTGCAATATGAATTAGGACAACTTTTGATGCTTTTGAAAAACCACCTGAATTTGACACATGCTAAAACTTTGATAATGACCTGTTCTTATTGTCAAGCTTGAATTTTACTAGCTCTTCACAACTTTATTTCGAAAAAGAACCAGGAAAATTGGCTAGTAATTAATATCCTTCTACGGTTCTATAAAAAGAGAGAGAAAAAAATTATATATTCTGCATGTTTGTAATGTAATACATGTGTGAATTTGGATGATGTATGCAAAATGGCTGTTGGTAAAATTCTCATGGTGATAATATCAAAGTAATAATTTACCATGATGCACTGGTTTAAATTTACCTGGCGAACGAAGCCTTCAAGATTAGTGAGCTTGCCCAGAGCCACGGCCATCTGTTGCATGCCGTCTATGACCGGTCCACCGGCGATGGTGTCGATGAGAGACTGATGAAGCTGGTCTAAGCCTTGGGTGAGAGCCTCTTCAGCCTGTTGTGATGAATGTTGGAGGCTGCATATCCCCATCACTTGCTGTTCAGTTATTGGGTCTAACTGTTGTGTCAACATCTGATAATATATGAAACAAAAAAGAAAAAAGAAGAAAGCATAATTAAAAGTTGCTCTTTATGAATTAATAATATCAAATCATCTCTATATATATACAATAAGTTTTCAATGTTAGATGAATCATATTTTAGGACTATGATAAAGTTTTACTGGACCGCTATTTAAATAACGGTGGAACACACCACATCTCTAATATGGTCCGCCTATAGTTATACATTTCTACTGAAAAAAAGAAAAAGAAAAAAAGAAGAAGTTTGTATAACCCTAAAGTAGTACAATTTATTAGGATAAAATATCATTGGAATGAAATAATTAAACCTACCTATATATAAACTCAAAAACCTAGATATATATACCTTGATGAGGTCAGAGGGTCTAAAGCCACCCATCCAAAGGAAGCAACGCTCAGCTTGAGAAGCCCACATCCCGGTTATGAGATGGAACACATCAGATTTAGCAGCCACTCCTTTCAGCTGGAAAATCTCATCATAATGAGAAATGTATCCATCTACAACGACTCGGAGATCGTTGTCCGACAAATGTGCTTGTAGTCCGGTTCGCAGCTCCGACATGTGACGGTGGTCGTCTTCTAGCCACCTTGCATATTCCATATCAAATATTGCAGCAGCTGCAAACCACAAAAACAGAAACAAATATTTATTAAATAATAATAGAAAATGACCTCATGCACTAGACCACTTTATTGCGGGTGCAGGATATAAATTACATAATTTCAGAGTACGTTTTGTATTTATTTGGTGAAAAAGATAAGAGTACATTAACATGCTGCAAGAGTACGGGAGAGGAGTGATGCATGGCGCAGATAAAAAGTTAAAACCCAGTATGGCTTTTATGTTTGGAAAAGGCCAAACATGCATAGTCAAATATGTATGTAAGACAATATGTACGAAAATATATATTCAAAATTTGGGAAAAAATAATTTGGTCAAATATCGGGTTGTCTGCCAAATTAAATTAAATTCTTAGAAAAAAAAAATTGTGCTTTTAGTGATAGCAAGAGCTAATGTTTATTATAGCTGAAAAAATTCAAAATATAATTGTTGATGTAGTCAACTTTGGTTTTTGTTTATTATTTCTTTAACAAAAAGAAAATAGTTTTCCCATTTTCAGCCATTTCTCCTCATTTTTGTGCTTAGACTGATCCCATAAATTTATTGAAGAAACTTACCTGAGCTGATATTGCCAAAACCACCTCCACAGCCACCCATCAACAATCCCTAGTAAAAAAAAAAAAACAATATTCAAAATCATTGACATAGTAATATTTGAAAGAAAGAAAAAAAAGAACTACCAATGTAATTAGATGATAATTACCTGAGCACGCGCTCTTTGAAGGTCTTGTTCAAGCTGTGAGAGCTTGATCCTACTTGATTCTAGCTGTTGCACATAAGCCTGTGTATTGATGTTGACAAGGAGAGAGAATGAAACATTAAACGTTAGTGGGCATACTCTGTAAGACAAAAGGAAATCAAAAAGCAAAAAAATAGTGTAAGCTAAAGGTGCTTGAAAATGAAATATTTAGAGTCTGGAAAGTGACATTACCTTTTTCCTCAGGCGGCTTTTTCTCGCAGCTTCTCGATTTTGAGCTAAGCGCCTCAATGTCTGAACAAATATGTAACTTATTTAGTTTAAACATTGATGAATGAGATTTTTAAAAAATAAAAAATAAAAGAACAGTGAAAAATTAACCTTAGCATCAAGCTGTTTGTTCTCTGATGTAGAACCAGCTACCTTCCTCTGGAACATCAAGAACATGAATTAGTAATACAGAAAGATATCTTTGATAAATTAGTGCATTACAAACTAAAAAAATATAATTGAAACAAAGGTTGGGTGACATCTATGTTGGGTTGCATGCAGGAAACAAGATTATAAGAATTATTTAGTTTAAGGGATTCAAAAAGTAGGAGGAAAAATAATTATTTCTTTTGCTTAGTTTGTTAGCATTGATTTGAGTTGGGAAAGAAGAATAAGAAGAATAAGAAAAACTGTTTTATAACTGATGTAATGCTATTATTCCCTACTGTTTATGCTTTGGAATAGACAGACATAGCATGTATCATAAGGAAGATTCTAAGATTTTTCAGAATTCAAAACACAATGATTAGTGATGAGAAGGCTCACAGAATTTTTGGGAAACATTTCAGATTTGGGTTTTGTAAATTAAAAAAAAATATCTGAGTTAAGTAAGGCTAAAGAACAAGAAATCTAGGTAGAGTTATAGGGAGGTGAGTAAGGTGAAGTGGGTCATTATTATTATAAAAAAAACCACTCTGAAGATTCTCTCTTCACTTTGGCTTTTCTTTTTGTGTACAAGGACTCATTCTCTCTCTTTGTGTCAGACATTTCTTTATCAGAAAATCATTCAGAAATCAGGTAAACTCTGGCTTTGCTTGATTTTCTGAGCAGTTGGGATCTGTGCCCCTTAATATCATGAAGATATGCCACAGAGAAGAGAGAGGTGATGAAACAGTAAAAATAACCATAAAGATGCCAACTTTCACTTTCCTCCTCATTTTTTTGGGTATGAGAAAAATTAAAATTATAGAAAAGAATTACCTCGGAAAGATGTTTTAACTACTGAAAGTTCAAAAAAGTAGAGTTAGAACCTTTTCATGATTTGGTTTTGGAGCTGACTGGCCTTTTGATGCTTCAGTTGCTCCTGTTGCTGCTAGTGTAGTATCTCTTGAGGTGTCACTTATTGCCATGTCTTGCTGTAGTTGCTGCTGCTGCTGGAACTGTAGATGATTCTGATCCAAAGCCTGGTGCTGATGATGATGATTGTTTGAAGAAGATGCTATTTTACTTATGGGGGATTCTGGCTCCAACTGAGTCCGATCTCCTTTGCTTGTAAGAGCGGTGGTGTTCACCTGTGATCCTGAGTCTGTGCTCTCCCCTCCTGCTGACTTTGAACTCCCCTGCATTACAAAACAAAATGAATCAGATAAGAACTCATAATCATAATAATTCAGAGGAGAAACCAAAGGACTTTTAAGATATGGTCAAAGATAAGAGGGAGGATTACTCGTGGGGTTTGGTGGAATCTCATTGGCCAAGAAGGGAACATTTCCAGGGTTGCAGCAGGTCTTCCTGTGAATAAAGCTGCAGGGAGTCACAAAAGCAGGAGATCAAAATCTCTCAGAGCATCATCACCAAAAGGATAAAGATAGTTTTTTTTTTTCCCCCATATTTTCTTCAAAGCCTGAAAAGGGGGAGAGACCTAATCCTACTTTTGTGCAGTTATGGAGTCGGTAAGTAAAATCATCATCATCATCATGCTGAAGAAGTTTTCCATGTTTGTGTATCTCTACTTTTCAGAATCATTACTACTGTAACCCCTATCTCGCTAGACATATTCAAACTGCTTTTTTCTCAAACAGTTGGGTTATCAAACGTCACATGAAATCAGAGAAATGATTATTCTCAAAAAAAAAAAAAAATCAGAGAAATGATAGCTAGGAGTCAATAGGAGAAAGCATACGTGCTTGAGCTTCATCATTTCTAACTTGACGAGCAATTGCTTCTTCTAGCTCTCCAAAATCAAAAGTAGATCCTTCTTGATTTCTACCAACAAAGAACCAATAGTTTAATAAACCCCCATATCAGAAATGAATGAAACCAATGGAAAATATTCTTAAAAATAGAAATTCTTTAAAAATTTTGAGAAATGGTGACAGAGGAAAACAGAGAAAGATTTTGAAAATGAATGGAGCTTTGGAAAATGAAAGAAACCCAAGTGGGAATTAGTCTCAAAAATTGAAGTTGTGAAAGAAAGTTTGGAACTTGAAGATGAATCGTACAGGAAACTTGTTGAAGGACCATTAATTCCGTGAAGAACAGTGGCATAAGGAACATGGTGATTTGAAGAAGAAGGGCCCGAGTCTGAAAGACCTGTCTCTCCAACGACTCTATGACTCGCCGCCATGCAAGACTTCCTCAGCAGACCATTTTCATCTTTGTACTCCAAGAAGAAGCTGGAATCGGGACATGTAGCAGAAATGAAAGCCATAAATAACAACAACACAAAGCTAGCTGTTAACCTTTTCTTTTTTTCTTTTCAGTTAACTAGAAGAAACAGAGGAGTTTCACTTCTTCTCTGTTTACCTCAATTCTCTTTGGTGTTCAGATTCCTAGGCCAAACTCTATATGAAGAAAATATAGAGCTTGAAAATTGAGAGAGACATGAACCCCAGAGAAAAGCAGCAAAAGATCAAAAGGCTTTGAACTTGAGAGCTTTCTTGTCAAAGTATGTAATCTCAGAGGGTCCAGTCCTCCTCTCTCATTTATGTCTTTCTTTCCCTGAGGCGGTCTCTATCTCTTTCTCTCTCTGCTTCTTTTCGAAGAAAGCTAAATCATTATAAGTCTGTTTGGGTCTGCGTCCCTAGTAAATGTTTATCAAATTTTCAAACTCATCCTTCCTATAGTTACAGAAAATCTTGTCCTTGCAGACATGTCTCTCAGGCCTCTCTTGGCTGTAGCCTGTGGGGTTTGAAACAGAAAATCAAAGCTTTTTTTATTTAATTATAAAACCAATAAATTTCCAGAAAATTGAAAAACTAAAAAAGGTGGGGTCTTTCCTTTGGCAGGAACCCACTGGAATCACTGACTCCTACTCCACTCTCTCTCTCTCTCTTCTAACCGCCTGTGCTTTGCCATTGGCTCTTTTCTATTGTGCTCTTCAAGGATGCAAGTACTTGCTGGATAAAACTAAATAGCAATCAATTACAAAGATTTTGTGTAGAAGATGAGACAAGGTTTTCCTTCACATAAAGATGGTAAAAGGGGAAGGACTGAGGCCTGAGGAGAAGAAAAGGAGAAAGCTGCAATGGGACTTTCTTTGATCCTTCAGAAAAGGGGGATTGATTTTAATTTTTGACTAGGAGCCTTTGGAAGGAGAGGTCGTTTTTCATTTCTTAATGGTTTATTGTAAAGTTCTCTGCTTATACCATTTCAACTAAAACATTAGAATAATAATAACAACAAGCAACAATCCAGAAGCAAATTAAGCCCACTTATGTATATTTAATACAAGTTTCTGAGATGGATTTGTTTGGTATTATCGGCTTTGTTGATGGGTCAACATCCCTTCCCTGTCATTACCTAAAACCATGGCATCTTATGATTCCTTACTATTAATAGAAATATAAATCTATTTTTCTTTTAGGGATTGGCTATAGGTAGAAGGTCATGGAAGATTGATTTCATTTATTAAGTTTGCTTCATGTACAGAGTACTCCTAATTCCAACATTATGTGTTTTTGGTTTGTTTTTGTGTGTACCAACCCTAGTTTATTTGAGAAGAAACCCAATTAGAACCATTTGTAATGAGAGATTCATAGCAGATCAAGCGAAGGAAAATTAAGAAGCTCAAACACTTACTCTCAATCTCTTTGAGGCATCTCATTTCTTTAACATGTTTATAACAAAAATAATAGGAAAAACAAAAAAACAAAACATATGAAATTAACTTGTGCCTTAAGCAAAATTTTGAGTGAGGAGATTGTCTTGGTTACCCCCACCAAAATCTGTCTTTTAAAAATATGAATTCCGTCGGTACAATACACTAATAATGAAAATTTTAGGAGAAAATATAAAATTTAAAAAGTATCAAATGAAAGAAAAAGAGGAGGATTAAGAATAATGTTCACATTAGCTAGCTAAGTTAAGGGTTTTAGTCTTTTAGATACATATGTCGGTATTGAGGACATCATATAAATTATAGACAGACAAAGAAAGAGAGAGAAAGAAATTGTAATGGCTTTGGTCCGTTTAATTAGTTAATTAATCAAAGAGATAAATATGCAGATATATATTTTATGTTCTGCTCATCTACTACCTTTATAGGTAATATATGCTTCCTACCAATTATTCCTTTCTGATATATACACCAATGATTGGCTCTTAAAAAAAAAGGTGGGATTGGTTCAAATTAACTAGTAGTTTTGATCATGGATTAGGTAAACCATGTATTTTAAGTCATGCTTCTGTTCCCAATAAACCTTACAACATGTTCTTCATATGAAAGGTTTCTGGGATTTCTTACATTCCTTCAAACTCTGTGGTTCTTTATCTGTTCTTTTTTGCTTGTCTGTAGAAAGGTGATTGGGTTTGCTCAAATCCTAGTATTGTTCAGTATGCCCCCTCCCTAACAAGATTTAACTAATCATGTTTTCTTCATAATTGCTTGTCACCTAAGCAATGACGAGATTAACAAACATATATATAGTAGTTAATTATGCAAAAGACCAACTTGCGTTTTAATTATTAACCCATAATTGCATGCGTGGCCAAATTGGTAAGGATATTATAGGTGAAAGGGTAACAAATTTAGCAGGGCAATCCATGCCATGAAGCTTAAGATATAGATGATGGGGTTGACCTTCCACTAATGAGAATATATAAGCTAGTCAATGATTAGTAGGAATGAAAATCTAGATTAGTAAAAGTGATCTCAAATCTAAGAAACTGGATCACATGAGCTCTATTTATCTCTCTCTCTCATTCATGTAATTTTGATGCAGATATGGTGCTGGTGTTGGAAGACTTGGAAGAGCTGAAGTCCAAATGGGTTGTCAGAAAGTGCAGCGGTGGCATCTGCATAAGCCAAAATGGCTCACCAGAAAAGAGAGAGAAAAGAAGCAAAACAGTTTTGTATTTATTGGTGAAGGGGAGCATGTAGCCTTGGACTACAAACTTGTTGCTTCCCAATATGAACATGCATGTTGCTTCGGAGGTGAATGTTATCCTCTCATACCGGCAATCTCAACTATCAATAATAAAAAAGATATACATATATATAGGAGGAAAAAGAAAAAGTGAATAGGTTTTTGTTTGTTTTTTTTTTTTTTTTTAAGAAACAGAATCTTTCTATTCAATATATCAAACTATTATAAGAATAGTCAGACCAAAAAAATAAAAAAAAACTATTATAAGAATTGAAATGATCATGTAAAGAAAAATTATGGGGGTAGGAGTGAAATCTTTTTATCCTCTTTAAAAAAATTATTATATGGTACACGAGTTGTGGTCTGGATTGATATTATTGGTCTATGACTCTATATATTACATGTACTTAGATAATTAGTCTCTTAATTTAATTTTTTTTATTTTTTCACCTCATGTAAGATCCTCATCAAATTCGAGTGATATTATTAGTCTGAACCACCGCATGACAATGTCACGTGGTAGTCCGAGACCATAGAATAATTACTCCCATATAAATCTCAACTACTCTAAATGAAGAAAATGACACACTCATGTATCTATTATGGAACACGTGATTGTAAATCCATAAGGCCTAAACTCTAACCACAACAATCATCCTTTTCTCAAGGTTAGTGCAAAACAAGCTGACCCAAGAGTCACAATGCACCTTCTCAGCCAACTTCAAGAAGAGATATACCCTTTTCTGCATTGTGTCTCAATAAAGCTTGACCACATGTAGGGGCACCTCCCATAACATTGACACCGAGAACAGATTGAGAAAAAAAAAACATATAGTCCCGAGGAATGACACATAATAACGTCACAATTTAATACCAAGACTAACAAACCATAACTCCACAAAATAGGGACTTATACTTGACCAAAACCCAAAGTGCAAAACTCTATTAATATAAAAATAGAAAATGATGCTACAATCCGCTAATCTCTTCCAGAAAATCTACTTCGACTCTTAGCCACCTAAAAAAAATCGCCGGTAAGTTGGAATCTCAATGCTAGTTGTCTTTGTTCCTACACGCACAAACTGTAACTAAGGAAAAGAGCATTCCCGCCACCCTTGAAAGAAGCCCCTAAGCTCACGACTTTCTCAGTAGTCCAACATTCAAAACAAAGAACATCAAATTCAGACCAGGAGCATCCATTTGAGTTGCTTGAAACATCCGAGATCTAAACAATAATTTCGTGGTTTGCTCTGTTCTTTTGTTTAGAATTAATCTCTTGATGATCTTTTAGGGCTTGATTAAAATCGGTTGTAAATATTAAATTATTTCAAGGACGTTCTTGTTGTGTTTACTGTTTAATTAGTTAATTTTTATTTGTAACAAAAAAAATTGTTCGTTTCGATTTGTATGGACTTAATTGCCATCTACTACTACCTTGTATGCATATTTAGTTAATATGCATATAAATACGCGTATAAATGAAAAAAAATCAATACGGTATCTTGAAAGTGTAGACTCGTTTTTTTTTCTATGTATTATTAAGTTCGACCTTTTTATACCCGTACACGTTTTATATGGACCAAAATACGAGAATTTGAAGAAGAAAAAAAATTTAAACATTAAAGACTTAAATCTTAAAGCAATAGACTTTTGCAGTTCCCCAAGACTAATTGGAACTTGGAAAGTTGGATCTTGGTAGAATCAAACTCTGTTTAATTGTTGATCGATTCATGGACTATTAGAGTTCTAATACACTACAAAGTACAACAATATAAAAAGATAAAGCATTAAAGCTTGATCAGAATTTCATTCTTATATCATTAGCTCATTCAAACTAGACTTGAATTTCTTATAAAGACTGGAGTTGTCATTGCATTGGATATGATAAAGACTTATTGTCATTCATATGTGTTGTTGGACATCAGTTTTAACTTGCTCTTGCTATCTAAGTATTAGTTTGCTAGAGTTTATTAGTTATTTTTCTACAAAAACAATGTTTTATGTATCCATATTTTTGAACCCCTTTTTCTAATTACTAGTGAATTATACACGTATAGTTCAAAGTTATAAATTTGCCATATTTCTTTTTTTTTTTATCGAATATTTGACTGTATCATTAGATCAGTTTAACCGAATAATACACGTACGTTTCTTTGTCTAATCATACACGTACGTTTCTTTGTCGAATCATACACGTCTCATTTTTTTACTAACTATGCTTGTATAATATTGTACGTTACTATGGACAATTCATGGGTTCACCATTTGGGTGAACCTACTCGTTCACTGAGGGAGTGATCAACTACCATTAGACCTACAATTAGGGCAATAAACTCCGCAATTAGTATGGTGATAAATGTCGGTCATAAAGGCGATTATTATTACGGCTTTAACTACTATAATAACTACATGCAATGATTATGACTATGAATGCGTGATGAATGACTGTCGTCAATGTATTATGATTAACCGCCGTTAATGCAGCATTAATCATCGTCATCAGTATATAAGTAATTTCAGCCATAAAGGCAGGAATAATGGCAGCGCTAAAGGCGGCCCGACATACAGGTAAACCATCTCATTCCAATTCTTCTTATTAGACTTGACTAAGAAATATACTGACTTAGACATCGGAGGGTTTTCCGCAGGTACCCCCTCCTCTACGAGCCGACGGTCAAACTTCCGTACTCCCCAAGGAAGCTTATAGATCATTCCTAGTCAACTCCCGCTCCAATCCACATTCATTGGTGAGTCAAAATCCTCTTCTGAATTTTTCGCCACCAAAAAGTGGCGTCGTTTGTGGGAACACTTTTCCCTAAAAAGTGATGGTGGGAGCTACACCTCAAGGAGCCCCATTTTTGTCACTGAAGACTGGCAGTGATGAAATTCGTCCCCCAAATAGATTTGCCGCAAACCTAATCAAAGTTCCGAACTTGCCTCCGATCGACGAGACGCAAAGGTTAAGGCAGCAGCGAGGCTAGCGACGGCGCGTGCCAAACCAACAGAGTAACAAACGCGGGCTCCAGCGGTGCCACCAACGAACGCTTAAACAGGTCTCTTGCCGAGGGGCCAAGCGGCACATTGATTGGATGAATAACTAGAGGAACCAGTATAGGCCAATCCAAGGAAGCACGCGTTGAGGAAAGTGATCAATGAATGTAACCAAGCTGGTCCTCGAGAACTCGCAGCTGAAATCTAAAGGGACGCCGGTAAGTCTCCATTCAAAGTAGCAAATGGGCACCAACCCATGAAACACCGACCAGCATTTAGAAGTTACTCTTGTGATTTTCGATTACAATTGATCTTAAAATGTAATAGGGGATTGGTTGGAATGACTAAAATATTGTTCGCTTAACTCGTGCGACCTCGCTGCAGGCGGGGGTGGGATGATGGACGACACTTTCGTTGTAGGCAGGGGTGGAATAGTGTGCCTCACCCTCGCTGCAAGCGAGGTGGTATGATGAACCACACCCTCGCTGCAGGTGAGGGTGGGATGGCATGCCTCACCCTCGTCGGCAGCGGGGTGAGATGATGGACCACACCCTCGCTATAGACGCTGGTGGATAGAATGCCTTACCCTCACCGCAGGTGAGGGTGGGATGGCGTGCCTCACTCTCTCTAGCTGGGGTGGGATGATGGACCACACCCTCACCGGCGGCGGGGTGGAATGACGTGCCTGACCCTCACTGATGGAGGGGGTGAGATGATGGACCACACCCTCGTCGGTGGCAGGGGTGGGATGGTGTGCCTCAACCTCGTTGTAAGCGGGGTTGGGATGATGGACCACACCCTCGCTGTAGGCGGGGGTGGGATGGTATACCTTAGCCTTGCCAGCAGTGGGGTGGGATGGTAGACCATACCCGTGTCGGTGGCAAGGTGGGCTAGTAGGACCACACGCTAACCGATGGCAAGGGGTAGGTTGGTATACCTAACCCTCGCTACAGGTGGGGGTGGGATGATGGACCACACCCTCGCTATACGTGGGGGTGGGATGAGGTGACAGATCTTATTCTTATGGGACGTAGAGATTGAGAAACATAGTTTGAAAGATTGATAGTAGATGTAAAACCCTCAGAGCATGGAGGCAATCCCATCAGAGTTAGCTGGTTGGTAAACCAGGGAAGTGAAATATACATTGCAGTCATGGAAACACTGATGACACTCATCGAGGCTGGTGTCATTAGTGTCAAAGTAAATGTCACCGTATCGAGAAGGGTGTCACTGACTTCGTGGCCGACGTCGTGGTCATTGAGAAAGGCGCCACCGACGTCGAGGCCGACGTCTTTGTCATCAGGGTCGGCGTAGCGATCATAGTGAAAGGTGTCACTAATGTCGGAGTCAACGTCGCACTTATTGAGGAAGGCGTCACCAACGTAGCTGTCATCTAGGAAGACTTGTCCGGCATCGAGAAGGGCATCATTGAGGTAGGGACCGGCATCACCGACATCACCATCATTGGGAAAGACGTCACCTACGTCAAGGCTGACATCGCTGAGGTTGAGGCTGGCATTGGTGTCATCGGGGCGGTCATAGTGAAAGGTGTCATCGAAGTCGCAGTCACTAAGGAGGGCATCACCGACATTGGGGCTGGCATCGTCGTCATCGAGAAAGGTGTCACTGACGTCATGGCCAGAGTTACCATCGAGATTAGCATCGTCGTCATCGAGATGAGCGTCGTGGACGTCAGGACTAACAATCGGGGCTAAAGAAACTAAACGTTCAAGGGATTAAGTGGTTGAGAAGGTCAGCCCATAATTTTATTGTACTTAAATTAAAAAACTTATATTATTTGAGCATAAGGAGAACATTCACAGCTAGAAATTGAAAGAAATTAAAGCGATCACCTCCCACGCGACCTTATTACATGGACATAACATTAAAAGCAAAGGAAAAATAAAACATTCGAGGGTGAGAATCTTCAAAGTTAGGGGCCACCTTCGGGACCACATAGTATGGCAGGAAAGACTTGTCTATCCCAGGGAAATCCAGTATGATGCGTTGGCAGTACTCAATGACGGCGTCACGAGCAAAAAAAAAAAAGAAACAAACTTGAAGAAGAGAGGGAGTTTCGCAGCAGGGTACCCCATGCTCGGCATCTGGTTTGAGCTGCGCTGGGGGCATGGCTCCGAAACGAGCAACTCTCAAGGGGCACCGTGCACAAGCGAGACTGGAAGCTAGGTTCCGGCACTGCAGGTGAGGCATTGGGGGCACGTCACTTCGCTAAAGATGCCATAAGCAGACGAGTTCGGGACGCGAAGACCCTGCACTGGACTGTATGGAAGACATAGGCAGATCTAAGTCTAGGTTTGGGTGGGTCGACATCGGTGTCGTTGATGAGATGAGATGCAGACTCTAAATAAGGAACGACGATCTTCTTATAGGACCACATCTACTCTTTCAACGCGAGGAATGCCTAAATGAAATTCAAAGAAGGGTACCCAAAGAGAAATTTAAACATGCGGAGCCCAGAGAGGAAATTTTCTTGGGAAAATCTGGGGAGTTGTGGGAGTGGTCAACTACCACTAGACCTGCAATTAAGGCAATAAACTCAACAGTTAGTATGATAATAAATGTTGGTCATAAAAGCAGTGATTATTACGGCTTTAACTACAATAATAACTACGCTAAATGATTACGACTATAAATGTGCGATGAATGACCATCGTAAATGTGTCATGATTAATCGTCGTTAATGAAGCATTAATCATCGTCATAAGTATGTAATTGTAGCCATAAAGGCAGGAATAATGGCAACTTGTCCCCTAAGTAAGTCATCACCTATATAAAGGAGGTCTGACGTACAGGTAAACCATCTCATTCCAATTGTTCTTACTCGACTTGACTAAGAAACATACTAACTTAGACATCGAAGGGTTTTCTACAAGTACCCCTCCTCTTCGAGCTGTTCGTCTAACTTCCGAGTCAACGCCTCAAAGAAGCTTCTAGATCGTTCCTGGTCAGCTCCCGCTCCAGTCCGCATTCATTGGTGAGTCAAAATCCTCTTCGAAATTTTTCGTTTCCAACATTTACCCCTACTCCAACTTATCAATCATGGATTACCACTTGTATTTTAAATAAAAAACAAAACTCTAACTTAATCAGCTGTTGTCTTTAACTAATGGGAAAATTTCACATTCATTTTTATAAACTCTTTGCCTCCATCTAACGTCCCAACTTTTGAAACCCAAATTCGATATTGGCAACCAGAGGCTATATCGATGGGTACCTCTGACAAGGACGAAGAACAAAAGGAGCTTGGACTTAAGGTAATATTTAGAGTGTAGGTTTCTTTGGTAGTATTTAGAGTATTTGTTTCCAATTTTGATTCACATTTGGTAAATAATTAATTGGATGGCTATAGAACTCGAGATCAGGCACTATGATAGCACCATTTTCCTCTTCATCTGGGACTTTGGGAGCCTCAAGCACCATTTTCGTGCTCTCTAGGAAGAAAAAATCGAATATGTAGATATAGTCTAATATATTAGCAAATTTGTGCTGATAAGAATTATTAGTATTGATGAACGCAATTCAAATCACATTCCAGCATAAAGTTATATAAAAATCAATAAACTTGCTTGTTCTAATCTATAGTTATCTCCAAGGTCAAAATACATTCCAGTCTAGCACCAATAAATAATGGTCCCCCAAAACTATACGCGCGAACATTCTGCAGATCTTCAAGTTCTTAGCTACTATTTGGCTCCTTCATTACTTTGTGAAAAACTATAATGACTTATTGAAATTTTCTATAAAATATTAGTTCAAAATTTTAAGGAATTGAGATAGATTAAAAATAATTAACACTAACTAATCAAGAAAATTATCTATTCAAAAAAATAGAGCGAGACTAGAGAGGTTCATCGGCCAAATCCCGTGCTTTATCCGCTCGTCAGGCGGCAGCCGATGTCGGCGCTGGTGCTTGCCTTTCTGAGGTTGTGCTGCTGCTGGACAGGAATGGGTGTTAAGTGCTCTTTCAGCTTCGGGGACTGCAGATTCTAAAGCTTGACAATGGTGGCCGGCATAGTTTAGATCGGCTTCTTCTGTGGCATGAAGGTCGTGGGTATTGCTTTGAGGAAAGATGTTGGCGGCGAATTGGGTTCGAACTTGGTTTCGGATGTGATCTGGGCGGCGACGACAGGCTGGTGACGCTATGAGGAATTGCAGGCGGCGATAGGTGCAGGGGGATCCAGATCCGGCTGGGTTAGGTCTAGCTTGTAAGGTCTTCTCTTGTCGATGTCTGGCAGCGTCCTGGTGGTTGTGGCTTCCTTCAAGCGGGACGACGACATCATGCTTGCGACGGAGGCAGGACTGTCCCATGTTGGCATGAGGGTTCTGCACAGAGAGAAAGACTAGGCTGGGCCTAACCTGTTTGGGCTTTGGATGTTGTTGGTCCTATCGGCCTTTTAGGCTGGTTTTGTTTCTTGTTTGCAATAAGTCCCTTTTTGGGAGAGAGTGGCCTCTAGCCCAATCTATGCATTTTGTTTTGTTAGTTTTTTCTGGTTGTTAGTTAGGTGACAAATCTCAGTCATTTTTAGCTCGATTGAGTTTGTCTAGTCTATGTTAGTGGAAGCTCCTCTAGGAGCTTTTGTAGAAGTATCTGGTTTCAACATACCATAATGGCGTGGTTGATGTTTGGAGTCAGGTAAAATAGATTGCATATAAGGCGAGGTGTTTTATTAGCACAGACTACTATGAGCTATCAGTGTCAAAATAGAGTAGTCTTTTTGTACTATTCTTTGCCCATGAACCAGGGCCATATTAATGTATGTGCTCTTTATCTCAAAAAAATGGAGCATTTGAGTGAAAGAAGAGTTACTCTAAAAGTCGTATATGTGCCATTAGCTGACACATTTCTATCAATGCAAATGCTAGATTTCTATCAAAAAGCTTATCATAATATATTGTCCAATTAGCAAATTCAACTTTGACAAGATTGGGGAAAAAATGACACAAAAAAGGAGCGAAATGTAAATATTAGTTGTGATTAGATATAATTTCTTACTTGAGTTGTGACATATATCAAGCATCTGAACTCCAAATTAATTAACTTGTTGTTACATGCATGCAATTGTCACTAATAAGAATAGCATCTTGTATTATCCAGATAATATGAATGAGTGATAATTGATTGAATCTAAAAACTAAGAAAATACAAGATATCAAAATATATATATATATATATATTTATCGAAAAAGGTCATCCCAATGTTGTATTTCAGCAAGCAGTACCAAAACAACACATCCAATAAGGATCGTTAGAAAGAGCCGTTTACAAAGTACCCTAAAAACCTATTCTAGAAGCATAATAAGAACATAGCATACCCAAAGTACACCCACTTTTTAAAGTTATGCACTTTTATTCTAACAAAAACCTAAAAACTCATAAAGAAATAAAAGTTCAATAGAGTCAATGGTCTTTGCGACTTGCAGTAAAAATTAAATTACATTGGGGTTAGAGGGTGATTCCTCACCCTTCACACCCACTTCAGGCACCAACACCTCAGTCCTAGCATTGGACTCCACCTCAATTGCAATGTCGCGCACATCATGAGCACTTTCAGAAACCACGACTTCAATCTCTATTGCTTTAGCCTCAGTACCCTTAGTATGAAAATTTCACTTCTTAGACTTCTTTACCTTGTCATCCATGTTTAGCTCATAAGCCAGCTTAGATTTATTCTTGCTACCCTTTGGTCTGCCTAGTTTTTGCTTTTTTTTTTTGGAGAAATTAGAAGCTTGCCCTGTTTTTGCTTTTCTCCACAAATGTTTGTAAAATCCTAAGTAGATTTTTTGTTCTGACCTATCTTCAATCAAACAATATAACTTTCTCTAGAAGTATCAAAATCAAGATCCATAAAACTCTACATAAAGTAGACTTATGTAGCTTTCCAATGATATAAGGTCATTGTCTGATTCGATCTGCTAATTTCCCAGTAATTCGGTGGAGTTGGATGTTCTGCACAGACAAATTATGGGACTTGGGATTACACATTTCTTTAAATTCTAGTTGGCTCATTTTAGCTTATTTTCTTCTTTCTATGAAACAAACCTACAAAAACGATAAAAGATGTAAATGAATCATATATAAGGAGAACTAAACATAAAAACTCAGATTAAGAGGCATTGAAATATAGGATAATATGAGCATATCAGTCCACTAAATGTTCGAAATGAAGGTAAAAAGTAAACATAGTTGTCGTTTACCGTCCAAATTACTAAACAGGTAAATTTAGGTATGGGGAATAACCGTCTTGTGATTTAATAGTACTTTATCAAATTCGTACTGCATGCTTTGCTTTTTTCTAAAAATAATTTCAGAAAGCATTAAATTTCTTGTTTTACTTTACTTGCAATTATTTATTTTTTTTGTTTACTCATCCAAACAATTTTCATTATTTATTTTTTTTGTTTACTCATCCAAACAATTTTCAATGCTTTTCCCTTAGCCTTTCGGATTTACATTGCCCAGTCTTCAGATTAATTGCGGTAGAGCATGCGTAGGAGTTGAGGCACAGTGTCCACCATCTTCATCTCTGTTGTAGGTTACATGTTTATCCTACTTGTATCTTTTTAAGTTCTTAGTTTAGATTGCTCTGATAGTCGAATTCAGTTGTAATGGTAAGTTGGTATTGAAGATTGTATTTAAGATTTCTTATATATTACTTGGTGGGAGCTGTTGGATCATAATTCATATATATATATATATATATATATATATTTGTGCAATAAAACATGAAAATTACTTGTTTTAAAAGTCCAATTTAGTGTTGACTAATCTAATTCCATGTTGTTAGAAAATCCTGACAAGAGGAGAAAAAGTGAATTCCGGCGAATTTTCATGCACCACCACTTTTGGTAGCACAAGTACTTCGTGAAGCAATTCCGGAAAAATAAGAGTTTAAATGGAGCAATGAAGCTGTGATGCCTCGAAATTCGTTATTATTTTTTGAGAATTTTTCGGAATTTAGTTAGTGGTCATTGGACGGTTTCATGGCTCGTTGATGGAGTGAAAGTATTTCGGACGAATAATTTTCAAAAAGCATTATTTAGGGAGGGGAGCGAAAGTTGACTTTTTATTCATTGGGTTTTTCTGAAAACTTCCTTCACCAAAGTCATAGAGAGTGTCGATACAAGTTCGTCGACATGTGGCACGCATCAATCGGAGTTCATATGAGAAAGTTATGAGCGATTGAAAATTGGGAAAATTCTATAAATAGGGGTTTCCATTTTCAGAAATTACTATTTATATTTTGGGAAGTTTCCGAAACCGGAAAGCTTTCAAACTCTCTATTCTCTCTCCTCAGCCGCACGACCCCACCTGAACCTGTGGATCCGACCCGGCTTTTTCTCCAATCTCTGGCGACCTCCATCCTTGAAAGTTGGACAGACTTTTCACCTCTACTTTGTGCTCCTCCCTATGGCATCCTCTAGTGATGATTTGCACCGTACACGGCACTGTGTGGCGGCTACTTTGTGTAGTCGAACCCGATTGAAAATCTCAGTTCCGACAGTGGCAACGGCTCAAACGTGGCTTATTCTTCTCATGGGAGCCTCCCCTATCGATTCTTGGTGATTGTTTAGAGCGATTTAAGTTGGAATTGGTTCAACTCATGGTGAACAGTAAGTTCTAGCTTTGGACTACGATAGGCGGCAATCTAGACCTAGGCGGTATTCTTGACATTTTGGACGGTTTGATTAAGATGACCGTGGTGGTTATGCCACCGCCTATGGCTGGGCTTTGGCAATGTTCCGGCCATGTAAGGACAGTTCTGGTTTTGTATATCATCTACTAGTCGATACGAGCGTTTTGATATATAATATGTAATTTTTGGAGATCGTATGATTATGTTATGATTTTTACGGTTTTGAACCGTTTGATTATTTGATCCAGATGGATTCGATTGTCTGATCGACTTGTGGTTTTAATATATTGATCGTAGAAGTATTCCGGAGACATTGAATGGTCTGGATGAAGTTCCGCCTTGATTGGCGTTACTTTTAGGGATTTTAGTTCAAAATGGGGGTTTCGAACTTTAATCACTTTGTGAATAGAGACCGTATGTGTTTAGATACTTGACAGGCTTGTGTTGAGCAGATTGCAGTGTTTGGTGATCATCTTGGTTAGTGTGTGAAAATGCAGCAGGATTCAGATGTGAGTAAATCTCACGATATCCGTTATGAGCATAGTTACCATATTGTCTTAGAGTTATTAGTTTAACCATGACTATAGTTGGTATTAGTGTCATTCTTGAGTGGATGACTACGTGTGTGTGTGTGTGTGTGTGTGTGTATATATATATATATATATATATTTACGTGAAATATATATGTATTGGTGCATTTGTTGTGAAATAAGCAATATATGATGTATTGAATTCATCATCGCTTGGAAATAGTGAAATTGTGTATTGAGTTGTGATTATAGAATATCATTTGTTGAGATACCATGGGTCTAGTATGACCATTTTAATTGAGATTTAAGATATGGTAGCTTGTGTAGGAATATCTGTGTAATGAATCGATGACATCAGTGTGATGAATCTTTGTGATGATTATCATATAAAGCTTGTGTAGAAATATATATGTAATGCTGGTGGAAATCTGTGTGATGATCAGCAGGATGATTGCTATCTGTGTGATGACCGATGGAAATATGTGTGATAATTAGTGTGATGATTGCTCTGTAGAGGAGTTGAATTGTTATTAAGTTAACAACAATTGAAAGGATTAATGTGATGGTCGGAGCTACATATAGATGTCAGGGTATGGGTGGTGATGATTACTATGACTTGAATTGTTTGTTTTAATTTAGCCTTTTTAACTAAACTATACGCATGAGTTACTATGAATTGTTTCACTTTGTTTTGAATTATGATTGCCTTGTTTTCTTCTTGGTTTTAATTTTTGAGGTTTGATTGATCTTAAAGGCCATAGTGGTGAGGATTGTTCTCTGTGGTAAGGATAGGAAGGTGATTTATTGATTTTCACCTTTGATGTCATGTTGATAATAAAAGCTTTAAGTGGAGAGGAAATTAGTATGATTTTGTAATTCGCCGTAGTGCGGTAAAGTGGTTTCAAGCATTACTTGACGAAGTTTTGTTTGACTAGACTTTATGTAATTGGATGCTAGGTTGAGAATCTGAACATGTGGTTTTAGTCACGAGTTGAACTACGTAAGCATGATATGGAAGCATACGAAACAGATGGTTGTAGTTGTCGGTTATGCTTATCATTGTTTAGGTGAAGGTGACTTAAGAATGTCTTTCTGTATAATGGTTTTGAGTTTACTCATACAAGGTTTCACTAGCTTGCCGAGTTCATTGTATGGCAACTCGGTACACTATTCAATGATATAGGGGTTAATCTTACAAATCAGGGAAATCGTGGCTGAAACTGGGGTAGCGTGGCAACAACTTTACGGTAGAAAGCCAATTTTGTGACTTTACCGTGATTAAGACTTCCGCTGTGTAGTAAGCTCTGAGGAGCATTTACAATTTACCTTGTTGTGGCAATTTAATTCGTAAACTTATGTAATATATGACTCTGCGGAGTAAGTATACTGATTTTGTGGGTTTAGGGCATCAATATGTACTTGTTTTAAAAAGAAAAGTTTCCAGGTATTTTGTATTGATGGCTGAACCATCACGCATGTATAATTATGAGATTATATATTAATTTTTAATTGTGTTTAAAAATCAGGGTGTGACAGAAGCCATGGACCATGAAGTGCTAATATAAATGACTAAGTTTGATCACTCATTTAGTCCGAAATTATAAGGGAAGTCCACGAAAATCGTTGTGCAAAATAGTTGTTGTAAAACAGAAAACTGCAGTTCAGAATCAGCTTATCGGGAATAGCTTTGGAGAGTTTCCAAGCAAACTCTTGCAGAAAGGGCTAGCATTCCTTGAAGACATGATGTTTTAGTACAACTTGAACCCAAGAACTGGTCAATAATGCCAACAAGGCAGCGGGAATTAACGCTCAAATTAGGCTTCCCAAGAAGGCAAAAACTATTAGCTTTTCACGAAGCTTTTTCGAAGATCTTTTCCGGTGACATACTTGGAGTTTTTCTTGAAGCTTGTTGATCATTCTAGAAGAGTATGTAGGAGTCGAAACCATCTAGAAACATGGCAATAGCAAGTCAAACCTAGTCCAAGAAGGAATCTTCAAAAGCAAAAAACAAATCCTAGTTAAATAAGGGTAACTTGGCCATGAATCCTTTTTGGATGGGTTTACTGTGCATTTTTGGAAGATTTATAATGCTAAAATTATCAAGGAGAGTCCAAGAAGAATCCTACAAGATATGACAAGATTAGCCCAGCATATTATCCTTTAGATAATGGCATTCCCATGTATTTTCTCTCCCATGCTTCTCACATTGACTTTGGTGACCCAAAACCACCCCAACACTCTTCACGTACTTTCATGTTTTCCATGCTAAAAAAACGAGAGCTAACTGCTCCTCTCTTCTCTTAAGTCATCATTTTCTACTCTACACTCTAATAGCTCGTCATTACTTCCCTCTTTTTACTCCATTTCTTCCATAGCCTTTTCCCTTGTTTTTGGGATCTATTACCACTCTCATATTCCACCTCTATGCTTCTTACAATGCTTGAGTACTCTCTTTTGCTTCCATTCATCATTTTACTCATCTCTCTCTTCTCTATATAAGCATTCATTCATTACACTCTTAAGACATCAACCATATGTCACACCATTACATCTTTTTCTTTCTATATTTTGTCCAATCCACTATCATCTCCTCCACAAAACCTCAATCACAACCACCATCAATCCAAAACCTCCATCATCACCACCATCAATCCATAACATCTATTACCACCACCACCAAATTCATCATCTTTTCCATCTACCCATTCTATTTCATATACATAAAGCTTAACCATTCCACCATTTCATCGCTTGATCATTTCTACTTCTCATATTCCATCATCAATCTTTAAAGAAGAAAGAGATTAGTCTAGCATCACTTGAGAAATCGTCACCACCATGACAAAACCTCCATGAGTTCATCTACACTATCCTCAATTTGATCATCACTATACACTTCTCTATCCCTACTTTTTAGTTTGATCCATCATCAATCTTTGAAGAAGAAAGAGATGAGTCTAGCATCACTTGAGAAATCGTCACCACTATGACAAAACCTCCAGAGTTCATCTACACCATCCTCAATTTGATCATCACTATACACTTCTCTATCCCTACTTTTTAGTTTGATAATGATCCATCATCAATCTTTGAAGAAGAAAGAGATGAGTCTAGCATCACTTGAGAAATCGTCACCACCATGACAAAACCTCCATGAGTTCATTTACACCATCCTCAATTTGATCATCACTATACACTTCTCTATCCCTACTTTTTAGTTTGATATTGATAAATATGTTGGAGCTTATGTATTTGTTTATGAGTGAGTAGTTAGTTTGTTGGGGCTAGGGGTGAAAGCCCTAGCCAATCTTGTATGATTTTGATGTAAATATTATATTTGATGCACTTTCCTTTAGCACCTTAACATGCTAGTTCAAGAGTTGAATGGTTATGCTTAAACTTAATCAATTTGGGTATGAATATTTGTTATGAAATGAGAAACAATTAGGGCTTGATTAACCTTGGTTGTTTGAAGCGTGATCGCATATCATATATGCATGTTAGGGTTGTGAACTGCAATCACTTAGGCTGGCTTAGTTTGCATAATCTCTTCATCTCCAAGCTTTATGCACTTAGGTAAATGCATTAGATACCTAACCAGATTGAAATGCATGCATGGCTTAAGTAGTTAAGTACTACACCCGCGAGGGATTTCTTGATATCATCAAAGGAGCATGTCCCTTGTCATACCCGAAAGGGATGCAAGGAGAAAAATTGGCTTGTTAAAATGACACCATTCACTATAAAAGCATCATTTTTTGCAAGAGAAGCTAAAGGTGAATACCTTAAGTCCTAACTCCCATTTTTCATTACGTCTAATTTAGCTTAGCCTAGTTCACATTTCAAGTATTCATTTAGCTATTTCCGAGTCAAATCATCTTCAAAACAAAAATCAAACCACTACACCATCTTGCATATATTCACCATGAACTTTGGTTCACTTGTGAGCAGGGGGTCCACATATAGGCGAGCTTAGGCACTTGCCTAGACTGGGTTTTTCTTCTTTACCTTAATTTATATATGTTGGCTGAAGGAAGCCACTTAAAAATGGCAGAAAAGGGCAAACCAGATGAATCTGGGGAAGAAGAAGACTGCACAACGTGGTGTTTTTTTTTCCTTTCCCGATAGCAGCTCAAAACGACGTCGTTTTGAGCTTTCATTTAATATTAATCATACTCCAAAATGGCGTCGTTTTAAGACTCAATAAGGGATTAAAAAATTTCCCACAATTCTGATAGGACTTGTCCCAAGTACAAACTTACATCATTCTCCCGAGTCCCAAATTCCCAATTTTGTGGAACAGCTTCCAATCCTCCATATCTCTATTTATTTTGGCAAATGAAGATTGTAATAAGTGGATCACGAAACCATAAGTTTTCCCAAACAGTAATAAGTGGAACAAAACAACGTTTTGTCCCTTCTTGGTTTGATGAATATCCTAAATGGTTCGAGTATAGCATAGAAAATGATGTTGTGTTTTGTCTATGTTGTTATCTCTTTAAACCACATCATGGTGACCAATGAGGTGGTGATAAATTTTCATGCAAAGGTTTCTCTAATTGGAAGAATAAAGAAAGACTTCAAGATCATGTTGGAGCTCTGGGTAGTGTTCACAACCAAACTTTACTAAATTGCCAAGCTTTAATGAATCAGAAACAGCATCTTGAGTCAGTTATTAGTCGTCAAGTGGAATCCTTTAAGCATAACTATTACACTCTCTTGAATGCTTCAATTGATTGTGTTCGTTTCTTGTTGCGGCAATGTCTTGCTTTTCGTGGTCATTATGAATATGAATCTTCTAACAATAGAGGGAACTTTCTTGAACTTCTAGAGTTTCTTGCTAAACATAATGACAAGGTGAAGGTTGTTGCCTTTGAAAATGCTCCTAGAAATCTACAATTGACATCACCTGCTATACAGAAAGATATTATAAATGCAGCTGCAATTGAAACTCTTAATGTAATCATGTTTGATATGGGTGATGGCCCATTCTCTATTTTGGTTGATGAAGCACGAGATCATTCAGTGAAAGAGCAAATGGTAGTTGTTCTCCGCTATGTAGACAATAAAGGCCAAGTAATTGAAAGGTTTATTGGCATCCAACATGTTAAAAACACTAATGCACAGTCCTTAAAACTTGCAATAGATGAGTTATTCTCTAGAAATGGGTTAAGCATATCAAATCTTTGAGGACAAGGCTATGATGGGGCTAGTAATATGCAAGGTGAGTTCAATGGTCTTGAGGCACTTATCTTGAAAGAAAATGATTGTGCATTTTATGTTCATTGCTTTGCACATCAACTTCAACTTGCCCTTGTTGCTTTAGCTAAAAATCATGTTCCAGTTGCTTCATTCTTTTTCTTAGTAACAAGAGTGGTTAACATTGTTGGAGTATCATGTAAACGTCATGATCTTCTTCGAGAACAACAACAAAATGAAGTGATGGAAGCTCTTCACAATGATGAGCTTCTGAGAGGAAAATGGTTGAATCAAGAAACTACTCTTAAGCGTCCTAGTGATACACGTTGGGGTTCACATTACGACACCTTACTAAGTATTATTTCTATGTTTTCTTCCACACTTAAGGTCATTAAGATGATTATTGAAGATGGAACATACTCTGATCAGCGAGGGGAAGGTAATCTCTTGCTAGCACAAATGCAATCATTTGACTTCATACTTTGTCTGTTTTTAATGAGAGAAGTGTTAGGAGTCACGAATGATTTATCACAAGCATTACAAAGGAAGGATCAAGATATTGTCAATGCTATGGATTAGTCAAGGCATGCAAACAGCAACTACAAACAATGAGGGAAGATGAATGTGAATGGGATGATTTCTTGACAAGGTTTATTCTTTTTGTGGCAAGCATGGTATCAAGATTCTCAATATGGATGATGTCTTTGTTGCTCAAGGGAAATCCCAACGGAGAGCTAAAAATATAACAAACCTTCATCATTATCGAGCAGAGGTTTTTTATACAATGATTGATAGACAACTTTTAGACTTTGAATGATCGTTTCAATGAGGTAAACTCTGAGCTTCTTTTTTGTGTTGCAAGTTTAAGTCCAAATAATTTATTCTCTACTTTTGATAAGCAAAACTTACTCCGTCTTGCCAAATTCTATCCAAGAGATTTTTCTGAAAGAGATGACTTATCACTTGAAGACAAGCTTGGTATTTATGCTAATGAAATGTGATCCAACAATGAATTTTCTCAATTGAAAGGAATTGGTAGTCTTGCTAAAAAATTGGTGGAGGCAGGAAAGCATAAAACACATGTATCAGTCTACAAGCTTCTAAGTTTGGCTTTAGTTCTACCGGTTGCGACAGCTTTAGTGGAGAAGAGTATTCTCAGCTATGAATATTGTGAAGAATCCACTCCGTAATAGAATGGGAGATCAATGGATGAATGATAGTTTTCTTGTTTACATTGAGAAAGATATATTCAATAGCATTGGTAATGATGCTATAATGCAACGTTTTCAAACTATGAGATCACGCCGTGGACAATTACAGTCTCGTACTTGATTGAAACCTTGTAATGTAATATTTTTTTTTATGGAGTTAGCATTTTCAAGTGACTTCAATTATTGTTAATAAACATTTTTTTTGTAATATCTTACTACCTTAGTTTTTTTTTTTTAGTTGAGTCTTGCCTTACCTAAGAATTACTTATGGATCCGCCACTGCTTGTGAGCCCTTGTTTATGACTTATACATTGGCATATTCATCTAGCATCCTTTAGGTTTTCCTTAGCTAGAGTGGGTTTTTCAATCCCTTGGGTACAATATCCCTTACTCATAATCCCCTACACTATGACTTGACCCTTATATTTGAGGGTGGCTATTTGACTAACAGGAGCTAAATCTCTGAGGAGAGCATGTAGACTCTTGGGAGTTTGAATGGTTGTTGATTATGATAAACTCATAAATGTAAATGATTTTATATTGATTTCTTCATGTTTTCTTAGCTAGTTTTCCATCTATTTGAGTCATTCAGTTTTTTTTATGTTTTATAGGTGTTATGGAGCAAAGTAGAAGAAAGGAAGCTAAGTCAGTAAAATGCCTGTGCAGATCAGTCAACTTCGACATGAAACTGAGAGCAGCTCAGCAAGAACCAGATAGTGAAATTTATATGCTTGGAAAGCTTGGATGTCTAGTTTCCAGAACTTTCACTAGGCCAAAAAATGAATCAGACAACAGTTTTTCACTGTCGTCTGATAAGGCACGTTGCTGTTACCTATCTCAATGTCGTCTGATGGGTGAATCAGACAATAGGACATAACTGTCATCTGAGGAGATTTTGCACAACAACAATGACTTACATGACTATTGTTTGAACACCAGAAAGAATAGCAATGAGTATTTAACTCTTATGCAAATCAATTCAGACAACAAATGGTAGAAGAGAGAAACTTGTGAAGAACAATCAGAAAACATTGGCTTGTAAATAAACTGTTGTCTGAATGAAGGTTGTACATCATCTGATTAGTTGTTTTCTATGGACTAGATTTAAACAAGACAACAGAAATTGAAGAAAGCATTGTCTGTTTGTATTTGATACTGCATGTTTCTGAAAAAAAAAAAACTGTTGTTTGAGTTTTTATTGGACAATGGTTTCAATGTAGAGTCTTATTGTGCCTGTAATGGCTCCAACAATAGTTTTTACTATCCATTTAGTTGTGTTAGCTCCCTTGGACAATTGTTTTTACTTAGTTGAGAGTGGTATGAAAGTGACTCTAATATTTTACTAAAAGCAACTTTGATAATAAACTCCAATAGATCCAACAAAGGTTCATAAAGCATTAATCCATTTCATTAGCTTAACAAGCTTTCTAATTTCATAAGGTTTACATGATGATAAAGAATAATACTACTTGCTGGGTGTTCCAAGCTTGATCTCCCAATGACTGCACATTGCCTTTCATTTCAACCATCTTAGTTCAAAGCCTTGAGCAGTTTGATACAAAATTTCTCATAAGTGGTTGATCTGCAAACGATAGCAAAGATGTTGCAATTAAAGACTAATGATAAAGGAGAATCCATATACCAGCTGCAAGTATATTTTAGTAAGTATTTCCAACATTTTTTCAGCAATCAAGGAGAATGCATATACCAAAATTGGACATCAGCACCAACTTTTAGTAAAGCTATCTATAACAAAATCCAATAGAGAAGTGCAAAATGTCAACTCCATGGGATTTGCAAGTCTTGTTTGTGCAAGAGCCATCTCCTTGCTTACAGCAGACCAACTAGCAATACAAAATCCTTTTTGGTTTGAAGCTCCCAGTATATGACGGAAATGCCAACGTAAAACAAAATATTTTGTAGAAGTTTAGAGAAAAATGAAAAGAACAAATCCATAGTTCTATAGGCCAGTAAAGATACTTACATTATGGTATGTTGCAGCTACACCAGTTTTTACAACTATTTCCTTCAATTTGTCTCTGTAACCTGCAAACCAAAAGAAATAAAAGAAGAGTCAGAAGGTAGAGTTGCAAACAATCTTAAGAAACCCAGGAGCTCACATTTTCATGCTTGAGCCATAGACTCTTAGAATGGTCAGGCAAAATAACTCAGATATATTTAACTCATGAGAGAATCCAATACCAATACAGAAAGAGATTAGCAAATGATAATTTTTACCTTGCATTTGGCCTCCATGGCATCATCTTCCACTTTTCACTTCCTTGTTGTATCTTCAAATTCTATTTGGTTTGAGTTCTTTCTGTCCAAAATGGCTTGCGTTACTTTATCATAACTTCCACCAGCTGCTTTTTCCTCCTGGAAAGATGTGGTACTAAAGATCAACTAAGTGCCATCAAAGATGTAGATGATTCGTGATAAAAATCATCTGACAATGAACACTTTTCTCTCACCTCATCTATCAGTAATGGGGTCAACCTCCTTGACAGATCTTCCACTTCATTGACATCTTCCTCAGCATATGCAGATCTCTGTAACAATGTCACTTGTCTGGTAGTCTTACATTAGAACCAATGTTATCTGTGACAAAAATTGTCCGTTAGTGTGCCTACCTAGATTTCTCAACCAAAGAATTGATTATGTACTTAAGTGCTCCGGTTCCTCTGTTCTAGTAGCCGAATTTAGCAGCAGCAAAGGAGGGGCACTTTCTCTTTCAGGATTATCTTCTCTGTTTCCCCTGTTTTCAAATGCTTCGTATAAGTGGCAATTATATATGGCAAGTACATACATAACACTACAAGTAACGGACAACAATTTGAACTTAAACAGGAAAACCACTTCAGATTGGGAACAATTGGACAAACAACAATCTGAGTTGGTCTGCAAAAAAAAAAAAAAAAAAACCAATAGTACCTTGTATATATGAGGTGGCCATTACAAACAAACCAAATATGACAGGAACTAGCTGCTTTTTGACACACAAAAACTGCCTTTTTGGACCTTATTGGCGGTGGAGACTCAACTAAGTCCTGCATATACAAAAGCTTTGAATTGTTAATTGAAAGGCAAAGCTATGCACTGGAAACAAATAAAGGGATAATTGAATGCATTCCTTTGTTTTAGGAAGTAGTGATTCAATTAGCAAGAAATACCAAATAAGATAAATTAAATTGTTAAAATGGTGAGTGATTTGTAAAGCAGTGGTGAAACGTTGCTGTTAACCAAGATGACGTGATCAATAGGAAGACAAGATGAAGTCAAATTTTAGTTGTTTAATGAAAACAAGAACTCAATCTTGCACTTGCTATACATGGTCAGTAAGAAGACAAGAGGCAAAGCTATTTGTTCAAATAAGGACTTAGCTTGCTGTATGTCACAAGTTAGAAGACAAATGATGGCATGTTTAATTAATTGAGCTTTTTGAAGTGATAATGAGATAAGAACAACAACAAATATAAGTGCAGCAAGGTTAATTGTCTTGGTGAGTGCTTTGAATGGAAACAGTGTTGAAGCGGTGAACAAAGGCAACGTGTAATTAACAGATGCTTTGTCAAGCAAACAGTCTTACTTTTCCGAAATTATAATTGTGAAGGAATGTTCAAGACCTGCAGACAATGACAAGGAGCTTTAGAATATAGGCTTGTCAAAACGTGATGCAAGTCACAGCCTTCAAAAAATATAATTGAACATATGTGCTGCAAGTTAAGCTTTTAATCATATATAATTGATATATACAATGATTGATATTCAACAACTCAACAAGACAACAACCATTTTTCCATTTCTACCAAAACTAGCAGAATACCAATACATTTGCATATTACCAAAACTGGCACATACACTTAATAACATATTACAGATAGAGAAACAAAGCAGCGTACCAAAAGTCCAAAACTGGCAGCACGCGAACATACCAAAACAGATGCTTGATTGATATTATTTTCATACCAAAACATATGCAAATTTCATCTCAATTTATACAATGAACCATTTGTCAATTTTGTCAAACACTTAAACAACAAATAATATGTTCTGGGGCTTTGAATGCAACTATAATTTCAAAGCAACTACTGATACATAGGTACACACACATAGAGATAGCAATAACAACTATGAAGAAAACTGGAAAAAACATAAATTATCGCCGCTTTAGAGCTCTGACATTGCAGAAAAGATATGAGATGGAGGTAGTAAAATAATGGTCCTGTGGGATGCAAATCATGCAATTTGAATCAAGCTTGAAGAAAGCCTAACCAAGAAAGTTACCCAGAAATCCTGAAATTGAACCCAGCTTGAAGAATCTAAAATAGAAAACTGAAATCGAAGTATCGAACCCACAAATCTGCTTGAGCCTTGAGGATATCTGCTTTGCTACTTGAATTCGAGGCGACTGAAGAATTGAAGACTGAAAATTGAAAATCCATAAAGTATTTAAAGTAAGAAACAGATCAATTGATGGATTGAAGACTGAAAAACAGAAACCCATAAACTCAAAGTAAGGGACCAGTAGCATCCCAGCTTAGAGGATCGCGTACATAGGCAGGAGTTGGTGAATGGCAGTGCTGGGCTTGGGTTTTTATCCTATTAGGTGTTGGTTCGATTGGTATGTGGCGGTGTCGTGAATTGATGGCTAGAAATGGTGGTCTCCAGCGATGGCAAGGAGAAATGGAAGGGAGAGATAACAGAGAATTGGGTGTGCAGCCGAGTAAGAGAGAGAGTGTGTTGGGTTTCTAGGGTTAGTCGCTATCAAAGTAAAATTTTGTCGAACTAATGGAGGGAAAGAGTGAAAATTAAAAATTTGGCCAAGTGTTCAGTATAACTAGGGCGCGCGTTTACATTTGAACCTAAAACTCAGACAACAACAATTTCAGTATATTGTCTGAAAGAGAGTTACACAATAGACAACTAAAAAACTGTTGTGTGAATCAAAACAATCAGACGACATCTTTTTCAACCATTGTATTAATGGTAATTGCACAACAGAGAAGTAATAATTGTTGTCTAATTAAAAACAATCAGACAACATCTTTTATCAACCATTGTATTAATGAACCTTGGAGAACATGACATGATAACTATTGTCTGAATTAACTTATTCAGACAACATAAAAAAAAATAGCCATTGTTTGAAAAGCTGTTGCACAAGAGTCAAGAAAAAACTGTTATTAGATTTGAAAACTTAGACGACAGAATATTTCTTGCTGTCGTCTCATTATTTCAAACGACAGTTAAAATGTTTGCTGTCATCTGATATGTGTTGTCTGATTACAAAATTGGCCTAGTGTTTTAACGGTTTGTTCATATCATTTTCGTCCAAGAAGTTATGACCTATTTAGTTCAGTAAGGTCAGGCAATCCGAGAATCTGACACTTTGACTGAAATCCATGATTTGAGGCCCGAATTCCTTTTAGAAGCCTACCAATGAGTATTAACTGAATATCTTTGTTTATTAGAGATATATGACATATTTTTATGGGTGAAAATTATTAGGAATTTTGGAGGAGAAGCTAATTGAATCCTAAAAGGAAAAGAAGTGAAAATCTCCTAACCTAAGCAAAAAAAAAAGAGGGGATGTCTACTCTAGACATACATTCTGCCACACAAGAAAGAACATCTTCTGCCATCGTCTAGCCGTGATCTCACCTCCTCTCATCTCTATTTTTCTTTTCAATTCTCTTGATGTATGCTTTCAGCGAATTCATGACTATGACTAGCTAAATACTTTTGTAGCTAGGGGCAATTTCAGAGCCCCAAACATGCGGTTTTTGGTTTTCTATATTATCAATTGAGTGTTTGTTTCACTGTGTCTATAAGATGAATCTTTACTTGTTTATTTAGGTGCGCAACTAAATGAATAGGTTAGGGTTCTATATGCTATAGGAGTAACACTAGATTCGGATATGTTATATGTCGTGTGTTGATTCCAATTGAGTAGCAAAATGTTTTCTAGAATTACATGTGACTCAAACCCTAGGTTTAGCAAGACTACCAATGTACTTGTGACCCTAGATTTATGCAAACCCTTTTCTTGCTTAATGATTTTGATATGTTAAATTTAGCGAGCTTGTGTCTAGGTTGCATAATTGGAAATAATTAAGTGGTGAGCTTGTATTCATTTAACGAGGAACTAAGAAAGGGTAATGGGTTAATTTGAGCTTGTGAGTTAATTTTGGGTAAATTCAATTGAGAATTAGGATTCCATAACTGAGCTTTGATATGATTGAGTGTGTTTGGTGGTGGACAATGGGTCCTTAGCTTTGTTTCTATCAATAGTTTAAGTTTTAAAATATGTTTCTGCTTGTTATCTTTCTGTGTTCAGTTTTACGTGAATTATTTAATATATCAAATCAACTCCGATTTCTGAAATTTTGTACAAGTGTTATTCAATGTGTCTTTAGGGTCCTATAAAATTTTCAGAAAATTCCATCGAGTCTAGGTTAGTTAAATGATTTAATTTCGTTAACTGTTCAGTAGCATAGTTTAGAGTAGTTTGTGACATTTGATTAGCAGTTTAGAAACAATCTTCATCGGATAATGACCTTGCTTGATCACTACATTACCAACTATGATATTTAAGTGCAAGGTTCAAGTTGTGCATCTTTTAGACATACCAAAGTGTTGAATATGATTTGTAGGTTTGGACAATTCATCTTTTGGGGGTAATTCTGCCGAATTTTCTATAAAATTTCTCCTAAGATAGGCTCCACATGGCCACTTTAGATTTCAAGGTGAAATCTAGGGCAGGTCGTGTTACTAAGTCAAAGATATTCCTGAAGCACTACAATTGAGTGCATTAGCAAAGAGATTTTCATTTAATTTTAACTGTCTGTACAAAGGCTATCATAGTTGTGTAGGCTCGTTTAAAATAAGTGAACATCATTGTATTAGTGGATGATAATCGTCTTTCCTAACCTACTTAACTACTGATGTAAGGTGTGTACAAAGGCTATCATAGTTATGTATGCTCATTTAAAATAAATATGTGTTATGACAATAGAATTAATGAAATCTCTCTTTTGGTACCAATATATATATATATATATATATATATATATATATATATTCACCTCAGCTCGGTTTCTGGTATCAGAGCCGTAAGAGTTAATTATAGTTAATTAATTAAAACTTCTCGGACCCCAGGTGGCGGATTACTGCCTAGGTGAGGTATCTGAGTTAATCTGTTTTTAAAACCTCTCAAACCCCAGGTGGCGGACTACCGCCTAGGCGAGGTGTTTGAGCTGATATCTCATATTCTATTTTCTATGCTAAGTGATTGCTTGTCTGGTCTTCTTTCTTAAGTTTGTAGGTACTCATTTCACCTCTTCTTTTCCACCTTCAGTATTTTACTTTCTCCAACCAAACATTAAGTCCAGGTCCAAACAATGAGTCCCGGGTGAGGCATGAGCGGATGCGGCATGAGCGGAGAAGAGAGATGTCTAGTCTAAGGTAAAAAATTAAGGGTTTTTGCAGTCTTCCAAACTTAATATTTTATCCCAGCCAATCCAGTCATTTTTCATCATGAATAGACTATTTAGATCCAACTCAATTACCTCCAGTTCCTCTAGATCTTCCCTAAATAGGATCCCTGACATAGTTAATGAAAAACAAATTGAATATCAGTCAAACGATAATATTGACATGAACGATTGGAATATACCCAGAGTCCCTAGTAACGAAATTTATAAGAAAAAATGGTCCATTTCTTCATTCAAAAATGAACATCATATTAAAACAGTAGAACAAGTTTATGCCCTTAGTAAACAACATGAAACTTGTCAGCTTATTCAACAGCCCAATCCATTTTGATTGTTATCCAGATTTTACAATTAGTCTCAGTGATCCTCACATCTTAAAATCCTTAACCTTAAATATTAAAACTTCAGGTTATAATGTCCTCGAAGGAACCCAACCATTAGCCTTAATTTATAGAATCCACTATAAAGTCACTGGTACAAATATGAATTTTCAAGCCATCAGTAAAAGCCCAAAAGATCAAACTCTTTTAATTCAAATTAGTAGAGACAATGCTAATATTAGAGTTCCACACACAATCAGCTTGTCAGATGTTCATCTACCATGTGAATGGTCTCTCACTAGTGAAAATCAACCTATCAACATACAACATAGTCTCTCTGATTTGAACTGTATCCAACAATATAATGATAGTACAGTAAGAATCAACTTTCATAACCCTAGACTAAGTCAAAATCTTAGGATTCAAGAATTAGGACAATCATCGAGACATTCTTTTGTTGGTTCCACCTCTGCTGAAACTATGTCACGACAAGACTGTGACTTAGATAAAGAGATAAAAAATATTAGAATCAAGGAATTAGAGGAAGAATTACAAAAACTAAAAATTAAAAATATTCAAACCACCTCACAAGTCAGTTACCCCAGTTATGCAGAAACCCAACCAGTCTTAGATGAGGAGGAACAAACATCTCCTACAGCTACTGATTTTGAGGTCGTCCCTCCCATCCCCAATTAAGTACACTTAGTCGACCATTTACCATAAATTATTCAAAATTAGATAAAGATCGTGAATCTCCAAAACATATTCATAGACGAAACCTTTATAGGAAACAATATCCCTTAATCGAACAACGAAAACAATTGTTTCAAAATTGGCAAGCTTTTATGCTCGAAACCCAGTCTGAAATATTTTTCCTTGATTTCATCGACCAACAAAGCCAAAAACATATTCAAACCCTCACAAAAGCGAAATGGAAAACACTCACTAACTCCATTGTTACTTCCAGTCATCTCCCTGTAGAAACCATTGTCATTGATCACCTCAACACACCTATAACGGCATCACCTTTTAAGGTTGCTTGCGATAACCCCGAACTTAAGAAAACCATTAAACAAAATAATCACACAAACCAAAGCTTAGTCACTATAGGAAGCCAACTAGACAAAATAGAAACAAAAGTAGATACCATTTTCTCAAAAGTAAGCATCCTACCCCAACAACAATCAGAAACACTTTAATCCACTTTAGTGAAATAAATAAAACTAATCTCAAGCCCATTTCCACTGCATAAAAAATTGAACGAATGCTCAAAGAACTCAAAGCTGAACCCAGCAGAATTGTAGTCATTCATAACCATGAATCTCCCTCAGACTCCTCCTCTGATAGTGATTCTAGTACAATTTTCAAGATAAATCAAACATTTCAAAACCTCCAACTACATAGAATTGTTCATCCAAAAAAACCGCATCTCAAAAATTGGACTGAACGCCCTTTACCATTAGATATCCAACCCACTACTTATCCCAGTAATCAATTTTCAGTCTCTTCCGACAAAACTTACGAATGGAACATTGATAATTTATCTGAACAAGAAATATTAAATAAACTACATCACATGTCCATGGCGGCCAATAGTTATGTCACTAACCATAATTTCAGCCAGCCTGAAAGTATTGATATTATCTCCACAGGATTTACAGGAATGCTTCATTCCTGGTGGGAAAAACATCTCACTCCTGACTCTAGAGCAGCCATTAAACAAGCAGTTAAACATGATGAAGATGGAATTCCAATATTCGATGAAAACATTGGAATGGGAATTTCTGATGCTGTCAACACTTTATTCAACATTTCACAGGTACACCTAGTCACATTACCTCTAGAATTCATGATCAACTTAGTAACCTTAGATGTCCTACCTTAAGCGACTTTAAATGGTATAAAGATGTGTTTATTTCCAGAGTTATGCTTAGAGATGATAGTAATCAACCCTTCTGGAAAGAAAAATTCATAAACGGGTTGCCCAAACTATTTGCCCACAAAATTAGACAAGTCTTAAGTAATGAAACAGGACATATTAACTACGATACCCTTACATATGGAAATATTATTACAGTTATTCAAAAAGAAGGTTTAAAAATGTGCATAGATATGAAATTAAACTCTCAAATTAAATCGGATAAGAAAACAGCCAAATATGAGTTAGGCAACTTTTGTGAACAATATGGTCTACCATCGTTACCTCATTCACGACGTCATAAAAAGAAAAACAATGAATTTGACTATCATCATACAAGAAGAAAATTTACCCCCAATAAATTTTACTCAAAAAACAAAAATGATTTCGAACCAAACAAATTTTACTCTAAAAACAAATTTCGAAAATCCTTGCCCAGAAAAACAAATCACCATTCAAAAAGAAAGTTTTTTGACAAAAGTAAAACCAAATGTTATAAATGTAACAAACCTGGCCACTTCGCCAATAATTGCCCAGTAAAAAATACTATTAAACAATTGAAAATCAGTAAAGAAAAACGCGACAACCTTATCCAAATTTTAGAATTAAGAAATACTGACTCAGAAAATGAATATAGTGAAAATGATTTTACGCTGATAGAATCTTCCAACCCCATCTGATTCTGATGAAAACTCTTCACCAGATATCACTTTTGGGTGCAAAGATACTTGTTGCAAAACAATAAATGTTCTTTCTAAACAACAAGAACAAGAGGAATTACTAATTGACCTCATTGGCAAGATTGATAACCAAGAATTAAAATCAGAATATCTCAAGAAATTGAAAAAATTAATCACGTAAGAAAACATTGTTCACACCCCACCAGAAAAAATTTGCCTCACTTCAACTTTTGACAAATTCAAAACTAGTAAAAAAGAAATAACAATCCAAGATTTACAACAAGAAATAAAAACAATTAAAACACAGATACAATCATTACAAACTACAAACTTAGACATCAAACATGACTTAAATATTCTTAAAATAGATAATCAGTTCCTTAAAATACGGCATCCTCACGACCACCCCATTCCCGATGACCCTCCTAAGCACAACGATGTAGCATCCTCTGAGCACCACACTATTAGTATTATTCGTCAAATCCAACTTAAAAAATGGTATACCACATTACAACTTAAAATCAAAGACTTCACGTTAGTAACAACAGTCCTCATTGATTCAGATGCAGATCTCAACTGCATACAAGAAGGCCTGATACCTTCTAAATACTTTCAAAAAACAAAAGAGTCATTACGGTCAACTAATGGAACTAAAATGGATATGAAATACGAAATCCCCAAAGCACATATCTATCAAAACAACGTATGCTTCAAAACACCATTTGTCTTAGTCAAAAACTTAACCGACAAAGTAATTCTCGGTCTTCCTTTCATTACCTGAATTTACCCTTTTACAACAGAATATGATGGAATCATCACCTATCCATTTGGGGAACTAGTCAAATTTACCTTTTTATCCAACCCTGAAATTCACACACTAAAGGCTTTCCAAGAAAATTCTATTTCCAAAACTCTCAACTGTATTCAAACAAAATATAAGCAGATCACCTTTCTTAAAGAAGAAATCAATTTCAAACGAATCGATACCCAACTACAAGAACCTTTCCTTCAACAAAAAATCAAAACATTCGAAGAAAAAATCATTAATGAATTATGTTCCGATATTCCTACAGCCTTTTGGCATAGAAAAAAAACATATTGTCACTCTCCCTTATATTAAGGGATTCAATGAGAACAATATTCCTACCAAGGCTCGCCCAATTCAAATGAATCAAGAAGTCATGGAATTTTACAAAACAGAAATCAAAGATTTACTCCATAAAGGAATCATTAGACAAAGTAAATCTCCTTGGTCGTGTCCTGCTTTTTATGTTCAGAAAAATGCTGAATTAGAAAGAGGAACTCCATGCTTAGTCATCAATTATAAACCCCTCAATACAGTGCTAGAATGGATTCAGTACCCTATCCCCAATAAACGAGATCTCATTAACAGATTAAATAATTCTGTCATTTTCTCCAAATTTGATATGAAATCAGACTTCTGACAAATACAAATTAGTGAAGAGGACAAATACAAAACTGCTTTTGTCACACCTTTTGGTCATTATGAATGGAATGTAATGTCATTCGGTCTCAAAAATGCCCCCAGTGAATTCCAGAATATTATGAATGATATTTTTAATCCATATAGTCATTTTTCCATAGTCTAATTGATGATGTCCTTATTTTCTCCCAATCCATTGATCAACACTGGAAACATTTGCATCAATTCTTCACCATCATAAAGAACAATGGTCTAGTAGTTTCCGCTTCAAAAATAAAACTTTTTCAAACTAATACTCGATTTCTAGGATTCAATATCCATCATCTCCAAATTAGTCCAATAGATCGAGTAATCCAGTTTGTTGAAAAATTTCCGGATGTAATCCTGGACAAAAATCAATTACAGAGATTCTTAAGCTCGTTAAATTATGTGGCAGATTTTTACCAAAATCTACGAAAAAAATGCAAACCTTTATTCGATAGGCTACAAACCAACCCCCCTCCTTGGTCATCAATCCATACTGCTTTAGTCAAAGAAATCAAAAGTTATGTCAAAGCTCTTCCATGTTTAGGCATTCCTTTAGCCAATTCCTTCAAAATTGTAGAAACTGATGCTTCAGAAGTAGGCTATGGTGGTGTCTTAAAACAACAAATTTCCCCTACTCATCTTGAGCAAATTCTTAGATACTACTCTGGTGTCTGGACACAATCACAAAGCAATTACAGTACTATTAAAAAAGAAACTTTATCTATTGTTCAATGTATCAGTAAATTCCAAGATGATTTATTAAATCAAAAATTTTTAGTCAGAGTTGATTGCAAAAATGCTAAAGATGTTTTAGAAAAAGATGTTCAAAATATTGCAAGTAAACAAATCTTTGCTCGATGGCAAGCAATTTTAAGCATTTTTGATTTCGAAATTGCATTCATTAAAGGCAGTGACAACCATATTCCAGACTTTCTAACCCGAGAATTTCTACAGGGTTCCATACATGCAGACAAGATCATCCAAAGGGAGAAATCCCTCAAATCTAGTTACAGAAGACCCTTTTGATATTTGCCCAACTGCTCCTAAAAATACAGTCAAAACAGAGTCAGCCACACCAGTCAAACAAGAGTCATCCTCTAGTCTCGTCCCATATGCTGGACATCCACCACTACCACTACCGCCCAATAATAGAATCAATACCATTGGTAGCACCCTTGGTTCTAATCGTCCCAATTACCAGTCAGCCCTAGTTAACCAATATGACCCATCCAAATCTGATTCTCAAACCAATTACAAAAAAACCTCTCCCTATTTTCAGCGAACTAGTCACAATCTTTTTTATGTTGAACCAACTATGAGTCATCTCAAAAATCTAATGTCCTTAGTTAAAGCTTATTACCCTCCTGGTTTTCACTTCCTTCCTAGTCATCCTACCAAGTCATTAAAATTTTATAGAGATATTCTCTTTGAAACCAAATCAGTCACTATTAAGCCTATTCCTGACATAAAAGATCCAACCAAAATTCTATATCATTCTCTATATATAGTCCGCATCATTTCCCTTTCTCAATGGGGTGATCCTCCTTACACCTACCACAAATTAGGAGACCTATCATTTAATTATTATGATTATGAAGAAGCCTGGAATACAATCTTCCTTCACCAAACTGATGATTTCAGTCATTCTTGGTTCTTAAATTTTGATAAAGTATTCAACCGACAATTCCCAATGTGGTTCCTTGGATGGTGGAGGGCTCATGGATGCCCATTTGATATCCTTCCACAAGAAATACAAAAAACAATCACTTGTTTTTCAACAGTCATGAATTTCAAAAATTATGAGTTAAATTTTCCCGTCACACTGCATTTCATGGCTAAATACAAGCTCCCTTGGATCTTCAAATGGCATTATGAACTAAATGACCATGTAGTGACAAGACATTTACTAGTGAAATGGTGGGATAAATTCAAATTCGAGAGAATTATCTCCCAATTTAATGAAGAATTTCCAGTTACTCCAGCACAACCCTCTCAGTCAAGATCTCCAGTCACTCCAATGCCAATTCAACCGGCATCCACTTCTCAGTCAACGGCACAATCCCTCAAGTTGCCTTCCTCTTCAAAATCCAAGGGGAAAGCGAAATCAGATACATCCTCCAAGTCAGAAGTATTGAAAGAGTTAGCCAAAAAACTCTTAGAACAAGTTGCTAATCTCAGTAATGATGAAGACGAAGAAGAAGAAGAAGTCTCTTCCCGTTCCTCATCCTCATCTCGCAGTCATCCAGGCACTCCCGGTAAACCACCCAGATGGGCTGATTACTAAGATAGTCAAGATCCGTATGAAGATTTCGAGTAATCCACTACCAGACAGTCCACTATTCCAGACAGTTCACCTGTTCACTTTTACTATTCACTCACGAGGTAAAAACACAGCTAATCGTGCTGCTTCCTATTTTTGTCCTTTTCCTAGTAAAAGCAGATTCTCTGCCCGCATCATCCGGGCGCCAAGGCTTATATAAGGAGCATCCCTCCTTCAGTTAACAACAAGTTCATTTTCAGAAGTCAAAAATTCCCTTTTTCATTTCCTCCTTAGTTTTAGTAGAGCAGCTTATGTGTTGAGTAGTCTCTGCCCCAGTTAGCCTTTCCCTTCTGTAACCACCATAAATACTTTCCATGCAATTGAATTAGTAAGTTTTATGTTTTGTAATTTGAATCAGTTTTATTTTCAATAAATATATATGCTTTTATATATGCTTTAAATTTATGTTTTAAATATTTATGTTTTAAATATATATATATATACACACAGCGCTTCTCCACTGCGGACGTTCGCATTTTTTCTTAGGCACGGATTTTAGGTTTTGACCCACTTTTCGATCATAATTTCACATCTTAACCGTTCAGTTTTTAGGTCCTAATGTATAGATCACCTCTGCAAAAGTTCAGCCAAATTGGTGATCGTTAAGGCATCCAAAACTGTAATTTACAACAATGTACACGAACGATTCCGGTTCGGCAGATTCGGTTCGTTTGTGTAAATTACAGTTTTGGATGCCTTAATGATCACCAATTTGGCTGAAATTTTCAGAGATGATCTATACATTAGGACCTAAAAACTGAATGGTTAAGATGTGAAAATATGATCGAAAAGTCGATCAAAACTGGAAATCCGTACATTTTTTCTTAGGTGTGGATATCCACACTTGAGCAAAGTTATATATATATATATATATATATATATATTTGATTTGTGGAAGAGTTTCTAATGAGAACCACTAAAATTATAAATTCATGAGGACTTTTTAATTAACAGTTTGGGAAACTCACTTTTCGATTATCACAAATCAATCGTTAAATGTTTATGTATGAATCAGTAGATCACTTCTAAAAATTTTATTCCAAATTGCTAATCGTTAAGGTACTGAACTAAATCAAATCAATAGACGAACCAAATCTGTCAAACCTGAATCGTTCATGTTCACAAATGATAAATCACGATTATGAATGTCTTAACAATTTTTAATTTGGTTGAAAATTTGCATAAATAATCTACACATGAATATCTAAACATTTTACCATTAATTTGCTAAAATGTGATTGAAAAATGAGTCTTATAATAAAGTTTTCATGAAATCCTCATTTTAGTGGTCTTCATTAGAAACTCATGTTTTTGTATCATATCTCAAAATTCAGCAAAAAAAAAAAAAAAAAAGGTGCAGCAGTGTGTGCAAATCAAGGTTTTAAGTTTCTCCGAAACTACCGAAATTTCCGTAAATTTGAAATACCGAAACGAAATTCATATGCTATATCATTTCCGTAAGGAGTTTCTCAAAATATTCCAAAATTTTTCGTACATTTCCCCCTAAATTCTTAATTACAAAATATCTATACACAAAAAATATATTAAAAATTTCACGCTGAAATTTTGTCCAAAATTTCTCTGAAATTTCTGTGAAATTCGTTTGTCACTGACAAAATTTCAATGAAATTTTGATTTTTTCTTTCCTAATCAAGTTGAAATTGGATACAACAAAACCCTTTTGCTTTATCTGCTACCAAAGTACTCATGCTCCAAGTCTCCAACCACATCATGATTCTATTTGCAATCGTGAGGCAAATTATAGAAATGTAGTGATGATCATACTACTTATCCTGGTGCAAATCGTGAATATAATTCTAGAGCTAGGGATGCACAAGAAAGATGCAATCAATAGTCATTCTAAATGAGTTTGAATCATTTTCTTCAAGTCAAGACCCAATGGACATAGAAACTCAATATAGTGATAACTTAACCCATTCCATTCTCATTATCCTCATCATGAAATGAGTTCTACCTCATAAAGTACTTACAAAATTGGTCCAAGCTCACAAGGTGGAAGCACATATGACCTTTTTTTATCATTCTTAACGTCGTATGCTTCATACAATGAAACACCATATTGGGTGATTCAACAATATCCGATATATAGATTGCATGTGGGAAGAAATCAACACACATACATTACCCGCGTGCTGAAGTACCAGAATCATTTCCAAGATTCGTGTACTTGGGAGCAGTATGCCAGTATTGCATGATACTAAATGGGAGCAGTTCAACCACTTGGATCGAACCACATCGTAGTAGCTCTTATTACTAATACTTTATATTGTTTTTATTGTACTTGTTTATTTTCGTTCAAGGGGTTTTGGTATTACATGCCCCCCCCCCCGGTTATACTTTTCTAATTATTAGTGAAAAAAGTGTGATGGCCAAGCCTCCCACTGGGTTCCAGTCATAAAAGAAAAAAGTAAATCACATTCACATTGTCAATATACAGAACATTTATAATTATATATAGATAAAAACACTAGTTTAGCAACTTACTACAGTTTTAGTTAATTACTCGTCTATATTAAATATCACAATTCTATTATTTATGTATAATTTTAGAGAGGTTATATTGTAAATAGTTTTATTATAGGTTAGTTTAGTTGATATAAAAGTTTCATTTAAAAATATTATTTTATAAATATAATTAATGTGATTTCTTCATTTTTAACTAAAATTTTTCACTGAAATCGAAACTTTTTCTAAAATTTTCTTAAATTTATAGTACCAAAATTGAAACTGAAACCGAAATTAAAACCTTAGTGCAAATAACAAATATTTTGAATCCCCAATAGCAGTATGCCCATAGCATCGGTTTGACTAAACCCTCACAGGCCAGATTCCCCGCACTCTGTCTAAGCTGTTGCTGCTGCTCATTCTGCTTCAGTAATGTCAAATGGGCACTGAAGCTTTTGAAATGAGTCTTGTATTGGTGCTCTTGACGATCCTTACATTCCCAGCAACATCTTCAGCAACCGATCATATCTACAATGTAGGAGATAATGTCCCCTTGTTCGTCAACAAAATCGGTCCTTTGAACAACCCCAGGTAGGTATCATCTTCCTCCCACATTCCAATTTGTTTATTTCTATCTTCTCTGTAACTTTTTATTCTATAAGAAACCGATACCTTTTCTGGCTCCTTGTCGATATTGTTTTTGAATTAAACAGATCGATTGTTCTCCCTACTTTTCTCAAACTGGAATTATATAGATGGAGTGCAAAACCCATTTTGAATTGTGCTAAAGAACTGCTTTTTAAACCTGTTCTGATAATGTTTCCAATGGGTCATTTAGAATTTGATGATTCTGTGGAAAAATGAGGTTTGATTGACGCTACTGTGAATGTTAGCTATATAAGGAGGGTTTGTAGACTTAATGTGAGGCTTGGGAAAGACAGGATATACATTGTTAGTGAAAGGCTCTTTGTGAATGTTTGATGAAATTGGTAGTTCTATGACCCGCATTTCAATTCTCACTCTTTAGTAAGAAGCTTGTGTGTGCTTGTTTCATTATTGATTTGCATAAAGATTGACCCTTTGAATCAGATTTTAAGAAGGGTTCTTTAAAAGGGTGCCCTGGCTTCAAATGCGACTTAGTTGCATTGGTTCTGGTCTGCTTTTATGACTCCAGAATTGCGCGAGTGTGGTTTTAAATCCAGATAACATGGTGTATGCAGCATGCTAGGAGCTAAAGATGAATAACTTAGTAATTTCTTTTTCCTTGGTAAGCGCCCGGCCTTTTTCTTTTTTTTAATATTGTTTCTACTCTTGTTATTCTCTTGCAGCGAGACCTATCAGTACTATGATTTGCCTTTCTGCCTTCCAGGTTAGCGTTTAGGACCGTAGTGACATTCTTTTTACGCAATAATTATGGAAAAAGCAATTGAAACCTGATATAGTTATTCAATGGAAGTTGGCTGCGAAGCTATCATATGCATACTTAAGACGCCAGTTCAAAACAGTAAGTTTGGTAGTTGAGTAACACCGACTGTATTAAAACCATCCACTTGTATTATCTCAATATTGAATGCTGATCATAACAAAAACTTGGTGCTGAAAAGTTAAACAACAAGTAATCAAGTTTTGTTGTTTTTAACTTTGGTTTGGTTCAGAAGCTATTGTACATTAGCTTCCCAATCAGAATGTTTGATTAGTATTTTCTTCTAGGATGATTTTATTTTCAAATATCTGTAAGAGTTGTCATGTTGACCATCATGACTTGCAGATCCAGTAATTCAAAAGAAAGAATCCATTGGGGAAGTTTTGTGTGGTGATCGTTTGACCAACAGCTTATATCAGTTGAATTTCCGGCAGAACAAAAATGAGGAGAGACTGTGCCAGAAGAAGCTTAGAGTTTCTGAAGTTCGGAAGTTCAGGGATGCTATCCTTAGTGATTTTTACTTTCAGATGTATTATGATGATCTTCCACTGTGGGGATTTGTCGGGAAGGTTGAAGCTGAGAGTATGAGTCTCAGTGAGAAGGGAACCAAGTATTATCTATTCACGCACTTGCTGTTCGATGCTCTTTACAATGGAAACCAAGTAATAGAAATACGTGCTTTTAGTGATCCCAAGCATGTTGTTGATATAACAGAAGATGTTGATATTGACGTTGAGTTCACTTATTCAGTTAGCTGGAATGCAACATCAACTCAATTTCAGAACAGGATGGAGAAATACTCAAAGGCTTCACTATTGCCAGTCCGCCAGAAAATTCATTGGTTCTCATTCATTAACTCGGTTGTTATCATTGTGCTTTTGATGGGACTGCTTACCTTGCTTATTATGCGACGCCTCAAGAATGACCTGAGAAAGTAATACATTGTTTATGATCTTCCAACCTCATTTATTTATTTATTCATTTTTATTTTTTTAAATAGCAGGGTCAGCCTAACCGTAAGTCATATTTCTCGTAGGTGCTCAAATGGTGATGAAGAAGAAGACAAAGAAGTTGGTTGGAAATACCTTCATGGTGATGTTTTCAGACACCCTTCAAACATACCACTGTTTTGTGCTGTCTTGGGCTTGGGTACCCAGCTGCTTACCATGTAAACCACTTTATCATTCTTCAATCCAGTTTCTTTTTTCATAGCCATAGATTCTATAGTAGCACGAGCATGGACCTTTTTTCTCACCGTAAGGGGGCACCTATAGAGGGACATCATACCTTCTCTAGGTGTCTAACAGCCTTGTTGAACAGTTCTAGTCTGGCCTTTCCTCCACATGTATCTTCATCTAGTATCTCATATATTCCTACACATGATTGTACAGTCAAATTCTGTCGTCCAGAGTATATTTAATGCATACACTTTACAAATGTTTACTTTAACTTTACTCTTGTTATTTGTATCTTCTCTTCAGGGTGTGCATCTTATTTCTGTTAGCATGTTTTGGAGTCCTCTATCCCTACAATCGTGGAGCACTACTCACTTCTCTTGTCTTCATCTATACTCTTACTTCTATGGTTGCCGGCTACAGTGCTGCTGCTTTTCACAATCAATTTTCTGTGACTGGATGGGTAATTGGTTCTACATCAATTTTTAAATCATATTTTTTCTGTGGTCACTATTTCTTTTAGCTTGTTATTTTTGACGTAAATGATGTTAATTTCCAGGAAAGGAGTGTTCTTCTAACAGGGATTCTCTACTTGGGCCCATTCTTCGTGATGGTGTCTTTCCTTAATACAGTAGCTATATCCTATGGGGCCACGGCTGCACTTCCTTTTGGAACCATCCTAGTGATTCTTATCATATATGCATTTCTTGCCATCCCATTGCTTGGTTTGGGTGGGCTGATTGGATACTGTATAAGGTCTGAATTTCAAGCGCCTTGTGCTACAAAGCAAATTCGAAGAGAGATTCCGTCATTAGCTTGGTATAGAAGAACTCCTTTTCAAATGTTTATTGGAGGTCTCTTGCCTTTTAGTGCAATTGCCCTTCAGTTACACCACCTGTATGCAAGCATGTGGGGCTACAAAATCTACACTCTTCCTGGAATTCTGTTTGTTACATTTATCATCCTCATCGTACTGACTGCAATCTTGACTATTGGTTTGACCTTCGTTCAACTTTCAGTTGAAGACCATGAGTGGTGGTGGAGGTATGTTCTCTTCCACATGCCATTACACAGACACATATTGCATGTATCCATGCCTTTTCTATTTCACATGTTCTTCTCTTTCTATTATTTGCCTTCTGTCTACAATATGATCTTGATTCCATAATAACTTCAAGGATCCGTGCCTAAAAGTCTATGTGGAGATGTAGAATTAAGCTCTTTTTTATTTTATGTTTGTGGTTAAGGAACAGGATGACTAATATAGTAATTAGCTTTTACATATATTCTTTTCAGTGGAAGTTGGTATTTTCTCATTAGTTGACTAAGTTGTTAACATTCCTTAGAGTTTCAGTTTTCTGTTTATTTGTGTGTCCTTTTTTCTTTGGAGGGGCAAGCGTGTAGGGAAGTTACTAAGAACTTAGTAATGTGGCCAGTCTGTTTTCTCCTCACAGAAGTGGTCCAACAATTTGAGAAAGGAAAAAACAAAATTAGGCCTTTGTTTTACACTTTTAATCCCTACGTTGTACTGAAACTGTCAACAGAAAACAATTGCACCATATTCTAGCATCTGAGATGAGATTATATTGTTAATAACAGGTCCTTTTATGTTGGAAAAGACCTTTTTTGGCCAATGCTTTTCCATGATAATAATGGCTTTGGTTTGTCTGATGCAGGTCCGTGTTGTGTGGGGGATCTACGGCTATTTTCATGTTTGCCTATAGCATTTATTTCTACATCAGATCAAACATGACCGGTTTCTTGCAGCTATCTTTCTTTGTTGGCTATAATGCTAGCATATGCTATGCATTCTTCTTGATGCTTGGTACAATTAGTTTCCGGGTTTCCTTGGTATTTGTTCGCCACATTTATGGTGCTGTTAAAAGTGAATGAGAAATGTTAAAAGTGAGTGAGAAATTCCTGCCGTGTGCAAATCTGTTTCTCATGCCCACACTCCTCACAGGAGTCATGTAATATGTTTGTAACATCTGTGATTGAAGAAATTGGAACCTTGATACAGAAGAAACACAGAGCTGTGGCTCTCAGTGTTTTCCTAGAGCAATACACGTTTTAGACAGAGTCTTGAGTTTCAGAGTTGGAGATTGTTATGTTTCAAAGATCATCCCACTTCCCTTTACATTCTTACAAACTCGTGTAAATGACATAGTTGGATTGTTATGTTTCAAAGATCATCCCATTTCCCTTTCCATTCTTACAAACTCATGTAAATGACGTATTTGGCTGTCAGAATATCATTATGGATTTATGGTAATGAAAATCAAGATCGAATACTATGTCTTGACTGTTGACATGAAAATTTCGGCTTTTTTTCTTGCGATGCTGTAGGAAAGATTTTATGGTCATGTCATTATGTAACCGATGATTGCCAAAACAAAAAGACATTATTCATGCCAAATGGACGAGCATCCAAGTGCAATGAAGACATAATTTGCACAAGAATCAATACATCTGGGAAAGATGGGAATGTTTCAACTGGTATAAAAGAGGTATAGCTCGCCACAACTATAGCTTGGTTTTCAAAACCAGGTGTTTAACACTTGGACCTATACGAATGCTCATTCAGTAAATTGCTTTAGAGCCCACCAGCGATTCACAGCTTCACACCATTATCACCTTGAGAATTTCCAATTCTTATTAGTTGATCTTCAAGTCTGAACTGTGTTGGAGTTGTTTCTGGCATTGTTTTCATGGATTTCTATGCAGTCTCAGAGACACACCCACAAGGTACTTTTCTCTGCTTTCTTCTGCTTGTTAGACTTTTAGAATATAGAAGATTAAGTCATAGAACTACTACCTAAAAGTTTGGAAAACAACTCATCATAACCATAATTTGGAAAGCCAAGACTAAAATTATAAGAAATTTGATGACATAAATTCATAAATTTTGAAGCAATCTCATGGATTAATGTTGGAAACAAATTTTATTCTGCCCAGATGCCATAGTTATCTTGAAGAAAAGAATGGCTAGAGCAGCACTCTGAGGATTCTTTTTCGGCTGTTTTAGGATTCATACGTTTGTTATTTAGTTTTGGGTCTTGTTTTATCATTATGTTCATCCAGTAGTCTGATGTCTTTGATGTACACTGCATTTAACCCAGGGGAGGTGTTTATGGTTTGTACTACTATTTGTAATGGCACATGCCATTTGCGGAGACTAGTTCTTGCCAGTTAGTTTATAATTGATTATGTTTGTTTTCTTCATATTTGTAATGGTTGTATTGAAAAATGACTATAGTTTGTAAAGCTGAACTTCATGGTAATTCAGATGGCTTCTCTTCATTCAAATGATTGATTTATAATAGGTGGCTTCAGGTAAAATGATTGGTGAATGATTTACAAGCATTTGGGAATCTCCGGCTCTAAATTGCTTCATCTTTCCAGACTTACTATTTTCGAGTTGGGTTTGGCTTTCTGTCATGAAAACTTACAAGTTTCCCTGCTCTGGGCCTTCTACTGCTTGGAATTCAGTGGGAATACTAGGCATTTCAACCGATGGAGCTAGTTACCTGAGGTTTATTGAAACAAAAGAGGGAGTGGTTGCCGAAAGGAGGTACAAAGTTCCATTAACTCAAAACAATGTTAGCCCAAATCACAGTAAAGAAGCCGTTCTATATCTACACCCTCGAGCTTCAATGCTCAGATACAATTGACATTGTTTCTAGTCCAGAGGATGGAGATTTGGTGAAAGTGTCATGGAGGGCATAAGAGACTCTTCAAGTCCTCCTAACTACAATGAAGCCAGGATTAAAGTTTTTGGTGTTGGGGGTGGATCTAATGCTGTCAATAGAATGCTGGAGAGTTCAATGACAGGTGTGGAGTTTTGGATCCTTAACACAGATGTACAAGCCATGAAAATGTCGCCAGTATTTCCAGAGAACCATGTACAAATTGGTCAGCAGCTAACTAGGGGTCTGGGAGCAGGTGGGAATCCAATTGTTGGCATGAACTCTGCCAGTGAGAGCAAAGCGGCAATAAAGGAGGCAATACATGGTGCAGACATGGTCTTCGTAGCAGTATGTTTAGGTTCCTGACTCACTCACTACGTATTGTTGGAAAATAAGAGAGTGGATTGAGTATACCAAGAGCAAGACCTATTGCTGTTCTTTGAAAAAGTGAACATATGTTGTCATTTGATGATGTGTGAGTATAGTTTTAGACTTAAACTGACCATATTGAGGATAAATATCAAGAGCAATATTGTAACTTTATTCTTAACAGTCTTCATGGGTACATTTTGCTCCCCGTGGAAGTGTGACTAATCTGGATGGAATGTTAGTTCAGAGCCATGGATGTAAACATTTTGGCACCTCTAGATGTTTCTCCAATAAATTTGGGAAGTTATCCTCCTTAATCTTTCCCTTTTTTTTTTCTCTGCTTATTCTGCAGAAGATGCAATCAATTGTAGTGACCAGTGAGTATATTCACATAAGGTTGGAAGACTTTTCATAGCGTATATCAACTATCTCTATTCAGTTCTTTTTCCTAATGGATAGCTACTTGTTACTTTGTTTTTCATTTAATTTTGGTACATTTTCATGCACTTTTTATTCTTTAGGCTGGAATGGGAGGAGGAACACACTGGTCTCCTGTGGTTGCAAAAATTGCAAAGTCCCTGGGTATCTTGGCTATTGGCACTGTCACGACACCATTCACCTTTGGGGAAGAAGGCGTAGCTCTTGAAGGAATTACAGCTCTGAGGAAAAATGTTGACACCCTAATTGTTATTCCTAATGACAAATTATTGACTGAAGTTTCACAGTTGACACCAGTAACTGAGGCGTTTAATTTAGCTGATGATGTACTTCAGCAGGGTGTCCGTGGTATCTCTGATATAGTCACGGTACAAACACCAAATGAAACAGTCAACTCAAATTTATCTTTGAATTCCCTGTTAGGTTGACCTCTAAAATAGATCTGTTTCAGCATTTCTGAAGTGATATAATTTGTCGTTTATGTTGTTTCTGTACTATCGAAATGCTATAATTGTATTGACATGCCAATCTACACACATATTGACTAAACATTCATCTATATTTCTTGTTTGTTTGAGTTTTGATTGTATGGTTTCTTCTCCAATCCCATGTATAGACTACATTGTATTTTGTTATTGGTGATTGTTATCTCAATTCCAGGTTTCAGGTCTTGTCAATGTTGATTTTGCTGATGTAAGAGCTATCATGAAAGATGCTGGTTCCTCACTGATGGGAATAGGAACCGGAACTGGTATTTGAAATCTAAACTCATATCACTTAGGCTGAAGTTATGACAGAGGAGTTACAGAATTGCAGGTTCCAGGTCTTAAAAAATGGATATCCACTGTAGATCATTCCTCAACTATAGTTTACACACATGTTTAAGATCTGGAACTTTTTCCCCTCTGTGATCCATATGTAAGGTTTCTAAGTTAAGACTTTGTAGCTGCTGCATATAGCTAATTGAAATTCTACTATCACTTGAGACTTTGATGTCTTTCTGACCGTATCAGATGGTTATGATTGATGACATTTCTGCAGAATGGAATTATAATCTATGCATGCATTCTAACTCGGAAATTTATAAATCGACAAGCAGAATTTAATATGTTGTAGAATTTGGTGATAATTAACCATATGCAAGTAGTATGTACTTCCACACTGAAGTGAAGTATTCTAGTCCACCAAAATGATTAATTATACATGTTTGGGGCAGAAAGAAAAAGATGGTGTGAATGTAGCACATCAATGATATTCAAATAGCACCTACTTCACCTAAGTCTTGGTTTAGAGTTTGGATTTTTGTTTATGTTCCAGTTGCTTCCAGAACCTTGGTATATCTTGTGTCATTGTTCTTCCTAGTTTACACATTATTTACCAAAGGAAAGAAGTAGCAAGTATATGCAACTGTTGAATTGGACTTGGCTGTCTTCTTTTTTCCTTCTCTTTTTCTCACTTTTCCTTTGAACAGATGAATGCCATCTAGATCTGTATGAAATGAGGCTCTGAATCTATAGGACACTGATCTTGCTGAATCAAGAAACATGTAATTATATAGTAAAGTCAGATTCAGATACTGTAGATTATGAAATAGAAACATAGGACAAAGAATGAGGTATGGTCGTACGGTTTCTGTTCAGTTTCTCGCAGATAGTTTCAGTAACTTCAAACAAGTGACTTTCTTTTGTTGCTTAGTTTGATATCTGATCACTAACTAGTTGGTTTGAAATATCAAATTGCATCTGATATGACATTATCATGATCCAGATTTGTCTTGGTGGGTATATATAACAATTTGATTCTATGTCAGATTTTCTTGAAATCATCCTGTTTGTTTCCCATGTAGGATATAGAATCGAAACTCGCCTTAAAAAAAAATTATAGATGTTCATATGCTCTACTCTTTTCTTCTTTTTTGGTACCAAACTACAAATGCTCCTCTTTCTTGATCATCAAGTGACTTCATTATCTAGCTTGGGGTATAAGGCTTTTTTCATGAACTCCTGTGTTCTAAAAATATGAAGTTTGCTTGTTCTCTGAATAAATTATCTAACCAACTATCCAAATAGAAAGCTATAGCTATAAGTCTATAACTTCGTCAAAGCTCAACATAGACTTTTCGTTTCTTTTCTGTCTGTTTAATTGCTCAAAGATGGTTGCCTCTTTGCTTCTAGGTCAGCATAACTCTTATTGCCACCGGATTCAGAGACCATGACGAAAGTCGACTAGTGATGGGAGGGTATGTCGCCTTTCTTCCTTGGAGTTGCTTTAGAAATAGTTGTAATCTTCCTTTGACATTGTTAAATTCTTAATTTGGGTTTCACATGGTAATGTTCGGCTTGTAATCAACAGATATCGACGGTGATTTGGTGTAGCTGCTCATGCTAATCACATCTCTTGAGTTCCGACCTCCCAGCTACCTCCTTAGTTCCAACTGACAACATTCAAGATGCTCATCTCTCCAATCCCATGGAAAATTGAGAGCATGAACATAATCTAAAATTTCGTAATAATTGCTGTTTCATTCTATACTTGTATGCAAACATGACATTGTATGCAAACAAGCAATAACAATTGAAATCGAAAAACATTTGTACATCATTTTACAGGTATATAGCACAGAGAAACAAGAAAACCAACCAAAGCCAGAATAGAGTTCCAGTGATCAGTAACCCAGAATAGAGCACCAAATATTGGGGTTTGAATCTCTTCCACCGCACCACAACCAGGAAGCCGGTGCAGGCTCTCTTCATATAGAATCATTGCCGGTTCAACCCCCCTCTTAAACATATCCACAACCGGTTCCTCATCTCTAGGTTCAATCCTCACCATCTCCATCGTCGAGTTCCTAGTCACTTTCGCCACAACTGCACTACTTCCCACAGCCAAAAACGGCCGCAGAAACACAGCCTTCCGAGGCTCATCGGTTATTTTCAACTTGAACATCTCGGTCCACGACTCACCATTCTCACCCCTAACCCATAACTCCATAACATCACAAACACCAGCCGTATATCGAAACACATGTAGCCTTCCTCCCCAACAACCCACACACCCAACATAATCTCTATCATATCTCTGCCAAAAACTCGGCGGCGGCGGCGGCGGCATCTCCCTAAACTCCTCCTTGTCCAAATCAAAACCAATAATCGCCGACCCTAACCAACGATCGTTCCGAAACCAATGAAGCGTCTCCCCAACCACAACCGCCGCCGGGTACAACGTGTAAGACAACAAAGGGTGCACTTCAATCTTTCTCCAAACCCCTGTTCTCCACGACAACACCTTCACCTCCACCACATTATCGCCGTAGTCGAACACATTGTCCGCCGCCACCACGACCTTGTAGTCGTCCGCCGCCGGCAAGTACCCGAACCCGCCGTACAGAACAGTGTGCGTCGCCGAGGAGAAACATGGGTGCGGTAGATTACGCAAGAACCCGGTTGATGGGTTCCAGATGAAAAGATCACAACTGCTCCGAATAGGATCCGTACAGACGCATACCAGACCGTTGCAGGAGCCGAGGAGCTTGATCGATTCGGGTTGGTTGTTCAGTTTACAGGTGAGGTTGCGGATCGGAGGAGACGAAGACGGCGTCGTTTCCAAGTCAAGGGATTCGACTTGGGAGGGGTAGCAGTAGAGGAGGAGGCGGCGGGTCGAGGTGTGGTGGCGGCGAGCTAGTTGGAAGTGAGATTTGGCGAATTCGGGGTCGGAGATAAGGAAACGCCACCGTTTTGAGACGCAAGTGCAGCGGATTAAGGATTTGATGGGGAGTTTGACGAGGATGTCGGAGACTATGATGTCTTCCGGCAGTTGGTTTTCCGTCATTGAACGGCGGCGGTGGCTGTCGAAAACGGTGTCGTTTGGAGTTTGTGTTTGCCGCAACACTGACCTGAGTTTGACTGCGAACTAGTTTTATGTGTTCCTTGATAGAACCTGAAATTATGGATTTGCCCTCCGTCTTTTTATTTTTGGGCCGAAGGACAGGTGTAGAGGATGGGTTGGCCCGGTAACTTAGATAGAGATAGGCAGCCCTTTTTAAGTAACCCATTTAGACAACAGCCCAATAGTTGTGTCATTCCTTCCCTCTCAAGGCAGCTTTTCATGCCTAAAGATGTGAGCATAAATGTGATCATGAGTGCCTTCCACATACAAGAGTTAAAAACCTGAGCATTGAAATGCCAAAATGGCCAAACAGGATTAAAAAGACGGAATTGTAGGTCTTCTGTGTCGTCGCCCTGCTTGATTTGAATATGTATCAAGATCATATATGAGGAATTATAGCTGCACTTCCTTTTGGAACCATCCTAGTGATTATTATCATATATGCACTTCTTGCCATCCCATTTCTTGGTTTGGGTGGGGTAATCGGATTTTTTCTCATGGTCTGGTGATCTGAATTTCAAGCAGCTTGTGCTAGGAAGCAATATCAAAGAATAATGGTATGAAAGAACACCTAAATGTCAAATGTTACACCACCTGTATGCAAGCATGTGGGGCTGCAAAATTTGCACTCTACCTGGAATTTTATTTGTAAGATCATCCTCATCATACTGCTGTTGTTGGTCATTTAATTCTGGTACATGTCTTGCTGCAATCTTTTATTCGTTTGACTATGTTGTTCTGTACTATCAAAATGTTCAATTTTCTTGTCAGGTCAAATATCCCCTTGAAATCATTCTTAAAAAGAAAAAAGAAAAAATCCCCTTGAAATTGACTGAACATCGTCCATTTTTCTTGTCGTTTGAGTTTTGGTTTATATGTGTTCCTCTTTATTCCCTTTCAGCATGTGTAGATTTTCTATAACATTATGGATTCATTGGTGGTCGTCCGATCGATATCGATCTCTACTTCAGGTCCCAGGATCTTGTCACTTATGTACCAGCTATCAGAAAAGATGCTGGCCGGTTCATCTTCCATATATGGGAATAGGAACCAGTAAATATTAAAAAGTCTCATGCATGTTAGTTGGAGTTGTTTATGTTTCTTGGAGATGCAGGGAAGACGAGGGGAATAGTTGCTGCATGGAATGCGCGCCATACAATCAGCTTTTATGACATTGGTATAGAAAGAGCAACTGGGATCGTTTGGAATATAAATATGGAAGTGACTAAACTGTAAAGTTGAGCCTTATCAACACTTCTCTGCACTACCTTAGCTTTGAACTGATAATTGTGAATCCAAGAGCATCGAATTGTTACTTGTGCGTTATGCATGTATCAACGGAACAGTGACTAGCATATGACTGATTTTTTCTCATGAATGTCAGATATTTGTTGGTATTATCTGATCTCTTGCATAGGGATTTAAGGATTATATTACCATGTGGTTGCATTAAATGATTATTTTTTTCTTTTCCAAATATCTTTACGGCTGGTTAATTTGCTAATTCCCAAGGTGCCTCTCGTGCCAAATAAATGTGTTAATTCCCAAGCCACATTCTCACAATCAAGAGACCGGCCATACCACTACACGAGGTTCATATACAGCTAGCCTCGATGGAATCAAGCGTGAACTAATGTCAGAAGTTCTAAGGAATCGTGCTTTGGGCTTTTCATTGGAAGTGTGCTAGTTAAGTAAATAGGGACACAGTCTCCAAGCCTTGATCGATCTGTTCATATTCCCTATGTGCATGGCCTTCCAGATTTAAAAATCAACACACGGAGTATCATACTGCATGCTGCAATGGCCGAATCTAAATCTACTGTTAGCCTGAAGCTACTCATCGATTCAAAGAGTCAAAAGGTTCTGTTTGCCGAAGCGGGTAAGGAATTTGTGGATTTTCTCTTCACCCTTCTCTCTTTGCCTGTTGGCACTGTCATTAGGCTTCTTTCAAAGGATGGCATGGTTGGTAGCCTTGGCAAACTGTATGAGAGTGTTGAAAATCTGGATTTAACATATATGGAACCCAAACTAAACAAGGATATCCTTCTCAAACCCAAGGCACCTGTTTCTGGACCTAATATCCTCGGTTTGTTGGCCAACGTCGACGAACCATCTGCTAGAAATAAGGTGTTCTACATGTGTCCAAATAGTAGTAGTAATAATAGGAGCTCATGCTATAGCAGTCAGCCGCCTAACTCTTCAGGTACTGGCCACTTTTATGTGACTGAAGATCCTAATGAGCGATGTCCACAGTGCAATCACAGCATGAATTCTCAGGCGACATACGTTGGTCAACCAAAGACCACGGTAGCAGCTTCTGGCTTCAGTGCAGCAGGATATGTCAAAGACCTAGTTACGTACATGATAATGGATGATCTGGAGGTGAAGCCTATGTCCACTATTTCAAGCATAACTCTGCTCAACAGGTTCAATGTTAAGGATGTTGGCACTCTCGAGGAGAAGGTTGTAGATCTGGGCATGAATGAGGTCAGTATCCAATCGTTAGACATGCTTTTATAGGAATTTGCTTTTCAATAGACTTTAAACTTACTTCAACATCATGCATGCATGGAATCCATGGATTCTCTCAACACAAAAAAAAAAAAAACAAAAAAAATGCCGCAGCATGCAACTGATCGAAGCTAATTATCTCTCAGTGCCATGTTATTTACTAATGATCGATTACAAATTTACTTTGCTTAATTGATAGGGTTTGAAACTGCTGAAAGAATCCCTGCAATCCAAAGAAGTTCTCACAAATTTGTTCCTGGGGAAGAAAGCTGCTGCATAAGCATCTCTTCATGGATTTAAGTTGCACCTCCTACATCAAGTACTTGATTGATATTTTGATCCTACTATGTGAGGATGTAATCACCTTCTTTTGGATTTCAGATCTTCTAATGCTCTTTTAATGATTTTGCTTTATGAAACTATATATGTTACCCTTGTTGCGGGAGTTAGATGTTTAGACTCCACCCTTTTGGGTGTATGCTTTTAAGCAGTGTGCTTGCATTTGATGTTCTAATGTATGGCTTTCCTAAATTTAATCATGAATATTTTCAAGGTTTCATAGCAGATTACACTCATTCGTTGCAACTTAAGTACTACTACATTAGTGCTATTTAAGTATCTGTTGCTTTACCTCAATTGACTCCGAATGATGTCATAAATTGCATAACTTATTTGACAGTGGAATCCGTATGACAAAGATCGATAAAGCACTCTTCTGAGAGTTCTTAATTGAACGCACTTGGCTGCTTAAACTGAATACAGTTTTTCCTTTGGAGAGGGTCACAGACATTAATTTCTGTGTTTAGTAGATTTGGTTCGTCCAATGATTTAATCTAGTTTGATACAATAACGATCATCGATTTGACTAAAATTTTGCAAAAATAATCCACACATTACACCTAAAAATCTACCAGTTGAGATGTCGAAATATGATCGAAAAGTTGGTCTAATGGCCTATTCCTAGAAAAAAAAAGGAAGGAAGATCCCTATATATATAAGATTTATACTAGTATGTGACCTAATTTAATGATCTTAACTGTTGATCTTTTAGATTCATATGCAGGAATTTTATCTACAAAAAATAAACCAAATCCATAATCATTTGTTCATTCAAATTTGTGTAAAAAATGTCGTTCGTTAGAAAAAATTAAAAAAAATATTGTGCTAATCAAATGGTTAAATGTTGAATGACTTGACTACAAATGAGTAATTCGATGAAAAACTTGAAAAGTGGGACGTTTTTATTTTAAACATATATTTTAATAATCAAAACCACTTATTCTCAGTTATCCACAAACATTATGATTCCTATAAAAATATCTCATTGAAACTTAATTTGTTTTATAGATACAGAAAAAATATTATAAAAGCATTTTTCCTGTCATTCATATTTTCTAAAGTTTTTCTTTTTGATAGTTTCATTTTCTATAGCCATAACAGAAGTGAAAAATAAATGATATTAAAAAAAAGTAATTTTACAAATTTATCTTTGAAAAATGAGTCATATGGTAGGGACATGTCAGTTTTTAACGGAAGTTAGTGATGGGTACCATTTAAAATGAAATCGAAAAGGTACTTGTTGTGATCAAAATTGAAGTTCAGGTACCATCAGTAAGGTGGAAGATAACTTCAGGTACTATTTATCATAATAACCATATTTAAATTGAACACAACATGGCACACTTCTACTTCTACAGAGTCCAGTCAACAAAGTTGCCACCAGCCATAGAGATCCGAGCTTAGTTGCTCCTTCGACCATATGTAAAGTGATTCTGTGTTCGTGTGGATTGCGACTGTTGCAACCATGGAAGGTGACTTTAGGTTTGGATCTAGGTCGAATCTAAGTCAAACTTTGGCCATGTTTATCCGGGTTGGATTTTTATTTTGGGCTAGGTTCACTTTCTGAAAATACTAGGAATAACGTGCATCTGGGCGTCGGCGATTGGTAGGCATATTTCAATCCTTACTGGGCAGAAACAAAAAAAAACCAAACAGAACACAGGATTTTGGTTACGCAGTGAAAACCTCAAATATGAGATTAAAAACATTGCGGGGTTCTTACTCTTGAGAACTCAAAATAAAATCAACTCACTTATGATGAAGAATATGTTTCCTTACATACACAAGTAGCACTAGCTCGGCTACAATCACTAGACTTAACTAATGAGATGTTTGTCTTCAACCTTGAATGCCTTCTTCACTTGAATGATCTTCAATTATCACTCTTCTTGCATCCACAAATTCTCTACTGGTCTTGAGAGAATCAATGGATGTAGGTGAATGAACAATGAAACACTTAGACACGGAACATGTGTTTCATGGGCTCTTGCGGAAAGACACACAAAAATTCTTGCTTCAAAATCAAACCAAAATCAACGCTACTTTTCTGAATATATTGAGCAGAAAACAAATGCTCAACAATTAAGACTTAACCCTAATTGGACTCCTACTAGGAAAGATTTTTAATAAAAGATATCCAATTAAAGTAAATAAATCCTAAATCTCCTAGGAATTCAAAAGCACGATTTTATCAGTTGGAAAATATCTTTATAATATAACATCTAAAAACCAAAATATATATACTTTAGTAGATAAATCCTAAATCACCTAAGACTTCAAAAGCACGATTTTATTAGTTGAAAATATCTTTATAGGGTTAAATACTATTTAATCCCTTAACTTTGCTGAAAAAACACTTCAGTCCCTCGCCTTTTAATTTGACACGTTTACTCCTTATTCTTTCAATTTTACATCCAATAGGTCCATTCCGTTATATTCCGTTAAATTGTGCCGTTAACTTCCTATTTTAAGGATAAAATTACTATCATAGCCCTGACTTTCTCTTTCTTTAATTTTTTTAATTGTTTTTATTCTTTTCTTTAATTTTTAAAATTGTTTTTATTCTTCTCTTTTATTTTTTCTTTCTTCAATTTTTTAATTTTTTTTATTCTTTTTTTTTTTTTTCCTTCTGATTCATACCAATAAAATTACTATTTTTTAATTGTTTTTATTCTTCTCTTTAATTTGACAATTCTACTCCTTATTTCTTTTATTATGACTAATTTTATGGGATGTTTAGGTGAGCCGCAGAAGAAATTGATTTACTGCTTGAGGCCAATAAAATTAGCCATAACTTTTAATAGACTTTTATTAATTTTTTTAATTGCTTATATTCTTCTCTTTTATTTTTTCTTCTGATTAGCACTGATAAAATTACAAATTTTTAATTTTTTTTTATTCTTTTCCTTAAATCTTTCTTTTAATTGGCATCATAAAAGAGAAGAATAAAAACAACTAAAAATAATTAGTATATTTTATTGATGCGAATCAGAAGAAAAAATAAAAGAGAAGTATAAAAATAATTTAAAAAATTAATAAAAGTCATACTAAAAATTATGACTAATTTTATTGGCGTCAAGCAACAAAATTATCTATTCTCCGGCTCACCCAAACACCCAATAAAATTAGTCATAACAGAAGAAACAAGGGAGGGACTATAATACTAATTTTTATCCTTAAAAGAGAAGAAAAATAAAAGAGAAGAATAAAAAGAATTAAAAATTAAAGAGAAGAATAAAACAATTAAAAAATTAAAGAGAAGAATAAAAACAACTAAAAAATTAAAAAGAAGAATAAAAACAATTAAAAAATTAAAGAAAGAGAAAGTCAGGGTTATGATAATAATTTTATCCTTAAAATAGAAAGTTAACGACACAATTTAAAGGAGTGTAACAGAATGGACATATTGGGTGTAAAATTGAAAGAATAAGGAGTAAACGTGTCAAATTAAAAGACGAGGGACTAAAGTGTTTTTTCAGCAAAAGTTCAGGGACTAAACAGTATTTAGCCCAATTTATAATATAACATCTAAAAACCAAAAGATACTTTAGTAAATAAATCCTAAATCACCTAGGACTTCAAAAGCACGATTTTATCTTGGAAAATATCTTGATAATATAACATCTAAAAACCAAAAGATACTTTCCAAATTCGGACTCCCAAAAACGTAGGGTTGACTAGAGCTGACTCGGGGATTGCAACATGTGTTGCAATCCGGTGGTTATGCATGAGATACAATTTCCTGAAATTCTATGAGACCAGTTTCGATGAACTTTGTAGGCTTCTTTTTCCAGCCTCTAATGATGAAATGGGATAAGATGCTTCACTTTCTTTTGTATGGGAGTGCCAACACATAAAACATACAAACTTTTGTACTTACACTTTCAGTTTTGATGAACACGGGTTTGAGTCCATGGTGTTCTAATTCCTTTTCAATTTCATGAACGTATCAGTGTCGTTAGTACAACATATAATCTAATTAGCTAGTCTTATTTTATTGTAATCTACTTTTCCTTTTCAAGATGATCCTATGAAATTACCAACTGTACAGTTGTCACGCCCCGAATTTTAGAATAACAATTCCAATATCCGAAACATGAATATACTACAACACAAAATAATCATCCTGAAAATTTTTCTTTTCTTAACATACTCACCACACAGAATAAAATCAAACCGAATTTAGTCTCGGTTAATTATTACAACTCAAAACCAAATGTAATGTAAAGCTCTAAATGAGCATACACACACATCACGACTAAATAAATAACATGACTGCTGTAACACCTAAGCAGCCCGGTCACCTCCCTGATTATCCCGACCTGCAGGAATATCCGCTACACCATTGAATAGTGTACCGGGATTGCAACAACACAAAACCCGGTAAGCTTATGAAAGCTTGTATGAGTAAAAGAATGAACTGTTGCTTAATTTAATCTCATTTATTTCCACACACAGCATCACTCAATTATTTCCACATATGCAATTAATAACAATCTCAATCAAACACCAATTCAATATATCAAGACCACACAACTCACAACTTTTCCCACAACTCTCATCATCGTATTTATAAAAATACGGTATTTGACAGACTAGAGCTCTAACTGAATCGTAGCCCGTCACCTGGCCTAGGTTATGGCATCCGACATATTTATTAATTATTGTATTTCATCAATATGTATACCTATATACATATTTAGAACGTCCAATAATTCCACATACTCAACCAATCGTATCCCATCATCCACACTAGGATTAGAGCGTCCGATTTCCCACACCAGTCATTACATCGACCCTAAACCCATAAATATAATTTCACATACTGAAATCAACCCAACCAAGATACATCACATTATTATGAAATTACACAATCGTAATAAAATCAACTCATCAATTCCACTCAATCATATCATCAATCAAATAATCCACTCATCAATATATATTTTCCACGTAAATATATATATACGTAATCATCCACTCAGGCATGACCACTAATACCATCTATAGTTCACACAAGAAAATTATGAAATTCATTTGTATAGTTAAAATTCATTTTACTTACCTATGGACCGTGGTGATTCAAGTCCATGAATTTTTAAAACAAATATTTAATCCGCAAATATTTTTCACACAATTACCAAAAATAAATAAATTAAAATGCTCGGTTCGTAATATGAACCACGTGAGTTTTACTCACCTCGAAACTCCCGCTGCGTCTTCAATATAATTATAAATTATAATTTATAATTAACGCCGCTAGCCCACGAAATTAAAATCCGTCAATCACCTAATCAAATGTGATTCGAATTTAGCCAACAATTTCAACTCATAAATTAACCACTAATTAACGGTCAGATTCTAATTTACATTAAAATCCGACGAGCGGTTTCTCACGAATCGCTCCCCTAATTACCGTTTTTCACATATACGAAGATCCAACGGTCGGATCTTCGCCCATGACCACACAAAGCCTCTGGGACAGTCATATGATCATCATAACAAATTTACAAGTTCATCCAACGGTCATAATTTCACAGATCAAAAATCTAACGACCGAAATCGATCGAAATCACAAAATTCATAACTAATTCATACGATATCCAAAAAATGCGTATAATACGCCGAAATGATCGTATCGAAACATAGAATCATAAAATGAACAGAAACCAAATTTTAGACCTCCGGAGGTGGCCGGAAAAGGCCGCCGGAGTTAGGGACAGAGCCCCCACCGACCACCACCAATGGTGTCGGGGCCGATCTTGTCCCCTTCGTTTCATCATTCTGAGCAACTTTCATAACTAGCACAAGACCTAAAAATGAACGGAAAGCATCGAAATTACCGATTTACAGTCGGTGGCCGGAAAAAATGCAGAAACCGGTGAGCTTGAAAACCGACGTGAAAACTGCAACCTCAGGCCCCGATCCCTTCAGGAAACTTGTTCAGAACTTCCTTGCGAACTCAACAAGCTTGGAATCTCAAGAAACGATCGTGTATAGCTCGAGATATCTTGATCGAAAGTTTCGGTATTTCGATCCGTTCGGGTCGAGCTCCGACGAACGTGAAAACGTTCGACCCAGTTCCGGTCCTTCTTGGTGCTTGTAGAGGAAGTTGAGGCGAGCTCAATGAAGCAAGAATCAAGTGAAATGATGGAGTGTAGCTCGAGATATTGAGATCGAACCGAAAATGGACGTTTTCGGTTCGGGCTTCGCCGCCGCCGCCACAGGCTGCGCCGCCGTGTGAGACTGCCTCCGGGAGCTAGAGCAGCTCGAGATGAACACCTGGGACTTGGTTTGAGGTCGAAAGGTGGTCTGTGGAGGGAGAACAATTAAGGAGAAGTTTTCCTCCCCTTCGGCCGATTTCCGTCTGTAAGAGAGAGAGAGAGAAACTGTTTTTCTCCAGAAACGGACGAGGAAGAAGAAGAAAGAAAAAAAAGAAGAAAGAGGAACCGGTAGGGAAAAAAAATTAGGGTTTGCAAAAATTTTTCTATATATACAAGTTTCGAAAAACTTCGAAATTCGATAACTAATTCAGAAAAAATCCGATCTTCGTGTTCCGCATGTGCACGGACTCGTATCGACGAGCTCTACAACTTTCATGAAGGAAGTTTCTCCAAATTTCGTACGTAGAAAAAGTCGATTTCTCAAACCGAGTATTTCGAGCTTTTCGTTAAAATAACTTTTCGAAACTTCGATAATTGTAAAAATGAATGATTATCGAACATAAATCGTGAAATCGTATAATAATCATTCGATACAATAATTCGAAATAAAAATGGAATTTGCGGGTATTACAATCTACCCCCCTTAAAGGAATTTCGTCCCGAAATTCAAGTACTCATTTCCCCAAAAAGCTGTGGATACCTCGTCCTCATGTCAGATTCTAATTCCCATGATGCATCACTCTCATCATGATGACTCCACAACACCTTCACGAGATCAACCTCTTTCCTACGAAGTTTCTTTGTAGACCTATCCAAGATACGAACAGGTTCAACTACAAACGTCACATCCGGGTTCACTTCGATCGTACCGTGGTCAATCACGTGAGACTCATCTCGAACATACTTCCTGAGCAGAGACACATGGAAAACGTTGTGCACACCCGACATGCTAACAGGTAAAGCAAGACGATATGCTAAGTTACCAACCCTTTCTAGAATCTCAAAGGGTCCAACATACCTCGGTGCGAGTTTTCCCTTCTTGCCAAATCTCACTACACCTTTCATTGGTGAGACTTTCAAGAACACAAGATCACCTGTCTCAAACTCCAACGGTCTCCTCTTCAAGTCAGCATAACTCTTCTGTCTACTCTGTGCAGTTCGGATTCTGTCCCGAATAGTAGTGACCTTCTCTGTAGTCTCCTGTACAATCTCAGGTCCAATGAGCCCTTTATCCCCTGCTTCCGCCCAACAGATAGGAGTTCTACATGGCCTACCATAAAGAGCCTCATATGGAGCCATACCGATACTAGAGTGATAGCTGTTGTTGTAGGCAAACTCTACCAATGGCAGATGATCCGCCCAACTACCCTTAAAGTCCAGAACACAAGCTCTGAGCATGTCCTCCATCACCTGATTCACTCTCTCGGTCTGTCCATCTGTTTGTGGGTGAAATGCAGTGCTCATAGCAAGAGACGTACCAAATGCCTTGTGGAACCTACGCCAGAATTTCGATGTGAAACGAGCATCACGATCCGATACAATCGTCACAGGCACTCCATGAAGCCTCACTATCTCGTTCACATATAACTTACACAATGCATCACCTGAGTACGTTTTTGCCACCGGAAGGAAGTGTGCTGATTTAGTCAACCGGTCAACAATCACCCAAATCGAGTCATAACCTTGCCTGGATCTGGGCAATCCAGTCACAAAGTCCATAGAGATGTCTTCCCATTTCCACACAGGAATCGATAAGGGGTTCAGCATTCCTGCTGGTCTCTGATGCTCCGCCTTCACCTGTTGACAGGTAAGACACTTCGACACGTGTTCCGCCACATCCCTCTTCATACCATACCACCAAAACTGCCTTCTTAGATCCATATACATTTTAGTACCTCCTGGATGTATAGTATATCGAGACCTATGTGCTTCCCGCATGATCTCCTCCTTGAGGTTATCAACACTCGGTACATACAATCTCCCTCGAAATCTCAACCCTCCATCAGCCCCAATCATCCACTCAGAAGGACCCTCCACATCCGGGTCAGCAGTCATCTCAGAAATCCTCGCCTGAGCAAACTCATCAAGTGTCTGACCCTGAATGATCCTGGAGATCAAGGTGGGCTGTAAGGTGATACTACCGAGAAAGATTCCCTGTCCTGCTCCTGCGGGCATAAGGTCAAACTCAGATGCAGCTTCTAACATGCGCCACTCCTGCACCATAATCGATGCCATGATTACCCGCGGTTTCCTACTCAAAGCATCCGCCACCACATTCGCCTTTCCGGGATGATACTCCAAAGTGAAATCATAGTCCTTAATGAGCTCCATCCATCTCCTCTGCCTCATGTTCAATTCCTTCTGGGAGAATAGATACTTCAAACTCTTGTGATCAGAAAAGAGTTCGAATTTCTCACCATAAAGATAGTGCCTCCAAATCTTCAAGGCAAACACCACAGCTGCTAGCTCTAGATCATGAGTAGGGTAATTCCGCTCATGTACCTTCAACTGTCTAGAACCATAAGCAACAACACTACCATTCTGCATCAACACACACCCCAAACCCTGATGAGATGCATCGCTGTAAATGACCAGTCCACCACCACTAGTAGGAATGGTCAACACCGGAGCTGTAGTCAATCTAGTCTTCAGCTCAATGAAAGCCTTCTCACACTTATCCGACCATACGAACTGAGTGTCTTTCCTGGTCAATTTGGTCAAAGCCGAAGCAATACCAGAAAACCCTTCAATGAAGCGTCTGTAATAACCGGCCAATCCAAGGAAGCTACGGATTTCTGTAACCGTAGTAGGGCGACTCCAACTCATCACTGCTTCAACCTTCGAAGGATCCACAGAAACTCCATCCTTCGAGACCACATGACCAAGGAACTTGACTTCACTCTGCCAGAAGTCGCACTTCTCGAACTTGGCAAATAGTTTCTGCTCTCTCAATGTCTGCAGCACTATTCGCAGATGCCTCTCATGCTCGGCTGACGACCTTGAATAAATCAAGATGTCGTCAACGAACACTACCACAAACTGATCCAAGTAAGGACTGAACGTACGGTTCATCAAGTCCATAAATGCTGCAGGGGCATTCGTGAGACCAAAAGGCATGACAAGAAACTCAAAATGTCCATACCTGGTCCTGAACGCCGTCTTTGGAATATCTTCCTCCTTCACCCTCAACTGGTGATATCCAGACCTCAAGTCAATCTTCGAGAATACAGTAGCTTCTCTGAGCTGATCGAACAAGTCATCAATCCTAGGTAAAGGGTACCTATTCTTGATGGTCACCTTGTTCAACTGTCGATAATCCACACATAGACGAAGTGAACTATCCTTCTTCTTCACAAACAACACTGGTGCACCCCAAGGAGACACACTTGCCTGAATGAACCCTTGTGCAAGTAAGCCCTCAATCTGAACCTTCAACTCCTGAAGTTCAGCTGGAGCCATTCGATAAGGTGCTTTCGACACAGGTGAAGTTCCTGGTATCACATCAATGGAGAAGTCCATTACCCTTTTCGGAGGTAACCCAGGGATCTCCTGAAACACATCTTCATACTCTGAAACTACAGGAATCCCTGTAATCTTTGAAGTACTACTCCCTGATTCAATATGGGCCAAAATCCCTATCCTCATGGTGATGTCAGACTTCAGACAACGGTAATGAAACACCAGTTGTCCCGGAACATGGAAGGACACAATCATCCTAAAGCAATCAATAACAGCATGGTTCGGGCTCAACCAATCCATACCCAAAATCACATCATACGTGTGATCCGGAATCACAATCAAAGATGCAGAGAACTCTCTGCCACCAATCCCAATAGGGCAATCATCACACAGCATGCTAAGCTCAAGAGACACACCGAGAGGTGATGTAACACACAATGATCTAGTCAGAGGCATAGCAATCAAACCCAAAACATCCACAACCGAACTAGATATGAAAGAGTGTGAGGCTCCCGTATCAAACAGTACTCTAGCAAGAAAGTGATAAACAGATAAGGTACCTTCCACTCCCGTGCCTGCCTGACCGATGGCAAAGACCCTAGCATGAGCAGGTGGTAACTGCCTCTGCTGGTTACCCTGCACTCTACCCTGAATCCGAGGACACTCCCTAGCCTGATGCCCTACCTGTCCACAACTGTAGCATAACCTACCCCGTGGCTTCGTGCACGCACGAGAGATGTGGCCCGGTTCGCCACAGTTAAAGCACTTCACTGGAGCTGCTGGTGCTATCTGCCTGATAGGCATAGCCTGAACAGGAGGAGCTACTGCTGCCCTAGCTGGAGCCTGATGCTGAAACTGAGTTCTCTGTCTCTTCCAGAACCCACCCCTGAAGTCTCTAGCTCTACTGCTCCCTGCTATGGTCTTCCCCTTGCCCTGGAAGTCTCTCTCAGCAGACTCCTTCTCTCTACGAATCAGGTTCTGCTGCTCAATGATCTGTGCCTTAGCCAAGATCTCTCTCTTGGTCTTCAGCTCCAAGATAGCTACATCACGCTCGATCGAAGGACTCAACCCCCTCTGAAACTTCTTGGCTAAGTCCTCATCCTCCATCTGCCTCACATACTTGTACAATCTGGAGAACTCCGCATCATACTCAATTACGGTCAACTTCCCCTGTACAAGTGCAAGGAACTCTCGCTCCAGCCTCTCCTTCACTGCTGGTGGAAAGTACTTCTCCCTGAACAGCCTCTCAAAGCCGTCCCATGTCAAGGTAGACACCTCAATGCTCCTCTGAGTGACGTTCCACCACACCCTAGCCTCATCCTTCAGCATGAAAGCGGCTAGCTTCCTCTTATCGGTCTCAGTACAATCAAGCAGATCGAAATAAGTCTGCAAATCCTCTATCCAACGATCCGCCACCATATAATCTGTGCCTCCTCCAAACTTGGTTGCTCCCAAGCGAGTAATTTCCCTTGCTAGCATCAGTAAGCGAGCAGGATTATCAACCACAGCTACAGGAGGAATAGGCTGATCCTCATATGGTGCATCTTCCTCCGACTCGAATACTTCTTCGACTGGAGGGGCCCTACCCCTTCCTCGGCCTCTACCCCTGCCACGAGGTCTACCTCTACCCCGACCTCTGGCCTCGTTTCCCTCAATCTCCATTACCTAATAAGCATGATATACTTGGTTAATACACGCATAACACTTAAACAAAACATAAGTCAAATGCAAGTCCATATTAACCAAGTACTGATCATACATAACGATGCTTAAGTTTCCTAAAAGTACTAACGTTCCTAGCCAACCTAACGCACTCACATACCCAATGACATTGTCAATACCGAAGAGCACACGATGGGGATCCGCTGCAGACGGGCCATCACTCGGTAAGTATTGACATATCACCAAATATGTACCTTACGCTCTGATACCAAACTGTCACGCCCCGAATTTTAGAATAACAATTCCAATATCCGAAACATGAATATACTACAACACAAAATAATCATCCTGAAAATTTTTCTTTTCTTAACATACTCACCACACAGAATAAAATCAAACCGAATTTAGTCTCGGTTAATTATTACAACTCAAAACCAAATGTAATGTAAAGCTCTAAATGAGCATACACACACATCACGACTAAATAAATAACATGACTGCTGTAACACCTAAGCAGCCCGGTCACCTCCCTGATTATCCCGACCTGCAGGAATATCCGCTACACCATTGAATAGTGTACCGGGATTGCAACAACACAAAACCCGGTAAGCTTATGAAAGCTTGTATGAGTAAAAGAATGAACTGTTGCTTAATTTAATCTCATTTATTTCCACACACAGCATCACTCAATTATTTCCACATATGCAATTAATAACAATCTCAATCAAACACCAATTCAATATATCAAGACCACACAACTCACAACTTTTCCCACAACTCTCATCATCGTATTTATAAAAATACGGTATTTGACAGACTAGAGCTCTAACTGAATCGTAGCCCGTCACCTGGCCTAGGTTATGGCATCCGACATATTTATTAATTATTGTATTTCATCAATATGTATACCTATATACATATTTAGAACGTCCAATAATTCCACATACTCAACCAATCGTATCCCATCATCCACACTAGGATTAGAGCGTCCGATTTCCCACACCAGTCATTACATCGACCCTAAACCCATAAATATAATTTCACATACTGAAATCAACCCAACCAAGATACATCACATTATTATGAAATTACACAATCGTAATAAAATCAACTCATCAATTCCACTCAATCATATCATCAATCAAATAATCCACTCATCAATATATATTTTCCACGTAAATATATATATACGTAATCATCCACTCAGGCATGACCACTAATACCATCTATAGTTCACACAAGAAAATTATGAAATTCATTTGTATAGTTAAAATTCATTTTACTTACCTATGGACCGTGGTGATTCAAGTCCATGAATTTTTAAAACAAATATTTAATCCGCAAATATTTTTCACACAATTACCAAAAATAAATAAATTAAAATGCTCGGTTCGTAATATGAACCACGTGAGTTTTACTCACCTCGAAACTCCCGCTGCGTCTTCAATATAATTATAAATTATAATTTATAATTAACGCCGCTAGCCCACGAAATTAAAATCCGTCAATCACCTAATCAAATGTGATTCGAATTTAGCCAACAATTTCAACTCATAAATTAACCACTAATTAACGGTCAGATTCTAATTTACATTAAAATCCGACGAGCGGTTTCTCACGAATCGCTCCCCTAATTACCGTTTTTCACATATACGAAGATCCAACGGTCGGATCTTCGCCCATGACCACACAAAGCCTCTGGGACAGTCATATGATCATCATAACAAATTTACAAGTTCATCCAACGGTCATAATTTCACAGATCAAAAATCTAACGACCGAAATCGATCGAAATCACAAAATTCATAACTAATTCATACGATATCCAAAAAATGCGTATAATACGCCGAAATGATCGTATCGAAACATAGAATCATAAAATGAACAGAAACCAAATTTTAGACCTCCGGAGGTGGCCGGAAAAGGCCGCCGGAGTTAGGGACAGAGCCGCCACCGACCACCACCAATGGTGTCGGGGCCGATCTTGTCCCCTTCGTTTCATCATTCTGAGCAACTTTCATAACTAGCACAAGACCTAAAAATGAACGGAAAGCATCGAAATTACCGATTTACAGTCGGTGGCCGGAAAAAATGCAGAAACCGGTGAGCTTGAAAACCGACGTGAAAACTGCAACCTCAGGCCCCGATCCCTTCAGGAAACTTGTTCAGAACTTCCTTGCGAACTCAACAAGCTTGGAATCTCAAGAAACGATCGTGTATAGCTCGAGATATCTTGATCGAAAGTTTCGGTATTTCGATCCGTTCGGGTCGAGCTCCGACGAACGTGAAAACGTTCGACCCAGTTCCGGTCCTTCTTGGTGCTTGTAGAGGAAGTTGAGGCGAGCTCAATGAAGCAAGAATCAAGTGAAATGATGGAGTGTAGCTCGAGATATTGAGATCGAACCGAAAATGGACGTTTTCGGTTCGGGCTTCGCCGCCGCCGCCACAGGCTGCGCCGCCGTGTGAGACTGCCTCCGGGAGCTAGAGCAGCTCGAGATGAACACCTGGGACTTGGTTTGAGGTCGAAAGGTGGTCTGTGGAGGGAGAACAATTAAGGAGAAGTTTTCCTCCCATTCGGCCGATTTCCGTCTGTAAGAGAGAGAGAGAGAAACTGTTTTTCTCCAGAAACGGACGAGGAAGAAGAAGAAAGAAAAAAAAGAAGAAAGAGGAACCGGTAGGGAAAAAAAATTAGGGTTTGCAAAAATTTTTCTATATATACAAGTTTCGAAAAACTTCGAAATTCGATAACTAATTCAGAAAAAATCCGATCTTCGTGTTCCGCATGTGCACGGACTCGTATCGACGAGCTCTACAACTTTCATGAAGGAAGTTTCTCCAAATTTCGTACGTAGAAAAAGTCGATTTCTCAAACCGAGTATTTCGAGCTTTTCGTTAAAATAACTTTTCGAAACTTCGATAATTGTAAAAATGAATGATTATCGAACATAAATCGTGAAATCGTATAATAATCATTCGATACAATAATTCGAAATAAAAATGGAATTTGCGGGTATTACAACAGTAATGTTCACATGATTAGTAATTGATCAAGAAAATTATGTTCAACCATTTTTAAATGTAAATCAACGAGATATTTTGAGTTGAGTTGTTTTGTTTTTCATCTTTGGATGTAAATCTAAAGATGATTTAACATAATTTTCTTAGTCAATTATTAACCAAGTTAACACCACTAAGTAACTGTAATGTTAATTTTGAGATTAGGTTACTCAAAGTTTAGAGCATCAGAGTTAAAATGCCTATGTCAAATTTGAATTTGAAGGTTGAGGTGGCAATTGTCAATTTTGACATACTTCTACTCAGCAAATAAGTCTAATTTAAATATTATTTTATTATTTTTTAGAATATTTTATAAAAAAAATTGAAAAACTTTTTCTCTTTCTTCTCTATCTTCTTCTCATTCTGTTTCTCAGTTCCTCTTCATCTTCTGCAGCTTTCTTTATTCTGTTTAAATCTCCCCATCATTTCTCTCTCCTTTAACATGAATTCCCATAACTTCCAAAGGTCTAAAATCCTCAATTCCTCAATTCCTCCAAAATAAAATTACAAACTTGTACTATGAAACCTCTATATCTCCCAAACAGAGATGGTCAGATAGCCACGTACTCTCAATGACTCATTCTCTATTTCTTTCCCTCTTTATTCCTCAAAATTGATCTCCCACCTCACCTTAATTTATACATACATCATCCTTTGGTTTAACATATATACACAACCTCCTTTGTGTCCCGCTATCGCCGAAAAATGGCAACCTTTGCTACTCCCAAACTGCTCGGCTTGGATGATGGGGTTTGATGCCCAGCTCAGTGAAGACCCACTGAAGAATGGTGGTGATGCCAAAATTACAGATCTACTAAGTTTTTGCTTTTGGTATGGGTAGGAAGGAGAGAGAGAAGGAGGAGGAAAGTGGGAGAACGAGAGAAAAACAATAAAAAAAGATAAGACAGTTTCATTTGGGTCTGTCAAATTTGACAGTTTGAAGCCAAATTGTCATCCACAATGACAATGACATATAAGTTGGAGGGTACTTTCATGTGTCATTTATAACTATTGGACTTCCAAGTGGCAGATGACCAATTCATTGGAGATGGTCTTAAGTAGGGCTGGGCACAGACCGGGCCCAACTATAATTTTACTGGGCCTGAAACCAGCCCGTTTTTAATTAGGCCCGGACTCAGCTCGTTTTGACACAAATAGGGACCGACCCAAGATCGACCCGTTTCATTTCGGGTCGGGCTTGCGGGCTTTCGGGCCCAAAAACCTGTATTTTACAATTTCTATATCTACTTTGCTATATATCCAGATTTCATTCATATCAACCTGGGGAAGATTTGAATCAAAACACAATATCAAGATTCAAACTTCAAGCAGCAAATTCGAATATCCAGAATACATAATATCCAAATTCAAGTACTCATCAAGAACAATTAAAGCTACAATTGAAATACAAAGTATCCAAATTTAAATACGAAGTCCAAATTCAAGTACAAATATGCAATGAAATAGAAAGTCCTAATTCAAATACAGCAACTTAGTAGCCATTCTTCCAGTCTTCAATCCAGCAGTTCACCAACAATGCAGCCATCCATTAATTGGTTTCCACAGTTTTCCCGACAACAGCCATCATAAAATAGATTTAGATAACAAAGAACAGCAAAAGCTGCAACTTTACGCAAGCAAGCAAAGCAACAAAATGCAGCAAGCAAGCAAAAGATAATGCAGCAAATAATAGCACAACAGCAAGCATAGAAGAACAGCAAATGCATGAAGCAAGCAAAGCAGCAAAATGTAGCAAGCAAGCAAAAATAATGCAGCAAGCAATAAATCAAATACCAGCAGCCATCTTTGATTTTTTTTGCCCTACAAGTAGCCTTTTTTGCTGATCGTTCAGCAGCCTTCTCCTTAGCATTCCTATCGGTGGCCATTCTACAACCAAAACAAGGAGAAGAATTAGATTAATCTGCACCATTGCACTCAAATATCATACACATAATCTATTATTAACTGCGAGAGAGAGAGAGAGAGAGAGAGAGAGAGAGAGACCTTAATTGAGAATTGGAAGACTAGAAGCTTGAAGGTTTTGCCCTCACTGACAGTAACGACTTCTCCTCCTTGAGGCTTTGTCCGAGCTGGAGCCTGTAGTTCGAAGTGAAATCCCACCACCTGTTTTCTCCTCCACCGTGTACTGCAGAATTGTACTACAGAATTGGAATGACAACACCATCTTATCAGATTAGGAACAAATAGCATAAGAACAAAGTTACAGAACCAGAACGAAGCAGAGAGAATTGACAAGTCTATTGAGCTAGGCAACAGAAAGAGAAGGTCGATTGGATACCTTATATGGAATTGCTTCCTTGGCCTGCTTTCTGGATGGAGTATCTTACACAGAAGTTGAACCAATTACTTCCTACAAAACATTAGAAATTGTGTAAACTAAACACAACCATGTGAAAGTCCACCAGACACATTTGAAGGAATATACTCATATAGTAATACTATAATCAACCAACAACAGCACAACAATAAGTTGTAGCCACATTATATGCACGTCATAAACTTAAAGATTGAAAAGGATAAACAAAGATACAACACTGAGACACAAGAAAACTAACAATGCCAAAGAACACAATAGAATCTTCACTACATAGTCAGAAATGCATGGTTCTTAATTTTCTTAAATGACAGGGTTCAAGTTCAGCAGTTGTTATGATTCCGAACTCGCCACATTTTCTGTTTCAGCCTCTTGGTGGGATCTCTTCTTGCCTGCAGTCTTATCAGACGTTTCGCCTTGTAAAGATGCCGGATCCTAAAATGTCAAAGAAATTACATCACATTAAACCCGAAACCTTAAACAAGAATTCCTCTTTGCTCTAAGCGAAATATTTCTCATCCGAAAAAGCTAGCAAGCAGTCGAATCTTACTCCAAGAGGACAGTCCACAAGCGTGATGTGGAATCGATGAAAGGGAGAAACCGAGGAGAGGCCAGGTACGCAACTACGCTAGGCGGTTCAAGTCAGGGCCGTCAGGCCACTGACTGTGGATTTTTAGCTCTATGAAATCGACGAAAGAGGAGCTCGATAGAGTCGACGGCGCATGTACGAAAGAGAAGCTTGATGGGATCGACGGCGCAGGTCTGGAATCGAGTCAATCGATGAAAGAGAAGCTCAACGGCCCAGCCACGCTAGGCGGTGGATCTGGTGACTGAAGGAGAAGTCGACGAGAGCTGGAGAGGCGGCAGATCGTTTAGGTTTGGTTGTTTGAGCCTTTAGGGCTGAAGCTCAGATTCAATGAGAACATACCTATGATAAGGGTTTTGAGCCTTATCTTACATCCAATAATACAGTGACACTTGTCTCTTTAAATCTAATATGGGTTTTCAACCCACTCCGTTTAGCCTTTTAGGTTGAAAGGGTTTTAGACCAAACCAAAGCAAAGGCGCCCGAGCACGATTGCAGACCATCTTTTCTATATCTGAATTCATATTCAGAGGGTCCTAGTCTTATTCACTCAAGCTCTCTTTTATTGTGTTTGATTCAAAGTTTGTGGGCGAGACATGGGGAAACTGGGGAAGAAGGCCAGGAAGTTTTCCAAGAAGAATCTTCAGTCTGTCGAGAGAAGAAACCGAAAGTTGAAGTCCACCTTCAAAAAGAGAGGTCCCAAGAGTAAGCTTCTTCTCTCTCTGCCTCTCATAATACTAAACATTCTATGTGGGCATAGTTATGGTTTTTCAATGTATGGAGTTGTGGGTTTTCAAAGTTGTGGCTTTGACTAGAAACTGTTGTTTGGTGTTTCCTTTTTACTGGGAGAGTGTTTGTTTGTTTGTTTGTTTGTTTGTTTATGATTTGGGCTCATGGAACAATGTCCATTCAATTGTTGTAGGAAATGAGCAACATAGTGGTGAAGAATTGAAGAAGAAGGACGCGGTAGAGTTGTCTAATGGGAGGTAAGAAGACAGGCATGGTCCCTTTTGATGGTTTTGAAAGATACTTTTTCGGTGCCCACATTATATAGACTTTATGATTTCGTATGCTTCCTTTTAAGTTGATGGAAGATAGAACTTTAAATGCCAAGTTTTCCAGCAGAAAATTACATATTGAAGAATTTGAGCAAAAGTGCAAAATATTCTCTTGATTCTTATTGATAAAAATATCTTCGTTATCAACTTAATCATGTGATTTCGGGTTGAAACAAATGGTGCCCGTGTCTCGATAAATTTCACGACGTACTTCCATTGGTATATGTGACGGATTGCAGACGCATTAATTGTTGTACTGTTTGAAACTCTAGAACAGTATGTGAAGGATTGCAGTCACATTAATTTGATAAGTTGTTCACAGAAACACTGAAGTTGAATACATAGACGACACTCCTCTCGACACAATATTCCATGAAGATGACAGTGATGCGTTTGGAGATGAATCGGACAGTGATGGGTATCTTTCAGAGGTATTGGAGAATACATATATCTATAAACTAGTATTAAATTCAGTCACTTGGTTATGCTTTCTATGTTTAGTTGAGTTATTTTTATTGTTTATGATTAGGACTCAAGTGAAATGAATCTTCCTGAAAGTGAAATTGAGAATTCTCAAGAAGGTGAGAGCATTAATACTGTTTTGTTCTTTTGATTGTTCCTGTGTCAATTTATCTCTGAATCAACCCAATATTTTACATTTTGATGAAAATTTGTGCGCAGACAACCTTGATGGTAGTAGTGGTGCTTTATCTATTCAGAACGAGGAAATTCAATTAGAGCTTGTGAAGAAAACAAAAAAACTAGACAAATTGAAGGAAAAGGTAATGGTTATGATTTTGAAGTAGAGTATTAGGACATGTTCTGTCCAGTTTGTCTTTTTTATTTTCTACCTAACCTTTACTATCTTTATTTTATTCTTTTTGATCGTGTTTGCTTGGAAACATTCCAGGATCCTGAATTTGCCAACTTTTTGGAAAGGTATCATAAGGAGCGTGAACAGTTCAGAAACAAAGATGTAAGTATTATCTCTCATGAGAATTAATATCCTGTTGATTTCTAGAAATGTTAATAAGGGCAAGTCTACCTTATGTTCCACCCTCCTAATGTGACCTCTAGTTTAAGTTACGCCTATGGACCTATGCTTATTAATAATCCTATAACATTTATGATCTAAAGGTGTAACTGTCACGATGAAAATACTCAATTGGATGACCTAGTTTTGCAGTTTAACCTACAAAATGTGAAATCTAACGGTTTATAAGACTAGTGTGGCGAAAGTATCAATTGGTTTTTGTAGGTTTCTAATTATCGTAACTTTGGATATTTGATAGTTAAGTCCATATCATTTTAGTACTTTAATTATTCAGAACGATGACAGATACATGCTATGGCAGATGAGGGTTTCTCCACAAGAAATGTTCTCTTTCGTCACCCACCCTATAAAAGTTCCTCTTGTCTCAGATGTAGAAGTTAACTTTAGATCCAACTTTCCTCACATATTATGTGTTCCGTATTGTGGATTTAATGGTGTTTATTTGTTTGTGAAGACACTGGGGTGTGTGTGGGTTAATAATATTCGACTTTTGAGTTTGTAGCAGTATAAACTAGAGATTTCTACTTATAAACCTAATTATGTATGACATGTGGTATGGCTGTCTAATGTTCTGATTCCTTTTCCTATTATGCACTTATGTGTGACAGTATGCTGATGAGGATGAGGATGAGATGAGTGATGATAATATGCAGCCAGAGAATGTAGATGCTGCGAATTTTATTTGGGGCAAGCTGCTGACAAGCTCTTCTGTTGATTCCTTGTGTCAACTAGTCACAGATCAACAAAATGTTTCTGCACTTACTAGTCTATTGAATGGGTACCGGGCTGCATGCCACTATGGAGCAGAATCAACTAGAGTCTTTGATGCTTATTCAGGCCATGGAATTCAGAATAGTGAAACCCTTAGCAAGATATTGATGTTCATGCTTAATGAAGCTGATAACATATTTAGGGGGCTAATGGGCCTACCAAGCTCAGATTCCAAAAAAGAGAAGAGTGTGGATTTGAAGAAGAATACCAAATGGAGTACTTTTAAGCCACTGATAAAGTCATATCTGAGGAGTACCCTTTCTCTCCTGAATCAGGTTGATGACTCTGAGATATTGGCCTTCTCCTTGGCACGGATCAGAGCTTCTATAACCTTTTTTAATGCTTTTCCTTCTTTGCTTCGCAGACTTATCAAGGTATTTTGACAACATAGTAGAAACTTACATTGCTAATCAGTATATAAACCATGTTTCTTTGAAAGTAGTAGTGACATTAAATTATTATGTACATAGATGCCTACAGAGTTGGTACATTAGTATTCATGCATTTGTTTAAGAGTATTCTATTGACATCGGTACTCACATCCAATTATTCTGTATATAAATGTTTTATACACTTTTCATGCATCTAGATATATGCACACTTAGAAAATTCTCTGTTTCTCTCCCACACACAGAGGCATGTGCACAGTAAAAGAGACAAGTTATAGCGGGAACTCATGGAATCCTACAAATTTTGAGTGACCTTAAAGTGCTAGTTACAATCATATTCGTACTGTATGGCTAAATCTTTGTTTTATGTCAATCTCATGCCATTTCTGTGCTGTAACTGATGCCCAACACTTTAAAATGAAAATGCAGATTGCCGTTCACTTGTGGGCAACAGGGAGAGGAACTGTATCATCTCTATCCTTTCTCATCATAAGAGATGTGGCTTCTGTGTTTCGCTCTGATTACTTCGACACCTGCTTTGTTAAGACATATAAATCGTTCCTTGGTCATTGCCAATTTGTGGAGCCTTGTCTGTTCCAGCACATACAATTTTTAAGAAGTTCCATTATTGATCTATGCTCTGTTGATGTTCAGAAAGCATCTAGCAAAGCATTGGTTTGTATTCAGCAACTTTCTAAGATAATGCAGCAGGGTCTACGGACAAAGAAAAAGGTATGACGTATTACATATCTTGGCTGCTTAATCCTTAATTTCAGACAGATATAGCTGTTGCTTTTTCAATTTAGATGTTCATATGTGGAGCTTATAACATGGTTCTCTCTGTGTAGAGGTGACATTCCCTGAACTTGTGCTTGTTTTTCTATGGGCAGGAAGCAGTCAAGAAGATATGCAGTTGGCAATACACTAGTTGCATTGATCTCTGGGTAATGTTTATATCAGCTAATATACAGGATTATGATCTTCAGCCATCGCTTTTTATGATAATTCAGATTATAAATGGAGTGGCTGTGTTGTTTTCTGGACCAAGATATTTGCCTCTGAGAATCAAATGCATTCAGTGGTTGAATCGTCTCTCCTCTTCCAGTGGCATTTTCATTCCTGTTGCCTCTTTCGTGTTGGATATCTTAGAATATAAAATTAGCAAGGATGGCGCGAAACCTGGAAAAGCTTTCAACCATTTATCTTCCGTAAAGGTTAGGAATATAGGGGGAAAAAGTATATCTTTAATTTAGTTTTGCAATCCTTGCCAATATACTTATCTAACATCAACTACAATCAATGCTTTCAAGTTGTGTTTGGAATATTATTCTCATTAAAATTTTGGCACAGCTTCCAAAGCATTGGTTAAAGTCAAGGAACTTCCAAGAACAGTGTGTTTTATCTGCTATCGAACTGCTTTCAGCGCACTTTGCTCAGTGGAGCCATCATATATCGTTTCCAGATCTTGCAACTATTCCACTTATTTGCTTGAAGAAGTTTCATGAGATAACTACTATAGAAAGGTCCAAGCGTGTAGTGAAGCGTTTCATCGACCAGGTACATTTGTCATGGAACAATTTATTGTTTATTTGCAATTCCTTCCTTGATGCTTAGACATAGCTTCCCGTGGAGTTGAAGGTATGCTTGTTGGCCATAGTTCATTAAAACTTTTGGGAAGCCTGTGTAATCCGATATCCCATATTCAAGCCCTCAAAACAAAATAGAGGTTGTACTGCCCATATTATTTTGCACAGGCCAGCACAGTCAACAATCTGGACACAGCATAATATCCAAATTGTGTGACAGAAACTTGAACAACATTTACATGTCAAAAAATGTCTGCACTTTATTTTTAATAAACTGCTTGCACTGCCTCCATGGCTGGTAAGGTAGTTAATAGGCTTAGGTGTTACTGGTGTTGTGAGGAAAAGAATTCTGATTATTGGACTGCAGGTGGAGCAAAACATTGAATTTATTCGGAAGAAGAGAGATGAGGCAGCCTTTTCACCAACTGATCAGCAATCTGCAGATTTATTTCTTCAGGTTTGCATTCTTAGTCAACATTTTGGTCTATTGGATAACGTTACATGTCTTAAACTTTTTGAATGGTTACCATGCAGCTTGAAAAGCAAAATGCCAGTACTCCCTTTACACAATATTACAGAAGCATCATGGACAAGGCTGCTTCTAGAAACTTAACTCTGAATGAAAAGGTGTGATATACCGATCTTCTTTTCTTTTCTTTTCCCAATTTTTATACTGGCTATAGCTTCTATGGTACCTTGAATGTTAACTGTGGCTGTAGTTAGTGATTGTATAATGGCATGAAAAGTGTAGCCATGCTATGGTACTTTGAATGTTAACTATGGCTTTAGTCCAGCAATTGCATAATGATATGGCAAGCATAAGGCAAGCAGAAGCAACAAAGACACTGCATGATTTGTATTGCTAATTTATAGGGCACGTAAAGTATTGCTGACTTTGCATGCTGTGGAGTTGAAACTGTATTGATTGTTGCAAGGAGAATGGTATTGATACATATTAGTTTCTGTTCACATGAGACATATTTAGCAAATTCATCATTTTTAACCTTGCTTGTTGCGATACATTGCATGCTTTGTAGTCGAATCTGTATTGATTGTTGCAAGGAGAATGGTATTGATACATATTAGTTTCTGTTCACATGAGACGTATATAGCAAATTCATCATTTTAAACTTTTTTTCACCTTGCTTGTTACAGTTCTCTGAAGCAAAGGAAATAAAGAAGAAAACACAAAGGAATATACAAGTGCCTCAAGATAACAGTTTAACTGAGGGAATTAAAAGCAAACATCCAGAGAAAAGAAAAGGCACCGTTGATATCAAAGGTGGAAGAGAAAGTAAGATGAAGAAAAAAGAAACTATTGAAGGCCAAGTCGTCTGAAGTTTCTGGCCTCTCTGAGCAAATTTTGATGCTATTAGTATTAAATTACAGTTTTGGTGTACTCATTTAAGCTTATAGAGATCATACTCCAGAACAGACGTGTAATGCCGATGTTCTCTATATCAACTTAAGAAATCTAGTCATTGACCATGACAATTTAGTTTTGCTCGTAATTTTAAAGAAAATTTGTTGACATACATTATAAATGCTGAAATATGATGAAAAGGCATTTTTGTTGATATTTTATGACTTCTTATTTTATATGTATACGATAATGTAAATTGTGAAAAAAGAAAAAAGGGTCCAACAAGTTGAGCAACCTTAGAGGTTAGGCCCTATCGAAAAAACCCTTGGAGGTTAGGTAGAGAGAGAGAGAGAGAGAGAGTGGCGGTGGTCTTGCCATTCTGTCTACTCTAGTAGTGGCGAGATCCGTTCGTCATGGGTTTCGGAGGCGTCAGGCGCACTAGTGCCTGGCCATTCCAATCTGCAAAGGGTCTGTTCGCTGGCGACTTCGAAGTTATGGTAGTGGGATATTTTTTTTTGCCAAGGTGGTTGGGTTTTGTCGAGGAGTTCGGCGATCAAGGAGGACATGAGCAAACCCAACACGAACTGCTACTCCAAAATTCCAAGTAGCGCAATGGAACCCCACGGGCATATTTTGATCAGTGGTTGACAACTGGATGTTGTGCTGGAAAGGAAGGCCACCGGAAAGCTTGACGACGGCGGCGGCGGTGACTTTGTATGCCCATCTTGCTTAGGTTTGGGCTTGGGCTCAAATTTGGGCTGTTTGACTCTATTCTATGGGCCTATAAGGAGGGTGTCTTGCCACCCTCATTTATCACTTAATGATGAGGGTGGACCTGGCCTAAGAGGTAGATTTACTTGGGTAATTGGGTCGATATATGGTCCAGGACCAACCGTTTTCGAACCATAACTGATTGACTGCTATGAGAGTTGGTAATTATCTGAAATAAGATTGACGTTTTTTCAAGTAGCTTATGGATAAGGAGGGTGCTTATATTTGTTTGCTAGAAAGTGGCTTTCTATTAGTACTACAATTGTGTGCTTGGCCAATGAGATGCTAGTTAATGATTTTACTCTAAAAGACACGATTTTTCTTTGTTTGTAGGTTCACTTTCACAAGTGACCTCATATAGACTTGATATGAGTAGTATTTAGATAGAATATTTAAATGTATGTAGACTTTGGCCTTTTGGCTGTTGTTCTAATGATATTCACAACTATTTAAAAAAGAATGTAAAGTGTGAAACCAAATTGAGAAAAGGAATTTATATATACATACATATATATATATATATACACACACACACAGTCCGGCTACACTAAGGACGTCCTTACCCAACCTTAGGTACAGATTTCCGGTTTTCACTAACTTTCCGATCACATTTTCACATCTTAACCGTTCAGTACAGATCACCTCTGTAAAATTTCAGCAAAATTTGTGATTGTTAAGGCGCTAAAAAACTGCAATTTACAACAATGTACACGAACGGTTCCTGTTTGAAAGATTCGGTTCGTTCGTGTAAATTGCAGTTTGGACACCTTAACGATCACCAATTTGACTGAAATTTTGCATAAGTGATCTATACATTAGGACCTAAAAACTGAACGGTTAAGATGTGAAAATTTGATCGGAAAGTGGGTGAAAACACCAAATCTGTACCTAAACCTTAGGTAAGGACGTCCTTACCTGAGAAAAATCATATATATATATATATATATATATTTGTGTGTAAATAAAGAGTTCATACCAACTGCATGACCCTACTTCATAGATTAGATAAGTACAAGGAATGGACCACTATGTTTGGACAACGGTAGCGCAGAGTAGTCTATGCTAACAAAACACCTCGCCCCGTAGGTACTGTACATACTAACAATAACTCGACTGCCACAAGGTATTGATAACTGCAACAGGCCCCGTACGGACACCCAAGTATCATATCATGGGTTGGGTTCTCTACCCACCATGATGAGGTCCACAATCAGCCACAACTCACCAACGATCGCACCAGAGCCTTCTGAGGCTGCAAAGAAGTATACTACATCGCACATCGAAGACATGGGAAATGACTTTACCATACTGAGGTATATATGTCAGAATCAACCATCTTTAGGAGGATAATAACTTCTTTCCTTTACTATTACTCTGTCAAAATATATATATAACCTCACTCAAGCATCGGAGGGACATAAATCGTCCAGTACGATTTATTCCTCTAACGTTGTGTGTTCTATTTGATAGGGTTTGGGAGTTATCTTGGTACCCGTTAACGGTATAGAATTTTGTGTGACGTACCCGGTGGAATCCACCAGAAACATTGGCGCGCCAGATAGGGGCGTATCTAGCATAACCCGCTCGGTATTATGGTTGAGCTAGAGGAGGTAGGAGGTTCGGGCAGAAACGTCATCGGGCATTAGTATTCACTCCCGGCACTTCAGCGCTTGAGTCATTGAGCATCGAATTGAAACTCATGACCTGGGATCCTTGAACCCGGTAGGAGCAAGCAACTCACCAGTTGTCCCTGATCCTCTGGCCCCGGTTTCAGAACTTGGGGCCATGCGAGTGGAGATCAATATAATGAAGAGGATCGATAAACGTTCCGGTTTCATAAACGTCCCGGGCCTTTCGTGAGCAAAGTCTGATCGACCGAGAATAGCCGAGGATCGATAGAGAGACCAACCTTTTCTCACAACAGAGGCTACAAGAGTTGGATAACAAGGACACCGCGCTCGCTCGAGCGTGGACCGACGACACCAATATAATGACGCTTTTACCTAAGCCCTCGCGAACATTTCACAAAACACGGTACCAGAAGTAACTGTAGCCCCAGTAGCCACACCAGTAGGCGCAACCCGTGCCGGGCCCTCTAGAGTGAGCACTGCTGGTCAGCGGATCATTCACATGCCTATCAATCTATACCTGGAAAGTCTAAGGCACCTACCACCCCCACCTCTACCCAGGATGGTGCAAATTGAACCACCGGTAATTGACCCAAACACGGAACTGCTCATACAGATGAGTAACTCACTAAGGGGTCCTCCAAGCAAGGGTGGAGACAGCGGAGAACCGAGACACATGGCGCCCTCTGACAACTTTCGAGGACCGTCCAGGGCCTTTCACCTAGGAAGTCTGAGGCGCAGTACGTTCGAATGCTTCAAAACCACTCAAGATTGATTACACGGGAATCGGGGACCCATGTCAACATTTACAGGCCTTTCCCTCTCAGATAAGTGCCAAGGGGTACACAGATGAGGTCTATTGCAACATGTTCCAGGAGACATTGTTCGGTGAGGCTTTGAGTTGGTTCTACGAGCTACCAACTGGTTCTGTAGGAAATTTCAAGGAGCTCGCAGACAAATTTGTGGCTCATTTCATTCTACGTACTGATGGAATTAACGCCTCAATGAGATTACTGAAAGTACAATAGGAAGAGAATGAAACGTTGAAGTCTTTCATCAACAGATGGCAAGTGGCTACCGCCAAGTGCCGGATCTAGACAAGAAACTGACGGAAATGGCTTTCAGGAGGGGTCTAAGGCCCAGAGACTTTCTCTATGGGGTTAATCATCATCCCCCGACCATCTATGATGAGCTAATAGCCACCGCCATCAGGCACGCCCAAGTAGAGTTTGAAACATATGGGGATTACGCGAAACAAGAAAGGAAAAGAACCACCAACCCGGTCCTGGTGGCCAGGGAAGAGCCAAAAAAGAGGGAGTGGACCCAGGATGGCGGACGATCACCCTAGCCTGTAAGCAAGCGGGGCAAGTAGTCCTCATCCAGATCTAGCGACTACTCCAGCACTCCATCCGACCGGGAAGAGAGATCACAACAGTATCCCAAAACACCACCCCCACCCAGGTATGAAGTATTCACTCTTCTCAATGCCTTCTATGAGACCATCTGGAACAAGAACAGGAACGAAATACTCGGACCGCCACCCCATAAGTTTCCTAAGAGCAAGCTTACACAGTAGGATACAGGAAGGTTCTGTGTCTATCACGAAGATGTCGGGCACAATACCAACCTTTGCATGGCTCTTAAAAATACCATCTAGTCATTCATCCAGAAAGGAAAACTTCAGCGGTATCTGCCCGCAAAGGAGATATGAGCTATCGATATAGATGGCCAGATTCTCACAATGCATGGTGGAGGGCCAAATTATTTACAGCCCCAAGGGAGGAAGAGGAGTACGAGTTTCAGCCACTTTGAGGTTTTCAATTTCCACAATACCGGTAAGAAGGGCAGTGTGATTGGATGGAAGTCAATCACTTTTCTTGAGGAGGAGGAAGGGAACCTCAAAATGCCTCATGACGACCCTTTCCTCCTCACGCTCTAAATGGATCACTACATTACTTCCCAGGTGGATATCGGTACCGGCGCCTCTGTCAGCGTACCATTTTGTGATGCATACAAGACACTAAATCGGGGACAATCCAAGTTATCATAGGATAATGAGCCCCTAATCAGTTTCTCAAGGGATATCGTTCAGCCACTCGGATCTGATTATCTTTCGATCACGGTGGGAGAAACTCCAGATTGTTTGACCATCAAAACAGAGTTCATCGTGGTCGACTGTGTCTCGTCCTACAATGCAGTTCTGGGGTGACCGGCACTCTGGTGCCTCGAGACTTTTGTGGCTGGCCATATGCTCATGATAAAGATTCCAACCCTGGTGGGAGTGGCGACGATCCAGGGAGCTCAAACTGCAGCAAGGCATTGCTATGCTTTAACGGTTTCCCGGGGAAAGGGAAGGACAAAGGTGCTCTTGGTAACAGCGGAGCCCTCACCTATTAACAAGTACAAGGACCCCAGGGATGACCCCGATTCAGACGAAGAACAACCCGGTGCCTTAGAGGACATTGAGGAGGTAGTACTATCAGAAGAGTTCCCGGACAGAATTATCAGGATTGGTACCAAGTTAACTGCATCCGTTAGGGATAGCTTAATCATGTTCCTGTGTGCCAACACATCTGCTTTCCCTTAGTCATACGAAAACATGCCCGAGATCCCCATCAATGTAGCCATGCACAACCTCAGCATCATTCCTTTCTCGGACCCGGTGAGACAAAAAAGCAGAGCTTTCAACCAAGACAAGTACAAGGCCATCCAAGCAGAAGTGAAGAAGCTTAGGGCCATCAAATTTATCCGGGAAGTAACATACCCGCGCTGGCTAGCCAATGTAGTTATGGTACCCAAGAAGACGATGGGATCTTGGCGTATGTGCGTTGATTACACTGAGCTTAATCGGGCATGCCCCAAGGACAGCTTTCCACTCCCAAGAATTAATTAACTCATAGATTCCACAGCTGGGTATCAGTTACTTAGCTTCATGGATACGTTTAGCGGGTACAATCAAATAAAAATGAATCCCGTAGACGAGGAACACACCGCTTTCACTACCGACAAGGGCCTATACTGGTACCAGGTTATGTCTTTTGGACTAAAGAATGTTGGTGCCACTTATCCAAGACTTGTCAATTCGATGTTTGTAGACGTCATCAATACCATCATGGAGCTATACGTGGATGATCATGTCACAAACCTGGCAATTGTTTTCACGATCATCTTACGTAATGGTATGCCACTAAACCCGCAGAAATGCATCTTTGGGGTCGAGGTAGGAAAGTTCCTCGGCTACCTCATCAGCCACCGGGGTATAGAGGCAAACCCAAAGAAAGTACAGGCTATCTTAGACATAGCTCACCCACCTTCCGTAATGAGGTTTAGTCCCTTACCGGTAAGGTGACCGCGCTTTCAAGGTTTGTATCAAGACTCACAGATAAGTGTACACCTTTTTCAAATTACTTAAGACCTAAGATATAGAGAAAATCACCTGGATTGCTGAACACGAGGCAGCATTCCTGGGCTTGAAGGCCTATTTGGCAGCGGTACCATTACTATCAAAACTTGTTCCCGGAGAAATGTTAAACATATATCTAGTCACATAAGCAACAGTCGTGAGCTCGGCGCTAATAAGACGGGACCATGATTGTGAGTTCCTGATGTACTACGCAGGCAAGGGTTACACCGGTGCAGAGTCACTATACCCGAACATAGAAAAGGTGGCCTTGGCCTTCCTCATGTCGGCTAGGAAGCTCCGGCACTACTTTCAAGCGCACTCGATTATGGTCTTCAATAACCACCCATTGAGGTAGGTACTTCAGAAACTAGAAACCTCAGGGAGACACTCAAGTGGGCCATCGAGTTAGGTGAATTCGATATCCACTACAAGCCCCAAATGGCTATAAAAGGTCAACCAGCAGCGGATTTCATTTCAGAGCTCATCCTTTCTCAAGATATGCCCACGGGAGTTGTGGAACCACATACCCCATGCTATAGCCACCGAATACCTAGCATTTTATATCGATGGAGCATCTAATAAGCGGACAAGCGGGGTCGGTATTTTGCTCGTCAGCCTAGACTGACCAAATTTACGAGTACGCCTTGAAATTTGCTTTCAAGGCATCCAACAATGCTGCATAGTATGAGGCCCTTATTGCTAGTTTACAGGTCGCCCGAGAGCTAGGTGTCTAGTACCTCCATCTTCAGGGACTCCTAATTGGTGGTAAATCATGTCTAATGGGAGTTTGAGGCCAAAGAGCCTTATATGTCATCCTACCAGGCTCTCGCTAAGGCATTGGTACAACAATTCACCACGTTCACAATTACTCAGATACTGAGAGCACAAAATAATAAGGCAGATGCCTTCGCCAAGCTTGCTGCAAATTCTCCAAGTGTTGCATACGGGGCCACGAAGTGGAATTACTAGAAAAGCCAAGCATTTTTAAAACAGTGTCGGAGATATTCGCCATCAAAAACACTACCTCCTAGATGGATCCAATACTTAAATACATGGTTGATGGCCTAACCCCGGAGGACAAGGTAGAGGCAAGAAGGTTACAGTTAAGATCAACCTGGTACATGATTATGAATGGCAGTAGTACAGAAGGGGTCATAGCTTCCCCAATCTCAAATGCGTCACACCGGAAGAAGGACACAGTATCCTGAAGGACATATACGGGGGTGTGTGTGGTAACCATACAGGGGCCCGATCTCTTTCAAACAAAGCTCTACGAGCTGGGTACTTTTGGCTAACAATGTCCATGCTGGCTGAAACAATATCCAATTCTTGCCATAAGTGCCAAATGTACGCCAACATCCCTAGGGCCCCGCCTATTACTCTCTCCATTTTACTTGCGCCTTGACCCTTCTGCCAGTGGAGGCTAGATCTCATCGGTAAGCTCCCTACAGTTCAAGTATGCCATCATAGCAGTGGACTACTAAACAAAGTAGGTCGAGGCGGAGCCTTTAGTAGCCATCACGATATAGAAAGTGAAGAATTTCTTATGGAGGAACATCTACTGTCGATTTGGCATTCCAGACACTATTACCATGGACAATGGGGCATAGTTTGACAACAATGAGTTAAGGGCATACATCGAGAACATGAGCACCAAGATCATGTACGCCTCGCCAGCGCATCCATAAACAAATGGCCAAGTAGAAGTTGTCAACAAAATAATTAAGAAGATACTGAAGAAGAATCTGGATGACGCCAAGGGTCTTTGGGCCTTCAAGCTCCCAGAGGTGTTGTGGGCTATCAGAATAACAATGGCTTTCGGAACATAAGCAGTACTCCCTATCGAAACCCAAATACAAAGTGGAAGGATTGAGTACTTTGATGCTGGTACCAACGCAAAAGGTCAGCTAGATGTTGACTTACTTGAGGAATAACGAGATGTGGCACACATGCATAACCTCGCAAACAAAATGAGGATAGCCCGCTACTATGATGCCAAGGTTCAACCTCGGATGCTTAAACTGGGGGATTGGGTAATGAAACAAGTGTACCCGGAACCAGGGGGATTGGACCCTTTATGGGTGGGTCTCTATGAAATCATTGAGGAAGTTGGTCCAGCTACCTTCTACATTCGGGACATGGACAAAGTTAATTCTCGACATCCATGGAACACACAGCGTCTCAGGTACTATTACAACTAGCTCCCAGAGCATCTTACCTTAACTTTTGATCATCCAGGTATGACAAGCTACCCATCGAGTACTTATTTTGTATGGGCCGCCATGTGGTACTTGAATGGAAAAAGACATTATTCGGACCATTGCTTCCATTTTTACCATAATTACCGGGCTTCCCCGACAATCAGCCATACTGTTAATTACTTTATTTCGGTAATAAGTAGTTTAAACATACAAGCTACGACAAGGCATAAAATACAAGCAATCTTATTCCTTTTCAACATTCCCCTTCAAGTAGCAAAAATTATTGCCTTCGACAAAATAACTTGGCCTCCCAAGCGAAGAAAATATTTAAAGAGATACCCAGGTATCGGCTCAATAGCCATTGTTCAAAATAAGGACAAGTACTAAAAAAAAAATATTAAAAGCAACAGGTGAACTATTCTTGGGCCTCGGAGTGACTCCTGTTGACATCAACTTTGGCTCCAGCTAGTTCAGCTGCTTTCTTTTCAGCCTCCTATTGTTGCTTCTTTTTCTTTTCAAGTTGTGCCCGTTTGAACTTTACCTCGTCCAAATACCCGACAGCAACCCACTCCCAGAACTTAAGGATTACAGCCCTGTCCTAGGCACCAAGAAGCATGTCTTCCAATTCAGTGGAAGTCTCGTACTCCTCAACGGCCTCCCAACGCTCTTCGAGAACATGCCCTTCCAGGTACTCGGCCTTGGCTCTCCATGTGTTTGCTTTCTCCTCAACATCACGGATAGGCTCGAGCTCTTTCTTTAACTCACCCACATACCTTCGAGCTCAGGGTCTCGCTTCTAAATCTCCTCCAACTTCTCCACTTTGGCCATCAAGGAAGTGACTTTCTGCTTCAAGGAGTCCCGCTGTCTCTCCAGCTTTCCTTTCTCTTCGTGAAGATACTTCACCTGGCTGGACAAGCTACTCGCCTCATCATTCAGCTTTGTATCTTTTTCGTTGGCGTCAATGGCATAGACATTGTACAAGGCCTATACAACCAGTCATTAGCACTACATATGACAAACAACAAGTTCAGAGATATAGAATTAACATACCCGTATTATCGACTCCCGAGCCAGCCGTCGGTTATCTTGCGGGGTGTTATCCTTTGCTCGTATGAGGTCGAGATTAATATCTTTCAGGTTCGCCAACATAGACCTCATGAATCTCTCGTCCGCCACCCTATATTTAGAGAGTAACTGCTTGATGGGCTTCTTTGGGATCAGTGGCACCGCTGGAGACAGTAAACCCATAGATTAGGTGGACTTCCTAGCCTTCTTCACTTCAGCCTTCACATCCTTCCCAGTTTAGGTCACCTCCCGCCTGTCACCACTGCGATATTGGTACCGATGATGCCTCTTTGTTTTCTCCCCAGGAAGCATTAGCCCCTCATTACTGAGGGACCTGCTGGAGAGGGAGTCCTGGGAACCTGTAGCCTTGGATTTCTGTTTCTCTAAGTCCACTACAGTGATGGCAGTCCCGGCTGGATCTTCCCTTTCTATTTGAGCATTTGAGTCTAGTTCTCCATACCCTTCATCCGGTATCTCCAGCAAAATATCTTTAATCGAAGGCCTAGTCTTCTTGCCCGCTAGATCCACATCGATCTTGAGAGCATCCTCCCCTTGGCTTATCAGCCTATCCATCAGCTTCAGGTCATCCATCATGTCTTCTTCTTTCCCTTTCCTTGGTTTCCTCTTCGGTACTTTTGCTGCAAGAAGAACAGTCAAGAACAGTCATTGCAAAAAAAAAAAAAAAAAAGTTTTCAAACAGCATCTCACCGGGCACTCTTCCTAGTCCCAACTTATTAAGTATAGAGTACAGATGAACCTATACGAACTCCTCTTTTCCGGATCATCCCATATGACATACACCCTCGCTATGTGTTTTCTCTCTATGTCTGTTAGAGTGTACACTTGATCCCCGATGGCTGAAAAGTACCGATCACCTGCCACTTCCTATTCCTTATCTGCCACCGCCCTTCGGCAAGGAACATCTTGTTCTTCCACTTCTTGCTTTATGAGCTGGGTAAGTCAGTAATGAGGGGCTCATAGTCCCGGGCAGTGAAGGTAACGGTACCTTGGCACTTCTTCTTCTTCAAATACATAGCTCGATACACAACCTGGAACTAGATTTTTTTTTTGCCAACCTTGCTCGCACAAATCCCACATTGTCATCATGCTCAGGAGCTGCCACCACACATTGGGGGTTAGTTTTCCCAGTGACAAGTTTAGCATCCTAAGCATCTATTGCACAGGTTTTGGTAATAGTTATGAAAGCCCCTGGTGAAACTGATTCTGATGGAGCGCCACCCACCTAGGAGGATTGCAGGCCATCTCACCGAGACCCAGAGTCCTAAGCTCCACTTGATCTAGTATTTCCGACCTTCATCTGAGGGAACTGATCTCCTTCACCGTCATGCTTCTACCAGGCTCATCGTAGATTGTCCCTTCAACCAACATGTACCTATATATAGATACACCTTCAATGATAGGAACGGTTAGCTCATCCTTAAACCCCAGATTTTCCCCACTTTCACTAACCGGCCTCCTTATTTTTTGAACTCTCCGAAACCACTCATGTCGAGGACGCAATCTCCTCGGCCCAGTACCACCCCGGGTACCGCTGCAAGCCAAATAGCGATCTATCACCAGCTTCGCTTACCTCCTGGAGGCTTGGTAAGACGATTCTTCTCCCCCACTAGTAGCTTTTGTTTCTGATTTAATCCTAAAAGTCTACGGGTACCGTAGCCTTAAAATATGGTATATCTGAAATTAGAAACAAAGGAGTGAGCTTAGAATCACGGATCTAGGGCTCCGTTGAAGTGTGGATCACTCCCCACTCCAACTTCAAAACCCAGAAACCCAAGTACAAACCCAGAATACCCATATCACTGTCTTAAACATTTGTACCCACTTTTGCATCCAATTCATACTATGGTAAACATATTCAGCATAACAAACTATTGTGTAAGCCCCCTTAGGATCGTTGTGTTTTACTACTTAAGCAAAATCAGAAAATAGATGAACTGGAAACAGAAACAAAACACAGCAGTTTTATAGTGGTTCAGCCAAAACTTTAGCCTACGTCCACTTCATGATCTCTCTTGAGAGATCATCTAGCACTATGAAGAATTTAGGTGTTTACAAGTACTTATTGCAGATCCCTCAAACTCCTCAGACTAGTTTTTATCTCTCTATCACCTTGACTCTTAGTTTTTCTGCGCTCTCTGTCTTCATTCCATAAAACCCACTGCAGCTCCTATTTATAGGACATAAAAGCTGCTGATACAACATGGGATTAGGATTCCTAATCCTAATAGACTAAGCCTTTCTAAGCCTATAATAGAAATCCTAATAGAACTTGAAAGACTAACTTTCTTAGAACTTATAGAAAAGCTGCACGCAAACCTCTTTCCTTTCTAGACTTGGATTTGACTTCTGAATCCTACCTTTTCCAGGTTGTATCAATGAGCCAAAAACACAACACAAACACAATTCAAAGAAGGGAAAATCTCCCTCACACAAATAAGTACAAATCCAGAAAAGTTGCAAAACCAAATACCAAAATAAACAGAGCAACACTCAAGAAAAAGAAAATTGAATATTTTTACCTCTTTTACTGCAGTCGCTCGTCCCCCCAAGATTTTCCAAACACAATCTCAATCCCATGTCTCTTCTCTCCAAATCGACAGCGACAGAATAAGGCGCAGAGAATTTCAAGAGTGTTTCAGAGAGAAATCGCGAAAAGTGAAGAGGAATGGCTAGTTTCCCTCTTAAATTCAAGCCTGGGGCAATCGTACCGTCGAAGCCAAATTGTCGCCAACCGTGGGATCACGCCAGGTGTCCTACTATCTCCCGTACTCCTCGCATACGCAAACCGTCTGAGTCGAAGAGATGAGCATTTATTACCCTCTCCGAAATTTACGCACCACGTGGCTCACATGCACCAAGTATTATCCCATCGGGTACCAGATGCTCAACCCTTCACCTTACCCCATCGGGTACCGAATGATCAAGCCCTCATTTAACCCCATCGGGTACAAGAGGCTCAACCCCTCATTTACCCCAACAGGTAGCAAAGGCTCAAACCCTCAGCTAACCCCATTGGGTACTAGAGGCTCAACCCCTCACTGTACCCCATCGGGTACCAGAGGCTCGAGCCCTCATTTAACCCATCGGGTACCGGAGGCTCACACCCTCATTTTACCCTATCTGGTATTAGAGGCCCAAGCCCTCATCTAGCCCAACAGGGTTCGTATAGTGTTACGTCCCGAACCTAGAATTTTCAATTTTCTAATTAATTTGACGGTAAATGTCAGTTACTTTTAATTTTTACTCCGTTATACGATTTTAGTGGCCCTAAAAGTTGACTTTTTGTTCGGGCCATGATTTTGAGAAAATGTTCTTCATGAAAGTCGTAGGGGATGTTAAACCGAGAACATGCGTACGTGGTTCGTAAAAATCGGAGCTAGTATGCGAAAGTTATAAGCGAAAAACTAAATTTACTATTCCCGGTACTGTTCATAGTAAGTTTCTTTAAATAGTAAGTTACTGTGGTAAGTTTCCAAATTTGGAAACTTACCCGGTCTCTTCTCTCTCTTCTCCCCCGACCCTTCCTCCTCCCGTTCGGCCCGATTTCCCCTCCTCCAAATTTCTTCGTTTCCGGCCACCCCACGACGAAACTCAAACATCCCTAGGTTCGCCTCCTCCTTCTCGTCATGCCCATGGTCGTATTTCACGGCGTCTCGACCGGAGGAGCTCGGAATTGAACCAAGAAGATCACTGTAGCAGTTTCGGTCTTTTGACGATTTCCGACGATTCCGGCCGTCACCGGCCGCCAAACCGGCGTCGAAGGTTCGGTTTTCATCACTGATCATTTCCCCTATGGCCTTGTATCACGATTTGTTGTGTAGAAGCCGAATTGATGAAATGAAATTTTAGGGTTCTTGGAAAATTTCTAGGTTTATGTTCATCCATTGATTTCGGCCGGTTTTAATTGTTATTTGGATGTGTTGTAGTTGAATGAAATGACCAGTGGGTAGAATTGATGTTGTACATGAAATTTGGTGGCCATAGGAGGAGGTTGATTCGGCTAGTAACCGCCACTCGCCGCCACTGTGGGCGGCGCGTGAGGTGGTGTAGGGCATGTTTTCGACTGTCGTAATTTGGCTATTTACTCATTGGTATAATATAGTTTCCATATTGGTGACCTCGAATTAATTTCGTGAAGTGTAGATATGATTTTCGTTATGGTGTGAAATTCGTTGATTAATTCACGGATAATCCGTGTATCGGAATTCCTTAATCGGAGGCTCAAAGTAAAGAAATGAAGTTAGAAAAGTGAAATTGGAGATTTTTTAAGTAAATAATAACAATTGGGATATGGTTGTGTTTTTGGTGAATTTAATTTTTATCCGTCCTGTACTTATCGGTTTATGAACGTTACATTGTACAGGACGTGAGGAGGATTCTCACGAGGAGGGTTCGGATCGACGGCAAGCTTAGCCGTATACTGTGAGTGGATGTTTGATTTTAATTCATGCATGCAATTAAATTTTCTAAGTTACGAATTTATTTAAATTATCTTTTATTTAATGAGCATATTATTCGATTTTTGATTGTGGAATTATTTATCGTTCGAATTGTCGATTAGAAGTGGTTATGCTCCATTTCGAATTTCTTATCAGAAATAATCTTCGACGAGATTATTTCCGGAAGTGGAAGTATCATTATTTATTAGTAGATTTGAGCTTTCCGAGAAATCTTCGGAAATGGGAGATTTCTTAGAGATTATGAACTTACTTTATTTTAGTATATTGGTTCATGATTTTGAATCATGTTGGCATGCGGGGTCACGTCGTTGGACTAAGTTCTTTTCTTGTGAGACTTCGAGGAAATCTCACAAATTCTCGATTTTCATATGGTTTTTACCCACCATACCTGGGTCGATATACTTTATTGCTAGCTAGCCTATTAGTACTCCTCCCTACTTACTTTGTGTTTGTGGGTGAGTAGAGCCGAGCATGGGATGCTCTTGAGTGTGGGACACTCCGACCCGAGTCTTAGCGGCTCACTTTATTTTATTGTATGGTGATGACGTCTTTCCCCATACCTTTAAAATTATTTATTTATTTATTTATTCGTTCGACTAACGGGGCCAGTCGAACTTCCCTCAAACCAGCGGGGCTGGCTTAGTCATGAAAGTGATTTGAAATCTTTAGTTCCCTATTGCATGCATAAGAACGTTCTAAACAATAAATGCGGGAAAGTAAGAAACATTTCTTTCTTAATTAAATATTTTTGTCCACTCACAACTAACGTTTTATTACTTACTTTCCCCTGGGCTTTTCGTTTTCCTTTGCCCAGTTTGCAGTGCTGCTGTTCGGCGTGGGATCGAGGCTTAGCACCAGTCCTGCCACTTGCCTTTCGTAGGTTAATATTAACCTACCTCATGTAATATATTTGATTTTATCGTAGATCACTCTGATAACCTTGAGAGGTTTAGTACTATTGTGTATTAATTTCGTTGTCGGAGGTGTGTTTTATTTGTGGAGTTGAAGATTAGAACCCCCAGGCTGTATTGTATAAATTTTACTGCCTTTACGCTTGGTTTTTAGCTTGGTAACTTGTGGTGGTTGTGAAATGTAGGATGACTGCATGTTGTTGGATCTTGGATTTAGAAAAATTTGCTTTTGTTGTTTTTCTTACAGGTTGGGTTGTCCACTTTTAGGAGAAGTTCTGTCGAATTTTTCTTAAAAGTGGGCCCCGCAGAGTCCATCTTGAAAATTTGAGAGGATTTTCGGGATGGGTTTTGACATATAGACTGTAGCCTAGCTACCTACAGTCACCAAACCAGCCGATCAAGATATTTCTTCATCGGGAACTTGGGGTACTCCAAATGGGCACAGTATCTATCAACACCTTGTGCCAGGATTAATCAAGTCCCCACCCTGATCAAGTTCCCATCCAAGAAACATCTTGAACTAAAACTTAGGGGACTTGTACATACTAGTAATAACTCGACTGCCACAAGGTATTGATAACTACAAGCAAGCCCCGTACAAATACCTAAGTATCATATCATGGGCCGGGTTCTCTACCCACCATGATGAGGTCCACAATGAGCCACGCCTCTGATAACAAGGGCCTAATCGGTTCAACTCACCAACGATCGCACCAGAGCCTTCTGAGGCTGCAAAGAAGTATACTACATCCCACATCGAAGACATGGGAAATGCCTTTCCCACATTGAGGTATATATGTTAGAACCAACCACCTTCAGGAGGATAATAACTTCTTTCCTTTACTATTACTCTATCAAAATATATATAGAACCTCACTCAAGGATCGGAGGGGCCTAAACCGTCCTGTACAGTTTATTCCTCTAACGTTGTGTATTTTGTTTGCCAGGGTCTGGGAGTTTTCTTGGTACCCGTCAGCGGTATAGCATTCTATGTGACGTACCTGAAGGAATCCACCAGAAACAGGCACTATATTCTACCTAATTTCAAACATCGAGTACGCAATTGTGGTATGTTAAAGCTAAATACTTTTACAAAGATTCATAGAGACACTTATATACTAGCATAGACATTATTCTAAATAGAGCCAACTAAGCAACCAATGGCTCCTTCCCTTTAGAAATTTTGGGTCTCTATCTCACTTTCTACTCCAAAAGAAAGAAAATATATATATATATATATATATATAATTGGAAAGCAATATTCTCATCCAAACTCTCTCATTTGTATATACTAGACGAGCCCCACACACGGTATGTGAAAATTGATATTTAAAAAAAAACAAAGAGGGACTAGTTTTTTTGTGAAAGTTTGTAGTTTTTATTTCATGTACTTATATGCTTCTCACTTTTACAATTTTTTTCTTTTTTCTATTTTCTGTTTATTTTATAAATTGATTATTTCACCCCTATCTATTTTATGAGTTTTAAAGTGTTTTAATAATTTAGGGTTACTATGGTACATTTTTTGTATTTTGACTAACAAAACCTCTTCTCTTAATAATAGTATAGATGACATTGTGCCATTCATTTTGCAAGAACTCCACGAAACAGGAAATTGTAATTTTATCAAACTAATCAGTAGTTTTGTTAGATGTTGGCATATTTTTCTCACAAAACCTTCTATTTATTAGACACAATTGAATGATTAAACGATATTCAATTTAACTTCATAAAGCAGCCACAATAATCTATAAAATAAAAAAATTTCGACTACGGAAGTGTCCACACTAATTTGGAGAAATATTATTTCTCAAGTTTGATTAAAGCTCAAATAAATAAAGTTAACTGAGATATGTGTCGAGCACCTGTCCATCTTAGTAGATACGACCTTTCGTAGCCTCGTTTCTACCCGCACTTTCTCTCTCCGTTCCTTTTTAGCCCACCAACCTCATTGGAACTGATTCTACTTAACACAAACACCGAACACATGTCCACCTCACAAACCCTAAAACACGACGACTGACTATTCTTCCAAATCTTTTCCTCTCTTATCACAACTTCACCACACAAATACCAACCTCAAAGCCAACATGAGACGTAGATATCTCACTTACCATACAAACCCTATATTACACGACGTGTAACCTAAACCCCCACATAATATTCCTTCTCTCTTTGCTACTTCTGCTCCATATATTCTTCTTCCTACACAACCAGCCATAGCAACAACTCAAGCTAGCTTGTTAACAACACCACCAACTCAAGCAAGCCAATATGAAGAGAACCCACTACTCGTTCATGGAGGAAAAACCCAACAGCAATGTTAACAACACCACCAACCAGATCAAGGTTCCTGCATTCTCTGGGAAAAGAAGCAAACACTGCGGCGGCGGAGGCCATAACGAGCTTGTGGGGTTACATAACATGTCTGCAGCAGACATGAGCTCGGGACGTGAGAGGCTGAAGAAACACCGGGAGGAGGTGGCCGGGCAGGTGACGATACCGGACTCGTGGGGGCAGGAGGAGCTGCTCAAGGATTGGATTGATTATTCTCCGTTTGATGCGCTGTTGGTTCCGACAGGGCTCAGCTCGGCTCGTGAAGCACTTGCTATGGAAGGACGTCGTCGAGCAAGTAATAATAATGGTCAAGGAGTCATGAGGATAGAGAGTAGGTGTTGAAGTTTTTTGCTTTTCTATTGATATTTAGATAGTAAATCAAATTCTTCGTTTTGTTTAATTATTTTTAGGTTTGATTTACCTGGTAACTCAGTCATATTAATTCTCTCTAGATATAATTAGCAGTACATGGTACGGTGCAAGATATATATGTATATTGAATTAATAATGATGAAAAACAAAGATTGATTGCACTGATCCATGAAATTATTTCATGGATAATATCATTGTGTGTATTATTTTATGATCGAACTCATGAATTATATATGATATCAGGACGAAATGAATTATATTGATTATGCTCTATTACATGACATAATGTTCTATTAACTTGGTGGAAATGTTTATATATTGTGATCAGATCGATTCGCTTGTACATATTCGTACAATTAATGTCAAACATTTTCACATGCATACAGATATATTTAACAACAGATCACCTTAGATCTTGAAAGGTTTGTCTGACTAATATTGAGTTAATTTTGTAGAAAAATTGTTTATGGATCTAGCAACATAACTTCAGCTGTTGCACTAGCTTTGGATCTAATTAAGTTATTCAAAGGATAAGATAACGAGCTATGAACTTGGACTAGTTCATTTCAAGATCGAATAATTAAGGTGGATTTTGCTAATTTTCACTACAAATTAAGCTAAACTTCTTATGAGTTGGTTACTTGAGTACTTCATATATGTATACACTAGCTTGTCAGTTAATTTGCTAGTTTATCAAGCAGTCCAAATGCCTCCCACTCCAATATATGAATATCATCAGAAGGCACAGATGGTGCTTGATGAGGATCCGAAAAACTTATCCTTTTTTCTCTCTCTAGTGAAACCTCCACCTCGTTAGATCAATTAAAATCAATGTTGACGGAGGTAGAGTTTAGTGATGGTAATTAATATTGGTGTTGGTGGTGTTTTGCGTGATGATAGTGGAATTTCGCTTAAAGCCTTCATGGCTAAGTATTGGATGATGATGAGATCTGGGGTCTCATGCTAGGGCTCAGAATGGCTACTGAGATGCAAGTACAACAAATTATCACAATGAATAATGGGATTAAGTACAGTCACCACTTGGTTTGAACCTGTCGTTGGTAGCAAGGGTAGCAGGTACCAGGTACAACCAATTCTTAGCTGGATTCATTGGCTATGAAATCAAGCATATCTTTCAGGAGAGCAACGAACCTGGTGAATGATTGTTGGGTTAAGCAGAGTTTGGAGTGGAGTGATCAAATTATATGGCTTCTTATTCATTGATCGAACATCCTCCTATGTCAAGCCATGCTCCTCCTATAATGTGGTTTGTCTATGTACACTGAGAGCTACAATACTTCGTACATAATGGCCGACACCAAATGGTCCGACAATAAGAGGACCTACGTACGCTGCTTCACGAATAATGCCTACCTCGTAAACTACTTGTGATGATATTGAAACGCACTATTAACCATTTACATTTTGACTGTAGTTTCACTAGAGTTGTAGAGTTGTATTTCCGCCTACACAACCCAGAAGCAAATCAAGGCATCTTAATTGTTCTAGTTTAAGAACTCCTTTGTAAACCTGCCTTGTGATAAAGTTCATTGTGCGATATGTATCCACATATGTTGCTTAATCTGGAATTTTTTAAATGACTGTACTTTTAGAAGCATAACACATTACCCAACGGCGCATTGCAAATAGAATAGTGGTTGTGAATCCTACGCAAAAAAGTTACATGCATTCTACCTTATATGATACGACCACGATATTTAATGAATTCTATAATATGTTAGACTCTGTGTCACATCAATTGCCACATAAAATAAGATGTAGGTGATATCAAAAAAATATAGTTCTATCTAATATTATTTTTGCAAATAACAGTTCATTTTTTATGATTATTGAAGAAGCATTCTGTAGAACGTTGGATTTTCTACTCAAATACATACTATCTGACATTTGGGGGACAAAGTACCTTTTTTTTTTTTTTTTTCTCCCAGTCATAATAAATTTGATGTGATTGTTATAAACAAGAGTAAAGCTGAGCTTAGTTTTTTCCTTGGTGATTAGAGCATGGCTCCATCTCGATGGTTGTGCAAATGTCATGGCATCTGAACTCTTCGCAAAATTGTATTTGTGCTTTCCATTTGGAATTTGCACTTTGGATATTAATTAACTTAAACCCTTGTTGGAGAGATTGTTTATAGATCTTGTATTAATTGATCAATTCATTAGATCATTACCGTAGTGACTTGAGGATGTCAAGAGGCTTTTGCATGCAGCTACCTAGTAGCCTAGTGTCACACCCTTGAAGGTGCAAGGGGTGAAAGTACTGAGGCTAGGCATGTCTTGTGCCTGCCTTGAGTATTGAAGGGCAGCAAGGGTTGTCCAATGAAGACAAGACAAGGAAGTTCAGTGTTCGAGAGAGCTAGCCTCGCTAGCCAAGCATGCAGGCAGCAAGCAAAGCTAACATTGGCCCATCAGCAGGAGGAAGCCTCGCTGGTTAACCTAGCTAAGCACTGATGGCAAGCCTATGCATTGAGAGTAGGCAATGCATGGCCTGTGTGAGGGACTACCAGGGGCAGCACACAACAAGGGCCAAGGATGGCAATGTTGACAAGCAAGCTGCAAGCACGTGACGCAAGTGCGAGCAAGCAAGCTGATGCAAGGGCGATGTAAGCGGCGGTTAGCATAGGTTATAAGCTCCTATCCAAAGGAGGTTGGAGGAGGTTACCTTGAGTAACTTCCCTTTGGATAAACCTAGGTGGTTGGGGTAGTCAACCACAAGATCGAGTAGTTATTTGATCTAATCCCTAGGTGGTTGGGGGTGTCAACCGTATGAGAAAAGCGTGGGGTGCTCGACACACGTACCTAGGGAAGTTGGGATTGTCAACTTCCAAGGGTTGGCTGCCTCTATAAATAGCCAAGTGTGTTGAGACTCTAAACACATCCAATTTGGAGTGTATTGTGGAGATCCAACACAAGTTCTTTTTGTTAAGTGTGAGTTAACAAAGGGTTGGGATTTTTCCGTATTTCGTGTGCATTGTTGGTTGAAACTTTCATTCTACATTGGTGTCCACTTTGAGTGTGGGGTGGCGGCGAAACACTTGAGTGATAAGCACATTCTACTCTGAGGTGTGCTAGACTGGTCTTGTTGTCATATGGGGGGCAGCAAGGGGCCATCACGGACTTGAGGGAAGTGAAAAAATGCACATGAAATACAGTACTAAAATCATACGCAATTACTGATAAAGTGCTTTTTTCTTTTTTTGGAATTATAATTACTTTTTTTTAAGGGGAATGAAAATATTCCATTGATTGAAAAATCATACCATTGTATTACATTACGCTAGAATATCTTCACAATCTAGTTGAAATTTCCATAATGTCAAAGCCACAACCAGCCAGCCCAGAACCCACCAAGCCAAAGGTACTCAATACAGATAACATTCTCACTTATTCGAAGGACTAAATATTCCAAAAGGAAATAAATAAATTGAAGTTAAGCCCTAACCTAAACTAGACTCATCCCCCAAATTTGAGCTCAATGCAGTCACTTAAAACAATATTATTGTACGCCAGCATGAAACAAATAAAGAAATGCCACCACAAGCCCAGCTAAGGTCAGAATATGCTACATCCTCTAAAGGACACAGCCCAAACCAAACCCAAGTCATAGAGAGAGAGAGCTCCAATCTCCATCCCTGCAATCAAGGCTTGGTGAGAGTAGACCCGCCAGAGGAGCTATTACCAAACCAATCCAACAACCTTCCTCCAAAGAGCCTCCCATTGATAGCCTCCGACAGACGGCCTCTTCCCTCGGCCATAGAGAGATACGAGCAGTAGACCCGCCTTAGAAACAACCTGGGAATAAGCCACATCTAAATCACTTCACAGGGATCATCGCCGTACCGTAAATCAAACCTAGCATACACTCTACGCCGCATCTGTCAAGTGAGATCTGAGGAAGTCAAAGCCTGCACAAGACTTTAGGAAGGAAGGTAGTAGCTCCGCCCACCTTTGTCATGCCTGGCATTCACGCCAACTATCGCACCTGATACAAGAGAGAAGACGAGATCATACTACTCATCCGCTAAAACTAACTATAAGAATGAAGCCTCTTGTAAGATCTTCATTTTCGTTCTACAAAGCACAACGCCGGACGATGCTTCTACTGGTTGGAGGAAAATTCCAAGGGTTCGTCGCCACCTCTGCTCTCAAAACCTAGGGATCAACTTTCTTTTTCTTCCAAACCCTAGGAATTTAGGATCCTTTAATTTTTCTAGGTGTAAATTTATTATGTTATATATGCTCATCTCTATATGTAATTATTAATAATACTATAGTCGTACATACTATTTTTACAGCAAAATTGAAGTTTGGGTATACCAAAAGTACCTTAACTACCTATAGGTATTTAACGTATTTTTGTTTATTTTTAAGATTATTTTTTTGTGTGAGCTTCGCCTAAAACCCCAAAAGTAAGGACAAAACTAAATAGCAATAGGATGAGGCTGCAACAGACCATCCTCATCTTCTTTCAGTCTCTTTGAAGTTGGGTCTCAAAAAGAGGATCACCAAACTATGTCCCTTTTGAACAAGTCTACCACGAAGATTCTGAAAAAGATGATTAACCAAATTCATACTATGTCCCAATATTTGAGCAAGTATATAGTCTATTACATTCATTGTAGACATACTTTATTTGATAGTTCCAAGTTCTTTGAATAAGGGTATTGCAATCTATAATTAGCTATATGAAGAGGATCGCTCTCATCTAGCTTCTTACTCTTTCATCAAATTCCACGATGACATGATTAAAATTAAATCTGGAGGTAACTCTTAGATTAAAATTAAATCTGGAGGTCAACTTTAAACCAAAACATAACTCTTAGAATTACCCTGCCAAAACTTGTCATGTATCTAGCTTTGTAGGGATACCTAATATCCAATCCCCAAAGCTATTTGAGAATAATTCTATGACTGCAGTTTAATTTTTTAGTAATTTGATAGAAAAGCTAAATTTTTGTTTATTCATTATATGAATCATAAATATTTCATTGACAAATAAACCCTCTTTTAAGACATCTTATATCTCTACTTGTGCAATATTACAGTTTGAAACCTTGACTGACACCAAGTAGGTTTGACGAATAAGGTCATTTCCGTCTTATATTATATATGTGTGTGTGTGTGTGTATATATATATATGCACAATTCTAGTTTTGAAATTTAATTAATAAAATCTTATTCTCTTCAGAAATTGAAAAATCGAAAAAAAAAAATAAAAAATATGAAAAAGAAGGTCGAATGGGAGGGAAAAAAGAATGGTTGTAGATGCAGCAAATGAAATTTTGCAGAAGCCTACAGACAACCCATCCCAACATGTACCTCTTATTAGGTTTCATATCAGTCATGACCTCGCAATCTTTGGCTCCCCTTATATAAAGTTGCTTTGGCACTCCTTATCATTTTCATCTTGCAGGTGAGAAATCGTTGGTGGATCGGACTTCTTAAATTTCGGCCATGAGGTATGGTAGTTACACTTCTTTGTTTTTTGTGGTTTTCGCTTCAAAGTTCAGTGCTTTGATTCGGGTGGCTTTCATTTGGGGTTTTTGGTTTTACTATGATGAAGTTTAGAATGGTAGGTGTCATTCGTGTGTCGGAGTTTAAAACTTTCAGGACAGTCATTGAGAAGATGTTTGATTGATTTGTCTATTCTAAGAATGAACCGTAAGAAATGTTCATGTTGGAACACAAAATTTGTTAGTTTTTATTTGTATTCGTAAAAGCCAGAGTGTCTCTGTGTTTGATTGGCCTTGTAGCATTTTATAATTGCTTTCTATTAAGTATTTGGGTGCTTCTGTTCAAGCCTTTCTAACTGTATCTGTCTCTATAGTAAGCTTCAGATTGATCCTCTTAGGGAGGCTATTTCTATCATCAAGGCCGCTTCCAAGGAAAAGAGTCGTAAGTTAACAGAAACTACAGAACTTCAGATTGGGCTGAAAAATTATGATCCCCAAAAGGACAAGCGTTTCAGTGGTTCCGTTAAGTTGCCACACATTCCTCGTCCAAAGATGAAGGTCTGCATGCTTGGAGATGCTCAGCATGTTGAAGAGGTAATGCTTCTACTTGGTCAAAGCATGGACCTAATGCTGGTTTCCTCGTCGATGTCTGTAGCTGTGTTTTGTCAGAATTTACAGATGGTTGTCTAAAGTTGTGGCTGTGTTTTGTATTAATTAATTACAGGCTCAGAAGATCGGTTTGGAGTACATGGATGTGGAAGCGCTGAAGAAGTTAAAACAAGAACAAGAAATTGGTTAAGAAACTGGCTAAAAAGTACCATGCGTCTTTAGCATCAGAAGCTGTTATGAAGCAGATTCCCCGTCTTTTGGGTCCCCGGTCTCAACAAGGCATGTTGGTACAAAAGCCATGTTTTTAGTGCTGATTGCTTTAGTAAAAGGCAGGTTCGTACATATTGGCCCATTTGGTGTCGGTCCGTCAGTAAGAGGACCTACGTAAGCTGCTTCACGAATAATGCCTACCTCGTAAGTCGTAAACCACTTGTGAAGAACTGAAGATATTGAAATGCATTATTAACCATCTACACTGTGACTGTAGTTACACGATATTGAAATGCATTATTAACCATCTACACTGTGACTGTAGTTACACGAGTTTGTAGGGTTGCATATCCGCGTTGTATTACATCAGTCTTGAACATCTTAACAACCTAGTTTGAATTTTCGTGGGTTAGACCAGAACCCACCAAGCCAAGGGTACTCAATACAAATAGCATACTCACTTATTCAAAGGACTAAATATTCCAAAAAATAAATTAAGGGAGTAAAATTCACACTCCTTATTTTACAATCCACACTTTTTTTTTTCTTTGGTAACTTAAACTTTTTTTTTTATGAGAATTTTGATCAAAGATGGAAAGATGGAGTATGAATTACAAATTAGAGAGTGTAAATTTCAATCCCCTAAATTAAAGATAAGCCCTAACCTAAACTAGACTCAGCCTCCCAAATTTAAGCTAAATGTAGTCACTTAAAAACATAGTATTGTACGCCAGCATGAAATAAATAAAGGAATGCCACCACAAGCCTAGCTAACGTCAGAATGTGCTACACCCTCTAAAGGACACAACCCAAATCAAACCCAAATCATAGAGAGAGAGAGAGAGAGAGAGAGATAAGCTAGCCCGAAAGCTCCTATCTCCATCCTTGCAATCAAGGCCTGGTGATAGCAGACCTACCAGAGGAGTTATTACTGAACCAATCAGGCAACCTTCCTCCAAAGAGGCTCCCACTACCTCTGGCAGACAACCTATTCCCTCGACCATAGAGAGATACGAGCAGTAGATCCGCCTTCGAAACAACCTGGGAACAAGCCGCACCTGAATCACTTCAAAAGGATCAACACCATACCATAAACCAAACCTAGCTTGCACTCTACGCCACATATGTCAAGTGAGATATGAGGGAAGTCAAAGCCTGCACAAGACTTAGGAAGGGTAGTTAGTAGTTCCACCCACCTCTATGATGCTTGGAATTCACGCCAGCCATCGCACCTGATACAGGGAAGAAGACGAGATCATATCTCTCCTCCACAAAAACTGACTATAAGAATAAAGCCTTCGGTAAGAACTTCATTTTCATTCTCCAAAGCATAACGGCTGATAACGCCCGACAACCCTTCTACTGGTCTGAGGAGAATTCCAAGGGTTTGTCACCACCTCTGCTGTCAAAACCTAGGAATCAAGTTTTTTTTTTTCCTCTCCAAACCCCTAAGAATTTAGGATCCTTTTTCTAGATATAACTTTAATATGTTATGCTCATCTCTATATATAGGCGGAGCCACGTTGGGGCACGGTAGGTCCCGTGCCCCAGTCAGATCTTCATTATATATGTTTGGGAATATTTTGCAAACAGTACATGAAGTAACGGCCACTAATAATTTCTATACATAAAGTTCTAAACCGAGCATTTCAGTACAGCAAGTCTGAATCCGACCCACTATCTAGACACGACGTCAATGACGCCGTTAATTTAAGGGGTAATATGGTCTATTCAAAGTTTTACTATGAGCACCCGGCCTTCTCTCTTTGGGCACCCAGCGTTCTCTCTCTCTCTCTCTCTCTCACACACACACTATGATTCTATCAGCACCCATCTCTTTTCCCCCATCCCAATCCCGATCAACTCTTCGATTACAACCATCCACATCTTCTCTCTATTGGATTCATCAAACAACCCATTTGCATCATCCAACCTGCCATTTATTAAAACGCTGTAAGTAATCAAATCAGGACACAGTGTTCTTCCCTTCATATCTGCCTTCAACTTAAAACCCTGCTCTAGATTGCCAGATCTATAATAGCCATTAATCAAGGTATTGAAACTAACTACAGTTGGGTCCAAACCCCTGTTGGCTATTTCATGGAACACCGCCTGGGCTGTCTGGGTGTAGAGCAGCGACACCACATTCAGTGGCAAACGCACATAGGGATGAGTGGGGCAACTGCCCCCAGTCAGCTTTTGACATTTGGCAACTGAATATAGTTTTTTTTTTTGGACGTCAGTTATGTTTCAACATTTTAATATATATATTGAGGTACAATATGTAATAGAGAATTTATAAGTATGGTGTTGTTTCATAAAGCACTATGCCACTATTATTCATATATAATGGTATATATGTAAAGGCTGATGCCACTATCATTCATATATAATTGTATAGATGTGAAAGCTGAAGCCTGTCATGCTTTTTGCCCTTCCCAGACCACCCTATTTCTCATTTCTCATTCTGTTTGCCATTTCCAGACGACCCCATTTCCCATTTCGGCATTTCTCATTCTTTTTGTTCTACCTAGAATCCCAAACAACCAAACTCAATTCTTCCAGACTTCCAGTCTTCGGTAAAGTCCGACTTCGACTCTTTTGAGTCTTGAATCTCTGCCGTTCTACAATTCAATCTTGATGATCTTGAAGGTCGGTTCTTCATCTTCTAGTTACTTCTCAAATCAATGACTTTGTTGATTAGATTAGATTACCTTTTTCTATAAAAATTGTAGCTGTGAAAGATTAAAGGTGGAGAAATTCTTTAAACGAACATCAAACGAGTTATCATCACCCTTCATAGAAAGTGAAAGATCAAAACAGAGTTGTGTAGAAATTGATTTGGCAAATCTTCCTTCTGATGCTGGAGAAAGAACTAAAATTTCATATTATCAACCCAATCGTAGGGATAAAATTAGAAGAGAGTATCTGCTAAGAGGTCCTTGTCAGCCTAGAAATCATCAGTTCATACAAACACAGTGCTAAACAAAGGTATGTACTCTGCTTTTCGTCGGCCTCTTTGTGGTGTCGTTGCTCATGATCACCACCACAAATAGCTCCACGTTGATCCAGACGTAGGCGTCAGACTTCTGGGCATAGAGGACGATGATCAAGAGGACAACGAGGCCGACGAGATGTATGCAACGGAGAATATTTCAGACATGTCATCGGAGGTGGTGATGGGCGTAAGGGTTGTGGTGGTGATTGGTGGTAGGGATGGGGCTGGGATTAGAATGAGAATTAGGGTTTTGGTGGGATTAGAAGTGGGGTTAAGTTTGGTGCGTGGGTGTGGATTTCGAAGGTGGAGGAGATGCGGTGGTCGTCGGGGTCGAGAGAAAGAGAGAGAGAGAGAGAGAGAGAGAGGTCGAGCTTTCTGGTTTTGGGTATGTGGGGAGGGAGGAAGAGGAGATCCCTTTTTTTTTTTTACCAAAAAAGTGTGCCAGAGTGTGAAAGTACTAACTTACCCTTTAAAGAATGAACAATGACATAAAAGTTAACGGCGTCATTGACATCTTGTCTATATAGTGGGTTGGGCTTCAAATTTCGTGTACCAAAATGATCGGTTTGGAACTTTATGTATCAAAATTATTAGTGGTCTTTAGTTGATGTATTGTTTGCAAAATTTTTCCTATATGTTTCTGGTTTCATATTTAGATGAAAAGTGTGATATAGTGGTGGAGGTACTCGAGTATTTATACCTGGTCCCAGGTTCGATTGCTGGTACCAGCCACAATACATCAACCTTTTTTTTTTTTTTCCTTTTTATAACATTCGTACCATCTAGCTTCTCAACACAAAAACACTAACACTATCCTTTCATGTCGTTGAATGTTTAACTATAGATATTTAATTTTTGTTGATTTTAAGATTATTTTTTGAGCTTTTTACAAAGAACTACAACGGCCTATAGTTATTACACAGTAACGACCAGTCTACACAAAAATAAAAAGGCATAGCAACTTCTGATTAATTACGACAATTGCCACAACCTTCATTTCTATTTTCTCCCAAAACCAAACCCGTCAAATCCATCTGTCCCAAAATCAAAACCTTTCTTCCATTCCAGTGAAACTAGGCCTTTTGAAGTTCGACGAAGAGGGTCAACGATGAAGCTAGGTGGCGAGACAGCAAAGCTAGGTGCGAGGAGGCTGGGCGGCAAAGCTAGGCATGGCGGGGCAAGGCAATGAAGCTTGACGCAGTGAAGCTAGGCGCGGCGAGGTTGGGCTGCGCTGCTAAGCGCAGAGATGTTAGGGCTTGAAGGTCAGTTGCCTATTGAGGATAAGTAGCTATAGTCTGATTTTTATCCTTTTTTGTTGAATTTGTATAAGTGAGTATAACAGCACGGAGTAGGGCCTCGATCGTTACCATTGGTTTGCCGCCTTCGTTGAAATCAATGGCTTTGCATTCAACAGTGTCGAATCCTTCAAATCCTCCAATTTCCTTCAGCCTCATCTAGTCACAATCATATCTCTCCCTCATGTAAAGGATTTTGGTTTAGAAATTTAATTATGCTTAATTTGGTTATGAATTATGTTACTATTTTTCTTAGTGTAAACTGTTTGATTCCTATTTGGAAATCCTTTGTTTGATTCCTATCTACTTAATTTGATGGTGCAATTGAGAGTTCAACAAATTTTTGCTTGAAAATTTCTGCAAATCCTTTTTGTACATTTGATTTCGGTAGATATTTATCTCTGTAAGTAGGGTATTAAGGGTCAGTCGCCTTAACCAATGGGCTTTTGAGTGAAGATCATAAATATGAAGAAACTTGTTTTTGTTGCTTGCTACTCTTTATGAATGCTATGGTCTGTCTATTACTGAACTACTTTTTCTTTACTTAGTGATCTTTATGAATGCTATGGTCTGTCTATTACTGAATTGCTTTTTCTTTACTTAGTGAACTACTTTTTGTTGGATATGCTAGCTTCTTCACAGATAATAATTACTTTCCTTCATGTTTTTTTATACTAAAGGACTAGATGGAAGCCTCTAGGACATCCCCAATTTACATTGTCAAACAGTAAGGCTTTGGAGGCCTCCGGAGGAACCCTATTGGTCCAAGTGGAATTCATTACATCATGATGCCCTAAATTCGCAATAGCATCTGCTACAAAATTTGCTTCCCTAAAAATGTTTGTGAAACTCACAGATCTAAAGCAAGTAGCTATAGCTTGGATATCGTGAATAATTTTAAGCAGCCTTCAGGGGGGTTGAATACGTTTGTTGACTGCGTTAATGACTAATTTGGAGTCTCCTTCAACTTCAATTGTTGTGTACCCTTGGTCACGAGAGCAGATAGTCCATCTCTTAGAGCAACAGCCTCAATTATTGGTACAGTAGCGACACCTACATTTTTTGTGGCAGCCATCAGGGGTTTGCCTTGGTTGTCCCAGATTACGAAACCACCAACCGCAGAAGTTCTGGTCACAGATCCATCAAAGTTTAGCTTAACACAAGAAGCAGGAGGAGAGGTCCACTTTATAGTGGTTAGTTGGGTTTGAGCTGAGTCTCTCCCTTCTTGCCTGTTATGATTAGGTATGCTATGGAGAACAACAACAGAAGTCACTACCACAAATCGTGGGTTTGTTTAGACATTTTTGGAAGATTGTGTAACTTCTCGCTTTCCACATTTGCCAGAAAATTTTAAGTAACTTCTCAAAAAGTTGACTGTCGGAGGAACCAGATAACACAAGTTCATGAAAGACTTTTAAATAACCATCATTCCAATTCAGGGAGGGGGACAAACCTGCCAGTCTCCAAACTTCCGTAGCAAAGCTGTAATAACCGAAAAGATAATATGTTGTTTCATTGTCAACATTACATAAAGGGCAAGAGTTATCCTGTATTGCACCAAACCTGGTCAATCTGTCTCTTGTTTTTAGTCTACCTCTAAGGAGAAGCCATGCAAACATTTTTATTTTAGGTGGAACATTGAGCTTCCACATCTTTGTTAAGAGGGTTATTTGGCTATGCTTTTGCTTATTATTAAGCTGAAGCCAAGTAGCTGATTTAATGGTGAAGAGCCCATTTGAGGAAGGTCCCAGAACGAACTTATCTTCTTGTTCAGAGGTAGGAATAGGGACCCCTACTATTTGTTTCACAATATGCTGTTCCAGTAGTTGAGAAAGCTTACCTTTGTTCCAAGCTTTATTGCTCATGTAGTCATCCACTATTTCATTCCAATTGATGAGGTGCTTCTTTTCCTCAGCAACATAAATGTGCAGCGAGTGATCAAAAACCCAGTTGAAAGGCCAAAAGTTTATTACTTTGCCATTCCCTATTATCCATATGATTCCTTTCATAATCAGATCTCGAGCATCTAAAACCCCTTTCCAAGCAAACGAGTAGGATTGCTTCTTCTTTGGCTGAAAGAAGGAGGTGTTCCTTAAATACTTTTGTCTCATAATCTGCACCCACTAATTATCGTTTTCAATAATGATTTTCCAGGCTAATTTAGCAAGAGCTGCATTATTAAAGTAAGCAAGAGCTACTAATTTTCCTCCATGTTACCCTTTGCCATTCTAATTTGCAAATTCCATTGTTATCCAATTCTCTTTTGCTATATTAAATGTGATTCTAGTTCTATGCTTTCTTGTTCTTTTTAGTTGCTCTAGTTTCTTAGTTTTGACTTGTTAGGTGAAATAGCTTGTACTTTTTTGAAATACAATTGGCAAAAACTGCTATTTAGCCTGATAGTAAAGAAACTAGTGGTTGGTAATGGAATTAGATGAAAAATATTAGTTCTCTGTAAGCTATCACTTTCCAGTACGGAAGTCATTCTTATAAGCTATAATGGTTTATTAATCCCATAGAGTATCAGTAAACTACTGAGGGTCAGTAACCTATTAAGAGTTAATGTGATATTAAGGGTTAGCAACCCTATGTGTATTGCAACATCATTTTTATGTTTATTTATGAGGATCTATAGTTTTAGTTTCATGATTGCATTTGCTTGACTGTATGATGTATTCAACTCAAATCAATTATTGGTTCAGTTGAGCTTGTATTTTTAAACAGATTTCTTGGCTTTACTTTATGGGAGGGTCATTGCAATTATGTCTAGCTATAGTCTCTGTGGATATTTGATCTTATTACTATTGTTAGTCTTTATTTTCTGCTTGAAATTTTGGTCATTGATCTGCTACAATTGTGAAGATCTTTTGATTAGGTCTTTTGCATTCTTATAAGCTATAATGGTTTCTTAATCAAATTGAGAGTCAGTAAACTATTGAGGGTCAGTACACTATAGAGGGTCAGTAAACTACTGAGAGTCAATACTCATATATTTGCATTTATCATATACATAGATTAATTGCAATGGTAAACAGGAAGACTGCTGCAATAGACAAAGAGGATGGGCTTCGTCGAACTGTGCGACGAAGTTGTGCGTCTTCAATTTTGCTGGAGCTGTCAGAAACTTTGAATTGATCTTTGAGTTAGTTAAACTATGAAAAGGGCAATTTAGTTACCTATTAACTGAAAGAAATTCAAAAATGGATGAACTAGGCCGCATGGGCTTAGGCGTGAAGCTGAAACAATATCGCATGGGAAGCAAGAAAATAGGCCTGTTAGTGGTAAAATATGGGCTAAAAGTGTACTTAATGGTAATTTGCTATTATTTTTTTGTGAGCAAAAGGGCCTAAAACTGTTTGAACCAATATTTGGCAAGGCTCACGTGGCAGATATGTGGGCTCAATCCACAAGGCGTAATGAATGACTGCGGCTGATTAGCCGCGGCACATTAAAGATTTACAAAGTTGATTCTCAATTAGCCGCGGCACATTAAATGTTTATTGTCAAATTTATGACTGAAGATAACATATGCAAAGAGCTGTTATTAGATCGGGATAGACCAAATGAATCACAAGGGTGTAATGAATGACCGCGGACCCACAAGTCGTAATGAATGACTTAGCCGCGGCACATCAAAGAGATTGATTGTCAGGAGAAACGTTACCAAAGTTTGGGGCAATCAACTTGAATGAGTATCAGGAGGTGTTATTGCCAATCATCAGTTACAAGACCTGATTGGTTGCACATGAAGAATCAATCATTGATAACGTCAAAAATATCGCAAACAAGAATACTACTGAGATTGCTTCTTTTCCTTCATTCAATAGTTTAGCTTCACTATAAAAAGGACCAAAGGATTCATTGTTAGAAGTCCCCGACCAAATGCTCTACACGATTAGTCAAGTTTTATCCTAATACATTTCAACAATTCAACAAAACTTTTCAATCTTTACCTGTTTATCTTATCACTTTCTTTATCGGTATTCATCTTTCCTGCAATTTATCTTTTTGCCTGTTCTTTACATTCCCACGATTTACATTCTTGTTCTTTATCTTCTTGCACTTTATTTGCTGCACTTTTACATTCTTGCACTTTCGTTCGTTTATGTTATTTATTTCTTGTTGTATACTTTACGTCATTTACTTTATACAAAATCACAAAAAAGAATCATCATCACTTCACTTTCACCTCAATCACCGAGTTACACAGCATTGCGGCTAGGTAAGGCAAATCCTTGCTAAAGTCCTTGCATTCAAGGCATAGAGAACCCCACGGTCGAGATCGATCCTTCCTCGGCTCACAATTAACTGACTGGAAGTTAAATCGGCGCAAGATCTACAATCTAGAGCAAAAAGATCTACAATCTAGAGCAAAACCTCGCTTGGCCTACCGACAGTGAGTTGGCATGCCCGCGCATACGTCACCGCTCTAGAAGGACACGTGTAAACCAAAGAAGCCCTCAGGCCAATGACATGAGACTGAGATGATTTTTGAGTGAACATCTTTAGGCACCCCTAGTGGGACAACACTCGGTGAATATTACCAGATCCCTATGCCAAGTCTCGAGGGAATCGTTGTTACAGGTGTAGGCAACAAAGCCATACCTATTCTTTTTGTCCAAATAGATCAACTACCTCTAGAGATCTCATTGTGCCCATGACAAGTCTCCCAATAACATCAGTTCAACCATCAGCTTCGACATCATGTAAGACCTCTATAAGTGGAGTCGTTGCACATCCTTCATCATCAGTCGCTACGATCGCCACATTAGTGTCAGCCTCCACTACAGTCGCGACCATTCATCCATCTTTCAGTCAGCAGCCGTACTCACATATCGTCCAAACCTTAGGGACAACAAATCGAGCTGATTTTACAACTGCGGCTGGTAATCGACCGTATGATCCTATAACTTATCCATGGGGCTTGCCACCTGGATATACCCCTCCTTATGAGTCAGTCAGTGTACCAGCAGCTACAGCCAGTACCGGATCGTTCCCTTAGGGGTTCTCTCTGGGCTATAATTAGTTGTATGAGCTGCTTAACGGGTCTGCAACAGTTGGAACAGGACAGACTCTGTGGCCATCAGGATTTAATTCATTATATGAACCAGTACCTACAAGCGCACCTGCAACCACTGCGGTCGATGTATTATGGTAGAGTCTTAACCATGATCTTGACAATGTTGAAGATGGCATCGGTCCGTTGGGCCGAAGTCTTGAAAATTGTTTCACTCCGCTCGACCGTAATCTTGAAAATAGTTTTGGGCAACTTAACTGCAGCATGGGAGTCCAGTCTGATATGATGAATGCGTGGCTACATTGGTTTCAGACAAGAACAGGAACACAGGTGCGCATAGCAGTCAAAATGAAGGCAATAGAAATTGGTCTTTTGAGCAAGGTCAAAGCAGTCAAACACAACAAGTACCACATCCAACTGGACAATCTGCACCAATGCTGATAAGACCAACCGCGACCATTCATCCTCTCAGTCAACAACAGTCTTTCTTAGAGCCGCGACAGTAGTCAGTTCAACAAGTGTCAACTCAACAAGCTTTTCCTAGTGGACACTTAGGGCAAAATACAGGCAACCAACATTATGTATACCATGTTCTACGGCTTCATAATCACCTAGCTCATCAAACCCTCAGCTAGAATAATGTTGCACGTCATGTTCACCCACCAAATCAACATGTATATGCGTAACAACAGACTACTGATCTGTAATCATGGCCATCCCAAGCGGTAAATCCGGGGTATGGCCAACAAGTTCCCCTCTATCACCATCCACCACATCACGCAGAGCATGGAATACGACGACAGCCTATCCAGAACAAGCAACAACCAGTCCAGCCATGGCATGGAGATCATAATAAACCTGTTCTCTTTAATGAAGTTCAGAATCTGGTGGAAGGCATGATGGGTGATCTACGCCAGCGGGTTGATAAACTTACTTATACAAAGCTATATCCACTTCATATCGACCAAGTTCCCTTACCGCAACGATATCGTGTCCCTGCTTTCCATTTATTTTCTAGGGATGCATATCAGTCCACGGTTGAACACATCGGGCGGTTTATTTCACAGTATGGTGAGGCAAATAGTGAAGAGAACTGCATGCAGTTGTTCGTCAATTCTCTTACCAGTCCAGTCTTTTCGTGGCTTGTGAACCTACCACCCAATTCTATCCAAAATTGGAGGGATCTTGAGTGAACATCTTTTGACACGCCCAGTGAGACCTCACTTGGTTTGGTGAATGTTAGACCATTTAGTGAGACATTACATATTATGTGTTTTCACTAATGAGTTATCATAAGTCGAATTTACCTGGCCTATTTCAATAAATGATTACAGTGGCCAATATGGCCAAAATCAATTGTATGATTTTGATGGCAGATATAGCTGCGATGAGTACCAAAGTTTTTTGTTAATTTAAACTGCCATGCATTTTAGGATCAACAAAATCCCACAATACTACCTCAATATGGCTTTGATCACCGAAATGGCTATGGTAGCCAACATGGTTATGGGCAGGCCAACGAGCCATATGATAATTATGGGCAAACAGTTAATGCACCATGCAATAGTTATGATTCAAATTATCATCATAACAACCAAGAAGGCTACAACCAAATAGGGCCCTACAACAATTTTGATTGCTTGAGTTGCCAACTTGTATGGGATAATCCACTAGCCGCGCTGCAGCCCTTGTACAATAAACAAGTCGGTCACAATCAAATGATCGAAGGAAATGTAAGCTCTTGGGCAAGTGATGTAAACTCTTTTGAAAAAGACATAAATGTGAACATGATCATTCAAAAAGGGGCGGCAGAAATAGCCACACAATTTTCTATTTTTAGAGAAGAGATGAAGTCACACCTGAATAAGATGAAGATCTTGAGACATCAAAAAATACTGAAGGAGGCAAGCCACCGCAATTGGGACCATGACTCCAAAAAGAAGTATTTATTGATGATCATATGGAAACTCGGCCACCTATTGTTCTTCCCTAAAAAATGGAGGCAAACATGGTAGATCAAAATTTGCAAAATGTCAAGGAGAATGACCATCCCATGGTTGAGTGTACAATTAACGAGACTATATATTCATATGGATATGGTTCTCGAAAAGAAAGCCGACCTCAACAATCCGCAGCTTGATGAAGATCTTAATCTTATAGAAAAGGAATGTCAGCTCACTGAGCATAATGTGGTCAATGGTGATGATCATCTAATTCAATATGTCATGCATGTTGACATGATTATTGGAAATAAAGCTGACTTGGAGAAGCTATGGTTCGATAAAGTGGAACCGATTACATTTGAAAAGCATATAATTTCGGCTCACATGAAAGTGGAAAAGAAAACAAATCTCAATCATTCCTTTTGGTCAATAAAGATCGGCCTTGAAAAATTTAAAATCCATGCCGAGAATACAAAATGTTCAAAACTTGGGGTGAAACATTGTTGGCCACCTCCACAACGGTACACAAGATTTTTACATTTTATTTTCTTACATTAGTTCATGCAAAAAATAAAATAAAATAAAATAAAATAAATAAAAATTTGTGTCTCTGGGACCTTTGGGAGCCTTTTTATTACTTAATAGGCATGAAACTGTAAGGTTGAAATATTTATATGATTATGGCTGGAAAATATTTAGATGTCATTTGACAATGAGGTCGACTTTGTTTACCAGTTCTTTCACCACTCGGTTTGAGCCGAGGCTCAAGGAACTAGGGGAGGGCTACATATATATCATGAACTTAATGACTAGCCACATAGCAAAGGACAACAGTTGAACAGCTGTGTTTAGCGAAGGGCTGCGATTAAATGGCTGTGGTTGGCAAATAAAGGTAGATGGATAGCCGTGGCGAAACAAAATATTGCAGTTGAACAGTTGAATGACCGCAGCTAGTGAAGAGCTGCGGCTAGAGAAGGCTGTGGTTGAAAGACTGTGGCTGGTGAAGGGCTGCAATTAAGTGGCCGTAGCAAGCGAAGGACCACGGCTAACGGGTAACAGCAGATGTATTGCCACGACATAACAAAAGACCTTGTTTGAATTGAACCATAGTTAAATGGCCATGAAGTATGAGCTTAGAAACATGTCAAATATTAAGAGATGCCAGTGAGATTTGGCAAAAGGCGTATAAAGTGTACCTTGTCAATTAAGCTTGTAATATTATCCTTTAGTCCCTTAACCATTCGGCATCTATGCCGAAGCTTAAGGGACTTAGGGGGGGGGGCTCTGTTTGAATCCAAATTTGGCAAGCCCTACATGGAAGACAGATGGGTAGGGCCCACAATGAATTTGGCACAAAACCGCGGTTGAACGGTTGAATAGCCACGGCATAACGAAGAACCACAGTAAGTGGCCGCGACATGATGAATGTCAGCAACGCTTATAATAGAGCGTGTTCATTGCCAAGTGAATTTTTTAAAAATAATCTTTTAGTCCCTTAACCATTCAGCGTCTATGCCGAAACTCAAGGGACTAAGGGGCTCTGTTTGAACCAATATTTGGCAAGGCTGACGTGGCAGATATGTGGGCCCGACCCACAAAGGCGTAATGAATGATCGCGGACCCACAAGTCGTAATGAATGACCAAAGATAACCTGTGCAAAGAGTCGTTATTAGATAAGGAGAGACCAAATGAATCACAAGACGTAATGAATGACCACAGACCCACAAGTCATAATGAATGACCACATCAAAGAGATTGATTGTCAGGAGAAACGTTACCAAAGTTTAGGGCAATTAACTTGAATGAGTATCAGGATGTGTTATTGCCAATCATCAGTTACAATACCTGATTGGTTGCTCATGAAGAATCAAGGGCTAAATACAGATTACTACCCTGTAGTTTGGGTCCAAAATCAATTCAGTCCATGAACTTTTAATTTCATCAAAAACACCCATGCACTTTCAATTTTGATCTAATAGGTCCAATTTGTTAGTTTTCCAACAATTGAGTTATTTAACTTGTTAACATGGCTCATATATGACCTATGTTTTATGATGTGGTGTCTGCAAGCCACCTCTAGTCAATTTAAGAGTGAGTCTTACTATTAAAAATAAATAGTTTTTCAACAAATAATCCAACTATAACTTGAACTCATAACAAAATATTAACGAATTGGATCTACTAGATCAAAATTAAAAGTGCAGGGGTGTTTTTGATGAAATTAGAAGTTCAGAGACTGAATTGATTTTGGACCTAAACTACAGGGTAGTAACCAGTATTTAGCCCAAGAATCAATCATTGATAACGTAAAAAATATCACAAACATGAATGCTGTTGAGATTGCTTCTTTTCCTTCACCCAATAGTTTAGCTTCACTATAAAAGGACCATAGGAATCATTGTCAGATGTCATCGACCAAAGGCTCTACGCGATTACTCAAATTTTATCTCAATACATTTCAACAATTCAACAAAACTTATCAATCTTTACATGTTTATCTTATCGCTTTCTTTACCGGTATTTATCTTTCCTGCACTTTATATTGTTGCTCTTTACATTCATGCAATTTATCTTTTAGTTGTTTACTTTATCTGCACTTTATTTCCGTAGTTTACCTTCTTGTTGTTTATCTTTATTTGTTGCACTGTTATTTTATTATTGTTTACTTTGCATTATTTACATTCCTGCACTCTTTAAGAAAATCACCAAAAAAAAGAGACATCACCAGAACGTTTGGATCTAGTAAACAAGTTTTCTAGCATTCATGTGTTTCTTTGTTCATATCCGTATAGAATCAAGGCATCAGGGTAACACTTTATACTTTGATTTTATTTTTACCGTGACTTGTGAGTATCTGCATCCCATAGATTTATCAATTGTCACTCACACTTTCACGTTCACTCACCGAGTTGCACATCACAAACATTCCTGCTAGGTAAGGCCGATCCGTGCTAAAGTCCTTGCATTCAAGTCTTAGAGTACCCTGAGGCCGAGATCGATCCTTCCTCGGCCAACAATCAACTGATTGGAAGTCAAATCAACACAAGGTCTACAATCTATAGCAAAACCTCACTTGGCCTACCGGCCGCGAGTTAGCACGCCCGCGTACACGTTACCACTCCAGAAGGACACGTGTAAGCCAAAGAATCCCTCGGCCCAGTGACATATGGCCGAGACAATTTTTGAGCGAAAAAAAACTCCAAAAATAAGAACAAAACTGAATAGCAATAAGATGAGGCTGCAACAGACCATCCTCATCTTCTTTCATTCTCTTTGAAATACTGTCATGTTGGGTCTCAAAAAGATGATTACTGGCCCAAATCCAAACTATGTCCCATTTGAACAAGTTTACAACGAAGATTCTGAAAAAGATGATTAACCGACTTCATACTATGTCCCATTTGAGCAAGTTTATCGGTAGTTTGTTACATTCATTGTAGACATACTTTATTTGATAGTTCCAAGTTCTTTAAGTAAGGGTAAGTTCTTACCCTTTCTTCAAATTCACTACAACAAAAGAATCATTTTCCATGATGACATGATTAAAATTAAACCTACAGGTCATCTTTAAACCAAAATATAACTCCCAGAACTACATTGCCAAAACTTTTCTTGTATCTAGCTTCACAGGGAAAGCTAATATCCAATCCCCAGAGTTACTTGAGAGTAATTCCCCAGTTGCAGTTAATTCTTTTAGTAATTTTATAGAAAAGCTAAGTTTCGTAACTCATTATATGAATCATATATATTTCATTGACAAATAAACCCTCTTTCATCCATCTTATCTCTCTAGTCTCTATTTGTGCAATATTACTGTCACGCCCCGAATTTTAGAATAAACATTCAAAATCCGAGACATGAAAATTACCACAAACTAAAATAATCATCTTGAAAATTTCTTTTCTTAACATCTTCACCACACGAAACAAATCAAAACCGAATTTAGTCTCGGTTAATTATTACAACCCAAATCTAAAACGAACTGTAAAGCTCTAAATGAGCATACACACCTCACCACTAATGAAATAACAATAACTGCTGTAACACCTAAGTAGCTCGGTCACCTCCCTGGTTATCCTGACCTGCAGGAATATCCGCTACACCATTTGAATAGTGTACCGGGATTGCAACAACACAAAACCCGGTAAGCTTATGAAAGCTCGTATGAGTAAAAGAAAAGACTGTTGTTTAATTTAATCATAATCAATTCTACTCAAGTCAATACTCAATCATTCCCACAACCACGAAGTACTAACAATCTCAATCAAATACCATTTCAATATATTAAGACAACCCCAACTCTCATCTTCTTCACAACACCTCAACATCGTATTTATAAAAAATACGGTACTTGACAGACTAGAGCTCTAACTGAATCGTAGCCCGTCACCTGGCCTAGGTTATGGCATCCGACATATTTATCATTATCGTATTTCATCAACATATATACTTATATACATATTTAGAACGTCCGATAATTCCACATACTCAACCAATCGTATCCCATCATCCACCCAGGATTAGAGTGTCCGATTACCCCACACCGGTCACTACGTCGACCTTAAACCCATAAATGAGCACAACATATAATATCACATACTGAAATCAACCCAACCAAGATACACCGTATTATTATGAAATTACACAATTGAAATATAAATTCATCTTCAACTCAATCATATCATCTCTCAACAATCCACTCATCAATATATATTTTCCATGTAAATATATATATACGTAATCATCCACTCAGGAATGACCACTAATACCATCTATAGTTCACACAAGAAAATCGTGAAATTCATTTGTATGATTAAAAATTCATTTTTACTTACCTATGGACCGTGGTGATTCAAGTCCATGAAATTTTAAAACAAATATTTATTCCGCAAATATTTTTCACACAATTACCAAAAATAATTAAATTTAAAACGCTCGGTTCGTAATATGAACCATGTGAGTTTTACTCACCTCGATACTCCCGCTGCGTCTTCAATACAATTATAAATAACGCCGAACTAGTCCACTCAAATACAATCCGTCAATCACCTAATCAAATGTGATTCGAATTTAGCCAATAATTCCAAAACATAAATGAACTACCATTTAACGGCCGGATTCTAATTTACAATGAAATCCGACGAGCGGGTTCTCACGAATCGCTCCCGTAATTACTGTTTTGCACATATACGAAGATCCAACGGTCGGATCTTCGTCCATGACCACACAAAGCCTCTGGGACAGTCATATGATCATCATATCAAAATTATAAGTTCATATGACGGTCCTAATTTCACAGATCATAAATCTAAAGATCGAAATCACAAAATTCATAACTAATTCATACGATATCCGAAAAATGCGTATAATACGCCAAAATGATCGTATTGAAACATAGAATCATAAAATGGACAGAAACCAAATTTTAGACCTCCGGAGTTGGCCGGAAAGGGCTGCCGGAGTTAGGGACAGAGCCGTCGCCGACCACCACCAATGGTGTCGGGGCTGAGCTTGTCCCCTTCGTTTCATCATTCTGAGCAACTTTCATAACTAGCACAAGATCAAAAAATGACGGGAAGGGATCGAAAAGTACCAAATACAGTCGGCGGCCAGAAATTTTCTAGAAACCGGCGAGCTTGAAAACCGACGTGAAAACTGCAACCTCACGCCTCGATCCTTTCTGGAAACTTGTTCAGAACTTCCTTGCGAACTCAACAAACCAAGAATCACAAGAAACGATCGTGTATAGCTCGAGATATTTGGATCGAAAGTTGGTTTTTCGATCCGCACGGGGTCGAGCTCCGACGAACGTGAAAACGTTCGACCCAGTTCCGGTCCTTCTTGGTGCTTGTAGAGGAGGTTGAGGCGAGTTCAATGAGCCAAGAATCAAGTGAAATGGTGATCTATAGTTCGAGATATTGAGATCGAACCGAAAAAGAGCCTTTTCGGTTCGGGTCGTGCCGCCGCCGCTGCCGGCCGTGTCGTGGCGCAAGGCTGCCTCTGGCAGCTGTGCAAGGTCGAAACGAAGCTCTTGGAGGAGGTGTGAGGTCGTGGGGTGGCCGGATGAGGAGGAGGGAGCGTACCCTGTTTTTTGCTTGCGTTAGGCCGAGAGGAAGGAGACGACGCGAGAGAGAGAGAGAGAGAGAAAGCTACAGTGCTTTCCAAAAACAGAAATGGAGGCCGGACCAAAAAGGAAATTTCCCAAAAAAATTCTAGGGTTTTTTCTATATATACCCGTTTCGGAAAATCTTCTAAATTCAATAACTAATTCAGAAAAAATCCGATCTTTGTGTTCCGCACGTGTACGGACTCGTATCGACGAGCTCTACAACTTTCATGAAGGAAGTTTCTCCAAATTTGCACGTAGAAAAAGTCGATTTCTTAAACCGAGCATTTCGAGCATTTCGTTAAAAATAAACGTTTCGAAACTTCGATAACTCTAAATGTGAGTTATTATCGAACAACATTCGTGAAATCGCACAATAATCGTTCCATACAATTACTCGAATTTAAAATGAAAATTACGGGTATTACAATTGCAGTTTGAAACCTATCTCATTTGGCTGACACTTAGTAGGTTTGACGAATAAAGTAGTGACATTTATTACGTCTTATATTACTTGATCAATGATTTTAGTAACATCGATAGTTTATCAACAGTTCTTAGTAGCATGTGTATGTGGGGGCGCGCGCATGTTTCTCGTTTTGAAAATTAATTAATAAAATCTTATCCTCTTCGAGAATTGAAAAATAAAAAGAATTACAAGTTATGAAAAAGAAGGTCGATTGGAAGAAAAAAAACAGAAAAAAAGAGAGAGAAAAAAAAAAGAAATTGTTGTAGATCCACCAAATGAAATTTTGCAGAAGCCCACATAGACAACCCAGCCCAACATGCACCCTTGATTAGGTTTCATATCACTCATGATCTCACAATCTTTAGCTCCTTATATAAAGTTGCTTGGCCGCCTGAAACCCTAACGAGGCCTCCTCTTCTCTTCTCTACGGTAAACCCTCTCTCTTTCTCCTCCTCCGACTTCATTACTCGTCGTCGTTTTATCTTTCCGATTTCGTACTTCACGGATCTTTAATCCTCTATTTGTTTTCCGAGAAAACCACCGAACTGAACGCAGTAAATTTTTCTGGTTTACTCTGTTTCAGCTCTAGGCTGAAATGAGTTAGTATTTGCAAATTTTGGTGATTTAATTTTGTTATTTGATTGTGATCATTTTCATTTTGCAGGTGAGAAATCGTTGGTGGATTGGTCATCTTAAGTTTCGTTTCGACCATGAGGTATGCAGATTACACTTCTCTGTTTTATTTGGGGTTTAGGCTTCAAGGTTCACCCCTTTGGTTTTTAATTTGGTGTAATCGTTCCGCTTGTTTGAACTATTGTTAGAATTGAGTAGTTGAAATTGTATGATTTATAATTCTAGCTCTGAAACATGAATTGAATCTGTAGTTGAGTTTGTGAGTGAATGAGGACTTTAAATTCGGGCGGCTTTCGTTTGGGGCTTTTGGTTTTATTGTGATAAAGTTTAGAATGGTAGGTGTTATTCATGTGTCGGAGGTTAAAAACTTTCAGGACAGTCATTGAGAAGTTATTTGAATGATTTTTCTGTTCTAAGAAACCGTGAGAACTGTTGATGTTGGAAAATGAAATTCGTAAGTTTTGATTTGTATATGTAAAAGCCACATAGTGTCTATTTGATTAGCCTGGTAGCATTTTACAATTACTTTCCATTTGGTATTTGGATGCTTCTGTTTTAGCCTTTCTAACTGCATATTTGTCTTTACAGTAAGCTTCAGAGTGATACTCTCAGGGAGGCTATCTCTATCATCATGGCCGCTTCCAAGGAAAAGAATCGTAAGTTCACAGAAACTATAGAACTTCAGATTGGGCTGAAAAATTATGATCCCCAAAAGGACAAGCGTTTCAGTGGTTCCGTTAAGTTGCCACACATTCCTCGTCCAAAGATGAAGGTCTGCATGCTTGGAGATGCTCAGCATGTTGAAGAGGTATGCTTCTGCTACTTGGTCAAAGCATGGACCTAATGCTGGTTTCCTAGTCGATCTCTGTAGCTGTGTTTTTTCAGAATTTACAGATGGTTGTCTAACGTTGTGGCTGTGTTTTGTGTTAATTAATTACAGGCTCAGAAGATCGGTTTGGAGTACATGGATGTAGAAGCACTGAAGAAGTTAAACAAGAACAAGAAATTGGTTAAGAAACTGGCTAAGAAGTACCATGCCTTTTTAGCATCAGAAGCTGTTATCAAGCAGATTCCCCGTCTTTTGGGTCCTGGTCTCAACAAGGCAGGTTGGTACAAGAGCCATGTTTTTAGCGCTGATTGCTTTGTGTTTTTTTTCGTTATTATCTTTTGTGGTTTGAATTATTGATCTTATTTTTCTATTTTGTAAAATCATTTCCCATCCATAAAAATTATGTTTTATTCAGCCTTGGAAGGTTTGTTTAATCAGTAGCATTGTACACTGTTTAGTGGGATCTTTGTAACAGAAGTGTTTTTTATTTGTGGTCTTGGTTCAATTCAAATGCAATGCAGGAAAGTTCCCAACCCTTGTTTCTCACCAAGAATCCCTAGAGTCTAAAATTTCTGAGACAAAAGCAACAATCAAGTTCCAATTGAAGAAGGTTCTTTGCATGGGAGTTGCTGTAGGGAATGTCTCAATGGAGGAGAAGCAAATCTTCCAAAATGTCCAATTGAGTGTGAACTTCCTTGTTTCACTATTGAAAAAAAATTGGCAAAATGTAAGTAAAATGTGCATTGGCAATATCTTTGCATAAATTTATTTAAAAACAAAACCCATTTAAAATCTTCCAGTGCCCTGATTTATTAATATTTCTTTTAATCAGGTAAAGTGCTTGAACCTGAAGACCACTATGGGGAAGCCATATCGCATTTATTAGTCTTCACTTATTTTTGGAGATTTGTAGCTGCAGGTTGTAAGGAGCCTGCTCCTTATAGGAAGTGTTGTGTATTCAAATGGTCCAGTTTTTTTTGTATTTGGGTATTTTACTTTTTTGCTTAATGCTTGTCGACGTTGGTATGTTAAACTTTTTATTATTATTGTTGAAGAGTAAACTGGATTTCATTTTGAGAGTAAAGGATTTCATTTTTGTGGCGCATAACATGATGACCAAAGAGATCTCTATGCACCAGCAGGTTCAGAAGGATTTAACCATTCACTCCCCCCAACCTTTTAATATGGGAACATTTCACCTGTTTAACTTTGAACGCTTGCCACGGGTCAGTTTTGGTTTGTGGTTGTTTTGCATATTCTTAAAAGACTGCTATGTTTGGCCCTTGTTAAGATTCAATTGTGTTGGTTTCAGCTTGTTATTTCTCGATGAATCTGAACTGATAAGAAGAGAATTGTATACCGTTCTTCTGTGATGGTTAACCAGATTCTGATCATTATGTGGATTTGCTGGCGTTGGTGCCAGCTGTTCTTCGTGGGGCCAGCGGTTCTGCTGGCGGCGGGGGATCGATTCCATCACACAATGATTAAAATCTATCTTTCCTCTAATAATCTCAAATCTTCCGCAACAAAAACAGGTTTTTTATTTTATTTTTAATATTTTATTTATAATATTTATTTATTTATTTAGGTTACCTGAAAATAGTTGATGTTTAATGAAAACAAACATGTATTCACAAAGGCAAGACAGGCAAGACAGATGTACACAGAAAACACTATGAGGCCAAACTTCACGGGAGAGGAGCATAAATGCTAAATCTAGGACAAGGTAACCAAAAAACAAAATCACGCTTGACGTATCTGAAGACGGATTATTAGAGAAGAATTTATTCCTTGGGACCAAGACATGACGCTGAGACAACAGAGATATAATTCTGTAAAGAAGAGGGCAGAGAGAGCAAAACCATCACACACAGAAGGTACGCCTAGAACTACATACGAACAATCCAATTCCTAACTTTCGAATCAAGACCCCAGAGAAGTGTTGATGGTTTTCTGAGTATGGTAGGCTGGTAGCTCAATGGGCAACTCGACAACCAATTTCGTTTGCTTCTGATTCTGCACGAGGCTTTCGGCACTTCAATGTCATCTCCAGTTGAATTTTGTCACTCTTGTCTCAACTGGAGCATGGATTCTCATTCCTACATGAAATCACCAAAATTTAGATCAGCTAGAAGCATAAGAAAAGAACATTGTAAATAGAGGACATGAAAATGATGAGCTCCTAAATCAGGATGGTAAGACACTAGGCATGCATTAGAAACAAACTGGAGGAATGAAAAGGCAAATGCATGGAGACTGTTGATTAATTTCCGTATCAGAAGATAAAAAAAAAGGACCTATTTTACATATTATTATATCTAATAGGTTGGCTTCCTGCAGCATTTGAACACCTAGTTATCCTAGGTAGCAGAAATTTGAAATAAATAGTAAATACCAAGAAATGTTCGTCGGTTGTAACATATTAGTTCCTACATTCTTTCAATTCACAGGTAAAGGAGTTGTATAAAATAACGAATTTGCGGTCTTCTGTAGAACATATATGCAGATAGAAGAGATCAGTAATGAACATACAAACATCCTCACAAGTGCCTCACAATGAGCTGGGGAACAATATTGTGCCTCACCACGTGGATGCGAACGTTATTTTAAACTTCTGAGAACTGGCCAATATGAGACGAGCTCGCGAATGCCAAACAACTAACTAAACCCACATTTAAATATCATAACCTTATACCATAACAGTTAACTACCATGACATGAGATAATAACTTTCTTATATTACCTGCCAACTGAGGGATCCATTTTACAAAAACTGGCTTGTAGCTAGCAGTTTGACTTCCTGCAACAATATAAAATGCATAGTCATTCTAGGAAGAAGCATAGTTATTCTAGGAATAAGAAACTGAACAAAAACTTCAATTTCAAGAAATGTTCAAGGGTTGTATCGTACCTTTGTGATTCCAAAGGGGAAACCTGAGTTCTGTCATCAACCATTTGATTCTTCAGCAGATGAATAGGTGAACTGTCAATATAATGAATTTGGAAGTATTCTCTTCTGTCAACATAGCACAAAACCAACACAAGACCGGTAGAAGTTGCTTCATAACATGCAAATGATAAGAATCTGTTCATAAAAAGTAGAACAACAGTAAGATCAGAAGTAAGCCGTTTAAAATTCATTAATGACTGAAATTAAGCATAGAAGCAGCTAGAGATTTCATAACAAGTACCTGATTGCAAAAACTGGGACCAATATCAAGAAATCCCATGTTACATATGTTCCCCATCAATCATTATGTGACGAATGTGAGCAATCTTGGGCCAGTCCTCCCCTTGATCTCTTTGGTACCGTTGTTTTAGTAAAGGACAGTAGAAGATCTCTAGAAGAGATAGAGAAGTGGGTAGTCCTTCGTCTGGCAAGCACTGCAGCTCAGGGCATCTCCGAATTGCCAAGCTTTGAAGAGAGGTGAGCTCTCTAAAACCTTTGCCTTCCATCGTTTTAACGCCAGACAGAGTGGAGATGGAGAGCGAAGTAAGAGTGGCAGGTAGCAGGCCCTCCTCTGGAAATGAACACACTTCTTCACAATCTCCAAAGTTGACTAGCAAGTATTCGAGAGACACGAGTCTTTGAAGACCCCACTGCATGCGGTTTGCAATGAGCTTTCTGCATGACTCAATGTGAAGTAATTTCAGTTTTGATGGCAATCCCCCTTCTGGAAATGACTCCAATTCTGGACAATCCTTTATCTCCATAGACTGGAGAAATGGGAGAAGGGTGTGCATCTCTTCCGGTAAGGACCTCAGTTTCTTGCACCGAACGATATGTATCTTGGTCAAGTTGGGAGCACGCAGCCCTCCACTGGGGAAACAAACAAAATTTGGACAGTATATATACATGTAATCGAGGAATTGGAGTTCCTCACGTGTAGTTTCTTGCACAAAAGTGAGGGAACATATGTTAGTCCGACACACTACAAGTGTTTTAAGCTTTGGAAAGTAGTCTAATGGTAATCTCCCGGTTAACTTTGGACAATTCCGCAGACGAAGCTCATGAAGATTAGGAAAAGCTCCTCCTTCTTCATTACCTCCAACATAAGACCACTTCTGCCACTCTCGCATATTTTCGAATTTCAGAACTTGCAAAGCTCCAAATGGCTTAAATACACAAGTAGCATCACCATAAAACTCAGGACCTATTGAGACCACCCCATTCAATCCAATAATTTCAAGCTCTCTCAGGGAGGGTAGCTGTCCTAGTGGCGGCAAGAAGTAACAGTTTTGACAATTCAAAAGTTGAAGAGAATACAGATTAGAGTAAGAATGATGTACTAACCAATCCGGGAATCTTGTACCCTCATAAGAAACAATCATGAGTTCTTTCAGGTTTGTATGAGGTCGGAGGTTTTCTAGCACTTCTCGATCTTTTTGTGAATCGTCAGTAGCACCACCCCATTTCAGAACTAGTTGATTCAGATACTTCTTGTCTCTCATATTGGCTTCCAAAACATCTGAGACACTAACAATATTATGAAGTCCTGAAATACAAAGAGTTCCGCGCAACTGCTGAAGCTCCTTTAACTCTACTATATCATGATACCCTGCAGTCTTGTCTATCGGAAAGTTACTTAATGTTTGGAGATCTTTCAACTTTCCGATTTGTGGTGGCATCTGTTCTATCTTTGTACCTCTGATATCAAGATGGCGCAAGTTAATTAACCTCTCCAAATTGGTTGGCAACTGAACAAGACCTCGACAATATGACAGAAATAACACTTGTAAGTTATACAACGTACATACTGGTTCAGGCAACTTTTCTATTGAAGTGTAAGACATGTCCAAGTGCTTTAACTGTTTCAGGTTGCCAATTGAATTAGGCAACTCTCGGATATTGTACCCTGATAAATTAAGCACTCTCAAACATTGCAGTTGTGGCAGGAGATCAAGTAGTATCTTGTCTGACATTTGGAACTGTGCAGTAATTGGATTCCTCAGGGATAATGGTAGGAAAGTGCGCAAATGCTTAGCATCATACAAAGCCTCAAATTTCTCAAAGCCATCACCATATGTTTTCATGTATGAAAAATGCCGAGCCTTGCTCACCTTGCTTACAATGTCTAATGAGTCACTGTCCTCCAGCCTAACACAAAAATCTCCAGAGACAAACTTTGCCAAATCATTGATAAGGTCATGCATTGTGTATACAGATTCGTGATCAAAGTCACCTTGTGAGTGCTGAAAAAATGACCTCATGAGGAGATCATCGAAGTAGTCCTCTCCAACTTCTTCTGCTGTTTTCTTATTTTTGGGTTGCAAGAGATCTTCGGCCAACCAAAGAAATACCAACTTTGATTTTGTAAAAGGAAAATCTTTGGGAAATACTGAGCAGTAGGCAAAACAACGTTTGAGATGTTGAGGCAGATAATGGTAGCTCAACCATAAAGCTGGCAGAATGGTAGTCTCCTTATCTGACAACTGCCATATGTCATGTTTCAGCACACTTACCCATTCCTCAATATTTGATTCAGAGCATAAGAGACTGCCAAGTGATTTTGCAGCCAATGGCAGGCCTTTACACTTTCTGACGATCTGTTTTCCAATTTCTTCAAGATTTGGATCTGCATTAACTCCACTTTTGAAGGCATGTTTTGCAAACAACAACCAACAATCCTCCTCAGATATTTGATTTAGATGGTGAGTTTGAAGATTACCCATCATAGATGCAACACTTGCATTGCGTGTTGTGACAATGATCTTACTTCCATGTGCTGCAGACTCAAAGGGTCTCCTTAAGGCATCCCAGTGACTGTAATTCTCGTTCCAAACATCATCATGAACAAAGAAAAACTTCTTCCCACTTAAAGCCTCCTTGAGTCTAACTTGAAGCATATTTAGGTCTGTGATATCACAATTTTGTGAAGTGAGTGACCCGTATATTGTTTGTGTCATTCTAACAATATCAAATTCTTCTGAAACGCAAACCCACGCGTGGAGGTCAAAATGCTGCTTCACTCTGCTATCATTGTATACAAGCTGAGCAAGAGTTGTCTTCCCAATCCCACCCATGCCGACAATGGGAATCACACTTATTTTACTGCTCGTCGAATCATCTGATAACAACAACTTAATGATTGTCTCCTTGTCCTCATCCCTCCCATACAGACCAAAGTCTTCTACCAAAGAAGTTGAAGGTAGAGTTTGTGATATTCTGTGTTTTGTATCTGCTTTCAAATTGAGGGCATCCTTTTGTTTTGCAATGAATTCTAGTCTCGCAATAATGTCCTCTATCTGGGAGTCCACTGCTTTCTCAAAAGCATGAAACCAAGGAGAAAAGACCTTTTTGGAGAATTTCTTGAACATCTGTTAATTCATAAACATCAGAGGAATTTTTCCAGTTAACTCCAAGTCACAACAAAGACTCAATTTAAGGAATGCGACTTAAACAAAACATAACAATAAAACATTCTATTCCAAAACTCTCTCAAACTCTTGGAGAAACACCGAAGTTCCTATTAGCTCAAGACCATATAAAGCTAAATCAAATAATATGTGGAGGGAAATTCACTCTCCATGTTTTTTTATTTTTATTATTAATTTATTTTGAGTATCTTAACACTATATTTTTACAATCCACATTACAAAAAGACAAAATTTAAGATACTAAAAAAGAAAACATAGAGTGTGAATTTCAAGCCCCAATAATATTAAGTCTCTATCTACTTGACTGTTTACAGGAGTGAGGCTTGGAAGAATGCAATATTATCATATTAGATTAAATGGTATTCCCATAAGATACAAGAACTTTTGGAGCTCCTTGGTGTAAGAAGACAATCAAATATGATCAGGCACACGCTTAATACCTATCATTTAATTAAGAGACTACTTTACTAGAGGCAAATATTGAATAACTAAGATGGTTTATAGGATTCTAGTTCTCAAAGTCGTATAATCATAAACTAAAACAAAAAGTTCGTTGTAAATGATGCTATTTACTCATCAAGCAAATAAATATACAAGGCAAACACAAAATATAGAACTAAAACCAAAAATTAGTAAATTAAGATGTAAAACAACGAATTCATTTTTTTACTGTAGTACTAGTGTTAGCAGTGTACCTTGCTTCTGGTACTTCCAAATTCAGCTTCTACCTTGCGCCTTAACGCTTCTGTCTTGATCTCATTCAAGAGGTCTTCAGCATCATAGATCGCCTCTTTAAGCTCAATCAGCCACAGCTTGACATCTGAATTACTTATTTGTTTCTCCTCTGCATCATCGAGAACAGCATTTACAGACAATAATGTTAACTTCAAGTTCTTTAGTAGAACCTCAGTGACTTTCTTTCCCTGGATGAAGTCCATAACCTCCCGAGAATACATCTTAGCAAATACTTCCTCAAGCAAAGCAGAGAGAAAAGCTCCACCCACAACCTCCAAAGCCATGGTTTAAATTATTTGCGAAATGATTGAGAGTGGAGAGCTTCAGAGCATCAGCTGATACCGAGTGATTTGATGAAGTTGATAGGAAACTGTTAATGAACGACCCATTAGTCAAAAGTTTATAGCTAAATTATATAGAATACAAGGAGAGTCGATATCACCTTATCTTTCTGATTACTTTTGTTAAAGCACATGCACTCAAAGATACTGTGGAAAAGCAAATGGGAACAATAAATATCACATACTGGATGTGTAACTTTTCCATTGTGAAAAGACCATAATCTCAATGGACAGTTGGTTTTACAGCTAGTCATCTTTATCAAATATTAGGAAGTTGATGGGAAACTGTTTAGGAAATGTGCTTCATGTGTAAGCAGAGAAGGCTGAGATAAAATCTGAGTACAAAGACTTAAGCCTTATGCAGGTTTAAGAAGCTAATTACTACATAACAAGAGCCACATGTTATAGCTAGAGTCGTATGAACTCCAATTAAAAAACCAATCATAATCAAGTAAAGTCAGTGGTAGTTCTCATTGAGTTGTATTTATGGTAACTCTTATCAAAATAATGATTCACTATCTCAATTTCATAAATCGTAGCTTTATAAAAAATTTCACCCAACGTGATTGAGCATATGATCAGTACTCAAATAAAGCAATATTGACTACTCAGCTTCATTCTTCTCTCTCTCCACTTTACTCGAATAAAGTTTAACGAGGAAAGTTACACATGTTGAGCTCTCAACGACCCCATTTGTAGAAAAAGCAAATACTCTTAAAAACCAACTTTCAGTGATCTTTTATATAATCTTTCCTATTCTTTCTCTTGCTGAAACCAAGCTCCAGTAAAGTTATATTCAATTCTTATCACGTACCCCTCTTGTACAAGAAATGGCAGTATAAAACTCTCAGGTGTAGGAGTCTAATTTGATGCAGAATCTTCCAGAGAAGAAGCAAACTATCCAATGCTTCAATTCATTTCTTTATTTTATTATAAGGAAAAAGAAAGAAGTTTTACTTTTAGCATGAATTATATTGTAAACAACTAAACACTTTAAATTCTATATATTTAGTTTTCTAACAGAAAAGCAGGTAAATCTTGCATTCCAAAGCCTCTCCCAACTGAGTATTGCAATCAACTTTGTATACTTAACGATGAACCATCCATCAAGTCTAACCTCTGCTGCTAGACCAGAGACAATCGATGCTGTTTATTTCTATTCCCTATGCCGAGATCACCTGAACACCAATTAATTTATTTCTAATATTCAAGAGATAATATGAAAATCTACCATCAAATTGGTATAAGCCAATTTACTTTTGTGTGCACCATGCCAACAATAGTTTGTATCAACTAATTTACTTTTTTATGTAATTTAAACTTATTACATAAGTTAACGGGAACTGCAGAATGATGTATTCTTCATCCCAGCTTCCATAAATTGCTGCCAAAACCATATGAGAGTAAAGGTAATGGCATATAAGTGTAAGTACCTAAGAAAACTTTGGAAAGGATGATTCACATAGAGAATGTGTAGAACTGAAACTAGAAGTTTTCAATAAATTTTGTCACCTTTGGGATGATTGAGACTCTTGAGAGGCTCCGACTTATATAGTAATTAATGGCTGCAAAATATCAACATAATTAATGGCTTAGCTACAATGAACACAAATAGAAGAAAAAGAATCTAAAAAAACATATACCTATAGGTTACAATGAAGTTGGTGCTGAATGTATTGCAATTACATTTTTTCAATCACTTCTTCATATCTGTAAAGGATCTAACTTGGTCCAGAGTGCCAAAATTTTGAAAGCAAACAAGCTATCAGAATTTTGACAAAGAGTATTATACTTTGATACACATTTTGATACGTAAGGATAACTGTCATTTATATTTTAACATTCATGAGTACCTGGCTTGAAATGATGAGTTGATGCTTGTAATCCATCTCATTTGAATCGTGCATTGCCAGCAGATGTTTCCACACATCCTTTTTGTGAGATTTTTCGTTTAGTAGAAACAAAAGCCTATGCACACTCACCAACATGCATCTGGAAGTGCAGTTCCATGAAAGAAGGACTAATTCAGAAACTGAAATTGATGGATATAATTGTCTAGCGGAAAAAAAAAAATTCAAAAGTTATCAAGTAATCACTGATGCAAGTGCAGAAGAAATTAACGTTAAAGCAACCTTGTTCAACAACATTGGGAATTCTTCAATCCAATATTTCATAAGTAGAATCATCAACTGAAGGAATGATAAGGAACATTAGGCCTATACAAGGAGTTTAAGTCAAGAAATAATGTTGCATTTAAACGAACACATGCATTAAGATCAGAGGTAAATATTGGATAATGACAGAGTTCATAAGAACCAGTTGAGAGGCAATTTGCCATTTAAACCCTAAAAGAACAGAACTGAATAATTACCAATGCACATCATATAAATTTGTTATTGATGAGTATGTCCTTGATGTGAGCAATCTCAGGCCAATCGTCCCCTGTCTCTTTCTGGCATCATTGTTCTGGCAAAGCACACCTATTGATCTCCAGAAAAGAAAGACTAGTAGTTGGCCCATCTGGCAAGCACTGCAGCCAATGCCAATATGCAACTATTTATGAGAGGTGTGCTGCCTAAACCCCTTGCTCTCCAGCTTCGTACTATAGTAGATGTGGAGTTTTGTGAGAGTGGAGGGCAGCAACCCCTCATCTGGAAATGAATCTGCGGCTTGTTCACATCCCTCCAAGCTAATGCTCAAGAAATCAAGAGATGCAAGTGTTGCTAGAGTCCACTGCTTATGTTTTCCAATGAGTTTCATGCAAGACAAGAAATACAAGGAGTTATATTTAGACCAATAATTCCCACAATCCAGAAGTTGAAGACCAACCAGAATCTGGAAATTAGAATGATCTTCTAACCATCCTGGAAATGTTGTACCCCTATAAGGTTAAATCTTGAGTTTTTGTAGGTTTATATGAGGTTGGAAGTTGTGCAGCACTTCTGTCTCTTTTTCTGAATCCTCAGTATTACCAGATTGACCATCCATCCCAAAACTAATTCCTTCAGATACTTCCCTCATCATGGTCTCCAAGGCATCCACAACATGCACAATATTGCCAAGCCCTGCGATACAGTCTTCTGCACAAATGCTGAAGCTCTCTAGACTCTGCAATGTTATCACCAGTATATTTGTTTAGGAAAAACTTGCCTCCTAAGTTTGAAGATTTTTCATTTTCCCCTCTTTGTACCTCTGATGTCAAGATGGTGCAAGTTGATTAATCTTCCAAACTGATTTGGAGCTTGACAAGAGCACAACAATAATGTTCGTAAATTATACAGAGTACATATATCATCAGGCAACTTTCTTTCCAAAGTGTCAGTAAAGTCTAAGTGCTTTAGATGCTTCAACTTGCTAACTGAGTTAGGCAACTTGCAAATGTTGTACCCTGATCAATTGAGTACTCTTAAACACTGTGGCTTTAGGAATATATCAAAATTTTGTCAAGTTCATAGATGGGAGCAGAACTGAAGTTCAGTAGCTGACTTGTTCTGCTGGTTCTTGAATCTTCTTCCAGCTTGTGGCATAGAGCTTCAGTATCCAGCAGGTCGTCAGTAGAGAGCTTCTTTAAGCTCATCAAGTCATTCCCACACTTTGAGTTTTTATTAAAAACTTTTTAAGTTGCTTCTCCTCTGCATCCTTGAGTAATGCATTAACTCACCACAGCTTCAGCTTCATCTTCAACTTTTGGAGCAGCTGAGGGGTGATCTTCTATCCTTGGATGAAGTCAAGAAATGTGACAGAAGCCATCCTATCAAAGAGAACAGCAAGAAACAAAGAGAGAAAAGCTCCATCCAGTACTTCCATAGCCATGATTTCCTTGTTAGAGAGACAAATGAAAGATGGGAACCTAATAACAAAAACATAGTTCGTCAATATGTAATGTTTTGTTTTAAATTTATGAGAGATCACAACAAGCTTTGACATTAATTTTGAACTATGATCGAACAGTCTCAATAGTAGAGTACCTATCAAAGGTTCAAATCAAGCTTTCCGATCCCTTGGCCTTTGCAAGCTTGCTGTCATTTATGTTATGCTCAGACAGATGAAATCTCCACCTACTCCAAAGCCACATAAAAAACCATGATAAGTTGGTTGCAAGATGGTAAGATTCCGAGATGCTTGAAAACAAAACTGTTACCTTCCCTTTTCTTTTGGTTCCCTATTTTAATGCAGTTATAAAATGAGTATAAGAAATTACACAAGTTTCACATTTGAGAAAAGCATAGGAAACTTAGTGGGGAAAGAAAAAGGAGCCAAATTGAGCACAAGAAACAGCAATGAAGATGTACAAACTCAATGATTTGGTCATCGGTCATGGGATGCGGAAAGTAAATGAAGCACGCATTTCCACAAACAGCTGGTGAGCATAGATATAGTACGTTCATCTCTGAAACCCCTATTACAGAAACAATATGAGGTAAATATTAGATCCGATAACTCCAGCACTTCCCTTGAGTTTGGGAATTGGGCGGTAATGCGGTAAGCTTTGATTTCAGCCTCAGCCGGAGTGCCGGACATTGGAAATGGGAGGCCCGGATGAAGGCTTGTTTGTGAGGGAATGGAAGGAAGATAAGCTTGACCTCGAGGGAATGGAATGGAAGGAAAATGTAAACTCAGTATTGAGATAAATTTTCAGCCGAAATTGGAGACGAAGAAGACGGAACGAATGAGAGTTGTGCTAAAAACTTGGCGGAAACACGCTGTGTTAAAAACTTGAAACAAGTGACTGAAATGAGAGTGTAGATTCGGAAATTCATCCTATTTGCTATAAGTTATAACTATGCCTTAATTTTCTTTTCAAACTCATCTGCCTAAAAAAAAAAAAATAGAAAAAAAATGTATGACTTATCAGACAAGGTATGAGAGTTTTTGGTCTGAAAATAGTTTTCATTAAGTCACACCGGTCGATAAGCTGTGGGCATTTTGCCAGTTTTGGATGGTAACTGAATTGCAAACAGTTGAGTAATTTGGATGAGAATTGCAATCAGAGTGTTCGAATGATTGTGGAAACTATTTGTAAAATTGTTTTTATTTCCATTACTGAGAATTATTTGTACTTCAAGTTTTCTGATCCTATTTTCAAATGGTTTTAGATAGATTACAAGTTGCATTTCTTTTCATTTGTACATGAACTGTGTTCAGGTTTCAGGCACTCTGTGCATTATCAGTAATCTAATTTATAGTATGTCCGACTAAAAGAAATTGATCAAACATCTTTCATCTTTGCGAACTTGTCCAGTATGCCATTATGTTTGGGTATTGATCTTCAAATCTTTGAGTTACTTTGTGGATGGAATCATGAGGGTGCGCAAAATTTGTTTCAATGGATATTTATATTGAAGAGTAGTAGTTTTTAGTGACCCAGAACTTGACTAGAAGATTTTCTGAAGCTGAAAATCTTGTAATGCTGTGTAATGATGAATTTGATTGTGACGAATTGAAAAGAATGAGAAGATATGCAGAGCTCTTACCTTTGCTTTATAATAATTTGTTTGATAACCATGGAAGCTTTCCTTAGTCTTGTTCTTGGCTCCCAATTATTGTCAACTGTTGGTAGAAAAGTTATCAGTTATAAAGTACTTGTTTTTGCTTAAAATGTAAAAGTGTTGTAGTATAAATGTATTGTGTATAAATGTCTATATCATGTAATAGGTACTTGAGTGTATAATGTAGATATAAAGACTTGTGTAACATGCTTTATGCCAAGAGGCAACAAGCATGACAATTATCATCATTGAAGATAACCATGTGGAGTTATTTGATGATGATCATAGTTACCAAATTGGTTTTCTCTTAGAGCATTCACACTAGCTTTGTACTCCTATATAAACCCTCCATTGAGAGAAGAATAAACACATATTACTCTCTTCCTCTCTCTGTTAATTTACGCTTGTCCTCAAACACATTATCAGCACGATATTGTTCTAGAATTAGAATCGAAAATTAACAAGAGAAGAGGAAGTTCATTATCCACTCGAAGTCATTTTTCCAACCATACAAAAAACCTCCAAACCTTACCACATATCAAAGCCCTTGATTCCAGAAGCTCAGAATCGGTCTCAGAACCGCCAAAACCGACTGGAAACAGCCTGAACCGGCCACCGGAAAAGCTGAACAGCTGCCGAGCCCAGCAGAGCACCTGTCGAGAAACTGCCGAGCGGATCTGCCGAGAGCTGCCTAGAGGACATGCCGACACCTGCCGACAGCATCTGTCGAGAGCTGCTGAGACATGTCGACAACACCTGCCGAGACCTGCCGACAGCTCCTGTCGAGAAACTGCCGAGACACCTGCCAAGCAGCTGCCGATAAATCTGCAGGGCCATTTTCCGGTGACTTTTTCGACATTTTTCAGGCGATTTTCTCGACTTTTTCCAGCGATCCTTCCAGTCATCTCTAACAACTTTTTCCGGCTAAATTTTCTGGGAACACTATTTCGAGGTATTTTTTTTTACTAAAAGTTCCTGTTTTGTGAGTTTTTAATCCTTTTTCCTCTTTTTCCTTTTTCTCGGGAACTTGCAATCAAAAAGCGGAATTATAGAAATTCATGCTAAACGAACTAAGAGCGTTCGTAATCAATGAACTAAGAGTGTTCATAATATTGGGACTAAGAGCGTCCACAAACATCAATTTATGACCATATTAAACATCATTGTTTCGCTCTAATCTAAATATTCTTATAAATTGATTTCTTGGTAGCATAGCTCGGAAATCTTATTATTTTAGTTTTTGTGGAAGTTTAAACTCCGAAACTAATATATCTTTTCTTCTTATCTTCAGGATGTCGAATGAATCTAGACTCGACTTTCAAATCCTTGACTTAACAAGCTCGGATTACCATAACTGAAAAACCGACGTTGAGAACCATATCACATCGAAAGGGATATTGCCCATAGTCCAGGCACCAAATGCGGGCCTTGTGTTCCAACGAACACCCATAAAACATGCACAAGCAATTATCTTGATACAATTCCATATGGACAAAGCACTCAAATTAGAGTACATGTCCATCAAAGATGCAAGGAACCTATAGCGAGCGCTAGAAGAACACTTTGACAATATCCAAGATTCCCTCCTCCCTGACTTGGGATTCAGTGGAACAATATACGCTTCTCCGACTTCAAGTATATTGCTGAATACATTCAGAAGCTCTTCAACTCAAAGCCATGTTGAGGTTCTGTGAAAAATCTCTCGCAGAAGAAGAGGTAATTGAGAAGACTCTCTTCACCTTCCCCGTCGCAACACTTTTGCTATCAAAGCAATATCGCACTGAAGTCAATGCTGGACTAATTACGAGGTTTAATGAGCTCATCAATGTTATGTCGGTAGCTGAAAAGCACGACAACATCCTCGTAAAGAATTATAATTTAAGGCCCGTTGGAACCAAGAGCGTTCGTGAGGCGAATTATAATGCACCCAAAAGAGAGCGCAAGGAGCGGTACCCTAATAACAGGGGACATGAAGGGCGAATAGGCTAATATAACCGCCCCAATAAGGAAAGAAATCACAACTTTAGAGCGGGCACATGTGATGGCAACTCCACACGTGGGAGAGTTGGATATGGCAACACCTGTCGTGGAAGTCGCACCATGAGCCGCGGTGGTAGTAGCAACCCTCCTAGGGAATATCCATAACGTGCACCACCTGCACCTCAAATGAAGGGACGTAACCATAATGACATGTGTCATCGATGTGGATCAATCGAGCATTGGTTTAAGCAATGCTATGTAAGTACCCAACTAGCTGCACGCTACAAGGAGTACAGGGAAGCAAGGGAGCAAGAAGCCAACCTTGCCCGAAGATGAAGATAGTGAAGATGTCAATCTCACCATAGAGGACTTCAAAGCTGGAGATGAAGTGCACGAATATGCCGCAGACTTTGATTAGAATAGTCATTTCTATTTTTCAAGAATGGAAAATGTGCCTTAGTCAAAAAATAACAATTGTATTAACTCTTTCTCATGTGGCGCATCGAATGAAGTATGATGTCTTGGAAAGTAATTGAGATCGTGGTATTTAAGCGAGCCTCGCTTCACCAACATTTCTCTCTACTTTCCTGATCATATTTCATTGGAGTTACCAAACAGATTGAGTAACTATAATTTGTCTAAGTTTGATTTTATTCTGGAATAGACTCTGGAAACTTTGATATAATCATTGGCTATTTTCCTTATTAATAAAGTGTCGCACTATTAATCAATGTCATGGACATGTGTTAAATTCCGAACTTTATTATATTTCAGTATGTTTCTTGGAGAATTGGAATGTCTTCTTGATAGTGGCACCACACATACTATATTATGACATAGGAAACTATTTTTATGGATGACACCTAGTCGATCTTCAGTGACTACCATGGCAGGACTATCACAACTAATTCATGGTCGAGGACCAGCTCAATTTATGTTGCCAAATGGCACAAATATTAATGTCACCGAAGCTCTATATGCTCCAAGGGCTGGAAGAACCTTATTGAGTTTTAAAGATATAAGAGCCAATAGTTTTCATTTGGAAACACATTGTGAGTATGGACAAGAGTTCCTTTGCATCACTTCTAATGACTAAGGAAATACTAGAGTATTAGAGAAACTTATGTGTCGCTCTAGTGGATTGTATGCAACCACTATTAGAGTCATTGAATCCAACCATGTCATGAATGAAAATTTATGGGATTCTGACATATATAGGCTTTGGCACAACCGTTTGGGACATCCATGTCGTGATATGATGATCCGTATATTAAAGACTTCACACGAACATCCATTCTTCAAAATGAAAAGAAGTACGAACCAAAAATTGGTCCAAGGAGTTACTTCTAAAGCCTATCATTAGTTTTGCAACGCTTGCTCTTTAGCAAAAGTAGGATCGAGACCATCCTATGCAAAGGACACTAAAGAAAATATACCATTCTTGCAAAGAATACAAGGTGATATTTGCGGACCTATCCACCCAACTTGCGGACCATTTAAATATTTTATGGTGTTGGTTGATGCATCAACACTTTGGTCACATGTCATGCTCTTATCCACTAGAAATGCTGTATTTAAACTCCTAGCACATCCTATTAAGTCAATTCGTCTTGACAATGCTGGAGAGTTTACATAAAAAACTTTTGATGATTATTGCATGTTCATTGGGATCGAGGTTGAACACCTTGTCCCTCATATACACACCCAAAATGGTCTCACAGAAGCTACCATTAAAAAACTTGAATGGGTTGCTAGAGCATTGGTTATGCGCACCAATCTTCCTATTTCTGCTTGTGGTTATGCAATATTGCACGCAGCTGTGCTTATTCGTCAGAGGTCCACTGCTACCCAACCCTTTTCTGTATCCCAGATGGTGACTGGGTATGAGCCTAATGTCTCACACTTAACGCATATTTGAGTGTGCAGTTTATGTGCCAGTTGCACTGCCACAGCGCACTAAAATAGGTTCTCAAAGACGATTGGGCATTTATATTAGATATGACTCCCCAACCATTATCCGTGTCATGCCCCGAATTTTGAATGAATAAATTCAAATCCGAAACATGAATTCAACAACTTAAACAAATAAACGTCCTGAATTTTTTTCATAAACAACCACACCTCACCCACTCAATAATACGAAAACCAAATCTTCAAATTGTTTATTACATCATACTCTCACAAACTTAAATTGTATAGCTTAATGAGCATAACAAACCTCACCAAAGCAAATGCGATAAATCAAATACTGCTACACTAAACAGCTCGATCACCACCCTGGTTCTCCTGACCTGCAGGATTATCCGCTACACAGTTTGAATAGTGTACCAAGACCCGGTAAGCTTTTGAAAGCCTGTATGAGTAAATTTAAAGATTGCACCATTTTAGTTAATATAAATAAACACACAAGGTAACTCCAAATTTCCTAAAATATAAAAGAATGAATACTCTCAAGACTCTTCTAAAAAGCCATACTTAAGAGTCACAAGTAACCTCAACGTTACCCTCATAAGACTACTCACATTTGGCAAACAGACTAGAGTTCTAACTGATTGCAACCACCAGCCCAGCGCGAGAGCGTGATTCACGATTATAATGCTATTAGTAACCACCAGCCTGATACAAGATCATGGTTCACTGATAGTATTCCATGGTCACACTCGTGACCTATTAATCTCCATAGATCAAAAACAATTTATTGTTTCTCAAACAATAAAACTCAACTCCTTTCTCAACATATCAATCACGAAAAGTAAACATTTAAACAATAATAACAACACAATCATACATATTGTTTCATCAACACAATCCATCAACAAATATATATATATATACATCATCACATAAATAATATATATATATATATATATAGACATTCACACTGTAATGCCTATTATTATCAAATCAATATAATTTACTAAATTCGGTTTTTAAATGAACCAGGAGCGATTTACTCACCTCTTATCCAGCTGCGTCTTCTATAAACCAAAATCACAATAATCCAAACGCTCGTCAACTCAAACCGTCAGGTATCTAATCAAGTGCGGTCTTTACTTAGCAAATGAAACACGAAATAAACTTAAATGATGATCCAACAGTCGGATTCTAAAATAAAGACGATCCAATGGTCAGATCGAATTTAAAAGATGATCCAACGGTCAGATCCTCACGGAACCCCCTTGGAAACATCCTATCAAAATTATACGAAAATCTGACGGACGGATCTTCACGAATCACCTCCCGAATCACTGTTTTACAATTATACGAAGATCCAACGGTCGGATCTCGCCCATGACCTCACAAAGTCATCGGGACAGCCATACGATCAACAAAATTAACATTTGAATCAAAACCGATGGTTTGATCTCCGTAGATCGTAAACCGAAGATAAAACGTAAAAAACCTTAAATAGTAACGTCAAAACGTAAATCCACTATTTACCAACTTTTTCTAAAATAACCTTGTGATATATCAAAAACGCTCGTATGGATGCATAGATCATCATCCAGATAATATAAACTCAAAATACGGTCCGACGCATCGCCACACGCGGTGGTCAGACGGTGGTCAACGGTCAACGTCGGTCAACCACCTCTGATGCAAAAGTTGTCAACTACAAACTTCTTCAAAATAAAAGGGTGATCAACTTTCATACCTGGATCTAAGCGAGATTTGGTCTAAATCGTCCTAGATCGAGCTTTGAAGTTGCATTAATCCCGTGCGTCTGATAAGATCCTAGATCTGTTCTGGGACGTCAAAAACTTCAAACCTTGATCTATCGCTCTACACTCCAAATCGTCATGTAAGGAGGATATGAGGATGATCAACAAGAGGAAGAGATCACCACAAGGTGGAGGATCGGCCTGTGCAACGCCGGCACCGACGAGATCCGGTCGGGTAGGGCTCACGGCTCGGCCGGGGGGGCTTCGATCCTCTTCTGGGGGCAGCAGCTGGGCGTGCGGCTGCGAGCACTGGAGGGGCCGGGTCCGAGGGCCGCTTGGCCGGGAAGGCCTCGTTCAGGTTGGGTCGGGTCGGATGGGGGGAAGGGTTTCATGCAAGAGAGAGAGAGAGAGCCGAGGGCTGGGGGACCAAAACGCAAAAATGAGATTTTTTCGTCCTTAATGAAAAACTAAGATTTTCTTGATATTTATAGAAAAATTCCAATTTTCAAATAGTCATAACTTATTCATAAGAACTCCGAATATTGCATTCCACATATGCACAAGATCGTATCGACGAGCTCTATAATTTTCATGAAGGACGTTTTTCCAAGTTTCGAACGTATAAAAAGTCAATTTTCACGACCTCCTAAATAATATTCGTTTTGAAAATAAAATTCGTTCGAAACACTCTCCTCATACAACGACATACGAAGCAAGCCCAAAATTCATAATTCATATTATTGAACAAATATTGAATTACATATATTTATTTAAATGAAATTTCGGGTCTTCACAATCCGCTACATAGAACCCTTGACAGGTCATCAACATCCTCAAGTAATGCATTAACTCCCCACAGCTTCATCTTCAACTTCTGGACTAGCTGAGGGGTGATCTTTTGTCCTCAGATGAAGCCAAGAAGGTGACAGAAGCCATCCTATCAAAGAGAACAGCAACAAACAAAGAGAGAAAAGCTCCACCCAGAATTTCCATAGCCATGATATCCTCGTTAGAGAGAAAAATGACAGATGAGAACCTAATAAAAACAACATAGTTCGTCAAATTGTAATGTTTGATTTTAAATTTATAAAAGATCACAATAAGTTTTGACACTAATTTTGAACTAGGATTGAACAGTCTCAACAGTAGACTTCCCTTGGCCTTTGCAAGCTTGCAGTCACTTATGCTATGCTTAGACAGATTAAATATCCGCCTACACCAAAGCCACATAAAAAACAATGATAAGTTGGCTACAAGAATGGAATAACATTCCAAGATGCTTGAAACTATAAAATCAGTATAAGAAATTACACTAGCAACAGCACGGTTTCACATTTGAGAAATTACACTTGGCAATAACTTCACTCTCAAACAGCAATGAGCACAAGATGCAACTATGATTTATTCATCGGTCATGGGATGAAAAATAATTATATTCGAGTACAAAACCATAATTTGAGCAATGAAGATTTGGTCATTGGTCATAAGATGCGGAAAGTTAATGAAGCATGCATTTCCACAAACAGCTGGTGAGCATAAATATAGCTCATCTCTGAAGCACAATAAGGTAGATATCCGATACCTCCGGCAATTCCCTCAAGCTTGGGAATTGGGCGGTAAAGCGGTATCTGTACCCAACATTCGAAATCGGAGCCCCCAAATGAAGGCTTGCTTGGGTAAGTTGAATGATCGATGTGAGGGAAAGGAAGGAAGATAAGCAAGACCTCGAGATTGTGTCGGCCCAGCAGGTTTTTCATATATGGACTGAACAAAACCACGAGAACATTCAGGTCCAAAGTCTTGGGTTTTCGGACCCAAACAACATGACTGGTCAAAATAATTAAGCAGCCTTCATTTCCACTATTCATGAATTTGTACTAGAGAAAATGTAATCTAATCTATAAACAATGACATTCCAATGCAAACACAAAGCCACAAGTGTGACAAGGGCATCAAAGATCAAATATTACTTGAATTGTTTAAGTGTTTATGAAACTTGAAACCCTGAAAGTTTCATGCCTAAGTGTCGAAAGACAAAACTTCTGATGCAAGATTTGAAGATTATAACATGAGATTGTCTAGTTATCTACTCTCATTTTGTATGATAATAACGTTACACTGAAATGCAAATAGAAAAGGAAAAAAAAAATTGAAGATTTGAACATTGTTTCACAAATTCATTACTGCCTCGGTACTTCTCTTCTTCAAGCATATTGAAGCTGAATAAGAGATCCATTCCTGCAGAGCATATTGAAGCAGGATAAGATATCCATTCCACTTGCAGCAAGCCAGCAATCAATTAGTACGCACAAAAGTTTGCTTCCCTACACAATCTCAAAACAAATTACATAATCACATAAGTGTCAGTAGTTCACTATATTAGTTGTGTTCACAATTAAAATCTAATAACATGATAAAGTGATAACTCAATCAGTTAATAACAATAACTCAATGACTAGATCACAGATTCAAAAGCATAACACACTTTGAAGACTCTCATTAATAACAACATACCACAACTGTGATGACACAATCTGTAATGAAATGGCAATTGACAGATATAGTTTGATTATGAAATAAGAAACACAAAGTCAAAAAGCCACATTTTTATGCATTGTCATTACTCATTAGTCATTACCAAATTTCTCAGTAACTATAATATAAAACTAAAATCACAAACTCACTGCATTTAAATGATTTCATTGTTTCACATTCCTTTTTTCAGTTAACGACAACTTTAGTAGACCAAAAATAAATAAAAAATAAAAGTGAAAGAATGAATTACTAACCCTGATGTGCAGCATCAGAATTCTTTGATATTTTGGAAGCCTTAATTGCAGCCTTCTGTGCAGACTTGTCACCTGATTTCTCTTTTGCATATCCTACCATTTCAGTTACAAAACAAACACAGTTACATACTTAGATACCACAGAGCCCACTCAAATAAGAAAAAATGAAAACAAAGCAGCAGTAGGATAAAATTAAACTAACCCATCTCCAGTACTTCCTCATAGAATTCCATCTCCTCCATTCCGAATGGATCCCTTCATCATCATTGGGATTCATTTCACTGTGTCACTTATTAGCATTATTTACACAACTCTAGCAAAAAAATACACTATTTTAGTAATAAAATATTGATATTATAAGTGGTAAATGTCAACAGTGTCTTAAATATTATTAATTTTCTGTTTGCTTTCCTAGTGTTACCCAGACATTATATAATCTTGATTTCCCATCCCTATAAAACAATGATAAAGGAATAAGTTTCCCATCAATTTTATTCTAAACCAAACGAGGGCTTAGACAACTTTAGAAGAGAACATGCATGTAGACAATGCTTAGAAATGGCAGTAGAAATTTTCATTTACTTTTGTGAGGATTGAAAGTTAATATTCAACGGCACAGGTACTAGAAGCATGTTAATTCTTTCAATCTCTCAATCTATCTCGCTCCAACTTTGACTGCAAAAAGCCATCAAATTTGATGCTATAGAGCAGAGGACTATGAACACATAGTTTGACATACACATAAGGGAATGTTTTGGTATTTTAACATCCAAGAGTATGCATCTGCTCAGGATGATATATATTGCCACTTATAGTTAGAATCCATCAAAGTTGAGCAATGTGCAGCAATGGATGAATCGAGGATTACCAGGAAATTCTTTGTACACATCTTGTTTGTGACAGTTTTCTTTTATCAGAGAACAACAGCCTATATACTTCCAATCACTGCTTCATATATGCAAATGCTCTGATTTGGTCTAAAATGAAGACATAATGTAGAGAATCCTGACATAAACAACAGCCTATATACAGCAACAAACATTTCCCTGCCAATTATGAGAGGAGGGAATCCTGCAAATTGAAGGGAAAAAAAAAAAAAACAAAGACATCTGTAAGTAAGGGGTAAAGCTATGGTATGTTAACATTTCTCATACATCAACTATTTTTACCACTTTGAGAACTCATTTTACTACTTTAAGGACTCAGTTTACCACTTGATGACTCATTTAGTAACTAAGAAAATTTACCACTTTAAGGACTCATGTTACCACTTTGAGGACTAATATTACTATTTTGATGACTCATTTCACCACTTTTAAGGCAATTGCATGCATGTCATACGTTAACACATTGTAGAATTTTCCGTAAGTAGGTACCGCCTAGTCCAATGAAACGACTACTAATCCAACAGCAGAAACTTGAAGGAGATGAATTATGTTCAGCAGCATAAAACTCACATTTGATCTAATAATCACCAATGTATAAGTTCCGAAGAAAAGAAAGGTGGCTTAAGTATGGAAATTATTCAAACCAATATATGTTATCTGTATGCTAAGCTCAACTATCCTAAGAACTATTTTACATTAATTGATCCATATAACTTTTGCTATCTGTGTACAGGGTTTCTAAGCATTCGTCTCTTAGATCTAACCCGTCTTGATCTCCCCACTTCTTAAATGACACATTTTTCTGACCCAAATTCAAACAGTGATTTTAAATGAGGAAGATATAGAGAACTATGATTCCATGATCTGAACACATTATGTATGTGCTATACATGGGCCTATACACTGGAGGTTCTAGAGACTTTCCAATCAGTAAAATAAACCTAAACTGTATAAGTGTATAACAATGCGAGCCAACTCCACCATCTTTTTATTAATTGGATTACTGAATGGTATTAGACGAGAAAGAAACAGCAAAACAGTTACACTTTCAAGTAGACAATAAGTAAACTCAATAATTTGGTCATCCTTAATTTAGAAAAGATAATGAAGCATGCATTTCCACAAACAGATGGTGTGCATATATATTAGAGTTCATCTCTTAAAACGAATCGTTAAAATAGATATGGTGATTCGATACCAGCAATTTCCTTCATTTTGGGAATTTGAAGATAAAAAACCACAAACTAAATTAGTCATAAAGACACATAGTCAAGTCCAAATTCGAACCAAGGCATACAAGTTTAAATAACGTACCTAAGAAAACTTCAGAAAAGAAGATCTGCATAGAGAATGCTTAGCTCAGAACTGTACCTAGAACTTTCCAATAAGTGATGATTCAGGGGCTCCAAACTGGATAGTACCGAATCAACCAGGAAACCTGTCAAAAATTGAAAAAAAATAAAATAACTAAGCGTCAACGGAAAAAAAAATTGAGGGGGGAAGACAAAAAGAAATAAAAAAATAAAAAATTGCATACTTTCAATCACTGCTTCGTATTTGCAAACACTCTGATTTGGACCACAACGAAGACATAATGTAGGGAACCCTGCCAAAAATTTGTTAAAAAAGCTGATTTGATACTAGTTTAAGAGTAATAGACTATGAATACACATTTTGATACATAAGGAAATATTTTTATTTTCAATTTTGCTTTTAATATTCAACAGTATATTATCGAAATGAGATACTTGAACACCTGAAATCCATGAAACTTGACAAATGTGTAGCCATGGATGAACTGGACATTACCAGGAAACTTTTCACACATCCTCGTTTGTGACCCTTTTTGTTTTGTAGAAAACAAATCCTGTATGCATCAATTGCAATCATTCCTCCAGCTGCAGTCCCGTACTCGCATGGTAGCACCACTGATTCAGAACCTAAAAATTGAAGGATATAAATTATGTTCAGAAGAAAAGGAAGTTGAAGTAATGCATCCAGATACTCAGCAGTGGAATTATTTGATAGGGAATCACAAAGCCTATACAAGAATTCAAAGGTAATTGGCTAACCATAGAGGTAATTGGTTTAAGTGCGTCAAAACAATGACGATGTATAGAAATGAACAAATGCATTGAGAAACAGAAGTAATTGGCTAACCATAGAGTTTATAAGAAGCAGTTGAGAGGGGAATTTCCAAACTAAACCGTACCAGAACAGAGAATTGGATAATTACCGTTGCATATCATATTTCTTTGTCATTGATTCGAATGCTCTTGATGTGAGCAATCTTGGGCCAATCTTCTCCCGTCTCTCTCTGGCAACGTTGTTCTAGTAAAGGACAATCATAGATGTTCAGATCAGAAAGAGAAGTGGGTAGCCCTTCATCTGGCAAGCACCGGAGTTCAGGGCAATTGCCGATTTCCATCTCTTTAAGAGAGGTGAGCTGTCTAAACCCCTTGCCGTCCAGCTTCGAAATACAGTAGATCTCGAGTCGTGAGAGAGTGGTGGGCAGCAGTCCCTCGTCTGGAAATGAATCCACAACTTGTTCACATTCCTCAAAGCCGACGCTCAAGAATTTGAGAGAGGTGAGTGTTGGTAGACCCCACTGCATACGGGGGTTTCCAATGAGGAGTTTCTTGCAACGCCAGATGCCCAGGTATTCCAACTTAGACGGCAATCTCCCTTCGGGAAATGCTTCCAATTCTGGACAATATACGAACAAACGCCTGAGAGATGGGAGAAGGTTGTGCATGTGTTGCGGCAATGACCTCAGTTTCAGACAGGTATGGACTGCTATGGTCTCCAGGTTCGGCGCATTCAGCCCTCCATCGGGAAAACAAACAAAATTTGGGCATGAAGCTATTGTCAGTTTGACAAGGGAGAGAAGTGTAGAGGAACTAAGAGATTCTACATTAACATCCTTCAATTCGAGGCTTTCAAGCTTTGGGAAGCAGGCTAAAATGAAGGTCCGGGTTACCTCGGGACAAGACCTCAGACTAAGCTTACGAAGATTCGGAAAAGGCTTGGAACCCACATTCACCACTCCATTAAATCCTTCAATCTCAAGCTCTTGTAGGGAGGGTAGCTGCTCAACTGATGGCAACGACCAACAATTTCCACAATCCAGAAGTTGAAGACGAACCAGATTAGATAAACTAGAATGATCTTCCAACCAACCTGGAAATCTTGTGCCCCCATAAGATCGAATCTTGAGTTGTTTTAGGTTTGTATGAGGTTGGAGGTTCTCCAGCACATCTCTCTCTTTTTGTGTATCGTCGGCGTCACCAGACTTGCCTCCCCATTCCAAAACTAATTCATCCACATGCTTCTTCTTTCTCATGTTGGTCTCCAAGCCATCCATGACATGCACAATATGTCGAAGCCCAGATATACAAAGTGTTCCGCGCAACTGCTGAAGCCCTTTAATCTCCACAATGTTATCACCAGTGTATTTGTCTAGGACAAACTTACCTCTTAATGTTTGGAGATCTTTCATTTTGCCCATCCTTGGTGGCATCTTTTCTATCTGTGTGTATCTGATATCAAGATGACGCAGGTTGATTAATCTTCCAAAATCAGTTGGCAACTCAACTAGAGAATAACAATACGACAACAATAACGTCTGTAAATTATATAAAGTACACATTTCATCAGGTAACTTTTTAATTGATGTGTCAGATAAGTCAAAGTGCCTTAGATGCTTCAACTTGCTAATTGAACTAGGCAGCTCACCAATCCTGTACCCTGACAAATTGAGCATTCTTAAACACTGAAGCTTCAGGAATATATCAAAATCCAAGTTGGGACGGTTTATGTAACCTGATACTACTAGAAAGGACCTCAAATACTTGGCTTCATACAAACTGTCCCATTGATCAAAACTGCCGGTTACACATGAAAAGTGGCGACTGTTGCTTGTATTTTCCAGTACTGTGTCATTGTCCTCCAACCTAACACAAAACTCTCTGGAGACAAAGTTTGCTAAGTCATGGATAAGGTCATGCATTGTGAAAATTGGCTTACCAGAAAAATGATCCGGTACACGTTGGAAAAATGACCTTGACAGTAGATCATCAAAGTAGTTATCTCCAACTTCTTCAATTGTAGTCTTCGATTTTGATGGTAAGAGATCTTCAGCCATCCACAATAAAACCAGATCCGGTTTGTTAAACTTATGATCTTGAGGAAATATGGAACAGTAAGCAAAACAACGCTTCAGATGTGGAGGTAGATAATGGTAGCTCAACCATAGAGCTGGCAAAATGTCATTCTCTTTCTTTCGCAACTCCCATATGTTGTTGTTCAATATTTCTTCCCATTTCTCAATATTTGGCTCAGACCATAAAAGACCCCCAAGTGATTTTGCAGCTAAAGGGAGTCCTTTACACTTTTGAGCAATCTGTTTTCCAATCACTTCATGCGAAGGATCTGCAGTAACACCTGCATTTTTGAAGGCATGTTTTGAGAACAACAACCAGCAGTTTTCATCAGATAGTTGCACTAGATGTTTACTTGGAACGGTACCCATCCTGCATGCGGTGCCTTCATCACGTGTTGTGACAATGATCTTACTTCCATGACCTCCACTCTGAAAGGGTCGGCTCAAGAGATCCCACTTCATTAAATTCACATTCCAAACATCATCAAGAACAAAGAGAAATTTCTTCCCCGACAACGTCTGCTTTAGTTTAACTTGAAGCATGTCTAAATCTGTGATATTACATGTTTGTGAAGTGGCTGCCCCATAAATTGTCTGTGTTATTCTGATAACATCAAATTCTTCTGAAACACAGGACCATGATTGATGGTCAAAATGTTGCTTGACTCTGTCATCATTGTATACGAGTTGAGCAAGGGTGGTCTTTCCAACCCCACCCATGCCCACAATTGGAAGCACATCTCTCTTATTTCCAGTCATACCATCCGCTAACAATAACTTGATAATGGCCTCCTTTTCTTCATCCCTTCCATACACACTAGACTCTTCTACCAAAGAAGTTGTAGGCAGTCTTGCTTGTGGTCTATCCTTAACACCCTCTTTCAAATCAAGCACATCTTTTTCATTGACAATAAGTTCTAATCTGTCAAGAACGTCCAGTATCCTGGGTTCCAGACTTTTGTCAAGTTCTTGAATGGAAATAGAACTAAACATGAGTACCTGATTTGCGCTGCTGCTTCCAGAATCTTCTTGTTGAAGGAATTGTGTCCTAAAACAATCATTTTGATGTAATTATTATTGTAATTATTATTAATCAAAAAAGGGCAAGTTTATTGTTCATTGTTTATATTTAATATTTGATTGAACAAGGTCCAAGGAATATGAGTTAAAGAGAAAGTAATCTAAAGAATTAGATGTGTGAGACCTTTACTCTGTCACACTCTTATCCTAAAAGGTTCCTAGTCATAGGATTATCACCTGGACATTGATAATCCGGAAAGACTAGCACATACTATGTATGCTCAATATGGAGGATGATATGTCTCTTATCATTTGTGTAGAGACACTAATACAAGTATGTGGGTGATCTTAACATAAAGAGTACACTGAACGCGATCATTAGAGTTCTTGTATGGAGTCTTACTTACATGTCAAACTTGAACTCTAAATTGCAATAATACAAATTAGTCCTTTGACCTGAGACACCATAGTTGTCTTATGAGTGAATGGATTATCGCTTGATGATGCAATAATATTATGTCCTGTAATGGATATAATAGATGCATTTATTGGTATAATCAATTCGGTCATGGAGACATGTGAGTGTACAATAAGGAATCTCTATCCTTAAGTAAATAAGGTGTATGTTCAAAGATGTGATTCAATGAGTCTTTGGCCAAAGCATTGAAGAGATTAAAAAGGAGTTTCTAATCACATTCTAAGAATCACATAAGAATGAAAATCACATTAGGGGATTGACATGTTAATTCCATACCCTGATGATGTGATTTAGAACATAGCGTTAGAGAAGGACCGTATTGTATTGTAATTCCAATTGAATAGGTTCTTTGTCATTCTATATTAACTAGGGTAGTCATGATATGTTGCAAGACGTCACTCATGACTTGTGAAGTCCCCGAGGATTAATAAACATTTATAATCCTAATAACAAGGGAGAATCAAAAATGGAGTTTTTGATTCGTAAACAAAATAGAATGGTTTCTATAAACTTCACTGCCTTGTTAATTAGAACCTAAGAGATCGCACATCATATAAGTGGATTCTTGAGATTGTATATGAAGAAGATTAAACAAGAGTTGGTTATGACCAAATAATTAATTAGATTTATTATTTGAACATAATTAGGAGTTTCGGGTAAAACCGAACCTATTGGGCCTAAACGATTGTCGGGTTTTTGGTGTGGACTTGGGCTTCACTAAATGAGATTTAAATGAAAGCCCAAGACACATTTTTAGTGCCCAATAAAATGTATGGACCAGCCAATATATTGGCTTTATGAAAGTCAATATTTTTCTTTTAGTAATTGGATTTATTTCCTATTATATAAAGTGAAAGCATGGACAAAAATTATAAGTGTGTCTCCACACTATTATTTTCAGATTAGAGAGAGAGAGAGTTCTCCCTTGGTCCATTACAAAATTAAAAGGAAAGAAGAACACTTGCATAATTTCTTCTTTTCTTTCATCTTTCTTCATCTCTTGATTCACTTGGTGAAGATCCTTAGAGGCCATATATTTTTGTGGCTTTACTTGTTACATCAAGGAGAAGATCACAAGCACAAGAAAGAGTACAAGAAGGAGTTCTTAATTCAAGGTGCTTCAAGGTGGAGGAAACACACACAAGGAGAGATCAAGGAGAGGAACTTTGGTGGTTCACTTGGATCGGATTAAAATCAACGCTCCAAGGGTGAGTAGAACATAAACTACCTCTTTGTTCTTCATTACTATGCATGCTATGTTTATATACATATCATAATAAGCCAAGATCATGGGTTAAAGGAATGGATTTTATGTTTAGTTAGTAGTTTAATTGTTAAACTAATTCCGCACTAATTAAAAAGTTTTGAAATCCATCCATTCCTTCAATTGGTATCAGAGCCATTGGCTTAATTTTGATATGTTATAAACATGGCTAAGTATGTTGGTTGATGTGATTTTATTAAACCTAGAGTAATATGTAATTTAGATCATAAAATTTGCTTTGTCATAAAAGTTATGAAGCATGTGATGTAAGGTAGATTTTATGATAGCAAGAAAAAGTTTCTAGAGATTACATGTAGGAAGTGATTTAAGTTGTATGAACTTTGATGCATATGGGATTGTATTAAGGGGACTATATGTTTCTTAATTAAGGTGTTAATCTTAGAAACATGTTAGATTATATATGCTTTAGGGTATGCATGATTTTTGGCTTCAAAGATGAAGTAAACAAGTGTTCAATGGAAGAACACAAAGCTGGAAATAAAATTTCCAGCTTTGGAACATGTCTAAACTAGTTATGAACTAGCTAATTTTTCATGGTGTTTGCTTTTACTTTTGATCCATAAATTCATGAATTGAAATTTACCTAATAGTTAATGATGACATAAAATCATTTCTATGTTTCCCTCACCAAATAGTTGGTAGAGTTAGTCATCTTTACTATTAGTTTCTCTAAATTACTCACCAAAAGTTGAAATGAGATAAAAGACATGTTTCCTTAAATCACTCATCAAAAGTTGATGATGCATGATTAAAGACATCATCCCCTAAATTACTCACTAAAAGTTAGTGATCCATGATGTAAGACATTATTCCCCTAAATCACTCATCAAAAGTGATGTAAGACATCATTCCCTAAACCACTCACCAAAAGTTGGTGATGCATGATGTGAGACATCATCCCCTAAATCACTCAACTAATTTACTTGCATTAAATTAAAGTAATTTAGTGGTTGACTTATTTTGATTGAGTTAATTATGCTTGTTTAATTAACCTTATTAATCTTGGTTAATTAAAGGATGTTTATGGACTATGGCCTAATATAATTGAGCATGAGATTGGCCGACTATTCATTTTGAATGAATGTGGTTATGTAATTAAAGTAGTTAATTCATTTGGGTTATGTAATTAATTTAATTAATTCATTTGGTTTTGTAACAAAGTAGCTTATTTAATTTATTCAAGTTTGATTAAATTTAAATGGGAGCTTGTATGCCCCTTATCCACTATTGTAATCGAAGATGGAGGCACATGAGGATGATCCAAAGAAGAAGTTTGAAGTCATCAAGCCTTGAAAGGAGTTCAAGTGCAAAGTGTAATAGCGTAGCTTTGTTGTTTAATTTTCGTAATCGTTACGCGTAATTAAAATCAACCACCCAAACATAACCTTGATCCAATATATTGGCTCATGTTGGATCAAACAATAAGTCCATAATCATCCTATATGACCTATTATAATTGTATATTCATTGCACTTGATCAAGTAATTTTATACTTCCCATGATTCCACTTGAAAAATGTTTTTGATGAAATCAAATTGTTTTTTTTTGAAAACAATTAGTGGGAATATTTTATTATAGATCAAGTATAATGAATATGTGATTGCATTAGGATCAAAGCAAATGCAATGTGATTGTTATTAATAAGATTATTAAATATGAGATCTTAAAATTCCCTCAAAGTGATATTAAGTTGAAAAACAAAGAAGGTATTATGAATACTTCTTTGTGGCCTTCCAGCATTGTAATCTCTTATATGTTCTTGCATGTAAATATCATTCTGAACAGAGGTATTTCTTGCTAGGAGCATTGAAAGAGGTTATTCAACATTTGATGTTGTAAGGTAGGGACAAATTTTGGTCAATATTCTATTATGATGAGATTTAATTTTTGATCCCTATACTTACATGAGATGATGGGTATAGCTTAACTAAAGTAATTTATCAATATCCTATTATGGTGAGACTTACTTACTTTAGAGGCCAAAGTTATGGATATTCACATTTGATGTGATTGGATAAGAGTATCCTCTCATAGAAATTAAGTTGACCTATAGTTCTATTATGATGCGGTTGGCTTAATGAAAATGAGTCTTCCATACTCACTAAGAGTTTTAATTTATACTCTCAAATTCCTTGAGGGATTTGGAATTTGTTAAAATAGTGAGAGGGTGCCATTTGATTCTTAAGACCCGAGTCAATTGGTTTAAAATTAATCTCATTTATTTTATTTTATGTTATGTAGATTGCAATATGTCAGGACATCCTATCACCAAAATTCTCAATGAAAATCGTCTTGAGGGCCCAAACTTCAATGACTGGCTTCGCAATTTGAAAATTGTATTGACATTCGATAAGATCGCTTATGTCTTACAAAATGCACCCCCTCACACTCCTTTGGCTCAAGATGCAACCGATGAGCAACGTGTTGCTTATCAAAAGCATAAGGATGATGACACTCAAGCTAAATGTGTTATGCTTGCATCCATGAACTCACAACTTCAGAAGCAACATGAGAATATGGATAGCGCCAGTTCTATATTACTCCATCTCACTGAATTGTTTGGTGAGAGAAATAGAAATGTGCGCTTCACAGCAGTCAATGAGCTTGTCAAGACAAAACATGTGAGGGGTGCACCTGTGCATCAACATGGTCTCAAAATGATAGGTCTTATTGAGCAAATTCAAGACCTAGGATTTGCACTTGATGCGGAGCTAGCTCAAGATCTTCTTCTATCCTCCCTAGATGATTCATTTTCTCAGTTCATAATGAACTATAATATGCAACAAATGGATCATACTCTTTCTGATCTTCTCAATATGCTGGTATCAGCTGAGAAGCAGATTAAGAAAGAGAGTGGGAGTGTGGCCATTGTCACTTCTTCATTAGCCAAGTCCAAAGGCAAGGGCAAAGGGAAGAAGAAACAAGTGACAAAGCCCAATGGAGCAGTCCAAAAGAAGAAGAAGAAGAAGGAACAAAAGGAACCAAAAGGTATGTGTTTCTTTTGCAACAAAGATGGGCACTGGAAGAGGAATTGTAAAGCTTATCTTGCATCCTTGAAGAACAAGTCTTCAACAGAAGGTATGATCAATGTGATTGAATCAATATTTACAGTTAATAATACTTCCACTTGGATAATTGATTCAGGTGCATCTCACCATGTTTGCACTTCGTTGCAGGACCTAGTGGGAGCTAGGAAGCTTAAAGCTGGAGAAATCACCCTACGTGTAGGAAATGGCACAAGAGTTGACGCCAAAGCCGTGGGGACTTATATTTTGAAGTTACCATCAGGAGATACATTGGAGTTAAGTAATTGTCTTTATCTTCCTATATGTATAAAGAACCTTATCTCCATCTCCATGCTTTTGAAGGATGGTTATAGAGTAGTTTTTGATAAACTAAGTGGTTTTGTATCTATTAACGAACGCGTGATATGTCATGCTAATATTATTGATGGTCTCTTTCATCTAGCTTTAGAAGGTAGTATTAACTGTATGAAGGAAAATGCTTTGGGATCTAAGAGATCTCGAGAAACGGTTAACCCCATTAAGATGTGGCACCTTAAGCTTGATCATATTAGCCAAGATAGAATTCACAAATTATCCAAAAATGGATATTTAGAGTCGTTAGGATCTGATCCTATGCCTACTTGTGAGTCTTGTCTAAAAGGCAAAATGACCAAGTCCCATTTTGGAGGACAAAGAACAAGAGTTAATGAACTCCTAGGCCTAATACATACAGATGTTTGCGGTCCTATGTCCACTATTAGTAGAGGTGGATTCTCATACTTCATAACCTTTACCGATGACTACTCTCGATTTGGTTATGTATACCTTATGAAGCACAAATCTGAAGCCTTTGAAATGTTCAAAGAATTTAAGAATGAAGTTGAGAAACAAACCGACAAGAGTATTAAGGCTCTAAGATCCGATCGAGGAGGCGAATACTTAAGCAATGAGTTTATTGATTATCTCAAACAAGAAGGCATTGTTTCTTCATTAGCTCCTCCTGGAACACCACAACTCAATGGTGTATCTGAAAGGAGAAATCGAACTTTATTGGACATGGTTCGTTCCATGATGAGCTATACTGATTTACCTATATCCTTATGGGGATATGCACTTCAAACAGCAATTTATTTGTTAAATAGAGTGCCTTCCAAATCCGTCCCACTTACACCATATGAGATGTGGCATCGGAAGAAACCAAGTCTCAATCATATTAAGATTTGGGGTTGTCCAGCTTATGTCAAAAGACTAGAAGCAGGCAAGCTTGAAGCTAGATCAAGCAAATGTTTATTTGTGGGATATCCTAAAAATTGTTTAGGATATTATTTCTATCAACCAGAAGAACAAAAGGTGTTTGTTAGCAAAAATGCTACTTTCCTTGAAAGAGACTATGTCCTTGACGGAAATGTTGAGCAAATGATAGAACTTAAGGAAATGTCCAACAAGCCACAAACAAACACTTCATCTCCCGATGAACGACTTCTCGAACCAATTATAACACAAACTCCAAGAAGATCTAGTAGGATCAGGATACCTTCTAAGAGGTATGGTTTATGTCATGAAAGCCTTGGAGAGTTAAATCTCCTTGGTGACAATGAAAACCTGCATGATCCTTCTAGTTATAATGAAGCAATGTCGGACATTGACTCAAACAAATGGCAAGAAGCCATGGAATCCGAGATTGACTCTATGTACACCAATCAAGTCTGGACTCTTGTTGACCCTCCACCTGGTATTAGACCAATTGGAAACAAATGGGTCTTCAAGAAAAAGATAGGCTCAGATGGTAAAATAGAAACCTACAAAGCCAGGTTGGTGGCAAAGGGTTATAAGCAAAGAGAGGGCATTGACTATGAAGATACGTTCTCTCCTGTTGCCATGGTTAAATCCATTCGGATATTATTTGCTATAGCTGCTCACTATGATTATGAGATATGGCAAATGGACGTAAAGACTGCCTTTCTGAATGGCAACCTTGAGGAAGAGCTTTATATGGATCAACCTGAAGGCTTTACATCTAAAGATGACATTCATAAAGTGTGTAAGCTTCATAGGTCCATCTATGGACTCAAGCAAGCTTCAAGGAGTTGGAACATCCGTTTTGATGATGCAGTCAAATCTTTTAGTTTCACACAAAACATGGATGAACCTTGTGTTTACAAAAAGGTCAGTGGGAGTGCTGTTGTGTTTCTTGTACTTTATGTAGATGACATCCTACTCTTTGGAAATGATGTAGGAATGTTATCTTCAATTAAAGTTTGGTTGTCCAAGACCTTCCTTATGAAGGATCTTGGAGAAGCTGCCTATGTATTAGGAATAAAGATCTACAGAGATAGATCAAAAAGATTAATTGGATTATCTCAATCCTTGTACATAGATAAAGTGCTGAATAGATTTCACATGGAACAATCTAAGAAGGGTTTTCTGCCTGTCAGACATGGCGTTCACCTCTCTAAGAAAATGTGCCCACAAACGATTGAGGAAGTGCAAAAGATGAGCAAAATCCCATATGCATCTGCAATAGGGAGCCTCATGTATGCGATGCTGTGCACTAGACCTGATATTAGTTATGGCGTAAGCATAACTAGTCGATATCAATCCAATCCAGGTTTAGAACACTGGAATGCTGTTAAGAATATCCTCAAGTATTTGAGAAGGACTAAAGATTTATTCCTCGTTTATGGAGGTGGTGATTTGCAATCAGAGTTGCAAGTGGAAGCATACACAGACTCAGATTTTCAATCTGATGTGAATGACAGAAAATCCACATCAGGGTTTGTCTTCACCTTAAATGGAGGTGCAGTAAATTGGAGAAGCTGCAAACAAAGCGTTACTGCAGATTCCACTACTGAGGCAGAATACATTGCAGCTGCAGAGGCTGCAAAGGAAGCAGTTTGGATGAAAAAGTTCATCACTGAACTTGATGTTGTTCCTACCATTGAGTCACCGATTCCACTTTACTGTGACAACAATGGGGCAATTGCTCAAGCCATGGAACCAAGGTCTCATCAAAAATCCAAACACATCGAAAGACGTTTCCATATCATAAGGGAGATTGTTAATCATGGAGACGTTAACATTCTCAAAGTAGCATCTGTTGATAACATATCAGATCCATTCACTAAGCCTTTATCACAAGCAAAGCTAGAAAGACATCTTGAGAATATGGGTGTACGTTTCATGGCTGATTGGGTTTAGTACAAGTGGGAGATTGAAGGAATTGTGTCCTAAAACAATCATTTTGATGTAATTATTATTGTAATTATTATTAATCAAAAAAGGGCAAGTTTATTGTTCATTGTTTATATTTAATATTTGATTGAACAAGGTCCAAGGAATATGAGTTAAAGAGAAAGTAATCTAAAGAATTAGATGTGTGAGACCTTTACTCTGTCACACTCTTATCCTAAAAGGTTCCTAGTCATAGGATTATCACCTGGACATTGATAATCCGGAAAGACTAGCACATACTATGTATGCTCAATATGGAGGATGATATGTCTCTTATCATTTGTGTAGAGACACTAATACAAGTATGTGGGTGATCTTAACATAAAGAGTACACTGAACGCGATCATTAGAGTTCTTGTATGGAGTCTTACTTACATGTCAAACTTGAACTCTAAATTGCAATAATACAAATTAGTCCTTTGACCTGAGACACCATAGTTGTCTTATGAGTGAATGGATTATCGCTTGATGATGCAATAATATTATGTCCTGTAATGGATATAATAGATGCATTTATTGGTATAATCAATTCGGTCATGGAGACATGTGAGTGTACAATAAGGAATCTCTATCCTTAAGTAAATAAGGTGTATGTTCAAAGATGTGATTCAATGAGTCTTTGGCCAAAGCATTGAAGAGATTAAAAAGGAGTTTCTAATCACATTCTAAGAATCACATAAGAATGAAAATCACATTAGGGGATTGACATGTTAATTCCATACCCTGATGATGTGATTTAGAACATAGCGTTAGAGAAGGACCGTATTGTATTGTAATTCCAATTGAATAGGTTCTTTGTCATTCTATATTAACTAGGGTAGTCATGATATGTTGCAAGACGTCACTCATGACTTGTGAAGTCCCCGAGGATTAATAAACATTTATAATCCTAATAACAAGGGAGAATCAAAAATGGAGTTTTTGATTCGTAAACAAAATAGAATGGTTTCTATAAACTTCACTGCCTTGTTAATTAGAACCTAAGAGATCGCACATCATATAAGTGGATTCTTGAGATTGTATATGAAGAAGATTAAACAAGAGTTGGTTATGACCAAATAATTAATTAGATTTATTATTTGAACATAATTAGGAGTTTCGGGTAAAACCGAACCTATTGGGCCTAAACGATTGTCGGGTTTTTGGTGTGGACTTGGGCTTCACTAAATGAGATTTAAATGAAAGCCCAAGACACATTTTTAGTGCCCAATAAAATGTATGGACCAGCCAATATATTGGCTTTATGAAAGTCAATATTTTTCTTTTAGTAATTGGATTTATTTCCTATTATATAAAGTGAAAGCATGGACAAAAATTATAAGTGTGTCTCCACACTATTATTTTCAGATTAGAGAGAGAGAGAGTTCTCCCTTGGTCCATTACAAAATTAAAAGGAAAGAAGAACACTTGCATAATTTCTTCTTTTCTTTCATCTTTCTTCATCTCTTGATTCACTTGGTGAAGATCCTTAGAGGCCATATATTTTTGTGGCTTTACTTGTTACATCAAGGAGAAGATCACAAGCACAAGAAAGAGTACAAGAAGGAGTTCTTAATTCAAGGTGCTTCAAGGTGGAGGAAACACACACAAGGAGAGATCAAGGAGAGGAACTTTGGTGGTTCACTTGGATCGGATTAAAATCAACGCTCCAAGGGTGAGTAGAACATAAACTACCTCTTTGTTCTTCATTACTATGCATGCTATGTTTATATACATATCATAATAAGCCAAGATCATGGGTTAAAGGAATGGATTTTATGTTTAGTTAGTAGTTTAATTGTTAAACTAATTCCGCACTAATTAAAAAGTTTTGAAATCCATCCATTCCTTCACTTGTTCCATCTTGCACCGCAGAGCTTCAGTCTTTATCTCATCCAACAGGTCGTCTGCATGATAGAGAACATCTTTAAGCTCATCAAGCCATTCCCTGACTCTAGAGTTTCTGAGTTGCTTCTCCTCTGCATCATCGAGCAACTTATTAACCAACAACAACTTCATCTTCAACTTATGGAGCAGCCCAGCGGTGATCTTCTTTCCTCGGATGAAGTCAACAACCGGACGGGAAGCCATCCTATCAAACAGAACACCAAGAGCAGAAGAGAGAAAAGCACCGCCCACGATTTCCAGAGCCATGGTTTCCTGATTAGACAGAAAACCAAAATGGTTCGTTAATTCGAAATGGTTCTCAAATTATAAGAGATCAAAACGAGCCAAAACATTTATTTTGAACTAGATTTATCATTCTCAAAGCTGTTAGTAGTACCTATCAAAACAAGCTACAGATCCGATCGCCTTTGCAAGCTTCCTGTGATCTATGTCGCTTCGTTTACTCCAAAGTTCCTACTTCTCCTTTGCAAATGGAATGTGAGTTGACTTAGCAAAAGCAAAACGAGGATGAGTCTGTTTCAGCTTTGAGAAAAGCAAAGGAAATTTACAGAATGCGTAGTGGTTAAAGACCAAAATGTGAAAGCAGCCAATTGAGTACACATAACAGCAACGCTTTTTATCCCATTTGATCCATAAATTAGTATATTCGTCATGCTCATCAAATATTTAATCGTGTAATTGGTGGTATCTGTGTACTGAGTTCCTAATTAGACCGTCGTCATGGGTTTTATACATTTTCTATCTGGACTTTCCATAATGCTGATAACACACAGCTCAGATTCCATTTAGTAAAGAAGACAAAAGGAAACAACCCGTACATTGGTTGTTGAGACTTCATAGGTTTGTATAAATTATTTGTTTCAACTTAATTATCAACAAGAGCAACAAGCATCTACAATCTCAGCAAAACCAACCGTTGGTATAAACTTTAATGTCCATAGTTAATTATGCCGGTTAATTAGCAGAATCAGGGATTTGCTTCTTAATTAACACATTTTTGTAACTTAGATTTAAACAGTTGATTTTAAGAATGAGGAAGATATAGCAAACTGTGATTTGGTAACTGCACTATGTCTGTAAATAGATAGTTATTATGGGTCTAATCAACTCATATTTTGCGCATAAATAGATACAAACACATGATGTACGTAATTTCAAGTACTAGACCACACTTCCGAGAATGATGATGAAGATATAAAGAACTGCAATTTGCTAATTCCTGCAAAGACTTTGGAGTATAAACCATATTTTGAGCAATAAACAGACACAAACTCAGTGCTTTGGTTATCACTCGTCAAATTCAGAATGTTAATGAAGCAAGCATTTCCACAAACACCTGCGTGTGCACCAAGTAGATCAGGTAATGCGATACCTTAACCGGGTTGCGGACCCAACGTGTCCATCCAATTATTGACTACAATTTGGAAGGATTGAGTTGGTCTATCGTAGCCTCGTAGGGGGCAATTAGCACCATTTCCATTTTCTTTCACTTCATTTAAAAATAAATAATCTTTTTCCTAAGTTATTATTGCTATCTCTTGTTCCGCTTTGCGTGCAACAGAAAATCTCTAGTGGAAATGTCTTTTGTCACTTGGAGGATCAATCTCTATTACTATAAAGCAAAGTCCTCAAAAGCTTTACTAACGTTTGAACTATCTTAGATACCCTCATTGAATTAATTGAAACGAATAAATACAAGCGTTATTATAGTAATAGTTATTACGTGACTTTGTGAGTCCATGCAAATACACATGTATGAGGCTTGTGGATATAATTAACAGCAGAAACACTTCTCCGAGCCATATGTTAATTTGTCATATTGAGGATTTATGTTAAATTTGACAGTACCAAACTCCACGTGTCTTTTTTATTTTATTATCATGTCTCTCTTCTTCTCCCTCTTTGCATCTGGTCTCTCTTTTCATTCTCTCTCTTTCTTTCTCAACAATTTCTTAAAATAATACTCAATTTGGACTTCTCTATTGGAGCAAGCCAAAAGACATCTCTAACGGAGTATTCAAAATGCTTGTGTCAAATTCAAATTTAAAGGTTGATGTGTCAATTGTTATTTTTGACAAATTTCCACTCCAGTAGATATGTTAAATTTGAACATTATTTTAATATTTTTCAGAATATTTTATAACAAAAAAAAGCAGTCCTTCTCTTTCTACTTCTCTTCTTTTTTTCTCTTTTTGTTCATCGTTCAATCATCTATTATGTTCATCTAAAGGCAAAAGCCAAATCAACACATGCTATGAGTATGACTATTCCACATATATGAGGGATTTCGTTTTGTGGGAATTGAGACTTGGGTTTGGTTCATTGTGCTTGATCTTAATTGGGTGGGAGGTTTTTAGCTCAGTTTTTCTAGATTTGAGTTCTGGGTTTGGAGATGGGATATGATAAATCATTCCATTTGCTAGAGCATTAATATTCCAATTTAATTGATGGAGATCGGTCACCATCGATTTCCTGAGAAGATGCAGCACCAGAAAAAAGAAAGAGAGAACCTCTGTTTGGAGGGGGGAGGAGGAGGAGTAGGAAGAAAGAGAAATGATGATAAAAAAAAAAGAAAATTTCAGAATTGTTATCCATGAGGATTTGACTTATGGATTGGAAAAAATGTCATCAGTCAATTGTTACAGTTCTATTGTTCACCTGACAAATGACCACTCCGTTCGAGATGGTCTTAAAATACAAATCAGGTTATTGTTTCAACAATTTCAAGGCAAAGAGGAAGTGTGTTGGATGCCAACATAGTGCCACATTCTTGATTGAGTATTTCATTTCCGTATGTCTAAAATGCAGTTTGACACTTTGAGTTGTTAGCACAATTATGGTTTAAGTCAGAGGAATAGCAACACTCGTCTTTGGATAGTTAGCCAACCATGTGACTTTTGTGTTCATTCACCGGCTTCCGCTTTAGCTCTGTGGTTAGAGCATCTCCAACAGTGATAGCTATTTTCATAGCTAAAACTAGAATATAATTAGTTGAATATTCAGTTATGCTCCGGCAGAATACCTAAATCTCAAGTTTAATTTAACTTTTAGTTAAATTTCTCTCCTCTCTAGCTAAATATAGCTAGATCTTTTAGCTAAAGCTAAATTTAGCTTTTGTTTAGCTAGTCTGCTGGATATCAAACTTAGCCTAAAATTAGTTAAAATTCAATTTTTTTTTTTGTTCTGTTGGAGATGCTCTCTTGGACTATGGGCATCCACGGTTAACTTTCCTTTTAAACATTTTGAGGGCCAGTACATAGAGGTTTCATGGGAATTGAATGGCAACCCTTTTTTCTTTCTCTTAGGTCGAGTGCAGCATAAGATTGGTTTGTTTAACCCTTGACCATCCATTTTCTAATAATTTTTTAATGAGCAATTTTGTTAGTTGATGCAATACTAATTTAGAAACATTCTCCAACTATAGTTTTCATTTGGTCTTATTGTCTTCTCATTTGGGATAGAGGGCTTAAAGAGGAAGACAGAAAAATCAAGGTAAAACTGTAAAATAGTCTCAAGTCAAAGGCAAGAATACTTATGAAAATTGAAAATACGTACAATTAATTAACAAAAATACTATAAAATATAAACAAAGGGAGTATGGCTTCTCACATGTACGGGCGCATATAGAGAAATGATTATGTAGTCTTGAATTACTATGTGTAGTATGGTCCCAACTATTGTAATACCCTGAAAATTCAAATTAATTTCCAATGACCTTTTAAAAATGAATAGAGATATTCCAACCTCCCAAGTAAAGAACTGTTACAAATAATGAAGAAACTAATAGGTTTAGATAGGAAGCAACATAAAATAAACCAAATTTGATACCCGAGTATTTTGTTTGATAACCTACTACTAATTCTTCTTCTGCTTCTGGTAAATCAAAAGGTAATCTCTCACATTCTGCTAGGGAAGAGATGAGAAAAATGATAAACCCTATAGGCTGACGCGACAAATTCCACCCCCCCAAACCATAGTTTGATTGCGCCTCAACTATATCAATTGTATTTGAACTGTTAGATAATCATAGTCGGTGATACCATCACTGTTACCATCGCTATTACAGAACCGTACATGAGATTTTCACCTCATACGGCTCCTTGAAGGCCATAAATAAATCTAAGGACCGGGTAAGTATTATTTATCTTGATATGTTTGTAGGATGGATAAGGTCAAACTTTATTGGACAGTCCAAAATTAGACCAATTGAATTATGTATGTTATAATTATTAGTTTTATACAATACTTATTTTAATATTAAATAAATAAATTAATATAAAAAAACAAAATACTTCTGAATTGAGCAAAGTAATCGTGGTCATAAGCACGATTACGAAGTTGGAGAGGTGGTGGAATTAGTTCGGACGGTTTTATTACGAAAACGAACTTTATTTAGGGTTTACGAAAAATCGACTTCTTATACGTTTGGAATTTGGGAAAATGCCCTTCATGAAAGTTGTAGAGCTCGTCGATACGAGTCCGTGCATATATGGAACACAAGAATCGGATTTAGCATGAATTAGTTATGACATTTAGAAGAAATTCCATTTTTGGTATATATAAATTTGGAAAGTTTCCCGAAATAGGGTTTCCCATTTCGGTAGCCGCACTGTGCATCGTCTTCATCCTTTCACCCTCGCGTCCGAGGCCTAGCCGAAAACAGAGCACACGTTCTCTAGCCTTGTTCTACTTCCACCGGCCACCAAACGACGTCGGACCACCTCTATTGGCTTCACCTCTTCCTTGCGCAGCTACTAGTGGCAGCCTTGCGCCGTCTTGTGGGCCGTACACTACGGAGGAGCTCGAGACCGGTTAGAGTTCTATTTAGTTCGATCTTGAATCTCTCGAGCTACAGGCCACAGACCCTCACCAGACTTCTTCCTCGTGCTCACCCCGACTTCCTCCAACTCCCAGTAGCAGCCTTGCTCGGCGGCGCGGCCTGTGACGGCGGCTGGAAGCCAACCTCTATCTAGATCGAAAACTGACTTTCGATCCCGATATCTCAAGCTACCAGCCATCATTTCTTATGATTCTTGGACTGGTGAACTCAGCTTGAGGATCTGAACAAGTCTCTAGAAGGAATCGAAGCGAGTAGTGGAGGTTTTTACGTCGAACGGAGCACTCACCGGTTTCTCGAAATTTTCCAGTCACAGTAGCTTCGAAGGTAGATTTCGATCCCTTCCTGATGTTTTTTGATAGCATGCCTTTAGAGTTTTTTGATAAGCTTGATGTTATAAAGAGGAGCAGCCCGCCCCGACACCATTGGCGGTGTTCGGCGGCAGCTCTGCCACTAATTCTGGCGGCTCTTTTCGGCCACCTCCGGAGGTCAAAAATATAGTTTTTATACATTTTTAGATTCTACATTTCAATACGATCATTTCGATATATTATACACATTTTTTGGATATCATATGATTTAGTTATAAATTTTTACGTTTCGATCAATTTCGATTGTTCGATTTGTGATCTATGAAATTAGGACCATCTGATGGACTTGTAGTTTTGACATAATGATTGTATAACTGTTCCAGTGGCTTTGTGTGATCATGGCGAAGATCTGACCGTTAGATCTTCATATATTTGTAAAAAGGTGATTCAGAAGGCAATTTGTGAGAATCCGACAATCGGATTTTCGTATAAATTTGTGGAGATGTTAGTAAGGATGATTCAGGAAGATCCGACGGTCGGATCTTCATGATGATTTTTGGAGGATGATTCTAAAGGCGATCAGTGAGGATCCGACTGTTGGATCATCATTTAATTTTGATCCGACTGTTGGATTGTTGTTTGAGTATGTTTTTGAGTTATTGACTAAATTCAAGTCACATTTGATTAGGTGATTGACGGTTTTTACTTGGGTGAGCGGGTTCGGTGTGATTTGTGTTAATTTGAAGACGTATTAGGAATATCGAGGTGAGTAAATCTCACGTGATTCATATTACGAATCGAATGTCATTATTTACTTTAAGTTTCGGAAGTGAAAATGTTTTATGAAAATAAATGTTTGTTTTAAAATCATATAGACTTGATCAAATGCGGTCCATAGGTAAGTAAAATGATTTTAATTATACAAAATGAATTTCACGATTTCTTTGTGTGAACTATAGTTGGTATTAGTGGTCATTTCTGAGTGGGTGATTATATATATATATATATATATATATATTTACGTGATTATATAAAAATTGGTATGAGATTGAAGAGTGTGGAATTGTGATGATTTAGTTGTATTATGGATTAAAATGTGACTTACCATATTTACGTGCGTTATATATATCTGGACGGTGTGGTATTGAGTGATGAAAGAATTTTTAATTTATTTGGAATATTATTTCAAGCAATTATTATCTGAGAATATGGACTAGTGATTTTGTAGTGATATGCAACGTGTATGAGTGAGTTTGTTATCGTTTTGGGGCGTGGCTTGTCGGGAAACAACATGTTGTGGGAAATGGTATTTCTATTGTTTTGAAAGGTGTTTGAAGATTTGGGAGTCACAGGTTATGATTTCTCCTTTTGATGATTTAAGTAACATTTTGGGTCCATTATGACTCATTTCAAATGTTTTGATCTAAGAGTCAGGTTGGCCTAAGGATCCGGGGTTGCAGGTTGTGACCTCAGGCAAAATATCGTAATTACGCCTTGGGTCGGGTTAGTGATTGCGATCAGTTAGAGCTCTAGTCTGTATGCCAATGTGTCCAGGTTGGATAGGATTTTCTTATTGATTTGTTAGGTTAACATTTGGTATGATTTTGTCACGATGTGACTTGTAAGTGTCATTTTGATAAAAGGTGTTGAGTTTTGGATGAATTTATTAGAGTGAGTTGATAATGTTTGTAATTAATATTTCTGGAGACTTCTTTTGCTTAAATTTCTATTCTTTTCATTTCCGTTATATTGTTTGATATCTTTATTTATTTTCCTTGTTTATTTCTATCGTTGATATCCCATTTACTTCTCTTTTTCATTTTATTGTTTGATTTTAATGTAATCTCCTGAGCTACATTATATGCAGGGATTACTATGATTTTTGATTGCATGCATTTTGGTTATATCCTGAATTAATTCTCTATGCATGATTTATGTTTTATTTAGTTTATTTGGGGAGTGCAGTGATGGGTGAGACTCGTAGAAATTTAAGAAATATTATTATGTATTGTGGGGATAAATGCATCTTGCTAAGAGGAGAGATGAGTGATTCATCTGATTTTGTTGAGATTCAAATGAGTTGTGTTGGCACGTTGTGACTTGTATATCCTTTGATTTTAGATATGCTCATTGTGTTGGTTCTCTGTATTGAGTCAGAATAGTGTTTTTGGTTTTTGGATTTACTCATACGGGCTTGTAAAAACTTACAGAGTTGTTTTATAACCCGGTATACTATTCCACGATGTAGGGGTTATTGTGCAGGTTAGAATATTGATTAATCATCATCGAAGTCGAGGTGGACTTTCTGTGACGTGGGCATAGAAATGTGCTTATAGTTGTAGTCTTTCGCTGTGTAGTGAGTGTATTTACATATTGAATTGGTATATGATTTATTTGTAAACTCTAAAAATTGGGTTACGTGTTGTTTAATGCTTGGTTTAAATTGAAAAAAATTCTGAGCATATAAACATGTTAGTTGAAATTCATGTTTCAGATTTTTGAATCATTATTTTGAAATTCAGGGCGTGACAACTATTATAATTGGTTCACATGGCAAGTATTTTTTTTTTCTTTATCAATAGAAAATTCCTTAAAATGAACTGCAATTACATCGCAAGCACATAACCAAACAATGGATTGCAACTAAAGACAAATAACCAAAGACCTATAGTCCTAACCATCACGAATGGTTCACGCTACATATGTCACGCTCCAAATTTTGGATAAAGATATTCAAAACCCGAAACGTGATAACTCAACAATAACTAAAATAGTACTTAGAAAAAAATTTCATTTAAACTAAGCAACAAAACAAACCAAGCTCACAAATGTCAATACCGACTCATTCTTTAGAGTCACATATTACATTATAGAAAGTTTACAAATTAAACTGAATAACAATTGAATATGTAAATACATCCACCAATCTCACTACACAGCGGAAGATTAAAACTAAAAGTACCTTTGTAAGTCCACGCTACAGAAAGTACACCTCAGCTTCGACGATGGTTACTCAATATTCTAACCTACACAATAACCCCTGAACCATGGAATAATGCGCCAGGTTAAAACAATAAACCCGGTAACCTTTTGCTAGCTCGTATGAGTAAACCAAAAGAACCACAAACTATCATTTTCGACTCAAGGATAACAAATCAACATGATGATTAATTTCAATATTAAATCCTTTTCTTTTTAAGGAAACACATGTCATCACCGTGACAAACCACATCAATTGAAATCTCAACTACAAATCTAAAATTCATTTTTCTTTCCCCTTGACAGAAAGCATTTCTCAATTAAACTAAATAAACCAGTAATCCCTGCATAGAAAATTAGTTCAGGAGATCACATTAAAATCATTAAATAGAAATCATAGTAATCTCTGCATATAGTTTAGTTCGAGAGATTACACAAAAATCAATCAATAGAATGAAAAGGAAATTTACACAAAGTTAGCCTCCAAGCAGTACATTGTACTCATGAGCACGATAACTCAAAATTATCCGCCAAGCAGTACATTGGTAGACAGACTAGCGCTATCGTGCAAGCTTATGGTATCCGATATATTTTCCTCGATCACCAATGTAACAAAAGATTCTCATACCGAAACATTTAAAAAGTCCACATGACTCGAAATGATACACTTAACTCAATCACCACTGTGACAATAGGTCCCAAGATCGAAAACATTTAAAAAAATCTCACTCGACCCAAAAATGTTACACCACAACTTCAAGTACCTTTCAAAATAATATAAATTAACATTCTCAAAGTATATCATTTTTCCTCGAAAATCAGGTCACAAAACCATCAATGAACGCTATACTCTTTACAATCGGTTTTACAATTTAAAACCAAATCAAAAAAATAATATTGACCGCCACAAAATATTGTTTCATAACTCAATTCAATTTAAAAAATAATGTAGAAATCAATTTCATAATATTGTTTTCACACCTTAATACCCAATACAAATTGACACATATAACTCTCATATATGATCAGTCAATAAAAATAATTATTTTTCTACCTCATTACACAACTGCATCAAGATATATATTTCACATAAATATATATATATATATACACACACACAATCACACACACGTAGTCATCCACTCAAGAATGCCACTAATACCATCTATAGTTTACAATTGCAAAACTCATGAAAATTTTTATAATATATCCTAATTTTTACTTACCTATGAGCCGTAAACGATCAAGTTCATATGATTTAAAACAAATATTTACTTCCAAAAATGATTTCACATTTTATCAAACAATTCTAAATAATAAAGTAAATTTCGTTCTTAAATGAACCACGTGAGATTTACTCATCTCTAAATCTAGCTGCGTCATCTATACAGAACTGAGATAACACCCTCATAAAATATCTATCCAAGATAACTTTGTCAAGTATCTAATCACATACGGTCTCATCTCAGTTCACGAATCACAAAGCAATTAAAATTCAAAACCCCTATTTGAACTAAAACCTGGAAAGTAACGATGATTGAGGCGAAACCTCATCCGAGACCATCCAAAGTCTCCATACTACTCCTACTGTCAACATATCAAAACTACAAGTTGATTGGATAGCCGGATCGTCATGGATCAAAAACCGAGATATCTAAACCTATAAAAACTCTAACATGTTCATACGATCTCTGAAAATTACATGTCATATATGAAAATGCTTGTATCGACGAGTAGAAGATAAATGTAACATGAAAGTGTGCCTGATATGGCCGAACCCGCCGCCACGCCCCGCCCCGCCATAGACGGTTGCACGTGCACTACACGTGGGCTACGCACTGCTGGACCGATTTCCAAACCAGGTCTATCCAACTGGTCAAAATGAAGATAATACAGATAGGAACAACTTTTATACGTGGAGCTAAGGCCAAATTGGTCTAAATCAAGCTAGAACAAGCTCGAAAAATCTCAAACGTTGAGCTTTGACTTGTGATTCCGGCCACCAATCTTCAAGCTTCAAGGCTGACATGGTTGTGATCTAGAGGAGGAGAGCGTCACAACTTGACCGGTTTCGAGTTTAGCCGCCGCCAGAATCGGAAACTCCAATCGGGTTCGCCGCCACCAAAATGTCGCGTTCCGATCTCCTGTTCCTACAATATTTGGTGGCGATCACCACCACAGGGAAGACGACGACGATGAGGTGGGCCGGCTTGGGTCAGTGGCACTGCCGGAGGACGTCTGCTGTGGCCGAAAAAGCTGGGTCTGGCAAGCGGGTTCGGGTCAGGTCAACGAAAACAAAGGTTTTAAGGTTTCCGAAAATTGAAGGGACGGAAATTGTTAAAAAAAGGAAATGAAAAATTTATATTTGTAGCAACTTTCCAAAATTAGAAACTTCTTCCGCTAACCATAAGTTTCTCATACGAACTCCAATTTTTGCGTTCCATATACCCACAAACTTGTATCAACGCGCTCTACAACTTTCATGAAGGAAGTTTTCGGAGAAACCCAACAAATAAAAAGTCAACCCCTTGACACCTTGAAATAAAATGTTTTCGAGTAATTATTGGTCTGAAACACTTTCGCTCCAATCTTGAACCATGAAATCATACAACAGACACTATAAAGAGTTCTATCTATGAAAATGTATTTATGATTCTCATCAGATTAATCAATTGAGTTGCTCAATTCATCACAAAGGACTAGGTTAGTATTTTATTTTGTCCGAATATTATTGAGCTCAGCTGCTAGGATAAAGCTAATTTGAGAATGAGTTTCAGTTTTGTTTCCCTCCACTTTGGAAGTTACTTGGATAATAATATCTGGTAAAAAAAAAAAAAAAAAGATATTGACCAAATACATCATTCTCAGAGAAACAACAAGAAATACAAGGATGAGTGATTTTCACGTTCCAGAAAAGCTTAAGAAATTCAGCAAATACATCATTCTCAAAGAAATAACAACATGTCGTTCTCCGTCTGATGCCTAAATTAGTATAGTAGTCATGTTCATAAGATATTCCAATTTCTTAGTGCATAATTGTCAATATTCGAGGTGGGATTCGTGTACTGGGTTAATAACTCGACCGGCCTCATGGATTTAATATCGTCTTTCTCTGGATTTTTCATAAGGCTGACACGAAGACTGTAGAAAACATTTCGTCACAGATCCCATTTAGTTTAGAAGGCAAAAGGAAACATCATAATACTGTTTAATACATTAGTTGTTAGAAACTCTGACTACATTGTTTTTCCTAACTTTCTTAACTGTTGAGTACGGAAAAGAATCTAAATCTTGAATCTTAGCAAAACCAACGGTTTGTATAAACTTAAATAAGGGGATTATAATGGTCAATCAGCATTAATCAAGGATTAGCTAAAAGCCACTTACATTTAAATGTCATGATCTTTTGCAGTTGTTAAATAACACAATTTTGAAATCCAGATTCAAGCAGTTGATTTCAAAAATGAGGAAGATGTGGAGACCTGTGATTTCGGTAATTTCATTATGTTTACGTACATTGGCGTACATACCGGAGGTTCTAGAGACTCCAGCGAGTCCAATCAACTCGATACTTCAAAACTATGCAAGGAAAGACTCTTCAATGTCCTTGCTCATTGGATTTCTGAATCTAAACCTTCATGGTTTTGGACAAGAAATAAACAGCAAAACAAATACTTTTTAACATAAACATAATGAGCAATTCAGGAATTAAACGAAGCATGCATTTCGACAAACACATTGTGTGCATAAATATAGTTCATCTCTTAATAGATATTAGGTATCGAACATAAATATAGTTCATCTCTTAATAGATATTAGGTACTTCGATGCGACTTGAGTTTGGGAATTCAACTGCCTTCAGATCCCTTCCTTGGGCAGAGAATGTGCGGACCAAGTCCTTCAGCCTGAAGTGAAGCCCCAATTACTTGCGCGATGAATCAGCCTTATTGTCTACTGAGCAATAAGACTGGGCACTAGTCGGCCCAGCAGGTTTTTCAGGGACCAAACAAAACCACCGTGAACATTCAGGTCCAAATCTTCCGGTTTTCGAATCCAAACAACACGACTGGTCAAAATAGTTAGGCAGCCTCTATTTCCACTAATCATGAATTTGTACCTAGGGAAATGTAATTTAATCTATAAACAATGGCATTCCAATGCAAACACAAAGCCACTAGTGTGACAAAGGCAAGAAAGATCAAATAAGTAAAGAATTTCGAATTGTCCAAGTGTTTTATGAAACTTGAAACCCTGAAAGTTTCATGTCATGCCCTAGAGTAGCAAGACAAACTTCTGATGCAAGAATTGAAGACTGTCTAGCAATCTACTCTTATTGTCTCAAGATTACACTGAAATGCATATAGAAAAAGGAAAAAAGTTGAAGATTTGAACATTGTTTCACAAATTCATTACTGCTTCAGTTTTTCTCCTCTACAAGCATTTTGCAGCAAAGTAAAATATCCAATCTGTTTTAGAACAAGAGGAATTGATAAACAGAAAAGGAGAGTAAAATTTCAGAGAGAATGGGGATTTCAATGTGTTTATTCATCTCATACAAAGGGGGTATTTATAGGATTACATTGAAGTGTGAAAGCTCAAAGAGAAACTCAAAATGATAACCATCTTGATGATGATTTTCTGCCATGCTTGTTGCCCTTTGGTAAAGCATGTTTACATAAGTCTTCATACACTCAAGTACCTATGATTATACACTCAAGTACCTATCTAAATACTTTTACGTATTTTGTTACATGATATAACATATACGGTATATATACAATTTATACTACAACACTCCCCCTTGGATATTTCATGTTCAATAGTATTGTGTAGATGGTGCGCATCGAAGTTGCCTTGTTAAAAACCTTGCCAAGTAATAAAACCCTGTGGGAAAAAACAACCTTGGTCGAAAGGGAAAAAGAGCACAACGCGCGTTGAGTGTGAAGTATGTTTCTGGATACTCCCCATAATTTAGACTCCTCTTGAAGATTGTGGGAGTTCGGATATCCTCCTTAATCCGATGCTCCTTACATGTTTCTCGAAAGGGGATTTTGGTAGTGACTTAGTAAATAAGTCAGCTACATTATCTTCTGATCGGATTTGATTTACTTCAATATTTAGAAGTGTTTGCTGTTGCTGATTGTAGAAGAATTTCGGCGATATATGCTTGGTATTGTCGCCTTTGATGAAACCTAATTTCATTTGCTCAATACAAGCTGCATTGTCCTCGTAAATGCATGTAGGTTCATTTGTGGTGAATTTCAAACCACAAGTTCCTCGAATGTGTCTATTTATAGACCTTAGCCATATGCACTCACGCACGGCTTCATGTAGTGCATTATCTCTGCATGATTTGAGGAAGTGGCAACAAGAGTCTGTTTTGTAGATCTCCAAGATATCGCGGTGTTTCCCATGGTAAAGACATAACCTGTTTGGGAGCGACCTTTGTGAGGGTCAGAGAGATATCCTGCATCAGCAAAACCCGTCAAAACATCATTTTGATGGAGGGGAGGAGGAGAACGTCGGTCACTATGGATAGTGTTGTCGGCGCTCACATTTCTTTTCTCTCTGTAGGGATAGAACAAGCCCATATCGATCGTACCTTTTAGGTATCGAAGGATTGTCTTTATACCAATCCAATGGAGGCGTGTTGGCGCAGAACTGTGTCGAGCTAACAAGTTTACTGCAAATGAGATATCCGGTCTTGTGCATTGAGCTAAATACAATAATGCGCCTATCGCACTTAGGTATGGTATTTCAGCTTCTAATAAATCTTTGTCCTCATCCCTTGGACGAAACGGATCTTTCATGGGCTCAAGACTACGGTTGATCATGGGAGTACTCACAGGCTTTGCTTTATCTTCATTAAAGCGCCTTAGTAACTTTTGAGTATATGCTGATTGATGGATCATAATCCCATCATTACGGTGCTCGAGTTCTATTTCGAGACAAAACCGTGTTTTCCCGAGATCTTTCATCTCAAATTCAGATTTCAAATATGTAGCAGTTTCTTTTAACTCATCTAGAGTTCCAATTAAGTTCATGTCATCAACATAAACTGCTACAATTGCAAATCCGGATCTTGTTCTCTTAATGAACACGCAAGGGCATATTTCATTGTTAACATATCCCTTCCCAATCAAGTAGTCACTTAGACGGTTATACCACATCCGTCCGGATTGTTTCAATCCATATAGTGAGCGTCTTAATTTTATTGAAAACGCGCTCCGTGGTTTAGAGCCACTTGATTTGGGTAATTGAAGTCCATCTGGAACCTTCATATATATCTCTGAATCTAGATCCCCATAGAGATATGCTGTAACCACATCCATGAGCTGCATGTCAAGTTTTTCGGAAACTACCAAACTGACAAGGTAGCGGAACGTTATAACGTCTATTACGGGAGAATATGTCTCCTCGTAGTCGATTCCAGGACTTTGTGAGAAACCTTGCGTCACAAGGCGGGCTTTGTATCTAACAACCTCATTTTTCTCATTACGCTTTCTAACAAAGACCCATTTATGGCCAACAAGTTTTATATTTGGTGGTGTCAGTGTTATAGACCCAAATACCTGTCTCTTTGTTAGTGAATCCAATTCAGTCTGGATCGCATTTTTCCATTTTGACCAATCTGCTCTACGTTGGCATTCTTCAACGGAGCGAGGTTCGATATCATCGTATTCTATAATTCCTTTTGCAATATGATATGCAAACGCATCATCAATAGCCATAGAATTTATGTCCATAATTACATGTATACTAGTGTAATTCATGGAGATCTCTCTATTCTCTGGAATTGGTTCTATTATTGGAGCGTCCTCCAATGATGTCTCTTGGACATAACCATAATCCGGAATTTTTTCATGAGATGGATTATTTATATCGATGATTAATGGATTATTTTGTGTCAAGCTCGCTTTCTTTCTTGGGCGAGAATCCATCGAACCTATAGGCCTCCCGCGCTTTCTAGCAGGAGCCATGGGTCTAGCCACTGCATCACCCATAGAGGGGATGTCATGTCCTTTATTTTTATGAACATCAATCCTTGCAGGTACGTTTGCAGCAGGTATGTGTGATCTTGTCACTTTAGCGATATCAGAAAACGCATCAGGCATTGATTCTGCTACGTTCTGAAGATCGAGAATCCTCCGCACCTCTATTTCAGACTGTGTGGTTCGGGGATCAAGATGAGACAAAGTGGGGACAGACCACGACAATTCCTGTCTTTTCTGTTGAACATTAATGTTCTTGTCTCCCCCTAATGACGGGAAGACTGTCTCATCAAAGTGACAATTCGCAAATCTAGCGGTAAATAGATCACCTGTCAAGGGTTCTATGTAGCGGATAATGCTTGGAGTATCATATCCAACATAAAGGCCTAAGCGTCTTTGAGGACCCATTTTGGTGCGCTGTGGCGGCGCAATTGGCACATAGACTGCACACCCAAATATGCGTAAGTGTGAGACATTAGGCTCATACCCAGTCACCAGTTGGGACGCAGAAAAGGGTTGGGTGGCAGTGGGTCTCAGACGAATGAGCACAGCTGCATGTAATATTGCATAGCCCCAAGCAGAAATAGGGAGATTGGTGCGCATAACCAATGCCCTGGCAACCATTTGAAGTCTTTTAATGGCAGCTTCTGCGAGTCCATTTTGGGTGTGTACATGAGGGACAGGATGTTCCACCTCAATCCCAATGGACATGCAATAATCATCAAAGGTTCTTGATGTAAATTCTCCAGCATTGTCAAGACGAATTGACTTAATAGGATGATCGGGGTGGTGAGCCCTTAATTTAATGATTTGTGCTAGGAGTTTAGCAAATGCAGCATTTCTTGTGGATAAGAGCATGACATGTGACCAACGTGTCGATGCATCAACCAACACCATAAAATATCTAAATGGTCCGCAAGTTGGTTGGATAGGTCCACAAATATCACCTTGTATTCTTTGTAAGAATGGTATATTTTCTTTAGTGTCCTTTGCATAGGATGGTCTTGATCCTACCTTTGCTAAAGAGCAAGCTTTGCAAAACGAATGATACACTTTAGAAGTAACTCTTTGGACCAATGTTTGGTTCGTACTTCTTTTAGTTTTGAAGAATGGATGTCCGTGTGAAGTTTTTAATATACGGAGCATCATGTCACGACCTGGATGTCCCAAACGGTCGTGCCAAAGCTTGTATGTGTCAGGATCCCATAATTTGTCATTCATGACATGGTTGGATTCAATGACTCTAATAGTGGTTGCATACAATCCACTAGAGCGACACATAAGTTTCTCTAAAACTCGTGTATTTCCGTAGTTTTTAGAGGTGATGCAAAGGAACTCTTGTCCATTCTCACAATGTGTTTCCACATGAAAATCATTGGCTCTTATGTCTTTAAAGCTTAATAGGGTCCTTCCGGCCCTTGGAGCATATAGAGCTTCGGCGACATTAATATTTGTGCCATTTGGTAACAAAAATTGAGCTGGTCCTCGACCATGAATCAATTGTGATGGTCCTGCCATCGTAGTTACTGAGGATTGACTGGGTGTCATCCATAAAAATAATTGCCTATGTCGCAATATCGTATGTGTGGTGCCACTATCAAGAAGGCATTCCAATTCTCCGGAAAACATACTGAAAGGAATAAAGTTCGGAATATTAACACATGTCCATGACATTGAATGCGATACTTTATTAATAGGGAAAATAGCCAATGATTACATCAAAGTTATTCATAAGTCTATTTCAAATATCAAACTTTAGACAAATTGCTATCACTCAATCCGTTTGGTAATTCTAATGGAATATGACCAGGAAAGTAGAGAGATGTTGGTGGAGCGAGGCTCGCTTAAATACCCCGATCTCAATTGCTTTCCTAGACATCATACTTCATTGGGTACGCCACATAAGAAGGAGTTTAATACAATTGTTATTTATTGACTAAGGCACATTTGCCATTCTTGGAAAATAGAAAGAGGATTATTCTAATCAAAGTCTGTGGCATCCTCGTGCTCTTCATCTACAGCTTTGAAGTCCTCAACAGTGAGATTGACATCTTCACTATTTTCATCTTCGACAAGGTTAGCTTCTTGCTCTCTTGCTTCCCTGTACTCCTTGTAGCGTGCAGCTAATTGGGTACTTGCATGACATTGTTTAAACCAATGCTCGATTGATCCACATCTATGACACATGTCATTGTGGTTCCCTCCCTTCATTTGAGGTATAGGTTGTGCAGGTTGTACAGTTTGTACAGGTTGTGCAGGTTGTGCACGTTGTGGATATCCCCTAGGAGGGTTGCTGCTACTACCACAGCGCATGGTGCGACCTCCACGGTTCATGGTGCTATTTCCACGGCCGGTGTTGCCATATCTCCCTCTTCCACGTGTGGAGTTACCATCACGTGTGCCCGCTCTAAAGTTGCGGTTTCCTTCCCTGTTGGGGCGGTTATATGGACCTGTTCGTCCTTCATGTCCCCTATTATTAGGGTACACATGTCCCCTATTGTTGGGGTACCGCTCCCTGTGCCCTCTCTTGGGTGCATTATAATTTGCCTCACGAACGCTCTTGGTTCCAATGGGTCTTGAATTATAATTCTTTACGAGAATGTTGTCGTGCTTTTCGGCTACCGACAAAATATTTATGAGTTCATTGAACCTCGTAATTCGTCCAGCATTTACTTCAGTGCGATACTGCTTTGATAGCAAAATTGCTGCAACAGGGAAGGTGGAGAGAGTTTTCTCAATTAGCTCTTCTTCTGTGAGGGGTCTTTGACAGAATCTCAACATGGATTTAAGACGAAGAGCTTCTGAATTGTACTCAGAAATAGACTTGAAGTCTGAGAAGCGTACATCGTTCCACTGAACCTTCAAGTCAGGGAGGAGAGAATCTTGGATATTGTTAAAGCGCTCTTGTAATGCTTCCCATAAATCCTTTGCATCTTTGATGGACATGTACTCTAGCCTGAGTGCTTTGTCCATATGACGTCGCATCAAGATGATTGCTTGTGCATGCTTCTTGGGTGATCGAGGGAACACAAGAGCCGGGTTTGGTTCATGGATGATGGGCAATATCCCCTTCGATGTGAGATGGTTCTCAACGTCGGTTTTCCAGCTATGGTACTCCGAACCTGTTGAGTCAAGGATTTGAAAATCGAGTCTAGGTTCATTCGACATCCTTGAAGATAAGAAGAAAATATTAGTTTCGGAGTTAAAACTTCCACGAAAAATAATAAGATTTCCGAGCTATGCTACCAAGAAATCAATTTCTAAGAATCATTGTGAACACTCTTAGTTCATTGATTACGAACGCTCTTAGTTCGTTTGGCGTGAATTGCTATAATTCCGCTTTTGATTGTAAGTTCCCGAGAAAAAGGAAAAAGGAGAGAAAATAAATAAAAAACTCAAAAACGGGAACTTTTAGTAAAGAATACCTTGGAATAGTGTTGCCGGAAATTTTTGACCGGAAAAATTATTGGAGGTGACCGGAAAGATCGTTGGAAAAAGTCCAGAAAAATCGCCGGAAAAGTCACCGGAAAAGTGTCGAAAAAGTCACCGGAAAGTCGCCGCGCAAATCTGTCGACAGATGTGTCGACAGCTGCTCGGCAGATGGCTCGGAAGCTGCTCGGCAGCTGCTGCGCAGCGTCTCGGAAGCTGCTCGGCAGCTGCTGCGCAGGGGCCTCTGCAGCGTCTCGGCAGCTGCTGCGCAGGGCCTCGGCAGCTGCTGCGCAGGGCTCTCGGCAGCGTCTCGGCAGCTGCTGCGCAGGGCTCTCGGCAGCTTCTCGGCAGCTGCTGCGCAGCTCTCTCGGCAGGTCTCGGCAGCACCTCGGCAGCTGCTGCGCAGCTCTCGACAGCACCTCGGCAGGTCTCGACAGCACCTCGGCAGCACCTCGGCAGGACCTCGGCAGCTCTCGGCAGCGGTCCGGTTTGGTTTTTTCGGCTTCCGGCGGCCGGTTCAGGCCGTTTCCGGCCGGTTCCGGTGAATCTGAGACCGGTTCCGGGCTCCTGGAATCAAGGGCTTTAATCTGAGCTAGGGTTTGAGGATTTTTTGTAGGTTTTGAAAAACGACTTCGATTGATGAAGAACTCTTCTTTCGTCAATTTTTCGATTCTAATTCTAGAGCAACTTCGTGCTGATAACGTGTTTTAGAACAAGAGGAATTGATAAACAGAAAAGGAGAGTAAAATTTCAGAGAGAATGAGGATTTCAATGTGTTTATTCATCTCATACAAAGGGGGTATTTATAGGATTACATTGAAGTGTGAAAGCTCAAAGAGAAACTCAAAATGATAACCATCTTGATGATGATTTTCTGCCATGCTTGTTGCCCTTTGGTAAAGCATGTTTACATAAGTCTTCATACACTCAAGTACCTATCTAAATACTTTTACGTATTTTGTTACATGATATAGACATATACGGTATATATACAATTTATACTACAACACAATCCACTTGCAGCAAGCCAGCAATCAATTAACAAGCACACAAGTTTGCTTCCCTACACAATCTCAAAAAACCAATAACATAGTCACTTAAGTTCAGTAGTTCACTATATTAGTTGTGTTCACAATTAATATCTAATAACATGATAAAGTGATAATCACAGATTCACAATAATAAGACACTTTGAAGACTCATAGTCTCATTTACAACAACACAACTACAATTGTGATGACACATTCTGTGATACAAACTCCCTGCATTTCAATGATTTCATTGTTTCACATTCCTTTTCTCAGTCAACTACAATTTTAGTAGACCGGAAAAAAAAAAAAAAGATAGAAAGTGACAGAATGAATTACTGACCCTGATGTGCAGCATCAAAATTCTTTGATTTTTTGGAAACCTTAATAGCAGAGCCGTCCGTAAAGACTTGTCACCTAATTTCTCTTTTGCATATCCTGCTATTTCAGTTATATTCACAAACACAGTTAGATACCATAGAGCCCACTCAAATAAGGAAAAATGAAAACAAAGCAGTAGGATACAATTAAACTTACCAAATTTCACTTCCTCCTAGAATTTCATCTCCTCCATTCCGAATGGATCCCTCCATCATCTTTGGGATTCATTTCGCTGTGTCACTTCTTAGCATTAGTTACACATCTCTAGCAATAATTACACTATTTTAGTTTATAAAATATTGATATTATAAGTTGTAAATGTCAACGTTTTCTTAAATATTATTAATTTTCTGCTTGCTTTCCTAGTGTTATCAAAACATTAAAAAATCTTGATTTCCAATAAAAACAAAAACTAAAGGAATAAGTTTCCCATCACTTTTATTCTCAAACCAAACGAGGGATTAGACAACTTTGGAAGAGAAAATGCATGTAAACAATGCTTAGAAATGCAAGTAGAAATTTTCATTTACTTTTGTGAAGATTGAAAGTTAATATTCAACCACTGGAGCTGGTGCCTCAAGTAATAGAAGCATCTGCAGTTAAGGAAAATTCTTTCAATTTCTCAATCTAACTCGGTCCACAATATTTCAATGTAAAGTATCTTACTCTAACTCGCACTAACTTTGACCTCAAAAAGCTGTCAAGTTTGATGCTAAAGAGCAGAGGACTATGAACACACAGTTTGATGTACATTTAAGGGAATGTTTTTGGTATTTTAACATTCATGAGTATGCATCTGTCTCAGGATGATATAGAATGACACTTAATACTCCATCAAAGTTGAGCAATGTGCAGCCATGGATGGATCGAGGATTACCAAGAAATTCTTTGTACACATCCTGTTTGTGACAGTTTTCTTTTATTAGAAAACAACAGCCTATATACAACAGCACACATTGCCCTGCCAATTATGAGAGGAGGGAAGCCTGTAAATTAAAATAAAAATTTCTGTAAGAAGGTACTTCCCAGTCCAATGAAATGACTACTAATTCAACACCTGAAACCTGAAGGAGATGAAATATGTTCAGCAGCATAAAACTCACATTTGATCTAATACTCACAAAAGCATAAGTTCCGAAGAAAAGAAAGGTTGGTTAAGTAGCTAATCTTATCTGACAGGATGGAAATTATTCAAACCAATATATGTTATCTATATGCTAAGCTCAAGTATCCTAAGAACTATTTTACATATAAATGTATAATCGATCCATATAATTTTTGTTATCTGTGTACTGGGTTTCTAAGCGTTCCAAAAAAGTCTCTTAGATCTCACCGTCTAGGGCTACTCCACTTTTAAAAATACACAATTTTCTCACCCAGATAAGATATAAAGAACCATGATTCGATGATCAGAATACATAATATATGTGCTATACAAGGATCTATACACCGGAGGTTCTAGAGACTTTCCAATGAGTAAAATCAACCTAAACTATATAATGCAAGCCAGACAGCACTACTTTTTTAATTAATTGGATTACTGAATGGTTTTACACGAGGAAGAAACAGCAAAACAATTACACTTTCAAGTATACAATAAGTTACAAACTCAATAATTTGGTCATTCTTCATCAAATTTAGAAAGATAATGAAGCATGCATTTCCACAAACCGATGGAGTGCATATATAGAGTTCATCTCTTAAAAGTTAAAACGTATGACTAAAATAGATATGGTGATTCTATACCGGCAATTTCCTTGATTTTAGGAATTCGAAGATAAAAAAACCAAACTAAATTGGTCATAAAAACACATAGTCAAGTCCAAATCAGAACCGCAAGGCATACAAGTCTAAATAATGTACTGAAGAAAACTTCAGAAAAGAAGATCTGCATAGAGAATGCTTAGCTCAGAAATGTACCTAGAACTTCAATAATTGATGATTCAGAGGCTCTAAACTGGATGGTAACCGAATCAACCAGGGAACCTGTCAAAAATTGAAAATAATAAAATAACTAAGCGTCAAGGAGAAGAAAAAAAAATAAAAAAGAGGGGTAAAGACAAAAAGAAACAAAGAATATTAAAAAGAGAAATATCAAGAGGTGTCAATGAAGTTGGTGCTGAAAGTACTAGAGCCACCTGCAATCACATTCTTTCAATCACTGCTTCGTCTATGAAAACATACTGATTTGGTCCACAATGAAGACATAAGGTCGAGAATCCTGACATAAATTTTAAATAAAAAGCTGTCAAAATTTGATACTAGTTTAAGAGGATTATACTATGACTACACATTCTGATACATAAGGGAATATTTTACTTTCAATTTTGTTTTTAACATTTAACAGTACATTATTGAAATGAGATACTTGAGTCCCCAGAAATCCATGAAACTTGACAAATATGTAGCCATGGATGAATCGAGCTTTACCAGGAAACTTTTCACACACGTCTTTTGTTATATTTTTCATTTTGTAGAAAACAAAATCTCGTATACATTGGCAATCATTCCTCTAGTGCAGTCCCGTACTCGCATAATAGCACTACTAATTCAGAACCAAAAAATTGAAGGATATAAATTACGTATAAATTAGGTAATGCCCATATCCAAGGTGCCATTGAGCTGGTTGTTCCTCAGGACCCTGTCACCACATCATATATCATCTCACAAAAATATAAGAAGATTGCTTCTGCTCTAAAAGGAACCAACTGCAGCATTTATTTACCACATTTATAGTGGTACACAAAATCATGCCATGCCAATACTCACACAGTCTGTAAGTTTGAAAGGCTGAATAGAGCAGCAGGTATTTCTCCTTGAAGTTGTGTGTCCTCCATCATTCTGGTTTACAAGATAAAAAGGTTATAAAACAATGTAGACTTCTGGTTCAGATGCATCTACGCCACACAGGACAGGAGGGTTGACAAAGGACTTACAATGTGGTCAAAGACTCTAGTGTTGAAAACCATGGTGTAACATCAGACACGTTAAAACTATTATTGCTGAAATCCCTGCAGCAGAAAAGAAAAGCAAAGAAAAGGAAAAAAAAAAAAGAAGTAAATAGTGAATAGTGAATAGTGAATAGTGAATAGAGAAAACAAAGACGAATTATATTCTGGTTAAACTAAAAAAGTAGTTAAATTTTTTTATAACTTACATAATGGAGAAGGTTCATGCCAGTAAGGTCTAGAGCAGGGCCGCTTAGCTTGTTATTAGACAAGAATCTAAGAAAATGATCACCAGAGGCCTCTATAAGATTTTCATACTAAACGGTAACAACTCTCCTGGAACAGTATAAAGTAATATCTGGCAAGGTTTTAATCTACTCACAGCTGAGAGACATTTATAAGACTGTCGAGCCTCAGAAGAATAAGGCTCAGTTAACATGTCTCTATCAAATCGCCTGTAATGAGACAGTATTACTTCATTAAAAGAACTTGATTCGGACAAAAACATAACAAAAAATAGAACCCACATAATGTATTAGAGAATTTGTGGAATTGATACTCACACAACCTCAAAACTCAAAAGACTTCACAAGTCCAAGGCTGGAAGGGATGCTGCCAATGAGTTGATCAATGTCGAAGAGCCTGAGCAGGAAATGTATAAGGGGATGCTAATTGTATGAGGATAATACGAAAAGACTCAAAGGGAAACAGGTCACACTTTCTACAATGCACAGATATCCCCAATTCTCAGTGTCTACATTTCCAGTATATCTGTGTATGGGTGTGTTGTGTCATGTATTTAATGTTAACATGTATCAGGCTCATGTTTGAGCAATTAAGCTAAAAAGCTTTGATGGAATTGTGCCTGAGAGCTTATTCATTCCGAGATGACTACAAAATATGGAGACAGTCTTAGATGATTCAAGGATACCATTACAGGAAAATCTACCAAGCAATGGACAATAGAAAAAAAAGAAAAAAAGGAAGAAGATCGAAGTTGGCATACAAGCGCTTGCAAGGACTGAGCATGTAAAGACCAGGTTCACCACCATCAGAAACTGGGATGGGTCCTTCAAGGTTGTTGTCAGCTCGATCCAGCAAATATAGTTTAGACAGACTACCAATGGAAGATGGTATCCTCCCACTAAATCTATTAGAATTCAGAGACCTGTGATTTCATAAACGAAAAGAGCACAATGACCACCAAATATTTGTAAATTTCAGATAGATGAGCAGATATAGAAAATCGTGTCATTTACAGCATCCAATATAATATCCATAAGAATGTTCATCTTTCAGCTGAGCATAAAACATTTATGAAGGAATACAAAATTCTTACAGAGATATTAGCTCCTGTAGAAACCCTATAGTAGGAGGGGAGAAGCTGCAACCAACCAGAATTCTGCAATGGACCCAAGCAAGCAGCTTTATGAGAAAATTTTAAAATGGCATTGTAGTTTTAACAGTTGGTCTCCAAGTAAAATAGTACAGTTGGTCTCCAAGTAAAATAGTATTTCCTACAAGTTAGATAGCTTCTTCAAACTCCCAATTTCTGCTGGGAGTGGTCCTGTCAGTCCCTTGTTGTAAGATAGATCCCTAGATGAAGATACTCATGAAAGAAGAATTAGAACACTTATTGGAACACTTAAGATTTTGCTCCATCTGGTTATAAAACTTGGTAGAAAATTAGTTTTTCAATAATTTATGATGATACAAGTAACATTCCAAGTTCATCAAGCCTTGAGAGTGTGTAGCAAATCTTATGACATCTGCATTATGCCGACTAATAAATAGTTTTGACTCACCGGGAAGTTTCTATCTCAGCAGTGGAATCATCTGATTAGGGAATTACAAAGCACCTGGAGCCTATACAAGAATTCAAATGTAGAGGTCAAAACAATGATATTGTATAGAAATGAACAAATGCATTGAGAAACAAAGGTAATTGGCTAACCATAGAGTTTATAAGAAGCAGTTGAGAGGGAAATTTACTAACTAAACCGTACCAGACGAGAGAATTGGACAATTACCGTTGCACCTCATATGATTTGAATGGTCTTGATGTGAGCAATCTTGGGCCAGTCTTTCCCCCGTCTCTCTCTGGCAACGTTGTTCCAGTAAAGGACAATTAGAGATGAACAGATCAGAAAGAGAAGTGGGTAGCCCTTCATCTGGCAAGCACCGGAGTTCAGGGCAATTGCGAATTAGCAACCCTTTTAAGAGAGGTGAGCTGTCTAAACCCCTTGCCGTCCAGCTTCCAAATACAGCTGATTTGGAGTCCTGAGAGAGTGGTGGGCAGCAGCAGCCCCTCGTCTGGAAATGGATCTACAACTTGTTCACATCCCTCAAGGGCGACGCTCAAGGCATTGAGAGAGGTGAGTGTTGGTAGACCCCACTGCATACGGTTTCCAATGAGGAGTTTCTTGCAACCCGTGATGTCCAATTCCTCCAACTTAGACGGCAATCCCCCTTGGGGAAATGATTCCAATTCTGGACAATCAGATAGCCACAAGCACCTGAGAGATGGGAGAAGGTTGTGCATGTGCTGTGGCAGTGACATCAGTTTCGGACATTTCCCGACTTTTATGGTCTACATTAACATCCTTCAATTTGAGGCTTACAAGCTTTGGGAAGCAGGCTAACATGAATGCCCCGGTTACCTCGGGACAAGACCTCAGACGCAGCTTACGAAGATTAGGAGAAGACTTAGATTAGAACCCACAGTCACCACTCCATTAAATCCTTCAACCGAAAACTCTTGGAGGGAGGGTAGCTGCTCAACTGATGGCAACGACCAACAATTTCCGCAATCCAGAAGCTGAAGACGAACCAGATTAGATAAACTAGAATGATCTTCCAACCAACCTGGAAATCTTGTGCCCCCATAAGATTGAATCGTGAGTTGTTTTAGATTTGTATGAGGGTGGAGGTTCTCCAGCACATCTCTCTCTTTTTGTGAATCGGCGGTGTCACCAGACTCGCCTCCCCATACCAAAACTAATTCATCCACATGCTTCTTCTTTCTCATAATGGCATCTGTGACATGCACAATATTGCGAAGCCCCGAGATACGAAGTGTTCCGCGCAACTGCTGAAGCTCTTTAATCTCCACAGTCTTACCACCAGTGTATTTGTCTAGGACAAACGTACCTCTTAATGCTTGGAGATGTTGAAAAAATGATCTTGACACTAGATCATCAAAGTAGCTATCTCCGACGTCTTCAAATGTCCTCTTGGATTCCAACGGTAAGAGATCTTCAGCCATCCACAACAAAACCAGGTTTGATTTGTGAAGCTCATAATCTTGTGGAAATATGGAACAGTAAGCAAAACAACGCTTCAACTGTGGAGGTAGATAATGGTAGCTCAACCACAGAGCAGGCAAAATGTCATTCTCTTCATCCCGCAACTCCCATATGTCATTGTTCAATATTTCTTTCCATTTCTCAATAGTCGGTTCAGAACGTAAAAGAGCCCCAAGTGATTTTGCAGCTAAAGGGAGTCCCTTACACTTCTGAGAAATCTGTTTTCCAGTCACTTCAAGCGACGGATCTGCAGTAACACCTGCATTCTTGAAGGCATGTTTTGAGAACAACAGCCAGCAGTTTACCCCAGACAATTGCTTCAGATTTTGACTATCTAAGGTGCCAATCCTGCATGCGACATCTTCAATACGTGTTGTGACAATGATCTTACTTCCAGGACCTCCACTCTTAAAGGGTTGGCTCAAGAGATCCCACTCCCTAGTACTCACAGTCCAAACATCATCAAGAACAAAGAGAAATTTCTTCCCTGACAACGTCTCCTTTAGTTTAACTTGAAGCATGTTTAGGTCAGTGATATTACAAGTTTGTGAAGTGACGACCGCCCCATAAAGTGTCTCTGTTATTTTGGTGACATCAAATCCTTCAGAAAACCATGACTAATAGTCAAAATGTTGCTTGACTTTGTCATCGTTGTATTCGAGTTGAGCAAGGGTGATCTTTCCAAGGCCACCGGCGGAACCAGGATGAAAATTAGGGGTGGGTTAATTTAAAGAGCTTACCAGATTTTTTTTTTTTTGTCAACGATGATTCGAATTGGGACTCAAGTTTATAAGAAATACTAATGAAGCATACTGGAACTAAACGGAAACAAAAAAAAAAAAGAGCAAAAAGGGGAAAGAGAAAAAAACATTAACAAGCTAGATTGCCTTTGAGAGAAGAAACATTTAAAAAAACTAGGAGAAAATGTTGTAAGAAAAGAAAAGAGAATGGAAGAAGAAAATGGGAAAAAGACAAAAAAAAAAAGAGAGGAACAAAAGGGGGAAAAAATTAGCCAAAAAGAGAGAAGGAAATAGAAAAACAGTAACATAAGAGGGTGATCGTGGGGACTCGAACAAAGGTGGAATCTTGGTAAGAATGAAAACAACACCACAATTTGCCAACTGAACCAACGTCAGACTTAGCAAGAATGGCACACTTATGCTATATAAACTATCCCAAGGATTTTCAGCTGGGGGTATAGCCCAACCAGCCCTTTACGTAGTTCCGCCACTGAGGCCACCCATGCCCACAATTGGGAGCACATCTGTCTTATTCCCAGTCATACCATCCGCTAACAATAACTTGATAATGGCCTCCTTTTCTTCATCCCTTCCATATACACTAGACTCTTCTACCAAAGAAGTTGTAGGCAGTCTTGCTTGTGGTCTTTCCTTAACACCCTCTTTCAAATCAAGCACATCATTTTCGTCGACACTAAGTTGTAGTCTGTCAAGGATCTCCAGAATCCTGGGTTCCAGACTTTTGTCAAGTTCATGAATGGAAATAGAACTAAACTTGAGTACCTGATATGTGCTGCTGCTTCCAGAATCTTCTTGTTCCATCTTGCAACGCAGAGCTTCAGTCTTGATTTCATCCAAGAGGTCATCGGCATGATAGAGAACATCTTTAAGCTCATTAAGCCATTTCCTTACTTCTGAGTTGCTTCTCCTCTGCATCATCGAGCAAGTTGTTAACCAACAACAACTTCATCTTCAACTTATCGAGCCTCGGATGAAGTCAAGAACAGGACGGGAAGCCATCCTATCAAACAGAACAGCAAGAGCAGAAGAGAGAAAAGCTCCACCCACAACTTCCAGAGGCATGATTTCCTGATTAGACAGAAAAGCAATGTGGCTCGTTAATTCATATTCTCAACATTTATTTTGAACTAGATTTAACATTCTCAACTATGTAAGTAGTACCTGTAAAACAAGCTTCAGATTTGATCACCTTTGCAAGCTTCCTGTGATCTATGTTGCTCCGTTTTTCTCCAAAGTTGTTGATACTTGGTAGACGTTATTTGTTTAACTTTATTAACAGCTGTGCTTTTCTGCTTGTGGAAAACCACAGTTTTTTTGGTGTAAACTCTTATATCCATGGTTATGTCGGTCAATCAGCAGACGGTGACTCAATAGTTGCACTATGTCCGTGACTCGCTAATTGCACGCTGTCCTGAAAATGTGAAAGCAGCCAATTGAGCACGCATGATAGCAACGCGTTTTTCTCCAATCTGATGCGTAATTAGTATATTTGGCATGCTCATCAAATATTTAATGCCTATAATAGGTGGTATCTGTGTACTGAGTTCCTAATTCGACCGTTGTCATGGGTTTTGTACATTTTCTCTCTGGACTTTCCATAAGGCTGATAACACATACACCTCAGATTCCATTTAGTGAAGAAGACAAAACGAAACAACATGATACTAGGTGCTGTGAAGTGTGAACCATTACATTAGTTGTTGAGAAAGATATAGAGAACTGTGATTTGCTAATTTCCTATAAATGGTTCTATTACTTTCATGTACTAAACCATATTTTGAGCAATAAGCAGATACAAACTCGATAGTTTGGTCATCCTACACATACTTCTGTTAAAAAGTGTGAAGACCCAAATGTTCATATAATAAATTTATGTAATTCAATAATTGTTATATTAATTGAATTATGATATTTGAGATTAATTGGAATGTAGTGGTTTGAGAAAGTTGGTTTCGAAATATTTTATTTTCGAAAACAAACGTTATTTAGGGGGTCGTGAAAATTGACTTTTTATACGTTCAAAATTTGGGAAAACTTCCTTCATGAAAGTTGTAGAGCTCATCGATACGAGTTCATGCATATGTGGAACGTAATATTCACAGTTCGTATGAATACGTTATGAATATTTGAAAATTAGATTTTTTTTATAAATATCATGAAAAATCAGATTTTTTTCATCAGGGCGCAAAAATCTGATTTTTACATTTCAGTCGCCCCTCCTCTCTCTCTCTCTCTCTCTCTCTCTCTCTCTCTCTCTCTCGCGCACAATCTCCCCCCCCCCCCAGCCGACCCGGGTGGAAACCACCATTCCTGGCCACGTCGCCACCGGACCCGACGCTCCCTGCCTTCGCCGTGCTGCGCCTAACCGCTTCCCACCCTTAGTTTCCCCAGCCGCTGCCCCCTGCTCTGGATCGAAGCCTATTTTCGAAGCCTCCAACCCGACCCGGCCGAAACTCCACTTTTCCGGCGGTGCACGAGCCGATCGTCATCATTTTCGTGATGTGCTCTTCCTCTTGATCATCCCCATATGTGGCTTGCATCACTATTTTGAGTGTAGAGTTGTAGATCAAGAGTTGAAGGTTTCAACGTCCCTAATTTGATCTGGAATCTGATCGAGTGGTCGAGAATAATCCAACTTCAAACCCTGATCTAGGACGATCTAGACTTTATCTCGGAAAAAGTCAGGTATCAAAGTTGTTCACAATTTCATTTTGAAGAAGTTTGTAGTTGACAACTTTTGCATCTGAGGTGGTTGGCCGGCGTTGACTGCCGTCTGACCGCCGCGTGTGGCGGCGCGTCGGACCAAATTTTGAATTTATATTATATGGATGATGATCTATGCATCCATACGAGCGTTTTGATATATAACATGGTCATGTTAGAAAAAGTTGATAAATAGTCAATTTAAGTTTTGACAATACTATTTACGGTTTTACAGTTTATTTTCGGTTTACGATTTACGGAGATCAAACCATCGGTTTTACTTCAAATTCTAATATGATGATCATATGACTGTCCCGATGACTTTGTGTGGTCACGGATGAAGATCCGTCCGTCGGATTTTCGTATAATTTTGATTGGATGTTTCCATGGGCTATCCGTGAGGATCTAACCGTTTGATCATCGTTTAAATTCGATCCGACCGTTGGATCGTCTTTATTTTAGAATCATGTGTTCTTAAAGGTCTCACCAATGAAAGGTGTGGTGAGATTTGGTAGAAAGGGAAAACTCGCACCGAGGTATGTTGGACCCTTTGAGATTCTAGAAAAGGTTGGAAACTTGGCATATCGACTTGCTTTACCTGTTAGCATGTCGGGTGTGCACAATGTCTTCCATGTGTCTATGCTCAGGAAGTATGTTCGAGATGAGTCACATGTGATTGATCATGGTACGATCGAAGTAAACACAGATGTGACATTTGTAGTTGAACCTGTTCGTATCTTGGATAGGTCTACAAAGAAGCTTCGTAGGAAGGAGGTTGACCTTGTGAAGGTGTTATGGAGTCATCATGATGAGGGTAATGCGTCATGGGAATTGGAGTCTGATATGAGGAAGAGGTATCATCAGCTTTTTTTTGACGAGCATGCTTGAATTTCGGGACGAAATTCTTTTAAGGAGGGTAGACTGTGAAGACCTGAATTTTCATATAATAAATGTAATTCAATAATTGTTATATTAATTGAATTATGATATTTGTGATTAATTGGTATGTAGTGGTTTGAGAAAGTTGGTTTCGAATGATTTTATTTTCGAAAACGAAAGTTATTTAGCGGGTCGTGAAAATCGACTTTTTATACGTTCAAAATTTTGGAAAACTTCCTTCATGAAAGTTGTAGAGCTCGTCGACACGATTGTGCATATATGGAACGTAATAGTTGTAGTTTCTATGAATAAGTTATGAATATTTGAAAATTAGATCTTTTCTATAAATATCATGAAAAATCAGATTTTTTCATAAGGACGAAAAAAATCTGATTTTTGCATTTCAGTCCCCCTCCCCTCTCTCTCTCTCTCGCGCGCAAACCCCCCCCCCCCCCCCCCGCCTGACCCGGGCTGAAACCACCTTTCCGGGCCACGCCGCCGCCGAACCCGACACTCCCTACCTTCACCGTGCTGCGCCCAGCCGCTCCCCGCCCTCAGTTTCCCCAGTTGCTCCCTGCTCTGGATCGAAGCCTCCAACCCAACCGAGCCGGAACTCCACTTTTCGGGCGGTGCACGGGTCGATCGTCATCATTTTCGTGATGTGCTCTTCCTCCTGATCATCCTCATATGTGGCTTGCATCACGATTTTAAGTGTAGAGTTGTAAATCAAGAGTTGAAGGTTTCGATGTCCCTGATTTGATCTGGAATCTGATCGAGTGACCGAGATTAATCCAACTTCAAACCCCGATCTAGGACGATCTAGACCTTATCTCGGAAAACGTCAGGTATTAAAGTTCACAATTTCATTTTGAAAAAGTTTTTAGTTGACAACTTTTGCATCTGAGGTGGTTGGCCGGCGTTGACCGATTTCTGACTGCCACGTGTGGCTGCGCGTCGGACCAAATTTTGATTTTATATTATTTGGATGATGATCTATGCATCCATACGAGCATTTTGATATATAATATGGTCATGTTAGAAAAAGTTGATAAATAGTCAATTTTAGTTTTGACGTTACTATTTACGGTTTTACAGTTTATCTTTGGTTTACGATTTACGGAGATCAGACCATCGGTTTTACTTCAAATTTTAATATGATGATCATATGACTGTCCCGATGACTTTGTGTGGTCAAGGGTGAAGATCCGACCGTTGGATATTCGTATAATTGTAAAACAGTGATTCAGAAGGTACTTGACGGTTTGAGTTGACGAGCATTTGGATTATTATGATTTGTATTTAAGTGAAGACGCAGCGGGAGTTTTGAGGTAAGTAAAACTCACGTGGTTTATATTACAAACCGAGTACTTTAAATTATTTATTTTTGTAATTGTGTGAAAAATATTTATGGATTAAATATTTGTTTTTAAAATCATATGGACTTGATCAACTACGGTTCATAGGTAAGTAAAATGAATTTTAATTATACAAATGAATTTCACGATTTTCTTGTGTGAACTGTAGATGGTGGATGGAGCTCATCAAGGACTATGATTTCACCTTGGGGTACCATCCCGGAAAGGCAAATGTAGTGGCAGATGCTTTGAGTAAGAAACCTCGAGTAATCATGGCATCGATTATGGTACGAGAATGACGCATGTTAGAAGCTGCATCAGAGTTTGACCTTATGCCTGCAGGAGCAGGACATGGAATCTTTATCTGTAGTATCACCTTACAGCCCACCTTGATCACCAGGATCACTTAGGGTCAGACACTTGATGAGTTTGCTCAGGCGAGGATTGCTGAGATGACTGCTGATCAGGATGTGGAAGGTCCTTCCGAGTGGATGATTGGGGTAGATAGAAGATTGAGATTTCGAGGGAGATTGTATGTATCGAGTGTTGATAACCTCAGAAAAGAGGTCATGCGGGAAGCACACAGGTCTCGATACACTATACATCCAGGAGGTACTAAAATGTATATGGATTTATGAAGGCAATTTTGGTGGTATGGAATGAAGAGGAATGTGGCAGAACATGTGTCGAAATGTCTTACATGTCAACAAGTGAAGGCAAAGTATCAAAGACCCGGAGGAATGTTGAATCCCTTGTCGATTCCTGTTTGGAAATGAGAAGATATCTCCATGGACTTTGTGACTGGATTGCCTAGGTCCAGGCAAAGTTATGACTCAATTTGGGTGATTGTTGACTGGTTGACTAAGTCAGCACATTTCTTCCCGTGGCAAAAACGTACTCAGGGGATGCATTGTGTAAGCTGTATGTAAAGGAAATAGTGAGGCTTCATGGTGTGCCTATGACGATTGTCTCTGATCGTGATGCTCGTTTCACTTCAGAATTCTGGCGTAGGTTCCATAAGGCATTTGGTACATCTCTTGCAAAGAGCACTGCATTTCACCCACAGACAGATCGGTAGACCGAGAGAGTGAATCAAGTGATGAAGGATATGCTTAGAGCTTGTGGTCTGGATTTTAAGGGAAGTTGGGCGGATCATCTGTCATTGGTAAAGTTTGCCTACAATAACAGCTATCACTTTAGTATCGGTATGACTCCATATAAGGCTCTTTATGGTAGGCCATGTAAGACTCCTATTTGTTGGGTGGAAGCAGGGGATAAAGGGTTCATCGGTCCTAAGATTATACATGAGACTACAAAGAAGGTCACTACTATTCGGGACAGAATCCGAACCGCTCAAAGTAGACAGAAGAGTTATGCTGACTTGAGGATGAGACCTTTAGAGTTTGAGACAGGCGATCATGTGTTCTTGAAGGTCTCACCTATGAAGGGTCTGGTGAGATTTGGTAAGAAGGGAAAACTCGCACCGAGGTATATTGGAACCTTTGAGATTGTGGAAAGGGTTGGAAACTTGGCATATCGACTTGTTTTACCTGTTAGCATCTCGGGTCTGCACAATGTCTTCCATGTGTCTATGCTTAGGAAGTATGTCCGAGATGAGTCCTACGTGATTGAACATGGTACGTTCGAAGTAAACGCAGATGTGGCATTTGTAGTTGAACCTGTTCGTATCTTGGATAGGTCTACAAAGAAGCTTCGTAGGAAGAAGGTTGACCTTGTGAAGGTGTTGTGGAGTCATCATGATGAGGGTGTTGCATCATAGAAATTGGAGTCTGACATGAGGAAGAGGTATCCTCAGCTTTTTGTTGACGAGCATGCTTGAATTTCGGGACGAAATTCTTTTAAGGAGGGTAGACTGTGAAGACCTGAATTTTCATATAATAAATTTATGTAATTCAATAATTGTTATATTAATTGAATTATGATATTTGGGATTAATTGGTATGTAGTGGTTTGAGAAAGTTGGTTTCGAATGATTTTATTTTAGAAAACGAACGTTATTTAGGGGATCGTGAAAATCGACTTTTTATACGTTCAAAATTTGGAAAAACTTCCTTCATGAAAGTTGTAAAGCTCGTCGATACGAGTTCGTGCATATATAGAACGTAATATTCGGAGTTCGTATGAATAAGTTATGACTATTTAAAAATTAGATTTTTCTATAAATATCATGAAAAATCAGATTTTTTCATAAGGACGAAAAAAATCTGATTTTTGCATTTCAGTCCCCCCTCCCCTCTCTCTCTCTCTCTCTTGCGCGCATAATCCCCCCCCCCGGCTGACTTGACCCGGGTGGAAACCACCCTTCCCGGCCACGTCGTCGCCGGACCCGACGCTCCCTGCCTTCGCCGTGCTGCTCCTAGCCTCTCCCCACCCTCAGTTTCCCCAGTCGCTGCCCCCTGCTCTAGATCGAAGCCTCCAACCCGACTCGGCCGGAACTCCATTTTTCCGACGGTGCACGGGCCGATCGTCATCATTTTCGTGATGTGCTCTTCCTCCTGATTATCCGCATATGTGGCTTGCATCACGATTTGGAGTGTAGAGTTGTAGATCAAGAGTTGAAGGTTTCGACGTCTCTGATTTGATCTGGAATCTGATCGAGTGGCCGAGATTAATCCAACTTCAAACCCCGATCTAGAATGATCTAGACCTTATCTCGGAAAAAGTTAGGTATCAAAGTTGTTTACAATATCATTTTGAAGAAGTTTGTAGTTGACAACTTTTGCATCTGAGGTGGTTGGCCGGCGTTGACCGCCGTCTGACCGCCGCGTGTGGAGGCGCGTCGGACTAAATTTTGAGTTTATATTATCTGGAAGATGATCTATGCATCCATATGAGCATTTCGATATATAACATGGTCATGCTAGAAAAAGTTGATGAATAGTCAATTTAAGTTTTGACGTTACTATTTACGGTTTTACAATTTATCTTCGGTTTACGATTTACGAAGATTAGACTATCGGTTTTACTTCAAATTTTAATATGATGATCATATGACTGTCCCGATGACTATATGTGGTCAAGGGCGAAGATCCGACCGTTGGATCTTCGTATAATTGTAAAATAGTGATTCAGAAAGCGATTTGTGACGATCCCTCCGTCGGATTTTCGTATAATTTTGATAGGATGTTTCCAAGGGTGTTCCGTGAGGATCTAACCGTTGGATCATTGTTTAAATTTGATTCGACCGTTGAATCGTCTTTATTTTAGAATTCGACAGTTGAATCGTCTTTATTTTAGAATCCGACCGTTGGATTACCATTTAAGTTTATTTCGTGTTTTGTTTGCTAAGTAAAGACCATACTTGATTAGGTACTTGACGGTTTGAATTGACGAGCATTTGGATTATTATGATTTATATTTAAGTGAAGACGCAGTGGGAGTTTCGAGGTGAGTAAAACTCACGTGGTTCATATTACGAATCGAGTACTTTAAATTATTTATTTTTGTAATTGTGTGAAAAATATTTATGGATTAAATATTTGTTTTTAAAATCATATGGACTTGATCAACTATGGTTCATAGGTAAGTAAAATGAATTTTAATTATACAAATGAATTTCACGATTTTCTTGTGTGAACTATATATGGTATTAGTGGTCATTCCTGAGTGGATGATTATGTGTGTGTGTGTGTATATATATATTTACGTGGAATATATATATTGATTAGTGTGTTATTGAGTGATGATATGATTGAGTTGGGATGATGATTTGGATTATATTTCAAATGCTTAAATTTCATAATAATATTATGTATGTTGGATGAGTTGATTTCATTGTGTGAAAACATATTGTTGTACTCATTATGGATTTAGGGTCAATGTAGTGACCGGTATGGGGGAATCAGACGCTCTAATCTTAGGTGGATGATGGGATACGATTGATTGAGTATGTACAATTATCGGACGTTCTAAATATGTATATAAGTATACATATTGATGAAATACGATAAAGATAAATATGTCGGATGCCATAACCTAAGTCAGGTGACGGGCTACGATTCAGTTAGAGCTCTAGTCTGTCAATATCATATATTTATAAATACGATTTCGGGGTTTTGAGAAGAAAGACGTGAATTAGGGTTTTGTGTTTATTTGTGATTTGGTGATTATTTTGAGATTGTTGGTTTCTGGTGGATGTGGAAATTGTTGAGTGTTGACTTGGGTGAAATTAAATATGATTTAATTAAACAACCGTTCTTTCTTTCTACTCATACGAGCTTTCAAAAGCTTACCGGGTTTTGTGTTGTTACAATCCCGGTACACTATTCAAATGGTGTAGCGGATATTCCTGCAGGTCAGGATAACCAGAGAGGTGACATTGCTGTTTAGGGGTTGCAGCATTTGTTTTGCTTTCATTAAGTGGTGAGATTTGTTATGCTCATTTAGAACTTTACAATTTAATTTGTGAGTGAGTTGTAATAATTAATCGAAACTAAATTCGGTTTTTCAAATTAAATTGTGTGGTGAGGTTGTTAAGAAAAAGAAATTTTCAGGATGGTTATTTTAAGTTGTAGTAATTCATGTTTCGGATTTTAAAATTTTATTCTAGAATTCGGGACGTAACAAAAAGAAATGCACCATATTATAGATGGAGATAGAGGGAACTAGCTTGAGCGGTAAAGAACGGAAAGGGAGAGTTGGGACAGGAGAGTGAGCACCAGCATATTCTGAATGATTTAAACATTCACTACTCCTGCTTTTAGTCACCTGTTTAAATTTGTACACTTGCCACATATGCCTGTTTGGGTCTTTGGTTGTTTTGCTTATCCTTTGAGATTGCTACGTTTGGCCCTTTTTAAGATTCAGTTGTGTTAGTTTTCCGCTTTTCAATTCTCCATGAAGGCATGAACCTTTCTTCACTTTAATGTTAGTTGTTTGCTCTTTGCCAAAAAAAGAAGAGAAAAAAGAAATGATTTGTTAACTACAACAACTAAAAGGATACAAAATTGATGCCAAGATACTAAAAGAATCCCCCAGAATACAGAAGCCCCCCGAAGTTTTTTTACGGCTTCCTTCCTAAGAGACTACTTGACATGGTGTTGTAGCAAGCTGCTCTGCCTAACTAGATCTTTTTCTTTTCCATTTGGCACTGCTCGAGACATTGCAAAAAGGAAAATGTACTTCGAAAAGAAAAATGATATCCAGCATTGCAAAGACCCCTACTTACCAAATCATCGAACCGCACAGCATTCAACCAAGGCACTTTCCTGTTCTAAATGTTCACTCGGTCCCAGAACTTTATGGTCACCAATCATTGTATTGCAAGTATTTTAAGTATTTTAACCTCAGCCATTCAATTTTAGATTAAACGGTAGCCTGGTAGGTGACCATTGAACACTACTTAACTAAACTAAGACCCTGCTTTAATCAAATAATTTGAGTCCAGCGATGACTGTTAATTCCAGCGTTAAGCGGTTCCTCCACCCCCCTCCGTATTTGGTTCGATAACCTGAAAACAGTTGATGCCTAATGAAAACAAATATATATTCAGAAACGCCAAGACAGGTAAAGCAGACATACACAGGCAACACTATGAAGCCAAACTTCAAAGGAAAAGGAGCATAAATGCTAAATCTAGGACATGGTAGCCAAAAACAAACCACACACGACCTGTCTGCAAATACACCACAAGAGAAGAATTCGACACTAGGGACCATCAGACAATAGAGATATAAAGAAGAGGGCAGGGAGAGCAAAACCATCACAGAGAGAAGTTACGCCTCTAGAACAACATATGAACAATTCAATCTCTAACTTTTGAATCAAGATCCCAGAGAGCATTAACACTTGAGGTTTTCCGAGTATTTTGGTATGTTTCTGATTCTGCATGAGGGTTCTGGCACTCCAATGTGATCTTCAGTATTGAATTTAATAACTTTGTCTCAACAGGAGCATGATAGAATTCTCATCCCTACATTAAATCACCAAAATTTAGATCAGCGAGAAGCTTAAGAAAAGAACACTGTAAATTGAGGACATGAAAATGATGAACCCCTAAATCAGGATGGTAGTGCACTAGGCATGATTAGAGACAAACTGGAGGAATGAAAAGGCAAATGCACGGAGACTGTTGCATTAATTTCCATACATTCTTTCAACATTCTAACGGGTTGGCATCCTGCAACATTTGAACACCTAGTTATCTAGGTAGCAGAAATTTGAAAGAGCCACTCTAAATATACAAGAAATGTTCGTCGGTTGTAACATATTAGTTCCTACATTCTTTCATTTCACAGGGCAAAGGAGTTGTATAAAATAACGAATTTGTGGTCTTCTGTAGAACAAATATGCAGATAGGAGAGATCAACAATGAACATACAAACATAAGTGGGAGTAGGTGATGTGTAAACCTGAGTTCTGTCATCAACCAATTGATTCACAAGCAGATGAGTAGGTGAACTGTCAACAGAATAAATTTTGGGAGTATTCTCTCTGTCAAGCATAGCACTAAACCGACAGAAGACCGGTAGAAGTTGCTTCATAACATGCAAATGATAAATATCGGTTCACGAAAAGCAGAATACCAGAAAGATCAGAAGTAAGCAGTTTAAAATTCACTACTGACTGAATTCACTACTGACTGAAACTAAACACATAACCATTTAGAGATTTCATAACAAGTACCTTTTGCAAAAACTGGAACCAGTGTCAAGAAATTCCATGTTATATATGTTCCTCATTAATCATTATACGATGAATGTGAGCAATCTCGGGCCAGTCCTCCCCTTGATCTCTTTTGTACCATTGTTTTCGTAAAGGACAGTAGAAGATCTCTAGAAGAGATAGAGACGTGGGTAGTCCTTCGTCTGGCAAGCACTGCAGCTGAGGGCATCTCCGAATTTCCAAGCTCTGAAGAGAGGTGAGCTCTCTAAAACCTTTGCCTTCCATTGTTTTAACACCAGACAGAGTGGAGATGGAGAGTGAAGTAAGAGTGGCAGGTAGCAGGCCCTCCTCTGGAAATGAACATACTTCTTCACAATCTCCAAAGTTGACTAGCAAGTATTCGAGACTAGTGCCTTTGTAGGCCCCATTGCATGCGGTTTGCAATGAGCTTTCTGCATGACTCAACGTGAAGTGATTTCAGTTTTGATGGTAATCCCCCTTCTGTAAATGACTCCAATTCCGGACAATCCAATATATATCTCCATAGACTGGGGAATTGGGAGAAGGTGGTGCATCTCTTCTTGTAAGGATCAGACCTCAGTTTCTTGCCCCGAACGATATGTATCTTGGTCCAGTTGGGCGCATGCAGCCCTCCACTGGTGAAACAAACAAATTTTGGGCAGTATATATACATGTAATCAAGGAACTGGAGTTCCTCATTTGCGCAAAAGTGAGGGAATTAGAGTTCTTCACATGAAGTTTCTTGGCAAAATTTGGTCAAAATGCTGCTTCACTCTACTATCATTGTATACGAGCTGGAAGTGTTGTCTTTCCCGATCCCACCCATGCCGACAGTGGGAATCAAACTTATTTTACTGCTTGTCAAATCATCTGATAACAATAACTTGATGATTGTCTCCTTGTCCTCATCCCTCCCATATAGACCAAAGTCTTCTACCAAAGAAGTTGAAGGTAGAACTGCTTTTCAATTGAGGACATCCTTTTGTTTTGCATTGAATTCTAGTCTCACAATAACATCCTCTATCTGCGAGTCCACTGCTTTCTCAAACGCATGAAAACAAGGAGAAAAGATCTTTTTTGGAGAATTTCTTAAACATCTGTTAATTTGTAAACATCAAAGGAATTCTCCAGTTAACTCCAAGTCACAACAAAGAATCAATTTAAGGAATGTGACTTAAACAAAACGTAATTATAAACATTAACCCTTGGAGCAACACTGAACTTCCTATTAAATCAAGAAAATAGCAAGCTAAATCAAATAATATTAAGCAGATAGAAAGACTTGATTTAATAGCAAGCTAAATCAAATAATATTAAGTAGATAGAAAGACTTGATTGTTTAACAGTCAAGAACATGACAGAAGCCATCCTAGCAGAGAGAACAGCAAGAAACAAAGAGAGAAAATGAAAGCTCCCAGTACTTCCACAGCCATGATTTCCTCTTTAGAGATAACAATGAAAGATGAGAACCTAATAAACATAGTTCGTCAATTTGTAATGTTTGATTTTAAATTTATAAAGATCAGAACAAGCTTTGACGTTAATTATGAGCTAGGGTTGAACATTTTCAACAGTAGACTGAGTAGAGTTCCTATCAAAGGTTCAAAACAAGCTTTCAGATCCCTTGGCCTTTGCAAGCATGCATTCACTTACGTTATGCCCAGACAGACGAAATCTCCACATACTCCAAAGCCACATAAAAAACAATGGTAAGTTGGTATCATGATAGATTAAGATTCCGAGATGCTTGGAAACAAAACTGTTACCTTCCTTTTTATTTTAGTCCCCTATTTTAGTGAAGTTACAAAATCAGTATATGAAATTACATAAGCAACAACACAGTTTCACATATGAGAAAAGCATAGGAAACTTAGCAATAACTTAGCTCTCAAACACCCCAGTAGTGGGGAAAGAAAAAGGAGCCAAATTGAGCACAAGAAACAGCAACGCATGTTTTTGTCTGATAGGACTAATAGTATAGGCAATGCATAAACCACATTTTGAGCAATGAAGATGTGCAAACTCAATGTCATAAGATCCAGAGAGTTAATGAAGCATGCATTTCCACAAACAGCTGGTGAGCATAAATATAGTTCATCTCTCTGAAACCCTTATCACTCAAACAAAATAAGGTAAATATTTGACAACTCCGGCAATTCCCTCAAGCTTCAGAATTGGGCGGTAATGTGGCGTGTGTGCCCATCCTTTAATTTCAGCTGGACATTGCAAATAGGAGCCCCTGGATGAAGCCTTGTTTGTTCTCCATGTTTTATATGAAAGGAAGAAAGCTTGACCTCAAGTTTCTGTCGTCACATTTTACTGTGTAAGCTTTGAGGCTGAAATTGAAAAGGAAGAAGTCGGAACGAATGAGAGTTGTGCTCGATCGTTAGCGGGAATAAGCTGTTAAAAACTTGAAACCATGAATGGTAGATTCAGAAATTCATCCTATTCGCTCAACCTCAACTGTGCCTTAATTTTTTTTTTTCAAGGGTTTTTGTCCATTTACTTCATTTGTAGGAATTTTTCTCTTACTTACCCCACCAAAATACTATAAGGAGATATTCCCTAATACATCATTAAGATTTTTATTTTTATTTTTTCTAATACCACTTTACCCTCACCTTTTTGTTATTTAGAGAGAGAGAGAGAGAGAGAGTGAGAGAGAACGGAAGAGAGAGAAACCATATGAGACTTTGCCGAAGCCAGTCACCGATCGCCAGATTCCGATCACCGATTGGGGGAATTGGGCAATTTTCACGGGAATCCGGTCACCTGTCGTCGGAATCCGGTCACCAACCGCTACCCACCAGAATTTTCTAAAAACATCTACTACCCCAAATAGACGTCTATTTCCCCTCAATAGAGGTCTATTGCCCCCAATAAACGTATGTTGTCCCCCAATATAAGGGAAATAGACGTATATTATCTCCCAATAGAGGGGCAATATAAGTCTATTACCCCCTAATAGACGTCTATTACCCCCTAATAGACGTCTATTGGCCCCAATAGCATATTGCCCCTCAATAGAAGGGCAATAGATGTCTATTGCCTCCCAATAGATGTTTCGATTGCCGAAATGTGAACTAATCTTCCTAAAATTACACAAATAAAACTTTGATTAAACAAAAAAATGAAAGATTGCATCAATTTAAAATGTCTATTGCCCCCAATAGAAGTTGATAAAAATAATCTTATCGGTTTTCTGGTCTAAAGATCATGATTAACAAGATGGCTAACAAAAGGAGCATTTGAGTTGAATTGTCACGAGTGTTAGATCATATATTCGAAACATCTATAGCCACTCCCATTGGTAACATACACGGTATAGGACATGTAAGTACTTTTGTTTTGATATATGGACTAACGAGTAATTAAGTTGGGTTCATTTGGCGTATGCCCATATGCTTCATTATGTCTAAAATGTTGGCTGATACTTGATTATGTTACTTAGATAAGTATGATTTAAATAGGTTTGACCCTACGGAGTGAAAGCTCTTCCCGTTATTTAACGAAGTTTGACACATTTATTCAGAGGTCTAAGTGAGACATTTCTTACATTTATGAGAGTCGAAAGGGATTACAAAATATTTGAGCGGATAGATCATAAGGAGTTATTTCTATTTGTAATAGATTTTGTTTTAATTTCAAATGTTTTATTTTCGATGATTTAAGAAAAGTATTTGGGGCTATTTTTAATTTAGGTTTACGTTTCTACGTTCACACTTCAAATTTGGTGTTAGATACCTAATCTCACCTACACTGGGCTCGGGGCATGACATGTGCACAGAAAATAGGGCTCAAAATTAGGGATACGATTGTAGAGTTAGTGGAACGACCGAGCACAATTTTTTTGAGGTAAACTGTCGGGAAACAATTTAGGTACTTTTATGTCAAGACGCTTAAATGTATGCAATAAATATCTATATATCCTCCATATCTCAAATGTATTTATTACATAGATAGGAGAGATTTAAAACCGTTAGGTACACTGAATACTATTTTTAAATTTGTATCATTTGAAGTAAAGGTACAATGAATATAATGAATATTTATGAATAAATCATACAGTGAAATTCTTTCTTTAATTACATCCCACATTTTCATGCCAATCAATCTCTAATGTCCATATCTCAAATGTAATGTCCATATCTCAAATGTATTTATTACAAAGATAGGAGAGATTTAAAACAATGACTACTATTTTTAAATTTATATCATTTAAAGTAAAGGTACAATGAATATAATGAATATTTATGAGTAAATCATACAATGAAATTCATTCTTTAATTACATACGACATATTCATGCCGATCAATTTCTATATAATCATCATGTACTAACAACTTTGTCTTCCAAAACTCGGTGTGGAACTACTTAACATAAACCAAAAATGAGTCCTCAATACCTCCTTGCCCTCATTGTACTCCTTCTTCCTCTTGTTGTATCTGCCCAACTCAAACCTTGGCAATCGATAAATGCTAGCGACCCCTATGCAATAGAGGTTGCAAAGTTTGCAGTCTCTGAAAACAACAAGCAATCAAAGATGAATATAGCATTTCAGAAGATCGTTGGTGGAAAATTTTATGCTAGGGTCTCCTCAGGCATCTACTATGACTTTATCATTGAAGCTAAAGATGAGTCATTGTCTACTCCTATTGCTAATTACAGTGCTTTTGTTTGGGACAATAAATATGCATATTTTAGGAAATTGTATCACTTTGTTAAAGTTTGAGTTCAATACTTTGTGATTTCAAATCTTTAAAAATGATCTCTTTGATTTCAATAATGAATTGGGAAGATAATAAAATTACTATTTGAACCAATTATTCTTAACTTTGTGAAATTTTCATATGAAAGTTTAGTTCTTATGCTATTCTTAAGAATAGTGACAAAGATCTCAAAATTCAATATCATATATGAATCTTAGATGATACGGTTACTGCCACGTCAATGATCTATTTTCCTGTGTGAAAGAAACTTACAAGTAATTGACAAAAAATTTGATTATTAACACATCATACCACTAATACTACTGACCAGCACTGCCACCCGACTGCTCTAAATTTTGGAGTAGATGTAGTAATTAGAGGTCATTGGGCCGCCAAAAGCCCCATTCTTAGGCTAAAAGGGTTAATGTCGACCAATGACATATCATATTTGAATTTGATGGAGATTTCCATAAACCATCATATGCTACATATGCAAATATAATATGTCCTTAGTTGGCCCTAACCCCTTCAGCCTAAGAATGAGGGTTCATGACCTGATGACCCCTAATGGCTGCATTTACTCCAAATTTTACTGATGATCCTCCCATTCTTAGGCCCTATATCACTGTCTCGAAACTTTCTGTTATGTGCCTATTATTTGTTATAGTTATTTACATGGGCAGAACTAGGATTAGTAACTTGGGGACGGTCAGAACTAAACATAATATATGAAGATGAAAGGGATATTGATATACTTTTATTTTCATTTTGAAAACCTGTTAATTAGAATTTTTTTTTTTCTTTTTGGGTCTTTCACATTGATAAAGAGATTTTGTTTTTTTTTTTTTTGTTTTGAGAATTAATAAAGAGTATATTAAGTGACTTTTAAATGTATCACTTATTTTGTTGGATTAAGCAACATCTTGATTTGTTAAATTTAATTTTTCTTTCTTTTATGTGACAATGTATTGTTAAGTGAGTAGGCCAAGGTTTTTGCCGCGTGTGGGGGAGGGCGGGGGATCCAGTTTATTAACCATCCTCATATTCAGTTTGATTAGCAACCTTTTGGCTCTCTGAAATTGAATATACACAAATGCCAAGGGGGGTCCGAACCCCTGCAGACAATAACGTAGTTCTACCGCTGATTATTTATTTATATCCATGTGTTGGCCTACCTAGTAGGTAAAAAGTGGATTGAGACAGAACTTTTGCAATTTACTTGAAATACAAATAGAGATCATGATTTGGAGACTGTTAATGATGCACATGAAAGTATCATGATGAATTGAAACAGGACATCACACAGAAGATATTTCAATGAAAAAATTCGAATTTCCAAAAGTCGATAAATGAAACAGAAATATTTCAAAATAAAATTTCAAAAATCTATATAATAATATAATACAATGATTTGAGACTTGTGATTATTTTTATATTTTTTTAAATAATGGGGTTTGGAACTCAGTCAAGTTGGGAGACTCATCCCACACCCATATTATTGTTATTTATTAATATTTGTTGCAACTGGGGGAAAGTAATACCTGAACCCCATAGATTCTTTGTATCCCATAGATTTTCCACAGTCACTTACATTTTCACATTCACTCACCGACTTGCACAACACGAACACTCCGGCTAGTAAAGTCGACCCATGTAAAGTCCTTGCATCCAAGGCGGAGAGAACTCCCGAGGCCAAGATTGATCTTTCCTAGTCCCATAATCAACTTATTAGAAGTCAGATCAGCACAAACTCAGTAACCTAGAACAAAACCTCATTTGCCCACTTGGTCGCGAGTTGGCTCACCAGTGCACAAGTCACCAAGCTAGAAGGACACATGTAATCCAAGAAGTCCTCGATCAAGTGACACGTGGTTGAGAAGATTTTTGAGCGAACCGTATTTTGATGGCCCAAATGGCCAAATTGGACCGCACAATTTTCCTTTTTTTTTATTTTTTAAAATCTCAAAACTTCTAAAATTCGTAAAAATTTGACCCGATGTCCAAAGAATTTCTCTAAAATTTTCACAAACTCATCCCGTACCGTACTTTATTATTGGATCCTTAAGCCGTGGATTTGATCTTGTGAAAAATTTCAAAAAAATATTCTTGAGCACATTTTTAATTACCAAATCGTATTATAACTTTTGAATAATCTCACTTTAACTCGTTAATTTTTTCAGGGCTCACATTATTGACTCTTAGGAAAGTCATTAAAATTTTTAAGGGAGTGAAATTTACACTCCTCATTTTACAATCTTTACCACATGTTTCATTTTCTAGAATCTTAATTTTATATTTTTGTAGTGTAGATTGTAAAATAGGCCTCCAAATTCGCTATTTGGACCTCTCATACATAGTACACCTCTAATTTGCTTTTTAGAATACCTGAAAGGCCAAGTAGACCTTCTTTTTTTGACCAAAACACCTTTGAACATGAGATACAACAATCTATTATATGAATCTTCAACCACAAGAAGAAAAATAAATCAAAATCACATGATATTGCTCTTTTATGAGTAGGTCTCTCTTCCACTAAAATTAATTAGAGCGTTGGTTCTCAATCTTGATTATGCTGGGAATCCCATTGAATTTTCAAAAAGAAGGATTTTAAGGGTTTTGGGTTGGAAGGTTATGTAATAATTATATCATAATATTCAATAAATTTAGTTGAAGGAAATTCCAAATCAGAATGTTTTGAATTCAATTTTGTATTAATGAAAATTATTATTTTTACTTAAATGTTTTAGGTAAATTATAAAACTATATAGGCAATATAAGGAAATTCAGGAAAAAAAATAATTGAATGTTATATTTGGGAAGGTAAGAAGAGTATTGTTTTTATTTCTCTCATTTTTATCTCTTTGCCCTTATTTGTCTTTTTATATAACTTGACAAAGTCTATTAATAATTGAAAAAAGTTTGAGATCCAAATATCAAATTTGGAGGTCCAACTAGAACCACATTTGTAAAATATGTGACGTTAATTACTAAAAAGTGGAATATGGAGTGTATATTGTAAAATGGGGAGTGTTACTTGCACTTCTCAATTTTTATTGACCTTCTCTAAAATTACCAAATGCATTATTGTAATTCATTACTGACCTTAGTAAAAGAACTAAAAGCTTTACTAAGCCTTAGTAAAATTTTAGTGACTCTCAATCAAGGTTCTAAAAAATGCTAGGCGCTAGTCAGGCGGTGACTTGGGGACCAACACCTAGGGGACTAAGCTAGGACTAGATGATTGTTTATTTTTTTAGTTTTTAATTATTTTTATGACATATAATTATAGGGTTACAAGGCCAATTTGAATGTCTTTTTTTTGCCACAAGGCCACCAACTATTTTTTTCCCTCATAAGGTTACTAGATTAAAAAAGGTGTTAAATTTTGGATATAAAAGCCAACATATTTACATAAATGTCACTAGAGTAAAAAGTCAACAATCACTCTCTCTCCTCTCTAACGAGGTTTCTGGCAACTCCTGCAGGTCTCCGATCGACCTCCGGCCAATTCTGGTAGATCTCCGGCCACCTTCGGGCAAACTCCGGCGACCACAAAAGCTACTGTCACGAACACCAAAAGTTACTGTCGCTAGCAACAAAAGTTACTCTGGTTGGCAACAAAAGCTACTGTCACGAACACCAAAAGTTACTGTCGCCACATATGCAAATATAATATGTCCTTGGTTGGCCGTAACCCTTTCAGCCTAAGAATGAGGGTTCATGACCTGATGACCCCTAATGGTTGCATTTACTCCAAATTTTACTGATGCTCCTCCCATTCTTAGGCCCTATATCACTGTCTTGAAACTTTCTGTTTTGTGCCTATTATTTGTCGTAGTTATTTATAGTGGCAGAACTAGGATTCGTAACTTGGGGAGGTTCGGAACATAAACATAATATATGAAGATGAAAGGGATATTGATATCACTACTACAAAAATTGAATCAGATGAAGCCTCTCACACGACGCATCATACTTTTCAGTCGTCTGATTGATTTTAATTTTTTCAGATGTCGTTTTTACAAAATTTGTCGTCTGATATGGACTTATGGATTAGTTCAGAAGGTGTTTAAGGACAAAACCGTTGTATGACGCTTAAAAAATTGAGCGGCAATTTCCCACCACGTAAGTGGTGCCGAACCGTATATCAAGCCCCAAATTCCCCCCCCCCCCCCCCCCCCCCAACCCCCCCAAACATGTATTAATCATACGACTGAAAATAACAAAATTGTGGTCTGATCAATATGTTTGGTTGAAGAAGGGAGATTTCCCACCACCATTTTTTTCTACCTCCCCAAAGAGGGAAGTCAAATTGATAGGAGACAAACCTCAAATTTAAAATGGCTGTATTCAGACCACATTTTTATGAAATTCTGTTGCGTGAGTCTTTGTCAAAATTGATATAGTCGGGCTAAAAGCATTAACATTTTTTTTTTTAGAATGACTAATATTTTTATTGAACAAAAAAAAGATTACACCGGGTGGGAAAGAACGGTGGTGGAAAAATCCCCACACTCTTTCATACAAGAACGAGTTACGGGTCTATCATCACCAATGACATCCATGAGCCAAGAGGACCCAACCTCTAACCAACTATAACGCCCATTTAATCGGGCTACAAATTGAGCAACACCATGAGCAGTACCATTAGCCACCCTAGAAACATGATGAACACTTCGAATACCAACAAACCCCATCAGGAGTTTAATTATCTCAACCAGCACACCTTCCTCTGCCAGACAATCCTCCTCCATGTTTATCAGCCTCCAAATAATCGGTTTCCACCATCTCAGGCCTCCAATCACGCTCAACCATCATCTCAAGCCCTAGGATCATTGCCTGCAGCTCTTCAGCATAAGGCTTAAGGTGGCTTTGTAGCCATTCACCCACCGCAAAAGCCATTAAGATTTGAGCAAAAGAAAAACAAAAATATCCACAGCTTCTCAATCTCTGGACAGCGCCTTTCGTTCCCTCTCTCTCTCTCTCGACACAGATATAGATCTATAACTAAAACCCACAACATATCTCTCTGTTCTACACGGTGTCGAAATCCATCATATCTAAAACCTAGACCTCTCTCCTCTCTCCCTCCATCTTCTACCCCCAGATCCCAAATTCATCATTTTGAGACCTCGGACCTCTCTCCTCTCTCCGACAACCAAACCAGTCTCCGCCTCATAGGATTAATGGTGAATTCATCCCATCACTCTCGCTTCAAACAGACCGGAGAAAGCCTTAGATTGGAATCCCTCTCTTTTCCAATTCTTCATCCTCTTTCTCTTCATATGAGCAGAAGAACCTGAAGCTCAAGCTCCTTCGACCTATGAACGGGTCAAGAAGATCGAGTCGGTGTCTAGCATAGATGACGAAGAACCCCATGACAGCTGATTCTCTCCCGAAAGGTAAACGTCCCCAATTTAATCTCAATTGAAATTTCTAGGGTTTTAAGTTTGGGGATTTTATTCAGTGGTTGTCTTATTCTCTCTAATCACTACGATAAATTTTCAAAAATTGTTGGAATTTCTTTGGGATTGTTAGGCTAAATGAATTTAGGAAACCACTGATTTAACCCTTTTGTTTTTGTTATTTGATTGTGGTAGTCTGTCACTCTTCACACAAATCTTGGCGATGTCATATGCGAGGTCTTCTGCGACGTGGTCCTTAAAACCGCCAAGGTCAGTCTTCTCAACTCCGTTTAGTTGTTCAGTTAATAAGAGTTCACAGTGATATGTTCTGGCTTCGATTATTATTAGGGAAAGCATCTGAACTTTAAATTGCAGTTGAAATTGATTTTGGAAACCCTACTGAAATAGGACAACAATTTGGTTGTCAAGCTGAAGCATCATAGTGGCATTTTTGGTAATAAGGTCACCCACTTATTAACTAGTTGTGTTACTTGTGAATATTACCATATCGTCAAGTTGTTTGTTTCGTTTTGAGTACTTGCCCTGTTGTTTATTCCTTATTTAACTTCATGTTGCTGTAATTATTGGTATAGAACAAAAACAAGAGGTGGTTGAATTTTTGAGTAGTTGAGCTGCTGAGGTGAGAGAGTTTGATGAGTGATGAATTGGGTTAATTCTACGACTACTGCTGCTTTGTGTGGCCTAAGAGAAAGAGGACCTTCTGTTCTCTTGGGCCAGTTCTCTTTGGTATACATTTTACATTTCTCTACTCATTAAGATAAAAAGATATAGTCTTTGATGTTTTTGTTGTTGTAGTTTTGGTAACAAGCTTTTGTGCTTTCTAGGTTGTTTTGTAGTTTTTAGTTTGTCATGCAAATTTTCTTAGTATATTTCCTTGTGTTACATACTATGCAGAGTAGGAAAAAAAACACACAAAAAAAAAAGAAGACTAGAGGTCTAGTGACTGGGATGTGCAATGATTTTGTTTCTTTTATGCCACTGTACTAGATATTTGTGTGGATTACACTGAAATTTGTTTTCTGAAATAAATTAATTCCATAATGTTCTGATTTGTTCCATGTGGAGAAAGGTGAGGTAGGTTTGAACAATAGAGCAATGATCATAATCAGAGTAATCAGAGAGATGTTCATATATCAATGTTGCAGAGGCTTAATCCTACAAGCCCTTTGAGAATTTCTATCAATGCTAAGACCATAAGCACTGCTCCTCCTCCTCCTTATCGGTTCCAACATGCCCAAAATGTCAGAGTTGGTACTACTCCACCTTCATCCCTATCTGATTTCTCTCAGTCTCACATAACTCCTCCTCAGCATTCTCAACCTCGCTCTATTCCAACCCCTCATGTAAGTTTTCCTCAATGTTAAACATCTTAATGCTTGCTATGATCTAAGTCAATTTGGAGCTCTCTTTCTAGAGCATGTTTGTTAATTTGTACGTGAAAAGTTTGAGTTTGATGTTTCTGGGTTTTCGCTTTCTCTGAATTTGTTTACCAGCCAGCGATTACAACACTGAACTCAAGAGCCTACACCAACAAGATATCTTTGTTCCTTTTCGTTGTGCACATGGTGGCTGCTATTAGGCTAGTTGGTTTTCTGATACTTAGCCAAAGTAATGAGGAATGTAGCTAATATAATTGTGAGTAGGGTGATTTCTCTATATTATCCCAGAGGAATGCAGTCCAATACTTAGTTTTGTTTCCAGAGAGCCTGGAGTAAAAGTCTTGGAATTGCTTGTTTTAATTAGGGCTGAGATCTGGAATCGTAAAACTTGTTAAACAGCACAGAACCGGACTGAAAAATCAAATTCGGTTCGGTTCTTTAATATATTGACATACATATTTTTCGGTTCGGTTCTTTATATGACAATAACGGTTCGGTTCTGGATTTTATTTTTTAAACTTGTGCAGAACCGAACTACTTGATAGTTGATAATAGGTAGATTATCCACCAGTCAATATCCTATCTTCTCCACTGAAGGCCTTTTTCTTTTTCTTTTTGTCTGTTCCTTATCCACTACAAATTGTCTATTCAAAAAATGAGTCCTAAAGCTACTTCTCTCTCTCCCAAAGACCAGAACTCATCTCTCGATGAAAACAGAAAACCCACAGATTCACCTATTGTTTATTATTCATCTCCAACCCAAACATGAAACCCCCAGATTAAAACTCCCAACGTTTCCCAGTCTCCAAAAACCGTTCTTTCACTGATATGATATCAAATTCTTCAATCTCGAGTTTCTTTTGGCACCCAGTGGCTATGGAGTCTGTAATCTGCACTCAAGGAAGCTGAGGAGAAATGCAAAGTCTTCAGCAGAAGCTCGAGTCTCTCATTGAGGTAGGTTTTAGTGGATATTGAAATAATGAATTGTAGGGGCTGGACTAATTGTTCATTGGTGGAGTTAGTGTTTAATAGAATTGGAGTATAAACTTGGTTATTTGGATAAAATTGGGTTTCTGTGGTTGTTGTATTCACGGGCTTAGAATTCGAAAGTTCAATTCTTTATTTGCTGGGCAGTTGAGTTATTTTATAAAAACAGTTTATACATTCACAATCATTCATTAGTTTGTTCTTTATTTCTAACTTTGATTCTATTTGGGTTTGCTTGATTTCTTTCAGATAAGCTTTGAAGGGTGGAGCTGAGAAATTGGGGCCTAGAAAAGAGATGGTTCCCAGCAAGTATCAGATTGTTCAAGAACCGAGAAAAAACACAAACCGGTTCTAGTTCGGTTTTAATTTTTTTTTCCTTTAAACCTGACTCGTTTGTAGTATGTAATTTTCGGTGTCGGTTCCTAAGTTTTTTAGCAGAAACCGACCCGGTTCCAGCCCTAGTTTTAATTTGGATCTCTGTTTGCGCTAGCAATTGAAGCATTGAGAATTGTTGCTCGGGCTTTAAATCTATTTGAGGATGAGGATGGGTTTATGTTTTCTTGTGCATGTTGCTTTCTCAATGTCATGCAGTGCATCTTTCGATATGGCGATGGCTGGGCCTTTGTTCAGGTACCTTTATTTAAGTCATTAGCAATTTCTTCTCGAATCAATTCTATCCAATATTTGCATATAATGCGCAAAACAATAAAATAGTATAACATTGGTCCATAGCTTCTTTCCCTGTCAGAGGGCTTTATTAGGCATTGCAAAACAGTAGTTTAGTCAGCTGCTCAATATTTTTTGTTTTTGAACCAAGTAATCATTCATTCATTTCAAGCTAGAATGACACAGATACATACCTTTCTTTGCCAACTCAAGGACAAGTTTAGAACGTGGTATGCTAGCACCACCCATTAGACAACCAGTGCACACTTATTAAGAGTGAGCCTATAAAACTATGAAAATAAACATTGTACATAGACACATCTCAAAACATAAAGAAAAAAATGGCATGTAGCTGAGACAATCCTCCTAGATCCCAAATGCGACATCCCATAGAGTTAAAGCCCATTAGTTTGATTTGTGAAAGAATCTAGGCAACCTCCAAATTTGCTTTGGACACCCCAAGCTTCGAAATGGATTTGGGCCACTGAACTAATATGGGCACCCAACTGGAGTTGGGCCTCCCAACTGATCTATGCACCCCATAATCGGGCACCTCTTCTCTGGTAACTATCCCAACTGTGACCACCACCGCCATCGCTGCTTGTAACCCGTCAGCTTGCACGCTGACCACCACTTGTGCACCTGCAACCATCGCTGCCGCATCAAACTTCACACGACCCACAATGCCAGAGCTGATCCAGATTGAAAATCCTCTCCAAACCGCCATCTCAGCAAGTTTGAACCAAACTCTCCTCGTCGTCTTGCTCTGAACAGAGAGGAATTTCCTCTGCCATGGCTGAAACATCCCACCAGATATAGGCAGTCCCTGCAACTCGAGCCATTCATCCTTTAGTCTCGCTCGACTTGGTCGGAGCCGACCCCATGTACCCTATTCTGCAATCCGGCATCGGAAGGCTTCAACACCCCAACACCGGAGGCCAGTTCGTCTTCGAACAAACCCATGGGAAGGTGCGGGTTTATGGTCGAGAAAACCAGTCTGACAAAGAGGTTGTTTTGGTTGGGTGTTCGCCAAAAACAAACGGCGTTGCAGGGTCGAAGAGAAGCCACATAGTGTGGAGAGGAATGCTCCACTTAGAGGAGAGGCCGGAGTTGGCCGCCATTTGAGAACCCCAAAACCAAGGCGGCTAGGGTTTAGGGCTTCCATTTAGTTCGTATGATATATATGTCAGCTGTTCAATATGTTAATAGCACAAGTTGTTTTATTTTATTTGAAAGTCATATAATAATATCAATAATGAATTATGCTGACAGCTGATATTGTCCTCTGCTTGTATGTGTCAATGACATTATATGTAAGTGGGTAGTTGCCAAAAGGTCCTACAACAATAGATGTTTATTGCTTCCCAATAGACATTTCAATTACCGAAATGGGAATTAATTTTCCTAAAATTATACAAATAAAACTTTGATTAAACAAAAAAACGAGTGATTACATCATCTATTGTCCCCCAATAGATGTCTATTGCACCCCAATAAAACTTTTTTTTTCCTTTTGCTTTTTCCTTGAGGGCCCCCTGCTCTCATTTTACCAAAAAGAAAAGAAGAAAAGAACATATTGTAGAATTTTCTAAAAGAAGAACAGATTGTATAAAAAAAAACAAGTCCAAATTAGATGATGGAATTCTTTTCAAAGCTGTGCACTAGAACAAAGACCAAATTGTATAAAACTTAAATTTTTCCCTTTCATTCTTGGCCTCTGCCCACAAATTACAAAAAAAATAAAAAATAAAAATTGATCTGGCCACCCAGAAAATACTCTAGGCACCAAATCGGAGCAAACTCATAAATCAGGTCGGAAGTTGAGTGTAGTTGAGGGATCCAAACCGGCTTCAGCGGAGCCATCCACGACGATGACCAAATTAGAAACCCGCGGCTCTGTGGAACATAAAGAAGAAGTCGAATCATCCAAGGACAGAAATTCGAGTCGTTTGAAATTCCTAATCTCCCCGAACAAATGCTTTAGTAGTGTGATCCAGATCGGTGCAGTCCTTTCTGAAGGCCATGCCGCCGTTGACGTACTTTCCAGCGCCGATGACATTGTTGACGAGTTACAGAAGCTTTAACGTGCCGCGGGCAAGCTCTACCGCGAGGCTCGTCATCGAGATTGAGTTCGACTCCGATAGCTCCAACCGGAACTTCAAGTGTGGACTATCGCCGCCATGTCGTCCAAGATCGTGATGCCGGAATTCGATGTCGTGCCGGAGGTGGAGATCGGAAGGAGGGAGGGAGGGAGGGAGGGGGAGGGAGAGAGAGAGAGAGATCGGATGTGGAAATCAGAGAGAGAGAGAATCATGCTAGGGGAGAGAGAGAATAAAATATAGTTTATTAATTAAATCAAGGGTAAACATGTCATTTTGTTTTAAACAGGGTAAGTGGGAACAAAAATTTGTTATTTGGGTAATTGGGATAAGTTTGGACAATTTTAGTGCTATGGGTCAAGAACCCTTTTTTAAAATTCATCTGCCCATAAAAACAACAAAAAGAATGTCATATAAATAAATAAAAAACCACAAAAAACTGTATGACAAATCAGAAAATACATGAGATGTTTTGGTCTTAAAATGATTTTCATTAAGTCATATCACATGACGCCAAAATTGATGATAAATTTATAAACCAATTATTTTTCGTATCCCAATTTATAATTGTCAATGGTAGCAAAGAAAAATAAGAGGCTCCAACAGAAGATTAGGTAGACTAATTGCTTAAAAGATTTTTTGAAATGCCAGAAATGGTTTTGATCTATGAGTTGCACCCGTTGGCTATTTGAAATAATCGATACTGTGAAGGTCACATGTTCAATCTCCCTATTTTTTTTTTAAATGAAATACTCAAAATGCCCCTCACTATTCCCCTGTATGGGCACTGATTGCCTTAGCGTACCAGCCATGTGGCACACCTGCCATATCTAAGATTCTCTCTTCTATACGTACAATGTGTAGGAATTAAAAATTATTGTTTTTAAAAATAAAATAAAAATCTTTTAAGCCACATAGAAGAAAACTGAAATGTGAAAAGAAGAGCTTTTGATCAATGTTCATATCGGTCAGTTTCATCTTTCAGATTCAAGAATCAGGTGTTAAGGTTTGTAATGTGTTCTTTAATTGGTCTGTAACCCAGAGAACTCCCGAACCAAGCGTAATCACTCTATAAACATAAGACAAGTGCGTGCCCGAAACACCAAAATAAGCAAAAATTATCCCACTTACCCCAGCAACAAATTTTTATTCCCAGCTACCAATTTAACATAAAAAGATAATTTTACCCTCAGTCAAATTAATAAACTACCCATATGCCATCGCTCTCTCTCTCTCATCTGATCTATAACGTACTCTCTTTCTCTCTTTCTCTCTTAACATTTGCAGGAGTGTTGGTGTAAACACTGAGGTGCCGGCGAGCCGATTTACACTTCATTGGCGACTAGACCGGACTTGGCGTCATCGACGACAACGAAACGGATCTCAACTTCTGCTTCTGAGGAGCCAAATCACCGCTGGATCTGACTACCTTCTCGACGTTGCTTTCCGATTCAACCTCAATGCTGCATCTGAGACACTAGAGTAGAGGACGCCCTTACAACAGTGGCCAAAGAGAGGTTTGATACTCTTTGATTTAGAGGCGAAGATGGAGCGAGAGTAAGGCTGGGGACATGGCAGGCGGGGATTGATCGTAAAGGGAGGTGATAAGCGGAAGGCCGAGGCAGGGCAACCTACGGGGCGCTGACGGGAAGAAACCAGAGTAATTTGCCGGTGATAGTAGTGTTTGCATAATTACTGAAGAGATGGAGCATGTCTTCACGACTTCACAAAATGGAGAAGATGTGTGGGTACCCAGAACATTTTATGGGTGCCCGGCCAAATGAAAATTTTTTTTTGGTAGAATGGGGCCAGAAGAACGAAAGAAAAAAGAAAAAGAAAGGTTTTATTGGGGGAGGGAGGGGGGGGGGGGGCAATAGATGTTTTCAATTGTTGTAATCTCCTCTTTGTTTTTCCTTTAATCAAAGTTCTATTTGTCTAATTTTAGGAAGATTAGTTCTCATTTCGGTGACTGAAAGTTCTATTGGGGGGTAATAAACTTTTTCGATGACTTATGAGATCTCTGACGACCTCTTTGCTGACCCCCGGCGAGGTTTTCAGAAACGTCAGGTGAGCAGCGGGCAAATGTTGGTTAGAATCCCGTGGCCGGTGATCGGACTCCGACGAAGTTTCTTATGGTTTCTCTCTCTCTCTCTCTCTAGTAACAAAAGGGTGAGACTAAAATAGTCTAAAAAATAAACAAAACAAAAAAAAATTAATGGGGTATTAGGGAAGACATCCTTATAGCGTTTTGAGTAAGGAGGAATTAAAAAAAAACATGATTAGGTGAGTGGGAAAAAAATCCCTAAAAATGGGATAAATGGACAAAAACCCATGTAATAACATTATACTAAAATTGGTGATCGGTTATGAGCTCAAGTCGATCCGGTGCTATAATGACAGTTTTGCCCCTATTTTGTCTTTTAATACCACACTGCCATTCGCTCTTAGTATAAATGACCCTTCATCAGCCGTATTCCCACTTCTCTCGGTCTCTCACTGGGCTCGCTCTCTCAGCACTGCAGTTTTCCAATTTCTGTTAGATTTCCCAAATTTGAAACTTTGTGCATGTGTGAGTTGTCGTTCGTGCGTTCTTTATTCTTTTAAAAAAAAAATCCTATTTCGGTTGAATAAGGTTTGAATCTTATTTGAGTGAGTTGTTTTTTTTTTTTTTAACAAGAAGAACTTCATTAATAATGAACTGCTTACAATAAGTTTTAGGCAACATCTCTTACACAGAAATGACCACTAGACTTCACACTAGAATTCTATAATGACTAATACTACAACTAAATGGTAAAGACAACAAGCGCCAGAGCATTAACATCTCACCTCTCATCCAGCCAAGAAGAACACTGAAACTAGAAAACTCACTTGTGTAGACACTAACTCACCACCCAGAGTCCACCGGACCAGCTTTGATCGACCAAACCAACACTCGTTGTGACCTAAACTCGACCAAAAGGATTATCAAACATTCAGACCTGGGACTAAAGCAAACCCAACATCGTCACCACCCTATTGTCAACACCATCAACCCACAACTATTCCAAACCGCCATCGCCTCTAACCCAAAACCAGACAGGAATGACCAATGGCCTAGCTACAGTAGGGCAAGCAGGGTCAAATGACCCTTCTCAGTTTTTGAAATTAGCGCATGATTGGTTGATATATACACAATTTCATACATATGTTATATTTAATACCATGTTTGACCCTTCTGAGTTCTGACATAAAGAAAAAAAAATTGTTGTTTTTAAATGCTCTGGCTCATCCACCCACAAGTTTTGACAGATACCATGATAGTCTAGGTTTTTAATATATTTAATTAAAAGGCCAATAATGCAAGTTTGTGATAACCAGACATTTTCGCTGACTCAAAACCAGATAGGAACATCCCACTAAAAGGCGCAGAGAAGATTATTTCTTCCACAACCTGTAGTGTCTTATTACCAACAAAATAAAAACATTAAAGTAAAACCAAAACCTAAAGCACTAGTAACAGCCAATTAATCCCACCACCATGGCAAAACCGATCCAGTCGCACCGCCACCATCTCACCTCTGCCCTTGACGGACTATCTCCGTTGCACACCAGCGGCGCCCCACCCACCATGATCTCCACCTATCAACCCCTATGTACGTTGCCATCTAAGTAAAACCTGGATCGCGTGCTCAACCATCCACCAAACAAAAGGAACCAGGAACACGACCCTTGCGTCGCTGCACACCGCGCCTCCCAATCCAACCAAAACCAACCATCATCCATTACCACTCCGATCAGGTCGGAATCAGCAACCCAACGGGATCAACCTGAACCCTCCACCAAACGGACCACTGCCGATTACCACTAGTCGCTGTCAACACCCATGCCACCAGACTTCTAACAGCAAACATACTCGCACGACAAAGAGGGACGGCGAGACAAGACCACCCGTCCGACTACAACACCGCAGAGACATGCCGCCGGACGAGCACGAGGCAAAGTGGAGAAAACCCTAGAGGGTCTTTTTGGGGAGAAAGCAGTTTTTTTAATTCAAGTTATTTGAGTGAGTTGTTGATAGGTAGAATTTTGCTCGATCTCGATGGGTGCCTGGATATGGTGTGAGGTGTTGTAGTTGCTAGCCAAGGATTAAAGCCGTCAAGGTCTTAATTTTCAATGTGAACTTCACCCTCCATTTATATGTTTGACTATTTCTTTGTTTCACTGTTAAATTTGAACAAAAATGGCGTGACTTACACATTTCTTTCAATTTCACTTTAGACCCAACTGGAACATATTGTGCATTCCTATTTATTAACAATGAACAAAAGCATGGCCTTCATAAAAGAACCTATTGTGCATCCCAATTTCGATTTTACAATTGATAGTGCCATTCAGACACTATGTCAATAAACTCATCAGACAACAGCCGAGGACTGTTGTCTGATTCAGAAAGTTTCTGTTGTCTAGTAGCCTAATATCTCTTAGGCCTTCAGACGACAGATATTACTCGTGGTCTATATTTCGCTCAAACAACATAGACTGGCCAATAATCTGTTATCTGATTATGTCGAGATATGCCGAATTATGACTTTCTGTGGTTGAAGATGTAACAAAATGATAGTCATATGTTGTTATAAAGGTTTCTGCACAACATCTTTTCATAAAACTCTGTCGTTTATATTTCATTAAGATGACAGATTTTTGTTGTCTGAATATATGGACATTTGAACTATCTTAGATTTTTTCTGTCGTGTGAATCAATTGTGGACAACATAAATTAGAATGTTCTATTGTTTAATTTTGAGTAATAAGACATAATTATGTCGTTTGAATATATAGAGACTTGAACTTTCTTGGATCTTTCTGTTGTGTGATTCAATTAGAAACCACAATTATCTGTTGTTTGACTAACATAAAGAATACAATTGGTGTGCTTCATCTGTGGTTTATGGTGATTTCAGACAACATATATTTGCTTAAATTTTGTAGTTTGATGTTGGTTTGGATGTCAATTTAATTGGTTTTTATTTCTGTCTTAAAAGAGCATTTGCACGACACAATTTTAGAAAAATTGGTCTAATTATTTGAATGTCATCATGAATCATTACAGCCACCAAAGTGAGTTCTAGCAATATGCACAAAATGATTCCCTAACTACATATCTACCACAGACATACAACACTAGTGATCTGAAGACCTGACAACATGCTTGCCCATTCAGCCCAGACTTGATCAATGTCTAAGTAATCTCCAACTAGGTAGTCATCCTGCATAAGTAATATTCATGTGTAAGAAAATGTATGATAGAAGAAGCCTAAAAGGGAAGATCTGGGGAAGGGAAAAAGGGTTAAGGAATTACCTCTTCAAGTTTTCCTTGGATGTTGCGCACTTATAGATCATCACTTTCTGAACCAAAAAGATCTTTTCTATTGGAATTTCCATTCAAAGATCACCTTGTGCCACCATGAATGCGTCTGAATTTGCAAGGATATCATCAAAGTTTGCGACTCCTTCCTGATTCTCCACCTATCAATAAAATTTTGGAAGTATAAAGAACATGAACTGGAATTCTTTGACCATTTATACCAACCAAAGTATCATCACTACAAACCACTATATCATATAACAATAAATAATATGATGTAAAAATAGGTATACCGAGACAAGCAAAGCCAGCTGCAGAGGAAGCCAATCCCGCAGCAGCAGTAGAAGTATTATTTAATTAATAAAATCAAATAAATATCAAAGCCTGCTCAACTCATGAGCTTAATACTAATAAGTAAAATCAGATCAGTGAATTAGGAAACACCGACAACATCCCCCGCATTTGGAAGGAATCCCAAAGCCAATATCTTTGCTAAACAAAGGCAGAATTTTTTTTTTTTTTTTTTTGCTCAAAATATTCAAGAATGGGAAAAGTTTGGATATAGAACCTTTGAATGAAGGTCAAAGAAACAAGCATAATATCTACAGTTCCTTACCTGCATTTCAAGGTGGCCATAATCTAACCATGAATCTCCCTCGATAAGATTTGTTTTCTTCTCCGATTGACCACATGTAACCCAAAAAAAAATAATTCAACAAATCAGTGAGCACTCTTTCAAACCAAACCAACACAACAAAATCAGAGTCATATGTCTAAATTTCTAAACATACTAAATGTGAAAGCAACTAACTGATATAACTGTTTAATCATTACTGGTAAAAAAATGGAACAAATAAACTTCATGACTACAATAGAAAACTATGAAGAATATGTAGGAAATTGACCCATTTTAACGTTGATACTTCATGACTACAGAACGCCTTGACTACATGATCAAGGCAAGTGGGATTAACAAAACCAGTGGCAAAAGAATTGGAAAAAGAAAGCAATGACCATCAAGGAATTAACATATATATATGCACACGAGCATCACCAAGATGTGATCCCACCTTTGAACATGCAACTGAACCATTGAACTTGATGTTTCTCCTACAAACTTCAACTGAAAATGCAAGAAGGCAAATAACAGCAGCTCTTTTAAATGGTTAAATGTAAAAGCTAAATCCAGCGACACTATAGATATGCTTGTGCTCAAAAAAAATGTTAGCAAACAAATACAAAAGGAATAAATTGAGGCTTTTCTGACCTTAAAGAGATCAAAGAAAGAAAACCTCAAAGCTGCCCTTATGCACCAAATCAAAAAAAAAAAAAAAGGAAAAAAAAAAAGAGAGTAGATCATTGACACAACTAATAGTACCACTGCAATTCACCAGTATCCCTGGAAATAATGAAAAGGATTTACCACTGCATGCTCCTTTGCTTCTTGGGTGCAATAGAGTTTTAATCTTAATCTCAAATAATACCTACTCTGCTTGATAGTGATGAAAAACAATAACAAAAACTATGAGATTGAAGCACTTGCTTCCCAATCAAATTTCGTACAAATTGATTACTTGAAGACAAAAAGAACAGATGAGACCGAATTACTACCTGGAACCAATATTAGTAGACACCAACTTTCACGTATAGCATTCATAAATTTCTCATATATTACCTGTAAAAATTGAAAGAAAACCAAACGGAAAATCCAAAACTGCATTAAACCCAAAATTCCCTAAATGAAATCAAGTAATTAAGGAAGTCACTCACCTCAAATCCTAAATGGAATAAAAATAGAATTGAAACAAAGCTCAAGTATTTTTGCCCAGTTCCCAAACTTCTATGAAATTCAGGAATAAGATGCAAAACTAGCACAATTGAACTAACCCAAATCAATAACATGCTATTAATCAAAGAATAACCAACAAGAACATAATCTCAAGAAACAAACACAAACCGGAAAATAGAAGCCACTCACCAAAAAGAAACTGAACCCAATACCATGTTTTGACTTCAAACAAACTCATCTCTCTCCTTCTCTCTCGTTTATGATCTCCTCTCCCTTAGAAAGCAAACATCCGAAAGATAATCATCCTCTTCTTCCCTCTTCCTATTTCTTCTTCTTTTCTTCTCTATCTTTCTCAACATCCCTCTATTCTCTTCTTTCTCCTCTCTTTCCCGACCCCTTCTTATTTTTTTCTTTTCTTTCTTCTGCTCCATCACCAAAAGCTGCAACAAGTACATAAAATTTCAAGGTTGCAAATCAAATCAAGCTATCTTTTTAAGAGAAGAGTAAATCAAATCGAATTATCAAGCAATCTTTTAACAAAAATGTAAATCAGATCGAATCTGAGAGAGGGAGAGACCGAGATTGAGTGACTGACAGTGATGTTGAGAGAACAAGATGAGGTCGTCGTGCCGCTGCCTTCGACCGTCGCAGAGACTGGGTTGAAGGTTTTGAGGAGGTTTGGGTTTTCAGAAGTTAGTTGAGACAATCAGACTTGAGAGAATGAAGACGAAGTAGTTGGACTGTACCTCCGTCTTCCACCTAGCCTCCGTCTTCGCCTAGGCAAAGTGAGTTGAACAGTTAATCAAAAAAACCATAAATTCCCAATCCAACAAAAACCCTAAATCTAAAAACACTTAATCGAATAGCTTACCAGCAGAATAGTGAACGAATAGAAGAGATTGATGTTGGATTTGGTGCTGGATTTTTCAGTTCAGTGGTTTTGGTTTGAGAGATGTGCTGTGAAGGAGAGGGAAGTTTGAAAGAGGGGCGTTTTCAGTGATTGAGAAATCTATCGAGCCAGTTTTGATTTAGTTGTTTGATCTAAATTCATTTATGTGGTACAAAAAAAAAACCAAACAGTTCCTCTCCAAAACAAAAAAACCAAACTTTCAAAACTAAGCAAACCTCCATTTCACTCACAACAAAAAACTGTTGTCTAAAACAAAACATGTTTCTCAAAATCAATTTACCATAGTATATCACTATATTCAGACAACATAATTTTTTCATTCTGTCATTAAAGTTATTCAGATAACAGAAAGCAACCATTCTGTCGTCTGAGCTATGTCGTCTGATGAGTTTATTGACGTAGTGAGAAGTGATGAATGACATTAGCAGGACTCTTTTTTTGTGCTAGAATTGATTGTACTGGCAAAAAAACTCTATCAAATCTTTGTTGAAATGGTCAAAAATCTTTCAATTGATTTAAACGTATTTGCAGATACTTGGCCTTAATGGTGCTCTAAATTCTTCATTGTTGCAGGTCGACAAGTTAAATTTTGTTTGGAGCCATAAGACTACCACGGTAGTTAGAGCGAAGGTTCATTGTTGTGGTCACTGAGCTTGCGAAACCCCTTGCTGCTCACTACAGGTAATATTAGCTCAATGAAGTTAGTTAAGTTCAGTTTTCTTATTATTTGAAAGATCAAACTTTTGGAGAAGAAATGAGGTGTGTGATTGAATTTTGAGGGAAATAAGTGTGAAGAAATTTTTTAAATTACTAATGATAACAAGTCTTTTTTTTTTTTTGTAAAAAAAAATAGATTGCAAGTAATCATTCAGATATTTGTAGGCGCTTCCACTTTTCAGTTTTAAGTCCTACATACTCCCTGCTTACAATTAGTAGTTTCATTTGCAAGCAGTAGTTTCATTTGCAAGCGCGCACACACACACACATCACTTTACAAAATACATTTTCTGCTCTCTCTGGGTTCAACTAGCTAGCTACTTACATCAGGAAACTTAGGCTGCAATTCCATGAGAACATGGCTCTTCTTATAAAATTTTCCTTGCAGAAAACCATTAGTTTGATAGAGCACACAAAGGCTTTACATATAGGCAGTTAGTCAGAGACAAGTCAAGTAATATCAAATTTTAGCATTTCGATATATATGAAATCTAAAAATCCTCAACTTAAAACAAGCTCATCACTAAACAACTAAAAAGCTATGATTATGATGTTAATCAGGTTTTGAGATGCAGTTGTAATATTTCATATGATTATGAGTTTGTAACAGAGAATTGGGATGCATGTGTGCTCATATATACAGGCATGAATTCCAAATCTTTGTTGGAACTGAGTCATTATCAAACTGAATAACCATGAAATAAACTGTCAAATTCAGTAAGAAACTTAATCACCTGTTTACTAAATCCATGCCACATAGCATTTAAAAGCATTTAGCACATAGTATCTCTATAGCCCCAATTTTAATTGTTTGCTATCTCAGTGCCCTCTTTTTATATGGTAGGAAGATTGTTGCACAATCTAATCACTTCTATTCTTATATTCCATATGTTACTGTTTCAAATATATTCTTGTCCTTTACATTATACCGTTTGGTGATATCAAGATTATATGCCCTCTGCAGCTTCATTCCTTTGTTCCTCATCTTATTGCCCAATCTTTCAGTGGCAGCCCACCACATGCAGAAACCAATTTACTTCTCATTACCATAGATGAAGCGTTAACAACAGATGATCCAACTGAAGAAACATCTGAAGAACTTTATTCATTGGTTCGAAGTATGAATGTAAGATAATTTGCTGATAACTAGCCACTTTTGTAATTTGTGCATAACGAACAAGTTTGGTTAGGATGTCCATCTTTTGAAAAAATAAATGTAAATATACGAGGTTGGTTAAAATACCAACTTCTGCTTAAAACTTACATTTTTGAAGCTATACAAGTCTGATCAAAGTTTCAAACACCATTTGTAATATGTAAAGTTATCACTTTCAATTAACATTTCTTAACTTGATATTTCTTAACTGACATTTCAAAACCAATTAATTGCAGCCTTCAGTGCAGACTTGTCGCCTGATTTCTCTTTGCAATATTCTGCCATTTCAGTTCAAAACAAACACAGTTAGATACTTAGATACCATAGAGCCCACTCAAATAAGGAAAAATGAAAACAAAGCAGTAGGATACAATTAAACTTACCAATTTTCACTTCCTCATAGAATTCCATCTCGTCCATTCCGAATGGATCCCTCCATCATCCTTGGGATTCATTTTGCTGTGTCACTTTTTAGCATTATTTACACAACTCTAGCAATAATTACATGAATCTATAGACCGGAGGTTCTAGAGACTTTCCAATGAGTAAAATCAACCGAAACTCTATAACAATGCGAGCCAGACTCCAATATCTTTTTAGTATTTGGATTACTGAATAGTTTTAGACAAGAAAGAAACAGCAAAACAATTACACTTTCAAGTAAACCATAAGTTACAAACTCATGGTCAGCCTTCATCAAATTTAGAAAGATAATGAAGCATGCATTTTCGCAAACAGATGGTGTGCATATATAGAGTTCATTGCTTAAAGCGTATCTCTAAAATAGATAAGGTGCTTCGATACCAGATATTTCCTTGAGTTTGGGAATTCAAAGATAAAAAAGACAGAGAGTCGAGTCCAAACTAGAACCAGGCATACAAGTCAAAATAACGTATATAAGAAAACTTCGGAATAGAGGATCTGCACAGACAATGCTTAGCTCCAAACTGATGAATAGAGGACTAGAGGACCAGGGAACCTAGAACTTTTCAGCAACTGATGATTGAGACGCTCCAAACTGGATAGTAACCGAATCAACCAGGGAACCTGTCAAAAATTGAAAAATGAGGGGGAAGACAAACAGAAACAAAACAATACAAAAAAAACCAAAAGGTGACAATAAAGTTGGTGCTGAAAGTACTAGAGCCACCTGCAGTTACATTCTTTCAATCGCTGCTTCATCTATGAAAACGCTCTGATTTGGTCCACGATGAAGATATAATGTAGAGAATCCTGACATAAATTTGAATAAAAAGTTGTCAAATTAAATTTGATACTAGTTTAAGAGTATTAGACTTTGAATACACATTTTGATACATAAGGGAATATTTTATTTTCAATTTTGTTTTTAACATTTAACAGTACATTATTGAAATGAGACACTTGAATCCCTGACAATCCAAGAAACTTGACAAATGTGTAGCCATGGATGAATCGACCATTACCAGGAAACTTTCACACATCCTCTTTTGTGACCTTTTTTGTTTTGTAGGAAACAAAATCTATACATTTGCAATCATTCCTCCGGCCGCAGTCTCGTACTCGCTTGACAGCAATACTAATTCAGAATCTAAAAATTGAAGGATATAAATTATGTTTTGTAGCAGAAAAACCAGAACAGGTCTAGTAATCACTGGTGCATTAACTTCAGAAGAAAAGGAAGTTGAAGTAACCTTGTGCAGCATCGACAGGAAATTACAATCCAGCACTTGTTGTGGAATGTGGTGGAATCATCTGATCAGGGAATTACAAAGCACCTGGAGCTGATATTGTATAGAAATGAACCAATGCATTGAGAAACAGCGGTAATTGGCTAGCCATAGAGTTTATAAGAAGCAGTTGAGAGGGAAATTTACTAACTAAAGAGAGAATTGGATAATTACCATTGCACGTCATATACGTTTGTTATTGATATAAATGCTCTTGATGTGAGCAATCTTGGGCCAATCTTCCCCCGTCTCTCTCTGGCAACGTTGTTCTAGTAAAGGACAATGATCGATGTCCAGAAGAAAAAGAGAAGTGGGTAGCCCTTCATCTGGCAAGCACGGGAGTTCAGGGCAATGGCGAATTATCAACTGGTTAAGAGAGATGAGTTGTTTAAACCCCTTGCCGTCCAGCTTCGAAATACTGTAGATGTCGATGGATCCGAGAGTGGTGGGCAGCAGCCCCTCGTCTGGAAATGAATCTACAACTTGTTCACATCCCTCAAAGTCGACTCTCAAGATATAGAGAGAGGTGAGTGTTGGTAGACCCCACTGCATACGGTTTCCAATGAGTTTCTTGCAACGCGTGATGTCCAATTCTTCCAACTTAGAGGGCAACCCCCCTTCGGGAAATGATTCCAATTCTGGACAATCAGATAGCCACAAGCACCTGAGAGATGGGAGAAGGTTGTGCATGTGCTGTGGCAATGACATCAGTTTCGAACATTTATAGACTTCTATGGTCTCCAAGTTGGGCGCATCCAGCCCTCCATCGCGAAAACAAACAAGATTTGGGCATGACAATATGCCAAGGTAGACAAGGGAGAGGAGTGTAGCAGAATTAACAGATTCCATATTCACATCCTCCAATTCGAGGCTTTCAAGCTTTGGGAAGCAGGCTAACATGAATGCCCTGGTTACCTCGGGACAAGATTTCAGACGAAGCTTACGAAGATTAGTGAAAAGCTTGGAACCTAGAGTCACCACTCCATTAAATCCTTCAATCTCAAACTCTTGGAGGGAGGGTAGCTGCTCAACTGATGGCAATGACCAACAATTTCCACAATCCAGAAGTTGAAGACGAACAAGATTAGATAAACTAGAATGATCTTCCAACCAACCTGGAAATCTTGTGCCCCCGTAAGATCGAACGGTGAGTTGTTTTATGTTTGTATGAGGTTGGAGGTTCTCCAGCACATCTCTCTCTCTTTGTGTATCGTCGGTGTCACAAGACTTGCCTCCCCATTCCAAAACTAATTCATACAGATGCTTCTTCTTTCTCATAATGGCATCTGTGACATGCACAATATTGCGAAGCCCCGAGATATGAAGCGTTCCGCGCAACTGCTGAAGCTCTTTAATCTCGACAATGTTATCACCGGTATCTTTATCTAGGACAAACTTACCTCTCAATGTTTGGAGATCTTTCATTTTGCCCATCCTTGGTGGCATCTTTTCTATCTTTATGCCTCTAATATCAAGATGACGCAAGTTGATTAATCTTCCCAAATCAGTTGGCAACTCAACTAGAGATTCACAACCCAACAACAGTAACGTTTGTAAATTATATAAAGTACACATTTCATCAGGTAACTTTCTAATCGATGTGCGAGACATGTCCAAGTGCCTTAGATGCTTCAACTTGCTAATTGAACTAGGCAGCTCACCAATATCGTACCCTGATAAATTGAGCACTCTTAAACACTGAAACTTCAGGAATATATCAGAATCTAAGTTGGGACATATGTAGTTATATCTTGATACTAGAATGGTTCGCAAATACTTGGCTTCATACAAACTGCCCCATTGATCAATTACGGCAAATGCATTCATACACGAAAAGTGGCGACTCTTGCTGACATTTTCCAGTAGGGAGTCATTGTCCTCCAACCTAACACAAAACTCTCCAGAGACAAAGTTTGCTAAGTCATGGATAAGGTCATGCATTGTGAAATTTAGCCTACCAGATACATGTTGAAAAAATGACCTTGACACTAGATCATCAAAGCACTTATATCCGACTTCTTCAATTGTTGTCTTCGATTTCACTGGTAAGAGATCTTCAGCCATCCACAACAAAACTAGATCCGGTTTGCTAAACCCATAATCTTGAGGAAATATGGAACAGTAAGCAAAACAACGCTTCAGATGTGGAGGTAGATAATGGTAGCTCAACCATAGAGCGGGCAAAATGTCATTCTCTTCATCTCGCAACTCCCATATGTCATTGTTCAATATTTCTTTCCACTTCTCAATACTTGGTTCAAAACGTAAAAGATCCCCAAGTGATTTTGCAGCTAAAGGGAGTCCTTTACACTTTTGAACAATCTGTTTTCCAATCACTTCATGCGATGGATGTGCAGCAACACCTCCATCCTTGAAGGCATGTTTTCCAAACAACAACCAGCAATTTTCCTCAGAGAGTTGCATTAGATGTTGACATTGAAGGGTACCCATCCTGCATGCGACACCTTCATTACGTGTTGTGACAATGATCTTACTTCCATGACCTCCACACTCAAAGGGTCGGCTCAAGAGATCCCACTCTATAGTATTCACAGTCCAAACATCATCAAGAACAAAGAGAAATTTCTTCCCTGTCAACATCTTCTTTAGTTTAACTTGAACCATGTCTAGATCTGTGATGTTACAAACTTCTGAAGTGACCGCCCCGTAAAGTGTCTGTGTTATTTTGATAACATCAAATTCTTCTGAAACACACGACCATGATTGATGGTCAAAATGTTGCTTGACTCTGTCATCGTTGTATACGAGTTGAGCAAGAGTGGTCTTTCCAAGCCCACCCATGCCCACAATTGGAAGCACATCTGTCTTATTTCCAGTCATATCATCCGCTAACAATAACGTGATAATGGCCTCCTTTTCTTCATCCCTTCCATATACACCAGACTCTTCTACCAAAGAGGTTGTAGGCAGTCTTCCGTGTGGTCTATCCCTAACACCCTCTTTCAAATCAAGCACATCTTTTTCGTCGATAATGAGTTGTAGTCTGTCAAGAATCTCCAGAATCCTGGGTTCCAGACTTTTGTCAAGTTCATGAATGGAAATAGAACTAAACTTGAGTACCTGATTTGTGCTGCTGCTTCCAGAATCTTCTTCTTCCATCTTGCAACGCAGAGCTTCAGTCTTGATTTCATCCAACAGATCATCGGCATGAAAGAGAACATCTTTAAGCTCATCAAGCCATTCCCTGACTCTAGAGTTTCTGAGTTGCTTTTCTTCTGCATCATCGAGCAACTTATTAACCGACAACAACTTAATCTTCAACTTGTGGAGCAGCCCAGCGGTGGTCTTCTTTCCTCGGATCAAGTCAACAACCGGACGGGAAGCGATCCTATCAAACAGAACAGCAAGAGCAGAAGAGAGAAAAGCTCCACCCACAACTTCCAGAGCCATGGTTTCCTGATTAGACAGAAAAGCAAAATGGTTTGTTAATTTGTAACAATTCTCAGATTCTAAGAGATCAAAACAAGCCTCAACACTTATTTCGAACTAGATTTAATATTATCAATGCTATTAGTAGTACCTATAAAACAAGCTTCAGATCCGATCGCCTTTGCAAGCTTCCTGTGATCTATGTCGCTCAGTTTCCTTCAAAGTTCCTACTCCTTTGCAAATGGAATGTAAGTTGACTTAACAAGAGCAAAAACGAGAATGAATCTGTTTTACTTTTGAGAAAAGCAAAGGAAATTTACAGAATGTGTAGCGGTTAAACACCCCATTTGTGGAAAATGTGAAAGCAGCCAATGTAACAGCAACGCGATTTCAAATTAGTATATTTGTCATGCTCATCAAATATTTAATCCCTATAATTGGTGGTATCTGTGTACTGAGTTCCGAATTAGACCGTCGTCATGGGTTTTATACATTTTCTCTCTGGACTTTCTATAAGGCTGATAACACACACCTCAGATTCCATTTAATGAAGAAGACAAAAGGAAACTGCATGATACGAGGTGTTATGAACCATTACATTAGTTGTTGTGAATTTATACGTTTGTACACATTATTTGTTTCAACTTGATTACCAACTATGTTTTTGGTAAAGCATCTACAATCTCAGCAAAACTAACAGTTAGTATAAACTTTAATATCCATGGTCATGCCGGCCAATCAGCAGAGTCAAGGATTTGCTTCTTAATTAACACATTTGTTTAACCCAGATCCAAACAGTTGATTTTAAGAATGAGGAAGATATAACGAAACTGTGATTCGGTAACTGCATGAGTCTAATCAACTCATATTTTGAGCATAAACAGATACAAACACATGATGTACGTAATTTCGACTAGTAAACCATATTTTCAAGAATGAGGAAGATATAAAGAACTGTAATTTGCTAGTTTCCTGCAAATACTTTGGAGTACTAAACCATATTTTGAGCAATAAACAGATAAAAACTCAATGCTTTGATCATCACTCGTCAAATTCAGAAAGTTAATGAAGCAAGCATTTTCCACAAACACATGGTGTGCACCAAATCAGGTAATGCGATACCTCAACCGGGTTGCGGACCCAACATCTCCAACCTCAACCGGATCGGAGCCCCAACTACAGATTCACAACTACTAAAGCTGACTTAGTTTCTTGAGGAGGCGTTCGAACTAAGCTTGCCTACAAATTATAGATGGAGACAGAAAGAACTTACCTTGATCGGTAAAGAAGGGAAACAGAGAGTTGTGGTTGAGAAAGAATGGGCGGGAACGCTGCCACGTCGAGTATAAAGACCCATTTTCATGATATGGGGAAATTAACCGTTTAAATATCTAGTTAAATTTGGAAAGCCATGCAATTATCGACTGCACATAGGAGGGATTGAGCTGGTCCATGGTAGGGGACTAGGGGCAACAGTACCATTTCCATTTTCATTCGCTTCATCTAGAAATAAAGGATTATTTTCACAAACAGTGTATGAAGTATGAGTCATTCGACACTTTGGTGTACCAACTTTCATAACTATCAGAATTGTGTATCAAGTTTCCTCCAATCTTTCATTTTGGTGTACACAGTTAAATTTTCCGTTATCTTTACCAAAAAAAAAATGACAAAACTAAATGAAGATAACGGAATTTTTTTTTTGTTGGCAAAGATAACGGAAAATTTAATCGCGTACACCAAAATGAAAGATTGGAGCAAACTTGATACACCATTCTGATAGTTATGAAAGTTGGTACACTAAAGTGTGGAATGACTCATACTTCATCACTGTTTGTGATGTTTTCCCAGAAATAAAGAACCTCTTTACACGTTTTTAGCTCCTGTTTTGCCGGTGTTCGAGCACCTTTTACCCTATGTGGTAAACAATGGATATAATTAACAGTTAAAGCACTTCTCTAACCCATATTTTATTTGACATATTGAGACTATATAAAATTTGACAACCCCAAACCTCATTTATCTTTTCTATTTTATTATTATTTCTCTCTCCTTCTCAACATTTTCTTAAAATAATACTCAATTTTAACATCTTTGTTAGAGCAAAGATTAGTTAAAATATTAAAGTTTAAATTTATCATGTTATATGTCAAATTTAAATTTAACACAAATTAAAAGACATCTCCGATCTCCAAGATGCCTGAAAATACAAATTAGTTTATCGTTTCAATAATTTCAAGGCGAAGAGGAAGTGTGTTGGGATACCAACATAGTGCCACATTTTTTATTGAGTATTTCATCCAGGTATGTCTAAAATGCAGTGTGACTTGTTAGCACAATTATGGTTCCGAAACTTCTGCAATTTTCCTTATGGTTTGAGTCATAGGAATAGCAACACACGTCCTTGGATAGTCTAGCCAATTACTTGAGTATTGTACTCATTCACCCACTTCCTCTTTAGCTCTGTGGTTAAGTCCTTTGGCTATGGGAATCCACGATTAACTTTCCGTTAATACCTTTTGAGGCCCAGGTCGAGTTCAGGCGGTAATCTCAACCAATGCGTGTAGCGGTGTTTAGAGTTTGCAAGTCATGCATTAACGGATATCAACTCAAATCTCTATTATACAACTTTAAATACTACTATATAGATACAATTGAAGTAATAATGTTTGAATTTTTGTTCTAATGTTTTTCATCCTATAATGTAAGTATATAAGTACTCGATACCTACATCTTAGGTATATTGATTTCATAGGAATGCATTTAATCTTATATGTCTGAAAATTATTCATTGATGAATTCTAGATTTTGGAATTTGAAATTTAAAATTGAGCTAAAATTGTGATTTAATCAGTGAATTTGAAATTATTCACCTTATTTGGTTTTAAGGGTAAAATAGACTACTAAAAAAAGCAAATGGACCGCAATTAACAAGAAACGATGCGCAGACTACATCCAACTTTTATATAACAAAAAGGACTGGGATCGAAAAACCTCTATAAATATTTGGTGAGGTGAACGGCTAAATCCGTTCAAGTTTAAAAGGAGTGAAGACGGGTCGATAAGATGAGATTCCCTCAAAATAGATCTAGGTGAGATGAAATCCCCTCAAGGTAGATTTAGGTGAAGTGAAATTCTCTCAAGGCGGGTCAATGAGGTGAAATTCTCTTAAGGTGGATCTAGATGAGGTGAAATTCCCTCAAAGCAGGTCTAGATGAGGTGAAATTCCCTCATGGCGGATCTAGGTGTGTAATCCCCTTAAAGTGGGTCTAGATGAGGTGAAATATCCTCAAAGTAGATCTAAATGAGGTGAAATTCCCTCAAAGTGGATCTAAAAGAGTTGAAATCATTGTCTAATCAACAAACGGTTCACAAGAGATGGCTTAATCTATTTGGAAAACTATGAGAAGGTCGGATCCCTTCGAGATGAAATAAGGCAGAACAGATCAAATGAATTAATTAGCCTCGATTGAATAATTTCCCTAAATTGTCTTGAGAGTGATGTAATAAATCTACTAATGCATAACTTGCAAACTTTGTACACCACTACACACATTAGTCAAGATATCAACTCAAATTCACCTATAAATACTTCGTAAGATGAACGACTAAACCAGTTTAAAATTTAAAAGGAGTGAAGACAGGTCAATAAGATGATATTTCCTCAAAGTAGATCTAGATGAGGTGAAATCCCCTCAAGACGGGTCTAAATTAGATGAAATCCCCCAATCCAATCAGATAGTCTAAAGACTCTTAAGTACAATAAGGGGCTTTTGGGTCTTTTGTTGGGCTTGGTCTAGGTATGCATGATTTGGTTGTAGAATGTACACTTTTCGAGGGTACATTAACCGGCAATTTGGCAGTATGGGTTAGAGGTTCTTCTAATCTTTTATTTAGAGGATGTGTGTGTGTGTGTGTGTGTGTGTGTATAATTTTTTTAAAGAGAAGGAAATATATTAGAAATGATCGACAACTTGATCTAGTGTTATAAGTCTTCTTTTTATAAAGTGAAATGCCGTGAGTTCGACTCACAATAAACTAATTGTTATATATAAGTTATTTATTTAATTCAAGTAAGGTACCCGCATTTCTCGCGGGTGATATTGTGATGTTAATGGAAAATATATTGACTAAAAAAAAATAGTGGTTATTTATTTTTAGACATAAAAAATTGGTGGTGTGGCTATTTTTCAATTCACACCTTAATCTATTTATATTTTACTAAGTTAATTTGATAATTATGTTATTGAAGGATATTATAAGCACTTCAAAATTTGGTAAAACACTTTGACACTAAAAGAGGGCCTCCATTTATAGTAGTAGAGATTAAAAAAAAAAAAAAAAAAGACTAAACATAGTTTACTTTGGATCGAAAATCAGTTTGGTCCCTTATTGTTTTTTTTTAAGGGTTAAATATTGTTTACTCCTTGTACTTTTGCGAAAAACACTTTAGTCCCTGACCTTCTAATTTCACACGTTTAGTCCCTGTACTTCAAAATTTCAGACCAATAGGTCCTTGCCGTTTAAAAATCGCGGTGAAATATCTATTATGCCCTCAGTTCTTTTTTTTTAAAATAAATTTATTCCTTTCTCTTTTTTTTAAATTCTTTTTTCGTTATTATTTTTTTTTAAAAAGGAAAGAAAGAAAGAAAAAAAAAGAAAGGGAAAAAAATTCCTTTTCCAAAAAAAAAATACAATAATTAATTAATTAAAAAAAAAGAACTGAGGACATAATAGACATTTCACCGCGATTTTTAGACGGCAATTACCTATTGGTCTGAAATTTTGAAGTACAGGGACTAAAGGTGTGAAATTAGAAGGTCAGGGACTGAAGTGTTTTATGGTCAAAACTTCAAGGACTAAACAATATTTAACCCTTTTTTTAATTACAATGGTCTCAACACTTCTAATTTCCTTCATTCGCATCCAAATTTCAAAATTGACTCAAATTATGACGTCATAAGCTGAGTTGGCCTCGACATGAAACCCCACTTCAGTTTTTGACTCTGAGTATGAATGAAATGTCCAAACTACCCCTAACTTTGACTTTCACACTCCGCTCTTCCATATTCTTCTTCTTCCCCCAACCAAATTTAATGCCTCCAGCATCCCTAGTTCAAAGCTGAATCCCTTATCCATTAGCTACGTTCATAATCTACTTCCAACCAAATCACAACAAAACAAGAGCACATTATCAATGCTAGAAAACCACAAGTAATCAACATTCTTCTTTCCTCAACTAATTTCGCATCATCCCCTGCAATTTCAAGAGTTTAATTAGAATCCGAGCCAAGTTTACTCAAACTAAGCCGCTCCTTCTCCAATTCTTCCTCTGATTTCCCCAAATCATGCTCCAAAACCTTCAACTTCTTCGACAAGGCAAAGACTTGGCAAAACTACCTTTCCAGAGACAAATCCCTCTTCGAAACCATATTTGTAACCCGCTCCAAATCAATAGCAACATCATCCTCCGTACTGCAACCACCGACAGCCGCGATGACATCGCCCCCATCTTGAACTCCCTCATAATCTCGATCGTCGTCGTTATCGCTGATCTGATCTAGATCGAACAACATAGAGAGCATGAGTCCTAGTCATGATTACCTTTGATAGATCATGAGTAGATCATGGTCACCTAAAACATATCGCATCATTGTTCCTTTATATTAGTGTTGAGCAGTGAAAATAACTGTAGTTAAATGATTTACCTAAAAATGTTGGATCTCATAGCATCTAGCAGTCCTGGTTCTGATTAGCTCAAGACTTAAAAGAATCGACGAGCGGGGACTCCAGCAGTGTCAAAAAAATGTCTCTTTCCCACCACATGACCCATCACCTTCTCTTTCTTCATTGTGGACAAAATGTCTATCACGATGTGCATGTCTCCATATATTATGAAATGTCATGGTGACAATGACAATCTTCACCTGCTTCTTAAATGAATACCTTCGCATGCCCTTTAAAATCTTCCACTTTTTTTTCAAACTCCAAATGTGCGTTCTATAACGCCTCTACGAGAAGAGTGTACTTGGTTAAATGCTACACAATCCAAATATTTCTATTTTTTCCTTTGAATTGCTCATATATATATCCTATGAATTTCATTTCGCACCGAAAACTATTATAGGAGAAGTTCAAATTCGTTCCGTTCGGATATTGATCGGTCTTGGTTTGACATCGTTTACGTGTTACTGGTTCCCAGAAGAGTTAATATCTCCATTAGCTAAACCCTTTCTTACCCTGCCCTTGGACTCGCATTTTGTTTGTACACAATCAACGGAGGCGTCCCCGACATATGTTGCAACGTCTTCAATAGCATGCTCTTATTTCGTCTTTCCCTTAATAAGTCATCAAATTTGGTGCTTTTTGATTCCCAGTTGCTATGTAGAACAAAGGACAGAATACAATCGATTCCTCTATTTAAGTGGTTCTCGCTTTTCCTTGTTCCTGTTCCTAACTCCTCCCAAGGTAGTTCCCAATGTTTCGCACTTTCCATGCTTCATGGGTGCAACAACAACAAATTTGGTCATGATCAAGTTACAACCCAAGATCTATGACCATATTATGTTAACTGTCCGTATTTCGTTCATTCAATTGGTATGCTACTAGGTACCCATAATTGTGATCCGTTTACTAGAACTAAAGGGTCTTTATGTCAAAACCTTCACGAACAATCGTCGTTTTTTGATGGTTTTTCCGTTTCTCACAGCTGCTCTTTCTACACCCCCAGATATCTGGTGCCAAATTGTCGCCCGTTTCCTTATTTCTTCGATAATAGAGTTGGCTATATTTGTGGCATTGATTATACAAGTTCGTGAAAAAGGTTGGACGAGTGGAATGAGGGAAAGCGGCTCGATCGACAAAAAAGAAGAGTAGCCTGTTAATGTCAGCGGCTCGATCGACAAAAAAGAAGAGTAACCTATTAATGAATGCGGCGGTAGCCGGTTCTATTAACGATGCTCGTACTGGCGGACCACTGATTGTGATGCAACGAAAGCTTCCTCCTAAATGTTAGATAAGACATAAAACGTCAGAGGGAGACCGCGTTGGGCGGTATTCTCTTCTCTGATGCCTAAATTATTGATGTGTATATAGACAACATAACAGTGGATAGACAATTGATTGCGTAATTAATGAGGAGGGAGGAAAGAACCTTTTGTAGGTTGGGAAGGGGTGACCTCTTCCTTGTTTTCGATGTGGGACTGTCATGCTTCAGTTCCTAGCTTCTAGAGCTTCTGATGTTATCTTGGTGTGGTGCGTGGGGTGCATCATCGGTGATCTAAGGGTGAGTCGGGGCTCAGGCTATAGCCTGCTTGGCTGTGTTTTCGTAGGTCACCTAGTTGGTGGTAGTTGGTACCGCCGGTAGTGGCGTCAGCGTGGCTCATTCTAGCTAATTATGCTTGGCAAATGCTCATGTAAGTACATAGCCCAACCCGCAAAATGACTAGTTGAAGAGTTTATAATTGAATAAAATGAAGAGACATAGTTTACTTACACTTATGCTTGAATAAGGCTCGAAGGACAAGTAGTATTCTAGACGGACAGGAAAAGTCAAAAGTATGAGGGTACGATAGATGAGTCAAACTGTTCTAAAGTTCTGAAAGAAAAGGTCCCAGTTCTCTTTTTTTTAGTAGATGGCTCGCCCAGTTGACTGCAATAACAGCTGTTACCGAAAGTGCTTATGCTTAGGTCACTTAGCGGTAAAAATAGGAATGATTCCATGGATCAAGGACTTTCCGTGGCTGTAATTGGGTCTTTGACACAGTTATAGTTGTTGCCATAAGGTTCTATGCTATTACTAAAGTGGGGCACCGGAGGTAAGACTAACCCCCGGAGCTCTTGCCCGAACATGTACTTCACTGAACAAACTTTTCAAAGTCGGCTACGATAACCTACGATTCTCGAAAACTCCCTAGGTCTGCATCCAGCCGTGCCAAGGCTATAGTATGAAAGTAAGTACCATCTCGTCATGACGGAGCCACGGGCGGTCGACCGAATTGGTCGTTTGCTCAAAGTTCATTACATTACGTGTTCGGTTTAGGGATTGCCCCTGGAAGTAAGGGACAGTGGGGGCTTTAAGCTCGGTCTTTCGGCATTCTACTTAATTACTTACTACCGATGCTAGTAGAGATTCCTATTACATTCCCCAACCTAAAACACCCATCGAAGAAGTAGAAGTCGTGGAAAAGCCGCCAAAAATGGGGCTAAAAGAGTTGTAGAGGAAGCATAGCTCAAAATCTAATATTATATAAGAAGGGAGGGCGGTCTATAGGAAGTTCTGAAAGAAAAAAATTGGTCTTCGCCTCAGGAACTATCAAGAATTGAAAACCGAAGCCCTTTTTCTTCTAATTCTTCTTGTTCGAAGGGACCCTTCAGAGCCTAGAACCGCTCTGTCTTCTCCATCACTGGGAGGCCCAGACCTAGTTGCCGCAGATCCAAAGATTCTCTTGGGACAAAAATGGCTAGTTATGACATTGAGGCGCCCTTTCTTTTACAACCCTTTCCTTTTTAATCATTAGCAAGATTTTTCCATCCTAAAAATGCAAAAAAGAGTCTCCACCTTCTGTGCCTTTTCTCTACCAGTTGAGCCACGACATCTATTTTATTTTATTACAGATTTACCCATGAATACTGAAAATAAGTCTAAAACCTTTCTTTCAGAAACTACTCAAGCGGAGAGACTGGAAAACCCACCCGTACTACACCCCGCACATTAGGTTCCCTTCTCTTCTTAGTAATGCAGAAAATTCTCAAACCCTATGAATGCGGCGACTTTGAAAAACCTCTTCCCGATTACAGATTACTATTTTGAGCAAGCACTTACGCGGCGACTTTGCAAAATCTATCCATCTCTCGAATACCTTTATATCTGTATCGAGAAAGCTATGAAAATAGAGCGGCCAACAAAAAAGCTTCGTTAAATCACCGCAGGCGAAAGGAAGGTGTAGGCCCTTATACATGTAATAACATAAACAGGTTACTATAGCGGAGGTGCCATAGGCGGAACTCTGGCCTAGTATTCGAGCAGCCGGGGGGAAGGAGTTCCATCAGGGGAGAACTAGACCAATTAATGGGTAGATAGCTTGTTGGAGAATGCGATTGTAAGAGAGTGGAGGTGAAATAGCCCAATTCCTAGAGCATGGCTACCCATATTTGACTTATAAGTAATAGCATGTTGGGGAGAATACGACTCCCATAAAACAGAAGGGGAATATACTAATTTGTAGAGTGAGTAACTAACTCTTGCTTATTCGGATGCGTATGTCCCTAAATAAAGCCTTACAAAGATCATCATATAGGCTTGGAGAATAGTAGCACCCGTCAAAAACTGGGGAAATCGTGAGACCTAGAATTCCAAGACAAGTTCTTAAAATAGATCTAATTCCACTGAGCTGTTGTAATGATAAGATCTCTTCGCTAGCCCCCCGATTTCCCTCTAAAACTCATTCATGGCATGGGACGCCCTCTCAAGCCGACCCTAATCTCGCTTTTACTTACTACTCATGTGTCCTCAAAAGGTGGTAAGAGAACGGACCACTTTTGCTTATAAAGAAGAATCAAGCGAGAATGCGCTCCAGCATAAAACTGGTGGTAAAAAGGATCAATTCAGAGAATGAATAAGCCTTTTCTTATAAAGATGGGGATAGCACATAAGAAAATACGATTGTAACCAAATGCAGAGGCGAACCATATGCATTCATTCCATAAATAACATGCCTTTGCTTAAGGGGATAGCATGTCACATGGAATGCGTAAAAGTGTGAAAGCACGGTTCTGAAAGAACGGCGGCCGCTAAGGTTTCGAAGTAAAATGTGTTGAAATCATCCATGGAGGTGTCCCGACGTGCACCCGATCTCCAATAGCCCATGGAATGGAATAGTTTGGGGCTAATCATGTCATAAGGGATCCTCTATTTCTTTAGGAAGACAGCGTTCTTCTCATACCACACACATCCGGGTGTGCCAACGTAGTTCCGAAGCATATGATTGATGATTAGTCAGGGTGCATCGATTCGCGAATTCCAGTACCAATCTCAGCTATTGGGGAAACCTGACGTCTTTTTGAATATAAGGGGAAATGCCTACCAACCAGATTGATTGCAGATATACCATTGCGCTCAGTAAAGTTGCTATTCCACCTATGTGGAAAGCCCTACTTTCCTTTTTTTACTGAGAAGACGGGGTTGAATTTGGAAAAGTTACGTCTCACCTAGGGTTGATTTCTTACTTTCTCATTTTCGCTCTACTCCTTCAGAGCCTCCACTTTTGAAAGAATTTTATTTCTCCTAGCAGTCAAATCTATCTTTTTTGAACTTGTAAAGACCTGACCGATCTTCCATAATCGCAGCTGGTCTTCGCTCCTGGGATCGGTCCGATTGAAAGAAATCCATTCCCGCCTACCGGAGATTTCTCATTCCACCTATCCAGACAAGCTCCCTCTGACCGATGCCGTCGAGTGCACTTTAAAGGATCGACTCATGGCACTGAAATTCCACTGTAATCTCAACAAATAGGATTGTAGCAGAACGCTTGATAGCGACTCTCTATGGGTCCATGGAATGTAGGTCGTAAAGCATAAAAATGACATTGCTTTATTTACAATGAAATAGACGGCTTTATTATGAACACCCGTTTTCTCGCAGCCTTAATCCCAGAGGTGAAATTGGATCTACCTTATTTGATTTCATAGAAAAGAATTTGTGCTACGAAGAGCCGGGAAAAAGCGTTTTGTGCAACTCAATTTGATCTCGAGGTGCCAAAGGCGTGAGACTGAAGCGGTACAGGAGTTTCATTGAAATAGTGGCCTCGGCCTTCTTCCCCCCAAAAAAGGATGCTTTTGGGACTTTGCGATCATCCCACTCAATAAAGAGACTAGCGATATTGATGGCAAAGAGGGGAGAAAGACCCATATGTGGAAAGTCGCCTCCTGGGATCTATGTATGACAGGGTGTTAACTTCAAACGAGCCACTAGGGATATAGGTACTCTCGTTGCAAATGTATTCATAGGTATTTATTTCTCCCGTGAGTCCTAGTAACCGCTCTCCGATTTGAATTCTACCAGAGGAGCAGTTCCTTATTGTTTTTGTCCAGATCCGTTCCTACAGCTGTGCAACAAGCTAGAAAGAAATCGTTGTTTGTAATGGATCATAGTCCACGGATTGGCAATCTGCCTTTACTTCGTAACCTCTTCCATTTCACTTCCGCTTCACTTTTGTTTATTTCATAACCTCTCCTGATGGTCGAGCTATTTTATCCCTCTCCTTTCAGTCGAGTAAGTTAACTTCCTTTGTAAAGTAGATTTCTCATAATAGAAGGAAGGCCAAGCGGGTTGCTGAATGTACTCTTTTTGGAAGAATGGGTAGCCCCGAAACTCCTTTTCTCAAGGAAGCAAAACGCCTTTGGCGCCTCCTTCATCCTTTCTTTCCATCAGCCGGTCCTAACCAGGAAGCGACGAACCTTTAGAAATTGACTCATACTAGGAGCTAATGAGCTGCCAACAAAGCATATATTTGCATGCTGAGGCAAAGTTTTTTCATGGCTCTCTTGCATCCAAACTAGTCGCTATCCATCATTCGGCCCATTCCTATTCCTTTTTCTTTCTGCGCTCAAGAAAATGTCATAAGAGATGATCAATGGCCGCATTGTAGTCTCGTTCGCCCCGTCCATCCGTGTGTAAACTCTCACTCTATAAGATAAGTAGAACAATCCACTTAGACTTTCTTTGAGATTATGAAAAATCATAAGAGAAGGAAACAAAGAAAAAGAAAAAAGGAAAGGAAGTAGTACGGCCGGTTCACCAGGTTCTACCACTGCAGGGCCCAATCATAGTTAAAAAAAGAGTTTAATCCTAGCTCAGAAGGAACGCTAGCTATATGGTTAACACATGCAAGTCGAACGTTGTTTTCGAGCGCGCTTGTCTCGCCTTGAGAACAAAGAGGCGAACGGGTGCGTAATGTGTGGGAATCTGCTGAAACAGTTAGGGCCCAAATCCTGAAAAAAGCTAAAAACTGCTGTTTGATGATCCCGCGTAGTATTACAGTAGTTGGTTAGGTAACGGCTGACCAAGCCAATGATGCTTAGCTGGTCTTTTCAGATGATCAGCCACACTGGGACTGAGACACAACGCGGACTCCCACGGGGGGCAGTAGTGGGGAATCTTGGACAATGGGCAAAAGCCTGATCCAGTAATATCGCTTGAGTGAAGAAGGGCAATGCCGCTTGTAAAGCTCTTTCGTCGAGTGCGCGATCATGATAGGACTCGAGGAAAAAGCCCCAGCTAACTCCGTGCCAGCAGTTGCGGTAAGACATGGGGGGCAAGTGTTCTTTGGAATGACTAGGCGTAAAGGGCACGTAGGCGGTGAATCGGTTGAAAGTGAAAGTAACCAAAAATTATTGGAATGTTCTCGAAAACAATGCACTTGATTGAGACAGATGAGAGTGGAATTTCATATGTAGGGGTAAAATCTGAAGATCTACGAAGGAAGGCCAAAAGCAAAGGCAGCTCTATGGGTCCCTACTGATGCTAAAGTGCGAAATCATGGGGAGCGAACGGGATTAGATACCCTGGTAGTCCATGTCGCAAAACGATGAGTGTTCGCCCTTGGTCTATTTGGTCTATGCGGATCAAGGGCCCAGCTAACGCATGAAACACACCGCTTGGGGAGTACAATCGCAAGACCGAAACTCCAAGGAATTGATGAGGGCCTGCATAAGCGGTGGAGCATGTGGTTTAATCCGATGCAACGCTCAAAACCTTACCAGCCCTTGACATATGAACAACAAAACTTGTCCTTAATGGGATGGTACTTACTTTCATATAGGTACTGCATGGTTGTCGTTAGCTAGTGTCGTGAGATGTTTTTGTCAAGTCCTATAACAAGCGAAACCCTCGTTTTGTATTGCTGAGACATGCGCCTAAGGAGAAAGTCTTTGCAACCAAAGTGAGCCGAGGAGCCGAGTGATGTGCCAGCGCTACTAATTGAGTTCCAGCACGTAGCTGTGCAGTCAGTAAGAAGGGAGCCGGTGCATTTCTCACTTGTTTAGTAAAGTTGCCCAGGTGACGACGACGTGCAGAGAAAGATTTGGCATTTAGGTGAGCCTGTGGTACGTAGTGAGTTTGCGCTCCGAAACAAAGAAAAAGGTGTGTGCCGCACTCACTAGGGACTGCCAGTGATATATTGGAGGAAGGTGGGGATGACATCAAGTCCGCATTGCCCTTACGGGCTGGGCCACACACGTGCTACAATGTCAATTACAATGGGAAGCAAGGTTGTAAGCAGAGCGAATCCAGAAAGATTGCCTCAGTTCGGATTGTTCTCTGCAACTCGGGAACATGAAGTTGGAATCGCTAATAATCGCGGACCAACATGCCGTAGTGAATATGTACCCAAACCCTGTACGCACCGTCCGTCACACCTTGGGAATTGGTTTCGCCTGAAGCATCAGACCAACGATCACCCATGACTTCTGTATAACACTAGTGACACAAAGGTTTTTGGTGGTCTTATTAGCGCATACCACGGTGCCGTCTTCGACTGGGGTGAAGTCATAATAAGGTAGCCGTAGGGGAACCTGTGGCTGGATTGAATCGTTAGCTTTTCGCACTAAGCAAGTAAACAAACTACCTTAGCACTTCACACTAAGCAAGTAAACTCCCTTCTTGTTCATCAATCAAAAATCAAGACAAACCGGGCACTACGGTGAGACGTGAAAAGACCCGATCCCATTCCGACCTCGATATGTGGAATCATCTTGCGCCATATGTACTGAGATTTTTCGGGAGACATGGTACAAGCCCAGTAAATGGCATAGGAATGAAGCCTGCCATCTCAAAATCGTAAGGCTTCTATCTTCTGTTTCGAATCATATTTTTCTCTTTTCCATATTACTATCATCATATCAAAACCAAATGATTTTTCAAAATAGAGTGGAAATAAGGGCAATCCTCTATTTCAGGTAGCTCTGCTGGTTATAGCAAAGAACTAAAAATCTCTTTATGAGTGGTTCGACTCCACTACCTGAATCCAAAAAAACAAGGGCAATCCTTTTAAACTACCCAAGCACTTTTTACATTGGTTAATTGGCTGAAATCACGAGTAATGGGACTCGTCAGAGCATTTCGTATCATAAAGTCGTGAGAGCTATTGAAAATTAGAATGTCTCTCTAACTTATTCTTTTCCTTTGCGGTTTCACTCTATTTGTGACCCTTTCTCGTATGTGGGTAGATAATCGATCGTCTTTCTTTTCCTTTTTGTTGTTTTCTTATGTACAAACGCCTTAACAGCGGGTTGGGCCTACCTCCATCCCTAGAAGATCCGTATGAGGCAGAAGCTCCACGTACGGTTTTGAAGCGGCCGGTCGATATGATGATTGGCTTAGGTAGGGCGACCGGCTGGCCTACTACGGGCACCTATTAGTGCTTGAGACCGCGATCAACAAACTAACGCATGGGACTCACCCGGAATGAAGAGGGGAAACATAGCATGTCACAAGAGCGAGGTGAGGTTTGGAACCCTACTCCGAGAGGGACGCCTTGCGAGCTGAGCTTCTAGAGATGAGGCCTTTTAGCGAAGCCAAGTTAATTTCAGGCCACCAAACCCTGCAACTGATGAGAAGGCCCTATCCTATGGAGTAAAGGGAAGCGTGTACGTTGTCACACTCCCTGCCTTCCAAAGGTGCCTAAAGGACTAGCCAGACGTAGCAGAGCGACGACCTGGGAGCGGATTCCCCACCGACAGGGGGACATGAGACGACCATCTGGAGGCACATCACGACCTACAGGCAACACCAGCGAGACTCGGGGAGGCAACCTGATCTGGAGTCAAAAGATCCATTGTACCTGCAGCCCCACGGACTTCATATTCATCATTTTTTAAAGCGTGGGGAAGGGATCTCTTTTCTACAACGGAAAAAAAACGGAGCAGATTTTACTTGGCACAATGTAACGATTCATCCAATACCAATGATCTGTACCTGGAATGCATTGCTAGATCTCTGCTCTAGAAAGCTATACAGGCAACAACAAATGCGGTTTGATTGGGGGCTTCACTTTCATTACTTCTTTCACGATGAGGGAACTGCGTCCGCATCAATCGACGTGGTGGAACGCCCTCCTGAGTCAAAGAGATAGCTTTCTTTTAGAACCTCTGCCAAAGAGATACGATTCGGTATCTGAACCGGCTGAAGGAGAATGAATAGCTCATTTGAATGTGGAAACTCTTCTCTTCTATGTGAGCCTTCGATCAGAACCCATTTCGAGTCGATAATTCCATAACTCCATCATCCCTCGCCCATTGACTTTGTTCATAAAATCCTTCAATCTCGTACCTAGCTTTTTCAAAGAATTAAATTTCCTCAAAACTCATTATATTGCCATTCTCGTACCCAGCATTGGGGTTTATTCTGTATAACATACCCCCAGTTAGACAATCTCGTAGTACTCCACTTTGCCATCTAGGATCAATCCTTATCACTTCGACTTGTTAGCATTCTGTTCTTGGAGCCCATAGAAAGAAAGTCTTAGTCGCTGTAGTTTAATAAGTCTAATGCTTTGTGAATATGTGAATAGAGTGGTTACGGTGCAAAAATTCTCGTCTTTTATTAATTCTTTCTCCCCGTTTAAGAAATAACCTCATTCTGTTAGTGTAATTAGTTAAGGAGTACTCCTTTCTTCATTATCGCGCATAATTCTCAGAAAAAGAAGTCAATCTGCCCCACTTTCAGTCTGATAACAATCAGTCTTTAAAAAGTGGTGTCAGCTGGTCTATCTTTACCTATTGAAGTGAAGGAGAAAGCACTTTGCTTTGAATCATAAAGATCTAGCCTAGCTGTTAGGACCAATCCGGTGTGATCTTAGAGCTATTGACTTTACCCGACTCTTTCTAAGTAAGAGCTCACCCTTACCTAGTCTTCTCGAAGGATATAAATGTCTGTGCTTCTCCTATGAGCGAGTCCGAAGTGGTCTAGGATTTCCCTGCTTCAACGTGAGGAAGAGACTTAGTCTATCTCTTGTTGCTCACGATCGGGGTAAATAATCTTAACTCCTAGAGAAGAGAGATGGGACTGGTTATAGTAAGGGGTTGATATATAATCTTCGTGTTCCCGGGGAGCTCAATGAGGGACTCAGAGGAGTAAAGAGAGGAGTGGATCCTATGCTTAGACCGACAACATCGATAACATTATATCTTATCTGCTGAGCTGCTGGTGAATGTAGTTGGTCCCTTCATCTGTCTGACTCAGAAAATTTATAGGAGCTGCAGTGACTCCATCTCCCATGTAGAGATTAGTAAAGGGGAAAACACTAAGTCTCCTAATGGGGTTCTATCTTGAGATACTGGATCTTATTGCTGCTACTTGTCCTCAAAAAATGAAGTCAAGAAGAGAAAGCCTCCCCCTAGTCATGAGCCTATTCTTTAACCAACGATCTCTGTTTTGAGCTTGTTATTCTTCAGCATGTACCCTCAGATTAGCCTTGTAGGTGGCACACACAAGGTTCTAAAAAGGCTATAACTGATTTCTGTTATTCGTATTAACATCTACTCTAGGAGGAATGTTTTTATGTGGTGCTAACGATTTAATAACTATCTTTATAGCTCCAGAATGTTTAGATTTATGCTACTCCCTATTATCTGGATATACAAAGAAAGATGTACGGTCTAATATTCCTATTTGTGCAGGTCCTAAGTAGAGGCTTGTTATCGATGGAGTAGAAATGGGGCTAAGTTTTGAACTCTCATAAAAAAGACTTGAGCGTATAAGCTTTCTAGAAACTGATTAGGGCATCCGCAAGAAAGGTCAGAAAGAAGCCTTTGGCTGGCACTAGTGAGCTACTTAGTTTTCGGGGTGGATGATGTAGACTGTTCAAATTCCAAAGTTAACTAAAAGAGAGTCATCCACTTCATTTTCTGCTGATACATAATACCTTAGCTTCGCAACCTTGCTTCCAGAGGTTCGATTGCGAAAGGAAGCCTTTTTCTTTGGAAGCAGAATATAAGGTAAGCGGTCTTATGATGGTGTGCAAGCGGCTGTTGAATAATTTTGCCAATCGTTTATTTTCTCGCTTTCACCTGATCTGACCGATGGGGCAAGAAAGCCAAGAAAAGAACCTTCCGTTTGGCTATACCTATTTTTTTGATGTAGCTATTTCGGTCTCTAATATAATAGTACTACAGCTAGCCCTAAGTTCATGGAGCAGCTCTTCAAATAGTACCTTCCATAAAAGGCATTCAGAATTGGTTGATTACAACCGATTCGAAGATCTTGCTAGGCCCGGAAAGAGCATTTACATGATGACTTAACATGCCCCTTAACTGAAATAGACATATTTCCTTTTGCCTCTGGTCTTGGAGTCACGGAGTGGTCAGATAGAGATGGAATCGGCTTTATGCCTAAGGCGATGAGAAACAACGTAAAAAAATATTCTTACTTGCATTCAGTCCTTCATAGAACGTTGACCCTGTGTGTCCAGAGCCTGGGGCGGTATACCCTACTGCCAGAGTATCGCCTTTTTTATGAGGCTTGACTATATTAGTAACAAGTAAATCCTTTGTATGTAAAAGCCTCGATAGGGGGATAAAGGCCAATTGCAAGGTCTGAGACGACCCATAAAGCACTTGATTATAATCAACGTTGTAAGCCTACTTGCGTATTGAGCATTTATCTATAAAGTCTGAATTCCTTACAATGGGTATAGGCACCGGGCCCGCGTCTGTCTGTGCTGCTTCGAATGATCGAGTTTCAACGGCTTTCCCAGCTGTGTAGATATATCTGGCAGTTCACTACGCGCTGAATTATTCTTTACTATTTACTCTGTCTGTTAGCGTGACCCTACTTCTAGCCTGCTTTGTCTTTAAAGGTAACGAGACGAGCTCTCCTCTTCTCGTCTGGGCCTTAACTTAAATCAAGCGTAATTGTTATGTGTTAAGCTTCTTACGAGTAGATTTTTTGACTTTTAGATGAGTCCAGTCCTTAAGCTAAGGAAAGACTCAAGTCATAAAGCCTATCTATGGAGCCTCTGGCTTTAAGGAAGGATGGAAGTAGTAAAGCGTAACAGTTTGATTGGGTTCCTTAGATTTCCCATTAGGCTAATAAAGGGACCAGGCCGATGCTTCTATTCTAATAGCTATGTCTCATCCATAGAGATGGTCTTCTTTAACCACGTAGTCTTATCTCCAGTAAAATAATCCGTCAATCGAGCCGAAACTAAATGGAGGATGGAACGGAGAAGTGAGACCGATCAAGGAAACAAACACATACTAGCTATGCCTGCAAGATCAAGCACCTAAGACTTGAGCCCTCCTTCCCCGAAAATGCTCATTCCTTTATCGTTGGAGATTTTAATCTGTCTCTACGCTTAGGCCTCACCACAGATAGGTGACAGTCTCAACAGGGTGTCTTCATCATTGTCAGATGGTATTCACACAACTTTGTTAGATGCCAGCGGGAATGCCTTTCAGAAAGGAAAACTACACGAGGAAGTTTACATGCCCAGGGCGTTTCTTAACATCTAGTTAGTCCATTCAGGGTTTGGACTAAAACAAGCGCTCGAAAGAACTTGATTGATAAAGTTAGCTAACCCTTACAAACATTATTATTCCTTAAAAATATTATTAAGGAATGTGAGCGTGGAAGGAGGAGATATTTACAGAACAGAATTTAGGCACATACAGTTACAGACGAAACAGATACTAGAATGGTTGGGGAATGAGCTACTGCACCTATTTCTTTGTTTAACCTTACTCATGCTACACTACTATCGCAGGGCCTCTAAACTCCTATTCTAAGAAATAGCCTCGGGACAGGATACCTGTTTCAGTACATTTTCCTGTTGTACCAATCGGTACGAAGTGGGTTGAGACCAAAAGTGCTGGACGCATCTCGTCTAACCAATAAGTCGAATAATCAAAACCATAGGCAAGGCACACGAAGGTGAGAACCATATATCAAAGGGTAACAAAAACTAATCTATTCAAACTTTTTCTTAGCATTCATAGTAGGGGCCCATCATTTCGTCTTGTATTATAATAGGCACCGGAAAGCCAGGACATGCTTTTGCCAAGCCATAAAACCAAAGGTATCCTCTTGGTCCATGCTCTGTTCCCGCCTCTTCAAAGGACAGCCTTCCCCTATCCCTTAAAGCCGGTACTAAACCTACTCGTATTCTTTCTTGTCCCTCTAATGCTCACTAGTGGGTTGGCTTCATAACAACCATCGGTACCTCTGTCCTCCTCCTCAAGTGCCTATAGCCCATATCTGAATCATTCATTCTGGCAGTAAGCTTGTCGCTCTTCTTTCCTCTTGTTAGCTGCTCATTAGCTAGCAAGTCCGAAATAAATGCCCTCTAGAAATTAATGAAAAGAGGCTTACATTTGCTTTGCCCCAAGAGACCTATGCGGAACCTTTTACGCATAAAGATTAAGGAGGCTAGTGCCCTTACAGAAAGAAATAAGAAAGGTTGGTTACACCTATTCATTTGGCTTACGGTAGACTTCTTAGTTTAACTAAAAGAGAGAGATGCATTTCATTTTTAATCACTGTTTAAGAACAAACAACAAAAAGGCCAAGACTACTAAGAATTTCCCATTAGGGACGTACGCAATTCTTATAGCAAGCATTGGGGCGCTTGTTTGATTCCTTTCCTTTTATTCAATCCGAGGCTCTATCGTTGTCCACGAATCGCGGGCTAAACGCACCGCAAACCGAGAAAGGGCTTACCTTTGTAAATCATTCTTTTGGGGGAGAGTCCGACCAGATCCTTGAACTTCTAGATGGGAAGAGAGTGACTTACTCAACAGTACTAGAAGCTCAAAGAAGTACGGAAAGAAAATCGAAGTGCTTAGAGGACAAAGGATGGGGTGTTTTCATTTTTCATTTTTCTTGAATGCGGCAAACGGCATACTGAACAAAAAGGCTGTAGATCTACCTACACACACTCGATTCTACAAGGAATAAACAACCATAGAAAAGTCGAAATAGAATAAACCGCTTTTGCTTAAAAAAAAAAAAAAGATAAGGATCCGCCTCTTCGCTGCGTCTTTCAAACAGAAATGGTATCACTACATTAAGTATTCCCTAGTGGATGATCTTTTCTACGCTAACCCATAGGGACTCTATCTCTCAATCTCCAAGGAACGCTTGCAATGACGAAAGTTTCTCAATTTCTTCCTGATTATTTCCTTCGACACTTTATAAGTTTGGTCTCTTCTGAATGTGTATTCAAATGGTTGCACTAGAAGAGTGTTATCACAAACCCTATTACCTACCACAATTATAACCCATTATAGGGCTAATCCGACCTCTCAGGGTTCTCCAGGCCTCTCTACGATAGGAATCCTCGCTCATATTCGCACCTCTTTTTCATTTCTTGGTTCTTGCCTACGGTATTCTTGAAAATGTTGTCTTGGATCTTTGTAAGTTCCCAAAATCTTAGGTTTAAACCAATCCACAACAATCAACACAAAATTCACATAAATTAGAAATTTAGAAACAGCCTTTTAGTTTAACAATGTGTAACAAGGAATGGAAGGGGGAAAATGACAAAATAGAGAATAGCAAATAAAATAGACAATATACAAGGAGATAGACACCATTACTATCATATCTCTGTCTAAACTTAACTTCCCTTCTCCAATAGTGTAAGATCATACAGCTGAGCAAAACATTGATTAAAATTTAGATTGAAAATTAAAATTTGATTCCCATAACACTCCATGCTATCATGCCAAAAACCCGAAATTTCCCTTGCTAACTCCATAGTCACAAATCCACAATTCCACGTGCGGACGTGCCAATGAACAGCAGCCTGAAATACATGAACTCATCACTCTTCTCAATCGCCCTACTGAAATTGGAGATTGGACCATCCTCCATATTGCAAGAAATCCGTCAAAAAGCTGCCGGTTTCTCTCAGATTAGGTGGGATTGGGTTCCTAGAGAAGTGAACTGCGCAGCCCACTATGTAGCTTCCCTTGCCTTGCGGATGGTGGATCTGGAAAGATGGGCATCAGTGCCACCACCATCCTTGATCGGTGTGCTACTGAATGATGGCCTTCCTAATGATTAGTTTTGTTTTCCAGTCTTTTTTTGCTCGGGGAAATGCTCTCTGCCCTGTTTCTTTGTTTGAAGCAGGTTTGAGCATTGCCTTTCCCTTGTAGTGGTTTCTGGGCTTTCTTAGTCCTTCCCCAAGTGGGCTTAATGAACTATAATTAAAAAAAAAAAAAAAGTACAACAGACTTGATTAATGCACTTCAACTAATCATGTAACATGCATTCACACACGGACAATAACTTCTAAAGAATAAAAACATGATGTGTGTGACCATTCCATTTGCGTAGACAAAGACCTGTGATTAACTTTAGAGTCTTTCAACTTCACTCTTTCTTACACCACCAACAGCGAAGATAACTCCCTCTTCATCGTTCAAGTTTTTCCAAAATCAAAATCCCAGTTCACAGGAGTAAAGTAACTTTGTATATTCTGTTATGGAATCCTCGATAATGTGAAATGTCTAAGAAGAGACTGGCTCAATTGTTGGTTGCCCACTCTTCCAAAGACTTGTACGAACCCTCTATGAACCTGCTCATCCAACCATTTAATTTTCTAAAGCTTTTGATTGCTGGTAGCCATAATTGCTTCTGATTGCTGCAATCCACAAATGTTATCTCTATCCAATGGAAATTTCTAAAGCCATTTTGCCACAAAGAACCACCACATAGAAATCTCTTATTTGGCACTCGTACTTAACAGAGAACAAGATATCAAGTTTCTTCCATTATTTAATAGATGAAGATATCAAAAGTTTCACTCGGTAACTATTACTAGGTTACAGGTTCTAATGAAACCAGACAACAATGAAGCACATTGTCAATAAGATAGTAATCAATAGCAAGACCTCCACTTTATCAGGGTTTGGAAATTAATTAGAATATCAGCAGCACCTTAGTTTGATTAAAATTCAGAAACGAAAGCCACAACCATTTGAACCCAACATATCCCTAAGCACTCATTGGCTGGGGCAAATAAAGGAAGGGTAAGACAAAAGATCAGCATGATCTATTCTACTTCAATATCACGCAAAACTAACCTGCAAAAGGAACACAAGCAAAGACTAATATTCCATTTCATAAGCATGCAGATCTTATGAAAGTTTCCCACTTTATGCTTTTTCCAGTAGCCACTCATATTCTTATTTGATATTCCAAGACTAATAAGAACACAAGCAAAGAAATATGAAGAGGTAACAAACAGAAACCGGCTTGTGAGGGTTTGTGAATGGTTTCAGTTTGATCAGTCCTAAACAATACATTAAAGCTATTGCCAGATACTTCACGTTTTGGGGTTTCTCTTATCCCTAACAGGAATTCTCAATACATTAAAGCTTTTACTAGGTGAAAGACTCACCTTACTACAAAAGCAATTTAACAGGAAAATAACCTAAAATCGAATTTACTTGAGTTCTAAAATGTCAGGGACTATAGTTCTGAAAGAAAAGGAGTTGCTATAGTAAAAGAGAAAGTACAGGAGCAAACTAGCAAAGCTCAGATGTATACTCCTTCAGATTATATTTAAATCCAGCCTTAATCATATGATAACAAATAAGTGAAACTTTTAGGAGCAAGAAATATATATAAAGGTACAACAAAGTTTCAACAGCACACAATAAAGTCAAATAATGGCAAATGCAGAGTTATATTTCTGTCACTGAGTTATATTCTCCATGCCCAGCATATGCAGAGAGTAATACAGCCAACAGAATTGATTTCTATGAGGTGTCACACTGAAAACTCTTTAGGACTCGCAAATGCTTCCTCACTTTGCATACATATCTAGTCATACTCAAACCTTAGATCAGTTAATAGTCCAAGCTTTATCAGAAACGAGCGGCATTTGTTGGCTGTATTTCAGACAAATAACCTGAGCACAAAAAAAATGCACTTACGAGAAGACTAAATGCATTATTGCTTGGCTTAAGTTCCATAATTGCTAACAAGAATGTCTTTATTGCATCCTGATATAGCATGTTATGAGCATAACCTGATATCAAAGTATTTGACAGTATGATTTCGCTATGGTTCAACTCATCAAAAACCATGACAGAGTCAATCATGGACTTAAAATTAGCATACATGGTAAAGCATGGACTCAAAGGTAGCATACATGATAAGCTATTACAAACGTTATGCTTTGGCAGAAAGCCAGTCATTATAAATACAGAGATGACATCTTCTACAAGGCGCTACATTTTCATCATTCATGAACTCATAACCGACCTTCTCAACGTTTAATAAGTTGAGAGTGTACCATGTAAAAGAAATCTAGGCTCTCTATTCACGCAACTGCTTGCTTTTTATCAAATCAAATGGGATTGGCCTTGTGTTTTCTGTAAACACCAAATAGGATTGGCCTACTATCACATGTTATACACCATTGAACCATTGCTTTTGTCAAACCAATGTTCCTAATTCATACCTACACTAACACATCACCACGACATCAGAAACATTCCAATTTATCCCAATTGCTTTCAAATCGGTACTTATATAATCATGGAGGGATCTAGATCATATGCTTTCATATTGATCCTTATATAATCATGGAATCCTCAATTTTTCAGATTTGGCAGTTTAATCTATGTTATGATTTATCCCAAATAATGCATTTGAAAACAGAGAGAGATGGTTACCTCCGAATTGAAGCGAGAAGACAAAGAGAAGAATTGGAGTGTCTGTGCGTGGAGAAAATTGAATCATCTGTGCATTCCAATTGAAGCATCGAAGTTTGTTTTGCGTCTGTGACTGGGGAGCGGCTTCCTCTTCAATCGGGTTCCATGGCTGTGAGTAAATCATTCAAGGAAGAAAGGGTAATTGCTGGTATTATCAAAGATTCATTTATCTACAGTGAAACGCTATAGTTGCACCATGCGGCTTCTGGCTTCCAAAAGCAGGGGTCTCCAGGTTTCTGCTTTTCACTGGAAAAAGCCATGGCTTCGCTTAGAAGCCGGCTGAACTCTGAGTTACCAAATGCTATATGATGTCGCGCTTATAAGCGGGGGAGCAAAAAAGACCCCCCAAACGCAACCTTAAGGACTGGAATTGAGGGTTGGAGGGAAAATGTCTATTTTGCCCTTTTTGGGGGTTCAAAATCTGAAAAGTGGAGTCTCATATTTGGGCCAACTTAGCTGATGACATTATACTTTAAGCTAATTTTGAAATTTGGATGCGAGTGATACTGTGAATAGAAATTAGAAGTGCACGGCCTATCGTGATTAAAAAAAAAAATCAGAACTAAATTGATTTTCGACCCAAAATTTGATAGGGTAAACTGAATTTAATTAAGAAAAAAGAATGATCAACAATTACAATCGTTTAGAAAGACATCTTCAATATCAACTGGAACATTAATTGACATAGAAAGATTATAAGAAAATCCTAATTCCGATTAAACCAACAATTTTTTTAGTAGTAGTCAATTCTTTACATAGTGAGAGCTCACTTCCTCAATAGAAAAACAAAGCTTCTCAAAGATGATGCAATTATCATCATTCTAGAGAAACCGATTATACTTCTCACTTAGACATTTAATTGTGGTGCTCACAATAAAGTTCTATTCTTTTTATTAAAATGAAAATAAATAACACTTGCATTTTAATGTTAACCAGGATGGTAATTCACCTTAGGGTACGGCTATTGTCACCCTGTAATTTTCTTTATTCCCCCTGCTTGCTCATTACACCCTACATTTTAATTTCAATTATTAAATTTACTTATCTAACCCATATCTCTTTCCAGGAATATCCTCCATCATATGAAATATCAAATTAAAAAAGAAATTTTGTTTAAAAAATATTTAATTTATATCAATTAAACAAAAGTACTAAAATATATTAAAGTTTCCTAATAAAATCATAATTTGGTTTATGTTGTAGAGAAACTGAAATTGAGAGGAATTTACTATGTATTCTCATTGATAATAGGGGCCCCTTTATATAGAGAATTACAATGCATCGAATCCAAACTGTACAAGGAAAGTAATTGTACATTGAATAGGAATCTAGATCCTTCTAATGTAACCCTATTACCACTAGGTCAAGTAACCTAGAGTTTGGGCCAAACACAAAATAGATATTTCCTTAAACACTCCCCCTTGTGTTGCCCAAATGCGGTGCTTCTCTCGTTGCCTCGCTAGAACCTTGCCGAGTAACAAAAACCCAGTGGGACAAAAATAACCTCGGTCGAAGGGGAGAAAAGAGCACAACACACTCTTCACGTTTCGAGACCATACATGTAGACATCTCCCCTTGATGTCTGCATCTCCCCCTGATGACTACAGTCATTGGAGTTCGGATAATTTTCACAAACGATACTACCAACATGTTTCTCGAAAATGGAATTTAGGCAATGACTTAGTGAGCAAGTCTGCCACACTGTTCTCAGATCGAACCTAGTTCACTTTGATCTTAAGGTGAGTCTGTTGTTGCTGATTATCCTTGGTGTTGTCGCTTTTGGTGTAGCATTGCTTTATTTGTTCAAAACAAGCAGCATCATCCTACATACTCGTAGGCTCATCTGTGGTAGACTTCAAACCACAATTGTTCGAACATGCGCAATTATGGATCCAATCCAAATACATTCACGAACCACTTCGTGAAGAGCAATAGTCTCTGCATTGTTCGAAGATATAGCGACTAGGGGTTTGTTCTGTAGACCTCCAAGATATCACAGTCTTTACTCATGGTGAACACTTAACTAGTTTGTGAAGGACTTTTGTGTGGGTCAAAGAGATACCCAATAACAGCAAAACCTTCCAAAACGCCAACTTCGTTTTGGGATGGGGAGAGGGGACGCAAGCCAGTGTTGGCGGCGTTCCTGGTGTGTGATAGGTCTGAATCCATCATCTCTCTGTAGAGATAAAGCATGCCCATATCAATCATACATCTCAAGTACCGAAAGATATCTTTTACACCAATCCAATGGCATCGCGTTGGCCCAAAGCTATACCTTAGCTAACAAGTTCACAACATATGAGATGTCCGGTCTTATGCATGGAGCTAAGTACAATAATGCGCCTATTGTACTTATGTAGGGCACTTCCGCTTCTAGTACATCTTTGCCATCATCCTACGGCCAAAGATGATCCTTTTCAAGATCAAGACTACGGACGATCATAGGGGTGCTTGAAGAATTGACCTTGTCAAAACGCCTAAGCATCTGAACCGCGATAGAATCTGAAACTTGTTATGGAAACGCACGGGCATATCCCTTCCCAATCAAATAGTCACTTTAGTGAGCGTTTCAACATTATTACAAACGCACTCAATGGTCTAGAGCCACTTGACTTGGACAAGTGAAGTTCACCATGAATCTTCATGTACATTCCTTATCTAGATCTCCACAGAGATACGTGGTGACCACATTTGTAAGCTGCATGTTCAGTTATTTGGAAACTACTAAACTGACAAGGTAGCAGAGTGCAATGACATCCATTACGAGAGAATATGTCTCATCGTAGTTGATTCCAGGGCGTTTTGTGAGAAGCCTTGCGCCATAAGGTGAGATTACCATCTCTTTCTCTCATCACGCATTCTAACGAAGACCCATTAGTCAATAGGTTTTATGTTAGGAGGTGTTGGTATCATTGGCTCGAAAACCTTTCTCTTCGTTAAAAAATCCAACTTAACCTGGATCGCATCTTTCCATTTAGGCCAAATTTCTCTATGTTGGTATCCATTCATTAACGAAGCGTTGTTCGATATCATCATACTCAACAAACTCGTGCGCAACAAAATGGTTGACTACATCATTAATTATGATAGATTTTATATCATACGTCTTATGTACACTAGTGTAATTTTCATAGAGCTCTATATTTTTAGGAATAGGTTCTGACGTTGAGGCGTCCCCCAACGATAACCATAACCCGGAAGATTCTCATGAGATGAATTTTGAGTGTCGATGATCCAAGGATTAGGTTGTGCTAAAGTATCCTTCGAACCCACGGGCCTCCCACCCATCCTAGCTGGGGCCATGGCTTGTAATGCCAGAGTGCCACTCTTTATGGCTTTGGCGCCATGCCTACCTCCGTGTAGGGTGACGCTACGTCCTCTCGTAGGGACACACTTCCTTACAGGCATATTTGCAGCACATGTGTGATCTCATCATTTTAGAGGGGATCGAGATGAGACATAATAGGGACAGACCACGACAATTCATGTCGGTCCTGCTGAACATTCGTGTTCTTATCTCCCCCTAACGGCTGGAAGATTGTCTCATCAAAGTGACATCCGCAAATCTAGCGGTAAGGAGATCGCCTTGCAAGAGCATTAAGTGGCGGACGATTGTTGGAATCTCAAATCCAATTGAGTTGCTCACTCGTCTGTAAGGACTTATCATAATGCACTGTGGCGGTGCAATTGGCACATAAATGGCTCACTCAAATGTGCGTAAGTACAAAATACTTATACCTAGTCACTAGCTATAACGTAAAGATACATTGAATGGTGAAAGGTCGTAGACGAATTAGCATAGCTGCATGCGATTTTGAATTACCCCAAGCGGATATAAGGAGATTGGGGAGTATTACCAATGTTTGGATTACCATTTGGGTGTGTTCATGAGAATATAATGTCTAACATCAGTCTCAATGCAATAACCATCGAAATTCTTCGATGTAAACTCTCTAGTATTGTCAAATCCAATTGATTGAATAGGATGATTAGGGGAGTGAGCCCGTTGCCATAGAATATATGCTAGAAGTACAGAAGGAGCAGTATTTATAGATGGATAATGGCACAACACGTGACCAGCGTGTTTGCGTGTCAACCAATATCATGAGATATTTAAACGTCCGTAAGTTGGTTGAATCAGTCCATAGAATCCCCACAGATTCTATGTAAGAACAGAATGAGTATTTTCATATCCTTTGCATATGACGATCTCAGTCCTAACTTCCCTGAAGTAATGGGCTTTGTAAAATGAGCGAGAGGCCATAGAATCAACTAATGAGGATTTTGGTTAGGCCTAAGCATTTGTAGCGCTATTAGAAGCAAAATGTGTGACTACATCTCCCATCATGGCGTTGGAGCCATGAAAATTAGCATGTATGGCGTTATGGCCACTAGGAGGAACAACCATGGCGTCATGCTCATGGTTAGCGCCATGTATGGCGTCATCACATAGGACGTGGGCGACCTTTCGGCGGTCCATGATAGCAGCTGCGCTAGAGGCTGCAGTTGTTGCGGTCTTGCTAAGTTTAGGAATCAATTTTCGATTCTTGCTTCGTTTCGCTCAAAATGATGGATGCCCGTGTAAAGTCTTCAGTAGACGGATTATCGTATCATGACTAGGATGATCTATCATGTCATGACAAAGCCAATATATGTCTAAATCCAAGAGATCTTCTCTCATAACTTTTATTGGATTAATAGCTCAAATAATGACATAGAGTCCACTAGAGAGAGACACATAAACTTCTCTAAGATATGTCTTTGTTTGCAATCATTAGAGGTATTACAAAGGAACACATTTCCGTTCTCTACATGTGTTTTCGCATGGAATCCGTTGGCTATTCATATGTGTGATTTGCCCTATGAGCGTAGAGAGTTTCTGTGACAGTAATCAAGGTGTCGTTTGGCAAGGGAACTTGAGCTATTCCATGTCCTTAAATTAATACTGATGGCCCAGCCATCGTATTCACAAAGTCATGCTCAGAATCAAAATAGAGTCATGATGAAAAGAACTCGAAATTTTATTCATAAGCTAACAGACTTACATCATTGTCTCTTTGACAAAAGAAAATCTAATCCAAAATGCTAACTAATGCAAAACAATGGTAGTCGTCTAACTTCTTTCGGTAATTTCAAAATAAATATGACCAGGTGAGTAGAGAGATGTCGGTAGAGTAAGGCTCGCTTAAGTACCACTAATCTCAGAACCTTCTAGACATCACACTTAATTTCGATGAGCCTACTTTGAAGAATGGCTAAACCATTGGCATTTACTGCAAAAATATATGGCAATTGCTTATTACATCTCTTGGAAAAATAAAGACTTAAATAGAATTGGCTATCTATTGATCCCAGCCAGATTTGTAGTCTTCAACCTTCATTCTAGATCATGTTCTTAATCATCTTGTTCCATATAGTGAGCTTCTTTTGCTTCACAATATGCTTTGTAGACGGTGACAATTTCTTCACGAGCTCTACAAATGTGTGCCTAATGACCAGATACTCCACATTAAGAACATTCATCTCTTTGCTCAGACTCCATTGATTGCGGCGCTTTGAAAGCATCATATAAATGGTTTTAGTGTTGGTGGCGCCACCAACATGGCCTGAGGCGTTGCCTCTCTCTCTCTTTCCACGTTGACCTATTCGGTTCCGTGTTCGCTTATTTTGGCGGTTACTTTCCTAAGTAGAGCGATTATATGGACCAGAACGTCCATAAGTATCCCTAAGATTAGGGTTTCACTCTTAGCGCCCTCTCTTAAGGACGCGACTATAATTAGATTCTGGAATATACTCTGTTGCCACGGATCTCAAATTATAGTTCTTCATAAGGATGTTGTCATGCTTTTCAGTGACATTTATAGCTCCAATAAGCTCATGAAACCTTGTAATCCGTTTTGCAGTAACATCGATTCGATAGTTCTTTGCAACCATCAAAGTAGAGACGGGGAAGGTAGAGAGAGTCTTCTCAATCAACATCGCATCTGTGATCACTTGACCACAGAATTCCATTTTTAATGCGAAGTACTTCCGAGTTGTAGTCAAGAACTGACTTGAAATCATAGAAGTGGAGACTATGCCATCTCCAGGTCAGGAAGCAGGGAGTCACAGACATTGCTAAATCTTTCTTCAAGTGAGACCCACAGCCTTCTAGGGTCTTCTTCATTCATACACTAGTACTAGAGCGAATCATCCATATGACGAGTCATTAGGATGATGGCTTTTGCCTTATTTGCCTCTAAGGCTGCTCTATTTGCTTCCAAACCTTGAGCTTGCTCAATAGTTAGCACGTCCTGTCTAGGCTCGAGAATCGTATACAAGATTCCATCAGCCTTGAGATGTTGGCGGACATCATGAACTCACCTGTGATATCCAGAGCCAGTTGTTCCATATGGGGCAAAGTCCAATCTGTTTAGGTTACTCATCCTGAAAGAGAACAAGAAATTAGGGTTAGTTTCGGAGCGTAAAAAGCTACCACGAAAACATATAAAATTTTCTGAGCGTAATCGCTTCTAAAAAAATTAGGGTTTTCCGAGCGTAGACGCTTCCAAGAAAAATCCGATTCTAAGAGGGGTTTTGGATTAGATCGAAACAATGATGTGTGTGGTCGATCGTTTTTCTTCTCAACAAACTCTAAGTTTGGAGGACTCTTCAAGCTCCAAACTTGGAATGAGCATAAACCCCCACAGTTCGGCTATTGGTCTCCCCTAAAAAAGTGTCAAAAATTTGCCAAAAAAATCATTGGAAAAATACCTGAATTTGGTCGCCGGTGATGGCTGAAAAACTGTGGTGGCCCGCGGTGGTTGCTGGCCAAAGCTGCTGCGGGGATGCTGGGGTGTGCTGTCGAGTGTTGCCGAGGGCCTGCGCTGGTGCTGCCGAGGGCCTGCGCTTGCACTACCTAGAGCTGTCGAGAGGTGCTGCAGAGGGCGTGCGTTGGTGCTGCCGAGATGCGCGCGGGGGTTGCCTAGACGCTGTCGACAAATGCGGGGTTGCGCAGGGTCTGCGCGGGTACTGCCGAGGGTGTTAGACGAGGAAGTTCAGGGGTCTTCTGTTGTTCCGGTGGCCGGTTCAATTAATTTTCGGCCGGTTCTGGACGATTTGTCTACGGAACCTGGTTTCTAGGTTTAGGTTACAAACTGAGGCCAACAATTACGGTAAATGGCTGTCTTGAAGGCGGTGAACCGGGCAGGAAACCTGATTATATTCTAGAGGCCGGTTTGGTGCCTTGCCGGCCAGTTCTGGTGACGTTGTCGGCGGTTCTGGACGCCTGGAGTTGAGAGCTTCAAGGTGGGTGGAGGAAGTTTCTGGGATTTGAAGGCTACGAATTTAGGGTTTCAGAGTTAGGGCTTCATGCTGATAACGTGTTGTAGAGAAACTGAAATTGAGAAGAATTTGTTGTGTATTCTCATTGATAATAGGGGCCTATTTATATAGAGGATTACAATGCATCGAATCCAAACTATACAAGGAAAGTAATCGTACATTGAATAAGAATCTAGATTCTTCTAATGTAACCATATTACCACTAGGTCAAGTAACCTAGAGTTTGAGCAAACACAAAATAGAGATTTCCTTAAACAATTTTTTTTTTTAATTTTTCCATTCAGTTTCCATGTTTATTTATTTCAATCCATATCAAAAAATTAGTAAGCGCTACTATGAGCAATGAAAAAGAGATTGATTTTTTTCTTCTTCAAGTTTTAAATTTTTACTTTTGGAGTTCATAAAGGTATTGCAAAGATTTTGATGAAGTTAACACTAATGATTTTGTGAATTGAATAACGAATTAACGATGAAGATGTAATAAAAAGACAAAAAATAGTAATAATTGAAATTTGGATGGAGAATATGAAGATAATGTTATTAGATGAGAAATTAAGTAGTTTTGTATTTAATTAATTAGTTATGCATTCAGTTTTCCTTACCGATTTAAATTTTAGAAAATTAGTGTACTTATTAGTTATTTTGCATTTGGGTAATATAATTTTTTAATAATTCAATTATTTGTAGGATGAACAAAGAAAATAATAAGGTGACAATAACCGCACCCTTTATCTTAAATAAAATGTACAAAAACTTAAAAAAAAAAGTATAAAAAAAAAAAGGTCCGTTGTCGGAAATGCCACTTAACCATGGTCCAAATAGCGAAAATTTTCCCACGGTAATAGTGCAAAAATAGCATTTTTTTTTTTGTTTCTTTTGGTGAAGTAGCAAATTGGGAATTTGGTGTTAATGGCCTTTTCGCTGGCGGCAGCAGGGATCTCTTCGCGTCCTTGGCCCATTGCCTTTCGAAATATGCCAAAGGCCATCCCTCTCTCATTTTTAAATCAAAATCTCAAGTGTCCTAGATTTTGACTCTCTCTTCTGTCTCTATATATAAAGCCCTTCATTTTGTTGCTGTGACCACCCAGCCTCGCTTTCTCCGCTCTCGGCCGAAATTAAAGATACTCCCAAGTCTTCATCATCAGCTCTTTCATCTCCCTCCTCACCTAACCGTCTCACTCCGTAAGCTCTCTCCCTCTATCTTTCGTTGTCTATGAGCATGTAATTTTGTTTGGGCCAGTAGCTTCATGTCATATTGGATATGTTTGTATCTCTGATTTGTTGTTAATGTTTGTATGTTTCGTTGTTGGTCTTATCAATCTGGTTTTTACTTTCAAGATCAGGACTTTCTTGTTTTCGTTGCCTGATTTTCTGTGCAAAGTAAAGAAGATAGGAAACAACTTAAGGTTAATGCCATTGGTGTTCATGCGATTAGCTATGGTTTGAATTTCGATGTGCCTTTGTTTGATCATGTAAGGTTACTGCCCACGAAATTAAGTTTTTTGGATTTTTCTTACCATCATTCTCTTAATGGTGATTTTAATCCTGACAAATTTAAATTGTAGTTTGGTGGTTTGCTGATGTTTTGGTTATCCCAGCTGTTTTCTTTTTTGCCGTAATTTCTTTGTGGAAAAGCCCAAATGTAAAATGTGACCTATTTCGATTGCTGTTTGCTGGCTTCTGTTGCTTTGGTTGATTGGACAAATCAAATTGTTTTTTTGTGATTAGCTATGGGTATAATTGTTCAGTCATGTTAGATTAGTGGCAATGATGAATTACAATTTCAGATATGACCTGATTTTGGATGTTTCCTACCATCCTTTCTGTTAATGGTGATATGATCCCAAATTTGGTCTTTTTTCTTGATTTTTTAAATTTTACTGATCTTATTATTATGCCATGTCATATTTGGTGATAATGTAAAATTTAGAAGTGTAAATGTTATGTGAGTTTATCAATAGTTCCATGATGTTTCTAACCAATTCAAGAAATACAATAGTCAATGATGTCACTTTGTTGAAAATCAAGTTATGTAACTTTATATTTAAGTACTAATTAACAGTTTTCTTTGGGTTTCTGTATTGTTCATTTTTTATGGGAACCACCAGCATAAGCATGGTATAAATATATGGGAGGATCATACAAAATCAACTGTAGTATTAGGAAATTGATTATTTCGTATGAATTCTTGTTATAGGTATCTTGCAAGTTCCAGTGGTAGATTTAGAGTTTTTGTTGGGGATCAAGTTGAGTTTAAAATCATTAGTCTTCTCCCTCTCCCCTGCGCTAGTGAAACTTCTAGGTTTAGTAAACATCTTATGGTATAGTATGGATTAAAGCATCTATATTGTGGTTAAACAAAATGGAGGCTCGAGTGAAGGGCAGAGAGCCATGAGCTTGCTTCTTCTCATAGTGCTCCAGACATCAATTGCCATGGCGTTTCAGGGTGAGGGTTTGGTTCCATTGTTTCATAAATAATGCATTGGCATACAAGTAAACTTTAGTTGCAAGGACACTTATCTTATTCAGTTGGGCTATTATAGTCATTATCTAAAACTTAATCTTGTTAAATTGTTATTGGACTAGAAAATCTATGCTGTGTATCATGCTTTCCATCAGTGTTATTGCTGACTCACTTTTGAGTCTTTTTGAAAGAGATAATGCTGACTTTTTTAATTTTTTTAATTTTTTTTTAACTTTTACATTTTGTTCTTTTGCTCTGGTTAATGTGCGTCTGTTAATTTGTTGGGATGATGGTACATGGATTCAGGTCACATGTCAACCATGACAACTGTGAACGTTCCCTCTCAGTGCATGCTCAGAAATGCACCTAAGATTCGATTCACCAGTTCTATCGTTAAGTTCTCATCTCCACTTGGATCTGTGAAGAGTCTCTCCAAGTCTTTTGGCTTGAAAGCATCCGCCTCTTCCCGAACATCAATGGCAGTATACAAGATTAAGCTGATCGGGCCAGACGGTGAGGAAAACGAGTTTGATGCTCCAGATGACTCTTACATCTTGGATTCAGCTGAGAATGCAGGAGTTGAGCTGCCCTATTCTTGCAGAGCTGGGGCATGCTCCACATGTGCAGGAAAGATGGTAGCAGGTACTGTGGACCAGTCTGATGGTTCCTTCCTTGATGATAACCAAATGAAGGAAGGTTATGTGCTAACCTGCGTCTCGTACCCATCTTCAGACTGTGTGATCCACACTCACAAGGAAAGTGAACTGTATTAGGTGCATTATTGATGAATTGAGTAGTATTATGAAGTCTTGGTTGGTGGTATCTAGGATTTTTATGAATCTCATGTTGTTTAAGGCTCTCATGGACCTTGTTCTGTTTTATGGTGTTTGTGGAATTCAGTTGCAGTTTAAATATAATATTACTGCATTGATTTCAGTATAGATGTTTTAACACATCTAGAGATGAACTTGATAATAATCCTACTAAGGATCATTTTGACTCTGAAGAGAGTTCAGTCCATATAAGACCAAGTTGAAACTCAACGTTTAGGGTTTTGGTGATTTTGGTCACCTATTTTGAAGTGTTGAACTCAATTATTTATAGCAATTTTAATAGAACAGTAAAAGCTTGAAGTTCAATACAGTTTTTTTATGCTTTAAATGAATGGTTTCACCTTTTGTTATTAAGGAACATTTATCTTTTGAAGGGAAATCAAATCGAGCTCAGGAGAACTCTATTTAAATGAAGTCTGAATCTTCGTACGGGTTCTATACTTGTATTTCCTTGCCTATTTCCGTTTCCGCTTCCTTGTCTATTTCCGTTTCCGCATTCCTCTTTCTTCCACTTTTTGCCGCACTGCCAGATTGCTGAGACTCCACATCTGATAAGCCATTTTCTCATGCCCTTACCAGATTCTCGAAGTAGTTTTTAGTCACGGCAGTCAATCCGGCTAGCTTTGTTTGGAAGTCGTTGAAGTCTTTGGAGGGGCCATCTTCCTCGAGGAACTGCTGTAGCTCCTTCTCGGCACATTGATGAAGCCTTTCCAAGCCAGTTTCTGCCTCACCCTGCAAGTACTCAAAAAGTTGCTTCTTAGCAGTGTCATTGTCATTTAGGTAGTACCCATATGCATAAGTCCATTTCAGCACTATCCTACATTCAACAATCTGTTGCCAAGCCTTCACTAAAAACTGGGCAACACCCTCACCTATGCCCTGATTCTCCCTCACCTTGTCCATGTTCACAGTCTGCATTTGATGTAAATCCTCAAGAGCTTTCTGCCTCGAGGATTGATTGCTCTGCCAGCGCTCAAAATAATGTGTGTATTTCTCCAAAGAATTCTTAGCCATCTCTCTCCTCCTCTCCTCCTCATCGTAAGCTCCCTCTTTCTTAGCTTACTGGTAGCTGTTACATGCATAATAACCACCTGTCCTCTCACCATGTTTGGACCACGGACCGAGGCATAGCCAGCAGAAGTGAAACTTACAAGGCGGTGTGCATGTCATGTGCATACACCCTTGGTTTTTCTCAATCGGTCGCTGGCACTTTGGACATGGCTTAGAGTTGGCTAATATCCAGTTCGTGTTCTCAGTCTCAGAGCTGTTCTTCAAAATCCACTGTTTCACAGTCTTACAGTCCACAGGCCGGTGAGGTTCCTCAGTACAATTCCAGCAAAATGCATATTTGCAGGGGCAACAAACGTCATAGTTTCCATCATAACCATCATAACTAATAGCATGTTCGCAACCTGGAGCAGGACACCACTTGGTGTCCTCGGAGCAGAATGTCGCAACCATGTCTCCATCGATAGCAACACGACAACCAGGGTCCGGACATCTCAGCATCAAACACCCCGGACCGTCGGCAGTGGATATACCAATGTAGCTTCCCCAGCATTCACAGCAAAAAAGATGACCACAGCCAGCCGACTTCATCTTCTCACTAGGGCAGGCTTCAAGACAGATCCTACACTTGACTTCTCCCGACTTGTTCGAAGACTCAACAACCATTAGTCTAGATGCAGGTAACAAGCCAACAGCTTCTCGGACTTTATCTTCATTATCAAACCAGGCCTCCTTAACTGAGTCCAAGTTCCAGTTATGGTGGAGAAGTACAAGGGTTGAGGCAGCTCTTGATAGAGAAAGCACAGCGGCTACACTAGTGATGTCATCTTCCTGGCGTTCCTTTATATCAGACTCATTCAACACCTTAAAGCTATTCTTAGACGGCTGAGAGAGCTCATCATCATCATCCATGTCGTAATCGTATTCATCGTAGTCATCTTCGTCCACGGAATCATAGTAGTGCATCGTCCTCGGAATCCATAAGAAGACCAAAACATATAAAGAAAGCAAGAAGCTAAGATCCCCCAGATCTTTGTATTTAAAAACCTAGTTGAAGAACTAGTGAAGCACCATTATATAAGCATAGGCTTGGGTAATTGGCGTTTATAGCAGTCCTCGTTAGTCAAGTCTTCTATTTCATATAGGGAAATGAATCCGAAATGAATCCTAATTGATTAAGAATTCCAATAGTGGACGGGATCTTGACCCCAAAAAAAAAAAAAAAAAAATTTCGCGGAACAGGAATACGTGAAAGGAATTAGGAAAGTTAGAGGAGAAGCAAATTGGGAAAGGAAAGATATGTTTTTTCTTTAATACAATTAAAAACACAATTGATTTTGGAGATTTATGACGATTCTGAGGAACTAAAATATAGTATAGAATGTATAGTGCTTAAGATGACTTTCGTTACATATCCTTCCTAAAAGAAATAACCATTTCTTAAATAAAAGAAAAGAAATGAAAATCAAGAACTGTGCTTCGATCCTTTCTTCTAGGGTTTTCTCACGTTTGTGATTCCACAGTTCTTTTTTTCTCCCTCTCTCTCTCTGGCATGGGCTGACTGAAGTTATGTCTGTTGGTTTTTCGTGCTTCAAAGAGGATATGATATCATGTGTGACTTTTGTCTCAATACATTGTCATCTTCCTTAAAAAACACCCAAAAAAAAAAAAAAAAAAAAAACAGAAATCATCACCCTTTCTACTATCATGTGTGTTTGAGCTTTTTAAGTTTTAACAAAATAGAATTTTCCATAGGGGTCAGTATTGTGTTTGACCTCTTAGGTTCTAAATTGAACCAGAAATCGACTAGCTCTTTGTTCATGAAGCGGAGCTACAACCAACAATCGATTAGACACATGCCCATGTGACTCATGAACACCGAGGATAAAGCGCGACCATGATAGAGAGCATGGAAATCATAAGAAATTGTTAGATATCGCAGATAATGTCGTCTCTAGTAGCGGCAAGATCCACAATTGTGAATTTACCAATGTTGCTAGGTGATTAGCATCCTCACCTAAAGAGACCAATAATAGAAAGACGGAATCCTGCAAAAAAAAAAAAATGTATATAATAATAATAATAATAATAATAATAATATTATTATTATTATTATTATTATTATTATTATTCTTTGGTCAAGTTTTTTTTTTTGGTCAAGATAATAATAATAATTAATGAGAGAAGCAATTGCCTATCTTAATTATGGGCCCGAAGCTAATGAATCCTCTTAGTGCAAGGATAGAGAGTAGTATAACTTGATCGCAAATCCTCCCGTGCAGGGTTTGAACTTTGAAGACAGTAGCTGGAGCCTAAAGTGAAAAATCATCACCCGAATATGTATGGTAATTATTAAATATAATGTGTTAATTATATTTCGGGAGCATATATGGGCCGGTCATGCAGAAATGGTTGACGCACGAAGGTCTCCTCGTTATCTAGCCCATTAGTTATTGCGGTGATTACTTTCCCGTTCTCTCATAAGTTGCATACGAATTATTTTGTCCCTCTCTTCAAAAAAAAAAAAAAAAAAAAATTATTTTGTCCCAATCTGAAAATAAACACCCAAACGAACAAAAGAAAAACCCTAGAATCTGGAAAACGCTCTTTTTATCAAATTTTGGTTGGCAAATCATTTTTCTCCCTTAGGGTTTTCCGTTAGTCTTCTTCATTGGAGACTCTTACTAACGCAATCGAAAACTCCTCCAATTAATCCGTCAGTGGTGTATTAGTGTGGATAATTCCAAAAGGCTCAACACTCGGAGGGTTGAGGCATATGATCCAAATCAAATAAAAAGATGAGGAAGCAAAACGCATGAATGATCCCCAAGCTTGTTTACGCAAAAAACTGGCACTATATGCGGTCTCATTCTTTCGGTTTCATGTAAGTTCTTGATTGTGTTCTTTGATATGCCGTGTATATTATGCTATCGAACTAGAACCACCTAGATGTATTATCAGGACAACCATATTGTTTATGTCCTTTATTTAAAAACAAAAAATTTCCAACCGATATGTGAAGACCCAGAATTTCGTTAAATAAATCTTTGTAATTCAATAAGTGTTCTATTATTTGAATTATGATATTGGGATAAATTAGTACGTCGTGGTTTGAGAATTTGGTTTCGAAAAAATTTATTTTCGAAAACGAACGTTATTTAAGGGGTCGTGAAAATTGACTTTTTGTACATACAGAATTTGGGAAAACTTCCTTCATGAAAGTTGTAGAGCTCGTCGATACAATCTCGTGCATATGTGGCAATATTCTGAGTTCGTATGAATAAGTAATGAATTTTTGAAAATTGAGATTTTTCTATAAATATCAAGAAAATCTGATTTTATTCATTAAGGATGAAAATTTTTCATTTTTGCGTTTAGCCCCACCCCAAAAGCCCTCCGATTTCTCTCTCTCTCTCTCTCTCTCTCTCTCTCTCTCTCTCTCTCTCTCTCTCTCTCTCTCTCTCTCTCTCTCTCTCTCTCTCTCTCTCTCTCGGCCTCAGCCCCGTCGGGTCAGACGCCACCCGACCCCCCTTTTTCTCCCCCCACCAGCCTTTTCCGGCCCAGGACCCGGGTTCCCCGTGCTCGTCGCTCCACGCCCAGCCGCCCCCTGCCGTCGCTTGGCCGATCCGCTGCCCCCAGACCCGGATCGAAGACGCCCAGTCGAGCGAAACCGACCCGATCGGATCTCGGCCTTGTCGGCGTTGTACGGGCCGATCCTTCTCAGTTTTGGGTTGTCCTCCTCCTCCTGATCATCTTCATATCCTCCTTGTATGACGATTTTTGTGTGGAGTGAAAGATCGAGAGTTGAAGTTTTCGACGTCCCTGATTCGATCTGGAAACTGATCGTGTGACCGAGATTTTTCCAACTTCCAAGCTTGATCTAGGACGATCTAGACCAAATCACGCTTAGCTCCAGATATGAAAATTACTCACCTTGTCATTTTGAAGAAGTTTGTAGTTGACAGCTTTTACATCTGAGGTGGTTGACCGGCGTTGACCGCCGAGTGTAGCAGCACGTCGGACCATACTTTGAGTTTTTATTATCTAGACGATGATCTGTGCATCCATACAAGCGTTTTGATATATTACAAGGTTATTTTAGAAAAAGTTGATAAATGGATGACTTGAGTTTTGACGACACTATTTAACGTTTTTACGTTTATCTTCGGTTCGCGATTTTTGAGAATCTGACTGTCGGTTTTGTTTCAAATTTTGATATGTTGATCATATGACTGTCCCAATGACTTTATGGTCACGGGCGAAGATCCGACCGTTGGATTTTCGTATAATTGTAAAACAATGATTCGGGAGACGATTCGTGAGAATCCGTCCTTCGGATTTTCATATAATTTTGCTAGGATGTTTCCAATGGCGATCCGTGAGGATCCTACCGTTGGATCATCGTTTAAATTTGATCCGACTATTAGATCGTCTTTATTTTAGAATCTGACCGTTGGATCGTCTTTATTTTAGAATCTGACCATTAGATCGTCATTTTAGTTTATTGCATGTTTCGTTTGCTAAGTAAAGACTGTACTTGATTATGTACTTAACGGTTGGATTTGAAGAGCGATTGGATTATTGTGATTTTGCCTTTTTAGAAGATGCAGCTGGATAAGAGGTGAGTAAATCTCACATGGTTCATATTACGAACCAAATGTCGTTAATTTCCTTATTTATATTGTGATTAAAGTGAAAAAGGTTTTATGGAAATAAATATCTGTTTTGAGAAGTATTGTGTATCGTGAAACATTTTGGGGTCCAGTGCGACTCCTTTAAATGCTTGGGTATTTATACCGTGGATCCAAAGACTTACGAGTTGGGGATCGTGGATCATCAAATGTGATCGTGGGTAGAAAAATCGGAACTCCACGCTTTTGGCCGGGTTAGTGGATACGATCAGTTAGAGCTCTAGTCTGTCTGCCATAGTATGACATGAAAGCAGTGAGTTGGATTACTCATGATCATGAATACACTTTTGAAATTGAGGTTGAATGTTTTGTTTTGAGTTGAGATTGTTTTGGGTAAAAAGTTGTTGATTTACTGTTTTATTTCTGTTTACTCATACGGGATTTCAAAAGCTTACCGGGTTTTGTGTTGTTGCAATCCCAGTACACTATTCAAACGGTGTATCAGATAATCCTACAGGTCAGGAGAACCAGGGTGGTGATCGTACAATTTAGAGTGATAATATTGTTTTACAGCGTTGTATGGTGAGGTTTATTATGCTCATTGAGCTTTACTATTTTATTTGGTGAGAGTGTGCTGTAACAAGTAACTTGAGGATTTGGTTTATGTAATATGGAGTGGTGTGAGACGTGTTAGTTTCTGAGAAAAAATTCAGAACATTATTTGTATTTGTTATTATTCATGTTTTGGATTTGAATTTGTTATTCAAAATTCGGGACATGACAGTTTGGTATCAGAGCGTAAGGTACATATTTGGTGATAACCAGTACTCTCCGAGTGATGGCCCGTCTACAGCGGATCTCCATCATATACTCTTCGGTACTGGTATAATCATTGGGTATGTCGTAGTGTGGGGTCCAGTCATGGTCTAAGTCCTTAGAACGATAAGGTTGTCCTTTAGGTTCATGTTGGAACAAGTATGGTTCCTTAAGTTGCAATCCTTGAAGAATGGGAACCTCTGGATTGAACTATGGTTGAGTCAGCAAGGATTGTTTTGAGAAACGAAGTCAATTGTACAATTGATGTTGTTCAGTTAAGGTCATGGAGTTGACCAACGCTTGTACGTAATGTTGGTACATGTATTTAATCGATCGTAGTTATGTCTTCTTATTGGATCAACAAATGTTCTTGGGTGGAAATGACTTATCAAGGGATAAATATCTTGTTTTGTAACGAGATGTCTTAGTGGAGTTCTAGGTAATTGCCTTATGCTATGTGTTTAAAGCGACTTTGAGGTAGGTATGCTGACCTTGTGTGGGATTGATTTCTTAGTATAGATTGGGAAGGTTTTGTGGTAACGCTATGTACATTAGGTGATTAATTTTTAGAAGGATGAGTTATGAGTAAAAGGATGGGTTCCATTCAGGAGAAGTTCAATCTCGTGGAGGAGGTAGTACAACATGTTTTGGGTTAGTGTGTGATGCAATTGATGCTACTCAACTATCTAGGCTGACTAAATAGGTCACTTGACTAGGAGCAATGGGCACTAGGATGGAACGGATTACTCGATTGACAATCCATGGATCAAGAATATGGATACCTACTATGACATGGCTGTCTGTACTAACGTGAAGAAGAAGAAGAAGAAGGTTATGCTTCTCCTTTATGGTGAGGCAAGTTGAAGGCGGGATTTTTGTGCTAAGGAACTAGGAATATAGTGACCATGTCTTGGGAGGACTTTGTTTCTCCCTTTTGGGACGGGTGCTTATACTCTAGTGGTGGAGAAGTTGGAGTTGATCTCATTACGGTAGTCTGAAGGGTTATGAATGTCGGAGACAAGGAGCTTAGCTCACACCACTATATCAAATTGTCTGACTGGTAGTTGTTGAGGAGTTAGCTCATATGTTCTAGTAGAGACTGAATTATGAGATGAGAGAGAGTGGTTCTTTTCAGCTGCCTCTTATGGCATTGATCCTTTCTAGTGCTTTGGCAATAAAACGGTAAATTCAGACTTATTTTAGGGAGATGACAACAATGTGGGATTCTCTAGAAGAAGGGAAGAATGTAGTTGTAGAAGGCAGTAGTACGTTAGGTACTCAATGTAGGTTCTGGAAAAGGCAGAGGACCATTAGCAGACATCAACTGAGGTAGCTGCTGAATTTAGTTCAACTACACACGTTGGGCAAGTAGCGCTCTTGTGACATTCTAAATGGGAGTTATTCATCCTTGACTTTAGGGAAGTAATGCATTCTTCATATTTGTTTTGTGTTTGGTTTGGCTTAGATAATTCTAGGTAGACCTCTGTGTGACCTGATTTATTGATGTGTTTTAAGAATGATTGTTGGTGATACATCATTATAAAAGTGTGGCTGCTTTTGTGGCAGTGCTTGTTTAATTATCTGGCAGTACCTTGTGTGGTCTGTGTGACTGTGATTATGTGTGTAATGCCATGAGATGATTAGTGTGTGAGTTAGTCGAGGCTAGACCTTATCTTGTTCACGTTCTGAGATGGTATGACACTTCTTGTGAAGTGATGCATGATTCATTGCTATTATGATAGATTTTGTGTATGGATTGACATATGGAAAGATTGATATGACCTCATGATAGGATGACTGTGAGGAGACATTGTGTTGACGTATGAGCTGAGGCGATAATGTTGTTTTCAATCCTAGGAGTGCTAGTGCTGTACTATCAATGCATTGGAACAGATATTGCTGTGAGAATAGGATTTTGAACCATGGTATAGTCCGTATGAGGTACTACAACTGCAGAGTTGAGACTCATAAGTTGAGTTACCGCCAAGTGAGCAGTGATGTGAGTCGTGGGTGAGATACTGGGTACTGTACCAGTATCGATTGGTGGATCTAAGTATGTCTTACGTAGGAGTGCAGGTTATTCTAGAAAGTTACGATGAATTACTCAAAATGCGAGTGCAGCATTTTATTCACAGATTGTTGAACGGAGTGAGCAAGTGAATTAAGTGTTGGAGATCATGTTGAAGGCATGCGTTTTTAACTTCAAATGTAAAACTAAGACTGAGGTCTATTAGACCTATTACAATTGTGGTTAGAGGTAGAGATCCAGTGTATTGTCACTGTATCTCTTAGAGTTTCATGACACTAGACGTATTGATGTGCCTAGACTAAAGAAAAAGAAGTCTATGATGGATCCAGAGAGGGTAACCAGGGTACCGTTGAAGTAGAAGTTTGTACAACCATCGTTAGTGTCGGTGTGTGATCCCAGACGGGACTACAAGACAACGTTGAGCTAAGGATTTGGTTTAGTTGGCTTGAAAGTGACAGAGTCAACTACTAATTTGAATGATGATGGACATTCTGAGTGAACAGTTGGAGCAAATGATGGGTTCAGATTGAGATCGAAGTTGTAGGACCCGTGTGGTAATGATCTCAAGGAGAAGGTAAAGCGAGAAGCACATCGATATTGATACACCGTACATCCAGGAAGCATCAAAATGTATATGGATCTACGAAGCCAAGTTTTGGTGGAATGAGATGAAAATAGATATGGTGGAGTATGTATCAAAGTGTCTTACCTGCCAACAGGTGAAGGCAGAACATCAGATACTGACAAGTATGTTAAAGCCATTACCAATTCCGGTTAAGAAGTGAGTGCAGATATCTATGGACCTTGCGACTGGATTACCTTGGTCCTGACAAAGGCATGATTCAATATGGGTGATTGCTGATCGGTTGACTAAGTCAGCACACTTTCTTCCTTGGCGAAGACTTACTCAGGTGATGCACTGTGTAAGGGGAGTGTGTTCATTTAAGAGTCTACAAGATTTTTTTTGTATTTTAAAAGTCTATGGGTATTTAATTGAGATTTTAAACAATCATTTAAAATCTTGATGTATTCAATTAAGATTTAAAATTATCCATTCAAATCGGCATATATTCAAAAATATACGGATTTTTAAGGATTTCATTAAATGTTGAATTTTGGAGGATTTTATAGTGCTTTTTATACATATCAAAACTCAAAAACAATACAACCACTTCCCAAGAGATTTTGATGGATTCTTTCTCACTCAAAAAATGAAAAAGCTTTTCACCAAAAAAAAAAAAAAAAGCTCTCAATAGGTGACACTCATTAATTTTGTCTTAGACCTATCTTCCCACTATTCTCCTCTTCTTTTGCCTCTGCTCTCATCTAATAATATTTTTATTTTTATCACTATAGCTCCGGAAGCCTTAATCCTTCTGGCTAATTAAGCTCACTTACAATGATATTGTTAAGATGATACATACACACATGTTTTTTTTTTTTTTGAATCAAACCCAAAGCTGGGTGCCGATATATATATACATATATTCATCTAAACCCAGAATAGGGCGTTACATATATCATATACACAACATAAAGAATGGTAGATTGCCACACACACACACACATATATATATATATATATATATATATATTATCCAGAGCGGAGTTCAACTTTGAAATTAAAGTGTGGACTTCGAGTTTTGGGTCATTTTTCAGTCGCATATCCACATCTTGACCGTTCAGTTTTTAGGTACTAGTGTATAGATCATCTCTACAAATTTCAACCAAATTGATGATCGTTAAAGCATTGATAACTGTCTTAAAGCTAGTACTGTTCAGGTTAGACAAATTCAGTTTATCGATTGGTTTAAGCGAGTTAGATACCTTAACGATCATCAATTTGGTTGAAAATTTGTAAAGATGATCTTTGCACTAGTACCTAAAACTGAACGGTCGAGATTTGGATATGCGATCGAAAAGCGACCTAAAACTCAAGGTTCACACTTTAATTTAAAAGCGGAGCTCTGCTCTGGATAGCATCTGTGTACACACACACACACACACACACACACACACACACTTTTTGTCATTGATATAGCATTATAGTTGGATCCATATATCCATTGCTTTTAAAGAAGAAGGAAGAAAAAATAATAACCTACCAAAAACATCATAAGGACTTGTAAAATCTAAACAAATACCAGTAAATCAATCTATTAGAATCAATCAGAGTCCATATAGAATTTAAACAATCCGTGGATTAAGTAAATCCATGGATTATAAAAACTCAAACAAAATCTTTTAAAATTTGAATTGAATACACCCCCCTAAGTTGCACCTAGTTGAGATTGTGAGGCTTCATGGTGTGCCGGTGACAATTGTTTATAATCGGGATGCTCGTTTCACTTTGGAATTTTGGCGTAGATTCCATAAGGCATTTGGCACATCTTTAGCTATGAGTATTGCATTTCATCCACAGACAGATGGCCAGACTGAGAGAGTGAATCAAGTGATGGAGGATATGCTTAGAGCTTATGCTTTAGACTTCAAAGGAAGTTGGGCGAATCATCTACCATTGGTTGAGTTTGCCTACAACAACAGTTATCACTCCAGTATCGGTATGGCCTCATATGAGACTCTTTATGGTAGGCCATCTATTGGGCGGAAGTAGGGGATAAAGGGCTCTTGGGTCCTGAGATTGTACAAGAGACTACAAAGAAGGTCACTGTTATTCGGGACAGCATCCGAACAGTACAGAGTAGGCAGAAGAGTTATGCTGATTTGAAGAAAAGACCAATTGAGTTCTAAGTAGGTGGCCACGTGTTCTTGAAAGTCTCACATATGAAAGGTGTGGTGAGATTTGGCAAGAAGAGGAAGCTAGCACCAAGATACGTGGGACCTTTTGAGATTCTGGAAATGATCGGTGATTTGGCATATCGGCTTGCTTTACCTGTTAGCATGTCTGGCGTACAAAATGTCCTTCATGTGTCTATGCTCAGGAAGTATATCCGAGATGAGTCCCACGTGATTGATCATAGTACGATAGGGGTTAGAGTGGATGTGACCTTTATGGTTGAACCTGTTCGTATCTTGGATAGGTCTACGAAGAGGCTTGTAGGAAAGAGGTTGACTTAGTTAAAGTATTGCGGAGTCATCATGATGAGGGCGATGCATCATGTTAATTGGAGTCTGACATGAGGGCGAAATACCCACAGCTATTTGTCAACGAGCGTGCTTGAATTGCGGGACGAAATTTCTTTAAGAATGGTAGACTGTGAAGACCCGGAATTTCGTCAAATAAATCTTTGTTCTATTATTTGAATTACAAAGATTTATTTAACGAAATTCCGGGTCTTCACACGATATGTGGAGGAAACCCAACACTCCTCAGCGTTCAATTAGGCCCGGACCTGAGATTTTCAGACCTGAGGCGAACTCTAAAAATTGAGCCCTCAAATTTTAATTTTTTTTCATAAGGATCTTTCAAAATTAAAGTTTGAAAACAACAATAAAAAACAAACAATATGTAAGCTTCTAAAATATTTATATTATAATTAAATAATAAAGCGGAATATGTTCCAAACTGAAATTTAAATACGTTTCAAATTAAAATTATAAAAAATGAATTAGAGATGTTTTAAACCGAAATTCTTTGTACAAATAGAATTACCAAATGATTTATTATTTTTTATATAAGAAAGTGTCACGCCCCGAATTTTAGAATAAAAATTCTAAATAAGAAAGTGTCACAACTCAAAATAACCATCTTGAAATTTTCTTTTTCTTAACAACCTCACCACACAATTTAATTCTAAAAACCGAATTTAGTCTCGGTTAATTATTACAACTCACTCACAAAATAAAATGTAAAGCTCTAAATGAGCATAACAAACCTCACAACTTAAATGAAATCAAAATAAATGCTGCAGCACCTAAACAGCATGGTCACCTCCCTGGTTATCCTGACCTGCAGGAATATCCACTACACCATTTGAATAGTGTACTTGCAACAACACAAAACCTAGTAAGCTTTTGATAGCTCGTATGAGTAAAAAGAAAGAACGGTTGTTTAATTAAGGGTTAAATACTGTTTAGTCCTTGAGCTTTTGACAATAAAACACTTCAGTCTCTGACCTTCTAATTTCACACGTTTAGTCCCTGTACTTCAAAATTTCAGACCAATAGGTCCTTGCCATCTGAAAGTCGTGATGAAACGTCTATTATGCCCTCAATTCTTTTTTTTATAATAAATTTATTCCTTTCTCTTTTTTTTTAATTCTTTTTTCTTTTTTTCTTTTTTTTTTCAAACAGAAAGAAAGAAAGAAAAACGAAAAAAAAAATATAAAAAAAACATAAAGAAAGAAAGGGAAAAAAAATCTTTTTCCAAAAAAAAAATAAAAATAAATAATTAATAAAAAAAAAGAACTGAGGGCATAATAGACATTTTCCCGTGACTTTTAGACGGCAAGGACCTATTGGTCTGAAATTTTGAAGTACAAGGACTAAACGTGTGAAATTAGAAGGTCAGAGACTGAAGTGTTTTTCGAGCAAAAGTATAAGGAGTAAACAGTATTTAACCCTATAATTAAATTATATTTATTTCCATCATTCGAGACCACATGATCAAGGAACTTGACTTCACTCTGCCAGAAATCGCACTTCTCAAACTTGGCAAATAATTTCTTCTCTCTCAACGTCTGTAGCACAATCCGCAGATGCTTCTCATGCTCATCTGACGACCTTGAATAAATCAAGATGTCGTCAACGAACACTACCACAAACTGATCCAAGTAGGGACTGAGCGTGCGGTTTATCAAGTCCATAAATGCTGCAGGTGCATTCGTGAGACCAAGAGGTATGACAAGGAACTCATAATGTCCATACCTTGTCCTGAACGCCGTCTTTGGAATATCTTCATCCTTCACCCTTAACTGGTGATATCTAGATCTCAAATCAATCCTTGAGAACACAGTAGCCTCCCTAAGCTGATCGAACGAGTCATCAATCCTAGGTAAAGGGTACCTGTTCTTGATGGTCACCTTATTCAGCTGTCGATAATCCACACATAACCGAAGTGACTTATTTTTCTTCTTCACGAACAACACTGGTGCACCCCAAGGAGATACACTAGCCTGAATGAACCCTTGCGCAAGTAATCCCTCAATCTGAACCTTCAACTCCTAAAGTTCAGCTGGTGCCATTCGATAGGGTGCCTTCGATACAGGTGAAGTACCTGGTATCACATCAATGGAGAAATCCATTACCCTTTTCGAAGGTAACCCAAGGATCTCCTGAAACACGTCAGCATACTCTGAAACTATAGGAATCCTTGTAATCTTTGAAGTACTACTCCCTGATTCAATATGGGCCAAAATCCCTACCCTCATGGTGATGTCAGACTTCTGACAACGGTAATGAAACACTGGTTGTCCAGGAACATGGAAGGACACAATCATCCTAAAGCAATCAATCACAGCATGGTTCAGGCTCGACCAATCCATACCCAAAATCACATCATATGTGTGATCCGGAATCACAATCATCACAAAACAAGCAAGGCACAAGAGACAAATCGAGAGGTGATGTAACGCATAATGATCTAGTAAGAGGCATAGCAATCAAACCCAACGCATCCACAATCGAGCTAGATATGAAGGAGTGTGAGGCTCCTGTGTCAAACAGTACTCTAGCAAGATAGTGATAAACAGATAAAGTACCTTCCACTCCCTTGCCTTCCTGACCAATGGCAAAGACTCTAGTAGGTGCAGGCGGTAGCTGCCTCTACTGGTTTCCTTGCACTCTACCCTGATTTCGGGGACACTCCCAGGCCTGGTGCCCTGTCTGTCCACAGCTGTAGCATATCCTACCCCGTGGTTTCGTGCACGCACGAGATGTGGCCCGGCTTGCCACAGTTAAAGCACTTCACTAGAGCTACTGGTGCTATCTGCCTAATAGGCATAGCCTGAATGGGAGGAGCTACTGCTCTCCTAGCTGGGGCATGATTCTGGAACTGAGTTCTCTGTTTCTTCCAGAAACCGACCCTGAAGTCTCTGGACCGACTGCTTCCTGCTATGGCCTTTCCCTTACCCTGGAAGTCTCTCTCAGCAGACTCCTTCTCTCTACAAATCAGGTTCTGCTCAATGATCTGTGCCTTAGCCAAGATCTCTCTCTTCGTCTTCAGCTCTAAGATGGCCATATCACGCTCAATCGAAAGACTTAACCCCCGCTGAAACTTCTTAGCCAAGTCTTCGTCATCCATCTGCTTCACATGCTTGTACAGCCTGGAGAACTCCATATCGTACTCGATCACGGTCATCTTCCCTTGTACAAGTGCGAGGAATTCCTGTTCCAACCTTTCCTTTACAGCTGCTGGAAAGTACTTCTCCCTGAACAGCCTCTTAAAGCCATCCCATGTCAAGGTAGACACCTCAATACTCCTCTATGTGACGTTCCACCACACTCTAGCCTCATCCTTCAGCATGAAAGCGGCTAGCTTCCTCTTATCAATCTCACTGCAATCAAACAGATCAAAGTAGGTCTGCAAATCCTCAATCCATCGATCCGCAACCATGTGATCAGTGCCTCCTCCAAACTTGGTTGCTCTCAAGTGGATAATTTCCTTCGCTAGCACTAACAAGCGAGCAGGATCATCAATCATGCCCACGGGCGGAATATGCTGATCATCATAAGGTGCCTCTACCTCCGCCTCATATGCATCATTGACCGGAGGGGCCCTACCCCTACCTCGGCCTCTACCCCTACCACGAGGTCTGCCTCTATCTCGACCTCTAGCTTCGTTCCCCTCAATCTCCATTACCTAATAAGCAGGGCATACTTAGTTAATACACACATAACACTTAATCATGACATAAGTCAAATGCAAGTCCATATTAACCAAGTAACTAAGCATACAAGACAACGCCTAAGGTTCTTATGACATGCTAACGTTCCTAGCCAACCTAACACTCTCACATACCCAATGACATTGTCAATACCGAAGGGCACACGATGGGGATCCACTGCAGACGGGCCATGACTCGGAAAGTATTGACATATCACTAAATATGTACCTTACGCTCTGATACTAAATTGTCACGCCCTGAATTTTAGAATAAAAATTCTAAAACCGAAACATGAATTATCACAACTCAAAATAACCATCCTGAAAATTTCTTTTTCTTAACAACCTCACCACACAATTTAATTCTAAAAACCGAATTTATTCTCGGTTAATTATTACAACTCACTCACAAAATTAAATGTAAAGCTCTAAATGAGTATAACAAACCTAACAACTTAAATGAAATCAAAATAAATGCTGCAACACCTAAACTGCACGGTCAACTCCCTAGTTATCCTGACCTGCAAGAATATCCGCTACACCATTTGAATAGTGTACCGGGATTGCAACAACACAAAACCCGGTAAGCTTTTGGAAGCTCGTATGAGTAAAAAGAAATAACAGTTGTTTAATTAAATCATATTTATTTTCACCCAAGTCAACACTCAACAATTTCCACGTTCACAAGAAACCAACAATCTCAAATCTATCACCAAATCACAAATCAACACAAAACCATAATTCACATCTTTCTTCTCAAAATCCCGAAATCGTATTTATAAAAATACGGTATTGACAGACTAGAGCTCTAACTGAATCGTAGCCCGTCACCTGGCCTAAGTTATGGCATCCGACATATTTATCTTTATCGTATTTCATCAATATGTTTACGTATATACATATTTAGAAAGTCCGATACTTGTACTTACTCAACCAATCGTATCCCATCATCCACCTAGGATTAGAGCGTCCGATTCTCCAAAACCGGTCACTACGTTGACCCTAAATCCATAAATAGGCAGAACGATGTATTTTCACACAATGAAATCAACTCATCCAAGATAAACAATATTATTATGAAATTTAAGCATTTGAAATATAATCCAAATCATCATTCCAACTCAATCATTCATCACTCAACAACACACCAATCAATATATATATTCCACGTAAATATATATATACCTAATCATCCACTCAGGAATGACCACTAATACCATCTATAGTTCACACAAGAAAATCGTGAAATTCGTTTGTATAATTAAAATTCATTTTACTTACCTATGGACCGTAGTTGATCAAGCCCATGTGATTTTAAAAATAAATATTTAATTCATAAATATTTTTCACACAATTACAAAAATAAATAATTTAAAGTTCTTGGTTCGTAATATGAACCACGTGAGTTTTACTCACTTCGAAACTCCTGCTGCGTCTTCACTTAAATACAAATCACAATAATCCAAATGTTCATCAACTCAAGCCGTCATGTACCTAATCAAGCATGATCTTTACTTAGCAAACGAAGCACGAAATAAACTTAAATGATGATCCAACGGTCGGATTCTAAAAGAAAGACGATCCAATGGTCTGGTTCTAAAATAAAGACGATCCAACAGTCGGATCGTATTTAAACGATGATCCAACGGTTAGATCCTCACGGATTGCCCTTGGAAACATCCTATCAAAATTATACGAAAATCCGACGGACGGGTCTTCAAGAATCACCTCCCGATTCACTGTTTTACAATTATACGAAGATCCAACGATCGGATCTTCAGTTGTGACCACACAAGGTCATCGGGACAGTCATATGATCATCATATTAAAATTTGAAGTAAAACCGATGGTCTGATCTCCGTAAATTGTAAACCAAAGGTAAAATGTAACAACCGTAATTAGTAGCCTAAAAACTTAAATTGACTATTTATTAACTTTTTCTAACATGACCATGTTATATATCAAAATGCTCGTATGGATGCATAGATCATCGTCCAGAGAATATAAACTCAAAATTTGGTCCGACGCGCCGCCACACGCGGCGGTCAGACGACGGTCAACCACCTCAGATGCAAAAGTTGTCAACTACAAACTTCTTCAAAATGAAATTTTGAACAACTTTAATACCTGACTTTTTCCGACATAAGGTCTACATTGTCCTAGATCAGGCTTTGAAGTTGGATTAATCTCGGTCACTCGATCAGATTCCAGATCAAATCAGGGACTTCGAAACCTTCAAGTCTTGATCTACAACTCTATACTCAAAATCGTGATGCAAGCCACATATGGGAATGATCAGGAGGCAGAGGACATCACGAAAATGGGGAGGATCGGCCCGTGCACCGCCGGCACAGGGGAGATCCGATCGGGTCGGCCTTCCTCGTCTGGGGTTGCTCCGATCTAAGGCTGGGGGCAGCAGCTAGCGAAACCGAGGGCGGGGAGCGGTTGGGCGGCTCGAGGCGAAGGCAGGGAGGGCCGGGTCCGGTGGTGGCGTGGCCGGAGGAGGGAGTTGGGGTCGAGTCGGGTCAGCGGGTCGGTGAGCAAGGGGAAGGGTTTCCGCACGCGACAGAGAGAGACCGGGGGGGCTAAGTGCAAAAAAATGATTTTTTTTGTCCATAATGAAAAAATCTGATTTTTCATTTTATTTATAGAAAAATTCTTATTTTCAAATATTCATAACTTATTCATACGAACTCCAAATATTGCGTTCCACATATATACGAGATCGTATCGACGAGCTCTACAACTTTCATGAAGGAAGTTTTTCCAAATTTTGAACTTATAAAAAGTCAATTTTCACGACCTCCTAAATAACGTTCGTTTCGAAAATAAAATTTGTTCGTAACCCCTTTCCTCACACAACGACATACGAAGCAAGTCCAAAATTCATAATTCATATTATTAAATAAATATTGAATTACATTTAATTTATTTGAATTAAATTTTGGGTATTCACAGATTACCAAAACATCAAGTATACAGCTCCAAAATATACGTTGATGTTTTGGGAATCCAATTTATATGATAAATCTTTAGGTAATTGTATTTATATAATAAATTTTTACGGCTTCTACCTTTTTTTTTTATGTTTTGCAAGTACTGATGGTTGATGAGCTTTAACATTCATTTATGTTTTCTGTCTTGTCGAGATTGAGATGCAAGGCATACATATGTACACATTTTGTAACATTTATTTAATCAAATATACTACATATATTACTACATATTATATATATATATATATATATATATATAGAGTGAGGCCTCACTCTGAAATTAATGTGTGAAGTTGGAGTTTAGGGTCACTTTTCTGTCTCATATCCACATCTTAACCGTTCAGTTTTTAGGTACTAGTGGATAGATCATCTATGCAAAGTTTCAACCAAATTGATGATTTTTAAGGTATCTAATTCACTTAAATTAATGGAAGAACTGAATCTATCCACCCTGAACCGTACTAGTTTTAAGGCAGTTATCAATATCTTAACGACCATCAATTTGGTTGAAATTTTGCAGAGATGATCTATACACTAATACCTAAAAACTGAACGGTCGAGATGTGGATATTAGACCGAAAAGTAACCCTAAACTCCAACCTCACACGTTAATTTCAGAGTGAGGCCTCACTCTGGATAGAATTTGTGTGTGTGTGTGTCTATATATATATATATATATATATATATATATATATACAGTCCTTCTTGGCTAAGGACATCCTTACCTAAGCTTAGATACAGATTTTCAGTTTTTGGCCACTTTTCGATCACATATTCACATATTAACCGTTCTGTTTTTAGGTCCTAATGTTTGGATCATCTCTGTAAAATTTCAGCCAAATTGATGATCGTCAAGGCATTCAAAACTGTAATTTACAACAATGTACACGAACAGTTCCGATTCGATAGATTCGGTTCGTTCGTGTAAATTGCAGTTTTGGATGCCTTAACGATCATTAATTTGGCTGAAATTTTGCAGAGATGATCTATACATTATGACCTAAAAATTGAACGGTTAAGATGTAAATATGTGATTGAAAAGTGACCGAAAACTAGAAATTCGTTCCATAAGCTTAGGTCTAAGAAAAATCCTATATATATATATATTTATATCCACATATAATTGTGTAAAAGTTTTCATGGGCCCATGAATGTGGGATGGATGTGAGTGCTTTCCTTTGATTACATTAAGGACTGCATGATCACCCGACATGCAGTTGCTCCTTCAGTCACATACGTAGAAAAGGATGTGAAAAATATTTTTGGGCCTCCTGAGTTTCTGGGCCTGAAGCCACCGACTCACGAGCCTCGCCTCAGGTCCGGCCCTACGTCCGATATTATGGGAGTCCATCGTATCGCTGATCAGCGGCTTCATATATCGTGGGAAGGCTAATAATGGTTTGTGAAGACTTGTCCAGATTCATGGGTGGTTGGTTATTTTCGGTGCCCACAACAGTTTAAATGCAAGAAAGTAATGGAAACCAACCCATCAAATACTGGATTTCGAGTATGGGATCTCGGGTGGGACCGTGGGAGGCAAAAGTATTTTGGGATTATTTGTTCAAATGTTCTTAAAAGACTTTCTTTTAGTGGGGTTAATGATGTTAGTTCGGTTGGCATCTACATCACCTAGTGTTCATATATTTCTTCATGTCATGATTTTGTGGATGACTTAGGATTTCAATTAGTATTCTACTGGTAAATTTCTTTTCTTACAAATTGTTAGAGGTTACCTTTTATTCCGCCAAATAGAGCGAGCAAAGCAATCTATTAATGTCTCTAAGGTAAGGATAAGTTTTAGAGCATTTTAGCAATGTTAACAATTATTTAATCAAATTTTAACAAAAATAACTAAAAAATCATTTTAACTAGCCACTTTGAAAATACGTCTGTATAGTTCTCTTTATTTTAGCTGTTTTTTGAACTTATTAATATCTATTGAATGAAGAAAAGATAATTTAAATGCATTTATAAATTGAATGTCTTAGATCAATAAAAATAATAAAGAGCATCATCTCGCTCTCTATATTTAGGTGTGAGATAACTAAAAATTAAAATGAAGAGCTAAAAGCTAAAATATGAGTCTAGTATTGATCAAAAGCTAAATATAATTTTCAAAATAGCTAAAAAGAACTAAAATAGAAAGTCTGATAAAAATGTACTTTAAAGCCTGTAGATAGTAGATCTTATAGTTTTTCTTGGCTTAGATCTTGTTAGTAATCATGATTTCCACTTGAACGTTTGTAATCATGACTAATTTTAATTTATTTATGTCATTCCACAAAATAAAAATTTAACTAAAATGGTTTGGACACTTGCCTTTATCCTAAAATTAATTTTGTGTAAAGAAAGAATAGAAAATAATGGAATTCACAAGCACTACATTTATCAAATTGGTTATTGCAGAAAGAAGATAGTGAGAGAGAAAAATGGGTTGTGGATTTTTATTATTTTCTTAATAATTTTTTTAATTGGACAATACACACTGTTTAAAGAATAGAAATTTAGTACGAGCGTCACATGACTCACCAAGGATGTGATGCCATGCGACAACAGAGACATGGAGGTTGGACGTTGCAATATCAAGACTAGCGAGGGAAGAGTGAAAGCTTCGTTCCTTCCTGAGAAAGAAGAGTACCTTCCTCGTCAGAGTAATGTGTCTCAATAGGCTTGGTTCGAGACTGTGTGAAGTGTTGGATCATAGTTCATATATATATATATATATATATATATATATATATATTCAGTCCGGCAACGCTAAGGATGTCCTTACTTAGCCTCAGGTACGTATTTCTGGTTTTTACCCACTTTCCGATCACATTTTCACATCTTAACCATTTCATTTTTAGATCCTAATGTATAGATCACTTCTGTAAAATTTCAGTCAAATTGGTGATCGTTAAGGCGTCCAAAACTACAATTTACACGAACGAACCGAATCTATCGAACCAGAACCATTTGTGTATATTGTTGTATATTGTAGTTTTGGACGCCTTAACGATCACCAGTTTGGCTCAAATTTTACAAAGGTGATATATATATTAGGACCTAAAAACTGAACGGTTAAGATGTGAAATTGTGATCGGAAAGTGGGTAAAAACACCAAATCCGTATCTAAACCTTAGGTAAGGACGTCCTTACCTGAGAAGAATCTTGTGTGTGTGTGTGTGTGTGCATTATGAGGACCCTTCTAGTGAGGGATCCTTTTTTTTAGTTTTTTCTAGGGATAGGCCATTAGACAAACTTTTCGATCATATTTTCATATCTCAATCGTTCAGTTTTTAGGTCCTAATGTTTAGATAAATTTTGCAAATTTTCAGCCAATTTGATGATTGTTAAGGCATCCAAAACTACAATTTACCATTATAAACACGAACGGTTCCAATTCGACAGATTCAGTCCGTTAGTTTAAATTGCAGTTTTGGATGCCTTACCGATCACCGATTGGGTTGAAAATTTGCAGAAGTGATCTACATATTAGGACCTAAATAATGAACGGTTAAGATGCCAAAAATATAATTGAAAAGTTTGTCTAATGTCTATCCTTATAAAAGACAAAAAAAAGGGGATCCCTTAATGGAAGGGTCCTGTATATTATATATATATATATTTGTCCTAAAACATGGTAATTAATTATTGGGCTCAATACAGATTACTACCCTGTGGTTTGGGTCCAAAATCAATTCAGTCTCTGGACTTCTAATTTCATCAAAAACACCCATGCACTTTCAATTTTGATCTAATAGGTCCAATTTGTTAGTTTTTCGACAATTGAGTTATTTAACTTGTTAACGTGGCTCATATATGGTCTATGTTTTATGATGTGGTGTCTGCAGGCCACCTCTAGTCAATTTAAGAGTGATTCATACTATTAAAAATAAATATTTTTTGAACAAATAATCCAACTATAACTTGAACCCATAACAAAATATTAACGAATTAGACCTATTAGATCAAAATTGAAAGTGCATTGGTGTTTTTGATGAAATTAGAAGTCCAAAGACTGAATTGATTTTAGACCTAAACCACAGGGCACTGACCAGTATTTAGCCCTTAATTGTTCTAAAAGTTCAATTTATTGTTGACTGATCTAATTCTATGTTTTCCAAAAAATATTTACAAGAGGAGAAAAAGTGAAATTTCGGCAAATTTTCCATGCACCACCACTTTTGGCGGCATAAGTACTTCGTGAAGCAATAAAAAAAAAAAAAGAGTTTAAATGGAGCAATGAGGCCATGGACCATGAAGTACTAATGCAAATGACTAAGTTTGAAGTACTAATGCAAATGACTAATACAAAGCAGAAAACTGCATTTTCAGAATCAGATTTTGGGGAACAATATCGGAGGGCATTTCTTGCATTCTACCAACTGCATCTTTACAGAAAGGACCAGTATTCCTTAAATATATGATGTTTTACTTCAAATGAGCCAAATAACTAGTCAGAATCATCAATAAGGAGCAGGAAATTAAATACAAAATAGGCTTCTAAATAAGGCAGAAACTATAAGCTTTTCACGAAGTTTTTAGGGACATGTTTTCCAGTGACTTACTAGGAGTTTTTTTAGAAGGTTATTAATCATTATTGAAAATATGATTTCATAGATCATGGATAATCAAGAACCATCTAGAATCACGGCCATATCAAGTCAATCATTGTCCAATAATTAAGCTTCACAGAAAGAAAATGTATCCTAGTCAAAACATGGTAGTTTGTCAAGAATCTTCTTTAGGCAAATTTCTTGTGTATTTTTGGAAGGCCTATGATGCTGCAATTATCAAGAACAGTCCAATAAGAGCCCCATAAGATTATGGCAAAATTAATCCATCATATTATCTTTTGGATGATAAGCATCCCTATGCACAGTTTCTCTCCCATGCTTGTCACCTTAACTTTGGTGATCCAAAACCACTCTAACACTCTTCATTTTCATGCTTCCCATGCACAATAAAGAGAGCTAGCTGCTACACTCTTCTCCCTTAGCCATATTTTTCTACTCTACTCTCTTTAATAACTCATCTTTTTACTTCATCCCTTCCATACCCTTTTCTCTTGTTTTTGGGATCTATTACCACCCCAACGCTCGTCCTTTTAGCTCCATTCATGAGGCTAAGCTAGCTGTTCCCTTTGTCTTTCTTCATCATTTTACACCTCTCTCTCTTCCCTCTATAAACATCTCTTCATTACACTCTTCAACCATCACTCATACCACCCCATTACATCTTGTTTCTCTCTATCTCCACCACAAAACCTCCATCTCCACCTCTCAAAATCCAAACTCATACTATCCATACTATTATGTCCCCTCCATCACCACCACTATTTCTTATAATCTATCTCCATTAACACCAGTAATACTACATCATTTCTCCACTTTCTTTTCTATCATCATTTTCTCCATCTATTTCATCTACTCCACCTATTCGCACAATACATAATACAAGCTTCCCTACCTTTTATCATCAAATCTTCAAGAGCTAGAACGAGAGGGAATCACTACCACCACCATCACCACCAAAACATGAGCTTGAGGACCATCCAAAACACCACTAAACAAACTCTATCCCTTTTACTCTAGATTATATTTTGGTGTTTAATTTTATTATGAAGTTAGTATATGTAATTATGAGTGAGTAGTACTTTGTTGGGGCTAAGGTTAAAAGCCCTAGCCAATCTTGTAAGGATGTAATTATCAGTTAGTAGTACTTTGTTGGGGTGAAAGTCGAAAGCCCTAGCCAATCTTGTATGGATTAATGTTATAATATTATGTGATGCAATTTTCTTTAATATGTTTACATGCTAGTTCAAAAGTTGAACGCATATGCTTAGACTTTACCACTTTGAGTATGTGTATGTGCTATGTCATGATATAATGTTTAGAGCTTGGTAACCTTTGAATGTTAAAGCACGAAAGCACACCAAGTGTGCATATGTAGGGGTTGCCGAATTACAATCACTTAGAGATAAAATTGGTTGGTTTGCATGATTTCTTTATCTCTAAACTTTATGCACTTAGGGTAATGCACTAGATATCTAACCGAATTGAAATGCATGAACTAAGTAGTTAAGTACTACACCCGAGAGGGGTTGCTTGATATCACAAAAGGAGTATGTCTCTTGTTATATCCGAGAGGGATGCAAGGAGAGAAATTGGTTAATTGATTTAGCATCATTCATACTGAGATGCATCGATACTTGCAAGAGAGGTTAGTGGTAGACAATCTAACCTAACTTTCATCTATTTGATCACTAGTTTAGCTTAGAGTAATTTAGTTTACATTTGAGCACCTAGTTGTTTTTAATTCAAAACTATCTTCAAAACCAAATTAAATCACTACTCCATCTTGCACATACTCACTATGAGCCTAGATTTCCTTGTGAATTTAAGTTATGATTGTACATTTTCATACTCTAGCTCTCCTTAGGCTCAACCTTAGTGAAAAGAATCCAATCCTCGTGGCTATTTGACTAACATGAAGCAGTTCACAACCGTCGATCTTGGTCATCATCGAGATGTTGGGCCATAGGAGCACACATTAATTACCAATCAACTGCTTTTCCTTAGAGGAAAGGCATGAAAAAATCTATCATGATATTGTTTCGAAGTCCTGATTGAACTTATCAACTATTCAACATTGTGAATCTCTTCATCGGCTATTCAACATAGTGAATCTCTCCATCAGCAATCAAATGCGAGAGATTGCCGGGGTCACACTTTTTCTTCTTTGAAAGATGGGAACAAGGGTTCAACTCAATAATTATTGATCATAATGGCATTTCACTTATGCGGACTTGTAACACATGGTTAGTGCCCCCCCCCCCCCCCCTTAAGCCTCTTTCTTCATTTGTAATCAAGCTAAAGGGAAGAATGTGGATAGATGAAACCAAAGTGAGCAAGACCAGTACCCTTAGTTTTTCTATACCTTGCAGGAGAATGGTTCGAGTACCCATTCGGGAATTCAGTTTATTATTACCCCCCAAAAAAATGAAACTCTAACAGCTAGGTTTCGAGAGGGCTAGAGGCATTTTTTGGACTAGAGAAGCCTCTCGTCTTCATCTTATCTTCTCTTTCTATAGGGATACACACTAAAGGGAGACCAAAAGGAGACCTTAGCTTTGGTTTCCGGGAACAAAGAAGCTATCCATGGGGGTACTTCCTTAGAAACATCAGCAGAAAATGACCATGTCCTAACCTTGGGAAGCAATGAAAGACTTCGTACCTCAGTCATAGGGGAGCGTCCTATTCTTATCATACAAGAATTTTCTCTATGTTGATGTTCAAAAAAGGGATGCTACTCAGAGAGGGGGAAGAGCTCTTCTTGTATAGTTTTTGATTTGGATTAGATCTACTAGAAGACAAATGCCTTTATTTATGCCTCGCCTTTTGCACCTTTAGGCAGGTTAAAGAATTGTTTTAACTTATAATAGAGCGTAGGATAGACCTTAGGCCAACCCTCTTCCTGCGTCAAAAAGGTAACAAGGGTTTTGATCTCCTTGTAGCATTAGCTATAGCTATTTTGGCTGTCATACCCTGATTTTTAACACAAATAAAAATCGATATACAACCTCATAATTATATATGCATGATCGTTCAGCCATCAATACCAAGTACCTAGAAACTTTTTTCCCTTTCAACTTAATACATATTGATGCCCTGAACTCACTACATAAATATTGTCCCGCTCCGTAGAGTCATATGTTACATAAGCTTACGAATTAAATTGTCAACAACAAAATAAAACATAAATGCTCCTCAGAGCTTACTATAGCGGAAGTCCAAATAATGGTAAAGTCACAAAATGAGCTTCATTCCAACCACGATTTTCCTGACCTACAAGATAACCCCTACACCGTGGAATAGTGCACCGGATTGTCATACAACAAACCCGATAAGCTTGTGAAAGCTCGTATGAGTAACTCAAACTAGCAATAGAAATACATGCTTAATGTCTCCTAAATATGACAGTTAAAAGCATATCTCAAGGCATCAACTATCAATTCCAAGCATTTCAATAGCATGCATCATAAGTCTACTCATAACAGGATCTACATGCTCATATCTAAATTCAGCATTCAAAACCATAATCATAGTCCAAAACAAAACCCTTCAGGTAATGTATTGAAATCATATTTGATGTTCAAAGGCAGATTTCCAAATCACAATATCCAAAGTCATGGTAATGCAACTCAAGGAAGCAACTCAATGCAACTCAAGGAAGCAACTCACCCAAATGATAAGGAGAACAACTCACACTTTTATTTCCTTTCAAATCAAAATAAAAGAAAGCAACTCACACCTTGGTTTCTTTTAAAACATAACATAGAAAGCAACTCACTCCTTGGTTTCTATTAAAAGTAACATAGAAAGCAACTCACTCCTTGGTTTCTATCAAATTGTTAATAAGGAAAACAACTTGCACCATATTACCTTAAAAACCGTTAATAAGGAAAGCAACTCACACTTTGTTCCTTAAAAGCACGTAACACAGAAAGCAGCTTACTCCCTGATTCCTATCAAATCGTTAGTAAGGAAAACAACTTACACCTTGTCCCCTTAAAAACCGTTAATGAGGAAAGCAACTCACACATTATTAGATATAACCCTGTACCATTACCCCATGAATCAAAAAAAATGTGGCAGACAGACTAGAACTCTAATTGAATTCGTAACCACTCGTCCGGCTAAAGACGTGATTACCTGATATTCTGCCCAAGATCATAGACCTTCGTTCCTCGGACTTCTCAGTCCCTTGGAGCAAAACATTAAAGAAGTTACACAGGACTCAAAATGTTACCCAAATCTCAACGCTTTTCAAAACAATCGAAATCAATATTTCCACAATCATTTGTTTTCCGAAAAGCCATAACACAAAACAATAAAAACCATCATTCCATGCATATTGTTTTCATACACAAATCTTAACGCCTTTCAAAAGAATCGAAATCAATATTTCCATAATTATTTGTTTTCCGAAAAGCCATAACCCAAAGCAATAAATGAGCATCATTCATGCATATTGTTTTCATCAACCCACAATTTCACCAAAATATATATATTGCACGTAAATATGTATATATATATACATGTAGTCATCCGTTCAGGAATGCCTATTAATACCAACTATAGTTCACAATCGAAAATCTGAGTAAAACATAGTATACTTAAACTCATTTTCCTACCTGTGAACCGCAGTCCTATGACCGTAGTCGATCAAGTTCATATCATTTCAAACAAATATCCTTTTCGAAAACTAATCAAAATTAACCAATAATTCCGAATAATAAATAAATCCATTCATAAATGAACATTGTGAGATTACTCACCTCAAAATTTCCGCTACGTCTTCACACCATTAGACTACTTACAGAACGTCATCTGTCAAGCACCTAATGAAATACAGCCTTGATTCATTCAACGAATCATAATTAAATAAAGTTCGAATCCCCAAATCGAACTAAAATATCAAAGTAATGCTAATTGAGGCGAAACCACTTCCGAGACCTCCCAAAGTCTCCGGAATACATCCACGATCGATGTGTCCAAACCACAAGTCGATCGAACGCTCGACTCCTCACGGATCGAATAAATCGAACTTTCCGAAACCGTAAAAATCATAAAAATTTCATATGAGCTCCAAAATTTGCGTATTACATATCAAAATATTAGTATCGACGAGTAGATCAAAATTAGGAATAGAAACTGTCCTTGAGATGGCCAGAAGCCACCGGAAAACACCATCACAGTGGTGGCGCCGCCGCCAATTCAAAGTCAGAATTTGACAAAACTTCCAACATGAAAGTTCTTCATCTCAACTCCAATTTCAACTTCATAACTATATCAAAGTCTGATTATAAGCTAAAAAGTCAATTTTTATCTTGGAAGCCGACGGATCCTATGAACCCTAGTTTTGAATTTGATTAAATTCAATCTCCACAGATGAAATCGATACAACCCACGTTGGGGGAAATCATCTATGTCCCTTGAAGTGCAAAATCTCTTTTAGAACCACGGCTATAGCTGGCCGAAGCTGGGAGAACGAAGTCGGCAATTTGGAGGTGATTCTGATCTCGTCTCGGCTTTTCTCGACGTTGTAGCTAGAGCTACAGCTCAACCCATGCTTGATTGCTTCCATAGACGTGTAGAGCGCAACAAGGCGAACACAACCCACCTTGGATCGAGTCCTATGGTGGCCGAACGAAGGAGAAAGACGCCGACGAAGGTGAAGGCGAGACGCATCTTGGGTTTCCTTTTTGGGAAATATGGGTTCTTTTGCACTTTCCCCAAAATTTCGTCATTTTATAAAAAAATGGAAACTTTTTCCAAAACCCATAACTTTCTCATACGAACTCCAATTCTTGAGTTCCACATGTCCACGAACTCCTATTGACGCACTCTACGACTTTCGTGAAGGAAGTTTTCAGAGATACCCGAAGTTTAAATAATTCTTCTGAAATACTTCCGCTCTGTCCATGAGCCATAAAACCGCCCTATATAGATTCTGAAAAATCCTCGGAAAAAAAAAATAACAAATTTCTGGGGTGTTACATTGGCAAAGAAGGTATCGAGTTGAGGGAGATCTCCTCTGCTTTTCCAACTAGATCTTTGTCTAGATCAAATGCTTTCTCGGTGGAGGTTGCTTGCAAAATCGGCTAACTCAAATGAAATGGAGACATACATTCTTCTTCCTAAACCTGAGCAGCAAGCAATTCTTGACAGAAAGATCAAATCTTCTAAATTTCAATTCTTTTTGAGTCATTTTCATGACTTTACACAAACCTAATCACGTAGTTGAAGTGTTAGGATTTTGCAACCTAGCGCTTCAGAGGGATTAGCTATCTCAGAACACGTGCTATCTCTTACCAAAGTTGTCATCTAAAAGGCTTATTCACACTATAAACTACACAATTAGTTGTTCGAGCCAGCAGGATAATTATTCTTGTAATTTAATTAATTCTTAAAGTCTTTTAATGTATCTTTTATGGTCAACTCTGTCAAAAATTTTATTTTGGCTAACAACACAACACATCTTCTCTAAATAATAGTATAGATTTGACTTTAAAGTATCTTTTTTTTTAACACTATATGGATTATTTTCACCATTAAAGCCTAACGAGTCCGAACTCAAGTTTGAGAATTTAATTTCTGCCAATTATTTTTTTGTGGTATTGTCTCCGAGCTAAATATCACTAATGGTCACTGAATTTTAACCAGCTCAAACTTAACTCACCAAGTTTTCAAATATATACTTAACTCGCTCATATTCAACAGTATTTTAGACTTAACTCACTGTCATTAAATGTCCTGTTGGAACCGTTAAAGTTGAGGGTATATTAGTCTAATCACTAAATACTGGACGAGGAAGAGCTCCGAAAAACCCGGATGGTCTTGAGTCTTGGGTTTATGAATTCCTCCTCGTCCTGCGGCGCTCATAGTCGACTTCGGTCCACCTCGTTATTAATGGGTTGCTGTCTGACAGTGTTTGAACACCATATGCCTGGAAGTCTCTTGGGAGGTGGTTTGGCTTACGGTTTGGCTAGATGCTTTGACGATGAGCATCAGACGAAGTCTTGGGCGAGGTGGGCGGGGTGCAAAGCGTGTTGTACTTCATTGAGGCACCTCCAAGATCAGTGACATGATGGCGAGGTGCTCAATTGGCCGCATCTTGGGAGGCTGGATTAGACGCGGCGTGGCTCAGTCGACAGGAAGTTGGTTGCGGCAGTGAGATCTAGCATTGGAATGAGGCGGCGAAATCGACGTTGGATTGAGGCGGCAAGGTCCGGCATTGGATTATGGCTGAAAAGTTTGGCGCTGGGTTGTGGTGGTTGATGACCAGTGAGGCTGAAGATGGACTTTGGGCTTGAGTCAAGCCATTCTTTGTTGGGCCTGAGTTGGGTCTTTTCTTAGGGCTATAGGGCTGCTACTTTGTGCTGGGTTGTTTTGACCTTGGCCTGACATTTTAGTTTAGTCATTTTGATTACAATAATTCCCTACTTTGTTAGGGAGCTATGTTTCAAGGTTTTTAGTGAGCATCATCAAGTCTAGCTTACTCTGCCTATTTATTATATAGTAGTTAATAGTTTATAGGCTCCCTTTATGAGCATGAAACCGTCAAATGATTGGTCCTAATCTATGTATCACTATGCTATTACTACAAACTCTGTATCTATCCCATGATGGTAGAGGGAGGATATGTATTATGTAATGACCATTTCTGACTTAAGTTATTAATATATCAATATGATATTCATTAAAAAAAACTAAATAATACATTTCCAACTTTTTGAAAAAAAAATTAATTTCATAAAAATTGATTGATATACCTTTTTCAACTTAAAGTTCAAATTAAAAAAAAAAAACAAAAATGTTTATTTTTTTTTTGTAGAAACTATCAGAAAGCTATGAAAAGAATTTCAAAAATAATAAATTAAGAATTAAAAAAGGAAAGATTTTAATTAGATTTTTTTATTCCCTTTTTTAGCATTCTAATAATTTCTAATAAAAAGGATTTTTTTTAAAAAAATTGAACTTTAATTTGAAAACAAAAAATATATGTCATTATTTACTATAGAAAAAAAATCAAGTTGGAAATTTCTTTATTTAATTCTTAGACAAATATACCCTTAACTATAACGACTTATAACTAGAGATTTAACGACAGTGAGTTAACTGTAAGAATTTTTTTGAAAGAAGAGAATTCAATGAAATCGCTCAAGAAGGCATCACACATGAGATTGAGAGCATACAAAAGCCAAATTCAGCTTGACCATAGAGCTAAATGAGAACAAATCAGAAGGTGTACTCCACTAACAATTTGTCCTTTTACAATAAAACATTGCTCTGAAGCACCAATAGAGAACTTAGCAAAAACTGAAGATAAAATCTCAGCCTCCTCAAGATAATTACCAACAATAGCACCATTGTCATGACCTTGAGATTTGTAGAGCAAATCATCAGTATCTGCAATTCGGGTATGCAAGGAATTGGTAGACCAACTAAATTCTTCATAGCCTAAAATGCCCTGCTCACCAAGGAACTCAATTGTGATACTCATAGCGCGATTGTACTAAGACTCTTCATAGAATGTAGCAATGATCAATTTACCCATGAGTAAACGCAGCACACCCAAAATATTACAAGTAGTAAAACTTAACTAGCAACCAGATAGAAGGTCTCTTGGGTTCCAAATCCAGACCCATGGAGAGGTCTGGCCCAACAGAAAGTTGAACTGGGCCCAGAAGCAGCGCAAATTCATGGAAGCTCGATTTGATCTGGACACCTCGGGCACCCTTCATCTGTACCCTGGTCGACCACCACCTTAGACACCCTTTGCCTCCCTGCAACACCATCGTTAACATCACAAACCGGAGTTCGAATTGTGAAACCCAGATTTTGATCAACCAAAGGCAGATTTTTCAGGAGAGGCTGTGTAAGATTGCCTCCAACCCAGGCCATACTAGCTTATCTGACCTTGACATCATCAAGGTTACCCACCAGAGAAGAAACAAGCTGCCACTCAACAGCGCCTCCATCCTTCTCAACCGGTCTATCCGAGATCCACCACATTGGAACTGAAGGCCGCCCTTCAACTGTCCTCTCTGTGGCCGCTCTCGCCATCCAAAAGAATGGTGAAGGAGATCTACCATGGCAGATCCATACCCATCAAGAATCCAACAGAAAAGAGAGGTCAAGACACGCAATTGTTTTGGGTGATCGTGTGAGGTAGGAGTGCAACTGAGATCGTGCGCACCATGCTCTACACTAGTGATGGCATCGCTAGGTTTCGTAAGACCGAGAGCAAGAGCCATTCTTATTATGAGTTAAGTGTAAGATACTATTGAATGTAAGTGAGTTAAGTGATATTTTCAAAACTCAATAACTATTTGTGATTTTTTGCCTCATTTTTTCCCAAGATTTTTAGTTAATGTCATTGGCCCTTTAGGTGGTAATACCCGAGTTTGCAAGTTCTTTTCTAGGTCGATCTATTTTTTTTGTTAAGAAAACATTTTTCTTTCTTTCTAAAAGATAGATAATTTCATTACTTATACATGGTCAGAAGGCACGTACATCAATTGATCTCTCATACCAAGCTCATAGTTAGCACAAGCCGTCAAATAAATTGACAGATAACCCTCTTTACAAACAAAATAAGCTCACTTATTCGTGCCTAACACAAAAGAACCCAAACCCTTACTACCAAACTCATCAAAATAGTAAATCTAGTCGCCTAGAGATCTCACTAAGAATTAAGCAAACAAATGACTAGGGTCCATTTGATAGGCAAATCTTAAAAAGTTTATAGATCGAGATGAAGCCCCTAGAATGGGTTAAGGCCCAAACTTCAGCCCAATCAAAGATGGCCCAGCAACCCACAGCAGCGCTTGCACCTTTCATCGTCACCATTTCACCACTATTGGATATCGTTGTCTTCAAACCAAAAGCATCACCCCTCCATCCTTCCATCAATCCCAAATGTGCTCCACTTCCACCATGATCCAGTTGGATCATCCTTGCCTTCAAAACACCTATGCATGACTAATAAAGGAGCACGGGAGAAAACCGCCCCTCAACCAGACTCAGGATCCAAATCCAACCTCCACCCTCGCTGACAACTCTCAATTAGTAAAGCCAAAATCCAGGCTTGGGCCTCTGCTGCAATCACATACTCCACCCTTGACCAAAGAAACTAAACCTTAAGCCACCATAGGAACACCGCCTATGATCCGTCAGTCCAGTATCGAGTGACGCCACTTAGACACCTGTCCGACAACGACATCCCAAGGATGTGTAGACAGATGGGGGCTGGAATCATAGAGGAGCTTGCAATGCTTGCATCACATATGAAAGGCTTAGAGAGGAGCTAGGTTTTTTTTTTCCCTCAGTTTGGTGAGAAGAACATATTTTTTTGTTATTATTATGATGAAAGTAATACTTGCTACGTTTTAAACATTATACTCTCTACATTTTACTTAGTTATTTCCTTAACATTCTCATTTCTAACTTAGTTTCTTTTTTTAGGAAGTTTTGAGTCTACAAAGGCAGGCAAGGGGTAAATGGCGCAGAAATGAGAAAGAAATGGAGAAATGAAGTTTTTCCAATTTTACTGAGAGAATGAATCCAAGTGGAAGTAAGAATCCCTATTACATAAGGAGAGCTCAAGAAGGTTCCACAATATCTTAGAAATGGAGAGTCCTAAATGGACTATAAACCTGTTAACATTAGGAGTTCTGATGATACTAGGATAACTGGGAAGGCTAGGAGATGTTGTGACTTTAAGAATGTGAAAGAATGTTCTCGAAGACCACAAGTTCGAGTCACAATTGAAGAATGGGCTTTGAAACATCCAAGTGAAGAAGCGTGGCCCAAAGATCATGTGACTTTCTAGAATGGTCTTGATGTCTTGGAGGAGTCCTAGTCCCACTTTATTGCTTTTTGCTGTGAGAATTACAAGGAACTGTCAAGAAGATTTCGGTGATTAATCAAAAAGGGAGAGTTGGAAAGAATATCTATTTCGTGTGAATTATGAAAAAGAAAATAAATGAGAATAATTATTAATTTGGGTTTCCTAATTGCATACAAGTTGAATGAAGACCAAATTGAAGGAATGTACATAATAATTTCGCAAAGAAGACTACAAGGAAAATTCAAGATTGTTCTCTACTTATCATGGAATATTTTGTTTTTTTGAATGATGCAATTGAAGTAGAAAGTAATCAAGACTCTTGGCTAACCGTGCACTATACATAGGGAGCTATGTGTGAAGACGTTTTCAACACCACAAAATTCACCCTTTTTTTCCTTGTAAAATCGTAAATTATATTGTGTAAATGTATTTTAGTTTTCTTTATCTAACTTTTTTCTTTTGCAGGAATAAATAATATCTAATCTCCAGTTGAGAACGATCCATACTTATTCTTACTACATTGATAGAGTTTTAAATTGTGTACTTACATTGATGCAGTCATATTACATTAGATTGATAATATACAACTACTAATTTGTGAGTCGAACCCAGGATCTTTGAGACACTAATGTCATGAGACCAAATAATATTAGATTTTCAATACTTGTTTGAGTGCATGGAAACTTTGATAGATGAAAAAGGAAAAATAAATAGAAGAACCCTCCCACATTGGTAACGCCATTCCACTCAGTCTACAGCTACATTCTATCGTAGTTTCTGTTTTTCTTTACAGAGAGACAGTGGAAAGGATGAATGATCAAAGGTTGGCACCAATTGAATTGTCTTCTGCCCCAAAGTCAAAACTTTTGTTTCTGGAATTTCCATAACATAGGCTTCTTCCCTAAAAATGTTCGTTTAATCCAAACCAATACAAAGAGTACCATTCTTTTCCAATCTCAAAGTTTTGTTTGTTTCTTGGTGTGTTTGAGTAATCGGGGTGGTTGAAGAAAATCTTAACCTAATAATACAATTTGTCTCTTATATTTTTCCTCTTCTTTTTCCAAGACTCTTTGTTCCATCTCTAGATCTTCTGCCTCCCTCTCTTTTCTTGTCTTATTTACAACCCAAAGAAAAAGGCAAAAGAAATCAAAATAAAACGTCCAATTGCTAAGACCCGAAGGCATCATAGTCTTCGGTGCAGCCGTGGTATCACGTGAAACAGTGTGTCTATCAATCAATTTTTTCAATTAAAATTTTATATATTTGACTTCTGTAAATATCTAACGAAATTTCAAAATTATCTCTCACTTACTCTTTTATTGGCCTATTACACCACACACATAACAGCTGTATTCAAGAAATGTTCTTATAACCATGTAAAATAAAAATATATTTGACAAATGAGGTTGCGCTGTGGAAAGATAAAGAGAAGAGACAAATTAAGAACACAAAAGAAAAGAAAATGTTATAAATTTCTTAGAGGAGTGCAATTAACCGCAACTAATTTTTTTTTTTCTCATTTTCAACTTGAAACTTTATAATTATATTTTCATCTTTGGTAAATAAAAAAGATTAAAAAAGTACATAAATATAGTAAAGCGAAGAAGGCATCAGAAAATGCAGTCGAACTCGTGTAGCCGACCTTTGTAATGCACGCGAGGGAGACGAAGCCGCCGTAAAAATGATGGTCAACACGTGCACTCGCACTCATATTGGCATCAGCAAATCCATCTTATTAAAATTGCCACTCAATTCATTAAATTATTAACAAAATACAGTGATTTAAAATTGTTTCAGTTTTTTATTTCTATATGGCCTGGTTCTTGTTAGCTTCTATCTATCTGTATCACTTTTCTGATATTTAGAATAAAAACTCACCTTTCAGACAACCTTTTATTTGGCCTTTTCAACCCAAATGTAAGATTCCCTGCTGACACCTGTCACCTACTCTGCTTATATATTATTCTTTTGAATGGAAAACAAAAGGAAATAAAAATGAGGCAGATTCATAGAGCACTAAGAATTTCCCCTCTATAAAATGAAGTTTCTATGTGATCTGAAACAGTTTTTAATTAAGAACGTACTTCAATTTACCCAAAATGGGCTGGTATACATCATGAACATTATGGTTAAGCAATGCATATATAATATTTTTGGCTCTTTCTTTTGTTTTTATCACTTTTCTTTTACATGAGTTTTCTTCTTTGTTCTTTGTCATATTGAACTCATGATTAAATGATTAAATAAACTTCGATGAGGGCAGGCAAGGTTTTATTGGGGTGACATGTAATACCTCCTTGCATCAAATGATAAAGACTTCATTTTGAATGGTTTCTTTTATTTGACATCCGTGTCCGATCTAGTAGGCTTTATGCATATAAATTTGTTAGTCAAAATATAAAATTTTAATAGAATTGACCTTAAAAGATTAATAAACTTTGAGATTTAATTAAATCACAAGGATAATTAAGACATTTAAAAAGTATTTTTATTAAAAAAATTTAAAAAATTTTAAAAAAATTCCACAACCCACTTTTCTCTCTCTCATTTTTTTTACTGCAATAACCAACTATTTTCTTTTTTATTTTATAAAAAATAATAATAATAATAATAATAATAACTTACACATGCAGAGCATGTGTAGCGAAATACTAATATAAAATTATAATCTTCAATGCGTGTCTAATGAAATAATCCAAGTATTGTCTCTTTCAGTCATTCACTAGCAAGGTGGAATCATAAATTGTGAAACTGCGGTGGAATTATAAAGTGAGTTCATATTTTATTCATATAAGCAAATGTAAGTTAATATTAAACTGATCACCAGTTTAAAGGTAATAATATTTCTTATTATTGATGCAAATGCTTACAATTAGTTACATATATAATTATATCTATTTGTTCACCGTATCAAATAAAAGTTGACTCATATTTCGAGACAAACATTGTCCCATCTGAGGTGGCTACCTCTTCCGGCTCACCTCAAGTTCAACTCTACCCGCTAGTCACATGGCATAATAACAATACTTAAGATTAGGGCTGTCACTCGATCGGTTCGAATCGGTTATAGATATTTCCAACTTCAAAACTAAAGCTTTCGATTTCAAAATTGCGCTACCAATTACCAACCAAAATTTTCGGTTTTTAATCATATCTACCAATTTCAGTATTTCGATTTTCGATATTACCAACTTTAGAACAACTAATTCTTTGTAATATCAATTCAAATTAAAAGTATTAGGTTTTTCAATTTTATAGCCGTAAACTTTGTATTCATCTACTTATTATAGCTTTCTTTACATCAAGCTTTAGCCATTTTCAATAAAACTAGGTTATTTAACTATGTTTCACCAAGTAGTAATGTTCATACTATTATGAAATTTTTTATGTTTATTTCTTAATATACATGTATGTGTATTGAAAAACTATATTATATAAAGCTAATATTTAGATAATCGGTAAATTCGGTATTTATCAAAACCAAACTAACTTTTTCAGTAATTTTCAATTTCGGTTTTATCAGTCTCGACTACTAAAAAGTTGGTTTACCAAACCTAAAACATAGGTTGGTATTTGGTCGGTTTGGTAATTATCAAACCAAGTGGTAGCCCTACTTAAGACTTTGTCACTAAAAGTTCATTATGTTCCAAAATAAAATGAGAAGATCTGGTATTTTTATAGTAATCTCAAGCTCTCAAGAAAAAGAAAAAGAAAAAAAAAATTTCTGATAATATTAATGGACTAAAGACTACATATTCATCTTGTGACAAAGAAAACATTATCATGAGATATATGACCAAAATATGGTAGTCTGTTAAAGGAAAAACACGCTATGTCCCTTCGTCAAAGTAACTGACGAAGAGAGAATTATGGAATTAACGGTTACAGCTCAATCATCCATTATTGTCATTATTGTAATTGCTATTACGATTGTAATCTTCACCCTATATAAAGGGACTATCTAATGAAATGAATAGACCAATTTCTCCATTTTACTTTTACACATTATCAGCACACTCAGAGCCAATAGCCAAGAAAAAAAGAGAGAAAAAACCCTAGATTTTTTTTTCTTTTTCCCTTTGACACAAGAAGAAAACAAAACGTAAAGGAAAAAAACCCAGATCTGTCAAGCTGAGCCTCACCGCATCTTTCCTTGTCAGGCCAAGCTGCAGCACGGCCTAGCTTAGAGTACAGAACCCACCAAATCTACATAGGCTCCTCTGCTACTCACGCCTGCATCTACACGAGCATGCGCTAGGATATTTTGTTTTCTCGAAACCAACATGCTATATATATATATATTGAGTTTTCCCTTGATAATGAAAATTCATGCGCACTATAAATACATAATTACAGTGATAAATTACAGTGATAAAGTATTTTTCATATAGCATCAAAAAAATGTGACCATTACGAATCTGTCTTGAAATCTAATTCATATCCTTGGAAAACAATTCACGTGAATGTCTTTATGAGTGCGTAAGTTATATATTTTCCCTCTTTGTTTATGTAGATGACTGATCCAACTCGACCTAAATTTGACATTTTGGACTCAGAATGACTTGAGTACCATCGTTAGGTTTCTGATGTGCAAACTGTCTTTGTGGCAAAAGACTAGACTGCCACCATTGAAACTTCTACCGACCCCAAAGACGATGGACCGTGTCTTAAGGTGTAAGCAAGTGCCTTAATGTTTCTAAGGCGACATATTGAGCCTAGCCTATGCTGTAAGTACCCTCAGTTGAAGACACCCAAAGAACTGTGGGATGCCCTTAAGGGACGTTTAGAGAACATTCATGACACTTTGCTCCCAAAACTGATTGTTTAGTGGAATAAAATTAGCCTTGCTTGACTACAAAAGGGTCAATGACTTCAACAAGGAAATGTTACGCCTAAAGGCATGTCTCAATTTATGTGGAAAGGAACTCAAAGAAGATGATATGATTTAGAAGACTCTTTCCATTTTTCCTACTTTAGCACTTATACTAGCGTACCAGTATAGGCTGGAGTATGACAACAAAAGAATCACAACCTTCAATAAGCTGATCAACCTACTAGAAGTGGCTGAGAGGCATAATGAGATTCTTTTGAAAAACAATGTTAGGCCCGTTGGGATCAAGAAAATTCCCAAAGCTAATTATGGCAAGGTGAAAGGTGGAAAGAACCCCAATGCAAAAGGGGTTGGACGTGTTGATCCCTACACACATGGAAACAATGCACCACGTGGAAAGGGACATGGGGGTCGCGGTATGGGCCGTGGAGGCCATCCAAATGTATGGGTCAGAGATGGTGGTGCTGGCCCTAGTGGTCATGGAAAAAGTGCAAAAGGCACCTAAGCATCCTTTAGTCAAAAAGGAAAGAGTTGGCAATGAACCATGCTATAGGTGTGGAGTAATTGGGCATTGGTACAAGAACTGCCAAGCAAGCAACAAAGTAACAGCCACTTACAAGAGGTATAGGGAGTCTAAAGAACAAGAAACTCACTATATGGAAGAAGGAGGCCATAACCCAGACGTCAACCTCACAATTGCAGACTTTAATGGCAACAAAGAACTTGCTCAGTTAATAGATGCTCCAAATTATGACTGATTTGCTTTATTTATTTATTTTATTTTCCAAGACATTTATGGAGGCATAATGTCTCATTTTTTAATTAGACCATTACTTGGTCTTAAAGTTTATTTAAATAATGGTTTGACTAATTAGATTTCTGAATAAGACTTTGATTTGATTATCGTTAGCATATTAACAAATTTTGGATTTTACTATGAAGCATTGAATTTATTCGGTTTTATTTACTACACATATATAAATGGTTTGAAATAGCACTATAAAGATGTAAAGCAATACATCTAGAAAAATAAAGAAAAATTATTAGAAGGAAAAGATTATCCTTCTACCTAAATTGAAATACTTTAAAGAATATGGGATATATTTTTCAAATTATTAAGGAATAAGAATGAATTGAGGAATGAATTGAGGAGAACTTGAGTGCTTAGTTGATAGTGGGACTACCCACACCATATTAAGGAATAAGCAATTATTCATTGAAGTAATAGCCTATAACTTCTCTGTGACTACGATGATCGGAACATCACAAGTAATATAAGGGCCAGGAACTACCAAATTTTTGCTGCCTAACGGCACAATATTTAAAGTCACAGATGCTTTGTATGCACTCAGTGCTAATCGAACCTTGTTAAGTTTTAAAGATATTTGTGCCAACGGTTGTCATATAGAACCCACTGTGAGAATGGAATCGAATACCTTTATATTACCTATAATGGATGTGGAAGTAAGTATATTTTAGAAAAACTAATGAGTTAATCTAGTGGACGGTACCTCACTACTATTCGGATCATTGAATCATATGCTGTCACCAACAATAAAATGTGGGACACTGACTCATATAGGTTTTGGCATGACCGCCTAGGATACCCTGGCCGTGACATGATGATCTGTACTTTAAAGAACTCACACGAACATCCCTTCTTTTGAGTGAAAAATATAATGGGACAAAAATCCGCCACACTGTAAGGTGTCGGTCCTAGTACTGCTCAAATGCAGCCATTGCCTTCTGAAGTACCAGAAGCACTACCTCCCTCCCATTATGCCTCATTGACTATTTGAAAGGCACATCACTCATTTTGCAAAGCCTGCTCTTTAGCAAAAACAAGATCGAGACCTTTTTATGCTAAAGATACAAAAAAAAAAAACATTCCATTCTTACAAAGGATACAAGAAGATATCTGTGAATCTATCTATCCAGAATGCGGACCATTCAAGTACTTTATGGTTCTGGTGGATGCTTCGACACACTAGTCATATGTTGTGTTATTGTCCATAAGAAATGCTGCATTTGCAAAACTCTAATCACAGATTGTAGGGCTCACCACCCTGATCACCCTATCAAGTCTATAAGGCTTGATAACGCTAAAGAGTTTACATCAAAATTATTTGATGATTATTGCATGTCTATTGGGACGATGTAGAGCATCTTGTACCCCATGTTCATACACAAAATGGTATCACAAAAGCCACCATTAAAAGGCTACAGATGGTGGCTAGGGCACTGGTTATGCTCACCAACCTGCCTATATCTGCCTGGGGTTATGCAATATTATATGCAGCTTTACTTATTCATTTCAGACCCACTGCTAGCCAACAATTTTTTACGTACCAGTTGGTAACTTGATATGAGCCTAACATTTCACACTTATCGCTAGATTTGCGGATTGTCACTTTGATGAGACAGTCTTCCCTTCTTTAGGGGAGATAGGAAGTAAAGATTTTCTAAGGGAACGATAGGAATTGTCTGGGTTTGTTCCCGCTCTGTCTCATTTTAATCCCCGCACTTCACAATGTGAAAGTGAAGTAAAAAGAATAATCAATCTTCAGAATGGAGCAGATTTGATGCCTAATGCGTTTACTGATATCGTAAAAGTGAAGAGATCACATGTATCAACTGCAAATGTGCCTGTAAGGTTAGAAGTCCCTAACAAGAGGCACGGTATTGCAAATAGAGGAGTTGCAACCACAATTAGTGGAGGTGTGTTTGAGGCCATGGCTCCCCAAAGGAAGAGTGGGAGGCCACTTGGTTCGACTGACACTCACCCAAGAAAGAAAAGGGCGAGTAAGGCATAAACCGATCCATTAATCATCAATGCAAAGAATCCCTCTCATGAGATTGTCTCTAATTATAGTTATGTCCATGAATCAATACTGAAGGACGCTTCGATGTTTGAAATGATTCCAGAGAACAAAGAAATCTTAAAGGATTATGAGAGTGTGTATGAGTTGCCGATCTTCCATCACATTGATGATGTATTTGCATACATTGTTGCTCAAGAAATCATAGAGCATGATGATATCAAACTACGCTCTATTGCAGAATGTCAACAAAGAGTATATTGGCCTAAATGGAAAGAAGCAATCTAAGCAGCACTCGATTCTATAGCAAAGAGATAGGTATTTGGTTTGGTCGTGTTAACCCCATAAAGTGTAAAGTTTGTAGGATATAAATGGGTCTTTATCAGAAAGCGTAATGAGAAGAATGAAGTCCTAAGGTACAAGGCTCGCCTTCTGGCCCAAGGTTTCTCACAACGCCCTGAAATTTACTACGAGGAGACATAGTCTCCCGTAATGGACGTTATAATGTTCTGTTACTTAGTTAACCTAGTAGTTTCCGAATGACTGGAAATGCATCTCATGGATGTGGTTACCGCATATCTCTATGGGGATCTTGATTCAGAGATATATATGAAAGTGCCTGATGGCCTTATATTACCCACGTCAAGTGACTCTAAACCACATAGTGTGTTTGTAATTAGGTTGAAATGCTCATTTTATGGATTGAAATAATCTGAGCGTATGTGGTATATTCGTCTAAGTGACTACTTGTTGGGAAGGGATATAAGAACGATGAATTATGCCCCTGCGTATTCATAAAGAAAACAAGTTTCGGATTTGCAATTGTAGCTATATATGTAATTGATATGAACATAATAGGTGCTCTTGATAAATAAGAGAAATCACGAGCACTTGAAATCCGAATTTGAGATGAAGGATATTGGAAAAACTTGATTCTATCTAGGCCTTGAACTAGAACACCGAGTTTGTGGAATACTAATCAACCAGTCTGCCTATGTCCAAATGATGCTCAGGCGATTTAACATGGACAAAGCGCATCTTGCTAGCACTCCCATGATCTGTAAAAGTTTGGATGTAAGGAAAGATCCATTTCGTCCAAAGGAAGATGACGAAGAGGTGTTAGGAGCTGAATTCCCTATCTAAGTGCAATAGGCGCATTATTGTACTTAGCCCAGTGCACTCGACCAGACATTGCATTCTCAGTGAACTTGTTAGCTAGTTTTAGTTCAACTCCAACGTAACGTCACTGGAATGGTATCAAGAACATTTTCCGATTCCAAAAAGGAACCATTGACTTAGGATTGTTCTTTCCCTACAGAGAGACAAGAGGGACCATGGATGGAACTGCAACCCCTAAAGGAAATGTTGATGGCAAAGGCGCCCACCCACTACACCGAAACCCCAAATAATGTTTTGGTTAGTTTTTTCTGATGCTGGTTATCTCTCTGACCGATAGAAAGATCGATTCCAAACTGGTTATGTATTTACCATTGGCAACACGGCGATACCTTGGAGATCAAACAAGCAACAACAGGCTCTCCTCAAGATTCAAGTGAATCAAATAAGGTTTGAGGAGAATGTGGCAGATTCGTTTACCAAATCATTACCTGAGGCTATATTTGAGAAACATGTGAAAAACATAGGAATGTAAAGACTTTCCAAGCTCCCTTGTCAAATGTAAGGATCAGGGGGAGGTGTAGACTTCAGGGGGGTCTAACACACACATGTCATCATCAAATGCAATAGGTGCGTTGTGCTTTTTTCCTTCGACTAATGTGTATTTTCCCACAGGGTTTTTTCGTTACTTGGCAAGGTTTTTAGTGAGACAACAATTCATGCACCATTTTCGTCTTTGACTTGGCATAAGGCGGAGTGTTAAAAGAAAAACACGTTATGTATCTTTGTCAAAATAACTGACGAAGGTTTTTAGGGAATTAGCAGACGTTACAGTTCAATAATCCATTATTGTCATTATTGTAATTGCTATTACCATTGTAATCCTCACCCATATAAAGGAACTATCTAATTAAATGCATAGACCAATTTCCTTATTTTACTTTTAAAAAGTCATTTTTTCTTGAGAATTATATTAAATTTTGTCACATCACAAATTCAGAGTATGACCTAAAGGATTCTAAAGCAAGAGAAAAGAAAAACAGTCAAAAACTAGACCAAGGTTGATACAATTCTTTGCCTTAAAGCTATGAAGTACTTTCCCATATGGAATTTGATTTATAAGGGAAAGTGACAATGTCACTAATGAAAACTAAATGTTACTCAAGCAACGAAAAAAGTTTCATCAGACCTTGAATATTGTCGGTGAAAATAACTAAAAAGCTAGTCCAAATATCTCAAACAGAGGTCCTAGAAAGAACGCATAATGAATTTTTAAAGGGGGTAAGTGCTTGAATGATATATTGACTGAAACAATAGGCTGACAATGCAAACAATAGAAAGAAGTTTACTCCATGATAGGTGGAAGTTTTCAACAGAAGTTCAGTGAATGCTTTCATATTTCATTAATTTTCCGAACTGCAGATCAAATTTAGGAAAATCACCAAAAATTCACCTTACAGCGGAATGAGATGAAGCTTTCCAGTTCTCTTGTGAATTGACTAGATAGAAACATATCAAAAATTCAGGTAATTTAAAGATCAACAAGTTGGATAAAGGAAGCTCAAAGTAAGTAGATCAACAGTTTCCTAAGAAATTCAGGAGGACCGTTTTAACTTTAAAATGGGGATATAGATTCAAATTGGATTTGTTCCAAGAAATTGATCTATAAGACTAGAAATTCTACTGTAAAATACCAGAGGCTTCTTTGGACACATTTTGTTGCAAACAACTTAAAAGTTTAGAGAAGGGATATCACATTTTGTTGAACACATTTTTTTCCTACTCAAAAGACAAAAAAAAGTTGCTGTCACATAAAAACATTATATGCTTCATGGATAAATCTGTTAAGACACAAATAGAATCGTAATATATTCTAGAAAAACTTCGATCAATCTTTGCATGACTTATCGAATTCATCAACTTGGAGAATTGTAGCATACTTTGATTATACACGACATGTTCATCGTAACGCCCACACATGGGGTTTTCTTCGGGAAAATTCAAGATCCGGAAGTAAATTTATTTCTACTTTAAAGAGCAACAACGCTTTCATGATTTTCAGGTGAACAAAGAAGCTAAAAATATAAGAAGAATATTTTGAACACCTTGTTGAACCTGAAACAGACGAAAGATGTAAATCATGTTAATCATGTCGTAGAAAGTTTGTAAAATAAAAATCACAATTATAAAACTTGAAGTACGTCATTTTTGTTTTTAAAAACCCAACCTCAATATCATCAGGTATTCATGTGGTATTTACATTCCTAGCTTGTTCACCAATTGTTTCATATGGATTTCCTTCTCCTTCTGCTTATCCGAATAAACAATAATTCTTCAAGGCTCTTTATTTTGGGGGTGTATATGATATTTGGGCTCCTGGTGGGGGAGATGTAAGAAAAATTACCAACCTAACCCTTAGCCTAAGTATTGTATTTTGTTATTTACTAAAATCCCCTTTTGGCGGAGAAGGATGGATCGTTAGTGTGGATGATTTGGATCGGAAGATATAATCGGAAGACATGTGTGGTTAGGTTCCATTTGTATACTTGGTGGAATCTGGCATATCTTAACCAAACCTTTTGCATGGGCTCGTCGTGCACTTGTATGGTCTGGAGAGGCTTACATGTCTTATTGTTTAGCCGTTTTATCTGTTTTTGGTTTTATTGCTTGTTGCTTAAATTGGTTCAATAATACTGCGTATCCCAGTGAGTTTTACGGTCCTATCAACTTGTTCCGACCTAGGATAATAAACTCATGGGCTTAGTTTTACTTCATCGTCGAGAAACGAAAGAAGACTTCCACCTCTAAGTTTAACTCAGACGTAGCTCGCTTCTTTTTGGGTGTGAAGCAGTGTCAAACCAAAATACCCAACAAGCATTAGCTCTCCCTAAAAAGGAGGTGATCCAGCCGCACCTTCTAGTACGGCTACCTTGTTACGACTTCACTCCAGTCACTAGCCCTGCCTTCAGCATCCCCCCCTGCGGTAACGACTTCAGGCATGGCCAGCTCCTATAGTGTGACGGGCAGTGTAGGTCTCCGGCCAACATTGGTCATAGACAAGGGCGTAGGGAGTATACGGCCAGAAAGGTCAGTTGACCCTTCTCAAATTGTCATTCTAAATGTTGATTGGTTGAACTTTCTATATAGAGAGATGTTATAATACTTTAATGACCTTCCTAAGAAATGAAATGAATGCTTCTTCAGCTAATTAGCTTCATCTTTGACCTAATTAAATACATTATCTAATCTCTTTAATTTCCTTACTATTTGATGTTTTCCTCTTTCAATTTCTAATAATGTAAAAGGAATCACAATTAATATTCTCCAATAAATCAATCTAATTCCCAAACAAATCAGTATCATTCATCATGTACGTAATTTATCAAGGTATAAGGTAACTATGCAAAGATTTCATTAGATGAGCAACTGTATTAGTAAACGACTTTTTTTCAATGTAATAGTTTGTTTATTTTTTGACCCTCCTAGATGAAATTTCTAACTACGCCACTGGTCATAGATATCCTATTGTAAATACAAATCATATGGTTTTCATTTAGGTCTTCTGCATGTTCATCAATTACGCCAACAGACCATATTTCGACGAGAATAGATAGATTGATGAAAGGAAAAATGTATACCTTTCATTGTTTAAGAATAAAAAGCTAAATCACTTTGATCACCACAAATCTCACATGCAAGAGCAAGAACCAACCGTCTATACAATCATCAAGAGCTTGCAATCTCTATTTCTAGGAAGGCAGGCTTCTAATTGACTAATAGCGAATTTAGGATTACCGATGTACTTTAATTCATAAGGATGAGATGAAAGTAATCTCTCCGGTTCTTCCTATATATTTTCTCTTCTTCCTTTTTATTTATTTATTTTTTTTTTGTGGCAAGGGATTAAGACATTCAGCCATCATCCATTGTATCAAACAACTTGGTTACACTGTTCCATGGAAGCCGAGGCAAAGAAGTGAAGTTTTCATTCTAATTGCAAAATTGAACCAAAAAAGAACAAAAAAAAAAAAAAGTGGTTATGTGGTTTCACTTTCGTACTTGAATCAGATCAGATTGCACTACGCAGATCCCAATTTAGCTAAAAATCGAGAGCCCACCCTAATTGACATTGACAAAAGGCTATGTTGCCACATGTACATGATGATGCTACTTGAACTCCCTCTCTAATGCGTAAACCCAACTGCCCAAGATTGGAAATAAGCAAGAAGCCATATAGAAAAACCATGGAAAACGAGGTAGCCAACTTTCCTAGTCCCTACTCCCTGGTTCCTATTCCATTCTGACTTTCATAAATGGAAGGAAGTAGCCAAAGCCATGCCACACACTTTCCCGTTCAAGTTTCTCCTAAAACGGAAATAATAAGTAAAATGCCGTCAAGTTACATGTCGGTAAACGTAAACCAAAATATCAAACATGACTGTACAGACCAAAGAGTTCAATACGTGCAAACAAACACTCGAAATAAAAATAAAATGATCCCTAATAAAAACAAAAATAAATAAAATACAATAAGAACTAGCAGAGATCCACCAGTGTAAACAAAGATAGACGAAAACAGAGCCACCACACTCCATTAAAGAAATACGCAGAGAGCTTCTTTTTTTGACACGAAAAACAGAGGAGGCTTTAATGCACCAGTCCCTCTGCTCTCTCTATATATAAAAACAAAGTTCCATTGTTAGGTGGCAAAAGCGATACGCGGTTGCTGTGCTACAGGGAAAGCTCTAGTAGTGGGGGTTGTCGTGGGGAAGCTGAAGCTGAAACTCTGGAGGCCAAGATCCGATCAGTAATGGCAAGCTTCACCAACACTGTCTTATTCAGAATCATTCTGGTCCTTCTTAGTCTCTCAGGTCCGTTCTTTTGTCAAACCACTTTCTTTAAGTTTGCTTTCTTCTTCTCCCAGTTTGGTTCCCGAGGAGAAAGTGCAGCAGATAAAGAAAACAGATCCTAGTTTCAGCTTAAAGTCTCAGATTTTCTTTCTGGATCCTCCTAAATTTCATTTCCTCAACTGAGCATTATATAACTCCTTTTTGGCTTTTCTTCACTAAAAGTAACTCCAAAATCAGTTTTTTCATTAACTTTGCTCTTTTGGGGTCAATTCATTTTCTTTCTTTGCAATCGCCATCTTTGTTTCTGTGATGAAATTCAGTTAATCAGTGGCTAATCAATAGTGGGTTTTTCATAGATTTGTCAATGGCATTCAAATCAGGATCTGATTTTGTTAATGTTTGATCTGTTTATGCATAAAATTGCTGACTCTGTTTTTAACAATGTTTCAGATTCAGCTCTGTTCCATGTGCAGTGCTTAAGCTTCGGCATCAACTACGGCCAAATCGCCAACAACCTCCCTCCTCCTTCCCGAGTAGCGGGGCTCCTCCAGTCCCTCAACGTCAGCAGAGTCAAACTCTACGACGCCGATCCCAACGTCCTCCAAGCCTTCTCCAACTCCGAGGTCGACTTCATCATCGCACTGGGAAACGAGCTCCTACCCAACATGACTGACCCTCAAAAGGCCCAGAATTGGATCCAACAACACGCCACCCCTCACCTCCCGCAGACCAAAATCTCTTCCATCCTCGTCGGCAACGAGATCCTCGGCGGAACCGACACCCGTCTCATGTCGTACCTCCTCATCGCAATGCAATCCGTCTACTCCGCCCTCGTCAACCTCGGACTTTCCAAAACCATCGTCGTCACCAGCGCGCATTCCCTTAACATTTTGGGAAACTCCTACCCGCCGTCGGCCGGGACTTTCCGGGAAGACCTCGCCCAATACATCAAGCCAATTCTAGACTTCCACTCGCAAACCAAGGCCCCGTTCCTCATAAACGTGTACCCTTACTTTGCTTACAAGGGCAGTCCTGATGAAGTTTCCTTGGAGTACGTGCTTTTTCAGCCAAACTCCGGCATGAATGATTCCGGCACCAATCTTCACTACGATAACATGCTCGATGCTCAGATTGACGCTGTCTATGCCGCAATGAAAGCGATGGGCCACACTGATATCGAGGTTCGGATATCTGAAACCGGCTGGCCGTCCAAGGGAGACGAGGATGAAGCCGGAGCTACGCCGGAGAATGCCGGGATTTACAATGGGAATTTGCTCAGGAAAATTGTGGAGAAGAAAGGCACTCCGGCCAGGCCTGACGTTCCTATTGATACGTATGTGTTTGCGCTGTTTAATGAGAACTTGAAGACCGGTCCGGCGTCGGAGAAGAACTACGGGCTGTTTTATCCCAATGGGACTCGGGTGTATGATATCGGAGATGTCGAAGCTGCCGGACCTGACGGAGCAGATGGTTATCTTCCCCAGTTTACTTTTTCTTCAGCTCATGATATTAATGTAAGTAAAGTTGAGATATTTTGAAGTTTCTGTGGTGAATTAATATTTACTGATGGTTTTGTTTGGATGTTTTTGTAGGCTTTGTCGATCTTCAATTTTCTGATAGTTCTTATAGTGTACTTACTATGGGAATAGAAGCTCATACATTTGTGAAGTTTCGGGAAGGAGGGCGACTGGAGCAACATGAACAGTTCCTGAATTTTTTATTTGGAATAAACAGATTAGTAATTGATATCACAATTGTGGAAGGGACTGATGTTGAAAGAATGGTTGCGTAGAAATGGTTTAAAAATATGTAGCGGGTGTCTATAGTAAATTCGACAGAATTATTATGTGATTAAGGGAATTCTAAATAGGATATAGCTTTAATTTTTATACTGTATATGCACCTTCTTCACATTAATTTTCATTCATTTATTTAGCAAAATAAGCATCGATCGATCTTGCTAAGCATTTACACATTGCTCAACAATGGAAATGGGAGAGAATCAACTTGCATTTTGCTTCATTTTCCTTGCACTTTTTTTGTACCTTCTCACCCTCAGTCTAATAAAATGTTATGATGTATTATCAGATAAATACTGAAATTATATTACACGAGAGACGATAAATGAACATCTACTTAAACATATCAAATCACATAACCTCTTTATTTATATTTGACCACGATTAGCCAGTGAAGAAACTAAAATCGCATTTTCCTCCACTTTTTACATTTCTTCTCATGGATTCTGTTTACATTCATAGAGTAAATAATATTTCATACGAAAAATAATTAGAAATATTATATTGTCAGATTCTAAGGCGGTTTCTGTTAACTTTTTTGAAAAATCGACACCGTATCCTATAACCCTATTACGTTACGGCGATATGTAGTGGGAAATCTGTAAATATTTTAATGAAAGCTTCCAAATGAATTAGTATATGTGACACAAGAGGCTGTCAAGTTCTGTCCACTTCATACGTGCACCAAGTGGACTTTTGAACACAACAAATAAAAATAGTTTAAAATAAGCATCGGCTGGACTGCGTATCAAATCAAACCCAATTTGATAAAATACATTGTCACATAAATTATTGTTTACTAAGGTAAAGGCTACGCGTCCCCATCCTCTCGATCATTCCACTTGTAATCATGCATGTGAATCTCTTCTGGGGAATAAAATTCTTCCCGGCTTCAACTTGACAAAAGTCCAAATTGGTTTCCATCAAGGAAAAAGGAAAACCAATTTATTCCATCTTTCTTTTCTCTTTGGTCACTCAAATCGAACCTTATCGTCACCGTCTTAGCTTTGTCATTTGAGGTGTGAACTGTGAACTCGTATCTTGCGAATATCTACGGCCTGTTTGTCTGCTACTAGAGTTAGCTCCATCTTCATGTATTTTCTCTGTTTAATGAGGCTTTGGAGTCACTGAGCAATCCCATTTCAGTTCCCGGTCTGAAATGGAAAAGAAACGTGACCCTTGTGAACAACGAGCCGAATTAAACCAAGCAAATATCTGGGTGCTCAAATTTGGATCAAGCCAATCAAGCTCCAATAATTGAGCTTGTCGTGATAGTTCTTTTAATGCTTTTGAGGTTACTTGCCTTATTTTACATCAAAGAGTTTCGAGACAAGTTCAAACTCAAAACTTATCTTAGGGAGGTGTATTCAATTCAGATTTTAAAAGATTTTGTTTGAGTTTTTATAATCCATGGATTTACTTAATCCACGGATTGTTTAAATTCTATATGGACTCTGATTGATTCTAATAGATTGATTTACTAGTATTTGTTTAGATTTTACAAGTCCTTATGATGTTTTTAGTAGGTTATTATTTTTTCTTCCTTCTTCTTTAAAAGCAATGGATATATGGATCCAACTATAATGCTATATCAATGACAAAAAGTGTGTGTGTGTGTATATATATATACACAGATGCTATCCAGAGCGGAGCTTCGCTTTTAAATTAAAGTGTGAACCTCGAGTTTTGGGTCGCTTTTCGATCGCATATCCAAATCACGACCGTTCAGTTTTAGGTACTAGTGCATAGATCATCTTTACAAATTTTCAGCCAAATTGATGATCGTTAAGGTATCTAACTCGCTTAAACCAATCGATAAACTGAATTTATCTAACCTGAACCGTACTAGCTTTAAGACAGTTATCAATGCTTTAACGATCATCAATTTGGTTGAAATTTGTAGAGATGATCTATACACTAGTACCTAAAAACTGAACAGTCAAGATATAATACCCGCAATTTTCATTTTAAATTCGAGTAATCGTATTGAACGATTATTGTGCGATTTCGCGAATGTTGTTCGATAATATTTCACTTTTGAATTATCGAAGGTTCGAAACGATTATTTTTAACGAAAAGCTCGAAATTCTCGGTTTGAGAAATCGACTTTTTCTACGTGCAAAATATGGAGAAACTTCCTTCATGAAAGTTGTAGAGCTCATCGATACGAGTCCGTACAAGGCCGGAACACAAAGATCGGATTTTTTCTGAATTAGTTATTGAATTTAGAAGATTTTTCGTAACTTGTATATATAGAAAAAACCCAAGAAATTTTTGGAAACCCTATTTTTTTCACCGGCCTCCCTTTTCCTTTTTTGGAAACCCTGTTCATTCTCTCTCTCTCTCGTTTTCTCTCTCGGCCGAAAGCAGCAAAAACAGAGCACGGAGAAACCGTGCTCCCATCGTCTCCTCCGGCCACCTCTCGAGCAGCAACCACCTCCAGGAGCTTCGCCTCGACCTTTCGCAGTTGCCAGAGGCAGCCTTGAGCCGCGACACGGCCGGCAGCGGCGACGGTACGGCCCGAACCGAAAAGGCTCGTTTTCGGTTTGATCTCAATATCTCGAGCTATAGATCACCATTTCACTTGATTCTTGGCTCATTGAACTCGCCTCAACTTCCTCTACAAGCACCAAGAAGGGCCGGAACTGGGTCGAAAGTTTTCACGTTCGTCGGAGCTCGACCCCGTGCGGATCGAAAAAATAACTTTCGATTGAAATATCTCGAGCTATACACGATCGTTTCTTGTGATTCTTAGCTTGTTGAGTTCGCAAGGAAGTTCTGAACAAGTTTCCAGAAGGGATCGAGGCGTGAGGTTGCAGTTTTTACGTCGGTTTCAAGCTCGCCGGTTTCTGAAAAAATTTCGGCCGCCGACTATAATTGGTACTTTTCGATCCATTTCCGTCGTTTTTTGGTCTTGTGCTAGTTATGGAAGTTGCTCAGAATGATGAAACGAAGGGGACAAGCTCGGCCCCGACACCATTGGTGGTGGTCGGCGGCTCTGTCTCTAAATCCGGCGGCCCTTTCCGGCCACATCCGGAGGTCTAAAATTTGGTTTCTATCCATTTTATGATTCTATATTTCAATACGATCATTTCGGCATATTATATGTATTTTTCGGATATTGTATGAATTAGTTATGAATTTTGTGATTTCGATCGTTAGATTTATGATCTGTGAAATTAGGACCGTCAGATGAACTTATAATTTTGATATGATGATCATATGACTGTCCCAGAGGCTTTGCGTGGTCATGGGCGAAGATCCGACCGTTGGATCTTCGTATATGTTCAAAACGGTAATTAGGGGATCGATTCGTGAGAATCCACTAGTCGGATTTTATTGTAAATTAGAATCTGGCCGTTAAATGGTAGTTCAATTATGTTTTGAAATTATTGGCTAAATTCGAATCACATTTGATTAGGTGATTGACGGATTGTATTTGAGTGGGTTATTTCGGCGTTAATTATATTTGTACTGAAGACGCAGAGGTGAGTAAAACTCACGTGGTTCATATTACGAACCGAGCGTTTTAAATTTAATTATTTTTAGTAATTGTGTGAAAAATATTTGCGGATTAAATATTTGTTTTAAAATTTCATGGGCTTGAATCATCACGGTCCATAGGTAAGTAAAATGAATTTTTAATTATACAAATGAATTTCATGATTTTCTTGTGTGAACTATAGATGGTATTAGTGGTCATTCCTGAGTGGATGATTACGTATATATATATATATATATATATATATATTTACGTGGAAAATATATATTGATGAGTGGATTGTTGAGTGATGATATGATTGAGTTGAATTGATGAATTGATTATATTTCAATTGTGTAATTTCATAATAATATGGTGTATCTTGGTTGGGTTGATTTCAGTATGTGGTATTATATGTTGTGCTCATTTATGGGTTTAAGGGTCGACGTAGTGACCGGTGTGAGGTAATCAGACGCTCTAATCTTGGGTGGATGATGGGATACGATTGGTTGAGTATGTGAAATTATCGGACGTTCTAAATATGTATATAAATATACATATTGATGAAATACGATAATGATAAATATATCGGATGCCATAACCTAGGCCAGATGACAGGCTACGATTTAGTTAGAGCTCTAGTCTGTCATGTACTGTATTTTTATAAATACGATGTTGAGGTTTTGTGAAGAAAGATGTGAGTTGGGGTTGTCTTGATTTATTGATTGGTATTTGATTGAGATTGTTAGTACTTCGTGGTTGTGGAAACGGTTGAGTGTTGACTTGAGTAGAATTGATTATGATTAAATTAAACAACAGTCTTTCCTTTTACTCATACGAGCTTTCATAAGCTTACCGGGTTTTGTGTTGTTGCAATCCCGGTACACTATTTAAATGGTGTAGCGGATATTCCTGCAGGTCAGGATAACCAGGGAGGTGACCGAGCTGCTTAGGTGTTACAGCAGTTTTTGTTATTTCATTTAGTTGTGAGGTGTGTACGCTCATTTAGAGCTTTACAGTTCATTTTGGATTTGAGTTGTAATAATTAACCGAGACTAAATTCGGTTTTGATTTTATTTCGTGTGGTAAGGATGTTAAGAAAATGAATTTTCAGGATGATTATTTGAGTTTGTAGTAATTTCATGTTTCGGATTTGAATTTTTATTCTAAAATTCGGGGAATGACAGTTTGGTATCAGAGCGTAAGGTACATATTTGGTGATATGTCAATACTTATCGACTGATGGCCCGTCTGGAGCGGATCCCCATCGTGTGCTCTTCAGTATTGACAATGTCATTGGGTATGTGAGAGCGTTAGGTTGGCTAGGAACATTAGCATGTCTTAAGAAATTTAGGCATCGTCATGTATGCTTAGTGCTTGGTTAATATGGACTTGCATTTGACTCATGCTTTGTTTAAGTGTTATGCATGTATTAATCAAGTATATCATGCTTATTAGGTAATGAAGATTGAGGGAAATGAAGCCAGAGGTCGAGATAGAGGTAGACCTCGTGGCAGGGGTAGAGGCCGAGGAAGGGGTAGGGCCCCTCCGGTCGAAGAAGCATCCGAGACGGAGGTAGAGGCACCTTATGAGGATCAGCCTATTCCTCCCGTAGCCGTGGTTGATAATCCTCCTCGCTTGCTGATGCTAGCAAGGGAAATTACTTGCTTGGGAGCAACCAAGTTTGGATGAGGCACTGGTTATATGGTGGCAAATCGATGGATAGAGGATTTGCAGACCTATTTCGATCTGCTTGATTGCACTGAGATCGACAAGAGGAAGCTAGCCGCTTTCATGCTGAATGATGAGGCTAGGGTGTGGTGGAACGTCACACAGAGGAGCATTGAGGTGTCTACCTTGACATGGGACGGCTTTGAGAGGCTGTTCAGGGAGAAGTACTTTCCACCAGCAGTAAAGGAGAGGTTGGAGCGAGAGTTCCTTGCACTTGTACAGGGGAAGATGACCGTAATTGAGTATGATGCGGAGTTCTCCAGACTATACAAGTATGTGAGGCAGATGGAGGATGAGGACTTGGCCAAGAAGTTTCAGAGAGGGTTGAGTCATTCGATTGAGCGTGATGTGGCCATCTTAGAGCTGAAGACCAAGAGAGAGATCTTGGCTAAGGCACAAATCATTGAGCAGCAGAACCTGATTCATAGAGAGAAGGAGTCTGCTGAGAGAGACTTCCAGGGCAAGGGAAAGGCTATAGCAGGAAGCAGTAGAGCTAGAGACTTCAGGGGTAAGTTCTGGAAGAGACAGAGAACTCACTTCCAGCATCAGGCTCCAGCTAGGGCAGCAGTAGCTCCTCTTGTTCAGGCTATGCCTATTAGGCAGATAGCACCAGTAGCTCCGGTGAAGTGCTTTAACTGTGGCGAGCCGGGCCACATCTCTCATGCGTGCATGAAACCACGGGGTAGGATATGCTACAGCTGTGGACAAGCAAGGCATCAGGCTAGGGAGTGTCCCCGAAATCAGGGTAGAGTGCAGGGTAACCAACAGAGGCAGCTACCACCTGCACCTGCTAGAGTCTTTGCCATCGGTCAGGCAGGCATGGGAGTGGAAGGTACCTTATCTGTTTATCACTATCTTGCTAGAGTACTGTTTGATACGGGAGCCTCACACTTTTCATATCTAGTTCGGTTGTTGATGTATTGGGTTTGATTGCTATGCCTCTGACTAGATCATTATGTGTTACATCACCTCTCAGTGTGTCTCTTGAGCTTAGCATGTTTTGTGATGATTTCCCTATTTAGATTGGTGGCAGAGAGTTCTCTGCATCTTTGATTGGGATTCCGGATCACACGTACGATGTGATTTTGGGTATGGATTGGTTGAGCCCGAATCATGCTGTTATTGATTGCTTTAGGATGATTGTGTCCTTCCATGTTCCGGAACAACCGGTATTTCATTACCGTTGTCTGAAGTCTGACATCGCCATGAGGACATGGATTTTGGCCTATATTGAATCCGGGAGTAGTACTTCAAAGATTATAGGGATTCCTATAGTTTCAGAGTATACGGACGTGTTTCAGGAGATCCCTGGGTTACCTCCGAAAAGGGTAATTGACTTCTCCATTGATGTGATACCAGGTACGTCACCTGTGTCGAAAGCACCCTATCGAATGGCTCCAGCTGAACTTCAGGAGTTGAAGGTTCAGATTGAGGGCTTACTTGCACAAGGGTTCATTTAGGCAAGTGTGTCTCCTTGGGGCACACCATTGTTGTTCGTGAAGAAGAAGGATAATTCACTTCGGTTATGTGTGGATTATCGACAGTTGAACAAGGTGACCATCAAGAATAGGTACCTTTTACCTAGGATTGATGACTTGTTCGATCAGCTTAGAGACGCTACTGTGTTCTCGAAGATTGACTTGAGGTCTGGATATCACCAATTGAGGGTGAAGGAGGAAGATATTCCAAAGACGGCGTTCAGGAACAGGTATGGACATTTTGAGTTTCTTGTCATGCCTTTTGGTCTCACGAATGCCCCTGCAGCATTTATGGACTTGATGAACCGTATGTTCAGTCCTTACTTGGATCAGTTTGTGGTAGTGTTCGTTGACGACATCTTGATTTATTCAAGGTCGTCAGGTGAGCATGAGAAGCATCTGCGGATTGTACTACAGACGTTGAGAGAGCAGAAACTATTTGCCAAGTTCTAGAAGTGCGATTTCTGGCAGAGTGAAGTCAAGTTCCTTGGTCATGTGGTCTCGAAGGATGGAGTTTCTGTGGATCCTTCGAAGGTTGAAGCAGTGATGAGTTGGAGTCGCCCTACTACAGTTACAGAAATCTGTAGCTTCCTTGGACTGGCAGGGTATTACAGGCGCTTCATTGATGGGTTTTCTGGTATTTCTTCGGCTTTGATGAAATTGACCAGGAAGGACACTTAGTTCGTATGATCGGATGAGTGTGAGAAGGCTTTCAATGAGCTGAAGACTAGATTGACTACAGCTCCGGTGTTGACTATTCCTACTAGTGGTGGTGGATTAGTCATTTACAGCGATGCATCTCATTAGGGTTTGGTGTGTGTGTTGATGCAGAATGGTGGTGTCGTTGCTTATGGTTCTAGACAGTTGAAGGTACATGAGCGGAATTACCCCACTCATGATCTAGAGCTAGCAGCAGTGGTGTTTGCCTTGAAGATTTGGAGACACTATCTTTATGGTGAGAAATTTGAACTCTTTTCTGATCACAAGAGTTTGAAGTATCTATTCTCCCAGAAGGAATTGAACATAAGGCAGAGAAGATGGATGGAACTCATTAAGGACTATGATTTCACCTTGGAGTATCATCCCGGAAAGGCGAATGTAGTGGCGGATGCTTTGAGTAGGAAACCTCGGGTAATCATGGCATCGATTATGGTGCGAGAGTGGCGCATGTTAGAAGCTGCATCTGAGTTTGACCTTATGCTCGCAGGAGCAGGACAGGAAATCATTCTCGGTAGTATCACCTTACAGCCCACCTTGATCTCCAGGATCATTCGGGGTCAGACACTTGATGAGTTTGCTCAGGCGAGGATTGCTGAGATGACTGTTGACCCGGATGTGGAGGGTCCTTCTGAGTTGATGATTGGGACAGATGGAGGGTTGAGATTTGAGGGAGATTGTATGTACCAATTGTTGATAGCCTCAGAGAGGAGATCATGCGGGAAGCACATACGTCTTGGTATACTATACATCCAGGAGGTACTAAAATGTATATGGATCTACGAAGACAGTTTTGGTGGTATGGTATGAAGAGGGATGTGGCAGAACATGTGTCGAAGTGTCTTACCTGTCAACAGGTTAAGGCAGAGCATCAGAGACCAGCAGGAATGCTGAACCCCTTATCGATTCCTGTTTGGAAATGGGAAGATATCTCTATGGACTTTGTGACTAGATTGCCTAGGTCCAGGGAAAGTTATGACTCGATTTGTGTGATTGTTGACCGGTTGACTAAATCAGCACACTTCCTTCCGGTGGCAAAAACGTACTCAGGTGATGCGTTGTGTAAGTTGTACGTGAACGAGATAGTGAGGCTTCATGGAGTGCCTGTGACGATTGTCTCTGATCGTGATGCTCGTTTCACTTCAGAATTCTGGAGTAGGTTCCATAAGGCATTTGGTACGTCTCTTGCTATGAGCACTACATTTCACCCACAAACAGATGGACAGACCGAGAGAGTGAATCAGGTGATGAAGGACATGCCCAAAGCTTGTGTTCTGGATTTTAAGGGTAGTTGGGCGGATCATCTGCCATTGGTAGAGTTTGCCTACAACAACAGCTATCACTCTAGTATCGGTATGGCTCCATATGAGGCTCTTTATGGTAGGCCATGTAGGACTCCTATCTGTTGGGCGGAAGCAGGGGATAAAGGGCTCATCGGTCCTGAGATTGTACAGGAGACTACAAAGAAGGTCTCTACTATTCGGGACAGAATCCGAACCGCTCAGAGTAGACAGAAGAGTTATGCTGACTTGAAGAGGAGACCTTTAGAGTTTGAGACAGGCGATCAAGTGTTCTTGAAGGTCTCACCTATGAAAGGTGTGGTGAGATTTGGCAAGAAGGGGAAACTCGCACCGAGGTATGTTGGACCCTTTGAGATTCTGGAAAGGGTTGGTAACTTGGCATATCGTCTTGCTTTACCTGTTAACATGTCGGGTGGGCACAATGTCTTCCATGTGTCTATGCTCAGGAAGTATGTTCGAGACGAGTCGCACGTGATTGATCACAGTGCGATCAAAGTGAACACAGATGCGACATTTGTAGTTGAACCTGTTCGTATCTTGGATAGGTCTACAAAGAAACTTCGTAGGAAAGAGGTTGATCTCGTGAAGGTGTTGTGGAGTCATCATGACGAGGGTGATGCATTATGGGAGTTAGAATCTGACATGAGAGCGAGGTATCCACAGCTTTTTGGGGAATTGGGTACTTGAATTTCGGGACGAAATTCCATTAAGGGGGGGGTAGATTGTAATACCAGTAATTTTCATTTTAAATTCGAGTAATTGTATTGAGCGATTATTGTGCGATTTCGCGAATGTTGTTCGATAATATTTCACTTTTGAATTATCGAAGGTTCGAAACGATTATTTTTAACGAAAACCTCGAAATGCTCGGTTTGAGAAATCGACTTTTTCTTCGTGCAAAATATGGAGAAACTTCCTTCATGAAAGTTGTCCGAAACTTGTATATATAGAAAAAACCCTAGAAATTTTTGGAAACCCTATTTTTTTCACCGGCCTCCCTTTTCCTTTTTTGGAAACCCTGTTCATTCTCTCTCTCTCTCGTTTTCTCTCTCGGCCGAAAGCAGCAAAAATAGAGCACGGAGAAACCGTGCTCCCATCCTCTCCTCCAACCACCTCCAGGAACTTCGCCTCGGCCTTGCGCAGCTGCCAGAGGCAGCCTTGCACCGCGACACGGCCGGCAGCGGCGGCGGCACGGCCCGAATCGAAAAGACTCATTTTCGGTTCGATCTCAATATATCGAGCTATAGATCACCATTTCACTTGATTCTTGGCTCATTGAACTCGCCTCAACTTCCTCTACAAGCACCAAGAAGGACCGGAACTGGGTCGAACGTTTTCACATTCGTCGGAGCTCGACCCCGTGCGGATCGAAAAACCAACTTTCGATTCAAATATCTCGAGCTATACACGATCGTTTCTTGTGATTCTTGGCTTGTTGAGTTCGCAAGGAAGTTTTGAACAAGTTTCCATAAGGGATCGAGGCGTGAGGTTGCAGTTTTTATGTCGGTTTCAAGCTCGCCGGTTTCTGGAAAAATTCCGGCCGCCGACTGTAATTGGTACTTTTCGATCCCTTTGCGTCATTTTTTGGTCTTGTGCTAGTTATGAAAGTTGCTCAGAATGATAAAACGAAGGGGACAAGTTCGGCCCCGACACCATTGGTGGTGGTCGGCGGCGGCTCTGTCCCTAACTCCGGCGGCCCTTTCCGTCCACCTCCGGAGGTCTAAAATTTGGTTTCTGTCCATTTTATGATTCTATGTTTCAATACGATCATTTCGGCATATTATACGCATTTTTCGGATATCGTATGAATTAGTTATGAATTTTGTGATGTCGATCGTTAGATTTATGATCTGTGAAATTAGGACCGTCAGATGAACTTATAATTTTGATATGATGATCATATGACTGTCTCAGAGGCTTTGTGTGGTCATGGGCGAAGATCCGACCGTTAGATCTTCGTATATGTGCAAAACGGTAATTAGGGGAGCGATTCGTGAGAATCCGCTCGTCGGATTTTATTGTAAATTAGAATCCGGCCATTAAATGGTAGTTCAATTATGTTTTGAAATTATTGGCTAAATTCGAATCACATTTGATTATGTGATTGACGGATTGTATTTGAGTGGGCTATTTCGGCGTTAATTATATTTGTATTGAAGACGCAGCGGGAATTTCGAGGTGAGTAAAACTCACGTGGTTCATATTACAAACCGAGCGTTTTAAATTTAATTATTTTTGGTAATTGTGTGAAAAATATTTGCGGATTAAATATTTGTTTTAAAATTTCATGGGCTTGAATCACCACGGTCCATAGGTAAGTAAAATGAATTTTTAATTATACAAATGAATTTCATGATTTTCTTGTGTGAACTATAGATGGTATTAGTGGTCATTCCTGAGTGGATGATTACGTATATATATATTTACGTGGAAAATATATATTGATGAGTGGATTGTTGAGTGATGATATGATTGAGTTGAATTGATGAATTGATTATATTTCAATTGTGTAATTTCATAATAATATGGTGTATCTTGGTTGGGTTGATTTCAGTATGTGATATTATATGTTGTGCTCATTTATGGGTTTAAGGGTCGACGTAGTGACTGGTGTGGGGTAATCGGACGCTCTAATCCTGGGTGGATGATGGGATACGATTGGTTGAGTATGTGAAATTATCGGACGTTCTAAATATGTATATAAATATACATATTGATGAAATACGATAATTATAAATATGTCGGATGCCATAACCTAGGCCAGGTGACGGGCTGCGATTTAGTTAGAGCTCTAGTCTGTCATGTACCGTATTTTTATAAATACGATGTTGAGGTTTTGTGAAGAAAGATGTGAGTTGGGTTGTCTTGATTTATTGATTTGGTATTTGATTGAGATTGTTAGTACTTCGTGGTTGTGGAAACGGTTGAGTGTTGACTTGAGTAGAATTGATTATGATTAAATTAAACAACAGTCTTTCCTTTTACTCATACGAGCTTTCATAAGCTTACCGGGTTTTGTGTTGTTGCAATCCCGGTACACTATTCAAATGGTATAGCGGATATTCCTGCAGGTCAGGATAAACAGGGAGGTGACCGAGCTGCTTAGGTGTTACAGTAGTTTTTGTTATTTCATTTAGTTGTGAGGTGTGTACGCTCATTTAGAGCTTTACAATTCATTTTGGATTTGAGTTGTAATAATTAACCGAGACTAAATTCGGTTTTGATTTTATTTTGTGTGGTGAGGATGTTAAGAAAAGGAATTTTCAGGATGATTATTTGAGTTTGTAGTAATTTCATATTTCGGATTTTGAATTTTTATTCTAAAATTCGGGGCGTGACACAAGATGTGGATATGCGACTGAAAAATGACCCAAAACTCGAAGTCCACACTTTAATTTCAAAGCGGAACTCCGCTCTGGATAATATATATATATATATATGTGTGTGTGTGGCAATCTACCATTCTTTATGTTGTGTATATGATATATGTAATGCCCTATTCTGGCTTTAGATGAATATATGTATATATATATCGGAACCCAGCTTTGGGTTTGATTCAAAAAAAAAAAGAAACATGTGTGTATGTATCATCTTAACAATACCATTGTAAGTGAGCTTAATTAGCCAGAAGGATTAAGGCTTCCGGAGCTATAGTGATAAAAATATAAATATTATTAGATGAGAGCAGAGGCAAAGGAAGAGGAGAATAGTGGGAAGATAGGTCTAAGACAAAATTGATGAGTGTCACCTATTGAGAGTTTTTTTTTTTTGGTGAAAAGCTTCTTCATTTTTTGAGTGAGAAAGAATCCATCAAAATCTCTTGGGAAGTGGTTGTATTGTTTTTGAGTTTTGATATGTATAAAAAGCACTATAAAATCCTCCAAAATTCAACATTTAATGAAATCCTTAAAAATTCGTATATTTTTGAATATCTGCAGATTTGAATGGATAATTTTAAATCTTATTGAATACAGCAAAATTTTAAATGATTGTTTAAAATCTCAATTGAATACCCATAGACTTTTAAAATACAAAAAAATCTTGTAGACTCTTAAATGAATACACTCCCTTTAGTTTGTTTAGAGTTATTCAGACCTAGCTTGTTTGTCCTGTTTGACACCCAAGAATGATTCTGGAATTAGCATCATGTTAAGTGACAAAAGCATAATAATGCATGATAAAAAAAAAAAAAAAACAAAAGAAAAATGAATATTTTAAAATTGCTATTTTCCATGCTAATAATATAACGAAAAGTTTAAAAACGCTAGTGCTCATTATTTCTGAACATAAGATCAAAAGTTTCCAGCTATATATTTAACATTGCGTAGAATAACTTTAATTCCAAAAATAGAAAAGCTTGAAATGTATATCACTTCAGAAAATAAAAATTTAGTATGCTTTCTCGTGATAAACTTCAGAAGCTACGAGCATCACTAAACTTTGTAATTTCTAACACACTAATTACTATATTTCTATCAAAAAGGACTTATTTCCATTACAAACGGATGGAATTTGACCACGTTTGAATTGAATACGAAACAATTAAATTGTATCAAGTCAATTATTACAACCCGATATGAGAGGCCAATTGAATTAACTCTTAATTTTGTGATAATGATGGTCAAAAACTGTATAATACTCAAATGAATTAGGTATCTCTTCTTCCTGTGTTGAAAGTCTGTCATTGAAGCAGCCGCAGTGATTAATAAACTCCTAATTCCAACGAGCTTAATATAATTCTGAATACTAGTATATTGATTCAATGACACAACCTAAGTGACCAAGTTAACTCGATCTAATTCTGTGAAAATGATTGGTCAAAACAAGTGCATTAGTTTCTCGGGTGCTTCAGGTTTGTCAATAAAGCAGGCGCAGGCGCAGTGATTAATCATCCCTAAACCAAACTTCAACCTGAGAATCATTTTTTCTAGTTTGACGGATGAAAATAATTATGTTTGTGGAGGACTTAATACACACAAATGTAACATCAAGAAAAAGCTTCAGCTACAAAGTGGGGGTCACTTTCAGACTTGAAGGACCATTAGGGTTTGCCTTCTAGGATTCTAATCAGCATGGCCCCAAATGTAGGATAAGATTGAGTATTTGACAATTATATATAGAGGAGGAACCCACTCTTATCATGAGAATTAATCAGCCATATATATGTTTTTGTGAACTTGTGACTAAATAGCTAATGCATAGAGTACCTGATTGATGAAATTCCCTGTTGATATATAAACCACATGTTCCATGGAGTACTAGGATATTAATCTATACTATCTTGCTGCTGTTGGCTGGGACACTCACTTTAATTCAACCAAAACTGGTCCTGGACAGCTTTGTCAAAAGTGTGGAGCAATGCCGACAAAGGTTGGTTCAGTTGGTAAGGACCGCCTTGTGTTGGAGCTCCGATCCAAATTCAAATCCGGGTGGGTAATCTAGAAAATGTCCTGCATAATTCCATATTACTGAGCTGGATTGGCACACTGGCCAGTTTCGTAAGTCATGTTGGGTCAAGGTTGTAGATTTGTCCTTGACCTTGATAGTGTAGGGAAGCATCCCTTTTACCTGAACTTTTTCCAACCAAAAAAAAATATGTGGAGCAATATATGCATGGACTGATAAATGACAAGTTTTCTATTATATATTATGGTGTTTAAGGTTGGGTTAGCGTAATAATTAAAAAGCTTACGAAATTAAATAGTGCATTGCACATTGCTGTATTTTTTGTTGTTTTGAGGCATTTCATTGAACATCTAGTTTTTTTTTTAATAAAACTATTAAATTACAAAATAGATTTTCTTTGTGGGAGTTTAAGACACATAGTATCTATTAACAGAAGAATTTCAAAGATACAAGGAGAAAATTATTCAATACTATATTTAAAGTAGACAATAGTTGGCTTGTTTCTTTGTCATCATATTTGCTTTTCGAAAAACATGATCGTAGGTGATATGTGTAACACTTTAGGCGAGATGCTTGATATCTTGAAAAATAATAGAAATCCACTAAGAAACTTCATTAAAAAAACCCCTTTCAGCATTTAGATTAGAACTTGCGAATCATCTTCAACTTGAATATGAGTAAGACCATGTCTTTGAGCCCAAAGTAAACCAAGTCAAACAGAACAAAGAGATTGAGAATTTTCTGATACTCATATATTTCTCATCTCTCGAATTAGAGTATATATACAGAAGTTACAGAGTTCTACTAGGAAACTAATTACAATAATTATAACGTGATATTCTCTCCTTAATTACATAAATATTCTCTCCTTAATGACACAAATATTCTCTTTTTGATTACACAATCTTAATCAATCCACAGTTACCATGATAAATGGGATACCAATCCCATGACTCATGCTAATACTCCCCCTCAAGTTGGAGCATACAGATCACGGATGCCCAACTTGTCAAGTGAGTCATAAAACGCCTTGCTAGATATTGCCTTTGTAAGAATGTCTGCCAACTGCTCCTCAGTAGGTACAAAAGGAAATGAATCATTGTGGCTTTGTAAGTATGTCTGCCAACTTTTCCTTAATGAAATGTCTATCAACCTCCACATGCTTCCTTCTGTCATGCTGAATCAGATTATGAGCAATTTCAACAGCAGCTTTATTACCACAATATAGAGGCATGGCCTTCTTCTGTTTGAACCCCAAATCTCTCAATAAGTTCCTGAACCATAACATCTCACAAACTCCATGAGTCATTCCTCTATACTCTGCTTCAGCATTGGAACGGGCTACCATTGTTTGCTTCTTGCTTTTCCAAGTAACCAAATTACCACCCACAAACATAAAGTAGCCTGAAGTAGACCTTTGATCAGTAATACAACCTGCCCAGTCTACATCTGTATACCCACAAACATCCAAGTGTCTATGCTTGGAGAACACCAACCCTCTACCTGAAGCAGACTTTAAGTAGCTCAAGATTCGAATTACAGCATTCATATGAGCTTCACTAGGATTATGCATAAATTGACTCACAACACTAACTGCATAAACCAAATCTGGTCTAGTGTGTGACAAATAAATCAATCTCCCAACTAACCTTTGATACCTTGCCTTATTTATGGGTACCTGATCCGGATATTCTACTAACCGATGATTCTGCTCAATAGGAGTATCAGCTGGCTTACAATCAAGCATGCCAGTCTCTGCTAACAAATCAAGGACCTACTTTCTCTGACTCAATATAATACAACCCTTCCCTCGAGCAACTTTAATTCCCAAGAAATACTTCAAATTTTCCAAGTCTTTCATCTCAAATTCTGTGGACAACTGACTCTGCAACTTCTTAATCTCCTATGAATCATTACCTGTCACTACCATGTCATCAACGTAAATAATCAAGGTTGTAACCTTACTGTAATAACCGCAATTTCCATTTTAATTTCGTGTAATTGTGTGGAACGAGTATTGTACAATTTCATGAATGTAGCTCAAAATATTTCACTTTTAGAATTATCGAAGTTCCCAAACAATTGTTTTAACAAAAAGCTCGAAATGTTCGATTCGAGAAATCGACGTTTTATACCTATAAAATTTCAGAAAACTTCCTTCATGAGAGTTGTAGAGCTTGTCGATACGAGTCTGTACATATGCGGAATACAAAGATCGAATTTTTTCTGGTTTAGTTATCGCATTTAGAAGAAATTTCCAAAACGGGTATATAAAGAAAAAACCCTAATTTTTTTTTTTGAAACTTTCCTTTTTTTCTCCCGGCGTCTTTCCTCTTTTGGACTGTTCATCTTTGTTCTCTCTCGCTCTCTCGTCTGAAACCACCGAAACAGAGCACCGCTTCACCGAGCTCTCTCTCCTTCCTCTGTCCACCTCAAGACCCCAGACAACTTCCCTTGGATTTGCCTCGACCTTGCGCAGCTGCCAGAGGTAGCCTTGCGCCGCAACACGGCCGGTTAAACCTCGATTTTGGTTCTATCTCGATATCTCGAGCTACAGATCATCATTCCTCTTGATTCTTGACTCATTAGACTCGTTTCAAGTTGCTGGACAAGCACCAAGAAGGAACAGACCTGGGTATAACGATTTCATGTTTGTCAGAGCTCACCTCGATTTAGATTCGAAAACCACCTTCAAATCCAGAAATCTCGAGTTTCAGACGACCATTTCTTGTGATTCTTGCCTTGGTGAACTCACCTTGAGTTCCTGAAGAAGTCTCAAGAAGGGATCGAGTCGAGTTGTGGAAGTTTTTACATCGAACGGAACAACCACAAGGTTTCTGAAAATTTTTCGGCCACCACGACTGTTTTGGTACATTTCGACCTCTTCCCGTTATTTTCTGATCTCGTGCTAGTTATGAAAGTTGCTCAAAATGATCTCGGGCGTTATAAATATATACATACGTATATATATTGATGAAATACGATAAAGATAAATATGTCGGATGCCATAACCTGGGTCCGGTGACGGGCTACGATTCAGTTAGAGCTCTAGTCTGTCAAAACCTTATTTTTAAAAATACGATTTCGGGGTTTTAAGAAGAAAGATGTGAGTTTAGGTTTTGTGTTGATTTGTTGATTTGATGACTGATTGTGAGATTGTTGGTTCTTTGTGGACGTGGAAAGTATTGGGTGTTGTCTTGGGTGAAGATAATTATGAATTGATTAAATAACCGTTCTTTCTTTTGGTCATACGAGCTTTCAGAAGCTTACCGGGTTTTGTGTTGTTGCAATCCCGGTACACTATTCAATTGTGTAGCGAATAATCCTGCAGGTCAGGATAACTAGGGAGGCGATCGTGCTATTTAGGAGTTGCAGTATTTATTGTTTTTCATTTGAGTTGTGAAGTTGTTATGCTCATATAGAGCTTTACAATTTAAATTTGAGTGAGTTGTAATAATTAACCGAGACTAAATTCGGGATTTGAGATTAAATTGTGTGGTGAGGTTGTTAAGAAAAAGAATTTTTCAGGATGATTATTTTGAGTTGTGGTAATTCATGTTTCGGATTTTGAATTTTTATTCTAAAAAATTCGGGGCGTGACAGTTGGGTATCAAAGCGTAAGGTACATATTTGATGATATGTCAATACTTTCCAAGTGATGGCCCGTCTGCAGTGGATCCCCATCATGTGCTCTTCGGTATTGACAAAGTTATTGGGTATGTGGGAGCGTTAGGTTGGCTAGGAACGTTAGCATGTCATAAGAACTTTAAGCGTTGTCTTGTGTACTTAGTTACTTGGTTAATATGGACTTGCATTTGACTTATGCCATGTTTATGTGTTATGCGTGTATTAACCAAGTATGCCATGCTTAATAGGTAATGGAGATTGAGGGGACGAATCTAGAGGTCGAGGTAGAGGCAGATCTCATGGTAGGGGTAGAGGCTGAGGTAGGGGTAGGGCCTCTCCAGTCAATGATGCATATGAGGTGGAGGTAGAGACACCTTATGATGATCAGCATATTCCGCCCGTGAGCATGGTTGATGATCCTGCTCTCTTGTTAGTGCTAGGGAAGGAAATTATCCTCTTGGGAGCAACCAAGTTTGGGGGAGGCACTGATCATATGGTTACAGATCAATGGATTGAGGATTTGAAAACCTACTTTGATCTGTTTGACTGCAGTGAGATTGATAAGAGGAAGCTAGCCACTTTCATGCTAAAGGATGAGGTTAGAGTGTGGTGGAACGTCACACAGAGGAGTATTGAGGTATCTACCTTGACATGGGATGACTTGGATAGGCTGTTCAGAGAGAAGTACTTTCTAGCAACTGTGAAAAAAAGGTTGGAATAGGAATTCCTCGCACTTGTAAAGGGGAAGATGACCGTGATCGAGTATGATGCGAAGTTCTCCAGGCTGTACAAGTATGTGAAGCAGATGGATGACGAAGACTTGGCTAAGAATTTTCAGGGAGAGTTGAGCCCTTCGATTGAGCGTGATGTGACCATCTTAGAGCTGAAGACAAAGAGAGAAATCTTGGCTAAGGCACAGATCATTGAGCAGCAGGACCTGATTCATAGAGAGAATGAGTCAGCTGAGAGAGACTTCCAAGGCAAGGAAAAGGCAATGGCAGGAAGCAGTCGGTCCAGAGACTTCAAGGGCGGTTTCTGGAAGAAACAAAAGACTCAGTTCCAGCATCATACCCCGGCTAGGGCAGTAGTAGCTCCTCCCATTCAGGTTATGCCTATTAGACAGATAGCACTAGTAGCTCCGGTGAAGTGCTATAACTGTGGTGAGCCGGGCCACATCTCTCGTGCATGCACGAAACCACGGGATAGGGTATGCTACAGCTGCGGATAGACAGGGCACCGGGCTAGGGAGTGTCCCCGAAATCAATGTAGAGTGCAGGGAAACCAGCTGAGGCAGCTAAGACCTACACCTGCTAGAGTCTTTGCCATTGGTCAGGCAGGCACGGGGGTGGAAGGTACTCTATCTGTTTATCACTATCTTGCTAGAGTACTGTTTGATACGGGAGCCTCACACTCTTTCATATCTAGTTCGGTTGTGGATGTATTGGGTTTGATTGATATGCCTCTGACTAGATCATTATGTGTTACATCACCTCTCGGTGTGTCTCTTGAGCTTAGAATGTTTTGTGATGATTACCCTATTGGATTGGTGGCAGAGAGTTCTTTGCATCCTTGATTGTGATTGATTCCGGATCACACGAATGATGTGATTTTGGGTATGGATTGGTTGAGCCCGAATCATGCTGTTATTGATGGCTTTAGGATGATTGTGTCCTTCCATGTTCCGGAACAACCGGTATTTCATTACCGTTGTCTGAAGTCTGACATCGCCATGAGGACAGGGATTTTGGCCTATATTGAATCCGGGAGTAGTACTTCAAAGATTACAAGGATTCCTGTAGTTTCAGAGTATGTTGACGTGTTTCAGGAGATAGCTGGGTTACCTCCGAAAAGGATAATGGACTTCTCCATTGATGTGATACCAAGTACTTCACCTGTATCGAAGACACCCTATCGAATGGCACTAGCTGAACTTCAGGAGTTGAAGATTCAGATTGAGGGATTACTTACACAAGGGTTCATTCAGGCTAGTGAATCTCCTTGGGGCGCACCAGTGTTGTTTGTGAAGAAGAAGGATAATTCACTTCGATTATGTGTGGATTATCGACAACTAAACAAGGTGACCATCAAGAACAGGTACCCGTTACCCAGGATTGATGGCTTGTTTGATCAGCTTAAGGAGGCTACTATGTTCTCAAAGATTGATTTGAGATCTGGGTATCACCAGTTAAGGGTGAGGGATTAGGATATCCCAAAGACGGCATTCAGGACCTGGTATGGACATTTTGAGTTCCTTGTCATGCCTTTTGTTCTCACTAATGCACCTGTAGCATTCATGGACTTGATGAACAGCACGTTCAGTCCTTACTTGGATCAGTTTGTGGTAGTGTTCGTTGACGACATCTTGATTTATTCAAGGTCATCAGATGAGCATGAGAAGCATTTGCGGATTGTGCTACAGACGTTGAGAGAGAAGAAATTATTTGCCAAGTTTGAGAAGTGTGATTTCTGGCAGAGTGAAGTCAAGTTCCTTGGTCATGTAGTCTTGAAGGATGGAGTTTCTGTAGATCCTTCGAAGGTTGAAGCAGTGATGAGTTGGAGTCGCCCTACTACTGTTACAGAAATCCGTAGCTTCCTTGGATTGGCAGGGTGTTACAGGCGTCATTGAAGGGTTTTCTAGTATTGCTTCGGCTTTGATCAAATTGACAAGGAAGGACACTCAGTTTGTGTGGTCGGATGAGTGTGAGAAGGCTAGCTGATGACTAGATTGACTACAACTGCAGTGTTGACTATTCCTACTAGTGGTGGTGGGTTAGTCATTTACGGAGTTGTATCTCATCAGGGTTTGTGGTGTGTGTTGATACAGAATGGTGCTGTGGTGGCCTATGGTTCTAGACAACTGAAGGTTCATGAGCGGAACTACCCCACTCATGATCTAGAGTTAGCCACAGTGGTATTTGATCTGAAGATTTGGAGACACTATCTTTATGGTGAGAAATTCGAGCTCTTTTCTGATCATAAGAGTTTGAAATACCTATTCTCCCAAAAGGAGTTGAACATGAGGCAGAGGAGATGGATGGAGCTCATCAAAGACTATGATTTCACTTTGGAGTATCATCCCGAAAGGCCAACGTAATAGCGGATGGTTTGAGTAGGAAGCCCCGAGTACTCATGGCATTGCTTATAGTACAGGAGTGGCTCTTGTTGGACACTGCATCCGAATTTGATCTTATGCCTGCAGGAGTTTGACATGAAATCTTTCTCGGTAGTATCACCTTACAGTCCACCTTGACTTCCAGGATCATTCAGAGTCAGACACTTGATGAGTTCGCTCAGGCGAGGATTGCTGAGATGACTGCTAATCCGAATGTGGAGGGCCTTTTTGAGTGGGTCGTTGGGACATATGGAGGGTTGAGATTTCGAGGAAGATTGTATGTCCCAAGTGTTGATAACCTCAAAGAGGAGGTCATGCGGTAAGCACATAGATCTAGATACACGATACATCCACGGGGTACCAAAATGTATATGGATCTACGAAGACAGTTTTGGTGGTATGGAATGAAGAGGGATGTGGCAGAACATGTGTCGAAGTGTCTTACGTGTCAGCAAGTGAAGGCAGAGCATCAGAGACCCGCAGGAATGCTGCAACCTTTGCCAATTCCGGTATGGAAATAGGAAGATATCTCTATGGACTTTGTGACTGGATTGCCTAGGTCCAGGCAAGGTTATGACTCAATTTGGGTGATTGTGGACCGATTGACGAAGTCTGCACATTTCCTTCTTGTGGCAAAAACTTACTTAGGGGATGCGTTGTGTAAGTTGTATGTGAATGAGATAGTGAGGCTTCATAGTGTGCCTGTTACGATTGTTTCTTATCGGGATGCTCGTTTCACATCAGAATTCTGGCATAGATTCCAAAAGGCTTTTGGCTCATCTTTAGCTACGAGCACTGCATTTCTCCCACAGACAGATGGGTAGACAGAGAGAGTGAATCAGGTGATGGAGGATATGCTTAGAGCTTGTGTTCTGGACTTCAAGGGAAGTGGGGCAGATCATCTACCATTGGTAGATTTCGCTTACAACAACAACAATCACTCGAGTATTGGTATGGCCTCATATGAGGCTCTTTATGGTAGGCCATGTAGGACTCCTATCTGTTGGGCGGAAGTTAGAGAGAAAGGACTTTTTGGTCCTGCACTTGTTCAAGAGACTATAGAGAAGGTCACTACTATTCAGACAGGATCCTGACCGCTCAGAGTAGACAGAAGAGTTATGCTGACTTGAAGAGGAGATCTGTAGAGTTTAAGGCAGGCGATCATGTGTTCTTGAAAGTCTCACCTATGAAAGGTGTGGTGAGATTTGGTAAGAAAGGAAAACTCGCGTCGAGGTATGTGGGACCCTTTGAGATTCTGGAAAGGGTTGGGAATTTGGCATATCATCTTGTTTTACCTAGTAACATGTCTGGTGTTCACAATATCTTTCATGTGTCTATACTCAGGAAGTATGTACGAGATGAGTCCCACATGATTGATCATGGTACTATCAGTGTGAACACGGATGTGACCTTTGTGGTGGAACCTGTTCGTATCTTAGATAGGTCTACAAAGAGGCTTCGTAGGAAGGAAGTTGACCTTATGAAGGTGTTGTGGAGTCATCATGACGAGGGTTATGCGTCATGGGAGTTAGAGTCTGACATGAGAGTGAGATATCCACAGCTCTTTGGGGAATTAGATACTTGAATTTCGGGATACTTGTAATAACCGCAATTTCCATTTTAATTTCGTGTAATTGTGTGGGACAAATATTGTACAATTTCACGAATGTTGGTTGAAATATTTCATTTTTAGAATTATCGAAGTTCCGAAACAATTGTTTTAAGGAAAAGCTCGAAATGTTCGATTCGAGAAATCGACTTTTTATACGTGCAAAATTTAGGAAAACTTCCTTCATGAATGTTGTAGAGCTCGTCGATACGAGTCTGTACATATGCGGAACACAAAGATTGGATTTTTTCTGATTTAGTTATCGCATTCCAAAACGGGTATATAAAGAAAAACCCTAATTTTTTTTGGAAACTTTCCTTTTTTTCTTCCGGCCTCTTTCCTCTTTTGGGCTGTTCATCTTCGTTCTCTCTCGCTCTCTCCTCCGAAACCACCGAAACAGAGCATGGCTTCACCGAGCACTCTCTCCCTCCTCCGTCCACCTCAAGACCCCATACGACTTCCCTTGCCTTCGCCTCGACCTTGCACAGCTGCAATAGGCAGCCTTGGCAGCGACAAGGCCGGCAGCGGCGGCGGGAAGCTCCGACCGGTTAAAGCTCGATTTTGGTTCGATCTCGATATCTCTAGCTACGGATCATCATTCCTCTTGATTCTCTTGTATCAAGTTGCTGAACAAGCACCAAGAAGGACCGGACTTGGGTATAACGATTTCACGTTCGTTGAAGCTCACCTCGATTTAGATTAAAAACCACCTTCAAATCCGGATATCTCAAGTTTCAGATGACCATTTCTTATGATTCTTGGCTTGGTGAACTCGCCTTGAGTTCCTGAAGATGTCTCAAGAAGGGATTGAGTCGAGTTGTGGAAGTTTTTACGTCGAACGGAGCAACCACCTGTTTCTGGAAATTTTCCGGCCACCACGAATGTTTTGGTACATTTTGACCTCTTCTCGTTATTTTCTGATCTCGTGCTAGTTATGAAAGTTGCTCAAAATGATGAAACGAATGGGAGTAGCCCGGCCCCGACACCATTGGTGGTGGTCGGCGGTGGCTCTGCCACTAACTCCGGCGGCTCTTTCCGGCCACCTCCGGCTGTCAAAAATATAGTTTCTGTACATTTTAAGATCCTAAAGTTCAATACGATCATTTCAGCATATTATACGCATTTTTTGGATATCGGATGATTTAGTTATGAATTTTTAGATTTCAATCGATTTCCATTGTTAGATTTGTGATCTGTGAAGTTAGGACCGTCTGATAGACTTGTAGTTTTGATATGACGATCATATGACTGTCGCAGTGGCTTTGTGTGGTCATGGGTGAAAAAGATCCGACCGTTGGATCTTCGTATAACTGCAAAATGGTGATTAGGGAGCCGATCGTGAGAATCCGTCCGTTTGATTTTCTTATATTCCGACCATTGAATGGTATTTTAAGTATGTTCTGGAATTATTGGCTAAATTCAAGTCACATTTGATTTGGTGATTAACGGTTTGTACTTGGATGAGCTAGTTCGGTGTGATTTGTGTTTAAATTGAAGACACAGCGGGAGTTTCGAGGTGAGTAAAACTCACGTGGTTCATATTACGAACGAGTGCTATTAATTTATTTATTTTGCTGTAATTGTGTGAAAAATATTTATGGATTAAATATTTGCTTTTAAAATCACATGGACTTGATCAACTACGGTCCATAGGTAAGTAAAATTAAATTTTAATTATACAAATGAATTTCACGATTTTCTTGTGTGAACTATAGATGGTATTAGTGGTCATCCCTGAGTGGATGATTAGGTATATATATATTTACTTGGAATATATATATTGGTTGGTGTGTTGTTGAGTAATGATATGATTGAGATGAAATGATGATTTGGATTATATTTCAAATGCTTAAATTTCATAATAATATTGTGTATCTTGGATGGGTTGATGTCATTGTGTGAAAACCTATTGTTGTGCTCATTTATGGATTTAGGGTCAATGTAGTGACTGATATGGGGAAATCGGACGCTCTAATCCTAGGTGGATGATGGGATACAATTGGTTGAGTGAGTTAGATGCCACAACCCTTGTCAAATAATGAGGCTAGATTAAGTACGTGTATCGGCCGTTCTAAATATGTATATACGTATATATATATATATATATATATTGATGAAATACGATAAAGATAAATATTTCGGATGCCATAACCTGGGCCAAGTGACGGGCTACGATTCAGTTAGAGCTCTAGTCTCTCGGGGTTTTGAGAAGAAAGATGTGAGTTTAGGTTTTGTGTTGATTTGATGATTTGATGACTGATTGTGAGATTGTTGGTTCTTTGTGGACGTGGAAAGTGTTAGGTGTTGTCTTGGGTGAAAATAATTATAAATTGATTAAATAACCGTTCTTTCTTTTACTCATACAAGCTTTCAAAAGCTTACCGGGTTGTGTTATTGCAATCCCGGTACACTATTCAATGGTGTAGCGAATAATCCTGCAGGTCAGGATAACTAGGGAGGCGACCGTGCTGTTTAGGAGTTGCAGTATTTATTGTTTTTCATTTGAGTTGTGAAGTTGTTATGCTTATATAGAGCTTTACAATTTAAATTTTGAGTGAGTTGTAATAATTGACCAAAACTAAATTTGGGATTTGAGATTAAATTATGTGGTGAGATTGTTAAGAAAAAGAAATTTTCAGGATGATTATTTTGAGTTGTGGTAATTTATGTTTCGGATTTTGAATTTTTATTCTAAAAAATTCAGGGCGTGACACTTACCCTTCTGATGCTTAAGGAATAAGGTGTGATCCGAGTTACTCTGCCTATATCCAATTCTCCTCGTAAATGTTGTGAACTGTCCAAACCAAGCTCTTGGAGACTGCTTCAAACCATATAGCGACTTCTTTAGTCTACACACCATCTTCTCTCCTATGGAAGTACCATATCCCGGAGGCAAGTCCATGTATACTTCTTCATTCAAATCTCCATGTAAGAAAGCATTCTTCACATCAAACTGATGTAGAGGCCAATCAAGATTAGCTACTAGAGACAGAAGTACCCGGATTGTATTGATCTTTACCACTGGCGCGAAAGTCTCATCATAGTCCATTCTATACTTCTGAGTATAACCTTTCGCCACTAACCTTGCCTTATATCTGTCCACCGACCCATCTGAATTGTGTTTCAAAATATACACCCATCTGCACCCGACAGTCTGTTTTCCTGGAAGCAATGATAGTAACTCCCACGTACAGTTCTTCTCGAGTGCATCCATCTCCGCGGCCATCGCCTTTACCCACTTCTCATCCTTCATTGCATCCTGCACTTTACTAGGAAGAGACACAGAAGATAATTGATTCACAAATGCTACATATGGTTTACACAACCTATGGGTCGACACATAATTGGCTACAGGATACTTTACCTTAGTACTCAAACTCGGTTCATATTTCTTTGGGGGCTGACAACAGTTTGATTGATCTGGCAAGACTTTAGTTTGAACCTGTGTAGTTCCATCTACAGGAACAACACTACTAGACAAAGGAACATTATTGGACAAAGGGGAACCATTACATACCTCAGGCGAAGACTGAACACGAGAGAGTCTCTCTGATGGAGAGGGAGAGACTAGAGTAGCTGAAGTAGCATGCACATTCTTCAAACTAATGTCATCAGGCAGTGTATTGTTGACGAGTCAATGCTCCCCCTTCAACCGATCGAAGTCTTTTCCGACCTGTTGAACAAACCCAGTTGACGGATCAAACAAAGCTTCTGAAGAAACTGGAGGTGTCGGACGCGAAGGGTCGACGAGCTGAGATAAATCTCTCGATTGGTCGAAAGCTGCATCAAGAGATTCTGGAATTGACTGCTGTAGTTGTTCAACGGAATGGCCCTCGGACGAATTTGCGATTTCAAGGCTTGTGTTGGTCACTTCCTTGTACTACTCTGCAAAGAAAACACTCTTCTCCCCTTGACTAGGAGCCGCAATACACGAGAAATAACATGTGTCCTCACTGAAAGTAACATCCATGGTGACATAAAATCGTTAGGAGGGAGGATGATAACACTTGTACCCTTTCTGATGAGACCATACCCAACAAAGACACACTTAAGGGCCCGAACATCTAACTTGGAACATTGGTTCTTATAAAGATGGACATAAGCTACATAACCAAAGACACGAGTAGGAAGGGTATTGAGAGATGGAATGGAGACATGACTAGACAAAACCTCAACTGGAATACGACCTTGAGGAGAGGAAGATGGGAGATAGTTAATAAGATGGGAAGCACAGAGCACCGCCTCCCCCCAGAGATATTTAGGCATATTGGCACTAAAAAGAAGGGCACGACCCATATCCAAAAGGGTTGGATGTTTGGAAGGTCCCCACAAGTCTGAATGAACTAACTAAAAAGGTATAGTACTAGAATGAAAACTTGGAGAATAACTAGACCGATGACTCTTATCTAAGCTACAAGTCTCACAATGTAAGCTAGAATTACTTACTCCCAAAAACAAAGAGGGCATGGACTTCTTCATGACCCCAAAAGATAGATGACCCAAACACCGATGCCACAACCATAACTCATCCAACCGATCAGAACTCAATGTCAAGACAACTGGACCTTACGGTGCTTGTGTCTGTCCTGCATACATGAAATCCAAGTGAAATAGTCTCCCCTCAGGTCTCCCTTGCCAATTATTGCCCGTGTGCACAAATCCTGAAAGACAATATACATTGGATAGAAGGTTACAGAACAGCTGTTTTGTGAGTTTAACTCAGACACAGATAAGAGGTGATGAGATAGAGAGGGTACATAGAGGACATTATAGAGAATAATATAAGACATAACTTGGACTGACCCAACACCTAAAACTGGAAAGGACTTACCATTTGTATTTGAGACATATGTTATAGATGGGGAAGACAAAGTGGTAAACAAAGACTTATCATAGGTCATATGGTCAGACGCACCAGAATCAATTATCCATGTATCACTACCAGTAAAGTCAAAAATATTCAAAGCAACACCAATTTTACCTCGATGTTCCTCAATTAGAGGAACATTACCTTTAGCATGGTCTTGACCCTCCACACCATAGAAATCTGGTTCTTACACCAACTAAATTGCCGCCTTGCTTCTTTAATTATTGTTGCCACCTTTCCACCCAGAGTTGTTGGAGTTGATTCTCAGCAATTTTGGGCGTTGACTCTTGTAATGGCCAATATTTTTGCAATAGTTGCAAGTCACCAGGTAAAGGCAATTCATGCCTGCCTTGTTGGTCAAATCTTCCATTCTTCTTCTTCAAACGACAACCGAAGCTTCAAGAACAAACAAATTTCAATGGGTCGAAATAGGACGGCAGAGCTGCTACATATGCCAAAGACAAATTTTTTTCAAATAGTACAAACTTGACGGCAAGGTGTTGCAAACTTTAGGGTTTTTAAGGCAAAAGGAACAGAGGACAAAGACAAATGACAAACTCTTAAAGAGTATAATTTGCAGTGGAAACAAACGAACATAGTCCAAACGGATCTCTGCTCTGATACCAAGTCAAACAGAACAAAGAGATTGGGAATTTTCTGATACTCATATATTCTCATCTCCCGAATTGGAGTATATATACAGAAGTTACATAGTTCTACTAGGAAACTAATTACAATAATTATAACGTGATATTCTCTCCTTAATTACATAAATATTCTCTCCTTAATTACACAAATATTCTCTCTTTGATTACACAATCTTAATCAGCCTACAGTTACCACGATAAATAGGATACCAATCCCATGACTCACGCTAACAAACCAAACCGCAAACCTTCTGCTTGCACAACTGACACAAGCTCAATGGACAGAATAAGCTGTAAAATATTTCTTCGAACATCTTTGATTACAAAACCAGCAAACAACTTTTGCTTTTCCTGAACAAGCCACTAAAAAGTGTCAAAAAGCATTAGGGTCAAAGCTGCTAAAAGAACAGAGTCCAAAAGTGTGGTCCTGTCATTGCCGTATACAAACAAGCCCCAACTGAAATATGTTTGTTGTCACACCCAACAAATTTTCCATGATAAGTTTTAAGTGGAATTTGGGATTGTAGGCTTTGAACCATCCATTTATCTATTTGTACATGAGTCAATCCTCTATTCTCTAGCTAATATCATGTAAATAATCATTGATAGTTGAGATAATTATTGAACAAAAAGAAAAGAAAAGTCTCCAAGGAGTTTTGATATTTTAGGGAAGAATACTGGCGGCACCCTATATTAGATTTGCGACCAAAATATGAGATCATTCATTTCCAAAAAAGTTGCCAAACTGAGAGGGTGTTCGACTGAGAATAGTACATGTCCAAATTGGGGCATTGTCGTTTGGGGTCAATTATGTTTTATGACTTGTGTCCTTGTGCTATGGTTGAGGGACGATATTTAAGCGAGGTCATCGAAGAGTGATATAAACTTTTGGTGGTGGTGGCAGGTTGTTTGGCCTCAACTTTGAACTACTGGCCTTGAATAATATTTTGACTGGTAACTTCGCACTGGAGGTAGTCGGTCTCTTTATGTTGGGGAACAATAGGTGGGTGCCTGCAATTTTGTGTCTGTTTTCTTGGTGTGGCTAGATTAGACGGCCATAGGACGATGGGAAGGAGATCACCATTGGTGGACACCAAGGTTTTCGACAGGGCTCTCATATCCTTGACGTTTTGTTGTTTTTGATCTGGATGGGGCTGCTTCTTGGCAAGAATGATCAAGGCGAGGAATGAGTGGGGAGTTCAATGTCACCTCCCTCGTCATCTTACCGTGCATGTGATTAGTTTAAGCAAGCTGAGGCCGACGACAAAGGTTGAAGTATCACATTATCACTCATCTATGAGAAGATTACAAACGTTTGTACCCAAAAAGGTATTTTGGTCAACCAAGGACGACCCCAAAAGGGTCATCTTCGACAGTAGCCGCGCGTAGGATTTCACCTTCCCCTCTACCAGTTAATTAATGTGGTGAGGATTTTCTCGGTGGAATGGACTAAAGCATGAGCGATCGATAGCAGTTTGAAGCTATCGTCTCCGTTGGGTTTTAATGCTCAAGTCCCACAACTTCCAAATGTCTCCCTTGACAAACTGAAATTTGTTTGTTTTTAAATGGTTACCGCTCTTTCTTCCATCTTCCTAAGGCGGTTGAGTTGTCACTTGTCACTAGAGTGCAAATCACGTTAATTGCATTAGTCCTTGCCTTAGAAGGAATCCAATCTGATTCTCCCATGAATTATGAAGCGAATATTGTTATTCCGGATTCCGCTGCTCATTTTAGACTTTAATCAATTAAGACCCTCTAACTCTACCTACTAATTGCAAACGTCATAGTCGCCTATCGGAAGCTAAAACTAAAGTACTAAACCAAAGGTATCCCAGGATGGCGGAACTATTAGAACAAAAAAGCCAAGAACTTGTGATGGAATAACTGATTGAACAAAGTCCCCGGCCCAGTACCTAATGTCTTAAGAGACTACAGCATCAAGGCTCCAAAGTATAGGTTGCAGCCTTTCAGGTGCTCTTATTGTCTCTAATTCAGCGTAAGTGCCTAATAAAATTATTAAGGTCTTTCTGTAATACCCCAAAAATAGTAGAACATCATTTGTAATATTTTTCAATACATTGATTGCCCTCTTAAAAAAGAGAAAAAAAAAGAACAGTATTTGTTAATTATTTGCATAGGATCATATACTCTTAAAAGGAGATTGTATGATGATCTGGTTGAGTTTACTGAAGGCAGGGCTCTGAAGTTTGTCCATGTCAAGAGATGTGCTAACAATGTTGCGCATTTGATAGCAAATCATGCTGCAAAATCTAGTCATATTTTTTGATTTTTTCTGCTCCTTTTTAATCTGCTGCTGTTGCAGCTGATTTGAGTATTGTGTAATTTCTCCTATTATAATAAAATTTCTGACCTCCTTATTATAAATCTATATATAAATATATATATATATATATATATATACTCTAAAAAGGAATACTTGTATACTAAATATAAGAAAATTAAACATTGTTTTTCGATGATCTTAATTATTCCACTCGTTAGCTGTATTGAAGGATAGACTAAAAAAAAACTTCATAGTAAATTTAGGCCCAGTAACATTTTAACCAAAATTAAACAAATGGAAGAACATTAATGATAATAAACCTGAACAAAAATGATCATGACAAATCAAAAGCCATAGTTCAAACTGCAAATGAAGGGGTTTGGATGAATTATATTTGAAAAATAAAAAATCTATTATAGAGAAGGGTACTAATTTTCTCCAGAAAGTAAATGCTTATATTGAAAATGAGAATACATGATGGCAAGAAAAATCGAAGGTGATGATATTGTATGTGTGTTAGCTAGTAAAGTAGGTCGTTAAAAAAAAAAAAATAGTAAAGTAGGCCGTTAGTTATTAGTTGAAAAGCTTTTCAAGCGATTCTGGTATTGGAGGTCCACAACATTTAATAATGAACATGTATGAGATGAGTCTACGATTTTGTTTTCCTAATTAATATGCGATTGATAATGTTGTATGCGTGTTAGCTAGTAAACTAGGTCCTTAATAATGAATGAGATGAGTATGATTTTGTTTTCCTAATTAATATGCGATCGATAATATTGTTGTTGCATCTGCCTAGGGGAACAGATCAGACAAGCCATCAGTCTATTTGTGTTGAACAAAAATAATAACAACAACAACAACAATAAGAATAATAATTTTAAGATTTCTAATTGAGTTTTCTCTATTGGAACCTCCAAATTTACTCACTTGACCTCCTTGCTTTTTACACCTCCTATCAAATTTTCAAATACTAAATTTATTCACTTCCTCACTCAAGTTCCTGAAATAATGTCACGCTCCGAATTTTGAATAATAAATTCAAATCCGAAACATGAATACAACCAAACAAATCACGTCCTGAAATTTTTTCATAAACCAACATCTTACAAATCATAACACAAACCTCATAGCAACCTAACTCTAGAGTCAATTATTACAATACCAGCATAAATAAAATGTTATGCTCAAGAGAGTCTATAAAACACACCAAAATAAACTAAGTGCTGGTCACAATCCTACTGCCGTACTCAGCTCGCTCTCCACCCTGATTATCCTGACCCGTAGGATTATCCGCTACACCGTTTGAATAGTGTACCGGGATTGCAACAACACAAAACCCGATAAGCTTTCTGAAAGCTCATGTGAGTAAATATGAAATGAACAGTTGATTTATTAAATCACAATTCTTTTAATTCAAGTAAAACAATCCAAACACACACAACAACATTCATTCTCAATTTCACAACTATTTCAAATAACGTCTGAACACTCGACCACCAACTCGTGTTCACGATCACGGGTAACCCAACTCGCTGCTTTCATGTCACACGATGGCAGACAAATTAGAGCTCTAGCTAAATCGTAATGTGTCACCTCGGCTAAGGTTCACCCTTACGAAATAGTCACCACACTCCCTATGGTGGCATCGAACATTAAAGCCCACCCCCCCCCCCCCCCCCGACCCAAATATTATAACAATCCTTACATCCCACGACAATTACAACATCAATTGTAATTGCATAACCATCACGTGTTTTAAATCATAATCTAAACAATCACCATCATCATTCTTTCACTCAATATCATTTACCAAAATAAATCATGGCAATAATTCTTTCATTCAAGTATACAAATGAAATCATCAACAATCCACATATTTCAATGTCACACCATTCCGTATAAAATCACGTAAATATATATATATATATATATATAATATATACGTAATCATCCACTCAGGGATGACTACTAATACCAACTATAGTTTACACGGAGTAAAAACCCAAGAAATTCATTTTATATTTACTTTAAAACTCATTTCTTAACATCATTTTCTCATACATAACAAATAAATTGGCAATTAAGAAAATTCGGTTCGTAAATGAACCAAGTGAGATTTACTCACCTCTAAACTCCAGCTGCATGCGTCTTCTTACAGCCCAAAATACGATTCACAATCGTCCGCTAACAAATCCGCCAAACACCTAATCAAACCGGTATTTAACTTAATGCACAATTCAAGAAATGTACTTATACGAAGATTCAACGATCGGATGTTCACCCGTGACCTCACCAGGTCATCGGGACAGTCCTACGATCATCATATCAAAACTACAAGTCCATCGAACGATCCGAACTTCAGATATCACAAATCGAACGATCAAGATCTATCGAAATCGTAAAACTCATGACTAATTCATACGATATCCAAAATTCACATGCTTTATATCGAAATGATTGTACGAACATGTAGAACATAAAAATGGACAGAAACTACCCTTGGGACCCCCGGAACTGACCGGAAAAGGTCGCCAGAGTTAGGGGTAGAGCCGCTGCCGACCACGGCCAATAGTGTGGGGGCCGGGCTTCTCTCCTTCGTTTCATCATTTTGAGCAACTTTCATAACTAGCACGAAGTGAGAAAACAAGCGGAAGTGGTCGAAAATAACTAAAATTAGTCGGGTTCGTCGGAAAACTGAAATTTTCCGATAGCTGCTCCATTCGACGTCAAAAACTTCACCTCAGGTCTGGGTCTTCTTGCTGTGTGTTCTACTACTTGATACGAGTTCAACAAGCTAAAGAACTCTAGTTTTGGTGGCCGGAGCTAGGAGAAATCTTGGTTTGAACTGAAAACTGCATCTAACCGAAACCGAGCTCCCACGACCGCTACAGGCCAAGACATGGCTCAAGGCTGCCTCTGGCAGCTGCGCAAGGAAGACACGAAGCTGTAGGAAGTGGTTTGGCGTCAAACGGTGGCCGGAGGAGGGAGAACGAAGCCGAAGAAAGGGATGCTCTGTTTTCTGCCCGACGGGGGAGAGAGAGAAAGATGAACAGCGTAATTTCAGTTTCTTTTTTTGGATATTTTTGCTATTTTGCGATATTTCCCGGAATAGTAGCCTATATATACCCGAAATGGAAACTTTTCCAAATACAATAACTTCTTCGTACGAACTCCAATTCTTGTGTTCCGCATATGCACGAACTCGTATCGACGAGCTCTACGACTTTCATGAAGGAAGTTTCCTCAAATTCCTTACGTATAAAAAGAATTTCGATACTAAATAACGTTAAATTTCGATACTAAAATCATTCGAAACCAAATTTCTCAAACAACGGCATTCGAATCACACCCACGACTCATAATTCATATAATTTGACAAATATTGAATTTTCAAATATTTAACTGAAATTTCGGGTCTTCACAAATAACCTCATTCATATAATTTGCAAACAAACTATTAAGTACATATTCCTTAACCAGATTACATAAATCTCTTATCCAATAAAAAAGAAACTCAAACACAAGGTATTGGGCTTTAAAAATTAATTTCTAATGAAAAAGATTTTTTTTTCTCTTGTAGATGTGCAAAAAAAAAATGAAGGGTAATTTTTTATAATGTTTAATTATTTTCTCTATTTTTTGTACCTCATAATTAATTATTTAATAGTTTTTAGGGTTTTTTTTTTTACTGCTAGGTCTTTTTTTTTTTTTCCTTTTTTTTTGTCACAAATATAATGGATAGACTAGGATTTAGGTCATAATATGATTTCTTTTGTTATCCCTCACCAATATGCCTTCAACATATATGATGATAGGAATTTTTATGTCACATGATCTTGATTATAGTTTTAATTCTTGTTAATATATATATATATGTATGCTTTAATGAGTATGTAGTGAAATTGGAAAATGATAATAGATTAAGGAAAATAATAAAGAATACAATATAATATTATTGAATTGGAAAGTCTAGAGAAATTAAATATAATATTTTTTAGGTATAACTATTGTCCTTAATAGTCATTTTATAAGCGGTTATATATGTCATTTAATAACTCATAATAGAGTGAGGTCAACTGAGTAGATTTAGAGATTTCAATAGAAATACTCTTTCTAATTTAATCTATTAATTATCAAATTTAGTGGTTAAGACTTAAGAGTATTAAAGAAATATATCGTGTTTTTTACAGATCTATCACAACTTCACAAGCTCAGTTTATTAGATGGCCTTTCTAAAAAAAAATTTTGTTAGATGGCCTTTTTTTTTTTTTCCGAACCAAACATCATTTCATTCATTCTCAAGCCATAATGGCATGGATACATATTTTCCCTTGCCATACCTAGGACAAGTTTAGGACGTGGTATGCTAGCACCACCCATTAGATAACCAGTGCTCAATTATTCAAAAGCAAGCCTAAAAACTATGAAAGCAATACATAGCAATTAGGCAAAGTTTAGAAATAAAAAGAAAATTAAATTTTCTCCTTGCCCTTAACAGTTGGGCAAGGAGGTTTGGAGAGATAAGCAAAGCAAGACTCTTGCGCATCCGCAACCTTCTTTGACTTGGGAGGATTTTTATTCTTTGCTCCCAGAGGCCTTCCTCTTTTCTTCTTTGTGCCAGAGCTTGTCGACATCACATCTTTAGGCACTAAAATATTTCCAGGAGCTTCAACCATACCCAAGGATTGGGCAAAGAACTTACTTGTAAACATAGGCAGTTTTTGCTTCTTTGCCTGGATATCTGGCAACAACGATTTGAATAATTCTGGCAGCATAATCTTTAGTTTTTGGGGAGACTTAGAAGGAGAAGGGGGCAGGTGATGCTTGTCACCCCTACACTCCTTATTCCCTGCTTCAACCGGTTCAGTTGGTTCTGTACATGTAGAGGCCTTCGGGCTATTGCTTGCAGACCCTACCTCATTATCAAATTTCATGCCTTCATTAGGAGCGACAAGTTCAGAAGATGGTACTTCTAGGTCCGGATCTGCAATTACTGCCAACGCTAAAGGTCAGTGCATCTCCTTCTCCATTTCAGTGAAATTTTGGACTATGTCATGTAGTATGATAGGTTTGCGTGCTTTAGAGGCTTTCTTGGGCTGGAATAAGGACCTGCAGATAGATGGCAAAATAGTTGTCTGCACACCTTGAAAACGAAAGGCTCCATCAACAAAAGTGTTAGACGCAAACCCTAGAGAAGGGCCAACCAAATCCTTCCTCTGTTCTCCAATGCTACATCTGATACCTGTTGTGGCATGGCTACCAAGCAAAGGGCAATAGTCACCCTCATAATAAATCAAATTGCAATGATCACACTTGCCCACCAGTTTTTTGAAAAAATATGAAATTTCAATCTCAACTCCAAGTGCCAGTTTTAGGGTTTTCTTGAGGAAAAAAGGTTTCGAAATATCATGTGCCACATGAACCCTAACCTTACCCGTATTTGCAAAGAGTTTATCATCCAACTCAAGATACTTACCAGCCACCGAAGCGATACTTCTGATCATGTCAGACTCCTCAAACAAAGGCGGAATATTACTAGTCTGAACCCAGAAGAAGAGGACAGTCAGATCAATCTCTTCAATAGTCTTGATGCCATCATACTCCTGAAGCACAATCGGAGCCTGATTTAACCGCCATGGTTCACCCTCTAAAACCTTGTTACAATCCTTACTCAAATCAAATTCCAAGATAAAATGGTTCGGAACTCGCTCTTGAAACTTGAAACCTTGGTCAAGGACCCATACTCATCGGGAAAAACGTTTCAGATCATTCAAAGTGGCTGGTTTCTTCACTAGAGGATGTGCCAACAGAAAGGATTGCTTGGCACGTCGCTGGATTCCATTCGAGGCTCTTGAGACATCCACTACATCATTGCTAGCAAGCGCAAGTAATGCAGCAAAGGACGAGGTTACAGCATCAATGTTTGGCATGTTGATGGGTTTTGGATCAATGGAATAGCGACAGAAGTCGCTTTGCTTGTTTGGTTTAGTGGCGGCACACATAGTGTTGCCCTAGGGTTTTTTTTTTGGGTCGTGAACACTTACCCAATTTCAGTTTAAAAATTACCTAATTGCTTCACTAAGAGTTTTTTAATCTCATTTACCCAATCTAACATCTATCGACAGTATTTCCCTCATTTTAATTAATAAATTACACTCATCTATCTCTCTCAGACTCTCTCTCTCTCCCCCCTCCCCTCTTCGATCTATTCTCTCTCTTCTCCCCCCTCATCGATTTCTTCTTTCATCGAATACCGAATCCGGCAACACAGTCATTCCATCCCCGCTGGGCCAAATAAAAGTGTCGCCTCCTCCAAGCAAATCAATCCCCAGCTTGGATCTGTGAAACCCAGTCTAGATCGGATTAGTTCTATCTGATGCGATCCACGTCGCCCGGCAACCCACGAACCTGCACCTCCAAGCCATTCCGCCAATGAGTACAACGAGGCAACAATCCAAACCCAACTACCAACTCGATCTTCCCCTTCTAGCCAGCCACCGTGATCTCCTCGACTCGAACAACCATGTCAATCGAGGAACCCGACCTCGCATCAGACCCACACGGAGTCCACAACGCACGTCCGACGACGGCGAAAGGGCTCGCCGCGGGACTAGCTCTCAAATTTTCTTTCTCAGTGCTCTGCGAAACTATCAGTCCGGCTCATGTTCCTTTTAGTGCTTTATTTTTATTTTGTGAGAATTTCTTCTCTTTTTGAGGGAGAAGTAATAGTGTATTCATTTTGGCTTTAGGAGTTTATGCAATTTACTGGAGGACAATAATATGATTATTGGAGGGTGATAATATGATTATTGGGGCAATAATATGATTATTAGGGGGCAATAATATGAGTATTAGGGGGAAAAATATGATTACTGGGGGGTAGTAATATGATTACTAGTGGACAATAATATGATTACAGGGTATTATTAGGGGCAATAAAAACAGATGCTGGAATCCGGTCGTCAGTCCGGTAGCCGAATTCAGGATTCCCGTGACCGGTAGCAGGATTCAGGTGATCGGTTGTCGGATTCCAGTCATTCGGTGACCGATCACTGGAATCCGGTCACCAGAATCTGCGGCCGGCCATTGGTCATCGGAGTCCGGCAAGGTCTCCGATGACTTCTCTCTCTAAGTAACAAAGAATAAGAGGGCAAAAATGTCCCAAAAATAAATAAAAAGGAACAAAAAAATACTTAATTGGGCATTAGGAAAATGATTTCTTAGAGTGTTTGGGTAAGTGGGGTTAATTAACCCCAAAATTGGGTAAATGATCATTTCCCCTATTTTTTTTTCTATGCAGAGCATGTATAAACAATGCTAGTGTTGTTTTAACTTTTAAGCAATTACAGGAGTTAGGAAACTTATTAGATGGCCTATTATTATAAGGCAGCAGAAATATTGATTAAGCTCAATTTTAGCGTGTAGGAACTATATTTAGCAAGACATCCGAAAATATGAATAATTAAGCATGGACAATGAAATAAACCAAGAACAGATCAAAGAGCATTCTAAAACTAAACAACAGGCAGTAAGGTGGGTTAGCGAAACCAGAAGCTAAAAAATAAAAAATAAAAATAAAACACATAATGGAATGAGTTTGTTTCAGTGTCGGTTTTGATGGGTCTTTCTAAATGTACCCAGCAAATTTTTAAGTATACCCAGCTATTCATTTATATTTAAAATTACCCAGCAAATATTCCCAAAATGCCCATCCAAATAAACTGATGTTCGTGCAATTTGTTCCCAAAATCAAGAAAACAAATCCCAGCCTCTCAGATCAACGTCAGATCCCACCAATTTGATGATCTTCTCCAAGCCATGCCTAAGATTCGATCCACCAATTCTTCCTCAAATCGCTATGAGAGGAAAGATGAGATTACGGCTATGTGCATATACCAAATCGCAATGAGAGTACATTTAGAAAACTGAATATTCCATGTTGTCTAGATGAGATTACGGCTGTGTTAATTCCCAAAATATTTCCTGCGATTTGTTCATCTTCTCCAATTTGATGTTCATATACCCATCAAACTGAATATATATGTGAACAAATAGCAATGAGTGGAAAGATGAGATTATGGTTGTTAGAGAAGAAAAGGAGGAGTAGGGACTCGTGATGATGAGATAGACACTCAGATCCAACCACTGCAGCAGCCAAAAGACTTCTGCTAGTTCTAGTCATACTCATAATCATGATTATCTATGAGCTCCATCAAATTCTTATTCTGAAAAATCTTCTTCATTTCAGAGATTAGAATTCAAAATTTCTATCCTTGTTGAACAAGATCATACAATTTTAAAACAATACCAGTATCACCAATTGAGTAGAGGGAATAGGTAAACCTAAACAATTTTTCTGCTGGAAATCATGAGATTGTTTTTGCTGGGTGCATGGTTTTGTTAAAGATGGAGGGTACTCTGGGAAACTTGTGAATTTAATTAGATGTTTAAAAATAATATTTAAATATAAATAATTTGCTGGGTTTACTAAGTAATTTGCTAGGTACATTTAGAACACCTGGTTTGATCTATTCAAAACCTAACCAAACCAATTTGAATCAAAATTGTAAAATGACGTTATTTTCTGCATTTCCAACAATCTCTGTCTTGGCTCCTCGATTAGCCCTCTAGATAGGCTTTCTATTTTAGTTTTTACTATAGCTCAATTCTCTCATTTTCTCCTGCTTTTTTTAAACTCAAAATAATTTATTAGGTCCCGCCCATCCTTTATGTCAATTATAGTCGAATCCATGATATCTATGGTGTTTTTTTTAATACGCATGACATCTACGGTGTTGGTTTTACAAATAATAGAATAGCCGCAGTATTTATTATTTTTTATAGTTTGTTTTCTTTTACGTTGCTAAAAGTGTTTTCCAATCATCCATCAGCCTTCCTTTGCACATATTAGAGTCAAGTGGATCCGAAAGGTCGTCTTAGACAAGTGGATCCCAAAGGTCATTTAGACTATTCAGAAGGGAGCTAACTAGCTAGAGTATTGAATAAAATGATCCACGCACAGATAACATAATATGACATGAGACACACTTCAGTTGTCAACCTTTCTTAAATCAAGTCATCTTTGTATGTCACATTGAATAATGTGTCATGCTGAACATATAGTAATTGAGGTCAAGTTCGTTAGAATTTACACAAAATGAGTACTATAAACTATCTCATAATAAGCAAATAGAATAAGCACATGTAAACACATATACTGCAATTTGCATTTTAGGAGGAGTGCAACAGTAATCGCAGTGTGTTTTAGGATTGCGGAAGCATATCTATCCTAATATCTACATACTATATAAACTGTACAATATAGATAAGGTAATTACATGATGCATATACATCACGTCTATATAAGAATACAAATGGCTATTGATAAATATAGGATTGATATGCTATTCGATCTGATCCTAAGTTAGGATGCGTAAATCATTGCAATCATATAACATAGTAAGTACATATATATAACGGCAGCAATATAAATTGAAATCAAAGATAGAGGGTGTGCAGAGATATTGACTAGATCCACCACCTCCTTCCATTGTTCTTATCATGGATTCACCCTCGATCTCAGATTGTTAATGGGACAATTTTATTGAGGTGTGGTGCTCTAGTAAGGATTAATAATGAAGGGGTTGTAATCCCTTTATATCAGAAAAGCAGACTAGGCAATTCCTTCCATCAAGAAATTGTCTTATAACTTCCTTATCTTTGTCTGATGGATTACTCTAATTAACCATACCTATTTTAATTTAAATTCAAAACAGATTGCACTAATAAAACTATGATCGATAACAAGTTTTATTTAATACTCTGGTGTTACAAACTAAACTCTAATACTCCTGAAAATGTCAGCATAAGTGAAAATTATGTAAAGACTATCTAAAGGACTTTTTGCAGAGAATCTGCCAACAAAGGGTGTTAGTCTTCACTCACAGAAACATCCCCTCTTCTTACTCAGATATACAAGTTTGTCGCAAACAAAGAGAAAATGCTAGCTTTTCAAAAATTAAAAGAATGTAATGTACAACCTTTTAAACACTACATCTAAAGCAGTAAGAGGAAAGTCAATTATATGACACAAGAAATGGGATGACCATGGACATAAATGCGTTGTAACTGAACGTTGCTGAACCAGTATATCGCGGATCCTTCTCTTTGAACTTCTCAGTCAAGCCCTGAAACCATAATAATATTAATTTCATCAGATTCCAGCATAATCTTCAGAAAAGAAAAGATTGCTAACTATATTTTTTGTCAAAGAGCAGCGCATTCGATTATCTACTTAAGAAATTGCATCAGAGTACGTAGTTAGTCTTACCTTTACAATCATCCCACATCTGCATGTCAAATATAACATTATGTCAGAATCAGAACTCGTAGGATTCCTAGGAAGAACAAAACGATGCATCTGAATTTATACTAAGCTAATGATATTGGTTAATAATAGGTTCCCTGACGCCCTGATTTTTCACTAATTAATATACTTCGAAATCACACCGGTGAACAACATGCTATACGATAGATAATTCGTTCACTACTAGAGAAGTATACTTACTCGACAAAACTGTCAAAATCGAGTTCAGCCCGACGCCCACTTCCATCTTCGTACCTGGAAGTCAAAACTTGAAGAACAGTAGGAGGGACTGCAAGCCCTAGACCATACAGTGCATCTCTCAACTCCAGCACATCAATCTTCCCACTCCTATCTGTGTCATATTTTTGAAACATGGTCTGAAATGGCAGGTTTAATTAGTAATTCAGTGTTGCAATTAGAAGCGCGCAAAGAGATAAAGAACAAGTTTTTATGTAATCTAAGAGCAGTTTGCAGAACAACAAAAGGACTTGACACACGTATAGAGGGAAACCAGTGGCTAGTCCTTTCGTTATCAACATTCAATAGCCACTGACGATTAATACAAGATGGTCTCTTTTGAATCAAGAAAATAAAGAGCAAATCAACATTCTGGCTATATAATGGTCAATAGCAGATCAGTATGTCTCAAAATTTTATCAGGTCGGGAATATCCGATTATCACCAACACCTATGTTACCTATATAGTAGAAAACTGGAATCAATATTCCCAGCCAATCGAGATTATGTAACAGATTGTTGTCTTTACCAGATTGCAAGAAAGCTTCACTGCTGCATATATGAATCTTAATAATTTTATAAGTTTGTGAGTTGAATCATCAAACATTCGGATATTTACAGTGGTACCAACTGCCAACTGCAGGCTATTATAGTTAAAAAAAAAAAAAAAAAAAAAACAAATGTCATATTCAAGCTGAATGGCATTGAAACGATCCCTTGCCAACAATTAATGTATTTTCAATGAATAAAATAAAGAAACAAAATCAAATTACGGCAAATCCCTCTCATGCTGTTTTTCAAAAGATTCTACTAGGCCATTGTAGTAATAATCATAAACCAGGATATATGTTACACTTACTCGCCATTCACCAAGACAACTCCAGAGTGCAGCAAATTCCTGAGGACCTGTATCACCCAAATCAACAAAACAGGAAGCATTAGAATTTCCTATTCTTCTCATAATTTCTAGTAAAACTAAACAAACCCTGCAGAACAACACAAGCTATTAGAAAGAGACAAAAACTGACCGAGTTTTAGAATATAATCATTGTTGGGATTTTTGAAGAGAAACATTAGCAAGCGAATGGTCCTGAGGCTAAACTTATGGTAGCCAGAAGAAAGAGCTAGTTGCAATTCATTGTCATCAATGAAGCCACTCCTGTCCTTATCCACCATCTGAAAACTGCTAATCACAGCCGGGTCGGTTCCGGGTGGAAAATCCCCTCCTGATTCCCCATATGAAGAAGGAGACGGGCCCTCGTATCTACGGGCGTAACTATGGCCGTAACTACGGGCATAACTACGGCCGTATTGTGAGAAAGGCTTGCTGTTCCCGTAGTAGTAATTTCTGGCCGCAAGAGGAGGAGGATCATCAGAAAAGGTGGTGCTGTAATATTCTTGTTCTTGGTGCTCAGGGGAGTCGGGCAGGGATGGGGCAGAAGGAGCGTATGAGTTAGAACCATAGTCGGCATTAGAAAAAGCCATTGAAGAAGAAGAAGAAGAAGAAGAAGAAGAAGAACTTGTGTTTCTTGGATTGGGTGAAATTGAGAGGAGAAGCACCTGGTCAGGGGATTTGTTATGGTTTTGATATGCGTTCAAAGTTTGAGGCGGTTCAATGAGGGTGGCGTGTTAATGAATGCCTGTGTTCCACGGAAGCGCGTGGGGGTTATTGCAATGAAGGTTCTCCACTTCTCATGCGCTTGCCTAATGCTTAACGTTGTTTGCATTGCCAAAAATATTTTGGCGATCGCTGTTCGCATTCTAATTAGGACGTACTGTTAACGATGGATATACCCCTCAAAAGAAGACGTTATTTTGGAATACACCTCATATCCAATTTTAGTCTCATTTCTTCATATGCCAATGTATAACGACGGATATATCAGGGAAAACATTTTGTAGGTATTGAACTTTTTTTTTTTCTTTTTGACAATAGTATTCGATGCCACAAAACTGATATCAAATTTCTTGATGAGGATTATAGGTCGGATACCTTGATCAATTTTTTTTTTTTTTTTACAAGAAACGAGAGCACTTCATTAGCTCAGACTCATACAATTGCGAATGAACCCGCTCCAAAGTGGATCAGAGAAAAAAATTCCCCATACATAATACTTCACCCAAAGAGATAGGGAAGCTGTCAAAAGTAAAACGCCTCAATTGATCCTAAAATCATTCCTTGTAGTGGCCCCTTTCCATTTTTCAAAACATAAAAACTTAAAATAAAAACTAAAAACAAAAGAAACTAAGCATCTAAACGAGTTTCCTCACCCAACCTTGAGAGCAGGCCCGACGTTTTGCAGCTAAAGCCCCCATGCCAAAGAAGTGAACGCCGACAACAGCCCCGTGATTTGCATCCACACCAACAGTCGGTCCAATGGGACATCCAGAACCTCACCCACTCCATCATAATCGGATGACACAAGAGTCTTGTTCAATAATACCACGGGGACTTAGCTAGAACATGATGCTTATCCGCCGGATTGATGAAGCAGAACAAAAACCGCCCACTGGGCCTCTCAAGCACCACCAAACCATGCTCCGGTACTGGCAAGATTTGGGTGATTTGATCTATATAACGGTGTGCTAGGAGGGCAATAGGGTCAACGGATATAGGCTGTCCGACTAGGAAATGGTTAACAGGGTCCAAGAGAGGATCCACCGCCGCGTCGTGCTGAGTCTCATCACCTTCAATGGCCAAGGCCGCAGTCAATTTTGAAGTGACAGGCCCCCCGCCTAACATTTGGATTTTGGGAGAAGCAAGGGAAATGAAAGGAAGGAGATGTGAAGAAGCACTAGAGAAGATAAGGTTGTAGAATTGATCCGAGTAGAGGAATCAAGAAAAATGTATCGGAGATCAAGCAAGGTCGAGGAGAGAAAAAATTCATCTCACGTACTAGGGCAGAAGTCTTGATGTTAAAATTGTAAAATTGTATCAGCATCTTTTCATTAATAATATGGGGCTCTTTATACAGAGAAGATTACAAGACATAGAATCAAAGTTGTATAAGGAAAGATAATCGTACAATTAATTGGATATCTATGAATATCTCCGAGTATATCTCTAACTTAAAACTCTATTATAACTAGGTCAAGTAACCTAGAGTTTGGGTCAGACACATTCTAGATTTACTTGAGCACTCCCCCTTATGTTAGCCAAACGTGATGCTCCCCTCGTTACCTCATTAAAAACCTTGTTAAGTAACAAAAACTCAATGGGACAAAAATAACCTCGGTCGAAGAGGCAAAAGAGCATAACACACCCTTCATATTTCGAGACCATACATATAGACATCTCCCTCTGATGTCTGCATCTCCCTCTAATGACAACGGTCATGGAGTTCGGATAACTTCCGCAAATGATGTTACCAACATGTTTCTCGAAAGTGGAATTTAGGCATAGACTTAGTGAGCAAGTCTGCCACACTATCCTCGGATTAAACCTAGCTCACTTTGTTCTTGAGGAGAGTCTGTTGTTGCTGATTATGCTTGGTGTTGTCGCTTTGATGTAGCCTTGCTTCATTTGTTCAAAACAAGCAGCATTATCTTAAATGGTCGTAGGCTCATCTGTGGTAGACTTCAAACCACAATTGTTCAAACATGCGTAATTATGGATCCAATTCATATACATTCATTAATCACTTCGTGAAAAGCAATAGTCTCTGCATTGTTCTAAGATATAGCGACTAGAGTTTGTTCTGTAGACCTCTAAGATATCGCGGTCTTACCTATGGTGAACACTTAACCATTTGGGAATGACCTTTGTGTGGGTCAGAGAGATACCTAACATCAGCAAAACATTCTAAAACATTTATGTCGTTTTGGGGTGGGGATAGTGAACGCAGGCCAATGTTGGCGGCATTTCTAGGGTGTGATGGGTCCGAATCCATCATGTCTTTTTAGGGAAATAACAAGCCCATATCAATCGTACATTTAAGTACCGAAATATATCTTTTACACTAATCCAATGGCATCGCGTTGGCGAAAAGCTGTATCTAGCTAACAAGTTCATAACATATGAGATGTCTGGTCTTGTCCATGGAGCTAAGTACAATAATGCGCGTATTGTACTTATGTAGGGCACTTCCGCCTCTAGCACATCTTCACCATCATCCTTCGGATGAAGAGGATCCTTTTTAGGATCGAGACTATAGACGATCATGGGAGTGCTTGAAGGCTTGACCTTGTTAAAACGCCTAAGCATCTCTCAACACGATGCTTAAGTTCCAAAACCAAGACATAATTGTGTTCTTTCAAAATCCTTCATCTCAAAATCGGATTTCAAGTGTTCAGCAGTTTCCCTTAACTCTATAAGGTCTTCCAATGAAGATCATATCCAACATGAATCCCGATAGAATCCGAAACTTGTTATGGAAACGCGTGGGCATTTCCCTTCCCAATCAAGCTAGTGAGCTTTTCAACCTCATTATAAACGCGTTCCGTGGTGTAGAGCCACTTGACTTGGGTAAATGAAGTTCATTATGAACCTTCATGTATATTCCTTATCAAGATCCCCATAGAGATACGTAGTGACCACATTTGTAAGCTGCATGTTCAGTTATTCGGAAACTACCAAATTGGCAGGGTAGTGGAGTGTAATGACATCCATTACAAGAGAATATGTCTCATCGTAGTCGCCTCAATGGCGTTTTGTGAGAAGCCTTGCACCATAAGGCTAGATTACTATCTCTTTTTCTCATCACACTTTCTAACGAAGACCTGTTAGTCAACAGGATTTATGTCACGAGGTGTCGGCATCACTGGCTCAAAAACCTTCCTATTCATTAGAGAATCGAACTTAATCTGGATCGTCTTTCCATTTAGACCAAATCTCTCTATGTTGGTATTTATTTATCAATGGAGGGTTCATTACCATCATACTCAACAAACTCATGCGCAACGAAATTCGTGACTATATCATCAATTATGATGGAGTTTCTATCCTACGTCTCATGTACACTAGTGTAATTTTCAAATAGCTTTATATTCTCACAAATAGGTTCTGACAAGTTCTGACGTTGAGACTTCCCCTAACGATAACCATAATCTGGAAGATTCTCATGAAACAGATTTTGAGTGTTAATGATCAATTAATTGGAATGTGCCAAAGTATCATTCGAACCCATGGGTCTCCTACGCATCCTAGCTGGGACCATGACCTGTAATGCTAGAGTACCACTCTCTTTGGTGTTGGCGCCATGTCTATCTCTGTGTAGGGTGGCACTACGTCTTCTCATAGGGACGTCCATCCTTGAAGGCATATTTGCAGCAGATGTGTGATCTCGTCACTTTAACAGGGATCGAGATGAGACATAGTGAGGATAGACCACGACAATTCATGTCGTTCCTGCTAAACTTTCGTGTTCTTATCTCCTCGTAACGACTGGAAGACTGTCTTATCAAAGTAACAACCTCAAATCTAGCGGTTAGGAGATCGTCTTGTAAGGCATTAAGTGGTGGACGATTGTTGGAGTCTCAAATCCAATTGAGCTGCCCATTCGTCTGTAAGTACGAAATACTTGTACCCAGTCAGTGGTTGTAATGCAGAGGTAGATTGAGTAGCGGTGGGTCGTAGACGAATTAGCATAGCTACATGCGATATTGCATCACTCTAAGCGGTATAAGGATATTGGTGCACATTACCAAATTATGGGCTATCATCATAGTCGTTTCCTTGAGACCATTTGGATGTGTTCATGGGAATATGATGTCCAATGTCAATCCCAATGCAACAACCATCGAAAGTCTTCGATGTAAATTTTCTAGCATTGTTAAGTCCAATTGACTGAATAGGATGATTCGGGTAGTGAGCCCGTTGTCATATGATATGTACTAGGAGTGTAGCATAAGCAGCATTACAAGCGGACAATGGCACAACACTTGACCAGCGTGTTTGCATGAGATATTTAAACGTCCCCAAGTTGGTTGAACCAGTCCACTGAATCCCTAAGTACTCTATGTAAGAACAGAATGAGTATTTTTATATCCTTTGCATAGGATGGTCTTAGTCTTAATTTCCCTAAGGAACAAGCTTTGTAAAATGAACGAGAGGTTTTAGAAGCAATCAATGAGGATTTTGGTTGGGCCTCAACGTCTGAAACGCTATTTGAAGCAAAGTTGGTGATTGCAACATCACCATGATGGACACCATCCATGGTGCCACAGATAGGGACTGTACCAGCCCTAGGCTGGTGGTGGACGACAGCGGTCACACTTGGTCCAGGAATCAACTTTTGATTCATGCTTCGTTTCGCTCGAGAGAATGGATGTCCGTGTGAAGTCTTTAGTAGACAGATCATTATATCATGAGCAGGATGACCTATCCTGTCGTAACAAAACCAATATGTGTCTAAATCAAAGAGATCTTCTCTTATAACTTTATTTGATTTAATAGCTCGAATATGACATAGAGTCTACTAGAGAGACACATAAACTTCTCTATTATAGGTATTGCAAAAGAACTCATTTTTATTCTCTACATGTGTTTCTACATGAAATCCATTGGCTAGTCATAGGTGCGATTTAGCAAGAGGAACTTGGGCTATTCCATGTCCTTGAATTAATACTGATGGTCCAGCCATCGTAGTCACAAAGTAATATGCTCAGAATCAAAATGGAGTCATAAGGAAAAGAATTCAAAATTTTATTCATAAGCCAAGAGAGTATATCATTGTTTCTTATCCATTAAAAGAATCTAATCCAAATGCTAGCTAATGCAAAATAGAGGTGGTCGTTTGACTTCTTTCGGTAACTCGAAAATACATATGACCAGGTGAGTAGAGAAATGTCGGTGGAGCAAGGCTCGCTTAAGTACCACTTATCTCAAAACCTTCCTAGATATCATACTCATTTTGGATGAGCCTATGTAAAGAAATTAAACCAATGGCATTTACTACAAAGTATATGGCAATTGCCTAGTACATCTCTTGGAGAAATAAAGATTTAAACAGAATTGGCGATCTATTTATCCCAGTAAGATTTGTAGTCTTCAACCCTTCACTCTACATCATCTTCTTGATCTTCTTATTCCACATAGTGAGCTTCTCTTGCTTCACAATGTGCTTTGTAAGCGGTAACAATATTTTCACGAGCTCTACAAGTGTGTGCCCAATGACCGGATAATCCACATCAAGAATATACATCTCTGTGCTCAGACTCCATTGATTGAGGCGCTTGAAAGCATCATTTGGGATGGTTCTTAGTGTTGGTGGCGCCACCAACATGGCCAAAGGTGTTGCCTCTCTCTCTCTCTCTTTCCACGTTGACCTCTTTAGTTCTGTGTTCACCTATTTTGGCGGTTACCTTCCTCATTAGAGCGATAATATAGACCAGAACATCCAGGATTATCCCTAGATTTAGAGTTTCGCTCTCACTATAATTGGACTCTGGAATATGTTATTTTCCCACGGGTCTCAAATTATAATTCTTTACAAGGATGTTGTCATACTTTTCAACGATATTCATAGCCCCAATGAGCTCATGAAACCTTATGATACGTCCTGCAATAACATCGATCCGATAGTGCTTTGCAACCATCAAAGCAGAGACGGGGAAGGTAGAGAAAGTCCTCTAAATCAACATCGCATCTGTGATATCTTTTCCACAGAATTTCATTAAGGATTTAATGTGAAGTGCTTTCAAGTTGTAGTCAATAACAGACTTAAAATCACAGAAACGGAGGCTATGCCATCTCATTTCTAGTTCAGGAAGCAGGGAGTCACGGACATTGCCAAAAATTTTCTTCGAGTGAGACCCACAGTCTTCTGGGGTCTTCTTCGTTCATATACTCGTACTGGAGTGAATCATCCATATAACGAGTCATTAGGATGATGGCGTTTGCCTTATTTGCCTCCAAGGCTGCTCTATTTGCTTCCAAAGCTTGAGCTTGCTCAATAGTTAGCATTACTGACTAGGCTCGAGAATCGTATCCAGAATTCCATCAGCCTTGAGATGCTGGCAAATATCACAAACCCACTTGTGATGCCCAGAGTCAGTTGTTCCCAATGGAGTGAAGTCTAGTTTGTTAAGGTTACTCATCCTGGAAAAAAAAAAACAAGAAATTAGGATTAGTTTCGAAGCATAAAAGGCCACCACGAAACATATAAAAATTTTTAGCGTAGTTGCTTCCAAGAAATTCGATCCCAAGAGGTATTGGATTAGGTCGACAATGATGTTTGTGGTAGATCGTTTCTTCTCAACAAACTCTAAGTTTGGAGGACTCTACAAACTCCAAGCTTGGAGTAAAGTAGAGTCCTCCAAATTTAGAGTGAGCATGAACTCCCACAATGATGCTTAATGAGGTCTCTCTTATGATGAAGAAAGGGGGGTAGAAGAAGAGAGTTTGCAAGTCCCCGAGAAAAAGAATAAAAACTTCAAAGTTGGCGGGAAAAAGTTGCTAGAGATAGCCGGAAAAGTGGCTGGCAAAGTTGCCGAAGGTGACATGTCTCCGTTGGCACCAATGCTGACTTGGCAGTGTGTACTGTGCTGACGTGGCAGTGGGACACAGAGATGACGTGGCAGTGGACTGCGTCAGTAGGCCTGCTACCTCCTTCTTTTTTTCCTCTTTCTGCCAATTGGGCTTTTGGGCTGCGGGCCTCCTTTTTTCTTTCTTTCTTCTCTTTGGTGGTTCAAGCCGGTTCCGAGAAAAGTTTTTCCAATTCTCGGATTCTGGGATTAAGATGCTGCTGCTGGAAAAATTTAGTAGCAATTAGAGGTCCGGAAGGTAGTGAACCAGTTGAGTATTTTCTGCGGGTGGTTTGGAAATTCTGGTGGTCGGGTTTCCGGCCTGTTCTGTTTGTTTTGCCGCCGGTTCTGGAATTCTGGTTTGGAGGGCTTCAAGGTGTGAGGTGGAGGTAGAAAAAGCTTCAAGGTTTTGTATTTGAATTTAGGGTTTTAGCTTCTTGAATCAGGGTTTGGCTATTTGTTTCAATGTTAGGACTTTGTGCTGATAACATGTTTAAGAAAAACTGAATTTGGAGAGAATTGAGTCGTGCTTTCATTGATAATAGGGGCTTATTTATATAGAGGATTACAAGACATAGAATCAGAGTTGTACAAGGAAAAATAATCATACAATTAATCGGATATCTATGAATATCTCTGATAATATCTCTAATTCAAAACTCTATTACAGCTAGTTCAAGTAACCTAGAGTTTGGACCAGACACATATTCTGGATTTACTTGAACAACATCAAATTTTTCTCAAAAAAAAAAAAAAGCAACATCAAATTTTTTTGGTGAGGTATATATAGCGGCTTATATCATTATCAAAGTGCTTGGCAATACCAACAAGGCAACAACCCTTGAACCAGACTAGTTTTTCTCTTACCATTCTTTCATGCCTTCTCACGCGGTTGATGTCAACAACATTTATGGATCCAACCATTGGAACTGAAACAGCAGTTTCCATTGGTTCTACCACATTCACGCACCATACTCACACACATTCTCACGTAAACTTTTTTTTTTTTTTTTTTTGGATCAAATCAGTAACCATTCATTAATGTGAAGAAAGGTTACAATTAAGTAAGTCAGATTCAATCGACTTCATTAGCCATTCCGGCCCTTCCTCTATATAATAGAGACTAGCATTTTCATGCAAAATTGACTTAGCTAAACCATGAGCTACCATGTTGCATTCTCTGGGTTGAAAAACGACCTTATCGGTACCGTAGGCGTGCATGAGAGTCTTGATGTCTTCTACCAAAGTACCCTCCTTAGACCAACAAAGATCAACAGAATTCACTAAGCAAGCTACTTCTTTACTGTCAACTTCGATATCAAGAGGAATAATACCCACTTCAAGAGCGAAAAAAATGCCCGCTTTTAGTGCCAAAAGTTCAGTTACTAAAGGAGAGAAGTGAGCCCTACTTGGGTGAGCAATCGCTCCCATTAATTGTCCAAACTCATTCCGAATAATTGCACCTAACACTCTTCTTTCACCATTGCTTTCCAAAGCTCCATCGGAGTTTAATTTGTACCTTCCAACTGCAGGGGTTGACCAGGTACAACTTCTATTCACTTTTGGTTCAATGTGCCTATGGTTTGCACCAGAGAACTCCTCAATAATGTGATGAGCTTGTTGAATGATAAGGCAAGGATTTTTGCATGTTACCTTTCCGTGCCAACTTGAATTTCGCTCATTCCAGAGCTGCCAGCAAATTACAGCAAAAACTTCAACTTGTTCAGGTGGGTTGGTATGAATGATATGCTCTAACCAGTGGAGAAAAGAGTTGTGATGCTTCCCAGACTTATTCCAATGAGAAAACTTCCAAACTTTCTTGCTAAAAGAACATTCTGAAAGTGCGTGAAGGGCAGATTCCTCCATTGCTCCACACCTAATGCATTGGGCAGTCTCACTGATCTTTCTCCTTTGAAGACTTAAGGAGCATGGGAGAATATCAATTATAGCACGCCACAAGAACAACTTCATTTTGTTTGGGAGGTTTAAATCCCAAACTGTGTTCCAAAATTTCTTTTTCTCATTTGTTCTTGAACATTCACCCCTTGACTCTACTCTTATTTTAATATCCAACGCTGTCCTGTAGCCTGATTCTCATGTAGACTTGGGAACAAATGGTATCAATCAACCCCGCTCAGTGGTAAGTTGATTCCATAATTAATCATGCTCAATTGCTGTTGGATTTAGATCCAATAATGAAAAATAATAAAGTCGTTAGAATACAGATTATTTTTCACTACCAGATATAAATCCAATGAAAATCGTGCACAATTGAGTACAAATTAACTAGCCACCAGGGCATGCAAAAGTAATGGCTAAGCTTCACGGCCTTCACCAACGTTTCCAAGAAACAATGTAATAAATAAAACAAAATAAAAAGAAAATAGGATAGGCTTTCGAAAACCCGCAACCCTCTCCTACCCACAATTGCTCAGTGTAAGAAAATGAGGACAACATTGCAATAATTGAAGCAAAGTCGGAATTGAGCGGATGCTAGTTTAAAATATAAAAATAAAAAATAAAAAAAGGAGCAATTAGTAATCTTTTAAACTTCGCATTTTTTGAATTATCAGATCGGTAAACTCTTTCCCTTGCCTTCGTGGGTGGAAGGAATCACCAGGAAAAAAAAATATGGGAAGGCCCATGTAATGAGTAGTTCGATTTTGATGAAAGGATTGTTCTCATCATTTTGCTTAAGCTAACGGGTACAAGTGCTCTAAGAAAGTGACAGCTATTTTACTTTTGCTTATGTTGTTATCGAATTGTTTGATACAGATATTAGATACATTAATTATAGGATAAAATACTGTTTACTCCCTATATTTATAGGGTCACGACGTTTCGGTCTCTGATGTTTCAATTTCACCTAAAAACTCCCTAAACTCTCCAATTTTACTCCATTAGTCATTGTCGTCAACTTTCCGTCAAAAACTCCGTCATCTTGCTAACGTAGCATTCCTTTTACGCTAAAATGACTATTATACCCTCAATTATTTAAGAAAAAAAATATTTATTTAATTTTTTATTTTATATGTTTTCTTTTTACCTCTTGTTCTTCCCCTCTCTCGTCTCCATCTTCATCTTCACTGCAATCTTCAGCCACCACCAACCTCTGCCTTATCAATCATTCTCCTCATCTGATCCACCTCTCCCTTTTTTCCTCAAATAACCACTTCAATTTGTTCTTTGGACTACATCAAGGTTGGAAATCAACAAAGGAAGACCAAACAAATCGATAGCAACACAGTTCCAATACTACCAGAACAACAATACAAGAGCACAACATCAACACTAATTCGATCGATCTAGAATTCAATTCAAATCTTCAATTACAATTAATTAGGCTACCAGGGAACCAAGTGATGATCAAAACCATCAGAAAAGGCCAAAAAGACCAAATCACCGCTGTGCACAGTAGCCACACACGGTGGCCGATGCTGCCCAAAATATCAAAATCTCCAAATCTCAACCAAATTCAAAGTCAATTATACCAAGAGGTAGAGCTGGATAAGTACACAAACTCTGATACTTGAGTTGAAACCTAAGGTCGCCGGAAAACATGGAAACTCACAGGAAAACTCAAACATCTTCTCCTCTTCGATTCTCTCTCTTGGCTCATCATCTCAGCAAACCAACACCATAGAAACATTTCTGACGTCATGAGAAAGCTTCTAATATAGGTCTGACACCACGAATTGGCCGGAATCAGTGAATTTTCGACCAACCCGAGAACCTTTCGGGCTTCGTCCTGCCGTCGTCGTTGCTATTTTGGAGAAAGGAGGACCAGGCTCCGCTTCACACCGCCGAGAGGAAGAGAACCCGACCAGTCCGGCTTCCAGAAGTGGTCGAAAACTGGAGTTGCAATCAAAGAGGAGGAAGAAAAGTCTGAAGAGCAGAGAAGAGGAAGAAGAAGAAGAGGTAAAAAGAAAAGAGTGTAAAAAAAATTAAAAACTAATTTTTTTATCAGTGAAGGTAAAATATTCATTTTAGCATGAAAGAAATGTCACGTCAGCAAGATAACAGAGCTTTTGATGGAAGGTTGACGACAATGACCAATTGGGTGAAATTAGAGAGCTTAGGGAGTTTTTAGATGAAACTGAAACGTCAGAGACTGATACATCGAGACCCTATAAGTATAGAGAGTAAACAGTATTTTATTCTTAATCATACAAGTTTATAGTTTTCGTCGAAGTGTTAAAGTAATCTTTGATATATTTAAATTAAAATTAAACAAATTTTAATACGATCGATTAAAATTTGTAAATACATAGGCTACTTTGAATTACCAAAACTATGCCGAAATTTGAAATGTATTTAACATGGCGTATGGTATGACTAGGTATGGACAATGGACTATGGAGCCCTAAAAATGGCGGGTCAGAGGGTAAGAAGAAAGGCGGGAAATGAATGTTTGGAAATTACGATTGTAACCTGAACCCCTCTCCAACTCAAAAGCGATTTCCAGCCTCCAGGTTTTTGTCAGAAACGGGGTAACAATGGAAACGACGGAGCTGCCCAAGACTATCGTGCGCCGTGTGGTGAAGGATAAGCTTTCCGAGTGCTCCAAAGGCGACGGCGACCTAAACGTCCATAAAGAAGCTCTCACCGCCTTCTCCGAGAGCGCCCGCATCTTCATCCACTACCTCTCCGCCACGTATGCATCTCTCTCTCTCTCTCTCTCTCTCTCTCTCTCTCTCGTTCGATTTCGCACTCGTAATGGATTTTTGATTTGATTTGCAGAGCCAACGACATCTGCAAGGGATCGAAGAGGCAGACGATCAACGGCGACGACGTTTTGAAGGCGTTGGAGGACATTGAGTTCCCTGAGTTCGTCGAGCCTCTCAATGCCGAACTTGAAGGTAATTGGTTTAATTGGGGCATCATTTTTTGCACGTAAGGTGTTCGATGAAATGCTTGACTGAATGTGGTTGATTAGATCTAAAAATGTTGCGTGTGGTGCTTTTTGATGTCGGGAATCTGCAAGTTGAATTTATTCATTGGATGTCTTGAGAGAATCGGGTTTTGTTGGTTCGATTGCAGGGCTGAGGGAGAAGAATGCTGGGAAGAAGGCAGGAACATCAAAGGCAAAGGAAGCGAAAACAAAAGAGGCGAAAACGAAGGAAGTGAAAAAGAAGAGGAAATTGGAAGAACCACCACCCAAGGAAGAGGAAGAAAACCAAGGTGGCGGCGAAGGCACTAGTGAAAGCTCAAGCAAAGAATGAACAATTTCTGCTAGGTTTTGTATCACTTTGTTAGAATGGTTCCCGAACAATTACATGTTTGAGTTGCAATTTGGCCAATCATTTCTCCCCTGTTTGCACCATCAAAACTCATGCTTCGTGTTAAATATGCAACCATGTCTTACAGTGCATTGCCTAATTTGTAGCTCAAGTTTGGAATACCTCGGATTTTCTGGCAACAACTGCCCACCCAACCATAGGTTTTGCATCAATAAAACACTCGCTCATCTCATTTTACCCGAGTTTCACACCACGCAATGCCTCACAAGCACTTGTATACAATCCCCCTACTCTTATTCCTCATAAACGGGCAACCAAACTTAAGAGAATACCATACATGATACACAACGCAGCACAAAAATTGTTTCACTCAAGATTACATGTGGAAGAATGGCATGATGCCATTTTTTTTCAACCAACCAAACTGACGAATTCATTCTGCTAGTATGCCCTCTGTTGAACTTTTTGTTTTCTTGCCGTACTTGCAAGATCAATAATAGATAAACATAACAAATCAATTCTGACCAATAACAATACTTATGCAACTAATGAATACATCATTTATATAGCTGTTGCTGAATGAAGAATCAAAATCCTAAACGCACTTCCATAATAATCATGCTGTTACAACTTTTTAACCGTTACAAGCAGGACTAGTAGAGTACACAAGAGAATGCAGACCTTCCCAACTTGCAACAGTTACTAGAACAATCAATATGGGTGATACCTGCGCCCATGCCCAGCATCATTGTTGTGCCTTCCCTTATTTGAACCACCAGTACTCTTGCTACCACTCCCACCACCACCCCGGCCACTATTTCGCTGATGTGCATGCGGCGTGTGCGGGAGTGGGTGCGGGTGCGGGTGTTGGTATGGCTGCGGCCCTGGTTGTTGCCTGCAATAAGGATAATCAATTACTCTAGTTACTAAGTGCATTAGATCTATAGTGTCAAATATCAACCAGATCCTGGATTATCATTGAGATGACAATAATCACATCCTGCAATAAACTTCCTTTGGAACAATTACGCCGCCCATTTGGAGAACCGATGCACTACTGTATGTAAATTGTTCAAGCTAATTTCTAAAGCAATTGTAAGTCTAGGCATGTTTACCAGAGTATACAGACCAAGACCAACTTCTGTTAATGAAAAAATTAACAACTCACTGAGCTCATACTTATAAGCTCCACCAGGAAAATTTTCCCAAACAAATAAAACAGCAAGTTAGTTTTCTATGGATCAACTTCTTGTCACATCAAGCCTGAAGATACAATTACTTGAAACTAGAGCTCAGAAGTATAAGCCTCCTCTGCTTTACTATTTGATTTACTCTATTACTTATTTTACAAGGCAGACATAGAATGAAAAATGTAATGTCAAATATATAAGCAATTAAAGGTACTGAGCCAAAAGATGTACTGTGCTTACAAAACATATCCAATCCGTCCATCAGGCAGAAGCATCGGCATCATTGCCATGCCAGCAGGAGCGGGTCCTGGTCCAGGCATCAAAGGCTGCAATCAGGTTAAGGCAGAATCTTAGAAAATTTTGTCCTTCACATCTTTGTATGACATTGAGAACTATGAACTAAAAACTGTCCCAGATGAGATTGAATCTTTATGATTTTGGTTCTCAAATTTAGATCCGGTGGCATTAAGTCACCAAAATTTGCATGCCATATGCTCTGAACTAAGAATGCAAAATCATACAAGTCTATTTAAAGATCTACAATGCAGGGAGGGAAGAGCGCATACCAACCCCAGATGGACAAATATTTTCAAATAAAAAATAAAACAAACAAGTGAACACTGAACTTTTATATACATTGAGAAAAATGCTCTATTCAAGAATCAACATGTTATTTAAAGAGATGGACGTGTAATTTGGAGAACACTTTTCTGGGAACAGGGCCTTGCTATTAGTGTGAGTTACTCATAAGGTTATAATATACAAGTAATCAAGGAATCATACACTGATGCATGATCCATTTAAAACAGAACAAATAGAAGGCTTATTATTAAGTATCAGGGTCTAGTAAATACGATACTGGGCTTGGTACTTACATATTGGTTAAGAATAACTTTAGAATGTCATAACCTTGGAACTTTTGCAATGTCTACTGTGGATAGGGTTTACTGTTCCAACATTGGAAAAAACTTTTGTGGTGACTTTTAAGAAGAGGGTGTATTGTTTTAAAATTGGATTGGCCATAATTATATATATTGCACGCGCGCATGTGTGTACACACACAACCCACAGAGAGACATAGAGATGTTGAAATACTCTTGTAGCCTAATGTTTCATGATATTTACTTTATTGTCTACAATACAAGAAAAATAGTATTTATAGCCCATTCAAACTGCTAGAAAAGTTCCAAAACGGACATAATAGAAATCAGGGATCAACAGTCTAATCAAACACAAATAATAGTTATCAGGCCACAGAGAAAAGCCATTTGCAATATATTTCATATCCATTTATTGTTAAATTAGGAAATTCCATGAGCAATTTATGTGAAACGTACATTTTAGTGGACTTATTTTTTGAGAGTACCCAACAAAATCAGCATAGGTCGGCAGACATCTCACCTGTGCAAAACCTGCAGCACCATATCCTGCACCAAGAGCCCCATAGGCACCCCCAGGCACACCATAAACAGCACGAGGTGGATAACTAGCAATCAAGCCTGACCTCTGGGAATTCGATCCACCAGACTTTTGATCTGCCTGTGGCCTTGCAAGAGAGCATTCCAACAGCTGGCCTGAAGATAATGAGATCCATAAAAACTTACAAGTTTCTTCAAACATCATTTTTGGGAAGGAAAATGGAGGACAAAGAAAAAAGAAAACAGTTAAGAGTTTACGACATGATAGAATTTATTACCATCAAGTTCATAATTTTCAGTGTTCTTCAATGCTTTCATAGCACTTGACCTCTCTGAAAAATGTACAAAACCAATTCTATTCCTCTCCTGTCCGGATTTTGAAGCTGGCAGAACCACTTTCGTGATTTTCCCATGGTGTTCAAATAGCTTCTTTAACTGTTCTTGGGTCACAGTTTTGGGTAAATTCTTTACATAAACCGCCTTCACCTGTATTTTTTTATTTTGTTATTTTATGAGAACACAATTTCCAATGGGTAAAAAACAAAACATACACCAACAGAGGACATCCCACTGAAAGCAAGGCACAAACAAAAACAAAGCAATAACTTCACCAGTTAGAGACCAAGTACATAACAGAAGGTCGCAAAATAAGACACGAGAACTTTAAGCTTCCAGACAATTATCTTCTAGCTTGAAATTCTTGTGTCCTATTTTGTTATTTATTTTATGAGAAACACAACTTCCATTCAGTAAAAACAACGCATGCAACAATAGAGGACAAGGATCCCACTGAAGGCAAGGCACAAAACAAAGCAAAAATACTTCACCAGTCACAGACCAAGTACATAACAGAAGGTTACGAAATAGGACACAAAAGCTTCAAGCTTCCAGATGATTATCTTCTAGCTTGAAGCTCTGTTTCAAATAATACAGTTGTTCACCCACCAAGTAGTGAGATAACTATCAAGTATCAACAATACAGGAATCTACAGCAAAAAGCATATGAAAGGGGAATGAACAAGATATTCAAAAGGGGAGAAAACAATACAAGATGGACAAAATTTAGATCAAGCACAGACCATACCAACAAGATGAATGGTTTGCGGTTATTTAGGTAAGGGGATAAGGCCTAAAATACAATTAAAGTGCAGAAGTTATTTAGGGAAGCTGGGGTCTCCCAAAAGGGAGTCCCTACTCTCTTTTGTCAAAACCAGATCGCTTTTGACATTGTACCCAACAGAACTCCTGTGTTGATGCTCTGATAAGCAGAATTATGAATTCTTGTCTTTATCTCAAGAAGTCAATTTCCGAAAAACAAAAGATTGTAGTTTATTTGGTCATCCACCAAGTCAAAAGATTGACATTTCCTTTTAATATCATACTCTGGCTAGAGTTGAATCCTCAACCATCAGATGTGAAAGAAGCAAGGAGAAAGGGAAAAAAAAAAAAAAGTAACAAAATGACACCTGAGAAGCAGCAGAAGATTCGGCATTTTTAGGGTCTGCCCAGCTCACTGTTGGGGCATTATTATCCAGCTTAAATTTTGAGTCCATCATTTTCTGCCTTGAATAGTCAGCACATGCATGGTTATAGTAGTCAATGAAAGCAAACCCCCGGTTATTGCTTGTATTCTTCATATCCTGTAACAACAATTGAATAATCAAGGAAAAGAAGAAGCCAAGAATCAAGGAGAACAAGTGGGATCACTGACAACAAAATATAGTAGCCTCATCTTGGTTAGAAAAGAAGTACCGTCTTAGCATTGAAAACCCAGAACTAATCCCATCGAACTAACCCCAAAAGACCTTTTGGGTCCAAAGAGAAGTCTCCATGGTAGTGCAATGCACGATAACAAAGAAATCCAGAGTCAAAACTAAGGCTTCCTTATTTATTTATGTATTTTCTTCTCTTTTTTAAGGAGAAACAAACTTGTATTATAGTTCCCCAAGGGTAATTGCTATCTACCTACTCTTTTGATAAGTATTTTGGTATTTGAGGACTCTAATATATGTATTTGAAGCCTATGAATAACACTATCTCTTGCAAGGAAAACCAAATTCGGAGTGAACGAAAATTGAGTGTCTTAAAGCCTTAATATTTTTTCTAGCTTCTACTCTCTTTTATCCTTTCTCTAAAATTACAGAAGTCAAAACCACTTATTCTCTAAACCTAATCCATTTCTTAACATATATATTATTCTAGGCCCACCACAATCCTAGGTAACACTCACCATCACACATTTACCAGACACTTTTTAATTGCTAGAAAGTTCAACAGGCTGAGAACAAGGGATAAAGTAACAAACACATAACTTGCTAAAACAATCCAACCACAATTAGCAACCATATCGCACTAACCTTGACCAGTTCTATGCCGGAAACTCCAGGACCAACCTCCATCACAACCTTCCTCAGATCTTCTTCTCCCCAACTCCTTGGAACATTACCGATGAACAAACGGTGCTTTGCTTTAGATGTTGAACATTTTATTCTTTTACCCTGAGAGAGAGAGACAGAGAGAGAGAGAGAAACAGAGAGACAGAGAGAGAGAGAGACAGAGAGACAGAGAGACAGAGAGAGAGTCAACACAAAAGCAGAGCAGCCTATTGATAATAAATAACAAGAAAGAATGCCCAAAAAGTAAGGAAACAAAAGTTTTTATTTCTTTTCAGAAACAAACAAAAAGAAAAAAAAAAAAAAAATATATATATATATATATATATCAAGATTGTTAGTACTTGTATATCATAATTCAAGGTCAAGGATCAATTGTATGAATCCCCCTAAGCTATCTGCTTATGCAGAAAGATATTACGCTACCTTAAATTCGGTATTATTCAATTCATCAATAGCATTAGAAGCCATCTCCATGTTTCTGAACGTCACAAATGCAAAGCCCTTATTGTCACCTAAATCTTTTCCCTTCATAATCCGAACCTGTTGTAAAAAATAGTAGCAGTAAAAAGATTTGTTTTTATAAGAGCATAAAAATGGTACTTCATAAAAAGCAATTAACTTAACCTCTGTAACTTCTCCTACAGCTTCACAAAAGACCTTTAAGTCCTCCTGAGTAGCATCATGAGGAATACCACCGATGTAAACTTCAGAACCATGTGGAGGAAGGGCAAGAAGTTCAGCATGTTTTTTCTTCTCCTCTTCACTGCTCTCTGAGTTCTTGACATCAGTTCCAGTGGCAATATTAGCATCTTCATCATCCACCTCTTCTTCTACCTCTTCCTCTTCTTCCTCTTCCTCCTCTTCTTCCTCTTCTTCTTCCACTTCTTCTTCTATTTCTTCTACTTCTTCTTCTTCCTCAACCTCTTCATACTCAACCTCTTCATCCATTGCCTCATCAGGATCATTGTCTTCATCAATACCAACCTTCTCATCAGATGCTATTGACTTTTCAGGTTCAACTGATGAAGCATTTGTCTTTTCCCTTGGCATCTTATGTATCTAATAAAATAAGTTTGCAAGGCAACTGTGAAGAAGACACAGAAGCCAGAAGAGTTCATGGGAAGAAGTAAACACATATTGAAAGGAGGAAACAAAATGAATGGCCAAAAGGAGCTGCCTAGTATGACTCTCAACTGAACAGGGTTCATGAGGTCAGAATAAAAAGGGTTTTCAAGTTGAAAGACTTTTATTAAGGGATAATGATAACTTGAGAAAGGAAATAGAGTTTTCTGACTGACTATTGAATGATTTATCAATGAGACCACTGTCCAAACGAAAAAAATATTGGCTAGTTTAACCATCTCCAAGGATATATTTATCCACATTGCAATAACAACAATAGCTACGAAGCAGCATACAAGGATCTAGGGGAAAAATGTTATAGATAACGGAGTCCATATGGAGACATATATAATGCTTCATTGGTATGCAAATCGACAAAACAAAGGGGCAAAAAAGTAGCGCCTGAGATTCTATTTTGATCACTCAGATATAAAAGGAATGAGACCGCTGAAACAAAAAGGAGAACAAAGCCACAACATAGTCCAATTTGACAAAGATAATACCAGTTCCCACACAAATGTACCAATCTGATTACCTTCCTGCAATAAATTGACATATAACGACTGAGATGGGAGTGGACTTTACAGCTTCAATTTTCATGCACAATCATAATTCACTGTGAAGTAATACATCCTCTATGGCCCTTCCAATCCTTTCAAGAAAGAGAGAACTTGGACCAGTGACATTTCAATAGATACACATGAGATTACATAGAATAAGGTGTTTTCTTTTTTTTCACTTTTGATTCCAAATTTTGACTTGTGCTGAAATTCAATACCACAACAATAATTTTGCCGTATCAGTATAATCAATTTATGTCTTCTATAGCCTTGATCAAATGGAAAAAGAAATCATGAAGTCAAAATTCAAATCAGACTCACCATTAGATCTAGAAATGGTAAAATGTGAGCAAGATGTTAAATTTTGTTAACCATTTTGTTGCTATTGCGAGTTATAACAGAAGTTTAAGTTTGATTTTGCCTTTGTCGAAGCAAATCCAACATAAGTTGGGACAATTTAGAACTCAATACTGAATGCATTGCAGGCCATATCTTACATATAAGTTTATTTATTCCCAGTGGGTGCAATCATATATAGCCATATAGGTTCTATCAATAGTAGAATCAATCGAAGCAGAGAAAACAACATGAAACAGGTTACAGGAGTACAGTACCTACTCGAAGCCAGAAAATAGGCAACATTCTAATGTACGCGGTAACTAAATGAACAATGTGCAAACTTTTGAGGCATAATGGATCCTCTTTTCTCCTATACTCTTTTCCAACTTTCTCTCAAATGCTAGTTTAAAACCCCCAAATGACCAACGTGAACTACAAAACCTTCACCTGGATCATAGAATCCATCTAAAATTGAATATCCCAGCATAGCTGGACTAACTTTTTCACATTTTCACAACATAAAACTATTAACTTCCTTTTCACCATGATTTTAAAGCTTGAGGTACACAGATAATCAGAGTATACACTCACAACAATGGAATGGGATTTTCTTTTTCTTTTTTAATTTCTGAAGCTCAGCAAGCTCAATCAGTACCAAACCGACAAAGAAAATGTGAATGAATGAAATCAAGAAAGTTAAAAAAAAAAAAAAAAAAAAATTGAAACCCCGATAGAAATATTCCAAATCCCAACTAAGATACAAGGAGACCCAATCACATAACCCGACCATAAACTAGATTTCCACAACATAAACACAGACATTCAATAAACAAATAGTTGCTACATGAATAAACCAGTAAAGCATGAGTACCACACAGAAAAAGAGTGAGAAAAAGTACCCAGTAATCGTTGGAGATTGAGTTTTCGTTCTTCTGGGTTGTGCGTGAGGAGCAAATGAAAGAAGGGAATTCGAGAAGCTTGAATCTGAACTTGGACAGCGGCCAAATGGGTCTAGAGGGATTCTTGAAACCAAGTAGAGGTAAAGAGTCACTCAGTGTTGGAGCAAAGGAAAAGATTCGCTCTCGTTTACCAAACGGGGCTTCCCCTATGCTATTATACAGGTCGAGCTCTCCTACATATTTACAGAGTTTACCTTATACATAAACAGCAGTGTTACTGATCGTGTTATTCTAATCCCCTAGTAAACAAAATTTTCACAAAAAATAAAAAGTAAAAACTCGGCTACTAAATAGTACTAAGCTCTTTGACCCATGCATTCGCAGAGACTCACCGGGAATCAATGTAGATGTGCACAAATAAAACAATCACACCATTGCTTCATCTCCAAAAATGGAATGGGATTTCTTTTTTATTTTATTTTTTGAAGCTCCACAAGCTCAATATGAAACTTTCGAGGTATTTTCTGCACTCTTCGTTCATTTCTGAGTTTTGGTAGATAAAGAAGATGTTGGGATTGTTGTGAGGAGTAGTTTGGTGTATAGTTTGTACCCCAAATTGCAGCTTGATGTGGCGACGCGTGGCGACGCGTCCAACCACTTTAGGGCTTTTGTTTTGGTGAGTCAGGTAGATGGTAACATTACGGACTTGTGGATATGAATATTGAATCGATTGGTGTACATTTTGAAAATGACTGAAATTTTTGAAGTTTCGAGATTTCGGGGTATCATTCATGATGATCGGACCATTGGATCAACTACATTTTTTGATAGGTTGTTGAAGTTATCAAGTCAACATAACCTATGAAATTTGAGCTTTTTCGATATGAGTTTGACCTTTCAATGAATTATCGTTTAGGGGTTTCAGTTTCATTGTCATGAATTTATTTTCAATTCTCACAATGAGTTATTCATATTATAAATTTGTTCATGGTGATATGTAGATCGAGCTCGAGGAAGAATTCGTCGGACGGTCAACGTAGCAATAATTCAGTGAAGGGACATTTATTTTTAAATTAATTATGCATGCAGTATTTTATTTTGAATATTGATTTATCGTATTGATGATCCCAACACCTTAAGTACTCATTATAAGGCCTCCATTAGCTAGTCATGAACTTTGTTTGAAAAGTTGGGACATCAGGAGGTAAAGAGTTACAAGTGTTCAAAAAGAATGAAGTAAGATTAGGGTAAACAACATATCATTAGCTGGCTGAATTACAGATTTTTATTATTTAATGATTATTATTATATTATTTGAGCATTGTTGATTTATTGGAGTTTCATAATATTATGTTTTCGATTACATGATGATAATTTTTAACATTGATTAAGTTTCCAAGTTGTTTTCCTTTTCGAAAGTTTTTATTAATTTCATATCGAGTTTCTTTCCGCTATACTTCATGAAATATTAATAATAATATTGTATATTTATTATTTTATATTTAAGAATAATAAGTACTCTTAATATTTTATAGTTAATATTGTGGAAAATAATATTTAATTATTATAAAAAACAGGTTTGATCGACCTAAATCCGTGTTTGATCTGTTAAATAAACGGATTAACGGATTAAATTTTCAATGCTTTTCCTTGGTCTTTTGCAGTTTTTCGTGCCCAGTCTGCAGATAGATTGAGGTCGAGCGTGTGTAGGAGTCGAGGCATAGTGCCCATCACCTTCATCTCTATTGTAGGTTACATGTTTAACCTACTTATATCTTATTTAAGTTGTTTACCTAGATTGCTCTGATGGCCTGTTTTCAATTGTAATAGCAGTAAATTGAGATTCGAGAATTGTGTTTAAGATTACTTTTATATTACATTTTAGAAGTTGAATGTTAAGGAGAGCATGTAGGTTGTTGGAGTTGGAATTGTGGTTGAAAATACTAGAAGTGATAAAATATTTTTACATGCTCGGGTAATCCACTTTTAAAATAAATTTGCCAACTTTCTGGTGGGGTTTTCTTTAAGGTGAGCCATGCATGTAAGCCCACTTCAGATTTCATGGTAAAATCTGAGGCAGATTCTGTCATTATAAGTTAAGCATCTTTTGAAATAAGTCGTACCAAACTGGGCCTAAAGCAAGTCCCATGAATACTCCATCTGTATTGCGAAGATTTATGATTATTATCAAATAGCACTGGAAAAACAAATAAAATTAAACTTGTAAGCTGTTACAACCCGAATCTAAATTTATAGATTTACGGGTCTTTCGGATGGTAAACGAGAGTTATTTTAATTTCCGACTCAGTTTTGACCGTTTAGGGGGCCCTAAATAATTGACTTTTGTTTGGGTCAAAATTTGAGAAAACTTTCTTCATGAAATTCATAGAGAGCGTTAAACCGAGCGCGTGCATACTTGGTTCGTAAAAATTGGAGTTCGTATGCGTACTTGGTATAAATTCAAATTTTTACTGTGGGTAGGTCAGAACCTACCCCCTCCGGTAACTCTCTCCCTTTCTCTCTCCTCTCCCCCGCGATCTCTCTCTCTCCTTTCGGCCTCACCTCTGCAACTCAGTCGTCCACCCACCTGGGGACGAGCTGCGACCACCATTCCCTTCCTCCTCTCACTGTCGTCGACTCACCTGTGGCTGTAGAATACCGTGCCGTGGCCAGAAAATGACGGGAGCTGGCCGATAACTTGTGAACCAGTCTTAAGTCAACGATGAGTTCGTGCTTTTCCAGCCACCTCTGGGCAATCGGTCACGTCCATCAGCCTCGCCTCATCATCCCGATCCTGTTTGATCCATCCTTGCGCCGCCTCTCGGCCTGTGGCCGCTGTTTGGCTCCAGTTTTTCTTGAGCTGGTCAACAGTCTCTTTTCTTGACCGTTCGGGTGCGGTCGTCGGGGGTGTCCCTTGACCTGACTTCTTCTGAGCGATTGTGGACGAGGAGAGCACCAACCTCATCGTGGGATTCTTTGTGCCTCGTGGCGAGGACTTTTGCTGAGCTTCTTCAAAATCACAATCGATACTCGATGTTGTAGATCAAGCAGAGCGAAAACCACTAGGAAGTGAGGAGAACTTGCTAAAGCGTGACTCTAGCTTAGCTGGTTTGCAAGGGCGTTACCCTTGCTTGGCTGGTTCCGTAATCGTTGTGGTCGTGGTACTACAGTCGGCTCCCGAGGAGACTAGGACCAAAGCACTTTGATAGAGGGTTTGGTGGTACTGAAAGTTGGCTCCTAAGGAGACTAGAACTTGGAGTGTGATCACCGATAAGAGAAAGAGAATGAGAGGAGTCGCTCTTAGAGAGGTTGCTCTAGAGAGAACTTAGATCATCTTATAGATGTTTTGATGAGTGAATTGGTGAGATGATACTTGTTGTAGCCTCTATATATAGGCTTCCAAGCAACACTATTTGGCCTCTAAACAAATCATAGTGGGTTAGGTTTGAGCACACAAACACTTAGTGGATTTGTTAGGCAAAATTCACTAAAGTGTTAGTGAATTTTGTTAGGTGAGAGCACTAACACTTCTTTATTCCTTTAATTTTTATCTCCACTAAGAACTCATATTTAACCTTCGACTTCTTCATATGAAATGATCCACCATGGATGTAGATTATTGTGATAAAATTTCAGAATTTATTTCCATGTGATTGGGTCGGAAATGCTACTGGACTCCTTACAGGTCCAGTTTTCCAGTTTTGCTTCTGCAGAAAATTGGATTGATTGTTTGTAGGTTTTCCACTCCGAACAAGCTCTAGCACTCTTCATAAGAAATGATCATTGGGATGTCTAGAATGAATCTGGAAAGTTTCAATTCATTTGAAGTTCGGATGGTTAGTCTGCCGCCCCTCCTTCCTTGTTAGCTTGGTTTCTCCTAGCTGAAGTAGGAAAATGTGTTAAAGTTGACTTTTCATTTCCATGCTTCCATAGTAGGCTTTATTTAGCCTCTAAATATATATATATATATATTTCGAACTTGTCGACAATATATAGCTTGAGCCACTGACATTGGCTCAATTTCTCCAAGACGTGCCTTGTCAGGCCAAAATGTTCATTTTGAGTCCAAACATTGCCCCCCAGACCTCGAAGTCAAAGGTCTTCGTCTTGATTGAAGAGGTCTTGAATCAGTACCGCTCTTATAATATCGTTGCTCCGAAGCCACTTGTATTGGCTTGACTGAAATTACTTGATTGATTCCATATAGGCCTCTAAATAGGCCATAAAGCTTGGATGCCACAATCTGAATTGCCTTTGTCATAAACTGATGCTTTCTTTGCCAACTTTATTGCCCCCGTATCTAATGTCTGGTATGCAGTGAATTGGCTAAACTTAGGCAGGTTGTAGGATATCAGAACTTTAGCGTGCCCCCCATGCGAAGGAGACTGCTTTTGATTGCGAATGAGGATCCTTCTCTTCTTTGGTGGTAGCTTCGCCATGTGTATAGCAGTAAGTATCTGCCTTGATCGCTGGCTCTCTATTGATTTTCTCAAATGTAGGTGTTTGGAGCCTTTTTGCTGGCTAGATCAAGTTTGATCAAGGCCTACAGTACTTGGCAAAATAAGATGCTGAATAGCAAACTGTTTGCTGCCATTTAATCCTTCGTGAATCTTATGCTGAAGATGATGATTGAATCATAGCTATCGTCATCATGACATGTGACGAAGTGAAACCACCATATTTGCTGCAACTTTAGCATCTAAAACCGAATTGGTTTTAATCATGTTTTATTAAAAAAAATCAAGCCACAATGCTGGCCTTACGGTGGTAGGAAAAGGTGAAATATCTTCACTGTTGCCTTAAATGCGATTCTCAATATGGAATAGTGATTCATTAATTATCAACTAGGGCCACTCACTGGCCCAGATAATAAATTAATCTCCAAAACACCTGAGCTATAAATCAAGGTTTAATGGAGAAGTGTTCCTTGTGACCCAGAAATGACATCCAAGAAACCATTCATTATCGATCAGGCAGATGAAATCATTGAGAAAGCCACATTCACATGGCAGACTAACATGAGTGTTCGATGTAGAACTCAGACCGGAGTGGAGAGAAGCCGACTGATGGGCTTTAGTGGCTGTGATAGTCAAGCGAGTCTGGGTCCCACACCTCGCGATCGTTTGCCAGATGTTGCTATGGCCTATTATGGGCTTCCCATCCGCCGTCCCATAGCGGTTCTTCAGCAGGTGCCTGGTGATTTTAGCAGTTGGGGACCAAGGAGGAAAGTGGGTTTCTGGCCTACCATTGCTCTCGAGGAAAAGGTTTGGTATCAGGAGGTCCGAGCGAGAGATTTGGCTCGATGGGATGCGGTGGTTATCACCCAAACCATCGATCTATGCTTCTGTCTTCCCCATAATACTAGTCCTGCACCGCTAGCCGCCGCTCTTTGCTTCTGGAACACCTCCAGCAATACATTCGATTTCCGATTTGGGCAGATGAGCATAACTCTGCTGGATGTTCTTACCATCACGGGGTTGCCTATTGATTTTGACCCCTATGTGCATGGTCAGTTTGATGGTATTCAATTTCCTTTGAGAATGGATATGGCTGGTCGGGGGCATTACAGTAAATCCTACCCTGTCTGGTGTGATTATTACCGCACCCAGTGTGACCATACAGGAGGTATCGCATTCCTTGAATTCTGGCTTTGCAAATTTATCTTTTGCACTTCTTCCAACAAACCTATTGGGCGCTGGAATTCTCTGGCCACTGCTCTCTACAATGGTATTTGCGTTGGCCTTGGGCAACCTGTATTGGGTGTGTTATATCGCTCCATTTATAGAGTTGTAATGCGCCCCTTTGATACTGACATTAGTGGTCCATTATGGATCCTTGCCTTTTGGTTGCAGATTTATTTCCCTCGCTTTCGTCGCGGTGATATTCCAAAGGAACCTTCAGTCGATTCCCTTTTGGGGAACTGGCTTTATTGCAATGTAAGGTATCGAGCTCCACCCTACTCCGAGTGTTTTATTTACTTGTACTTGTTGGGAAAGATGCTGGGCCCAAAAATAGTCCTTTCTAGGCGATTCCCTCCTCCCCTTGATGATGGCTTTCTGCCCAATGGACACGATCATAGCGAAAGAGCCCTCTTGGCCTTTCGTCGAGCCATCTCCTGCTTGGATATTCGTCTTACCACCGACCGCATAAGTTATGAGATCTATGCCCCTAACCACTTTGCTCGCCAATTTGGGTTGGCCCAGTTGGTACCCTGGCCTCTGGTTGATTCTGCCAATTACTACACCTCTTGGCGGAGATTTGCCCCACCTGGGTCTGCCTCCTTTCAGAGTCAGTTTACTTTGATAGTGATTCCCCCTTGGGTCAGAGCACTGTATCCCCTCAACGATGTCGACAATGATTATGTTGATTGGTGGAAAGAAGTGTCCGTGAACTGTTGGGACTTGCCACATGACGAACTCTTCGTCCAGATCTTTCGTGGAATGAGTAGTCCTAGTCCGGAGGATCGCAAGATTCTTAAGCGCTTCTCCAACCCTGCAGCACAACTTCCGCGACTTATTCTACCTTCTCGCTCATCGTGTGCAGGGATACAAATCCACGAGCCTAGGGGAACAGTAAGTTTTTGTCTTTCTTCACCATTCCTTTTCCTTGTCTTGATTTTCCCGCTCTTATTCCTGAGTGTGTTTTGCAGCAAACTACCCGGAGCAAGACAGCCTCTGTTCAGGCTGGGAAACAAAAGGCAATAGCAGAGGGGACTCCTAAGGGAGAATCTTCTCATGATGAAGATTCTGCTGAGGTAATTTGGTTAAGAATGATCCCAAACTTGCATTTTTGGTGCTTTCCCACTTTTTGAGTTGTGATTCTTTTGTCGTGCAGGCCACTTCTTTCTTTGCTTACAAACGCGATCGAGCTCAATCCATCGAAGAGAGTTTTGAAGATGACGAACCTCTGGGAATGCGATTGGTAAACTCTGGCCCCGTCTTATTCTATTTAAATTTTAGAATCTGGGCAGGATCTTCATTATGTATCTTTTGACAGGTTCGTCAGAGGACCACTGATCCCTCTCGCCTGAGCGAGGCTAGATCCTCAGCTGTTGCAGAAGAGCCAACTCTCTCGCTAGTTCAAGCATCAACTAACCCCGTGGCGCCTCTTCCGTCTCCCACATCTAAAGAGCATCTGCAAGGTCCTACCATTTTAATAACGATCTCCGATGATGAGTCCTCGGAGCATGAAAGCGTGGAAAGCCACTCTGAGGCTTCTGCCGCTTACGAGGAACTGATGACGACAGAGATTCTCGCGGCACTAGAGGTCGAAGAGGTGAATGAGGTGAGGCCTCTTCCTCTTGGAGACCACATACCAGATATTGACCCGACAACTCGAGAGGTAAGCCACTGTTGGCCAATGTTTTCCATTTCCCTTTCTGATCTAACCCCGCTCTCTGACATTTCTGAATCTGACCAGGATTCTATTTGTACCGAGGAGGTGGCTGCAAACGTTGGGGGTTCTATCGGCGGGACAATCGCCCTAGAGATGGAAAATGATACTGACGGAGGTGGTGCCCCCCAAGTCTTGTGAATAAATGAGACAACCGTCGGAGCTGAGGGCTCTGTGCTTGAATTTGCTCCACTTGCCCATGGTGAGCCGCGATTTGAGTTTCCAGATTCTCCTGCGGCTGAAGGGACAGACCAACCTGTTGAAGATGAAGAAACTGAGGAAGCTGTCCACCCATTTGCAGTGGTGGTTTGTGATCCTGTGGCGCCTCCCCCGCCTCCTCCTCCTACCAGATTCGAGAGATTGATGAGGGTGTTAGAGGTAACTCCTCCTTCTACTGTGGATGAGGCTAAGTTGGTGCTTCGTGAACATCTAGGTCCTTGGGTATTGGAGACTGACATCCTCCCGCGAGTCTTAGAAGCTCTAAGGTATCTCCGCCAGGAGAAGGCTTTGACTCTATGGCAATTTAGTGCTATCGACTCTTTGCTGAATGAACTTGATATGACCCGCCGGCGTCAATCGACCACGAACACCCAGGCTCACGACGCTCAAGAGGCTTTGAATAGTGTCTCTCAAGAAATGGACCTCTCCCGCGATATTTTAAATGAGCGAGCCATCCGCCTACGGGAACTACAAATCCAAAGGTCCGACTTCAAACTTCAAATCGAGAACCTCCAAGCCCATTTAGCCTTTGTTGAGAATACGATTGTTGTAGAAGAAGCTCAACTCGATGAACCTTTGGCTGCTTATGAAGAAATGGGCCGTAACCTGGCCCATATCAGAGAACAGGCCACTCAGGCCGAAGCTAGTGCCATTGCGGCGAAACGCCACGTGGAAGAACTTTGTTTGAAATTGAGCTTTGCGGGCCAATCTCTGTAGGTCCCCTCGAAAACCGTTCGGTTTCCCACATGCTATTAATCTCTTTTTTTCCGAGATTTAAGGCATTAATCACTCGTTGAAAAACAATGATCGTAAAAAAAATAATCTCGTGAAAAGAATAGTTATCTCCTCGAAAACCGTTCGGTCTCCTCACATGCTACTAGTCCCTTTTTTCCCGAGATTTGGAATCACTAATCTCGATTTACTGTCATCAGTTTTGAAATTGAGCTTCATCCAAGGGTGGGGATTTGCCTGAAGTCCCTATAAATAGTTGTATTTTGGGAAGGGAATACTCACAACAACTTTTCTGAAATATTCAAGAAATGTCCTTTCAGTTCATGCTTCTTTTTCTCCTTCTTCACAAATCTTCCCCTCATGAAATGACCTTTAGCCTCTAAATTTTAGGCTTTATGGCGTAATCTTAAGCTGGGTTAGGCCTTATGGCCTAATCTTAGGCAACCCCTTGTTTCGCCCTTCTGAAATTTTGCAACAACAATGCCAGGCTTCAGATTGGTTTAGAAACGTGAGGGGGCTCCGAGTGTGGGATCCACAATCATGCGAGATCATTTTTGTTAGGATCCCACACGCGGAGCGAAACGGAGAAAGGGAGGAAGGCCACTTTGTGGTTCATCTTTCCTCCTCTGTTTCCTTCCTTCTGGACCCGGCCCGTGTTGTGCCCTCTAGATGGAAGGGGCTTTGGTTCTCACCTCCTTCTCCCCCTTTCTCTTCTTGAAAGAATCTTGGAGGGAATGAGAAGGGATGGGCTCTTTGAAGGAATAGGTTCAAGCTACAGAATGGTTGTTCCTATACTTCACGTCCAACTAATGGTGGTTACCATGGCTAGAGCGGGTGCAGTGACTCAAGCTGATATTCGGTTCCTTCACTCTCTGCCCTTCCCGAGATAATTGCGTGGCTCAACCGACGTTGGATTCTATAGCTGCTTCCAATTGAGGGGGCTTGGAGTCTTCATTTTCTCTCACTGGAGTCTCCCCTTCTCATGTATAATGGTGTTGGCCAAGCCTATGTTGTATTCCTCTACCGCTTCCATGTAAATGGGGCGCGGAGGCTCCGTTACTTCTCTTTTTCCTTCCTGAAGTCTGCCTCTCCTTGGTATAATGGCGTTGTTTAACTCGGCGTTGGATTCCATAGCTGCTTCCACTTGAGGAATGATTCAAAAGATATCTGAGGATTCCTGTTTTTGTATTTTAGCCACCTTTGGCTTTGTAATGAATGTACTGCTTTTGGCCGCAAAGCACTTTATGAATATAATAATATTTTTTATCCTGGTATTCCAATATCCGTAAGAAGCCAAGAATTGTGTCTCGCAAGACCTCAAATATAGGCCCCCATAGTTGTATATTGAAAATAATATGAACTTTTAAAATATGTTCTGCGTCAAAACGAGCCTCGTGATGAGGGTTTTGAGAAAATATTTATCTTTTGGATCCACTTGTTGCCCCCAACTCAAGTTGCATTAATTAGCTGTTGAAAACTCCACCGTGAAAAAATAATCTCGTGAAAAGAACAGTTACCTCCTCGAAAACCGTTCGGTTCCCTCACGCGCCAATAATCCCTTCTTTCCGAGATTTATGGCAATTTTAATCACGCTTTACTGACACTTAGTTTGACTCTTCTCTTTGACCGTCCATCCAAGGGTGGATATTTGCATGCCTATATCTTCCTTCACATTATAAACCCAAATTTCCAATCCCAATATCGTTTCATCAACTCGAATATTTTTAACAGCAATCTTTCTTAATTACTCATCATCACCACTCTTCAATTTATGCATTCTCTCAATCCATCACCAATGGAACCACAAAACCGGCATCCAACCAAGGATAGAGGAAGTAACAAAGCAACCGGGAGTAGTGCTAACATGCTTCGCAGGAGGAGCAGTACTAGGTGGATTCCCACTACAGATCAGATAAGAATCCTCAAGGAGCTTTTCTACAATAAGGGCGAAAGGTCCCCAACTATAGAGCAGATTCAAAGGATCTATTTCCAGCTAAAATGGTACGGCAAGATCGAGGTCAAGAACGTCTATTATTGGTTCATGAACCAAAGGCTCGGGAGAAGCAGAAGAAGAGGTCCACTTCGGATGTTCATGTGCCCATGCAAAGATCAGGGCTTGTTGGTGCTGATAATGTTACCAATTGGAAACATGAGGATCAGTATATTAACTTTGGATCTTCTGCACCTGCTTTTGCTTCTTCCGCTGGTGTGATGATTGCTTTTAACAGGCAGATGGGGAACTATGGCGGTTATGGATCTATGAACATGGAGAATAGTGTTAGGGATTGTTCAATCTCAGCTGAAGGGGGAACTAGTTCTACTTTCTATGACATGAATGTAGAAAAAACTTTCAAGGAACAAAGAGAAGAAGATCACCAGGAGATTGAAACCCTTTCACTGTTTCCCATGCATGGTGAGGACATCTTTAGCAAAATGAAAACTACTTCGGATGGAGGTGGCAGTTACAGTGGTGGATCTTACACTTCCCTTGAGATCAGCCTTTCTTGCAAGGCAAAGCTGGAAAAACCTTCCGAAGCCGCTGATTTGGCTTAGTAGCTTCATGAGTGTAGGAACACTTAGAATTGTCCCCTAAGAGTTGTATCTATAACTTTTTTTTATAATAAAATATCATGAATATTTATATACAAAGCTGCCCAGTGGGCGGGTTTAGGCTTAGTATGGTATAGTGTTGCCCCCTAGTGTTGCTAGGCATAGCGCATAAATGATTATGGGCCTTAAAGACAGGCCTTCATAAATGGGGTTTACGAATGTAGGAACACTAGAATTGTCCCCCATGTCTTATGCGAATAAACTGTCTACGACTCCTCTGTGTCCCAAACATTATGAAAGTATTTCTTCAAGTATCTCCCATTGATAGGGTTATGATGGACAGCTCCATCTAGGTCCTTGAGATGAAAAGCTCCTTTCTCTAAGATTTTATAGATGATGTACGGGCCTTCCCATTTTGGAGTCCTTTGCCGCGACCATCTAATTTTTCGCCAAGCGGGAGAACTGCTTTCCAAACCAACTCTCCTTCCCTATAACTCCTTCCCCGCGTCCGCTTGTCATAGGCATGAGCGACTCGTTGCTTTTCCATGACCAAATTATCTAAAGCCTCCAAGCGCTTTTCGCTAAGGTCTTCATGTTCCTGCCACATAGCCTGAACGTAGTCTTCTCCAATGAGATGATGTTGCTCTTGAACTCGTAATGATTGGACGTTGACTTCCAAGGGTAGGACTGCATCATGGCCAAACATCAAAGCATAAGGTGTTATCGCGGTAGGATTCCGCTTAGAGGTGCGGTAGGCCCAAAGAGTTTCATAAAGTGTCTCATGCCACTGTCGTGGATTAGCTTCCAACATTTTCTTCAGCAAATTGATAATGATCTTATTGCTGGCCTCCGCTTGACCGTTAGACTGAGCATAATACGGACTGGAATGGATGAACTATATTCCCCATTCTCTTGCCAGTTTATCAACTTCACCACCCATGAAAGCTGCCCCCCAGTCCGAAACAAAAACTTTTGGGATCCCAAATCTACAGATGATGTTTCTGAATAGGAATTGTCGCAATGTGCCACCAGATGCTTCCTTCAAAGGTTCTGCTTTAACCCACTTTGTAAAGAAATCAGTCGCGACGATGATGAACTTATGTTGAAGTGATGAATGTGGGTGAATCATCCCAATTAAATCCAGCGCCCATCCTCTTGCGGGCCAAGGTTGTATAATGGGCTGTATTGGAATATTAGGAATATGCTGGACCGGCCCATGAGCTTGGCAGTCCAAACAACCTTTAGCGAACGCGATACAATCCTTCAAGATACTGGGCCAAAAATATCCTTGTCGTCTGAGAAACCATCGCATCTTTGGACCTGCTTGGTGAGCTCCACAAATGCCAGAATGAACTTGGCGCATAAGTTGTTTGGTTTCGCGGCCATAAACACATCTGAAATCCATGCCATCTTCTCCTCGTCTGCGAAGTTCATCACCTCTGAGGAAGTAGTTGAGGGCAAGATAGCGAATCTTTCTATCTGTGGTCTGATCAAGATGCTTGAGATAATTTATCAAAGGGATACGTCAATCCACGTCAATGGATTCCAGGGTTGCGACTGACGTATCGTCTGGAGGATCTCTTCTCGCCATCCATGAAGGAAGGGTGTGACGCTCGACTTTAAGGATTCTCTCCCACACGCCATATCTCAATGTCACCTCTGTTGCCAGCTGGGCCAACTCATTCGCGGCAAATTTCGCTCGCGAGGAATGTGCTCAAGATGTACGTTATCAAATTGGTCCAACAGTTCTAATGTCCTGTTCCAATAAGGGACCAACGTGAAGCTATTGCATCTGAACTCATTGCACAACTGATTGATAACCAAGAGAGAATCGCCAAGTATTTGTACATCTCTAATTCCCATTTCCAGCAGTACTTCTAGGCCTATGCTTAAGGACTCATATTCTGCCTGGTTGTTGGTACATTGAAACTCCAACTGGAATGAGTACGAAAAGTGATCTCCAGCCGGATTCTCCGGTGCAATTCCTGCTCCTGCTAGCGTATCCGTTCTTGACCCGTCAAAATATAAAACCCAAGGCTGGAATGAGACTGCGGCTTGATACAATGTGGCGTACTATGGGCGATCTAAATTTGTGACAGCGACCTCTAAATCTCTAACCGCGGGGAGATCTAGCATAGGGTGATGTGCCAGAAAGTCCGCAATCGCTTGCCCCTTTACTGCTTTCTGTGGGACATACTGTAATGAGAATTCTGATAAGGCGAGCACCCACTTTCCAATACGGCCTCTCAGGATAGGTCGCGATAGCATATACTTAACTAGATCGGTTTGAGCAATGATGCAAGTAGTAAATGACAACATGTAATGCCGTAACTTGCATGCTGAGAAGTATAATGTAAGACACAGCTTTTCCATTGGAGTGTACCTTGTTTCGCAATCTGTGAGTGTCCTACTGAGGTAAAAGATGGCATGTTCAACACCCTCTTCATCATCCTGAGTGAGGAGGCTGCCAATGGAAGCCTCAACTGCTGAAACATACAACTTTAATGGAAATCCAGCTCTGGGAGGAACAAGCACTGGTGGGCTCGCCAGATAGGCCTTGATTTTATCAAAAGCCTCTTGATGTTTAGGTTCCCACACAAACTCATTCTGTCCTTGCAACTTCAGTAGTGGGGAAAAGGGCTGGATTTTGCCAGCAGAGTTAGAAATGAAACGTCCCAAAAAGTTGATCTTACCCAGTAGTCGCTGTAATTCTTTCTTCGTTCGCGGGAAGATGCGTTGATGACCGCGTTTGCCTTATTCTCAGGGACCTCGATGCCCCTTTGATGGACAATGAATCCTAGGAAATCGCTTGCCTGAACACCAAAAACGCACTTGGCGGGATTCATTTTGAGATTGTGTAGCCGCATGCGCTCGAAAACGTTTCTGAGATCCGTGAAGTGATCTCCACTCTTCTTAGACTTCACGATGACATCATGAATGTACACCTCTAAGATCTTCCCAAGTATGTCGTGGAAGATCAGGTTCATGGTTCTCTGATATGTTGCTCCGGGATTCTTCAGTCCAAAAGGCATGACCACATATTCAAAAACTCCCATGAACCCAGGGCAGCGGAATGCGGTCTTGTGTCTATCTTCCTCCGCAGCAGGTATCTGGTGATATTCCGCTGTGCCATCCATGAAAGACAACAGTTTGTACCCTGCAACTGCGTCTACCAACATGTCCGCCACCGGCATAGGGTAGACATCTTTAGGTGTAGCTAAATTAAGGTCTCTGTAATCTACGCATACCCTCATCTTGCCATTCTTCTTGCGAACAGGCACTATATTGGGCAGCCACTGATTGTGCTTGGCTACCCTGATAATGCCCGACTTGTGCATCTTCTCAACTTCCTCTTTAACTAGTACTTGGGTCTCTGAGTTCATTCTTCGCTGCTCTTGCTTCAAAGGCCTCTTATCAAGTAGTGTTGGTAGTTGTGGCATACCAAGTCTGGCGATAGGCCTGGCATGTCCTCGTATTTTTCCGTGAAGCAGTCCTTGAATTCTAGCAATAAGTCGATGAGCCTCTGTTTCTCGCTAGGCTCTAAGTAAGTGCTGATAGCCACTTCTATAGGTTCATCAATTGTTCCCAGATTGACCTTTTCAGTAGGGTCCCTAACCTTCGGAGGTGTGTCATCCAATGCCTCTGGAGCAAGCTGAATCTCTTCTTCCTCCTCTTCTTGGTCCGTGAACTCTTCATAAACAATTTCTAAGGTCGCAATTCAATCATAGGCCTTTTTTTCCACCAAGTATGAGGATAGCCTCTCGTACAAGGAATGGAAGGCCTCTATCCCTTCCTCTGGAAGGTCGTAATCCATTAATTATCCATTGCGTGGGGCACAGCATGGCCGGGCCTCGCTAGGTCTTCTTTTGCGAGCGTGAGTCCCCACTGTACCAATTCAGAAGCCGTCACCCCTGTGGGGCGGCCCTTATTATCAATGCAACCGACTTGCAATGGAGTAATTGGCTCCAAGTAGTACTTTGCATCTACGTAATTCGCGGAAACAGAAAAAGGGCGGGGGTCTGCTTTAATTATCTCAGCCTTATTTGTCACCCTATTCCACATAATCAGCTTTTGGTGGAGTGTTGACGAAACACAATAGCTTCGGTGAATCCAATCTCTTCCCAGGATGACACTGTAGGCCGCGTAACATTCCGTAACAAAGAATGCATAAATGCTTTCTGAGGGACCCACCTTGATTTTTAGGAACAGTAAACCTAACGTCTTAGTTACTGTGCCCGCGAAGTTCTTCAATGTGAGAGAGGTAGACTGGATCTTCTCCTTCTTGATTCCCAAAAGTTGCATGGTCCTTGTAGTAATGACATTCACAGCCGCACCGGTATCAACCATTATCTTGCTGACCTTAGTCCCATTAATTTCTGCCGTGATATACAAAGGTCGCATGTGTTGCACCATGGCGGGTGTGGGTCTTGTGAAGGTCATGAAGAAACCCTTGCTGTTAGCATCTTCAGTCTCAAGGAACACTGCTTCTTTCACTGGCGTTGTTGCGGCTGAAGTGATCTGCAACTGCTGTTCTCCAATTGCGTCAGCTTCTATGCATACTTAGCAAGGAGCACATAAACCATATTGCAAGAGATATCCACCATTTGTGTTTCGTCCATGTCATCATCAAGATTGAGCTTGGGTTCATCTGTTGGGATATCGGCGTTAAACTATTTAACCATGAAAGCAACCAAGGATTCCTCCGGGGGGACCACTGCTTTGCCTTGTTCGTGCTCTTATATTATAGGAATCTGGTTCAGTGACTCTGAAATTTGTTTCGTCCCTGGCACTTCATCTGGGAAAGTGACCACCAAGTTTTGAACTTTCTACACAATTGAGGACCGATTGTCTTTGCCCCCCAGCTTGTCGAAGATGGAAGGCTCGCTATTTCTTCCTTCGTGAGATATTCTCCGCCAAACATTGACTTTACGAGCTGGCGGCGGTTCTTGCCTCGCTGGAACTAGGGACTTCTCCTGAGCGCTGATCTTGGGGGCACATGGCTTTTGCCCTTAGCGTGATACTTTGGGCTGCGGTTTCTGAACTTGTGGGGAAACGAATATCTCGGAGGCCAGTACCTCCAATTGTCTTTGATACTCTTATGGAGGTTTCAGTAATTGTGATGGTTTGATCAGTCCTTGATCTAGTGCTTCCAAAGTTCGCTTTGCTTATCCAAACCTCTGCTGGAGTTTTCTCTTCTTTGAAGAGCTCATCTCCACCGCCTTACCATTCTTTTGGGTATACCATCTCCCTTCTTTGATGGAGGATGTCGACACTGGCGGAATGTAAGGTCTGGTAAAAACCCTTTGCCGTTTATCTGCTTGCCATTCTTCCCTCGCAGTCTTCAACTTTTTGAATAAGTTTGAGTCCCTTGGAGAAGGAGTTTCTAAACCATTGTGTACTCTTGGGCTGCATGGTTTGAAGTTTCTAGAGGATGATAGTAACCGTATTGGCGGCAGGGATCCAAACTGGACAGTCTGGGATGTTTCCTCATGCAGGGCTTGAGTGTCACATTCTTCCTTGCATCGCGAGCATAGGACAATGGGTAAACGAGTCTTGGATTCCCGCTTCACTGCTTTGTCTCCAACCCTTATCAAATCCTTAACAGCATAGTCTGGACTTTGATTCTGCTGATCTTTTTCACCCCATGCCACGTCCACCATGTTGATGCCGGTATCTGGGAAGGGATCTAGGTCCACCAACGCTGCTGATGTTGTTGGCGCCTCTACTTGCAAACTACCATTTTAACCAGATCTGGATCTGATCCTTTAGCTTAACACAATCGGCTGTATTATGATTCCATATATTATGGAGTTTGCAGTATTTCTTCCCCCTTAACTGCTCTGGTTTGGGAAATGGGCCGAAGTCGGTTTTCACCATCTTCGCGGCGATCATTTCATCCAAGATTTCATGCGCTTTGTTCGCGTCGTAAGTATAACTTGCGAACTCTAGGTTTTGTGAAAACCACCTGACTTGAGCTTCACCGGTTCTTTGCACAGAGCTTCAGTTGCTTTAGCGTTGAAGCCTTTCTTCCGGTGAGTTCCAGTGCAGCAATCTCATCTTCTTCAGACTCGTCAGCCTCTGCTGTACTAGATTCCTCACTCTTGTAGTAAGGATCAAAGGGACTGGATTGATGGCTGAGCGCAGCCACTATTCGGCGTTTCCCTTGGATGTATGTCCCATTTGAGGCATTTTTCATAGCGTCCATCTCCCTGAGCAAGTGCTCGAAACTTCCTACTTCTGTGATCAGTTCCCCCATGGAATTGAACATGCTTCCATGTTGTTTTTTGCCTTGGCGGGGCTCTAAGCCTTTGATTGCCAACTTTACCAATTCTTTCTCCGGTAGAATCACGTTCAACTTTCCTTTCTGGATCTGAAAGCGCTGAAGGTACATGACAGCAGATTCAGTTGGCTGCTGAGCCATCTGAGTGAGTGAAGCCAGATCTACTTCCGGATCGATAGTCCCGAAGGTTTCCTTGAACAGCTTCTCCATCGCGGGCCAACTCGCAACTGATCTCGGTTGTAGCTTAGTGAACCAGGTGAAGGCAGACCCCGATAAAGAAGTAGCAAAGATATTACACTTCAGATTGTCATCGTTCTAGTACTGGCCACACTGTACTCGAAACCTAACCAAATGGGCCGCAGCATTTTCGACTTCCTCTCCCGAGAAAGTAGAGAACGTAATGTTCTTATATCCCCTAGGATAAGGTGTCTGTGTAATATGCAGTGGGAAGGGCCCCTGGTAGGCCTCCTCCAGGTTAGGCCTCTGGTTCGCGGCCCTGATCATTGCTTCTACCTCCTCTCTCCTTACATATCTTGGATCAGGAGGAGGTGGGTGAACCACTGTATCTTCAACTGGCCAGATCAACGGTGGTGCCTGTGAAACCTGATTAACCAAAGACATGCCACCTCCATGGGTCATTTTATATCGGGTTGACGTCTGGGACGTAAAACCCACTGCTGGCTGACCCTTTGTGGTTGCAGTGACCTTCGCTGGACTTTCAACCCAGTCGATACCATAATGGCTTGCTGGAGGTGGATCGTGGTGCACGTATTCAACTCCGTCACTATCATATTGGGGAAACGGGCTATGATCAACGAAGGCCCCTTCATTGACTTTCAAAGTCATGGTCCCTTGCGTGACTGATGACGCGGCGATGTTCTTCCCACCCGTTGCCAGAGTAGTTTCTTTACCTCTGACTGATGCTGCAGTAGCGGATGTGGATGTACTGCCGTCACGAGCATTTGGTGGTATGTACTTAGCAGATATGGGGGACTGACCTAGAGAGCCTAGAATGACGCTAGGATCTCCCAGTGTTTTATGTAGAACCTCTCTGGCCTGATCGAGGTCAGCCTTCTACATGGCCACCTGGGTTACGACGTTGGATCCTTTTTTGCGAATCGTCGCGACTTCTGAAGCAATATGTTTGCTTGCGACCAACAGCTCTTCGTGGTTCTTCTGCATTTTTTGGTTCATGCCATCCAATTGCCCTTGTGTTTGTTGTGCCCCTAGCTCAAGCCTCTTGATCAAGATCGTGAACTCATCAAGCCATCGACGGTCCTCTGCAAAGGCTTTTTCCATCTTCTTATGGTATGCCGCAGAATTCTGTTGAAGGATATTAAGCCGCTCTTCTATGGTCGCATTTTTTGGAACGAGAATAGGCACAAAGTCAATAGTTGTAACTGCGCTCGCTGCTTCTTGGGTGATGCTAGATGTATCGCCAGCTTGATTAGGCTGGGCGGCAGGAACTTGCTCGCCTTCAGCAGTAGGATGTCGATTTCCTCCTCGTTCAGTTGACATCTCTGTTAATGGAGGGTGGGAAGAAAATCATTGGATTACCTGTTCTTCGGAAATACCACGACAGTCTGCACGCGAGTGCGATCTGTAACTGGAGGTCTTATGTTTCGGGCAGTTAACGTAACCCTTTTGATAAGGGTTTATGCTTGACTTCCTAATGGCTTCTGGAAGTTTGAATTGAATAAGTAGCTGAATTCAATAAGACACTGTGAATCAAGGTTTAGACCTGTGGCCCAAGTATAGTCACCTAGACACAAACTTTCTTTCAAATCCTTTGGGCAACCTTACTGAAATGGCGAGGTGGGGGAGGGCGAACAAAAGAGGCAGAATCTATTTTGGCATGAACTACTCCCACATAGTGGTTTAGGCCCATTTGCATGCACTTCAGGATTCAATAGCCTGTTATGAACGTTGTCCCCTTTCTAGACACCATTTCACATAGGCTATACTTACTAAGATGAGAAAGATCATAAGTGTGAAGATAGTTCAACAAGTGTTAATAAAAACCGCCCTTAACCTTAATGGACATGAACTAGGCACCAATAAGGAGTTTAGGTCAATATTAACAAAAGAGACTTCACCTATTCCGTTATGATTCACAACCCCTTACCAACCTCATCTTCTTAATAGTGGTGTGGTTTACAGCTCGCAGTATGTCCCACTGGGCGTGCCAAAATGTTTTGGCTTCAGTTTTTCTTGAGCTGGTCAACAGTCTTTTTTCTTGCATAGGCGTGCCAGCACCGTTCGAGTGCGGTCGTCGGGGGTGTCCCTTGACCTGACTTCTTCTGAGCGATTGTGGACGAGGAGAGGACCAACCACGTCGTGGCATTCTTTGTGCCTCGTGGTGAGGACTTTTGCTGAGCTTCTTCAAAATCACAATCGATACTCGATGTTGTAGATCAAGCAGAGCAAAAACCACTGGGAAGTGAGGAGAACTTGCTAAAGCGTGACTCTAGCTTGGCTGGTTTGCGAGGGCGTTACCCTTGCTTGGCTGCTTCCATAACCGTTGTGGTCGTGGTACTACAGTCAGCTCCCAAGGAGACTAGGACCAAAGCACTTTGACAGAGGGTTTGGTGGTACTGAAAGTTGGCTCCTAAGGAGACTAGAACTTGGAGTGTGATCACCGATAAGAGAAAGAGAATGAGAGGAGTTGCTCTTAGAGAGGTTGCTCTAGAGAGAACTTAGATCATCTTATAGATGTTTTGATGAGTGAATTGGTGAGATGATACTTGTTGTAGCCTCTATATATAGGCTTCCAAGCAACACTATTTGACCTTTAAACAAATCATAGTGGGTTAGGTTTGAGTACACAAACACTTAGTGGATTTGTTAGGCAAAATTCACTAAAGTGTTAGTGAATTTTGTTAGGTGAGAGCACTAACACTTCTTTATTCCTTTAATTTTTATCTCCACTAAGAACTAATATTTAACCTTCGACTTCTTCATATGAAATGATCCACCATGGATGTAGATTATTGTGATAAAATTTCAGAATTTATTTCCATGTGGTTGGGCCGGAAATACTACTGGACTCCTTACAGGTCCAGTTTTCCAGTTTTGCTTCTGCAGAAAATTGGATTGATTGTTTGTAGGTCTTCCAGCTCTAGCACTCTTCATAAGAAATGATCATTGGGATGTCTAGAATGAATCTGGAAAGTTTCAACTCATTTGAAGTTCGGATGGTTAGTCTGCCGCCCCTCCTTCCTTGTTAGCTTGGTTTCTCCTAGCTGAAGTAGGAAAATGTGCTAAAGTTGAGTTTTCATTTCCATGCTTCCATAGTAGGCTTTATTTAGCCTCTAAATATATATATATTTTGAACTTGTCGACAATATATAGCTTGAGCCACTGACATTGGCTCAATTTCTCCAAGACGTGCCTTATCAGGCAAAAATATTCATTTTGGGTCCAAACAGCCCGTCGGAGAGCTAGACCTGTTTTGGGTCCGAAAACGAACCAACAAAATATCTCAAGTTTCCGGCCACCTCTACCAGAGTTTCTTGGCCCAGTGAACTCGCCTCTACCCCTCGATCATCCTCCAAGAAGGATCGAGCCGAGTGGCGGAGGTTTTGACGTGGAACGGAGCTCGTCGGAAAACTGGGTAAAATCCGGGCACCTCAACTGTGTTTAGCTAATTTCGACCCCTTTCCCGTCATTTTCGGCTTACATGCTAGTTAGGAAATTTGATCAATTCGATGAGACGAAGAGAAGTAGCCTGGCCCCAACGCCATTGGCTGTGGCCAGCTGCGGCTCTACCACTAACTCTGGCGGCCTTTTCTAGCCACCTCCGGGGGTCACAAGAGCAGTTTCTACTCATTTTTAGATTCTACAGTTCGATACGATCATTTTAATATATTATACGTAATTTTTGGATATCGTATGATTAAGTTATGAATTTTTACGATTTCGATCGATTTATATCTTTTGATCGGTGATCTGTGAAGATTGGACTGTCCGATGGAGCTTGTAAATTTTTATATAATGATTGTGTGATTTTCTCGGTGACTTTTCGTGGTCACGGACGAAGATCCGATCTTTGGATCTTCGTATAATTGTAAAACGGTGATTTAGAAGGAGATTCGTGAGAATCCGACCGTCAAGTTTCTCTAAAATTTGTTTAGAAAGTGTAAATCGATGAATCGATATTGTCGGTGAAATTTGGAAGGAATCTAAATAGGATTGAAGGCTTTGGACGTAGAGGAGAGAATTAGAAATTCAATTCGTAATTATCGTAAATTGAATTTCCATCCGATATTTATTCGTTTATGAATTATAATTGTACAAACTGACGTATTGAATTACTACTTAGTGAAGGAGCTCTTATGCTTGGTCGCGAAAATATTACTGTGAGTGGACTTTTGATTTTAATTTATACATACATATTAATTTCCGCAAATTTTGATTTTATTGAATATCAATTTATTTATAGAGCATTTTAATTTGGTTTTGATTATAATTGATATATGGTTTGGATTTTTGAATTAAGATGCTTTATGCTCGATTTGAGGATTATGATTTATATTTTATTTAACTTTATGAAATTTATAAATTTCGAATGATTTATATCTCGAGATTATTTTTGGATAAATTATATTTGTTTGACTTAGGAGATTTTGGAAGTTTTTCGATAATGAGATTTTTGACGAGATATTATTCATATATTATTCCTTGCCTATTGGTTATGAAATTGAAAATAATTTGGCGTGCGGGCCACGTTATTGGAATATATTTATTTGCTCATGAGAAATTGGGGAAACCTTTTGGATTTATGGATTTACTGGTTTTCTGAATTCTTGTGCCATACTTTGGGGGTGATTATTTATCATGCTAGCATTGAGTCTGCCTATGTGGCGACGTGACGAGGTCACTGAAGCTTGTTCGCCTTTGTGGCCCTGGTTACTATCTTTGTGACAGTAACGTTGAAGCCCAATATCTTGATCGCTACATTTAGTGGTGTAAGGGTATATAGCGGGAGTATGTGAGTACTTTAGCCTGGAGGGCTATCACCCGAGCCTGAGGTGCTCACCTATATGGCAAATTATCTTCCCAAGATTATATTTCGATATTTTTGGCTAGCGGGGTTAGTCTGATTATTTTTTTGTCAGCGAGGCTGACACGTTTTATTGGAGTTCCGAGCTTTATTTAAATAAATTGCAAAAGTGTTGTATAAATTAGTTCGAACGATTATTTTATAAAAATTGCATGCATAGGACTCTAAAAGAAATACTTGAGGGAAAGTATAATTTCTTATTACTTCAAATATTTTGAAACAATTATTTTTGTCCACTCACTGTAATGGGTTTTTAAATTACTTTCCCCTAGACCATTTGTTTTCAAATGCCTAGTTTGCAGGCGATATTAGTCGAGGTTAGGCGTACATGGAGTTGAGGCATAGCTAGCACTACTTCCGCATTATAGGGTTTATAAATCCTTTATTTTCTCTATTGTATTTTAGATTTGCTCTAATAAACTGCGAGATTAATATGATTAAGTTGAGAGTTGTTTATTGTGAAAATGGAGAAAAATTGATTTTTGGGGAGTAGGATTGCTCTAAGAGTATAAGAACGGCATACTTAAAAGTGTGGTTGGAATTTTTTACAGGTTAGGGTTGTCCATGTTTTTGGGAAAGTTTGTTGAACTTTCTTGAAAAGTGGACTCCGCAGGGCCACCTGGAATCTCAGGATGAAACTCTGGGTCGGGTCCTGTCATAAGTACTCTCGGTAACCATTAGCACCCCTAAGTGCAAATGAAGCGGAAGGGTGATTGACTGACCAATTAGAAAAAAGAGGATGTTTGGCTGATGCAGCGGTAGAAATTGCCCGACCAATTGGAGGGGGCCACTTGGGGACCACTTGCTCAGGGAATCTAGCAATCGAAACGCCCGACCGTTGGTGGTGGGCTCATTGCACATGGACCTGCTGCCAGCAGCCTTTTTATTTTTTATTTTTTAATTTTTATTTTTTCTGTTCGACCAATCCTTTTTGTTCAACGGTTATTTAATCTCAATCGTTGGATCGAAGATTTAACAGCTATAATTAATTCACAACAGTCAATTACTTTTTCAACGGTAACTTCATTTTTTTACCTTAAAAAAAATAATTTGAAATGTAAATGATTTTTTTTAAAATTTTATAAATACCTACTCCCTTACCTTAATTTCTCACACCAAAATTTTCAACAATTTTATCTCTCGATCTTCTTCCTCCATCAATCTTCTCTTCATTTCTTTCAACTATCATCCAACAATGAGAGATTCGGGTACCAACTGGTCTACTGACGAGCAAATTTAATTGTATGAAGCATGGGTGCGTAAGACCGTGTGCCTGATAACCAGCAAACATATAACTTCTTCAAAGTTATGAGAAAAAGTTCATGCCGATTATGTGCAAATTGGCTAGGTCCACCAACAAGCTAAACTCCTCAAGCACTCCAATCTCAGGTTCAAATGTTGAAAGAATTCTCAAAGATTGACACAATGCACAAATGACTTCTCGTAATCATATAATGAGTGGAACCTATTTTGTTATATTATTATTATTTATGTTTTTTAGTTAAATTTGCCCCATACAAATATTATTTTTGTTGCTTCATTCTTCTTGTTTAGGAAAATCAAACTCACGGTATCTTCATGAAAAAACATCCCAAGAAGTTTGATAAATTTGAATGTTGGAAGAAAGTTAAGTATCACTCGTATTTTGTGGATCCCTCTCAACCACCGGCATCATATTCAACAGCTAGTGTCTCTGAAAACGAGTCTCCAATTGCTTGGATGATGAAATAGTTTTGGAGACACCATCAAGCTCCATGCCGAGACCAACGGGACAAAAGAGAGCCAAGGAAGCAAAGAAGAAAGGAAAGAAGACGCAAGATGCAATAGAAAGTATGGCTCTTGCTATACAAGCCATGACAGAATCAACTCAAGCTTCTGTTGAGCTAGTGAAGAAAAGAAACGAAGAAATGGCTATTCACACAAAGTATTCCATACTTGAACCAAACACATTTACAGTTAAGAAACCAATAACAGATCAAACCAAATACTATAAGTTACTGAATTCATTAAAGCTCTAATCTTGAAAAAGATTATACTTGAAAAGCTTCCCATCCCTCTTTCTGGAACTCCTTGAATTCTTATTTTTCATATAAAATCTAATGGGTCTAATCTCAAATCCAGTGATGTAATACCATCTACTCAACTCAAATTGTTTCTTCTAAAAAGAGCTCAATTTATTGAAATAATACAAATAAACAAAACTAAAGTAGAGATCTACAGAACCCAGGAAAAATTGCAGTACCTTTGAGGCAATGGACTAACAATTACCCTTAATAAGAGTTGGAGAGACATCAGGTGCCAATGCCATCTTTTTCTTCTTGGTTTTTTACTACTTGTTCTTCAATGCACTCAAGTTAAGATTAAACCCAGTAGTGCACATCTTCTTCTTACCACCAGAACCCACTTTCTTAATGCTACTACTTTGATTGTTGGACTTCAACCACCTGATCAAATGTGAGCTTTCTCGGGGTCATGAAATCAAATTCCATATCCAATGGGTCTCTCATGCTTGGGTGGCGCACACGGCCTTCGATCACCACCTCGACTTGGCAACTGGTGAGTCCAAAAAAGAATCCATCTCATTTAGAGGTAGAATTAGATATTGGGATTTGAGATATTATCTTCTCTATGGAGAAGATGCAGATGGAGAGAGAAGTAGAAGCATCAATGAAAGAAAGAAGTAGACGAGAGAGAGAGGCAGAATTCTAAGGGTAGAATGGGAAAGACATGAAAAGAAAATTATAAAAGTATAAAATATAGAAGGTGGGAGTGTGGTTTACAATTTGGGGAGTGCGAATTTCACTGTCCCTTATCCAAATCTAAATCTAAATCCCAAATTGTGGTGGTTCATACTCAGTTACCATCCATGTTCCAATTATGCATCACCAAATCATCTTGCAGGCACTTGTGGAGGTAGGCCGACTCTACCAAAAATTCACGATCTATGAATGCAGGAAGATTATGTCCATTTCTCCCTACCGGTTTGAAAGGAATATGTTCTCCAGTATCAAGATGCACAGGCCGATCATAGACGGTTGCCATTGCTGGATTCATTAGATCAGCTGAGACTGCACAAATTCTTCCTCAACAAATTCATTATCCACAATCATGTTATGAAGAATGATACAACTTATCATCCTCCAATTTAAACAACCTAGCATCGTGACGCAGTATGGCCCATCGAAATTGAGGATACTAAAACACATCTCCACATCTTTGCGATAAGCCTCTTATTTTTTACAAAAGTGTTTCTCTTCTTTTGTTCTAGAATTTGATATTGTTTTGACAAAAGTGGACCACCTCAGATATATTCTATCAGCAAGATAGTAACCATTGGTGTACCTTTTGTTATTGACCTCAAACTCAACTAGAGGAGCAGTTCCACCTATGACATGCTCAAACGCATTAGACGCACCTAGAACATTTAGGTCATTTTGAGCTCTAGGGGTTCCAAAGAAGGCGTGCATATATATGTGTCATAAGACGCCACTGTTTCAAGAATTATAGTTGGTCTATCCTTTCGACCCAAGAAGGCTCCAGCCTAGCCGGTTGGGCAATTCTTCCACTCCCAATGCATGCAACTGATGCTCTCAATCATGCCCGAAAACCCACGGCGTTGTCCTCTGTTGAGAAGCCTATATAGATCAACTGGATTTGGAGGACGAAGAAACCACCCACCATAAAACTTGTCTACAAAATTTCTTGAGACATTCCAACGCTATAGAAGGCTAGAAGCCCTCATCCTAGTGATCTCATCACTATGATCTGCAGCTGCATCGTACATGTAATACCCGTAATTTTCATTTTAAATTCGAGTATTGGTATTGAACGATTATTATACGATTTCACGAATATTATTCGATAAAATTTCACTTTTTCAATTATCGAAGGTTCGAAACGATTATTTTTAACGAAAAGCTCGAAATGCTCGGTTTGAGAAATCGACTTTTTCTACGTGCGAAATTTGGGGAAACTTCCTTCGTAAAAGTTGTAGAGCTCATCGATACGAGTCCGTGCGTATGCGGAACACGATCATTTCGGTGTATTATACGTATTTTTCGGATATCGTATGAATTAGTTATGATTTTGTGATTTCAATCGATTTTGATCGTTAGATTTATGATCTGTGAAATTAGGACCATCAGATGAACTTATAATTTTGATATGATGATCATATGACTTTCCCAGAGGCTTTGTGTGGTCATGGGCGAAGATCCGACCGTTGGATCTTCGTATATGTGCAAAACGGTAATTAGGGGAGCGTTTCGTGAGAATCCGCTCGTCGGATTTTATTGTAAATTAGAATCCGGCCGTTAAATGGTAGTTCAATTATGTTTTGGAATTATTGGCTAAATTCAAATCACATTTGATTAGATGATTGACGGATTGTATTTGAGTGGGCTATTTCGGCGTTAATTATAATTGTATTGAAGACGCAGCGGGAGTATCGAGGTGAGTAAAACTCACGTGGTTCATATTACGAACCGAGCGTTTTAAATTTATTTATTTTTGATAATTGTGTGAAAAATATTTACGGATTAAATATTTGTTTTAAAATTTCATGGACTTGAATCACCACGGTCCATAGGTAAGAAAAATGAATTTTAATTATACAAATGAATTTCACGATTTTCTTGTGTGAACTATAGATGGTATTAGTGGTCATTCCTGAGTGGATGATTACGTATATATATATTTACGTGGAAAATATATATTGATGAGTGGATGGTTGAGTGATGATATGATTGAGTGGAATTGTTGAATTGATTATATTTCAATTGTGTAATTTCATAATAATGTTGTGTATCTTGGTTGGGTTGATTTCAGTATGTGATATTACATATTGTACTCATTTATGGGTTTAGGTCAACGTAGTGATCGGTGTGCGGAAATCGGACGCTCTAATATTGGGTGGATGATGGGATACGATTGGTTGAGTATGTGAAATTATCGGACGTTCTAAATATGTATATAAGTATACATATTGATGAAATACGATAATGATAAATATGTCGAATGCCATAACCTAGGTCAGGTGACGGGCTACGATTCAGTTAGAGCTCTAGTCTGTCATGTACCGTATTTTTATAAATATGATGTTGAGGTTTGTGAAGAAAGATGTGAGTTGGGGTTGTCTTAATTTATTGATTTGGTATTTGATTGAGATTGTTAGTACTTCGTGGTTGTGGAAATGGTTGAGTGTTGACTTGAGTAGAATTGATTATGATTAAATTAAACAACAGTCTTTTCTTTTACTCATACGAGCTTTCATAAGCTTACCGGGTTTTGTGTTGTTGCAATCCCGGTACACTATTCAAATGGTGTAGCAGATATTCCTGCAGGTCAGGATAACCAGGGAGGTGACCGAGCCGCTTAGGTGTTACAACAGTTTTTGTTATTTCATTTAGTAGTGAGGTGTATGCTCATTTAGAGCTTTACAGTTCACTTTGGATTTGAGTTGTAATAATTAACCGAGACTAAATTCGGTTTTGATTTTATTTCGGGTGGTGAAGTTGTTAAGAAAAGAAATTTTGAGGTTGTAGTATTTTTCATGTTTCAGATTTTGAATGTTTATTCTAAAATTCGGGCGTGACAATACACAAGCATTCTCAGTGCCCTTGTCATTTTTTGTTCGGGTTGCAATCCCATTTTTCTAGTGGCATCTGCCTTTTGCCCCAAAAAATTATCGAAGTTGCATATGTCCTCCATTATGTGTTGGAAGACATGTTTTTGCATTCTGTACCGCCTCTGAAAACCTGCTTCATCATACGCTAGACGTTTGACAAAGTAAACCTCTCGAACTTCTATATGTCTTTCGACATTTGGGGCACAGCTAGGTCGTGAACCACGCCCTCTAGGTGCATTCGATAATTGATATTGCATCACCATCGCAGCTGCTTGAGAGTTTGTTGCTTGAATCCGCTCGAGCTCTTCCATATTTTCACGTTCCCTTGCTAACAACCATTTGTTCAATTCTTCCATCAGAAAAAGGAGAAATGAGATGTATCATAGATTTGAAGAGAGATGTAGGTGTAGAATGAGAGGAAAGTGTGAGCAGAGAATAGAGTCTGAAGCTTATTTATTTCAAATATTGAAAGATAAAAAGTTAGGATAAGTACACGTGTCATGTATATATGAGTTGAAAATCTTATCACATATCCTAAATATATTTTCAGAAGATAACGATATCTGTAGTTGACATGTGTCGAGTAATGATTGAGCTATTATCTTATCACAAATTATATATATTTTTTGTAAGATAAATGTATATAAAGTCGACACATGACAAATGAAGATTGGTCGGTAATCTTATCTATGTTTTTTTTTTTTTAATTTTTTTTTATCGAGAATGATATTTATCTTGATATGCAATTTTATTTGTTTTTAAAATTTATTCATTAATTTTTTATTACATTAACATTGGATGATTAATTTAATTATTAATTATTTAGTTAATTAAATTATTAGTGTAATAAATTATTCAAATTTAAAGTGTGAATGATGGATTGACAGGTAAATTGCCAATTTGCCGGTGTATTGTGTAGGCCATAGACAATTGCTAATTTGTGATGAATAATGAATTAACAGTATCAATTGACAAATCAGCAATTGCAGGCTTAATTCATGGGTGCATTTGCTCTAATAATCGAACCAACTCCACGAAGTATGTTGTTAGCTTGTTGAGAACTGAAGTTGTTAGTTGTGCAAGAAAAAAAATAAAAATAAAAATAGTAGCTTAAGTTTGAAGGGGAAACAGATGTCTCGTTCAAATTGTCAACAGATTCCAGAGCAGCGGTGTTCCATTTAGCGTTGTTCGGCCTCTGCGGTTTCCCAATTTGGGTCAGTAATTTTGGTTCAAAATTTCTCTCTTTGATTCTGTTTTCAATCCTCTAAATCGTTTGTTGCTGATAACCTCGTGTGAGTATGAATCAATTGATTATGATTGTTTGAACAGGTTGGGTGTGCCGGAGATGATTCTCCAACTGCTGCCTTCTCCAGTATTTCTGGTTGACCTAGGAAAGACGCATATGTTGGGGACGAGGCTCACTCAAAGAGATATTAAGGTGGTAGCACCTCCAAAGAGACGGTACAGTGCTTGGATGGAAAGGCCTATGTTGGCGTCACTGAGCACATTCCAGCAATGACCAGTCTTTTGTATTTGATTTATCTTGCACGTTTCTTTGATATTATTTATATTAACCATAGAAATTGTTGGATGATGAATTTGAATTTTCTATAAAAGGATTTAAGAGGATAGACTCCGAAACTAGAAAATGTGTGGATTCCCTCGTATGCTTGAGGAATAAAATAGAGGCTAAGGGTTTACTGAGTTGGTTGTGACTTGTAAAAGGTCATATCAGGACCAGGTTGTAAATTGAACAAATCTGTAGATACATTGCATTTAAAATGACCAGCTCTTCCATTTTCATGATTTCTTGGAGTGTTTTGTTCAGGTGGTATGATTCTAGTATAAATTTAACTGTTAGTTTGCTTAATGTGGGTGTGGATATCTAAGCCAGAGTATGTAGAATTTACTCCATCCATTGTCCACAGTAACTTACTACGCATGTGATTGGATTGTTTTTTTCCCTCTTGGCTTCTGTGGTTCATTTGTCATGTGAGATTTGGTGTGCTTCTGGTCTGCTTGTAATCTTGTTTTTTCTTTCTTGCTATCACATTTATTTTCATACTGCTCTTATTTCAATATGTCATCAGTAATCTATGCAGTTATTATTATTGTTTCTGATAAGTGTGCTTTACTGCCTTTCTTGATTGTCGAAAAGATAAATATGATAGTATTATTAATCAGGTTGTTTTCTGGTCTGCTTTTAATCTTGTTTTTTTCTTTCTTGCTATCACATTTACTTTCATACTGCTTTTATTTTTATATGTCATCAGTAATCTATGCAGTTATTATTGTTTCTGATATAAGTGCTTTACTGCCTTTCTCGATTGTTGAAAAGACAAGTATGATAGTATCATTAATCAGGTTGTTTGTTTCGGCTGGAAAATTGAGACAGACGTTACCAATCACACCTATAAAGTATAAAAGCAGACGTAGCCACATACTTGACTTCAGTTCTGCTTTTCCAGTCAGTGATAAAGGCCAAAGTCACTTGTCATAAGCCGAATTGAATCTAGTTATAGAAAAGTAGTTATCAAAACTCAAAATGCTTCATGCGATATATATCATGACTGCGTGATTGGTCATCTTCTGACAAGTTCTTGCATAACAGTTCTTGGAACATGGAGAGATCAAGATGCTGTAGATGTTCCCAATTCACTATTGCTGTATGATCAAAATTTGGTTTCTAAATAACATCTGTAACTTTATGACAGGTGGAAACTTGTATGGACCCTAATGGATCAGCACTCGAAGCACTTAGACCAACAACTTTATTCATGGGAGAGGATAACAGCAACAGGGTCAACCTTGGAGCTGAAATTCTGAATACAGAAGCACATTTGCATTAGGTGTGTGGTGAATCTCACATTGATAAAGCTGTATATTTTGCATCTCATTGCTCTATTGTCATCTATCATTCAACTAATGTTCTTTTCATCATATGATTTATAAAGAATGACTAGGTTTTTGTCTCCTTCAAATGTAACTGCAGGTAGAGTCTTTGCCTTCTTGTCTGGTCATCCTTATTATGGAGCTGGGCAACTAGATACAAGATGGTATGGTGAACAATATGCTAGTAGAGGTGAGGATGCAGACTGCAGATTGCTTCCTGAGCAGACACCTGTCTACAATGATTTTGTAATTTAATATTTCTCGTCTTTGGTATTGTCTGCTGAATCTGTCTTTGTAATTGTAACCATTGACGTATTGTACAGGCTGCTGTCGCTGTTCAAGCAGGTGTTTGCATGGACATTTTTGCTATTACAAATGAGTATACAGATCTGGCGTCTTTGAAGTTTCTTAGCGTAGGGCGTGGATATCCATATACTGATGATATTCATCTCTTCCAGAGGACATGTAAGTATGCCATGAAATACTGTAGATTTACTTGACCTTTCAGTGTTTGATGTTGGATAAAACTCAACTAGGAACCGCCATTAACTTCCTAAATAATTTGAACTTTGAAGCTCATCTAGCATGCACGCAGCACACTCGTCTACATATTATGAAGTTTAAAGGAAAAAACAATTTAGTTTTACTTCTTACTCTAAGTTCCTTAGAATATCTGAAATTGGTGCATACTTTGGACTTTGTTTTTGTTTTTCTATTTTTTTTTTCAGTGCAAGTCTTAGTTCATTTATAAATTACTGTGCATTGCGATTAACAATCAATAAATTATATGCAAAGTATAGAATTTGAAGATATATGAGAGCATATCCATTGGTGTTAGCTGTGGTTAATTCTCATATTTATTGAAGTTTATAACTTGAAAATCATGCATGTCTCTTGACTTCAATTTTCTTGGTTTGTTGGTTGATCCACTTTAAAAGGATCCGAGTGCGCATTCAATCCCATACCACATCCCACCTCCAGTTGTAGGAAACATTTACAAATTGATCAGTGCTTTCTACGCAACTTTCCCATTATCCTATGTTCAATTCCTTGTCAGTTCTATTAACTTAAAAGAAAAGAAAAGGAAAAAAAAAAAAATCCTGTTTTGCTACGATGTCATACTTTGTCAAATGATTTTGTTTTTGATATTGATTATTTTTTCTAGCCCAACTGTAATCAGTAACTGTGATTTCGAGTTTGTTAAGTGGAAAATTTATAATTTAAGTTGGATAGGTAAATTGGTCGTTAGTGCTTAGTAGCACTATGTCTTCTTTTCTCTTGGGCTGGTGTGGTTGATTGAATCATCTGTATGATGTGAAAGGAATTCTGCAGATATAGCCATCTGTTATTGAACAGGTTATTTCCTTTGTATATCGTCCACCATTTACCTTCTCTACCCAGTAAAATCTGATCTTGCTCATGGATAAACTTGTTCACACCCTTTTTTGTTTTTGATTTGTTTTTGATGAAAAAGCAATTACACCTTAAGATTTGATCATGACTCATTTTGTATTGGACTAGTATACATTGATGGTGAAATCTATCAATGTATGATCTGATTCATTTTGTATTGGATTACCATTTATTTATGGTGAAATCCACATCATTTAGATTTATGATCTCATAAGTTAAAACTCACCTACCTAAGAAGCCAAAAAATAGATGAGATTAAGCCATTTAGAGAGGACTGATTCAATGTGTTATTATCAGTCCTTTTCTTCCACTTAGATCATTATTTAAACAACCTAAAATAACCTTTTACACACCTTTCTAATGATAGTTATATTAGGTGGATTTTGCTTAATTTTTTTCTTCATTTTCAGACTGCAGTCTAACCACAGATTAAGCGTCTCATACTTTGAGTCTCATTTTGTATTGGATTACCATAGTGGAATCCAGATCATTTAGAGCTATGATCTTTTCAAAGTTAAAACTCACCTACCTAAGAAGCCAAAAATAGATGTTGAGCCATTTCGAGAGGATTGATTCAATGCGTTGTTATCAGTCCTTTTCCTGTACAGCTTGAGCAACTCAGACCATTATCTAAACAACCTAGAATAACATAGAGGGGTTTGCACACCTTTCTAATAATAGTTATATTAGGTGGATTTTGCTCAATTTTTCTTCTCTGGTTTCTTTAAATTTCTGCTGTGTAACCACAGAAGAATACTCCTACTGTAAGTCAAGAGACCACTTGCCTCTCAACCCCCTCTATATATTCTCCCAAGCCCCAGTTTTCCTTCCATACAACAAAAACAAGAAAAGAAAAATTATGGCCAAGCCCCAGTTCCTCCTCCTCCTTCTCCTCGTACTCCTCCTCAACTGCGACCTAACATCCCCCTCAGTCTTCAAGATACACTCATCTGGTCACCAAAAGCCCTCTACTGATTCCACCACCATCCCTCAGCCCCCACCAGCAAAGTTACTCATTACTCAGTCACGAGACCTATATTTCGTTGTTGAAATCAACATAGGCATACCAACCAAGAATTTCTTCAATCTGGCCCTTGATATAAACAACCCATTCACCTGGGTTGGCACCTCCAAGCCAAACATCTCCCATTCGTTCCTGGCCATGCCAGGAAAGGACCCGCTGTGCCTGCCGCCTCTGTTCGCCTCTGCCACATCCTGTGCATATGACTTCGGTTATGCTCGTGGGATTTTTGGTTTTGATTATTTCTGGGGCATAGAATCTCAGACCAAGGCTCCCTTTGGCTGGGGGATTTTTACAGACGAACGGGAGGAGGGTGTACTACGTAGTACTAGAGATGCAGATGGCATCTTAGGGTTGGGAGTAGGGCACCCAGCCAACTTGTTGGAGGGGCTAGGGGCGGCAACTCTTGGCCAATTCTCTTACTGTTTGCCAATGAACTTTATGATTGAAGAAAGCTTCTTGCAGACCACTAATAGTACTGACCGGCAACACCACTCTGCGACTTTAAACTTTGGAGAAAATGCAGCTATCAGGGGTCATCGCGCTGTGAAAACCCCCATTGTGAGGCTGAAGGGGTTGGGGCCCACCAGGGATTTTTCATATTTGAATCTGATAGGGATCTATGTGAACCACCATAGGCTGCATTTTAATACACAAGTCTTTCATCCCTCCCAGGGAGGATTCATTTTGGACACAGGTGAGGATAGATTATCAATTCCCTTTTATTTTATTATACTGGCATCTGTGTTTTTGATAAAGATTTAACAGAAGCAATCTTTAATAAACAGCATTGCCATACACTCTACTCCCAGAGGAGGTCTACAAGGAATTGAGACGAGCAATCCACAATTTTTTTTCTGAACAGTATCCTGGTCTGGAGCCATTGAAGGACCCAAAATCAGGGTTTGATATGTGCTTGCCCACATCGCCGCTGGTGCTACGAAGGCCTTCAATCCAGCTCATGTTTGAAGGTGGAGCCAAGCTCGTGCTAAACCCAGCAACAACTTTCCATGAGTTTGAGGACCTCAACGAGCTCTGCCTTCTCATACTACCACGCCCTTCTTTCCATGATGGTGGTTCTGCTCCCAGTGTCTTGGGTGTTCTCCAGCAAGTCGGACACAGGTTCCACTTCGACATTCACGCTTCAATTCTGGCTTTTGCTCCCGAACTTTGTTACACTGATGCATGAGGCTCGGCAGTCTTAAGTAGATATTACGGGTATAATGTATGAATAGAACTATGGGTCTGGTCTGTGTACGACCCATTTGAACCAAGATGTTGCTTTTTTCCAGTTATCAATTTCAGTTATTTCGAGTGCTTTAATTCGAGTACTTGGGTCTGCTTATATCACAGTCTAGTACTTCTCGTTCTGTGCTCTGTTATTTGTTTCAATATTTATTCATTTCAATATGTTGGCCTAAGAGCAAGTTCACCCGTAGTCAAGAAAAGGCAAAGTCGAGAAGTCAAGAATTCGACCAGTCAAGTTACTATTTATTGCCACTAGACATGGGTTTACACCCGTTGTTTTTCTTGCCCGGTCAACACTGTTCACTTCTTGGTTGTTCGGCCGTATTGGATAATGAAAAATTTGGGTGATGAGAGCTATATGAAGAGGAGGAAGGTGTAACTATGAACTCTAATTTTTTGGGTGTGAAAGGTAAAGAAAATGCTAGGTATTTATAGATAAATTTTTAGAATTTTTTACAATTTTTTTTTCTTACCGTTTTGTTACCGTTTGATTTAATATATATACATATTAATTGGTTGTCGTCAGATCTGCAAGTTAATTGAAACTTACGGCTAAGATTACTTGACCGTTGCAATCAAATTTCCTATTCACCCAACGGCTAGCTTCCACGCGTCCAAGTCTGCCTCCCAATTCATGTCGCTAGGCGACAAAAGCAATCAACAATTGCAGTCTATCACCTCATTGGTACGTTCCCTCCACGCCTCGTCTCCTCTGCGTCACTCTATGGTTGTCAGTTGCAATAGTCACCTCACATGCATGCTGGCCGAGCTGGCAGCTGGGCAACATGGGTTAGAGCAAGTCCAACGGTCTCAGTTTGATCGGGCAAAAGCATGGAATGGTGATGTGGTGACCGGGCAAGACAATTTTTGCAACTCCACCGGGCCAATATTGTCCAGCCATGTTTTGGCTTTTGATGCCCCTAGTCAAAATAAAAGGCAAGTCCATGACTAATTTTATAACCCATGTTGCCCAGCTGCCAGCTCGGCCAGCATGCATGTGAGGTGACTATTGCAACTGACAACCATAGAGTGACGCGGAGGAGACTAGGCGTGGAGGGAACGCACCAATGAGGTGATAGACTGCAATTGTTGATTGCTTTTGTCGCCTAGCGACATGAATTGGGAGGTAGACTTAGACGCGTGGAAGCTAGCCGTTGGGTGAATAGGAAATTTGATTGCAACGGTCAAGTAATCTTAGCCGTATGTTTCAATTAACTTGCAGATTTGACGACAACCAATTAATATGTATATATATTAAATCAAACGGTAACAAAACGGTAAGAAAAAGAATTGTAAAAAATTCTAAAAATTTATCTATAAATACCTAGCATTTTCTTTACCTTTCAAACGCAAAAAATTAGAGTTCATAGTTACACCTTCCTCCTCTTCATATAGCTCTCATCACCCAAATTTTTCATTATCCAATACGGCCGAACAACCAAGAAGTGAACAGTGTTGACCTGGCAAGAAAAACAACTGGTGTAAACCCATGTCCAGTGGTAATGAATAGTAACTTGACTGGTCGAATTCTTGACTTCTCGACTTTGCCTTTTCTTGACTACGGGTGAACTTGCTCTTATAAAATTAGTCATGGACTTGCCTTTTATTTTGACTAGGGGCATCAAAAGCCAAAACATGGCTGGACAATATTGGCCCGGTGGAGTTGCAAAAATTGTCTTGCCCGGTCACCACATCACCATTCCATGCTTTTGCCCGGTCAAACTGAGACCGTTGGACTTGCTCTAACTAGCAGGTAAGAGTGGATTGAGACAGAGCTTGGGCAATTAGCTCGAAACTAGTGAACAGCCCGCACTTTGGATCGGGTTTTTTTTCCTTTTCTTTCTCTTCAGGCATTCTTACGATAACTCGATCTCTGTTTAATATACGTGCTCTTACCTACTGCCATCAAAACCTGAACATCATAGTTTTCATCCTAGGTTCGATTGGCCTGATTCATTTACTGGGTTGCACAGTAAATCTTCCAGTTACAGTAAATAATCCCAAACTCCGTGGCTAAGCTCTTTGCTCAACTGTCGGGCTCATACGTCGAGAAGTTATAAAAACACTGAGAAAGCAATACACAAAATCATATTAGTTAGCAAGCAACTATATGTACACTGATTCACATTCACATGTGATGTGGCACGTAGGAGAGTCCTTGCAATGCAGGATTAAACAAACTACTACAGTAAGCATCTCTAAGGTTTATATATATTAATGCCTTCCCCAAAGTCTGGACATAAATCATATGAGGAAGTCAGAAAAAAAATTTGCAGTTGATCACAGACTACATGTGTATGTGCTAAATAAGACTGCCTATGTCGCAGGTTATAACCAAACTAATAAGGTAAGCATCTCCAATGTCACTACACCTCCAACAAGGTAAATCATATCAGTACCTTTCCCCACTCAGAACCAATGCCACTATACCTCATCTTCAAGTATATCAGCCTGGTTCCCAACTCAGTCTCCACCTCCTCGCGCAAATAGCTTGGTTGAATAGGTGGTTAATGGATTTGAAATGTATTTACTTCTTCCTTCCCTACATATCACTTACTGGGCACAGGTCTTGGCTTATTTCATCAAGTGGCTTTTTGGGCTTTTGATGTATGAAATGAAAAGAAAGTGTAAAATTTCAGGACAACTTTACCATTTATTGCTTTCACCATTGTTACTGGAAGTAGAAAGAAGTGGTATAACATAAGATTTCAAAGATACCAGGAATCCAATGGCTTGCCTAATATGTTTGGGCTCATCCCAAGCTAAACCTGCATACTGCATTCTCGTTTATTCAGTTAAGAGTTTATAATATAATAAGGCAAGGTAGCGCTGTTACATGTAAGTCAACATGCAGAAAAATGGAGAAATACACTGAATTCAATGTATTAGTAATTCACTGCAAATGTATGTCCATGACCTTATGACCAGCCATTTAGAAGATCCAAATAACACCACACACTGAATCTTTTTCAGTGATTTCAAACTCCAAATTTTCTTTAGAAATTGGGAGAAAATAAGAAAACTGGATGTTCATCTTTATGCTATCTCAAGAATTTAGTGTGGGAAGTAGGCCTTAATCAAAAGACAGGTCGAATAATTCTCTTGAAAGCCCATCCTGTTCGAGCAAAGTTTAAGAAACTTTTTCAGACCAAACCTTTTGGCTCATGTCAGCAGATTATTATGTGCAATATAGAGGGAATTAAATGGAGGCCCTAATTATTAAATATCCATGAAATGATGTTTTGGTTTTAGTGGCCCTTCGATAATTGAACTAGCTTTTGAAACTTTTTATAGGTCCTGTAATAAGAACAAAACCAGCTCAACGTTTCCCAATAATGCAAAAGCTTAAAGGTACATGCAATGCAATACAGCCTTTTGCTTTAATTAAACGAATCTCATCCACGCTCCTCAATCTGCATTACATACCATCCTTGCAATCCTATTCCTTCCCTTCTCTTAATGAACGAAACACATATAAAGAATATGACCTAGAAGAATATAGCAAGGCAGGACCATTGATATTTTTGCTCTTTCTGCATGATCCCACAGTACTACCCAGTTATGCACCCAAATAAAGGCAAGGATTCTAGGTAAATGATAATAAGGCTTTCTTGCTGCAGATTATGGTTTATGAGGTTGGTGTCTCTCTGCATTTGCAAGAGGGCTTTTGTTGAGATCAATTTTTTTCAAAAGCTCAATATATTGCTGTGTGTGACCCGTGAACATCAAAACAAACTCCATCTGTTTGTTTACATCAAAACAAACCCCATCCGTTTGTTTTAATATATATATATTTATATATATAAATATATACGAAACCGTTCTAAAGAGGACGTCCGCACTGTTGCTAAAGTGCGGACATTGACGCAGCAGTCTCGATCGAGCTTCGACGGAGCTGCGGGGCTTTCCGGATGGACGCGGGGAGTCGAACGGAGTTGTCTGTAGTTGGTGGAGTCGCCGGCAACGGGTTGCAGCTCACTGCAGAAAACCTGCAGTTGCAGGTCGGGTTGCTGCCCAGAACCTGCAACCCCGACCTCGAACGCTGCCTAGAACCGTTCGGGAAGCCTCCGGCCTCCCTTCTGCAAGCCGCGCGCCGCTTGGAACGCTTCTGCTGCGTCGACGTCTGCACTTTAGCGAAGTGTGGACGTCCGCTTCAGAACCGGACTCTATATAAGTTCTAATTCAAATTTGTAAAGGAGCTAGCTATCATCTCCATCGTCTTCTGAAGTCAAATGCTAGACTTATCTCTAAGGTGGAGAAGCATATGAAAGACGAGCTGCAAAGATAAAGGAGTTGACAGGGTCAAAACGGTTGGATTTGATTTTGAATAAGAAATGATTTCAAAATTCAAACCACAACCATCCCATCTCTATCCCATCAATTTGTTAGCTCTATAAATAGAGCCTTAAACTAAGGAGGCAAGAGGAAGAAAAAAGGCAGAAAACACTAAGCAAAAAAGGCTACGGAGAGGAGAGCGGAAAAGGGAGAGTTCGCACGAGACCGGAGTTCTATTGCAATCCATCCTTAAAGCTTTTCAAGAGAAGCCACGGACGGAGATGAAGTTCCATAAGTCACAGGTATACAATGATTATCACCTGAAATTACTAAACTTTTCCTTTCATGGTGCAGACATTGTCAAGTGCTAAAGATCCATAAAGCATGGCCAAAAATCTCTCTGGAGTGTCTGTTGCTTCCATCCTCATAATCTCCTACTGGTGACCAAGGCGATTACCACATCAGCAATTACGGAGAAGTCGAGCTGCTGCCCACAATAGTCTCTCTGGCACAAATCAAAACCACAACGCCATTCTTGCCTCACTTTGCTTCTCGATGCCTATATGGCGGTGCGTCGTGCTGCGTATAGGTGACGAAAGCAAAGTGACCATGATGGTACTCTCCTGGTGAAAGACTGCTGTGTCAACAAATGACGGTGCTCTTCCGACAAAGGATCGCTGCATCAGGGTATGAAAACCACTTAGGCAATGACAACGATCAGAGGCAGCAAGCTTTGAACTGTAGCTCTTGTGTCATCGATATTCATGGCAACAAACTTTGGCAACAAAATCATCTCTTCTACCAATGATTCTGAGGCTTGCAAATAAAAACAACTTTTGCATTATCGTCGTAAAAAGAGGCTGCCGAAGCTGCATGCTACATGGCTGCATGGCGATTTCTCTCTTAATACCGAAGCCCATAGGCCACAGCTTCATTTTTCGCTACATTGAAGGAGATATTGATCACTTGTTCTGCAAATCATAAATCGCAGAGACAAACAACAAAGTCCCAGCCACGCCAAAATTCATGATTGTCGCTCAGTTCACTGCCAAACAAGATTGTAACATGCAAAATCGGACATGCACAAGCTTTTCTCCCACCACCTAAATGATGGGACACGCGTCCATTTATCCAAGAGACAATTGATGCATTCCTAACTTTAAGTGATTAAAGAATGGAAGAAGCAAATTGAAGACCAAAGCTAGGGGTCGTCAGGCCCGGCCCATTCATTGCGGGCTTGGGCCGGGCCGGATCGGGCCTTGCTAAATTTTTAAATAATGGCGGGTCGGGCCGGGTCGGGCTTTATTAAAAATCGAAGGATCCAAGCCCGTCCATATAAAGCAGGCCTTGCGGGTTTTTTCGGGCCGGGCCTTGCGGGCTTTATTTATAAATAAATAGTTAAAGACACAAATATTTTGTTTTTTTAATCAAGCTTTGGAAATTCATTGGATAATGATCAAATACAACCAAAGATAACAGATCTATATTGTACGAAAAAAAATCTATATTTATATATAGATACAAATTTATTGATAATTAAATTTTTAAAGACACTAATTTTTTTATAAATTTATATTTATACATCATACACTCCAAAAACCAACATATAGCAATTCAAAGAAAATGAGAAAACCGACTGTTGGATGTGATTATTACAATAAATTATACGTGTGGTTAAAAATTTAGTCAATTTCACCGTAGTTTCGAACTCGATCGGATTAGTCAACCGTAGTCACTTGCATGTTTTCTTGGTTGACTGATGGCGTGATAACCGCAAAAATTGCTTATTTTTTTACATCACGTTTGTAAATATTTCATCGATGGATGTGAGTGGACATAAGATAAAAATTTCAATTTTAATTACAAATACATTGACCAATACCAATTAGCCTCTTAAAGTTGTATGACTTGTACATTGCATTTAAATTGTTGAGGTTCATTCTAAAGCAAACATGAAGTGGAAAATGAATTTGAAAAAACCAACCGTTTGATGGAGAGACTGTAATATTTTATGGTGGTTGTAAAAAATCCAGTTAATTTGGTTTTCGTTTCGAATTCGATCAACTAGGTCAAACCTAGTTACTCTTATAAACCTATATTTATATATCACACACTCCAAAGAGCAACCTCTATCAATTCAAAGAAAATGGGAAAACCGACCTTTGGATGTGATTATTACAATAAATTATACGTGTGGTTAAAAATTTAGTCAATTTCACCATAGTTTCAAACCCGATTGGATTGGTCAACCGTAGTCGCTTGTATGCTTTCTTGATTGACCGGTGGCGTGATGACCGCAAATCTTGCTTATTTTTTTACATCACTTTTGTAAATATTTCATGGATGGATGTGCATGGACATAAGATAAAAATTTCAATTTTAATTACAAATACATTGACCTATACCAATTTGCCTCTTAAAGTTGTATGACTTGTACATTGCATTTAAATTGTTGAGGTTCATTCTAAAGCAAACATGAAGTGGAAAATGAATTTGAAAAAACCAACCGTTTGATGGAGAGACTGTAATATTTTATGGTGGTTGTAAAAAATCCAGTTAATTTGGTTTTCGTTTCGAATTCGATCAACTAGGTCAAACCTAGTTACTCTTATAAACCTATATTTATATATCACACACTCCAAAGAGCAACCTCTATCAATTCAAAGAAAATGGGAAAACCGACCTTTGGATGTGATTATTACAATAAATTATACGTGTGGTTAAAAATTTAGTCAATTTCACCATAGTTTCAAACCCGATTGGATTGGTCAACCGTAGTCGCTTGTATGCTTTCTTGATTGACCGGTGGCGTGATGACCGCAAATCTTGCTTATTTTTTTACATCACTTTTGTAAATATTTCATCGATGGATGTGCATGGACATAAGATAAAAATTTCAATTTTAATTACAAATACATTGACCTATACCAATTTGCCTCTTAAAGTTGTATGACTTATACATTACATTTAAATTGTTGAGGTTCATTCTAAAACAACCATGAAGTGAAAAATGAATTTGGAAAAACCAACCGTTTGATAGAGAGATTGTAATATTTTATGGTGGTTGTAAAAAATAAAGCCAATTTGGTTCTCGTTTCGAATTCGATCAACCATGTCAAACCTAGTTATTCTTATAAACCTATATTTATATATCACACACTCCAAAGAGCAACCTCTATCAATTCAAAGAAAATGGGAAAATCGACCGTTGGATGTGATTATTACAATAAATTATGAATGTGGTTAAAAATTTAGTCAATTTCACCATAGTTTCAAACCCGATCGAATTGGTCAACCGTAGTCGCTTGTATGTTTTCTTGATTGACCGATGACTTGATAACCGCAAAACATGCTTATTTTTTCACATCATGTCTGTAAATATCCTATCGATGGATGTAAGTGTACATAAGATAAAAATTTCAATTTTATTACAAAGACGTTGGCCTATATCAATTTGTCACTTAAAGTTATATGACTTGTACATTGCATTTAAATTATTGATGTCCATTCTAAAGCAACCATGAAGTGGAAGATGAATTTGGAGAAACCAACCGTTCGATGGAGAGATTATAATGTTTTATAGTGGCTGTACAAAATCCAGCCAATTTAGTTCTCGTTTCGAATTCGATCAACTAGGTCAAACTTAGTTACTATTATAAACCTATATTTCTATATCATACACTCCAAAGAGCAACCTCTATAAATTCAAATAAAATGAAAAAACCGACCGTTGGATGTGATTATTACAACAAATTATGAGTGTGGTAAAAAAATTAGCTAATTTCATCATATTTTCAAATCCGATCTAATTGATCAACCGTTGTCACTTGTTTCTTAGAATATATATGCACATATTTTCTATAAAAATATGAGAATTTCCTCACACACACACACAGATATATATATATATATATATAAATATAAACAGACACATACACACATCTGTATATATATATATATAAACACACACACAGTCCACACACATATCTATATCTCTCTATCTCTCTCTATATATATATAAGCACACACACATATCTATTATATATATGTATATATATAAACATACACATATACACATATATATTAATATATATATATATATATATATATAAACACACACATATATATATATATTTATATTCACAAACACACACAAATATATATAATATATATAAAATAGTTTACGAGCTTTTACGGGCTGGGCCTAGGCGGGCTTTTACGGGCCGGGTCTAGCGGGCTTTTGACGGGCCGGGCCGGGTTTTTCCGGGCTTTTAGCGGGCCTCCATCGGCCCACTGAGACGGGCTTTTTGACGGGCCGGACCGGGCTTTTGGCCCTCAGGGCCGGCGGGCCTCCATAGGCCCACTTGATCCGCGGGCTTTTTGATGAGGCCTAACCAAAGCCCACCGCTCCACCAAGAAAGAACGATGAATTCTTTAGTGGGAACAAATTGAACAAGGAAGCATGCCGACTAGAGACAAATTCCAAGTATGTCAGAATGCGAATTATGAATCCCATAATATGCCACTTGATATCTACGGTGTTGGTCTTTGAGCAAGACAACAAGTCTAGGGCCAAAAATACATGTTCTGAAAGTTTGCTGGGCAATTAACACCAAAACGGGAAAATGAGAAAGAGAACAAAACTATAAATTAATGGATTATTGATTAAATAAATATATCCATTAATTTAATAGCTTTCTAGACAATTCTCAAACGTGGTTGGGCCTCCGACAAAAAAATGGAAGCAAGCCCACTCTACAAAGGTCCATGTCACGCCCCGAATTTCGAATAATAAATTCAAATCCGAAACATGAATACAACTAAACAAATCACGTCATAAATTTTTTTTTCTCAAAACCAATATCTCATAAACCATATCACAAACCTCGTAGCAAACTATCTCTCGAGTCAATTATTACAATACTAACATAAATAAAATGTTCTGCTCACAAGAGTCTACAAAAACACACCAAAATAGACCAAGTGCTGGTCTCAACCCTGCTGTCCTACGCAGCTCGCTCACCACCCTGATTATCCTGACCTGCAGGATTATCCGCTACACCATTTGAATAGTGTACCGGGATTGCAACAACACAAAACCCGGTAAGCTTTCTGAAAGCTCGTGTGAGTAAATAAGAATGAACGGTTGATTTATTAGACCACAACTCATTTATCTCAAGTAAACATCCAACAATCTCAACAACCACAAGAAACATCAATCCAACACACATGAACAACATGGAACACATATCCACAATCACCAAATCACAACTCTCGCCACTTTGGCACCTAATCACAACTATCGCCACTTTGGCACCCAATCACAACTATCGCCACTTTGGCACCCACGTTAGAGCTCTAACTGCCTCGTTACCTCTAACACCTTGGCCCAGGGTCAAGTAACGGCACCTCCAGGTTACTCAGTAACCCGCGAACTTTGGACCATTTCATGTCCTCAGAACAATATATCCCCGTTATTATTTAACGGTCGAACTTTGGACCTCCTTGTCCTCAGAACACATACACTCCGGTTATCATTAACCAAAGATCCTTGGACCATTCGATCATCGGAATCCTACGTTTCTCTACCTTCTATTCAACTCACAAAATCAACATGCTTATCACCAACATTTATCAAATATTAACAACATAATTAAAATCATATTATCAACATTATCAACAACATATTATCACAATTCCACACCTCAATGTCACACCATTCAATATATGATCAAGTAAATATATAATATACGTAACCATCCACACAGGAATGATCACTAATACCAACTATAGTTCACATGATACAAAATCAAGAAATTCATTTTTAATATACTTTAAAACACATTTCTTAAAAACCATTTTCTCACACATAACAATAAATTGAGCAATTAAGGAAATTCGGTTCGTAAATGAACCAAGTGAGATTTACTCACCTTTAAACTCCCGCTGCGTCTTCTTACAGCCCAAAATACGATTCACAATCGTCCGCTAACAAATCCGTCAAATACCTAATCAAAACGATAATTAACTTAGCGTATAATTTCAAAAACACACTTATATGAAGATCCAACGGTCGGATCTTCACCCGTGACCACACAAGGTCACCGGGACAGTCCTACGATCATTATATCCAAACTAGAATTCTATCGGACGGTCCAAACTTCATAAATCACAAATTGAGCGATCGAAATCAATCGAAATCGTAAAATTCATAACTAATTCATACGATATCCAAAATTCGCATGCTATATATCAAAATGATCGTATCGACATGTAGAATCTAAAAATGATGTTGCCGGAGTTTAGGGCAGAGCCGCCGCCGACCACCACCAATGGTGTCGGGGCTGAGCTTATCCCCTTCGTTTCATCATTTTGAGCAACTTTCATAACTAACACGAAGTGAGAAAATGAGTGGAAGTGGCCGAAACTTACCAAAAACAGTCCGGTTTGGCCGGAAAAACTGTAGAAACCGATATGTGCTCTGACGAGCGTGAAAACCTCCACTTCAGGTGCTGTCCCTTTTACTGCGTGTTCTACTCCTCAATACGAGTTCAACGAGATAAAGAACTCATAATTTGGTGGTCTAGAACTAGAGATATTCGCTTCGCACTCAAAACGGCCGAAAATGGAAAACCAGCTTCCCGCCGCCGCTACAAGCCGTGCCACTGTGCAAGGCTGCCTCTGGCAGCTGCGCAAGGTCAAGGCGAAGCCGTGGGAGGTGGTTTGGCGTCAAACGGTGGCCGGAGGAGCAAGAACTCGGCTGGAGAAGTTTGGCTCTGTTTTTGCTTTCGGTTCGGTGCCGCGCGAGAGAGAAAGAGAGAGAGAAAAATCTAGGTTTTCTGATTTTTCAGATTTTTTCCAAAAATGTTAACCTATATATATACAAAATCGAAAACTTCTAAATGTCATAACTTCTTGCTACAAACTCCGATTCTTGTGTTCCGCATATGCACGAACTCGTATCGACGAGCTCTATGACTTTCATGAAGGAAGTTTCCTCAAATTCCTTACGTAAAAATAAGTCAATTTTAATAATCCTAAATAACGTTAAATTTCGATACTAAAATCATTCGAAACCAAATTTCTCAAATAACGACATTAGAATCACACTCACAACTCATAATTCATATAATTTGAGAAATATTGAATTACGAAATATTTAACTGAAATTTCGGGTCTTTACAGTCTACCCTCCTTAAAGGAATTTCGTCCCGAAATTCAAGCAAACTCATCAACAAACAGTAGTGGGTACTTAGCCCTTATGTCAGACTCTAGCTCCCATGACGCATCACCCTCATCATGATGACTCCACAACACCTTAACCAACTCAACTTCCTTCCTACGAAGCCTCTTCGTGGACCTATCCAAGATACGAACAGGTTCAACAACGAAGGTCACATCCGGACTCACCTCGATCGTACTGTGATCAATCACATGAGACTCATCTCGAATGTACCTCCTAAGCATGGACACATGGAAAACATTGTGTACACCGGCCATGCTAATAGGTAAAGCAAGCCGATATGCCAATTCTCCAACCCTTTCCAAAATCTCAAAGGGTCCAACGTATCTCGGTGCCAATTTCCCCTTCCTGCCAAATCTCACCACACCTTTCATAGGTGAGACTTTCAAGAATACGTAATCACCCACCTCAAAGTCCAACGGTCTCCTTCTAAGGTCGGCATAACTCTTCTGTCTACTCTGTGCAGTACGGATCCTGTCTCGGATGGTAGTAACCTTCTCTGTAGTCTCCTGAACAAGTGCAGGACCCAAGAGCTGTTTCTCTCCAACATCCGCCCAACATATAGGAGTCCTACATGGCCTACCATAAAGTGCCTCATATGGGGCCATGCCAATACTAGAGTGATAGCTGTTGTTGTAGGCAAACTCTACCAATGGCAGATGATCCGCCCAACTTCCCTTGAAGTCCAAAACACATGCCCTAAGCATATCCTCCATCACCTGGTTCACCCTCTCTGTCTGCCCATCAGTCTGTGGATGAAATGCAGTTCTCATAGCCCCTAAACCCTAAAGATGTGCCGAAAGCCTTATGGAATCTACGCCAAAATTCCGAAGTGAAACGAGCATCCCGATCAGAGACGATCGATACAGGCACGCCATGAAGCTTCACAATCTCATTAAGATACAACTTACACAAAGCATCACTTGAGTAAGTCTTTGCCACAGGAAGAAAGTGTGCTGACTTTGTCAATCACTCAACAATCACCCAAATAGAATCATAACTTTGTCTGGACCTAGGCAATCCAGTCACAAAGTCCATGGAGATCTCTTCCCATTTCCATACTGGAATTGGCAAAGGTTTCAACATTCCCGCAGGCCTCTGATGCTCTGCCTTCACTTGCTGACATGTAAGGCACCTGGATACATACTCAGACACATCCCTCTTCATCTCTATCCACCAAAACTGTCTTCGTAGGTCCATGTACATCTTGGTACTCCCTGGGTGTACCGTATATCGAGATCGATGTGTTTCCCGCAGTACCTCCTCCTTGAGGTTATCACCGCCCGAGACATACAATTTCAATCAAAATCTCAATCCACCATCAGTTCCAACTGTCCACTCTAATGGACCTTCCTCGTTGGCATCAAGGATAATCTCCGAAATCACCATTTGAGAGAACTCATCATGTGTCTAACTCTGAATGATCCTGGAAATCAAGGTCGGCTGTAAAGTGATACTACCTAGAAAGATTCCCTGTCCTTCTCCTGTGGGTATAAGGTCAAACTCAGATACAGTCTCTAACATACGCCACTCCTGAACCATAAGTGACGTTATGATCCCTCGGGGTTTCCTGCTCAAAGCATCCGCCACTACATTGGCCTTTCCGGGATGATACTCCAAGGTGAAATCATAATCTTTGATGAGCTCCATCCATCTTCTCTGCCTCATGTTCAACTCCTTCTGGGAGAATAGATACTTCAAACTCTTATGATCAGAAAAGAGTTCGAACTTCTCACCATAAAGATAATGCCTCCAAATCTTCAAGGCAAACACCACTGCAGCCAGCTCTAGATCATGAGTGGGGTAGTTCCGCTCATGCACCTTCAACTGTCTAGAACCATATGCTACTACACCCCCATTCTGCATCAACACACAACCCAAACCCTGATGAGATGCATCACTGTAGATAACTAACCCACCGCCACTAGATAGGACAGTCAACACTGGAGCTGTAGTCAATCTAGTCTTCAGCTCACTAAAGGCCTTCTCACATTCATCTGTCCACACAAACTGAGTATCCTTCCTTGTTAACTTAGTCAAAGCCGAAGCTATACTAGAAAACCCCTCAATGAATCGCCTGTAGTATCCTGCCAAACCAAGGAAACTACGGATCTCTGTAACTGTAGTGGGGCGACTCCAACCCATCACAGCTTCAACCTTCGAAGGATCCACAGAAACTCCATCCTTCGAAACTACATGACCAAGGAACTTGATCTCCTTTTGCCAAAAATCGCACTTCTCAAACTTTGCATATAACTTTTCTCTTCTCAAAATTTGCAGCACAATCCTCAAATGCTTCACGTGCTCGTCAGATGACTTTGAATATATCAAGATGTCATCAACGAACACCACCACACACTTATCTAAGTAAAGACTGAATGTGCGGTTCATCAAGTCCATGAATGCGTGCATTAGTTAGACCAAAAGGCATGACAAGAAATTCATAATGCCCATACCTGGTCCTAAATGCCGTCTTAGAAATATCTTCATCCTTCACCCTCAACTGGTGATATCCAGATCTCAAATCAATTTTGGAGAACACCGTAGCCTCCCTAAGCTGATCGAACAAGTCATCAATCCTAGGCAAGGGGTACCTATTCTTGATGGTCACCTTGTTCAGCTGTCGATAATCCACACATAACCGAAGTGAATTATCATTCTTCTTCACGAATAATACTGGTGCGCCCCAAGGAGATACACTAGCTTGTATGAACCCTTGTGCAAGTAATCCTTCAATTTGAACCTTCAACTCCTGAAGTTCAGCTGGAGCCATCCGATAAGGTGCTCTCGACACCAGTGCAGTACCTGGTATCACATCAATGGAGAAATCCATTACCCTTTTCGGAGGAAATCCTGGTATCTCCTGGAACACATCAGCATACTCTGCCACTACCGGAATCCCTGCAATTTCTGAAGTGCTATTCACTGATTCTATGTGTGCCAAAATCCCTGCCCTCATGGCAACGTCAGATCTCAGGCATCGATAATGAAACACTAGTTGCCCAGGGGCATGAAAAGACATAATCATTCTAAAACAATCAATCACGGCATAGTTCGGACTCAACCAATCCAAACCTAAAATCACATAATACGTGTGATCCGGAATCACAATCAAAGATGCAGTGAACTCTCTACCACTAATTGCAATAGGGCAATCATCACAAAACATGCTAAGCTCAAGAGATACGCAAAGAGGCGATGTAACACATAAAGGTCTAGTAAGTGGTATAACAGTCAAACCCAAAACATCTACCACAGAACTAGATATGAACGAGTGGGAAGCACCCGTATCAAACAGTACTCTAGCAAGATAGTTATAAACGGATAAGGTACCTTCCACCCCGGTGCCTCTCTGGCCAATGGTAAATACTCTGGCTGGTGCTGGAGGTAAGGTTCTCTGCTGGTTACCCTGTCCTACAATCTGAGGTTGAGTACAGTCCCTGGCAATATGTCCAGTCTGTCCGCATCGAAAACATGCTCGAGGCCTTAGTTTAGGGCAAGTCCTAGCAAGATGACCCAACTCATTACAGCTATAACACCTCATAGGGGTTGCTGGTGCTGCTTGCCTGATAGGTGGTGCCTGAATAGGGACAGGTGCTGCTGCTATCCTGGCTGGAGCCTGATGATGAAAATAAGGCCGCTGTCTCTTCCAGAGCCCACCTTTATAATCTCTGGACCCACTACTCCCTGCAACCGCCTTCCCTTTTCCCTGAGAATCTCTCTCAACTGTCTGCTTCTCCTTGTGGAACAGATTCTGCTGCTCAATGATCAGGGCTTTAGCTAAAATCTGCTCCTTTGTCTTCAGCTCCATAATAGCCACATCGCGCTCAATAGAGCCATTCAACCCCCGCTGAAACTTCCTAGCCAAGTCTTCAGCATCTAATGGTTTCACAAACCGATATAGCCTGGAGAACTCTGCCTCATATTCTCTCACATTCATCTTCCCTTGAGTAAGCGAGAGAAATTGCCTCTCCAGCTGTTCCTTCACCGATGCTGGGAAGTATTTCTCCCTAAAGATCCTCACAAATCCATCCCAAGTCATGGTAGAAACATCAATAGTCCTCTGAGTGCAATTCCACCACACCTTAGCCTCATCTTTGAGCATGAAAGTGGCTAGCTTCCTCTTCTCGATCTCATCACAGACAATCAACTCAAAATAGGTCTGTAAATCCTCGATCCATTGATCAGCCACCATATAATTTGTGCCTCCCGCAAATTTAGTTGCTCCCAACCGATTAATGTCCCTCGCCAACACTAACAGACGAGCGGGATCATTAACCACAACCTCAGGTGGAATAGGTTGCTCCACAAACGGTGCCTCCACCTCTTCCTCATGTACTCCCACATGTGGAATCTCACCCCTACCTCGGCCTCTACCTCTACCTTTGGGTCTACCTCGACCCCTACCTCTGCCTCCCACAATATCCATTACCTAAGGAGCATAGCATACCTGGTTAATACATGTATACACTTAAATCAAAGCATAAGTAAATACAAGTCCATATTAACCAAGCTACTAACACAAAGAGGTTAATTCAACTCCTATTACGTCCTAACGTTCTAGACAACTCCCAACACCCCCACATACCCAATGACATTGTTAATACCGAAGAGCACCCGATGGGGATCCGCTGCAGACGGGCCATCACTCGGAAGGTATTAATTTATCACTAAATATGTAACCTCGCTCTGATACCAAACTGTCACGCCCCGAATTTCGAATAATAAATTCAAATCCGAAACATGAATACAACTAAACAAATCACGTCCTAAATTTTTTTTTCTCAAAACCAATATCTCATAAACCATATCACAAACCTCGTAGCAAACTATCTCTCGAGTCAATTATTACAATACTAACATAAATAAAATGTTCTGCTCACAAGAGTCTACAAAAACACACCAAAATAGACCAAGTGCTGGTCTCAACCCTGCTGTCCTACGCAGCTCGCTCACCACCCTGATTATCCTGACCTGCAGGATTATCCGCTACACCATTTGAATAGTGTACCGGGATTGCAACAACACAAAACCCGGTAAGCTTTCTGAAAGCTCGTGTGAGTAAATAAGAATGAACGGTTGATTTATTAGACCACAACTCATTTATCTCAAGTAAACATCCAACAATCTCAACAACCACAAGAAACATCAATCCAACACACATGAACAACATGGAACACATATCCACAATCACCAAATCACAACTCTCGCCACTTTGGCACCTAATCACAACTATCGCCACTTTGGCACCCAATCACAACTATCGCCACTTTGGCACCCACGTTAGAGCTCTAACTGCCTCGTTACCTCTAACACCTTGGCCCAGGGTCAAGTAACGGCACCTCCAGGTTACTCAGTAACCCGCGAACTTTGGACCATTTCATGTCCTCAGAACAATATATCCCCGTTATTATTTAACGGTCGAACTTTGGACCTCCTTGTCCTCAGAACACATACACTCCGGTTATCATTAACCAAAGATCCTTGGACCATTCGATCATCGGAATCCTACTTTTCTCTACCTTCTATTCAACTCACAAAATCAACATGCTTATCACCAACATTTATCAAATATTAACAACATAATTAAAATCATATTATCAACATTATCAACAACATATTATCACAATTCCACACCTCAATGTCACACCATTCAATATATGATCAAGTAAATATATAATATACGTAACCATCCACACAGGAATGATCACTAATACCAACTATAGTTCACATGATACAAAATCAAGAAATTCATTTTTAATATACTTTAAAACACATTTCTTAAAAACCATTTTCTCACACATAACAATAAATTGAGCAATTAAGGAAATTCGGTTCGTAAATGAACCAAGTGAGATTTACTCACCTTTAAACTCCCGCTGCGTCTTCTTACAGCCCAAAATACGATTCACAATCGTCCGCTAACAAATCCGTCAAATACCTAATCAAAACGATAATTAACTTAGCGTATAATTTCAAAAACACACTTATATGAAGATCCAACGGTCGGATCTTCACCCGTGACCACACAAGGTCACCGGGACAGTCCTACGATCATTATATCCAAACTAGAATTCTATCGGACGGTCCAAACTTCATAAATCACAAATTAAGCGATCGAAATCAATCGAAATCGTAAAATTCATAACTAATTCATACGATATCCAAAATTCGCATGCTATATATCAAAATGATCGTATCGACATGTAGAATCTAAAAATGAGCAAAAACTGCACATGATACCCCCGGAGGTGGCCGGAAAGGGCCGCCGGACTTTAGGGTAGAGCGGCCGCCGACCACCACCAATGGTGTCGGGGCCGAGCTTATCCCCTTCGTTTCATCATTTTGAGCAACTTTCATAACTAACACGAAGTGAGAAAATGAGTGGAAGTGGTCGAAACTTACCAAAAACAGTCCGGTTTGGCCGGAAAAACTGCAGAAACCGATATGTGCTCCGACGAGTGTGAAAACCTCCACTTCAGGTGCTGTCCTTTTTACTGCATGTTCTACTCCTCAATACGAGTTCAACGAGATAAAGAACTCATAATTTGGTGATCTAGAACTCGAGATATTCGCTTCGCACTCAAAACGGCCGAAAATGGAAAACCAGCTTCCCACCGCCGTTACAAGCCGTGCCACGGCGCAAGGCTTCCTCTGGCAGCTGCGCAAGGTCAAGGCGAAGCCGTGGGAGGTGGTTTGGCGTCAAACGGTGGCCGGAGGAGCAAGAACTCGGTTGGAGAAGTTTGGCTCTGTTTTTGCTTTCTGTTCGGTGCCGCGAGAGAGAGAGAGAGAGAGAAAAATCTAGGTTTTCTGATTTTTCAGATTTTTTCCAAAAATGTTAACCTATATATATAATAAATCGAAAACTTCTAAATGTCATAACTTCTTGCTACAAACTCCGATTCTTGTGTTCCGCATATGCACGAACTCGTATCGACGAGCTCTACGACTTTCATGAAGGAAGTTTCCTCAAATTCCTTACGTAAAAATAAGTCAATTTTAATAACCCTAAATAACGTTAAATTTCGATACTAAAATCATTCGAAACCAAATTTCTCAAATAACGACATTAGAATCACACTCACAACTCATAATTCATATAATTTGAGAAATATTGAATTATGAAATATTTAACTGAAATTTCGGGTCTTTACAGTCCACATCAAATCTTCGACCCCAATCTCAAAGCTCGTCTCAATGGGTGCCCAAAGCAATTACTCACTTGAAGCAGATCACTATGGTTTCGACGAAGTAACACAAAGTTCACTGCACAGCTCAGCATGATGAGTGTCCAAATCAAAATTGGCGAACACTCTTCTAAATTGGGTTCTCACTCAAAAAGTCTATTTGACGGGTTCAAAAGAAAAATTATACACATCCGTCGAACATAATAGTCGGTACAAAACCGAAAAGTCAAGCTTTAATGAACTACAGTGGTTTGATCTCTTCACAGGGTATGTAGGCAGTCTAGCGACCCACTAGATGCAATCGCAACTCCAAACAGAATCTCTGACTCCACCAGTCAAATTCGACCAGTCCCAAATGAATCACTGACTTCAGTCAAATTCTCCCAACATCGGAAAATCAAATCATTCCCAAAATCACACAAGATTCAAAGGCTCTAAACCTTTCAAATACAAATCCAAAATAAATGGGTCATCTACCCATTTAAATCTCAAATGCCAGAACTACATGTGGTTTGATCCCGCAAAGGGTATGCAGGCAATCTAGAACCAAATCTATCTAGATGCAACCGCGTCATAAACACATAATCGAATCACTGGTCCACTTAAACCAAATTTGTCCCAAACACTACTTTCATTCCAAAATCAAAGCCCTCCAATGAGTCATTCACTCATTGGAACTCTTGAACTACAAGTGGCTTGATCCATCTCCAAGGGTATGTAGGCAACCCATTTAAATATCCAGGTGCAGCCGCAAAAACAAACAAACACACATCCCATCAATTGGTTTCTTCATAAATGGAATCAAATGGTGTTTCCCTGTAACAAGGGAATGTAATTAAGAGACACATTTTGTCTTGAATGGGTCGAACCGAAAATAATAAAAACTCTATTCACTAAATGAATACGAGTGAAATTATGTTGGGTGACATTTTAGTTCACTGTGTGCACTTTTCTCTCAACAGCTTTATCAATCTCACTCCCAACAAACACAACAATACAATTCTTGTAAAAAGCATTACTACTATTTAGTTGCAGTAATTTTGTTATGGTTTATTATTATTATTTTTTTTAAAAAAAAACTTCATCCCATTCCCACCTTACCACCCCACCAAACACACACAACTGTTATGGGTTATAGCCTTAAAGGAAAGGGTTAGAGTGGTGTTACGACGAAAAACTTTTCGTCATTCCTCCCAGGCTATATAGATGAGAAGAGAGGTTGGTAGGTCCACATTAAAGCTTTCCATTCCCATTCCCGGGGACATATTATCTAAAGTTTGAAAAAAAGAAAATTTATATATATATATAATTTTATATATATATATATATATATATATATCATGCATAACACTACCACAGGTATCAACAGTAAGACAAAATGCATGCAGATACAGAAAACAATCACAAACATAAAAAAAAGAAATAAATTCGACAAAAAATATTCACCTTTTTCAATCATTCTTTTGAGATTTGGATAAAACAGGACCCTTAGTAAGTCAACATTGAAATTCTAACATCTAGGCATTCAATATTAAAAATACGTAAAGTTCTTTGCTTGAGCATGTAATCAGATAAAACTGAACATGAATCTCCATGTCAATGACAAAGTACAGTACCTTATCAAAAAGTGTGGGTATGCTTAAATCTACAAACAAAGAAAACTCATTTAATAAAATCCAATAAAAATTTGGACAATGTGGAGCACTTTTGAAAAAAAAAAAAAAATCACGCGATATAACTTGGGCAACACGAAGTACGGAAAATTAAATTTAAGCTACATTTAGGATGAAATACTTAACAACCATGCCCAAATCTTCAGGAATTCAGATCAGAAATAGAAAATAGTTAATAGTAGCTATTATTGCTTTGCTCCCGTTTTTTTTTTTTTTTTTTTTGCAATCCTTTCTCCTGGATGTTCTTTGTTTTTTGTTTTTGTTTTTAACAGTTCATTTTCTGTATCACCAGAGAATTGTTGTAGTTCAAGCTAAAAACAACACAAGTTACACAACACCTAAAAGTCAATCAGGCAGAGCTAGTTATAAACATTTTTACTAATTATTTCAGAGCATCTGTAAGATCATGTCATAGACGATTACTAACCGCAGCATCAAGTAGGAGATGAGAATTTCACCTCGATCTTCTGAAGTAAACTGAAGGAGCATACCAACTACAGGTAATAGAGCTTCCCCTTCACAAATTTTAGTAAACAAAAACTGTAAGTATTCCAAACGTCACTTGTATCTCGCTAGATAATCATTCGAATATAGTTAAAATTAATTATTGTTTGCTTGTTGCATCAATCATTTATAAAAGTACCTGTTTCAAGTAGCTTTGAGAATACTTTTTTTCAAGTCATGTCTACTCCTTCCCTCTCCTGTGATCTCTCCATGTTGCGAAGCTCAGTCTTCAACATCATTTCCTACAGGTGTCACGAAATTCAAAGAATCAAAACTTCTATTGACTTCCATCATTCAGTCACTATAGGCCTTCATCAGCATATTCATTTCAGATATGATAAAATTCATATAAAACCTCGATTGACTGCTCTCATTCTACAGTTACAGCTTTCAAAAGAAAGGCAAATAAGTAAACCAACCAAGCCTACAGAGAAGGGGCCTGAGATCTTTAAATATCCAGGCTTCTTGATACCTGTTGGCTATGCAGACGATTTTTCTCGCTCCAGCTCCTCAAATCCTGATTTTAAATAATAAACATGTATAAGAGAACCGCACTGCAGCTATAGTAATCAAAATGAGGAGGGAGTCCTTTTTCTTTTTTTTTTTTTCGGATATATGGGGGCCAAAATGCCCAGGAAAAAAAAAAAAAACAACAAAGCTCAGGTAGTTATAGCTACCTCTCCAAATCTAGGAGTACGTGTGTCACAAGTCGTCCAATAACACATCGATGACAAGTGGAGGAGGTTGCAACAGATATTGAACTCCAAATTCAGAACCTCACTGGCCTTGGAGAGAATCTGAGAATGTTATCAACCATATTCACTTCTCTGTCTGTACACACGCTTGATTTCACACAAAGAAGTTACTTTGAAGAAACCTGCATCTATCATTCATAGATTTCAAAGGATGTAAATCATCAATGCCATTGTTCACCATTTCCACCAAAATAGCAGAATCACATTCAACCATCAGTTGGTTGCAATGGTTATCAATAGCCATCTTAAGCCCCAGCAATAAACCCCATTTTTCATCTTCCAATACAGAATCCATTCCTTTATTAGCAACAAAATCTGAAATCCAAGAGCCCCTCGAGTCACGAATAACTCCTCTTGCACCAATCTGACCACTTCTATTCCTGGCACCATCGACATTTAACTTGAACCATCCCAGTGGGGGTTTAATCCATTTCAGCTCTATTCTAATCTTAGCTGGCATAGTGTAGCTGCAGTACACCACTCTTTTGTGGTTTCTAAAATCACATTGATAGGATTAATGGGGAACTAGAAGTCAGCATCAAAGACTTTCTCCATTTCCAGATGCACCAACATGTAAAGATGAAAATCACATACCATTTCAGACCATTGTAGCAGTCAAATCTATAGTGAGTATTTGCGTAGAGCCATCCTTTCAAATCTAACTTCATAGCTCTACCAATGGAGTCATTGCAGATAATACTATTCGATACACGCTTTGCTTGGGAACAATCTCTAAGAAGATGAAGCATCAATTCAGGATAAGTACGGCATATAGGATAAGTAGAATCAATGTCCTTTCATATGGATCAGTAAGCAACCTTCCCTGACAAACCAATCAAAAGAAGGTTTTTAACTTGGGTGGTGTTTGGCTCCAAAACCAGATGTCTTGCAAACTGTCTCTTTTGAGCGTGTGCGCAGGCGTGCCAGCACCGTGGGGTGCAGTCGTCAGGGAATTCCTTGACCTGGTTTCTTGAATCAAACGATGTGGTCGAGGAGAGCATCAACCTCGTCACAAGGTTCTTTTCTACGCCTTTTGGAAAAGGACTTCGTTGCCTTACGGGTAAGGACTTTGGTTGTGATCTCTTCGCGAAACCGAGTCGATACTCAACGTTGTAGGTTGAGCAGAGCAATCACCGGAAAGTTGAGGAGAAAGCACAGGGTTTGCTAAAGCGTGATTTTAGCTTCGCTGGGTTTCCAGGGCGTTACCCTTGCTTCGCTGGTTTGCAACCAGGTTTGCTCCGGAGAGGCTTTGATAATCTGTTTGATTGAGTTGAGAGTTGTGTCTTTTCCGTCTTTGAAACCTGGTATTTATACTAAGGTTTCGACTGTTCCTTGTCATCGAAGGATTATTGATTACCGTTTCCTATTCGATCTCCGCTACTTGATTCTAATAAGGTTTCGTTTTCCTTATGGATTCTGGAATGGGCGAAGTTGTAACCCAAACCCAAGTAGACTTATTTTTTTGGGCCACAGGTATCGGCCTGCTATGCTAAACCCACTAAAGGATCTTGCCAAAAATACTTTTGAGCTCAAACATTGCCCCCAGGCCCTGAAATCAGGCTCGCGAAACTATAACTGATTGAAGGGGGCTTAAACGACATGTCCGCTGATCAAAACGATGCCAGTAATGAAGGTTGCGTCTGTTTGCTTTGCGAAACGTCTCCTCGTCGTATCATTTCCCTCACAAAATTCTTATTTAAACTACAGCCACTTTAGACCTGTCACATCAGAAACTCTTTTAGTCCCCTTAATCCTGTAAAACCCTTCTCGCTTCATCATCCTCTTACAGCAAACCAGAAATGGCTCCCCCAAAGAAAATGATCATCGATCAGGAGGAAGAGATCAATGAGAAGACTGCCCACACCTGGGGAACCAGTATCGGGGCTCGCTGCCACATCCACACTACCATTCAAAGGCCGTTGCTACTGAGGCTTTCTGATAATCACGCCGGCTTGGGCCCAGTACTGCGAGATTTCATCCTGGACGACGCTATCGCCCTTTATGGCCTGCCCATCCGATGACCCATTCCAGTCCTCCGAAGGACCCCCGGAGATTTCAGAAGTTGGGGCGCACATCTCCACTGAGCCAAAATAGGGTACTGGCCATCCAATATTAGTGCAGTGGAGATTTCATGGTATCGCGAAACCCGAGCGTGAGATCTGGGTCACTGGAACGCTGCAGGTATTACCCACACCATCTATCTATGCTTTAATCTTCCATGCGGCGGCAATCGCTCTCCGCTTGCTGCTTTTCTCAGTTTCTGGAACACCGCCACCAATACCTTTGACTTCCGCTTTGGCCAAATGGGTATCACCCTGCTCGATATTCTCACTATCACTGGGTTACCCATTGATGAGGAGCCATACGTGCATGGTCAATTCGACTCTACCACCTTCACCTCGACCATGAATCAGATTGACCATAGCGCTCATAGCGCCTCTTACCCACAGTGGTTGGCCCATTACTGTGAGGAGCACAATGCCACCGGAGGCATTGCTTTTATAGAGTGCTGGCTCTGCCGATTCATCTTCTGTATTTCCTCTAACAAGCCCACTAGTCCTTGGACTTTACCGGCAACAGCCCTCTACAACGGCCGTCGCGTTGGCCTGGGACAATCGGTGTTAGGCGCTCTCTACCGCACCCTATACCAGGCGATCATGCACCCATTTGAGACCAACGTCTCAGGTTCCTTTTGGATCCTCGATTTCTGGATTTAAGTTTATTTTCCTTTCTTCCATCATGAAGACATGCCACTGCTTCCACCGGCCGACGCCCTTGTAGGTCAGTGGCTGTGCCGTGAGGCAAGGTATGCATCCCCACCATACTCCGAGTGTTTCTCCTATCTGTATGTTCTGCACGAAATGCCATACCGTGATTTGGTGCTTGGACAAAGATTCCCACCTCCACTCAAAAACGGATTCCTTCCTGGGGGCAGCAATCACAGCGACAGCGCGCACTTGGCTTTCTGCCGCGCTATCTCTTGCTCAAACATCAGACTTGCCACTGAGGAAATCGGCTATGAGCTTTACGCGCCCAACCACTTTGCTTGCCAACTTGGTCTGGTCAAGCTAGTGCCTTTCCCTTTCTACGATGCTTGGAACTACAACACCTCCTGACGTAGAATTGGCCCCCCAACCGGGCCTCCACTAGCACAAAGTACACTCGCGCTAGTTGATCTCCCTGATTGGGCCAATTCGCTCGCCCCCGTTGATGGGAATGCTAAAGACTACGAGCAATGGTGGTCAGAAGTATCTGTCAATTGCTGGAGACAAAGGGATGACGAACTCTTCGTGACTATCTTCTAGAGACTGAGATACCCCTATGCCGCCGACGCTGAGTTACTAGCTCGTTTTCCTGAAGAGGAACCCCTCTCACCACCATCGGAACCGGCTCCACGACCCACGCGAGCCCCGCGTCCTGCTCAAGCTGGCATTGTGATTAGCGAGCCTGTCCAAGAGGTAAGTTCTCTTAACCGCTAGTTCATTAACGTTTCTTGTACCTAGTACCTTTATTTCCATCTCCTTAACTCCGATTTTGCTGTTGCAGGGCAATCGGGCTACCTCAAACACTCCAGCCACAGATCAGACCGCGAAGGGAAAACAAAAAGCAATAGCAATTGAGCCTGAAGTCGAGGATTCTTCTGATGATGAAGACCCCGAAACAGTAGGGATCCCCCTTTCACTTAGCACTAGCGTACTTTCTCTTGAAGTCTAACTCATTCCTTCCTTTAGCTTTGCAGATTGCCATCGCTTTGGCCCGCAAACGCAGTCGCGCTGACCTCAGACCGATCCATAGGGAGGAGATGAACCAATTGCTGATCGTCTGGTCAGATATTCTCAAAGCAAGCATTGCAATTCTTTCTTTTATACATCCCCCAGGTCCAAGCCTTACAACGCTCCTCGTTTGCAGGTTCGTTGCAGATCCTCTAGCCAAACTGAGGAGGGGTCATCTGTACCTCCACCTACCAGCACGAGTGACCTCCAATTGGCCCTCGTTCCAATGTAGGTCTTGGATGATAACTCACCTGAAGTTGAGGAAAGAGAATTGCCACCAGATACTTCTCGCGAGCAAGTAGTGCTTGACTTGGTCCCAGACTCTGGCGAAACCGCCCAAGAACCAGTTCCTCTAGTGATTCTCCGCGAGCCTCCTGCTGAAGAGGTGCAATTTCTACTAAGTAACGTATTATGATTCCTGCTTCTTTTTGTATTCTAACGTTTCTCTGTAGGATCAAAATACAGTTCCTCGTGAAGACGTAGTTTTCACTGCCCAGGAGGAGATAGCTGTCGATCACCCTGCTGAATTGGATGACGATAGCTTGGCTGATCAGGAAGTTGCCCCCGAGCACCTGAAGTAGTGGAGGAAGCATAAAATCCTGAGCCAGCGCATGAGTCGACTCCTGCCGTGGAGCATCTTGAGGCTCCTGTTGATGCAGAACCAAACCCGTCGCGCTTTCCTCCAAATTAGAGAGACTGGCTAGAAGTTATCCCATCTGGGGTAGTTGATGACGCTAGAGAAGGCCTTCGCCATCTCTTGGGACCTGATATCGTGACTCCTGGCGCACCTGCGAGAGTCTTGGAATACCTCCGAGTTCTTCTCCATGAGCACGCTATCACTGAGGATCAATTCCGCTAAGTCGATGAACTGCTGGAGGCACTTCCCCAATGGCTGAATAAGATGGGGCCACGAACGCGCAAGCTAGACAGACTCAGGTACATTACCAAACTCTCGCTCAGCGGATGGACTGCTCGCGCGATTTCTTAAGTGACCGCGCTGTCCTGATCAGAGATTTGAGGCTCACACAGAATCACCTCCGGTCTCAACTTCGGGAAATTCAGGCCCAACTCGAAGTTGTGACTACTAGGCTTACCCATGAGGAGTCTTTGATAGAGCAACCACTAGCCGCCTCCGAAACTTTATCCTAGGACCTGGCTCAGGCTCGCGAAGCAGCCCAGCGAGCGGAATGAGCAGCCACCGATGCCAGCTTTGGCCTGGATCAACACCTCCTCCGCCTGGCCTATGCAGGTCGAAATCTTTAGGCCTCTATCATTCTCTTGTATGAACTATCATTATTTAATTAAATATACAACCCACATTACTTGGCCCAAATCCATATACACGGGAAGTGTTTTAACTTCGCCTTTTATGCGTATTAACACCAATTGAAAAGACAGTCTTGGAATGGAGCGGAATGGTTACCTTCTTGAAAACTGCCCCGCTTTCCATGCGTTGTCAAACCCTTCATTTCCGAGATCCTTTCATTTAATTCTATTGATATTCCCATTGATGGTATTGAAAATACTCCAACTGTCCGTCGAACGGTTGAGCCACTAAGGTTGGCTCTATAAATACATGTACTACGGGGAAATGAAGCAAACACGAACATGGCTTTCTCAGAAATACTTTTACAAGCCTTGCTTCTCCTCCTTCTTTTCCTGAAATCTTCCCCACATGATTTCGCCCTTAGCCTCTTCTAAACCGTAGGCTTTATAGCTTAATCTCATGGTCTGGGTAGGCTTTATAGCCTAATCTCAGATCCAGTCGCATGTCTTTGGTCTCTGGAAACCCGGACGAGATTCACCAGTTTCTGTTGGACTGAAGAACACGCAGCGCTCCTAACGCTGAATAGTATAATATGGGGATTCCATCTCTTCAGATTTTCCAGCGTGGAGCAAAACGAAGAAGGGCGGAAGGCTATACTAGGCCTATCGTTCTTCTTCCTCAGTCTACTTCTGGGGTCTGATGAAATGACTTTTGTTTTTCCCCCGGAGGTAGATGAGGCAATTGGGTCGCGCTCGCCTGAAGACGCCATCTCCATCCCGGAGGATAACCATCTGGAAGGGTTGTGATGGGTTATTTCCTTCCTCCTCCTTCCAGTATAGATGAGTGGAGCGGTAACTCCAATCAAAGGAGGGTGAAGAGATGAAAAGGAAGAATGATCACTTCTCTGCCCCCTTTTATGCAAGATCCAGAAGCTCTTAGAAGATCTGAAATCCCAGTCGTTGTTTTAGCCACTTTTTGCGTTGTAACTGTAAATGTAATTGTTGAAAATATTGTACCGCTTCTGGCCGCAAAGCCACTTTATGCATACAGTGAAATTTTTCTAATTTTGTTATTGTGGCAACAAATATAAGGCCTCTGGAATAGACCCTTACATATATATATATATATATATATATATATATATATATTCCTAACACATATTATCAAGAAAATTTTGATAATTTAAACAGAAAAATGGTCAAAGACTATTCAAAACAAGAAACGCAAATCCAGTAGCCTCAATTAAGGCCTGGTTACATGGTATTGTCCCCTAGTGTTCGTAGGTGGAGCGAATACAGAAGGATGAGGCCACTGAAAAGTCCTATATGAAGTGAACCAAGGAACACTAGGCTTGCCCCCCGCCCCAGAAACTGAAGAATCTGGGGGATCGTCGAACTCCCACACGCTGGGATAATACTTTTTGAGGAAGCGACCATTGATGAGATTGCGGTGGAGTTCACCATCCAAATCTTTGAGGTGGAAAGCTCCGTGCTCCAGGATACGGTGAATAACAAAAGGCCCTTCCCAGCGTGGAGTCCACTTACTGCGGCCGGTCAAATTTTCGCCAAAGGGAAGCACTGTCTTCCAAAAGATGTCACCCTCTTTGTAACTGCGGCTACGCGTCCTCTTATCATAGGCGCGAGTGATGCGCTGTTTTTCCTGTACCAAACAATCGAAAGCCTCTAAACGTTTTTCGAGTAAGTCTTCATGCTCTTGCCACATCGCCTGAAAGTAATCTTCGCCGATCAAATGATGATGATCCTGTATGCGCAGGGATCGAACATTAAGCTCCAAAGGAATGACCGCATCATGACCAAACATCAGAGCATATGGTGTTGTAGTAGTAGGATTGCGTTTAGAGGTACAGTAAGCCCAAAGTGTCTCGTACAATGTCTCGTGCCACTGGCGAGGGTTTTCTGCAAGCATATTTTTCAGTAAGGTGATGACGATCTTGTTATTGGCTTTCGCTTGTCCGTTGGATTGAGCGTAATAGGGTGTACTATGGACGAACTGGATGCCTAAGTCATTGACTAGATGTTCCACATCACCACCCATAAACGCTGCCCTCTATCAGAGACCAATACTTCTGGGATGCCAAACCTGCATATAATATTTTGAAAAATAAATTGGCAAATGGTAGCCCCGGAAGCCTCTTTCAAAGGCGCAGCTTCTACCCACTTAGTGAAAAAATCTGTAGCGACGAAGATGAACTTGTGCTGGAGTGTAGAGTGAGGATGAATCATTCCAATTAAGTCCAGTGCCCAACCTCGTGCAGGCCAAGGTTTGATAACAGGCTGCATGGGAATATTGGGAATATGCTGGATTGGTCCATGTGCCTGACAGTCCTGGCAACCCTTCGCGAAAGCGATGCAGTCTTTCAAAATGCTGGGCCAGTAATATCCATGTCTCCTGATGAGCCAGCTCATTTTCAGACCTACCTGATGAGCTCCGCACACGCCTGCATGTGCTTCTCACATTAAGCGCTTAGCATCACGACCATAGACATAGCTGAAGTCCATGCGTCTTCGCCACGTCGTTGTAGCTCGTCTCCGCGGAGGAAATAATTCAAAGCCAGAAAATGGATCTTTCTATCTGCTGTGGGGCCAGGCTGCTTGAGGTAATCGATCAAAGGAATACGCCAGTCCACATTAATAGGTTCTAAAACCGCTACCATCAGTTCATCTGGTGGGTCAGAATGCGTGAACCAAGAAGGCAACGTGCGTTTCTCCACTTTGAGCATCCGTTCGCGAACACCATATTTCAATGGAATCCTTGTAGCCAATTAAGCTAGTTCATTAGCAGCAAAGTTGCGCTCACGGGGAATACGTTCCAAGTCCACCTCCTCAAATTGGACTAAAAGTTCAAGCGCGCGGTCTAAGTATGGCACGAGCAATGAACTTGAGCATTTATATGTGTCACGGAGTTGATTGATCACGTGGAGAGAATCACCGCGTAGTTGAACGTCTCGCACTCCGAGTTCTAGTAGCAACTCTAGGCCTATAATGAGGGCCTCATATTCTGCTTGGTTGTTGGTGCACCTGAACTCTAACTGGAAGGAATATGAGAAACGATCGCCTGCTGGATTTTCCAAGACAACTCCTGCCCCTGCTGGTGTGTCTGTTCTGGAGCCATCGAAGTACAATATCCAGGGCTGGAGGGAGATCATTGCTTGATATAAATGGGCGAATTCTGGTAAGCACGCCAAATCCGGGCCATCCACTGTTGTAACAGCAACCTCTAAATCTCTCACCACCGGAACGTCAAGCATAGGGTGATGCGCTAAAAAGTCTGCGATGGCTTAACCCTTTACTGCTTTTTGTGGAACATATTGGAGCGAGAATTCTGACAAGGCTAGCACCTACTTGCCAATACGACCCCTTAGAATAGGTCGCGACAGCATATACTTAACTAAGTCGGTTTGAGCGATGATGCAAGTTATGAAGGATAACATATAATGCTTTAACTTCCATGCTGAGAAGTGTAGCGTAAGACATAGCTTTTCCATTGGAGTATACCTTGTTTCACAATCTGTGAGTGTCCGACTGAGGTAGAAGATGGCATGTTCGACCCCTTCCTCATCATCCTGAGTGAGTAGGCTGCCAATGGAGGCTTCAGCTGCTGAAATATACAATTTTAATGGGAATCCAGCTCTATGGGGAACAAGCACTGGCGAACTTGCTAGATAGGCCTTTATTTTGTCGAAGGCCTCTTGATGTTTAGGTTCCCATACAAACTCATTCTGCCCCTGTAACCTTAACAGCGGGGAGAAATGCTGGATTTTCCCTGTAGAGTTAGAGATAAAGTGTCTTAAGAAGTTGATCTTACCTAGTAGTCGCTGTAACTCCTTCTTTGTGCGTGGGGGAGATGCCACGCTGGCCTTGTCTTCAGGAATTTGATGCCCCTTTGATGGACTATAAATCCCAGAAAATCTCCGGCCTGTACTCCAAAAACACACTTAGCGAGATTCATCTTGAGTTTGTGTAGTTGCATGCATTCAAAAACCTTTATGAGATCCAAGATGTGGTCTCCGCGCTTCTTTGACTTCACGACCACGTCATCGATATAAACCTCCAACATCTTCCCAAGAATGTCGTGGAAGATCAGGTTCATAGCACGCTGATAGGTCGTTCCTGCGTTCTTCAGTCCAAAAGGCATGACCATGTACTCAAAAACACCTGCGAAGCCAGGGCAATGAAATGCGGTCTTATGTTTGTCTTCCTCTGCAACCGAAATCTGGTGATACCCTATAGTGTCGCCCATGAAGGATAATAATTCATGCCCTGCTACTGCATCTACTAACGTATCCACAACCGGCATGGGATAGACGTCTTTAGGTGTAGCTGAATTAAGGTCTCTATAATCCACGTAGACCCTCATTTGGCAATTCTTTTTGCGTACAAGCACTATATTGGATAGCCACTGATTGTACATGGCCACTCTTATAATGCCTGACTTATGCATCTTTTCAACCTCTTCTTTGACCAGGACTTGGGTCTTAGAGTTCATTCTTCGCAGCTCTTGCTTCATAGGTCTCTTGTCAGGGAATGTTGGTAGCTGGTGGCATACCAAGTTCGGTGATAGGCTTGGCATGTCTTCTTATTTCTCCACGAAGCAGTCTTTAAATTCTTGTAATAGGTCAATGAGCCTCTGCCTTCTTGGTCAGAGAACTCTTCGTTGACAATTTCCAGAGTTGCAATTCTATCATAGGCCTCCTTCTCCACCAAGTACGAGGACAGACGCTCATACAGAGAGTGGAGGGCCTCAAACCCTTCTCGTGGAAGGTCATAATCCATCAATCGATTATGGGGTTGGGCACAGTGTGGCCAGGCCTTCCCAGGTCTTCATTTGCGAGTGCGAGCCCCCACTATGACAATTCTAAGGTCGTCACCCCAGTGGGGCAGCCTTTCTGATCGATGCCACTAACCTACAATGGAGTGATTAGCTCCAAGTAATACCTGGCATCTACATAATTCACGGAAACAGGAAATGGGCGAAGATCTGCCTTGATCACCTCAGCCTGGTCAATGACCCTGTTCTGCATCATCAGCTCCTGATGGAGAGTTGACGGAACGCAATAGCTCCGATAAATCTAGTCGTGGCCTAGAATGGCGCTATAAGCTGTGTAGCAATCTGTGACGAAGAACGCATGTATTCCTTCTGAGGGACCAACTTTGATTCGCAGGAAGTGTAGGCCCAACGTCTTCGCAGGACGTAGATTGGATCTTTTCTTTCTTGATTCCAAGCAGCTGTATGGTTTTGGTAGTGATGACGTTGACAGCGGCACCGGTATCCACCATGATCTTGCTAACCTTAGTACCGTCGATCTCTACCGTAATAAACAAAGGTCGCATGTGTTGGACCATAGCAGGTGTGGGTTTTGTGAAGCTCATGAAGAAACTCCTGCCGTCAACGTCGTTGGTTTCTGACAGGGTTGCCTCTTCAACTGGTGTAGTCACTGTTGAAGTAATCTACAAAGGCTGTTCGACATCTTCTTCAACTTCTATACATTCCTGTGCAGCGACTGGTAGCATAAATCTCGCGGGTAACACATAAACCATATTACAGGAGACGTCACCGATATCCGTCTCATCCATGGTCTCCTCAGAGTCTAGTTTAGGCTCATCCATCGATATGTCAGTGAAGAACTGTTTGACTAGCCAATCGACCAAGGATTCGTCTATGAAGCCTTTCGCTTTACCTTGTTTGTGTTCTTGCTCCTTTTCCGACTGCTTTGGTGGTTCTGAACTTTGTTCTGCTGTTAAGCTCTCCTTCTGGGGTGCCATCACTACGCTCTGGACCTTTTTAGGTCTCCACTGTAAAGCCTCTGCGGTGTTGTCCTTGCCCCCCAGTCTCCCAAACACTGAGGGTTTGACTTCTGGTTCTTCGCGGAACAACCTGCGTCTGACATGTGGTCGCCCAGATGGCATGTTTTCTTTCCTAGCTGGTGGAGGTGTCTTGTCTTCTGTAATCCTGCAGAAAACACTGGGCTTAGTGTTCCCTGACTCTGATCGTGCTTGCTTTTGGAAACTGCGGGGAGCCACCAATGGCTTAGCGGCCAGTGCTTCCATTTCCTTCTGGTATTGTTCGGGAGACTTAACCAATTGCGAGGGTTTAATCAGGCCCTGATCCAGAGCCTCTAATGTTGCTTGGCCTCTCCAAACCTGCGCTGCAGCTTCCTTTTCTTAGAAGGGTTGATTTCCACCGCTTTCCCTTTCTCTCTTGTATACCACTTGCCTTCTTTAATAATGGAGGTTGAAGTAGGTGGGATGTAAGGTTTTGTCAGGACATCTCTGTTCCTCCCCTCTTGTCTTTGTTCAGCCGCGGCCACTCTCAAATTTTTAAACAAGTTTGAATCTTTTGAGGATGGTGGTGATTCCTCTCTACCCCTCGCTTGGGGGCTAGAAGGTTGATAATTTCGCGATGGTGAAGCCCACTTGATTCGCGGGAAAGAGCCAAAGCGAAAAGTCTGCTCGACTTCTTCGTGTGACACTAGGATGCCACATTCTTCCTTGCATCGCGAGCAAAGGATCACTGGTGAGGCCTCGCTTGTAGGTCTGGCCTTCTTCTTGACTGGGATTTCGTCCCCGTTTTCTTCTGTTCCACTAGTGGTCAAATCCAAGGTCGGTTTCCTTTGGTTCTGTTTGGTCCAGTTGACCTCGACCATGTTGATCCCAGTATCAGGAAAAGGGTTCAAGTCTACTAGTGCTGCCGCGGTTGCCGGAGATTCTACCTGCAAACTACCATTATTAAGCCATACCTGAATCTGATCCTTTAATTTGACACAATCAGATGTGTTATGATTCCACCGGTTGTGGAATTTGCAATACTTTTTTCCTTTTAGCTGATCTGGTCGAGGGAAAGGGCCGAAATTTATCTTTTACCATCTTCGTAGCGATCATCTCATCTAAAATCTCATGTGCCTTGTTGTATCATATGTATACATCGTGAACTCAGGTTTAGTGAAGGCTATAGACTTGAGCTTGACAGGTTCCTTGGGTATGTTCAATTGCTTTAAAGCAGAGTTCTTTCTTCCTGTCAGCTCAAAGGCAGAGACATCATTCTCTTCTTCATCCTCCTCCAACTGGACAATTTCTTCACTAGGATGGTGGTAATAAGGATCATAAGTAGCTGGTTGATAGCTCAATGCAGCCACTGTACGGTGTTTTCCTGGCATATAAGTGCCTTTGGATGAGTTCATTCTGGCGTCAGTCTCCCTAAGAAGATGTTCAAAGCTGCCGACCTCGGTAATAAGTTCTCCCATAGATTGAATCATGCTGCCATATTACTTCTTTCGCTGGCAGGGCTCCAAACCCTTGATTGCCAGCTTGACCATTTCTTTCTCAGGCAATACCATGTTCAGTTTGGCCTTATGAATTTGGAAACGTTGAAGATACGCCACGGCAGACTCAATGGGTTGCTGAGACATCTGAGTGAGAGAAGCCAAGTCAACTTCTGGTTTTGTGGTTGCAAACGTCTCTCGGAAGAGCTTTTCCATCGCTGGCCAATCAGCCACTGATCCTGGGCGGAGCTTAGAAAACCATATGAAAGCAGCTCCTGAGAGGGAGGTGCCAAAGATCTTGCACTTGAGGATTTCATCATTCTGATACTGGCCGCATTGCACTCTAAACCTGGCCAGATGAGTTACCGCATTCTCGGTGTCTTCCCCTGAAAAAGTAGAACATATTATATTTTTGTAGCCTCTGGGAAAAGGCACGAGCATTATATGCGGCGGGAAGGGTCCCTCATAGATTCCATCCACCTGGGCCCTAGGGTTGGCCATCCTGATCATCTCCTCAACCTCATCGCGTCTCACATAATCTGGACAGGGAGGGGGAGGAGGAGCTGCCACAGTCTGGTAAACTATCTGTTGTGGTATGGCCTGGCTAGCTGTTATCGTCCCCTCACCCGGTCGGACGATTCTGGAAACATGCTTTTGGAGAGTTACCGCTGGTTGGGGTGAATCCTTCATCAGAGCCTTTATCTTGATTGGGTTTCCTATCTGGTCAATGCCATAATAATTATCTGGGAGTTCATGGTAAACATTCTCCGCCCCATCGTTGTCGTATTGAGTGAACCGAACAGGAATGCCTTCACCAGTTTTCAGGATCCTACTCTTCTGCGAGGCTTGAGGAGTAACTTTTGTTCCACAAATCGACAGATCTTTTTCCTTCCTTTTAACTGACGCAGTAAAGGCCGATGTAGATGGTGTTACTGCTACCCTTTTCTCGAGCATTCGACGGTATATACTTGCCAGACCCAGAGGGCTGACCAAGTGAACCAAGGATAGCATTAGGATCTCCTAAAGCTTTGTTCAAAACCTCTTTAGCTTGGTTCAACTCAGCTCTCTGCATGGCGACCTCTGTCACAAGGTTAGAATCGTCTTTGCGCATGGCCGCGATGTTGGCCGCAGTGTCTTTGCTCTGGGTGCTAACAGTGTTAACAACACTCAGAATTTCATTATACTGCACACGAGTGGGTCACCAATCTTGTCATCATGCATTCGAGCCTCTTGAGCAAGGCAACGTGCATGTTCTTTGGCCTCCTGAATGTTCCGTTCTATTATCTGATCATATTCGCGCATCTGCTGCTCTGATCTTGAGATCGAAGAGGCCAGATGCTTTCTGAAATTCTCGTTGTTGAGCGTAAGGATACGGATACGTTCTTCCAGGCTAGCATCCTCAGAGATGATGATGGGTTCAAACTCAGCTTCAGGGGTCTCCTCATCCATTGTGGCTGCGGAGGAGAATGCCTCTGCAGTAGGAGATTTCTCACCCTCAGTGGCAGATAGCTGATTTTTCTCAGGTACAGTTGACATGTCTGATGGTGAGTTGAGAGAGAACTTTTCTGTTACATGTGTTTAAGAAAGACCACGACAGTCCGCGCGAGAATGCAGTCTGTAACTGGAGGTCCTATGTTTTGGGCAGTTAGCCTAAACCTTTGGGTAAGGGTTCTTGCTTGACTTTCCAATGATTACGTTCACGGAGACACGTTATGCTAGAGTCCCACTGGGCGTGCCAAAATGTTTGGTTCCAAAACCAGATGGCTTGCAAACTGTCTCTTTTGAGCATGTGTGCAAGCGTGCCAGCATAGTGGGGTGCAGTCGTCGGGGAATCCCTTGACCTGATTTCTTGAATCAAACGATGTGGACAAGGAGAGCACCAACCTCGTCACAAGGTTCTTTTCTACGCTTTTCGGAAAAGGAATTCGTTGCCTTACGGGTAAGGACTTTGGTTGTGATCTCTTCGCGAAACTGAGTCGATACTCAACTTTGTAGGTTGAGCAGAGCAATCACCGGAGAGTTGAGGAGAGAGCACAGGGTTTGCTAAAGCGTGACTCTAGCTTTGCTGGGTTGCGAGGGCGTTACCCTTGCTTCGCTGGTTTGCAAGCAGGTTGCAGGTAGGTTTGCTTCGAAGAGGCTTTGATAATCTATTTGATTGAGTTGAGAGTTGTGTCTTTTCTGTCCTTGAAACCTAGTATTTATACTAGGGTTTCGACTGTTCCTTGCCATCGAAGGATTATTGATTACCGTTTCCTATTCGATCTCCGCTACTTGATTCCAATAAGGTTTCATTTTCCTCATGAATTCTGGAATTGGCGAAGCTGTAATCCAAACCCAAGTAGACTTATTTTTTTGGGCCGCAGGTATCAACCCGCTATGCTAAACCCACTAAAGGTAAAAGCCCGAGGGAAATCAACATGGTCCTCTTGCTGCAATAAAGAGAGATAAGCAGACTTGACTGTGAACCGTCCATTTAAAGTAGCATTCCAGATTAGTTTGTCTCTTCCTCCATTTATATTTTAATAATATCACTAATAGCGGCTTCATCAAGGTGTAACCTCAACATATCAACATCCCATTCTTCACCCTCCAGCAGTCCTGCACTTTAAGTTCAAGATTAACACTAATAGGGTAATTAACTTTTTGCGAAAGAGGTCCATCAAGCAACTACTTATCAGTCCAAAAGTTTATCATACTACCATAGTACCATTACCCACCCTCCAAGATAACCCTTGAGTCAATAATATATCCCAAACCAAAAACAATTGCTCTCCAAATGCTAGAGCAACCAGCACGGGGAATATAGTGACTAGTGAGAACAAAAGCTGGAATCGTTTCGAACTTGCTTTGTAAAACAATTCCATAAGCCTATATATTGTTGGAACATTCTCCAGCTTACCTTTGCTAACATTGCCTGGTTCATATGAAGTGTTCCTTTGATGCCCAAACCACCTTAATTCTTTGGCCTACACACCATGTCCCAGTTCACCATATGAATCTTCTTGCTATTATCACAATCACCTCACAGGAAATCACGGTTAAGTTTATCAAAAGTGTTGCATAAGGAAATCAGAAACTTAACAGTGCATATAATATACGAATTGTAGAGGTAGCAGATTGTAGGATAGTGAGCCTACCAGCTAAACTTAAAACATTACTCTTCCATCCTGCAAGTTTGCTCTAGACTATGTCAATAATATGGGCATAAGTATTCTTAGTACGTAACTTTAGTGTGGATAAGCGGCATCCCAAGATATTTACCAAGGTTATTGGTAAGAGTAGACCCACAGATTCTGCTTATATTTCTGTCAAGAACTTTGCAAGTATTAGGAGATCAATATAGCATTGATTTACTATGGCTAACCTCCGGTCCAGATAATTGCAAAATAGATCCTGTAGCTTGAGTACAAGTAGGGTCAGCAAAAAAATAAGTGATAAAAAATTAAAAATGGCCCAGACCCAGGAGCTCTAACTGGTTTTCATTGTCCAATGTCAAACCAGAATTGGTCAACAATCAAGTGTGATAATTTTTCCAAGAAAAAATAGGTAGGAAGATAGAGAGTACCCCTGCCTTATGCCTCTACTAGACTTGAAACACTGGGATAAATCTCCATTCACACAAACCAGAAAGCAAGGAGAAGTAACACAATCCATAATCACATCCACCATCCGTTCAGGAATTGAGCCTCATATAATACAGAGGCAATGAAATCCCAATTGCATCTCTCATAATATTAGAAGCTACAAAAAGTCTTCTTTGTTTTAAGGCTCCTTGTCTTCCTTTCCTTGTTTTAAGGATTTTGTCTTCCTTGTTTTAAGGATGATGCTTGCTATGTCTTCCGCTATATATAGTCTGTATCTTAGTGTAATCAATCAACATAGAAAAAAACCAACATTCAAATTCAACATGGTGTCAGAGCAGAAATCCTCATAGGACCTGCATCTGTATTGTTCTTTCAAGACACTTGTGTTCCTTTATCATTCTCATTAAGATGACAGAAGGGGAAGGTTCTCTCGTTGTAAAGACAGAAAGCCCATATGGAAATCTAAATCAGCGTCTGTGCTCAGTGCTTCTAAATGAGTTCAACTACCTTCCTTGGTCAAGAGCCATCACTCTAGCTCTTGGTGGAAGATCAAAGCTCAGTTTCATCAGTGACAAAAACAACATCCCAGATGTCTCATCATCTGAATACGAAAGTTGGTTATCCAAAGACCAACTGGTTATGTCATGGCTTCTTAATTCAATGGAGCCAAAACTTGCAGAAATCTTCAGCTATTCAGAGTCATCTCAATGTATTTGGGTTGCTGTCAAAGACATGTATGGCAACCTAAACAATGCAGCAAGAGTGTTCCAACTCAAAAAGGATCTTGCAGGGATTCAACAAGGTAATCTCTCATTTGTTCAACATCTTGGCAACTTAAAAGCCAAGTAGAATGAACTTGACATGTATAGACCTCACACCACTGATGCCACCATATTGCTGAAAAGAGCTGAAGAAGATAAAGTGTTCCAACTGCTTGCAAGTCTGGGATCTGAATATGAAGATCTCAAAAGCTATCTTTTGATGAGCCTTGAGCTTCCTTCGTTCTCAACAGTATGTAACTCCATTCAATGTGAAGACGTGCGTAAAAAGGTGATGAATGTAGATACCAGTGCTGGACGATCAGAAGCTAGAGCATTTGCTGCAAACAAAAGTGTCACAAGAGACAGAACATACAAGGGCAAGAGGCCATATCTGAAGTGCACACATTGTGAACGCATTGGATGAACTGGTATAGGCCACACAAGAGAGAGATGTTGGATATTGCATGCAGAACTGAAACCTAAGTTCAATGAGGAACAGAAGAATCAAAGAGGCAGCATTCAGAGAAGCTCTTACATCTCTAATTCAAAGGCAAACTTCAGCAACACTTCTGAAGATATGATGAACTTCATGTCCAATCCAATAATTCTCATAAATGAGTTTGCTACATATCTTCAAAAGAAGCAAGACAGTTTAGAGAGCAATGAAAATGGAAGCACAACTGCTATGCTTGGAAAGTTTGTTGGTTTTCTGGCAAAATCAAATATGGCTTCCTCAGAGGATATACCAGGTATTATTTGTGCCATTTCCATTGCTTTAGATGTCAGTAAGAATCATGATTTTTGGATGGTGAATTTAGGTGCCTCAGATCACATGACAAACAATTCTTCCATATTACATGATTTTGAAACCTTGTGAAAATCTTCACATGTCTCAATTGCAAATGGTAACAATGTTTCCATCTTAGGAAAAGGAAAATTAAAGCTTTTTTCAGATAGCGTTGAGTCATTTGCATTGTTTGTACCCTCATTTTCATTCCAACTCCTGTATGTAGGAAGGTTAACAAACTTGTTGGATTGTCTAGCTATTTTCTCTCCTTATAATGTTGTGTTTCAGGATCGAGTGTCCAAGAAGAAGATTGGTGAAGGGTTCTTTCTAAATGGCTTGTACTACATATCAACTTCATCAAGTTTTTCAAAGTGTTTTCTAACAGAGTCCAAATCGGCAACACAGCAAAAATTGTGGCATAAACGCCTAGCTCATCCATCCTTTCATGTTTTGTCAATGTTGTTCCCTAGTTTTTGTAAAGTCTCCCATGAATGTGAGACATGTCATATGTCAAAGTTTACTAGATTGCCTTTTCAAATCTCTCAATCTAGAGCAACTCAGCCTTTTGAGATTGTACATTCTAATGTATGGGGACCAGCATTCCTAGAATCATTTGATGGCTATAGGTTTTATGTCACCTATATTGATGATTTCACTCAAACCACTTTTGTGCCTCTTTTGAAATTCAAGAGTGAAGTCTTCAAGCATTTCCAAGATTTTCATAACCTTGTCACAAATCATTTTTCCTCTAAATTTTGTAGTCTAAGGTTAGACAATGACACTGAATACACATCCAAAAGCATGACTGATTATCTCAGTGCTCAAGGGATTATTCATCAAACCAGTTGTGTTGGAACACCACAACAAAATGGCATTGCAGAACACAAAAATAGAACTTTACTTGAGAAGGCTAGGGCCATAATGCTTCAAACAAATGTTCCAAAAAAATTCTGGTCTCAAGGAATTTAAACTATAGCTTACATTATAAACAGATTGCCTAGCAGTGTGTTAAATTTCAAATCTCCATTTGAAGTTCTGAAAGGTCAAAAAGTTGACATAGCACACCTTCGAGTATTTGGTTGTACGTGTTTTGTACATGTTCAATCAAATCATTGGGATAAGTTTGATCCCAGAGCTGTCAAATGTGTATTCCTAGGGTACTCATCTACCCAAAAGGGCTACAGGTGTTACAATTCAAAGACCAGAAAAATATTTGTTTCAAGGGATGTTCGTTTTAATGAGTCTGACTCTTTCTTTCAGTTATCTGATAATGAACCTCAGGGGGAGCATATTTGTGAGTTGTTTCCCACACCACTTCCTGCTGAAGTTGCAGTAGACACTTCTAGTTCACAACAACTAGTTCAACAATTTGTAGATACTGAAAAGGTACATGTAGACTCCAACACTCAAGATCATCAACAAGAGGTGGCACCAAACATGTCTCAACCTTGAAGAAACCCGCCAAGGGTGAGACATCAACTAACAAGACTTCAAGAATATGAGACTTACACACCACGTTATCCTCTTGCTCAAATTGCTCACTCCACCAGTACCTCCTCTCCTCACAATGCATTCCTCATCAAGATTTCTAAAGAAACTGAACCAAGAAACTTTGAAGAAGCAAATCAATCATCAGTTTGGAAGAAAGCTATGCATGATGAACTCAAAGCCCTTGATGACAATAGAACCTGGAGTATAGTCAAGCTTCCTAAAGGGCAAAAAATTGTAGGGGCAAGATGGATTTACAAAATCAAGTTCAACTCCGATGGTTCAGTTGAGCGACATAAGGCAAGATTAGTAGCTCGTGACTTCACTCGAACCTTTGGTGTTGATTATAAGGAGACTTTTGCTCCAGTTGCTAAAATGAACATAGTACGAGTTTTGTTATCTGTTGCTGTGAATTGTGGCTGGTCTCTATACCAAATGGACGTCAAGAATGCCTTTTTGCATGGGGATTTAGAAGAAGATGTGTATATGAGATTACCTCCTGGACATCCACGTGAAAGTGAAGCTGGAATGGTGTGCAAACTTCACAAGGCCTTGTATGGTTTGAAACAATCCCCACGTGCTTGGTATTCCAAATTGAGTTCGGTTCTTCTTGCCTCAAGCTTCAAGCGAAGTCATGTAGACTCCTCCCTGTTTGTTCGAAATGGCAAGTCTGGAAAGTTGGTTGTTCTAGTGTATGTGGATGACTTAATCATCACTGGAGACAATATGGATGAGATTAAGTCTCTCAAGTCAGCCTTGCACAATGCCTTTACCATCAAAGATCTTAGACCATTGAAGTACTTTCTTGGAATTGAAATGGTTCACTCCTCAAATGGTATGTTCTTAAATCAATGCAAATATGTTGTTGATTTTCTTAATGAGGCAGGAATGAAGGATAGTAAGCCTGCAGGCACTCCTCTTAGTAGTAGACTTAAAATAGATATTAAAGGAGAACCTCTCTCAGATATTTGTGTTTATCAACGCCTTTTGTGTAAGCTCATTTATCTCATCATCACAAGATCAGACCTTACTTATGCTGTAAGTTTGGTCTGTCAATTCATGCACTCCCCTACCACTCATCATCTACAGATTGTCAAGAGGATCCTTCGCTACTTATTAAGGAATTATTATGAAGAACAATGGTCACTTCAACCTTGTGGGCTACTCAAACTCTGACTGAGCAGGAAATGCCATCGATCGATAATCCACAACTGGGTACTGTACTTTCATTGGAGGCAACCTAGTTACTTGGAAAAGTAAAAAACAAATTGTGGTTGCTCGTTCTAGTGCCGAAGCTGGATATCGTGCAATGGCAACCACAGCATGTGAACTCATATGGTTAAAGACATTGGTAGGTGACTTGAGCATTGTGTGCCCTGTGCCTGTATCTATACATTGTGACAACCAGGCTGCCATGCATATTGCAGCCAATCCAGTCTTTCATGAACGCACCAAACATATTGAAGTTGATTGTCACTTTGTTCGAGATCAAGTTCAATCCAAACTTATTAAAACAGTGTACACACGATCATGTGATCAACTGGTAGACATTTTTACCAAGATTCTCACTTCCGCTCAGTTTGAACGTCTTCTGTCCAAGCTTGGCTCAATGAGCTTTCTTGATCCAGCTTGAGGGGGAGTATTAGAAGCTACAAAAAGTCTTCCTTGTTTTAAGGCCCCTTGTCTTCCTCTCCTTGTTTTAAGGTCCTCTCCTTGTTTTAAGGCTTTTGTCTTCCTTGTTTTAAGGATGTTGCTTGCTATGTCTTCCTCTATATATAGTCTGTATCTTAGTGTAATCAATCAACATAGAAAAAAACCAACATTCAAATTCAACACATAAGCTTTGGAAAGATCAATTTTTCTGGCCATAAATCCCTTGTTTCCAGTAGAGTGTTGGACCTTGTCCAAAACTTCTTCAGCAACAATAACTTAACAGTAATGTGGAGTCTAAGAACAAAACTACCTTGGTTCGGGCTAAGAAGGTTTTTCAAATGAGGTCTAATTCTTGCCACCAAAACCTTAGAAAGCACTTTATAAAGGGTGCAACACAGACTAATAGGTCTAAATAAAGACATATCCTGGGGGCATACATTTTTTGGCACTAGAGTAATCAAGGTGTGATTTAAACCACTATGAACTTTCCTGGATAAAAAAGCAGTTTTAAGTTTAACCATGGTAATAATCTGCTCGGAGAATAATTCCCAGTGTTTTGATAAAAAGACTGTTAGGAATCCACCAACACCAGGAGCCTTTAAACCACCAATGTTAAAAGGAGCTCTTTGAACTTCAGTGTTCTGTCTAACCATATGGTATATTGGTATAATGATAATCAAGGGAAGGGAACAACAATGGAATAACAAACCCGTGTGTCTTCAGCTGGTGCATGAGTGAATGATTTCAGAAAAATGCTAGCAGCAATATCCTTCATGGATTTCTATCGATTGCTATGATGCTATCTAACAAGCCATCAATTATATTCCTTCTCCTTCTTATCATAGTGGAAAGGTGGAAATGTTTTGTGTTTCTATCTCCATGCTGTAACCGTCGAACTCTAGATTTTTTATGCCAAAATGACGCTTCTTGATCTTTGATTTTCTTATACTCCATACATTGAGGCTCTAGCTGCACAAGAAAAGGATTATGCTTATTACTAGCTGCACAAGAAAAGGATTATGCTTATTACCAAGACTAACGTTTTTGTATACCTATAATTCTAGCCAGAGTTCTCCTAAAAATAATTCCAAAGACACTGGTGTTCCAGTCTTGGAAATCCAAAGCAAGCTTCTAGACTTTATGCAATATGTTCCCACTATAGCTTGGACTGGAGATCCAAAGCAAGCTTTAGGACTTTATGCAGTATGTTTTCACTATAGCTTTTTCGTTATTGATTGACAAGAGCAATATAATTCTCATGTTCCATCCACATAGATTGAAAACTGAAAGGGCTATTTACCTCATGTGACTCAATATCACAGAATAATTGTAATAATAATGGACAATGGTCAGATTTCATACGAGGTAGATGCTGAATAAAAGCATTAGAAAAAGAGTTCTCCAAGAATTAGAGCAAAAACCCCTATCCAATCTCTCTCACATGTTTATCTTTCCAAGTGTCGTCTGGACCTTCAGAGCACAACTCCACTAAACCACAGGTATTCACCCAATCTCTCATACCTCCAAACTAACAGCTTCCATTCTTATCTACAGCACTATACAACTCATTAAAATCCCCAACGAGATTAAATTTTCTTTGAAAAAACCGCTACCTTTTTCTCGGACCACCCAGGCTGAAACCCTAGGTTTCGTGTAGAAGCACAGCGGCGGCTTCGAGGATCCTTCGACTGTGAGAAAGACGCTTTGCCGTCGAGTATCTAGAGTCAGTGAGTGAAGTGGTGGCGGTAGATCTCGAGATCTACTTCGGGTCTTACGCACATTTGGTTTGTGGGTGAGGAATCGCAAATCCTTGCAGGGAAGAGGCAGTTTCTGATCGACCAGCAGAGGCGGTGCAGCGATTAGGACCCTTTGGTCTTTCGAAGAAGGTGAGTGGATCTTTCTTGACTCGGACGAGGCCATTTTTCTAGCGGCGTCATACCGACAGGTTGGTGCGAGATATGGAGGCCATGGCTGTTCAGGTAGGGCGGTCACCGGACTGACTCGGCGGCAACGGCTGTGTGAAGACCTGAAATTTCATTAGATAAATTTTTGTAATTCAATAATTGTTCGGATATTTAAATTATGAATATTGAGACTATTTGGTAAGTCATTGTGCGAGAAATTCGGTTTCGAATCGATTTTATTTTCGAAGCGAACGTTATTTAGGGGGTCGTGAAAATTGACTTTTTATACGTAAAAAATTTGGGAAAAATTCCTGCATGAAAGTTGTAGATTTTGTAGATACAAGTCCGTGCATATGTGGAACGTAAAAATTAGAGTTCGTATGAGAAAGTTATAAGCATTCGAAAGTTGGGATTTTTCTATAAATATGAGAAATTCTGAGATTTTTTCATAAATCCCGAAACTTCTCATTTTTACTTTTCAGCCCCCGAGAGCCCCTCCATTTTCAACGGAAATCTGGGCTCCTCTTCTTCCGGCCATATCTTCCTCCTCAGGCCACCAAACGACTTGATTCCAAAAGAAATTTTACTCACCTTGAAGTCATCTACAACTTCCTAGAAGACAATGAGGTGAAAAAGGGACTGTGGAAGGCGCTACAAGGCCGAGTAGCTGCACAGCGCCGTCGAAAATCTCCTCCACCTTCTCCTAGCAATTTCTCCCTCCTCATGCGAGCTTTTGACGTGAATCAAAACCCATATCAGCTTGCCTCCTCCCCATGAGTGAACTGGTGGTCTCTTATCCTCCCCAAAGGGTAGCTACGCGGTGGAGGAGCTCGAGACTGATTTGAAATCAACGACGATACCTCGAGTTCTAGGCCACCAATCTTCGTGTTCTTTGGCTTGCTGAACTCATGTCAAGGAGTTGAACAAGCTTTAAGAAGAATCGAGCCGAGTAGTTGAAGTTTTGACGTCGAACGGAGCGCCTACCGGATTATTGAAATTTTTCGGCCAAACCAAAGGTTCCAAGGTATTTTTCGATCAATTTCGTTGTTTTCTGATCTCGAGCTAGTTATGAAAAATGTTCAACATGTTGAGATGAAGAAGAGCAGCCCAGCCCCGATGCCATCGGCGGTGGTCGGCGGCGGCTCTGCCACTAACTCCGGCGGCCTTTTCAGGCCCCCTCCGGGGGTCACAAGAGCAGTTTCTGCTCATTTTTAGATTCTACATTTTGATACAATCATTTCGATATATTATACGTAATTTTTGGATATCGTATGATTTAGTTATGAATTTTACAATTTCGATTAGTTTCGATCGTTCGATTTGTGATCTGTAAAGATTGGACCATTCGATAGGCTTGTAGTTTTGAAATAATTATCATATGACTGTCCTAGTGACTTTGTGTGGTCATGGGCGAAGATCCGAGCATTGGATCTTCGTATAATTGTAAAACAGTGATTCGAGAGGCGATTCGTGAGAATCCGTCCGTCGGATTTTCGTATAATTTAGAATGTGACTGTTGGGTTGTCGTTTTAAGTATGTTTTTGGGTTATTGGCTAAGTCAAAGTCATATTTGATTAGGTGATTGATGGTTTTACTTGGGTGAACGAGTTCAATTGTGAATTGAACGTTTTTGAAGACGCACCGGGAATATCGAAGTGAGTAAATCGCATATGGTTCATTTAATTTAGTGATTTATATTGAATTGTGAATGTGTGGAAATTGTTTTAAGAAAATAAATATTTATTTAAAATAATACGAACTTGATCGACTACGGTTCATAGGGCTGCGGCTCACAGGTAACAAAATGAATTTAAGTATAAATTGAACTTTGTTTTAATGCATGTGAACTATTGTTGGTATTAGTAGGTATTCCTGTGTGAATGTCTATGTATATATATTATTTACGTGATGATATATATTTATTGATGGATTGTGTTGAGCAAACAATATGCATGATTGTGTTGCTATTATTGTTTGGATGATTACTTTTCGAGAACGATATATTGAGAGAGGTATTGAGTTTTATTTTTTGAGAAACAATAATTTGTTTTGATCTGTGGAGATCAATAGGTCACGAGTGTGACTATGGCATACTATCAGTGAACCACGCTCTTGTACCGAACTGATGGTTGCTAATAACATTATAATCGTGAACCACGCTCTCGCGCCGGGCTGGTGGTTGCGATCAGTTAGAGCTCTAGTCTGTCTGCCAAATGTTGAGTGGTCTTATGAGGGTAACGTTGAGGTTACTTGAGACTCATAAGTATGAGTTTTAAAAGAGAGTCTTGAGAGTATTCTTTCCTTCATGTTTCAGTGTATTTTGGAGTTACTTTGTATATTTTTTTTATTAACTTAAATTATGCAATCCCTAACTTTACTCATACAGGCTTTCAAAAGCTTAGCAGGTTTTGTGTTGTTGCAATCCCGGTACACTATTCAAACTGTGTAGCGGAGAATCCTACAGGTCAGGAGAACCATGGTGGTGAACGTGCGGTTTAGAGTGATAGTATTGATTTACAATGTTGTATTGTGAGGTTTATTATGCTCATTGAGGTTTACTATTTTATTGGGTGAGAGTGTGCTGTAATAAGTAACTTGAGGATTTGGTTTTTATAATATTGAGTGGTGTGAGGCGTGATGGTTTCTTAGAAAAAAATTTCAAAACGTTATTGTATTTATTATTATTCATGTTTCGGATTTGAATTTGTTATTCCAAATTCGGGGCTTAATAGGCAGCTCCGGCAAACCCGTTAGGGTTCCGGTTCTTGCTGGTCTGGTACTAGAGCGAGGGTGGGGGTAGTGGGTTGGGCTTTGTGTTTCAACCCACTTCCCCTCCTCTTTTCGATTTGGGCTTACTTGGGCTAGACCTCTTGATGTGTGTGGTGTGGGCTGGCCTGGTACCTAGCATTTGAATTCTAGTCTTTCGCTATTTAAGTTTAACTTCTCTAGTTGTACACCAATTGAGGTCTCTAGGCAATTAGAGTTGTTCTAGCAAGGGTTTAGGTAGTGTGGATTCGCGTTCATTGAGCTAGGTGCATAAATAAGTGTGCGTATTTGTTTGCAGTGACGGTCACTTGTAATTTACTTGGCGGCTTGTGCCATCTAGAACTGTTGGTATGAGGCAGCTTGTGATGTACGTACATTCTGGCTATGGATAAGTTAATGCAGTTATCTATTTCTCAAAAAAAAGAAACAAAAAATTAAAAATTAAAATCCCCAATGATGAGCCAAGGCAATTGAACAGTAAGAGCATAAGTAGAGAGGTAGTTCCATAAAATCCTTCTTACAGAGCTAGTAGAAGTAGCATAAACTGCAGTGTGAACGTACCCAATCTTGAGCCTCCATACAAACCCGAAGACTGGGTATTAATGTTGTCTATGTAATTAACATTAGCCTTGCTTTTATCACACAGTATCCAAATACCTTCAGAAAAACCTTGAGCTTCAACCATTTCAGCATCAGGATAACCATGCCTTCTAAGAAACCCTTGGTTAAAAAACAATCAAAATATTCATCTTATGTAAATCAATACGAGATCTAAACCTCTTGTCCCCAGGTCCATGCACATTCCAACATAACAACTTAAACAATTGAAGCTAAATAAAGGAGTAGAGATTCGTCCCTTAAGCATCAGAGACCTTGCCTTCCTCATTATGGGAAGGTTCCTCATGACCATGGTTTTGTGGAGGAATGTAAATGAGCCAAGTTGAAGCAAATATCAAGGTAATCAAGCTCAGCTCAATTTACTTTTATCGAGAGGTTTAAGCATGAATAATTTTTTGTCAAGCTCGGCTCGACTTGAATATTTTTTTTAAGTCCGAGCTAGGCTTGAATATTGGATGAGTTCGAGCTTGAATTTAGGCTTCATTTGGTTCAGTTGGCTCTAAATTAATAAAGCTAAATGAGAAGAAGAAAATTTTAAATAAAATAACAACCCAAGTTTATAAGTTAGAGTTTGATTTAATTATCGCACTCATCTAATTTAATTGCTGCAGTAGTATTGTAATTTTTTGCTATACAGTCCCGTTCATCTAGTCAGCTACTGGCCTGGGATGATTGCTGATCACTTACCATCCGATTTCCTAAAAGGGAGAATTCCACAAATGGTCACTCAACTATGACTCATTCGACACTTTGATGACTTACTTTTCAAATATATTACTTAGGTCACTCAACTATTAATGTGCTGATCACTTTAGTCATCCAATGGGGCATTTTGTCTCACTTTAATCACTTTATCCAATCATTCCAATTCAGGTTTAATTTTTCACAATTGGTTGAACAAAAATATTATTGATATTGTGGCAAATAATTTTTTTAATGAAAAAAAATTAACAAAGAGACTAAAGTGAATAACAGAGTTAAAGTTAAGTGACCAAACTGCCGAATAGGTAAAAGTTGAGTGACCATTTGTGATATTCTCTCTTCCTAAAACTCAATCCAAAGTTTGACAAATATTTGGATAATTTGAATTAGAATTTAATATTTTATATTTATCTAATCATTTCAATTGCTTTCAAGAGCAGAGGGGGGAGGGAGAGAAGGAGAGAGATTTTTTTTCCGAAAGGGTTCCAGAGAGACCCAGAGATAGGGACGAAGCTCCCGAAGCTTCATAAGTCACCAATATATTAATACCAATTTTCACAAAATATCAATAATGCCCTCAACCGACCTAATTATTATCACCTCTACCATGCATAGTTTTGCTAATCCAATTTTCCTTAAGCTCAAAATATGAATCCCAAGTTAAAAATAAATATGAGCCCAATGAAAAATTTGGTATATGAACATTTAGTCCATATAAATATATTTAAAAAAAATCATCCCAAATAAAGAGAATATTTCTTATATTTTACAAAGTGAAGGGTATTACAGACTCACCCCCTTAAAAATTTCATCCTCGAAATTTAAAGTGGGTCGACGGTAATAACAAAGGTACATAACATCTCATCTAGTTGTTCTTTACAATAATCAAATATTAACGAGCACCACTGTGAAGACCCGAAATTTCAGTTAAATATTTTGTAATTCAATATTTGTCAAATTACATGAATTATGAATTGTGGGTGTGATAGGAATGTTGTTGCGTGAGAAATTTGGTTTCGAATGATTTTAGTTTCGAAATTTAATGTTATTTAGGGTTTACTAATATCGACTTTTTATACGTAAGGAATTTTAGGAAACTTCCTTCATGAAAGTTGTAGAGCTCGTCGATACGAGTTCGTGCATATATGGAACGCAAGAATCGGAGTTCGTATGAGAAAGTTATCGCATTTGGAAAAGTTTCCATTTCGGGTATATATAGGTTACTATTTCCGAAAATAGTATAATTATCCAAAAACAGGGCAAGAGGTTTTCGGATTCGTTCTCCCTCCTCCGGGCACCGTTTGATGCCAAACCACTTCATACTGCTTCGTATCTTCCTTGCGCAGCTGCCAGAGGCAGCCTTGCTCCGCGTCTTGGCCTGTAGCAGCAGCGGGAGCTCAGTTTCGGTTAGAGGCCGTTTTGAGTTCAAACCAAAATTTCTCCTAGCTCCGGCTACCAAAACTCGAGTTCTTTAGCTTGCTGAACTCGTATCAAGGAGTAGAACACGCAGCAAGAAGACCCAGACCTGAAGTGAAGTTTTTGATGTCGAACGGAGCAGCTATCGGAAAATTTCAGTTTTTTAACGAACTCGACTGATTTTAGGTATTTTCAACCACTTCCGCTTGTTTTCTCACTTCGTACTAGTTATGAAAGTTGCTCAAAATGATGAAACGAAGGGGAGAAGCCTGGCCCCGACACCATTGGCAGTGGTCGGCGGCGGCTCTGCCCCTAAATCCGGCGACTTTTTCCGGCCAGTTCCGAGGGTCCCAAGGGCAGTTTCTGCTCATTTTTATGTTCTACATGTTCATACGATCATTTCGATATAAAGCATGTGAATTTTGGATATCGTATGAATTAGTTATGAATTTTACGATTTCAAAAGATTTTGATCGTTCGATTTGTGATCTGTGAAGTTCGGATCGTTCGATGGACTTGTAATTTTGATATGATGATCGTAGGACTGTCTCGATGGCCTGGTGAGGTCACGGGTGAAGATCCGACAGTTGGATCTTTGTATAAGTGCATTTCTTGAATTGTGCATTAAGTTAAATATCGTTTTGATTAGGTGTTTGGCGGATTTGTTAGCGGACGATTGTGAATTGTATTTTGGGCTGTAAGAAGACGCAGTGGGAGTTTAGAGGTGAGTAAATCTCACTTGGTTCATTTACGAACCAAATTTCCTTAATTGCCCAATTTATTTGTTATGTGTGAGAAAATAGTTTTAAGAAATGAGTTTTAAAGTATATATAAAATGAATTTCTTAGGTTTTTACTCCGTGTGGTATTAGTGGTCATCCCTGAGTGGATGATTACATATATATATTTACGTGATTTTATACAAAATGGTGTGACATTGAAATATGTGGATTGTTGATGATTTCATTTGTATACTTGAATGAAAGAATTATTGCCATGATTTATTATGTTAAATGATATTGAGTAAAAGCATGATGATGGTGATTGTTTAGATTATGATTTAAAACAGGTGATGGTTATGCAATTACAATTGATATTGTAATTGTAATTGTCGTGGGATGTAAGGATTGTTATAACATTTGGGTGGGGGGGGGGGGGGCTTTAAATGTTTGATGCCACCGTAGGGACTGTGGTGACTATTTCGTAAGGGTGAACCTTGGCAGAGGTGACACATTACGATTTAGCTAGAGCTCTAATTTGTCTGCCATCATGTGACATGAAAGCAGCGAGTTGGGTTACTCGTGACCGTGAACACGAATTGGTGGTTAAGAGGAGTAGAGTGTTAGGTTACTTGAAATAGTTGTGAAATTGAGAATGAATATTGTTGTGTGTGTTTGGATTGTTTTACTTGAATTAAAAGAATTGTGATTTAATAAATCAACTATTCATTTCATATTTACTCACACGAGCTTTTAGAAAGCTTACCGGGTTTTGTGTTCTTGCAATCCCGGTACACTATTCAAAAGGTGTAGCGGATAATCTTGCAGGTCAGGATAATTAGGGTGGTGAGCGAGCTGAGTAGGGCAGCAGGGCTGTGACCAAGAGATAGTTTGCTGTGTTTTATAGACTCTCTTGAGCATAACATTTTATTTATGTTGGTATTATAATAATTGACTCGAGAGATAGTTTGCTACAAGGTTTGTGTTCACAAGTCTTGTGCTTGACGTTGCTATGTTATTTATATTAAAAAAAAATCTATTAGTACAAATATAAATTAGGTATAATGTATCAACTAATTAAATAAATTATTAACCACAAAATATAACGGCTCTCCAAGACTTGCACAATTGAATGTCTTCTATAGACTGCCATCTCGTCCCATCAATAGTTAGATCTGCTACAGGTTGTACGCTTGTATTGGCTCGTACACTCATATTAGAAACAACAATTTTGAATATGAAAACTATGAGAAGGAGAGGCAACAAAAAAATTGAAGGAAGTAAAAATGAAATTTTTTGTGTGAGAGGTAAAATAGGAAGTGAGGTATTTATAGAAATTTTTTTTTTTTTAATTATTACTGTTAGAATGTAACTGTTGTTGCTCTAGGAGGTGAGTTAAGAATGAATTAATTTGTTTTTTTCATCTTCATTCAGACACTTCCTTTAAACCGTTGGATCTATTTTCATATTCAAAACCAATCGTCCAGATCTGTGGACCGTTGGCTTCAAAAATGGAAACCAGCCCAACGGCTAGTCCACGTCACTGACCACGTGAAGGCTACCGGACAAAAGAGTGGAGCCACGCGACTGCAACCTGTCCCCTCTAGCAGACAAGCAAGTGACGCTAACCTCCCTTCCTTGGCGCGTCCGTCCGCTACTCCCATTTTGGGCCACGCTGGAGCCCGAGGTCACGAGCTCAATCACGAAGTTGACTGAGCTATTGACTTGGGTCAGTTACAGTTGAGGTGCCCATGCCCGGTGGAAGGTCTATTCTCTATTTTTTGATGACTTGGGTCACCAAGTGACATGGAGCCCAGGCAAGATTGAGCCCGGTGAACATGCTCTAAGGTTATCCTGGCAACCCAAAAACATATAGTTGCAGATTTAGTATTTCACACTGGAAGCGATGCCACACATGACACACCCCAAATGCCGTCTAGAAAAGCTTGCATTCAAGGAGCAAGCCAGTTCTTTCTGGCATCTTGCCAAGATGAATGATCCTGAACGGTTCTGTGCATTAGTGGGCTCAATTGGCTCCCTTGTTTGTGGTTCTCTTAATGCTTGCTTTGCGTATGTTTCGAGTGTAGGCCTCGTGTCCTACAATCCGGACCAATGATTTCATGTTTTAGTAAGTACCGTAATTTGTTTTTGGAATCTCGTCAATTGCACTACTCTACTACACACCAGATTCTTTCTAGGATGTTGTGGGAGAAAAATCTTACAAACCAGGTGAGGAAAAATGCTTGACTTTCGTAACCAGGTTATGTAAAATACTTGTACGTCAAGTATTGTTAGCTTCTTAACAATCAAAAATTTATGTCAACTCTGCCAAACAAAACGTTTATCATAAGCTCAAAGAAACCATGGTTACCCAGCTTGTATTCAAGCATTAGAAAGCGCAACTCTCTTACTCAAATTCAGTTCACAAATCAACCTGATGTGCATCTTAACGTTCAATGAGTATAGCTCCTCCTCCTTCCTTTTTAGACTTTACTTTTCTTTTTTTTCTTCATCCGGTTAGGCCACCAAGCACACCCCGTGCAAAGCGGATCCCGATCGGATTTTGGGTCTTTCACTCTAGGAAACTCTATCCCTCCTTAATTATTTCCTCTTGAATTAAGGTCATTGAGAACAACCTGTACAAGCCGATTTTCTCCTCGAATTAAGGCCATCGAGGACATCCCGTATAGGCATGGCAATGGGGCGGGCCCATCCCCATCCCCGCCTCAATCCCCAATAAAAATATATTGGGGATTTCTCATCCCCAGGGACTAAGCCTCCAAACCGCCCCAAATCCCCAATAAGAATTTAATAAATAATTTTTTTTTCTCATATTGCCTTTTTAAAATCAAAATCTACAACAAATAAAATTAAAATATGATTAAATTCATAAATCATAATGCAGTGAGTGCAAAAGTCAAAACATCATTAAAGTAAAAGTGTAGCCATTAAAGTAAAGTAGTAAATGTGTATATATTTGTGATTTATATTATAAAAAAAATTAAAAAAAATATATATATATATTAAAATATATATATATATATATATATATATATAAGTTAATACCTCAAATGTTTCTTCACTTCCAGATCACATAAAATCAAAAATAGAAAATCCATTTCCATTCAATTTTCTATCAACAGAATTATAATGATTTGAAATCTTTACTCATTTCAAGACCATGAATGGGTCAAATGTGCATAAGAGAAAATATGGTAAGCAATGCAAATATAATCATACATTTGTAATTCTCTCCAGGCCGAACGCCACCGGCGCCCCTGCCGCTGCGTCTTAGTCCGAAAGGGGATGATAATTTGGGCTACTAGTTCGGCTTTAGGGCAGAGGCCCGGTTTTGGGTTGGAAGTGACGGGTGGATCTCAGACTGAGAAAGCCGATCTGGTTTCTCTCTTCTTATATTCGGGGACAAGGAGCTCCAGCATGGTGCGATATGCCGGTGTTTTCTAGGGTCACAACAGCGTTTGGAGGCTGGGCGACGCTTGGCGAAGGCTGGGCAGCGCTCAGAGGCTTGGAGTTGGCTAAGGGTTCGGTCCCAGGGCAGTGACGTGCTCAGTGATGGCCCTTGACGTCACGGGTGGTTTTGGGTGCTTGATCCCTAGGCAGAGACGAGCTTGGAGATGGGGGTGGCCGGCTTTGTGGTGCGGCGGTGCGGCAGCATAGGGACGCGTTGCGGCAACATGGTGGTGCTAGGCGGCGGTGGTAATGTTGGAGATGCCCTGGTAGATCATGGTGCTGCCTTGGTGGATTGCGACGTCGGCTCCTTGTGGGAAGTTGTCACGCCCCGAATTTCGAATAATAAATTCAAATCTGAAACATGAATACAACTAAACAAATCACGTCCTAAATTTTTTTTATAAACCAACATCTCATAAACCATAACACAAACCTCGTAGCAAACTATCTCTCGAGTCAATTATTACAATACTAACAAAAATAAAATGTTCTGCTCACAAGAGTCTACAAAACACACCAAAGTGCTGGTCTCAACTCTGCTGCCCTACGCAGCTCGCTCACCACCCTGATTATCCTGACCTGCAGGATTATCCGCTACACCATTTGAATAGTGTACCGGGATTGCAACAACACAAAATCCGGTAAGCTTTCTGAAAGCTCGTGTGAGTAAATAAAAATGAACGGTTGATTTATTAAACCACAACTCATTTATCTCAAGTAAACATCCAACAATCTCAACAACCACAAGAAACATCAATCCAACACACATGAAACAACATGGGACACATTTCCACAATCACCAAATCACAACTCTCGCCACTTTGGCACCTAATCACAACTATCGCCACTTTGACCCCACGTTAGAGCTCTAACTGCCTCGTTACCTCTGACACCTTGGCCCAGGGTCAACTAACGGACGGCACCTCCAGGTTACTCAGTAACCCGCGAACTTTGGACCATTTCATGTCCTCAGAACAATATATCCCCGTTATTATTTAACGGTCAAACTTTGGACCTCCCTGTCCTCAGAACACATACACTCCGGTTATCATTAACCAAAGATCCTTGGACCATTCAATCCTCGGAATCCTACGTTTCTCTACCTTCTATTCAACTCACAAAATCAACATGCTTATCACCGCCATTTATCAAATATTAACAACATAATAAAATCATATTATCAACATTTATCAACAACATATTATCACAATTCCACGCCTCAATGTCACACCATTCAATATATAATCACGTAAATATATATATATATATATATATATATATACGTAACCATCCACACAGGAATGATCACTAATACCAACTATAGTCCACACGATGCAAAATCAAGAAATTCATTTTTAATATACTTTAAAACACATTTCTTAAAACCATTTTCTCACACATAACAAATAAATTGGGCAATTAAGGAAATTCGGTTCGTAAATGAAGCAAGTGAGATTTACTCACCTCTAAACTCCCGCTGCGTCTTCTTACAGCCCAAAATACTATTCACAATTGTCTGCTAACAAATCCGTCAAACACCTAATCAAAACGATAATTAATTTAGCGTATAATTTCAAAAACACACTTATATGAAGATCCAACGGTTGGATCTTCACCCGTGACCACACAAGGTCATCGGGACAGTCCTACGATCATTATATCAAAACTAGAATTCTATCGGATGGTCCAAACTTCATAGATCACAAATCGAGCGATCAAAATCAATCAAAATCGTAAAATTCATAACTAAATCATACGATATTCAAAATTTACATGCTATATATCAAAATGATCGTATCGACATGTAGAATCTAAAAATGAGCAGAAACTACTCATGGTACCCTTGGAGATGACCGGAAAGGGCCGCTGGAGTTTAGGGCAGAGCCGCCGCCGACCACCACCAATGGTGTCGGGGCCGAGCTTATCCTCTTCGTTTCATTATTTTGAGTAACTTTGATAACTAATACGAAGTGAGAAAACGAGTGGAAGTGATCGAAACTTACCAAAACAGTCCAGTTTGGCCGGAAAATCTGCAGAAAACGTTGGGAGCTCTGACGAGCATGTAATCGATCACTTCAGGTCCGGGTCTTTTTGCTGCGTGTTCTACTCCTTAATACGAGTTAAACAAGCCAAAGAACACGAAGTTTGGTGGCCTAGAACTCGAGATATTCACTTCGCACTCAAAACGGCCGAAAATGGAAACAAGCTTCCCGCCGCCGCTACAAGCCGTGCTACGGCGCAAGGCTACCTCTGGCAACTGCGCAAGGTCGAGGCGAAGCCGTGGGAGGTGGTTTGACGTCAAACGATGGCCGGAGGAGCACGAACTCGGCTGGAGAAGATTTGCTCTGTTTTTGCTTTCGACTCGGGTGCCCGCGCGAGAGAGAGAGAGAGAGAGAGAGAGAGAGAGAAAAAAAAAACTAGGGTTTCTGATTGTTTTTGATTTTTCTAGGAATTTCCAAAAATGGCAACCTATATATATACAAAATCGAAAACTTCCAAATGCCATAACTTCTTCCTACGAACTCCGATTCTTATGTTCCACACACGCACAAATTCGTATCAACGAGCTCTACGACTTTCATGAATGAAGTTTCTTCAAATTCCTTACGTATAAAAAGTCAATTTTTAGTAACCCCTAAATAACGTTAAATTTCGAAACTAAAATCATTCGAAACTAAATTTCTCAAATAACGACATTCGAATCACACTCACAACTCATAATTCATATAATTTGAGAAATATTGAATTATGAAATATTTAACTGAAATTTCGGGTCTTCACAGAAGTGGTTGTTGGGTCGGGCCTTTGTGCTAGGGCTTGGCTGTTTAGGTTTTTATTTGTGTTTAGCTGTGTTTGGTTTGTGTTTGTTGGTCTGTTGCAGTGTTTGTGTTTTTCAATCCTCAAATAAGTCCTTTCTCTTTCGAGTTAGAGTAGTGGTCTTGGATCTCGACGGATGGCTTGATTTGGGTTTCTGGACCGTTGATAATGGCACCCAATTTCCTGCCGGCTTAGAGCCGTGCGTTTATTTATTAGCTTGTGTTGAGGGTTCAGGGAGATGCTGTGATAGTCCGCCCAATAGTTTTCTATTGTGGTAAGTTGCTATTCCAGTCAATGCTATCAATCTTGGTCTTGTTAGCTCGACCAGACTCCCATTTTGGCTTTCATCGGTGGATCCATTGACTGGTCAGTCTCTCCTCTTTCGAGTGAGAAGTTTTAGTACAAAGTTTGTGTCTTTTGTTTGTCGTTGTAATCCAAATCCCCATATGGGTGCTGTGATTGTATAATTGCAGTTTATCTTAATGAAGTTCTATGGATAAAAAAAAATTGTAAAACAAATAGTTTATCAACTAAGAAAGTCACTTACCTGAGCTTACCTCAGCAGTCCAAGGGTCATTACGTCCCTTTTGACTTGGGTAATGGCAAGTATGGATCCTCTAACTATTTCTCGCAATGCCACACTTCAATTTGTCAATTTGATGTGGCTTAACCCGTTACATAATACAATTGCCCAGAGAGCAAGAAAGACAACAATATATACATATACTTAGATATTAACTGGACCAGCCAGCAATGGGAGATGCTTTGGACACCTAGAAGCAGCTAATCACGGATTCATTGGGACACCAAAACCAAAATAGCAGCAAAATGATTTGATAACAGAGCCGATACAATCTCCTTAATAAAATATTTGCTCCTTTTTACAACACCAACTCTCTGTTGTCAATGTCTCCCAATTGTATGATAGCCCTTCAACTCCAATATTGTGCAAAAAGAAAGAGAGAGAGTTCCATACAAACAAGCCAAATTAAATTCGATCCACGTACTTTATCATTGATTTTTCATAATACTGACGAAACCAAGTGACTCGTCCAAATATAAAGTTTGCTGCTTATATCAAGTCTCAGGCAAGAAAAATTAGTAAAAGGCAAACAAACCAATTAATATAATGTGATGATTCATTCTCTATAAAATAGAATAACAAAGTAGTTATTCTAGAGAAATTGTAATTGACATTATACATAAATTCTCAAACAAGCAACCATACCATACACACAGATCCAATTAATCGACTGAGTAAAGTACTAAAAACAGAATACGGTAAAATCCACAAATGGTACCCAAACAATCACGAAATGCAATTATTGGTACCCACAAATTTTTAGAGAATCTCGTTGTACCCCGACTATTCCTTCATTACCCCATTTGGTACCTCCGTCCAATTCCACGTTAAATGAGCTGATGTGGCACATATTTGTAGGGATAAAATAGTTAACACAATTAGCCTAGTCATCTTTCATCCATGTCACTATCTCCAACATACTACCATCCATTCCCCCCTAAATAACCCAAATTTCCCTCCAAAACCTTCACATTTTCTCTCCTCTTGAACCCAGACTTCCCTCCAAAACCTTCACATTTTCCCTCTTCTTGAACCCAGACTTAGTTAAGCCTAAGGGTGCCTAGATACATGAATGATAATAACATGTTTTCTTCTAACGTTTATTCATTGTGTTAAGCTTACAAGTATTTTTGTATATGATATATGAATTAATGTAGTAAATCTTAAAACTTATCAACTTCATTGAAACATAAAAATATTCATTACAATAATTAAACTCCAAACAATCTTTATAATATAGAATAACTAAAACAAACAAATTTGACCATAGTCTAGGAGCGAAAGGTAACCCATCAAGTCCTATGAATGGCCTACATGCCTTCTTCCAACCCTTTTTTACTGCATCAAAGCAAACATAAAACCTCTTCAATTTCCTAACACCTCCATCCATCTCTGTCTTCATCTTCACAGTTGAGTGAGGGTTTGTTTCCCTTAACACAACAGCGTAACTTTCTAGTAGATTGTACTGTTCAGCCTCAGTTCCTGAGTTCATTTCTGCTGCCAATTTTGTAGCCCTAATCACTTGCTTGTGTGAAATAGACTGCCCAAAATCTTCGTTCACCAATTCTTGAAACAACTTCTTGGACATATATGGATCTGCCTTGAAATGGTTAACGTACTATTTTGCAAGAAATGTAGATGTGCACATATTAACCCTTGGAAGCGTCTCACAAACACCATGTTCCAAGTTCAGAGTTTTAATCATCAGCTCTGGAGATATCTTATTTATAAATCCAGCATATATCCAAAATTGACAAGGCCTATCTTCCAACTTACCCTTTTTTTTTGGACCACAGACCACTTAAAACTTCTTAGCTGTGTTCTTATTGAAAGATAAATTCAACCCATTCTTCACTGCGTATTTCTTCACAGCTTCCTTGAACTGTTTGGAGTTGGCAAAATGTTGGCCAAGCTCAAATTTTGGGTCTTTCATATCCCTTTCTGGAACCCATGCCCTACCTAGCATAACCTTTTTCTTCTTCTTTATGTTACTTGTTGCCTCATCTGAATCTAATTCATCTTTCTCCCTCAACTTTTCACTATCATTAAAATGGTCTGAGATGTAACCTGCATATCCCATGTCATGGAACTCTTCAAAGACATCTTCATTGTCAACATGTTTATCAAAGTCTGCATCATCTTGTCTTTCATCCACCACATGTACTAACTCATTATCATCTTCTGGCAAGATTTCATAATCACTATCAACCAGCACTTCATCTGGTGGTTTTGAAGGGTCTGGAGGTACATAGTCCTCATCTTGTGAGTCTTCATCTTCAAATTCTTCTTCAACATGATCCACAAACTTGGTCAATTCTCCTACATCATCTGTTCTGTCTTGTTCAACACCTTTTACTCCATTTAGCTCACCATCAGTAAGGTAAAGAACACCATGCCCATTGTTTGACTACTTAGACCAGCAAATGAACCTTCAATCAATTGAGAAATTGGATATTCAAATGCACTTGTATGACCAAAAGAACTTTGACCAACGTCAACACCCCTAAGTCTAGCCATAATTATCTCTAGCTTGAACTGAATGTGCGGTATTATTTCCTTATAGTCATGACATCCTTCTCTAACTCTGCCACAGCTTCTTCTACCCTCCTAACACCTCCACCAACAAAATAAATTATCACAATTCTATTTTTTGGCAAAGATTTAATCATCTTGGCTGCATCTTTGTCATCTTTTATGGGAATGTACCATGACAAATATGGGTGCTTGAACCAGTAGTGAACTGGTGGTTCCCTATAACCAAGTCTCCAAGCAAATGTGTTGAGCTCCAACCATGAAGTCTTTTCTGGATCATACTTTTCAAGCCAATGAACTTCACCTCCAATGTATTTGTGTTGCCCACCACCTGCATCAACAAAGCTCCCTCCATGGTGTATTTGTAGAGTAAAACCCTCACCTGCAGACAATCAAATATTTTTTTACATTTCATATTTTACCATTATACTTTTACTCTTTATAAGTTAACTGCAAACCAAAGCAACTAATCAAAAATTGAAACTTCTTCACCTTTAACTATCCTTTTTCTCATGGTCTCTTTTTGATAAATTGAACAAGGTCAATTGAAAAATTTAACATGTCCCCGTATACAAATCCTATGCAGGAACCATCATTCCTAAATTAAATAATATGAAATGGCTTAGTTAAAAAAATGGGACCTGGGACATAGTTTCACACTTTCAATTTTTCCTCCTATTTTTCTAAATGTTGGGTGAAGACTAACACAACAATTTCGACCATCAGTTCCATCAACAAACATAAATTAAACCACAATATAGCCAAACTAGAAACAAATAACAAAGACTCATTCCCACCAGATGCCTTTAAATGGACCCAGAACAACAACAAACCAATTCAACCCCAATTATATTTAGTCATCAATACACCCAATGAATCTTCTATATAAACAGACAACATATATAAACCAACTTGGGACCACAAAGTGAATGAGAAAGCAGAAAGTGAATGAGAAAGTGACACTCACTATGAAATTCAGGGGTCCCATAAACCCTCAATTCATATCTCCAATACTCGTCAGCTGACTCCTCTATGACCATCTCAGCGAGCTTTTTCAGTATGAAAGAGAATCGAATCTCGCTTTGAATCTCTTTCTATCAATCAATCAATAGAAGAAAAAATGATCGAGGGATATGAGATGAAAAAGGGATTTTTGATTCAGAAGTTTTCTGAATTTTGAGTCAAATGTTGAGGAAAAAGAGATTTAAGGGTGGCTTGGGCAAAAAGACAATCTTGTCCATGCCCTGATGTCTACGTTTGTAACAACCATGTGCCACATCAGCTCATTTAACATGGAATTGGACGGAAGTACCAAATGGGGTAATGGAGGAATAGTCGGGATACCACGAGATTCTCTAAAAATTTGTGGGTACCAAAAATTGCATTTCGTGATTGTTTGGGTACTATTTGTGGATTTTACCCAACAGAATAACCACACATTAAAAGGATAACTGTTTCAATATGAATCAGTAGCATGCCCTTACCAACAAAAAAAAAAATATCTGAATGTTCTTGATACCACCAGAGTTCTATAAATTATATCTATTTATCAACATTTGCTAGGATTTTCTGGAGTACTTTAGGAACAAAATGATTTAGAAATCTTACCATATAACTTTTTAAAAACATACAATCTAATCTCTACCCTTAAGCATATGAACATAACAGAGAACATTAAAGGACGATGAATCTAAAGACAGAAGATCCAATTAAGTCAAAAACTGACAATTTTTTTTTGTTTTCTTTGCCTAAGTCCCGACCACAGGCAATTATCTGAACTTTCAAACCTTGAAGAGTGAAGAGTAAAATTTTGAGACTATTATAGCAGTAAATAGATCCGTCAAGCACTACTTACACCCAAAATATGTTTCTCCCACATGTTAGAGCATCTTTAGCAATGCTATCCATTTTTGAATCAAATTTTAGCTAAAGTAGCTAAAAAGTCATTTTAGCTGGACACTTTAGAATTACGTCTACATCAATGCTCTCTATTTTAGCTAGTTTTGAATTTATATTATTTTTTAAATGAAGATTAAATAGTTTAAATGTATTCATAAATTACATAAAATAACTTAAAAGGAATGTTTTAAATTATAGAGAGCCTCATCTCGCTCTCTATATTTAGGAGCGAGATAGCTAAAAGTTATAATAGAGAGCCACTTAGGAGTCTGGTGCACCTGTAAAAATAGATAAAAAGCTAAACAAGCTCTCCAAAATAGCTAAGGAGTTAAAATAGAAAGTCTGCTAAAAATGCTCTTAAACCTCAGGAAATCCACTCATGGCTCTAATACCATTTGTAACACCCCGTACCCAAATTGAATTTACCACAACCCAGAATTTCACCAAGTTTACCTCTAATCAAGAGCGTTCAATAGAGTCTCGCTTCTCTTGCATGTCGCCTTCAAGTTGAAAAGGAGGGATTGTGTACCTCATCAACCCATGGCTTAGCTGACGAGCTCTTTACAAGACCCAGGAGATGGTGATGCCCATCTTGGTGTAATCGTTGATGTAAAGAAAGTTTCATGCAACCGTGCAAGAGAAGAGGGGGAAGGGAGAGAGAGGGAGAGGGAGAGAGAGAGAGAAAGAGAGAGAGATTTTTTTTTCCGACAGGGTTCCAGAGAGACCCAGAGATAGGGACGAGGCTCCGGAAGCTTCAGAAGTCATCAATATATTAATACCAATTTTCACAAAATATCAATAATGCCCTCAACAGACCTAATTATTATCACCTCTACCATGCATAGTTTTGCTAATCCAATTTTCCTTAGGCTCAAAATATGAAGCCCAAGTTAAAAATAAATACGAGCCCAACGAAAAATTTGGTATATGAACTTTTAGTCCATATAAATATATATTTAAAAAAAATTCATCCCAAATAAAGAGAATATTTCTTCTAATTTACAAAATTAAGGGTATTACATAACCTCTTAAAATGGGCCTTTTTAAAATAATTGTTTGATCAACTTAACCTTCATGAATAGAGATAGGGTATCAAGATGAATCCGTAGCCTTTTGCGGATCCTGAATCGGAGTTACAGATAAAAAATTATGATCTGCCGAAATTTTTGAAAGAGAAACTTTCGAAAAAATTGGGAAAACGGTACGGATAGAATGAAAGAAGGAGCTGCTGGTCCCAACTAGTCTCCCTTGTTGATGTCATCGTCATCCACTTGGGGATGTCATGGTTAGCTGCCATGTTGCCAACATGCCACATGTCTCTCAATAGTCGATCATAATTCCATCAGCAAACTATTTTCCTCGAATTAAATTAAAAAAATTCCTTAGAAAGCCATGGTTTTATATCTTAGAAAGCCGTTAGATTGACTTGATAGTACCGCCGGCGTCCTTAAGGGAGGCTTGACTTATGCGAGTCCTGGTTGTAGGGATAAGGGAGTGGTTTACGCATCTGAGCTTTGGCCCACTTTCTTTCTCTCTATGGCTTGGGCAAGCTTTGGGCTAGGCCTCTTTGGGGGAACATTTTCTATAAAATGTTAAAAAAAAAAAAAAGGAACTCAATTAATTGTTTGCTATTTGTTGAAGTACATGTTGAATGTTATCGCTTTCTATAACAACATATGTATTGAGAATCTTATCAATTTGCTTACATTATAATACATATGCATTGTGGGAATTGTGCATATGGATTGAAGATGGGTATGGAAGGATATGAGGGGTGTTGGTATCCAAATGGAATCGAAAGAAATGAATTCTTTTTTGTAGTTGAGTTTACTTTACGAGACATTCAAGATCTATGGTCAACCTAAAACAAGTTTTGAAACTATGATTATGGCCAGCTTGTAAGTGCACATTGAGGGAAAGCAAACCCCTTAAAGAGTGTTGATAAAATAATCTTATCTGTTTTCTGGTCTAAAGATCATGATTAACAAGATGGCTAACAAAAGGAGCATTTGAATTGAATTGTCACGAGTGTTAGATCATATATTCGAAACATCTATAGCCACTCCCATTGGTAACATACATAGTATAGGACGTGTAGGTACTTTTGTTTTGACATATAGACTAACGAGTAATTAAGTTGGGTTCATTTGGCGTACGTGCATATGCTTCATTATGTCTAAAATGTTGGCTGATACTTACTTATGTTACTTAGATAAGTATGATTTAAATAGGTTTGGCCCTACGGAGCGAAAGCTCTCCCCGGTATTTAACGAAGTTTGATACATTTATTGAGAGGTCTAAGTGAGACATTTCTTACATTTATGAGAGTCGAAAGGGATTACAAAATATTTGAGCGGATAGATCGCAAGGAGTTATTTCTATTTGCAACAGATTTTTGTTTGGATGCGGCTATTGCCACCCTATATTTTAATTTCAATTATTAAATTTACTTATCTAACCTATTTTGTTTCCAAGAATATCCTTATATGATAAATTCAATTAAAAAAGAGATTTTTTTTAATGAATATCTATCATTTAATTTATACAACTAAAAAAAACTAAAATCTATTAAAGTTTCCTGATAAAATCATAAGTTGATTTGCTTCCATTTTAAAAAATAAAAATAAAAATTTCAGTTTCGATATTCATCTATTTCAAATTATGTCAAAAAATTACTAAGTTAACAACAATGAGCAATGAAGAAGAGATTGATTTTTTTTTAAATTTTACTTTCGGTGTTCACAAAGAGTATTGCAAATATTTTGATGAAGTTAACACTAATGATTTTGTGAATTTTAAAACGAATTAACGATGATAAGGCAACAAAAAGACCAAAAACAATAATAATAAATTCAAATTTGGGTGGAGAAGATGAAGACTTATGTTGTCCAATGAGAAATTAGGTAGTTTTTGTATTTAATTAATTTGTTATGTATTTATATTTGGCTTACATATTTATATTTTGAAAAATTAATGTACTCATTTGTCATTCTGCACTTGGATAATATAGTCTTTTAATAATTCAAATGTTTGTAGGTGAACTAAGAAAATGGTAGGGTGGCTATAGCCGCACCCTTTTTGTTTTAATTCCAAATGTTTTATTTTCGATGATTTAAGAAGATTTTGGTGCTATTTTTAATTTTGGTTTACATTTCTACGTTCACACTTCAAATTTGGTGTTAGATACCTAATCTCACCTACACTGGGCTCGGGGCATGACATGTGCACAGAAAATAGGGCTCAAAATTAGGGATAGAATTATAGAGTTAGTGGACTGACCGAGCACAATTTTTGTGAGGTAAACTGTTGGGAAAAATTTTATTTACTTTTATGTCAAGACGCGTAACTGTATGCTATAAATATCTATATATCCTCCATAACTCAAATGTATTTATTACATAGATATGAGAGATTTAAAACCGTTACGTACAATGAATACTATTTTTTAATTTGTATCATTTAAAGTAAATGTACAATGAATATAATGAATAATTATGAATAAATCATACAATGAAATTCTTTCTTTAATTACATCCCACATTTTCATGCCAATCAGTCTCTAATGTCCATATCTCAAATGTATTTATTACAAAGATAGGAGAGAGTTAAAACCATTAGGTACAATGAATACTATTTTTAAATTTATATCATTTAAAGTAAAGGCACAATGAATATAATGAATATTTATGAATAAATCATACAATGAAATTCATTCTTTAATTACATACGACATATTCATGCCGATCAATCTCTATATAATCATCATGTACTAACAACTTTTTCTTCCAAGACTAGGCGTGGAACTACTTAACATAAGCCAAAAATGAGTCCTCAATACCTCCTTGCGCTCATTGTACTCCTTCTTCCTCTCGTTGTATCTGCCCAACTCAAACCTTGGTAACCGATAAATGCTAGCGACCCCTATGCAATAGAGGTTGCAAAGTTTGCAGTCTCTGAAAACAACAAGCAAGCAAAGATGAATTTAGCATTTCAGAAGATCGTTGGTGGAAAATTTTATGCTAGGGTCTCCTCAGGCATCTATTATGACTTTATCATTGAAGCTAAAGATGAGTCATCGTCTACTCATGCTGCTAATTACAGTGCTTTTGTTTGGGACAATAAATATGCATATTTTAGGAAATTGTATCGCTTTGTTAAAGTTTGAGATCAATACTTTGTGATTTCAAATCTTTAAAAATTATCTCTTTGATTTCAATAATGAATTGGGAAGATAATAAAATTGCTATTTGAAGCAATTATTCTTAACTTTGTGAAATTTCATATGAAAGTTTAGTTCTTATGTTATTCTTAAGAATAGTGACAAAGATCTCAAAATTCTATAACATATATGAATCTTAGATGATATAGTTACTGCCACGTCAATGATCTATTTTCCTGTGTGAAATAAACTTACAAGTAATTGACAGAAAATTTGATTAACACATCATACCACTAATACTACTGACCAGCACCGCCACCCAACTGCTCTAAATTTTGGAGTAGATGTAGTAATTACAGGTCATTGGGCCGCCAAAGCCCCATTCTTAGGCTAAAAGGGTTAGGGCCAACCAATGACATATCATATTTGAATCTGATGGAGATTTCCATAAACTGTCGTACGCTACATATGCAAATATCATATGTCCTTAGTTGGCCCTAACCCCTTCAGCCTAAGAATGAGGGTTCATGACATGATGACCCCTAATGGCTGCATTTACTCCAAATTTTACTGATTGTAATACCAGCAAATTTCATTTTTAATTCGAGTAATTGTATCGAATGATTATTATGCGATTTCACGATTTATGTTCGATAATAATTCATTTTTACAATTATCGAAGTTTCGAAACAATTATTTTTAACGAAAAGCTCAAAATACTCGGTTTGAGAAATCGACTTTTTCTACGTACGAAATTTGGAGAAACTTCCTTCATGAAAGTTGTAGAGCTCGTCGATACGAGTCCGTACACGTGCGGAACACGAAGATCGGATTTTTTCTGAATTAGTTATCGAATTTCGAAGTTTTCCGAAACATGTTTATATAGAAAAATTTTGGAAACCCTAATTTTTTCTACCGGTTCCTCTCTTCCACTTCTTCTTCCTGTTTCTGAAAAAAAAAAAAAAAAACTGGGTTTCTCTCTCTCAGCTCTCTCACCGTCTCTCTCGACCGAAAAGGAGAGAAAACTTCTCATTAATTGTTCTCCCTCCACAGACCACCTCTCAACCTCAAACCAAGTCCCAGGCGTTCGTCTCGAGCTGCTCTAGCTCACGGAGGCAGTTTCACAAGGCGGTGCAGCCTGTGGCGGCGGCGGCACGGCCCGAACCGAAAACCACCATTTTCGGTTCGATCTCGATATCTCGAGCTACACTCCACCATTTCACTTGATTCTTGGCTCATTGAGCTCGCCTCAACTTCCTCTACAAGCACCAAGAAGGACCGGAACTGGGTCGAACGTTTTCACGTTCGTCGGAGCTCGACCCGAACGGATCGAAATACCGAAACTTTCGATCAAGATATCTCGAGCTATACACGATCGTTTCTTGTGATTCTTGGCTTGTTGAGTTCGTAAGGAAGTTCTGAACAAGTTTCCAGAAGGGATCGGGGCCTGAGGTTGCAGTTTTCACGTCGGTTTTCAAGCTCGCCGGTTTCTGCATTTTTTCCGGCCGCCGAATGTAAATCGGTAATTTCTATCCCTTCCCGTCATTTTTAGGTCTTGTGCTAGTTATGAAAGTTGCTCAGAAGGATGAAACGAAGGGGACAAGCTCGGCCCCGACACCATTAGCGGTGGTCGGTGGCGGCTCTGTCCCTAACTCCGGCGGCCTTTTCCGGCCACCTCCGGCGGTCTAAAATTTGGTTTCTGTCCATTTTATGATTCTATGTTTCGATACGATCATTTCGGCGTATTATACGCATTTTTCGGATATCGTATGAATTAGTTATGAATTTTGTGATTTCGATCGATTTCGATCGTTATATTTTTGATCTGTGAAATTATGACCGTCGGATGAACTTGTAAATTTGTTATGATGATCATATGACTGTCCCAGAGGCTTTGTGTGGTCATGGGCGAAGATCCGACCGTTGGATCTTCGTATATGTAAAAAACAGTAATTAGGGGAGCGATTCGTGAGAAACCGCTCGTCGGATTTTAATGTAAAATTAGAATCTAGCCGTTAATTAGTAGTTAAATTATGTGTTGAAATTGTTGGCTAAATTCGAATCACATTTGATTAGGTGATTGACGGATTTTATTTGAGTGGGCTATTCGGCGTTAATTATAAATTATAATTATATTGAAGACGCAGCGGGAGTTTCGAGGTGAGTAAAACTCATGTGGTTCATATTACGAACCGAGCATTTTAATTTATTTATTTTTGGTAATTGTGTGAAAAATATTTGCGGATTAAATATTTGTTTTTAAATTTCATGGACTTGAATCACCACGGTCCATAGGTAAGTAAAATGAATTTTAACTATACAAATGAATTTCATAATTTTCTTGTGTGAACTATAGATGGTATTAGTGGTCATTCCTGAGTGGATGATTACGTATATATATATTTACGTGGAAAATATATATTGATGAGTGGATTGTTGAATGATGATATGATTGAGTTGAATTGATGAGTTGATTATATTACAATTGTGTAATTCCATAATAATATGATGTATCTTGGTTGGGTTGATTTCAGTATGTGATATTATATGTTGTGTTCATTTATGGGTTTAGGGTCGACGTAATGACCGATGTGGGTAATCGAACGCTCTAATCCTAGTGTGGATGATGGGATACGATTGGTTGAGTATGTGGAATTATTGGACGTTCTAAATATGTATATAGGTATACATATTGATGAAATACAATAATTGATAAATATTTCGGATGCCATAACCTAGGCCAGGTGACGGGCTACGATTCAGTTAGAGCTATAGTCTGTCAAGTACCGCATTTTTATAAATACGATGATGAGAGTTGTGGAGAAAGTTGTGAGTTGGGTTGTCTTGATATATTGAATTGGTGTTGATTGAGATTGTTATTATTTGCATATGTGGAAATTATTGAGTGTTGCTGTGTGTGGGAATAAATGAGATTAAATTAAGTAACAGTTCCTTCTTTTACTCATACAAGCTTTCATAAGCTTACCGGGTTTTGTGTTGTTGCAATCCCGGTACACTATTCAATGGTGTAGCGGATATTCCTACAGGTCAGGATAACCAGGGAGGTGACCGAGCTGCTTAGGTGTTACAGCAGTTTTGTTATTTATTTAGTTGTGAGGTGTGTGTATGCTCATTTAGAGCTTTACATTACATTTTGGATTTGAGTTGTAATAATTAACCGAGACTAAATTCGGTTTGATTTTATTTCGTGTGGTGAGTATGTTAAGAAAAGAAATTTTCAGGATGTTTATTTTTGAGTTTGTAGTATTTTCATGTTTCGGATTTTGAATTGTTATTCTAAAATTCGGGGCGTGGCACTGATGATCCTCCCATTATATAGTGTCACACCCCCAAACTCGAGACCAATATTATACTGAAATATGGTACCCGAATTTGTGATGTGAGCCAAAATAAACAAAACTTCCTTTTTGAATAAATTGAAAGAAAGTAATAAACTATATATAGATGTATCTGAATAGTACTGTTATTAGAAAACGAAATCATTATTTGTACAATACCAAAGTTTAGCAAAATGCATTACACTTATTCTCTTGAAATAGTAGTAGGAAAATAAAACTTTCTTTTATTTAGTAGGTTCATCCCTTTTTCCCCATGCATCTACTCATTACCTGAAAACATGAAGGTGTAGCATCATGAGTAACACCAACCCAGTAAGTACAGCTTACATTCTTATATTAATGTGTCTAATAAGAAATCAAGTATGAACAACCAAGTAAAAATGTACCGAGAGCCATTTATATGTTCGTAGCAAGTCTTAAATATGTACTTATATACACACACATATATATATTCAAATGTATTCATCTGCATGAATGTTTATGAGACTGATAGTAAATCATATAGTCACATTTCTTTATCGAATCAACAAATATAACCTCAAAACCATATATGCTCAAATCTCTTTCCACTTAACACTATAACATATTAGTAATATGTTGCAAACAAATTAGTAATATGTTGCAAACAAATATTTAATCAAAATAATATATGTATACTTCTCTTCTTAGTGAATATTTCAGACTAACTGGTAACAATTCATAAGTCCACATGCTAGGGTCTATAATACCAAAGCACGGATAAGCCGCAGCATACTAAGGACACTACCAAAGTATGTATACTTAAGGTCAGCACTTCCTTCCTATGAGTATAATAGTGCACTATCTGTAGGGACTAGAGCCCAGGCTAACTTCTCATATCACAAAACACTTTTACCAGTAATTCACTTAAGCACGGGATAGTACTAATCACCGGCTTCACTTCTCCAAATATAATCACGTCAATAATATAGTAAACTTTAAGTAGTGAATAAAGCAACGACATAAATAGCAACAAAGCATATAACGACTACATAAATAGCAACAAAGCATATAAACAAGCTTACATAAGTAAATATAACTGAAATAGCGTGGACAATTTAATATATACATAGTTACATACATATGTGTATATATATAAATAAACTTGAAAGTAAATGTGCAATAAAATAAAAGTACAATAAATTAGAAGTAGTAAAAGAATATTAGTTAGTAGTCAAGAGTTAGTAGTCCTCTGTTCATAGTATTAGAAATCTTAGTCCGAAGTGTCCATTTGTCAATAAAAATGAAGAACCGTCAACTTTCCATTGTCATAACTTGTACAATTTGTGTCCGAAAATAGTCAATGAGGACACCATGTCATAGGATTTTTCACAAGGAATTCAATGGAATAAGTCATGTAGTCCAGATCAGAGTGATATAGTCCAGAAATGGTAAAATACCAAAACAGCGCAGAAACCGATTTTCTTAATATTAACCTTTGATGTCTAAGTCTTTACATACTGCATATTTCACCATTACTTCTTAAACTTTCCAGATAAAAGTAGAGGTCCTAAGCTTCAAATTAATATAAAGTTTGCAGAAAATGGATAAGAAATGAGAGAGATATGAATTTTTGAAGTTGTGATTACTATATGAGATTTTCAGGGAGTTTACTAAATAAAAACTTCGATTAGCCATAACTTCTTCATTTCTTAACCTTTTTTAGTGATTCAAAAGCCTAAAGTGAAGGATTTTTCATGAAGAACCTGAAAATATGATTAATTTTGTCAAGATTAACTTTTATTAAACACGAAAATATATGGCTGCAGCAAAACAGATTCTTTTCCATTTTATCTTCGGTTATGCACTTTGCTAAATCTTAAAGGCAAAAGAATATAGGAATGTAATCATGTAATCATGTAATCATGTACTTACTTAAGAAACTCAGGAGTGAAGTGAAGATTTTGATCTTGGATTCAAGCTCTTTGAACAAGGGAACTTCTTAAGAGAAAAAAGGATGAAGGATATGTGTGAGAAGCTTAGGTTGGGTTTTCTCTACAACTAAGGTTTTTTCACTTGATCTTAAGGCTTGAAGGAAGAAAAATGATTCAGATCTATGTTTATATAGGCTAGAAAAATGTATTAAAAATCAAGTCTTACTTGACTTCTAAGACAAAAGTGAGGTGAAAGTCTACATAGTTAGGCTAAAAGCATTTGCAAGGAAATTTCCTATAATGCTATGGTTGTTAGAAAGAAAAAAAAAAATCAGATTAGCTCTTCTAGATGTATTGGCATTTGAATTGTGTATACATATACATATAGATATACACATAGATACACATCTACTCAAACTAATACGAAGATTGATATGCTTTCTTAAGGTTCAAAATATGTGTTAACAAAAACTAGTACTAAAATGACATGCATCATACAAATAATATAGATGAGAATATTGAGCTTAATAACAAATATTGAGTGTACACAAAAACAATACGAACTAAGGTATTTTAGTAAGTTCACTAGAACTCTAATATAACTTGTAAGTATAGCATGTGGTGTCATCGGTTTCTAAACGGGAAAATGCTTAGAGGACACTTAGATTATTTCTAAGTTTAAGGTATCTTAGAATACTTTACAGTGATACTATTCGAGTTATTACACTTAGGCCCTATATCACTGTCTCGAAACTTTCTGTTATGTGTCTATTATTTGTTATAGTTATTTACATAGGCGGAACTAGGATTCGTAACTTGGGGAGGGTCAGAACATAAACATAATATATGAAGATGAAAGGGATATTGATATACTTTTATTTTCATTCGAAAACCTGTTAATTATATATTTTTTTCTTATTTGGGTCTTTCACATTGATAAAGAGTTTTTGTTTTTTTTTTGTTTTGAGAATTAATAAAGAGTATATTAAGTGACTTTTAAATGTATCACGTATTTTGTTGGATTAAGCAACATCTTCTTGATTTGTTAAGTTTAATCTTTCTTTCTTTTCATTTTTATATGTGACAATGTATTGTTATGTGAGTAGGCCAAGGTGTTTGCCACGTGTGACGGGGGGGGTGGGGGGGATCTAGTTTATTAACCATCCTCATATTCAGTTTGATTAGCAACATTTTGGCTATCTAAAATTGAATCTACACAAATGCTAAGGGGGGTCCGAACCCCTGCAGACAATAACGTAGTTCTACCGCTGATTATTTATTCATATCCATATGTTGGCCTACCTAGTAGGTAAAAAGTGGAATGAGACAGAACTTTTGCAATTTACTTGAAATTACAAATAGAGGTCATGATTTGGAGACTGTTAATGATGCACATGAAAGTATCATGATGAAACAGGACATCACACTGAAGGTATTTCAATGAAAAAATTAGAATTTCCAAAAGTCGATAAATGAAACAGAAATATTTCAAAATAAAATTTCAAAAATCTATATAATAATATAATACAATGATTTCATACTTGTGATTATCAATTTTTTAAATAATGGGGTTTGGAACCCAGTCAAGTTGAGAGACTTATCTCACACCCATATTATTGTTATTTATTGATATTTGTTGCAACTGGGGGAAAGTAATACCTAAACCCCATAGATTATTTGTATCTCATAGATTTTCCATAGTCACTTACATTTTCACATTCACTCACCGACTTGCACAACACGAACACTCCGGCTAATAAAGCCGACCCATGTAAAGTCCTTGCATCCAAGGCAGAGAGAACCCCACGGCCGAGATTGATCTTTCCTAGTCCCATAATCAGTCAGATCAGCGCAAACTCAGTAACCTAGAACAAAACCTCACTTGGCCACTCGATCGCGAGTTGGCTCACCAGCACACAAGTCACCAAGCTAGAAGGACACGTGTAATCCAAGAAGTCCTCGATCAAGTGACACGTGGTTGAGAAGATTTTTGAGCGATCCGTATTTTGATGGCCCAAATGACCAAATTGGACCGCACAATTTTCCTTTTTTTATCTTTTAAAATCTCAAAACTTCTAAAATTCGTAAAAATTAGACCCAATGTCCAGAGATTTTCTCTAAAATTTTTACAAACTCATCCCGTAGCGTACTTTATTATTGGATACTTAAGCCGTGGATTTCATCTTGTGAAAAATTTCAAAAAAAATATTCTTGAGCACATTTTTAATTACCAAATCGTATTATAACTTTTGAATGATCTCACTTTAACTCGTTAATTTTTTCAGGGCTTACATTATTGACTCTTAGGAAAGTCATTAAAATTTTTAAGGAAGTGAAATTTACACTCCTCATTTTACAATGTTCACCACATGTTCCCTTTTTTAGAATATTAATTTTGTATTTTTGTAGTGTGGATTGTAAAATAGGCCTCCAAATTCGCTATTTGGACCTCCCATACTTAGTACATCTCTAATTTTTTTTTTTAGAATACTTGAAAGGCCAAGTAAACCTCTTTATTTTGACCAAAACACCTTTGAACATGAAATACAACAATCTATTATATGAATCTTCAACCACGAGAAGAAAAATAAATCAAAATCACATGATATTGCTCTCTTATGAGTAGGTCTCTCCTCCACCAAAATTAATCAGAGCGTTGGTTCTCAATCTTGATTATGCTGGGAATCTCTTTGAATTTGCAAAAAGAAGGATTTCAAGGGTTTTGGGTTGGAAGGTTAAGTAATAATTATATCATAATACTCAATAAATTTAGTTGAAGGAAATTCCAAATCAGAATGTTTTGACTTCAATTTTGTATTAGAGGAATACTAGCAACCTTCCCCATCTACCTTCCCTTTCTACCTTTCTCACTCATTAACTGACACTTGTCCTCTTATTTCACTCAAAACTATAACATTAATATTTATCAAACTAACTTTTATATTTTTCGAATGTACCCCTAATTATTGCATATCAACAAATTTATTATTTTTCATCCTTCATTCTATTTAAAATTTTTTGCTTCTCTCTCTCTCTCTCTCTCTCTCTCTCTCTCTCTCTCTCTCTCTCTCTCTCTCTCTCTCTCTCTCTCTCTCTCTCTCTCTCTCTCTCTCCGGCGAGAAATTCTTCCCCACTCTCATTGTTCAATACAAGCTCCAAATTCAAATTATCATATCAACTAATAATTCAATAAGATTGATGACCTATTATTCATCTCTAATCCAATTTTGTTTAAAACCTAGAATCTAATACAAATTAACTACTTGATTTGAGTACAAAGAATGCTGCGACAACAATGAAGGTTTATGGCTTTCGATCATTATTTGTATTTTTTTCCCATGTTGTGGGTGTGGGAAATTTGTTTCTGGGCATGGGAATTTTTCTTTTGATCTGTGCTAGAGACTTGAAGCCACAAAGTTGGTATTTGCCATTTGGTACTGCGCGCAGAAATTTTTTTATCTGGGTGTTGGAAACTTTTTTTTTGTTTGGGTGTAGAAAGTTTTCTTGTGATTTAGCTATGCAATTGTTTCAGAATGTGGGTATTAAACCAAAGAAAAATTAGTAATTGAACCAAAAAGTATTATACAAAGAAAAAGTAAAAGGAGAAGGAAGAGGAAGATGAAGAATTTTTCTAATCTAGCTATGCAATTGTTCCCAGAAGATGAGTATTGAAACAAGTAAGAATTGGTATTGAATAAAGAAGAATTATACAAAGAAAAGGGAAGAGGAAGAGGTAGGGAATTGGAACAAGAGAAGATGAAGAGAAGACCAAGAGGAGAAGGACGACATATGTTCTGAGAGAGAGAGAGAGATTTAAATGAAAATAAGAATTAACTATGCAATAATTTGGGATACATTCGGAAAATACAAAAGTTAGTTTGATAAACATTAATGTTATAATTTTGAGTGAAATAAGAGGATAGGTGTCAGTTAATGAGTGGGAAAGGTAGAAAAAGAAGGTAGATGGGGAAGGTTGCTAGCATTCTTCTTTGTATTAAATGAAAATTATTATTTTTACTTAATTGTTTTAGTTAAATTATAAAACTATATAGGCAATATAAGGAAATTCCGGAAAGAAAAAAAAATTGAATGTTATATTTGGGAAGGTAAGAAGAATATTTATTTATTTTTTTCTCTCATTTTTATCTCTTTGCCCTTATTTGTCTTTTTATATAACTTGACAAAATCTATTAATAATTGAAAAAAGTTGGAGGTCCAAATATCAAATTTTGAGGTCCAACTAAAACCACATTTGTAAAATATGTGACGTTAATTACTAAAAAGTGGAATATGGAGTGTATATTGTAAAATGGGGAGTGTAAATTGCACTTCTCAATTTTTATTGACTTTCTCTAAAATTACCAAATGCATTATTGTAATTCATTTCTGACCTTAGTAAAAGAACTAAAAGCTTTACTAAGCCTTAGTAAAATTTTAGTGACTCTCAATCAAGGTTCTAAAAAATGCTAGGCGTTAGTCAGGCGGTGATTTGGCGACCAACACCTAGGGGACTAAGCGGGGACTAGATGATTGTTTATTTTTTTAGTTTTTAATAATTTTTATGACATATAATTATAAGGTTAATTACATATAAGTGCAAATTTGAATGTTTTTTTTCAGCCACAAGGCCACCAACTATTTTTTTTCCCTCATAAGGCCACTAAATTAAAAAGGGTGTTAAATTTTGGATATAAAAACCAACATATTTACATAAATGTCACTAAAGTAAAAAGTCAACAATCACTCTCTCTCTCCTCTCCAGCGAGGTTTCTGGCAGCTCCTGCAGGTCTCTGATTGACCTCGGCCAATTCTGGTAGATCTCCAGCCATTTTCGGGCGAACTCCGGCGACCACAAAAGCTACTGTCACTAACACCAAAAGTTACTGTCGCTAGCAACAAAAACTACTCTTATGAGATTTCCAGCAACCTCCGACGAGGTCACAAAAGCTAACCAGCAATAGAAACTACTGTCACTAGCCACAAAAGCTACTCTAATGAGATTTCTGGCAACCTCTAGCGAGGTCACAAGCTACTGTCACCAAACAAAACTATGCTCCCCAAAACCAAAAGCTACTATTCCCAGCAACAAAAGCTACTATCATCAACACAAAAAAACTACTCTCACTAGAAACAAACGCTACTGTCACCAACATCAGAAAGATACTCTCACCAGTAACAAAAACTACTCTCATCAACGCCAAAAGCAATAACCAGGCAGAACAATAACTACTATAACGCAGAACAAAAGCTACTCCCAGAGACTGAGAAAGCAATTTCCAGAGATTAACAAAGCTATAGAAATGTATAGTATACAACCAAAAATTGAGAAAGGAAACATATTCAATTATACAAAAAGTATGCAGGGTTCAACAATAATATAACTATGAAAAACTACGTTCATAGTTATAAAAAAACCATTACCATATATAGTTGTGAAAATCTAATACAATGGTTGCATAAAGTATTTGGTACTCTTTTTAATTTCGGGTTACATTTCTACATTCACGCCTCGAATTTGGTGTTAGATACCTAATCTCACCTACACTGGGCAAGAGGCATGACTTGTGCAGAGAAAATAGGACTGAAAATTAGGGATACAATTGTAGAGACCGACCGGGCACTTATTTTTTCGAGGTAAACTGTTGGGAAAACTTTTAGGTACTTTTATATCAAGACACTTAAATGTATGCGATAAATAGATATATCCTCCATATCTCAAATGTATTTAATACATAGATAGGAGAGATTTAAAACCGTTAGGTACAATGAATACTATTTTTAAATTTGTATCATTTAAAGTAAAGGTACAATGAATATAATGAATATTTATAAATAAATCATACAATGAAATTCTTTCTTTAATTACATCCCACATTTTCATGCCAATCAATCTCTAATGTCCATATCTCAAAAGTATTTATTACAAAGATAGAGAGATTTAAAACCATTAGGTACAATTAATATAATGAATATTTATGAATAAATCATACAATGAAATCCATTCTTTAATTACATACGACATATTCATGCCGATCAATCTCTATATAATCATCATGTACTAACAACTTTTTCTTCCAAGACTAGGCGTGGAACTACTTAACATAAGCCAAAAAAGAGTCCTCAAGACCTCCTTGCGCTCATTGTACTCCTTCTTCCTCTCGTTGTATCTGCCCAACTCAAACCTTGGCAACCGATAAATGCTAGCGACCCCAATGCAATAGAGGTTGCAAAGTTTGCAGTCTCTGAAAACAACAAGCAAGCGAAGATGAATTTAGCATTTCGAAAGATCGTTGGTGGAAAATTTTATGCTAGGGTCTCCTCAGGCATCTACTATGACTTCATCATTGAAGCTAAAGATGAGTCATCATCTACTCCTGCTGCTAATTACAGTGCTTTTGTTTGGGATAATAAATATGCATATTTTAGGAAATTGTATCACTTTGTTAAAGTTTGAGATCAATACTTTTTGATTTCAAATCTTTAAAAATTTATCTCTTTTATTTCAATAATCAATTGGGAAGAAAATAAAATTGCTATTTGAACCAACTATTCTTAACTTTGTGAAATTTCATATGAAAGTTTAGTTCTTATGTTGTTCTTAAGAATAGTGACAAAGATCTCAAAATTCTATATCATACATGAATCTTAGATGATACGGCTACTGCCATGTCAATGATCGATTTTCTTGTGTGAAATTAACTTACAAGTAATTGACAAAAAAAAAAACTAAAATAATTATGTTGGTCGAATTTGATTAATACATCATACCACTAATACTACTGACTAGCATCGCCACCCAACTGCTCTAAATTTTGGAGTAGATACAGTAATTAGAGGTCGTTGGGCCTCCAAAAGCCCCATTCTTAGGCTAAAAGGGTTAGGGTTGACCAATGACATATCATATTTGAATCTGACGAGGATTTCCATAAACTGTCGTACGCTACATATGCAAATATAATATGTCCTTGGTTGGCCCTAACCCTTTCAGGCTAAGAATGAGGGCTCATGACCTGATGACCCCTAATGGCTGCATTTACTCCAAATTTTATTGATGCTCCTCCCATTCTTAAGCCCTATATCACTGTCTTGAAACTTTTTGTTTTGTGCCTATTATTTGTCATAGTTATTTACAGTGGCGGAACTAAGATTTGTAACTTGGAGAGGTTCGGAACATAAACATAACTTATGAAGAAGAAAGGGATAATGATATCACTACTACAAAAATTGAATCAAATGAAGCCTCTCACACAATGCATCATACTTTTCCGTTGTCTGATTGACTTTTATTTTTTCGGACGTCGTTTTTACAAAATTTGTCATCTGATATGAACTTATGAATTAGTTCAGAAGGTGTTTAAGGACAAAACCGTTATGTGACGCTTAAAAAATTGAGCGGCAATTTCCCACCACATAAGCGGTGCCGAACAGTATATCAAGCGCCAAATTCCCCCCCCCCCCCAACATGTATTAATCATACGACTGAAAATAACAATACTGTGGTCTGATCAATATGTTTGGCTGAAGGAGGGAGATTTCCCACCACCATTTTTTTCTACCTCCCCAAAGAGAGAAGTCAAATTGATAGGAGACAAATCTCAAATTTAAAATGGTTGTATTCAAACCACATTTTTATGAAATTCTGTTGTGTGAGTCTTTGTCAAAATCGATATAGTCGGGCTTAAAGCGTTAACATTTATTTTTTAGAATGACTAATATTTTTATTGAACAAAAAAAAAAGATTACACCAGGTGGGAAAGAACGGTGGTGGAAAAATCTCCACACTCTTCCATACAAGAACGAGTTACGGGTCTATCATCACCGATGACATCCATAAGCCAAGAGGATCCAACCCCTAACTAACTATAACGCCCATTCAATCGAGCTACAATTTTAGCAACACCTTGAGCAGCACCATTAGCCACCCTAGAAACAAGATGAACACTTCGAATACCAACAAACCCCATCAGGAGTTTAATTTTCTCAACTAGCACACCTTCCTTTGCCAGACAATCCTCCTCCCTGTTTATCAAGTTAACAGCGTCCAAACAATCGGCTTCCACCACTCAGGCCTCCAACCAAGCTCAACCATCATCTCAAGCCCCAAGATCATTACCTGCAGCTCTGCAGCACAAGGCTTAAGGCGGCTTTGCAGCTGTTCACCCACCGCAAGAAGCGTTAACATTTGAGCAAAAGAATAACAAAAATACCCACAGCTTCTCAATCTCTCGATAGTGCCTCTCGTTCCCCCCTCTCTCTCGACATAGACATAGACCGATAACCAAAACCTACAACATATCTCTTTGTTCTACATAGTGTCGAAATCCATCTTATCTAAAACCTAGACCTCTCTCCTCTCTCCCTCCATCTTCTACCCCCATACCCCAAATTCATCATTTTGAAACCTCGGACCTCTCTCCTCTCTTCGACAACCAAACCAGTCTCCGCCTCATAGGATTGATGGTGAATTCATCCCATCACTCTCGCTTCAAACAGACCGAAGGGAGCCTGGATTGGAATCCCTCTCTTCTCCAATTCTTCGTCCTCTATCTCTATATATGAGCAGAAGAACCCGAAGCTCAAGCTCCTTTGACCCTATGAACGGGTCAAGCAGATCGAGTCGGTGTCTAGCATAGATGTTGAAGAACCCCATGGCAGCTGATTTTCTCCCGAAAGGTAAACGTCCCCAATTTAATCTCAATTGAAATTTCTAGGGTTTTAAGTTTGGAGATTTTGTTCAGTGGTTGTCTTATTCTCTCTAATCACTACGATAAATTTTCAAAAATTGTTGGAATTTCTTTGGGATTGTTAGGCTAAATGAATTTGGGAAACCGCTAATTTAACCCTTTTGTTTTCGTTATTTGATTGTGGCAATCTGTCACTCTTCACACAAATCTTGGCGATATCATATGCGAGGTCTTCTGCGGCCAGGTCCCTAAAACCACCAAGGTCAGTCTTCTCAACTCCGTTTAGTTGTTCAGCTAATAACAGTTCACAGTGATATGTTCTGGCTTTGATTATTATTAGGGAAAGCATCTGAAATTTAAATTGCTGCTGAAATTGATTACCAAAATAATTTTGGAAACACTACTGAAATAGGACAACAATTTGGTTGTCAAGCTGAAGCATCATAGTGGCATTTCTGGTAATAAGGTCACCCACTTATTAACTAGTTGTGTTACTTGTGAATATTACCATATCGTCAAGTTGTTTGATTCATTTTGAGTGCTTGCCCTGTTGTTTATTCCTTATTTAACTTCATGTTGCTGTAATTATTGGTATAGAACAAAAACAAGAGGTGGTTGAATTTCTAAGTAGTTGAGCTGTTGAGGTGAGAGAGCTTGATGAGTGATGAATTGGGTTACTTCTACTACTACTACTGCTTTGTGTGGCCTAAGAGAAAGAGGACCTTCTGTTCTCTTGGGCCAATTCTCTTTGGTATGCTTTTTACATTTCTCTACTCATTAAGATAAAAAGATAGTCTTTGATGTTTTTTGGTTGTAGTTTTGGTAACAAGCTTTTATGCTTTCTAGGTTGTTTTGTAGTTTTCAGTTTGTCATGCAAATTTTCTTAGCATATTTCCTTGTGTTGCATACTATGCAGAGTAGAAAAAAAATAAAAAACAAAACAAAACAAAAGACTAGAGGTCTAGTGACTGGGATGTGCAACGATTTTGTTTCTTTTATGCCACTGTACTAGATACTTGTGTGGATTACATTGAAATATGCTTTCTGAAATAAATTAATTCCATAATGTTCTGATTTGTTCCATGTGGAGAAAGGTGAGGTGGGGGTTTTGAATAATAGAGCAATGATCATAATCAGAGTAATCAGAGAGATGCTCATATATCAATGCTGCAAAGGCTTAATCCTACAAACCCTTTGAGAATTTCTATCAATGCTAAGACCATAAGCGCTGCTCTTCCTCCTCCTTATCGGTTCCAACAGGCCCAAAATGTCAGAGTTGGTACTACTCCACCTTCATCTCTATCTGATTTCTCTCAGTCTCACACAACTCCTCCTCAGCATTCTCAGCCTCACTCTATTCCAACCCCTCAGGTACGTTTTCCTCAATGTTAAACATCTTAATTCTTGCTATGATCCAAGTCAATTTGGGGCTCTCTTTCTAGAGCATGTTTGTTAATTTGTATGTGATGAGTTTGAGTTTGATGTCTCTGGGTTTTCGCTTTCTCTGAATTTGTTTACCAGCCAGCGATTACAACACTGAACTCAAGAGCCTACACCAACAAGATATCTTTGTTCCTTTTCGTTGTGCACATGGTGGCTGCTATTAGGCTAGTTGGTTTTCTGATACTTAGCCGAAGTAATGAGGAATGTAGCTAATATAACTGTGAGTAGGGTGACTTCTCTATATTATCTCAGAGGAATGCAGTCCAATACTCAGTTTTTTTTTCCAGAGAGCCTGGAGTAAAAGTATTGGAAGTGGTTGTTTTGATTTGGATCTCTGTTTGTGCTAGCATTGAAGCACTGAGAATCGTTGCTCGGGCTTTAAATCTACTTGAGGGTGAGGATGGGTTTATGTTTTCTTGTGCACGTTGCTTTCTCAGTGTCATGCAATGCATCTTTCGATATGGCAATGGCTGAGCCTTTGTTCGGGTACCTTTATTTAAGTCATTAGCAATTTCTTCTCGAATCAATTCTATCCAATATTTGCATATAATGCGCAAAACAATAAAATAGTATAACATTAGTCCATAGCTTCTTTCCCTGTCGGAGGGCTTTATTAGGCATTGCAAAACAGTAGTTTAGTCAGCTGCTCAATATAGCACAAGTCGTTTTATTTTATTTGAAAGTCATATAATAATATCAATAATGAATTACGCTGACAACTGATATTGTCCTCTGCTTGTATGTGTCAATGAGATTATATGTAAGTGGGTAGTTGCCAAAAGGTCCTACCTGCTAGGCTGCTTTGAAATAGTTACATTTTCTGAATGATTAAATGAATCAAATTAGATGAAAGTTCTCTATCTGAAGTGTGTACATCATTGCAGACGGCTTTTCTAACAAAGGTATATACATTGGGCCTTCCTTCCCACCAGAATGGGTTTCGTTGATTAGGATACCTATATCTTTCACTATCTTGAATGTATCTTCATGTTTGTGTGTCAATGCATGGTTCATGTATGCAGCTGTCTGATCAAATATGCTTCCTTCCCATTTTGTTCTTACCACTTATCATTACGTTTAGCGGTGACATTGAATTTGTCAATAGGGTCCTAATTATTTTTTATTTTTTCTAGTGTTGGTGCCAGCCATAATTTATGTTCATTGTATGATTCTTGTTGTTTTGTTCATTTGATTGCAGATATATTTTCCAACAAATCCTTCTAGTGCTGAAACACTACCACCAAGAACTGTTGTTCCACAAACTGATTTGTATATGCACAGATTATGGGTAAACCTAGTGAGGTATGATATTTGACATTGATAGTGAAAATAGCAGCTTTCTTTATATTTCAAAAAATATTGTCCGAAATGTCAGAATGTATCAAGTTTCACTAGTTTTAACTTATAAACTTCCGAAGTGGATGGGGATCATTGGAAGGAAATATTAGTTTCAAAATATGGTTGTAGGTGATGGTGGTAATTTTAGCCAAATGGTGTGTCTATGCACCTATATTGCATGTGTGACCTGCTGACAATGATGGAATAACAGTTACTCTAGCTTTTGAGGCTTTTAGTTATTGTCCATGCTCCTTTATTATTTAGGTTTGTGAAATGTCTTACTATGATACTTTTGAATCTGTAGGATCTAAAAACCTGTCAAATTACTTGGTAACATTTACCGTTGGTATTAATAAGAAGAAAAATATTGATGCAGCAGTTAAAATTAACAATTAACAAAAACACTAGAGAAACAGAACAGTGAACATAGAGTTTGCTAAGGGAGTAGAACAATATCTTCTTTCAGAGAGCTTGCAATTCATCAATCAGCAAGATGCTTAAGGAAACAAGCTACTTAAAGATGTTGGGTTATAAACCTGGATGTCTATTGCTAGGAGAGTACTATTAGATGTATTCCTTTTGTGGATAAAAGATTACATTTGCACAATCTGTTTTGGTGGAAGATGTATAACAATTTCTTCAATGTATTGATCAGCTACTGTTAATTTGGTCATTTTTTATTCCAATTCCATCATATATAATGTATTGAATCATTCTATTAGGACAACAATAACCCCAAAAAAAACTGTCGTATGAACACAATATTTACAACATCACAAAATAAAAATTGTCGTCTGAAGTCAAAACAAATGACAGATGCTTTGTAAAGAGCGTTGTGTGAATAAAACTCACACAACGACTATAAAATAAAGCGATCTCTGAATCGCAATGACATAACAGCTGCTAAAATCTCCCGTCATCTGAAGAATAGTCACACAACAGCTAATGTTGTCGACATGCTGCCTAGCTCTTCACACAACGGTTCCCTACAATCGACCTTCAACAGACGACGCCTTGATATACGACGATTTACCTCCATATCAAACGACGGTTTTTAGCCGTTGCCTAATTCAATTTTTGTACTAGTGTATACTTTTATTTTCATTTTGAAAACCTGTTAATTAGATTTTTTTTAGGGTCTTTCACATTGATAAAGAATTTTTGTTTTTTTGTTTTAAGAAATAATAAAGAGTATATTAAGTGGCTTTTAAATGTATCACGTATTTTTTTGGATTAAGCAACATCTTCTTGATTTGTTAAGTTTAATATTTCCTTCTTTTCATTTTTATGTGACAATGTATTGTTATGTGAGTAGGCCAAGGTTTTTTGTTGCCGCATGTGGGGGTGATGATCCAGTTTATTAACCATCTTCATATTCAATTTGATTAGCACCCTTGTGGCTCTCTGAAATTGAATCTACACAAATGCTAAGGGGGGTTCGGACCCCTGCAGACAATAACATAGTTCTGCCCCTGATTATTTATTCATATCCATGTGTTGACCTAACTAGTAGGTAAAAAGTGGATTGAGATAAGGCGAACAAAACATCAAAATCAAGCAGTTCCAGTAAATCAATGTGTTCAATTTCGCAAATGCTTAACCAAAATCGTAACAATTTCCATAACTGAGTACAAACAAAATGAAAAGCTCCAGAATCCAGTAATGACATATCGCTATAAAGAATGTTGGTATACAAATGCCTACCAGGCACAAGTACCGGAAGCACAAGGCTCGTCTATCGTCTAGCCACCTCAAAGAAAAAAGCTACCAGACGAGAATCCTGATACCCCTCGGGGGATATCGGGGACCCCAAACGTCCCACATAGAAAGGATGAAATCAAGCTCCCACGAACCTACTATATTTAAGGTCATCTCCAACGACCTAAAGAGGTAACTGTTTACTATTGTCACGCCCCGAATTTCGAATAAAGATATTCGAACCCGAAACGCGAAAACATAACAATATCAAGGAAACACATAGAGAATTTCAATTAAATCAAGCAATTAAATTAACCGAGCTCACAAATGTCAATACCGACTCGTTCTCTAGAGTCACATATCACATCACCAAGTGTTTACAAATTAAACTGAGTTGCAATTCAATAAGTACACACTCACCAACTCTCTACACAGCAGAAGACTAAAACCAATATACTTCTACGTCCAAGCTACAGAAAGTATGCCTTAGCTTCGACGACAATTAATCAATATTCTTCCTGCACAATAAACCCTACACCATGGAATAGTGCACCGGATTGAAACAACAACCCGGTAAGCTTGTGAAGCTCGTATGAGTAAACTCAATTAAAATGATTTACGTCACGCATGCTTATAATTTCTCAGCTCGTGAGATAAATTAAAGCAATAATATTTAACTCCACAAAACACAACCAAATATACTATCACACTAAGTAAAAATTAGTAATCCCTGCGCAGAAATTTAGTTCAGGAGATCATTGAGAAGCACACAATCCAAATGGAAATCTAGTAATCCCTGCATATAGTTTAGTTCAGGAGATTACCAAATTCACACAATTCTCCTGCATACAACTTAGTTCAGGAGATTATATTTAAAAAGGCTAAATACAGATTACTATCCTATGGTTTAGGTCTTGTTGATGCTTGATAGTTAGCGGTAACTAAATATGATCAACGCAGGTCCAGTGAGAGGACCGTTATTCGATACTACCGATATTCCCGTTACCTGTCAAGTGAAACACAGAGGGCGTCAGAGGGAGATCGCGTCGGGCGGTCTTCTCTTCTCCGATGCCTAAGTTAGTCAATGTATTTGTACTGACAAAATAACAGTAGGCAAGTAGTAAATGCGTAATTAATGAGGAGAGTGGAGTTAACCTTTTATAGGTGGGGAGGGAGTTGGTCTTCTCCATGCTTTCGATGTGGGACTGACATGCTTCAGTTCCCAGTTTCTGGAGCTTCTGATGCTGTGCTGGCGCGGCACGTGGCAGCGCGTCAGCAGTGATCTGGGAGTAAGTCGGGGTTTAGACAGTAGCCTATCTAGCTGTGTTCCCATAGGTGACTCCTATGGCGGGAGCTGGTATTCCTGGCGATGGTATGAGTGTGGCTCATTACAGCTAATTAAGCTAGGCAAATGCTCATGTAGGTACAAGTCCCGCAAGTCCCCAATCAAGGAGGGTCGTCTTGGTTGGAGAGTTTTCTAGCGGTTTGAAGCGTTACTCCTGCTAGACTTGCAAAGCATAATTAGCGTCAGTGCGTTATCGACCATGGACTGATTGAACAAACGCTTTACACCCTTTCGGGTGGGCCCCTGCTAGGCCCCCCAGGGAGTCCCCCACTCCCCGGCTAAGATGGACCTCCGTTTGGTCTGTATTGTTGGTTGAGGGGATTTTCGTTGAACAGAGGGTGTTGGGTAGCGAGCCCAAGCTTTGAACCCGAGCGGCGGGGTCAACGTGCCTGATCAGGGCCGTCCAAGATTGTTGACGTGCCCCCACATTTGATCCGGAGGATCATGGTTTTTGATGCAACACCGCGTGGCGGTCACTACAAGTGAGGCGTAGCCTGAAGCGTTGGATGAGGCGGGAATAACTCCGCCGAGGATAAGAGGCGGTAGAGCCGCGGGGAGTTATGTTTTCGAGCCATTTGCTACCGGTGGTGTTTGCGGAGTCTTGCTCGCAAGGTAAGTGGAGTTCCACTAGTTTCTTGGAGCGGAGTTTCCCTTGTAAGATGAGAAGCGAGAAGTTCTGCTAGCGGTTGTTGTGCATAGTGGATACTCGATTGCCAGATAAGAAACGAGCAATTCCTCTAGCGGTGTTGCGCGTAGCGGATACTCGGGTTGCCAGGTGAGTGAGAAGCTCCGCTAGAGGTGTTGCGCGTAGCGGATACTCGTTTTTCCAGATGAGTTCCGCTAGCGGTGTTGCGCGTAGCGGATACTCGTTTTGCCAGATGAGTGAGAAGTTCCGCTAGCGGTGTTGCGCGTAGCGGATACTCGTTTTGCCAGATGAGTGAGGGAGGGGTTCCCTCTGGCGTAGGGGCACTGAACCTGGATGGTTGATATGCTCGTTCCCTTTTATAGCTTCTGCCACTATGGCCGTCATGCGTTGGTTTAACGTCTGGGATTGCGAGTTCTGAGCACGCTCGTCTCTTCATCATTAATGCAAGTAATTATCCACTCAATCTCCGAGGCGACGCCTCGGTTATTCCGGAAACTGAATGCGATCATGGGACATGTGGGCGACTGGAAGTGACTTTTGCCATTCGAGCCAGAGATCGGTGTTTCGGTGTGCAAGGGATCCCTGGGAGTCAAGGCGTAGAGTGCGAACGCTCCTGACTTCTCACATCCGTAGGTTAGTATTTTGTTTTTTTCTTCTGGTACTTTCTGGGTTTTGAGATTTGAGTGGTTTTTGTGTCTTGCTGGTGTGTTCTGAGGGTGGCGTAAGTATGGGGGGGGGTCTCTTCTGGTGATTTTTGACAGAGACAAGGTTTTGGGATTTCTGCTAGATGGTCGAATCTGGGTTAGTGTCGGTTGGTGTTCTTGTTTTGGTCAAATCTAGGTTAATTGTTCTTGACATGCCTGGATGAAAACTACCGTAGTGGTAGTTTAGATCTTTTGTGGACTAACTGGTTTGGGTTTTAGGGTTTGTGATGGCTAGCGTCGTAGAGATTTCGAGCAGTAAGGATTCCGGGTCTGACGCGTCGTTCAGCGAGGCAGATTGGATATTTATTGATTCGTTGCGTCCGTCTGCCCCTACAGGAACCTCACTGTAGGAACCGCTAGACATCTTACCTTTACAAACCATACCTAGGGACGTGGCCATGGCTCGAGACTGGCGACCGGAGGGTTCTAGGCCCACGGAGGATGATGGCGGACTCGAGCGGCATGAGGAGAGGCTAGCGAGCAATAGTGCGGCTAGTGGCTCCGCTGATGGGGAGGACGTCGGCGGAGAGGAGGTGGAATCTGCCTGGTTCTTGTCTGATGGAACCTCGGTTGATGAAGCTGGGGACGGTATGACCGCGGCCGCCGTAGCCATCTGAAGCAAGTGTATCGCCTACCTGGAGTGGTGAAGTTGCGTTCGCCACCTGCGAATGAGAGAGCGTCAATCTTGCCGGCGGGGCACGCCGCTGTTCACGAGGCCATTTTCCACCAAGGTGTGACCCTTCCGTTGCTCCTCAACCTCCAGATTTTGGTTTGCGAGTTTAGCCTCGCCTTTGGGCAGATTTGTCCCAATATGTGGCCGTTGTTGATGGCGCTGAACACATTATGGCGCCTGTCAGGTTATGAGGGTCCAACCGTGGTGGAGGTATTGCACTTCTTTGAGTTGGTGTATGTGAGGCACCAAGGTTGTAGCGATCAAGTGAATCTAAGTCAACGGCAACGGGCGCCCAAGTTAATTGAGAACCTGAAGGATTCCATGTCGCACTGGCGGGGGACCTTCTGCATTGCCACCGATGGGTGGGAATACCAGGAGGGGCCGAATGAGGGGCCGTCGACTTTTCCGATTAAGTCGGAGTTTCAGCCCATCAGAGGTTGTCGTCGACCACCGTCATTCCAGATTCTGGCTTTACAACCTGACCCGCGAGGTGGAGTGCAGCGTGGCGAGGATTAGAGGGTGTTGGCGGAACCGCAAGTTGCTTGACCTCAGGCTTCTCATCGGTTGGGAATTGTTGGTCGCTCAGGAGCTGACTTGTTCCCTTGGTAAGTAACTTCTGGTGATTTGTTTCCTTAATCCAGTTTGTGGAGGGCTAACTTGTTATCTATTTTTTTTTTTTTTGTGGAGTCTCTGTCGGGAAATAGAAGGAGCCAAGACGCTTTTGCAAAGGCCATGGATCGTGCAGAGATGGAAGATTTTTTGGAGGGTATGTACGCTTAGGGGCTGGAGGCCCAGCAGACTGCGGTCAACCCGGAGACATTGGCCCTGAGCCAGTCCGAGGAACCGGTTGTGTTGCTGATGCCTCACCATTCCCATCTTGGTGCCGATGGTTTGCCAGCCATTCAGGCAGGGGCTGCGGTTGGCCGCGGCATTTCTGGAGGGAGGTTGGTGCCTGCATCCGCTGTGCAGGCGAGGGAGAGAGTGGTCGCCACACGGCATGGGTCCCAGAAGGAGAAGACAGTGACTGCTAAGGCGCCTGTTACTATTACGGGGTTGGAGCCGCAGGCGGCCTCAAGGTCTGTCGCTGCTGGTGCCGCCCAAGAGTTGCAAAGTAACCGGCGTCAGAATGATGAGGCGGAAGGGGTGGAAACCGTGGGTGTCCGCCAACAGAAGAAATCAAAGCAGGCTGTTCCGGAGAAAACCATCTCCGCCGGGGGGAGACTTGTGCCAGTGACCTGGACTCGTTTGCCGCCTTTACTGAGTTTCTTACCGACATTGAGCGGGAGTATCTGTACCACCAGCGCAAGAGGCTGGGGTTCGGCGGCCTGGAGGAGGTGGTTCGCTCCACCGCCCTTGATCAGTCGCCCTTCAGCTTTGCCTTTGGGCACCTATTTGTTGGGTTGCACCAGTTGTTTCTGGCGGCGTCGAGTCAGCCCCGTACCGAACGATAGCTGAAGGAGGAGATTGGTGGTTTCAAGGGGGAGCTGGCGGGAGCCAAAGAGAGACTGGCGGAGACTGAGCGGCGCCTGTCCAAGGCCGAATGTGATCTGTTAGATGCCCGTGGCAAGTTGTCTGTCACCGTCGAGCGTGACCTCGAGCTGAATAGAGATGTCGCTAAGCTGCAGCAGGACATGGCTCTGTTGAAGGATCAACTAGCGGCCAAGGTCAAGAAGATTGAGGTTCTTCAGCGGGATTCTACCGCCAAGTCTGCTGAAGTGAAAAGGTTGGCGGACGTAGTTGCCCGGCTAGAAGCAGATAAGAGTTGCGCAGAGGCCGCTGCTGCCGAGGCGTTTAAACAGTCTGCGGAGTACAAGCATGCCATGGCGGAGGCAGCAAAGTCTGGTGCTGCCGCTAACCTGGATTTCCTGAGGCATAAGGGTGCTATAGACTGGGTGAAGGCATCCCAGTCCGCCAGACCGGCGGTGCAGACAGCGCCTTCTGCTAGTGGGGTGGCTCCTACTCCTGCTGAGGGTGTTCGCTCGGGGAGTGGGGAGAGTGGTGAACACCCAGCGGGTGATACTCAACGGACTCCTCCTCCTACGCTGTCTGAGGTTTCGCGTGCCGGCTTTCTGGCTGCACACACTCTACCAGATGGCACCATCATGACTCCTAGTCCGACCGCTCGTGGGTCCGATCAAGTGAGCCATATGTCAGAGCAGCGACCGCTAGCAGCAGGCGAGGATGGAACTGCAGCTTCACAGAACCCTTGACGATCGGCCACTGCAGTACCGCTGAGATCTTTATGTCTTCTCTCTTTTTTTTTTTTTTGCCGCTGAGGCTTTTGTAACTTTCGGAAACACTTTTGGGCGGGAGTCCCGACCCTTAATAAATTCAACTAATTATTTGATTTTGAGATTCTTGTTGTGTTATTCGTCGTTGAATTGTGTTGGTTGTATACCGCCATACTGTTACAGCCTTGACTTGTTAACTAATCGAAACATTAAAGGAATTAAAATTGTTCCAAGTGCATGAGGTAGCAAACGTGGTCCGCCGAATTTTGTTGGCGTGGCCAGTTAATTTTGTGCATGGGCTTGGCAACAATGGTTTGAATAATTCCTTGTTTCATTGGTGACTGACGGATCAGCGCTTACAAAAGTGGGGTTGTACCCGTTGGATAGCTTCCCTTAGCTAAATATTGAACAAAAATTTAGCTAAGTCAAGATGCTCTTGGGTAGAGGCATGGCTATTTGTAGTAATATCGGAGGTGCTCGGTATTCCAAGGGTGGGTCGTTGTGACGCCGTCCTTGTCCATTAAGTAGAAGGTGCCGGGGCTAACGACTTCCGTAATTTTGTATGGACCTTCCCACTTTGGGCGGAGTACCGTCGGCGGTGGGATAACCTCCTTCATTACCCAGTCCCCTAGTTGGAGGTTCCGGGCCTTGACCCTAGCATTGTAGAAACGCGACACCCGCTGTTTGTTTTGTAAATTTTGTAAATGGGCCTTGTGTCATTTCTCCTCTAGGAGGTCCTTGTCTAGCCTGAGGCCATCGCCGTTGGTCTCAGGGCAATAGCCTTCGACTCTAGCGGTAAGCTAAGTGACCTCAATAGGTAGGACAGCTTCTGTTCCCAACATCATACAGAATGGTGCTTCCCCTGTGGTGGAAGTTGGAGTAGTCCTGACGGCCCACAGGACTTCAGGCAGTTTTTCCGCCCATAAGCCTTTGGCGTCGTTCAGTTTTTTTTTAGCAGCTTTTTGATTATCTTGTTTGCTGCCTCGACTTGGCCGTTGGTTTGGGGGTGAGCGACAGATGTAAAACTCATCCTGGTGCCCAAGTTAGCGGTGAAGGAGATGAGCTGGCTGTTGTTGAACTGTGTGCCGTTGTCTGTGATGATTGTGTGGGGGACACCATAGCAGTAGTAGATGTTCTTCCAAATGAAGTGAATTACCTTGGCTGTAGTGATTGCTGTCAGCGGTTCTGCCTCTATCCACTTGTTATTATAGTCAATGGCGATAATGATGTACTTGAACTATCATTTTGCGGTTGGGAACTTTCCTACTAAGTCCAGGCCCCAAGTTGAGTGAATCCATGGGGGCCAATAATGATTGAAAGGGGTTCCGCCGGGGCGTGTGGGAAGTCAGCATATTGTTGACATTTGTGGCAGGATTTCAAGATCTTTTTGGCGTCGTCGGTGAGGGTGGGCCAAAAGTAGCCCTGTCGCATTGTGCGGTTGGCCAGAGATCTAGCACCCGAGTGGTTTCCACATTCCCTACCGTGTATTTTTGTAAGTACAACCTTTCCTTCCTCTGGGGTTAGACACCGGAGGTTGGGGTGAGTGAAACCCTGGCGGTAAAGTTTGCCATTCTGGATGTTGTAGCGGGTTGCTCTCCGCTGGAGTTGTCGTGCTTTGACTTTATCTGCTGGAAGAGTCCCCTTGTGTTTGTACTAGACGATTTCGTCCATCCAGCTGGGCCCGACTTCAATGTTAAAAACCTCCGCTAGGGTTTTTGTGATGCTTGGTTTGTCAAGACTCTCCACCCTTGTGTCCGTAGGACTTTGATGCGATTGAGCGGTTGCCAGTCTTGCCAGTAAGTCGGCATTGGCGTTCTTTTCCCTAGGGATCTGTGTGATGGTGTGGAAGTTGAATTTTTTGAGAAGCATCTTAACGTACCCCAAGTATGCCGCTAGCTGTTGATCTTTGGCTTGAAAACTATCGTTGACTTGGTTAACGACTAGCTGGGAGTCGCTGAAAATATTAACGCTGTCAGCCCCAGAATCAATGGCGAGGAGTAGGCGAGCAATGAGCGCTTCGTACTCCCCCATGTTGTTAGAGGCTTTGAAATTGAACTTCAATGCGCAAGCGGAGCCGTCGACGTGTAAATTCCAGTTCGAGTGCTGGGGGGTTGGGTCGTCAGCGATTATTACTTCTGTGCCGGGCTCAGCCTCTCTGCTGTTTACGAGTTGTCGTTCTGTGAGTTCAGCTATGAAGTCCGCTACCGCCTGGCCTTTCATGGCGATCCTAGGCTTGTAGTCAATGTCAAACTCGCTAAGCTCGATGGCCCACTTGCTGAGGCGCCCCGAGTGTTTAGGGTTTTGCATTACCTATCTTAGTGGCTGATTTGTTAGTGCTAGTTCGTACATAGCGGCAAGGTCCTGGACAGCTGGGCGACTACTGCCTGGCTAGGCCTCCGCTGCAGTTTAGGTATGCTGGACCTGGGATGAGCCCTGGGGGCCCATACTAGGGTTGGTTGGAGTGTTAAATAGCGCTCGGTTAACGTTAACTGCTGGGTCAATGCTATCCGTGGGATTGGTGAGGTTAGGGTTGGCGGGTTGGCCCGCTTGCTTCTAGATGTTTTCCCCGCTATCGTTAGTCATGGTACAGGTTGTCGCTAAGAATTTGTTTAGGTGACTTGACTCAATGATAGGTGACGAAGCCTTTGTATTGGCTTCCCACAGACGGCGCCAATGTTGATGCTTGATAGTTAGCAGTAACTAAATATGATCAACGCATGTCCAGTGAGAGGACCATTATTCGATACTACCGATATTCTCGTTACCTGTCAAGTGAAACACAGAGGGCGTCAGAGGGAGACCTCGTCGGGAGGTCTTCTCTTCTCCGATGCCTAAGTTAGTCAATGTATTTGTACTGACAGGATAACAGTAGGCAAGTAGTAAATGCGTAATTAATGAGGAAAGAGGAGTTAACCTTTTATAGGTGGGGAGGGAGCTGGTCTTCTCCATGCTTTCGATGTGGGACTGGCATGCTTCAGTTCCCAGTTTCTAGAGCTTCTGATGCTGTGTTGGCACAGCGCGTGAAGGCGCGTCAGCAGTGATTTGGGAGTAAGTCGGGGTTTAGACAGTAGCCTATCTGGATGTGTTCCCATAGGTGACTCCTATGGCGGGAGCTGGTATTTCTGGGGATAGTATGAGCATGGCTCATTGCAGCTAATTATGCTAGGCAAATGCTCATGTAGGTACAGGTCTACAATCAATTTTGTCCATAAACTTCTAATTTCATCAAAAACACCCATGCATTTTCAATTTTGATCTAACAGGTCCAATTTGTTAGTTTTCCAACAATTGAGTTATTTAACTTGTTAATGTAGCTCATATATGGCCTATGTTTTATGATGTGGTGTCTACATGCCACCTGTAACCAATTTAAGAGTGAGTCCTACTATTAAAAATAAATAGTTTTTCAACAAATAACCAACTATAACTTGAACCTATAACAAAATATTAACGAATTAGATCTATTAGATTAAAATTGAAAGTGCATGGGTGTTTTTGATGAAATTAGAAGTCCAGAGACTGAATTGATTTTAGACTTAAACCATAGGGTAGTAACCAGTATTTAGCCCTATTTAAAATCAAACAATTAGAAGGACGCGAAAAATAGATAAAGAAGTCAAACAACTCACACTAGAGTCGATGATCACCCATCAACACCAAAGTAGATGATCACCCATCAACACCAAAGTCGATGATCACCAATCATATTAACACGACTCACCCATCATATGAAAATCAAGTCCCTCATGGACAATAAAAGAAAGAATCCACCCGTACTCATGGGCCTCAAGTAACCCAATGCGTCACTCCCATGCAGTACAATGGCAGACAGACTAGAGCTCTAACTGATCGTAACCACTCACCTGGCCAAATGCGTGGTTTCCGATATAATTGCCTCAGTCACCACTATGACACCAGGTCCATAGACCCGAAAAATAGTCACCACTGTAACACCAGATCCGTAGATCCGAAAAATATTTAAAAAGTCATACCAACACTCGAATACTATTTCAACACAATATAATCAACCATTCCATGATATAATGTATTGCCATGAAGAGTAAACGCACAAAAATACATTCTGAATAATTCACAGTTCATACGCACATCACAATGTCACGTCATCCATATACATATTCCACGTAAATATATATCTACACTTAGTCATTCACGCAGGAATGACAACTAATACCAACTATAGTTCATACGTATTAAAACCAAGAAATTCATTTTATACTTAAATTCATTTTCTTACCAGTGAACCGCAGTCCTATGAACTGTAGTCGATCGCATTTATATCTTTTGAAAACAAATCTTTATTTGCATAAAACGATTTCACGATTTATAAATAAAATGTACGAAAAGTAATTCGGTTCGTAAATGAACCACGTGAAATTTACTCACCTCTAACTCCTGCTGCGTCTTCTCTTACAGCAGATAAGGGATCGGATACGCTCCGTAGCTCACCTAAGTACAATACGATCTTAACTTAGTCCATGAATAGAAAACGATTAAATCTCGGACTCCCTTTTTCCTAAAATTCTTAAAGTAATTCCTGTTTAGACAAAACTTCATCCGAGACCACTCGAGGTTCCCGGAGTACTTATACGATCAAAAATATCAAAACTACAAATTGATCGGATATCCGGATCCTCACGGGTAGAAAATCAATCGAACCGAAAACCCTATAATTTTGAAAATTCACAACTTAATCATACAATATCCAAAATTTATGAATTATATGTCTAAACAATCGTATTGACATGTAGAACACAAAAAATGATAGAAACTGTTCTTGGGGTGGCCGGAAGTGGCCTGAAACCACAACCACAGTGGTGGCGTCGCCACCTATCTAAACTCAAAATTTGACAAAACTTCCAACATGAAAGTTCTTCATCTTTACTCCAATTGAAACTTTCATAACGACACCATAATCAGATTATGAGCCAAAAAGTACAATTTTACCTCGCAAGCTGAAGGTTTCGAAAAACCCTAGTTTCAAAAACTCCAAAATTCTATCACCACAGATCAAATCGCTGCAAGCCTTCTTGGGTGTAGCTTCTACTTCCTCTGGGCTAGAAAAGGCCTCAAAGAACTCGAGTTATAGTGGCCGGAGCTGGGAGAACCAAGGCCGGTGATTTGCAGCTCCACCATGCAACTTTTCGGCCTTGTATAGTCGTGCACAAATATACCCACGACGTGAAACTTCACGGAGACAAAGTTGGGACTGAGGCGAAGAGAAAGAGACAAACGGGGCACAGATTGGTGGCCGGACGGCGGAGAACGAAGCTACCAAGTCGGCTGGGTGAAACTGAGGTCGGGAGGAAAACTTTCCCTTTTTGGAAATTTTCGGGTTTTCTGAAAATATTTGGGATTTTTGCTATTTAACCAAAATGGAAACTTTTTCCGAAGGCCATAAATTCTTCATACGAACTCCGATTTTCGCATTCCACATGTCCACGAACTCGTATCGATACGCTCTACGACTTTTATGAATGAAGTTTCCACAAAATCCTTACATATAAAAAGTCAACTTCGTAACCCCCCCCCCCCCCCCCAAAATGTGCGTTTCGAATAATTATTTGCTCGAAAATAAATTCACTCCACCCTCGAACCACGAAATCATACTAACGAACACTTTACTAATTCCCGAAAAGCATTAGGAATTAATAACGAATTTCCAAGGTATTACAACTATCGCTTTTCATTATCATTATCTTATAACGATATTGATTTAGGCATCGGAGCGTTGAAGACCTGCACACCCGGTCTTCTCTCAGACCTTTGTTTGTCTTATAGATAAGCGAGACCGATAGTGATAGTTGCAGACCAAGACAACCCATAATTTAGCTAGATCCAACCCTTCCTGAGACAGTTGAAACAAATAAAATAAAGAAATTGAAAGCAAAAAAATGTAGAAACTAAAAGGATATCAGATTGACATTACGAACGAGTCGCCGATTAGAGCTAGATTAAGCTTAGTGCGCGTAGGGAATGGCGAAGGTCTGGAGATCGAGCGGCTAGCAGTAGGTAAGGTTGGCGAGACCGAGATGGTATCTGGTCAGTTACAGCTCGAGCATCGTCACCAGATCTAATGGTTCCAGTCATAGCCGTAGTCGTCTTGGCCGTCGTCGCCAAAAGCCAGAGAAACAAAAAGCGACGAGTGGTCGTTGGAGGATGAAGAGGAAGAAAGAAGGCTTCTAAGGGAGAGTCGTGGAGAGAGAGATATTAATCTGATGTGAACAAGTTTTGTTAGGTGGAGGGGCAAAATCGTTATGAATAAAGAAATTTGATGATGCAAGTGGCCTTATTTGTACAAGAAAAATTAGATTACCTTTTGGCTAATTAAAGTTTCAAAGTGACACTTATGTGTAATTTTTTATCATATATAATTAAAAATATTTAACATCCAACAATTATTTAAATTAATCAAAATAATTAAAATAGAGAAAAGGGTATTTAAGAATTTAACAATCAGATAAGATCAATTATCTCACATTAAGAACCTCCCATCTCCTATTAAACGTAAGCCAAAAATGCAAACACCAACATATCAGCTATCTTAAGTCTCAACTAGCTTAATTAACTATTGAACTAAATTCAGTTTAGTCCCTCAAACTTTAGGCCAAACCCATCCCTGATTTTTCAAATAGCATCGACCTCATCCAAAAATTGAATATGGAGCCAAATGTGACATCATCGGCTGAGCTAGAGCCGACAAGGAGGTCCCACATGTCTGCTTTTGAACCCACATGAAGGGGAAAATGGACATTTTATATTTAATCCAATTTCTAATTTTTTTTTTCTCTTATCTTCTCTATGTTATCTCTCTTGCTCTCTCTCTCTCTCACTCATATTCCCAGCCACCATGAATCTCTACTCACAAGCTCCCACTACCCACCACCTCAACCAAACTCTGCTACCTTCTCAAAACATGAGCAAAAGTGATACTCCTAGCTTCTCCCTGATGTCAGCGTCACGCTCGTCCATGAACTTACGTAGTGGCAAGTAGTAGATCTTGTCGAGGGCCACCATGAGGAGGAGGAACTAGACAGCTTGGATCGGCAGGGTCAGGTCGAAGTCGAAGTGCACCGCCTTCTCGATCTCTGTGGCAAGGGACGGAGGGGCCAGGGCCAAGGTGAGGGAGGTGCCGGCGCCTAAGGAGAGGGATTTGATGGATTGGATGAGATGGAAAGCATCTAGACAAGGTGAAATGGGTCGATCGGGGATCCAAACCTAAAGATCCAGGATCTGAACTGGAGAGAGATCCAAATGACGGATTTAAATCTGGAGCTATAGGAATCGAGGTGGGAGGAGCTGAGGAGATAGGCCTGCAAGATCGAGGGAGATCTTGACGTCAAGCTTTCTTCTCATGCCAAACTCGGAGCTCGGTTCACACAAGGAGGAGGTTCATTTCTATCTTCTTCTTTTTTTATGTAATTTGTTGGTTGTTGAATGGAAGTTGTTGATTGCTTGGTTCTGTGTTGTGGGTTTCTTCAATTTTGGATCATGGTGTTTGCATTGCATTTTGGTTAGGTATTGGATTGGTGGGTTGTGATGATCGAAGGACTCCCTAAAATTGGACTTGAACATTTTAACCCCGCTGATATGATCAAAGAAAAATCGGCAGGGATGATGGTGACAGCGGCGGTGGCGTCGTCGGAAATAAGGGGGTTGCAGAGAGAAACGTCGTCGTTTTGGGAGATGGGGGTTTGGTGGCGGTAGCTGAAGCAGTGGGATTGGGATTGGGAGAGGCGAGTGTAGAGGAGAGAGACGGAGAGGAGGAGGAGGAGGAGGACGGAGATCACGGCACAGATGTACACGCCGTAACGTCGGTAAGGGATGCTTCTCAGCACTTCGGGGTGGGTTTTGGGTTATGTGAATCGGGTTTCATCAAAAGTGGACAGAGTGAAGAATAGAGAGAGCATGAGAGATAAGAGAGAGAAAATAAAAGAAAAAAAATTAGAAATTAGATTAAATATGAAATGTCCATTTTGCCCTTCTTATGGGTTCAAAATCAAAAGTATGAGACCTCCTTATCGGCCCAGCCCAACGGATGACGTCACATTTAGCGCCAGATTCAAATTTTAGACGAGGTTGATATAATTTGAGAGATCATGGATGAGTTTGATTAAAAAAAAAAAAGATGAAGGACCAAACTAATGTTTGGCCTAAAGTTTGAGTGACTAAACTGAATGTAGTCCTTAACTATTTCATTATCTCTGTGGAAAGCTCAGTTCTCTGCAGTGCACTCTTTCAATTTTCAATCTCAACGCATCTGCTCTAAACCCAAAACCCCATATCACAATTGAAGTAAAACCCAATCTATATTCTCTTTCTCTCATCATAAAGTTTCAATCTTTGGAGGGCTCTTTGAAATTTCAAACACCCAGAAACAAACTCAAAATGCAATCGTTATTTCTTTGTTTCTATGTTACCCAATTCACCATATTTTAATTGTTCTATGTGGGTGTTTCTAGAAATCAAGCTTCAAATCCCAACCCTCAAATATGGCGGAAGTGGAGCAAATCAGTTCAGATTCATGAGACATCATCGCTGACCTTAATGTTCTCATTCTCCTCCTTTAGAGACATCACCGCATCCCACCGCCACCACCAAGAAAGCCTCTATAATCTTCAGCCATGTCCAAGTCGCTAACTCACTCCTCTGCACTTGGACCCTTCTTTACGATGCAAATCGAGCTGTCATATATCAAGAAAATCCCAGTGCCCAGCTCCCAGATCCAGATGCCTAGACCGCCTAGGCACCAACTGTAATACCCGTAATTTTCATTTTAAATTCAAGTGATTATGTTGAACGATTATTGTGTGATTTCACGAATATTGTTCGATAATATTTCACTTTTTGAATTATCGAAGGTTCGAAACGATTATTTTAACGAAAAGCTCGAAATGCTCGGTTTGAGAAATTGACTTTTTCTACGTGCAAAATTTGGAGAAACTTCCTTCATGAAAGTTGTAGAGCTCGTCGATACGAGTCCGTACACATGCGGAACACAAAGATCGGATTTTTTCTGAATTAGTTATTGAATTTAGAAGATTTTCCAAAACTTTTATATATAGGAAAAACCCTAGAAATTTTTTGGGAAATTTCCTTTTTGGTCCGGCCTTCATTTCTGTTTTTGGAAAGCACTGTAGCTCTCTCTCTCTCTCTCGCGTTTTCCCTCTCGGTCGAAAGCAAGCAAAACAGAGCACGGCTTCACCGTGCTCCCACTCTCACCTCCGGCCACCTCTCAAGCTGCAACCACCTCCAAGAGCTTCGTCTCGACCTTGCGTAGCTGCCAGAGGCAGCCTTGAGCCGCGACACGGCCGGCAGCGGTGACGGCACGGCCCTAACCGAAAAGGCTCGTTTTCGGTTCGATCTCAATATCTCGAGCTATAGGTCACCATTTCACTTGATTCTTGGCTCATTGAACTCGCCTCAACTTCCTTTACAAGCACCAAGAAGGACCGGAGCTGGGTTAAACGTTTTCACGTTCGTCGGAGCTCGACCCCGTGTAGATCGAAGAACCAACTATCGATCCAAATATCTCGAGTTATACACGATGTTTCTTGTGATTCTTGGCTTGGTGAGTTCGCAATGAAGTTCTGAACAAGTTTCCAGAAGAGATCGAAGCGAGTTGTTGCAGTTTTCAAGTCGGTTTTCAAGCTCGCCGGATTCTGGAAAAATTCCGGCCGCGGACTGTATTTGGTAATTTTTGATCCTTTCCCGTCATTTTTTGGTCTTGTGCTAGTTATGAAAGTTGCTCAGAATGATTAAACGAAGGGGAAAAGCTTGGCCCCGACACCATTGGTGGTGGTCGGCGGCGGATCTGTCCCTAACTCCGGCGGCCCTTTCCGGCCACCTCCGAATGTCTAAAATTTGGTTTCTGTCCATTTTATGATTCGATGTTTTAATACGATCATTTCGGCGTATTATACGTATTTTTCGGATATGGTATGAATTAGGTATGAATTTTGTGATTTCGATCGATTTCGATCGTTAGATTTATGATCTGTGAAATTAAGACCGTCCGATGAACTTGTAAATTTGATATGATGATCATATGACTGTCCCAGTGGCTTTGTGTGGTCATGGGCGAAGATCCGACCGTTGGATCTTCGTATATGTGCAAAACGGTAATTAGGGGAGCGATTCGTGAGAATCCGCTCGTCGGATTTTGTTATAAATTAGAATCCAGCCGTTAAATGGTAGTTCAATTATGTTTTGGAATTATTGGCTAAATTCGAATCACATTTGATTAGGTGATTGACGGATTATATTTGAGTGGGCTATTTCGGCGTTAATTATATTTGTATTGAAGACGCAGCGGGAGTATAGAGGTGAGTAAAACTCACGTGGTTCATATTACGAACCGAGCGTTATATATGTATTTATTTTTAGTAATTGTGTGAAAAATAATTGTGGATTAAATATTTGCTTTTAAAATTACATGGACTTGATCACTACGGTCCACAGGTAAGTAAAATGAATTTTAATTATACAAATGAATTTCACGATTTTCTTGTGTGAAGTATAGATGGTATTAGTGGTCATTCCTGAGTAGATGATTACGTATATATATATATATATATATATATATATTTACGTGGATCATATATATTGATGAGTGGATTGTTGAGTAATGATATGATTGAGTTGAATTGATGAATTGATTATATTCAATAGTGTAATTTCATAATAATATTGTGTACCTTGGTTGGGTTGATTTCAGTATGTGATATTACATGTTGTACTCATTTATGGGTTTAGGGTCAACGTAGTGACCGGTGTGAGGTGATCGGACGCTCTAATTCTGGGTGTATGATGGGATACGATTGGTTGAGTATGTGAAATTATCGGACGTTCTAAATATGTATATAAGTATACATATTGATGAAATACGATAATGATAATTATGTCGGATGCCATAACCTAGGCCAGGTGACGGGCTACGATTCAGTTAGAGCTCTAGTCTATCATGTACAGTATTTTATAAATATGATGTTGAGGTTTTGTGAAGAAGGATGTGAGTTGGGGTTTGTCTTGATTTATTGATTTGGTATTTGATTGAGAGTGTTGCACTTCATGGTTGTGGAAATGGTTGACTGTTGACTTGAGTAGAATTGATTATGATTAAATTAAACGACAGTCTTTCCTTTTACTCATACGAGCTTTCATAAGTTTATCGGATTTTGTGTTGTTGCAATCCCGGTACACTATTCAAATGGTGTAGCGGATATTCCTGCAGATCAGGATAACCAGGGAGGTGACCGAGCTGTTTAGGTGTTACAGCAGTTTTCGTTATTTCATTTAGTTGTGAGGTGTGTATGCTCATTTAGAGCTTTACAGTCGTTTTAGATTTGAGTTGTAATAATTAACCGAGACTAAATTCGGTTTTGATTTTATTTCGTGTGGTGAGGTTGTTAAGAAAAGAAATTTTCTGGATGATTATTTTAGTTGTGGTAATTTTCATGTTTCGGATTTTGAATATTTATTCTAAAATTCGGAGTGTGATACCAACCAAGAAGCCAAATTCCTACCACTCTCGCCTAGCCTATGATCGGATCGGTGACACGATGTCCAGCACCTAGGCGCCACCTTGGCCCTTTTTTTTTAACATTGCTCTCAATAAAACAACTAAATGCATCATTGACTCTCAATAACACTATTGGTGACCTTTAGTGTTCATATTACTTGTATAATAAGCACATGATACGAGAAATACAAAGCCTATTACTCCAAATATTTAATATTGGGACCTGCTGGGACCGTCACAGTGAAATTGGCATAGCTGGCCTTGTTCTAGGTTACTTTATTCAAAGGGGGCAAATCCTTACCATATTGAAAATGGACAAAGCTGAACGTCCTTCTATTGCCTACATAAGGCCAAAACATTTCTACAACATGTAAGTTCTCTAACCTAATTTTCTTCTCGCCATTGTTTAGGTAAGTTCTCTAGTCTAATTGTCCTAGCGTTAATTTAATCAAAGGTGACCAATCCTTCCAACATTGAAAATGGACAAAGCTGAACATCCTTCTACCGCCCACATAAGGCTAAAACATTTCTATAACAGGTAAGTTCTCTAATCTAATACTCTCCTCGCTATTGTCAATCTTTACTGATTTAAGCATCGGAGAGTTTTAGGCCGGCAAGCCCGGTCTCTCTCCTAAACTTTACTGTTTTGGACAGATAGCAAGAGTGAAGAAACAAAGAGGAACCAAACCTGTGATTCTATACCCCGACAGTTGTTACTCTTGGAATGGTACGAAAATATTTAGTAAATAACCCATGCCTAAATAAACAAGCAAAAGTTTTACTGACCCTCGATCAAATCTTTTTGACCCTCATTAAATCAATCAAATGCATTATTGACCTCCAATAACACCGTTACTGACCCTTAGAAATCAACTATAGCCTCACTAAACTGTTTACTGATCCTCATAGATAACCAACTAATTTATTGACTCTCAATAAAATGAATAAAAAAATATTGACCATACCCTTAGTAAAAAAATTATTAATCCTTAATAAACAAAATTATTGACCATCTGTAAAACTATCACCAGCCCTCATTTCCCAAAAAAAAAAATGTGCATTCAAGAAAGCTAATTCATTCAACAAAACAAGATACGTGGCTGGGTTTACTGGAACTTCCAGAGCGCTGAGGACCCTTCTATCACTAAAACATTTCAAATTTATGCATAATTGTAAATCAAATTAACTTATAGAGATTAAAAAAAAATTAAGAAGCAAAATTCTCTATCCTTTTCTTTTAATCCACTACCTTGCCTTGATTTTGAAGAGAAAAACTAGGCTTACTTCATATAGCTGTTGTGATCACAATTACCCGGCAATCCAGGCCGGAATCCATTCCGAGATCAATCTTCTGCTAGTCGTCTCTCCAACAAAACCCAACGTCAAATATCATCTCCGGCCCTGGTGGAGTTGCAGACATCCCAGTCGACCTCGATCTCCATTAATTTGCTCCCGGCATTCTTGCCAAACAGTTTACTCTCCAATTCCATCGTCTTTCTTTCCCTTTCATCATCTTCTTCCTCCGTCCATATGGAAGTGGTTGCTGCCGTGACAACTAATAGTGGCAGACCAAGTGGCGAAAATATTCTCGAGCACTTTGACATTTATCGAGATCGTTAAATAATTTCTTGTATGGTCACCACTAAGCTTGATATATATTTTTCCGGGGGCTCACACAAAATCCTCCATTCACAGGTCTATTGGGCACCTATTTTTTGGAGATAAACTGTTGGGAAAAATTTTAGGTACTTTTGTGTCGAGACCCTTAAATGAATGTGATAAATATCTATATATCCTCCATATCTCAAATATATTTATTACATAGATTGGAGAGATTTGAAACCATTGGGTACAATGAATACTATTTCTAAATTTTTTAAATAAAGGTACAATGAATATAATGAATATTTATGAATAAATCATACAATAAAATTCTTTCTTTAATTACATCCCACATATTCATGCCAATCAATCTCTAATGTCTATATCTCAATTGTATATATTACATAGATAGGAGATATTTTTGAAACCATCAGTTCATACTCCTGGAAATTGCAATCAAGTTGCGCACCGACTTGCTGCAATAGGTTTTGAAGCAACTCATGCTTCTATATGGCTGCATCATGCACCTGATTGTATACTGGATGCTCTCAACCATGATTGTAACAAGCTCAATTGAACTCTTTTATAAAATTTCTCTTTGATTCAAAAATAGGAGATTGCTGTTGATTCAAAAATAGGAAATCCACATTGATTGCTGTCTTGTGAGATTGGAACTTCAGTTTTGGTGAGTTGCTGTGTCCATGGACATGAAAACAAGAAAAAGAAAATAATTGAAATAAAAAAGAAAAGAAAAAGAAAATAAAGACAGAATTATTATTCGGATCAACCAGTCAAATAATTTCTTGTGTTATTAAAAGCAGCAGAATAAGGAAGACGAAAATGGAAAGAAAGAGTAAATAAATCATGACCATAACAAGTAGACAAGACCGAGCAAAATGAAAATCAGATTGCCTTGTACATGAGGAACTGAAAATGAAACGGCTCCAGATGGCTGTATATCATCATTGTCATCTGGTTTGGGATCATTGAAGTTGGAATTAGGGACGATTGTGTCCGGGATTGATTCATCATCACCATTGCATGATTGTGGACTACTTGCTGCTCCTGCCGCTGAATTGTCTGTAGTCTTTGGCAAGCCTTGTCCGTGAGTAACATTTATCTTTAAGTACCTGCTGCCCATTCTTGCACTGTTCGCCATCGTAATCACCAGAAAAGAAATATGTGATTGCCTCTTTCAACAAAGGAACTGCCACCGAAACATCATGAGGGACGGTGTTTGACGGGTCCGCTTCTGACCATTGGATTGTATCATTCTCCACGGCATTGTCGTAATCGCACAGCTTGTACTTAGTGACGTTATAGGTTTGGATGACCGAGTGATTCGGATCAGTATTGAAAACTGCATGGCCAGGCAGAGTTAATTTCATACCATTGAAACAACCAAATATAGTATAAAAAGGGAGTAGAAACTAGCAATTTGGGGTTTGAACACACACAAGACCCTTACTGATAACCAGTTCACCACATTTTTAAAATTTTTTTTTTTTTAGGATGAGTATTAATGTATAAGTGTGACCTAATCCTATTATATATATATATATATATATATTAAATATACTTTTAGCTAACTTATTCAATATTTAATAAAAAGGACAGACATATGCGTCAGAATGACCGACTATTGTGTATTCTTCGCGGCATTCCATATAACATCCTTTCTGCAACCGAATTTTATAGTACTTTTTCCTGTTATATTTTTCATATTTGAAGCACTGTACCACTCTAACCTAACCTATTGTATGTTTTATATAATAAGATAAAGACAATATTCAATCTACGGAACCAAAAAAAAAAAGTAGTCCAAAAGGACAAAAAAGAAAAAAAGAAAAGAAAAAGCTATATGTAAAAGTAAAATGAGAAATGGAATTGATTTACTCATTTCATTTCATAACCCTTTTATATAAAAAATGAATTATAACAAAAATACAAATTACAATAATGACATTAAATGTTGATTGATTCGTAATCGATGTTGATTGATTGGTAATCACTGATTCCTTGATTCCTTCTTCGTCAGTTATTTTGACAAATGCACATAATGTTATTTTCCTTTAACACTATAGACAAAATAGAAAAAAAAAAAAAGAATAATTGGGCTTGTTGATGAGCTGAGCTCAAAGGCGTTGGTAGGTGGCTACATGTGAATCACGCATGGCCATGCCGTCTTATTGAAACTTCCATGATTATAACTTCACTTTATCCTTTTCTTAATTCTTCCTCTTTCAACTTAATTAACTAGCGTTTTCTTTTTCAATTGGGAAAATGACCCTAACAGTGTCCCTCGGCCATTCTAAATTTTCATACCTCAGTTTCAAAAAAATATCAGATTGGTATCTAATGTTCTCACCCTGACCCAATTTTAGTATCTGAGCCGTTAGCTCCTTACGGAGGCTGCCACCTCGCATATTTTGAAGGTTATTTTTGCCCCTTCGTTGTTCCCTTTTCTCTCCCTCCCTGAATCTATTCTTTAATGTCTTCTTCGTCCTCACAGGCTCATCTTCTTCTGGGTTTGCTAGATTGTTGAACTGGGTTTGATCAAAAGTTTGCTTGAAGACCCCATTGAATCTAAAGAGAAGGTTGCCTCTCTCTCTCTCTCTGAAAATATGAGGATAGAAACTGTTTTCTGGAAAATGGGGATTGCAAAAAGGCACGTATCAATCCTTACTGGGCAGAAACCAAAAATAACGAACAGAACACCAGATTTTTGGTTATGCAGTGAAAACCTCAAATTTTGAGATTAAAAACACTGCGGGGCTCTTACTCTTGAGAACCCAAAATAAGAATCATCTTATTCAAAAGGATATGTTCTTTTACAAACTTGAATAGCACTAGCTCGGCTACAATGTTTAGACAAAAACTAATCTGAAGTTTGTCTTTCGTCTTGAACTCCTTTTTCCCGTGAATGATCTCCAAATATCGTTCTTCTTCCTTCTCAGCTCCTCTACTGATCTCAAGAGAAGTTATGCATATGAAACAATGATCAAGAACACTTAAACATGGACCAAGTGTTTTTGACACGTGAATACTCAATATATACTTAGCAAACATGCAAGACACCTAAAATATTCTTGCATTTCAGAAACTCACCTCTCTAACCATGCATCTGCCACACCTTATATGAGACCAACACAATCTTTTTAATATAAAAAGATTCTACCTTAATTGACTTTTAATTAGGAAAGAAACTTTCAATACCAAATATTCACCAAGCAAGACTCCAACTAATTCTTGCGTGCATAGTCCTCTATATGGCTGCATACATTCTCCAATATCTCAATAGATGTCGTGCAAAACCTAATAAAACATATTTCTAACCTAATTCCACTTCTACAAGGAAACCTTCTTTTGTGTTAAAGATAATTAACAAATAAGGACACCAAAACCTAAAATACATAGGCAATCAATAACACAATTTTGTACACAGAAAAATATCTTTAAACAAATAAAAGATATTAAACTCATTAAACCTCAAAGATACTTTCCCATTTTGTATATAAATGCCAATACTTGTACCTACAATCTCCCCCTTTGCCATTCCTATACAAAACATAAATAAGGACAAACTCTCCCCCCCAACAAGTACAGGAGGAGCATCACAACTCTTCATTCATTCATTCCTGAAACACTTATCACACAATTGGTAAAATACACAAGACAGAATAATGTTACCATTGTTTAAACAAAGCATGTAAATCCAATAGATCACACATCACATCATATTTCTCCCCCTTTTTGAATAGAATGCCAAATGACTTATGCAGCGAAAGCTATGTAGAAGGAGGATCACAAATAGATGTTGCACAATAGACACTAGCCCAAGTCGAATCAATAAGAGGAAGATAGTCCAAGTATTAATACTCTCCCTAAGTGTGATCATGTAATGAGAGATGCAAGAATGAAATGCAAACACACAATGAGTGGGTTGTATCCAAATGTTAAGAACAGATTTAATTAGCATAGCTTTTCCAACAAGAGCAATACCACTTAACCATAAACAAGAGTGCAACAAGATAAGTTCACACGAGTGAATTGATTCAGACAATCACAAGGTAAGATAGAGGGTGATCGAGTATTCTATACATCTTGTTGTGAAGAGTGAACATATTTCAAGATGGGGTGTGTAATATTTGTGGAAACCTGAAAAGCAAGGCTCATATACGAAACACATTTAAGCACATAAACTTTATTCCCCCTTATAACACCGTGTGGGCATGATTTTGAATATTTCTTTTGGCCTTTCACACAAAGTAACATTTTTGCTCAAGAAGACTATGACCCATGTAACGAGTATTATGCTAGCAGCTCCCAAGTCAAATGACTTTAGGGTACTAGATGTAACAAGGACATCCCAAAGAGCACATCTACTCGAGTCAATAGTTTCACAATCCACCGGGGTGACCAAACCATTCCCATTTCTTCCCAATCCTCATATCGTTCGTCACGACCGAGGCCTGTTTACTTTGGGAATAGTCTGGCCATGCTCCATTAACCAACTACATTTTTTTTTTATATCAAGGAGCAACCAACAAGAGTAATTTCGTACATGAGCAATGAGAACAAGCCAACCAACAAATATAATTTACCACCACTTAGAGTATGTGTGCATGTAAGGATTCAAGGTGATAGAGAATATGTTGTTCAAGCTCACAATTACAGAGTGACGTAAGTACAAGTTCAAAACGTGCTAGGCATCTTATTGCACACATATTTAAAGAAAAGAGTATGGCTCTTGTCAATCTAAGTTCAAAATAATCTGTCAGACACTCGGGGATACAAACCACTATTTTTCAATCCTAAATTTCCAAAAACTGAACCTAACAATGCAGAAACGTAAATAAGTGCACTTATACTATCATGAAGACATACACCATGAATGCATGCAAAATGGATCAAGCGAAGTGAGAGTATCAATACTTAGAGCATCCACCAACGGTGCTTCTAAGTGATTCAAATTGAGTTATGTCTAAAGGCCTACTAAACGAGGTAGCCAATTTGTGATCAGTAGGAACAAAAGCATGCTCAAGCATATTATCAAGATTATCCATATGAGTAGAAAAATGATTATTTGAAACTTTTTTAATCCAGATTTGCTTCTGCTTCGTTTTTGTTTCCAAATCCACGGGGATTGAAGCCAGCTTTGCAATCCTGGGGATCAGATTCATACCCTCTTTCAACTCAGCTTGCAACGAGGCAGGTGAGTTAATTCTCAACGTTTTCCTCTGATTTTGAGTAACCTTGCGAAGCATATTGCACCTAGGACGAATGTGTCCTAATTTTCCACAATAATGACAAGTAGGAATGAAGTTTTTGGGGTTGTGAATATACCTGGGCTGACAAAGTTTGTCAGGACTTACCGAGGAGCTTTTCTGAAGTGTTTGGTGAGCCACATGTGGTTCTGATTTTGCAAGCAACTTGGAACCAGACCCATTTTCACAAGAAATTTGTGGCTGACTTGATGAGCTTTCACATTCCACACCTTTTACAAACCTTAAAGGCTTGCAGGTCTCACCATTGTATCCTAATCCCTCTTTGCTGCAATGAGCTTTGCATAATCCAATCATTTTTTAGACTTTTTCAGACCCTATAGAGAACTTGTTCAAGCTTTCCTTGACCCTCAATAATTCATCCTGCAACTTCTCATTTTCAAAGGTTAGTGAAACATTTAGATTAGATTGAGCTTTTATTTCAACTTGCAAAACTTTGATTTTGTTAGTGAGCTCATCATGTTCCTTGTCCCAATCTTGAGACCGGCCTTACCCTGCAAAACTTTGATCTTATCAACAAGGTTAGCACGCTCTTCTTCCCAATCTCTCAGAGAAATTTCAAAATTTTGCTCAATTTTTTCTTTTACCAATCTCAATGATTCAACTTCTTTTTCAAGTTTGTAATTTTTTCGAAGAACAATTTTTGAAGCATTATACAATTGCTTACACTTTTCATTTGTTTCTTCATCAAGAGTATCATCTTTTAAATCAGAAACATCACATAATTCAGAATCAAAAGAGGAAGTAAGAGCAAGATTTACCTCTTCGCCATCGGATTGAGAGCCTTCATCACTGTCACTCCATGTAGATTTTAGAGCCTTGTTTCCACGCAAACTATACCTCTTATTACCGCAATCGGCAGCAAGGTGTCCAATTCCACCACACTCAAAGCATTTAGGTTTGTTAGGAACAATTTGCGAAGAGTTTCCAAATGATTTTTTGTTTTTCCGAAAATTTTTGAACTATTTTGTCAACAGCGATAAATCCACATAATCATCATCAACATCATCTTTGTTTTTAACAAAAGAGAAAACAATATTTTTTACCTTTTTCTCGGGCTTGATCCTCATCTCAAAGGTTTTGAGATTACCTATAAGTTCGTCAAGAGAATAGGTGTCCAGGTCTTAAGTCTCCTCTATAGCTGTCTGTTTGGATTGAAACTTTGATGAAGAAGACCTAAGTATTTTCTTGACAATCCGATGCTCTTCAAAAGGATCACCAAGACTGTGACACTGACTTGTCACATTCATAAGACGAGCATGAAAATCATCTATTGATTCATCCTCCCCCATTTGCATGTTCTCAAACTCCAAAACAAGACTCTGAAGCTTCTGACCTCTAACATTTTTATTTCCTTCATAAGTGACCTGAAGAAGATCCCATGCTTGTTTAGCCGTGTCATAATGGCTTATTCTCACCCTCTCCTTCTTAGATAAAGCTGTGTATAAGGAATTCTGTGCCTTGAAATCACAACTTTTATTCCGAACCTCCTCTTCTGTCCATTCCTTCCTAGGCTTAAGAACTCCTATAGATGTCCCTTCTACTTTCTTTGAGTCTTCAGCCTTGGTGGGGTGTTCCCATCCATTCTCAACAACGTTCCACATGTTTTCGTCCTGAGAGTAGAGAAATGCCCTCATCATAATCTTCCATTATGAATAGTCTTCACTATCAAACAAAGGCGGGCAATTTATAGAACTAGAGGCTCTGTTATATTCACGTTCCATCCTTGACCACGATCAACTAAAAAAGCTTTAGAACCTGCTCTGATGCCAAATGAAAATATGAGGATAGAAACTGTTTTCTGGAAAATGGGGATTGCAAGGCACGTATCAATCCTTACTGGACAGAAACCAAAAATAACGAACAGAACACCAGATTTTTGGTTACGCAGTGAAAACCTCAAATTTTGAGATTAAAAACACTGCGGGGCTCTTACTCTTGAGAACCCAAAATAAGAATCATCTTATTCAAAAGGATATGTTCTTTTACAAACTTGAATAGCACTAGCTCGGCTACAATGTTTAGACAAAAACTAATCTGAAGTTTGTCTTTCGTCTTGAACTCCTTTTTCCCGTGAATGATCTCTAAATATCGTTCTTCTTCCTTCTCAGCTCCTCTACTGATCTCAAGAGAAGTTATGCATATGAAACAATGATCAAGAACACTTAAACATGGACCAAGTGTTTTTGACTCATGTGAATACTCAATATATACTTAGCAAACATGCAAGACACCTAAAATATTCTTGCGTTTCAGAAACTCACCTCTGTGACCATGCATCTGCCACACCTTATATGAGACCAACACAATCTTTTTAATATAAAAAGATTCTACCTTAATTGACTTTTAATTAGGAAAGAAACTTTCAATACCAAATATTCACCAAGCAAGACTCCAACTAATTCTTGCGTGCATGGTCCTCTATATGGCTGCATACATTTTCCAATATCTCAATAGATGCCGTGCAAAACCTAATAAAACATATTTCTAACCTAATTCCACTTCTACAAGGAAACCTTCATTTGTGTTAAAGATAATTAACAAATAAGGACACCAAAACCTAAAATACATAGGCAATCAATAACACAATTTTGTACACAGAAAAATATCTTTAAACAAATAAAAGATATTAAACTCATTAAACCTCAAAGATACTTTCCCATTTTGTATGGGAATGCCAATACTTGTACCTACACACACACACACACTCTCTCTCTCTCTCTCTAAAGAGAAGGCCATGAGATTATCGATCTCCTCTGCCATTAGAATTTGACCATCATTCTCAAACGGTGTCGGATCAAGCAATAACTCATCCTCTGAGAACATCAATTCCAGATCAGAAAAGACAAACTCCTCATTATCAACCAATCACCCATCTGCTGAAAAGATTAAATCCAGATCATTACGCATCAATTCATCCAGTCAGAACATCTCGAGTTGAATCTGAGCACTCTTCTTCTTCTTATCATTCTTCTCCTCTTGTCATTGGGAGGAGAAAGCCCCATTTTTTCCAAGCATCAGGTGCTTTAATAATTTGAAATTTCTGAAACTAAGTGCTCAACTGGGCTATACCCACCAAAGACTTCAAATCTCTCGCACCAAAAACAACGGGTTTGATTAACCCAAGAACACTGGAAGTTCCCTCAGAAAAAGAACGGGAAGATAGATAGAGAGAGAGAGAGAGTGAGTGAGCAACGAATGAAGAGAAGAAAGAACAAAAAATGATTAGAAAAAAAAATTAATGATTCTTGGATCTAAGAAGCCACCACATTGGCGGCACTCATTACTTGGAACACATATCTCACCATGATTCATGGATTTCATGGGGTGATTCATCTGAGCACTAGGTCAAGGAAGAGAAGAATAGTAGGAAAAAGAAAAAATAGTATAAATGCTTAGGAAAAAAAATATAATGGGTTAAAACATGAAGAGACGAAAATACCCCTCATTATATGCCACGTGGCACGCACCGTAACAGAGCTAACGGCTCCAGATACCAAAATGGGTCGGGTGAGAACTTCAGATACTAATCTAATATTTTTTGAAACTGAGGTATCAAAGTTTAGAATGACCGAAAGGTGGGACACTGTTGGGGTCATTTTCCCTTTCCGATTCCACTAAGATCTCTCACCCAGAAAAAATGGATGAAATACATTTTAGAACAGGGTATTCAAAAGCTTCATGATTAGAACCAATTTCTAAAACAAGAATCAGAAACGTTAAGAGTTTGTATTAATTCTTATCTACTTTGAAACAAAAGGACTTGATTCAAAAGTAGAAATGCAAAATAATGGAGGATGAAAGTGATAGAAGAGAAGAAGGAGCATACTGAGAAAATCTCTCAAACTGGGCCCACAGTGTGGTTCTTGTAGGCATGAACATAATACTTGAAACTAAAATAAGAATAAGAAAACATGATGAGCTGATGATGAGCGCCGTTCTTCTTCTATCGTCCTCAGAGAGTGTGAGATGTGATTTAAGTACACGCAACTGTTACTGTGGGGGAGCACATCCATTTTTTTTTTATGACAGGGGGAACATATCCATTTAGTACTTCAACTTGTTATCATGTGAGCAATGCTACTGCCAGCTACTCGGAGACTCTACTTGGCGCATATGTATTAGTCAAGCCAATAGGAACCTGATAGTCAAAATGAAGGCTCAACTACCTCATTATTTTTCACTTTAAATCTAAATTCAGTAGCAACGAAGCAGTATCGAATCAACCGATAATTTGAGCGGGACTCATAGTGAAGTCGTCTTTCTTCAATAATAACCTATGTTAAAAGGATCTAATAAAAGAAGGGTAAAAGAATAACAAAGTCCTATAAAATGACAAGACAGTTAAGATTCATTATGTTGGACACAAGAAAACAAAATGAATTTCATTTTTCCTAGTACCCCTACTAAGTTGATATGGTACATTTAGGTTGCGTTTGAGGGGGCTTTTTAGTTCCCCCGCTTATAAGCAGAAGACCCAGAAGCGTTTGATAACCCAACTTCTGATCAGCTTCTACCAAAAGCTACTGCAACTTCCGTCGAAAAGCAGAAGCGACCTCACCCCTCCTTTTAGAAGCCAGAAGCCAGGAGATCACTTGGCACTTGTGACCGTAGATTAATGAAGTTTTGATAATACCGGTCTCTACCCTCTGTTGGTTGAAGCAATTTCTCGATTGCCATATAACCCTTCTTGATATCTAGACGCCGCATCAATCTCTCTCCTTCTCATCACAGATGTCGCATCAATTTATCTCCCTTTGACGCCACCTCTCATCAGGATTTCGGGTTGGAAATTGAAGCCTCAATCAAGCAAGGTTGCTTGGCAATTTGATTCAGGTTAGTTTTTATCTATATCATGATAAATTTATGTGATTTTGATGAAAATTTGAGATCAATTTTGTTCTAGGTTTTGGATATGAGCAATAGTGTAATACAATGATGTAAATTTCATTAGGCATGACATGGGCAAAAAGTTGATTGGTCTTCATCTCCGCTATTGGTAAAATATAATGACTTTATCATGTACTAGGTTTATGAATTAGTAGTATTATTTTTGCAGAGCCTATTCCAGGGTAAATGCACTAGTAGGTCAGGCAACACCAAAATGGGTTATTTGATTTTTGCTCTGTCCCTGTGCCATTTTCAGCCATGGAACGGGTTCGTGTCACGTCTACCCGTTGTATGAGCTCCACCATCCTCCATAATCACCTATGACAACATAATGAAGCGAAGAACCAAAACGAACTGCAAATTGGGTGCTTCCTCCTCTGGCCACTTGAGCTCTATCACCACTTAGGTTGTGCTCCATCACAATACAAAGACTACAATCTCCAAAGCCCTTGCCCTTTTTGTCAAGCCAGTATTATTACTTGGTTGTTCCTTGTTCGAACATATTTTTAAGACATTAATTTAAGGGTCCTTGACCCAAAACACCCAAATAAGCAAAAATTATCCCACTTACCCCAGCAACAAATTTTTGCTCCCACATATACAATTTAACACCAAATGACCATTTTACCCTCAATCCAATTAAATAATTACAACCACTGCCTCTCTCTCTCTAACTTTCTCTCTCTTCTCCTCCACAACCTGCAGCTTCGTCGATCATTATCGGCAACAGTCTTGCTCTTGTAAGCCGACTCTCTTTCTCTCTTTGCCATGGCAGCTCTAGAACTGGAGGACGAATCCGATCGTACCAGATCAAGCTACTCTATCTCTTTGCCATGGCTGATACCAGATCGATTGGCCAATCCACGTCATTCATAAAACGGTCGAGCTTAGCCAACCGGCGGCGGAGGCGTGGCTGGTGACATAGGAGATCGTTGGCAACGGAAGCTCTAGCAAATCTCGCTGCCACTCGAACAAATCCTAAATCCTGTTGCTGGTGGCGACTCGGACAAGGACTAGAGGTTCAGAGAGGTGAGAGAGGTCGGCGACGAGCTCTGATGGTGATTCAATCCGTTGAGTTTTGGTCGGCTCTTGACTTGGGTACCCAGAGCTTTTTGGGGGTGCCCAAATCAGATTTTTTTTTAAGTAATGGGGCAGAAGGAAAGAAAAAAAAAAGTCTATTGGGGGGCAATAGATATTTATTTGAGGGCAATAGACGTTTTGAATTGATATAATCTCTTCGCTTTTTTCTTTAATCAAAGTTTTATTTGTCTAATTTTAAGAAGATTAGTTCCATTTCCGGCTACTAAAAGTTTTATTGGGGGGTGATAAACTTCTATTGGGGGTAATAGATGTCTATTAGGAAGCAATAAACTATTTGGGGCAATTGACGTTTATTAGGGGCAATAGACATCTATTGGGGCAATAAAACTTTCCGGCGACCTATGAAATCTCTGACAACCTCTTTGAGGACATCCGGCGAGGTTTTCAAAAAAGTTTGGTGGGTGGCCGCCGATGACTAGATTCCTGCGAAAGTTAACCAAAATCCGGAAACCGGCGACTGGGCTCCCGCGAAGTCTCCTATGGTTTCTCTTTCTTCCATTCTCTCTCTCTCTCTCTCTTAGTAATAAATGGGTGAGGGTAAAATAATCTATAAAAAAAAACTTAGTGGGATATTAGGGAAGACGTCCTTAGAGTGTTTTGGGTAAGGAGTCTCCTATGGTTTCTCTCTCTTCCATTTTTTTCTCTCTATCTCTCTAAGTAACAAAGGGGTGAGGGTAAAATAATCTAAAAAATAAAAAAAAATAAAAACCTTAATGGGGTATTAGGGAAGACTTCCTTAGAGTGTTTTGGGTAATGAAGAATTAAAAATACTTAATGGGGTAAGTGGGGAAAAAAACCCCTAGAAATGAGATAAATGGACAAAAACCATTAATTTAAATTTTCTCCTCATATTTTGGTTTCCATATAAAAAAAAAAAAAAACAACAACAACCAATATGACTTGGATCCATAGAAGTTGATGCTAAAGCATTAAGAACATTAAGAGCATCTTCTACTATTTCTACTTGGCCTACACCAATTTGCTTATAGTAATATAATTCATGCCATAGTGCAAAAGCCTCACTAGCATCTGGTCTTAGCGTACCATGAATGAGAATTGCTAATGCTTGTAGCATGCTTATGATTTCAGCTGGATTTAGAGCATCTCCAACAATAATAATTATTTGCATAGCTACAAAGAGCTAAAATTGAAATATAATTAGTTACTTATTGAGTTATGCTCCAGCAGAATACCTAAATCTCAAGTTAAATTTAAGTTTTAGTTAAATTCTCTCTCCTCTCTAGCTAAATATAGCTAGGTTTTTTAGCTAAAGTTAAATTTAGCTTTTGTTTAGCTAATCTGATGGAGATTAAATTTAGTCTAAAAATAGTTAAATTTCAATTATTTTTGAAATAAATATTCGGTTAAAATAAGTATTATATTGAAGCCGCATCAGATATCCATTCAAAACACATTCGCAGACCGACAAGTTGAGAAAGCATAGTAATTCTAGCATAATTTCATAAAAAATAATAGATTCTAGACTTTAAAATATCAAGTTCGTCACTGAAGAACTAACATCGTTTGATTCTTTTTAAGATGCTACATTTTCATGTCCCCGCTGCCTAAGACCTTCGGTTGCTTAATCAGCATATACTTTTTCTGACCTGGCACAAAACCACTGGTCCAACCGATGTGGCACTCCACAGCAAGCAAGTCATCCCATTTACCTTTCTTTCCAGCACCAAAACCCCCCCACACTCCCACAAGTCAAAACCATGGCGGTCCGAGCCACGGTCTCGCGCTTCCCTATCGACGCCGGCGCGCACGAGAACTCCGGCATACCATGGGGCCTAACGGTCACGCCGTTCGCCACCAAAGACGAGAGCGGTCAAGCTCCGGCGTACGGATCCGGCGGTCAACTGCTGCCTCGGTGCGAGAACTGCTGGGCTTATTTCAACACTTACTGCGAGCTGGACCAGTGGTCATGGAACTGTGCCCTCTGCGGCAATCCCCAGGGACTTTCCTCTGAGGCCATTGCTCGATACTCTCAGCCTCAGTCTTGCCCCGAGATGATCTCCTCCTTCGTAGATCTAGAGCTTCCTGGTTCGTCTCACTCTGACCAAAATTCATTTGCCTTTTATCTCCATTGTTAGTGCTGATTATTTGTTCCTGTTTGTTTTGTGCAGTGGAAGAGTCGGATGAGACAATGCAACCTCGCCCGGTTTATGTTGCGGCCATTGATTTGTCCTGTATGTTTGTATCGCCTACTTTACATGTGTTTGTACTGTGGAGTTGTTAATGATTGATTAGCGTTTGTTTCGATATGAAAGATATTGTTGAACTCTAGCTGGTTGAGAAAGTTGAGGTCATTAAGTTGAAGTTTCAAGATTTTATTGACCTAGTTCACTGATCAGGATGATCATTAGGTTGAACAAAGAAGATAACAATAAATTAAGCTGGCGATTTATAGGTTGTGAACAGATGGTTATGGGAATCAATATTCAGTTAGGTTGTGTCCAAATAATTTCTATGTCGGGTTTATAAGGGGGTATATGCTTTAGGATATAGAAATTGAAGCTTAATCTCATGAAAGCCTAAACACTTAATTGCAAACCAGATGGACTGGAGCTGTTGGATACTGTTCAGTGCTTGTTTGGCACTTCTTTTTTACTGAATTCATATATCAAAGAAGATGTTAAGCATAGGGCATTGTTCTGATTTCCATCATTTGGTTTGTCCAGTTAAAGTAGGGGTTCTGTTGGTGTTGAATTGGCAGACTATTAACACTTGCCTGACAGTTTTTGTTGAAGGCAATGTACATATAGGAACTTTGGAGAACTTAATAATTGCTCAAGTCTTTGAGTTTTGAGGGCTGTTGCTTGTCCTTTTGTTCCCATTAATCTTCTCTGCTTAACTCCTAGTGATCAACATACCTTTAGCATCACATTCACTAAGACTCACTGTTTCACTTCCTTGTGAACGAGCTTAGCTACCATTCAAAATCATAAATTTTTCTACCCGCTACCCATGTTTACAATTCCATTCAATGAGAATTAGCCGGGAGCTCAAAAGAGCTATATGACTAACATGTGCACTACTACAACTTGAACCGTATGGGTGAAAAGCAGCCAATACTTGAGTGGTGCAATTAAACTCCTTTATAATTTGAGTGGCTTATTTCAGAGAAATGACACTTTTTTTTTCTTTTTTATGGATTTTACTGCAGCTTCAGAAGAATTCTTGGAACTTACTAAAAGCGCATTGCTGGCAGCTTTGGAAGGTTGATAGTGGCTAGATTAAGTTGATTTTGTTTTCTGCTTTCTGAATCCCATAGTTGGACTGCTAAAACTCTGTTCTAACTTTGATTGCAGCACTTGGGCCTGGTTCACTGTTTGGTCTTGCTACCTTTAGCCACAAACTAGGATTGTATGATGTTCAAGGCCCTATACCAGTTGTAAAAAATGTTTTCATTCCCCCGGAAACAGAGGGCAGCCTACCAATTGAGCTTGAAGATGTCATGCCCCTGTTACAGTTCTTGGCTCCAGTATGTAAAATCACTCTTATCTTTTGTGTTGTGCAATATGTTTCTGATTGAGTGATTGGGTTGTTTCGTTACAGTTTATTGCGTAAGCAATTCACTATATCTATAACATTGATAACATTGTCACAGGTGGAAACTTGTAAGGACCGTATTGGATCAGCACTCGAAACACTTAGACCAACAACTTCATGGGAGAGAACAACAACAGCTGGGCAAGGAGTAGATGGTGTTTTGATGGGTGGGCGAGGTTTTGGGGTGGCAATTGAAGCCCTTTTGAACTACCTTGGATCTGAATATGGAAGCACATTTGCACTAGGTAGGTGGTGAATCTCAGAGCAATATTTTCTATAGCAGTGCTCTGTTATAATCAGGGGTTAAACTCGTGTTCTTTTCATCACATGAGATAGAAAGCATGATATAGGTTGTTGTCTCCTTTGCATGTAACTGCAGGTAGAGTCTTTGCCTTTTTGTCTGGTCCCCCTGACTATGGAGCTGGGCAACTAGATACAAGACGGTACGGTGAACAATATGCTAGTAGAGGAGAGGATGCAGACCGCGCATTGCTTCCTGAGCAGACAACTTTCTATAAAGATTTGGTAATTTAATCTTACTTGTCTGTGGTATCATCTGTTGAATATCTTTCTGCAAGTGTAAGCATTGACATATTTTGCAGGCTGCTGTCGCTGTTCAAGCAGGTGTTTGCGTAGACATTTTTGCTGTCACAAATGAGTATACAGATTTGGCGTCTCTGAAGTTTCTTAGCGTAGAAAGTGGAGGCTCATTGTATTTGTATTCAAATACTGATGATTCAACGCTTCCACAGGACATGTGCGTATTCTGTGAAATATTGTAGATTTATATTGATATTCGAGTGTGTGATGCGGGATAGAACTTAACTAGACCAATTAACTTCAGTATTAGTTAAGACTTTGAAGCTCATTTAGCGTGCGTGCTGCACTACATATTAGGAGATTAAAAAAAAAGAAAGCAATTTTATTCCTGCGTTAAGTTCCTTAGAAGATCAATTCAAAGTGCATCCTCCTTTCTTTTAGGTTCTTATTTCCTCATATTTCTGTGCAAGTCTTAAATAATTTATTTTGTCATGTGCTTGGATTATCAATAAATAAATTATAAGCAATTTATAGGATTCAAACTCAGGTGTAAATATGAATGAATATAATGGAGGATTGCTTGGAATTTCAGAATGAAAATGCACTCAAGATAATATAATTATCAAGGAGCATGGGAGAGTCAATACATGTGATATAATTCAAAAGAGGAGGCCAATTTTTGTTTTATCATCCATGTGTATGCATGTATATTTCTGTGTTATTAATTATTACATATGTTAGCAAGTGATGCAGTTAAATTCTATCTAGTATGTATTATGTATACTTTAATGAGTATCTTATCTTTGCTTCTAATTTTGATGGAGATAGATATAGTAAGCCATTGGATGGAGTGACAAATAAGTTTTTAGATTTCTAGAATATTAAATTATTTTAGAGGGTGCCCTCATTGGAGCTGGGCCAATTCTCACTGGTTCTCACCCTTCTCAACAAAAGATGTAAAGATTTTAAGCATACAGAACATATCTAGTGACTGAGATGCATGATTTGCAGGTACCAAATGCTAAGTCGACCATATGCTTTTGGCTGTGTACTGCGATTGAGGACATCATCTGAATTCAAAACTGGTCATTCTGTGAGTGTCATGTTGTTTGCTGTCAGAGTCACTGCTAGTATTGCACCATTTGTTATTCTTATAATTATAATAATAACTATAATTCATTATTGTTTTTTTTTTTTTTTTTGCAGTATGGTCACTTCTTTCCAGATCCACAGTATGAGAATGTTCAACACATTATCTGTTGTGATTCTTACGCCACATATGCTTATGACTTTGAGTTTGAAGCTACCAAGGAATTTGCAAAGTAAGTATGTAGCTCAGATTGCCATTATGGTATCTTCCTTTTGACTGAAACAAAATAATGCTTGATTACTTTATATGATTTTGAGGAAGATACTAAGGGATTCCAGTGCTGTTGGTTAAGGTTAGTTTTCATAGTGAAAGCTATACTTGAGAATCATGCATGTTCCATGATTTTTACTTTCTTGGTCTGTCACTTTAAAGAGCTCTGGAAGCACATTTAGATCCCAAACAGCAGCCCACTTCCGTTTGTAGGAAGCATTCAGTAATGATAATAGCTTACTCAGCTTTATAATTTTCTAGTTCGAAAGACCATTGGCTATGTTCAATTCCTAGTTAGTTACTCTGTCAAAGCAACATTATTTTGTTTATAATATTAAATATTTCTTGCCTCTAATTATATAAGTTGGTGTTGTTAAGTTTGTAGGAGGAAAATTTTTGGAGAAGTTGCACAATTTTCTTATTCAATAATAATTGGTAATCTGGTCTAGGTAGCACGTACTATGGCTTTGTCTTCTTTTCTTTTGGGTTGGTGTAAACCGTGGTAGATAAGATTGAATTATCTATGTGAGGGAAAAAGAACTCTGCAGATATAACCCTTCTGTTATTTGAAAGGTCATTTCCTTTATATGGTCCACCATTTACTTTCTCTACCCAACAAAATTTGGTCTTGCTAATTTACAAGCTGGTTCTCTAAAGAACAATCAAATATTGAAAGACAATGATGTTAAAGAAAACCTAATTCAGCTTCCATTACATCCACTGAGAGATATGATTATTTAACAGTTCAGCAATAATTAAAGGAAATATTTGTTGTATTTGCATACAACTAAAGAATCCTTTGTATGGAAGTGGTTGGTATTTCTTTTAGATAGTTACAATTGTATTTCAATCTCCTTGTTGCTTTCCAGAAATAGTTTTGTCTTTGATTTTAGTGGGATTGCCACATAGTTTTGATATTTTTTCAGCCTCCATCGTCTTTGTCTCATGGTTGCATTTTTAATTACTAAGGCATACTACTACATAGTATCACTTACTGATAATTTGTCTCTCTATTCCCTTCCTGGGTGACTGCTGTACTACTTGCAGACATGGATCAGAGCCTCCTATTATACAGATTGCATTTCAATACACAGTTGTTCTGCCTCCTGAGGAGCTCACCGAATCGGGATCGGTTTCCTCAGTTAGGTATGGTTGTTTTACTATATGAGTTGCTAATTGTTCGTTTTCTTCCAATAAATGGACCGACCTATCTCTGACATTAAATTGTATTTTCTATTTTGATGATTCAAATGTTAACACTAGGAAGATTTTTTCCTACATATTAAAGTGAATGTGGCCTCCATTATGTATTTTAACTGGTTACCTGAGTAGAAGTTCACCTCTCTGATGCTTCTATTTGATTAATGCCAAGTTTCTGTAGTCGTTCTTTAAAGCTTCTGAAATCTAAAACTTTTCTGAAGAATCGCTCTGAAGTGGCGTTTTGCCAACTATCAACATTCCCAAGTCATCGTGGACACCAGATCCAAGAATTTGAATGCCTTGAGTTATGCTTTTAATTGTGAAAAAATAAAAATAAATAAATAAATAAAATTTCAGGAGATGAGGACAGGCTGTAGGTATCTCATCAGTCTTAGACATTATGCAGCTGTTTCTAACAGAATTAAAATATTTTAGCGTCGTCATAAGTAAGATGAAAGACTTTAATACATCATTTGCTCAGATTGTACAAAACGTATTTTCTTATAAGCTCAGATTGTACAAAACGTATTTTCTTATAATCAACTTCTACTACATCTATAAAGGAATGTGCCGGGTATGGGAAATCTGCTGTCATTTAAAATGTAGCAGTTGAATGATTTTCTCATAAGAGAAAAGTGCATGGATTGTGCCTCAGCTGCACTTGATTTAAGGTGTCTTAACTATGTTTTTTTTTAGCTTCGGTAATTAAGCATGTTTAGCTGCACGTGGCTTGACATTTTCTGGAGTGATGAGAAGCAACATGTCTTGGTGTGACTAAGGGGGAGCCTAATCAAATAGATCTATATGATAGGAACCTAACAATGACCTTTTTGCACTGGCGTATGCCAGATCTGACTTCTGAGAAAAGAGCTTGAGCATTTCTTATTTGATATGGAGCAAGACTTTCGAGCTGTAAAAACCTGAATACACCAAAAAATGGGGATGGCGGACTGAGTTTTATGCACGTATTATATGGACTCGTCTCTTAGAGAGTTAGAGAAGAGAGTTCAGATCTCTTGTTTAGCAAAGGTTTTCTCACGTAGGATAATGTTGGTTTCAGTGGACATTTTTAGTATGCTGCATTCGCGCTTGGTTTCACTAAGATAAAGCCATGTAGGAAAACATAGTTTGGTACACCTTCATAAAGGAGTCTCATTTCTCTGCTCCTTGACCAATGGTAACTGTCTGTTTTTTTCCATGGTTGCCTTGTGGTGCTTGTTATAGTTAAATGCGTATCCATCGACATCCAATATTGGATTGCATTATGCCAAAGAACTATGATGGTGCTTGAGAAATTGCATTATGTTCAGACCAAAATGTTTGGAACTCTGATGCAGTTCCTTGCATTCTGTGTGATATATAAAACATAATATATGAACAAACATTCTATTAAACGAAGGCTTTTATCATCTTGGATATGAAAGATTTCTATGGTATTTTATTCCTTTCTTCTGAAGCTTTCTATGTTATTGCTTCTCTACTTTTTTTGTTTGGGCAAATGCCACAAATGTTTTTCCCTTTGTTATGGTTTGCTCTCCAGACCATTAAGTTTTGCATTTTCACCATTTTTCTTCCCCTCCAGAATGACTGCCTTGCTGTGTTATGTTGCCAGTTACGCTTTTGTCATGCTTCTCTAACTGTTTGGATTCTACTGTTTGGGCTGAGCTCGCTGAATGTTCAATGTAGAGGCAAGCATTCTCTTAAACGACGATTAAGGATTCGGACTTTGCAATGTGGAGTCGCCCAAAACATGAACGAACTCTATGACAGTGTTGATCCTGAAGTGGTTCTCTCATTACTTGTTCACAAGGTAGTTCTCCCAGTTTTTTCCATAGTTTTTGTTGTGTTCATATTGCCTTTGGCATCATATTGTACCGTGTAAGTTTAAATGTAATTCCTGATATAACTATTATTTTTAGGTTCCTTAAAGTTGACTAAAGGACTGTCAAGCTTGAATATAAGTGAGTGGGTCTGAGTTGTGTAGTTTAGCTTAGGCATAACTCAGGAATATTATACGGATATTTACATTTTAAGAATAGTTTAATATTTCACCAAATGGGTGCAAATAAAAATATTATTATGCTTGTGACTGGCATAGTGTGGAATATCATACATGATGTTTTGAACAGTGTATGAATGTTTTAAAATGTCTTACATTTGGAGACTTAACATCTAAACAATGATATGCTATTGTATGGTTTGCTTGAATTTCTTCAGTATGTGCTGTGTTCATTCTCGCTCTCCTAACTGGAGATATAATCTCCTGCAATCCTGCAGAAGATTTTTATTTGGAGGCTGGAAAGGAAAGTGATGATATGTTTACACTAATAACTCGCATTTGAGAGACTATTTACTGATGCAAAAGCTCTTTCTCTTTTGCGTTGATTAACGTATAATACTTCTGTTAATCCTTCTGTTCAATTCATTATTCCTTGACTGAGGAAATTTTTTGTTGATGGTACTAGTTTTGAGAGATAGGCTCTGTAATTTTTGTTATAAAAAAGAAATATACTTTCATGAGAGAATTGACCAAATTTTGGGCATGATCTGGTGTATAGCGTGCATACCGACTTAACATAATTTGTTGGAGATAAGTTGGTAACGAATTGCTTATTACAAATTTGTGAATTTTATAGGTTATATTAGCCTCCTTGGAGCAAGGGGTTCGGGAAGGAAGACTGTTATTGCACGATTGGCTTGTAATTCTGACAGCTCAATACAATGAAGCTTATAAACTTGTTCACTACAAGAACGGAAGTTCAGTGACTGCTCAAATTGATGTAGCTTTCTCACAATGCCCCGAACTGCAGCCTTTACCCCGATTAGTTTTTGCATTGCTTCGAAATCCTCTGCTCCTTTTTCATGAAGAAGGTGTTCACCCCGATTACCGAATCTACCTACAGTGTCTTTTCAGGTATTTGGTGGTCAAATTGTTATTAACAAAAATCTTTCCAGGATTCTGTTACAGGGTTTTAACTATCAGTTTTGAACTATCAGATGAAAGACTGAGCTTGTTCTGCTTTATTTTTCCCACTACTCATCATTGTATACTTGTTGCTACATTTTGTGACATGACTTCTTTGTCTAAGTTGATAGTTGTCTTACAAAAGGTTAATTTAATATGTACTTTTGGTTCTTTAGTCTTGAAATATCTTCAGCAACACAATTTGATGTTTGGAGAATTGATTGTGCTCTCTCTTTTCTGATGGAGCATGAACTCTGCAATTCTTATTCTCTGATTTTTTTTTTTTTTTTGCAGTGCACTTGAACCAAGTTCACTCCATCGTGCCGTGTATCCAGTCCTCACCTCATACTCTACTCCTGATAAACTAGCATACCCACGCCATTCATTGAGTCGTGCTGCACTGATTACCAGCGGTAGTCCTATATTTTTCCTTGATGCATTCACTGCTCTTATTGTGTTCTATTCTTCGACGGCAGACCCTACTCTACCTTTTCCTCCACCCCATGATTGTAAGTTTTCTGCATTGCTTGGTGCTTTCTTACCAAATACATGGTTTATTTACTTCACTTCTAATACAAGAGGTTTTTAGGTTTGCTGCGGACTGAGATAAATAAATTAAAGCAAGAGAGATGTATTACCCCTAAACTCATATTTATCAGAGGAGGGCAGGACGATGCCACAGCTTTTGAAAACTATCTCATTGAGGAACAGGACGTTGACGGAAGTGGTATAACAAGCGTTATCGGTTTTGTTTCCTTTCTTGAAGATATTACACAAAGTGTGTTAGAATACATAAAGTCTTGATATCAAAATTCTGTAGAATTTAATTACAAAGTACAGGAAACAAGGTGTAACTTGCACATTTAAGAGGTGCTTATATCGCAGAAAGAAGGTGCTAGTTTCTTGGTACCTAGTCTACCAAAATTTGTTTAAACTCCGAGGTTGAGAATTCCTATTGTGCTCATCGAGTGGGGAAGCCGCTAGTAATCATTTCCTTTTTAAGGTCAGCCTGTACGATTACATAAAATTCAAAGTGGAATAATTGTTGTAAAGCATAGTTGCAGATTTTCAGCCCTGCAAAGAGATCCACATTTCTGGCCAAGTCCTAAATATAGGTCTCGTACTGTGCTAAAAGTGACTTTTACCCGTGCCTGTGCTTGGTATACACTATAAAGGTGACATTTTGTTATGAATTCTTCGGCAATTTTTTTTTTCCTTAATGAAAACTTCACCGAAGTGTGTCAGCTAGGGTGCCTTGGATGATCCACATCTCAGGGTAAGGCGCTGAGCCGCTGATGAGCATATTGAATTAGCCATCTGATGAAGAGACCTCATAGCCTAGGCACAGACGGCGTGCTCTTACAACAATATCCTCCGCTACTGAAAGAATGATATTACAACAATGGAAAACAGTACAATATTAATCGCCACCCCAAGTGTATATTGTGTCATACACAAGTGTCCAAAATACTCCAGAAATGTACAATGGAAGTACTATAGCTGGATCAATGCTCCCTTTAATTGCAGCCCATCCTAACAAAGCTCCCCAGTTAAAGATCAAACCTAGTATGCTTGAGGCTGCAGAAAGTATCATACCATTTATCAATCACTTGGTCAATTATCATGAAACTGCAGTCCAAGGCTTACTTCAGGTTAATTAGAGAGAGAGAGAGAGAGAAGGAGAAACCAAAAGGTCAAACCTAGGTATGCTTGAGGCTGCAGAAAGTATCATACCATTTATCAATCACTTGGTCAATTATCATGAAACTGCAGTCCAAGGCTTACTTCAGGTTAATTAGAGAGAGAGAGAGAGAGAGAGAGAGAGAGAGAGATCAAAGGAGAAACCAAAGGTTTACTTACCCAGAATGTCAACCTTTTCATGAGGGGATAGGAGAACACTAGCAACAAAGACGAAGCCCCCAAAACACGGCTGTTAATATCAATACAACATCCCACTCTTCATATGTTCAGAGTTACCGGTGACTAATCCAGATTTAAAGACTAAAAGTGAGGAATCCAAGACCCAAAAGTGAGGCACTAACCTATAATTATTCAGTTGGAGGAGAATTCCAAGACCCAAAAGCAATTGAACTCCGAGAAAACACAACCCTTTAAAAGGTGTCAAAAGACCACTCGCAACTGGCCGCAACTTTGTACGTTCCACCTGAATTACAGCCCTTTGATCAAGAAAGTTACAAACAAGTTCACGTCTAGAGAAACAAAAGGTTTTGAACTTCTAAACCCTGCAACTTTTCTCCTCTTCAATTTCCATATCAGTCATTTGATTTAGCGTTCCCCAGGCATTAAGTATTTCAAATTGAAAAAACAGCTTAGCAACTAACAATTGATCCAATGCCACTCAAAACTCTAATATATTCAGACGCACACCACCATGCCTAGTTGCCTACACAGAAAATCGACAATGTACTGGGACACCAGTCACCAACACAAGGAGAGTAGTCAAACTCGAAGTGCATGGGCAACGAGTATTACCATGGTGTCAATATCCCGATCAAGGAGATCATTTACAGTACATCCTGCGCCCCTGAAAAGCAAAGCCACACATCCAAATAGTGTTAACATCTTAATATCAGGAAGATGTCCCGGGCTAGCTGCCAATGTTATTGACCTGCACAAACCAACATGCATGTATCTCAGACCATTAGCTTTGACCAAAACCACCAAATTGCTATCACCTGAACCAAACAATGCACTGATTAATAAAAAAAAAAGATAAAAAAAAAAGCGCCTCACTTCTAGTTCAACCAAGCCAAAATTGCTATCACTTCAAGTCTTCAACAAACTAATGCAGTAAAAATTTAAATTACTTACTTTTAAGTTCAAGTAACCCAAAATTGCTCTCACTCCGAATGCTGTAAAAAAAGAATAAGTTGCTCCCCTTTTAGTTCGACTAAGCCAAATTGCTATGAATCCAACCAAACAATGCAGTAAAATTAAGCGGGTGTTAAAAAGTGAAGCATTACTTACCACATACAAGGCCAAGCAAGCAACCAGGTGCCAATGGGCTTGTCGAGGCGAGCCAGCTTAGCATAAGGGCGGGCCTGCCTGGGCAAATAAGCGTCGATCCAAGAAGCTGGGGCTTTCGAGTCATCGGTGACCCGATTGTCGTCCTTGTTCGATGAAGTGGATATGTGCGCTACGAGCCTGAGATCAGAATCAAGATAACTGGGAATCCAACGGTTGCTGTGATAACTAGGAATCCAAGCGTGCCTGAGATCAAATGGGATGAAAGGCGTTTCTTTAGGGTTGGGTTTGGTGGTTGGGTGATAGGTAGAGACTGCAGCAGAGAGATGGGAGCGGGAGAGTGAAGGAGGCTTCAGAAGCCTACACGATGCCCGAGACAAGAGCCGAAACGACGTCATTTTGAGGACTGGTTCGAATGCATCACTCGGCCAAAGCTATGATTTAGCATGGCAATGGAAGAATGGTTCAGAGGGTGAGTACGTTTCTTCGTGGTAAGCAAGACAATGGAGAAGGTGAGCGAACGAGAAAGGAGAGGGCGTGGGCCAATGGGGTTGGATTTGGGACTCAATTGCGGGGTTTTTCTGGGGGTTTTGCAGGGAGGAGAAAATCACCAGTCCCTTGCAGAAGGAAAAGACTTTGGGTTTATTGATTTTTTTTTTTTTTTGCCAACACACTTTGGTGTAGTTAACTGAGATGACACGTGTCCAGATATTAGTGGATGGGACAGGCAATTTCAGTTCAAGAAATTCTTAGTTAGAGCACGCGTGTTAAGTGGCGGTACGCCTAGTTAATCAGTGTCTATGCTAGACCTCATTATTTAGCCCGCGGATCAAGTGAGTCAAAAGCCCGGCTCGGCCCGACAAAAAGGCTGCAATAGGGTCGGTATGGTGGGTAGAGAGTCGGGCTTTGTTTAGGGGTTTGAAACCCAACCTGACCAGCCAAAAGCCCATAAACTTTATATTATATATATATATATATATATATATCTATCTATATATGTGTGTGGTGTATGTTTTTATATGTGTGTGTGTGTGTTTGAATGAAAGGAATTAGGGTCAGGTGGTATAGAAAACGTGAAGAAGTGATGATGGTTTTAAGGAAGAAGACAGTTACTTTGTTTCTTCCCCGTAGCCTTCTCCCAGGGTTTTAGACACACACACACACACACATATATATATATATATATAGTCCGGCTACATTAAAGAAGTCTTTAGTTTTTCTTAGGTACGGATTTCCGGTTTTCACCCACTTTCCGATCACATTTTCACATCTTAACCGTTTAGTTTTTAGGTCCTAATGTATAGATCATCTCTGTAAATTTTCAGCCAATTTGGTGATCGTTAAGGCATCCAAAACTGTAATTTACCATTATAAATACGAACGGTTCCGTTTTGACAGATTCGGTCCGTTCGTGTAAATTGCAGTTTTGGATGCCTTAACGATCACCAAATTAGCTGAAATTTTGCAGGGGGATCTATACATTAGGCTCTAAAAACTGAACGGTTAAGATGTGAAAATGTGATCGGAAAGGGGGTGAAAACACCAAATCCGTACCTAAACCTTAGGTAAGAACATCCTTACTTGAGAAAAATCATATATATATATATATATATATATATATATCTATCTATATATACAGTCCTTCTTAAGTAATGATATCCTTACTTAGGAACATATTTTCAGTTTTTGATCACTTTCTGATCACATATTCACATCTTAACCGTTCATTTTTTAGGTCATAATATATAGATCGTCTCTGCAAAATTTTAGCCAAATTGATGATCGTTAAGGTATTCAAAACTGCAATTTACAAAATGTACACGAGCGGTTCCGGTTTTAGAGATTCGGTTCGTTCGTGTAAATTGTAATTTTGGATCCCTTAACGATCATTAATTTGGCTGCAAATTTGCAGAAGTGATCTATACATTACGACCTAAAAACTGAACCGTTAAGATGTGAATATGTAATCGGAAAGTGATCAAAAACTGAAAATCTGTTCCTAAGTAAGGATACCCTTACCTAAGAAGGACTATATATATATATATATATATATATATAGAGCCATTCCACTAAGTGATCCCTTTTTTTGGTCTTTTCTAGGGATAGGGCATTAGACTAACTTTTCGATTATATTTTCACATCTTAACCGTTCAGTTTTTAGGTCATAATGTGTAGATCACTTCTACAAAATTTCAGCCAAATTGATGATCGTTAAGATATTCAAAACTGCAATTTACAATAATGTACACGAGCGGTTCCGGTTCCGTTCGTGTAAATTGTAGTTTTTGATGCCTTAAAGATCATCAATTGGCTGACAATTTGCAGAAGTCATCTGTACATTAGGACCTAAAAACTGAACGGTTAAGATGTGAATATGTGATCGGAAAGCGGTCAAAAACTGAAAATCTGTTCCTAAGTAAGGATACCCTTACCTAAGAAGGGCTATAATATATATAGCTCTTCCACTAAGGGATCCCTTTTTTTGGTCTTTTCTATGGATAGGGCATTAGACTAAGTTTTCGATCATATTTTCACATCTGAACCGTTCAGTTTTTAGGTCCTAATGTGTAGATCACTTATGCAAATTTTCAGCCAATTCGATGATCGTTAAGGCATCCAAAACTGCAATTTACCATTATAAACACGAACGGTTCCGGTTCGACAGATTCGGTCCTTTCGTGTAAATTACAGTTTTGGACCCCTTAACGATCATCAAATTGGCTGAAAATTTGCAGAAGTGATCTACACATTAGGACCTAAAAACTGAACGGTTGAGATGTGAAAATATGATCGAAAAGTTGGTCTAATGCACTATCCCTAGAAAATACTAAAAAAAGGGATCCCTCACTAGAAGGGGCCTGTATATATTTACACACACACACACACTACCTAAGCTTATGGAACGGATTTCCAGTTTTTGGCCATTTTTCGATCACATATTCACATCTTAACCGTTCAGTTTTTAGGTCATAATGTATAGATCATCTCTGCAAAATTTCAGCCAAATTGATGATCGTTAAGGAATTCAAAACTATAATTTACAATAATGTACACGAACGGTTCCGGTTCGAAGGATTCGGTTCGTTCGTGTAAATTGCAGTTTTGGATGTCTTAACGATCATCAATTTGGCTGAAATTTTGTAGAGATGATCTGTACATTAGGACCTAAAAACTGAATGGTTAAGATGTGAATATGTGATCGAAAAGTGGCCAAAAACTGAAAGTCCGTATCTAAGCTTAGGTAAGGATGCCCTTAGCCAAGAAGGGCTACACACACACACACACACACACACACACACACACACACACACACACACATATAATCTGTTGTAATTTGCCTTATGGTGAAATTGGAAGTTCTCATACTTCTATAAAGAATATGTGCATATATATTCTACATGTCATGACTATGGTTGACCGATTCGATCGGATTCGAAAATATGGTGAAATTAGCTAAATTTTTTACCACACTCATAATTTATTGTAATAATCTCATCCAACGGTCGGTTTTCCCATTTTATTTGAATTGATAGAAGTTGCCCTTCAGGTTGTATGATATATAAATATAAATTTATAAGAGTAACTAAGTTTGACCTAATTGATCGAATTCGAAACGAGAACCAAATTGGCTGGATTTTTTACAACAATCATAAAACATTACAATATCTCCATCGAGCGGTTGGTTTCTCCAAATTCATTTTCCACTTCATGATTGTTTTAGAATGAACCTCAACAATTTAAATGCAATGCATAAGTCATAAACTTTAGGAGACAAATTGATATATGTCAACGTCTTTGTAATTAAAATTGAAATTTTTAACTTATGTCCACGCACATCCATAGATGGAATATTTACAAACGTGATGTGAAAAACACGTTTCGCGGTAGTCACGTCATCGGTCAACCAAGAAGACATACAAGTGACTACGGTTGACCAATTCAATAAGATTCGAAAATATGGTGAAATTAGCTAAATTTTTTACCACACTTATAATTTATTGTAATAATCTCATCCAACGGTCGATTTTCCATTTTATTTGAATAACAATGGAACAATGGTGAGTTGGTCTTGTTCTCTGAGCATAATTCAATCCTATAATTAATTAGAGAGAGAGAGATCATATAATTCAATGCATTCCTAAGAGGAGAAGGGATATTGTTCTCGATTGCAATAACTGTCAAACCCTCTACCCAGTCAACCAGATCTAGAAAGTCAATGAGCTTGCGACAATTTGACATTTCTAGAGACATTTCATAGGAAAATGTCGGTATCATCTCCAATGCAATGCAATGTGTCACAAATAAGTCATTCAACTTTGTTGTTGAACCTGTGATGGCACGAAGGTTTTTCACATCCACCCAACAATAGCATATTAACCTTAAGGCCACTGACGTTAAGGCTATGGAAACCACGGCGCTGAAGATCTAAGTGATGCAATGATAGGCCTCGAAGATTTTCAAAGATAGACTCATCAGTTAAATTACAATAACATTTTTTTTTTCTTATCAGATTTCTAGAAGGACAAAGTTGGAAATAAAAATGTTGAAAAATCATGAGAGGTTTACATAGCAATTGAGGAGGTATGAATAGAATTTTCCTTTTTTTTGATGAATTTTGCTTTATTTATTTTTTTTTTTATCTCTATCAATTCAACCATGAAGAATGCTGATTCGAGCAATAGCTCTTCATCTTCTTCGTCAATTGGAAAGGTGGTACCATAGTTAAGAAAACATGCGTAATCTATTATGTTGTGTACAAGTTAATCAATTTACAGTAGTTATGACGAAACAGTTTGGTAAGATTATAAAGAAAGAGACTTGTGTATCTTGGCGCTAGAGGCAGAGGCTGATGTGTGTAGAGCAGGGCTGCTCCTAGCCATACCTCAAGGCTGGCGTGAGGTGGAGTTAGAGAGTGATTGTGCCGTCCCAGTTGCTGCCCTCAACCAACAAATGGAGGAAAACTCCGAGGTTAGTCGAATTCTAGATGATTGTACAGTTTACATGCAAAGTTTTGATTGAATTGGAATTCGACACATTTTTCGTGAAGCAAATAGTGTAGCAAATAGATTGGCTCACTTTGCTAGTTTAGATGATGTTGTGGATTTTTGTTTAGATGAGGCTCTTATTTTTCATATAGGATGTTAACACAACAATGCTTGCTCGGGGTCCAGGTATTACGTCCCCCTCGATCAAAACCTATTTAATAATATAAATAATAGGCGTGGGGTTGAGTCTCCCAATTAGGTTGGATTCCAAACCTTTTTTTTTTTTTAAAAAAAGGAAAAGACTCATACTCAATTTATAGAAGAAAATAAAAGAAACCAATTCAAAAATTGAAGCCAGTGAGCGGAATTCGCTCTTAGTTACCATAAAAAATTATAAATGACAATTGATTTAAGAAAATTCTATATTGGGGATAAACTCAACTCTCATTTCCAAATTCATTCTTATATCAGATTGAGGGGCCATTATAAGACATTAATATTATTGTTTAATTGATTGGAGGACAATTCCACAAAATCTGCTTACACTTGGCACGGTAAAAAAGTCATCAAGGACTAAACCTTTACCATAATTCATTCAAACAGCAACAATAGGCGACAAAAATTATCATAATCACAACCAAAAGGGAGAGGTAAGCTCAAGAAAACCCGTCCACAATATAAGCCAATCAAGAATTAAAAATTAATCTTCAACCCGTTTTATTTTGTATGGATTTCAAGTACTGGTATCGGATCATGTTAGAATCAACAATAGTTGGTGGTGAGTTTCCTTAGATAAAATTTGATTTTGATATCGAAGTTGATGATTTAGTGTAGTTTTCGAAACTGACCCGTCTGATTGGCTCGATATTGTAAGAAAGAAGAAATGATTAGTTGATGCAGTTGAGGTGGTTCTTGGATGCAGAAAGGCTACCGTACTATAATATATGTATATATACATATATTCTTTTTATCAAAGAGAAATAATTTGAGAATGAGTCACACTTGAAGCAATGAAGAACTCTTTAGGCATCATCTTTGTACTCAGTCAGATTTCAATTCTACTAGAAGTTTATGATTTGATGAAGGTGTAAAAAAGTTGGAGTATGATCTTCTTCAAAAACTCTTAAAGATTCATCCCAAAGAATTGAAGATCATTTAAGAGTTCACAGGGTCACTACTCAAAACACGATATAACCTAATGTGCGTACTATTCATTTGGCAAAGTTACTTGTCTTTTAAATTATTTTTTCTTTTACTTTTGGAGATTTTGACTTCATGTCCCATCTTTATTTTTCTATTTCATATTTAATAAATCTTTCTTCTTCTTAGTAGGACTAGGCATAGGCCAGGCTTTTTAAACTTTTATGAGCCTGAAATTTTTGGTGGGGCCCAAATGATATACTTCATTAGGCTGGGACTGAATTAAGCCCAAACCAAATTTTGTTGAACCAATTTTCCAGGCTTTAAGGCCCTAAAGAGGCTAAAAAAAATATTAAAAAAATAACACGCCACGGGAAAATGACTGAATTCAACCCTCTTCTGGCTTTGATAAACCTCTTCGAATGGAAAATATATATATATATATATATATTTCAAAATGCTACATATGATTGCAGCGGAGAGGCAAAACGCCTAGCCAATTTGCGAGTTGAAGCGGAGTGGTGAGTGAGGTCTTCGGCTATGAACTCAACCTCATCGGTGGTCATAGACAGAGTGGCGCTTTGTAATTTTAACTTTGTAAATTTAACTCTAGCCTTCACCACTTTAATTAAATTAGGTTCTTTCTAGCTTTTTGGGCCTTTTGTTTCTATGATCAACTTGAAAATGGAGACTGGAGACTGAGGACTTCGAGAGATTGAGATGATGAAGTTGATTGAGTTGAAGATGAAGAGTGGAGAGATGGAGAAACAGAGAAAGGGAGAATGAGAGATGGATGATTTGAGGAATAGAAGACGATCGACTGAAGTCGGGTACACCACAAAAATTTTAGACTGGCATGGATTTTACAATAAATGGTATGAGTACACCTGCTCTATGGTCAAATATTGATCCCATTAGGACTTTATTTTATTTATTTATTTTTTTGTACTTCCTTTAGCCCTGAGACTAACCGTTTTATATTGTCTTCAGGTCGGATTTTGTAAAGGGAAATTCTATTAATACATCTAAAATTGGCGTTGGACCTCTCACTTTTTTCAATTAATAGTTTACCATATCAACTCATGTCAAATTACCAATAACGACACAAAAGAGAGAGATAAAAAGTCTCTTCTTATCTCTATGAACAATAGTAGTATTCAACTTGAAGAAAACCTTCTCCTCTGACATAAACCTTAAAATATAATATCGGTAAAGGGCTTTGACATTAAGTTATTGAAAAATTCAATAGAAAGTTTCATCACCTGCTTCTTTAGACTAGAGCGGGAGCGAAAGCTTTGGGCGTCAAGAAATTGGTCACCTCATTGAAATCCTCCTCGAAGGATTTTACCTTATCGAGATCCTCTTTGTGGGGGTACCTTGTCGAGATCTTCCTCAATGAATTCCAATCATTCCTGGAAGGAATTTACCTTATCAAGATCTTCCTTGATGGGGTTCTATTATTACTCGACAAGATATCTTTTTCTAGACGAGATATCACCTCTTTGACAAGATACCCTCCTCGACAAGATATTCCCTCATTGACGAGATACCTCATTAAAGTTTTAAAACTATTCCCAAAATTTTCACCCCACAGTTTTGTTACTTGTCTCCAATGCCCACAAATCAATTCTTGACATGAAAACTATATAAGACTCCATGCTGACACACTTCTTTGCAACCAAAAGAAAAAATTGCTTCACATAAAAAAAAAAATTGCTCAAAACATTGAACTTGAAAAGCTTGGGAAATCTCCATGCACGTGTATTTGAGAGAGAGAGAGAGAGAGAGACAAAAGCAACATAGAGAGGGACGATTACCCCCGGACTCTGTGTGTGTGTGTGTGTGTGTGTGTGTATATATATTTTATTTTTGTTCAGCTTAATTGTATTAAATGTAAAATAGGATTGTGAAATTTTAGAAATTGAAGGAAGGGCAACTACCAATTTTAGAGGTATAAATAGAATAGAAAATTATTCATAAGTGTCATTATGAAACTTTAATTAACTATAAGGCCACCTAACATTTTTTGTCTTCATAAGACCACTTTAGAGCCTAAAAACATCAGCTTCTCTTTAACCTATACCTATTTTGCCCTCACCTCTCACTCTCTCTCATCTTCTTCAGTAGAGCTTATCTGTTTCAAAAACAAATCACATCCTCATCTCTCTCTCTCTCTCTCTCTCTCTCTCATTCAAATCTCAACTTGGTCTTGCCGGACAACGGCGACCTTCAACACAGTGCTCGTCAACTCGGTGGACCCGCTCGTCGGTGTTCGTCAAGATGCCGGTTGATTTCTAACGCACAACGCTGACCGGAACTATATCTCCTCTCCTCTTCCTTTCTTTTCCGTTGTGAAAGCTAGGGTTTTTCAAGATGACGACGACGGAGAGCTGAACGGATCTCACCGGACATTTGAAATCTAAGGAGAAGAGCTACTCGCCTGTTCGAACATTCCAGAGCTTTGCGGTGTAGTCACCGCTACCAGTCATGAGACGCGAGGAGTCTCTAGAGACATCGCAACACCAAACGGCGCCACCGCAGCTGAGAGCCTTCACTGTGGAGCTCGACATCAGCGCCGATAGCTCTGTTGTTTAGAAGTCTGTGCAAAAGACTTGGGATGCCTTTGACAGTGTCGATTTCATCCGACAAGGAGAGAGAAAAAGTAAGCTATGATGAGCAAGAAAGATAGACTGGAGGGTGAATTTTGAGCTTTGGATTTGAAATTGTGTATGGATTGAAATTGCTTGATTAGGTAAAGCATTTGCAATTTGACATGGTTGGATATATGGCTTGTTTCTTATCATTGTGGTCAAATTTCATGGTTCTCCAACTCTCTTTCTACTCTCGGTTTAAATGAATCACTTTGCTTCTTAATATAGGAATCACATGGTTTATTTCCTTTTCCTAATGTATTGATCATGTGTCTCATATTCCTTGTTGGCTTAACATGTAGAAACGGCGAAGCTAGATGATGGACTATCAGATTTAAGTTATTTGTTGGGAGAGCTAAAGGATATGGCCTTTGACAGGGGTCTGAAATCGATAGGTGGATTATGATGATTCAGTACTGATGTGCTAGCATAATTTTACTATGTCAATCTTAACGTGTTTATTGAGTCCTATTATTGCTGGCATAATTATTCATCATAATTTCACTACGCAACGTGTTCGTAGCTTGCTTGGAAAGTAGAATGTAGGCTGTTTGATTATGCACTTGTAGAGATGAACAAGTATAGTGAAGTTGAAAGTAGTGATGAATAAGTATTGTGGATCTATAGAGATGAACAAGTATTGTGAACTTATTTTCTTTTTGATTGATCTCAAGTCAATACCTCTCTATAACTATTATAGTGGTTTTTCAACACAATGATAGTAGCTTTATATGTCTATGTTAGTATCTTTTCTGTTTTTATTTTGATTGATTTCAAGTCCATCTCCATGATTGTTATAGCGGCTTTTCTACAGAAATAATAGCTTTCTATGGCTACTGTAGTATATTTTAAAGTTGATGCCAGTAGCTTGCTTTTTTTTTTTTGATTGATTTCAAGTCAATAGCACTGTTGTAGTTGTTTTTCAACACAGTGATAGTATTTTTCTATTCTTATGTTAATATCTTTTCAATCTGATGTTAGTAGCTTTTTTGTTTTCGTTTTAATTGATTTCAAGTGGTCTTTTGTCAATACCTTATCAAATTAAAAAAGTATGATCATGAATGAAATTGAATTTTCTTCTTGTTATGATTTTATATCTCTAGCATTTTTCATTTGGAATTTGTGTTACACTATCAACATGTATAATAAGCTGGCTTTGTGTAATCAGTATTTATGTTAGTAGCATTGTATATGTGTTATAGTAGTTTTCTATACCTACATCAGTAACTTTTTATTATTGATCTAGTAGCTTTTGTACATGTGTTATAATAGTTTTCTATACATGTATAAGTAGCTTTTTATTAATGGTCCAATAGCTTTGTATATGTTTTATAGTAGCTTTCCGTACCTATGTCAGTAGCTTTGTACGTGTGTTATAGTAGCTCTCTGTACCTATGATAGTAGCTTTTTAGATTGCTTATTTTTTATTATCTAGTTGGTAAAGAGTGCCACATTTGCGGCACAGCGATACATTGCTGTTTTTAGTTTTCATTTCAAATACTAATATTTTGTTGTAATTTTGTCGTTGTAGAATTCTTCCCCTTTGATTTCAGAACTCATGTGAATTTGGATATTGAAGTCTCCATTGGCCAAGAGATCATTCGGTTAACCAAGAAATGTGGAAATGAAGTATCGTGCTGAAGATGGCAAAATTATGTCTATGGGATTTGGGTGTCACCATTGAAAAATGACAATAGCATTACAACATTGACAGTAGTTTTATACGACTATTGCAATAGATTTTCACAACTATATTAGTGGCTTTTTACAACTATGGAAGTAGCTTTTTACATAGTTATATTATTGTTGAACCTTGGATACTTTTTATTATTGAATATGATTTCTTTTCTTTATTGTACTAGCATTTTTACAACTATAGAAGTAGCTTTCTGGTATTGGTGACAGTAGCGTTTGTTGCTGGTGAGAGTAGATTTTGGTATTGGTGACAGTAGCTTTTATTGTTGGGGATAGTAGCTTTTAATTTTGGGGAGCGTAGCTTTTGTTGGTGACAGTAGCTTTTGTTGTTGGTGACAGTATCTTTTGTGACCTCGCCGAAGGTTGCCGGAAACCTCACCTGAGTAGTTTTTGTTGCTAGTGACAATAGATTTTGTAGTCGCCGGAGTTCGCCGGAAACCTGCCGGAGTTGACCGGAGACCTCGCCGGAGAGGAGAGAGAGAATGATTGTTGACTTTTTACTCTAGTGGCGTTTATGTAAATATGTTAGTTTTTATATCCAAAATATAACACATTTTTTAATCTAGTGGCCTTATAAGGGAAAAAATTAGTTAGGTGGCTTTATGGTTAAAAAAATATTCAAAGATGCACTTATATATAATTAACCCTAAATAGAACCTCCTAAAAATAAAAGACTTTTATTGAATTTTATTAGACAATGAACATTTCAGAAAAATTAAGGAGGTGTATATAGCATATTGGTTATTTGTAAAAGTAAGTTTGAGGTTTATTGAGTAAGGAGACCCAAATACTAATTTAGGAGGTATAAATAGAACTTCTCTTTTGTAAAGCACTCAAATTTTTAAAAACAACCAGACCGTTTACGTCACTCCAAACAGATCGGGCCAGGCTTTCGGCCTAAAACACCCGGCCATAGGTCTTAGTCAAACCACATTTGAGAGCAATCTTTTAATTGAGTCATATACTTCATTTACCGTAGAAAAACCAAGGAAAAAAAACAAAAGAGGAAAAAACAGAGGGGGATAGAAATTTTCGACCGTTGAAAAAGTTGTTGCCGTGTCGCTCATATATTTCCCCAAAAGCCAACAGGGTCAAAGTTGCTGGGTTGCTCTAAATGGTCATTGTCGACATTGCGGGTTCAATTTTTTGCATTGGGCTCATTTTCGCAGAACTGTATTCAGTAAGCTACATATATACCTTGTACAGGTCGATTCCTTGTGCCTCCATCTCTCCAGCTCTGGTTTGTTTGGTCGTCGGTCTGTGCAGGCATGCCATGTCCTACTGTTTCTCGGAAGATAGTAAGAAAATGCCTGCATGGTCGACCAGAATTAATTGCTAATCAGTTGAGTTTGATTTCTTCTCCTGTAATTTGATAATATACATCTTCTGATCCACATACCTATCCCCAATTTCTGTTCATCTTCTACGATGGTTCAAAAAGTCAATAACATTTAATTGCAGAAAGCCATTTCAGATCAAAGATCAAACTCCTAATATGAAAAAAATACAAGAAAGAAACCTCCGTGAAGTTAAACTATAATCAGCCAAAAGTTTCTTTCCCTTTTCCAGGAATGTGTGATTTAGGAGGAGCAATCCTAGAAGCAATCACGTACCATTCAAAACCACTTCTCTCAACACCAAACCACAAAACTCGTTGGTAAGAAAGGTTGGTTCAATTCCATCATAAACTCTTCATAGAAAATGAAACTAACTGGAAATAGTGTTGCTTTGACATTAGGGTTACCTGTTTCCATACTCCAATTCTCAACATCAAGTTCTTGTAAATTAACTACACAACATGAACTTGCTGTCGTAGTTCATGTTTATATTCGAGTTCTTTTCTTCTTGCTGACCGATGATAACAGAAATTTACTTGGTGAAATTTATTTTTTTTGTTTTGAATGTTTACTTATCAAATTGATCCATCCATGGTAAGGTTCTCCCTATCCCAACTACATCCCTTAAATTTCCCAAACCCAAAAATGTACGTAAGCAACTCACTCCCTCAACTGTATATATAGAGATATATGTGACCTGGGTATAAGCCATAAGTTCTAAGATATCCTTCATACAAGATAAAGCAGCAAACCATTTATCATGTCTTCTGGTTCTACTTCTTCTCAACCCAGTGTCCGTGATGCTATTTGGCGCAAGGACCTTGGATCAAATTCAAATCCTCCAGTTAGTCAGCCCGTGGCGACTCAGCCAACTGCTCAAGCTTGTCTAACAAAAAACAAAGGGAGATAAGCAAATCAAGTGACATATTGTTCACTAGCTTTTTGTGCTTCTGTTTCATATGTTGATATGTTGATAATACGTAGTACCTAAAGGGCTCATTTGATACCATTTTTCTTTCTGGTATTCTTTTTCTTCACATTTACCATTTCTATCATCAATCTCCATTTGGCCTCCGACCTTCCAAATACCAAAAAGAGGACGGTAGTTACCAAATGGGCCCCAAGTATAATAAGAAATAATATGTTTGTTTTATTCATTGTAGAAATTGATGTTCTCCATTCAATTTTTTGCTTCCAGTTGTACTATGCAATAAGAAATAATACATTTAATATATTATTTGATGATGTTCACATATGATGTTGCTTTGATTGAGGATTTAGATTGTTTCTTAATTATTAATTGTCTAGTAGACAGTTCAAACATGTTGCTAGAACTCGTCAACGGGCCGGGCCGGACCTTATTATATTTTTAAATAATGACGGAGCAGGCCGGATCGGACTTTATTGTAAATCAAAATATCCAAGCTCATCCATATAAAACGGGCCTTGCGGGCTTTTTCGGGTAGGGCCTTGCGGGATTTATTTATAATAAATATTTAAAGACACTAATTTTTTTATAATCATACACTCCAAAGAGCAACCTCTATCAATTCAAAGAAAATGGGAAAAATCAACCGTTGGATGTGATTATTACAATAAATTATGCGTGTAATTAAAAATTTAGTCAATTTCACCATAGTTTCGAACCCGATCGGATTGGTCAACCATAGTCACTTGTATATTTTATTGGTTGACCGATGGCGTGACAACCGCAAAACGTGCTAATTTTTTTACATCACATTTTTAAATATTTCATCAATGGATGTGTCTAGATATAAGATAAAAATTTCAAATTTAATTACAAATACGTTGGTCTATTCCAATTTGCCTCCTAAAGTTGTATGACTTATACATTGCATTTAAATTGTTGAGGTTTATTCTAAAGCAAACATGAAGTGGAAAATGAATTTGGAGAAACCAACCGGCCGATGGAGAGATTGTAGTGTTTTATGGTGGTTGTAAAAATTTCACCCAATTTGGTTCTCTTTTCAAATTCGATCAATTAGGTCAAACTTAGTTACTCTTATAAATCTATATTATATATCATACACTCTAAAGAGAAACCTCTATCAATTCAAATAAAATGGAAAAACCAACCATTAGATGTGATTATTACAATAAATTATGCGTGTGGTTAAAAATTCAGTCAATTTCACCAAAGTTTCGAACCCGATCGGATTGGTCAACTGTAGTCACTTGTATGTTTTCTTGGTTGACCGATGGCGTGACAACCGCGAAACGTGCTTATTTTTTACATCATGTTTGTAAATATTTCATCGATGGATGTGAGTGGACATAAGATTAAAATTTTAATTTTAATTACAAATATGTTTGTCTATACCAATTTGCCTCATAAAGTTGTATAACTTATACATTGCATTTAAATTGTAAAGGTTCACTCTAAAGCAAACATGAAGTGAAAAATAAATTTGTAGAAACCAACCTGTCGATGGAGAGATTGTAATGTTTTATGGTGGTTGTAAAAGTTTCACCCAATTTGATTTTCGTTTCGAATTCAATCAAGTAGGTCAAACTTAATTACTCTTATAAACCTATATTTATATATCATACACTCTAAATGGTAACCTCTATCAATTCAAATAAAATGGAAAAACCGACCGTTAGATGAGATTATTATAATAAATTATTGTAGTAAAAAATTTAGCTAATTTCATTATATTTTCGAATCCGATCAAATCGGTCAACCGTAGTCATGACATGCAGAATATATATGCACATATTCTATATAGAAGTATGAGAACTTTCAATTTCATCATAAGCCAAATAACAACAAATTCACACTCACACAAAAGGCGCGCACACACACACAGATATATATATATATATATATATATATAGGACTTTGCTCAGTACGGATTTCCCATTTTTACCCACTTTCCTATCATATTTTTACATCTTAACCGTTCAGTTTTTAGATCTTAATGTATAGATCATCTCTGCAAAATTTCAGCCAAATTGGTGATCCTTAAGGCATTCAAAACTGCGATTTACAACAATGAATACGAACGGTTCCGAATCTGTCTGACCGGAACCGTTTATATTCATTGTTGTAAATTGCAGTTTTGAATGCCTTAACGATCACCAATTTAGCTGAAATTTTACAGAGATGATTTATACATTAGGATCTAAAAAATGAACGGTTAAGATGTAAAAATATGATTGAAAAATGGGAAAAAAAATGGAAATCCGCACCTAATGCTTAGGTGCGGACGTCCGCACCGAAGAAGCCCAATATATACACACACACACATCTCTAAAAGTCCTGGATCTTCAATAATGATGATATGACACACTAAAGATTCTCTTCCAAGCTGCACTGCCTTCACTTAAATTGTCATAACTCCTTCTAGAAAAGTCGGAATCGCAAACCGTAAAATTCCTCAGAAAGTAGACACATGGGACTTTCCGTGCATATAGGGTTGTCACGCCCCACATTTTAGAATAACAATTCAAAATCCGAGACATGAAAATACTACGAACTCAAATTAATCATCCTGAAAATTTCTTTTCATAACACCCTCACCACACAAAATAAAATCAAACCGAATTTAGTCTCGGTTAATTATTACAACTCAAATCCAAATGTAATGTAAAGCTCTAAATGAGCATACACATCTCACAACTAAATAAATAACAAAACTGCTGTAACACCTAAGCAGCTCGGTCACCTCCCTGGTTATCCTGACCTGCAGGAATATCCGCTACACCATTAAATAGTGTACCGGGATTGCAACAACACAAAACCCGGTAAGCTTATGAAAGCTTGTATGAGTAAAAGAAAGAACTGTTACTTAATTTAATCTCATTTATCCCCACACACAGCAACACCTAATAATTTCCACATATGCAAGTACTAACAATCTCAAACAACACCAATTCAACATATCAAGACAATCCAACTAACCACTTCCATCACAACTCTCATCATCGTATTTATAAAAATACGGTACTTGACAGACTAGAGCTCTAACTGAATCGTAGCCCGTCACCTGGCCTAGGTTATGGCATCCGACATATTTATCATTATTGTATTTCATCAATATGTATACCTATATACATATTTAGAACGTCCAATAATTCTACATACTCAACCAATCGTATCCCATCATCCACACAGGATTAGAGCTTCCGATTACCCCACACCGGTCATTACGTCGACCCTAAACCCATAAATGAGCACAACATATAATATCACATACTGAAATCAACCCAACCAAGATACACCATATTATTATGGAATTATACAATTTGAAATAAAATCAATTCATCAATTCCACTCAATCATATCATCACACAACAATCCACTCATCAATATATATTTTCCACGTAAATATATATATACGTAATCATCCACTCAGGAATGACCACTAATACCATCTATAGTTCACACAAGAAAATCATGAAATTTATTTGTATAGTTAAAACTCATTTTACTTACCTATGGACCGTGGTGATTCAAGTCCATGAAATTTTAAAACAAATATTTAATCCGCAAATATTTTTCACACAATTACCATAAATAAATAAATTTAAAACATTCGGTTCGTAATATGAACCACGTGAGTTTTACTCACCTCGAAACTCCCGCTGCGTCTTCAATATAATTATAATTATAATTACGCCGAATAGCCCACTCAAATAAAATCCGTCAATCACCTAATCAAATGTGATTCGAATTTAGCCAACAATTTCAACACATAATTTAACTACCATTTAACGGCCGGATTCTAATTTACATTAAAATCCGTCGAGCGGTTTCTCACGAGTCGCTCCCCTAATTACCGTTTTTCACATATACGAAGATCCAACGGTCGGATCTTCGCCCATGACCACAAAAAGCCTCTGGGACAGTCATATGATCATCATAACAAATTTACAAGTTCATCCGACGGTCATAATTTCACAGATCAAAAATCTAACAATCGAAATCGATCGAAATCACAAAATTCATAACTAATTCATACGATATCCTGAAAAATGCATATTATATGCCGAAATGATCGTATCGAAACATAGAATCATAAAATGGACAGAAACCAAATTTTATTCCTCCGGAGGTGGCCGGAAAAGGCCGCCGGAGTTAGGGACAGAGCCGCCACCGACCACCGCCAATGGTGTCGGGGCCGAGCTTGTCCCCTTCGTTTCATCATTCTGAGCAACTTTCATAACTAGCACAAGACCTAAAAATGACGGGAAGGGATCGAAATTACCTATTTACAGTCGGCGGCCGGAAAAAATGCAGAAACCGGCGAGCTTGAAAACCGACGTGAAAACTGCAACCTCAGGCCCCGATCCCTTCTGGAAACTTGTTCAGAACTTCCTTGCGAACTCAACAAGCCAAGAATCACAAGAAACGATCTTGTATAGCTCGAGATATCTTGATCCAAAGTTTCGGTGTTTCGATCCGTTCGGGTCGAGCTGTGACGAACGTGAAAACGTTCGACCCAGCTCCAGTCCTTCTTAGTGCTTGTAGAGGAAGTTGAGACGAGCTCAATGAGCCAAGAATCAAGTGAAATGGTGGAGTGTAGCTCGAGATATCAAGCTCGAACCGAAAATGGTGGTTTTCGGTTCGGGCCGTACCGCCGCCGCTACAGGCCGCGCTGCCTTGTAAAACTGCCTCTGGGAGCTAGAGCAGCTCGAGACGAACGCCTGGGACTTGGTTTGAGGTCGAGAGGTGGTCTGTGGAGGGAGAACAATTAAGGAGAAGTTTTGCTCTTCTTTTCGGTCGAGAGCGACGGATGCGAGAGCTGAGAGAGAGAAAGCTCAGTTTTTTTTTCAGAAAAAGAAAGAAGAAGAGAAAGAGAGGCCGGTGGGAAATTAGGGTTTCCCAAAAAAATTTCTATATATACATGTTTCGGAAAAACTTCGTAATTCGATAACTAATTCAGAAAAAATCCGATCTTCGTGTTCCGCACGTGTACGGACTCGTATCGACGAGCTCTACAACTTTCATGAAGGAAGTTTCTCCAAATTTTGTACGTAGAAAAAGTCGATTTCTCAAACCGAGTATTTCGAGCTTTTCGTTAAAAATAATTGTTTCGAAACTTCGATAAATGTAAAAGTGAATTATTATCGAACAATAATAGTTAAATCGTATAATAATCACTCAACACAAATACACGAATTTAAAATGAAAATTTCGGGTATTACAAAGGTACATCTCCGAATTCCATCCAATCAGTTCCCAGTAATTCAGTGAAGTTCAGTTCTAGACATGAACTTGTAAAAGATGTTGCAGATTCTCGTTCAAGCTAAACTGCCTTCACATAAATTTCCATAACTCCTTCTAGAAAAGTCGGAATCGCAAACCGTAAAATATTTTAGAAAGTAGACACATTGGTCTTTCCATGCATATAGGGTACAACTCTTAATTCCATCCGAGCAATTCCCAATAATTCAGTGAAGTTACGTGTTCTGCACAACAATTTCTGTGTTATATATATTTATATATATATTTGCTGGCTTTTACTGGCCAGGCCTAATGGGCTTTTGCGGGCTGGGCCTAGCAGGCTTTTGGAGGGCCGGGCCGGGTTTTGAACCCCTAAACCAAGCCCAGCCCGCTACCCACCTAGCCTGGGCTTTGAGCTCACGGGCCAGCGGACCTCCATCGGTCTACTTGATCCGCGGGCTTTTTGATGAGGCCTACCTGTTACTGTTCTTTAATTTTCTAAATAACAAAATGTTGGTCGCCGTACTATTAGGGAGATCCAAACCATGAATCAGAACAGTTATTTCTTCCCCGCTAATTACAGGCTGATTTTTTTTTAATCAAATCACCATGATTTCTCATTTAACTCAAACCAGAGTGGCGTGTTGCATATCTTTCTATTGTCATGGGAACAGGCTAATAAGAAAAATGGCATACAAAGCACACTAATCATTAAAACATCAAATGTTCACTTATTAAAATTAGCCTATGAACTATGAAATAACATAGAAAGTAGGCTAAGTTGAAAAGAAAATAAAACTTAAATTTTCTCCTTTCCCTTCAAACTAGGGCTATGAGGCTTTGTAAGATAAGCTAGGAAAAGTTCCTTTTCTTCAGCTACCTTTATTGACTTTTTGGGGGGTTTTGTTCTTAAAACCAAGTGGCGGCCCCTTTTCTTCTTTAGTTCAATTTTCTCCTCATGAACAACTTCCTTAGGCACCAAAATGCTTTATGAAGCCTCGACCATGCCGAGAGACTTAGCAGAGAACTTCGTAGTGAACTTCGGCAACTTCAACTTCTTTGTAGGCGCATCTATAAGCATGGGTTTGTTGAACAGTTCTGGCAACAATATTTTTAGCTTCTTTGGAGAGGAGCGTAGTGAAGTTGGCTTGCACCATTTGGTTATAACAGCTTCATTAACCGGATCATAAGGTTCCTCCAGCCACATGCTTCTCAACTGGGCACATTACACGCCGACTTAAAAGATCACCAACCAAAGAAATACAGTAGCAACAAGAACAACCAGTAGTCATGTACAAGAAAATAGAGAGTTTATTGGTACAATTTAATGCATTTTGGGTTCGTTTTGGACATGGATAGGATCTTTGCCATTACTTTTGACAATGATGAATTTTGATACATAACCTTCCTTGCAACTATATAGATTAATAAGAGCTGAAAAGGTGATATCAATTTCAATTTTATTTCTTATTGTCAGAAAATAAATTTTCTATAATTTATTTAGCGACAATAAAATTCATGTTACAATACCAATTTAATAAAGAACTTGCCAATCGTGTTGACTTTATATGATGATTTTTTCTCTCTTTTTTCTTTTTCTACTCTCGCTTGAGAGGCTGTGGTAAACGGCGGTAGGGGTTTCTCCTTACCTCCGGTCAGGCCTACATAGGCCGCTGAGGCATGGGATCTCCTCTCCCTTGATCGTGAAAGGGGAATTTGTGATGGGGCTGCCGGTGCTATGGTTTCTCATTGAAAATTCTCAAGTTTCTTTGGAGTTGGGTTTTCTATGGAGATCTACATGTGTGCCAGTGGTTCGGATGCGAGAGTTGATGCGGATCGACTTGTGCATGGTAAGACTTCGACGGCTCTGAGTGGCATCGTGCGGGGGATTGGTGGCTAGGACATGATCGATGGCTGCTGGGGGGTGTTGCATGGTAGTGCTCATGCATTAGCTAAGCTGGGGCTAAGGAATGCAGGGGCTAAGGAATGCAGGGGGCAGCACAGCTGGGGATGTCAAGGCGGTTATGATGGTTGGAGGGATGTTGGCTGATGAAGCGACGGTGGTCTGGCAATCGGAACTACGTCAGAAGAGTGGCTACGGCACTGCAGCCAAGATGTTGGGGGCTGATTGGGCTAAGGTTGTTCCCTGGGCATCGAGCTGGAGACTTGGGCTTTTAGGATTGGACTAGGATTGGGCTCTAGTTGGCATGTTTTATTTTTTGTTATTTAATTTTGTAAGGACTTCTCCTTCTTTATGGAGGAAGTTTGTAGGTACTAAGGTTTGAGGAATGTCGCCAAAGTTACCCACAAAGCCTATGCTATTTTTTCCTCGTAGGTAGTGTCGGGTAGCTTTTGAATGTGCTTATTAGTCTACTTAAAAAGGTCGAATTACATTGGTAGTGACTCAATCTGATAGCTCTAATGAGTGGGTCATTTTGTGTAATTTTGCTAAACTTCAATATTAGTTGACTATTTCTCTCAAAAAAAAAAAAACTTGCCAATCATTACAGGAGGGCACAATAATAGAATTATGACTTAAGTTTAAATTACTTGAAACATCACATTTTCAATAAAAAGATATGCATTCTCAATAATGGAAAAGTAATGTTTGGGAATTAATTTCTACATGCAATCAAAACATAAGAACTCAACTTCCATGTAAACTTTACTCATAATTGAGAAAGAAGGATGAGGTTTAGAGCACGAAAGGTAGGATAATAATTTCGTCAAAGTAACTGAGGTCCAATTTTTTTTTCTTTTTCCAACTAGGATCCGAATTGAGCACATAAGGAAATTAATCATATATGCTATATTATTGTGACACAAGCTTGATGAATTAAGATAGAGATGCTCGATTGGTATCTTCAATCACGAGCTATGATCCTGATTCTTTGCTTTTCTTTTTGCTTGATGTGTTTCTTTAGTCTTTCATTTTCCGTTACACCCATCACAAATTACGGAAATTGAATGATGGAGTTGTGAGTTTATGACGAAGCTAGGCAGAGTGGGCTGACGAAGGAGTATGGTGGTGGTGGATTTAGTCCTGCCACTAAATGGATGGAGGTGTATATTTAGTTATTACCAGCGGTAAAATAGGAAGTTATGGAGATAAATGAACCAAAAATAGAAAAAGAAAATAGAGATGTGTATTAATAGTAGTTGAGGATGAGCAAATAAAATTTTCATTTTGCGCTCACACACACACACAGAGTCTGTCTCTGCTACAGACGTCCGTACCTTTTCTTAGGTACGGATTTCAAATTTTTTCTCACTTTCCTATCACACATTCACATCTTAACCGTTCAGTTTTGAGGCACACACACACACACAGTCTGTCTCTGCTACTGACGTCCGTACCTTTTCTTAGGTACGGATTTCAAATTTTTTCTCACTTTCCTACGACACATTCACATCTTAACTGTTCCACAGTCTGTCTCTGCTACAGACGTCCGTACCTTTTCTTAGGTACGGATTTCAAATTTTTTCTCACTTTTCTGTCACACATTCACATCCTAACCGTTCAGTTTTGAGGCACACACGCACACACACAGTCTGTCTCTGCTACGGACGTCCGTACCTTTTCTTAGGTACGGATTTCAAAATTTTTTCTCACTTTCGTACCACACATTCACATCTTAACCGTTCAGTTTTGAGGTCTTAATGTATAGATTATCTCTGCAAAATTTCAGCCAAAATGAGATTGTTAAGATATTCGAAACTGCAATTTACAACAATGAACACGAACTGTTCCGGTTCGACAGATTCGGTTCGTCTTGTAAATTGCAGTTTTGGATGCCTTAACGATCATCAATTTGGCTGAAAATTTGTAGAAGTGATCTATACATTAGGACCTAAAAGCTGAACGGTTAAGATGTGAATATGTGATGAAAAGTGGGAAAAAACTGGAAATCCGTTCCACAAGCTTAGGAACGGACCTTCGTTCCCGAGCAAAGTTCAGGCATAGACACATCAAAATTTCATTTCAGTGACCGAAACAAAGACCTCACTGAAGACTCTCCCCATTAGTTGAGTTGAAATAAACTCCAAGGGTACGTGGTAGCAAATAATGGGCAACTTGACCTTTTCTTTTTATTTCTTTTTTAAATAAACAGAAGATTTATTAGTGCATAGACAAATTGAATGACACATGGAATAATATCATTTAATTGTGTCATACATTAATGGGTAAATAATTTAGAAATAATGGGTACCATTCATTAGAACATTGACGCGCACTTATTCAACGAAGAAAATTATGAGTAGTCTTCTTATACAACATTAAGATTAAATACGTGTATCTTAATCAATAGACTAATTGTGGTACTCGGAGATCCACTTAAACTAAATATAAAAAACACTCATAAAATGTAGGCAGCTATCCTAAACATGAGGCCCAAGCCCACTAAACACTTTGCCTTAAGAGCTGAAGACCTTTTAAAATAGAAGGTGTCTCCACCCTGTCGACTTATGACGGTCTTTGCTTGCGTGAACAGCACCCAACCACCGTCTGAAAAAATTGTAGAATGTCCTCATATTTCCCCGAAATAGCTTTAACAGAAGACTATCAAATCAATACCCTCAGAAATCTGCAACGAAACGACGTGGGTTCGATCTTGGTCTCAAGAGTTGCCCGAGTGAAATAAAATATATCAGAAAACAATGAATTGGGACCCGAAATTTGCCGGCCAGAGATACAATACCAAGCATGCAATGAAAAATGGGATTCAGATGCGTCAAACCTTGCGGTTTAAACGCGGTTTAGAATTTATCCGAGTGAAGTTATGCAAGTTCCTCTGAATCACATAGCAATTCATCCAAGAACTACTATGGATTTTCCCGAGTCCTTTTGTGAATTTGTTTCTGAGTTTGTGAATCGTCGAGTGGATAGAACTAGCTGCACTCTCTTTGGTCGGTCGCTCTTCACCATTTCTTCTGTACGTCATTTGAGATCTCATTAGTATGTCCCAATCAATTTCCTAGCTTGTACGTATGGATTTGATCAAGGATGGGTTCGTGTGCAGTGCAGCTGTGGGCTAATCCGTATTTTCATGTCATCTTTATCAGCCGACTGGTTTTGAAGTCAATTAATTAATAACATTAGTTAATTACAGTAGGTAATTCAAATAACTAATCTTAAGGAAAACAATGAGAAATAAGAAGGAAAGCGGGCACCACTAAGAGAACCAATTCTTCAAGAAATCATGTAATTCTGTATAACATCCGGCAGAGATGTAAATTTCAAATTCTAAGTATGCTTGGGTCAGAATTTGCACAACCTTTTTATATTGCTCCTTGAGTCACCTTTCATTCATTTTTGGTTTAAGATTCTTTGAATTGTATAGAAAGCCAATTTCTTATTTCTCTAATTGAATTAGGATTTCTCCACATCATCTTTCCAATAAAATCTTGTCATGTCATTAATGCGATAAATGTGAATATTCTCCATATTTGCTGCATGACTTCATAGATTGGGCTCCTTGATCCATCAAGGTTTTATGCTTGGGTTAGGACTTCAAGCTTTTCCTTTATTTGAGCATATTTCCTCCATATTATCTTCTTTTCTCATATTTTCTCTGAAAAACCTAATAAATACAAAAGTAAATAAATAAAGAAAAAATAGAATAAACTAACAAAGATTAATATCGGGATTGACCATATAAGCGTTGCATAAAATGCTCCTATCATTTGCTTATTAATCGGCAAGTATTTTACACCAATACCATTCACTAGACATTAAGTGCACTTATTCATTGAGGAAGATCATGACTAGTCTTCTTAAACAAGATTAAATTATATATGTATACCTTTATCAATAAAATAATTGTGATACTTAGAGATCTACTTAAACTAAGTGTAAAAAATAGGGGCCTTGACCCAATGCACAAGTTGATCGATCTGTGATCACTCTCTCTCTCTCTCTCTCGATCACAGATCTTCACGTCTTGGTCTTCGCCTCCGATTCTAGTGACCACTGGCCTCTCCGCTGTCTCTCAGATTTGATCTCTCTCTCTCCGTCTCTCAAATTCAAATCTCAATTCTGTATCACTGTCGTCTCTCAGATCGGACCCAGCCTTCATCGACCCGAACTTTAATCTCTATAGCCACCTCAAGGAGCTTTAGCGCCAGAACGAGTTCATCGACATTAAAGACGAGCAGAAATACCTAAAGCGCGAGATGCTCTGGTAAGCTACAGTGTAATCTATGCTCAATCCTTTTGATATTTTTGTTGAAATTGAATTACAGTTAGAGACTATGGCTTGAGCTAATTCTACACTCGATTCATATTGTTGTTATCGTTTGAATGATGCGAATTGCTTCATATCAGATTTGAATGATGCGAATTGATTCATGGTACTTCAAAAATGGATTATCCTATATACTTTTTTCTGTTATGTAGTTTGAAATCGTAGCATGTATTGGAAAGTTGAGTTTCAAAATTGTTTGATTTGCATAGTGAGGTTGATCGATCTGATAAAATTTTTGGTTTGAAATTTGTATAGGTTGTTGCAAGAAGGTGTTGAATCGGTGAGGCTATTTCTTAGTTTTTAGAAAACATAGAAAATCTCAAAGTTGCAATTGGTAGCTACTCCAGAACCACATGTTTTCTCAGTGGTCCATTTGCGTCATGCATGATTTTAATAAGGGCGGATAGCATGATTCATATGCCTAAATTCTTATAGAAATTGATTAATGAAAAGTTGTATGTAGTTTATTGACTTTCCTACTTGTATTGTAGGTTAGTTGGTCACTGACTCATTGTAAAATGCATAGATCTATCTATTTGCTTTATAAAACAGCAAAAGCCTTCAACTGTTGGTAGCTTTTCTGTTTCTATTTTGATTGATTTTAAGTTATAACTCTCCACAATTGTTATAGTGACTTTTCAACATAGCAATAGTTGCTTTCTATGCCTACGTGTGTATCTTTTTAAGTTGACGTTAGTAGCTTTTCTCTTTTCCCGATGACAGTAACATGTTAATTTTGATTTTGATTGTATTTTTTACATTTCCATAGCTTTGTTAGTATCTGAGAATAGTTTTCTCAGTCTCTGAGAATAGTTCTGCATGGTAGTAGTTTTTGTTTTGCTTAGTTATAGCTTTTGGTGTTGATGAGAGTAACTTTTGGTGATGGTGAGAGTAGCTTTTATTACTGATGAGAGTAGTTTTTCTGGTGTTGGTGACAGTAACGTCTGTTGTTGGTTAGAGTAGCTTTTGGTATTGGTGATAGTAACTTTTGTTGGTGAGGGATAGTATCTTTTGGTTTTAGAGTGCATATGTTTTATTGTAACAGTAATTTTTGGTGTTAGTGACAGTAGTTTTTATTGCCTCACTGGAGGTTCCCGGAAATCTCACCAGAGTAGCTTTTATTGCTAGTAACAGTAGTTTTTGTTGCTGGTGACAGTAGCTTTTGTGACCTCATTGGAAATCTCACCAACGTAGCTTTTGTTGCTAGTGCCAGTAGCTTTTATTGTTAGTGATAGTAGTTTTTGTGACCTCGCCGGAGGTTGCTGGAAATCTCATCACAGTAGCTTTTGGTGTTAGTGATAATATTTTTTGTTATAGCCGGAGTTGGCCAGAAGTTGACCGAAGACCCGCCGGAGGTCGGCCGGAAACCTGCAGGAGTTGACCGAAAACCTCGCCGGAGAGGAGAGAGAGTGATTGTTAACTTTTTACTCTAGTGGTATTTATGTAAATATGTTGGTTTTTATATCCAAAATATAACACATTTTTTAATCTAGTGGTCTTATGAGGGAAAAAATTAGTTTGTGGCTTTATGGCTAAAAAAACATTCAAAGATGCATTTATATGTAATTAATTCTAAAAAATACTTCATAGACTATAGGCTAAAAGCTCTTTTAAACATGAAGCCCAGCCCACTATAGTAGCCACTGGGCCTTGAGAATCGAAGACTTTTTAAATAGAAATACGTGTACAAAAATATAGTGCTCCATTTCATGGGGCAGTTTATGACAGTCTTGCTTGCGTGAACGGCACCCAACCAGCGTCCAAAAAATTGGTGCAAAATTTCCTCAAATATTTCGCCGAAACAGCTTTAACAAGCCTCAGAAATATTCAAGGAAACGACGCAGGTGTTCGATCTTGGTCTCAAGATAGAGTTGCCCGAGTGAAATAAAATAAATAAGAAAACAATGAACAATTGGGAGTTGGGACACGAAATCTGCAGGCCAGATATACAATACCAAGCAAGCTCTGCGCACCAGTAGGAGGCAATGAAAATGAGATTCAGACCCGTCAAACTTTGCGGTTTAGAATTTATCTGAGCAAAGTTATGCAAGTTCCTCTGAATCGCATAGCGATTCCTGCAAGAACTACTATAGATTTTCCCGAGTCTTTGATGAATATGTTTCTGGGTCTGTGAAGGGTAGTCGAGTAGATAGAACTTGCTGCACTCTCTTTGGTCGGTCGCTCTTCACCATTTATTCTGTACGTCATTTGAGGTCTCATTAGTTTAGTATGTCCCAACCAATTCCCGAGCTTGTACGTATGGATTTGATCAAGGATGGATTCATGTGCAGTGCAGCTGTGGGCTAATCCTTATTTTCTGGTCATCTTTATCAACCGACTGGTTTTGAAGTCAATTAATAACATTAGTTAATTACAGAAGGAAATTCAAATAACTAATCTTCTCAAGGAAAATAATGAGATATAAGAAGGAAAGCGGGCACCACTAAGAGAGGCAATTCTTCAAGAAATCGTGTAATTCTGTATAACAGCCGACCAGCATTGTCTAATTTGCATTGGACTGTTGAAAACCAGATAACTAACCATATCTCTTTTAAATTGGTCGTTACGACAACCGGTTGGGTTCATTAACAAAACTCGCTATCGTAAAAGCAATTGAACTTTCTGTGCATTAGGGTTACTCATTATAGTAAAGTTTCCCCTCAAGTTTCTGAACTAATCCCCTAGTTACTAGCAACCCTCGATTAGCTATAAATATCGCATATCGGAGAGCAAAGTAAATATCTTCAAAACCAACATCCTTTAGAGTTGAGACACAGCTTAAATTAAATACCTGAGTTTACATACAGTTAAGCATGCCTTCTGCTCAGGACATGTTTGGGAAGGGTTCAAACGTACAAGGTGGCTCAGGAAAAGGTAGTGCCTGTTCTCCACCATCTAGTCAACAGGTACGGGGCAGACCGAAAATGAAAACCAGGCATGGCAATTAAGCCATGTTTTCAGGTCTCTGTGGCCTGTTCTAGCTTGTTCGTGTATATATAAAGGTTGATCAAACATATTTTGATTCTTGGTAGCCAGAAAATAAATAAATTGTTACCATATGTGTGTCGGCTATATAAACAGATTGCATTTGCATTTATAAATCATTTATTCTTTGTACACAATTCAATTCGATTCAAAGGTGTAAATATTTAGTTTCAGTTGTTATACATTATTGTACTGTGAGAATCCCACTTGTAATATATAGAAAGAAGAAATACAATATATTTATTATTTTATTTTGTTATAAACTGAGTTGTTGTTGATTCATTTCAAGTATGAATAATTTGTTTCGTGACCTCTTGAATGGCATCCACGAAGAGCAAGAGGAAGAACCATTCTAAACTTCTAATCCACATGGAGGTTGACAACGAAGGAGGGATTATATTTAATTTGGACCACTAATGTCTTTTTTATACGATTCTAGTTGTCTTGTCTCCATGATTCCATCAGAGACCGTATCGTGTGCTACTTGGTTTTGATTTTCAAGTTAACATTTTGTTAATGGTGGTCATGTCTCGTGACTTTCATCCAAATGCCAACTTAATTAGCCATTTAATGGTGTACGTTCGTACGTAGTGCTGTTGTACGAGATTAAACTCATCAATTTTTATATACCTATACACACTGTGTATCTTTTGGCATGAAATTTCTTAAGACAGCTTGTCATTTGAAACATGTATAATTATACGCCATCCCAATTGTTCATTTTGATCTCTCTAATCGTTTTACAATTTCCAATTTCAAAGTCAATATTAACAAATTAATGATTAGAAAATTAAATTAAATTTGGGGATAATTAATCATATCGAAATAAATTGCAATGCACTAGCCTCCTCCTGGACTTCCAGGCTTCCGATTTAGTGGTATCTTTTTGTATCATCGAATGGACCAATTGTCTATCTTTTTGGTTCGTAGAAGTGGTCTCTATGGACTTTTGGCAGTGGCAGCTGTGTTTGAAGGACATTTGGACTAGCTATTGTAGGATTCTTGGAGGTGGGATGCGTCTCGTTACTACTAGAAAACTCATTCAGGGATGAAATCTGTTTGTCTCTAAAAGTTAAGAATTTGTCCCCAAAAGAAGTTCGGGACAAAATCATTTTGTAACTAAAGTCGTCTCCTAATGCTCGTCCCTAATTATTAAAGGCGACGGTTGATAAATTCTGTCTCCTAATGCATTTGGAGAAGAAATTAAAACCGTCCCCTAATCAACAAAATTTCATCCCCGATTTTCATTCAGGTTGGCGGGAAAATTAACTATAAATGGCGCCAATTAAATGAATAAGGGACGAAACTCATTCCGTCTCCTTTTATTTTCAAATTTTAAATTATTTTTCAAATTTAGTGGCACCTATCAGATAAATAGGGGACGATAAAATAGGCAAATATTGAATTTGACACAAATTCAGATACAAATGAGCAAAGACAAACCCCAACTTAATACAGTGTTTATCTAAAATGCATATCTAACTCCCGTACAATATTGCATTTGCAGATGCAAAACTTGAGGTACCACAACCATTTATTCTTGGCAATGAAGAGTCCTCCCCCCCCCCCTCCCCCCCCCAAGCTCTCCAGAGTTGGTCCTAACCAGCTTTGCCTTCCATCCACCATGTCATTGTAGTCGTCCTGAACGTATTTTTGATTGCAAAGAATCAGAATTTCATGAATGCATAGAACTGTAATAACACATCAAATGCCCAAACAAAACTAGGAAGAAACTCACCATAGAAAAGTCCTCAACGAATGCATCCTTATCCTTCTCAACGACATTAATTCCCGCTGCAGAACTTTTATGAATTACTTGTGCCATAAAACAATTAGACATGACTTCAGCACGCCCAAAATCATGTACATTAACCAAAAAAAAAAAATCAGAACTAGCATATTATCTCCAGTACTTTTCCATCATCAAAACACCACAACAACTCACTGATTAATATCCATATATAACTACTAGGAAACACTCATTATATTCACCTAAAGCATTCTTACCTAAGTCATCTCCAAGATGTCTACAATCACAGCAAAAAAGTAGGAGATACTCAGGGATACCATGTACTCTAACCTGCAAATACAGAAAGACCAAAAATAGGAAGCTAAGTTAAGCATTTTCTCATGTCAAATGGCCATTATAGAAAACAACTATTATACGCGAATTCATTTTGAAATCTAAATGACGCAGCAAAAATATCTTGTATAGTACCAAACTGCAGTGTAAGCTTGTCGAACAACTATATTTAATTTGTACCAGTATTAATCAGACTTTTACATTATTATTACCTTATTAAAGAGAGACAAGTCATAGACTCTGTTAAGCCTGCATGAAGCAAACATGTAATACTGTTAATACACCAGAGAAAAGAATCTACCTGAGAAAAAATAATAACAAAATTAAATGGCAAGAGACCAATTTAAAGAACATAAATTATGCATATAACAATTAAAAGGGAAGTTACCCCCAATTTTCTCCTCAGTTCGCAAATATTACTGAAATCTCCAATAAGAGACCAAGGTTCATTGTTTTGAGAAACAGCCTCACTGTAGGCTTCAAAAAGAACTCCTGATGACTATTAGAAATACCAAAAAACTTATCATAAACTAGAGGACTAGAACAGTACTATAGACTAGATGAAGACTGGAAGAACTCTGGAAATTTAAGAAGATGAGGTGCAAACCATTTCCCTAATATCCATGTCCATATCATTCCGAGTCTCGCTCTCCATCGAACTCTAGCTCCTTTCAGAAGATGAAGTGCAAACCAGTTCCCTAATATATATCAAACATAATAATCAATTTATTATCATTCCAAGGTTTCATACAATCATAACCATTTTTTTACATAACCATAGTTTCACTAGTGTAGTATTGTATAAATGGTTTCAAGAAGACAATGAAAACTAAGCATTCTGCATCCACAGATTTTTGTTTCTTTGATTCATTAATCATTACCAAAACATTATCCCCATTATCCCAAGTACAGGACCTACTCGAGTACTCCACCACAAGACAGAAGCTAATATGAATATTTTATATTACTAATATTAGTATTAGACATTTATAGTATTACAGCCTAAACCTCAACTGGTATCTCTGAGAAAATTAACCACAATTTAATATTATGCTTCAATTTTTTTTATACCTTCGAATCAAACCAAAATGATATTCAAACAATAACTTTTCATTCAATTTGAATCAGATAATCAACATAAACGGAGAATAATAATCAACAATTCATCATATATTCATTCAATTTGAAAAGACCCAGAAACATATAGTTATAAATGATTAAATAATGAATAGAAACGGCAGCAGACATATCAGAGGTTTGAGAGAAAGAGACTTACTTCCGAGTCTTCACCGACCAAAGGACAGATTGGAAGAGAGAGAGAGAGAGAGTAATGTCGAAATTGGGACTGTAAAGTGCTGCCGGTACTGGTGAGAGGAGAGATGAGAGAGAGTAGAATTGTCATCCTTGTGTCGTCGAGGAGAGACAGATGGCGAGAAAGAAGAAATATGTCTGGGTTGAAAATATTTTAAATCGACGCCCAGTGCCGAGCCAGCCTAAGCTGCCTCGAAACCTAGAACTAGGCCTGGGCTAGGGTCTGGCCGGTCTGAAAATATACTAAGACCGAGACCGAGCCTGAAGTAATCAGTTCGGTCTAGTTCGGGCTTTTTGAAAACCTGAAACCGACATAAACCGACCCGAAACGGGTCTGCTCGGGCTTTCTGTCTTTTCTGGCCCAAAACACAGTTTAGGTACTTCAGTTCAGTACCCAGTTTCTTCCCTAGGTTTTTTACCAACTGATCAATGCATCAAACCAACTGCAAGTTTGCAAGACTGCAACACATCAATACTACAGCTCCACCACATTTTCTCTTCACAACAATGACAACATCCTTCCTCTTCGAGCTTTTGAATGTTTTTGGGAATCGTCTGAACCCTCAAAGCATCAGTTAGTGTTGGAAGAGCAATGGATTTTGATTTGAATTGGAATCAAAACTTTGTGATGAATTGGAATCGGAACTGTGGGATGATTTCTGAGTTGAAGCCATGAATTTGGGGAAGTTTTTAAACTGACAATCTGGAATGGGTTTGAGAGGCTGAGATTGGGAAAATGGGTTTTGGTGCAGGTGTTTGTGCCTTAGTGGTGAGCTAAATAATTAGAGAAAGTGGAGGAGACAATCTGACAAAGTGCAGACAAAGTATAGTGGAAGAGACAAAGTGTAGTTCATGAGTTGTCTAAAGTGATGAGATTAGTAGATTTTGGGGTGGTGTGACTGGTGTCAGCTGTAGGCTTGGTGTCAAGACTGTTTTAGGGTTTTTATATATATTTAATATATTATAGTATCATCCAATAAAGAGGGACAAGTGACAAATGATAGAAAATGGGCCAATTCGGGCTTTCGGTCTCATAGGATGTGAAGCCCGAGACTGAACCGACATAATGCATTCGGGTCGGGCTTTGAACTGAACCAAAAATTTTCAAATCAAAACCGAACAGAATCGGGCTTTTTTGCTCGGGTCGGGCTTTCGGTCTCTCGGGTCCAGACGCCCAGGCCTACCTAGAACGATTTCCTCCATCGCCTAGGCACTGTTGTTTTGTTTTGCCCGCAGAGATTTCTATCCATCTATCCTTGTTACCTTAAATAAAATTTCTCAAAAAAAAAAAAAATATATCACCTTTAATAAAAAGATCAAAATATATTTTCGTTTTTTCTTATTTGTAATTTTACTCGTTTGTCCTTTTCATTGACATGGTTTTCATTGTATCTTTATAAGGGGTATTTACGTAAAAATAATATTATAGCTGATAAATACTTAATTTCTAATGGATAAAATAATTAAAAACAAAAGAATCCTACTACTATGCTAAACTCTTTTCATATAAAAGATGATCTAAAATATGGATTTCCAAAAAAGTTCTCTTAGATTGTTAGTGGCAGTCAACAATGCAATTCTCTTCTAGTCGAGCCACTAATCTTACTACGACATCAACAAACAAAGAATAGCAAAACCAAAACTTAAAAAAAGGTTGAAATTCTGCAACACTGAAAACCCTAATTCAAGATTTACGGTACTAAATGAGGAGAAGAGAAACTAAGAGAGTCGAGATAGATGAGAGGGATTGCATGACAGAGACTTTGCTGCTGGGAGATATTGGTGTTTGGAGGTTTGTATGGGGAAGTCGCAGAGCAGTGATCGTCGAATAGTTCAAAGACCTAAGATCAATGGAGAGGTTAAATATATGTGAGATCGAAACTGTATTGTTTCAATCCTAGTCAGTTGCTATACACTTTGTTTTTGCCAAACCCCATCTAGATGAAAAGAACACACACACACACACACAAATCCTATCTAGAGCGAGGTTAGAGTTTATGGTCACTTTTCAGTCGCAAATCCACATCTCGACCGTTCAGTTTTTAGGTACTACTGTATAGATCATCTATGCAAAATTTCAGCCAAATTGATGATCTTGAAAGTATCTAACTCGCCTAAACCAATTGACGAACTGAATCTGTCCAACCTGAACCGTACTAGCTTTAACTGTATGTATATTCCGTTAACAGAAATTAGGGACGAAAATTTTCCCCTAATTCTTTTCGTCCAAAATTTGAAATTTGGTGCACCAAACCACTTAATTTTACCAATTATTTGTAAAATCTAAAACGTATAGGGGACAAAATTAAATTTTGTCTCCAATTAAATTTCAGGACAAATATTTTTTGCTCTAATTGAAGCTTATTTGTCTCTAAATAGCGTCAGTGGAGGTTTTGAAAAACAAAATTTTTAGGGACAAAAATAAATTTTTTTGTCTCTAATCATGTGTTTGGGGGACTAAAAATTGGTTCGTCGCGAAAAGATTTGTCCCCAAAAGGGTTTTCTCTAGTAGTGCGTGGCGGCATAATATTTTATTTTCTAATTTTTTTAGGGTTTCAATCTCTTTTGTTATTTGTTAATTCATAAAAGTTTCTACTTGTTAAGCGAAGATTACAGAGTTAGTTGTGCAGATAGTTTCTATTGGAGATTTTAGTCTGAGTCTTAATTGTATGTTCTGGGAACTGACTGTTTTATCATTGATGTGTAAGTGTTCTAGCTTGTTGTCAAACGTAATTGTGAGCCATCCTCGCACGTGATCTTAAATTTTTGGATGAAAGAGGGTGAAATTCGTCTTAATTTTGGCTACTAAAATGTATCGTACTATTAACTATAGGTGCAGATATGAATTTCTTTTGAATTCCTTGATGCAGGAAACCGTAGTACAAATCAACACCGTAATTGTAATCTACCAACAGAAATATATTTGACAACATTAAAAAAAATTGCTTTCCAGATATAAAAATCAAAGCTTACACATATCAGTAAATACAGTAATTGAGCTTGACTAGTACTCTCATATTTGCACACTGCCATTCCTCATGTTATGCCTATAAAGGCATAACTTTCAAACTATGATAGCGTCGCGAGGTTTTAACAGTTCTTACTTCTAAAGTTTGTCATTAGTTCTGTCCAAAATACGAGAGCTAACATTTTTCCTCACCAAAAAGGAAAAAAATGTTATTTAAAAAATAATCATTAGAAAGTCACATGCACTAACTACAAATAGTTTACAAGCTTGAGACTAATTTAAGTCCAGAGAAAAGTAATTAATATGTGGCACCGGGGTGGCTTTCATTTTTGATCAGGTTAGGTGAAAGGTATATTTTCCTTCATCCGGTGGTAGTTTTAGATGTGCTTCATTGTCCTTTATAAATGCTGGATTACTTACGCAATGACTTTTTTGATAGTCCCCAACGAGTGAGAACGAGTGAGTTTTTATGTGTAATTAAAAAAAAATAAAATAAAGGAAGTTTATTAATTTCTGATTATATTCCCAAAGGTTGGGAACAAAATCGCGAACATAGCGAGACTTTTTCAAATAAAAGCATACATGTAATACGTATGGCAGGATTGGCTGTATTAATAGTGCTCATCCTGGGTTGCGTGAGCAACACCTAATCAACCACCGTCAGTCCAAGGCTCCCAGCCACAGCAGAATTTCTCATATACTTCGCTGAAACAAGAGACTCCATCATCAGAAGGCAGGCATGCCCTAATTTTGGTCCCGTATGTCAAACTTTGCGTTCTTAACACGGTTTTATAAACCTCTTAGTAAATCCTTCAATACATAATATTTACAATGTTCCAGACCCTGTGCTATATTTGTACGTAGACATTCACAAAGTACTACCTTGTTTCCTTGTACATCGGTATGGTTAATTTTCTGCGTCTATGCAGATAGAAATTGTTGCTGTTTGGTCGGTACATCTTGATCATTTCTTCTATAATATGAGATCTGTGTCGATCGATCTACCTACGTACAGATTTTGTTTTAGTACTATTTTAAAAATCCAAAATAAATTCCAGACTTTGAGGTTTGGGAGACTCGAACCCCCCCAACGCATATGCAAATAAAAGCCGCCAACCACCAAACCACCTGCACGGTATTGGTATGTTGTAAACAAAAATAATATATATATATATATATCTATATAATAGGTTTGAAAACACTTTGTTGTCGTCGTCTGTGGCGCCTTATCGTATCACGATTCCCATCTTTCCCATTTTAAATCTACTTCTTCTCTCTCAGTCATTGCTAATGTGACATAAAGCTACAGACTTTGAAATCCCCACTTCGAAATCCACCGCAATGCTGCCACCAACTACACTCTCTCATCTTCTTCCTCCTTCACCCTCCTCTCCTCATCTCCCTCCCTATCTCCAAAGCTCACATATTTCCGATCCAAAACCCACTCCTTCAACTCTGCCATGTGCTTCACGCACCTCTATTCCCCTCCCTCCTTAACCCCACGATGCACCGTTATAGAGAAAGAGACACCGGAGACGGAAATGCCCAAGACTTTCCTCCGAGAGTCGTCATCGCAGGCCTCAGTCAGGGTGCGGTTTGAGAATATGATACGGGTTGGAGTCATCCGCTCCATGAGCAACATCCTCGAGAACACCGTCTACAGCGCCCAAAGTCCCAAAGCCCGGACCACCTAGTCACAATCACCTAAAATTTGGAATAGAGAGTTTCTCGGTGGAGAGGGAAATGGGGTCGTTGGTTTCCTTTCATGGCGGAAGAGGAAGTAAAAAAGGAGAGGAGGAGAGAGGTGGGTGGAGAAGGACGTTGACAAAGTGTTTTAAACCTATTGTACAAATATATATTGTTTTTGTTTGCAATATATCAATACCATGCAAGTGGTCTGGTCGTTGGGGCTTTCATTTTTATATGCGTTTTGTGTGTTGGGGGGGGGGGGGTGGGTGTTCAATTCTCCCCAACCTCAAAGTCTGGAATTTATTTTGGAATTTTCCATATTAAGTTAGCTAGGGTCAATTTGGGAATTTCACTTCCATGTGGGCCACACTTTTGATGAGTTGGAAATGCCATGTTAGTACTTAACGTCTGAAATTGACAATTTTGAGTCGGAGGGACCTATTGGACGAGAAGATGATATTGTGAGGGTGTTTTTGATGAAATTGAAAGTTGAGAGACTGAATCGATGTTTGGCCCATACCACATGGTACTAAAAAGTATTTAACTCTTTAAAATTTCAATAATTTCCAATCTAGCTTGCTTCTAGGATTTTGATCACGATGCACTTGTGATTTATGTGCTGGTTTGGATAACGTACATTAGTCAATTACAAGGTTTTAAAAATATCAAATAATAATCTGACTAAGGAAATTAATGAGATGTAACTGTGACATAGATTTATAGTGACTTGACATATGATTGATAGTGACTTAGCTACTGACCTGTGATCAACATTGGACATGACCAGTGACCTAACCAGTCACTGACCACTGACTTGTGATCAACGATATGACCAGTGATTTGGCCAGTGACTTGGCCATTGACATGGTCAGTGACATACATGTGACCTGGCTAGTGACATAGATTTTAACAGTGACTTGACATGTGATTGACAATGACTTAGCTACTGACTTGTGATCAACATTGGACGTGACCAATGACCTGGCCATTAACTTGGTCAGCGACAACAAATTTGACACCTAGTTCTACAATTAGCACATGTCCCACAGAACAAGAACATACCTTCAACTTTATACACATGCACAAAGAACTGTGACATGCTCTGTCCCCAGGCATGCACTGTGACATTCACAGAGTTAGGCATTATTTTCTGCATGACAATTGAAACAAAGTTAGGCATTCATGTTAGTAGAGTTGTTGTTCTTGCACTAGTTCCATAGATTTACTTCTTCAACATGTAAAAGAAACACAACAAAAGAGAAAACCAACAACAACATATTTGATCTCACAATTTGAACAAAAATATTCCTTTTTGGTTTCCAAATCTCCCACTTTTCATAGAGTGGGATGGATAAAAGCAAACACGCGGATATATTTCAAGAGAATCCATAACCAAACCATAAACACTAAAAAAAATAAAAATGAAATTTCAGACACACTGCAATGAACACACACCAAGGTGAAACAGTTCAAGTTTAACATATTCTATAACAGCACAATTATCAAGAAAGAGACAAAACTATGTATTAAGTAACAGTAATTATAGTGCATAACAAGCTCAGGAACAGAACTATAGCAAGGTAAGTTGTTTCCTTGCATCTCTAAGGACAAAGGCAAAATTTTGTGATAGACGAAGGCCTATAAGCACAATCATGCCAAAAATTTTCACTTCATTAACATTCTGACCTTGAATGCCTGTGTGCATGTTTTGGGCCACTCCAGAAACCAGTCTATCCAACTTGTATTTTGAAGACAACATACAATTACCAGTTACAGAACTTCGAAGATGACCTGCTACCCTTGGTCTTTTCTACTAATTGGACAGGGCATGCTTGCCTTCTCTCCTTCTGATAGGGGTTTCACCGTTGTTGCGTTCTCTTCTTCTGATGCGATTTCGATCGTTGATATATTCTCTTCTTCCAATTCAGATCCGACTGCATTCACTTCTCTGGATTTGAGTCAGGTTGTGGTCCCTTCATCTTCTTCAGCCACCGGTCAATGATCTAGTAGCACTTGTGGTACATGACCAAATTATCAGTGGAGCAACAGAAGGCGACGGCCTCGGAGGTGTAGTTGTCACGGATTGGAGGCGCAGTTGATAAGGGTTCAGACGGCTTGAAGGAGGGAGAGAACTACCATTGGCAGTTATCGTTATTGTTAGTATTATTAATTAGTGTTGGAGCATCTCCAACAGTAATAGTTATTTTGTTAGCTATATATTTGGCTAAAAGTGACATATAGTAGTTAGTTTTTGAAATTTTCTCCAGCAAGGTAACCTAAATCCCTAGCTAAATTAAATTGAATGTTGGAAAATATAAGTTATACTTAAATTCTCTCTCCTCTCTAGCTAAATATAGCTAGAGAATTTAGCAAAAGTTAAATTTAACTTTTGTTTAGCTATTCTGCTTGAATGAAATATTATTCTCAAATTAGCTAAATTTTAAAATTATTTTGAAATAAGTAATCTGTTGGAAATGCCCTTAGATTGTCTCACGCCCCGAATTTTAGATTAACAATTCAAAATCCGAAACATGAAAATACTACAACTCAAAATAATCATCCTGAAAATTTCTTTTCATAACACCCACACCACACGAAATAAAATCAAACCGAATTTAGTCTCGGTTAATTATTACAACCCAAATCCAAAATGTAATGTAAAGCTCTAAATGAGCATACACACCTCACAACTAAATGAAATAACAAAAACTGCTGTAACACCTAAGCAGCTCGGTCACGTCCCTGGTTATCCTGACCTGCAGGAATATCCGCTACACCATTGAATAGTGTACCGGGATTGCAACAACACAAAACCCGGTAAGTTTATGAAAGCTTGTATGAGTAAAAGAAAGAACTGTTACTTAATTTAATCTCATTTATCCCCACACACAGCAACACCCAATAGTTTCTACATATGCAAGTACTAACAATCTCAATCAACACCAATTCAATTCATCAAGACAATCCAACTCACAACTTCCTTCACAACTCTCATCTTCGTATTTATAAAAATACGGTACTTGACAGACTAGAGCTCTAACTGAATCGTAGCCCGTCACCTGGCCTAGGTTATGGCATCCGACATATTTATCATTATCGTATTTCATCAATATGTATACCTATATACATATTTAGAACGTCCAATAATTCCACATACTCAACCAATCGTATCCCATCATCCACCCAGGATTAGAGCGTCCGATTACCCCACACCGGTCATCACGTCGACCCTAAACCCATAAATGAGCACAACATATAATATCACATACTGAAATCAACCCAACCAAGATACACCATATTATTATGGAATTACACAATTGAAATACAATCAATTCATCAATTCTACTTAATCATATCATCACACAACAATCCACTCATCAATATATATTTTCCACGTAAATATATATATATATACGTAATCATCCACTCAGGAATGACTACTAATACCATTTATAGTTCACACAAGAAAATCATAAAAATTCATTTGTATAGTTAAAATTCATTTTACTTACCTATGTGCCGTGGTGATTCAAGTCCATGAAATTTTAAAACAAATATTTAATCCGCAAATATTTTTCGCACAATTACCATAAATAAATAAATTTAAAACATTCGGTTCGTAATATGAACCACGTGAGTTTTACTCACCTCGAAATTCCAGCTGCGTCTTCAATATAATTATAATTATAATTAACGCCGAAATGACCCACTCAAAAAAAATCCGTCAATCACCTAACCAAATATGATTCGAATTTAGCCAACAATTTCAACACATAAATTAACTACTATTTAACGGCCAGATTCTAATTTACATTAAAATCCGACGAGCGGTTTCTCACGAATCGCTCCCCTAATTACCGTTTTGCACATATACGAAGATCCAACGGTCGGATCTTCGCCCATGACCACACAAAGCCTCTGGCACAGTCATATGATCATCATAACAAATTTACAAGTTCATCCGACGGTCATAATTTCACAGATCAAAAATCTAACGATCGAAATCATAAAATTCATAACTAATTCATACGATATCCCAAAAATACGTATAATACGCCGAAATGATCGTATCGAAACATAGAATCATAAAATGGATAGAAACCAAATTTTAGACCTCCGGATGTGGCAGGAAAGGGCCGCCGGAGTTAGGGACAGAGCCGCCACCGACCACCGCCAATGGTGTCGGGGCCTAGTTTGTCCCCTTCGTTTCATCATTCTGAGCAACTTTCATAACTAGCACAAGACCTAAAAATGACTGGAAGGGATCGAAAAGTACCCATTTACAGTCGGTGGCCGGAAAAATTCCAGAAACCGGCGAGCTTGAAAACCGACGTGAAAACTACAACCTCAGGCCCCGATCCCTTTTGGAAACTTGTTCAGAACTTCCTTGCGAACTCAACAAGCCAAGAATCACAAGAAACGATCGTGTATAGCTCGAGATATCTTGATCGAAAGCTTCGGTGTTTCCATCCGTTCGGGTCGAGCTCCGACGAACTTGAAAACGTTCGACCCAGTTCCGGTCCTTCTTGGTGCTTGTAGAGGAAGTTGAGGCGAGCTCAATGAGCCAAGAATCAAGTGAAATGGTGGTGTGTAGCTCGAGATATCAAGCTCGAACCGAAAATGGTGGTTTTCGGTTCGGGCAGTGCCGCCGCCGCTACAAGCCGCGCCGCCTTGTAAAACTGCTCTGGGAGCTAGAGCAACTCAAGACGAACGCCTGGGACTTGGTTTGAGGTCGAGAGGTGGTCTGTGGAGGGAGAACAATTAAGGAGAAGTTTGCTCTCTATTTCGGTTGAGAGAGAGGGATGCGCGAGCTGAGAGAGAGAAAGCACTGTGCTTTCCAAAAAAATAAAGAAAGAAAGAAAGAAAGAAAGAGAGGGAGGCCGGTGGAAAATTAGGGTTTCCCAAAAATTTCTATATATACAAGTTTCGGAAAACTTCTAAATTCGATAACTAAATCAGAAAAAATCCGATCTTTGTGTTCCACACGTGTACGGACTCGTATCGACGAGTTCTACAACTATCATGAAGGACGTTTCTCCAAATTTTATACGTAGAAAAAGTCGATTTCTCAAACCGAGCATTTCGAGCTTTTCGTTAAAATAAACGTTTCGAAACTTCGATTAATGTAAAAGTGAATTATTATCAAACAATAATCGTTAAATCGTATAATAATCACTCAACACAATTACTCGAATTTAAAATGGAAATTGCGGGTATTACAATCTACCCCCCTTAAAGGAATTTCGTCCCGAAATTCAAGTACCCAATTCCCCAAAAAGCTGTGGATACCTCGTCTTCATGTCAGATTCCAACTCCCATGATGCATCACCCTCATCATGATGACTCCACAACACCTTCACGAGATCAACCTCTTTCCTACGAAATTTCTTTGTAGACCTATCCAAGATACGAACAGGTTCAACTACAAACGTCACATCCGTGTTCACTTCGATCGTACCGTGATCAATCACGTGAGACTCGTCTCGAACATACTTCCTGAGCATAGACACATGGAAGATATTGTGCACACCCTGACATGCTAACAAGTAAAGCAAGACGATATGCCAAGTTACCAACCCTTTCTAGAATCTCAAAGGGTCCAACATACCTCGGTGCGAGTTTCCCCTTCTTGCCAAATCTCACCACACCTTTCATAGGTGAGACTTTCAAGAACACATGATCACCTGTCTCAAACTCCAACGGTCTCCTCTTCAAGTCAGCATAACTCTTCTGTCTACTCTGAGCGGTTCGGATTCTGTCCCGAATAGTAGTGACCTTCTCTATAGTCTCCTGTATAATCTCGGGACCGATGAGTCCTTTATCCCCTGCTTCCGCCCAACAGATAGGAGTCCTACATGGCCTACCATAAAGAGCCTCATATGGAGCCATACCGATACTAGAGTGATAGCTGTTGTTGTAGGCAAACTCTACCAACGGCAGATGATCCGCCCAACTACCCTTAAAATCAAGAACACAAGCTCTGAGCATGTCCTCCATCACCTGATTCACTCTCTCGGTCTGTCCATCTGTTTGTGGGTGAAACGCAGTGCTCATAGCAAGAGACGTACCAAATGCCTTATGGAACCTACGCCAGAATTCTGAAGTGAAACGAGCATCACGATCAGAGACAATCGTTACAGGTACTCCATGAAGCCTCACTATCACGTTCACGTACAACTTACACAATGCATCCCCTGAGTACTTTTTTGCCACCGGAAGGAAGTGTGCTGATTTAGTCAACCGGTCAACAATCACCCAAATCGAGTCATAACTTTGCCTGGACCTGGGCAATCCAGTCTTCCCATTTCCAAACAGGAATCGATAAGGGGTTCAACATTCTTGCTGGTCTCTGATGCTCTGCCTTCACCTGTTGACAGGTAAGACACTTCGACACGTGTTCCGCCACATCCCTCTTCATACCATACCACCAAAACTGTCTTCGTAGATCCATATACATTTTAGTACCTCCTGGATGTATAGTATATCGAGACCTATGTGCTTCCCGCATGATCTCCTCTCTGAGGTTATCAACACTCAGTACATACAATCTCCCTCGAAATCTCAACCCTTCATCAGCCCCAATCATCCACTCGGAAGGACCCTCCACATCCGGGTCAACAGTCATCTCAGCAATCCTCGCCTGAGCAAACTCATCAAGTGTCTGACCCTGAATGATCCTGGAGATCAAGGTGGGCTGTAAGGTGATACTACCGAGAAAGATTCCCTGTCCTGCTCCTGCGGGCATAAGGTCAAACTCAGATGCAGCTTCTAACATGCGCCACTCCCGCACCATAATCGATGCCATGATTACCCGCGGTTTCCTACTCAAGGCATCTGCCACCACATTCGCCTTTCCGGGATGATACTCTAAGGTGAAATCATAGTCCTTAATGAGTTCCATCCATCTTCTCTGCCTCATGTTCAATTCCTTCTGGGAGAATAGATACTTCAAACTCTTGTGATCGGAAAAGAGTTCAAATTTCTCACCATAAAGATAGTGCCTCCAAATCTTCAAGGCAAACACCACAGCTGCTAGTTCTAGATCATGAGTAGGGTAATTCCGCTCATGTACCTTCAACTGTCTAGAACCATAAGCAACGACACTACCATTCTGCATCAACACACACCCCAAACCCTGATGAGATGCATCGCTGTAAATGACTAATCCACCACCACTAGTAGGAATAGTCAACACCGGAGCTGTAGTCAATCTAGTATTCAGCTCAATGAAAGCCTTCTCACACTCATCCGACCATACGAACTGAGTGTCTTTCCTGGTCAATTTGGTCAAAGCCGAAGTAATACCAAAAAACCCTTCAATGAAGCGCCTGTAATACCCGGCCAATCCAAGGAAGCTACGGATTTCTGTAACCGTAGTAGGGCGACTCCAACTCATCACTGCTTCAACCTTCGAAGAATCCACAGAAACTCCATCCTTCGAGACCACATGACCAAGGAACTTGACTTCACTCTGCCAGAAATCGCACTTCTCAAACTTGGCAAATAGTTTCTGCTCTCTCAACGTCTGCAGCACTATCCGCAGATGTTTCTCATGCTCCGTTGACGACCTTGAATAAATCAAGATATCATCCACGAACACTACCACAAACTGATCCAAGTAAGGACTGAACGTACGGTTCATCAAGTCCATAAATGCTGCGGGGGCATTCGTGAGACCAAAAGGCATGACAAGAAACTCAAAATGTCCATACCTGGTCCTGAACGCCGTCTTTGGAATATCTTCCTCCTTCACCTTCACCCTCAACTGGTGATATCCAGACCTCAAGTCAATCTTTGAGAACACAGTAGCTTCTCTAAGCTGATCGAACAAGTCATCAATCCTAGGTAAAGGGTACCTATTCTTGATGGTTACCTTGTTTAACTGTCGATAATCCACACATAGGCGAAGTGAACTATCTTTCTTCTTCACGAACAACACTGGTGCGCCCCAAGGAGACACACTTGCCTGAATGAACCCTTGTGCAAGTAAGCCCTCAATCTGAACCTTCAACTCCTGAAGTTCAGCTGGAGCCATTCGATAGGGTGCTTTTGACACAGGCGAAGTACCTGGTATCACATCAATGGAGAAGTCCATTACCCTCTTCGGAGGTAACCCAGGGATCTCCTGAAACACGTCTTCATACTCTGAAACTACAGGAATCCCTGTAATCTTTGAAGTACTACTCCCTGATTCAATATGGGCCAAAATCCATATCCTCATGGTGATGTCAGACTTCAAACAACGGTAATGAAACACCGGTTGTCCCGGCACATGGAAGGACACAATCATCCTAAAGCAATCAATAGCAGCATGGTTCGGGCTCAACCAATCCATACCCAAAATCACATCATACGTGTGATCCGGAATCACAATCAAAGATGCAGAGAACTCTCTGCCACCAATCCCAATAGGGCAATCATCACAAAGCATGCTAAGCTCAAGAGACACACCGAGAGGTGATGTAACACACAATGATCTAGTCAGAGGCATAGCAATCAAACCCAAAACATCCACAATCGAACTAGATATGAAAGAGTGTGAGGCTCCCGTATCAAACAGTACTCTAGCAAGAAGGTGATAAACAGATAAGGTACCTTCCACTCCCGTGCCTGCCTGACCGATGGCGAAGACTCTAGCATGAGCAGGTGGTAGCTGCCTCTGCTGGTTACCCTGATTTCGAGGACACTCTCTAGCCTGATGCCCTGCCTGTCCACAGCTGTAGCATAACCTACCCCGTGGCTTCGTGCACGCACGAGAGATGTGGCCTGGCTCGCCACAGTTAAAGCACTTCACCGGAGCTGCTGGTGCTATCTGCCTGATAGGCATGGCCTGAACAGGAGGAGCTACTGCTGCCCTGCCTGGAGCCTGATGCTGGAACTGAGTTCTCTGTCTTTTCCAGAACCCACCCCTGAAGTCTCTAGCTCTACTGCTTCCTGTTATGGCCTTTCCCTTACCCTGGAAGTCTCTCTCAGCAGACTCCTTCTCTCTACGAATCAGGTTCTGCTGCTCAATGATCTGTGCCTTAGCCAAGATCTCTCTCTTGGTCTTCAGCTCCAAGATGGCTACATCACGCTCAATCGAAGGACTCAAGCCTCTCTGAAACTTCTTGGCCAAGTCCTCATCCTCCATCTGCCTCACATACTTGTACAGTCTGGAGAACTCCTCATCATACTCAATTACAGTCATCTTCCCCTGTACAAGTGCAAGGAACTCTCGTTCCGACCTCTCCTTCACTGCTGGTGGAAAGTACTTCTCCCTGAACAGCCTCTCAAAGCCGTCCCATGTCAAGGTAGACACCTCAATGCTCATCTGAGTGATGTTCCACCACACCCTAGCCTCATCCTTCAGCATGAATGTGGCTAGCTTCCTCTTGTCGGTCTCAGTGCAATCAAGCAGATCGAAATAGGTCTGCAAATCCTCTATCCCACGATCCGCCACCATATAATCAGTGCCTCCTCCAAACTTGGTTGCTCCCAAGCGAGTAATTTCCCTTGCTAGCATTAGCAAGCGAGCAGGATTATCAACCATAGCCACAGGAGGAATAGGCTGATCCTCATAAGGTGCATCTTCCTCCGACTCGAATACTTCTTTGACTGGAGGGGCCCTACCCCTTCCTCGGCCTCTACCTCTGGCTTCGTTTCCCTCAATCTCCATTACCTAATAAGCATGATATACTTGATTAATACACGCATAACACTTAAACAAAGCATAAGTCAAATGCAAGTCCATATTAACCAAGTACTGATCACACATAACGATGCCTAAATTTCTTTAAAGTACTAACGTTCCTAGCCAACCTAACGCACTCACATACCCAATGACATTGTTAATACAGAAGAGCACACGATGGGGATCCGCTGCAGACGGGCCATCACTCGGTAAGTATTGACATATCACCAAATATGTACCTTACGCTCTGATACCAAACTGTCACGCCCCGAATTTCAGAATAACAATTCAAAATCCGAAACATGAAAATACTACAAACTCAAAATAATCATCCTGAAAATTTCTTTTCATAACACCCACACCACACGAAATAAAATCAAACCGAATTTAGTCTCGGTTAATTATTACAACCCAAATCCAAAATGTAATGTAAAGCTCTAAATGACCATACACACCTCACAACTAAATGAAATAACAAAAACTGCTGTAACACCTAAGCAGCTCGGTCACCTCCCTGGTTATTCTGACCTGCAGGAATATCCGCTACACCATTGAATAATGTACCGGGATTGCAACAACACAAAACCCGGTAAGCTTATGAAAGCTTGTATGAGTAAAAGAAAGAACTGTTACTTAATTTAATCTCATTTATCCCCACACACAACAACACCCAATAGTTTCCACATATGCAAGTACTAACAATCTCAATCAACACCAATTCAATACATCAAGACAATCCAACTCACAACTTCCTTCACAACTCTCATCATCGTATTTATAAAAATACGGTACTTGACAGACTAGAGCTCTAACTGAATCGTAGCCCGTCACCTGGCCTAGGTTATGGCATCCGACATATTTATCATTATCGTATTTCATCAATATGTATACCTATATACATATTTAGAACGTCCAATAATTCCACATACTCAACCAATCGTATCCCATCATCCACCCAGGATTAGAGCGTCCGATTACCCCACACCGGTCATCACGTCGACCCTAAACCCATAAATGAGCCCAACATATAATATCACATACTGAAATCAACCCAACCAAGATACACCATATTATTATGGAATTACACAATTGAAATACAATCAATTCATCAATTCTATTCAATCATATCATCACACAACAATCCACTCATCAATATATATTTTCCACGTAAATATATATATACGTAATCATCCACTCAGGAATGACCACTAATACCATCTATAGTTCACACAAGAAAATCATAAAAATTCATTTGTATAGTTAAAATTCATTTTACTTACCTATGGGCCGTGGTGATTCAAGTCCATGAAATTTTAAAACAAATATTTAATCCGCAAATATTTTTCACACAATTATCATAAATAAATAAATTTAAAACATTCGGTTCGTAATATGAACCACGTGAGTTTTACTCACCTCGAAATTCCCGCTGCGTCTTCAATATAATTATAATTATAATTAACGCCGAAATGACCCACTCAAATAAAATCCGTCAATCACCTAACCAAATATGATTCGAATTTAGCCAACAATTTCAACACATAAATTAACTACAATTTAACGGCCAGATTCTAATTTACATTAAAATCCGACGAGCGATTTCTCACGAATCGCTCCCCTAATTACCGTTTTGCACATATACGAAGATCCTACGGTCGGATCTTCGCCCATGACCACACAAAGCCTCTGGGACAGTCATATGATCATCATAACAAATTTACAAGTTCATCCGACGGTCATAATTTCACAGATCAAAAATCTAACGATCGAAATCGATCGAAATCACAAAATGCATAACTAATTCATACGATATCTGAAAAATGCGTATAATATGCCGAAATGATCGTATCGAAACATAGAATCATAAAATGGACAGAAACCAAATTTTAGACCTCCGGAGGTGGTAGGAAAGGGCCGCCAGAGTTAGGGACAGAGCCGCCACCGACCAACGCCAATGGTGTCGGGGCCGAGCTTGTCCCCTTCGTTTCATCATTCTGAGCAACTTTCATACCTAGTACAAGACCTAAAAATGACGGGAAGGGATCGAAAAGTACCCATTTATAGTCGGTGGCCGGAAAAATTCCAGAAACCGGCGAGCTTGAAAACCGACGTGAAAACTGCAACCTCAGGCCCCGATCCCTTCTGGAAACTTGTTCATAACTTCCTTGCGAACTCAACAAGCCAAGAATCACAAGAAACGATCATGTATAGCTCGAGATATCTTGATCGAAAACTTCGGTGTTTCCATCGGTTCGGGTCGAGCTCCGACGAACGTGAAAACGTTCGACCCAGTTCCGGTCCTTCTTGGTGCTTGTAGAGGAAGTTGAGGCGAGCTCAATGAGCCAAGAATCAAGTGAAATGGTGGTGTGTAGCTCGAGATATCAAGCTCGAACCGAAAATGGTGTTTTTCTGTTTGGGCCGTGCCGCCGCAACTACAAGCCGCGCCGCCTTGTAAAACTGCCTCTGGGAGCTAGAGCAGCTCGAGACGAACGCCTGGGACTTGGTTTGAGGTCGAGAGGTGGTCTGTGGAGGGGGAACAATTAAGGAGAAGTTTGCTCTCTATTTCGGTCGAGAGAGAGGGATGCGCGAGCTGAGAGAGAGAAAGCACTGTGCTTTCCAAAAAAAGAAAGAAAGAAAGAGAGGGAGGCCGGTGGAAAATTAGGGTTTCCCAAAAATTTCTATATATACAAGTTTCGGAAAACTTCTAAATTCGATAACTAAATCAGAAAAAATCCGATCTTTGTGTTCCGCATGTGTACGGACTCGTATCGACGAGCTCTACAACTTTCATGAAGGAAGTTTCTCCAAATTTTGTATGTAGAAAAAGTCGATTTCTCAAACCGAGCATTTCGAGCTTTTCGTTAAAATAAACGTTTCGAAACTTCGATTAATGTAAAAGTGAATTATTATCAAACAATAATCGTTAAATCGTATAATAATCACTCAATACAATTACTCGAATTTAAAATGGAAATTGCGGGTATTACAGATTGTTAAAGGATGACCTTAATTATCATGGAGTATTTTTTGTTACCTGAATTATCATAAGACAATCCAAAAATACAAAATTGTTCCAAAACGGAAAGGTAAAGCTAAGAGAGGTCTCCACTTAAGAGCCTTATATCAAAACCCTAGGTTTCGAGTAATAGTGGCGATGGCTTCTCCGATTGCTAGTAGGGCATTCCGACGTCGGTCTCTCTCAGGTGGCAATGACAGGAAGACGGATTCCTCTCTTTGGTGAACAGCGGCAGTGTTTTGGCCGGATTAAAGCTCAACTCCATATCGGGTTAGGATACTTTTTTGGATTTCAGTTCGCAGCCGACGTTGAGTGCAGTGAACGGCTCGGTAAAGGAGAGTTGTGATCGGATCGTCCTAGGCTTGGTAGATGGTATCTTTGATCAATTTTGGTTCAGTAGCGATGGCGGGAGGTAGAGGCTTCGATCCACTTGTAGGTGCATGTTTGGCTGCCATGGGCTCTCAGCTGGGAAGACCACCAGACTAAGGTGATGGTGCAACGGCTCCAGTGGTGTCTCTAACGGTTTGGTTCAGGCTGGTCCAAGGACAAGGATGAGGGTAGTGGGGGTGGGTTGGGCTTTTAGCTTCAGCTCGTTTTCCCTCTTCACCCCTGCTTGGGCTAGATTTTGGGCTGGACTTTCTGGTGGGTTCGTTGTGGGCTGGTTTCAACATGATTCCTAACTTAAGGCTGTTCACTGCAGTGACTAGTGGAGGGGTGCACCAAGAGGGTCATTAGGCCCAAGCTAGTTAAGGCAGATACGGAGAGTTGTTGTGTAGGAATAAATTTAGTTGTTAGTTTTTTCTTTGCAGTTTTAGTTGTTAGTTTTTTCTTTGCAGTTCCTTTTGGATTTTAGTTTTTTAGATTTTCTTCTTAGAATTGTAGTAATGAATAATTGAGCAGGGGATGTAATTGAGTGGTCTTCAGATCTCTCTAGCTTGATCTAGTAAGGTCGTATGATTATTATAAATGGAATTATTTTTGTTCTCCTAAAAAAAAAATAAGACACTCCAAAATGACATTTTTTTATCAAATTCCCATTAAAATAACTCCAATGAGTTATTTATCTGCAAAGATTTCTCTGCAAGAGGATTTAATTTTCTAATCAAGTATTTTAACATTTTTGTAAAAAAAATATTTATAATTGACAAAAGAATTGGATGAGAATTGTTATTGATGTTAATAAATTTTTTTTTTTTCCGAACAATTTCCGTATTGTAATTGAAAATCTGTAAATAAAAAGGAAATACGACCCATTAACTATAATTGATTATATGATTGATGTGAAAAAAGTTTAGGAAATAGAGGTACTATAAGATAATATTTATATATATTTTTAATGATATTAGACTATCAAAACTTGGGTCCAGCCCAATACCATTTGGTTTAGTGTATCAGTCTCTCTTTTATAAGTAGGAGGTCGTGAGTTCGATCCAGAATAGACTAGTTGTTATTTATTTGATAAAAAAAAAACTCTTAGACAAATAAGACACCCACCGTGGGAATCTAACCCAGAATAACAAAGTTGAGAGCCCTACACTCTACCAATTGAGCTAGACTATATTTCATTCACTCATCTATTTAATACATCATATATAAATTCCAAAAATTAAAACTGGGGCACGGGACCCAACATGCTCATGCTTCCGTCCGCCACTGAGTATGTCTATGCTCAATTTGGGAAGGGATAAGGTGGTAAAAATATCAGTATGATGTTAAGCCTCCCAGCTTCACTGGATTCCAAACTTCATTTGAAAAATAAAAGTGGGGTTGAAGAACCAATTTGGTGTGATGCTTTGGGGATGTGGTTTGACTACTAAAAAAAACTCAGTTTGTTTCGACATGAATAGTATTTGCGACGGCAATCTTCGCTTTTCCACGGAAATGAAGGCGTTGTAATTGGTAGCATCACAAAATTAATTACCACGGTAAAATTTCATGGCAAAAGACATTCCGCAACGGTAAATTTTACCGTTGTAGTGACAAAATAACTTTGCCATGACATTTGGGTTGTCGCAAAAATGTTATTGTTGTTGTTGTTGTTGTTATTATTATTATTATTATTATAAAAAAGGTGCAAACTATACACCATATTTTTGTTCTGAAATACTAGTTACTATTATAAATTTATTGAATTATCAAAAATACAAAAACAGATACATTGTTGGGAAACTAACAAACAATCATGTCCTTGAGGACCGACCACAACAACAACTAAACATGCAAGGTTCTTGAGATTTGATGCATAAACCAAGGGTTGAAGAACCAATTTGATGGTCAGCATAACAAAGAACCTCATTGGGAGTTGGGACAAAAGGCTAACTAAACAGGGTTTTAAATGTCTATATGAAATGCAAGTTGGGCATGTAAGTTCGATAGAGACAACAAAGGGAATCAACCTATTGGACCCTAAGAATATGAAAGATGTTTACATAACAAGCTGTACAAACAATATTAGATCAACACAATATAGCTGAATTTTTATAGGATGGTCCTAGTTGGACCTCCAATTTGATATTTGGACTTCTCCTACTTATTAAATCTCGAATTCACTTTTTAAAAACCTAAGTACACCTCCTTAATTTTACCAAAACACTCTTTAACAATTAACTACGTATCTTCAACAATTTATTGTTATTTTTTTCTCTTCTTTTTTATCTTTGTGTAAGAGTGCTTATATTTATACCTTCAAATTTAGTATTTAGACCTCCATTTCCAAACTTGTACCCTAAACTTTTGATTTAATCCTCTGTTGTTATTATTATTTTATTTTTTTGCTCTATACACCTATCCTTTTTTTAACCCCAACACCTTATGTCTACCTCCAACCTCCACATCAGAGAGACCCGTTTTGCTGCGGATCATGTATTTAGTCGAACCTAGACAATTTAGTCCATAAACAGTGGAACAATGGTGCGTTGGTCTTGTTCTCTAAGCATAATTCAATCCTATAATTAATTAGAGAGAGATCATATCATTCAATGCATTCATAAGAGGAGAAGGGATATTGTTGAAGTGGCTTTCGATTGCAATAACTGTCATACCCTCTACCCAGTCAACCAAATCTGGAAAGTTAATGAGCTCGCGACAATTTGACATTTCTATAGACATTTCATAGGAAAATGTTGGTATCATGCATCTCCAATACAATGCAATGTGTCACAAATAAGTCATTCAATATTGTTGTTGAACTTGTGATGGCACGAAGGTTTTTCACATCCACCCAACAACAGCATATTAACCTTAAGGCCACTGGCGTTAAGGCTATGGAAACCACAGCGTTGATTGCAATAACAAATTTATTTCTTATTAGATTTCTAGAAGGACAAAGTTGGAAATAAAAATGTTGAAAAATCATAAGAGGTTTACATAGCAATTGAGGAGGTATGAATAGAATTTTCCCTTTTTTTATGATTTTTTGCTTTATTTTTTATTTTTTTTAACTCTATCAATTCAACCATGAAGAATGCTGATTAGAGCAATAATTCTTCATCTTCTTCGTCAATTGGAAAGGTGGTACCATAGTTAAGAAAACATGGGTAATCTATTATGTTGTGTACAAGTTAATCAATTTACAGTAGTTATGACGAAACAATTTGGTAAGATTATAAAGAAAGTGTGAAGACCCAAATTTTCATATAATAAATTTATGTAATTCAATAATTGTTATATTAATTGAATTATGATATTTGGGATTAATTGGAATGTCGTGGTTTGAGAAAGTTGGTTTCGAAGGATTTTATTTTCGAAAACGAACGTTATTTAGGGGGTCGTGAAAATTGACTTTTTATATGTTCAAAATTTGGGAAAACTTCCTTCATGAAAGTTGTAGAGCTCGTCGATACGAGTTCGTGCATATGTGGAACGTAATATTCGTAGCTCGTATGAATAAGTTATGAATATTTGAAAATTAGAATTTTTCTATAAATAGTATGAAAAATCAGATTTTTCTTTAAGGACGAAAAAACTTAATTTTTGCACATCACCCCGCCCCCGTTTTCTCTCTGTCGAGCGAAGCCCTTACCCTTGCTTGCCGACCCGACCCGGTGCTAGTGGCGCCGTCACTCCACCGTCGGCCATGACCCGGCCCTTCTCGGCTTCGCATTCCCGCGCCTGGCTGCTCCCCGCCCTCGCCTCGTCCATCCACTGCCTCTAGCCTTGGATCGAAGCTACCTCAGTCACCGAAAGGTAACCCGGCCAGATCTCCACTTTTTCGGCATCATCTCGCCCGATCAACCCCATTTTCGTGATGTGCTCTTCCTCTTGATCATCCCCATATGTGGCTTGCATCACGATTTTGAGTGTAGAGTGATAGATCAAGAGTTGAAGGTTTCGACGTCCCTGATTTAATCTGGAAACTGATTGGAGGGCCGAGATTAATCCAACTTCAAAGCCCGATCTAGGACGATCTAGACCTTATCTTGGAAAAAGTCAGGTATTAAAGTTGTTCACAATTTCATTTTGAAGAAGTTTGTAGTTGACGACTTTTACATCGGATGTGGTTGACCGGCGTTGACCGTTGTCTGACAGCCGCGTGTGGCGGCGCGTCGGATCAAATTTTGAGTTGATATTATCTGGACGATGATCTATGTATTCAAACGAGCGTTTTGCTATATAACATGGTCATATTAGAAAAAGTTGATAAATAGTCAATTTAAGTTTTGACGTTACTATTTACGGTTTTTGAGTTTACCTTCCGTTTACGATTTACAAAGATCAGACCATTGGTGTTACTTCAAATTTTAATATGATGCTCATATGACTATACCGATGACTTTGTGTGGTTACGGGCGAAGATTCAACCGTTGGATCTTCCTATAATTGTAAAACAGTGATTCGGGAGGCGATTATTGAAGATTCGTCCGTCGTATTTTCGTACAATTTTGTTAGGATGTTTCCAAGGGCGATCCGTGAAGATCTAACCGTTGGATCATCATTTAAATTAGATCCGACCGTTGGATCGTCTTTATTTTAGAATCCGACCGTTGGATCGACTTTATTTTAAAAATCCGACCGTTGGATCATCATTTAAGTTTATTTCGTGCTTTGTTTGCTAAGTAAAGACCATACTTGATTAGGTACTTGACGGCTTGAGTTGACGAGCATTTGGATTATTGTGATTTATATTTAAGTGAAGACGCAGCGGGAGTTTCGAGGTGAGTAAAACTCACGTGGTTCATATTACGAACCGAGTACTTAAATTATTTATTTTTGTAATTGTGTGGAAAATATTTGTGGATTAAATATTTGTTTTTAAAATCATATGGACTTAATCAACTATGATCCATAGGTAAGTAAAATGAATTTTAACTATACAAATGAATTTCACTATTTTGTTGTGTGAACTATAGATGGTATTAGTGGTCATTCCTGAGTGGATGATTACATATATATATATTTACGTGGAATATATATATTGATTGGTGTGTTATTGAATGATGATTTGGTTTATATTTCAAATGCTTAAATTTCATAATAATATTATGTATGTTGGATCAGTTGATTTCATTGTGTGAAAACATATTGTTGTACTTATTATGGATTTAGGGTCAACGTAGTGACCGGTATGGGGGAATCAGACGCTCTAATCCTAGGTGGATGATGGGATACGATTGGTTGAATATGTACAATTATCGAACGTTCTAAATATGTATATAAGTATACATATTGATGAAATACGATAATGATAAATATGTCGGATGCCATAACCTAGGCCAGGTGACGGGTTACGATTCAGTTAGAGCTCTAGTCTGTCAATACCGTATTTTTATAAATACAATGTCGGGGTTTTGAGAAGAAAGATGTGAATTAGGGTTTTGTGTTGATTGGTGATTTGGTGATTGTTAAGATTCTTGGTTTCTTGTGGAGTGTTGACTTGGGTGAGAATAATTATGATTTAATTAAACAACCGTTCTTTCTTTTTACTCATACGAGCTTTCAAAAGTTTACCGGGTTTTGTGTTGTTGCAATCCCGGTACACTATTCAAATGGTGTTGCGGATATTCCTGCAGGTCAGGATAACCAGGGAGGTGACTGTGCTGTTTAGGTGTTGCAGCATTATTTTATTTCATTTGAGTGGTGAGAATTGTTATGCTCATTTAGAGCTTTACATTTTATTTTATGAGTAAGTTGTAATAAATAAACGAGACTAAATTCGTTTTTGAATTTAATTCGTGTGGTGAGGTTGTTAAGAAAAGAATTTTCAGGATGATTATTTTGAGTTGTAGTAATTTTCATGTTTCGGATTTTGAATTTTATTCTAAAATTCAGGGCGTGACAGAAAGAGACTCGTGTAGCTTGGCGCTAAAGGCAGAGGCTAAAGCGTGTAGAGCAGGGCTGCTCCTAGCTATACATCAAGGCTGGCATGAGGTGGAGTTAGAGAGTGATTATGCCATCCTAGTTGTTGCCCTCAACCAACAAACGGAGGACAACTCCGAGTTAGTCGAATTCTAGACGATTGTAGAATTTACATGCGAAGTTTTGATTGGATTGAAATTCGACACATTTCTCATGTAGCAAATAGTGTAGCGAATAGATTGGCTCACTTTGCTAGTTTAGATCATGTTGTGGATCTTTGTTTAGATGAGGCTCCTACTTTCATACAGGATGTTCTCCATGAGTATAATTGTAACACAAGTATGCTTGCTTGGGGTCTAGGTATTATGTCCCACTCGATCAAAACCTATTTAATAATATAAATAACGGGCGTAAGGCTGAGCCTCCCAGTTAGGCTGGGTTCCAAACCCCTTTTCAAAAAGAAAAAAAAAGAAAAAAAGAGACTCATACTCAATTTATAGAAGAAAATAAAAGAAACTAATTCAAAAATTGAAGGTAGCGAGTGGAATTCGCTCTTAATTACCATACAAAATTATAAATGACAATTGATTTAAGAAAATTCTATATTAGGGATAAACTCACTCTCGTTTTCAAATTTATTCTTATATTAGATTGAGGGGCCATTATTAGAAATTAATATCTTTGTTTAATTGATTGGAGGACAATTCCCAGCTCATGCATTATAAGAATGAGCTGACAAAATATGCTTACTTTTTCTTTTTTTGTAAAAGTAAATGAGAATTGGTCTACTCATTTCATTTCATAGTTTCTTTATATAGGGAGAGAATTACAGTGGAAACATAAATTACAATAATGATAGTAAATGCTGATTGAATTATAATTGTAATTCCTTGATTCCCTTTTCGTCAGTTACTTTGACGAAGACACATAATGTTTTTTTTCCTTTAACATTCCCCCTTGTGCCAAGTCAAAGATGAAAAGGTGCATGAATTGCTGCCTGACTAAAAACCTTGCCAAGTAACAAAAAAAATCATGTGGGACAAAAAATACACCTTAGTCGAAGGAAAAGAGTACAACTCACCTATTACATTTGATGATGACATGTGTGTGTTAGACTCCTCCTGATGTCTACACCTCCCCCTGATCCTTACATTAGTCAAAGGAGCTTGGAAAGCCTTCGCATTTCTATGTCTTTCACATGTCTCTCAAATACGGCCTTAGGTGATGATTTGGTGACAAATCGACCACATTCTCCTCAAACCTTACTTGATTCACTTGAATCTTGAGGAGAGTCTGTTGTCGCTTATTGTAGAAAACTTTGGCGATATGTGTTTTGTATTATCACCCTTGATATAACGTAGCTTCATCTGTTTAATGCAAGCTGCATAATCTTCATAAATACAAGTAGGCTCTTCAGTGGTAGAACTCAAACCACTAGTCCCTCGAATATGTGTAATGATAGTTCTTAACCATATACACTCACGAACTGCCTCATGTGGAGCAATGATCTCTGAGTGGTTCGAGGAGGTAGCCACAAGGGTTTTCTTGGTTGATCTCCAAGATATCTCTGTGTTCCCAATGGTAAATACATAACCAGTGTGAGAACAACCCTTATGTGGGTTAGAGAGGTATCCAATATCAGCTAAACCAAAAAAAATATTATTTGGGGTTTCGGTGTAGTGAGTGGCGCTTTCGCCATCAGCATTTCCTTTAGGGATTACAGTTCCATCTGCGGTCCCTTTTGTCTCTTTATAGGGAAAGAATAGTCCTAAGCCAATGGTTCATTTTAGGTATCGCAAAATGTTCTTGATACCATGCCAGTGACGCTGCATTGGCACTGAGCTAAATCTGTCACGCCCCTAATTTCGAATAACAAAATTCAAATCCGAAACACGTTAACACAACCAACTTCCCAGAATTTCATAGAAACTTTTTCCAATTTTATCTAAACAATTACAAGGATCTAGAAGCATAATCACAATTAGGACTCGAACAAATCGAGCCTGAAGTTATCAACAAGCATTTACAAAACTCGTGATAACAAATATACAAATGTACGCTAAGAGTATACCAAAAATAGCAGCACACTAACAAAATAGGCTATACCTAATTACTGCAACTATGCCTCGAACTCAGCCATGGTGGTCCTCACCTACAGGAATAACCGTTACACCATAGAATAGTGCACCGGGATTGCAAACAACAACCCAGTAAGCTTGTGAAGCTCGTATGAGTAAACTCAAATCAATTGACACCACCCACATGCATGATAATTCATAACTCAATAATAAATTAACTTGGACCAAAATCAACTCAAGTCCCTCAATCGACAATAGAAGAAAGAACCCACCCGTACTCTCTTTTAAAAACACTTGTACTCATGGGCCTCAAGTAACCCAACGCGTCACTCCCATGTAGTACAATGACAGACATACTAGAGCTCTAACTGATCGTAACCACTTACCCGGCCAAAGGTGTGGTTTCTGATATACTTGCCTCAGTCACCACTGTGACATCAGATCCGTAGATCCGAAAATATTTATAAAGTCTCACACAACTCAACACATCACTCTCAACACAGGATATATTGCATTTCCAAAAAAAGTAAATGCACAGTTAATAATGCAAATAATTCCCAAATCATAAGCATATCACAATGCACAGTTATATATATGTACGTGGTCATTCGCACAAGAATGCCACTAATATCAACAATAGTTCAATATCACAAAAACATTGAGAAAATCACTTATATAATAAAAATTCATTTTCTTACCAGTGAACCGCAGTCCTATGAACCGTAGTCCTATGAACCGTAGTTGATCGAGTTCATATCTTTTGAAAACAAATATTTATTTTTGAAAACGGTTTCACCAATCATCAAATCAATTCGAAAATTAAGCGAATCGGTTCATAAACAAACCATGTGAGATTTACTCACCTCTAACTCCTGCTGCGTCTTCTCTTATAGAAGATAAGGATTGGATACGCTCCGTAGCTCACCTAAGTACAATACGATCTTAACTCAGTCTACGAATCGAAAACGATTAAATTACGGACTCCCCTTTTGCCTAAAATTCTTAAATTAATCCCGATTGAGACAAAACTTCATCCGAGACCACCCGAGGTCTTTGGAATACTTATACAATCAACATATCAAAATTACAAATTGATCGGATATCCGGATCCTCACGGATCTAAAATCAATCGAACCGAAAACCCTATAACTTTGAAAATTCACAACTTAATCATACGATATCCAAAATTTATGAATTATATGTCCAAACGATCGTATTGACACATAGAACACAAGAAATGACAGAAACTGTTCTTCGGGTGGCCGAAAGTGGCCGAAAACCACCACCACAGTGGTGGCGCTGCCTCCCACCAAACTCAAAATTTGACAAAACTTCCAACATGAAAGTTCTTCATCTTTATTCTAATTGAAACTTTCATAACTACACCATAATCAGATTATGAGCCAAAAAGTAGAATTTTACCTCACAAGCCGAAGGATTCGAAAAACCTTAGTTTCAAAAACTCCAAAATTCGATCACCACAGATCAAATCGCTGCAAGCCTTCTTGGGTGTAGCTTCTACTTCGTCTGGGCTAGAAAAGCCCTCAAAGAACTCGAGCTGTAGTGGCCGGAGCTGGGAGAACCAAGGCCTGCGATTTGCAGCTCTACCGTGAAACTTCTCGGCCTTGTAGCATCTTGCACAGGTATACCTACGACATGAAACTTCACAGAGATGAAGTTGGGACTGAGGCGAAGAGAAAGAGACAAACGGCGCACCAATTGGTGGCCGGACGATGGAGAATGAAGCCGTTGAAGTTGGCTGGGCGGAACTGGGGTGGGGAGAAAAGAGAAAGGAAAATTTCCGCTTTTGGAAATTTTCGAATTTTCTGAATTTTTTTGGGATTTTTCATATTTAACCAAAATGGAAACGTTTTCCGAAATCCATAACTTCTTCATACGAACTCCGATTTTCGCGTTCCGCATGTCCACAAACTCTTGAATCAAATATTTTGAGTGAATAATTTCATAACTGAGACATTTGTACTAAGCGTCGATTAACCAAAAGAACTAAGCGTCGAAACCATAATTTGTACTAACTGAGACATTTAATAATTTCAAGAAAAATACGAGAATGCAATGTGTAGTCGGGTGCATTGGGCTAAGTACATAACGCACCTATTGTAGTTAGATAGGGAATTTCAGTTTCCAACACCTCTTCGTCATCTTCCTTTGGACGAAATGAATCTTTCTTTGCATCCAAATTTTGACCGATCATGGGAGTGCTAGCATAATGTGCTTTGTCCATATTAAATCGCCTGAGCATCTTTTGGATATATGCAGACTGGTGGTGACAGGACCCGACCCAGAATTTCCCCCTGAAATTCCAGGTGGCCCTGTGGGGTCTACTTTTCGAGAAAAATCAACAGAACTTTCCCCAAAAATGAACAACCCTAACCTGCAAAGAATTCAAATTACACTTCTAGCATACCGTCCTTATACTTCTGGAGCCATCATGCTCCCCAAAAACCAGCAACTCAATTTCCATAATAAGCAATTCTCATAGGTTATCAGAGCAATTCTAAAACAAATAAAAAGAGGATAAGGATCGATAGATCCTACAATGCGGAAGTAGTGCTAGCTATGCCTCAACTCTATGTACGTCCGATCTCGACTAATATCGCCTGCAAACTAGGCATTTGAAACCAAAAGGCCCAGGGGAAAATAATTTAAAAACACATTAGAGTGAGTTGACAAAAATAATTAACAATATAATTTAATTGAACGAACTTTAATACTTTCCCATAATTTGAAATATTTACAAAAATTTCAATGCATGCCACATTTATAAAATATATTTCTTGCTACATGAAAACTCGTACAAATAGACCAGCCTCGCCGGTTAGAAGACATCGGGCCAGTCTCGCTAGTCAAATAATAATATCATACGGGGAAGAACAATTATCACCATACAAGTATATCAGAGCCCCTCAAGCTCTATCCTCGATTCCCTCACATATAAATTATGTGAGGAGGAGAAATAACAACATCTAATACTCACGTGAGGAGGAGAATAAATGACCTCGACTTCATTCACAAACACAAAGTAAGTGAGAAGGAGACACAATAACCAAGTTGAGTATGGTGAAGGAAAATAATCCAAAAACTCGTAAATTCATAAAACTTCCCCAATTCCTCGCGAAAAAATACGTATATTCCATTGACATGGCCCCGCACGTCAAACTATTCTCAAATTCATAAACAAGTCGGCGAGAATAATAAGTGTAAATAATTTCCTTGAAAATCTCATCTCCGATAATATTCCAGAATCTCAAAATCGACGAATAAAATATAATATTGAATTACGGAAATCACCTCAGAAAATAATTCGTCGAAAATCACATAAATTACATTTTCAAATAATAATCATATATCAGAGATAAATATCGAAAGCTCAATATCCAAAAAAATAGTGTCACAAATACATTTCTCAAATCATAATCGAGATAAATCATAATTAATCTCCGAAATCAATTCATATTCTAAAAAACAAATCATAAATCCATATTCGAGCATAATAAATTCATATGGAAAAACTAATACCAAAATTATAATCTAAAACAAAATATTATGCTCGCTAAATAAAACGATAATTAAATAAATCAATAATTTCAAAATAAATACATGCATCATTATTTAAAACAAAAGTCCACTCACAGTATACGGCTAAACTTGTCATTTATTCGAAGTTTCCTTCGTGTGATTCCTCCTCACATCATGTATAAATATAACGCTCGTAAATAAATAATTACATGACGGAAATCTAAATTTACGGTAATTAAATCGAATTCCTAAACGTCTCCTTTTATCTTAACTCCCTCAATTCTCCTTGATATCCATCCAAACTTCATCAAATTCACATATATCAACTCTTCATCAATTATGTGATTTAATTAACTAAAAAACAGAATTTAAGTCACTGTTCACCGCTGCACTGTTCACCCGACGCACTGTTCACACGGCTGTTAACTCCTTCGATGGTCACCAAATTTTAGCAGGACTTTCATCTCAACCTCCTAAGAAATTCTCTTAACTACCACAAAGCCAGAAAATGACTAGAACTATATGAACAATTAAGAAAACAGTAAACCCAAATGTGAATAGTGACTCTGAATTTCAAACCTTCAATTCTTCCTTCATGCTTCAAATATGATCAAGAAACTTTGAGGGATGGTTGTATGGAAACTCAAGTTCCGACCAAAAATCCAAGAAAACAGCAGCATCGTCCTCTTCTTCTCCTTGCTGCACCTTTCACAATTTAAATGAAGCTATCAAACTAAACTAGAAATGAAGAAAAGGAAGAGAGCTTTTCAACGACATCTTATACATCAAAATCCGTCCCCGGATGAAGGAGTTGTGGCCAGAAGAATGTGAAGAGGTCGAAGAGGAAGAGAGAATCGGGGGGAGAGAGAGAGAACTCGGTAAGTTTCTGAAATGGAAACTTACTACAGTAACTCGGCTATTTATAGATAAATTACCACAAACAGTAACTTTGATATTTTGGCCATAGCTTTCTCATGCGAACTCCGATTTAAGCGTACCACATATGCACACACACGGTTTAACGTCCTCTACAAAGTTCATGAAGAATTTTTTCTCAAATTTTGAGCCGAACAAAAAGTCATCTTTTATGGCCCCCTAAAAGTTCGTAACGGAGTCGAAAATTAAAATAACTCTCGTTTACTGTCCAAAAGACCTGTAAGTCTATAAATTTTTCTTCGGGTCATAACAAGTGGATTAGTATTCCACAAACTGGATGTTCTAGTTCAAAGGCTTAGACAGAATTGAGTTTTCCCATGATCCTTCATCTCAAATTCGGATTTCAAGTAACTCGCGGTTTCTCTTATTTCATCAAGAGTACTTGTTATATTCATATCATCGACATATACAGCTACAATTGCAAATTCGAAAACTTATTTTCTTTACGAATATGTAAGAGCATAATTCATCGTTCTTATAGTCATGGGTATACCACATCCACCCAGATTGTTTCAATCTGTAAAATGAGAGTTTCAACCTAATTGCAAACGCACTCCGTTGTTTAGAGTCAGTTGATTTGGGTAATGTAAGGCCATCAAGCACTTTTATATATATCTTTGAATCAAGATCCCTATAGAGATATGCAGTAACCACATCCATGAGCTCCATTTCCCGTACTTCAGAAACTGCCAAGCTAACTAAGTAGCGGAACATTATAATGTCCATTACTGGAGAGTATGTCTCCTCGTAGTCAATTCCAGGGTGTTGTGAGAAACCTTGCACCACATGACGAGCCTTGTACCTCAGGACTTCATTCTTCTCATTACGCTTTCTGACGAAGACCCATTTATGTCCTACATGCTTTACACTTGGTGGGGTTAGTACTATCGGACCAAATACCTGTCTCTTTGCCAGAGAATGTAGTTCTGCCTGGATTGTTTGTAATACTCCGAGAATTCCAAATTACTTCCTTGGATCTTTAGAAATGATTTCACTGTCGTGAGAGCGAGTACGAAGCTTGGAGAAGTTGTGGAATTAATTCAAACTATTTTATTTTCGAAAACGAACGTTATTAGGGAGTCGAGAAAATTGACATTTTATACGTTCAGAATTTGAGAAAACTTTCTTCATGAAAGTCGTAGACCTCGTCAATACGAGTTCGTGCATATGTAGAACACAAGAATCAGAGTTCGTATGATAAAGTTATCGCATTTAGAAAACTTCCATTCCGGGTATATAAGCATAAAATCCTAGCATTTTTGGAAAGTTGCCATTTTTACCCAGCCTTCATTTTTGGAAACCGAAACTGTTCACTCTCTCTCTCTCCGTGCCCGTTGCCCCATTTCTGGGCTCTCTTTTGTCCGGCCATATCTCCGTCCACAGACCTCTGAGCGACTTGATTCCAAAAGCATTTTCGTTCGGCTTGAAGTCCTTTAAAACTTCCTAGAAGACGTCGAAGTGAAAAAAGAACCATGTGAGGCGCTAGGAGGCCGAGAAGCCGCACAGCTCGAGCTGGAACTCACCCGAGCTGCTCTCCATTTGTCTGGCCATATCTCCCTCCACACAAATCTGATTGACTTGATTCCAAAAGCAATTTTGCTCGCCTTAAGCTCATTTAAAACTTTCAGGAAGACATCGTTGGGAAATAACCATCGTGGTGGCCACTAGAAGTCGAAGAACATGGTGCAGCTTAGTTGGAATCGCCCTCACCCTTCACCGATCGAGTTGTCCCTCCACAGGCCACCATTTCACACCAGACCACATCCAGCACCTTCGTCTCATCCTTGCGCAGATGCTAGTGGCACCCTTGCGCCGCGGCACAGCCGTTAGCGGTGGCGGGAACGAGTTATCCATTTCCAGCCGAGTCGAGTTCCAACCAAGATTTCTCCTAGCTCCGGCCACCAAAACTCGAGTTCTTTAGGTTGTTGAACTTGTATCAAGGAGTAGAACATGTAGCAAGAAGGACCGGACCTGAAGCAAACGTTTTCACGCTGAACGGAGCAGCTATCGGAAACTGCTATTTTTGGTATTTTTGATCACTTCCACTTGTTTTCTCACTACATGCTAGTTATGAAAGTTGCTCAAAATGATGAAACAAAGGGGAGAAGCCCGGCCCCGACACCAATGGTGGTGGTCAGCGGTGGCTCTGTCACTCTCTCCGGCGGCCCTTTCCGGCCACCTCCTGAGGTCAAAAATATAGTTCCTGTACATTTTTAGATTCTACATTTCAATATAATCATTTCAGTATATTATACTAGGGCTGACCTGGAGAACCGTAAAACCGAAGGAACCGCACCGAACCGCACCGAAAAACTCAGTTCGGTTCGATTTTGCAGCATATGTATTTACAGGTTTTACGGTTCGGTTCCTGATGAAATATGTTCGGTTCGGTTCCAGTTCTTGTTTTTAAAACTCCCTTGGAACCGAAATACAGGTGTCAGTGTATAAGTGGATATTAGGGCCGAGCTTATTTATGTAAAATAGACCCCTTCCCATGTGATTAGACACCACATCCGATCAGAATAATTCCTATCCATTCGATCAAAACCCTAAAGACATTGCGTTAGTCGTTCGACACTTCGACTCTTCTCCAGTTCTCTGACTTCTCTCTAACGCCGAAACACTCACTCTCTGTGCCTCCATTCTCCAACCCCAATTCTTATAATCAAAACCCAGACGAGCAAGACGATCGCCCTCAAAGTTTAGAACCCAGAAACATTGCATCCTTCGATTTGTGTTGGGCTGTTAGCCATCTGCGATTTGGTTGATGCAGGCCCATCTTCGACCTCCGTCAATGTAAGCTTTTTGTGATTTTGTTAGCCATCTGCGATTTGGTTGCTTAATTTCAACTGATTGATTGCAAAATTCAGTTTTGGAGATCCAACATAGTTCTTTCGGTACTGTAATGCTTAAGCATATGCTGAAACTTTGAGATCCGAAGAATTGTTAAGAATAACCTCATAGGCTCATACACTGTTCTGCTGAAATATATTGATCTATTGCACCTTGTGATCTATTTTGTCCTTGCGTTATGATGCAAAAAGAAAAACAAGGAAGCGCAACACCCTGTAACAAAATAAAGTTAGCCGATCTGCAGATTAAACACTATTTTTGCATGCTTGTATGATTAATTTGAAGCTCATATATGGAATATAAACTGTCCTGTGATTGGAGAAAGAATCTTGACCCAATTACCATATTTGGTCTCTGATGTTTCTTTTTGCCTTTGTTTGGTTGTGAATAAATGATGACACTGCTTTTGTTTTGTTTGGGGTTAGGAGTATGTGCCAGTATATGATGGAGCCATAGCCAAAGCAAATTGGGAGGTTCAGCAACAAGAACAGCAGGAGAAACAACAGGTGGGGTTCAATGTTGCTTCTGCAGCTGCAGAGCTGCTGCATCTGCTACTACTTTGGTTGTGGTTGAATATTATCATGCATTGATATCTGTTTTCTCTGAACATTCGCTTTTCTTCTATTGTGGTTGAATATTATCATGCATTGATATCTGTTTTCTTCCTTTCAATGTCTGCATTTTTTATGAGATTAGTGCTATTTGAAGATTGCCTTTTTTTTAAAGATATGCTATATTGCTTTTGCAGAGTGCTCTTGCTCTTGAGTTATACGTAGAGAACATGCTAAAGTTGGAGAGCGGTGCGCTTGGCAGAGTTGTTCGGGTCTCAGTGGTCACATATGTTGTGCAACTGCTGCTAGATTTGGATGTATGCATATTGAATGTTGAATTTGATTTAGTTATGAAAGAAATGTTGGCATTTATTTATGATAACACTATCATCTGATTTTTGCAGTTGGAAATTGGATCATTGAAGAATTCTCACAAGACCATGGACTATTTCAGAAGGAGCTGGAACACCTTTATCTGAATGATGGTAGTGAGGTATGACTGAGTTGGCTTAAACTAGGTAAATTGAAAACATGATGCATGTTAGCTTTGGAACTCTTTTTGAATTAAGGCTGTTTGTAAGGAACTCTTTTTCAGAAACATAGTGTGCTGTGTGGTTTTTGCTTTTGAAAATAGAACTTATGTATAGGTACTTAAATATAGGTACTTAAATTTCTTTTCCTTCTTAATTTTGTTGTTGTAAGAGTACCTCTCTTTCTATGAGGTCTCTGTTAATCTGTTATATAGGGTTGTTATAAAAGAACCTAATCTTCTTCTTTTTTTCTGTGCAGCCAAAACTGTAAGACACTTGACTTTCATTCTTCCGCCATGGCTTCAACAAGGAGAAGCATGTACCTGGAGCAGTAAACCGATATGTTTTTTAAAGGTAGTTTTCTGATTTTCTCTCTATTGAAGTCAGCTGGTTGTGTTTCATCACTGCTTTCTTTCTAAATGTTCTGATTTTGTTCAGTGCATTACAAATTTGCAATATCATTCTATTCTTCTTTATGTACTGTATTGCTATAGAGGGGAGCCAATCCATAATGATGCATTTTATTTACCACAATAGAATTTGATATTCATTTTGTGTGGGATTGATTGGACTATGTGGGATTGATGGTTTGAGAATTAGGAACTGGGCATTTTTGTATTTACTATGCATTTGAGGTGAATTGGTAAATGAGTTTTCTTTTGCTGTGTCTGTTTTGCTCAGTTTTGTTGTTTGTTAACTGTTAATGAAAAAAAAATATTGCATTTGTTTTGAGGCCAGGAAATATTGCTTAACGAAATTGCTTGGTGTCTTCATTTCAGGCCAGAAAGTATTGAGGTTGTACATACACTTGCAGCTTGCTGCCTTTGAGATCTATTTCCATGTCCAAAACATCTGCTAGCTCCTCTAACCGATCTGGTTCCAGTGACGAACCATCCACTTGCAATGACATTGTAGTTGCAAGCAACAACCCTGCGGTAGAACAAGTAGCAGCTGATCCAAAATCGACGAAAGCAACGAAAGCTTCTACTGCTCGCAGCTCTGCTGCCAAAAGGAAAAGAGGAGAGAAGAAGAAAGGCAAGCAGAGGTCGGACGTATGGAATCACTTCACGAAGGAGGATCATCCTTTAACTGAGACTATCGATGGAGTGGAGAAAGTGGTTGGCCATACTAAGAGAGCTCAATGTAAGTATTGTCCGACTCATTTGGCATGCAATTCGTATGAAAATGGTACATCTTCTCTTAGGAAACACATTGAGATAGTGTGTAAGGGATACCCTGGTAGAGTGAATGTAGAATCCGGCCAACAGGTTTTGACTAGTGATGGTAGAAGAGGTCAGAGTAGTTTGGTTAGTGTGAATTGGTCACAAGACAATTGTGTGGAAGCTGCAACCCATATGATAGTTGTCGATGAACTTGCATTTAGTTTCATTGAAAAACCGGGTTTTAGGTATTTTTGCAGTGTTGCTGTGCCCTTGTTTAAAGTTCCATGTAGGAAAGTCATAGTCAAAACCTTTCTAGGCATGTATGATGCCAAGAAGGAGGAGTTGAGGAGGGAATTGAAGTCTCACTGTGTGTGTTTGACAACGGACACTTGGACTTCTTGCCAGAATATAAACTACATGGTAATTACTGCCCATTTTATTGATCGGGGATGGCATATGCACAAAAGAGTGCTTGCTTTTTGTGTGGTTCCAAACCACCATGGTGTAACCATAGGAAAAATCTTGGAGAAGTGTTTGGTTGATTGGTCAATAGAGAGGGTTTTAACAATTTCTGTTGACAATGCCTCTGCCAATAAGCATGCCATTGATTACCTTAGGAAGAAAATGTGCAATTAGGACATAAAACCGATTTGTGGAGGTAAGTTTATGCATGTGAGATGTTTGGCTCACATTGTAAACCTAATTGTGATGAGTGGACTGAATATGATGGAGAGGTCAGTGGTTAGCATAAGGAATGCTGTGAGATACGTTAGAAGTTCGGGTGCAAGGTTGGATGAATTTAAAAGCTGTGTAGAGCAGGAGAAAGTTGGATGCAATAAAATTTGCATCTTAGATGTTCCAACAAGGTGGAATTCCACCTTTCTTATGTTGGACACAGCTTTGGAGTTAAAAAAAGCATTTGAAAGATTGAAGGATGAGGAGGATTCAAGGTACAGAAGCTACTTTGATGAAGAAGAGGAAGTTGAAGATGATGATGAAACTGAAAATCAGAGTAAGAAGAAAGTGCCTGTAAAAAGGATAGGGCCACCAAGTGATGCAGATTGGGACAATGCAGCAGTTTTTGTGAAGTTCTTGAAAGTCTTCTATGATGTGACCCTTAATGTTAGTGCTTCACTTACCCCCACTGCACACAAGGCATTCCATGATATTGTTACTATTGAAGCAGAGCTTGAAGATCTCAGTTCTATTGGGGTAGGGCCTGATTCAAGTGAAGTAGACAAAGTCTTGTACAACATGGCAGTCAAGATGAAGGCCAAGTATTCCAAGTATTTTGGGAACTTAAATGACTTGAACCAACTCTTCCTAGTTGCTTTGGTCTTAGATCCCTGGTATAAATTGAGAAACATTAGTTGGTTGTGTGATACAATGTTGAATTTGTGTGATTGGGAGATCAAGAAGAAATGTGATGAAGTAAAGCAGCTTGTGGTAGACTTGTGTGACTTGTATGGGCAGTCTAATGGTGCACATAGTGGACAGACCAAGACCAAAGGTAAAGATCCAAGTACTAGTGCAACAACTACTAGTAAGACTAGAAGCAAAACAAGGATTCTTAGTGGGAAGAGGGCTGTTATGCAAGAAGACTGGAATAGGCAGCTTGAACAGAATAACGATGTTGTGGTGGGACATGAAGGTGATAGATATTTGCTGGACCCTATAGAAAAACTTGTTGAAAATGATGATTGGAAGATTTTGGATTGGTGGAAGCTGAATGGAGGTAAATATCCCAACTTGCAATCATTGGCTAGAGATATATTAGCCATTCAAGTGTCTACAGTTGCGAGTGAGTCAAGTTTCAGCACTGGGAGAAGGGTAATAGATCCATACAGAAGCTCTTTAAACCCAAAAACAGTTGAAAAATTGATATGTCTACAAAATTGGTTGAAGGCTGATGTTATTATGGGGTTGGAGTACATTCCAACTATGGAGGAAATGGAGTCATACGAACAGATTGAAGCTGGTATGTATTTTTGATGTTTTTAGTTTACTATTTTTGAATCTGGTACAACAACTTTGGGCAATTTATATGAGATTGACTGTTTTGAGTTTTGACATCTTGCAGACCATGAAAAAGAGGATAGAGAGAAAGCTGAGAAGGCCAAGAACGCTATTACTGCTGCATATGCATCTGGCCCAAGTGGCAAAACAACCAAGAGTTCTGAGGCTTCGGCTTCTGCCCCTACAACCAAGAAGACAAGGCATAAAAAATGATGCAATTCATCAACAATCAAGGATGCATAAAGGTCTGAACATTTTTGCTTCATTTGAAGTTCAAATTTTTTTTGTAAATTATCCTAATATCATTGATTTCTGATTTGTTATTTTGTATTCAGATTTGGTATTGAATCTATTGATGGAAGGCTGGAAGCCTTGTTGCATTGATGAAAAGGAACTGAGAAAGCCATGCTGGAAATGTTTGATTGTTTGCAGTAATGCACTTTGATGAAATATTGATCATTCATGAACTAATTCAATTTTAGTTGGTTTGTTTCAGTTTGAGACTTTGAAAGTTTGAATTGCTCAGTTTTAGACTTTTAGTATTTTAGTTTGCCGCAAATTGATGCAGTTTCAATATTTTGTGTGTTTGATGGTTTAATGCTTTCATCAGTTTCATGCTTTGAGAGTTTGGGAGTTTGCTGGAAATTTCTAATTTGTTATGTTAGATGTTGATTGTTGAATGTGTAGATTGTAGATAATGTTTTTATGAGTGAATGGTATTTGCAATATTGAATCATTTGAATGTATGTATGGAAATCAGGAAAACTAGAAGCTGGAGACTAGAATTTGAATGTATGTATGGAAATCAGGAAAACTAGAAGCTGGAGACTAGAAAAGGCTGAAAAACAGTTTTGTCTATATGGAAAAACTGAGGAACCGATAGTGGAACCGAACTGATCTTGGAACCGAAAAACCGAAAAACCGAGTGTGAAACCGAACTGAGATTGGAACCGAAAACCGGAGGAACCGACCCGAGAATGGTCGGTTCGGTTCGAAATCGGTTCTTGCTTCAAAAATCAACATACCCGAACCGATTATCTCTTATCGGTTTCGATTCCGGGTTCTGGATTAAAAACCGTAGAACCGACTCAGGCCAGCCCTATATTATACGCATTTTTTGGATATCGTATGATTTAGTTATGAATTTTTACGTTTTGATCGATTTCGATCGTTAGATTTGTGGTCTGTGAAGTTAGGACCTTCCGATGGACTTGTAGTTTTGATATGTTGATCACATGACTGTCCCAGTGGTTTTGTGTGGTCATGAGTGAAGATCCGACCGTGGATCTTCATATAATTGTAAAACAGTGATTAGGGGGGCGATTCGTGAGAATCCGTCCGTCGGATTTTTGTATAATTTAGAAGCCGACAGTAGGCTGGTAGTTTAAGTATGTTTTGGAATTATTGGCTAAACTCAAGTCACATTTGATTAGGTAATTGACGATTTGTACTTGGGTGAGCTGGTTCGGTGTGATTTGTGTTTAAATTGAAGACGCAACGGGAGTTTCGAGGTGAGTAAAGCTCACGTGGTTCATATTACGAAGAGTGCTTTTAATTTATTTATTTTATCGTAATTGTGTGAAAAATATTTATGGATTAAATATTTGTTTTTAAAATTACAAGGACTTGATCAACTACGGTCTATAGGTAAGTAAAATGAATTTTAATTATAAAAATGAATTTCACGATTTTCTTGTCTGAACTATAGATGGTATTAGTATATATATATATATATATATATATATGTTTACGTGGAATATATATTGGATGGTGTGTTGTTGAGTGATGATGATTGAGTTGGAATTGATGATTTGTATTATATTTCAATTGCTTAAATTTCATAATAATATTGTGTATCTTGGATGGGCTGATTTCATTGTGTGAAACATATTGTTGTGCTCGTTTATGGAATTAGGGTCGACGTAGTGACAGGTATAGGGGAATCGAATGCTCTAATCCTAAGTGGATGATGAGTTACGATTAGATGAGTGAGTTGGATGTCACAACCCTTGTCGGGTAATAGGGCCAGATTAAGTGCGAGTATCAGACGTTCTAAATATGTATATATGTATATATATTGATGAAATACGATAACGATAAATATGTCGGATGCCATAACCTAGGCCAGGTGACGGGCTACGATTCAGTTAGAGTTCTAGTTTGTTAAACACCGTATTTTTATGAATACAATTTCGGGGTTTTGAAAAGAAAGATGTGAGTTTAGGTTTTGTGTTGAATTGTTGATTTGGTAATTGATTGTGAGATTGTTGTTTCTTTGTGGACGTGGAAATTTTTGGGTGTCGACTTGGGTGGAAATAAATATGAATTAATTAAACAACCGTTCTTTCTTTTTACTCATACGAGCTTTCAAAAGCTTACCGGGTTTTGTGTTGTTGCAATCCCGGTGCACTATTCAAATGGTGTAGCGGATATTCCTGCAGGTCAGGATAATAAGGGAGGCGATTGTGTTGTTTAAGAGTTGCAGCATTTATTTGATTTCATTTACGTTGTGAGGTTGTCATGCTCATTTCAAGCTTTATAATTTTATTTGTGAGTTTCAATTGTAATAATTAACCGAGGCTAAATTCGGGATTTGAAATTCAATTCGTGTGGTGTGTTTGTTAAGGAAAAAAAAAATCCAGGATATTATTTGTTGGGTTGTAGTAATTCATGTTTCGGATTTTGAATTTATTATTCTAAAATTCAGGGCGTTGTCAAAGTAAAATGCAATTGGAATTGGTCTACTCATTTCATTTCATAGTCCTTTTATATAGGGATAGAATTACAACGGAAACATCGATTACATTAATGATACTAAATGCTGATTGATCTGTAATTGTGCTGATTGATGGTAATCACTGATTCCTTAATTCCCTCTCCGTCAGTTACTTTGACGAAGGCACACAATATGTTTTTCCTTTAACACTCCCCCTTGTGCCAAGTCAAAGCGAAATGGTGCATGAGTTGTTACCTCACTAAAAACCTTGCCAAGTAACAACAAACACCCTGTGGGACAAAAATACACCTTGGTCGAAGGAAAAGAGCACAACGCACCTTTTACATTTGAGGATGACATGTGTGTGTTAGACTCCCCCTGACGTCTACACCTCCCCCTGATACTTACATTAATTAGGGGAGATTAGAAAGTCTTCGCATTCCTATGCTTTTCACATGTTTCTCAAATATGGCCTTAGGCAATGATTTGGTGAACAAATCTGCCACATTCTCCTCAGATCTTACTTGATTCACTTGAATCTTGAGGAGGGCCTGTTGTTGCTGATTGTAGAAAAACTTTGGCGATATGTGTTTTGTATTATCACCCTTGATATATCCTAGCTTCATATGTTCGATGCAAGCTGCATTATCTTCATAAATGCCAGTTGGCTCTTCAGTGGTAGAACTCAAACCACTAGTCCCTCGAATATGTGTGATGATAGCTCTTAACCATACACATTCACGAACCGCCTCATGTAGAGCAATGATCTCTGAGTGGTTCGAGGAGGTAGCCACAAGGGTTTGCTTGGTTGATCTCCAAGATATCGCCGTGTTTCCAATGGTGAATACATAACCAGTTGGGGAACGACCTTTATGTGGGTTAGAGAGGTACCCAGCATCAGCAAAACCAACCAAAATGTTATTTGGCGTTTCAGTGTAGTGAGTGGCGCTTTCGCCATCAACATTTCCTTTAGGGATTGCAGTTCTATCTGTGGTCCCTCTTGTCTCTCTGTAGGGAAAGAACAGTCCCAAGTCACGGGTTCCTTTTAGGTATCGAAAAATATTCTTGATACCATTCCAGTGACGCTGCGTTGGCGTTGAGCTAAATCTAGCTAACAAGTTCACTGAGAATGCAATGTTTGGTCGAGTACATTGGGCTAAGTACAATAATGCGCCTATTGCACTTAGATAGGGAATTTCAGCTCCCAACACTTCTTCGTCATCTTCCATTGGACGAAATGGATCTTTCCTTGCATCCAAACTTCAAACGATCATGGGAGTGCTAGCAGGATGTGCTTTGTCCATGTTAAATCGCCTGAGCATCTTTTGGACATACGCAGACTGGTGGATTAGTATTCCACAAACTCGGTGTTCTAGTTCAAGGTCTAAACAGAATCGAGTTTTCCCAAGATCCTTCATCTTAAATTCGGATTTCAAGTAGCTCGCGGTTTCTCTTATTTCATCAAGAGTACCTATTATGTTCATATCATCGACATATACTGCTACAATTGTAAATCCGGAACTTGTTTTCTTTATGAATACGCAGGGGCATACTTCATCGTTCTTATATCCCTTCCCAATCAAGTAGTCACTTAGACGGGTATACCACATCAGCCCGGATTGTTTCAATCTGTAAAGTGAGCGTTTCAACCTAATTGCAAACGCACTCCGTAGTTTAGAGTCACTTGACTTGGGTAATGTAAGGCCATCAAGTACTTTCATATATATCTCTGAATCTAGATCCCCATAGAGATATGCAGTAACCACATCCATGAGCTGCATTTCCAGTCATTCGGAAACTACTAAGCTAAGTAAGTAGCGGAACGTTATAACGTCCATTAAGGGAGAGTATGTCTCCTCGTAGTCAATTCCAGTGCGTTGTGAGAAACCTTATGCCACAAGGCTAGCCTTGTACCTCAGGACTTCATTCTTCTCATTACGCTTTCTGACAAAGACCCATTTATGTCCTACAGGCTTTACACTTGGTGGGGTTAGCACTACCGGACCAAATACCTGTCTCTTTGTCAGAAAATCTAATTCTGCCTGGATTGCTTCTTTCCATTTAGGCCAATCTGCTCTTTGTTGACATTCTGCAACAGAGCGTGGTTCGATATCATCGTGCTCTATGATTTCTTGAGCAACAGTGTATGCAAATATATCATCAATGTGTATGGAAGATCTTTCTATCAACTCATATGCACTCTCATAATCCATTGAGATTTCTTTGTTCTCTGGAATCATTTCAAACATCGGAGCGTCCTCCAGTATTGATTCATGGACATAACTAAAATCAGAGACAATCTCATGAGAGGGATTCTCTACATTGATGATTGGTTTGTGCCTTACTCGCCCTTTTCTTCCTTGGGTGAGTGTCAATCGAACCCAGTGGCCTCCCCCTCTTCCTTTGGGAGCCACGGCCTCAACCACACCTCCACTAAGTGTGGTTGTAGTGCCTCTATCTGCTGCACCGTGCCACTTGTTGGGGACTTCTAACCTTGCAGGCACATTTGCAGCTGGTATATGTGATCTCGTCACTTTTGCGATATCAGTAAACGCATCAGGCATCGAATCTGCTATGTTCTGAAGATCGATTATTCTTTTCACTTCACTTTCACATTGTGAAGTGCGGGGATCAAAATGAGACAGAGTGGGGACAAACCACGACAATTCCTGTCGTTCCCTTGGAAAATCCTTTTTCCTATCTCCCCCTAACGACGGGAAGACTATCTCATCACAGTGACAATCCGCAAATCTAGCGGTAAAGAGATCGCCTGTCAAGGGTTCCAAATAGCGGATAATTGTTGGGGATTCATATCGAACATAAATACTTAATCATCTCTGAGAACCCATTTTGGTACGCTGTGGAGGTGCAATAGGCACATATACTGCACAACCAAATATGCGTAAGTGTGAAATGTCAGGCTCATATCCAGTTACCAACTGGTACGTAGAAAATGGTTGGCTAGCAGTGAGTCTGAAACGAGTAAGTAACACTGCGTGCAATATTGCATAACCCCAAGCAGATATAGGCAGGTTGGTGCGCATAACCAATGCCCTAGCCACCATCTGTAGCCTTTCGATGGTGGCTTCTGCGAGACCATTTTGTGTATGCACATGGGGTACAGAATGCTTTACATCGATCCCGATAGACATGCAATAATCATCAAATGCTTTTCATATGAACTCTCCAGTGTTATCAAGCCTTGTAGACTTGATAGGGTGAACAGTGTGGTGAGCCCTTAAAGATATAATCTGTGCTAGGAGTGCAGCATTTCTTGTGGACAATAAATCGACATGTGACTAGCGTGTCGAAGCATCGACCAGAACCATAAAGTACTTAAAATGATCCACATTCTGGATGGATAGGTCCACAGATATCTCCTTGTATCCTTTGTAAGAATGAAATGTTTTATTTTATGTCTTTAGCATAGGAAAGTCTCGATCCTTTTTTAGCTAAAGAGCACGCTTTGCAAAACGAGTGATGTGCCTTTAAAATAGTCAATGAGGCATAATGGGAGGAAGGTAGTGCTTTTGGTACTTCAGATGGCAATGACTGCATTTGAGCAGTACTAGAACCGACACCTTGCAGTGTGACGGATTTTTGTCCCATTTTATTTTTCACTCGAAAGAAGGGATGTCCATATGAGTTCGTTAAAATATGGATCATCATGTCACGACCGGGGTGCCCTAGGCGGTCATGCCAAAGCCTGTATGAGTCAGTGTCCCACATTTCATTATTGGTGACAGCATAGGATTCAATGATCCAAATCGTAGTGAGGTACAGTCCACTAGATTGACTCATAAGTTTCTCTAAAATGCGTTTCCTTCCACATTCATTAGAGGTAATATAAAGGTATTCAGTTCCATTCTCACAGTGTGTTTTTACATGATAACCGTTGGCACGAATATCTTTGTACTTAACAAGGTTCGATTAGCTCTTGGTGTATACAGAGCGTCTTTGACTTTAAATATATCTCATATTCTTTAGAGTATTTCTATTTTAGTATAATGATAATCTTTTCATTCTAATAATTTTTTTCTCTAGATGTATTGCTTTACATCTTTATAGTGCTATTTTGAATCATGTAAATATGTGTAGTAAATAAATTTGAATAAATTCAATGCTTCAGAATAAAATTCAAAATTTATTAATAAGCCAACGATAATCAAATCAAGGTCTTTGTTCAGAAATCTAATTCATCAAACCATTATTGGAATAAACTTTAAGATCAAGTAATAGTCTAATTAAAAATGAGGCATTATGCCTTCACAACTGTTTTTAAAATAAATGAAGCAGATCAGTCAAAATCTGGGGCATCAGTTGACTGAGCAAGTTCCTTGTTGCCATTAAAGTCTGCAATTGTGAGGTTGACGTCTGGGTCATGGCCTCCTTCTTCCATATAGTGAGCCTCTTGTTCTTTAGACTCCCTATACCTCTTGTAATTGGCTGCTACTCTATTGCTTGCTTGGCAGTTCTTGTACCAATGCCCAATGACTCCACACCTATAGCATGGTTCAGTGCCAACTCTATCCTGTTTGACTGAAGGGTTCTTAGGTGCCCTTTACATCTTGTTTCCATGACCACTAGGGACAGCACCACCATCTCTGCGCCATACATTGGGGCGGCCTCCACAGCCCATACAACGACCCTCACGTCCCTTGCCACATGGTGCATTGTTGCCACGTGGGTAGGGATCAGCACGTCCAACCCCTTTTACATTGGGGTTCTTTTCACCTTTGACTTTGCCATAATTAGCCTCAGGAATTTTCTTTGTCCCAACGGGCCTGACATTGTTGTTCAAAAGGACCTCATTATGCCTCTCAGCCACTTGCAGTAGGTTGATCAGCTTACTGAAGGTTGTGATTCTTTTGTTATCATACTCCAGCCTATACTGGTTCGCTAGTATAATTGCTGAAGTAGGAAAGGTGGAAAGAGTCTTCTGGATCATATCATCTTCTGTGAGTTCCTTTCAACAGAAATTTAGACGTGCCTTTAGGCGCAACATGTCCTTGTTGAAGTCATTGACCCTTTTGTAGTCAAGCAAGCGGATTTCATTCCACTGAACGGTCAGTTCTGGGAGTAAGGTGTCATGAATGTTCCCAAAATGTCCCCTAAGGGCATCTCACAGTTCTTTGGGTGTCTTCAACTGAAGGTATTCCCAGCGTAGGCTAGGATCAATATGTCCCCTCAGAAACATTAAGGCGTTTGCTTTCACCTTATCAGACGGTCCATCGTCTTTGGGGTCAGTGGGAGTTTTGATGGTGGCAGTGTAGTCTTTTGCCACGAAGGCAGTTTCTACATCGGAAACCCAACGTGGTACTCAAGTCCGTCTGAGTCCAAAATGTCAAATTCAGGTCGAGTTGTATCAGCCATCTACATAAATCAGAGAGAAGATATAAATTACGCAGTCATAAAGACATCCACGTAAATTATTTTCCAATCGTATGAATTAGATTTCAAGACCAAGATTTGTAATGGTCACATTTTTTCTTTCAATGCTATGTGAAAATGCTTTATCACAGTAAGTGTGTATGGATAATGCGCATGAATTTTCATTATCATGGCAAAACGGAATTGATATGTTGCATTAGAAAAATAACTATAACATTTAATAATAAATAAAACATAGCATATAAAAATAAATTACATGACATGCTCAAATTGCACAAACATACAACGAAATATATGCTGCATATAATAATAGTAATAATATATCATGCGTAAAATAAAAATATAAACAATAGCATAATATAAAACATGCGTAGGCATAATTTATAAAAGTGTAAATAAAATAAAAACATGCTCAAAATTGCATAAATAATAAAGTATAAAGCATGCTAAAAAATAGTAGACATAAATGAAAATCTCATTCTTTAGATTCCACGAATATATATCACATATATAACAAGCAATAAAATAACATGCTCAAAAATAAAATAAAATAAATTCTAATTATAAATAATTAAATATACCATAGTATGAAAATAAAAGAGAACATACTTGGTGTCGAGAGAAACAATCCTAACGCATGTGCGGAATTCTTTCTTCTTTGGGCCGGACCTTTTCTTTGGGCCTGCTCACTTGTTATTTTCTTTTCTTTCTTTTTTTTTTTTTTCTCTTTTCGTGTCTGCTACTGGTTTGCAGATGGGTGCAGATGGCTGGCAGCGGGAGTGGAGGTCTGCAGTGCGCGGCCTGGTGGGCTGGAATTAAGTGGTCGAGGGGCTGGGTTAGGTTGGGCGTGCGAGGGGCGGCGCAGGCAGGTGGTGGCCTGCTGTGCTAGCAAGGGAGGGCGGTGGTGTGTGCGCGTGGAGGCTGGGCTATGTGCAAGGAGCCACTCGGAGGCTGGCAGCGTGCTGGGCGGGGCTGGGCTATGTGAGAGGAGCCGCTCTGTTGTAGGCGCTGGGCTAGAGGCTGCACAGGCGGGGTTGGTAGGGAGGAGGGTAAGCTGATGCGCGGCCGGGTAGAGAAGAAGATTTTTTTTTTTTGTTAGTGGCGGCGGAAGAAAAGTGTTTTTTTTTTTTTTCTAGGATTTGGGTTTGTTCTTTTGAAACTAATTTTTTCTCTTGGCTATTTGCTCTGAGCGTGCTGATAACGTGTCAAAGTAAAATGCAATTGGAATTGGTCTACTCATTTCATTTCATAGTCCCTTTATATAGGGATAGAATTACAACAGAAACATCGATTACATTAATGATACTAAATGCTGATTGATCCGTAATTGTGCTGACTGATGGTAATCACTGATTCCTTGATTCCTTCTCCGTCAGTTGCTTTGACGAAGGCACACAATATGTTTCTCCTTTAACAGACGTGACATTGTTTCTTTTCATTTGGGGCAATCCGGTCTTTGTTGACATTCTGCACCAAAGCGTGGTTCGATATCATCATGCTCTATGATTTCTTGAGCAACAGTGTATGGAAGATCTTTCCATCAACTCATATACACTCTCATAATCCATTGAGATTCCTTTGTTCTCTTGAATCATTTCAAACATCGGAGAGTCCTCCAGTATTGATTCATGGACATAACTATAATCAAAGACAATCTCATGAGAGGGATTCTCTACATTGATGATTAATGGATTAGTTTGTGCCTTACTCGCCCTTTTCTTCCTTGGGTGAGTGTAAGTCGAACTAAGTGGCCTCCCCCTCTTTCTTTGGGGAGCTACGACCTCAACCTCCACTAAGTGTGGTTGCAGCACCTCTATCTACGGCGCCGTGCCCCTTGTTGGAAACTTCTAACCTTGCAGGCACATTTACAGCTGGTATATGTGATCTCATCACTTTTACGATATCAGTAAGTGCATCAGGCATCGAATCTACTACTTTCTGAAGATTGTTTATTCTTTTCACTTCACTGTCACATTGTGAAGTGCGGGGATCAAAATGAGATAAAGTGGGGACAAACCACGACAATTCCTGTCGCTTCCTTGGAAAATCCTTTTTCCTAGGAAAATCCTTTTTCCTAGGAAAATCCTTTTTCCTAGGAAAATCCTTTTTCCTATATCCCCCTAACGAAGGGAAGACTGTCACATCAAAGTGACAATTCGCAAATCTAGCGGGAAGACTGTCTCATCAAAGTGACAATCCCCCTAACGACGGGAAGACTCTCTCATCCAACATAAATACCTAGTCATCTCTGAGGACCCATTTTTGTGCGATGTGAGGGTGCAATAGACATATATACTGCACAACCAAATATGCGTAAGTGTGAAATGTCAGGCTCATATCTAGTTTCCAACTAGTACACAAAAAATGGTTGGTTAGTTGTGAGTCTGAAACGAATAAGTAAAGCTACATGTAATATTAGATAACCCCAGAAAAATATAGGCAGGTTGGTCCTAGCCACCATCTGCAGCCTTTTGATGGTAGCTTCTGCTTGACCATTTTGTGTATGCACATGGGGTACAGGATGCTCTACATCGATCCCAATAGACATGTAATAATCATCAAATGCCTTTGATGTAAACTCTCCAGCGTTATCAAGTCTTATAGACTTGATAGGGTGATCAGGGTGGTGAGCCCTTAAATGTATAATCTGTGCTAGGGGTTTTATAAATGCAATATTTCTTATGGACAATAAAGCGACATGTGGCCAGCGTGTCAAAGAATCCACCGGAACCATAAAGTATTTGAGTAGTCCACATTCTGGATGGATAGGTCCACAGATATCTCCTTGTATCCTTTGTAAGAATGGAATGTTTTGTTTTGTTTCTTTAGCATAGGAAGGTCTTGATCCTGTTTTTGCTAAAGAGCATGCTTTACAAAACAAGTGATGTGCTGTCGAAATAGTCAATGAGGCATAATGGGAGGGAGGTAGTGCTTCTGGTACTTCAGAAGGCAATGGCTGCATTTGAGCAATACTAGGACCAACACTTTGCAGTGTGGCGGATTTTTGTCCCATTTTATTTTTTTACTCTAAAGAAGGGATGCCCGTGTGTGTTCTTTAGAATATGGATCATCATGTCACGACCAAGGTGCCCTAGGCAGTCATGCTGAAGCCTGTATGAGTCAGTGTCCCACATTTCATTGTTGGTGACAACATAGGATTCGATGATCCGAATAGTAGTGAGGTACAGTCCACTGGATTGACTCATTAGTTTCTCTAAAATGCATTTCCTTCCACATTTATTAGAGATAATATAAAGGTATTCAGTTCCATTCTCACAGTGTGTTTCTACATGATAACCGTTGGCACGAATATCCTCGAAACTTAACAAGGTTTGATTAGTTCTTGGTGCATACGAAGCATCTGTGACTTTAAATATTGTGCCGTTAGGAAGTAAAAATTTGGTAGTTCCTCACTCTTTTATTACTTGTGATGATCTAATCATCGTAGTCATAGAGGAATTAGAGGCTATTAATTCAGTAAATAATTGCCTATTCCTTAATATGGTGTGGGTATTCCCACTATCAACTAAGCACTCAAGTTCTCCTCGATTCATTCCTACAAGTAAATGGGAGGTATTATTAAATAATCCAAAAATATATCTCATATTCTTTAGAGTATTTCTATTTAGGTAGAATGATAATCTTTTCATTCTAATAATTTTTTTTTCTTTTTATAGATGTATTGCTTTACATCTTTATAGCTATTTTGAACCTTGTATATATGTGTATTAAATAAAATCGAATAAATTCAATGCTTTAGAATAAAATCTGAAATGTATTACTAAGCCAACGATAATCAAATCAAGGTTTTGTTCAGCAATCTAATTCATCAAACCATTATTGAAATAAACTTTAAGACCAAGCAATAGACTAATTAAAAATGAGGCATTATGCCTTCATAACTATCTTTGAAAAATAAAATAAATAAAGTGGATCAGTCAAAATCTAGAGCATCCATTGACTGAGCAAGTTCCTCATTGCCATTGAAGTTTACAATTGTGAAGTTAACGTCTGGGTCATGGCCTCCTTCTTCCATATAGTCAGCCTCTTGTTCTTTAGACTCCCTATCTTGTAAGTAGTTGCTACTCTGTCGCTTGCATGGCAGTTCTTGTACCAATTCCCAATGACTCCACGCCTATAGCATGGTTTCTTGCCAACTCTTTCATTTTTGACTGAAGGGTTCTTAGATGCCTTTTGCACATTGTTTCCATGACCACTAGAGCCAGCACCACCATCTCTGCGCCATACATTGGGAGGGTCTCCACGGCCCATACCACGACTCCCACGTCCTTTTCCACGTGAATCATTGTTGCCCCGTGGGTAGGGATCAGCACATCCAACGCCCTTTGCATTAGGGTTATTTCCACCTTTCACTTTTCCATAATTAGCCTCGGGAATTTTCTTTGTCCCAACGGGCCTAGAATTATTGCTCAAAAGAACCTCTTTATGTCTCTTAACCACTTGCAATAGGTTGATTAGCTTATTGAAGGTTGTCATTCTTTTGTTGTTATACTCCAGTCTATATTGGTTCGCTAGTATATGTGCTGAAGTAGGAAAGGTGGAAAGAGTTTTCTCCATCATATCATTTTTTATGAGTTCCATTCCACAGAAATTGAGATTTGCCTCTAGGAACAACATGTCCTTATTGAAGTCATTGACCCTTTTGTAGTCAAGCAAGCGGATTTCATTCCACTGAGCGGTCAGTTCTGTGAGCAAAGTGTCATGAATGTTCCCAAAATGTCCCCTAAGGGCATCCTATAGTTCTTTGGGTGTCTTCAACTGAAGATACTCTCAGCGTAGGCTAGGATCAATATGTCGTCTTAGAAACATTAAGGCACTTGCTTTCACCTTATTAGACGGTACATCATCTTTAGAGTCGATAATGGTGGCAATGTAATCTTTTGCCACAAAGGTGGTTTCTACATCAGAAACCCAACAATAGTATGAATGTCGTTCTGAGTCCAAAATATCAAATTCAGGTCGAGTTGGATCAGACATCTACATAAACAAGAGAGAAGATATATAAATTACGCAGTTATAAAGACATCCACATGAATTATTTTCCAACAATATGAATTAGATTTCAAGACCAAGATTCTAATAGTTACATTTTTTTCGATGCTATGCGAAAATGCTTTATCACACTAATTATGTATTTATAATGCGCATGAATTTTCATTATCATGGCAAAACTCAATTTATATATAACATTCTAAATAAAACAATTATAATATAAATGCATGCGTAGGAATAATTATACAAGCGTAAATGAAATAAAATATGCTCAAAATTTCATAAATAATATATATCAAAATATATATGGCATGCTCAAAATAAAATATAAACAATAGCATAGAGTAAAAGCATGCGTAGACATAATTATATAAGCGTAGATAAAATTCACAAAATATGCTCAAAATTTTATAATAAAAACATAAACAATAAAATACAAGGCATGCTTAAAAATATTAAACATAAATAAAATTCACATGCTTTAGATTCCACGAATATATATAATACATATAATAAGATATATGAAGAGTGGAACGAAAAAAATAAAATAAAAAAAACATACTTGGCCTCGAGAAAACAAAACAATCCTAGCGCACACACGTGTTGATGCAAGCGTGCGTAGCAATGTTTTTGGGCTTGAGAAAAACTGGGTCGCTTCCCCTCTCTTTTCAGTAGTGGACCAAGGGCCCTTGTTCTTTTTTTTTCCTGGGCCGCAGCGCCTGCTTTTTTTTTTTTGGCCAGGTCTTTTTGTAATACCTTGAAAATTTAAATTAATTTCCGATGACTTTTTATAAATAATTTCGTGGTCATAAGCACGATTAAAAAGTTTGGAGAGGTGGTGGAATTAGTTCGGACGATTTTATTTCGAAAACGAACGTTATTTAGGGTTTATGAAAAATCGACTTTTTATACGTTTGGAATTTGGGAAAACTTCATTCATGAATGTTGTAGAGCTCATCGATATGAGTCCGTGCATATGCGGAACATAAGGATCGGAAAACCGTATGAATTAGTTATCGCATTTAGAAGAAATTTTCAATTCAAGTATATAAGCTTAAAACCCTAGTTTTTTTGGAAAGTTTCCATTTTTTCACCTGGCCTCCCATTTTTGGAAACTCGGAACCGTTCCTCTCTCTCCCCCGCGCGTCTGAGCCCAGTAAAACAGAGCAAAGCTCTTCGGCCTCGTTCTCCCTCCACCGGCCACCAAACGACGCCGGATCACGTCCCACTCCCTCGTCTCGACCTTGCACAGCTGCCAATGGCAGCCTTATGCCGAGGCACGACCGGTAGCGGTGGCGGGAAGCTCCATATGGTTTAAGCTCGATTTGGTTCCAAGCTTGATAACTCGAGCTACCGGCCACCAATCCTTACCAAACTTCATCCTCGAGCTCGCCTCGACCTCCTGAAGCTCCCAGAAGCAGTCTTGCAAGGCGGTGCAGATCGTAGCAGTGGTTGGAAGCTAGCCCTGATCTAGATCGAAAACCAACCTTCGATCCAAATACCTTGAGCTACAGGACGACGTTTTGAGTGATTCTTAGCCTGGTGAGCTCACCTTGAGTTGCTGAATACTTCTTCAGAAGGGATTGAAGCAAGTTGTTGAAGTTTTTAAGTAGAATGGAGCACCCACCGTTTTCAGAAAATTTTCCGGCCACCGTAGCTTCCAAGGTAGATTTCGATTCCTTCTTGATGTTATTTGATAGCATGCCTTTGGAGCTGTTTGATAAGCTTAATGAGATGAAGAAGAGCAGCCCAGCCCCGACACCATTGGTGGTGGTCGGCGGCGGCTCTGTCACTAACTCCGGTGACCTTTTCTGGCCATCTTCGGGGGTCACAAGAGTATCTTCTGTGCATTTTTAGATTCTACATTTCAATACGATCATTTTAATATATTATACATAATTTTTGGATATCGTATGATTTAGTTATGAATTTTTAAGATTCGATCGATTTCAATCGTTTGATTCATGATCTGTGAAGTTAGGACTGTCTCATTGACTTGTAGTTTTGATATGTTGATTGTATGACTGCCCCAGTGACTTTGTATGGTCATGGGTGAAGATTCGACCGTTGGATCTTCGTATGATTGCAAAACAGTGATTCGGGAGGCGATTCGTGAGAATCTGTCTGTCGGATTTTCATATAACTTAGAATCCGACCGTTGGATTATCATTTAAGTATGTTTCGAATTATTAGCTAAATTTAAGTCACATTTGATTAGGTGATTGACGGTTTTTACTTGGGTGAGCGAGTTCGATGTGATTTGTGTTCATTTGAAGACGCAGCAGGAATATCGAGGTGAGTAAATCTCACATGGTTCATATTACGAACCGAATACTTTTAATCACTTTATTTTTGTTGTAATTGTGTGAAAATATTTATGGATTAAATATTTGTTTTTAAATCATGCAGTTGATCAACTACGGTCCATAGGTAAGTAAATGATTTTAACTATACAAATGAATTTCACAATTTTTATACTTGAACTATAGATGGTGTTAGTGGTCGTTCCTGAGTGAATGATTACGTGTGTATATATATATATTTACTTGATTATATACGAATTGGTATGACATTGAAGAGTGTTGAATTGTGATCATTTAGTTTTATTATGGGTTGAAATGTGACTTACCAGATTTATGTGAAGTATATATCTGGACGGTGTGGTATTAAGTGAAGAAATAATGCTTATTTTATTTGAAATATTATTTCAAGAAATTATTATATGAGAATATGTACTAGTGATTTTGTGGTGATATGCAACGTGTATGAGTGTTAGTGTTTTGAGATATAACTTTCGGGAAATAATATATTATGGGAAATGTTATTATGTGATTTCTCTGTTTTGATGATTTTATTTAGATTATTGAATTGAATATTTACTTATGTCAGAAACATATATGTATTTGTGGAGTTCTTGTGATGCAGACAATAGTTGTGTGTGAGTTCATAAATGGTTTCTGGGTTTGACTTTTCGGAAAACAAAATGTTGTGGAAAATGGTATTTTCATTGTTTTGAAAATTGTTTGAAGATGTGGGAGTTACAGGTTGTGCTTCCTCCTTTTTGTGATTTGAGTAACATTTTGGGTCCAGTGTGACTTGCTTAAAGGTTTTGATCTAAGGGTCAGGTTGACCTAAGGATCCGGGGTTGCAGGTTTTGACCTCAGGCAAAATATCGTAATCACTCCTTTAGCCGGGTTAGTGATTACGATCAGTTAGAGCTCTAGTCTGTATGCCAATGTGTTCGGGTTGGTCCGGATTTTCATATTGATTTGTTAAGTTAACATTTCCTATGATTTTGTCATGATGTGACTTATAAGAGTCATTTTGGTAAAAGGTGTTGAGTTTTGGATGAGTTTAATAGAGTGAGTTGATAACGTTGTAATTAATATTTCTGATGACTTCTTTTGTTTAAATTTCTATTCTTTTTCGTTTCTGTTTATATTGTTTAATATCTCCATTTATTTTCCTTGTTTATTTCTTCCGTTTGATTTCCCATTTATTTCACTTTTTCATTTTATTGTTTGATTTTAATGTAATCTCCTGAACTAAATTATATGCAGGGATTACTATGATTTTTGATTGCATGTAATTGGTTATTTCCTGCATTAATTTTTTTATGCATGACTTATGTTTTATTTAGTTTAATTGTGGAGGGCAGTGATGGGTGAGACTCGTAGAAAGTTGAGAAATATTACTATGTATTATGGGGATAAATGCATCTTGTTAAGAGGAGAGATGAGTGATTCATCTGATTTTGTTGAGGTTCATTTGATTTGAGTTGTCACTGGTGTGACTTGTATATCATTTGATTTTAGATATGCTCATTGTATTGGTTCTCTGTAATGAGTCGGTCACCGTATTTGTATAAATACGATTTCAGGGTTTTGAGAAGAAAGATGTGAGTTTAGATCCCGTATTAATTCTTGATGATTTGGTGATTTATTATTGAGATTGTGGTTCTTTGTGGATGTTGAAATTATTGGGTGTTGACCTTGGTGAAAAGAAATATGATTTAACAAAACAACTGTTCCTTCTTATTTACTCACACCGGCTTGCAAAAGCTTACTGGGTTTTGTGTTGTTGCAACCCCGGTATACTATTCAAACGGTATAGAGGGTGAACATACAGGTCAGGAGAATCAGGAAGGTGATCGAGCAGCTTAGAGTAGCTGCGCTTGTGTTAATTTGATTTTCTTTTGTGAGGTGTGTTATGCTCATTCAAAGCTTTACAGTATTACTTTGTAAAGAGCGTGTTGTAATAATTAATCCGAGCTAGAGACTCGTGCTGATAACGTGTTAAAGTAAATGGGAATTGTTATACTTATTTCATTTCATAGTCCCTTTATATAGGGAGGGAATTACAATGGAAACATCAATTACAATAATGATAGTAAATGCTGATTGAGCTATGTTGAGCAAAAATTGTAAATTAATATACCCAACACAATTTCACTCTATCTTATAAAAAATAGAGCTTTTATTATGTCATGTCCGACCCATTCAAGATAACAATAATCTCTTAATTACAATCCCTCACTTTAAGGGAAAACCCTTTGATTCCAAGTACAAAGTTAACATATGGAGATGTGTGTGTTTGTGAAAAATTGCGGCTGCACCTGGGTTGTTTTACAGCCTGCCTACGTACCCTGGGAGGGATCAAGCCACTCGTAGTTCAAATTTTGTGGCTTTGGAGTTTCAACAGGTAGATGACCTATTAAAACGATTTTGGTTGGGTGTTTGAGTGAATTTGGTTTTAAAAGAACCAGAGATTCGGTTTAAGTTGTGGTTGCATCCAGATTTAAATCCAGATTGCCTACATACCATGTGAAGGGATCAAACCATTGTAGTTCATAACTTTTGGGAATTTGAGATTTTTCTTGGTTTTGTACCAAAGGGATATTTTCTAGGTTCCGGAGTATTTTTTACGAAACCAAAGCTTGGGTATTTGGAAATGGAAACCCGTAGCGTCATGCTTTGCCGAATTCTTCAAATGGGCCGAAATTTAGACATGGGCTTCTGTTGTATCCTTGTGAATCATGTTCCTCGATCCATGAAGCTTTTTCGGCCCCAAATTTAATACTGACACCTTCAATATACCGAGCGGACTCCGAGTCTCAATTTTTCTTGTGTAGAATTCGGAGACATGGCTTTTATTTTAGGCATCAATCCCGGCACCCGTCAGAAAACTTCTCAGAGGCCCAGCCTTCTTGGAGTCCAAAACTGATAAGGACACCCAGCTACAATTTTATTTTTTATTCCTTTTTTTCCTTCAATCCTCCTTTTCTTCTTTTTTTTAGTGCTTCGTCAGTTCGTCTTATCCCAAACCGAGTAGAACATGAGCTCACTACTGATCTCCTGCGAGTCCGAATCGGAGATGGATTTGTCGACACAATCTGACTGGAAGGAATTGAAATTGGGGGCTGGAATAGAACCCGTGTGGAAGACGAGGTCGTGGCTGGCCTTACAGGAGCAGAAATTCCAACGTTCTGCTGCAATTGGCTTCTGGGAAAAATCTCGTGTAAGAGTGTAAGACCTCTCTCACTTTAGCTCTTATCTAGCTCCTCCAGAGACTTCTTTAATCTGTGGGTGAGGCAAATTTTACTTTAATTGCCCAAATAAATTGAGAATTGATGGATTTTTGCGAGGTGATGACTGTCTTCATGTTCTTCCCCTATTTGGAAGAACTTTGCTTTAGATCCATGCTTGAACACCCCGAGCAATTATTCTTCTTCTTTTTGTATATACAGATTGCTCTATGCTTTGTCAATTGCTGGAATGGTTATGCAATTTGTCTTATTCACATTGATTTCATTTAATTGAAATCTTCATGTTCAAACCTGGAGCCACCGCCAAAAGACCATTGCATAGCTTTGATAATTATTTCAAAGCTTTTAGTATTACTGCACCTTGCCATTTTGTCTTATACCCCTTAATTGAAACTTTCAATTTGATTAAGGAGCATGCCACCGCCAAGCTTTATTGACTCTTTAGACTTTTCTTCATTTTTTTCCTATGGCAACACCTCATCAAGCTTGTAACTTGTGCAATTGTTAATTAAGCCTTTTGTTTTGTTCTCAGCTTAATTAAACCTTCCCACATGGTCTGCAACATTGCCAGAACTTTCATTTATGGATTTCTTGGATTGCTTTGTGCATTTGACCACGACTTGGGTTAAAGCTTCATCTCTATACAAGGATGCCACTGCCAGAGACTTTTGTTATCTATTTTCTTTTATGTCGGCACCGCTTCGATCTGCTATCCATCTAATACACCCTCCTTCTAGCGCCAAAAAATTATGCTGAGCAAAATTAATATACCAAACACAATTTCACTCTATCTTATAAAAAATAGAACTTTTAGGTTCGACCCATTCAAGATAACAATAATCTCTTAATTACAATCCCTCACTTTAATGGAAAACCCTTTGATTCCAAGTACAAAGTTAACATATGGAGATGTGTGTGTTTGTGAAAAATTACGGCTGCACCTGAGTTGTTTTACAGGCACCAGGAGGGATCAAGCCACTCGTAGTTCAAATTTTGTGGCTTTGGAGTTTCAATAGGTAGATGACCTATTAAAACAATTTTGGTTGGGTGTTTGAGTGAATTTGGTTTTAAAAGAACCAGGGATTCTGTTTAAGTTGTGGTTGTATCCAGATTTAAATCCAGATTGCCTACATACCCTGTGAAGGGATCAAACCATTGTAGTTCATAACTTTTGGGAATTTGAGATTTTTCTTGGTTTTGCACCAAAGGGATATTTTCTAGGTTCCGGAGTATTTTTTACGAAACCAAAGCTTGGGTATTTGGAAATGGAAACCCGTAGCGTCATGCTTTGCAGAATTCTTCAAATTGGCCAAAATTTAGACATGGGCTTCTGTTGTATCCTTGCGAATCATGTTCCTCGATCCATGAAGCTTGTAACTTGTGGCAACACCTCATCAAGCTTGTAACTTGTGCAATTGTTAATTAAGCCTTTTGTTTTGTTCTCAGCTTAATTAAACCTTCCCACATGGTCTGCAACATTGCCAGAACTTTCATTTATGGATTTCTTGGATTGCTTTGTGCATTTGACCACGACTTGGGTTAAAGCTTCATCTCTATACAAGGATGCCACTGCTAGAGACTTTTGTTATCTATTTTCTTTTATGTCGGCACCGCTTCGATCTCTTGCATCATCAAAAACTTGCTGCAGGCCCTTGGAAGAAGTTGAAATTGGCTTTGATATATGCCTTGCACTTCAACACATCTCTGACAAACAGAGTGCCAATTTGTATTGTGCACTTAATTAGAGCTTCAAGTTTTTATTTTGTCACTCTACCACTAAGCTTTCAACTTTTCTTTCTTCTCTTGACACGCTGCACCCATGAACACATGCTTGTCACTTGCTTTTGTCAGTCTCGTTATACTTGTGCAATTTAATGGAACTCTCTCCTCTGCAAATGCCACTAGAATATCATTCTTGCTTTCTTTTCTTTTGTATCTTTTGCTTTGTACTTTGGTAACCTCTGTAATCGCCATTTGATCTCATTTGTTCAATGAAGACGCTGCCTTTCATTTGTATTACCAACTGCTGTGATTTCAAGGCTTTTGTTAACTTGACAAAACCTTATTATCATTATTTTTATGCAGGTACAAAACAAGTACAGGAGCTGTGGTGTCATAATTTCCAGAGTTCCAGACTTTTGATTTCAACGGTGAGTCTTCTGTCCTTTTCTCTTAGTTTCTTTGCACCGAAAACCACTTCTTTGTGCTTTGTCAACTCCCACTGCTGCAACTTTAAGGATTTTAAATTTGATAAACCCTTTTATGCAGGTATAAAAGGCGAAGACAGCAACTGCAGTCAAGACTCCATAGTTTCAATTGGAGGGTGAGTCTGACTATTTAGACTTTGTTTATTTTTATTTTTGTGTGTTATTTGAGTTGGTGCTCTTGGGAAGAAAGCATGGAATTTGGGACAGGCCATATGGTATATATGGTGGTTTGAAAAAAGAGATGAGGGAGGAAGCGAGATTGTTCGTGTTGGTGTTTCAAAGGCAGGTCCCTTTAAATGGTGATAGGAGGGACTGTTCTGTTTACAAACCATCGGAGACACTGCTTCGATATATTCATCGGGACGCTGCCCGGCATGGTTCATCGGGACGCTGCCCGGCATGGTTCATCGGGACGCTGCCCGGCATGGTCATCGGGACGCTGCCCGGCATGGTTCATCGGGACGCTGCCCGGCATGGTTCATCGGGACGCTGCCCGGCATGTTCATCGGGACGCTGCCCGGCATGGTTCATCGGGACGCTGCCCGGCATGGTTCATCGGAGACGCTGCTCCGGCATGGTTCATCGGGACGCTGCCCGGCATGGTTCATCGGAGACGCTGCTCCGACATGTTTTCCTTTTGCATGGCATTGTTGACAAACCTGTGAATACAAAAGAAAGTGACGATCATGAAAGAGAGGGAGTCTCAACCTTTGTGATAAAAGCACGCTGTTGAATTCTTCTTGCTTGCAGCAGGGCCTCAGCTCTCTTCTTCTCATTTTCTCTGTCCCCCGCGTCAATATTGCTAGCTTTATATAGTGGACTGATGGAGAGAATAACGTGAATGTTGTTGACTCCCACATGAAATGAAATAGTTAGAGTCTCCTTTCTTCAAGGCTCTTTGAAGATGAATTGTCCTTATCTTTGATTGAGACGTTCTCCTGCTACTTCTATTCTTTCTCTTCTTCTGTTTTTTATTATCATTATTTGGCTGGAACTTTATCTTGTATAATAAAGAAAGCTACCAGCAAAGTGTAGCATGTCATTATGGAATTTTGCTCCTCTTTGGCCTCATATGTTCATTGTTTATAATTATTATATTGTTTTTTTTATTTTATATCTCAACAGTTGCCCCCTCAAGCTTTGTACGTGCAATCTTCTTTATGCATGCAAAGCTTGAATGTCGTGTATTATCGGTTGACTGATGACCCCCTTGTATGATTTTAGGTCATGGATGCAAGTGGCTACATTTGTACGGAAAGAGCTCTTGACGCCCGTGGAAAGGTACTTGAACAAGGTCCAGAATATCACATATCCTCATTCCTGAGCAGCATACCTATTCATCCACCTCCTAAAGATAGAGTCACTTGGGTGACTGAGGTACAAGTTCATTCAGGGTACCTTACTTTTGATCAGAGTTCCGAGGATCAAGTAATAAGAACCTGTCGAACTGATGGTGCATTATTTCAAGCTCGTACATTGGAAAAGGTCAACAATGATGAGGAAGGTGATTTTTTTACTCCTCAGGAAGATTTCTATCATGTTCTTCATAACATGCTTAGAGACAAACAAGACTGGAAACATACTCCTTATTTCCGAGGAGTGGCAACCCTTGAGCTTGGCACTATGGAGCGGACTGATTCTATAATGAGAAAATTTGGAGGTATTTTGGAGAATGCAGGAATATTTGGTGCTGTTGGAGTCTCTTGTTTTCCCTACCACTATTCTACAAATACATGGAAGGCCTTTTGTGAATTATGGGGGCCACTAACCAATACACTGCACCATGGGAATGGAGAAATGGGCATTTCTCTATATGATATGAGAGTGATTGGAGGTTTACCAATTCTAGGACATCCATATGAGGAATTTATTCCTGTCAACAGTGAGTTGCATTGCAGTGAGCGCTATCCATCTACAGTTGCTGAGCTCTTGCGCATTCACTCTCAATTGTGCATTTTTTTCAAAAGAGATTTCATTTATTGGGATGAGTGGGCTGATTTCTTTTACCGCGGGAAGTTATTGTACGCGGCGTATGGTGAGGTTGGAAATAGAAAGGCATATCCACATCAGGGCAGAATTGCACGGCGGCAACTTGATTTAACTATTTCTAAGGAAGGGGACCTAGCTGCATTTTTGGCATATTGGCTCAGCAGGTTTGTCTTACCCTCTAGTCATTCCAATCTCCGTCCGACACATTTTACATGGCTTCTTTGATGGCACAAGGCATCAGGGTTTCTTTAGCCCCTTCAGTATTGGGCTATATTTACCATGGTCTTGGCCTAGCTGCGACTGATCCAGAAGGGCCTGGAAATTCGAATGTTTGCTTTCCCATTCATTATGTTATTGGTTGGCTAGGAGAACACTTCCCCTGCTTATACAGAGCCCGAGCTGATAGTGACTTCCCAACTAACCATCCGTATTTGGCAAGATATGCGGGTATTGAGGCCATTGATTTGGATATTTCATCGGCTAGACGTGTTTTCAGAACTGATATTTCTGTGATTTACCGTCCTAGTTCATTTACTGAACAAAGCAGTTGCTTTTTGACTAATGATAGTGGCCTGTCAAGTGATCAGTTCGAGTTGTTGGTTTGTATGCACTCTTCATTGTTGCTGGTGAGAGTGGGACGTGATCTTTACTTGGAACCATATTATCCGAACAGATTTGCTCGCCAATTTGGCTTTGATCAAGGGGTTCCCTCAAATAGACTCAGTTTGGCCTTGCAAGAAGGCGTCAATGCTGCATTGAGGATTTAGCCAAGGCCCAGCAGATACTCCTTCAAACAGATACCGGCGCTCGCTTTTACATTCCGCACTCCACTTATAATGAGACATGTACCTGGACATATTGTAGGTGGTGGATGAGAGCTTGTGCACCATACCTAGGCAGGTCTGTGTCCAATGCTTATTTGACATTGACAAAACGTCGACTTGAGAAAAGAGAAATCCATCAGACAGTTCTCTTCCAATTTGCGGAAAGAGGTTTTGTTTTCAGTAGAGGACATAAGTAGGTCAACCACTTATGACAAGAATCCCCAACCTGCTAAAAGGACGAACAGGTCGGGTGAATATCGGAAAGCATCTTCGGGCAATTCTGAAGCTAGGCATTCAAAACGACACCGCAACGAGCGACATAGGGTCAAAGAAACTACCAGAGCACCATTTCAAAATAGTGGGGCAGCAAAGACTCTAAAGTATGCTCAATTTGAGAGATATGATGGTTATGAAGATGGCAGAATTGACGATACTACTTTTCCTCAGGATGATTTTGTTCAGGACAGAGAGGTTGCTCTCCGTGATGGTGACAAAATCACTACTCCAAGGTTGAAATTAGTAATACTGCGAGTTACAGAATCAAATGATTCAGAAGTGGAGACACAGCTAAAGGACTTGGAACAAAAGTCAAGGAGACCACTTGAATTGGAGCCAAAAAATTTGGAACCAAAATCAATTTGCTCAACGTCTAAAGAATGTGATGTAGGGGTACTAGTAGAGACCCCAGCGCTGGAGACAAATAATTCTGAACCAAAACCGCAGCAAACAGAGCCTAGGTTGAAAGATTCCAAAATCCAAGCTGAAGATGTCCATGACTCTGTTAGTGGAGCCACTGAACCTATCGATTCCAACGCCTTCGAGCATATTGATGAAGGTATTACCTCACTCACTGAGGCTACATCGACTCCGCATGAGATTTTTGGCGGAGGATTGAATAAACTCCGGATAGATTTTATTATCGCCGAGATACAACAGATCCTAGACAAATTGAACTTGTCTCAATCATTTGGGGCAATTCTTTATTGCCAGGACGAAGTTTCAAAAACACTTGATGTGTTGGAGTTGATGTTCAAAACCCTCGGATCTGGTAAGGACAGATTTGAGTGGTTTACTGCAAAAATTTATCTAACCTTTGACTTGGCAGCTCAGCTTTCTCAAGACATGAGCATTATTGAGAAAGATTATGGATTGGACATTGAGCGCATCAATGAGTTAATTCAAAACCATAAAAAGTGTCAAGCTGCTAAGAAAGTCCTTGATTCGGAATTATTGAGCCTTAATCAGGAACTTGAAAGTTTAAAGGCCACCGAACGAAGTATTATTGAGGTAGAAGAGAAAGCTCAACGGCTGCGCAAGGATTATGAGATTGCAAAAAGTCACCTTGAAAAGAAAATAAGCTGGTCTGAGGCTTCTCTTGAGCGTCAAAACAAACTGGATAAAGAGCTTCGTCAGGCAAGGATTGAGGCTTGAGAGGATAAACTTGCAGAATTTAAGAATGTCCAGAGCTCATTTAAAGTCCGGCAAGAGGAGCTTGAGAAGCAAATAGACACTTTGAAGTCGTTTGGTCAACAGCTTAAGCAAAAGCTCTAGGCTAGAACCGGCATCTTTGGAATTCTGATTTCTTTCTTTTTTTTTTTTTTTTTTTTGCTCTTTGCATTCTGTATTGCTTTATTAGCTGCTATAGTAGACCCCGTGAGGCCTTTGATGAACTGCTCCTTCATTTCTTGTTTGTGTGCTGCCATTACTTGATATATATTCCTTTGTTTTGTTTGCTATCAGCAACGTGAAACAGGAAATATTGATATGCTTATTGCTATTCAATCTCCCATATTTGCTGTTGGTGGCATAACCTGCCCCCTTCTCTTTCGTTTTTTTTTTTTTTTTGTTCAATGTGGGCAAGCTGATATTATGAAGCACTTGCTGGGAGACTTGTTGCTTGCTTTGTTTTGTTTGAACATATGCTTTTGCTTGTCTTTTTTTTTTTTAGCATGTTTTGTGCTTGAGAAGCCCTTGATTTGTTTTGCATTCATATTGACATGCCCCAATTTTCTCTTTCTTGTACTTGGTGATATTTCCAGGAACTATTCATCAATAAATTGGGGAGAATTTTGTTGCATCTTGCTCCAAGCTTTCTTGACCAAAACTCACAGCCTGATAAGGTATTTGCAGGTACAGCAAGGAATAACATGGAAGAGCACCCAGGCTTGGAGCTTTTGTTACTCACGTTGCCCCTTTTTTTTTTTTTTTTTGCTGTACCTCTCCATGCTCTAATATTTTGGAGAAGATTCCAACGATCAACTGATGATGCTTATGTAACAGCAACTTGATGAATCAATCTCTGCTTTTCTGTTTAGTCTCATATGAAAAATGTGTTAGGAAACAAAGAGATTGTTTTGAAAATATGACTGGATCTAGTTTATTACTAGACTGCCTACGTATCCTGTGAAGGAATCAAGCCAAATGTAGTTCACCCAATTGATTTGGGCAAAGATTTTCTTTTTTTTTTTGGGTGGCTGCATCTAGTTTTAAGACTAGACTGCCTACGTACCCCTTTTGAAGGATCAAGCCGCCATAGTTCTGGGGTTCATTGCTCTAACTTTTGCCTAGACCGCCCTTTTGGTTTTTCTTTTTTTTCAGTCAAGCGAGCTTTTTTTTTTTTTTTTTTTCCTTTCCTTTTAGCTCTATATTTTGCCTAGACCGCCCTTTCGGGTTTTCAGTCTAGCGAGCTCATTTAGGCATCGAACCTTTTTACAAATTTCCCGTTGACACAGAGGTAAATGCACTCTCCATCTGCATTCGAAAGCTCGTATGCACCTTTAGTGAAGACCCTGATAACAACATATGGGCCTTCCCATTTTGGCTCAAACTTCCCCTTTGACTTTCGGGTGATAACGATAGGCCTTCGGATCGTTAAGACCAAATCTCCCACTTTGAAGGACCGAAACTTAACTTTCTTGTTGAAGGCGCCTGTGACTTGAGCTGGTAGATTTCGAGTCTTTGTTGGACTGCAAGTCTCTTTTCGTCGAGTGCTTTGAGTTCTGCCAGTCTGATTTTTGCATTCTCGTCAGGATTTGCTAGTAACGTAGCTATCCTTAAGGAAGGCAGTTGGATCTCTAATGGTAACACCGCTTCAGACCCATAGACCAAACTGTATGGTGTGCATCCGGTTGCTGTGCGGACGGTAGTTCTATAGACCCATAGTGCCTCAGGAAGACGCTCATGCTAATCTCTTTTATTTTATGAGACTACTTTTTTCAGGATATTACCAAGAACGTTATTGAAAGCCTCTGCTTGACCATTAGCCGTCGGATTATAACTTGCTGAAAATGCATGTTGAATATTGTACTTTTCGCATAGCGTAACCACGGCCTTGCACCTGAAGTATGAGGCATTGTCAGAAATTATCTTGGAGGGGACTCCGAAACGATATATGATATGAGTCTTGATGAAATTTGCAACATCCTCCGCTTTCACCATCTTGAGGGGAATTGCTTCACTCTATTTGGTGAAATTGTCTGTTGCAGCAAAAATATACTGATGCAGACGCGAGGATTTAGAGTTTATGGCACCCATAACATCCAAACCCCAAGTTTCGAAGGGGTATGAGAGAATTGCAGGATGGAGAGGCAATGGAGGCTGGTGTATAAAATCTCCATGCAGTTGGCATGCTTTACAAGCTCGGGCATAATTTATTGAATCTTGTATCATCGTTGGCCAATAGTAACCTATTCTCTTCAATTGGGCGGCTAGTTTTGGACCAGCTTGATGGGCTCCGCAAATACCAGCATGAGTATCTTTCAGAGCTTGAACTGCTTCCCCCTTTGATAAACATCTCAAGAGTATTCCGTCAAAGGATCTTCTGTATAGAGTGTTATTGAGGTATGTGAACCGGGGAGCTGTCCGCTTTACATAAGCCCTTTTCTTTGGATCTTTAGGCAAACTCTTGGTTTGACAATACTCGATCATATCCCCTCGCCAATCAGACTCTTCTTCAACTTCAAACACTGAAACCACATTCGCCTCATAGGAATCTTCTAAACGTTCGAGTGTCGTTGGTAACAATCGACGTTCCCCAACTGTTATTTGGACATCTCTTTCGTCAGGTAGAGATAGGGAAGCTGCCAATTTAGCTAGAGCGTCAGCTTTGTCATTTTCTGATCGAGGGATGTGGTGGACACTTATGTCTTGAAACTGTGCCGCATGATATTTGACCCTTTGATAGTAAGGGATGAGATTCTCATTCTTGACCGCGTACTCACCATTTATTTGTCTGACAATCAATTGAGAATCACCGAATGCCCTCAAGGAGTCGATCTGCATTTCCAACGCTATTTCAAGGCCAATGGTAAGCGCCTCATATTCTGCAATATTATTTGAACACGAAGCTATTAGAGAAAATGAATATGTGATTAAACCCCCGGAGGGTGTGATAAACACAATGCTAGCTCCTGCTCCTTATCTTGTTGCTGCCCCATCAAAGTATAGTTGCCAAGGGACTATTTCTGTCGAGAAGACTCCTTCATCTGGCAAATCTTCAGGCAATTCAAAATTATCTGGCACAGGGTGTGCTGCTAGGAAATCAGCAAGTGCCTGCCCTTTTATCACCTTTTGAGACACATATTTGATCTCGAACTCTGACAACAATAAAGACCACTTCACTAGTCGTCCTGAGGGCACATGCTTTGACATTAGATACCGTAGGGGATCAGCCTTAGAGATCAAGGTGACGCTGTGGGCAAGCAAGTAATGCCGCAGTTTTTGGACAGCGAAGACCAAGGCTAGACAAACCTTCTCCGTAGGCGTGTAATTATGTTCTGCCCCTACCAATGTTTGACTTAAGTAGTAAAGAGTATTTTCCTTTCCCTCTTCATTATTTTGTGCGAGCAATGCCCCCAGAGAGCGTTCAAGAGCCGCAATGTAGAGGATTAGGGGTTTCCCTTTAATAGGTACCATTTGGACTGGTGGTTTGAGCAGGTATTCCTTTATGTTATCCAAGGCATTCTGGCATGCTTGGTCCCACACAAAAGGCACGTCTTTCTTCATTAGTCTTGTGAAAGGTTGACATCTTCCAGAAAGATTTGAAATGAATCTTCTTATGTAGGTGAGTCTCCCTTGCAACCCTCTCAACTCTCGAAGATTCTTGGGTGGCGGCATTTCGTTGATCGCTTTGATTTTGGTAGGGTCGATCTCTATTCCTCGGTACTTTACAACAAAACCAAGAAACTTACCAGATGTCACTCCAAAAGCGCATTTTAGAGGGTTCATTTTCAGCTGCTGTTTACGGAGCCTTTCAAATAGTCTCCTCAAATCACTTAGGTGGTGCTCTCTTCTTTTGCTTTTTACCACCAAGTCGTCTACATAGCATTCGACAGTGTTGTGTAACATATCGCTGAAAATAACTGTCATTGCCCTTTGGTATGTTGCTCCAGCGTTCTTCAAACCAAAGGGCATCACAGTGTAACAATATACCCCTTTCGGAGTGCGGAATGCTGTGAACTCCTCATCCTCAGGTGCCATTTTTATTTGGTTGTATCCTAAGAACCCATCCATAAAGGATAGAGCACCAAAACCTGTTGTAGCATCCACTAACGGCTCTGTAATGGGCAATGGGAATTCATCCTTTGGGCAAGCTTCGTTGAGATCTCGGTAGTCTACACAGATGCGAATTTGTCCGTTCTTTTTCTTGACAGGAACGATACTGGCTAACCATGTAGGGTACTTAACTTCTCGAATGAAGCCAACCTCTATGAGTTTGTCTACTTCAGTTTTGACTTGAGTAGCCAGTTTCGGGCGAAAACGCCGTGGTGCTTGTTTTACCCATCGCTTCTCATCTGAAACTGCTAATTTATGGACAGCAACCTTTGGATCTAAACCAGGCATGTCTTGATATCCCCAAGCAAACACGTCCTTGTACTCCTCCAGGAGCTCTTTATAGTCCTGCAGCTCTTCTGGAGTCAAGAGAGCACTCACGAATATGGGTTTCGGATCTTCAACAGTGCCAAGGTTTATCTCCTGGAGCTCATCAACTGTTGCTTGTCCTCCATCTTCTATTTGTGGCGGAGCAGGTTGAGCATTGTTAATGAATTCATGATCCTCTTCACCTGATGACATGCCCCCTTGCTTTTGGGTTGGGTCTTCTACAATGGAGACACAATTTGTTGAAGCTGATTCCCCCATGTTTTCATCTACCTGTTCAGTAATCACCACTTTTTGTCTCTTAAGCTTCCATTTCTTGCTCATTTGTGAGTTGGATTGAATTTTGCCCAAACGTTTAAACACCGAAACTCGACGCTGGACCTCAATTGCTAGATGTTGAAATACTGAAACACGTGGTGATTTTTTCCTTCCGACTCGTTGCAAAGCCGAGATGCGAGGCAAACTTTCCACCATCCCTTCTTCGTGAAACATAGATTTCTCGAGACTTGTAAGGACACTTGAATCTGAAGGCTCTGACTTAGGAATCCTTACCTTAAGCATACCATCCACGTGTTGAACCATGACCTTGAGAGGGTCGATTTTTGCTACTGCTTTCCTCTTTTTTGGTTTAATCTTCAATGGAGTAGATGATACTGATGGCGGGCAAGTGTTTTTGAAAGAGACAATGCCCTTATTTCGACTTTGATCATTTTGGTTGGTTATAGAAATCACAACGTTGTCTTTTGGAATAGACTGATCGATCTTACAAAGAGGTCGGGCATAGCTTGTCATAAGTGTCTCCATTGTGTCCTTGATAGGTGTTATAGCTTTTTGCCCAGGTTCTCGTTGGTCCTTTCTTATATACTTGAAAGTCACCTTTGGCTTTGAGATTTCCGAGCTTGAAGGCCTTTCATTTTTTAAAGATGGAGCTGATGAAGTTATCTTCATTCGAAGGTGCTTGGGTGCTTGTGACTTTTCTGCCTCCAGTACTTGTGTAAGTGTCTTATTTGTGGCTATTTTTGGAGAGTTAGATGGTTGTGCGAGAGTAAGCTCCGGTGCTTTATAGAACTTAGCATCTGAATAATTCACCTCTTCACCCTTGAAAGGATCTGTGTCTACAACGACCTTCTTAACTTCTCCATATTTCATCCACTTGAAACATTGATGTAACGTTGATGGGACAACACCATAATCATGCAGCCATGGGCGTCCCAACAAGACATTATAAGATGTTGGAGCATCAATTACATGAAACAGGGCATCTGAGAAAAGTTCCCCAATCTCCATTTGCAATGCAATAGTGCCCATTGCCTTCTGTCCGGCTTGATTGAAGCTATGAATGGTAAGCATGGATGGAGAAAGCTGTTTAGCACTCATTCCCATAGTATGGAGCGTTTTAAGAGGCAACAAGTTTACAGCTGAACCACAATTGAGCAAGATCCTGTTGACTGTCTTGTTGCCCACAAGTCCGGTGACGTAGAGAGGTCTATTGTGGTATTCATGTCCCAATAACAAATCCTCCTCGCTAAACGTGATGCAGTTTTTGCAATTGGCACAAACCGTTGGCGTAGTGATATTGACTTCTACGATGTACTCTTTATACAAGTCTGGACTTAGTAGGGCTTCGATCAACGCTTCTCTCAGCTCTCTTGACATATGCAAAGCATCATAGATACTTAAAAGAGCGGGAATACGTTGCAGGTGTGCTAGGATGTCATACTTTTGTGGAGCCTCTTTTGGCTTTTGTGGAGGTTCTTTCGCAGCTTTCCCATGTTCAAGTGCGGACTCTTTTATTGTGGTCGAAGTCTTGTCAGGCATCTTCTTCGAATCACCTTTTACTTTGAGTTTTTTAGACAAAGTTTTTCCATCCTTTTGGTTAACTGGTGGCACAGTCAAGCCAGAGCGTAGCTGGATTTGATCAACTTCGGTTTTTGACTTATCTACACCCTCGTCATCTGCCTCAGTGTCTGATGGGGTAGGTGTATTAACAATGACCATGTGGCACTGGAGCACCTCTTCATCATCATCTTCTCTTCCTAGATCATGCTTAAGACGCTCTTTTGGAAGGAACTCCCTAAGGGTAATTGGGGTCCTTGGCGGTTGCTTGTACTCGCTCGTTTTACCGATTTGAGCCTTTTTTGTCCCATTCTTTCCTTTCTTCTTACTCTTGGAGAATGACCTGCCACGATATCTGGTATTTGAAAAAGAAGCAGATATCGTGGTAGGGGGATGATGATGCCTGACCTTCTTTTCTAAAGTTTTCCACTCGCCCTCTTACTCTTCCCAACCATCTGAATCCTCCTAGACATCTAAGCTTGGTGCTGTCATAAGCTTGTATAAAGTTGGAATATTAGGGTTTCCAGGACGAGGCATGTCTGGGTATGTTTCGATAATTGTGACTTCATTGTCAACCTCAAGTGCAACAGATATGGCGCCTTCTGGCTTTGAGACCTCAGCTGTAGTCACATTTACAGTTGCTGTTTTTCGGGAAGGTGACTCAATCTCGATTTCATTATTGTTGATCATCTCCTGGACTATATCCTTGAGGACGTAGCAATCCCTCAATGTGTGACCAACTATGCGGTGGTACCGACAATATTTAGGATCATCAGTTTTGCTCATTTCAGCAGGGCGCTTTGATTCAAGAAGCTTAATGGCTTTGGCCACGAGGAGCTCATCGAAAATTGCATCAATATCATCATTATCAAATGAATATTTGGCACTTTTCCTCTCTCTAAGAGTGAGCCTTCGAGGTCGATCATCCTTCCCTCTATTATTGTCATTAGTGTTGCTACTATTGGCGTTGTTGTTGTCATTTTTCCTTTCACCCTTGACGAAAGTGGCCATTGTCTCCCCCTTCTTGACAACCAGCTTCTTAGAGTCAATTTTCTTCTCCGCCATTTGGGCTTTTGAAATTGTCTTTTGACGGGCAATCTGTCTTTCGACATTGCTTGCCTTGGAAACCAATGCGTCAAACGTTTGGGGCTCTGCTGTACCAACAAACGTTGCAATTTCTAGGAGAAGGTTATTAGCACACATTTGAATAGCCGATGTCTCAGAAAACTTCTCAGGGCATTGGAGGTTAAGGCTTCTCCACCTTGTAATGAAGTCAGTGGTGTTTTCTGTAGCCTTTTGCCTTGTATCAGCCAAGTCCATAATTGAAACTTTCTTCTTGGAACTGACGAATTGTGCCAAGAATGCTCTTTGCATATCATCCCATGTGTGAATGGACCCTGGCTTGAGCTGAGTATACCACGTGAATGCAGATCCTTTAAGGGATTGGACAAACTGTCTACCAAGAAAGCATCCACCTGTGAAGTTTCTCCACAAGCTGAGTAGAAGTGAGATAAGTGCTATTGCGGGGAACTATTTATCCCATCGAATTTGTCAAATGTCGGCTTCTGATATCCCTTTGGGAAAGGTATTACGTCATAGTGGTCGGGGTATGGGCTGCGATACCCGAGAACCGGTGTAGACAAGGACATCTGGAATTCTTTGATTCCCTCAGCTATCATATTTTTTATTCCTTCAGGTGTGAACATACTCATGTCGTCTTTACTAAACGAAGAACCACCCATATCACTCCTGGGAGGCTCTTTATCCTTGTATTTTTGATTCATAAGTAGAGCACACTTGGCCATAAGCTCCGCAATTTCAGCTTCCTTTTCAGCCAACTTTTTCTTGGCTTCAGCCTCAACCTCGGCAAGCCTCTTGGCTTCTGCCTCTTTCTCGACTTGCCTTTGGAGAGCGTCTTTCTCATCCTGGGCTAGCCTTGCTACCAACTCTTGCATCTGCTTTTGCATTTGCTCTTCTGGGTTTGACGGCGTTGCCATGAATACATGTGCATTGTCAGAATCACCACTTTCACTAGATGCTGCAACATGTGACCGAGGCATTAACGCTTGTGTGGAGCCTTCTTTAGGCATTGATGCCTCATATAAAGGATTACCCTTCCAGGATACATATAAAGGACTGTCCTTCAGAGACAAATATCCTCTTCTGACGTGGTACTTGTTGACGATGTACCAGGTGTCACCGTTTTAGCCATATTGCGGGTAACTAGTCCAGGGTAAGAATCACATCCATAAACTAGATACTCCTTGTTCTTGGCACCCTTTGGTTTCCCTGGAGCTTTTGGTGGTGCATCGAGGGCCTTCACTATCTCCTCAGCTAGTTTCTTTGGGTCCAGGTCTTGGCTCTCCTCTGATACTGCTTGTTGTGAAGGCACGGTTGACCTATGTGAAGGACGAGCTTCACGCTTATCCTTTGAATCATCTTCATCACTTCCCCTGGTGGAAGTTACCATCACAGTCTCTACGGTGGGCAGGTAAACAGGGATCGTGCCAACCATGAAATGAGAGGGCATCGGGGCCCTCGGAGCTTTAGGGACCTTCTGGTTTTTGGCTAGTCTCCATCGCAGTAGGTGCAAGTTGGGCAATCTCCACTAAGATGGCTTCAATTCTCTTTGCATTGGCATCTCTCTTCCTCTAAGCCCTGGCGGCTCCTTTCCTTTGGTTCCTCAAAGCATTTTTGGAAGGGGCTTTGAGAATCTGCGTCTTGACAGCCTTCACAACTGCCTTATTTTGTTTTCCTCTAAGCTTTGTCTTTGTCACAGTGTTATTGACATGAGCATGGCCAATCACAAATGACATACGGTGGCCGGTCCGCTTTGGGTGGTCAACAGTTGCTGGGAGCTTGCGGAAGAAAACTGTAATTTGTGGTGCCATTGATTTGTTTCCTGCAAAGCACACACAAAAAATTAGTAACTTTATAGAAGGAGATGCAAGGGAAAATGGATCCCACCGGGCGTGCCAAAAATTATGTTGAGCAAAAATTGTAAATTAATATACCCAACACAATTTCACTTTATCTTATAAAAAATAGAGTTTTTATTATGTCAGGTTCGACCCATTCAAGATAACAATAATCTCTTAATTACAATCCCTCACTTTAACGGAAAACCCTTTGATTCCAAGTACAAAGTTAACATATGGAGATGTGTGTGTTTGTGAAAAATTGCAGCTGCACCTGGGTTGTTTTACAGGCTGCCTACGTACCCTGGGAGGGATCAAGCCACTCGTAGTTCAAATTTTGTGGCTTTGGAGTTTCAACAGGTAGATGACCTATTAAAACGATTTTGGTTGGGTGTTTGAGTGAATTTGGTTTTAAAAGAACCAGGGATTCGGTTTAAGTTGTGGTTGCATCCAGATTTAAATCCAGATTGCCTACATACCCTGTGAAGGGATCAAACCATTGTAGTTCATAACTTTTGGGAATTTGAGATTTTGCTTGGTTTTGTACCAAAGGGATATTTTCTAGGTTCCGGAGTATTTTTTACGAAACAAAAGCTTGGGTATTTGGAAATGGAAACCCGTAGCGTCATGCTTTGCCGAATTCTTCAAATGGGCCCAAATTTAGACATGGGCTTCTGTTGTATCCTTGCGAATCATGTTCCTCGATCCATGAAGCTTTTTTCGCCCCCAAATTTAATATTGGCACCTTCAATGTACCGAGCGGACTCCGAGTCTCAATTTTTCTTGTGTAGAATTCGGAGACATGGCTTTTATTTTAGGCATCAATCCCGGCACCCGGCAGAAAACTTCTCAGAGGCCCAGCCTTCTTGGAGGAGCAGAAATTCCAACTTTCTGCTGCAATTGGCTTCTGGGAAAAATCTCGTGTAAGAGTGTAAGACCTCTCTCACTTTAGCTCTTATCTAGCTCCTCCAGAGACTTCTTTAATCTGTGGGTGAGGTAAATTTTACTTCAATTGCCCAAATAAATTGAGAGTTGATGGATTTTTGCGAGGTGATGACTGTCTTCATGTTCTTCCCCTATTTGCAAGAACTTTGCTTTCGATCCATGCTTGAACACCCAGAGCATTCATTCTTCTTCTTTTTCTATATACAGATTGCTCTATGCTTTGTCAATTGCTGGAATGGTTTTGCAATTTGTCTTATTCACATTGATTTCATTTAATTGAAATCTTCATGTTCAAACCTGGAGCCACCGCCAAAAGACCATTACATAGCTTTGATAATTATTTCAAAGCTTTCAGTATTACTGCACCTTGCCATTTTGTCTTATACCCCTTAATTGAAACTTTCAATTTGATTAAGGAGCATGCCACCGCCAAGCTTTATTGACTCTTTAGACTTTTCTTCATTTTTTTCCTATGGCAACACCTCATCAAGCTTGTAACTTGTGCAATTGTTAATTAAGCCTTTTGTTTTGTTCTCAGCTTAATTAAACCTTCCCACATGGTCTGCAACATTGCCAGAACTTTCATTTATGGATTTCTTGGATTGCTTTGTGCATTTGACCACGACTTGGGTTAAAGCTTCATCTCTATACAAGGATGCCCCTGCCAGAGACTTTTGTTATCTATTTTCTTTTATGTCGGCACCGCTTCGATCTCTTGCATCATCAAAAACTTGCTGCAGGCCCCTGGAAGAAGTTGAAATTGGCTTTGATATATGCCTTGCACTTCAACACATCTCTGACAAACAGAGTGCCAATTTGTATTGTGCACTTAATTAGAGCTTCAAGTTTTTATTTTGTCACTCCACCACTAAGCTTTCAACTTTTCTCTCTTCTCTTGACACACTGCACCCATGAACACATACTTGTCACTTGCTTTTTTCAGTCTCGTTATACTTGTGCAATTTAATGGAACTCTCTCCTCTGCAAATGCCACTAGAATATCATTCTTGCTTTCTTTTCTTTTGTATCTTTTGCTTTGTACTTTGGTAACCTCTGTAATCGCCATTTGATCTCATTTGTTCAATGAAGACGCTGCCTTTCATTTGTATTACCAACTGCTGCGATTTCAAGGCTTTTGTTAACTTGACAAAACCTTATTATCATTATTTTTATGCAGGTACAAAACTAGTACAGGAGCTGTGGTGTCATAATTTCCAGAGTTCCAGACTTTTGAATTCAACGGTGAGTCTTCTGTCCTTTTCTCTTGGTTTCTTTGCACCGAAAACCACTTCTTTGTGCTTTGTCAACTCCCACTGCTGCAACTTTAAGGATTTTAAATTTGATAAACCCTTTTATGCAGGTATAAAAGGCGAAGACAGCAACTGTAGTCAAGACTCCATAGTTTCAATTTGAGGGTGAGTCTGACTATTTAGACTTTGTTTATTTTTATTTTTTGTGTGTTATTTGAGTTGGTGCTCTTGGGAAGAAAGCATGGAATTTGGGACAGGCCATATGGTATATATGGTGGTTTGAAAAAAGAGACGAGGGAGGAAGGGAGATTGTTCGTGTGGGTGTTTCAAAGGCAGGTCCCTTTAAATGGTGATAGGAGGGACTGTTCTGTTTACAAACCATCGGAGACACTACTCCGGTATATTCATCGGGATGCTGCCCGGCATGGTTCATCAGGACGGTGCCCGGCATGGTTCATCGGGACGGTGCCCGGCATGGTTCATCGGAGACGCTGCTCCGGCATGTTTTCCTTTTGCATGGCATCGTTGACAAACCTGTGAACACAAAAGAAAGTGAAGATCATGGAAGGGAGGGAGTCTCAACCTTTGTGATAAAAGTACGCTGTTGAATTCTTCTTGCTTGCAGCAGGGCCTCGGCTCTCTTCTTCTCTTTTTCTCTGTCCCCCGCGTCAATATTGCTAGCTTTATATAGTGGACTGATGGAGAGAATAACGTGAATATTGTTGACTCCCACATGAAATGAAATAGCTAGAGTCTCCTTTCTTCAAGGCTCTTTGAAGATGAATTGTCCTTATCTTTGATTGAGACGTTCTCCTGCTACTTCTATTCTTTCTCTTCTTCTTTTTTTATTATCATTATTTGGCTGGAACTTTATCTTGTATAATAAAGAAAGCTACCAGCAAAGTGTAGCACGTCATTATGGAATTTTGCTCCTCTTTGGCCTCATATGTTCATTGTTTATAATTATTATATTGTTTTTTTTTATATCTCAACAAGCTATAATCATAATTCCTTGATTCCCTCTTCGTCAGTTACTTTGACGAAGGCATAATGTGTTTTTCCTTTAACATTTTTCTTTTTCTCTTTTTATCTTTATTTGTCTTTTTCTTTTTCTCTCTCTATCTTTATTTGACTTTTCATATGAGTTGACAAAATCTAATTTCAAATGAAAAAAGATGGAGATCGATATATTAAATTTGGAGATCAAACTAGAACAATATAATTAAATACCCTTGGCAAGGTAAATAAGTCATCAAGGACTAAACCTTTACCATAATTCATTCAAACAGCAACAATAGGTGACATGTTAAAGGAAAAACACATTATGTACCTTCGTCAAAGAAACTGACGAAAAGGGAATCAAGCAATTACAAACCACAGCTCAATCAGCATTTAGTATTATTAATGTAATCGATATTTCCGTTGTAATTCTATCCCTATATAAAGGGACTATGAAATGAAATGAGTAGACCAATTTCAATTGTCATTTTACTTTAACACGTTATCAGCACGCTCATAGCCAATAGCCAGATAAAAAAAAAAACCAAAACCCTAAGAAGAAAAAGTTTTTCTTCTTTTCTGCCTCCAAACAAAAAAAAAATTTCGTACAGCAGCCTCTACCCTAGGCCATCCCTCCGCGCCCTTCCACAGACCGGCCTCACCTTCACCGGCCAGACAGCAGCACCCATCTAGGTTCTCTCCACCGTCGCAGCACCGGCCTCCGCCTCGCTGCTACACCGCGTTGCCCGGTCCCCCGGTTCCCCGGTGCCCCGATCCCAGCCGCCGTGCCTCTACCCAGCTCCGGCGTCCGATCCCTGCAACTCAGCATCGATCCCTGCAACCCAGCCTCCAGCACCGATCGCAGCGCTGCTCCCGCGTCCACCTGCTGCTGCACCAAGAAACAGCCCAGCGTTCGGTCAACCGCACCAGTGCTGCTGCCCTGTGCTTGCTGCAGATCCTACCACCGCCGAGCCAACACAAAGCACAGCCGCACAGCCCACCCGTGTAGCCCGACACCTACAGATCCCGTCACCAACATCTCCGCATCGTCCTGCCTAGCACCCTTGCAGCCTCCACACCAGACCGGCCTGCGCGACCCCCCAGCATTTCTCTTCCTTCTGATACCAGCCCACACGCACAGAACCAGAAGGAAGAAGGAGAGAGGGAAGTAACGCGAAAAAAAAAAAAACAGTAAAAAAAATAATAAAAAAGAGAAAAAGAAAAGAAAAAAGAAACAAGAGAAGCCCAAAGAAAAGGGCGGCCCAGAGAAAAAAAGAAGTGCTAAGTCTCAGCCCAACAAACCAGCAGGCCCAGCAGAAGCCCGAAAAAAAAATAAACATCGCTATGCACGCCTGCATCATCACACGCGTGCGTTAGGATTGTTTTTCTAGACACCAAGTATGTTCTCTTTTATTTTCATATTATGATATATTTAATTATTTATAATTAGAATTTTATTTTATTTTATTTTATTTTTGAGCATGCTATTTTATTGCTTGTTATATATGTGATATATATTCGTGGAATCTAAAACATGTGATTTTCATTTATATCTACTATTTTTAAGCATGCTTTATACTTTATTATTTATGCAATTTTGAGCATGTTTTTATTTTATTTACGCTTTTATAAATTATGCCTACGCATGTTTTATATTATGTTATTGTTTATATTTTATTTTACGCATGATATATTATTACTATTATTATATGCAGCATATATTTCGTTGTTTGTTTGTGCAATTTGAGCATGTCATGTAATTTATTTTTATATGCTATGTTTTATTTATTATTAAATGTATTATAGTTATTTTTGTAATGCAACATATAAAATTCTATTTTGCCATGATAATGAAAATTCATGCACATTATACACACACTTACTGTGATAAAGTATTTTCATATAGCATAGAAAAAAAAATGTGACCATTACGAATCTTGGTCTTGAAATCTAATTCATACATTTGGAAAATAATTCACGTGGATGTCATTATGACTGCGTAATTTATTTCTTCTCTCTTGTTTATGTAGATGGCATTTTGGACTCAGAAGGACTTGAGTACCATCGTTGGGTTTCTGATGTGGAAACTACCTTTGTGGCAAAAGACTACACTACCACAATTACCGACCCCAAAGATGATGAACTATCTAATAAGGTGAAAGCAAATGCCTTAATGTTTCTGAGGCAACATATTGATCCTAGCCTACGCTAGGAGTACCTTCAGTTGAAGACACCCAAAGAACTGTGGGATGCCATTAAGGGACGTTTTGGGAACATTCATGACACTTTGCTCCCATAACTGGTTGTTCAGTGGAATGGAATCCGCTTGCTTGACTATAAAAGGGTCAATGACTTCAACAAGGACATGTTGCGCTTAAAGGCACGTCTCAATTTATGTGGAAGGGAAATCACAGAAGATGATATGATCTACAAGACTCTTTCCACTTTTCCTACTTCAGCGCTTATACTCGCGAACCAGTATAGGCTGGAGTATGACAACAAAAGAATCACAACCTTCAATAAGTTGATCAGCCTACTGCAAGTGGCTGAGAGGCATAATGAGATTCTCTTGAACAACAATGCCAGGCCCACTGGGACAAAGAAAATTCCCGAGGCTAATTATGGAAAACTGAAAGGTGGAAAGAACTCCAAAGCAAAGGGGTTTAGACGTGCTAATCCCTACCCACGTGGCAACAATGCACCACATGGAAAGGGACATGGGGATCGTGGACACAAGATGCAAAAGGAAAGAGTTGACAATGAACCATGCTATAGGTGTGGAGACATTGGGCATTGGTACAAGAACTGCCAAGCAAGCAACAGAGCAGCAGCCAATTACAAGAGGTATAAAGAGTCTAAAGAATAAGAGGCTCACTATATGGAAGAAGGAGGTCATGACCTAGACGTCAACCTTACAGTTGCAGACTTCAATGGCAAAGAGGAACTTGCTAAGTCAATGGATGCTCTCACTCGTGACTGATCTGTTTTATTCATTTTATTTTCCAAAGACAGTTGTGAAGACATAATGCCTCATTTTAATTAGACTACTACTTGGTCTTAAAGTTTATTTCAATATTGGTTTGATGAATTAGATTTATGAACATGACCTTGATTTGATTATCGTTGGCTTATCAATAAATATGAATTTTATTCTGAAGCACTAAATTTATTCAAATTTATTTACTACACATATTTACATGGTTCGAAATCGCACTATAAAGATGTAAAGCAATACATCTAGAAAAAGAAAAAATTATTTGAATGAAAAGATTATCATTTTACCTAACATAGAAATACTCTAAAGAATATGAGATATATTTAATGTCACAGACGCTCTGTATGCACCAAGAGCTAATCGAACCTTGTTAAAGATTCAAAGATATTCGTGCCAACAATTATCATGTAGAAACACACTGTGAGAATGGAACTGAATACCTTTATATTAACTCTAATGAATGTGGAAGGAAACGCATTTTAGAGAAACTTATGAGTCAATCTAGTGGACTGTACCTCATTACTATTCGGATTATTGAATCCTATGTTGTCACCAACAATAAAATGTGGGACACTGACTCATACAGGCTTTGGCATGACCGCCTAGGGCACCTCGGTCGTGACATGATAATCCGTATTTTAAAGAACTCATACGGACATCCCTTTTTCGAGTGAAAAATAAAATGGGAGAAAAATCCGCCACACTTCAAGATGTCGGTCCTAGTACTGCTCAAATGCAGTCATTGCTTTCTGAAGTACCAGAAACACTACCTCCATCCCATTATACCTCATTGACTATTTCAAAGGCAAATCACTCGTTTTGTAAAGCCTGCTCTTTAGCAAAAAGATGATCGAGACTTTCCTATGCTAAAGATATAAAATAAAATATTCCATTCTTACAAAGGATACAAGGAGATATCTGTGGACCTATCCATCCAGAATGTGGACCATTTTAAGTACTTTATGGTTCTGGTGGATACTTCGACACACTGGTCACATGTCGCTTTATTGGCCACAAGAAATGCTGCAAAACTCCTAGCACAGATTATATGTTTAGGGCTCACCACCCTGATCACCCTATCAAGTCTATAAGGTTTGATAATGCTCGAGAGATTACATCAAAAGCATTTGATGATTATTGCATGTCTATCAGGATCGATATAAAGCATCATATACCCCATGTGCATACACAAAATGGTCTCGCAGAAGCCAACATCGAAAGGCTACAGATGGTGGCTAGGGCATCGGTTATGCGCACCAACCTACCTATATCTGCCTGGGGTTATGCAATATTGCACGCAGTGTTACTTACTCGTTTCAGACCCACTGCTAGCCAACCATTTTCTACGTACCAGTTGGTAACTGGATATGAGCCTGACATTTCATACTTACGCATATTTGGTTACGCAGTATATGTGCCTATTGCGCCCCCACAGCGCACCAAAATGGGTCCTCAGAGACGATTAAGTATTTATGTTGGATATGAATCCCCAACAATTATCTGCTATTTGGAACCCTTGACAGGCTATCTCTTTACCGCTAGATTTGCGGATTGTCACTTTGATGAGACTGTCTTCCCGTCGTTAGGGGGAGATAGGAAAAAGGATTTTCCAAGGGAATGACAGGAATTGTCGTGGTTTGTCCCCACTCTATCTCATTTTGATCCCCGCACTTCACAATGTGAAAGTGAAGTGAAAAGAATAATCGATCTTCAGAACGTAGCAGATTCGATACCTGATGCGTTTACTGATATCGCAAAAGTGACGAGATCACATATACCAGCTGGAAATGTGCCTGCAAGGTTAGAAGTCCCCAACAAGGGGCACGGCGCCGCAGATAGAGGCACTGCAACCACACTTAGTGGAGGTGTGGTTGAGGCCGTGGCTCACCCAAGGAAGAAGAGGGCGAGTAAGGCACAAACCAATTATCAATATATAGAATCCCTCTCATGAGATTGTCTTTGATTATAGTTATGTCCATGAATCAATACTGGAGGACGCTTCGATGTTTAAAATGATTCCAGAGAACAAAGAAATCTGAAAGGATTATGAGAGTGCGTATGAGTTGATAGAAAGATCTTCCATACACATTGATGATATATACTGTTGCTCAAGGAATCATAGAGCACGATGATATCGAACCACGCTCTGTTGCAAAATGTCAACAAAGAGCATATTGGCCTAAATAGAAGCAATCTAGGCAAAATTAGATTATCTGACAAAGAGACAGGTATTTGGTCCGGTAGTGCTAACCCCACCAAGTGTAAAGCCTGTAGGACATAAATAAGTCTTTGTCAAAAAGTGTAATGAGAAGAATGAAGTCGTGAGGTACAAGGCTCGCCTTGTGGCGCAAGGTTTCTCACAACGCTCTGGAATTGACTACGAGGAGACATACTCTCCCGTAATGGATGTTATAACGTTCCGCTACTTAGTTAGCTTAGTAATTTCCGAAGGACTGGAAATGTAGCTCATGGATGTGGTTACTACATATCTCTATAGGGATCTAGATTCAGAAATATATATGAAAGTGCCTGATGGCCTTTCATTACCCAAGTCAAGTGACTCTAAACCACGGAGTGCGTTTGAAATTAAGTTGAAATGCTTACTTTACGGAATGAAACAATCCGGGCGGATGTGGTATACCTGTCTAAGTGACTACTTGATTGGGAAGGGATATAAGAACGATGAAGTATGCCCCTGCGTATTCATAAAGAAAACAAGTTTCAGATTTGCAATTGTAGCTGTATATGTCGATGATATGAACATAATATGTACTCTTGATGAAATAAGAGAAACCGCGAGCTACTTGAAATCCAAATTTGAGATGAAGGATCTTGGGAAAACTCGATTCTATCTAGGCCTTGAACTAGAACATCGAGTTTGTGGAATACTAATCCACCAGTCTGCGTATGTCCAAAAGATGCTCAGGCGATTTAACATTGAGAAAGCACATCCTGCTAGCACTCCCATGATCGGTCGAAGTTTGGATGCAAGGAAAGATCCAAGTCGTCCAAAGGAAGATGATGAAGAAGTGTTGGGAGCTGAAATTCCCTAACTAAGTGCAATAGGCGCATTATTGTACTTAGCCCAATGTACTCGACCATACATTGCATTCTCAGTGAACTTGTTAGCTAGATTTAGCTCAGCGGCAACGCATCATCACTGGAATGGTATCAAGAACATTTTCGATACCTAAAATGAACCGTTGACTTGGGCTTGTTCTTTCCCTACACAGAGACAAGAGGGACCGCAGATGGAACTGCAATCCCTAAAGGAAATGTTGATGGCGAAAGAGCCACTCACTACACTGAAACGCTAAATGACGTTTTGGTTGGTTTTGCTGATGCTGGGTACCTCTCTAACCCACATAAAGGTCGTTCCCAAACTGGTTATGTATTTACCATTGGGAACACGGCGATATCTTGGAGATCAACCAAGCAAACCCTTGTGGCTAGCTCCTCGAACCACTCAGAGATCATTGTTCTTCATGAGGCGGTTCGTGAGTGTGTATGGTTAAGAGCTATCATCACACATATTCGAGAGACTAGTGGTTTGAGTTCTACCACTGAAGAGCCTACTTGCATTTATGAAGATAATGCAACTTGCATCGAACAGATGAATCTAGGATATATCAAGGGTGATAATACAAAACACATATCGCCAAAGTTTTTCTACAATCAGCAACAATAGGCTCTCCTCAAGATTCAAATGAATCAAGTAAGGTGTGAGGAGAATGTGGTAGATTTGTTCACCAAATCATTGCCTAAGGCCACATTTGAGAAACATGTGAAAAACATAGGAATGCGAAGATTTTCCAAGCTCCCTTGATTAATGCAAGTATCAGGGGGAGGTGTAGACATCAGGGGGAGTCTAACACACACATGTCATACTCAAATGTAAAAGGTGTGTTGTGCTCTTTTCCTTCGACCAAGGTGTATTTTTGTCCCACAGGGTTTTTATTGTTACTTGGCAAGGTTTTTAGTGAGGCAACAACTCATGCACCATTTTGTCTTTGACTTGGCACAAGGGGGAGTGTTAAAGGAAAAACACATTATGTGCCTTCATCAAAGAAACAGACGAAGAGGGAATCAAGCAATTACAAATCAAAGCTCAATCAGCATTTAGTATCATTAATGTAATCGATATTTCCATTGTAATTCTATCCCTATATAAAGGGACTATGAAATAAAATGAGTAGACCAATTTCAATTGTCATTTTACTTTAACATGACAAAAATTATCATAATCACAACCAAAAGGGAAAGGTAAGCTCAAGAAAACCCATCCACAATATAAGCTAGCCAATCAAATATTAAAAATTAATCTTCAACCCATTTTTGTTTTTTGTGGATTTCAAGTACTGGTATCGGATCATGCTTGAATCAACAATAGTTGGTGGTGAGTTTCCTTAGATAAAATTTGATTTTGATATCGAAGTTGATGATTTAGTGCAGTTTTTGAAACTGACCCGTCTGATTGGTTCAATGTTCGGATATTGTAAGAAAGAAGAAATGATTAGTCGATGCAGTTGAGGTGGTTCTTGGATGCAGAAAGGCTACCTTACTATAATATATGTGTATATACATATATTCTTTTTATCAAAGAGAAAGAAGTTGAGAATGAATCACACTTGAAGCAATGAAGTATAGGCATCATCTCTGTACTCAATCAGATTTCAATTCTACTAGAAGTTCATGATTTGATGAAGGTGTAAAAATGTTGGAGTATCATCTTCAAAAACGCTTAAAGACTCATCCCAAATAATTGAAGATCACTTAGAGTTCACAGGATCACTACTCAAAACACGATATAGCCTAATGTGCGTACTATTTATATGGTAAGGTTACTTGTCTTTTAAATTATTTGTTCTTTTACTTTTGGAGATTTTGGCTTCATGTCCCCTCTTTATTTTTCTATTTCATATTTAATAAATCTTTCTTCTTTGCTAGCAAAAAAAAAAATTTCACACTTGGGGTCTTAGTAGGAAGGCATAGGCCATGCTTTTTAAACTTTTATGAACCTGAACCTCAACCATAATTTTTCGGTCCGGCCCAAATGATATACTTCATTAGGTTGGGATCGAAGTAAGCCCAAACAAAAATTTGTTAGACCAATTTTTTAGGCTTTAGGGCCCTAAAGAGGCTAAAAAAAACAAATAACACACCACTGGATAATGACTGAATTCAACCCTCCTCTGGCCTTGATAAACCTCTTTGAATGGCGAATATATATATTTCAAAATGCTACATACTATGATTGCAGCGGAGAGGCACAACGCCTAGCCAATTTGTGAGTTGAAGCGGTGTCGTGAGTGAGGTCTTTGGCTATAAACTCAACCTCATCAGTGGTCATGGACAGAGTGGCGCTTTGTAAATTTAACTCTAGCCTTCACCACTTTAAATTAGGTTCTTTCTAGCTTTTTGGGCCTTTTTTTTTCTATAATCAAATTGAAAATGGAGACTGGAGACTGAGGACTCTGAGAGATTGAGATGATGAAGTCAAGTTGAAGATGAAGAGTGGAGAGACGAAGAAACAGAGAAAGGGAGAATGAGAGATGGATGATTTGAGGAATAGAAGACGATGGAGTGAAGTCGCGTACACCGCAAAAATTTTAGACTAGATTTTACAACAAATGATATGAGGACACCTGTTCTATGGTCAAATATTGATCTCATTAAGACTTTTTTTTTTTTGTATTTCTTTTAGCCCCGAGAGGGACAGTTTTATATTGTCTTTAGGTCAGATTTTCTAAAGCAAAATATTATTCATACTTCTAAAATTGGTATTTGGACCTCGCTTTTTCCAGTGATAGTTTATTTTATCAACTCATTTCAAATTACCAATAACGACACCAAAGATGGCAAAAAAAAAAATCTCTTTTTACCTTTATCAATAGTAGTAGTCTTCAACTTGGAGAAAACCTTCTCCTCTGACGTAAACCTTAAAATATAACATCGGTAAAGGGCTTTGACATTAAGTTATTGAAAAATTCAATAGAAAGTTTCATCACTTGCTTCTTTAGACTGGAACGGTAGCGAAAGCTTTGGCAGTCAAGAAATCGTTCACCTCATTGAAATTCTCCTCAAAGGATTTTACCTTATCGAGATCCTCTCCGGAGGGTACCTTGTCGAGATCTTCCTCGATGAATTCTGATCAATCTTGAAAGGAATTTACCTTATCAAGATCTTCCTCGATGGGGTTCTATTACAACCCAACAAGATATCTTTTTCTAAATGAGATATCACCTCTTTGACGAGATATACCCTCCTCGACGAAATATTCCCTCCTTGACGAGATACCTCAATATTGAATTTTAAAACTATTCCCAAAATTTTCACCCCACAATTCTGTTACTTGTCTCCAATGCCCACAAATCAATTCTTGACATGAAAACATTATACGACTCCATGCTGACACACTTCTTTGCAACAAAATTACTTTGCATAAAAAAAAAAATTGCTCAAAACATTGAACTTGAAAAGCTTGGGAAATCTCCATGCACGTATATTTGAGAGAGAGAGAGAGGGAGATACAAAAGCAACATAGAGAGGGACGATCACACCCGGACTCTATGTCTGTGTGTATATATATTTTATTTTGGGAAAACATCATCAATGGTCACTGAGTTATGACTTATTCGACACTTAACTCACTGTATTTTCAACAATATCACTTAACTCACTCAGTTTTACATCCGTCTTTCACTTAACTCACTGTCGTTAATTATGCCGTTAAAAGCTATTAAAATTGAGGGTATATTTGTCGAAGCACTAAAAAAATGCATTTCTAACTTCTTCTTTTTTTAAAAAAAAAAGACAATTTTTTTTTTCAAATTATATTTAAGTAAAAAAATCATTTTTTATTAGAAATCTCAGAAATTTAAAAAATTGAAAAAAGTCTAATAAATGTATATTGATGGTATATTTGTCTAAACACTAAAAAAATGTACTTCTTAAAACAAAAGACAACTTTTTTTCAAATTATATTTAAGTTAAAAAATCATTTTTTATTAGAAATTTCAGAAATTTTAAAAAATTGAAAAAAAAGTCTAATAAATGTAGTTTTTTAAAGTTAAAAATGATTTTTAAGTGTTTTGACAAATATACCCTCAATTTTAACGGCTTCTAAAGGTAGAATTAACGGCAGTGAATTAACTGAAAGACAGATGTAAAACTGAGTGAATTAAGTGATATTGTTGAAAATACAGTGAGTTAAGTGTCAAATAAGTCATAACTCAGTGACCATTGGTGATATTTCCTCTTTTATTTTTATTCAGCTTAATTGTATTAAATGTAAAATAGGATTGTGAAATTTTAGAAATTGAAGGAATGGTAACTATCGATTTTAGAGGTATGAATAGATCGAACCTCCTAAAAGTAAAAGATTTTTATTGATTATTAGACAATGAGCATTTTGGAAAAATTAAGGAGGTGTATATAGCGTATTGGTTATTTGTAAAAATAAATTAGAGGTCTATTGAGTGAGGACTGAGGAGGTCTAAATACCAATTTAGGAGATATAAATAGAACCTCTCTTTTATAAAGCACTCAAATTTTTTCAAAACAGCTGGACCAAGTCAGCCCGAAATAGATCAGGCCGGGCTTTCGCCCTAAAACACCCGGCCATAGGTCTTAGTCAAACCACATTTGAGAGCAATCTTTTAATTGATTGATACTTCATTTACCGTAGAAAAATCAAGGGGAAAATAAAAGGGCAAAACCGGAGGCGGGGGGTAGAGAAATTTTCGACCGTTGAAAAAGCTGCTGCCGTGTTGCTCATATATTTCCCCAAAAACCAGCAGGGTCAAAGTTGGCAGGGTTGGTCTAATGGTCATTGCCGACATTGCGGGTTCAATTTTTTGCATTGGGCTCATTTTCGCAGAACTGTATGCAGTAAGCTACATATATACCTTATACAGGTCGATTCCTTGTGCCTCCATCTCTCTAGCTCTGGTTTGTCTGGTCGTCGGTCTGTGCAGGCATGCCATGTCCGACTGTTTCTCGGAAGATAAGAAGAAAATGCCTGCATGGTCGACCAGAATTAATTGCTAATCCGTTGAGTTTGATTTCTTCTCCTGTAATTTGATAATATACATCTTCTGATCCACATACCTATCTCCAATTTCTGTTCATCTTCTACGATGGTTCAAAAAGTCAATAACATTTAATTGCAGAAATCCATTTCGGATCAAAGATCAAACCACTAATATGAAAACATACAAGAAAGAAACCTCCGTGAAGTTAAACTATAATCAGTCAAAAGTTTCTTTTCCTTTTCCAGGAATGTGTGATTTAGAAGGAGCAATCCTAGAAGCAATCACGTACCATTCAAAACCACTTCTCCGAACACCAAACCACAAAACTCGTTGGTACGAAAGGTTGGTTCAATTCCATCATAAACTCTTCATAGAAAATGAAACTAACTGGAAATAGTGTTGCTTTGACATTAGGGTTACCTGTTTCCATACTCCAATTTCAATTCCATCATAAACTCTTCATAGAAAAGGAAACTAACTGGAAATAGTGTTGCTTTGACATTAGGGTTACCTGTTTCCATGCTCCAATTCTCAACATCAAGTTCTTGTAAATTAACTACACAACATGAACTTGCTGTCGTAGTTCATGTTTATGTTTGGGTTCTTTTCTTCTTGCTGACCGATGATAACAGAAATTTACTTGGTGGAAATTATTTTTTTGTTTTGTATGTTTACTTATCAAATTGATCCATCCATGGTAAGGTTATCCCTAATCCCAACACTATATCCCTCAAATTTCACCAAAAATGTACGTAAGCAACTCACTCCCTCAATTGTATATATAGAGACATATATGTGACCTGGGTATAAGCCATAAGTTCTAAGATATTCTTCATTCAAGATAAGGCAGCAAACCATTTATCATGTCCTCTGGTTCTACTTCTTCTCAACCCAGTGTCCGTGATGCTCTTTGGCGCAGGGAACTTGGATCAAATTCAAATCCACCAGTTAGTCAGCCCGTGGCGACTGATCAGCCAACTGCTCAAGCTTGTCTAACAAAAAACAAAGTACCTAAAGTACCTAACAAAAAACAATAAGCAAATCAAATGACATATTGTGCACTAGCTTTTTGTTCCTCTGTTTCATATGTTGATATGTTGATAATACATAGTACCTAAAGGGCTCATTTGATACCATTTTTCTTTCTGGTATTCTTTTTCTTCACATTTACCATTTCTATCATCAATCTCCATTTGGCCTCAAACCTTCGAAATACCAAAACAGGAAGGCAGTTTCCAAATGGGCCCCAAGTATAATAACGTATTATTCGTTTGTTTTATTCATTGTAGAAATTAATGTTCTCTATTCAGTTTTTTGCTTTCAGTTGTACTATGCAATAAGAAATAATACATGTAATATATTATTTGATCTTGTTCATATATGATGTTGTTTCTTAATTTTTAATTGTCTAGTAGACAGTTCAAACCTGTTGCTGTTCTTTAATTTTCTAACTTACAAAATGTTGGTCGCCGCACTATTGCATCTCCCTAAACCATGAATCAGAACAGTTATTTCTTCCCCGCTAATTATAGGCTGATTTTTTTTTAATCAAATCACCACGATTTCTCATTTAACTCAAACCGGAGTGGCATGTTACATGTCTTTCTATTGTCATGGGAACAATGGCATACAAAACGCACCAATCATTAAAACATCAAATGTCCACTTATTAAAATTAGTCTATGAACTATGAAATAACATAGTAAGTAGGCTAAATTGAAAAGAAAATAAAACTTAAATTTTCTCCTTTCCCTTCAAACTGGGGCTATGAGGCTTTGTAAGATAAGCTAGGAAAAGTTCATGTGCTTCAGCTACCTTTATTGACTTTTTGGGGTTTTTGTTCTAAGAACCAAGTAGGGGTCGGCCCCTTTTCTTCTTTGGTTCAATTTTCTCCTCATGAACAGCTTCCTTAGGCACCAAAATGCTTTCTGGAGCCTTGACCATGCCAAGAGACTAAGCAGAGAACTTCCTAGTGAACTTCAGTAGCTTCAACTTCTTTGTAGGGGCATCTGTAAACATGGGTTTGTTGAACAGTTCTGGCAACAATACTTTCAGCTTCTTTGGAGAGGAGGCTGGCGAAGTTGGCCTGCACCATTTGGTTATAACAGCTTCATTAACCGGATGATAAGGTTCCTCTATAGCCACATGCTTCTCAACTGGGCACATTACACGCCAACTTAAAAGATCACCGACCAAAGAAATACAGTAGGAACAAGGACAACCAGTAGTCCTGTACAAGAAAATAGAGAGTTTATTGGTACAATTTAATGCATTTTGGGTTCGTTTTGGACATGGATAGGATCTTTGCCATTACTTTTGACAATGATGAATTTTGATACATAACCTTCCTTGCAACTATATAGATTAATAAGAGCGGTGATATCAATTTCAATTTTATTTCTTATTGTCAGACAATAAATTTTCTATATTTTATTTAGTGACAATAAAATTCATGTAACAATACCAATTTAATAAAGAACTTGCCAATCGTGTTAACTTTATGTGATGATTTTTTCTCTCTTTTTCTTTTTCTACTCTCGCTTGAGAGGTTGTGGTAAACGGCGTTGGGGGGTTTCTCCTTACCTCCGATCAGGCCTACATAGTCAGCTGAGGCATGGGATCTACCTCTCCTTTGATCATGAAGGGGGAATTGGTGATAGGGTTGCCAGTGTTGTGGTTCCTCATGGAAAATTCCCAAATTTCTTTGGAGTTGGGTTTTCTATGGACATCTACCTGTGTCCTGGAGGTTCGAATGCGAGAGTTGATGCGGATCGACTTGGGCATGGGAAGGCTTCAACGACTCTGAGTGGCATCGTGCGGGGGATTGGTGGCTAGGAGATGATCGATGGCTGTTAGGGGGTGTTGCATGGTGGTGCTCATGCATCGGCTAAGCTGGGGTTAAGGAATGCAGGGGGCCGTCCAGCTGTGGATGTCAAGGTGGTTGTCATTGTTGGAGGGATGGTGGCTGACGAAGCGACTATGGTCTGGAAATCAGAGCTACGTCAGAAAAATGTCTATGGCCCTACAGCCAAGACGTTGGGGGCTGATTGGGCTTGGGTTGTTCCTTGGGCATCGAGTTGGACTTGGGCTTCTAGGATTGGACTAGGCTTGGGCTCCAGTTGGCATGTTTTATTTTTTGTTATTTAAATTTGTAAGGGCTTCTCCTTCTTTAGGGAGGAAGTTTGTAGGTACTAAGGTTTGAGGAATGTCGCCAGAGTTACCCACAAAGCCTATGCTATTTTTTCCTCGTAGGTAGTGTTGGGTAGCTTTTGGATATGCTAATCCTTAAAAGGTCAAATTACATTGATAGTGACTCTATCTGACAGCTCTACTGAGTGGGTCATTATGTGCAATTTTGCTGAATTTCAATATTAGTTTACTATTTCTCAAAAAAAAAAAATTGCCAATCATTACAAGAGGGCACAATAATAGAGTTATAACTTAAGTTTAAATTACTTGAAACATCACATTTTCAATAAAAAGATATGGATTCTCAATAATGGTAAAGTAATATTCGGGAATTAATTTCTACATGCAATCAAAACATAAGAACTCAATTTCCATGTAAACTTTACTCACAATTGAGAAAGAAGGATGAGGTTTAGAGCACGAAAGGTAGGATAATAATTTCGTCAAAGTAACTGAGGTCCAATTTTTTTTTTCTTTTTCCAACTAGGATCCAAATTTAGCACCTAAGGAAATTAATCATATATGCTATAATATTGTGACACAAGCTTGATGAATTAAGATAGAAATGCTCGATTGGTATCTTCAATCACAAGCTATGATCCAGATTCTTTGCTTTTCTTTTTGCTTGATGTGTTGCTTTAGTCTTTTATTTTCCGTTACACCCATCACAAATTACGGAAATTGAGTGATGGAGTTGTGAGTTTGTGATGAAGCTAGGTAGAGTGGGCTGACGAAGGAGTATGGTGGTGGTGGATGCAGACTTGCCACTAAATGGATGGAGGTATATATTTAGTTATTACCAGCGGTAAAATAGGAAGTTACGGAGATAAATGAACCTAAAAAATAAAAATAAAGATGTGTATTATTAGTAGTTGAGGATGAGCAATTAAAATTTCATTTTGCATTAATATATATATATACACACATATATATACACACACACACACACATAGTCCGTCTTTGTTACGGACGTCCGTACCTTTTCTCAGGTACGGATTTTTAGTTTTTTCCTACTTTCCGATCACACATTCACATCTTAACTGTTCAATTTTAAGGTCTCAATGTATAGATCATCTCTGCAAAATTTTAGCAAAAATGAGATCGTAAAGGCATTTAAAACTGCAATTTATAACAATGAACACGAACGGTTCCGGTTCAACAGATTTGGTTCGTTCGTGTAAATTGCAGTTTTGGATACCTTAATGATCATAAATTTGGCTAAAAATTTGCAAAAGTGATCTATACATTAGGACCTAAAAACTGAACTGTTAAAATGTGAATGTGTGATCGAAAAATGGGTAAAAACTCGAAATCCGTTCCACAAGTTTAGGAACGGACCTCCGTTCTATATCTATATATCTATATATCTATATATATATATTCAACTCATTAAACACATCAAAATTTCATTTCCGTGACCCAAACAAAGACCTTACTGAAGACTCTCCCCATTAGGTGAGTTGAAATAAACTCCAAGGTTACGTGGTAGCAAAATAATGGGCAACTTGACCTTTTGTTTTTATTTCTTTTTTAAATAAACATAAGATTTTATTAGTGCATAGGCAAATTGAATGACACATGGAATAATATCGTATAATTGTGTCATACATTAATGGGTAAGTAGTTTAGAAATAACTGGTACCATTCACTAGAACATTAACGCGCACTTATTCAACGAGGAAAATTATAACTAGTCTTCTTATACATGTTCAAAATTAAATATGTGCATCTTCATCAATAGACTAACTGTAGTACTCGGAGATTCACTTAAACTAATTATAAAATACACTCATAAAATGTAGGCAGCTATCCTAAGCATGAGGCCTAAGCCCACTAAACACTTGGCCTTAAGAATTGAAGACCTTTTAAAATAGAAATACGTGTACAAGATGATAGCGCTCCACCTTGTCAAGCAGTTTATGACGGTCTTTACTTGCGTGAACAGCCCCAACCACCGTTTGAAACAATTGTAGAATGTCCTCATGTATTTCCCCGAAACAGCTTTAATAGAAGACTATCAAACCAATGTCCTCGGAAATCTGCAACGAAACGACGTGGGTTCGATCTTGGTCTCAAGACTTGCCCGATTGAAATAAAATATATCAGAAAACAATGAATTGGGACTCGAAATCTGCCGGCCAGAGATACAATACCAAGCAAGCAATGAAAAATGGGATTCAGACGCATCAAACCTTGCGATTTAAACGCGGTTTAGATTTATCTGAGCGAAGTTATGCAAGTTCCTCTGAATCGCATAACAATTCCAGCAAGAACTACTATACATTTTCCCGAATCTTTTGTGAATTTGTTTCCGAGTCTATGAATGGTCAAGTAGATAGAACTTGCCTTACTCTCTTTTGTCGGTCGCTCTTCACCATTTCTTCTGTATGTCATTTGAGATCTCATTAGTTTAGTATGTCCCAATCAATTTCGTAGCTTGTACGTATGGAATTGATCAAGGATGGATTCGTGTGAAATGCAGCTGTGGGCGAGTCGTATTTTCCGGTCATCTTTATCAACCGACTGGTTTTGAACTCAATTAATAACAATTTAGTTAATTACAGAAGGAAATTCAAATAACTAATCTTCTCAAGGAAAATAATGAGAAAAAAGAAGGAAAGCGGGCACCACGTACTAAGAGTAGCAATTCTTCAAGAAATCATGTAATTCTGTATAACGTACAGCCGGCAGAGACGTAAATTTCAAATTCTAAATATTCTGCGATGCAGCAATGTTTGTAAAGAAAAGACGAACATGAAGGGAATTTGAAAGAGATACATTTTATAATCTGTTGAAAATAATACAAGTCCTAGCCTTGTACAAGAGTTGTGCGTCTATCCAAGGTCAGAAAGAATTTTGGTTCAATACCATAATAAACTCTTCATAGAAAATGAAACTAACTGGAAATAGTGTTGCTTTGACATTACGGTTACTTGTTTCCATACCCCAATTTTCAACATCAAGTTCTTGTAATCTACACAACATGAACTTGCTGTCATAGTTCATGTTTATGTTCGAGTTCTTTACTTCTTGCTGACAGACGATTACATAAATTTTCTTGGTAAATTTCTTTTTTTTTTGTTTTGAATGTTTAGTTATCAAGTAATCCATCCATGGTAAAGTCCTCCCTAATCCCAACACAATATCCCTTTAATCTCCCAAACCAAAAATGTACACAAGCAACTCAGTTCCTCAACTATATATAGACATATGTGACCTGGGTACGTATAAGCCATAAGTTCTAAGATATCCTTCATACAAGATAAAGCCGCAAACCATTTATCATGTCTTCTGGTTCTATTTCTTCTCAACCCACTGTCCATGACATTTTTTGGCGCAGGGAACTCGGATCAAATTCAAATCCACCAGTTAGTCAGCCTGTGGCGACTCAGCCAACTGCTCAAGATTGTCTAGTAAAAAACAAGGGAAATAAGGAAATCAAATGACGTATTGTGCACAAGCTAGCTTTTTGTGCTTCTGTTTCATATGTTGATAATACATATATAGTAACTAAAGGGCTCATTTGATACCATTTTTCTTTCTGGTATTCTTTTCCTTCATATTTACCATTCATCAATCTCCATTTGGCCTCCGAACTTCGAAAGAAACTACCAAAAGAAGAAGGTACGTAGTTACCAAATGAGCCCCAAGTATAATAAGAAATAATACGATTGTTTTTATTCCTTGTAGAAATTAATGTTCTGTATTCAATTTTTGCTTTCAATTGTACTATGCAATAAGAAATAATACATGTAATATATTATTTGATCCTTGTTCATATATGATGTTGCTGTAATTGAGGATTTAGATTGTTTCGTAATTAATTGTCTAGTATACGATTCAAAGTTGCTTCTGTTCTTTAATTTTCTTACTGACAACATTTTGGTCGCTGCACTATTGCTGTTATTTCTTCCCCTCTAATTACAGGCTGACTTTGTTTTTTTAAACAAATCATAATCATTTCTCATTTTACTCAAGCCAGAGTAGCACGTGCGCTACTAGAATTTTGTTAATAGACATCACTTCAAACAAATTGGTTGACAAAACCACTGATGTAAAAGGATTTGTTACATTGTTTCTCATATTAGCGATTTTTTCGTCCATTTTAGACATCAGTTCTTAAAATAACTGATTCTTAAAGTTTTATTTTGAAATTGCGGGAACCTCTACTTCATGAAAAGGCAGAAGAGCGAAGTCTTAAAACTTAAGTTGAAATAAAAAAATTTAAGTTTACCCCAAAATAAACCCTAGTTTTTTACTGTTCTTTCTAGTGTTCCACTCCCGTCCGTTCTTTCACCCATTTTCACCCAATTTTGAACCCACACCAACCACCATGGTTCTTCATCTCTCACCCAAATTTATTAAATCTCTTTACAAAAACACTATCTGTCACGCCTCGATTTTAAGCACAGATAGTAAATATATAAACAAACATCAATACTCCGGGCATGATGGTTCAGATATCAATATAAAATATCTGAAATTTTTTTCGTTAAAGAACAAGTAAACAAAGATGCTATGAACCCACAATGTCAATACAGACTCATTCTATAGAGTCATATATTACATTACACTAAGTTTACAAATAAACTGAATCTACAATTCAATAAGTAAACAAACTCACCACACTAATTACAAAGCAGAAGACTAACAAGTTTCTAACCCTATAACTGCAAGAACAAGATACCTCTCAGCTCCAATCACGTTTACCCTAGCCTGTAGGATAAACCCTACACCAACGAATAGGGCACTGGGTTGCAAACAACAAACCTGGTAAGCTCATGAAAGCCAACAGAACACATGCTTAAACCATCTCATCCTAACAAAATCGATATCATATTATCACGACAAAGAACATGAAGTTTACATCCTACAATATCATGCTCACATAAGTTAACTCATATCTAAAATCCACATGCTTTGACTCTCGACTCATGCATCCAATTTTACAAAACTTCAACTAAACAATCAAACTCAAGTGACGTTTTAAACATTTTAAAACACAACAATCTACTAAACCCACCTTCATTTGTCTCAACAAAAGTAGTAGTCACCTCAGTGACAACTCAAATCATTTTTAGTCTCAATGATACATCGACGAAATCACACTTTTTTCCTCTCAACATAAAGCATTTGTCAAAATTATGACATCACAACTCACTACAGATCTCATATCACAGTTGCACTCACAATACGAATTAAGTAAAATCAATAATCCATGTAAAGAAGTTAGTTCAGGAGATCATATCAAAAACAATCAATAGAAATCATATTAATCTCTGCAATAGAGTTTAGTTCAAGAAATTACATCAGAAACAATCAATAGAAATCATAGTAATCCCTGCATAGAGTTTAGTCATTACAACAAAACCTAGCATTAATGACCACCATAGTGGTCACTGAAAAGAGCCAATTTGGTCACTATATATGATTAGTAACCAAATATTGTCGGTCACTGAGTGATCACTACAGACCCGTCACTAATTCTCTTTAGTGACCAAAGTATGATTGTTGGTCACTAATATGAAATGTTTTAGTGACCAAGATTAGTTGGTCACAAATCATTAAATAATTAGTGACCACAAAGTTTCTCAATGAAGGTAACAAATCTGGTCACTAAAACACATGATCTGGTCACTAAAGCCTAAGTCACATGCTCATATTAGTGACCAAACTTTAAGGCCACTAAAGTTTTGGTTATTAAAAAAAAATGTTTATCTCATAAGCTTTTTATTTTGGTCTATTACAATAGCTATCAAATAATAACTAGCTGAACATGAAACTCCAATGCTACTCAAACTTCTATATAATCGAAATTGTACTAAAATAAATACATTGTATTGCTGAGGACAATCCACATTATCACTTATTGATCATGTTCACAAGTACATGTCCCTTGAAAACTAATTTAAAAGCCTAAAACAACTTCAGTACTTCCATGGCAACCAAATCGAAGAGAAAGATGGACAAGCTTATGCAACTTGTCACATACAACAGTTGTAATTGATGTGCTTTCATATATCTTCCTTTGAAATGATGACCTACACCATTCTGCATTATAAGAACATATGTTAACCAACATGAATTACCATAAATGAGAAGGCATTGGGCTACGTTTGATCAAAGAGAAACCATTGAAGCACACATTGTAGTATTATACAACTAAAGCAACTGATATATCAGTGAGCATTGCTACCTAACAAAGCTCTCTCTCTTTTTTTTTCTTTTTGCATTTGAGCACTGCTACCTATTTACTTATGTGTCTTGCATGTTTCAAGAAGTTTACATACAAAATAATAAGTAACTTATCTGAAAGAAACATAAAAGATAGCATCATTAGAAAAGTAATCCAGATCACAGAGGAAAAAAGAATAAGAGATGGAAATTATTACCTGAAGGCTTATCTTCAAGAAAGTTCAAAACCTACATTACAACTGATTGCATATAGAAGCTTTGCTCTCGACGTGCTTGAAGCTTGTAAGTTGGAAGCTGCATCAATTACAAAGGGAAACATGGGCACAGTTAAAAGCAGCAATAAGTAGTAGTAGGTAGCTTGTCTGAACCCTGTCTTACTGTACCTTCAAAGTATTGTAGCAAGTTGAGGCTGACGAAAGCCGCTATACATCCTGTCCTCTCATTGTTGCCCACAGAGGGATATCGCATGCAACCTATATATAATAACCTACTCCTTGAGTAAGCACTACAGATTGATTATAAATCACTTTCCTAACATGAATTTCTATTTAGTGTACATTATTTTGTTTCAATTATCATAAATTTCTCTTCATTTTCTTTTAGAAGACAAGAACAAGTAACTTTATCACTATTGTTAGAGATAGAAACTAGAATATATCCCAGTAGAAAAATGTTCATGCAACAGAAGGATAGAAACCAAAAGTAACTGTCAAAGGAATCTATTTCTTTATGTTGATGCACTTAACATCAGACTAACTACTATAACCTGCTACAAATCTTTACAAACCTATTCTTAGTTTTCATTTCAATAGTTTCGGACCACCATATGAACCAGTTGAAATCAAATAGCAAGTTCACTTATCTAAACTATGATGCTAGATGGCTGCTTAAAAAGGTTCAATGTTATTGATAGAATGAAACTAAAATAAGAAAAGAGTACTTCAGGCTTTTGATGTTTTGCAAAATGCGCCCATTGATTCTACACACAACTTTGAGAAACTCTCTGCATAAATAAATTAAAAATAACATAAAGTTCTGCAAGGGGGCTCAAGGCCAATGAAGAAAAATATGAATGAAGAAGAAAATACCAAGAAGTAGTTCACACCCTATGCACTGTAAATGGCAGTTTTCTTAGTGTAAACCATTTATGAAAACCTGGAGTTGTGAAAAGGTTTCCATAACTATAGATTTCGAACAACTCTGACAAAATTAGGAGAAACAAGGGAAACAGAAACTTGACCTAAGCAAAACCCACATCCACAAATGCAAGTAAGCAAGAACCCAATTCAGGTTGAAGCAAACATCATTTTAATAAAACAAAACCAAATAAATACAAGTTAAGCCCAGAAAGAATATCCATTTCGCAACTGTCCCAACACTTCTGTTTTAAATTCAGGTACAAATGAGTAAGTGTGATCTCTATGGAACACATAATGAACACAAAACAGATTAACTACGACGATGACCAGAAACCAAAACGAGAATAAAAACCTAACTTAAACTACTCTGATTTCAATGAAATGTTATAGACACTAAGCTAACACACTAAACTGGATACTGGTAAATTTTTAGGGATTTTGGAGATCATTTGTTATTCTAATTAATTAAAAGAAAACACAGCACAGAAACAAAAGAAATAAACAAGACAAGGATTTGAGGGTTTTTGTTTTTGAGAAAACAATCAAAATAAACAAGTTAGAGACAACCTATCTACTCCAAAACAATCATGCAACAGTACGAGTTCACTTCCCTTCTTAAAGAAATGAAAGAGGAAGTCTAAGTTAGGATATACCCATGGGTGTATGTGTTTGGTGGGGTGGTAAGGCTTTGGTCTCATATATAAGAGGTCAAGAGTTTGAGCCCTATCAAAGGTGGGAATGGGGTGGGGTTTTTTTTTTTTTTTTTTTTAAAAAAAATGGAGGACGGCATTTTTCTGCCAAGCCATTTGAAATTCACCAGTTATAAGAAAGGCAGAATTACCGGGTATATAAGGGAACTTTCTTGGTTGCTGAGAGTTTGAATAACAATCAAGTTCCAAAAGTAGTTCATCACTGCCAGAAGACTAATTAGATAAATCCTCAACTAGCAGACCCAGATTCATCACATGACTATTTTGGCAAGTCAAAGCTGTTAAAGATGCTATTGAGGTCATAAGAAGAACAAAGGAGGTAATATTTACCCTTAGAGTCTCAATTAAGAAAATTTCCTCAACTTACAACAAAGTGTACCCATACTTATCACTCCTTATTACGATACCAACACAAAAGAAAAATGTATTCATAGTTTGATAAACAGACACATGAATTGAAATAAATAAATGAACCCATACTATTCATACTTATCACTCCTTATTACGATACCAACACAAAAAATCAGTAAACAGTTTGTCAAGAATAAAGTAGAAAAGGATATAAAAAAACATCTGTGTGTATGCAGTCCAACTCAATGACTCAAAAACCATCTTATCTGAAGGTTCTTGAATTACAACCATGACTTGAATCTAGAAAACCACTTTCTAACAGTGGCACTAGATAAATGAACATTTTAAGACTCAGTTTGATCCGAGTGCTAACAAAATTACCACTACCAATAGGAATAGTATCAAGAAAGGTAGTGCCATCCCAGAAGTTTAGCGTCTTTTTATGACTTTAAGATCAAATTCAGTCGATACTGAATTCCTTCCATCAAAATAGACTGATGATCTCTTGATTATTAAACAAATAGTGGTCATTGTAGATTTCACTTGAATTTCAAAATGGCTATATTACTCTATATTCACATAAAACTAAACCTGGTGGTGTGATTTCAGCTTCAGATAATCAAGCATCAATGATTAACAATATGAAAAAAGGTACCAACATCACATCTATATCTCTAAAGATTTCATAAATGAAAAGGAAGGGAAGATTAGGATGAAGTACCAAGTGATTCACTTTGCTGCTCCTGGACATCCTCCATTATATATCACTCTGCACACACCCAATTCAATTCACGGGCGCAGGGAAACAAAGAAAGAGACTTGACACTTGAAAATGCAATTGCATATTTGTTTTGGTTGGTTTGTTAGGGGAAACAAGGGAAGAGCATAGCCAGAAAAGAAAGGGCTTTCCACCGATTATTGATTGGAGTTTGTTTGAAAGCTACAAGATATGAGCTTATCACTTTTCTGGTTCAATTGGAGTCAATTTTCAATGATTGAAGAAGATTCCAGAGAGAGAGAGAGATGGACGTAATCAAATACGACGTCGATATTATAATTGCATACCTTAGCTTCGCATAGCAAATGATTTATTGGCTTCCTCTATATGGTCCTGCAACAAAATCAATGCAGCACCCATAAATTTCAAAATCTCAAAAAATCCCCAATTCTCAAATCCCATGACAAAATCAAATCTCAAAGCTTACTTATCAAAAACAAACCTGTAATCCAGGATATCGAAACAGAATCATAATTTGCTTGGGCTCCAAGCCCATAATATGACGGTTAACTCTGGGATAGTTGTTCAGCGAAATGAGGTAGAGCGACACCATTACGTGCTCGAATGGGTCGTCCAAGGTGGTCGGAATTCAGGGCTTAACCCACCATGACTCGTGAACAGAACAATGGAGTGAGGGAGAAGGACGATGAAGATAAGAGGGTCTGTGAGCTAGGGATTTTATGTTTTGGGTCTGTAAGGGTCTGTGAGGGAGAAGGACGATGAAGATAAGAGGGTCGATGAAAATAGTGCTTTAGAATGCCCCGATTTTTTCATTTTGAAAAGCGTGTTTTAAGAGCCTGCTAACTTCAAGATTTAAGAGAAAACTGAAAAATTTTGGTCACTAAAGGGAAACCACTCTTTAATTAGTTCAAAACATTAGTGACCCAAAATGAATGGTCACTAGTACTAAAATTTTTTGTCATTAAAGTTTGAACAATGGGCCGGTAAATTCATTTAGTTGGTCCTAAAAGTGTTAGTGACCAGCCAATAGTATTGGTCATTAATTGAATAGTATTTGTGACCAATATTGAAGTGCTCACTAACATTTGGTCACTAATACCCTATTTTGTTATAGTGAGTCCAGGAAATTACATTAAAACAATCAATTCAAAAAGTAGTAATCCTTGTATATAATTTAGTTAAGAAGATTACATTAAAATAATCAATTCAAAATTATATTAAAGTTTTGTTCAGGAGATTACATTAAGATCAAGCAATTTAATACCAGAAATAAACCAGAAATCAATACACATTCATCTACTCATCACACCAATCACCATATCAACAATCTCAGCAACAACCCACATCATTTACACAAAATCATCACGCAGATCATCACACAGATCACCACATTGGTTATCACATAATATAGTTTCCTCATCTCCAACAGCCTCAAAACAATAACAAAATCAAAACAATAATAAAATTATTTTCCAAATATTGTTTCCTCATCTCCAACAGCCTCAAAACAATAACAAAATCATATCCCAAATATTTTTTTCTCAATTCAAAAACCATCACTAAAATCATACCTACTTATTTCAAAACTCCAAGCCGACAAAACCGGCTTTTCTTTCCAAAATCATTTATTTTCCTCAACATCACATTGCACAAAAATAGTAAACTACACATATAATTCCACCAAGATATACATATATATATATATATATATATATTTCACGTTAATATATATATACGTAGTCATCCACTCAGGGATGCCACTCAAAAATAAGTTTATAACAAAACATTATTTTAACTTACCCATGAACCGTTGCCGATCAAGTTCATATATTTCAAAACGAATATTTATTTTGATAAATATGAATTCGCATGCTAACAATTAAATCTACTAAACTAAAACATAATTAATTTAACCACCGAAACACCGTGAGATTTACACACCTCCATATGCTGCTACGTCTTCACACACAAACTGAGACAAGCACCTAATCAGATCAAGGTCACGCTCAATACAACATAAAGCACATAATCATTTTAAAGTTCGAATAACGAGAACTATAAACCAAAAGATACGCCAATCTAGATGAAACATCATGGAAGAACACTAAAGGCCTTCGAAACACTTCTAGGATCAAACCGCCCAAACAATAGGACGATCCAACAGTCGGATCCTTACCTATCGAAAACCGAACAAACCAAAACCACAAATAATCCAACGTAACCTAAAAGTCAAGCAAACACAAAAGTAAACATGCATATGTTCGTATCGACAAATAGAGAATGATAGACAAACAACTGCCCCTAGAATTGTCGGACGCGCCGCCACAGGCGGCTGCACTTGAAGCCCATATGCCGTCAGGCTGACTTCAAAAGAACGAAAATCAACTCCACCCAATTTGAAGATCACAACATGAGAAACAACTTTCATAACTGGCACCAAGGCCGATTTAGCCTAGATCGAGCTAAATCAAGCCCAAAAAGCTCCACCGTTGAAATTCACATTGTGATTTCTCACTCTACACTTCGAATCAATCTACAAGGCTTGCATGGATCAAACGAGGATGAAGAGAGCTTCAAACCATGACAGGTTTCAGCCGCCGTCGTGGCCGGAGGAGGGAGATCGCTCTGGGTCTGTCACTGCCTCCACTTTCGTCATTCGATCTATCATCTCCGGTGCATTTGGGAGCAATCCAATGGCTAGTGGAAGGAGAGGAGGAAATTCTGAGCCGGTTGGAGGTGGTGGCACCACCGGAGGACTCCGAAATCGAAAGATAATTCGAATTGGGTCAGGTTCTTCGCCAGCGGGTCGAGGGTTTGGCTGAGAGAGAAAAAGTTCTGGGATTTTCCGAAAACTTTCCAAAATTGGAAAGTGAATTTATTTTCTGATTTTTTTCTATTTATACCAAAATTTACTAAATTGGAAATGACTTCCACTGACCATATACATTCTTTGATTTTTGCGTACCACATATCCACGGACACATATCGATGCGCTATACGATTTCTATGAAGGAAGTTTTCAGAGAAACACAATGAATAAAAAGTCAACCTTTTGACCCCTCGAAATAATACATTTTCGAGTAATTATTTGTCTGAAACATTTTCGCTCCACCCTTGGACCACGAAATCGTACTAACGAACACTTTATTAATTCTAGGAAATTCTAAGAAATTAATAACAAATTTCCAGGGTATTACATTATCTTCATTCTCCCTTCTTCACCACGCTATTTCTTCTCCCTCTTCGTCTTGATCTGACCTACCTAAATAAGCGTCAAAGTTGAAGGTCACTGGGTCATCTAGATTTAGGGTTTGTTCTATCGCCATTCAGGTTTAGCGTTGGATTTTCCCCACCAGAGGAAATGGATATGTCCCTGAAACTCGTTTTTGCTTCTTGGGGAGTGGCTCGTTACTGCGGGTAGGAGCCATGAGGGATTTTTTTTTTGAATCTAAAAAAAAATATGCGGGTTTTAACTAGGCCGTGGGGTCGAGGTTGGAGTCAGGGTAGGGTCGCTTATAGGCTCCCGGAGGTGTGCGGTGATGCTTCCAGGCATTGCCGGACAATGTTTGGCTAAGAAGATGGTGGCTGCAATGAGTTAATGGCTGTAGTCCAAGATTGACGACAGCGGGAGAAAGTCCCTTATTTGGAAACTCATTCCAATCACGACCTCTTTGGAGATTCAGAGCTCTAGTTGAGATAGTTTCCCCCAAGTATATTCAATTAATTTATTTCCCTAATTATAATTATGCAATTAGGCAAATTTTACTTAAGATTCGTATTTGTGCAAGTTTCGCATACTGCTAATGAATACTGGTAACAAATGGTGATAATATGAAAGTTTGACACAGATGATGGTGGTGAGTTTATAAGGTAGTTTTGGATAGGAAAGTTATGATGTACTTGTTGTGGGGTCTGTTTATGGCGGTTCTGTCGCTTCTTGTCGGCTAGCTATGGCAGGCGTAAGGGTGTGTCTACTTTAAAAAGGTCGGGAATGGGAAGCTCAGGACTTCCCAATTGACGACTTTAAAATCTTTTCGGCTGTTAGGATGGAGAACCAGACCTAGGTGTTAGCTAGAGACCAAAAGATGCTTTCTTTCAGGTTACTCTCTCTTCATGTATTTATTTTAAGCCATAGTTCTTGGGATATACTACTAGTAAAAAGAGCTATACACTTATTGAAATCAGTGGATATAAATCCTAATAGCTACCGAAATCTGTGTGGGAAGTCCAATGGCTACCCTACACTTACAGATGTTATGTCTGTTCTATTTGGTGGGGTGGTCTTTGGCCTTCCCACAGATAAAAAAGTCAGTGTGAATATTTAGCGGGACCCAACTCTACACTAATATACCACTAAAAACTAAAAATCTTTGGTATTTAACATCAGTGTGAGAGCTGATGAGATTTAAAAAAATAAAATAATTCATCTCTTTTATACTATTATAATTTTAGCTTCTTTTTTTTTTTAATTTACATAATACGATATTAATTAATATAATTATATTTAGTGATAATAATTAGATCTCGATCTCGTCTCTCTCCCGTTTGAGCTTCCTATAAGTCTCTTCGAGGTTGCCGATTAGGAGGAAGGTCTTGGCAAACTTATCGATGTTTGGGACATTATAATTTTGAGAGACGTTGATTCCCACCAAAATTTCTTCGAAGTAATCAAAACCCACAACTTGGTAACCGTCTTCAATCTCAGCTTTGTGCAACCCAAACTAAAAAAATGATACAAGGAGGAAAAAGGGATGAAAACTAATTCCTCTCCTTAGGAAAAATAGATCTGGGGTTTAAGTCATTGCCAACAAGTCGCAGCAAGACTTACCTCAGACCAAGTCCTCCACTCTAAAGAATCCGACTAGATTTCTGGATCTATAACCTTATCGGAGTACTAAGAACTTGTTGGCAACAACAAGGAAACTAAAGAACAAAGCACAAAAAACATAAACAGAAACAAAAGAGCGATGCAGCCGATATACGACTTCAAAATGCGAAACATGCCGATCCAAGCATCACTATTCCAGTCATCCAACAAATCGGACCCTTCGACGGTATCGGCAATCAAAGAGGAGGATCAATGTCATGCCTCGAATTTTAGAATAAAAATTCAAAATCCGAAACATGAATTACTACAACTTAAAATAACCATCCTGAAAATTTCTTTTTCTTAACAACCTCACCACACGATTTAATTTCAAAAACCGAATCTTAGTCTCGGTTAGTTATTACAACTCACTCATGAAATAAATTGTAAAGCTCTAAATGAGATTAACCAATCTCACAACTCATATGAAATAAAAATAAATGTTGCAACACCTAAACAGCACGGTCACCTCCCTGGTTATCCTGATCTGCAGGAATATCCGCTACACCATTTGAATAGTGCACCGGGATTGCAACAACACAAAACCCGGTAAGTTTTTGAAAACTCGTATGAGTAAAAAGAAAGAACGGTTGTTTAATTAAATCATAATCATTTTCATCCAAGTCAACGCACAACACTTTCCACATCCACAAAGAACCAAATCTCAAATCAATCACCAAATTAACAAATCGACACAAAACCCGAACTCACATATTTCTTCTCAAAACCCCGACATCATATTTATAAAAATACGGTATATGACAGACTAGAGCTCTAACTAAATCGTAGCCCGTCACCTGGTATAGGTTATGGCATCCGACATATTTATCTTTATCATATTTCATCAATATGTATACGTATATACATATTTAGAACGTCCGATACTCGTACTTACTCAACCAATCGTATCCCATCATCCACCTAGGATTAGAGCGTTCGATTTCCCTATACTGGTCACTACGTTGACCCTAAATCCATAATGAGCACAATAATATGTTTTCACACAATGAAATCAACTCATCCAATATACATAATATTAATATGAAATTTAAGCATTTGAAATATAATTCAAATCATCATTCCAACTCAATCATATCATCTCTCAACAACACACCAACCAATATATATATTCCACGTAAATATATATATACGTAATCATCCACACAATTACAAAAATAAATAATTTAAAGCACTCGGTTCGTAATATAAACCACGTGAGTTTTACTCACCTCGACACTCTCGCTGCGTCTTCACTTAAAATACAAATCACAATGATCCAAATGCTTGTCAACTCAAACCGTCAAGTACCTAATCAAGCATGGTCTTTACTTAGCAAATGAAGCACGGAATAAACTTAAATGATGATCCAATGGTCGGATTCTAAATAAAGACAATCCAACGGTCGGATTCTAAAATAAAGATGATCCAAAGGTCGGATTGAATTTAAAAGATGATCCAACGGTCAGATCCTCACGGATCGCCATTGGAAACATCCTATCAAAATTATACGAAAATCCGACGGACGGATCTTCACAAATCGCCTCCCGAATCACTGTTTTACAATTATATGAAGATCCAACTATCGGATCTTCGCCCGTGACCACACAAAGTCATCGGGACGGTCATATGATCATCATATTAAAATTTGAAGTAAAACCGATGGTCTGATCTCCATAAATCGTAAACCGAAGATAAACTATAAAACCGTAACCAGTAACGTCAAAACTCAAATTGACTATTTATCAACTTTTTCTAACATGACCATGTTATATATCAAAACTTTCCAGATCCGGCGATAGCTCCGATCAACATAAAAACCTCCACTACTCAACCCGATCCTTCGTAAAGCTTGTTCAGCAGTTCAAGACGAGTTCAACAAGCCAACAAACTCGAAGAATTGTGGTTGGAGGAGAGAGAGAGTTTGGCCAGCAAATGGGAAGCCCAGAAATGGGCTCGACAGGGAGGAGGGAGAAAAATTGTCTGAGGCTAGCTTATCACCATTTCACCATGTCATGGACAATCTGAGCAAAAACACAAGCTTAACTGTATAATTCTTCCAAGGACGTGGTCTTGTTCCTTGTCATTTTGTTTCCATAAAAAAAAAAAAAAAAAGCAAAGCTGTAGCACTTCCAATTATGCATTAATCACGTAAAATATTAAAGCACTAGTCTTTCTCTTTATTGATCTTAACGCCTTCCCACCACCTCTTAAAACACAGAACGCACCACTATTTTGATTAAAATTATCTGCCACCACTCTTTGTGCCGATTCCAAAAGAATAAGAAAATTTGATTATACTTTTTAGTAAGTGGCAATTTGATTATTCCATGTTTTCCTTTTGATACGGCATGCTGAACACATACATATTTGAAAAATCAAACATTATACTTTTTGTCTTCTTGTTCATCACTTCCATTAGACCACCGTATGCAATTGACAATCATGTCAATTATATATATTTGAAGGCTCCAAGTTTAAAGCCTTTGTCTCCTTGCTGCATGTTTAAACAATTAAGATTTGAAATCATCTTGTCGTCCACCAAATCAGAAGACTGCTTCATTAGTTAAAACTGCCACCAAGTTTTGCTTTGATTGAAAAATGAGGTTATTACAACAACCCGAAACATTTGCACCCTTCGACGATATCATCCACCACCTCGATCGGAGCACCAACGCAATCTCCTTTCTGATCCAGCAACACGATTCGCCTTCAATGTTTGGTGCCTACTTCTTCTAGATCTATCTGCGCAGGGGTAGAAGAGAGCTGCATCATCAGACTTTTCTCTATGCGCGTGCGACTGGGAAGAAGATGAGACTGCGACTGGGAAGGGGAAGATAAGCTATGGCAAAAGAGAGAGATATATATGCACTCGAGATCGACTCAGATATGTGTGAACTGTTGAGGAATACTATTGAACTATTGAAGATAGATCTCATAACATACTGGGAAATAGGGAGAGAGAAAGAGAGAGAGAGAGACTGCACACAGAAGAAGGTGGAGTTAGAGTTTTCGTCGACATTTGTGTACTTAGTTAATTCAAATTCGTTTAAATGCACACTGATTTCGGTGAGAATTGTTTACTCACTAATTTTTACTTACTCTTATTATTGTGACTTGTGAGTCATTGTTATTCATAAATTCTGTTTTGAAATTCAAAATCTATTAATTTTTTTTTTATTTTAGGGAAAAAATTAAAAAATTATAATTGTCTATGAATATAAAATTATTTAATAAATGATATTTTATTATTAGACACAGATGACAGTGAGTAAAACCTGTCATAGATATCTATAATAAATCATATTTTTGTTATTAGACACATGTATTTGTGTGTAAAACCTAAAACTTTTGCTACATATGTCTATGTATGTAAAAGTATTTGATAAATTATATTTTGTAATTACACACATATATCCGCGTGTATAACTTTTCCCACAGATGTCAATATCTGTTTAATATTTAGGATATACGGATATCTGTAAGAAAATTTATGTTACACAGATTTCCGTGAGTAATATTGATAACATATGCGTTGTAGGGTCCAATTGATCATCTCACACTGATGTCTGTAGCTAAACATCAAATCCCACAGATTTTTTATCAGTGTGAAAGTTAGTAGGTTTAAAATCTGTATGTATTGCTACTTTTACTAGTAGTGATATCTGTTGCAATATTATACTTCACTGTGTCTTTTTCTCTTTTCTTAATGCTTACCATTATGGATATACTAGATAGTTGTACTATAAAGATGTAACTGTCTTCCCAAAATCATAAACCTTGTGACTCGATCATATGTCAAAATATGGAGACAAATCGAGACAAATGACTATATTTGTGAGTGAGATGAATTAATATGCATCTGTTACTATAGATGTATGACAAAATGATTCTCTAGCAACAGTGGCTTGTGGGCTTGGTGGAGCCGTGGAGGTTCACTAGTGAATGCCAGAGTTATGATTCCAGCACCAGTTCATGCTAGACGGAATCCAAAATGGCCAAAGGAATGGGAAAGGCATTGGAGTAGTTGTGAAGCTTCTGCTGCAGACATGCTGAGAATACAAAGCATTCCCGTCAAGTTTCCTTCCGTGAAAATTTTGGAAGAAGCTACTGATGGAGAAACATTTGACACTTCAATAAAGCTTAGTGTGAATTTGGACATTGAAACAACAAATGGAATGAAATGTCCACAGATGGGTAGCTGCTTAGCCTATGTAAACTGTCTTTCCGGATGTCCTTGTAACGCCAAAAGTTCGACCGACAAAAATTATCTAGTCTCAGCAATCCAGGCATGTCTCAGGTCTTTTACTTGTTATCTAATATATCCATGAATAGTGTAGACCTGTAGTTATTGGATATCAAAACTTCTTCTGCCATTATTAGTCCAGAGGTTGAGTTTACCGATGAAAATGATATTGTTATTGTCATTTACTTGGATGCTACATACCATTTTTAGAAACTAGGGTGATAAAGGCTAAAATGATATAAGTCAGCGTTGGCTTTTCTGCTTCAGAATATTGTAGCATTTTAGGAAATAATATATAATAATATCCATTTAGATGTCGGTAGATGTTCTTGTTTAATCTTAATGTAACCTGCTTTGCTAAAACTAGTGTTTCTTGTGTAACAGGCTGGATGTATTGTCAAAACAGAATGCCAAGCTCAGTAATTGGTTAGAAACATGCAGGACCATTTCCAGCATAAAAGAAAAAATGACAGGAGATGGCTGGTTTACTTGAATGAGATGGACTATGTGACCTGTGATTTTCTGATCCTATCAGATAAAAAACAGTTAAAATTTGTCTGTTCTGGAAATTCTGATGATCGCAAAGATGTTAAGTTGTTAACAAGTTCTAGATTTTGTAAACCGCAAATATGATAGCTCTTTTGGCAGAGGAACAATGCTTCAGCCTAAGAAGGAGAAGCTGGAAAGTCGTTTAGGACATGTTTCTTAATGGATGCTAGTGAGAAATAATTGTATTCTCCTATGAATGTTGTTGTGCATGCACCGTGAGAAATAAATTGAATAAGTATTAGTGTTCTCGGTTTGACAACTATTGCAACTTCTGACTTGGAACTAACATGTGTAGATTGAAAGGAATTCGATCTTAAACTAAAAACTGAAGTATGAATTGGAAAAGAAAACACTTGTACCCTTATAAACTGATGTCTGAAAAGAATCCTAACATCAATTTTTTACCAAACACTGATGTCAAATATCCAAATGGAAATCGATAGGTAATATGAAAGCGATGTTATAACAAGAGAATTAAATCAGTTTTTTTTGAGAAAAATAGCTTATTCAATTTGATTCCAAACTGTAGTTATGTGGAGAATATGAATACATTCACATACATAACATGTGAACTTCAATGAAAGTGTAGTGTTTAATAAGAATGGACATCGCTATTACGTATGCTACCGATGCATAGACTTAATTTGGACATCGGCTAAAAACTGATGTTTGAAAATTTTGATCTTTCTCTATACCCACTAAGACATCGGTCGAATTTTAGTTTTACATCGATCCGGACTGATGTCTATTAATAAAATTCTAGTAGTGGTTACATACCTTTCTATTACTATGAACACAGGCAAATAAGAAAAGTGGCATATAAAAAACACCACTCATTAAAACATCAAATGTTCACTTTTAAAGTGAGCATGTGAGCTATGAAATAACATAGTAAATAGGCTTGTAGACACCAAAAATTTAATGAAAATAAAATTCATTAACTAATTCGGTCAATACTTGAAATTAAGATCGAACAAATTTAGTCGGCATGTGGGTCCCACAAAATGTGCACGTGACTTGTGAGTAAGCAAAACCAGGCAGACTCAGAGAATGACACGTTGCCACACATGAAAGGCCCGATGGCAATAAATGAATTTATTCCGACTTAATCAGCTGATATCAAAACGGATCAATCAAATTAAATCGATTGATTCCGAGTCCAATCAAGTATTGCCTACTGATTAGATATCAATTTATTAAAATTGATAATCAAAATGAAAATCCGCCATCAAATTAATTGGCTAATTCCTTAATAGTTGTGATTAAATCGATTAATTAAAACTAATTGATTTGATTATGCTATTAATGAAATACAATCAAAATTAGCCATCAAATTAATTGACTAAATTCCTTAATGGTCGTGATTAAATAAGTTAATTAAGGCTGATTGATTTGATTATGCTATAAGGAAAATGCAATTAATTACGTGTCATCAAGACATTCCAAATTAAGAGAGGCGCTGACACTATAAATACCCCCTCTCAAATCAAGAGAAGGACTTCAGCCAAAAAAGAGAAGAAAAACACTCTCAAATTTCATAAGCCTTCCAAGTGCGTCAAGAACCATCAAGCTGCGAAATAGCCGGTTCCTCACCAACCTCAAACCAAAACGTTCGTCACATGATAACTCTCGTGACCACCATCCAACTCAAGATCAAGCGTCAAGCCCTTGAGTGAAATCATCTTCAGAGATAGAATCACAGGATTACCAAAGATTGTAACCCGCACTTAAATTCTTAATAAAATTATTATTTTTGTACACGGGTCCGCATTCTATTTGTTTTCAGATGTCTGTGTTTACAAATTGGCACGCCCAGTGGTTCTTCTTTGCCTCTCATCTCCTTCTCCGTAAAACGATTTCAAACAAATCCGTTCAAGCAATGGCTTCCAAGAACACTCAAGCCCTCCAAAAAAGAAATCAAAGACAATGATCTCGAATCAAAGACAATGATCTCGAAATCAAGTAGCAACTCATCTGGTCACGTCACCCGAAGCATGGCAAAGGTTCAGCCTACAACATTTGTGGCGTTACCTTCTAAGCCTCGTCAACCAATCATCACCCTATAAAGTTTAGGGGCAGTGAAGCATGTCCCTCGAAGTGAAGAGAGATAAGCTCCAAATACAAAATCAAGGGAACGGTCGCTCTCACCTGCCTATGATGACAACTCAAGCACCGGGTCATACCATGAAAGTCCTGATGCAAAAGAAAATAACACTTCTGGGATGCAGTCAGATAGTGCGTCTCACCCCTCAGCAATGCAAGTCATGATGACTGGGGCAACCACGCTTGAAGAACAGATAGCTAATCTGATGGAGGCGGTTCAAAAGCTCACCAGCACCGTCAAAGAAAAGGATATGCAAATTGCTCAACTTTGGAGTAGGCTCGAGAAAAAAAAATGATGAGGATTCTGCTAGGATTCCTTACAAGGGCGATAAAGACAAACAAGGAGAAACTTCAAAGGTAAATGATAAGGACAATGAAAGCCTACTTGGTTCTTTGTCCGTCCAGCAACTGCAAGACATGATCAATAACTCCATTAGAGCTCAATATGGAGGTCCCTCTCATGATTCTCTCATATACTCCAAGCCATACACAAAAAGGGTAGACAACCTAAGGATGCCATATGGGTACCAGCCGCCCAAGTTTCAGCAATTCGAGGGGAAGGGCAATCCAAAGCAACATATTACTTATTTCGTCGAGACCTGCAACAATGCTGGAACAGAAGGAGATCACCCTAAGCAATTTGTACTTTCATTAAAAGGCAACACCTTCGAATGGTACACAGATCTGGAGCATGAGTCAATCGACAGTTGGGGTCAGATGGAGCGTGAGTTCCTAAATCATTTTTATAGCATAAGACGCACAGTGGGCATGATAGAACTTACTAGCACAAAGCGATGGAAGGATGAGCTTGTAGTTGATTACATCAATAGGTGGCGTTCATTGAGTCTCGATTGCAAAGATCAATTGTCAGAAGTATCTGCAGTGGAAATGTGCATCCAAGGCATGCACTTTGATTTGCTGTACATCCTACAAGGAATCAAACCTCGTATGTTTGAACAGCTGGCTACACGTGCACACAACATGGAGTTGAGTATAGCTAGCCACAAAGGGAAGAGGGAGTTAATTGCTGACCAAAGGAAAGACAAGGTCTTCGGAACCAAGATTAACAAAGCGCGAAAGAAATCTATAAAAGAATAAATGGCAGTTAACATTGCCCCAGTCAAAATCTCTACACGAGATAAGGAGGTTAAGAAAGCAGAGCCAACTCTGACCTATGGCAGTACAAAGCGTTCATTGAAGGAATGGCAACAAAAGACATATCCTTTCCTAGATTCTGACGTGGCAGGCATGTTTGAAGATTTACTTGAGAAAAAGGTGATAATGCTCCCAGAATGCAAGCAGCCCAAGGAAATGCATCGTGCAGGTACCACCGGATCGTCAGTCACCCAGTGGAGAAATGCTTCGTTCTAAAAGACTTAATAATGAATCTTGCCAAGCAAGGAAGGATTGAGCTAGATGTTGACGATGTTGCTGAGGTAAACTACACTACCGTCGTTTTTGGGTCATTCGAGCCAGTCCCCGTTGCCCTTTCTTCCGTTGAGAGCACCATATCATCTTTCGTGAAAACCATGCATAAAGTCAAAGTTGGAGGAAGTCAAGCCAATCTAGCAGGTGAGCCTTGCACTTGTTGCTACCCCTAAAGTTGACTCAGTTCTCGATGACGAGGGATGGATACTTGTCACTCAAAGGAAGGCACGCAAAAGCCCATCGCCATGCTTACCTAAATACAAGCAATCATAAGAAAGTCATCAGTGTCTCGAGAAAGGTGAGACAAGATTTGTCAAAGAAAGGGGCAATTCTTTCTTTCGAAGACCTCATAGTGTGGTTTTGCCAACAAAAGTCTTTCCCAATAGAGGCAACGAACAAGAAAAGGTGAGAGCAACGCACATGACAACAAGCTATGAAATTGGTTCGAAGGGTTCTACCAAGGCTGAGTCAAGCATGACCAACACAAACCAAACGTCAAAGGAGAACGAGGTATTGAAACAGCTGAAAGACCTACCATTGAACTTCAGCATTTCTGATCTACTAAAATTGCCAAAATCGGCAAGATCTGCTTTGGTACAGGTGCTGATCGACATAGGCAAGTACTCCACAGAGATTAACAAGGTGAAACCAAAGGAATGTGTCACGTGTGTTGCAGATTGTGATGCCATTCACTTTATTGATGAAGACCTTCAATTAGGCTCTGAGCTGCACAATAGACCTATCTTCGTGACAGGGTATGTGCGAGATCAAAAGCTAAACCGCATGCTTGTAGACGGAGGGTTCGATGTAAACATCATGCCTAGGTCGACTTTGAAGCAAGCTTGGCATCAATATGGAAGAGTTGTCTCGAAGCAGTCTCATGATTCAAGGCTTCAACCAAGGGGGGCAAAGAGCCATAAGGATGATCAGAGTAGATATGATAATTGGAGAAATGAAGTCGAACACTTTGTTCCACATGATCTATTGTTGGGACGACCGTGGGTTCATGAAAATGGTGTCATCCCCTCTACTCTTCATCAATGTTTCAAGTTCTACGATGGTGGAGTAAAAACGGTAGCAGGTGATACTAAACCATTCATTGAAGCTGAATCTTACTTTGTGGATTCCAAGTCCTACACGGACGATGAAGCAGTAAAAGAAGTCCTTCCAGTTGGAGTACCCCCTACAGGGAAGACTATTGAAGTAAGTAATAAGGAAGTGGAATCCAGCATGGCAAGAGATCTCAATGAGGAACCACATAAAGTTTCGTTGGGGACTAATGTGGCAGCTTCAAAAAACAAAATTAATTATTCTCCTCTAGTCCTTCGTTATGTGCCAAAGTCTAGGCGAAAAGAAGGGGAATCTCCTTTTGTGGAGGCAAATGAGCAAGAAAGTAAGCGAAAGTTAGATGAGAATGACGTAGAATTATTAAAAGAAATATCAATCATACCTTTGACGAAGTTGAGCAATGCAACTCCTACCAGCAGCCGCTAAAGGGGTTTGTCAAACCAATTTAAGGTAAGACAGAGCATAGGACACTTCTTGACAAAAGAACAAGGGAAGGATTTGACCCTAACGCTTACAAGCTGCTAACAAACGCCAGATATGGCTTCGGTTCGTCCAACAAGGAAGGTGACCAAGTCATCCCTAGTAAAAAGGTGCATGAACCTAATGAATCTCAAAGGAGGTTGAGAGAGCAAGGGTGCACAGCTGAACCTACTAAAGCAAGTCTTGGTTTTGTACCAGGCAAACAAATCAAAATTTCAAGAAGAAGAAAAGTTACGAAGGCAAACACGCATCACATCAGTGTTGAAGTAATAGAAGAAGAGAATTAGGAATCTAAATCTACCTCTCACGTTTCAGCATTTGATCGCATTCATCCTAATTATCAAGCTGCGGTACCTGAACAAGTTGATGAATTAGCACCTAGAGTTTCTGTATTTGACCGTGTCGATACATCAACAACCCGAATCTCAGTTTTCAATCGCAGCACTCGAACGAACACTCGAGCTTCCATGTTCAATAGGTTGTCATCTTCTAATGAAGAAAATAAGAAATCTGAGAAAATCGGCAATTGAGAGGATACAATCACCTTAAGAGCAACAAAAGCAAAAGAGAAAGAGGAGTGATGACCAAGGAAATGACAAAGAGATCTGAAGTCTCATCCCATCACGCATGAAGCGATGCTCTGTTAGAGGTAAGCTCAAGTGAACAACTCAAAGTGAAGGAGCACACCATCATACTCACTCGCCAAGTCGAAAGGAGTAATGTTGAAGGCAATAGTGAAGATGAGATTGTTCAGTCTACCTATCATATCACGGTAGTAGAAACAGAGGCTTTCGAAGAAGGTGACCATGATCATTCCGAGGATGAAGCAAATGAAGCTCCTCCAGAATTGGAAGACTGGGAGGGGGAAGCTACTGTTGATGAGCTTAAAGAGCTCAATTTGGGAACTGAGGAAGATTCAAGACCTATATTCATTAGCGCTTCGCTGAGTCCCAAAGTAGAAAAGGAATACTATGATCTGCTGCTTGAATATAAAGATGTCTTTGAATGGCCTTGACCCAAAGGTTGTGGTTCATCATCTTGCAGTTAAACCTGAGGCTCGACACTTTCTAACAGAACTCCTTCCTCAAATTGAAGCTAAAATTGATAAGTTGATTGCTGCAGGTTTCATTAGAGAGGTTCAATATCCTAAGTGGATTGCAAACATTGTTCCTATCAAGAAGAAGAATGGACAACCCAGTGTATGTGTGGACTTCTGCGACTTAAATGACGCATTTCTGAAAGATGACTTCCCTTTGCCCATCATTGAACTCATGGTGGATACAGGGCATGAAGCTTTATCCTTCATGGATGGGTCATCTGGATACAATCTAATCATGATGACCTTAGAGGATGAAGAGCTTACTGCATTTTGCTCTCCTAAAGGTTATGCCATTCAGATTGAAAAATGCTGGTGCAACATATCAACGTGCTATGCAGAGAATCTTTGGAGACATGCTTCACAAGTATGTGGAATGTTATGTCGATGATTTAGTGGTCAAGTGAAAAAAGAGGACGGATCACTTGCAAGACCTAAGAAGGGTGTTTGGTAGACTACGCAAGTACTAGCTCAAGAAATACCCTCTCAAATGTGCTTTAGGCATCAGTTCAGGCAAGTTTCTTGGATTCATTGTGAAACATCGTGGCATTAAAGTGGACCAGTCAAAGATTAAGGCCATTCAAGAAATGCCTGAGCCAAGAAATCTACGCGAGTTAAAAAGTCTCCAAGGACTACTCGCCTTCATCAGACGGTTCATATCGAACCTTGCAGGCCGTTGTCAGCCTTTTAGTCAACTTTTGAAGAATGATGTGCCTTTCGTATGGATGAAGCTTCCCATAACGCCTTTGAAAGCATAAAGAAGTACTCGGCAAACCCTCCAGTGTTAGGTGCACCCATCCTTAGGAAGACAATTATCCTCTACATCGCGGCTCAAGAACGATCACTTGGAGCACTTCTAGCACAAGAAAATGAAGAAAGAAGGAGAAGGCATTGTATTACTTAAGTCAAACTCTCACACGGCCGGAATTGAACTATCCACCGATAGAGAAAATCTGTCTCGCACTTCTCTTCGCTATCCAAAAGTTAAGACATTACATTCAAGCTTACACAGTGCATCTAGTGGCGCGAGCTAACCCAGTCAAGTTTGTGATTTCACAACCAGTCTTAACAGGGCGAATGGAGAAATGGGCACTACTCCTCAATTAGTATGAAATCATCTACATACCGGCAAAGCGATTAAGGGAAAAGCATCGACTGATTTCCTAGTGGACCATCCTATCCTTGTTAATTGGGAGATTTCAGATGACTTGCCAGATGAAGAAGTCTTTAATACAAAGGTCCTCCCTACCTGGAAAATGTTCTTCGACTGGTCCTCACGAGCAGATGGGGCAGGAGTTGGTGTAGTCTTCATTTCTCCACAAAGACAGATATTGCCTTATACCTTTACTCTTGGTGAACTATGTTCAAATAATGTTGCTGAGTACCAAGCGCTAATTATGGGACTACATGCCGTAACTGAAATGAAAATCTCAAATCTAGAAGTGTATGGAGACTCGAAGTTAGTGGTTGATCAATTACTAACTATCTATGAAGTAAAGAAAGAGGATTTGGTTCCTTATTTTCAGCTCACCACACACTCTTGAAGGGTTTTGATGCGGTCATGATAACACACGTGCCAAGAAAATAAAACCAAATGGCAGATGCTTTGGCCAACTTGGCAGCAACTTTGGCATTGTTAGACGATGAAATCATACACTTTCCAATCTGCCAAAGATAGGTTGTACCGACAATCTCTGAGCTTCTGCATGAAGACTCCAATGTTGTCTCTGTTTACATGATTGATGTTGATGATTGGAGATACCCATTGATTGATTACCTCGAGAAAAATAAGCTCTCCAATAACCCAAAGCAATGCTCGGACATAAGATGAAGGGTACCACACTTTTTCTACTACAAGGAGACTCTCTATCGACGATCATTCGATGGATTACTCCTTAGGTGTATGGGGAAAGAGGAAGCTGCTAAGGCTATGGAGAAAGCTCATTCAGGAGTATGCGAAGCTTAACAGTCATGTCCTAAGCTCCATTTTCAAGTGAAGAGGATGGGTTACTTTTGGCCCACCATGGTTAAAGATTGCATGGGGTATGCACAAAGGTGTCAAGCTTGCCAATTTCACGCAAACTTCATCCATCAACTACCAGAGCCATTGCATCCAACGATTGCCTCCTATCCCTGTGATGTGTGGGGACTTGATGCTGTAGGACCTATAACTCTGAAATCCTCAGCTGGTCACTCATACATTCTAGCGGCTACGGATTCCTTTTCAAAATGGGCAGAGGCGGTGCCGCTTAAGGAAATAAGGAAAGAAAATATTGTAGACTTCATCAAAGGGAATATCATTCAACGATATGGTTTTCCACGCTGCATCATCACAGACAATGCCAAATACTTTTCCAATAGTGCCATGGAGAAAATCTGTGAAATATCACTTCAAGCTGCACTTTTCTTCTATGTACAACGCCCCGGCTAATGGGTTGGCTGAAGCATTCAACAAGACATTATCTGATATTTTGAAGAAAGTTGTCAGCAAAACAAAAAGGGATTGGCATGAAAGAATGGGCGAGGCACTATGGGCCTATAGAATGACATATGGAACTCCCATAAAAGCTATGCCTTACTCCCTGGTATATGGTGTTAAAGCTGTCTTACCCTTGGAGAAACAAATTCTATCTCTGAGGGTTGCCTTGCAAGAAGGACTGACTGATGAAGAGAATGTCAAGTTATGCCTTCATGAGTTGGAAGTTTTAGATGAAAAGAGATTTGACACGCAACAACACTTGGAATGCTACCAAGCTCGAATGTCATGAGCTTTCAACAAAGAGGTTCGACCTCGATCCTTTCAAGTTGGTGACCTAGTGCTTGCCATGCGCAGACCTATTATCATGACACACAAGACTGGTCCTAAGTTTAAATCAAAGTGGGATGGACCTTATGTCGTCAGCGAAGTCTACACCAATGGATCCTACAAAATTGTGGCTGAAGATGGCCTGAGAATTTGTAAACACGGAAATCTGAAAACAAATAGAATGCAGACATGTGTACAAAAATATTATTTTATTAAGAATTCAAGTGCGGGTTACAATTTGGTAATCCTCTGATTCTATCTCCGAAGATGATTTCACTCAAGGGCTTAACGCTTGATCTTGAGTTGGATGGTGGTCACGGGAGTTGTCACGTGATGAACGTTTTGGCTTGAGGTTGGTGAGGAACCGTCTATTTCGCAGCTTGATGGTTCTTCACGCATTTGGGAGGCTTCTGAAATTTGGGAGTGTTTTTCTTCTCTTTTTTGGCTGAAGTCCTTCTCTTGATTTGAGAGGGGGTATTTATAGTGTCAGCGCCTCTCTTAATTTGGAATGTCTTGATGACACGTAATTAATTGCATTTTCCTTAATAGCATAATCAAATCAATAAGCCTTAATTAAGTTATTTAATCATGACCAGTAAGGAATCTAGTCAACTAATTTGATGACTAATTTTGATTGTATTTCATTAATAGCATAATCAAACCAATCAATTTTAATTAATCGATTTAATCACGACTATTAAGGAATTAGCCAATTAATTTGATGGCAGATTTTCATCTTGATTATCAATTTTAATAAATTGATATCTAATCAACAGACGGAGTTTAATACTTGATTTAACTAGGAATCAATTAATTTAATTTGATTGATCCGCTTTGATATCAGCTGATTAAGTCGGAATAAATTCATTTATTACCATCCGGCCTTTCATGTGTCGCCACGTGTCATTCTCTGAGCCTGCCTGGTTTTGCTTACTCACAAGTCACGTGTACATTTTGTGGGACCCACATGCCGACTAAATTTGTTCGGTCATAATTTCAAGTATTGACCGAATTATTTAATGAATTTTATTTTCATTAAATTTTTGGTGTCTACAAGGCTAAGTCTAAAAAAGAAAATAAAACTTAAATTTCCTCATTGCCCTTCAAACTAGGGGGTTTTTGTTCATGGAACCAAGTTCCTGTGCTACCGAAATTGAGTGATGGAGTTGTGACGAAGCTAGGTAGAGTGGACTGATGAAGGAGTGCGGTGGTGGTGGATGCAGAGCTACCACTAAATGGATAGAGGTGTATATTTAGTTATTACCAGTATTAAAATAGGAACTTATGGAGATAAAAGAACAAAAAAGACATAGAGATGTGTATTAATAGAAGTTGAGGATGTGCGATTAAAATTTTCATTTTGCATATATATTCAACTCATTATACACACCAGAATTTCATTTTATGTGAACCAAACAAAGACCTTATTGAAGACTCTCCCCATTAGTTGAGTTGAAATAAACTCCAAGGACGTGGGAGCAAACTAATGGACAACTTGAACCTTTTTTCTTTTTTAAAATAAACAGAAGATTTCATTAATCTATAGGCTAATTGTATAACATATAGAATAGCATCATATAGATGTGTCCAATATTAATGGCAAGTAGTTTAAACCAATACCATTCCTAGAGCATTAACGCGCACTTATTCAATGAGAAAGATCATGGCTAGTCTTCTTATACAAGATTAAAATTAATATGTATACCTTTATCAATGGAATAATTGTGATACTCAGAGATTCACTTAAACCAAGTGTAAAAAATAAGGGCCTTGACCCAACGCATAAATTGGGCCAAGATATTCTTACTTACACTACCAACATATTCTTATTCCCATTTACCCAATTTAAACATAAAATGACAATTTTCCCTCAGCCTAATTAAAGAACTACATTATGCCACTCTGTTTCTCATGCCTTTGATCCGGTCTCTCTCTCTCTCTCTCTCTCTCTCTCTCTCTCCCCCTCTCCCCCTCTCTCAAAAATCTGATTCCTGTTCCGTAAAGCGATGGAGGAGCTTCTAGAATTGCTGAGACCCGATTTCATTAAAGCTGATTCTAGTCTCGGCTTCGAGCCTTCTGGAATCGTTGGAACCGTGGAGGAGCTTGCCCTATAAATTAGGTCGAAGGAGCTTGACCATTGATCACTACGATTCTATGAACCACCGCGTCTATCACCGAAGATTTGGCAAACACCTCCACCTCTACCACCGCCTCCGACGGCCACACCTCCTTCAACGATGGGCTGTTTTCATTTCCATTAGATCTTTTTGGCACTTGTTGCTATGAAGCATTAGGGTTTACCTGCATTTAATGTTTGGTAATTAATTTTTTAACAATGCTTGCCCTAGCTATTACAGTGAGTTGTTAGTGCTGTTAGTGTTTAAATTGGTCTTAGAACTATAAACCACGTTTAGGATAATGCTCAACGTGGAGTTTGTTTTATTTCCATTCCATGTAAAAGGCTTGTATAAAAGCCGCAGTATGTTATTCAATAAAGTAGTTGTTTCATCTCCAAACACAAGGAGTACTAGTTTTATCTTGAGATAACCTATCAGTGGTATCAGATCTCTTCACGTGGCCTGATCAGGAGTGTGAGAGACGTTGCAAGAAGGGAAACTACGAGTTTCATAAGAAGATAATGTTTGAGTGTGAGAGAAACACCAGAGGTAGGGAGTGAGTTTGTGATGGCAACGGATAATAATTTCGTCCAACCTACCATACCTAGATTCGATGGTCACTATGACCATTGGTCTATGCTGATGGAGAACTTCTTAAGGTCAAAAGAATACTGGAATTTGGTGGAATGTGGAATTCTGGCGATTGCAAGTGAAGTTGAACCTATAGAAGCTCAAAGCAAGGCTACTGAAGAGGCCATGCTGAAAGATTTGAAGGTAAAGAATTATCTTTTCCAGGCTATAGACAGGACAATCATGGAGACGATCCTGAACAAGGAAACGGCTAAAGCAATCTGGGATTCAATGAGGCAAAAATACCAGGGTTCCACCAAAGTGAAACGAGCTCAACTGCAAGCCTTGAGAAGGGAGTTTGAAATCCTTGGCATGAAGGAAAGAGAGAAGGTGGATGATTATTTTGCCAGGACTTTAATGATAGCAAATAAAATGAAGATCCATGGAGAAAGAATGGAGCAGAATGTGATCGCGGAGAAGATCCTAAGGTCCATGACTTCTAAATTCAATTATGTGGTTTGTTCAATTGAGGAGTCAAATGATCTTGCTATCATGAGAATTGATGAACTTCAAAGCAGCTTGTTGGTCTTTGAACAAAGAATGCAAGGGCAGCAAGAGGAGGAACAGATGTTAATGGTTACCAATGAAGGAAGGTTTGGAGGTAGAGGAGAGTACAGGTTTGAAGGTAGAGGCAGAACCCGGGGAGGCTTCAGAGGAAGGGGTCGAGGGAGAGGTAGACAACTTTTCTCTAAAGATCTTGTTGAGTGTTTTAAATGTCACAAACTGGGGCATTTTCAATACGAATGCCCTAGTTGGGAAAAGGGTGCAAACTATGTAGAGTTGGATAAGGGTGAGGAGATTTTGTTAATGTCTTATATCAAGATGAACAACTCAAGCACGGAGGATGTGTGGTTCTTAGACTCAGGATGCAGTAACCACATATGTGGTACAATAGAGTGGTTCTCGGAATTTGACGAAGGTTCAGGCAATCTGTGAGACTTGGAGATAACTCAAGGATGATGGTGATGGGAAAAGGAAGCATCAGACTACAAGTAAATGGCTTAACTCAGGTAATCACTTCAGTTTATTTTGTGCCTGAGTTAAAGAATAACCTCTTGAGCGTGGGTCAACTACAAGAAAGAGGCCTTGCCATCTTGATCAAAAATAGGATGTGCAACATCTATCATCCGAGTAGGGGGCTAATCATGCAGTCCAGAATGTCCTCCAATTGAATGTTTGTTGTGTTGGCTACGGTGGTGCCTCAACCAAAGGCATACTTTCAAACTGTGACTGAGGACAACACGTTGCTATGGCATCGCAGATTTGGGCACCTAGGTTTCAAGGGCCTAGAAACCTTGTCTTATAAGGAAATGGTGCAAGGACTACCAAAACTCACAGCTCCATCTAAAGTGTGTTCCGACTGCATGATGGGAAAGCAACATAGAGAAGTCATTCCTAAGAAAAGTCTGTGGAGAGCTTCACAGCGCCTTCAGCTTGTTCACGCTAATATTTGCAGTCCCATTAAGCCTAAATCACATGGCAACAAAAGGTACTTGATTAATTTCATTGATGATTATAGTAGAAAAACCTGGACCTATTTCTTAACAGAGAAGTCTGAGGCATTTGGTGTATTCAAGAAGTACCGGGCTATAGTTGAAAGGGAAAGTGGAAATCATATCCACTGTTTATGCACCGATAGAGGTGGTGAGTTCACCTCAACGGAGTTTAGTCAGTTTTGCAGTGAGAATGGCATAGCTAGGCAGCTTACAGCAGCTTACACACCTCAGCAAAAAAGTGTGGCAGAGAGGAAGAACCGCACAGTCATGAACATAATACGTTGTATGTTATCTGAAAAGAAAATTCCTAAAGTCTTTTGGCCAGAAGCTGTTAATTGGGTGATACATGTATTGAATCGAAGCCCAACTCTAGTTGTGAATGAAGTAACGCCTGAAGAAGCCTGGAGTGGCAACAAACCTTCTGTTGACTACTTTAGGGTTTTCAGGTGCATTGCATATGTTCATGTTCCAGATGCTAGAAGGTCGAAATTGGATGACAAGAGTGTGAAATGTGTCTTGTTGGGTGTAAGTGAAGAGTCGAAGGCCTACAGACTTTACAATCCTGTTTCGAAAAAGATAGTGATTAGTAGGGACGTGGTGTTTGCAGAAGATGAGTTATAGGATTGGAACAGAAGTGATGATGAGGTCAAAGATGATATGTTGGAGTGGGGTGATGAAGAAGATAAGGAGAATGAGGAAGATCAAGTAATAGAAGAAGGTGTGAATGTTGAAAATGGGGAAGCAGGAGAAGGAGAAGCCATAAACTCTTCATCCAGTGAATCAAACCAAGAAGGTTCTAAGAGTCCAGTTGAAGGGAGGAATAGAAAGAGTGCCGGTTTGGTGGCAAGACTATGTGTCTGGTGAAGGTTTATCAGATGAAGATGTGGAGCAGAATTTGGTAATGTTTACTGCTTTTGAAGATCCTCTGACGTTTGAGGAGGCTGTGAAGAGCTGGAAGTGGAGAGAGGCCATGAAATTGGAGATCAAAGCTATCGAAGAGAATGAGACTTGGGAGCTAATAACCTTACCACAAGGAGCAAAGAAAATTGGGGTGAAATGGGTTTTTAAAACAAAGCTTAACGAGAAAGTTGAGGTCGACAAATTCAAAGCCCGTCTTGTGGCAAAAGGTTACTCCCAGCAACATGGAATTGATTATAATGAGGTGTTAGCTCCTGTGGCCAAATGGGACACTATCAAAGTTATTCTTGCTCTAGCAGCTCAAAAGAGATGGTGTGTATATCAAATGGACGTGAAAAGCGCATTTCTACATAGGGAATTAAATGAGGATGTGTTTGTTGATCAACCGCAAGGATTTGAGAGAAAAGGAGAAGAACACAAAGTTTACAGACTGAAAAGAGCATTGTATGGGCTTAAGCAAGCTCCCCGAGCTTGGTATAGCAGAATTGAAGGATGCTTCATCAAGGAAGGGTTCTGAAAATGCCATTGTGAGCACATGTTGTTTCTGAAGACTGAAGATGGAGGTAACATTCTCATTGTAAGTCTCTATGTAGATGATTTGATCTTTACAGGTAACAATGAGGATATGTTTGTGAAATTTAAGCAATCAATGATGAAAGAGTTTGCCATGATTGATCTTGGCAAAATGAAGTACTTTCTTGGGGTGGAAGTATGCATATGAGGTGTTGGCACGATTTGGAATGACTGATATGTTAGCGTGAGTCATAGTTTAACGTTAGGAGTAGAATATATTGTAATATATTGTAATTATTTCGTAGTTAGTACTTACCTGTTATATCCCTGTAAACTTCTTTATATACCTCCGCTGTGAGATGAATAATATCATCAGAAAATTCATTCTCTATATCTCGTCTTATTTGACTTGGTATCAGAGCAAAGATCTGAGAGGACTGTGTCTCTTATTTTCTACTTTTAATTTTCCTAGTTCGAGGAATTAATTCAAAAACTCCATTGTTAGGGTTATTTTTTCCTTCACGGCGTTACTCTCCCGTCGTTATTCCTCTTGCGTTGACATCCGTCCAAGAACGACTAGATCGTCTTCTTCCTGGACTTCGACGTCATCAGACCAGCCGCCTTCATCACCTGTCCAGGTCGGCTTCATCTTCTCCAGATCAGTTTCCTCCACCTCGCCGTCCGGCAGTTTATTCCGTCAGGTGACATCATCAGCAGGTTGGGTTCACATCAGAACAGATCAGATTCAGAAAATTCGATCATCTTCATACCTTGCTCAGAAAAGCTTCGACAGATCAAGCTCAGACCCTCGGTTTCCTGTTCATCACGTTCCCAGGCCGTCGCGTGCCCTCTGTCGCCCAGACCCGTCGGTCCTCGCTCTGCTTCGCCTGCCCTCATTCAATCCCGCCGTCGAGCTTCTACTTCAGTTCGCTCAGTCCAGCCCAAGACCGTCAACGCTCATCTTGCCTAGTCTGCTTCGTCTTCAGCCTGAGACTGCCGCCGCTATCTCTCATCAACCCAGATCAGCGTCATCCTTTCTTGATCCAGCCCGGCGTCATTCTTGGTTACCAGCCCAGAATCGTTCCTCCTCCTTGATTACCAGACCGGCGACAACGTTCTCTATCCAGATCGGCGCCGATTTTTCTGTCCAGATCGGCGTCTGCAATCAAAGCGTCTGCAGTCAAAGAGACCTGACCTGTGCAACAAGTCGAACCCTGGTCATCCCGTGCAACAGGTTCGAAAAAAAAAAAAGGAAAAAGAAAAAGGAAAATCTGCACGTTATACTGTTTTTTGGTTCTGTCTCTTTCATTCCGCTGCATATTCTGTGATTGTGTAATTTTACTGCTGTATTGTTGCAATGGGTGGTGATGATAGTGAAGGACAGAGTTCTAAGATCAATGAGGTCCAAAAGATTGAGGTTTCTGTTCGAAGTTCAGATGGTGGTTCTTTTGGTGGTCCGAAGCTCAATGGTACCAATTTTTGAACATGGAAGAAGATTATGTCTGTCCATCTTCGTGGCATACACAAGATGGGGCATGTGAATGGAACAACCAAAGCTCCTAGTGAGGCAGATGTGGATGCCTTTGCTAAGTGGGAGGATGATGATGGATCTGTGATGGCTCTCCTCTTCAAAGCCATGACTGAAGATGTTTTACAGTTGGTGGAAAAGTGTGATACTGCTGAAACAATATGGAAGACATTGGGGGATCTGTATACCAATGAGTCTGATTTTATACAGGTTCATGAATTGATGTATAAGGCTGCTAGTATGCAACAGAACGGGCAACCAGTAGCTGTGTATTTCACCAAGCTGAAGAATGTATGGGCTGAAATCGATCAGAAGCGTCCTTGCAAGATCAAGAATCAGGAAGATCTTGTATGGTACCAGAAGGAGAAGGAACTAGAAAGGGTTCATGTATTCCTGAGAGGGCTTAATGAGAAGCATAGCAGTGTGAATGGAGAATTGCTTAGAATGACAGACCCTCCTAGTTTGAACACAGCTTTTACATACATCCGCAAAGATGAGTCTCAGCAGGAAAGTGTCAAACATGCACAGGTTGAAGTATCTAGCTTAGCCGTTCAGGCCAAGTCACGGGCACCTTTCCTTCAGCAGCAGAGTTCAGCCCCACTTCATAAGCAAGGTTTCCCACAAGCCTCTACTAACCGCCCTCGTCCTCAATGTTCTTATTGCACTGATCTTGGGCATGTTCGGGAGACTTGTTGGAAGTTGCATCCACACCTTAAACCTAAAAATCAAGGTTTTCGTCCCAAAGGGAAAGCAATTGCGGTTCAATTGGTCCAAGAACCAGATTTCTATGGAGTGACTGGCCAAGATCATCATACGGCTGGTGGAGCTACTCCTACAGCCTCTATAGCTGGTCGAGGTAAAATTGGTACGGCTTTAAAGGTTTCTAACTTTGTTGGTTCTGATACATGGATTATTCATTCTGGTGCCTCCGATCATATGACTTATGACAAATCGTATTTTACTGAATTGTCTTCCCCACCCGTGTCCTATGTAACCAATGCCAATGGTGAGGCCTTTCATGTGTTAGGGTCAGGGTCAGTTCGTATTACTCCTATCTTAGAACTTCATAATGTGTTATATGTGCCTGACTTGTCTCACCATTTGATATCTGTTCCCCAGTTGAATACTGAGTCTAAATGCTCCGTAACCTTTTATCCTATGTATGTGATTTTTCAGGATCTTCTCACCAGGGAGATAATCGGTCGGGGGTATCTGAGGGGCAGGTTGTTCAGTCTCGCACCGCTTTGACTTCGAGTTCGGATAAGCTAAGTGAAATTTGGTTGTGGCATTGCCGTTTAGGGCATCCCTCTTTTAGTCTTATGAGAAAAACCATGCCTACTTTGTTTATTGGTGTGGATGAGTCTATTTTACATTGTGAAACATGTGTTTTGGCAAAGAGTCATCGTGCTACTTTTTCTCCTAGTATTTCTAATAAAAGTGTTACTCCTTTTGAGTTGATTCATTCTGATGTTTGGGGACCTTCTAGAGAACCCACGGTATTGGGTATGAGATACTTTGTGTTGTTTATTGATGATTGTACGAGATTGTCATGGGTTGCTCTTCTTAAAACCAAAGATGAAGTATTTCCAGCTTTTCAAACCTTTCGCACTCTTGTTCAAACACAATATCATAGCACCATTAAAGTCCTTCGTTCTGACAATGAGGGAGAGTATGTTAATCATGTTTTCCAAGAGTTTTTCAAAACCCATGGGATTGTTCACCAAACTACATGTCCACAAACACCAGAACAAAATGGTGTGTCTGAAAGGAAAAACCGTCATTTACTTGATATGGCTCGTGCCCTTCTCTTTAGTGCTCATATGCCTAAGTATCTTTGGGGCGATGCCGTCCATGCTTCCTCTCATCTTATCAATCGTCTTCCATCTAGTGTCCTTCAGGGAAAAATTCCATTTGAGGTTCTTGCATCTCATGTCTCCTTACCTTCATTTCATAATCTTCCAGCTCATGTCTTTGGTTGTGTTGCTTTTGTCCATGTCCCTAAAAACCAAAGGTCTAAGTTGGTTGCCCGGGCACTTAAGTGTGTGTTTGTTGGTTACGGAGGCTATCAGAAAGGGTACAAATGTTATCATCCACCTACCAGAAGGTACTATGTCACTATGGATGTTACTTTCTTTGAGGACATGAGTTATTTTTCCTCTTCGATACAGCTCTTCAGGGGGAGAATTTATATTTTGAAGAGCTATATTATGGAGAGGGGGAGGAATCAGAAGGAGGAGTGGAAGTCACACAAGCAGGAGGTATTTTGACGGATCCAGTTGAAAGCATCAGCTCATCATCTCCAGAAGCAGAAGCTCCAGACACCAGTTTCAATCATTGAGAATGCAGTTGAAGACACAATTGCCCCTCCTACCATCACTTCTACCCCTGACCCACAGCTTCCTGGTCCTGAAGATCACTCATTTGAGGTATGTCCATCCACTGGTACTAGTAATAGTGAGTATAATGTTGAGCAATATGTGTTACCAAATAGGACCACTCGCGGTCAATCAGCCAAAAGATATGAACCTACTCTTACAGCCAAATCAAAATACCCCATAGCCAATTATATGTCCACTAGGAGGTTATCTAAGTCATATGAATCATTTGTGAATCAAATATCTGCTGTATCAGTACCTAACAGAGTGCAGGATGCGTTGGGGGATCCAAAGTGGAGGAAGGCAATGGAGGAAGAGATGGAGGCGTTGTAGAAGAACAGTACTTGGTAACTTGTGTCTCCACCACAAGGCAAGAAGGTTGTAGGTTGTCGTTGGGTGTTTACTGTGAAACATAATGCAGATGGATCAGTGAATCGGTACAAAGCACGCCTTATAGCAAAGGGGTTTACTCAGACATATGGTACAGACTACGATGAAACATTTGCTCCTGTGGCCAAGATGAACACTATTCGGGTTCTGCTCTCATTTGTCGCTAGTTTAAACTGTCCACTCCGACAGTTTGATGTCAAGAATGCATTTCTTCATGGAGAGTTAGCCAAGGAAGTGTACATGAGCCTTCCACCTGGGTATGTCGTTGCTTCTCCTGGTGATTTTGTATGCAAATTGAGAAAGTCACTGTATGGTCTCAAACAGTCGCCTCGTGCTTGGTTTGGAAGATTTTCACAATTCATGCGGAATGTTGGTTACAAACAGAGCAACTCATATCATACCTTATTCCTCAAGCACCAACAAGGGAAGGTAACAGCTCTAATTATTTATGTGGATGATATGGTAATCACTGGCAATGATACTGTTGAGATGGATGGACTGCAGAGACAGCTAGCCTCTGAGTTTGAGATGAAGGACTTGGGTGAACTTAAGTACTTCTTAGGAATTGAGGTAGCCAGGGGGAGAGAAGGGATCTACCTATGCCAGAGGAAGTACGTTCTTGACTTGCTGACAGAGACAGGTTTGTTAGATTGCAGACCTATTGATACTCCTATTGAGCAGAATCATTGTTTAGCTGAGTATCCAGATCAGGTACCTACTGATCGAGCTCACTATCAGAGGTTAGTTGGGCGCTTAATTTATCTAGCTCATACTAGACCAGATGTTACATATGCAGTGAGTGTGGTGAGTCAGTTCATGCATAACCCGAGTGAGAGTCACATGGATGCTGTTATGAGAATTTTAAAGTACCTAAAGTCAGCTCCAGGAAGGGGAGTGTTGTTTTCTAAACACAACAACATCCTTGAGGTTTGTGGCTTTACAGATGCAGATTGGGCTGGAAATATTACAGACAGGAAGTCAACATCAGGTTACTTTACATTTGTGGGAGGTAATTTGGTTACATGGAAGAGTAAGAAACAGAAAGTTGTGGCACGATCTAGTGCTGAGGCTGAGTATAGAGGTATGGCTCACGGAGTGTGTGAATTGTTGTGGCTGAGAAATCTATTACGTGATCTGGGTTTCAAACTCAAAAGTACTATGCAGTTGTATTGTGACAACAAGGCAGCCATTGACATATCACAGAATTCAGTACAACATGATCGTACTAAGCATGTGGAGGTTGATCGTCACTTTATAAAGGAGAAGCTAGATGCCAAAATTATTAGCTTTCCTTTTGTTCCATCTGAAGAGTAACTTGCAGATATACTTACCAAAGGAGTTTCCAGGAAGGTATTTTATGACTCACTAAGCAAGTTGGGCATGATTGATGTGTATGCGCCAACTTGAGGGGGAGTGTTAGCGTGAGTCATAGTTTAACGTTAGGAGTAGAATATATTGTAATATATTGTAATTATTTCGTAGTTAGTACTTACCTGTTATATCCCTGTAAACTTCTTTATATACCTCCGCTGTGAGATGAATAATATCATCAGAAAATTCATTCTCTATATCTCGTCTTATTTGACTTGATAGTAACTCAGTGAAAAACCCAATCGTTCCAGGGTTTAGGTTGTCAATGAGTGGGAAAGGAGCTGTTGTAGATGCTACAATGTTCAAGAAAATAATTGGGAGTTTGATGTACTTAACAGCTACGAGGCCAGACTTGATGTTCTCAGTTAGTTTGATTAGCAGATATATGGAGACCTAGTGAACTTCACATGCAAGCTGCGAAGAAAATTCTCAGGTATTTGAAGGGTACAGGTGAGTTGGGGATTGCTTATAGAAGAGGTGGAGAAGATAAGCTGGTAGGGTTTGCAGATAGCGATTATGCGGGGGACATTGATGAAAGAAAGAGTACTTCAGGGTACGTCTTTATGCTTGGAACTGGAGCAGTTTCGTGGTCATCAAAGAAGCAGCCAATTGTGACCCTATCGACCACAGAAGCTGAGTTTATTGTAGCTGCATATTGTGCGTGTCAAGGGGTATGGCTGAGAAGAATACTTGAGAAGATTGGGCATGCTCAAAGTGAGTGTACCACGATTTATTATGATAATAGTTCAGCGATAAAACTTTCTAAAAATCCAGTCATGCATGGTAGGAGTAAGCATATAGATGTGAGATTTCATTTTTTACGTGACTTAACAAAGGAGGGAATTGTTGAATTGGTGCACTACAATACACAAGAACAGGTCTCAGATATCATGACGAAGCCACTCAAATTGGCATCGTTCTTGAAGCTACATGATAAGCTGGGCATGTGCTCGAAGCTGGAGTAAACTGATTGCAATTTTCTGCAATTCAGTTTAAGGGAGGATATGTGAAGCATTAGGGTTTACCTGCATTTAATGTTTGGTAATTAATTTGTTAATAATGCTTGCCCTAGCTATTAAGGTGAGTTGTTAGTGCTGTTAGTGTTTGAATTGGTCTTAGACCTCTAAACCACGTTTAGGATAATGTTCAACGTGGAGTTTGTTTTATTTCCATTCCATGTAAAAGGCTTGTATAAAAGCCGCAGTATGTTATTCAATAAAGTAGTTGTTTCATCTCCAAACACAAGGAGTACTAGTTTTATCTTGAGATAACCTATCAGTTGCTTCAGCTGCTGGAGCTTACCTACATCCTCTTTGGAACATCCCAAGCTACATCATTCTCCTTGCTTTTGAAGGAGTTGCTTGCATAGTTCTTTTGTTGGAGGTTATTTGCTGCATGCTTTACATGTAATTAATTTCCGCTGTTAGTATATAAGCTGTGTAAATAGAGATAAGGAGGCACTTTCGTCAGTAACCTCAAGTTTGAAATTTGACTTGCTTAATAAATAAACAGATGCTGATGCTTAATCTGTTCATTCAGACCTTCACTTAAATCGGCAGAAAGTCTTAGGCTATGTCCATGGAAGATGGTCATTTGTTACTAAATGAACAGATGCTGATGTGTGCGTGTTCTTGTGTTTGTTTACTTAAATTTGTTGTTAAAACTTACTCATCTTGTATTGTTTTGTATCCTTGATTAGAGCTACCAAATCAAATCATGCATGGGAGGATTTTAATTTGACACATGGGTTTCATTTTCATGTGAAAAGTGACTTGAAAAACCCAGAACGGTAACCACGTAGTTGTTCTATTTGGTATAAACAGTCATGCAAGAATTCAATCATTTCTTTTCCGGTTATATCTGGGTTTGTGAAAAATTTTGCGAACAGTAAGGCTTTTTGTACATTTAAGCAAATGTTGGATTATGGAATATGTCAAATTTCGTTGGTGATATTTTTAGCTGATTATTAACTCTCAATAAAAAATATATTGGGGTCAATAAATTTTTATTGGCCCCCAATTAACATTTGTTGACTTCCTACAAAACAATTTGAATTTCTGTAATCTCCTTATTTTCAACCTCAATCAAATTTTTGTTTATCTAATTTTAGGGAATTAGTCCTCATACTCCCTTATAAATTTTTATTACCCCCAATAAACGTTTATTGCCGTCAAATAAAAGTTTTCTTTTATTAGGGGGCAATAAACGTTTATTGAGGGGTAATAAAAGTCTCCGATGACCTATAAGATCTCTGACGACCTCTTTAGAGACCTCTGGTGAGGTTTTTGGAGAAGTGCGGTGACCGGCGACGGGATTCCGACAACTAGTGACCAGAGTCCGATGGCCGGTGATCGGATTCCGACGAAGTCTCCTATGGCTTCTCTCTCTTCCATTCTCTCTCCATGTGACAAAGGGTTGAGGGCAAAATAGTCTTAAAGAAAAATAAAAAGTAATTTGGTATTAAGGAACAAGAAGTCCTTCTAATGATGACTAGTTGAGAAATTTTGTGTTAGACCCACTTTTCGATCATATTTTGGCAAATCAACCGTTAGATGTTTAGATATTTATGTGGAAATCATTTTCGCCCGTATCTCCCACCACCACCGAGTCAGGCTAGTGACGCCGTCATCAAGGTTCGATCGTCGGACCTATTAGCAATTGCCTCTCACCATCCTAGCCAGAATCACCAAGAAGCCTCGAGCAAAACCCCATCTGATGGAACAAGAGCAATAGCCATTAATACCCGTCCGGCAGCAGACCTCATGACGACGGCGCAGCCAAAGGCCAGCCCATGCATCTGGGCGCCGACAGACAAGAATAATTTCTCAGAACAGAATGTCGCCGGTCTTTAGTGTTTTCTCGCGAAGAGAGAGAGAAAACTTTAGCTGGCTGCTCAACTTATCGTTTCTGTTAAGAGTTTGTGGTCTTTTATTGTATGTTATGGGAACTGACTGTTTTATCATTGATGTGTTCTAGCTTGTTGTCAACGTGCTTGTGAGCCATCCGCGCACGTGATCTTGAATTTTTTGGAAAACAATGTGAAAGAGGGTGAAATTCGTCTCAATGTTGGCTACTAAAATATATCGCACTATTAACTATAGGGTATAGTTAGATATGAATAATTTCTTTTGAATTCCTTGATGCATGAAACCGTAATGCAAATCAATATAATTGTAATCTATCAACACAAAATCTTCGACAAAATTTAAAAAAAAAAAAAATTGCTTTCCGGATATAAAAATCAAAATGTACACATGCATGATTCAATACAGTAACTGAGCTTGACTAGTACTCTCATATTTGCACTCTGCTATTCCTCATGTTATGCCTATATAGGCGTAAATTTCAAACTATGATAGCGTCGAGAGGTTTTGATAGTTCTTACTTCTGAAGTTTGTCATTAGTCGTTAGTTCTGTCCAAAATACGAGAGCTAACATTTTTCCTCACGAAAAAAGAAAAAAAAAACATGTTATTTAAAAAATAATCATTAGAAAGTCTCACTAACTACAAATAGTTTACAAGTGTGAGACTAATTTAAGTCCAGAGAAAAGTAATATGTGGCACGGGGGTGGCTTTCACTTTTGATCAGGTTAGGTGATAGGTATATTTTTCTTCATCCGGCATTAGTTCTTCATTGTCCTTTAGAAATGATGGATTGCTTATGCAATGACTTTTTTAATAGTCCCTCATGAGTCACTGGTGAGTTTTTACGTATAATTTTAAAACAAACAATTAAAAAAGAAGTCAAGGAAGGTTTTTAATTTCCCAATATATTCCCAAAAGTTGGGAACAAAATATCCGCGAACATAGCGAGACATTTTCAAATAAAAGCGTACGTGTAATACGTATGGCGGGATTGGCGGTATTAATAGTGCTCATCCTGGGTTGCGTGAAGGCTCCCAGCAGAGCAGAATTTCTCATATACTTCGCCGAAACAGGAGACTCTATCATCAGAAGGCAGGCATGCCCTATATATTTTCGATCTTGTATGTCAAACCTTGCGTTCTTAACGCGTGCGGTTTTATAAACCTCTTCACAAATCCTTCAATACATATTATTTATTCCAGAAGTGTGCTATATTTGTACGTAGACATTCACAAAGTACGACCTTTGTTTCCTTGTACATCTGTCTGGTTAATTTTCTGCGTCTGTGCAGATAGAAATTGTTGCTGTTTGGTCAGTACGTCTTGACCATTTCTTCTGTAATATGAGATCTGTGTCGATCAACCTATGTACAGGTTTTGTTTTAGTACTATTTTCAAATTTCAACAATTTCTAACCTAGCTTGGTTCTAGGATTTTGATCACGATGCACTTGTGATTTGTGTGCTGGTTTGGATAATGTACATTAGTCAATTACAAGTTTTAAAAATTCAAATAATAATCTGACCAAGGAATTAATGAGATGTATGAGAAAGCACCATGAAGAAGCTAGCACATTTATCACTTCGTTATATTTTTCAGCCTTGCATGGCATCCCATGAGAACGTCCTGGTTGGTAGGATAGTTTGGTTTAATTTTACAAAATTCATTGGGGAAAAATAAGTTGAATTTTATGTATATTAGAGTACATAACTAGTTATTGTAAAGTTCCTCCTAATTTCCCTACCAAGCTCATTATATGTATAAATAGGCACAGAATTAAAGCCAATAATTCGTATCCATAATCAGCATCCTTTAAAACACAAGATTAGTATCAAGTAGTTGCAAGTATAGGCATGGCTTCTCCTTAGGAACTTTTTGGAAAGAGTTCAAGCGTACAGGGTAGTTCCAATGGAAGCGGTGGATCTCAACCGACTGCTCAAGCGGTGTGCGGCAAATAGAACAGAAGCATAGCTGTGAAGGAAGAAGTTGTGCGGAATGATGCGTGCTCTATATATATTGAAGTTTCCAGGCAGCTAATTGTTGTTATATATGTGTGTGCTCTATAAACAGAGTAGATTAGATTTATATATCTTCATTCTTTGTACACATTTCAATTCGTTTCAAGATGTAGGCATTATTACTATTTCGTTTAAGCGGTTATATTTGTAAGTTGAATTCCACCATCTAAAGCGAGCCTATTCATATTTCGGATAGTGTTTAAACTGGCCCATTTATTATCATGTAGTGCTTCGGCTGGTTTATTTACTTGAACATTAAGCCCGGCCCAACTAGAACCATGGCCCATATTGTGATGAGTCATACTTGTGTCGGGCCAATAAACGGCCCGTGCTCAGGCCATCTCAAAATTGGGCACGATTTTAAAATTTTAATTTGACGATTTTTTTTTTTAATATTTGTAATTGAAAATTGATTTTATATATTGAACTACTTAGGCTCCGTTTGGGATTGCTTCGCTTTTAAAAAAAATCAGTTTTTGTTCAAAATTTTAGACTTTATTGTGTTTGGTAAATAAATTTAATGCAGCTTTAATTGAAATTTATAGGTCATTGGAAGCAGATTTTAGAAGCAGTCCAGATGTTGCTTTTAGAAGTTGTTGCGGATCAAAACAACTCTGCAGTTGTTTTATGTACTGACAGCACTTTTAAAAATATTATTTACCAAACACGAAACTGTTTTAATTCACAGCTGATTTTTCTCACAACACAGCAGCACCAGTTTTTTTCAAAAGTCACAGCAATCCCAAACTAGCCCTTCGACAAATAAAATTCTAAATCAAAATTCCTAACCTTAGTTTTCTAAGATTAGTTTCCTAATAGTTTTTTATATGGGAAGGTCCATTCAGACCTCTAGATTTGCTAAGTATAAGTTGATTTTGTTAACTCATATGAAAAGACTAATAAGGACACCAAAAAAAAATCTAGATCAACACATTCTTTTCCTACCTCCAATGCTCCATGACAGACCTAACCGGTTTGTCTACTATTTTCAAAGCATCTTCCTCCTTAGTCTGATAGATGATACCTCATACAAATTTCCAATTTTCTTTCCTATCAAAGTCTTGTTTATAAAATTCACAAAAACTATGAGCTCAGTATGATGATATGGGACAAATTAGAGAAACAATGCGCACATGAGGAGGTTGAGTGAACCAAGGGTTCAAATTTCTCTGAAACTAAAGAAATTTTGATGGAAATTTCTGTAATTTAGAAGTACCACAACAAAATTCATATGCTATATCATTTCCATCATGAATTTCACGAAAATTTTTGAAATTTTCCATATATTTCCGTGAAATTCTTAATTTTTGAAATTTCTACACACACAAAATATATTTAAAAATTCACACAGAATTTATTCCGAAATTTCTATGAAATTTGTATGCCACCAAAAACGAAGTGTTTTAGTCATAGTTTCGTAGAGAAAATATGAAATTCTGAATTATTTTTTTTTTCCAATCAAATTGAATACAACAAAAAAACCTTTTTGCTTTTATCTGCTACCAAAATCATTTCCAAAATTTATGTACTTAGGAGCAATATTGTATGATACTAAATGAAAGCAGTTCAACCGTATGGATCGAACCACATTTTAGTAACACTTATTCTTAATACTTTATATTGCTTTTGTTGTACTTATTCATTTTCATTTACGGAGTCTAAGTAGTACAGGGTTTAGGCACAGAATTAAAGCCAATAATTCGTATCCATAATCAGCATCCTTAAAAACATAAGATTAATATCAAGTAGTTGCAAGTATAGGCATGGCTTCTCCTCAGGAACTCTTTGGAAAGAGTCCAAGTGTACAGGGTAGTTCCAATGGAAGCGGAGGATCTCAACCGACTGCTCAAGCGGTGTGCGGCAAATAGAACGGAAGCATAGCTGTGAAAGGAAGAAGTTGTGTGGAATGATGCGTGCTCTATATATATATATATATATATATATATATATATATATATATATATATATGATTTTTCTCAGGTAAGGATGTCCTCAGTTTTTCTTAGGTGCGGATTTGGTGTTTTCACCCACTTTCCGATCATATTTTCACATCTTAACCGTTCAGTTTTTAGAGCCTAATGTATAGATCCCCCCTGCAAAATTTCAGCCAATTTGGTGATCGTTAAGACATCCAAAACTGCAATTTACACGAACGGACCGAATCTGTCGAACCGGAACCGTTCGTATTTATAATGGTAAATTACAGTTTTGGATACCTTAACGATCACCAAATTGGCTGAAAATTTTCAGAGGTGATCTATACATTAGAACCTAAAAACTGAACGGTTAAGATGTGAAAATGTGATCGGAAAGTGGGTTAAAACCGGAAATCCGTACCTAAGAAAAACTAAGGAGGTCCTTAGCCAAGAAAGACTATATATATATATATATATATATATATATATATATATATCGAAGTTTCCAGGCAGCTAATTGTTGTTATATATGTGTGTGCTCTATAAACATTGTAGATTAGATTTATATATCTTCATTCTTTGTACACATTTCAATTCGTTTCAAGATGTAAGCATTATTACTATTTCGTTTAAGCTGTTAAAGTTGTAAGTTGAATTCCACCATCTAAAGCGGGCATATTCGTACTTCGGACCGTGTTTAAACTGGCCCATTTATTATCATGTCGTGCTTCGACTGGTCTATTTACTTGAACGTTAAGTCCGGCCCAACCAGAACCCTGGCCCATATTGTGCCGAGTCGTACTTGTGTCAGGCCAATAAACGGCCCGTGCTCAAGCCATCTCAAAATTGGGCACGATTTTAAAATTTTAATTAGAATATTTTTTTTTATATTTGTAATTGAAAATTGATTTTATATATTGAACTACTTAGGCCCCGTTTGGGATTGCTTCGCTTTTAAAAAAATCAGTTTTTGTTCAAAATTTTAGACTTTATTATGTTTGGTAAATAAATAAAAAGCATCTTTAATTGAAAGTTATAGGTCACTGGAAGCAGATTTTAGAAGCAGTCCAGATGTTGCTTTTAGAAGCTGTCACGCCCCCAATTTTAGAATAAAATTCAAAATCCGAATCATGAAAATTACCACAAACTCAAAATAATCATCCTGAAAATTTCTTTTCTTAACAACCTCACCACACGAAGTAAAATTAAAACCGAATTTGTCTCGGTTAATTATTACAGCACAAGAACACAATAATTTGTAAAGCTCTAATGAGCATACACACCTCACAACTCAATGATATAAAAATAACTGCTGTAACACCTAAGCAGCTCGGTCACCTCCTTAGTTATCCTGACCTGCAAGAATATCCGCTACACCATTTGAATAGTGTACCGGGATTGCAACAGTATAAAACCCGGTAAGCTTATGAAAGCTCATATGAGTAAAAGAAAGAACGGTTGCTTAATCAAAACATATTTATTTCTACCTAAGTCAACATGCAACAATTCTACAACCACAAAAACCAGCAATCACAATCAATCAACAACTCAACACCAGACCCTAACTCACATCTTTCTTCACAAAACCCCATCATCGTATTTATAAAAATACGGTATTTGACAGACTAGAGCTCTAACTGAATCGTAGCTCATCACCTGGCCTAGGTTATGGCATCCGACATATTTATCTTTATCGTATTTCATCAATATGTATACTTATATACATATTTAGAATGTTCGATAATTGTACATACTCCACCAATCGTATCCCATCATCCACCTAAGATTAGAGCGTCCGATTACCCCATACTGGTCACTACGTTGACCCTAAATCCACAATATGTACAACTGTATGTTTTCACATAATTAAATCAACTCAACCAACATATATGATATTATCATGAAATTAAAGCATTTGAATATAATCCAATCATCATTCCAACTCAATCATATCGTCATTCAAAATCACGCCAATCAATATATATATATATATATATATATTCCACGTAAATATATATATATACGTAATCATCCACTCAGGAAGGACCACTAATACCATCTATAGTTCACATTTGTATAATTAAATTCATTTTACTTACCTATGGACCGTAGTTGATCAAGTCCATATGATTTTAAAAATAAATATTTAATCCATAAATATTTTCCCCAAAATTACAAAAATAAATAATTTAAGTACTCAGTTTGTAATATGAACCACGTGAGTTTTACTCACCTCGAAATTCCCGCTGCGTCTTCAGTAAAATATAACTCACAATAATCCAAATGCTCTTCAATTCAAGCCGTCAAGTACCTAATCAAGTACGGTCTTTACTTAGCAACGAAGCACAAAATAAACCTAAATAATGATCCAACGGTCGGATTTTAAAATAACGACAATCCAAAGGTCAGATTCTAAAATAAAGACAATCCAACGGTCGGATCGAATTTAAACGATGATCCAACAGTTAGATCCTCACGGATCGCCCTTGGAAACATCCTATCAAAATTATACGAAAATCCGATGAACGGATCTTCACTAATCGCCTCCCGAATCACTGTTTTACAATTATAAGAAGATCCAACGGTCGGATCTTTTCCCCGTGACCACACAAAATCATCGGGACAGTCATATGAACATCATATTAAAATTTGAAGTAAAACCGATGGTCTGATCTCAGTAAATCTCAAACCAAAGGTAAACTGTAAAACCGTAAATAGTAACGTCAAAACTGAAATTGACTATTTATCAACTTTTTCTAATATGACCAAGTTATATATCAAAACGTTCATATGGATGCATAGATCATCGTCCAGATAATATAAACTCAAAATTTGGTCCGACGCGCCGCCACACTTGGCGGTCAGACGGCGGTCAACGCGGTGGTCAACGCCGGTCAACCACCTCCGATGCAAAAGTCGTCAACTACAAACGTCTTCAAAATGAAATTGTGAACAACTTTAATACCTGACTTTTTCGGAGATGAGGTCTAGATCGTTCTAGATCGGGCTTTGAAGTTGGATTAATCTCGACCCTCTGATCAGTCTCCAGATTGAATTAGGGACGTCGAAACCTTCAACTCTTGATCTACCACTCTACACTCAAAATCGTGATGCAAGCCACATATGGGGATGATCAGGAGGAAGAGCACGTCACGAAAATGGGATTGATTGGCCCGTGCACCGTCGGAAAATTGGTTTTCCGGCCGGGTCGGGTTTGAGCTTCGGATAGTGGGTTTGATCCAAGCTTAGGAGCGGCGGCTGGGTGCGGTGATGGTAGGGATCGACTGGGCGTGGAGCGGCGATGCCGAAGGGCTCCGAGTCCGGTAGCGGCGAGACCGGGAAGACGTCGTTCCGGCCGGGTCGGGTCGGCGGGTCTGCAAGCACAGTGACCAGGCTGAGAGAGAGAGACGGGGGGCTGATGTGCAAAAAGAAATTTTTTCCGTCCTTAATGACAACTCAGATTTTTCATTCTTTTTATAGAAAAATTCCAATTTTCAAATATTCATAACTTGATCATACGAACTCCGAATAATACGTTCCACATATGCACGAACTCGTATCGACGAGCTCTACAACTTTCATGAAGGAAGTTTTCCCAAGTTTTCACGACCCCCTAAATAACGTTCGTTTTCGAAAATAAAATCATTCGAAACCAATTTTCTCAACCCACGACAATCCAAATAATCCCAAATATCATAATTCAATTAATATAACAATTATTGAATTATATAAATTTATTGTATGAAAATCTGGGTCTTCACAGAAGCTGCTGTGGATCAAAACACACTCTGCAGTTGTTTTATGTACTGACAGCACTTATAAAAGTATTATTTACCAAACACGAAACTATTTTAATTCACAGCTGATTATTCTCACAACACAGCAGTAGCAGTTTCTTTCAAAAGTCACAGCAATCCCAAACTAGCCCTTAGACAAGTAATTCTAAAACAAAATTCCTAATCTTAGTTCTCTAAGATTAGTTTCCTAATAGTTTTTTATATGGGAGGGTCTATTCAGACCTCTAAATTTGCTAATTATTAGTTGAGTTTGTTAACTCATATGAAAAGACTAATAAGGACAAAAAAAAAAATTTCACGCCCCGAATTTTAAAATAATAATTCAAAAATCCGAAACATGAATTACTACAACTCAACAAATAACATCCTAAATTTTTTAACTTAAATAATCACACCACATGATTCTCAATTTCAAATCCCGAAATATGTTTCGTATTAATTATTATTACAACACACTCTCCAAATAAAAATGTAAGCTCAGATGAGCATATCACACCTCTCAAAAGAAAATCAAATTAACACAAGTGCAGCTACTCTAAGCTGCTCGATCACCTTTTTGATTCTCCTAACATGTAGGCTCACCCGCTACACCGTTTGAATAGTGTACCAGGATTGCAACAACACAAAACCCGGTAAGCTTTCTGAAAGCTCGTGTGAGTAAATAACAATGAACGGTTGTTTTATTAAATCGTATTTCTTTTCACCAAGGTCAATACCCAACAATTTCAACATCCACAATGAACCACAATCTCAATAATCAATCACAAAATCATCAAGAATTAATACGGAATCTAAACTCACATATTTTTTCTCGAGACCCCGAAGTCATATTTATACAAATACGGTGACTGACTCAATACAGAGAACCAAGACAATGAGCGTATCTAAAATCAAATGATATACAAGTCACACCCGTGACAACTCAAATCAATTGAATCTCAACCAATCAGATGAATCACTCATTGCTCCTCTTAACAAGCTGCATTTATCCCCACAATACATAATAATATTTCTTAACTTTTTACGAGTCTCACCCATCACTGCCCTCCACAATTAACCAAATAAAACATAAATCATGCATAAAAATTAATGCAGGAAATAACCAATTGCATGCAATCAAAAATCATAGTAATCCCTACATATAATTTAGTTCAGGAGATTACATTAAAATCAAACAATAAAATGAAAAAGAGAAATAAAAAGGGAAATCAAACGGAGTAAATAAACAAGGGAAATAATAGAGATATTAAACAACATAAACGGAAACGAAAAAGAATAGAATTTAAACAAAAAAAGTCACCAGAAAGATTGATTACAACATTATCAACTCACTCTATTAAACTCGTCCAAGACTCAACCCCTTTTACCAAAACGACTCTTACAAGTCACATCGTGACAAAATCATAGGAAATGTTAACTCCACAAATCAATATGAAAATCTGGTCCAACCTGGACACTTAGGCAGACAGACTAGAGCTCTAACTGATGGCAATCACTAACCCGGCCAAAGGCCTAATTACGATATTTTGCCTGATGTCACAACCTGCAACCCTGGATCCTTAGGCCAACCTGACCCTGAGATCCAACCATTTGAAACGAGTCACACTGGACCCAAAATGTTACTCAAATCATGAAAATGTGAAATCACAACCTATGACTCCCAAATCTTCAAACACTTTTCAAAACAATAGAATACCATTTCTCACAACATATTATTTCCCGAAAAGTCACGCCCCAAAACGATAACGAACTCACTCATACGCGTTGTATATCACCACAAAATCACTAGTACATATTATCAGGTAATAATTGCCCGAATAACATTCCAATAGATTAAACATTATTTCATCACTCAATACCACACCGTCCAAATATATATATAATATACGTAAATATGGTAAGTCACATTTTAATCCATAATAAAACTAAATCATCACAATCACACACTCTTCAATGTCATACTAATTCGTATATAATCACGTAAATATATATATATATATACACACACACATAATGACCCACTCAGGAATGACAACTAATACCACCTATAGTTCACACAACAAAATCTTGAGATTCTTTTTGTATACTTAAAATCCATTTTACTTACCTATGGATCGTAGTTGATCAAGTCCATGTGATTTTAAAAACAAATATTTATTCCATAATATTTCTCACACGATTACGAAAAAATAAATTAATTTAAAAGTATTAGGGTCGTAATATGAACCACATGAGTTTTACTCACCTCGATATTCCCGCTACGTCTTCAAATTAACACAATTAACAACGAAACCGCTCACCAAAGTAAAAACCGTCAATCACCTAATCAAATATGATTTGAATTTAGCCCATAATTCAAAAACATACTTAAACGACAATGCAACGGTCGGATTCTAAATTATACGAAAATCCGACGGACGGATTCCCCCGAATCGCTTTTCTAATCAGTGTTTTGCAATTATACGAAGATCCAACGGTCATATCTTCACCCACGACCACAAAGCCACTAGACAATCATATGATCAACATATCAAAACTACAAATCCATCGGACGGTCCTAACTTCACAGATCATAAATCTAACGATCGAAATCGATCGAAATGTATAAATTCATAACTAAATCATACGATATCCAAAAAATACGTAGAATATGCCGAAATGATCGTATTGAAATGTAGAATCTAAAATTATACAGAAAATATATTTTTGACCCCCGGAGGTGGCCAGGAAAGCCAGTTGCAGGCGGCGGCAGAGCCACCGTGTCACGCCCCGAATTTTAGAATAACAATTCAAAATCCGAAACATGAAAATACTACAAACTCAAAATAATCATCCTGAAAATTTTTCTTTTCATAACACCCTTACCACACGAAATAAAATCAAACCGAATTTAGTCTCGGTTAATTATTACAACTCAAATCCAAAATGTAATGTAAAGCTTTAAATGAGCATACACACACCTCACAACTAAATAAATAACAAAACTGCTGTAACACCTAAGCAGCTCGGTCACCTCCCTGGTTATCCTGACCTGCAGGAATATCCGCAACACCATTGAATAGTGTACCGGGATTGCAACAACACAAAACCCGGTAAGCTTATGAAAGCTTGTATGAGTAAAAGAAGGAACTGTTACTTAATTTAATCTCATTTATTCCCACACACAGCAACACTCAATAATTTCCACATATGCAAATAATAACAATCTCAATCAACACCAATTCAATATATCAAGACAACCCAACTCACAACTTTCTCCACAACTCTCATCATCGTATTTATAAAAATACGGTACTTGACAGACTAGAGCACTAACTGAATCGTAGCCCGTCACCTGGCCTAGGTTATGGCATCCGACATATTTATCAATTATTGTATTTCATCAATATGTATACCTATATACATATTTAGAACGTCCAATAATTCCACATACTCAACCAATCGTATCCCATCATCCACACTAGGATTAGAGCGTCCGATTACCCACACCGGTCATTACGTCGACCCTAAACCCATAAATGAACACCACATATAATATCACATACTGAAATCAACCCAACCAAGATACATCATATTATTATGGAATTACACAATTGTAATATAATCAACTCATCAATTCAACTCAATCATATCATCATTCAACAATCCACTCATCAATATATATTTTCCACGTAAATATATATATACGTAATCATCCACTCATGAATGACCACTAATACCATCTATAGTTCACACAAGAAAATTATGAAATTCATTTGTATAGTTAAAATTCATTTTACTTACCTATGGACCGTGGTGATTCAAGTCCATGAAATTTTAAAACAAATATTAAATCCGCAAATATTTTTCACACAATTACCAAAAATAAATAAATTAAAATGCTCGGTTCGTAATATGAACCACGTGAGTTTTACTCACCTCGAAACTCCCGCTGCGTCTTCAATATAATTATACTTTATAATTAACGCCGTATAGCCCACTCAAATAAAATCCGTCAATCACCTAATCAAATGTGATTCGAATTTAGCCAACAATTTCAACACATAATTTAACTACTAATTAACGGCCAGATTCTAATTTACATTAAAATCCGACGAGCGGTTTCTCACGAATCGCTCCCCTAATTACCGTTTTTCACATATACGAAGATCCAACGGTCGGATCTTCGCCCATGACCACACAAAGCCTCTGGGACAGTCATATGATCATCATAACAAATTTACAACTTCATCTGACGGTCATAATTTCACAGATCAAAAATCTAACGATCGAAATCACAAAATTCATAACTAATTCATACGATATCCGAAAAATATGTATAATACTCCGAAATGATCGTATCGAAACATAGAATCATAAAATGGACAGAAACCAAATTTTAGACCTCCAGAGGTGGCCGGAAAAGGCCGCCGGAGTTAGGGACAGAGCCGCCACCAACCACCGCCAATGGTGTCGGGGCCGAGCTTGTCCCCTTCGTTTTATCATTCTGAGCAACTTTCATAACTAGCACAAGACCTAAAAATGACGGGAAGGGATCGAAATTACCGATTTACAGTCGGCGGCCGGAAAAAATGCAGAAACCGGCGAGCTTGAAAACCGACGTGAAAACTGCAACCTCAGGCCCCGATCCCTTCTGGAAACTTGTTCAGAACTTCCTTGCGAACTCAACAAGCCAAGAATCACAAGAAACGATCGTGTATAGCTCGAGATATCTTGATCGAAAGTTTCGGTATTTCGATCCGTTCGGGTCGAGCTCCGACGAACGTGAAAACGTTCGACCCAGTTCCGGTCCTTCTTGGTGCTTGTAGAGGAAGTTGAGGCGAGCTCAATGAGCCAAGAATCAAGTGAAATGGTGGAGTGTAGCTCGAGATATCGAGATCGAACCGAAAATGGTGGTTTTCGGTTCGGGCCGTGACACCGCCGCCACAGGCTGCGCCGCCTTGTCAAACTGCCTCCGGGAGCTAGAGCAGCTCGAGACGAACGCCTGGGACTTGGTTTGAGGTCGAGAGGTGGTCTGTGGAGTGAGAACAATTAAGGAGAAGTTTTCTCTCCTTTTCGGTCGAGAGAGACGGTGAGAGAGCTGAGAGAGAGAAACCTAGTTTTTTTTTCAGAAACAGGAAGAAGAAGAAGAAGAGAGGAACCGGTAGAAAAAAAATTAGGTTTCCAAAATTTTTCTATATATACATGTTTCAGAAAACTTCGAAATTCAATAACTAATTTAGAAAAAATCTGATCTTCGTGTTCCGCACGTGTACGGACTCATATCGACGAGCTCTACAACTTTCATGCAGGAAGTTTCTCCAAATTTCGTACGTAGAAAAAGTCGATTTCTCAAACCGAGTATTTCGAGCTTTTCGTTAAAAATAAATGTTTCGAAACTTCGATTAATGTAAAAGTGAATTATTATCGAACAATAATTGTTAAATCGTATAATAATCACTCAATACAATTTCTCGAATTTAAAATGAAAATTGCGGGTATTACACACCGTCAACCACCGCCAATGGCGGTGAAACTTGGCTACAATCTTCGTCTCCACATTTTGAACATTTTTCATAACTACCTCAAGATCAGCAAAATAACGCGACGAGATCGGAATTTACCAAAACAGTCGTGGTGGTCGGAATTTTTGTAGAATCCGATGGTGCTCCGTTCGACGTAAAACATCCACAACTCGGCTCGATTCCTTCTGGAGATTTGTTCAGAAACTCAAGGCAAATTCAGCTGTTCTAAAATCACACGAAACAATGGCCTACAGCTCGAGATATCGGGATTAATAGTTTGGTTTCGATTTAGATCGGGGCTGGCTTCCAGCCGCCACCACGCGCAACGCCATCGTGCAAGGACACTTCTGGGAGCTTTAGGAGGTTGAGGCAAGCTTATGGATGGAGTTTGGCGAGGAGTGGTGACCGATAGCTTGAGATATCAAGCTTGGAACCAAAACGAGCTCAAACCAGGCGGAGCTTCCCGCCGCCGCTGCCGGCCGTGTCACGGCCCAAGACTGCCCCTAGCAGTTGCACAAGGCCGAGGTGAAGACAATGGAGGTGGTCCGACGCCGTTTGGTGGCCGGTGGAGGGAGGGAGAGCTCGGCGAAGCCGTGCTCTGTTTTCTGCGTTCAGTCGCGCGAGAGAGAGAGGGAAGAACAGTGCTTTCCAAAAAAGGGAGGCCGGTGAAAAAATGGAAAGTTTCTATAAAGAACTAGGGTTTTTTCTATATATACCCGAATTGGAAATTTCTTCTAAATGTGATAAGTAATTCATACGATTTCCGATCCTTCTGTTCCACATATGCATGGACTCGTATCGACGAGCTCTACAACTTTCATGAATTGAGTTTTCCCAAATTCCACACGTATAAAAAGTTGTTTTTTCGTAAACCCTAAATAACGTTCGTTTTCGAAACAAAATCGTCCGAACTAATTCCACCACCTGTCCGAACTTCGTAATCGTGCTTATAACTACGAAATCATTTTTTTAAAAGGTCATCGTAAATTAATTTGAATTTTTCGGGTATTACAAAATCCTGATCAACACATTCTTTTCCTACATCCAATGCTTCGTGTCTACTATTTTCAAAGCATCTTCCTCCTTAGTCTGATAGATGATACCTCCATAGAAATTTCCAATTTTCTAGTCTTTCCTATCAAAGTCTTGTTTATAAAATTCACAAAAACTATGAGCTCAGTATGATGATATGGGACAAACTAGAGAAACAATGCGCACATGAGGAGGTTGAGTGAACCAAGGGTTCAAATTTCTCTGAAACTAAAGAAATTTTGATGGAAATTTCTGTAATTTAGAAGCACCGAAACAAAATTCATATGCTATATCATTTCCATCATGAGTTTCCCGAAATTTTTTGAAATTTTCCATACATTTCCGCGAAATTCTTAATTTTTGAAATTTCTACACACACAAAATATATTTAAAAATTCACACGGAAATTTATTCCGAAATTTCTGTGAAATTTGTATGCCACCAAAAACGAAGTTTTTTACTCATATTTTCATAGAGAAAATATGAAATACTGATTTTTCTTTTTGCAATCAAATTGAATACAACGAAAAAACCTTTTTGCTTTTATTTGCCACCAAAATCATTTCCAAAATTCTGTACTTAGGAGCAATATTGTATGACACTAAATGGAAGCGGTTCAACCGTATGGATCAAACTGCATTTTAGCAACACTTATTCTTAATACTTTATATTGATTTTGTTGTACTTGTTCATTTTCATTTACGGGGTTTTTAGGCACAGAATTAAAGCCAATACTTTGTATCCATAATTAGCATCCTTAAAAACACATGATTAGTATCAAGTAGTTGCAAGAATAGGCATGGCTTCTCTTTGGGAACTTTTTGGAAAGAGTTCAAGTGTATAGGGTAGTTCCAATGGAAGCGGTGGATCTCAACCGATTGCTCAAGCGGTGTGCGGCAAATAGAACGGAAGCATAGCTGTGAAGGAAGAAGTTGTGCGGAATGATGCGTGTTCTATATATATATATATATATATATATATATATATATATGGAAGTTTCCAGGCAGCTAATTGTTGTTATATATGTGTGTGCTCTATAAACAGAGTAGATTAGATTTATATATCTTCATTCTTTGTACACATTTCAATTTGTTTCAAGATGTAGGCATTATTACTATTTCGTTTAAGCTGTTATAGTTGTAAGTTGAATACCACCATCTAAAGCGGGCCTATTCATACTTCGGATAGTGTTTCAACTGGCCCATTTATTATCATGTAGTGCTTCGGCTGGTCTATTTACTTGAACATTAAGCCCGACCCAACCAGAACCCTGGCCCATATTGTGCCGAGTTGTACTTGTGTCGGGCCAATAAACTGCCCGTGCTCAAGCCATCTCAAAATTGGGCACGACTTTAAAATCTTGATTTGAGTATGTTTTTTTTATATTTGTAATTGAAATTTGATTTTATATATTGAACTACTTAGGCCCCGTTTGGGATTGCTTCGCTTTTAAAAAAATCAGTTTTTGTTCAAAATTTTAGACTTTATTATGTTTGGTAAATAAATAAAAAGCAGCTTTAATTGAAAGTTATAGGTCACTAGAAGCAGATTTTAGAAAAAGTCCAGAGGTTATTTTTAGAAGCTGTTGTGGATCAAAACACACTCTGCAGTCGTTTTATGTACTGAAAGCACTTGTTCTTTGGAGACTTGTTCTTCTCTTTACCTTCACCAATCTGCATATTCTTCTGTTTGTCACCAGAGGATGACTTATTCCCACTGCCAATAGGTCTTCCTCTTTTCCTCTTCACACTCCCAGACTGAGCCACCTCATGTGCCTGATCCAGACCCACATTTTCCAAGTCAAGTATGAGATTTCTCTTTCCCACCACCAGGCTCAACTTCAACCTCTTGGGAGAAATATGTAGACTGTCCTCTCGCCCCCGACGCACACCAGTTATGCGTTCTGAAGTTCCTGTAATCTCTTGAAGCTCACGCACCACAACTTGCCAGTTCTGCCTTGAAAGTAAGGCATCCAAGCATGGCTTTCCCCTCGACCCAGGATCTAAGGAACGAAATACCAAAGGGGGGCATGGGTTCGGGACCTTAGCATTCACACCAGCCTTGAACTTACTGCTACTAGAGCTCGATCTAGCCAAAATTCCTTGCATCAGTGTGCCCCTACCATTCACTCCCGACGCCGCCGTCTGGGCCCGTAGAACCGTAAATTCAGCTTCCTCATCCTCTTCCTCCAGCACTGGTCCAGAACATGGTAATCCCACATGTGTGATAAGTCCACAGATTGAGCATCTCCCGAACAACTTGTCGTATCTGAATCGGCATCGAAACTTAACTTCATCCTCCACCAGGTACCACTGTTTGAAAGGCAATGGGTTGTTCAATGGGATTTCAACCCTAATCCAGAGTTTCCCGACTTTCTTCGCATTCTTATCAATTTCCTGGAAATCCCCCAGCATATACCCGATCATAGTCATGACACGTTCCGACCGGAACGCCGGTGAGATGTCCTGCAAAGTTATCCAATATGATACTGTGGTCAGAGGCACCTTCTCCACTAGCATGATGCCATCATACCATGCTAGCGCCACCGACGCTTGATTGTACCCCACGACGCCCCACACCATATCTGAACACGATCCGACAGGTCCGACAGTGTGAATAACACCCGCTGCCCTTCTGCTTCCTCCACCTGCAATGACCCATTAACCCTCCAGGCGTTGCGAAACATCCCCAAAAAGGACTTGACCTTGAAATCCCGAGCGGTGAGAAGCTTTCCCACCATGAACACGTTTGCCTTATGTAAACCCTTGCCCTGCGTTGGTCGCAAATCGATCTGTCTCTTGCCTTTCACAAGAGCAAGAGAGGAGGCTAGTGTAGCAGCCATTGCATCAACAGAAGACATCTTGTTGATAGGGAGAAGCACAGAGACCGAAACCCTAACCCTATTTTTGAGAGAGAAGGTTGACGGCTCAACTATATTGGATCGAACCATATTTTAGTAACACTTATTCTTAATACTTTATATCACTTTTGTTGTACTTGTTCATTTTCATTTACGGGGTTTAAGTATTACGTTCCCCGCCCCCGGAATGTTGTATTTTTCTAATTACTAGTGAAAAAGGCGTGATGGCCAACCCTCCCACTGGGTTCCAGCCATTAAAAAAAAAAAGTAAATCACATTAACATTATCAATATACAACACAATTATAATTACATATAGATAAAAACACTAGTTTAGCAACCTACTACAGTACTAGCTAATTACTCATACATATTAAATATCACAGTTCTGTTATAAATGTATAATTTTAGAGAGGCTACATTGTAAATAGGTTAGTTTAGTCTATGTAAAACTTTCATTCAAAAATATCATTTTATAAATGCAAGTTATATGATTTCTTTATTTTTAACCTAAATTTCCACCGAAATCGAAACTTTCTCTGAAATTTCCTTAAATTTGAAGTACCAAAATCGAAATTGAGACCTAAATTTGAAACCTTGGAGTGAACAAGCCAATCATGGAGACAACAACAACATAGATCAAAATAAAATTATCATAGTATATGATTGATTGTAAGCAATGTTCCAAAACAGCCGCTTAGGTGCCTTTGTGCAATGAGTCTCCGACTCGATTAATGGCTAATCAGTGCTCTTGGGCGGTTTGATTTTGGGTGGCTGCTTGTGCATCTATGCAACTGGGAGAAATTTGCTAGGCGATGAATCTGGATGAGTCTCTCTCTCCTTCAGTTGACAACCACGCCTCTCTTTATCTCCTTCAGTCACCCGAGCCCTGTAATACCCCAGAAATTCGTTATTAATTTCTTGAAATTTCCTGAAATTAATAAAGTGTTCGTTAGTAGGATTTAGTGGTTCGAAGGTAGAGTGAAAGTGTTTAGGACGAATAATTACTCGAAACATTTTATTTTCGAGGTGTCAAAGGAGTGACTTTTTATTCGTTGAGTTTCTCCAAAAACTTCTTCCACAAAAGTCATAAAGCATGTTGATACGAGTTCGTGGACGTGCGAAACTCGAAAATCGGAGTTCTTATGAAGAAGTTATGGCTATTGGAAAAGGTTTCCATTTTTTGGATAAATAGAAAAATTTGGGAAATTTTTCAAAACCCTAAATTTCCAAAAAAGGAAATTCGGATCCGAGTTCTCTCCAGACGCGGGAAATCACTGTTCTCTGTTTTTCGGTCATATCTCGGCCATTCGGCCACCGCGTCACCAGTCCCAATCGATTCACCTCTTCCTTCTCCTTCGTTCTGTGGAGGTGATACACGATGATTCGTCGTCGGGACGATGCAGCAAGGCAAAAACAATTGTGGCATCGCGATTTCTTCTGTCTTCGGCCACCTCCGGCACCACTTCTTGAGGGGTTTTCAAGCCCATGAGACACTGATCATTTCTCCCCAAGCTTCTTGAACGAATTTGCATCGAGGAAGGAGAATCGAACATATTAAAATTCTAGGGTTTCACCGAGTTCTTGAATTTTTGAGTTGAATTCCAGCCAAATGGCTTAGATTTTGACTTTCTACTAGTTGTGAAAGTTGTTGTACATGTTGAGATGAACATTTTTCATGACCCAATTTGGGGGTTACCGGTGGCGCGTGGACCCCACGCTCAGCCATTGCCGGTGGTGCGTTAGGCTAGGTTTTGGGGTTTTGTTTTCATTGTTGTCCTTTACTCATCAATATGAGCATGTCGATATATTATGGGATCATGTTGTGATCATTTGATGCATGCTAAATTTACGGAGTTTCGGTTTTCTCGGTTTGTGATCCGTGAGGATCCAACCGTTGGATCATTGTATAAATTGAGAAATTAATCCTAGAAGTGCTCCGAAGACCTTGGGAGGTCTTGGAGGAAGTTTTGTCTCGATTGACGAAATCTTCAATTTTTGGTTCAAATGTTCTGTTCGAACTGTAATCGCTTTCATTTTAATCGTTACTAAGTTGAGACCTTAATTTACTTAGGTGATTGACGGAGTGTGTTCTGTACTTTATCTTGGCTGTAATAGAAGATGCAGCGGGATTTAGAGGTGAGTAAATCTCACGGGGTTCATTTATGAACGGAGTTACTTTAATATTTAAAATTATTTATTAAATTATGACATCCTTTTCGGAAATAAATATTTTAAAAAAAAAAATTTATGAACTTGATCATCAATGAAGTTTTATTATAAAAATGATTTTTCACGGGTTTTGTATTTGTGAACTGTAGTTGGTATTAGTAGCATACCCGATTGGGTGACTACGTTTATATATTTTTACGTGGAATATATATATTAGTGCAGTTGTGTAATGAGGTGAAATTAACATGTTTTGTGATTTCTATGTTGCTATTGTTGTGATTTAATTTTCTAAGTAAATGAGTGGATTATGGTTCTTTTTAATGGAAACAATTATTTTATTGACGTTTCGTATTTGAGAGTTTTACATGTCAAATTGTGCTGGTAGTTTAAGGAGTGAAAACAATATTTTGAAATTGATTTATATATTGTTTTTTGAATGGGAGTTATGCTTTGAAAACAATAATCGTCGCAGTCGATTATATTGTTTTGGAAAGTGTTGAAATTGTATAACATTTTGAGTCGTGAGTGACTTTTTAAATGTTTTGGTTTTTGTACCGAGGGTCACAGTAGTAACAGAGGATGGGTTATCGGAACCATGCCCTTGGTCAGGGTATAGTTACGATTCAGTTAGTGCTCTAGTCTGTCTACCATTGTATATCATGGGAGGTAACCAGCAGGTTACTTACGACTCGTGAATACTTATTTTAAAAGAGAGTTTGGGGTATATTCTTTCTTTTAATTATCCAATGAGGGACTTGATTTCATATTTAAATTGTGAGTTATAGGAATGATTTCATGGCTTCAACGTGAGTTGTTTAACTTCCTTATTTATTTTGCCTTTTCATTTCTATTGTTTGACTTTAATGTAATCTCTTAAACTAAACTATATGCAGGGATTACTATGATTTCTATTGTTTGATTTTAATGTAACCTACTAAACTAAACTATGCAGGAGTTACTATGATTTGAATTGTGTGATTTTAGATGATCATCTGAATTAATTTTCTATGCAGGGATCACTAATTTTTACCTTGTGTGATTGTAAGATCGGTTGTGTTTTGTGGAGTTAAATGTTGTTGTTTTTACCTCATGAGTTGAGAAATTTTAAGCATACATTGTTTGAGTCATTTTATTTGAGTTTACTCATACGAGCTTAAAAAGTTTACCGAGTTTGTTGTTGCAACCCAGTACACTATTTCATGGTGTAAGGGTTTTTCTGCAGGTTAGGGTAACCAAGGTTGAGGTCCCAGCTTGTTGTCGTAGTTGTAATAGGTTTAGAACCTATTTTGTTTATTTTATTTACTGCTGTTTATAGTATGCTCATGGTGAGCATTTACAATTATTTTGATGCTTTCGAGTTTATGTAAACAAGTGGTGATGTAATATGTGACTCTAGAGAACGAGTTGTTATTGACTTGTGAGCTTGGTTGTTTTATTACTTAGATTAAATTGAAAAAATTTCTATGTTTTCTGGGCATTTGTTTGAGTTTGAGTTATCACATTTCAAATTTTGAATTTCTTTATTTAAAATTCGGAGTGTGAGTCTTTTTTTCTCTCTCTCTCTCTCACTCCTTCAGTCGCTCACTCCTCTCTTTCCACTCGACTCTCAATCTCTCTTCATTCTGAAGTCTTTGGATAGTTGGTACTCTATGAATTTGGCTAGTGAATGTAAGGTTGAATGTGAATCTGATTGTTGGGTTGAATTGGTTTGCCTGATTTTCACAAAAAAGGCGTTTCTTTTTTTAATCGAGATTCTGGGTTTTACGGGGGTGGACGAATTTTTGATGATAATTGCATCGTTGTATTATCTTTTGTGTGGACACGGTGATTGAACAATGAAGAAAAGAAGGAAAATTGATGAAGAGAGAGATGAAAAAGAATGTGGAGGTGATCGTTGTTGGTTTCGCGCAAGAGATGAAGGGAGGACAATGAACACAGAACACGAGTGAGTAGTCTCTACTGTTTCAAAGGGAGAGAATAATATAATATAAAAAAATGCGTGTCTGTTGTTCGTCGAGAGAGAGGAGGGATAGGATGCCTGGATGGGCAAGTGGTGTGACCTGTGTGCATGCCGAAGTATAATTAAAAGCATAATTGAATACTGCTTCTTCTGTGTTTTCCTTATTTAATCAAACAAATATTCAGTTAAATAAATGTTTATGTAAAACAAAAATTTAATAATTTAATTAAATATATATTTTTCTCCTCTTATTTTATTTTTCTTTATATATATATATATAATATAAAAATAAAAATAAATAAAAAATAGGGTTAAATACTGCTTACTCTCTATACTTATAGGGTTTCATCGTTTCAGTCCCTGACCTTTGAATTTCACCTAAAAAGTTCATGAACTCCCAATTAGTCCATGCCGTCAAAAACTATTATCTTCCCCTAAAAAAGTTTATTATACCCTCAATTACTTCAAAATATATATATATATATATATCTTCCTCTTTTTTTTTTTTTTCTTTTTGCCTCTTCTTCTTCCAGCTCTCTCGCATCCTTTTATTCATCTCCTCATCAAGATGGTTCCAATCCACACACCTTTAAGAGGTGAAATGAAAAAAAAGAAATAAAAGAGAGAGAGAAAAAAAAAAAGTTAAGTGATGGCATAATAGATATTTTTGGCAACTTTAACAGAAAATTTTGACGGCAGAGACCAATTGGAAGGAAAGTAAGAGTTCAAGGACTTTTTAGGTGAAATTCGAAGTTCAGAGACTGAAACGATAAAACCCTATAAATATAGGGAGTAAACAGTATTTAATCCATAAAAATAATACAAAACCGCCTAGGCATTTGGACACTAGTCCCCTGTCTATCTCTTGATAGTGTCTAGTGTTGTTTCGAACCTTGATTGTGAGTTTGTAACCCTTGATAGTTGATATCGATGTGTCAGCGCATTGCTTTCGGTAAGCAATTTTTTTCTTTCGATCAAGAAAGATACGAATTCCAGTATGCATTGACTCCCTTTTTCCTAGCAGCTATGCCTGCATCCGGATGCTCAGTAATACACAACAAATAATCCATAACTCCCCATATTGGAAACCTACATACTCTAAGATGCTAGCTTTGGAAGTGGATACTCCAATTTTATATATATATATATATAGAAACAACCCATTGTTGTAAGCTTTAATCTCCAGGCCATTTTAAATTATGGGGTTTTGCATTGATAATGATTTTATTGGTCAAGGGTATTTTCATGGGATTAAAGAGGTCCGATAAGCATTTTATATACTTGAAAAATTAAGTTGGAGGTCTAATCCGTAGGAAAGGTCCAAATAGCAATTTAGAGGTATGGATAGACCCTCCCTTTTTATATTATACTATAAGAAAGTAAGGGAAAAAAAAACTCAACAATGTATTGTTTTTTATAAACATATATTAAATATTTTGGGAAAAATAGTTATGATAAAACAAAGATATAATGTTTTATTTCATTATTTTGTTGAAGTTAATAGAATAGCACAGGTGGAGTTGTTATAAAATTTTGAATAGAGATGTCTAATGTCCTAGCCCAAATTTTATGTAAATGATGCCTATTTTAATGGATTGATGCAACTTATTTTATTGGATGCTTATATCAATTTTTGTTGGGTTGAAATGCATATCTAGGAGCCTAGTCAAGTCTAGAATATGTATTTTGAGCACGTCTAGGACAGAGTTAGAGGCTTGACCCCCTCTAATTCCTAATCTAGAACCCTCAATTTGGTATTGTAGAGTTATAAGTATGGTGATTTACACCCGTCGCGTGATTGGGAGGGTGAATCGCTTAGTGGTCTAATTCTTGAGCTTTATGCCAATTAGAGCGACTTAGAGACCCTTGAACCGGCTCTAACTCTCTCTAATTGAGTTTATGTGACCCTTGAACCGGTACATTAATATCGTAATTAAGTATATATGGTCCTTGAGCCTTGAACCGCCTTGGATACGACCACCGCCTAATTAAGAATTTTGCATCTGGATTAGATTAGCTTCCGACACATAAGATTTGGGTGAAGGAGCCTCCCTAGCACCCAACACTCTCTTGTCTTGAATTTTTCGCAAACTACTTTAGCATTGCATTTTTATTTTTAGCAATTTTCTATTTTCGGTTCTCATATTTAGTTTAAGTCTTCACAATAAAAAATCACAATTTCGGATACTTGTTGCTAGGACAATTTGTATTTGTGCTTAGTTGTCTGTAACCAAGTGGGGTTCCCTATTCCATTGGGTACAATACTTTGGAGCTTAATTTATTTGCCCTAAACTTGATGACCGTGTTGTATTACGTGTGAGGCGCTAGTATATGCACCGAATCAATGGCGCCGTTGCTGGGAATCTCATCATTGAAAATCTTTTATATTTTCAAAAATAAAAGAAAATTTTATGCTTATAACGAGCCGACCTGTAACATGTGGTACTTGGACCGTGCCGGGTCCATTGCAAGCTTGGGATGGCCGGGCCCTTGGGCCAATATACCTCAACCCAGCCCAGCCAACAAGAATGGGCTATCCTGGTTTGGTCCACTCTTAATCATACTCGGGTCGTGCCGTGCTCGGGTCTGGCGGCCCATTTGCCACATCTACCTGCGTGTGGATTAATTTTAAGGTGTAAAAGTCCAAATGAATTTCTTATGGAATGTCCTACGATGTTATATGTGTGTAGCCTTTTGGCATGCGTTTTCTTAACACTCTGTAGCTAGGCACACACAGGTTTGTGTAATTATATCGATCTCTAATTTTTTTTCTTTTAATATGTTAAGAAAATGGATATTCAAATTTAAAATATCGTTCGTAACTATAGATACAGTAAAACTACGATAAATTAATATTTAAAGTTAGAACCACGGAAAATTATTAATTTAGCAAGATTATTATTTAATCGATAAATTAATAATTATTAGTTTGTCAATAAAATAATAAAGAACATTATGGTCGATGTACATTGAAATTAATATGTACATACATAGTACAGACATCAAATCAAGACATACGCTAAACAACAAATTAACAATTCCGTAAAAGATTAAGTGTTTCAACTTTATTAATGTGGCTTGGACCATTGATGACAAGACAACAACCATTGCAAATTGTTTCTGGCAGTGAAAGATCCGCTCAGTTGAAGGCATGGCTTCTCAAACATAAGGTGGTGAAGATGAAGGCATCATAGAATTATAGAAGGCTGATGGATGTGGAAATTCTTTTGAATTATTCAAGTGAAAATGATGCACTAATGGAAAAGCCTACTGATGAAGAGATTATCAAAAGGTAATGGATACACCCAACGATGATGACAGTTGTGTTTTTTAGTTGGTTTCTTATTTTTTGTTTTTTATATTTTTTATTTTAGTTAGTTATTTCACTCAGCAATGTAATATTGTTCGATTGAGGGTGGTCTTGGCCTAGACTTTATAGTTAGCATTAGGGCCAACCTCAAGTATAAGAGCCAAGTTATAGTATAGTAGGGTTTTAGAGGTAAGGACTATCGTACCCAAGGTACTGGTAAATCTCACTCTAGTTAGGGAAGTCCTAAGATAAACTAGAGAGAATATGCAAATTATAAATGTACAATCACATAGTCACCAAGTTCATGGTAAGTACATGCAACTTGTTGTGTAGAGATTTGATTTGATGTTTGGAATAGTGTTGATTCAAATTGAAACAACTAGAGCAAGTAAAGTAAACTAAGCTAAGCTAAACGAGTTTTTATCAAATGGATGAGAGTTAGAGTTTAGGTAGTCCACCGTCGCCTCCTTTGCATGCATTGATGCTTAAACTACAAGTGATGCAATCTCAAATACCCAATTACCTTCTTAGCATCCGGACAAGACTACTAAGGCCTAAAGTCCTTTTATTTTATCAATTTCAACATGAAAAATCTAGAATTAACTACCTAAGAACAAATCCTATTACCGAGTAAGTCTCAATTTATTGTTCCTAGATGCATAAAAATTAGTTTAGATAACCAAGCAAGCAAACCAATCTTATGCCTAGGTGATTTTAACTCATTACTCTCACATGTACACATGGTGTGCTTTTATGCTCTTAATGTCTAGAGGTGACTAATCTCAAAACACTAATCATGAGATGAAAAATGCATTATACTTAAACTAGTCAAATTCAAATATAAGCATTCATTTTTTGAATTAGCATGTGAAGATGGTAATGGAAAATTACATCAAACATTGTATTCACGTTAATATCATATAAGATTGGCTAGGGCTTACAATCGAACCCCAACAAATTCACTACTCACTCATAACTATATAGAAAAACTTCAACATAAGATACATCATAACAAAAAGTTAGAGAGTAAAGAATGACTATTGATGATACCAAAAGTGGGGGTGGAGATGGGTCTCCAAGCTCATAATGTGGTGGATGTCTCCTTCTCTTTGCTCCAAGCTCTTGATGATGTGTGAATGGTGGAAGTAAGAGTAGCTAGTAATGATTTGTGGTGATGGAGGGTTATTGAATTGGTGAGAAGATGAGCTTGGTGGTGGAAATGGTGGTTATGGAGGTGGAAATGGTGGTGTAAAGTGTTGTAGAGGGAAAAAATGATGTCTTGGTCAGATGCTGATGATAGAACGGAGTTAATAATGGTTCAAGATAAGGTTCTTGGCCTCTTTTGATTAGCTATGTCCCTTTGGTCCCATGTGAAAGAAATGCCCTTACACTCTTGTCCACCAAATGGTCCCAAAATTGCAAGGTGACGAAAAAACAAGGTGTACGGAGATGTTTCAATTTCAAGTGGTGGGAGATTTCCACAACCATGGTCCTCCTTGGCTGGACAAAGTGTCCTCCATGAGTGGCGGCTCGCCGGAAAATCCGATTTGTATTTTCCTTCCAAATTCCATGTCTCCTCCTCCTAACTTCACTTCTTCGCATTTCAAGCCTTATTTGGTCATTTTCTACTCAATGCACGGTTTTCTAGAAAGAAAAAGAAAATGGATTAAAGGTAATATCAAAATATGGAAGACAATACAATTTCCATAGTTTTGGGGCACAATTACATAAGTAAATTGTAACTCAACATTTACCCTAATTTTTTTCTTTTTTTATAAATGGGGTTTGGAACCCGATCAATCTGGGAGGCTCATCCCTACACCTATATTATTATTCATTAAGTTTTGTCGCATTTGGAAGTAATCTCTACAATCATCGAGAATTCGGCTCACCTCAGAGTTGTCCTCCATATTATGATTTAGAGCGGCCATTAAGATAGCACAGTTGCTTTCCACTTCAACCTCCTTCCACCCCTGGTGAACAGCTAGTAGTAATCCTGCTCTGCATGCTTCTGCTTCCCCCGGAAGCGCTGTAGATCTCGACCAAGCTCCCTTAAATCTGCCGTCTCATCACGTATGACAACCGCAATGCCACAACTCCCACTGTTCTCATTAAAAGCTGCATCTAGATTGATCTTAAGCCGTCCTCGAGGTGGAAAAACCCATTTTGCTACTGTACCCCTATTCACCTTATGTGTAACTTTGACTGGGTGTAAGCGATGGTACTCTTCCAACATGCTCAGTGACCACGTAACTGTATGCATGGGGTTAAAGCTCATTTCTTTATACTCTCATTGTTTTATAAAATTTCAAACAAGGGACAGGCGATGGGTTTTCCATTGCGATAGTCTCTTCGGAGGTGTGTAGGTACTGCAAAGGAGTCGATATCATTTAATCATCACTAGTGTGGATTACTTATTACTTCTAATTTTTTGAAAAGTTGTTTGAGTTGAATACTGAGGATATTCTGCCATAAGAACTAAGACCGATTTCTTATTTTTCTTCTTCTCCTTTTTGTGACAAAATAAAAGCAGCTCCACGGCTGGTAGTTCTGTTTTGTTGATCTTTTAAAGTTGAAGTCAACAAGCTAAACGCATTGCTTTGCAAGTCAACTTACTTGTAATTCAGTTTACTTGTTAACGTGAGTCTTTTATATAGAAAGTAAATAAGTGCCAAGCATTCTAAATTAAGAAAGAATATACATTTACCTTTCTGAAGACTTAATTACTAAAACAAGATTAGTGCTTATTTTACTTTAATGGTGATATTATTTACCTGAAGATTTTTTTTCCCTTGTTATCACATTAGTTTTTCATGAGTAATCAAAATGGTATATATTACATAAAATAAGATATGTACGAGAAATATTAAGGGTTTTTGACCATTTACCCTAATTCTAGGGACTTTTTTCCCCCTTATATTACCCAATTAATTTTTTTCCTACTTACCTATAAAGGCTCTAATAATCTTCCCTAATATCTTTTTTTTTAGACTATTTTGCCCTCATCCTTTTGTTACATAGAGAGAGAGAGAGAGAGAGAATGGAAGAGAGAGAAGCCATAAGAGACTTCGCCGGAGTCCCGTAACTGGTCGTCAGAATATTATACCAGTTGTCGGAGTCCCGTCGATCACCAATGGCTGAACTTCTCTGAAAACCTAACCGGAGATCCCCAATAAGGTCGTCTAAGATCTCATAGGTCGCCAGAGAGGTTTATTACCCCCAATAAATGTCTATTAGAGGCAATAAAGGTATATTGGGGTGAAAGAGAACTAATTTCCGTAAAATCAGACAAATAAAACTTTGATTGAGGAAAAAGATGAGGATATTATATCAATTCAAAACCTTTTATTTGGGGACAATAAACGTTTATTAGGGAACAATAATTGTTTTATAACGAGATAAGAAAACTTTTTTTTTCTTTTTTTCTTTCATTCTTGGACTTGTGCCCATAGTTTACCAAAAAAAAAAACAATTGATTTGGGCACTCAAAAAATGCTCTGGGCACCCACATCTTCTTCTTCTCGATGGAGCCAGTGATAGACCGCTCCGTAATTCAAGCTTAGCTGTGTTTGCTATGGATGATAAGGGCGCCAAAGTTGAAGATCCGGTCATCAATCAGGTTACCATAGCCTTATTCAAAATTTGAACAAAAAATTGGTTGCCCATTTTCAAATCTTTCGTAGCAAAAATACACGGGAAATTACACTTGAGCAAGACTTCTATAAATAACAGTGTACGTGTAAGCCACCTTGTTTTTATATGACGGGTTGCTTGGACAGTACCCAATCCACCACCGTATCAATTTAATATTTCCCAGAAACAGCTACCGGGACAGGAGACCACGTCTAAACAATAACATCCGAAAGTCCGAACCACGAAAGTGTATTCGATCCTGCTCGGAAAAGGTGATGACGTCCAAGTTAAACAAATAAATAAGATAACTATGTACTGGCATGGGTTCAAACAATCCCGCCAGAGTTATAATGAAGCACGCTACGTACACCAGTAGACAGTTTTAGTTGACAATAAAAAATGGGTTAAGTCAAACCCACGTTTTTAACGCGGTTTACAATATTCCGGATTCTTCGGTATATGTGTATTACACACATACTTACAGCGTCTTTCCTTCATTACCTGTCTGGTAAATATTTCTGGGTCTGTGCAGAGAGAAATTGTTGCTATTAGGTCGGTCTTGACCATTTCTTTTGTAATATTTTGAGATCTCTCCCCGTGCATTCACAAGAGTTTTATTTTGTGATTTAAACAATATCCTAGCTATTCAGCTTGAAGGTTTTGGTGGACGATGACATTAGTTGATTAAAAACTCAAGAAAATTCAAATTAAAGAATCTAATTAAGATAATCAATGAAAAATAGGGAAGAAAGCATGGAGAACCAACCGTACGTTCAACAAATTACACTTCTGTTTAAGAACCTATTGCATTTACATTACAAGTTAACCATATCTCGTGAGAACGTCCTATTTTGTAAGACAGTTTGGTTTAGTTTAACAAAACTCATTATGATAAAGAAATTGAAGTTTCTGTGTTACTTGGACATTAGGCTACGTAACTCATTACAGTGAAGTGCCCACCCCACACCCCCCCCCCCCCCCCCCCCCCCCCCAATTTTAGCAAGCTCATTAATTTGTATATAAATATGCCTGAGCAACATACTTATAGACACAATTAGTATTAACTAGATGCAATCATGCCATCCCCTCAAGAAATGTTTGGAAAAAATTCAAGTGTAAAGGGTAGTTCTAATGGAAATGGTGGATCTCCACAGACTGCTCAAGATGTCTGCGGCAAATAGAAACAGAACCATGGCTGCGAAGCAAGGCCGGATCGCAGTTGTGCAGAATGATGTCTCTTACATATGTTTTCAGGTTATTGTCAGTTGATAAACATGCATATATTCATGGCAACGTACGAAGTATTTGCGTCTGCTCTAAACAAACTTATTTACATTTTAAAATCTTATTCTTTGTACACATTGCAATTAGATTCTCAGATGTAACCATTTCATTTAAGTGTTGTATTGTAAAATCTCACTGTGTGTAGTAGATATATAGAAAAAATATAATATTGTCACGCCCCGAATTTTAGAATAACAATTCAAAATCCGAGACATGAAAATACCACAACATAAAGTAATCATCCTGAAAATTTTTCTTTTCTTAACATGCTCACCACACAAAATAGAATCAAACCGAATTTAGTCTCAGTTAATTATTACAACTCAAATCCAAATGTATTGTAAAGCTCTAAATGAGCATACACACACATCACGACTAAATAAATAACATGACTGCTGTAACACCTAAACAGCCCGGTCACCTCCCTGGTTATCCTGACCTGCAGGAATATCCGCTACACCATTGAATAGTGTACCGGGATTGCAACAACACAAAACCCGGTAAGCTTATGAAAGCTTGTATGAGTAAAAGAATGAACTGTTGCTTAATTTAATCTCATTTATTTCCACACACAGCAACACTCAATTATTTCCACATATGCAAATAATAACAATCTCAATCAAACACCAATTCAATATATCAAGACAACACAACTCACAACTTTCCCCACAACTCTCATCATCGTATTTATAAAAATACGGTATTTGACAGACTAGAGCTCTAACTGAATCGTAGCCCGTCACCTGGCCTAGGTTATGGCATCCGACATATTTATCAATTATTGTATTTCATCAATATGTATACCTATATACATATTTAGAACGTCCAATAATTCCACATACTCAACCAATCGTATCCCATCATCCACACTAGGATTAGAGCGTCCGATTACCCACACCAGTCATTACATCGACCCTAAACCCATAAATGAACACAACATATAATTTCACATACTGAAATCAACCCAACCATGATACATCATATTATTTTGGAATTACACAATCGTAATAAAATCAACTCATCAATTCCACTCAATCATATCATCAGTCAAATAATCCACTCATCAATATATATTTTCCACGTAAATATATATATACGTAATCATCCACTCAGGAATGACCACTAATACCATCTATAGTTCACACAAGAAAATTATGAAATTCATTTGTATAGTTAAAATTCATTTTACTTACCTATGGACCGTGGTGATTCAAGTCCATGAAATTTTAAAACAAATATTTAATCCGCAAATATTTTTCACACAATTATCAAAAATAAATAAATTAAATTGCTCGGTTCGTAATATGAACCACGTGAGTTTTACTCACCTCGAAACTCCCGCTGCGTCTTCAATATAATTATAAATTATAATTTATAATTAACGCCGAATAGCTCACGAAATTAAAATCCGTCAATCACCTAATCAAATGTGATTCGAATTTAGCCAACAATTTCAACTCATAATTTAACCACTAATTAACGGTCAGATTCTAATTTACATTAAAATCCAACGAGCGGTTTCTCACGAATCGCTCCCCTAATTACCGTTTTTCACATATACGAAGATCCAACGGTCGGATCTTCGCCCATGACCACACAAAGCCTCTGGGACAGTCATATGATCATCATAACAAATTTACAAGTTCATCCAACGGTCATAATTTCACAGATCAAAAATCTAACGACCGAAATCGATCGAAATCACAAAATTCATAACTAATTCATACGATATCCGAAAAATGCGTATAATACGCCGAAATGATCGTATCGAAACATAGAATCATAAAATGGACAGAAACCAAATTTTAGACCTCCGGAGGTGGCCGGAAAAGGCCGCCGGAGTTAGGGACAGAGCCGCCACCGACCACCACCAATGGTGTCGGGGCCGAGCTTGTCCCTTTCGTTTCATCATTCTGAGCAACTTTCATAACTAGCACAAGACCTAAAAATGAACGGAAGGCGTCGAAATTACCGATTTACAGTCGGCGACCGGAAAAAATGCAGAAACCGGTGAGCTTGAAAACCGACGTGAAAACTGCAACCTCAGGCCCGATCCCTTCTGGAAACTTGTTCAGAACTTCCTTGCGAACTCAACAAGCTTGGAATCACAAGAAACGATCGTGTATAGCTCGAGATATCTTGATCGAAAGTTTCGGTATTTCGATCCGTTCGGGTCGAGCTCCGACGAACGTGAAAACGTTCGACCCAGTTCCGGTCCTTCTTGGTGCTTGTAGAGGAAGTTGAGGCGAGCTCAATGAAGCAAGAATCAAGTGAAATGATGGAGTGTAGCTCGAGATATCGAGATCGAACCGAAAATGGACGTTTTCGGTTCGGGCTTCGCCGCCGCCGCCGCCATAGGCTGCGCCGCCGTGTGAGACTGCCTCCGGGAGCTAGAGCAGCTCGAGACGAACACCTGGGACTTGGTTTGAGGTCGAGAGGTGGTTTGTGGAGGGAGAACAATTAAGGAGAAGTTTTTCTCCTCTTCGGCCGATCGCGTCTGTAAGAGAGAGAGAGAGAAAAAAACTGTTTTCCAGAAACGGAAGAAGAAGAAGAAAGAAGAAAAAAAAGAAGAAAGAGGAACCGGTAGGGAAAAAAATTAGGGTTCCCAAACATTTTTCTATATATACTTGTTTCGGAAAACTTCGAAATTCGATAACTAATTCAGGAAAAATCCGATCTTCGTGTTCCGCACGTGTACGGACTCGTATCGACGAGCTCTACAACTTTCATGAAGGAAGTTTCTCCAAATTTCGTACGTAGAAAAAGTCGATTTCTCAAACCGAGTATTTCGAGTTTTTCGTTAAAATAAACTTTTCGAAACTTCGATAATTGTAAAAATGAATGATTATCGAACATAAATTGTGAAATCGCATAATAATCATTCGATACAATAACTTGAAATTAAAATGGAAATTGCGGGTATTACAATCTACCCCCCTTAAAGGAATTTCGTCCTGAAATTCAAGTACTCATTTCCCCAAAAAGCTGTGGATACCTCGTCCTCATGTCAGATTCTAACTCCCATGATGCATCACCCTCATCATGATGACTCCACAACACCTTCACGAGATCAACCTCTTTCCTACGAAGTTTCTTTGTAGACCTATCCAAGATACGAACAGGTTCAACTACAAACGTCACATCCGGGTTCACTTCGATCGTACCGTGGTCAATCACGTGAGACTCATCTCGAACATACTTCCTGAGCAGAGACACATGGAAAACGTTGTGCACACCCGACATGCTAACTGGTAAAGCAAGATGATATGCCAAGTTACCAACCCTTTCTAGAATCTCAAAGGGTCCAACATACCTCGGTGCGAGTTTTCCTTTCTTGCCAAATCTCACCACACCTTTCATAGGTGAGACTTTCAAGAACACAAGATCACCTGTCTCAAACTCCAACGGTCTCCTCTTCAAGTCAGCATAACTCTTCTGTCTACTCTGAGCGGTTCGGATTCTGTCCCGAATAGTAGTGACCTTCTCTGTAGTCTCCTGTACAATCTCAGGCCGATAAGCCCTTTATCCCCTGCTTCCGCCCAACAGATAGGAGTCCTACATGGCCTACCATAAAGAGCCTCATATGGAGCCATACTGATACTAGAGTGATAGCTGTTGTTGTAGGCAAACTCTACCAATGGCAGATGATCCGCCCAACTACCCCTAAAATCCAGAACACAAGCTCTGAGCATGTCCTCCATCACCTGATTCACTCTCTCGGTCTGTCCATCTGTTTGTGGGTGAAATGCAGTGCTCATAGCAAGAGACGTACCAAATGCCTTGTGGAACCTACGCCAGAATTCTGATGTGAAACGAGCATCACGATCCGATACAATTGTCACAGGCACTCCATTAAGCCTCACTATCTCGTTCACATATAACTTACACAATGCATCACCTGAGTACGTTTTTGCCACCGGAAGGAAGTGTGCTGATTTAGTCAACCGGTCAACAATCACCCAAATCGAGTCATAACTTTGCCTGGATCTGGGCAATCCAGTCACAAAGTCCATAGAGATGTCTTCTCATTTCCACACAGGAATCGATAAGGGGTTCAGCATCCCAGCTGGTCTCTGATGCTCTGCCTTCACCTGTTGACAGGTAAGACACTTCGACACGTGTTCCGCCACATCCCTCTTCATACCATACCACCAAAACTGCCTTCTTAGATCCATATACATTTTGGTACCTCCTGGATGTATCGTATATCGAGACCTATGTGCTTCTCGCATGATCTCCTCCCTGAGGTTATCAACACTCGGTACATACAATCTCCCTCGAAATCTCAACCCTCCATCAGCCCTAATCATCCACTCGGAAGGACCCTCCACATCCGGGTCAGCAGTCATCTCAGAAATCCTCGCCTGAGCAAACTCATCAAGTGTCTGACCCTGAATGATCCTGGAGATCAAGGTGGGCTGTAAGGTGATACTACCGAGAAAGATTCCCTGTCCTGCTCCCGCGGGCATAAGGTCGAACTCAGATGCAGCTTCTAACATGCGCCACTCCTGCACCATAATCGATGCCATGATTACCCGCGGTTTCCTACTCAAAGCATCCGCCACCACATTCGCCTTTCCGGGATGGTACTCCAAGGTGAAATCATAGTCCTTAATGAGCTCCATCCATCTCCTCTGCCTCATGTTCAATTCCTTCTGGGAGAATAGATACTTCAAACTCTTGTGATCAGAAAAGAGTTCAAATTTCTCACCATAAAGATAGTGCCTCCAAATCTTCAAGGCAAACACCACAGCTGCTAGCTCTAGATCATGAGTAGGGTAATTCCGCTCATGTACCTTCAACTGTCTAGAACCATAAGCAACAACACTACCATTCTGCATCAACACACACCCCAAACCCTAATGAGATGCATCGCTGTAAATGACTAATCCACCACCACTAGTGGGAATAGTCAACACCGGAGCTGTAGTCAATCTAGTCTTCAGCTCAATGAAAGCCTTCTCACACTTGTCCGACCACACGAACTGAGTGTCTTTCCTGGTCAATTTGGTCAAAGCCGAAGCAATACCAGAAAACCCTTCAATGAAGCGCCTGTAATAACCGGCCAATCCAAGGAAGCTACGGATTTCTGTAACCGTAGTAGGGCGACTCCAACTCATCACTGCTTCAACCTTCGAAGGATCCACAGAAACTCCATCCTTCGAGACCACATGACCAAGGAACTTGACTTCACTCTGCCAGAAGTCGCATTTCTCGAACTTGGCAAATAGTTTCTGCTCTCTCAATGTCTGCAGCACTATCCGCAGATGTCTCTCATGCTCCGCTGACGACCTTGAATAAATCAAGATGTCATCAACGAACACTACCACGAACTGATCCAAGTAAGGACTGAACGTACGATTCATCAAGTCCATAAATGCTGCGGGGGCATTCGTGAGACCAAAAGGCATGACAAGAAACTCAAAATGTCCATACCTGGTCCTGAACGCCGTCTTTGGAATATCTTCCTCCTTCACCCTCAACTGGTGATATCCAGACCTCAAGTCAATCTTCGAGAATACAGTAGCTTCTCTAAGCTGGTCGAACAAGTCATCAATCCTAGGTAAAGGGTACCTATTCTTGATGGTCACCTTGTTCAACTGTCGATAATCCACACATAGACGAAGTGAACTATCCTTCTTCTTCACAAACAACACTGGTGCGCCCCAAGGAGACACACTTGCCTGAATGAACCCCTGTGCAAGTAAGCCCTCAATCTGAACCTTCAACTCCTGAAGTTCAGCTGGAGCCATTCGATAAGGTGCTTTTGACACAGGTGAAGTACCTGGTATCACATCAATGGAGAAGTCCATTACCCTTTTCGGGGGTAACCCAGGGATCTCCTGAAACACATCTTCATACTCTGAAACTACAGGAATCCCTGTAATCTTTGAAGTACTACTCCCTGATTCAATATGGGCCAAAATCCCCATCCTCATGGTGATGTCAGACTTCAGACAACGGTAATGAAACACAGGTTGTCCCGGAACATGGAAGGACACAATCATCCTAAAGCAATCAATAACAGCATGGTTCGGGCTCAACCAATCCATACCCAAAATCACATCATACGTGTGATCCGGAATCACAATCAAAGATGCAGAGAACTCTCTGCCACCAATCCCAATAGGGCAATCATCACAAAGCATGCTAAGCTCAAGAGACACACCGAGAGGTGATGTAACACACAATGATCTAGTCAGAGGCATAGCAATCAAACCCAAAACATCCACAACCGAACTAGATATGAAAGAGTGTGAGGCTCCTGTATCAAACAGTACTCTAGCAAGAAAGTGATAAACAGATAAGGTACCTTCCACTCCCGTGCCCGCCTGACCGATGGCAAAGACCCTAGCATGAGCAGGTGGTAACTGCCTCTGCTGGTTACCCTGCACTCTACCCTGAATCCGAGGACACTCCCTAGCCTGATGCCCTGCCTGTCCACAACTGTAGCATAACCTACCCCGTGGCTTCGTGCACGCACGAGAGATGTGGCCCGGCTCGCCACAGTTAAAGCACTTCACTGGAGATGCTGGTGCTATCTGCCTGATAGGCATAGCCTGAACAGGAGGAGCTACTGCTGTCCTAGCTGGAGCCTGATGCTGAAACTGAGTCCTCTGTCTCTTCCAGAACCCACCCCTGAAGTCTCTAGCTCTACTGCTCCCTGCTATGGCCTTCCCCTTGCCCTGGAAGTCTCTCTCAGCAGACTCCTTCTCTCTACGAATCAGGTTCTGCTGCTCAATGATCTGTGCCTTGGCCAAGATCTCTCTCTTGGTCTTCAGCTCCAAGATAGCTACATCACGCTCAATCGAAGGACTCAACCCTCTCTGAAACTTCTTGGCCAAGTCCTCATCCTCCATCTGCCTCACATACTTGTACAATCTGGAGAACTCCGCATCATACTCAATTACGGTCATCTTCCCTTGTACAAGTGCAAGGAACTCTCGCTCCAACCTCTCCTTCACTGCTGGTGGAAAGTACTTCTCCCTGAACAGCCTCTCAAAGCCGTCCCATGTCAAGGTAGACACCTCAATGCTCCTCTGAGTGACGTTCCACCACACCCTAGCCTCATCCTTCAGCATGAAAGCGGCTAGCTTCCTCTTATCGGTCTCAGTGCAATCAAGCAGATCGAAATAAGTCTGCAAATCCTCTATCCAACGATCAGCCACCATATAATCTGTGCCTCCTCCAAACTTGGTTGCTCCCAAGCGAGTAATTTCCCTTGCTAGCATCAGCAAGCGAGCAGGATTATCAACCACCGCTACAGGAGTAATAGGCTGATCCTCATATGGTGCATCTTCCTCCGACTCAAATACTTCTTCGACTGGAGGGGCCCTACCCCTTCCTCAGCCTCTACCCCTGCCACGAGGTCTACCTCTACCCCGACCTCTGGCCTCGTTTCCCTCAATCTCCATTACCTAATAAGCATGATATACTTGATTAATACACGCATAACACTTAAATAAAGCATAAGTCAAATGCAAGTCCATATTAACCAAGTACTGATCATACATAACGATACTCAAATTTCCTAAAAGTACTAACGTTCCTAGCCAACCTAACGCACTCACATACCCAATGACATTGTCAATACTGAAGAGCACACGATGGGGATCCGCTGCAGACGGGCCATCACTCGGTAAGTATTGACATATCACCAAATATGTACCTTACGCTCTGATACCAAACTGTCACGCCCCGAATTTTAGAATAACAATTCAAAATCCGAGACATGAAAATACCACAACATAAAGTAATCATCCTGAAAATTTTTCTTTTCTTAACATGCTCACCACACAAAATAGAATCAAACCGAATTTAGTCTCGGTTAATTATTACAACTCAAATCCAAATGTAATGTAAAGCTCTAAATGAGCATACACACACATCACGACTAAATAAATAACATGACTGCTGTAACACCTAAACAGCCCGGTCACCTCCCTGGTTATCCTGACCTGCAGGAATATTCGCTACACCATTGAATAGTGTACCGGGATTGCAACAACACAAAACCCGGTAAGCTTATGAAAGCTTGTATGAGTAAAAGAATGAACTGTTGCTTAATTTAATCTCATTTATTTCCACACACAGCAACACTCAATTATTTCCACATATGCAAATAATAACAATCTCAATCAAACACCAATTCAATATATCAAGACAACACAACTCACAACTTTCCCCACAACTCTCATCATCGTATTTATAAAAATACGGTATTTGACAGACTAGAGCTCTAACTGAATCGTAGCCCGTCACCTAGCCTAGGTTATGGCATCCGACATATTTATCAATTATTGTATTTCATCAATATGTATACCTATATACATATTTAGAACGTCCAATAATTCCACATACTCAACCAATCGTATCCCATCATCCACACTAGGATTAGAGCGTCCGATTACCCACACCAGTCATTACATCGACCCTAAACCCATAAATGAACACAACATATAATTTCACATACTGAAATCAACCCAACCATGATACATCATATTATTTTGGAATTACACAATCGTAATAAAATCAACTCATCAATTCCACTCAATCATATCATCAGTCAAATAATCCACTCATCAATATATATTTTCCACGTAAATATATATATACGTAATCATCCACTCAGGAATGACCACTAATACCATCTATAGTTCACACAAGAAAATTATGAAATTCATTTGTATAGTTAAAATTCATTTTACTTACCTATGGACCGTGGTGATTCAAGTCCATGAAATTTTAAAACAAATATTTAATCCGCAAATATTTTTCACACAATTATTAAAAATAAATAAATTAAATTGCTCGGTTCGTAATATGAACCACGTGAGTTTTACTCACCTCGAAACTCCCGCTGCGTCTTCAATATAATTATAAATTATAATTTATAATTAACGCCGAATAGCTCACGAAATTAAAATCCGTCAATCACCTAATCAAATGTGATTCGAATTTAGCCAACAATTTCAACTCATAATTTAACCACTAATTAACGGTCAGATTCTAATTTACATTAAAATCCAACGAGCGGTTTCTCACGAATCGCTCCCCTAATTACCGTTTTTCACATATACGAAGATCCAACGGTCGGATCTTCGCCCATGACCACACAAAGCCTCTGGGACAGTCATATGATCATCATAACAAATTTACAAGTTCATCCAACGGTCATAATTTCACAGATCAAAAATCTAACGACCGAAATCGATCGAAATCACAAAATTCATAACTAATTCATACGATATCCGAAAAATGCGTATAATACGCCGAAATGATCGTATCGAAACATAGAATCATAAAATGGACAGAAACCAAATTTTAGACCTCCGGAGGTGGCCGGAAAAGGCCGCCGGAGTTAGGGACAGAGCCGCCACCGACCACCACCAATGGTGTCGGGGCCGAGCTTGTCCCCTTCGTTTCATCATTCTGAGCAACTTTCATAACTAGCACAAGACCTAAAAATGAACGGAAGGCGTCGAAATTACCGATTTACAGTCGGCGGCCGGAAAAAATGCAGAAACCGGTGAGCTTGAAAACCGACTTGAAAACTGCAACCTCAGGCCCGATCCCTTCTGGAAACTTGTTCAGAACTTCCTTGCGAACTCAACAAGCTTGGAATCACAAGAAACGATCGTGTATAGCTCGAGATATCTTGATCGAAAGTTTCGGTATTTCGATCCGTTCGGGTCGAGCTCCGACGAACGTGAAAACGTTCGACCCAGTTCCGGTCCTTCTTGGTGCTTGTAGAGGAAGTTGAGGCGAGCTCAATGAAGCAAGAATCAAGTGAAATGATGGAGTGTAGCTCGAGATATCGAGATCGAACCGAAAATGGACGTTTTCGGTTCGGGCTTCGCCGCCGTGTGAGACTGCCTCCGGGAGTTAGAGCAGCTCGAGACGAACACCTGGGACTTGGTTTGAGGTCGAGAGGTGGTTTGTGGAGGGAGAACAATTAAGGAGAAGTTTTTCTCCTCTTCGGCCGATCGCGTCTGTAAGAGAGAGAGAGAGAAAAAAACTGTTTTCCAGAAACGGAAGAAGAAGAAGAAAGAAGAAAAAAAAGAAGAAAGAGGAACCGGTAGGGAAAAAAATTAGGGTTCCCAAACATTTTTCTATATATACTTGTTTCGGAAAACTTCGAAATTCGATAACTAATTCAGGAAAAATCCGATCTTCGTGTTCCACACGTGTACGGACTCGTATCGACGAGCTCTACAACTTTCATGAAGGAAGTTTCTCCAAATTTCGTACGTAGAAAAAGTCGATTTCTCAAACCGAGTATTTCGAGTTTTTCGTTAAAATAAACTTTTCGAAACTTCGATAATTGTAAAAATGAATGATTATCGAACATAAATTGTGAAATCGCATAATAATCATTCGATACAATAACTCGAAATTAAAATGGAAATTGCGGGTATTACAAATATATATGTTCATTATTTCATTTTGTTTTTTAATTATGTTGCTTTAGTTAAGTTTAAATAGTAGAATGAACCGTTGCTTTTCTAATTTGTTGCAAATGGGGAGCCAAAAACCATGCATGAAAACTGGGTTCTAATATATCCATGGCTCCATATAATCATCAATATGGAGCTAGATCATGAAATGCACTTTTAGTTTTGGACACTAGTCACTGATTTTTCGTAGCTATATGTATGGTTCAATTCGAATTATGCATGTCTCTCTGTACTGTTCAATTAGATTTTTTAACTCCAACTTTAATTAATTAGGGCATGATCATCAACACTCTGCTTTTCATTTTCTTTTTTGGCACGTTGCTATCTGTTTACGGCGGTCATGACTTGTGACGTGACACTTTCTTGATAAATATTGCGAAGGAAGGACTTTTAGTCCAATGGCAACTCGTTAACTCTATTGCATGTAAATGTCAACTCCCACGCGCGCGTATCAATCACATGTGTGTACCGGTTCAAATGAATTGCTCTACGATTGTTCCATTTTTGGCATCAATTTTCCTAACACCTCGTCGCTCGACACGTATGTCTGTGGCTATCCGATATCTAGTAAATTTAATTTTGAAGACTAATTTCATTTTCAATAATTAATTGTAGAGTTAAAGACCAATAACTACAAAATGATCTTGTTATTTACCAATAGCATACTCCAAAATCAATATCCTGTGCGGCAGACCATCGTAAAGAAAAAAACTTAAATATTAAGAAAATTTCGAAATATGCCACTGAGACTCACAAAATCCATTTCTCCCAAAATCAGAACGGTTCCAAAATCGAAACCGTCCCAAAACCTAGATCCTCCCTAAATCGATCTAGGGCTCTAGTGAAGTTAGGCGGCAAAGCATCCGCCAAAGTGGGCGGCGAAGCGAGGCTGCGAAGCTAGGGCTTCGGCGAAGTTAGGTGGCGAAGCGAGCGGCAAAGTTAGGTGTCGAAGTAGCCAACGAAGCGAGTGGCGAAGTGAGGCGGCGAAGCGAGGGCACGACCCCGATGGCGAGGCTTCTGCGAAGCTAAGACTTGAAGGTCAGTAGAGAAATTTTTAGTTGCTGAATAGAATTTAGACTGAACTGAATTTAGCTTGTTTTGATTTGATGTTGCTTCTGTTTTTCACTACTAGATTTGATTTTGTTGACTTTAGCTTTGTACAGTGACTTGATACACATTTACGCAAGCATACGTATCATTGTCAAGATAGGGAAATATTATGCCTAAAATTTATCGTACCACGGGGATTAGTGGTTAACCCACAATCCTTGGGTAATCGGAAATAAAGACACTTAGCAAACAAAAGAAAAAGAAAAAGAAAATAAAATCAAAATGCTACTCTAAGGTATCAAGCCTTAGCAAGCTAAGAGCCTAGTGGTGATTATTTACATGAGTTGAACTTGTCACCAATAATTGTAATTTGAATTTCTAATAACTAAAGTGCAAGAATTTAAATGAAAACTTTAATTAACAACTAAATTAAATAAAGGAAAGAAAAGTAAAAAATGAAAATAGATATGGGGTTGGTAGTTAGGGATGATTCCTAACCCTAATTCAATGCTATAGATGCTAATTCGATTATTAAAGATGGTAGAAGCTGTACCCAAGGCTTTTCAAGGCTCAAGGGCTGAAATTCCCTTTTATAGTATTCCTACTCAGGTTCAAGGGCCGTAAGAACTCACTTGACATGAATTAGAGCCGGTTCAAGGGTCATTAGTTCACATCAAGAGGTATAGAGTTCGAGGAATTAGGTAACCAAACTCACCATAATTGCGATCAAGCTAATCATTTAGTGAGTCATGCTTGTACTTCCCACAAATATTAAATCGGGGTTCTAGCTCTAAAATCGAAGGATGTCATCCCCTAAATTTTAATCTAGACTTATTAAAACACATACTCGAGAGTTGACAATTCCTAAGCATGCATTCTAATCAATTATCACAAAATACAAGCATCCAATAATTAAGAAATTCCATATATAAATTAAATTAAGCATCCATTACATCAAATTTGGGCTAAAGCACACAACCCTAACCCCCAACAAGAGAATTACTCACAACCTATAATTAAATTAACATCAACAAACATCAATTAAAGAGGAAAAAGTGAAAAGAAGTGAGAAGTAACAAGAACAAGTCACAATTGCTATGAAGCAATTATGACAAGTCTTGATTTATAGCTCCCCACTTTTACCAAATCTTTAAATCTTGATGATGATGAAGTCCTTTGTTGCTTGGAAGCTTTGGGTGAATAATTCTCAAATACCCAAGAGAAAATTAAGAGAATGGAAAATAGAAGGGGAGGAGAGAAAGAGGGCAACAGCCCAAGGGCTGCCCCCAATATCGGCGTGCAGCGGTCTGGTTATGTGAGAAAGGGATCCCCAGTGTAGGTAAAAGAAAAGGATTAAATAGAATGGGTGACTCGGTGGTGTGCTTTTAAGAGCAAGTTCACATGTTGGGTCACCAGGTCAGGGTCACCGGGTCACCAAGTCACCAGGGCAGGAACTATTCATTGCCACTGGACATTTGTTTCCATCCGTTGGGGTCAGGGTCACCAGTCAATTACTGTTCATTGAATATTTTATTATTATTTTTAGTCTAAATGAGAAATGTATGATGTAAATAAATAGTTTTGGTGAACATTTTAAAAATATATTTTTATTTTCTTACCGTTGCAATATAACTGTTACTATATATATGTTTTTTTCACCTTCCTATACCTAGCTGCTTAATTATTCACCATCAGATATATATATATATATATATATATATATAGCAATTACAACCAACTGTCCAGATCTGTAGACCATTGCCTTCAATTTCAAAGCAGCCCAGCTACTTGCTTTTCTGGCCTTCCACGTGCCTCTCCTTCTTTCTTGTCTTTGGGCCACAGTGGAGCCCTAGGTCACGAGCTCAGTCACCAACTTGACTGAGCAATTGCCCTGGGTCAATTACTATTGCCTTGCCCCAAGCCCGGTGGAAGCAATATTTTAGACTTTTTCCTGACCTGGGTCATGATATGACGTGGTGCCAGGCAAAAGGAGGCCAGGTGACCTAGCTCTAAGAGAAGAGAAAAGCCTTGATGACGTGGCAGCGTGTGTGTGGATAGGAGAGGAAAGAAGGAAATCAGGTTGACGGATGCGTGCAGATGATTGCAGAAACCAATTAAGCAATTATGCTTATGTTGCACGTGGGCTTTGGGTTCAAAACAAAGGAGATTGCTTGATTAATTAGGTAATTAATCACTTGATTAATTAACTTAATTAATCAAGCTGCATTTCCCTCTCTTTTGTTTTTTTTTACTCAATTTCCTCAATGCTCTCCTGCATGTTGTTTGGCTACCCTCATGACCTTGATCACAGTTGACCGGTAGTCTTTTTGTCAGAAACTCCATTTTGCTTCAATTTCGAGCTAATGTGTTTAGGTTTCCACAACTCTGCTTATTTCCTACAAATAAATAAAAATAAATTAATTATATAATAATTGATTTGAAAATCAGTTTAATTCTAGTATTTTAGATATAACTACACGCATATAAATGCGTGAAATCATATAGACTAAATGCATCTGTTACAGTAGTAGTTTTCGTTCATTTCACATATGATTCGTCACAAATTTTGTGGAATTAGGACTATACTAGACAATTTTTTTGGTCCAGCTTGTGAATTTTTTGGTTTGTTCGTTGTGCTCAAATTGCTCTTTTGCTTGCTTTTTGCAGGTCCAACTCTTTTGTTTTTCCAAGAGAATGCTGGAAGTATCCTATTCTGCAGAATTTTTGACTTTATTACTTTAATTGCAAATCATTAGCATTTTTTCAGTTGGTGTTGGTGATTTTAGATTGTAGTTTACATCTAGTTTTCGTGGTCTTCAATTGGAGTGTATGCTTTGTTGGCCTTGACTACTTGCAGATATTGCCTATCGTCTTGAAATGGTTCGCATAATGTTGCAAAAGTTGCAAGACTCAGCAACATTTCGTTTGCTGGTCAGTAGCTACAGTCTAATTATCAGTTTTGTATTAAGAGTCAGTAGATTTAGTTTTGTGTTTATGTTACTTTCTTATTGGATTGGTGGTGTTGTGTAATGCTTTAGTTTTGTGTTTATATTAGTTTGACAAAAAATTTGTTGCTTTTTTTGGTTCTGTGTTTTTGCAAGTTCCTGGAGTAGTTGCAAAATTTACTGCTTGTATCATCTACTTCCTTTTGTTTTTTCTTTTCCAATTTTTATCTCTGAAAGAAATGGAAGAAACTATAGAGATTAGGCTCCAAGTTTAGTGATAGTTTTTATGTGTTTGAATGCTATGATTTTTGAAGAGAAAGGATTAGAGTTGTAATCACCAAAGCATTTTTGGGAACACTTTGCCATCTCTTATGCTTTGTGTTGCCGGTTGACTTGCAGGATGGAGCCAATGAAAGCAATGCTGAAGTGAGCAAATGCGAGAACACCAGGCTAGTATACTACTAGGGGTCAGTATACTACTAGGGATTAGTATACTACTAGGGATTAGTACACTACTGAGGGTTAGTATAGTATTGGGGCTAGTATACTACTGGGGGTCAGTACTACAGGAAATCCTGCTGGAGAAACTTCTTCACCATGAGAAAAGGTGAAATTCAAAGCAGCTTATATGTGAAAGTAGCAAAGCCAGAGATAAATGATATAGTGTTCAAGTTTCATACTGTAATATGTATAAATAGTTTTTGGGATTATTAAATAAATGAGTTGTTTCTAAGAAAAACAAAGATGAAATGTAATAATATTCTTTCTTCATAATGCTACTGATATCAGTAGTGTTAATTCACATTATCCAAACCATAAGAGCAGTTTTGTAATTTACTTCTCAATAGAAACAATTTAAAAACAGCAGGAATCTGACCGCAAGGTATAATACCCTGCACATGGGCTTTGCACACTAGCACATGAGAATTAAAAAAAAAAACAGGTCTATTGATGGTAATTTATGGGCTAAAAGTGTAGGTAGTGGTAATTTGCTATTAATTTTACGCCAGCATGTGACCTTAGTCTCTTGTTTTATAATTTGATGTTTATGTTATTTCTTGGATCAAGATTTACTCTGTTTATTAGTTATTTGGACGGTCAATCATAAAACTCTTTCGAATCTTGTTTATTATTTTTAGGAGGCCCTAGAAATGACATTTTTCTTTTGTCAAATTTTTAAGAAAACTCATTTATGAAAGTTATATTAAAAGAAATTTGGAGGTCTCAATAAAAAAGGGTGCGGCTATTGTCACTCTATTAACTACTTTGTTCATCCTACAAGTTTCTGATTTAATAAAATATTAAAATATCATAATATGAAATTACAATAAAGGACAATATCTTATTAAAAATTATAATTAGTTTTTCTTATTACTCTTAATTACAGAATACGTACTTAAATTTCATTCTTAATCTTTTCATTCATCGCGCTTTAAACCCAGTGAGACTGATTGACTAAGACTTCATGAGATTGATCGAAAGAGACAAGGAGAAAGTCAAAAATAACTGAGAGAGACGCAAAGGGAGCCAAATAGAAAAAGAATTCGGGTTAAACCCTACATGGAAAAAAAGTATTTTGGATACTGCAAATGGGTGAACAAAATGAACACGAAATTAAAAAAAAGGTTTTTGACCATTTACCCTAGTTCTAGAAGCTTTTTTTCCCCTTACACCACCAACTCAAAATAAACACGAAATTAGAAAAAAGGTTTTAGACCATTTACCCTAATTCTAGGAGCTTTTTTTCCCCTTACACCACCAAACTTTTTTTTCCGCTTACCCATAAAGACTCTAATAAGGTCTTCTTCTCTAATACCCAATTAAGTTTTTTGTTTATTTTTGAGACTATTTTACCCTTACCCCTTTATTACATAGAGAGAGAGAGAGAGAGAGAATGGAAGAGAGAGAAGCCACAGAAAGCTTCGCCAGAGTCTAGTCATCGACTGCGGGACTCAGATCACCGGACACCGGACTTATCTGAAAACCTCGCTGGAGGTCCCCAAAGAGATCGTCGGAGATCTCATAGATCACCGGACTTACTCGATTTTTTTTCCTGCATAACAAATATGGATAGTAATCAAACCTACAATATTCTGACCCTAAGTTCGCAACTGTGATCCTTTGTACCCTATCAACAAATCGAGATCTGAGTTCGAACTGATGGCGGAGAGCTATGCCTGGTCTTGATGTCGGGGCCGAACTAATGGCGTCGCTGCAGAGACCACGGTGTGGAAAAGGACAAACAGAGCTGTTCGGTCTTGACCCCGAGGAGAGCAAACGCTAATAGAGCTCTGGTGTCATCTAAGAGAGACTCGGTGTTGGGAGGCAAGCTCAAGGGCAGTTGTAATACCCTGAAAAATTCAAATTAATTTCTGATAACCTTTTGGAAATGATTTCGTGGTCATAGGCACGAGTATGAAGTTTGGAGAAGTGGTGGAATTAGTTCGGACGATTTTATTTAAAAAACGAACGTTATTTAAGGGGTCGTGAAAGTTGACTTTTTATATGTTCAAAATTTGAGAAAATGTCCTTCATGAAAGTTGTAGAGCTCGTCGATATGAGTCCGTGCATATGCAGAACACAAGGATCGAAATTCGTATGAATTAGTTATTGCATTTAGAAGAATTTCCAAATTGGGTATATATATTTTTGGAATTTTTTCCCAAAATAGCGTTTCCATTTTGGTCCGACCGCACTATTCCTCTTTCTTCTTCCTCTCGCACGTCCGAACCCAGCAAAAACAGAGCTCGACTTCTTCGGCCAAGCACGCCCTCCTTCGGCCACCAAACTATGTCGGACCATCTCCCTTAGCTTCGCCTTGAGATGCTCTACCAGTTGGACGTCGCCGTTTCCTCCGACACGGCCTCGAAGCCCGGCAAACTAGCCCAATCCGGTTGTACCAAAACGAACCAAGCAGCCTCCTCGTGATTCCGACCGCCAATCCTCACCAGACTTCTCCCTTTAGATCACCTCGACTTCTGGAAACTCCCAGTAGCATCCTTTCACGGCGGCGCGACCAGTGGGGGCGGCTGGAAGCCAGCTCCGATCGGATCGAACGGAGCTATCAATCTAAATATCTCGAGATGAACTCGCCTTGAGTTACTGAACAAGTCTCCAGAAGGGATCGAGGCAAGTGGTAGAGGTTTTAACATCAAACCAGAGCTCGCCGGTTTTTGGAAATTTTCCGGCCACCCGAATCTTCCTAGTTATGAAAAATATTCAACATATTGAGATGAAGAAGGGAAGCCGGCCCTGACACCATTGGCGGTGGCCGGCGGCGGCTCTGCCACTAACTCCAACGTCCCTTTCCGGCCACCTCTGGGGTTCACAAGAGCAGTTTCTGTGCATTTTTAGATTCTACATTTTAGTAAGATCATTTCGATATATTATACGTAATTTTTGGATATCGTATGATTAAGCTATGAATTTTTACGTTTTGATCGATTTCGATCTTTCGATTTGTGATCTGTGAAGATAGGACCGTTGGATCTTTGTATATTTGTAAAAAGGTGATGTGGAAGGTGATTCATGAGAATCCGACCGTCGGATTTTCGTATAAATTTGTGGAGATGTTTTTAAGGACGATTCAGGAAGATCCGACCGTTGGATCTTCGTGATAATTTGTGGAGGATGATCCTAAGGGCGATCCGTGAGGATCCGACCTCTGGATCATCATTAAATTGGAATCTAACCATTGTATTTTCGTTTAAGTATGTTTTGAAATTATTGGCTAAATTCAAGTCATATTTGATTAGGTGATTGACGTTTTTTACTTGGGTGAGCGAGTTTGGTTGTGAATTGTGTTAATTTGAAGACGCAGCGGGAATATCGAGGTGAGTAAACCTCACGTGATTCATATTACGAATCGAATGTCATCATTTACTTTAATTATCTTGTATCGGAAGTGAAAATGTGTTATGAAAAAAAAAATGTTTGTTTTAAATTATATGGACTTGTTCGACTACGGTCCATAGGTAAGTAAAATGTTTTTAAACTATAAAAATGATTTTCCTAATTTAATGCATGTGGACTATAGTTGGTATTAGTGGTCATCCATGAGTGGATGATTACGTGTGTGTATATATATATATATATATTTATATATATATATATTTACGTGGATTATATATTTGTTGGTGTGGTATTGAGTGAATAAATAATGCTTATTTTATTTGAGATATTATTTGGAGAAATTATTATCTGAGAATATGCACTAGTGATTTTATGGTGATATGCAATGTGTATGAGTGTGACTGTTATTGTTTTGAGATATAACTTTCGGGAAATAATATATTATGGGAAGTGGTATTTCCATCTTTTCGGAAAGCGTTGATGATTTGAGAGTCACAGGTTGTGATTTCTCCGTTTCGGTGATTTTATTTAGATTATTGAATTGAATATTTACTTATGTCGGAAATATATATGTATTGGTGGAATTGTTGTGATGCAAACAATAGTTGTGTGTGAGTTCATAAATGGTTTCGGGTATGACTTTTCTGAAAACAAAATGTTGTGGGAAATGGTATTTTCATTGTTTTGAAAAGTGTTTGAAGATTTGGAAGTCACAGGTTGTGATTTCTCCTTTTGATGATTTGAGTAACATTTTGGGTCCAATGCGACTTATTTCAAATGTTTTGATCTAAGGGTCAGGTTGGCCTAAGGATCTAGGTTGGCAGGTTGTGACCTCAGACAAAATATTGTAATAACGCCTTGGCCTGGTTAGTGATTACGATCAGTTAGAGCTCTAGTCTGTCTGCCAATGTGTCCAGGTTGGATCGGATTTTCATATTGATTTGTTAAGTTAACATTTCCTATGATTTTGTCATGATGTGATTTGTAAGAGTTTTTTTGATAAAAGGTGTTGAGTTTTGGATGAATTTAATAGAGTGAGTTGATAATGTTTGTAATTAATTTTTCTGGTGATTTCTTTTGTTTAAATTTCTATTCTTTTTGTTTTCCTTTTATATTGTTTAATATCTCCATTTATTTTCATTATTTATTTCTACCGTTTGATTTCCCATTTATTTCTCTTTTTCATTTTATTGTTTGACTTTAATGTAATCTCCTGGATTAAATTATATGCAGGGATTACTATGATTTTGATTGCATGCATTTTGGTTATTTCCTGCATTAATTTTCTATGCATGATTTATGTTTTATTTAGTTTAATTGGGGAGTGCAGTGATGGTGAGACTTGTAGAAAGTTGAGAAATATTATTATGTATTGTGGAGATAAATGCATCTTGTTAAGAGGAGAGATTAGTGATTCATCTGATTTTGTTGAGATTCAAAAGATTTAAGTTGTCACGGGTGTGACTTGTATATCCTTTGATTTTAGATATGTTCATCGTGTTGGTTCTTTGTATTGAGTCAGAACGATGTTTGTGGTTTTTGGATTTACTTATACGGGCTTGCAAAAGCATACCGGGTTGTTTTATAACTCGGTGCACTATTCCAAGGTGTAGGGGTTATTGTGCAGGTTAGAATATTGATTAATCATCATCGAAGCCGAGGTGGACTTTCTGTGACGTGGGCGTAGAAATGTGCTTATAGTTGTAGTCTTCCAGTGTGTAGTGAGTATATTTACAGTTGAATTGATATTCGGTTTATTTGTAAACTCTGAGAATTGTAATACGTGTTGTTTAATGCTTGGTTTAATTTGAAAAAAGAAAATCCTGAGAATATGAACATGTTAGTCGAGTTTCATGTTTTGGATTTTGAATCACGTGTTAAAAATTCGGGTCGTGACAGCGGTCTTGGAGCAGACGATGATGTCAAAGGAGTCGCAGGGAATGAGACGTTGATGTTGCCGGTTGTGGGATTTGCGTCATTGTCGAGGTGAGGGTGATGTCGCCGGCGGAAGTCGAAGTCAGCAGGGAATATGAGAGAGAGAGAGAGAGAGAGAGAGAGAGAGAGAGAGAGAGAGAGAGAGAGAGAGAGAGAGAGAGAGAGAGAGAGAGAGAGAGAGAGAGAGAGAGTTGTGTTAGAAGGAGAGAGAGTGGCATAAAATGTAGTTTATTAATTAGGTTAAGGGCAAAATTGACATTTTAATTTTAATTGGGTTAGTAGGAATACAATTTTGTTGATGGAGTAAGTGGGAATATATTTCTCAATTTTGTGTTTTAGGTCAAGGACCCATTAAAAAAATATGTATAGGGTGAGAAGAGAATGTAGGGTAAATAAAAATAGTTAATAGGGAGGCAATCGCCACACCCATAAAGAAACTCTTTGTTGTATATAATAGTAATTTTATATTAGGATAAATAAGTAATTTGATAATTAAAAAAGAAAAGAGATAAAATCAGAAATTTAGACGTCACAGTAGAAAAACTCTCATGTATGCTTGTTCCTTAATTCTTTAAAAGCATACACCACATTGGTATATTTTTTTAATTATTATGTGGGACATTAAATTTTGAAAACACTTGATATTGTAGTTATTAACGTCCATATATATAGGGCATTAAATTTTGAAAACACTTTTTATCGTTATGTGACTTTATATTTAGTTCTTTTTCTTTCTTAATATCTTTTTTTTTTTGAGTAAAACCATTTGGTGGTTTTCATTTATATAAAGGAGAGGCCAGAATATTACATATTCTTCCTCTACCATATGCAGATAGACAAAAAGTTGTGGTGAAACACCACTGTGATACATAAGATATGACCATTCATCTGACGTGTCTTGCTCACTTATTCAAAGTAAGCCTATTCAACTATGAACCATTACCGCATAGTAATAGGCTAGCTAACAAAAAAACTAAACAGTAATAGGCTAGCTAACATAAAACTTACTAAATATTGGGTATAGAAACCCAATAAGTATTTTAGACCCAATAAATCCCGGCCCAAAATCCATTTGCAAGGCACTAGGGTCAACCAAGGGCCGAAAAGTCCACCACGGACAGACACACGCTGCCACACTGCTGTCATCGAAATGGACGTCGGCTGGCCTCCTAGCCAGCGCTCGACCCCCATTGACGAATTCTAGTGCAGCATCGCCACCTTCCTCATCGAAGTCCTTGAGATCAAAGCTCGGATTTGAGCCCAAACACTACCCAACCACATGACCTACATTGATCTGGACACCTAGATTTACGACAGCGCTGTTAGAAACTAGTCGCTGACAACCACCACTGCCGCAAAACTCCTCCTGTCCGGTATATGCCCCGGATTCGAAGCCACACAATTGCCAACCACCAGACTTTGCACCATTGAAGGACATGGGCTTGACGACGCTATGCAGAGAATTGCGAATTGGCCATCAAACCTGTCTGGAGAGGAATGTGAGTAATCGAGCCCAAATGTTAGCCCGATTAAGAGCAACAGAACGCCTCCCATGTTTAGTCGAGATTACAGATGGAGGCCACGAGCCCAAGAAAGCCATTGAACCAATGGATGGAACAAAATGGGATAGGCAATTTGGGGACGATAGATGCTTAAGTAGGGTAGACGTGTCTTTTTACTCTAATGACTAATTTAAGAAAATTACCAAGAGGCAACAAAGCAATGCAAGAAAGAAAAAATTTCATGCAAAAAGAACTCGAACCTCGACATTCAACAAAATTCCTGATACATGTGAAAAGGAATTTAGAGAAGCCCCGATGGATGCAATATAGAGGATGAGGGAGAAACAAATTTCACTTTGTTTTTGGCCACTTTCGGAGTTGAAAAGTTGTTAAAATTTGATTTCCTTTATCTACTGAGGATATTTCACAATATTTATAAAATCAAAGATGTCAAAATTCTTGTAGTAATAGGTCGATGACAATATGGTTTCACTACCTAAAAATTACTCAGAACTAAATTAACCGCTCAAATAAAGAGGCTCAGTCTGTTCAGGATTCTTATATTCAATGGCGTAGCTACAGTAGGGCTTAACCCTTCTCAGTTTGATGCTAAGCCATGATTGGTTAATACATGTGGTACTGACATACATATATTATACTATAATCTCATATTTGACCATTTTGATATGATAGACAAAACGTTTGTTTTCAATATAATAATTACCAATTTGGACAGAACTCCTAGACTATTAGTCTCCCACGATCTCCTAATTTTTCAATGTATTTTCTTAATCAATGATTAATTGTTTTCTCCCATTTATGTCTATATATATTTAGGCTTATACAGTTTATTTTTGTCCCGTATCAATTATTGAATTTTCTTTGATTAAAAAAATTATATATATATTGAATCTTCAAACACAATAACTATTGAAATACTTACGTTCGTCGGTATCTAACTAATGAAATATTCCGATCATCCTGGTTAAGATTTCTATCTATGCCATTGCTTATATTGTTTCGATCCCAACAATAAAAAAGCAATCAGGGAAATAGATAAAGCGATAAATGGTCAATTTACAAAAACATTTGTCCTTCTCATAAAAAAATAAACAAATATTTTGTCTGGGTTTTTATTTTGATCAAATTTGTCTGTGTTTTTATACCTCTAAAAGAAAGACAGAAGACAGAAAAAAAAAGGCAGCTGGGCTCTTTGCTAGCTGTGGTAACTGCTCACCTACCCAGCTTAATCCCTGATCACCAAAATCTCTCACCCTCAATTGCATTTCCATTTCAGCAACAAGCTCAAGCAACATAAGAACCCACATTGCCTTAGCAGCCTCCAAATTAAGAATCACCATGAACTTGAACAAATCCAAGCTTCAGGAGATGTGCCAAGCCAGAGATTGGACCTTCCCCAAGTACAGCGGCAACCAGCAAGGCCCACCTCACCGACCTCGCTTCTCAGCCTCTGTGCTCGTCCATGGCTTCACCTTCAACACTAAAACTATGCTGACCTCTAAGAAAGAAGCCGAGTGCTGTGCTGCTGGGTTGGCCTTGGATTACTTCCATGAAAACCCACAACCACACCAGCCCAAACGCACCAAGTGTTTCTCTTTCCCGGCTCAGCCTTCTCATATAGCCTCACTTCCTCCACCTTCATCACCAGGTAACAAGGTTTTAAAGGCTCTGGGTCTCTCTAGTTGAATTTTGATTTTAGTAGTGTTAACTGTTTCTACTTTCTAGTTTCATGTACTGTTTCTATTGTTGGGTCTCTCGTAGTTCTGATTTCGTGTCTGTGTATCAGGTTTTCTGTATCACACATACAAGGAGAATGAGATATGGGTGAGTCTCTGGTTTTTTAAGGTTGATATTTCTGATTCTGTTCCTGAAGAAAGGTTAAAAATTTCTGAGTCATGAAGTTGTGAATTGGAAATGTTTTATCTTTTCATGCTACGTGTTGTTTAAATAGGAAGTTTTGCAATAATGTACATGGCTGCTTCAAGGCATTCATAGAATAGGATAAGGCTTTTTGAAATCTGAAGCTCAAAGAAAGTATCTTGAGAAAGAGCTTGAGCTTCAGGAGACTGTCTTGATCAATGGGTGCATAGGCATTCATTGGAGCCGTCACTATTTGTTCCTTGGTTCTGATATTTGTCTTGATTATTTAGCATCTCTGCCTTTGCAGATTAACTTTTTGGTTGTTTATTTCTCCTTTGCCAATCTCTGCCTTTACATGCTAGTTTTAATTCTATTTACTTGGAGCTAATGTAGCCTCTCTTTCAGAATGAGACAACTAGCACAGAGGGAAAGAAGGACACTTATGAACTAGAGCTAATGTTGGCAGAAGAGAGAAAGGTTTGCTGTACTTTATTTTCTTTTACTCGGTAATTTGGTTGGTTGGAACAATCACATGTGTACATGAAATTTTGGGATTAATTTTTATTTTTCATGATTGACCAGCTATGGCAGAGAGAAAAGCATCAGCTTCAACTAAAGAACATTGAATTGGAGAATCAGATTGATATGAAGAAGAATGAGCTGGAGCACTGCCACAAGAAGCTGCAGCATATGGTAATCATACTGTTGCAAATGTTATTATCGATGAACTTAGACTCTATTGGGATGTTATAATGATTTTACTATTCACATATATTTCCGGCTTGTATATGATATTCGTTCATACACACTCTGATTTGGAATATAGTTTGTGGACTATTATGTGCCTTCACTGGGAATCAAATTTTCAGAGGGAGGAGAGAATGGTAACTAGGAGAAATGACGTGAAAGAATCAAAAACACCAATGAAGTTTCCTCCAACTTTTTTCTTGTCCACTTATCTGATATTCGATGAAAATATAATGAATCAGAAAAAATTGTTCTAGTAGGATTTAGATTGAGTTAGTGAGAAGGTACCATGGGGTGGTGCAACGTCAACCTCATTTTCAAGTTCCATCTTTTAGTAATGTTCTACTTTGTTTTCTAGGTTAAGTATACATCATTTTTCTTAGCTTTATGTGTTTAGTTCTCTCCTTTGGGTAATCTAAAGGCCAAAACATGATTGGCTTATATTCTTGGCATATGTTGTTTGATATGAGCTAATACTGTGGTTATTTATGTAAGAATGAGAGAGCAGAATCAGAGCAGAAGAAAGCAGAAAATCTGATAGCGCTGGCAGAAAAGAGAAAGGTTTGTAGTCTGTTTTCTTTTCGAAACTTTTGAGATTTGGATGAATAAGTCTCTGATATTTCTTGTGCTTTATTGGTAATTGCAGAGAGAAAATGAGAAGCTTCACTCAGAAATAATTGAATTGAAAGACCAGCTCCAAGCCAAACAGGCAGTGAATGAGGATTTTGAGGCCCAGAAGAATATTAAAGCACTTGAACAAACGTTAAAGGAGAAGGAGGAGGAGCTTACTGATCTGTCAGAATTTTACAATGCACTGATTTTCAAGGAGAGGAGCAATAATGATGAGCTGCAGGGGGCCCGTAAAGAGTTAATTGATGTATGTTCATATTCTAAACGATTAAACATGTTTTCGATATAGTTTATAAACTATTTCCCTACACTATATATTGGAATTAATGCATGATCAAAATCAGAATGCCTTGAATAAGTTACAGTCTCTCGGTCATATTAGTTGATTCACTATTTTTGATAATCGATTTTGTTGGGAAGAAAGGGGAAGGCATTTTTGGATATGTAGTGTGCCAGCTATGTATTGGGTATTTTGGGTGGAATGAAATAGAAGGATTCTATTTTACATATATTTTTTTTTAGAACAAGTGTTTTGGATTTGTCTAATTTTTGTTCTCTGTAGGGACTGAAAAATCATTCAAAAATCTGTATTGGCGTGAAGACATTGGGTGATCTTGACTTGAAGGCATTTCAAGTTGCAGCCAAGAGAAGATATACTGCATTAGAAGAAGCAAATGAGAGGGCAGTGGAGTTGTGCTCTATGTGGGAGGATTATGTTGGGGATTCTAATTGGAACCCATACAAGGTTATTATGGATGAGACAGGAAAAAGAATGGTATGTGATGAACTAAATACATCCGTCAATTTAGCATGTCATACTGGACATTTCTTTTACTATTGTTCACTTTGTTTGATTTTGATGTAAATACAGGAAATTATTGATGAAGAAGATAAACAGTTGAAAAATTTGAAGACTGAGCTGGGGGATGAAGTTTACAAGGTGGTGACAACTTCGTTAATGGAATTGAATGAACATAATTCCAGTGGGAGGTATAAGATACAAGAGCTTTGGAATTTTAAAGCAGGGAGGAGGGCAACACTTAAAGAGGCAGTTGCTTACATTCTGAAGCAATGGAACGCGCTTAAGAACACGAAGCGGCGAAGAAACTAGAAGTAAGGCATATGAGTTTATATTTTACTAGCTCCACTGTTTGAATCAAATCTGTTATCGTGCTTCTTCGTAATTGTGCATTTCATAAAATTGTTTGAGAAATTGATGTTTAGTGTGCTGCATTCTACTCAAGACTGAAAATTGAAAGATGATTACACTCGGATACAGTATTTTAGTACTCGATAGTAAATTGAAGTGGAAGAACATGTGTAGTTGAGTTGTCAATTTTACCTATTTAGTGTAGAATTCCTGATTTCTTAGGGTTTGTGCAGTGAGGTTTATCAATGCTACTATTTGCTCACAGGTTAAAGGGTTTTCAACTGAAGAGTTTGCTGCTCGTAATGAATTGGTTGAAGGCTTGTTTACAAAAAAAGAAAAAACTGGAAGAAACCACAGTTTTGCTGGAAAAAAAAATGCCTATTTAGAATTGAATTGATTGACAACAAGGTCAATCAGTTTCCCCTCTTGCATATGTTTTTACATTCAGTACTAAAAATGATGCCTCTTGGACACGATCTTGTAAATTGAAATGTAAAGGCCTTCTTCTATGAATTTTTGTGTCATTCTTTATTTCCCATTAATTTTTGAGCATTTCTATGTGCTGAGATTAAGGTTGATGTAGTTTACTTGGAATGAAGTTGGAAGCAAGACTTTTGAGGTTGTGTTTTGGTTTCTGAGGTTTTTATCTTGTTGGGTTTTGTGGGTTGTTCTTGAATTTTATGCTGGTGAAGTTTGTGTTTTTTTGTTGCTGTTTTTGGTTGCGTATAAAAATGTGGGACAGTGGGAAATGTTTTTGGGGATTGGATTTGTTTGAGAATTAATTAGGTGGGTTTCAATGAGCTTATCAGCTTGTTCTAGATAACTGGGTGGAATTCAAATTCAAGTAGCTGGCTCTGCTCCTGTTCTTGATGGTTTTAGAAACTAAAGTAGTTTGACTGAGATGAATATGAATGTCTACTATTATATGGGATGTCATAAATGTTATATGAGAGAGGCAATGGGTAAGTGGAGGAATTTTGTGGATGTTCTTTAATAAACAGATAATGAAGGTATGAAGAAGCTAGGAAGGTGAATGTTTGTTCCTGAATTTGAGTTGATTAAGTTCAATACTTTATAATGCGCCTGCAAGATTTCATCTTTAGCTCCATTTGTGAAATCAGTTTCGACTTTCGACAGACTTTCTCAAGGTGGCAAGATTTTTTTTTTTTCTTTCTTTCTTTCTTTTCCAACAACTGTGTGTGCCTTAGCACTTGGTAATTGTGGGTTTGTTGCTGATATAGTGCATTGAAAGTGGATGAACTAAAGACCATTTTTTTTTAACTCTTAATTTTCCTTTTTTTCACGTTAATTGACCAATCAGAGTTTTCATATTTTGGAGTGGGAAATAGTGCTAGGGCATCCAAGTTGAATGATGCTGTCGAAATATGTGAGACTTAAGTCCCACGTACCGTGCAAAAGCTACAGTCGGCAAATGTACTCTGCTTGTTGTTTGTGCAACTGTAAAGCACATGCATGTAATAAAAGACATCACCTTAAGATGATAATTAGAAGATTTGGAATGTAATCACACGTCATTATCCCAATTTCTTGGTTCATTTGGTTGTTTCTATAAGCTTAATTGAGTTTATTTATGTTTTTCAGAGTCCTGGAGGCATTCCCTTCAGATCAGAGCATCATCTTCGGAAGAGACATCCACTTCTGTTTACACTGGTGAACTGATATCATACTTGAAGGAGAAGGTAAGCAATAAACTTACTACTTCATAGCAAGCAGTTTGTTTCCCTTTGCATTGAATCTTTTGTATGTACTTAGATTTTGCTGCTTGTTGTTCTAAAGGGAGTGAAACCTATGGTTGCTTTAAGAATGATAAACTTTATGTTCTCTTCATCGGTGGCATGCAGTTGAAAACAAGTCAACATTACTTCTGTATGGAGGTGGGGCAATTGTCGCTGTGTGGCTGTCTTCAATAGTTGTCGGTGCCGTCTATTCAGTGCCACTGGAACTTATTTCTTAAAAAAGCACATAGCTTTAGATTCTTCAATTTTATTTCATCAGAAATGTTGAATGCCTTTACACTTAATTGATTTGATTCTGCATTATAGATTTTCTGAACGTTTGTTTTTCTTACGCTAAATCAATCAGCCCACTCTGAATTGATTGATTCTCTGCTTCCTCAGCTTCCGAAGGTCCTGGAGTTGGTAGGGCTAGGATATACTGGTTGGTTCGTCTACCGTTACCTGCTCTTCAAGGCAAGTTTTTAGAACTCTCAAATTAAAGTTGCATGTCATTATTTTCTACAAGATGAGGCATTGCTCATAGTTTTTAACTATTAGAACTACAGCACTTGAATTGGCATGTAAACCATACAATTCTAACAAGTGCCAATTCTAATTTGTTATCAGTAGAGCAGAAAAGAACTAGCTACAGACATTGATGCATTGAAGAAGAAGATCGCTAGACCCGAATAGATCCTGTGATTGGCTGGCAAAGGCCACGCGTATTATCTTAGCCGTCATTTCATAGTGGTTCTATATCTCCACTTAAGATGCATTTGTATCGTGTAATGTAAAATAGGTGTTCTTTTGATGATTGTTTGTTAGTCCTGTATTCCCCATACTGGACTAACAAACAATTTTATGACGATGTGTATGTTGGAAGTGGTGCTTGCTCTTGACAGACAAGAGATGCAAGAGCATCTGCAATCATCTGAAGATGAGTTTAAAAAGATAATGAAGATAAATTTGATGTCTGCTTGGTTTCCGGTAAAAGCCGTTGGCAGAAGAATGCGAGATCATAAGTTAGGAGGTTCCATCATATTGTTGACCTCGATTGTTGGAGCTGAAAGAGGGCTTTATACAGGAGCCGCCGCCTATGGTGCTTGTTCAGCAGCACCGCAGCAGTTAGTAAGAGTATGTTAATTGCATTGACTGAGTCACTGGTCAAGTCACTTGTTAGGTCACTAGTCACGTCCAATGTTGATCATAAGTCAGTAACTAAGTCACTGTCAATCACATATCACTGGCTAGATCACATTGCATATCACTGACCATATCATTGTTATACACATCATTAACCAAGTCACATTACATGTCATTAACATCTTTTGAAATTTTCAGGTCATTGATATATCCAAGTCATTGGCCAGGTAAAACTGTTAACTTCAAATCATTAGCCATGCTATAGTAATTAACATGTCATTGACCATGTCAATGATTATGTAACTAACAAACTCATTGACAATCTTCTCATTTTCACAAGAAGCCTCGTAAGTATACAACACTTTAAAATGTCACTTTATTGTTATACTGTTCAAATTCACTAACTTGAAGTTTTATATGGCCAACAGATTGGTCAGTGACTTGCATCCTAAGATTTCTTAAATTTTTTCTATACTCGCTACTCTTCTTCATAACCTTTTTCTTCTTGACTGGAACTTCTGCTTCTTCTTCATAATCTTGTTCTTCACTTTCTTCCCTCTGTTTTCGATTACTTCGGCCCATGTGTTCTGTTTGTATAACTAGTACAAAATTGTGAAAACGGAAGATCATCAGTGACTTTGATAGTTATATGATCAGCGACATATTCATGACTGTGACACGGCCAGTGAAATAACTAGTGACTTGAGGTTAATAGTGAGTTGGCCAGTGATCTCACTAACTAGGGACTCGACCAGTGACTTGGTCTGTAACATGTGCATAACAGTGACATGGTCAATGACATGCAATGTGACCTGACCTATGACATGAATATAACAGTGACTTTACTAGTGACTTGGCAAGTGACATGTGATTGACAGTTACTTGGTCAGTGAGTTTGGCGGTTACATGATCAGTGTCATATTCATGACTATGACATGGCCAATGACATAGCCAGTTACTTGAGGTTCTTGGTACCCCCAGCCGTCACTAATAATAGTAGCTGACATGCCACCAAGGGTCAGTACCCAAACCACTCGATCTGGGCTGCCGTTGCAAGCATGCCACCAGCCTTCACCAGCAAAGACAACCAGTGGAACAAAGAGCAATCCCGTTCCTATCACCCCACCCTTTCGGCGATAAGGAAATCTTCCACCGCCACAATCATCCACAAGATAGACAAAGAGAGCAGAGAATCCAAACCCTCCTCCCAAAATTGCTAGAACGCCGCCAAAGAACCCTAGCATTGCTTTCAACCTCTCGAGAGAGTTTACAGCAAGTCAAAATAAGCCGTACGATACTAATAGATTTTTGACTTTCAAATTATGTTATAGTAATTCGGTTGTATGATTAACACTTTATGTTTGGACCCCCAAAAAGTTAAATTTTTGTTCCACCCCTTCATACCTTCAAACTTGGTATTTGGACCTCTATCTCTTTTTCTAAATAATAGTTGACTTTGTCAACTCATATCAAAGTTACCAATAAAGACACGAAAGAGGGAAACATAAGTCTCTTCTTACCTCTATGAACAGTAGTAGTCTTCAACTTGGAGAAAACTTTCTCCTTCAACGTAAACTTTAAAATATACATCAGTAAAGAAAAACTTTGGCGGTCAAGAAATTGGTCACCTCATTGAAATCCTCCTCGAAGGATTTTACTTTATTGAGATCCTCTTCGAAGGGTACCTTGTCGAGATCTTCCTCGATGAATTCCAATCTGTCCTTGATGGAATTTAGCTTATCAAGATCTTCCTCGATGGGTTCTATTATTACTTGACAAGATATCTTTTCCTAGACGAGATATCACCTCTTTGACAAGATATACCATTCCCCATGAGATACGTTCTTATTGAGTTTTTAAAACTATTCCCAAAATTTTCACCCCATCGTTATGTTACACGACTCCATGTTGACACACTTCTCTGCAACCAAAAGAAAAAATTGTTCACAGTATTGAAATCGAAAAGCTTGGGACATCTCCATGCCTTGTATTTGAGAGAGAGATATCTAAAAACAACATAGAGGAACGACTACCACCTGAAGTTTTTTTTTTTCAGCTTAATCATATCAAATGTAAAATAGGATTGCAAAATTTTGAGATATATATATATATATATATATATATATAAAAGCAGCATAGAGGAACGACTACCACTTGAAAGTTTTTTTTTTTTTTTTTGTTTTTCCAGCTTTATAGTATCAAATGTAAAATAGGATTGCAAAATTTTTAAAAATTAGAGAGGCAACCACTAATTTTGAAGGTATGAATAGAACCTCTCAAAAATTAAAGGCTTTAATTGATTTCATAAGACAATGAGCATTTTGGAAAAATTAGGGAGACATATTGGTTATTTGTAAAAGTAAGTTGAAGGTCTATTAAATGAGAATGTGCAAATACCAATTTTGAGAATATGAATATGACCTCCCTTTTGTAAAACACTCAAATTTTCAAAAAAACTGGACCGCTTAGGTTGGGCCATAACAGGGGCCGGGCTTTCGGGCTGAAATACCCATCCATAGGTCTTAGTCGAACCACATTTGAGAGCAATCTTTTAGTTAGATCCATATACTTCATTTACCGTAGAAAAATGAAGGGAAAAAAAAAAAAAGAAAAAGAAAAAGGAAAGAAGGATGGAAAATTTCGACAGTTGAAAAAACTGCTGCCGTGTTGCTCATATATTTCCCCTAAAGCCAACAGGGTCACAATTGGTTGGGTTGCTCTAATGGTCATTGCCAACATTGCGGGTTCAATTTTTTTTGCAGTGGCATGGGCTCATTTTCGCAGAACTGTATGCAAAATAGTCATATATAACTTGTACACGTCGATTCCTTGTGCCTCCGTCTCTCTAGCTCTGGTTTGTTTGATCATCGGTCTGTGCAGGCATGCCAAGTTCGACTGTTTCTCGGAAGATAATAAGAAAATGCCTGCATGGTCGACCGGAATTAGTTGTTGATCCGTTAAGTTTGATTATTTCTTCGGTAATTTGATCATATACATCTTCTGATCCACATACCTATCCCTGATTTCTGTTCATCTTCTTTGATGGTTTTCAAAGTCAATAACATTTAATTACAGAAGTCATTTCAGATCAAAGATCAAACTCCTAATATGAAAACATACAAGAAAGAAACCTCCGTGAAGTTAAACTATAATCAACCAAAAGTTTCTTTCCCTTTTCCAGGAATGTGTGATTTAGGAGGAGCAATCCTTGAAGATAATAAGAAAATGCCTGCATGGTCGACCGGAATTAGTTGTTGATCCGTTAAGTTTGATTATTTCTTCGGTAATTTGATCATATACATCTTCTGATCCACATACCTATCCCTGATTTTTGTTCATCTTCTTCGATGGTTTTCAAAGTCAATAACATTTAATTACAGAAGTCATTTCAGATCAAAGATCAAACTCCTAATATGAAAACATACAAGAAAGAAACCTCCGTGAAGTTAAACTATAATCAACCAAAAGTTTCTTTCCCTTTTCCAGGAATGTGTGATTTAGGAGGAGCAATCCTTGAAGCAATCACGTACCATTCAAAACCACTTCTCTGAACACCAAAGCACAAAACCCGTTGGTACGAAAGGTTGGTTCAATTCCATCATAATCTCTTCATAGAAAATGAAACTAATTGGAAATAGTGTTGCTTTGACATTAGGGTTACCTGCTTCCATACATCAAGTTCTTGTAAATTAACTACACAACATGAACTTGCTGTCGTAGTTCATGTTTATGTTCGAGTTCTTTTCTTCTTGCGGACCAATGATAACAGAAATTTACTTGGTAAAATTTATTTATTTTTGTTTTGAATATTCACTTATCAAGTTGATCCATCCATGGTAAGGTTCTCCCTAATCCCAACACAACATCCCTTACATTTCCCAAACCCAAAAATGTACGCAAGCAACTCACTCCCTCAGCTATTTATATAGAGACATATATGGGACCTGGGTATAAGCCATATGTTCTAAGATATCCTTCATACAAGATAAAACAGCAAACCACTTATCATGTCTTCTGGTTCTACTTCTTCTCGACCTAGTGTCCGTGATCAAATTCAAGCTTGTCTAACAAAAAACAAAGGGGGATCAAATTCAAATCCACCAGTTAGTCAGCCAGTGGCGCCTCAGCCAACTGCTCAAGCTTGTCTAACAAAAAACAAAGGGGGATCAAATTCACATCCACCAGTTAGTCAGCCAGTGGCGCCTCAGCCAACTGCTCAAGCTTGTCTAACAAAAAACAAAGGGGGATCAAATTCACATCCACCAGTTAGTCAGCCAGTGGCGCCTCAGCCAACTGCTCAAGCTTGTCTAACAAAAAACAAAGGGAGATAAGCAAATCAGATTTGCTTATCTCCCTTGGCAAATCAAATGACATATTATGCACTAGCTTTTAGTGCTTCTGTTTCATATGTTGATAATACATATACAGTAACGTACTAAAGGGCTCATTTGATACCATTTTTCTTTCTGCATGGTATTCTTTTCCTTCACATTTACCATTTCTGTCATCAATCTCTATTTCGCCTCCGACCTTCGAAAGGAACTACCAAAAGAGGAAGGTGGTTACCAAATGGGCCCCAAGTATAGTAAGAAATATTATGACTGTTCTATTCATTGTAGAAATTAATGTTCTCTATTCAATTTTTTCTTTCAGTTGTACTATGCAATAAGAAATAATACATGTAATATATTATTTGATTTTGTACATATATGATGTTGCTTTAATTGAGGAATTAGATTGTTTCTTAATTATTAATTGTCTTGTAGACGATTCAAACTTGTTGATGTTCTTTAATTTTCTATGGTCGCTGCACTATTGCATCTCCCTAAACCATGAATCAGAACAGTTATTTCTTCCCCGCTAATTACAGGCTGATTTTTTTTTTTTTTAAATCAAATATCATCATGATTTCTCAAATCAGAGTGGCACGTTACATATCTTTCTATTGTCATAAACACAGGCTAATAAGAAAAATGGAATACAAAATGCACCACTCATTAAAACATCAAATGTTCACTTATTAAATTTAGCCTATGAACTATGAAATAACATAGTAAGTAGGCTAAGTTGAAAAGAAAGAAAATTTTAATTTTCTCCTTGCCCTTCAAGCTAGGGCTAGAAGGCTTTGTAAGATAAGCTAGGCAAAGTTCTTGTGCTTCGGTTACCTTCTTTGAGTAGTTTTGGGGGGTTTTTGTTCTTAGAACCAAGCGGAGGTCCGCCCTTTTTCTTCTTTGGTTCAATTTTCTCTTCATGCACAGCTTCCTTAGGCACCAAAATGCTTTCTGGAGCCTCGACCAAGAGACTTAGCAGAGAACTTGGTAGATAACTTTGGCAGCTTCAACTTCTTTGTAGGTGCATCTGTATGCATGAGTTTGTTGAATAGTTCTGGCAACAATACCTTCAGCTTCTTTGGAGAGGACACTGGCGAAGTTGGCTTGCACCATTTGGTTATAACAGCTTCATTAACCAGATTATGCGTCTCAACTGAGCACATTACACGTCGACTTAAAAGGTCACCAACCAAAGAAATACAGTAGCAACAAGAACAACCAGTAGTCCTGTATAAGGAAATAGAGAATTTATTAGTAGAAATTTAATTCATGTTTTACTTTGAATATGGATAGGATCTCTGCCATTACTTTTGACAATGATGAATTTTGATACATAACCTTCCTTGCAACTATATAGATGAAAATTGTGATATTGTTTTAGGAAAGCTGAAATTGGGAGAGAATTAAGTTGTGTTTTCATTGATAATAGGGGCCTCTTTATGTATAGGATTACAAGCATAGAATTAAAGTCTTACATAGAAGCATAATAGTACAATGATTGAATATCTACGAAGATATCTTTGAGAATATCTGTAAGACTAATCCTATTACAACTAAGATAAATAACTAGAGTTTAGGCCGGACACATAATCCAGATGTACTTGAACACTCCCCCTTGTATCACCCAAATGCGGTACTCCTCTCGTTGCCTCGTCAAAAATGTTGCCGAGTAACAAAAATCCAGTGGGACAAAAATAACCTCGGTCGAAGGAAAAAAAGACTACAACACACCTTTCACGTTTTGAGACCAAGCAGGTAGACATCTCCCCATATATCTGCATCTCCCCCTGATGACTATGGTCATAGGTGTTCGGATAACTTTAGCAAACTATGCTACCAACATATTTCTCGAAAGTGGAATTTCGACAATGACTTAGTGAACAGGTCCGCCATATTGTCTTCAGATCGAACCTAGTTCACTTTGATCTTGAGAAGAGTTTGTTGTTGCTGATGATGCTTGGTATTGTCGCTTTTGATGTAGCCTTGCTTCATTTGTTCAAAGCAAGCAACATTATCCTCATAAATGTTCGTAGGCTCATCTATGGTAGACTTCAAACCATAATTTCTTTGAACATGCATAATTATGGATCCAACCTATATACATTCAAGAACCGCTTCGTGAAGAGCAATAATCTCTGTATGGTTCAAAAATATAGCGACTAGGGTTTGTTCTGTAGATCTCCAAGATATCGCGGTCTTACCCATGGTGAACATATAACCAATTTAGGAATGACCTTTGTGTGGGTCAAAAAGATACCGAGTATCTGTAAAACCTTCCAAAACACTAATGTCATTTTGGGATGGGGATAGAGAACTCAGGCCAGTGTTGGCAGCGTCCTTGGTGTGTGATGGGTCTGAATGCATCATCTCTCTGTAGGGATAGAACAAGCCCATATCAATAGTAGATCTGAAGTATCGAAAGATATATTTTTCACCAATCCAATGGCGTTACGTTGAAGCAAAGTTATATCTAGCTAATAAGTTCACTGCAAATGAGATGTCCAATCTTGTGCATTTGAGTTAAGTACAATAATGCGCCTATTGTACTTAAGTAGGGCATTTACATATCCGTACCCAATCAAGAAGTCACTTAGTGAGCGTTTCAACCTCATTGCAAACGCGCTTTGTGATCTAGAGCTACTTGACTTGGGTAAATGAAATTCACCATAAACCTTCATGTATATTCCATATCTAGATCCCCATAAAGATACGTAGTGACCACATTCATAAATTGCATGTTCAGTTATTCAGAAACTACCAAACTGACAAGGTCGTGGAGTGCAAAGACATCCATTACGAGAGAATATGTCTCATTGTAGTCAGTTCCAGGGCATTTTGTGAGAAGCCTTGCGCCATAAGGTGAGATACCATATTTTTTTCATAACATGCTTTCTAACAAAGACCCATTAGTCAATAGGTTTTATGTTAGGAGGTGTTGGCATCATTGGCTCTATAAACATTCCTCTTTGTTAGAGAATCCAACTTAACCTAGATCGCATCTTTCTATTTAGGCTAATTTTCTCTACGTTGGCATTCATTCATCAATAAAGCATGGTGCGATGTGATCTGACTCAACAAACTCATGCACAATGAAAGGCACAAATACATCATCAATCATGATGGAGTTTATATCCCACGTCTCTAGTGTAATTTTCAGAGAGCTCTATATTTTCAAGAGTAGGTTCTAACGTTGAGGCATCCCTCAATGATAACCATAATCTGGAACATTCTCATGAGACAGATTTTGAGTGTCGATGATCATAAGATTGAGTTGTGCCAAAATATTTTCGAACCCACGTGCCTCCCACGTATCCTAGCTGGGGCCATTGCCTGTGATGCCAGAGTGCCACTCTCTATGGCTTTGGTGCCACACATATCTTCGTGTAGGTCTTTTTGTATGGACGTCCATCCTTCGAGGCATGTTTGTAGTATATATGTTGTGATCTTGTCTGTTTAGCGGGGATCTAAATGAGACATAGTGGGGATAGGCCACCAAAATTCCTATCGTTCCTGTTGAATATTTGTGTTCTTATCTCTTTTAATGACGGAAAGATTATCTCATCAAAGTGACAATCCGCAAGACATGCGGTAAAGAGATCGCCTAGCAAGGGTATTAAGTGGCAGATGATTGTTGGAGTCTCATATCCAACATATTTGCCTATTCGTCTATGAAGACTTATCGTAATGCGCTGTGGCAGTGCAATAGACACATAAGTAGCTCGCTCAAATATGTGTAAGTATGAGATACTTGTATCCAATCGCTAACTATAATGCAGAAATAGATTGAGTGGCGATGAGTCGTAGATGAATCAGCAAAGCTGCGTGCGATATTGCATAACCCCAAGTGGATATAGGGAGATTGGTGCGCATTACCAATGTCCGGGGCTACCATCGTAGTCATTTTCACGAAACGATGACCAACATCAGTCCTAGTGAAATGCAATAATTATCGAAAGTCTTCGATGTAAACTCTCTAACATTGTCAAGCCCGATTAATTCAATGGGATGATATGGGGAGTAAACCCATCACCATATGATTTGTGCTAGGAGTGTAGTATAAGCAGCATTACATGTGGACAATGGCACAAGACGTGACCAGCGTGTTTGTATGTCAACCAACATCATGAAATATTTAAACATCCGTAAATTGGTTGAATCGGTCCATAGAATCGCCTTGGATTCGATGTAAGAACGGAAGGAGTATTTTTGTATCCTTTATATAGGGCAATCTCAGTCCTAATAATAGGCTTTGTAGAATAAGTGAGAGGCCTTAGAAGCAACCAATGAGGATTTTGTTGCATTTGAGCATCTGAAACACTATTTGAAGCAAAGTTGGTGATTGCAGCATCACCTATGGCACCATCACCATGATGGACACCATCCATGGCATCATGGATATGGACTGTGTCAGCCTTCTACTGGCGGTGGACGGTGGCGGCGCTATAGGCAGTGATGGCGGTCATACTTAGTCCAGGAATCAACCTTTGATTCGTGTTTCATTTCGCTCGAAAGAATAGATGTCTATGTGAAGTATATAATAGATGGATCATCATATCATGACTAGGATGAGCTATCTTATCATGATAAAGTCAATATGTATCTGAATCTAAGAGATTTTCTCTCATAACTTTATTGGATTTAATAGCTCGAATAGTGGTGACATAGAGTCTACTAGAGAGACACACAAGTTTCTCTAATATGCGCCTTTATTTGCTATCATTAGAGTATTGCAAAGGAAATCATTTCCGTTCTTTACATGTGTTTTCATATGGAATCCATTGGCTCGAATTGTTCAATAGGTTTCGATTTACCCTATGAGCGTAGAGAGTTTATGTGACGATAATCAAGGTGCCATTTAGCAAGCGGAATTCGGGCCTTTCCATATCCTTGAACTAATTCTGATGGCCCAGCCATCGTAGTCACAAAGTAATATGCTCATAATCAAAATGGAGTCATAATGAAAAGAACTCAAAATTTTATTCATAAGTCAAATGAGTACATCATTGTTTCCTAACCATTAAGAGAATCTAATCTAAATACTAGCTAATGCAAAACAATGGTAGTCATTTGACTTCTTTTGGTAACTTCAAAATAAATATGACCAGGTGAGTAGAGAGATGTCGGTGGAGTAAAGCTCGCTTAAATACCACTTATCTCAAAACCTTCCTAGACATCATACTCACTTTGGATGAGCCCAGTTGAAGAAAACTTAACCAATGAAATTTACTACAAGATATATGGCAATTGCCTATTACATCTCTTGAAAATACTTATATAGAATTGTGATTTATTGATTCCAACCAGATTTGAAGTCTTCAATCCTTCCCTCTAGATTACCTTCTTGATATTCTTGTTCCAAATAGTGAGCTTCTCTTGCTTCACAATATACTTTATAGGCAGTGACAATATCTTCACGAGCTCTACAAATGTGTGCCTAATGATCAAATGCTCCACATCGAGAACATACATCTCTGTGCTCAGACTCCATTGATTGAGGGATGACTCTTAGTGTTAGTGGCACCACCAACATGGCCAGAGGCGTTGTTTCCCTCTCTCTTTCCACGTTAAACTCTTCAATTCTGTGTTCGCCTATTTTGGCTGTTACATTCCTCATTAGAACGAGAATATGGACCAAAAGGTCCAGAAATATCCCTGTATTTAGGATTTCACTTTTGGCGCCCTCGTGACTTTAATTGGACTCTGAATATGCTCTGTTCCCATGGGCCTTAAATTATGGTTCTTTACAAGGATGTTGTTATGCTTTTTAGCAACATTCATTGCTCTAATGAGCTCATGAAATCTTGTGATCCGTCCTGCGGTAACATCGATTCAATAGTTCTTAGCAACCATCAAAGTAGAGACAGGGAAGGTAGAGAGAGTCCTCTCATCACATCTGTGATATCTTTTCCACAGGATTCTATCAAGGATTTAATGTGAAGTGCTTCCGAGTTATAGTTAAGAACAATCTTGAAATCACAGAAGCGGAGATTATGCCATCTCATTTCTAGGTTAGGAAGCAGGGAGTCACAGAGGTTGCCAAAGCATTCTTCGTGTGAGACCACAACTTTCTGGGGTCTTTATTCATATACTAATATTGGAGAGAATCTTCCATATGACGAGTCATTAGGATGATAGCTTTCACTTTATTTAACTCCAAGGCTGCTCAATTTGCTTCCAAAGTTTAAGATTCTCAACAGTTAGCATGTCTTGGCTAGGCTCGAGAATCGTATCTAGGATTCTTTGGGCTTTGCGATGCTGGCAGACATCAAGAACCCACCTATGATATCCAGAGCCAGTTGTTCCCAATGGAGCAAAGTTCAGTTTATTCAGGTTACTGATCCTGAAAGAGAACAAGAAAAAGGGTTAGCTTCAGAGCAAAAAACGCTACCATGAAAACAAAGAAATTTCGGAGCGTAATCGCTCTCAAGAAATTCAATTCCAAGAGATATTAGATTAGATCGAAACAATGATGTGTATGGTTGATCATATATTCTCTACAAACTCTAAGTTTGGATAACTCAACCAGCTCTAAGCTCAGAGATAGCATAAACCCCCACAGTTCGACTTAGGTCTCCCATATGAAGAAAGGGGGTAGAAAAAGAGAGGTTGTAAGTTCTCGAGAAAAGGAAATGAATTAAAAGTACTGAAAGCGGAAACTTTTATAAAAATTACCTCGGAAAAGTCGTCGGAAAATGGCGGGTGGTTGGAAACTTGGTTGGTGCTGGCTGAGGTTGCTCCTAGCGAGGCTAACCTTCTGGGCAGCATAGGGGCGCATGGGTCGTGGGGCTACTGGTGTGCAGGGCTGTGCAGGCGTGAGGCTAGCGAGGCTAACCTGTCAGCAGATGGCGAGGCTAATTGTTGCCGGGTGTGCAAGGCTAGTGGCAAGGTCTGAGCAAGGCTAGGTTAGAGCGGGGCTAACGTGCAGAAGAAAGTGAGGCTAACAATAGGGGTAGCAAGGCTAACAGCAGGGACAGAGGTGTGCGCATGTACCAGCAAGAGGCTCGCTGGCGAGGCTAATCCAGCCGGTTCAATTTTTTCGGTGGACAGTTAGTGGCTTTTCTGGCCTATTTCAGTGGTTCTACAGCTGGTTTTGGGCTTATGGGACCGAGGGCTTCAAGGTGTGCGGCGGTGGAATTTAGGGTCTGAAGGTTACAATTTTAGCGTTTCCGGGTTAGAGCTTCGTCCTAATAACATGTTTTAAGAAAACTGAAATTGGAAGAGAATTGAGTTGTGTCTTCATTGATAATAAAAGCCTTTTTATATAGAGGAATACAAGCATAGAATTTGAGTCTTACAAGGAAATATAATTATACAATGATTGGATATCTACAAAGATATCTCCGAGAATATCAGTAAGACTAATCCTATTACAACTCAGATAAGTAACTAAAGTTTGGGCCAGACACGTAATCCAAATATACTTGAACATATATAAATTTCAATTTCATTTTTATTGTCAGACAATAAATTTTCTATAATATATTTATTGACAATAAAATTCATGTTACAATATTATTTTAATAAAGAACTTGTCAATCATTACATGAGGGCATAACTAAAGTAAACTAAAGCGAGCAATGACACGCGTTACATGCGCTTCTCTCTAAAATTCTAGAGCTTTCTTGGGTTTCATTTAGGTTACTTTTATAGCCGCTGGGAAGGTTAGATGGTGGTTACTAGCCTTTTCAGGAAAGCAGATTTGGACAAAATTATGAAGAAGATCTCTGGACATTTACTATGCCCAACCAAATTAATACCAGCCGGGTAAGCAACCTGGTGGATTTTATCTTTCCAAGACTCCTTTATTTGCTTTAATTGCTTGCATGTTTAGTGTTTTAAGTTCCGACGCCTTCAAAATGATTTCCTAGCAAATCGTTTCAGATGCCTGATTAGGATCCTTTTCAGTACCCTAGATTACTAATGACTCCTAGGTTTGTTCAACCCTTTTTTTGCTATTTGATGGCATGCCTATTCTTCCATTGGAATTCATCTAACCCCACGCCCCCGGGGCTTTCTTCATCTAGGACATCCTTGCTTAGGACTATTAATTAGAGTGCTCTGGTGTTTCAGGTTTCACCAAATCTCTCTGCAAACAATTATCCTTCTACTGCTATCTATTGTGTTGAAATAGCCTTTAGCCCAGATGCCCTTGCTCACTCTAGTTCCCCAAGAGCTAGAAGCTCCATTGTCTTTAACCTGTACCCCCATCCCAGCCAAAACAAACCCCCGTTTTTCACTCGTATTGGTGGCACTAAGGTGGTTGCAGATAGCAATGAAACCACTATCTTCGTTCCCTGACATGCAGTTACCAGCAAAGAGCATCTTAGCAACTATTTTCTGAGTTCTAATTGCTAAGATTTTTGGAAAAAGAGTCTCACCCAAGAAGATAGTTCGAAAATGTAACTAGCACTGGGCAAACTTCCAAGACACTGTTAGGATGTGCCAACTCGTCAATGGCTGGTACTCTCTCGAGTTTACCTATCACCAGGATGTGGAGTTTGTCCTAGAGCATTGTCCCTGGTTTGTTAAAGATAGAATTTTCCACATTCGTGGTTGGTTTCCTGGTTTCAATGCTCACACTATAGCTATTGAAACCCTTATTCTATTGGTTAGGCTTCCTAATCTTCCGATTCAATACTGGAGCACTGAAGCAATCAAGCCCATTGTTCATGTCTTAGGTAGATTCATCAAACTAGACCAAAAGACAGAGCAAAGCCAAAACTTCATCTTCGCTAGGGTTTACAAGGAGATTGATCTCCAAACCCCTTTGAAAAGAGTGCTGGTGGTTAGAGAGGAGGATGAAGGCGAGCAGCCTTATGAAGCTATATTTGAAGTTTGTTTTGAATGCGGTACGGTAGTTTCAAGAATAAGATCATGAGTTGCCCCTTTAGGAAAAAAGATAACCATTTTGTTTTAGTTGATAAAAATGAAGAAGATGAGGATATAGTCCCGGATGATATGAAGGTTGATTCAGAAATTAAATAGTTAGCTTCTGAAAAGGTTATGGTTTACTTCCTGCAGCCACCGAAGTCAACCTTTATGGTAGACCACCAAGACCTCTCCAAAGTGTACCTGAACCCACCTTCCCCGCCTGGCTGGACTCTGGTCCAAACTAGGAAAAGAGCTCCTTAGCAGCCAACTATGGAAGACTTGGCTGAGGTGCAATCAACCAAAGGAAAAGCTATCAAAACTCCTATTCAGTCTATGGTTAAACCAGGAGTGTCTTTAAAGGACATGGATTCTGGGCACGGTGTTGTCATTGGTAGTCGTACTGCTCACACCACAGGTCAAATTACAAAAAGCTCTTCTTGTAATGATGAGGAGGTGGTGAGAACTTCTTCCAACTATTATAATTTTGTTTTATCCTATTCTTCCTTAAAATTGCAAAACTTTATGATGATCTCATTTAGGACCAACCAAACTTTGGAGGAAATGTACTCTCATAGACATGCAGTAGATTTCTTTTACACTAATTTTAATTTACCCTATGTGTAGTTTGAAAACTTTAGTGATGCTAAGGCTTCTAATTTTGTGAAAGAAGATAGTGAAAACTTGAATGAGTATGAGGTCAAGATAATGCATGGGAAAAGGGTTTTGATGTTAATTAGTTGATAGTGCACTACTGCACAAAAGGCTTCACACGACGGTTTAAAACTGTCGTCTCACGTTTTGCATTTCCGTGGTCTATAGAGGCGTCGTCTGGTGAAACGCTGTCACACGACGGTTTTTAACTGTCGTATACCGATCATTGGGTCGACGGTTTTCAGCTGACTCCGTCGTCTGATGGATCGGCAGATCTGCCGACATGCTGTCAACAAGCTGTCGACAAAAATTTGTCGTGGTGTGACTTCTATTCATACCACGGTTTTTAGGATTCCAGCCTTGTCTCCTTGTTGTTCAGAAATCAGTTTTTATTTTTAAGACGTTGTGCAAATTGTACACACACGATAGTTCTTCTAGCATAAATGTGGTGTGATGACTTCAAAATTCAGTGTATGTGTGCTTTCACACGACATATATAATTCTAACCGTTGTATGTGACATTTGAGACAATGGTTTTTGCTAATACTTGTTGTCTTTATGTGCATCCACAATGATATCAATAAGAACCGCCATGTGAATTGTAGAAATTTGTTTGATTCCACCCTATTATTCTCATCAGACGACATATTTTTTTGTATATTGTTGTTGTAATGGCAAGATTTAGATTCTGGAATGAAAAATGACCGAAAGTCAAAAGAACAATAAATTAATCATAATAGATAGTTGTTATAATCCCATAGGAATCTAAATGGGTTTGATAATGCTAATTGTATCTACAAAATAGGAGAACAGAAAAAAATCCAAGTCAAGTTCTAATTCACTGACCTCCTGCTCTTCTTAGCTTTTGTCTTCAAAATTAGGCTTCACTTCATAACATTGGCACTCTCCATGGTCTAAAGAACAGTAATGGGGCTTCCTCATTAAAAAAGTTCTAGGATGTTGCAGTGCTCTAAATACAGGAAGTTGTTGTGTTAATTATACTGCAGCCAAATATTCTCATTTGAAAAAACAAAAATATAAGTTATAATGCCTTGATTAAAGAAGCTATGAAATCACACACACACACACACACACACAACCATCTATGTTAATTGTAGTGAGAAAGGAGCCAAGTTGACCAAAGAAAGAAAAGGAAAAAAAAAAAGAAAAAAGAAAAAAAAGGAGCAGAACACTACTTGTTTGGCACACTTTATCTATGTAACCTCTTGGTCCAAATAAATGACGTGAGATAAAATAGCTGATGAGTAAAGAGAACAAATGAAGACTAAAAGTTCTCCCATGCTTTAGGCTGACTGGGAAAATATACTAGAGTGACAATTGGTTTACTCTCAAGGTTAATGGAAAGTTACATTACCGACCTGGACATATATTCTTGCTATAAAAGGGGATTCCAGGAGCATATTATTAGATGGTACCTTATTATAACCAAATATAAAAGATAATATATATATATATATATATAATTAAAGTTATAGTATAACTGTTATACTAAGGTCAAAAGTCGCAAAAGATTTGCAAGAGAAAAGATGTTACAGAAGTATGTATTATTCTAATTTATACTTCTAATTATCTAATAGTATTGGGAAACAATCACTGGACTTAACATGTTAAGTCCTTAATTAAGGCTTGGCTTTGCTCTAGACCATTATGAAACACAAAATGCATAGATGCCGAAACATTAAATGAATGAGAGAGAGAGAGAGGCCTGTTGTGTGAGAGATCTAGACCTACAGCAGGCAATCTTCATGAATGGCTCTTCAATTTCAGAAACCACACTCCCATTGAACCTGGTCATTGTTTTGTGAGAACAACTTCGAAGCTTTAGTTCCTTCCTCAACCAATGTCTTTGCCATAATTATTTGGTGCCTGAGGAAAGCTGAAAAAATAGAGAAAGGATGGTCACTAGCAGCATAATGACAATTTATTTTTTTATCTCTTGTTTTTGCTGGGAAACTTTGTTTTGTCTCCAGTTGAATTGAATAAAGATATAAACAGGAATTGTGTTTTAGTGACTACATGATTAGTCAATAGTGACCCTGAGCTGAGAACATCATGTCTTCTTATTAGAAATGTAAATCATCATATAGGAAGGATGTAGAGAAAGAGAAACATATAGCTGGTTCTTTGGATTTAGAATGACCTAAATTTTCACTGGAATCTATTTGCAACCCATCGACTCAAGAATTAAAGAACCAGTAACTAAGCTGAAAGCAGAGCTCTATTTTTCTGTCATAATGAACAGAAATCACAAATATCAAACTAGACATGAAACCAATATACATATTTATTTATTAATTTTAACCCAAATCCCCGACCTGTAAACTATCCAAATTCAACCCAAATCTGTTACTGCCTTAAAATATCAAAATTATTTCTTCAGTGACAACAATGATCTTATGGTTGATGATGACTGACTCCCCAAAACCAAATGCAACTCCCACAGGCTTTTTTGCAAATTAACACCATTGTTGTCATTTATTGAATCACAACTTCCATACTATCCAACTTAAGTTAGTAAATTCCACCCTATTTGATTCAAATTTGATTGGATGAAATTGCAAGTGTTGGATGACTAGTAAAGTTTGAACTCCAAATCGAAATCCAAGAGTCTTAAAGCAAAGTGAGAAAAGCCTTTACTTTTCTTTTCAATTTTCGGCTTTGCCCTCAAAGATTCTTCCTTTAAGACACAAAGCAAGACAAAACATACAAAAGATCAGATATTGGGATCAAAACTCAAGATCATATCAATGCAAACTAATCAATCAGTGTCTTAATACATACATGGAAACGTATGAGCAACTCCCTCTCCTTTTCAGCATGACTAGCTTGCTCTTCCTCCTACGGGTCGCTACAGAGACATCAAGAACAACACAAGTGAGACATGTTTAAATTAACCAGAAAAGAAAAGGATAATCAATAATAAAGTACATTGGTTTGAACAAAAAGTGAGGAGCTTATACGGTATAACTTCAGCCTTTGTGTGAGCTTTTGGTATGAACCTCTTCTGCATCAAAACAAAGCAAATCAGTAATATTGCATAAACTACAAGTTCACATTTAACAAAGGGCAGTGCACCATACCTTTCTGGGAGCAGGAGCACCAGATTGTGGTTGTTGGCTCATTTGAGATTAAGATACAATCTTCAGTGAATATAAACAAACAACAAAAATATTGTTAGCCCATATCACGGCCATTCATACCACAACCTGCAAAATTATAATTACCCAATTCTAAATGTTCATTAAATAAACCCGATTTAGAATGAAATGAAACTCATGACGTTGACTACGAAAGGGTAGAAATGGATGTCACAGAGGCCAACGACATTCTTGGAGTTGGAGAGGTCAAGCTTCTTCGCTATGTCTGAAAAACCCATCTTCACATAAAGAGAATAAGAATACAAGAAATTCACCGAATAAGAATAAAAGAAATTCACAAACCAATTTATGTCAAAACTAATTTCTACAGAAACCAAAAGTCAAGAACCCTAAAACCTCCAGTTAATCAAAACCTAAATCACAAAGTGAAGAACCTTCAATCAAAAGTGTGATTTCTGATTTATGAAGAACCCGAAATCAAAAGTGAGTGTCGGGGGAAGAGAGGACGAGAAACCCGAAACCCCCAAATCAAACACCCAATAGAGAGGATGAGAACTCACCAAATTCGAAGACAAATCTCGGATTTAGGGCTTCGGAGTTGGACATTAGTACCAGAGAATCTGAGATCTAGGGTTCTAGGATTCGGAGGCTGTGGATTTAGGGTTCAGGGCTTCCGAGGTGATGGATTTTGGGTTTAGGCTTCAGAGTGTGGGTAGCTTGAAGAGTCGAAGAGAGAGTCGAGGTCGGGGTAGGCTGGAGTTTTTGAAAGAGAATGCTAGCAATTGTGTCGGGGTAGTTGTAGAATGAATGCCAGCAATTGTGTCGCTATGGCATTTTTTGGTCTGAATGTTATTGTGTAGTGGGGCATGCTTTAAGACACATGGATAAGCCATTGCATTATTAATTTGTTGATGCATGCATGTACAAGACATCAGACCATGGTTTTTCACATATATGTTGTCTGAATGCCACTTTAAAATTTTCAATTTTGCCTCATCATGTTGCCTGTGAGAGGGAAACGAGTTTGGGGGAGAGAACGGAGGGAAATGTTGGCGGGAATGTCGGTGAACATGTTTTGACTTGCAAATCTATAGATTCACACCACAGTTTTAAAGTAACCGTTATATAAACACTACATGCTGAGGAAATTTAAGCGGTGCCAATTGGTGCAAAACTTACCTACTCTATAACAATTTAACCTCACACCACGCTTCCATTTATAAACATCTTCTAAAGCAATACATAATTCCAGCATGAAAACACCTGTTGGTTGAATTCATATTAGAAGACAGAAATTTTACAACCGTCGTCTCAATAATGAGAAATGATTCACACCACGGAAAACAGTGTTACGTCGTATGAGAGGTGTCGTGTGATTCATTTTCTGTAGTAATGGTGATTCTGCAATGAGTTTGGGCTCTAACAAGAGGACCAGTGAAATGGCTGAGAATCACAGTATGGTAGAGGCTGATAAAGAGGAGGACATCGCCTCTTCTCCTAAAGCTCCCAAATCATTAAGTGATGTGTTGGAATAGTAGAGGCAGTGCCTGGCAGGGTTTTGTGGACCAATGCCTGTTTTGTTCTGCCTATTTTGAACTTGATGTTTTATATCTTTTAGACACTAGGGCCTCAATTAGCATTTTAAATTAACTCAGGAAGCTTTCTTTTGAGGATTATGTTTTAATTCCTTGTCATGGCCAATGTGGTGGTTTATTATTGCTCTGGAAATCTAGAATTGTTAAAGTAGAACTGATATGTTTTTCAGCAGGTGGCTTTGTCATCAGAGATCAAAGAGGAATTCCTCTTATTGCAACTACCAGAAGCTTTGGGACAACTAGTGTACCATTAACTGAAGCAATGGCTCTAAGAAACAGTCTTGTATTTGCCAAACCACATGGATTCACAAATATAGAAGCAGAAGGAGACTCAAAGTTAGTCATTGATGCTGTGAAGGGAAGAATACAACCTCCTTAGAGAATCCGCAAAATTGTTCAAGACATTTGGTTTTTAGCCTCTCGTTTCAATTCCATTATGTTTAATCATGTACTAAGTGAGACTAATTTTTTGTAGCTGATGCTGTAGCAAATCTAGATCATAGTTCTATTGATGGTCTGCAATGGATCTCTTTATTACCAAGGAGTGTTTCAGATGCACTCCACTCTGATGTTGTAAACTCTGGATGCCCTAGAGACTTCCACTTATAATCATAGTCTTTTTGCATAAAAAAAATTTTACAGGAAAAGTAATCTTCGGGAATTAATTTCTACATGCAATCAAAACATAAAAACTCAATTTCCATGTAAACTTTACTCAAAATTGAGAAAGAAGGATGAGGTTAGAGCACGAAAGGTAGGATAATAATTTAGTCTAAGTAATCGAGGTCCAATTTGTTTCTTTTTCCAACTAGGATCCAAATTGAGCACAAAAGGAAATTAATCATATATGCTATATTATTGTGACACAAGCTATATTATTATTAATCATATAAGATAGAGATGCTCGATTGGTGTCTTCAATCATGAGCTATGATCTTGATTCTTTGCTTTTCTTTTTGCTTGATGTGTTGCTTCACTCTTTCATTTTCCAGGACACCCATCACAAATTGTGGAAATTGAGTGATGGAGTTGTGATTTTATGACTAAGCTAGGTAGAGTGGGCTGACAAGGGAGTATGGGGATGGTGGATGCAGACTTGCCACTAAATGGATGGAGGTGTATATTTAGTTATTACCTGCGGTAAAATAGGAAGTTATGGATATAAAAGAACAAAAAAAAACATAGAGATGTGTATTAATAGTAATTGAGGATGTGCAATTAAAATTTTCATTTTGTATATATATTCAACTACTTAAACACACCAAAATTTCATTTCTCTGAACTAAATTAACAAAGACCTTATTGAAGACTCTCCCCATTAGTTGAGTTGAAATAAACTCCAAGGTTAAGTGGTAGCAAAATAATGGACAACTTGACCTTTTCTTTTTATTTCTTTTTTAAATAGCCAAATTGAATGACACATAGAATAACATCATATAGTTGTGTCTTACATTAGTGGGCAAATAGTTTAGAAATAATAGAAAATTAGACATAAGTGTTACTTTGAAACTTTAATAAGCCAAAAGGTCACTTAATTTTTTTTTGTACAAATAAGGCCACTTACATCATCAAATTTCTTTTGCCCCTCCACTTAACAAAACCTGCTCACATCAGATTAATCTCTCTCTCTCTCTCTCTCTCTCTCTCTCTCTCTCTCTCTCTCTCTCTCTCTCTCTCTCTCTCTCTCTCCCCCTGACTCTCCGGTAGAAGCCCACCCAATTTCTTCCTCTTCATCCTCCAACGAACCACTTGTCGATTTTGTTTCTCTGGCTTCCAGCGACGACGGCCAAGACGACTACGGCTATGGACGGAACCATTAGATCCGGTGACGATGCTCGAGCTCTAACTAACCGGATAGCTTCTCGGTCTCACTAACCTCACCTACTGCTTGCCGTTCAATCTCCAGACCTTCACCATTCCCCGTGCCAAGCTCAATCTAGCTCTAATCGGTGACTCATTCGTAATGTCAATCTGATATCCTTTTAGTTTCTACACTTTTTCGCTTTCAATTTCTTTATTTTCTTCACAGCGATAGGTCATTACTGGATTCCGGAGCTTTTCATTTTGCTTGTACTCAGTTATGGAAATTGTTACGATTTTGGTTAAGCATTTGCAAAATTGAACACATTGATTTACTGGAACTACTTGATTTTGATGTTCTGGTGGCCTTATCTCAACAAAGCTCCGCTCAGTATCTCTGGCAACGATCTGATTGGCTTCTCTGCACCGAATAGGTATGGAGATGTAGATCTTGTGTTCAGCTTTGATTAGTGTTTTTTGATAATGGAGATGAAATTAGGTTATCAAAATCAATGGCCTCCAAGTAGGTGGTTTGGTTAGAATAGGTGATTTTCGATTATATTTGTTGATATTGTGCTTCTGCGGTTTCATTTTGATAAGCTCATAAATGTACATGATTCTATATTAATTTCTTCATGTTTTCCTAGCTAGTTTTCCATCTATTTGAGTCATTTACTTTATTTTTATGTTTTGTAGGTGTTATGGAGCAAAGTAGAAGAAAAGAAGCCAAATCAGCAAATCTGCCTGTACAGATCAGTCAATTTCAAAATGAAACTGAGAACAGCTCAGAGCGAATGAGAAAATGAGCTTTATATGGTTGGAAATCCTTGGATGTCTAGTTTCCAGAACTTTTAACGGTTCGCCCATATCATTTTTCTACAAAAAGTTATGGCCGAATTAGTACAGTAAGGTCAGACATTCCGAGAATCTGATACTTTAACTGAAGTGGCAGCACACCTAACTTGGCAAAGTTGCAAGACACCAAACTTTGACTGCAGCTTCAGTACATTACTCTTGAAAAAACTGAAGCTTTGTATCCACCAATTTTGACAAGATTGCAGCCACCATTGCTTTACAACAACTACAGCACACCAGTTTTGACAAAGTTGCAGCCATCCATCTTTGACAAAGAAATATTTCCAGCTGCAATAACTAGTGCTAGGAGCTCTATAAAAGCAAGGGCTGGAATGGACAGCATATGAAGAGTATTGGGAGAGAGATGACCAGATTAGAGAGCATAATTAAGTGTGAGAGCTGAATGGAGAGAAAGAGACATTTAGTCTAGACTTATGTCTACCGCACAAGAGGAGAACGAACAACATCCTTTCTGCCATCATCCAGCTATCATCTCTTCCTTTTCTTTTCTTCTAGTTTTTGTTTTCTTCATAACTATGTCTAGCTAAATCTTTTTGTAGCTAGGGGCGATTTCAAAGCTCCGAACATGTTCAATTCATATTGATGACATTTTAGTTTTTGGTTTTCTATATTATCAATTGAGTGTTTGTTTCACCATGTCTACAAGATGAATCTTTACTTATTTGCTTAGGTGTGCAACTAAATGAATAAGTTAGGATTCTAATGCTAGGAGTAACACTAGATTCGTATATGTCTTGTGTTCATTCCAATTGAGTAGCAAAATGTTTTCGCGAATTACATGTGACTCAAACCATAGGTTTAGCAAGACTACCAACGTACTTGTGACCCTAGATTTATCCAAACCCTTTTCTTGCTTAATGATTTTGATATGTTAAACTTAGCGAGCTTGTGTCTAGGTTGCATATTCGAAAATAGATTAAGTGGTGAGCTTGTATTCACTTAACGAGGAACTAAGAAAGGGTAATGGGTTAACTCGAGCTTGTGAGTTAATTTCGGGTAAATTCAATTGAGAATTAGAATTCCATAACTAAGCTTTGATATGAATGAATGTGTTCGGTGGTAGAGAATGAGTCCGTAGCTTTGTTTCTATTAATAGTTTTAGAATCTTATAAAATCTGTTTATGTTTGATTAGCTTCTATGTTCAGTTTTACGAGATTTATTTCATATAGCAAATAAACTCCAACTGTTCTGAAATTTTGTGTACATGTTTTTCAATGTGTTTTTAGAGTCCTGTAAAATTTTCAGAAAATTCCATTGAGTCTAGGTTAGTTACTTAATTTATTTTCGTTAACTATTCAGTAGCATAGTTTAGAGTAGTTTGTGACATTTGATTAGCAGTTTAGAAACAATCTTCAGCGGGTAATGACCCTTGCTTGATCACTATATTACCAACGATGATGTTTTAGTGCAAGGTTTAAGTTGTGCCTCGTTTAAGACGTACCAATTTTTGGCGCCGTTGCCGGGGATTGTTTTTCCCTAAATAGCTAATCTATTTTGTTTGTCTTATTGTTATTATATTTGTTTCATTGGGTTATTAACTTAGTTGCTTTAATTGTTGTAGATACCTCTCATTGTGCATGCATACTCGGAGGAATAAGAGCCTTGATCTTGATGAGTATAATCCTGAGCTTGAACTCACACTTAGAGAGTTTCGAAGGACAATCAAGGAAATGCGAGCACTGACATCCTTGCCACCATCGTCTCCACCACACTTGAGTTATGGGGAAGAGGAAGAAGACATGGCCAACCGTACTTTGAGGGAGTTGGCAACTCCTAATGTAGAACAACAACCGTTGTGCATCTCCTATCCAAATCCGAATGAGGCTGGAGGATTTGAGCTAAAGTCCGGCATGATTCACAATTTGCCTAAGTTTCATGGCTTCGTAACAGAAAATGCCAACCTGCATCTTAAGGAGCTACATATGGTATGTTCAGGAATGAAGCCAGCAACTATCCATGAAGATCACGTTATGTTAAGGGCCTTCCCATTTACATTGGGGGTAAGGCTAAGGAATGGCTTTACAATTTGCCTTCCGGATCACTCACCACATGGAATCAAGTGAAACAAGCATTCCTTGAGCAATATTTTCCAGCCACGAAGGCCGCAAGCATAAGGAAGGATATATGTGCAATTCGGCAAATGCATGGAGAGTCTTTTGGAGAATACTATGAGAGATTCATGCGCTTGGTTGCCTCATGTCCTAATCATCAAATATCAGAGCACATTCTCATACAATATTTCTATGAAGGACTGTGTGGCACAGATCGTGTGATGCTTGATGCAGCAAGTGGGGGAGCATTCATGGACAAAACTGAAACTAGTGCTAAAGCATTGTTAAAGAACATAGCTGGAAATACTCGGCAATTTGGAGGAAGAGATGAGCTATCACTTAAGAGTGTCAAAGAGGTAAGTACTAATTCTAATATTGAATTACAATTAGCTAACTTAACTAATCTTGTGAAACAGGTTGTGATCACGCCAACGCAAGTATGTAGTGTGTGCTCAATGGTGGGACATGTTCCTGATACATGTCCATCATTGATGGAGCAAAATGGTTTTGAGCAAGCTAATGTGGTTGGATTTCAAGGGAAACAAAGGCCGAAATATGATCCATTCTCTAATACCTATAATGCAGGGTGGCGTGATCATCCAAATTTTAGGTGGAGCAACAATGACAATGTCTTGCAACCTCAAGGAAGCAATTACAATCGCCCACCTGGATTCTATCAAGTTAGACCACAAACATCTTATCAACCTCCTCCTCAACAACAAGCTCCAAGTAAGTCTCTTGAGGATTTAGTTGCTTCTTTAGCTAACTCTCAACAATCTTTTCAACAGAAAACAGATAAATCTATTGAGAATCTTGAGCGTCAAGTGAGTCAACTAGCAAACATAATTGGACAACAACACCAACAAGGAAAGCTCCCTAGTCAAACTGTGATCAATCCAAAGGGGGGGGTTTGAGAATGCTAGTGCCGTGACCTTTAGAAGTGGGAAAGAAGTTTTGGAGCAGCCAAGAGTGCAAAAAAGAGTTCGGAGGGCCATGAATAATGAGGAGGAGCAAGGAGAAGCTACAGTAGCAAAGGAGGACAACCATGAGTACTTGGACAATTTAGGGCAGCCCCCTAAACACATAAATACATCAAAGGCAGCCCTTAAACCCACGGGTTTGAGAGATTCTAAGGTTAGTAATGCAGTTCCAAGTTTGACTACTTCATGTCTTCCTTTTCCGCGTAGGTTTGCTAAATCAAAGAAAGAGGAACTTGAAAAGGAGATCCTGGAAACATTCCGGAAAGTCCACGTGAACATACCACTCTTAGATGCAATAAAGCAAGTCCCAAAATATGCCAAATTTCTAAAAGAGCTTTGCACTACCAAGCGGAGGTTAAATGTGAATGAGACTGTGAAGGTTAGTGAGAATGTTTCAGCAGTGCTCCAACAAAAACTTCCATCGAAGTGTAAGGACCCCGGTAGCTTCACTATTCCCATCACAATGGGTAACACCAGGTTTGAGCGTGCTATGTTAGACTTAGGTGCATCTATAAATGTCATGCCTTATTTAGTTTATGCGTGTCTAGGTCTTGGTGAACTAAAAAAAGATGGCGTTGTTATTCAATTGGCTGACCGTTCTAATGCATATCCCAAAGGTTTGTTGGAAGATGTTTTTGTGCAGGTAAATGATTTAATCTTTCCAGCAGACTTTTATGTGTTAGAGATGGATGAAGAGCCATCATCTACATCTACACCTATCCTTCTAGGCCGACCTTTCATGAGAACCGCTAGAACTAAGATTGATGTTTATGAGGGGACCTTGACAATGGAGTTCGATGGTGACAGAATAAGCTTCAACGTCTTTGAAGCTATGAGGTATCCTAGTAAGTTGCGTTCTTGTTTTTCTATTGACATTCTTGATGATTTAACTCAGAAATTCTTTGAAGTCATAAGTGAGGATGCATTGGAAACCACTATCTCTCAAAGCTTGCAGTTTGAAACATCAAAGAACTCAAAAAGGGACATTGAGTTGAGGGAAGATATTGAGGAAACTGTGGCTTCCCTTGAGTCATTACCACGGTTTGGAGGTAATTCCAATGATTTCACTTCTCTTCCTTTATCTACTGAAAAGTTGTTGCCTTCTGTGGTGCAGGCCCCCAAGTTAGAGCTTAAGCCACTACCGGATCACTTGAAATATGCATTTTTGGGAGAGGAAGGAACACTACCTGTGATCATTGCCTCAAACCTCACAGAGTTAGAGGAGGAAAAGTTGATTCGTGTGCTCAAGGAGTACAAGACCGCTATTGGATGGAGCATAGCAGATATAAAAGGCATTAGCCCGGCAACTTGCATGCATAGAATACTTCTTGAGGAAGGTTCAAGACCAACAAGGGAAGCTCAGCGTCGTTTGAATCCTGTCATGATGGAGGTGGTAAAGAAGGAGGTACTAAAGTTGCTAGATGTGGGTGTGATCTACCCCATCTCAGATAGCAAATGGGTGAGCCCAGTGCAGGTAGTTCCTAAACGATCTGGTATCACAGTTGTGAAAAATGAAGACAATGAGCTAGTGCCTACACGTGTGCAAACTGGGTGGCGGGTGTGTATTGACTATCGAAAATTAAACACAACAACCCGCAAGGATCACTTCCCACTACCCTTTATCGATCAGATGATCGAAAGGTTAGCTGGTCATTCTCATTATTGCTTTCTTGATGGTTATTTAGGTTACAATCAGATTGCTATTGCTCCAGAGGATCAAGAAAAGACAACATTCACTTGTCCTTTCGGGACTTTTGCATATCGGAGGATGCCTTTTGGACTTTGTAACGCGCCTGCAACGTTTCAAAGATGTATGGTAAGTATATTTTCAGATTTTTTCGAAAACATTATAGAAGTATTCATGGATGATTTTAGTGTTTATGGTGATTCTTTCGATAAATGCTTAAATAATCTATCTCTTGTTCTTAATCATTGCATTGAAACTAACCTTGTTTTAAATTGAGAAAAATGTCATTTCATGGTTGATCAAGGCATTGTTTTAGGGCACGTTATTTCTGCTAAGGGCATAGAAGTTGATAAATCAAAAATAATCTTGTACGTTCCTTACCCTCTCCCACAAGTGTGAGAGAGGTTCGTTCTTTTCTTGGACACGCAGATTTCTATAGGCGATTCATCAAGGACTTCTCAAAAATATCAAGACCCTTATGTAGGTTGTTACAAAAGGAAGTGGCATTTGAGTTTGATGAGGAATGCAAGAAATCTTTCGAGAAACTTAAGGATTTGTTAACCACAGCACCTATCATCACTCCTCCTGATTGGAATTTGCCATTGGAGCTAATATGTGACGCCTCTGACTATGCTGTAGGTGCTGTTTTGGGCCAACGTGTGAACAAGCTTCCACACGTTATCTACTATGCATCTCGGACTCTTAATGATGCTCAGTTGAATTATTCAACTACAGAGAAGGAGCTTTTAGCTGTTATTTTCGCTTTAGAGAAATTTCGTTCATATTTAATTGGTACTAAAGTGATTGTGTTTTCTGACCATGCAGCTTTGAAGTATCTTCTTACAAAGAAGGATGCAAAGCCGAGGCTTATTAGGTGGATGCTTCTCTTACAAGAGTTTGATTTGGAAATCAAGGATAAGAAGGGAAGTGAGAATGTGGTAGCAGATCACCTAAGTCGACTTGTAAATGGTTCAAATGCAGAGGAGGATCTATTGCCTTTGCATGAAAGTTTTCCGGATGAGTAACTTTTTCACTTAGAAATTTTGGAACCTTGGTATGCAGATATCGTCAACTACAAAGTAACCAAGAAGTTTTCGGATGATTTGACAAAGGCTCAAAAGGACAAGCTTGCCAAAACTGGGAAGTATTATGTGTGGGATGATCCTTACTTATGGAAACATTGTGCAGATCAGTTGATAAGAAGGTGCATACCTAACTCTGAATTTCTCTTTATTCTTACTTTTTGCCATTCCTATGCATGTGGTGGTCATTTTGGAGCAAAAAGGACAGCTCTCAAGGTACTTGAGAGTGGATTTTATTGGCCTACCTTGTTCAAGGATGCATTTGAGTTTTGCAAGTCATGCGATCGTTGTCAACGAACAGGTAATTTAGGTGCTAGAAACCAAATGCCACAAACTCCTATTCTTGTTGTTGAACTTTTTGATGTTTGGGGCATAGATTTCATGGGACCTTTTTTGTCCTCGTATGGTAACCTTTACATTCTTTTAGCTATTGATTACGTTTCCAAATGGGTGGAAGCTAAAGCCACCAGTACTAATGATTCTAAAGTTGTTGTAGATTTTGTTAAATCTAACATCTTTACTAGATTTGGAACACCAAGAGCTATCATCAGTGATGGAGGAAGTCACTTTTGCAATAGATCATTTGAGGCATTGTTGAGGAAATACAACATCACACATAAGGTTTCAACGCCGTATCATCCTCAAACAAGTGGCCAAGCAGAAGTTTCTAACCGTGAGGTAAAGCAAATTTTGGAAAAGACCGTGAATCCTAATAGGAAAGATTGGAGCTTGCGACTTGATGATGCATTATGGGCATATAGAACAGCTTACAAGACACCAATTGGGATGTCACCATTCAGAATGGTCTATAGAAAACCGTGTCACCTTCCGGTTGAGTTGGAGCATAGGGCATATTGGGCAGTGAAGCGGTGCAATATGAACTTGGATGCTGCCGGTGAGCAAAGAAAGCTGCAATTGAATGAGCTTGAGGAAATACGCAACGATGCCTATGAGAGTTCAAGAATATACAAGGAGAAAACAAAGGCCTTCCATGACAAAATGATCACAAGGAAAACTTTTGTCTTAGGACAAAAAGTTCTTCTCTTCCATTCTCGCCTTAAATTGTTTTCAGGTAAACTACGCTCTCGTTGGGTTGGTCCTTTTGTTATTACTAATGTTTTCTCTCATGGTGCAGTTGAGATTCGTAGTGAAAAAACCAACAAAATATTCAAGGTAAATGGACATCGACTGAAGATCTATTATGAGCCTTTTGTGATGCAAAATGTGGAAGTATTGCCCCTTCATGAACCAGAGTCACAAGAAGATTGATTCCTGCCTCGTCTGGCTGAGGACATTAAACCAAGCGCTTCTTGGGAGGCAACCCAATGGTTGGAAGAGGAAGATTGTGCGCATTTGGCATAGAGCGTACATTAGAGATTCAAAGCTTATAGCCTTGAGGTCGGTGTCCAAAGATCATAAGCATTGAGAGGTCTACATGAGGGAGCATTCTCGACTCTTCTTAACAATATTTGTTTTTGTTGTGTTTTTGTCTTTCCTCCTATACTTAACTATATCGTTGCATGATTAATTCTAGATCAAACATTGAGGACAATGTTTAGTTTGAGTGTGGGGGGAAGGAATTTGAACTTTTTGTTATCTAAAAAAAAAAAAAGAGTAGTTCTTAGGTTTATTCTTTGTTGAGTCTTTAGGGTTCTTCCAAACACTACAAGTCTGAACTTTTCAGAAATTTATTATGGTCACAAAATGATTACAAGCATATGTCAGATTCTTGATTTCAAGTAATTGCTAATGGATTTTTATGATTATTGTGCTTAACATATATGCATTGATGGTTAGGCTAATGTGATACTTGAGAATTGACTGATGCATGCTAGGACAAGTTGAACTTAATTTTAACCCTTGTGAGCGTTTGATCCTGTATATGTGCTTTTCTTTTTTTGAGTGAATTTATTAGATCATCCTATTTTCTTGACGAGGGTTTGTTGATTTCACATGTCATTTCATCTTGACTATGCATATTGACCGCATCTTTTAATGTAACTGAGAATGCTAGAACTCATCTTTCATGCCTGTCGAAACTTTTTGCCAATCTAATGCTAGAACCTTTGAAGGGATATAGGCACTAGGATTTACCACCATAGCCAAATTAAACCTGTGTCCTTTTATGCACACAAATTGTGCAACCCCCTAGATAAACCCCTTTTGAGCCTACATTGAGCCTTTGTCTTTCATCACCGAAAAACTCCTTTACCATGAGCTTAGTATAGATATATCCTTACCCTATCCTAAGGAATTAGTGGGGCAATCTTTAGAGAGATACTTATGTTCAAGGTACTTTTGTAAGCAAGTGTGGGGGAAAGACTTGTCCATAAAAAAAAAAAATATATATATATATATATATGTATGCCGGAAAAGAAAACAATATGAAGAAAAAAAATAAGTATACGGCGAAGGAGAGAAAAAAAAAGTGTGTATGGATTTTAGTCCCCCCTTTTTGAATAAGGAGTTTATTTTGAGTTGAAGACATGTTCAAGAAAATTTGGCCTTTGTCCTATTTCATGAGAGTTAGAAGAAATGTTTAGAATGAAGCAAAGGCCCAAGAAGATGACATCTGGCCTTGAAAAAAAAATTGTTTGCTTCATGCGTTTGAAGATTGATTACCTTGAGGAGTTTCAAGATTTTGTTATCTCTTATGTTCTTCTAGTGCTCCACTAGGTTCTTTAGGATCTTTGTTATTCCATATCTTTTCTTTCTTTTAACCTTAACCCTTGGCTCCATTATAACCCTGAATAAAAGACCTATTTGATCATTGGGGACGGCAGTTGGCCTGTGGAGATTTGTGCATGGAGATGAGCCTATGGCTTGGGTTCATTTGGTCTTATGCTAGTATCGTTCGTGGAATCTAAGTGAAAATATATATATATATATATATATATTCAGAAAGAGCTTTTTTTTTTGTCTTGTTTTCTACGTGAGCTTTTTGTTGTCATTATATTATCAATTCTCTCACGTAGAAATACTTAGGATTGTGTGCGCTGAGTCAGAAAATCATGAGTGAAAAGAATTGAGAGCATCTCTGTGAGAAATTAAGTGAATTTCTTGTTTGAACCATGAGGAAGTTGGTTCTCATTTGTTGCGTGGGTTTGATTGTCCTTGCACTATACTTTGAGCATGATGGTTATCAAAATAAATTAGCTTTTAAGTGAAGTTGTGAATTCTGATATATGACTATTCAAATTTTGTTGATCATACTTGTGGGCATTGTAAGTTCTCTGAGGTGTTTGGAAGACATTAAGTTCTTGTGCTTTTTCTAGTTAGTTTCTTTTGTTTTGCTCGGGGACTAGCAAAAGATAAGTGCGGGGGAATTTGATAAGCTCATAAATGTACATGATTCTATATTAATTTCTTCATGTTTTCCTAGCCAGTTTTCCATCTATTTGAGTCATTTACTTTATTTTTATGTTTTATAGGTGTTATGGAGCAAAGTAGAAGAAAAGAAGCCAAATCATCAAATCTGCCTGTACAGATCAGTCAATTTCAAAATGAAACTGAGAACAGCTCAGAGCGAATGAGAAAATGAGCTTTATATGGTTGGAAAGCCTTGGATGTCTAGTTTCCATAACTTTTAACGGTTCGCCCATATCATTTTTCTACAAAAAGTTATGGCCGAATTAGTACAGTAAAGTCAGACATTCCGAGAATCTGATACTTTAACTGAAGTGGCAGCACACCTAACTTGGCAAAGTTGCAAGACACCAAACTTTGACTACAGCTTCAGCACATTACTCTTGAAAAAACTGAAGCTTTGTATCCACCAATTTTGACAAGATTGCAGCCACCATTGCTTTACAACAACTACAGCACAGCAGTTTTGACAAAGTTGCAGCCATCCATCTTTGACAAAGAAATATTTCCAGCTGCAATAACTAGTGCTAGGAGCTCTATAAAAGCAAGGGCTGGAATGGACAGCATATGAAGAGTATTGGGAGAGAGATGACCAGATTAGAGAGCATAAATAAGTGTGAGAGCTGAATGGAGAGAAAGAGACATTTAGTCTAGACTTATGTCTACCGCACAAGAGGAGGACGAACAACATCCTTTCTGCCATCATCCAGCTATCATCTCTTCCTTTTCTTTTCTTCTAGTTTTTGTTTTCTTCATAACTATGTCTAGCTAAATCTTTTTGTAGCTAGGGGCGATTTCAAAGCCCCGAACATGTTCAATTCATATTGAGGACATTTTAGTTTTTGGTTTTCTATATTATCAATTGAGTGTTTGTTTCACCATGTCTACAAGATGAATCTTTACTTATTTGCTTAGGTGCGCAACTAAATGAATAAGTTAGGATTCTAATGCTAGGAGTAACACTAGATTCGTATATGTCTTGTGTTCATTCCAATTGAGTAGCAAAATGTTTTCGCGAATTACATGTGACTCAAACCATAGGTTTAGCAAGACTACCAACGTACTTGTGACCCTAGATTTATCCAAACCCTTTTCTTGCTTAATGATTTTGATATGTTAAACTTAGCGAGCTTGTGTCTAGGTTGCATATTCGAAAATAGATTAAGTGGTGAGCTTGTATTCACTTAACGAGGAACTAAGAAAGGGTAATGGGTTAACTCGAGCTTGTGAGTTAATTTCGGGTAAATTCAATTGAGAATTAGAATTCCATAACTAAGCTTTGATATGAATGAATGTGTTCGGTGGTAGAGAATGAGTCCGTAGCTTTGTTTCTATTAATAGTTTTAGAATCTTATAAAATCTGTTTATGTTTGATTAGCTTCTATGTTCAGTTTTACGAGATTTATTTCATATAGCAAATAAACTCCAACTGTTCTGAAATTTTGTGTACATGTTGTTCAATGTGTTTTTAGAGTCCTGTAAAATTTTCAGAAAATTCCATTGAGTCTAGGTTAGTTACTTAATTTATTTTCGTTAACTATTCAGTAGCATAGTTTAGAGTAGTTTGTGACATTTGATTAGCAGTTTAGAAACAATCTTCAGCGGGTAATGACCCTTGCTTGATCACTATATTACCAACGATGATGTTTCAGTGCAAGGTTTAAGTTGTGCCTCGTTTAAGACGTACCACATTTCCTATTCTTTCTTATGAATCCACGGATTTTATCTGTTCATTGGTTTTGAAATGTAGAAAGCTTTTGCTTGTCGTAATCGTATGCCATGGGTTTGAAGCATGTTGTTCATGTGTTTGCAATAACTGAGAATGTAAAGGCAGTTCTAAAGGCTTTTTTAATTTTTTTTTGAACAACTAAAATTGCTAAATATCTCTACAAAAGTACAATACAGAGAAACGTCCAACTCTTCATAATTTGAACCACTGGAGCAGCATCTGTTAAGTATAGATGCCCTTCCCATCTTCTGATCTGCATAGATACTTTGCTTTAATTTACTCTATGATGATTCTAACAACCTTTTTGGTTCTCCTATCAGAGGTAGTCTCGGTTACATTTGCTGGTCTAATCCCTCTAGAGCTTTATGGTTGCTCTGAAGATGGAAGGAGGCCAGCACTCCAAGATGCATTGCTCTTCCGTTCACCAAGGTTATCAATTAAAGGCTTATTTAATTGGTTTGTGAACTTTATAAGAGAATGCACTTTATGTATTATATTGTTGTTTATTTATATTAATGATCCTCAATCTAATTTTATTCTTGTTTTGTTGGCATTATGTTTTTATTCAGGGGCGGATCCAACCACTGGCTTGGTAGGGCTCAAGCCCTACGGGACTTTTTGGGCCAAAAAAAAATTAGGTATATACATTTTTTTTTGTACTAGTCATCTCATTTCAACTTTCAAGCCTCCAATTCGGCGACTTGGAGACCTGGAGCATAGAGCAGTGAGAGCACTCCAATTCGGTGACATGCAAAAGTGCACGGCTGGAAGCCTGGAACCAGTAAGGCAGCAACAGAGCAACCCATCTCCAGTAGTCCGGTCTCCGACCTTCGTTCCGCCTCCAGCCTTTCGAATTTCATTCCCCACCAGTAAATAATCGATTTCCTCATTTCCATTTGATGATTGATCTTGTGAGTCTTGTCTTCCATTTAATCTATATCACTATATCAGTTATGAGTAATGAGTTCTTGTTGGTTTTTAAGTTTTATAATTGAAATGGATAATGGCCAATGGTTTCGATTTCGGTTGGTGCTACTGATGTTGATAATATAAATATAATTGCTAAATTGCAGATTTGCAGAAATGACTTGATGAGTTGATATGTTGATCTTGATCACTTGATGAGTTGATGTTGATTACTTGATTTTAATAAAGGTAATGATACTGATTGAGTGATTGGGTAGTTAGAAATGGGTTTGATATTTGATAACTTGGTTTCCGTTTAATGTTGATTTCTTCTTCAATTGCAGACATTTGCAGTTTGTAACTTTATATGATTCATGATTCATGAGGAGAAGGCCTCAGACTTCAGAAGTAGAGGGCCACAATTCCTTTGACTCTTTGAGAAAGCCTAAAAAAAAAAAATAAAGGTAATACCGTCATTAAATGTTTAAATCTTGCTATTTTGATATATGTATTGGCATAATGGCATTGCTCTTATAATTGTAATTTTAGGTGTTACATATAATTGGATTGGCATAATGGCATTGTTCTCATGTATCTAATTTAATTTATAGGTGTTACACTAAAATGTCAAATCATGAGCCGAAACCGAAGCAATAAAAAAAAATTACTACATGGTTTCAAAGAACTAATGTTTCGTCTTCATGCTCAAATGTTTGCTCTAGAATTAGAGTGTGCATATTATGAAAAAGATATGCGTAGTGATAAAAAATTCCATAATTTGGAATCCATTTCTGATTTGTGCCGGACCTTGGTTCAAACAAGGAAGTCAGAATTTTTCCCTATACTTCATAGATTGATTTGTCTGATTTTGACTATTCCTGTTTCTATGGCAACCACTGAAAGAGCATTTTCAGCTATGAACATTGTTAAGAATAAACTTAGAAATAAGATGGATGATGAGTTTCTTGGTGATTGTATGGTCCTTCACATTGAGAAAGAGTATGCTGAATCTATTGACAATGATGAGGTGATTAAAGAGTTTGAAGTTTCATGTACTCGTAGAGTTAGATTTACTTAGTTTTGTATATGCATTTGAGGGTTAAGGCTCATTATGTCCCCCCCTGACTAGGTGTATCATTTTTTCCATTAATAAAATTCTCTCGCACCGTCGAGATTCTCTACTATTCTTTTTTTCTTTGCTTTGTTAAGAAATCCAAGCCCCATCGAATGTAGAATCCTAGATCCGCCCCTATTTTTATTCATATTTGTAACATTTTGTTCTTATTAAAAGAAATGAGATGATGAATAGTTCAAATTTTAGATGTCGTATTCAACGTTTGTTGTTTTGTATGTCTTCTGGTTATATTACATTTCAGTAAGTATATAATCTTTTCCCGATGAAAAATGCACAAGGAGAATTAAGAATTAGTACATGGAAACTATATAAGATTCTCCATAGGGCTTTCAATGGTGATTATCTTGTTTTAGATTCATGTGTTTTCATTTACGCCTGCCTACTAATCTTTGTCATATCTTTGTTTTTTCAAATATTCTTTTATTTTTTGTTGCAGTCAGTAGCTCTTTATAACTGTTGTAGTGACTTTTCAATACAGTGATAGTAGTTTTCTATCCTTAAATTGGTATCTTTCCGAGCTGATGTCAGTAGCTTTTCTGTTTTCATATTGATTAATTTCAAGTCAGTAGCTCTCTACAACTATTATAGTGGTTTTCAATATATGCTAGTATCTTTTTAAGCTGATGTCAGTAGTTTTTTTGTTTTCATTTTGATTGATTTCAAGTTGTTTTCTGTTAATAGCTTATTGTATTGAAAAATTAGGATTCTATATTAAATTTAGTTTTATTTTTGTTGTGATTTCGTATCTGTAGCATTTCTTATTTGGGATTTGTGTTACACTATCAACATGTATAATCAATTGGTTTTGTTGCAATTAGTATATATGTTAGCAGCTTTTACTACTGGTCTAGTACCTTTCTACATATGTCAGAGTGGCTTTCTGTATCTATGTTAGTATATTTTAGATTACTTATACCTGTTTATCTAGTTGACAAAGATTGCTTGTTTTGTTGTATTTTTGTTTTTGCAGAATTCTTCACCTTTGCATTTGCAGTAGTAGATTCCAAAAATCATGTGAATTTGGGTAGTGTAGCCTTCATTGACCAAGATATCATCTAGCTAACCAAATAATGTTGAAATGAAGTTTGGTGCTGAAGGTGGCAAAATAATGTCTCTATGGTTAGTGTAGTGTGGTAGAGCTTGATAATAAGAAACATCAACGGTGGTCATCTGAAAAATGACAGTAGCATTACAACATTGACAATAGTTTTATACAAGCATTGTATTAGATTTTCACAACTATGGTAGTGCCTTTTTACAACTATGGACGTAGCTTTTCATAGTTATATCATTGTTGAACCCTGCATACTTTTTGTATCATTAAATATGTTTTCTTGTATCAATTGCAGTGGCTTTTTTATTTTGGTTGTATGTTGTACATTTCTATAGCTTTGTTAATCTCTGAAAATAACTTTCTCAGTCTCTGGGAGTAGCTTTTGTTCTGCGTTGTAGTAGTTTTTATTCTGCTTGGTTATTGCTTTTGGCGTTGATAAGAGTAGTTTTTAGTGATGGTGAGAGTAGTTTTTGTTGCTAGTGAGAGTATCTTTTCGGTGTTAGTGACAATAGGGTTTGTTACTGGTGAGAGTAATTTTTTATGTTGGTGACAGTAGCTTTTGTGACCTCACCGGAGGTTACCGGAAATCTCACCAGAGTAGCTTTTGTTGCTAGTGATAGTAGTTTTTGTTGCTGGTGACAGTAACCTCTGTTGCTTGTGACAATAGTTTTTTGATACCTCGTCGGAGATTGTCGGAAATCTCACTAGAATAGCTTTTGTTGCTAACGACAGTAGTTTTTGGTCGGAAGTCAGCCAGAGACTCATCGGAGTTGGCCGGAGGTCGGCTGGAGATCGCCGGAGTTGGCTGGAGGTCGACTGGAAACCTGTCGGAGTTGGTTGGAAACCTCACCAGAGATGAGAGAGAGGATGATTGTTGACTTTTTACTCTAGTGGCATTTATGTAAATATGTTAGTTTTTATATATAAAATTTAACACTCTTTTTAATCTAGTGGCCTTATGAGGGAAAAAAATAGTTTGTGACTTTATGGCTAAAAAAATATTCAAATATGCACTTATATGTAATTAATCCTAAAAATAATTAATACCATTCACTAGAACATTGACGCGCACTTATTCAATGAGGAAAATCATGACTAATCTTCTTATACAAATTTAAAATTAAATATGTACACCTTCATTAATGGACTAATTGTGGTATTTGGAAATTCACTTAAACTAATTGCAAAAAACAGTCATAAAATGTATCCAAAGCATGAGGCCCAAGCCCACTAACCACTTGGCTTGGAGAATTGAAGACCCTTAAAAACAGAAATACGTGGACAAAAGTATAGGGCTCCACCTCATCAGGTAGTTTATGACGGCCCTGATTGCGTGAAGCGCACCCAACCAGCGCCTGAAAAATTGGTGTAGAACAAACAGCTTTAACAGAAGGCTATGGGACTAAGACCCTTATAAATGCAAGGAAACGACGCGAGTGTTCGATCTTGGTTTTAAGAGTTGCCCGAATGAAATAAAATAAATGAGAGAACAATGAATTGGGAACGAAATCTACAGTCCAAAGATATAAAACCAAGCACGCTACGTGTACCAGAAGGTGGCAATGAAGATGGGACTCAGACCGGTCAAAACTTGCGGTTTAAAATTTATCTGAGTGAAGTTATGCAAGTTCGTCTGAATCGCATAGAAATTCCTGCAGGAACTGAATTTGTTCCCGGGTCTGTGAATGGTCAACTAGATAGAACTTGCTGCACTCTCTTTGGTCGGACCGTCGGTCCCTCTTCACCATTTCTTCTGTACGTCATTTGAGATCTCAGTAGTTTAGTTTGTCCCAATCAATTTTCTTGCTTGTACGTATGGATTTGATCAAGGACGGATTCGTGTGCCCAGCTGAGGGCTAATCCGTACTTTCCGGTCATCTTTATCAACCGACTGGTTTTGAAGTCAATTAATTTTTTTTTTTTTGAGAAATTTGAAGCCAATTAATTAATTACATTAGTTAATTACAGAAGGAAATTCAAATAACTAATCTTTTCAAGGAAAACGATGAGAAATAAGAAGCAAAGCGGGCACCACTAAGAGAAGCAATTCTTCAAGAAATCATGTAATTCTGTAAAACAGTCGGCAGAGACGGAAATTTCAAATTCCAAGTATGATGCGATGCAGCAATGTTTGTAAAGAAAAGAAGAACAAGAAGGGAATTCGAAAGAGATATATTTTATAATCTGTTTAAAATAATACAAATCCTAGCTTTGTACAAGAGTTGTATGTCTATCCAAGGTCAGAAAGAAGGCTGGTTCAATACCATGATAAACCCTTCATAGAATATGAAACTAACTGGAAACAGTGTTGCTTTGACATTAGGGTTACTTGTTCCCATACCCCAATTTTCAACGTCAAGTTCTTGTAAACTACACAACATGAACTTGCTGTCATAGTTCATGTTTATGTTCGAGTTCTTTTTTTCTTGCTGAAAGACGATTACAGAAATTTTCTTGGTAAATTTCTTTTTTTGTTTTGAATGTTTACTTATCAAGTTTAATCCATCCATGGTAAGGTTCTCCCTAATCCCAACACAACATGCCTTTAATTTCCCAAACCAAAATTGTACACAAGCAACTCATTTCCTCAACTACATATAGACATATATATATGTGACCTGGGTATAAGTCATAAGTTCCAAGATATCATTCATACAAGATAAAGCAGCAAACCATTTATCATGTCTTCTGGTTCTACTTCTTCTCAACCCACTGTCCGTGACATTTTTTGGCGCAGGGAACTGGGATCAAATTCAAATCCACCAGTTAGTCAGCCCGTGGGACTCAGCCAACTACTCAATATTGTCTAGTAAAAAACAAAGGGCAATACGCAAATCAAATGAGCTATTGTGCACAAGCTAGCTTTTCGTGCTTCTGTTTCATATGTTGATAATACATAGTAACTAAAGGGCTCATTTGATGCCATTTTTCTTTCTGATATTCTTTTCCTTCATATTTGCTAGTCATCAATCTCCAGTTGGCCTTCGACCTTTGAAAGATACTACCAAAAGAAGAAGGTAGTTACCAAATGGGCCCCAGTATAATAAGAAATGATACAATTGTTTTTATTCATTGTAGAAATTAATGCTCTCTGTTCAATTTTTGCTTTCAGTTGTACTATGCAATAAGAAATAATACAAGTAATATATTATTTGATCTTTTTCATATATGATGTTGCTGTAATTGAAGATTTAGATTGTTTCTTAATTAATTGTCTAGTAGACGATTCAAAGTTGCTGATGTTCTTTAATTTTCTTACTAACAACATTTTGGTCGCTGCACTATTGCATCTCCCTAAACCATGAACCAGAACAGTTACTAATTTCTTCCCCTCTAATTACAGGCTGACTTTTCTTTTTTTTAATCAAATCATTGTGATTAGCACGTTACACACCTTTCTATTGCCATGAACACAGACAAATAATAAAAGTGGCCAATAAAAGGCACCACTCATTAAAACATCAAATGTTCACCGATAACTTAATCCTACAAGAATGTCGAAAGTAGTATGGATAAGTGGGGATCGTTCCGCAAGTGATTGTGGTCTAATCACTAATCTAAGACTCGAAACAAAATAAAATCTAAACTGTCCAGTTACAAAGATGTAACTGACAGACGACTCTAAACTATTCTAAATATTACAAAAATTTACAGATATACCTCAAACACAATAAACTAACTGCTGACAAAATTTGACGAGTTTTAACGATCTTTTGGTTTAGGAAATAATTAAATAAAAACGAAACACTAAATGACTCCGAAATCAGAAGACTTGATTCAAGGTTTCGAAAATTAAGGATAAAACAAGTTAGGGGATTTGCATCCACCACCAATCAATTATGCAAACTAGTCATGTTAACCTAAATTAAACTATTGTTTTTCCTTAATTGTATACTAGGTGAGAGACGCTCTACACCTAACCTATTTTCTAAAATGCAACTTAGGTTGATGCACCCTCTATATTTAACATAAAGAAATTATTACGAAAAACGAGACATCACAAGGCATCTTGAGTATGACGCGTCAATTAATCTAGAAACCTAATCACTTGCCTTATAGACAATTTATTACTCTAGAATTCTCAACGGAACCCTCATAACAAAGCACATGCAATGATTATTCTTAGCGTAAAAAAAATGCAAACAGTACATGACCTTTGGCCCATTAGTAACTTTAGTACCTAAGAAAAAAATAATATTACTTTGATACCTGAAGTTCAGACCCCGACCAACTTTAATACCTGGCCAACGTCTGACATGTGGCATATATTGAAGGATAATTTCGTCCTTTCATATTTAATTCATTATTTATATATAGAGAAAAATACACCAACAGTTCCTCAATTCTTGTGCACCGGCTAGTTTGATAACCAAACTCACAGTGGTATCAATGTGATACTTAGACTCAAAATTTGCTATCAACGACATACTTCCGTTAATGTTCTGTCAATCGTCCGTCAAATATGATGATGTAGCATTCATGTGGGGCAAAAGATAGGGGCAAAAACGTCTTTTTAACTTGTTAATAGAATAAATTGAATTATACTAAAAGATAATAATAATAATAATAATAATAATCCTTAGTCATGATGTGATAATATTGACTGTTTTTTTTGTTCTCTTTTTTTTCCCCCCCCCCTTTCTCTTTCTCTTTCTTACCTTTCTGGAACGTTCCATCTCTTATTTTTTCCTCTCCCTTTTGTTTTGAGCAGTAGCATGAATTCTTTCTAAACCCAGTAGGCTAGCAAACCAAAACCCATTTCACACCTTAAATCAAAGAGTCAGACCCCAATACAAGCAACCCATTTAGAACCAATGAACAACACAATCTGTCTTATTTGAAATTGAAAACCCAGTTAGAGACACCCATCTCCATAAACTTAATCACAGAAGCAATAATCAAAGCAACCACAAGTCTTGTTTTTGAAGTATCACTCTCTTTCTGGATTGAGCTAAATTATAAGGCTTTTGGGTTTGAGTATTGACCCGAAATCGGCCCTCCATTTCAGTAAAACACTGCAGTCTATGCCCAGCTTACCGGAGGGAAGCTCGATCCAGAGGAACCGAACCTCATTGAAATTCTTCAGCACCTGAGTGGGGGAGTGGTGCATGACGCCGGCGTGCAGACTGTCGTCTTCCTTCCAGATAGGCAACGATGACGCCAATGAGGAAGATCAGCGGGGACCGAGAACCTGGGCGAGAGCATGGAGAGGCTTGACAAAGCCGCCGAAGACCAACCGGAACAGACTCGAGAAGGGGCGCATGACTTGTCGGAGGCGGAGGGTGACGAATCATCTTCATTAGGATTTCAATTCGGATAGGGCGATCTTGCCGTCGTTGCCGATGTCGAAGAGGGTGAAGGCCTCCTTGATCGTCGCTTAGATCCTTGCCCAATTTTTTCAGGTTTTTGGGTTCAGGTCACGAAGAAACGTCTGGTTTTGAGTTGTTACAGAGGAAGAAAGGAGAAAATTAAAATAGGAAGAAGAACAGGAAGATGAGAGAAAAATAATAAAAAGAATTATTTAAATAAATAAATAAATAAATAATTTCAAGGACATATAAATCATTGAAGCTATCGATCTAGGCTATTTCGGTCATTTCTCTTCTTTTTCCCCTCCACATGCTTGCCATGTCACTTATTTCACAGAGTCGTCATGGAAATTTGACGGAAGTATGTCTTTGATAGCAAATTTTGAGTCTAAGTATCGCATTGATACCATTGTGAGTCTGGATATCAAACTGATAGGTGCACAAGAGTTGAGGAACTGTTGGTGCATTTTCTCTCTTATATATATATATATATATATATATATATATATATATATATATTACCTCTTCTTCCAGAGCTCTCTCTCTCTTCCTTCCCTTAACCATTATCAACAACCACCCACCACCAACATCACAACCCTTATTCCTCTTGCTGGCGCGCTCTCTCTCTCTCTCTCTTCCCTTAACCATTATCAACTACCTCCCACCACCAACATCACAACCTTTATTCCTCTTGCTAGCGCTTCTGCCCCACCACCTCCTCCACAATTTTAAATACCCGTTACGCTATTATAAGCCACCTGAGTATACAGCGCCGTTTCGGCGTACGTCGCCACTTACTTCGGCGGCTGTGGCGATAGATGCTTAAGTGCTCCCCTCACTGTCCTCAGAAATCCAACGCTCGCTGCATGCTTCTTCGGCCAGTAACCTGCAGGAGCCGAATTTGCTAAGGCATTGTCACCGGAGGAAGCTTTTTGATACCTTTTGCATGTAGTAATTACCGGCGGCGGCACCATAGCCTCCTTCTCCTGCTCCGATGAGGTTGTCATCGCTCTTTCTTCGGTATTGATGATCAGTTTGATGTCTAATTTGCAGCCTCTGCAAGTCTTGCAGTTGCTTCTGGAACTCCTTTTGTGGAGTTTTGGATTTGATCTCTCTCTCTCTCTCTCTCTTTGATTTGATCCACTGTCTCTCTCTCTCTCTCTCATCTGATCGGGATTTTCCATTTCTATTAGGAAGATAAACTTCAAAATTTTTTGTTTTCATTATTTTGGTTTCTGGGTTTTGTTCCAACCTATTTGGTTGTTAATCTCATATTTTGTTTTCTGGTGGTGAATTCATTTGGGAATGTGGATGTGGTGAATTCAAAATCAAGTAGAACCTCCTACTTCTTCCAGCAACTGCTTCACCTTTGTAACATAATCGCAACAAGGCCATTATTTAGGCATCCAAGAAATTAAGTTAATTTGCCCCAATTCTGGGTTTCATTCTTTTGGCAATGGTCTAGAGAAAATGATGGGAGAGTTGGGAGGAAGAAGAAGACTAAGAGAGCTTGAGGAAGAAGAAGAAATTTAGTGAAAGGATGAGAATACCCCTCAAAGTTTGACAGTTGACTAACGCCATAATGGCCAATAGTGTTTTAGGTATTAAAGGGTTGGGGTCCGAACTTCAGGCACCAAAGTGATACCTTTTTTTTTTGTCAGGTACTAAAATTACTAATTGGCCAAAAGTCAGGTACTGTTTGCATTTTTTTTCCTTCATAGCAATAAAACTTTACACAAGCAATCTATGTTGCGCACCAAAGAAAACATGCAAAGAACTCATCAATGTAGAAATAGAAATTAGGTTTTCTCATCCAATAGATTAAAAAAAAATAAAAGAAATAATAGAAAGTCATAACAAGTTTACAATCATGACATGGGCTTCAACAACCCCTAACTAAAGAGTTAGTTTCTCACAGAAAGAAAAACACACACAAAATAAGCTAAAGAAAAGGAAGCAGAAGTCATGGGAGAGAGAGGAAGAAAAGAGAGTTTTTTTTTTTTTTTCAGAATTTGCACAGCCCTTTTATATTGTTCCTTGAGTCATCATTCATTCTTTTTTTGTTTAAGATTCTTTGTGTCAACTTCTTAATTATCTGATTGAATTAGGATTTCTCCACATCATCTTTCCAATAAAAACTTGTCATGTCATCAATGCAATAAATGTGAATATCCTCCATATATGCTGCATCATCTTCATAGATCGGGCTGCTCGATCCATCAAGTACTTATGCTTGGGCCAAGACTTCAAGTTTTTCCTTTATTTGAGAATGTTACCTCCGTATTATCTTCTTTTCTCATATTTGCTCTGAAAAACCTAATAAACACAAAAGTAAATAAATAAAGAGAAAATATAATAAACTAACAAAGATTAATATAGGGATAGACCATATAAACGTTGCATAAAATGCACATATCATTCACTTATTAAAGTGAGCCTATGAACTATGAAATAACATAGTAAATAGGCCAAGTCTGGAAAGAAAATAAAACTTAAATTTTATCCTTGCCCTTCAAACTAGGGGGTTTTTGTTCTCAGAACCAGATACCTTTGCTATAGAAATTGAGTGGAGTAGTGACGAAGCTAGGTAGAGTGGGCTGATGAAGGAGTGCGGTGTTGGTGGATGCAGAGCTACCACTAAATGGATGCAGGTGTATGTTTAATTATTACCATGGAAAAATAGGAAGTTATGGAGATAAAAGAACAAAAAAAAACATAAAGATGTGTATTAATATTTGTTGAGGATGTGCGATTAAAATTTTCATTTTGCATATATATTCAACTCATTAAACACACAAGAATTTTATTTATGTGAACCAAACAAAGACCATATTAAAGACTCTCTCCATTAGTTGAGTTGAAATAAACTCCAAGGATACGTGAGAGCAAACTAATGGACAACTTGACCTCTTTTTTTTAAAAAAATAAACAGAAGATTTCATTAATCCATAGACAAATTTTATGACAAATAGAATAATATCACACAGTTGTGTCCTACATTAATGGCCAAGTAGTTTAAACTAATACCATTCACTAGACCATTAAGCACACTTATTCAATGAGGAAGATCATGACTAATCTCCTTATACAAGATTAAAATTAAGAGTTGATTAGATTAAAGTCCAAAACTTTGACCTCATATTGGTTGTAGTCCGCATCAATTTTTCTTGTTAATTTCTGTTCAATGATTCAGTTACCACCTCAAATTTATTTCCTTTTCCATCTTGCTGGCTCAATCCTCATTAATTTTTCTTTTTTACATGACTAATATGCCCTTATTGAATGTCTTTGCACATAAAAGGCAAAAATCAATATGATTAAAATTAGCAATATCATTAGTAATTTAATATCATATTTTATGTATATCTCTCTTAAATTATGGAATTGGTATGACTTTGAATACCATATTTAATGTAAATCAACCCTAAAATTATTCTAATTTAAAAGATGTCTTCTAAGTTAAGAACATTTCTAGAGCAATTTTTTGATAATATTTTTCTTCAATACCAGAGCTTCTATGGTTATGACTCTTGTATGTAGCGTAAAGTTTTTTTTATGAACGTGATTCTCTTTCTTTAACGTTAAGCTTTCTATGGGCAAGGTACTTTCTTATACGCCCAATATGATTGTAAGCTTTTTGGGGAAAATCATTCCATGGATGATAGCTAACATTAAGCTTTCTATGGTCAAGGTACTTTCTTATATGCCCAACATGATTGTGAGCTTTTTGGGGTAAATCATTCCATGGATGATAGCTATTCTTCAAGTTTTTGTTTTTCTTACATTTCCTCCTTAACTTACCTTTAACCTAGAAAGGAACACGTATGTGTGTATTGTTGGTTGACAAACCACTATTGTAATTTTATTCTAAGGTAAACATTTGTGGTATATGTATTAAGAGCTTAAAAATTCAGCATTTCAGTATACCTCATATATAGGTAGTTTTTTTTTCATGCATCTCGATTATTTATACCTACAATATAGAAGAAAACTAATCCGTAATTTATATCTCTTATGTAGGTACATATCTCAATTACAGTAATTGAAAAACATTACCGTAAAGTTGTAAGCATATATCTCTTAGGTATGTATCTCTTACTTATGGTATACCTATAATAGAAGAAAGTTAATCCGTATATCTCTTACTTTTGTATATATTTTGATTATTTATGCCTACAATAGAAGAAATCTAATTTGTAAACTTATATCTCTTACTTAGGTACATATCTTGATTATAGTAATCAAAGAACAATAATCCGTAAATGTATATCTCTTACTTAGATATATATATATATATATACATATATATATCTCTTATTTATGGTATACCTATAATAGAGGAAATCCTTACATTTATATCTTTTACTTAGGTTCTTCGTATCTTTTAGGTAGAATGTTTTGATGAACTTTTTTTTAGGGTAAAAGTTAGAAATGGTCCCTGTGATTTGGGGTGATATTGATAATTAATCTTGTGGTTTCAAAATGTTTAATTTTACCCTTGTGATTTGAGAAATTGATCAAAGTTGGTCCAAAAGCTAATTGCAAAAACTTTGCCATGTGTAAGGATAAGTTTGTCATCCCAATAAAAAAATAACCCGAAAACAAAATAAATTAGAAATTTATAGGAAATAAAATTAAAAATAAATAAAAACCAAAATTCCACAACATCCTTTTTTTTAGTTTCATTTTCAAATACCATTTAATTTAATTTCTTTTATTTTTAATTGAAATGACAAATTTATCCTTGCACATGAGGGGTTTTTGTCCAAAATAGCATTTGAATTAATATCAATTAGTTTCGCAAACCACAGGGTTACAATTAAATATTTTTAAACAACAAAGTTAATTTTGAGCATCACTCCAAACCACAAGGACTATTTATAACTTTTACCCTTTTATTTATACCTTCCAGTTAGGTTGATTTCCCATCTCTATTTGCTAATTTTATAATACTAATTATATTTTAAATTATTGCAGGTTTATCATGGGTTCAAAATTCAAATTGAAAAGAAATAAATAAATGCTAGAAAGTAATTAATTTATTTCTATATTTAACTCAAGGGGCAAAATAGGCATGAAAATATAATGACAATAGTCAATGGACCTAGATTGATAGCAAAATTAACTATGGACAGCATCCATTATTATGAAATAAAATTGGACTTATATTAAAAAATCTCTAAAATTAAATATATATATATATATATATATACACACACTTTTATCAATGCAATATTAACTGTATAGTGATACTCAGTGATCCACTTAAATTAAGTGTAAAAAATAGGGGTCTTGACCAAAGGCACAAGTTGGGCCAAGGTATTTCTACAAACACCACCAACGTATTCTTATTCCCACTTACCTAATTTAAAATAAAATGACAATTTTGCCCTCAACCTAATTAAAGAACTACATTATGCCACTCTGTCTCTCATACCTCCGATCTCTCTCTCTCTCTCTCTAAAATTTGATTCTGGTTCTGTGGAGCCGTGGAGGAGCTTCTAGAATTGTTAAGATCCGCGCCGATTTCGGTCTTGTGAAGCCTATTCTGGTCTCGACGTCGAGCCTTCTAGAATCATTGAAGCCGTGGAGGAGCTTGCCTTGTGATTACTACATTCTATGAACCACCACCTCTACAACGTGGAGGAGCTTGCCCTGTGATCACTCACCACTTCTACAACCGAAGACCCGCGAACACCTCAGCCTCTACCACCACCTCCAACCACGGCATCTCCTTCAATGATGGGTTGCTCTCACTTTTATTAGATCTTTTTGGAGGGTAATAAAAGTTTATTGGGGGGTAATAAGTCTCTGGTGACCTATGAGATCGATCTCCGAGGACCTCTTTGGAGACCTCAGATGATGTTTTTGGAGAAGTCCGGCTGCCAGTGAACAGATTCTGGCGAAGTCTCCTATAGCTTCTCTCTCTTCCAATTTCTCTCTTTATGTGACAAAGGGGTGAGGGCAAAATAGTATTAAAAATAAACAAAAAACAAAAACAAAAAACTTAATTGGGTATTTTGGAAAAAGAGGCCCTTCTAATGAAGACCATTAAAATAAGAACTAGTTGTAGACTTTGTGTTGGACCCACCTTTTGATCACATTTCGGCAAATTAACCATTAGATGCTTATATATTTATGTGAAGATCATTTATACAATGTTTCAACTAAATTGAAAATCGTTAAGACATTTATAATCATGATTTATCAATTATAAACATGAACGGCTCATGTTTGATAGATTTGATTCGTCATTTGATTTAATCTAGTTTGGTACCCTACGATTAGTAATTTGGTAGAAAATTTTCAGAAGCGATATACTCATGTATACATAGACATCTAACGGTTGATTTGCCGGAATATAATCGAAAAGTGTGTATCCCAAACCATTAATTAGACAGTCCTTACTTTAGTGGTTCTCATTAGAAGAGCTCCCTTAGGGAACAACTTTTTAGAGCACCCGCTACCTAATGACGAAGTCATGAGTTCAAGTCACCATGGGGGTAGGAGTGAAATCCTTTGATCATCTTTTAATGATTAAAATTTAACAACTTTTTAGAGTTATTATGGGTAAATGAGAAAACAAAAAGTGTAAGGGGGATAAAAGTCCCAAGTATTAGAGTAAATGGTCAAAAGTCCTAAAAAATACTTCATAGAATGTAGGCTAAAAAAGCTCACATAAACATGCGGCCCAAGCCCACTATAGTAGCCACTGGGCCTTGCGAATCGAAGGCTTTTTAAAATAGAAAAACGTGTACAAAAATATAGAGCTCCACCTCATGGGGCAGTTTATGACAGTCTTGCCTGCTTGAACAGCACCCAACCACCGTCTGAAAAATTGATACAACATTTCCTCAAATACTTCCCCGAAACGGCTTTAACAGAAGACTATCAAACCAATACCCTTAGAAATATTCAAGGAAATGACGCAGGTGTTCGATCTTGGTCTCAAAAGAGTTGCCCGAGTGAAATAAAATAAATAAGAAAGCAATGATTAATTGGGACACGAAATCTGCAGGCCAGATATACAATACCAAGCAAGCTCTGGGCACCAATAGGAGGCGATGAAAATGAGATTCAGACCCGTCAAACCTTGTGGTTAAAACGCGGTTTAGTATGTTATCTGGAGCAAAATTATGCAAGTTCCTCTTAATCGCATAGCAATTCCTGCAAGAACTACTATAGATTTTTCGGAGTCTTTTTTGAACATGTTTGTTGGTCTGTGAGAACTTGCTACAGTACTCTCTTTGGTCGGTCGCTCTTCACCATTTCTTCTCTACGTCAGTTGAGATCTCATTAGTTTACTATGTCCCAATCAATTTCCTAGCTTGTACGTATGGATTCAAGGATGGATTCGTGTGCGGTGCAGCTGTGGGCTAATCCGTATTTTCCAGTCATCTTTATCGAATGACTGGTTTTGAAGTCAATTGATAGCATTAGTTAATTACAAAAGGAAATTCAAATAACTAACCTTCTCAAGGAAAATTATGAGAAATAATAAGGAAAGCGGGCACCATTAAGAGAAGCAATTCTTCAAAAAATTATGTAGTTCTGTATAATTTGCATTGGACTGTTGAAAACCAGATAACTAACCATATCTCTTGAAAACTGGTTGTTATGAACTTATGACCGTTTGATTTCATTAATAAAACTCGCTATCGTAAAAGCAATTGAACTTTTTGTGCATTAGAGTTACTCATTATAATAAGGTTTCCCCTCAAGTTCCTGAACTAATCCCCCAGTTACTAGCAACCCTCGATTAGCTATAATTATCACATATCGGAGAAAAAAGTTGTTTATCTCCAAAACCAACATCCTTTAGAGTTAAGACACAGCTTAAATTACATACCTAAGTTAACAGTTAAGCATGCCTTCCACACAGGACATGTTTGGGAAGGGTTCGAACGTACAAGGTAGCTCAGGAAAGGGTAGTGTCTGTTCTCCACCATCTGGTCAACAGGTACGGGGCAGACCGAAAACGAAAACCAGGCATGGCAATTAAGCCATATGTTTTCAGGTCTCTGTAGCCTGTTCTTGTTACTTCTGTCGTCTGTGTGTGTGTGTGTGTGTATGTAGGTTGTCGGTTGATCAAATAGACTTTGATGCCTGGTAGCCAATAAATAAATAAATTGTTACCATATGTGTGTGGGCTATATAAACAGGTTACAGGTTACATTTGCATTTATAACTCATTTATTCTTTGTACACTTCAATTCGATTCAATGGTGTAAACATTTAGTTTCAGTTGTTATACATTATTGTACTGTGAGAATCCCACTTGTAATACAAAGAAGAAATACAATATATTTATTATTTCATTTTGTTATAAACTACGTTGTTGTTGATTCATTTCAAGTATGAATGTGAATCTGCCTCTATATAATTTGTTTTGTGACCTCTATGAATGGCATCCACGAAGAGCAAGAGGAAGAACCATGAAAGCTTGATTCTAAATTTCTAATCCACATGGAGGTTGACAACGATGGAGGGATTTTATTTAATTTGGACCACTGTCCTTTTTATATGATTCTAGTTGTCTTGTCTCTAGTTGTCTTGTCTCCATTATTCCATCAGAGACCATACTGTGTGCTACTTAGTTTTGATTTTCATGTTGACATTACTCGTGTGATTAGTGACGTAGCCAGAAATATAAATTAGGAGGGTCATTTTTTAAATCATAATGATTAAATTAAACAAAAATATAATTTTATCAAATAACATAAAATCGCATATGTTTATTGTTAAAAAAATAATTTAAATATATAAGTTTATATATCATTTTTTTTAAATGATATATATATATCATTCTTTTGATAAAAGAAAATCATAAATTATTAATATACTCAAACATAACAGATATCTTCGAACCAATTATAATTGTTTGTGACGATTGCTCTAAATTATTTTGAACTCTATACATGGTGGTTTCATCATCAATACAAGCAAATATATCTTTCCCAATGTATGTAATGATATTGCCAGTCATCCACATATCTTCCTTTTGGTTTTGGAAATCACTATTTATTATCTTCATGGTAGAATAAATTAAATTAACTAATCTCTAAAAACATTTTAACTTTGTAATGAATTAAAGAAATTTCTTTAATTGAAGTGATTTATTAACAAGGTAACAAATCATTCCCTCTAGTTGATTTCAAGTCTTGCTGTTCGTAGGAGAGAAAATTGAGAAAGACAAAAGACGAATTCTTTGGGAAACATAGTTAACAGCATAGAAATATGACTAGGATAAAGGAAAAAAAATTAAAAAAATAAAAATTAATATGAGGTAATCATTGATTCTTCGCACCCCTGCCTCACTGGGAAAACTTCTCTCGTTCACTTTTCCCTGGAATTCCACTCTTGCTCCCACTTTACTTGCTATATGCAGGAGGAGGCGGCTAGCATCATGGTATAATTAAAACTAAGAAGCTGAGATTGCAATAAGGAGATTCATAGAGTAAATTTGGAGGTGTGAATAGAACCCCTCTTGCAAAGTGAAGTCTCACACACACGACATTTTTTTAACCTGGTTAACACTGATGCACATGGATCAGTTGTTGTGTGTCCTAATGTGAATAAGTCTAATGACTATGGGATTATCCGTGTTTTGAAATTGTCACACGTGTGTGTGAAAAGCTATATAATATAGTGTTAACGTCTTCTCACGACCACTTTAGTTGACAGTAAATTATCTCAATATATAGTTATTAGTAATATATTATTGTTTCTCTTAATTACCATAAAACCATCTTAACACTTCGGTCCTGCTTGCGTGAACAGCCAACCACCGTTTTTGAAGAAATTGCTGCAGAACTTTCTTCAACTATTTCCCCGAAACAGGTAACAGGAGACTATCAAAACAATATCATCAGAAATCTGTTGAGGAAACAACGCAAGTGTTCCATCTTGGTCTCAAGAGGTGGCCGAGTGAAAGATATAAGATAACAATGAATTTTCCGGGCACAAGAATTCCCGCCAGAGATATACCAGCAGGTGGCAATGAAAAGTGGGTTTTAGACCTGTCAAATCTTCCTATTTAAATGCGGTTTATATTTGATTGAAGTCAAATATAGATGAAAGTTCCACTGAACCTCATAGCAATTGCTTCAAACTAAATAGATTTTCCGGAGTCTGTGAATTTGTTTCTGGGTTTGTAAATGGTCAAAGATATAACTTACTGCACTCTCTTTGGTTGGTCGCTCTTCACCATTTCTTCTGTACATCATTTGAGACCGCATTAGTTTAGTATGTCCCAATCAAATTCCTAGCTTCTACGTATGGATTTGATCAAGGATGGATTCGTGTGCAGTGCAGCTGTGGGCTAATCCTTTTTTTGCAGCCATCTCTATCAACCGACTGGTTTGAACTCAATTAATAACATTAGTTAATTACAGAAGGAAATGCAAAGAACTAATCTTCTCAAGGAAATAATGAGAAATAAGAAGGAAACTGGGCACCACTAAGAGAAAATTCTTCAAGAAATCATGTAAATCTGTATAACAGCCGGCCAGCATCGTATAATTTGCATTGGACTGTTTATAACCAGATAACTAACCACATCTCTTGAAAACTTGTTGTTATGACCGTTCGGGTTCATTAATAAAACTCGCTATCGTAAAAGCAATTGAACTTTCTGTGCATTAGGGTTACTCATTATAGTAAAGTTTCCCCTCAAGTTCCTGAACTAATCCCCCAGTTCTTAGCAACTCTCGATTAGCTATAAATATCCCATATCGGAGAGCAAAGTTATTTATCTCCAAAACCAACATCCTTTAGAGTTAAGACACAGCTTAAATTACATACCTGAGTTTACAGTTAAGCATGTCTTCCGCTCAGGACATGTTTGGGAAGGGTTCGAACGTACAAGGTAGCTCAGGAAATGGTAGTGTCTGTTCTCCACCATCTGGTCAACAGGTACGGGGCAGACCGAAAAAGAAAACCAGGCATGGCAATTAAGCCATATTTTCAGGTCTCTGTAGCCTGTTCTTGTTACTTCTGTCGTCGTGTGTGTGTGTATATATATATATATATGTATGTATGTATGTAGGTTGATCAAACATACTTGAATTCTTGGTAACCAAAAAATAAATAAATTGTTACCATACGTGTGTGGGCTATATAAACAGATTACATTTGCATTTATAAATCTTTTATTGTTTGTATACACATTTCAATTCGATTTAAGGGTGTAAACATTTAGTTTCAGTTGTTATACATTATTGTAGTGTGAGAATCCCACTTGTAATAGAATGAAGAAATACAATTTATTATTTCATTTTGTTATGAACTACGTTGTTGTTGATTCATTTCAAGTATGAATGTGAATCTATGCTCTATATAATTTATTTCGTGACCTCTATGAATGACATCCACGAAGAGCAAGAGGAAGAAACATGAAAGCTTGATTCGAAACTTCTAATCCACATGGAGGTTGACAACGATGGAGGGATTTTATTTAATTTAGACCACGAATGTCTTTTTTATATGATTCTAGTTGTCTTGTCTCCATTATGTCACCAGACTGTACCGCGTGCTACTTGGATTTGATTTTCATGTTGACATTACTCATGACGTTTATCTACATGTCAACTTAATTAGCTATATAGTGGTGTACGTGGTACATAGACATCGATCTTTATAAGTAAACTTATACATACATACCATGTACATCTTTTGGCATGAAATTTCTTAATATAACATGTAATAATTTGAAACACGCATTATTCATGTTCGTCGATCTCTCTAATCGTCTGTTTCTAATTTCAAAGATTAAAAAAGTAAATTAAATTTGGGGATAAATAATCACGGCTAAATAAATTGCAATAGACAAGCCTCCTTCCTTACTTCCATGCTTGCGGTTTGGTGGTGCCTCTTCGTATCATCGGACTGACCAATTGTCTATGTTTTTGGTTTGTAGATGTGGTCTCTATTAATTTTTGGCAGTGGCACTGTGTTTGAAGGACTTGCCGACAAGCTATTGTAGGATTCTTGGAGGTGGGATGGTGGGATGCGACTCGTGGTGGCAAATATTTTATTTCCTAATTTTGTTAGGGTTTCAATTTTTTTGTTATTTGTTAATTCATAAGAGTTCCTACCTGTTTAGGTAAGATTTCAAAATGATGGTTTCTATATATTGGCGATCTTTATCTGTCTTAATTGTGGTCTTATAAATATTTTAGAGAAAAATTCAGCTCCTATCCCCAAACTATCCTGCTAAGGCCAATTTGATACCAAAACTCTCAAAAGTATCAATGTGATACCCAAAGACGTATTTTGACATCAGCTTGATACTTCCATCAAAAATCTCTAACGGCTCCGTCTATTTGCTAACGTGGCAAGCATGTGGGTTCTAAAAAAGGGTAAATGACTAATTTACCCTTTTCTTTTGTTGATTAATTTTTTCTTTTCAATATTACTTTCATTATTACTGCTGGAACCGGCGAAGCCTATCGATCCAATTTTCTATTTTCCAGACTTTCAATCTCTCTCCCCATCCCAAGCGAAAGAAGATTGTGGTCATATAAAATCGATAGACATTCATGTCCATAACATTTGCTTGGCCTCATTCATATAGGTACCACGCTCCTCCTCTTATTGTCCATGAATCCTTACCAACTCCAGCTCTACAACAGTAGAACATCTCACCAGAACTTGACTGCTCTCCGCAACTACAAGTGGCTTCAGAAACCTAATCGGAGACTCATTAGAAATCCTAAAGCTATAGCACATGTTCCATGAGTCATTGTCTCCATACCTTTCCATGACCCAAAAATCAATAGAACCAGAGGCAGCAAGCCTTCCATAACACCACAGACATATTGAATATTGGCTTTAATTTGATTAGTGGGCAAAATCCAATGTGAAGGGCCCATGGTGGAGATCACGTGGGCATGACTCTCTAGGTTAATTAGGAGATATATGTATGCCTACTTTAACTAGGGAATATATATATGTCTTGCTGCCGCCAACAGATTTTTGGAGTGAGAGATTAGATAATTAACCTAATTATATTTAGGGTTTTGGGTAGAGAGTTTTATTGCAAAACTCTAATTGTATTCTCTCCAATTGATTATAGTGGAATTTCTCGCCGGCTCCGAAAGTGGACGTAGCTCAATCACATTGATTGAGTGAACCACTATAAATTCTTGTGTTCTTGTGTTTGCTTTCTTTTTCGATGTTTGGTTGTTCATCTAGTTCCATATCAATATTGTGTTCGTAACGCTTCCGCACAACAAACTGGTATCAGAGCTCTGGTTCTGAATTAGGAGTTGATTCATTGATTGGAAACCATGGTTGACGAGAAAAAGAAAGGGGATGAGTCTTCAAGTTCTTCGCGTTGGTCAACTTCCAGGCCATCAATTGGTAATGCCAAATTTGAAGTTGAAACGTTTAACGGCACCAACAATTTTGGCATATGGCAGTGTGAGATGATGGATGTCTTGTGTCAACAATAATTAGATATAGCTCTGGAAGATAAACCTGCAGACATAGATGATGTAGAGTGGGCGAGAATTAACAAGTGCGCTTGTGGTTCTATCAGAATGTGCCTTGCTAAAGATAAGAAATTCTTTGTCTTGAAAGAAACTTCTGCAAAAGAGTTGTGGAAGAAATTAGATGACCAATATATGATCAAGAGTGCTGAAAATCGGTTTCACCTGAAGAGGCGGCTTTTTTGATTTAATTATCGATAGGGTGTTTTTGTTTCTGAACACATAAGTGATTTCAATAGGATACATGCAGATTTGGCTAATTAGGATGTGCAAATTAGTGATGAGGATAAAGCTTTGTGTTTGCTAAATTCTCTTCCTGACGAGTATGAGCATTTGATTACAACTTTGTTGCATGGAAAGAATGATGTGAAATTTGATGATGTGTGTAATTCATTGATAAATAATGAGTGTCGAAAGAAAGAGAAGCAACTTCAGAATGTGTCAGGTGAAGCACTTATAGTAAGGGGTAGCTCTGATGAGAGAAAACCTACTGGAAAAAGAGGTAAATCTCGTTCTAAGTCAAGAAGTAAATTTCCTGCAAAAGATGAGTGTGCTATTTGTCGCAACAAAGGTCATTGGAAGAAAGATTGTCCTGAGTTGAAGAATAGAGACAAGAAGGATTCTGAAGTGAATGTTGTAAGAGATGATGAAGATGACGACCTTGATTTTTCTTTGAGTTGTTCATCAGCTTTTGAAGATTTTGAAGAAGATGAGATTAAATTTGCTTTGGCTAGTTCATCTGCAGTTGGTTATTCTGACAAGTGGATTATGGATTCAGGTTGTTCACATCATATGTGTCCTAATAGGGAATGGTTCTCTACTTTCAAGGAGTTGAATGGTGGAGTAGTTTTGATGGGAGACAACAGTCCTTACAAAACAAGAGGGATTGGTACAATTCATCTCAAGATGCATGATGGAGTAGTCAGAGAGTTAACTAATGTCAGGTATGTTCTAAATTTGAAGAAAAATCTTATCTCTTTGGGAACTTTAGAATCAAAAGGGCACATAATTACATTGAACAGTGGAGTTGCTAAAGTTGTCTCTGGTTCACTTGTGATGATGAGAGGTGAAAGATTCAGAAATTTGTATTTTCTACAAGGGAGCACAGTGACAGGTGAAATAGCAATATCTGAGACTATAGATGATGATGTAGACAATACAAAATTATGGCATATGCGTCTTGGACATGATGGTGAGAAAGCAATGCAGGGATTAGTGAAGCAAGGTCTATTGAAAGGTGCAAAGACCGGAAAATTAGAATTTTTTGAACATTGTGTCTTGGGAAAACAGATTAGAGTTAAATTTGGCACCGCAGTTCATCAGACTAAAGGTACTCTAGATTATGTTTACATTGATGTATGGGGACCTACCAAAACTGCATCTTTGGGAGGTAAGCATTATTATGTCTCTTTTGTTAATGACTTCTCTAGAAGAGTATGAGTGTACACCATGAAGCATAAAGATGAAGTCTTAGATATATTTGTGAAGTGGAAGAAGATGATTGAGACTCAGACCGGTCAAAAAAGTAAGAGGCTCAGGTCAGATAATGGTGGTGAATACAAATCTGATCCGTTCTGGAAACTATGTCAAGATGAGGGCATTGTGAGACACTTCACAGTTAGAGAGACACCACAACAGAATGGGTGGCAGAGTGCATGAATCGGACTTTATTGGAGAAAATTTGGTGTATATTGTCTAATGCTGAATTAGGCAAAGAATTTTGGGCTGAGGCAGTTGTGTATGCAAGCCATCTTATTAATAGGTTACCTACTACTGCACTTGAGGGAAAAACTCTCATGGAGGTATGGTCTGGTAAACCTGCTACTGATTATCACTATTTACATATTTTTGGTTGTCTTGCTTATTTTCATGTCAGGGAAAGCAAGCTTGATCCAAGGGCCAAGAAAGCTATATTCTTGGGATTTAATGAGGGTGTCAAGGGATTCGGGCTTTGGTGTCCAGATGTGAAGAAAGTTGTTGTAAGAAAAGATGTGACTTTTGATGAGGCTATTATAGTTGATAAGAACAAGCAGAAAAATTCTAAAGAGCAGAGAATGACCGTAAAGAGTTTACAACAGGTGGAGTTAAAGAAAAAAATTGTTGAAATTCCAATTGATCAAGTGAGTCCTATTGTTGATTCAGATGATTTAAATATTGAGGACATAAGTGTTGAAGTAGAGACTCCAACCTAAGAGCCTACACCGCAAGATGGACCAATTGCAACTACAAGGGGAAAAAGGAATGCTCAAAAGCCAGCTTGGCTTAATGATATGGTGACTTATGCACTTCCAGTTACTGAAGAAGAAATTCCTACTACTTATGAAAAAGCTGTCATACATGCAGATTGTGTAGAGTGGAAGAAAGCTATGGGTGAGGAGATGAAGTCTCTTCACAAAAATAAAACATGGGAGCTGGTTCAGTTACTGCATGGGAAGAGAGCAATTGGTTGCAAGTGAGTGTTTGCTAAAAAGGAAGGCTCACGGTATAAGGCTAGATTGGTAGCTAAAGGCTACGCACAAAAAGAAGGAATTGACTACAATGAGGTGTTTTCTCATGTTGTTAAGCATTCTTCTATTCGTATTTTATTGGCCTTGGTTGCACAATTTGATCTGGAGTTAGCACAGCTTGATGTAAAAATTGCTTTCTTACATGGTGAATTAAAAGAAGAGATATATATGACTCAGCCAGAAGGTTTTAAAATTGCTGGTAAAGAAAATTGGGTCTGCAAACTGCATAAATCATTGTATGGTTTGAAACAATCTCCAAGGCAGTGGTACAAGCGGTTTGATGAATTTATGTTCTGTCAGAAGTACACTCGGAGTCTTTATGATCCATGTGTTTATTTTCGCAAGTTGCAGGATGAGACTCTCATTTATTTGCTCTTATATGTTGATGATATGTTAATTGTATCTAAGAGATAAATAAATTGAAATCACAATTGAGTGCTGAATTTGAGATGAAGGACTTGGGAGAAGCTAAAAAGATTTTGGGCATGGAAATTGAAAGAGATAAATCAAGAGGCAAAGTTTGTTTGTCACAGAAGCAATATTTGAATAAGGTACTACATCGGTTTGGCATGAATGATAAATCTAAACCTGTAAGTACACCTCTTGCCTCTCACTTTAAGTTTAAATCTACTATGTCTCCTAGCACAGATGATGATATGAAATATATGGCTAAAGTTCCTTATGCTAGTGCTGTTGGTAGCTTGATGTATTGTATGGTGTGTACTAGACCGGATATTTCACAGGCCTTAAGTGTGGTGAGCAGATATATGCATAACCCAGGTAAAGGTCATTGGCAAGCAGTAAAGTGGATTCTACGGTATATTCTTGGTTCTGTGGATGTTGGATTGGTTTTTCAGTAGAATAAGACGAGTCAGTGTGTTGTTGGATATGTGGATTCTGATTTCGCAGGTGATTTGGATAAGTGCCGATCTGCTACAGCTTATGTGTTTACTCTTGCTAGTGGACCGGTGAGTTGGAAGTCGAATTTGCAATCTACAATTGCTTTGTCGACTACAAAAGCTGAATATATGGCGGCAACAGAGGGTGCAAAAGAAGCAGTTTGGCTTCGTGGTTTGCTTGAGGACTTGGGAATTATTCAAGAATATGTGGATATTTTTTGTGACAGTCAAAGTGCTATTCATTTAGCAGAGAACCAAGTTACTCATGCTCGTACTAAACATATCAATGTCAAATTTCACAAGATTCGTCAGATGGTGGAGGATGGTGATATTCAACTCCTCAAAATTGGAACTGCAGATAATCCTGCTGATATGTTGACAAAGTCAGTTCCATTGAGCAAGTTTAAGCATTGCTTGAACTTGATTGGTATTTGTAGAATTTGAAATTCCCTACGGGGATATCGGAGCGGTGATTGGTTTTGAAGTTTTACTTTGGAGAATTTACATCAACTAAAGCCACGGTGGAGATTACTGAATATTGGATTTAATTTGATTAGTGGGCAAAATCCAATGTGAAGGGCCCATGGTGGAGATCACGTGGGTATGACTCTCTAGGTTAATTAGCAGATATATGTATGCCTACTTTAACTAGGGAATATATATATGCCTTGCTGCCGCCAACAGATTTTTAGAGTGAGAGATTAGATAATTAACCTAATTATATTTAGGGTTTTGGGTAGAGAGTTTTATTGCAAAACTCTAATTGTATTCTCTCCAATTGATTATAGTGGAATTTCTCGCCGGCTCCGAAAGTGGACGTAGCTCAATCACATTGATTGAGTGAACCACTATAAATTCTTGTGTTCTTGTGTTTGCTTTCTTTTTCGTTGTTTGGTTGCTTATCTAGTTCCATATCAATATTGTGTTTGTTACGCTTCCGCACAACAAGACACAGGCACCCTTCACTACAAAAAACCGCAACACTAAAATTCACAGTCATCTCCTTTGACCTTAGGAAACGGAAGCCGCAGTCTCCGAAACTCCTTAATCTCCAAATCAAAGACAACAATAGGATCCTCCTCGTCATATTGTAGTCCTCAATCACCTAATGCAGCTTCTCGTTTACAATAACGCCTTGACACCTCAATCACCTAATCCGGACGTCAACGCACTGCAATCTGATGAGCACCAATTTCAGATTGCCAAAAAAAAAAAAAAACAACACCGACAACACCAACTCCTCAAATCTCCCGGCAGAGCATCAGCGCAGAACAACACCTCTTGCCCACCATTCGTCAACAACATTATTAGACTACTTTTGATGAAGGACGACTACCAACTTCTAACCCTCAGTTATTAAAGGATAAAAAAGAAGAAGTAAAAATCTCAAAGTGATACAAAATATACTTCCGAACATCAAACTCATTCCTTTGTGTTGATGCAAGCATTAATAGTTTCCATTCTTCGATCACTTCCCTCTCTGTTGGTTCTTTAGGTTGATGCATTTGATTTAAGTGAAAGGGTTTATGGAGGACTGTAGAGGACTTCAGGTTTGTTAGACTGCATGGGCGTGGGTGCTTGGTCAATGGAGTTCTATATTGGCTATAGGAGAGACCTGTGGCAATAGGTCAATTATAGTTAGTTGCGCCTTTCAATTTGTACGGATTCTTCATACGCTGCTCACTGAAACCAAAACTGCCAAATGGAGACTGGATGATTGAAAACTTCCAAACTTACAATACAATGCGGTAGTTCTATTTCGTAAACAAATCCAACATAGGTTCTCACAATCTCTCTTCATTAAACATACTATAAACTTCAACTTTTGGTTTACTTACATGATACGTCTCATTTACAAAAATTCAAGCCAGAAAGGCTGTTCCTCTTTTCAAAATAACAAAAGAAAAAAAAAATCTTTATTTATATAGATATGTACCTTATCATCTTGATTGAGCAAAAACACATGTTAGGGAAAATTTCAAAAAGATGAATTAAATATTTTCAATAAAAGCAGCTGACAATGTAATACATCCTTAAAGACTCGGCATCGTCAAGGTAACATTCCCAACATAGATCAGATGGTGGTAGGTGTCAGAACTCCTCCCAATGTCTAGGATCAAGAAAAAAACTAAAAATCTTAGGACTGTTCTAGAATTCTAGCATTAGGGTCAAGAAGGAAGTTAGCCTAACCTAGCCGCTTATTAATTAAACCCCTCGATCCTCACTGTTGGTTTGCTCCCAAATGATCAACTAGCTGAACATTGGCTGATATTGGCTGCATAGGTTCAAATGATCGACTTGCACGCTGAACAAACATTAATCTAACAAGACTACTTCTGTCTGTGAGGGTTGTTTGAACCCAAAATTAACATTTTTTCTCGATAAGGGGGACTCGAAGGAAACGGGCCAATATCCATGGCCCAAGATATATTTTCGACAAGTTCAAAATATATTGTTTAAAGGCTAAATAAAGCCTACTTGGAAATCAAGTAATCTTGAGTCAAATCTGGATATTCATTGATTTACTATTAATTATCAAATATTCGATAATTAAATATGGTGATTTGCTTGGTTGCCAAGTATTGTACTAGAGGGAGGCTTGGCAGCGAGATATCAGGTTCCGTGGTCTAGTCATGCAAGGAGTTTCATCAAGGAAACATGAATCCTTTTCCAATAAGGCATCATCCTTCGCTACCAACAGAATGCAAGCAATTAAGTTTGCCTACATATGTGGCAATTAAGAGGCATGGTGGACGTACAACAATTTGGTCAGAAGCATGCAATCACCTTGCTTGCAATCATCAAGGATTATTATATAATATATGTAATCTTGTTATGGATGTATAATTGCCCATGCAAGGTTCAATTAAGGGAAGGATCATGGACGTACAAAAGGTTAAAAGCCATGCATGGATCAAGGTTACGTGGGGCTACATATATATATATATATATATATATATATATATCCATAATTAAAGATTGTTGAAGGAGTCCTCGCGATGATACCTGGCGAAGACATATTGCAATTAATACATATCCTACTGCAGTTAATAAGATTACGTTCAGGAATCTAAAAGGTAATTAACCTTACCTAAAACAGTGCTACGACAGAGTAAATCTTTTATTACTTACGATAAATATCAAAACTATTAAGAGTTTTGATTTGATTCAAAGGCCAATAACTGTGGCCTGAAATGTAGTATTGCATTTCTATTTGGAAAGTGAATCTGCAGCAGCCTATATATAGAGGCTAAAGACAATACAGAAGGACATAACTCTCAAATCAATCAAACAAATTATCAAGCCTCTCCGGAGCAACCTACCTGCAACTTACTTGCAAACCAGCGAAGCAAGGGTAACGCCCTCGTAACCCAACGAAGCTAAAGTCACGCTTTAGCAAACCCTGTGCTTTCTCATCAACTTTCCGATGATTGCTTTGCTCAACCTACAACGTTGAGTATCGACTCGGTTTCGCGAAGGGATCACAACCAAAGTCCTTACCCGTAAGGCAAAGAAGTCCTTTTTCGAAAGGCATAGAAAAGAACCTTTTGACGAGGTTGGTGCTCTCCTCATCCACATCGTTTGATTCAGAAGTCAGGTCAAGGGACTCCCCGACGACTGCACCTCGCGGTGCTGGCACGCCTGCGCACACACTCAAAAGAGACAGTTTGCAAGCCATCTGGTTTTGGAGCCAAACATTTTGGCACGCCCACTGGGACCGCACTAGTGTCTTTTTGGATTCACCATCATTGGGATGCCATGGGAAGATCTTTACCAAAAGAAATTCCTAAAGTGACAAGATGACCAATGTTGCCACCACTGGCGATACTGCCATTGATGACAAATTTGAACCCATCATCATCCCTAAGGATGCTAGCCTGGACGAACATATCCGTATCCTTATGCTCAACAACAAGAATTTTGGAAAGCATTTGGCCGGTTCGATTGCGAGATCGGAGCAGCAGATGCGCGAATATGATCAGCGAATGGAACGAAACATCCAGGAGGCCAAAGAACAAGCACGCAAAGAGGTTGTTTCTGAGGTTGAATTGCCTACAGGTGGTGATAAACCTAAACGCCTCACTGGTGAACAGCAGCCTTAAACAAAGGTTGCCTATAGAAAAGGTCATCAACAAGATTGTTCTTCTGACAATACAATTATCTCTAAATAAATATCTGAATTCTCCACTGATCAAGCCAAATACGTGGCTACTGATCAGATGCCTGGGGGGCAAGATGCAGCCCATGTTGATTCCCTTGATAACCAGAAGCAGGTGCATAATCAATTTAATTATGATTATGCTACTGGATGTCATCATGATCTTGGTGAAAGGGGTCAAAAGCATGATCCACTTAATTATCAATTAAGGCATGGCCCACCTTACAAACATCAATTAAGCCTTGGTCATGCTACTAGACGTCATGGTCAAGGTGATCACAATCATGGCCAACTTAATTATCAATTAAGTTGTGGTCTTGAGAAGCCAATCTGTGGCTTTATTAATCAATTCAACTTGAATTCCTTCATCAGTGTTTCAAGGCCAAGCGGTGGCTTTGATATATGTGGAGGACACATCTGCAACCCACCTTGCAAGAATGGCCAAAATAATTATTTTAGTGGCCAATTTGTCTTTCGCGACTGTAAGTTTGAGTATCATCAATACAAGTTAACTCTTGTTTATAATTATCAAGCTCTAAAATTCTTGCAAAAGAAATTTGTCTATGATACTATACAGTCCATGTAGGCGTCTCAATATGATGCCTAGAAAGGAAATAGAGGCAAACAAATGTTTGATATGCCTATTTTTGAAGAAGAGATCAATTCACCATTGTTTGGTGATTCTAAATATGATCTCAACATGGAGCCAATATATGATGAGTATGATGATAATTATAATTTAATTATTGGTTACCAAAATCATATGCAAGAGTACAAGTTCTTTGAGGATCTTGATCATGAGAATTTTTACCAACAATTGGTTAAATATAATGGCCAATCTGTGGCTTATTCTGAAGACTCCATGTTCTATGACATGGTCGTTGCCGACAAAGCCGATCTTGGGACACCGTCATCTCCAAAATTGCAATTGAAGATCATGCTTCGCCAAACAACAAAGATACTTGGGAGGCAATATTACTCTTCCTACGAGCCAAATTTCTTCCAAATTTTTGACGCGAAGTATCTTTGTTGCTTTCCTGCAAGCTCTCACAAGAGAGGTTTTCATGTTATAAATTTTGATGCATCGGAGCTTGGAGTGAAGCATAGGTGACCTCCCCCGTGACCTTCTAGAGGTTAGCCAAACGAGTTGCCGCTAGCTTCTTTCTTTCTTTGCTTTTAATGCTCTGTCAATTTTCAGTTTCAAAAAGGACAAATATACAAAAAGAGTTTCAAATTTGTACGTCGCGGAGGATGCAAAAATTGTGTTCTTGCCTAACATGGCTTGAACTTTCTGATATACTTTAGGCCATTGGTTTTGGCCTGGACACATATACAAGAGGCATTTAATATGCCTGATATGGTATCAACAATATTTTTGCTAGTAATTGGTGGCGAAAATAGAGGGCTGCGCTCAGAGCCAACAAAGTGGCTTTAATTAGATGGTCTCACGAAGAATGATTCGCGAAGGAAAACTGGTGATTGATATACGTGTGCTCACTACACATATATGTAATTAAGGAGAGCTGCAGGTTATTCGCGGAGGATCATTCACGAACACAAGCATTCCTTTCGCATGGGGGGCAATCGGTGGGGTAGGTAATGCGAGCGATTGGTGAATATATATGTGATTGGTCTTTGCTAGAAATATGTACTCATGTGTCATGAAGACTTTTCTTGTCTTGACATCACTGGGGCCAACACCTGTGGCCTTAATTTAATTTTTACTTTCTGAAGAAACTTTCACGGCAAGAGAAGAAATTTGAATGATGGTAGGCAACTTTTGACAAGGTCTTCGCCATGAAGTCTGCGAATTGAGACAAGATGAACATAAGAGCCCGTGAACCAAGACTACCAAGAAAAGTTCTTGTGGCCTAAATGTATTTGGAGATTACTTTAATAGCTAAGCAAACAGGTGGCTCTAGCTGATACTTAATCATGATACACGGTCTCCATCCTATCTTGATACACTGGTACTTAATCAAGGTAGTACGTTTTGACACTATATATATTACATATGTAGCTATGGTGGATTATAATGGTGCATGATGGGACATGATCATGATGCTTGGGCCACATATAAAAAGGAGGAGCACGTGGCCGTTCAACAAGAGTTGAAGTAGCTATTATATTACATGGCCTTGCAATTAATCATGATATATAACAAGTGTTCGCGAAGGCCAATGCGTGGCTTTACAGGAGTTCAAATGCAAAGGCAGGAGTTTGATGTTTTGATATGCAAAGATCTTCCACGAGGAAAGTTAGTTCGTGGAGAACTTTCATCAAGCTCACTCAGATTTTGTCCTTACCAAGATCTTCAGCCAGGAAAAGTTAGTTCGCGAAAAACTTTCATCAAGCTCACTCAGATTTCGTCCTTACCAAGATCTTCCGCGAGGAAAAGTTAGTTCGCGAAGAACTTTCATCAAGCTCACTCAGATTTCGTCCTTACCAAGATCTTCCTCGAGGGGATTTGCCCCTTACTAGGATCCTCCTTTAAGGAGATTTTGTGCAAATTTAAGGAGAGCTTAAGGAGATTTTCGCAACAAATCTTCGCGAGGTCTTCCAAATTTGCATGAGGTCTTCCAAATCTTCGCGAGGTCTTGCATTTGTTAGAGAGCTCAAGGCAAATATCAGAGAAACCTTCGTAAGGAATGTGTGTTCGTGAAGCACATTTAAATCAAGCTTACTGAGATTTCTTCCTCGAGGACATTTGCTCCTCACTTAGATCTTCCTTGAGAAGATTTCTATCTTCCTTGAGGGGATTTCCTCCTTACTGGGATCTGCTGCGAGGAGATTTTCTCCTTACTGAGATTTCTCTTCAAAGACGTTTTGGAAAAAATATCATTGTTAAGGCCCACACCTGGGGCTTTTAAGTTTTTACCAAAATTTCATTTTGTCAAGTGGTGAATTTTCTGCTAATATTCTTGCTCCACTTATGTGTTTTAAGCTCTTTAAGGCCAATTCCAGTGGCCTAAAAATAAAAGTTTTTCATCCAGGTTGATGATACTTTATGGAGCAATTCAAAAACTTATGGTGAGTACATCATCCGCGAGTGTTTGTCTATCAAGATTGAGTTAGAATATGACATTCAAGTTTCATGGCCTAGTCAGAGGCCTATACTTAATTTGTCAAATGATTTCAAGTTTGTACTTATAGTTAAGCCAATGCAAGTGGCTTTAAAGCAACGTTATTGCAAGATTAGTGCTGACTCAAAACCTCTTCAGTCAGGACGGGGAACTTTGACTTCGAGGTTTGGGGGGCAATGTTTGAACCCAAAATTAACATTTTTTCCCGACGAGGGGGACTCGAAGGAAACTGGCCAATATCAGTGGCCCAAGCGATATATTTTCGACAAGTTCAAAATATATTGTTTAAAGGCTAAATAAAGCCTACTTAGAAATCAAGTAATCTTGAGTCAAATCTGGATATTCATTGATTTACTATTAATTATCAAATATTTGATAATTAAATATGGTGATTTGCTTGGTTGCCAAGTATTGTGTTAGAGGGAGGCTTGGCAGCGAGATATCAGGTTACGTGGCCTAGTCATGCAAGGAGTTTCATCAAGGAAACATGAATTCTTTTCCAATAAGGCATCATCCTTCGCTACCAACAGAATGCAAGCAATTAAGTTTGCCTACACATGTGGCAATTAAGAGGTATGGTGGACGTACAACAATTTGGTCAGAAGCATGCAATCACCTTGCTTGCAATCATCAAGGATTATTATATAATATATGTAATCTTGCTATGGATGTATAATTGCCCATGCAAGGTTCAATTAAGGGATCATGGACGTACAAAAGGTCAAAAGCCATGCATGGATTAAGGTTACGTGGGGCTACACATATATATATATATATATATATATATATGCATAATTAAAGATTGTTGAAGGAGTCCTCGTGATGATACCTTGCGAACACATATTGCAATTAATACATATCCTACTACAGTCAAGAAGATTACGTTGAAGACTCTAAAAGTAATTAACCTTACCTAGAAGATTGCTAAGACAGAGTAAATCTTTTATTTCTTACGATAAATATCAAAACTATTAAGAGTTTTGATTTGATTCAAAAGCCAATAACTGTGGCCTAAAATGTAGTGTTGCATATCTATTTGGAAAGTGAATCTACAGCAGCCTATATATAGAGGCTAAAGACAATACAGGAGGACACAACTCTCAAATCAATCAAACAGATTATCAAGCCTCTCCGGAGCAAACCTACCTGCAACTTACTTGCAAACCAGCAAAGCAAGGGTAACGCCTTCGCAACCCAGGGAAGCTAAAGTCACGCTTTAGCAAACCCTATGCTTTCTCCTCAACTTTCCGGTGATTGCTCTGCTCAACCTACAATGTAGAGTATTGACTCGGTTTCGCGAAGAGATCACAACCAAAGTCTTTACCCGTAAGGCAAAGAGGTCCTTTTCTGAAAGGCATAGAAAGAACCTTGTGACAAGGTTGGTGCCCTCCTCATCCACATCGTTTGATTCAGAAGTCAGGTCAAGGGACTCCCCAATGACTACACCTCGCAGTGCTGGCACGCCTGCGCACACGCTCATAAGAGATAGTTTGCCAGCCATATGGTTTTGGGGCCAAACAAGGGTTATATGTGTAGTTGTGCTTAAATATTCTTATGGACGCCATTGCTATATATAAAACATTGTGCCTTTAAAGAAATGGCTGATAAGTTCAATTTGATCTTGGGCATCTCCATTGACATGATGTGCTTAATGGTGACAGTTCATATTCTATATGTTAAGAGAGTTGGGAAGTTTGAAGGTGCAGCTAGTTTCTCTGAGGCTTGTTGACTTTGAGTGGTTCTCTCAAGCCATCTAGACACCAACGAGATAGACAATGAGAGAGGAATCGAAGCAGAAATATGCAAGTCCAAAGAAGTTATTATTTGAAATAGAAAGTTGATAGTAGTTTTGTATAGAAGTTGCTTGAAAAACATGAGGTATTTTATTGTGAAAACAATAATTTATATCCTTCTCTTGGAGCTTTCTACATGCCAATAGTTGTACATCCTCAATGTCTTTGGAAAATTTTGCTATACAGATCTACATAGCATGCAGATCGGATGTGTGATCATGTACAACACGTGATAGAAAGATTAAGGAAGGAATGCATTTTGAACAGTACGATCAGCAATAGACTTCAATGAATGGTCCACGATTGATGACTGGCTAAACCCTTAACCCTCCATCCCTTTCCTTAGAAATTAGCGGCTTAGAATTCTCACGCGTGCTAGACAACGTTGAACAAGGACCAGACATTGTTTCTGGATTCAAATCGAACTAAATAGATCAATAGAAAATTAAATATAAGTGTTATTTTAAAACTTTAATTAGCCATAAGGCCACCTAATATATTTTGTACACATAAGGCCACTTTAGGGCTTAAAACTATCAGATTCTTTTTATATTATACCCATTTTGCCCTCACCATCAATTCAAATCAGATCAATCTCTCTCTTTTCTTCAATCCAAATCTCAAACCCAAATCAATAACAACTCAGTCCTCACCATCTCAACCATTTTTGACTCTGACCTCTTATCTCTCAGCCACGGGACCCGACTCTCTGAGCTCGCCGGCCGATGCATGGCGTTTCTGGCAATGACTCATTTGGTCCAACGCCTTTGCTCCTTTTCCAATTCGCCACTCTCCCTGTTCGACGATCTACACGTTAAGCCGTCTCAGTCTCACGGAGTAATTTTCGTGTTTCGGCTTCGGCGTGCACTGAGAACCTTCTTAGGAAGAGGAAACACGTCGTTTTGGAATGCGGACATCTCCAGCCTCGTCTATCAACTCCAGGAGAAGCTCGGTGTTTTTGTCGCAGCCCTCGTTCCTTTTGGTCGCCCTATGGTAAGTGTTTTCCCCAATTTGATTTGTGTTGGTAAGTGACTGAGATGTTTTTGTTGGTTTGATTTGATCTATACTAGAATTTTGTGCATGTGTGGCTGCATTTTCTGGATTTATGCTTGTTGATATGTATGAAATTGTTTTCAGTTAAAGTCTATTCTGTATGAACTGATCCACTAGGTTTTGAACGGAGTAAGTTTTGAATGGAAGGTTTTGATTTGAGAGGCTTTGATGTTTTGGTTTTTAAAATTAGGTTCATTTTTCAGTTGTGTATGGTGGAGGACTGAAACAGTAGAGGTGTATGCTTTAAATTTGCGTCTATGGCTGTAGTATAGTTTAGATTTAACAAATAAAGGTACCAAGAGTTTTTATAATCGACTATGGAAGTAATACACTGGTCTTAAAAGCAAGAAAAACAACTTGCACAATCAGAAAAAGGAAAGGGAAAGGAATAAAAAGGCACTTTCTTATTGTTGCATAAACATTTTATATTACAATTAATCTTGGCCTACCAAATATTGTCTAATTTTTTATGTTTTTGATCAAGGTAGAACCCTACCATTATGTTGATGATGTAGATTCTAAGATGGCCAAAACAAGGCAGTAGTACATACTTCTTCAAATAACTACATGCCTGCAAATGGCCAAAACACTGGAAACTTCATTACTGTATATTTCTCCAACTTTATCTTTTCTATATTCCTCAAAATGTTCATACCTTTATTGTCTTTCAGTCAAACATATTGTTCTCTTGCCTTTTTCAATGTCATTCATAGCGATATAACAAGCATGCAAAAGTGGTTCATGCTTACTAACGTTAAGCACCTAAGTGTATTGCTAATTCAGTAAAGGTTCTTATTTGGAGTGGAAATTAGAAAAATCTTATTCTTGCAAAATTTGTCGTCTTCATGACGTCTTACTTTTAACAGTTCCACTCCATCTTCCTATGGAGCCCTACTCTTCACTTGAGTACCAGTGAATGGAATATCTAGGTATTTAATCACTACGGTCCAATTAGATTACATGGAATATCTAGTAATAGTAGCTTTCTATCCATATGTTAGTATATTTCCAAGCTGATGTTAGTAGGTTTTTAGTTTTAATTTTGATTGATTTCATTTCAGTAGCTCTCTAAAGTTTTTAAAGTGGCTTTTCAACATAGTGATAATAATTTTCTATCCCTATGTTAGTATACTTTCAAGTTGATGTCAGTAGGTTTTTAGTTTTAGTCAGTATCTCTCTATAGTTGCTATAGTGGCTTTTCAACATAGTTATAATAGATTTCTATCCCTATATTAGTATCTTTTCAATATGATGTCAGTAATTTCTTTGTTTTCATTTTGATTGATTTCAAGTGGTCTTTTCTTAATAGCTTATTAAATTGGAAAAACACGATTATGAATGAAATTCATTTTTCTTCTTGTTGTGATTTCATAACCCTAGAATTTCTTAAGAAAATAATTCCATAGGTTATCAGAGAAATCTAGAGACAGAAACCGAATTGTTTTACATGTAGATTAAACAACTAACCTACAACAAAAATGTAGCAGCAGAAGAATGTTATACCTTAACTCTTACTATGCCAAACCAGCTAATCTGCAGACTTAGCATTTGAAACCGAATGGCCCAGGGAAAGTATTTGAAAATGTTAGCGTGAGTAGACAAAAATAATAATCTTAAACAAGAGGGTAAGATAAAGAAGGTTGTAATACTTTTCCGATTAGTTCTTTCTTAAAAACCAATGCATGCAACATTTAAAAAGCTTTCTTAAAAAAGAACTAGCCCTGCTGATTAAGTAAAAAGGTAGAACATGGGGAAGGAAAGGTCATCATACAATAAAAAGCCTCCCAAGCTCCTGTTGGAGCCTCCCAGGTGGTGTCGTCGGGTGGCGTGCCGCCTTGGTGGTGTTATTGTCATATGGGTTCCTTCTTTATCTTGCTGGCATTGCTGCAACTGTGCTAGGGGTAGGTTTCTGACTGGCGGTGCAAGGATCTAAATCGAATCAACTTGGCCGAATACCATCAACAAATCAGATGGAGGCAGGCTGGAGCTGATAAGGGTATGATTTCTTTTGATTGGAGATCTGCTTGGCGGCAGGGAGGTTGTACCATCAACGACTTAGTTTTGATGGTGATTGCTTGAGGTTGGTGATAGACGGGTTGAGCACCAGATCCAGCTTGCCAGCGGTGGTCGCACAGGTTTTCTTCTAGGTTTGTTGAAGTGGTGAGTATAAGCAATGGCATGGTGGTGGTTGACGAGGATTGGGTTGGGTCGTGGTCACAAGATGGTGAATGGATTGTCAAACGTCCCTTGAAATCATTGTTGGGAGGCGGCGGCAGTTACTTAGAGTGGTGACCATGTGAAGACCCGAAATTTCATTAGATAAATTTTTATAATTCAATAATTGTTCGGATATATGAATTACGAATATTGAGACTATTTCGTTAGTTGTTGTGCGAGAAATTCGGTTTCGAATATATTTTATTTTCAAAACTAACGTTTTTAGAGAGTCGTGAAAATTGACTTTTTATATGTATAAAATTTGGGAAAACTTCCTTCATGAAAGTTGTAGATCTCGTTGATACGGACTCGTGCATATATGGAACGTGAAAATCGGAGTTCGTACGAGAAAGTTGTAAATGTCTGAAAGTTCGAAATTTTCTATAAATATGAGAAATTATGAGATTTTTTTTATAAATCCCGAAACTTCTCATTTTTGCTTTTTACCCCCCAAGAGCCCCTCCATTTTGTACGGAAATCTGGGCTCCTCTTCTTCCGGCCATATCTTCCTCCTCAGGCCACCAATCGACTTGATTCCAAAAGCAATTTTGCTCGCCTTGACGTCATTTACAACTTCCCAGAAGACACTGAGGTGAAAAACAGATTGTAGAAGGTGGTACAAGGCCGAGAAGATGCACAGCCCCGCAGGAAATTGCCTCCACCTTCTCCGGGCGATTTCTCCCTCCTCAAGTGAGTTTTTGACGTGAAAGCCCAAATCAGCTCGCCTCCTCCCCATGAGTGGACTAGTGGTCTCCTTTTCTCCCCAAAGGGTGTCTACTCGGCGGAGGAGCTCGAGATCGATTTGAGCCTGATTTGAAGTCAACGACGATATCTCGAGTTCTAGGCCACCAATATTCGTGTTCTTTCCCTTGTTGAACTCGTATCAAGGAGCTGAACAAGCTTCAAGAAGAATCGAGCCGAGTAGTTGAGGTTTTGACGTCGAACGGAGCACCTACCGAATTATGGAAATTTTCTGACCAAACTGAAGCTTCCAAGGTACTTTTCGATTACTTCCCATTGTTTTCTGATCACGAGCTAGTTATGAAAAATGTTCAGAATGTTGAGATGAAGAAGAGAAGCCCGGCCTCGACACCATTGGCGATGCCGACGGCGGCTCTGCCACTAACTCTGGCGCTCTTTTCCGGCCATCTCCGGGGGTCACATGAGTAGTTTATGCTCATTTTTAGATTCTATATTTCGATACGATCATTTCGATATATCATACACAATCTTTTGATATCATATGATTCAGTTATGAATTTTAGCAATTTCGATTGGTTTCAATCGTTCGATTTGTGATCTGTGAAGATTGGACCGTTCGATGAACTTGTAGTTTTGATATAATGATCGTATGACTGTCCCAGTGACTTTGTGTGGTCATGGGCGAAGATCCGACCGTTGGATCGTATAATTATAAAACAGTGATTTGGAAGGCGATTCGTGAGAATCCGTCCGTCGGATTTTCGTATAATTTAGAAAACCGACTGTTGGGTTCTCATTTAAGTATGTTTTTGGGTTATGGGCTAAGTCAAAGTCATATTTTATTAGGTGATTGACGGTTTTACTTGGGTGAACGAATGTGGTTGTGAATTTAACGATTTTGAGACGTAGCGGGAATATCGAGGTGAGTAAATCGCAAATGGTTCATTTATGAACCGAAATTTAGTGATTTATATTGAATTGTGAATGTGTGGAAATTGTTTTAAGAAAATAAAGATTTGTTTGAAATAATATGAACTTGATGGACTACGGTTTATAGGGCTGCGACTCGCAGGTAATAAAATGAATTTTGTTTTAATGCATGTGAACTATAGGTTGTATTAGTAGGCATTCCTGCGTGAATGTCTATGTATATATATTATTTACGTAATGATATATATTTATTGATGGATTGTGTTCAAGAAACAATATGCATGATTGTGTTGCTATTATTGTTTGGATGTTTACTTTTTGAGAACGATATATTGAGAGAGTTTTTGAGTTTTATTGTTTGAGAAATAATAAATTGTTTTGGTCTGTGGAGACCAATAGGTCACGAGTGTGACCATGTCATACTATCAGTGAACCACACTCTTGTACCGGGCTGGTGGTTGTTAATAGCATTTTAATTGTGAACACGCTCTTGCGCCGAGCTGGTGGTTGCGATCAGTTAGAGCTCTAGTCTGTCTGCCAAATGTTGAGTGGTCTTATGAGGGTAACGTTGAGGTTACTTGGGACGCATAAGTATGAGTTTTAAAAAAGAGTCTTGAGAGTATTATTTCCTTTGTGATTCAGTGTTTTTTGGAGTTACTTTGTGTGTTTTTATTATTAACTTAAATGGTGCAATCTCTAAATTTACTCATACGGGCTTTCAAAAGCTTACCGGATTTTGTGTTGTTGCAATCCCGGTACACTATTTAAACGGTGTAGCTGACAATCCTACAGGTCAGGAGAACCAGGGTGATGATCGTGCGGTTTTGAGTGATAGTATTGATTTACAGTGTTGTATTGTGAGGTTTATTATGCTCAATGAGCTTTACTATTTTATTTGGTGAGAGTGTGCTTTAATAAGTAACTTGAGGATTTGGTTTATGTAATATTGAGTGGTGTGAGGCGTGATGGTTTATGAGAAAAAATTCAGAACGTTATTGTATTTGTTATTATTTATTTTTCAGATTTTAATTTTATTATTCAAAATTCGGGATGTGACAGACCAGGTCGACTGCGGGGTGGTCTCATGATAGTGGGGGTTTTGGTCCATTTGTCCTTTTTTCCGAATCGGCGAAGTGTGGGGATGCAAACTATTGCTTCAAATGTCTGGGCTTGGGCTCTTATCGCTAGTTTGGCTGCGTTATTGCTTTCTGCTTTTTTCTTTTAGTCTTTTTTTGTTGTTTTTAGTTTTTAGATCTATTTGTCAGATTTCAAATAATTAAGTTCAGACTGTTTCAACTTAAGGTTGTTGACATGAATTTTGATTAGTGGTTGGTTTTAGGTAGATGGTTCATTGTTAATAGAACCTAGTCTTTTGTTGGCTTAAGGTCGTGTGTTTCATTATCAGCTTGTGTTTAGATTTCCAAGAGATCCTGGGATTGCCCACCCAATAGTTATTTATTGTCGTTAGATTTTGTCCTAGTTACTCCTACCTATTTTGGTCAATTTAGCTCGATTAGCTGCCCAATTCGGCCTTTGTTGTCAGATCTATTGACATGTCAGTCTCTTCTCTTTAGAAGCTGGATGTGTAGCATGATTCTAGAATTATTTGTCTTCAGTTGTAATTGTTAGCATTGAAGCCACCTTCAAGTATAAGGGCCAAGTTATAGCGTAGTGGGGCTTTAGAGTAAGGGATATCGTACCAAGGAATTGGTAAATCCCACTCTAGCTAGGGAAGACCTAGAGGAAAATTAGAAAATATATGCAAATGTACAATCACAAACAAAGGCTCGCAAGTGAACGAAAGTTCATGGTGAGTATGTGCAAGATGGCGTGTAGAGATTTGATTTTGATTTTGCGAATGGTATGGATTCAAATTGAGCCAACAAATTGTTATCAAATTGATGGGAGTTAGGGCATCGAGTTTCACCTTTTGCCTCCCTTGCAAGCATTGAAGCAATTGAATATGAATGAAGCAAAGCTAATTGTTCAACTACTCTCTTAGCATCGGGATAGGACTACTAAGGCTTAAACCTCTTTCATTTTATTAACTCTAACCGGATAAGTCTAGAACTAACTACCTAGAGACAAATTCAATTACCGGATATGTATCAATCCTTTGCCCCTAAATGCATAAAAGCTTAGCGTTTAGATAACCAAGCAAGAAAACTAATCCTATCTCTAGGTGATTTTATCTCACTACCCTCACACACACACATGGTGTGCTTTCATGCACTATTTTACCAAAAGGTAATCAATCTCTAAGCAAAACTTCATGTCATGCCAAGCACATAACTCAAATTGATTAGGTCTAAGTAATGCATTCAACCATTGAATTAGCATGTGAGAATGACAACATGAATTTGCATCAATTTATAAACAAAAGCATCAATACAAGCAAGTTTGGCTAGGGCTTTCAACCCTAACCCCAAATAGTTCACTACTCACACATAGCTAGATACACAAGCTTCAATATTCTATTAAACATCAAATACATAAAGAGATAGGGAGTAAATGGTGACTATTAATGATGCCGGAAGCAGTGGAGATGGGTCTCCAAGAACATGATGTCGTGGTAGTCACCTCCTTCTCCTTGCTCCAAGCTCTTGGTACTAGTGAGAATGGTGATATTTAGAATCTCTAAGGTGAGTTGTGGTGTTGAGTAGTGGTGGAAATTGTGGTTGTAGTGGTGAAAATGGTGGTGTGTTCTCTAGAGAGAAAATGGGTCTAAGCCAGGATGAAGATGATGGATTGGAGCCAAGAATGATGAAGATTAGGTCTTTGGCCTCTTTTGATCAGCTGTGTCCCTTTGGTCCTGATTACACGTATTTTTATACATGTAGTTCTATCTAAAATACTATAATTAAGTTAATTCTCAAGTAAATTATTAAGTAATTGATTCATTTTTATTTATTTTCTAGGAAATAAGTGGGATTGAGGAAATAAAAAAAAAAGACGCGAAATAGAGCAATTCGGAGCTTTTAGCAAAAAGACGAAATTGTGGAAATCTTAATTAAGCAATTAAGTTAATTGACTAATTATGCAATTAAGCACAAAACGCGGTCTGTTGGCTTTGCTTTAATTGCAAAGACTAGGTCATAAGATGACAGCAACATGGCCTGCACGTGTCACCTTACCTCACCAGCTCTCTATTCCTCCATTTTCTTTTGGTTTATTAGCCGTTGATCTTCTTGGGACCCCTCGCCTCCATCATAATCCAAGCGTCCATTTCTTGGCGAGAGAGAGATATGTATACAACCATCTCTACCACTATGAGAAGAGAGACCAGAAAAGACAGCACCGCGGCACCACCAAAAGGGGGGCAGCCTTTGGGCTGCTCTCATCCCACTTTTCTCTTCCATTTTCCATATTGTTTTAGTTTTAGTTTAGGAAATTGAAGGATTACTCACTCAAAGATTCAAGGATTCATCAAAAGCTTCTATTTCTATAAGATTCAAGACTTGGGTAATTGTGAGAGTTTTAATTCAAGACTAGTCATGCTACTTGTTTAGCTATTTGTGATTATTCTTGTTTTCTCCGACAGTTCTCTTCTCTTTTGTATTTGAATTTTGTAATTTTGATGTCTATGTTATGAGTTGTGAGTAATTTCCTTGTTGGGGTTAAGGTTGTGTGCCCTAACCCAAATTTTGTGTAAAAGATGTTTAATTTAATATAATGATGCAATTTGCATATGATAGATGCTTATATCAATTATTGTCGGGTATATGTCTAGGAGCCTAGTCAACTCTAGGGTGTGTATTTAATTTGAGCATGTCTACGTCGGAGTTAGAGGCTTGATCTCCTCTAATTCCTAAGCTAGAAACCCTCAATTTCGTATTCGAGGGGTTATAAGTATGGTGATTTACACCCATTAAATGATTGCGCAGGCGGGTTGCTTAGATGTCTAATTCCTCGATCTTTAGGCCTCTTGATGTGACTTAGTGTGTAACGTCCCGAACCTAAATTTACCCGTTTACTAGTCATTTGGATGGTAAACAATAATTAATTTCATTTTTACTTTGTTTCGATACTTTTAGTGATCCTATAAGTTGACTTTTTGTTCGGGTCAAAATTTAAGAAAATGTTTTTCATAAAAGTTGTAGAGGACGTTAAACCGAGCGCGTGCATATGTGGTTCGTAAAAATCAGAGTTCGTATGCGAAAGTTATAAGCGAAATACTAAAGTTATTGTTCATGGTAGAAAGTATAAATTTGAATTTTTTACTGTGGCGGGTAACTTTTTCTTTTCTCTTCCTCTCTCCTCCCTCCCGCGTTTTTCCTCTCCCTTTCGGCGTTCTCTGCAACTCCGGCTTTCCCCACTCCTCCGGCCACCTGGTAGCATAAAGCCAACATCTTTGAACTCGTCTCCGCTCCCTCTAGGCGCCTGTGGTGGTGTTTTGCGGTGGCTCGGCCCGAGGAGCTCGGATTTGAGCTGTAAAGTTCACTGTAGCAATCCGGAAGTTTCGTCGATTTCCGGCGATTCCGGCCATCTCCAGCCACCAAACCGGCGTCGAAGGTTTGGTTTTTGCCAAGGATCATTTCCCCCCAAGCCTTGAGCCACGATTTGCAGTGTAGAGGAGAAATTGAAGATTTGAAATTTTGGGTTACTATTCACGGTTCGGGTTCAAACTTCTCCTTAATTGTTGAGGTACTTCTACTCATTTTCTGACTTGGTCATAGTTGAGAGAATTAATTGGTGTGTTGAGAAGGTGCTGCTGCCAAAATTTGGTGGCCATTGGAGCTGGTGGCATTGGTGGCGGCGCCGCCACTGTGGGCGGCGGTGGTTAGGCTAGCTTTTTAATTCCAATTTCTGGCTAGTTAAATCCTATAATTATCCTAGAACTTGTATATGAAGTTTGGTGAGGATTGGTGGAGTTTTGAATCGGTTATAAATTTCTAAAGATTTGGATTTCGATTAATGTTAATCGTGAATCCGATTGTCGGATTTCCTCCATAATTGTTGTAAAGTCTGAATTTGACGATTGGGCAGTGTTGGTGAAGTTTGGTTGGATGTGGAAGAGAATTGGAGTAGTTGAGGTTATGAGTTTAGGATTTAATTATTGTTTATCGTAACATTATTTTCTTCCCGTCCGGTAATTGTTAGTTTACGAATAATTGTGTACAGGACGAGATACCGACTCCTCACTTGACGAGGATCCTTACGCTTGGATACCACTTTAGCCGTATACTGTGAGTGGACGTTTGATTTTAATTCATGCATGCAATTAAATTTTCTAAGTTACGAAATTATTTAAATTATCTTTTATTTAATGAGCATATTATCCGATTTTTAATTGTGGAATTATTTATCGTTCGAATTTCAGATTGGAATTTGTTATGCTCCATTTTAAATTTGTTATCTGAAATAATCTTCGACGATTTGTTTTCCGAGATTATTTCCGGAAATGAAAGTATTATTATTTGTTAGTAGATTTGAGTTTTCCGAGGAATCTTCGGAAATGGGAGATTTTTTTGAGATTATCAACTTATTTTATTTTCGTATATTGGTTTATAATTTCGAGTTTATGTTGGCGTGCGGGGTCACGTCGTTGGACTATATTTCTTTCTTGTGAGACTTCGGGGAAGTCTTACTGATTTTCGATTTTCGTATGGTTTTTACCCACCATACCTGGGTCGATATATTTTATTGCTAGCTAGCCTATTAGTACTCCTCCCTGCTTACTATGTGTTCGTGGGTGAGTAGAGCAGAGCATGGGATGCTCCAGAGTGTGGGACACTCCGACCTGAGCCTGAGAGGCTCCCTTCTTTCGTGTGGTGATGCTTCTTCCCCATATTTATATTATATTATTTTTGACTAGCGCGGCTGGTCCGATTTCCCTAACCAGCGGGGTTGGTCTTATTTTCTTGAGTATCAGAGTTCTTTCCTTTTTGCTTGGTTGTGACTAGCGGGGCTAGTCGGTTTTCTTGAGCTGAACTAAAATTGTTGTGTTTCTTCAAATTGTTAAATGCATCGGGTTTTTAAAGAAATATGTGCGGGAAAGTATAAATTTACTTTCTCCTTATAATTACTTATTTTGTCCACTCACGCTAACGTTTTTATATACTTTTCCCCTGGGCCCTTCGTTTTCAAATGCCCAGTCTGCAGAGTAGCTGGTTCGGCATAGTAGGATTCGAGGCATAGCATCTGCTGCTGTTGTTTTCATTGTAGGTTAACTGTTGAACCTACTTGTATTTTATTTTTCTCTTCCTCTTTTAAATTGCTCTGATAACCTGTGGGACAAATGTTGTAAAGTTTGGGAGTTGCACATGTGTTTTGGTTTATGTTGCAAGATTCGTATTATAGTTGTAAATTGTGGAGTTGTTGTGATTCGGGGAGCAGGGCGGCTCCAGAAGAGTAAGGATGGTTTATCAGTGGTGTGAATATGTTATTTACAGGTTTTTGGGTAGTCCATTTTAGGGGTGACTCTGCTGAATTTTTGGTAGAGTTATTCCTAAGGTGGGCCCCACAGGGCCACCTCGGATTTCAGGGTGAAATTCGGGACGGGTCTTGTCATAGTGACCTTGAACCGGCCCTAATTCATGTCAAGTGAGTTCCTACGACCCTTGAACCGGAGTAGGAGTACAATGAAAGGGAATTTCGGTCCTTGAGCCTTGAATTGCCTTGGATACGACTACCGCCAAAGTAGGAAATTTACAACTACATTAGATTAGCTTCTGACACATAAGATTTGCGTGAATGAACTTCCCTAGCACCCAACATTCCAATCTATTTGGTTTACACTTTTATTAATTTCTTTGTATTTTTATTAATTTCTTTACATTTCATTACATTTTGTTAATCTAAAATCATCTCTCAAAATATTGAACTCCGACTCATTGTAAATAATTATCCCTAGACTCTTAGTTTTGATTAGGCTTTGGTGAAAATCAAAGCCGAGCATTGCTGAGGCTTGGTGCCTTATATTAGCATTTTTATTTGTTTTACTTTCCTTTATTTTCTTAGTGACTTTAGTTCCGACTATCCAAGGATTGTAGGTTAGCCACTAATTCTTGTGCTACGATAATTTTGGGCTTAATTCTTCCATATCTTAATACGATTCGTACGCTTGCAAGAGTATATGCATCAAGTCAGGTCCTAAAGTATGAAAGAGATGCTCTTACACCATTGTCCCCCAAATGGTCCCAAATTTGCAAGAAAACAAAAGGATACGGTCTATGGAGATGTTTGAATTTCAAGTGGTGGTAGATTCTCACAACCATGGTCCTCCTTTGTTGGGGAAATGATCCTCCATGAGTGGCGGTTCACGGACAAATTTCACCTAAAAAATCGCCGGAAAAGTTGATTTGCAATTTTCTTCCAATCTTTGTGTCTTCTTTTCCTATCTTCAAATCTCCTCATTTTAAACCTCAAATGGTCATTTTATTCTCACTGCATGGTTTCCTACAAACAAAAGGAAGTTTATTAAAAAAGGTATATAGCATAGAAGACAAATCAATTTTTATAGTTATGGGGCACAATTGCATAAGTAATTTGTGACTCAACAGTAATCTTTTGTTGGGTGTTAATTGCTGTGTAATTGCAGTTTATTAGTGTTGGTATATATACCTTCCGCGCTCAAGTATCGGAAGCATCAAACTCGTATTACACAAGCATGACAAGCTCCTAGCTGAGGATTCTGATACCCCTCAGGGCGTTATCGGGGTCTCGATCGTCCCACACTGAAAGAAATGGAACTAGGCTCCCACAAATCTCGTACATTAGAATCATCTCCAACAACTCCAAAGAGGTAACTGTTTACTATCGCTTTCCATTATCATTATCATCTAACATAACTGACTTAGGCATCGGAGCGTTGAAGGCCTGCACACCCGGTTTTCCCACTGACCTGTGTCCTTTTTGCAGATAATCGAGACCTATAGCGATAGTGGCAGACCGATACATCCCTTGTTCAGCTGGATCAGACCCCTCTCGATACAACTAAAACATTTGGTGCCAAAAGGACTCCCTCAGTTCCTTGCTGGCAGGTCACCACATAGCGAATGGTCATCAGCACTCCAAATACCAACGACGACGGTCCACCTCAGGAGACCGCGACGCAAGAGGTCCAACGTACCCTCGAATTCCAAAGCCCTCCAACCGAGGCACATTCGATCATGACTACTGATCCGACAATGACACTCTAAATCGCCATATGTGACCTAATGGAGACGCGTGCACAGGCTGAGACCGAGAGGGTAGCGGCTATAGTAACTCGCCGAGAGATTGGAAACATCACCAAACAGAATCGCATCCTGCGGGTAGGGCTCCAGTATCGAGTCTCACACGAGGAAGCGACGGATCGAAACAGCTAGCAAGAAACTCTGATGCCGACCATTGATGGAGTCCCGACACCAGGGGCATTCCTTACTACGGACCCAGGCACTGGCCTCACGGGCATCCTCGCACACCGAAGCGACACATCAGGAAATCCTATGGGTCCCACACCGGGTAGTACTAGTACCGGGCCCAGGTGATCTACATGAATTTCCCTCTTCCAAGGACAGCTCGGCGCGACGCCAGCACCACAACTAGAACTCGATCCCCTAGGGACCCATGACACAGGCACAGCCGCCAACGTACCTCCACGGGACCCCAACACTCGGCTGCTGCTACAAATGAACGAGACTCTTGCCTCCCTATAAGCATGAATTGAGAATGGTTAGAGCAGAACGGGTTGCCAACCGGTAACGGCAGGGTTCCAAGGTAAGGTGGGCCCATTCACTCCTTGGATTCAGGCCGAAAAAAGCCCACAAGAGGCCAAGCCCTTCATAATCGAGCAGTACAACGGCACCCGCGACCAGTACCACCACCTGGAAGTTTTCCAATCCCTCCTGCATGGAACCCGATACAAGGACGCAATGGCGTGCCACACATTTGAAGAAACACTCATAGATGAAGCCCTACATTGGTTTCTCAACCTACCTGCAAAATCAATCGATAGCTTCCAAGAACTCGGAGACAAATTCCTTCGCCGATTCATCCTTTGTGGCAGCGCCTACCTATCGCACCACCTCCTGACCTGTTCAGGCTAAAGCAACGACTGAACGAGCGGCTACGAGACTTCGTCCCCCGCTGGCATAGGCAAGAAACACAATGTCGTTCCCTTGATCCAACCCTCGCAGCATCAGCATTCAAGCAAGCATTGCAACCCGGGCACTTCCTACTGCAAATCAAGACAAATCCCCCCACGACATATGATGACCTTCTAGACGTTGCTACCGAGTTCACACTGGCCTAGTTCGACACCTTTGGTTGCGATACCACAACCAACGCCCACCCGGCCAACGTACCACAAATAAACAACCCCAGTGGGACCTCCGACGACAGGGGTAGGGGTAGGGACAACAGCAGAGATAAGATCACCCAACCCGATAGAGCCGCATACGAGCGGCAAGGATGCAACTACAGAAGGATAAGCAATATGGGAAAAGCCCCGAGAAGCCCAAGCTTAACTCATCCAGCAGTCGATACGGCGAGACGCTATACAGCGGCACGCAACATAGAGATCACCAACATCACAAACCAGCTCGATACGAGATCTACACCACCCTCACCGCCTCATACGAAGAGATCTGGAACAGTCAAAAGGATAACATCCCACGCCCACCGCGGCGAAAACCTGGTCAGGCCAAACCGCGTGACAATGACATGTATTGTGTGTACCATAATGAACTGGGTCACCCCTACCAATATCTGCTGACACTAAAAAACGCCATCGAGCACCTCATCCAGGGAGCCAACTTTCACAATATCGCACCCCGGCGACAGGGGCAAACGCCATTGACGTTTACATCCACATCCTTAAGATACATCGGGGCACACCATGGGCACCCGAGACTTACCATGCACAAAGAGCCAATGCCCCCGGGGCCAGGAGGTGCTAGGACTTAGCCACGGCTACCGCACTCCAGAAGTAAAGTGGCACTCGATCACCTTTAATCGAAATGAGGTTACCATCAAGAAGCACCACAACAACCCATTCCTAATCACCCTGATCATCGACCACTATCGATGCTACTGGGTCCTTGTTGATAGCGGCGCCGCGGTCAGTGTCATATTCGGCAGCTGCTACGAGGCGTTGTAGTGAGATAAAAAGAAACTCACCCTAGATCATGAACCGTTGGTTAGCTTCGCGAGAGAAATCACACAACCCTTGGGATCGATAACTTGCGAATCACACTTGGGGGAGGCAACACTATCGCCAGCATGACAACACACTTCATCGTTGTCGATTGTCCCTCATCCTAAAAAGTCATTTTAGGGTGAGACACCATTTGGGGACTCCAATGCTTCATCGCAGGACACATGCTCATGATGAAAATACCCAACCCGAGAGGCATCTTCACCGTCTGAGCCGATCAGGAGCTAGCGAGACAATGCAACTCATTGACTATCATGAGAGGACGCGGCAGGCGAGAGGTTCTCTTATCCTCGGACCCGCCTTCTCCCTCTGATAAACCCAACGACTTGATGGAAGATCTCGATACTCACAGCAAGAAAAGGGAAGACAAGCGCAAACTCAAACACCCGAGACCAGACTCCTTGGAGGAGCTTCTATCTGTCCCCATATCTGATACCCACCCAGACCGTAAAGTCAAGATTGGCTCCAAGACAGACCCAGAGTTCTAAAGGGAGCTAATCGCCTTCCTCAAGAGCAGGCAGGAGGTATTCACCTGGTCCTACGCCGATATACTAACCCACAAGCTCAGCATTTCTCCCGATGTCTCCCCTGTCAGGCAAAAATGACTCACCTCACGGAAGAGAAATACAAAGCCATCCAAAACGAGGTCAAGAAACTCCAGGACATCAGCTTCGTCAGGGAGGTCTCCTATCGACATGGCTTTCCAATGTGGTGATAGTGCAGAAACACAACGGCAAGTGGCGTATGTGCATCGATTACACCGACCTGAACAAGGCTTGCCCGAAAGACGGTTTCCCCCTGCCATGGATTGATCAGCTAGTTGACTCCACCGCTGGCCACAAACTCCTCAACTTCATGGATGCCTTCTCAAGTTACAACCAAATCACTATGGAGCCCTCCGATCAGAAACACACTTCCTTCACCATCGATAATTACTTGTACTGTTATATGGTAATGCCATTCGGTCTTAAAAACACAGGGGCCACATACCAAAGACTGATCAATGCCATGTTCGCAGACCATATTGGCAAGATAGTGGAAGTCTATGTAGACGACATGCTTGTCGAGCGTCACCATCGAGGATCACATCAAGAACCTAGGTATCGTTTCTGACATTCTGCTCCAATATGGCATCTGACTAAACCCTGACAAATGCGTGTTCGGCGTACTCGGTGGAAAATTCCTAGGCTTTGTCGTTAGCGAGAGAGGCATCGAAGCGAACCCCAAGAAGGTACAGGACATCCTCGACAAAGCACCACCAAAAACAAGGAATGAAGTTCGATCATTCACCAAGAAGGTTGTTGCTCTCGCCCGCTTCATATCGCGCTTAACCACAAATACGCTCCATTCTTTGAGCTCCTCAAAACTCACCGTTTCGAGAACATCAATTGGGGGACCGAGCACGATAAAGCTTTTCAGGGCCTCCGCTACTACCTGGCTTCAGTACCTACTCACTCTAAGCCCATCCCAAGGGAGGTTCTTTACATCTACCTAGTGGTATCAGCTATTGCAATCAGCACGGCCCTGGTCAGGCTGAAAAACAGCGAAGAGCTGCCAGTTTTACTACACTGGCAAAGGTTTCAACGATGCTGAGTTAAGATATTCCGATATTGAAAAGTTTGCCCTCGTACTCCTCACAGCCGCCCGACGATTGCGACAATACTTCCAAGCACAAACCATACATGTAATGACCAACCAACCCCTGAAGCAGGTCCTCCAGAAACCGAAATCCTCGGGCAGGCTGGTCAAATGGTCTATCGAACTCGGCGAGTTCAACATCCAGTACACACCACGCACAACCATCAAAAGGTAGGCAGCTGCAAACTTCATTGCCGAATTCATACCTCACACCTCTGGCAGAAGCCTCATCTGAACCAAAGGACAACCCGAGGTGGAACCTCCATGTAGATGGGTCTTCCAACAACAAGCTCAGTGGGGCCGGCGTGGTCCTAACAGATTCGGAGGGCAACACATATGAGTATGCACTACAATTCAAATTCAAGGCCTCGAACAACGGAGCAGAATACGAAGCACTGATCACTAGAACTCAGCTGGCCAAGGAACTGGGTGTCACACACCTCGCAATCTTTAGCTACTCCCAGCTCATAATAAACTAGGTCAACGGCGGTTACCAGGCTAACGAACCACATCTATCCAATTACCAATCACTCGCCAAGACCCTACTCCAGCGGTGCCTCACCAGTTATACATTCACCTTGATCCACAGAATGTAAAATAGCAAAGCAGTCGCTCTCGCTCGACTGGCAACATCGCCCCTGAATATTGATATAGGCAGTCTAAAGCTGGAATTCCCGGACAAATCGAGTATCGACAAGCCCTTCAGAGATATTCCTCACGGAAAGCGAGTGCCCATCCTCATGGATGGATCCATTCATCGACTATGTCTGCAAGAGCATCGAGCCAATGGACAAAGCTATCGCCACTAGGCTCCGCCGACGGGCAACCCTTTACACAATCCGAGAGGGGAAATTGTACAGGAAAGGCAGATCCTTCCTCCTGCTAAAGTACATCTCCCTTGAAAAGGGATAGCGAGTCTGCTATCACTGCATAGCCGAGTATCTGGTAACTACACAAGCTCGAGAAACCTGCCGTTCAAGGCGTTACACACCAGGTATTACTGGATAACAATTGACCAAGATGCGAAGTGTATCGCTAGCGCCTGCCTCAAATGCCACCAATTTACGAACTCACCTCTAGCACCATCGGTACCGCTATCAATCATCATCGCCCCGTGGGCATACTGTCAGTGGGGACTAGATTTCATTAGAAAATTCCCAACAGCCGTGGACTACAACAATCGCCATGGTCGAGGCTGAGGCCCTCGCCATGATCACAGTTGCCATGGTCATCAACTTCCTGTGGAAGAACATATACTATAGCTTCAGAATCCCGAGACAATCATCACCGATAACGGTGCTCAGTTCGATAATGACACTCATCCACAGACCAATGGCCAGGTCGAAGCTGTCAATAAGATAATCAAGCAGAACCTGAAAAAGCGACTCGACGATGCCAAAGGCCTATGGGCAGAGAAGTTGCTAGAGGTCCTATGGGCGATCAGGACGACCCCGACATAGCCCAACGGTGAATCCCCCTTCTGCTTGTCATTCGGTACTGAGGTAGTGATCCCTATGGAGCAGGAGGTCCACAACGAGAAGGTAGCATGCTTTGACCTACTCACCAACTCAGAAGGACTAAAACTTGACTCTGATTTCCTAGAGGAACGCCGAGCACAAGCCCATCTGCGCAATATCAACAACAAGCAGCTTATCTCTCGCTACTACAACGCCAACATCATGCCTCGCTCCCTCTTTGTAGGAGATTGGGTAATGAAGGAGAGAATGCCCACCCCAACCGAGCTGAAGGCGACATGGGAAGGGCTATATGAAATTGTTAAAGCTGTCGGGCCCTCCACTTTGTACCTGCGAGGAACAGACGAGATCACCCTACCACACCCATGGATTGTCCAACACCTCCATTTCTACCCCAAGTAGAGCATGACACAACTCACCCCGCCATCTCCATCTCACCATCATTTCACCCCACCCCCCCCCCCCCCCCAATGTAAGCACCCTGATCTAATCTATGTACTTTTGCACCTGCCTTCATCCAAGAATTAATGATATGCCATTGAGCACCGCACGAAATATTTTGTCATTTTAGTTTATGCTAATTGCTATCGCCACCGACCCAAAATGGGGTAAAACAATCGTATCACTATCACTCATGGCCTTTTTCGGCCACTGTAACCACACCATAGGCACGGGTATGCTGTATAGCAACCCCTGATTATCACCTACATCTCCTAATACAAACTCGATATCGCTTACGGCCGGTTTAGCTGACACAGTGCGATGCTATCCCTAGCAAACCCTTGTGTTTCCAATCGCGATCAAACGAAGATGCATAAAGAATATCGCCAACTAAAGAATGAATCTCGCCAATTAATAAACAAAGGCTACGCGATCGCCTACATCTCTTAATACAAACTCGATATCGCTTACGGTCGGTTTAGCTGACACAGCGCGATGCTGTCTCTCTCAAACCCTTGTGTCGCCAATCGCGATCAAACGAATGTGCATAAACGAATATCACACGATCATCTATATCTCCTAATACAAACTTGATATCGCTTATGACAGGTTTAGCTGACGCAGCGCGATGCTGTCCCTCATAAACCCTTGTATTGCCAAATGCGATCAAATGAATATGCACGAATGAATCTCGCCAATTAACAAACGAATTTCACACAATCTCCTACATCCCCCCTGATAACAAAAGCACTATCACTTATAGCCGGTTTAGCCGACACAACCCAGTGTTGCCCCGCACAAACCCTTGTGCGGCCAATTAAGATCAAGTGAACTTGCATCGCCAATCAACGACCGATATGCGATCGCCTACGTCTCCTAAACAAATTTTGCGCGATTGCCCATCTCCCTATATAAACCCAACATCACCTCCGTCTCCTACAAGGAAGGCATAATCGCCTAGACCCCTTAAGATAAATGCCATATTGATCATGGCCGGTTTTGCTGACGCAGCACAATGCTGTCGCTCGCAAACCATTGTCACCATTTACGATCAAACATACTTCAACGAATATCACCAACCACCGAATGAAGCATACTCACCAATCAATATGAACAACAGGGTCACGCGATACTCGCCAACGAAAATAAATTTCCACCTGTGGAATACCACACGACATTCGCTAACACCACCACAAAGTGAACAAAGGAAAATACAAAAAAAAGCCAAAACCAGTGAACGCTGATATTCCAAAAACAAAAGGTAATTTATTACAGGCTTTGCAGCCAATAGCGATACATTGAATCTCAACCTACACAAAAGCGAGATACACTATGCTTACAATGCACACAAGGCATCAAAAACCATAACACGATATACACGCAACCGCCAAGGCCTGTATCTCAAGTCTGGTACAGGCCCGTTCATATCAAGTCTGATTCTCGGGATCTCCAGGAACTCCGGAGGACGATCACTGACTTGGAGGGCATAATTTGAGCCTCACCACTCTCCACCTTATCACAGCCTCGATCTCCATCGTTGTAGGCCATCTGCCTCCAGTGATCTTAGCCCTTGTGTCTCTTACTCGGATAGGTTTTTAGTTTCCCAGGGGCACAGATTGCGCAATCCCCAAACGGGTGATGAAACCGAGCCCTTGTGAGATTAGGCTATAAAGCCTCTTACCCAGTATGAGATTAAGCTATAAAGCCCAGATTTCTGGAAACACAAAGATCCAGAGGAGAAAAGATTTCAGGAGAAGAAGCACAATCAAAAACAAAGAAAATGCCATGAGAGGAAACCCACCGCCTAAGTTGACTAACCGTCACGTCGCCTTAATAACCCGCAATAATGACGGGGTAACAAATCGCCTAAAAAACAGGCACCCTAATAAACCTTTCATATTTCCAATGCAAAAATGGCCAAGCCACAAGGCAAACCAATCGATCATGAGTTCACCAAGCCAAAAATATTTACAAGTAAAACCATCCTATCGGTTGCACCAAAAAGAAACAAAGCACGATCAGGTCTTGCCCTCAGTACTCCTTGCCCGATCTCCCACCTGGTCTGGCTCTCCTTCCCCATCTCGCTTACCGGCATTCTCGCCACGCGGAGGACCCTTAGTACCAACACGGGCCTCCTCACGCTCTGCAATATCACCACCACCCGCATCCTGATTGCCAACCTAGCCCGCGTGAGACCTCGACACAGCGGCTGCATATCTCGGTTCATCTTCTCCTGGTCAATCCACCCAGCGGTGATGCCATCACGAATCGAATGCAGCACACCATCTGAGAAAGCCTTATTTATCTACTCCTGAAAATGTTCAGTTCAGAGATAGAGATCCACCGCCTTTCGCCTAGCTTGTCGAAGCTTGTCAAAATGTGTCTCGGCAGCGGCATGCAATCGAAGCACTTCATCCACGAAGTTACTCTATCGGGTCTGTTGCTCGCCTAGTTCCCTCCTCAGGCGCTCAATCTCAGCATCCCTCTCGCCAACCTGGGTCTTAATGCACCTCAAATGACCAACTTCTCCCTGCAAAGTACCCACATGTCCCTTCAACTCTACCACGTGATCAGGATAAGGTGCCAAACAATCCAATGCTACGCCTCGAAGCTCCAGCTCGGCATCGCGCTCCTGGACCTGCACTTCCAACTCTTGCAAATGCTCCCCGGTAGCTTCAACCCAAGCCCCAACCTCCTCCAGGGCTTTCAAGCCAGATTCGCCCCCTCAGTGGAGCAACAGAATCTTCAGCCTCCTCGACAACGAGGGCTCACTCAAACTCCATTCGCCTCGCGATCCCATCATCAATCGCCTGCCACATCTCTTGATACCCCGCCTGGTCACGATCTAGTGCACCCTGAAGCTCACCCGCATCTAGCCTATCTCCCGATCAAAATGGGCCACCAATTTGACAGAGGCATGGTAGTTCATGTTTATCGCCTATACCATAAATAGTAACCATGAGAAAAATAAAAAAAATCAAGCGATAGCACATAGCAAAATGATACGTACCCTTATTAACCTTTCTTGGGCCTCCCGATACCCCACGCACGGGTCTTTGGTGCTCACCCGGCAGCGATCTTGATGACAATTTCGCAAATCGGCCACCATATGAAGAATGGCCCTATTTGAGCCCAAAAGTATCTTTGGGCCAGATCTGAGAAGGACAAGTACCGCGGGCCGAATTAGCGGCCCAATATGAAGATCTACCAAATTCCCTTGCGAGGGCCAGAAGTCCATAAAATAAAGGGTCTTCCCGCATAATCATTAGATGCTTCACCCACTGAGACTTAAGGGAGACAACGTAGGTTTTCCGCATAGGAAAGAGGGAGATGCTACTTTTGTCAGAAATCAAATAATTACTAGTCATTGCTCTATTACAGCTATCAAGACCAATAACTGTGGCCTGATAGGTCCACAGAAACATCTTATATATGGAGGATATGATGAAATTACAAGGACAGCCAATCTCTCAGCTAATCTCTACGAATATCCAAGCCTTTCTAGATCAAACAGCCTTCTCTATTACCGGTCACCACACTCCAGTCCCAGTCTCCACAGGAGCCAACTGTCAGTGCCATCAAACCCTCTGTCAACGTACTTCAGTTATAGCCTCTTTAGGAGCCGACTATAGTATCGCAGCCACAACGGTTACAGAACTAGCGAAGCAAGGGTAACACCCTCGTAAGATGTCAATACTTCCCAGTGATTTGGCTTTGCTCAATCTACAATATTGAGTATCGATTATGTGTGATAAGAAGAAACTGTTGCAAAGTCCTCACCACGAGGCATAAAGAATCCTGCGACGAGGTTGGTGCTCTTCTCATCCCCAATCGCATGAAAGAAGTCAGGTTAAGGGACACCCCCGACGACTGCACCCGAACGGTGCTGGCAAGCTACTAGAAAAGATACTGTTGACCAGCTGAGGTAAAACTAGAGCCAAACATTTTGGCACACCCAGTGGGACATGGTATATAGCATTTCTTCGTGACCACCACCATTGGGAAGTCAAGCAGCCGATGTGTCTAGCATCATCCTGGTAAGTGTGAGCGTGGTTACAACTATTGACTTTGTGCCTATTACCATTTCAGAGAATGCAACCATAGAAGAGCGGCTTGATATCCTTCAACAGAATTCTACCGTATACTATGAGAAGATGGAAAAAGCCATTGTAGAGGACCGTCGACGGCTCGATGAGTTCATGATTTCGGTCAAAAGGCTTGAGATAGGGGCACAACAAACACAGGGGCGATTGGGTAACATGAACCAAAGAATGCAGAAAAACCACGACGAGCTATTGGCCGTGAGCAAACACATCGGCACAGACATCGCGGGTATCCGAAATGATGGATCCAATCTCGCGACCCAATTTGCCATGCAGAAAGCTGTGGAATCAGAAACCCAATAAGAAGTCCAGTTTGAGGTTGGCAAAGACCATGAACACTTCTTGGAAAGTGCAGAGGTTGCATGTGAAGATGCTATTTCTGTGATTGAACTGCCCATAAGTGACGATCAACCTAATGGCCTCACTGGTGAGCAACAGCCTTACATAGAAGTTGTACATTAAAAAGATCATCAACAAGATTTTCCTTCTAACAATGAAATTGTCTCTAAGCAAATACTTGATTTCTCCACTGATCAAGCCAAATATGTGGCCACAGATCAGATGCACGGGGGGTTAGATGGAGCCCACGCTCCTTCCTTTGATCAACAGAAGCCAGTTCATGATCAATTTAATTGTGACTCTACTGCTAGACATCATCATGATCATGCAAAGGGTCACGAGCATGATCCACTTAAATTATCAATTAAGGCATGACCCACCTTACTATCATCAAGTTAGCCTTCACATGCTACTAGACGTCATGGTAAAGATGGTCAAAATCTTGGCCAACTTAATTATCAATTAAGTTGTGGTCTTGGACAGTCAATCTGTGGCGTTATTAATCAATTCAAGATGAGGTTTTTCATCAGTGCTTCAAGGCCAAGTGTGTGGCTTTGATATATGTGGTAGACAGATCTGCAACATACCTTGCAAGAATGGCCGGAACAATTACTTTAGTGGCCAATTTGTCCTCTGCGACTGTAAGTTTGAGTATGATCAATATAAGTTAACTCTTGTTTACAATTATCTAGCTTCAAATTTCTTGCAAGAGAAATTTGTTTATGATACTAAACAATCCATAGAGGCGTCTTAATATGATGCCTGGAAAGAAAATAGGGGCAAAAGTGATCAATTCACCACTTTTTGGTGATTCTAAGTATGATCTCGATGTGGAGCCAATATATGATCAGTATGATGATAATTATAATTTGATTATCGGTTCCAAAAATCATATGAAGGAGTTCAAGTTCTTTAAAGCTCTTGATATGGAGGATTCTGACCAGCAAGTGGTCGAATGCAAAAGCCAATTCGTGGCTTGTTCTGGAGACACCATTGTCTATGACATGGTAATTGGCAACAAAGCCGATCTTGGGATCGTTATCTCCAAAATTGCAATTGAAGATCATGCTTCGGCAACCAACAAAGATACTTGGGGGCAAGATTACCCCTCCTACGAGCCAAAATTTTCCCAAGTTTTTGATGCGAAGTATCTTTGTTCTTTTCCTACAAGCTTTCACAAAAGGGGTTTTCATGCTGTAAATTTTGATATATCAGAGCTGGGAGTGAAGCATAGATGGCCTCCCCCGTGATCTTGTATAGGTTAGCCATATATGCTACTGTTAGCCTCTTTCTTTGCTTCTAATTTTTTGTCACTTTTTCAGTTTGTAGTTTTGTTCAGGCTTTGTCCCTCACACTATATCTCTCTCCAGCATCCTTCCATCATTTTTTAGTCTAGTATCCTTGGAGAAGGTTACATCTCAGTTACCCACTTGTAACAACCCATATCGTTCTCATCACTTATTTATCGTTTCTCCTTGTTCTTTTCATACTTTTTCTTTTTCTTTCTTTTCTCTCTCCACACTCTCCTTTTCAATAAGGAGATAGTCAACTTTATTAAAAAATAGTTTCTAGGAGAGAAATAGTGCCTCTTAGGATTTAAAAAAAGAAAGAAAGAAAAAAGAGGAGGTAGTTTGTGCATCACGAAGGACGCCGGCAGGCAGCGAATGTTCGCGAGGAACATTGTCTCTAAGGCTTTTATGGCGATAGATGACTACATGAGCCTAAGCATCACCAATAAGATGCAACTGAGGTGGAATCTATCCAAAAGGCCAGCAAGTGGGCTTTAATGGACAATGCCAACCACAGTGACAGATGTCACAGCAGAACCAAGAGGAAGGGTTTTCGTTGCTAAAGCGGATTCCTGGAGAGGTTTTTCCACCCGCGAGAAAAAGAAAGATTGAACTGTAGGAGACTTCATATCCAATCCAGAGTAATCTCCAACTACTGCCGCGACGAATTGAGCTTAATCCCAATGAGGTGTTTGTAGGAATGCCCGAGAGAAAAGTGCTGTGAAGAAGACATATAAAGACTGGGGGGCACACTAAAGTTTTGATTTTCTATACTAATAATTATGCTGGACATGATTTGTTCCAGACATCAAAACTGGGGGGGGGGGGGCACCATAGGGACTGGACCAATCTCTGTGGTCTTAATTGGATTGTTCAAAAGTACCAGAACAAACCGTCATCTACTGAGAGGAAGCTGAACATTAAGATGAGGAGCTGAAGTGATGGAACAGAGACTCAACCTCGAGAAGATCTCTCCTCACTTAGATCCGCTTCAAGAAGATCTCTCCTCACTTGGATCTACTTCAAGAAGATCTCTCCTTACTTGGATCTGCTTCAAGGAAATTTGTCCTCAAAGAATTTCTGGAGAAGATATCATTTTGGAGGCCCCTCATGCTTGTTCATGAAGCAGCACATAGGCCTATCGGAGAGTTAACGAATTGAGGTCACCTAGCCAGACTAAGGGGCAACACTATACTAAGCCGATTAAGCTGCTCACCAAAAGTAAAAATCACGTCGCGAAGATTTTCATGATAAGTGTCTCTCGCGGGAGTTTAAGTAATTCTCAAAGCTTTTCGGTCGCGAGAGCCCTTTCACTCCGGGGAGCATCTTTGCATTTGGGTATATTTAAAAAGTCTTGATTAACAATATTGGGGCCTATTTGGAGGCTTCACGAGATAAAATTTTGGCTCTCCGCGGATCAAAAAATGAGAAGAAGAGTTCTTATTCCTTTTACATAATAGTCATTTGCATCGCACTATGATTTGCAATTATGGCCGACATACTTTTGAAGATTACATTATTAGCTAAGCCCGCGAGTGGCTCTAGTTGATAATTAATTATGTTACATAGTCTCCATTCTAACTTGAAGATTGCATCTATAGCGGTAAGGGGGTGGTGCATTCTGACACTATATATTAAATATATAGCCTACATGGTGGCTTATATTAATAATGTATGATGCTGCTACTGTCTTTGATGATGAAGAAGCTTTTTATGAAGGCCCTTCATATTTGTTAGCGTCGCGAGGAAAAAGGTGAGAGCAAACCTTCGCGAGGAACATTTGTTCGCAGGAAAATATTTGTCCGCGAGGAACAAGGTGATAGTATTCTCGTGAAGCTCAAGGAGAAATTCTCGCGAAGCTCAAGGAGAAAGCCAGCAAAGCCTTCGCAAGGAACATTTCGCGAAGAACATTTTCATCAAGGTCACTGAGATTAATCCTCACTGAGATTTCTCCTCATTTGGATCTACCTCAGAGAGATTTCTCTTCACTCAGATTTCCCCTGACTCAAATCTCCCTTAAGGAAAAAGTCTTTGCGAGGAACATTTGTTCGCGTCACCAGGAAAAAGGGGATTCTCGCCGCGAGGAAGGAATATTTGTTCGCGGGAAAATATTTGTCCGTGAGGAGCAAGTGATAACACTCTTATGAAGCTCAAGGAGAAATTCTCATGAAGCTCAAGGAGATAGTCAACAAGCCTTCGCGAGGAACATTTTCACGAAGCTCAAAGAGATTTCTCCTCACTTGGATCTGCCTCAGAGAGATTTCTCCTCATTTGGATCTGCCTCAGAGAGATTTCTCCTTACAGAGATTTATCGTCACTTGGATCTGCATCAGAGAGATTTCTCCTCACTCAGATTTCTCCTTACTCGGATCTCCCTTAAGGAAAAAACCTTCGCGGGGAACATTTGATCGCGTCGCGAGGAAAAAAGGGATTCTCACCAAGCTCAAGGAGAAAGCCAGCAAAGCCTTCGCAAGGAACATTTCGCGAAGAACATTTTCATCAGGCTCAAAGGGATTTCTCCTCACTCGGATCTTCCTTGAGAAGATTTCTCCTCACTCGGATTTCCCTTAAGCCAATAGTCAAAAACTGTTCTCGAAGAAAATTTGTTCGCAAGGAACACTTCTCCACCATACCTTAATTTGTGGACAGATATTTTTAGAGATTCATTTATTAGCTGGGCTAGTGAGTGGCCCTAGTTGATAATTAGATAATCATTATTCCATCTTGAGAATTGCATCTGAGGCGGCAGTGAAGAGGTCGTGATCAAACTTGATCTAGTCAGTGAAGCGGCTCCAACACCTATATTTGAGAAGATCAATAGAGAGCCAGCGAGCAAGGCAGATACTTGCATGTTGCTATACATATGGCGGACCTATCACTAAGGAAGAGAAGGATCCTCATCAAAAGTAGTCTCCTTCGCATGGAGGACACACTAAGGTTCTGATCTCTTACCCACCTAAGTTTCACCAATTCCGTATACCGGACACCAAAGCTGGGGGGCAATAAAGTTTGTAAGGAAAGCGTCACTTTCACTCCATGAAAAAGGTGGCTTTGGAGCAACGACATTACAAGCGCAGTGTTGATTCAAGACCTCTCCAATCAAGATGAAGACCTTTGACTTCGAGGTCTGGGGGGCAATGTTTGAAACTAAAATGAGCATTTGGCCCTGACAAGGCGTGTCTTGGAGAAATTGAGCTAACATCAGTGGCCCAAGCTATATATTGTCGACAAAGTTCGACATATATTATTTAGAGGCTAAATAAAGCTTACATGTAGAATTATCGAAGATTATGTAAGCGGCAAGAAAAGGAGCCATACGAATATTCATACTCCATGCAATTAAGAAATGCACGAATGCGGAAGCATATGAAAAGATATAATCACATAAGTGGGCAACTTCCAGCATGGTGAGCCACCAACCTCTGCACTATCAATAATCATGGCTACCCATTCAATTAGCGAATATGGCATGCAAGTGATGGAAGCATTCAATCAGCCCTTTAATTGTGGCCACCAAGGATATATATATATATATATATATATATTATATGTAGCTAAAAGTTGCCTGGAGAGTGCAATCACGTTCAACCACCCAAAGCAATCATCATGGTTCCCCACACAATGGTAATCCAGGAGCACAACGAAGGTGGATCAAGGAATCAAGGAGCATGCAGTCACCTTTTGCAGTAAAATTGGGAATATATCATAATGATTCCAATAGGCACTCAGCTTTGTCTATATTCTAGCAATATCCAAGCCAGCTGGTAATTATTAATTATTGCCCACTACAGCTATCAAAACCATTAAGGGTTTTGATTTGTTCCACGGCCAATAACTGGGGCTTGATGAATCTGCAGAGTAGCCTATATATAGAGCCTACGATGAAATTACAAAGACGGCCAATCTCTCAGCTAATCTCTAAGATTATCCAAGCCTCTCCGGAGTAAACAACATTCTCTCTTACTGGGTACCACACTCCAGTCTCAATCTCCACAAGAGCCGACTGTCAGTGCCACCAAACCCTCTGTCAACGTACCTCGGTCCTAGCCTCTTTAGGAGTCGACTGTAGTACCGTAACCACAACGGTTACAGAACCAGCAAAGCAAGGATAACGCCCTCACAAAAGTCATGCTTTAGCAAGATCTCAATACTTCCCAATAATTTTGCTCTGCTCAATCTACAATATTGAGTATCGATTATGTGTGATAAGAAGAAACTGCTGTAAAGTCCTCACCACGAGGTTGGTGCTCTTCTCGTCCTCAATCACACGAAAGAAGCTAGGTCAAGGGACACCCCCGACGACTGCACTCGAACGGTTCTGAAACGCCTGGCAAGAAAAGAGACTGTTGACCAACCCCACACATCTTGGCACACATTTCGGCAAAGCTTGGGGGGGCAACTTTAGTCTCACTACCCTTACGAAGCCCAATTGTGAAGGCCTATTTGGGAGGTCCATAATCATTTCTTCGCTTAAGGCTTGTTTTGAGGCTAACCAGACTAGGTGACAACACTATACTAAGCCGAAGCCGAATGAGCGGCCACTTTTCGCAGCGACTTGTTCCTGCGGGAAGATTCCTCGACCGAAAACCCTTTTGCGTCCTTTTAACACCGGTTTTCCGCGATAGCAGTTTCTCTTGTTCTTTATAAATAACAATGATAGGGCCTATTAGGAGGCTTCACAATATAAAAGAATTATGTGTAAAGAATTAAATACCAAAGAAATAGCGTATTGTATTCAAGAAAGTGGCTTTGCGGCCAAAAGCAATACATTCGAAAAGTTTGCCAGATTCCAAAGCCAAAAGTGGCTAAATTACAAAGCAGACATTTTATAAAAAGGTTAGTTCTTTCTTCATGTAGAAGCAGCTATGGAAGCTAACCAGCGCTGGTTGAGTCGCACCATTATCTCCGAGAGGGGCAGAGTGCAGAGGGAACTGAATATCGGCTTGAGGCTCTGCACCCTCTTCAACTTTGGCAGCCCGCACCCATTCCTTCCACGAGTCCATCCTTTCCCTCCAAGATTCTTTCAATGTTTTGAAGAGAGAGCATGAGAAGCAAGGTGGCCACCAAAGCCCTTTCCATCTGGAGGACTTAGTTCAAGTCACATCCAGAAGGAAAGGGATCCGAGGAAGGAAAAAGGCCTCAGAGTAGCCTTCCTCCCTTCCTCGGTTTGCTCCGTGTGAAGGATCCAGCAAAAGATGATCTCGCACGCCCGGATCCCCCACACTAATTGAGCTCCCCGTGCTTACCAACTCATTCCAGGCTATATTTTCTTTCGGGCTGTCAAGAGTGGAAAAGCATGAGGTTGCCTGAGATAAGCGATGAGGCCTAGCCCAGGCTTGAGATTAAGCCAGGAAGCCTAGAGTCTTGAGGCTGAGATTGGTTTCATGAGGCGAAGACTTGTGGAGAAGAAGAAAGATAAGCAAGGCTTCATAGGCCATTTTTTAGGGTCTGAAAACTCAGAGAAGGCTTTGGCATGAGCGTTCTCATCCCATAATATACCTATTTATAAGAATAGGGCATGAAAAATCTCCACCCTTGGATGGGCAGTTGAGGAGTGAGACGGGTGTCAGTAAATCTAGTAAATTGCTCCAAATCTCAGAAAAGAAGGAAATTAATAGCGCGTGAGGGAACCAAACGGTTTTCGAGGAGGTAACAATTCAATTTTCAAGATTATCTTCTCACAACCGTTTTTCAACGGTTAATTAATGGGAAGTTAAGACTCATTAAGAAGAAAAACCAAGAGTCTTGGTTTGTGCCGGCGAGTGGATCCAAAAGATAAATAATATTAAAGATGTTGTTTACAAGAAGAATATGTATATATATATATATATATGTAAATTCATTACACTCTGACTGGGCCTAAAAGTCATTACTATAAGAGGCCTACAGGGGCTGGGCCGCTAAGCGTAACTTCAAACAGAGTTCCTCCACGCGAAGATTAGCCGTGACTGTATCAGCATCAGCCTGAGCAGCCCGATTTCTGGCATGGGCCAAGTTGCGTTCCAATGCTTCAGAAACAGCCAGAGGTTCGTGTAGTTGGGCCTCTTTTGAAACAATCGCATTCTCAACAGCAGCTAGACGAGCTTGAATGTCTTGGAGCCGAAGAGTCAAGTCGGTCCTTTGAATTTACAGCTCTCGCAGTTGGACTGCTTGCTCACCCAAAATGCCACTAGAGAAGTCCATTTCTCGGGAAAGGTTACTTAAGGCAACATGCGCAGCGTGAGCTTGAGCCCCCGCGGTTAACTATCATTGACAGGCCTTAGTAAATTCATTCAACAGAGTGTCGATGGCGTTGAATTGCAGCGGCGTTTAGTACTCGCTCTTGGTGAAGATACCTTAAAGCTTCCACAACTCGTGGGAGAATACCAAGTTCTAAGACTTAGGGCCCCAGATGGTCATGATGTACCATTTTAGCCTCATCAATAGCAGAAGGCGGAGGAACCTCTAAAAACCTCACCATTCTCTCAAACCTGGTGGGAGGAGGAGGCATTGCCGGATCACGAACCACCAAGGCCAGAGGGTTGAAGATCTCTTCAGCAGCCACTTGAGGCTATTCCTGCCTCTCTGTGCCAGAGGGATCTGGATGGTCAGCTCGCGGCTCAGCGTTGGAAGATTGAGAGTGAGCAGGTTCAGGGCCTGAGGCCTTCGCGGTGCCGGGTGTTTCATTCATTCACTGGATTTCGGGGACATCACCACTATCTGCCTCATCTTCGACTTCGAAACAGCTTTCCCGCCAATAAGGTCCTCAGCAGTTATAACCACTTCCTCAGTATGAACCGAACCCTGATCAAGCAGGAATCCTCAGAGGACATAGCAAGTTAAAGTGAAAAATGAAAAGGTTAAGCTTTGAATAACAACTTACTTCTTGGACTACTGGTTCGTTATCTATGACTGGGAGGACAATGTAAGCAGAAGGAAGAGCAGCATCATCCATCGAAGGGATCTCCTCTACAGTTGGATTATTATTAGGAACCTCAAGAGGAGGATTCATTACCCCGCGCGACGGGGAATCTTCATCCAAAACTGATATTACCTCAGCAGGCACTGGAGCTGCAGGAGGAGCAGGAGCCTGAATTTAAGAGGAGGCCTATCCTTCAGCAGAGGAAGAGGATCTGACCTTACTTAGAAGAACGTAAAGAGGATACATGATAAGGAGCCTGCCCAGATAACTAAGAACACAAACAAGCAGGATAGGACAGGAAATTACCAGTCACATGGCCAGTGGCTCATCATCATCAAAATCCTCTTCATTGAAACAAGCATGATCGCGCTTGCGAGCAAGGGCCGGCAACCTAGGAGAGGAAAAATCCTAACTCAAAAGGAGGAAACACACTAAATGCAGAAACTTTGAAACATCTTCAAGTACCTCATCAGGATCCTCATCGTGAGAAGAGTCCACATCAGGGACATCTTCCACTATCGCATTCTGTTTCCAGGCCTGAACAGAGGCAGCGGCTGAGGACGTAGCTTGATTGCTATTAGAAGGTAGTGCAGTGGTCCTAGTTTGGTTATTTCCCTGCAAGCAAACCCACAAGCAATTTTGGATAAAACAACTAAAGAAAGGGGAGTAGCGGGAAAAAGAAGAGTTGTTGGACTTACTGTAGCAGGTCGCGGTGGCAGAACAAGAGCAGGTTGTGGAAGCGGGGCATCACCAGCTTGATATTGTTCAAGGATTTCGCGGTCCATGGCTCAAGGGTGTTCCAAGTTGCGAAAAAGGATAACAAAGAGGTCTGCATTGGTCATGGTCCAATAGTTAACAAATACCTTTTTCCACCATCTGAGGTAGTCTTCTGAATGTCGTCACAGAAATATATGTCTTCCCCCTCGAAAGGAAGGTTAATCAAAGGAAGCACACTTTGCGGGACCGCTTCACCGGGCTGCACCCCGATCCTCCTCCATGAGATATAACAGTTAATGACATTATAAAGAGGATAAGGAACCTGCTGAACAAGCCCAAACTGGTGAGCAAAGTGATTCGGCGCTTATAGTTGGTAGCTGATTTCATCCGCGGCCAATCGGATGTCGGAACAAGAAACGGCGCAGCTGAATATAGGAGTCTTCTCGCTATGTCCTGGGTGAGGAAGAAATCTGCATGCCAAGACCGCGGGGAATCTTCTGTTCACCACCAACTTCACATCCGGTATCTCATGCAGAAGGTAAAAAAAAAAAAGCACCCAGAACTCCAGAGATTCGTAACTCCCCGGGCGGCAAAGCCACTGACCCAAGAGGACATCGTTTAGGGGCACTGTTGGCACATCTGGTCAGCGAAACTAGGGGAAATAGGTTTGGAGCCATAAATCTAGAATCCAAAAGGGGCCAGAGGTCTGGACTTCAAATGGGTGCATAGAGACTTGATAAAGGGTACGATAAAGTGAGCCCAAAGCCAGCTGACCAAGGCCAACAGCTGTACCATTGTAAAGAGCAGTGGCCAGGGAGGTCCAAGTACCAGTTGGCTTACCAGTAAAAGTGCAGAAAATAAACTTGCAAAGACACTACTCGAGGAAGGCGATTCCTCCAGTCTCGTCATGATGACTGCGGTAATGATTTCTCCAGGTTGGATAAGATCTACTGTGAGAGCTCCGATCGGTCTAAGTCATCTGTGCCAGGAATTCGACATCGTCGAATTGGCCTTGGACGTAGGGTTTTGCGTCGATTGGTAGGCCCGTGATGGTAAGAATATCCAATAAGGAGATACTCATCTGACCAAAGTGGAAGTCAAAAGTGTTGCTAGTGGTATTCCAGCAACAAAAGGCCGCGGCAAGCGGAGCGCTATTAAGGCCTCCAGGAATCTGAAAACTCAAATCGATAACCTCTGCAAGAGCCATGGGCGAGATCTTGGGCGTGGACCTTGTTATACCAGGCTACATCAAGAGCCACGATAGAAGGCCAAAAACTAATCTTGACTCTGTGATGTTTTTGACCCCAGCCTCCAAGATCAGCAGGAGCCCAACGAATGGCCAGAATAAGGTGACGGATCGGAAAATCATAAAAGGCCAGAATAGGGTCGGAAAAAGGAACTCCAGGAGTGGGTCCCAAACCAGCTTGTTCGTTTGCAAGGCTTAAGAGGATGGGTTGCTCCACAGCATTTCTGAACAAATAGACATTACTCATTTCGAGTCCCCAAGAGAGTGCTGCCTCTTCATTGATCTCGTCTTTCTGATCGATGAAGAGTTTCTTTGGAAGAGCCATTTCTGGGTTTTTTCCGAAAGAAAAGAATGGTTTGAAAGAGAAGAAGTTTCTGGCTTTGTTCAAAGGTCAAAAAAGTTAGAAAAAAAGTTGCCGGTTTTTCAGAAGAAAAGACTGATAGACTGATGAATGATTGGACGACAACGGTGGTAGCAAGATTTAAATAAGATATTTTAGCAGACGTTTGGCCAAAGGATCACCTACTTTCATCATTAGTCCACTCTTCATTAATGACCTCGTTTCCATCAGTTAGACATGTCATTTCAAAGACCCCTTTGATCAGTTACATTTTTTATACTAGCCTGATCTCGGGGCCTGGCGGGCAATGTTTGAGCCCAAAAGTATCTTTGGGCTAGATCCAAAAAGGACAAGTACCGCGGGTCGAATTAACGGCGCAATCTGAAGATCTACCAAATTCCTGCACGGGAATCTTGCTAAACCCTGCGAGGGCCCAGAAGTCCATCAAACAAGGGGTCTTCTCGCATGAACATTAGAGGCTTCACCCACTGAGACTAAAGAGAAACAATGCAGGTTTTCCGCACAGGAAAAAGGGAGATGCTACTTTTATCATAAAGCAAATAATTACTAATCATTGCTTTATTACAGCTATCAAGGCCAATAACTGTGGCCTGATAGGTCCACAGAAACATCCTATATATGGAGGATACGATGAAATTACAAGGACGACCAATCTCTCAACTAATCTCTACGATTATCCAAGCCTTTCCTGAGCAAACAACCTTCTCTCTTACCAGTGACCACACTCCAGTCCCAGTCTCCACCGGAGCCGATTGTCAGTACCATCAAACCCTCTGTCAACATACCTCGGTCCTAGCCTCCTTAGGAGCCGACTATAGTACTGTGTCCACAACAGTTACAAAACTAGCAAGCAAGGGTAACGCCCTCGCAACCCAGCAAAGATAAAGTCAGCATTAGCAAGATCTCAATACTTCCCAGTGATTTCGCTCTGCTCAATCTACAATATTGAGTATTGATTGTGTGTGATAAGAACAAACTGCTGCAAAGTCCTCACCACGAGGCAGAAAGAATCCCGCGATGAGGTTGGTGCTCTCCTCGTCCTCAATCGCATGAAAGAAGTTCGGTCAAGGGACACCCCCGATGACTGCACCCCAATGGTGCTGGCACACCCCGCAAGAAAAGAGACTGCTGACCAGTTGCGGCAAAACTGGAGCCAAACAGGCCCCATCTGTCACTCCAATCTCACCATGGGTGCACGTGAGACCTCCAGCCACTTCATCATGAGAACCCCTCAAACCCCCACTCATAGACCTCGAGCGCGACGCTCCATCAACTCACAACCTCTTACCCCCACGAGTGTCGACACTAACACCAATAGGGGGGCTCCCGAGTCGAATCTATGAGGTAGTCCTTTTCCTCGACCCAACTCTATCTGTAAGAGCACATGTCTCCACCACTCGGCTACCATCCACCTTGCCAACCGGGGCCGGAACCTAGTTAACCAGAGCACCCTCAATATCAACCTCATTAAGTTTAAGCTGCGTCTCGGCAACCTCAACCACCAGAACTGCATCACCAACAGCCTGGCTAGTCATCGCAGCCTCAGCATTATCGACAGTGATAACCTTCTGAGATACAGGAGCACCAATATCGCCACCAAAAATAGGATCTAACTGCTCCAACACAGCATCTTGAACCAGGCGAGCCCTCGCACTGGTATCGCTCTAACGACGCTCAACCTCCTCAAACAGCTCCTCGACGGAGATCTCCACCTCCACTGTGGCTCCATGGACTGAGCTACGGCCCCATGTTCCTACACCACCGACGAACAACACTCGCTAACACAATCTCGAGAACCTCCAACCCAACCACCCACTTGCCCTCATGGCACCTAGGAATCTTGAACCAAGCCCTGAACATCATGAGCGACACGCTCCTCAACACCATCTTCATCCTCCTCCTCGACAGCTGATTCAGATACTCCAACACAGATACATGTCTTCGGACAGTGTCATATTTACCCGATGATTAGTCACACAGACCTTATCGGGAAGTTCTACAACGACTCGCCGCGCCATCTTTGAACTGCGCAACAACCCCTCTATAATCACATCCGGGTCGACACTGGCATACGGAGCTCCGCTCTTGCTTTGGGCCTCACCCGGCATATCCACTGCAAAACAATGCGTCACTAACATAGCCAAACAAATATCAATACATCAAAGTAACAACCAAGAACAAATAATGCCTCTCCTGGACACCTCCCTAGCTCAAACCGCTCATACACCGAAAACCGGTAAAGCGATAGAACCCCCTCTGCCCTTCGGGAATGTACCCAACACTCTCGCGACAAGCCTTTGCTCTAGGGGAGTCAGGTCATCTTCCTGCCTCACTACAATACAAAACATGCTATCAGCACATCAAGGACAATACTCACAGATAGGTTGGAAGCGGGTCGGAGCTCGAGGCGCCATGTCTGGATTCTGCCACCGACCCCCAACCAGGCAAGGCCTGCTCCTCCAGCGAGAATAAATATTCGAGGGTAACCATTATCGCCACTCTTCGTCGAGTATTAAACAAAGAATTAAACTCACCGATACTGGGACAAAGCAACTTGCTCAACTTCTACAACACCAACACTCCTATTATCTGCCTCAATGCATTCGGCGGTAGCTACCCCACCGATATGTTCAGACATGATAAAAGATACTGGAACTCATCCGGTACTAGAAATGACAGCCCACACTTGAGCTGGTACTCATAAGAACATGCCCATCCCACCTCGGGGTGACTAAACCACTCGCCATTCCTCAAAGGGCGCAACAGAATAGTGCCGGTATTCCCCAAACTGCCCTAATATCGCTAATCTGCTCCTCTGTCATATTCTGACCAAACTGATCAATTGGAGTCTCGCCAAGGAGCAACCTCCCGCCAGGCGAGTGAGGAATCTACAAAATCTAGACACCTCCCTCGTCAACATCGTCGGAACCCATAGCATCGCTCATTCAAAAGTACCCTCGCCACGACCGCCAGACCCATTCACACCAACACCTCGGGAAGCACCAGCGGCACCCCTGCGAGAGGCTCCCTCGTGAAGACTGTGAGAACCCCCCTCACCACCACCAAGAGGGGCCCACAAGGCCACCACGTGAAGAGCCGTCTCGACTACCCCCGCGGCGATTCTCCAGATCCATATAGCGAACACAATTTCAAACCAGCGTATCACCTAGAGCGCCTCACTCCCCCAAGCCCGCAGCTGCAAATTTCAAAACCCGACGGTTTGCTTGAGTCACAACAAAAAACCTAAATAAGCCAAAACGCCACTCACCCCGACGCAAAACCCAGCGCGAAATACCCACAACCCACAGACAAATATCACCTCCGGTGAACAACCCACAATGCAAGCACATAATCCTATGCTCTCAAACCAAGACACAGAGAAATCAGAAAGATGACATACCTGTCTACTCCTTCGATAAACAGCGCCAACAACAACGTGAAATTCCCAACATCAAATACAAGATGGATCACCTCTAAGTAACAAAGGACCACACTTTACCCTTTTCCTCTCTCTATACCCAGAAAAATACAGAGAAACAGTAAAATGTCTCCACTCCCCTCCTTTACCCATATATAGGGCCCCAGAGAAGTACTGGGACCGTTGGACGTGCAAGCACGACGACACCAGATCTCACCACGTGTCCAACATCCTTGAACATTGCAGAAGTCATGCGCTGTTGCCTCGACTCCTCAACTCTGCACCATTATTACACATTACGGACTCCAATACACTGTACTTCTCACCCACGAAACCTAGCCGACAGTAGTACAGTTGTCGCGAGGGCATAGGACTTGAACCGAAGGGCCGCGCCATACAATACTGCAGATCCATGATAGCGACACAGTGGGGACTAGTGCAACCACCTCCTCACCCCAGCCAAGAACCCTCTTATGGGCTGTACGGAAGCCACGTGGTACATACTCGCCTCTAGCCTCCGATACTTTCACCAAAGACAAACTCCCCACCCAAGAGAACTCTTGACCGAGGACTGGGGGGACTTGTTGGTATACATACCTTTCGAGCTCAAGTATTGGAAGCATCAGGCTCGTATTACACAAGCATGACAAGCTCCTAGCAAAGGATCCCGATACCCCTAGGGGAGTTATCGGGGCCTCGAGTGTCCCACCCCGAAAGAAACGGAACTAAGCTCCCACAAATCTCCTACATTAGAATCATCTCCAGCAACTCCAAAAAGGTAATTGTTTACTATCGCTTTCCATTATCATTATCATCTAACATAACTGACTTAGGCATCAGAGCATTGAAGGCCGACACACTTGGTCTTCCCTCTGACCTGTGTCCATTTTGCAAATAATCGAGACCGATAGTGATAGTGGCAGACCGATACATCCCGCATTCAGCTGGATCAAACCCCTCTCGATACAACTGAAACAATTAGAATGAATTTTCAATTGATAAAAAAAAATGTGATACATACTTACACATATGGTAAGGTTCCCCACAACCCCAAGCCAACATCCCACCCAATTTCACAAACCCCAAATTACCAGCAACCCTTGTTTGCTATAAATAGACCCTAGATGGCACAAGAAAATGCAAAAAACAGAGAAAATCAACCCAAAAATTATTACTATTACATGCAAAATATGTCTTCTAAAAAGGACCGTAGCCCCCAAATTATTTTTGGGTGCTCTAAAGTTGAGAAGGGATGGAAAGGTTGATACTAGTTCAAGAAGTTTTTGGGCGCCCTAAACACGATTATGGGATGGCTTCAACCAAAGATAATTCATCGTCTTCGTAACCAACTTTTCAGGACACTCAGGGAAAGTCAAATGGGAAGAATAAGGTAAAGGGAACAAAGTGACGAGTACGTTATATATGCATACATATAAGCAGCTTATATAGTACTAGGTTATGTCGTACGTTTTTTGTTGTCTATAGATAGCGAATCAATAGGTCACTAAAGGGCTTGTTTCGTTTAAGTTATCATAAACCCTCGATCAAAACAAATCGATCCCTTTGCATATGTAATAATGTAATACCTCATAAATTCGTTATTAATTCATAATAGTTTCGGGAATTAATAAAGTGTTCATTAGTATGATTTCATGGTTCGAGGATAGAGCAGAATATTTTCGGACGAATGATTATTCGAAATGCACGTTTTAGGGGGTTACAAAGTTTGACTTTTATACTTTTAGATTCTATGAGAACTTCCTTCATGAAAGTTGTAGAGCGCGTCGATACGAGTTCGTGCATATATGGAACATGAAATTCAGAGTTTGTATGAGGAAGTTATGAGCGATTGAAAGTTGGGGAAATTCTATAAATATGAGAAAAAATCCGGAAATTGTGAAAAAGGACAGAAATCTCAGTTTTTGCACCCAAGCCCCTCTTCTCTCTGTCCTCACCAGAAATAGCCTCCAATCTTCTTCTGGCCATATCTTTCTCTTTCGGCCATCTCAGGACGTGAAACCACATCCATTAGCTTCGTCTCGACCTTTCGCAGCTGCCAGTGGCAGCCCTGCACTGCGGCACGGCCTGTAACGGCGATGAGGAGCTCGATCCTGATTCGAGCCCTATTTGAAGTCAACCCTGATATCTCGTGTTATAGGCCACCAATCTTCATGTTCTTTGGCTTATCGAACTCGCATCAAGGTGCCGAACAAGCTTCACGAAGGATCGAGCCGAGTGGCGGAGGTTTTGACGTCGAGCGGAGCCTCATTGGAAAACTGGAAATTTTCTCGCGAACCTGAAGCTTCCAAGGTACTTTTAGATCACTTCCGTTCATTTTCTAACTTTGAGCTCATTAGGAAAGTTGTTCAACTCGATGAAACAAAGATGAGCAGCCTATGCCTGACGCCATTGGTGGTGGTCGGCGGCGGCTCTGCCTCAACTTTTCCGGCTACCTCCGGGGACCTTAAGGGCATTTTTGCCTATTTTTATGTTCTACACATCGATACACTCCTTTCAATATATAGTTTGTAATTTTTTGAAATCGTATGAGAAAGTTATGAATTTTCAAATTTTTAGAGATTTTGGTTCGATTGATTTTCGATCCGTGAGGATTCGGCCGTTCGATTGACTTGTAATTTTGATAGATTGATCGTATAAGTATTTCGGAGACCTTGAGTGGTCTCGGATGAAGTTTCGCCTCAATCGGCATTACTTTCAGAATTTTAGGGCAAATGGGAGTTCGAAATATAATCGTTTTCGATTTGTGAACTTAGTTAAGATTGTATTGTACTTAGGTCCTTTACAGAGCGTATTATTGAATCCTTATCTATAGTGAGAAGACATAGCAAGAGCTAGAGGTTTGTGAACCGAGTTACATTATTATTCAGTTTAATTGATAAATTGTGAAATCGTTTTCATAAATGAGATTTGTTTTCAAATGATATGAACTCGAGCGACTATGGTTCATAGGACTGTGGTTAACTGGTAAGAAAATGAATTTAAGTATAAAATGAATTTCTTGGTTTTAATACGTATAAACTATAGTTAGTATTAGTAATCATTCCTGCATGAATGACTACGCATATATATATTTACGTGAAATATATATATTGGATGGTGTGACATTGGTGAAGTAATGATTGAGAGTTGATTGAATTGTTATCTCGAGCAGTTCTCTTACGAACATACAATTGTCATGATGTGTTGATTTTTGTGTAAATGTGTGTTTTGCTTGAGGAAAGGATTTGAGTCAAATGGACTTTCAAATGTTCGGTCTAAGGACCTTTTATCACATTGGTGATCAAGATAAGGGTATCGGATGCCATAACTCTGACGGGTGACGGGATACGATTGAGGTGATGTATCGGATGCCATAACTCTAGGTGGGTGATGAGCTATGATTGAGGTGAGTCAGATGCCATAACCCTAGGCAGTGACGGGCTATGATTGAGGTGATGTATGTTACCTTTGAGTGGTAACAATGTCGAGTTTTGAAACTAGTTATTGTGTATTTGGAGTCGAAGGATGATTTCTTGGCTTCAGTGTGAGTTATTTGTTTACTTGGTAATCTCCTGAACTATGTTATATGCAGGAGAATTGTGTGATTTTGATGATCCCCTGAACTAAGTTACATGCAGGAGAATTTTGTGAATTTGGTGATCTTCTGAACTAAATTTCTATGCAAGTATTACTAATTTTTATCTAGTGTGATTGGATGTTTGGTTGTGTTTGTGGAGTTAAATGTTGTTGCTTTAATTTATCTCACGAGCTGAAAAACTATAAGCATGCATGACGTGAGTCATTTTAATTGAGTTTACTCATACAAGCTTCGCAAGCTTACCGGGTTGCTGATTGCAATCTTTGTGCACTATTCCATGGTGTAGAGTTTATTATGCAGGTAAGAGTAATAGTCGTCAAACCTGAGGTGTTGTTGCTGTAAATAGCTAAAATTCAGACTAAAATTATTTATTCAAACATAATTACAGACTAAAATTCAGAGCCTCATTCTCAGGTAAATAACTAAAAATCTATTTAGCTATCCATGAAACTGATTTACAGGTACTTACTTAGACAGAAAGTACTTCCATACTAGACAAGAAGGAAAGAGCACACTGCTACTATGGCTTTCTTACTTCTTGAGAGAATATGTTTTCTACTCAATTTTCTGATATCTTACAAATGAACCTAAGGCTCCTTATATAGGGAGCAGAATCACAAACTAGAATTCAAAACATAAAAATGTACAACACATCTCAATTATTTTCTGCTCCCGTGAGTGCTCCTGATGATGGAGGTCATTTGTTGGAAAGCAGAATCCTCTAGGTGAAATGTTTTTCGCCTTGTTCTTTTTCTGAAAAGCAAAAGCATCTTTAGGAAAAGCCAAAGTTTCTTTCGGTGCTTTTTACACCTGCTGTTTCACATGTTTTCATCTGTTTCAGAATTGTGGCCAAAGACAAAAGAGTTGCCATTTTCCATCCTTACTTTGTCTTCATTGTCTTCCATGTCAGTATCAGCATACATCTTGTAGTGGTTGTCACCTTTGAGCTTTTTCAATCCATTGCAGACATACTAACGAGGAGTCTATCTCCTTTATTTTGAGAGATAGAAAAAGGTCACTGCTTATTACTTCAGAATGATCATAGGCAGTGATCATGATTTTCTTTCCTGCTGCCAGGAAGGTGTTTGTTGTATCTTCTTCGATGATCTTTTTGATATAGTCTCGGGAAATGACCTTCATCCTAGGGATGCTGGAGTTTGGCTGGCCATTATACCCGACGCAGGCAGGCTTGAGATATCTTCCTTATATAATCCTCACATAATGATATGGAGAAATATATTCTACTTCACCATTTCTGTTTTGAATCCATTCTGGAGGAGTTGAAATAAATTTCAGCCTGAGGATACAGTCATTCTTTCTGACATTTTTGACTGTATTGACTATGATGGGAGGTAAACCCTTGAGATCATCATTGCTCTTAGTCCACAGATAATGGACAAAACCATTTTCAACAAGCCAAAGCTTGTGTTCTTGAGGATGTTCACTCTGAACATTCACCACATATATTCCAACATAAGGTCCAGGGATGACGAAGAGGGTTGGAGGAAATGAGGCAGAATTCTGACTTCCAATAAGATTATGGAAATCAAACCAATCTGATTCTTTTAGTGATAAATCAGGAACACTTGCAGGATCTTCAAGATATTGGATTTTCTCTTTCTGGATAGCACTCTACTGTGTATTTTCATAAACTTCTTCAAAATGTGGTCTGGCATTCTCGTGGAGTTCTTCAGCTAGAGCAAACAAAGCTGGGAACATGAGACCACTGTTTCTTTCTTGAAAGGCATATAAGAAGTTATCCAAAATTGCCTTCTGGTGGTATGCTAGTCTCCTGCCAATTCTAAACACAGGATTTGCAAAAAAATTTAATTCATAATTAAGAACATTTATTACTCCAGTTGGAGTTGATTTGCTTTTTGGCAAAGCAACAACCTCCAACAGTCTTGATGAGCCTTTACCGTCTATCGTTTGAGATGGGTTAGCCAATCCTTACCCTGGGATTGATCAGTTGTGGCTAGTCCTTTTGGACTTAGCAAGAACCTTTTGAGGACTTTTTTCTTTTGATTCCTAAGCATCTTCATGTTCTTTCCCAGATCTTCTATTTCTGGGATTGCGACCTTCATCGTCGTCTCTTAGGCTGAACATTGCCATTTCTCTGGTCAATGCATCTGGAAGTTAGTTTTTGTTTCCTACAATTATAATCATATTGGTTAAGAAATAATTGCCAGTTTGCTAGTCTTCCTCTGCCAGCAGCTTTATCAAGTTTAAAATTTTTAAAATTTTTTACTCTAGCACAATCGGTGCGTACAGTAAAGGGTTTTCCAAGAAAAGCTGGAGAATTTAAAATTGTTTTCTTGACATTCAAAATTTCTTTTATCCCTATGGGATAGTTTTATTCTACAGAGCTGAACTTGCCACTACTAAATTTACAGATCTTTTCAATGTTAATTCCTGGGGTTTTTGCCAGAACAACACCGGACCAGTAGTTATCGCTAGCATCTGTTTGGAGAATGATTTCATCATTTTCCTCTGGTTGTTGGAGCGGAGGGAGATTTTTGTAGAGACGTTTTATCTGTTTTATAATTTTTTCATCATCTTCTGTGAAGCTCCATTTTCTTTTGGAACTTGGTTTAGGAGATAACATTGCTGTTAACCCCGAGATCTTAGGAATGAAATCTCTCCCATAGTTGATGACTCCTAAGAATTTTTCTTGACTCTTAACATCAGGAATTCTATCTGGAAACTTCCAGATCTTCTCAAGGATGTGTGGTTGGAGTTTTATCACTCCATTATTGATGTCTATTCCAAGGAAATCAACTTCATCTAGGATAAAGTAGATTTTCTTTTCTCTTAAGATGATTCCATGCTGAACTATCAGCTTTACAACCTTATGGAGGTGTTTCATGTGTTCTTCTCTGTTTTTGGAGAGGACAAGGATGTCGTCAATATTGACAACACAGAATTCAACAACATGTTTGAAGATGTTGTCCATTTTTCTCTGGAAAATCGAAGGGGCTTGTTTTAAGCTAATAGATAATACTAACCATTCGTAATGACCTTGTGGTGTTCTGAATGCAGTGAAGGGAATACTATCTAGAGGCATCTTGACTTGCCAAAAACCCGACTTTGCATCGAATTTTGAAAATACTTTAGCTCCTCTAAGCTGATTGATCAAGACTCTCACTTGAGCAATTTGATAGCCGTCTTTAACGGTCTTCTTATTGACATCTATGTAGTCAATTACCATTCTAGCTTTTCCTCTAAGGTTTCCTACATGATTTCTCACGTAGAATGCTGGAGCATGGTGAGGGCTAGTGGATGGTCGAATTAATCTCTTGTTCAGGACATCTTCGATATCTTTTCTGAATTCTTTTTTATCTTCATCTTTGTACTGAGGAATGGCTTTGACATGACAGATAGCATTCATATCATGTAATCTTAATTCACAGATCACTGGGTCTTTTTCCCAAAATTTCAGAGGGCCGACATCTATATTTTGTTCGAGGATTTTCTTGATTTTATCCATAGTAGGAACTTTCTGAGATTCAAGCTTATTCTGGTAGTGCTTGAGATTATGCTCGTGGATGAAACTAGCTTCTTCATCTTCACTAGTTTCTTCTTCTTCTTATGAAGATTCTTCAACAAATAATTCTTCTTGTTGTTTGATTTGGAGCATAGGCTCAAATTTGGGTTTGTAGGGTTTATGATCACCACTATTCTATTGCGATCTCTAATATTGTGTAGTAAAGTTTGGACCTACTACACTTTTTGCATGGGTAAGCTTATCTGCCCAGAACACCCATTCTCCTTTTCTAAAGCCTATCGCTTCTTCATCTTGAATATATCGTTGTTGGAGAATGAAATCGTTTCCCAACAAGAAATCAGATCCTTGGCCTTCTGATTGCCAAAGAGTATTGATGATAAATGATCCTCCACCAATGGTGATATGAACATTTCTAGCTACCTTTTTCATAGTTAGGTGACTTCCATGAAACTGGACACTTATAGCTATTCTTTTGTTATCTTCTTTTCAGAGTTCATATGGAATTGCAAATCTTTTTGCAACGATAAATCCTGATCCATTATCTATAAATGCATGTAGATGATACTTCTTGTGGTCAGGAAGTTTTAATCCAATCTCTATATAGTTGCTATACCTACTAGTATAGACGATTTTAGATTGTTGAAGCTCATTCTCTTGAGCTTGTTCTTGTGGTATGAATGGTTTACATTCTTCTGGTATTTCAACCAATTCTATAGTTTTGTCAATTTTTTCTTCATCAATCTTTTCTTCTTTTATTTTTGAGGAAGATGTTTCTATGATTTCTTGGAACAAGGCTTCTACCTTTTTTCTCTTTTTGTTCAGAGAAATATTCTTCATATTCCTGTTCCACCAATTGGCTGATAAGGCCATTCTTGGTTTTTCTTCTCACTTCAGCTATGAAGCATTCTTTGTGATAAGCCTTTTTTGACTATTCACAAAACATAGGAAGTCTATTCTTTTCATGACATAAACAGTAGTCACAAAGGAATGTACTAGGGTTCACCTGATAAGAAGACACTATTGTTTCTGTCTTGCTTTCTTCCCAATTTTTGACTTTTAGAACATTATTCTGTCTGGATTCTAAGTTTTCTACTTCAGAATCAGATTCAGAGTCAGATGATTCTTCTTTAGACCAGGCAGAGTATACTAACCTGTCATCATCTACTTCATCAGAATAGGCTATTTCGTAGCCTTTCATGTGTGCAGTTTCTACTATGGGATTGTATTCTTCAAATAGAGCTTTAGTAGACCTTTTACCCTTTTCTGGGCATTCATTGGCATAGTGCCCTTCAGCTTTACATAACCAGCATCTGCAAGCTTTCTTGCCTGGTTGTTTATCCTGATGGTTCTTTTGGTGATTATTCTTCTTTTTCTTGAAAACGAATTTTTTATCTCTTCTAGCCAGCTTATTCCTCTGGCGGTTTCTTTGAAGTATTGATAGTACTTCTTCGGTACTCCAGTAAGAGTAGTTTCATAATACACCTGTAAATCTGGTGCTTCAAATTTTCCAAGGGTAAGAGCAGAGGCCATCATCAGCCTGTCTACCCATTGGTTAATGGCTTTTCTTTTATCTAGAGCTTTGTCTAGATTTAACCATATACCATAATTGGTAATTGGCACCCTAGGCATATTGTCTTCCGGGACAAATCTTTGGAAATTTCTTTCCTCTTTTCTGCCTCTAGGAGCTTTCTGTACAAGAAGTTTTAGTTTTCCCTTTTCTCTGATGATGAAGGTTTTGGAATTGGAGTTTTCTCTGTCTTTCATTTCAACATCTTGATAAAGAAGGATTTTTCTTACCTTGTCTATTTGAAATTTTTCATTTCTTCGATTAGTTTTTCTAATCGTTCAGGATTTTCGCAAGATTCTGCTTCATCATAGAGTTCATAGAGCTTTTTTGCTCTAAACATGTTTACTGGTCTGTTTAGATCAGCTTCTAATTCTTCTTCAATAAGGATATGTTTGTTCTTCAACAGTGAATTTAGTGCCACTAGTACTAGGTTCTCTAGTGTTGTAACTTCTTTTGAGAGGATTTTTATTTACCCAGTAGATATGTGTGATCTCGTCACTTTAGTGGCGATCGAGATGAGACATAGTGGGGACAGACCACAACAATTCCTGTCATTCCTGTTGAACATCCCCCTAACAACTAGAAGACTGTCTCATCAAAGTGACAATCCATAAATCCAGGGGTAAAGAGATCGCCTTGCAAGGGCATTAATTGGCGGACAATTATTGGAGTCTCAAATCCAACTGAGTTGCCCATTCATCTGTAAGGACCTATCATAATGCGTTGTGGCAATGCAATTGGAACATAAATGGCTCACTTAAATGTGCACAATTATGAAATACTTGTACCCAATCACTAGCTGTAATGTAGAGATAGATTGAGTAGCAATGGGTCGTATACGAATTAGCATAGTGACATGCGATGTTGCATTACCCGAAGTGGATATAAGGAGATTGGTGCTCATTACCAATATCCGGGCTACCATCGTAGTCATTTCCGCTAGACCATTTGGGTATGTTCATGGGAATATGATGTCCAACTTCAATCCCAATGCAATAACCATTGAAAGTTTTCGATGTAAACTCTCTAGCATTGCCAAATCCAATTAACTGAATAGGATAATCCGAGGAGTGAGCCTGTTGTCATATGATATGTGCTAGGAGTGTAGCATAAGCAGCATTACAAGTGGACAATGACACAACATGTGACCAGCGTGTTTGCTTGTCAACCAACATCATGAGATATTTAAACGTCCGCAAGCTTGTTGAACTAGTCTACAAAATCCCCACGGACTCTATGTAAGAACATAATGAGTATTTTCATATCCTTTACATAGGACGATCTCAGTCCTAATTTCCCTAAGGAGCAGGCTTTGTAAAACGAGCGAGAGGCTTTAAAAGCAACCAATGAGGATTTTGGTTGGGCCTGAGCTTCTGAAACATTATTTAAAGCAAATTTGGCGACTGCAGCATCACCTAGGGCGCCATCACTATGATGGACGCCATCCATGACATCATGGATAAGGACTGTGCCAGCCCTAGGCTGGTGGTGGATGGAGGCGGCGCTAGAGGCAGCTATGGCGGTCACACTTAGCCCAGGAATCAACTTTTGATTCATGCTTCATTTCCCTTGAGAGAATGGATGTCCGCGTGAAATCTTTAGTAGACGGATCATCATATCATGACCAGGATGACCTATTCTGCCATGACAAAGCCAATATGTGTCTAAATCCAAGAAATCTTCTCTTAAAACTTTATTGGATTTAATAGCTCAAATATTGACATAGAGTCTGCTAGAGAGACACATAAACTTCGCTAAGATGCAATCACTAGAGGTATTGCAAAGGAACTCATTTTCCATTCTCTACATGTGTTTCTGCATGGAATCCGTTGGCTTTTCATAGGTGCGATTTGCCCTAGGAGCATAGAGAGTTTCTGTGATAGTATTCAAGGTGCCATTTGGCAAGGGGAACTTAGGCTATTCCATGGTCTTGAATTAATACTGATGGCCCAGCCATCATAGTCACAAAGTAATATGCTCAGAATCAAAATGGAGTCATAATGAAAAGAACTCGAAATTTTATTCATAAGCCAATGGAGTACATCATTATCTCTTAACCATTAGGAGAATCTAATCCAAATGCTAGCTAATGCAAAACAAAGGTAGTCGTTTGACTTCTTCCGGTAACTCCAAAATTAATATGACCAGGTGAGTAGAGAGATATCGGTGGAGCAAAGCTCGTTTAAGTACCACTTATCTCAAAACCTTCCTAGACATCATACTCATTTTGAATGAGCCTATGTGAAGAAAAACTAAACCAATTGCATTTACTACAAAAGTATATATGGCAATTGCCTATCACATGTCTTGGAAAAATAAAGACTTAAACAGAATTGGCAATCTATTGATATCAGCCAGATTTGAAGTCTTTAATCCTTCACTCTCTTCCTGACCTTCTTGTTCCACATAATGAGCTTCTCTTGCTTCACAATATGCTCTGAAGGCGGTGATAATATTTCCACGAGCTCTACAAATATGTGCCCAATGACCAGACAATACATATCGAGAACATATATCCTGTGCTCAGACTCCATTGACTGAGGCGTTTTGAAAGCGTAATTTGGATGGCTCTTAGTGTTAGTGGCGCCACCAACATGGTCAGAGGCGTTACCTCCCTCTCTCTTTCCACGTTGACCTTTTCAGTTCCATTCACCTATTTTGGTGGTTACCTTCCTCATTAGAGCGAGAATATGGTAGTTTCGCTCTCGGCGCCCTCCCTCAGGGGCGTGACTATAATTGGACTCCAGAATATGCTCTCTTCCCACAGGTCTCGAATTATAGTTCTTTACAAGGATGTTGTCATGCTTTTCAGTGACATTCATAGCTCCAATGTGCTCAAGAAACCTTGTGATCCGTCCTGCAGTAACATCAATTCCATAGTTCTTTGCAACCATCAAAGCAGAGACGAAGAAGGTAGAGAGAGTTCTCTCAATCAACATCGCATCTATAATATCTTTTCCATAGAATTCCATTAAGGATTTAATGTGAAGTGCTTCCAAGTTGTAGTCAATAACTGACTTGAAATCACATAAGCGGAGACTATGCCATCTCACTTCTAATTCAGGAAGCAGAAAGTCACGGACGTTGCCAAATCTTTCTTCGAGTGAGATCCACAACCTTTTAGGGTCTTCTTCATTCATATAATCGTACTGGAGCGAATCATCCATATGATGAGTCATTAGGATGATGGCTTTCACCTTATTTGCCTCTAAGGCTGCTCTATTTGCTTCTAAAGCTTGAGCTTGCCCAATATTTAGCACGTCCTGGCTAGGCTCGAGAATTGTATCCAGGATTTCATTGGCCTTGAGATGCTGGAGCACATCACGAACCCACTTGTGATATCCAGAGCCAGTTGTTCCCAATGGAGAGAAGTCCAGTCTGTTCAGGTTACTCATCCTGAAAGAGAACAAGAAATTAGGGTTAGTTTTGGAGCTTAAAAGGGTCCCACGAAAAACATATAAACTTTCTAAGCGTAGTTGCTTCCAAGAAATTAAATTCTAAGAGGTATTGAATTACATCGAAACAATGATGTTGTGGTCGATCGTTTCTTCTCAACAAACTCTAAGTTTGGAGGACTCTACAAACTCCAAGCTTGGAGTGAGCACGAACCCCCACAGTTTGGCTTAATTAGGTCTCCCCTATAATGAAGAAATGGGGTTAGAAGAAGGGAGTTTGCAAGTCCCCTACAAAAACAAGAGAAATTGAATAAAAACTCAAAAACGGAAACTTTTAGTAAAAATTAGCTCAAAATTGGTTGCCAGAAAATGGCAGGAAAAGTCATAGGAAATCTGACTGGAAAAGTTGCCAGAAATCTGGCTGGAAAAGTTGACAGTGGCCAGAGGTGGCCGGAGTTGGTTGATAAGAGGAGATTGACCTGTGGGCTGGGCTGCCTCCCTTTTTTTTACTTCTGCAGTGGGCCGCACCTTCTTTCTTGGGCCAATCCTTTTTGTTTTTCTTTTTTCTTTTCATCTAGGCCCGTCTCCTTTTCTTCTGTCTAGGTCGCACGCTTGCACTCGGCTCAGCTTGCTTTGGGCTAGGCTACTGGACAGATGTAGGGATGATGGGAGGCTGGTGGTTCAAGCTTGAAACAGTTCTGTGGCCGGTTCTGGATATTTCTGGCAGGGTTTTTAAGGTTTTTCTTCCGGTTCCCGAGTCTTGGAGTTGAGGCGCTTCTGATAGAGAATTTTAGTAGCAATCGGGTGTCCGAAAGATGGTGAATTAGTAGATTATTTTCTGCGGGTGGTTTGGCCGATTCGATAGGAATCCTGCCAGTTTTGGTTGTTCTGCTGCCAATTCTAGACTCCTGGTGTCTAGGCTTCAAGATGTGCAGCGGGGGCCGAAAGGGTTTCAAGGTTTTGTATTAGGATTTAGTGTTTTAGCTATTAGGTTTTAGGGTTAGGGCGTCGTGCTAATAACGTGTTTAAGGAAAACTGAAATTCAGAGAGAATTGAGTCATGCTTTCATTGATAATATGGACCTCTTTATATAAAGGATTACAAGACATAAAATCAAAGTTGTATCAGAAAAAATAATTGTACAATTAATCAAATATCTATAAATATCTCTAGTTCTAACCCAATTATCACTAGGTCAAGTAACCTAGAGTTAAGCCAGACACATATTCTGGATTTACTTGAACAAAATGCACTTTTTATGTTAAAAAATAAAATAAAAAATATAGAATAAAGAAAAAACAATATAACAAAAAAAAATACAAATAACTAATAAAAAATTTGACACGGAATCTATTTAATATATTGTGTGGTTCAAGTTTTCAACACGGTTTAGATGTAAGTTCCGGTGCAACTAGTAGGAAGCCCTTCCTGCCAAAAACTTTAGACCATTGATGGTTTGAATGTTGAACCATATGGTAATTGAGGACTCAAATTTAATCACATATTCAGCAAATTCTTACTTTCCGAAGCCTGTAAGTCCACATATATATATGCAGACTTGACGTGTTGCCACCTCTCTATGGAGGTATCGTGTTGGCTTTAAACATGGGTTAATTAATCCTCAATCCCCAGATATCATCTACGCACTTGCTCCATCCCTTCCTTACAGGTATCTGCGCAGCTGGTTATCCGGCTTTTTTCCTAGTCATCAGTCCAAGTCTCTGTTTTCGGGGAAGATATACAGTGAGAAAGCGGTGGGTATGATATAGAATTTTCTGCTGGTTGATCGGTCTTGACTATATTATCTGTAATTTGAGAATTTCCATGTTGATCAGTTTAGATAATCCTTGTTTTCTGGTAAACTTCTTCAATTGAATTCAAACTTTCAAAGTTGGTAATGTTAGCTATTCACATATCAATGAAATTTAAATCATCAAACTGGTCGATCAAAGGAAACTAATCGGAAATAAGAAAGAAACTTCAATGGAAGGAAATCCTTCAAGAAACCCTAGTACTTCTGTTTAACAGCAATGAATTCTTTGCTTAGTTGGGTAATGCTATAATCGGTAAGGTTCACTCTAATTTCCCAAAATCCCACTCAATTTTCTATAAATAGACAATACTCATGTATTGATCCATAACCAAGATTCTTAATCAACACATAAGAAAATATTTCTACCGTTAATTGCAAGCATGCCTTCTCCTCAGAAATGTATGACAAGAGTTCAAAGGTAAAGCGTGGTTCAAATGGAAACGGTGGCTGTTCTCCACCAACTGCTCAAGACTTGTACGGCCGGAAATAGAAAGGGAACCATGGCAATTCTGCGAAGCCTTGTCTATATTTTAAGTTAGCTCAGCTCATTGTTGTTGTAATTCTTGTTGATAAACATTTACATGTCTTTATTCTTTCTATTCTACATTTAAGATGTAAAAGTTTCATTTCAGTTTGTTGTATGTTTTTGTTGAACTGGGTGGCTGGTGCCCTTGAATAAATAAAAACACCAGATGGAACAATCAATGGAATTCAATGAACAAGCAGTACTAGTAAATGGGAACACAAGCAATTGCTAACGCAGTGTAAACCTCTCCACTGAGAAAACTTCACTGCATGGCTTTTAACGTAGCCAACACGAGAATCAAATCCAATATGAATCAAATCGTTACATATCACAAGCAGTGGTATTCAACACAACCACATTTACTAGCAACAATGCTCACTTGTTCACAACTATAAAAGACCTATTCTAGATAACTATGAAGCAATCTGTTTTGATGAAGAATTCTGGACACGTCTTCAGATTCAATCTTGCCTTGAAGCCTCACTGATCTCAATCACATATGCAAGTGATGAATGCAATGAACAAGCAAAATAATCAAACAATCAAATACACAATGAGAGTTTTGTAATGCAACACAATTAAAATCTCAAAAAAAAAACTCTTCACTCATCATACAGTTTCAAAACCTTTTATAGAAGATAAAGACTCCCCCCCAATCCAATCACCTTAAACACCGATTGAGAAAAACATGGAATGGTTTTTAAAACTGTTTTAAACAAATAATCGGATATGCATCTCAAAACAGATTTTTTAAGATCAATTAAATCAATTGAAATCAATGCATATCAATTTAGGATTATGCACAAAATGATATGTAGCTTCAGATCTTTATCTTAAAAACAGTGAGGTAACTTCCTTGAAACTCTCTTCATGTGATCTTCCTTTATTTCATTTGATTCTCTGAGCAAATAAGAGAGATACTCGCCTAATGCTTTGCCTCGCGTATTGTCCTTGATGCCTTGGGAAAGTCATGTGTCGAATGGGGATCATCCAATATACTTACAATCTCCCCCTTTGGGCATTCACATTCAACACATGACTTTTTCATGTTTAAGCTCCTGCATGGTAGATAGTACAGAAAACAAGGATTTGCAACTTGGATCCGAAATCAGTTTCCATCCTTTTCAAGATCCAAGTTGCCAAAGAAAAACTTATATAATAGCAAAAACAAGCATCCCAAATAGTTTGTGCTTATGCACTTACAACCCAAAATAAAAGAAAAATAAATATTGTTCGGTAAAAATTAAAGTGCAAAAACAATGAAAAAGTTCTTTTACTTCTCCCCCTTTGAATGGGAAGGTCCTTCAATCTCCGCCATGAGCTTGGTGACGGTGTCTGCATATTCCGCGCTGTCCATGGAACTCGAGCTCTCCTTCGGGGCGACTTCGGCTGGGACTGCAGAGGAGGGACCGGGAGCAGCAAACCCAGGAAGGGTGGCAGCGCCAGTCAGCCATAAGAATGGAATCGTGCAGACTATCTAGAGAGATAGGAGGAGAAGAAGAAGAGGCACCAGAAGGAGAGGGGCGAGAAGGAGGACTACGGCTGCGGTCACTGTGCATGCTAGGATGGAGAACGCCGGCTCTGGCAGCGGCCTGACGACCCTCCTCTGGAGGAGGAAGACGCCGGTGTCCGCCAAGACGAGTAGTGATTTTGGTGCGAACCATGGTGAGAGCAACTGTGAGAGAAAGAGCCTGTACACTTAAAACCATAGTGAAATTCGAGAGAGATAAACGATGATATATATACTGAAACGGTAGGACTGGAGAAACCGAAGAGACAAGTCAGTTGGAAAAGGCGTGTTCAAAGAGGAGAGAGATTATGACTTATTATGGTTCCAAGATACGCATGTAATTAACCTCTCCCCCTTAACCTATACTTAACCAATAAGGAATAGAAGATCAACCAGATGTCACTTAAGGAGAGAGAGAGATCAAGAAAAAAATTTGCAAAATCCTCATAATCTGTAACTAATGCTCACAATCTATTTGCCTGCTGAGTATCCAAGTAATGAATGCATTAGTCATATCGAAGGAGAAAAAAAAAATACCATAGTTAAAGCATAGAGAGCATGAATCACTTAGGGAAGTAACTATATGCCAGAGTATCAATCATGATGTATTCTATCAACAAATAAAGTGGGTACTCATGCGTAGTGGTGAGTAAGTATTTATAAGCAAGATGTGGGGCTGAGAGACAAGTTCAGTGAACGAGAGAGATAGTAAAGAAGAAAAACTGAACATAGGAACTATGCTCATGAAATCTCCTAAGAGAGATAGGAAACATTGTTCCCAAAAACTTTAGTGCCTTGAGTCATAGACTTCTTTATTTTGTAACGACACATACTCATGTAGCAAGACATGTCTCAGTAGCTCCCAGACCAGAGATCTTAGGGTACTAAGCATAACAAGGATGCTCCATGGAGAGAGTCTCAAGTATATGTGCACATTTTCTCAAAGTACATACATTGATCTACTACCAACTCTTTTCTTGCAAACCCTAGAAAGTTCACCACAACTAGAGCCTGATTACTTTGAGAGGAGAGATATAATTTATCCATACTCGTTTCTTACAAATCCTAGAGAGTTCACCATAACTAGGACCTGATTACTTTGAGAAGAGGGAATGAGACACCTAAGCAATTGAGCCAGTCATCCTACATTACTAAGACTCTCTTTGTCAATAAACAAGAAACATGCCACCACAAAAAGTTATAAGTGAAGTGCATAACTAAGTCGCTTGATGTAGGAGACTAATCATGAGTACACAATTTTCTGTCCAGAATAAGACATGATGACGAAGGATACTTAACTGAAGATAGAAGAATTCACTAAGGACAATGGTCAAAGTACACTAAGATCAACATTTTCTCAAACAACAGTGGACAGACACTCGTGTGCTTTAATGCTTGGAGCAAATTCCAAGTGCATTTCTCAACATCTCAAACCTAGCAGTATCGAGAGGCTTAGTGAATAGATCAGCCAGTTGACCTTCAGTGGGGACAAAGCTTAACTCAAGTTGATTATGTTCAACTAAATCCCTAATGAAGTGATATCAAAGGTCATGTGCTTTGTTCTAGAGTGTTGAACAGGATTCTTGGCGATGTTGATAGCACTTGTATTGTCACAGAAAACAGACAACTTACCTTGAGAGATGCCATAGTCATGAAGCATTTGCTTCATCCAAAGCATTTGCGTGCAGCAACTTCCAGCTGCAACATACTCAGCTTCTGCATTAGACAAGGAGATGCAGTTTTGTTTCTTGCTATGCTAGGCAACCAGATTGTTGCCAATGAAGAAACAGCCCCATGAAGTGCTTTTTCTATCCTTTAAATTTCCTCCCCAGTCAGCATCAGAGTATCCTGCAATTTCTACATTAGTGTCGAAGGTATAGAAAATCCCACAGTTAACAGTACCTGCCACATAGCGAATGATTCTTTTGACAGCTTCCAAGTGAGATTCTTTGGGGTTAGCTTGGAATCGAGCACACACACCCACACTGTAAGAAACGTCAGGTCTGCTAGCAGTGAGATAAAGCAAACTCCCGATCATACTTCGATAGAGAGTAGGATCAACTGATTTTCCATCATGATCTTCACTTAACTTGGTAGTTGTACTCATGGGATTGGTCACTGTCTTCTTGGATGTAAGACCGAATTTCTTGATCAGATTTTCAGTGTACTTTGATTGAGAGAGAAATAAACCTGTATCTGTCTGCTTTACTTGCAATCCAAGAAAAAACGTTAGTTCACCACACATGCTTATTTCAAATTCACTTTCCATGACAGATTGAAATTCTTTGACAAGATATTTAGAAGTGGAACCAAACACAATGTCATCAACATACACTTGGGCAATGATAATGTCATTTTTGGTTCGTTTTACAAACAATGTTTTATCTATGGAACCTCTAGCATACCCTTTTCCCACAAGATGAGTAGATAGCCTCTCATACCAGGCTCGAGGAGCCTGCTTTAGCCTATACAGTGCTTTCTTGAGCCGGTAGACATGATCTAAGTTGTGTGGATCTTGGAAACCAGGAGGCTGTTCCACATAAACTTCCTTCTAAAGAAATCCATTCAGAAAGGCAGTTTTGACATCCATTTGAAACAATTTGAATCTGAGATGACAAGCAATGGATAGGAGTAACCTAACAGATTCCAACCTAGCTACAGGAGCAAATGTTTCGTCAAAGTCAAGACCTTCAACCTGTGAATATCCCTGAGCAACTAGTCTGGCTTTATTCCTAATCACGTTTCCTTTTTCATCACTTTTATTTCTGAAAATCCACTTAGTTCCTATAACATTGCACTTACTAAGTCGAGGTACCAAGTACCATACATCATTCCTAGTAAACTGATTCAGTTCATCCTGCATAACGTTAATCCAATCATCATCCAATAAGGCTGCCTTAATATTTTTTGGTTCAATAATGGACACAAAACCAAAATGAGATATAACGTTCATGCTTACCAGATTTTCGGTAATAAAACACAGTAATACATTCTCTTCACTTACCTCAGAGAAACTTACCTGAGTTGCAGCCTTTCTCCTAGTCAACGGACCATCTGTGAGATTGCCGATGATATCTTGAGTGGAGTGGTCTTTTTGAACTTGCTTGAACCCTCTTCTTTGGGTGGGAGCTAGTTCAAAAATGTTGTCATGGATTTCCTCATCCTCTTCCTCAGTTGGTGTTTCAGTGTTCTGTGATGGTGTGACCAAGAAGGGAGATGTATCTGCAAATGATTCTTCCTGTTTCACACATTGATCATCAATAGAAACATTTATGGATTCCATAACAACACGAGTTCTTTTATTGTAAACCCTATATGCTCTACTATTCAGAGAATACCCTAAGAATACACCATCATAACTTCTAGCATCAAATTTACCAAGGTGCTCTCTATCTCGTAGTATGTAGCAAGGACTGCCAAAAACATGAAAGTGTCCAACATTTGGCTTCTTACCTTTCCATAGCTTGTAAGTAGTTTGATCAGTACCTGGTCTGAGGAGTACTCTATTTATTGTATAGCAAGCAGTGTTGATCGCCTCAACCCAAAAGTTTGTGCTTAAACCTGTAGCATGTAGCATTACTCGAGCCATGTCCAGCAACACCCTATTTTTCCTTTCCACTATGCCATTTTGTTGAGGGGTGATTGGAGCAGAGAACTCATGCGACACACCAAGCTCATGACAGTAGTTAGAAAAAGCGGCATTTTTAAATTCAGTTCCATTATCTGACCTTATTCTCACTAAGCTGGTATTAGATGCCTGTTTCTCAATGATTAATTTTTGACTCAAGTTTTTAAAAGACTCAAACGTTTCAGTTTTGTCTTTTAAGAAGTTTACCCAGGTGTATCTTGAGAAATCATCCACAACTACTAGTATGTAGCTCTTACCTCCAAAACTTTCAGATTGAGCTGGTCCCATGAGATCCATGTGTAATACCTCCAATATATGTGTGGTTGTTGCAGAATTCATCACTTTGTGAGGTGCCTTAGTTTGCTTTCCAACCTTACAGTCTCTACACATCTTGTCAGTTTTACCTTTTAAATTTGGCAAGCCTCGAACACATTGTTTTGAAGATAATTTTAGCAAGTCCTGATAGTTGACATCTCCCATCTTTCTATGCCAAAGTTCAAAGGTTTCCTCTGTGGATTTTACAGATAAACAAGACTACAAGCTAGAAGATTCATTAGCTTGAATATGATAACAATTATCAATAGATCTCTTACCTCCCATGATACCTTCTCCTTTCTGATTAAGGACCAAACATCTCTGTTTGTTAAACCACACATCTTCGTAGTCATCAGCCAAATGGCTGACGCTAATCAGATTTGCAGTTAAGCCTTCAACAAATAAAATGTTTTTAAGGTTAGGTATACCTGGAGTGTTTACTGTACCTCGAGCTAGAATGTTAGCTTTTCTCCTATCTCCAAACGTGACTGAACCAGTTGTATTTTCATCCTCAAAAGAAGTAAACCAGGTCTTGTCTCCAGTCATGTGTCTTGAACAACCACTGTCAACATACCAAAAATCTCATCGCTTGTCTGCTAATGCAGTTAAAGCTACCAAAAAAGTTGCCTCAATGTGAGAGCTTTGAAGAGTTTTGCTTGCACAAAGAAAAAGACATGTATCATCAGTTTCATTAACAAGGGACCTATGATTTTTGCTTTCAATTTTTCTGGTCCAGACATCTTTTCTTCTTTCAGTTTGAAGATTCTTCTTAGAAACAATTTCAGTTAATTTGTTAATGAGTTCCTTTTGTTCTTTAAGCTTAAACTGTAGGGTTTCAACAGTACATTTTTCTTGAGAAAATTGTAAGTTTGAAAACCGTTGATTACACCTAGGTCTAATATGGCCAATCTTACCACAGTGATGACAAGTAGGAATAAAGGTTCTAGGGTTTGCGTACCTGTGTTGACCAGTGGGGGATTCTTGGTCAAGCTTTACCTAACAATGTTGGTTAGAATTACCTTCTTTTACACTTATGACATGATCATCAATGAAGACTTCTTTCTACTCTACACATGGTTTTGAGGCTCGTACAAACTTGGTGCTTTTGGAATTTTCTCCAGTGTATCCTAGCCCACATGTATCATGAGGAGCTTTTCCTGATCCGAGCAATTTAGACATGGAAAATGAGCTGACATCGAACTTGAATCTCTCTTGAGTCAATTTTAACTCATTTTGTAGAGACTCATTTTCGCCAACAATTCCAAGTTCAAGGCTCGTTGTCCTTTAACATCCGGTTCTAGTAGTTTGATCCTATTGAGATACTCATTCTTTTCAATCTTCCACATCAGTATCTCTTGGTCACCTTGTGGATCTGCTGATTCACTCATGAGTTTGCTTTTCTCCAGTTTCCATGCAGATTGTGAGGATTCGAATAGATGCTCCACCTTTTCTTTTTCAGTCCTCAGAAAATCTACTTCTTTTTCCAAGCTCAAGTTTCTAATCAGAGTTGCCTTTGAAGCTTTGTAGAGTTCTTTGCAGCGGACATTTGTTTCATCATCATCAGAGAAATACTCGTCACTATCTGAATCAGGTAGAAATGATGATACAAGGGCCACATTTTCAACTTCTTGAGATTCATCATCACTCCAAGTTGAAAGGAGAGACTTGTTGTTGCCGTTTCCATGCTTCCTGTTTCCACAGTCAGTAGAGATGTGACCAAAACCACCAGATTCATAGCATTTAGGTTTTCCTGAGTGATTTCCTTTGAAGCTTCCTCTTCCATTCTTACTGTTGTAGTCAATATTGCTACCACTGCCATTATAGTTATTCCTTCTGGGAGCATTAGAGTTTTTAGAAGGGTTCTTGCTTTTGAGAAATTTTTTGAATTCCTTCGTCAGTAGAGCAAGGTCTAGCGATTCTTCTTCCTCTTCAATTTCTTTCACTGCTTTGAATGCTACACCTTTGTTTTTCTTCTCATGTTTTAACCTCATCTCATAGGTTTTCAGATTTCCGATGAGCTCATCAAGTGGATAATCATCTATATCAAAGGAGTCCTCTATACTAGTGACTTTTGAATGAAATTTTTCTGGCAGAGCCCTAAGTATCTTTTTGACTATGTTATCTTCATCAAAAGTGTGCTCCCAGACTACAACACTGACCGGAAATCTTAAGAATTCTACCATGGAAATCATCCACGGTTTCATCATCTCCAATAGTCATGGTTTCGAATTCAAAAATTAGTGCTTGTAGTTTCTGTGCACGTACCTTTTTATTTCCTTTGTATGTAATCTGTAGGAGATCCCATGCCTGTTTGGCAGTATCACAATGACTGATCCTCAGTTTTTCCCGCTCAGATAGGGCTGTGAAGATGCTGTTCTTAGCCTTGAAATCTGCTTGCAAATCATGAACTTCTTCCTCATTCCAGTCCTTCCTTGGTTTGGGAGTGGCAGTGGAAGAGCCTTCTTCTTTTGCTTTTATCATAGGTACGGTCCAGCCATTTTCTACAATATTCCACATGTGTTCATCTTAAGCATAGAGGTATGATTTCATGTAAATCTTCCACTGAGTATATTTTTCACATCCACCATCGAACCATGGAGGGTTATTTATAGATCCCCCAGCAGCTCTATCACGTGAATGTTCCATCTTTCCTGGGATCTCTAGAAAGTTCTAGAACCAGCTCTGATGACAATTAAAAACACCAGATGGAACAATCAATGGAATTCAATGAACAAGCAGTACTAGTAAATGGGAACACAAGCAATTGCTAACGCAGTGTAAACCTCTCCACTGAGGAAACTTCACTGCGTGGCTTTTAACGTAGCCAACACGAGAATCAAATCCAATATGAATCAAATCGTTACAGATCACAAGTAGTGGTATTCAACACAACCACATTTACTAGCAACAATGCTAACTTGTTCACAACTGTAAAAGACCTATTCTAGATAACTATGAAGCAATCTGTTTTGATGAAGAATTCTGGACACGTCTTCAGATTCAATCTTGCCTTGAAGCCTCACTGATCTCAATCACATATGCAAGTGATGAATGCAATGAACAAGTAAAATAATCAAACAATCAAATACACAATGAGAGTTTTGTAATGCAACACAATTAAAATCCCAAAAAAAAGAACTTCTTCACTCATCATACAGTTTCAAAACCTTTTATAGATGATAAAGACTCCCCCTCAATCCAATCACCTTAAACACCGATTGAGAAAAACATGGAAAGGTTTTTAAAACTGTTTTAAACAAATAATCGGATATGCATCTTAAAACAGATTTTTTAAGATCAATTAAAATCAATTGAAATCAATGCATATCAATTTAGGATTATGCACAAAATGATATGTAGCTTGAGATCTTTATCTTAAAAACAGTGAGGTAACTTCTTGAAACTCTCTTCATGTGATCTTCCTTTATTTCCCTTGATTCTCCAAGCAAATAGGAGAGATACTCGCCTAATGCTTTACCTCGCCTATTGTCCTTGATGCCTTGGGAAAGTCATGTGTCGAATGGGGATCGTCAAATATACTTACAGTAAATCTCCCTAACTGAGTAACAGATGGAAGAAACGCAATATACATGTATTATTTCATTCTTTTCATACTTATCTTGCTTTATATCATTTTAAGAATTAGTAAGCAGGGATGTCCTAATTTAATTTGAAGGCGCATTCCAAATGGAGAGTGAAAACCATGAAAGCTAGTTTTAAATTGCGAAGGCTTGCTCTCAGCATCGACCAAACGTGTTGGAATATGCTGATACCAATTACTAGCATACAATTGCAACTGAATATATATATATATATATAGAAAAACTGATAAGATGAATGATAAGAATAATATGCATTTTTTTATATTGAAAATGGAATGGTGTGGCTACCATCAAGTCTTGATTAATGAAATTGCAGAAGACAAGGGGGGAAGTATAGCCTGAACCCCAAATTACAATAAACATAAAAAGAACATCTTGAAATGATACCAAGACTCTCCACAAAAGCTACTTGTTCTAACAAGCACTAAATAGCAAATAGTGCACGAATGGCTGCTTCATATGCTTTGATATAGCGGTGACATATTTGAAAAATAACTCTATCATGAAGAAGCATCATTACAAATAATACAGCTTTCCCACTATGTTATTGCACAAAAATAAATCCGGTGACACTCAATTTCATCCTGCTACTAGGAAGTTGTATTCATTTGATCAAGCAAATAGGTCGCCACCTCACTATGCCAGACAAGGCACATTGAGTGTGCATACTGGGACAATGCCCACGTTGCCATAACAAAAATTGGTAGGGACTTATTGTTGGCATAAAACCACATTTAATTAAAAATAAAAAGGCTACATACTAATTATTACCCTGTAGTTTAAGTCCAAAATCAATTCAGTTCCTGAACTTTCAATTCATCAAAAACACTCATGCATTATCAAATCTCGTCTAATAAGTTATTCCGTCAATCATCCGTCAGTTAGAGCTGTTAACTTGCTGACGAGGCATACAACGTCAGATCATGTGGACCCACCTATCGGGTAAAATTCCAAAATTGCCCCTGCATCTATTCTAACCCAAAAACCCTATTACAGCCTCCATTTCAAGTTTTTTAAATTTTTTCACCAAAAAACTTGCACACTTAAAAAAAAAAAAAAAACCAAAATCCACATTTAAAATGTACTTGATTATAATATGGTTTAGCATCAAACAAAGCTACTTATATTAATAAAATTACAGAGTTGAATATTTACATTTGCATAAGGACCTGTCTTCCCCAGACCTTAAAGGGGAGAAAAGTAGTCTTTACTCTTTTTTTTTTTTTTTTGGTTACAAAAGTAGTCTTTACTCTTTAGAGAACTGCAAACACAATTATAATTCTAGCAGAAGAAAACACTACCAATATTAATTTTATATATTATAAATATGCAGCAATGTTTGTACTATACCCTGACGCTTGAACAAAAGATAATTCATAGAATTGCAGAAGAATATTAGGAAAGGTTTGCATGACATTAACGAGATTAGTCACCGACGCCAAAGCTCTTCTCTGTGCTGGCAATTCCCATTTCTTCATCCCTCTATGCATTCATTTGACCCTGCATCAACTCACTCTCATTCTTGGTCTCAACATCCTCCTCCTCAAGTCCCCCAACTCCCTCTCCATCAAGAACAGCCTCTCCTTCAAATTCAAATTCTCTTCCTCCAACTGAGCAATATGGGTATCCTGATCATCCACTCTATTCTCCTGAACATTATTATACTCAACCCCACTATAGTTCGGGTATATCATCTCAAACCGGCTCAAATCATGGTCCAACCTCCTCTCCACTTCACATCATTCTCACTCGACCCCCCACCTCCCTCCTCATCATCATCATTCCCCGGCGACCGAAGCCAAATTAACCCTTTCATCAACCCATACCCATCAACACCCCACTCCTTCTTTGCCGCGTCCCCCAAAACTTCCATCAACCCAGAAATTTGCTCTGGGCACCAGGGATCCCCTTCTTCGAAACAGAGGTAGACATCTCTCCTCCATGACCACACCATCACGCACGGAACAGACGGAACCTTTGAAGTGTAGCCCAGCGGTCACACCATCTAGCCTCGGAACATCTTCTATGCAATCACCGCCGAGCTTATCCGTTCTCCGCCGAAACACGTACAAGCCCGGTCATCCAATAGCCTCCAATCTGCAATTGCAGTGAATACCCAACTACCTAGACACCCAATCCTCTACAGCCCACTTCCTCACCGTCTCCGAACAACCAGCTTTAATTGAATCCCTTTAATCCCAACTCACTCAGATTTGAAACCCGAAGCTCAAACCCTAAACCCAATTTTGAAATTACGAAACCCTAAACCCGAAACCCTTTAAACCAACTTAGAAGATTTGAAACTGTAATCGGAAACTCAAACACCAAACTCACCATAATGAGAGATTTCATCCCCACCATTCGTTTTTCTGGGTATCCAAACGTCGATCTAGTGACTGGCCACATCAAAATCTTCTTCAATCGACACGCATTCGTTTTTTCACTCCTTCAATCAGAAACTCTTGATCGTTTGGGTCTCGCGGTCGTTCAAAGCAAGAGGATTCAGTTTCAATTTTTCTCGATATGGGATTGTGCTACGGGATAACATCGTGTAATGGGAGGTATAATTGGGTTTCTGAGTTAAAATAGAGGCAGGGGCAATTTTTGAATTATGTCTGATAAGTGAGGCCCACATGATCTAACGTGGCATGCGTAGTCAGTGAGTTAACAGCTCAACTAACGGATGATTAACGGAATGACCAATTAGACGAGATTTGATAATATAGGGGTGTTTTTTATGAAATTAAAAGTTCATGGACTGAATTGATTTCGGACCTAAACCATAGGGTAATAACCAGTATTTAGCCCTAAAAAAATAACATAAATAAAATATTAAATAGCTTGGGCCCATAGCAATAGCCCAAGCTCGCATAAACCATAGCCCAATCACAAGTTGAGATATGTGGATGCCGCCGTACCAGTGGCTAGCGTGGATTCCTACTGCTAACCTTCCACCCTCCATACCCCTACCTCTGCCTCCTCTACTCGACCCGACCAACCCATCTCCGACCCATGACAAACGGGATCCAGCTCACCACCATGAACCACAAAGGTTAGACCAACTTCGATCAGAGCCTTAATTAGCCCCCATCCCTCGTAATCCAGCCTCTTGGATTGATCGTCTCCGACAAGCCCCTGGAGCTACACGATCTCACCCTGACCACGACCTCCTCTGCCAACCCACTGACCACCGCTAGCCCTTCCCATCTTCCCATTCGGAGCCTTGCGAACCAAAACTGAAAACTGGCATCACCCAATCTTCAGTTCGGCTAGGCATACTTGAGGACCATCTCTCGGCCCTTACTTTTTGAAAAGCTGGTCAGACAAGACATAATTGAGCAGTGGAGAAGGCCAAGAGCGTGAATAATATGCATTTATATAGGGAAGTAACGGCTAATCAAATAATGAAACAAATACTGCAATTGGTATCCCAGTTTTGTACTCTTAATCTTCTTAATAAATATTTGCTATGCCGGAGGGTCTCTTCTTCTTGAATTTGAAGAGAGAACAAAAATAATAGCTCGGCCATTAGATAGGCTTTTTTTTTGTTTTTTTGGGAGGCAATTTACCCAAAAAGCAAGGAATAAGAAATCAGCTAAGATGGCTACAAATAATCTTTCTAAGTCTAGGTATCTCAATAATATCACTTAGACTGGCTTGAGTTAGAACAGGAGGGCCATTTAGTATACGTAGGCCACAATACATCTACATTCATGTTGGGAAAAATATTTGTTAACAAATTTTACAATTACTTTCCAAAATTCAAAATGTATACATGCATGTTGGCTAGCATACAAAATCCATCATACTTTCCGAGCTATAACAGTGGGAAATGAAGAGTTATTAAGGTCTCGGTGCCGAGTCCGAGAATGCGGCTTCACCTCACCATCCGGTTCCTGACGACCCTGTGCCACATGTTCTTCAGCACCAACCTACTCCTCAGCTTGGCTGTTGAGAAACTCCAAAACCCTATCGGGAACCTCTCATACACATCAACGGGCAGCTGTAGATTCACTCGGTGACCAGTATTGTAAACCTCCTTAGTCTGCAAATTAACATCGCACCTCACAATAATGGCATATGTACTCACCTCAGCATAAGCAGCATCGCTTTTGCTCGTTGTCTTGCTATCTCGCTGGGCATGTTGGCTGCAACGGCAATAGTAACGATCAGTAAATAAAAGGAAGTTCGTAAATTCCATATCAATGTAATGTCAACAAAAACGAAAGCAACCCCTACCTAGACGCCTCCCCAGCTCAAATTTCTCATATATTGCCAACCTACACAGGCGATAGAAACCCCTCTTCCCCAAAGGAAACTCACCCAGAATCCTTATAATGCTCTTTTGCTTAGTATCCTACCTCACTATGATACAATGAAACGCTGTTAGCACCCACCCACAATACAGGTATACCAAACACATGATTACGATACTCGCTAATGGGCTGAAATGGGAGGAACCCGATGTGCCATATCAGGATTCTGCCAAAGACTACCAACACAAGGTTTGCCCCTCCACCGAGTATAGATGTTGGAGGGTAGATCCTCAATGTTGGAGGGCCCCTCCACGCGCCCTAAAATTCACACACCCGCTGTTGCCAGCATTCATGGAATACTGCATCTTGAACATTGAGTTGAACTCGTTAATTTTGGGTAACAGCTGTTTGCTAACCTTCCACAATACCAACGCCCCCATCAATTGCCTTAATGCATTAAGCGACAGCTGCCCTAAACAAATGTTAAGGCAGGAAAGCAGATTCTGCATCTCCTTTAGTATCGGAAATGACAATCCACACTTCCGCTGGTACTCATAAAAGCAAGCCTACCCCATCTCGAGATGACCAAAGAACTCCCTACCACATAAAGGTTGAAGCAACACATGATTGGGAATGCCCCAAGTCGCCCTCATATCAGCAATCTGCTCCTCCGTTATGCTCAGCCCCGGTTGATTGATAGGCATGTCGTCAGGAGCAACCAAGAACCGTCCATGCGGTGATTGGGGAATCTCCAACAACTCGAAGTCCTCCACCCCAAGATCTTCTGGACCCATAAATTCCTCAGGAGACCCAGCCCGCTCGGACAGCCCTGAGAAGCACCCTCGCCACCCTCACCTCGGGAGGAACCCTTACCTCGGGAGGATCCCTCACTGCCCCGACAGCTGCGATCATGTTGGTCGCGAGCCGTACTGCTAACGACACACCTAAAGTCAATCAATCAATTCCTCCTTATCGCCTTCCCCGACCCGCTCAATGACAAAATTTTCAAAATTCGCAGACACCACCTTGAAACCACAATCTAAGCACTAACCAAACCCAAAATTCACACACCTAAAACCCAACCTGGTGACATAAAGACCCGAACTTTTCCGGCCACTACCAACCCAAAGCAACAAACCCCCAATCAAACTCACATTGCCTCAATCACAAACTCCCAAAATGCAACCCAAAAAACAAAAAGAAAGAAAACAACATACCTCTTCACTTTGACACATGAAAACCGCAGCTACCAAGGCCTGAAACCTTACTAGCTCGAACCTCAACAACTCCGACGACGGACCAAAGCCTCAAACTCCTTGGACACCAAAGACTTCTCCTCTACCTGGTTTCCTCACTACAAACTCAAACAAATCACAGGAACAATAGTTGCCTTCGTTTCTCCCCTCCACTATATATAGGGTCCACGAGAGTACAGGGACTATTGGACGTGCAAGGACTACAACACCGAATTTCGCCACGTGTCAGACATGTCTGAGCATAACAGTGATCATGCGTCGTCACCTCCACTCCCTACCCACTACTCCATTATTACCTGTTATGGAATCCAGTAAGCCAAACTTCCCGCACATGAAATATGAATGAAAACATGATGAGTGTCACCAGGGCATAGAAAATACTCCAAAAGACGCATGGAACCCTACCTCAAGCACCCGATAGAGACACAACACCAAAAGAAAGGAAGGAAAGATGGTCCCTTCACCCAAGTCAAAACTCCTCTTAGCTGGGGACTTGGGGGACTGGGGGTAATGGTCGTACGGAAGCCATGTGGCAGAAAACTTGTCTTGCACTTCCGATACTTTTTCCGCGATATAACTCCCCACCTAAGTGAACTCTTGACCAGGGACTTGGGGAACTTGTTGGTATATATACCTCCCAGGAACAAGTACCGAAAGCACAAGGCTCATCTAGCCACCAAAGAACAAAGGAGACACAGAAAATGAGGATCCTGATACCCCTCTAGGGCGGTATTGGGAACCCAATCGTCCCACACCTAATGCAAACGAATCGTGCTTCCCCAAATGCACTACAAATGGATCTACTCCGACACCCAAAAAGGTAACTGTTTATTATCGCTCTCCATTATTTTTATCTTATATCGACACTGTCTTAGGCATCAGAGCGTTGAAGGCTGGCACACCTAGTCTTCCTTCTGACATTTGTCTGTTTTGCATATAAACGAGACCGATAGCGACAGTAACACAGCAAGACATCTCGTGATTCAGCTGAACAAGGCCTCCCTCTATACAAGTGAAACAGTCTTAATTTCAAATATGCAGTTTAAATATATAAATATTGACCTTAATTAGTTTTTCAACATTTCATATTCTGGATCTAATTAATATATGTAATTTCCACCAAAGCTCCACGTAAAATCACATAGTGAGCATTGGGTTGAATTTTTTAACTTGAAGATATTGGTATGAACGTATTAAGCTTGGTACGAAAGAAAAAAATCACATATATATGTATACATGCATGTTGGCTGGCATACAAAACCCATAATACCTTCCTATCTATAACAGTGGGAAATGAAGAGTTATTAAGGTCTTAATTTCAAACATGCAGTTTAAATATATAAATATTGACATTAGTTTTTCACATTTCATATTTCTGAGTCTAATTACATAAATCTCCACCAAAGCTACAAGTAAAATCATACAGCTAGCATTGGGTTGAATTTTTTAACTTGAAGATATTAAGCTTGGTAAGAAAGAAAGAAAGAAAAAAACGTTCACATGTGTACATGCATTTAGCTGGCATACAAAATCCATAATACTTTTCTAGCAATAACAGTGGGAAATAAAGAGTTGTTAAGGTCTTAATTTCAAACAAGCAGTTTAAATATATAAATATTGACCTTAGTTTTTCACATTTCATATTTCTAGGTCTAATTAATATATGTAATTTCCACCAAAGCACCAAGTAAAACCATATAGCTAGCATTGGGTTGAGTTTTTTAACTTAAAGATATTGGTATGAAGAATAAGAGCTTGGTATGAAAACAAAAAGCTTCACACACACACACACACAGACATATATATATATATATATATATATATATATATATATATATACAGGCTCGTTACAAAGCGGACGTCCGCACTTTGCTAAAGTGCAAACGGCGATACAGCGGTGGCATTTCAGCCTGCGACGGTTGCTTGGGGCTTGGCGGACGGAGGTCGGAGGCTTGGCCAACCATTCTGGACAGCGTTCGCGGTCGAAGGAGGTCGGAGTTGTAGGTTTCTGGGCAGCGACCTCACCTGCAACTGCAGGTTTCTAGGCAACGCTGCAACCACTTTGCCGGCGACTCCACCGACTGCAGATCGGTCTATCCGACCCCTGGCATCCGTCCGGCAAGCCCCGCCGCTCCTTCGCTTCCCGAGCCAAGCTGCAGCGTCGACGTCCGTACTTTAACAACAGTGCGGACGTCCCCTTTGGAACCGCTCCATATATATATATATATATATATATATATATATATATATATATATATATATATATATAAATGTCAGCTACCGCGCATGGGAAATATTGGGTTGAAATTTGAGCTTTGAATTTTGACCACACGGGGGCTATAACTACGACCTCGGCTTTACCTAAAATGGTATGTAGAGGATCAAAATTCTCGATTCTTGACGGCCTCACCACGAACTCTAAAAATGATTCTCTAGGAATTAATTGCTATTGAAGGTACGATTTAGCACAATATAACAAAATCTAAGTCGACAGTTTCTTTCCATATATATTTACAGGAATGCATGACTTGGGAGGAGAAATACTTCAAGCAATCGCATGCAATCAATTAATTAACCATTCAAACCCACTCCTGTTTATTTCAACATGCACATAGTACGTTAGTGTCATTCAATTTTGATGTACAACTTATAATAAATTTCGTTCCAAGACAGAAGACTATATATATATATATATATATATATATTTTTAATTGGAGAGGTTAGCGTTAGAAAGTTAGCAACACACACACACACACACCCTTTCAAGGGGTATCCCAGCAGAGCCAGACTATTCCCTTCCCAACGCTACAAGACATTAAGCACATATTAGCTGGCCACCAAGGCCTTATGGGGATTTGAAAGCCAGACTTGGGGTTCCAGATTGAGACCTTCTACCACCCCATTATCCCTAGTGGTTATATTTTGAAAACTGGTTTGGTAGGACGTTTGGTTTATTTTTTTTAATATTTTTTTTTAAAAAAGACTCATTATGGTAAATTAAGTTAATCATTCTGTGTTACTTGGACATGCATTAGGGTATAAATTAATATACTAAAATTTCTCCCCAATTTCCCTAGCTCCACGACAATGGCACCCCTCAACTTTGTTTGTATAAATAAGCACCTAAGGCAAAGCAAAGGTGATCCCTATCTCCATCGCCAAAATCCTTGAGAAACAAGAAATATTACAAGCACGCCTTCTCCTCGGAAGTGTTGGGAAAGGGTTCAGATAGACAGGGTGGTTCTAATGGAAATGGTGGCACTCGGCCACCGACTGCTCAAGATGTAGGTGGCCGGCCGAAATGATAAGAAAAACTGTTTTATGCGAAGAATTGCTGAATGATACTATTCTCTGTTCCGGTCTCTGCAGATATATGCATGCAAGTCTTAACTTACAGTTACAAATTATCTTAATTTTTGTGCATATTACAAGTCTATTCAAATTATCTTGAAAATACAAGATGTGCACTTTTGAATTGGAACAATTGTGAAGAAGATGAAGTAGTGGCTAAAGGAAAGATCTCTTCAACAATTCCAAGTACAAAAGTTCATTGTGTGCCTGTTGGACGAGATTGTTGGAAGGTTTGGGTTGATGTGGTGTTTGATGAGTATCAGACTATGGAAGTGTACAGAGCAACCATGGATGCCAAACAACTTGGTGAAGCTGAAGGAAGCACTCTTGCATGGCCCAAAAGCTCCGTTAAAATGCTTCCTTAGTAGTTAAAGTAGCAGGTACATTTTGCTTTACTAGAGTATTTATGTAGGTCAGGAAGTACCATGCATGTTTTGTCAATGCTGAACCAAGAATTCAGTACTTTGTCATGCCTGTTTTGTAAAGAACATATGTATAAGAGAATGTGGACTCTTGATGAAATGTATATTTTTCATACATGGCTAGTGTGTACTAATATTGGCATGTGAATGTGTTTAAGCAATGGTGAATGTTTATAGAGGTGCAGGAAAGCATAGCCCAACAAATTAAGTGTAATAATATATAATGAAACGTTATAACAACATATTTTGTAATATGATAACATACCATGTATGCTATCGAAAACTAAAGAAAACACGCTGAGGGTTTTGTTAAAACATACAACATGCGCCTGAATCGTTGTCGAAAAATTATGACAACGTGCAAAGCTCATTGTTAAATAATTACAGCAACATGCTTCGCCTCTTTTCGACAACATGCAAACCGTGATGTTAAGGACTCGTGGACTTTTTCTTGTAGTGAAGCCAAAATATAAAGGGAAGCAATATGCCAATTAAGTGAAGAACAATTCAAAATGCTGTCTAATATATGTTTTAAGGTATGTGCAGCTTCTTGTTAATTATTAGTACTTCTGTCACATATATATATATACATATATATTCACATTGGTCGATTATGCATGGTAACAAATAAGCTAAGTTTACATTTACATCTCTTTATTCTTTCAATACATTACAATTCGATTAAAGATGTAAAAACATCGGGTAGGTTATATATATTGTAGCATTCTGAATTGGTTGGCTGGTGCCCCCAGAATAAAACTAGTGTAGTAGAGTGTAATAGATTGAAGAAATAAATACACAGTTATTCATCTAAGTTTATCCATAAGTGTGTTGCTGTTTATGATATAATGAATTATAGAATGAATCGATGCTCATCTAATTTTTTTGACGGCGCAATCCCAATTGGAATGCACAATCCATTAAACATCCATTCTAATGTCAAATGGGTCTGAGATAGAACCGATCAATTCAAGTGCATTTCAGTAATATATGGACACCAATGGCAGCATGCAAGTAGCTGGTTTATTATCCAAATTGTGTACGTCTAGCTTGTCTCCATTTTTCAATGAGCTCTCAATTATTCAAAACAAAAAAAAATGAAAAAAAATATATATTAGCCAATTAAAGGATAATGTCAACTGTTGCGGTATCAGATAATTATTTGCATTTTTATATATAAATGTCCCTGGCTGAAATGGGAAATGAACTCTTAGTTAGAAGATCGAATAGTTTGTAGATCGGTACAAAGAAAGGTTTATTATCCATTTACATTGAGTCCAACTCTTTGCCAAAGAAGAAAAAAAAAACCAGAAGAATTTTGAGTGCAAGTAATGAGTACTCCTTATTGTCTCATCGGCTAGAAGCAGGGAAGCAGTAGTACTTGGGCATTAGGGTTTGAGTTTTGACCTTTGTCTGATAATTGTCACGCAGGTGGGCATTATACTGTAAAAGGATTTTAATTGAATGTTATTCCAGAAGCAAAACCAAATAACTAGTAGAACAAAAACCATACCAATTACCGATGGCTTGAGACCTCGAGTTATAATTTTGTTTTTTTATTTATTTTGGGCAAAAGAACAAACTTAAATGAAAGATAAAATATTACTGAGACAAAATCTCAATTGAACCTTCCAATAAAAACATAAGCAAAGAAGGATAAAGACTCAACTTTTACCCAAATAAAGCAAAATAAAGAAAACTCCGTAGGCCCAAATTAGGCAAGCCTACAAACTTGACCACTAAAACACCAACCCATCAATGAGGAAGAAGCATCAAAATCAACCGCTTTGATAGTTAGTTTGGTTTGGCTCTAGTTGTGTTCGAAACTGATTGCCTACAGTCAGTTAATGCCATACAAGCTGAGGGTGAGGGTGAAGATACTTCGGAGTTTGGTAGGTTGGTGGATGACATCTCTCATTCTCTATCAATCTTACAGAATTGTCTGTTTACTCATGTTGTTATGGAAGCCAATGTATTAGCTCATAAGTTGGCTAAATGTGCTCTGGGCACAGGTTTGTTACTCTCTTGGTGTGGACTTGTTACTACAATATTAGAGAAACTCCTCTCCACCTAATGTAATCTCCTTGATTTCATTAGTATAGTCTATCGTTTTGAGCTGCAAAATAAAAAAGATAATTCGTCGTCTTCGCAACCAACTGTTCAGGACACTCAAGGAAAGTCAAATGGGAAGAAGAAGGTAAAGGGAACCAAGTGAAGAGTACGTTATATTTGCATACATATCTGCAGCATATATAGCAAAAGGTTGTGTGTGTATGTGTTGGTGGGGTGATAAGACTCTGAACTCTCATTTAGGAGGTCAGGAGTTCGAGCCCCATCATGGGTGGGGAGAGGTGGGGATTAAAAAAAAAGAATATATGTATATATATATAGCAAAAGGTTATATCGTACGTTTATAGTTTTCTATAGATAGCAAAGAAATAAATAGGTCAATAAAGAGCATGTTTCATTTAAGTTGTCATAAACCCTCAGAACAAATCGACTCCCTTTTTTTTTATATCTTGATCATGAGTGAGATAGTAAGTCACCTCCGTTACGTTAGAGAGTTAGTAACACACCCACCCACCTCAGAACAAATCGATCCCTTTGCATATGTAAGATTATATATGATGTACTTAACTTCAATACTAAAAAAAAGCCAAAGACCATGAAGGCTTGTTTCTAATCCATGTAGCAATGTTTTTATTCTTAACATTGAAGTTCTTTTTTAACCAATTTGCTGAGGTTTAGATTTTTTTTTTCCTCTGATACACGGTTGATTAATAGTAACCAAAAGTAAAATCTTCAAATAGTGATCTCTGAATACTACAGGAACCTCAAGTAACCAAACCTAGTCGATCCTGTCACAGAAGGAATATCAAGTTAAACAGTGAGCAGCTCAATTACGTTGACGACAAAAATGTTGTACGTTGAAGACAAAAATGTTGTCTTGAATACCCGTAAAATGTTGTCATCAAACAGTTAATTGGTTAGGAGGATGATGAGAATAACAACCATGCATATATAGTTAGGTCATGACTACCTCGCATATGAAGCCATGAAACCATAGTCATAAGAGATGAAGTATCAACGCAGGTCAACAGAGGTAGGCATTCTGGGCTGCTTAGGGACGTTGTGTCGGTTCAAGCTTCTTATTAGACCTCTTGTCTTTTAAGTAACTCTGAGTCTTAAATGATTGCTGGTATGTGCATCTTTGTAAATGAATAAAGCCATAAGCCCTAGTTTCAGTCCAATATTTAGTTTTCATCTGTTTGAGGATTTGTACTTGATCAGTTGCCACGGGTGTGCAAAATTGTTTCTCTAGTGGTATATTGGTATTCATGTTGTACCTCTGAAGTGCATAAAAGTCGTTAAGTTTTTTTTGTTTTTTAATTATAAAGTAAAACTATAGATGATCACCCCTGGTACAACTAATGCCTAATAGATCAAAAGTGATGGCACATTTTACTACTTGGAATGAAAAAAGTTATGAATCGAAAACAACTAGAGTGGAATAAGTCATGAATCAGAGACAATTGTAATAGGAGAAGAAAATAATCGGTATGGAGATGATTCCTAAACCCATGTCCCCCCTTGGTCATCAAACTACCCCATATTCAGGAATTGATTTCTAGTAATGAGGTGACCCACACCCATTCCAATACCTATATATGTTAGTAAACGCAGAAATCTCATATATTAGAATAATTCACATACCTATATATGTTAGTAAACGCAGGAAATCTCATACACCAGAATCATTCCCTTCATTTTCATTACCGTTCCAGGTAAGTAAACGTGCTATGAGAGTAAATAGTTGATAATGGAAGAGAGTTTCTCCAGCCGGATACGTTTGCAGAATGGCCAATACTAGCTAGTGCACCGATCCCCTAAGAAGTTAGCTTTTAGTCAAATGTGACTGAAGATTATGGAATGGAAATTTGCAACAGCTGGAAAAATATCATTCAATAATAAATTTGCTTGATATGGAGGGAAACACCTTTTGTGTTAAAAAATAATAAATAAAGAAAAAAACAATAGAACCAAAAAAAAATCTGACACGGAATCTATTTAATATGTAGTGTGTTTCAAGTTTTTAACACGGTTTAGATGCAAGTTCCGGTGCAACTAGTAGGAAGCCCTTCTGGCCAAAAACTTTAGACCATTGATGGTTTGAATGTTGAACCATATGGCTCCTGAGGACTTCACATTTAATCACATATTCAGCAAATTCTTACTTTCCGAAGCTTGTAGGTGTGGATATATATATATATATATATATTTATGCAGACTTGACTTGTTACCATCTCTGTATGGAGGTATCGTGCTGGCTTTAAATGGATTAATTAATCCCCAGTCCCCAGATATCATCTGCACACTTGCTCCATCCCTTCCTTACAATTATCTACGCAGCAGGATATTTCAGTTTTTCTTTTTTTTCTGGTCATCGGTCCAAGTCTCTATTTTCAGGGAAGATATACAGTGAGAAAGCGATGGGTATGAGATAAAATTTGCTGCTGGTTGGTCGGTCTTGACTATATCATCTGTAATTTGAGAATTTCCATGTTGATCAGTTTGGATAATCCTTGTTTTCTGGTAAACTTCTTCAATCTTTCAAAGTCGGTAATGTTAGCTATTCACATATCAATTAAATTTAAATTTTCAAACTGGTCGATCAAAGGAAACTAATCGGAAATAAGAAAGAAACTTCCATGGAGGGAAATCCTTCAAGAAACCCTAGTACTTCTGTTTAACAACAATGAGTTCTTTGCTTAGTTGGGTAATGCTATAATTGGTAAGGTTCACCCTAATTTCCCAAAATCCCACTCAATTTTCTATAAATAGACAATACTCTTTTATTGATCCATAACCAAGATTCTTAATCAACACAGAAGAAAATATTTCTACAGTTAATTGCAAGCATGCCTTCTCCTCAGGAAATGTATGACAAGAGTTTAAAGGTAAAGGGTGGTTCAAATGGAAACGGTGGTTGTTCTCCACCAATAGAAAGGGAAACATGGCAATTCTGCAAAGCCTTGTCTATGTTTTAAGGTATCTCAGCTCATTGTTGCTGTAATTCTTGTTGATAAACATTTACATGCCTTTATACTTTCTATTCTACATTTAAGATGTAAAAGTTTCATTTCAGTTTGTTGTATGTTTTTGTTGAACTGGGTGGCTGGTGCCCTTGAATAAATCTCCCTAGCTGAGTAACAGATGGAAGAAACGCAATACACATGTATTATTTCATTCTTTTCATACTATCTTGCTTTATATCATTTTAAGAATTAGTATGCAGGGATGTCCTTCTAATTTAATTTGAAGGTGCATTCCAAATGGAGAGTGAAAACCATGAAAGCTAGGTTTAAATTGCGAAGGCTTGCTCTCAGCACGGACCAAACGTGTTGGAATATGCTGATACCAATTACTAGCACACCATTGGAACTGAATGAATATATATATATATATATATATAGAAAAACTGATGAGACGAATGATAAGAACTAATATGCATTTATATAAGGAAGTAACGGCTAATCAAATAATGAAATAAACGATGCAATTGGTATCCCACTATCCCAGTTTGTGCCATGAACTTTATTTGTTGCCCATGAGTCTCTGTGACGACACTCATCAACTTTGTGCCTCTTTCTTTTAGGGGGATACTGAAGGCAAGAAGAAGATTCATTAGAGGAGTTGGGAGCAACTTTGTCTTACAAAGCAAGAAGGTGGCATGGGGTTTAAAAATATCTACGCGTACAACCTTGCCATGTTCGCAAAGTAGGGGTGGCGGCTAGTCACCAATCCTCACTCACTTATTGCTCAAATTTACAGGGCTCGATACTATCCTAATGGCACTTTTTAGGATGCAGAATTGGGGGACTCTCTTTCATTCTCATGGCGTAGCATCATCAATGGCAGACCAACCTCGAAGGCAGGGAAAAAATGGAGAGTGGGTGATGGCATTCAGATTAACATTTGGGCTGATGATTGGATATATTTGATACAGCTTCCTGTGAATGCTCAAGAGGTACTGGTTTCACAACTTATTGATACGGAGCATTGAAGGTGGAACACTACTGTTGTGAGGTCCCTTTTTCAGTGCGACATTGCAGACAAAGTTCTGCTATACCTTTAAGTCACTGTAGCAGACCGGACAGGATTGCTTGGAGTCCGGAGAGGAGAGGAAACTTTACAGTAAAATCTGCATATTGGATTGCACGCCAAATGGTTCTCGGTAATGCTCTTGCTTCCTCCTCCAGTGGGTGAGCCCTATGGCATTTTATGGAAACAAATTTGGAGAGCGCAGGTGCCAGGAAAGGTTCAGATTTGTGTATGGCGAGCTGCAAACAATCTTTTACCTACTAGAGATAGGTTGCTGACTAAAGGATACGACGGGGAAGAGCACTGTCTTTTATGTATGCATCGAGTGGAGGATTCCTTGCATCTTTTCTGCAAATATCCCATTGCTTAATTTTGAAGTTTTATCTGACGCTTCTCTGCAGATACAACACACACTATTGCCTACAAACAATTTCAAAGATTGGCTACTAGAATGTGCATCTTGGTATGGAACTGTTTGAAAAGTTGATGATGCTTCTATGAATGTTATGGAAGAATAGAAACGACAGTCAAACAGAACAAAAAGATTGGGGATTTCTGATACTCATATATTTCTCATCTCCCGAATTAGAGTATATATACAGAAGTTACAGAGTTCTACTAGGAAACTAATTATAATAATTACAACGTGATATTCTCAACTTAATTACATAAATATTCTCTCCTTAATTACACAAATATTCTCTCCTTGATCACACAATCTTAATCAATCTACAGTTACCACGATAAATGGGATACCAATCCCATAACTCACGCTAACACTCCCCCTCAAGTTAGAGCATACAGATCACAGATGCCTAACTTATCAAGTGAGTCATAAAACGCCTTGCTAGATATTACCTTTGTAAGAATGTCTGCCAACTGCTCCTCAGTAAGTCAAAAGGAAATGAAATAATTTGACCATCCAACTTTTCCATAATGAAATGTCTATCAACCAAATTACCACCCACAAACATAAAGTAGCCTGAAGTAGACCTTCGATCAGTAATACAACCTTCAAGTCTGCATCTGTATACCCACAAACATCCAAGTGTCTATGCATGGAGAACACCAACCTTCTACCTGGAGCAAACTTTAAGTAGCTCAAGATTCGAAGTACAGCATTCATATGAGCTTCACTAGGATTATGCATAAATTGACTCACAACACTAATTGCATAAGCAAAATCTGGTCTAGTGTGTGACAAATAAATCAATCTCCCAACTAACCTTTGATACCTTACCTTATTTGTGGGTACCTGATCCGGATATTCTGCTAACTGATGATTCTGCTCAGTAGGAGTATCAGCTGGCTTACAATCAAGCATGCCAGTCTCTGCTAACAAATCGAGGACATACTTTCTCTTACTCAACATAATACAATCCTTCCCTCGAGCAACTTCAATTCCCAAGAAATACTTCAAATTCCCCAAGTCTTTCATCTCAAATTATGTGGGCAGCTGACTCTACAACTTCTTAATCTCCTCTAAATCATTACATGTCACTACCATGTCATCCACATAAATAATTAAGGCTGTAACCTTACCCTTCTGATGCTTAAGGAATAAGGTGTGATCCGAGTTACTCTGCCTATATCCAATTCTCCTTATAAATGTTGTGAACCAACCAAACCAAGCTCTTGGAGACTGCTTCAAACCATATAACGACTTCTTTAGTCTACACATCATCTTCTCTCCTATGGAAGTACCATATCCAAGAGGCAAGTCCATGTATACTTCTTCATTCAATTCTCCCTGTAAGAAAGCATTCTTCACATCAAACTGATGTAGAGGCCAATCAAGATTAGCTGCTAGAGACAGAAGTACCCGGATTGTATTGATCCTTGCCACTGGGGTGAAAGTCTCATCATAGTCCACTCTATACTTCTGAGTATAACCTTTTGCCACTAACCTTACCTTATATCTGTCCACTGACCCATCTGAATTGTGCTTCACAATATACACCTATCTGCACCCGACAGTCTGTTTTCCTAGAGGCAATGGTACTAACTCCCACGTACAGTTCTTCTTAAGTGCATCAATCTCCACGGCCATCGCCTTTACCCACTTCTCATCCTTCATTGCATCCTGCACTTTACTAGGAAGAGACACATGAGATAATTGATTCACAAAGGCTACATATGGTTTAGACAACCTATGGGTCGACATATAATTGGCTACAGGATACTTAACCTTAGCACTCAAACTCGGTTCATACTTCTTTGGAGGCTGACCACGGGTTGATCGATCTGGCAAGACTTTAATTTGAACCTGTGTAGTTCCATCTACAGGAACAAAACGACTAGACAAAGGAGGATTATTAGACAAACTCCTAGACAAAGGAAGATTATTAGACAAACTGCTAGAGAAAGGAGGATTATTGGATAAAGGGGAACCACTACATACCTCAGGCGAAGACTGAACAGGAGAGATTGCTGATGGAAAGGGAGAGACTGGAGTAGGTTAAGTAGCATGCACATTCTTCAAACTAATGTCTTTAGGCAGTGTATTGTTGAGAGTCGATGCTCCCCTTCGACGGATCGAAATCTTTTCTGACCTGTTGAACAGACCCAGTCGACGAATCAAACAAAGCTTCTGAAGAAACTGGAGGTGTCGGACGCGAAGGGTGGATAAGCTGAGATAAATCTCTCGATTGATCGAGAGTTGCATCAAGAGATTCTAGAATTGACTGCTACAGTGGTTCAATAGAATAGCCCTCGGACAAATTTGCGATTTCAAGGCTTGTGTTGGTCACTTCCTTGTACTGCTCTTCAAACAAAACACTCTTCTCCCCCTGACTAGGAGCTTAAGTAGCATGCACATTCTTCAAACTTATGTCTTCAGGTAGTGTATTGTCGACAAGTCGATGCTCCCCCTTCGACGGATCGAAATCTTTTCCGACCTGTTGAACAGACCCAGTCGACGAATCAAACAAAGCTTCTGAAGAAATTGGAGGTGTCGGACGCGAAGGGTCGATAAGCTGAGATAAATCTCTCGATTGGTCGAGAGCTGCATCAAGAGATTCTGGAATTGACTGCTGCAGTGGTTCAACAGAATAGCCCTCGGACAAATTTGCGATTTCAAGGCTTGTGTTGGTCACTTCCTTGTACTGCACTTCAAAGAAAACACTCTTCTCCCCCTGACTAGGAGCCACAATAGGCGAGAAATAACATGTGTCCTCACTGAAAGTATCATCCATAGTGAAATAAAACCGTTGGGAGGGAGGATGATAACACTTGTACCCTTTCTGATGAGACCCATACCTGACAAAGACACACTAAAAGGGCTGAGCATCTAACTTGGAATGTTGGTTCTTATAAAGATGGACATAAGCTACACAACCAAGGACATGGGCAGGAAGGGTATTGAGAGATGGAAAGGAGACATGACTAGACAAAACCTCAAATGGAATATGACCTTGAAGAGAGGAAGATGGGAAGCATATAGCACCGCCTTCCCTCAGAGATATTTAGGCATATTGGCAGTAAGAAGAAGAGCACGACCTATATCCAAATGCTGACGATTTTTTCGCTCAGAAACCCCAATTTGTTTTGGTATTTGAGGACAAGTGGTTTGGTGAACGATCCCATGAGATTGGAAATAATCATGAAATGAATGGTTAACAAATTCCCACCATTATCAGATCGGAAAATTTTAATGTTAGCATCATATTGGGTACAACAAGATTATGGAATGCTGTGAAGGCAGAGAAAACCGCATCTTTTGACTTAAGCAAAACAACCCAATTTAATTTCGTAAAATCATCAACAAAAAAAACAAAGTAATGCATTCCTGAAAGGGTTAGATGTTTGGAAGGTCCCCACAAGTCTTGAATGAACTAACTCAAAAGCCATAGTACAAGTCTCACAATGTAAGCTAGAATTACTTACTCCCAAAAACAAAGAAGGCATGGACTTCTTCATGACACCAAAAGACGGATGACCCAAACGCCAATGCCACAACCATAACTTATCCAACCGATCAGAACTCAATGTCAGGGCAATTGGACCTTGCGGTGATTGTGTCTGTCTTGCGTACATGCCAAGTGAAACAGTATCACCCTTAGGTCTCCCTTGCCAATTATCGCCTGAGTGCACAGATCCTGAAAGACAACATACATTAGATAGAAGGTTACAGAACACTTGTTTTGTGAGTTTAACTCAGACATAGATAAGAGGTGATGAGATAGAGAGGGTACATAAAGGACATTATAGAAAATAATAGAAGGCGTAACTTGGACTGACCCAACACCTAAAATTGGAAATGACTTACCATTTGCATTTGAGACATGTGTTATAGATGGGGAAGACAAAATGGTAAACAAAGACTTATGATATGTCTTATGGTCAGACGCACCATAATCAATTATCCATGTATCACTACCAGTAAAGTCAGAAATATTCAAAGCAACACCAATTTTACCTCGATGTTCCTCAATTAGAGGAACATTACCCTTAGCATGGTCTTGACCCTCCACACCATAGAAATCAGGTTTTTGCACCAACTGAATTGCCGCCTTGCCTCTTTGATTATTGTTGCCTCCTTTCCACCCAGAGTTATTGGAGTTGATTCTCAACAATTTAGGGCATTGACTCTTGTAATGGCCAATACTTTTGCAATAGTTGCAAGTCACCAGGTAAAGGTGATTCATGGCTGCCTTGTTGGTCAAATCTCTCATTCTTCTTCTTCAAACAACAACCGAAGCTTCAAGAACAAACAAATTTCAATGGGTCGAAATAGGACGACAGAGCTACTACAGATGACAAAGATATATGTTTTCAAATAGTACAAACTTGACAGCAAAGTGTTGCAAACTTTAGGGTTTTTAGGGTAAAAGGAATAGAAGACGAAGACAAATGACAAACTCTTAAAGAGTATAAAGACAAATTTGCAGCTGAAACAAACGAACAGAGTCCAAACGGATCTCTGCTCTGATACCAAGTCAAACAGAACAAAGAGATTGGGAATTTTTTGATACTCATATATTTCTCATCTCCCGAATTGGAGTATATATACAGAAGTTACAGAGTTCTACTAGGAAACTGATTACAATAATTACAACGTGATATTCTCTCCTTAATTACATAAATATTCTTCCCCTTAATTACACAAATATTCTCTCCTTGATTACGCAATCTTAATCAATCCGCAATTACCACGATAAATGGGATATCAATCTCATGACTCACGCTAACAGCAAGTTGCTATGGAATAACAAGTTGTAAAATCCTCAAAGCTTGAGCCCACAAGCTTTGATGTGGTTGGAAGAATTTAAAAAAAGCCCGAGCTACTCAAGGGGCTGGGCACACAGCACCAAAACCAACCTGGCAGTCAGAGGAGGATAACAGTCCAAAGCTAAATGTGGATGGTGCTTTTGTTCCGCAAATGGCAAGGGGTGGAACTGGTGGAGTACTTAGAGATTCATAAGGCTTAGGGATGCATTTTCTCATGCAGTACAGCACACTAGCTCAATGAAGCAGACTGAACTACTAGCAATCAGACAAGGGTTGGACTTTGTTAAGGGTTTAAACTTGTAGCAAGTCATACTTGAAAGTGACTGTCTTGATGTTGTGTAATTAATCTTTAATAAGGATCATCAATTGGATGAGATGGGTGCTCTTGTGGATGACATTCTGCACCAACTATTAAGTTTACCACAGGTTCAAATCCAGTATGCCAAACGAACTTGCAATGTTGTTGTACACAAGCTTACTGTCTATGCTTTTGATTCTATTCTATGTAATGTGGTCTGGACTCATAGACCCCCTGAATGTATCTATGATGTATTACAATATGACTCTGCTCATATTGTTTAATTGATCAATGGAAAGTGCAGCTCTTTCAAAAAAAATTTCCCAGTTTGTGCACTCTTAATCTTCTTAATAAATATTTGCTATGTTGGAAGGTCTTTTCTCCTTGAATTTGAAGAGAGAACAAAAATATTAGCCCGCTCATTAGATAGGTTTATTTATTTTTTATTTTTTAATGCAATTTACCCTGAAAGCAAGGAACAAGAAATTGGCTACAAATAATCCTTCTAAGTTCTAAGTCAAGGTATCTCAATGATATCATTAAGACGGGCTTGAGTTAGAAAAGGAGGGCCATTCAGTATACATAGCTAGGCCACTATACATCTACATTCATGTTGGGAGAAAGATTTGTTAACAAATTTTGCAATTACTTTCCAGAATTCAAAATGTATACATGCATGTTGGCTAGCATACAAAATCCATAATACTTTCCGAGCTATAACAGTGGGAAATGAAGAGTTGTTAAGGTCCTAGTTTCAAACATGCAGTTTAAATCTATAAATATTGACTTTAGTTTTTCACATTTCATGTTTTTGGGTCTAATATATGTAATTTCCACCAAATCAAGCTCCAAGTAAAATCATATACCTAGCATCGGCTAATAAGATAAAATCGTGAGTAGTAGTTGAGTAGGAAAAGTGTGACATATTTACTAATAGACTTCTTGGTACTCAGCAATATAAGTTTTCTGAGATAAAACTTGCTTTTGGCTAACATTCTGCGAACTTACGGATGTGAGAAGAATGGTAAGACTAATGTTCGTTACTTGCTACATATTAGAGTATGCACCCTATCGTGAACCCTTCAAAAAAGTCTCCAGAACAGTCCCAAAGTCCCTAATACATAAGTATCATGGAATTCAAGCAAGCAGTTCTTATTCAATCCTGTTAGTTATATATTGTATCTTAGTTATTTAATATAATTCTATAAATCCCTGAGTCCGTGAACCCTTCAGCTATGAATCCCAGAATTCAAGCAACTAGCTCTTGAATTCATGGACTTTGGAATTTGAAATGCCTTTGCAAAAAGTTAATATCATGATACATTAAAGAGTCAACCTGTCTTTGGCTTACCTTTGTTTCCCTGAATATTTTAATGTTTCTTAGGAGCACACAAAAAGTGCAAAAGGATAAAAGTGTTTATGATATTCATTGTTGCATGTGCGTGTGTGTGTGCACGTGCCATGTGTAAAAGTGACAAGAGACCGAGAGGGAGAAAGTGAGTAATGCATTGCATATATTTTGAATCACTGAACAGTCATCCCATGTTTACATTTCGATAGTTGATTATTTGTTTGCATAGATTGTGGACCCAAAAACTAGAGAGGATAGGCATGTTACAATTTCTGTGGATGATGGCATCCGGCCAAATGCAAACATGACTGATTTGGCGAAATTGAAGTGTGCATTTAAATCAGATGGGACAACAACTGCAGGTATTTCATCACTTAAGTATCAAGTAGCTTGTTACTCATGACAGTATCTTCATTTATCAGGACTTTTGTCCTTCTTTAATGCATATGAATCAAGCATTGTGAATTCAGCTCATTTATTTTTTATTCTAGGAAATGCTAGCCAGGTAAGTGATGGTGCTTGAGTAGTACTCCTGATGAAGAGAAGTGTAGCTATTCAGAAGGGACTTCCCATTATTGGTGTTTTCAGGTATGACATTGTAGTTTTATTAAACAATTGTTGATCCATTGCTTGATTAAGGAAAATATATTGGGCTCTTGAGAACTTGAGATGACTATAACTCATAGCAATGAACTCAGACCACTAAGGATTATATTAGTTTATAGTATTTTTGCTGCAAATGTTAAATGAATTGGTTCCTTGGGATCATTGTTTTTCTTTTGCATGTTTTCTCTTTATTTTGTTGATCATAGAGGTTATGGTTAATCAAAGGGAAATTAGTTGCATAGTTGTATATAACTGCTGAACACTCCTTAGGTTAACCTTGTTATTGAGGTTATGAAAATAACAGTCATATTACCATCATAGATAGATGAACATGTAGAAAGGTTCAACAAGTTACTTTGGTTGACTAAGGAAGAAGACTTCTTTGTAAGCGGCAAGGATAGATACTTTAGTGTTAGCTTATGCTTAGAAAACATAATGTTTTGTTTGCTTCGAGAAGACATAAAAGACTCATTCTTATGCTCATAGATATATTTACATCAACTCTTCTAGATTTTCCATCAATAAAAGACTCATTCTATCTCCCTTAGCCAGTTGAGAAAATACCTGCTGTAACTAGGTGCTAAGTGGAGGCTTCTTTAGCTATGTCTTTGGGGAGTATTCATTGTTGGTCTCTGAGATATTGTAGTTTTTTCTGTTAGTCTGTTGGTTCCTTATATTTTTCCTATAATTAGTGCATTTTGTTTCTAACCAATCCCTGTAATCAATTTGAATATAATTATACTCTAAGAACTCATTAGGTTCACAACGCTAGTATAATTATGAGAGCAATCACTGGTTTAGCCAATATAGCTAGATAAATTAGGGAAATTTGGTCACGTATCATATCATCAATATTACTTGCATGGTCTATTCCTGTAGTTTGCTTGATCTTGTGGATTTGTCTGATTGTTTGAAAAGACCAGTACATGGATAATATCTTCCGTAAGGCTTGTTATACCCCAGTTACCAACTTATGTGGATCTCCCTCACACGCCATTATTAATTAATTTTTGCTTAGTATCCTCATAATCCTTGCACAGATAAAGTTAGAATTCTGTTATATGTATACTCTTTATTTAACCAAACCTCTGCTTGTGAAAACCAAGGATGAGACTACTCCAAAAGATATCCTCATAATCTAAAAGATTAAACTAATGTACTGTAATAGTGATTTATTGGATTAATCCACTGTGATCTATGACTAAGTTTCTGTCTTTGTTGTCCTTGCAGTGGGAAAGAAAAGCAAATCACTACACAATGGAGAATGTTGATGTTGTCTGGGCAGAGTAGGCAAAATATGTTCTCAAGTTTAAAGATAGCTAGTGTGTAGGTTAATTAGTAGTTGAGATATGTAGCATCAGCTTTTGGATATGCATAGTTGATGTATAGGCCAGACTTTGACTTACAGTACTGCTAGCTATTTTGCTGTGTTGTTTAGTTGGTTGCCCAGATTGTGTAGTGTTTCTGGTTTATTAGCTTGCAGTACTGCATGAATATATTTTGTTGGCTGCCCAGATTAGTAGATTTGGGTCATTTTGAACTGAAGCTCATGATTAATTTGTGTACATGAGAAAATGGTGGATTAATGAAAATTACAATGAATAACTTTGGATCGAATAATTTTGGATGTGGATTTTATGATTTCATGAATGGGCAATTTTATTTTCTGGAATGCATGCATACCAATTGTAACAAGGAACTACTAATATGTGTTATCTCAAATTGCAAGCTACAACAAAAGCACACCAAAATATGTGGTTGCAGCTACACAAAAACAACACAAAAATCAATTAGAAGTCTATTGTTTTTTTGGCATTTGGACAACGGAAAATTGTAGTCTAAATGGCAAAACAACAACATAAGTTAGATGAAAGTGTTGGCTAAAGCGTATAACAACAACAAATAAGTATGGTTGGACTTGATCACAAATAATATAAAAGACCTTCTATTTGTTGTCTCTTTTAATTTAGACCACAAATATTTGTCGTGTTAATAATCTCAAATGACAGTAAATTGTCGTTGTAATGAGACTGTCTAAACCATTTCCCAACATTACATACATACAATTGCAAAACCTTTCACACAACACTTAAATGTCATATAAACCTACCCTAGAACGACACTTAATTGTCCTCTGATGCACTTTACGACCACAAATAATTGTTGTTTAAAGTCAATTTGCACAACATGTAATTGTTGTTGTATGCCAGAAAACACTATATATCACTATATATGAGTTCATATTTCTTACTTAAAGGCATTCAGACCACACAATTAACCAGATATATGTTTTGCAAGTACGCTTCACACAATAGTATTTACAAAAGATTGTGGTTGTTTTGTTTATCAGACAATACAAAACTGTTGTTTGAATGCTTTTAAAGATACAGATCATAATGTTCCCAAAATGCAAAACTCATCAGACAATACATGACTTTTATTTTTTTTATATCATCTGAAAAATCAGACGACAGAACACTTCTGTCATCTGATACCCTCAAGACATGACACCGTACTAAACGACATATTTTGGTTCGTTCAGACGACAGAATTGTTCTATTGTCTGAAGGCCTTTTTGGCATAGTGACAGGCGTGCCACGTGGTGGTACGCTCAGTCAATCATTGCCTATGCAGGGGCTGTTTTGGATATTTCATTATAATTAAACTTGAGTTGTTTTAAAATACAATTAAAAAAATAAGGAGATATTATTGGTCGGGCATACCACGTGGCTGGTACATTTGCCCGAACTAAGAATTTCTCAGTGATCCAAATACTTCATTTACCATAGAAAAACGAAAGAAAAAAAAAACTGAAAGAGGATAGAAATTTTCGACCGTTGAAAAACCTGCTGCCGTCTTGCTCATATATTTCCCCGAAAGCCAACAGAAACAATTGGCTGGGTTGCTCTAATGGTCATTGCCGACATTTCAAGTTCAATTTTTTGCATTGGGCTCATTTTCGCAGAGCCGTATGCAGTAAGCTACATGTATACCTTGTACATGTCGATTCCTTGTGCCTCCATCTCTCCAGTTCTGGTTTGTTTGGTCGTCGGCCTGTGGAGGCACTCCATGTCCGACTGTTTCTCGGAAGATAATAAGAAAATGCCTGCATGGTCGACCAAAATTAATTGCTGATCTGTTGAGTTTGATTATTTCTTCTGTAATTTGATAATATACATCTTCTGATCCACATACCTATCACTAATTTCTTTTCATCTTCTTCGATGGTTTTCAAAGTCAATAACATTTAATTACAGAAGCCATTTCAGATCAAAGATCAAACTCCTAATATGAAAACATACAAGAAAGGAACTTCCATGAAGTTAAACTATAATCAGTCAAAAGTTTCTTTTCCTTTTCCAGGAATGTGTCATTTAGGAGGAGCAATCCTAGAAGCAATCACGTACCATTCAAACCCACTTCTCTGAACACCAAACCAGAAAACTCGTTGGTATGAAAGGTTGGTTCAATTCCATAATTTAAACTCTTCATAGAAAATGAAACTAATTAAACTCTTAGGACTGTTCTAGAATTCTAGCATTAGGGTCAAGAAGGAAGTTAGACTAACCTAGCCGCTTATTAATTAAACCCCTCGATCCTCACTGTTGGTTTGCTCCCAAATGATCAACTGGCTGAACATTGGCTGACATTGGCTGCATAGCTTCAAATGATCGACTTGCATGCTGAACAAATACTAATCTTACAAGACTACTTTTGTCTGTGAGAGTTATATGTGTAATTGTGTTTAAATATTCTTATGGACGCTATTGCTATATATAAATCATTGTGCCTTTAAAGAAATGCCTGATAGGTTCAATACGATCTTGGGCATCTCCATTGACATGATGTGCTTAAAGGTGACAGTTCATATTCTATATGTTAAGAGAGTTGGGAAGTTTGAAGGTGTGACTAGTTTCTCTATGGCTTGTTGACTTTGACTGGTTCTCTCAAGCCATCTAGACACCAGTGAGACAGACAACGAGAAAGGAATCGAAGTTTTGGTGCAGTAGTTTTCATAGAAAGATGCTAGTCCAGGGAAATTATTTGAAACGTAAAGTTGACAGCAGTTTTATATAGAAGTTGCTTGAAAAAACATGGGGTATTTTATTGTGAAAACTGTGTATAGCCTTCACTTGGAGCTTTCTACATGCCAATAGTTGTACATCCTCAATATCTTTGCTCTGGTTTGTGAATGGCTATGTCTTCGATCTTGTTTTCCTCTTAGCCAATGTTTTTCAATAAATAAATAATGGTCTTCCTCAACCAGTACTCCACATAATACATGCCTCATCAATAAACTAATTATTAATAAGAGAAAAGTCCATAAAGTCAAATTTTAATTGATACTTGAAATTTCAAAAAGCCGTAAAAATAAGATTTCTAAAAGCACATGTAACCCAATCAAAATCTAAAAATACAAACTTGAATAAACAGTACATGAATAGCTACGGCCGGTTTGCTTTCCAAACGGGCATCAAAGAAACAAACTCGATTCCTGGCCTAAAACCTCAAAAAACTGTGAGCTTGCAATACGTCAGACTTGTTATTAGCAACTTCCAATAAACAGCATGGCAACTCCTTTAGTTAGAAAACATTGCTGATTGATTATGGGTCGACCAAGCAGATAGAACTTATTGATGTTTGGTCTGGTCTTGACCATTTCTTGTGTGATCGATCCACATCCAGATATTTTATACAAAATAGTTCACCTGTAGAGTTTACATCCGCGATGCCTTTGTCAACAAGTTAATTTGGATATCCAGCCCCTTAATTCAATCTGCTTTTCCAAGCAAACACCAGTAATTACAAAAGGAAATTCTCGAAAATACCAAATTGATCCAAGGAAAATAGTGGAATTATTGACTTTTAAGCCCCCACAGCCCAATCTCTTTTGCTTAAAATAGAGTCTTCATCCCACTAACCCATGTTAAAGTGTTCAATTTAACTATATAATCTATAATTATTATTTTTCCTCAATAAAATAAGATTTTTTTTGACCTACGGACTGATCAATTGAAATGTTATTAATATTCAAATTTAAATGTGGTGTTTAACTAATAATTACTTCTATTATTTTTTTTATTTTTCATTAAGCCTCAGTATAGATAGAATCCTGAGTCCGCCACTGGTTGTAGTCTCTTGTTGGGTGCTAATTGCTGTGTAATTGCAGTTTATTTGAATGAATTTTCAATTGATAAAAAAATATGTGATACATACTTACACATATGGTAAGGTTCCCACAACTCCAAGCCAACATCCCATCTAATTTCCCAAACCCCAAATTACTAGCAACCCCCGTTTGCTATAAATATACCCTAGATGGCACAAGAAAATGCAAAAAACAGAGAAAATCAACACAAAAATTATTACTATTGCATGCAAAGTATGTCTTCAAAAAACGACCATAATCCCGAAAGCATGTTTGGGCACTCTAACGTTGAGAAGGGGAAGAGTTCTGGAAATTTTGATACTAGTTCATCATCTCAGCATAGTCCTCAAGAAGTTCGTGGGCGCCCTAAACATGATTATGGCATGGCTTCAACCAAAGATAATTCGTCGTCTTTGCAACCAACTGGTCAGGACACTCTGGGAAAGTCAATTAAAAAGAAGAAGGTAAAGGGAACAGAGTGAATAGTACGTTACATATGCATACATATTTGCACCTTATGTAGGAAATTAAAGGTTATGTCGTACATTTGTTGTTGCCTATAGATAGCGAATAAATAGGTCACTAAAGGGCCTGTTTCGTTTAAGTTGTCGTAAACCTTCGATCAGAACAAATCGATCCCTTTGCATATGCATGTAATATTATATATTCTTGGATTCCGTTCATAAATGATGTACTTAACTTCAATATGCGCCAGAGACAATGAAAGTTTGTTTCTAATCCATGTAGCAATGTTTTTAATCTTAACATTCAAGTTCTTTTTTAACCATTTTGCTGAGGTTTAGATTTTTTTCTTCCTCTGATATATACACAATTGATTAATGATTAACCAATATTAACCAAAAGTAAAATCATCAAATAGTGATCTCTGGCTACTACAGGAACTGACTTAGAAAGAATATCAAGCTAAACAGTGAGCAACTCAATTACATTGACAACAAAATAGATGAATTGAACAACCGTAAAATAATCATCTAATAGTTAATTGGTTAGGAAGATGATGAGAATAACCTATGGTGTTAATTGGTTAGGAATCTGAACAATAATATTATGAATCTAACAAGTGATGAGAAGTGTTTGTCGGTCCTTTGTTGATTCTTGTCTCCATTATTCAATTAGCTAGCTAGAGGTTCAACGTTGAATTCCATTATTCCCTTTTGTCATTTGTTTAGGCTCTTGACTTGTAAAGTTTAATATTAATTTGTTAAGAATCGTCAAACCTATATCAACTTAGAGTGTCGTTCCCCTGGTCAGTAACCAGGGATGATATGGTCAACTACTGTCCGATTTCAATCAGACAGTTAACATATCTCATCTTTTAAAAAGCTAGAGAGCTATCAACCGTCCGATTAAAATCATACGGTAGTTGACCATATCATCCCTGGTCAGCTACTGACCAGAGGAACATCCTTGTATCAGCTGACATGGTTAACATTATCAAATATAAATGCATGTGTAAGTTCGAATCAAATGTAGTGTTGTAGACGTGTATGCGTGCATGTTAGAATCGAAAATAGAAAAAGATTCATATATGTTGGGACTAATAACTATTTTAAATTCATGTTAGATTCGAACTCATTTTATATATGAATATAGCAAATTACAATGAAGAATATATATGTTAGATTCGAACTCATTATATATAAAATGGGACACTATTTCAATCATGTGTTATTTGCATAGGGTTACTTGCTTTGATATTAAACCGTCAAATACTTCTTGTAATTACCACATGAACTTTTTGTCCATACTTCTAATTGAGTTTCTTATCTTGGGAAAATTCTGTGCATAAGTTTCTTTTATTTCATTTTCATCAATTTATTTGATTGATCGATCGGTCACACGGCCGATTGAGAGCCGTGACACTATTTAGAAATCTTTTAGTCAGCTTTATATATAGAGTTTTACATATATAAGAATGAATGAGATTCAATAGGGTTTTACATTTTGAGTCTGATCAATTTAATTATAGTCCTGTTCTCTCTGGCTAGAAGCATTACAAGGGTTTAGGGTTGAATTTTGACCTTTGAACGTGGAACTATATATATATAGGCCTAGGCAATTGGCATGAAAACCTAATTTTCATGGGTGAGATGACTGGCTAAACTTCCTTTATTTCCAAGAATTTATACTTATTCAAATATCAGTTTAATTCGCTGCTTCTCATCGAATTCAAATTAACTATCTGCAGCGAATTCTCTCTTCATTATCACCTTTTCCATGGTCAATAGATATTCGCATAATTCTACTCTGCAAATTGGGTAGATTTGTTGTATTCACTGGTTGGCTGGCATATATATAGGCTTGTAAATGGACAGGATTTTGATCCGGACCCGCTCCAAATCTGTGGCTATTGGACGGGTTTGGATCAAAAATTTTGATCTGTTGATCCGTTAATGATCCGAATCCGTTAACCCATTTATTTAACGGATCAAATACTGATTTAGGTCGATCCGATCAGTTAATGATCTGGTCCGTTTTTGAATAATAAAATATTATTTTTTATTAAATATATTATTATTATTTAAAAATATAAAATATAAAATATGAAGAATTTCAAATACAATTTTTTTGCAGAAATCTAAGGAATAGTCCATCATTCAAGATTTCAAGAAGCGTTAAGAATTTTGATAATGTGATTCTACTTTTGATGATACATTTCATGTTGTTTTAATATTTTATTAATATCTTATGAGGTATCATGCTATAAATTTAATATTAATATTTAAAATTTTAAAATATTTGAAATTATAAACGGGTCGGATTAGTGGATCGGGTATCCGTTAATCCGGCGGATACAGATTTGGATCGAGCTATCAATGATCCGCCGGGTTAACGGAGTGGGTTTGGATCGAATTTTTTTTTAAGTAAACGAATTTGAATTTAGGTCAATCTCATCCAAATCCGGTCCATTTATAGGTCTACATATATAAGTACATATTTCTTTCCAAAAAAAAAAAAATCTGGGTTCATTTTTTTATATATTTCAATGCAAATGTAGAGATTCATAAGTAATCTCCAGGACATAAAATCATTTAACAAATCAACCAATTCACTCAAAGAAAAAGTCCAAGTAAAAATTTCTTCCCGAATACTTTCCACGAATTCATGACTGAGGACTAGTCCAAGCAAATGGCAAACTATTACTTAAAGTGTTCAGATTCACTTTTGTTTAACAGCCAGACTAGCGTTGTATTTTACTGTTTGAAAGAATATTTGGCAAGGCTCACGTGGCAAATAGGTGGGCTTGACCCACAAGGCGTAATGAATGACCGCGGCTAATTAGCCACGGCACATTAAATGTTTATTGTTAAATTTATGACCGAAGATAACGTGTGCAGAGAGCCGTTATTAGATCAGGAGAGACCAAATGAATCACAAGGCATAATGAATGACCGCGGACCCACAAGTCGTAATGAATGACCGCGGCTAATTGGCCGCGGCACATCAAAGAGATTGATTGTCAGGAGAAACGTTACCAAAGTTTGGGGCAATTAACTTGAATGAGCATTGGGAGGTGTTATTGCCAATCATCAGTTACAAGACATGATTGTTTGCTCATGAAAGAATCAATCATTGATAACGTCAAAAATATCACAAACATGAATACTGTTGAGATTGGTTCTTTTCCTTCATTCAATAGTTTAGCTTCACTATAAAAAGGACCATAGAATTCATTGTTAGAGGTCCTCGACCAAACGCTCTACGCGATTACTCAAATTTTAATACATTTCAACAATTCAACAAAAGTTATCAATCTTTACTTGTTTATCTTATCGCTTTCTTTACCGGTATTTATCTTCCATGCACTTTATATTGTTGCTCTTTACATTCATGCAATTTATCTTTTCATTGTTTACTTTGTCTGCACTTTATTTCCCGCGGTTTATCTTCTTGTTGTTTATCTTTATTTGGTGCATTGTTACTTTCATGTTGTTTACTTTGCATTGTTTACCTTCCTGCACTCATAAAGAAAATCATCAAAAAGAGACATCACCAGAACGTTTGGATCTAGTAAACAAGTTTTCTAGCATCCATGCATTTCTTTATTCATACCCGCATTGAATCAAGACATCAGGGTAACACTTTATACTTTGATTTTATATTTACTGTGACTTGTGAGTATCTGCATCCCATAAATTTATCAATTATCACTCGCACTTTCACGTTCACTCACCGAGTTGCACAACACGAACATTCCGGCTAGGTAAGGCCGATCCGTGCTAAAGTCCTTCCATTCAAGGCATAGAGAACCTCGCGGCCGAGGTTGATCCTTCCTCGGCCCACAATCAACTGATTGGAAGTCAGATCGGCGCAAGGTCTACAATCTATAGCAAAACATCGCTTGGCCTACAGGCTGCAAGTTGGCACGCCCGCGCACACGTCACCATTCTAGAAGGACATGTGTAAGCTAAAGAAGCCCTCGACCCAGTGACACGTGGCCGATTTTTGAGCGAACACTTACCGTCTGAAAACTTGTCGGTATAGGAAGAAGGTCTCATTTTGATCAAAAAATAACAAAGACTATCGTGTTACGTGCTTTGATATGCAAACCGTCAAGTACATGCTCCTTGTCTAAGTTTGATCTATTTATTTATATGATCTTTTGGCTGGTCATACCAGTAACCCTCGACTACGTATGGATATGCATATGAGGAAATGGAAATAAGTACACAAATTTTAACAATTTCTTAGATTTTAGGTTATGATCGTATCCGAAGTTTTGGATGACATAATTTTATGTTAAACTTCTTCCGTTGGATATGATAATACAAACTCATATATGAAGTTAATGGAAAACAAGAAAGAAAGATTCAAATTGATAAATTTTTCAATAACTCATACATGTATCATTGAAAAGAGCGATAAAATAAAGAGTTATATGTGATTTTATGTTGAAAGCACACCCACTCAAACATCGATGTACATGTCAGATCTGTGTGTGACCATGATGCTTCCACAAAACTATAGTTGGCATTGGGTTGTAGTTTCTATTGCTAGCTAGGACGAACTGTTTGGTTCAATTTAACAAAATTTACTTCAGTAAAAGAATTTCAACATTCCATGTTACTTAAACATTAGGGAAACTCGCTATAGAAAAGTTCCCTCACAATTTCACAAATTAATTCCATGACATCCGCAACCCTCATCTATGTATAAATACACATAGGGCAAAGCAAAGGATAACAAGATCCCTAGCTAAGACAAAAAAAAAGTATTCTTAAGTAGTTGTAAGCATGCCTTCTCCTCTGGAAGTTTTGGGAAGGGGTTCAAATGGACAGAGTAGCAGTTCCAAGGGAAATGGTGGCTCTTCTAAGCAACCAACTGCTCAACAAGTGCTCGGCCAGCCAAAGCCGAAATAGAAAGGGAAGCAATATGCCAATTAAGTGAAGAACAATTCAGAATGCTGTCTTATATATGTTTTAAGGTGTGTGCAGCTTGTTGTTAATTATTGGATTAAATATTGTTTATTCCCTATACTTATAGGGTTTCATCGTTTCAGTCCATAACCTTTGAATTTCACCTAAAAAGTCTTTGAATTCTTAATTTCGTCTCAATTGGTCCTTACCGTCAAAATTTTCTGTTAAAGTTGCCAAAATGTCTATTATGCCCTCACTTAAATTTTTTTTCATTATTTTTTTCTCTCTGTCTTTTATTTCTTTTTTTCATTTCACCTCTTAAAGGTGTGGGGATTGGAACCATCTTGATGAAGAGATGAATAGAAGGATGCGAGAGAGCTAGAAGAAGAAGAAAAATTTAAAAAGAGAGGAAAAGAATTTTTTTTTAAAGTAATTGAGGGCATAATAGACTTTTTTAGGGGAAGATAACGAAGTTTTTGACGGCAGAGACCAATTGAGAGGAAATTGGGAGTTCATGGACTTTTTAGGTGAAATTCAAAGGTCAGGGACTGAAACGATAAAACCCTATAAGTATAGGGAGTAACCAGTATTTAACCGTTAATTATTAGTTCTTATGTCATATACATATATTCACATTGATCGATTATGCATTGTAACAAATAAGCTAAATTTACATTTACATCTCTTTATTCTTTCGATACATTGCAATTCGATTAAAGATGTAAAAAGATATATTTAGCAGGTTATATATATTGTAGCATTTTGAATTGGGTGGCTGGTGCCCCCAGAATAAAACTAGTGTAGTAGAGTGTAATAGATTGAAGAAATAAATATACAGTTATTCATCTCAGTTTGTCCACAAGTGTGTTGCTGTTTATGATATCACTATGTCAACAAATGCTTCATACCATACCCCTCAGATGATAGAAGACTTTTTTTCTGTTGTCTGATTTTTTTGAACGTCTTCAGACAACAGTTTTAACTATTTATGTCATCTAGATGGTATCAAAATCAACACCGATTCAAGTTTTTCAAGTTTGTTATAATTTAGAAAATTCAGACAACAGCTCTAACTAAAGTCTGTTGTCTGAGTAAATTTGGACAAAAAACCGTTTTTGGCTGAACTAAAACTTAATGTGAACTAGATGCCTATACCCCGAGTTCTCTCAACACTTGGTCAAAAAAAACAGAAACCTTCTTTCCTTCTCCTTGAGCTAGATCCCGAAAACTGCAGCTCCCCATTTTGGTTCTTCTCCTGTGATCAGAGACATTCTTTCCCTTTCCCAATTATGGTTATTCTCTCCCTGATCTAGATAATCTGCATAGAAGAGTCTCATCAACCTCTCCCCGATCTAGGTCAGGAAGACACTGCTGTTGGAGTTCTTTGATTTCACGTTAAGTCTTATTCTTCATCGTAGGGTTTCGACCTTGATTTGTGTTGGGTTTTAGGGCTTCCTTGGGATATCGATTTGGGGTTTTAGGGTTTCTTTAGGATATGGAATTGGGAAGGGATAACGATTTAGAGATGGGGTGATTGAAATAGAATTGGGTTTTATTCTGGATTATGGATTTGGGGATGGTTTATGGTTCATTTCGATTTGGGATGGTTTATGGTTATTCAGAATCTAAGGCTCTGGGCGCTGGGCTCTTGTCTTCCACACTTCTGAATAAAACCCAGAACTCTAAACCACATCGTTGTCTGTTCTCGACACCCACAACTCCCGAGCCATTGTCGGCTAGTCGCCGTATCTCCAGAGCACATCTCTAACTCCATCTTTCTCTCAATCTCTCCTCAATGGTCAATGGTCGCCGTTTCTCTCTCCACTGCTCCGATCTCTCTTTTGTCTACTACCTTATGAAGTTATGATGAATTAATGAGTTGATGATTCATGGATTAATGAATTGATGATTGTTGGATTGATAGATTGATGAATTGATGATTGTTGGATAATTAGATACTAAAAATTGCTGGTTTGATTTTAGAACAGTGCTTGGATTGATGGGTTGATGAATTGTTGAATAACCTGTAATTGATGATTGTTTATTCAATAATGGGCATGAATGAATTTAGCGTTCCTTCCTGCAATTCTTTTCTTTTCTTAATTAACTCTAATATGCCTAATGCAATTGTTCATAGTTTTTTCCAGTTTTTTTTTTTGTTCTGTTTTTAGTATTTACAATATGCCTCGCTTCAGTAGTTGGATGCTCTGCACTTCATGTTGCTCCAGCTACAATGGAGTGCTAGATGCAATAGATTCATGCTATGGGTGTCCAGAGTAAGAGTAATAGTCTGGGTGTCCAGACTAATAGTTTGGGTGCCCAATTGCCCAAGTTATTTTTGGCATTTGGAATAATTATGGGCATGGGTTTTGTTAATGGAAAACTGGTGAATCCTGTTTTGGCAGACAAGGGGACACGGGAATTGAGACAGCAACATGCAGAGGAAGATGACGAAGAAAGGTTTCTGGCCGACCTTAAAAAGGCTGTACGCCAAAGCCTAGGTAAAATAATCTATCTATATGTGAAATTTTCAATCTTCTGTTACTCTATATTCACATTTGTTAACCACCGGTCACATTAGTTAGTGTGGTACCTTTATCTTAATGGAGGGAAGTGCTGCATTTAACACATTATAGAGTAATTGGTCATTATGCGATTTAGAGGTTAACATTTAATAAAAAAGAAAAAGATTTGTATGTTATTAACTGTTTATGTAATCCGTTGGATCTTGGATGGTCTCTCGAAGGACTAGATTAGTGATCTCAGTTTATAAGAGAGCCCATTAACTGAATAACCTTCACTTTATTATTATTATTATTATTTTTTTTTTTGAAAGAATGAAGTTGGTGAATACAACTGCTTTCTGAATGTTATCATACAGGCGCTTGTGATACAAAGTTATCTGACGGATTTATTATTTTTATTTGTTTATCATTGTAATCATTTCCTGATTATCTTCTCCATCTTGAACATTGCTTTTTCTGTATCTTCTCAGTCCTTGTGGCATATTAGACTGTTTCGAGATGAGTTCCTGTAAAGATCAACATCAGAACATGTTCATGGTTGGAATCCATGTGTGGTCTGTGCATTGTATGAAATATTTACTGCCTTAAGTAATGCAGCTACAGATACGCGAAGAGAAGCTGTCGCGCCTACTTCTTTGAGAATAGCTTTAAGCAACCTGTATCCAGAAAGTAATTTCTTCCAGGAGATACATTATTCCCTGCCACTAATTTAACCTTTATGAAACTATAAAATCATCCTATTAGCTCATGAATCATAAATTTATCTCCATTTTCAGAGTTGTGACTAAGATAATAGCAACTATGCAGGCTCAGATGAATGATGCTTCTGAAGTTTTGGGAGTGATATTTGACTGTCTTAACCGGTCATTTACTCGTGGTGCGAGTGTTTCTGATACTGAATATGTGGAAAGTAGCTGCCTGGGGTCTTGGGATTGTTCAAACAATGCTTGTATTGTGCACTCCATGTTTGGAATGAACATTTTTGAACGAATGAATTGCTACAATTGTGGTTTGGAATCCAGACATCTCAAATACACTTCTTTCTTTCATAATATAAATGCCAGTGCTCTCCGAACTATGAAGAACATTCTGATTATTTAATTTCTGATGGTTGCAATTGCTGTTTAAGCTACTTGATGTTTTTGGTATGTTAACTAATTTTCTTTGCGTTCTGTCTTATTATTCTTGCTAGGTTATGTGTGCAGAAAGCTCTTTTGATGAGCTTTTAAATCTTGTAGAGATGAATCATCAGTTGGCCTGTGACACCGAGGCTGGTGGCTGTGGGAAGCTCAACTATATCCATCACATTCTTTCAACTCCACCACATGTTTTCACAACAGGTGACTTGAGAAAATGCTTATTTGTTTGTAAAGAGGAAACTGGCTTGCATCAATACCCATAATTATGTTAATATTTTCTATTGCAGTTATGGGTTGGCAAAATACGTGTGAGAGTGCTGATGATATAAAAGCAACACTGGCAGCTCTAAAGAGTACTGAGATAGATATCAGCGTCCTTTACCGTGGACTGGATCCAAAGAGTACTCATAACTTGGTTTCTGTGGTATGTATATTAGATAAGCCTTGACCGTGAAATCTGATTGCATCATAATAACTTGCTGCATTTGCTTGTTTCAGTGGGAAAGGAAATCAAATCTTGCTTACACATAGAAGGATATTGATGTGGTTCGAGCTGAATGGGCAAATCATGTTATACGGTTCTAACTTTGGTTCTGTTTAAGGTAGATGAGTAGCACTTGGAACTGCTTTTGTGCATTTATATATAACTGATGGAAAGTGTTGATGAACCTAAATTATGCATGCAGTTGCTCTGCCTAGCTACTCTTTCTTTACCTTATAGGTTTTTGAATTAGTGCATTAGGTAAATGATCGAGATAAGATGGTCTTTTTGTTCTCTCGTTCATTATGTAACTGTTGGCTAGGTTTAGATTTGGAACTATGGATTGTATTTTGGATGATGTTGATGCAATTAAACGTAGGCATCATTTTGATTGCTGATTTTAGTCCAATTTTATGGTTTTGATGATTATAAATGAATGATGTTGAAACGGTTGAAAGGCAACAGATCGATATATGTAGGTTTCACAATTTATATTGTATCAAAAGGTAGAAACAACAGTAACAAATAGATCATCTGTTGTTTATAGTAACTTCAAACAACATAAAAATAGAGTTCAAACAGCTCTCAGACAACAGAAGTAGGTGGTTGATATGTTGTTTCTACCTACTTCAAACGACATAAAAGTATACCTATAATCACTCTCAAACAACAAAATTAAATGGCTCATGTATTTCTATTAACACTCAAACAACATAACATAACTAAAACAATGGTCGAAAGTCCAAACAAACGACAGAAAAATGAGATTGAATACTACTTCAGACAACAGAAATTTGAGTAAGACTATACTCCAAGTGAGATTCGAACAACATAAAAAACTAAAACTGTAGTTGGAAATCAAATCTAACCACAGGAATCACAATTATCTGTAGTCCAAACAAATCTAAAACAACATAACTCACGGTATAAATGTTGTTGCATATGATTAATCGATATATAACTGTCATTGTGTTTTCAATCAGACTACAGAATTATCAAATAAACTTCAATATTGGTTCAGTCAAACCACAGAAACAACAAAAACTTCGTCATGTTACATTAAATACATCGACAATTATTTTTTGAATCTATCGTTGAAGTGAATTTACAACAACATTAAATATGTAGTGGTAAGATGTTTTAGACGACAGATAGAACCCGATTCTTCAATATTAGGTACTTCAGACGACAATATCTTATACTGAATCTGTTGTCTGAGTGCATTATCAACGACGGAGAATATCTGTCGTCTGAGTGGCTTAGAGACGGCAGCTACTTAGACAACAGATTTTTACTTCATCAGACGACAAATATGATATGTCGCCTGAAGACTTTTTTGGAATAATGTATAATGAATTATAGAATGAATCGATGCTTATCTAATTTTTTTGACGCCGCAATCCCATTTGGAGAGCACAATCCATTAAACATCCATTCTAATATCAAATGGGTCTAAGATAGATCTGATCAATTCAAGTGCATTTCAATTATATATGGATACCAATGGCAGCATGCATGCAGCTGGTTTATTATCCAAATTGTGTAAGTTTAGCTTGTCTCCATTCTTCAATGAGCTCTCAATTATTCAAAACAAAAGATGAAAAAATATATATTAGCCGATTAAACAATAATGCCAACCATTGCGGTACCAGATAATTATTTGCGTTTAGATATATAAATGTCCTGGCTGAAATGGGAAATGAACTCTTAGTTTGAAAATCAAATAGTTTGCAGATCGGTACAAAGAAAAGCTTTATTATCCATTTACATTGAGTCCAACTCTTTGCCAAAAAAAAAAAAAAAAAAAAAGGAATTTTGAGTGCAAGTAAGGAGTAGTCCTTATTGTCTAGCCGGCTAGAAGCAGGGAAGCAGCAATACGTGGGCATTAGGGTTTGAGTTTTGACCCTTGTCTGATAATTGTCGCACAGGTGGGCATTATATTGTAAAAGGATTTTAATTGTATGTTATTGCAGAAGCAAAACCAAATAGCTACACTACCCCAATAATGGCATTAGACAACATGCTTTAGACAACTGCAAAAAATTTAATTGTCGTCTGAAAATTTGGGAAAACAGCAAGAATTATTCTGTCGTCCCAATTTCTGAATCAGACAACAATTGTTACATTGCTATTGTGCAATTGTAAATCAGACCATGATTATTTTTTTGATGTCGTCTGAATCAATCAATTCAGACAACAGTTACTACATTGATGTTGTAAAAAGTTGATTAACACAATGACTGAGAAAAGATGTTGTCTGATGGTTTTTAATCACACAACAGTTATTACTCTATTGTGCAATTATTATTCAGACAATGTTGGCATTTTGATGTTGTCTGAGTAATTTTAATTCAGACAATAGTTTTTATGTGTCTGTTGTGTGATTATTATTTAGATAATATTAGTATTTGATGTTGTCTAACTATATCTTCAGACAATAGTTTTCTCTATTCTGTGACTCTGTTGTGTGATTATTATTCATATAATGTTGATATTTGATGTTGTCTGACTATATATTCAGACAGCAGTTTTTATAAGTTTGTTGTGCAACTCTCTTTCAGACAATGGCTGTGTGTTTCTGTTGTCTAAGCTTTATGAGTTGATAAATGCTGCTGCCCTAACTGACTTCCCACACTCGGCCAAAATTCAATTTTTTGACTCCCTCCATTTCGACTTCTGCTGCCCTAGTTGAATTAATTAGTTGCCCAATTTAAAGGGGAAAATCCTAACAGCCTTCCTAATTTTTTTCTCCCTCTCTCACTCTTCCTCAGCCCGAGCCTTACTCCATCTTCCGCCTCCATCGCTGCAATTCCAACGCCAGCCTCCGGCCGTTGGCGTTCGTCACCACTACCACCAAACCATACAGCGGGGTGATCGAAGAACAAACCCCAACCCACCGTCGCCGAACAACAGCTCTTCACCGCGCGCATGTTGAGAAAGCCGCGACGCAATGGCCTGTGTTCCCCGATTTCAATCCCATCAAGTCTCTCAGACAGTGGTGCTTTTTCTCCTTAGCTTCTTCGTTATAGCTGTTTGTTGCTGTTACAGTGGGCTCTCTCTCTCTCTCTCTCTGATGCTAGCTTTTGGTTTACGAAACCATTTGTGATGCACTAAACACTTTCCGCGTCTCTCACTCTCTCAACGTCAACACACCCTTCTCTCTCTCTATCTCTGTTTTCATGTGCATTGGCGAAAATTCAGATACCCAATTCGGATTTGGTTTGATTCTGTGAGTTGTGCCAAAATCTGGGGTCAACATTCATCAATGTGATGGATTCGTGATAGTGTCAGCAATTTATGGTATGATGGTTAACTCAGAGTCTGAATTCTTATACATATTTGCAAATATATATAGGTTTTGTGCTTCACTTGGAAAGAAGATGGGACAACTGTGTTCTCTGGAGGTTGTAATAAGCAAGTTAAGATGTGGCCTCTGATGTATATCGTTGGTTTTCACATAGGAATATTTACCAATTCATTGTGTAGTAAGAGTTTTCAATGTATGTCCTATTACGCATTTTGGAACTTCTTTTTTCTTAAACTACTAATTGCCAAATTGTGTGTGTATTTTTTTGCGCTTAAAATGCTAATTGCCAAAGTCTGGAACTATATATATATGCAGCAGCTCTGATATTTACCAAATGAATTGACATCTTTGCTTTAGTGGCTACATACATTTTTTAATTACATTTAATTCATGTATAGATTAGGTTTTGAAGGCATCCAATTGACTTCTTGCATAGAGGAATTAAAACTTTAGTTTGGAAATAAGAATAATTATACATTACGTTTCTGTTTGAAGTCATTTTGACTTTATTATCTCATTCTTATCAAGAGTTGTTTCTTATCCATTTAATTGGTTTAATTTTGTGTCCAGAAAATGCATATGGATTGAAATTCTTCTGCTTGGGAGAAATGCAGCTTGGTCATTAATCCCATATTGAAGGAAGTTGAGAAAACCATGAATTTTCACTCTCAAAAAGAGGAGATTTGCTTCTGGCTTCATCAAATGTCTAGCCATCATCAATTCTTACTGTTATGAGTGTATATAATGTATAGTACTTACAAGTTAAAGTGATTACTTTTAACTATTATGCATGAAGAGATTACTTCTTTTATTGAAACTAATATGCATGAATTTGCAGGTCTTACTAGCTTGGCTATCTGGGCTTCACTTTGAAATGCAGTGGTACTTCATGACTTCATGATTGCTACTACTGGGAAGTATTGGCAGTGCTGCTCAAAACTAGTGTATGTTCCTCTACATAGAGCATGAGGAGACCAAGCTACAGTAGGAGGGTTAATAAAGATACTAATGCTGCTATGCTTAGATGATCTTTGTGTTTTTGGCCTTTATGTTTAGGTATATATAGGCAGGGTTAATTAGTATGTGTTAATGTTGGGATGAACATACTGTTGATGGAATAATTCTTTTTATTGGAATCAATGGATGTGTTTTAATATGGATGTGTTATGATTCTCTCTCAGACAATTCTTCTAACTAAAACCTATTGTCTAACAATTGAACATTAAGAAGTGGAATGCAAAAACTATTGTACGAACCACCTAATTACAATATTTTTTCAAACATATTCAATTGCCTAATTAGAAAACGCACAACAACAAAATAAGATCTTCTGTTGTATTAAATATAAACAGACTAATGGTTTTCTTAATATTCTGTTATTTGACTATCTTCACAAGTTGTTTTTCGTTAGGCTACTGTCGACTTTCTTTGCTTTGGACAATAGACTTAGCATCTAGTACTGTTGTTCTTTCTGGTATTCAGACATTAGACTTGTACATGTTTGCTCCCGTATGAAAGAAATCAGACGACAGTTTTCTGCTATTGTCTGATTCTCCTACCAGACGGCACAGACTTTCACAACAGCAGACAAGGTCATCAGACGGAAGTTTTGGACTGTCGTCTAAAGGTATTATTGGCGTACTGCTAGTAGAACAAACAACATACCAATTACCGATGGCTTGAGACCTTGAGTTTGAATTTTCGTTTTTTATTTTGGGCAAAAGAACAAACTTAAATTAAAGATAAAACAGTGGTGAGACAAATTCTCAACTGAGCCTTACAATAAAATCATACGCAAAGAAGGATAAAGACTCAACATTTACCCACATAAAGCTAAATAAAGAAAGAGTTTTTGTCTATTTACCCTATTTTTAGAGATTTTTTTCCCACTTACCTCATTAAGTTTTTTTAATTCTCTCTTACCCAAAACACTCTAAGGAGGTCTTCCTTAATACTCCATTAAGATTTTTTTTTGTTTTTATTATTTTTTTAATACCATTTTACACTCACCTTTGTTACTTAGAGAGAGAGAGAGGATGGAAAAGGGAGAAACCATAGGGGACTTTGCCGAACTGCGGTCAACTCTCGTCAGAATCCGGCCAACTCTCGCCGGATTCCGGTCACCGACAGCCACCCAACGGGCTTTTCTGAAAACCTCACCGGAAATGTTTGTTGCTCCCAATAGACATCTATTACCCCCCAATAGAGGGGCAATAGACCTCTATTGCTCCTCAATAGACGTCTATTGCCCCCCAATAGAGAGGCATAGTCTATTACCCCCTAATAGAGGGGCAATAGATGTCTATTGCCTTTCAATAGAACTTTCGATCACTGAAATGGGAACTAATCTTCTTAAATTTAAACAAATAAAACTTTGATTAAAAAAAAATTACATCAATTCAAAACGTCTATTGCGCCCTAATAGACGTCTATTGCATGTCTATTGTGGGCAATAGACGTCTATTACCACTAAATAAAACCCTTTTTTTCTTTGATTATAGGCCTTCTGCCCCATTTTATCTATTAAAAAATGTTGTCCAAAAAAAAAAGAAAAAGGAAGAAGCGGTCGATCTCAGACGGAAAAAAAAAAAATTGCAGAGGGCTCTAGTCTTCAGACCGTTCGTCTCTGGCGAAGAATCAATGGAAAGTCCAGATTTGGAGCTTTCTGGAGGAGAGTTCAAGTTCCAGCTGGAAGATCCGGTCGCCATACTTTGAACGCAGCAAAGCTGGGATCGTGTTCTTATCCAATTGGGGTTGGCGCATAGTGAAGGTCCTGCAGGGTCTGGGCACAGTGAAGATCCGACGATGGTGGGCTTCTGATTTCAGAGCCGCCATGGGGCAGAGAGAGAGAGAAAGAGATAGAGGGAGAGAGAGAGAGAGAGAGAGAGGAGAGAGAGGTCAGTGCTAGAGAGAGCGAGAGAGAGAGAGGAGAGAGAGAAGTCGGTGTACCTCACTGTACCTAGTGGCATGATGCAATATATTATTTAAATTAAGGATGAAATTGTCATTTTAATTTAAATTGGGTTAGTGGAAACAAAAATCTATTACTGGGATAAGTGAGATAAGTTTGGCCAATTTTAGTGCCTTGGGTCAAGGACCCATAAAGAAAACTCCATAGGCCCAAACTAGGGAAGCCCACAAACTTGACCACCAATACACCAACTCATCAATGAGAAAGAAGCATCAAAATCTACCGCGCTGACAGTTGGTTTGGTTCAACTCTAGTTGTGTTCGAAACAGATTGCCTGCAGTTAGTTAATGCCATACAAGCTGAGGGTGAAGATACTTCGGAGTTTGGTAGGTTGGTGGATGACATCTCTCATTCTCTATCTATCTTACAGAATTGTCTGTTTGCTCATATTGTTAGGAAGCCAATGTTTTAGCTCATAAGTTGGCTAAATGTGCTCTGGGCACAGGCTTGTTACTCTCTTGTTGTGGACTTGTTCCCACAATATTAGAGAAACTCCTCTCCACCTAATGTAATCTCCTTGATTTCATTAATATAGTCTGTTGTTTTGAGATAAAAAATAAAAAAGATAATTCGTCATCTTTCCGACCAACTGTTCAAGACACTCAAGGAAAGTCAAATGGGAAGAAGAAGGTAAAGGGAACCAAGTGAAGAGTACGTTATATTTGCATATATATATATATATATATATCTGCAGCTTATATAGCAAAAGATTATATTATACGTTTGTAGTTTTCTATAGATAGCGAAGAAATATATAGGTCACTAAAGAGCCTGTTTCGTTTAAGTTGTCATAAACCCTCAGAACAAATCGATCCTTTTTTTTTTTTGGGTTTGATCGAAAGTGAGATGGTAAGTCATATCCGTTATGTTAGCGAGTTACTAACACACTCACCCATCTCAAAACAGATCGATCCCTTTGCATATGTAATATTACATATTCTTTTATTCTGTTCATAAATGATATACTTAACATCAATACTAAATAAAAATCCAAAGACCATGAAGGCTTGTTTCTAATCCATGTAGCAATGTTTTTATTCTTTTTTAACCATTTTGTAGAGGTTTAGAATTTTTTTTTCTCTGATATACGATTGAGTAATAATTAACCAATAGTAACCAATGTTAGAATTGTAAGGAAGATTGAAGAAGAAGGATGAAAAACCCAGAAAAGGAGAGAGAGCTTCGTATGATTGATGCTAAAACCACAGTTGTTACAGAAATACAGACTTATGTACCTTTAATACTTCTACATATAACTTTCCCTTTTTACCCTTAACAACCCCAACCCCCCCCCCCCCCCCCCCCCAAGCTAATGGTAAGGAAAACTGACATCAGATTGTAATAGTAATAAAATGTTGTGATTATGATAGGAGTGAAGATGCTTGCTTCAGACAGGAGGAATGTGCGGCATAAATTGAGAAGTATTGTCATGTGGCCAAGATAGACATGGACTTGGTTGAGAAAAGGAAGCAGCCTTAGCTTGAAATTCTGCAGAAGATGGTGATTGGAAATCCTAGTGATGCCTATGAAAACACTCTGCTGCATTGTGACCCTTCTTGAAGCAAATTTGACACTATAAAGAAAAGCCAGTAGCAACAACTTGCCTAGGAGATGATCTTTGAGAACATACATGAGCAGTGTGACCCTTGTTGTTGCAAATTTGACAAGCTTTAGGGGAATTATGAGAGATATTTCCAATTGTTATTAGAGCTCACATTCTGTGAGCAGTCACAAGGTTGTTATGAATAGCTATTGCATTGCAGCAAAGGCACACCATTTTACTGAAAATCATGTTTCTTCCCACCAGTTAGTTGAAAATCATGTTTCAGCTAGATAATATCAGTATGTGTATGAGCAACTCCACCCTTGTAAAGATCATAACTAGTTTGATTAATATATCCAGAATAGACTTGAGCTTGTGCATATGTGGTATTTCTGTGATTAAAGCCACCAAGATGTTGAGGAAACCTAGTAGGCAAATATGGTGAGGTGTGAATGACATTTGTACCAGGAGGATGAACAATGAAACCAACATTCCCAGCAATGTAACCAGCATTCAGAGGATGAGCAATGAAACAAGATGCAGTGGGAGTGGATGTCATCATGTAGTCATTACTTGACATATGGGGTAGCCCAAAATTTTCATTTAGAATCATGGTGTTAGCAGCATATGCAGTATTCATAAGAGAAATAGATGTAGTGATATTGTTGGTATGATTAGGCATAATAGTATGTTGAGGTGCAGAAGAAAATTGAGTAGTAACATGGGTACTAGGAGAATGTCCATGGCACTCCTCTGCAGCAGTTCTTGTATATATAGTGTTCATGATTGACAGCAAGTGCACTCATGGGAGCAAAAGTAACAATCTTTAGTTCTTGATCAAGATCAACTTCAACATCTAAAAGTAGGGTATGAAGTTCAGCAAGAGATGTAGATGTTTCTCTAGTACGAATTATCAATCTGATAGTTGAAAATTCAGCACGTAACCCATCCAAGATCAAACTCACTATTTCATCATCGGGAATAAGAATTCAGCTATAGAGAGTTGGTCCCGAACAGTTTTAAAGCGTTCCATATACTTGGCAATACTATCATTACCTTTCCGGATTGTTTGCATAGAGGTCTTCAGCTCAAAAGCTTTAAACTTTGAAAGTTTAGCATATCTATCTTCAAGAGAATACCAAACTTCTTTTGAGGTTTTACTCCCAACAATGAATGAAAAAGTACCAGCTAGTAGAGCCATTATAGCAAAGTCATGCTTCCTCCAGTCCTTATACTCTTGCGTAAGCTCATAAGTAATTCCAGCCTCTTGTGCAACTTTGTATTGTGAAGGACAAGGGATAAAACCATCAGTATATCCCATTAGATCACACCCTACCAACATTGACATCAATTTGATAGTTCTTGGCTATCATCATTGCAGAGACAGGGAAGGTAGAGAGAGTCAGTGATTTTCTACCCATAGAATTTCATCAAAGAATTGTAGTCAAGTATAGACTTGAAATCACAGAAGTGGAGGATATGCCATCTTACTTCTAATAAGCCTGGAAGCAGGGAGTCCGAACGTTGCCAAACCGCTGCTCGAGTTATACCCACAGTTTTCTTGGGTCTTGCTCATTGAGGTACTCATTCTGGTGCGCGTCATTCATATGCCTTGTCATGAGAATTATGGCTTTAGCTTCATTTGCCTCTCTCGTAGCTCTATTCGCTTCAAAAGCGGCTGCTTGTTGAGGAGTAAGCACGTTCTGACTTGGCTCTTAGATCGTACTCAGTATCCCATCAGCCTTAAGATGCTGGCGCACATTACGGACCCACTTATGATATATCCTACACTTGTTGTCTCTAGTGGAGCGAAGCTCAACTTGTTCAGGTTACTGATCCTGAAAAACAACAGGAAAATATGGTTAGTTTCATATCGAAAAAGGCTACCACGAAAAGAATAAAAAATTTTGAGCATAGTCGCTTCCAAGAAATTAGGAATTTCCTAGCGTAGTCGCGTTCAAGAAATTCGATTCCAAGAGGGGTTAGATTAGATCGAAACAATGATGTTTGTGGTCTAGAGTTTCATTTCAACAAACTTCAAGTTTGGAGAACTCTACAAGCTCCAAGTTTGGGGTGAGCACGAACCCCCACAGTTCGACTTAATTAGGTTTCCCTGATGATGAAGAAAAGGGGGTAGAAGAAGGGAGTTTGCAAGTCCCTGAAAAAGAAGAGAAATTGAATAAAAACTCAAAAACAGAAACTTTTAGAAAAAAAAATACCTTGAAATAGACCGGACTGGGCTTTCGGGCTAAAACATCCAGTCATAGGTCTTAGTCAAACCACATTTGAGAATTGTCTTTTGATTGATCCAGAGAGATTATTAGGTATGGCAGGCGTGTTACGTGGCGGTACGCTCAACCAATCATTGACTATGCAGATGGTGTTTTGGATATTTCATTTTAATTAAACTTGAGTTGTTTTGGAATACAATTAAAAAAATAAGAAGATATGATTGGTTGAGCGTACCACGTGGCTGGTACATTTGCCCGAACTAAGAATTTCTCAGTGATCCAAATACTTCATTTACCATAGAAAAATGAAAGAGGAAAAAAAACGGAAAGAGGATAGAAATTTTCGACAGTTGAAAAACCTGCTGCCATGTTGCTGATATATTTCCCCAAAAGCCAACAGTGACAGTTGGCTGGGTTGCTCTAATGGCCATTGCCGACGTTTCAGGTTCAATTTTTTTGCATTGGGCTCAGTTTCGCAGAACTGTATGCAGTAAGCTATATGTATACCTTGTACACGTCGATTCCTTGTGCCTCCATCTCTCCAGCTCCGGTTTGTTTGGTCGTTGGCCTGTGTAGGCATTCCATGTCCGACTGTTTCTCGGAAGATAATAAGAAAATGCCTGCATGGTCAACCAAAATTAATTGCTGATCTGTTGAGTTTGATTATTTCTTCTGTAATTTGATTATATACATCTTTTCGACACGAATAGGATCTCTGCCATTACTTTTGGCAATGATGAATTAGGTTATGCAATACTTCTTGCAACTATATAGATTAAGGGATGAAAATGGTGATGTTGATTTTTATTTTATGTTTAATCATCAGACAATAAAATATTTAAAATTTAATTTAGTGACAATAAAATTCATGTTACAATACCAATTTCACAGAAAACTTTGCAAATCGTTAAAGAAGGCACAAATAGAATCATGACCTGTTTAAATTATTTGGAACCTTCACATTTCCATCGTGAAAACATAATAAAAAATATGTGCATCGTCAATAATGAAAAAGTAATGCTCGGGAAATAATTCCTACATGCAATCAAAACATAAGAAGTCAATTTTCGTGTACACTTTACTCACAATTGAGAAAGAAGGATGAGGTTTTTTTCAGGAAAGATAGGATAATGATCTTATCAACGTAACCGAGGTCCATATATATATATATATATATATATATATATATATATATATATATATAACTTTGCTCAGGTGCGGATATCCGCACCTAAGAAAAAAAGTACGGATTTCCAGTTTTAACCTACTTTTCGATCATATTTTCATATCTTAACCGTTCAGTTTTTAGGTCCTAATGTATAGATCACCTCTGCAAAATTTCACCCAATTTGGTGATCATTAAGGCATCTAAAACTGCAATTTACATGAACGAACCGAATCTGCCGAACCGGAACTGTTCGTGTACATTGTTGTAAATTGCAGTTTCGGATGCCTTAACGATCACCAATTTGGCTGAAAGTTTTCAGAGGTGATCTATACATTAGGACCTAAAAACAGAACGGTTAAGATGTGAAAATATGATCGGAAAGTGAGTCAAAACCTAAAATCCGTATCTAAGAAAACTGCGGACGTCCGCAGTGGAGAAGCGCTGTATATATATATATATATATATATATATACAGTCCGGCTACACTAATGACGTCCTTAGTTTTTCTTAGGTACGGATTTCGGGTTTTCACCCACTTTCCGATCACATTTTCACATCTTAACCGTTCAGTTTTTAGGTCCTAATGTATAGATCACCTTTGCAAATTTTCAGCTAATTTGGTGATCGTTAAAGCATCCAAAACTGCAATTTACCATTATAAATACGAAAGGTTCCGGTTCGACAGATTCTGTCCGTTTGTGTAAATTGCAGTTTTGGATGCCTTAACGATCACCAAATTAGCTGAAATTTTCCGGGGGGGATCTATACATTAGGCTCTAAAAATTGAACGGTTAACATGTGAAAATGTGATCGGAAAGTGGGTGAAAACACCAAATCCGTACCTAAACCTCAGGTAAGGACATCCTTACCTGAGAAAAATCCTATATATATATATGACTATGAGCACAAAAAGAAATTAATCATATATGACTATATTATTGTAACACAAGCTTGATGAATTAAGATAGTGATTACACACATTTACATACGTGTGATTATATCATGTCAAATAATATGTAACTAATCTATTTTTATTTATTTTATAGCAAATAAGCGGAGTTGATAATTTTAAAAAAAAATTGTGTAAAATTGGAACAAATTAGAGTTGTCGACAAAGATATGGAAAGTGAGCAATAGTCAACCATGATCAATATGAGTGAGGAAGTTGAATTCGAGTATTTCAAGATGATGCCTTCCGATATTAATTGATTAATTAGTGGTCTAATTAATTAATCATTGGATTAATTTAATTAACCCATGATTAATTAATCCCTAGCCATGACGTGCAGCATGATTTTTGCTTAATTGCTTTGAGCCAATTACAAGCTCACACGTGGCAGCCATCACAAGACATTTCGTTCTCTTCCTCATGCACCCTGCACGTGCAAGCTTATCCTACTTTTCCTTTGTCCAGCTGCCAGCCACATAGAGACCAGATAGGGGTCATCACTTGGCCCTTAGGCCCTAAACCTGCCTTAAGCCCGCTCGGTCTGTAGGGCCGAAGTCCGACCTGGTCCTTGCATTAGGACAGGCCGGCCCAACCCATTAGGCCGCCCGAATAACACATTTTTTAAAATATGTTTCTTTTTTTTTCTATAATATGTAATTTATCTTTTTCTTTGTAATTGATTTCTTAAGCTTTGTTTTCTTTAGTTTTTATTCCCTTTGTTACATAATAATTAATATTAGGAGATTTAGAGAGATAGTTAATTGAATATAACCACCTTAACTAATATTCATAAATGTTATAAGTTAATTCCTATACACACACACATTAAATATGATCAACCAAAAACAATGTCTTATATTACCTATATAACCATTGAGCCACATTTTGGGGAAAAAAAATAATGTAAGTTTTTTTTTTTTTAAAAAAATAAGGCCCTTTTCGGCCCTATTTGGTCATATTCGGAAGGCCGGCCCGTCCCGGTCCTTTCAGTCCTAATAGATAGGGCTTTTAGGGCGGGTAAAGGTTAACATATTTAAGCCCCGACCCTACCCTATCTGGTTCTAAATTTTGTTGACTTTGACTAGACCCGGCGTGGCCCGATCCTAAACCATAAAATTTAGGGTAGGGCCGGCCCTAGCCCAGCTTATGATGACCCCTAGACCAACATATATATTCATATATACGTTGACAGACCTTATAGCGGCGAGAAAGAGAAGACCACGATCCGTTTTCCATCCCAATCTTCTCTCTTCTCCAACAGTGCCGCAACCACCCTAATACCATATCTCATCTTTTCTTCTCCTCACCAAATTATTCTCTTCACTAAAATGCAAACCTCCTCACTAAGATTTCTTCTTCCTCACCAAGATTTCTTCTCCTCACCAAGAATCACAACGCCTCACCAAGATTTCTTCTCCTCACCAAGAATCCCAACACCATACCAAGAATCCATCTTCTCTCCCATTTTCTCTCACTTCCCAATATCACTCTCTACCATTTTTCTCAAAGAAAATCCAAGGGGCTTTCACTACACATCATTAAGGTTTCATCACCACAAAGAGATTTGGTGAGTGGGGGGGGGGGGGGGGGGGGGGGGGTTGGTTGGGTGGGGTTTAATTTCAAATTCGGTTCATATTTGCTTATAGCAAATTTTGAGCCTAACTTGTGTTCCCTCTCTCCTCTATTATTTCTCTTAGTTTCTCATGTATTTGATGATGTATTTGATAGGGTTGTGAGTAGTTCAATTTTGGGAGTTAGGGTTGTGAAGCTTTAATTTTAATAAATGCAATGTCCATTATGTATACTTTTAATCCGAATGTATTGGTCCTTAGAAGCATGTTTCTAGGCTTTGTCACCCTTTGAAATTATGTTGTGGCCAATTGTGATTAATCGATTGATAAATTGACAACTTATTAATCTTATGGCATCCAGGATTTAAGTGTGGTAACCATTAGCTAGCTTAATTGTAGCTAAGCTTGCTTGAGCCTCTATTATCTTGCTCTCTATGCCTCTAACTTTGGATATTGCGGCCTTAACCAGCGTAATGCCAAATTAGAGAGTTGATTGTGGCCTTAACTGGCATAGTCAATACACCGAAAGGATAATTGGTTTAGTAGCCTTAATCGGTACTAGATACGGGACTCAACACATATAGGACATGCATACATTTGTGAAATTGGCATCGATGTTTATAAGGTAGTTAGTGTGAATCACCGAACACTCCCATGTTTCCATTAATTTGAAAATCCAAATTTAATTTCCAACTTGATAATTAGTTGTTTGCTTTTATTTTAGTTTGCATTTAATTTATTTAATTCTCAATTCAAAATTTCTAAACATTCTACCTTCCATTGTGCATAACTTATTTGGGCTACAAGTTAGTGGCTTTGATTAGGCTTAGTGTGAGCTAAGCCGAGCATTGCCGAGGTTTGCTGCCTTGTGAATATTATTTTACTTTATTTTACTTTTATTTTTCATTGTATGCATTTGAGTGATTCTAGCGCCAATTACCTCGGTTAGGTCCAATACCTAATTCTCGAGGTACGATAATCAAGGTTTTGATACTTCCCTTACTTGACAATGATTTGTAAGCTTGCGAGAGTTTATGATTCAAGCCAAATAGAGATGCTCGATTGGTGTCTTCAATCACGAGTTATGATCCTGATTCTTTGCTTTTCTTTCTGCTTAATGTGTTGCTTCAGTCTTTCGTTTTCTAGAACACCCATCACAAATTACGGAAATTGAGTGATGTAGCTGTGATGAAGGTAGGGTGGGCTGATGAAGGAGTGTGGTGGTGGTGGATGTAGAGCTACCTCAAAATGGATGGAGGTGTATATTTAGTTATTACTAACGGTAAAATAGGAAGATATGGAGATAAAAGAACCAAAAAAAAAAAATAGAGATGTGTTTAAGAAAAACCAAAATTATGAGAGAATTAAGTCGTACTTTTATTGATAATAGGGGTCTCTTTATAGAGGATTACAAGACATAGAATCTATATTGTACAAAGAAAGATAATCGTACAATTAATCGGATATCTATGAATATCTCTGAGAATATCTCTAATTCAAAACCCTATTACAACTCGGCCAAGTAACCTAGAGTTTGGGCCAGACACATAGTTTAGAATTACTTGAACACTCCCTCTTGTGTAACCCAAACGTGGTGATCTTCTCGTTGCCTCATTAAAAACCTTGCCGAGTAACAAAAATCCAGTGGGAAAAAAATAACATTTGTCGAAGGGGAAAAAGAGCACATCACACCCTTCATGTTTTGAGACCATACGCGTAGACATCTCCCCCTGATGTCTACATCTCCCCATAATGTCTGCATCTCCTCTTGATGACTACAGTCATGGGAGTTCAGATAACTTCCACAAAAAATGCTACCAACATGTTTCTCAAAAGTGGAATTTAGGCAATGACTTAGTGAGCAAGTCTGTCACACTGTCATCAGATCGAACCTAATTCACTTTGATCTTGAGGAGAGTCTGTTGTTGCGGATTATACTTGGTGTTGTTGCTTTGATGTAGCCTTGCTTCATTTGTTCAAAACAAGTAGCATTATCCTGTAGGCTCATCTGTGGTAGACTTCAAACCAAAATTGTTTGAACATGCTTAATTATGGATCCAATCCATATACATTCACGAACTGCTTCGTGAAGAGTAATAAGCTCCTCATTGTTTGAAGATATAGTGACTAGGGCCTGTTCTGTAGACCTCAAAGATATTGCAGTCTTATCCACGGTAAACACTTAACCGGTTTGGGAATGACCTTTGTGTGGGTCAGAGAGATATCCAATATCAGCAAAACCTTTTAAAACACATGTCGTTCTAAGATGGGGATAAAGGATGCAGGCCAGTGTTGGCAGCGTTCCTGCTGTGTGATGGGCCCGAATCCATCGTCTCTCTATAGGGATAGAACAAGCCCATCTTAATCATACATCTCAAGCACTGAAAGATATCTTTTACACAAATCCAATGGCGTCGCGTTGGCCCAGATCTATATCTTAGCTAACAAGTTCACTGCAAATGAGATGTCTGATCTTGTGCATTGAGCTAAGTACAATAATGCGCCTACTATACTTCAGTAGGGCACTTCCGCCTCTAGCACATCTTCGCCATCATCCTTCGGACGAAGAGGATCCTTTTTAGGATCAAGACTACGGACGATCATGGGGGTGTTTGAAGATTTGACATTCTTGTCATGCCCTGAATTTTGAATAACAAATTCAAATCCGGAATCTGAATAATAACAAACAAATAATGTCCTGAATTTTTTTTTCATAAACCAACCTCTCACAAACCATAACACAAACCTCGTAGCAAACTATCTCTCGAGTCAATTATTACAATACCAACATAAATAAAATGTTGTGCTCAAAAGAGTCTACAAAACACACCAAAATAGACCAAGTGCTGGTCTGTTCCCTGCTGCCCTACTCAGCTCGCTCTCCACCCGGATTATCCTAACCTGTAGAATTATCCGCTGCATCGTTTGAATAGTGTACTGAGATTGTAACACTATTCCCCTATCTTCATAACGATATACCTCGGTTAATATTTAACTGTCGAACTTCGGACCTCCCTGTCCTTAGAGCACATACACTTCGGTCATCATTTAACCGAAGAACCTTAGACCATTTGGCCCTCGGAACCCTTCTCTACCTTCTATTCAACTCACAAAATCAATATGATTATCACAACCGTCATCAAAAATCATTATCACAATTAATCATGGCAATTTCTAAAATAATCACATATCAAAAATCATGTTATCACAAATTCCACAACTCAATGTCACACCATTCAATACATAATCACGTAAATATATATATATATATATATACACGTAATCATCCACTCAGAGATGACCATTAATACCAACTATAGTTCACACAGAGTAAGACCCAAGAAATTCATTTTATATATACTTTAAAACTCATTTCTTAAAACTATTTTCTCACAAATAACAATTAATTGTGAAATTAAGGAAATTCGGTTCATAAATGAACCAAGTGAAATTTACTCACATCTAATCCCACTGCGTCTTCTCAATAGCTGAAAATGTGGTTCACAATGATCTGCCAACTCAATTCCGTCAATCACCTAACCAAATATGACAATTAACTTAGCGTACAGTTCAAAAACGCACTTATATGAAGATCCAACGGTCGGATCTTCACCCGTGACCACACAAGGTCATCGGAACAGTCATAGGATCATCATATCAAAACTACAAGTCTAACGGACGATCCAATCTTCACATATCACAAATCGAACAATCGAAATCAATCAAAATCGTAAAATTCATAACTAATTCATACGATATGCAAAATTCACATGCTATATATCGAAATGATTGTATCGACATGTAGAATCTAAAAATGAGCAGAAAATGCTCTTGGGACCCCCGGAGGTGGCAGGAAAAGGCCGCCGAAGTTAGGGACAGAGCTGCCGCCGACCAACACCAACGGCATCGGGGATAGGCTGTTCCCGTTTGTTTCATCATTTGAGCAACTTTTATAACTAGAGCGAAGTGAGAAAACGAGTGGAAGTGATCGAAAATACCTAAAATTGCCGGTTCGGCCTGAATATTTGCAGTTTTCCGATGGGCCTCCATTCACCGTGAAAACGATTGCTTCGGGTATGGTCCTTCTTGGTGTGTGTTCAACTTCTTGATACGAGTTCAACAAGCCAAAGAACTCGCGTTTTGGTGGCCGGAGCTAGGAGAAATCTCGGTTGGAACCCAAATAGGCCTCTAACGGAAAACGAGCTCCCGCCGCCGCTACAGGCCGTTCCGCGGTGCAAGGCTGCCACTGGCAGCTGTACAAGGACGAGACGAAGCCATAGGAGGTGGTTTAGTGTTGTTTGGTGGCCGGAAGAGGGAGAACAACTCCGGCAAAGAATTTTCCTGTTTTCTGTCAGTTTCGGGAAAGAGAGAGAGAGAGAGACATGAACAGTAAAATTCCAGTTTCCTTTTGTGGATTTTTTTTCCTATTTTGGGATATTTCTAGAAATAGTAACCTATATATACCCGAAATGAAAACTTTTCCAAATGCGATAACTTCCTTATACGCACTCTGATTCTTGCGTTCCACATATACACGAACTCATATCGACGAGCTTTACGACTTTCGTGAAGGAAGTTTCCTCAAATTCCTTACTTATAAAAAGACAATTTTTGTAAACCCTAAATAACATTAGTTTTCGAAAGTAAATTCGTTCTTGATAGGAGCATAAAATGGGACGTTAATAATGTTTCAACCCTATATTTTGCTAAGTTATTTCCTTTATCTTGATCAATTTAACATAATTAGTGTTTTTACAGGTAAAATGGAGTCTCAAGGTATGAAAATGGCTAAGGAAGGCACAAGTGGCGCAGAAATGGAAAGAAATGAAGAAATGGAACTTTTCCCAGTTTGACTAGGAAAAGGAATCCCAGTTGGAGTAGGAGTCTGAAGCTGACTTGGACTAGGAGTTCTACTTAGACAAGGAAACCCAATTCTACTCATAAGGAATCCTAGTATGACAAGGAGTCCCTATTGGATAAGGATTACTCAAGAAGGTTCTGGAAGAGTGTAGAAGCATCGTAGAAAAAGAAGTTTGTATTCAACTAGGCAACCTACTTGCATATGGAGTTCTACTCGCACTAGGATACCTGTGGAAGTTAGGAGAAGGCGATGGAACTTCCAAGAAGTGCCTAAAAGTCTCAAGAAGATCATATGCCATGCACATCAGGAGGAAGTCTCACGGAATTCGGATTTCAAAGCAATATGGAGTTTGGATTTCTAGTTGAGTTTGGATTGGATTTTCCGTGATATTCTTGAAGGTTCTTGATGTTTTATTTTCAACAAAGGCGTGAAAGACATGTGAGAGGCATGTGATGTGAAGGAAAACCAAATCGGACTCAACTTGTGCTTTAAATGTCAAATCCATTACAGATTCGGAAAACAGCTTGTGCAGATCAGTCTAATTCAACGGAGTGCCAACAATAGCTCAGAACTCAGAAAATTATGATCTTTAGATGGTTGGAAATCTGTGGATGTCTAGTTTCCAGAAATAGTTACAGTTCAATGATATCAATTTTCTAGAGGAAGTTATGGCCGTTTTAGTGCACTGTAGTCAAGTCTGCCGGAAATCTGTTTTATGTCAAAGAAGTCCTAAATCAACAAGAACTTGGATAAGTCAAGTAGAAACGATTTGGGAGTGCCTTGAGACATTCTCTTATATATACCTAGTGTATTTGATGTCTCATGGTTACAATCTTTCTCCACAAATTCGATTCTCACTTGTTTGCTCTCAAGTTTTCAGGTTTTCACAATTCTTCAAGGAGCTAAGCCGTGCCACCTCCCTCCACCACTGTGATCTCCACTTGTTGCCGTGCTAAGGAGCTGCTTTGGACCTTGGGATGTGACTAAGGATTTTTCATATGCTTTAACATACATTTATTCACGGTTTTTGTGTAATTGCTGAGTGGATTTTCTGCTTTGGATTATCTATGTGTCAACTAAATCTTTTGAGTATGCAAAACTGTTTTCAAGTATAATTTTGATGTTCTATTCAATGATTGATATGTTTATGTGTTCTTGATCTTGATTAGTTGCCGAATATATGGATTGTTGATCTGATTTTGTGCTTTATTACATGGAATGTTTTTGTGGTTGCAAACATAGGAAGACTTGCATGTAACTTGCTAGTAATTAGGTTTATGCTATGTAAACTCTAATTCGAATAGTAGTAAAGGCTTGCTTTGAGTCGAAATCAGGTTATGCATGTGATGATAAGTTTGACTTACTTTGAGTGCTTCGATTTCCATGTCTATCAATTCTTTCTTAAACTTAATAATTTGAAAACGGGATTTTTCAACACAGTTGCTTTGATTGTGTGATATCGAAAGTTTCAAAATAAATTGATTTAATGCTTTGCTATTTCGGTTGACTTCAGAAAGAAAGTTAAAAGGGACAATGGTTGCTCTGATCTTTGTGTCTTGGTTGATAGCTGTCCATGGTAACTAACAAAGATTAAGGGATGCATGAAAACGGTGATCTTGGATGGTTCTTGATAAGTTGGTCTTCGAAAATTCTTCTTTTCCCACCTTTGTATAGAAACGATTTCTAGTCTTTTTTGTTTTCTGAAAATTTATGTCTTCAATCTTTAAAGCCCCCCTATCTTTTATCTTTTGTGTTTTTGTATATGTGGAAATAATTAGAATCGGTTTAGGGTTTTCTAGGATGCATGTTAACGTAAATGGTTAAGTATATAATCTGAAAATAATTAATTGAAATCGTGAATAGTGATCCGTGAATAGTAATAGGTGTTGGTGTTTTCTAGGAATTATTTTGGTGGTTTTTAGGAATTTGTTTTGTGTTTTTTGGGAGTTCCTAAATTTTAGGGATTCTTTGGTGTTTTTTAGGAAAAGTAGTTAGAGTTAGTTTTGACTTAGGATTCCTTCTTTGATTTGGTTTAGAATTTATATCCTTGTTGTATATGGATTTCTAATGTGATTTGGACTTGTAAAATGTATATAAATAGGTGAAGGATTTCTAAAACCATTCTAACTTGTTTTTCTTTCTTTGTTTCGAATTGCGTGTGTATATATATATGATTTCATTGTTCTCTCTTGTTCATTGTTCTCTAATTTCGTATGTTAAATGTATGTGTGCTCTCTAACTTTTGTTGTTCTAATTTTATGCATGTTTGTATAATTGTAAACTTGTAATAATTTTGTGTAAATTGTTTTGTGTTCTTAATTTTGTGTAGTCTTGTATATTATTTTCTTTAATTTGTTTCTCACATGTTAGCACCCTCAATCCTCGGTTTAGAACGATCCCTATTTATTCTATACTAACGCTCTGCACTTTCAAGGTTTAAATTGATGAATGCTTTTACACGTATCAATTTTTGGCGCCGTTGCCGGGGATTGAAAAGTCTTTCTATGATGAACACGCCACTAAAGTATTGATTTGGTAAGGGGCCGTGAACTTTGATGGAATAGGTGAAGTCTCTTTTGTTAATACTAGCCTTAACCCCTTATTAGTACCTGATTCAGGTCTCTTAAGGTTGCGGGCAGCTTTTATTAACACTTGAAAACTGTCTTGCACTTAGGATTTTTCTTATCTAAGTAAGTATAGCCTATGTGAGATGGTGTCTAGGAAGGGTACAATGTTCATGACGGGTTTTGAATCCAGAAGTGCATTCAAATGAGCCTAAACCACTATATGGGAGTAGCTCATGCCAAAATGGTTTCTACCTCTCGTGCTCGTCCTCCCCCACCTGGCCATTTTAGTAAGGTTGCCCAAATGATTTGAAAAGAAATTTGTGTGGAGGCAAGGACTTGGGCCGCACGTCCAAAAACAAAGTTTATGACATCTTGTTAAATTAATCCCTTAGACAATTTTCGAATTTGGTTAGTTTTGGTAAGAATGTTGTACGTCATAATGGAATAGGTGAAAGTTCTTTTATTAATGCTTGTCAAGAAACTTCCTTTATTTCTGTGGCACATCTTATTAACACAGGGTGTCTAGGTTGATTGGATATGAGAAGTGCTTACAAGAGGGCCAAAACCACTATATGGGAGTAGCTCCGCCAAAATCATTCCTCTACTACCTGGCTCTGTGCCAAAAGAGTTACTAAAAGATAAAGGAGGGGAGACTTGTATTAACATTAGAATTTTTAGGTCGCCCGTCCAAACCTTGACTAAGACGACATCTTATTTAAATTGGCTATTTCAAAAATTGTAAAAGATTGAAACTAACCAAAAATTTCGTTGGCCTTGTGCACAAATATATATATGTGACGTTTTTGATGTGTGTGCCTTGGTCCACATCTTGTATATTCCTTACTAACATCATTCTTTCATTCTATTTCAGATCAATGAATGTCTGGATCATCTAAACCACCCAGGTACCCCAAAACGCCACTTCACTTGATTCAAGAAAGGATTGAAAAGTTGAAGAAGAATTCAGACATCTTTGACGTTCAAGTGTCTACACCACTTCAGCTTCGTGAGCTTCAATTAGATAGTTAAGGAAATAGAGTAGAGGGAGGATCAGAAGCTTCTAACACTTCAGTTGATCAATCACCACAACCCACACCACCACCATCACCTCGTGAACTCTTGATCATTCCACCGCCACCACCACCAATGGCTCTCACCATAAGGCAACTCTCTGCATCCGTCATCCCACCAGGTGGCGTCCCCACTTGCATAACATACCCTGCTGCAGCTGAGGGGGCAACAACTAATTTTGAGTTGAAGTCTAGATTGCTTCATCGTCTTCCTACCTTCCATGGACTCCCAATGGAGGATCCTAATCAACACTTGATGGAATTTTAGTTCATATGCACTAGCATGAAGCCTCAAGGAGCGGATGAACAAATTTTGAAGTTAAAGGCCTTCCCTTTTTCGTTGGCAGACAAGGCAAAACAGTGGCTTTATGAGTTGCCTAGTGGACGGATTACATCTTGGGCAGACATGATGAAGGCGTTCCTTGAGAAGTACTTTCCTACATCTCGCATCATCATGTTAAGGAAGAAGATAAGTGGCATCCAACAAAGGCAGGATGAGTCCTATGCAGAGTACTATGAGAGGTTCAAGTCTCTTATCACTCAATGCCCTCAACATGGCATGAAGGATGAGACCTTGCTCACCTGCTTTTATGACGGTCTCATACCCTTGGAAAGAGACATGTTAGACGCAGCTTCTGGTGGATCATTTGTTGACAAGGAAACTACAGCTGGAATGGTTCTAATAGAGAATAGGGCCTTGAATCAACAACAATATGGAAGCTCTAGGCCCAAAGCCACCATGTGAAAGGGTCAATGAGGTAAGTACCTTAGCTCAATTGGAAGACAAAATTAACAAGCTTACTTCTCTTGTGTCTCAGGGAGCTCATGGACAAGTCATGGTGTATGGCGCTTGTTCTTTGCAAGGGCATGTATCTGACCAATGCCCTCAACTCATAGAAGGTGGAGGAATTGAAGGTGTCAACGCCTTACACTTCCAACAAGGGTTCCAATGTCCTAGGAACGATCCTTTTTCAAATACCTATAACCCTGTATGGAGGGATCACCCTAACTTTCGTTGGAAGGACAATGACAACGTTCAAAATGCACGTCAAGGCTTCCAACCACTTCCTCAAGGCTTTTATCAAAAGCCTCAACATCCTAACCCTACTCCTTTCAATTCGAATTTCAATTCTAATGCTTCTTCTTCTTCTAATGATGAGTTGATCAAGATACTAACCAAATCTACTCAAGCTTTGATTGCAGGTCAAACTCTTCATGGGAATCAAATCAACGCCATATCCACATATGTAGCTGAGATGAAGAAGCAAATGAGCCAAGTTGTGGAGTTCATGGGTAAGTTTCATGAGCAAGGAAAGCTTCCAAGTTGCACGATCTCTAATCCTCACTTTGAGCAAGCCAAAGTCGTCACTACAAGGAGTGGTAAGACCCTTGTAGATCCTCCAAAGCCACCTAAGAAGATTTCAACGTTAACATTAGATGAGGAGGAGGACCCTGCAACGTCTAAGGCTCAAGTGATGTCTCACCCTTCAAATGCAAAACCGGGTTCTCAAGGAAAAAATTCTAACTCTTTCAATTCAGTTATTATTAATCCATCTTCTTCTCCCTTGCCTTTCCCAAGTAGATTTGCAAAATCCAAGAAAGATGAGGCCGAAAAGGCCATCTTGGAAACTTTTAAGAAGGTGCAAGTGAACATCCCTCTCCTTGAGGCCATAAAGAAAATTCCTAAGTATGCCAAATTCTTAAAGGAGCTTTGCACCATAAGGAGACAAAACCGTGAGAAAGAAGGGGTGAAGGTAAGTGAGAATGTCTTAGTCGTGCTTCAATGCAGAATGCCAGAAAAGTGTAAGGATCTAGGGAGTTTTTCTATCCCTTGTTTTATTTGAACAAGTAAATTCGAAAATGCCATGCTAGACTTAGGTGCTTCTATAAATGTCATGCCTTATTCTGTTTATGAAACTCTAGGTCTAGGTGAGCTTAAACATGATAATATTATTATTCAGTTGGCAGATCGATCTAATGCATACCCTAAGGGGTTAGTTGAGGATGTACTTGTGTAGGTTGGTGAGCTAATCTTCCCAGCTGATTTTTACATCCTAGAGATGGAGGAGCCCACTCCCAAGTCAACACCACTTTTGCTAGGTCGTCCCTTCATGAGGACGGCTAGGACTAAAATTGACGTGTATTCTAGCACCTTGACAATGGAGTTTGATGGAGAAATTGTTCGCTTCAACATCTTTGAAGCTATGAGGTATCCTGTAATTGATTTTCAATCATGTTTTTCTATTGATATACTTGATGATCTTGCGCAGAAATTCATGGAGATTATGGAGGAGGATGTCATGGCTTCAATCATTGCAAGTGGCGTTGGTTTCTTGGAAGATGGCACCACCATACCTAAGGAAGAGCTCACGAATTCTTATGGGACCATCCACATAGAAAACTTTACTTTTTCTTGAAGCAACACCCCTTGAGTTAGGTAATGTCTCTTCTTTGTCAATTCGTATTCTACTAATAAACCTTTACCTTCAGTGATTCAGGCACCTACTTTAGAACTTAAGCAATTACCGGATCACTTGAAGTATGCTTATTTGGGGGACAATGAGACGTTACCTGTCATCATTTCATCATCTTTGAAATCAACTTATGGAGATGCTTAAGAGGCACAAGACTGCAATTGGATGGACTTTAGCAGATATCAAGGGAATAAGCCCTACTACTTGTGTCCATAGAATTTTGCTTGAGGAGGGAGCCAGGCCAACTAGGGAGGCTCAAAGACTTTTGAACCCACCTATGATGGAAGTTGTGAAGAAGGAAGTCATCAAGCTTCTTGATTGTGGCGTCATATACCCTATCTCAGACTCTAAGTGGGTTTCACCAATTCAAGTTGTGCAAAGAAGTCTGGGATAACTGTTGTGAAGAATGCAGAGAATGAATTAGTACCTTAGAGAACTGTAACTGGACATCGAGTTTGTAATGACTATAGGAAGCTCAATGCCACTACTAGGAAGGATCGCTTCTAGTGATCCCTTTGCCATTCATTGATCAGATGCTTGAGAAGTTAGCTGGCCATAAGTTCTATTGCTTTTTGGATGGGTATTCTGGTTACAACCAAATCACCATAGCTATTGAGGATCAAGAGAAAACAACATTCACATGCCCATTTGGGACGTTTGCCTACAGAAGGATGCCCTTGGACTTTGCAATGCTCTATGTACGTTTCAAAGATGCATGGTAAATATTTTTTATGATTTTATTGAGAAAATTATTGAAGTTTTTATGGATGAATTTTCGATTTTTGGTAAAAACTTTGATGATTGCTTAAATAATTTAGAATTAATACTTAGGCGTTGTGAAGAGACTAATCTTGTGCTTAATTGGGAAAAATGTCACTTTATGGTTAAACAAGGGATAGTCTTAGGGCATATTATTTCTAAGCGTGGAATAGAAATTGATAAAGCTAAAGTAGATCTTGTTAGATACTTACTATACCCCACAAGTGTGAGGGAGGTCCGTTCTTTTCTTGGGCATGCAGGTTTCTACTGGCGCTTCATCAAGGACTTTTCCAAGATTTCTAGGCATCTATGTCGGCTTATCCAAAAGGATGTGGCGTTTGAGTTCCAAGAAGATTGCAAGGTAGCGTACAACACATTGAAGGACCTCTTGACGTCTGCACCCATCATGCTTCCACCAGATTGGTCACTTCCCTTTGAAATCATGTATCACGCCTCAGATTATGCCATTGGGGCCGTGCTAGGCCAAAGGAAGGACAAGAAGCCCTATGCCATCTACTATGCATCCAGGACCCTTAATGATGCTCAACTCAACTACTCTACAACTGAAAAAAAAAAACCTTTTAGCTGATGTTTTTGCCTTAGAAAAATTTCGATCTTATTTGTTGGGTACTAAAGTTATTATTTATTCTGATCATACAGCTTTGAAGTACCTGATGTCAAAGAAGGAGGCAAAACCTAGGCTAATTCGTTGGATACTCTTGCTTCAAGAGTTTGATGTTGAGATCAAGGACAAAAAGGGCTCAGATAACGTTGTAGCTGACCACTTGAGTAGGCTAGTGAATGAAGAGGGCGCCATACCCTTGGTGGAGATGTTTTCGGATGAACAACTCTTTGGAATCCAGGTAAGTGAACCATGGTATGTAGATATTGTTAATTATTTGGTGTCTAAAACGTTCCCTAGTAATATGTTAAGTGCTCAACGTGATAAACTCAAGAATATGGCTAGACAAGATGTTTGGGGTGATCCTTACTTGTGAAAATATTGTTCTGATCAATTGATAAGGAGAAGTGTGCCTAATAATGAACAAAAATCTATACTTGAGTTTTGTCATTCTAAACAATGTGGTGGTCACTTTGGCTCTGATAGAATTGCTATGAAGGTGTTGGAATCTGGTTTTTATTGGCCTACTTTGTTTAGAGATACATGTGAGTTTTGTATGACATGTGATAGATGCCAAAGAACTGGTAATTTAGGACCTAGGGATCAAATGCCTTTAACTTCTGTCATAGTGGTCGAAATTTTTGATGTGTGGGATATTGATTTTATGGGTCCTTTTCCTTCATCTAATGGTTTTCTTTATATTCTCTTGGCTGTTGATTATGTTTCTAAGTGGGTGGAAGCGAAAGCCACCAGGACTAATGATTCTAAGGTTGTTGCAGAGTTTATAAAGTTTAACATTTTTAGTAGGTTTGGCATGCCTAGAGCAATCATTAGTGATGGAGGTTCACACTTTTGCAACAAGACCATTGAAGCTCTGTTTAGGAAGTACAAAGTCACTCATAGGGTCTCAATGCCATATCACCCCCAAACAAGTGGGCAAGCAGAAGTTTCAAATAAGGAGATCAAGAGGATACTTGAGAAAACCGTGGGACCTTCAAGGAAAGATTGGAGTCAACGTTTGATGATGCATTGTGGGCATATAGGACGGCTTACAAGGCACCAATTGGGATGTCACCATTTCGGTTAGTGTATTGTAAGCCTTGTCACTTACCTATGGAGTTGGAGCATAGAGCTTGGTGGGCAGTTAGGACGTTCAATATGGACTTGGATGAAGCTGGACTTCATAGGAAGTTGCAACTCAATGAGCTTGAGGAAATTCGGAATGAGGCCTATGATAGTGCACAGATTTACAAGGAAAAGACAAAGGCTTTTCATGATAAGATGAATCGTGGTAAGGCCTTTGTAGTTGGTCAAAAAGTTTTTTTATTTCATTCTAGATTAAGACTTTTTCCTGGTAAGTTACGTTCTAGATGGGTTGGTCCTTTTATAGTTACTAATGTTTTTCCTCATGGTGCTATACAGATAAAGAGTCAAACAACTAGCATTGAATTCAAGGTGAATGGACATCGTCTTAAGCCTTACTATGAGGCGTTTATGGAGCATAATGTGGAGGATGTACCCCTCCAAAATCCGCCACAACCAGAGGAATAAATGAAAGTGCAAGTCTAGGCTGAAAGACTTTAAACATTAAGCGTTGCATGGGAGGCAACCCATTTCAACCGTAGCTGTGGAGGAGCCATCAAACGCAGATTTGCTTTCTTGAACTCTTCCCTTCTCTTTTATTTTCGGAAATTTTTCTTTGTTTTAGGATTTCTTGCGTTATCTCTTATGCCATGCTTGATTGATGTTTTGTATGCTTTATACTTGTTTATACATTGAGGACAATGCATGATTTAAGTGTGGGGGAAGGGTTTAGCGTTTCACTTTGTTTATAGAAGCTAGTTTTGTGGTTATAAAAACAAAATAAAATAGAAAATCAGAAAAATCAGAAAAATAAAAAAAAATTCGTTCACTTTCTTTTGTTTTGTTTTTGGTTGTTTTGTCTTGGTTTGTTACTTAGTTTATTTATTGTAAAAGCCAAAATGAATGTTGGGTAAATATCTTCTTCATCGTAGGCGCATCATTTGAGATGTGATGTCTAAGGTCTAGTTTGGATCTGAGAAGTGCATTACAAATGAGCCTAAACTAGTATGTGGGAGTAGCTCCGCCAAAATCAGTCCCCTCTTCACCTGGTCATGTTCCAAAGGAGTTACCGAAAGGAGAAGGGAAACATCCCTAAGTCCAAAACGTTTTTGCTATGTTGTTGCGTCACTTATGTGCTTGTTTTATTTTGTTTTGTGATTGAGTCTTAGGATGAGCTTATATCTCTAAAATTAAGGCTAAAAGAGGATCACAAGATTGGAATAATGTTTGATGATATTCTATGGTTAATTATGATTTATGAAAAGCATATGAATGTGTAGTAGATATGGTGTATGCGTAGCTTTGGTACAAAATATGAACATGTGGAAGATAAGTTATGATTCATAATAACCCTTGTGAGAGTTTGAGCCATGTGCCCTTTATTTGTTGAGTGATTAATGAACAAAATGAATTATACTCTTATTTTCTTGGTGATGATTTTGTTGATCTAATTATTCTTTCATCTTGATTGGTTGCATGCCATAGATTAATTTAATGAACTAGAGAATGCTAGAATTCACTTTTGTGCTTGTCGAGACTTTTATCAATACATGGCCCTGATTCTGGAAAGGATAAAGGAAACTTAGGATTTTACCACCATAGCCAAATAAAGATTGTGTCCCTATTTGTGCCCGTCGTGGGACCCCCCTAATTTAACCCTTTTGAGCCTACGTTAAGCCTTTTCTTTCATCACTCTCAAAATTCCTTAGACCTTACCCTAGTATAGTTATATCCTTACCCTTTGTTCTAAAGACTTAGTGGAGCATATTTTGAGACTTTACTTGGAGTTTTGGCGTCAAGAAAGACTTTTGAACACATGAAGAAGTTCAAGTGTGGGGGTAGACTTATCCATAGAAAAAAAAACGTATGTATATGCCGTGTGAAAGAAAGAAAGAAAAGAAAAAAATCGTAAGAAAAAGAAAAAAAAACGTACGGCAATATAAAGAAAAATGTGTATATTGTTTAAGTTATATGGATTTTAGTGCCCTATACTTAGTGGATTTGGAGTTTGCTTTGAAGTGAAGCCCATTGTTGAAGAAATTTGGTCTTTGTCCAATTCACACTTGTTCAAAAGAAGGTTAGAATGAAGTTTGTGCCCAACATAATGACACTTGGCCCTTTTATAAGGCTTGAAGGATACATGGCGTCTACAATTTTGGTGGATTTTGAAGAACATGGTCTCTCTACATCAACAAGTGCTCTACTAGGTTTTCAGGATACTTTGTGATTTTCCCATGCCTTCGTTTCTTTTAAACCTTAAGCTTTGGCCCCATTACAACCTTAATTAGAAGACCTCTTTGACCCTTAAGATGGGATAGCCTTTGATCTGTGGAGATGAGTTATGACTGTTGAACCTATGGCTTGGGTCCATTTATGCATGTGATTGATATCCTTCATGAGATCTTTGAAAAAAATATATATATGTGCTTTCGTTTCTTAATATGTGATATACTTGCTAATCTTTCACATATACTTGAGTGATAAGCTTTTAAGTATGAGCCTTGAATCTGAGAGAAGAAATAGTGATATATCCATGTGAGATTTGATTCATGACTTGTTTGAAATGTGTTGAGCTCCACCTATCACCACTGTTTACCCCCAAGTCTTACATGCTTATATGTGGATTATATGTTGTAATTAGCTCTTGAATATCTTGATGATCTGATGCTTGGTTAAGTGCTTGGTGACTTGAAAGTATGAGATTTCTGAGACAATATGTTAAAGGGTTTAGATGTCATAGTGTGTCAACGTTAGAAGTCATTGTTTGTGACGTTTCTGTCCTTCTTTTTGTCTAAGTGTTGTGACGTTTTTCATGTCTTAAGTCTTAGTGCTTTTCGATTTCCATACTTAGTTTATTTTCGTTAGTTTCTTTGTTTTGTGTCTTAGTCTTTTTGGTTTGTTATGTTGATTTTGCTAGGAGACTAGCAAAAGCTAAGTGTGGGGAAATTTGATAGGAGCATAAAATGCGACGTTTATAATGTTTCAACCTTATATTTTGCTAAGTTATTTCCTTTATCTTGATCAATTTAACTTAATTAATGTTTTTACAGGTAAAATAGAGTCTCAAGGTCTGAAAATGGCTAAGGAAGGCACAAGTGGGGCAGAAATGGAAAGAAATTAAGAAATGGAAGTTCTCCCAGTTTGACTAGGAAAAGGAATCACAGTTGGAGTAGGAGTCTGTCTGACTTGGACTAGGAGTTCTACTTAGACAAGGAAACCCAATTCTACTCATAAGGAATCCTAGTATGACAAGGAGTCCCTGTTGGATAAGGATTACTCTAGAAGGTTCCGAAAGAGTGTAGAAGCATCGCAGAAAAAAAAGTTTGTATTCAACTAGGAAACCTATTTACATATGGAGTTCTACTCGCACTAGGAGACCTGTGGAAGCTAGGAGAAGGTCATGGAACTTCCAAGAAGTGTCAAGAAGTCTCAAGAAGATCCTATGCCGTGCACATGAGGAGGAAGTCTCAAGGAATTCGGATTTCAAAGCAATATGGAGTTTGGATTTCTAGTTGAGTTTGGATTGGATTTTCTGTGATATTCTTGAGGGTTCTTGACGTTTTATCTTCAACAAAGTCGTGGAAGACATGTGAGAGGCATGTGACGTGAAGGAAAACCGAATTGGACTCAACTTGTGCTTTAAAAGTCAAATCCATTACAGATTTGGAAAACTGCTTGTGCAGATCAGTCTACTTCAATGGAATGTCAAAAATAGCTCAGAACTCAGAAAATTATGATCTTTAGATGGTTGAAAAGCTATGGATGTCTAGCTTCCAGATATTTTTATGGTTCAACGATTTCAATTTCCTAGAGGAAGTTATGGCTGTTTTAGTGAACTGAGGTCAAGTTTGGCGGAAATCTGTTTATGTCAAAGAAGTCCTAAATCAACAAGAACTTGGATAAGTCAAGTAGAAACGATTTGGGAGTGCCTTGAGACATTCTCTTATATATACCCAGTGTATTTGATGTCTCATGGTTACAATCTTTCTCCACACATTCGATTCTCACTTGTTTGCTCTCAAGTTTTCAGGTTTTCACAATTCTTCAAGGAGCTAAGCCTTGCCACCTCCCTCCACCACCATGATCTTCACTTGTTGCCGTGCTAAGGAGCTACTTTGGACCTTGGGACATGACTAAGGGTTGTTCATATGCTTTAACATACATTTATTCATGGTTTTTGTGTAATTGCTGAATGGATTTTCTGCTTTGGATTATCTATGTGTAAACCGAATCTTTTGAGTATGCAAAACTGTTTTCAAGTATAATTTTGATGTTCTATTCAATGATTGATATGGATTATCTATTTTTAAAAACAGTTGCCTTGATTGTTTGATATCGAAATTTTCAAAATAAATTGATTTAATGCTTTGCTATTTCGGTTGACTTAAGAAAGAAAGTTAAAAGGGACAATGGTTGCTTTAATCTTTGTATCTTGGGTGTTAGCTTTCCATGGTAACTAATAAGGATTAAGGGATGCATGAAAACATTGATCTTGGATGGTTCTTGACACTACTACAAAAAGGCCATAAGACGACGATGGATTTATGTTGTGTGATGACCAAGCTCACCGTGGTCTAAGTGAGTGTTGTGTGATTGAAAAATCAGACAACGATGATTCACTGTTGTGTGATAGTAGTTTGCTCAACAGAAAACCTATTTCCGTTGTGTGAATTCTGCGTAGGCATGTGTCTGGCATGGCATGCGCGGGGATGCCTCTGGACATTCAGACAATAGAAAAATAAACTTTGTCGTTGTCTGAGATTCATAACACACAACAGATATAACTCATTCTTTGTTGTTTGAGGTTCATAACACACAACATATATTACTCATTCTTTGTTATCTGAGATTAATAACACACAACTGAAGTGAAATTATCTCTGTGTCTGTTATAATAACATGTGCCTCACCCTATATATACTTCCTTAGCATAGACACATAAAAAAAAAAATTGTGCACTCCAGACCTGATGGGAAGTAAGGAAAGTCGATATGCCACGTCTCCGACCCTTTCCAGAATCTCAAAAGGTCAAACAAACCTTAGTGATAAGTTTCTTTTCTTATCGAATCCCACTAAGCTCTCCATGGTGAGACCCTCCAGAATGTATGGTCACCCACTTCGAATTTCACCTGTTTCCTTTTCCAATTCACAATAATCCCTTCTGTCCACATAGTTTCGTTCGAATCCTACCCCTGAAGATTCGAAATCCTCTGAGGAGTCTCCTGAACAATTTCAGGACTCAATAATTCTTCATCTCCAAGTTCTGCCAAGCAGATAGGAGATCTACATGGCCTACCATAACGATCTGCATATGGCGCCATGTTACTCTTGGAGTGATCACTGTTGTTGTAAGCAAACTCAACCAGCAGAATATTATCCCCCAACTTCCCTTGAAGTCTCACTATATCGTTCACATAAAACTTGGATAAAGTATCTTCAGCGTATGTCTTCAACATAGGAAGAAAATATGTCGACTTCGTCAAATGATCAACAATCACCCCCATTGGATCATGTCTTCTCTGGACTTGGCAACCTGGTCACAAAGTCCATAGAGATCTGCTCCCTACTACCACATAGGAATTGGTAATGGCTTCAACATAAATGTAGGTCTCTGATTTTCTGCCTGCACCTACTGGTAGGTAAGACACCTTGACACAAACTCTGCCACATTTTTCTTCATCCCACTCCAACTGTACCACAATCACTCACATTGGATCAATCGTAGACTTCTTCTTCAGTGCAAGCATATCAATAAATTTCATTCCACCCAAAAGCTCTAAGAGATAAGGTGAAACTAAACGCCGACTCTTCACCTCTCGCCAACATTACAATAGGTCCGACAGACCTCAGTCTTACTTCACTTTGAAGCTCAAAACATATGCCCTCAACATAATTTCATCAATCCACAGATAAAATGACGCACACATAGTTAGAGTAATTCCTCATTGCTTCTAGAACAGTCTTAAATCCTCGAGTTAAGACATGTCTAAGTCAGACAACTAATACAGGTACAACACCTAGCATCACCACACTTCGATACACTACCCCTCCATTTGCAGTCACAACAAACCTCTCATGTATCACAACTATGCAATTGCAGCATCACACTAACTACTCAACCGTTTAGGATCCTGTTCTCATAATAGTATCTGTATCACTTATCCGATAAAGCATCTCCACTACTCTTAGAATTAAAAATGGCAAATTGACTTCAACTCAAACCTCATCACACTATTCCTTCACATTTATACTAACACGAGGTCACAACTTTCTATATGTCAATCCATACACAAAATCTATCATAGTAGCAATGAATTGTGCATCACTACACAACAAGTGTCCTACCATCTTAGAACACAATCAAGAACAAGGTCTAGCCTCGACTAACCCACACACAATCATCACATGGTATTTCACACCTAATCACTGTCACATCGACCTCTACAAGGTATTGCTAAACAAACACCACCAGTACTGCTACTAAAGTATTACAGGTACTGCCACAAGGCTACCACACAAGTACTGTCATAAAGGATGCCACAAGGTATTTCACTACACAGACAACATTATAGTGAATCATCATAGCAACAATTTTGCATGCTACATCAGTACTTACCATCTCCACATGACAGGTCATTCTTAATACATGCCAAGAAGTCAAGCCACTCAGAGATTCAGCTAGAATCTTCCGAGCCAACCCAACCACAATTGCGTGGAAAAAACAATGCGTCACTAGAATCAAGGATTAATAAAGCTAAACACTTTCCATTCAAAAACATCTCAAGGGTGTCACCTGTCCAATGACTATAGTCAAACTAAGTTCAGCAGCCACAACAGTCAGAGTTTGCTGAAAGATTTTCTGCCTCTTTCAAGGTCCATCCCGATTACCTAACGCACTATCGCTCTTTACGATTACTCTTCTCCTTTTCCTCGGAAATCTTTCATAGTTGTCATCTTCCTATGAGGAGCTTGGAGTATTAGCTCTATTGCCAAAGCACTAACAATGATTAGTGTCATAGAAGGCAGCTACAAAGTAACTAAACTAACTCAAATCTCATAATTCAGTCCCTACTAAAACACATGGGACAACTTCTCTGTATCCCTTGGCCAGACAAACTGATACAATCATGAGTACCGACCTTAACACCTCTTACATTCGTAATCCTCAGAACTAAAGTAATTGATGTCACTCACTAACATATCCTTAACTGGACAGGAATGTACATGTCCTAGAAGAGTCCTACAAAATCCTTCCAAATCATTATCGATAATTCCTTATCCTTAGTACCAACTTCCCATCATTGTCATGCTTCACCTTAAACAAGGAACATAACTGTATTTTTCTCCTTCTTCGCGTTAGTACAAACCGTTATGTCTTGTTAGGTATCCATAATCTTGATCCACGGATTGTTCAACAAGTAATCTGTACCATCCTAACATCCACTACTCCTAGTCTAGTATCCTCCCTAGTCAGCTTAGATAGTTGAGTAGTATCAACTGCTTCAACAATAACCCGAAGCAAGTTGTACTACCTCTTCCACAAGATTTACTCATACTTCCTCTTTCTGAAAATTCATCGCAAGGTGGACATAGAATCACCACACAACCTTCTCAATCTATACTAAGAATTTAATCTCACACAATGTCAATATAGCTGCCTCGGAGTCACTTTAAACACATCACATACCAATTACCAAAACTCCACTAAGACATCTCCTTACAAAACAAGATATCTAACCCTTAGTACGTACATTCCATCCAAAAATATCTACAAGTCCAACTTAAAAAAGCAAAATTACTATCTACTTGTATCCACATTAGATACATGTATAGCTCAACACCATGCCTTCAACCAAACACTTCAACCCATAAAACAATCTTTACCGACTCAATAGAGTTAAATCCAGAGGTTCCCATTCCTCAAAGATTGCAACTCATGGAAACTAAACTTATTCTAATACGAACCCACAAGACAACCCTACTATCCTATGGACTTACACCCTAACTAGACCCCACACTACGACATACCCAATGATTATACCAGTACCGAAGAGTATATGATGGGGATCCGCTGCAGACGAGCCATCACTCGGGGAGTGCTGGTTATCACTAAATATGTACCTTACGCTCTGATACCAAACTGTCACGCCCCGAATTTTGAATAACAAATTCAAATCCGGAACCTGAATAATAACAAACAAATAACGTCCTGAAATTTTTTTTTCATAAACTATAATACAAACCTCATAGCAAACTATCTCTGGAGTCAATTATTACAATACCAACATAAATAAAATGTTATGCTCAAAAGAGTCTACAAAACACACCAAAATAGACCAAGTGCTGGTCTATTCCCTGCTCCTTACTTAGCTCGCTCTCCACCCTGATTATCCTGACCTGCAGTATTATCCACTACACCGTTTGAATAGTGTACCAAGATTGCAACAACACAAAACCCGATAAGCTTTCTGAAAGCTCGTGTGAGTAAATAAGAATGAACGATTGATTTATTAAATCACAAATCTTTTAACTCAAGTAAACATACAACAATCTCAACATCCGCAATGAAACATCAAACCGACATACGAGAAACAACAAGGAATACATTCCCATAATCACCTAATCATAACTATTACCACTTTAGTCCCACGTTAGAGCTCTAACCACATCGTTACTTGTCACCTTGGCGTAGGTGCAAGTATGGTATAATCCAATGTTAACTCAATAACCCTTGCACTTTGGACTATTCCCCTGTCCTCATAACAATATACCTCGGTTAATATTTAACTGTTGAACTTTGGACCTCCCTGCCTTCAAAACACATACACTCCGGTCATCATTTAACCGAAGAACCTTAGGCCATTCGGCCCTCGGAACCCTACATTCTCTACCTTCTATTCAACTCACAAAATCAATATGATTATCACAACATTCATAAAAAATCATTATCACAATTAATCATGGCAATTTCTAAAATAACCACATATCAAAAATCATGTTATCACAATTCCACAACTCAATGTCACACCATTCAATATATAATCAAGTAAATATATATATACGTAATCATCCACTCAGAGATGACCACTAATACCAACTATAGTTCACACATAGTAAAACCCAAGAAATTCATTTTATATATACTTTAAAACTCATTTCTTAAAACCATTTTCTCACACATAACAATTAATTGTGCAATTAAGGAAATTTAGTTCACAAATGAACCAAGTGAAATTTACTCACCTCTAATCCCGCTGCGTCTTCTCAATCGCTCAAAATACGGTTCACAATGATCCGTCAACTCAATTCCGTCAATCACCTAACCAAATAAGATAATTAACTTAGCATACAATTCAAAAACGCACTTATATGAAGATCCAACTGTCGGATCTTCATCCGTGACCACACAAGGTCATTGGAACAGTTCTATGATCATCATATCAAAACTACAAGTCTAACGGACGGTTCAATCTTCACATATCAAAAATCGAACAATCGAAATCAATCAAAAACGTAAAATTCATAACTAATTCATACGATATCCAAAATTCACATACTATATATTGAAATGATCGTATCGACATGTAGAATTTAAAAATGAGCAGAAACTGCTCTTGGGACCCCCAGAGGTGGCCGGAAAAGGCCGCTGGAGTTAGGGACAGATCAGCCATCGAACACCGCCAATGAGCGGAAGTGATCGAAAATACCTAAAATTACCGGTTCGGCCTAAATGTTTCCAGTTTTCCGATGAGCCTTCGTTCACCTTGAAAACGATTGCTTCGGGTACAGTCCTTCTTGGTGCGTGTTCAGATTCTTGATACGAGTTCAACAAGCTAAAGAACTCGCGCTTTGGTGGCCGGAGCAAGGAGAAATCTCGGTTGGAACCCAAATAGGCCTCTAACCGAAAACGAGCTTCCGCAGCCGCTATAGGCCGTTCCGCGGTTCAAGGCTGCCACTGGCAACCGTACAAGGACGAGACGAAGCCATGAGAGGTGGTTTGGTGTCATTTGATGGCCGAAGGAGGGAGAACAACGCCGGCAAAGAATTGCCCTGTTTTTTGTCGGTTTCGGGAGAGAGAGAGAGAGAGATGAAAGTAAAATTCCAATTTCCTTTTGTGGATTATTTTGCTATTTTGGGATATTTCTAGAAATAGTAACCTATATATACCCGAAATAGAAACTTTTCCAAATGCAATAACTTCCTCATACACACTCCGATTCTTGCGTTCCACATATGCATAAACTCATATCGACGAGCTCTACGACTTTCATGAATGAAGTTTCCTCAAATTCCTTACGTATAAAAAGTCAATTTTTGTAAACTCTAAATAACGTTATTTTTCGAAACTAAATTCGTTCGAAACCAATTTTCTTGTACAACAACATACGAATCAATCCCAAAATTCATAATTCATATAATTGTACAAATATTGAATTACATGAATTAATTGGGTGAAAACTCAGGTCTTCACAATGCTTAAGCATCTATCAACACAGTGCTCAAGTTCCAAACCGAGACATGATTGTGTTCTCCCAAAATCGTTCATCTCAAACTTGGATTTCATGTGTTCAGCGGTTTCCCTTGACTGTTTAAGGGCTTCTAATGAAGATCATGTCCAACATGAACCACGACAGAATTTGAAATTTGTTATGGAAACGCGTGGGCATGTCCTTTCCCACTCAAGTAGTCACTTTAGTGAGCGTTTCAACCTCTTTGTAAAATGCGTTCCATGGTCTAGAGCCACTTGCCTTGGGTAAATGAAGTTCACCATGAACTTTCATGTATATTCCGAATCTAGATCCCTATATAGATACGTAGTGACCACATTTGTGAACTGCATGTTCAGTTATTCAGAAACTACCAAACTGACAGGGTAGTAGAGTGCAATGTCATCCATTACAAGAGAATATGTCTCATTGTAGTCGATTCCAGGGCGTTTTGTGAGAAGCCTTGCGCATAAGGAGAGATTACTATATCTTTTTCTCATCACGCTTTCTAACAAAGACCCATTAGTCAATAGGTTTTATGTCAGGAGGTGTTACCATCACTGGCTCAAAAACCTTCCTCTTCGTTAGAGAATCCAACTTAGCCTGGATCGCATCTTTCCATTTAGGCTAGGCCAAATTTCTTCATTGGTATTTATTCATCAACGGAGCGTGGTTCGATATCATCAGACTCAACAAACTCATGCCTAGCGAAATACTCACCTACATCAGTTTATGTCCCACATCTCATGTACACTAGTGTAATTTTCATGGAGCTCTATATTCTAAAGAATAGGTTCTGACATTGAGGCGTCCCCCAACGATAACCATAATATAGAAGATACTCATGAGATGGATTTTGAGTGCTGATGAACCAAGGATTGAGTTGTGCCAAAGTATCCTTCAAACCCATGGGCCTCCAACGCATCCTAGCTGGGGCCATGGCCTGTAACGCCAGAGTGCCACTCTCTTTGGCGTTGGTGCCATGCCTACCTCCGTGTAGGGTGGTGCTACGTCCTCTCATAGGGACGTCCATCCTTGCAGGCATGTTTGCAGCATATTTTTGTGATCTCGTCACTTTAACGGGGATCAAGATGAGACATAGTGGGGATAGGTCACGACAATGCCTGTCATTCCTGCTGAATATTCGTGTTCTCATCAAAGTGACAACCCTCAAATCTAGTGGTAACGATATCGCCTTGCAAGGGCATTAAGTGGCGGACGATTGTTGGAATCTCAAATCCAACGTAGTTGCCCATTCGTCTGTAAGGATTCATCATATGGCGGCATAATTGGCACATAAATGGCACACTCAAATATGCGTAAGTGCGATATTTGTACCTTGTCACTAGCTGTAACGCAGAGGTAGAGTGAGTAGCGGTGGGTCGTAGATGAATTAACATATATGCATCACCCCAAGTGGATATAAGGCAATTGGTGTGCATTACCAATGTTCGGACTACCTCGTACTTTTTTTCACGAGACCCATTGGGTGTGTTCATGGGAATATGATATCCAACATCAGTCCCAATGCAATAACCATCAAACGTATTAGATATAAACTCTCTAGCATTATCAAGTCCAATTGACGAAATAGGATGATCCAGGAGTGAGCCCGTTGTCATATGATATGTGCTTGGAGCATAGTATACACAACATTACAAGTGGATAATGGTACAACACGTGACCAGTGTGTTTGCTTGTCAACCAACATCATGAGATATTTAAACGTCCGCAAGTTGGTTGAACCAGTCTACATAATCCCCATGGATTCTATTTAAGAACAGAATAAGTATGTCCATATCATTTGCATATGACGGTCTCAGTGTTAACTTCCTTAAGAAACAGGCTTTGTAAACGAGCGAGAGGCTTTATAAGCAACCAATGAGGGTTGTGGTTGGACCTGAGCGTCTGAAACGCTATTTGAAGTAAAGTTGGTGATTACAGCATCACCTGGGGTGCCATCACCATGATGGACGCCATCCATGGCATCATGGATAGGGACTACGCCAGCCCTAGGCTGGTGGTGGATGGCGGCGGGTGCCCTAGGTAGCAGCGTCGGTCATACTTAGTCTAGGAATCAACCTTTAATTCATGCTTCATTCGCTCGAAAGAATGGATGTGTGTGTGAGGTCTTTAGTAGACGAATCATCATATCATGACAAGGATGACCTATCCTTTCGTGACAAAGCTAATATGTGTTTAAATCCAAGATACCTTCTCTCATGATTTTTTTGGATTTAATAGCTCGAATAGTGACATAGAGTCCAATAGAGAGACACATAAACTTCTCTAAGATGGGTCTTTGTTCGCAATAGTTAGAGGCATTGCAAAAGAACTCATTTCCGTTCTTAACATGCATTTTCGCATGGAATCCGTTGGCTATTCATAGGTGTGATTTGCCCTAGGAGCATTGAGAGTTTCTGTGACAGTAATCAAGGTGCCATTTGGCAAGGGGAACTTGGGGTATTCCATGTCCTCGAATTAATACTGATGGCCCAGTCATCATAGTCACAAAGTAATATGCTCAGAATTAAAATGGAGTCATAATGAAAAGAACTCAAAATTTTATTCATAAGCCAATGGAGTTACATCATTGTCTCTTTTACTAAAGAAAATCTTAATCCAAAATGCTAGCTAATCCAAAACAATGATAGTGGTCTGACTTCTTTCGGTAACTCAAAAATAATGTGACCTGGTGAGTAGAGAGATGTCGGTGGAGCAAGGCTTGCTTAAGTACCACTAATCTCATAACCTTCCTAGACATCACATTTACTTTGGGTGAGCATAATTTGAAGAAATACTAAACCATTGGTATCTACTACAAAAATATATGGGAATTGCCTATTACATCTCTTGGAAAAATAAAGACTTAAACAGAATTGGCAATCTATTGATCCCAGCCGGATTTGTAGTCTTCAACCTTTCACTCTAGTCCATCTTCTTTATCTTCTTGTTCCACATAGTGAGCTTCTCTTGCTTCACAATATCCTTTGTAGGTGGTGACAATTGCTTCACAATATACTCCACATCCAGAACATACATCTCTTTGCTCAGACTCTATTGATTGAAGTGCTTTGAAGACGTCATTTAGATGGCTCTTAGTGTTGATGGCGCCACCAACATAGCCAAAGGCATTGCCTCTCTTTCTCTTTCCAAGTTAACTTCTTCGGTTCCGTGTTTGCCTATTTTAGGGGTTCAGAAGTATCCCTAAGATTAGGGGTTCGCTCTTAACGCCCTCTCTTAGGAACACGAGTATAATTGGATTCCAGAATATGCTCTGTTTCCACAGATCTCGAATTAAGTTTTTCACAAGGATGTTGTCATGCTTTTCAGCGACATTCATAGCTCCAATGAGCTCATGAAACCTTGTGATCCGTCCTGCAATAACATTAATTCGATAGTTCTTAGCAACCACCAATGTAGAGACGGGGAAGGTAGAGAGAGTCTTCTCAATCAACATAGCATTTGTGATCTCTTTACCACACAATTCCATTAAGGATTTAATGTGAAGTGTTTTCGAGTTGTAGTCAAGAACTGACTTGAAATCACAAAAGCAGAGGCTATGCCATCTCACTTCTAGGTCATGATGCAGGGAGTCACGGACGTTGCCAAATCTTTTTTCGAGTGAGACCCCAGAACCCCACAACCTTCTGGGGTCTTCTTCATTTATACCTTGAGCGAATCATCCATATGATGAGTCATTAAGATGATGGCTTTTGCCTTATTTTCCTCTAAGGCTGCTCTCTTTGCTTCCAAAGCTTGAGCTTACTCTACAGTTAGCACGTCCTGGCTAGGCTCGAGAATCGTATCCAGGATTCCATCGGCCTTGAGACGCTGGCGAACATCACGAACCCACCTGTGATATCTAGAGCTAGTTGTTCCCAATGGAGTAAAGTCCAATTTATTCAGGTCACTTATCTTGAAAAAGGGTTAGTTTCAGAGCGGAAAAAGCTACCACGAAAACATATAAAATTTCTAAGCGTAATTACTCACAAGAAATTAAGAATTTTTTAGCGTAATCACTTCTAAGAAATTTAATTCCAAGAGGTATTATATTAGATTAAAACAATGACGTCAATGGCTGATCATAAATTCTTTACAAACTCTAAGTTTGGAGATCTCAACAAGCTCCAAACTAAGAGTGAGCACGAACCCCCATAATTCGGCTTAAGTAGGTCTCCCCTATGATGAAGAAAATGGGGGGGGGGGGGGGGGGGGGTAGAAGAAGGGAGTTTGCAAGTCCAAAAAAAAAAAATTTAAAAGTACGAAAAGCAGAAAAGTTTAATAAAAATTACTTTTTTTTCTCTCTTTGACTGTGATGTTTCTTTGACCTTTTTTTTTTCTCTTCTCCTCCACGTGGGCCAAGGCCTCCTTTTTTTCCTTTTCTTTTCTTTTTCTTCTCATTCTGCCGCACGTGGGTTTGGCTGCCTTTCTTTTTTTTTCTTTTAAAATTTTTTTTTTTAATTTCTATTCTTCTTCTGGGCCCCGTCCCCTTTTCTTCTTTCTTCTCTTTCTGCTTCTTTCTTTTTCTGGCATTGGGCTAAGTCACTTCGTGGGCCGCCTCTTTTCTTTCTCTTCAGGCAATGGGCCCCCTCTTTTCTTTCTTCCCTTTCTCTTGACCGAAGATGCGTCTTCTTCTTTTTCTGGTTTGAGGAAGAGCTCTTTGTCAGTGCCGGAGGCTACATGCAAGCTGGGTGCGTGGAGGGGCTGGGATGGTTGGCGACTAGGCTAGGCTGGAAATGGGCAGGGCAGCGAACTAGGTAGATGCAGTGACTGGGATGGCTGGTCTAACGTGGTGTTGCAGCAACTTTTACTGGCCGGTCCGGAGATTGTGTGGCCGAATCTAGAAATTACGATTTCAGTTTCTGGGTCCTGGAATCAAGGCATAGATGGTGACCAAGTTTGAAGGTAGAAGACGGCATGGGAGTATGCGAATTGGACAGGGATTTTTTTTTGTCTTCTGGAGGCCGGTTTGGTACTTTTTAGGCCTATTCCGGTGACGCCGCCAGCAGTTCTGGGCTCCTAGGATTGAGAGCTTCAAGGTGGGGGTTGGAGGTTGCTAGGGTTTGAAGGCTACAATTTTAGAGTTTCAAGGTTAGGGCTTTGTGCTGATAACGTGCTTAAGAAAAACTGAAATTAGGAGAGAATTGAGCCGTACTTTCATTAATAATAGGGACCTCTTTATATAAAGGATTGCAAGACATAGAATCTGTGTTGTACAAGGAAAGATAATCATACAAATAATCGGATATTTATGAATATCTCTAATTCAAAACCGTATTACAACTAGGTCAAGTAATCTAGAGTTTGGACTAAACACATATTCTGAATTTACTTGAACAAGATGTGTATTAATAGTAATTGAGGATGTAGTAGTTGAGGATATGCAAATAAAAATTTCATTTCTATGAACCAAACAAAACCTGATTAATGACTCTCCCTATTTTATTTGTTTTTTAGAAGAAGAAACTTTCATTGATAACAATTTAGATTGATATATCAGCTTGAAGTACATCAGAGAGCCATTGTGGCCCATCTTCTACCCAAACTTGAAATGCAGGAAACAAAACCATGTTTCTAGCCAAAGCATGCGCTGCCTGATTACATTTCCTAGAGCAATATGTACATATAATAGAAGAAAAAAGGTCAAACATGTTTTTCACTTCTTCAAGTAACATTCCTTCCACAGACCAGTCCTCACTTGCCTTCCAAAGACCATTAACTACAGATAAAGCATCTGATTCCAAGATAACATGGAAAGTGTGAAAACCATATTGTGATAGCACCTGCAAGCTCATGGCAGACGCATAAATCTTAGCTGCCTTAACACCAAATCTTCCACAAAATCCCTTAGAAGCTGCTATCAGGAGATCACCTCTTTCAATTGGTAAAACAGCGCCCATACCTCTAACACCATGCACATCATCCAAAGAAGCATCTACATTTAATTTGAGGAAACGGAAACTTGGTTTTACCTATTTGTGAGGACTATTCATTGAATGGGAATGTTGAGGAGGCTGGGTGTTTAGTGAAACCCATTCTGCAACTAAAACTTGAATCTGGTAAAAGAGAACAGAAGCAGGGAGGTATTTGTTTTGGAAAATTTCCTCATTTCGGGCTTGTCAGATTCGACGACAACACATTAATATAAAGATCAATTCAGATTCTGAAAGAACAGAAATAGCAAATCTGAATAGTTCCCGAAAAGAACCATGTTTCCATCCTCCCATGGCAGTGCGAAAAGAAGTGAGCAGCCAAACCTCTTTTGCCTTAGAGCAAGACCATAAGGCATGTATAGTAGTTTCATATCCCATTTTGCATCGGGAACAAAGAGGAGAAGATAGTATGTGTCCAAGTGTATTAGTAGAGTTGAAAGAAACTCCAAGTGTATGTAGGAGCAAAATAACGGGCAACTTGACCTTTTTAAATAAGTGCATAGGCAAATTAAATGACACATAGAATTACATCATATAGTTGTGTATCATTCACTAGAATGTTGACTCGCACTTATTCAATGAGGAATATAATGACTAATCTTCTTACACAAGATTAAAATTAAGTATGCAAACCTTTACCAATGGACTAATTGTGGTATTCGGCTTAAAACACTTAAACTAAACCTGAGGCGCAAGCCCACTAGGCACTTGGCCTTGGGAATTGAAGACATTTTAAAAAAAAAATACACACACAAAAATATAGCGCTCCACCTTCTGCATTTTATAACGGTCGTGCTTGCTTGAACAGCACCCAACCACCATTTGAAAAAATTGGTCCAGAATTTCTTCAAATATTTCCCCGAAACAGCTGTAACATATGACTATCAAACCAATACCCTCAGAAATCTACTAGGAAATGATCCAGGAGTTCGATCTTGGTCTCTAGAGTTGCCCGAGTGGAGTAAAATAACTAAGAAAACAATGAAGCGGGACATGAAATCTACATGCCAGAGATATATTACCCAGCAAGCTGCGTGCACTAGTTGGTGGCAATGAAAAATGGGCCCTGTCACATCTTGCGGTTCAGAATTTATCTGAGTAAAGTTATGCAAGTTCCCCAGAACCGCATACCAGTTCCTGTAAGTAAAGGTGTAGCTATACACTGGCTTCGGTGGGCTACAGCCCACCCCAAATTTTGAAAAAACATTAATTTATAGCTTAATTTTAGTTAAAAAATTAAATATAAAAAAGTAGCCCATCCCAAATATCTCAAGTTAGCCCATATGCTAATTTTTTGGACCATATGTATGTTATTTCTTTGCTTGAACTATTTAATTGTGTTTTATTTTCTGTTCTGCTTTAAGAGGCATATTCGCATAAAAAGCTTGTTTTTTTTAGGTAAATTAGGTCAGAATAAGAGTAGGTTGAGAATTATAATACAAATTCAATAATTAAAGTTTTTTGGTTCTATTCTTGAACATAAGGTAAAATTTGAATAGATATGTTCTTTTGTCTTACACTTTTGTTATCGAATTTATATTAAAAGTTATAATGTTGATGTTTTTTTTTATCAGTTAGCTATTTGATTATTTAATATGTATTTAATATATGATGTGGTTTAATTTAAGGAAAGAATAAAACATGTTAGTAGTAAAACTTAGGGAAAAAAAGATGGACTGCCCCACTAGACTAAATGGTACTGGGCAAATTTTTTTTATTTTTTTATTTTTAGCCTACCCCATTTTAAAATCCTAGCTCCTCTATTGCCTGTAAGATCGCTATAATGGATTTTCCCGAGTCTTTTGTGAATTTGTTTCTGGGTGTGTAAAAGAACTTGCTAGACTCTGTTTGGTCGTTCGCTCTTCTCGATTTCCTTCTGTAATCTGAGATCTAATTAGTCTACACTATCCAACAATTTCCTAGGTTGTACATATAGATTTGATCAACGACGTACGTAATTTTTATACAAGTGTGGGTATATCCCTAATTTCTAGCTAGTCATATTCTTCCACCCGATTAGTTTCAGTCAATATTAACAAAAGGATATTGAAATACCCAATCTGATCAAGGAAATTACTGAGAAACAAAAAAGAAAGCACTATGTAGATCAGGAAGCTAGCTCTCCTGGAAGAAATCATGTACTCATGTATTACTATCAAACAGCCAGCATTGGATAATTTGAACACTGTTGAAAGCCAAACTAGCTAGCCCTAACTCACGAAAACTAGTTGTTGGGACGGTTTGGTTTTATTTAATTTAACTTGTTATATGGTAAAAGAGTTTGAATTTTTTGTGGTACTTGGACATTGGGGGTAAGTAACTCATTATAGTAAAGTTTCCTATCACTTTCTTGATCGAAATAACCCTCCAACCGGACAGCAGCCACCCTCGATTAGTATAAATAGGACCTTTGGAAAGCAAAGTAATTTGTCTATCTACATAACCATCATCCTTAAGAGTTAAGTCACAAGATAAGCAGTTACAATTGATCATGCCTTCGGCTAAGGAGACGTTGGGAAAGGGTTCAAAGGTAAACGGAAGTTCAAATGGACAATGTAGGAGTTCTCAACCAAGTCCTCAAGATGTACACGCCCCACCAAAACCGAAAACAAGGCATGCCAATTAAGCCATGCTTTGTAAAGAATGGTGTCCTATAGATGTCTTCTCTGCAGCTAGTTCTTGTTATTATTTGTTATATATCATGTAGGTTGATCAAACAGGCATTAATTCATGGCAACCAAAACTAGATAAAAAAATTGTTACCATATATGTATAAACAGATTACATATGCATTCATAAATCTTTATTCTTTTTACAAATTTCAAGTAGAAATTAAAGGTGTAAACATTTTGTTTCAGTTGTTATAGATTGTAGTTCCTATTCCATCTCACTATGTAATAAATAGAAGAAATTAATGCAATATTATTATTATTTTATTTTGTGTATAAGTATTCATTTGAGACGATGCCTTCTTTGGATTTGAAACATGGAGAAATTCTTAGGTAGGAGTTTCCCTACCATGTGGCTTTAAGGCAAGCCAATCAAAGACTTTAATGAATTAATGTACCCAAAACACCTCTCTGTAAGATTCTGATGGCTTGCCTTAAAGCCACGTAGTAGAGAAGCCCTACCTAAGAATAAAATGTTGTGCATTCATCACCCTAAACTTTGCCAATTTTTTTATATTATTCTCACCCCACTCATATTGATTCCAAAATTATCCCTCATTTAATGAATTAATGTACCCAAAACACCTCCCTGTAAGATCCTAATTGGCTTGCCTTAAAGCCACGTGGTAGGGAAACCCTACCTAAAAATCTCACTTGAAACATGTTGTGCATTCATCACACTAAACTTTGCCAATTTTTTCATATTATTCCCACCCCACTCATATTGATTCCAGTGAGATTTAATTGAGAATATAAAAACGGAACTAGCTTGAAGTACATACAGAAGTGGGTTTTTTTTTTTTTTTTTGACGAAAAAACACAATATATAAAGAAACCAGAGTTCAGGATACAAAAAAACCTGGCCATAATCAAAGACCCAAGGAGTAGACTCTTAGGGATTGATGTGGGAACTGTTGAACAACACCAAATTTGTAAAGGAAGAAGGTGGATTGGTCACCCAATCACGAGGACACATCCCCCTAGAAGCCAAAGCCGCTATGAAGTTGGCCGCTTTGTTGGCTTGTTTGCTAGATAAAAGCATTTAATTGCAGTAAATGAAGGAATCAGAGAGCAAATATGCCAGATTACCGAAGCAGTAGTCCAATCTAATGGAACATTTGGAAATTTAAAAGTAGTGATAACATCAGAGGAGTTTGATTCTAAAAAGAAGGTAGAGACATTCAAATATTTCGCCAAAGAAACACCCTTTTCACAAGTAAGGCTTCGGCAGCCACCGCTGACATAGCATGTATAGACTTATAAGTGCTAGCAACAATAGCACCTGAAGAGTTTCTTGCTGATGTTGCAGTACCAGAAGAGAAAGTATCCGAATGCCAAGCAATCTTTAACATACCAGTAGGAGGTGCTGACCAATAAACCGATGAAGGGAGCAGCTATGGAACACGAGTAAGCCTCGGTACAAATTCTAATGCAGCATCATAGGCTTTCCGAGCAACCAAGATTGGTTTACGATTAATATGATCAAGGACACAAGTAAACCGATGTTTCCATACAAGCCAAAGAAGAAAACTAGTATAGGTGAATATATGTATTTGTCAAGCCCCAGAGAAGAAGAGGAAACAAGCAATTGAAAAACCCACCTATCTAGAGTAGTGATAGAGTCCAGAGAAAAGTGAAGACCAATTGGATGTGCAAACCAAGCTGCACGAATCAAAGGACATGTGAACAGTAAATGCTCAATGGATTCACTCTCAATATTACAAATAAAGCAGAGAGAAGAACGACTAATATGCCTACAAAACAAAGCATCATTGGTATCCAAAGAATCTAATAAAGCTCTCCATCAAAAATCCTTAACTTCGGGAAAACACCCCACAGACCACACAAATTTCCAAACCTTAGAATCAACAATATGTTAAGTATGAGGATGAGGGCAGGTATTCAGAAACGTACCTGAATGGCGGAAGTGGTAACTTGAACGGACAGTATAAGTGCCATGATTTTTAGCAGGCCACACCAATTGATCTGGAGGAGCTAGATTAATTAATGGAATTGATTGAATGGCCACCTGTTCATCCAATTGCAAGGGAGGGTTAATGGAGGCCAGGTTCTAGGTCATATGATCGTGATCAATGAAATCAAAAACACAGGCAAGAGAGGGAACCATGGGTGCAGAGAGATGCTTAGAGGGAATTGAAGGCAGCCAATTATCTTCCCAAACCATCTCCAATTTGCCGTAAGGCACCAGATTGAAGAATAGAACGAGCTGCAAGAAGATTGACCAAATCCATGAAGGAGCTAGAACTACCTCGGGATGCATGGAGAAACAAGGAATAATGGAAATATCGAGCCTGGAGTACCTTAACCCAAAGAGCATGAGAATTGTGCATAATCCGCCAACCTTGTTTCGCTAATAATGCATAATTTAACTCCTCTAAATAGATGGCAGTTTTGAAGAACATGCATAAGTAAGACCAGTTATGCCAATGCATTGCAGACTGACGATCAGAACCCCACTAGAATTTTGCTAACATCGAAATGATTTGAGAATACAAAGTCTTAGGGAATTTGAAGCAAGACATAGAATATGCTGGAATAGCTTAAGCAACTACCTTAATAAGGATTTCCTCACTTGCAAAGGATAGACAAGCATATTTTCATCCATTGATGTTTTTCAGAATCTGATCCTTTACATAACCCAAAGCCGCTGACTTAGATCGGCCCCAAATAGTTGGCAAGCCAAAGTACTTGCCTGGATCAAATACCACCTTCATACCAAGAATAGAACTGAGAAGATGCACAATACAGTAAATCAGTATTAAGACTAAAAAAGAGGAATGATTTATGAGCATTCACTCGTTGTCCTGAAGTAGAGCAATAAGAGTGAAAAATATCCTAAAACACTTCACAGTTTGCAAGAGTAGCATTCATGAAGAATATGGAATCATCAGTGAAAAATAATTGGCTAACTGTTGGGCCATTCATACCAACCTGGAGAGCATGAAGCTAGTTTTCTTGGCAGACTTTCCGAATCATGATAGAAAAAGATACGAAAAAGAGGGTCTCCTTGACAAATACCTCGAGTGGGAAGAAAGAACAGACCAGGCTTCCCATTAATCAAAACAGAAAGTGAGACTGATTAGACACAATTCATAATCAATTGAATCCAAGGACTAGCAAAACCCATTTTAAAGAGGACAGCCTCAAGAAAAGGCCATTCAACTCTGTCATAGGCCTTAGACATGTCCTGCATGATAGCAAAAGCACCATTCGGCCTAGAACGTTGAAGCTGCAGAAGATGGAAAAGTTCATGAGCAATAATCTTGTCTTGAATCCGGCGTCTGCCAATAAAACATGATTGGTTTTCAGAAATCAAATCCGGCATAAACGGTTCAACCCCGATTAGCCAAGACTTTAGAAAGGATCTTATAAGAGAAGTAACATAAAGCAATCAGACGAAAATCTGAGGCAACAGCTGGTGCAGGAGTCTTTAGGATCAAGTCAATATGAGTTCAATTCATAGTCGCAAGGATGGAGCCATAAGCGAAGGAGTCCGAGATGGAGTCAGTGATTCCCTCATTAAGAATTTCCGAATACTTTTGATAGAAAAACACTGGCAAAGCCATCCAGTTCAAGTGCACATGCGGCGAGTTGAGGCGGAGGTTTCGCCATGGCAGCGGGTCGGCTCGAGGTGCGGTGGTGGTTCTCGCTCAAGGGAATTGAAGGGAGAACTGGGCTAGGCCAACTATTGGACCCACGGTTCTGCCTTTTCCTTTGGGCCATATGGGCGTCTAAATAATTAATTTGTTTTAGATAACTCTATATAGTGGATTAGTGTATTTTCAGTAATTCTTTAATTTTTAGGGAGCTATGCACTTTTATGTGCTTTGAGCGAATCTTCTAGAGTTGTATCGAAGGGACCCACTATTTCAATGTACTTGATGTTTAGTGAGTGGATCTACTTTTACGTACCACTGTAGGTATTAACACATCTTTTTGCTGTCTGTCTATAAATGGTAGAGGAATTGTATATAATGGTCATTCTAGCTTGAGTTGAATGATATTGCTACCATTTTAGGTTTGATTCAAAAAGAAAAAAAAATTATTACAATTTTTATTAGGATATATTATATAAATTATTGGACAGAGCTTAAAAGCCCTTGTCAATATTTCAAAACACTAAAAAGGACATAATTTTTATATTTGTGCTAATAAGGAGATTATTTTATTAATAAGGACAAACTTTAATGAGCTGTCGTATGTCATGTTTTTTTTGTTTTTTTTTTAAATCAAGTCAATAACTCATAATTACAACAACTTGTCTTCCTTGATTTCGTCTTCTTTAGGTATCAGTTATTGATTAATGGTTGTTGCCTGTTTCTTAGGTATTTTTTTCTTGTAGAGAGGTAAACTTAGGTTTAAAATTGTACAAAAAATGAAGAAGATTCATAGAGTAAATTTGGAGGCGTGAATGAAGTCTCACATACACGTCATTTTTTTTAACTTGGTTAACACTGATGTAGGCTTCATCATTTGGCCCTTCGGCCCTAGACCCGCTTGGCCCGTAGGGCCGAACCCCGACCCGGCCCGTGTATTAGGGCGAGCCAGTCCAACCATTTCTTAAATAGAGTAGGGTATGGGTTATGCAAATAAAGCCCGGTCCTACCCTACGGCCCGATCCGATGAGCCCGTAAGAGCCAAGCTCGGCCCGACCCTAAAAGCTCTGCCCGGCCCAACCCTAAAATTTATATTTTATTTATATTTATTTTCATATTTACATAGAAAGGAAATAAGAAATCTGCTATATATTTTAGTCTTCTGTCCCAAATGGCCAAACCCAATTAATTTATGAGGTCCAAAGCGTTGTCAACTAGGTCATTGACTCGAGTCACTCAACCTTAACACTTCTCAATTCGTATATCAGTCGTATCTGATCCATTTGAGAGAGAATGAGAGAGAGAGAGAGAGAGAGGTAGGCGACGATGCAGTTCAACCCGTCGGGGCCCTTCGTCGACCCCGCGACCCCGTCGCGGCCCTTCGCCGATCTGGCAACCCATCCTCCTTCTCCGATCCGTAAACCTCTCCTCCTCCGCCTGCAGTCCAACCCGTCGCAGACCCTGAGACCCATCCTCCTTCCCCGACCTCCTTCGCCGATCCAGAGACCCATCCTCCTTCTCCGATCCGTAAACCCCTAAGGCTATCCTCCTCTGCTTGCAGTCCAACTCGTTACAACCCTTCGCCGACTCTGAGGCCCAGTCACCGCCCCCCGCCGACCCTGAGATCCAGTCGCAGCCCTTCACCGACGCCTTACCAATATAAAAGCAAGCATTCGTGAATAAAGACTGAAGCTTTTTCTTCTGGGTAGCTTGATAATGGAGATTGGAGAATAAAGACTGAAGCTTTCGAGTTTCACAACTATGGGTAGTGAAATAACCCGATTGTTTGTCTAGGTAAGCCAATTAGCTACTCAATTTAACTTTTCTTTTGGTTTTACAGAGAACTTTTCTAGTTACGGTTCAAATTTGATGATCTACTACTTGTTGTTGTTTTCTGGTTTTCTGTTTGGGTTGAGAGAGAGAGAGACAGAAGAAGAAGACTCCCATATTTTAAGAAGAAGACTGTGGTTGGGTTTATCTATCAGATGTCGGCAACGGAATAAGACTAATATGGTGAGTTTAGCACTTTAGCGTTTATTCTTTTTTTTGTTCCGTGCAAATTTCTTTATATTTGTATGGAGTGGGACAATGGGTTAGTTTTATAGAGATTTTTTTTACCGTTGTTCACATACCCCCAAATATTAAGTTACCGTTATTAGAAGTTTTGGTTTTGTGTTTTAACAGATTCATGGGAAGAGAGGATTATTGGATCTTGACTACGGAAGTCTTCAAGAATGACATCTTTCCTACTTTTTTTTTTGGACTGATGTAGGCTACATCAGTTAGTAACTTTAGTTTATGTAATATTGTAATTGATGATATGGAGATTTCAGACTACAATATTGAAGACATTCAGTCATATTGTAATTGATGATTTGGAGATTTCAGACTACAATATTGAAGACATTGATTTTAGTTATTCAAGTTTTTGATGTTATTCCTTGTTTAGATTTCACTTTGAGAGTTTGAGTTAAAAAGTGTTAAACAGAGAAAGGCCCGGCCCGACCCTTTCCACCCTTGCAAAATAGGCCTTAAGGGCGGGTAAGAGTTTACATATTGAAGCCTCGGCCGGCCCTAAGTTTTGTTGACTTGGTCAAAGTCCGACCCGGCCTGATCCTAAGCCCTAAAATTTAGGGTAGGGCCGGTCGAAGCCCGGCCCATGATGACCCCTACACCGATGCACATGGATCAGTTGTTATGTGTCTTAATGTGAATAAGTCTAGTGACTATGGGATTATCCGTGTTTTGAAATTTTGTCACACCTGTGTGAAAAGCTATATAATATAGTAATATATTGTTATTTCTCTTAATTACCATAAAACCAGCTTAACACTTCGGCCCTGCTTGCGTGAACCAACCACTGTTCGTGGAAAAATTGCTGCAGAACTTTCTTCAACTATTTCCTCGAAACAGCTAACAGGAGACTATCAAACTATTGTCATCAGAAATCTGTTGAGGAAACCACGCAAGTGTTCCATCTTGGTCTCAAGAGGTGGCCGAGTGAAAGAAATAAGATAACAATGAATTGACCGGGCACATGAATTCCCGCCAGAGATATACCAGTAGATGGCAATCGCAATGAAAAGTGGGTTTTAGACCTGTCAAATCTTCCGATTTAAATGCGGTTTATGTTTCATTGAAGTCAAATAGAGATGAAAGTTCCACTGAACCTCATAGCAATTGCTTCAAACTAAATAGATTTTCCGGAGTCTGTGAATTTGTTTCTGGGTTTGTAAGTGGTCAAGTAGATATAACATACTGCACTCTTTTTGGTCGGTCGCTCTTCACCATTTGTTCTGTACATCATTTGAGACCTCATTAGTTTAGTATGTCCCAATCAAATTCCTAGCCTCTAGTATGGATTTGATCAAGGATGGATTCGTGTGCAGTGCAGCTTGGGTAATCCGTACTTTCCAGTCATCTTTATCAACCGACTGGTTTCGAAGTCAATTAATAACAGTAGTTAATTACAGAAGGAAATTTAAATAACTAATCTTCTCAAGGAAAATAATGAGAAATAAGAAGGAAAGCGGGCACCACTAAGAGAAGCAATTCTTCAAGAAATCAGGTAATTCTGTATATCAGCCAGCCAGCATCGTATAATTTGCATTGGACTGTTGAAAACCAGATAACTAACTGTATCTCTTGAAAACTGGTTGTTATGACCGTTCGGGTTCATTAAAAAAATTTGCTATCGTAAAAGCAATTGAACTTTCTGCGCATTAGGGTTACTCATTATAGTAAAGTTTCCCCTCAAGTTTCTGAACTAATCCCCCAGTTACTAGCAACCCTCGATTAGCTATAAATATCGCATATCAAAGAGCTTATTTATCTCCAAAACCAACATCCTTTAGAGTTAAAACACAGCTTAAATTACATACCTAAGTTTACAGTTAAACATGCCTTCTGCTCAGGACATGTTTGGGAAGGGTTCGAACGTACAAGGTAGCTCAGGAAATGGTAGTGTCTGTTCTCCACCATCTGGTCAGCAGGTACGAGGCAGACCGAAAACGAAAACCAGGCATGGCAATTAAGCCATATGTTTTCAGGTCTCTGTAGCCTGTTCTTTTACTTTTGTCGTCTGTGTGTGTATATATGTATGTAGGTTGATCCAATATACTTGGATTCATGGTAACCAATAAATAAATAAATTGCTACCATATGTGTGAGGGCTATACAAACAGATTACATTTGCATTTATAAATCATTTATACTTTGTACACATTTCAATTCGATTCAAAGGTGTAAACATTTAGTTTCAGTTGTTATACATTATTGTATTGTGAGAATCCCATCACTTGTAATAGAAAGAAGAAATACAATATATTTATTATTTCATTTTGTTATAAACTACGTTGTTGTTGATTCATTTCAAGTACGAATGTGAATCTATGCCTCCATATAATTTGTTCTGTGACCTTTATGAATGGCATCCACGAAGAGCAAGAGGAAGAACCATGAAAGCTTGATTCTAAACTTCTAATTCACGTGGAGGTTGACAACGATGGAGGGATTTTATTTAATTTGGACGACGAATGTCTTTTTTATATGATTCTAGTTGTCTTGTCTCCATTATTTCATCAGAGACTGTACCGCATGCTACTTGTCAGTTTCTAATTTTAAAGATTAAAAAATTCTTAAAAATTCAATTAAATTTGGGGATAAACAATAACGTTTAAATCGTCGGTTTCATTAATCAAATCTTGAGGGCAGCCGCACCGACCTTTATTATAAAAAAATGCAAATGGACTAACCTCCTTCCGTACTTCCATGCTTGCGGTTTGGTGGTGCCTCTTTTGTATTATCAGACGGAAGAATTGTCTATGTTTTTGGTTTGTAGAAGTGGTCTCTACTAATATTTGGCAGTGGCACTGTGTTTGAAGGACTTGCTGACAAGCTATTGTAGGATTCTTGGAGGTGGGATGCGACTCGTGGCAAAAGAAAAAAACATGTTATTCTAAAAAGTCTCCCCACCTACAAATAATTCACAAATTTTGGAGAAAAGCGTATAATAGGTGCCTATTATTGGGACGACCCAAAAAAAAAAAGTCAACGAAGTTTTTTAATTTCCCAGTATATTCCCAAAGGTTATTGGGAACAAAATACGCGCGAACATAGCGAGACTTTTTCAAATAAAAGAGCACGTGTGAGACGAGTGGCGGGATTGGCGGTATAGAACAGCACCCAATCAACCATCGTCACTCCGTCAGTTCCAGCCGCAGCCGAATTTCTCATATATTTCGCCGAAACAGGAGACTCCATCATGCTTCTGAGGCCCTGTGTTCGATCCTGGTCTGAAGAGGTGGCGACAAACTGAAATAAGCAAATAAGAAACCAATGAATTTTGGGTGCACCTGTTGTATACTACGTTGACGATGAACAAAGGTTTACAGACCCATATGTCAAACCTTGCAATCTTAACGCGGTTTTATAAACCTCTTAGTAAATCCTTCAAGACATAATGATTACAATATTCCAGACTCTCTGCTATATTTTTACGTAGACATTCACAAAGTACGACCTTGTTGCCTTGTTCATCTGTCTGGTTAATTTTTTGCGTCTGTAATTGTTGTTGTTTGGTCGGTACCTTTTGACCATTTCTTCTTTAATTTGAGATCTTTGTCGATCCACCTACATACAGATTTTGTTTAGAACTGTTTTATAATCTAAATAATTTCCTGCCTAGCTTGCTTCCAGGTTTCTGATCACGATGCACTTGTGATTTGTGTGCTGGTTTGGATAAAGTACATTAGTCAATTACAAGGTTTTGAAATATCAAATATTAATCTGATTAAGGAAATTAACGAAAAAATATGAGAGAAACCACCATGAAGAAGCTAACAAATTTATCACGTAGATATATTTTTCAGCCTTGCATTGAATCCCATGAGAATGTCCCGGTTGGTAGGACAGTTTGGTTTAGTTTCACAAAACTCATTAGGGCAAAATAAGTTGAATATCATGTGTTGCTTGGACATTAGGGTACGTTACTCGTTATTGTAAAGTTCCCCCTAATTTCCCTGCAAGCTCATATGTGTATAAATAGGTACATAATCAAAGCAGATAATTTGTATATCCAAAATCAGCATCCTTAAAGACACAAGATTAGTATAAACTAGTTACAAGCATAAACATGGCTCTCCTCAAGAACTGTTTGGAAAGAGTTCAGGCGTACAGGGTAGTTCGAAGGGAAGTAGTGGATCTCAACCGACTGCTCAAGCAGTGTGCGACAAATAAAAGGAGAAGCATGGCTGTGAAGAAAGGAATTGTGCAGAATGATGTGTCCTCTATATATATGGAGGTTTCTAGTTAGCTAATTGTTGTTATATATGTGTGTGCTCTATAAACAGAGTAGATTAGATTTATATATCTTCATTCTTTGTACACATTTAAATTCGATTCAAGATGTGAGCATTATTATTATTTCATTTAAGTTGTTATAGTTGTAAGTTGAATTCCACCATGTGTAATACATAGAACAAATATAATAGATTTATTTTATTTCAATTTGTTCATAAATTGTGTTGGCTCAATCACTTCTAATTTTTTGGATGGGGAATCTCAAAGGAAGAGAAAAACGCCATGAAAGCTAGCTCAGTTCTAATATGGAGCCGAGCTTAATTTTGACTCTTACTTTAATTAGGGCCTGATCATTAATATGGTTCAAGTTTTGTATTGTCTTCATTTTTCAATTAGAACCTGCTGGGAAAGGACATAGATTTGCTGCTTTTGATTTTCATTCTGACTTGTATAACGCTTTCTTTATAAATACTAAGCCGAAAGAATTTTACACCCACTTTGGCTTGATATAAATGTCAACCCTGCACGTGGATTGATTTCAGGGCGTAAAAGTTCGAATGAATTTCTTATGGAGTGTCCTACGAAATTATACGTGTGTAGCCTTTTGGCATGAAATCTTTTAACACCCATGTGTGTGTGAAGTAATCCCGAACTCTTAATCATTTTTTTTTTTTTTATGAAACAAAGAAAATGCAAAGCTATAAAGTAGCTCCTCTAATACAAGTTATACAACATAAGTCAGACACATCAAAATACGAGGTATAAGCAACTGAAATAGGTAAAAGAGCAGGTCCAACCTCGTCACATCTATGGAATTACCTTAATGAGCCATAGAGTCAGCAAGAAAATTTACTTCACGGCAGAGATGTTTGCAGGAATTGAGTCAAAGTTAGCAGCAAGATGGCAGATATCTCAAACAAGAATTCGAATCATTGATACTTTCTAATAAGATTTAGAATTTTGTTTCGCCTGCATTTTCCTAAAATCATTAAATCATTTTTTTTCTTTGGATTAAATTAGGTTTAGTCCCTGTACTCTGACCTTTTTTTCGTTTCAGTCCCTGATATTCTTATTTAATCTGAAAAGTCCCTAACGTTACAATTTCCATCCGATCGGTTCTCACCGTTAACATTCTGTCCAAATCATCCGTTAAGTCGTTGATGTGGCAATTGCTTTCACCCCAACTCAGCTCGATAATTGTGAAATGTCCAATATAACCCTATATTTTTCCTTTTGAAAAAAAAAAACATTCTTCTTTTTTTTTTTTTTTTTGCCTTTTCTTCCCATCTTCTTCTTCACACCATCAACCTGTACGACGTCGTCCTCCTCCTCACTCACCCACCCACTAATAGAAAACACCATAAGCGATCACACCATCCTGAAAATGAACTCCGGCGTCACCATCCACCACCACTCAAATCACTAAACAAACCAATTTGGGCCTCCAAAAGATACTCACAAACCCCATAGCCATTGACCGGAATCGACCCACCCACTACCGACAAACCTTGAGACTATGCCCTAACTATTCTACACATAGGTAAAGTGAACTAAAGCAAAGCTTCTAACCTGCAAGGCCTGATCCGATTGCGATCTGCATCCCAAATTTAATTTCTCTTTGCAACAACCTCCTCTCCTAACTCCACAAAATCCAAAGCCTTTCTCTCTCTTTCAAGTTTTCCGATCAAATTCTGATCATGCCGAATCGATTCGCTGGAGCTCTAACTCATATGGGAGCCGGTGGTAACCCACAAGGCCAAGCCAAAGCCGCAAGACCTCCGCAAACCTAAGGTGGTGAACTAGGCCCTCCGGACCGACGTGCCGGTCTAGACGATCAAGAAGTCCGACACCGGCTCCAACAAGAAGGTGGCTCTGGCCGTGAGAGTGAAGAAGTTAGACAAGGCAGCCGAGCCAGCAACGTTAGACCGGGACTCGGCAGATGTGAGGCATGAGATTCAGAAGGGCCACTGGTACGCATCTAAATCCAACTTCTCAATTCCAAATCACCATATCGAAACAAGACCTTTGGGTTTTGGGCAAATCCGAAGAGGTTTTTTGATGGTGAGCTCGTCTTCACTTGAATTTGATTTTGAACCAGTTGGATAACTTGAAAGGTGAAAAATCTGTAGAGGTGGATTGGAGGCGCTCGTTTCACTTGAATTTGATTGCTCACACAAATCGAGAATTGCATAACAATGGAGAAGATCGATATGGGTCTCGATCTGGGTGTCGAGGCAGGAGGTGAGGCAGAGGCGGCCTCATGGAGAGGAAATATTTGTGGGTGCTCATTTGAGAGAGGAGGGAGATGAACAGAAGGAGGAGGGAGATGGGGAAGAAGAAGAGATAAATTTCAAAAAAATAAAAACAAAATAATAGGGGGCATGGATAATATGGACATTTCGCAATTGAAATGCTTACGTGGCGCTGAGTTGGCGTTGAGTTTAATGCCACGTCAGCCTACAAACAGAGCAATTGGATGGAGTGTACCGATGAGACAGAAATTGTGACATTAGAGACTTTTCAGATTAAATGAGAACGTTAGGGACTGAAAAGAAAAAATGGTTAGAGTACAGGGACTAAACCAAATTTAATCTTTTTTCTTTAATATGTTAAAAAAATGAGTTTCAAATTTAAAACTTCTTTTATAATTATGGTTATCTCAATCTCTAGTGTATCTTCAAGACAGATGAATGTCTACATCTCTAGATGGTGGGTTTCGACTGTAGTAGTCTCCCTAAGATTATCTCCACTCTCCAGTAATGAAGCCCTTTTCAATATTTCATTATTGTTTGATTTTTTTTTAATATATGATCTTATTAGTTGTAATTACTCTAAATTCGATTTTTTTAGACGTAAATAGTTGTTCTTACGTATACAATTTCGATAAGATAAAAGCATATATGTGGCATCATTGATAACTTTCGTACAAGATAAACTAGAAGATGAGAAATGATACAATGGTGCTCTTAGCTGACATTGGCTGCATAGCTTCAAATTGCTAGCTCTTGAGGTTGAGAATAATGTTAGTGAATGATGTATTGTTTAACTTATTGTATCTTCTTGTTCCCTCTTCTTTTGTAAAAAAGTCCCATATTAATGAAATCTTCAGAGTTTCATTAAAAATGAAAAAATGTACATTTCAGATTTAACTAAATGGATAAAAGCATTAATTAGACTCTATATTGTATTACTTGCAATTGATCAAATTTGTGAACCAGTAGGTGCAACATTGTTTCCGAGGAAAATGTTTTATTGCTCTTGATGGATGTCACCACAAGAAGTTAGCAGATGGTAACAAATCTCAAGATTTATGCAGCTATTCAAAAAAGATGAAAAATCTTACATTATTCAAAACTTACATCAACTTGTACATGTATTAGACAACTATTGATGAAGGACTACCAACTTCTAACCCTCAACTATTAAAGGATAAAAAAAGAAGTAAAAATCTCAAAATGATACAAAATATACTTCCGAACATCAAACTCATTCCTTTATGTTGATGCAAGCATCTAATAGTTTCCATTCTTCGATCACTTCCCTCTCTGCTGGTTCTTTAGGTTGATGCAATTTGATTTAAGTGAAAGGATTTATGGAGGACTGTAAAAGACTTCAAGTCTGTTAGACTACATGGGCGTGGGTGCTTGGTCAATGGATCGAAGTTCTATATTGGCTATAGTAGACTTGTGGTAACGGCTCAATTATAGTTAGTTGCGTCTTCCAATTTGTACATATTCTTCATACGCTGCTCACTGAAACCGAAACTGCCAAATAGAGACTGGATGATTGAAAACTTCGAAACTTGCAACACAATGCGGTAGTTCTATTTCGTAAACAAATCCAACATAGGTTCTCACAATCTCTCTTAATTAAACATACTATAAACTTCAACTTTTGGTTTACTTAGTTTTAAATTTTATGAAATAATGTCACACGAATATATATATATATATATTCATCTCTCAAGGAGGTTTATATAGCAGTACAATCATGTACATATAATAAGGAAAACTAATAAATCATATTCTAAGTTTTTTTTTTTTTTTTGAGAGAATGATGACATAATTTTATTACTCTAATGAGAAGAAGTATTACAATAGGAAGCAACCAGGCTTCTAATGGTGGAAGGTATAGAACCCTTCCAATGAGCAGACACATTAGAATACAACGCAAGCTTTGCAAGCTTGTGTGCTTCCAAATTGGACTCTCTGTAAACATGCTGAAAGAAAGAACTAGGAATAGAAGCTAAGCGGACCAAAATGTCATCAACCACCCTTCCAATCATGGAATGATCTTCCTCGTCAGACCTTAAAGAATTGACCAACTGAAGACAATCACTTTCAAAATAATAGGTGCCTGGTTGAACTCCACAGCCTAAGCACATGCAGCCCTCCCAGCAAGAGCCTCAACTACAACAGGAGCACTAACTGATGAAACTCTGCAACAAGAGCCACCCACAATCAGCCTTTTAGAATCATGTACTACAACACCGATACCTCCCATGTTAGTACTGCTATCAAATGCTCCATCCAGATTTGCCTTGAGCCACCCTGTAGGACGAGGCACCCAAGGAGCTGAAGCACGTTTTGTGTTGGGACTCCTACCCGGACGAAGGTAGTTAAACAATGAGAAACTAGAAGCTGCCTGGAAGAAAAGTTGTTCCAAATCAAGGTTCTTACCATTCCACACTCTTTGATTCCTCTCTTTCCATAGCACCCATAACAGATACAGAAGAAAGTCAAAAAACTCAGAAGAAATAGTCTGCATACAGTGAGATAACCAATCCAACATCGAAGCTTGATAGTTAATGCTGGATGAGATTACTGAACTTAAGCCTGGAACCTTTCTTAACATAGCATGCACAAAGGAACAATCCCTACTAACATGATGAATAGATTCCTCGCCATCATTGCAGAAAACACACCCATCAGTAATCCAAATCCTCTTGGTTTTAAGTTGAGCCACTGTAGGAAGAATAGAAGCACATACCTTCCACATGTGAACCTTCACCTTACCAGGGATCCCAGCATTCCAAATCCGCTTCCAAATCTCCACAAACGATTAAGGGTTGGAGACAGAAGGGATATATGTATGAACTAAATTAATAGCAAGCTTGTAGGCACTTTTAGTTGAGAATAGACCTTTTGCATCAAAATGCCAAATCAATCTGTGAGAGAGACTCCGTTGGCTAAGAGGAATAGACAAAATTAACTCTACATCTTCTGGCTCAAACCACTGAGCTATAAGTTCAAAATTCCAAGACAAACAGGGGAGCAATAATTCCCCAACCAAAGTCGGAGCACCATCCCTCCTAATGAAATGTCGGAATGAGTGAGGTCTAGGCAACCAAGGATCATCCCAAATATGAATGGACTAGTCATCTCCCACCTGCCATCTCACCCCACTTCTAAGCACTGATCTGGCTTCAAGAATTCCACGCCAACAAAAGGAAGGTGCAGACATTAAAGAGGCACTCCAAAAATCACCATCAGGATAATACTTAGCCTTATAAAGTCTACTAAGTAAAGAATGCAGATAGCGTATTAAAAGCCACCCCTGCTTAGCTAAGATTATGAGCATATAAATCACGAAAACCCATGCATCCCTCCTCTTTAGGTTTGGACAAACCTTCTCAAGAAAGCCAATGAATTTTCTTGTTATCCGCTTTGCTGCCTCACTAAAATCTAGCACACATCTGGTGAGAGAATGACAAAAATCTTTGGGAAGAAGAAAGCAACTCATAGCATAAGAAAGAAGAGCTTGAGCTACAACACGAATAAGTAAGTCTTTACCTGCACCACTTAACAGTTTCCCCTGCCAACCTTCAAGTTTTTAACTCAACCGTTCTTTGATATATGAAAAGGTTTCAGACTTCTTTCTACCAATATATGTGGGAAGACCAAGGTACTTTTCATGTTTGGTGACAATGACAACCCTTAACAAATCTGCAAGTTGCTGCTGCAATTGTGAATTCACTTTTTTACTGAATACAATGCTGCTCTTAGAGAAATTAATTCTCTGACTAGAGGCCATCTCATAGTCCTTCAAAACAGATAGAATGTTAGCACTCCCCCTCAAGTTAACTATAGCACTAATGCTAATTGATACATAAAGTAAATTATAATAAAACTAATTGATTCGATACAGCTCACGTTAACACTCCCCCTTCAAGTTGGTGCATAGATGTCTTGAATGGCCAACTTGTCAAGTGAGCTATGAAATACTTGGAACAGCTTTAGTCAAAATGTCTGCAAGCTGGTCTTCAGTCTTCATGTGTGGCGCCATATCAATGATCTTTGGCTCCAGCTTTTCCTTGATAAAGTGTCTGTTTACTTCAACATGTTTGGTTCTGTCATGTTGAACTGGATTATTTACTATGTCTATGGATGCCTTGTTGTCACAAAATAGGTTCATAGCTTGTTTGCACTTGAACCCCAAGTCTTTCAATAGGTTACGAAGCCACAACATTTCACATATTCCTTAAACTATTCCTCTATATTCTGCCTCTGCACTAGACCTAACAACTACTTTATGTGTCTTACTTCTCCAAGTAACAAGGTTATCTCCCACAAAAGTGAAGTATCCTGAGGTTGATCTTCTACAGTGACAAATCCTGTCTAATCTGCATTAGTGTATCCAGCAACCTCCAAGTGTTTGTTCTTTGAAAACAAAATTCCTTTACCTGGAGCTAACTTTAAGTAACTAAGAATATGGTACACTGCATTCATGTGAGCTTTACTTAGAGAATGCATGAACTGACTTACCACACTCATAGTATACGCAATATCTGGACATGTGTGAGATAGGTATATGAGTCTGCCAACTAGTCTTTAATACATCTCATTAGTGGGGACTTAATCATGATGTTCCCTTAACTTGTGATTTTGTTCCATTGGCGTATCAGCAGGTTTGCAAGCTAACATGCCTATTTCAGCGAGTAAGTCCAAGACCTATTTCTTTGAGACAAGAAAATGCCTTTTTCTGATCTAGCCACCTTGATGCCTAGAAAATATTTTAGCCCACCCAAGTCTTTCATTTCAAATTCAGATGACAAGTAATCCTCCAACTTCTTGGCTTCTTCCTGATCATTTCCTGATACAATCATATCATCTACATAAATAATTTGGGCAGTCATCTTGCCCTTTCTTCGCATCAAGAAAAGAGTATGATCAAACTAATGCGACTGATGTCAATTACCAAAAATGCTCTGCTTGTACCCAAACGTCCTCATTAACTCGCTGAACCTCCCAAACCATGCTCTAGGAGATTGTTTGAGCCCATACAAGGATTTCTTCAATTTACACACCATACCTTTTTGTGATGGTGCAATGAATCTAGGAGGTAAGTCCATGTATACTTCTTCTTTAAGATCTCCATGTAGGAATGTATTTTTCAAATCAAATTTCTTGAGACGCCAATCCAAGTTTGTAGCTAAGGACATTAATATGCAAATAGTACTGAGCTTGGCACTTGATGCAAATGTCTCTTGATAATCAATTCCATATGTTTGTGTATAGCCCTTGGCAACAAGCCTTGCTTTGTACCTATCGAGTGTTCCATCAGCTACATACTTCAATGTGTAGATCCACCTGTACCTCACAGTTTTCTTTCCTATAGGTTTTGGCACAAGTTCCCATGTGGAACTTGTACCATTTTTCTCCAAGGCTTCCATCTCAGTCTTCATCACTTGGGTCTATTTGGTGCCTACCAAAGCTTCCTACACTTTATTTAGAATGACAATGGTGGATAATTGGAATACAAACGATGCATATGACTCAGATATCTATGGGTCAATACATGATTGCTAATGGGATATTTGGCCTTGGCTTTACGGTCTGGTTCATAATTGGTTTTGGCTTTTAGTCTCGTTGAGCGAGATGGTAACTAATATTTTGAGACCTTACTCCCTTCTAGGTTAGGTCTTGTTTCAGGGTCACCTTCACTATGTATACGGTCATTAGACTCAATATTGGGCTTATCATGTATGGTATCCTCATTAAGCACAACATCATTAGGGTCAAGATTAGGTATATCATGCATTTCATTATGAGGCTCAAGGTTAGACTCATTATGAACAACATTATCTGTGTATTTACATGAGCATTTGCCTAGCATAATTAGCTATAATGAGCCACGCTCATACTATCGCCAGAAATACCAGCTCCCGCCATAAGAGTCACCTATGGGAACACAACCAAGCAGGCTACTGCCTAGGCCCCGGCTTACCCCCAGATCACCGCTGACGAGCCGCCACGCGCCGCGCTAACACAGCATCAGAAGCTCCAAAAATTGGGAACTGAAGCATATCAGTCCCACATCGAAAACATGGAGAAGATCAGCTCCCTCTCCACCTATAAAAAGTTATCTCCTCTCTCCTCATTAATTACGCATCTACTGCTTGTCTACTGTTACCATGTCAACACAAATACGCTGACCAACACAATTTTAATTCCTTTAATGTTTCGATTGATTAACAAAAACACATGTCAAGGCTCTAATAGTATGGCAGCATGTAACCAACACAAATCAACGACGAGTACTACAACAAAAATCTCGAAATCAAGTAACCAGTTGAATTTATTAGGGATCGGGATTCCCCGCCCAAAGATGTTTCCAAAAAATTACAAAACAGCCTTAGCGGCGCCAAAACAAAAAAAACAAAAAGAGGGATCTCAGCGGCACTACAATGCAATGGCCGGTCTTCATGGGTTCTGGGAAGCTGCAGCACAATCCTCGCCTGCCGGCTGCGGTTGTTGCTCCGACATATGGCTTGTTTGGTCAGACCCACAAGCAGTCGGACTGGGAGTCACGATGGTACCATCCGGTCGAGTATGTGCAGCAAGAAAGCCGACACACGTAACCTCAGACCGCTTAGGAGGTGGAGTCCACTAAGAGTTGTCTGCCGGATGTTCACCGCTCTCCCCACTTCCTGAACAAACACCCTCAGCCTGAGTAGGAGTCACACCACTTGCAGGAGGCGCTGTCTGCACTGACGGCCTGGCGGGCTGGGACGCCTTCACCCAGACTATAGCACCCTTCTGCTTCAGCAGCTCCAGGTTAGCGGTGGCGCCAGACTTTGCCGCCTCCGCCATCGCATGTTTATACTCGGCGGACTGCTTGAACGCCTCTACAGCAGCGGCCTCCGTGCGACTCTTATCCTCTTCCCACCGGGCAACCTCATCCGCCAACCTCTTCACCTCGACGAACTTGGCGGCAGAGTCCCGCTGAAGGATCTAAATCTTCTTGACCTTAGCCTCCAGTTGATCCTTCAGCAGACCTATGTCCTGCTGTAGCTTAGAGACGTCGTTATTTAGCTCGAGGTCACGCTCAATGGCTATAGACAGCTTGCCACGGGCATCCAAAAGATCACACTCGGCCTTGGACAGGCGCTGCTCAGCCTCCGCCAGTCTCTCTTTGGCTCCCGCCAACTCCCCCTAGAGACCGCCAATCTCATCCCTCAGCTGTCACTCAGTGCGGGGTTGACTCGACGCCGCCAGAAACAACTGATGCAACCCAACAGACAAATGCCTAAAGGTAGAGCTGAAGGGCGATTGATCAAGGGCGATGGAGCGAACAATCTCCTCCATGCCACCGAACCCCAGCCTCTCAAACTGGTGATACAAATACTCCCGCTCAAGGTCCGTCAGAAACTCAGCATAAGCGGCGAATAAATCCAGGTCACTCATCCGAGCCTCCCTTTCAGCGGAGACGGTCGCCTCTGGCACATCTTGCTTCTACTTTTTCTGTTGACGGGCCCCTATGGTCTTTGCCTCTTCCGCCTCGTCATTCTGACGCCTCTTTTTTTGCAACAGTTGCGGCTCCAACCCCGCAATCATAACAAATGCCTTCGTGGCCACCGTTTTATCATTTTGGGACCCACGTCGGGTGGCGACCACTCTCTCCCTCGTCTACACAGCGGATGTAGGAGCCGTCCTCCCGCCAGCAACACCGCGACCTACCGTAGCCCCCGCCTGAACGGCTTGCAAACCGTCGGCACCAAGATGGGAGTGGTGAGGCATCGACAACACCACAGGCACCTCGGACTGGCTCAGCGCCAGTGTCTCCAGGTCGACTGCAGTCTTCTGGGCCGCCAGCCATTGAGTGTACATGCTCTCCAGGAAATCGTTCATCTCTGCACGGTCCATTGCCTTGGCAAAAGCGTCTTGGCTCCTTCTATTTCTCGGTGGAGATTCTACACAAAAACAAAAAACAAGTTAGCCCGCCGCAAACTGGACTAGAAAACAAATCACAGAAAGTTACCTACCAAGGGCGCGAGTCAACTGTTGGGTGACCAACAATTCCCAACCAGTGAGAAGCCTAAGGTCAAGCAGGTTGCGGTTCTGCCAACACCCTCTATTCCTCACCACGCAGCACTCCTCCTTGCGAGTTAGGTTGTAACGCAAGCCTGCTACAAAAAAAAAGTGAGACGCGATTAGAATTATAAGAGTCGAAAAGCAAGGCCAAAATCTGGAGTGGCGGAGGTCAACGACAACCTCTGATGGGCTGAAACTTCGACTTAATCTGAAAGGTCGGCAGCCCCACATTCGGCCCCGCCTGGTTTTCCTACCTGTCGGTGGCAACACAGAAAGTCCCCCACCAGTGCGACATGGAATCCTTCATGTTCTAGATTAACTTGGCGCCCCTTGCTGCCGACTCAAATTCACTTGACCGCTACAACCTTGGCGCCTCACGTACACCAACTCAAACAAATGTAGCACCTCCGCCACGGTTGGACCCTCACAACCAAACAGGCACCATAACACGTTCAGCACCATCAGCAACCGCCACATGTTGGGACAAACCTGCCCAAAGGCGAGGTCAAACTCGCAAACCAAAATCTACAGATTGGGGAGTAGCGGAAGAGTCACACCTTGGCGGAAGATGGCCTTATGAACAACAGCGTACCCTACCGGCAAAATGGATGCTTTCTCATTAGCGGCTGACGGGCGTAACTTCACCACTTCAGGTAAGCAGAACTCCCGCTTCAGGTGGTTTACAGCGGCCTCGGTCATCGCCCCTCCTGCCTCATCAACCGCGGTTCCATCAGACAGGAACCAGGACTCCACTTTCTCTCCGCCGACGTCTCCCCCATCAGTGGAACCACTAGCTACGCTATTGCTCGCTAGCCTCTCCTCACGCCGCTCGCGTCCGCCATCATCCTCCACTATCCTAGAACTCTCCGGTCACCCACCTCGAGCCATGGCTACGTCCCCGGGTGTGGTTTGTAAGGGTTCGATGTCTAGCGATTCCGACAGTGAGGTTCCTGCAGGGGTAGACGGACGCAACGAATCAATAAATATCCAATCCGCCTGGCTGAACGACACATTAGACCCGGAATCCTCACTGCTCGAAATCTCTACGATGCTAGCAATCACAAACCCTAAAAGCCAAACCAGTTAATTCACACAAGATCTAAGCTACCCCTAAAACAATTTTCATCCAGGAATGTCAAGAATAGTTACCAGATTTGACCAAAACACGAACACAAACCCACACTAACCCAGATTCGACGATCTAGCAAAAATCCCTAAACCTCATCTCTGTCAAAAACACTAGAAGAGACCCCCCAAAATGCGTGTTGCACCCTCGGGGCACACCAGCGAGACACAAAAATCACTCAAATCGAAAACCCAGAAAGTGGCAAAGCAAAACAGAAACAAAAAAAAGCTAAAAAGGCTCAGAATCACTAACCTACTGGTGTGAGAATTCAGGAGCGTTCGAACTCTACGCCTTCACTTCCGGGGATCCTTTGCACCAAAACACTGATCTCTCGCTTGAGTGGCAAAAGTCACTTCTCGAGTGCCAGAGAACAGAGCTTGAGGACGACAAGAAAGTTTGAAGTAGATATAATGGCGACAACCTCTGGTTTTCCCTCCTTTTAATGTCAACATCAATCAAATCTAAGTCGTCCACCAAAAAGCGACGTCACTCTCCAACTGCACACGTATCTCACGATCGCATTTAGTTTCCAGAATAACCGTGGCATCACCTCAGAGACTGAGTCGATCATTATCCGTATTAATGACGAAGAGACGGGCGTGCTGAGAATTTACAATCCCAAACGTTAGACCGACGCATGACGGCCACGTGGCAGAAGCCATCAAAGGGGGCGAGTATACCAATCATCCAGGTTCAATGCCCCTACGCCAGAGGGAACTTCTTTCTCCTTATCTTGCAAGCGAGTCTCTGGTACGCGCAACACCGCTAGCGGAACTTCTCTCCTTATTTTGCAAGCGAGTCTCCGCTACGCGCAACACTACTACCAGAACTTCTCCCACTTACCCTACAAGCGAGTCTCCGCTACGCGCAACACCGCTAGGGGAAATTCTCTCTCCTTATCTTGCAAGCGAGTCTCCACTACTCGCAACACCGCTAGCGGAACTTCTCTCTCCTTATCTTGCAAGAGAGTCTCCGCTACGTGCAACATCGCTAGCGAAACTTCTCTCTCCTTATCTTGCAAGCCAGTCTCTGCTACTCTCAACACCGCTAGTGAAACTTCTCCCACTTAGCCTGCAAGCGAGTCTCGGCTACGCTCAATACCGGTAGCGGAACTTCTCCCTCTCATCTGGGAATCGACAGTCACCGCTAACACAATACCGCTAGCAAATGTCTCGCAAACATTAGTCCCCGCGACGCTACCCACCCTTTACCCTCGGCAGAGATATTCCTGCCACCTCTGATTCTTCAGGCTACACCTCATACGGACGATGACCGCCACTCAGCATTGTAGTAAAACTATGGTCCTCTGGGACAAATACGGGGACACGTCAACAGTCTTTGACCGCCCTGATCAGGCACGTTGACCCCCGCCACTTGGGTATCAAGGTTTGGGCTCGCTATCCAACACCGTTTGTTCAACATAGATCCCCTCAACAAACAATACACAGACTAAACGAAGGTCTATCTTAGCTGGGGAGTGGGGGACTCCCTGGGGGGCCTAGCAGTGGCTCACCCGAAAGGGTATAAAATGTTGGTTGACAACGCATTTACGCTAATTATGCTTTGCAAGTCTAGCGGGAGTAACGCTTCAAACCTCTAGGCAACTCCCCAACCCAGATGGCCCTCCTTGACTGGGGACTTGGGGGACTTGTACTTACATGAGAATTTGCCTAGCATAATTTGCTATAATGAGCCACGCTCATACTATCGCCAGAAATACCAGCTCCCGCCATAAGAGTCACCTATGGGAACACAGCCAAGCAGGCTACTGCCTAGGCCCCGGCTTACCCCTAGATCACCACTGACGCGCCTCGCCAACACAGCATCAGAAGCTCTAGAAATCGGGAACTGAAACATATCAGTCCCACATCGAAACATGGAGAAGATCAGCTCCCTCCCCACCTATAAAAGGTTCTCTCCTCTCTCCTCATTAATTACGCATCTACTACTTATCTACTATTACCATGTCAACATAAATACATTGACTAACTTAGACATCGGATAAGAGAAGACCGCCCGACGCGGTCTTCCTCTGACGCCCTCTTTGTATTTCACTTGACAGGTAGCGGGAATACTGATAATAACAAGTAACGGTCCGCCTACTGGACCTGCGTTGATTATAGTTTAGCTGCCACTGAATAATAAACATCAACAATCTGATATGAGTGAAGGGTTTGAATTTACCTCAGGAGCAACCTCTGAAGATATAGGTACTGGTGTTGTATGAGTAAGGGTGTCCTGTAATGAGTTTGTCGTATCACCATTGTTTTGGCTTCCTTGAACACCTTTTTCCACAATGAAATGAAAGTCCTCTGATGTTGAAGAAGACTACTCTTCCACATATATGTTCTCCCCTTGAAGAGGAGTATTCGGGGAAAAGAAAATATCAAGTTCACAAAAAGTGACATCCATGGTGACATGCATTTTGCAAGTGGAGAGATTATAGCATTTATATCATTTCTGGTGCGAACCATATCCCACAAAAATACATTTTTCTGCATAAGCATCTAATTTACTCTTTTGATTGCAAGGAATGTGGATAGAAGCTACACAACCAAAGTTCTTGGGTGGGAGAGTGTGAGTACGTAGGTGGAAGAGTAAAGAATTGTCCAAGAGCATCAAGTGGTGTTTTCTGAATTATATGGTCTATTTCATAAGGTGGTTTAAAAGCCCATGTAGGTAAGCTATTTATAAGATAAGTGGTGGTGAGGATGGTATCAAACCAAAGGTATTCAGGCATATGAGCACCGATCAAGATTGAGCGAGCCACTTAAAGAATTTGGCGGTTCTTTCGTTCAACCACACCATTTTGTTGATGTGTTTGAGGACATGTGGTATGATGAATAATACCATTTCTATGTATGTAATCACAAAGATCATGATTGACATATTCACCACCATTGTCAGAACAAAAAACCTTGATAGGGGTTTGAAATTGAGTTTGAATCATGGCCTGAAAAATCTTGAAAACATAAGAAATCTCACTTTTATGTTTAATAAGTAAACCCAACACATTCGTGTACATTCATCAATGAAGAGTATACCAGGAGGAGTAGCTAGGCAAGATCCCCAAACATCAGAATGAATCAAATCAAATGGTGCACTACTTTTATTGAAACTAGAATGATAGGTTACACGATGACTTTTTCCCAAGATACAAGTCTCACACTGAAAATCAGATTCCTTACAACGTTGAAATAATGAAGGAAATAAATTTCTCAGATAACTAAAAGATGGGTGTCCAAGTCTCTTATGCCACAACCAGACTTTATCCTGATCAATAGAAGAGGTCTGGACTTTATTGACTCCACCAACACGACGATCACCAGCAGATGTCATCTCCATGAAATAGAGCTGCCTTTTCTCAACATCACGACCAATTATCTCCCATGTGAGGATCTCCTCAAAAACACAATACTAAGGGTAAAGAATCACACAACAATAAAGTGTTCTAGTAATTTGACTGACTGATAACAGGTTATGGGAAAGGGAAGGGACAAGCAAAACTGTATCAAGAGTCATAGATGGAGTCACAGATACTGAACTAGCACCAATAATGGGATATGAGTCACCATTGGCATTAGTGACACTTCATCTGTGGGGTGAAGACAGGGTGTATAGTATACTTGGGTCGTGAGTCATATGATCCGTTGCACCCGAATCAATTATCCATACATCATTCCAATTAAAGTCAGAAAGTTTTAGAGAACTAAGTGTACCTGAATCAGTTATGAAGGCAAACAATGCATCTGGATGTCCAGAAGTATCATCCTCTAAAGCAACACATATGAGATTAACCTTTAAATCTGGAGAGGTAACCTGGAGTGAGGCTTTGGCCTTATCTCTTGGTTTTGGACCAGTATCATTCTTGAGATTGGCTGCAATTCCCTTTGCTGAGTTTAGCAATATGGGCATCCCACCACTCTGGATACCCTATCAACTAATAACAAGAGTCGACATTGTGATTGGTTGATTTGCAATGAGTACAACACATCGCACCCTGTGGCTTTCTCCATGATGGTCTAGAATATAGAGAAAATTTGGAGCCAGATGTGAGTGGTGGTTTATATTTAGCCACCATAGCTGACCCTTCTATAGTTGGCCCAGACATCATTATTTTAAGCCTATTAGCTTCAGCACTGACTATTGAGTATGCCTCTTCAATTTTAGGTAATGGTTTGGTATTAAGCACCCGGCTTCTTATAGCATCAAGATAAGGGTCAAGACCTGCGAGGAACATATACACACGATTCTTACTCATTCTCTCTGTTGCAATAGCAATGCAGTCCACACACTTGAGACTGAGAGGATCTAGGATATCAAGTTCTTGCCACATTTTTTTCATCTTGCTATAGTAATCATGGGGTAGGGCCCTATTTTGTTTGGCAGACACTGTAGCTACTTGGAGTTCATAATTCCTGGAATCATCTTGTGCCACTGAATAAGTAAGCTTGACTACAACGCAAATCTGTTTTGCAGTTTCGAATCCTTCATAATTTTCTCTGACATCCCTCTGCATGGAATTGAGAAGCCACGCTTGAACAAGACTGTCTTCTTGGACCCATATTTCATATTCATCTACATCATCTTCTGACGGAGCCTTTTTCTTCCCCGTAATATATCCAAGTTTTCCTTTCCCAGTAATATTCAGCTTAGCATGTTTGGCCCAAGAGATGAAATTTGTGTTGTCCAACTTATCAGGAGCAATTGGACCATTATCATATGAGTAGGATCTTCCCACCACCTGGGATGAAGACTTAGCACTTTTTGAAGTGTCATTCTGGGATGATGAGTCCTTGTCGACTACTGGTTCCACCATTGTTCAGTTTCGTTGTCTAGACTGATGTCAAGTCCGGCGAATCAAACCTTATCAGTGCTGCTGGGATGCTCTTGAAGAAGATCTAGAGGCAACTGATATAGGTCAATTGATAGTTGATGTCAGAGGCGAGGTGGTGGCGAGGTCACTGACGGCAAAATCGCTGCCCGTGGCTCCAAGTTTGGGGACAGAAGTGGGTCGAAAGAAGCCGAAGAGGAGGTCACTAGCAGTGGCCAGTGGTCGAATACCGGTGATCTGTAGCCTGAGATAGTCAGCATCGAGTTCAAGGTTGACAAATGGTCAGGTCCGGGTGGAAGTCAACCTTGGTGTTGAATGCCGGAGGTTGGGTCTGGTCTGGATCGAATGTCAGAGCTCGTCAGCGTCAAAGGACACTAGTCTTCCTAGTCAGGCTTCATCTGTAGCAAAGAGTGCTACTAAGTCGCTAGTCTTGGTCGTCGGAGTCGGAGACGGTCAGTCGATGTCGAGTGCGGGATGACGTCAGAGTTGTCTGGGAATGAACGCGGTCGAAGATTGCTGGTAATCTGAGCGGCCGGTGATCTGGTCTGGGTCGTATCTTTCACTTGTTGGTCCCTTACTCTCTCTTTTTGTCTTGGTATTTGTATTGGTATTGGTCTGGGCAAAATGAAAGAACTTTAAAGATTATTCTTATGGTATTTCGACAGCGGAATTAGGTATGAGAATTTTAGGTCTCAAGAGCGTATTGCTCTGATACCATCTCGAATTTTATGGAATAATGTCATATATATATATATATATATATATTGATCTCTCAAGGAAGTTTATATAGCAGTACAATCATTTACATATAAGGAAAAGTAATAAATCCTATTCTAATGCTGATTGATAAACAAAGTAAATTATAATAACTCATTGATTTGATACAGCGCATGTCACACTTACATGATACGTCTCATTTACAAAAATTCAAGCCAGAAAGCTGTTCCTCGTTTCAGAATAACAAAAGAAAAAAAAATCTTTATTTATATAGATATGTACCTTATCATCTTGATTGAGCAAAAACACACGTTAAGGAAAATTTTAGAAAAATGAATTAAATATTTTCAATAAAGGCAGCTTACAATGTAATACATCCTTAAAGACTCGACATCGTCAAGGTAACATTCCCAACATAGATCAGATGGTGGCAGGTGTCAGAACCCCTTCCAATGTCTAGGATCAAGAAAAAAAGGAAAAATCTTAGGACTGTTCTAGAATTCTAGCATTAGGGTTAAGACGGAAGTTAGCCTAACCTAGCAGCTTATTAATTAAACCCCTCGATCCTCACTGTTGGTTTGCTCCCAAATGATCAACTAGCTGAACATTGGCTGACATTGGCTGCATAGCTTCAAATAATCGACTTGCATGCTGAACAACCACTAATCTTAGAGACTACTTTTGTCTGTGAGAGTTATATGTGTAATTATGCTTAAATATTCTTATGGACCCCATTGCTATATATAAATCATTGTGCCTTTAAAGAAATGCCTGATAGGTTCAATTCGATCTTGGGCATCTCCATTAACATGATGTGCTTAATGATGACAGTTCATATTCTATATGTTAAGATAGTTGGGAAGTTTGAAGGTATAGCTAGTTTCTCTGTGGCTTGTTGACTTTGAGTGGTCCTCTCAAGCCATCTAGACACCAGTGAGACAGACAACGAGAAAGGAATTAATCGAAGTTTCAAGGTGTAGTAGTTTTCATAGAAAGCTAGTCCAGAGAAGTTATTATTTGAAACAGAAAGTTCATAGCAGTTTTATATAGAAGTTGCTTGAAAAACATGAGATATTTTATTGTGAAAACAGTTTATAGCCTTCTCTTGGAGCTTTCTACATGCCAATAGTCGTACATCCTCAATATCTTTGCTCTGGTTTGTGTATGGCTATGTCTTCGATCTTGGTTTCCTCTTAGCCAATGTTTTTCAATAAATAACTAATGGTCCTCCTGAACCAGTACTCCACATAATACATGCCTCATCAATAAACTAATTATTAATAAGAGAAAAGTCCATAAGAAATCAAAGTCAAATTTTAATTAATACTTGAAATTTGGAAAAGCCGTAAAAATAAGATTTCTAAAAGCACCTGGAACCCAATCAAAATCTAAATACAAACTTGAATAAAATAGTACATGAATAGCTGTGGTTTGCTTTCCAAATAGGCATCAAATAAATAAACTCGATCCCTGACCAAAAACCTCAAAAAACTGTAAGCTTGCAATACGTCAGACTTGTTATTATGCAACTTCCAATAAACAGCATGGCAACTCCTTTAGTTAGAAAACATTGCTGATTGATTATGGGTCGACCAAGCAGATAGAACTTATTGATGTTTGGTCTGGTCTTGACCATTTCTTCTGTGAATCGATCCACATCCAGATATTCTATACAAAATAGTTCACTTGTAGAGTTTACATCCGCGATGCCTTTGTCTACAAGTTAATTTGGATATCCCTTAATTTGATATGCTTTTCCAGGCAAACACCAGTAATTAGAAAAGGAAATTCTCAAAAATACTAAATTGATCCAAGGAAAATAGTGAAAAATAAAAGAAAACCCTTAGATGCCTGAGTGTGGGCTCTTATCGCTAGTTTGGCTGCGTTATTGCTTTGTGCTTTTTTTGTTTATTTTTTTTTTTGTTCTTTTTTGTTTTTAGATCTATTTGTCGGATTTCAAATAAGTCCATACTCTTTCAACTTCAGGTTGTCGACATGAATTTCGACTAGTGGTTGGAATGGTTCATTGTTAATAGAACCAAGTCTTTTGTTGGCTTAAGGTCGTGCGTTTTATTATCAGCCTGTGTTTAGGTTTCTGAGAAACCTTGGAATGGCCCACCAATAGTTATTTATTGTGGTCAAATCTTGTCCTAGTTACTACTACCTATTTTGGTCAATTTAGCTCGATCAACTGCCAACTCGGCTTTTGTCGTTAGATCTATTGACATATCAGTCTCTTCTCTTTAGAAACTGGATGTGTAGCATGATTCAAGAATTATGTCTTCGGTTGCAATCTCTTATTGGGTGCTAATTTCTGTGTAATTGCAGTTTATTTGAATGAACTTTCGATAAATAAAAAAAAATGTGATACATACTTACACATATGGTAAAGTTCCCCACAACCCCAAGCCAACATCCCACCCAATTTCCCAAACCCCAAATTACCAGCAACCCTCGTTTGCTATAAATAGACCCTAGATGTCACAAGAAAATGCAAAAAACAAAGAAAATCAACCCAAAAATTATTACTATTGCATGTAAAGTATGTCTTCAAAAAAGGACGGTAGTCCCCAAAGCATTCTTGGGCGCTCTAAAGTTGAGAAGGGAAGGAGTTCACTTGGAAAGGTTGATACTAGTTCATCATCTCAGCACAGTCCTCAAGAAGTTTGTGGGCGCCCTAAACACGATTATGGCATGGCTTCAACCAAAGATAATTCATCGTCTTCGCAACCAACTGTTCAGGACACTCATGGAAAATCAAATGGGAAGAAGAAGGTAAAGGGAACAAAATGAAGAGTACATTATATATGCATACATATCTACAGCTTATATAGTAATAGGTTATGTCGTACATTTGTTGTTGTCTATACATAGCGAATAACTAGGTCACTAAAGGGCGTTGTTTCCTTTAAGTTGTCATAAACCCTAGATCAGAACAAATCGATCCCATATGTAATATTATATATTCTTTGATTCCGTTCATAAATGATGTACTTAACTTCAATAATCAACACTAAATAAAAAGCAGCCAAAGAGCATGAAAACTTGTTTCTAATCCATGTAGCAATGTTTTTATTCTTAACATTCAAGTTCTTTTTTAACGATTTTGCTGAGGTTTAGATTTTTTTTTTCTTCTGATACACAATTAATTAATGATTAATCAATAGTAACTAAAAGTAAAATCTTCAAATAGTGATCTCTGGATACTACCTGCATCTGGATTCAAATCTATCATTCTTGCTATCAAGGATTAAAATATCGATTTTTACATTTTTATTAGAACTTTGAACAAAAAAGATATCGGCAAATAGGCCTGGGCTCAGGTCGGGTCGGGCCTAAAATTTGGTGAGACCGAGACCGAGCCCTAATCAATCGGCTCGGGTCGGTTCGGGCTCTTTCAAAAATGGAAACCGTCAGAAACCGGCCCGTTTGGTCGGTTCGGTCTTCGGACTTTTCGGGCCTAAAATCCAGTTTCCCAGCTTCATGCAAAATACACACAAAATTGGGTGAGAGGCGAGGTTCGAACCCCCGACCTCCTACACGAGTGCCTTGCTCCCAACCACTGAAGCACCAGACGCTCTCAATATAAGTTGTGCAAAGTTTATATTTATTTCATCCTAGGCGGGACAAATGAAATAAAACAGAACACAGAAGTCCAGAATCCTCTTTCACTTTCTAGTTTATAAAATAGAAAAAGGAAAGAAACACCTAGAAACAAAAAGAAAATCAACAGACCACTGCCTGGTCCACAGCTTCACCAAAGGATAAGCCCCACTATAGAGCTGTATATTCGAACCTAACTCCAGCTTCCAATTTGTTCCCACTTGTCCTTTGTTCCTGCCTTACAAAACTCCAACCAAGAAGCAGATTTATCTAATAATTCAACACCTTGCATCTCCCTTTGACCAAAAAGACTTTTGTTTCTATTATGTCACAAAAACCACGGCACCACTCCAAACCATTCGAATTCTTCTTCTTTGACCACAAAAGCAACAGGATTAAACAAAAACTAAATTCTTTTCCTTCCATGCCTTCTGCAGCTGATAGAAAAGACGGAGCCCAGCAGCGCAACAGAGACGAACATGCCCAGCACAACATGACAACAATCCCCCCCTCCACGACGGGGACAGGAGAATCAAAACGGAGAAACAGCATAGGCAAACTCCTGGAGCTTCCCATCTAATCAAGGACTCACTGGCGAAGGAGGATTTTGGAGATATAGAGTGGTGCAAGAGCTGGTAATGGACGGGGAGAGAGAGAGAAAGTGAGAGAGAGAGAGAGAGAAGGGTGAGACCGTGAGGGAGGGACTGAGAGAGATTTCAGCTGGTAATTTGGGTTTTCAGAAATTGGTAATCTGGGGCTGAGCCGCTGAGATGGTATCGAGAGAGAGGGAGATATGTGGCAACTGATATAAGATTCGGGTCTGTTCAGGCTTTCGGTCCCTCAAAATTTGAAGCCCGAGACCGAACAGATTATATGCATTCGGGTCGGGCTTTAGATCGAACCGAAAATTCCTATATTAAAATCAAACCGAATCGGGCTTTTTTCCTCTGTTCGGGTGGGGTCTTCGGTCTTTCGGGTCCGGACGCCCAGCCCTATCGGCAAATACGTGGACATTCTGGAAAAAGAAACTCTTTTTTGAAAGAGTCAATTTATTAGATAAATGGTTAAATACTGTTTACTCCCTGAACTTTCATGGAAAAAACAGTTCAGTCCCTCCCTTTTTAATTTCACACGTTTACTCCCTGTAGTCCAAAATTTCGGACCAATAGGTCATTGTCGTTGCCCTCCGTCCAAAAATCTCGTTAAAGTGCTAATGTGGCAGTTTTTCGGTGATAAACTAACTATTATACCCTCACTTTATTTTTTTAATTAATTAATTAATTCTTTTCTCTTTTTTTTTTTTTGTTTTTGCTTTTTTCCATTTATTCTTTTTTTTTAAGGGTTGACATCGGAGCTTAAAGCTTTCTGATTTTACCCTCTTCCTTCTCTTCTTTCTCTCTCTCTTCCTCCATCACTTGTCACCATGCTGCTGTGCTGAAATCTCTTACCCAAACCTTCTCTCCTCTACTCAATCACCACAGTCCCCTTCCCCACTCCTACTCCACCATTGCCGGGATCTTAACTTCGAATTGCTCTGCATTTCCAAGCCCAGATCCAAATTGCCCATGGCTTCAACGGCAAAGCCATAATCTCGGTCGTCGATGCCTTAAAGCCGAGACCCCTAACCTACCTAGCGACCCAGAGCCACCAAACCAACTCGACCCGCCCCTACTCACCCGCTGGTGCACCCATCACAACTTCAACACCTTCGTCGATCGCATCGATTCCCGCAGCTTCGACGCTGCATCCTATTCCGTCGGTGATGAAGGCGGAGCGGCGACGGAATCATTTCTCTTCCTACAGAGGTATGCCAAGGTCAGTGATGGAATTTAAGGTGAGCTTCTGGGTTTTGAATCGAGAGATGAGTTTGATTGTTTGAGGCTCACCTGACTCCACCAAATCAACTCAACCCCACCAAATTGACTGATCCTAATTCACAACCTCATCCCTGAAATGAATTGGGCTTTCGCTGCATTGGGTTAATTTTGAGGGAAAATTGAGGTTTAGGAATTGGAATTTCTTAGTCGTGTTGGGTTGGAAGAACGAGAAGGGAAGCTGTTGTTGCCTTTTGTTAGTCGTGTTGGCTTGAGGCTGGTGCCGTAGTCCTTGGCCTTGCAGGTGAAGGAGAGGAAAGGTTTGGATTTAGGGGCTGATCCAGTTCGGTTTTGGATTTTGGGAAATTGTTTATGATTTTGTGGAATTGTTTGTGATTACGAGAGTTTATATATGGGTTTTGGTAGAAAGAGAGAAAGGAAGTGTGGGTGAAAGGGTGGCGGTGCAATGTGGGTAGTGATGGTGGTGGAGACCGTGGAGGTGGCGGTGGCAGTGGCACGAGGATGGAGGGGAGAAGAGATAAACATAAGAAAAAAATCAAAAAAATAAAATAAAAGAGAAAGAATAAATTAAAAAAAAAAAGAAGATAAACTAAGGGTATAATAGACATTTTATTGCCGAAAAACTACCACGTTAGTACTTTAACAAGATTTTTGGACGGAGGGTAACATCAATGACCTATTGGTCCGAAATTTTGGAGTACAGTGAGTAAACGTGTGAAATTAAAAAGAGAGGGACTGAATTGTTTTTTCCCTGAAAGTTCAGGGAGTAAACAGTATTTAACCCTAGATTTATATATAAATATAAATGAATGTCAACTTCATCTACATCTAAAAAGAGACTCTAAGTGGTTGAAAAATCGCTCGCTGGTCTATGAAATTACACTAATCAGACCGAGACATATGACCCATATAGTACGAATTGTAGTAATAAACATGAGTTACATATCTCTTTAGAGTCGACAGCTCTTCCTTATAATAATAAGGATGAATCAAACTGCATGACTGCTCATGAATTTCTCCATATTGATTATATCCATAAGCGTCATAATTAACCCAATAGTTTGTTATCCTCATTTGAAATCTTCATATAATTGAGGCCAATCGCATCTAATTGAGAAAGATGAAGTGAGTGAGTTACTTTTTGAAACATGGCTCCAAGCCGCTCCATCAATTTTTTTTTTTTGTTGCTGAAATTGCTCCATCATAAATTCTTCTCACCCAAATTGTCTTGAGAGAATTTCTCCTCACCTGTATTCCACTCCTCACTCGAATTTCTGTAATAACCGCAATTTCAATTTTAAATTCGAGTGATTGTATCGAATGATTATTATGCAATTTCACGATTTATGTTCGATAATCATTCATTTTTACAATTATCGAAGTTTCGAAACGTTTATTTTAACGAAAAGCTCGAAATACTCGGTTTGAGAAATCGACTTTTTCTACGTACGAAATTTGGAGAAACTTCCTTCATGAAAGTTGTAGAGCTCGTCGATACGAGTCCGTACACGTGCGGAACACGAAGATCGGATTTTTTCTGAATTAGTTATCGAATTTCGAAGTTTTCCGAAACATGTATATATAGAAAAATTTTTGGAAACCCTAAATTTTTCCCTACCGGTTCCTTTTTTTTCTTTTTCTTCTTCTTTCTTCTTCTTCTTCCTGTTTCTGGAAAAAGCTGGTTTCTCTCTCTCTCTCACAGACGCAGTCGGCCGAAAGGGGAGGAAATTTTCTCCTTAATTGTTCTCCCTCCACAGACCACCTCTCGACCTCAAACCAAGTCTCAGGCGTTCGTCTCGAGCTGCTCTAGCTCCCGGAGGCAGTTTCACAAGGCGGCGCGGCCCGTGGCGGCGGCGGCACAACCCGAACCGAAAACGGCCATTTTCTGTTCGATCTCGATATCTCGAGCTACACTCCATCATTTCACTTGATTCTTGTCTCATTGAACTCGCCTCAACTTCCTCTACAAGCACCAAGAAGAACCGGAACTGGGTCGAACGTTTTCACGTTCGTCGGAGCTCGACCCGAACGGATCGAAATACCAAAACTTTCGATCAAGATATCTCGAGCTATACACGATCGTTTCTTGTGATTCCAAGCTTGTTGAGTTCGCAAGGAAGTTCTGAACAAGTTTCCAGAAGGGATCGGGGCCTGAGGTTGCAGTTTTCACGTCGGTTTTCAAGCTCACCGGTTTCTGCATTTTTTCGGCCGCCGACTGTAAATCGGTAATTTCGATGCCTTCCCGTCATTTTTAGGTCTTGTGCTAGTTATGAAAGTTGCTCAGAATGATGAAACGAAGGGGACAAGCTTGGCCCCGACATCATTGGCGCGGTGGTCGGTGGCGGCTCTGTCCCTAACTCCGGCGGCCTTTTCCGGCCACCTCCGGAGGTTTAAAATTTGGTTTCTGTCCATTTTATGATTCTATGTTTCGATACGATCATTTCGGCGTATTATACGTATTTTTCGGATATCGTATGAATTAGTTATGAATTTTGTGATTTCGATCGATTTCGATCGTTAGATTTGTGATCTGTGAAATTATGACCGTCAGATGAACTTGTAAATTTGTTATGATGATCATATGACTGTCCCAGAGGCTTTGTGTGGTCATGGACGAAGATCCGACCGTTGGATCTTCGTATATGTGAAAAAAGGTAATTAGGGGAGCGATTCGTGAGAAACCGCTCGTCGGATTTTAATGTAAATTAGAATATGGCCGTTAATTAGTAGTTAAATTATGTGTTGAAATTGTTGGCTAAATTCGAATCACATTTGATTAGGTGATTGACGGATTTTACTTGAGTGGGCTATTCGGCGTTAATTATAATTTATAATTATATTGAAGACGCAGCGGGAGTTTCGAGGTGAGTAAAACTCACGTGGTTCATATTACGAACCGAGCATTTTAATTTATTTATTTTGGTAATTGTGTGAAAAATATTTACGGATTAAATATTTGTTTTAAAATTTCATGGACTTGAATCACCACTGTCCATAGGTAAGTAAAATGAATTTTAATTATACAAATGAATTTCATAATTTTATTGTGTGAACTATAGATGGTATTAGTGGTCATTCCTGAGTGGATGATTACGTATATATATATTTACGTGGAAAATATATATTGATGAGTGGATTGTTTGATTGATGATATGATTGAGTTGATTATATTACAATTGTGTAATTCCATAATAATATGATGTATCTTGGTTGGGTTGATTTCAGTATGTGATATTATATGTTGGGTTCATTTATGGGTTTAGGGTCAATGTAATGACCGGTGTGGGTAATCGGACGCTCTAATCCTAGTGTGGATGATGGGATACGATTGGTTGAGTATGTGGAATTATTGGACGTTCTAAATATGTATATAGGCATACATATTGATGAAATACAATAATTGATAAATATGTCGGATGCCATAACCTAGGCCAGGTGACGGGCTACGATTCAGTTAGAGCTCTAGTCTGTCAAGTACCGTATTTTTATAAATACGATGATGAGAGTTGTGGGAAAAGTTGTGAGTGGGGTTGTCATGATATATTGAATTGGTGTTGATTGAGATTGTTTATTAATTGCATATGTGGAAATAATTGAGTGTTACTGTGTGTGGAAATAAATGAGATTAAATTAAGTAACAGTTCATTCTTTTGCTCATACAAGCTTTCATAAGCTTACCGGGTTTTGTGTTGTTGCAATCCTGGTACACTATTCAATGATGTAGCGGATATTCCTGCAGGTCAGGATAACCAGGGAGGTAACCGAGCTGTTTAGGTGTTTCAGCAGTTTTGTTATTAATTAGTTGTGAGGTGTGTGTATGCTCATTTAGAGCTTTACATTACATTTTGGATTTGAGTTGTAATAATTAACCGAGCCTAAATTCGGTTTAATTTTATTTCGTGTGGTGAGTATGTTAAGAAAGAAAAATTTTCAGGATGATGATTTTGAGTTTGTAGTATTTTCAATTTCCCTCGAAAGAATACTCATCACCCAGATTCGCTTTGAGGAGGTTTCTCCTCACCCATATATGCCTTGAGGATATATCTCCTCACATAGGTTGCATTTAGGGAATTACTTCTCACCTGGATTCGCCTTGAGAGGATTCTTCCTCAGCCAGATTTGCCTTGAGGATATTTCGCTTCACCTAAATCTGCATTCTAAGGTTCTACTTTGAGGTATTTTTCCCAAACAGGTTAATTTGCCACTTTATTTGGTCATATCCTGACTAGAAAACGTTGTCAAAATTTTACACCCCTACATAAGCTCTATATTCAGTGTATATTTTTTTGTGAATAATTGAGTTTCTTAATTTTATTTTTATTTTAAATTTTCATAAGATTTTACAGATATTTCTTCATTTTATCAGGATATATCCTAAATATCTTATATATTGAGGAAATTTGACGATAACGGAAAAAGTTCGCAGAAATGGTGGAAGATAAAATATTTTCCCCATGATATATTGGCCCCTCCAAAAATGAAGATACCGGAGGATATCGGAAATATGCAGATATTTCAATCCTTAGTCGGTATATGCAGCCTTGTAAATAAACAAAGCCATAAGACCTAGTTTCTGTCCGGCCAATATTTAGTTTTAATTCGTTTGAGGATTTGTACTTTCTGTTTTGCATGTGCTTGATTAGTTGGGTGTGCAAAAGTGTTTCTCTAGTGGTATATTCATGCTGTAACTTTGAAGTGCATGTGAGTCGTTAATTTTTTATTTTTTTTCCTGAATTATAAAGTCAAATTATAAGTGATCACCCCTAGTATTCATCTATATCAAGCAAATTAATGTTGAATGATATTTTCCAGCTTGTTGCGAATGAAAATCTTGTCACATTTGACGAGAAGCTAACTTCGTAAGGGATGCACTAGCTAGTATTAACCAATCTGCAAATGTATCCGGCTGGAGAAATTCTCTTCTACTATCAGCCATTTACTCTCAGTTTTGATGTATCAGGCATTGGTTGTATGCACTTTTTGTGTTAAAAAAAAATATATATATATAGAATAAAGAAAAAACAATATAACAAAAAAAAAATACAAATAACCAATAAAAAATTTGACACGGAATCTATTTAATATATTGTGTGTATGGTTCAAATTTTCAACACGGTTTAGATGTAAGTTCCGGTGCATCTCGTAGGAAGCCGTTCTGGCCAAAAATTTTAGACCGTTGACGGTTTGAATGTTGAACGATATGGTAATTGAGGACTCAAAAATTTAATCACATATTCAGCAAATTCTTACTTTCCGAAGCCTGTAAGTCCACATATATATGCAGACTTAACGTGTTGCCACCTCTCTATGGAGGTATCGTGTTGGCTTTAAACATGGGTTAATTAATCCCCAGTCCCCAGATATCATCTTCGCACTTGCTCCATCCCTTCCTTACATTTATCTGCACAGCTGGTTATTTATGTTTTTTTTCCTGGTCATCGGTCCAAGTCTCTGTTTTCGGGAAGATATATAGTGAGAAAGCGGTGGGTATGAGATAGAATTTGCTGCTGGTTGATCGGTCTTGACTATATCATCTGTAATTTGAGAATTTCCATGCTGATCAGTTTACATAATCCCTGTTTTCTGGTAAACTTCTTCAATTGAATTCAAACTTTGAAAGTCGGTAATATTAGCTATTGACAAATCAATGAAATTTAAATCATCAAACTGATCAAGGACGCTAATCGGAATTAAGAAAGAAACTTCCATGGAGGAGAAATCCTTCAAGAAACCCCAGTACGTACTTCTGTACGTGTAACAGCAAGGCATTCTTTGCTTAGTTGAATAATGCTATAATTGGTAAGGTTCACTCCAATTTCCCAAAACCCCCAACTTTCTATAAATAGGCAATACCCTTGTATTGATCCATAACCAAGATTCTTAATCGATCAACACAGAAGAAAATATTTCTACAGTTAATTGCAAGCATGTCTTCTCCTCAGGAAATGTATGACAAGAGTTCAAAGGTAAAGGGTGGTTCAAATGGAAACGGCGGCTGTTCTCCACCAACTGCTCAAGACATATACGGCCGGAAATAGAAAGGGAAACATGGCAAGTTTGCGCAGCCTTGTCTATGTTTTAAGGTATCTCAGCTCATTGTTGTTGTAATTCTTGTTGATAAACATTTACATACCTTTATTCTTTGTATTCTACATTTAAGATGTAAAAGTTTCGTTTCAGTTTGTTGTATGTTTTTGTTGAACTGGGTGGCTGGTGCCCTTAAATAAATTTTCCTAGCTGTGTAACAGATGGAAGAAACGCAATACACATGTATTATTTCATTATTTTCATACTTATCTTTCTTTATATCATTTTAAGAATTAGTATGCAGGGATGTCCTTCTAATTTAATTTGAAGGCGCATTCCAAATGGAGAGTGAAAACCATGAAAGCTAGGTTTAAATTGCGAAGGCTTGCTCTCAGCATCGACCAAACGTGTTGGAATATGCTGATACCAATTACTAGCATACCATTGCAACTGAATATATATATATATATATATATTGTTATAAAGTAGAGAAAAGATAAAGAGAGAATAGTTGGGAGGAAGTAGAAGTGTTCTCATTCAGTCTCATTAGCCTCCTTTATATAGAGGTATGGTTTACATTAAAGTACATAACTAATGAGTATTTACGTGGACATCCGCATAGATAATAATATTTACAACACTCCCCCTTGGATGTTCACCAATGAATGATGGTATTGGACGCGCTCATTGTTGCCTCATTAAAAACCTTGCCAGGTAACAAAAACTCAGTGGGACAAAAATAACCCTAGGTCGAATGACAAAAAGAGCACAACGTACATATGTCCTAGGTAGCATGCTTCTGGATGCTCCCCCTGATGAGAATCTCCCCCTGATTGTTGCAAGCCTCATTCATGGATGCGATAAGCTACATGTACCATGTATAGTAGTTTGATGTGTCTATCACTGAAGTGAGACCATGTGCGCTTTGAATATAGGGGCTCATCACAAATTTTCATACTTGCAAAGTTTAAGCAATGCCAACAAAGCTAGACGATTTTCATTAAGCCTTACCTCATTTAATAAGATTAGAAACAATCTCATATGCTCAAATTCATACACCAAGTAATAGCTAAACAATATAAAGAAATTGACACATTTAACTTTGTATAGTTTAAAACATTGAAAAATCATCATGGCATACCTAGCCATACACATCAATATCTTTGTGTATTGATACGTCTCATCTAAACTCTTCAAAAGCTCTAAATAATTCATAACTTTGCGAAAGTTAGAATATGTTGCAACATTATATTCATAATTCGAATTCGATTTCGTAGTCTTGTCATATTACTCATTGAGACAATTTAGGTGTGAATACCCGAAATTTCAGTTAAATATTTTGCAATATTTGTCAAATTATATGAATTATGAATTGTGGGTGTGATTGGAATGTTATTGCGTGAGAAATTTGGTTTCGAATGATTTTAATTTCGAAATTTAATGTTATTTAGGGTTTACTAAAATCGACTTTTTATACATAAGGAATTTGAGGAAACTTCCTTCATGAAAGTCGTAGAGCTCATCGATACGAGTTCGTGCATATGTAGAACGCAAGAATCATAGTTCGTATGAGGAAGTTATCGCATTTGGAAAAGTTTCCATTTCATGTATATATAGGCTATTATTTCCGGAAATATCCGAAAATAACATAATTATCCAAAAAAGAAAACCATGGGTTATTGTTCATCTTCTCTCTCTCTCCCTCCGTCGGCCGAAAACAGGGCAAGTGGTCTTCGGCTTCGTTCTCCCTCCTCCGGCCACCGTTTGACGCCAAACCACTTCCTACAGCTTCGTATCTTCCTTGTGCAGCTTAAAGAGGTAGCCTTGAGCCGCGTCTTGGCCTGTAGCGACGGCGGGAGCTCGGTTTCGGTTAGAGGCCGTTTTGAGTTCAAACCAAGATTTCTCCTAGCTCCGGCCACCAAAACTCGAGTTCTTTAGCTTGTTGAACTCGTATCAAGGAGTAGAACACGCAGCAGGAAGACCCAGACCTGAAGTGAAGTTTTTGACGTCGAACGGAGCAGCTCTCGAAAAATTTCAGTTTTCCAGCGAACCGGACTGATTTTAGGTATTTTCGACCACTTCCGCTCATTTTCTCACTTCGTGCTAGTTATGAAAGTTGCTCAATGATGAAAAGAAGCGGATAAGCCCAGCCCCGATGCCTTTGGCGGTGGTCGGCGGCGGCTCTGCCCTAAACTCCGGCGGCCCTTTTCGACCACCTCCGGGGGTACCAAGAGCAGTTTCTGCTCATTTTTAGATTCTACATGTCGATACGATCATTTTGATATATAGCATGTGAATTTTGGATATCGTATGAATTAGTTATGAATTTTACTATTTCGATTTATTTTGATCGCTTGAATTGTGATCTACGAAGTTTGGACCGTCCGATAGAATTCTAGTTTTGATATAATGATCATAGGACTGTCAATGATCATAGGACTGTCCCGATGACCCCATGTGGTCACGGATGAAAATAATCAAACCGTTAGATCTTAGTATAAGTGCATTTCTTAATTTGTGCATTAAGTTAAATATCGTTTTGATTAGGTGTTTGGTGGATTTGTTAGCGGACGATTGTGAATCGTATTTTGGGCTATAAGAAGACGCAGCGGGAGTTTAGAGGTGAGTAAATCTCACTTTGTTCATTTACGAACCGAATTTCCTTAATTGCCCAATTTATTTGTTATGTGTGAGAAAATGGTTTTAAGAAATGAGTTTGAAAGTATATATAAAATGAATTTGTTAGGTTTTTACTCCGTGTGAACTATAGTTGGTATTAGTGGTCATCCCTGTGTGGATGGTTACGTATATATATATATATATTTACGTGATTTTATACGGAATGGTGTGACATTGAAATATGTGGATTGTTGATGATTTCATTTGTATACTTGAATGAAAGAATTATTGCCATGATTTATTATATTAAATGATATTGAGTGAAAGCATGATGACGGTGATTGTTTAGATTATGATTTAAAACACGTGATGGTTATGCAATTACAATTGATATTGTAATTGTCGTAGGATGTAAGGATTGTTATAACATTTGGGTCGGGGGGGCCTTTAAATGTTCAATGCCATCGTAAGGAGTGTGGTGACTATTTCGTAAGGGTGAACCTTGACCAAGGTGACACATTATGATTTAGCTAGAGCTCTAATTTGTCTGCCATCGTGTGACATGAAAGCAGCGAGTTAGGTTACTCATGATCGTGAACACGAATTGGTGGTTGAGAGGGGTTGAGTGTTGAGACATTACTTGAAATAGTTGTGAAATTGAGAATGAATGTTGTTGTGTGTATTTGGATTGTTATACTTGAATTAAAAGAATTGTGATTTAATAAATCAACCGTTCATTCTTATTTACTCATACGAGCTTTCAGAAAGCTTACCGGGTTTTGTGTCGTTGCAATCCCGGTACACTATTCAAATGGTGTAGCGGATAATCCTGCAGGTCAGGATAATCAGGGTGGAGAGCGAGCTGCGTAGGTCAGCAGGGTTGAGACCAGCACTTGATCTATTTTGGTGTGTTTTGTAGACTCTTTTGAGCATAACATTTTATTTATGTTAGTATTGTAATAATTGACTCGAGAGATAGTTTGCTACGAGGTTCGTGTTATGGTTTGTGAGATGTTGGTTTTGGGAAAAAAATTCAGGACGTTATTTGTTTAGTTGTATTCATATTTAGGATTTGAATTTATTATAAAAAATTCGGGACGTGACATTAGGTCACGTTAACTATAACAGAATGAGTACAAATGAGCTAGCATAAGACTCTTTGATTCTATGAGTGAGCTTCAGGCTCTTTCAATCTTTCATGGACTTGCATTTGAATCATTCATGTATATGAATCCCTTGAGGATTTGATAAGCAATACGCTTACAATGACACCTTACTTTTGAGATTTTACTTTTAGCAATGTGTCTTTAAGATCTTCATAATATACGATGACAACGTGCCATAAATCTCTCGTCAATATACATATAACAGCTATATGTAACACTGTACTTATAGAAAATTGTCATTCGTCTAAGGAAAAATATTCATAATCTCATGTCTCTATAAATAGACATTGTGTCATAGTGATTTATCTTCACTTTTGATAAATACACTTTTGTAACTTGTAGGGTTAAAGGTCCAAGTATTTCATCACGTTTCAAATGTTCAATTTCATTGGAATTGTTTCTTTCCAAGTTTGGCCAATAATATACTTTGTCGTCATGCATAATGAAACGTGGTATAGCGTCGATACAACCCTTAATGATTTTTGGTAGCTACCAAATGTAAATTATCATCGATGATCACTAATCATAGATCTCACAGATTCTTATATGCATGCATTAGCTGTAATAATCTTATTGCTATTGGGTACCCATGCAACATCTAGGGCATATATTGTCACTTCCAAGACAATCATCTCTTATAGATGAATTATGTGGAATGTGGATCTTTTTACGTATAATCTCATGTCGAGCACTATAGGGCTTGTATGATCTTCTCTTTTTTGGAGTTTAAAACTTTAGACCTGGTGGATATAATCCACACAAATTCACGCCATTCTTTTAATAACATTAGTTTTCTCTCCCCCTAATGGCAGGGATACTTTCTTATGTAAACATGTTTTTGATAATATCACTTCCTTAGAGTGAAGAAATCTATTGGTTGGTGGCGAACCCGTACCAAGTTTTAGGTCAAAAACATTTAGTTTATGAGCATAAACTATATTGATAAATAGTCTCACCAAGACATCAACGATTTTACAAGGGACCAACATTGGTCTATGTCATTCTTTTCAAATGACCATATCATTTAGACCAACATGTCTGCTACCATGTTTGGTTTAGATTGTCTATGCAATCATGTTATGCTTTAAGGATTTTAATCCAAGTAAATTCTTTTGCAAGTAATATTATTATCACTTTAGGTACAAAGCTCAAGATGAGACATGGTGGCAAATTCTCACACCAATTTATACCGTTCTTCAGGAACAATATTTCTCCCCCTTATGGTAGCAGGATTGTCTGATTAAAGTGACAGCTCACAAACATGTGGTAAATAAACAATTTACTTGTGAGTAAGGTTAGCAGTCATCAAAACTTGTAAGTGATTCCATGCAACATGGCCAACAAAGATGACGTAATCGGTCAAGCCAAAATAGTGTATTTGGTTCAATGAACTTCTGGTTCATGACATTATTTGCCTAAATTTACTGTATAAATTTGACACAGTATATAGGAGGTAGCAAAAAAAGTCTTCTCCAACCATATTGAAGGTACTTAGTGTGTCAATATTTTAAATTTGGTAACATGATAGTAGCTCATTTGCAGCCATAGATCAAGATCTACAACTCTTGATATGAGTGTTACCCTAGCTTGAGTAAACATCAATTGTGAAATATTGACAATTGAAATGGACCAAATTCATTTTGAACTGCTGGCCAAAATGATATACTCGAAATTTTGAGTTAAAGGCTGCAATCCATAACAAAAGGTAACTTTATCACGTGGAGAACCTCAAGTTCTATGTCACATATAAATGTGTAGTCATAAAGAGGAGGGACTTCAGGCCCTCCTATAATTAGAGATCCAAGAAACTTGAGGTTTCAATTTTGGGTTCATTTTGGACATGGATAGGATCTTTGCCATTACTTTTGACAATGATGAATTTTGATACATAAACTTCTTTGCAACTATATAGATTAATAAGGGATGAAAATGGTGATTCAATTTCAATTTGATTTTTTATTGTCAAACAATAAATTTTATACAATTTATTTAGTGACAATAAAATGCATGTTACAATACCAAATTCATATATAATTTATTTAGTGACAATAAAATGCATGTTACAATACCAAATTCATATATAATTTATTTAGTGACAATAAAATTCATGTTACAATACCAAATTCATAAAGAACTAGCCAATCATTGCTTTTCAATCATGAGCTATGATCCTGATTCTTTGCTTTTTGTTTTGCTTGATGTGTTGCTTCGATCAGTCCTTCATTTTCTAGAACATCCATCACAAAATACAGAAATTGAGTGACGGAGTTGTGACAAAGCTAGGTAGAGTGGGCTGATGAAGGAGTGTGGTGGTGGTGGATGTAGAGCTGCAACTAAATGGATTGAGGTGTATATTCAGTTATTACCAGCGATAAAATAGGAAGTTATGGAGATAAAAGAACAAAAAAAAAACATAGAGATGTGTATTAATAGTAGTTGAGGATGTGTGACTAAAATTTTCATTTTGCATATATCTATTCAACTCATTAAACATACCAGAATTTCATTTATGTGAACCAAACAAAGACCTTATTGAAAACTCTTCCCATTAGTTGGGTTGAAATAAACTCCAAGGATACGTGAGATCAAACTAACTGACAACTTGACCTTTTTTTTTTTTTTAAATTAACATAAGATTTCATTAGTCCATAGGAAAATTGAATGACATAGAATAACATCTTATAGTTGTGTTCTACATTAATGGGCAAGTAGTTTAACCAGTACCGTTCACTAGAACATTGATGCGCACTTATTCAATGAGGAAGATCATGACTAGTCTTCCTATACAAGATTAAGTATGTATACTTTTATCAATGGACTACTTGTGATACTCCGAGATTCACTTAAACTAAGAAAATCCTTCATAGAATGTAGGCTAAAAGCTCACTTAAACATGAGGCCCAAGTCCACTATAGTAGCCACTTGGCCTTGAGAATCGAAGACTTTTTAAAATAGAAATACGTGTACAAAAATATAGCGCTCCACCTCATGGGGCAGTTTATGATGGGCTTGCTTGCGTGAACAGAACCCAACCACCGTCTGAAAAATTAGGGCAAAATTTCCTCAAATATTTCCCCGAAACAGCTTTAACAGAAGACTATCAACCAATACCCTCAGAAACATTCAAGGAAATGACGCAGGTGTTCGATCTTGGTCTCAAGAGTTGCCCGACTGAAATAAAATCAATAAGAAAACAATGAATTAGGACAAATCTGCCGGCCAGAGATACAATACCAATTACTAAGCAAGCTATGCGCACCAGTAGGTGGCAATGAAAATTGGGATTCAAACCCGTCAAACCTTGCCGTTTAAACGCGGTTTAGATTTATCTGAGCAAAGTTATGCATGTTCCTCTGAATCGCATAGCAATTCCTGCAAGAACTACTATAGATTTTCCCGAATCTTTTGTGAATTTGTTTCAGGATCTGTGAATGGTCAAGTAGTTAGAACTTGCTGCACTCTTTGGTCGGTTGCTCTTCACCGTTTCTTCTGTACGTCATTTGAGATCTCATTAGTTTATGTCCTAATCAATATCCTAGCTTGTACGTATGGATTCAAGGATGGATTAGTGTGCGGTGCAGCTGTGCGCTAATCCGTATTTTCCGGTCATCTTATCAACCGACTGGTTTTGAAGTCAATTAATGGCATTAGTTAATTACATAAGAAAATTCAAATAAGTAATCTTCTCAAGGAAAATTATGAGAAATAATAAGGAAAGCGGGCACCATTAAGAGAAGCAATTCTTCAAGAAATTATGTAATTCTGTATAATTTGCATTCTGTTGAAAACCAGATAACTGACCATATCTCTTGAAAACTGGTTGTTATGACATTTTGGGTTCGTTAATAAAACTCGCTATCGTAAAAGCAATTGAACTTTCTGTGCATTAGGGTTACTTATTATAGTAAAGTTTCCCCTCAAGTTTCTGAACTAATCCCTCAGCTACTAGCAACCCTCGATTAGCTATAAATATCGCATTTCGGAGAACAAAGTTATTTATCTCCAAAACCAACATCCTTTAGAGTTAAGACACAGCTCAAATTACATACCTAAGTTTACAGTTAAGCTTGCCTTCCGCTCAGGACATGTTTGGGAAGGGTTCGAACGTACAAGGTAGCTCAGGAAAGGGTACTGTCTGTTCTCCACCATCTGGTCAACAGGTACGGGGAAGACCGAAAACGAAAACCAGGCATGGCAATTAAGCCATGTTTTCAGGTCTCTGTAGCCTATTTTTGTTACTTCTGTCGCGTGTGTGTGTATATGTCGGTTGATCAAACACACTTTGATGCCTGGTAGCCAAAAAATAAATAATTAAATTGTTACCATATGTTTGTGGGCTATATAAACAGATTACATTTGCATTTATAAATCATTTATTCTTGTACACATTTCAAGTCGATTTAAAAGTGTAAACATTTAGTTTCAGTTGTTATACATTATTGTACTGTGAGAATCCCACTTGTAATAGAAAGAAGAAATACAATATATTTATTATTTCATTTTGTTATAAACTACGTTGTTATGATTCATTTAAAGTATGAATGTGAATCTACACCTCTATATAATTTGTTTCGTGACCTCTATGAATGGCATCCGCCAAGAGCAAGAGGAAGAAACATGAAAGCTTGATTCTAAACTTCTAATCCACATGGAGGTTGACAACGATCGAGGTTTTATTTAACTTGGACCACTACTGTCTTTTCTATATGATTTTAGTTGTCTTGTCTCCATTATTCCATCAGAGACCGTACCATGTGCTAGTTGGTTTTGATTTTCATGTTGACATTACTCGTGACGTTTGTCCAAATGTCTACTTAATTAGCCATTTAGTGGTGTACGTGGTATGTACGTACTGCTGTTGTCTGAGATTAAACTCATTGATCTTTATGTACAAATACACACCGTATACATCTTTTGGCATGAAAGTTCTTAAGATAACATGTAATAATTTGAAACATGTATTATCTGCCATCCCGAATGTTCGTCGATCTCTCTAATCGTCAGTTTCTAATTTCAAAGATTAAAACATTCAATTAAATTTGGGGATAAATAATCAAGTCTAAATAAATTGCAATGCACTAGCCTCCTTCCGTACTTCCATGCTTTTTGGTGGTGCCTCTTTGTATCATCAGACGCACCAATTGTCTATCTTTTTGGCTTGTAGAAGTGGTCTCTATTAATTTTTGGCAGTGGCACTGTGTTTGAAGGACTTGCTGACAAGCTATTGTAGTATTCTTGGTGGTGGGATGCCACTCGTGGCGGCAGATATTTTATTTCCTAATTTTGTTAGGGTTTCAATTTGTTATTTGTTCATTCATAAAAGTTCCTACTTGTTAAGGTAAGATTTTAAAATGATGGTTTCTATATATTGGCGATCTGAGTCTTAATGTGGTCTTGTAAATATTTTATTGTATGACCTTGTTTTGGAAGCTAACTGTTTTATCATCGGTGTGTTTTAACTTGTTGGTTGTGTTAGAGGGTTTCAGTTGTAAGTTTTATTCACTTTTTGAAAAAAAAAAAATTATTATCAACGTGCTTGTGAGCCATCTCGCCCATGGTCTTGAATTTTTGAAAAACAATGTGGAAGAGGGTAAAATTCATCTTGATGTTGGCTATTAGGATAAATCGTACTATTAACCATAGGTACAGCTATGAAATTCTTTTGAATTCCTTCATGCATGATACCGTAATGGAAATCAATACCATAATTCTAATCTACCAACACAAATATGTTTGACAAATTGAAAAAATTCCTTTCCAAGTACAAAAATAGAAATGTACGCACATGCTTAAACTCGGTAATTGAGCTTCACTAGTACTCTCATATTTGCAAACTGCTTCGTCATGTTATGCCTATAAAGGTGTAGATTTCAGATTATGACCGCGTTGCGAGGTTGTGGCAGTTCTTACTTCTAAATTCTGTTATTACTCGTTAGCTAAAATACGAGAGCTAATATTTTCCTCAGCAAAAGAAAAAAATAACATGTTATTCAAACAATAATCATCAGAAAGTCTCACTAACTACAAATAATTTATAGATTTTGGAGAAAAATGAATAATCGGTCCCACTGGGGTGGCTCTCATTTTTTATCAGGTCAGCTGATGGGTCTTTTCTTTCATCCAGTGGTAGTTTTAGATGTGCTTCATTGCTTTTTGAAAATATTGGATTGCTTACGTAATGACTTTTTTAATAGCTGTTTTTATATGTATATAAAAATGTCACGTGTCAAATAAACGTAAATTCAAATCCGAAATATAAATTAAACCACTTAATCAAATAAACGTCCAGAATTTTTTCATAAAACAACCACACTTCACACACTCAGTAATCCGAAAACCGAATTTTTAAATTTCTTATTACATCACATTCTCACAACTTAAATTGTAAAGCTCAATGAGCATAACAAACTTCACAAAAGCAAAATGCGATAAATCAAATACTGATACACTAAGCAGCTCGATCACCACCATGGTTCTCCTGACCTGCAGGATTATCCGCTCCACCGTTTGAATAGTTTACCGGGATTGCAACAACAGAAAATCCGGTAAGCTTTTAAAAGCCCGTATGAGTAAATTTAAAGATTGCACAATTTATGATAATAAATATAAACTCACAAAGTAACTCCAAAATATCCTAAAATATAAGGAAATGAATACTCTCAACACTTTCTTCTAAAACTCATACTTATGAGTCACAAGTAACCTCAACGTTGCCTTCATAAGACCACTCACATTTGGCAGACAGACTAGAGCTCTAACTGATCGCAACCACCAGCTCGGTGCGAGAGCGTGGTTCACGATTATAATGCTATTAGTAACCACTAGCCCAGTACAAGAGCGTGGTTCACTGATAGTATGCCATGGTAACACTCGTGACCTATTGATCTCCACAGATCAAAACAATTTATTGTTTCTCAAACAATAAAACTCATCTCCTTTCTCAACATATAAATCACGAAAAGTAAACATTTAATCAATAATAGCAACACAATCATGCATATTGTTTTCTCAACACAATTCATCAACAAATATATATATATATATATCATCACATAAATAATATATATACATAGACATTCACACAGTAATGCCTATTATTATCAAATCACTATAATTTACTAAATTTGGTTCTTAAATGAACCATATGCGATGTACTCACCTCTAGTCCAGCTGCGTCTTCTATCAATCAAATCACAAAATGCTCGTCAACTCAAACCGTCAAGTATCTAATCAAGTACGGTCTTTACTTAGCAAACGAAACACGAAATAAACTTAAATGATGATCCAACGGTCGGATTCTAAAATAAAGACGATCCAACGGTTAGATCGAATTTAAACGATGATCAAACGGTCAGATCCTCACGGATCGCCCTTGGAAACATCCTATCAAAATTATACGAAAATCCGATGAACAGATCTTCACGAATCGCCTCCCTAATCACTGTTTTATAATTATACGAAGATCCAACATTCGGATCTCCGTCTGTGACCTCACAAAGTCATCGAGATAGTCATACGATCAATATATTAAAATTTGAAGTAAAACCGATGGTCTGATCTCCGTAGATCGTAAACCGAAGATAAAATGTAAAAACCGTAAATCCACTATTTATCAACTTTTTCTAAAATAACCTTCTGATATATCAAAACGCTCGTATGGATGCATAGATCATCGTTCAGATAATATAAACTCAAAATATGGTCCGACGCGCCACCACACACTGCGGTCAGACGGCGGTCAACTCCGGTCAACCACCTTTGATGCAAAAATCATCAACTACAAACTTCTACAAAATGAAATTATGAACAACTTTAATACCTGATTTTTTTTAGACAAGGTCTAGATCGTCCTAGATTGAGATTTGAAGTTTTATTAATCTCGACCCTCAATCACGTTTCCAGATCCAACCAGAGCCATCAATCTTCAATTCTTGATCTTTCGCTCCACACACAAAATCGTGATGCAAGGCTTATATGGGGATGATCAGGAGGAAGAGGACATCACGAAAATGGGGAGGATCGGGTCGACCTTTGATCTCGGCGTGAAGGCAGCGGCTGGGTGAGGCGGCAGCAAGGGGCGACCGAGCTGGGCGAGGCACGCCGGTCTGGCGCGAGTGCGGGGGTGGTGGCGGTCGGGAAGGAGGCTTTTCGGTCGGGTCAGGTCCGAACGGGGGGGGGGGGGGGGGGGGTGGCGGCTTTGCGCGTGAGAGAGAGAGGGGGGGGGGGGCTGAAATGCAAAATCTGATTTTTCTCATCCTTAATGAAAAATCAGATTTTTCTTAATATTTATAGAAAAAATTCAGTTTCAAATATTCATAATTTATTCATACAAACTCTGAATATTGTGTTCCACATGTGCACGAGATCGTATCGACGAGCTCTACAACTTTCATGAATGAAGTTTTTCCAAATTTCGAACGTATAAAAAATCAATTTTCACGACCCCCTAAATAACGTTCGTTTCGAAAATAAAATTCGTTCGTAACCTCTTTCCGTACACAACGACATACGAAGCAAACCCAAAATTCATAATTCATATTATTGAACAAATATTGAATTACATATTTTTATTTAAATGAAAATTTCAGGTCTTCACAAAAAAAAAATGAACGAAATTTTTTAATTTTCCAGTATATTCCCAAAGGTTGGGATTGGAGAACAAAATACACGCGAACATAGCGAGACTTTTCAATAAAAGCATGCATGTGAGACGTATGGCGGGATTGGCGCGCGGCATAGTGCTCATCCTGGGTTGCGTGAACAGAACCCAATCAACCACCGTCACTCCGTCAGTCCCAGCGACAGCAGAATTTCTCATATATTTCGCCGAAACAGTAGACTCCGTCGCTTCTGAGGCCGTGTGTTCGATCCTGGTCTGAAGATGTGGCGACCAACTGAAATAAACAAATAAGAAACCAATGAATTTTGGGTGCACCAATTGTATACGTACACTGACGATGAACACAAGGGTGAAAGGGGTACAAACTTCTGTCAAACCTTGCGTTTTTAACGCGGTTTTATAAACCTCTTAGAAAATCCTTCAAGGCATAATATTTACAATATTGCAGACTGGTATAGTGGTCGACAACCACAAAGTACGACCTTGTTTCCTTGTACATCTGTCTGGTTAATTTTCTGCGTCTGTGCAGATAGAAATTGTTGCTGTTTGGTCGGTACGTCTTGACCATTTCTTCTGTAATTTGAGATCTTTGTCGATTCACCTACATACAGATTTTGTTGAGTACTATTTTATAATTTAAACAATTTCCTACCTAGCTTGCTTCTAGGTTTTTGATCGCGATGCACTTGTGATTTGTATGCTGGTTTGGATAACGTACATTAGTCAATTACAAGGTTTTGAAATATCAAATATTAATCTGATTAAGGAAATTAACGAGAAATATGAGAGAAATCACCATGAAGAAGCTAGCAAATTTATCACGTAGTTACATTTTTCAGCCTTGCATTGAATCCATGAGAACGTCCCGGTTGGTTGGACAGTTTGGTTTAGTTTCATCAAACTCATTAAGGCAAAATAAGTTGAATTTTATGTGTTGCTTGGACGTTAGGGTACGTTACTCGTTATTATAAAGTTTCCCCTAATTTCCCTACCAAGCTTATATGTGTATATATATTTAATCAAAGCAGATTATTTATATCCAAAATCACCATCCTTAAAGACACAAGATTAGTGTCAACTAGTTACAAGCATAAGCATGGCCTCTCCTCAAGAACTATTTGGAAAGAGTTCAGGCGTACAGGGTAGTTCCAAGGGAAGTAGTGGATCTCAACCGACTGCTCAAGCTGTGTTCGAAAAATAAAACGAGAAGCATGGCTGTGAACTTGGGATCTCGAGAGTAGGACTTGAGGAGTAAACACTGTTAAGCATTAGAGCTGCAACAAGCCTCTACAATACAGCCTAGGAATCAAAAATAAAGAAAATATAAATTAAGTAGCAATGTGAAGCTAGTTTGTTAGTTCTACACACTTTTTCTTTCATATGATGGTTATTTTTGCACACAAAAGACACCTAAAATGTCCAAACACTGATTATCTGTCATTTTACTTCCATATACATAATACACACTTGAACTCCATCTTAGGAAGCCTACAACCAGTTAGATGATAACACATACAAAGAATCAGCTTATAATAACACAAAAAAGTAATATCGTCTACAAACACAAGAATAAAAGGAAAAACAGATACTTACAATCCAAGGGTATCGAACAGAGAAGCAAAAGGTAACCTCAAAACTGGACCACTATGTGCATTACCCTCAGTATCTACACGATCAACTGCAAGCCAGAAAAATATGTACTCCAGTTATCTGAATGAAACCTCATAATAAGAATACATAAAGAGATAACTAAAGCATCTTACATTCAACATCAATTGCATGTTCCAAGGCCTTGCAGTAAGGGTTGTCAGAAAAATATCTACTCCTTTTCAAAAGCGAATTTGAAGTAGTGGTGTCATTACTTTTATCTGTTATTGGCTCGTTGCCACAACACATTTATGTTAATGAGTGAAAATAAGTAGCACATGGAGACTGCAGTTGGCCAAAAGACTTCTTGAGCCTTCACCACTTGAGACGTTGCTGCATCAAGACATTGTCCAGTAACTACAATGCGCTAAAAGTTACTCCTTCTGGTTTTCTATGACTAAGTTGGTAACAATCACGTACGGCAATCTTTTCTAAAATGCATTCACATGGTAACGCAAGTATTTAGACTACAACTCATTCAAATCACACTAAACTTATCTGAACTCTTGCCTATTCCAATTTGCCTTATATATTTTCAAAACTAAACAATTTGCAGAACTATAAATGTCAAAATTCCATGCTACTCTACTCTATCTATTTTCTCAAAATGTAGAAAACTAGTCATAGATTGCAGCTAACTAAACTTTCCTAATCAATTGCAGATACAATAAGAGAAGCCCATTCAATTTCACATAGCCATATACTCAATTGCCCATTCAATTGCCCATGCTTCCAATTTCTGAACCAAAACATTGCCATGAACGAACAATAAGTCAAAAAACTACCTGTAATCAGAATCGGAGAAGCATTGCAGGAATCGAAGGGAGCTGCTCTTCTTGGGAACCAAAGACAGAGAAGCTGAGCTGAGCTGAGAGACGGTGCGAGTGAGAGAGAGAGAGAGAGAGAGATCTGAGCTTTTGAGAGAATTTGAAATTGAAAACTGAGAATGAAGAGCGATTGGTACCTGGAGACGGGGTGATGGTCCAACCCCGTCGAACATTATGAAGGTCACCGTCGACTAGGGCGAGAGCTTTTGTGGCGGGAGATGAGCTTTTGGCTTCGACTAGGGCGTTTAGTGACTTTGTAAAAGCTAGGTCTAACAAAATTTCAAATTTCTCCTAAAATTTAGAATAAAACGGACAGTTTCCCTCACAATTTTTTTTTATTTCAAAGTTTTGACAGGTTTGCCACATGTTGTCATTCTGAAAAATTTTCAACAACGTGCACACCCACTTGTTGATTACTTAATTGACAACTTGCAGATAACAACACGCAAAGTAAGTTGTTGATAACCAAATTAACCATGTGCAAATGATGCGTGTGGTGTTAAATGGTTTACTACAACGCACATTATTTGCTCGTCGTCGAACACTGTAAGTAACAACGAACATTTAGAGCATGTTGTTATTGTGATGTTGTGGTAGACTACTTTTCTTGTAGTGAGATTGATGTGTGCTCTATATACATGGAAGTTTCCAGTTAGCTAATTGTTGTTATATATGTGTGTGCTCTATAAACAGAATAGATTAGATTTGTATATCTTCATTCTTTGTACACATTTCAATTCGATTCAAGATGTGAGCATTATTAATATTTCATTTTAAGTTGTTATAGTTGTAAGTTGGATTTCGCCATATGTATACATAGAAGAAATATAATAGATTTATTTTATTTCAATTTGTTCATAAGTTGTGTTGGCTCAAGCACTTCTAATTTCTTGGATGTGGAATCTCAAATGAAGAGAAAAACGCCATGAAAGCTAATTCAGTCCTAGTGCATGCATGGAGCTGAGCTTTTAACTCTTATTTTACTTAAGGCTTGATCATTAATATGCTTCAAGTTTTGTCTTGTCTTCATTTTTTCGTTAGAAACTGCTGGTAAAGGACATAGATATGGTGCTTTTGATTTTCATTCTGACTTGTGTGACACTTTCTTTGTAAATATTAAGACGGAAGAACTTTATACCCAATTCAGCTTATTATAAATGTCAACCCTCATTCACAAAAAAAAAAAAAAAAAAAAATGTCAACCCTGCACGTGTGTATGCCTGCCGGGTTTAGTCCATCTAAAGCGGGCTTATCCGTACTTCGGACCATGTTTAAACCGGCCCATTTATTATCGCGCAGTGCTTCGGTCGACCCATTTACTTGAACATTAAGCCCGGCCCAACCCATGACCTATATTGTGCCGAGCCGTGCTTGTTTCGGGCCAATAAACAGGCGGTGCTTAGACCATCTCAAAATTAGGCACAATTTTAAAATTTTAATTTGATTTTTTTTATTTTGATATTTGTAATTGAAAATTAATTTTATATACTGAACTACTTAGACAAATAAAATTCTAAAACACAATTCCTAATCTTAGTTTTCTAAGATTAGTTCCTAATAGTTTTTTATATTACACTATAAGAAAGAAAGAAATAAAAAAATCAAAAATGTATTGTTTTTTATAAACATATATTTGTTATAAACTAGAGAATAAGAGAGAGATAGAAGAGAGAAACAGAATGTAGGAGGAGGTAGAAGTGTGTGTTTCATTCTCATTAGACTCCTTTATATAGGAGTAGTGTTTACATCATAAGGACATAACTAATGAGCTGTTGTAAATATTATATATATGTGGCTGTCCACTGTAAATTCTCATTAGTTATGACAAAACAATGATATATTGTTTTATTTCATTACTTTGTCAAAGTTAATAGAATAGCACAGGTGGAGTTGTTATAAAATTTTGAATAGAGATGTCTAATGTTCAAATCTCATCATTGAAAATCTTTTATATTTTCAAAAATAAAAGAAAATTTTATGTTTATAACGGGCCGGCCGGTTACTATATCGATCTCTATTTTTTTTTCTTTTAATATGTTAAGAAAATGGAGATTCAAATTTAAATCTCGTTCATAAGTATAGATACAGTAAAACTACAATAAATTAATAAAGTCAGAACCGCGGAAAATTATTAATTTAGCAAGATTACTATTTCATCGATAAATTAATAATTATTAGTTTGTCAATAAAATAATGCAGAATTTTATGTTCGATGTATATTGAAATTAGTATGTACATAGTGCATACATTAGATCAAGACATACACTAAACAACAAATTAACAGTTCTATAAAAGATTAAGTGTTATAACTTTATTAAATTGATGACAGGACAACAACCATTGCAAATTGTTTCCGGCATTGGAAGATCCGCCCAGTTGAAGGGATGGCTTGTCAAACATAAGCTGGTGAAGATAAAGGCATCATAGAATTATCTCAAGTCGTTTCTACTCTAAATTATGCAAGGGCGATGGATGTGGAACTTCTTTTGAATTATTTAAGTGAAAATGATGCATTAATGGAAAAGCCTACGGATGAAGAGATTATTCAAAAGTAATGGATACACCTAATGATGATGATCATGATGACAGTTGTGTTTTTTTTTAGTTGACATATTGTTTTAGTTGGTTTCTTAGCTTTTATGTTTTTTTTTTTAGTTAGTTATTTCGCTCGGCAGTTGAATATTGTTCGATTGAGGGTGGTCTTGGCCTAGACTTTATAGTTAGCATTAGAGCCAACTTCAAGTATAGGGGTCAAGTTATAGTGTAGTGGGGTTTTAGAAGTAAGGAATATCGTACCCTAGGGATTGGTAAATCTCACTCTAGTTAGGGAAGTCCTAAGATAAACTTGAGAGAATATGCAAATTATAAATGTACAATCACATATAAAGGCTTACAAGTGAACTCAAGTTCACGGTGAGTGTGCAATGTGTTGTGTAGTGATTTGATTTGATATTTGGAATAGTGTCAATTCAAATTGAAACAACTAGAGCAACTAAAGTAAATTAAGCTAAGCTAAACAAGTTGTATGTTATCAAATGGATGGGAGTTAGAGTTCAGTTTGTCCACTATAGCCTCCCTTGCATCATTGATGCTCAAACTACAAGTGATGCAATGTCAAATACTCAATTACCCTCTTAGCATCCAGGCAAGACTACTAAGGCCTAAACTTCTATCAATATAACATAGAAAGCAACCACTATTAGAATTATGCCATCAGACATCACCACTATTAAATTGGTCGGAATTGCACGTGATGTAAAAAATACATCCTAACATCGGTTTATGATATATCGATTTCTATTGTGATTATAAACATCGGTCGTTAAATTAACCGATGTGTAAAGTCTCATTCAAAAATTTTGAAAAATTTGCGGAGGGACTAAGTTAAAAATTTTAGAAACGCGGGGGGACTAAATTTTCATTCCCTCCATTCCTCCAACACTTTTTTTTTCACTCTCTGAAACTTTCTAACAGTAATGACTAACTCTCACTCCTTCCAAACCCTACTCTCCCACCACCCCCCCCCCCCCCCCCCCCCCCCCCCGGACTCTCACTCTCTCTCTATGATGAACAAGCTCCGAAATTTGGTCTTTTCCCTTAAACTCTGTTCGATCTCCACCGCAATCCTTTTTCTCTTTCTCTCCGTTCTCTATCTAACTCAACAAATTGAGCATCACAGAACTTGGTGGCCACTGTGTTGATCTAGACCCAGGGCTTATGGGCTTATTCTTTTTGGGTATTTCAATTTGGCTCTTTCCAGTCGTTCCTCTTCCTCTCTCGTGTGAGGTCATTCAACTCAGATGCTTTCAATTCAATGGTGAGGTCATTTGTGCGAGTTTCATCTGTCCGAGCGCAATTTCGATTCAACTCGGGTGTTTTCTCTTCTCTGCTGACGGAGAGTTCGCGTCTTGGGTCAGTTCTCAACCTCTTTTTGCTTGGTTTCTGTTTTGGGCTTCTTGTTTTTACTGGTAGATTGGCGCAGGCCTCTGGAGATCGGAGACTGGGGCGTTGGGATTTCGATATGTTTGGTTTTTATTTGATGACGGTGGCTGCACAGAGACTGGGTGAACGGAAGATGGTGGTGACTGGGTGTGTGGCGGCGGTCGGGGATTCGGATCCGGCAGTAGGGTTGTTGACCCTCTGCGTTTGGGGATGGAGACGGTGGGAATCCAGGCTCGGGTGTTGATCTTCTTCATGAAATTGGGCATGCGAGCTTTGTGTTTGTGGTGGTGGGTGATGTGTGGTCAACGACGATTGGGGTCTGGTATCGGCGGCGACTTGACGACCCTGGTGGTGGCTCTTGTTTGGAGCTCAATTCATGGCCTTGTTTTTGGTGACAAGTCTGTTCAGGTCAATGGTATTACTAACTCAACTGTTTTTAACTAATGAAAACCAGAAAAGACTGGAAATTTAAGTTTATGTTCTTGAGTAGTTTAGTGAAAAACGTGAACTTGAATCTGCATATGTAGCTAACTCAACTATTTTGATCTAGAACTATTTTGTAGCTGTTCATGATTGTTCTTATTAGTTGTTTGATTGATCTTGAGCTTTATATATGTAAAGGATCGATCTATTTTGATGCGGTGATTTGATTTTAGTGTTTATGTGATTGACTTTGGTGGAATTGAAGCTATACATAATATGTGAGAGATTTGATTTGATTATAACTGGATTTCGTTGTGTGATGTATTGATTTGATTGTGATTTATGAAGCTCACTTTCGCAACGAAAGAGATTGATGTAACGGAATGGAAAGGGGACCTGCTTGCTATTGGTGTTATAGAGAAGGACTTGAGGAAAGATCAGAACTCGAAATTCGAAAATCCGATATTGAAGAAGCTGGATTCTTGTTTGGGTGGGGTGTTGGCTGAGGTCTCGACTAAGGAGGACTTCACAGGAAAGTCTGGCCAGTCTACGGTTATTAGGCTTCCTGGTCTTGGCTCGAAGAGGGTTGGCTTGTTTGGGCTCGGACAATCTACTTCGTCTACAGAAGCTTTTAAGGGTCTTGGGGAGCCTGTAGCAGCAGCGGCAAAGACTGCACAAGCAAGTGATATTGCTATTGTGCTTGCTTCCTCGGAGGGGCTTTCTGCGAACTCTTGCAAAGCTTCTGCGATGGCATCTGGTACTTTGATACACAATTTTTTTATTCTAAGTTGGCCTTTGGTTCAACTATTCAAGTTATGGTGATAGTTGTTATAAACAGTGTGGAATTGCTTGACTTGTTGTAGCTAGGAGCTGTTTTGGGGATATATGAAGACAATAGGTATAAATTTGAGTCAAAGAAACCAGCTCTTAAGTCTGTGGACATTCTTGGTCTTGGAACTGGACCTGAACTTGAGAAGAAGCTCAAGTATGCTCAAGATGTTGCTTCTGGAATAATACTTGGGAAAGAGCTCACGAATTCACCTGCCAATGTTCTCACACCTGGTTCGTTTTAGCTCTACTATTGCCATTTTGGTGGGCCATACTTGTAATTTTTATGTTGATTGAGGTATATCTAGTATTGACTGGATGTGATGATGATTATGTTTTCAAGGAAACTAGCAGAAGAGGTCTCAAACATTGCTTCCTTATATAGTGATGTTCTATCTGCAAAAACATTGAATGAAGAACAATGCAAAGATCTGAAAATGGGTTCCTATTTGGATGTGGCCGCAGCTTCAGCAAATCCTCCATATTTTATTCAGTTGACCTATAAACCCCCTGGTGAACCTGCTAAGCTTAAATTAGCATTGGTGGGTAAAGGTCTGAGTTTTGACAGGTGATTACAGATTACTTACAACAATGTATTTGTCACAGCTTCTAATGGAAAGACCATTGAGGTACTGTTTCTGTGGTGGTCAGAAATGCACATCATATTATTGATGATAGGTTGACAGTAGTAGTACTACAAGCAGAGGAGCCATGTTTTTGTAAACTAAAATTTTTTGTTTGCTTCTATTCCTACTTGCAGGTCAATAACACAGATGCTGAAGGCAGACTGACTTTGGCAGATGCATTAGTATATGCATCTGGGATTCCGCATGTTCTGGATCTTATGTCAAAATTAGACTTCTGATTTTCTATACAGTTTAGATTTTACTATTGGTTGGTTATAGCCCTCTGTAGATTAAGCTCTATCACCAAGGAAAGAGTTTTAGGTGTTATAGAAACAAGATGGTATTGTCTCAGAGTTCATGTTGTGTTGGTGTTTAATGTCAAACATAGAGATTTTAGGAGACTTTTCTTCTTGGAACTCTCTTTTGGAGAATGAGGAAGTTTGGAGTGTAGGATGCAAGTACATTAAGCAAAGTAGCTTTAATCTATATTTACTTATGTGTCTATATAGTTTTGTATTTCTTGTAAAGTTGTTGTTTTCTTCTTACAACATCGTTCTTAAATAACTTGGCAATGTGTACTTTTCATTGTAGGTCAGGGAAATGTTTTATCATGCATTTAATGGGTACATGGACCATGCTTTCCCACTTGATGAATTAAGGCCTCATTCTTGTGGGGGTGAAGATAGCCTCAGTGGATATGCCGTAACTTTGGTAATACAAATCACAAATTCTTATTTTAAATTATTTCTTTTTGTATTTCTGCGATCTTCTTTTTAATGTTTGTATTCTTAAACTGTTGTGCAATGCGTCTGTCATTTTGTTGTCACAGATTGATGCTTTAGAGACACTAGCTTTACTTGGTGATCGGGACGGCTTTGTTGCCTCTGTTGAATGGATTGGTAAAAACCTTCAGTTTAAAATAGTGAGTATAGTATTTGTCTTTCTTATCACTCCTTGTAGCTCTCTCTCTCTCCATGGTTTCTGAATTGCCTTTTTAAATGTAAGATTTTGATGTTGTGTTTTGGGTTATATGCATGAATTGCATTAAACTTTTTTAATTTTATTTATTTGTTTATTTATTTTATTAGTATTTATATAGACCTAATTTCTTGTTTTCTGGAAGATATCTCATTAGTTTAGTTGAGAGCGTTGCATTCAGTATAATGATTTAACTACTTCAAATCAAGGTTATACCAAGAGGCTAGTTCTCAAGACCTGTAAAAGTTATTTTACATGATTTTGAAGATGACAATTGTTGTTGACTTGTTACATGTGAAATTATCTGGCGTAATATATAGTGGTAGATTGTTATTGTGAATATCTGTCGTTGAATTGTTTCCCTCATGATCTTGGTCTCATTGTTATTATAGATTCTAAATATATATGTATGTATGACTACTATCCTTATGATATTTATCCATTTATGATAGGATGGAGTTAATGTTATACATGTTACTTTGTTTGTAATGAATGACTTCATCCATCGAACTTTGAATTGTTTGATTGTTGTAGAATAAGACGATATCTGTTTTTGAGGGGGTTGTGGCCAGAGGCCAAAATGTCAACAACATTTATGGGCTGGTTGCAGATGAACTTGTAGAAGAGTTTTCTAACCCTAGCAATGGCGTTACATACCCTGTTTAGGTTTGATAACTAAACTGACAGATTTTCCATATGTATAATTTATGTTTGCAATCATATTGGAAAAAATTGGTAATATTAGTTGTTTCATTTACAGATACCTATTATTAGAAAGATGGCTCTGCAAAAGTTGATGCAAAATCTGCCGGTATTACTGTAACAAATGTTATGAAGGTCACATTGCAATAAGTGACCACTTCGAACAAATTCCATGTAATTAGTAGGTCAATCGGAGTTTTATTTTGCCTATTTTGTGAACTGTCAAGGATGATGATTTTGGACAAAATACCTCAATATTCAAATCACTTTTGTCAACTGTGGATATTGCATTTTATAGCAGCAGCTGCATATTTTGTGGACATCAATCCTCTCATTCCAAAGTGATGTCTATGTATAAAGTTTAAATCAGTTATAACTATAAAAACTGATGTCCACTAAGAGAAATACATCAGTTTCAAAATTAAAATCGATGTCCCATTAACCACAGGAAATTGAATTATTATGCTGGAATCGATGTGCCACAAGTATCGTGCTTTAGATAGAGATCGATGCCCAATATAAGTATTGCCATCGATGAAGACAAGAAAACTGATGTTACGAAAATCTACGGACATCGTTTTTTTTTAGAGATTCGATATATTACAAGGCATTAGACATCATTGTTTTACCAGAATCGATGTAGTATAAGATAATTAACATCGTTTTTCTTTTGGAATCTGATGTTAATGTAAGTAAATAGATCGGTTCATACAATATTAAATTGTGTATATTGAATATGAAATCGTGGGATATGAGGCAAATTACGCGTTTAAATCATGAACAACAAGAAACGTTCATGGGAACTGATGTGTGAAATAATATCAGTCATCGTTTTTAAATAAATAACGATGTTAAAATGCATAGTTGGGCTGTAGGATCTATATTTCTATAAGCATTAAAGGCAAAAAGATTAGGGTTTAACAATATATAAACATACAAATTTGTCATCATTTAAACGTATTTACATCAATTTATAATTAAGAACCGATGTAAATAATGATACCAGACATCGGTTTTTGCCGATGTCTGGATTTTCCGGACCTTTCTCATCACCCACTAAGACATCGGTCGGAATTCTTTTTCTCATCGGTTTTTGGCCGATGTCTGAGGCCATAATTCTAGTAGTGAACTCACTCCTTGATTTCTATCAATTATACCATAATCGTACAATAGAAAACAACTCACACTTGAATTCTATCAATTGTACCATAATCGTACCATAGAAAACAACTCACGCTTGAATTCTATCAAATCGTTAATAAGGAAAACAATTTGCACCTTGTCCCCCTAAAAACCTTTAATAAGGAAGCAACTCACACTTGGTTCCCTAAAAAGACGTAATGTCATGAGTTATCAATAACCAGTTCTCGTTACCCCATGAATCACCTATATGACAGACAGACTAGAGCTCTAACTGATCATATCCACTAACCCGGCCAAAGGCGTGAAGTCCCGATTTTCTACCCAAGGTCATAGACCTTCGTTCCTCGAACTTTTCAATCCCAAAGAGCAAAACATTAAAACAGTCGCACAGGACTCAAAATGTTACACAATTCACAATGCTTTCCAAAACAATCGAAATCAACATTTCCATAGTCATTGTTTTCCGAAAAGCCAAAACACAAAACAATAAAAAGCATCAATTCATGCATATTGTTTTCATACACAAATCTCAACGCTTTCAAAACAATTGAAATCAACATTTCCATAGTCATTGTTTTCCGAAAAGTCATAACACAAAACAATAAAAAGCATCATTCATGCATATTGTTTTCATCAACCCATAAATTCTCCAAAATATATATATATATTTCACTTAAATATATATATATATATATACATACATACATAGTCATTCGCTCAGGAATGCCTATTAAAACCAACTATAGTTCACAATCAAAAATCCGAGTAAACATAGTATACTTAAACCCATTTTCCTACCTGTGAACCGCAGTCCTATGAACCGTAGTCAAACAAGTTCATATCATTTCAAACAAATATCTTTTTCAAAATATTTCACATGCGACTTATAAATTAACTCCAAATAATAAATAAATCTGTTCATAAATGAACCTTATGAGATTACTCAACTCGAAACTCCCGCTGTGTCTTCACACCACTAGACTACTTACAGAACGCTCTCTGTCAAGCACCTACAGAAATACAGCCTTGATTCATTCAACGAATCCCCAAATCGAACCAAAATCTCAAAGTAACGCCAAATTAAGGCGAAACCACTTTCGAGACCTCCCAAAGTCTTCGGAACACTTCCACGATCGATGTATCCAAACCACAAGTCGATTCAATGCTCAAATCCTCGCGGATTGAATAAATTCACTGGTATGAAACGGTAAAAATCAAAACAAATCCATACTATCCAAAATTGGCGAGTAGAACATATATAATATCAGAAATAGTTCCCTAGATGGTCAAAACACTGCCGGAACGCTGCCACAGGCGGTGGCGCACCGCCGCCGTCCAAAACTCATTATTTCCCAAAACTCTCAACATCAAAATTGTTCATCTATGCATGCTTGACATTTTTCATAACTAGCTTGAAGTCAGAAAACAAGCGTAAAGGGTCGAAAATTACCTCACAAACTTTGAATTTCTGCTCAATCCGAGTTGAATTGATTTCCACGTAAATCGATCCAAACAAACACCATAGATCGATCCAGAAGGCTGCTACGAACTCAAAACAGGAAGCATGAAGCCACGACATCATCGGAACTGTGTTTTCCGATCTGGTCCGAATGCCCCAAAGTTCGCCGCCTTGTACGCGGTCACCGCCGAGAATCGCCGCTAGAAGACACCAGAGGGAGGAGCACACAGCGAGGACGAACGATCTGGAAAGTTTCACCGCCGGAGCTCACCGGAAAAGTCTGGTCGGATCGACCGGGTCCGGGTCCGGTCAGCCTGATATTTTTTATTCTAAAGGTGCAGTCGAGAGAGAAGAGAGGTTTCCGGAAATGGAAAGTGGAATTTATGGAATGATTTTCGGAAATTCCCTATTTATACTAAATTGGAAACTTCTTCCAAAAGCCATAACTTCCTCATACGAACTCTGATTTTCGCTTTCCACATGTTCACGAACTTGTATCGATGTGCTCTACAACTTTCGTGAAGGAAGTTTTCGGAGAATCTCAATGAATAAAAATTCAACCTTTGTCACCCCCCTAAAACCATACTTTTCGAATAATAATTCATCTTAAACACTTCCGCTCCGTCCACGAGCCACGAAACCGTCCAATTACCACTAAATTAATTCCGAAAAATCCTCAGAAAATAATTACAAATTTTCAGGCCATCACATTCCACCCCCTTTAAAGAAATTTCGTCCAGAAATTTAAAGGTACAAAACCAACAAGTACGAATGAACTCATCCCCAAAATCCTATTCTTATTCCCCAGCAAGAAAAGCACTCATTCATAAGCCTCCACAGGGTATTGAACTAGTCAATTATCCCCGATCAAAGTTTCTCTGTAATCCATACAGAAAGCAATCCAAACACTAACAACGATCACCACATCTTCTATTTCAACAACACTCACTACTAGAATTATGGCCCCAGACATCGGCCAAAAACTGATGAGAAACAAAAACCCGACCGATGTCTATGTGGGTGATGAGAAAGATCCAGAAAATCCAGACATCGGTTTTTAGCCGATGTCTGGTATTCGTTTAGACATCGGTTCCTTATTATAAATCAATGTAAATAGGTTTAAATGATAAAAAACTTGTATGTTTTACTATTTATAAACCCACATTTTATTGTATTTAATGCTTAAAGAAATATAGATTATACAATATAAGTTTGCGTTTTAACATCGTTATTGATTTAAGAACCGATGACTGATACTGTTACAGACATCGGTTCCCATAAACATTTCTTGTTCTTCATGATTTTGAAGCGTAATTTGCCACATATACCACGATTTTAGATTCAATATACAAAGTCTAGTATTGTAGGAACCGATATATTTACTTACATTAACATCAGTGTGTAAGGAAAAAACGATGTTAATAATCTATTGCACATCATTTCTATTCAAAAAACGATGTCTGGTATTCAGTAATATATCGTTATTGACAAACAATCGATGTCTGTGTATTGAAGGTATCATCGATTTTCATTTTGGAACTGATGTCTGGTACTTATAATATATCGTTTTTGACAAGAAATCGATGTCTGTATATTTTAGTAACATCTATTTTCATTTTGAAACTGATGTTTGGTACTCAATAATATATCATTTTCAATAAAAATAGATGTTTGTATATTTTAATAACATCGATTTTCATTTTGGAACTGATGTATCTATATTACTGGATATCAATTTTTATGGTTAAAACTGATTTCAACTTTATATATAAACATCGGATTCTATAAAGAGGATGATGTCCACAAAATGTGTAGCTGATGCTATAAATTACAATTTCGACAGTTGACGAGTGATTTGAATATTGAGGTATTTTATCTAAAATCATCATCCTTAACAATTTACAAAATGGGTAAAATAAAACCCCAATTCACCTACTACAATGCTACCTAGCAATTAGTATTCTTTTTTGTTCATAATTGAAGAAAGCGCTTCGTTTACTACATTGGAATCTTGAACATATCTGAAGCAGTTGAGACTGACATTCGTCGCACTTGGTGTGTTGTCTCCACAACCTGCATACAAATTCACTTGCTTAGAAATATCTCTTACACTTGACTAGATAAGACCAATACAAAGTCAAATATGTAAGACTTAGTATCACACCGTTGAAGTCATTCATTTATCCATGCTTTCAGCAAAGCTGGCAACGAGCTCATCCTGTAAAGAAAAAATGGTGAACAAGTATTTCAACTATATCAGATTCAAAGATCTTATGTAGTACAAGTTCACATTCAATAAACTGAAGTTCATATTCAATTTTTATAGATTTTAATTACCAATAAATGCAAAAGAGTCTGTATCTTCTTCAATGAGCTTCATCATTGCTTTGGCTTTAGAATCCATCTCTGTATGAACAAATGTTGGGTCAGTAAGGAACGCAGCCTTAAAATATTTAAGGCATCTACGTGCAAAAACTGTGCAAAACATGCTCAAGTGTGAGTGCTGAGGAGACAGGGAAACCCAACAAAGGTATTTAAGCTACCATTGGAACCTTTTCACTTAATTCCAGGAAGAGGTGACATTACTAGTTAGATATTTTGATTCTTCTTTAATATCAGGCAGTCTTCTTGATTGGAATGTACAAAGTTGAAGACTTTAAAAAACAAGGGAAAATAAGAGTAAGGGTGCCAAATCATACTAATAAGTTCCTAATACTGAGATAGTAACAAACTGGTTGTGCATAGTCATTAAACAAGATGGATTTAAGTTGGAAGAAGATTCAGAGAACTAAAATTTGGACCAAGTCAAATACTCCTTGCTATTATTTGAAGTCTGGAAGGCAAATTTTTGTTGACTAGTGAGAAGAGTTGGATGTATAAGATGATGAGACTGCTTCACTGTCTCCACATGCTTGGTATCCTAAATTCTAGCGTTGATGTGATAAGAGAAGCATAGAAATTGGAGCTTCTATCAGGTATATAGATAACCAAGTAACTGGGAGGATAGTATCAAGACCTGTAAGATTTTCTTGAGCCATTTTGAGTTCTTTGGGCTAATGTGACTACCCCACCACCAAGAATACAACCGTCTGGACTCAGACTATAACAGGGTTGGCATGATTCCAGCACAGCACAACAACAAAACTAGTTTTGACTTGGCAAATGATGGGTCCCTATACAAGTAACAATAGACTACTGAAAGGGATCCATTGCAAATGGTTTAAACACACAGTGTGACAACAAACTGTAAAGTGGCCTACGAATATTACTGGAAATTGACTATGTAACAATTAGCTACCCATAACAATTAGCTACCCTACAAAAGAATACATTTTCCTCAGTTAATTTACAGTTCATGTCTTTTTTCGTTCTGGTGCTTCAAAACTGAGCCATTGGGATATCTTCCAAAAAAAAACACCATATATATTAATAGATTTATTTCAAGCATTGTTACCCAGTTTATCATCACAATGTCATCAAGTACATAATATAATCCCCCTTGAGCATGAAGGTTCTCTTGCAGATAAGCAGAACCAAGGGAGCAAAAATATAAGCACAAAATATAGAAATTCCCTTTAGCAATAGATTATCTTCCTGAAGTTTCAGGATGCTCTCTCAGTAGTGATTAGAACACATTCCCGTTTCAAAATGACCAATAAACCAATACAGGCTCATTACTCATTTTCTCAAGCAGACAAGTTGACAACACTAATAAGAAATTCGAAACTACATATGCAAAAGGCAGTAGATGGCTTAACCCAAAATGGGGCCAAACAGAAGCTAAACACTAGGACAAGAAAATACAAAGATAAAAGAGATTGTCTACCTTTGGAGGCCCCAACCATGTAGCATCTTCCTGCTTGGGTCTTCATTTCAAGTATGGGCAACACCATGATCTCAGGGATCTATGATTGGCCACGGGAAGCAAAGACGCGCTAAAACTTTTTTAACCTCCACTCCCAGCATCAGTTTCTCGGAATAGCAATAATAGCCTGTGAAATCAAAATGAAACGAATTAAAATGAAACAAAATAAAAAACTACTGACCTATCAAATCAAAACACAATCACTACACCAATAATTGGCTATAGAGACACCCAAGCTTCATCAGTAGAAAAGTATTAGGGACAAAAATACATCCAAATCCGTCCTTATAAGTAGGAGTGACGAATTAGTAATTCGTCCCTATTTTTTGCATCTCTAAAAGCTATTAGAGACAATTGAACCCAACTATCCGTCTCTATTAATTATTGGCTGCCACATGGCAGAAAACTTAGGGACACTACAATCCGTCTCTAATAGTATTAAAATATAATAAAAAAATCTGCTTTTTATGTATAAATTATACATAAAAATCGAAATAAAATTAATAATAATAATCATTTATATTTTTCACAACAAAACTAAAACCAATCATTTTATATTAAAAATATATAGTGTGATTACACCCAGAACTAATACATAAGAGGGGGGGGGGGGGACAAGAAATAACTAAATAGTATTCTCCACACTTCCATGTAGCTGCAACCTTCAACAACAAAAAAAAACCAGTAAACATACGAACTCTTTCAATATTCCCAGGTTGCAGCTTATTTTCCCGAGCTTAAGTTGCAGCATCATCTTTTCCCTGTGCCATGAAAAAACAGAATAGATCAGCTTAAAAAAATCGGCATTCCTATCAATGTCCGTTTACATTTTTAGTTTGCACAAATACAGTAAGCTACGATACCAATGTGGCCCAAGAGTATGTAACAAAAGTTAAACCAAATAATTCATAACTACTGCAACAATCTACTTAAATGTTAAGAATGAGCATTGTATGATACTAGATCAATAATATGCAAGGCTAATGCAGTGATACGTACCTACTATGCCTAATAAAACTAAATTAAAAGGCCTAGTCCATACTTGGAAAGTGTGGTGTGAATTTAGCACATCTTTGATCTTCTATCTGAAATGCAAAACATGATATAAGATAAAAGAGGAACAAGAAAATGAATTAGTTGAGATAGATATACTTCATGTTCGTACTCTTAAATGAAAATATAATGATATCATTTTCTCTATTTTCCTCATAAGCTAATCAATTGATTAACTTTCATACAGGTCAATAATCAAATAGAGCAAACTTTGTAATTACTTAAACAAAACAAATTGATAAAACTACTGCCATTTCTAAACTCGAAAGTAACACAAGTCAATTACTCATTAGTATATTTTACATTCAAGCTATAATTATTAACAAAAGCTTTTGTCAATAGATGAATCGATGAGAGTAAAGGATAAGTGAAGAAACCCAGCTTTAGCCATGTCTACAAAATACGAAGCAGAAAATAGAATAAACTTTGTTTCAAATTAAGCCAACTTTCCTCCTACCAATTGCTACTCATGGAGTCGCACATAGCTTCAAATAATCATGAATGCAATTTTCACAATCAATCAGAATATTTGGGACTTTATCATGCATCCAAATATAAACATTGAGAGAAAGAGAGCGGGTAGGACATACGGTACTCTAATTGAAGAGGGAACTTGGAGAAGAGAAGGCCCAGCTCGCCCTATGATCCACATAATTGTTTCGAGATTTCTCATCGCCATTGTTTATGTAATTGAATGGTATCAACTCCTCCTTAAAATCTCAGCAGATCAATCATTTAGGATTGCCAGAAAACCAACCTGCAATTTAAACCAAAAGGCAACATGCAACCGGTTAATAGAAAACCCATCAAACCAAAACCTAATTTCTACTCCAAACCATTAAATTTAACCTGCAAACCTGACCAAACGAATGGGATTTAGGGAACATTCGGAGAAATTTCCAAAATTTCAGAATCTTTCTTTTATAAAATACAGGATGATGACGAAGGATAGGGTATGAGGTGATTTCGCTTCGGAAATGGAAGGGTGCCGGGGGTTTTTACGAAGGCAGTGGCGCTATGGCGGCATGGCAACCTAGTGATTTTCTTGTCAATTCATTGTTAGATCTGATTTAGTTTGGGAGAGAGAGGAAAGCACCTATTGATAACAAGAACACCCAAGAAGAAACTGGCAATGCAAAATAGAGAAACCCATCTGGTGGCGATTCCATTGCCGACCTTGTGAGGTCTGCTCATACCTATTTCATTCACAAAGGCTTCAGCTTTAAGGAACCTTCTTCTCTTTTGCTTAACCTTTTGCCAGTGAGGTGGGGCTGAGGAGCGATATGAAAGAACCCATTAGAGACTAGGATAATCAATAGAAAAAAGAAAAAAAGAACACTTCCAATCAGCTCAATAGAGAACATTTGAGTACCTGGACTTTGGATCTTCCAAAATGGGTAGTGAAAAATTGAAGATTGGGATTGCCTTCATCAGTGACCCAATCTCTACAAGCCCTCTAATCATCCATGAGACCTGTGAGCACCACAGGCTGGTTATTCTCCAAGTACCTCTCCACAAACTCACTGGGATTCATCTTTTTCCCATTCGCCATCTCCATTTCAACCTCACTGAACCCGATCGGGAAATTAGGGTTTGGATTGTGAGAGATCCTAGAGAAGGCGAGACTGAATCCGTTATGGCTGGATATGATAAGACTATACCACCCATTTTGGTTTGTGGGTTGGATTCGATCAGACTCTACCAGATCTGTGACTTGAAAGACAATAAGGTTAGAGGCGGTTAATGAGGGAGAGACAGGTCGGAGGCGGCTCCAGTCGGCTTAGGTCGGAGAATGAAGTCGGGGACTTAGAGCACGTCAGGTCGGAGAAGAAGGTCAGGGAATCGACGCAGGTCAGCTTGGAGAATGATGTCGACAAGGTGAATGAGCTGCTGAAGTCAAATTGTGAGATTCGTTATTAGCTAGGGTTCGAAAGTTTTAGTCTATTAGAGAAAGCGAAAAAAAATACAAGTGTGGGGGGGGGGAATGAAATAATTGGTCCCCGCGGTTCTAAAAGTTTGAAACTTAGTCCCTCTGCGTTTTTTAAAATTTTTCGAACGAAACTTTTCTCATCGTTTCTCTTGGTGACCGATGTCCATAATAACAACAGAAATCGATTTTTTCACAAACTGATGTTAACATGTTTTTTAACATCAGGTGCAATCCTGACCGATTTAGTAGTGGCGATGTCTAATGACATTATTCTAATAGTGACTACAATCAACCACACTGGATCCATCGTAAGCCTCATTATCAATATAGACATAATAAAATATGCCGCAACCACATAAAATCTTGGAGATAAGGCTGACCTAAACATTGAATCTCTACACCTTTTTACAGGAATCTCAAAAGGTTCGACAACCTTGGTGGTAACCTTCCTTTCTTGCCAAATATCACCACACCCTCCATGAGTGAGACCTTCAAGAACATATAGACACTCACATCAAACTCAACCTATCTCCCCTTTCTAATATGCATAAACCCTTACGTTTACACATATCCGTTGGAATCCTGCCCTTGAAGATTCGAGATTCTTCTCAATAGTCTCCCGAACAAACTCAGGATTCCACAATTCTTTATCTCCAATATCTCCAACTTTTGCCCAGCGGACAGGAGAGCTACATGAACTACCATAACAACTTTATATGGCGCCATCCCACTACTGTAGTGACAACTGTTGTCATACGAGAACTCCACCAAAAATGAATGAGTCTCTCAACTCCCGTTGAAATTTAACAGATGGTAATACAACTAACTCTACCATCCCCACATGTGAGAACTCATCCCTTGTTTGACCCAGAATAACTCAGAAAATCAAGGTACATCGTATCGTGATACTTCCAAAGAAAATCTCATAATCCACTCCTGATTGCACAAGTGTCAAACTCATATGCAGTCTCCAACCTAAGCCATTCCTTAACCAATTGATCAGCTCGTTAATCCATCTACGGATAAGACGATGCACTCACACTTTGAGTGATCCTCGTGGCATTCCTGGAAAGTCACCAACGTCAAGGTACAACATGCGTCCAGATCAACAATCGATATAGGTACCTTACCTAATATCGCAATTCTAACGCACCCTACCATTCCACTTGGAGGTAATCTAAACATCTCATGTGTGCTACATGCCCCTAATCTAGTAACTTCCCCAGTCAACCACGATAGGCGAGTAGTATTGGTCCCCTCAAAAACAGGCAAAACATGTTGTACCAAAAGCGGTGCTTCCACTTCACCTTCCCGATAAAACTCCTTCTGAAGGGGAAACCTTGCCTCTACCCTTAGCACTACCTCTCAGAAGATCCATCACCTAATGAACATAGCGTAACCACAAGGCATTCTCAGTACCACACTAAGAACATAAACCCTACTCAAAGATCTGCTTAGATACATCAGAGTCATTTTAAACACATAACAATTTGCTAAATAAAATGCCTGCTAAGAAGCCATGCTATAAAATCAAGTAGCCATCTTTTGATAAGTACCTTCCAATCCAAAATATGTAACGGTCTAACCTAGCAAGGTACAACTACTATTTGGTTAAATACTTGTACCAATGCTATATGCAAGCATAGGTCAAACACCATAACCCAACAACCAAACAACTATGATTGTACCAAGGAGATCATTCCCCACAGCGGAAGGCATTCTGCCCAATAAAGCGGATACTTCGGATCCTGCTTGGACAAAACGAAAGATATTGTCGATAAATAGAAGTACGTCTTATTCATTAACATCTTGGAAATATTCCGCCATAGTTAGGGCGGTTAAACCAACCCTCATACGAGCTCCAGGCGGTTCATTCATTTGACCATAGACTAGAGCCACTTTTGATTCGGGAATATTTTGTTCATTAATTACGCCGGATTTTTTCATTTCCATGTAAAGATCATTTCCTTCACGAGTACGTCCACCCACTCTGCCAAATACGGATACATCCCCATGAGCCTCGGCTCGGTTATTGATAGAGTGAATAGATCTGCCATTTCTTGAAATCTCGCTTCTGTTTCAAAATCGTGGTGTAACGTGTATCCCCCCTGTTCCGGTCATGGAATAGATGAAATAAATCACAAAATAGATTTTTGTTCAAGAATGAAATCTTATTGGAATTGTCCAGTTCATCCTTTGGAACCATATCACATCCCGGATCTGATGAAATAGGATGAATTGAGAAGGTATTTTGTAAATACGTGAGAACAATCCGTAACAACAAAATCAGAGTTCAATCCAGAGGTTATCATTCCTCAAAAGACTGTAACTCAACGGAACCTACACAAGTTCCGCTACAAAGATACAGGGCAACCTTATGGTTCTATGGACTTATGCCCTGCCTCTGGGTCTAGCTCAACCCCTAGCTTTGCCTCCTTGATGATCCATTTCCTGAGAAGCACGACAACGTGCGATCAATACTTGCATAACCCTCAAACACAAGTATAAGTCAACGTTATGACTAAATCACCCACAACACCATGTCAGAGGAACAAATCCCATCCCCCACTTAAATCAAGAGTTAAATCTAAAGGTTCTCACTCCTCAAAAGATCTTAACTCATAGAAGCTACCCAAACTTCCACACTTACACCTGTGAGCCGACACTACCTTGAAGACTCACTTTCCAACGCTCATTGCATACCCAATGACTATATCAATACCGAAGAGTATACGATGGGGATCCGCTACAGACGGGCCATCACTCGAGGAGTACTGATTGTCACCAAAAATTCGCCTTACGCTCTGATACCAAACTGTCACGCCCCTGATTTTTAACACAATTTAAAAATCGATATACGATCGCATAATTATATATACGTGATTCGTCCAACCATCAATACCAAATACCTGGAAAACTTTTTCCCTTTATACAACATACATATTGATGTCCTGAACCCACTATGTCAATATTGACCTGCCCACAAAGTCATATATTACATAAGCTTACAAATTAAATTGTCAACAACAAAATAAAACGTAAATGCTCCTCAGAGCTTACTACAACGGAAGTCCAAAAAGTCACAAAACTGGCTTCTTACATTAAGTTGCAAGTATGCTATCCCAACTTCAGCCACGATTTATTCTAACATGCAGGATTAACTCCTACACCGTTTGAATAGTGCACAGAGTTGTCACACAATAAACCCAATATAATACCAACTATAGTGCACCGAGTTGTCACGTAAATATATATATACATAGTCATTCACTCAGGAATGCCTATTAATACCAACTATATTTCACAATCGAAAATCCAAGTAAACATAGTATACTTAAACTCATTTTCCTACCTATGAACCGTAGTCCTATGAACCGTAGTCAATCAATTTCATATCATTTCAAACAAATATCATTTTCAAAACATTTCACATACGACTTATAAATTTACTCCAAATAATAAATAAATCCGTTCATAAATGAACCTTGTGAGATTACTCACCTCAAAACTCCTGCTGCGTCTTCACACCACTAGACTACTTACAGAACGCTCTCTATCAAGCACCTACGGAAATACAGTCTTGATTCAGTCAACGAATCACAATTCAAAATAAAGTTCGAATCCCCAAATCGAACCAAAATCTCAAAGTAACGCCAAATTGAGGCGAAACCACTTCCGAGACCTCCCAAAGTCTTCGGAACACTTCCACAATCGATATTTCCAAACCACAAGTCGATCCAATGCTCAAATCCTCACGGATTGAATAAATTCACCGGTATGAAACGGTAAAAATCATAATAAATCCATACGAACTTCAAAATTGGCATATTATATATCGAAACGCTCGTATCAACGAGTAGAACATATATAATACAAAAAACAGTTCCCTAGATGGCCAGAACACTACCGGAACCGCCACAGGCGGTGGTGCATCGCCGCCGGCCAAAACTCATTATTTCCCAAAACACTCAACATCAAAATTGTTCATCTATGCATGCTTGGCATTTTTCATAACTAGATCGAAGTTAGAAAACAAGCATAAAGGGTCGAAAACTACCTCACAAACTTTGAATTTTTGCTCAATCCGAGTTGAATTGATTTCCACGTAAATCGATCCAAACAAACACCATAGATCGATCCAGAAGGCTGCTACGAACTCACAACAGGAAGCATGAAGCCACGACATCACCAGAACTGTGCTTTCCGATCAGGTCTGAATACCCTAAACTTTGCCGCCTTGTTGCGCCGTCACCACCGAGAATCGCCTCTAGAGGACACCAGAGGGAGGAGCGCACGGCAAGGACGAACCGATCTGGAAAGTTTCACCGCCAGGGACCGCCGGAGCTAGTAGGAAAAGTCACGTCTGATCGACCGGGTCTGGGTCTGGTCAGCCTGATATTTTTTATTCTGAAGATGCATTCGAGAGAGAAGAGAAGTTTCCGGAAACGGAAAGTGGAATTTATGAAATGATTTTCAGAAATTCCCTATTTATACTAAAATGGAAACTTCTTCCGAAAGCCATAACTTCCTCATACGAACTCCGATTTCCGCGTTCCATATGTTCATGAACTTGTATCGACGCGCTCTACATCTTTCGTGAATGATGTTTTGGGAGAATCCCAACGAATAAAAAGTCAACTTTTGTCACCCCCCTAAAAGCATACTTTTCGAATAATAATTCGTCTGAAACACTTCCGCTCCGTCCAATAGCCGCGAAACCGTCCAATAACCACTAAATTAATTCCGGAAAATCCTCGAAAAATAATTACGAATTTCCGAGGCATCACATGATCCAAAAAATTGCAAGGTGACGAAAGATCAAGGTGTAGGGAGATGTTTGAATTCCAAGTGGTGAGAGATTTCCACAACCATGGTCCTCCTTGGCTGGACAAAGGGTCCTCCATGAGTGGCGGCTCGTCGGAAAATCCGATTTGTACTTTCCCCAAATCTGATTTGTATTTTCCCCAAATTCCATGTCTTCTCCTTGTAACTTCACTTCTTCGCATTTCAAGCCTGATTTGGTCTTTTTTAACTCAATGTGCTGTTTCCTGGAAAGAAAAACAAAATGGATTAAAGGTAATAAAAAAATATGCAAGACGAGGCAATTTCCATAGTCTTGGCCGGCGCACAATTACATAAGTAAATTGTAACTCAACATTTACCCTCATTTCTTTGCACTCTCATTGTTTTATAAAATTTCTAATAAGGGACAGGCGGGGGATTTCCATTGTGATGATCTCCTTTTGAGGTGTGTGGTTACTACAGAAGAGTCGATATCATTTAATCCTCACTAGCACTATGCCAAAAAACTTATCAGACAACTGTAGGAAACCATTGTGGGATATGGAGAGCCACCGTTGTAGACCGAGCAGTTGTCTGATGAAAATTCAGACAACGGTGGAACACAGTTGTCTGAGAAATATACAGACAACGGGTATCTGCTAAACGTGTTGTGTGAAACTCGACAGATGACTCTGCAGGTGGCTCGACAGGTGACTCAGCAGATGACTCGGCAGGTGGCTCGGCAGATGACTGGGAACCTGCACAACCTTGTTCGTGATAAGTGAGTACCTATCAGCTTATAATGTCATTCTTGGACGACCAGCACTTGGAGACCTGATGGCTAGAGTCTCATACTGTTACCTAACATTGAAGTTCCCAACACCAAGCAGTGTAAGGAAAGTTAGAAGAGACCAAGCGCTAGCATGAGCTTGCTACGCTGTGGACTCCAACCAAAATGCGGGACCTGAAAAGATGGACACCATAATGATATCAATAGAAGGCACTCAATTAACTAATGAGGTGATCCCGGCCCAAGAGGCGTTTGAAGAGAAAAGAAAGCTGAAACCCAAGCCAGTAGAAAATTTTATCATTGTTGTTCTTTCGAATGATCACCCCGAAAGAGTGGTGAAAATTGGTGCAAACTCAACAGCCATGTAAGAGAGGATATCATTAGCTGCCTTCAACAAATTGTTGATGTCTTCACATGGTCCCATGATGACATGCCAGAAATCAAACTTGAGATTATCACACATAAGCTTAGCATTGACCAGAGGACTAAGCCGATCAAGCAACGGCAAAGGCCGTCCAATTCAAAAAGTTACGCTACCATCAAGGTGGAGGTTGACAAACTCCTAAAGAATGGATTGATAAGACAAAAGAACTACTCCCGATGTGTCGAAGGTCGTGATGGTAAAAAAGGCAAATGAAAAATTACATGGATTACACGAACAACACCAAGTAGTGGCCTAGTGAATATAAGGATGAACAAGTTTATTTCCACCAAAGCACTAACAAAATGCAAAATTGCATCAGCTTGACAAACGAGACATTGCACAAGACACAGGCTAGTGGAAATGATAATTGAAATGAGAAGCAATTAATATTTCAACCATAAAGATGAGCTAAATAATTGAGGATATCAAACTACTAATGAAATATGTGCTACAAGCACCAAAATTGGCAAGAGAATCATTAGACAAAGCTCATTTAACAAATTTTCCAAATACATTTAGACCAAGAATCCATGAAAGAAAGGAAACATATTGATGAGCTTGAAATTACTGAACTGCAATTTTGGGGTCAAATTTCAAGCCATGTGTGGATAAGTTATTACTTCTAATTTGTTTGAAAAGTTGTTTGAGTTGAATACTGAGGATATTCTGCTATGAGAACAGAATGATCGATTTCTTATTTTTCTTTCCTTCTTGTAACAAAATAAAAGCAGCTCCACGGCTGGTAGTTTTGCTTTTTGTTTTTTTTTTTTTATCTTTAAAGTTGAAGTGGCTTTACAACAAGTTAAATACATTGCTTTGCAAGTCAACTTACTATGTAATTCAATTTACTTGTTAAACTTGTCTAGTTACTTGAGAGGCTTTACTCTTTTATATAGAAAGAAAATGGGTGTCAAGCATTCTAAATTAAGAAAGAGTTTTAAGAAAATTCTATAATATATTAACATATGACATACATACATTTATCATTCTCAGGACTTAATTACTAAAACAAGACCAGTGCTTACTTTACTCTAATTTAATTAATAAGGATTTTTTTTTCTAATTATCACGTTAGTTCTTCATGAGTCATCAAAATAGTATATATTACATAAAATAAGATATGTATGAGAAATATATATTAACATACCATAGCCTTATTCAAAATTTCAACAAAAAATTGGTCTCCCATTTTCAAATCTTTCGTAGCAAAAATACACGGGAAATTACACTTGAGCAAGACTATTATAAATAACAGTGTACGTGTAAGCCACCTTGTTTATATATGACGGGTTGCTTAAACAGCACCCAATCCACCACCGTATCAAATTAATATTTCCCAGAAACAGCTACCGGGAGATGGGACTACGTCTAAACAATATCATCCGAAACCACGAAGGTGTATTCAGTCCTGCTCGGAAAAGGTCATGACGTCCAAGTTAAACAAATAATTAAATAAGATAACAATGTACTGGCATGGGTTCAAGAAATCCGGCCAGAGTTATAATGAAGCACGCTACGTACACCAGTAGACAGTTTTAGTTGACAATGAAAAATGGGTTAATTACAGATCTACCTGTCAAACCCAACGTTTTTGACGCGGTTTACAATATTCCGGATTCTTCGGTACATGTCTAATACACACATAATTACATCGCTCTTTCCTTCATTATCTGTCTGGTAAATATTTTTGGGTCTGTGCAGAGAAAAATTGTTGCTATTGGGTCGGTCTTGACCATTTCTTTTGTAATATTTTGATATCTATCCACGTGCATTCACAAGAGTTTTATTTTGTAATTTAAACAATATCCTAGCTATAATCAGCGCGAAGGTTTTGGTGGACGACGACATTAGTTGATTAAAAACTTAAGAAAATACAAATAAACAATCTAATTAAGGTAATCGATGAGAAATAGGGAAGAAAGCATGGAGAACCAACCGTAAGTTCAACAAATTACACTTCCGTTTAAAAGCCTATTGCATATTTGCATTGCATCGTTTTGCACTGAAAACGAGTTAACCATATCGCGTGAGGACGTCCTATTTGGTAAGACAGTTGGTTTAGTTTAATAAAACTCATTATGGTAAAGAAATTGAAGTTTTTGTGTTATTAGGCTACGTAACTCATTACAGTAAAGTTCCCCCCAGTTTCCCTAGCAAGCTCATTTGTTTTTAAATATGCCCGAGCAACATACTTATAGACACAAGATTAGTATTAACCAGATACAATCATGCCTTCTCCTCAAGAAATGTTTGGAAAAAATTCAAGTGTAAAGGGTAGTTCTAATGGAAGTGGTGGATCTCCACCGACTGCTCAAGATGTCTGCGGCAAATAGAAACAGAAGCATGCTTCTTTAGTTCCTCTCTTCAAACAGTAGGTCCATCTCTAGTTAATTAATCTCTCAATCCTTGATCCTGCATCAAATCATTCACAAATTCTTCAGCAAACTCTCACTCTCTTAACCTCTCATCATCAATCTCTTAATCTCTCTGATTTAGACAAAGACCGAAATCCATATGATAGGCTAAAACTAGAGAAGAGAATAGGGCGAAGCCCACTAAATCCACTAGAAAAGGCTAGACAGAATACTTGAAGGACAGGTGTTAATACATTAGTGATAGACAGGGATAGAGATAGGGAAATGAGGACAGAGGATTTCAAGCCGGTGCCCACTATTATTGGGAAGTTTTTAATTTCCCAACAAAAAAAAGTCAACGAAGTTTTTTTATTTCCCAGTATATTCCCAAAGGTTATTGGGAACAAAATACGCGCGAACATAGCGAGACTCTTTCAAATAAAAGAGCACGTGTGAGACGTATTGCGGGATTGGCGGTATAGTCCTCATCCTGGGTTGCGTGAACAGAACCCAATCAACTACCGTCACACCGTCAGTCCCAGCCGCAGCAGAATTTCTCATATATTTCGCCAAAACAAGAGACTCCATCATGCTTCTGAGGCCCTGTGTTCGATCCTGGTCTGAAGAGGTGGCAACAAACTGAAATAAACAAATAAGAAACCAATGAATTTTGGGTGCACCTGTTGTATACGTACGCTGACGATGGACAAAGGTTTACAGACCCCATTTGTCAAACTTGCGATCTTAACGCGGTTTTATAAACCTCTTAGTAAATCCTTCAAGACATAATGCTTACAATATTCCACTCTCTGCTATATGTGTACGTAGACATTCACTAATACGACCTTGTTGCCTTGTTCATCTGTCTGGTTAATTTTCTGCATCTGTAATTGTTGCTGTTTGGTCGGTACGTCTTGACCATTTCTTCTGTAATTTGAGATCTTTGTCGATCCACCTACATACAGATTTGGTTTTGTACTATTTTATAATTTAAACAATTTCCTGCCTAGCTTGCTTCTAGGTTTCTGATCACGATGCACTTGTGATTTGTGTGCTGGTTTGGATAAAGTACATTAGTCAATTACAAGGTTTTGAAATATCAAATATTAATCTGATTAAGAAAATTAACGAGAAATATGAGAGAAAGCACCATGAAGAAGCTAGCAAATTTATCACGTAGTTATATTTTCGGCCTTGCATTGACTCCCATGAGAACGTCCCGGTTGGTAGGACAGTTTGGTTTAGTTTCATAAAACTCATTAGGGCAAAATAAGTTGAATTTCATGTGTTGCTTGGACATTAGGGTACGTTACTCGTTATTGTGAAGTTCCCCCTAATTTCCCTACCAAGCTCATAGGTCTATAAATAGGCACATAATCAAAGCAGATAATTTGTATCCAAAATCAGCATCCTTAAAGACACAAGATTAGTATCAACTAGTTACAAGCATAAACATGGCCTCTCCTCAAGAACTGTTTGGAAAGAGTTCAGGCGTACAGGGTAGTTCCAAGGGAAGTAGTGGATCTCAACCGACTGCTCGAGCGGTGTGCCGCAAATAAAACGAGAAGCATGGCTGTGAAGAAAGGAGTTGTGCAGAATGATGTGTCCTCTATATATATAGAAGTTTCCAGTTAGTTAATTGTCGTTATATATGTGTGCTCTATAAAAAGAGTAGATTAGATTTATATATCTTCATTCTTTGTACACATTTCAATTCGATTCAAGATGTGAGCATTATTATTATTTCATTTAAGTTGTTATAGTTGTAAATTGAGTTCCACCGTGTGTAATACATAGAACAAATATAATAGATTTATTTTATTTCAATTTGCTCATAAATTGTGTTGGCTCAATCACTTCTAATTTCTTGGATGGGGAATCTCAAATGAAGAGAAAAACGCCATGAAAGCTAGCTCAGTTCTAATATGGAGCTGAGCTTTTAACTCTTACTTTAATTAGGGCCTGATCATGAATATGGTTCAAGTTTTGTCTTGTCTTCATTTTTCAATTAGAAACTGCTGGTAAAGGACATAGATTTGCTGCTTTTGATTTTCATTTTGACTTGTGTAGCGCTTTCTTTATAAATACTAAGCCGGAAGAACTTTACACCCACTTTGGTCTAATATCAACGTCAACCCTGCACGTGGATTGATTTCAGGGCGTAAAAGTTCGAATGAATTTCTTATGGAGTGTCCTATGATACTATGATATTATGGTTGAGAATATATACATCCTACATAGGAAAAATGAGACCTGCCTATGAGTTTATAAGGGTTTAGGTCACTTTATCCATTGCCAATTGGTTTTGGATGTGAACCCCATATTACTTTATCATGGTATCAGAACGGGTTACCCTACGTGTGCATGCCTAATGACCACACGGGCTCCACGAGCACCCAAGGTTGTCCACGTGTATAGCTTGAAAATTCGCCATAAGTGCGGGGGCGTGTTGAAAATATATACATCCCACATGGGAAAAATGGAACATTGCCTATGGGTTTAAAAATGTTTGGGCCACTCCATCAATTGCCAATTGGTTTTGGATGTGAACCCCAAATTACTTTATCATGGTATCAGAGTGGGTTACCCACGTGTGCATGCCTAACGGCCACACGGGTTCCACGTCACCCAAAGTTGTCCACGTGTATGACTTGAAAATTCACCACACGTGCGGGGGCGTGTTGAGAATATATATATATATATATATATATATATATATATATATATCAAACATGGGAAAAATGGAACCTTGCCTATGGATTTATAAGGGTTTGGGTCACTCCATCCATTGCCAATTGATTTTGGATGTGAACCCCAGATTACTTTATCATGGTATCAGAGTGGGTTACCCACGTGTGCATGCCTAACGGCCACACGAACTCCACGTCACCCAAAGTTGTCCACGTGTATGGCTGTCACGCCCCGAATTTTGAATAAATAAATTCAATTCCGAAACATGAATTAAAACAACTTAATCAAATAAACGTCCTGAATTTTTTTTTCATAAACAACCACACCTCACCCACTCAATGAGACGAAAACCAAATCTTCAAATTACTTATTACATCACACTCTCACAAACTTAAATTGTAAAGCTCAATGAGCATAACAAACCTCGATAAATCAAATACTGCTACACTAAGCAACTCGACCACCACCCTGATTCTCCTGACCTGCAGGATTATCCCCTACACCGTTTAAATAGTGTACCAGGATTGCAACAACATAAAACCAAGTAAACTTTTGAAAGCCCATATGAGTAAATTTAAAGATTGCACAATTTATGATAATAAGTATAAACACACAAGGTAACTCCAAATTTCCTAAAATATAAGATAATGAATATTCTCAAGACTCTCTTCTAAAACTCATACTTATAAGCCACAAGTAACCTCAACGTTACCCTCATAAGACCACTCACATTTGGCAGACAAACTAGAGCTCTAACTAATCACAGCTATCAGTCCGGTGCGAGAACATGGTTCACGATTATAATGCTATTAGTAACCATCAGCCCGGTATAAGAGCGTGGTTCACTAATAGTATGCTATGGTCACACTCGTGACCTATTGATCTCCATAGATCAAAACAATTTATTGTTTTTCAAACAATAAAACTCAACTCCTTTCTCAACATATAAATCACGAAAAGTAAATATTTAAACAATAATAGCAACACAATCATGCATATTGTTTTCTCAACACAATTCATCAACAAATATATATATATATATATATCATCACATAATTAATATATATACATCGACATTCTCACAATAATGCCTATTATTATCAATCAATATAATTTACTAAATTCGGTTCTTAAATGAACCATGTGCGATTTACTCACCTCTAGTCCAGCTGCGTCTTCTATCAATCAAATCACAATAATCCAAATGCTCGTCAACTCAAACCGTCAAGTACCTAATCAAGTACGGTCTTTACTTAGCAACGAAACACGAAATAAACCTAAATAATGATCCAACGGTCGGATTCTAAAATAAAGACGATCCGACGGTCGGATCGGATTTAAACGATGATCCAAATGTCAGATCCTCACGGATCGCCCTAGGAAACATCCTATCCAAATTATACGAAAATCCGACGGACGGATCTTCACGAATCGCCTCCTGAATCACTGTTTTACAATTATACGAAGATCCAACTGTCGGATCTTCACCCGTGACCTCACAAAGTCATCAGGACAGTCATACGATCAACATATTAAAATTTGAAGTAAAACCAATGGTCTGATCTCCTTAAATAGTAAACCGAAGATAAATGTAAAATCCGTAAATAGTAACGTCAAAACGTAAATCCACTATTTATCAATTTTTTCTAAAATAACCTTGTGATATATCAAAACGCTCGTATGGATGCATAGTTGATCGTCCAGATAATATAAACTCAAAATATGGTCCGACGCACCGCCACACATGGCGGTCAACACAAGTCAATCACCTCCGATGCAAAAGTCGTCAACTACAAAATTCTACAAAATGAAATTATGAACAGCTTTAATAACTGAATTTTTTCGAGGTAAGGTCTAGATAGTCCTAGATCGAGCTTTGAAGTTGGATTAATCTCGGTCGTACGATCAGTTTCCAGATCGAATCAGGGACGTCGAAACCTTCAACTCTTGATCTTTTGCTTCACACTCAAACTAGTCATGCAAAGAGGATATGAGGATGATCAGGAGGACGAGGAGATCACGAAGAGGTGGAGGATCGGCCCGTGCAACTCCGGGTCGGGGAGATCCGATCGGGTCGGCCCACGGGACTGTGGTGCCTTCGATCCAAGGCTGGGGGCAGCGGCACCAGGCGGCTCGAGTTGTGTGCAGGGAGGGTCGGGTCGGCTGCGGTGGAGGCCGGAAGAGCGAGATGAGGCCGGGTCCGGGGGGGGGGGGGGGGTGGTTTCGCGTGAGAGAGAGAGCGGAGAGGGCTGGGGGCTAATCAGCAAAAAATGAAATTTTTTCGTCCTTAATGAAAAAATCAGATTTTTCTTGATATTTATAGAAAAATTCTAATTTTTAAATATTCATAACTTATTCATACGAACTTCGAATATTGCGTTCCACATATGCACGAGATCGTATCGACGAGCTCTACAACTTTCATGAAGGACGTTTTTCTAAATTTCGAACGTATAAAAAGTCAATTTTCACGACCCCCTATATAACCTTCGTTTTCGAAAATAAATTTCGTTCGAAACCTTTCTCCTCACATAACAACATACGAAGCAAACCCAAAATTCATAATTCATATTATTGAACAAATATTGAATTACATATATTTATTCATATGAAAATTTCGGGTCTTCACAATGGCTTGAAAATTCGCCACACGTGCGGGGGCGTGTTGAGAATATATACATCCCACATGAGAAAAATGAGACCTTGCCTATGGGTTTATAAGGGTTTGGGCCACTTCATCCATTGCCAATTGGTTTTGGATGTGAACCTCAGATTACTTTATCAATTATACGTGTGTAGCCTGTTGGCATGAATTCTTTTAACACCCGTATGTTTGTGTGGTAATCCCGAACTCTTAATCATTTTTTTTTTTATGATACAAAGAAAATGCAAAGCTAGAAAGTAGCTCCTCTAATACAACATAAGTCAAACATATCAAAGTAGGAGGTATAAGCAACTGAAATATGTAAAAGAGAAGGTCCAACCTCGTCACATCTATAGAATGACCTGGGTGAGCCATAGAGTTAGCAAGAAAAATTGCTCTATGCCAAAGATGTTTGAAGGAATTGAGTCAAAGTTAGCTACAAGATGGCAAATATCTCAAACAAGAATACGAATCATTGATACTTTCTAATAAGATTTAGAATTTTGTTCCGCCTACATTTTCCTAAAATCATCGAATCCTTTTTTTTCTTTAATATGTTAAAAAAATGAGATTCAAATTTAAGACCTCTTTTATAATTATAGTTATCTCAATCTCTTGTGTATCTTCAAGACATATGAATGTCTACATCTCTAGATGGTGGGTTCCCAAATTGTAGTAGTCTCCCTAAGACTATCTCTACTCTCCTGTAATACCCCGGAAATTTGTTATTATTTTCCGACGATTTTCCGGAATTTAAATTGTGGATATAGGACGGTTTCATAGCTCGTGAACGGAGCGGAAGTGTTTTAGACGAATTATTTATTCGAAGAATATTATTTTAGGGGGGTTGCAAAGGTTGACTTTTTATACATTGGGATTCTCAAAAAACTTCCTTCACGAAAGTTTTAGAGCGCGTCAATACGAATTTGTGGATATGCGGAACGCGAGAATCAGAGTTCGTTTGAGGAAGTTATGGCTATCGGAAGAAGTTTCTGTTTTAGTATAAATAGAGAAATTCCGAAAATATTTTCATAAATTCCATTTGCCATTTCCGGAAACTCTCTTCCTCTCTCTTCTCTCTCGACTGATACCTTCGGTATCTAAGTTTTCCCCCTGACCTGACCGTGACCCTGCCGATCTGACCAGACATTTCGGGCGGTTTTCGGCATCCTCCAACTGTGAAACTTTCCAGATCAACTCGCCTAGGCGGTCTGGTTCTCTCTATGGTGCCCTCTAGCGGCGATTCTCAGTGGTGGCGGCGCTAGAAGGCGGCGAAGTTTGGTGTATTCGGACTCGATCGGTTCTTCGATCTCCGAAGTCAGCGAGGCTTCAAGTCTTCTTGGTTGAACTCAGAGCAGCCTCCTTGATCGATCTGTGGTGGTTGTTTGGATTGATTTACATGGAAGTTGGTTTAACTCAGATTGAACAGTGATCCATGACTTGTGAGATAGTTTTTGACCCTTTATGCTGTTTTCTGACTTCGAGCTAGTTATGAAAATTCACAAGCATGTTTAGATGAAACTTTTTTATGTTGGGAGTTTTGGGAAATAATGAGTTTTGGCTAGTGGCGGTGCGCCACCGCCTGTGGTGCCGTTTCGGCGGTGTTCTAGCCATCTAGGGAACTGTTTCTAGTATTATATATGTTCTACTTGTTGATACGAGCGTTTCGATATATAATTTGAGCATCGGATTGATTTGTGGTTTGGACACATCGATCGTGGAAGTGTTCCGAAGACTTTGGGAGGTCTCGGAAGTGGTTTCGCCTAAATTTGGCGTTACTTTGGGAGTTTTGGTTCGATTTAGGGTTTCGAACGTTATTCCTTGTGTTCATTGACTGAATCAAGGCTGTACTTCCTTAGGTACTTGACAGAGGGCATTCTGTAAGTAGTCTAGTGGTGTGAAGACGCGGCGGGAGTTTCGAGGTTAGTAATCTCACAAGGTTCATTTATGAACAAGATCCGATTATTTCTGGAGTTGAAATATAACTATGATTTTCTGAGCTTTGGATTATGAGCTATAGTAGGCATTCCTGAGCGGATGACTACATATATATATATTTACATGAAGTATGTATATTTCGATGGGTTGATGGGTGATTTATGCCATAGAAATTGATGGGTTTCATTCTATTGTCTTGAAACTTGACTTTTCAAGAGACAATGTGTTAGGGATTGAGAATTTCTATTATTTGAAAAGTGTCAAGATTTTTTATGAGTTGCTTAATGAGATTTGAGTGTGTTGAATCTGACGACCGGGGAGGTCTAAAGATTTGAGAGTCACGGGGTGATATCTCTTTTGATTTGTGTAATATTTTGAGTCCTGTGCGACTGCTTTAATCACTGCAAAAAAGAATTCAAATTGCCGCGGTGTTGTGCCCTCGCGGAAAGTGAAATTACCGTCGCGAAAGATCAATGGCGATTGCTAGACGATGACAATTATGCCGATGTCGTTGGGTGCGTCGCCATTGATATTTGCTACAGCAAATGCACCATCACAAGGTTTTTAGCGACGGAAAACCCTTGCCGTTGCAAGATTTCACAACTGAAAAATGCCGTCGCAAATATCAATGGCGACGCCACCAACCACTACCAAAACTTTGCAACGGCAAAAATGCCGTCGCAAAATGTTATTTTTGAATTAAAAAAAAATCTAACATGCATATTTGCATGTCAGAATTTTTAAATTTTTTTATGTGGATAAAAGCTGTACAGAAAAGAATTAAGCATATTGAAAAGGGAATGTTATATTTCAATTTTCTCATGAATGTTACAAGAGGAATAAAGCTCTTATACAAGAGTTTACAAGATAATACAAAATAATTTTCTTCCTCAATTTCAAGATAAACTTTACAGGGCTCGTCCTCGATCTATTTCACGTACCAATTACCATAGTGTTGTTGCAAGCCTCCTATAACAGAAATCTTCACGTATCCATTGAGAAAATCGAAAGCTAGAAAATCAAATAAAAAAATGACATATCAGCTAACGATTTGGAGTTTTGTTGCAGATATATAATCTGTAACTTACAACGCAGCTTAATGCAATTTCAACTTGAGATGTTCAATGTGTAGCTTCAACTACCAAAATAAACAGAGATGTGCCAATTTTTCTATTCTGTCACCATTCATTTAAATATATAGCAGGCTACAATCTGAAACAAAAAAAGGAAACAAAAGAAACATGTACGTTTTAACATCTACAGTGTGAGATACAGTTGGGCTGTTGAGTTTTTCATTTCACCGTTAACATGATAATGGTTATAAACCTAACTAAGTAGGAAGTGATGAGAAAAAGTGAGGAATTCTCTTATTATATGAAAGAAAGAAAAAATAATACATACCAAGACATGAGAGAAGTGGAGAGCCACAATAGGGACACAAGCCAAGCCCATCAAGACAATACAGAAGCCCAGGAGTAGGCCATTTGAGGGAGCTCTTCCATTCCACCTTTGCAAGGCTTCAAAGATTGTTTCACGACAAAACCAAACTGATAAGGAAACCACACCTGCTTGTGTATAACCTTGCCAGGTTTGCATCTTTGAGACTGTCCTTGACTTATCCCTGTAAACCCCAGCAACCAAAGAACCAATAAATTAGATATTTACAAATCAAAGGCCTGTGAACCTCTAAAAACTAAGTTAAGACAGAGTAATTACTTGTAGAGAAGCAATGGTGGCGTTACAGCCAACAACAGAACAGCTGACATCCAGACAACCGACTTTGATGAAATCACTAGCATACCCAGCTTTGCAGAATAAAGACATGTCAAAATCCAAACTGCCTTCGCACCAATTCGATGATCCGCACATAGTCTTCTCACCAAAGCTAAACCCACAAATGTTGTCACGAGAACCATGTAGCTTGGATACATTACATCATCCTCAAATCCATAATAATATATCCCGGATTAATTAAAAATTCGGTTCTCAATGTGACATAAGAGCAATGCATGAGTGACTAAACCAATCTCTGTCAAAAAGTGGAGCTTCAAAGGAAGTAGAGCTAGACCAGGAATAGTCAAGGCCAAGACAACATTCAAAATAACAAGTTTGCAAAAGGATTTCAGGAACATGCCTGCCATCCAAATATTTAGATCCCAGAAATTGTGCATTACAAACCATGTAACCATTAGGCTCCCAAGCACAACAAAAGCAAAGTAGGATGGAATACCCTTCTTTGTAAAAAAGCGAGCCAAATAGAAGCCGGCAACTGAAGGCAGTGGAAGGAACTGTAGGACAAAGAGAAGCAGTAGTTATTACTTGTCCAACATTTATAACCTTAAATTAAGACATATCACAATGCATTATATCATCCATTCCACTTTCCTTTCATAAAGTTGACGGGAAAATACATACAACAATTAACATGACGTTCAGTTTGGCAAATATTTCCTAAAAAACATTAATATCATATGGTACCTAAGATTGCAAGACCACAAAGGTAACTGAAGTTTCAACAACAGAACGAATTACAGGATTACCATGGCCTAACGCACTTCATTTAAGTGATGTTTTAGAAAGAAAAAAATTGAAGAGTAAAAGCAGAAAGCAAGCTCAATCATACCAACAGCCCAAAGAAATGACAAAGTGGCTAGTGTGTGTTCTACTATGTTGACAGAGTTAAGTGCAATGAGAAGTGAAGTGAAAGTTCCCAGAAATCATGTGCGCTGCAGATCCGTTATTCATTGGGGTATCCATAAACTATCATTGTACATTGATTCCTCATGCAGTTGACAGATTAAATTCAAATTTTAGTTTGGCAAATTGTAAGAGATATAATGTACAGTGACTGTCTCACCAGATCGACACAAACTCTTAAACCATCAAATAAACCTGGATTACTGAATTTGAAGAACAAAAGAATTGTGAAAAAATACAAATTTATAGCAGATGCTATAGTATATTTTAAGTGAAATAACCTATAAATAAGAATGCAAAATTACACCGCCTATATCTACCTAATGTAATAGATAAAGCATTATTGTTCACAAAACATGAAACAGAAATCTTGGGAGGTGAATTGCATACCAAAACAGGAAATCCGACAACGATAGCTCCAGCTGCACTAACTACAACAGGCAGAGTAGTGAAAGCAAGGAAGCTGAAAGCATCAGATATCATACCCAGCGCATAGGCACCAGCTCCAGCTGCACCTCCAAGCATTGTAGTAGTCACCAAAAGGTAATTCAAAGGCGGAGACACCTGAATGTATCTCCCAAATGAATGGAAAACAACTCTAATCTCCAAACAGATTATAACAACCACCAAAGCAACGACGCCATTCATGACTTGAATTCCTCGCAGCTGGTTCGGATTCTTAGGGACCCACCAGAGGGTAGATGTACACACATGTAGAATGTTCAACATGGTCCACCCAGTATGTGCTTAAGTATTGGAACTACCAGGTCATTACTTGCTTACATTCCAGTGTCAAAAGAAACCCAAATTCAAGCATAGTGAGGAACCCTTTTCTTCTATAATGGATATGCATACTCAAAAATGAAATCCAGTCAATCTAGTAGTTCAACACATATATACCATTCTTTACAAGCAACCAAAAGTCACTAGAAGAAAGAAATTTTCCAACTTTCATAAGCAAAACAATGTCTTGACTGAACCCAGAACACCATTTCAATCCAAACCAAAAACAAAAGGATTTGACATGCAGAGAAAAGAGGGAAATTGGTCATCAAGTTTGCAACTTTTATACTTATTTCTACATTCTAAATTTCTAATAAGTGTAAGAGAGTAAGAACGGTACCAGAAACAACAGAGCGCAAATTAACCAAGGCATGCGATAGATTAGAGTCATAAAACACTTCCCTGCTGTCGATTTTGTACGATCCAAATGTATAGGATTCCAAAGCCATTTGGGTCCATTTTGCACCAAAAAACCCAAATCAAAATAGATCAAATTCAGAAACATGAGAACAAGTAAAAGTTGGAATAGAGACTACCTTTGTGGAGACCTGGAGATAAGGCATAGATTCGATAGGGACTAGATTGGCAAAAAACTTGGCATCTGGGAATGAAATTTTAGGGTTTGACGAAGAGAGAGATCGAAGGGCACAAGCTTGGGTTTTTAATTTGACCAAAATCCGAGCAACTTCTAACCTCAACTACCGATTGGTCGAGGCCTAGAGATTAATCGACTACAAATCAGATCCAGAGAAAATAGAAACAAAGCTGAAGGCTTCAAATGGAGGGAGAGAGAGAGAGAGAGAGAGAGAGAGAGAGAGTTTTTCTAATCGAATAAGTGGGCTTCGCAAAATAAGTATTAACGCGACGGCACCTCCGTGCAGTAGCAATTTACAAAATACTTTGCATCGGCAAAGTTTTACCGAAGCATAGATCATTGTTTTGCGACAGCTATTACCATGGCACGTTAACGTGGTGGCAGACCTCCCATATCTTCGCGACGACCCAATTTTGCCGATGCAAATAGGCAAGTATTGGCGACGGCAACTGCTTGCTGACGCAAAGTAGTGAACCCAATGTAATTCTTTTTTGTAGTGAATGTTTTGTTCCTGGGGACTGAGAAGTCCGAGGAACGAAGGTCTATAACCTTAGGCAGAATATCGGGACTTCACGCCTTTAGTCGGGTCTGTGGATACGATCGGTTAGAGCTTTAGTCTGTTGCCGTTTTACAGCATAGGAGGTAGCGGGGAGTTATTTGATACTCATGAGTATGTGTTTTTAAAAGGGAGTTTCGGGGATTCTTTCTTTTAATAGTCCGGGGTGCACTTGTGTCACAGTGTGACTTTTGGTTGATTTGAGAACGTGTTTTTAAAAGGGAGTTTCGGGATTCTTTCTTTTAATAGTCCGGGGTGGACTTGTGTCACGGTGTGACTTTTGGTTGATTTGAGAACGTTTTTAAAAGGGAGTTTCGGTGATTCTTTCTTTTAATTGTCTGGGGTGGACTTATGTGTCATATTTAAATTGTCAGAATGTTCAATTTATATGATTTTGTCACGGTGTGACTTTTGTTGTTTTCTTTAGGGAAAAGAATGGTTAGTTGGGGAAAACAGGGTGTGTGTTTCCTTTTATTGAGTTGATGGGTTTCCTCATTTGGTGAGTTGTGCGTGTGTGTTTTTGAGTTACTCATACGAGCTTTCACAAGCTTACTGGGTTTGTTGTGTGACAACCTGGTGCATTATTCAACTGTGTAGGGGTTAATCCTGCAGGTCAGGATAATCGTGGCTGAAACTGAGATCGTGTGCTTACAGCTATACGGTAGGAAGTCAATTTTGTAACTTTACCTTTATTTTGGACTTCCGTTGTAGTGAGCTCTGAGGAGCATTTACGTTTTATTTTGTTGTTGACAATTTAATTCGTAAGCTTATGTAATATATGACTCTGTGGGAGGGTCAATATTGACATAGTGGGTTCAGGGCATCAATATGTAGGTTGTAATTAAGGGAAAAAGATTCTAGGTATTTTGTATTGATGACTGGACGTTCACTCATATATAATTATGTGGTTATATGTATCGTTTTTTATTTTGTGTTAAAAAATCAGGGGCGTAACACTCCAGTAATGAAGGGCTATATTGGGTTTGGGGCTAAATGTTTAGTAAATGATCTCCACCAATGCAAGGCCAAATTTTAGTTCTTTAAAATATTTCATTATTGTTTGATTATTATTATTATTATTTAATATATGATCTTATTAGTTATAATTATTCTAAATTAAATTATTTTTTGAGACATAAATATTTTTTCTTACGTGTACAATTTCGATAAGATAAAAGCATCTATGTGGCATCGTTGATAACTTTCATACAAGATAAACTAGAAGGTGAGAAATGATATAATGGTGTTCTCAGCTAACATTGGCTGCATAGCTTCAAATTGCTAGCTCTTGAGGTTAAGAATAATGTTAGTGAATGATGTGTTGTTTAATTTGTTGTATCTTCTTGTTCCCTCTTCTTTTGTTAAAAAGTCCCATATTAATGAAATATACAGAGTTTCATTAAAAACGAAAAAAAGGTACATTTCATATTTAACTAAATGGATGAAAGCATTAATTAGACTCTATATTGTATTACTTGCAATTGGTTAATTTATGAACCAGTAGGTGCAACATTGTTTCCGAGGAAATGTTTTATCGCTGTTGATGCATGTCACCACAAGAAGTTAGCAAATGGTAACCAATCTCTAGATTTATGCATCTATTCTAAAAAGATGACAATATTTACATTATTCAAAACTTACATCATCTTGTACGTGTATTAGACTACTTTTGATGTAGGACTACCAACTTTTGAGCCTCAACTATTAAAGGATAAAAAAAAGAAGTAAAAATCTCAAAATGATACAAAATATACTTCCGAACATCAAACTCATTCCTTTGTGTTGATGCAAGCATTAATAGTTTCCATTCTTCGGTCACTTCCCTCTCTGCTGGTTCTTTAGATTGATGCAATTTGATTTAAGTGAAAGGGTTTATGGAGGACTGTAAAGGTCTTCAAGTTTGTTAGACTGCATGGGCGTGGGTGCTTGGTCAATGGAGTTCTATATTGGCTATAGTTAAGCCTCATCATTTAGCCCTTCAGCCCTAAGCAAGCCCTAAGCCCGCCCAGCCCATAGGGCCGAAGCCCTACCCGGCCCTTACATTAGGGCGGGCCGGCCCTACCCTTTCTCAAATAGGGTAGTGTAAGGGTCATGCAAATGAAGCCCAGCCCTACCCTACGGCCCGGCCTGATTGAGCTTGTAAGGGCCAAGCCCGGCCCGGCCCGGCCCTAAAAGCCCTACCCGGCCCAACCCTAAAATTTATATATTATTTTTATTATTTTCTATAACATAGGCTTTGTTTTCTTTAATTTTTATTTTGTTTGTTACACAACAATTAATATTGGGAGATTTAAAGAGATAGTTAATTGAATATAACCACCTTAACTAAATTAATAAATGTTATAAGTTAATTTCTATATGTGCGTGTGTGTGTGTACATGTATATATTAAATATGATCAATAAAAAATAATGAGTCTTATATTACCTAAACCCTACACATTTTAAAGAAATTTTTTTTTTTTTTTTTTAGTTATACAAAATAAGGCCTTTTTTGGCCCACTTCGGCCCTATTTGGCTTTATTCGGAAGGCCGGCCCGACCCGGCCTTTTTGGCCATAGTAGATCGGGCTTTTAGGGCGGATAAGGGTTAGCATATTTAAGCCCTGGCCCGACCCTACCCGGCCCTAAATTTTGTTGACTTTAACTAGACCCTACCCGGCCCGACCCTAAACCCTAAAATTTAGGGTAGGGCCGGCCCTAGCCCGGCCCATGATGACCCCTAGCCATAGTAGAGACCTGTGGCAATGGGTCAATTATAGTTAGTTGCGCCTGTCAATTTGTACGGAGTTTTCATACGCTGCTCACTGAAACCAAAACTGCCAAATGGAGACTGGATGATTGAAAACTTCCAAACTTACAGTACAATGCGGTAGTTCTATTTCTTAAACAAATCCAACATAGGTTCTCACAGTCTCTTAATTAAACATACTATAAACTTGAACTTTTGGTTTACTTACATGATACGTCTCATTTACAAAAATTCAAGCCAGAAGGCTGTTCCTCGTTTCAGAATAACAACAGGGAAAAAAAATCTTTATTTATATAGATACGTACCTTATCATCTTGATTGAGCAAAAACACATGTTAGGGAAAATTTCAGAAAGATGAATTAAATATTTTCCATAAAAGCAGCTGATAATGTAATACATCCTTAAAGACTCGACATCGTCAAGGTAACATTCCCAACATAGATCAGATGGTGGCAGGTGTCAGAACTCCTCCCAATGTCTAGGATCAAGAAAAAAACGAAAATATCTTAGGACTGTTCTAGAATTCTAGCATTAGGGTCAAGAAGGAAGTTAGCCTAACCTAGCCGCTTATTAATTAAACCCCTCGATCCTCAGTGTTGGTTTGCTCCCAAATGATCAACTAGCTGAACATTGGCTACATAGCTTCAAATGATCGACTTGCATGCTGAACAAACACTAATCTTACAAGACTACTTTTGTCTGTGAGGGTTATATGTGTAGTTGTGCTTAAATATTCTTATGGACGCCATTGCTATATATAAAACATTGTTCCTTTAAAGAAATGCCTGGTAAGTTCAATTCGATCTTGGCATCTCCATTGACGTGATGTGCTTAATGGTGACAGTTCATATTCTACTAGAATAGGTGCCCGCGCGTTGCTGCGGGTGTTCAAACAAAATCTGCAAGTTTGGACGGCTAGAGACTTATGTTTGCAACTAACATTACCATTAATATAAATGTTCTGATAATGTGCCAATACACAATACAATTGCTGTTGACACAGCTTGTCAAAAATATATTGTTCTACTTATAAGCTAACCTGGCTACATTTGATCGGTCTGCTGAGAAGAGGTGTTGATGTTCATCGATCATCACATATCAGTTGTGGTTCTTCAAAATGGTGCTTCCTCCAGCAACCAACCTAAGAAAGATGATTGGAATGTCAACAGCAGCAGCTTCACAATTGACAACACCTCAAATGCGACCTAATCTGCATACAAAAAATCCAATTGATAAAATGAAAACAGAAAACTAAATGACTATATATTATTAGTAAAGTTTGTGTAATCCTATTAGATTACAAAGCTTGCAAGTAAAGTTTGTCTAATTCTATTAGATTACAATGAAACACAATATTTTCTTTTGACCTCATTAGATAATAGTAATTAGAGCCAAACCTCCTCTAGCCTATCAATTCTAGTTAAATTCAAAGGGTTAAGCAAATTGCTCTCCAATGAAATAGAAGAACACCATAAACTAACCACTCCCATATACAAACAAAAACCTATTACAGTTTACCACCAATCACTTGCCTCAATCTCGGAATAAAAACCTTATCAAAAAATTTCTAAAAATTTAAAGTTGAGCATGATTTCAGAAAAATAGAAATTTGGTAGATACACCTCCTCTAATATCTGTAAAATACGGTATAGCATACAGAGCCTAGTCTTAAATAATATCAAAGTTATCCCAGCTAAAGCTTTTCTAACATCAAGAAAGATCAAAATGCTAACATCCCATCTCATAGCTGACAAACCACATCAAATCAATTATCAGGATTCTCACAGAATATATAAGAAATATAAAAAAAGTATTGGCATAAGCTAAAGACCACTAATATCTAGCACTCAACTGAATAACGTCTATAGACCTTTGAATGCAAAGTTTCTTGCCAAGCATAGATCTTATCACAGATAAACAATTTCAATCACAAACTCTACTATAATTTTGGGTTCACCATGTGCACACACTAATACATTCCCATGAGCTAGACACACATTATTCTGTTTTACATCCCTCCTTCTTTTCTATTTATTTCTGTCAATAGTTCTAAAAGTTAATAATGAAATCTATTCTATTTAAAGATTGTACAATTAATGATGAAATAGTGCGCAGCTGAATTTGAATTATTATATGTTGGCTCAATTATTAATATTTGAAGTGAAACCGTATGAAAGTTTATTAATAAATAACGATTTTTGTGATTACAGTGATGGCAGATTTAGAAGATCATAATGCAGGAGGTCAACGTACTAAAAAAACGCAGGGAATACCTTATGATCAAACTTCTGCTGTTGTTTCTGATATACATTCCAATCCCTTTCCTTGCTCATCATTTTTTGGTTGTTTTAAAGGGAGGAGCTGCGGAATAAAACATATATCTTAAGGTGATTTATCAACACTCAAAGATACAAACTGCCATACCCAGATCATTATGCACACATGTAAAACTTTGTTTGGTACTGACAATTTTGCATACCAGTCTTTTAAAATATACTCTAACGAACCTAGCCACATGATAACTGCACAGTGAAACTATACAACCATCACAATGAAATTGAAAAGCGTAGCTTCCCTTTAAATTTCAACCCATGCTTTTCTCAACAGAATCTAGTGATCAGGGTCTACTCAAAACTAATTGCCTTAAACAATCTAAAATTTAACCACTCAAGACTACTTGATTGTTCTCTTTGAGAGATTCATTCATTCATCTGAGAGTCTACAAATAACACTAACACTAAATTAGTTGCCATTCTATAGTTTTTATGTCTATTCTGGAATTTTGTTCCTCTTGTAAGACTCTAAAAGTAACAGTAACACTAAATCAGTTGGCATCTAAGTTTTCACAGCTGGATGTATATTTGTAATGGCTATTGTATATTTGTTACTTGTCTTTTCAATTAGACAAACACAGAGAACAACTAAACTCATCACTCTTTAAATGTAGCAGAACTCATCAATTAGAACTATAGAAGTCAAAACCCCAATGATCAACATGAAAAAGATTTGAGGCTTTTAAAAAGAACGAAATCCTCAAACACCAGAAACAGCAGCTCTCCTGCCTTTCTGAACACACCTCCACCTCAAGGTTAAGCCAACAACCCAAAAACCCCTGCATCACCAAAACCCCATCTTCTCGTCATAAACTCGACCCACTCAAAATGCAAAGCACTGGATACAAAACAAAAAGAAACAACACCGATTATAATAGCTAGAAAACTGGGAAAAAAAAAACCGATTCAAGAAAATCAGTTTAGAGTGTGTTTGTACCAAACCGAAATCCCACCAACCTTTCACGATCATTGACCTACAGAAACTGTTCACAATTTACTAAAGGATAACAAAAATGAGAAAGATTAAAAACAAAACTTGTTCTATTTCTTTTCAACCCAATCCTTGTCCCTCAGAATCTTAAAAAAAAAAAATTGGATCTTGGGACCGTTGAAAATTTAAAACCCAGACTACCAAACAAAGCCAAATCGCATACACTAATCTAATCAAAAATCACAAAACAAATCCATGAAATCAAGGAAGCCACCTTATAACCGAAGAACATCCAAATCCTACCAAGAAAAGAAACCCAATTCTTCTCTTACTTTTGCTGAAAAGAAAACCAAAAAATCCAAACCAAAGTTAACTGAAAAACCCAAAACGGTGATGTATAATGATGGAAAACTTGAGAGACCAACAAAAAAGTAAATCAAACAAATTCAAACCCATCGTAGAATACCTAGGATGATCAGTTCACTCAATTTTTGTTCAAATCGACCATCAACTTCTTCCCGTCCCCCTCTTCTTCAGTCTCAAACTCTCTCTATCCCTAAATAGATAAAACGTAGCCTGGAGCTCTCTCTCTTTCTCTCGCGCTATTTCTCTCTCAAACTGAAGCTCTCTGTCTATCTACCTCTCGGTGGAGTGAGGTATCATAGACACAATTGCTAAGCAGTACCCCAGGTGTCAAAGCAGGAGAAACACACACTGTGTGAAGCAAAGAACAAAGACATGAAAGCTTTGAAACGATGAACAGGTGTCAGGCAAGAGAGATGAAGCAGGGACAACATCGTCTTTTTAGCCATAACCGGCTCGACTGGAGCCGTCGCTGTTCATAAGCCGATGAACAGTTAACTGAGAATTAGAAGATTATAAGTATGTTAAGGAGTTGGGATGTTTGAAGGTGTAGCTAGTTTCCTTGTGGCTTGTTGACTTTGAGTGGTTCTCTCAAGCCATCTAGACACCAGTGAGACAGAACGAGAAAGGAATCGAAGTTTCAAGGTGTAGTAGTTTTCATAGCAGTTTTATACAGAAGTTGCTTGAAAAACATGAGGTATTTTATTGTGAAAACAGTAATTTATAGCCTTCTTTTGGAGCTTTCTACATGCCAATAGTTGTACATCCTTAATATCTTTGCTCTGGTTTGTGTATTGCTATGTCTTTGATCTTGTTTTCCTCTTAGCCAATGTTTTTCAATAAATAAATAATGGTCTTCCAGACCAGTACTTCACATAATACATGCCTCATCAATAAACTAATTATTAATAAGAGAAATAACAAATTACATATAAGTTACTGACAAAAGATGACTTATGATTGAATTAAACATATAAGGACTAAATCTTACAAATAAGGACAATCTGCTCTCCACTTGTCACATGTCATGAGTTACTTTATTTTTTTACCTTTAACTACTTCTTTTAACCTGATCCCTTTATGTTACTTTTTTGTTATTCTTCTAAGAATAATCCCTTTATGTTACTTCTCAAAGAAAAAAAAAAAAATATATATATATATATATATCTTTTACACGTTGCTAAGAGAGAGAATCTCAAAACTCTTCATCAAACTTCTTTTTCTTCTTTATTGTTGAACGTGACCTTGGTTCAGTAGCAACTTCATTTGCAGTAGCAGGATTTTTTCTTCTTCATTATTGCTGAAAGTGTCTTTGGTTCAGTAGCAGTTTGCAATAGCAGGAGCAGTAGCATAAGCGGTAGCGATAGCAAGAGCAATAGCAGTAGCAGCGTTTTTTTTCTTCTTTATTGCCGAACGCGTACTTGGTTCAGTAGCAGTTTCATTTGCAGTAGCAATAGCAGAATTTTTCTTCTTCTTCTTTATTGCTAAACGTGTCCTTGGTTCAGTAGCAACTTCATTTGCAATAACAGTAATAGTAGCAGGATTTTTTTTTCTTCTTTATTGCTGAACGTGTCCTTAGTTCAGTAGTAGCTTCATTTGCAATAGCAGTAGCAGTAGCAATTAGATTTGTTAATCCATGAATGAAATTAAAAACATAGAAAATTGCATTTTCCCACATCAAGACTACCAAACCAGTAGCAAGATCACCCTTTTGCACCTACACAAGTTGCCAAATTGTACACAGATAAAACAAAAGCTCTCTTCAATTATTGGTTTTCAAGCAAACATTTACATGAGACTGGATCTACAATTAAAACAGTGAACCGCCTCCTAACAACGCCTCCTAACAATAGTTATCAAACAGTTAAGCGTGAACAAGTATAAAACAATTGAAATTGGATTAAAAACCTACTAATATTAAACAAAGCTACATAGCTAATAGACTATGCAATGAAAAGAAAAAAAATACACGCACACTCAAAACGTAGCTAATATCTAAGCATGAAACTGTGGATCTAACCAGCCTAAAACAAACACTCATCAGATCTAAATCACAGAGTAATTCTAGAACATTTCAAACACAAAATGAATGCAAGGCCAGATCTAAGTGGTATACCTTGCTCTTGGTAACAGAGTCATTGACATTGATAGCAAGGAACAACAATGTGCCACTGGCTTGCATCTGGTAGAGCCTCTTAACTCCGGTGGTGGTCTCATTCGAAACACCGACCAACCTGTCCTTCATCTTGTGGTACCTCTTGGGGTCGATCTTCAAGCCGTCTCTGTTGACGGTGAGAACCCGCTAGAACTCTTGGTTATCAGTGAAAGACGGGTTAGGTAGCTGCCCGATCCTCTCGATCTAGAGAGAGAGAAAGAAGATGATAAAAAATGGAAAAATCAATGTGAACCGACAATGAAGACGAGAAATTGAACATTTCTAAGCTAGGGAAAAGCCCAATCAAATGCACAGACTCACCGGAATTCCATTAGGTCTTCCTTCCACCGATCCAATTGAAGCTCATATCCAACACCAAGGTCTTCAATTTCTGAGCCACCCTCTCGATCTAGAGAGAGAGAGAAACTAAAGAGAGAAAGAGAGAAATCAAAAGATCGCTTGGACGAGGTTGACTTCTTTAACACCTTGAGGGGACGATGCGGGAGCTCATCGCCGGCTTATGATACTATGCATATCAGACCTCTGTTTTGGAATTATTCCATCCTATAGTGGCATCATTGTAATTTCAATGAAAAATTATTCCAATTTGTAATTGTACATGAAACATGTAATAACCGCAATTTTCATTTTAAATTTGGGTACTTCTGTTGAACAATTATTGTACGATTTCACGAATGTTGCTTGATAATATTTCATTTTGTTGAATTATCGAAGGTTCGAAATGATTATTTTAACGAAAAATTCGAAATGCTCGATTTGAGAAATCGACTTTTTATACGTGCAAAATTTGGAAAAACTTCCTTCATGAAAGTTGTAGAGCTCGTCGATACGAGTCCATACACGTGCGGAACACAAAGATCGGATTTTTTCTGAATTAGTTATCGCATTTAGAAGAAATTCTGAAACAAGTATATAGGGAAAAAACCCTAATTTTTTTTTTGGAAACCCTCTTTTCTTCTTCCGACCTCTCTTGCTTTTTTTGGAAAGACTGTAGCATGCTCTCTCTCTCTCTCTCTCTCTCTCTCTCTCTCTCTCTCTCTCTCTCCTTCCGGGCAGCCGAAACTCAGAAACAGAGCACGGAGAAACCGTTCTCCCTCTTCCTCATCCGGCCACCCCACGACCTCAAACCATATCCAAGAGCTTCGTCCCGACCTTGTGCAGCTGCCAGAGGCAGCCTTGCGCCGCGACACGGCCGGCAGCGGCGGCGGTGAGGCCCGAACCGAAAAAGCTCGATTTCGTTTTGATCTCGATATCTCGAGTTATAGGTCACCATTTCACTTGATTCTTGACTCATTGAACTCATCTCAACTTCCTTAACAAGCACCAAGAAGGATCGGAACTGGGTCGATCGTTTTCACGTTCATCGGAGTTCGACCCCTTTAGATCGAAAAAAAACCTTTTGATCCAAATATCTCGAGTTATACACGATCGTTTCTTGTGATTCTTGGCCTGGTGAGCACGCAATGAAGTTCTGAACAAGTTTCCAGAAGAGATCGAAGCGAGTTGTTGCAGTTTTTACGTCGGTTATCAAGCTGGCCGGATTCTGGAAAAATTCCGGCCGCCGACTGTAATTGGTACTTTTCTATCCCTTCCTGTCATTTTTTATTGTGCTAGTTATGAAAGTTGCTCAGAATAATGAAACGAATTGGAGAAGCTTGGCCCCGACATCATTGGTGGTGGTCAGCGGCGGTTCTATCCCTAACTTCGGGGGCCCTTTCTGAGCACCTGTAGAGGTCTAAAATTTAGTTTCTGTCCATTTTATGATTCTACGTTTCAATATGATCATTTCGGCATATTATACGCATTTTTCAGATATCGTATGATTTAGTTATGAATTTTGAGATTTCGATCGATTTCGATCGCTAGATTTATGATCTGTGAAATCAGGACCGTCCTATGGACTTGTAATTTTGATATGATGATCATATGACTGTCCCAGTGGCTTTGTGTGGTCATGGGCGAAGATCTGACCATTGGATCTCCGTATAAGTTCTAAACGGTGATTAGGGAGGTGATTCGTGAGAATCCGTCCCTCGAATTTTCTTATAAACTAGAATCCGGCCGTTAAATGGTAGTTTAGTTATATTTTGGAATTATTGGCTAAATTCAAATCACATTTGATTAGGTGATTGACGGATTATTTTTGGGTGAGCTGTTTCGGTGTGGTTTATATTTTATTTGAAGACGCAGCGGGAATCTCGAGGTGAGTAAAACTCACGTGGTTCATATTACGAACCGAGTACTTTAAATTATTTATTTTGTAATTGTGTGAAAAATAATTGTGGATTAAATATTTGTTTTTAAAATCACATGGACTTGATCACAGGTAAGTAAAATGAATTTTAATTATACAAATGAATTTCACTATTTTCTTGTGTGAACTATAGATGGTATTAGTGGTCATTCCTGAGTGGATGATTACGTGTATATATATATATATATATTTACGTGGAATATATATATTGATTGGGGTGATTTTGAGTGATGATATGATGATTTGGATTTTATTTCAAATGCTTAAGTTTCATAATAATATTATGTATGTTGGATGAGTTGATTTAATTATGTGAAAACATATTGTTGTACTTATTGTGGATTTAGGGTCAACGTAGTGACGGGGAATCGGACGCTCTAATTCTAAGTAGATGATGGGATAGATTTGATGAGTATGTTCATTATCGGACGTTCTAAATATGTATATAGGTATACATATTGATGAAATACGATAAAGATAAATATATCGGATGCCATAACCTAGGCCAGGTGACGAGCTACGATTCAGTTAGAGCTCTAGTATGTCAAATACCGTATTTTTATAAAGGGTTAAATACTGTTTAGTCCTTGAGCTTTTCACCATAAAACATTTCAGTCCCTGACATTCTAATTTCACATGTTTAGTCCTTGTACTTCAAATTTCAGATCAATAGGTCATTGCCGTCTAAAAGTCGCGTTGAAATGTCTATTATGTCCTCAGTTCTTTTTTTTTATAATAAATTTATTCATTTCTCTCTTTTTTTTTAATTCTTTTTTCTTTATTTTATTTATTCTTTTAAAAAAAAAACAGAAAGAAAGAAAGGAAAAAAAAAACAGAAAGCAAGAAAGGGAAAAAAAAAAATCCTTTTCCAAAAAAAATAAAAAAATTAATTAATTTAAAAAAAAGAACTGAGGGCATAATAGATATTTCACCGTGACTTTTAGACAGTAAAGACCTATTAGTCTGAAATTTTGAACTACAGGGACTAAAGTGTGAAATTAGAAGGTTAGGGACTGAAGTATTTTTCGAGCAAAAGTACAAGGAGTAAACAGTATTTAACCCTTTTATAAATACGATGTTGAGGTTTTGTGAAGAAAGATGTGAGTTAGAGTTTGATGTTGATTTATTGAGATTGTTGGTTTCTTGTGGATGTGGAAATCGTTAAATGTTGATTTGAGTGGAAATAATCATGATTTAATTAAACAACAGTCCTTTCTTTTTACTCATACGAGCTTTCATAAGCTTACCGGGTTTTGTGTTGTTACAATCCCGGTACATTATTCAAATGGTGTAGCGGATATTCTTGCAGGTCAGGATAACCAGGGATGTGAACGAGCTGCTTAGGTGTTACAACAGTTATTTTTATTTCATTAAATTGTGAGGTGTGTATGCTCATTTAGAGCTTTACAGTTCATTTTGTATTTGAGTTGTAATAATTAACCGAGACTAAATTCGGTTTTGATTTTATTTCGTGTGGTGAGGTTGTTAAGAAAAGAAATTTTCAGGATGATTATTTTGAGTTGTGGTAATTTTCATGTTCGGATTTTGTATTTTATTCTAAAATTTGGAGCGTGACAAAACACCAGTAAGTGAGTTACTTATATGTAATTTTCTAAAGAGAAAAGTCCATAAGAAGTCAAAGTCAAATTTTAATTAATACTTGAAATTTGAAAAAGCCGTAAAAATAAGATTTCTAAAAGCATCTGCAACCCAATCGAAATCTAAATACAAACTTGAATAAATAGTACATGAATAGCTGTGGTTTGCTTTCCAAATGGGCATCAAATAAATAAACTCGATCCCTGACCAAAAACCTCAAAAAACTGTATTGTTATTATGCAAGTTCCAATAAACAGCATGGCAACTCCTTTAGTTAGAAAACATTGCTGATTGATTATGGGTCGACCAAGCAGATAGAACTTATTGATGTTTGGTCTGGTCTTGACCATTTCTTCTGTGATTCGATCCACATCCAGATATTTTATACAAAATAGTTCACCTGTGGAGTTTACATCTGCGATGCCTTTGTCTACAAGTTAATTTGGATATCCCTTAATTCGATATGCTTTTCCAGGCAAACACCAGTAATTAGAAAAGGAAATTCTCAAAAATACCAAATTGATCCAAGGAAAATAGTGGAAAATAACAGAAAACCCTAGAAGGTTATATTACAATTATCCAGGAAATTTCTTCCAATTTCCCTGGAATGTCTGGTTTAACTTGGAGGAGAAACATATCCTCTAGGCTATAATATGCATTATAAACATATTTAAACCCACCTCTGTTCAATAGCAAATTAACATTATGTTGCACCGAAATTCAAAGCAATTCTCATAGAACTGGTTGTGAAAGAACCCGTCCTATATTTCAAGCTAAAATCAAAGGTCACCCTACAGGGTCCACTTTAAGAATAACTCTACCAAAAATTCGGTAAAATCACCCTTAAAGATAGACTACCCAAAACCTATGAAACTCAATTAACACTTCTAAATCAATAATCATCCTAAGCTCCTGAAGCCTACATGCTCCCCACAATCACAATAACCAAACTCCACCACAGTCACAAATACAATATCAATCCAACAGTTATGAATATTCAAGATCCAACAGTTTCTCAAATACACAAAATACATCTTCCAAGTTAAGAAAATAATTCCATAGGTTATCAGAGAAATCTAGAGATAGAAACCGAATTGTTTTACAAGTAGATTAAACAACTAACCTACAACAAAACTGTAGCAGCAGAAGAATGTTATACCGTAACTCCTACTATGCCAAACTAGCTAATCTACAGACTGAGCATTTGAAACCAAATGGCCCAGGGGAATGTATTTGAAAATGTTAGCGTGAGTAGACAAAAATAATAATCTTAAACAAGAGGGAAAGATAAAGAAGGTTGTAATACTTTCCCGATTAGTTCTTTCTTAAAAACCAATGCATGCAACATTTAAAAAGCTTTTTAAAAACGAACTAGCCCTGTTGATTAAGTAAAAAGGTAGAACATAGGAGGAAGGAAAGATCATCATACAATAAAGAGCCTCCCCTTGGTGGTGTTGTCGTCAAATGAGTTCCTTCTTTATCTTCCTGGCGTTGGAGCAACTGTGCTAGGGTTATGGGTTTCAGACTGGTGGTGCAAGGATCTAAATCGAATCAACTTGGTCGGATACCATCAACAGATCAGGTGGAGGCAGGCTAGGCCCGATAAGGGTATGATTCCTTTTTATTGGAGATCTGCTCGACGGCAGGGAGGTGGTACCATCAACGACTTGGTTTAAATGGTGATTGCTTGAGGTTGGCGTGATAGACAGGTTGGGCACCCAATCCGACTTGCCAGCGGTGGTCGCAAAGGTTTTCTTCTGGGTTTGTTGAGGTGGTGGGTATAAATAATGGCATGGCGGTGGTTGACGATGATCGAGTCGGGTCATGGTCACAAGATGGTTATTGGATTGTCAAACCTCCCTTGAAATCGTTGTTGGGAGGCGGCGGTAGCTACTCAGAGTGGTGACCGGGTCGACTGCGGGGTGGTCTTATAACAGTTGGGATGCAGACTATTGCTTCAGATGCCTGGGCTTGGCTCTTATCTCTAGTTTGGCTGCGTTATTGCTTTGTGCTTTTTTTGTTTAGTCTTTTTTTTTTTTTTTCAGTTTTTAGATCTATTTGTCAGATTTCAAATAATTAAGTTCATACTCTTTCAACTTAAGATTGTCGACATGAATTTTGACTAGTGGTTGGATTTCGATAGATGGTTCATTGTTAATAAAACCCAGTCTTTTCTTGGCTTAAGGTCGTGTGTTTCATTATCAGCTTGTGTTTAGGTTTCCAAGAGATCCTGGGACCGCCCACCCAATAGTTATTTATTGTGCTCAGATCTTGTCCTAGTTACTACTACTACCTATTTTGGTCAATTTAGCTCGATCAGCTGCCTAACTCGGCCTTTGTCATTGGATCTATTGACATATCAGTCTCTTCTCTTTAGAAGCTGGATGTGTAGCATGATTCTAGAATTATTTGTCTTCGATTGTAATTGTTAGCATTGAAGCCACCCTCAAGTATAAGGGCCAAGTTATAGTGTAATGGGGGTTTAGAGTAAGGGATATTGTACCCAAGGGATTGGTAAATCACACTCTAGCTAGGGAAGACCTAGAGGAAAACTAGAAAGAATATGCAAATGTACAATTACAAACAAAGACTCACAAGTGAACCAAAGTTCATGGTGAGCATGTGCAAGATGGCGTGTAGAGATTTGATTTTGATTTTGCAAATGGTACGTATCGATTGAAATTGAACCAACAAAAGAAAGTAATGTAAACTAAGCTAAACTAAACAAGTTGTTATCAAATGGATGGGAGTTAGAGCATCGAGTTTCACATTTTGCCTCCCTTGCAAGCATTAAAGCAATTGAATATGAATGATGCAAAGCTAATTGTCTAACTACCCTCTTAGCATCCGGATAGGACTTCTAAGGCTTAAACCCCTTTCATTTTATTAACTCTAACCAGATAAGTTTAGAACTGACTACCTAGAGCCAAATTCAATTACCAGATAGGTCTCAATCCTTTGCCGCTAAATGCATAAAGCTTAGAGTTTATGTCACGCCCCGAATTTCGAATAATAAATTCAAATCCGAAACATGAATACAACTAAACAAATCACGTCCTAAATTTTTTTCTCAAAACCCATATCTCATAAACCATAACACAATCCTCGTAGCAAACTATCTCTCGAGTCAATTATTACAATACTAACATAAATAAAATGTTCTGCTCACAAGAGTCTACAAAAACACACCAAAATAGACCAAATGTTGGTCTCAACCCTGCTGTCCTACGCAGCTCACTCACCACCCTGATTATCCTGACCTGCAGGATTATCCGCTACACTATTTGAATAGTGAACCGGGATTGCAACAACACAAAACCCGGTAAGCTTTCTGAAAGCTCGTGTGAGTAAATAAGAATGAACGGTTGATTTATTAGACCACAACTCATTTATCTTGAGTAAACATCCAACAATCTTAACAACCACAAGAAACATCAATCCAACACACATGAACAACATGGAACACATATCCACAATCACCAAATCACAACTCTCGCCACTTTGGCCCCACGTTAGAGCTCTAACTGCCTCATTACCTCTGACACCTTGGCCCAGGGTCAAGTAACGGCACCTCCAGGTTACTCAGTAACCCGCGAACTTTGGACCATTTCATGTCCTCAGAACAATATATCCCCGTTATTATTTAACGGTCGAACTTTGGACCTCCCTGTCCTCAGAACACATACACTCCGGTTATCATTAACCAAAGATCCTTGGACCATTCGATCTTCGGAATCCTACGTTTCTCTACCTTCTATTCAACTCATAAAATCAACATGCTTATCACCAACATTTATCAAATATTAACAACATAATTAAAATCATATTATCAACATTATCAACAACATATTATCACAATTCCACACCTCAATGTCACACCATTCAATATATAATCATGTAAATATATATATACGTAACCATCCACACAGGAATGATCACTAATACCAACTATAGTTCACATGATACAAAATCAAGAAATTCATTTTTCATATACTTTAAAACACATTTCTTAAAAAACCATTTTCTCACACATAAAAATAAATTGAGCAATTAAGGAAATTCAGGTTCGTAAATGAACCAAATGAGATTTACTCACCTCTAAACTCCCGCTGCGTCTTCTTACAATCCAAAATACAATTCACAATCGTCCGCTAACAAATCCGTCAAATACCTAATCAAAACGATAATTAACTTAGCGTATAATTTCAAAAACACACTTATATGAAGATCCAACGGTCGGATCTTCACCCATGACCACACAAGGTCACCGGGACAGTCCTACGATTATTATATCAAAACTAGAATTCTATCGGACGGTCCAAACTTCATAAATCACAAATTGAGCGATCGAAATCAATCGAAATCGTAAAATTCATAACTAATTCATACGATATCCAAAATTCGCATGCTATATATCAAAATGATCGTATCGACATGTAGAATCTAAAAATGAGCAGAAAATGCACATGATACCCGCCGGAGTTTAGGGCAGAGCCGCCGCCGGCCACCACCAATGGTGTCGGGGCTGAGCTTATCCCCTTCGTTTCATCATTTTGAGCAACTTTCATAACTAACACGAAGTGAGAAAATGAGTGGAAGTGGCCGAAACTTACCAAAAACAGTCCGGTTTGGCCAGAAAAACTGCAGAAACCGATATGTGCTCCGACGAGTATGAAAACCTCCACTTCAGGTGCTGTCCTTTTTACTGCGTGTTCTACTACTCAATACGAGTTCAACGAGATAAAGAACTCGAAATTTGGTAGTCTAGAACTCGAGATATTCGCTTCGCACTCAAAATGGCCGAAAATAGAAAACCAGCTTCCCGCCGCCCCTACAAGCTGTGCCATGGTGCAAGGCTGCCTCTGGCAGCTGCGCAAGGTCAAGGCGAAGCCGTGGGAGGTGGTTTGACGTCAAACGGTGGCCGGAGGAGCAAGAACTCGGCTGGAGAAGTTTGGCTCTGTTTTTGCTTTCGGTTCGGTGCCGCGAGAGAGAGAGAGAGAGAGAGAAAAATCTAGGTTTTCTGATTTTTCAGATTTTTTCCAAAAATGGTAACCTATATATATACAAAACCGAAAACTTCTAAATGTCATAACTTCTTCCTACAAACTCCGATTCTTGTGTTCCGCATATGCACGAACTCGTATCGACGAGCTCTACGACTTTCATGAAGGAAGTTTCCTCAAATTCCTTACGTAAAAATAAGTCAATTTTAATAACCCTAAATAACGTTAAATTTCGATACTAAAATCATTCGAAACCAAATTTCTCAAATAACGACATTCGAATCACACTCACAACTCATAATTCATATAATTTGAGAAATATTGAATTACGAAATATTTAACTGAAATTTCGGGTCTTTACAGTTTAGGTAACCAAGCAAGCAAACTAATACTATCTCTAGGTGATTTTAGCTCACTACTCTCACATGCACACATGGTGTGCTTTCATGCTCTATTTTGCCTAAAGGTAATCAATCTCTAAGAAAAACTTCATGTCATGGCAAACACATAACTCAAATTGATTAGGTCTAAGTAATGCATTCAACTATTGAATTAGCATGTGAGAATGACAACATGAATTTGCATCAATTTATAAACAAAAGCATAAATACAAGCAAGTTTGGTAAGGGCTTTCAACCCTAGCCCCAACTACTTCACTACTCACACATAGCTAGATACACAAGCTTCAACATTTTATTAAACATCAAATACATAAAGAGATAGGGAGTAAAGGGTGACTATTAATGATGCAGGAAGCGGTGGAGATAGGTCTCCATGTGGTGGTAGTCAACTCCTTCTCCTTACTCCAAGCTCTTGGTATTGGTGAGAATGGTGAAATTCGAAATTTCTAAGGTGAGTTGTGGTGTTGAGTAGTGGTGGAAATGGTGGTTGTAGTAGTGAAAATGGTGGTTTTAGTGGTGGAAATGGTGGTGTGTTCTCTAGAGAGAAAATGGGTCTTGGCGAAGATGAAGATGATGGAATGGAGTCAAGAATGATGAAGATTAGGTCTTTGGCCTCTTTTGATCAGCTATGTCCCTTTGGTCCCAAAGTGTGTAAGAGATGCTCTTACACCATTGTCCCCCAAATTGTCCCAAATTTGCAAGAAAACAAAAGGACAAGGTGTATGGAGATGTTTGAATTTCAAGTGGTGGGAGATTCTCACAACCATGGTCCTCCTTTGCTAGCGAAATGATCCTCCATGAGTGGCGGTTCGCGGAAAAATTTCACCTGAAAAATCGCCTGAAAAGTTGATTTGCAATTTTCTTCCAATCTCTGTGTCTTCTTTTCCTATCTTCAAATCTCCGCATTTTAAACCTCAAATTGTCATTTTATTCTCACTGCATGGTTTCCTACAAACAAAAGGAAATTTATTTTTAAGGGTAAAATAGCATGGAAGACAAATCAATTTTCATAGTTATGGAGCACAATTGCATAAGTAATTTGTGACTCAACAGTAATCTCTTGTTGGGAGCTAATTCCTGTGTAATTGCAGCTTATTAATGAATTTTCAATTGATAAAAAAAAAAATGTGATACATACTTACACATATGGTAATGTTCCCCACAACCCCAAGCCAACATCCCACCCAATTTCACAAACCCCAGATTACCAGCAACCCCCGTTTGCTATAAATATACCCTAGATGGCACAAGAAAATGCAAAAAACAGAGAAAATCAAACCAAAAATTATTACTATTGCATGCAAAGTATGTCTTCTAAAAAAGACCGTAGTCCCCAAAGCATTTTGGCCACTCTAAAGTTGAGAAGGGAAAGAGTTCACTTGGAAAGGTTGATACTAGTTCATCATCTCAGCGTCCTCAAGAAGTTTGTGGGCGCCCTAAACACGATTATGCATGGCTTCAACCAAAGATAATTCATCGTCTTCGCAACCAACTGTTCAGGACATTCAGGGAAAGTCAAATGGGAGGAATAAGGTAAAGGGAACAAAGTGAAGAGCACGTTATATATGCATACATATCTGCAGCTTATATAGTAATAGGTTATGTCGTACTTTTGTTGTTGTCTATAGATAGCGAATAAATAGGTCACTAAAGGGCCTGTTTCGTTTAAGTTGTCATAAACCCTCGATCAGAACAAATCGATCCCTTTGCATATGTAATATTATATATTCTTTGATTCCGTTCATAAATGATGTACTTAACTTCAATACTAAATAAAAAGCCAAAGACCATGAAAGCTTGTTTCTAATCCATGTAGCAATGTTTTTATTCTTAACATTCAAGTTCTTTTTCAACGATTTTGCTGAGGTTTAGATTTTCTTCTTCTTTTGATACACAATTGATTAATGATTAACCAATAGTAACCAAAAGTAAAATCCTCAAATAGTGATCTCTGGACACTACAGGAACCTCAAATAACCAAACCTAATCAATCCTGACTTAAGGAATATCAAGTTAAACAGTGAGTAACTCAATTACATTGACGACAAAAATTTTCAATTTAACAACCGTAAAATAATCATCTAATAGTTAATTGGCTAGGAAGATGATGAGAATAACCTATTGTGTTAGGGCATTACTACCTCGCATATGAAGCCATGCATGAAACCATACTCATAAGAGACAAAGTATCGAGGCTGGTCAAGAGAGGTATAAGGCAATGCCGGTTCAGTCAAGCTTCTCATTGGACCTCTTGCCCTTTAAGTAACTCTGTGAGTCTTAAACGCTTGCTGATATGTTCGGTTGTCAATCTAGAACTTGTGAAGAATGAGCTGCATCTGGATTCAAATCTATCATTCTTAATATCAACGATTAAAATATCAGTTTTTACATTTTTATTAGAACTTTGAAAAAAAAAAAATCTGAAATATGGTGGATATTCTGAAAAAAAAAAAAATCTTTTTTGAAAGAGTCAATTTATTAGAAGCCGCTCCATCAATTTCTTTTTTTTTTTTGCTGAAATTGCTCCATCATAAATTCTTCTCATCCAATTTGTCTGGAGGGAATTTCTCCTCACCTAGTTCCACTCCTCACTCGAATTTCCCTTGAAAAGAATACTTCTCACCTAGATTTGCTTTGAGAAGATTTCTCCTCACATAGATTTGCATTTAGGGAATTACTTCTCACCTAGATTCGCCTTGAGAGGATTCCTCCTCAGCTAGATTCGCCTTGAGGAGATTTCTCTTCGCCTAAATCTACCTTTTGAGGTTCCACTTCGAGGTATTTTTCCCGAACAGGTTAATTTACCTCTTTATTAGGTCATATCCTAACTAGAAACCGTTGTCAAAATTTTACACCCCTACATAACCTCCATGTTCCATAGTGTATGTTTTTTTTGTGAATTTTGAGTTTTTTTTCTTTCTATTTTTTGTTTTTTCCATAAGATTTTTCAGATATTTCTTCATTTTATCGGGATATATCCTAAATATCTTATATATCAGGGAAATTTGACGATAATGGAAAATTTTCGCAGAAACAGTGGAAGATAAAATATTTTTCCATATGATATATCAGTCCCACCAAAAATGGAGATATCAAAGTATATATCAGAAATATGCAGATATTTCAATTCTTAGTCGGTATATGCAGCCTTGTAAATAAACAAAGCCATAAGACCTAGTTTTAGTCCAATATTTAGTTTTAATCCGTTTGAGGATTTGTACTTTCGGTTTTACATGTGCTTGATTAGTAGGGTGTGCAAGTGTTTCTCCAGTGGTATATTGGTATATCCATGTTGCAACTTTGAAGTGCATGTGAGTCGTTAAGTTTTTTTTTTCCTGACTTATAATTTCAAACTATAGATGATCACCTAGTACATCCAATGCCTGATACATCAAAACTGAGAGTAAATGGCTGATAATAAAAGAGAATTTCTTCGGCTGGATACTTTGCAGATTGGCTAATACTAGCTAGTGCATCCCCTGCGAAGTTAGCTTCTCGTCAAATGTGACAAGATTTTCATTCGCAATAAGCTGGAAAATATCATTCAGCATTAATTTGCTTGATATAGATGAATACACTTTTTGTGTTAAAAAAAAAAAAAATAATATATATATATATATATATAGAATAAAGAAAAAACAATATAACAAAAAAAAAATACAAATAACCAATAAAAAATTTGACACGGAATCTATTTAATATATTGTGTGTATGGTTCAAGTTTTCAACACGGTTTAGATGCAAGTTCCGGTGCAACTCGTAGGAAGCCCTTCTTGCCAAAAACTTTAGACCATTGATGGTTTGAATGATGTATATGGTTCCTGAGGACTTCACATTTAATCACATATTCAGCAAACTCTTACTTTCCGAAGCTTGTAAGTCCATATATATATATATATATATAGGATTTTTCTCAGGTAAGGATGTCCTTAGTTTTTCTTATGTGCGGATTTGGTGTTTTCACCCACTTTCCGATCATATTTTCACATCTTAACCGTTCAGTTTTTAAAGCCTAATGTATAGATCCCCCTTGCAAAATTTCAGCAAATTTGGTGATCGTTAAGACATCCAATACTGCAATTTACACGAACGGACCGAATCTGTCGAACCGGAACCGTTCGTATTTATAATGATAAATTACAGTTTTGGATGCCTTAATGATCACCAAATTGGCTGAAAATTTTCAGAGGTGATCTATACATTAGGACCTAAAAACCGAACGGTTAAGATGTGAAAATGTGATCGGAAAATGGGTTAAAACCGGAAATCCATACCTAAAAAAAACTAAGGACGTCCTTAGTGTAGCCGGACTGTATATATATATATATATATATATATATATATATATGCAGACTTGACTTGTTGCCATCTCTGTATGGAGGTATCGGGCTGGCTTTAAACATGGGTTAATTAATCCCCAGTGCCCAGATATCATCTACGCACTTGTTCCATCCCTTCCTTACAATTATCTGCGCAGCTGGTTATTTCCGTTTTTTTTTTTTTTTTTTTTCTGGTCATCGGTCCAAGTCTCTATTTTCAGGGAAGATATACAGTGAGAAAGCGATGGGTATGCGATAGAATTTGCTGCTGGTTGGTCGGTCTTGACTATATCTTTATTCTTTGTATTTTACATTTAAGATGTAAAAGTTTCGTTTCAGTTTGTTGTATGTTTTTGTTGAACTGGGTGGCTGGCAGTGCCCTTGAATAAATTTTCCTAGCTGTATAACAGATGGAAGAAACGCAATACACATGTATTATTTCATTCTTTTCATACTTATCTTTCTTTATATCATTTTAAGGATTAGTATGTAGGGATGTCCTTCTAATTTAATTTGAAGGCGCATTCCAAATGGAGAGTGAAAACCAGGAAAGCTAGGTTTAAATTGCGAAGGCTTGCTCTCAGCATCGACCAAACGTGTTGGAATATGCTGATACCAATTACTAGCATACCATTGCAACTGAATATATATCTATATATATATATATATATATAGAAAAACTGATAAGATGAATGATAAGAATAATATGCATTTTTTTATATTGAAAATGGGATGGTGCGGCTGCCCTCAAGTCTTGATTAATGAAATTACAGAATACAAGGGGGGACGTAGATCCTGAATCCCAGATTGCAATAAGCATAAAAAGAACATCATGAAATAATACCAAGACTTTACACAAAATATACGTATTCTAACAAGTACTAAATAGCAAAGAGTGCATGAATAGCTACTCCATTTGCTTTGATATACGGTGACATACTTAAAAATAACTTTATCACGAAGAAACATCATTACAAATAACACAGTTTTCCTACTATGTTGCCGCACAGAAATAAATTTGGTGACACTCAATTTCATCCTGCTACTAGGAGGTTGTGTCCATTTGATCAAGCAAATAGCTCGCCGCCTAGTTAGGCCAGACAAAGCACATTGAGTGTGCATACCGAGACAATGCCCACGTCGCCATAACACAAATCAGTAGGGACTTATTGCCGGCATAAAGCCACATCTAATTAAAAAAAAAACATAACATAAATAAAATATTAAATAGCTTGGGCCCATAGCAATAGCCCAAGCCCACATAAACCATAGCCCAAGCCTACGTTTAGATCTGTGGATGCCACCGTACCGGTGGCTCTTATGGATTCCTACTGCTAACCTTCCATTCCCTCCACACCCCTACCTTCGCCTTCCTCTACCCGGACCGACCAACCCATCTCCGACCCAGGACAAACAAGATCCAACGCACCACCGTGAACCACATTAAGGCTAGACCAACCGCGATCAGAGCCTTAGCCCTCATCCCGCCTAATCCGACCTCTTAGATCGATCGTCTCCGACAAGCCCCTGAGACAATGGGATACATGATCTCACCCTGACCATGACCTCCTCTGCCAACCCACTGACCACCGCCACCCTTTCCCATCTTCCCATCCGGAGCCATGCGAACCAAAACCGAAAACCGGCAGCACCCAATCTTCACTTCGGCTACGCATACTTGAAGACCATCTCTCGGCCCTTACTTTTTTAAAAGTCTGTCCAATGACGCTGCCACGAAGGTGTGCCTCAGACAAGGCATGACTGAGCAGTGGAGATGGCCAAGAGCGTGAATAATATGGCATTTATGTAGGGAAGTAACGGCTAATCAAATAATGAAACAAACGAGGCAATTGGTATCCCAGTTTTGCATTCTTAATCTTCTAAGTAAATATTTGCAATGCCGGAAGGTATTTTCTCCTTGAATTTAAAGAGAGAACAAAAACAATAGCATGGCCATTAAATAGGTTTTTTTTTTTGGGAAGTAATTTACCCAGAAAGCAAGGATCAAGAAATCAGCTAAGATGGCTACAAATAATCCTTCTAAGTCTAGGTATCTCAATAATATCATTTAGAATGGCTTGAGTTAGAACAGAAGGGCCATTCAGTATGTATGCCACTATACATCTACATTCATGTTGGGAAAAAGATTTGTTAACAAATTTTGCAATTACTTTCCATAATTCAAAATGTATACATGCATGTTGGCTGGCGTACAAAATCCATAATACTTTTCCAGCTATAATAGTGGGAAATGAAGAGTTATTAAGGTCTCGGTGCCGAGCCCGATAACGCGGCCTCACCTTGCCATCCGGTTCCTAACGACCCTGGGCCACATGTTCTTCAGCACCAACCTGCTCCTCGGCTTACCTGTTGACAAACTCCAAAACCCTATCGAGAAACCTCTCATACACATCATCGGGCAGCTGTAGATTCACCCGGTGACTAGTATTGTAAACCTCCTTAGTCTGCAAATTAACGTCGCACCTCCTAATCTCTTCAGCATGAATTAGCTCTTCAATAATGGCATCCGTATTCACCTCACCATAAGTAGCATCGCTTTTGCTCGTTGTCTCGCTGGGCATGTTGGTTGCAACCACAATAGTAACGATTAGTAAAATAAAAGAAAGTTCAGAAACGGCATATCAATGTAACGTCAGCAAAAACAAAAGCAACCCCTATTGGGATGCCTCCCGAGCTCAAATCTCTCGTATATCGCCAACCTACACAGGCGATAGAAACCCCTCTTCCCCAAAGGAAACTTGCCCAGAATCCTCATAACGCGCTTATGCTCTAACGGGGTTAGGTTAGTATCCTGCTCCACTACAATACAAAGAAACTCTGTTAGCACACACCCGCAATACAAGTATACCAAACAAATAATTACGATACTTACCAATGGGCTAAAACCGGGTAGGAACCCGATGCGCCATATCAGGATTCTACGAAAAACCACCAACAAGACAAGGTTTACCCCTCCACCGAGTATAGATGTTGGAAGGTAGATCCTCATGCACCTACGCACCCATTGTCACCGACCTTCGTGGAATACTACATCTTGAACATAGAGCTGAACTTGTTGATGCTACGGCACTGCTGTTTGCTAACCTTCCACAATACCAACACCCCCATAAATTGCCTTAATGCATTAGGCAACAGCTGCCCCAGAGAAATGTTAAGGCATGAAAGTAGATACTGCATCTCCTTTGGTATCGGAAACAACAACCCACACTTTAGCTGGTACTCGTAAAAGCAAGCCCATCCCATCTCGGGATGACTAAAGAACTCCCTACCCCGCAAAGGCCGAAGCAACACATGATTGGGGATGCCCCAAGTCGCCCTCATATCAGCAATCTGCTCCTCCGTCGACTCCGGTTGATTGATAGCCATGTCGTCAGGAGCAACCAAGAACGGTCCACGCGGCTATTGGGGAATATCCAACAACTCGAAGTCTTCCACCCCAGGATCTTCTAGACCCAAAAATTTCTCAAGAGACCCAGCACCCCTCGGACAGCCCTAAGAAGCACCCTCACCTTGAGAGGAACCCTCACTGCCCCGACAACTGTGGCCATGTTGCTGGCGAGCCATACTGCGAACGACACACCGAAAGTCAATCAATCAATTCCTCCCTATTGCCTTCCCTGACCTGCTCAACGACAAAATTTTCAAATTCCACGGACACCACCTTGAAACCACAATCTAAGCTCTAACCAAACCCAAGATTCACACCCTTAAAACCGAACCTGGCGACACAAAGACCCGAACGTTTCCGGCCACTACCAACCCAAAGCAACGAACCCCCAATCAAACCCAAATTGCCTCAATCACAGACTCCCAGAATGCAACCCAGAAAACAAAAAGAAAGAAAAAAACATACCTCTTCACTTCGACAGATGAAAACCACAGCTACCAAGGCCTGAAACCTTACTCGAACCTTAACAACCAAAGCCTCAAACTCCATGGACACCAAAGACTTCTCCTTTACCCAGTTTCCTCACTACGAACTCAAACGAATCATAGGAACAGTAGCCACCTCCGTTTCTCCCCTCCACCTATATATAAGGTCCACGAGAGTACAGGGACGTTGGACGTGCAAGGACTACAACACCGGATTTTGCAACGTGTCAGACATGTCTGAGCGTAATAGTGGTCATGCTCCGTCGCCTCGACTCCCTACCCATTGCTCCATTATTACCTGTTATGGAATCTAGTACGCCAGACTTCCTGCACACAAAATATGAATGACAACAGGATGCGTGTCGCCAGGGCATAGCAAATACGCCAAAAGACGCATGGAACCCTACCTCAAGCACCTGATAGCGAAACAACACCAAAAGAAAGGAAGGAAAGATGGTCTCTTCACCCCAGTCAAAACTCCTCTTAATTGGGGACTGGGGGTAATGGTCGTACAGAAGCCATGTGGCAGAAAACTTGCCTTGTACTTCCTATAGTTTTACCACGATAAAACTCCCCACCCAAGAGAACTCTTGACCGGGGGCTTGGGGGACTTGTTGGTATATACACCTCCCAGGCATAAGTACCAAAAGCACAAAGCTGGTCTAACCACCAAAGAACAAAGGAGACATAACAACGGGGATCCTGATACCCCTCTTGGGCGGTATCGGAAACCCAATCGTCCCACATCGAATGCAAACAAATCATGCTTCCACAAATGGACTACAAATGAATCCTCTCCAACACCCAAAAGAGGTAACTGTTTACAATCTCTCTCCATTATCTTCATCTTATATCGATACTGACTTAGGCATCGGAGCGTCGAAGGCTGGCACACCCTGTCTTCCCTCTGACCTTTGTCTGTTTTGCAAATAAACGAGACCAATAGCAATAGTGGTAGAGCAAGACACCTCGTGATTCAGCTGGACAAAGCCTCCCTCTCTACAGCTAAAATATTCTTAATTTCAAACATGCAGTTTAAATATATAAATATTGACCTTAATTAGTTTTTCACATTTCATATTTTTGGGTCTAATTAATATATGTAATTTCCACCAAAGCTCCACGTAAAATCATATCGCGAGCACTGGGTTGAATTTTTGAACTTGAAGATATTGGTATGAACGTATTAAGCTTGGTACGAAAGAAAAAAAATCACATATATGTATACATGCATGTTGGCTGGCATATAAAATCCATAATACTTTCCTAGCTCTAACGGTGGGAAATGAAGAGTTGTTGAGGTCTTAATTTCAAACATGCAGTTTAATATAAATATTGACATTAGTTTTTCACACTTCATATTTCTGAGTCTAATTACATATATCTCCACCAAAGCTACAAGTAAAATCATATAGCTAGCATTGGGTTGAATTTTTTTTTAACTTGAAGATATTGGTATGAAGATATTAAGCTTGGTAAGAAAGAAAGAAAAAAGCTTCACATGTATATGTATACATGCATGTTGGCTGGCATACAAAATCCATAATACTTTCCTTGCTATAACAGTGAGAAATGAAGAGTTGTTAAGGTCAATATTTATATATTTAAACATTGACCTTAATTTTTCACATTTCATATTTCTAGGTCTAATTAATATATGTAATTTCCACCAAAGCTCCAAGTAAAATCAAATAGCTAGCATTAATTGGGTTGAGTTTTTTAACTTGAAGATATTGGTATGAAGAAATTAAGCTTGGTATGAAAACAAAAAGCTTCACATATATATGAATGGCAGCTACAAGTCCGTGGATGGGAAATATTGGGTTGAAACTTGAGCTTTGAATTTTGACCCCACGGGTACTATGACTACGACCTCAGCTTTACCTAAAATGGTATGTAGAGATCAAAATTCTCGATTCATGACGAAGTCTAAAAATGATTATCTAGGAACTAACTGCTATTGAAGGTACGATTTAGCACAATATAACAAAATCTAAGTCGACTGTTTATTTCCATATATATTTACAGGAATGCATGACTTGGGAGAAGAAATACTTCAAGCAATCGCATGCAATCAATTAATTAACCGTTCAAACCCACTCCTGTTTATTTCAACATACACATAATATGTTAGTGTCATTCAATTTTGATATACAACTTATAATAAATTTCGTTCCAAGACATAACACTATATTTTGAAAACCGGTTTGGTAGGACGTTTGGTTTACCTTTTTTTTATATATTTTGTTTTAAAAATACTCATTATAGTAAATTAAGGTAACCATTCTGTGTTACTTGGACATGCATTAGGGTATAAATTAATATGCTAGAATTTCTCCTCAATTTCCCTAGCTCCACGACAATGGCACCCCTCAACTTTGTATGTATAAATAAGCACCTAAGGCAAAGCAAAGGTGATCCATATCTCCATCGCCAAAATCCTTGAGAAACAAGAAATATTACAAGCATGCCTTCTCCTCAGGAAGTGTTGGGAAAGGGTTCAGATAGACAGGGTGGTTCTAATGGAAATGGTGGCACTCGGCCACCGACTGCTCAAGATGTACGTGGCCGGCCGAAATGACAAGGAAAACTGTTATGCGAAGAATTGCTGAATGATACTCTTCTCTGTTCCGGTCTCTGCAGATATATGCATGCAAGTCTTAACTTATAGTTACAAATTATCTTCATTGTTTGTGCATATTACATGTCTATTCAAATATGTAAACATATCGTTTTATTGTTGTGAAAAGGAGTGGCTGGTGCCCCCAGAATAAATCCCACTGGTTGTGTACTAGATCGAAGAAATTAATATATACAATATACATATATATTTATTATTTCAATGTGTTCATAGCTTATGCTGTATTTCAATATATATAAGAATTCATGTGAATAGCTGCCTTTTTACTTTACATTTATTCGACGGGGGATTCCCGATGGAGAGCAGACACCATGAAAGTATATGCTTGTTGAGTTCAATTGTGATCACATTACTGAATTTTTGAAAAGCTGATAAAACGGAAGATCAAGAACAATTTCTATCAATATCAATTCTAATAAGGTAATATAGGCTTCCCAAATAGAGAGCAAAATTCATGGAAAGCTTGGTTGTGATAAAATAATCGAGGCATTATTGAGAATGTAGAATTGTAGAGTGTTGCCCCATGCCATATTGGAAAATTGTGACAATCAAAAAGAGGTTTTTAAAAAGATGGTAATTGCACACCCTCAAAAAAAAAAAAAAAAAAAGAAGAAGAAGAAGAAGAAGAAGATTTTTAAAAAATATGAGCATCTCAAACCATTCTAAATTGATCTTGAGTGTGATACCATTATTATTTTATCTTGTGATTATAATTAGAGGAGATTAGGCCACTTGTATATATACTATAGCTCGAAAATTATCCACGTGTCACTTGTTGAGAATGAGTACCTTAGCTTGGTTGGTTGCTTTTAACTCTTATTATATTTTAAATCTGAACATTAATATTATGAATCTAACATGTGATGAGCAATGTTTGTCGGTCCTCTGTTGAATCTTGTCTCCATTATTCAATTAGCTAGAGATTCAACGTTGAATTCCATTATTCCTTTTTGTCATTTGTTTAGGCTATTGACTTGTGAAGCTTAATATTAATTCGTTAAGAATAGTCAAATATAAATCAACTTAAATGGTTAACAGTATCAAATATAAATGCATTTGTAAGTTCGAATCAAATGTAGTGTTGTAGACGTGTATGCGTGCATGTTAGAATTGAAAATAGAAAAATATATGTCGATTCATATATGTTGGGACCAATAACTATTTTAAATTCATGTTAGATTCGAACTCATTCTATATATGAATATAGTAAATTACATGTGTTATTTGCACAGGGTTACTTGCTTTGATATTAAACCGTCAAGTACTTCTTGTAAATACCACATGAACTTTCTGTGCATACGTCTAATTGAGTTTCCATTATCTTTGGAAAATTCTGTGCATAAGTTTCTTTTATTTCATTTTCATCAATTTCTTTGACTGATCGATCACACGGCCGATTGAGAGCCCTAACACTAATTAGAAATCTTTTAGTCAACTTTATATATAGAGTTTTTCATATATAAGAATGAATGAGATTCAATAGGGTTTTACATTTTGAGTCTGGTCTAATTAATATATGTAATTTCCACCAAATTAAGCTCCAAGTAAAATCATACAGCTACCAGTGGGTTGAATATTTGAACTTGAAGATATTAGTATGAAGAAACTAAGCTTGGTACGGAAAAAAAAAAAAAAAACAAAGCTTCACATATATATGAATGCCAGCTACAAGTCCGTGCATGGGAAATATTGGGTTCAAACTTGAGCTTTGAAGTTTGACGCTATGACTACGACCTCAGCTTTACCTTAAATGGTACGTAGAGGATCAAAATTAAGATCTAGAAGTTTCAGCTAGATAGAGTGATTCTTCTAAAGCGACATATAATAGGACTTTGCATTTTGAGTCTGATCAATTTGTAGTCCTTTTCTCTCTGGCTAGAAGCATTACGAGGGTTTAGGGGTTGAATTTTGACCTTTGAACGTGGAAAAATATATATAGGCCTAGGCAATTGGCATGAAAACCTCGTTTTCATGGGTGAGATGACTGGCTAAACTTCCTTTATTTCCAAGAATTTATACTTATTGGTAAATAGAGGGTCAAAACATAGAGAAGTTTCAGTTAGAGTACTAAAGACATATATTCAAATATCAGTTTAATTAGCCGCGTCTCATCGAATTCAAATTAACTATCTGCAGTGGATTCTCTCTTCATTATCACCTTTTCCATGGTCAGTAGCTATTCACACAATTCTACTCTGCAAATTGGGTAGATTTGTTGTATTCACTGGTATATATAAATACATGTTTCTTACCAAAAAAAAAAAAACTGGGTTCATTTTTTTGATACATTTCAATGCAAATTTAAAGACTCCAGGATGTTAAATAATCATTTAACAAATCAACCAATTCACTCAAAGAATTAAATTACATTTTAAGGACCGTTTAACTCAATAGAAAAAGTCCAAGCAAAAATTTCTTTCCGATTACTTTCCACGAATTGACTGAGGACTAGTTCAAGCAAATGGCAAACTATTAATTAAAGCGTTCAGATTCACTTATTTTTAACGGCTAGACAATCGTTGTATCTTACCATCTGAAAACTTGTTGGTATAGGAAGGACGGTCTCATTTTGATCAAAAAATAACGAAGACTATTGTGTTACATGCTTTGATATGCAAACCGTCAAGTATGTACTCCTTGTCTAAGTTTGATCTATTTATTTATATGATATTTTGACTGGTCATACCAGTAGCCCTTGACTACGTATGTATGCATATGAGGCATTGGAAATACGTTTACAAATTTTAACAATTTCTTAGATTTTAGGGTTATGATCGTATCCGCAGTTTTGGATAACATAATTTTCTGTTAGACTTCTTCCGTTTGATATGATAATACAAACTCATATATGAAGTTAATGGGAAACAAGAAAGAAAGATTCAAATTGGGAAATTCTTCAATAACTCATACATGTACCATTGAAAAGAGCGACTTAGATTAGAACATTTGATACCAGTTCAAAAAATAAAGAGTTATATGTGATTTTATGTTGTCAGTGCACCCACTCAACCGTCGCCACGTCAGATCTGTGTGTGACCATGATGCTTCCACAAAAATATAGTTGGCATTGGGTTGTAGTTTCTATTGCCAGCTAGGAAGTACTGTTTGGTTCAATTTAACAAAATTCACCTTAGTAAAAGAATTTCAACATTCCATGTTACTTAAACATTAGGGCAACTCGTTATAGAAAAGTTCCCCCACAATTTCACAAATTAATTCCACAACACCTGCAACCCTCATTTATGTATAAATACACATAGGGCAAAGCAAAAGGATAACAAGATCCCTAGCTAAGACAAAACAAAAAAAAGTATTCTTAAGTTGTTGTAAGTTGTAAGCATGCCTTCTCCTCACACTACACCAAAAACGTTAACACACAACACTTTTTGCACAACAAAAAAAAAAAAAGCATTGTATGATGAAGAAAAGTGAATCACACAACATGTTTACTAAACTTACGTTGTATAAGGTGGTTAAAATTCTGAATTTTTTTTTAGAAGATCATTGCGCAATGGTTACAAGAATAATCCGTTGTGTGAATCATAAAAAAATAGCGGCAGATTTCCCTCCTAGATCGACTCAAATTTGGCTCCGAATTGTATCCTAGATGCCACTAAATTCTACAGCAATTTAGTTACTTGTGTTGTAGGAGTATACTTGCAAATCATCATACAATGGTTTTTAGTGTGCCGTTGTGCAAATGAGTGGCCAAATTTGGAGAAGTCTCCAAAATGGCATTCATTCCCCACCAAAACGAGCAAATTCAACTTCAATGGTTTGTCATGCTTGCAAGTTCCTACAACATAATGAACTATTTCTGTTATGTGAATGAGAAATGCCTAGCTTAAGCGCCAAAACTGACATTTTGATTGCATAGGCGGGAAATTTCCATCTTTTGTTCCCTCAGCTATCTAGCAATTCAGACAACGAAAATGTATCTATATGTTGTCTGAGTAAGTTAAAAAAGAAAGAGTTAATGCTTAATGCTTAATGCTTTAAGAGTCTTAGGCAACTCTAGGGCACACTCAAACAAAGTTTGCCTTGGCCGTTTTTCATGTCTGAGAGAAGAAACAAGAGCTTTTCTTCATTTCAAGGCTTCGAGCCAAACTAGGAGCTTTTCTTCACCATCTTCTCACCATCTTTCAAGTCTAGATTAGGGTTCGATTTGGGGTTTTTCGTTCTGCTGAAAAGGGGGATTGGGTTCTCACCAATCGAGTTGGGCTCTACTCGATTAGGGTTCGAGTTTGGGGGTTTTTCGTTCTGCTGAAAAGGGGGATTGAGTTATCACCAATCGAGTTGGGTTCGAGTTTAAAAATGAGGAAATGGGATTTCACGGGCTTAGGGATTAGTGCTCAAATCCTTTCGATTGGTGAGTTAAATTTGGGATTTCATTGCTCTTCTTCATTGTCTTTATTTGTTTGGTGCTCAAATCCACTTTGGGTTTTAAATTTTGTGAAGAAGTTCATTGTCTTTGTTCGTTTGGTGCTCAAGAGCATTCGATTGGCTTAAGTTTATAACCACTGGTTTGTCTTAGCTTTTTCGAGTGCAATTAAGAAGAAGAAGAAGAAGAACCGATAGCTGCGAAGGTGGAATGAAACCCTTGATTTCATAGCTCCTCATAGTGCTCTCTATGGTTGCATCAGTTTCCAAAGCCCCAAAGCCAAGAAGAAGAACAAGATGGTGTTCTACTTCAAAGGTTAGCGATTTCACTGTCTTCATGGGCCTAAACAAGTTCTAGAACGAGGAGCTCATCAAATATGGCTTCCCCTAAGACATTTGGTAACCTCTAATTTTCCCTAAATCAATTCCAATTCTATCTCAAAATCAAGGATTTATTGCTTAAGTTTTTAGATTTTTCTGCTGAAAAATTGACTTTAGGAATAGATTAGGGTAATTGTGGTTGGTTAATTTGATCTGTGCTCTTTTTGACGGGTTGCATGCTGCATTTGAATGAAAAGATCAATTGAGAATGTTATGCTGTTATTGTAAATGTCAAGCAGAAGGTTAAGATTTTCGTGCTATGGGGTTGGTGGTGTAATACCTCTCTAGATCTGGTTTTTCTTTTGGTGAGTATGTGGAAATTTAACTTCTTCTTTTTTTCTTTCTGTTTTGCTGAAAAATTGCAGGTCATACTTAGGATTGGACTTTTCATACTCTTTCTCATATGCTCGTTTCAGGTATACAGTCCCTTGCTCATGCAAATAACTGATGTCTATGAATGACTTTTATGTGTCTTGCTTAACCTTATAGCTATGCCATCACTAATCGGAAGTTATATTTATTTCATACAACTTGGTTTAAGTTGTTCAAAGTGAATGTTTTAAAGTTCAGAATAGGGAACTGACTTGAGACAACCATTTGTAACCGGTTACTGGTTTCTCTTCTTATTTAAGTTTTCTTGTCTATTTTCTAACTTGGGTTGTTTCCAATTCATCGTAGGAGTGTGACAAGAATGCAAGCTGACAACGAAGAATTGGAGTTGAAGCAAATGAGAGATATGGCTGCTGCAAAAAAAAAAATGGTATGTTGCTATGGAACTGAGAGTGAAAGAGAGAGACTTGCTCTTTTACTTTAAAGATTATAATGTTTTATGTTGCATTTAGATATATTACTGTGGTTAGTTTGGAGTTCTAGTTGTTTGATATAAATTAGGGACAGAAAGATTAAACCTTTAACACCAAGGGAAGCTGGGTATGCAATTCTGCTATCTAAGTTCTAACAAAACCCTTCTTGATGTTAATTCTTCCCTCTACATAACACAAAAAGGTAGACACAGCTTAATATAATATAATGTTTCCTTTCTATATTTGTTATTGTGACACCAATTGAAATTGCCCGAACATAGCACGCTTCAGTTAAGCATATTTAACTACATCATCAACTCCATTGTATGCTTTATGTTTCTTTTCCAATGATCTGGACATTGGCTCTTGTCATTTTGCCATTTAATTCCCATTTCAAAATGAAGCTGCAGCATGCTATAGTTTATAGCGTAGGGCTTAATTATATATGAAGTTTTGTCTTCATGTGTCTTGATCACTTTCCACCGCCAACAATTGTCAACAAAAGACATGACCACAAGGAGAAGACTTTGTTGCTGCAAGTTTGGAACACCACCACTTGGTTTGCTTGCTTTATTCCACCGCTTGTCCTTTTTTTTTTTTTTTTCAAAAGCTTATCCACCACGAAAGTAGTAAGATAACTGAGGTATGTAATAACTACGTCAGTTCTCTTACATAACATGGAAGTGGTTGGATTGTTGATGGTATGCTGCAGTTTCTACCTCACTTGCATCTATAAATATGTATTTGCTTGAGACTTCGAGGGGAGATTTTTGATAGCATGTCTTGATAGGGATCCTGGCTTCTTCTACTAGGTGGTTGATGCATGCAGATGCAAGAGGTTGCAAGAGAACGTGGAGATTACCTTCATGGCCGAGGCCGTACATCTCTCTCTCTCTTTCTCTCTGCAAGTTTTTCGTGGTGCAAACTTAAACCCCATATGTGCATTCAGGCCAAGTGTACTTTCAAATAGTGCAGCTACTGCTTTAATAACTCTGTCTCTTACCTTCTATATGTGCGCACTTGTGTCATGCACACATCCACCACTTTCTAAGTTTATTTTTATTTAGCAGTTTACTTTGTTGCCATTTGTGTAAGTTTGAGTATACAACCTAGGAGCAGAAGCAAACTGGGGTTTGCATTACCAGATGTAAATGTAAGTCTTTTTATTTTGTCTTTCTCTATAGGTTCTTGCATGTGCCATTTTGTCATGTTGCTCATGGATAGTGTGACTTTTGATGTGGGAGTATTATATGCAGCTTTTTGAAACAAGTTGATGTGGTGGCAGAAGCTAGCAAAAGAAAAAAAGAGGAGAAGCACGAGCAAGCAGTAGTCGTGGCTGAAGTGGGCAAGCAATCATAAAATAGTCCAATAATTATTGATCCATTTCTAATGTTTTGTCCCTGATACAATGTTAAACAATTTGTCACTGATTCATGATTTTGTGGAACAATGACTAATATGAATTGTATCTTGGTGGATCCAATGTACGTTGGAGTACTATTATTTCATCTCATTGTTTGCATCAAATTTTATTTCCATTTGATCACTACTGTTCATTAGGTAAAATGGATGTTTAAAGGACCATACAACAGATCTCTCATATATCAGACAATGGTTTGTTTGAAAAATAAGTCTTCTAGTTTACTCTCACACAACAGAATACACTAGAACTCTGTTGTCTAATATGCTTAACATACAACAGCTTGAAACCAAGCGCTGTTGTCTGAAAGCAGCGCTTCAACTGCTACGCATGGCATCTACCGAGCCATCTGTCGAGCCATCACACAACAGTTATAACACATACCCATTGCCTGTTTGTTTCTCAGACAATTGTGTTCTACAGTTGTCTGAATTTTCAACAGACAACGGCTCACTCTACAACGGTGGGTCTCCAAATCCCACAACGGTTTTCTGCCATTGTCTAATAAGATTTTCGGTGTAGTGTCAGGAAGTTTTGGAAAGGGTCAAAATGGACAGAGTAGCAGTTCCAAGGGAAGCGGTGGCTCTTCTAAGCAACCAACTGCTCAACAAGTGCTCGGCCAGCCAAAGCGAAAATAGAAAGGGAAGCAATATGCCAATTAAGTGAAGAACAATTCAGAATGCTGTCTTATATATGTTTTAAGGTCTGTGCAACTTGTTGTTAATTATTAGTACTTCTGTTATATACATATATTCACATTGATCGATTATGCATTGTAACAAATAAGCTAAATTTACATTTACATCTCTTTATTCTTTCGATACATTACAATTCGATTAAAGATGTAAAAGGATCCAGCAGGTTATATATATTGTAGCATTCTGAATTGGGTGGCTGGTGCCCCCAGAATAAAACTATTGTAGTGTAGTGTAATAGATTGAAGAAATAAATATACAGTTATTCATCTCAGTTTGTCCATCAGTGTGTTGTTGTTTATGATATAATAAATTATAGAATGAATCGATGCTTATCTAATTTTTTGACGGCTCAATCCCAGTTGGAGAGCACAATCCATTAAACATCCATTCTAATGTCAAATGGGTCTGAGATAGATCTGATCAATTCAAGTGCATTTCAGTTATATATGGACACCAATGGCAGCATGCATGCAGCTGGTTTATTATCCAAATTAATTGTGTACGTCTAGCTTGTCTCCATTCTTCAATGAGCTCTCAATTATTCAAAACAAAAAATAAAAAAATATATACTAGCCAATTAAACGATAATGTCAACCGTTGTGGTACCAGATAATTATTTGCGTTTTTATGTATAAATGCCCTGGCTGAAATGGGAAATGAACTCTTAGTTAGAAAATCAAATAGTTTGCAGATTGGTACAAAGAAAGCTTTATTATCCATTTACTTTGAGTCCAACTCTTTGCCAAAGAAATAAAAAAACAGAAGAATTTTGAGTTCTAGTAATGAGTACTCCTTATTGTTTGGCAGGCTAGAAGCAGGGAAGCCGTGGGCACTAGGGTTTGAGTTTTGACCTTTGTCTAATAATTATCGCGCAGGTGGGCATTAATTGTAAAAGGATTTTAATTGTACGTTATTGTAGAAGCAAAACCAAATAGCTAGTAGAACAAACAACATACCAATTACCGATGGCTTGAGACCTTGAGTTATAAATTTTTTTTTTTTTTGGGGCAAAAGAACAAACTTAAATTAAAGATAAAATATTACTGAGACAAAATCTCAACTGAGCCTTCCAGTAAAATCATCAGCAAAAAAGGATAAAGACTCAACTTTTACCCACATAAAGCAACATAAAGAAAACTCCGTAGGACCAAACTAGGCAAGCCCACAAACTTGACCACCAAAACACCAACCCATCAATGAGGAAGAAGCATCAAAATCAACCGCGCCGACAATTGGTTTGGTTTGGCTCTAGTTGTGTTCGAAACTGATTGCCTACAGTTAGTTAATGCCAAGCTGGGAAAATTTTAGTGTATGTTAATGTATTACATACACTAACTATTTTGAATATTTTAAGCCATCGGATATAATTAAAATGTGGAATAAATCTAACGATCTAGAATATTTGATTGTGGTAACCTGCTCATCCGTTAGCCTATATAATTTTTTTTATTTTTAGCTAAATTCTCAATATCATAGTACTAATAAACTTTGAGCGACTTTCAGAAAACCCTAAATTGAAGAGGAGGAGACAGAGGGAGGAGGAAGTGCGCTGAGAAAAGCCGTTCAGTTTTTGTTCTGCAACAAATCTACGTATTTACTTGGGAAAAACCCTAAATTGGCCGTCAGAAATCATCCAATCGGAGCCTCCTCACGAGTCTACGCGGTGGTCACAGTCGGGACGGAGCTAGTCTCCACCGTACCGGATGTTTCCCTCCAGAAAGCTTGAAGCTGGGACAACGGCGTCTCCTCCAAGTTCGCCACCACTCCTCTCAAAGACATTTTTCAAGGTCGTCCCTTTTGTCTTTCTTCTCCATAACTTTCTTTACATGTAATTCTCATCATTTTGGGTACTCAATTTTGGTGAATTTTGTGTTTTCAGGGCAAGAAAGTCGTCATCTTTGGCCTCTCTGTAAGTTGCTCTCTCTCTCTCTCTCTCTACTCTACTCTACTCTAGTGTAATGGTTTATGTTTTTCATGAGGTTTAGTGAGAAAATGAAATATTATATGAACATGAATGAGAAACGTTGAATCGGTGAGTGTTTTAAGTTTGCAAGGGATTTATATAAATGAGTATTGTTATTTGTGTATGTCAGGGTGCGTATACGGACTTTTGTTTCCAACAGCATGTGCCTAGTTACAAGAACAACATTGATAAGTTTAAGGCTATATAAAGGGATTGATTCTGTGATTTGTGTAGCGGTTAATGATCCGTTTGTTTTGAATAGATGGGCAGATACTTCAAGCTAAAGATTCCATAAGTGAATATTTAATTGTTGTTCCATCTCTTCTGATTTGCAGAGATAAATATGTTTTCTCAATTTGCAATCCTATGCTTCTTTTGTACTAACATGAATTCCCTTATACTCTTTATTCACTGTTTATTTTGGTTGGAAAAGTAGTTAAGTTGATGTCTGTTTTATTTACTGTACAAGTGTAGCCACTATTGGATCATTCAATTTCAAAATCGTATTTTGCATTGTAGTGAGAATTATATTACGAGGAAGACTTGAGATTGAATGAGTTCTAAAGGATTAGCTTTCCTCTATGTGTACTTTTTTATAATTTTTTTTAATTTGTGTTAAGTACTTAGGAAATAAGTTAACTCGTCCATAATGAGCAATTCAAAGTGTAGCAATAGTGTGATTCAGTTTTTCCTTCCATACAAAGTTCCAAAATCTTATTTTGCACATTCTCAAAAAAAAAAAATTGTATTTTGCAGGGTATTGAATTATATTACCGGTCACTCTTGAAGGTAACTTGAGTCCTAAAGCTATTAGCTTTTGCGTGTTCATAGTTTCTGTTCATGTTTCAAATTTTGTTCGTCACTATAAAGTAAATTAAGAAAATAACATAACTTGTACATAACACACAACTCTTCCACAGTGAAGCAATGGTGCGATTCAATTTTTCCTATGATGCATGAGTTAATTTGTTGTTTTCGTTTAAACTAGAGAAGCATCATTTGACTTCGTTGAATCTTTCGTTAATAGATTGAGTTCTACGGGGACTTTCATGGGAGCTTCCACAAAAGCTTGGAGTTGGATAAAGATCTCTCTGTTCTTTGCTTGGACCTCGCTCTCAGAGGTAAAATAACTAGTCCGGCTCATTTATTGTTAGAACTTCGTTTATTATTGAAAAAATCCCTCCTCATCCTCTTTTCCCTACTATTAATGGGATAGAGCCACCGCCATCAGTTTTATTGTCAGTCTATTTGTGATTTACTATATCCAGAAGTTTGTCGGTCTTGAAGACATTGTTGCTTTCTTTCTGCAGATGGTCGGCATATGTAGTTGACGGGAAGGTCAAAGTTCTAAATGATGAGGAAGCCGCATCAGCCATCAAGGTCTCTGGTGGAGATGTCATTTTGGGACAGATCTAGAGAGACAGTTTACATGAATGCTTATGAGACATGTCATCTGTTTACATCATTAGTAACTTGAACATCTTGTATGCTAAAAATTACTCCTGGATTGTATTTGTGCTTTTTCAAAATATGATGCTTCCAAATAAACTTATGAAGTTGAGTTTTTACAAAAGGTTGAGGAAGCTCTGGGGAGCTATGGCATGGATGAAGGGCATGACTGAGTCGAGAGAAGATGAGTTGAGTTTAATGCTTCATGTTCAGGTTGTGTTTTGGGTTTTGGTTATCTATGATGGGTGTATGTGATGAGTCAAATTTGGCTAGTGGTTTTTGTCAAGACAAGTGATGGGTGTGTGCTGTAAAACATGTATGAGGTGGGTTTCGGCTGGGCAATAATGGGTTTTATGGGATTGGGTTTTGCAAGGTTGAGGAAGCTTTAGGGATCGAAGGAAGAAGAAGAAGAATTGGCTTTTTTTTGTGAGCCTTTTTTGTCATGAAATGACCATTTTAGCCCCTAAAGTGGGCCCCATTTTTTGAGTTAACTTCCAATTTGGACGGAGCCCGAGCAATTGGTCATGGCCGACTGGAATTGGAAAGCTCAGGGATGTTTCTGATTAAATTGAGAGCACAGGGACTAACATGAAGTTACCCCTAAACCTCATGGGGGTAAACTGAAATTAGTCCTAAATATTTGCTATGCCGAAAGGTCTTTTCTCCTTGAATTTGAAGAGAGAACAAGAATATTAGCCCGGCCATTAGATAGGGTTTTTTTTTTTTTAATGCAATTTACCCTGAAAGCAAGGAATAAGAAATTAGCTAAGATGGCTACAAATAATCCTTCTAAGTCAAGGTATCTCAATGATATCATTTAGAAGGGCTGGAGTTAGAAAAGGAGGGCCATTCAGTATACATAGGCCACTATACATCTACATCCATGTTGGGAAAAAGATTTGTTAACAAATTTTGCAATTACTTTCCAGAATTCAAAATGTATATATACATGCATGTTGGCTAGCAAACAAAATCCATAATACTTTCCGAGCTATAACAGTGGGAAATGAAGAGTTGTTAAGGTCTTTATTTCAAACATGCAGTTTAAATATATAAATATTGACTTTAGTTTTTCACATTTCATATTTCTGGGTCTAATTCATATATGTAATTTCCACCAAAGCTCCAAGTAAAATCATATAGGGTTGAATTTTTGAACTTGAAGATATTGGTATGAAGATATTAAGCTTGGTACGAAAAAAAAATCACATATATATGTATATATGCATGTTGGCTGGCATACAAAATCCATAATACTTTCGTAGCTATAACAGTGGGAAATGTAGAGTTGTTAAGGTCTTAATTTAAAACATGCAGTTTAAATATATAAATATTGACCTTAGTTTTTCACATTTCATATTTCTGGGTCTAATTAATATATGTAATTCCCACCAAAACTCCGAGTAAAGTCATATAGCTAGCATTGGGTTGAGTTTCTGAACTTGAAGATACTAAGCTTGGTACGAAAAAAAAAAAAAAAAAAACCTTCACGTGTATATGTATGTTGGCTGGCATACAAAATCCATAGTACTTTCCTAGCTATAACAGTGGGAAATGAAGAGTTGTTAAGTTCTTAATTTCAAACATGCAGTTTAAATATATAAATATTGACCCTAGTTTTTCACATTTCATATTTTTTGGTCTGATTAATATATGTAATTTCCACCAAAGCTCCAAGTAAAATCATACAGCTAGCATTGGGTTGAATTTTTGGACTTGAAGATATTAAGCTTGGTATGGAAAAAAAAAATCATATATATATATATATATATACACATATATATGTATACATGCATGTTGGCTGGCATACAAAATCCATAATACTTTCTTAGCTATAACAGTGGAAAATGAAGAGTTGTTAAGGTCTTAATTTCAAACATGCATTTTTAATATATAAATATTGACCCTAGTTTTTCACATTTCATATTTTTTGGTCTGATTAATATATGTAATTTCCACCAAAGCTCCAAGTAAAATCATACAGCTAGCATTGGGTTGAATTTTTGGACTTGAAGATATTAAGCTTGGTATGGAAAAAAAAAATCATATATATATATATATATATACCACACATATATATGTATACATGCATGTTGGCTGGCATACAAAATCCATAATACTTTCTTAGCTATAACAGTGGAAAATGAAGAGTTGTTAAGGTCCTAATTTCAAACATGCAGTTTTAATATATAAATATTGACCCTAGTTTTTCACATTTCATATTTTTTGGTCTAATTAATATATGTAATTTCCACCAAACCTCCAAGTAAAATCATATAGCTAGCATTGGGTTGAATTTTTGGACTTGAAGATATTGGTATGAATAAATTAAGCTTGGTAAAAAAAAAACTTCAATAGTTCAATACATACGCATGCCAGCTACAAGTCCGTGCATGGGAAATATTGGGTTGAAACTTGAGCTTTGAATTTTGACCGCACGGGTGCTGTGACTACGACCTCAGCTTTACCTAAAATGCTATGTAGAGGATCAAAATTAAGATCGAGATGTTTCAGCTAGATCGAGTGATTCTTCTAAAGCGACATATAATATAATCAACTGTTCAACTTTATCAATATGTATTGAGATAAGTGATCCTTTCTTTCTTTATTTCTATCTTTCTTTCTTTCAGATAGTAGAAATTAATTTCAAAATAAATATCAGAACAATCTAACTCTATCAGTCTAACTGATCAAAATTCAAAGCATATCTTATATTTAAGGGAAAAGAATGAAACCAAATATTCTCATTTTGTTGCATATGATCAAGAAACAACTACATCTTCTATAAAATTTCCATCATGATAAACATGACAAATTCAGATTTATTGGAAAAAGAAGCAAAGTACTTGACACTCTTGATAATAGTTTTAGCCCTCCAATTAGTCCAATAAATTGAGCAATCGAACGATGAGAATCTCTAATCACAAAATCTGATATTAAGAAGAAAACCATCACAAATCATTTAAGTGGGTATTAATTTTTATGAATCTAAATATGTACACAACGTTGTCCACAATGTGGCTACTCTGTTTAAAGATTCATGAAAACTCTATGCATGAATTACATTTATCATCAACGACTCAATCAAGTTCGAAGAAGTAATTACATTTCAAGGAACGAGATAGCTGATTAGCTCAACATAAAATAACAAATTGCAAATGAAGTGAAAATTTTCTTTTTGTCTTTCATAATTTCATTGAGCTGGAAAACCGAACATTATTCAGACCCATTCCTTGAGTAGAATATTATTCTATACACTTTAGATAACAAATTGCAAATCAAACGAATATTTTCTTGTTCTAAGGTTTCATTTCTTAACACGATATGTAGTTACGTAAATGTCAGTATATGCAAAGCTCACAGTAACCTCTTGTAGCCAAAAATATGCTAGAAAAGTGACAGTTGACTTGGCTGTTAAATTTCCAAGTAACTCACTATTTCTAAACAGGGAAATTAATATATCTGGCGTGCAACAAAACCCAACATTATAACTTTGTTGTATATATAGGCTATTCTTAAGACGGTCAACTCATGACATACTGAGGCTAATTCTTACGACATTCCAAAGTCTTTAATATATTTTAACATTCCACATATAAGGACTTGACTGTATGCCACAATTCCATGTGTATATATATTTAGTTACTATTTAGTTATCGTGTGGATTTTAAATATGGGTTAATTAAACCCTAGTATCACCTTCAACTTACGACATCCTTTCCTCAATAATATATATATACACACACACACACACACACCAGTTCTCCACTGCGGACGTCTGCAGTTTTTTGACCCGTACGGATTTCCAGTTTTGACCCTCTTTCCGATCACATTTTCACATCTTAACCGTTCAGTTTTTAGGTCCTAATGTATAGATCACCTATGCAAAATTTCAGTCAATTTGGTGATCATTAAGGCATTCAAAACTGCAAATTACAACAATATATATGAACGGTTCCGGTTCGACAGATTCAGTTCGACATAGGTGATCTATACATTAAGACCTAAAAACTGAATGGTTAAGATGTGAATGTGTCATCAAAAAGTGGGGAAAAACATAAAATCCGTATGTTTTTGCTTAGGTGCGGATATTCGCACCTAAGCAAGGTTATATATATATATATATTAGCTAAATACTATTTTAAGCAATTTCGTAGCTTTTAAGTAACTTGTGTGCAGGTTAACCCAGGTTTGGATATCCCAATTTCCATCTGTTCATCTTCTTTATTGGATTGGTTTTAAAGGTCAATGACAGTAATATTAAAAAAAAACAGAAAAGAAAAGGAAATTCAAATAATCAAGGTGATGAAGGAAGTTGATGGGAAACAAAAAAGAAAGCAGTAGAGAAACCCTTCAAGAAATCACGGACTGCAGTTAAACAGCTAGCATGCACTGAACCAAATTAACCCGAAAACTGGTTGTAGTTTAGTAAACACTCCACTAAAGTAAATGAAATAAACAATCTACTTAAATTACCTGACCTACTGTTCAAACAAAACTAATCACATTACATACCTGACCTTATCTATGACGTGCATGGGATGAAAAGAAATGAAGGACGTCCTGGGTTTCGGCCCAAATGAAAAAATTTGTATTTAACTTTTCCTTGTATGATTATATCATGTCAAATACTTCGGCTTTGGGTGTAAAAAAAATGGCCTCTGTTGTTGCCTGAAAATGTACAATGAGTGAGGTCTAGTCATGCCACATGATCATTATCACACGGTCTAAATTAAATCGTGTTTATGGGGGAGATGTAAACTCATGAACTCATGAAATGAGCATTACTTAAAGTATGAAATTGAAAATCATCTATGCGAGATGTATATTCGATTCCTAGAGTCATTATCTTCAATCCATATGACATTAGGGTAACTAATCCTAATATCCAAACCATTAAGTTCGTGTAAACAACACGAAATTTTCTACCAAAACATGCATGTGTATTCTTTTAGACTGAAATTTCTTAACATTTTATGGATTTTAATTAAACATCGATCAAAAGAATGAAATTTCATCATGTTGGGAAAAAGATTTGTTTTTGGATGTAGATTTGTTAACAAAACTATTTCCCTCAAATCTTCTTCCATAATTTCCCAGCAATAACAGTAAGAAAGGAAGCGTTGTTATTATCTTACTTTCAATCATACAGTATTAATATTGCATTTAGTTTTCACATTTCACATTTCACATTTCGAGTCTAATTAATACATGTATTTTCCACTAAAGTTCCAAGTAAATTCATATAGCTAGCACTGATCGAGTTGAATTTTGAAGTTGAAGATTGGTACGAAGAATTGAAGAAAGCCTTACACATATATCTAAATGGCAGCTATACAAGTACGTGGGATATGTGTATGTGTGTATATGTGTGTGTATGTGTGTGTGTATGTATGTGTGTGTATGTATATACATATATATATATAGGACTTTGCTCAGGTATGTATATAGGACTTTGCTCAGGTGCGGATATCCGCACCTACGTAAAATGTATTGATTTCTCATTTTTACCCACTTTCTGATCATATTTTAACATCTTAACCGTTCAGTTTTTAGATCCTAGTGTATAGATCATCTCTGCAAAATTTCAGCCAAATTGGTGATGGTTAAGGCATTCAAAACAGCAATTTACAACAATGAATACGAACGGTTCCGAATCTGTTAAACCAGAACCGTTCGTATTCATTATTGTAAATTGCAGTTTAAAATGCTTTCACAAATCGGCTGAAATTTTGCAGAGATAATCTATACACTAGGATCTAAAAACTGAACGGTTAAGATGTAAAAATATGATCGAAAAGTGGGAAAAAAATAGAAATCCGCACCTAATGCTTAAGTGCGGACGCCCGCACCCAAGACTGTATATATATATATATATATATATATACATACACATACATACATATATACATATAAACATATCCTATCCAGAATGAGGCCTCACTCTGAAATTAACGTGTGAGGTTAATGTTTAGGGTCACTTTTCGGTCTCATATCCACATCTCGACTGTTCAGTTTTTAGGTACTAATGTGTAGATCATCTCTGCAAAGTTTCAGACAAATTGATGATATTTAAGGTATCTAACTCACTTAAACCAATGGATGAACTGAATATATCCACCCTAAACCAAAATAGCTTTAAGGCAGTTATCAATGCCTTAACGACCATCAATTTGACTGAAAATTTGCAAAGATAATCTATACATTGGTATCTATAAACTGAACGGTCGAGATATGGATATGAGACCGAAAAGTGATCCTAAGCTCCAACCTCACACGTTAATTTCAGAGTGAGGCCTCACTCTGGATAGGATCTGTATATATGTATATGTATATGTAGATCCTATCCAGAGTGAGGCCTCACTTTGAAATTAACGTGTGAGGTTGGAGTTTAGGGTCACTTTTCGGTCTCATATTCTCATCTCTACCATTCAGTTTTTAGGTACTAATGTATAGATCATCTTTGCAAAGTTTCAGCCAAATTGATGATCTTTAAGGCATTGATAACTGCCTATATATATATATGTGTGTGTGTGTGTGTATCCAGAGCGAGGTCTCTTTCTGAAATTAAAGTGTGAGGTTAAAGCTTAGGGTCACTTTTCGGTATCATATCTACATCTCGACCATTCAGGTTTTAGGTACTAATGTATAGATCATCTCTGCATATTTTCAGCAAAATTGATTACCTTTAAGGTATTTAACTCACTTAAACTATTGGATGAACTGAATATGTCCAACCTGAACCGTACTAGCTTTAAAGTAGTTATCAATATACAGTCCTTCTTGGCTCAGGACGTCCTTATCTAAGCTTAGGTATGGATTTCCAGTTTTTGGCAACTTTTCGATCACATATTCACATCTTAACCGTTCCGTTTTTATGTCCTAATGTATAGATCATCTCTGCAAAATTTCAGCCAAATTGATGATCGTTAAGGCATTTAAAACTGCAATTTACAATAATGTACACGAACGGTTCTGATTCAACAAATTGGGTTCATTCGTGTAAATTACAGTTTTGGATGCCTTAACGATCATCAATTTGGCTGAAATTTTGTAGAAGTGATCTATACATTAGGATCTAAAAACTGAACGGTTAAGATGTAAATATGTGATCGAAAAGTTGTCAAAAACTGGAAATCTGTTCCATAAGCTTAGGTAAGGATGTCCTTACCTGAGAAAGCCTATATATATATAGACACACACACACACACACACACACACACACACACACACACACACACACACACACACACACATATACAGATCCTATCCAGAGCGAGACCTCACTTTGAAATTAAAGTGCGAGGTTAGAGTTTAGGATTAACCTTTGATGCCCCAACTTTTGAATTTTGACCGCACGGGTGGGATAACTAGTTACAACCTCATCACCTAAAAGTGGTATGTAGAGGATCAAAACAAATTCAAATAATCAAGCTGATGAAGGAAGTTAATGGGAAACCAAAACGAAGCAAATTAACCTGAAAGTCTGAAACTCGTTGTAAATGGTAAACACTTTACTAAAGAAAATGAAACAAAATGTGTAGGGTTAGGATACGTAAATGAATAATTAAAGACTACTTAATCACATACCTGACATCTCTGTTTGACAATTTCCGACCTCCGCCATAGACACCGTTAACTTACCCCATTACATCATGACGTGCATGGCATGAAAATGGAAAAGTCTGTATTTAATTTTTCCTTATATCATGTATACTCAATCCATATGTCATATGACATTAGGGTAACTTGTCCTAATATCCAAATCGTCAAGTTCATGTAAACATCACGAGAACTTTCTGCCCGACCGTTTTGAATTTTTCTTGTTTCTCATTTTCTGATCTACAGATGACAACAGAAATGAACTGAGGAAAAAAAAAATTGAATTGAATTCTTTGGTTAAATTAATTTATTTTGTCAATGCATGGTAAGGTTCAACCTAATTTCCAAACTGAACCCAAAACACAAACTACCCTCGTTCAGTAGCTATAAATAGTGGAAACTGACTCACATCCATCCATAACCAATTCAAGATCTTAAGACACAAGAATATATCTCAATAGTAATTACAAGCATGGCTTCTCCTCAGGATATATTTGGAAAGGGTTCAGATGTACAGGATGATCCAGATGGAAATGATGGCTCTTCTCAACCAACTGGTCAAGATGTATTGGGCAAGTAGAAACTAATTAAGAACACTGCAGGTTGAATGAAGAACTGTGCAGAATCTGGTCGCATGTTTCCAGGTCTCTGCAGCTAGTTCCTGTTAGTGCTTCTTTCATCATACATAAGCATGCATTGTAACATATAGATACATCTCAATTTACAAATTGATCTTTATTCATTGTACAATATACAATTTGATCCAAATATGTATACTGATCTTCGTTTCAGTTGTTATATACTACTTGTAATTATGAAAACTAAATTGGTTAGCTGGTGTGCACGCCACCATTATAAATCCCACTAGTATGTAATACATCGAAAAAATAATTCCCATTGTTATATCATTTTCTTCATATATTATGTTGCTTTGATTCTTTTAACAATCACCGCCAATCCATGATGTGGAATTCCAAATAAAGATGCAGATGAAAGCTGGGTTCTGATAACGTAATGTGTATTTTTACCATTTATCTTAGCTGCCACTGTAATTGGCTTTGGCTTTGTTAGCTTGCCTGACACGTATCGTGTAGCTACAGGTGAAAGCTTCAAAGAAAGCTTGAGAAAACCAGAGAGAAATGCAGAGAAAAATAGAAACTTTTGTATTGTGATCGGAATTAGTTACAATGAGATTAGAGTTTTGTATTTATACTAGTAGATGACCGACATAATTAGCATGCTAACTAACTAATACATGGAACCTGTAGCTACATGACAAGTGTCAGGATAATACACACAAACTAACAGAGCCAAAGCCAAAGCCAATTACAGTGGCAGTTAAGGTAATTGGTAAAAATACACTACGTTATCACTCCTCAGATTGATGTGGGGGACCTAACATCAAGCCGTTGCATAAGTAATTGTGTTGAGGTGAACAGAGACCCTTGGTAAAGAGATCAGCAAGTTGTTCTTGAGAGCAAACAAACTCCAGCCAACTTGATCCATCATTGACTTTTTCTATGGTGAAATGCACGTCTACCTCAATATGTTTCAGCTTGGAATGATGCACAGGGTTAGTGGCAAGAGCAAGAGCAGAGATGTTTCACAATGCAGTGTAGGTGTAGAATCAAGGGTGAGATGCAAGTCTGCAAGTAGATGTTTGAGCCATTGTAATTCAGAAGTTGTATCTGCCATGCTTCTATACTCAGCTTATGTGGATGACCTAGAAACAACTATTTTCTTTTTGCTACACCAAGAAAATAGGAGAACCATTAAGTAAAATGACAAAGCCAATGATTGATTTTCTATCATTTGGGTCTCCAGCCCAGTCTGCATCACTGTAGGCTTGAAGAGAGAAATTGTGATCAAAGAATGCCTGAAGATATAAGCTGTGATTTGAAAAAGAACCCCTCCTGAAGGTAATGCCAATATCAGCAGTTCCTTTGACATATTTGAGAATACATTTTGCAGCAGTGAAATGGTGATGAGTTGGACAATGAAGGAACTGACAAATAGAATTAACATTGTATGCATGTCAGACCTTGTGAAGGTAAGATATTGCAAACAAACAACAAGCTAGGCTAGCTCCTGAACTGTTCAATGTCACTAGAAGAGAGAGGTGTCCCATGATCTTTTAGAAGTTTGAGAGACCAGATTGACATGGTGTAATATGAGAGTGACAATCATCGAAACCTGCTTTGTGAATTGGGTCTTTAGCATACTTCTATTGTGATACAAATATACCATTTGATAGATACTTGATCTCCAATCCCAGAAAGAAATTAAGTTGGCCCAAGTCTTTCATGTCAAACTCATGTAGTAGAGAAGTCTTAATCTCATGTAAGTGTTGCATAGTTGCTAGTAAGTATAATATCATCCACATGCCATAAAGTAAACTTTATGCTTTTGAAGAGCTGGAATAAGAGTAAACAGTGAGGGATTAGCATATGAAGGAATAAAACCAAGAGAAGGGGTAAGAATGAAGTAAACCTTTCATTCCAGGCTCTGATACCATGAAAGCTTCAAAAAGAGCTTAAGAAACCATAGAGAAATGCAGAGAAAAATAGATACTGAACTTGTATTATGACCGGAATTGGTTACAATGAGATTAGGGTTTTGTATTTATACTAGTAACTAACTACAAAGCCAAAGCCAATTACAATGGCAGCTAAAGTAAATGGTAAAAATACACACTACGTTATCACTACTCCATGGAATAAAACATGAAAACTCCATTTTTTCCAGCAATAATTCTTTAGTTATAGTTTTGTTGGTAGCTTTGGATTTTAGTTTACTCAGGGTCTGAGGACTCTGAGAGTCTGAGCAGTAATAATATGGAACTAGCAAGAGCTGTCTCTTGGCTCTCTTCTCCATCGTTTAATCGGAGACCGTTTGCTCTATGCTAGCTAGCTAGTTTGTGCAGTAGCGGCATTGTTTGGACACCTCAGAGACATGATAGTTTTGTTCCAACATGTCAGCGTTGTTCGAAGAGTAACTAAAGAGGCTTTAAGCTCGAGAGTGGGTACTGCAGCTCCAAGAGATAGCATGAAGGGTTTTGATTTCCTTTTTGGCCTGCACGTTTAACCTTTTCTGCTTTCAATCAGAGACCGTTTGCAATTACGGAAGGACATTTCTACATATGTCAACTTAATTTGCTTATTTGAGTAACACTATCAGATCTAATGTGAACTCAATTGTATTGTGGATACAGTGTGTACATCCTCTATTACAAAGAGCAATGCTAATTAACGATTCAATTGTCCCAATTGGCGTAAGCTGCTTTTTGTAGCCTTCTTCTTGGCTTATCTCTTAAGGTAATTAACTTCAAGATCCTGACCATTAGATTTGATAATGTTTGCACAAGTTTAGAGGTTGGTCTCTTAAAACGGGTGGATAGGTAGGACAGACATCCTTAAATTTATAACAATCTCATTTTACATTTATATAGTAAATTACGATGAAAAACAAAAGAGATTACCAATGACTTGATCAGGTTTAGGATCAGTTTGTTTGGTATTAGAAAGAAAGTATAAGTTGCATGCATGAGAACTTTATATTATATTATATTTTATTATATATATATATATATAGGGTGGTGCTATTGCACACCAATTATCTCTATTCACACATCCTCTTTATTTATCTATTACTTTAATTTAATTTTTTCTTTTACAAATTACCCTAACTACCATTCCTTGCAATTTCTTTTTTTTTTCTTTTTTCTATTTGGCAAGTCAATTATTCTCAAATCCTAAACATTTATTTTCTTGTAGACACAGAGAACTTCAAAACTCTTTGCGATTTTCTCTTTTCTTTTCCATCGAAAACTTCTCTAGCATAGTCATTCTATCTCTCTTCACGCTTTAAAGTTTAATTATGGCAAAACAAGCAACTTTAGACCCATCTTTGAAAAAAAATTTATATCTGATTTGCAATGGAGACATGGAAGAAAAATATGAGTTTAGTGATCATTCGATCCCCTTTGAATCCATTATTCCTGGTAAGATTCTAACTGAAATTATTTGGTGTTTTTCAATCCATCGCTCTCGGCTAAAAAGATCAATTTCTCAGCAATTTGGTGGACTAGGAGCTTTAAATTTGTAAGTTATGTTCATCTTAGTTTGATTTTGATATGGCTTGCTTGCTGATCATGATTTTGACTTCAGTTGATTGATAATTTTAAAATTATTGACGCTTTGATTTCATTTTGACTTTATTCATATCATCACTCTATAGAATGCTTTATGTCACTGGGAATTGTATCTTGAATCTACGTTGCTTAATCAGATGTGAGAGGTTATATCCCCAAACTCAGTTACATCGTGATTTTTCATCTGAGCCCTAAACGTTGCCACACTAATTGCAGAACTTTTGACATATTGCATTTCATCCTACCCATCAGGGTTTTTTTTTTTCTAATCAGCAATGACTTTCATGAGAAAATTGGTTTATTATATAATAATGTTTAATTCATGATTGACTTGACAAATAGAAGAAAAAAAACACAATTACAAGAGAGGGTAGTTAGGATAATTTGTCAAAAAACTTGTATTAAAGTAATGAAAAAATAAAAGGGTGTGTGAATAGAAAAAATGAGTGTGCAAGTAGCATCACCTTATATATATATATATATATATATATATATATATATATATATATATCATATTCAGAGCGGAGCTCCGCTTTGAAATTAACGTGCGAAGTTAAAGTTTTGCGTCACTTTTCGGTCGCACATCCACATCTCGACCGTTCAGTTTTTAGGTACTAGTGTATAGATCATCTCTGCAAATTTTCAGCCAAAATGATGATCGTTAAGGCATTGATAACTCCCTTAAAGCTAGTACGGTTCAGGTTGACAGATTCAGTCCGTCTATTGGTTTAGGCGAGTTAGATACCTTAACGATCATCAATTTGGTTGAAAATTTGCAGAGATGATCTATACAACAGTATCTAAAAACTGAACTGTCGAGATATGGATATACGACCGAAAAATGATATAAAACTCGAACTTCACACGTTAATTTCAAAGCAGAGCTCCGTTTTGGATATGATATATATATATATAGGATTTTTCTCAGGTAAGGATATCCTTAGTTTTCTTAGGTGCGGATTTGATGTTTTCACCCACTTTCCTATCATATTTTCACATCTTAACCGTTCCGTTTTTAGAGCCTAATGTATAGATCCTCCCTGCAAAATTTCAGCCAATTTGGTGATCGTTAAGACATCCAAAACTGCAATTTACACGAACAGACTGAATCTGTCGAACCGGAACCGTTCGTATTTATAATGGTAAATTGCAGTTTTGGATACCTTAACGATCACCAAATTGGCTGAAATTTTACAGGGAGGATCTATACATTAGGCTCTAAAAACTGAACGGTTAAGATGTGAAAATATGATCGGAAAGTGGGTGAAAACATCAAATCCGCACCTAAGAAAAACTAAGGATATCCTTAGTCAAGAAGGACTGTATATATATATATTATGGTCATAGGATCGATGGAGAAATTTCAGTTAGCTAGGCTGGACCGTTGGAGTAATACTAATATACTATGTAGAGTTATATACCATATGTCGGCTAGAAATATACGGAAAGAAAATGTGTCTGCTGACTACAAAGAAGCAAAAATAATTAAATAATTAAGGGTGTTCTTTTTTTTCGGGAACAACAATTTGTGTTCTTCGAATCTTATATATTTGTATTTGGTTACGTTATTGGGAAAAGCTTCGTGATGATAAGATTTTTGTTTGAGAGGAAGACGACAATCTTTATTGATTTGCAAACTAGTGAGTACACACTTGAGTGATAACATTACTCGAAGCTGGAGGAATGGAACCTTCCCAAATATAATGAAAATCTGAAACTAGAGCAGCTTTTGCTAAGTTATGAGCTGCTACATTAGCATCTCTGCCAACATAAGACAAAGTAGAAGAAGGGAAAGAAGACAATAAAACCCTAATATCCTCCACCAGTCTTCCCAGTTCCGAGATGTCCTCATTTTCATTTGCCTGGACCCCAAGCACAACAGTCAAGCAGTCAGACTCAATAGTAATAGGGGTGAAGTGAAACTCCTCCACTAAACTGCAGGCTGCCATCACTGCCAATGCCTCCATCACCACTGCAGATTGCGCAAAAGCACACCGACCACATGCTCCTCCAACAACCAAACCAGTGCTATCACGCACCACTACTGCCCAACTCCCCGCACCACCTGAAAAAGCGGCATCTGTATTGGCCTTTAGCCAACCAACTTGTGGAGGCTGCCACACGCTAACACTCCTAGTAGCCTTCATATGCACAGGTCTAGAGGCCTTGAAAGCCGTAAAGAAAGAATTCAGTTGGAAAAGAATCTGATTCATGGAGAGAAGTTTATCAGACCAAACCCGACTATTCCTTTCTTTCCAAGCACTCCAAACAATCATCAATAGCAACGCAAAATCTTCTTTAGATAATATGCGTTGGCACAAGGTAAACCAATCCACCAAAGAGCCCGCTCTGTTAGACCTTGAAATCACCCATTCCAACTCCGGACAACTACCAATTAGATTACAAACAAAATTGCAATCTCTAGTGATGTGAGCAATAGACTCATCTCCATTATCACAAAAACAACAACCCTCCCCAACAAAGACTCTTTTGGAACGAAGATTATCAATAGTTGGGAGAATAGAAGAACATACCCGCCAAATGTGCACCTTAACCTTACCAGGGACCTCTGCTTTCCAAACTGCTTTCCATAAAAGAGAGGAGTATGTTGAACTAGACGCAGAAGTAGCAAGTAAAAGCTCCAAAAGCTAACTTGTAGGCACTCTTAGTAGGGAAAACACCCCTTGAGTCGAAGTGCCAAATCATCCTGTCATCAACATTCCTCCTACTGAGAGGTATAGAAAGAACAAGTGCAGCATCCTCAACATCAAAACAATCTTGTACCAACCGTGTATTCCAAGCTCCAGTTTCAGACATCAACTCCGAAACCAAATGTATATCATCTCTTCTTCTCATGATAGGCCGAAAGAGATAAAGCCTAGGCAACCAAGGATCCTCCCAAATCCTCACCCGTTCTCCATTCCCAATCCTCCATCTTAGGCCTTTGACAAGGACTTCCCTAGCTTCAAAGATACCCCTCCAGCAAGCAAAAGGTGAACGGGCCACTGGAGCAGAAAGAAAGTCTCCATCAGGATAATAACGAGCTTTAAATAAGCGACTAACTAGAGATTGAGGAAAATGCAGAAGCCTCCAACCCTGCTGAGCTAAGAGAGCCAAATTGTGAGCAAACAAGTCACGGAAACCCATCCCTCCCAAATGCTTTGGTTGGCACAATTTCTCCCAAGCCAACCAGTGAATCTTCTTATTATCACCCCGATTTCCCCACCAGAATCTGGCACACATCTGTTGCAAAGAATCACAAAAATGTCTAGGCAGCAGAAAACAACTCATTGCACAAGAGGGCAATGCTTGAGCTACCACTATAATGAGCAAATCCTTCCCTGCACTTCTTAACAGTTTACCCTGCCAACCCTCCAATTTCTTAGCCAACCGCTCTTTAATATGAGCGAAGGGCTTAAACCGGTTCCTGCCCAAGTACGTAGGTAATCCAAGATATTTATCATGCTTGGCAACAATTTTCACACCTAAGAAGCAAGCTAATTTCTGCTGTAACCCGACATCAACCTTTTTACTAAAAGCAATACTACTCTTGGTAAAATTGACCTGTTGCCCAGAAGCTGCTTCATAATCTTGCAATACAGATTTAATCTGGACACATTCTGCCATAGTAGCTCTCCCAAACAACATACTATCGTCAGCAAATAAAAGGTGATGAATTACAGGAGCTTCCGGACAAATTCTAAAGCCTTGAATAGTACCTTGCGTTACTTTCCTATCCAACAACATAGAAAAAGCATCTGGACATAGAAGGAACAAGTATGGGGAAAGTGGGTCCTCCTGTCGTAACCCTCTAGTTGGAGTCAGCACGCCACTAGGTTTGCCATTATTCAAAAAAGCATAGCGGACTGTAGTAACACACTGCATGATAATATGAACCCAAGTCTCGGCAAATCCCATTCTCAAAACAACTGCTTCTAGAAACTTTCAATCCATACGATCATAAGTGTCACGTACCGAATTTTAGAATAAATTTCAAAATCTGAAACATAAAAAATACTACAACTCAAAATAATCATCCTGAAAATTTCTTTTTTTCTTAATAACCTCACCACACAATTTAATTTCAAAACCCGAATTTAGTCTCTGATAATTATTACAACTCACTCACAAATTAAATTGTAAACCTCTAAATGAGCATAACAAACCTCACAACTTAAATGAAAACAAATAAATATTGCAACTCCTAAACAGCACGGTTACCTCCCTGGTTATCCTGACCTACAGGAATATCCGCTACACCATTTGAATAGTATACCGGGATTGCAACAACACAAAACCTGAAAAGCCTTTGAAAGCTCGTATGAGTAAAAAGAAAGAACGGTTGTTTAATTAATTCACATTTATTTTCACCCAGATCAACACTCAACAATTTCCACGTGCGCAAAGAAACAACAATCTCACAATCAATCACCAAATCAACAATTCAACACAAAACCTAAACTCACATCTTTCTTCTCAAAACCCCGAAATCGTATTTATAAAAATACGGTATTTGACAGACTAGAGCTCTAACTAAATCGTAACCCGTCACCTGGCCTAAGTTATGGCATCCGACATATTTATCTTTATCATATTTCATCAATATGTATACTTATATACATATTAAGAACGTCCGATACTCGTACTTACTCAACCAATTGTATCCCATCATCCACCTAGGATTAAAGCGTCTGATTCCCCCATACTGGTCACTACGTTGACCCTAAATCCATAATGAGCACAACAATATGTTTTCACACAATGAAATCAACTCATCTAACATACACAATATTATTATGAAATTTAAGCATTTGAAATACAATCCAAATCATCATTCCAACTCAATCATATCATTACTTAACAACACACCAACGAATATATATATTCCACGTAAATATATATATATATATATATATATACACACTTAATCATCCACTCAGGAAGGACCACTAATACTATCTATAGTTCACACAAGAAAATAGTGAAATTCATTTGTATAATTAAAATTCATTTTACTTACCCATGGACCGTAGTTGATCAAGTCCATGTGATTTTAAAAACAAATATTTAATCCATAAATAATTTTCACACAATTACTACAAAATAAATTAATTAAAAGGACTCGGTTCGTAATATGAACCACGTGAGTTTTACACACCTCGAAACTCCCGCTGCGTCTTCAATTAAAACACAAATCACAATAATCCAAATGCTCGTCAACTCAAGCCATCAATTGCCTAATCAAGTATGGTCTTTACTTAGCAAACGAAGTGTGAAATAAACTTAAATAATGATCCAACGATCGGATTCTAAAATAAAGACAATCCAACGGTCGGATCGAATTTAAACGATGATCCAACGGTTAGATCCTCACAGATAGCCTTTGGAAACATCCTATCAAAATTATACGAAAATTCGACGGACGGATCTTCACCAATCACCTCCTAAATCACTGTTTTACAAATATACAAAGATCCAACGGTCGGATCTTCACCCGTGACCACACAAAGTCATCGGGACAGTCATATGATCATCATATTAAAATTTGAAGTAAAACCGATGGTCTGATCTCCGTAAATCGTAAATCGAAGATAAAATATAAAAACTGTAAATAGTAACGTCAAAACGTAAATCCACTATTTATCACCTTTTTCTAACATGACCATATCATATATCAAAATGCTCGAATGGATGCATAGATCATCGTCCAGATAATATAAACTCAAAATATGGTCCGATGCGCCGCCACACGTGGCGGTCAGACGGCGGTCAACGCCGGTCAACCACCTCAGATGCAAAAGTTTTCAACTACAAACGTTTTCAAAATGAAATTATGAACAACTTTAATACCTGACTTTTTTCGAGATATGGTTTAGATCGTTCTAGATTGAGCTTTGAAGTTGGATTAATCTCGATCGCTCGATCAAATTCCAGATCCAATCAGGGACGTCGAAACCTTCAACTCTTGATCTACAACTCTACACTCAAAATCGTGATACAAGCCACATATGGGGATGATCAGGAGGAAGAGGACATCACGAAAATGATGAAGATTGGCCGAGGTGATGCCACAAAATGGGAGATCCGGTCAGGTCACCGATCGGTGACTGGGGTTGCTTCGATCCAGACCTGGGAGCAGCCGCGGGGCGAACTGAGGGCAGGGAGCGGCTTGGCGGCTGGGCAAGCAAGGGGAAGGGGTTGCGCGAGAGAGAGAGCAGGGGGGGTTGGGGGGGGGGGGGGGGGGGGGGGGGGGGGGGGGGGTGGAGGGGTTAAAATGCAAAAATCTGATTTTTTTTTCATCTTTAATGAAAAAATCAGATTTTTCTTACTATTTATAAAAAAATTCTAATTTTCAAAAATTCATAATTTATTCATATGAACTCCGAATATTGCGTTCCATATATGCACGAGATCTACAATTTCATGAAGGAAGTTTTTCCAATTTTCGAATGTATAAAAAGTCAATTTTCATGACCCCCTAAATAACGTTTGTAACCCCTTTCCTCACATAACGATATATGAAGTAAGCCCAAAATTCATATTTCATATTATTAAACAAATATTGAGTTACATTAATTTATTTAAATTAAATTTTGGGTCTTCACAATAAGCCTTACTCATATCCAACTTAAGAGAAAAAATACCCTCAGAGCTAGATTGATAATTATGAATGTAATGAGAGAGCTCATTAGCTACCAGAGTGTTATCTGTTATCAACCGCCCAGGAATAAAGGCACTTTGAAAAGGAGAAATCAACTCAGAGAGGAAAACCTTCAGCCTGTTGGTGATAACTTTCGAACAGATCTTGTAAATAACATTACAAAGAGCAATGGGCCTCAAATCACTAACACTCTCCGGGTTGGAAACTTTAGGAATCAAACAATCATGTGTGAAATTAATCTCTTTAAGCATCTGACCTGTGTGGAAAAAATTTTGCACTGCCTCCACGACCTCACCTCCCACCACATCCCAATACTGTTGAAAGAAAAGTGGAGGCATTCCATCTAGACCCAGTGCTTTAGTGGGAAACATCAGGAACAAGGCAGCCCTTATTTCATCTGCAGAACACGGTGCACACAAAGACTCATTCATATCCTGAGTCACCCTAGGTGGTATAAGATTAACAACATCATGCAAACTGTTGTAATCCAAAGAAAAACCTCTGAACATTCCTGTAAAATAGTCCAATACAGCTCCCTCAATGCCCTCCGGAGAGGATTGCCAAACCCCTTGATTGTCAAAGAGACCCACTAGCCGGTTCTTAGCACGCCGGTTAGAAGTTTTCCTATGAAACTACTTAGTATTCCTGTCACCATTAGATAGCCATGAAACCGCGCCAAGTAAACGGCGAACCCCGATAACCCAAGTCGATCAACTCGCCATACGACAGTGCGTCTCTGAAGCCCTGCATCTGCCCATCTCGTCGAACTACACCGCCCTCCTTTTCATAAGCATGGAGTAGTTCGTTGAAATCACCTAGGACAATCTAGGGCAGATCAGACTCATCCCTGAGTTACTGTAGCAAAGACCAGGACAAATGACGCTCTGCCGTGGCCGGATGCCCATAGAAACCTGTTAAGCGCCACAGAGCCCTACCTATATCAGAAGCCCTAATTTCCACATCAATGTGGTGTGCAGATTTGGAGCGAAAACGAACGCAGACTCTTTATGGCAAGCCCCCCGGATTGCCCAACACTCCAAACTGCTTCACAATTTAGATACCCTAATTGCAGGCGTAAGCCATTCATGTAGTCCCAGTCGTGGACTTTAATTTCAGATAGAAAGATGATCGAAGGCCGCTTCTGTTGAATTAGCCTCTTCAACGCTTGGACGGCAGCGTCATTGTTGATGCCATGGCAATTCCATGCAAGAATCTCCATCAGAAGGAGCCTAGAAGGTGCTTAATAGGAACGAAAGCTTAAAATTAAACAAGGTAATGAAAACTGATAATTCCTTTTCTGCCTTTTACTATTGATTTCATGCATACATATATAGCCTAGTACGAATTGGAATACAGACAAAAGGTGCAGCTGCCAATGGTGGGAGACAAACTGCCTTTGGTGGGAGACAGACTGCATAGCCACTTCGTGAGAGTCAAAAAGGTGCAGCTGTTGTTGAAGGAAGACAAAGTGCAGACTGCACGTGTAGGAAACAATGACCAATAAAATATATTAAAGGGAATTTAGTTAGGTTGTTCCTAACAAGTAGCTCATCGCAATTGTGCAGCGCCTTGTCCACTACATGCACAGCTGTGGTTCCGGGCATGTAACGATTAACCGATGGTGGAAGGATACCGTATAAGTCCTGGAAGGGTGTCATTTGGATGGTGGAGTGGTACGATGTGTTGTACCACCATTGTCACGACCCGAATTTTTTGAATAACAATTCAAAATCCGAAACATGAAAATACTACAAACTCAAAATAATCATCCTGAAAATTTCTTTTCATAACACCCTCACCACACGAAATAAAATCAAACCGAATTTAGTCTCGGTTAATTATTACAACTCAAATCCAAAATGTAATGTAAAGCTCTAAATGAGCATACACACCTCACAACTAAATAAATAACAAAACTACTGTAACACCTAAGCAGCTCGGTCACCTCCCTGGTTATCCTGACCTGCAGGAATATCCGCTACACCATTGAATAGTGTACCGGGATTGCAACAACACAAAACCCGGTAAGCTTATGAAAGCTCGTATGAGTAAAAGGAAAGAACTATTGCTTAATTCAATTCATAATTATTCCCACACACAACAATACTAAACAATTTCCACATCCACAAGTACTAACAATCTCAATCACACACCAATTCAATATATCAAGACAATTCAACTCACAACTTTCTTCACAACTCTCCTCATCGTATTTATAAAAATACGGTACTTGACAGACTAGAGCTCTAACTGAATCGTAGCCCGTCACCTGACCTAAGTTATGGCATTCGACATATTTATCAATTACTGTATTTCATCAATATGTATACCTATATACATATTTAGAACGTCCAATAATTCCACATACTCAACCAATCGTATCCCATCATCCACCCAGGATTAGAGCGTCCGATTACCCCACACCGGTCACTACGTCGACCCTCAACCCATAAATGAGCACAACATATAATATCTCATACTGAAATCCACCCAACCAAGATACATCATATTATTATGGAATTACACAATTGTAATATAATCAATTCATCAATTCAACTCAATCATATCATTACTAAAACACGTGTCGCTGCACGTGTGATCAGTATGAGGGATATATAAATTCCATGATGTAAACGTTATGATCTATCTATGAAAACCCAATTTGTTATTTCTTTTCTTCTTTGGTTTTCGTTATCTTCTCTCTGTGGTTAAGGCTGTGACCTTAACGATTGGTATCCAGAGCCAGCAATGGTCAAGCGTAAGGGCACCGGGTCGAAGCCGCCTTCTCCGCCTCACATCTCAGGTGAGCTTTCTCACATGGAGTTTGAGCTCCAGATCCACCGTGATGAGACCAATGCTCGCTTGGATGAGATTCAGGCCATTCTGCAGGCTTCCTTTCAGGCCTCCATAGCCACTTCTCTTGCCGGTTTCAAGGAGGTGCTCTTGGCGGATCTGCAGCAGCTCCATCTCCCCAAACCAGGTGACACCGCCATTCCTCACCCGGATGGCTCAGTCTGATTTGGATCAATCTCACCTCCACCACACTTTCCACCTACTTTGGTGGGTTCTTCGTCTAAACTAGCTAGATCTGAGGGTAATATGTCTCCCTCTTCTAATTTGATTCTGGGTAATGATGATGTGTTGCTCGGATTTATTAGTGAGACTGTGACCAGTCCAAAACATTTGACCTCTATTGCTTCTCAGCTTGTTAATTTGGATCATTTGCCTAAATCTTCTTAGGGTGTGCCTTTTGCTAGGTCTCAGCCCCTTCCCGCTAGTATTGGTAGCTCTATGGGTTCCATGAGCAGTGGTTCTACTAGTTTTCCGCTTCCGATGGGGCATGGGGGAGGCGCACAGCCTCACCCTCAGTATTTTCATCCTTCACAATATGGATCACAACCCTTCGCTGCGTTTATGGGAACAAATTTTCCTACTGGAGGTTCACAACCCTTTTCCGTTGGGTCCTTACTCATTGGCCATGACCTATTCTGGTCCTTATACGGTCCAGCCTTCGCTACCATTTGCTGTACTCACTTATTCACAGGCCAGGAGCACTGCTCTGTGGCACACTGTACCTCCAACGTTTGCCACCACTACTACTACCAGTGTGACACCATCTACTTCCAGCTTTCCATTGACATCGCAGCACATCCTATACCCATTGTTTCACTCCAACATCGGCCCAGTACCTTATATGCCTCAGCATCTATTCCACACACCTTATGTTGATCCCAATCTTCCAACCATGAAGCAGATGAGACTTGAGTTTAGTGTTTTCAGTGGAGGTGACCCTGTGGAATGGCTTAATAAAGCTGAGCAATATTTTGAGTTTTACCAGATCCTAGAGGATAGAAAACTCTCTCTAGCTACTATGCACCTTTCAGACAAAGCCTCTGATCGATGGTACATGTTTCGGCATGAATTTCCCCACACTTGGCAAGGTCTTGCTGATTTACTTAAGAGGGTGTTTAGTAGCTATAATAGATCAGAGTATCAAGTAGCTTTGGCAAGGATATCTCAAACTACCAGTGTTGAACATTACATGGAACAATTCACCAAACTATCACAGAGGGCTCCTGGCTTCCCCCCTGAGGTATTACTCTCTTGCTTCATTGGTGGCTTGAAGGATGATATTCGAGTGGATGTGCAAGCACAAAAACCTCGATCCCTTTATGAGGCTTGTGAATTAGCAAGGGTTTATGAAACTAGAAGTGAAAGTTACAAGAGCTATGCAAGAGATTCAGGCCAGGCTAGGACTCAATTCACTTCAACACCAAAGTTCGCTTCCCATTGTGATAGTGCTAAGGCTCCAATACCTTTCTCACCCAGAAATGTTCAAGGGCTTAAAGGGCCGCATCCCCATACGGGGAACAGGCGATTATCCCAGGCTGAATATCAAGAAAGAAGGGCCAAAAATGAATGTTTCTTTTGCGAGGAAACATTTAAACCAGGCCACAATTGCAGGGAAGGACAGTTGATGATCATGGAAGTAGTTCAAGATGAGAGTGAGCCTATCAATGCACCAGAAATGGTGGAGGAGGATGTTCCCCCTATCACTGACATTGAAGAACCCTTGATTAGATTGCAAGTTATGAATGACAGCAATTCCAATCCAGCCACCATGCAATTAAAGGGTGTGTTCAATAAAAAGTTGGTACATGTGCTCATTGATTCCGGGGCTACTCACAATTTTATTCATCCACAATTGTTGAAAGGAACCAAGACCCCGATTCATCAACTCTCTCCCTTAAATGTCATTTTAGCTAGTGGTGCTAAAATGAAAACTAGAGGGGAAGTCACAGTTGATCTACAACTTCAGCATTATTTTTCTGATGACTTTTATATTTTACCTGTGACTGGCTGTGAAATAGTTCTCGGTGCAGGTTGGCGAGACGGCCTTGAGAGGCTGGAGAGGTTGGAGTACTCGATGACATAATAGATAATAGATAAATAGAAATAATAGATAATTGAGGGCTTGTTATTCAACAGTATAACATGACTTATATACCCATGTCAACCAATATCAACATCCATAGATATCTATATTCTTATCTCTCTAGATTTATCCGTTTTTTTGAATAACTGAAATGAATTCAAAAATTAGGATTTCTATATACACGATTTCGATATATAGATTAGAATGGGTTGCCCGGGACTCAAACCCGGAACTAGTCGGATGGAGTAGATAATTTCCTTGTTAGAAAAAAAATAGGTAAAAAAACCCTCCCCAAACCGTGCTTGCATTTTTCATTGCACACGGCTTTCCCTATGTATACATCTAAAATGTAGTTCCTTCCTTATACACGACTCTAAGAAAGTTGAATACTCAGTTGATCAACTCTTACTGCATGAACATTTCATAATACATAATATAAAAAATTTGTTATCTCTTCATTATTTAAAGAAAATTTCCATTTCCACGGTCGCATAAACAATCATTCATGATTAACTAGATCATTGATACACAAAATATCCAAATACCAAATCCGCCCTCTATAAAACCTCTTCAAAGTAGAAGAAGTTCTTGGAAAGAGCAAAGAAAAAATCTGTTCTTCTTCTGTAAAGAATTCATCCAATAATTTAGAACCTAATCTTTTCAAAAAAGTGCGTACAGTACTTTTATGTTTACGAGCCAAAGTTTTAACACGGCGCTTCCTCTATCAATTAGATCCTTTATCCATAGAATAAAGTATTTAGGCATACCTATTTCTTCATATTAATATTTCGACTTTTATGAAGTTTATTTCCTTGCTACAGCTGATAAAAATCGTTGTTTTGAACGATACATATGTAGAAAGCCTACCCTTTCTTTATCCTTTTATTTTTATATAGTATTTATTAACGGATAATCTTTAGAATACGCTTTTCTATTATGATCTTATGACTTTATAGTTTCTAATAAACTTTATTATCAATTCTAAATTTAATAAATAACTAAAAAAAATTTATTAATTTATAAGAAGTTATCCTTAATATAAAGATAAAAACGAAAATCTTTAAACTCTATATTTATTATATATAGTTATCTATCTTTTATTCTATATATTCTATAATAATAATAAAAATAGTATCTATTTTACTATTAATATACTTCTACTATTACTATATAATTGTACATTAATTTACAATTTCATTTATATAATTTGATATAGAATTTGAATTTCTATAAGAAATTGTAGAAATTACATATTAATTATTTCTTTAATATATATTAAAGAAATAATTAATATGTAATAAGAGCGCCTCTTATTCAAGTTATTCAAAATATCATATCTTTCGTGACATAGAAATAGAAAATATATATATATATATATATATATATATATATGATATGGATCTTTAGTAAATTTGATTGTAAATCAGGATTTTGGCAATTAAAATTAACAGAGGAGTCAAAACCATTGACTGCTTTTAGTACTCCATGTGGACACTACCACTGGAATGTTATGCCTTTTGGGTTAAACATAGCACCCCAGGTATTTCAAAGATGGATAGACAGTATCTTTAAAGACCTTAAAGATTTCTGTGTTGTTTACATAGATGATATCTTAATTTTCTCTAAAAACAGAGAAGATCATAAAAAACATCTTCAAATTCTGTGTAGTAAATTCCAAAAACATGGAATTATACTATCACCCAAGAAAATTGATATAGAACAAGAATCTATTTCCATTTTCACTATAAAAATGTAACTCTAAAAGCATAAAAGTTTTCATCAAAGATAAATCCTCCCTCCGAGGCTGGGGATAAAGATAATTTTTTTTATGAAAAAAAAATTGTAAAATTAAAATAAAGATATATCAAATTATTTCAAATTATATAAATTCTCTATTTTCGCTTTCAAATAGATATAATAATTAATTAATTCATTATATTAATATATTATACGATTATAATATACAATAAATATACAATAAGATTCTAACTTAATTACATTACTAGATTATATTCCTAACTTTAGTTACAAAATTCTATTTCAAATTCGAAATCTAAATAAATATCTAGAAATAAAAAACCATGTACTAAAATATTTTACTGCGGTCAACTATACTTATATAGTTAACTTAATTAATGTAATGCTTTATCTATTAAATATAAATAAAATAGAATCTATTAAATATAAATAAAATAGATTGAATTTAGTATATTTCCCCATTATCCTGGGCGGATAGCGGGAATCGAACCCGCATCTTCTCCTTGGCAAAGAGAAATTTTACCATTCGACCATATCCGCATTATATATAATATCTAATATTCCATCAAATTAACTATGAAATTTATTTATTTTTAGCTAAAAATAAATAAAGTTTGTTCTTTCAAGGAAACCCCTTAATAAAAAAATTGCACCCCCTAATAAAAAAGCGATCCCTGAAAGTATTCTATTAAAATAACTATGTTAAAGTTATTTTATATTGTGCAAATTCCATTTATATATGTACTTCCGGGAAACATACAGTACTCTACTCTATTCGACAGATCAGGAGTAATTGAAAAAGCCATACCCAGTACAGTATGGTACCTCTTGGAATCCTGAATCTGATGCTACCAATAATTGTCCTAATCCACATATGTCTATCTGCCATCAATCGAATCAGTACTAGTCAAAGAAATGGAAATTCCCCCATTGCTGATAAATGTGAAATAAAAAAGAAAAAAAATAAAGTAGAGGATTGCCATTGGGAATGTAATTCTACTTACTTTCTTTCACAAAAAAGCTTTCACAAAAAATAGAGAGCGGAATTAATTTTTTATTGGATCCGTCGGGACTGACGGGGCTCGAACCCGCAGCTTCCGCCTTGACAGGGCGGTGCTCTGACCAATTGAACTACAATCCCTGATGAAACTGAGTTTTGGAATATCAAACTCTCTCATATTCAGGGTAGGTTGCAGCCCACAACCAAGATCCTCTAAAAAGAGAAGATACAAATGGAAACCATTTAAAAAGAAAAAATTTTCAAAAAAGAAAAAGTATATTAGAAAGAAAAAGCAGAAGGGAAAAAACCCTAAGCATAAAAAATGCCGATGTTATATCTGTAACGAAGAAGGACATTATGCTCCAGAATGTCCTAAAAAAGGAAAGAATACGAAAAAGATGGTCAAGATGGTTGAAGAAAACAACCTAGAGATATTGTTAGGAGAGGAAATCTCTGACGATGAAGACATTCTTTATAAGCTAGAAACAGAAAGTGATAGTTCAGATGAAGAAGAATTCATTTTTATGCTAAAAGAGCATATTGAAGAAAACTCTGAAGAAGAACTTCAGAATATAAAATTAAAAGACGTCATTGGCGAAGAAATAAGCTTTTCTAATGAACAGCTACAAAATTTAGAAAAGGTGAAATACGCTATAAATAAAGACGCTATTTATAAAAATTCAAGATTTCAAATATTTTCTCACAGAATATTTGAGCAATTCAGTGGAAACACCACAGCCCTTCTGGAAACTTGTTCAGAACTTCCTTGCGAACTCAACAAGCCAAGAATCACAAGAAACGATTGTGTATAGCTCGAGATATTTGGATCGAAAATTGGTTGTTTCGATCGGTATGGGGTCGAGCTCCGACGAACGTGAAAACGTTCAACCCAGTTCCGGTCCTTCTTGGTGCTTGTAGAGGAAGTTGAGGCGAGCTCAATGAGCCAAGAATCAAGTGAAATGGTGGTGTGTAGCTCGAGATATCAAGATCGAACCGAAAACGACCCTTTTCGGTTCGGGCCGTGCCGCTTCGGCTGTAGGCCGCGCCACCTTGTAAAACTGCTTCTGGGAGCTTCAGGAGGTTGAGTCGATGTAGAGGAACGAGTTTCACCTGGTTTGGTGGTCGGAAACGCACGAGGTTTGTTTTGGTTTGTTTTCGGGTCCGGTTGTTTCGGGCTGTTTCACCGGCGCTGGAGGCCTTGCCGGTAGAAGCGACGCCATCCAGGAGGTAGAGCAGCTCGAGATGAACGCCTGAGACTTGGTTTGAGGTCGAGAGGTGGCCTGTGGAGGGAGAACGATTATGGTGAACTTTGCTCTCTCTCTCTCGGTTGCTTTCGGTCGAGGAACGGAGGTAGGAGATGATGAATAGTGCTTTCCGAAAATGGAAGGAGGCCGGACCAAAATAGAAGGCTTCTGAAAATAGCTAGGGTTTTTTCCTATTTATACAAGTTTCGGAAAAACTTCTAAATTCGATAACTAATTCAGAAAAAATCCGATCTTCGTGTTCCGCATGTGTACGGACTCGTATCGACGAGCTCTACAACTTTCATGGAGGAAGTTTTTCCAAATTTTGTACGTAGAAAAAGTCGATTTCTCAAACCGAGCATTTCGAGCTTTTCATTAAAAATAATCGTTTCGAAACTTCGATAATTGTAAAAGTGAATTATTATCGAACAATATTCGTGAAATCGCATAATAATCGTTCAACACAATTACTCGAATTTAAAATGAAAATTACGGGTATTACAATTAGGGTAACTCGTCATATATACTCTTTAAGAAGCTCGATCAATAAGTAGGTAGTCCCTCTCAGGCCGGGGCTTGTACGTGGGTATTTTAGGTAGGAGTTGAATTCTGACCAAATAGACAGCAGAAGAAAATAACATCTTGATAACCAAGATTTGAGCCATGCTGGCTTATAATTTAGGTTCAACTACTGAGCCAATTACATATATAAGGTCACTTTTATATATGGTGTAGCATGCAGTGAATCCAATTAAGTAGCAAGGGTGGTATACACGCAATTAGCTGGTCGGAAAGCAAAACCTAGTTTTCATAAGGGTACCAAGAACAATTTTTATTTTTTTTGGAAGTGAAAAGATAGAGAAGTGTCAGGTGCATTGAGTAACATCAGTTTTCCTCGTCTTCCAAAATTAGTACCCTACACGGGAATTATTCTTGCAGTTACAATAAATATGTATCAAATTTCAGCTGAGTTAAGAAGGAAGGAAAATTTAACAAAGCTATTAAGTAACTCCAACAGTTTTTCTATCATTTCTGTATTATAGGGAAGTAAAAGTCAAAACTTTAGCATTTTTTTCTTCTCCAACTTCAACAGTTTCTCTATTTTACAGCAATCTCTAAAATCTCCATAATTCTTCCTTAACTTTTAGAGATTGCTGTAAATATAGAGAATTTGGTTTTTTTTTTCCTCTTTATCTCTAAAATATGGATAGTTTTAGGGAATTTGTTGGAGCAAAAGAAACTCATTTTTCCCTAAAATAGGGGAAAATCAAAATATGGAGAAGCTGTTGGAGTTGCTCTATATTTTTTTGGAACAATTTTTTACACAATATGCTAACATAACTTTATAGATTGAGCTTTCTTTTACTCAGACCAACTCTAACAGCTGCCCCATAATTTTTGTATTATAGGGAAGCAAAAGTCAAATCTTTAGCCTCTTTTTCTTCTCAAACTCCAACAGATTCCATAGTTTACAGTAATCTATAAAATCTTCATATTCTTCTTTAAAATTTTGGAGTTTGCTGTAAATATAGGGAATTTGGTTTTCTCTCTCCTCACTTTCCCTAAAATAGAGATAGTTATAAGGAATCTGTTGGAGCAAAAGAGACTCATTTTTCCCTAAAGTAGAGAAAAATCAAAATATAGGGAATCTGTTGGAGTTGCTCTCGGCTCATCTATTCTCTTGTCGCCTAAACCCAATGCTGGCACTAATTATTCTACCAAATTGGCTAAATTCTGTATTTTGTAACTCTAAGTGGTGAAGTATTTGGTCGCCGTAATTAAATTAGAAATATATTTTTTTATTGGAAATAAATTAGATATCTTATTCCAAAAATATATATATATATATATATATTAAGCTCAATTTTTAATAAATTGCAATGCACATGTAAAGAAGATTTATGACAGCCACGAAGTCTAAAAATGATTCTCTAGGAATTAACTGCTATTGAAGGTACGATTTAGCACAATATAACAAATTCTAAGTCGACAGTTTCTTTCCATCTATATTTACAGGAATGCATGACTTAAAAGGAGAAATAGCAATCGCATGCAATCAATTAATTAACCATTCAAACCCAATGCTGTTTATTTCAACATACACATTGTATGCTAATTAATGTGAATGACAGTTTGATTTTGATATACAACTTATAGTAAATTTCGTTCCAAGACTTGAGACTATATTTTGAAAATTAGTTTGGTAGGACGTTTGGTTTATTTTTTATATATTTTGTTTATAAAATCACTCATTATAGTAAATTAAGTTAATCATTCTGTGTTACTTGGACATGCATTAGGGTATAAATTAATATACCAGAATTTCTCCCCAATTTCCTTAGCTCCACGACAATGGCACCCCTCAACTATGTCTCTATAAATAAGCACCTAAGGTAAAGCAAAGGTGATCCATATCTCCATCGCCAAGATCCTTGAGAAAATAGAAATATTACAAGCATGCCTTCTCCTCAGGAAGTGTTGGGAAAGGGTTCAGATGGACAGGGTGGTTCTAGTGGAAATGGTGGCACTCGGCCACCGACTGCTCAAGATGTACGTGGCCGGCCGAAATGACAAGGAAAACTGTTATGCGAAGAATTGCTGAATGATACTCTTTTCTGTTCCGGTCTCTGTAGATATATGCATGCAACTCTTAACTTATAGTTACAAACTATCTTAATTTTTTGTGCATATTACAAGTCTATTCAAATATGTAAACATATCGTTTTATTGTTGTGAAAAGGAGTGGTCGGTGCTCCCAGAATAAATCCCACTGGTTGTGTACTGGATCGAAGAAACTAATATATACAATATACATATATATTTATTATTTCAATGTGTTCATAGCTTATGCTGTATTTCAATATATATAAGAATTCATGTGAATGGCTGCCTTTTTACTCTACATTTATTCGACGGGGGATTCCCGATGGAGAGAAGACACCATGAAAGTATATGCTTGTTGAGTTCAATTGTGATCACATTACTGAATTTTTGAAAAACTGATCAAACGGAAGATCAAGAACAATTTATAATTTCTATCAATATCAATTCTAATAAGGTAATATAGGCTTCCCAAATAGAGAGCAAAATTCATGGAAAGCTTGGTTCTGATAAAATAATCGAGGCAGTATTGAGAATGTAGAATTGTAGAGTGTTGCCCCATATTGGAAAATTGTGACATTCAAAAGGAGTTTTTAAAAATATGGTAATTCCACACCCTCACAAAAAAATAAATAAATAAATAAATAAGAAGAAGAACAAGAAGAGTTTTTAAAAATATGAGCATCTCCAACCATTCTAAATTATTGATTTTGAGTGTGATGCTCTTATTATTTTATCTTGTGATTATAATTAGAGCGGATTAGGCCACTTGTATATATGTATAGCTTGAAAATTCTCCACACATCTCACTTGTTGAGAATGAGTACCTTAGCTTGGTTGGTAGCTTTTAACTGTTAATATATTTTGAATCTGAACATTAATATTATGAATCTAACATGTGATAGAGAAGTATTAATTTGTTGGTCCTCTATCTGTTGAATCTTGTCTCAATTATTCAATTAGTTAGAGATTCAACGTTGAATTTCATTGTTCCTTTTTGTCATTTGTTTAGGCTCTTGACTTGTGAAGCTTAATATTAATTTGTTAAGAATCGTCAAATATAAATCAACTTAAATGGTTAACAGTATCAATAATAAATGCATGTGTACGTAAGTTTGAATCAAAGTAGGCGAGTATGCGTGCATGTTAGAATTCAAAATAGAAAAATATATACTGATTTGTGTATGTTGGGACCAATAAGTATTTTAAATTCATGTTAGATTCGAACTCATTTTATATATGAATATAGTAAATTACCATGAAGAACATATATGTTAGATTCGAACTCATTATATATATAATGGGACACTATTTCAATCATGTGTTATTGCCACAGGGTTATTTGCTTTGATATTAAACTGTCAAGTACCTCTTGTAAATACCACATGAACTTTCTGTGCATACGTGCCTTGAGTTTCTTGGGAAAATTCTGTGCATAAGTTTCTTTTATTTCATTTTCATCAATTTCTTTGACTGATCGGTCACACGGCCGATTGAGAGCCCTGACACTATTTAGAAATCTTTTAGTCAGCTTTATATATAGAGTTTTACATATATAAGAATGAATGAGATTCAATAGGGTTTTACATTTTGAGTCTGATCAATTTAATTATAGTCCTTTTCTCTCTGGCTAGAAGCATTACGAGGGTTTAGGGGTTGAATTTTGACCTTTGAATGTGGAACTATATATATAGGCCCAGCCAATTGGCATGAAAACCTAACTTCATGGGTGGGATGATCGGCTAACTTCCTTTATTTCCAAGAATTTATACTTATTGTTAAATAGAGGGTCAAAACATAGAGAAGTTTCAGTTAGAGTACTAATTAAGAGCATCTTTAGCAGACTCTATTTTGGCTCCTTAGCTATTTTAGAGAGCATGTTTAGTTTTTTATCTATTTTAGCAGCTGCACCAGACTCCTAAGTGACTCTCTATTATAACTTTTAGCTATCAGAGCATCTTTAGCAATGTTAGCCATTTTTATTCAAATTTTAGCTAAAGTAGCTAAAAAGTTATTTTAGCTAATCACTTTAGAATTATTTCTGCATCAATGCTCTCTATTTTAGTTAATTTTGAATTTATATTATTTTTTAAATGAAGATTAAATAGTTTAAATGTATTTATAGATTACATAAAATAACTTAAAAAGAATGTTCTAAATTATAGAGAGCCTCATCTCACTCTCTATATTTAGGAGCGAGATAGCTAAAAGTTATAATAGAGAGCCATTTAGGAGTCTGGTGAAGCTGCTAAAATTGTTAAAAAACTAAATATGCTCTCTAAAATAGCTAAGGAGCTAAAATAGAGAGTTTGCTAAAGATGCTCTCACGCTCCTAAATATAGAGAGCGAGATGAAGCTCTCTATAATTTAAAACATTCTTTTTGAATTACTTTATGTAATTTATAAATACATTTAAATTATTTAATATTCCTTTAAAAAACATTATAAATTCAAAATTAGCTAAAATAGAGAGCACTGATACAGACATATTTCTAAAGTGGCTAACCAAAATAACTTTTTGGCTACTTTAGCTAAAATTTGACTCAAAAATTGCTAACATTGCTAAAGATGCTCTAAAGTCATATATTCAAATATCAGTTTAATTAGCCGCGTTTCATAGAATTCAACTTAACTATCCGCAGTGGATTCTCTCTTCATTATCACCTTTTCCATGGCAGTAAATAGCTATTCGCATAATTCTACTCTGCAAATTGGGTAGATTTGTTGTATTCACTGGTATACATAAATACATGTTTCTTATAAAAAAAAAAAAAAAACTGGGTTCATTTTTTTGATACATTTCAACGCAAATGTAAAGATTCATAAGTAATCTCCAGGACGTTAAATAATCATTTAACAAATCAACCAATTCACTCAAAGAATTAAATTACATTTTAAGGTACCGTTTAGCTCAATAGAAAAATTTCTTTCCAATTATATTCCACGATTCATGAATGAGGACTAGTTCAAGCAAATGACAAACTATTGATTAAAGCGTTCAGATTCACTAATGTTTAACGGCCGGACTAGCGTTGTTCCTTACCATCTGAAAACTTGTTCGTATAGGAAGGACAATCTCATTTTGATCAAAAATTAACGAAGACAATTGTAATACCCGCAATTTCCATTTTAAATCCGAGTGATCGTATCGAATGATTATCATGCGATTTCACGATATATGTTCGATAATCATTCATTTTTACAATTATCGAAGTTTCGAAACGTTTATTTTAACGAAAAGCTCGAAATACTCGGTTTGAGAAATCGACTTTTTCTACGTACGTAATTTGGAGAAACTTCCTTCATGAAAGTTGTAGAGCTCGTCGATACGAGTCCGTACACGTGCGGAACACGAAGATCGGATTTTTTCTGAATTAGTTATCGAATTTCGAAGTTTTCCGAAACATGTATATATAGAAAAATTTTGGAAACCCTAATTTTTTCTTCTACCGGTTCTCCTTCTTCTTCCTTCTGTTTCTGAAGAAAAAAAAAAAAACTGTTCTCTCTCTCTCTCACAGTCGCTCTCGGCCGAAAGGGGAGGAAATTTTCTCCTTAATTGTTCTCCCTCCACGGACCACCTCTCGACCTCAAACCAAGTCCCAGGCGTTCGTCTCGAGCTGCTCTAGCTCCCGGAGGCAGTTTCACAAGGCGGCGCGGCCCGTGGCGGCGGCGGCACAACCCGAACCGAAAACGGTCATTTTCGGTTCGATCTCGATATCTCGAGCTACACTCCATCATTTCACTTGATTCTTGTCTCATTGAGCTCGCCTCAACTTCCTCTACAAGCACCAAGAAGGACCGGAACTGGGTCGAACGTTTTCACGTTCGTCGGAGCTCGACCCGAACGGATCGAAATACCAAAACTTTCGATCAAGATATCTCGAGCTATACACGATCGTTTCTTGTGATTCCAAGCTTGTTGAGTTCGCAAGGAAATTCTGAACAAGTTTCCAGAAAGGATCGGGGCCTGAGGTTGCAGTTTTCACGTCGGTTTTCAAGCTCACCGGTTTCTGCATTTTTTCCTGCCGCCGACTGTAAATCGGTAATTTCGATGCCTTCCCGTCATTTTTAGGTCTTGTGCTAGTTATGAAAGTTGCTCAGAATGATGAAACAAAGGGGACAAGCTCGGCCCCGACACCATTGGTGGTGGTCGGTGGCGGCTCTGTCCCTAACTCCGGCGGCCTTTTCCGGCCACCTCCGGAGGTCTAAAATTTGGTTTCTGTCCATTTTATGATTCTATGTTTCGATACGATCATTTCGGCATATTATACGCATTTTTCGGATATCGTATGAATTAGTTATGAATTTTGTGATTTCGATCGATTTCGGTCGTTAGATTTTTGATATGTGAAATTATGACCGTTGGATGAACTTGTAAATTTGTTATGATGATCGTATGACTGTCCCAGAGGCTTTGTGTGGTCATGGGCGAAGATCCGACCGTTGGATCTTCGTATATGTGAAAAACGGTAATTAGGGGAGCGATTCGTGAGAAACCGCTCGTCGGATTTTAATGTAAATTAGAATCTGACCGTTAATTAGTGGTTAAATTATGAGTTGAATTTGTTGGCTAAATTCGAATCACATTTGATTAGGTGATTGACGTATTTTAATTGCGTGGGCTATTCGGCGTTAATTATAAATTATAATTTATAATTATATTGAAGACGCAGCGGGAGTTTCGAGGTGAGTAAAACTCACGTGGTTCATATTACGAACCGAGCATTTTAATTTATTTATTTTTGGTAATTGTGTGAAAAATATTTACGGATTAAATATTTGTTTTAAAATTTCATGGACTTGAATCACCACGGTCCATAGGTAAGTAAAATGAATTTTAATTATACAAATGAATTTCATAATTTTCTTATGTGAACTATAGATGGTATTAGTGGTCATTCCTGAGTGGATGATTACGTATATATATATTTACGTGGAAAATATATATTGATGAGTGGATTGTTTGATTGATGATATGATTGAGTTGATTATATTACAATTGTGTAATTCCATAATAATATGATGTATCTTGGTTGGGTTGATTTCAGTATGTGATATTATATATTGGGTTCATTTATGGGTTTAGGGTCAATGTAATGACCGGTGTGGGTAATCGGACGCTCTAATCCTAGTGTGGATGATGGGATACGATTGGTTGAGTATGTGGAATTATTGGACGTTCTAAATATGTATATAGGTATACATATTGATGAAATACAATAATTGATAAATATGTCGGATGCCATAACCTAGGCCAGGTGACGGGCTACGATTCAGTTAGAGCTCTAGTCTGTCAAGTACCGTATTTTTATAAATACGATGATGAGAGTTGTGGGAAAAGTTGTGAGTGGGGTTGTCATGATATATTGAATTGGTGTTGATTGAGATTGTTTATTAATTACATATGTGGAAATAATTGAGTGTTACTGTGTGTGGAAATAAATGAGATTAAATTAAGTAACAGTTCATTCTTTTGCTCATACAAGCTTTCATAAGCTTACCGGGTTTTGTGTTGTTGCAATCCCGGTACACTATTCAATGGTGTAGCGGATATTCCTGCAGGTCAGGATAACCAGGGAGGTGACCGAGCTGTTTAGGTGTTTCAGCAGTTTTGTTATTAATTAGTTGTGAGGTGTGTGTATGCTCATTTAGAGCTTTACATTACATTTTGGATTTGAGTTGTATTAATTAACCGAGTCTAAATTCGGTTTAATTTTATTTCGTGTGGTGAGTATGTTAAGAAAGAAAAATTTTCAGGATGATGAATTTGAGTTTGTAGCATTTTCATGTTTCGGATTTTGAATTGTTATTCTAAAATTCGGGGCGTGACAATAATCATGTTACATGCTTTGATATGCAAACCGTCAAGTACGTACTCCTTGTTTAAGTTCCATCTATTTGTTTATATGATTTTTTGACTGGTCATACCAATAACCCTCGACTACGTATGGATATGCATATGAGGCATTGGAAATAAGTTCACAAATTTTAATAATTTCTTAGATTTTAGGGTTATGATCGTTATTGCAGTTTTAGATAACATAATTTTCTGTTAAACTTCTTCCGTTGGATATGATAATACAAGCTCATATATGAAGTTCATGGGAAACAAGAAAGATAGATTCAAATTGAGAAATTTTTCAATAACTCATACATGTACCATTGAAAAGAGCGACTTAGATTAGAACATTTGATACCAATTCAAAACATAAAGAGTTATATGTGATTTTATGTTGTAAGCGCACCCACTCAACTGTCGACACGTCGGATCTGTGTGTGACCATGATGCTTCCACAAAACTATAGTTGGCATTGGGTTGTAGTTTCTATTGCCAGCTAGGACGTACTGTTTGGTTCAATTTAACAAAATTTCCTTTAGTAAAAGAATTTCAACATTCCATGTTACTTAAACATTAGGGCAACTCGTTATAGAAAAGTTCCCCCACAATTTCACAAATTAATTCCACGACACCTGCAACCCTCATCTATGTATAAATACACATAGGGAAAAGCAAAGGATAACAAGATCCCTAGCTAAGACAAAAGAAAAAAAAAGTATTCTTAAGTAGTTGTAAGTTGTAAGCATGCCTTCTCCTCAGGAAGTTTTGGGACAGGGTTCAAATGGACAGAGCAGCAGTTCCAAGGGAAACAGTGGCTCTTCTAAGCAACCAACTGCTCAACAAGTGCTCGGCCGGCCAAAGCCAAAATAGAAAGGGAAGCAATGTGCCAATTAAGTGAAGAACAGTTCAGAATGCTGTCTTATATATGTTTTAAGGTATGTGCAGCTTGTTGTTAATTATTAGTACTTCTGTTATATACATATATTCACATCGATCGATTATGCATTGTAACAAATAAGCTAAATTTACATTTACATCTCTTTATTCTTTTGATACATTACAATTCGATTAAAGATGTAAAAAGATCCAGCAAGTTATATATATTGTAGCATTCTGAATTGGGTGGATGGTGCCCCCAGAATAAAACTAGCTAGTGTAGTAGAGTGTAATAGATTGAAGAAATAAATACACAGTTATTCATCTCAGTTTGTCAATAAATGTGTTGCTGTTTATGATATAATGAATGATAGAATGAATGCTTATCTAATTTTTTTGACGGCACAATCCCAATTGGAGAGCACAATCCATTAAACATCCATTCTAATGTCAAGTGGGTCTGAGATAGATCTGATAAATTCAAGAGCATTTCAGTTATATATGGACACCAATGGCAGCATGCATGCAGCTGGTTTATTATCCAAATTAATAGTGTACGTCTAGCTTGTCTCCATTCTTCAACGGGCTCTCAATTATTCAAAACAAAAAATGAAAAAATATATATTAGCCAATTAAACGATAATGTCAACCGTTGCGGTACCAGATAATTAGACTGAAATGGGAAATGAACTCTTAATTAGAAAATCGAATAGTTTGCAGATCCGTACAAAGAAAGCTTTATTATCCGTTTACATTGAGTCCAACTCTTTGCCAAAGGAATAAAAAAAAAAAACAGAAGAATTTTGAGTGCAAGTAATGAATAGTTCTTATCGTCTGGCCGGCTAGAAGCAGGGTAGCAGCAGTACGTGGGCATTAGGGTTTGACTTTTGACCTTTGTCTGATAATTGTCGCGCAGGTGGCCATTATACTATAAAAGGATTTTAATTGTACGTTATTGTAGAAGCAAAACCAAATAGCTAGTAGAACAAACAACATACCACATGTTCTTGAGTTCAAATCACAATAAATTTGCTTGATATGGACGGATGCACCTTTTGTGTTAGAAGACACGGAATCTACTTAATATATAGTGTGTGGTTCATGTGTTTAGCACGGTTTAGATGCAAGTTCCGGTGCAACTCATAGGAAGCCCTTCTGGGCTTCTGGCCAAAAAATTTAGACCATTAATGGTTTGAATGTTGAACATATGGTTCTTGAGGACTTCACATTTAATCACATATTCAGCAGACTCTTACAGTCTTACTTTCCGAAGCCTGTAAGTACGTCCACATAGATATGCAGACTTGACGTGTTGCCACCTCTCTATGGAGGTATCATGTTGGCTTTAAACATGGGTTAATTAATCCCCATTCCCCAGATATCATCTACGCACTTGCTCCATCCCTTCCTTACAGGTATCTGCGCAGCTGGTTATTTCCGTTTTTTTTTTTCCAGTCATCGGTCCAAGTCCCTGTTTTCAGGGAAGATATACAGTGAGAAAGCGGTGGGTATGATATAGAATTTGCTGCTGGTTGATCGGTCTTGACTATATCATCTGTAATTTGAGAATTTCCATGTTGATCAGTTTAGATAATCCCTGTTTTCTGGTAAACTTCTTCAATTGAATTCAAACTTTCAAAGTCGGTAATGTTAGCTATTCACATATCAATGAAATTTAAGGAAAATTCTACAGTACTGAGGGGTATCCCATGCCGTGAGTTTTGTGAATATTTGGGACCGTTGGATCGGTAATATATCCAAGGGTCATGGATATTCGAAACAAGCTGACCTGTTCAGAAGGTATCCTGTTTGGCCGTCACTCTCAGTTCGTCACCGTGACTCCAGCGCTGGGCCTCCGTGCGCGGCGCTCCTCCGCTTCGCTGTGCCACCACGTCTCTCTCTCTCTCTCTCTCTCTGCGCGACTCTGCCTCGGTCTCCCTCTGTTCCACTCCACTGCTCATCCAGTCCTTTTCAGCCTCCAGCCCACAGGTTCTCTCTCTCCTGCACGGACCCTTTCCATCTGAGCCTCTCTCCTTGACCGTCGAGGCGTCGACGGTCCTTTCTATACTTGAAGGTGACGGACTAATGGTGGTAAGTGAAATACTTTATCGAAATTTCTGGATTTTTACTTTTCAATCAATCTGTATCTCATGAACCTCTCCACTACTTTCTGGGTTTCAGTCGAATAGCCTTGAAGTCTTGAACTTGGTTTCTCTCTTCCTCAAGCAGCAAAGCAGAAAGCCAGATACTATTGGTTACACTCTGGGTTCGATTTCTGCGTTTTCACTTACATTCTGGGTTTCACTTTTCAAGCTTGCCTGGTTACTGAAATCAAGCTTGGTAAGTTGCTGGGTATTATATATTTGTATGAATGTATAATCATTGTATGATTAAAATCATTAAATTGATTGAGCTTCAAGTTGTTGCATTTCTGAATATCTCCATTAGTTGATTGAGCTGTTGCCTGTTGCCTTGTTGATAAGTTGTTTTATTGGCTGTTTTGATTGAGCTATTCTGCCGTTATTTGTATATCTGTATTGGTCCTGTATCTGTTTTGAAATTTGGCATCTGTTTTGCCAGTTTTGGATGGTAACTGAATTGCAAACAGTTTGGTAATTTGAATTGGGGATTGCAATCAGAGTGTTCGAATGATTATGGAAACTATTTGTAGAATTGTTTTTACTTCCATTACTGAGAATTATTTGTACTTCCAAGTTTTCTGATCCTATTTTCAAATGGTTTTATATAGATTACAAGTTGCATTTCTTTTCATTTGTACATGAACTGTGTTCAGGTTTCATGCACTCTGTGCATTATCAGTAATCTAATTTATACTATGTCCGACTGAAAGAAATTGATCAAACATCTTTCATCTTTGCGAACTTGTCCAATATGCCATTATGTTTGGGTATTGATCTTCAAATCTTTGAGTTACTTTGTGGATGGAATCATGAGGGTGTGCAAAATTTGTTTCAATGGATATTTATATTGAAGAGGAGTAGTTTTAGTGACCCAGAACTTGACTTGAAGATTTTCTGAAGCTGAAAATCTTGTAATGCTGTGTAATGATGAATTTGATTGTGGTGAATTGAAAAGAATGAGAAGATATGTGCAGAGTTCTTACCTTTGCTTTATAATAGTTTGTTTGATAACCATGGAAGCTTTCCTTAGTCTTGTTCTTGGCTCCCAATTATTGTTAACTGTTAGTAGAAAGTTATCAATTGCAAAGTACTTGTTTTTGCTTAAAATGTAGAAGTGCTATACTCTGTGAAGAAAGAATGGCATGCTTATATCTCATTTGTGTTATCGAAAGGCAAACAAGAAAGTAAAATTTTGTAGCAACTGTGATCCTTGGGCATTGACAAGGCATGGATAAAACCTGGAAGTGGTATGATATCTCATTTTTTAAACATAAGTATATATTGATATTTATATGTGCATATATATATATATATATACAGTCCTTCTTGGCTAAGGACCTCCTTAGTTTTTCTTAGGTACGGATTTCCAGTTTTAACCCACTTTCCGATCACATTTTCACATCTTAACCGTTCAGTTTTTAGGTTCTAATGTATAGATCACCTCTGAAAATTTTCAGCCAATTTGGTGATCGTTAAGGTATCCAAAACTGTAATTTACCATTATAAATACGAACTGTTCCGGTTAGACAGATTCGGTCCGTTCGTGTAAATTGCAGTTTTGGATGTCTTAACGATCACCAAATTGGCTGAAATTTTGCAGGGGGGATCTATACATTAGACTCTAAAAACTGAACGGTTAAGATGTGAAAATATGATCGGAAAGTGGGTGAAAATATCAAATCCGCACCTAAGAAAAACTAAGGACATCCTTACCTGAGAAAAATCCTATATATATATATATATATATATATATATATGTCTCCTCTCCATTATAAAGCTGAGCACTCATTTCTAATCATGATCTTTGTACAGGAAATGGCTCCCAGGCAATGTTTTGATTGTTTTCATTTAATCAACCAAATCTTTTGGTAGACAAAATGAGGTACTTTATTTTATCATCTCTTATTTTGGAAAGAAAGTAGCAACATGGGGCCCATTTCTTGTTGAGATGACCAGAGTCTCTGTAATTGTTCCATCACCATCAGGTGCAAAGCTTCTTGTAGTTCGTAATCCTGAATCTCTCCCTGTCAATTCGAAATTTGGGGTCCAGCTCAAGTTGAGAAGGAATTCCATATCCATTCTGTTCATGGCTCAGTATATGCGGATGGCTGGTAATTGATCATGTGATTGTAGTTTTTGTATTAATTGCTTTATATGATATTTGATGTTAACCTTGTGTAATACACAGTGTGTCTATGTCTCTGGTGATTAGCTGTAAAGTGCATACCTCATTCTGTGCATTAGTCCTGCTGGAGTTAGCCTAAATTTTATGAGATTTTTGTTAATTTGTTAGTGAATATCAATTCATTCAATTTTGGTTTTGCAACCTCAGCTCTCTTAGTCCATATCTCAATGTCATTCTGCTAGTTCTTCTTCACCAGATTCATATCAATGTGCTCAGTTACTTTACTAATAAGTAAAAGCATGAAACTTATGTGAATTAATTTTTCTACAATTCTTTAAATAAATATTACAAGCAGGTTCTCTGCCTCTCTTGAACCTTTATAGGATAGCAGGGGTCTAGGAATAGTTCCAAAACTATTTTGAAGTATGAAAATATGAATCCAGTATTTCCTTTCATCATTGCTGATATCCCTCCTAAATTTTTAATTCTTAATCATATAGTTCAAAAAATGTTTAAAAAATGAGATTGGAAAGACGCATTCTGAGTTTTACATATCTCATTGACATGATTATTTCTGACTTCCAGTGACAACATCTCAAATCAGATTCCAAAGGAGCTGGTAACTACTCCAACTGATGAAACTGACAGGATACAATCAACTGGGGGTCACATTGAGGGCGTGGATGAGACTTGAGAGAGTGAGAGAGGCCAAAAGGAACTGAAAATGAGATTGAGACGAATGACTAAAATGTTGTGAAAAAGTCCTCGAGATCTAGGACCACAATGACAAGTTTATGAATAATTTTATAAAATTCAAAACGAATGTGTTGTCTTTGGTGGTAAATCTTCATATTTTAGACTAAATAAAGCATGTGTGTTCATTCACGTAATAATTTAGTGGTACCTTCCTCATTGAAAAAATAATTACATCTCTGACAATGATTATTACCAATATAAGGGTAAATGATCAAAAATATTGTAATAAATGTCCTGTTTTTGATAATTACAATGTCTAAGACAATATTTATCAATTTATGAATTATTTTATAAAATTGATGACAAATGTGTTTCTACAAGTAATAATCTTTGTATTTCATACCAAATAGAGCATGTATCTTCATTCACGTAATAAAGTTCTCGAATGTGTAATTGAGTGGTATCTTGTGTAATATTTCTCATTGAGAAAATAGTTATATCTCTGACAACGATTATTACGAATATAAGGACAAGTGATCAAAAATATTGTAACAAATGTCCTGTTTGTGGTAATATTTCAAGTTCTAAGACAACATTTACCGGTTTATGAATTATTTTATAAAATTGACGACAAATGTTTTGTATTAGTGGTAAAATCTTCATATTTCGTACCAAATAAAGCGTGTGTCCTCATTCATGTAATAGAGTTCTCGAATGTGTAATTTTCCTCATTGAGAAAATAATTACATTTCTGGCAACACTTATTACGAATATAAAGACAAATTATCAAAAGTATTGTAATAAATGTCCTCTTTGTGGTAATTACAAGGTCAAAGACAACATCTACCAATTTATGAACCATTTTACAAAATTGACGACAAATGTGTTGTATAATTAGTAAATCTTCAAATTTAGTACCTAATAGAGCGTGTGTCCTCATTCACGTAATATAGTTCTCGATTGTGTAATTGATGTTAACATTTTGGTATTTACTCCATTTAGGACAATATTTACATGTTTATAGACAATATTATAAATTGATGACAAATGTGTTGTTAAATTGGTATAACTTTTTTTTTTTAATTTTCATGTGTCAAAATTTGATTGGTCATCAGGTTACCATCATATTAAATTGTTCTGTATTAAAAAAATAAAAAATAAAGGTATGGGGTACCGTGGGGGTACTCTAGCTTGTCTCAAAATTTAAATCATCAAACTGGTCGATCAAGGAAACTAATCGGAAATAAGAAAGAAACTTCAATGGAGGAAAATCCCTCAAGAAACCCTAGACTTCTGTTTAATAATGAATTCTTTGCTTAGTTGGGTAATGCTATAATTGGTAAAGGTTCACCCCAATTTCCCAAAACACCACTCAATTTGCTATAAATAGGCAATTCATGTATTGATCCGATCCATAACCAAGATTCTTAATCAACACAGAAGAAAATATTTCTACAGTTAATTGCAAGCATGCCTTCTCCTCAGGAAATGTATGACAAGAGTTCAAAGGTAAATGGTGGTTCAAATGGAAACAATGGCTGTTCTCCACCAACTGCTCAAGTCATATACGGCCGGAAATAGAAAGTGAAACATGCAGTTATGCGCAGCCTCGTCTATGTTTTAAGGTATCAACTAAAACGGTGAAAACGGTGGCTAAATGATATTACTGAGATGGACTTAGGAGGATTAGTTGTAGGCTTGTAGCCGTTTTAGCTGACTTCTTGTTCCTCCGAAGTCTATCTCAGTAATATCATTTAGAAGGGCTTCAGTTAGAACAGGAGGGTCATTCATTATACATAGGCCACTATACATCTACATTCTTGTTGGGAAAAAGATTTGTTAACAAATTTTTCAATTACTTTCTAGAATTCAAATCGTATACATGCATGTTGGCTGGCAAACAAAATCCATGATGCTTTCCTTGCTATAATAGCGGGCAATGAAGAGTTGTTAAAGGTCTTAATTTCAAACATGCAGTTTAAATATATAAATATTGACCTTAGTTTTTCACATTTCATATTTCTGGGTCTAATTAATCTATGTAATTTCCACCAAATTAAGCTCCAAGTAAAATCACATAGCTAGCATTTGGTTGAATTTTTGAACTTGAAGATATTAGAATGAAGAAATTCAGCTTGCTACAAAAAAAAAAAAAAAAAAAAACAAAGCTTCACAATATATGAATGCCAGTTACAAGTCCATGCATGGGAAATATTGGGTACAAACTTGAGCTTTGAAGTTTGACGCTATGACTACGACCTCAGCTTTACCTAAAATGGTATGTAGAGGATCAAAATTAAGGTGTAGAAGTTTCGATCAGCTAGATAGAGTGATTCCTCTAAAGCGACATATAATAGGGTTTTGCATTTTGAGTCTGATCAATTTGTAGTCCTTTTCTCTCTGGCTAGAAGCATTACGAGGGTTAGGGGTTGAATTTTGACCTTTGAACGTGGAACTATATATAGGCCTAGGCAATTGGCATGAAAACCTAGTTTTCGTGGGTGAGATGACTTGCTAAACTTCCTTAATTTCTTTCCAAGAATTTTTACTTATTGGTAAATAGAGGGTCAAAACATAGAGAAGTTTTAGTTAGAGTACTAAAGTCATATATTCAAACATCAGTTCAATCAGTCGCGTCTCCTCGAATTCAAATTAAATATCTGCAGTGAATTCTCTCTTCATTATCACGTTTTCCATGGTCAGTAGCTATTCTACTATGCAAATAGGGTAGATTTGTTGTATTCACTGATCATGGTCTTTTGGTCACCATAACAAATGGACTGGCATGGTATGTATATGCATATTTCTTAAATAAAAAAATAAAACAAAAAAATAAATAAAAACTGGGTTCCTTTTTTTGATATATTTTAATGCAAATGTAAAGATTCATAAGTAATCTCCAGGACGTTACATAATCATTTAACAAATCAACCAATTCACTCAAAGAATTAAATTACATTTGAAGGTACCGTTTAGTTTAATAGAAAAAGTCCAAGCAAAAATTTCTTTCCGATTACTTTCCACGAATTCATGACTGAGGACTAGTTCAAGCAAATGGAAAACTATTAATTAAAGCGTTCAAATTCACTTATGTTTAACAGCAAGGAGCTAGCGTTGTAACTCACCATCTGAAAACTTGTTGGTATAGGAAGAACGGTCTCGTTTTGATCAACAATTTGAAACATAACGAAGACTATCGTGTCACATGATTTGATATGCAAACCGTCAAGTACTGCTTGTCTAAGTTTGATCTGTTTATTTGTATGATCTTTTGACTAGTCATACCAGTAACCCTCGACTACATATGAGGCATTGGAAATATTTCACAATTTTTAACAATGTCTTAGATTTTAGGGTTATGATCGTATCCACAGTTTTGGATAACATAATTTTCTGTTAAACTTCTTCTGTTGGATATAATAATACAAACTCATGTATATATGAAGTTAATAGGGAACAAGAAAGAAATATTCAAATTAAGAAACTCTTCAATAAGTCATACATGTACCGTTGAAAATAGTGACTTAGATCATAAAATTTGGCACCAGCTCAAAAAAAATAAAGAGTCATATATATGTGATGTTATGTTGTAAGTGCACCCACTTAAGTTTTTTTGTAGAACCATGCTCATTTGACATCTCAATTAGCTAAAGTAATCGAGGACAGAATGAGACGTCGGATCTGTGTGTGACCGTGATGCTTCCACAAAACTATAGTTGGCATTAGGTTGTAGTTTCTGTTGCTAGCTAGGACATACTGTTTGGTTCGATTTAATAAGATTCACTTAGTAAAAGAATTTTAACATTCCATGTTACTTAAACATTAGGGCAACTCGTTATAGAAAAGTTCTCCCACAATTTCACAAACTAACCCCACGACACCTTCAACGTACCCTCATCTATGTATAAAATATACATAGGGCAAAGCAAAGGATAACAAGATCCCTAGCTAGGACAAAAAAGGTATTCTTAAGTAGTTGTAAGCATGCCTTTTCCTCAGGAAGTTTTGGGAAAGGGTTCAAATGGAAAGAGTAGCAGTTCCAAGGGAAACGGTGGCTCTTCTAAGCAACCAACTGCTCAACAAGTGCTCGGCCAGCCAAAGCCAAACTAGAAAGGGAAGCAATATGCCAATTAAGTGAAGAACAATTCAAAATGCTGTCTTATGTATGTTTTAAGGTCTGTGCAGCCTGTTGTTAAATATTAGTACATACTTCTGTCATATACATATATTCACATTGATCGATTATGCATCGTAACAAATATGTTAATTTTACATTTACATCACTTTATTCTTTCTATACATTACAATTCCATTAAAGATGTAAAAAGATCCAGTAGGTTGTATATATATGTATTGTAGCATTTTGAATTGGGTGGCTGATGTCCCCAAAATAAAATTAGTGTATTACTGTGTAATAGATTGAAGAAATAAATACACAGTTAGCCATCTCATTTTGTCCATAAGTGTATTCCTGTTTATGATATAGTCAATTATATATAGAATGAATCGTTGCCTATGAGCCTATCTAATGTTTTTGATGGCGTAATCCCAATTGGAGAGCACAATCCATTAAACCTCCATTCTAATGTGAAATGGATCTGAGATAGATTTGATCAATTCAAGTACTTTTCAGTACGGAATACATGCATGCAGCTGGTTTATTATTCAAGTTGTGTACGTCTAGCTTGTCTCCATTCTTCAATGATCGTGTCTCAATTATTTAAAACAAAGAACGAAAAAATATATATTAGCCAATAAGCAATAATGTCAACTTATTTGCATGCGGTACCAGTTAATTATTTCCATTTTCTTTTATGCCCTGGCTGAAACGGGAATTGAACTCTTAGTTAAAAAAATCAAATAGTCTGTAGATTAGTACAAGAAAGCTTTATTATGCGTTTACATGCACCGAAGCTCGATCAAGTAGTCCTTATTGTTTGACCGGCTAAAGCAGGCAAGCAGTAGTACATGGGCATTAGGGTTTGAATTTTGACCTTTGTTTTGATAATTGTCGCGCAGGTGGGCATTCTACTGTAAAAAGGAGTTTAATTATGCGTTATTGCAGAAGCAAAACCAAATAGCTAGTAAAACAAACAACATACCAATTACCATAGGCTTGAGACCTTGAGTTATGATTTTACTTTATTTTATTTTATTTGTGCAACAGAACAAAGAGAAATTTTATCCGCACATCACCAATTACTAAATACACATTCCAAATTTTTTGGTCTTAATTTTTTCCCATAAACTACGTATTTTGCCCAAATCCACCTCAACCACCACCTAGTTCATTGTCTTCTTCAATGAAACAGTTCATCGTCATCTCTCACAAAGCCACTTCATGTAACCATGTTCATCATCTTGTTCACCCCCCTAATCATCTTTTTGATGATTTAAGTAAATAAAAGGTAACCGAAGAGAGGAAACCTGATGATTTCTTTATGAAACTAAACAAATTTGAGTTCATAGTTGGAAAGACTCTCACCTCCTATGAAATCTGTTGGAAGCCATGGAAAGGAATCCAAGCCACCTTCTATATCAACTGTTATTTATCATTCACGAATCATGATTATTACCCTTTATTTTGTTATGTTATGGGATTCACTTTTTGTTGCAATCTTATTCATCACTGCACATAAATCAAACCTTTTAGGAATTGCATTGTGTTGTGAATTTTATTAAGAGAACAACAAATTAAAATTTTTGGCGTTTGTGATTTGAGAATGTAATTATTATTCTTAGGTTTTTAAAAATTGGTCATAGGGTAAAAATGTAATTAAAAAACTTAAAAAAAAAAAAAAAACAGAAATGTGCATCGAGTAATTGAATATGTTGTGAATTTACTGAAACTAGAGGCGGGTATATACAACGTGGCGTAATGGTATTGGATGGTTGATGTGTCCTCCTGTCTTTGCAACTTTTCTTCAATTCATTCTACCATTGAAGAGTTCTACAAAGCAAGTCTCTACCCAGTCCCTCCGGATCCATCACTCTTCTTTCACTCTTCAACCGCCCTCGGAATCTCTCCGTTTCCGGCCTCCAGGTGAGCTCAAGATTCCATAACAATCACTTTCCGTCTTCTCCGATCGTTGAAAATTTTCTCAGAGTTAATCGGAATCGAATTCTGTGTGTGAAGAACCAGCAACAGAAGGCATCGTCGCAGTTGCAATGGCGGTGGAAAGAGGAGGAGGGACGCTATCGGAGATATACCAGAGCGCGAAGAAGCTGTTGCTGAGAACGCGAGACGGCCTCGAGAGGCTGGAGAGGTTGGAGTACTCGAGCGGCATCGACTCCCCTGACCTTTGCATGTCCATCAGAAACGATCTCTCTCAGATCCAATCTCTCTGCGTCGATATGGACCGCCTCTGGCGCTCCGTCGGCGCCAAGTCCCAACGCGATCTCTGGAAAAGGTTAGGGTTTTGTTCGGACTAATGCTGATTCGATTTCATCGTTTTCTTCAGAATTATGAAATTGAGTCTTCTATTTTTGATTTTGGTGTGTAGAAAAGTGGAACAAGTAGCGGAAGAGGCCGAATCGTTGAAGGAGAGTTTGGATAAGTATAATTTGAGGAACCAGAGGAAGATGAATGAAGCCAGAGAGAGGGCGGAGTTGCTTGGAAGAGCTGTAAGGAGTTCTAGCATGCCTTTGTTGTTTTACTTGTTGTTTGCTATCACATTTCTGATGCCGCTCTGTTTTGTGATGTAGAATGGAGAGTCTTCTCATGTTATTAGAGTCTTTGATGAGGAGGCGCAAGCAATGCAGTCGGCTCGTAATTCTTCTCGCATGCTTCACGAAGCCACTTCCGTCGGGGAAGCTATTCTTTCCAAATATGCAGGGCAAAGGGAACACATAAAGGTATCTTACTCATATGCACCTTATTTTTCACTAATGTGTTGCGATTTGTCTCTATGATGTAATTAGTAAGCTAATTGCAGTTTCTCATAGCTATCTGCAATATTTCTTGTATGTAGTAGTTACTCAGGTTATGTGTAGCAAATTTGAAAGTATCACTCTCAGATGGTTATTTGAGAAATTGGTTCACTATAGGTCTGACAGGAGTATATGTGATGAATATAAGTCATAGCAAGGTCAATCATTTTAGAAGAGTATATGTGATGCAAGACACTGTAGAGTTAAAGAAAATATAGAGAGAATAGGAAGAACTAAACGAGAATCAAAGTAGGAGACCTCAAATGTATTCCAGATGGAAATCAATACCATTGTGATAAGTTCCCTACCATTTTCCTAAACCCTAACAATTGGGCCATAAATCACTTTAAATAAATGCTAATAAATAACCAACTCCCCTCTATTTCAATTTATCGATTGAAAAGCAAATGGCAGTAAAGGTTCTGAATTTGTTCTCATTCCTGAAACTGATCTAGGGCCTTAAACACAAGATGGGAGTTGTGTGGTGAGCTACAAACTTGCGAAATCAAAAGTGATTTAGAAGAAAAATTGTTTAGGGTTAATGTTTATTGTTTATTTCATAGGTTTGAACTTTGAAGAAAAGAAAGGGGTGTTGCTCACCAATTATTATTATTTTCTTTTTTGTTCTTTTTAATCTTCATGAGCAGCAACTGGTGCCTCCAAAAGCCTAATTAATAAGAAAGGATATTCTTCTTGATGTGTTTTAGATTTGTTTGATGTCAAATAGGACCATGTATAGAGCTAATTTCATGACAAGTGATTCTTGATTTCATGAATGAAACAATTACAACATTTCTCATCAGGTTGAGAGGCGTTTGCTGTGAAAGTTGATGGGATACCTTGAACTATCAGTATATCATCTATCTGGATATACATCAGTGACCAATCATCAGAAATACAACAACATTGTTGCAACTTGTTCTATATGATTCATACTTAATGAATAAAAGTTAGCTACCTCAAGCACTTTTTAGATTTATGCTAATCTTCTCAACATAACCAAACAAGAAAATACTTTGACATAGCTCTTCCCCAGTTATAGGATAGAAGGTATGATGAACTTTAGACAATATAATTTGTGGCTAAAATCCAAAATTTGATGTATCAATGATGGTTGGATCCAAAATTTCTCCAAATTGTATTTCACAGGACCTAAATCAGCTTTCTTGCTTTATCTCGTATTTTATTTTATTTTATTTATTTATTACTTTTTATCCCTTCAGAAATGAATTTTGAAGAAATGCAATGGAACTTGATTGGGGGAAATGAGATAAACAGTCCATACAACATTTAGGGCTGTTTTCTATCATGTTTGTTGCTACTGATGCTTGTTAAATACCTCGAGACCTTTTTTGAATCATTCTTTGTCTTGTTTTCAGAGAGCACAACGAAAAGCACTCGACGTCCTGAACACAGTGGGTCTGTCCAACTCCGTACTGAAGCTTATCGAGAGGCGGCACCGTGTTGATCAGTGGATCAAGTATGTCGGCATGATTTTGACCGTCGTTGTTGTGTTTTTCTTTTGGAGGTGGACACGATGATCTATGCCTCAGATGTTGTCATGGTTCTACTTCTGGAAAGAGGATATAATTTTCTTATGTGATTTGGTCTCCGTTGGAACAAAAGGCTAACGATCAGTGTACATGGCCCTATTTTAGAAGACAAACATAGATAAATATATGAATTTACATGGAATAGCCATCCACCTTCTCTTTGATTTTGTTGGCTTTCTTAATATCGATGGTTTAAATCTCCAAGTCTGATCATGCTCTTTGTTACAAAAAGTTTATGTAATTTACAGACCCAAGCATACCACTCGGCCAAATGGGCTCTCAGTTGTTTGAAGTTTGTCTCTCGACTCCCAAGATGTAATGTTCTTTGTAATTTTTTATTTCATCTCTCTACTAGTAAAATTCCACCAGACTGGTCTTTTTTGGCCATTCTTATTGATTTGTACCATCTTGGTAGAGTTTTTTGTCTTTTTTTTTTTTTTTTTTTTTTTTTTCAGGATCTGGTCTATAAATTTTTTTAGCGTCGAGATACAGTTACAAACAGGATCCAAATACAACATTTGGGATGAATAGAAAAAGTGATTCAAGTTAAGGAACTTCAGGGTTAAAGACATGAATTGGTTCATTGAATCTATGGTCATTTTGGCAAAACTAGTTAATACTTGAGGTCACCCTGGATCCTATCTCTCCTACTATTTCTGACGATATAGCATGATTAAATGGGCAATTCCTGAGCCAGTAGAATACATGATCATTAGACATTAGATATCTGGAAAATCAGTGAACGGGAAATTTCAAACGATACTGAACTTATTGCTGAAGCTAGTATACATTTTCCAGAAGAACAATCCTAAAGTGCTGGTGTAACATCTATAATTAAACAGCTGCTTGCCTCTATTTCTTACAAGCTGGGAGTTGGGTGGGGGCAGGGACGGGACGGACTCAATCTTTACGGTACCTGGCCCAAAACCCCTTCTTCCTAGCTGAATCATTTTCAGAAATTGATCTACTCCACTTGGATCCAAGTGAAAAGTGCCGTTTCAAGAAAGGCTTTGTAAAGGAGTTCCTTGTACTGGAACTGGGTTCTAACTTGGCTACTACTTTTCCTTTCCTATCCGTGTTCTTTTGATGATCAAAAACATCATATTCACCGTCAAGGTAGCTATCCACAACTCTATTTTTGGATATCTTGTGGTTTCTTGCCTTTAACTCTGACTCTGACCTCATCGCTTTTCTTGACATCTTCCAGACTTGCTTCTCTCCAACCATACAAATCGGGCAAACCGGGTCGTACCTATCAGTCTCCAATGTCATAGTCTCCAAGCACTCAGCATGGTAAACATGTCCACAAACCAACACAGCCGCCACAGAGATCTCACTGCTGGCAATAATTTTCTGGATGCTCCATGAAGTTCTCTCAGTCAGGAGCTTTGAGCAGACTCCACAAGACTGCATATCTACGGAAGGAGAACATGAGAACCTGCTGCTACTCCCACTTAGCTTTCCATGGATAGAACCAAAGTGCTCACTGTCAAAAGACCACCTTTCCCTTTGAGAAGAAGCCACGAGCTCAGAGAAAGTGCGCATAGACCACCCATCGGATGATCCAGCTTGGAATCCAGTTGCCAAGTCATTGCTGCAGGTAGATAGTACAAAAGATTGTCTTCCTTCAGATATTGAGTTGTTATTTGGAGATTTCAAACCCAATATTCGACTGTCAGAAATCTGTCTCAGTAACTGATGTCCTGGTGAACGACGGGCCCGCCTTGATGGGGTTGAGTTGGAGAAAAGTGGATAGCTGGGGGCAGGAGAAGGTTCTGCAGTTGGTATTGAAATAGTTGTAGGGATTGATAATGAAGGATTTAGAGCGGATGAATCATCAATTCCCGGTGATTCTGCCAAATTTTTAACCTGAAATCCAATTGAAAAGAGTTTAATCTAATGACAAAGGGTAAAAGGCTACAGCATAACAAATGCAATTTTGATTTGGTCAAACTCACATCTGGAGAATAATTGCTCATCATGGATAGATCTGCACAAAGCAAATACCCATCTCAGTAAATCAGAAACAATGGATGCAACAAATTAATAGCTTCCGATAATAAATTATGATCACTTAACATGGAAGTATCCCTGATGTGTGCGTGTGTGGGTGTGGGTGTGGGTGTGGACGTGGGCGTGCTTACAAACATCCTGAGACCTAAACTGATCAGCACTTACTTGACACAATTATTAGTTTCCATTGAGCAAGTAATTGCAAAGCAAGGAAATACACGCTACCAATGACCTTGTTTACATTACACGTTGTGTGGCTACAAGATGGGGTGAGACTTCAATGGTAATATATTAATCAAGTCAAACATCAACAAAACAACAGTTTGTATTCTTCCGGAGGTGAATACGCATTGGAACTTCTTTTTCTGAAGACAAGATGTCATTCTGACTTTACAACAAAAGTATAAGACAGATATGCTCATTTCAAACCTTCGATTTACAGCAACCTCAAACCAATACAAAAGATACTGCATGGAGCTTTTTAGTAATCAGCACAGGGAAGCGGGGAAAACATTAAAGTGATAAAGGACTCTGCATAGACCTATATCTGTTTATTTTCCAATAGATATAATGCATCACATTTTCACAAACCCATTTCTATTATCTTGTGGGAACTTCAAATTATGAATAAAAATTGGATGGGAGTTTGGTCTGTGTAGAGGTAATCAATCAAGAAAAGAGTACCCAAAAGTTTGCATGTAGCCACTATTGTGGAAGAAATAAATCAGCATGCAGCTTTATAAGTTTGAAACTAGTTCTAAGACAGCAAGGTTTACAAACTCCTTTTAGATCAGTCATTTACCGATATAAGAAAGTCCTACCAGTTCATACGGTAAGTTCTTGTGTCCTTTTCATTACCAGAGAAAATTTTCTAATGTGGAACTTTATAAACCAAGGATCAAGAGACCGTTGCATGTGCTCACTCCATTTTAATCTTTTGCAAACTAGTCTTCTAAACAATATAGCACAAATTCTCTACTGATTTCTAATTTAACTAAAGAAATTTCATGAAGAGATCACAGTATTTCAGTTTCCAAAAGTTGATATGATATTGAAATAAAATGTACACCTGAAGACGGAGTCCTCAGACTTGCACAAATTCCACCACCATGAACAGGGGACTTTTGGGAGATAGGTGTACCAAAATTCTCCAGTGGGCTCCCCAAATCAGAAAAATTGCCTCTTTCAGAACTCAATGCCCCTTTTAACTCCATGCTAGCATTCCTACTGGTTCCACGAGAAGCACGATATGGAGTATCAATTTCACCAGCAACACGCCTTCGATTTTCATATTGGAAACTCCATGATGGTGAATATAAGGCATTCCTGCGCAATGTTTCATTTCCATTTGTGTTCGGGTCAGATCTCTCCCTTGCAGCAACACAACAAGCTGACCCCATGATTGCCAAGTAACTGAAAGTCTATTGCAGTGGAGTCCACTATAATTATACACAGAACCAACACAAGACCAGCCTTCCTGTTATGACAAAAAGTTCAAAAAATAGAAATTTGAAGGATTGAAAGAAACACAACTAAAGTGAAATTGCATTTAAGGAAGGAGGAAAACAAGAAGATTGCATTCAATAGTAAAACACATACACAAGAAATCTCAAAAACTGCCTCAAACCATTTTTCTCACAGTGAACTCTAACTCCCCTGAAAAATGCCAAAAAATGTGTGTGAGAGAGTTTAATTCCATTGGTAATGCTTAACCATCCAAAGTAAAACTTCTTCAGGCCTTTGGCTCTCATATGTACCAAAAAGAAGAAGAAGAAGAAAAACCATGTAAGTAGAAAATTGCGGTAACAGCTTTTATACGAAAGGAAAGGGCAACACGGCTGTAACATTATTGGTAGTATTCAATAAACCGCAAGGCTAGTTTCGTGTCATCTTCTTTTCCTTTCAGCTCTGAATTATTCAGTATAACCAATTTCTAGGTTATGTGCTTGATTTGCTGCAAACACTGTTTGCGGTATTCAATTGACCCGTAAGGAATAGATTTGTGCACGCTAGTGCTTTCTACTAAAACAGTTCACATATTTGCAACACATTAATACCAAGAAACACACTCAATCCTAACATTACCATCTAATCCATAAGATAGAACCAAAAACAGTTGCTTTAGATGATACATACATATTATAACACGGTCGAAATGAGGTTAACTTGAACATTCATTCATTCAATGCAAGAGTCAGCACCCATTTCTTTAGTTTCAATCCCACAAACAAAACCGAAGCAAATCGAATTGAAACCACACAAGCACAAAGAAACAAGCCTCAATTTGGAAATTGAGAAAATGAGAGCCAAGTAAAGTAACAACAATCTTTCATGGATAAAATTGGCTATGGTTGTAACAATCAGAGGAATGAAAGCTCATTAGCAGTTCAGAGTAGTAAAATCAGAAAGCAGAATACCAAGAAAAGCATTCGAGAGTTGGATTAGAGAGTTCAAACCAAAAATGCCCAAAAGAAATTGCAGGAAAAACCCTAGAATTTGAGACTGATCGAAGTAGAGAAATTGAAGAAGCGAAAGCAGTCGGAAATGGGAAAGTCGCGGATGTTTTACCTTTTGAAGCGATTAGGGTTTCAGAGGCGAGAAAGGGAGGTCTTCATCTTTAGGGAGAGAGATGGGGAGGGGAGGGGAGGGGAGGGAGGGAGAGAGAGAGAGGGAGGGATTTAAGCGGTGTGAGAATAACGGCGAGGATGTTAGAAGGGTCTGATTTGGCGGCAGAAAGGGACGACGACTGTTGTGACGGAGTTAGGTGAGGGAAGGGATGTTAGTGGAAACGCATGGGGACTTGCGCCACGTCTGCCCCGCCCCTGTGTATGTTTTTTTGTTTTTTTTTTGGCTAATAAGAAATCTAGAAAAGGCTACAGCAACAAATTAGATACCATGCGGATAAAAAAATTTAGATACCATCATCGCCCTTGGAGCCGGCGCGTTTGTTACGAGGAATTTGATGAGATTGGACATATTTATTTAGTGCAACACAAAGGTTTGTGTTTGGCAACAATAATGAAGCTCTACGTATAGTCCCAAAAATACCCCAACTGCTTCTACCATATCAACACCAAAAATCACGGGACTGTGGAAGCTTATCTCATTCATTCTACTCTGTACTTCATTTCATCATTCTTACCTCCTTAAACCTGCAATTCGACTCGGCCCCATCTATTACTTCATTCCCAAACCCCCATGGTGGCGCCACTACTCCAACACCCAACCAGACCTAGCTCTCACTGCCAATGATCTCCTCACCCTCCTCGAGAAATCAGATAGTGTTGAATCCTTGGTTTCACTGCTCTCCAATAACAAAATCGTCTCTCTGATCTAAGAACATTAGACAAACCCATAATTGACTTTTTGACTCTTTATCTGGGCCACCCAAGAATTGAAGCTTTGCACCGGAATGTGTCATTTAACAGTGATCAACATGCTCATGCCGCACAGTAATGCTTTCAAAATCTATTGGAGGAGTCCATATATTACAGGATTCGAATCAAGTCTAATGCATTTTTTGTGTTGATCATAGGGTATGATAAGTTGAGCATTGCCGAGATTTGGAGACTTTTGCAAGGATGAAGGATTTCAATTGTAAGCCTAATGTTTATACTTACAATGTGGTTTTATATGTTATAACTAATGAGGAAGGAAGTGTTTTTCTTAGCTTTAGCTTTGTATAACCAAATGTTGATTTTAGAATTAGTATGATCAACACTTATATGATGTCGTAAGTCCATCAAATGTGGTTTGTCTTTGAATCCACCCAACATTCTAGCACGTATGCTAACAAATTGTATCTAGATAAATATAGTAGAATGTGGGATTTGAATTTTGTTGCCTGGTATTAGTTATTAATCTGCTCCTTAGTCATATGCAACACCAAACATGAGTCAGGTATTTGCATAAGCTAGGTTATAAGAGTCTAGAACTCTATAGAAATTAAGATGGGACATGAAAAACCTGTGAAACAAACATTGCCCCAGCGTATTAAATTCATCCTTCAAGACACCAAGCAAGACAACTACACAGTGCCAAGTTCCAGCAAATGAAGCAAAATTTCGAGCCGATGCTATTGCAGATATCGATCACAATATCAGTGCAATGTTTGGAGAATTCTTTTCCCCTTTGAGCTTGTAATGCTTTGAATTTTGATAACTTTCATATTGGTTGTTAAGAGGATTCTCCTTGTAATTTTATTTCATTAATTGTAAATAACATAAATTATATACGATACTCATTAAAGCATTCTATGCCAAGCAAGTTATAAAGAGGAAAATCATGTGGTAAAATTTGATTGGCTTCAAGGGATGACCATTATTTGCCATTATATATCCCTCATAAAATTTGCTTATCGAAAATATGATGAAATTAAAGAACATGAAGAGAATGAATTTTTGAGTTTGAGAAATCCTGGATAACCGTTTTAGTCCGCCACTGTCAATGCAATTAATTAGAAGTTTGGAATCTCCATCTACTTAAATATGCAGAAAACCATCATTCTTTGCTCGAATAAGATTTTCTCTTAAAGTCAAAGCTTCGGTAAGAGAAACTGTTATTCTTCTCATCTTTTTTTTCACCCGGGCAAATATATGGGTCTCTTATTCTTCTATCATAACAATTTCTTCTTTCTTTTCTTCCTTTGAAATTTAGTTTTTTAATGCCCCTCACCTTTTCTTTTCATTAATTATCAACAGTTTATGAACTCATATGCAAAAGAATCCTCCCAAATTCTAGTTGTCATGGCTTTGAGTTTCAACCACTACGTACAATGTTAGACCCAGAAGACTTTCTTTTATCCGCATCTTACTATTTCATTGCTCATCCAATGTCTTTCTAGTTTGGTGATTGCCCAACCAACTGCATTGAATTTTGAACCTCCATTCACTGAGGAGTACTTTTGCCTGTGCGAGCTTATGGTGGATGGAGTTTGATATCTTGGCTTGGAAGGTCTGACTGAGTAGCGCGCATCTTAAGGTTCCTGGGGACCCAAATTTTTAAGGATTGGGTTGTTCCTTGGAAGTGAATCGGGTTGCGTGGCCAAGGATCATGGCACATGTCAACAAGACAGTGCTGTTTCTCCGAAGCTTATGGCTATCAGTGATACCTTTGTTATGTTACATATTGTGGTTTCTCAGGCTTGGGTAGTTTTTCTTTGATCTTATGCATGGAGGGTAATGGTTGCTATGCTTCTCGGATTTTGCTTTAGACAGTGCTAGCTTGTTGGGATCATGGCAAGGCTATTTGTTCAATGGTGGGCTAGTGGAGGAAGTCTGTGGTAGTGGATTCTGATATGAAATTTATGCCCATAGCGAGGGTTGGATGCTTTTCAAATCTGGGTCAATCTTGGACTAGTCTAATGGGCATTTATTTTTTGGGTTAGATATTTGGGATCTCGGAAAAATGATTCAAGCCAATGTTCTTCATATTGGAGTGGCTTCTGCTAGCAGACTTTCGGCCATCTTAATAACAAGGAGACTGATTTCGGTTGCAGACCAACTGCATTGTGGTGTGGCATCAAAAGTGTTCCGAGTCTCCTTTTACATTTCTTTACTTTATTTTTCATAAAAACTAATTTATTCTCTATCAGTACATTGAGTCATATTGAGTCTCAGTTAGACTACTATATTGTGAACACCACAATTGAATACATTGATGAATAATATAGTCAATTTTTCTAGGATGATAATAGTTTACATCAGATTCTAGGTGCTTTATTATTCTATTTCCAATAAATGCTAATCTATGTAAAGAACAATTCTTTTGACAACTTACGATTTGTTCAACATTAAGATTTCATATTAACCATCATAGGTTAAATTACTCATATGGTGTGTTTCTGTACTTAGTGGTGACTTCATTTGTTCAATGATTGTTTTTTTTGTTTGAGTTTTAGTTGTGAAGACGGCATTTGGTCTTGGTGTTGTTTGTGTTTCAAACTTGGTTAGGTTGTGCACCCTGACCTAGAAGTGACAAATGAATAATCAAGTAAAGTATACACCCATAATAGTTGAATTGATTATCTTAACTGACTCGGACTGTAATATTTTCAGGTCATCATGTTTTTTTCGAAATTAACAAACATTTCTTAAGTTTTCTCTTTGCCTCGATTAGGCCCAATATCTCTCGAATTAAGGCCATCGAGAACACCCTGAACAAGCGAACAACCTCAGATTAAGGCCACTGAGGACATCCCGTACTAAGCGGAATTCCTAATTGGGTTTTGGGTCTTGGGTCTTTCACCCTAGGGAAGAACAAACCCTACTTCATTATCCCCTCAAATCCACGAGCCCCAATCGGGTTTAGGGTCTTTCACCCAAGGGAACTCGATCCCTCCTTAATTATATCCCGGGCCTAACCGAATTAAGTTCATTAGTCTTCACAAAAATTCTTTCCATTTCAATTTCATTTCAACTCTCAGAACCTGTTAACATAACCACAATATTTATATAATCATTCTGCAAATGATCCCATACATGAAAATTGTATAATTGTGAACATGAGGAAGAATACAAACCTTACTAGCCATTCAAATAAAATTGGGTAAACACAAGCAATTACCCAATTCTAATTCTGCAACCGGAGAAGAAGCATAGGCTATGCGTCTCCAATTTCATCGGATCACGGCTAAACAGATAGCACCTCACCCCTGTAGGGAAGGTTTGATCTCTTCCTTTTCTTGTTTAACCCGAGATGATAAAAAGACATGCATATAGGTGGACTACTGTGGAGCAAGACGAGACCGAAAGAAGAACACGAGATTCATGTCTCTCTCTCATTTTTTTCTTCTTCTTTTTTCTCTCTTTTGTGTTCTGCTCCATTCTAGACCCTCCTTTTCTTCTTTTATATCTTCCTTAGGTCGGTCTAAGTCGATCCTTCTAGACCACCTTAATCCTTCCTCTATTTGTTATCTATAAACATTAATTATTATTATTATTATTATTTTGATAAATGCTATTTGCTAAAATTATATTAAAATAAGGGTTATTACAAGTTGTGGGTACTAGTATATTGTCAACCTTCCTTTCAGCTATGTTTGAAATGCATCTGCTAATTGGTTATGCTCGTTGGTGACTGCTGTCTGCTGATATGAATTGGATGGTGGATTGCTAATGAAATGTTGTACTGTGCTGGATGGGACTTGTCCATAGGGCGGTTGAGTGTATTTATGAATGTCGTTGATAATGTCTTTCTAGAACTTTAGCTTTTTAAGATTAATTTTTGAAACTATGTGATAATAAATATATTAACGTGACATTGGCTTCTTATGTCAATGGCATATTCTTCTATTCTTTGGCTTGAAGGCTTTTAATGGGTAGGGTTTTGTTGGGTTCAAGTCGTGTCAAGGTATTAAATGTGTCACAATAAATAAACTCAAATCCAACTCATTTAATAATCATATCGAAAATACAAGCTCAAACCCAACATGTTTATTGAAACAGGTGACCCGCGATACCTCACCTAAGCTGTTTAATAAATAAGTCGTGTCAGGTTGAATTCAATGACCCATTTAAACCATATAAACATGTCCCCATTTATGACATGTGATTGAAAATGATGCATAAAATTTTGAAATAATAGTACATAACTTCACCACATGACTCATATAAAATGTTAAACACTTGAATATTTAAATGATTACTTATTTTTAATAGGCCTTGTAAGTGAACAACTAGACTCGATTCTTTTAATAAATGGGTTACACAGGGTAATTTCGTGTTAGCGGATTGACATGCAAATGACTCGTTTATTAAATAGATCTTGGTGAGTTGAAATACAACCGACCCACTTTTTAATCATGCGGGTTCAACCAGCATTATTTTATGCGGGTTTCGAATTGTGTTGGAATTAACAGCTCTTGGCTTGAAATTTGACCCCAAAATTGCAGTTCAGTCATTTCAAGCTCATCAATATGTTTCTTTTCTTTCATGGATTCTTGGTCTAAATGTATTTGGAAAATTTGTTAAATGAGCTTTGTCTAATGATTCTCTTGCCAATTTTGGTGCTTGTAGCACATATTTCATTAGTAGTTTGATATCCTCAATTATTTAGCTCATCATTATGGTTGAAATATTAATTGCTTCTCATTTCAATTATCATTTCCACTAGCCTATCTCTTGTGCAATGTCTCGTTTGTCAATCTGATGCAATTTTGCATTTTGTTAGTGCTTTGGTGGAAACAAACTTGTTCATCCTTATATTCACTAGGCCACTACTTGGTGTTGTTCGTGTAATCCATGCAAATACGTAATTTTCCATTTGCCTTTTTTACCATCACGACGTTCGACACCATTGGGAGTAGTCCTTTTGTCTTATGAATCCATTCTTTAGGAGTTTGTCAACCTCCACCTTGATGGTAGCGTAACTTTCTGAATTGGACGGCCTCTGCCGTTGCTTGATCGGCCTAGTCCTTTGGTCAATGCTAAGCTTATGTGTGATAATCTCAGGTTTGATTTCTGGCATGTCATCATGGGACCATGTGAAGACATCGACAATTTGTTGAAGGCAGCTAATGATATCCTCTCTTACATTGCCGTTGAGTTTGCACCGATTTTCACCACTTTTTCGGGGTGATCATTCAAAGAACAACAATGATAAACTTTTCTACTGGCTTGGGTTTCAGCTTTCTTTTCTCTTCAAAAGCCTCTTGGGCCGGGATCACCTCGTTAGTTAATCGAGTGCCTTCTATTGATATCATTATGGTGTCCATCTTTTCAGGTCTCGCATTTTGCTTGGACTCCGCAGCGTAGCAAGGTCATGCTAGAGCTTGGTCTCTTCTAACTTTCCTTACATTGCTTGGTGTTGGGAACTTCAATGTTAGGTAACAATATGAGACTCTAGCCATCATGTCTCTAAGTGCTGGTCATCCAAGAATGATATTATAAGCTGATAGGTACTCACTTATCACGAACAAGGTTGTGCAGGTTCCAACGTTAGGCCAAGTTCCTAAAGAGAGTGTGAACAGCATATGACCGATGTGTTGGATCTTTACACCTCCATTAGCGGTCAGCGACGCGGTTCCTCGTGTTAATATTCCTGGCTTGATCCCCAGTTTTGTAAACTCTAAACTCGAGATAATGTTTACCGTACTATTGATGTCGACCAGGACATAAGCTACTTCACAGTCTGCAATCAATGTAGTGATGATGATTGGGTCGTTATAAGGGTAAAAAAGTTCTTCCTGTTCGGCTTGAGTGAGGTGATGGGCTCTGGTACTAGTCGTCTCGCCTTGGTAGGTCTGGCATCCACTGAAAAGATGTTCATATTGACCAAACGACCATACGCCTTGCGAGACCTATTAGAGTTTCCTGCCAGGGTTGGACCTCCAAAAATTGTGTTGATGACCGCCCGGGAGTACGTTGTTAAGAGCCTGCCTCCTGACCCATAGGTCTTGGATTACCAGCTTGGTTCCCATCAATTATAATGAAGCGTTGTATGCTTGGGGCACCTCTGTCTATCAAAGCTAGGTATGCATATGCCAAATGCATGCATTTTTCTAGGGTGTGCCCATATTCCTTATGGTATTGCCAATAGTGTGATTCATCCATTCTTCCTTTCGTCAGAGGCCTGATCTTTTTAGATTCCAAAAAGTCTCGTTCGATGATAGCAAAGATCTACGTTTTCTAGCCAACTAGTGTTTGAACCAAAAAATAAATAAATGAACAAATAAGTAAATAAATAAAATAAAAAAATTACAAAACAGGCAAGTAGCTGTAAACTAGAAAAGTATGTAGCAAAGAATTCTAGCTACTATAGCCAACATGATTATTGGTCATGCCAATCATATCTCAAAAAAAAAAAAAGTAGAGAGAGAGAGAGAGAAAAAAAAGAAGAAGAAGAGACGTTTCGGATAAGTATTTCAGGCCACTCCATCCTACATGGACTTTAAAAGCCTCACGAGTACATCACTTGGAGAACAAACTGCTGACCATTGCATTTTGACTTGAAGAATAACATTTGTTGATCAATTCAAAATCAAATTCAGCCTCATATAACCACTATATATAAAGGAGGAGAGAGTGGAAAAAAAATCCATAATGAGAAAGAAGATGAGACCCTTTGCAACACATCAGAAGTAATTTCCAGAAAAGATGAGCAGTTCGTTCTTTTCAAGGTTCGAATGGCGACCTTCTTTTCTCTTTATGCTATGTTAATAAAGGTCTCGTTGCCTTTTCAATCCCTAATGGATGGTTCTCTGGTTACTCGATTACTCAAGGCCTCGTTGCCTCTTATCCCTTGTGGATGGTTACTATGGTTCTTTGGTTACTCTGGATACTTTTAAATTCCTTATGGATGGTTTCTTGTTAGTATGGTTCTGGTTACTCTTGTTACTACATTTTGATTCTACAAAAAAGTTATTGAAACCAAACACAAGCCTTCATCGGTGTTGTAGGAGGTTTTTCTGTGAGCTTCATTACTTGTACCCTCACGTTTCCGTTCGGCAGGATAATTGCTTCATAAATGAGTAGCTAGATATGCCCTTCCAAAATCAGGGAAGAAACCCTCTCCTTGCATGGCAGTAGACACCTCTCTTAAAGATTTTATCATGAAAATATTCTCTTGCCTTTCAAGGGGGCATTCTTTAGAGTCAAATAAACAAAAGAAATGGATCAAACTAAATAAAGTCCACACGCTCTCATCCACCACATACAATACATCCAGGCACATGTTCCATCGTATGAGGAACGAGGAATATAAAAATGGGTACCAATACTACCTCTGAGAAGTACGTCTTGAGCCTTTGCTAGATCTTCGATACAACACTTCTTCCTCTCCTCAATGTTGAATTGAAGTTTATTTGATGGAACTCCTTGATCAAAGCTGAATTGGCGAGCAAATCTATTTGGATAATATGGCTCTAACCAGAGATTGTCACCAATTCATACAAGAAGTAATGTAGAGTGCAGACAAACTAGCAACTCAAATTTCTCTTCCAGTAAGATCTCATCATCAATCAAAAAATAGCATTTATGTTGGATAAATGGACAGGGACGATACTCTACTGAGTCTTTAGTTTTGAAGACGAGCCTAGCTGAAGTGATATCTAAATCCTGAGCTTTAATACCGGTGTATCTAGCTAATAGGGGTAATTCTCAGGAAACCCATTACCAGCATGGCGGCAATATAAACAGGTGAAATGTTCTCCTCAACCAGCCAATCATATAATGAACAGGAAAACAACTCCATGACTCTCCAGGCCCTTGTGGGTCAGTCACAATCTCCTTAGGACCATGATAAATATGGCCCAATACTGATGGTGCGAGAGAAACTCTAACTCCTCAAGCTATCAAACACGCCATGTAAAAAGTTTCAGGTCTAATTTTAAAGCAATAAGAAGGCAAGAAAAACCTATTAAGCCAATAAGCTATAAAAACAGCCAATTCCTCTTCTCTCAAAACCTTTAAAGTAGGTCGGGAACTCATAAATTTTTCGTGATGTGCATGGCTTATTCATTCTGTGTCCTCATCCTCGCCATAAGCTGTGTATAGTAGTTGCCCTCTATAAAATTGTTTGACCTATCCCTCCCAAAGTACAAATTTCTACTTATTTGAGACACATTATTGGGAGTGAATGCATAAAAGCTCAGAAAGCGTAGTAGGGTATGGCCCATCTCGATGCAACTCTTTGTTCTCAGGAATAAACTCATCATAAGGATTAACTCTTGAAATTGGTAAACCACCAATAAGTTTTAGGTCATACAATGATATGCCCATATCACAATTCCCATTGTGTAAGGTGTTCGTCAAAGGATCCCACAGTTCTAAGAATTCTTTCCATGTATTCAAGCCTAATTTAGTGTCTCTCCGAAGTTGGCTAATATGAATTCTGTCCACTCCATTACGCCCATCTTAAATGTAGAACGACCTCGAAAACAAAGCCGAGTAGACCAATCTTGCTTGGTGTTGAGCATCTTGTGGAGGATATGATAGAACTTATCTTCAAAAGTAAAGAGGTCTCTGTCTCATCATTATTAACTTTTGATGCACATATTGAGAGTGTCCATATCAAAGTTGGGCACTGAGAAGACTGTTGGGTGCACACAATAAATTTGGAAGAAGAGGCTTGAAAACCGTGAAACGCTCTCTTGATGTGATGGGTGTCCATCCAAATCAAAATGCCCAAAATCCTGTTGCGTTCAATTTTCCTTCGGAACCTAAAAAAAAAAAAAATCCCAAATGCCCAATGTTTTGAACTATAATGGTTTGATTCCTTTACGAGGTATGTAGGCGATCTAAATTCCCTTCACAGGGTATGTAGGCGATCTAGATTTAAATCTAGATGCAACAACTTAAATCGAATCCCTGGTTCTTTCAAAACCAAATTCACTCAAATACCTAACCAAAACCTTTTGACATGTCATCTATATGTTGAAACACCAAAGGAACAAAGTTGAACAACGAGTAGCTTGATCCCTCCCAGGGTACGTAGACAGCCTGTAAAGCAACGTAGATGCAGCCGCAATTTTCCACAACCACAACACATCTCCATATGTTAACTTTATCTTTGGAATCAAAGAGTTTTCCTTAAAGTGAGGGGTTGTAATTAAGAGATTGTCTTTATCTTGAATGGGTCAAACTTGATATAATAAAAGCTCTATTTTCGTCAATAAAATAGAGCGAAATTATGTTGGATATATTTATTTATAATTTTTGCTCAATAACTAGCGGCGTGTATTTCCCATATCGCGATACTGGAACTTGTGGCATAGTTTCGTGGTTCCATCCAGTGGTGGTGGGCTTGGGCTTCTTGTTATCGTTTGTTGGGGCCTTTGTTCCAAAAGAAGTATAATTGGTCCTTTTGGTCCTTTTGGTCCTCACGACAGGTCGAGGGTCTATGATCATGTTTCTTGCGCAATTAAGATTTTCTGTCCTAGAGTAATTCATTGCCTCACACATGAGTGCTTTGAAAGAACCTAGTGGGTCTTGCATGATTTTAAACAAGAATAGACCAGAACTAAATCCTTCCATAAGGTAGCATATGCTATCTTCTCATCTACCACCTCACATCAGTGATAATCTCTTGAAAGCGGATCACATAGTCTCGCATACCCACCACTCTCCTCGGGGAGTTGGCTTATCTAGGTGAGGTTGTTTAGAGTATAGACCCGGTTGAAACAATCATGAACTCATCAAGGAATGCCCTACGCACATCTCTTAAACTTTGGATTATGCCAGCTGGAAAACAACGAAGCCAACAAAATTTTTATCATTCCTCTGAAATTACAATATCTTTGTATGCTAAGCCAACAAAATTTGTAAGGGGCAAAATTTTGATTTTTGATTTATTTTTCTTTTAAAGGATTTTTTGTTAACCATATGTCCTAAAGTATATGCTGTTAATGGATGGGATTGACGATGGTGATGATGAGATGAGGATTTTAGCTCTTCCATAATCTAAGAATAATTTTTTTTTTTTTGAATACGAAAAGAGACTTGAGCTAGTAATATAGCAATTGGACATAACATAACATAACCAAAGGAGCTAGAAGTACCCAAACATGAATAGTTAGGTGTTCATGAATGAAGTTGGATAGGGTACTTCTCGAAAAATAAACGGATTTAAATGTAAAATTATTTAGGGTTAGTATGTTTATATATATAATTATTATTATAATTTTGAAAGATGCTCTTACTTGATTGATGAGACTACATCTTGGGCTGCCCAACTGGCAGGTGGAGTGAGAGAGTGGTTTTGCCACTTGTCACGATCTAACACTTGGTGATGATAGAAATTACCCTAGTCCCTAAAAGCAAGTCCACTCATTGAAATTGGCTGGTCAAGACTATTCACTGTTTTTTACCTTTCATTTCCATAATTTTTTCTTGACTAGTCAGATACTATTCACAAAAAGTCACCAAATGTCAGTTAGCATGTTAAGAAGTTGATCCAGAGTGACTTTTTATAAATAGTATCTGACTGATCAAGAAAAAAGGTGAAAATGAAAGACAAAAAGCAATGAATAGTCTTGACCAGCCAACCTCAACGGGTGGACTTACTCTAATAATGAAGGAGAAGGGAAATAGGCCTGCATGCTAAGTTTTTTGTTTTGTTTTAATCTATTAATTTTCTCTCTTATTTCTAATCTCTTCTCCTTTAATGCAAAGCAGCTTTCTGCTTCTTCATTTCTTCAAAGAGAACAAAAGGTTTGGTGGAATTAAAATAGGAGAAGAAAGAATAGGGAGGGCCAACATCATACCAGCCGATCTCGACGCAATAGCATTCCATACTGTTATCATTCGGCACCATTTCACTTGAAGTTTATTGGTTCCGAAGCCTTTTCAGGTACTAGAGTTTGTTTTCTCTTTCATTTTCTATGTGTTTCATTGTTTTGCTTTCTCTGTGTTTTTGTGAAGTTTTAATCATGTAAAATTGTTACAAAAACTTGAAGCTTTAACCTGTAGAAAATTCTGAGAATTGACTTCTTTTGGTGAGTCGACGATACCGGCACGGTCCCTGGTTCTATTCTTTGTTTTATATTTCAATTTCATTGTTCTGCTAAGAGGTGGTTTCTTGGTGGTTAGCGATAGGAACGTGTTTAAAACTTGGGGTATTAGTTAGGGTTTTATGTTGGTGATTACAATGTTTGGAGCTTTATGGCAGGATAGAGGAGGCATAGTTGACCACTTCAATTTCAAGAATACTCTTCCTCAATGTCTTCCCTTTTGTTTTTTGTTTTTTTTTTTTTGGGAAAGGCAAACCCAAAGACTTACGAGTTTATAGAGGATTCCACAAATGGAGATGAAGGCTTTAGTAATGAATCCATGTCTTCTGGTGACACTAATAGATCATCTCAGGGATCAACACCTAGTTCTGATGAGGGTGAGATGTCTGCTACGTCGTCAAAAAGCTTGGGTGTGTATGGGTTAGAGGAGGAGTTCATGGGTTAGTAATTAGAATCTGATGGTCGAGGATCCTCTACTACATGTTCGGAGTCTAGCAACGTCTTCCCCACCACTCCCACCACCCCCCCCCAAAAAAAAAAAAAAAAAAAAGGGGCTTCGAATGTTGAGTCAGAAGGGCAGTTGTCCTGTGACCTTAATGGATATGTCATTTAGGCCTAGGTTCTGGGGCGTTGAGTCTGAATGACTATGCGGTAGTAATGAGGCAGACAGTTATCATTGTGCGTCGAAGTTTAGTAGAAAAATCTGCGGCTAGGAAAAGGTTGTTGGCATGTAAGACTACTCGTTCTCCATGGACGGCTGACCAAGAGATGTTGGAGACTAGTGTTGACGCCCTATGAGAACTGAAGTGGAACTATTGAATACCCGATTTCGTATAACTAAGATTGATTGAGGATGATGAGTTACCAGTAGTCCTCCAAACGGGTTTGTTACTCTATACCCAGCGATGCTAGAAATGGGTAATAGGATACCTTTCCATCCCTCTGTCCATGGTTGGGTGAGTGAGCTTGGTATTGCTCCCGCTCAAATTAATCTTAATAGCTATAGAGTGGTTATTGCGTTGATAGCATTGTGGAACGATAAATTTGGTTGTGACCCACCAGTTGAAATTCTTCACTACCATTTGAGGCTTAAGAAGAACATATAAGCGACTAAGGATCTTATTGAGGTTTTTTATTGTCTTGTCCCTCAGCGTCTTGTCGTTGTGCTTGAGCTTCCATCTGTGGTTAAAACTTGGAGGAATAAGTGGTTTAATGTTAAGGATTGGGCATCCACTCCCAGTGATGGAGTTCCAGCTCCCGACATTGTCACCCATTTTAAGGATGCAGGTTAAGTTCGTCATGGAAGCTTCTTAGAGCATGCTCAACGGTACCATTTTTGGCCGATCTCCAGCAAGGCTGGCTGAGGTGGTGACCAACATGCTCCAAAAATTGATCTTCAGCGGCAAGTACAAGGCTGATCTCTTCTCGACATTTCCTGACCCAGGCTAAGAAAGAGGTCAGTTTCTTGACCCAAAAACTGATCTAGGGATGCTGGCTGCCATGCTAGCCCAAGCCCAATCGTGGCTATGTCAGCTATGATGCAGAGAGATGGACGCAAAACAGATGCATGTGCAGACCATTTTTTGGTCTTTTACAGAAGGAAAAAGACGAGGTGTGTTTGGTGCACTCTTTTGTCCGGCTATTGATGGGCACGTGTCCTGCTGTTGGCTTCTTTTGAAATTTGAAACATGCTGACCGTTGGTTTTGATTATGCTCTCAATCCAATGGCATTCAACTAGTATGTTTGCAAAGATAATAAAACAAACGGGATATAAACGTTAAGAGAAATTAATATAAAAAATTATAAAAATTGTAATATGTTCTCTATAAATACCCAAAATTTGTTTCACCTCCCGCAACGAAATGCTAAAAATTGTAATAAATTCTCTATAAGTATCCAAAACTTAATATCCATCACTACTATCTATTTATATCAAACAATTTTATTTTTGTTATAAATGAATTAATTGAATATTTAAGGAACAATAACTGATCCAGTGATCTAGACACAATGGAGGCAAACAGAGGTCTAGTGGTAGTGAACAGTATCCTGACTTAGTGACCCAATGACCCGGTAATCCTAATTCGACAGGTGAACGTGGTCTTATGTTTTTGTTTTTCATACGTATGTATTATGTCATAAAACATATTATTTCTTTTGTTTTTGCAGGGAAGTGGTCGAAACAGAATTCCTTCACTAGAGTTGTGAAAGAACGGTCTGAAACTTTGCTTGACCTCCTGAGAGTTTCAAGATGATTGTCACAGAAGTGAAATTGGAGAGTCTTCGGATAGCCAGAAGTAAGTCTCTAGTTTAATGACTCTTGGTCTTTGATTATACAATATATCTTAGTTATAAGTTTTTTTTTTTTTTTTTCGAATGCAGAACTGACACATCATAAGAACGATGCTGGACTTCGTGCAAGGATTCTCCAACAAAGTCAAGCCATACAGGGGCTAATTGTGCCTAAACCCTTGGTCCCCACTAATGAAGGCATGTCTTCACCTAGGCCTCCAAGTCCCAAATTTCGAGCCCGACCACCCATGCCTCCATCACCCCTTGGACTTCGGAGGGCAACATCAGATCCCCATTGATCCATTTGAAAAAGTTTCGGGAATAAGGAAAATGAATAAGGGGCAGGGTAAGCAAGACCCTTCAAAGAAGATAATGAGGGTGGATGATCAGGTGGAAAATTTCATGGAAGACACTAGGAGGGAAACTTGGCACTCTAAGACCAGGCAGCGATTTGACACTCCAAGGGTGTCAAGTTGACATTCCAGAATTTCCCTCCTCTAATTATGTTGGAGACACGATGAGGCCTGTTGACACTAAAGCCTACATTGCAAATTTTGATGACGACGAACTCGAGGGAGAACTTGACTCCCTTGTGGAAGGGTCTAAGTGTTCTCTGATCTTACTGATTTTTTTTCTTTTGGGCTGACATGTCAGAGTTCACACTTATTATATAACTTTTTGTTTCCTTCTTTTTGTATGCCGGTTTGAAGAATCATCTTATGGCCGAGAGGATCCGTGAATTAGATTCACAAGTGCTCGCAGCCAACAAGGAGCTTAAGGCGACCAAGACCTAAGGCCTCCAATTCAAGTGGCCTCATATATATATATATATATATATATATACACAATCTGGCTACACTAAGGACGTCTTTAGTTTTTCTTAGGTATGGATCTCCGGTTTTAATCCACTTTCCAATCACATTTTCACATCTTAACCGTTCAGTTTTTAGGTCCTAATGTATAGATTACCTCTGAAAAATTTCAGCCAATTTGGTGATCGTTAAGGCATCCAAAACTACAATTTACCATTATAAATACGAAAGGTTCTGGTTCGACAGATTCGGTCCGTTCGTGTAAATTGCAGTTTTGGATGTCTTAAAGATCACCAAATTGGCTGAAATTTTGCAAGGGGGATCTATACATTAGGCTCTAAAAACTGAACGGTTAAGATATGAAAATATGATCGGAAAGTGGGTGAAAACACCAAATCCGAACCTAAGAAAAACTTAGGACATCCTTACCTGAGAAAAATCCTATATATATATATATATATACACAGGGCTCTTTCATTAAGCGATCTTTTTTTTGGGTCTTTTTTACGGATAGACATTAGACAAACTTTTATATTACTTTTCGACATCTTAATTGTTCAGTCTTTAGGTCCTAATGTGTACATCATGTCTGCAAATTTTCAGCCAAATCGATGATCATTAAGATATCAAACTAGATTAAATTAATGGACAAACCAAATCTGTCAAACCTGAACCGTTCATACTTATAACTTTAAATCGCAGTTTTGAAGACTTCAACGATAATCAATTTAACTGAAAATTTGCAGAAATGATTTACATATTAGGACCTAAAAGCTAAACGGTTGAGATGCCAAAATATGATAGAAAAATTAGTCTAATGCCTTATCCCTAGAGAAGACACAAACAAAGGGATCTCTCACTAAAAGGACTATATATATATATATATATATTATTTTGTGTCAATTTTTGTAACATAAATGGTTCAGCTGTAGTGGTAATGGGTGATGGGTCGGATTTTGATCCAAACCCACTCTTGATAAGTGGCTATTGGACTGGTTTGAATTGAAAATTTTGATCCGTTGATCCGTTGATCGGTTAATGATCTGAATCCGCTAACCCATTTATTTAACGGATCAAATATGGATTTAGGTCGACCCAATCCGTTAATGATCTGGTCCGTTTTCATAATAATAAAATATTATTTTTATTAATACATTTAAAAAATATATATATATATTAAGAATTTCTAATACAATTTTTTTGCAAAAACCTAAGGGACGGCCCGACGGTCTTCGTAAACAGATTCCATTAGTCCATCACCTAAGAAGCATTATTGACCAAAGGCTTTGTTTAGTTTACCAAAAAGTTAAGAAGGTTGTAGAAGCACAATTAATCTCACACACATCTCTTGACCTCTCTCTCTTAATTTATCAGGTGAGGGAATATTTTGATAATGTAATTCTATTTTCGGTGATACTCTTCATGTTATTTTAATATATTATTAATATTTTATGAGGTATGATGATATAAATTTAATATTACTATTTAAAATTTAAAAATATTTAAAATTATCAGATTGAATTAGCGGATCGTGTATCCGTTAATCCGGCGGATACGGATTTGGATTGAGCTATCAACGATCCGCCGGGTTAACGGAGCGGGTTTGGGTTGAATTTTTTATTAGTAAAAGTATTTGAATTTAGGTCGATCCGCTCCAAATCCAGTCCATTTATAGGTCAACCACCTAGACCAGTTTTGTTGTTAACTTTTTATTTTTAGTTTTTTCTTTTATTTGGTCATTCATATGCCTTTCTAACCATTTTTACCTTTTCTTTTTAGTTGTTAAAGGATAAATATATTATGTGCCTTCGTCAAAATAACTTACGAATAGGGGTTTAAGGAACTAGAGATTACAGCTCAATCATCATTTACTATCATTATTATAATTGATATTCCATTATAATTCTCTCCCTATATAAAGGAACTATATAAAGGAACTTTCTAATGAAATGAGTAGACCAATTCCCATTTTATATTTACACATTATCAGCACGCTCAGAGCCAATAACCAAGAGAAAAAAAAAACAAAACCCTAGAAGAAAAAAAAACTTTTTCTTCTTTTGCCAGCCCACATGTGCCTCAATCTGCTTCCTCTTTTTCCTCATCCTCACCGCTAGCGCTCTCCACCGTCGCAACACCCATCTGGTGAAGAAAAGAGGAGGAGGAGGAGGGGCGGCTGGTGACGCATCCCAGCAAGAAGAAAAAAAAAAGAGAAGGGGAAGAAGGCCCCGGCTCACTACTGAAGAAAAAAAAAAAAAATAGTTGCGCACGCCTGGAACAACAAGTGCATGCGCTAGGATCGTTTTGTTTTCTCGAAATCAAGTATGTTCTCTTTTATTTTATTTTATTTTATACTCTGGTAAGTTTAATTTTTTTTATAATTAGAACTTTTTTAGCATGTTTGGTTAGATAATATTGATCCTTGTAGCATGCCTTGTTATTTTATATATGTTTTATTATTCATAGAAATTTTAGCATACTATATTTTTGTTGATTATTATGTGTAGCATATATTTTGTTATATATTTGTGAAATTTGAGCATGTTCTGTAATTGATAGTACTATCTTCTATAATTGTTTTTAATGTGGAATTCGATTTAATGTGGAATTCGATCTAAAGCATGTTTTTGCAAGTATTACTATTGCTTACTGCCGTATATAATTGTGATTTTTATATGCTATGTTTTATTCATTATTAAACATGTTATGGTTATTCCTTATTTAATATGCTATATATAAATTGAACTTTGCCCTGATAATGAAAGTTCATGCGCATTATAAACACATAATTACCGTGATAAAGCATTTTCACATAGCATCGGAAAAAATGTGACCATTATGAATCCGATCTTGAAATCTAATTCATATTCTTGGAAAATAATTCACATGGATGTCTTTATGACTGCATAATTTATATATCTTCTCTCTTGTTTATGTAGATGGTTGATCCAACTCGACCTGAATTTGACATTTTGGACTCAGAATGACTGGAGTACCATCGTTGGGTTTCTAATGTGGAAACCGCCTTTGTGGCAAAAGACTACACTGCCATCACCACCGATCCCAAAGACTATGTATCGTCTAACAAGGTGAAAACAAGTATCTTAATGTTTCTAAAGCGACATATTGATCCTAGCCTACGCTGGGAGTACCTTTAGTTGAAGTGGGATGCCCTTAAGGGACGTTTTGGGAACATTCATGATATTTTGCTCCAAGAACTGATCGTTCAGTGGAATGAAATCCGCTTGCTTAACTACAAAAAGGGTCAATGACTTCAATAAGGACATGTTGCGCCTAAAGGCACATCTCAATTTCTGTGGAAGGGAATAGAAGATGATATGATCCAGAAGACTCTTTCCACTTTTCCTACTTCAGCACTTATACTAGCGAACCAGTATAGGCTGGAGTATGACAACAACAAAATCACAACCTTCAATAAGCTGATCAACCTACTGCAAGTGGCTGAGAAGCATAATGAGGTTCTTTTGAACAACAATGCTAGGCCTGTTGGGACAAAGAAAATTCCTGAGGCTAATTATGGCAAAATGAAAGGTGAAAAGAACCCCAATGCAAAAGGGATTGGACGTGCTGATCCCTACCCACGTGACAACAATGCACCACGTGGAAAGGGACATGGGGGTCGTGGTATGGGTCGTGGAGGCCTTCCCAATGTATAGCGCAGAGATGGTGGTACTGGCTCTAGTGGTCGTGGAAACAAGGTGCAAAAGGCACTAAGAACCCTTCAGTAAAAAATGAAAGAGTTAGCAATGAACCATGCTATAGGTGTGGAGTTATTAGGCATTAGTACAAAAACTGGTAAGCAAGCAATAGAGTAGCAGCCATTTACAAGAGTTATAGGGAGTCTAAAGAACAAGAGGCTCACTATATGGAAGAAGAAGGCTGTGACCCAGACGTCAACCTTACAATTGCAGATTTCAATGGCAACAAGGAACTTGCTCAGTCAATGGATGCTCTAGATTTTGACTGATCTACTTTATTTTATTTTCCAAAGACAGTTGTGAAGGCATAATGCCTCATTTTTTTTTAATTAGACTACTGCATGGTCTTAAAGTTTAAATAATAGTTTGATGAATTAGATTTATGAACAAGACCTTGATTTGATTATCGATGGCTTGTTAATAAATTTTAGATTTTATTCTGAAGCATTGAATTTATTCGATTTTATTTACTACACATATATACATGGTTCGAAAAAAAATATATAAAGATTTAAAGCAATACATCTAGAAAAAAAAAATATAGAATGAAAAGATTATCATTCTACCTAAATAGAAATACTTTAAAGAATATGAGATATATTTTCGAATTATTTAATAATATCTCCCATTTACTTGTAGGAATAAATCGAGGAGAACTTGAGTGCTTAGCTGATAGTGGGACTACCCACACCATATTAAGGAATATGCAATTATTCATTGAATTAATAGCCTATTATTCATTTTTGACTACGATGATTGGATCATCACAAGTAATAAAAGGGTGAGGAACTGCCAAGTTTTTGTTGCCTAACGGCACAATGTTTAAAGTCACAGACGCTCTGTATGCACCAAGTTTAGCACAATGTTAGTGAAGCAACAATTCATGCATCATTTACGTCTTTGACCTGGGACAAGAAGAAGTGTTAAATGAAAAATACATTATGTGCCTTCGTCACAACTCAATCATCATTTACTATCATTATTGTAATTGATATTGTAAAAGTAAAGGGACTATCTACTGAAATAAGTAGACCAATTCCCATTTTACATTAGTTTATTTATTTTATTTTGTATTTAAAGTTTTTTTAATTAATTCATATGCATTTTTACCTTAATTATTTTGGTATTTGACCCAGTTTCTTTATTTTATTTTATATGATTTTTTTTCTAGGTTATATTTTTACTTTAAATAGTTATATTTGAAAAAGAAAATAAAATTTTATTTCAAGTTTCATGTAGAGACATTATTTCAATTGTTCGCCTCAAGCCTCCCAAAAGTCAAGGCCGACCCTGATTTTGCTAAGTTGAATAGCCGATTAGCTCTTTTGTAGTAGGGTATGCAACTTCTAAATATCTATGGTTTCTATGTAATCTAGATACGTCTGAGGATGAGTATCTTGACCTATCAGTACTCATACTTAGGTATCTTTTGCTAGCTATTTTAAATCTTATTAAAAGCATCATCTTATTAACTTATGCTTTGTTAGTTTGATCGAATTATTAGTATTTCTAGAAATGTGTTGCAAGGTATCTAGCGATTAGACTTGGTGGGCGTTTAGACTCTTTTACATGGGCACCCTAGCGGGCAAACACCATTATATTTCCTTGTTTAGTACTTATATCAAATTTAGATAGACTTTTTGTTGAGATAGCTATATCCCTGGGTTCTGACATACTTATTCGAGTTTGCGTATGGATAGATATATCGAGTGGGTACTTACTTGGTCAGCTCCTGGTTATTGACACTAGTTCGTTAGTAATGAGTTGACGTAACTAGAACTAATCAGCCATATGCTTAGCACGAGAGTCTTTACCGAATTGTTTGATTCAATAGAATTTTTTCAAACTAATTTTATTGTTACAAATTCCGATCTCAACACGATCTCAACATGTTACTAGAACATATAATAACAATAGTAAATTATGGAAACTTATGCTTGATAGATATACTACAGGCATTACATGATTACTTCCTATAGACGACGCCATTTTGTTGATGCAAATTTCGTTTCTACCAAGTCAACAAAGTTCTCTTGAAATCCAAGGTGGAAAGTAGCGGGGTAAGAATGTAGGTGGTAGGGGCTATCTTCTCTCCATTGGGTTGAATAGTCTGCTCGGTTCATGGTGATAGATGTCTTGGAGAACCAAGGCGAAGCTGATCCTGAAACCAAAGAGGGGAAAAAGTAACTTGAATAGACATTGGCGTGGTACCGGCCTATTAAGCTCCGATGACTAAGTCAGAAAGGGAGGAGGGGCAAATATGCTTTTGCATAATAGAAAATGAGAAAGGGTTCAAGAGCTTACCAAATGAATGAAGAGCCCTCCCTTTTATAGGGCTTGGAGGTAGTTGAGATACACTATTGAGGTATGGGCTTGACCCCCAAAATATGGGTGTCACCTCTTTCCTAACATATCATCAGCATGGGTTTGGCAGAGTGGGTGACATGTGCCACCATTTTGTGCTCTCTTCTATCACATCATCTTTAGCCCCCGTTCACGGCCATGCTGGTCATGAAATTGAGACACTTGTCTAATTAGGTGAGCCGTGCTCCTTGATTTGAGTAAATTGAGTCCTTATGAGCAATCTTTTGTAAGGGGAGGCTTTGGTAGTCCAACTGAAGAGTGTTGATCGATCATGACATTGCAGGCTTGGATGATGACTGAGCTATAAGAGTGACCTTTCAAGTTAAGGCCCATTACGTTTCGAGTAGTAGGAGTTGGAGGTCGTTGAGATTTTGGAGGTCGAATCCTTTAGCGTTCTTACTATGATTTTGATTGAACATTCTTGTTTGACATTATCATTTTGTTGTTGTTGAAAAGTCAAACTCTCTCGTGGATTCTTTGACTTTTCAATGCATTTTACATGTACAAGGTTGAAAAGTTACAGATATTATTCTTTCCAAATTCTGACACGAACATGTGTATTGTATTTTTTGTTTTATATTTCATAAAAAAAAAAGGTTTTGGTTCTATCTCCTTCTCTTATCTATATTTTTTTATTTATCAATAAAAGCTTAAGATGCACAGACGAGCAATGACTCAGAATATACTGCTCCTCTATACTTTTTAAGGGAGAGAAGGTGGTTAACATGAAGACTACTAATGAGAGGCTCAGATTGCTTAATCCTTTATTTCTTTTACTAAGAAAAAAAAAAACAAAAAGTTGAAACTAGTCAAGTTCTATTTGTTCACATCTCATTTTTCAGCATTATTTACTTACATTATTATATAATAAAATTCATGATTCATGATATTAACTTCAGTTCAGTCCAACTATTACCAATTGCTTGGTCCGGTAAGCTTTTATTTACATAGAGCAAAGCCTGGTATATGTGAGGAGGGATGAATTCATCGAAGTCTACTTTTCCTTAATTATTGTAACTTGTAGCTTTGTCCGTAGACATGCAAGTCATCGTTGTAAAGGAGTGAGCAGCAAAATAAAGACTAACATTGCATCTTTTCATGGTCGTAGTGTGTCTTTGATCACTTATTTGTATTACCTATTTGAGGCATCTACTAACACCTAACTCACATACTTTACAGAAAATTTATGATGTGAAGCTCATGATCGCTTATTATAAATTCAATAGTATAATTGCTGTGCTCATGCCTATTGATTGATTTAGAACTTTGAAATTAAACAAAAAAAAAAAAATGGATGGTTAGGAATGAAGCAAAAAACATATATTAAGTGTTCATTGGTAATGAAGTTGTATGTAGAATGTGAGAGTTGCTAATATCGCTTAAGAACCTTGTTTGTCAATTTGGAGTTAGAAAATTCTATTTCGTGACTACTAGGTGTACGTGTCTTGGGCCTTCTTAATAAAAAAAAGCAATCATAATCTAATCTAAAATAGTGTTTTGTGTTAGTAATAACTTACAATTTTGAGATCCCAAATCATCAACTAAACGTGTGTCTCAGTGTCATCTACCCCTAACTATTTATGGAGGTGTGTACTATGGAGGTGTAAAGAAACATTTAGCTTAGCACAAAAAAAAAAAGACAAAAAAAGTGTCCTGACACTGCTAACATAGCATTAGTACAATTGTGTTCACCTAACTGACGAATGAAATTATATTTAACCACCTTTGTAAAATCAATGGTGGAAACAATTATTTTAAAGTTGATTTCTTTTGTTTTTCACTGTTAGATATACATCTAGCGGTGGTTGAACATAAATTTCTTAGTCAGTTATTGACTACATGAATATATTGAGCATTAATATTTAACTATCAATATCATGATCATCTAATAAGAAGGGTTTCAATTTTTTTCAAATGAACGACTTAAAGACCTATTGATTCTAACAACTAATTGCAGAGTTGATCATTCGAACCTTTCAATTCATATTTGTGGATCTCAGACCTATGAATAGGGATATTTCCTAACTCATAAAGGAAAAAAGAAGTGAGTTGGAGAAAACTTCTCTCATATTCCAAAACACATTAGAATTATCGATGATAAACAAATTCTTACAAAGGTCATATGATAACAAAACAACTTTGGAGAAAGAATCAATGGTTTAGCAGTGGAAGATTCTGGACCATTTGCCCATTATAGATTTGTAGTTGATCATAAATATTAAGTGTTCACAGATAATAGAGTTGCATGTGAAAGGTGAAAGTTGCTAATATCGCTTAAGAAATTGCTAGTCAATTTGGAGCTAGAAAATTTTATTGCGTGACTACTAGGCGTGTCTTAGTCCGTCAGCTTTTACATTTTGACCAGTGTTTGTATATGATCTCACGGGAATTTGCTCTTTAATGTATTTATTATTTTTTTCTTTTTTGAAAAGAAAAAATTAAAAAACTTTAGAGGAGAGGTTTAGTCCCAGGAAGGTTCTGGACCATTGTAGATCTGCAGTCGATCACAAATTCCGCGTTACTTCCGTAATACGATTGGATATTTTACTCGGTCATCTCCCCTATATAAAGCGTCTCCCATCTCCTTCTCCCTCACAAGTTTCACGGAACTCGCCCCAATTTCTCTGAATCCCAATTTCCTTTCAATTTCAAATCCCTCTTTCTCGATCCAATCCCAATCATGCAGATCTTCGTCAAAACCCTGACCGGCAAGACCATCACCCTCGAGGTCGAGAGCTCCGACACCATCGACAACGTTAAGGCCAAAATCCAAGACAAGGAAGGCATCCCACCGGACCAGCAGCGTCTGATCTTCGCCGGAAAGCAGCTCGAGGACGGCCGGACCCTCGCCGACTACAACATCCAAAAGGAGTCGACTCTGCATCTGGTCCTCCGTCTCCGGGGAGGTATGCAGATCTTCGTGAAAACCCTCACCGGGAAAACGATCACTCTGGAGGTCGAGAGCTCTGACACAATCGACAACGTCAAGGCGAAAATTCAAGACAAGGAGGGGATTCCTCCAGATCAGCAGAGGTTGATCTTCGCCGGGAAGCAATTGGAGGATGGCCGGACTCTTGCGGATTACAATATCCAGAAGGAGTCGACTCTCCATCTTGTGCTCAGGCTTCGTGGTGGTATGCAGATATTTGTGAAGACTCTAACGGGGAAAACGATCACTCTGGAGGTTGAGAGCTCCGATACTATTGACAATGTCAAAGCAAAGATTCAAGACAAGGAGGGGATCCCACCTGATCAGCAGAGATTGATCTTTGCAGGAAAGCAATTGGAGGATGGCCGCACTTTGGCTGATTACAACATTCAAAAGGAGTCTACCCTGCCACCTTGTACTCCGTCTCCGCGGTGGTGATGTTTGAGAAGGTTTCTTGGTGGTTCTCACAGTGGTGGTTTACTTTGTGTGGTGTAGTGGTGTCTGTGGGGTTTGGTTAAGTTCTTTTCAGGGCATCTGTCAAGTCCATTTTATGTTTTTCTTCAAGAACTGCTGGCTATATTCGTTTATAATAATATTTTCTCTAGTTAAATAAATGTAGGTGTTGCCTTTTTCTATAATTTATAGATTTTGCTTTGTTCAATATGGTGTGGATGTAATGCACTTTGAGAAGTTAAAGTCTGCCGGATGGAACCTATTCCTGTTATCAGTTGTGTTTGATTGCTCATCAGTTTCTTTCTTATCTTGTTGAAAACAATGATTTAGAATAAAAAAAAAGCTTTGTGTATAGGTTGAGAGGGTTTTGTAATCTGGTAATTGTGTTAGCATATTTCTGTTCCTTCTGTTCCTCATGTGTAAAACGTATCTAATGTCAATGAGCCAGTAGATGGGGAAGAAGGGGAATGTGATGGGAATCGGCTTGGCTTTTAGACTAAGATTATTTTCAAAAGCAAAATTTCTGTCTTTCTAGTGCCACTTCAGTTATGATTTTCTGTTTTCTTTCAGATCGACGGTTGGTAATAAATTGATTGTCCAGTTTAGAGTTATTGAGTTTCATTAGTAAAGGTTGTCATATAAGTATTAAGTGTCATTTGATGAAGAAAAGGGACATTTAGATCTCCTCAGATGCTAGCTAATTGTATTCTATACACTGGAGATTCTAGAGACTTTCCAATGACTAAAATCAACCTAAATTGTCTAACAATGCGAGCCAGACTCCACTATCTTTTTACTAATTGGATTACTGAATGGTTTTAGAAGAGAAAGAAACAGCAAAACAATTACAATTTCAAGTATGACTCAATAAGTTGGTTCTTTCATCAAATTTAGAAAGATAATGAAGCATGCATTTCCACAAACAGATGGTGTGCATATATAGTGTTCATCTCTTAAAACGTATCACTAAAATAGATATGGTGATTCGATACCGGCAATTTCCTTGATTTTGGGAATTCAAAGATTAAAAACCACAAACTAAATTAGTCATACACACAGTCAAGTCCATATTAGACTATAATACATATTTTGATACACAAGGAAATATTTTATTTTCAATTTTGTTTTTAATATTCAACAGTACATTATCAAAATGAGACACTTGAATACCTGAAATCCATGGAACTTGACAAATATATAGCCATGGATGAATCGAGCATTACCAGGAAACTTTTCACACATCCTCTTTTGTTACCTTCTTTGTTTTGTAGAAAACAAAATCCTGTATACATCGGCAACCATTCCTGTGGCCAGAGTCTTGTACTCTCGTCATAGCACTACTAATTCAGAACCTAAAAATTGAAGGATATAAATTATGTTGAGCAGCATAAAAACCACAACAGGTCTAGTAATCACTGATGCATAAGTTGGGAAGAAAAGGAAGTCGAAGTAACCTTGTGCAACATCAACAGGAAATTTCAATCCAATATCTCAGCAGTGGAATCATCTGATCAGGGAATTACAAAGCACCTGGAGTTGATATTGTATAGAAATGAACAAATGCATTGAGAAACAGAGGTAATTGGTTAACCATAGAGTTTATAAGAAGCAGTTGAGAGGGGAATTTACTAACTAAACAGAGAATTGGACAATTACCAGAACTGAGAATTGGATAATTACCATTGCACGTCATATACGTTTGTTATTGACATAAATGCTCTTGATGTGAGCAATCTTGGGCCAATCTTCCCGTCTCTCTTTGGCAACGTTGTTCCAGTAAAGGACAATGATCGATGTCCAGATGAGAAAGAGAAGTGGGTAGCCCTTCATCTGGCAAGCACCGGAATTCAGGGCAATCACGAAGTGTCAACTGGTTAAGAGAGGCGAGTTGTTTAAACCCCTTGTCGAGTGATCCGAGAGTGGTGGGCAGCAGCCCCTCATCTGGAAATGAATCTGCAACTTGTTCACATCCCTCAAAGTCGACACCCAAGAATCTGAGAAGGATGAGTGTTGGTAGACCCCCACTCCATACGGTTTCCAATGAGGAATTTCTTGCAATGCCAGATGCGCAAGTATTCTAACTTAGACGGCAATCCCCCTTGGGGAAATTATTCCAATTCTGGACAATCAGATAGGGACAAGTAGCTGAGAGATGGGAGAAGGTTGTGCATGTGCTGTGGCAATGGCATCAGTTTCGAACATTTATAGACTTGTATTAAGGCTGGGCATGGGTTGCCCAGCAGGTTTTTCATGGACCGAACGAAACCAATGAGAACATTCGGGTCCAAATTCTTGGGTTTTCAGACCACATGACTAGTCAAAATTGGTAAACAGCCTCTATTTCCACTAATCATGAATTTGTATTTGAGAAAATGTAATCTAATCTTATAAACAATGACACTCCAATGCAAACACAAAGCCACAAGTGTGACAAAGGATGAAAGATCAAATGAGTAAAGAAATTTGAATTGGTTAAGTGTTTATAAAACTTGTAACTTTGAAAGTTTCATGCCAATGCAAAGTGTCGCGCTTCTGATGCAAGAATTGAAGATTATAACATGACTGTCTACTAATCTACTCTCATTGTCTCAAGATTATAACATTATACTGAAATGCAAATAGAAAACAGGCAAAAAGTTGAAGATTTAAACATTGTTTCACAAATTCATTACTGCTTCAGTTCTTCTCTTCTACAAGCATATTGCAGCACAGTACGATATCCATTTCACTTGCAGCAAGCCAGCAGTCTATTAACAAGCACAAAAGTTTGCTTCCCTAGTCCCAACACAATTCAAAGCCAACAACATAATCACATAAGTTCAGTAATTCACAATATTAGTTGTGTTTACAATTAAAATCTAATAACTCAATCACAGATTCACATTCATAAGACACATTGAAGACTCACATAGTCTCATTAACAACAACATAGCACAATTGCGATGACGCAATCTGTGATAAAATAACAATCGACAAATATGGTTTCATTATCAAATAAGAAACACAAAGTCATAAAGCGACAATGTTATGCATTGTCATTACTCATTAGTCACTACCAAATATATCAGTAACTATAATATAAAATTAAAATCACAAACTCCCTGCATTTCAATGATTTCATTGTTTCACATTCCTTTTTTCAGTTAAATACAACTTTAGTAGACCAAAAATAAAAAGATTGAAAGTGACAGAATGAATTACTAACCCTGATGTGCAGCATCAGAATTCTTTAATTTTTTGGAAGCCTTAATAGCAGCCTTCTGTGACGACTTGTCACCTGATTTTCTCTTTTGCATATTCTGCCATTTCAATTACAAAACAAACACAGTTAGATACTTGGATACCATACAGCTCACTCAAATAAGAAAAAATGAAAATAAAGCAGTACGATACAATTAAACTTACCCATTTTCACTTCCTCATAAAATTCGATCTCCTCCATTCCGTATGGATCCCTCCATCATCCTTGGGATTCATTTCGCTGTGTCACTTCTTAGCATTATTTACACAACTCTAGCAATAATTACGCTATTTTAGTAATAAAATATTGATATTATAAGTCGTAAATGTCAACGGTGTCCTAAATATTATTAACTTTATGTTTGCTTTCCTAGTGTTACCCAAACATTACAAAATCTTGATTTCTCGTCCCTATAAAAAGGAATAAGTTTCCCATCACTTTTATTCTCAAACCAAACGAGGGCTTAGACAACTTTGGAAGAGAAAATGCATGTAGACAATGCTTAGAAATGCAAGTAGAAATTTTCATTTACTGTTGTGAAGATTGAAAGTTAATGTTGATAGTGCCTCTGTAAGGAAATCAATCTGTCATATCTTCAGTATTAATGCAGATTGCTATACAGATCAAGTTGTACAATAGCTGTATCTTTCCTTCTATGTAATCTAGGTAGAAAACAGGTTCCTGACTTGTAGGAACTGATTGTAATCATCCTTGTAACGTTTCTGTGTAAATGAAAGTATACACTTCAGTCTATCAATTTCTCCTTTTTTTCATGGTATCAGAGCAGGACTAGATCCTGACTCTTCTCATCTGCTGCACTCTAACATCTCATGTAGCCTAACCTTCATTCCCTCATCGTTCCAGCCAACATGGGCAACAACGATGTCCTCTCACCACCACTCAAAGATCACGGCAAATCAAAAGCCGATTCCTCCAATCCTCCTACATCTGAGATGTCAAAATCTGACCTCTCTAATCCCTTTTTCACACATCATTCAGATCATCCAGGTCTAGTCCTAGTCTCTAAGCCCTTGAATGGAGACAATTATGCGGGATGGAAAAGGGCTATGACCCTAGCTCTGAATTCTAAGAACAAACTTAGTTTTGTGAACGGCACAATAAAGGCTCCCTCAGAAGAGACAGATCCAGCAGGCTATGCGACTTGGTCGCCTTGTAATGATATGGTTCATTCATGGATCATCAACACCATTGATTCAGAAATCACCGACAGCGTCATCTACTATCCTACAGCTCACGAAGTATGGGAAGATCTTTGTGAGCGATTCTCTCAAGGCAACGCACCACGAATTTTTGAGATTCAACGAGAAATCGCTTGTCTCCGACAAAAGCAGCTGTCAGTCTCTGCCTACTATACAAAATTGAAGGGCCTATGGGATGAATTAGCTACCTATTCAGAGATATCTCGTGGACCACAGGCAGAACAACAAAGACTCATGCAATTTCTAATGGGTTTGAATGATACTTACAGTTCTGTTCGCGGGCAAATTCTCCTAATGATTCCTTTGCCAACAGTTCGTAAAGCATATGTAGCAGTCGCCTAAGATGAGAAGCAACGTTCTCTTTGTGCTTCTCATCCTATTGCAGATTCATCTTCAAGCGCCGCCATGGCTGTGCGCAATTCAGGGAGACCCAATCCCAATTCAGGAAGAGGAGGACGTTTTGAGAGATTTGACCGACAAAACCAACATCAAGACCGCAATTTTGCACCTCAGGAAGTACGCCGTGTTGATACTGAACGGCGTCAAGGCTCCGGCAGGGGGAGACCGCATTGTACTTACTGTGGAGATCCGGGTCACTGGGTGCAGACTTGTTACCAATTGATTGGGTATCCCCCAGGCCACCCTAAAGCCAAACAGGGCACTGGTTTTTCAAAACAATCTAGACCAGTAGTGCCTTCCGCAAATAAGGTTTGTGATGCAGTTGGAGATGCTAATGGGCCAACGGTGACACTTACTGAAGTCCAGTTTAAACAATTTATGGCTGCTCTCAATAATCCAACTTTGAAGCCCAATTCCAATACAAGCTCAAGTCCCACAGTCAATGCCGTAACAAAACCAGGTTTGTCTAAGGTCGTTTCCCGCAATTGGATCATTGACAGCGGTGCGACCGATCATATTACTTCCTCTATGCCATTATTTCACAAAAATAATAACAGCTCATTACCACTTGTTCTATTGCCTAGCGGGGATAAAGTTGACATTATTGCGAAAGGATCAATACCTCTCAGTATCATGTTTTATCTTCGTGATGTGTTGTTTGTGCCAAAATTTAAAGTCGATTTATTATCAGTTAGTCGCTTGATGAAAGGATTGAACTGTTCAGTGACTTTCTTCCCATATTGGTGTATTTTGCAGGATCTGGCTACGAAGAGGATGATTGGTTTGGGTGAACAACGCAACGGATTATATTATTTGATGGCCTTAGCGACGGAGAAGTCCAAGACCAGTTCATCTTTTTCCACCACACGCCCTACTTGTCATCTTACCGTCACCTCAACCGATCTATGGCACAACCGCTTAGGGCATGTGTCATCCACTTGTTTAGGTTTTATTGCTAAAATTTTTTTACATGTTTCCATTCCGTCTAATAATGCTTGCCACATATGTCCTCTGGCTGAGCAGAGTCGCTTACCTTTTACTACTAGTACCATTTCGTCTATCAAACCATTTGACATCATTCATTGTGATATTTGGGGTCGATATCGATTCCCTTCCCTTTCTGGTGCTCATTATTTTCTTACCATTGTTGATGACTATACACGTTTTACTTGGATATTTTTAATGCGGCATAAAGATGAAGTCCAATCACTCATCAAACAATTTTTTAGTTATGCTATCACTCAATCTCCTTTTTTTCAGCCTCAAGTAATAGAAGCATCTGCAGTTAATTCTTTCGATCTCTCAATCTAACTTGGTCCACCATAATTCAATGTAGAGAACCCTACTCTAACTTTGACTGCAAAAAGCTGTCAAATTTGATGCTAAAGAGCAGATGAATGTGAACACACAGTTTGATGTACACATAAGGGAATGTTATTGGTATTTTAACATTCAAGCTTATAAGTTATAATCCGTTAAGTTCAGCAATGTGCAGCTATGGATGAACCGACGATTACCAGGCAATTCTTTGTACACATCTATTTGTGACAGTTTTCATTTATTCGAAAACAACAGCCTATATACATCAGCGAACATCGCCTTGCCAATTATGAGAGGAGGGAATCCTGCAAATTTATATATAAAAAAAATATGTAAGAAGGTACTGCCCAGTCCACTGAAACAACTACTAATTCAACACTTGAAACCTGAAGGAGATGAATTATGTTCAGCAGCATAAAACTCACATTTTATCTAATAATCACCAATGCATAAGTTCCGAAGAAAGAACGTTAACCTTATTGAAGAGGATGGAAATTATTCAAACCAATATGTGTAATCTGTATGATAAGCTCAAGTATCCTCTGAACGATTTTACATTTAGTCGATCCATATAATTTTTGTTATCTCTGTACTAAGCGTCAATGAAGCATTCCTAAAGTGTCTCTTAGATCTAACCGTCTTGATCTACTTGACTTCTCAAAAAACACATTTTTCTGACCCAGAATCAAACAGTGATTTTAAAGAATGAGGAAGATTTAGAGAACTATGATGCCATGATCTGAATACATTATATATGTGCTATACATGGGTCTATACACTTGAGATTATAGAGACTTTCATATGATTAAAATCAACCTAAACTGTATAATAATGCGAGCCAGACTCCACTATCTTTCTATTAATTGGATTACTGAATGGTTTTTGAACGAGAAAGAAACAGCAAAACAAATGCACTTTTAAGTAAACAATAAGTTATAAACTCAATAATTGGTCATCCTTCATCAAATTTAGAAAGATAATGAAGCATGCATTTCCACAAATAGATGGTGTGCATACACAGAGTTCATCTCTTAAAACGTATCACTAAAATAGATATGGTGATTTGACACCAGCAATTTCCTTGATTTTGGGAATGAACAATTGCATAGAGAAACAGAGGTGTAGTTGGCTAACCATAGTGTTTATAAGAAGCAGTTGAGAGGGGAATTTACTAACTAAACCGTACCAGAACAGAGAATTGGATAATTACCATTGCGCGTCATATACAGTAGAAATTGATTCGAATGGTCTTGATGTGAGCAATCTTGGGCCACTCTTCCCCATTCTCTCTGGCAACGTTGTTCTAGTAAAGGACAATCACAGATGAGCAAAGGAAGGGAAGTGGGTAGCCCTTCATCTGGCAAGCACCTGAGTTCAGGGCACCTCCAAATTGCCAACTGGTTAAGAGAGGTGAGTTGTCTAAACCCCTTGCCGTCCAGCTTCGAAATACTGTAGATGTTGAGTGATTCGAGAGTGGTGGGCAGCAGCCCCTCGTCTGGAAATGAATCTACAACCTGTTCACATCCTTGAAAGTTGACGCTCAAGAATTTGAGAGAGGTGAGTGTTGGTAGACCCCACTGCATACGGTTTCCAATGAGGAGTTTCGTGCAAGAGCAGATGTCCCATAATTCCTTCCAACTTAGACGGCAATCCCCTTCGGGAAATGATTCCAATTATGGACAATCAGATAGGATCAACCACCTGAGAGAGGGGAGAAGCTTGTGCATGTGTTGTGGCAATGACCTCAGTTTGGGACATGTGTGGACTGACATGGTCTCCAAGTTGAGCGCATCCAGCCCTCCATCTGGAAAACAAACAAAAGTAAGAGATTCTATATTCACATCCTCCAAAAGGAGGCTTTCAAGCTTTGGGAAGCAGGCTAACATAAATGCCACGGTTACCTCGGGACAAGATTTCAGACTAAGCTCACGCAGATTAGGAAAAGGCTTAGAACCCACAGTCACCACTCCATTAAATCCTTGAATCTCAAGCTCTTGGAGGTAGGGTAGCTGCTCAACTGATGGCAAGGACAAACAATTTCCGCAATCCAGAAGCTGAAGACGAACCAGATTAGATAAACTAGAATGATCTTCCAACCAACCTGGAAATCTTGTGCCCCCATAAGATTGAATGGTTAGTTGTTTTAGGTTTGTATGAGGTTGGAGGTTCTCCAGCACATCTCTCTCTTTTTGTGTATCGTCGGTGTCACCAGACTTGCCTCCCCATTCCAAAACTAATTCATCCAGATGCTTCTTCTTTCCATATTGGTCTCCAAGCCATCCGTGATATGCACAATATGGCGAAGCCCAGATATACATAGTGTTCCGCGCAACTGCTGAAGCTCTTTAATCTCGACAATGTTATCACCAGTGTATTTGTCTAGGACAAACTCACCTCTTAATGTTTGGAGATCTTTCATTTTGCCCATCCTTGGTGGCATCTTTTCTATCTTTGTGTCTCTAATATCAAGATGACGCAAGTTGATTAATCTTCCCAAATCAGTTGGCAACTCAACTAGAGACATACAACGGAACAACAATAATGTCTGTAAATTGTATAAAGTACACATTTCATCAGGTAACTTTTTAATTGATGTGCTAGAGAAGTCCAAGTGCCTTAGATGCTTCAACTTGCTAATTGAACTAGGCAGCTCAAAAATCTGGTACCCTGTCAAATAGAGCACTCTTAAACACTGAAACTTCAGGAATATATCAGAATATAACTTGGAAAATTTGCGGTCAAAATTTGATACTAGAAAGGTCCTCAAATACTTGGCATCATATAAACTGTGCTATTGATCAAAACTGCCGGTAACACGTGAAAAGTGGCAACTCTTGCTGACATTTTCCAGTACTGAGTCATTGTTCTCCAATCTAACACAAAACTCGCCAGAGACAAAGTTTGCTAAGTCATGGATGAGGTCATGCATTGTGAAAGTTGGCTCACCAAAAAATTCTTTTGGTTCTTGTTGAAAAAAATGACCTTGACACTAAATCATCAAAGTAGTTCTCTCCGCCTTCTTCAGTTGTTGTCTTCGATCTCGATGGTAAGAGATCTTCAGCCATCCACAATAAAACCAGATCCCATCTGTGAAACTTATAATCTTGAAGAAATATGGAACAGTAAGCAAAACATCGCTTCAGATGTGGAGGTAGATAATGGTAGCTCAACCATAGAGCTGGCAAAATGTCATTCTCTTTATCTCGCAACTCCCATATGTCATTGTTCAATATTTCTTTCCATTTCTCAATACTCGGTTCAGAACGTAAAAGACCCCCAAGTGATTTTGCAGCTAAAGGGAGTCCTTTACACTTCTGAGCTATCTGTTCTCCAATCACTTAAAGCGACCGATCTGCAGTAACACCTGCATTCTTGAAGGCATGTTTTGAGAACAACAACCAGCAGTTTTCCTCAGATAGTTGCACAAGATGCTTACTTGGAAGGGTACCAATCCTGCATGCGACATCTTCATTACGTGTAGTGACAATGATCTTACTTCCATGACCTCCACTCTCAAAGGGTCAGCTCAAGAGATCCCACTTTATTAAATTCACATTCCAAACATCATCGAGGACAAAGAGAAATTTCTTCCCTGTCAACGACTTCTTTAGCTCAACTTGAAGCATGTCTAGATCTGTGATGTTACAAATTTGTGAAGTGACGGCCCCGTAAATTGTCTGTGTTATTTTGATAACATCAAATTCTTCCGAAACACAAGACCATGATTGATGGGCAAAATGTTGCTTGACTCTGTCATCATTGTATACGAGTTGAGCAAGAGTGGTCTTTCCAAGCCCACCCATGCCCACAATTGGAAGCACATCTATCTTATTTCCAGTCATACCATCCGCTAACATTAACTTGATAATGGCCTCCTTTTCTTCATTCCTTCAATACACACTAGACTCTTCTATCAAAGAAGTTGTAGGCAGTCTTCCTTGTGGTCTATCCTTAACCCCCTCTTTCAAATCAAGCACATCTTTTTCGTTGACAAGAAGTTCTAATCTGTCAAGAACATCCAGTATCCTGGGTTCCAGACTTTTGTCAAGTTCATGAATGGATATAGAACTAAACTTGAGTACCTGATTTGTGCTGCTGCTTCCAGAATCTTCTTGTTCCATCTTGCAACGCAGAGCTTCAGTCTTGATGTCTTCCAGCAGGTCATCGGCATGATACAGAACATCTTTAAGCTCATTAAGCCATTCCCTGACTCTAGAGTCTCTGAGTTGCTTCTCCTCTGCATCATCGAGCAACTTATTAACCGACAACAACTTAATCTTCAACTTCTGGAGCAGCCCAGCGGTGGTCTTTCCTCGAATGAAGTCAAGAACCGGACGGGAAGCCATCCTATCAAACAGAACAGCACGATCAGAAGAGAGGAGAGCACCACCCACAACTTCCAGAGCCATGATTTCCTGATTAGACAGAAAAGCAATGTGGTTCGTTAATTCGTAATGATTCTCAACATCTATTTTGAACTAGATTTAACATTCTCAACACTGTGAGTAGTACCTATTAAAACAATCTTCAGATCTGAGCGCCTTTGCAAGCTTCCTGTGATCTATTTTGCTTCGTTTACTCCAGAGTTGTTGATACTCGGTATACATTATTTGTTAACTTTATTAACAGCAATGCTTTTTTGCTTGTGGAAAACCACAGTTATTTCAACGTAGACTCTTATATCCATGGTTATGTCGGTCAATCAGCAGACTCGATAATTGCACTGTGTTCGCGACGGACGATTCTCAAATCAGGATGAATGGTTAATATATTTTTAGTTAATAAATTTATAATTCAACAGTTTATATATTAAATTAGTATTTAAAGACAATCTCTTTAAAAAACAAATTGAATCGGAAATCGTTTAATTATCTAACTAAATTAAATAAATGGATAAATCTAACAACACTTGCTATTATTATGATGAATCATCAATGTATTTTATAGAAATGAATAACTAGAAAATCTTCAATTTGATTGATTTTTTACAGAGTTAATCTTTGTATTACATTATACAACATGAATGGTTGGATTAAAAAATTATAAAGTTATTATACGTTAATCGTAAGAGAGGGTGAACATATTCATCCACCCAATGGATGAACCTAAGAATTGTCCATCCGTGACTTGATAATTGCACATTCTCCTATAAATACTTCAATATACTCGACACTAGTACATTTTTCCTGAAAATGTGAAAGCAGCCAATTGAGCACACATGACAGCAACGCGTTTTTCTCCAATCTAATGCTTAAATTAGTATATTTGTCATGCTCATCAAATATTTAATCCCTATAATAGGTGGTATCCGTGTACTGAGTTCCTAACTAGACAGTTGTCATGGGTTTTATACATTTTCTCTCTGCACTTTCTATAAGGCTGACAACACATCCACCTCAGATTCCATTTAGTAGTGAAGAAGACAAAAGGAAACAACCCGATACTAGATGTTGTGAAGCATCACGTTAGAGTAAGTTCACCCGTTGAGTCACCGGATCACCTATTATACGTCGTTTTTAGTGTATATTTCATTCTCTAGGTCACGAAATACACTGTACCGACCCATGGCACGAAATACACTATGCAGGTCACCATGGTGACCAAGAACACTATTCAGGGTGACTCAGGACACGAAATATACTGTACTCGTGACTCAGAAAGTAAAATAACACATGAAAGCAGTGAATAGTGAGTGACCTGGTGACTCAACGGGTAAACTTGCTCTTAGCTATTGAGACTATAAGTTTGTAAACGTTATTTGTTTTAACTTTATTACCAACAAGCATCTACAGTCAGCAAAACCAACATTATAAAACTTTAATATCCATGATTACCGGTCAATCAGGATTTGCTTCTGACTTAACACATTTTTGTAACCCAGATTTAAACAGTTGGTTTTAAGAATGAGGACGGTATAGCAGACTGTGATTCGGTAACTGCACTATGTCCTGTAAATAGGTCTATATATATGCTCGAGGTTATAGAGCCTGTCCTATGAGTCTAATCAACTCATATTTTGAGCATAGACAGATACAAAGTACACACACATGATGTGCGTAATTTCAAGTACTAGACCATATTTCCAAGAATGAGGAAGATATAGAGAACTGTAATTTACTAATTTCCTGCAAATACTTCGAAGTACTTCAATGTAGAGAATCCTACATTGTGCAGCCATGGATGAATCGAGGATTACCAGGAAATTCTTTGTACACATCCCGTTTGTGACTGTTTTCTTTTGTTAGAAAACAATAGCCTACATACAGCAGCAAACATTGCCCTGCCAATTATGAGAGGAGGGAATCCTGCAAATTAAAAAAAAAATAAAAAATAAAAAATAAAAATAAAAAAACTGTAAGAAGATACTGCCCGGTCCAATGAAACGACTACTAATTCAACACTTGAAACCTGAAGGAGATGAATTATGTTCAGCAGCATAGAATTCACATTTGATCTAATAATCCAATGCATAAGTTCCGAAGAAAAGAAAGGTGGCTTATGCAGCTAACTTTATTCAACAGGATGTAAATTATTCAAACCAATATGTGTCATCTGTATGCTAAGCTCAAGTATCCTAAGAACGATTTTACATTTAGTCGATCCATATAATTTTTGCTGTCTGTGTACTGGGTTTTTAAGAATTCCTAAAAAGTCTCTTAGATCTAACAGTCTTGATCTACTCGACTTCTTAAAAGAACACATTTTTCTGACCCAGAATCAAACAATGATTTTAAAGAATGAGGAAGATATAAAGAACTATGATGCAATGATTTGAATACATTATATATGTGCTATACATTATATATGTCCATACACCATCTTTTTACTAGTTGGATTACTGAATGGTTTTAGACGAGAATTTCAAGTAAACAATAAGTTACAACTCAATAATTTGGTTCCTTCATCAAATTTAGAAAGATAATGAAGCATGCATTTCCACAAACAGATGGTGTGCATATATAGAGTTCATCTCTTAAGACGTATCACTAAAATAGATAGTGTGATTCGATTCCGGCAATTTCCTTGATTTTGGGAATTCGAAGATAAAAACCCACAAACTAAATTAGTCATACAGACACAGTCAAGTCCAAATTAGAACCAAGGCATACAAGTCTAAATAACATACCTAAGAAAACTTCAGAAAAGAAGATCTGCACAGAGAATGCTTAGCTCAGAACTGTACCTAGAACTTTTCAATAACTGATGATTTAGAGGCTCAAAAACTGAATCAACCAGGGAACTTGTCAAAAATTGATAATAATAAAATAACTAAGCGTCAATGAAAAAAAATGAGGAGGAAAGACAAAGAGAAACTAAAAAATTAAAGAAAAATACCAAGAGGCAACAATGAAGTAGTTAGTAGTACTAGAGCCACCTGCAATTGCATACTTTCAATCACTGCTTCATATATGCAAACGCTCTGATTGGTCCACAATAGACATAATGTAGAGCACCCTGCCAAAACTTTGAATAAAACGCTGTCAAAATTTGATACTAGTTGAAGTATATTAGACTATAATACACATTTTGATACACAAGGAAATATTTTATTTTTGAATTTTGTTTTTAATATTCAACAGTACATTATCAAAATGAGACACTTGAATACCTGAAATCACACTTGAATACCTGAAATCCATGGAACTTGACAAATGTGTAGCCATGGATGAATTGAGCATTACCAGGAAACTTTTCACACATCCTCTTTTGACCTTCTTCGTTTTGTAGAAAACAAAATCCTGTATACATTGGCAACCATTCCTCTGGCCACAGTCTAGTACTCGCGTCATAGCACTACTAATTCAGAACCTAAAAATTGAAGGATAAAAATTATGTTTAGCGGCATAAAAACCAGAACAGGTCTAGTAATCACTGATGCATAAGTTAAGAAGAAAAGGAAGTTGAAGTAACCTTGTCCAACATCGACATGAAATTTCAATCCAGAGACTCAGCAGTGGTCCAGTGGAATCATCTCAGGGAATTACAAAGCACATGTAGCCTATACAAGAATTCAAAGGTAGAGGTTTAAGTTCGTCAAAACAATGATGATGTATAGAAATGAGCAAATGCATTGAGAAACAGAGGTAATTGGCTAACCATAGAGTTTATAAGAAGCAGTTGAGAGGGAAATTTACTAACTAAACTGTATCAGAACAGAGAATTGGATAATTACCATTGCACGTCTTATATATTTGTAATTGATTTGAATGGTCTTGATGTGAGCAATCATGGGCCAATCTTCCCCTGTCTCTCTCTAGCAACGTTGTTCTAGTAAAGACAATAATAGCTGAGCAAAGAAGAAAGGGAAGTGGGTAGCCCTTCATCCGGCAAGCACCGGAGTTCAGGGCAATTGTGAATTTCCAACCATTTAAGAGAGGTAAGTTGTGTAAACCCCTTGCCGTCCAGCTTCGAAATACCTGCAGTAACACCTGCATTCTTGAAAGAGACAGGTAAGTTGTAAGTTGTGTAAACCCCTTGCTGTCCAGATTCGAAATACATGCAGTAACACCTGCATTCTTGAAAGAGAGAGGTAAGTTGTGTAAACCCCTTGCCGTCCAACTTGATAATGGCCTCCTTTTCTCCATATACACCAGACTCCTCTACCAAAGAAGTTGTAAGCAGTCTTCCTTGTGATCTCTCCTTAACACCTTCTTTCAAATCACCACATCCGTCGACAACAGATTGTAGTCTTTCAAGCATATACTGTATCCTGGAGTCCAGACTTCTGTCAAATTTATGAATGGAAAGAGTCTCCTTAACACCTGATTTATGCGGCTACGTAGGGCGTATTGCAGTTTTGAATGTCTTAACGATCACCAAATTGACTGAAATTTTGCAGAGGTGATCTATACATTAGGACCTAAAAACGAAACAGTTAAGATGTGAAAATATGATCGAAAAGTAGTTGAAAACAGAAAATCTGTACCGAAATTTTGGTACGGACGTCAGCACCTGAGAAAAATCTTATATATATATATATATATATATATATCAACTTACAAAAATTAATAAATTACCACTAGGTACAATTTTAGCCCTAATTTTACCACTAGCAGACCTGCTTTCTTTTCATATTCCTTCCGGTACTGTAGCTTACCCATGCACAAAGGCCAAGCCCATGCGACAATTTCCTTTCATTTTTGAATTGATTTCTGTTAACGAGTAAATTACCAAACTGACCTTTGCAGAGTTTTCTATAAATTCAAAGAGTTTTGGACAGTTAGTGTGATTATATTGTTTCTCTCTAGAGTTCAATTTGTTAGCTAATAAGTGATTCTGCATCTACATATAAGCCCAGTTTTCTTTATCCCATAAATTAATCTCTTCCCACCCATTATGACATGAAATAGAGATTGATCATCAGTATTTAAGTGTTTCCAACTTGAGCTGAAGAAACTGATATTAGAAATAAATACAAAAATGGGATATACAAACTCAAAATTTGATCATGATCAGCAATAGTCAACCTAAAGTCAGATAACTTTAAGTACTCATCTAATAGAGCTGAACGTATAATCCCCAAAACGGCATTTTCTTTAGCTTTCTCTATATCTTATTTCCAATTGTTGTTCTGTAGATGTCTATGGTAACCCAGAATGCATGCAAATTGCATTTCTATTGTATGTAATTGGGTCTCTGTGGTCTTATCTTCTTCTATTCAATTGTTGTATCCTCTTCTTTAATTGCAACAACTTTTCTCTTTTGTCTTTCGTTTGAGTACTTGATGCTTCTTCAACAAGTGCTTTCTCCTTCCTCTTTGCCGTTGTGATTAATCTGTATATATGATATGCGAAAATATGAGTATTGACCCTCAATAGAACATCTTTATGAAAAAATACTGACCCTCAGTAGTTTAAGCATTAAATACTGACCCTCAGTAGCTTTCTCATTATCCATGTATCTGATCCTAATTATTTTGTGACATAACGTGAAGGACAAATTTAAACCAAAGGAAACACATTGTCAAGAATAACAATCACAAACTAATCACACAGTTTGCACCAAACATAGAGGACTAACAAGGAACACAGGTCCACTACTGAAAAATGAAATTCTTACTAGAGATGTTCAAATTTCAAAAAGATGAGATCTTTTTCTTAGAATACGAATAGAACATAGCAGCAGTCAAGTAAAGTTGCACACATACTTCACCCAAAGCAAGCAAAGCTAAGAAGGCGTGAACACAAAGCAAAGCAAAGCATCCAAACTAAAGCTATTGACCCCTAATAGGCTACTGATCCTCAAAAATTTATTGATAATGTATTTACACTATCATGCGGTACAAAATAATAGAACTATAAGGAAATCATATAATGCATCCCACATTTTCAAAGCAATGAAACATATATATGCTATAAATCAACAGCTTTAATGAGATTCTGAAGCTATAGAAACACATCCAAAGAATTGATAAGATGACTATATCATATTGCACTAGCTAAACTCACAAACTGAGGCATGCCTTAGCATCAATTCAGATTTTACAAAGGAAACTCAACTTGCCTTACACAAAATTACTATTACTATTGCATAAAACACAGTGAATGCAACATTCACTCAATTGCATTACATTATTCCACTCAAGCCTATATCATTCACTCTTTCAAACTAATCTTATAGATAATTGGGCTTTGTGATTAGGTTCTACTGACCCATAATAGGATGCTGACGCTCAGTAAGATTAGTAAGCCATTAATAAGTTGACTTTTTTCCATAGATAGATGTTCTACAAAGGAAAATTAGTAAAGGAAGCTTAGAATCGAACCAATTCCAAAGGGATTCGAGCTATATCACTGAAAATATGGTTTTCATTATGTCGAAGTAACCAAGGGTAACTCAGTTCAATATATGTCACTACAGCAAAAAATACACTCAATACTTCAATTTTCACTAAATAAATAGATGATAAATGCAGTCCAAGATCGGAATATGACAATAAATCACAAGGATTACCATATGAGCTAAAATAATCAACTGAGATTTGAAACCCTAACTTTCTATAGATCGCAGGGCAGAAGAGATAAAGAACTAACCATTCTTGTGGAACTGTAGGTAGTGATGGTGAACTTGAGGTCGCTCAGGTAATCCTTATACAAGAGATGTACAAAATTAAAGGAAAAAAAGCACAAAAATCAGACACTATAGCTACTGACCCTCAATAACTAGAAAGTTTCTTAGGTTACTGATCTTTAAGGCATTAATTTAAGCTACTTACCCTCAATAGGCTATTGACCTTCAAGGCGTAGCTTTGCCGGAGCCTCGTTTTGTAGCTTTGCCGCGGGAGCCTCGTTTTGTAGCTTTGCCGCCGGAGCCTTATTTTGTTGCTTCTCCGCGGGAGCCTTGCTTTGTTGCTTCGTCGTCGGAGCATCGCTTTGTTGCTTTGTCGCTGGAGCCACGCTTTATTGCTTCACTGCTGAAATGGAAGAGAGGTTTTGATTTTGGGGAGATATGGCTTTGACAGGTTTGGTTTTGGATAAAACTGAAATGAAGGCTGTGGTAATTGTCGTAGTTAATTAGAATTTGTTGTGCCCTTTTATTTTTGTACAAATGGGCTGTGACTGTGCTATGACCGCATGGGCTACAAATTATAAATCTTGTTTGTGGGAAGAAACTTTAGCCCATTGTAGTTAATGGTAAAAACCTAAAAAAAAAATTGATAAAAATATTTATAAAATAAAAAAAGAGAGGAAAAAAAAAACTTGGACATTAATTCCGGAAAGCAAGGACTTTCACTTGATAAGCTATTAGAAATATAAGCTATTAGAAATCCTCTGAGGAGTAATTTCTTTTCCAGCAAGCGATCAAATCCAAACCAGATTTGATTTGCTTGTTCTACTCCTTGTTTTCCGCTGAAGGTGCTCCATTTGTGTTACCGTCTCCTAATCATTGTCGTACTTTCCCTCATTTGCCTCCTATATATACAACCACATTCGTACGAGTCTTACCATATTAGCTTTAACATCGAAAGAAAGTAAGTGCAAGAAGTCAAGAACACGGAGACAATGACTGAAACTTTTGGAAGGAGAAGGCATGCCACTTTGGTCAAGAAAGCCCAAGAATTATCTATTCTATGTGCCGCAGAGGTCGCAGTCATCGCTTTCACAAGCGATGGAAAGCTTCATGAGTATTCTAGCACCAGTGTGGAACACACTCTTTCAAGATACAAGAACAATAAGGGCGGCCTAGTCCTCCCAACCAAGGTGGAATCTGATCCGCCAAAGAAGCGCTGCTGCGAAACTGCTGCGGAAGAGGAGGACCCAAAATCAAGTGACAAAGTTCTTCATGCACTCAAGGGACAACATGCAGCGCTGAAATCAGACAAGCAGCGGAGGATGGGAAAGGCGTTGGATGGCTTAAGTAGGGAAGAGCTGTATACCCTAGAGCAACAACAAAAGTGGGCGTTAGTATCTGTCATGAAAAAGAAGGAAGAACTACTTGTGCGGTTGTTGCACAGGTCTAAGGCGCGTGAACAGCAAGCCATTCAGGAGAAGGAGAATTTGAGAAGGGGTTATGAAGTGAGGACGACGGAAAAGCCATATCTCCAACTGTTCCCTGAGAACGGTACGAGTTTCTGCACAAGCTCGAAATCTGTTTCACTTTCGAATTGTCCAACAAAGAATATGGACACTTCTTTGCACCTTGGGCTGTCATATAACCCATAACCAGTTAGGGCAGAACTCAAATTCCTGTGTAAGACCGATATCATCATATGATTCGAGTTTATTTTATGACCAATTTGTGTTCTTTTGTGTAATTGAAAGTATTTACATAAGTAATATCACTTGATGGATTAAACCGATTCTTTTTTATATATTTAAGAAACAGAATTGAATGTCATAATGTTTTTTTAGATGTTAATGGAATCAGAATGCATGTAAAGCAATTTTCAAATACTATATGTTTAATTCTTATGAAGCCACCTTACCTAAATGAATTCATATATACTTCTGTTCTGTAGAAGTATTACATTTGCATAACGATAAACCTTCCATGGTTGTTGAATTTTGATGGAACCTCCGTTTCGGTATATCAAGATCCCAAAAGCTTTGTCCACGACCTCACAAAATTAATATGATGCCAATGAGTGAGAGCCTGTGCGCATTCAAGTCAACAACCCATTTTCAATAGCATACCCAAATTTATTGTTAACAAATTATTTATTGTCACATCTATAAACTCACATGTTTGACACACCTATATCTTAACAAAATTTCAAATTCAAACCATTGTCGTTACATTCTCGAAGTTCCATGTAACTGAGCTCTCTATAACTGACAAATTACCATACGTACACAATAACTGAGACAGCAGATTTCCTCCCTTAACTGAGCTTATCCAATAGGGCACCCACATTAATTTATAATACCAGTCCACCACTATTAACACTAGTCTGATCTTAGTGAGAGCATGATGATGTTGATCATACCCAAAATCACGACAAAAAATATTGGTATTTGGAAATTTTACAAGTGATATCTTCACAAATGGTATATGAACTTTAGGTCATTCGACACTTTGGTGTACCAACTTTCATAACTATCATAATGGTGTATCAAGTTTGATCCAATCTTTCATTTTGGTGTACGCAGTTAAATTTTCCGTTATCTTTGCAAAAAAAAAAAAAGTCTTTTTTTGTAAAGATAACAGAAAGATAACGGAAAATTTAACTGCGTACACCAAAATAAAAGATTTGAGCAAACTTGATACACAATTCTGATAGTTATGAAAGTTGATACACCAAAGTGTAGAATCGCCTAAAGTTCATACACCATTTGTGATGTTTTCCCATTTTACAATATATTTTACCATCGAAGTTTCAATTTTGTCCATTATTATTCTCTCTACACCTCTCCTTTTTCCTGGTTTCGTTTAAATTTCAGGACTCGATGAAATCGGAAAAACTATAAGGTTTCTAGTGCAACACCGTTTTTTCTTTCACGCGGAAGAAGCACCATATTAGGCCAAAGGATAATTCTGGAAGGAGCTTTAGTTCATTAATTACGTTATTGGGTGAGACGAAAAAACCATACTGTATGTTAATCAGAAGCTCTAGTTAGGAGCAATAAGGCAGTGGCCATTGAAACATTCAATAATGGGCAATTCGAAAGTAACGAAATTGGTACATTTGCGCAAAGTGCGTGATATAATGCCATTATATTCACATCGTCCAGCCTTTCATATAAAATAATTTACTATTTTTGTCACTAGCAGTTAACCACTGATTTGAGAAGCGTGATTTCAATAAATTTTACTGTTATTTATAAGCCTGTAAATTGCTGACCTAGTGGTTTTCGCTCGTCATTATGCTTATGAAGGAAGACATTGATCTTACTACTAATATTATTCATTTTATCTTTGCTAAGAACTAAAAACGTGACGCTTCTAATTAAGCAACCTAAAGTGAGCATTGTCTAGTTCACCCAACGGTAGATATTGAAAAGGAGATCGAACACAAATTATATCCATCCTCAATTGTTGACTAATAGTCTCCTCCTTATCAACAACACCATCGTGCATCTCCCACCATCCAGCATGATAGTGTGAGAAGCATAATCGCCATGATAAAGGTTAAGCGCCAATTTCTTGTTGGACACTTTCTTTGTCTAGTCTGCATTAGATATAGGTGTTCTATATGTTGGAACTTTGTGATCTCACGTTGAAAATAAGTCTCACGTAATTTTTTTTTAATTTTTTTTTATAATGTACACAATACACATATTACATTAGACTACTTGAAAGGCAAGGCCCATTGGATTTGTTTGCCTTGGATGCCTAGCAGATACTTGACCTTGGGTTGTTGGGAACAATCAAGTTTTCCAATAAATAAGTTTTTCCCTTTTGTCATTTTGGATAAAGGTTGATGGTTTCGTTTTTTTGGTTTTGGCTAACTCTGATCCCCACAGTTGCGTTTTGTTTGAATTCAAAACGATAGTTGCGTCTCTCTAATTGCTGCATTCGAACTCTATAAAATATAGCAATGTTCCTTGATTATAAACATCACTTTTAGACATCTATTTCTTAAGTGAGGTTTGCCAAATTTCAAGCCATCTGTGCAGCACTAGATTGAGAGTTGTAACTTGTAGGGAACACGTCTTCGATCAAACCACAGCACATGTGTGGGAATGAATTTATATCTTAGGACACTGCTTTCATAGGCCTCTCTTAAGAATCAAGTTGGTGTTCTTGTTCGCTTTCTTTCCTTTGCTGTTCGATTTGAATTCTCATTACAGGCCAATATTGAATTCGATTTTGGTTTAATAATTGCTTATATATTTCAATATATAGCGGTATGTCTACTGTTCTTTCATTCTAGTTATATAATTTGTTAATATATTAGTTGTTTTAATTTCGTTTGGTTATAATGCTTTGATCATATTATTCATCAGCGACTAAAGATTGATCCGGGTCTAACAATCCCTTACTTCGGACACTATGTAAAAGCAAAGCCTGTAAAAACCCAAATCCATAGTCATAATTAAACTGTAGCCTCAAAAGCAACCATATGGACTATTGTTCGACACAACCTGATGTGTTAATCGAACAATCACAACTTGGTAGGCTACCATAGGCACTATAATCCTACATCACCGGCCGGAACATAGCAGGAATATCTGGCTATGCATGTTGGGATATGCTGCTATGTCAAAGCTCACAGGTACTTGTTGCTATCTTGTTCCTTTTTCACTCTAATTCTAAGTGTTTCTCATCTAGAATGTGAGCATATGCAATGCACCCAATTTTTCTTGAAGTGATCAACAACTTATTAAAGAAAAATGCTCTGTAGAATCTTTGCAATGTGAACTTAGAGAGCAGAAGGTACTCATTAATAAGTTAGTTGAACTGATCACTAGTGGTAACATGCAAACAACAAAAGAAAACCTGTTTGGAGTAAGAAAGATTCGAATAATTATTTTCTTGCCTGTACTGATTCCACTGACTCACTCAGCTCTATGGATGCTACTTGTCTCATGGCTTGTGTAAGTACAGGTTACAAATCAATACATATTGAGGCCACTTGCTTGGTAGCACTCACCGCCTTGGCAAACAAGCAAATGGGCTTTTGGTATGTTGACAGTGGCTGCTCTAGACACATGACAGGAGATACAACTTGGTTTTCCTCATTTCAAGATAAGTGCACCACTGGTTCTGTCACTTTTGAGGATGGGAGGAAAGCAAATATTCTAGCATGAGGCACTTAAACACTTCTAGCATACCTAATCTCAAAAATGTACTCTATGTTGAAGGTTTGACTGCTAGTCTAATTACTGTCAGTCATTTGGCTGATGATTATGAAGATGTGTGGTTTAACAAACAAAGATGTATAGTACTTAATCAAAAAGGAAGGGGTATTATGAGAGGTAAGAGATCATTTGATAACTGTTATCACATTCAAGCTAATTAATCTCTTGGTATGAAGTCGTGTTTATCAATGAGATCCACAGAGGAGACCTTTGAACTATGGCACAAAAGGTTGGGACATGTGAACTATCAAGATTTGCTCAAGCTATCCTCCAAGCAGTGTGTTAGAGGTTTGCCAGCTCTGAATGGGAAGACTAACAAGGTGTGTAAAGGCTGTAAAGTTGGAAAGCAAACCAAGGCCCCTCACAAGGTAGTGAATTCTACTACCACTACACAAGTTCTGGAGTTACTGCATATGGATCTCATGGGACCAACTCAATCTGAAAGCATTGTAGGTAAGAGCTACATGTTGGTAGTAGTAGATGATTTCTCTAGATATACTTGGGTCAATTTCTTGAAAGATAAAACTGAAACATTTGAATCTTTTAAGGGATTAGTCAAAGAATGTTAAAAGAGAAATAGTCCACTAATACTTGCATAGTTAAGGTCAGATCTGACAATGGGATTGAGTTCAAAAATACTGCTTTTGCTAACTATTTTCATGAGCTTAGTGTTTCCCATGAGTTTTCAGCTCTAATTATTCCTCAGTTGCAGAATGGGATTGTCGAAAGAAAGAATAGAGTGTTGTTGGATATGGCTAGAGTAATGCTGCATGCTGGAGGTTTAAGCACTAACCTTTGGGCTGAAGCCATAAGAACTGCATGCTATACTATCAATGGAGTCTTCTTCAAGCCTGGCACTGACAAGGTGGAAAGGTAATAAGCCAAATGTAGGGCACTTCCATGTGTTTGGAAGTCCTTGCTACATACTGAGGGATAGGGAGCAGCTTGGTAAGTTTGATGCAATAAGTGATGATAGTGTTTTTCTGGGATATTCTGTAAACAGTATGGCTTATACAATATATAACAAAAGAACTAGAGTTGTTATGGAATCTATTAATTTCTTTACTGATAATCAGTTTGTTAGACAGGAAGAACCCTATGCAGGTGCATCATCAACTTCAAGCACAGCTTCTCAGGATGAATCAGCAGATGAAAAAGAAGAAGAAATATTTGCTAGCATCTTTGAGCCAACTCCTCAAATGAGAAGGGGTTTCAAGCAAGTACAAAAGGATCACTCAATTTAAGATATAATTGGAAATGTGTCAGATGGGCTGAGAACTCGAGGACAAACTTCTGCAAAGGTAAGTCAAGAGAAGCTACTCCTTTGCTTTATAACAAAAAATCAAATAAACATAAATGTTTTGTCCCATTTTGGATTTGCGTCACTTATAGAGCCTAAGAATGTAAAAGAAGCGTTAGGTGATAATGACAAAAAAATCAAATAAAGAGAAGGTACTCCTTTGTTTTATAACAGAAAATCAAATAAACATAAATGTTTTGTCCCATTTTGGATTTGCGTCACTTATAGAGCCTAAGAATGTAAAAGAAGCGTTAGGTGATAATGACTGGATCAGTGCTATGCAAGATGAACTGAATCAATTCACTATGAATGATATGTGGTACCTAGTATCAAGACCTAGTAACTGCAATGTCATAGGAACCAAGTGGATTTTTCGAAACAAGAGTGATGAGAAAGGAAATGTGACTAGAAACAAGGCTAGACTAGTTGCATAGGGCTACTTCCAGGTTGAGGGTCTTAATTTTGACGAAACTTTTGCTCCTGTAACTAGGTTAGAATCTGTGAGATGCTTTTATTAGTAGCATGCCACTTAAATTTCAAATTGTTTCAAATGAATGTCAAAAGTGCTTTCTTAAATGAGGTCTTGCAGGAAGAGGTATATGTGGAGCAACCTCAAGGATTCAAAGATCCTCACAACATGGATCATGTCTATAGGCTTAAAAAGGAACTGTTTGGTTTGAAGTAGGCTCCTAAGCCTGGTATGAGAGACTTTCTGCTCATCTTGTGAGCAAAGGTTACACTAGAGGGTTTATAGACAAAACCTTGCTTGTGAAACGATCTAAGGATGACATTATCATTGCTCAAGTATATGTTGATGAAATTGTGTTTGGATCAACATCTGTTTTACTTGTTAATGAATTCAAATGTATCATGGAAAATGAATTTGAAATGAGTATGTGTATTGAACTAACCTTTTTCCTTAGATTACAAGTTAAATAGCTTAACACAGGGATGTTTCTCTCTCAAACCAAATATGCTGAGAACCTAATCAAGAAGTTTAGTCTTGAATCTAGAAAGGTGGTTAAAAATCCAATGAGTACCACTTCCAGGCTTAGTGAAGACAAGGATGGCAAACCTATAGACCAAACTGTCACGCCCCGAATTTTAGAATAAAATTCAAAATCCGAAACATGAAAATTACCACAACTCAAAATAATCATCCTGAAAATTTCTTTCTTAACAACCTCACCACACGAAATAAAATCGAAACCGAATTTAGTCTCGGTAAATTATTACAACACAAATACATAATAATTTGTAAAACTCTAAATGAGCATACACACCTCACAACTCAAGGAAATAAAATATAACTACTGTAACACCTAAGCAGCTCGGTCACTTTCCTGGTTATCCTGAACTGCAGGAATATCACCTACACCATTTGAATAGTGTACCGAGATTGCAACAATACAAAATCCGGTAAGCTTATGAAAGCTCGTATGAGTAAAAGAAAGAACGGTTGCTTGATTTAATCACATTTATTTCTACCTAAGCCAACATACAACAATTCTACAACCACAAAAACCAACAATCACAATCAATCAACAACTCAACACCAAACCCTAACTCACATCTTTCTCCACAATACCCATCATCGTATTTATAAAAAATACGATATTCAACAGACTAGAGCTCTAACTGAATAGTAGCCCTTCACCTGGCCTAGGTTATGGCATCCGACATATTTATCTTTATCGTATTTCATCAATATGTATACTTATGTACATATTTAGAACGTCCGATAATTGTACATACTCAACCAATCGTATCCCATCATCCACTTAGGATTAGAGCGTCCGATTACCCCATACTAGTCAGTACGTTGACCCTAAATCCACAATATGTACAACTGTATGTTTTCACATAATTAAATCAACTCAACCAACATATATGATATTATCATGAAATTAAAGCATTTGAAAATAATCCAAATCATCATTCCAACTCAATCATATCGTCATTCAAAATCACGTCAATCAATATATATATTCCACGTAAATATATATATACGTAATCATCCACTCAGGAATGACCACTAATACAATCTATAGTTCACACAAGAAAATCGTGAAATTCATTTGTATAATTAAAATTCATTTTACTTACCTATGTACTGTAGTGATCAAGTTCATGTGATTTTAAAAACAAATATTTAATCCATAGATATTTTCCATACAATTATCAAAAATAATTAATTTAAGTACTCGGTTTATAATATGAACCACGTGAGATTTACTCACCTCGAAATTCTCGCTGCGTCTTCAATAAATATAACTCACAATAATCCAAATGCTCGTCAACTCAAGCCGTCAACTACCTAATCAAGTACGGTCTTTACTTAGCAATGAAGCACGAAATAAACCTAAATGATGATCCAACGGTCGGATTTCAAAATAACGACAATCTAACGGTCAGATTCTAAAATAAAGACAATCCGATGGTCGGATAGAATTTAAATGATGATCCAACGGTTAGATCCTCACGGATCACCATTGGAAACATCCTATCAAAATTATACGAAAATCCGATGGATGGATCTTCACAAATCGCCTCCTGAATCACTATTTTACAAGTATTCGAAGATCCAACGGTCGGATCTTCGCCCGTGACCACAAAAAGTCATCGAGACAGTTATATGAACATCATATTAAAATTTGAAGTAAAACCGATGGTCTGATCTCCTTAAATCTCAAACCGAAGGTAAACTACAAAACCTTAAATAGTAACGTCAAAACAGAAATTGACTATTTATCAACTTTTTCTAACATGACCAAGTTATATATCAAAACGGTCGTATGGATACATGGATCATTGTCCAGATAATAAAAAACTCAAAATTTGGTCCGACGGGCCGCCACACGCGGCGGTCAGACGGCTGTCAACGCCGGTCAACCACCTCCGATGCAAAAGTCGTCAACTACAAACTTCTTCAAAATGAAATTGTGAGCAACTTTAATACCTGAATTTTTCGGAGATGGGGTCTATATCGTCCTAAATCGGGCTTTGAAGTTGGATTAATCTTGGCCCTCTGATCAGTCTCCAGATTGAATCAGGGACGTCGAAACCTTCAACTCTTGATCCACCACTCGACACTTAAAATTGTGATGCAAGCCACATATGGGGATGATCAGGAGGAAGAGCACGTCACGAAAATGGGGAGGATCGGCCCGTGCATCGTCGGAAAAATGGTTTTCCGGCCGGGTCGGGTTTGGGCTTCGGATAGAGGCTTCGATCCAAGCCTAGGAGTGGCGGCTGGGTGAGGCGACGACGGGGATCGACTGGGCGTGAGGCGGCGAAGCGGATGGGGGCCAGGTCCGGGGCGGCGCAGTCGGGTAGGCCGACTTCCAGTCGGGTTGGGTCGACGGGTCTGCAAGCACAGTGACTAGGCCGACAGAGAGAGACGGGGGCTGATGTGCAAAAAGGAATGTTTTTCGTCCTTAATGACAAACTCAGAATTTTTTTCACTATTTATAGAAAAAATCCGATTTTCAAATATTCATAACTTCATACGAACTCCGAATAATACGTTCCACATATGCACGGACTCGTATCGACGAGCTCTACAACTTTCATGAAGGAAGTTTTCCCAAATTTTGAACGTATAAAAAGTCGATTTTCACGACCCCCTAAATAACGTTCGTTTTCGAAAATAAAATCATTCGAAACCAATTTTCTCAACCCTCGACAATCCAAATAATCACAAATATCATAACTCAATTAATATAACAATTATTGAATTACATAAATTTATTGTATGAAAATCCGGGTCTTCACATCTCTACAGAAGCACGACTGGTAGTCTCCTATATCTCACAGCAAGTAGACATGATATTTCATATAGTGTTGGAGTGTGTGCTCGATTTCAAGCAAATTCCAAAGAATCACACATGAGGCGGTTAAAAGGATTATTTGATATATCTCGGGCATTGTAACCTATGGCATAATTACACCTTTGATACTAATGTGGAAGTTGCAGGTTACTCAGATGCATATTGGGGAGGAAATCTCAAGGATGGAAGAAGTACTTCAGGAGGTTGTTTCTTTATGGGGAATAATATGGTGGCTTGGCATAGAAACAAAACAGCATCTCTCTCTCAACTGCAGAAGCTGAGTACTAGTTGCTGGTAGCTATTGTACCCAAATGCTGTGGATGAAACAAATACTCAAGGACTATGGCATACCTCAAGGTAAGTTGTCTATATTTTGTGATAATACTAGTACCATTAATATCGCCAAAAATCCAGTTCAGCACTCTAGAACCAAGCATATTGATTTGTGATACCACTTTATTAGAGACTTGGTTGAACAAAATGTTCTTAAGTTGAGCTTTGTCCCTACTGATAGTCAATTGGCTGACTCATTCACAAAACCTTCTAGACACTGCTAGATTAGAATTGTTAAGAAATGCACTTGGTATATGTTCCAAATATTGAATGCTCATGCTTTCTGACCAACTTTGAGTAGGAAATAATATGATCTTAGCTTACTGAGAACTCAATCAATGTTGGTTATACATACTTTTTCTAAGCTGTGACTTGTTTTCATGTCTTATTTTGGAAAATGCAATTGCCCTCCTCTCTAATATTTTTGTCAGTTTTACTTTGTTTGCACTTTCACACATTTGCATAAGTGGTGGCATTTACTAAGTCTAGTATCTGGGAGAGTGAATTAAAGATTGGACAGTCTAACGAAGTAGTTTCACTTGCTCCAATTGTTAAAGAGGTATAGAATGTTGAATGGAGCATGATCCAACTATTCCCAAATGTAATCAAATCTTGGTTATGGTGAATTTTCAAAGGTTTGCAAGAAACAGGAATGACTTGATCACTGTCAAGAAAATAAACCATGAAAATAAGAGTAGCAACTCGAGGTACACTTCATTTGAACATCCTCTTTATGTTTAGTACCCTAAGATCATCTAATCTGGGAGCTATTGTTGTGTGCCTTGCTACATGAGTTTGAGCTGTTGCATTGATCAAATGAAAGGTCAATATGGTTTAGTATGTGTGTTTTTATAGGCAGGCAATGTTTCCTGGCCCCATTAGGAATCAAAAGGAGGATGAACAAGTGTTACGAGTCTGGTTTTTTATTGAACTCTCTCTTTCACTGGGCAAAGTTAATAAGACTTATCTGTGTTTTATGTTCACTTATCTTACAGTTAACTGATAAATACTTTTTGTGAGTCTGATTGTCATTGTTGATAGAGTACATCATCTTCATAAACTCATGATATTTGAAAAGTTTGTCTTACCAATAGCTGTTCTGTATTTCTCGGTGTTGTTGCTTTGCGGATTCTTCTTGCCTTGGTTTTTAATATGGAATATACATCACATATTATGCGGATTTTTCTCAATTTTAAATTGATACAATTTGGTGAAATTAAGTCTCTAAACAAGCATGTTCTTAGGGGGAGTTATTATACCTTTACGTTGATTAAGGTGCTTTATTCCTGCCTAAACTCTCCTACTTCTAGGAGAAGCTATATCTTTTGGAGTGAGAAGGTGTGTCTTTTGGGTTGCTTGACCCTAATTTGTGCTCTACTTAAAAGACCTGCATATCTCTCTGCCTCTCTCAGATTTCACTAGGGTTTATCTAAGTGTGCAGTTTCAAATCCCTGCTGTTTCATCTTCCTGCCTCTTTTCCACCATGGTATGAAGCAACACAACCACATGTGTTGGGGAGTGTTGGCCATACGCCAATCTCTCCTTAGAGGAGCAAGCACGAAGAACTGCTGCCAGAGCTGGTTTGATTCACGCTGGTGATCCTCCTCATCCACGCCACCACAGTCGGAGTCCTCCTCCTCTTCCTTGTCGATCCCCTCGACTGAATCCTATCAATGAACCATCCTCTTCTTCACACGTTGTTACACCTTGGCCTCCTGCCACTCTAGAAGGGATTGCTAAGCTCTCTTGAGGACCTGGGATCAACGGTCTATGACGATCTCATGGTAACTGACTGGATAGTCACTTGCCTGATAGACTATGTGACGGATATGAACCTCTCTCTTATTAGATGTCACACTGCCATCAACAATCTGGCGATGGAGGTCCAGAACCTGCAAGGTCAGCCCCCAGGGTTCCCAAGGAGGGAGGCTGTGACAAGCAAGGCCCTTGCAGGAGGTGATCCCGGACCTTCTACCAGTGCTGCTTAGAAGAAGGTTGCAAAGGACGACATGATGACTCGATTGACGCTGTTGAGTTCCAGGAGCATGTGAACAAGCTTTTCCTAGAATTTGAGCATTCCCCTTCAAAAGGGGAGAAGTAAAAGTCTTATTTCTTTTGTTAAATTCTTTTTTTATTTTTCTTGAACATTCTCTTTATTTGGTTTTTAATTTTTTGCAAGTGCATAAGCATAGACTAGTTTGGATGCTTGGTTTATTATGTTGGATATTTGATTTGCTTATGTGATTTGTTGGTACACTTGTATCCTGGAAAAGGATGGAATCTAATTCTAAAAGACCCAAGTGAATCTTTTCGTTCTCATCTCTGTGACCATTGATCCTTTGTGAAAATGACCTTTTGGGATTCACAGATCTGTATGAGAGAACCTACTGACTTAGATATGACCAGTTTTGCTTGATTACTTGTGGTATCTGGACTATTTTGTTCTACTACAGATTGGTGTTTCTTGTGTTGAATGGGAATGCCCAAAGGGGGAGATTGTAAGTATTCTGGGTTGTTTCCATTCAACATAAGATCTCCTAAGGGTACTAGGAGACTTGAGTACCAAAGATTGAGGAAAACTTTTCACTCCTACTTTCTCGGTGGCCCTAGGAGATTGAAGGATCAAGCAAGGAAGCGCAAATCAAGCTCACTGATCTCGAATATTTAAGGTAGTTTACATATCATATCAATTTGCATGTGATTGATGCATATATTGTGGGTCTAAACTCTCTGCAGTCTTATCGGGTTTTAAGGAAAGAAGTTTAGAAAATCTTACCTTCATTTAGAATTGTTTTGAATGCATATCAGATAACTATCTTTAGAGATCACAATTACATGATATCAGTTAGGATTAGTTGAGTCTCACAATTTGTTTGAAGAACCTTCCAAGTTTATCTCGATCTATGATCCATGTGATCGGATTGAGGGGGAGTCTTGTTCTTTTATAAAAGGTTTTGAAACTGCATTACAAAGTTAAGAGTAACTGAGTATTTTTGTAAGTGTTGCATAGTCTGCATAAACTAGTTGCAAAAACTCTCTTTGATATATGTGATTGTTTCATTTGCTTGTTCACTGCATTCATCACTTGCATAAGTGCTTGAGATCAGTAAGACATCAAGACAAGGCTGATTCAGAAGACGTGTTCAGTTGCTTCTATTTAGCTGAGATCAAATCTAGCATTCTTAGTATAGGTTAATCAGTTGTAAAACAAGATAGAATTTTTGCTAGTCAATGTGGTTGTGTTGACCACCACTGCGTGTATACTGTAATCTTCTTGATTCTTAGTAGATTTGATTTTTGTATTGGCTACGTTACAACGTAGCCACGTAGTGAAGTTTCCTCAGTGGTGAGGTTTACACTACGTCACCAAATTCCAGTGTTTTTGTGAGCATGTGTTTTTACTTTACTGATCTGCTTCTATTCTTCAGACTCTTTCATATTTGTTCCCCCTGGTAACTACACCGTATGTCTGGTTCAAGCTTGTTCTTCTTCATATAAAATGCCATCAGATCAGTGTTTCATGCTTCTCCTTTTTCCCTGCAAAATTGGACCGCTCCACACTATTTTCTTTGTTTTCCTCTCCATGTACCTCGACCTTTTGCCGTTGTTGAGAATTCACGATCGGTTGCAACTTGCTCCTTGTAGTACTTCGATTACCTCTGCCTCTTTTCCTCTCCATGTACCTCGACCTTTTACCGTTGTTGAGAATTCACGATCGGTTGCAATCTTTAAAGCAGCTTGCTCCTTGTAGTACGTCGGTTGAGTTTTTGCTCATGGACAAGTAACGAAACTGATATTCATCAGTATCTATGGATGACTACGTAATTGAATGTATGACTCATGGAGCAAAGAATTTTCTCCACTATGGTAACATCCTGCAGCTGAACAACATGTATCTGCATTTCATTTGCAATTGATCTAGTCCCTGAAAAATAATCTCACCAGATTTCATTTCAAGAGTCCCAAGCTCTCTGTCAAGTGCCTGGAGTTGTGAACCCTTGACCCTTGCATTCCCTTGACAATTCTTCTTTATTGAGTTCCAATTAAATTTTCTTGGACGTGTCTCTCACCTGAAGAGTCTCAAGGACAAAACGATCAGTTCCTCTGAACAGAAAATTATTTACCTTGAGATCGATCCTTCAATTTTTTCTCTTCCACCATTCTCCTTTGCGCAACCTTCAACACCTTGGACCTCAAAAAACTCTCCATCATCATAGTGACTATCGGAGTGAGGTATTGAAAGCTGCAAATAGTTGTTGTTTATTGTCACTCTTACAAAACTGCCGTTTTCCCTTTTAACCTCTGGCCCAGTGGGGGCTCTGATTTCAACAAACAAACTAGAAGACACAAAGACTATTATGAACTGGAGTTCAACTTCATTCAACTTGAAAATCAAAGAACTGATTACAACTTAAACAGAACACAGCATGAAACAAACTAAGCTGGGAATTAGGAGTCAGCCAACTCCACGACTCAACACTCCTCCACTATTGGAGTACTCCTAAAGCTGAAGCTATGGGATACACCAAGTCACTAACCCATATCAACAGACTACTTAAAGAATAGGAAACCAAAGACTTCTTCAACACAATAAAACAAATTAATATCTAACAAAAGAGAGGTTATATGAAACCAGATACAATTAGCCAACAACCAGCACCCAATCAAGAGGAAAGAAATCTTCCAAATAGCAATAGAAGGTCTATTCAATTTCTGATGTTGTTTCCTATGAGTCCCACTGTATGAACGGAAATACGACCGGAAACACAAATGATTTTCTGCACAAGCTTGAAAGGTGTTTCACTTTCAAATCAGCGGAAGGTGATCAATAAGCACTAGGATTGAAGATATCGCACCCATAATTTTCTATAATTGGACTGCTTACTAGTAAATTCTTTTGTAGTACTTAAGAACATTCACTTTAGTAGCCAGTCTATCTATCCACTGTCCACACAGAGGTAAAAATAAAATTAACTGAATAATCACACTATCACCACCATCAAAGTCTCATAACAGCTTTTTTTTTTTTTTTTTCGTATTCAACACAATTGTTAACCAAATTACAGCTCAAGGAAACACCCCATCAATACCTACAAATCCTAACATGGGATTAAAGTTATGCTTCTTCAATGCAACCAAGTGACACCATATTAAGTTTGCTACTCAATGTTGTCAGGTCTACGGTACGGCATGTATCTGTGGTCCTTTGTAGCATTCTTCTTTCGCCTTTGCTCCAAGAAGGCTTCAAGCTTGCCAGATCCCTGATCACATAAAATATTAGGATTATATTAGTTTCCAAAACCATAAGGACCAAAGCAGTACTCCCAACGGGATATTTTGGACATATTAAAAGAAAGTAGGTACCTTGAGATTTTTGTACTTTTCAACAAGTCGTTTCTTTCGGATCTCAGCTGCAATCAAGAAAAAGTGAATCATTAGTATGCACTTCAGCTTATGTGCCAGCATACATGCTGAGAGCATATACTATAGTAAGTTTCACATTCATGCAACTTGATAGTTGTAAGGAAACACTGTCACATAACTGGTTCCTGACTAGAATTTAGAAACAACAAATAGCACCACCCAGCTAACATTACAATGAATCTTTTGCATCAGTACCAATGCACTGTCGTGCATTGCACTTCAAAAATATTGGGAGCAGAATGTGTTCTTGAATAGCATCGCTTGCCAAAACAAAAACAAAAAAGGACTTGCAATAACAAAGTCCAGATTCATAGTTTCTGCTCTTTGATTCAGACATACAAAATTAGATATAGCCGCGGTCTGAGGCACCACTTAAGGTTGTCAAGCACTGGACTCCAAATGATTAGGTTGGAGTCATTTTGTTAAGGGTGTACAGCTCCTCATATAGTGATTCTAAAATTGAGAACTCTGAAACATTTTGCTTTTTATGCATCTGTCAAGTATTGACCAAAAGTATGAGAGGGAGGGGGACACAGAGAGAGAGAGAGAGAGAGAGAGAGAGAGAGAGAGAGAGAGTACATTTCTTGATAAAGAAGGGTTGTTTTCCTTGCTTTGCTTTTTCTCTCTCTTTTTTCTTGTGCTCAGCTAGAATTTCAGCTTCAGTGCGCTTAGATGAATCAGATTTTAGCTGTTTATCCTGAAAAGACATAAGAGTAAAGAAAATTGAATAAGCCAATATTCCTAAAATGAAAATGTAAAAAGGAATGTCAGCATGGTGAGATAAATGAGGTTTTGGTGTCACTTGTCTTAAAAAATAAAACCACTTACAATCCAAGATATGCGCTGCTTTAGATCTTCAATGACTTCTGGATCCTTCGATTTTTTCAATTGTTTCTTTAGATCCTGTGATATCCAAAACAAACTCAGATAGGGGAAAAGGAAAGAAAAAGGAAAAAAAAAAACGCATAAAAGAAATTACAGACAACATTTAAAGAAATTTACCTGCTTTTCAGCAGGAAGCTCGTTTGAAAACAAAAAGTCATATCTCTTCCTAAACCTGGAGAAAAATTGCATGTTATTGCTCTTTCTTTTTGTTATGATAAAAAGAAAAAACTGTTCATATAAACAACATTGCCGATGCAATGTCAGACAACTATAAAATCTGGATGCAATTTTCCAACCACCAAAATTGATGAATTGAGAGAGATTGAGACTGAAAGAGAGAGCCTACCCATCAACATTCAGAGTTCCACATAAAGATTCAAAACGCGGATCACGTACCACCTGAACATAACAATAAAGAATTTCAACCAAAGTAGCTACCGATCATTAATTTAACAAACTTTATTTAGAGGTTCCAACCCAAAACCGATTGGCAATGGAGGGACAGGCTGAGGACAATATAAACTATAAAGGCAAAGCTTCTCATTGCCAGTCTCTAAATGCTACTGGCTGATTAATATTTTAAGCTGAAGGTAAACCATGTTCTCCGTCTCCTACTTTATTTCAATCTGTTTCCTTCTTATATTATAGAGTAATCATGAGTTAAAAAGCCAAGCAAATGTTTCCTAATTTCAATATGAAAGTGATAGCATGCAATCCTACTTCTCACCGTAATTCAATGATCCAAACCACATATTTGCATGATTCCCCACTCTAGGGTTATCCTTACAGAGTTACTATTTAGTAGTCTATCTATGAACAAAGAAATAGATCACACTGTTTCCAATAAACACTGCAAAATCATGACATAATCAAATTATCATATGCTTTCCGATTTGGCTGATATTTTGCATGATAAGTCTTAAATGGATCGTGTTAGCTATGGCTAGAAATAGAAGGAATTATGGACATATGATTTGGATAGAGTAAGGTTTTGGTCCACTCTATGGACATATTCATTGGTGGCTTTCAAGGTCTACACTCATTCTTCCGGTCTGCTAAATTGGAAGGCAGCTGTAGTCTTAGGATCTCAGAACTGATTTGGCAGTTTGTTTGTAGCCCAGTAGGCCATAGCCTTATTAGCTTTCTGGTTTGTTCTGTAGCTTTCCCTGCTATGAACTTCTTGTAAACATTTACTGTATCATTCTACGCGGATCAATAAAGTAGTTTTTGTTTTCAAACACACTAACAGGATAATTCTAAATTACGCATGTATAAATTAGACCACTCAGAGCAATGGACATGCATTGTAGCCCCGAAATGAGATAATCAAGCAACCAGCAGCATTTATATATTGCAAAGCAGTATTCATCGTTTAATATTTATACTACCTACTCTCTTAAATATTTGGAACCCCAAAAGTTTAGTCCAACAAACAATGCGGAATCCTAATCAACACACATACAAATTGCAAAGCAGAAGAAAGCTGATTCTTGCAAATATCAAAAGCTGACCTTTTTCGGAGCTTGAATGACCTCTCTAAATCTACTGATAGGCTTCTTGCAGCTCACCTCCATTGGCCTCCAAACACACGCAAACACACACAATCAATACTTCAAGCACATTACCAAAAACAAAACAAAAAAAAAAAAAAGGGAAAAAAAAAAGTATGTAAATACCGGTTCTTGTTTGCTCGGCCACCCTTCTTCTCTTCTTTGGGCTTCGGCAACACTACATGCGACCCATTGGAGCGCGCCCTCTGCAAATCCCCAAATGTCACATCTGCAAGCTCCTCCTCTATCTCCTCCTCCTCTTCCTATTACAAATCCAAAAGAAATTCAAACTTCAAAAACCAAGCCTTCATAGAAACTATGAGGAAGGTGATGATGACATCAGTACTAATTTACTTACATCTTCGGAAGAAGAGGAAGGTGATTCGGGGTCTTCGAACTTCGTCTTCACTGGTTTTCCGATTGTGCTGCGAGCTTGCTCCATTTAAAATTGTCCGAGCCCTTGAAAATGAGACTGATTTGAAGAAACACGTACTGTGGAAATTGAGAATTTGCAAATTCTGTAGGATTGGATTCTTCGCTGAACCCGGGACAAGCGAATGCTTCTGCTCTAGAAAGAGGCAGTGGTAGGTTATAAACTTAACCGGTATGTTGAGTCGGGTCGGCTCAATTGGGCCCGGGCGGGTCAATTTTGTGGTCGGGTCGGGTCAGTTAGTAGAGTCTTAAGTAACCAAAAAATGTAGGAAAGATCCACTGATAGCACAGTGAATCGAATCGCACTCGGTTCACATCGACATAATATGATCATTGATCATACGTTATTGTGCGAAAACGGTAGTACATTGTTAGAGAAAAATGGTTTGACCATCTCCGCTTAAAAATTTCTCTTGAATAAGGCGACAAATCTATGTTTTCTCTCGATGTACTTTGATAGGAACATGCTTCATTGTCTTATGAGTTGTGTAACATTTTGTGTATCAAATCTTGCAATAGTATTTGAGTCACGCCGGGTCAATTGGACCTTGGCCAGGTAATTTTGTTTGGGTCGGGTCAGCTTGTAGTGTCTTGAGTAACAAAAACATAAAACAAGAGTAGAAAAGCTCGACTAATAGCATAGTATATCGAATTGCACTCGATTCACATCGACATAATGATCCCATTATCATTAATCATTAATCATACGTTTTTAATGCACAAAACATAACTACCGTATTAGAATTTGATGGGTTGATGATTTTGCTGAAAAATATACGAGCAAGCTTTGTTTGTTGTGTGATATATACCAGGGTTTGCAACAACCTAGCTTAGATAGCCTTTTCCATCCTTGAGCGTCAAAATACCTTATCTACTAGACCAGATAGGCATTAGTAATCGCGTGCTCCTCAATTCGTCACTCTTATATATAACATTCGAATGAAGTTCACCAAAAGATGAAGACCACCAAAGAATGGCTCAATTAGTTCTTCAGCCCAGATTCTGCTGTCTAGCTGTAAATGAGTACATATTTAGGCACATGCCTTGGTATAATTACAAAAATTGACTCAAACCAATCAATCATGGAGCTCAAACCATGTCGCTTCACTTGAGTCTTCAGAATATCTTTAAGATGTTTTACTTTTCAGACTACATACAGGCAATACTGGCGTTCTCAAGAAGGGACGCTGATTCTATAACTGCCTGCGGAAATGTTCCGTGGCACACCCAACTCTTGTAAAATATCAACCAGAAGTTGGTACTGTACACTCCTACTAGATACCAAAAATACTCAAGGAGTCCTAAAGGTCATCAGGAAAGATCAATTGCAGGTCTTCATTATCTCTATAAACTTGAACAAGAGCAGCAGCTTTATAAACAAACAACCCGACCATAGCTGGCACAAGCTGCGAGGAAGAAGCAGTTGTGTAAACAACAAGAAACAATAATTTTACCAGGTTTGAACTAAAACATGTTCCTACGAATAGTCAAGTTCTTCCCTTTCTACAAAATAGTTTCGAGATTTACCTGAAAATCAAAGAGATCACTGGAAACATATTGATGAGACAGGATCCACAATCCATATATTGCTGCTGGTAACACAAGCCTTGGAGATGAAAGAGCCATACCACAGCCCTTTATCAGTTTCTCTAGAAAATCCTCCAGATCCTGACTTCTTATTCCAATTCTGCATCAGAAGAAAACTCTTAGCTTGACAATTGCAATGAACATTAACAGAAATAAGACCAAGGAACAATACAAAGAAGTTTTTGTACTTCTTAGACTTCTTCTGCCGGAAAATCTGAGGGACTGCTTCTCGGGATATATTGTCTACATGCTGGTACAAGAGTTTAAGGTACAAGCAACTGCACTGGCAATTAGATAGTTAACATTCGAGGTAATCACAAATAGAAGGATCAGTACCAATGAAGTGAAAAGTTGGCAAATCATTGTAGACTTGATAAACGTGCAAAAACTGTTTTGAAAAAAATTAACATTGACAAATTAAGTTGTATCAACAAACCTGAAAAGAACTCCTGTTGCATAACTGACGGCACCCTGGATGGATAACTCCATGTTAGTTCTCCATAAGAAAGACATACTCTACATTCTTTCACCAATATCTAATTGTTACTAAAGTGAATGAAAGGAAGTATCTGCTGTTAGAAGCAAGTTCTGAAACTTGGGAATTTTACAATTATTTAGGCCACAACATTAAAACTTAAAAGGGATTCTATTCAAAGCGTGGAACTATCTGCAACATCAAATTTAGGGCTAGTCTGTTTTATCTAAAGGTATACCTGGAATGACAGTGTTATTAAACAATACCCAGTACAAGCAGTTCCAATACCAATAGACAAAAGCATTAGTTCCCTCTGTATCTGCAGGAAAGGACAATGACTAGAGTTTAATAGACATCAATTGGAACCACATAATAAAGTCAATGATCAATAGAAATGGAAGCCTTCACTTATCCAAGATACCCAGTTGACAAAATAAACCCTATCTATATCTGGCTAATTGTAAATCATATTGACTGATACCAGTGTTGTTATTTTCTTTATATAAACTTAATACCTAGGTGTGGAGAAAAAGATATGACAACTCCTATCAATAGAAGACAGATATTCACCAAATGCTAATAGAACAAAAAAATATATCTATTATGGAAAACAACAGGAAAGGATACTTAAACGATCTGTGTATTAAAAGTAAAAGTAGACAGACCAACATTAACTAGAGCTCAAATACCTATAACCAAGGATTCCTCTTTGTTAAATCTTAATTTCTTGACTTTACTTCAAATAAACTAAGATACTGATGTGTTATCCTTCCATAAATTTTGCTTTTAATAGAATTCCTTAGTGTGATTTATCATCATCCTAAACATCTGTGATTTTTAATAAAAAAAAATATGTTTGAGTTGTATACAGTAGTTGTTATCCTTCTATACATATCTGTATATTATGTTGAAATAAAGCGAATATTAATTTGAAAACAGACGAAATGCTAGTCATAGCCAACACTAAGCTTTAGTTTTAGTTGGGGTATAAACATACATATATATACATAGGTCTTCAAACCTATAGCGTTAAGTAATAAGACATAACTTTTCTATTTACAGGATTTACTGGACACTCGTCTTTCTTTTTTTTTTCTTTTCTTTTTGGTCCCTCTCCTGCAATATGGAAGGCTAAAGTACCTCCTAATATCGAGTATCTTGGATTGCCGCTCATGGGAGGCTGAATACTTCAATAAATTCAGAGGAGAAGAACATCATGGTATCTTGTACCCCATTGGTATGTGATGTACGAAAAAACAGCTGAAAGTTGAATCATCAGCTGTTTCATAGTCTTATTGCTCTGCCTAGGCAACAATTGTTTAGGGAGTCAAATGAAACTTGGGTTTTTCCTGTTGTGGGAAAAAAAATTTATTTGGAGGAAAGAAAAGGGGCTTGCTTTCAAGGAGATGCGCTGAACAAACTAGAATTCAGAAGTTCATTTGGTTCTCTCCAGTGGTTCTCCAAATTCCGAAATGTAAATTTCCTTCCAAAATAAGCCTGGCCCGAAATTTGTTTTTAGAAGTTGAGGTAGTTTTGACTTCAAAGCATCTATTCAATTTTGGTAAATGGAAGAATATCCTAAAATTCATTTGAGATATGAACCTAAGATTTTCTGAAGGGGTGATTCTTGGGGGAACCTAAAAAATAGATCATTTGGAATATGGACACTTTGCAGGGATATTCCCGTTATATATAGCGGAAAAACATACACATAACCCCTGACTTATACAAGAAAAACAAACTGAGAAACATACTGAGAAAGAGTATCATACAGCTTCATATTGAAGAAGGTTGAGTTTCTTCCTTCTTTCACTGTCATTCTGCATGGCCTGTTAAGACATATTAAGTAACAACAGACATCTATCAGTATCCCCCAAAGGCGTCATTTAAGTATCATTACTGAACCAATACTGAAGTTTTCTTTCTTTTCACTTTCTTTTTGTTATAATGGCAGTGTCCAAAGCAAGCATAAGAGAAAGCTGATAATGATAAATTATTTAAAGCATACCTTAGCAATGGCTTTTTTATTAATCGGTGCAGATCTATCACCTAACACCCATTCATTGGTGGCTGACAGTTTCAAAAACCCACCAGCGTCATCCACAGCCTACCAATGTTGATTCAGAAAAGATAGAATAAAAGATCAATACATTTGTTTTTTCAGCTATCAAAATCTGAAGCAAACAAATAGTGCATTTGGCAATTAGATGAGTTAAATTTGAGCAGACGATGCAGAAAGCTTCATTGAAAAAAAAATGACAAAGGTACTGCAATCAAGTATTTTAGAACTTGAGGAGCAAATTGAAGCCCTCCTGACCTTCATTATGTTCATCACTTTTGACAATTGGACCATTAATCAACAACACAGGGTCACAAGCTTTAGCCTCAAAGATCAATCATTCACACATCTGGACTGCATTAACTTTCTCTCAGGCATTCACATGTCAACTTTTCTTTTTGCAACTAAAGAAACTAAGAACCAGTGTGAAGGTAAAAAAGTTAGTCAAGAATTTAAAATCTACGAATGCTCATTAATAAACAAAATTAAATACGTATACAATAATCAATTTTGAGTTCCTTCAAAGGCAATGACTGAATGTTCTCAAAGTTTCAATATACACAATGATCCCCAAAATATGCCTCCCTTGAACCTTCTTAAAGATTAAGAAATAGAATGCATGCATATGTATTTTAACAAAACAAATAACTCATTCTATCATAAAAAGGGGTTTTCTACAACAGGAATGTAAAGAATTTCTGTTGAATTCTTTTCAAAACTTTCCTCTTAAAGATTATAAATTCCTTTACGTTTCCCTCTGATTGATGCAAATGAGCTTCAGCGAATGCAAAGAGAAGATTGTCATGGTGAAGTAAAAAAGGCAATGTTCTTTATTAAAGGTCCAAAAGCCCCAGGTGCACACAGTTTTCCACCTATTTATAGCATAAGCACTGAAACCTGCTTACTCTAGAGTTGATAACAATATGGAAGAATGCACTACACCGTCAAAAACTTGGTAAACTTGGTACCCAAAACTGCTATCCTGAGAGAACGTCCTTTCTAAACCCATCAGCTTATGTGAGACTTAATACAAGGTGATTTGGAATTGTTGGTGGCTAGATTTAAGACTACTTCAGGAAATTCATCAGCCCAGTCAAGGGAGCTTTGTCCCTGGAAAAAATATTGCTGACAATATCATGGTTGCTCAAGAGTTGTTGCACAAGTGCAGGAATTCAAGTGGCTTCAAAGGTTTCCTTGCATGAGAACTGATCTCTCTAAAGCCTAAGATATGCTCTGCTGTTCTTTTGTTAAAATAGTAGTCAAGCTAATCATGCATTGTATCACTTTAACTAGTTTCAAAACTACAGAAATGGGGAATCGACTGAATCTTTCAGAGCTGGTACAGGGACAGACCACGTGACCAGATATCACCTTATATGTTTGTCATTTGTATAGAAGATCTGTCTCACCTAATTACTCCTGCAGAGGAGAGTGGTCAGTAGAAGACCAATGACCCTTACAAAAGACAGAACAATCAGAAAACTAAAGTTAAACTGCATACAATCCACTCCAACCAAGACATAACCCTTACAAGAGACCACATTCAAAACCACACTCCCTCCTATAAGCTTGAATCCATTAAACAAAAAACAACTTAGATTCTTACAATTTAGAAACTTCTGAGATTATGAACAATTGGCGCAAAAGATACCAAAACAAAAAACAAAAAAAACCGTCGAATCACAAACTGAGCGGTTGAAGATCAGTGCAAGGTAAAGGCTTGCATCCATTATGAATAAACTTGATACAAGCCATATAAACAATGACAACATTCAAATTCAGCTTATGGAAATTTGACCAAGCAAGAACCACACATTAGATACACATTCCAAGAAATTTCAATACCTTATAAAAGTTCATAGATTGACTCATTAATCCAAAAAATCATGCACATTCACATCTCTAACCAAACTGATTAAAACTTTATCAATAAAATTCGGGTTTGCGAAAAAGCTAAAAAGAGCTAGAGGTCATGTACCTGGTCTTCTGCTTGTTGTTGAGTAGTAGTGTCATCAATGTCACCAACACCATCACCATCAACAAAATTCGTAAACTCCCTCTGCCAAAACACGTCAGAAAGTCTTGATATGAAGTCTCCATTCAACTGTCTTTCCTTGAAGAACGTCTGCAGCACGTCCTCTTCTGCAAGCTCACTCACTGGAACAGTGGAGTAGAACCCAGAAATGCAAAATGTTAAACAAAATAAACACAAGAAGCGTTTGAAAAGGTTTTATCTATGGAATCAAGGGGGGTTACCAGGAGATGGGCCTGTTCTGAGGGCCGAGACAGATGGGTTTCTAGTGGAAAGTGAGCGATGAGGGATTGGAGGAGTTGCTGGGAATGAGGAGCACGCAACCCTGAAAAGGGTCTCCATATTTCAGTGGTGAATGAACTATGAACAGCAGCTGTTAGGCTTCTGATTTTGATATAAGGTAGTGAGAGAGAAGGGGTTATCCGTCGGAGAATATGCCTATTTTATTTGGTTTCAAATTGCTAAATTACTGAATGGAACCGAATATCCAGTGATACATTTTTGAGTCAAAGTATTCAATTTGATTCATCTCAAAATGATAAAAATACATACTTTCTCTTGTTATGCTAGCACCACCTATTAGACAATTAGTACTCATTTATTTACAAGCAAGCTTAAGAACTACGAAAACAAAGCATAGCAATTAAGCTAAGTTCAGAAAAACAAAAGAAAAACTTGAATTTTCTCCTTGCCCATAACAATTTGGGCTAGGAGGTTTGGAGAGAAAAGCTAAACAAACTTCTTGTGCTTAGCAATCTTCTTCGATTTTGGGGGACTTTTATTTTTGGATCCCAAAGGTCTTCCCCTCTTCGTCTTTGGTTCAAAGCTTTGCTGCAATACTTCTTTTGGTACTAGGATATTCCCAGGAGCCTCAATCATGTCAAGGACCTAGCAAAGAATTTGCTTGTGAATTCCGACATCTATTGCTTCTTTGTCGATACATCAGTCAGGAGCGGATTGAATAATTCAAGCAATAGTATTTTGAGCTTTTGTGGGGATTTGGCAGGAGACTGAGGTTTATTACACTTGTCACCCTATTTTCTTTTTCTGCAATTTGTTCAGCCTTACCAGTGTGCTCCTCAGAAGCTTCTTTTCCATTGATGTTGCTATTTGGTTGGGCCAAGTTTTGTTACTCAAGCTCTATGTTAGTATTTGGAGCAAGACCCATGGTCACTAGTACCTCTATTGTCGGTGCATCAATCAATGCTAAAACTAATGATTGATCATATGTGACATCGTTATCTTTGGGGTTTAGGACCTTTTTCACGCAGTACGTACAATAGGTTTGCGACCCTTACTACTTTCTTTCGGATGAAATAGAAACCTACATACAGAGGGTGATATAGGTGATTACACACCTTGAAATCTAAAATCTTCATCCACAAATCTGTTAGTAACAAACCCTAAGGAAGGACCTGCAATTTCCATTCTCTGTTCAACAGGACCATGTATAAAACTCAGTGCAGCATGGCTACCGAGCAGAGGACAATGGTCACCTTCATGATATATCATATTGCAATTATCACATTAGCTTCAACCCTAGGTGCCAGCTTTAGGGTTTTCTTGAGATAAAAAGGTTTTGAAATTTCATGTGAAACTCAAATCCTAACTTTGCCCAAATTCTCAAAAAGTTTGTCATCCATTTCAAGAAACTTTCCAACCACCGAAGCTTTGTGATCATGTCAGGTAGGCCTCATCATGGGTCAAGCCATGGCCGACCCTACCCTAAATTTTAGGGCTTAGGGTCGGGCTGGGCTTTGACCAAGTCAATCGGCAGCAGAGCATGAGCTTCTCTCTTTCTCTCAAATGGCTGCTACCGCTACTAATCCTAAAGCTAAGATTAGGAAATTTGGAAGTTTAGGTCGAGACTTCGATGACCTAGACGGCTAAGATTGGAAAAATTGAACTTGGACTAAACTGACTTGAACTCGAGCCAAGCATTGGGCCTTATACATTAATTGGGTTTAGGACAGATTGATAGAAAATGCTCCTTTTCTAATATAGAGATTTTATATTTCCATTTCTATGTATTATGTAATAGAAAATAGTAAAATAAAGGACATATAAATTTTAGGTTTAGGCCGGGCCGGGCTGTGGTGACCCGAGAGAGGGGTCCCACAGCGTCACGACCCCGAGCCAACGAGAAACCGACATGTCATGAATGACATCCGGATAACTCATCAACCCGAAATCGCAAGTGCTGGTATGCACATACCTCCTAGGCACAAGACTCGTATCACCAATACACAAGTAAGGAAAGCTCTCAGATGAGGTTCTCGATACCCCTCGGGGGGATATCGAGAACCCCAAGCGTCCCAGACCGAAAGAAATGGGACCAAGCTCCCACAAACCTGCTACATTAAGGTCATCTCCAACAAACCAAAGAGATAACTGTTTGATATTGCTTTCCATTATCATTATCTTATAACGATACTGACTTAGGCATCGGAGCGTTGAAGACCGATACACCTGGTCATCCCTCTGACCTTCGTCTGTTTCGTAGATAAGCGAGATCGATAGCGATAGTAGCAGACCAAGACATCCCGTGTTAGCTAGATCAGACCTCTCTCAAGACAGCTGAAACATTTGGCGCTAGAAGTACTCCCCTCACTCCTTGCTGGCAGAACAACACATCACAAATGGCTACTAGCACTCCCAATACCAGCAGCGACGATCAGCCCCACGAGGCGGCGACCCGCAAGGTCCAGCTTACTTTCTAGTTCCAAAGCCGGAACACCAAGACATGATCAGTCATGACCACCTATCCAACCACAGCATTCGAAATAGCAATACGCGACCTCATAGAGACATGTGTACATGCTGAGGCCGAATGTGCTACAGCGACAGTAGCTCCCCGAGAGGTCGAAAACATGACAAACCAGAATCACATCGTCCGAGAGGCACTTCAGCTATGAGTCACGAGTAACGAAGTGCTAGACAGGGCCCGTCAGCAGGAGATTCTGATACCAACTATTGGTGGTCTCCCGACACCCGGGGCAGCCCTAAGTACAGACCCAAGCACCGGTCTGGAACTTTCGTGCCCCCAAGCGCAACTTCGGGGAGCCCCACGAGCCCCGCTCTAGGCAACACTAGCACATAACCACAAGTGATTTACCTGAACTCCCCCCTCTTCCCGGGGTAACTCGGCTCAGCGCAGCCACCTCAGCCAGTACCCGAGATGGCTAACATCGGGCACACACGCAGCCCCTATCACCGATATACCAAAACTCTGTTGTTATTACAGATGAACGAGATTATTGGCTCTTTACAGGCACAAATCGAGAGTACCGAGGGCAGAATCGGCTGGCAACTGATTATGGCTAGCTTCTAGGGCAAAATGAGACCATTCACTCCTTGGATACAAGCCTAGAAACGTCCACCAGAGGCCAAACCCTTTAAGATTGAGAAATATAATGGCACCAGAGACCTATACCACCATCTGGAAGTCTTCCAATCCCTGCTACATGGGACTCGCTACACAGATGCAATGGCATGCCATGCGTTCGAAGAAACCCTAACGGACGAGGCCTTGCGATGGTTTCTCAACCTCCCTGCTAATTCCATTGATAGCTTCCAAGAGCTCGAGGATAAAATTCTACGCCGATTCATCCTGTGCGGCAGTGGATATCGCATGACACCTGACCTATTCAGGCTCAAACAGCGACCAAACGAGTGCTTACGAGACTTCGTCCGCCGATGGCAAAAGCAAGCTACACAAGGCCACTCCCTCGACCCAACCCTAAAGGCATCGGCATTCAAGCAGCCGCTCCAGCCAGGATATTTCCTGTTGTAAATTAACACTAATCCCCCTGGGACATATGACGATCTCCTAGATGCCGTTACCATTTTTGCATAAGCCGAGTATGACACCTTTGGACGCGATACCAACGCCACTGTACACCCGGTCACTGCACCTCAAGTGAACAACCCCGTTGGGACCTCCGATGGTAGGAACAAAGATACCAATAGAGACAGACATGCCCAACAGAATGACAGAACCCCGCGAGAGCAGAAAGGTTATAGTGATAGGAGGGATAAGCAGTACAGAGCCCCAAGAAGCCAAAGTAGTCGATATCGCGTGGCACTATACAGCGGCACCCGACACAAGGATAACCAGCGATTTGAGGCACCCCGATATGAAATTTACACCACCCCCACCGCTTTTTATGAAGAAATCTGGAACAACCACAAAGACATCATCCCGCGCCCACCCAGATGCAAGCTTGGCCAAATCAAACAGTGAGGCAACGACAAGTATTGTACATACCATGAAGAATCCGGCCACCCCACTAATATTTGTTGCGCACTAAAGAACGCTATCCAGCATCTCCTCCAAAGTGGCCAACTCTTACAGTATCGCACTCCCACCGTAGGAGCCAACACCATTGAAGTCTACGGACAGATTCTAACGATACATAGAGGTATCCCACGCGCACCCGAGACTCACCACGCACATAAGTGCCAATGCCCTCGGTCTAGGAGGTATTGGGACTTAGCCACGGGTGCCATACCCCACAAGTGGAGTGGGACTCGATTGCTTTTAGTTGCAGTGAGGACCCCATAAAGAAGCACCATAACGACCCGTTCTTAATCACCATGGTCATCAACCACTATCGATGCCATCTGATTTTGGTCGACAGCAGCGCGGCAGTCAACGTCATGTTTGGCAGTTGCTACGAAGGCCTGAACTGAGATAAGAAGAAACTCACCCAAGACCATGAACCCTTAATAAGCTTTGCAGGAGAATCACACAACCCTTGGGGTCCGATAATCTGCGGATCACACTTGGTGGAAGCAACACTATCACCACCATAACAACGCATTTTATGGTTGTCGACTACCCATCCTCCTACAACGTCATCTTAGAGTGAGATACCATCTGGGGAATCCAATGCTTTGTCACGGGGCACATGTTAATGATGAAGATACCCACTCCGGGAGGCATCCTCACCATTTGGGGCGATCAAGAGTTCGCAAGACAATACAACTCCTTGACTGTCACAAGGGGATGTGGCAAGCGAAAGGTACTCCTCACTTCAGACTTGCCCTCCCCATCTGACAAGCCGAACAACCCGAGGGAGGATCCCGAGACCCCAGACGAGTACGATACCTGCAGCAAAAAGAAGGAGTAAAAGCGGAAACTTAAGCACCTGAGACCAGATGCTTTGGAGGAGCTGATATCGATCTCCATATCTGATACCCACCTAGAGCGAAAGGTCAAGATCGGTTCCAAGGCAGATCCACAATTCCAAGCAGAATTAATCGCCTTCTCAAAACTAGACAGGAGGTGTTTGGATGGTCATACGTCGATATGCCAGGAATATTGCCAAAACTACTTACTCACAAGCTCACCATCTCTCCAGACATTACCTCGATCAAGCAAAAAATACGTGCCTTTACAGAAGAAAAAGGCCATCCAGGCCGAGGTCAAAAAACTCCAAGATATCTGATTCGTCAGGGAAGTATCCTACCAACTTGAACAAAGCGTGCCCAAAGGACAGTTTTCCCCTGCTAAGAATCAACCAGCTAGTTGACTCCACCACCGACCACAATCTCCTTAGCTTCATGGACGTCTTCTCGAGATACAACCAGATCTCCATGGAACCTTCCGATCAAAAGCACACATCTTTCACTACTGACAAGGGTTTATATTGTTACAAGGTGAAGTCATTTGGTCTAAAGAACGCCAGGGCCACATACCAGAGACTAGTCAATGCCATGTTCGTAGATCATATCGAAAAGATAATGGAAGTATATGTGGACGACATGCTCGTCAAAAGCGTCACCATTGAGGACCACATCAAGAACATGAGCATTGTTTTCGAAATCGTACTTTAATAAGGTATGCGACTCAACCCAGATAAATGCGTCTTTGGTGTACTTGGCGAAAAATTCTTCGGCTTTGTCGTCAGCGAGAGGGGCATTGAGGTGAACCCTGAGAAGGTATAGGCCATCCTTGATATGGCACTACTAAAGATGAGGAACGAAGTCCAATCCCTCACTGGGAAGGTTATCGCTCTCGCCGGTTTATATCGCGCTTAACCAACAAATGCTCTCCCTTTTTCAAGCTCTTAAAAACTCCACATCGAGAATATCAATTGGGGACCTGAGCATGACAAAACTTTTCAAGACCTCTGAGACAACTTGTGTCACGCCGCGAATTTTTGAATAATCATTCAAAATCAGAAACATGAATGACTACAACTCAACAATAATCATCCTGAATTTTTTTCTTAATAATCACACTACACAAATTGAATTTCAAATTCCTAAATAATCCTCGGATTTAAATTTTACAACACACTCTCTCCAAAATAAAAGATAAGCTCAAATGAGCATAACACACCTCATAAAAGAAAATCAATAACACAAGTGTAGCTACTCTAAGCTAATCGATCACTTTCCTGATTCTCCTGACCTGTAGGCTCACCCGCTACACCGTTTGAATAGTATACCGAGCTTGTTACAACACAAAATCCGGTAAGCTTTCTGAATGCTTGTGTGAGTAAATAAGAAGGAATGACTATTTTATTAAATTGTATTTCTTTTCACCAAGGTCAACACCCAACAATTTTAACATCCACAAAGAACCACAATCTCAATAATCAATCACCAAATCGTCAAGAATTAATACGGAATCTAAATTCCCATCTTTTCTCTCAAAACCCCGAAGTCGTAGTTATACAAATACGGTGACTAACTCAATACAGAGAACCAACACAATGAGCAGATCTAAAATCAAATGATATACAAGTCACACCTGTGACAACTCAAATCAATTGAATCTCAATCAATAAGATGAATCACTCATCTCTCCTCTTAACAAGATGCATTTATCCCCACAATACATAATAATATTTCTCAACTTTCTACGAGTCTCACCCATCACTGCCCTCCACAATTGATTAAATAAAACATAAATCATGCATAAAAATTAATGCAGGAAATAACCAACTACATGCAATCAAAAATCATAGTAATCCCTGCATATAATTTAGTTCAGGAGATTACATTAAAATCAAACAATAAAATAAAAAAGAGAAATAAATGGGAAATCAAACGGAAGAAATAAACAAGGAAAGTAAATGGAGATATTAAACAACATAAACGGAAACGAAAAAGAATAGAAATTTAAACAAAGAAGTCACCAGAAAGATTAATTACAACATTATCAACTTACTCTATTAAACTCATACAAACTCAACACCATTTACCAAAAGGACTCTTACAAGTCACATCGTGAAAAAATCATAGGAAATGTTAACCCAACAAATCAATACGAAAATCCGGTCCAACCTGGACACATTGGCAGATAGACTAGAGCTCTAACTTATCGCAATCACTAACCCAGCCAAAGGCGTAATTACGATATTTGGCCTGAGGTCAGAACCTGCAACCCCGGATCCTTAGGTCAACCTGACATTTAGATCAAAACATTTGAAATGAGTCACACTGGACCCAAAATGTCAGTCAAATCATCAAAAGGAGAAATCACAACCTGTGACTCCCAAATCTTCAAACACCTTTCAAAACAATAGAAATATCATTTCTCACAACATATTGTTTCCCGAAAAGTCACGCCCCAAAACGATAACAAACTCACTCATACACGTTGCATAACACCACAAAATCACGAGTACATATTCTCAGACAATACTTGCTCGAAATAATATTCCAATAAATTAAACATTATTTCAACACTCAATACCACACTGTATAGATATATATAACACGTAAATATGGTAAGTCACATTTTAATCCATAATAAAACTAAATCATCACAATTCCACACTCTTCAATGTCATACCAATTCGTATATAATCACGTAAATAAATATATATATATATATATATATAAATATATGTAATCACCCACTCAGGAATGAACACTAATACCAACTATAGTTCACACAAGGAAATCATGAAATTCATTTGTATAATTAAAATCATTTTACTTACCTATGGACCATAGTTGATCAAGTCCATGTGATTTTAAAAACAAATATTTATTCCATAAATATTTCTCACACAATTACGACAAAATAAATTAATTAAAAGTACTTGGTTCGTAATATGAACCACGTAAGGTTTACTCACCTCGATATTCCTACTGCGTTTTCAAATTAACACAATTCACCCCGAAACCACTCACCCAAGTAAAAACCATCAATCACCTAATCAAATATGACTTGAATTTAGCCAATAATTTCAAAACATACTTAAACGACAATCCAACTGTCGGATTCTAAGTTATACGAAAATCCGACGGACGGATTCTCACGAATCGCATTCCGAATCACTGTTTTGCAATCATATGAAGATCCAACGATCAAATCTTCTCTCATGACCACACAAAGTCACTGGGACAGTCATACGATCAATATATCAAAACTACAAGTCCATCAAATGGTCCTAACTTCACAGATCACAAATCGAACGATCAAAATCGATCGAAACGTAAAAATTCATAACTAAATGATACGATATCTAAAAAATGCGTATAATATATCAAAATGATCGTATTGAAATGTAGAATCTAAAAATGCACAAAAAATGTATTTTCGACCCTTGGAGGTGGCCGGAAAGGGCTGCCGGAGTTAGTGGCAGAGCCACCGCCGACCACAGCCAATGGTGTCGGGATCGGGCTGTTCTTCTTCATCTCAACATGCTGATCATTTTTCATAACTAGCTCAAGATCAGAAAATAACGGGAAGAGATCGAAAATTACCAAAATAATCAAAGTGGCCGGAAAATTTCCAGAATCCGGTGAGAGCTCCGATCTACGTAAAAACTTCAACAACCTGCTTCGATCCCTTCTGGAGAATTATTCAGTAACTCAAGGCAAACTCACCAGGATAAGAATCACTCAAAAAGACGTCCTGTAGCTCAAGATATTTGGATCGAAGATTGGTTTTCGATCTAGATAAGGGCTCGCTTCCAGCCGCGCCGCCTTGCAAGGATTGATGGCCGGTAGCTTGAGTTATCAAGCTTGGAACCAAATCAAGCTTAAACCGAATGGAACTTCCCACTGCCGCTGCAGGCTGCCACCGGCAGCTGCGCAAGGTCGGGGCGAAGGTAGGGGAAGTGGTCTGGTGCCTTGAGATAGCCTGTGGAGCAAGAAATTTCTTGGGGAAGCCGAGCTCTGTTTTCGGCTGGGTTTCGGACGTGTGAGGGAGAGAGTGAAAAGTAGCAGTTTTCAAAAATGGAGGCCGGATGAAAATGGAAAGTTTCCTAAAAAACTAGGGTTTTTGGTTTATATACCCGAAATGAAAAAATCTTGTAAATACCATAACTAATTCATTAAAAATCCGATTTTTATGTTCCACATATGCACGAACTCTTATCGATGAGCTCTACAACTTCCATGAATGAAGTTTTCCCAAATTCAAAACGTATAAAAAGTCAATTTTCGTAAACCCTAAATAACGTCCGTTTTCGAAATAAAATTGTCCAAACTAATTTCACCACCCCTCCAAACTTCTTAATCGTGCTTATGACCATGAAATCATTTTTAAAATGTCATCGGAAATAAATTTGAATTTTCAGGGTATTACAACTTGGCATCAGTGCCTACTCTTTCTAAACCCATCCTCTGAGAGGTTTTGTATATCTACCTCGCAGTATCGGTCACTATGATCAACGCTGCCCTGGTCAGACGTGAGAACAGCGATAAACTACCAGTCTACTACACCTGTAAAGGGTTCAGTGATGCCGAGTCCATATACTCCAATATCGAGAAATTTGCCCTCGCACTCCTCATAGTTGCTCGACAATTACGACAATACTTCCAGGCACCATACATGTCCTAACCAACCAGCCTTTGAAGCAAGTCCTCTAGATTCTAGAATCCTCGGGCAGACTGGTAAAACAGTCCATTGAACTCGGCGAGTTCGAAATCCACTACATGCTGCGTACAACTACTAAAGGGCAGGCTGCTACAGACTTCATCACTGAATTAATACCCCGAGAAGATACGAACACTCAAACGGAACTGTCTCGGAACCCAACAGCACCCCAACATGGACACTCCACTTTGATGGATCCTCCAACAGTAAACTTAGTGGCATCGAAATAATCTTGACTGACCCAGAAGGACACACATACGAGTACACATTATATTTCAAGTTCAAAGCATCAAACAACGCTGTCGAGTACGAAGCACTATAACAGGCATCCAGCTAGCAAAAGAGCTGGGAGTCACGAGCCTAGCAATCTTTACCGATTCCCAACTTGTCGTCAACAAGGTCGATGGCGAATTCCAGGCAAATGAACCACATTGATCTCATTACCAAGTGTTGAAACTGAAAAAATCATGAGTCCAAAAATTACATGGTGATGGTCTTGCAAAATAAATTGAAAAAAGGTGGGAGCCCATTGCAACATTGATATTCCTACAAGCTGTTGTGAAGAAGAAAAAAAGAAAAGAAATACATTCATAAACAAATATATGTTTAAGGATAACCCTAATTTGTGTTTGACCCAAATTCTAGGTTACTTGACCTAGTGGTAATAGAGTTTTAATTATAGATAATCTCGAAGAATATCTTAGAGATATCCATTCAATGTATGATTATCTTTCCTTGTATGATTCAAACTCTATGCATTGTAATCCTCTATATAAAGAGGCCCCTATTATCAATGAGAATACACAACAATTTCCCCTCAGTTTCAGTTTCCCTACAACACGTTATTAGCACGAAGCCCTAACCCTGAATCCCTAAATTCGTAGCCTTCAAAACCCAGAAACCACCGCCTCCCACTTTGAAGATCTCAACTCCAGGAATCCAGAACAGGCGGCCTCGCCCCCAGAATCGGTCGGAATCAACCTGAACCGACCACCGGAAGTGTCCAAGCCGGCCTCCCTAGAAGAATCCGAAGATCTCCAGCCTGGTTTGCCATCTTCCCGTCCACCCCTCAAGGCCACCTTTTGTCCCAAGCTGCATCTCGTTCCCAGATTCCGGGAACCGGAAAAATCATCACTGGAACAGTCCTAGAAACGCTAGAACTACCCGCCTGAATCCACCGCACCTCTGAACCGCCGTCTGCATCTCCAGCCACCACCTTTAGCCCAGCCCAGAGTCAGACGCAGCGCTAAGCCCAGAAGCAAAGCAGCTGACCTCGGCCCAAAAGCACTGAAGGCCTGAAGCCCAACCTCCAAGGGCACTGACACGCAAGCGCCTAGTCAGCCTCCAGTCAGCGCCCAGTCACCTTGCGACGTCTGCAACCGACCGCCACGTCAGCACCCCGGTCAACGTCAGTCAACCCTCCGGTCAACGCTTGGTCAACGACCGGTCAACCTTTTTCCTGCCACTTTTCCGACTACTTTTTCCGTCCACTTTTCGGAAACTTTTTCCGGCCAACTTTTCGGTCAAAAATTCCAGTAACTTTTCAAGGTAAACTTTTCTAAAAGTTCCCGTTTTTGAAGTTTTTATTACTTTTCTCTTCTTTTTCTCGGGGACTTCCAACATCCCTTCTTCTACCCCCCTTTCTTCTTCATAGGGGAGACCAATAGCCGAACTGTGGGGTTTCGTGCTCACTCCAAGCTTGGAGCTTGTAGAGTCCTCCAAACTTAGAGTTTGTTGAGAAGAAAAACGATCGACCACATACATCATTGTTTACGATCTAATCCAATTCCTCTTGGAATCGGATTTCTTAGAAGCGACTATGCTCAGAAATCCCTAAATTTCTTGGAAGCGACTATGCTCAGAAATTTCTATTGTTTTTCGTGGTAGCTTTTCCGCTCCGAAACTAACCATTTTTTTCCTTGTTCTTTTTCAGGATGAATAACCTGAACAAATTGGATTTTGCTCCATTGGGAACAACTGGCTCTGGATATCACAGGTGGGTTCGTCATGTCTACCAACATCTCAAGGCCAATGGAATCTTGGATACGATTCTCGAGCCTAGACATGACGTGCTAACTGTTGAGCAAGCTCAAGCTTTGGAAGCAAATAGAGCAACTTTAGAGGCAAATAAGTCGAAAGCCATCATCCTAATGACTCGACATATGGATGATTCGCTCCAGTACGAGTGTATGAATAAAGAAGACCCCAGAAGGCTGTGGGTCTCACTCGAAGAAAGATTTGGCAACGTCCGTGACTCCTTGCTTCCTGACCTAGAAGTGAGATGGCATAGCCTCCGCTTATGTGATTTCAAGTCAGTTCTTGACTACAACTCGAAAGCACTTCGCATTAAAACCTTAATGGAATTCTGTGGTAAAGAGATCACAGATGTGATGTTGATTGAGAAGACTTTCTTTACCTTCCCCATCTCTGCCTTGATGGTTGCTAAGAACTATCAAATCGATGTTACTGCAGGACGGATCACAAGGCTTCATGAGCTTATTGGAGCTATGAATGTCACTGAAAAGCATGACAATATCCTTGTGAAGAACTATAATTCAAGATTCGTGGAAACAGAGATTCCGGAGTCTAATTATAGCACACATTTGTAGAGCTCGTGAAGAAATTGTCACCACCTACAAAGCATATTATGAAGCAAGAGAAGCTCACTATGTGGAACAAGAAGATCAAGAAGATGGTCTAGAGTGAAGGGTTGAAGACTACAAATCTGGCTGGAATTAATAGATCGCCAATTCTGTTTAAGTCTTTATTTTTCCAAGAGATGTAATAGGCAATTGCCATATATTGTAGTGAATGCCATTGGTTTAGTTTTTCTTCACATAGGCTCATCCAAAATGTGTATGATGTCTAGGAAGGTTTTGAGATAAGTAGTACTTAGGCGAGCTTTGCTCCACCGACATCTCTCTACTCATATGGTCATATTTATTTTGGATTTACCGAAAGAAGTCAAACGACTACCCTTGTTTTGCATTAGCTAGCATTTGGATTAGATTCTCCTAATAGTTAAGAGACAATGATGTACTCCGTTGGCTTATGAATAAAATTTCGAGTTCTTTTCATTATGACTCCATTTTAATTCTGAGCATATTACTTTGTGATTACGATGACTGGGCCATCAGTATTAATTCAAGGACATGGAATAGCCCAAGTTCCAATTTCCAAATGGCACCTTGATTACTGTCACAGAAACTCTCTACGTTCCTAGGGTAAATCGCACCTATGAATAGCCAACGGATTTCATGCGAAAACATATGTAGAGAACGGAGATGAGTTCCTTTGCAATACCTCTAATGATTGCGAACAAAGGCGCATCTTAGAGAAGTTTATGTATCTCTCTAGCGGACTCTATATCACTATTCGAGCTATTAAATCCAATAAAGTTATGAGAGAAGATCTCTTGGATTTAGACACATATTGGCTTTGCCACGATAGGATAGGTTATCCTGGTCATGATATGATGATCCGTCTACTAAAGACTTCATACGAACATCCATTCTTCAGAGTGAGAAGAAGCAAAAATTGAACATTGATTCCTGGACTTAGCAAGACTGCAAAAATTGCAGCATCTGGCGCTGTAGCCGTCTTGGAGCTCCATAGGGCCTCCTAAGTCCCATGTGACAACGCCATAAATGGCGCTACCCATGGCCATGGCACCATGGAAGTCCTTTCCCATGGTCATGACGCCATGGATGATTCTCTCCATGGTTAAGACGCCATGGATGCCAACTCCATGATGGGTAATGTAGTCACACATTTTGCTTCTAATAGCGCTACAGACGCTTAGGCCCAACCAAAATCCTCATTGATTGCTTCTAAGGCCCATCGCTCATTCTGCAAAGCTTGTTCCTTAGTGAAATGAGGACTAAGACCATCCTATGCAAAGGAAATGAACATACTTATTCTGTTCCCACATAGAATCCGTGGGGATTCTATGGACTGATTCAACCAACTTGCGGACGTTTAATATCTCATGATGTTAGTTGACACTCCAAAACGCTGGTCACATGTTGTGCCATTGTCCACTTGTAATGCTGCTTATGAAACACTCCTAGCACACATCATCTGACAACTGGCTCACTCCCCGAATCATCCTATTCAGTCAATTGGATTTGACTATGTTAGTGAGTTTACATTGAAGACTTTCGATGGTTATTGCATTTGGAACTGATGTTGGACATCATATTCCCATGAGCACACCCAAATGGTCTCGTGGAAACGACTACGATGGTAGTCCGGACATTGGTAACGTGCACCAACCTCCTTATATCCGCTTGGGGTGATGCAATATCGCATGCAGCTATGCTAATTCGTCTATAACTCACTGCCACTCAATCTACCTCTGCGTTACAGCTAGTGACTTGGTACAAATATCGTACTTACGCATATTTGAGTGTGCCATTTATGTGCCAATTGCGCAGCCACAACGCTCTATAATGGGTCCTTACAAACAAATGAGCAACTCAGTTGGATTTGAGACTCCAACAATCGTCCGCCACTTAATGCCCTTGCATGGCGATCTCCTTACCGCTAGATTTATAGATGTCACTTTGATGAGACAGTCTTCTCGTCGTTAGGGGGAGATAAGGACACAGATGTTCAGCAGGAACGACATGAATTGTTGTGGCCTGTCCCCACTATGTCTCATCTCGATCCCTACTAAAGTGACGAGATCACACAAATATGCTGCAAACATGCCTGCAAGGATGGACGTCCCTACGAGAGGACGTAGCGCCACCCTACACAGAGGTGGGCATGGCACCAACGCCAAAGAGAGTGGCACTCTGGCGTTATAGGCCATGGCCCCAGTTAGGATGCGTGAGAGGCCTGTGGATTCGAAGGATACCTTAGCACAAACCAATCTTTGGTTCATCGACACTCAAAATCCGTCTTATGAGTATCTTCCGAGTTATGGTTATCGTTGGGGGACGCCTCAACGTCAGAACCTATTCCTGAGAATATAGAGCTCTATGAAATTTACACTAGTGTACATAAGACGTGGGATAGAAACTCCATCATAATTAATGATGTAGTCACGCATTTCGTTGCGCATGAGTTTGTTGAGTCAGATGATATCGAACCACGCTCCGTTGATGAATGGATGCCAACGTAGAGAAATTTGGCCTAAATGGAAAGATGCGATGTAGGTTAAGATGGATTCTATAACGAAGAGGAAGGTTTTTGAGCCAATGATGCCAACACCTCCTAACATAAAACCTATTGACTAATGGGTCTTCGTTAGAAAGTGTAGTGAGAAAAAGAGATGGTAATCTTGCCTTATGGCGCAAGGCTTCTCATAAAATGCCCTGGAATCGACTACGATGAGACATATTCTCTCGTAATTGATGTCATTGCACTCTACTACCCTGTCAGTTTGGTAGTTTTCGAATTACTGAACATGCAGCTTACAAATGTGGTCACTACGTATCTCTATGGGGATCTAGATACAGAATATACATGAAGGTTCATGGTGAACTTCATTTACCCAAGTCAAGTAGCTCTAAGACCACGAAGCGTGTTTACAATAAGGTTGAAACACTCACTAAAGTGACTACTTGATTAGGAAGGGATATGCCCGCGCGTTTCCATTACAAGTTCCGGATTTTATCGCGGTTCATGTTGGACATGATCTTCATTGGAAGCCCTTAAAGAGTTAAGGGAAACCGCTGAACACTTGAAATCCGATTTTGAGATGAAGGATTTTGGGAGAACATGATTATGTCTCAGTTTGGAACTTGAGCATCGTGTTGTTAGATGCTTAGGCATTTTGACAAGGTCAAGCCTTCAAGCACCCTCATGATCGTCCGTAGTCTTGATCCTGAAAAGGATCATCTTCGTTCGAAGGATGATGACGAAGATGCGCTAGGGGCAGAAATGCCCTAGTTAAGTACAATAGGCGCATTATTGTATTTAGCTCCATGCACAAGACCAGACATCTCACATGTTGTGAACTTGTTAACTAGATATAGCTTTGCGCCAACGCGACACCATTGGATTGGTGTAAAAGATATCCTTCAATACTTGAGATGTACTATCGATATGGGCTTGCTCTATCAGAGAGATGATGGATTCGAACCTATCACACACTAGGAACGCCGCCAACACTGCGTCCTCTATCCCCATCCCAGAACCACATGTGTTTTGGAAGGTTTTGCTGATATTGGGTATCTCTCTAACCTACACAAAAGTCATTCCCAAACTGGTTAAGTGTTCACCATGGGTAAAAACCGTGATATCTTGGAAGTCTACATAACAAACCCTAGTCGCTATATCTTCGAACCATGTAGAGATTATTACTCTTCACGAAGTGGTTCGTGAATGTACATGGATTAGATCCATAATTACGCATGTTCGAACAATTGTGATTTGAAGTCTACCACATATGAGCCTACGAGTATTTAGGATAATGTTGCTTGTTTTGAACAAATGAAGCAAGGCTACATCAAAAGCGACAACACCAAGCATAATCAGCAACAACAGACTCTCCTCAAGATCAAAGTGAACTAGGTTCGATCTAAGGACAGTGTGGCAGACTTGCTCATTAAGTCATTGCCTAAATTCCACTTTCGAGAGACATGTTGGTAGCATCGTTTGCGGAAATTACCCGAACTCCCATGACCATAGTCATCAGGGGGAGATGCAGACATCAGGGGGAGATGTCTACATGTATGGTCTCGAAAGGTGAAGGGTGTGTTGTGATCTTTTTCCCCTTCGACCGAGGTTATTTTTGTCCCACTGGGTTTTTGTTACTCGGCAAGGTTTTTAACGAGGCAACGAAAGAAGCACTGCGGTTGGACAACACAAGGGGGAGTGTTTAAAGATAACCCTAATTTGTGTTTGGCCCAAACTCTAGGTTACTTGACCTAGTGGTAATAGGGTTTTAATTATAGATAATCTCAGAGAATATCTTAGAGATATCCATTCAATGTATGATTATCTTTCCTTGTATGATTCAGACTCTATGCATTGTAATCCTCTATATAAAGAGACTCATATTATCAATGAGAATACACAACAATTTCCCCTCAATTTCAGTTTCCCTGCAACAATATATTCAATTTCACTCATGAGACAAGTTTTTTTGCATCTTTGACCAAGTCCAAACGACAAGCAAGGAGGTTATTATCTCTAACAAGTTCAAATGACGACAAGTTAGAAGAGATAATGTTCTATTAGCCTTGATTCAAGTCTTGGTCAAATTTTTGACCAATTCAAAAGATAACAAGTGATAAAGTTAAGCTGTTATTCAAATTCAAATACAAGGCATTAGCTATCCAACCACTACTATATAAGGGTGGCCATGCTGAAGAGAGGAAGGAGAGAAACACCAAAGACACAGGCAGCAGAGGGGAGAAGAAGACGCTATAGAGCAGAAGAAAAAAAGAAATACAGAGAGGAGGAGACATAGAGAAGAAAAGAAATCTGCAATCTGCAGGTATATATATGCCTTCCTTGTGATACATGCATATCCAATTAATCCTTGTATGCCTTATGGCACTTTAAGACTCTAATCCTTGTATGCCTTATGGCACTTTAAGACTCTAATAGGCCGTTCATGAATGATCACAACTATTAGAGTCTTCCCATACCAGTCAAGACGACGTTGTTGCTGCTCTCAAATGCTCGAGCATTGAAACAAGAGTGGTTGTTCATGAACAGCCAAGTTTCATGCTCAAAACTCCTCCGTCACGGTGCTGCTCCTTCAAGAGTTATTGCATAAAATGGTTGTTCATGAACAGCCATTAAAGTGCTAAAAGTTCCCTTCAGAATGACACTACCATGGTCGTGAAGGAATTGTGTCGTAAAACAATCATTTTGATGTAATTATTATTGTAATTATTATTAATAAAAAAAAGGGCAAGTTTATTGTTCATTGCTTATATTTAATATTTGATTGAACAAGGTCCAAGGAATATGAGTTAAAGAGAAAGTAATCTAAAGAGTTAGATGTGTGAGACCTTTACTCTGTCACACTCTTATCCTAAAAGGTTCGTAGTCATAGGATTATCACCTGGACATTGATAATCCGGAAAGACTAGCACATACTATATATACTCAATATGGAGGATGATATGTCTCTTGTCATTTGTGTAGAGACACTAATACAAGTATGTGGGTGATCTTAACTTAAAAATTACACTAAACGCGATCATTAGAGTTCTTGTATGGAGTCTTACTCACATGTCAAACTTGAACTCTAAATTGCAATAATACAAATTAGTCCTTTGACCTGAGACACCATAGTTGTCTTATGAGTGAATGGATTATCTCTTGATGATGTAATAATATTATGTCCCGTAATGGATATAATAGATGCATTCATTGGTATAATCAATTTGATCATGGAGACATGTGAGTGTACAATAAGGAATCTCTATCCTTAAGTAAATAAGGTGTATGTTCAAAGATGTGATTCAATGAGTCTTTGGCCAAAGCATTGAAGAGATTAAAAAGGAGTTTCTAATCACATTCTAAGAATCACATAAGAATGAAAATCACATTAGGGGATTGACATATTAATTCCATACCCTGATGATGTGATTTAGAACATAGTGTTAGAGAAGGACCGTATTGTATTGTAATTCCAATTGAATAGGTTCTTTGTCATTCTATATTAACTAGGGTAGTCATGATATGTTGCAAGACGTTACTCATGACTTGTGAAGTCCCCGAAGATTAATAAACATTTATAATTCTAATAACAAGGGAGAATCAAAAATGAAGTTTTTGATTCGTAAACAAAATAGAATAGTTTCTATAAACTTCACTGCCTTGTTAATTAGAACCTAAGAGATCGCACACCATATAAGTGGATCCTTGAGATTGTATATGAAGAAGATTAAACAAGAGTTGGTTATGACTAAATAATTAATTAGATTTATTATTTGAACATAATTAGGAGTTTCGGGTAAAACCGAACCTATTGGGCCTAAACGATTGTCGGGTTTTTTTGGTGTGGACTTGGGCTTCACTAAATGAGATTTAAATGAAAGCCCAAGATACATTTTTAGTGTCCAATAGAATATATGGACCAGGCAATATATTGGCTTTATGAAAGTCAATATTTTTCTTTTAGTAATTGGATTTATTTCCTATTATATAAAGTGAAAGCATGGACAAAAATGATAAGTGTGTCTCCACACTATTATTTTCAGATTTGAGAGAGAGAGAGAGAGAGTTCTCCCTTGGTCCATTACAAAATTAAAAGGAAAGAAGAACACTTGCATAATTTCTTCTTTTCTTTCATCTTTCTTCATCTCTTGATTCACTTGGTGAAGATCCTTAGAAGCCATATACTTTTGTGGCTTTACTTGTTACATCAAGGAGAAGATCACAAGCACAAGAAGCAGTTCTTAATTCAAGGTGCTTCAAGGTGGAGGAAACACACACAAGGAGATATCAAGGAGAGGAACTTTGGTGGTTCACTTGGATCGGATTAAAATCACACTCCAAGGGTGAGTAGAACATAAACTACCTCTTTGTTCTTCCTTACTATGCATGCTATGTTTATATACATATTACAATAAGTCAAGATCATGGGTTAAAGGAATGGATTTTATGTTTAGTTAGTAGTTTAATTGTTAAACTAATTCCGCACTAATTAAAAAGTTTTGAAATCCATCCATTCCTTCAAGTCGTCCTACTTACGAGAACTGAGGTCGTTCATGAACACGACCAAAGTTTTCTCCATGATCGACCAACGCTTTCAGTTGATTGTTATTTGAAGTTGACAAGAAGTTGTTGCTGATCATGACTCCACAAAGTGAACAAATCTGCAGTCAAGTGGTTTTTGCTCCAACTGATACATATGAGTTCAAAGAAATACCAAAACTGGAAAGAGAATAAATATCTCGGCACCAAAATTAATTAGTTGATTAATTATTAAATGGCTGCAGAAAAGCAATACAAACGACTGGACCATTTGGTATTTTAATTGCCAACATTTTTGGTCATATAAACCAAATCAAGCCACTGCAGTCACCTAGTCACAATAATGGGAACCAAAAGAAGACAGCACGGTGGCATTAATCAAACAAATGAAGATGGCAACAAGCACTTCGAGAAACAATATGGTCTGTAGTTGAATACCTACACACGCCAAAACAAAAGCTACACCTAAACATGAGGTTTGCATTAATTAAAGAAGCTTGCCTATTACATGAAAGTTGGGTGCAGCATCTCTTTTTGAAGCAGTGGTGCAATGCAAGATTACTGGTGCAAACAAACTAAACTAATGGAAGACAAGATCTTTCATTGATTTGAAGACTAGCATGGTGGAAAAGTCTTCGGCCATCCCGGTTTATTAGGCCTCCTCGAATACAACTGAAAGCAAACCTATCTCATGTATCCGGTTCAAAATAAATGATTAGACGCTCACCAATATTGCATGTCCACTAAAAGTGACACGAGTTGGGCCTCCTAAAAATAAAAAGGAGAAGAAAGCTCATCAACAGAGGTCTACTGCAAATTCCGAGCTCGAAAGTTCCATTCATCGAAAATAAAAGTAGGGACTCGACATGAAAACTCAACTCTTTGCAATGGGTGTTCAGATCACTTTTTGAGCTCGAGCCCGATTAATTTGTTCGTCGACAAGACCATCTGCAGCATAAAGCCCATTTTCAAATATTGGGCTCACTGTAAAGCTTAGTACATCAGGACCCCGGATCAAATCAACTGACACTCTACAATCTGGATGTCTACACAAGAAATACATTTGACGGATTCAAGAAATATATACATCCATCGAGCACAAAAGTTGGTACAAAGCCAGAAATACAAATTCCTATGAACTACAGTCGGTTTGATCCCACAATGGGTATGTAGGCAATCTAGCAACCCACTAGATGCAACTACAAATCCAAACAGAATCCCTAACTCCACCAGTCAAATTCAGCCAGTCCTAAATTGACTCATTGACTCAAGTCAAATTCTCCCAACACCAGAAATACAAATTTACAAGAAGTACAACGGTTTGATCCTTCATCGAGGGTATGTAGGTAATCTAGCGACCCACTAGATGCAACCGCAAGTCCAAACAAAATCTCTGACTCCCTGGTTCATCCAATCTGAATCCTTTGCCTCATAAGTCAAATTCCGCCAAATACCAGAAAACGTCACAGCCTTTGGAAACAAATCGAATCCCTGATTCACTTACACCAAATTTGTCCAAACACTATTCCTATTCCAAAAAGGAACTCCAATGGGTCATTCACCCGTTGGAATTCTTGAACTACGAAGGGCTTGATCCCTTTCCAAGGGTACGTAGGCAACCTATTCAGATATCTGGATACAGCCACAAAAACAAACAAACAAACGCACACATCCCCAACATTGATTTCTTCATAAATGGAATCAAAGGGTGTTTCCCTGTAATGGGGATTGTAATTAAAAGAAACATTATGTCTTGAATGAGTCGAACCCGAACTAATTAAAACTCTATTCCTTAATGAATACGAGCGAAATTATGTTTGGTGATATTTTCGCTCACCGTGTGCAATTTTTACTCAACATAAGTTTTGGCATGCCCAGTAGGACCCATTCTCTTTTTCATCTCCATTTATGATATAACAAATCATATGTGCTACTTATTTGCCACAGGATACAAGATGGCACCACAAGTTACAGTGTATTTCCAAGAGCTTAAAGTTATTGGGTCGAAGGCTGGACAAGCAACACGAGTTAAACATCGTGTTTCATTTACCATTGATCAAGCTCCACTGACAAGAAATGTTTAGAAGCTCAGCCATGATGTTAGAGTCATCAAGACCGCTACGCTCAAGCACTCACAAAGGCTCTGCTCCAACGATGCCTCATCAGCCACACCATCGCTCTGATTCCACCAACGCAGAACACCAAGGCAAACGCTGTCTCTAGGTAGGCGACATTGCCACCAAACACTGATCTCAGAAGCCGGGCATAGATAAGTCATTCTCAGAAATATTCCTTACAGAGAACCAGCACCCACCCTAGTGGATGGACTCGTTCGTTGATTATCTCTCCAAGGGTATCGAACCATCAGACAAGACTATTGCCACCAGGCTCTGCAGAAGAGCAACGGTGTACATAGTCCAGGACGGGAAGTTGTACAGGAAAGGAAGGTCCTTCCCTCTTTTGAAGTGCATCTCCCTTGAGGAAGGGCAGCGAGTCCTCCTATCCCTGCACAGCGAAGTCTGTGGAAACGACGCCGGGGCGAGAAACTTAGCTTTCAAAGCACTGCATACAAGGTACTATTAGCCCATCATCAAGCAAGATGCAAAACATATTGCTAGCGCCTGCCTTAAGTGCCAGCAGTTCGCCAACTCCCTCTTGCACCATTGGTACCACTCTCGATTATCATCGCCCTTTGGGCATACTGCTAATAGGGACTTGATTTCATTGGTAAATTCCCCACAGCACCAGAGCAGTTAAAGTTCGCCATTGTCACTGTGTATTACAACACCAAGTGGGTCAAGGCCGAGGCTTTAGCCATGATCACAGTTGCCAATGTTATCAACTTCCTGTGGAAAAACATCTATTACCGATTCAGAATCCCTGAAACAATCATCACCGATAACGATGCCCAGTTCGATAACGATACACTCAGGGTCTTCGTTGGCTAGTACAACACAGAGATCCGATACGCCTCCCCCGCACACCCACAGACCAATGGCCAGGTCGAAGCTGTTAACAAAATAATCAAACAGAATTTGAAGAAGAGGCTGGATGATGCCAAGGGTTTATGGACGGAGAAATTGTCATTCCCCGAATTTTGGAATAAAAATTCAAAATCCGAAACATGAATTACCACAACTCAAAATAATTATCCTGAAAATTTCTTTTTCTTAACAACCTCACCACACAATTTAATTTCAAATCCCGAATTTAGTCTCGAGTAATTTTACAACTCACTCACAAATTAAATTGTAAAGCTCTAAATGAGCATAACAAACCTCACAACTTAATGAAATCAAATAAATGCTGCAACTCCTAAACAGTACGATCACCTCCCTGGTTATCCTGACCTGCAGGAATATCTGCTACACCATTTAAATAGTGTACCGGGATTGCAACAACACAAAACCCGGTAAGCTTTTGAACCTCGTATGAGTAAAAAGAAAGAACGGTTATTTAATTAATTCATAAACATTTTCACCCAATTCAACGCTCAACACTTTCCACATCCACAAGAAACCACAATCTCATAATCAATCACCAAATCAACAAATCCACACAAAACCTTAACTCACATATTTTTTCTCAAAACCCCGAAATCGTATTTATAAAAATACGGTATTGACAGACTAGAGTTCTAATTGAATCGCAGCCCGTCACCTGGCCCAGGTTATGGCATCAGACATATTTATCTTTATTGTATTTCATTAATATGTATATGTATATACATATTTAGAACGTCCGATACTCGTACTTAATCTAGCCTCATTACCTGACAAGGGTTGTGGCATCTAATTCACTCAACCAATCGTATCCCATCATCCATCTATATTAGAGCGTCCGATTCCCCCATACAGGTCACTACGTTGACCCTAAATCCATAAATGAGCACAACAATATATTTTCAAACAATAAAATCAACTCATCCAAGATACACAATATTATTATGAAATTTAAGCATCTGAAAAATAATCCACATCATCATTCCAACTCAATCACATCATTACTCATCAACACACCACCCAATATATATATTCCACGTATATATATATATATATATATATATATATATATATATATATATATATATATATATATATATATATATATATACGTGGAATATATATATATTGGCGTAATCATTTACTCAGTGATGGCCACTAATACCATCTATAGTTCACACAAGAAAATCGTGAAATTCATTTGTATAATTAAAATTCATTTTACTTACCTATAGACTGTAGTTGATCAAGTCCATGTGATTTTAAAAACAAATATTTAATCCATAAATATTTTTAACACAATTATGACAAAATAAATAAATTAAAGCACTCGGTTCGTAATATGAACCACGTAAGTTTTACTCACCTCGAAACTCATGCTGCGTCTTCAACTAAAATACAAATTACAATAATCCAAATGCTCATCAACTCAAGCAATCGAGTATCTAATCAAGTATGGTCTTTACTTAGCAAACGAAGCAAGAAATAAGCTTAAACGACGATCCAACGGTCGGATTCTAAAATAAAGACGATCCAACGGTCAGATTCTAAAATAAAGATGATCCAATGGTCAGATCGAATTTAAACGATGATCCAATGGTTAGATCCTCACGGATCACCCTTGGAAACATCCGATCAAAATTATACGAAAATCCGACGGATGGATCTTCACGAATCGCCTCCGGGATCACTGTTTTACAATTATACGAAGATCCAACTGTCGGATCTTCACCCGTGACCTCACAACGTCATCGGGACAGTTATACGATCAACATATTAAAATTTGAAGTAAAACCGATGGTATGATCTCCGTAATCGTAAACCGAAGATAAAATGTAAAAACCGTTAATAGTAGCGTAAAAACTTAAATTGACTATTAATCAACTTTTTCTAACATGACCATGTTATATATCAAAACGCTCGTATGGATGCGTAGATCATCGTCCAAATAATATAAACTCAAAATATGGTCTGACGCACACACGCGGCGGTCAACGCCAGTCAACCACCTCCGATACAAAAGTTGTCAACTACAAACTTCTTCAAAATGAAATTATGAACAACTTTAATACCTGACTTTTTTTTAGATAAGATCTAGATCGTCCTAGATCGAGTTTTGAAGTTGGATTAATCTCGATCGCTCGATCAGATTCCATACTCAATCAGGGACGTCGAAACCTTCAACTCTTGATCTACAACTCTACACTCAAAATCGTGATATAAGCAACATATGGGGATGATCAGGAGGATGAGGATATCACGAAAATGGGGATGATCGGCCCGTGTAACGCCGGCACGGAGGGGATCCGATCGGGTCGGCCTCCTCGTCTGGGGTTGCTTCAATCCATGGCAGGGGGCAGCAGTTGGGGAAACCGAGGGCGCGGAGCGGCTGGGCGAGGTGCGGAGAGCTCGGGGGAGGTCGGGTCCAAGGGCGGAGGTGGCAGGAGGGCGTCGTTCCGAGCGGGTCGGGTTTGAACTATCCGGACCGGGGTGGGGGGGGGGGGGGGGGGGGTTTCCGCGAGCGAGAGAGAGAACCTGGGGGGGGGGGGTGCTTAAATGCAAAAATCTGATTTTTTCGTCCTTAATAAAAAAATCAGATTTTTTTTTTTATATTTATAGAAAAATTCCAATTTTCAAAAATTCATAACTTATTCATACGAACTCGAAATATAGCGTTCCATATATGCACGAGATCGTATTGATGAGCTCTACAACTTTCATGAAGGAAGGTTTTCCAAATTTCATGATCCCTTAAATAACGTTCGTTTCGAAAATAAAATTCGTTCGTAACCCCTTTCCTTTCACAACGACATACGAAGCAAGCCCAAAATTCATAATTCATATTATTGAACAAATATTTAATTACATTTAATTTATTTAAATTAAATTTCGGGTCTTCACGGTCTACCCTCCTTAAATGAATTTTGTCTCGAAATTCAAGCATGCTCGTCAACAAAAAGCTGAGGATACCTCTTCCTCATGTCAGACTCCAATTCCCATTACGCATCACCCTCTTCATGATGACTCCACAACACCTTCACAAGATCAACCTCCTTCCTACGAAACTTCTTTGTAGACCTATCCAAGATACGAACAGGTTCAACTGCAAATGTCACATCTGTGTTTACTTCAATCGTACCATGATCAATCATGTGGGACTCATCTCAGACATACTTCCTGAGCATAGACACATGGAAGACATTGTGCACACCCGACATGCTAACAGGTAAAACAAGTCGATATGCCAAGTTTCCAACCCTTTCCAGAATCTCAAAGGGTCCAACATACTTCGGTGCAAGTTTTCCCTTCTTGCCAAATCGCACCACACCTTTCATAGGTGAGACCTTCAAAAACACATGATCGCCTGTCTCAAACTCTAAAGGTCTCCTCTTCAAGTCAGCATAACTTTTCTGTCTACTCTAAGCGGTTCGGATTCTGTCTTGAATAGTATTGACCTTCTCAGTAGTCTCTTGAACAAGTGCAGGACCCAAGAGTCATTTCTCTCCTACTTCTGCCTAACAAATAGGGGTCCTACATGGTCTACCATAAAGAGCCTCATATGGGACCATGTCGATGCTGGAGTGATAGCTGTTGTTGTAGGCAAACTCTACCAATGGCAAATGATTTGCCCAACTTCCCTTAAAGTCCATAACACAAGCTCTAAGCATATCCTCCATCACCTGATTCACTCTCTCAGTCTGCCCATCTGTCTGTGGATGAAATGCAGTGTTCATTGCAAGAGATTTACCAAATGCCTTATGGAACCTACGTCAGAATCCTAAAGTGAAACGAGCATCACGATCAGAGACAATCATCACAGGCACACCATGAAGCCTCACTATTTCATTCACATACAACTTACACAACGCATCCCCTGAGTACGTTTTTGCCACCAGAAGAAAGTGTGCTGACTTGGTCAACCGGTCAACAATCACCCAAATCGAGTCATAACTTTTTCTGGACCTAGGCAATCCAGTCACAAAGTCCATGGAGATATCTTCCCATTTCCAAACATGAATCGACAAGGGATTCAACATTTCTGCTAGTCTCTGATGCTCTGCCTTCACTTGCTGACATATAAGACACTTCCACACATGTTCTGCCACATCCCTCTTCATTCCATACCACCAAAACTGCCTTTGTAGATCCATATACATTTTAGTACCTCCTGGATGTATAGTGTATCGAGACCTATGTGCTTCCCGCATGACCTCCTCCCTGAGGTTATCAACACTCGGTACATACAATCTCCCTCGAAATCTCAACCCTCCATCTACCCCAATCATCCACACGGAAGGGCCCTCCACATCTGGATCAGCAGTCATCTCAGCAATCCTCGCCTGAGCAAACTCATCAAGTGTCTGACCCAGAATGATCCTGGAGATTAGGATGGGCTGTAAGGTGATACTACCGAGAAAGACTTCATGTCCTGCTCCTGCGGGCATAAGGTCAAACTCTGATACAGCTTCTAACATGCGCCACTCTCACACCATAATCGATGTCATGATTACTCAAGGTTTCCTACTCAAAGCATCTGCCACTACATTCGTCTTTTCGGGATGATACTCCAAGGTGAAATCATAGTCCTTGATGAGCTCCATTCATCTTCTCTGCCTCATGTTCAATTCCTTCTGGGAGAATAGATACTTCAAACTCTTACGATCAGAAAAGAGTTCATAAGTTTGTCCCGTCTACGACATGCATCCGGTAGTCCGACACTCGAGCTACCTCGCTTTGGTGGAGGTCGGCCAGTACCTTGCTAGGAGGCCACCTTCCCATACTCTCCAAGAGGCTTCAAGAGAAGCAATATGTCTATTATTGTCCCACATCAGAAATATAGAATAGAATGAGACTTCCTTTACCTATAAAAACAAGTCCTCCCCTTCTTAGAAGGGAAGGATCCATGATCCCCAACTTGTATCACTACGAAAGGCTACTTGGCCTCACTCTTAGTGGAATCTCGAAGTGGATATAGTCTTGCCTCAAGGGCAAAGTGAACCACTATACATGCTTGTGTCAATCTTTCTCTCCCCATCATGCTTCTTACTTTAGGTCCCGTATTCTCACACAGAAACAAGTGTATCGCTCGCCACTACAACGCCAGGTTCATCCCTCGCCACCTCTCTATCGGGGACTGGGTGATGAAGGAAAAAATGCCAACTCCAACAGGCCTAAAAACGACATGGGAAAGGCCATATGAGTTCACCGAGGTCGTCGGACCCGCTACCTTTTATCTAAGAGGAGCATATGGTATTACCCTCCTGCATCCCTGGAACGCCCAACACCTCCGCTACTACCCCAAGTGGAGAGCAGCACACCGTTACACAGTCTCCACCTAGCCATCACTACACCAAAAACCTTATTAGACAATGGTAGAAAACCGTTGTGGGATTTAGAGACCCACCGTTGTAGACCGAGCCATTATCTGTTGAAAACTCAGACAACGGTGGAACACAATTGTGTGAGAAACACACAGACAACAAGTATGTGTTATAACCGTTATGTGATAGCTCGACAGATGGCTCGGCAGATGCCAAGCTCATCTACGCAGCAGTTGACGCCCTGTCTTCAGACAACAGTGCTAGTTTTAAGTTATTGTATGTTAAGCGTGTCAGACAACATATTTTTATTTTGTCTGTTGTCTGATTGATCTTCAAACTTCAGTTCTTGGACTATATCTGTTGTGTGATTAACTTTAGGACAACAAAGTTCAATTGGTTCTGTTATGTGATTAACTTTTACGGCAACATAGTTCAATTAATTCTGTTGTGTGATTAACTTTTAGGACAACAGAGTTCAATTAATTCTGTTGTCTGAGTATAAATTAGAAGATATTGATTCGTTAAAAACCAATGTGTGATATGATTGATTACAATGTGTTTTAATCCCATTTTTGACCATTCAGACAACATGCAGTGATCATTATATTTAATATGTTGTGCAATCATTTGAACATCTCATTCCTGAATTAGATTGTGCATTCATTTGGTCCATTTATCAAACGAACAGTATGTCATTAACTACAAACATTGCAAACCATCAAATGAGAAATCTAACCAATACAAGAGCAAAAAAGGGTGTATTTCCCAATAATTGAAGCAAACATTTTAAACAAGAAAAAAATTATAGTGCGTGCCCATCTACATGGGACATCATCTCAAGAACAGAATTATAGGACTCATACATAAAAGCTGCAGTAAGCTGGAGCCTTAAAAGCTAACCTATCCAAAGAAGCAAACTCTGTGATGAGATTTTTTTGCCGGTAAGGAGAAGATTATCCCTACTCAAGCATAGTTCTGTCTGATCATATCAGATGCTTTGGCAAAAATCAAGCACCAAGGAAGTGAATATTACATGACAATTCATTGTTTCAGCCTTGTGTTCTCTGGATCCAGTCTAGAATATCTGAACAATCTTCATGTCTGATAAAATGCCTGCACGATTGCATATAAACAAAACTATTAGCCCTTTTTGCCAACTCAACAATAACTAAAACCATTCAATGTTCATATACTATACCTGTTCTTAGTTCGGTTGCTCTTTAGTTCATACACTTCTCGGCGGCTTGACAATTCTTTCTTCATTTGCAGTGATTCAGGCACAACCCAATTTCCACTTTTGTCATGGTATGCATCACAAATAAAGTTTAGAACAGTATCCTGCAAAACTTGTCCGGTGTGAGATGAGTACACAAAATTTACATGAGCATAATTTAACAATTCCAGATGCCCATATTGATTAATGGCAAAAAAAAAAAAATTGCTAAAGCTAATATGTCTAACCATTCACAGGTGCAAAGAAATAGTGTGGGAAATAATACATAAAGCTGAGGGGAGAGTTACCTACATCTCTAGCAAATAATGGAAACAAATTGGAGAGCATACCAAGGATTTGGAACCGTCAAGCCAGTGATAGATATGCTCGTTACGAAACCATGTCAATTGCCGTTTTGCAAATTTCTAGACAATGAAATTGCGCATTACTTGTCTAACACAACCCAACTAGCTTGAGCTCTCTTTGCCTCTACTGCCACAGACCCAGAAGGTGATCTATAAATAATCTTTATCTTCACGTTTATCTGCAAATGAGGGCATGATGAATTAACAAAAATGCAAAAGAAGTATCATCAATAAGAACACACACACACATATACATAACAGTGCAGTTACCTTATTTGGATCATAAACTTCATGAAGCTGAAGCTATGATGCACGGAAACGCGAAAATGCCCTCGTATCCCGTATCGAAACGGGAAACGGGTACGAAACGTGTCAGAAACGCTCGGAAACGGCCAGAAACACGTATACTGATTTGGATACGGATTGGGTACGGGCGTATCCTATGTGTAAATAAATCGGATACGTGGGAGTAATCCTGACTTTTTACCCCTACAAAAAAAAAAGACTAAACTCAGATCGAGAGAGAGCTTCAGCACAAATCGCAGAAGAAGCAGAGTAGCAGACAGACCCAGATCAAGAGAGAGAGGAGAAAAATCGCAGTCGGACCGACCCAGATCGCAGTCGTCGCTTCGGTTACTGGTCTTCTTCGGTTCCTTTGATTCTCGTCTGGTCTTCTTTGCAAGTCGGACCGACCCAGATCGAGAGCGAGAGAAGAAAAATCTCAGAATCTCAACCACTTCGGTTGCTGGTCGGTCGCATACCCAGACCCAGTCTTCTTCGATTGCTAGAGTTCCTCTGCTGCTCGTCTGGTCTTCTACTGCTTCGTCAGACCTTTTCTAACTCATGAGTTGTGGAGTTGTGGTAGTATTGTGATAATTTGTGATCAATTATTTGATATTTGTTATTTGTTGTTCTGCTGGGTTGGGTATGATTTGTTATTCATATTTGATATTTGTTGTTCTGCTGGGTCGGGTATGATTTGTTATTCATATTTGATATTTGATAGTGTGATAATGTGTGTATATATATATGTTTTTTTTTAATTATATAAATATTTAATTGGCGTTTCCTTTACGTACCCGTATCCAATTATATTTAAGATTTGCCGTTTCTACGTATCCGATCGTATCGTATCTGGATACGCGTACCCGTATCGGTGCTTCTTAGAGCTGAAGGATCATCTGAGAGCAGGAATCTGAGATATCACCTTTCAGCTCTGAGGTTGTTCCTAACTGAGACTTCTTGTTACCACTTGCACAGTCCCTGCGAATCTTGGGAAGCCCCATAATTTTTTACCTGAAAATTAGGGCAAATAACTTTTAAGTTAAGAAATTGTGTAAATGGAAAGGGTTGCAGGAATAAAGCCCAAAAGGTCATCTTCAGTTAGTCCACTAAAACTTAAGTGTATCACAATAGTCACGGGAAGATGAGGATCCATTGTTCACATGACTGCCATGAAGTTGAATCACATAGCAACATACATATATCTAACTTCAAGAACCAGAACACGGAGAAACTTAACTCACCATTAAATGAGAGGCAACAAGAATTCAAGTAATCATATTCAAGCAGTATATACTGGTAGGTACATGAATTACATCAAACAACAAAAGTGCAAGAGGAGTAAACAAATTGTCAATCCCCTTAAAAGCAGGAGAAGTAAAGGAACAAACAGATAAGGCATCTTTTGCAAGGAAGCAGAATTAAGAGTAATAATTCCAAACTAGGCATATTCAGCAAAATACGCAGATCTATCTATCAATATCACTGAACATGAAAATAGGCATAAATTAACTGCATAGTGAAAATACCTGAACTTTGAGATGGGACAACTACAAGCAGTGTAATGCAATCTCCAGGTTGAACGACATGAGTCTATGCCCAAACCAGAGCAGTCTTGGGAATCTCCTTGGACGCCTTAACTGCAACCACCACCTTCTCAGCGTCATCTGATCCTTTCTCCTGCTTCACCCTCTTCTGTTCTCGACTCGTTGCAAAATTATCACCAATTTTTTTTAGCCACCTTGCTCGAAGCCCTCAACTATCAAATGCTGCCCTCAATGATTCCCATATCCACAAAAACAAGAACAAAAGCAAATTTCCAAAAATAGTTTGCCTCCACAGTGCTAGATTGGCAGGCATGAACTAGCAGACACGCTCCTAACTCTACCCTGTAGCCGCCCAGCAGTAGCCACAGCCCCAATGGAAAAGACCCTTGTTACCAATTCACCTATACTCCTCAAGAATCAAAACCCACTTGAGTCCTTGCTTGCTCTGCTTTCAGTCACTTCAGGCAATTAAAACAAGTATGAATGCTTCCAAATTGGTAACAATATTGATATTCCCAGGTACCATTTTGCCCCTGAAAGCAAGATATAGATTCCCTCTTCTGATAAAAGCACTGTAGTGATTTCACACTTTTCTGACCCCTAGAGAAAAAGGAGTGTAGTCATAATATAGAGTTTTTGGCTGGAATTGCAGGATATGCAAAACGACACACAGGTATAGTTGCCCTCACTACTGTGTCCCTGCTCTTGATCCTTCAAATCACTGGGTCAATATGGTGAAATAAATAGCTCAAAAAGGTAAAACCAACAGAAATCATCGAGTCAATTTGGATCCAATGAATAATTGCCCAACCCCTTTAGCCCTTCAGATTCCCACAAGATGATGATAATGATGATGATGTACCAGTACTGCTACAGAGTACGATCAAATCAAATCAGCAACATATGACCAAAAAGGTGGAAGCTGCATAACTCTTTTGCTGCAGCAGATGAACTCTCATTTCAAACCCCACAAACAACTCAAATGAAACCTGCAATCTGTTGAAACCAAATTTGATGAGACTCAACTGGGAAAAACAAACAGTCTGGATGGAGTGTAGTAAAAATCAAGGGAAGAAGAAGAAGCAAATATACAAAAACGAACATCGTGATCCCAACAATTTCCTATTTCTCTTTTGGGGTCTTCCCAGCAACCAAACACATAGCAACAAAATCAAAGAACAATACTTTTTAAAATCAACACCACCATTAAACTAAACCCAAAACTCCACCCCAAGCTTAATGCTTAAACAATCAAACCATTTTCAAATCCCATATTTCACACCCACCACGTGAAAACCATTCAAAAAGACAAAAAAAGGGAACAAATCTTCAAAATGCAGGAATAGAAACAACACCATAACCACGACAATAGTTACAAAATATAACCATTGAAGCTTAAACCCAGAAGCGGAAGCATTACCGAGTTAGCAAATCTTGGGTTTGGTCTCTATGCTCTGTTTTGGGTTTGTACCAATTCAAACTTCCAATCCAAGGGAATAGAGGGACTTACAGAGTTCGAGATTGAAGGCGGCGCGTATTACAAAGCGAGTCTGAAGCCGCCGAGATGAAGCACTGGAGCTGCGGTGGCTTGGGAAGAGCTGCGGTGGTTCGGGGGAGCTGCGGTGAAGGCGTGGACAAGTGATACAGAGACGCGGTGGCTTGGTAGGGAGAGACCGGAGAGCGAATAGGAGTTTTGGGGATCGAATGGTTTAGGCAGATTAGGTCTCAATGTCTCATTGATTTGGGGATCGAATGGTTTAGGCCGTTTCAGATGTCGCGAAAAGGAAAGGAAAAAAAAAAAACCCGCCTTGCCGCCCAGATCGCCCAGACGAAAGCTCAGGCTCCATTACCTTTCTCATTGGAAGACCAACACAAGCCCAGAAATCCCAAATCGAAGAGAGGACGAAGAGCCGTAAAAACCCCAAATCGAGTAGCTGTGAAACCCCCAAATTGAGTAGCCCACAAATCCCCAAATTGACGTTGTAAACCTAGAGATCGAAGAACCCTAATCTTCATCGGATTGAAGAACCTCCTCCTTCTTCCCAGTTCCTAATACGCAGAACCCTATTTCGTCGAGATAATAGAACCCTAATCTCGGTGGTGATGTGTGTAGGTGAAGATCATGATGTAGATGGAGGAAGGGATTGCGGAGACAATAGGGAGAGGAGCAATCTAAAAAAAGAGACAGTAAAGAGGAGATGATGTTTTGAGGAGAGATGCTCAAAGAAAAGGTCATTTGTTATTTTGTTGAAGTGTTATTTTGTGCAAGTGGGAGATAATAGCTATCAAGGCGCGGGGGTTTGGTTTTTTTTAATTTTGTATTCATAAATCAGACAGTACATATATATATATATATATGGTCTGATTATACATAGTTTAAATTTAAGCTGAGGGAAAGAGGGATAGTTCCCGCCTATGTGCAATCATAGTACCAGTTTTGGCGCTAGGGATAAGTATTTCTCATTTAGACAACACAAATAAGAAATTACGTTGTAGGAGTACATATATGTAACCTACATTTCGATCAAAGTTTGTTCATTTTAGAGGAATGAATAACATTTTGGATGCATTGAAATTTTGCCAGTATATATCTTCATTACTTGGACAACACAAAGTGAAAAACTGTTGTATGATATTTTGCAAGCTACACTCATACAACAGATATAACTATTCTGTTGCCCTTTGGAGTATCAATTTCGAGCCAAATTTGAGTTAGGCTAGGAAGGAAATCTGCCGCTGTTTTTTTTTTTTTTCCATTCACACAACAAACTATTCTAATAACTATTGCGCAATGACCTACTAGCTAAAAAGTTCAGAATTTTAACCACCTTACACAACGCAAGTTTTGTACGTGTTGTATGATTCACTTTTCTTCATCACACAACACTTTTTTTTTTCGTTTTGCAAAAGGTGTTGTGTGTTTAAGTTATTAGTGTAGTGCATCGCCTCCACCCCCATAATTGTAAGCACTATCTCTTCTTTTCTCAATTGAATGTATTTTGCAAATCCCTCGTGCAGTCATGAATGAAATGCTCTCACCATGACTGAAATGCAAATCGCCATACTTATCAATCGCACCAAATAAGCGCCAACGTTTACCGTGTGAGGACCCGAAATTTCAGTTAAATATTTTGTAATTCAATATTTCTCAAATTATATGAATTATGAGTTGTGAGGGTGATTCGAATGTCTTTAATTGAGAAATTTGGTTTCGAATGATTATAGTTTCGAAATTCAACGTTATTTAGGGGTTACTAAAAATCGACTTTTTTTACGTAAGGAATTTGAAGAAACTTCATTCATGAAAGTCGTAGAGTTCGTTGATACGAATTTGTGCGTGTGCGGAACACAAAATTCGGAGTTTGTAGGAAGAAGTTATGGCATTTAGAAGTTTTCGATTTTGTATATATATAGGTTACCATTTTTGGAAAAAATCTGAAAAATCAGAAAAAAAAACCTAGATTTCTCTCTCTCTCTCTCTCTCTCTCTCTCTCTCTCTCTCTCTCTCTCTCTCTCTCTCTCTCTCGCGGCACCGAACCGAAAGCAAAAAACATAGCAATCTTCTCTGGCCATTTTCTCACAGCTCCGGCCACCGTTTGAGGTGAAACGAAGCCCAGATCGACTCTACTCCTTCCTGTGAGTCGACTGGTGGTCACCGTTCACCCTCTCATGGCGGCTACGCGGCGGTGGAGCTCAAACACCATCCGAGCCCTAAAAAGAACCAGCCGTGTTTTCTCCTAGCTCCGGCAACGAAAACTTGAGTTCTTTATCTCGTTGAACTCGTATTAAGGAGTAGAACACACAGCAAAAAGGATAGCACATGAAGTGGAGGTTTTCACCCTCGTCGGAGCTCCTATCGGTTTCTGCAGTTTTTCCGTCCAAACCGGACTGTTTTTGGTAAGTTTCGGCCACTTCCACTCATTTTCTCACTTCGTGTTAGTTATGAAAGTTGCTCAAAATGATGAAACGAAGGGGATAAGCTCAGCCCCGACACCATTGGTGGTGGTCGGCGGCGGCTCTGCCCTAAATTCCGGCGGCCCTTTCCGGCCACCTCCGGGGGTATCATGAGCAGTTTCTGCTCATTTTTAGATTCTACATGTCGATACGATCATTTTGATATATAGCATGCGAATTTTGGATATCGTATGAATTAGTTATGAATTTTACGATTTCGATTGATTTCGATCGCTCAATTTGTGATTTATGAAGTTTGGACCGTCCGATAGAATTCTAGTTTTGATATAATGATCATAGGACTGTCCCGGTGACCTTGTGTAGTCACGGGTGAAGATCCGACTGTTGGATCTTCATATAAGTGTGTTTTTGAAATTATACGCTAAGTTAATTATCGTTTTGATTAGGTATTTGACGGATTTGTTAGCGGACGATTATGAATCGTATTTTGGGCTGTAAGAAGACGCAGTAGGAGTTTAGAGGTGAGTAAATCTCACTTGGTTCATTTACGAACCGAATTTCCTTAATTGCTCAATTTATCGTTATGTGTGAGAAAATGGTTTTTAAGAAATGTGTTTTAAAGTATATTCAAAATGAATTTCTTGATGGTATTAGTGAACTATAGTTGGTATTAGTGATCATTCCTGTCTGGATGGTTACGTATATATATATTTACGTGATTATATAGTGAATGGTGTGACATTGAGGTGTAGAATTGTGATAATATGTTGTTGATAATGTTGATAATATGATTTTAATTATGTTGTTAATATTTGATAAATGTTTGTGATGAGCATGTTGATTTTGTGAGTTGAATAAAGGTAGAGAAACGTAGGATTCCGAGGATCGAATGGTCCAAGGATCTTTGGTTAATGATAACCGGAGTGTATGTGTTCTGAGGACAGGGAGGTACAAAGTTCGACCGTTAAATAATAACGGGGATATATTGTTCTGAGGACATGAAATGGTCCAAAGTTCGCGGGTTACTGAGTAACCTGGAGGTGCCGTTACTTGACTCTGGGCCAAGGTGTCAGAGGTAACGAGGCAGTTAGAGCTCTAACGTGGGTGCCAAAGTGGCGATAGTTGTGATTAAGTGCCAAAGTGACGAGAGTTGTGATTTGGTGATTGTGGAAATGTGTTCCATGTTGTCTCATGTGTGTTGGATTGATGTTGCTTGTGGTTGTTGAGATTGTTGGATGTTTACTTGAGATAAATGAGTTGTGGTCTAATAAATCAACCGTTCATTCTTATTTACTCACACGAGCTTTCAGAAAGCTTACCGGGTTTTGTGTTGTTACAATCCCGGTACACTATTCAAATGGTGTAGCGGATAATCCTGCAGGTCAGGATAATCAGGGTGGTGAGCGAGCTGCGTAGGACAGCAGGGTTGAGACCAGCACTTGGTCTATTTTGGTGTGTTTTTGTAGACTCTTGTGAGCAGAACATTTCATTTATGTTAGTATTGTAATAATTGACTAAAGAGATAGTTTGCTACGAGGTTTGTGTTATGGTTTATGAGATATTGGTTTTGAGAAAAAAAAATTTAGGACGTGATTTGTTTAGTTGTATTCATGTTTCGGATTTGAATTTATTATTCGAAATTCGGGGCGTGACAGTTTGGTATCAAAGCGTAAGATACATATTTAGTGATAAGTTAATGCCTTCCGAGTGATGGCCCGTCTGCAGCGGATCCCCATCGGGTGCTCTTCGGTATTAACAATGTCATTGGGTATGTGGGAGTGTTGGGAGTTGTCTAGAACGTTAGGATGTAATAGGAGTTGAATTAACCTCTTTGTGTTAGTAGCTTGGTTAATATGGACTTGTATTTACTTATGCTTTGATTTAAGTGTATACATGTATTAACCAGGTATGCTATGCTCTTTAGGTAATGGATATTGTGGGAGGCAGAGGTAGGGGTCGAGGTAGACCCAGAGGTAGAGGTAGAGGCCGAGGTAGGGGTGAGATTCCACATGTGGGAGTACATGAGGAAGAAGTGGAGGCACCGTTTGCGGAGCAACCTGTTCCACCTGAGGTTGTGATTAATGATCCCGCTCGTCTGTTAGTGTTGGCGAGGGACATTAATCGGTTGGGAGCAACTAAATTTGCGGGAGACACAGATTATATGGTGGCTGATCAATGGATCGAGGATTTACAGACCTATTTTGAGTTGATTGTCTGTGATGAGATCGAGAAGAGGAAGCTAGCCACTTTCATGCTCAAAGATGAGGCTAGGGTGTGGTGGAATTGCACTCAGAGGACTATTGATGTTTCTACCATGACTTGGGATGGATTTGTGAGGATCTTTAGGGAGAAATACTTCCCAGCATCAGTGAAGGAACAGCTGGAGAGGCAATTTCTCTCGCTTACTCAAGGGAAGATGAATGTGAGAGAATATGAGGCAGAGTTCTCCAGGCTATATTGGTTTGTGAAACCATTAGATGCTGAAGACTTGGCTAAGAAGTTTCAGCGGGGGTTGAATGGCTCTATTGAGCGCGATGTGACCATTATGGAGCTGAAGACAAAGGAGCAGATTTTAGCTAAAGCCCTGATCATTGAGCAGCAGAATCTGATCCACAAGGAGAAGCAGACAGTTGAGAGAGATTCTCAAGGAAAAGGGAAGGCGGTTGCAGGGAGTAGTGGGTCCAGAGATTATAGAGGTGGGCTCTGGAAGAGACAGCGGCCTTATTTTCATCATCAGGCTCCAGCCAGGATAGTAGCAGCACCTATCCCTATTCAGGCACCACCTATCAGGCAAGCAGCACCAGCAGCCCCTATGAGGTTTTATAGGTGTAATGAGTTGGGTCATCTTGCTAGGACTTGCCCTAAACTCAAGCCTAGAGCATGTTTTCGATGCGGACAGACTGGACATATTGCCAGGGACTGTACTCAACCTCATATTGTAGGACAGGGTAACCAGCAGAGAACCTTACCTCCAGCACCAGCCAGAGTATTTGCCATCGGCCAGAGAGGCACCGGGGTGGAAGGTATCTTATCCGTTTATAACTATCTTGCTAGAGTACTGTTTGATACGGGTGCTTCCCACTCGTTCATATCTAGTTCTGTGGTAGATGTTTTGGGTTTGACTGCTATACCGCTTACTAGACCTTTATGTGTTACATCGCCTCTTTGCGTATCTCTTGAGCTTAGCATGTTTTGTGATGATTGCCCTATTGCAATTAGTGGTAGAGAGTTCACTGCATCTTTGATTGTGATTCTGGATCACACGTATGATGTGATTTTAGGTTTGGATTGGTTGAGTCCGAACTATGCAGTGATTGATTGTTTTAGAATGATTGTGTCTTTTCATGCCCCTGGGCAACCAGTGTTTCATTATCGATGCCTGAGATCTGACGTTGCCATGAGGGCAGGGATCTTGGCACACATAGAATCAGTGAATAGCACTTCAGAAATTGCAGGGATTCCGGTAGTGGCAGAGTATGCTGATGTGTTCCGGGAGATACCAGGATTTCCTCCGAAAAGGGTAATGGATTTCTCCATTGATGTGATACCAGGTACTGCACCGGTGTCGAGAGTACCTTATCGGATGGCTCCAGCTGAACTTCAGGAGTTGAAGGTTCAAATTGAAGGATTACTTGCACAAGGGTTCATACAAGCTAGTGTATCTCCTTAGGGCGCACCAGTATTATTCGTGAAGAAGAAGGATAATTCACTTCGGTTATGTGTGGATTATCGACAGCTGAACAAGGTGACCATCAAGAATAGGTACCCCTTGCCTAGGATTGATGACTTGTTCGATCAGCTTAGGGAGGCTACGGTGTTCTCCAAAATTGATTTGTGATCTGGATATCACCAGTTGAGGGTGAGGGATGAAGATATTTCTAAGACGGCATTTAGGACCAGGTACGGGCATTATGAATTTCTTGTCATGCCTTTTAGTCTAACTAATGCACCTGCAGCTTTCATGGACTTGATGAACCGCACATTCAGTCTTTACTTAGATACGTGTGTGGTGGTGTTCATTGATAACATCTTGATATATTCAAAGTCGTCTGACGAGCACGTGAAGCATTTGAGGATTGTGCTGCAAATTTTGAGAAGAGAAAAGTTATATGCAAAGTTTGAGAAGTGCGAGTTTTGGCAAAAGGAGATCAAGTTCCTTGGTCATGTAGTTTGGAAGGATGGAGTTTCTGTGGATCCTTCGAAGGTTGAAGCGGTGATGGGTTGGAGTCGCCCCACTACAGTTACAGAGATCCGTAGTTTCCTTGGTTTGGCAGGATACTACAGGCGATTCATTGAGGGGTTTTCTAGTATAGCTTCGGCTTTGACTAAGTTAACAAGGAAGGATACTCAGTTTGTGTGGACAGATGAATGTGAGAAGGCCTTTAGTGAGCTGAAGACTAGATTTACTACAGCTCCAGTGTTGACTGTCCCATCTAGTGGCGGTGGGTTAGTTATCTACAGTGATGCATCTCATCAGGGTTTGGGTTGTGTGTTGATGCAGAATGGGGGTGTAGTAGCATACGGTTCTAGACAGTTGAAGGTGCATGAGCGGAACTACCCCACTCATGATCTAGAGCTGGCTGCAGTGGTGTTTGCCTTGAAGATTTGGAGGCATTATCTTTATGGTGAGAAGTTCGAACTCTTTTCTGATCATAAGAGTTTGAAGTATCTATTCTCCCAGAAGGAGTTGAACATGAGGCAGAGAAGATGGATGGAGCTCATCAAAGATTATGATTTCACCTTGGAGTATCATCCCGGAAAGGCCAATGTAGTGGCGGATGCTTTGAGCAGGAAACCCCGAGGGATCATAGCGTCACTTATGGTTCAGGAGTGGCGTATGTTAGAGACTGTATTTGAGTTTGACCTTATACCCACAGGAGAATGACATGGAATCTTTCTCGGTAGTATCACTTTACAGCCGACCTTGATTTCCAGGATCATTCAGAGTCAGACACATGATGAGTTCGCTCAAATGGTGATTTCGGAGATTATCCTTGTTGCCAACGAGGAAGGTCCATCAGAGTGGACAGTTGGAACTGATGGTGGATTGAGATTTCGATTGAAATTGTATGTCCCGGGCGGTGATAACCTCAAGGAGGAGGTACTGCGGGAAGCACATCGATCTCGATATACTGTACACCCAGGGAGTACCAAGATGTATATGGACCTACGAAGACAGTTTTGGTGGATAGGGATGAAGAGGGATGTGGCTGAGTATGTATCCAGATGCCTTACATGTCAGCAAATGAAGGCAGAGCATCAGAGGCCTGCGGGAATGTTGAAACCTTTGCCGATTCCAGTATGGAAATGGGAAGAGATCTCCATGGACTTTGTGACTGGATTGCCTAGGTCCAGACAAAGTTATGATTCTATTTGGGTGATTGTTGATCGATTGACAAAGTCAGCACACTTTCTTCCTGTGGCAAAGACTTACTCAGGTGATGCTTTGTGTAAGTTGTATCTTAATGAGATTGTGAGGCTTCATGGCGTGCCTGTATCGATCGTCTTTGATCGGGATGCTCGTTTCACTTCGGAATTTTGGCGTAGATTCCATAAGGCTTTCGGCACATCTTTGGCTATGAGCACTGCATTTCATCCACAGACTGATGGGCAGACAGAGAGGGTGAACCAGGTGATGGAGGATATGCTTAGGGCATGTGTTTTGGACTTCAAGGGAAGTTGGGCGGATCATCTGCCATTGGTAGAGTTTGCCTACAACAACAGCTCTCACTCTAGTATTGGCATGGCCCCATATGAGGCACTTTATGGTAGGCCATGTAGGACTCCTATATGTTGGGCGGATGTTGGAGAGAAACAGCTCGTGGGTCCTGCGCTTGTTCGGGAGACTACAGAGAAGGTTACTACCATCCTAGACAGGATCCGTACTGCACAGAGTAGACAGAAGAGTTATGTCGACCTTAGAAGGAGACCGTTGGACTTTGAGGTGGGTGATTACGTATTCTTGAAAGTCTCACCTATGAAAGGTGTGGTGAGATTTGGCAGGAAGGGGAAATTGACACCGAGATACGTTGGACCCTTTGAGATTTTGGAAAGGGTCGGCGAATTGGCATATCGGCTTGCTTTACCTATTAGCATGGCCGGTGTACACAATATTTTCCATGTGTCCATGCTTAGGAGGTACATTCGAGATGAGTCTCATGTGATTGATCACGGTACGATCGAGGTGAGTCAGAATGTGACCTTCGTTGTTGAACCTGTTCGTATCTTGGATAGGTCCACGAAGAGGCTTCGTAGGAAGGAAGTTGAGTTGGTTAAGGTGTTGTGGAGTCATCATGATGAGGGTGATGCGTCATGGGAGCTAGAGTCTGACATAAGGGCTAAGTACCCACTACTGTTTGGTGATGAGTTTGCTTGAATTTCGGGACGAAATTCCTTTAAGGAGGGTAGACTGTGAGGACCCGAAATTTCAGTTAAATATTTCGTAATTCAATATTTCTCAAATTATATGAATTATGAGTTGTGAGGGTGATTCGAATGTCGTTAATTGAGAAATTTGGTTTCGAATGATTATAGTTTCGAAATTCAACGTTATTTAGGGGTTACTAAAAATCGACTTTTTTTACGTAAGGAAATTGAAGAAACTTCATTCATGAAAGTCGTAGAGCTCGTTGATACGAATTTGTGCGTGTGCGGAACACAAGAATCGGAGTTTGTAGGAAGAAGTTATGGCATTTAGAAGTTTTCGATTTTGTATATATATAGGTTACCATTTTTGGAAAAAATCTGAAAAATCAGAAAAAAAAACCTAGATTTCTCTCTCTCTCTCTCTCTCTCTCTCTCTCTCTCTCTCTCTCTCTCTCTCTCTCTCTCTCTCTCAATTTATCGTTATGTGTGAGAAAATGGTTTTTAAGAAATGTGTTTTAAAGTATATTAAAAATGAATTTTTTGATTTTGTATCATGTGAACTATAGTTGGTATTAGTGATCATTCCTGTCTGGATGGTTACGTATATATATATTTATGTGATTATATAGTGAATGGTGTGACATTGAGGTGTAGAATTGTGATAATATGTTGTTGATAATGTTGATAATATGATTTTAATTATGTTGTTAATATTTGATAAATGTTGGTGATGAGCATGTTGATTTTGTGAGTTGAATAAAGGTAGAGAAACGTAGGATTCCGAGGATCGAATGGTCCAAGGATCTTTGGTTAATGATAACCGGAGTGTATGTGTTCTGAGGACAGGGAGGTACAAAGTTCGACCGTTAAATAATAACGGGGATATATTGTTCTGAGGACATGAAATGGTCCAAAGTTCGCGGGTTACTGAGTAACCTGGAGGTGCCGTTACTTGACTCTGGGCCAAGGTGTCAGAGGTAACGAGGCAGTTAGAGCTCTAACGTGGGTGCCAAAGTGGCGATAGTTGTGATTAAGTGCCAAAGTGGCGAGAGTTGTGATTTGGTGATTGTGGAAATGTGTTCCATGTTGTCTCATGTGTGTTGGATTGATGTTGCTTGTGGTTGTTGAGATTGTTGGATGTTTACTTGAGATAAATGAGTTGTGGTATAATAAATCAACCGTTCATTCTTATTTACTCACACGAGCTTTCAGAAAGCTTACCGGGTTTTGTGTTGTTGCAATCCCGGTACACTATTCAAATGGTGTAGCGGATAATCCTGCAGGTCAGGATAATCAGGGTGGTGAGCGAGCTGCGTAGGACAGCAGGGTTGAGACCAGCACTTGGTCTATTTTGGTGTGTTTTTGTAGACTCTTGTGAGCAGAACATTTTATTTATGTTAGTATTGTAATAATTGACTCGAGAGATAGTTTGCTACGAGGTTTGTGTTATGGTTTATGAGATATTGGTTTTGAGAAAAAAAAATTTAGGACGTGATTTGTTTAGTTGTATTCATGTTTCGGATTTGAATTTATTATTCGAAATTCGGGGCGTGACATACCGCCATAAGCATCCACAAACGGTCAAGTGTTCGACTCCAATACAGCTATCGCTAGGGGCCCTACACCGGCCCCATGTAACGATCACATGCAACCAGCAAGGGTACGCTATATAGAAATCCCAACTTATTGCCTATGCGTAATCACTAATAAAACGCGATATTGCTTACGGTTGGTTTCCCTAATACATCACGATGCTGTCCCTCGCAAACCCTTGCGTTGTTAATTGAGATCAGACGAATGAATGAATGCATGTTACACTATACTCCGTCACGAATGAATGAATGTTACGCGATACTCCGCCATGAATGAATGAATGAATGTTACGCGATACTCTGCCATGAAAGAACAAATGAACGATTCGCAACACTTCGCCACATGTGAATAATCACTCCCTACGCAGCACATCGCGTGAATGAATGAATGAATGTTACGCAATACTCTACCATGAAAGAACGAATGAACGATTCGCAACACTTCGCCACATGTGAATAATCACTCCCTACGCAGCACATCGCTTGCATATCCCTCGCGGACCATAAACCCCCACGGAATGCGATATAACTACTACAACAATGCAAGGCGCAGCGATGTGCCTTAACATCCAAAGAGCGCCGTGCAAACACTCCATCGCCATGAAAAGCGACACAACCGACATCTCAACAAAAGGTGAGTACATAAATGAAAGCGATAGCGTAATGAACGCCGAAACACTTGTTATTCAATGGCAAAGGCACTTTATTACAGAAGGCTTTGCGGCTGTAACGCCCCAAATAGTACCTTGTCAGCTTGAGCACATCACAGTGCCGCGAGACTCTAAAACATAAACCGAATGCTAGATTTACATTCTAGAGAACCTCAAGACATTTTTGTTGGTAATCTTTTCGTAAAACGCACAGCGGAGATTTTAAATACTTTTGAGGTGAAAACTTCTTAAAATTACAATATTCACTTTGTTCGTCTAGAACTTGCCATTTTCGAATAGTTGAGGATTAATAGACTTAAGCACACAATGAACATTAAACAACAAGTTTTGGAATAGCCTGGATCAAGAAATAAAGATCGAGAGTACATCGAAAACTCGATTACCGTCCAAAAGAGTTATCAAATTCCACGCACCCAGCTCCATCCGCTACAATCCCGTTACCAGTGCACAGTACCTGCACATACACTGTTGTAGGGGTGAGCTTTCGTTCTCGCTGCTTAATGGGACTTACTCCAGCTAAGTTTGAAAATCAATTAAAACTTTGTAATAATTGGATTTGGGCCTAGTGTGAAAACAAAGCGAATATATATGTAAGAAGGAAAAACTTAAAATATGATTCATCTTAAAACTCGATGCATGATTAGAAAACTACATGCGATTTACCTGATGGGCTGGTTCCGTAGAACCAACATTTGACCTTACCAGTCACAGAGCGCCAAACTTAACACACTAGCTAAACACACGGAACCGGATCGTCATTGCGATTTCGTACTGTCCGACCAGTGTAGCTAACCCTCCGGAGGTTTAAGGGTGGCTAATCCCCAAGGAAGCCATCGACCACCTTTCCGCTCTCACATGCCGCCATCAACAATCTTATACGCACACTAACTTAAAAACATTTTATATCTGAACTAACAATATACTTTCATCATGCATCACGTATAATTAAATACGGAAAACCATTAGCGAATAGAGAGTCCCAAGTCCCCTACTTGGATTTCAAAGCTTTAACATTTCACGTTGTTTGGAGATCACGAACCTTCCGTTCCTCGAGTAACTAGAGTCCTAAGTTCCGACATTTCGATAGTTAATATCGCATTGAATTAATAACTGAAATCTCGACGATTAACAAATCGTAAAACCGACTTTTCCTAGTTTGACCAGGAGTTGACCAGTGTTTGACCCATCAAGACTTGTACGATAATTAACCAATTGGGTTAATTATCGAACTTTTACTTGAAAGTACGATACCGATCAAAAATATATATACTAAGTGCAACCGATTTACTAAGGACACCCAAGCTTCTTGACTTGACCAATTTCTCAAACTTTTCACAATCAATTCACAATTTCTATATTGTTACCTCTTCAATAACAACAGCCACAAATCAAACATACAACACAATACCAATAACTCAATCATAACCAGTAATCAAATTCACAGAAACTTCATGTACCCACAATCTATATTCCACAATCCAGATCAATTTCTCAATGTTCAACTCAACCAATTCGATCCAAGACTCAAACACCCGATCCATACATGCATTCAAACTTCAATTTCACTCCCAACACCACAATTCATCCAAACTGTCAAAAGTATCACAGAGCAAACTTTGATTTTACCTCCAGTGGTTGACATGCAGGTGAGACCCCAGGGCGAATAACACAGTTGCTGGAGATAGCCTAGTCGACCTCGAGTTGATCAACTCCGTCCAGCCTACCTTCGAACTCGACCGGTGACGGAATTCGACCTGATGGCCACTCAACCAGTAAGTCTCGTACTTCAATTCCTAAACAAGGTCTGCCTTCGTCTACAAAAGCATTTGTACCAGAATCCAAGCCCAGGATGGCGGGCGAAATCACCTGCGTCGGTGACTGCGTCGAAGCCGAGAGGAACCCAGAAACGAAGTGGTCAAAACTTAATCCAAATTGAAAACTAATTCGACAGACTTGAAGAGCATGACGAGGAGAGGAGGTTTCATACCACAGACGACCTAGACAGTGGCCGGAGGCGCCGGAAATTGCAGAGGCTACCGGTGAAGGTTCGGGCTTCTCGTCGTCGGGTTTTCTTCTGCGTTCAGTGCATGGACGATCCAAGGACGGGAGGCTGTTCGCGACAGCGAAAGGAAGAAGATGGTGGTCGCGCGCCGTCGTGGGGTGGCCGGACGGCGTCCCTCTGGTCGGTCTCTCTCCCGGGTCGTGCTCTGTCTCGGGTCAGAGAGCTCCCCAGCCCTCTGTCTTGATCATTCTGGCCCTCAAACAAATCAAGGGCATAAATAGATAGTCCATTAAACAATGGATGGCCATGATGAAGCGGTGGGGAGGCCAAGATTGCTCCACTTGTTTTCTAATTCTCTAATTTATTTTCTAAAATTTGACAACTTCGGAAAATCGCTATAAATAGTTCGGGTATCCGGAAAATTCCCCGAAAATTTCCATGAACTCGTTGTGACGTGTACTTTATTATCCAACTCCTAAATTGAGGATTTCACTTTAGAAAATTTCTGAAAATATTCTCGAGTACCTTGACGATTATCAAGATCGTTATACAATTTCTCGTACGATCTCCACTAAGCTCGACACATTTTCCCGGGGCTCACAGCGGCCAATAGTGATACACTAAATTTTCATCTATACAAATGCGATATACACCACAAAGCTGATCTTAATACAAATGCGACACACGCCATAGCACATGAGTGCGATACCCACACAGCTATCCTCGCCTGTACACCCGAGTCTGGTGCAAGCGGGCTCTAACTAAGCCTGATTCTTTGGAATATAAGGAGCCCCGGAAGAAGTTCACTGAATTGGAGGATTGATAGGCTGGCCGGGCCCTGGTGGGAAAGACTAGGGGGCAGCACCGGTCCACCACTCTCCGCCCTATCACCAGCCGATCTCGATCGTTGTAGCCCTCCCCACCTCTAGCGATCTTAGTCCTTGGGTTTCTCACTTGGACAGACTTTCAGTTCGGCAGGAGCACAAATTGCTCAATCCCCAAACTGGTGATAAAGCCTAGCCCTTGTGATATTAGTCTATAAAGCAGTGTCTAAAGGAAGAAAATATTTCAGAAGCAGGAGCACAATGATAAACACAGAAAAAGCCATGTTGAAAATATGATCAACATACCTCCTTCCCTCTGCCTATTTATAGTGGAAAGCCACCACCATTAACCGCTCCTGGATAACTAATTGCCACGCTATCTTAATGACCTGCAATAATGACAAGGCGACTAATCGACAAAGCAATAAATACGTTCAACGCATGGAGAGTTATCGCCCAAAAATGTCTATTCCCCATAAACCTTTCACGTCCCAATGCAGAACAAACATCCCAAAAAACCAGACCACTCGGTCAATGTCTCAACAAAATTCAAGGCATTTACAAGTCAAGCAAGCCTATCGCTAGCACAAAAACAACAAAAATAAAAGCAGATACTAAGTCTCGCCCTCAGCACTGCATGCTTGCTCTCCCTCTTGGTCTCGATCCCCTGCTCCATCTCGCTCTCCAATGTTTTCACGCTGCAACTCGCCCTCGGTATCCATATGCACCTCCCCTTGCTCGCCAGTACCATCCTCGGCATTGGGATAGCTGGCTTGGCCCGACATATGCTCCAATATAGTAGCCTGTTCACGGATCACAATTCAAGTGCCCCGACCACCACTCGCGACACCGGCTTGCGACCTCGCAGCCTTCTTCCCTTGTATATCACGGACCATATTCTTCTAGTCAATCCAACCAGTAGTGATACAGTTACAAATCGAGTGCAGGGCCACATCTGAGAAGGCCTTATTCATCTTCCCTTGAAAGGGTGTAGACTAAAGATAAAACTCCACCGCCTTGTTCGCGCCGTCTCGCTTGGCTTTCTTGAGTTTGTCAAAATATGTCTCCGTAGCGGCACACAATTAAAGAACTTTTTCGGCAAAGTTACTAGCTCGGGCCTGCTGCTCACTCAGTTCCTTCCTCAACCGCTCAATCTCGGCCCCCCTCTCACTAGCTTGGCTCTTAATAACCCTCAAATGGCCAATTTCTCCTTGTAAGGTACCAACCTGGCCTTCCAGCTCCACCACATAATCAGGAAAAGGAACCAAGCTTTCCAAAGCAGCACCACAAAGCTTTATCTCAGCATCGCGTTCTCGGACCTGCCTCTCCAACTCTTGCAGACGCTCTTCAGCCTCACCAACTCGGGCTCTAACCTGGTCCAAAGCCTTCAGGCCATCCTCCACCTGCTGTAGTTTCCCGGTCAAATCCAAGTTGGACTCCTTTAACGGGGCGATAGCATCCTCGACCTCCCTATGACGGGACCCCTCCACAGCGAGTGCTCGCTCCAACTCTATCCTTCTCGCTATCCCATCATCAATCGCCCGCCTTATATCCTCACATTCCACCTAGCCCTGGTCCAATGCTTTTTAAAGCTCGCGTGCCCGCTCCCTCTCAGCACTCAGCTCCCAACTTCGATCACGATGGCATATCGACAACCATATGCAAGATGGCACCATCAGTGACCCCAATCTCTCCCATGGTGCGTCCCCGACAACCTCATCACGAGAGCCCTACGAGCCCCCACTTGAAGACCTTGAGTGCGAGACACCATCAACTCGAGACTTCTTACCTCCACGAGTGTCAATACTAACACTAACTAGGGGACTCTCGAGGTGAAGTTGTGAGGCAGTCATTTTCTTCTACACAGCTCAGTCAGTACGAATGCAAGTGTCCAACATTCGAGTCCCATCCTCCTCGCCCGCCTGAATTTGGGTCTCCGTCACGACAACCTGGGTACCCCCAACTTCGGTCTCCTGAACCTCCGACTGTGCTTCAGTAACTTTAGTCACTAATATAGTGTCACCAACATCTTGGCTAGTCACCTCAACCTCGCCACTATCAACAGTAATCACCTCTCGTGATGCTGGAGCCCTTATATCACCACCAAAAATAGCATCTAGCCGCTCTAATACTGTATCTTGAACCAAGCGAGCTCGAGCACTGTTATCACTTTGGTGCCGCTCCACTCCTTCCAATAACTCCTCAACGGAGATCTCCACCTCAACCAGCGTCCCATCTGGCCGACCAACAACAACATGATCCACTCCTCATGCAGAGACTTTGGGGAAATTGTCTCGCTCATTCTCTAATCTCGGGGAACTGGCGCTCGCCAACAGGCGCTTGGGAACTCTCACCTACCTCATCCTCTCGCCCTCGCGGCCCTTGGAGACCTTGACCAGGTTCCCGAGCACCCTAAGCCTCACACCCCCCAGCATCTGCCTCCTCCTCAGTTCGCTGGTTGAGGTACTCCAACAAAGCATCGAGAAACCTTAAATACATCTCGTCGGGCAACTGAATGCTCACCTGATGATCGGTCATGCAAACCTTATCAAGAAGTTCGACGTCAACTCACCCTGCTGTCTCCGATTTCGCAACAGCTCCCTGATGATAACATCCACTACAAAGCACATAAACAATGTCAGGTCACAAGCAAAAGAACAGTTGAATGCCATAAACAATAAACAACCCCTTATTCGGACGCCTTCCCAGATCAAACTTCTCATATATCGGGAGCCTACACAAGCAATAAAACCCCCTCGTTCCCTTAGGAAACACGCCCAACACCCTCGCTACATGCTTCTGCTTTAACATGGTCAAGTCAACCTCAAGCCTCACTACAATACAAAGAATGCTGTCAGAACACACCAATGGTAATCACGATACTCAAAAATGCAATCATGATACTCACAGATGGGCTGGAAACGGGTCGGAACCCAATGCACCATGTCCGGATTTTGCCAGCTACCTCCAACTAGGCAAGGCTTGCCTCACCATAGGGTATACATGCTCGACAGGAGGTCCTCAATAATTGCACGGCCATGTGCCCTAAAGTTAACATAGCTGCTATCGCCAACCTTAGTCGAGTACTGCATCTTGAACAAGGAATTGAACTCGCCAATGCTAAGACACAGCAGTCTGCTGAGCTTCCACAACAGTAACACTCCCATCAACTGCCCTAACGACACATTTAGGCATAACAACAGATACTGCAACTCCTCTACTATCGGGAACATCAACCCACACTTGACCTGATATTCGTAAAAGCAAGCCCAACCCCTCTCGGGATGACTAAATCACTCACCTTCTCTCAGAGGATGTAGCAGCACGTCACCACACTTGACCTCATATGCTAATCTGTTTCTCGGTCATACTCGGCCCAGGCTGATCAATGGGCACCTCGCCAAGGAGCAATCGCCCACTTGGCGATTGCGGAATCTCTAACACCTCGACTTCCTCCACCTCGGGACTCAGGGCTCGCGATATGTTCAACCCTACTTAGGACCCCTCACCACTACCTCGGGAAGCTCCCACCGCACTACCGCAAGGAGCACCCCATCACCACCTAGGGAAGTGACGACGATACCTCCATAAGGGACACTGTCACCACGCCCACAGGAACCGCCCTCGCCACCACCACTAGAAGCTCCTTCACCGCCACTAAGAGATCGACCCTCTCTATCGCCTTCTACGACCAACCCAGCATAAATTCAAAATCTAACCCCCCCCCCCCCCAAGTAACAGAAACCCCTACTTAGCCCAGAATGCAATTCTCCAACTACCAACCAAACCCACAGTGACCTAACACTCACTGACAAACCCTACCTCTAGTACATGATCCGCACTCGCCCAAAACGCTTTCAAACAGACACCTAAGAAAGTCAAAGAGACGACGTACCTGATCGCTCCTCTGAGAGGCAAACACCTTAAATTTCGACCGCCAAACGAAAGATTCAGGCTTTCTGAACACCAAAGGCTCCAAATTTGCTCACCCCTTTATCTCAATCTCCAACAAGACAAAGGAACAATAACCACCCCAATCTAGCTACTCCATCTATATATAGCAACCTCAAGAGTACAAGGACCGTTGGACGTGCAAGGATGACGACGTCAGATCTCACCACGTGTCCGACATCTCTGATCGTTACAGAGGTTATGAGCCGTCGCCTTGCTCCCTACTACTACTCCATTATCACATGTTACAGACTCCAATACATCAGAATTTTTGCACATGAAAGACGAATGCCAGTAGTACATGTGTCATCAGGGCATAAGGTATATGCCAGAAGACCCATGAAGCCCTACCACCGCTTCGCGATGGCGACACAATGACAATTGCGAGAACGATCTCCTCACCCCAGCCAAGACTCCTCTTACGTGGGGATTTTGGGGACTGGGGGTAACGGTTGTACGGAAGCCACGTGGTGTGTAGTCGCCTTGCACTTCCGATACTTTCACTAAAGACAAACTCCCCACCCAAGAGAACTCTTGATCGGGGACTTGGGAGACTTGTTGGTATGCACATACCTCCTAGGCACAAGTATCGGAAGCACAAGACTCGTATCGCCAACTCACAAGTAAGGAAGACTCCCAGGCAAGGTTCTGGATACCCCTAGGGTCTATATCGAGAACCCTGAGCATCCCACACCGAAAGAAACAGAACCAAGCTCCCCCAAACTTGCTATATTAAAGTCATCTCTAACAACCTAAAGAGGTAACTATTTACTATCGTTTTCTATTATCATTATCTTATAACGATACTGACTTAGGCATTGGAACGTTAAAGGCCGGCACACCTAGTCTTTCCTCTGACCTTCATTTGTTTTGCAGATAAGCGAGACTGATAACGATAGTAGGAGACCGAGACATCCTGTGTTTAGCTGGATCAGACCTTTCTCGACACAGCTGAAACAACAAGGCCTTTTGGGTTAGGTTGTTGGTTTACAAAATATTTTCTTTGACAAATCATTCTAGCAACCGAACAACATATTTTCAAAAATGGAATTCAAAGTGGGCTAAAAGATTTGGGCTTATAATAGGAGCCCAATTTGGAAAATAACAAATCACTAAATAAGTACAAGTATGAGAGACGCGCCTCAGGGTTACAGGTCTCCTGAAATATTGTAAATAAGAGAGTAGAAAACAAATAAAAGTAAATATATAAGTGACTTTAAAATCCGATAAAGACCAAAACCTTCTTTTATATAAACTCAAAGAGAAATGTGCCAAGTTGGGCCATGTGCCTCATCTGTACGCTCCCCGACCACATACTCGAAAACTGCACACTATTCTAGGGGTGAGCTTTCATCCTCGCATGCCAGTAAGGGCCGATCCAACCATGCTAGGTTTGATAAATAATATACTTGAAAATATTTACTATATAATATTGTGCACGTTTATCGAAAGTACTTTAAAAAGAGGCAACCACAAATATTTGTTCTCTTTTATAAAACATATCCAACATACTTCACACAACTTGGAGCTCCGAGATACTTACCTGCTGGCTAAACCAAAACAAATCGGTGATCGACCCGATTCATCATCCTTCAAGAACTGACCAACTACTCTTTAGTCCTTGTGACTACAAGTAGCGAAAGTGTCCATTTCCTGGCCCTGAGTCTCCTATGACTGGTTCACTGTCAGCACTCACTCTTCCTTGACAAACATAGGAGTACAGCCCCCTCTGAAGGTTCAAGGTTATCGACACCATGGGATCCCTAGGAATCAAGCGTCTAGGTTCCATTCACTTTTAGGTCACAAGTACAAATATACAATGGGTACAGTATCTCAACATGCAAGTCTAGACTCGGTTTTCGTAATCAGCACTTATCAGTTATGAAAACACATATATCATGAGGCATCGACTAATGAATAACCAAAAATGTACTTGTAGGCAACATACTATCTTAGTATAGCATTCCACATGTATTGAAAAGCCTCTAACAAGGAAGGGACAACTCACCATACCTGGAATTGGGGTGCTTGCCAAAACGTAGTTTTGTTTCCGACTTTGGATACTTCGTCCAATTCCGCGTGCACACACTCGAGTCCCTTAACAAAAATTATATTCGATAAGTAACTAATTCATAACTCACTTTAAAATTCACTAAATAACCCATGGTCGATAATTATTAGAAACCATTCCCGAACAATTCACTTGGAATAGTAAGCTCATTCGGGATATGGTGATCATACTTCTTTCGATAATATAGTTCGGGTTAAATATTTGATGTCATTGTCTAGCATTCCTTTCTTAAGCAACAAATACACTTACCATTCCCAAATAATCCAAGTGATGTAACATTTGAATCATTTAGGATATGGTCAATATACTTGGCACTTTGACCAAAATTTGTTTAGCACTTCTACCTTAAGCACTACTACAAAAATCGAAATACACAACAGAACACAAATCTGCTGTTGTGTGTTAACACAAACTCTATCATATAACGGTACAAAATCTATTTCTGTTGTGTGAATGAAGCAAATTGAAAACTTTTTTTTAGGAAAATATTGGACAACTGATTTAAGTAGTTTATGTTGTGTGAATGAGAGGCATAGAATGGAGGAAATGAGCACATAATTCCCTCCCAGAACAAGCTCATCAAATGGAATCTGGACTATCCACGCAACAGTTTTTTATTATCCGTTGTATAATGAAATGTTGTATGAACTTTGAGAAATTTTACTAGGTACACCTAATGTAAGATGCACAAATTTGTACAACAGATTGTCATAGATCTGTTGTCTGAGCATGAAAGCAAGTGGCACAGCGCGGCAAAGTTTCAATTTGATGAAACCTATGTAGGTACGGGTGACAAATTTTCTCTCCTAGCCTGCTTTGTCCTCATACACTCACACAACACAACAGTCCTTTTCTTATATGTTGTTCCTATCTGTTGTTGGAGAAATTTGAGACAAATTGAAGTTAATAAACCTTTATCCCCATTTACTCTCACCAAACCCGACAGTCTCTATCACCCTTCCAAAATAGCCCCATTTACTCCCTCCAACCAGCAATCCATATACTCGAAATCAAAACTTTGCTAACCACTCATGCTATTTCGTTTCTCTTCAGCCTAGAAATCAAATCCATGTGCTGCTGATTTCTTGAAACCCTAGAAATCAAAGTCAAAGTGGGAAGAATATTTGCTCCGGCGAAGGTGGGTTTTTTTTTGGCTTCGTTTAGTCAAACCCTGTAATTGGATTGGTTTATGAGTACAGCAGATTGAGGGTTTGTTCTAGGGGTTGGTTCCGAAGGTGGACTGAGGTTTGAAAGGTGGACTGAAGTTTACTCGTTGGCAGCTTTGGAATTTCTTTCCCCAAAAAAATTTGTTCTTCTTTGTAGGGTTCGATATTCTTTTTTGGTGTTTGTTCTTCTTTAAATTGAGATAGATATGTGTAGATTTCGATCCGTTTCAACATCGTCGCTGCGAAATTTGTGGGTGTTGGATTGGTTTTCGGGTGCAGCTTCTGGGATTTCTTTACTTGTTCGGTTCTTCAACTTCAATATTTCTTTCCCCAAAAAGGTATATTCAGTATGTGTGTTGTAGGTATACTGAGTATGTGTGTTCTTCTGTTTGAGAATTATCTTCTTTTTGGGTTGCATTTGAGTATGTGTATTGAAGGTACAAGTATCAGTTCAACACATTCAGTTCTGGAAGGTACAAGTAAATCCAGTTCTAGTACAAGGTCAAAAGGGAATCTGGAAGCCTAAATCTTATATTGTTTATTAGGTGCAGATTTTGATCATGTTTGTTTGTTTGGTTTGATAACAAATGTTCAAGGGTCATGAAAAAGTGTGGAGTTCAGGTTATCTAATAATATTGGGAAATTGGTAGGTTTTTCAGCTTCGTAGGACTGTTGATTGGGTCTATACTCAAGTAGAGATCGAATTGATGAATATTCGAAAGCCTTGTGTGTTAGTTCTGTAATTGAATGAAGTTTAAGTGATCTTAGTTAATGTAGCTATTGGCCTTTACTTGAATCAATCCGCTTTTTGTTTTGCTTGTTTGTTTAGAATTAATTTATTTTTGGTTGGAAATTACTGGAGCTGATCATGTGTGTGATTGAATTACAAAAGATTTTCAGATCACAATCATCATGGAGAGGAGGGAGTGCTGTTACAAATCGGACATCTTTTCAGGAGGAAGCATGGAAAATATATAATCGGCACATGCAAGAGGATTATGAAGAAGAATTAGAGTGAGTGTTGAGTTTTCTTTGGCAACTTTCCTTTTTTAATTCAGACAATGTAGATTTCTAAGCTTTGGTTAGTTTATTTTGTTTTAGCAATGGGAAATGGTAACATTGACATCTTCTGCTATTAGGCTAAAAATGCAATAATTCAGGGTCCTCTATGAATTACGATGAGAGCTCTTTTTCTTTCTTAAGCAAATCACTATAATTGCAGTTGCACCTCTACTCAAACTTTTGGCTGCATATCTTCATCACATTGAACCCCTAAAACCTGCTCAGCTAAGAGTTTATGTTTTCACTTGTTTTGAGTAGCTCTTAATACGTTGAATTACATTCTGACTTAATATGTCAAGCCTTGCTTTACAAGTAGTATTTCTAAATTGACTTATGGTTTTTCTGTACCATGACTTTATTGTCTATAGGAACTATAAGGCATTTCCAGAGTGTGTTCAATAGAGAGGAACAAATACTAAAGGAGCTATGAGAGCTGGAGGGAAAATAGTCAGGGTCAATATCATCAACATTTCCAAAGAGAGGATTGGTATTGGAAGACTGAGACTTCCATCAAAGACCGGAGGAGTAACTACAGGGAAACTCCTAGAAAACGTGGCAACTATTTGTTATCATAGCACTACTCAATTTTAGGCTTGACAGGTAAAGTTGTTTACATAAACCTAGAAATGATCATAATTGGAAATGTTGTCAAACAGTTATTTCACTTTCAAGCAAGATGCGAAAGTTCCACTTTGTGCAGTAGGTTAAGACTTGATCTTCCTTTATATTTGGTGCTGATAGTTGATATTTGGATGATATACCAAGTTGAGATTAAGGTATTCCCTGCATTTTGGGCATACTGTTTAGAGCTAATTTGACCTCCTTTATTTTGTTTATTCTTTCAATATTTTACCCTTAATTTGAGGACTTCAACTATATCCTATGTTTGATAGTTCACATTTCGTTGACTGCCTAATGTCATTTTATTTTCTTGAGAGGGATATTATGGTCCTATATTTACTAGCAAGTTCTTGTAAATAATTGTTTCCCTCTTAATGAAGAATTTGAAAATAAAAGGGCTGATGTATGTAGTAATCACGGTATGGTTCTCTGATAGTCATAAAAGAGCTTCATAGAGTAACCAAGTTATTTCTTTTTTGTGTTTGTTTGTTTGTTTGCTTTATCCTCTTATCCTCATATATACAATAATGCTTGCTGAAAGCATTTAGGACCAAGGCAAAGGAATTTCACCCAGATCAAAACCAAGACAATAAAGGTGTGCATCACTGGCTGTAACTCAATTTGTTCGTTTATTTTTTCTTCAAATGATTTTGAATATTATCAGCTGGAAGTGGATTTTTTGGATTTGCCCAACATGTCCTTGGACTCGTATTTCAAATGTGAATGATGGCTCAAACTAGTATGTATTTGGTTCTTATAACATGGTGGTTGAAAATTGTGGGAAATACTGGTTAAAATGTACTGCATGTAGTTTTTGTTAGTTTGTGTTTAATGTTTGGTTATCATCTCTTCATACTTAGGGTGACTGAAGGAGTCAATGCAACTGAAAAGGTCATATGCCAAATAAAATATATCCTAATTAAAATTGCTATCTAGTGGTTTTGTTATTGGATAGTTAACTTTAATTTTAGAAATACTAAAAGCCTATGGTATACAGATATACTACTCTGCACCAGATTAATAGATTTATCATGGTACTTACTAGTTAAAATGATAATTATTGTGAGAATTTCATAATTGGATTGCATATTCATTAAAGGGATCAGAATGCATGTATTTATACAGTTTCATTTATTGAATCAGACAAGTGCAAGTTGATTATTGCCTTGCACTTTATGATGGAGCCTAATAGGTAAGGGCTCTGTCTCTCCTTTTGTCTTGGCTTTAATGTCTTCATGGAATTTTTGTCCTCCTCCCTATATAGATAGAGTTGCAGAAATGCCAGCAGAATAGGGTTTAAAGCCAAATTAATGGCTTCTACTGCTTGGAAAATGATTTTTATACTAGCATTGAACCTTTACTTATTTCTCATGTGGTTATCTCATGCATAATAGTGAAGCACTAATGTTTAATCTTAATATTCAGTATAGATCTATTTTTCAAGCACAAATGTTTAGTCTTTAATATTTGTATTCTGCAATTGCTACATTTGTTTTAACAGTATGTTCTATTTGGACTTGTAGCTGAACATGTCACAAAGCAAGCACTCTTCCCTGGGATTCTGAACTGCAGTAGCTCCTACATATATATATTCAGGTTGACTATTAAGATTTGATTTCTTAATGTTTCTGTCCTGATTACTTGATAAGATCTGATTAGTCTTTAATATTAAGATTTGATTTCTTAATGTTTCTATTTTAGGTACTATATCATGCTCTTCTGTTGCAGCATGTGCTACTTGCGAAGCTTCACAACAAGCTTGGAGCTGATGCAAATTAGAATATATATAGTGCACAAGATGGTTTGAAATGGCGTAGTTAGAATGCTTTTTTGTTGGTTTTATGGTCTAAAAACTTGAATATATAGTAATTGACAAATATATTCGAGCACTGTTTCTATGAAAATATATATGGGGCATTATAGAACTCCATATTGAGCATTATTTTTGTGCAAATATCTTAGGAAAATAATCGATAATGAACAAACAACAGTTCGTAAATTATGTTGTATGAGTATGTGTATGTTTTGAATCACGCAACAATCCACTTATAAATCACTTAACGGTTGCAAAAAGACTTCGTTGTCAGATTTGAACTCACATAACATAAAAAACAAAAATTAGTTGTCCAATTGTTGAATCACACAATGATAACGAAACAATCTGTTGTACGTCTGTTGCAAACTTTAACCTTAATCACTCACATACAACGGTCATTGGTTGCTCACGGTTGCTCACAAATATGATTACAACTGTCACACTACAGTTATTTAAAAATGTCTGTAGTGGTAAAGATCATCCAACAACAGTTTAGAATATTTATGTTGTCTGATCAGGTAACCAACATCATCTTGTATAACATCATCTTGTATCTTAAGTCTGTTGTGTGAGCAGCCATGAAACAACAAATACATGCGGCACACGGTTGACATATCCAACTTCTGGCATTGACATGCGCAAAATTGGTACAACGGTTCTAACTTTGCTGTCAACCTTATGATCGACACACAACGGTGAATGACTAAGATAGACGACAGAACTTTCCTCTTAGGACAATGGTTAACCACTGTTGTGTGATGCATTTTTTGTAGTAGTGAAGAAAGCAAATGACAATTATCATTTCCGTACAATTTCACATCTAAAAATCATTTCGGGATCTGGTAACATTAGAATACTTCGAGTTTCTAACCTTGTTTCATGAACCTTAATTGAATATACAAAATCCATTATTTTCATTATCGGTTTTTCCCCAACTTTGTTCATAACATAACTCATTTTCCACCAATGGTCCATTCTCGATTATCAATTTCTTTCTATGTCAAACATAACCAATCACACATACATCATCTCATTTGCACCAACTCAGTCACATTCAACTAAGCACTATAAAGGTAAGCAACTATCCATTTCCACTCACTTCTTTTGATTTTTAGGGGATACAATACAACCACAGTAAACAGTAACTCATTTCTTTCATTAGGCCATTACCTTTCTCATAACCTCTCCAACTCCTTCCTTTGGTAGCCTCAACTAACCTTCCTGGACTTGGGTCTTCATCTCCACCTCAAGACAACATGGCTCAATTAATCAATTCCAATATCCTAACAAAATTGAAATCATAAGTTTAAGGCTGGGATTTCTTACCCCATACCTACTCTGTCGAGGTCCAAAATCTCCATAACATGCTACTCCTTGCAGTCCTCTATTCTTCACCATCCCCTTAAAAACTCAAATCAAGACAATGACCAGAAGCTGCCCTTTTTCTTCATAATCCCATCATTTCTTCCATGTTCAAAACTCAAGAACACCAACCAAAGAACTCAAAATTATCAATCCATTCCAGTCTGGATCAATACTTAATAAATAAACCAAGAGGGCTTTGAGGATCGTCTTACCGAAACAAGGAAGGTTTTTCGGTGATACTACATGGCGGTGTTGGGGTGCCCAGGTGCCAGCGACGGCCCGTGCAGTGGCTCTAATCGGAGTCGGAGGTCGGATTTGGGGCTGTGGGTTAAGGATAGGTGCTGATACCATTTATGGTGATAGTTTGACTTGTTTCGAACTGGAGATTGGAGAACGAAGGCATGCAGAGCCTTATGCTTAACGATGCTCATGCGGCGTCGTACGCAGTGGCGGACGCAGGAATATATATCAGTGGGGGCAAGATGGAAATGCTCATTTAATTATTAACATATTTTCACCAAATGGGAAGTAGAAGAGTGCAATCAAAGAAACAGAATTTAATAGACTATCATGCTCAGCCTTTCAACTTGGAAAAACAATTTTTAATAGCACAAAGATTTAAAAAAATAGAGAGTTTGCAAGAACCAAAAAAGGAATCACTCATATTTCTCACAATAACATTTGTAGTTTCAACAGCAGCAGCATTAACAATGTCCTTTTGAATCCTAGGTGATGTCAGTTTAAGATTTTCAGAAGCATTATTCAATGCAATAGCCCTCACTTCATCATTATGATCAACAAGAAATTGCAGAAGCTGAAAAAAGTTAACTTGATTGCTCGAGTTCTCTGACTCATCATGACCACGAAAGGCAAGGCTTTTTTTAGAAGAAACTGAATGCAATCAACTGATGCTCCTAGTCGAACTCGTACATTCTGACCAATAATGTGTCGAAGATGTTGCTGTTCAGTCATCAAAACTTCACATTTCAAAAATGCTTGATTATGAACACTATTCTGCTTCCTTACATGATCATGAAATCTTTCTTTCTTCTTCCAATTTCTAAAACCAATACCAGTAAAACAATCACCTCCTCCTTGCTCACCAACATTTGATTTGAACAAATAGCAACACAAACAAAATGCAGCATCTTTGGCTATGCTATATTCTAACCAGTTAGGGAAGTCATTAAACCAATGAGAGAAAAACCTTTAAGATCGTCAATTCAAGACTGAATTGCAGAAACGCAGAGATTGCATTAGGACTCAAAGAGTCGAAGTCGGACTCAATAAGACTGGAAGTCTGGAACTATTGAGTATTTGAGTTTGGTTGTTCACTTGTTTGGGGAATGGGGACTCTCAGTTGAATTGGGGAATGGGGGATTCTCAGTGGAACAAAAAGAATGGTAGAATGGGAAATGGGTTGTCTGGGTCTCCGGGTATGCCATGCTTCATGCCTTCAGCCTTTACATATAGTTAATTATATATGTTTTGGTGCAGTAGAGCACAATACGTCCATGTCCATACATATTAATAACAAATGATCTAATATATAATATATATTGAAACTGACATTAAAAAAAAGATTAAAAAAAAAATACTCAATGGCCAAATGTCAAAAGCTGACTGGGGGCAGCTAGCCCCCACTCGTCCCTATGTGCGTCCGCAGTAGTCGTACGTCGTCGATCGGTGAAGGGATATTCGGGGCTTGATGTTCGGCGCTCTCTAAGCATCGTTGGTGGGTTGAAATGATGGCCGGAAGTCTCTGAACATAGACGTTGTAGCATCGTCATTTTTCCAGGAGTCCATGCGGCAGTTTTGGGTTCTCGATTTGCTGTGAAATAGCTGGGCTTTGATTGGATATGGGTACTGGTTCGAAGGGTGGAGGCGGTGTTGTAAGGTGGTGGCAGAGATGATCTTTTCCAGAGAAGGCAGAGGGAAGAAGAAGAGAGAGAGCGAAAGGTCGGGGGAGAAAGAGAGAACGACGTGGCTGCAAGGGAAGAAGGGGAGAGTTTTGGTTATAGGGTTTCCAATTTCCTATTTATACTTGTGTACGTGAAATACCCATTTTGCCCTTGCAACGAATTATGGAACTGCTTTCGGTTTTTGGCTCATAACATTTTCTTTTATTCGTTTTTCATCGGAAATTTCCTAGCTACTGCTCGACTTCGTCCTAGGCCCAAAACTCGATTTCGTAAAATTTTAAAAATCCAAAACTTTGTTATAACTCAATTTATCATATTCGAAAACTTCAACAAACGGTCACCTCACTAAACTTTGGTAACCTTCTAGGCCTAAATGAAAGAATCTCGGCCCAAACTTAAATAAGAAGGCCCAATAGGTGGTCTCGACATTAAAACAATCTCCAAAGTCATTTCCTCCACTTAAACCACCTTGCGGAAAAATCTTATTGGCGAGAAATTACTTTCAGAAATTAACTAAAATTTTGAGGGGCTCACACATGCTTTTAGAGTCAGGCAGGGGCTAAGCCCTTATAGGCTTAATCAGGTTGGGCGGGAGGGTAGGGTCGACCTTCAGTTGCATGACCCATACCCTATTTGAGAAAGGGTCGGGCAGGGCGGGCTTAAGGCGGGTTTAGGGTCTGAGAGCCAAATGATGAGGCCTAATGTCAGGCTCTTCGAACAAGGGTGGTATGTTGCCAATACGAACCCAAAACAATAGCAAGGTCAGATCGATCTCATGAATAGGTGTGACCTATCATATTCTTGAAGAACCACCAGAGCTTGATTGAATCTCCATGGTCCACCTTTCAAAACCTTATTTTGATCCCTGCACAGGTCAAAATCGATGACAAATTTGTTTGGTGCTCTCTTCTAAATCTTGAAACCCTTGTCAACTACCCAAACTCGCGAAAAAAAGCAACCCAGATCATTGAGCATCGCAGGTTGCTTGACCAGAGGACGTGCAAGCAGGTAAGATTGCGTTGCATGCCTCTGGGCTCCTCCAGACATCCTTGAGAAATAGATAACATCATTGCTAGTAAGTGCAAGAGAGGCAGCAAAGGATGAAGAAACATCATCAATGGTTGACATGGTAAAAAAAATTGGGAAGGAAAATGAAGAACAATGGCCGTCGTTCAGCGTTTGGTTTCGGTGGTTGCGCACAATGCACGCCCTAGGGTTTTAGAATGTTCTGTTTGGCTTTTTTGGTATCCCAAACATATATAAATTCCTTGTTCTAGCGAAAGAATAAAGAATTTTTAGGAAGAGAATGGAGAATTCTAATTCCTGTGTATTTTTGGACCTAACTACGAAGATAATATCCAATGATATATAAGTATACAACGGCTCTAATGAGGACTTTATAAGAATTTTTAAATCAAAGGTTGGTTACATGTTTGTTGCAAAATTAAAATTCCACTAAAATTAAGAGCACTCATCAAACCGTTGATTTAAAAGTCCTCATTTTAAAGTTTTCACTAGAGCCTCTCCCAGATAAGAGCATCTACAATTCATTTGTCAAAAAAAAAAAAAATTTATCAAATTTGAATTCTTTCACATATTTCATAATCTGCCATTTTACATCTTTCTTCCTCCATCTCCATTATGTTAAATTTAGAATCTATTAACAATGTGCTTGCATTTCTTGCACATGATATTTTAAGGTTAATGAAAAGTAAGTTAACTAAAAAGAATATTGGTTTTTTTTTTTGGAACATAGAATAGTGGTGCTTTGATTATTTTTTTCAATTTTACACGCTCGTCTCTTTGTATTTTATCGTTCTAATTTGATAATTATGTTATGTGAGAGTATTATGACACATACTTCAAAATTTGGTGAAGCTCTTTGGCCATAAGAGAGCCTCCTAACCACTAGGGATAGTTTGGTGGTAGAAGGTTCCATTCTGGAACCCCCAGGTCTGGCTTTCAAATCCCCATAAGGCCTTGGTGGCTAGCTAATGGGTGTTTAATGCCCCTCGGTGTTCGGAAGGGATTAGTATACCCCCCCGAAGGGTGTGTGTGTTGCTAACTTTCTAACAATAACCTCCCCCAATAATAATAAAAAAAAAACAGAGAGCCTCCTTTTTATATATAGTAACTAGTCTTCTACCCTTGCATTCGTACCGAGAAATAACACAGCTAAGTAGGGAACAAAACCTTAACTACATTCTGATGAAGTAAAACTCAATCAACTAATGATGAAAAGAGAAAAGAAAAAAAAAACAATTTCTTCAAAGAAAGTGGGATATTGTAGTTGTTTTTGGCTTAATTGCTCTTAGCATGGAGTTGGAAGTGAGAGAACGGGGTAGCTTATTTAATTGCTCTCACCTTATTATTTTTCTATTTCTTTTTTCAAGTTAAATTTTAATAACACCCTATCTTATACTTTTTTATTCCATTGGGCTGATTTTTTATTAAAAGAGTTTTTGCATTCTCATTTTTGGTGAAGTCTTTGACATCAAAAAAATACCTCTATTTATAGTAGTAGAGAGCGTCTATACTATTTTTTTTTTGAATAAATAATGATTTCATTGATAAAACGCATGTCAAGATGGCTATTACATATCATTCAGCTGCCTTTTATAGATAGATAAAGAAGTTGTGGTGAAGACTGCACATAGGGATAGACCAACTATTTTCAAACTGAGCGCTCACTTATTTAAAGTAAGCCTATAACTAGAAAAAACTCTAATACATAGTATATAGGGATTGTACAGGAAAAAAAAAAAACTACACCTTTTCCTTATCCTTCAAGCTAGGGTTAGGAGGTTTTCTTGAGTACAACATGTTCAAGACCACATCGACAGACACCTTCATTTTGTTTTTGGTTGAAAATGGGGATTGGTTCGGCTGCCCTCTAACCTTGATTAATGAAGCTGCAGAATACAAGAAGGAGGGGGGGGGGGGACATAGAGCCAGAACCCCATATTACAATAAGCATCAAGAGAATATCTTGAAATAATACCAGGAGTCTCCACAAAATTTATGCATTCTAACATGCACCAATTAGTAAAGAGTGCACTACTAGTTACTCCATTTACTTTGATAAAGCGGTGACATAACGAAAATATAACTCTATAATGAAGAAGTATCATTGCAAATAGTACAGCTTTCCTACTGTGTTGCCACACGGAAACAAATTTAGCGACACTCCATTTCATCCTACCACTAGGAGGTTGCGTCCATTTGATCAAGTAAATGGCTCGCTGCTTCACTAGGCCAGACAAGGCACACTGAGTGTGCATAATGGGACCAACCCACGTTGCCCTACCATATAGTTAGCTAACAATGATGCATTTAAACTGAATGGTTCCATTTTAGTTAGCCAATTTCTCTCCTTGCATCCCTCTCAGGTATGACAAGGAACATGCTCATTTGAAGATATCACACAACCCTCTCTGATGTAGTATTTACTACTTAAGTCATTCATTTCAATCCGGTTAGGTATCTAATGCATTACCCAAAGAGCATAAAGCTTGGAGATGAAAAATTTATGCAAACCAACCATGCTAATCTCTTAAGTGATTGTAGTTCACAACCCTAACATGCATATATGATATGCTATCATATTTCAAACACCCAAGGTTAATCAAGCCCTAATTGTTTCTCATGTCATGGAAAACATTCATACCCAAATTGATTTATGTTAAGAAAAAATGTTCAACTCTTGAACTAGCATGTAATATGCTAATAAAATTATTTGTATCAAACATAATATTCACATCATATCATAACATTAAAGAGCTCCATGGTACGTGGACACTAGAATTTGCCTTTGTCATAGAGAATTCCTTTAACTTTGCACAACATATTCATCCATTTATGCATTGATCGTACAAAACACAAAATAGATGATCAATCTAATTACAACTCCATATGCTAGCTAGAATATACATATATGTACATCATTATTGTAGCTTGCGACCAAATCAAGGTTTACTTAAGTAGAATATGTACAGCGTTCGCCTTCTAGTCGAGCATTTGTTTCCATGGCTGAAATAACAAACTTGAGAAAAATATAGAAGAGGACATGTCGGACACGAGAGGGAATGGCATAAACGCAAACAAAGCAACTGGAACAGGTGCAAATAAAAATGTAAAATCTGAAACCCATCTTGATTCATATTGACAAGACAAATAGAAGGCGGTGCTGAAAGCCATCATCATGGATGCTATAGAGATGAACAGGGAAGTGAGTCCTATCATCAACTTCAATGGTAAGGATTTGAGAAAATCATTTTCTGCGTACCGGGAGGTTAGGATGAACAGAACATTAACATTGCAGTTGAAGAGGAAAAGAGTGCTAGTCCGTCGGCTATGGTAAAGTATAGAAACATTTTCTCTTTTAAGAAGTTGGGCTTTCCGGTATGATCATCTGTGCCACCTGGTATGCTAAATGCAGCTGAAAAAACAACAGTTGCAATAATAGTGGCAACGAGCAAGCATGAAGTTGCAGTGTCTTTCATCCATGATTCTCCTTGAAGCATTAGCGCCCTATGCTCCTTAGTAAATAATTCTTGAGGTGTTTTTCCTTGTTGGTTTTCCATCTCTATATACTGAGGTTGAACAATTTTTTTGACTTCCTGACACATCAGAGCAGATATATAAAGAACGGTAATTAACCAATAAATGAATCTGAAAGTATGAAATGATCGAATTTGTAGAATTTTCATAGTGTACAAGCATATGGCACATATAACAATTACCTTGTTTGTGTACCTAGATGATTATTCTTAAAACATGAAAACAAAAGGTAATAGATTATTAGCTACATGCATGAGAAGAACCTCAAACCATACCAACTCTCGATGCATTTGAAGAGCTACGCCTGACACGAGATTTAACTGATTTTGAGGTGCTAATTTTGCAGCCATATGTACAATGTTGTTACCCTGATCATCCTCATATGTCACTATGACATCTTTGATCGCGCCTATTTCATGCACTAGATTAAAGATACTTGCGTGACGATGTAGAACTGCGACATGGATAATGGTTCGATTTTTTTCATCAGTTTCCCATACCAACTCAGGATAAGAGCTCATAAGTGCCGCCAGAAACTCATAATTCCCTAATTCCGCTGCGTCAAATAATAAATTTGAAGGATTTTTGATCAGCTTCATCACATCTTGGTGCTCATCTTTTAAAATTTCTTCCCAAAGACGTTGGACTAGTTGAAGGGCTTCATTAGCTTGTTTTAACTTTCTTTTGCAAGCAAACTTCAAACCTGGGAGGACTTGAGATGAAAATTTTGAAGTACATAAGCAACGGGGTCAAGAATAATGAAACTAAATCCTACTGTTTTAAGAATTAATTCACTCACATGAGTTAATAAGTCTACTCCACATTCCTGGACTTTGGCTGCCACCAAATGCTGAAGGCCTTCTAGCCAATATATGCAAGGCTGTTTTATATTTCGGCGATTTAGTACGTGCAGTCGCTAATGTTCTATCCTCATTTAGCAACGGTAAGGCCAAATCTGCATTATTTACTCAGAGAAATTAAGAATGCAACATAAACCAGCGAATTGTAGTAATCTACACACACACATAAACTCATCCGTTATTTGCAAACATTGACCGTTGTCCTGGTCCTTTTTGCACCCATATATGTTCAAAGAGTTTTTATCACCACTAGGGTCATAACTTTCTTGCACTGGACAAAATAATACCCAACTTTTAAAAGTAATCAAAATGATACCTAAATTTTTCAAAACAAATCAACTTGATATCCTACTTTCATAAGTAATCAAAATGATACCAAAGTTTTAAAAACAAATCAACTTGATACCTTGGTTTATTTTTTCTAACTTCTTTGTTAAATCAAATGCAAAATCAAGCCAAAAAAATTGTAGTGATTTGTGGTCAGAGGGCCATCAACCATCTATAACCCAATCTTTTTCTTCTATAGAATCAAAAAAATCTTCCATTCAATTTCAAATAAAATTAGGATGTTTCCCAACTTCTAAAGAAACAAAGAAAAATGGGGAGAGAGAGAGAGAGAGAGAGAGAGAGAGAGAGAGAGAGAGAGAGAGAGAGAGAGGCAGAGATAGAAGGAGAGAATTAACAAAGTAAAATAAAAAATAATTGAAAAACAGTTTTTGTGTAAAATATTATTATAACCCCACAAAATACAGCAACACATGTGATCAATTTTAACAAAAAATTTTAAAAAATAAACCTAGGCTATCAAGTTGATTTATTTTTAAACTTCAAGTATCATTTTGATCACTTATGAAAGTTAGGTATCAAGTTGATTTGTTTTTAAAAATTTAGGTATCATTTTGATCAGTTTTGAAAGTTGAGTATCATTTTGTCCAGTGCAAGAAAGTTTTGACCTTATTGGTGATAAAAACTCTATGTTCAAATATTGAAAGGATGAGTTAGCTAGTGAGTTAGGATTATACATGCATGTGTACACAAACTTTATGTGCTGTCATTTTTCTCCAGGTTAAAAAGTGAATGAGAAAATCGAAAGGATGAGTTAAGTCTTTAGTACACCTACCATACAAACAATTGTTGATGCAAGAAAAAAACAAGTTTTCGCGGTCTGTTTTCTCCCATCATCGTCTTACTACTTTCAGCGTACAGGTGCCATGCCATTTCTGACTGTCCCAACACAACAGCCATATAGGCTGGTGTCATATCTTTAGCGCCTCGAATCGATAGTAAAGAGTTATTCTTTTGTATCAAAATCCGGACAATGTCTAGAGATCCAGCCGCAGCGGCAATACACAAGGCAGTGTTTCCATTTACGTCCTGCAGTGCCAAATCGTCTACGCTCATCATGCTGATCAGTTTCTCCACAAAGTGAATACGTCTTGCTCCTGCTGCAACGTGAAGGACTGTTTCACATCCTCTAGATATGCTTGCTCTCAGAAGTTTCGTATCCTTTTTCAAGATTAGTTCCGCAGCTTCCCAGTCGCCCTTTAATGCATACTTATAGAGGGCAACACATGTCTTAAGGTATTCTTCTCCTGTATGGGTTTAATTATGATCATATGGAGACTTATATGGAGATAATATATAACTGATACATATATTAATAATAGATGTGGGTAGATTTATGGAAGAGTACCTGGCATACGTCAATAAAATGGACCAGCTCGCTGACCAGGGCGGTGCACGGAGCTGGTCGATCTACCACTTAGTATTGTATTTTTACATTTATGTTCAATTAAGAGATTAATTATACAATAGATGGAGATCACTATGAATAATGTGGCACTTACTATTTGTATGTTCTAGTAGATAAGGCAAAGGTCTGGTAGGTTGATCTGAATCAGACGAAATGTCGATGCCAATGTCCGCTGATTGATTATCTATCCCAGTTGCTGAATCCCCGCTAGCCGTGATTAATTGAATCCCGGCAGGTGATATATGTTGTGCTTGTGGGGTAGCCATGGTTCCAGATTGAACAAATTGTGTAAAGATACAAGCATGCACCTGAAATAAAAAGGAAATTAAATGAAAATAAATATAATTAGACTGCAGACTCGGTTGATAAAGCTCTGTAACACTTGTTTCCCACTACAAGATTGCGGTTAAACTAAAAATGGAGGAGGAGGAGGAGGAGGGGGAGTTATTGAAGCTTACAGATACGAAAGTTCACTTGTACCTATTGTCGAATCTGGAAGAGGATATGGAAACTGGAAGAGGATGCGTCTAGTGGGGAAACTGGAAGAGGATATGTATAGGAGTCGTCACCATCAATATGGAGCACTTGCATCGTTTGTTAATTACAGATGAGTACATGGAGCTAACTATGCGTATCTTCTCTTAGCTAGTTTTGTAATTAGCTAGTTGATAGTGGAAAACTCTTAAGACATGAATCGACCACGACTATCAACAGGGAAACAAGAAAAAGAGCTATAATAATCTCTGACCAGTACTAAATACACTTGTGGTGAGAGACTCACTGAAACCCCACATCCATGGTAAAAGTAGTCCTCGGAAACTCAACTGAGGGTGAATAATAGGCTACCTCTCAGTCTCAGATGGCGGAACCCACCATTATAAGAATGAAAGAAAAACGATCCCTATTTTTAAGTCACCGGCCAAGATCGACCCAGGGGACGCGACGAGCTAGTTGAAAGTCACTAGGGAAATTGGTAGGAAATTTCTTTCCACAATACACAATCCTCATATAATTAAGGACCCTCATAGATTAGTAATACTAATACCTAATAATAATTAGTAGTAAAGAATAGATCCATATGACTTCCCAAACTCTGAGGACGCAACTGAAACCTGACATGCATAGACAGATATATATCCCAGATACTAGCAGCATGCCTATATAAGAGAATCCATATATCAAAAGAATATTAAATTAATAATCATTTTGTAATAATATTCTAATTAATGAAAGGATTGCGCAATGATCGATCGAGTTGGGGGCAGCATTTATTCTACCTCTAATTGCAGGTTCTTTTCTTCACACTAGTATTCATATAGTGTACGCTAGCTCATAGTGCGTAAAAGGTTAAGTGCTTTGCAGACTTGATTATTCTGCAGTCTTGGTATCTTCTATTAGGAAAATGTATATATAATAGCTTTATTTAGGTTTAGCTAGGTTATACATGCAAGAATCTCAATCAAACATGTTTTAATGTTTTGTATACTTTGAAGTTCGTTTAAAAAAAAAAAAATTAAAAGAGAAACAGTTTACTGTTTTCTTCAAATCTCAAACTTAATGTTAATTAAGCGTCTAGCGAGCTTGTACACTACAGAATTTTCAATAGGAATGTGCGAAATCGCTAGAGTAACCTTGTAAGCTACTCCATCATCAACAAGAAACGAATACATATCATCTAGGTATCCACCTTTTACTACGGCATGCACAACAAGTAAAGAATCTCCTTTTGCTCCTCTCTATTAAATTAATGAAAATTCCTCTATTCATAGGGTTGTGCCCAGTGCCCATATGAGAAAAGATACTATAGGAAGCTACACTTTTTCACTAAAAAATCTCCAACATATTTTCACGAAATTAAAATGATGGATTCGATTTGAACATGATATGCCAATGAGGGTAGGAGGGATGTAAGACACTTGTTTAAGTGAAATCTCCATCTAAGTTCGAGCCCCAACATTCATTAGTCTCTCATTGGCAACTAGCTTGACAAAAAGGCATGCGAATCTTTGGGTTTTAGTCGGGGGCGTGCGAATAATATTTGTGCCATAGTTGGTGGTCGTGTACGTCCGTTTCTAAAATTTTACTTCTTACTACGAGCTTTCTATCATCGAGTCATGGAAACTCTTGACTTGTCTTCGTGAAGTGCCTGTTTTTTTTTTTTTTTTTTGCTTTCCACAAGCCAAAAGTTCAGACCATCTTAAGGGTGAAGTTGCTGTCACGCCCCGAATTTTGAATAACAAATTCAAAATCCGAAACATGAATAATAACGAATACAATAACATTCTGAATTATTTTCTCAGAAACCCACCACTCAATATTACATAAACCAAATCCTCAAGTTACTTATCACAACACACTCTCATCAAATAAAATAGTAAAGCTCATTGAGCATAATAAACCTCACAATACAACGCTGTAAATCAATACTATCACTCAAAACCGCACGATTACCACCCTGGTTCTCCTGACCTGTAGGATTATCCACTACACCGTTTAAATAGTGTATCGGGATTGCAACAACACAAAACCCGGTAAGCTTTTGAAAACCCGTATGAGTAAATTTAGAGATTGTACTATTTAAGTTAATAATAAAAACACACAAAGTCACTCCAAAATATACTTAAACATAAAGGAAATAATACTCTCAAGACTCTCTTTTAAAACTCATACTTATGAGTCTCAAGTAACATCAACGTTACCCTCATAAGACCACTTAATATTTGACAAACAGACTAGAACTCTAACTGATTGCAACCACCAGCCTGGCGCGAGAGCGTGGTTCACGATTATAATGCTATTAACAACCACTAGCCTGTTACAAGAGCGTGGTTCACTGATAGTATGCTATGGTCACACTCATGACCTATTGATCTCACAGATCAAAACAATTTATTGTTTCTCAAACAATAAAACTCAACACCTCTCTCAATATATCGTTCTCGAAAAGTAAACATCCAAACAATAATAGTAACACAATCATGCATATTGTTTCCTCAACACAATCCATCAATAAATATATATCATCACGTAAATAATATATATACATAGACATTCACGCAGGAATGCCTACTAATACCAACTATAGTTCACATGCATTAAAAAAAAAATCAATTTATACTTAAATTCATTTTGTTACTTGTGAGCCGCTGCCCTATGAACTGTAGTCGATCAAGTTCATATTATTTCAAACAAATCTTTATTTTCTTAAAACAATTTCCACACATTCACAATTCAATATAAATCACTAAATTTCGGTTCGTAAATGAATCATGTGCGATTTACTAACCTCGATATTCTGCTGCGTCTTCAATTTAACACAATTAACCCCGAAACCGCTCACCCAAGTAAAAACTTTCAATTATCTAATCAAATACGATAATTAACTTAACGAATAATTCAAAAATGCACTTATATGAAGATCTCACGGTCGGATCTTCACCCGTGACCACAGAAGATCATCGGGACAGTCCTATGATCATCATATCAAAACTACATGTCTATCGGATGGTCCAATCTTCATAGATCACATATCGAACGATTGAAATCAATCGAAATCGTAAAATTCATAACTAATTCATACGATATCCAAAATTTACATGCTATATATCAAAAATGATCGTATCGACATGTAGAATCTAAAAATGAGTAGAAAATGCTCTTGGGGTGGCCGGAGGTCACTGGAAACCACCATCACAGTGGCGGTGGTGCCGCCATACCAAAGTCAAAATTTTCCAAAACTCCCAACATCAAAGTTATTCATCTCAACTCCAATTACAACTTTCATAATTAACACAAAGTCAAATTTCAAGTCTAGGGGCCGAAATTTACCAAAAAAAGAAAGGGGCCGAAATCGCCCAAAATCAGTCAAATCTGAAATTCGTCTTCCTCGGGTTAAATGGAGATGTGACATTGGTGAGTTTGTAGAGCTTGGCAAGACGAACAAAGCCCAGTTGGTCTCCCCTCCTACTTTGGCCGGAGTTGGTCGGAATTTGAAGAAATGCTGAAAAAAAAAGATCTGACCTTCTTTGCTTTGATTCGTTGTCTATGGTGAATGATTGGATGCAAGGCATATATATATAGAAAACTTGTCTGAAAGCGAAGAGATAGGTACAAGTGGCTCGTTGATTATTAGCCGGAGGAGGAAGAAATCAGTTGGCTAAGGGAGGAGCAGCTCAGGAGATTTCAACTCGAGCTGTGCAGCTTCTCGGCGTTGTAGCGACTCTCACGGTTCTTTTTTTCACTTTGATGTCTTCTAAGAAGTTTTAAATGACTTCAAGATGAACAAGCTTTTGGAATCAAGTCGATTGGTGGCCTGAGGAGGAAGATATGGCCGGAAGAAAAGAAGCCCAGATTTTCCGTCGAAAATGGGGGAGAGGGAAGAGAGCCCGGGGGGGCTGAAACGCAAAAATGAGAAAATTCTGAATTTATGAATAAATCCGGAATTTTTCTATATTTATACTAAAATCTCCAAACTTCAAACCATCATAACTTCTTCATACGAACTCCGATTTTCGCATTCCACATATGCACGAACTCGTATCGATGCGCTCTACAACTTTGGTGAAGGAAGTATTCTCATATTCCCTACGTACAAAAGGTCAATTTTCACGACCCCTGAATAACGTTCGTTTTAAAAATAAAATTCATTCGAAACCCATTTCTTCATACAACGACATACGGAGCAAGTCCAAAATCCATAATTCATATTATTGAAGAAATATTGAATTACATAAATTAATTCACTATGCCAATAAGTTAATCATACGATAGACATCAGACAACAGAAAGCTAATTTTCTGTTGTCCCAAATTTTCAGACAACAAAAAAACCTAACTCTGTTGTCTGAATGCCCACCGAAACACAGTTTTTTCATTTCGAATAAATGGATAACATTCAGACAACATTTTAATGTTGTTACTTGAAGATAGAGATGTACCTATAATTGCATTCCTCTGAAGGCTCTTATTGAAACAACATTTTTATTTTGTTAGCTCAAGATAGAGAATTTCATTCCTCTGAAGCCTAAAAGCTTGACTTATTCAAGCAACAGTGATAAGAAAATTCTGTTGTCTGAATGAGTTGGATTGAAATTTTAGAAATCTCCCACCAAACGATTAAGGCATTTCCCTCTAAAAATTGGTCAAAATCCTAGTGGAGTCAAAAAGTGATAAGCATCCGACCACTAGATTTAACTAATTGTGTTGTCTGATTAGATAGGAAGTCCACTCATTTAATTTTTGTTTTTTTTTTTGCCCAAGGCAAATTGCCTTTGCCTTTTGTCTAAGCCCGATTTCATTCATTCTATTTGAAACTCTATGCCTTTTTCTCTCAAGTCTCTCAGCTCAACTGATCTAAAACTGGGCAACTCTCAAGTCTGTAGCGAAACCCCAGCCATCGACCACAGAGCACCCGCGACCCTACCGGAACCCTAATATCAGATTCATCAACAGAGGTGCATTTCAAGAAAACCCTAATTTCAGCAGCGGCGGTGCATTTGAAGAAAACCCTGATAGCCCATCTAACAATTGTCTGAGAAGGACCCATTGAAGGAAGTAAAGGTACGAGTTGATCTAGAGGAAGGTCCACCAGATCCTAGATCAAAAATTTGGGGGATTAATTTGAAGAAGAAGAAGAAATTGGGGCCAATTTTTCTGAGGGCTTGAAGTCTTCGTCAAAGTTGATTGACGCGTAAGTACTCTTTCATCTGTCACTCCTTATTCTCTGATTGCCTAATTGGGTTTTTCAATTTTCATGTTTGCTTGGAAGCCTGCCTAGCTTGGTGACTTAGTTATTAGTTTCTGCAAATTTAATTTTAGCTAGTGTTTTCAGACTGTTCACTTTGTTCTAGTGCTCTTTATCTGTCTTCCTTTATGTTTCTGTGACTAATGAAAGTCAGCATAGATATAGAAATATCTTCTTTCTCATGTAATTCAAGTAAGACAAGTAAGATGATTACACGCATTTCTATGCATGTAGTTGTATCTAAAACACTAGAAATAAATTAATCCTTGAGCCAATTATAATGTAATTAATCCAACTTTTATTTATTTTGTAGAAAATAAGCGGAGTTGCAGAAATCGAGAGAAAACGGTGGAAAATTGAGCAAAATGGAGTTTCCGACAAAAAGACAAGATAGTCAATTTCGATCAAACATGGTCAACACGAGTGCGGAAGTCGAATCCAAGTATTTCAAGATGATGTCTTCTAATATGCTTTATGATCGAAGAAGGAAAAAAGGGGATGAAGAAAAGAAAAAATTAATTGACTAATCATTGGCGGATTTATTTAATTAACCAGATTAGATTAATTAACCAATGGTTTGATTAATTAACCCCAGCCATGACTAATTAACCCCAGCCATGACGTGCAGGCGCAACAATCTTTAATTGTTGTTTAATTTTTGGTGCTCAATCCAGCCTTGACACATGATAGCTATTTTCTTAATTAAACCATTAGTTGAAAGCTAGCAGCCCATCACATACTGCTCTTCTCTCCATCAGTCCATTCAATCCTAGCCATACGCCATCATATTTCAACTTTAATCACAGCCATATATTCATCATCCAGTTCGCCCTTGCAAAACAACCACACGCGGAGACCACATATATATTCATCCGAACCCTATAGTAGCCACAGACCCCAAAATCCTCTCTATTCTCCAACAGTGCCGCAACCACCCCCAATTCTATCTTTTCTTTTCTTTGTTCACCGAGAACCCACCTCTATATCTCTCTCTTCCCAATTTAACTTTTCATCACCAATTTTCATTCTTTCAAGGGAAACTCAAGGGGCTTTCACTACACATCATCAAGGCTTCATCACCACAAAGAGATTTTGGCTTGGTAAAGAGTGGGGGCTTAATTTCAAGTTGGGTTCATATTTGCCTATAGCAAATTGTGAGCTTAACTTGTGTTCCCTCTCCCCTCTATCATTTCTCTTAATTTCTTATGTATTTGATGATGTATTTGATAATGGGTTGTGAGTAGTTCAAATTTGGGAGTTAGGGTTGTGAAGTCCTAACTCATCTTATATAAATATTGATGTTTTACTTTTAATAAATGCAATTTCCATTGTGTATGCTTTAAATCCGAATTTATTGGTTCTTAGAAGCATGTTTCTAGACTTTGTCAACATTTGAAATTATGTTGTGGGCAATTGTGATGAATAGATTGATAAATTGACAACTTATTAGTCTTGTGGCATCTAGGATTTAAGTGTGGTGACCATTAGCTAGCTTAATTGTAGCTAAGCTTGCTTGGGTCTCAATTATCTTGCTCTCTAGGCCTCTAATTTTGGATATTGCGGCCTTAACCGGTATAATGCCCAAATTAGAGAGTTGATTGTGGCCTTAACCGGCATAGTCAATACACCGAAAGGATAATTGGTTTAGTAGCCTTAACCGATACTAGATACGGGACTCGACACATATAGGAAATGCATGCATTTATGAAATTAGCATCGATGTTTACAAGATAGTTAGTGTGAATCACCCGACACTTCCATGTTCCCATTAATTTGAAATCCGAATTTTAATTTCTTGCTTGATAATTAGTTGTTTGCTTTTATTTTAGTTTGCATTTAATTTAGTTAATTCTTAATTCAAAACTCCGAAATAAAATTCTACATTCAATTGTGCATAACTCATTTGGGTTAGAAGTTAGTGGCTTTGATTAGGCTTAGCGTGAGCTAAGCCGCCAAACATTGCCGAGGCTTGCTGGCTTGTGAATATTATTTTACTTTATTTTATTTTTATTTTTCATTGTATGCATTTGAGTGATTCTAGCGCCAATTAGCTCGGTTAGATCCAACGCCTAATCCCCGAGGTATGATAATCAAGGTTCAAATACTTCCCTTACTTGACAACGATTCGTAAGCTTGCGAGAGTTTATGAGTCAAGTCAATGACGCCGTTGCCGGGGATTAGGGTCTTCGGATCTTAATCCTTTGGTAATTGGCATTTTGAGTCGCTTTTAGCATACTTTATTTTCTTTTTATTTTTATCTCTTGTTTCTTTGTTTAGTTGTTATTTTTTTTTATTTTGATTTTTCATTTATTTGGTTAGTTTAGTCTAATTTAGTATTACTTGTTGTCTTTCATTTCTTATCCCTCTAATTATTCGTCAATCTTTTTGTGGGTTGAATTGGTGCTTATCTTGCTTATATTTTGGTCATTAAGATACTCGATTTCTTATTGATCATTCGTAGGTATATGAGCGACACTCTACTACCTATCAATTTGAGAAGTGGTTGTGTTTTGTAAAAACTACCTAGAGGAAGACCAACAAGGAGAGTTAGGAGACCAAGACATTGCTCACAAGCACCTTCTAGGTCTCCTATTCGAGTAGTAGATATGGGTGACGAGCGGCAAGGACCACAAGATGAGGAGGAGATTCCATTGAGCCATTATTCATGTCCTAGCATTGTAAATGCTCCATCTTGCATTGTGCTTCCTCCGACAAATGCCAACTTTGAGATCAAGCCTAACATGTTGTCTATCCTCCCTACTTTCCATGGCATGGCTAGTGAGAGGCCCTATGATCATATAATTGAGTTTGATGCCATATGTTCCACTATGCACTTGGGAGGATTAACTTTGGAGGGTTTGAAGCTTCGATTATTCCCATTTTCTTTGAAAGATCAAGCACTGGTTTCATAAGCTCAAGCCAAGATCTATTCTCTCTTGGGCCGATATGCAAAGAGTCTTCTTGAATGCTTATTATCCACATCATCGGACTACTTATATGCGGGATAGCTTGACCAAATTCTTTCAAGAGGATAATGAGTCTTTTTATGATGCATGGGAGCGCTTCAAGGATATTGAGTTAGGTTGCCCTCATCATGGACTCACCAAGTGGCTTCTTTGTGAATCTTTCTACAATGGGTTGACTATTGATGATAGAAGGAGATTGCACAATGCATCGGGTGGAAATTTTCTTAAGAAAGGTCCTAATGCCGCTTGGGATATTTGTGAGGAAGTTGCTACCCAATCCGGTCAATGGGATAATCATCAAAGGAGAAGAGGAGGTAGAGATGACCACACTACATCTAGAGGCCGAGATTCACATGCATATGGGACTAGAGACCGAGTTGATATGGAGCCTCGTGGTAGAGGAGTGTATGATGTTTCTCATGTTCATAAAGAGGATGGAGTTATGAATTCCAAGCTTGAGAGGCTTGAAGCAAAGATTGACAAGAAATTTGAGATGCTTCTTCAAACGCAAAAGGGTAGTGGTTCGTCTTCTTCACATGTCAAGAGTGTTACTTCTTCACATCTTTGCTTGATTTGTGAGTCCCCTAATCATTCTACTCATGATTGTCACTTGGCTTCACAATTTCCGGAATTTGTTGAGGAGCAAGTTAGAGCTATTAATTCTTATCTAAGGCCACTAAGAAATGATCCTTATTCTACTACATATAATCCGGGTTGGTGTAACCACCCAAATTTTTCATGGAGAGATAGTGGAGGGTCCTCTAATGCACATCAAGGTGGTTCTCATTCATATGGAGGGAGTCAAGGCCCAAATTCTTCATCTTTTGGACCCCACGGTCATGGAAACACACAATTTGGTGGACAAAATCATTATGGACAGCAAGCATCTAGTTACAATTCTCAAGGCCAAGGACCATCTTTTGGTGCTCCAAATGTTTATGGAGGAGGCCTACATGACACTCAAGGGTTTGATCAAAGTTCCCAATCATGTAGAGGTGTTAATCCTACACAAAATGCTCCTCCCGGATTTCAAAATAGGCAAGCACCACAACCGGAACCAAAGAAGTCTCATGGATGATATATTGGCTGCCCTAGCCCAAAGTCATACTTCTCTTGCACAAAGCCAAGCGAAGACCGATCAAACTCTTAATATTCTTGCTCAAGGTCAAAGCTCACTTGCACAATGTGTGGGAAAATTAGAAGTCCAAATGGGACAATTAGCTAAAGAGCTTGGAGCACGTCCACATGGTGCATTGCCTACACAACCGGATCAAAATCCGAGACATGAGCAAGCTAAGACTATTACTACACTTCGAAGTGGGAGAGTTTATGACCATAAGGTACGCATGCCTAAATCTTCTAACTCCCCTTTGAATGTGCATGATGACATGTATGCTCCCACTTCTCCCACTTACCCCACAACACATTCTTACGATACACATGTTTCCACCCCTATACATGATCCCTATTCTTCACTTTCATATTCTAATGATGATGATTATGTGTTAGTAGAGGATTACATTGCTAGTGATGATGATAATGTGTTGCATTCATATGGAGCCAAGGGGGAAGAAAATGTACCTCTTGGCCATGTTGCTAATGATCATGTGCAAATGCATCATACTATTATTTCAAAGGAGGATGGGAACCGGGGGGAAGAAAATGTACCCCCGAAAATTGGAGTGGGTGATGTGACTTTGTATACAAAAGGAAGAAATAAGGGGGTGGATAAGGAAGCCGGGGAGGAAGAAAATGTACTTCCCGGAGGTGCACAAGGAAGGAAGACCTCTTTATCTCATTCTACATCTTCAAAGTCTCAAGCTTCTAATTCTTCATCTGCACTGCCTAAGCATGTGCATTTTGGCCCCACTACTCCATTATCATCACCTATGGATCTTCATCAAAGGGGGAGGAATAAGGCGGAAGCTACTTCATCTACTTTTATTGATACACATGGTTCATCCTTGGGTTTGAGTTCTAATGGTTCACTGCCTATTTCGTCATCTAGTGAGCATCGGGAACAACATCATGGGGGAAGTAATAAGGAGGAAGACTATTCTTGTATACCTTTGGATTCTAGGGATAGGAGTGGACCGATCCATTCTGCACTAGGCGAGGCCTTGAGGGCTAAGAACCCTAGTGGGACGGTTACCACCCTTAGGGGTTCAAGAAGGAGTCTCACTTTTTCTCCACCTCTTGATTTGAACTCATTGGAGCCTAGACTTCCCTATCCACAAGTTAAGAAGGCTCAAGATCAAAAGAAGCAGAAGGAGATACAAAAGCAAGAGTTCATTGAGCTATTCAAGTCCGTTAACATCAATATCCCATTACTTGATGCCATCAAACAAGTTCCGGCCTATGCAAAATGTTTGAAGGACATGTGCACTAATAAGAGGAAGTTTGTGAAGAATGAAGATATCTACTTAAGTGAGCAAGTATCGGCCGTACTTCAAAGGAGGTTGCCTCCTAAGCTTAGTGACCCCGGATCTTTTACTATTCCATGCACCATTGGGTCACGAAACTTTGATCGAGCATTATTGGACTTGGGGGCTAGCATCAACCTTATGCCATATGATTTGTACAAGACTTTGTTATTGGAGCTAATTAAGCCTTTGAGAATTAAGCTTAGATGGCAGATAGGAGAATTAAGTACCCTTGTGGAGTGGTGGAGGATGTTCTTGTCAAGGTAGATGAGCTTTATGTTCCGACTGATTTTGTAGTACTTGATATGGACTCTCCTTCTTGTGTTGATGATGATGATGAGTTACCTGTCATTTTTGGTAGAGCTTTTATGGCGACCGCCGGGGTGAAGATTGATGTTCAAAAGGGTCTACTCACCATGACAGTATTTGACACTACTATTGGGTTTCATATTTTTGATGCTATGAGGAGTTCGGTATATCATCTTGATGAGTGCTTTCGGATTGATGTTATGGATGATATTGTTGGGAAGAACTTTATTGAGCATTCATCGACTGATTACATGGAGACTTGCATTGCTCAAGGTGGAACTAAATTTGGGTGTGAGGAGCACATTGAGGCTATTGCACATTTAGAGGCCTTGAGACCATATGTTCCTAGACGTGTTACACCAGCTTTACCTTTACCTCCCTCTAATACACCACCTATTCCTCCATATGAGACACCACCAGATTTGGAGCTGAAGACTTTACCTTCGACATTGAGATATGCATTTCTAGGGGAGGAGACCACATTACCGGTTATTATCTCATTGAAATTGAGTAAAGCTGAGGAAGATAACCTTTTGAGGGTGTTACGTGAGCATAAGAGAGCTATTGGTTGGACTATTGCCGATATCAAAGGCATTAGTCCATCCAAGTGTCAGCATCACATTTATTTGGAGGAGGGGTGTAAGCCCACGCGAGAATCTCAGAGGAGGTTAGATCCTCCCATGATGGAGGTAGTGAAGAAGGAGATTATTAAGCTTCTAGATGTTGGAGTCATTTTCCCGATTTCTGATTCACCGTGGGTTTCACCAATTCAGGTTGTTCCTAAAAAAGGAGGAATTACAGTAGTGAAGAATGAGAAAGGTGAAGATGTACCACAGCGAGTTCAGAATGGTTGGAGGGTTTGTATTGATTATAGAAAGCTTAATGGAGCGACAAGAAAGGATCATTTTCCACTACCTTTCATTGATCACATGTTGGAGAGACTAGCAGGTCATAGCCACTATTGTTTCTTAGATGGCTATTTGGGATATAATCAGATTGCTATTGCTAAGGAAGACCAGGAGAAGACTACTTTCACGTGCCCGTTTGGTACTTTCGCGTATAGGAGGATGCCTTTTGGACTTTGCAATGCACCCGCTACTTTCCAGAGGTGTATGATGGCATTGTTCCATGACATGACTGAGCACTTTATGGAGATATTTATGGATGATTTCTTGATTCATGGTGATTCTTTTGATGATTGTCTTCGACACTTAACCGTTGTTCTAGAACGATGTGAGGAGACTAATTTGGTCCTCAATTGGGAGAAGTACCACTTTATGGTGGGTGAGGGTATTGTGTTAGGGCATGTAGTATCATCACGTGGCATTGAGGTGGATAAGGCGAAGATTGAGTTGATTTCTAGTTTACCACCACCGAAGAATGTGAAAGGGGTTAGGAGTTTCCTTGGGCATGCAGGCTTTTATAGACGTTTTATTCAGGATTTCTCTCGGATCACCAAGCCATTGTGTGACTTGCTAAGCAAGGACATGCCATTTGAGTTCACTTCAGAGTGCTTACAGGCTTTTGAGCTACTTAAGGAGAAGTTGACTCATGCACCTATCATGATTGCACCTGATTGGACTAGACCATTTGAGTTGATGTGCGATGCCTCAGATTTTGCTATGGGAGCTGTTTTGGGTCAAAGGATCGAGCGAGCACTCCATGTGATTTATTATGCTTCTCGGACTTTGAATGATGCACAAGTCCATTACACTACTACCGAGAAGGAGCTTCTTGCTATTATTTTTGCATTGGAGAAGTTTCGGAGTTATCTTCTTGGGAGTAAGGTGATTGTCCACACGGATCATACGGCATTGAGATATTTGTTGAGCAAGAAGGATGCCAAACCCCGTTTAATTCGTTGGGTGTTATTACTGCAGGAGTTTGATATAGAGATCAAGGATAAGCCGGGTCGAGAGAACCTTGTTGCAGATCATTTATCTAGACTTGAGCATGGCAGAGACTCTTCTGTAATACCATTGATTGAGCATTTTCCTGATGAGATTGTCATTCTTTTGTGCTTCAATGTGATAGATGCCAAAGGACAGGGAATATATCCTCCAAGGACCAAATGCCTCTCACTAACATTATGGAGGTTGAGATTTTTGATCGTTGGGGCATAGACTTTATGGGACCGTTTCCAAAATCTCATGGGAATGAATATATCATTGTAGCGGTTGATTATGTTTCGAAGTGGGTTGAAGCTAAGGCCACAAGGAAGAATGATTCTAAGGTAGTCACCAAGTTCTTGAAAGAACACATTTTCTCTCAATCAGGACTCCTAGGATTATTATTAGTGATGGTGGTACACATTTTATCAACCGGACTTTTGATGCTTTGTTGAGAAAATATGGGGTCAAGCATAAGGTTGCCACACCTTACCACCCTCAAACTTTCGGTCAAGTAGAGGTGTCAAATAGGGAGATTAAGTGGATTTTGGAAAAGGCGGTAAACTCTTCTAGAAAGGATTGGGCTATTAAGCTTGATGATGCTTTATGGGCCTATTGAACCGCATATAAGACTCCTATTGGCATGTCTCCGTTTCGCTTATGCTATGGAAAGAATTGTCATCTTCCGGTTGAGCTCGAGTACAAAGCTTGGTGGGCTATCAAATTTTTGAATTTTGACTTGGAAGCTAGTGGTGACAAGCGGAAACTTGATCTTTGTGAGTTTGAGGAAATATGGGAAGAGGCGTATGAAAGTGCCAAATTGTTTAAGGAGAAGACAAAGGAGCTTCATGATCGAAAATTAGTGAAGAAGGCCTTTGAGCCCAAACAAAAGGTTCTCCTATACAACTCTAAGCTTCGTCTCTTACCCGGTAAATTGAAGTCAAGGTGGAGTGGACCCTATGAAGTAGTGGAAGTATTCCCTCATGGTGCTATTGAAGTAAGAAATTTGAATAATGGGAGAACTTTCAAGGTTAATAGGCACCGGCTTAAACCTTATCATGACTCCACTTTTGATTCTCATCATGAGGTAACTTACCTCGATGATGCTTCTTAAATAATGAAAAACTCTATGGACCGGCAATGAAGTCCTTAAACAAAGCGCTCGCTAGGGAGGCAACCCTAGCATTACTTGTGATGTTCTTTCTTGTTCATTTTGCATCAATAAGGCTACTTAGCCATCTTTTTGGGAGGTTGGAAGGTGCTTGGAGTGTGGAGAATAAGGAGATATTTTGAGCTACAATTCTTGTGTGGAGCTCATTGAGGATGATTTTGGGTTGTGAGTTGATGGGATTAAGACCACGAGCTTAATGGAGGACCCTTGTCCTTATTCCTTGATGGGCTATTTGTGATGCATTGCTCTTGGAGACTATACATTTCTCAATGGAGTTGATCTTTTCATGAGCACCTAGAGCTATTATGGAGCATACGTAAAGGAAGTCAAGGCCTTGTGCCTTGAGGTTAGTGTCTCATATTAGTCTTCTCCAAGGGCCGTGAGCAATGGAGGGTCGACAAATGGGGTTTTTGCATCTTTTCTCCGCATTTAGATTTTCATAATTAATTTTTGTGCCTTCGCCCGGACTTCACTCTCATGCCTAACTCTGACACGGATTTAGATTTCGAGCTCACTTTACAACATTGAGGACAATGTTGGTTTTAAGTGTGGGGGTGAGGGCTTGGGCGCCAAAAAAATTAGATTAGCTTTATGTAATTATATTTTAGTGGTTAATGCCTTTTCCAACCCTAATGACGAGCCATGGACTTAACTTGTTATGATTGTGAATAGACTAAGCATGATCTAGGACTTTGAATTTGTCTTGTAATTGAGTGTATATGTGATCTATGCTTGACTATATGTGTGCACATAGCCTAAGGTTAGGTTGGTTCATCATAATTAGAGAAGCATATAGGTGATTTGATTAACTTGCATACCTTAATTGTGAGCTTTTGAGCCTAATATAATGTATGCATTGTTCATTCACTTTTTATTTCTTGTGTACAATTTCTTGACATTGCGTATTTATAACTTGCTTGAGACCTCTCGAGGCTACTTTTAGCTTGCGATGGGATAGAAAGGATTGAGGCAATTAGGTTAATACCACCATGGCCAAAGAAGCATATTCCCAAAGATATTTACCACTAGATTGCCACTTTGAGCCTATTTATATCTTTAGCCTTTTTATTCATTTGCACCACAAATTCCTACATAGCCTCTACACTTTTATCCTACCCTTCCATGGTAGTTGGTGAAGCGATTCGAGAGAATGACTTTATGACTGAGTGCTTCAAAAGAAAGAAAAAAATCAAAAGTGTGCGGTTACAAAAGAATAAGTGTGGGGGTGAGTGTGTTTGAAAAAAAAAAAGAGGAAGAAGAAGAAGAAGAAGAAGAAGAAGTTGTTCAAAAGAAAAAAAAGAAGAAGAGAAAATTAGAAAAAGAAAAAGGTGATCGAAATAAAAAAAATAATAAAAAAAAGGGTGTTGAAAAAAAGAAAAAAAAGCTAGTATTATTTTTATTTTTAGTATAGTGTAGTGTGGGTTGTACATCGGGATTAGAGTGAGTGACTTAAAAAGTCATATATCTCTTCAAGAGAGAATTGCTTCACCGATTTCCATGGATTTTGTCTTTCCCTATCCTTCATTTCTATTAGCCACTTGCATTTAGCCCCATTACAACCAAATAAAAGACCTCTTAATCTTGAATGTTGTGAGCTACCTAGCGGAGATGAGATCGAAGAGCAAGCATATGGCGGTGCGTGTTATGAAATTACTTTTGAGTGAAACACTTATAGCACTTATAGCCCCTAAACACTTGAGCGGTAATATTTAGTGAACCTATGTGAGTTTAGCGGGTTATGTCGGGTCTTCTATATGCCTATTTGATTATGGTGGATTGATTTGACACATGGTCAACACATGCATATACTTGAGCATTTCTCACATGTGCATCTTAATTGCCTTTCAAATTCAAAATTCTTATGTTGTGCTTTGTCAACCACATGGTCATATACATAATTAGTTCTCCGAGGGTTATGAAAGGCTAATACTACACTATCATTATGTTTGTGCGTTTGTAGATTTTCGGATTATAATTCATTTAGTTTGCTAGAGGACAAGCAAAGTTCAAGTGTGGGGGTGTGATTACACGCATTTCTATGCATGTAATTGTATCTAAAAAACTAGAAATAAGTTAATCCTTGAGCCAATTATAATGTAATTAATCCAACTTTTATTTATTTTGTAGAAAATAAGCGGAGTTGCGAAAATCGAGAGAAAACGGTGGAAAATTGAGCAAAATGGAGTTTTCGACAAAAAGACAAGATAGTCAATTTCGATCAAACATGGTCAACACGAGTGAGGAAGTCGAATCCAAGTATTTCAAGATGATGTCTTCTAATGTGCTTTATGATCGAAGAAGGAAAAAAGGGGATGAAGAAAAGAAACAATTAATTGACTAATCGTTGGCGGATTTATTTAATTAACCAATGATTAGATTAATTAACCAATGGTTTGATTAATTAACCCCAGCCATGATTAATTAACTCCAGCCATAACGTGCAGGCGCAACAATCTTTGATTGTTGTTTAATTGTTTGGTGCCCAATCCAGCCTTGACACATGGTAGCTATTTTCTTAATTAAACCATTAGTTGAAAGCTAGCAGGCCATCACGTACTGCTCTTCTCTCCATTAGTCCATTCAATCCTAGCCATACGCCATCATATTTCCCCTTTAATCACAGCCATATATTCATCATCCAGTTCTCCCTTGCAAAACAACCACACACGGAGACCACATATATATTCATCCGAACCCTACAGTAGCCACAGACCCCAAAATCCTCTCTATTCTCCAACAGTACCGCAACCACCCTCAATTCTATCTTTTCTTTTCTTTGTTCACCGAGAACCCACCTCCATATCTCTCTCTTCCCAATTTAACTTTTCATCACCAATTTTCATTCTTTCAAGGGAAACTCAAGGGGCTTTCACTACACATCATCAAGGCTTCATCACCACAAAGAGATTTTTGCTTGGTAAAGAGTGGGGGCTTAATTTCAAGTTGGGTTCATATTTCCCTATAGCAAATTGTGAGCTTAACTTGTGTTCCCTCTCCCCTCTATCATTTCTCTTAATTTCTTATGTATTTGATGATGTATGTGATAATGGGTTGTGAGTAGTTCAATTTTGGGAGTTAGGGTTGTGAAGCACTAACTCATCTTGTATAAATATTGATGCTTTACTTTTAATAAATGCAATTTCCATTGTGTATGCTTTAAATCCGAATTTATTGGTCCTTAGAAGCATGTTTCTAGGCTTTGTCAACATTTGAAATTATGTTGTGGGCAATTGCGATGAATAGATTGATAAATTGACAACTTATTAGTCTTGTGGCATCTAGGATTTAAGTGTGGTGACCATTAGCTAGCTTAATTGTAGCTAAGCTTGCTTGGGTCTCTATTATCTTGCTCTCTAGGCCTCTAATTTTGGATATTACGGCCTTAACCTGCGTAATGTCCAAATTAGAGAGTTGATTGTGGCCTTAACCGGCATAGTCAATACACCAAAAGGATAATTGGTTTAGTAGCCTTAACCGGTACTAGATACGGGACTCGACACATATAGGAAATGAATGCATTTATGAAATTAGCATCGATGTTTACAAGATAGTTAGTGTGAATCACCCAACACTCCCATGTTCCCATTAATTTGAAATCCGAATTTTAATTTCTTGCTTGATAATTAGTTGTTTGCTTTTATTTTAGTTTGCATTTAATTTAGTTAATTCTCAATTCAAAACTCCCAAACAAAATTCTACATTCCATTGTGCATAACTCATTTGGGCTACAAGTTAGTGGCTTTGATTAGCTCACGCCGAGCATTGCCAAGGCTTGGTGCCTTATGAATATTATTTTACTTTCTTTTAATTTTATTTTTCATTGTATGCATTTGAGTGATTCTAGCGCCAATTACCTCGGTTAGATCCAGCGCCTAATCCCCGAGGTACGATAATGAAGGTTCAAATACTTCCCTTACTTGACAACGATTCGTACGCTTGCAAGAGCTTATGAGTCAAGTCATAAGATTATCCAAAGTTTTCTTTGATTCTGTTGTTTTCTTACTATTCAACCTCTTCATTTCTTGATAAACAATTCGGTTGAATGTTGATTTAGGTGTTCGATTTTGGTTCAATTTTTTTTTTTTTTTGTATTTCACTTTGATTTAGGTTTTGGGACATCTGTGTTTACAGGTTTTTGTTTGGTTGCCCAAAATACCACCGGCACTCTCTTTCTCACCTTTATCATGTATAATCTTTGTCAGGTATAATCTTTAATGTTTTTAATTTTCTAGGTTATATTTCATTTAGATTTGAGTTACTGAAGGATTTTTGTATGAATTTGACCTGGGGTTTTCTATTTGGAATGGATTGCAAACTAAGATTGAATAGCTGGTTTAGATAGTCTTAGCATGTTATTTGTGATATTGACATCTAGATTAATGGATGACAGACTACTTGGAAATCTCACTATCCTGAGGGAGCCTTAAATCCATTTACTTTTTATTTTATTTTTTATTCTGGAACAGGTTTATGCATTTAGGTCTTCTCTTAGTATTGTATCTTTCGCTAAGTATTTTCTCATTCATGGAAGTAGCAAATGAGATATTTACTTCATTTGATTGTAGACTGTGGACATGCAATTTTGGATCGTAGAATCCTTATGGGATTTGGCTCTCTAGTGATGGGTACAGTGGGCTTTATATGTATAAGGGGGATGTTAGGAAGAAGTAATTTGAACAAGCAGTATTTATCTCTAGTTGCTAAGTTGACACTAATTTGTTCCAGTACTTGCTTCTGTTTTTGGTGTTTGAACTATATGAAGGAAATCAAGGAATTAAATTTAGTAGTTACAATGTAAAATTAATCTAAAAATTATAGATTTATTGACTATATTTGACTGACTACTGATGTTCCTTTATGTTGAAGTTGATCAATCAGGAGGGTCGAGCTAATAGCTCGAAATTGGAATCAGTTGTAGATCTTTGAAACAAAGGCGAGTACTGAAGTTTCCTTTTACTTGTCACCTTAATTTGCTTCATTAACTCTGCTACTTGCAATATATGTTATCCCAATTTACTTTTTGATTTATTATATATACACGTGTGTGTGCTTATTGTGCGCCTTAAACCATTATCTTATTGGCCAGAAATTAACAGTCAAAGACAGGTCTCAAGTTTAGATAGTTCACATTTTACACTTCTTCTTCTTCTGTTCTTTTTTCATCTTTCTCCTTTAGAGTGGAATATATGATATCCACTATCTGCTTTGCTTTGTTCACACCAAAGAAAAATAATCTTTTGTGCATTAATGCTTTGTTCTTACAGAGTAATCCTTATTTTAGAATAGCATTTCATCACTTAATAGTGTTATAATCTCATTGTCTCTGCATAGTGATCCCCCGTAGTCAAGAGGCTAGCTAAACATAAATCAATGGCCATTGGAATTTGTTAGAAATAATTGGAACACTGTTCTTCTAAATAATAATGCTTATAGTAAATGTAAGTCACCAATTGTTGATTCATCCAAAAAAAAAATTATAAAAATTCACCAATTGTTGAGACTTGAGTTTCATTTATGTCCTGTCTCATATTTGTGTTTCATGTACTCTTGGCCTTTGTGGGCAGAAAAACAAGTATTTATGAAGTTCTCCAGACAATAACGTGTTCTCTTGCTTCAGAGAGAGGGAAGAAGTTGGGTGATTCAGTGAGTTTTCCTCAACTTCGTGATAAAACTACAAGTCTTGCTTTTCTTTTCTTTTTACAGTTCCTTTCTTTTTGTTTCCTTCTTATGTTGGATATAAGGTTCGGTTAGAGACTTAGAACTTAGAAGGCATGAAAGGAAGAGATACATGCCTTCTCTTCTGCACCACTAGCATTTTTGTTGAGAAGATTGCTAGTTGATGGAAATTTGAAAGGTATAACTCATGTGATTGTGGATGAGATTCTCGAACGTAGAATGAATGAAGGTAATTAAGTGCTAGCTAGATCTAGATCGAGGCTTTAGTTCTGGATGATGAAGTGTGATTTCTCACTAATCATTTGATGCCAGATTTTCTGCTCATTGTTCTCAAGGATCTCCTTCCTTCGGCCAGAACTGAGGTTGATTATGATGAGTGCAACCCTAGATTCTGAGCTTTTCTGGCAGGGCTCAGATAATTCATGTTCCAGTAAGTTAAAACTTTCATAGCATTTTTCCAGCCATTTATGTTTAGATATATGATATACAAATATGTTCCATTCTTTTATTTACTGTAATAATGTCCCTTTTGGACTTATTTACAATATTTGCTTCTCACCTACAATTCACAATTTTGGTTCTTAACTTTTTCCACATGTGAAAAATGCTAGAGTATTTAAAGATCATTGGGGCCTTGGATGAGAACGAGAATCTGACTATTTTAGGTGGGAAGAGAGATATAACCATTCCAGAATTTGAATCTATGCGTTTTCATGCTGCACCTCTTACATATGAGGTACTTTTTTTTTTCTCTACAACAATAAGGCTCATGTAGTAAGTCTTTTGACAGGATGCTATCTAACTATGCTTACTATGGAGCCAAAATTTGGAAAGATGCTCTTGGTAGGTGCCATCTTCAACTACCTCGATCCTGTTTTGACTATTGTTTCTGGTCTTAGTGTCAGAGATCCTTTCTTAACACCATTTGACAAGGAAGATGCACGTTAGCTCTGCAATTTTTTATCATATCTAGAAGTATCTACAAAGAGGAGATAAAAGAGAATACACAGTACAGTGGACAGCAAATCCTACACAAAGCTATAGCTAGAAAATGAAAAACCAACAAAAGAATAGACAAAGCAAACACAAATCAGTATCATTATTGATATGGATCTTTTTTGTTCTCCCTCTTTGTAGCTTGCGGAGGCTGCTAAATCTCAGTTTTCCCGAGACCACAGTGATCACCTTGCACTTGTGCGTGCCTATGAAGGCTGGAAGGTAGCTGAAAGAGACTTTGCTGGATATGACTACTGCAGGTAAAATTTTCTTTCAGCACAATCAATGAAAGCTATTGATTCTCTCAGGAAGGAGTTCTACTCTTTGAAAGCTAGTGTGTGTGTGTGTGTGTGTGTATAGATGTATGTATATATGTATATATGCTTTTGGACATGCATCACGTATATACCCAGATTAGAAAGCTAGACGTACTAGTTTTTTGCCTTAGATGTTCTATACTGTGATGTTTTTTGGGTTGCCTTTATCGATCATGTCTTTAGTTTCATGGATGGGTTTTATTGAAGTAATGCTCAGATTCTGTAATATATTGCATGATTTGCCAGTTTGATGCAATGGCTTTTTATGGATTTCCAGATTACCAACGAACAGTATAGAATGATTTTCCAGATTAGATTTTATTATATGTCATTTAAGTTCTTTCTAGATTGCTAAATGAATAGTAATTGTGTACCATCCAACAACTCACTCAAAAGCCAAAAGTGTGTTGTTGGATCAACTGAAAAACAATATAAATGAAAATTCTATTATTGTTTACTAACTCAGACGACAGAAAGTTGTAGTTTCCCTGTCACGATGTAGATGGATATATGAGAAATTATGTTGTCCCTTCAATTAAACAACAACAGAACTAGATCAACACAATTATATGGTTCTAATTGATGTCAGACAATAGATGGTTCTCAATCAAAGAAACATAGAACCAGAAATAACTATCCATTTATATAGGTTAAGACAACTATTAATTGTCACTAAATCATAGATAGAACGACATATAACTATGCTCTTAAGACAGACAAATGTAATCTTAAATAAAAAACGATGTCAAGTATCTGTTATTTTTAATAGACATAGACAACAGAAGAATTGGATTATTTATTGTTTTATATGCATTCAGACAACATAAAAATGAATCATAAATGTAGCTACACCTACAAATAACTGATGTTTCTTATCTTTTCAGACTATATTTATATGTAATTGAAACATACTTAAGACCACAATTATCTGTATTTATAATCATTACAGACAACAAATAAGTTCTCAGTACTTAATACTTCACTTCATTCACACCACATAAATATCATGAATACTGTCTTTGAAATAGCTATTAAACCATAGAAGATAAAGATTGTTGATGTCTGTTTATATATAGGGTAACACATTTCTGTCGTCTGAAATCTTCATAACACACACCTGTACATGTGAGGAATCAATCAGACAACAGAAGACCAAAAACATGTTTGTCGTCTGAGTGCAATCAGACGACAGAATTTATCTGTCGTCTGATTGCACAAGAGACGGCAGCGCCTCAAACGACAGAAAATCATGCAATCAGATGACAGAGATGATCTGTCGTTTGATTAACTTTTTGGCATAGTAATTATATGAAAATTCGGGTCTTCACAGTCTACCCTCCTTAAAGGAATTTCATCCCAAAATTCAAGCACGCCCATCGATTAACAACTATGGATACTTCGATTTCACATCTGATCCCAACTCCCACGATGCATCACCCTCATCATGATTACTCTACAACACTTTCACTAAGTCGACTTCCTTTCTACGAAGTCTCTTTGTGGACCTATCCAAGATATGAATAGGTTCAACTACGAAGATCACATCCGTGTTTACCTCAATCGTGCCATGATCAAACGCGTGGGACTTATCTCAGATGTACTTCCTGTGCATAGACACATGGAAGACATTGTGCACACTAAACATGCTAGGTTGTAAAATAAATTGATATGCCAAGTCTCCGACCATTTCCAGAATCTTAAAAGGTTCGACATACCTCGGTGCAAGTTTTCCCTTCTTGCCAAATCTCACCACATCTTTCATACGTGAGACCTTCAAGAACACATGGTCACCCACATCAAACTTAACTGGTCTTCTCTTCAAGTCTGCATAACTCTTCTGTCTACTCTGTGCTGTTCGCATCCTATCCCGAATAGTAGTGATCTTCCCAGCAGCCTCCTCAACAAGTGCAGGACCCAAGAGTCCCTTCTCTCCTACATCTTCCCAACATATAGGATGCCTATATGGCCTACCATAAAGAGCCTCAGCTTATACATCAATACAATGTCTCTTCATAGTCATCCTATCTGATATGATCTTTCCATATGCCAAACTATATACAAAATCTATCATAGTAGCAATGAATCATGTATCACTACACAACAAGTGTCCTACCATCGTAGAACACGAATAAGATAAGGTCTAGCCTCAACTAACCCACACACCAATCATCTTATGGCTTTACACATATAATCACTGTCACACAAACCATCATAAGGTATTGTCAGACAATTAAACAAGCACTGCCACAAAAGCTACCACACTTTCATAAAGATGTATCACCAACAATCATTCTCAAAACACAACAATAAATTAAGTCACACAGAGGTCTAGCTAGAATCATCTTAGCCAAACCAAACACAAAACAAATCTAAAGAAATGCAATACTTCACTAAAGTCAAGGACGAATAACAGTTAAGACCTCCCATTTAAAACATCACGAGAACACTGCATGCCCAACGTGTGTAGTCGAATTAAATTCAGCAGCTACCTCAGTTGATGCCTGCTAATGATCATCTGCCTTTTGCATGACCCACACTGAGTACCTGACGTACTACTGCTCTCTCTACAACTACATTTTCCCTCATTCTCGGGAACCCCACATTGTTGTCATCTCCCTCAAAGAAGTCTAAAATTCCTACTCCATTGCCCAAGCACTGGCAAGGTTCATTGCCATGGCAGACAGCTGTAAAGGGACCACTCTCTCCCTAATCTCGTAATTTAATCCCTACTAGAACATATGTGCCAACTCCTCAACAGCTATCAACCAAACAAATCGATATAATTATGTGAGCTAAGCTCCTAGTCTTCAACACTTATAACCCTCCAGACAACGTAATGAGATCAACTCCAACTTCTCCCTCAGGTAGAATATAAGCACACGTCCCAGAAAGGTTTTACAAAGTCTTCCCAAGACATGATCACTATATACTTAGTTCCTTAGCACAAAAATTCCGTCTTGACCATGCCTCACCTTAAAAGATGAGCATAACTATCTTCTTCTTCTTCTTCTTCTCATTCTTCAACAATACGGTACAATCCATAGAGAAGTACTAGGTCTAATGAATCCCTACTCAAGTAAACTCTCACCTTGAACCTTCAACTCCTTACATTCAGTTGGTGTCATCCGATAAGGTGCTATTGATATAGGTATCATACTTGGTATCACCTCGATAACAAACTCCACTACCCTCCTTAGAGATAACATAAGTATTTCTCAAATTATATCACTAGGCTTGAAAACCACAAAAAATCTCTTCCCTAACACTACCCACAAGCTCCACATGAGTCAAGAATCCTATTCAATGGCTCACACCCTAACCAAAATAAGTTCTATCAAATGGTTACATCATGCTTAATTGAAGCATTCAGCTCCAGCTGACACTTCATGGCCAAACTCTTTGCGTCTATTTGTCTCCTAAACCAATATAGTCTTGAGAATTCTGCCTCATAATCCCTCACACTCCTATCATCTTCAGTTTATGAGATCAATTCATTTCCCAACTGCTCCGAGATTCATAATCTCTTTTGCCAACTTCAACCAATCCATCACATCAACTACAAGTGGAACACGCAGCTCAACCGCAGATGCCTCCACCCCATCCTCAACTATCTCCATAGATAGATCATGTCCCTACATCAGACTCTACCTCTACTTCTACCCATAGTTATGCCTCCTAATTGGTCCACTACCTCAGAAGCATATTAATACATGGTTAATACTTGTATAACACTTAACATAGTATAAGTCAATACAAGTACATATTAACCAAAATACTAACATATCGAGGGTATTTCAAAACTCCTAGTACAACCTGACATCCTAGACAGCTTCTAACACTCTTACATACCCAATGACATTGTCAATACTGAAGAGTACATGATGGGGATCCGCTGTAGACGGGCTATCACTCGGAAAGTATTGACATATCACCAAATATGTACCTTACGCTTTGATACCAAACAGTCATGCCCCGAATTTTGAATAACTAATTCAAAATCTGAAACATGAATAATAACGAATATAATAATATTCTGAACCTTTTCCTCAGAAACCATCACGCCTCACACCACTCAATATTATATAAACCAAATTCTTAAGTTACTTATTACAGCACACTCTCACCAAATAAAATAGTAAAGCTCATTGAGCATAATAAACCTCACAATACAACGCTGTAAATCAATACTATCACCCAAAACAGCACGATCACCACCCTGGTTCTTCTGACCTGTAGGATTATCCGTTATACCGTTTAAATAGTATACCGGGATTGCAACAACACAAATCCCGGTAAGCTTTTGAAAGCCCGTATGAATAAATTTAGAGATTGCACCATTTAAGTTAATAATAAAAACACATAAAGTCATACTTATGAGTCTCAAGTAACATAAAGGAAATAATACTCTCAAGACTCTCTTTTAAAACTCATACTTATGAGTCTCAAGTAACGTTGTTACCCTCATAAGACCACTCAACATTTGACAGACAGACTAGAACTCTAACTGATTGCAACCACCAGCCCGACGCGAGAGCGTGGTTCACTGATAGTATGCCATGGTCACACTCATGACCTATTGATCTCGACAGATCAAAACAATTTATTGTTTCTCAAACAATAAAACTCAACACCTCTCTCAATATATTGTTCTCGAAAAGTAAACATCCAAACAATAATAGCAACACAATCATGCATATTGTTTCCTCAACATAATCCATCAATAAATATATATCATCACGTAAATAATATATATACATAGAAATTCACGCAGGAATGCCCACTATACCAACTATAGTTAACATGCATAAAAAAAAAATTCAATTTTGTTACCTGTGAGCCGCTGCCCTATGAACCGTAGTCGATCAAGTTCATAATATTTCAAACAAATCTTTATTTTCTTAAAACAATTTCCACACATTCACAATTCAATATAAATCACTAAATTTAGGTTCGTAAATGAATCATGTGCGATTTACTCACCTTGATATTCTCGCTATGTCTTCAATTTAACACAATTAACCCCGAAACCACTCACCCAAGTAAAAACCGTCAATCACCTAATTAAATACGATAATTAACTTAGCATACAATTCAAAAACGCACTTATATGAAGATCCCACGAACGGATCTTCACTTGTGATCACCTAAGGCCATCGGAACAGTCCTACGATCATCATATCAAAACTACATGTCTATCGGATGGTCCAATCTTCACATATCACAAATCGAATGATTGAAATCAATCGAAATCGTAAAATTTATAACTAATTCATACGATATCCAAAATTTACATATTATATATCAAAAATGATTGTATCGACATGTAGAATCTAAAAATGGGCAGAAACTGCTCTTGGGGTGGCCGGAGGTCACCGGAAACCAACACCACAGTGGCGGCGGTGTCACTATACCAAAGTCAAAATTTTCCAAAACTCCTAACATTAAAGTTATTTATCTCAACTCCAATTATAAAATTCATTCGAAACTCATTTCCTCATACAACGATATACGAAGCAAGCCCAAAATCCATAATTCATTTTATTGAACAAATATTGAATTACATAAATTAATTATATGAAAATTCGGGTCTTCACAGTTGCACTTTCATCAATATTATATATACACATGTATGATATACATATAGAATTTGATGGTTGTACCATAAATAGTCTTCCTCTCTCATCACTGACTCTCAAATTTTTGTGTGGATGGCATATATGTGTATAATAGAATTTTTGTTAGTTATATATAGCTAATAGCATGTACGAATATATGATTGTTTTTAGGATTAAATTCTGCTTACTGCCTTGTACTTTTAAGGGTCCATTAGTTCAGTCCCTGCACTTCTAATCTAATCAGAAAAGTCCTTGCACTCTCCAATTTCATCAAATCGATCCAATCCATCACTATTCCATCAATTTTTGCTGTCAAAATGCTGACGTGGGACCTTCTCATAGGAAAAATTCTCAAACTACCCATCGCTAGGCAACCCGCCGACGTGTTAGTGTTATGAATGCAGATGGGTAGTTTGGAAATTTTATCCGACAATTGACAGAGTGGTGACGGATTGGATCAATTTGATGAAATTGGAGAGTGCAAGGACTTTTTCTAATTAAATTAGAAGTGTAGTGACTGAACTGATGAACTCTTAAAAGTACAGAGTAGTAAGCAAAATTTAGTCCTTGTTTTTATTTCGCCTATCTCTAGGGTATAACATAGTAGAATTTTTGTTAATTAATTGTGAGCCACTCTTATGAATTTTTTTAAAAATTTTTCATAATGACAAACTTGTTACCTTAGGTTTCACCTTAATTAGGTTGGATTTATGTTTTAGCATATCAGTATTCTAAAGACTTGTTTCCTCTGTTGAGCATAATGGGTTGAGTTCAAGCTTAGCTCATTTCTTTTACAAGTTTGGGAGAGAATAAAGCCACTGATTTTTAGATGATGTAAAGACCACAAGATGTACCGTACTATTAGAACATGCATAAAATTGAAAAGTAAAACTGACACCATGTTGATCCATTTGTGCCTTAAATGCCCATAATAGATGATCAATCTGTAGATACAAAGAACGTCATTCTAGCTAGAATATAACATCATTATTGTAGCTAGGGACCAAAGGCTTAACTAGGTACAATATGTACAGCATTTCAGCCTGACATTCTAGTATATCATACGTTTCCATGGCTGAAATAAAAGATTGGAACAATATGTTGGAGAGGACAGATCAGACATGAGAAGGAACAACATAAACGCATACAAAGCAACTGGAGGAACTGCAAATATAAATGTAAGATCTGGAACCCACTTTGATCCATAGAGAAGATAGATAGAAGGCGCGCAGTGCTGAAAGCCATCATCATAGAAGCTATAGAGATGAAGAGGCAAGTGAGTCTGGCCATTATGTTCAGGGGCAAGGACTTAAGGAAATCATTTTTAGCATAACGGGAGGTAAGGATAAACAAGAACACCAGCATTGCAGTTGAAGAGGAAAAGAGTGCTACTTAGACATGCGGCTATGGTGAAGTCTAGAAAGGCTTTCTTTTTCAAAAAGTTTGGCTTTTTTGGTATGATCATCTGTGCCACCCGGTATGCTAAATGTTGCTGAGAACACAACCGTTGCGATAATAGTTGCAACGAGCATGCATGACGTTGCAGTAACCTTCATCCATTTTTCTTCTTGAAACATTAACACCGTATGCTCTTCAGTGAATAATTCTTGAGGTGTTTTTCCTTCGTTATTTTCCATCTCTATGTATTGAGGTTGGACGATCTTTTTGACTTCCTACTCGAAGATATAAAATTAAAGAAGGCAACAAGTACCAACCTATGAAAGCTATTAACTTAATTGAATATTGTGCGTGACACCACGAAATGAAATCTTATTAGAAAATGAAAAAAGAGAAAAAATAAGTAGTGATGTTAGCTAAACCACAAATGATTCACATTATGTAACAGCTGATGTGACAAAAAAAAATCATGATATAAATTCATCTAATGTTTCTAGTGAGCATGCATTTGTGATCACATACAATTCGTCATTTGAGTCAAATTAGATGTCTGGTCTAGACTTTTAGTAAAACGTCCATCAGAGACTCAGAGTAAAAAGTAAGCATAAAGATTAAGGGTACAAGGAGGGAAGTACCTCAAATCATACAGCTATCGTTGCATTTGAAGAGCTACGCGTGACACGAGATTCTATTGATTTTGAGGTGCTAATTTTGCAGGCATATGCAAAATATTGTTACCTTCATGATTCTTATATGTCACTATGACATCCCTGACTGAAAATACTTGCGTGACGATACAAAACTGCAATATGAATTATAGTTTGATTATTTTCATCAGTTTCCCATATTAACTCAGGATAAGAGCTAATAAACACTGCCAAAAACTCATAGTTCCCTAATTTCACTGCGTCAAATAGCTAATTTGATGGAAATTTGATCAGCCGTGTAAAAAATGGACTACCGTAAGTGTTGGTTTATATCGGCAGTGTTTCCATTTACTTACGGCAATGGACAAGTGTAAAAAATGGACTACTGTAGGTGTTAATTTATATGCAGTAAAATAGTATATGGAGCATATATGTATATACAGATAAAGCCAGAAAATCTGCACTGTGCTGCTGGCATGCGTATAGGCTGTCGTACCTAGTTTTGTAAACTAGTTGATAGTGGGAAACCCTAAGACATGAATGGACTAGTTCATAGTGGTGACAATCACTGAATGGAAAAAGTAGTCCTCGGCGGCTGGACTAAGTGTGAACTTCTCAGTTTCAGGTGGAGGAACCCACCATTAGTGTAACAATAAAACAAAGAACTCGACTACAATAAAAATCACGACTAGAATGGTTCCAAGGGGAAATTGGTAGGAGATTTCCTTCCTCAACGCGCACTCAATATAATAAATCTCATAAATCAGTAAAACTAATACGTGCTCTAATAAGTAATACTAAACGTTAGGTCCATGACTTCCCAAACTCTCAGGACGCAACTGAAACCCGACATCTATCAAAAGCAAAATAATTGAATAATCATTTAGTGATCATATTCTAATGATAGGATTGCACAAGATCGATCAAGTTGGCGGTTAACTCTTATTCTAGCTTTAATTGCAGGTTCTATCTTTTCGCTAAAGTAGCTAGTTTGGAACGACATTAACCAAAACTAATTAAAATAGTGAGGAGCTCAGAGTGCGTAAAAGGTCAAGTGCTTTGCAGAGTTAATTATTCTGCACTATTATATATATATTCTTCCATTAGGAAAATGTATAGTAGCTTTATTTAGGTTTAGTTAGGGTTCTACATGCATGAATCTAAATCATACTTCATACATGTGTTAATGTTCACTTTCCATGTAGTTCGTCTTTTATAATCGAAAGAGAAACAGTAAAACTCAGTGGCCGGTAAAAGATCTAGCAAGCTTGTAAGTTGCAGAATTTTCAGACGTCGGAACAAGGAATGTGCAAAATAGCTGAGTAAACTTCCAAGCTACTTCATCATCAACAAGAAACGAATATATATCATCGATGAATAGCAAAGAGCGTGTCTATAACTAGCAGCATGCAAAACAAGGAAAGAATTTCCTACCGATTTGGTCCAGCCTTTACATGAGAATACCTCTATTCATAGGATTGTGCCCAACTGAGAAAAGGTACGAGAAAGCTAAAGCCATTCACTAAACAATCTCCAACATATTTTAATGAAACTAAAATGAGGGATCAAATCTCTTTTATCTGATCATTATATGAATTAAGTAATGGTTAGGTTTACGGCCTACATTCGTAAAAAAAAAATTGCCAGCAACCCTAGTTAAGTAAATAGTTAGAGGACGACTTGGAAGTCAAAGTCCTCCAATCTGGCCTCTACTCTCTTTGATATTATCTGCAACCCATGTTCGTCCACCTACTAGCCAAGTTGCAATGACTAAAATTTTGATAATTTCACTAAAATATGGTTTTTTTTATATTTAGTCCCGAAACTTTCCTTATTTATCAACATAATATTGCACGAAATTATAGAAATTTCCCGAAAAGTGGGAATATTTCGAGAAAAGTTATATATATATATATATATATATATATCTGGAATTCTACAGATATTTTTAAAATATTCCGCGTACCACTGACAAATTCCAGAAATTTATGCTAAAAAGCCAACAAAGTGGTTGGCAAGGTTCAAACCTTGATTGACCGGGAAACAAACAAGCAGTTCAACCAACTCCACTGGTCTCCCATTTGATTAATACTTGTAACTTATATATTTATATATCTTTTTCTTTTTAACGAATATGATACTTTGCTAAATCTAATCAATAACTATCTTGCAATTTTTAAAATTCACCAATATTTCTAGATTTTCTACAATTTTCAAATTTTGCACTTACAAATAATTACAGTTATGACCAAAATTGAACAATGTTTGTAATAACTATTAACACAAAAACCCACAGCTAATTTTCTCTAAACTATATATTGACACACACACACACAGTCCTTCTTAGGTAAGGATTTCCTTACCTTAGCTAAGGAACGGATTATCATATTTTGGCCACTTTTTGATCACATATTCACATATTAACTGTTCAATTTTTTGGTCTTAATGTATAGATCATTTCTGAAAAGTTTTCAGCTAAATTGATGATCGTTAAGGTATCGAACACGATTAAGTCAATAAATGAACCGAATCTGTCCAACCAGAACCGTTTATGTTCATAATTGTAAATTATAGTTTTGAATACCTTAACAATCATCAATTTGACTGAAAATTTCAGAGATGATCTACTCATATATACCTAAAAACTGAACGATTAAAATGTAAATATGTGATCAAAAAGTGGGTCAAATATGAAAATCCGCTCTTTGCTTAGGTAAGGAGGTCCTTACCAGAGAAGGACTGTACACACACACACACACACACTATCCCTATCCAGAAGGGAGCTCCACTTTGAAATTAAAGTGTGGATTTAGAGTTTAGGGTCCCTTTTCGATCGCATATCCACATCTCAACCATTCAGTTTTTAGGTACTAATCTATAGATCATCTCTGTAAATTTTCAGCCAAATTGATGATCTTTAAGGTATCGAACACGATTAAGTCAATGAATGAACCGAATCTGTCCAACCAGAACCATTCGTGTTCATAATTGTAAATTATAGTTTTGAATACTTTAACGAACATTAATTTGGATGAAAATTTCAGAGATGATCTACTCATATCTACCTAAAAACTGAACGGTTATGATGTAAATATGTGATCGATAAGTGGGTCAAATATAAAAATCCGCTCATTTGCTTAGGTAAAGAGGTCTTTACCACAGAAGGACTGCACACACACACACACACACACACACACACACACACACACACACACCCACATATCCAGAAAGGAGCTCCGCTTTGAAATTAAAGTGCGGATTTAGAGTTTAGGGTCACTTTTCGATCGCATATCCATATCTCGACCGTTTAGTTTTTAGGTACTAATGTATAGATCATCTATGCAAATTTTCAACCAAATTGATGATCTTTAAGGTATCTAACTCGCTTAAACCAATAGACGAACTGAATCTGTCCAACCTGAACCGTACTAGCTTTAAGATAGTTATCAATGCCTTAACGACCATCAATTTAGCTGAAACTTTGCAGGGATGATCTATACATTAGTACCTAAAAACTGAACGCCCGGGATGTGGATGTGCGACTGAAAAGTGACCATAAACTCCAACCTCCCTCTGAATTTCAAAGCGAGGCCTCGCTCTGAATAGGATATGTGTGTTTGTGTGTGTATTTATATATTATTCAAGGAAACCCTTTTTGTGTGTGCCTAGTCAACCTAGGAGTAATCATATCTAGATTAGAATAAGGAAAATGGATCCTTCAAGATTATGGTATTAGATTGAGAATAGGATTCCTGATACTTACCATATTGTATTATGTAATCCTTTATATATAGAGGCCCCTATTTGTTCAATGAAATACAACAACACATCTATTCTCCCTACTTTCTCTTTGCATTTGTTTCTCTAAAATACGTTATCAGCACTAGCCCTAACCCAGAATCAAAAGTCAAATTCTATTTTGCAAGGCATCCTACTGCGTAGTCCTCAAAACACTAGAACACCAAAACCCTAGGAACCCTCGCCCACCACCCGAGGCCCAACTACTCCGTCGTGCCTCTCAGTCCGCAAGCCTCCACCGCCGCCGATTAACTTGCATGCACCCGTGTGCGCACACCACCTTCTTTAAGAACAACAACAAGAACCAATCAACAAATAAGATTTTATAAAGGTTTTTTTTTTTTTGGAATTAAATTTCAGTTGTCTTCTTCTTCTTCTTCTTCTTCTTCTTTTCTCCGAGGACTTACAACCTCCCCTCTTCTACTTCCCACATTTCTAGAATGCGGGATCCTTATAGCCTAACTGTGGAGGTTTGAACTACCTTCGGACAAGGAGTCCGTACATGGAAGAAATTTGAAACGACTATTTATGTCAAAGTTTCATCTAAATCCAATTCTTTGGAGCAAATATTGCTCAGAAACCCTAATTGTTTTCGTGGAAGTACCTAGACTCCGAAACTAATCCTATTCTTATTCTCCATTATTTTGGGATGTTAAACGTGAAAGGACCTATCTTCCCCATCTTGGACCCTAGATGGGCTCACAATGTCCAGCGACATCTTGAAGCAAGAAAACTTGACAAGATCTGCCCCAAATTTCACCCGAGTTATAACTAAAGTGGGTCTCACTGGGCCATTTTGGGTTTTAGGATGAGACTAGCGCCCGAGTCTTGTCATAACTACTTACCCCAATCTAGGAGTAGCAACCTGAAGGAACTACTTAAGACCCTGAAGCTGAGGCCGACAATGCCTACGCATTGTTCCTAATGACGCGTCATATGGACGACACCCTCAATCTTAGATTTATGAATGAGACGAGCCCCCAAGAAATCTGGATTCACTACATGAACATTTTGGGAACTTCTGCAATGATCTCATCCCAAAATTAGAAGTAGAATGGGACAGTCTTCGCTTCTCCAATTTCGAAAAGGTCTTAGACTACAACTCAGGTTTGAATTAGGATGCTCCTATATTTTTGGTGCCTTAAATGCCCATCGCTTATTTTGCAAAGCCTATTCCTTAGGAAAATTAGGACCAAGACCATCTAATGTAAAGGATTCTAAAATACTTCTTCCATTCTTACGTACATAGAATCTAAGGGGATATATGTGGACATATTCAACCATTTAGCGGACTATTTAAATATTTGATAGTGTTGGATAACGCATCGACATCTTGGTCACATGTTGCGCTATTATCCACTCATAATGTAGCTAATGCTAAACTTTGAGCACAGGTATTTGGCCTACGAGCTAACTACCCGGATCATCCCATTAGATAAATAAGACTTGATAATACCGGAGAGTTTATATAAAAGGACTTTCAATGATTACTACATGTCTATTGGGATTGATCTTGAGCATCTAATCCCTTATGTGCACACCAAGAATGGTCTCACATAAATTATCATTAAAAGGTTACAAATGGTCACTAATGCACACCAACCTCCCTCTTTCTACCTGGGGACAAGCAGCATGCTTATTTGTCTGAGGCCTACTGCGACCCAATCTTTTTTTACGTCACAGCTAGTGACTGGGTATGAGCCGAGTATCTCGCACTTAAGCATATTTTGATGCACTGTTTATGTGCCTATTAAGCCACCACTACATATTAAAATGGGTCCTCAACGATGAAAGGGTGATGTTGGATTGGAGTCTCCAACTATTATCCGCTATTTAGAATACTTGACAAGCTATCTATTTACCCTAAGATTTACGGATTATCACTTTGATGAGACAGTCTTCCAGTCATTAGAGGGAGATAAGAACGCCAACGTTCAACAGGAATGATAGTGATTGTCGTTGCATATCTCCTCTCTGTCTCATAATGATCCCCCTACTGCACAAACCAAAATAGAAGTGTATAGAATCATTGAACCTTAGAAAGAAGCAAATTCTCTTTCTAGTGCTTTCTCAGAGCTTGCTAAAGTGACTAGATTACATATACTTGCTATAAACATGCCTACAAGGATGGAAGTCCCTGAAAAAGGATTTGAGGCCGCTGCCACCGCACTTATGGAAGGACTGGCTGCCGGCGAAGCTGCCAATCTTGGTGGTGAAGTGGCTCAGGCTGTGGCTTCACTGAAGAAGTGTAGGTGGTCCCAAGGTTTGAAGGATATGCGTCTAAGGAAAAGAGCTGCGTTGACACAATTAGATCATTTGATCATCGATACTTAAAATCCATCTCATGGGAATGCTCCAGATTATAATTATGCCCAAGGGACATATTTGAAGGACGCTCCATCATTAGAACGTATTTATGAGAACATAGAGATCTCTGTAAATTACAATAGTGTACATGGGACTTGCGATAGAAGCTCCATCGTAGTAGATGACGTGTTTGCATATTCTATTGCACAAGAGTTAACTGAGACCGATGATATCAAACCCTACTCTGTTGATGAATGCCAACATAGAGCTGCTTGGACTAAATGGAAAGATACAATACAGGTTGAGTTGGACTCACTGCCAAAGAAAACAGTTTTTGGGCTGGTGATGCCTCTACCTTTTGGAATAAAACTTGTTGGATATAAATGAGGTATTTGTTAGAAATCATAATGAGAGAAATGAGGTTGTAAGATACAAAGCTTGCCTAGTGGTGTAAGGCTTCTCACAATACCCTGAAATCGAATACGAGGAGACATATTCTCCCGTAATGGATGTTATAATGTTTCGCTACCTTATGAGTTTGGTAGTTTCTGAAAACTAAATATGCAGCTTATGGATGTGGTTATTGCATATCTCTATGAAGATCTAGATACGGAGATTTATAAGAAGGTTCTTGATGGGCTTAAATTACCCAAGTCAAGTTGCTCTAAACCACAGAGCGCGTTTGCCATTAAATTGCAACGCTCACTATATAGATTAAATCAATTTGGATGGATGTGATATAACTATCTAAGTGACTATTTAAGTAGAAAGGAATATGTCAACAATGAGTTATGCCCATGCATGTTCAATAAGAAGACAAGTTCTGGATTTGCAATTGTCGCAGTCTATGTCAATGACATGAATACTATTGGGACTCTTAATGAGTTGAAAGAAACCACTGAATACTTGAAATATGAATTTGAGATGAAAGATCTTGGGAAAACAAAATTTTTCCTTGGATTACAACTTGAGCACTGTGATAGTGGGATCTTGATTCATTAATCAGCTTATACCCAAAAGATGCGTAGGCGTTTTAATATGAATAAGTCCACCCTACTAGCATTCCCATGATTAGTCGCAATCTAGACCCAAGGAAGGATCCGTTTCTTCCTAAGGATAATGACGAAGACATTTTAGAGGTTGAAGTGTCTTATTTAAGTGCAATAGGTGCATTATTTGTACTTGACACAGTGCACAAGACCTAATGTCTCTTTTGCTATGAACTTGTTAGCTAGATATAGCTCCGTGCCCACGCAACATCATTGGACTAGCATAAAGACTATTTTTGTATACTTAAAAGGTACGGTTGATATGAGCTTATTCTATCCCTACAGAGAAACAATAAAATATGGCAATATGGGTTTGGACCCCCTTCCTGCCATCTCCTCCAATTGGACTACTACCGCCGCCTCCTTCTCCTACCACCAAATTCCTTGTGAAGTTTTGGCTAGTTTTGCTAATGGTGGGTATCTTTATGACCCACAGTCCCACACAAATATTGTTCCTGTAAGACCCCAAATTTTTTTATTAATTCTTAATAGGTTTCGAGAATTAATAAGTGTTATCAGAAATTATTTCGAACAATTATTCACTTGAAATGCTTCGTCTCAAGAGTCGACTTTTTATACGTTAGGATTATGTGAAAACTTCCTTTACAAAAATTGTAGAACGTGTCGATATGAGTTTGTGGACATGTAGAATGCAAAAATTAGAGTTTGTACGAAGAAGTTATAGACATCAGAAAAGCTTTCCATTTTGGTTAAATAGGAAAAAAAATCCAGAAAATCAGAAAAATAGAAAGTTTCCAAATCCAGAAACTTTTTATCTCTCTTTGGTCCCGACCCCGGTTTCACCCATCCAACTCTAGGCGGCGATTTTTCCCTCCTCCGGCCACCGTTAGCCATGTCACTTGTCCCATTCTCTTCACCTCAATCCTCTCTCTAACACTGTGAAGTTGCAGCACCTGGGTCATGGTGGGGGCACTACCATTCTTGGCCATCTTGGAACTCATGATTCCGGCCACCATAACCGGTAATTCTTGGGGGCTTTTGGAGCCTAGAGGACGTAGAATTTTTCTCCCAAGGTGGCTTGCAACGATTCAACTTGTGGAGATCGAATTTTGAAGATTGGAATTCTAGGGTTCATCGATTTTTCAATCTTTTGAGGTAAATTTCGGCCAAATGGTTTTGATTTTGACTTTGTGCTTGTTATGAATGTTGATGGACATGCTGAGAGGAAGAGTTTGACATAATTCTCGCCACCTAATTCGAAGGTCGGCGGTAGCTCTGCCACTTTCTGTGGCTGCGTTTTTCTGCTGCTTGTGGCCACCTCATAGGCAATTTCTACCCTTCGTTGTGACCTACTCATCGATACAAGCATTTCAATATATAGTTTGTAATTTTTAGAAATCGTATGAGCAAGTTATTATTTTTAGGGTTTTAGGGTTTTCGGTATGATCGGTTTCGATCCGTGAGGATTCGGCCGTCTGATCAACTTGTAATTTTGATATATTGATCTTATAAATATTTTGAAGGCCTCAGGTGGCCTCGGATGAAGTTTCACCTCGATTGGCATTACTTTCGGGATTCTAGTGCAAACCGTGGTTCGAATTTTAATCGTTTTCGATTTATGCACTAGGTTAAGATTGTTTGTACTTAGGTGACTGACGGAGAGTATTCGATACCTTATCTGCTATAAGAGAAGACGCAATAGGATTTAGAGGTAAGTAAATCTCATATGATTCATTTACGAACGAAATTATTTATAAATGACATTCCTGAGTTGATCACTACGTATATATGTATATATATATATATATTACTTAATATATATATATATAGATATATCTTGATGGTGTGGCATTGTGATATGCATAATAATTGTGATATTTTTTCAAGTTATTGTTTTGGGCAATTACTCTTTTTGGGAATGTAATATTTTGGGTAATTGTTAATTTTATTGTGTTGAGAGTGTACATGAGTTATGTTATAGCATGTTGAGTCATGTACGGCTTTTAAATGTTTTCAAATCTACAGATCCAATTCACAGTAGTGACAGAGACAAGTATTATAGTAAGGCTGAACCTCGGTCGAGGTGACATGTTACTGTTCAGTTAGACCTCTAGTATGTCGGCCATTATATTGCAAGGGAGTAACACGGGGGTCACATAAGGCCTTTAAATACATGTTTTTAAAGAGAGTTCGTGTGGGTTCTTTCTTCTTTGTCCAAGAGGGACTTGATTTTTATATTATGGGTGAGTGGAGATAATATGATTTTTATCACTTTAGTGATGTATGTTACCTTAAGGGGTAAGGATGTCGAGTTTTGAAAACAAGTCATGTTATGAAATCATTTTATTCGAAGTTGATGGATGATCATCGACTTTAGTGTGCGTTGTTTGACTTCTTTATCTATTTTGTGTTTCATTCTAATTGTTTGATTTTAAATGTAATTTCCTAAACAAAACTATATGCAGGGATTACTATGGTTTTGGTTTGTATACTATTGGTGATTTCTTGAACTGAATTTCTATGCAGGGATAACCAGTTTTCATTTAGAATGATTTGATTTTTCACAGGTGTGACATGTTTGTTCCTAAAAAGAAAAAAGAAAGGATTTTGTTGTTGGAATCATTGTGTTGATTTATTGTTCTTGAGCCGGAAAAGTTTTTTTTTGTGTTAATTAGGTTTACTCATACGAGCTTGCAAAACCTTATCGAGTTTATTGTTTCAACCCGGTGTACTATTCCATGGTGTAGGGTTTATTATACATATCAAAGTGATAGTCATCGAAGCTGAGGTCTTGTAGCTGACATAGCTTGGACGTAGAAGGGTACTTTGGTTTTAGTCTTCGGGTGTGTAGTGAGTTGCGGTGGGTGTGTTTACTTATTGAATTGTTATTCAGTTTAATTTGTAAACTGTCTGTAATGTAATATATGACTCTAAAGAACGAGTCAGTATTGACATTATGAGCTTAGTTTGTTTAGTTGCTTAATTTAAATGAAAAATTTTCTAAGTGTATTTCTTGCACTTGTTAAGTTATCGCGTTTCGGATTTGAATTTCTTCACTCAAAATTTGGGGTGTCAAAGTTCCCAAACTGGTTATGTCTTTACCATGGGAAACACCGGGATATCTTGAAGGTCTACAAAAAAGACCATTGTTGCTATGGCTGGGATTGGCTCGGTATGGGTCGGTAAAGAGAACCTGAAACTGATTTTTTGAGTCGGTTCTGAATGGCTCGGTACTAGTCAAATTGCCTCTCAAAACCGAACCGTCCCGAAACCGATCGGTTCAGTACCATTCTGTACAGTCGGTACACCAGTTGTGCTTTCAAAATGCTTTGAAGTTTCAACTTCAAAGCAATGCACAACTGACCAAAGCAATGCAGTCCTACTTCATCATGATAGAAAGTAAAGATGTATACAAACTCATAATTCATAGAGGCATAAAGACATAAAGTCATAAACTAAAAAGTAAAAACAATGACTAGCTTTGAGTCTTTGACAATAAGCAACTAACTGAACTAACTCAACTAAGCATTGCAGCAAAGGTAAGCAACTAACTGAAGTACTAAACTAAGCATTGCTGCAAAGGCTTATTGTTACAAGTTTACAACCCAAATAAACTCATAAAAGTATTGGACAAAGGCTGAAACCATAAAAAATTAAAAAAGTTTAAAACTGAAAGTGAGATTGAGAAATGAGGACAGTTTATGAAATGATAGAAATTAAAAATGAGAAAAGCCGACAATGAGGGGTTGAGGACAGTCAACCTGTTTCTGAGTCTTCAGAACCAGAATGTTCAGATTCATCTTCAATCACTTCCACAACTTCATCACTTGCATTCTTTCCCTTTGGTTTTGGAGGAGGACATGAGTTTACACTTGAAGATGCTGAGCTTATATGATCTATACACAAAACACAATGATTTGTTAACTATCAGAACTTGAAAAATAGAAAAATGTAATGATAAACTAAACTGAGCAGTTGATCAGAAATCATAATACTTTACCTTTCTCACATTTCTCGTAGAATTCTATTTCTTTGATGCCTGGAGCATCCTCTATGTAGGTAATATCATTCCCCCTCAACCAACTTTGCAAACATATCAAAGCTTCCATAGATTTTGGAGTTAATGAACTCCTAAAGTTGTCGATTACTCTCCCTCCAGTGCTAAAACCAGCCTCAGATGCAACTGTGGATACTTGAACAGCCATTACATCTTTGGCTATTGCTGCAAGAACAAGATACTTAGGTTCAGTCAACTTCCACCATAACAAAATTGGAAAATCTGATTCTCCATCATTTGTATACTCAAGAAGGTCTAGCAGATGCTTGTCTACTTTATGTGCAACCACTTGCTCATCAAGTTCTAAAACAACTTTTCTCCAATCACTCAAGATTGATGCTCTTCCTCTACTACCGGTGCTTGTTACTGTGCTGTGTGAACTTGAAGATAAAACCTCCCTTTGCTTTGAAGGGGTATCCTTTGGTGCATAAGCTTCATACAATGACATCAATACATCCCTTAGCTCCATGCCTTTTGCTTCCACAATGTCATGATCATACCCCTCCTTTTTCAACAAATGAGTGATATTAAGTAGCTTGAATCTCAGATTAAGCACAAGCCCCATAAACACCGAAGGATTTAGATCCTTGAAGCTACCATAATATTTGAGAAATTTGGAACTTATGTGTCCTACCATATCAGTCAACACTTTCTCAGTTTCACTCCCTGTCTGCATTTCAGGTGTAATAAATAGCTTGTTGATCTCAGTTTCCATGGATAACGCATCATGGAAAGTAGTATGGATTGTGGGATTATTACTTGCACTGACCCTAAAAGTAATTTCATAAAAAACCCTCAGAAAATGCACAAACACCTCTGCCTTATCCTATTCTTCATCTGTCAATGGCCCAACTCTATTTCTATTGCCTTTCACTGGAACCACATTCCCTTCCTCATCACACTCTTCCTTAGGCTCCTAGAAATATGCAGCAAAGCAACTATCATCATCCTCTAGCATCCTTCCAAGGCTTTTTTGAACTTCAAGGCAGCTTCCAACATTAAGAATGTTGAATTCCACCTTGTGGGAACATCCATAACCACCAAACCTTTGCAAGGGACTTGTTCCTTTGCTACACATGCCTTAAAATTATCTAGCCTTGATGCCGAAGACCTAACAAACTTTACAGCATTTCTAATGGCTAGCATTACCTTGTTCAGCCTCTTCAACCCACTTCCAACAATCAAGTTACAAATATGAGCAGTACACCTAACATGCATGAACTTTCCCTATAAGATTGATTCTGAGTTTTCCATTTGGTAAGTTTGGACCTAACAAACTCAAGAGCGCACTTGTTAGCAGCTGCATTATCCATTGTGATGGTTAAAACCTTGTTTACCCCCCACTGAATCAAATAAGACTCAATCAACTTCCCTATTGAATTCCTACTATGGTTATGGATAGTGCAGAAATTAATAATCCTCTTATGCATAACCCACTCATCATCTATAAAGTGTGTTGTTAGCACCATGTAATTGAAATTTTGAAAACTTGTCCAAGTGTCAGTAGTTAGGCAAACTCTATGGTGTGCCAAATCAGATTTCAATTTCTTCTTCATCTTATCATACAACTTTAGAAAGTCTTTCACCAAAGGTTTCCTACAGGGGACCCTAAATAGAGGCTGCATAACATAACAAAACTTCCTAAACCCTTGCTTTTCAACACAGTTAAAAGGAAGCTCATCAACTACAACCATTTCAACACAAGCTAGCTTGCATCACTTCATCATGATTATATGCTACAACCTTGACTTAATTACCCTTACTTTTACCACTAACAAGCAGTTTTTGATTCTTATTGACAACCCTCATTCCTGGATAATACTTACATAAGTTGTTTATGTGCCTAATCATACCCTGAGTCCAATTTTTGTAAGAATCACAAGTATAGTCTCCTACTGCTCCCTTAGGACAATATATACACTTAGCCCTCCTAAACTCTTGTATAATATCTTCTTTACCCTTAACTTTAATCACTTTCATATCAGTGTATTCCTCAAAGTGCTCCAAACCCAACTACGTTTCCTATCAGCTCGAGGATTGTCATGTACCTTTTCAGACGAACCTGGTGTTGCTGCCCCTGCGGCTGATTCAGTGACATCTTCTTTAGCTACTGAGGGAGAGGTCTCACTGCTCGAAACAACCAAGCTGGACTGAGGGAGAGGTAACACCGCTCTGTTTGTTCTTTCTTTGCCTACTTCACCCCTCTTCTTACTTCTTCTAAACTGGAACATAAAAAAAAATCAACAATGGTAAATAAAGAATGAAGATTGAACTCAATTCATATAATCATACATAAATAAACTGATGCACTGTTAATCAGATAATCACTATAGCACATAAACTGATAATCATAATCAATTAATCATTTTATGTAGAAACAAGAGCACATAAAGTCATAAACTGATAAACTAAGAAACAAGTAAAACAACAGCTCTGTACATCATAATGTACTAAGGTACTAAACTGATACACTATAATCTGAGAATCATAATATCTAGTTCATAATCTCATTCATCAATAAGCCAAAGTACTAAAGTGGCAATTACCCAAATTGATAAAGAACCAGAGTATCTCATATTCTCATACATGATACATGACGATCAACCAGTCAACCAGTGGCAATCTCAAGTTCTCAACCAGTCAACCATCATACATGACGATCACATACCAACAAGGCAACAAACATCTCGGTTAATCATTTGAAATTCATATTAATCAAAACCCAATACTCAGACTTACTCCTAGCTTTCCCATTGATAATCAAATGATCAATCAGAGCCTTCAGTGAAAGCTGCAGACGTATTGGAATCGGAGCTTCAACTTCTTGAGTTCTTGTCTTCGATTTTAATGGAATCAATAGAATCATGGTGCAGGCTGCATCGATCGAATGAAGTTTGACTATTTGAGAATGAAGGCAGCCTTTTTAGGTTGAAACGTCTAATGACCTAGTCAAATGACCTGAGCTGCAACCATCTATAGATTTGGAGCAAAATTAACGGGTCGGGTCAGTAACCTAATGGTATGAAAAAAGCCCAATCCGATCCCGACCCGAGCCCAATATATTTGGTACGGTTTCAGTTCGGCACTCCAAAAATCAAAATTGAAACCGAACCGATAGGTCTCGGTACCGGTTCTTTCGTTATCGACGTCGGTATTTCGATCACAGATTCTCAGCCCTAATTGTCGCTACTTCTTTGAATCATGTAGAGATTATTGCTCTTCATGAATCTGTTCGTGAATGTATATGGTTAAAGTCCATAGTTACGCACACTCAAAGTACATGTGATTTAAGGTCTTCCACATATGAACTTACGTGCATTTATGAAGATAATGCTGCTTGTGTTGAACAAATGAAACAAGATTTTATTAAAGGCAACAACACCAAGCATATTTTACCTAAGTTCTTTTATAATCAGGAACAACAGACACTCCTCAAGATCAATGTGAAGCAAGTTGGATCTGAGGATAACGTGACAGATTTATTTACTAAGTCTTTGCCTAAATTCACGTTTGAGAAGCATGTAAAGAGCATTGGTTTGCTTAAGTTATATCAGATCCCATGATTTTAGGAATCAGGCGGAGACACAGATATTAGAGGGAGTCTGATATTCACATGCCAAATGTGAAGCACTCTTTTCCTTTGACCAAAGTTATTTTTATTCCACATGATTTTTGTTACTTGGCAAAGTTTTTAACGAGACAATGAGAGAACCCACCTAGTGTTGACAGCACAAGGGGGAGTGGCGGAGCCACATTATGGTACACTGGGTCCCGTGACACAGCAAACATTTAAATTTGTAAACAATTAAGTTACTACGCATCACAACTAGCATAATGCAGTGGTCTTGCTTGTTTATATATGCTATATTACAGGTCCAAGGTTCGAAGCTGGCTATTTTCAGTATTTTTTTTTTAATTTTTTTCAAAGGTTTAATTCTAGCTTACATATTAATATAATAATATTACTATTTTTTTTTCATGTGGCTTGCTGACATGGTTTAACAATATTCTTATGTTAAATAATCTTATTTCTAGATTATAATATTATCAGAAATTTTAAGTTTATATATATATATTATATAATTAGAGTTCTAAATATTTTCTTTTCAATTTCAAAAGGTACTCATCTAGGATAAAGTTCTAGCTCTGTCACTCGTTATGTTTTAGTGATTTGGAAAACTCTTGTAGAATAAACATAATTGCAACATGTATCGACTCTCAACTCAATCACAAATTTCTTGTTATTTTCCAAGATTTTTTTATGTTTAGATGATATTATTTTGTTTTTGTGCCCCAGTAGCCCTTAGTTTCTGGCTCCACCATCGCAAGGTGGAATATTCAAGGAAAACCTGTTTGTGTGTGCCTCGTCAACCTAGGAGTAATCATATCTAGGTTAGAATAAGGAAAGTGAATCCTTCTAGATTATGGTATTAGATTTAGAATAGAAATCCTGATACCTACTTACTACTATATTGTATCTTGTAATCCTCTATATATAGAATCTTCTATTCATTCAATGAAATACAACTAACACATCTATTATTTCTGCATTCATTTCTCTAAAACAATTATTTATTTTTGGACTCAAGTGGTTGAGGTTGTATCGAATTTTTAAAATTTTTCTTCGGCTTTGTGAATGGTAAAAGTGGATTTTAGTTTTATTCAAAAAAAAAAAAAAGAGAGGATCAAATGAAAAAATTTTGAGGTATCAATTGAACCACTCAACTAAAAATCTGACATACTAGGGCGTTGATCTTGCCATTAGTACTTAACTGAGTTATTTATCACTATTAGAGATAGAGTTATAAAATTGTTAACGGAATCAAAAATAAAGTATGAAAACGCTAAAATTTGATATTAGAGAACAAAAATGAGAATGATTTTGGCATCTTTAATTTGTATTTAATCCTTAGAAAAAGCAAAGGAAAGACCACCGAAGGTGCAGCGGAAGATAATCATTGCATTATTGATCCCTCTGGAGGTTGACTCGACTTGGCCCCGACTTTCGTATGAGCTATGAAGTATGAACGTACGGTGATCATTGAGAAGCCTAGCCAATTGTTATTTACTTATTTTCAACCTCTCTTAATCTGAACCACTTCGCTCAATATTACTACACAAATGGCTTTGTCCTCATTCTTATCATCCCCCTCAAAAAGTTGGATGCATGATCTGTTCTTGAGCTTCAGAGGCGCAGACACATGCTACACCTTCACTGATCACGTCTACAGTGCATTACAACAGGTCGAAGTGAGGGCCTTTATTGACCATCAAGAACTTAGCAGAAGAGAAGACTGGTGCAGGAAAACCAAGGAAGTCGGATCTCCCTCATCATCTTCTCAACTAAATATGCTGAGTAGCGTTGGTGTCTTGAGGAGCTGGTGCAGATCTTGGAGTGTAGGTACTGGGACAGATGGTTTTCCCAATATTCTATCATGTTGATTCTTCACATGTGAGAAACTAGGCCGGCAGTTTTGCTGAGGCGTTTCAGAAACATGAAGCTAGATATGAAGATACAGATAAGGTATCTAGGTGGAGAGCTGCTCTTTTTTTGTTTTCCTGCTAGCTAAGTAGCTGTTAATCTTTCCTCATATATTTTGTTAGTCAATTTAGTTCATTTGTTAATCAATGTAGTCAATTTAGTTCCGTAAGCATGTTCCTCTGTTTTACCTCTTTACTTTCCATGATAAAGATTGCTCCTCCAATTCTGAACATCCCAACCCTGTAGTTCTGCCATTAGTATACGAGTCAAAAATTCAATTTTGATTCAATTAAAAGACACTTTATACCATTTTTAAACTTTGAAATACAAAACAAAAAAGAAAGAAAAGGTACATTAGGAAATGAGAGGCTGTAGTTAGGTGAGCTAATTGGGATTAATTTATAGAGCTTCACCCTTCAATGGAATCTTGTTTTCTTTGGGAATCTATAGTCATCATTATGAATAGGATGTTAATCCATTTTAGTTTTGTAGTTGCATAATGATCTTACTTCTGCTTATTTTAATTCATAGTCATGAATAAAACTTTGTCAAAATCATTGGTGACGAGATTAGTAGACAACTACTGCACATACTTCAATGTAGCAGTGTACCCAGTAGGAATAGCTTCTCGCATTGAAGATATTAGTAATTTTATAGGTGTTCGATTTAGACGATGTTCGTATGGTTGGAATTTGGGGTATGGGTGGAATTAGGAAAACATCAGTTGCAAAAGCTTTGGAATTTGGGGTATGGGTGGAATTAGGAAAACATCAGTTGCAAAAGCTATCTTATCTATAACAAATTTTACCATCATTTTGAAAGTAAAAGTTTCATTGCAAATTCAGGGAAACTGCAAAAGATTCAAATGGTATGATTACTTTGCAAGAAAGATTTCTACTGATATCTTAAAACCAACCAAGATAGAGGTAGATAATGTCCCAAGAGGGATCAATGTGATAAAGGAAAGACTTGAAGGCAAAAAGGTACTTGTCATTGTTGATGATGTAGATCATGTGGACCAATTAAACGCATTGACTATAAGGCGTGATACCTTTGGTCCAGGAAGTAGAATTATTATAACAACAAGAGATCGTCGTTTGCTAGAGCTACTTGAAGTGGACAAAATACACCTCACTCAAGAAATGAATGAAGAAGAAGCCCTGAGCTCCTTAGGTGGCATGCCTTTCGAAATCATTGTCCTAATGATGAATATATTGAACTCTCGAGAAGTGTTGTTACTTATTGTGGAGGTCTACCACTGGCTCTTGAAGTTTTAGGGTCTTTTCTCTGTAAAAGGAGCATAAGAGATTAGAAGAGCACATTGGAACAATTGAAAAATTCCTCGTGATGAAATCCAGAAAAAGCTCAGAATAAGCTTCGATGCAATTGATGAAAACTAGAGGGAAATATTCCTCAACATATCTTGTTCTTTCATTGGTACGGACAAGAACTATGTCACCATAATACTGGTCAGTTGTGGTTTTTCTACAGAAATAGCAATGGAGCCTTGTAACTGTTAGTGAAAAGAACAAGCTCATTATGCATGATTTGGTGCGTGACATGGGGAGAGAAGTTGTTCAGGCAGAATCAAACCGCCCTGAAAAATGTAATAGACTATAGCGTCAGGAACATGTAACAGATGTATTGACAGAAGAATCTGTAAGTACTTCCCAATCAAGACGAGCTAATGCATCCCCATATCTGATACTAATAGTGAGAAGCAATGCTATGTTACGCAAAAGCATTGCAACACTCTATATCATCGTAGAATTGCAGTAATACTTCATCTTTAACATCATAATTGTTGTGACCACATGTGCATAAAGAAGCTTTCATATGCACGTAGTTTTTTTTTCCCTCCTTGTTTAATGCCTTCTGTTGACAGGGAAGGACTCGCTCTAAATTTGCAAACATATAACAAAAATACTTTCAGTACAAAAGCATTTAGATACATGAAGAGACTGAAATTGATCCAACTCAATTATGTACAACTCAGTGGAGAATACAACTATCTTTCCAAAAAGTTAAGATGGCTCTGTTGGCGTGGATTCTCTGTAAATATCATTCAAAATGAGTTACTTAATCAATGGAACCTGGTTTCAATTGACATGCAATACAGCAATCTCATACAACTTTGGGAGCATTCCATGGTATATTATAATCTTGTAGAACTTTGGTTTAATACACCTCATAATATTCTCCTTTTCTTATTTTTCAAATTTTATTTTCACTTTCATTTGGTCTTGTCTTACAGTTTGTCGAGACTTTGAAGATTCTTATTCTCAGTCATTCACATTACTTAACAGAATCACCAGACTTTTCAGAACTCCCAAATCTTGAGTATTTGATCCTGAAGGGCTGGAAGAGTTTGTCAGAGGTTCACCAGTCTAGTGGACTTCTTGAAAGACTTTCTTTGGTAAATCTTAAAGACTGCAAAATGTTCAAGGACCTTCCAAGGAGTTTTTACAAGTTGAAACTTATTGAAACTATTATTCTTTTTGGCTGTTCAAGAGTTGAAAATTTAGATGAGGACATAGGGGAAATGATATCATTGAGAACTCTTCTTATAAGTGGCACATCCATAAGTGAACTACCATCCTCTATAAGAAGATTGAAGAACCTGAATTATTCATCTCAACAAGGCCTGATTTGCTTGAAACTACGTTTCCCGGATGTGTCTAAAGATCATTTTCCTTCTCTACCAGAAGGCTTTACCTTTTTGAAGTATTTAAATCTGGGATGCATTAGTTTTCATGTCCTCCCAAAACTGAGTGGCCTTTCCAATCTTGAACATTTATGTTTGAATAATTGCACAAACCTTCATGCAACTGGTAAATTACGAACTAGTTTAAAGGAGCTGGAAGCAAATTACTGTAGTTTACTGGAGAGAATACAAAATTTTCAGACATGTCAAATATAAGATCCTTGCATCTAAGCCATTCCTTTAAACTTCATCAGTTTCTAGGGTCAGATAAGTCATTAAACTCCATGATATTGATTCGAATGGAAAGGTGCACCATTATTACTGCTACTCTTCAGCAGAGCATCTTGCAGGCTCTGATCACACACACACACACACACACACACACACACACACACACATGCCAGCCAGCCAAAATGTTTTGCTTATACTTATCTTACTTGGAATGGTATAGGGATGGAAGGCAAGTAGATATGGTGGCATTTTTCTCCCTGAAGATGATATTCCCAACTGGTTTGCCCCAAGTCGTATTTCCATCTTTGTTACAAATCACTCCAAGCTCATTAGTTTTCTTGTGCAACTAGCATTTCCCACTAAAATAACTTCTCATGAAGTTATTTGGCAGGGAAATTTATCAAACAATGAGTTCAATTTGGAAGGTGGTAACTTTGTTGAGGTTGAAGTTTTAATTGGTTTCAGGGTGAAGAAAACAGAGGTTAGTCTAGTATGGGATCCCGAGTTTTCAACGAAAATGTGATTCAATGTGACCCTATCCCATACGATATTTTTCCAAGTGATGCTAAGGCAGGATCAAGCCATGACTCATCTGATGAGTACTGATCCTCAAAAAGATTGAGGTTTCATCATATTGTGGAAGTGAGTACAGATCAGAGAATCAGAGGAGAAAAAATGCTTAAATTTTTTTATATTTGAAGAAACAATAGGGCATTCAGGTGATAATTGAATTAAAGCTCAAAGTCCAAGAAGCTGCAAGGAAGCTGATGTGGTGATGCATGTACGAAACACCTCAAAAAGCTGATATGTGTTGCCGAAAAACATCTCATTTATTGTACCTAGGCCTCATCAAAAAGTCCGCGGATCAAGTGGGCCGATGGAGGCCCGCCGGCCCGGAGGGCCAAAAGCCAGGCCCGGCCCGTCAAAAAGCCCGCAAAAGCCCGCTTTGGTGGGCCGATGGAGGCCCGCTAAAAAGCCAGGGAAAACCCGGCCCGGCCCGTCAAAAGCCCGCTAGACCCGGCCCGTAAAAGCCCGTAAACTATTTTTTATATATTATATATATTTGTGTGTGTTTGTGAATATATATATATATAGATATATATATTAATATATATGTGTATGTGTGTATGTTTATATATATATATATACATATATATATAATAGATATGTGTGTGTGCTTATATATATATATATATAGAGAGAGAGAGAGATATATATATATATATATATAGATATGTGTGTGCACTGTGTGTGTTTATATATATATATATATATATATAGATGTGTGTATGTGTGTGTTTATATTTATATATATATATATATGTGTGTGTGTGGAAATTCTCATATTTTTATAGTAAATATGTACATATATATTCTAAAAAACAAGTGACAACGGTTGATCAATTAGATCGGATTTGAAAATATGATGAAATTAGCTAATTTTTTTACCACACTCATAATTTGTTGTAATAATCACATCCAACGGTCGGTTTTTTCATTTTATTTGAATTTATAGAGGTTGCTCTTTGGAGTGTATGATATATAAATATAGGTTTATAATAGTAACTAAGTTTGACCTAGTTGATCGAATTCGAAACGAGAACTAAATTGATTGGATTTTTACAACCACTATAAAACATTACAATCTCTTCATCGAACGGTTGGTTTCTCCAAATTCATCTTCCACTTCATAGTTGCTTTAGAATGGACATCAATAGTTTTAAATGCAATGTACAAGTCATATAACTTTAGGTGACAAATTGATATAGGGCAACGTCTTTGTAATAAAATTGAAATTTTTATCTTATGTACACGTACATCCATCGATAGGATATTTACAGATATGATGTGAAAAAATAAGCATGTTTTGCGGTCATCAAGCCATCGGTCAATCAAGAAAACATACAAGCGACTACGGTTGACCAATCCGATCGGGTTTGAAACTATGGTGAAATTGACTAAATTTTTAACCACAATCATAATTTATTATAATAATCATATCCAACGGTCGTTTTTCCCATTTTCTTTGAATTGATAGAGGTTGCTCTTTGGAGTGTGTGATATATAAATATAGGTTTATAAGAGTAACTAGGTTTGACCTAGTTGATCGAATTCGAAACGAGAACCAAATTGGCTTTATTTTTTACAACCACCATAAAATATTACAATCTCTCTATCAAACGGTTGGTTTTTCCAAATTCATTTTCCACTTCATGGTTGTTTTAGAATGAACCTCAACAATTTAAATGTAATGTATAAGTCATACAACTTTAAGAGGCAAATTGGTATAGGTCAATGTATTTGTAATTAAAATTGAAATTTTTATCTTATATCCATGCACATCTATCAGTGAAATATTTACAAACGTGATGTAAAAAAATAAGCAAGTTTTGCGGTCATCACGCCACCGGTCAATCAAGAAAGCATACAAGCGACTACGGTTGACCAATCCGATAGGGTTTAAAACTATGGTGAAATTGACTAAATTTTTAACCACACTCATAATTTATTGTAATAATCAAATCCAACGGTCGGTTTTCCCATTTTCTTTGAATTGATAGAGGTTGCTCTTTGGAGTGTATGATATATAAATATAGGTTTATAATAGTAACTAAGTTTGACCTAGTTGATCGAATTCGAAACGAGAACTAAATTGGCTGGATTTTTTACAGCCACTATAAAACATTACAATATCTCCATCGAACGGTTGGTTTCTCCAAATTCATCTTCCACTTCATAGTTGCTTTAGAATGGACATCAATAGTTTTAAATGCAATGTACAAGTCATATAACTTTAGGTGACAAATTGATATAGGGCAACGTCTTTGTAATAAAATTGAAATTTTTATCTTATGTACACGTACATCCATCGATAGGATATTTACAGCTATGATGTGAAAAAATAAGCATGTTTTGCGGTTATCAAGCCATCGGTCAATCAAGAAAACATACAAGCGACTACGGTTGACCAATCCGATCGGGTTTGAAACTATGGTGAAATTGACTAAATTTTTAACCACACTCATAATTTATTATAATAATCACATCCAACGGTCGGTTTTCCCATTTTCTTTGAATTGATAGAGGTTGCTCTTTGGAGTGTGTGATATATAAATATAGGTTTATAAGAGTAACTAGGTTTGACCTAGTTGATCGAATTCGAAACGAAAACCAAATTAGCTGGATTTTTTACAACCACCATAAAATATTACAGTCTCTCCATCAAACGGTTGGTTTTTTTAAATTCATTTTTCACTGCATGTTTGCTTTAGAATGAACCTTAACAATTTAAATGCAATGTACAAGTCATACAACTTTAAGAGGCAAATTGGTATTGGTCAATGTATTTGTAATTAAAATTGAAATTTTTATCTTATGTCCACTCACATCCATCGATGAAATATTTACAAACGTGATGTAAAAAAATAAGCAATTTTTGCGGTTATCACGCAATCAGTCAACCAAGAAAACATGCAAGTGACTACGGTTGACTAATCCGATTGAGTTCGAAACTACGGTGAAATTGACTAAATTTTTATCCACACGTATAATTTATTGTAATAATCACATCCAACGGTCGGTTTTCTCATTTTCTTTGAATTGCTATATGTTGCTCTTTGGAGTGTATGATGTATCAATATAAATTTATAAAAAATTAGTGTCTTTAAAAATTTAATTATCAATAAATTAGTATCTATATATAAATATAGATTTTTTTTTACAATATAGATCTATTATCTTTGGTTGTATTTGATCATTATCCAATGAATTTCCAAAGCTTGATTTAAAAAAAAAATATTTGTGTCTTTAAATATTTATTTATAAATAAAGCCCGCAAGGCCCGGCCCGAAAAAGCCCGCAAGGCCAAGCCCGGCCCGGCCCGGCCCGGAAAAGCCCGCAAGGCCCGCTTTATATGGACGGGCTTGGATCCTTCGATTTTTAATAAAGCCCGGCCCGGCCCGGCCGGCCATTATTAAAAAATTTAGCAAGGCCCGGCCCGGCCCGGTCCAAGCCCGCAATGAATGGGTTGGGCCGAGCCCGGCCCGGCCCGTTGATGACCCCTAATTGTACCAACGTATCTCTCAGGAGCACGAATGCTGGCCTTTCTATAGTTCTTAGGGGCAAAAGCCTTCTATTTTGGACCTCATTTACTGACCAAGGCATCTCTCATGAGCATGAATGCTGTCCTTTTTCTGGTTCTTCATTTAGGGGTAAAAGTCTTCTAGTTTAGAGTTTGCTTCTCTTTCTATATTATAATTTCTGCTGACAATTTTTTATTATACTTCTTTTCTTCTTCATTATTATTTTTTTATTTGCACTGTGTACTATAGGAGTACCTTTGCTGACCCTTGGTCTTATTTGCCATAACGGGACAGCTATCATACTTACCTGTTGACGTCATGCTTTCTCTGACGCCATTCTCACAAAAGAGGTGAACTTGGTATGGTAAGATTAAATTGAGGATTCACCAAGCTTACCTGTAAAATGTGTCCATGATGTCTGTGAATCTCAGTTGATTTCCCCTGATGTTCATGACCCTTGCGAAAGGAATCTATAACTTTCATAATGAAATGTAGAAAGATAGAAGTTTTGATGTATAACTATGTATTTCATTCACTTGAAGAAGATGTGTTCTTTACAATGGTATATATACTTCAATCTGAAAACCCTAGATGTTGTAAAGCTATGATCAAGACTTTTGTGGTGTAATGAGTAGCAGTACACAAGGCATTTGTTTGGGTGTACAGGTCTATATTTGTCTTGACTAGGTGTGCTTTGCTCCACATTCAGACTTCTGTCTTATTGCACCAGAATGTGTCTTGACATGGTTAGGAGTGCCATAGTGTTACAATCCTTTGTTAGGATTGATATCATTTTCTGATCCTACTAAACTGGCATTTCTTTGCTGCTTTACTGCAATGGGTGCTACACTCTTAACATCCCCTCACAAGCTGACACTGGGGATTGAAGTTGTCAGCTTGTAATTAATCAAGGAAAATTGGGAATGAGGGAGAGGTTTAATGAAAATATCAACTAGTTGGTACTCAGAAGGAACATGGTGGATGTGTATGAGTTTGTGAGCAACAAATTCTCTAAGATAGTGATAGTCTATATCAATATATTTGGTTCTTGAGTGGAAGACTGGATTGGCAGCTAAGGCGATGGCACTCACATTATCACAATAAAAATGGGAAGGACAAGGAAGGAAAATGTTGAGCGCCTTTTGTAAGGAGCAGATCCAAACTGTGTCGGCAAGAGAATAGGCTAGAGCTTTGTACTCAGCTCTAGTTGATGATCTTGCCTTTGTAGGCTGCTTCTTTGCACTCCAAGAAATCATGTTTGTGTCGAGAAAAATGCAGTAACCTGTTGCAGACCATCTGTCAATGGGACAATCTCCCCAATCTACATTTGAGAAGATGTTTAGTACATGCTTTCCCTTTTGAATGCGTAAGCCCAGATCTAGAGTGTCTTTTAAGTATCGCAAATTCCTTTTTACAGCAGTCAAATTATGTGTTCTAGGACTGTGCATGAACTGACACACCCTATTCAAGGAGAATGCAATGTCAGGCCTTGTCCATGTTAAGTATTGTAGGGCACCAACAATTGATCTGTAGGAAGAAGGGTCCTCAAGCAAATCACCATAAACATGATCAAGTTGAATGATGGTAGCTGGAGAAGGGAAGGAGCATGGAAGTCTTATGAAGGAGATCATAGGTATATTAGGACTGAGATAGATAGAGACCATATGGTGTTCTAGTGATCTGTATGCCAAGGAAAAAGCGAAGTGGTCCAAGATTTTTCATTGCAAACTGAGAGCTCAATTGGGTGATGAGAGAGTTGCAATATTGAGGGGAGCTATCTATACGGATTGTCATCTATATACACAAGGATAAAAGTGATGGTATGATCAAATTCGAAAAACAAGGAAGTGTCGGAGGTAGAGGTAGTGAAACCTAGCTAGAGACAATAAGTAATGGTAGAGCTCCTCGTACCAAGCTCTAGGGGCTTACTTGAGGCCATAAAGAGATGTACACTTTGCACACATGGTGCGGTCTTGAAAACCTGGAGGTTAGATCATGTAAACTTCTTTATGGAGATGACCATGAAGGAAGGCATTTGAAGCATCTAACTATTGAAGACACCAATCATGTTGCATAGCAATGGAAATAACAAGTCTGATCATTGTTGGTTTCACAATAGGGCTAAATGTTTTTGAGAAGTCAATACCTGGTTTTTGATGAAAGCCTTTTGCTACTAGGTGTGCTTTATATCTGTATTGATCCATCTTGCTTCTGCTTTATCCGGAACACCCATTTACATCCAATGAGAGTGTAATGTGGTGGGTAGGGCACCAATAACCATGTTTTAGTCTGATGGAGAGCATGGATTTCATCTTGCATAGCTCGAAGCCATTGAGAATGTTTGGATGCTTAGGCATAAGTATTAGGAAATTGGGAACTTGTGGAGATGAGGGCTAAAGTAAAAGGGTGTTTAACAGAGTAGGCTTCTAGTTTAAAGATGTTATTTTTGGATCTAGTGGTCATGGGATAAGGAGGAGGGTTAGGTATTTGTCTTCATCTTGGTGGTGGAGGTGGAGATGGTGGAGGAGTTGCTGCTGTCGAAAATGGTGTGGATGGAGGGTGTGGTGGTTTTGTGGGTGGTTCACGGGATAGAGGATTGGTTTGGATGGATGGAGGTGGAGTTGGAGGCAAGAAAGTAAATGGTGGAGCTGAGTGTGAAGTAATGGTGGATTGTGCTGGTGTTGAAGGTGGTGTAGAAGTAATAATTTTAAAAGGGGAATGTGGATTCATCAAATACAACATTTCTTAAGATATAAACTTTGCCACTTTTGGATCTAGACAACGGTAGCCTTTGTGCTCAGTTGCATAGCCAATGAAAACACATTGCTTGCTGTGAATATCAAACTTATTTGATGCATATGGTCGCAACCAATTGAGGGTAACAAGCACAACCATAGGCTTTGAGAAACTTGTAGTCAGGTGTGCAATGCAACAATTTTTGAACATGGCTGAGATTTTCCAAAGTCTGGGAGGGCAATCTGTTAATCAAGTAAACAGAGGTGTGAACAATTTTAGCCCAGTAAGCATGGGGAAGACCAGATTGCAAAAAGAGAGTTTGAGTGAACTGAATGATGCATTTATGCTTTATTTCAGCCAGACCATTTTGTTCTGGTGTGTGTGGATAGAAAAACTGATGGGTGATCCCATGAGAAGCAAGGAAAGCCTGAAAAGCTATGCTGGTATACCCCCCACCATTATCCGACCTCAAAGATTTAATGGGGAGGTCAAATTGGTTCTTAGCTTGTGCTTTGAAAACTTGAAATATAGCAAAGACATCAGATTTGGAATGGATAGGATAGATCCATGTAAAAAGAGACTAATCATCCCAAAGATAACATAGTATTGAAAATTGCTCAAAGACATGACAGGAGATGGACCCCAAACATCTAAGTGGATTAATTGAAGGGGAGTTGTACTGCTACTCTTGGAATGAGGGTAAGGAAATCTGGAACTCTTAGCTACTTGACAATCACAGCAGAAGGTAGACTTAGATTTTGTTTGGATGGGTTGTAGGTGGAGGAGGATAAAATGTGTCAAAGAATAGGAGTGGATGGATGACCAAGACGACAATGCCAAAAGGAAGTAGAGATTGGTTTGGAGCAGAGAGCAGTTGGTGAAGTAGGATAAAGTGCCCCATCATTTAGACCGTGATAAAGAGTTTTTCTTGTGATGATATCCTTGACAATACAAGATGTGGGCTGAGAATGAAATGACAATGGTTGTCATCAGAAAATTGATGAATTGAAAGCAAATTGTGGGAAGCTGAGGGAACATGAAGTCATGAAGTATGTTATTGTTTAAGAACTAGAGGATTTGATAAACAGAATAGAAGAGTAAAATTTCAGAGAGAATGAGGATTTCAATGTGTTTATTCATCTCATACAAAGGGGGTATTTATAGGATTACATTGAAGTGTGAATGCTCAAAGAGAAACTCAAAATGATAACCATCTTGATGATGATTTTCTGCCATGCTTGTTGCCCTTTGGTAAAGCATGTTTACATAAGTCTTCATACACTCAAGTACCTATGATTATACACTCAAGTACCTATCTAAATACTTTTACGTATTTTGTTACATGATATAGACATATACGGTATATATGCGATTTATACTACAACACTCCCCCTTGGATATTTCATGTTCAATAGTATTGTGTAGATGGTGCGCATCGAAGTTGCCTCGTTAAAAACCTTGCCAAGTAATAAAACCCTGTGGGAAAAAACAACCTTGGTCGAAAGGGAAAAAGAGCACAACGCGCGTTGAGTGTGAAGTATGTTTCTGGATACTCCCCCTGATTTAGACTCCTCTTGAAGATTGTGGGAGTTCGGATATCCTCCTCAATCCGATGCTCCTTACATGTTTCTCGAAAGGGGATTTTGGTAGTGACTTAGTAAATAAGTCAGCTACATTATCTTCTGATCGGATTTGATTTACTTCAATATTTAGAAGTGTTTGCTGTTGCTGATTGTAGAAGAATTTCGGCGATATATGCTTGGTATTGTCGCCTTTGATGAAACCTAATTTCATTTGCTCAATACAAGCTGCATTGTCCTCGTAAATGCATGTAGGTTCATTTGTGGTGAATTTCAAACCACAAGTTCCTCGAATGTGTCTATTTATAGACCTTAGCCATATGCACTCACGCACGGCTTCATGTAGTGCAATTATCTCTGCATGATTTGAGGAAGTAGCAACAAGAGTCTGTTTTGTAGATCTCCAAGATATAGCGGTGTTTCCCATGGTAAAGACATAACCTGTTTGGGAGCGACCTTTGTGAGGGTCAGAGAGATACCCTGCATCAGCAAAACCCGTCAAAACATCATTTTGATGGAGGGGAGGAGGAGAACGTCGGTCACTATGGATAGTGTTGCCGGCGCTCACATTTCTTTTCTCTCTGTAGGGATAGAACAAGCCCATATCGATCGTACCTTTTAGGTATCGAAGGATTGTCTTTATACCAATCTAATGGCGGCGTGTTGGTGCAGAACTGTGTCGAGCTAACAAGTTTACTGCAAATGAGATATCCGGTCTTGTGCATTGAGCTAAATACAATAATGCGCCTATCGCACTTAGGTATGGTATTTCAGCTTCTAATAAATCTTCGTCCTCATCCCTTGGACGAAACGGATCTTTCATGGGCTCAAGACTACGGTTGATCATGGGAGTACTCACAGGCTTTGCTTTATCTTCATTAAAGCGCCTTAGTAACTTTTGAGTATATGCTGATTGATGGATCATAATCCCATCATTACGGTGCTCGAGTTCTATTCCGAGACAAAACCGTGTTTTCCCGAGATCTTTCATCTCAAATTCAGATTTCAAATATGTAGCAGTTTCTTTTAACTCATCTAGAGTTCCAATTAAGTTCATGTCATCAACATAAACTGCTACAATTGCAAATCCGGATTTTGTTCTCTTAATGAACACGCAAGGGCATATTTCATTGTTAACATATCCCTTCCCAATCAAGTAGTCACTTAGACGGTTATACCACATCCGTCCGGATTGTTTCAATCCATATAGTGAGCGTCTTAATTTTATTGAAAACGCGCTCCGTGGTTTAGAGCCACTTGATTTGGGTAATTGAAGTCCATCTGGAACCTTCATATATATCTCTGAATCTAGATCCCCATAGAGATATGCTGTAACCACATCCATGAGCTGCATGTCAAGTTTTTCAGAAACTACCAAACTGACAAGGTAGCGGAACGTTATAACGTCCATTACGGGAGAATATGTCTCCTCGTAGTCGATTCCAGGACGTTGTGAGAAACCTTGCGCCACAAGGCGGGCTTTGTATCTAACAACCTCATTTTTCTCATTACGCTTTCTAACAAAGACCCATTTATGGCCAACAGGTTTTATATTTGGTGGTGTCAGTGTTATAGACCCAAATACCTGTCTCTTTGTTAGTGAATCCAATTCAGTCTGGATCGCATTTTTCCATTTTGACCAATCTGCTCTACGTTGGCATTCTTCAACGGAGCGAGGTTCGATATCATCGTATTCTATAATTCCTTTTGCAATATGATATGCAAACGCATCATCAATAGCCATAGAATTTCTGTCCATAATTACATGTATACTAGTGTAATTCATGGAGATCTCTCTATTCTCTGGAATTGGTTCTATTATTGGAGCGTCCTCCAATGATGTCTCTTGGACATAACCATAATCCGGAATTTTTTCATGAGATGGATTATTTATATCGATGATTAATGGATTATTTTGTGTCAAGCTCGCTTTCTTTCTTGGGCGAGAATCCATCGAACCTATAGGCCTCCCGCGCTTTCTAGCAGGAGCCATGGGTCTAGCCACTGCATCACCCATAGAGGGGATGTCATGTCCTTTATTTTTAGGAACATCAATCCTTGCAGGTACGTTTGCAGCAGGTATGTGTGATCTTGTCACTTTAGCGATATCAGAAAACGCATCAGGCATTGATTCTGCTACGTTCTGAAGATCGAGAATCCTCCGCACCTCTATTTCAGACTGTGTGGTTCGGGGATCAAGATGAGACAAAGTGGGGACAGACCACGACAATTCCTGTCTTTTCTGTTGAACATTAATGTTCTTGTCTCCCCCTAATGACGGGAAGACTGTCTCATCAAAGTGACAATCCGCAAATCTAGCGGTAAATAGATCACCTGTCAAGGGTTCTATATAGCGGATAATGCTTGGAGTATCATATCCAACATAAAGGCCTAAGCGTCTTTGAGGACCCATTTTGGTGCGCTGTGGCGGCGCAATTGGCACATAGACTGCACACCCAAAGATGCGTAAGTGTGAGACATTAGGCTCATACCCAGTCACCAGTTGGGACGCAGAAAAGGGTTGGGTGGCAGTGGGTCTCAGACGAATGAGCACAGCTGCATGTAATATTGCATAGCCCCAAGCAGAAATAGGGAGATTGGTGCGCATAACCAATGCCCTGGCAACCATTTGAAGTCTTTTAATGGCAGCTTCTGCGAGTCCATTTTGGGTGTGTACATGAGGGACAGGATGTTCCACCTCAATCCCAATGGACATGCAATAATCATCAAAGGTTCTTGATGTAAATTCTCCAGCATTGTCAAGACGAATTGACTTAATAGGATGATCGGGGTGGTGAGCCCTTAATTTAATGATTTGTGCTAGGAGTTTAGCAAATGCAGCATTTCTTGTGGATAAGAGCATGACATGTGACCAACGTGTCGATGCATCAACCAACACCATAAAATATCTAAATGGTCCGCAAGTTGGTTGGATAGGTCCACAAATATCACCTTGTATTCTTTGTAAGAATGGTATATTTTCTTTAGTGTCCTTTGCATAGGATGGTCTCGATCCTACCTTTGCTAAAGAGCAAGCTTTGCAAAACGAATGATACACTTTAGAAGTAACTCTTTGGACCAATGTTTGGTTCGTACTTCTTTTCGTTTTGAAGAATGGATGTCCGTGTGAAGTTTTTAATATACGGAGCATCATGTCACGACCTGGATGTCCCAAACGGTCGTGCCAAAGCTTGTATGTGTCAGGATCCCATAATTTGTCATTCATGACATGGTTGGATTCAATAACTCTAATAGTGGTTGCATACAATCCACTAGAGCGACACATAAGTTTCTCTAAAACTCGTGTATTTCCGTAGTTTTTAGAGGTGATGCAAAGGAACTCTTGTCCATTCTCACAATGTGTTTCCACATGAAAATCATTGGCTCTAATGTCTTTAAAGCTTAATAGGGTCCTTCCGGCCCTTGGAGCATATAGAGCTTCGGCGACATTAATATTTGTGCCATTTGGTAACAAAAATTGAGCTGGTCCTCGACCATGAATCAATTGTGATGGTCCTGCCATCGTAGTTACTGAGGATCGACTGGGTGTCATCCATAAAAATAATTGCCTATGTCGCAATATCGTATGTGTGGTGCCACTATCAAGAAGGCATTCCAATTCTCCGGAAAACATACTGAAAGGAATAAAGTTCGGAATATTAACACATGTCCATGACATTGAATGCGATACTTTATTAATGGGAAAATAGCCAATGATTACATCAAAGTTATTCATAAGTCTATTCCAAATATCAAACTCTAGACAAATTGCTATCACTCAATCCGTTTGGTAATTCCAATGGAATATGACCAGGAAAGTAGAGAGATGTTGGTGGAGCGAGGCTCGCTTAAATACCCCGATCTCAATTGCTTTCCTAGACATCATACTTCATTGGGTACGCCACATAAGAAGGAGTTTAATACAATTGTTATTTATTGACTAAGGCACATTTGCCATTCTTGGAAAATAGAAAGAGGATTATTCTAATCAAAGTCTGTGGCATCCTCGTGCTCTTCATCTACAGCTTTGAAGTCCTCAACAGTGAGATTGACATCTTCACTATTTTCATCTTCGGCAAGGTTAGCTTCTTGCTCTCTTGCTTCCCTGTACTCCTTGTAGCGTGCAGCTAATTGGGTACTTGCATGACATTGTTTAAACCAATGCTCGATTGATCCACATCTATGACACATGTCATTGTGGTTTCCTCCCTTCATTTGAGGTATAGGTTGTGCAGGTTGTACAGTTTGTACAGGTTGTGCACGTTGTGGATATCCCCTAGGAGGGTTGCTGCTACTACCACGGCGCATGGTGCGACCTCCACGGTTCATGGTGCTATTTCCACGGCCGGTGTTGCCATATCTCCCTCTTCCACGTGCGGAGTTACCATCACGTGCGCCCGCTCTAAAGTTGCGGTTTCCTTCCCTGTTGGGGCGGTTATATGGACCTGTTCGTCCTTCATGTCCCCTATTATTAGGGTACACATGTCCCCTATTGCTGGGGTACCGCTCCCTGTGCCCTCTTTTGGGTGCATTATAATTTGCCTCACGAACGCTCTTGGTTCCAATGGGTCTTGAATTATAATTCTTTACAAGAATGTTGTCGTGCTTTTCGGCTACCGACAAAATATTTATGAGTTCATTGAACCTCGTAATTCGTCCAGCATTTACTTCAGTGCGATACTGCTTTGATAGCAAAATTGCTGCAACAGGGAAGGTGGAGAGAGTTTTCTCAATTAGCTCTTCTTCTGTGAGGGGTCTTTGACAGAACCTCAACATGGATTTAAGACGAAGAGCTTCTGAATTGTACTCAGCAATAGACTTGAAGTCTGAGAAGCGTACATCGTTCCACTGAACCTTCAAGTCAGGGAGGAGAGAATCTTGGATATTGTTAAAGCGCTCTTCTAGTGCTTCCCATAAATCCTTTGCATCTTTGATGGACATGTACTCTAGCCTGAGTGCTTTGTCCATATGACGTCGCATCAAGATGATTGCTTCTGCATGCTTCTTGGGTGATCGAGGGAACACAAGAGCCGGATTTGGTTCATGGATGATGGGCAATATCCCCTTGGATGTGAGATGGTTCTCAACGTCGGTTTTCCAGCTATGGTACTCCGAACCTGTTGAGTCAAGGATTTGAAAATCGAGTCTAGGTTCATTCGACATCCTTGAAGATAAGAAGAAAATATTAGTTTCGGAGTTAAAACTTCCACGAAAAATAATAAGATTTCCGAGCTATGCTACCAAGAAATCAATTTCCAAGAATCATTGTGAACACTCTTAGTTCATTTGGCGTGAATTGCTCTAATTCCGCTTTTGATTGTAAGTTCCCGAGAAAAAAGAAAAAAAGGAGAGAAAATAAATAAAAACTTAGAAACGGGAACTTTTAGTAAAGAATACCTTGGAATAGTGTTGCCGGAAATTTTTGACCGGAAAAATTATCGGAGTTGACCGGAAAGATCGTTGGAAAAAGTCGAGAAAAATCGTCCAAAAAGTCGCCGGAAAAGTCGCCGGAAAAGTGTCGAAAAAGTCGTCGGAAAGTCGCCGCGCAAATCTGTCGACAGATGTGTCGACAGCTGCTCGGCAGCTGCTCGGCAGCTGCTGCGCAGCTGCTCGGCAGATGGCTCGGCAGCTGCTCGGCAGCTGCTGCGCAGCGTCTCGGAAGCTGCTCGGCAGCTGCTGCGCAGCGTCTCGGCAGCTGCTCGGCAGCTGCTGCGCAGGGTCTCGGCAGCTGCTGCGCAGGTGCCTCGGCAGCTGATGCGCAGGGGCCTCGGCAGCGTCTCGGCAGCTGCTGCGCAGGGCTCTCGGCAGCGTCTCGGCAGCTGCTGCGCAGGGCTCTCGGCAGCGTCTCGGCAGCTGCTGCGCAGGGCTCTCGGCAGCTTCTCGGCAGCTGCTGCGCAGGGCTCTCGGCAGGTCTCGGCAGGTCTCGGCAGGTCTCGGCAGGACTCGGCAGTACCTCGGCAGCACCTCGGCAGCACCTCGGCAGCTGCTGCGCAGCTCTCGGCAGCTGCTCGGCAGGTCTCGGCAGCACCTCGGCAGCTGCTGCGCAGCTCTCGGCAGCTGCTCGGCAGGTCTCGGCAGGACCTCGGCAGGACCTCGGCAGGACCTCGGCAGGTCTCGGCAGCGGTCCGGCAGCGGTCCGGTTCGATTTTTCGGCTTCCGGCGGCCGGTTCAGGCCTTTTCCGGCCGGTTCCGGTGAATCTGAGACCGGTTCCGGGCTCCTGGAATCAAGGGCTTTAATCTGAGCTAGGGTTTGGGGATTTTTTGTAGGTTTTGAAAAATGACTTCTATCGATGAAGAACTCTTCTTTCGTCAATTTTTCGATTCTAATTCTAGAGCAACTTCGTGCTGATAACGTGTTTAAGAACTAGAGGATTTGATAAACAGAATAGAAGAGTAAAATTTCAGAGAGAATGAGGATTTCAATGTGTTTATTCATCTCATACAAAGGGGGTATTTATAGGATTACATTGAAGTGTGAATGCTCAAAGAGAAACTCAAAATGATAACCATCTTGATGATGATTTTCTGCCATGCTTGTTGCCCTTTGGTAAAGCATGTTTACATAAGTCTTCATACACTCAAGTACCTATGATTATACACTCAAGTACCTATCTAAATACTTTTACGTATTTTGTTACATGATATAGACATATACGGTATATATGCGATTTATACTACAACAGTTATTGAGTTTTAGAGGTGAGTGAGAAGGGGCAGCGGATGCAATTGAGGTGCCAATCTGAGCACTTGGAAGTTGTGCTCCACCAAGATATGCAAGGTTTAGTTTTTGAAAGCAGCGAATGGTAGTGTGGTTATTTTGACCACAAATTTGACATAGGGGAAGCTTACCACATGGAACATTAAAGATCCTTGATGCTTGAGAAGGAGGCTTGAAAGAGGGATGTAGAAAGACATTGGGATTTTGGGGTGGAAAAAGATGTTCCGAATTGAAATTAGCGATTGGGCCTCGTAGTTTGGGTGAATATAGGTCACTGAGTTAGGGTAGATAAGATGAGATGTTTACGGTAACAAAGGCTTGGGGTTGGTGAACATTGAGACTGGGAATGGGGTTTGTCTTCCTCCATAATAACTCCACCTCTCCACTAATTAAGAAGCCATGGAGTTCTTCCAGCAAGATGGATTTTGCTTTGACCCTAATTGAGGTAGCAATTAGTTCGCCGGCTTGCGCAAGGGCATCTGTAATCTCCTTTCACTTTTGAAAATAGGCATGCATGTTTTGGGTTCTCTTCTGAAGGGTTTGGAGATAGCGATGAAGTTGAAGGACATAGGAACGAGTGGTTGCTGCAAAATGTCGCTCAAGTGTGTCCCAAAGAGAATGAGCTGTGGTGGATCCAACTTGGAATGGTAGAACAACATCGAAAAGTGTGGTTGTCAGCAATATTTTGGTGGTACGATCTTTTGATAACCATTCGGTATATGTAGCATTGATTTCGGTGGAATTTGATGAAAAGACATCAGGGCATAGTTATGTACCAATAGCTAGGCCAAACATGTCATATTGTTATAGGATAGGATTGAGCAATGATCTCAATAATACATAATTCTCATATTGTTGATGAAGTAAAAAAGGAAACTGAAGCTTTAGGAATTTTGAAAGAAGTTTAAGGAGTGAGGAAGAGAAATTAAAAGGGTCAATGATGTAGAATAGTTGTGGATCAAAGAGCAGTTAGGTAGAGACTTTGATAACATGAAAGGAATCTATCACTTTCATAATGAAATGTAGAAAGATAGAAGTTTTGATGTATAACTCTGTATTTCATTCACTTGAAGAAGATATGTTCTTTACAATGGTATATCTATACTTCAATTCTAAAAACCCTAGATGTTGTAAAGCTGTGATCAACACTTGTGTGGTGTAATGAGCAGTAGTACACAAGGCATTTGTCTTGGTGTACTGGTTTATATTTGTCTTGACTAGGTGTGCTCTGCTCCACATTCAGATTTCTATCTTGTTACACCAGAATGTGTTTTGACATGGTTAGGAGTGCCATAGTGTTGCAATTCTTTGTTAGGATTAATATCATTTTCCGATCTATTTGAAACTACCATTCCAAGACTATATTTTGTCCCATGATCGTTAATCTTCAAATGGGTCAAATATTTAATAGTAAAGCTCTGAGTTAGACTCGCCAGCAAGGGAAATTATTGCAAGTCTAAACCCTAGATTACTTTCGATAAAGTTTCCTCTAACCTTTGTTTGTCTTACATCTATGAGTGCTTGGAAGGTAATAGTAATTCTACATCCTATGATTCTGCTGGACTAGACTATCCGTCCAGACAACAAAAACATCTTCAGTAATGGCCAAGCGTAGGTGTCGATACATAAAATCTGTTGTCAAGTTTTTACATGATAAATAGCATGCATGTACCATAGCCTTATCCTTTAAAATATATACTACTCATGTTATCTGGTATCCTTTGATCTAGTGTCATTAGTATTTTGTAAGCGAAAGAACTTAAGTTCGACTGAAGAACTAATTGTTATGCTCAACTAGCATTGGATATAAATCATGAGGTGGATAATAATAAGGTAGTTAAAATTTATTTATTTTTCTCTTTCTTCTTCACTCTTGGATTTAGATCCAATGGTTTAGTTGAGGATAACTGAGCAGTGAACTTATTGAGTAGGTAAACATAACTGAACTAGTATTTTGTAAGCAGAAGAACTTAAGTTCGACTGACGAACTAATTATTATACTCAACTGCTATTGGAAATAAACCATGAGGTGTATAATAATAAAGCAGTTAAAATTTCGAGATTTTTGAATATAAGTCTAATTTCATTCCTTCATAATAGATGCAGTCCGTAGGTAATTTTCTTATCAATCTAGGTCCATTGACTTTTGTCATTTTATTTTTATGTCCATTTTGCCCCTTGAGTGAAATATAGAAACAAATTAATTGCTTTTAAGCATTAATTTATTCATTATTTTACAATTTGAATTTTGAACTCATGATGAACCTGAAAATAATTCAAAATATAATTAGTATTATAAATTAGTAAATAAAGATGGGAAATCAACCTAACTTAAGTACAAAAAAAAGTTCATCAAAACATTCAAGAATTTCTTCTAGTGTAGGTATACCATAAGTAAGAGATATACGATTACGGATTAATGTTATTTGATTTCTATAATTGAGATATGTACCTAAGTAAGAGATACAAATTTACAGGTTAGATTTCTTCTATTGTAGGTATATCATAAGTAAGAGATATATGTTGACAGATTAATGTTCTTCAATCACTATAATTGAGATATGTACCTAAGTAAGAGATATAAATTTACAAATTATTTTTCTTCTATTGCAGGTATAAATATTAATTGAGATACATATGGTGAGAAAAACTACCTATAAATGAGGTATACTGAAATGCTAAATTTTTAAGCTCTTAATACATCTACCACAAAAATTGTGTAATGTTTACCACAAAAATTTTGTTAACCTCCAGTATATATATGCACACACACGTGTGTGTTTTCATTTTCTAGGTAAAAGGTAAGTTAAGATTGAAATGTAAAAAGAAAAAATGAACAAGATCAAAATGAACAAGAGCCACAATCTATGGATGGAAGGAAAAAAAAAATTGAACACCAAAATGATCACAACGTTGTGACGCCCCAAATTTTAAATAAATAAATTCAAACCGAAATGCGAAAACATAACAATCACAAGAAAACACGTAGAGAAATTTTCATTTTAAACAAAACCATAAGGCATCCGAGCTCACCGACAGCAATAGGGACTCGTTCTTTAGAATCACATATTACAAAGAGTTACAAATTAAACTGAATAACAATTCAATAAGTAAACGCAGCCACCACACTCACTATACAGTGGAAGACTAAAATCAACGCACGCTACTACGTCCAAGCTACGATAGTAACAACACCTCAGTTTCGACGACTGTTACTCTTACCTGCATAATAAACCCTACACCATGAAATAGTGCACCGGGATTGGAAACAACAACCCAATAAGCTTGTGAAGCTTGTATGAGTAAATTCAATTAAAATGACTCACGTCACGTATGCTTATAATTTCTCAGCTAATGAGATAATTAAAGCAACAACATTTAACTCCACAAACGCAACCAAACGTCCAATCACACTAGATAAAAATTAGTAATCCCTGCATAGAAATTTAGTTCAGGAGATCACCGTATTCACACAATTCAAATCATAGCAACTCCTGCATATAACTTAGTTCAGGAGAATATTTTTAAAATCAAACAATTAGAATGACATGAAAAATAGATAAAGAAGTCAAACAACTAACACTAGAGTTGATGATCACCCATCAACTTCAAATAAATCATCTCACAATAACCCACATCATTTACACAAAATCATCACGCAAATCATCACACAGATCACCACACAAGTCACCACACAGGTCACCACACAGGTTGTCACATAATATTGTTTCCTCATCTCCAACAACCATAATCAAAATCGTACACACATAATTCAAATCTCAATCTGACAAAACTATCTTCCCTTCCAATTTCATTTATTTTCCTTAAACTACTTCGCACAACAAAGTAAACAAACACCCAATTCCACCAAGATATATATATTCACGTAAATATATATATACACACACGTAGTCATTCACTCAGGGACGCCACTAATACTAAATATAGTTCACAATAGCAAAAACTTGAGAAAATCATTTTTATACTTGAAAACTCATTTTACTATACCTGTGAATCGAAGTCCTATGAACCGTAATCGATCAAGTTCATATCATTTGAAAAAAAATCTTCATTTATGAAAATGATTTACGATTATCAATCAATTCCGAATATTAAATAACTCGGTTTGTAATTGAACCTCATGATCATCTCAAAATCCCGCTGCGTCTTCTCTTACCGCAGAAGTAAGGTATCGACAAGTCTCCGTCAATCATTTCAATAGCGAAATTACCCAAAATCGGCCAAAATCGCTCAAAATTGATCAAATCTGAAATTCGTCTTCCTCAGGTTAAATGGCGATTTGAAACTTGGTGAGTTTGTAGAGCATGGCAAGATGAAAAATGCCCAGTTGGTCTCCCCTCGTAATTTGGCCGGAGTTGGCCAGAATTTGAAAAAATGCCGGAAAAGTGGTCTGACTTTCTTTGCTTCTATTCGTCGTCTATGGTGAATGATAGAATGTAAGGCATATATGTATAGAAAGCTTATTTCAAGGTGAAGAGATCAGTATCAAATTCATGGTCATAGGTGGCGGGAGGAAGGAGAAATCAACCGGCGAAGGTAGCTCGGCAATTTCGAGCCGGGACTAAGCAGAGAGAAAATATTTCCCTTTTAGGAAATTCTGAATTTCTGATATTTTTTCTCGGATTTTTCTTATATATCGCAAAATGGAAACTTTTTCTGATGGCCATAACTTCTTCATATGAACTCCGATTTTTGCGTTCCGCATATCCACGAACTCGTATCGACGCACTCACGACTTTATGAAAGAAATTCTCACAGAATCTAAACATATAAAAAGTCAACCCTTGAGTCAAAGCATTCCGAGCGAATAATTGTCTGAATCACTTCCGCTTCACCCTCGAACCAAGAAATCATACCAGCAAACACATATTAATTCCAGGAAACATTTAGAAATTAATAACGAATTTCTAGGGTCTTACATTCTACCTCCTTAAACAAATTTCCGAAATTTAAGCGCACTGCCGAACAATCAGGTAAGGCTAACTCGTTCTCAAATCCAAACCACGCCCTCCTGCAGTAATGCTCTCCTCATGAAGCCTTTATAAGATATTGAGCAAGCCAATTACCCTCGATCCAAGTTGCTACGTAGTCCCATCTGGAAAAACAAGCCGATCATTCACAATGGTCACATCAACACCCTTTCCAACAATACCACGATCAAACAGCTGATACAGGTACAATACCTAGTATCACCACACTAAGACATCTACCCTTCCACTTGGTGGTAATTCAACATATCATGAATTCTCGTCCATGTACACAACACCATTACAACTCTGCTAACCATAGCACTGCACACAGACTACATAAGGAATCAGAATTCTGTCTTAGACAATATCTACATCTACATATCGATAATGTCACACTAACATTCCTATAATTGAAAATAACAACATCATTTCAAATCACTCAATCAACACATATTTGCCATAGTGAAACCATTCCAAATCACAACTACACCAAGGTCTCAATCACCATCAAAATAAGGCATGCACAATCACTCATCAACTCCTGCCATCTCATAACCAAAATCACAGTAAGGTTTAGCCTCAGCTAACCTACACATAGGTCATCACAAAGCATTCCACGAACACAATCAAATTGTAGAAAATTTCTACCATAACAACAATCAGAGAAGCATCATTCCACAAATCATTCTCGATACTACACCAAGAAGTAAAGCTACACACAAGGATCTAGCTAAGGACACCTAATCCAGTCCAAACACAAAACGGATGTGCAGAAACGAAACGCTCCACTAAATCACAACATTATCACTAAGCAACTAATAACCGCCAAGTACCTTCCAACCCACAGCATCTATTGATCCAACTCAGGAAAGCACAATAACTACTGGTCAAATACTCGTATCAAATTTAGATACAAGCATTGGTCAACACCATGACCCCAACAACCAAACAACTACACCGCATAAAAGGATATGATTTTCAACGAAAACCATCCTCGATAACTCCACCAGAATAAAATCTAGAGGTTCCCATTCCTTAAAGACTACAACTCAAAGAAGCTACACAAAGCTCCACCACTTCACCTACAGAGTCAACCTATGCTATGACAACTTAATGTTCTAGACGACACCTAATACTCCCACATACCCAGTGACTATATCAATACCGAAGAGTATATGATGGGGATCTGTTGCAGAAGAGCCATCACTCGAGTGGTACTGATTGTCAGTAAATATGTACCTTAAGCTCTGATACCAAACTGTAACGCCCCGAATTTTGAATAAATAAATTCAAAACCGAAACGCAAAAACATAACAATCACAAGAAAACACATAGAGAAATTTTCATTTTAAACTAAACCATAAAGCATCTGAGCTCACCGACAGCAATACAGACTCGTTTTTTAGAGTCACATATTACAAAGAGTTTACAAATTAAACTAAATAACAATTCAATAAGTAAACGCACCCACCACACTCACTATACAGTGGAGGACTAAAATCAAAGCATGCTACTAAGCTACGACAGCAACAACACCTCAGCTTCGACGACTGTTACTCTTACCTGCACAATAAAACCTATACCATGGAATAGTGTACCGAGATTGGAAACAACAGCCTGGTAAGCTTATGAAGCTCGTATGAGTAAACTCAATTAAAATGACTTACGTCCTGCATGCTTATAATTTCTCAGGTCATGAGATAATTAAAGCAACAACATTTAACTCCACAAACACAACTAAACATCCAATCACACTAGATACAAATTAGTAATCCCTGCATAGAAATTTAGTTCAGGAGATCACCATATTCACACAATTCAAATCATAGCAACTCCTGCATATAACTTAGTCCAAAAGATTATATTTAAAATCAAACAATCAGAATGACACGGAAAATAAATAAAGAAGTCAAACAACTCAGACTAGAGTCGATGATCACCCATCAACTTCAAATAAATCATCTCACAACAACCCACATCATTTACAGCAAATCATCATGCAGATCATCACACAGATCACCACACAGGTTGTCACATAATATTGTTTCCTCATCTCTAATAACCATAATCAAAATCGTACATACATAATTCAACACTCAATCCAACAAAACTATCTTCCCTTCCAATTTCATTTATTTTCCTCAAACCACTTTGCACAATAAAGTAAACAAACACCCAATTCCACCAAGATATATATATTTCCACGTAATTATATATATATATATATATATATACATACACGTAGTCATTCACTCAGGGAAGCCACTAATACCAACTATAGTTCACAATAGTAAAAACTTGAGAAAATCATTTTTATGCTTGAAAACTCATTTTACTATACCTGTGAACCGCAGTCCTATGAACCAGAGTCAATCAAGTTCATATCATTTGAAAACAAATCTTCATTTATGAAAATGATTTATAGTTATTAATCAATTCCGAATATTAAATAACTCGGTTCGTTAATGAACCCCATGATATTTACTCACTTCAAAATTCTGATGCGTCTTCTCTTACCGCAGAGGTAAGGTATCGATAAGTCTCCGTCAATCACCTCAATAGCGAAGTTGCCCAAAATAGCCAAAAATGGCTCAAAATTGATTAAATCTGATATTCGTCTTCCTCGGGTTGAATGGAGATGTGAAACTTGGTGATTTTGTAGAGCATGGCAAGACGAACAAAGCCTAGTTGGTCTCCCCTCCTAATTTGGCCGGAGTTGGCCGAAATTTGAAGAAATGCCGAAAAAGTGGTCTGACTTTCTTTGCTTCGATTCATCCTCTATGGTGAATGATAGAATGCAAGACATATATATGTATGGAAAGCTTGTTTCAAGGCGAAGAGATCAGTACCAAATTCATGGTCATAGGTGGCCGGAGGAAAGAGAAATCAGCCGGTGAAGGTAGCTGGGCGATTTCGAGTCGAGACTGAGCAGAGAGAAAATATTTCTCTTTTTGGAAATTCTGATTTTCTGATATTTTTTTTTCGGATTTTTCCTATATATCTCAAAATGGAAACTTTTCGCGATGACCATAACTTCTTCATATGAACTCCTATTTTTACGTTCCGCATATCCACGAACTCGTATCAACGCACTCTACAACTTTCATGAAAGAAGTTCTCACATAATCTAAACTTATAAAAAGTCAACTCATGAATCAAAGCATTCCGAGAGAATAATTGTCCGAAACACTTCCGCTCCACCCTCGAACCACGAAATTGTACCAACGGACACATATTAATTCCAAGAAACATTTAGAAATTAATAGCGAATTTTCGGGTTCTTACAATCGTATAGGGCCGGCAAGAAAATACATTGAACATAGAAAGCTTAATGTTATAGAAGGATAACCACGTTCATAAAAAACATGACATTACATACAAGAGCCATAACAACCATAACCATAGAAGCTTTGGTGTTGAAGAAGAAAAGCATTATCAAAAAATTGCTTTACAAAGATTCCTAACTTATAGAAAACATCTTTTAAATTAGAATAATTTTATGAATGATTTACATTAAATATATTATTCAATGTCATACGAATTCCATAATTTTATACTAGATCAATAAGAATAATTTAAGAAAGATATATATCAAATTTGATATTAAAATACTAATCAGATTGCTAATTTTAATCCTATTAATTCTTGCATTTTATGTGCAAAGACATTCAATAAGGGCATATTAGTCATGTAAAAAAGGAAAATTGATGGGGGTTGAGTAAGCAAGATAGAAAAGGAAATAAATCTGAGGTGACAGCTGAGTCTTTAGACCGCAGTTAACAAAAAAATTGATGCGGACTACAATCAATATATGATCTAGCTTTTGGATTTTAATCAAATTAACCTTCTAAAATTTATTTATTTTTCTCTTTCTTCTTCACTCTTGGATTTAGATCCAATGGTGCAGTTGAGGATAACTAAGCAGTGAACTTATTGAGTACGTAGGTAAACACAATTGAAATGTTGTATAAGTACTCTCATTTATAATATTATGATGAGTTATTTCCCCGTGCTAAAGGCTACTACATCACACTTTTTTTGCTTGAGCTTTATATAGATCACGTATATCAAACAATGAAGCTAAATACAAATAAAAATAATCATCTAGGTAAGGGGTATGCAAAATTGTAACAACAAAAAAAACAGTGATCCAAATCATTGGTTTTCACTTTTCAATATAAATGAATAACAGAAAAGTGAAATCCTTTCACAATGAACAATGTATTCGATCTTTTGGAGTTTTTAAATAACTTATTTATATTGGACCAACTTGATTTGTTTTGGTAGGTTATCGATATGCTCATGAGTAATTTCACGATTTAGTATATCAGCGTTCAAAATGACTTGTTTTTTATGTTGAGCTCAATGTTGAGTACAAGCTAGCTCAATGTTAAGTTTAAGCTAGCTCAGCTTGTTTCTTTTATTGGTTGGGATGAGAATAAAGTCGCTGATTTTTAAAGTGTTGTAGACTGCTATTACAACATCAACATGAGAAATATTATGCAAAAAACATGTAGAGTAAAATTGATACCATGTTCATCCTTTTGTCCCATACATGAACAGCATAGATAATCAATCTATAATTACAACTTCATTCTAGCTAGAATATATAACTTCAATATTGTAGCTAGACCAATGGCTTAACTAGGGAGAATATGTACAACATTACAGCACAACTTTCTAATATATTATACTTTTCCATGGCTGAAATAAAAGACTTGAACAAAATGTTGAAGACGACATATCAGACACAGGAGGGAATTGCAGAAATGCATATAAAGCAACAGGGACAATTGCAAAAGAAAATGTAAGCTCTGGAACCCATCTTGATCCATATTGACAAGACAAATAGAAGGCAGTGCTAAAAGCCATCATCATAGATGCTATTGAGATGAAGAGGCAAGTAAGTCCAACCATCAACTTCAAGGGCAAGGACATGAGGAAATCGTTTTCTGCATACCGTGAGGTAAGGATGAACAAGAACATCAGCATTGCAGTTGAAGAGGAAAAAAGTGCCACTCCGTCGGCTATGGTAAATTATAAAAACGCTTTTTCTTTTAAAAAGTTTGGCTTTCCAGTATGATCATCTGTGCCACCTGGTATACTAAATGCAGCTGAAAACACAACAGTTGCAATAATAGTCGCAACAAGCAAGCATGAAGTTGCAGTGTCCTTCATCCATTTTTCTCCTTGATGCATTAACGTCCTATGCTCTTTAGTGAATAATTCCTGAGGTGTTTTTCCTTTCTTGTTTTCCATCTCTATATATTGAGGTTGCACAATCTTCTTTACTTCCTGCCATTTCAATGATATATAATTAAAGAAGTCACGAAAGCATTCAATCAATTAAAGTAATTAATATGGATATAAAATTTGAAATGAATTCATTGGAATTTTCTTCTGTGCATGCATGTATGGTACACATGTAATTTTTCCTCTGAGTAACCAAATAATTATTAATTAGAACGTACATCAAAATGTAAGGTAAATTAAGAATTCAAGGATAAGAAGTACCTCAAACCATACTAACTCTCGCTGCATTTGAAGAGCTACACCCGACACTAGATTCAGTTGGTTTTGAGGTGCTACTTTTGCAGCCATATGCACTATATTATTACCCTGATCATCCTCATAAGTCACTATGACATCCTTGATTGAGCCCATCTCATGCACTAGATTGAAGATACTTGCATGACGATGTAGAACTGCGACATGGATTATAGTTCGATTTTTTTCATCAGTTTCCCATACCAACTCAGGATATGAGCTTATAAGCGCTGCTAGAAACTCATAATTCCCTAATTCTGTTGCATCAAATATTAAATTTGAGGGATATTTGATCAACCTCATCACGTCATCATGCTCATCTTTCAAAATTTCTTCCCAAAGGCGTTGGACTAGCTGAAGTGCTTCATCAACATGATTTAAATTTCTTTTCAATGCAAATTTAAAACCTGGGAGGGCTTGAGATGAAAAGTTTGAAGAACATAAGCAACAGGGTTAATAATGTTAAGGATAAACATTAATTTTCAAAGACTTCACTCACATGATTTAATGAGTCTACCCCACATTCCTGGACTATGGGTTCCAAATACTGAAGGCCTTCGAGCCAAGATATGCAAGGCTGTTTTATCTTTCGGCCTATCAGTACGTGCCTTGGCTAATGTTGTATCAGTATCCAGCAACTGTAAGGCTAAATCTGCATATTTTACACAGGAAGTTAAGAATGCAAACGTAAACCAGTACTAATCTGTTCATTCATTGTATATAATCTTACCATAATGTTCCAATGCATGTATAATTTCTTTAATTACAATATGTTCATTTATTATTTTCTCTTGACCTGGTTAAATATAAAATAAGAAAAACAAAAGGATGATTTGTTTAGTATACCTACCATACAAACCATTGTTGATGCACGAAAAGAACAAATTTTCGAGGTCGGTTTTCTCCAACATCTTTTTACTTTTAGGGTATAGGTACCACAATCCCGTTCACATGGTCACCTACTAACCAGGAATCATTTGCTCAATAACCATTAGATCAAAATCATATTAATCCAAGGGTTGAGAAAGAATTGCTCCACTTGAATTAAAATATATTATTTTATTCATATTTAATCACTTTCAATTACTTTATCATCTTGATTTGTTAAAATTATTTATTGAATCAACAGTCAACCCTCTTACCTTGTCTTCTCCTCTTCCCTCAGTCCCAAAAAAAATTTCAGAACCCAAATCCTTCCCTCCGGTGAACCATGTCAAGAATTGCTCCACAACAAACTCAGTCGTAACTCATAACATTAAGTCATCCCTCTCATCTCTTCACATCTGGAGAAGCATTAACCTTCTCCGAAAGAAATAGATAGAAGTACCAACCAATTTGTTCTACGTACCTTTTTGTGTGAAGCTGTTGCTGTGGGATTTGAAGGGATATGAGTAACTAATAACCAATTTGTTCTACCTTTTACATGAATACAACTTTACGAAAATGGAGAAACTTTAAACAATATTCATTGGTAGACAAAACAACAATTCCAGTTTTTGTTTGCACAATTCCGGCAACGTATCCAAGGAACCAAACTAAACAAACATATGGGCCAGAGAAATCTGCAAGCTGCACAACTGCGTAAAAAATAAAAAATAAAAATAGGAGTTAACCTTCAATTGCAGAAATCAAACTTTAATCTGCAATATGCACAACTGCATAAGCATGCCCTACCTTTGTAATTCTCAAGTCTTCCTGTTTCTGTTTTGGTCATAGGAGGTGGTGGAGAGAAGACGGTGACCGCGGAGGCTATTATTTTGGGTCTCCAGCGGGAACGAATCCGAAATGAGACCTGGAGCAATTTTTCTGGGTATTAAGAAGAGAAGACGTGTTTGATATCAAATTCTTGACATGAGTCATCAAATTCTTGACATGGTCCACCGGAGGGAAGGATTTGGGTTCTGAAATTTTTTTTGGGACTGAGGGAAGAAGAGAAGACAAGGTAGGGGGGTTGATTGTTAATTCAATAAATAATTTTAACTAATCAAAATGATAAAGTAATTGAAAGTGATTAAATATGAATAAAATAATATATTTTAATTCAAATGGAGCAATTCTTTCTCAACCCTTGTATTAATATGAGTTTGACCTAATAGCTATTGAGCAAATGATTCCTGGTAGTAGGTGACCAGGTGAACGGGATTGATAGATACCATGCCATTTGTGACTGTCCTAACACAGCAGCCATATATGGTGGTACCATTTTTTGACCTCCTCGAACTGTCAGCAAAGAATCGTTATGTTTTATCAAAATTTCGACAATCTCTACAGATCCTGCCGCGGCATCAATGCATAGCGCAGTGTTTCCATTTTTGTCTTGGAGTGCCAAGTGTTCTTTGTCCATAATTTCTACCAGTTTCTCCACAAAGTGAATATGTCTTGCTCCTGCTGCAATATGAAGGACAGTGTCCCATCCCTTTGATATGCTAGCACTCAAAAGTGTCCAATCCTTTTCCAAGATTTGTTCAGCAGCTTCCCAGTCACCTTTTAGTGCATACTTATAGAGAGGCACACATATCTTAAGATATAGCTCTCCTGTGTAGTTTCATTAAGCAGGCTGAGACACTTATATAAAATATTAATTGACACGTTGGATATATAGTGGTCGAGATATGTTGCAGTACGTTAACTTAGCAAGTATTATGAATTTCAAACAGTCCATGCAATTCACTGGCAGGTACAACTACATGGATCTACCACTTTATACTGTATTGATAAATTTGCTTTACCAATTATGTCAGTATGAATGATATGAATGAAAACTAAATAAGATGATACATACTATTTTTGTGTTCTAGTAGATGAAGTGAAGGGGTCTTAGGTTTAGGTAAATCTGCCGAAATGTCGATGGTGGTGGTTAATTGGATCCCAGCAGGTGGTACGTGTTGGTCTTGTGAGATAGACATGATTTCAGATTGAAGATTGGACACACTGTGTAAACATACCAGCGTGGGCACCTGCAAACAAATTATTTATAGCGAGCTTTGATAGGAACAGTTAACTAACATTCATATTTTTGTCTTTATTCAAAAGTCAGGAAGAAAAACAAGTGATCAGATAGTATAAAATAAGGGATTATATATTTTTTTTAGGGTCAGTGAAAATTATTGTTGTTCTTGTTTTTGCTTTTTTATTTACGTTAACAAGTAAAATCCAAAAGGAATATATAGCTCTGTTGCTTTTAAAATTTAAGGGTTTTTACTATTTTTCACTACTATAGGACTTAATTCAACGATTTCAACCATTGAAGAATGTGTCTACTAAAAATCAACCATATATAATCATTTGGTCATTAAAAATTGTGTAAACAAATGTAATCTATTAGATAAAATTAAAACGAATATTGTTCTAATCAAATGGTATGACTTTTTTGATTTGACTAATTTTTCGTAGAATTCATGTGTGTATGTATTTAGAGAATGAATGGTTTAGATTATTGAAATTTATGTTAAATATAAAAACATCCTCACATTTCAAAATTAAGGAGGTCCACTATATATATATATATATATATATATAGGGCTCTTTACCATTTACCCAATTTGGGCCTAACAAAAAATTACCACTTACTCTACTAAAAGATTTATGTGTCCGCTTACCCTATTTAAATGTAAAAAGACAAGTTTATCCTCCAAATAATTAAAAAGTCATTAGGGACTTTGCCAGACTCAGGTTACCGAACGCCGGAATATGATCGTCAGAATCTGGTCACCCGCCGAAGCTTGACAGAGGTCCCCAAAGAGGTCATTGGAGATCTTATAGAACACCAGAAAGGTAGCTAGAGACTTTTATTCCCTAATAAAAAAGCAATAACTTTTATTGGGGCGCAATAAAGTTTATTAGATTTTATTGGCGTTTGTTAGATATTATTGGAGAGCAATAAAACCAGACACCAAACTCCAATCACCTGTCACCAAAGATCCTCAAAGAGGTCGTCGAAGATCTTGTAGGTTACTGGAGAGGTCGCCGGGGATGTTTATTATCCCCCAATTAAAGTTTTTCTGGGGAGCAATAAAAGTTTATGTTGTATTATTACAGGCAATAAAACCGGACGCCAAACTCCACTTACAGATCGGTGGACTCTGATCATCGATCATCGGTTGCTGGAAGTCTCTAGAAAGGTCGCCAGAGATCTTAGAGGTCACTGGAGAGGTAGTCGGAGATTTATTGCTCCCTAATAAAACCCAATAAATTTTTATTGGGGGAAATAAAAGTCTATTGGGTTTTATTGGGGGGGCAATCAAAGTTTATTGAGTATTATTAGGGGGCAATAAAACAGGACATCGAACTTCGGACACTGATTTGGAGGTTGCCGGAGGTCCATAAAAAGGTCACCAGAGACTTATATTACACCACCCAATAAAACATAATAAATTTTTATTGAGAGGGTAATAAAGTTTATTGGGGAATTGGGGGGCAACAAAACTAGAAGCTGATCACGGATGCCGAACTCTGATCTCCGATATCCAGAATCCAGCGGCCTGTCATCAGAGTCCTGCGAAGTCTCCAATGAATTCTCTCTCTCTCTCTCTCTCTCTCTCTCTCTCTCTCTCTCTCTCTCTCTCTCTCTCTCTCTCTCTCTCTCTCTCTCTCTCTCTCAAAGCGAGGCCAAAATTGTCCCAAAAATAAACAAGAAATAATAAAAATATTTAATTGGGTATTAAGACAAAAAATATGTAATTTATTATGTAAGTGGGCAATTTCAGAAGATGTGTGGGTAAGTGGGATTAGTGTAGCTGAAATTTAGATAAATAGACATTTATATATATATATATATATATATAGAGAGAGAGAGAGAGAGAGAACGAGCGAGCCGAGGGGGACATGTACGGACTACAAGGGAAGGATCACACCAGGGTTAAAAACATGCAGATCATGCATTCAGCTTATATGGAAATTAAACATAGCATTAAAATTGCATGATCGGTCGTATAATTTTCATCCTTTTTAAAATAAAATAAAAATTGCATGAATACAAACTATGGAAGCCATTAAATATGAAGGTACGTAATATAATTCCTTTCCCCTCCCCAGAAAAGTAAGGTTCCTTTAGATGTAAGAAATCGCTATTGAAAATTTGAAACTATTTTGGATAAGAAACAGCTTGCCTGTAATCAAAATAAATCAGAGGGAGGGAGGGAGAGCGCGCTATGGATGCAAAGATTGCTTACAGATCGATATGAATGGTGCTAAGACAGCAAGTATCACTCTCCTAGCCTGCAGCGAAGCTCACTTTTGCTTATTCAGTAAAAATCTGAAGCGCATGTAATTAGGGGTCTGAAAGTAGTCGTCGATCAATGTATAGAGCACTGCAGGAAATTTACAATTTAAATATTGGAGCTCGCTATCATAAAGCCCGGAAGACCGAATGACCAATCTCTCACAGATTATGGCCTATAAGCCTATAAGCTAGTCTGTAAACTAGTGCATCGTGGAAGACTTTCAAACAGAAATGGACCACTGGATGATCAACAGACAAGCTAGAAGGAGATATAATATCAATCTCATCACTGAAATGAACTAGTGGCAGGTGAGGAACGACGTATCACTAAGCTCCAAAGTATGTGGATTAATAAAACCCCACCACAGTCCATGGATGGCTTGACTAATTGTGTGAATAATAATAATGCCTCTCAGGGGGAGGAGCCCGCCACCACAACAGTACAGGATAAACTAATCACCGTCACCGGCCAAGAAAGAGTACGTCGACGCGACCAAGTTTATTATTGAAGTCTCCCACTAATAATTTCTAGAGGTAGGAAATTTCCTTTCGCCGATCAATTTGGGGCCCTGGTATAGTGTTATAAACACTGCACTTAAAAGAGTAAAACTAATAGAGAAACCGAATTATGTTTAACTGTCTGTTAGTTTGCTTCATATGATATCACTTTTAATTTTTAATTTTGACGATCCACTAAAACTAAGGAAAACTTCCGAAAAAATTTCATGTTTAACTAGTTCCAACGAGTAATATTTGTACATGGAGAGACAATCCCAGGGTCAATGACAATATATAGCAAATTTCATGCATTAATTGAAGCTTTTTTCTTCTACTTGAATTCAGTTGGGCATATTCTTACTACCACGAACATCTTCCTTCTAGCTAATTAACCACCTACTCCATGTTAGACTCCAGAAGATTCAAAAGATTATTAGCATATTGAAATAGATTGATTCCAAACAATAAATAAACAATTCGAGGAGGAACTGATATCCGACATGTATACTGATCTCGATCAGATACTAGCTACAGAGGACAATCTATTGTGAGTAAACTTAATAATTGTATATACATCATATATTTGCCGGCCATAATCAGCACTTATGCCACCGACATTACTTGTCAAAATACCTCAGCTGTGTGACTACCGAAAACACAGCAACACAGTCTACACCGACAAACCGGCCTCAGGCCGAAATATGCTCTCACGTGCCGACACGCGCCACCTGAATTTGTCTCTACAAAAAGAGCCAGAACCCAGCAAACTGAAGCATGTCAGTCCCATATCGAAAAGAAGCGTGAGGCAACTCACTATTTTGGCTATAAAAGGTCCACTTCTCTCTCTCTATTGATTACACATTCATAGAGCTATCAACCGCCATATTTGTCAATACAAGTATATCGTCTAACTTTAGCATCGGAGGAGTGAAGACCGCCAACCGCGGTCTCCCCTCTTGACTCCGTTATATTTCTCTTAACAGATTGGCAGAACTCCACAAATCATACACATATCGGAAGATTAGACCCTCGTCCAAGTTAACGGAAGCCGGTATCACATACCATAGCTAGCGGAAGTGGCGATGGCACTGAGGAACAAGCAAGCGAGCCCGTCAACCCTCAGCCCAACCCCGCCAACCTAGCAGCTGTCACCCGCGAATTGTTTACCACACCGGCAAACACTAATGGTGAAAACCTTGATACCCCAGAGGTACCCCAACCACTATCTATGGTAGAAAACCAGACTGGCCCAAGCCGTCAAACTCAAGATTAGGATCCGGCAGCCATGCTAGAAATAGCCCTAGCGGACCTACACAAGGCAAACAGAGAGAGAGAGAGAGAAAGAGAACGAAAGGAAAGAGCGGAGGCTCAGAATCAGGTGGCGACGTTGTTGTCAAAATTTGACGAATTGAAAAAAGCACTAGGGGCAAATACACGATCAACTTAAAGCGGATATTCCCAGAGCGCGAGGCTCAGCCCGAGCACAGGAACCAGAGCAGCACTGGTACCTATAATCCAGATGGGCGTCGCCCTTAACCCAGTTGAACTAGCGGAGCGGGGACCCCCACCGCCACCAACATTGGCACAACAACAGGTAGCGGACTCGCAACCACAATACGATAACTCATTCAGTGCTGGACAGCAGAGGGGCATGGAGAGTGTACTGGCACCCCTCCAACAATTGGTGGTACCTACCCAGCAAATGCTTTGGCCAACTGTCAACACTACCACTTTGATATTGAAAAAAATAAGGGAACTAGAAGAGAGGTTACTCAGAGCCGAAGCCGGTACACCACCGCTAACACAAAATCCACTCTTTGTGGCTCGGCCAGGCCCATTTACCTCCAGGATTTTGCAAACCGTTAGACCCACATTTGCCAAAACTCCCAAGATAGCCCCATTGCGCGACAGATCCATTTGTACACATGGATACTTTCAAAAAGGTAACCAATAATAAGGGACTTGATGACGCCACTCTCTGCCATCTGTTCAGTGAAACATTGGATGGCGAGGCAATGCGTTGGTTTTTCGAATGCCCGCCAAGCTCCATGGACTCATTCTCTGCTCTCTCAAACTCATTTCTGTCGCGATTCATCCTCATGACAGAGGGATACCACAACTCCAGCCAGTTATTCAGCATCCACCAAGGTAGTGATGAGTCATTAAAATCATTTGTCACGAGATGGAGAACTGCCACATCAAGATGTCAGGATCTGGATAAAACAATGGCGCTAGCAGCCTCGAAGCAAGGACTCCTCAAGGCAAGTTTCTTGTACCATCTCAACTATAATTGTACAAACGCCACATATGACTACATCATGAGTGAGGCAGTCACACACGCCCAAGCCAAGTACAGTACATACGGCTCCACGCCACCACCACCACCACAAACTCCACTCAAAGCCAAAAACCATGCCATGCCCCAAAATGAAAATACCACCACCAGTCCAAACACCACCATACTGCCCAACGAGAAAAAAAAAGAGTGGCAACAAAGTAGTTACCAAGATAAGAGGCAAAAAGATAAGCAATATCACAGCAAAGGCCACAGAGCTTTCCACAATAAGCCTGCCACAAATGCACAAAGATTCAAAGTCTTTATAGTCTTAACGGCTTTATATGAAGAAATATATGATCAGTGCAAAGACCAAATCCCACCACCACCCCCAAGAAAAAATTCCAGAGTAGGAAAGCCTAGAAACACCATGAAGATAGCGGTTATAACACCAATGACTGCAATGCCCTCAAAACTGCAATTGAGTCATTATGCCGCGATGGAAAGCTAGAATGATACAAGGTGCAACAGCCGCCACCAGTTGTCGCCAACATCGAACCAATAAGGACAATAAACACTATTGAAGGTGGTGCTTTCATAGGCAACTTATCATAAAGAGCAAGAAAGCGTTATGAGCGCGCTAACCACCTAAAAGAAGTGTTCAACATCCACTATGACTGATCCGCAAAAATGGCCAAAACTGGTTGGGAACTAATCACCGTCTCTGAGGAAGAAGACCGCGGTATCCACTCGCCACATAACGACCCATTCTTTATAGATGCTGTCCTCGACAGGTCCTCTGTCAGAAGAATATTGGTGGATAGCGGGTTAGCCGTCAATGTCATATTCAATAAGTGTTACACACAGCTACAATGCAATAATAAGCTTCTGTAAGACCACGAACAGCAACTCGGGTTCTCCGGTGACGTAACCCAACCCCTGGGATCAGACTATATGAGCTTATCCATCGGAACAGCCCCATACATAGTAGAGATACACACTAAGTTCATTGTGGTAGATTGCTTCAGCTCATACAATGCCATTATCGGTCGACCAACACTCAATAAACTCAAATGCATCATTGTTGGATATATGCTGCTCATAAAGTTTCTAGCACCTAACGGCACTGGGGTAGTCAGAGGAAGTCAATCAGTTGCACGTGAATGTTACTCAACAACGGTATCAAAGTCGAGCTACCGCCATGAAATTTTAATGGTAACCGGCACTCCGCAATTGACGAATAAGATTGATGATCCTAGGGACGATGAAGAGAAATACTACAAGAAGGAGCCCGTCAACCCTGAGACATCGCTCCACATCATAAGCATCTCCGACGAGCACCCAGAAAGAACTATGTGCATTGGCTCCCAACTCTCCCCTGAGGTAGCGGCTGAACTCACTCAGTTTCTAAAAGAAAACACCACAGTATTCGCATGGTCGTACGCCAACATGCTAGGATTATCTCCTGACATAATTCAACACAAACTCAGTATCAAGCCATCATTCTACCCCGTCAAGCAGAAACGACGGGCGTTTGATGAATAGAGATATCGGGCCATCAAGGAAGAGGTGACCAAGTTACGAGACATCGACTTCATTCGTCAAGTGCATTATCCATAATGGATCTCCAACGTAGTAATGGTAAAGAAGCCCGATGGGAAATGGCGGATGTGTGTCAACTTCAAAGGTTTAAACAAGGCATGTCCTAAAGATAGCTTTCCTTTGCCTCGCATTGACCAGCTAGTTGACGCAAACAGCAGGGCACGAGCTACTCAGCATGATGGATGCTTTTTCTGGCTATAACCAGATTAAAATGCACCCCGACGATTAAGAATGCACGTCATTCACCACCGACAAAGGTTTATATTATTATAATGTTATGCCCTTCGGCCTTAAGAATGTCGGAGCCACATACCAACGCCTGATGAACGCAATATTCGCAAAACACTTGGGCAAGATTATTGAAATATATGTCAATGACATGCTTGTCAAGAGCATAAAAGCTAGCGGCCATGTCGCCAACCTTGGCATAGTATTCGCCATATTGCTCGCATACGGAATGCGCTTGAACCCAAAAAAGTGCTTCTTTAGCGTCACCGCCAGCAAGTTCCTTGGGTACATTGTCAGCGAAATAGGAATAGAGGCTAACCCCGACAAAATACAGGTAATCATAAAAATGAAGTCTCCGGAAAAAAAGGTCGAAGTGCAAAGCTTGCAGGAAAAATTCTCCCGGTTTGTCTCCAGACTCACCGACACGTGTCTTCCTTTCTTCAAGGCAATGAAGCGGGCCCACTGCAAGGTGGTGAGCTGGACACCCGATTGTGAGGCGGCATTTCAAAGCCTCAAGGAATACCTAGTCTCTGTTCCATTACTCTCAACCCCAGTGCCGGGCGAAATACTATACATCTATCTTGCGGCATCAAAATCCGGCATCAGCTGCGCAATCGTCCACAGAGAAGCATCAGAAGAGCTGCCAGTATTTTACGCATGCAGGGGCATGAATGGAGCAGAAACAAGGTACCCAGAACTAGAGCAACTAGCGTTGACACTCATCATGGCAGTCAGGCGGTTGCGCCAATATTTTCAGGCACATACAATCCATATCCTCACAAATCAGCAAATGGGTAATAGAACTCAGTATCGACTACAAACCCAGAACTGCCAACAGAGGACAAGTTGTAGCTGATTTCATAGCAGAGCTTACTAAGCCTCAGCCGGAATATATTACCGGGATACAATCGAAAGATAACACTCAACACCCAGAAACCACTCAGGCAAAGAAATCATCGCAGTCGAGTCTTTACATGGATGGTTCCGCATGCGCCAAGGCCTGCGGTGCCGGCATTATCCTCATAGGATCAGGGGGACTTAATGTGGAATATGCCCTCAAGTTCGATTTCAAAGCCTCCAACAACATGGCGGAGTATGAGGCACTCGTCGCTGGACTATTGCCAGCCATTGATTGCGGAGCAGAAAATGTCGACATCTTCAATGATTCACAACTTGTGGTGAATCAAGTCAATGACACTTTCCAAGTCAAGGATAAACAATTGCCGGCATACCTAGAGTACGCCAAGACCCTGCTCCGCAAATTCAGCTCCTTCAACATCACGAAGATACCCCGCGAAAAGAATGCGAAGGCTGATTCCTTGGCTCGCCTCGCAACAGCTCAACCACACCATAGTCTAACAGACACATGGGTGGAAACCCTCGGCAAACCCAGCATCACTAAAACATTGGTGGAAATCTATACCATAGAGACAAGCCCCAATTGGATGGATGAGATACTCAATTACAAACGTGGCGGTCCACTGCCACCCAACAAGGTTGAGGCCAGGAGATTAGTTCGAAGGGCAACAAGGTACAATATTCAAAACGACAAGGATTCACACATCCCAACTTAAAGTGCCTGACTCCAGAAGACGGGAAACAAGTCCTGACTAGAATACATGCAGGAGAGTGCGGCAACAATTCAGGAGCCAGGTCATTAGCTAACCACACCCTGCATCGGGCTATTTTGGCCGACACTAGGAAATGACGCCATGGAAATATCACGATCCTGTCACAAGTGCCAACAGTTCGCAGACCTGCCCCGTGCACCAGCAGAGCCGTTATCTATCATTATCGCACCTTGGATTCACTCCATGTGGGGGTTGGACATTGTCGGAAAACTCCCAACGGCCAAAGGTCAATTGAAATACATAATTGTGGCCATCGATTACGACAACAAATGGGTCAAAGCAGAACCATTAACAACTATCACAACCGCTAAAGTCCAACATTTCTTGTGGAGGAATATCTACTGCCATTATGGACTCCCTGACACAATCATCACTGACAACAGAACGCAATTGAACAACAAAGAACTCATTAGCTTCACCACTAAACTGGGCACCAAAATGCGTTTCGCTTCTGTGGCACACCCCTAAACCAACAGCCAGGTTGAAGCAGCCAACAAAGTCATAAAAAAGCTACTCAAAAAGAAGTTAGAAGACAAAAAAGGCTTATGGGCCGAGAAGCTCCCAGAAGTCTTGTGGGCCATCAAGATAACGCTAACATCTACCAACAGAGAAACTCTATTTTGCATGATGTTCGGCATCGAGGCTGTGCTTCCCATCAAAGTAGCCCAGCCAACAGCCCGGGTCGATAGACATGACGCCACAACAAACATTGCCGGCATCAACCTCGACAAAGATCTATTAGAAGAAAAAAGAGACAAGGCATATTTGCACAACTTGCAAAACAAGCAGAGGGCATCCCGTTTCTACAACAATCGTGTGAAAGCAAGGAATCTACAACTTGGCGACTGGGTCATAAAAGAAGTCATACCACCGCTATAAGCACTGCGTCCAACTTGGGAGGGACCTTATCAAATTATAGAGGTAGTAAGCCCCGACACATTTTACCTAAAGAACAAGGAAGGCGTCACATCCACACACCAGTGGAACACTCAGCATCTCCGTTACTATTACAAGTAGTGGCACAACATGCCCACGAGCATCTTCACTTAGCTAATTTTTGCAAATTTTAGCTAAGAAAAGCTACCCTACGGGTACTTATTTTTGTAACCAACTGGGTCCGCTCGGTCGTCAATGAAACGAGGAATTATTAAAACATTGCCCACACATGCACCAAAAAAAAAACCCAAAAATATATCAAGTCCGGTCAGAGACTGACACCTACGCGCCCCAGAGGAACAAAGGCGGTATACATGCATGTAACAGGCCAATCTTAATCCCTTTAATGTTTCATTGACGGTTACAAAAAATTAACGTCACAATCCCAAGGTCATAAAAAAAATAAAAATAAAAAAAAGCAAATTCCAAATCTAAAGCTGTTCACATTACTTAAAAACACGTGACGGACCGTCACATTACAAATAGAATAAAGACAACACATGCGACTATCGCTGTTAGGCTCTAATCCCGACCACCCTCTACAATGCGGTCACCAGCACAACGCTTGTCGATAGGTTGGCGAGTGTGCATTTGTTTCTTCTGCTCCTTAGTTGCCGGAGTCGGAGTCTCTGGGTTACTATCAGACGGCACTTCTTCAGTGGAAGAACTATCCTCACCACTACCAGAAGATTCACCACTTGACGACTCGTCGTCCCTAGTTCCTTCGGCATCTCCTGGCTCAGCATGAGGCGGTGCTCGTTCAGCGATAATCTTGTCCATGTTCAGATACCCCTTGTCCCTAAGCTCCTGAAAGTTGGCGGCGGCACCTTGCTGACCGGCACCAGTAAGCAGCGCTGAGAACTCTTCAGACTTCTTAAAAGCTTCAACCGCTTCCTGAGGGACCTTGTTTTTTTCATCCTCATACTTAGCCACCTCATCCTGCCTTGTAGACTGAAGATCTGCCAACTCTTTCTCTTTGGCTGTAAGCGCCTCCTGCAGCTGAGCTATAGTATCTTCTTGCTCAGGCTTTTCTCACCTCAAAGCCTCTAACTCAGCACTTAGGATACTGATGGTGCTTGTATCGGTGAGAGTCTTGTCCACCGCCAGTTTGAACTTCTCCCTCACATCAGATAGAGCAATGTCAAGCTTCGTAATATCCCCGACAGTGGATTTATTATTTTCCCTCTCCTCCGACAAGTCACGTCGGGCCTACAGCAACTCTTCCTTCAGCCTACTCTCCTCTGCGGAGCCTTGGTAAAGGTAAAGCTTATGAGCCCCCCTTGAAACTAGATCAAAGGAAGTCTCCAGTTTCAAAGACGCCGCTAGCCTCGCAACTCACGCATCACTGCCAAAACCCAGCAGCTCACACACCTTGTGAAGAAAGGCCTGCTGGCTAGCAGGCACATTCTGTACAAGCCTGACAATAGGATTGTCGGAAGCAAATATACCGCTCCCGATATCCTTCTGACCACCTGACACATGTTTATCCCCAACCTTGCTTTTCTTGGAAGGATCTGAAACTACGGCGGAAGAAGGAAATTTCCTCTTTTGCAACACTGCGACGGACCGCCAACATCCCCAGTAGATGCACCAACTACCTTCTGGCCGCCAGGTTTGAAAACCCCTTTATCCGTCACTGTTTTCTTTTTCCTCTCCCTCTCAGCATCTTTAGCCGACAAATCTCTACTCAAAACAGGAGCACTCTTGTCAGTCGGCCCTTTCATAACAAACCCTATCTCCTCGATTTCTTGTTCACCCTCATCCACCACGTTCTTCTTCTTACCACCGATTTTTTCTTCTTCAACTTGTCGCGATTCGAATGTAGCGGAGGAGCCAGAATTTTTGCCTCCCCTGCCGTCGTTATCTCCCTCGTTTGCGAATCAACAGTCTGTTTTTACACCTTTGCCACCTAGTCAAGCATAAAGTTGACATAATTTTTTATCCCACCAAGATCTGCCATTGCCTTCTTCAGCACTTCGTCGGTTCTTTTGTTCGAATGGATCACCGCTACAAAAAAAAAACTGTTATGCCAAAAAATAACAGTGTAACGAATTTGGAATCACAAAGAGTATACTTACCAGGCTCGTGATTCAAACGCAAATGAATAAGCAAGGACCAATGCGAAAGAACTCGCAAATCTAAACAGCTCTTATGCTCCCAACAATAGTGCACCTGACACACTCACTCCCGCTCGATGTCCGTCAGCTTGGGTCTCCAGCCCTCTGCAAATGAAATAAAGGAGGGATCACATAACGGAGAAACACAAGATTTTACTTAACGGCAAATAGGCAAATAAACAAATGTTAGCAGTTAACACAAAACCCAGGCACTAAACACAGATAACAACCTTTTATCGCTTGAAATCTCGACGACACCCTGAAACGAGGAACTTTGGTCCCCTCTAGCCTCGTATCATACTCCCAACCCTCAACGGCTCTGCCATTAACTCCGGCGGCCCTTTCCTGCCACCTCTGAGGGTCAAAAATATAGTGTCTATCTATTTTAAGATTCTAAATTTCAATACGATCATTTCAGCATATTATACTCAGTTTTTGGATATCGTATGATTTAGTTATGAATTTTTAGATTTCAATCGATTTCGATCGTTAGATTTATGATCTGTGAAGTTAAGACCGTCCTATGGACTTGTAGTTTTGAAATATTGATCATATGACTGTCTCCATGGCTTTGTGTGGTCGAAGATCCGACCGTTGGATCTTTATATAAATGCAAAAGAGTGATTAGGGAGGCGATTCGTGAGAATCCGTTCGTCGGATTTTCGTATATTTTAGAATCCGACCGTTGGATGGTAGTTTAAGTATGTTTTGAAATTATTGGCTAAATTCAAGTCACATTTAATGGTTTGTACTTGGGTGAGCTGGTTCGGTGTGAATTGTGTTTAAATTGAAGATGCAGCGGGAGTTTTGAGATGAGTAAAACTCAAATGGTTCATATTATGAACCGAGTGCTTTTAATTTATTTATTTTGTCGTAATTGTGTGAAAAATATTTATGGATTAAATATTTGTTTTAAAAATCACATGGACTTGATCAACTACGGTCCATAGGTAAGTAAAATGAATTTTAATTATACAAATGAATTTCACGATTTTCTTGTGTGAACTATAGATGGTATTAGTGGTCATTCCTGAGTGGATGATTACGTGTATATATATATATATATATATATTTACGTGGAATATATATATTGAGTGGTGTGTTGTTGAGTGATGATATGATTGAGTTGGAATGATGATTTGGATTATATTTCAAATGCTTAAATTTCATAATAATAAATTGTATCTTGGATGGGTTGATTTCATTATGTGAAAACATATTGTTGTGTGCTCATTTATGGATTTAGGGTCAACGTAGTGACTTGTATGGGGGAATCGGATGCTCTAATCCTAGGTAAATGATGGGATACGATTGGTTGAGTGAGTTGGATGCCACAACCCTTGTCGGGTAATGAGGCTAGATTAAGTACGAGTATCGGACATTCTAAATGTGTATATACGTGTATATATTGATGAAATACGATAAAGATAAATATGTCGGATGCCATAACCTGGGCCAGGTGACGGGCTTCGATTCAGTTAGAGCTCTAGTCTGTCAAACACCGTATTTTTATAAATATGATATCGGGTTTTTGAGAAGAAAGATGTGAGTATAGGTTTTGTGTTGAATTGTTGATTTGATGATTGATTGTTGATATTGGAGTTTCTTGTGGACGTAGGAATTGTTGGATGTTCGCTTGGGTGAAAATAAATATGACTTAATTAAATAACCGTTCTTTCTTTTACTCATACGAGCTTTCAAAAGCTTACCAGGTTTTGTGTTGTTGCAATCCCGGTACACTATTCAAATAGTGTAGCGGATATTCCTGCAGGTCAGGATAACCAGGAAGGCGACCGTACTGTTTAGGAGTTGCAGCATTTATTTGTTTTTCATTTGAGTTGTGAGGTTTGTTATGCTCATTTAGAGCTTTACAATTTAATTTTTGAGTGAGTTGTAATAATTAACAGAGACTAAATTCGAGATTTGAAATTAAATTTGTGTGGTGGGGTTGTTAAGAAAATGAAATTTTCAGGTTGATTATTTTTAAGTTGTGGTAATTCATATTTCAGATTTTGAATTTTGATTCTAAAATTCGGAGCGTGACACCTCTCCAATGACCTTTTTAGGGACCTCAAGCAACCTCTAGCACGTGACCGAATTCCGGCGGCTGTTAACCGGAGACCGGAGTTCAGTGAAATCTCCGACGACATTTTAATTATTCAAAGGCCAAACTTATCTTTTTACCTTTAAATGGGGCACACAAATCTTTCAGTGGAGTAAGCGAGTATTTGTTAGGCCAAATTTGGGAATTTGGTGAAGAGCGTTATAGCTAATAATAGCACATGTGGATACATGGTTGAGTTTTTATTTCGCGACCTCTAGGCTATGAAACTATCTCTATAATTAATTGTAAGCCACCCTTATGAATTTTATTAAATTGGCATAGTGGCAAATTTCCTGCCTTATGTTTTGCCTTAACTAGTACCAATTTGCTACGGTAGCTTTTTTGGGCCAAGAAATAACGAAAGTTTTCTTCCAGAAAACCTGAAAAATGAAATGAAGGAAAAAAAAATAAACTAAACTTAATACTAGGAGAACGCGCCTTATGCGCTTGAGTTTTCAGAAAGTTTCTGGGTACTATAAAAACCCACCAATTTGCTACTCATCCAGCGGCGCATCCGAGGGATGTGGTCGTGGGACGAGCTATCTTCGTACTATAAAAACCCGATCCAAAACTAAAGGTTTTCCAACACTATTATTAACTAAAAAATTTAATCACGAAAAATAAAACAAAATAAGAAATCTAGCAACAAAATTTAAAAAGGAAGAACAATACATTCACGCCCCGAATTTCGAATAAATAAATTCAAAACCGAAATGCGAAAACATAATAAGCACAAGAAAACACATAGAGAAATTTTCATTTAAACTAAGCAACAAACAAACCAAGCTCACAAATGTCAATACCGACTTGTTCTCTAGAGTCACATATTACATCATCAAGTGTTTACAAATTAAACTAAGTTACAAATAAGTAAACTCACCAACTCTCTACACAGTGGAAGGCTAAAACCAATATACTTCTACGTCCAAGCTACGACAACAACAGCACCTTAGCTTCGATGACTGTTACTGTAATAACCACAATTTCCATTTTAAATTCGTGTAATTGTGTTGAACAATTATTGTACAATTTCACGATTGTTGCTCGATAATATTTCATTTTTTGAATTATCGAAGGTTCGAAATGATTATTTTAACGAAAAGCTCGAAATGCTCGATTTGAGAATTCGACTTTTTATACGTGCAAAATTTGGGAAAACTTCCTTCATGAAAGTCATAGAGCTCGTCGATACGAGTGCGTGCGTATGTGGAACACCTTGTCTGGATTTTTTTTGAATTAGTTACAGAATTTAGAAATTATTTCTATTTTGAATATAAATAGAAAAAACCCTAGAATATTTTCAGAAAGTTTCCATTTTGGTCCAGCCTCCATTCTATTTTCGGAATTCACTTCATCATCTTCAAGCTCTCTCTCTCTCTCTCATCGGAGACCGACCGAGAAAGGGAGCAAAATTCTCTAAGCTCGTTCTCCCTCCACAGACCATTAATCGACCCAGACCAAGTCCCACGCCTTCGCCCCGAGCTACTCTACTTGCTGGACGGCGTCGCTTCCACCGTCACGGCCTCCAGCTCCGGCGAAATCGTCCGAACCAGTCAGACCCGAAAAAGAACCAAAACGAGCTCCTCGTGTTTTCGGCCACCAAACCAAGTGAAACTCCTCCCTCTACATCGACTCGACCTCCTGAAACTCCCAGAGGTAGTTTTACACGGCGGCGCGGCCTGTGGTGGCTGCTGGAACCCAGCCCCGATCGGATCGAATGAAACTTTCGATCCGAATATCTCGAGTTGTAGACCTCCGTTTTTTATGATTCTTAGCCTGGTGAGTTCGCAATGAAGTTCTAAACAAGTTTCCAGAAGAGATCGAGGCGTGAGGTTGCAGTTTTTACGTCAGTTTCAAGCTCAGCTGTTTATGGAAAAATTCCGGCCGCCGACTGTGTTTGGTACTTTTCGATCCTTTCCCGTTATTTTCTGGTCTTGTGCTAGTTATGAAAGTTGCTCAGAATGATGAAACAAAGGGGAGAAGCTCGGCCCCGACACCATTGGTGATGGTCGGCGATAGCTCTGTCCCTAACTCCGACAGCCCTTTCCGACCACCTCCGGAGGTCTAAAATATAGTTTCTATCTATTTTATGATTCTACGTTTCAATACGATCATTTCGGCATATTATATGCATTTTTTGGATACCGTATAATTTAGTTATGAATTTTGAGATTTCGATCGATAGATTTATGATCTGTGAAAATAGGACCGTCCGATGGACTTGTAGTTTTGATATGATGATCATATGACTGTCCCAATGGCTTTGTGTGGTCATGGGCGAAGATCAGACGGTTGGATCTTTTTATAAGTGCAAAACGGTAATTAGGGAAGCGATTCGTGAGAATCCGTCCATCGGATTTTCTTATAAATTAGACTCCGGCCGATAAATGGTAGTTTAGTTATGTTTTGGAATTATTAGCTAAATTCAAATCACATTTGATTAGGTGATTGATGGGTTGTACTTGGGTGAGCTGTTTCGGTGTGATTTATATTTTAATTGAAGACGCAGCGGGAGTCTCGAGGTGAGTAAAACTCACGTGGTTCATATTACGAACCGAGTACTTTAAATTACTTATTTTTGTAATTGTGTGAAAAATATTTGTGGATTAAATATTTGTTTTTAAAATCACATGGACTTGATCACTACAGTCCATAGGTAAGTAAAATGAATTTTAATTATACAAATGAATTTCACGATTTTCTTGTGTGAACTATAGATGGTATTAGTGGTCATTCCTGAGTGGATGATTACGTGTATATATATATATATATATTTATGTTGAATATATATATTGATTGGTGGATTATTGAGTGATGATACGATTGAGTTGGATTGATGATTTGGATTATATTTCAAATGCTTAATTGCATAATAATATTGTGTATCTTGGATGAGTTGATTTCATTATGTGATAATACATGGTTGTGCTCATTTATGGATTTAGGGTCAACGTAGTGACCGGTATGGGGGAATCGGACGCTCTAATCCTAGGTGGATGATGGGATACGATTGGTTGAGTATGTTCAATTATCGGACGTTCTAAATATGTATAGAGGTATACATATTGATGAAATACGATAAAGATAAATATGTCGAATGTCATAACCTAGGCCAGGTGACGAGCTACGATTCAGTTAGAGCTCTAGTCTGTCAAATACCGTATTTTTATAAATACGATATTGGGGTTTTGTGAAGAAAGATGTGAGTTAGGGTTTGTGTTGATTTGTTGATTTGGTGATTGATTGAGATTGTTGGTACTTCATGGATGTGGAAATTGTTGAGTGTTGATTTGAGTGGAAATAAATATGATTTAATTAAACAATCGTTCTTTCTTTTACTCATACAAGCTTTCTAAAGCTTACCGGGTTTTGTGTTGTTGCAATCCCGGTACACTATTCAAATGGTGTAGCGGATATTCCTGCAGGTCAGGATAACCAGAGAGGTGACCGAGCTGCTTAGGTGGAGCAGCATTTATTTTTATTTCATTGAGTTGTGAGATTTGTATGCTCATTTAGAGCTTTACATTTTATTTGGTGAGTGAGTTGTAATAATTAACTGAGACTAAATTCGGTTTTTGAAATTAAATTGTGTAGTGAGGTTGTTAAGGAAAAGAAATTTGCAGGATGTTTTTTTTAAGTTATAGTAATTCATGTTTCGGATTTTGAATTTTATTCTAAAATTCGGGGCGTGACAGTTACTCTTACCTGCACAATAAACCCTACACCATGGAATAGTGCACCGGGTTGAAACAACAACTCGGTAAGCTTGTGAAGCTCGTGAGATAAATTAAAGCAACAATATTCACTCCACACACAACCAAACATCCAATCACACTAGATAAAAATTAGTAATCCCTGCATAGAAATTTAGTTTAGGAGATCACCAAATTCACACAACTCTCGTGCATATAACTTAGTTCAGGAGATCACCAAATTCACACAAACAATTCAATAATAAATTGTTAATTCAAGGATAAATCAAAACAATCATATCAACACCACCACTTTAATAGAATCCCAATCTCGCGTATAAACCAAAGAAAGAACACCAGCAAGGTTCTCCTAAAACTACATACTCATGATGCAGTAACATCGTTACCACCATGACGGTACGCATGCAACATACTAGAGCTCTAACTGAATCGTAGCCTGTAACCTCGACCGAGGCTCAAACCTAAGATATCTTGCACTTCGGTTACTATTAAAACGTCGAACTTTGGACCCTTCGGCCCTCAGAACAAAACTCTTAAAACAAATCCCACATGACTCAAATACTTTCCTCAAGCAAAACACACTTTTACACAATAATCAACATATCATGATAATTGTATACTGATAGGAGAAATGCTCCAAAATAACAATTCAATCAACTCTCAATCATTACTTCATCAATGTCACACCATCCAATATATATATCCCATGTATATATATATATATATATATATATATATATATATACATGTAGTCATTCACGCAGGAATGGCCACAATACCAACTATAGTTCATACGTATTAAAACCAAGAAATTCATTTTATACTTAAATTCATGTTCTTACCAGTGAACCGCAATCCTATGAACCGTAGTAGATCGAGTCCCCGCACCATCAGAAGTGATGTGTGGGCCCTACGTGCCACCTTAGACTCTGATTTGGGTCGTGAAACCCTGTGTCAAAATAATTCTTATGAGAAGCCCAACAATTTCTTCACCTACGAAACTGATCAAAAACAAGTGGCCAAGTCAGAAAATACCTCAAAAGAAATTAAAAAAAAAAACCTAGAAGTTCAAATGCTTGTTTCCGGCTCCATGCTTGAAATCGGATCAAGATGTTTGGAGGGATTGATGTGAGTCCCAAGACCCATCTGAGTAAGATGTTTAAAGCCCAACTAGTTTCGTTAGAAGAGATGACCGAAGTTGTGAGTTTTGATCAGGTCAAGGATACGAGTCGGTTGATATTGTTTTTGCTCAAATACTTTATCTACACTTCGAACACGAAAGAGAGAAAGATAAGCACGCGTGGTTTAGATGGGAACGGTGGTGCACCGTCAAGTGTTTGGACAGCGGAAATTATGCTGGGTCAAGGTAGAGTTTCGGGTCAGCGATAGGGAAAAGCGGATTTAGGGTTTGGCAATTTTTGAAAATGGCAAGTTACCTAGGTAAGTTTTTGCTATTTATAGTAAGTTTTTTGGAACAGTAATTTTTACTTTTTAGACCATAACTTCTTTATACGAACTCTAATTTGAGTGTGTCATGTGTCCACAAACTCAGTTTAACGTCCTTTATAGCTTTCTTGAAGCAATTTTTCTCAAAAAATGATTGAAATGAAAAGTCAACTTTTGAAGCCCTTAAAAGCTCGAAACGAATATAAAAAGTAAAGATATCATCCAAATGACTAGGAAACCAGTAAATGAAGGTAGTGACGTAACAACCTAAAAAATAATAATAATAATAATAATAATAATAATAATGAAAGTGTTCTCTTAAGAGGTTTCAAATAATTTTTTTATATAAATGAAAGTCCAACTTTATGATCAAAGCTCTGATAATTGCATGCATAGAGATTGATCCAAACTGCTTTTGTTTTTAGAAAATTATAGGATCTGCTCACGCTCGAGCAGTTAATTATTTAGCATATCAACATTCAAAAGACTTATTCTCTGTCAAGTATAATATATTGAGCTCAAGTTCAGCTCATTTCTTTTACAAGTTTGGGAAGGAATAAAGCCACTGATTTTTTGGTGTTGTAAAGATCAGAAGATGTACTATATAATAGAGCATGAGTTCTGTTAAAAAAAAGAAAGAAAAAAAGAACATAAGTTAAATTGAAGAGTAAAACTGTCACCATGTTCATCTGATTATGCCTTAAATGTACATAATAGATGATCAATCTGTAGTTACAACTTCAGTCTTCTTAGAATATATAACATCATTATTGTAGCTAGGGACCAAAGATTTAACTAGATCAAATATGTACACATTTCAGCCCAACATTTTAGTATATCATACGTTTCCGTGGCTGAAATAAAAGACTTGAACAAAATGTTGAAGAGGACATATCAGACATGAGAGGGAACTGCATAAACGCATACAAAGCAACAGGGAGAATTGCAAATATAAATGTAAGATCTGGGACCCATTTTGATCCATATTGACAAGACAAATAGAACGCAGTGCTGAAAGCCATCATCATAGATGCTATAGAGATGAAAAGGCAAGTGAGTCCTACCATCAACTTCAAGGGCAAGGACTTGAGGAAATCATTTTCTGCATACCGCGAGGTAAGGATGAACAAGAACATCAACATTGCAGTTGAAGAGGAAAAGAGTGCTACTTCATCAGCTATGGTAAAGTCTAGAAAGGCTTTCTTTTTCAAAAAGTTTGGCTTTCCGGTATGATCATCTGTGCCACCAGGTATGCTAAATGCAGCTGAGAACACAACGGTTGCGATAATAGTTGCAACTAGCATACATGAAGTTGCAGTAACCTTCATCCATTTTTCTCCTCGACGCATTAACACCATATGCTCTTCAGTGAATAATTCTTGAGGAGTTTTTCCTTGGTTGTTTTCCATCTCTATGTATTGAGGTTGGACAATTGTTTTGACTTCCTGCCATTTCGAAGATATAAAAGTAAAGAAGGCAACAAGCAGTCAACTAATGTGAAACCATGAAATGAATTCGTATTAGACAAAACGGAGTAATGTTAGCTGAACCAACCAGAGTCCACCTTAATATGACAACTGATGTGGCAAAAAATCATAAAATAAATTCACCGGATGTTTATACTGAGCATGCATTTGCGGTCACATCATTCGTCATCTCAGTAAGGAAGGGAACTAGATGGCTATTTTAATAGAATGTCCGTCAGAGTAAAAGGTAAGCATAATTGTTAAGGGTACAATTAGGGAAGTACCTCAAACCATACTAACTCTCGCTGCATTTGAAGAGCTACGCCTGACACGAGATTCAGTTGATTTTGAGGTGCTAATTTTGCAGCCATATGCACAATATTGTTATCCTGATGATCCTTATATGTCACTATGACATCCCTGATTGAACCTATCTCATGTACTAGATTGAAGATACCTGAGTGACGATGCAAAACTGCGACATGGATTATAGTTCGATTATTTTCATCAGTTTCCCAAACTAACTCAGGATAAGAGCTCATAAGTGCCGCTAGGAACTCATAATTCCCTAATTCTGCTGCGTCAAATAGCAAGTTTGTTGGAAATTTGATCAGCCTCATCACGTTATCGTGCTCGTCTCTCAAGATTTCCTCCCAGAGGCGGCAGACTAGTTGAAGGGCTCCATTAGCTTCTTTCAACTTTGTTTTGCATGCAAACTTCAAACCTGGGAGTACTTGAGATGAAAAGTTTGAAGAACATAAGCAACATGATCAACAGTAACGAAGCTAAATACAAATTTTTGAAGAATTACTTTACTCACATGACTTAATGAGTCTAGTCCACATTCGTGGACTTTGGCTCCCACCAAATGCTGAAGGTCTTCGAGCCAAGATATGCAAGGCCGTTTTATTTTTCTGCGAACTAGTACGTGCCTTCGCTAATGCTTTATCAGCAACTAGCAACTGAAAGGCCAAATCTGCAATTTTTACACAAAGAAATTAAGAATGCAAACATAGACCACTGGTAGACGTCTATCTATTCATTCATAATTTTGAGATTTTGAAGTTTTCCTAGTCCTTTCTGTACCCACAGATGTTCAAAATGCATGTATAAAAAAGGATGAACTTTAGTATACCTACCGTACAGACCGTTGTTAATGGAAGAAAAAAACAAGTTTTCTCGGTCGGTTATCTCCAACATCTTTTCACTTTTGTTGTACAGGTAACATGCCATTTCCGACTGTCCTAATACAGCAGCCATGTAGGGTGGTGCCATATCTTTACCACCTCGAATTGTCAGCAAAGAATTATTATGGTCTATCAAAATCTGGACAATGTCTAGAGATCCAGCCGCAGCGGCAATGCACAAGGCAGTGTTTCCATTTATGTCTTGCAGTACCAAGTGTTCTTTCTCCATCATGTTGACCAGTTTCTGCACAAAGTGGATATGTCTTGATCCTGCTGCAACGTGAAGAACTGTTTCACATCCTGATCTTGTTATGCTAGCACTCAGAAGTGACCTATCCTCTTTCAAGATTTGTTCGGCGGCTTCCCAGTCGCCCTTTAGTGCATGCTTATAGAGGGCAACACATGTCTTGAGGTATTTTTCTCCTGTATAGGATTAATCATAAGGGGATTAATTAAGTTACTTATCTGAAGAATATACATATAACTGAACATACATTAAATTTGGATGGGTAGAATTATGGAAAAGTTTGCATATGTCAGTAAAAAAGACCAGCTAGCTAGGTCTTTGCTGAGACGAGTGAATAAAGGTTGCAAACCACTTATAATTAATTTCTTCTTTTTTTTTTTGGCAATTATCGTATTAATGCATTTACATAGCAATTAAGAAATTAATTTTACAGTACTTAGATGAAGCTCACTGAATAATGTGAATGTAAAAGAGATTAGAGATGGCATGTACTATTTTTATGTTCTAGTAGATGAGGTGAAGGTCTGTTTGGTTGAGCAGCATCAGCCAAAATGTCGATGGCAGTGAACTTTGTAGATTGGTTGTCTATCCCAGTTACTGAATTGCCACGAGCCGTGGTTAATTGAATTCCAGTAGGTGCTACGTGTTCTGCCTGTGGGATAGACATGGTTCTAGATAGAACAAATGGTGTATATATATATATATCTATATATATATATATATATAGAGAGAGAGAGAGAGAGAGAGAGAGAGAGAGAGAGAGAGAGAGAGAGAGTGGTGCTAACTCTTCTCTAGCAAGTTCACTCGTGCTTGGTGTGGAAACGGGAAAAGCATAATATATAGGGGACCGGTCTGAAATTAGTTTACCAACTAACGGACTACCGCAAGTGTTAATTTAGATGCAGTAAAAAGTATACGGAGCGTATGTGTGTGTGTATATTATATACGTATAGTTGAAGCCAGAAAATCTGCACTTCTGCAGATGGCATGCGGATAGGCTATAGTGGCTAGTTTAGTAAGCTATTCGATCATAGTGGGAAACCCTAGGACAGGAAAACAAGAAAGAGGTATATATAATGGATAAAGAAGTCCGTGGTGGCTGGACCAAGTGTTTGTAATAATATCTCTCAGTCTCAGGTGGAGGAACCCACCACTATAACAATAAAAGTAAGATCCATATTCTTTTGGTCACCTGCCGAAACTCGACCACCTAGCTCAAAGTCACGACTAATAGAATTCTGAGGGAAATTGGTAGGAAATTGCCTTCGATTCCTCGATCCTCTCTCAATATCTATAAGGGCCCTCATAATTTAGTATTACTAATAAGTGCTCAATAATTAGCAGTAAAAAATAGATCCATGACTTCCCAAACCTTGAGGATGCAACGGAAACCCGACATCTATCAAAAGCAAATTAATTTAATAGTCATTTAGTGATAATATGCAAAGGTCGATCGAGTTGGGGGTAACACTTATCCTAGCTTTAATTGCATGTTCCTTCTTTACACTAGTGGTCGATCATAAAGTAGTACCAAAAAAATTAGAGGAGGAGCTTAATGTGCGTAAAGGTTAACTGCTTCGCAGACTTGATTATTCTGCAGTCTTGGTCTTCCATTAGGAAAATGCATGTATACTATAATAGCTTCATTTAGGTTTAGCTAGGGTTATACATGCATGGATCTCAATCATTCTTCATACATGTTCTAATGTTCTACATACTTTCAATGTAGTTCGTTTTTTATAATCGAAAGAGAAACAAACTATTTTCTTCAAATCTCAAACTCAGGGGCAAAAGGTCTAGCAAGCTTGTAAGCTACAGAGTTTTCAGTGGAACAAGGAATGTGGAAAAGGCTTAGCTGCGTAACCTTCTAAGCTACTCCATCATCAACAAGAAATATATATCATCGACCGAAGACCCTGTTCATCTATAGCAGAGAGCTAGGTATCCTCCCTTTTACTGCTAGTGTCCCCTGGGACAATTTTTAGGGGTGAACGAGCATATTCACCTCATTATTGATTAACATACTTTTACTTAATAAATTTATAATTTAACGGTTCATATATTGAATTAGTTTTTAAAGATCATCTCTGTAAAAAATTAATCGAATCGGAAACTGTTTAATTATCTAATTGAATCAAACAAATTGATGGTTCTAACAACACTCACTACTATTTTAATGGACCATCCTTGTATTTCATAGAAATGAATAACTAAAAGGTCTTCAATTTGATTATTTTTTACAGAGCTAATCTTTGTATTATGTTATATAACATGAATTGTTGGATTAGAAAATTATAAAGTTATTATGCGCTAATCGACAATGAGGTGTTCATTCACCCACGGAGTGAACATAAGAATTGTCCCTACTAGTCGCTTGTCTAGAACTAGCAGCATGCACAAGTAAAGAATTTCCTTTTTTCCTCTCTATTACATTGATGTGGTTCAGCGTTTAAATGAAAATTCCTCGATCTACTTATAAACTAAACAATCTCCAACATATTATTATAAAATTAAAATGGTAGATCAAATCTTTTATCTGAACATGATATGATGATTTAATAATGGATATCTTTACGGCCTAGATTCATATAAAAAGGTAATAGCCCTAGTTTGGTAATATGTTTGCGTAATTGCCTAGTTGTTTACTTCGCATTTTATTATTTAGTTGGTTTTTTTTTTTTTTGAGAATCTATTATTTAGGTTGGTTGGGGGCGTGCGAATCTTCTCTTAATTATATTTGTGCAATTGGATGTTATGTCCTGTTGTTTTCTTTTGTTCTTGCTTTGCTTTCTGCAAGACAAAAATGCACAGTGCGCTTGGTGATTCAATACACAATACTCAGTCCATCATTCCATTTACTTTGATCGTTATGATACTTAAGAATCTTGCTTATAGCCCATACGGATATATGGTTGTTTTATTTCGTGATCTCTATGCATTTAACAGAACCTCTATCTATCATCAATTGTGAGCCACACCCTTCTGACTCTTATTAATTTATAGACTAAAGGAACTACCGTTAATTAATTACTGATCAAGATTCTGCATGAAAGGCGGCTACTTCCCCTCCTCTTGATTATTATTGTTTTTCAGGTTTGTTTGTATAGAAAAGTTATCTATAGTAATTTGCCCATAAGAGCTTGTTAGAACAACTTAAATATCGAAAAACTCAGACATAGCTAGTTGGAATGAAAGATTACCAATAAGTGTCCTTAATGCTTTTAAATTTGATTTTCATGATTTAGGTTGTAACATGGGCTTTGTTTTATAATTTCTTTTCTTATATAGAAAAAACTTAGATATTTTTTTGCGTTTTTGTCAGGAGACTTCGCCGGATTCCAGCTAACTTTTGTCTGAATCTGGCCAACTTCCATCAGAATCCTGTCACCGGCCACCGGATTTCCGTTACCGGCTGCTGTCCATCGGACTTTTCTGAAAACCTAGGTGGAGGTCCCCAAAGAGGTCGTAAGAGATCTCTAGATTGCCGGAAACGTTTATTGCCGCCAATAGATATCTATTGTGCCCCAATAGAATTTTCGGTCAGCATAATGGAAACTAATCTTCCTAAAATTGGACGAATAAAATTTTGATTAAAGAAAAAAAAAAGATTACATCAATTCAAAACGTCTATTGTCCCCAAGAAATCTTTAACAGGCCTTTATTGCCCCCCTAATACAACTTTTTTTTCTGTCCTTCTCGGATTTCTTCCCATGATTTACAAAAAAAAAAAAAAATGATTTAGGCATCCAGAAAATAATTTGGGCACCAAACCAGAGCAAGTCCCATGTTGCCGGACCATATCAAAGAAAAGGCTCTGAAATCGCAAGCAGAACCTACATGTTTAAGGACATAGTGTACTACGGCTCGATCAAGGCCATACAAAGCAACGGGTCCTTGATCTCCAGGTCGGCGAGCTAGACCGGGTTCGAATTCTGGAAATCCTATATGCAAAAGAGCTTATTCGAATCGGTGATGCAAACGACGCCATTCCCCCAGAAGACGCAGTCAATGACGTTACGCTCGAAGCACTCCTGCCCCATTGAAGATGCTCGGCTCGACAATCTCAGCTTGGATGGTGTGGCTGAAATCGGAAGATGAATTCAGGTCAGTTCGCTGCGTCGTCTGGTCCAAGAAGCGGATCGAGTAGTCTTAATGCTTCTCAAATAATCTGGAATGACTACGTTACAGTTTCCGACGACCGGTGACCACGTATCAATGACGATCTAGCCGAGATCGTGAGAGAGAGAGAGAGAGAGAGAGTGATCGGAGAGATGAGAGTGGCATTTGATGTAATTGTATAATTAGGCTAAGGGTAATTTTGTCATTTTCTTTTAAATTGGGATATGAGAGTTACAGTTTCCGACGACCGGTGACCACGTATCAATGAAGATCTAGCCGAGATCGTGAGAGAGAGAGAGAGAGAGAGTGATCGGAGAGATGAGAGTGGCATTTGATGTAATTGTATAATTAGGCTAAGGATAATTTTGATCAATTTTGATTTTTTGGGTGAAGGACTCTATTTTTAATTCTTAAACATTTAATAGCAGTAAGACCAACAAAAAAGACAAACTCCATAACTGATATTAATAATAGAAAAATATACTCGATCCAGAACAGCAACTTCATCATATATTGAAAGTGATACTGCCAAAGCATTATAACATCAGAGTGTAGGCAGAATATCAAAGTCTAAATTGAGCAAATGAACACAACTCTACTAATAAACAACGTACAATAACCTATATCATCTTGCCACCATAACTAAAAATAAAAAGAACCAAAAAAACCCTAAGTTGTGCTCTTTGCAGTGCCTAACGCCGTAGCCTCTCTCCGGCAACCATATTGATGCTATCACTATGTTGCAGTGCAACGTGCTTGCCTGGAACTGTTGTGGTATTGTTGTGAAGACCCGAAATTTCAGTTAAATATTTCGTAATTCAATATTTGTCAAACTATATGAATTATGAGTTATGAGTGTGATTCGAATGTCGTTATTTGAGAAATTTGGTTTCGAATGATTTTAGTATAGAAATTTAACGTTATTTAGGGTTATTAAAATCGACTTGTTTATACGTAAGGAATTTGAGGAAACTTCCTTCATAAAAGTTGTAGAGCTCGTCGATACGAGTTCGTGCATATGCGGAACGCAAGAATCGGAGTTTGTACGAAGAAAAAGTTATAGCATTTAGAAAAGTTTCCAAATTGGGTATATATATAAATGGAAAGTTTCCAAAATTAGGGTTGCCATTTTCAGTCGGTGGCACTGTTCACCTTCTTCTTTTTCTCTCCCGCGCGCGCGACTGAGTTCCAAAAACAGAGCAAACTTTGCCTGCTCTTTTCTCACAGCTCCGGCCATCGTTTGAAGCGAACAAAGCCTAGATCGACTCTACTCCTTCTTGTGAGTCGACTGGTGGTCACAGTTTCCCCTCTTGTGGCGGTGGAGCTCGAAATCGATCCGAGCCCTAAAACTAACCAGCGGCGATTTCACCTAGCTCCGGCCACCAAAACGTGAGTTCTTTAGCTTGCTGAACTCGTATCAAGGAGTAGAACATGCAGCAAGAAGACCCAGACCGGAAGTGAAGCTTTTGACGTCGAACGGAGCAGCTATCGGAAAATTTCGGTTGTTTAGGTATTTTCGAACGGAGCACCAGCTTGTTTAGGTATTTTCGATCACTTCCACTTGTTTTCTCACTTCGTGCTAGTTATAAAAGTTGCTCAAAATGATGAAACGAAGCGAATAAGCCCGGCCCCGACACCTTTGGCTGTGGTCGGTGGCTGCTCTACCCTAAACTCCGGCAGGCCCTTTCCGGCCACCTCGGGGGGTACCAAGAGCAGTTCTGCTCATTTTTAGATTCTACATATCGATACGATCATTTTGATATATAGCATGTGAATTTTGGATATCGTTTGAAATAGTTATGAATTTTACGATTTCGATTGATTTCAGTCGCTCGATTTGTGATCTATGAAGTTTGGACCGTCCGATAGAATTCTAGTTTTGGTATAATGATCGTAGGACTGTCCCGATGACCTTGTGTGGTCACGAGTGAAGATCCGACTGTTGGATCTTCATATAAGAGTGTTTTTGAAATTATACGCTAAGTTAATTATCGTATTTGGTTAGGTGATTGACAGAACTGAGTTGACAGGCTATTTTGAATCGTATTTAAGCTATTGAGAAGACGCAGCAGGATCAGAGGTGAGTAAATCTCACAAGGTTCATTTACGAACCGAATTTTCCTTATCGCACGATTTATTTTTATGTTTGGAAAATGGTTTTAAGAAAATGAAATTTTAAGTATATAAAAATGAATTTCTTGATTTTGCATCGTGTGAACTATAGTTGGTATTAGTAATCATTCATGTGTGGATGGTTACGTGTGTGTGTATATATATATATATATATATATTTACGTGATTATATATTGAATGGTGTGACATTAAGGTGTGGAATTGTGATAATATGTTGTTGATAAATGTTGATAATATGATTTTATTATGTTGTTAATATTTGATATATGTTGGTGATAAGCATGTTGATTTTGTGAGTTGAATAGAAGGTAGAGAACGTAGGATTCCGAGGATCGAATGGTCCAAGAATCTTTGGTTAATGATAACCGAAGTGTATGTGTTCTGAGGACAGGGAGGTCCAAAGTTCGACCGTTAAATAATAATGGGGATATATAGTTCTGAGGACATTAAATGGTCCAAAGTTCGCGGGTTAGTGAGTAACCTGGAGGTGTCGTTACTTGACCCTGGGCCAAGGTGTCAGAGGTAACGAGGCAGTTAGAGCTCTAACATGGGGCCAAAGTGGCGATAGTTGTGATTAGGTGCCAAGTGGCGAGAGTTGTGATTTGGTGATTGTGGAAATATGTTCCATGTGTGTCGGTTTGATGTTTCTTTGTGGATGTTGAGATTGTTGATTGTTTACTTGAGTTAAAAGATTTGTGATTTAATAAATCAACCGTTCATTCTTATTTACTCATACGAGCTTTCAGAAAGCTTACCGAGTTTTGTGTTGTTGCAATCCCGGTATACTATTCAAACAGTGTAGCGGATAATCCTGCATGTCAGGATAATCAGGGTGGAGAGCGAGCTGCGTAGGGCAGCAGGGTCGAGACCAACACTTGGTCTATTTTGGTGTGTTTTGTAGACTCTTGTGAGCATAACATTTTATTTATGTTAGTATTGTAATAATTGACTCGAGAGATAGTTTGCTACGAGGTTTGTGTTATGGTTTATGAGATGTTGGTTTATAAAAAAATTCAGGACGTGATTTATTTAGTTGTATTCATGTTTCGGATTTGAATTTATTATTCGAAATTCGGGGCGTGACAATTGTCAATCATGAAACACAACGCGCCCTTATAGATATGGTGTACGCACAAAAGCCAAACCTAATCTTCTTATCTGAAACCCTAGCCAACCCCAGTGTCATAAACTCGTTGCAGACCAGCCTTGGTTTTGATGATAATCTCTGCTTCCCTTGTCAAGAAGGGTCTCAAGGAGTTGCTCTATTATGGAAGAAGGATTTACCGACGCATATGCGTTCATATTCAGCAAATCACATCGATGTTGTGATCCGAGATGTTAATACGGATTCTGCTTGGAGGTTTACTGGTATTTATGGTTTTGCGTCAAGAAGTCAAAGGCACAAAACATGGGAACTAATTCAAACCCTAGCCGCTGAAGATTGCTCTCTGCCATGGCTTATGGCTGGAGACTTTAACGAAGTAATATGCAGAGCAGATAAGTCTGGAGGACCTCCAAAGGAATCTACTGCCATGGCTGCATTTCATGATACTATGGCCTCTTGTGGCCTGATTGATATGATGTTTTCTGGTAGTAGGTTTACCTGGGAGAACAAGTACACTAAAGAAAGGTTGGATCGTGGTTTTTCTATAATGCAGTGGAGACACAGATTTCCTCTTTCTAGAGTTTTGACACTTCATCCTTCTGAGTCTGACCATTGTCCTATTCTTGTTGAAGTGAAGGCCACCAACAAAAAGACAAGAAAACAGAAGCAGCGTTTTCGGTTTGAAGAGATGTGGCATTCACACGGTGACTGCAAGAATATCATTCATGATAGTTAGGCAGCATTGCCTACGGGTAATCCTTTAGCACAAGTTGCTGAGAGAATAAAGAACACAGGCAACTGCTTGTTAAGATGGCACAATGAAGAATTTTCAAAAAAGCGAAATGACATGAGAGTTCTGTAAGAAAAAATGAATGACATTATGAGACAACCCTTTTTCACCTTCACAGCATGAAGAATTGAGACAACTGCACATTTAGTACAGCACCTTGCATACTCAACAGGAGACTTACTGGAAGCAGAGATCAAAAGCTCTTTGGTTGAAGGAAGGAGATAGAAACACTGCTTTTTTCCATCGCAAGGCTTCTAATAGGAAAAACAAAAACATTATAAAGGGCTTAATGAATTCAACAGGTGAATGGAAGACTAAACCGAATGTTCTTAAGGAGATTTTACATGATTATTTTACCCAAGTATTCGAAGCTGGTCTTGTAAGTGAGGAGGCTATCCAACAAGTGCTTGCTTCCATGCCCACTAAGGTCACTGAAGAAATGAATACGACTTTGCTCCAACCTTATACTGATGTTGAAATCAAGAAGGCTTTGTTTCAAATGCATCCATCAAAAAGTCCTGGACCAGATGGTATGTAGCCTTTCTTTTTCCAAAAATATTGGCATATTGTTAGTACTGATGCGTGTTTGGGAGTAAGAAACATTATTGAAACTGGAAATATTGACCAGGACGCTAATCTTACATACTTGACTTTAATCCCTAAAGTTGAGGATGTAAAGGAGGCTCAACAGCTAAGGCCTATTGCTTTGTGTAATGTACTTTTTCGAATCAGTTCATAAGTGTTAGCTAACAGACTTAAGTACATTTTGTCTGACATTATCTCACCACTTCAAAGTGCTTATGTTCCTGGTAGGCTTATTTCAGATAATACCCTTATAGCCACTGAGGCTGCGCATTTTATGCATAAGCTGAGAAACCAGGAAGATGGTTTCTTCTCTCTAAATTTGGACATTAGTAAAGCCTATGATAGGCTAGAGTGGACCTTTTTGGAGGCTATGTTGTTCAAACTTGGTTTCTCACCAAGTTGGATCCATGTTGTAATGCAGTGTATTACCTCTATAAAGTATGCTATCTTGGTGAATGGTGAAGTGACTGATTGCATTACTCCATCTCGGGGAATAAGACAAGGTGATCCTCTATCACCTTACCTATTTATCTTGTGTGCAGAGGGTTTATCATCGTTAATCACTCAAGCTGTTAACACTAATCACCTGCGGGGTCTAAAGATGTGTCGGAAGCCCCCATATTGCATCACCTATTCTTTGCCGATGATAGTCTTCTATCTGGAGCTGCTCTAGAGGAGGAGTGTTGGTTATATAGAACTATTCTCAATTTGTATGAGCAGGCTTCAGGTCAAAGACAAATTTTCAAAAAAGCAGTGTTGTCTTTAGCAGGAATGTTGCACAAGATGTGCAAGAAACTTTAGCTAGTGTATTGGAGGTAAAGCTGGAAACAAATCATGATAAATATCTTGGCCTTCCTCTCAAGGTTCGAAGATCAAAAACAGAATAGTTTGCCTACATTAAAGAGAAGATGACAAAAAGGTTGGTGGGTTGGAAGTCAAAAATGCTTAGTGTGGCAGGGAAGGAACTCCTCATCAAGGCAGTAGCACAGACTATACCTCTCTATGCAATGAATTGTTACCTCTTACCTAAATCACTTTTTGATGATTTGCACCAGTTGTGTGCACAATTTTTCTGGGGTGATATAGAAAATAGGAAAAAAATCCATTGGAGATCATGGGATCGATTGTGTTTAACTAAACAAGAAGGAGGCATGGGTTTTAAAAAATCTTCATGCTTATAATCTTGTAATGTTGGCAAAGCAAGGTTGGAGATTAGTTACTCAACCTCATTCTCTAGCAGCTCAAGTATTCAAAGCCAAATACTACCCTCAATGTTCTTTTTAGGAAGCTGATATTGGTGCCTCACCCTCCTTCTCTTGGCGAAACATTCACACTGCAAGGCCAATACTATTTGCTAGTGCACAATGGAGGGTAGGCAATGGCACTAGCATTAACATTTGGAGACATAATTGGATCCCTGACTTACCAAGGTACATGATCTCTCAACCAAATAATTGTGAATTTCAAACTGTTGATGAACTCATTTGTCAAGACACACACACATGGCTCACTCCAGTACTACAGAATCTTTTCACACATGATACTGTGGAAAAGATCAAATGTATTCATATTAGTAGAAACCAACTAGCTGATTGACTCACATGGAAGCCAGAGAAGAAAAGTTTCTTCTCAGTCAAGACAGCTTATTGGATTGCTCGAGACAAGGTACTTGGTCAAACGTTGGCCTCATCTTCCAATGGTGACCCATTTAAAGCTCTCTGGAATAGTATTTGGAAAGCCACCGTTCCTAGAAAAGTAAAGATATGTGTTTGGAGGGCATGTCACAATCTGTTACCAACTAAGGCCAGGCTACTCACTAAGGGTTTTCAAGGTGATACAAGATGTTTGTTGTGTCAGCACTCGTTGGAAGATCTTACTCATGTATTCTGTAAATGTCGCGGAGCAGCCACCTTACTTGCAGCACCACCTTTTGATCTTAAGGTAAATGTTTTACCAGGATTTATTTTAAAGATTGGAAGCTTGAAATGGCAGCTACCCTACAGGCTAGTATTTTTGCTAACCTGCTTATGGTGATCTGGGCTATTTGGAAAAACAGAAATGCCATGTTATGGTCTAAAGCTTCAATGCCACCTCAAACCCTACTCTTGAGTAGTTTAGCTTGGTATGAAGAGTATATAGCGGCTCAGGACACTCGAGTTTATGAGCAAAGATCCCAAAAGGAGCGGTATTGGAGGCCACCATTGCAGAATAGATTAAAATTGAATGTAGATGGTGCCTTCCTACCATCTTCTAATATTAGGGGTGTTGGAGGTGTTTTACGAAATGCAGCAGGTGATTTCATTGCTGGCTTTTCACATCATCTTGACCATGTTGCCTCTACACATCAAGTTAAGCTGCTGGCAATACAGCGGGGTGGTGAGTTACTTCAGCAACTACATGTTTCTAATGTTGATTTGGAAAGTGATTGTCTACTAGCAGTGCAAGCTATTTCAGCCAACGAAATGGATCTTTTGGAACATGGAAGCTTGATCTTTGATATTCAAGCATGTTTGAAGACCATTTCAGGATTGAAAATTGCTTACACTCCTAGAAACACCAACTGTGTTGCTCACAGACTTGCTAGTTTAGCTTATGACTCCAATATGGACAATATCTAGCAAAACCATGCTCCAACGTCTGTGTTGGATACACTTATCTATGACTGTAATCATCTTACATGATCACTGAAGTTCTATCATCATTAAAAAAAAATTTAACTAAAAATAAAAAAGAAAAGGGGCAAAAAACAAAAGGAATTGTTTTTTTTTTTAAAGAGGATTAAAGAATTGAGTTACCCTTATTCAAATGGAGACATTCAATTGGACGCTTCTTCAAAAGGGTGCCAATGCCTGAAACTGGGACGAAAAAAAATGCTTTGGTTACTCTCTCTGATTGGTAGGTGGAGGTCGTGGCCTAGCCCTTCTGGCTGTGGTTCTATGAATTGGGCTAGAGCAGAGAGGTCTTCCTTATCGTCTGGTTACTGGGATATAGAGGATGGGACGATTTCTTGTCATTGGCTTCTCGAAACTAAGAGTGGTGTTGTGTCTGAGCAAATTGGGGATGGTCGGGCAAGACTGCAATATGGGTTCGATGAGCGAAGTGTCAGCCAGTTGCCAGCTTTGGATTTTTGAAGACCTTCAAGACTGCGATGTCGAGCTTACTGGTGCGTCTTCATTTCTTGGGTTGGCGGCGGCTTGTTGCGGATAGCAATGAAAGGCAGTATTGCCTCAAAGGCGACGATTGCTGGACTGGTGCGGGGCTAATGGTTGTCAACGGTGGTGCAGGTGGTGTCGTGCAAGCGGCAGGTCTGTGGCCTAGGGTTTTCTCTATGTTCATGGGTTGGGGGCCTAAGAGTCTGGGCTTGGGCCAAGTCTATTGGCCTAGGTTTGGGCCTGGGCTTTAGGTTTTATTTTTCTGGTTTATTCTTTAGGCATTCCTCCTGTTTTATGGGAGGAATTTATAAATGGGCCAATGATAAAAAAAAGGTCATTTTGAAGTGCCTTATTATAATCCAGATAACACAAAATAACCATTAAAGTTAAGTTTAATTACCAAAGCTGCCACTAGTAGCTCTCTCTCCCCCTCTTCCGTTACCCAAGCCCCTCTGAATCCATTCGGACTCGAGTCACTCAACGCTTACCAAAATCTCTCTCTCTCTCTCCCCCCCCCCTCATGGCGTCCAGTACGTTCGATCCCCTACGACGTCGTTTCTGCATTCTTCACCGGAGTGGGAGCTTTGAATTGGCTTTGTGGAGTTGGAGAGATTTTGTAGCGGTGGCGCGTATTTCCGAGAGTTGCTTCGCAGGTCGGTTTCGTTCTTGAGCTTTTCGAGATCTATTCCTGCTTTTTGGTTTTCGGTTTTGGATTTTGCTTTGTGGAAGCGTGAACTTGATGGAGTTTGAGGAATCAATTGCATTAGGAGCTTTTTTTTTTTTGTCTTTTTCTAGTTTTTGGTTTGATTCAGGGAGGAAGACTAGCTTTCTTATGGTTAGATCTGATGCGGAGTTAACCCGAATGTTAGAGCTCACCAGACGGATTAGTTGATCACCAATGTTGTTGCGGTAATCATCTTTTCAACCCTATATCTTTGGAGTTTAGTTTTCTTTGTTGCTGTTGATTTGATTTTGTTATTTGTAGTGGATTGACAGCTAATTTTCTGTTTTTTTTACTTGTTGGTTTATGTGTAGACAAAAGCTACTGCTCCTGGGTATGTGTATGTGAAGTTTTTAGCTTTTTACTGTTATGCTTCTGTTTTGTTTGCTAAATTTGATTATGATGTAGTTTTGGGATCACAGTTTTTGGAGATGGTAACTGTATGGTAGTCAATGTTAAGAATCTATGGTTGTATGTTTTCTAGCGTAGCATTGAGATAAAATTTACACCTGAGTGCTATTTCCAGTGTAGTGTCTGAAACTTTCGTGAAAATTTATTGAATTAAGAGCTTTAAGTTAGGGGTACCATGGACTTGCTTAATCAAAGTGAATTGATAGTGAGAATTAGGTATTAGAGAACAAATGGTAACTCTAATAGTAAAATACTACTGTGTGTAAGCTGATATCACATTGTAGTTGTATTTCCTAGTTAGTATACTACTTAGTATGCTAAGCTGATAATTTTTTGAAGTTGTGGAAAGAGATACATTGCTATATTCATGTATTGTACTGATAATTTTCAAGTTGACTTTATACTTTCAGATTTGTATTGTATTCATGATTGAGTTTACTGCCTTACTTTTGTTTTCCCCTCTCCATTGAATTTGCTTGTAAGCATTACCACGCATTTTTACCACTTGAATTGTCACTGTGGCATGCTGTAATGTTTGTTGTGAAAGTGATGAGTAGCTTATAAGTTGAAGTAATATTATGTATACTAACCAGATCTGCATCTACATAAAACAATGTCCAGTATCATAAAAGATATTTCTTTGGCCTTGATTGATGGTGATATGGTTCCTCTGAAATTCACTGAGGATAAAACTAATGAGTTATGCATTCTTTTTCTAGGCATGAACTTCTTCTTTTTGAAGCTTTATGAGAAAGATTAGACGAAGAGATGGCTAGGGATCCCACTGTATGGGTAATGGGTGAAGATGTTCGCTATGGAGGATCGTACAAGGTGCCTGGCTGATAAGTATGGGGATCTCAGGGTTCTTGATACTCCAAGCACATTTTAAATGAAATTTCGATTGCTAATTATGAATTCTTCTATTTGGTGACTCACCATCCAGACTATTTGGAGTTAAACGGGTCAAGTTGCACCCGCCCGTTGGATATTTGGTTGTTCCTATACACACATGAGTAAGAAGGAAGCAAAATTAAATTAAGGGTTAAATACTGTTTACTCCTTATACTTTTGCTCGAAAAACCTTTCAGTCCCTGACCTTCTAATTTCACACGTTTAGTCCCTGTACTTCAAAATTTCAGATCAATAGGTCATTGTCGTGTAAAAGTCGCGTTGAAATATCTATTATGCCCTCAGTTTTTTTTTAATTAATTATTTTATTTTTTTTGGAAAATGATTTTTTTTCCCTTTCTTTCTTTCTGTTTTTTTATTTTTTTTTTTGTTTTTTTTTCTTTCTTTCTTTCTGTTCGAAAAAAAAAAGAATAAATAAAATAAAGAAAAAAGAATTAAAAAAAGAGAGAAATGAATAAATTTATTATATAAAAAAAAAGAACTGAGGGCATAATAGACATTTCACCGCGACTTTTAGACGGCAAAGACCTATTGGTCTGAAATTTTGAAGTACAAGGACTAAACGTGTGAAATTAGAAGGTCAAGGACTGAAGTGTTTTATGGTGAAAAGCTCAATGACTAAACAGTATTTAACCCTTAAATTAATTAAGGAATGAAGAGCAAAATTTTGAAACTTCCATTTTGAGGCCTTTGATTTTGTTGTTATTTCTTCTTTTAAAAAAATTAATTTTGTAAGGGCATCTAGTTGTTGTCATTTTGTTTTTTCAGCTGTCGATTGTTGCTCAATGAAGTGTTTGTTTATTTCCATTTCTAATCGATGATACTTTGTGCTGCTAAGATTATGATTTTTCTATTGCTTGAATCTCACGTTCAAATTTGGTTTTTATCATGTCACTAACCAAGGCACTGGCCAGTGAAGCCATTGGTCAGGCCAGATCCATAGTCAGTGACATCACTAGCCATGTCACTGATCATGTAACTGAAGTCATTGATCAAGTCACTATCAATCACATGTTATATTCATGTCATTGGTCATATCATATTGCATGTCATTGACCATGTCATTGTTATACACATCACTGGCTATGTCACTGGCAAGTGAAGCCATTAGCCAGCCTAGGTCCCTAGTTAGTGAAGTCATTGGACAAGTTACTGTTAACCTCAAGTCATTAGCTAAGTCACTGATCAAGTTACTGACCATGTCATTGTTAACCTCAAGTCACTGACTAAGTCATTGATCATTAATTGAACTCATTGTTATCACATGTCACTTGCCATGTCACTGGCCAGATCGTCACTGGTCAGCTAGGTGTTAGTGAGGTCACTGATTAAGTCATTGTTAACCTCAAGTCACTTTTTTTTTCTTTCTTTTTTTCAACCACCTTAAGGCCAATATGGGTGAGAAGTAATCTCCTCGAGGTGAATCTAGGTGAGTAAAAATCTCTTCAAAATAATGTAAGTGAGGAGCAATCTCCCCAAGGGAAATCTGGGTGAGGAGATATCCCCTCAATAAAGATTTGAGTGAGGAATTCCCTAAAAGCTAATCTGTGTGAGAAGAAATCCTCTCAAGGCTAAAATGGGTGAGGAGTAATTTCCTCAAGGAAAATCTGGGTAAGGAGTAAAGTAATTCCCTAAAGACGAATCTGTGTGAAGAGAAATCACCTCAAGGCCCATATGGGTGAGGGTAATCTCCTCGAGATGAATGTGGGTGAAAGTAATTTTAATCATGTCACCTAAAAATCTAAGATGAAGACCACCGAGCTAAAATAGCATGTCTTGGTGAATAAGGGGTATGGCCTAGAAGTTATTGATGTTAGGTCATTGAAACCATTTGATCTTCACACCATCAGAACCCAGTTAAGAAAATACAATATCTAAAATGGAACAAGAAGAACATGTCAACTCACTGGCCAATCACTGTTATATTCATGTCACTGACCATATCACATTGAAGATCTTGACCATTCCACTGTTCTACAAGTCACTGACACATTTTGGAATTTTCAAGTCATAGTTATATCTAGGTCACTGGCCAGGTAACTGTTAACTTCAAGTCATTGGCTTGGTCACTGTTATACATGTCACTGGCCAAGTCACATTGTATCATTGACCATGTCTCTGTTACACACTTATTACTGATAAAGTTACTGGTCAAGTCATATTGCATATATTTGGAGTAATCTCCTCAAAGGAAATCTGGATGAGGAGATATCCCCTCAAAACCAATATAAATAAGGAGTAATCTCCTTAAGAAAAATCTAGATGCGGAGATATCCCCTCAAGGAAAATTTGGGTTAGGAGTAAAGTAATTCCCTAAAGGCTAATCTGTGTGAGAAGAAATCCTCCCAAGGCTAATGTGGGTGAGAAGTAATCTCCTCAAAGGAAATCTGGGTAAGGAGATATCCCCTTAAAGAAAATTTGGGTGTTACTTTAAACAATTCCCTAAAGACAAATCTGTGTGAGAAGAAATCCTCTGAAGGCTAATATGGGTATGAGGAGAAATCACCTCAAAACCAATATGGGTTAGGAGTCATCTTCTTGATGTGAATCTAGGTGAGTAGAAATCTCCTCGAGAGGAATCTGGGTAAGGAGCAAGAATTGAACCAATTTACCTGTGAAAGTAATTTTGTTCATGTCACATAAGATGAAGACCACAGTCAGTCATGGTGAACAAGGGGTATGACCTAGAAGTTATTGATGTTAGTTCATTGAAACCATTTGATCTTCACACCATTGTGAACCCAGGTACAAAATCTAAAATGGAACAAGAACATGTCAAGTCACTAGCCAATCATTGTTATATTCATGTCATTGACCATGTTACATTACAAATCCTTGACCAGGTAACAGTGACTTGGCCAGTGACATGTTCATAACAGAGACATGAGGTTAACAATTACCTGGTCAGTGACATACCGGTGACTTGATTAATGACTTTACTATCGACTTGTGATCAACATTAGATATGATCAGTCACTGGCATGTTCACTAATATATTTTAGAATTTTTAAGTCACTGTTATATCCAAGTCACTGACCAAGTAACTGTTAACCTCATGTCTCTGTTATGAACATGTCACTGGCCAAGTCACTGGTCATATCTAATGTTGATCATAAGTCGATAGCCAGGTCATTAACCAAGTCACTGTCAATTACATGTCATTTGCCATGTTACTGGCCAAGTCACTGTTATTTCCATGTCATTGACTAAGTCACTGACTAGGTAACTGTTAACCTCATGTCTCTGTTATGAACATGTCACTGGCCAGGTCACTGGTCATATCTAATGTTGATCACAAGTCGATAGCCAAGTCATTAACCAAGTCACTGGCATGTCATTGACTAAGTCACTGACCAGGTAATTGTTAACCTCATGTCTCTGTTATGAACATGTTACTGGCCAGATCACTGGTCATATCTAATGTTGATCACCAGCCGATAGCCAAGTTATTAACCAAATCACTGGCATGTCATTGACTGAATCACTGACCAAGTAACTGTTAACCTCATGTCTCTGTTATGAACATGTCAGTAACTGGTCATATCTAATGTTGATCACAAGTCGAAAGCCAAGTCCTTAATCAAGTCACTGGCATGTCACTGACTAGGTAACTGTCAAACTCATGTCTCTGTTATGAACATGTCACTGGTCATATCTAATGTTGATCACAAGTCGATAGCCGAATCATTAACCAAGTCACTGTTATTTATATGTCACTGACTAAGTCACTGACCAGGTAATTGTTAACCTTATGTCTCTATTATGAACATGTCACTGGCCAAGTCACTGGTTATATCTAGTGTTGATCACATTGATAGCCAAGTCATTAACCAAATCACTAACATGTCACTGACTAAGTCACTGACCAGGTAACTATTAACCTCATGTCTCTGTTATGAACATGCCACTGACCAATCAAATGGGGAAAAAGAAAGAAAGAAAGAAAGAAACTAGGCATTGCAGGGCAGACTTCGTACAAAAGTTGAGCATCAGTTGGAATAAGGGAACTCATAACTTAAAGGAGCCTTATAATGCACTAACAAATTCCTTTGGAAGTGTGAATGTCAAGATACAAAAATAACAGCAAAAACAAGTTGCACTAGCTTGTATCTCAGCTTGTCAAATAGGCTCAAAAAGGAACAAAATCACATATTGAGCCACACATTATATATTTCATTTATATCTCACTCCTTGACCAGTTACAACCTCACCAATGCAGTAACCTACATTTCCATCCTCAAGGATTCAGTGGGATGCCTCCTTACTCACACAAGTACCATCCCAATACCCATATTAAAAGTTCGTCTCATTCCAGCATCTTCTACTCTTCCAGCCCAGTATTAGCATTAGATAAATAAAATGAGAAACACATAAGTTACTTAAATGCCAGAGAAAAGCTCAGAAGTCAAAAAATGAGATTACATGAAATTCTTTTTACCTCTTGGATCCATTTGAAAACAGCTTGGACTTCCCATGAATGATTATAGATGACAGCTCCCAGGCCTTTTGGAAATACTCTAGGTATATTGTCAGTGAAACCACCTCCTGTGATGTGGTCTACCCCCTTCACACCTCCCTTGCTAATTATGTCAAGCACCTGCTTCAGTGTAAGCAAAAGCAAAAGCAAGAGGCACAAAGCATTTTCAGTAGCTAGTTAAAGACAAAACAAGAAAATGAGCACAAATTTTTCTTTAAAAAAAAAAACACAAGGCAAAATAAATGAGCACAGATGCAAAATATTATAAAGCAAAGTTTCATGTTTACCCGCCTGACATATATCACTGTGGGGGCCATTAGAGCTTCACCTAAGGTAACAGATATACCCGGTAATTGGTCCTTCAGAGACAACCCACTATGAGCTAGAACCCTATAAAGATGTACCGGTGCAAATTTTGTAATGAGTTAGAACTACAGGGTCAGACAAGAAAAAACACAATCCAAGTTAATTACACATGCGAAATAGGGACGATGTTTGTTTTTCCTTTTAACAACACCGACCTTCTTACAAGAGAAAAGCCATTAGACTGAACCTCACTGGATGGTAGGCCGATGAGGACATCTCCAGCCACAATATTCTTATCATCAATCATTGATTACTTGTTCACAATTACAAATGCAAAACCACTAAGGTCATACTCACCTCTGCATAGAAACACGGCATCTTGGCAGTCTGAAAATATATCTAATTCACTAAGTGCTACTTGTCAAAAATATTGAATAACATGTGTCTACAGAACACAAGGAAGACAAACAATATAGAAACAAACCAACATAAGAATACATGCTTGAAAAATGGATTCCCCAACCAACAAGACAATTGAAATTGCAAGATCAAGTCATTTGGAATACCTCTCAACGTAAAAGTGTATGATCAGATTGTTGGCAACCATCGACAATTCCCTTGATAACCTAAACAAAAAAAAATCTAAATAAACTGCAGTTAGTTGGTCGTATATCTAAATAAGCTGTAGTGACCTCTACCTTTTCAGCAAGATCAACATCAATGTGGCTTATAGCAAAGTAATCAAGGAAAAATAATGGCTTGGCTCCAAAAGTGACAATATCATCGACACTAATAGCAACCTGAGAATTGAAGTTGACTAGTACATAAATCAAAACACGTACACAACCACATGACTCATCTTGGGTATTAGTATTACCAAATAAATACCAATGGTCTCACAGATTCAGTATCAAATGCAAGCTTAAGTTTAGTTCCCACACCATCAGTACCAACAAAAGATATGAGTCACTTATACACCATATAACTTGATCATCCTAAGAACAAGCTCAAGCTTACAGAGAACCACAACTGTTACTAATTGCATACACGCATAATCAATACCAATGGTCTCATGAATTCCAATATCAAATGCAAGCTACATCTAATGGGAATTTAATTTATATCATGCATGTTAAAGCTTGATCTGTTTAATTTGAGATGTTTCCATTTGATTTGTAGAATCAGAACGCACTTACATGAAAGTTAATTCTTCTCTCAGATCATCATGCACTAGCGAAGTTAATTTTTCAACTACAATTGTAGCTCTCTGATTCCGCTTAAATCCCAACCAATACAAATTGAAGCAAGCAAGCAAGCTAGTGCAGAAATTAGTGGTACTAGTTCATCATCACATATCAAGTCTATGATGCATACATATAAAAATTGGAACATAATCAGAAGTGGATTCAATTAAGCGATTTGATTACTTTGGTCATAGGGATTTCTTTGTTGATCGCCATGTATAGCTACCAAATCCCGGAGTCCGGCAGCCTCATGGTCCAGGTCATCATGCTTAGGGTTGGGTTTGGTACGGTACCGGACCTTCAAGTCCAAAACCACCTACCGTACCAGAGTTTATTGGTACACAAAATGAAGTACCACTACCGGCCACAAAGGTCGGTATTCCGACTTCTCGGTATCGGTTGGTATCGGTTGGTTGAGCTTTCAACCTAGTTTAAGATTGGGCCATCTTTCAGCTACGGCCCGAATGAAAATTTTAGATCCCTAACCTGTCAACAACTGAAAAACTGAAAGCAAATGAAAAACAATCAAATAACTTGTATGAATTTAAAGGCCCAGACCATACACAAATGTAAAACAATCAAAAAACTTATAACTCTCACTCTCTCACATCAACTTCAGTTCATCACTTACGGTTCATCTCATCATCAGTTCATCACTTCATAATTCATATCATCACTTACAGTTCATCTCATCATCACTTCATATCATCACTTACAGTTCACATAAATGAATGAATCATACAATAACAAAGCGGACAATAGTTGAAAACAAAGTATTCAAAGACTCAAATTTCATCTCATCATCACTTCATATTTGCTTGTTGTGCTTCCTGCCTCACTCAAAGACTCAAAGTTTTTGCAAATCAATTTTAGTTGAAAAGAATAAGAATGTTGGCAGTTCTGCAAATTCAATCAATGAAGAAGAATTTAGGCAGTTTTTGCAATTTCTAACGTTGAACAAGAAAGCTCACGATGTTGGCTGCTGCCTGCTATGCATCAGCTTGTGTAGAGCTGAGATTGGTCAATGTTGACTCCATTCCTTGATTAAAAACATTTTCTGCAAAATAACAAAGACAAGTTTAAAAACAATATCATGATTCATAAAATAAGAAACAAACAATATGAGTAGCTTACCCCTCTCAAGTTCCTCCAAAGTGTGATACATTTCAAGGTCATCTTCAGTGGGATCTTTGTAGAAGTTTGGGGGATCAGATTTTAACCAATCCAAACTGCAAACAAGGGCTTCCACCATTTTTGGTGTCAATGAAGCTCTAAAAGGATCCACCACTCTTGATCCCAAACTAAATGCATTCTTCGAAGGCACCGTTGAGCAAGGAACAGCAAAAACATCATTTGCTAACTTTGATAGGATTGGATAGGTTAACTCATTGGCCTTCCACCACTTATGAATTTCAAAATTCTTTGCAAGGAGGCTAACATACCTATCCGATAAATACTGATCAACCTCATTTCGTATGCATTGTGACTTTTCTGCCATCCTCTCCCTTGCTATTTGCTTGCTGACTTCATCAAGATTCTCCAAGTCATCCCCTTCGAATCCTAGATCTTCTCCCATATACGGTTCAGCTTCGTTGCTACTGCCTTCATTGGCTTTGTATTCATCATACATCTTCAGCAAAATTTTCTTTAAGTCCCCTTGTATTGAATGAATTGTCCCGTAGCTTGCATTGACTTTTTGCATTGCTACTTTAGCCCACTGCAGCTTGTATCTTGGGTCAAGAACATTAGCTATCATGATTATCTTGTTCACCGATTCGAAGCTTCCCCAATATTTGTTGAACTTGGTCTTCATTGAAGTGGCAACCCTTTTCAAAATAGGGTCTTCTGCAATGATAGCCTTGTCAATCCCAGTTTGCAATGTAACCATTTCAACAAATAATATATTTTCAGTGATCTTCTTCCAAGCGCTCAGCTTCATAGTAGCTTCATAAAACTTCTTCAAAAACAAACAAAATGCTTCTGCATTCCTCCAATCCTCACTAGATGGTGGTCCAACCCTGGGTTTGCCATTTCTGTCTGTTTCGTCGAAATAAGCTTTAAAATTGCAGTCTTCTTCACCCATTCTGCCAAACACAGCTTCATACTTAAGTGCAGCTTCAAGCATGAGGTATGTGATGTTCCATCATGTGATTACATCTAATGGAACATTGGCATTTGCCCTACACCGTTCCAAAACAGCAAACTCCCTGAACTTGTCAAGACGACTTGATGAACTCCTAACATACTTGGCAGAGTTCCATATAGCAGCAATCCCATCTTGTAACTCCTTCAGACCATCCTTAACTATCAAATTTATAATGTGGCATGCACATCTTAAATGTAAAAACTCTCCCTCAAAAATCAAAGTCTTGTAACTGGTCAACCTTCTCTTCATGTATGTCACAGCTAAGTCATTAGCACTAGCATTGTCTACTGTGATTGTAAACACTTTGGTGATCTCCCACTGCCTCAAACACTGCTCTACTACCCTTCCAATCTCCTCTCCTTTGTGACTAGTAATTGTACAAAAGTTGATGATCCTTTTGTGCAATTTCCAGTCACTATCCATGAAGTGGGCTGTTAGTACCAGGTAGTTTATATTCTGGATCAATGTCCAGGTGTCGGTGGTAATTGAGATCCGAGTTTCATTTGCCTTCAATTGACTCAATAGAATAACCTTCTCAAAATTGTACTTATCTAGCACACCCTTGGCAGCCTGCTTTCTATCCATTCCAGGCCATTGAGGTTCTAACTCTTTGCATAAAGCTTTGAATCCCTCATTCTCCACGTGCCTAAAAGGGAGCTCATCCTTGATAATCATATCGATGCACCTATCATCACACCTCTTTTTGCTATACTTATGGTATGAGGCTCCTCCACTCACATTATCTCTATTCAACTTAGCTTGCTCAGGATCAGGTTCTGTATGTAATGGATGAGTAGCACATTTCCTAGTATGTGCCCACATCGAGCTTGTCCCATTCTTTTTAGTATCACATAACACTCTCTCATTGCAAGAATTGCAAGTACACCAACAAGTATCTATTAGGTCTGAGTTCGGGTGTTTACATCTAGTAAAATGTGCCCAAAGAGGGCTTTTGTTTGCAGGCTCTTTTCTTTTCTGCCCAACAGTAGTTGCTCCATGGGATTGGGAGTTGGTAGGATTAGATTCAGCAGCTGAACTTGAAGTTTGTCCTAAAGGTGGGAGTGTTTGTCCTAAAGGTGGTTGTCCTAACAGGGAATGATCCAAAGCTGCAGTACTCGTCACATGTATGCCAGAACTAATCGAAGGGCTTGAGCTACTAGTCTGACTCAAATTACCACTTTGAGTACCCATGGCTGCAGAAAAAAGAAACAAACATAGCATACAAACATCAAACATTGTGATATTAATAGTTGCAGAAAAAAGAAACAGACATCAAACATTATAATATTTATAGCTGCAGAAAAAAGAATCAAACGAAACAAACAAACATCAAACATTTTAATAGTTGCAGAAAAAAGAAACAAACATAGCATACAAACATCAAACATTGTGATATTAATAGTTGCAGAAAAAAGAAACAGACATCACACATTATAATATTTATAGCTGCAGAAAAAAGAATCAACAAAACAGACAAACATCAAACTTTTTAATAGTTGCAGAAAAAAGAAACAAACATCAAACATTGTGATATTAATACAAACATCAAACATATATATAATATCTAACATTTTCATCATCTAACTTTACAAATATATATCACTTTGAAACTAACCTGTGGATCCAAACTGACCAACTGCAATGCTCCTACATTGCTCTAGTTCTAACTTCTAAGCCTTGATTGTAAGATTTCTTGAATTGTTGAGATTGGAATACCTGAAAATTATAATGAGAGCATGTTAGACCAAATAAGAAAAGCAACATATAAAGTAGGGAAACTCGGATCAGAATGAAATTGTAGATGCTGTGGTGCATGTAAAATTGTAAATGAGTCTTGGGTTGCCATTTTCTAATTCATCTGTATTCCATTTAAAATGCTTTGCAACTCTTACTCTCTTACTCAGATAAAAGCTCTTACAAATAGAACAACACATAGTCATGAAAATTCAAACAGAGAATTATGCATATATCGAACTATACCTTCAATTGAATAGAGTCTTGCTTACAATTCAGAGTTCCACCATCGAGAGCCACAAACTTAGTCCTTCAACCCATTGACTTTTCCTTCTTCTCCCTCAAACTGTCAAACATAAAACTCGACATTCATGTGAAGACTAAACTAGATGAATGAATGCAACTTCAGTAAACGACCTGCATGCAAATAAAGTTTGAAGGAGGATGAATGTGGATTTGGGGGTAATTATTGATTTCTTATTGTGGTGGCTTCCCGAGTTTGAAGGAGGATGAATGTGGGCCTGTAAAGGAACTAGTGCGTTATAAGACCTTTAATCCAAATGGCTTACAATTGCCTCCAAGCTTGTGTGATCCAGTCTTAGGGTTCCTCACCATTCTCTTCTTTTCTCTTATGTTATTTCATATTATGGGTGTCGTAATTTGTATGGGTAGTAATAGTTGACTAATTTGGAGCTAGTGTTTAGACCTAGCCTAATCTCAATGATGTATGACTAATTTTGAGGATTGATGAATGAAATTTTATGTTTGAGCATTTTTTTTTTAAAATGGTTTGGAACTCAGCCTAACTCAGAGGCTTAGCTCTACCCTCGTGGTATTGGAGTCTCACGGAGGAGGAGGTGCATGTTATTGGAGACTCATGGAGGAGGAGTGCCTTAATGATTCAGTAACTAAATAGGTTGAATACCTGAAATTAACTTTCTTTGTATAATAGGTATCAAAATTCAACTTGCAGATGAGCCATTTGCAACTACTGCAGAACCAATGGAACTTCAAAATCTTATGTGACAATTAAATTTGATGTTCTCATAGAGGTTCGATTCAAAACAGCAAACAAATTTAGAAATTAACATCTACATCTAATTATCAAAATGCATGCCTAAACTTTAGAGGATTATTAAATACCTAGCTTTTTGAATTTTGACTGCTTGCATTATAATGCACGCTCATTGCAGCCCTTACACTTTTCATTAAGCTAATATGAGCCTAAAGATACATTAAAAGCCTGCTTGCATTATAAGATATATTCATGTAATGACTCCAATACATTAAAACAAAAAACACTTCACTTTATAATGCCATATTTCTATATTCTATAAGCCTAGATCACCATCAATTGACTTAATGTGATAAATCAATATTTATCTACTAAAGAGTTTCTGAATACAAAATGTCCAAAGTTTCTAAGAACACAAACCCAATAGTGGTATGAAGCTGGTTGTGAAGGAGCCATTAGAGAATCGTAAAAGCAGGTAACTCTTTCCCACACCTGAATTTAGGTAATAGCGTTTGTATTCAGAAACTAAAAGCTTCATAGATGAGAATTAGCATAAAAAAAAAAATTGGAAGTACTTAATTCTTGGTACTTCACAATTACACCAAAACAAACTTCATATCATTCTTATCCATCTTAGAAAATTTTTATAATGAAGCCTTTCATAGCATTTAACCTCCTCTGATGCCAAAACCAAGACCTCTGACGCCAAAACCATGACCTCTGACGCTCATACTTGATCTATCTAAATATATGCATGCCTTTTCTAGAAACACAAATACTAAATGTTCAAATTATAGTATACCCTGGCCAACTCTCTTCTTTGTTTCAATAGGCATTCAGGATACACGATGAGTAAAACGTTACTCATTGCGAGCTTCATAATGAGGCAAAATCCATATGAAAAAGTCTATGCACAATTGTATTTAAGCTACAGTTTGGACTTTGGACTCATATACTTAACAATCATACCCAAAATCTTCAGAAATTCATATCAGAAATAGGAAATAGTTAATGTTAATATTATTTCTTTGCTCCATTTTTTTGCAATTTTTCTTCTTAGGTGTTCTTACACCACCAAAATAGATAGATCTGTGAAGTACTACATGTATACAATCTTTCTTATCATATGGAGCTAGTTACAATATATGAACGTTGGGGAAAGTCACCGCTCATGAGTGATACAATTTGAATATTGAATGTATGCAGACACTACTAGAAAATTGGCTCATAGCCACCCTCCTTTGGATACACTTTTCTAACCGTGTTATTTGAGTTGAGCAAATAACACCCTTTTATATTTTTAGTATCGTTTGCTCTATAGGTACTGATAACCGTGACAAAACAAAAAATATAATCAACAAAATAATTTAATACACTTATTAAAGACAAAAAACCGTATTCATTGCTAGATAAAAGACCAAGTTAATGTATTATATTAAACATCAGATAAGCATCTTATATATACATACGGTTAACGACATTATCTAACTACTTATTTCACATTTAATATATATAAATTTACAAATTAATCATCCCTTCCTTGCAGTCGTATTGGGAAAACATTTAATTTTTTATTTTAAATATTATTAGAGCTTTTTGTATTAATAGTTAAATGATTACTTGCAAATTAACTATCCTATATATCCATCGAATTAATATCTTTGATATTAATAGCTTTTTCTAGTCGATAAGTTGTAGAGAGAGAGAGAGTTTTAATTGAATATGGACAGCAAATACAATCAAATCCCAAATTTTTCTCTTACGATATTCAGTCTTTAATATCCAATTATGCATTAGATTTAAGGGAAATGATGGAAAATGTCACATTAGAGTGTAAAATAATAAAAAAGTCACCTAGTTTCCCACTTGATAAAAAGGTCCATAATGAATTGTCAATAATATTAATTTAGTCCTTATGAATAATGAGGTGACGTTAAAAAAGGTCAGTTTTCAATATTTTTTATTCTCATTCTATCCTTGGTATTAATATACCCGTTTCTATTTCTCAATTTCAAAACCAGATCACAGCTATATTTAAAAAAAAAAAAAAACAGATCACAACTCTCTCTCTCTCTCTCTGAGATCCATCGAAATCCGCATCACCGTCCACCATCACTGATGAATCGGCGTCTGAGAACGACAGGCTGCAGCTCTCTTCGTTCTCGTTGATGGTGACGTAAGACGTTAACATCGTATTGAACACCTTCAGCTTGTTCTACGAGTCCGCTGAGAACGTCACCATCGCTGGAGCATGACGGCCTTCTGGAGGTCCAGCATATCTTTGTTCATGTTCTTTTCCCGAATCGAAAAACCAAAATTTCGATCAATAAGCACCAGCGAGCTTCTCAGCATAGAGCTCTCGAGCTCTAGTTCCCTGTCAGTGAATTTGAATTTTCACAACATGCTCTTCTTCATTTCGTTTCGATTTTTGCATGCTACGTTGTCATTTTTGAATTTTTGTTTTCTCTGCAGTCGAATTGAAGAAGTAAATCTTTCGTATGGAATCAATGCTTAATTATAGACCTATGATTATGCACGCAAGGTGTTCGATAGAATTCCCGAGAGAAATTTGAGCTTGCTGCAAGTGACCTCATTTCGCTTCATTGTGCTTTATTAAATGAAACAATTAAGATTCTCAATACTAAATGTTTACAGCACGTAAAGGCTGGTATATTTAGCTTCCATCTTCGTCCTTGTTTAAGGAACATATTTGGTTCTTTCTTCTTTGTTCATTTTTTTTTTTTGGTTTTTGGTTTTGTTTTGTTTAGCATAGAATAATTATGAGTCCTCATGTGCAGGAGCATTTCTTGTAAAAACGGGTAGCAATCGACTGTTAGACGATTGTTTTGTGAACTTTGTTTTTACTGCCTTCAATTATACTTTTTGCACCATGCCTTTAGTTTATGAGATCAATTACTTGAGGTATAAAAAGAGAAGCAAGTAAAACATGTTGATGTTATTGGATAAGTCACTGTTAATCTCATGTCACTACTGACCATGTCACTAACCAAGTAACTGTCAGTAGCCAAGTCATAAGTTGATAGCCAAGTCACTGTTAATCACATGTCACTAACTAAGTAACTGACCATGTCACTAACCAAGTAACTGTTAGTAGCCAAGTCACAAGTTGATAGCCAAATCACTATTAATCACATGTCACTAACTAAGTAACTGTCAGTAGCCAAGTCACAAGTCGATAGCCAAGTCACTGTTAATCACATGTTATTAACTAAGTAACTAACCATGTTGCATTACATGTCACTGACCATGCCTTGAACAAGTTTCCCCTTGATTGAATCCCTCCTTGAACTCATTTCTCATTGAAAGATCCCACCGTAACTGAATCTATCCTTGAACTAATCCTTCCTTGAGTGAATCTGCCGCAACCTAATCTCTCCTTGAGCTAATTCTTCCTTGAGGGAATCCGTCCTAACCTAATCTCTCCTTGAGCTAATCCTTCCTTGAGGGAATCCGCCGTAAAAAAGTTTAGCTTCACACTAGTATTATATTGAATTACTACCTAGTTGGCTATATATAATAGTAGATTGTCACATTTCTATGTGTCCATGCTGTGGTAAATGTGACCATAGAAAACACCAGATGAGAAAAATAAATTGAGGTCAACTCTGTAATTCAAAAATTGCAATTACAAAACAAACACACACCACTCCATTCAACTTTTATCTATGGATCACAATGTCCAATAAAACTTGCATCATTGTACAAATCATTCAACAAAGCTTCAAGCATAAAAAAGTGAGATTACACGAGACGAATATAATCTAGATGCCCAAGAAGAGTAAAAAGACATCTATGTAGCTTGTAGTTACAAACTTTAATCTTGTAATTGTCACCTGCAAAAACGGAGCACAGATTAATTGAAACCTGAATTATACCATCTACAAGTTAATGATCTTCTATAGAAACAAAATACAGAATCCCCTATCCCCAAGGGTAAATCAATTTGTGCAAGAGTAACATGGGTATCAACTAGTCAAGGAAAGGGAGCTTGTTTGCCAACAATACTCATACTAAATCAATTTAGTTTCATTGGTAAGCTATTTCTAAACTCTAATAACATAAAGTTTTCAAAAACAGATCTTACTGGATCTGAAAGTAGTTAAGCTAAAAGCCCAGCATTACAATAAATGTGAAAATAAAACTTGCTCCATTTCTAGATTAATCATAAGGTGTTAAGGAAAAAAAAACAGAGAGAGAGAGAGAGTTCATTCGTTTATTTATGTAGCCATCATATGAAAAAAAAAAAGAAGCCAAAATTGCTTACATGTAATACAAACATCATATGAAATCTGATTGTATTTTATGTATAACCCATTCAAAAAAATGGTGGCATGGTACGGAAGCATTCTTCATTGTCTCTTGCTTATTTTTGAAGGTGTTACATCTCCAAGTATGGCTATTTCCAGATAAAATTGAAAACAAGTACAAACATGAAAATTATAGTCTCAATCTGATAAACCACTCTATGTGCTCTATTAATTGGAACATTAATAATTCATTACTTCAGCATTCCACTATTGCTATTCAGCTCACTTTATGTCAATTTCACATTCTCCTGGCATTCAATTCAAAATTCCTCTTACATTTTTTCTAATTACAGTTTTCTTCAACCTAGATCTATACGATTTGCAACGACAACAAACCAAAACCAGATACCGCAATCACCAAAAACAATTGCATATAACAAATGGTAACGAAACCGAAAATACACATGCACATACGAAATTTATACCTCCAAACACAAAGAGAGGCTGAGATTTGTGGAAATGAACACCGCGAAGAGGTCCGTCCATAGCTGGATCACACCACTGTGCAGACTCGCGAGGATCCACGACATCTTAGTGTGGAAGCTCTGTCCCTTCACTCTTATTACTCTTCGTCTCGAACTTTGTCAACATCTTCACCACCGCGACCATTGTAAAACAATCAATCAAATCAAAATTCACCACCGCCTGAACAAAATTCACAAACGACATCGCATCCACTCTAACTAACTTGATACCACAAATCAATCGACCAGTGCGAGATCCGACTAGAGGATCCGAACTCCAGCAACCTCTATCGAGACCGTGTTTGACTCATCGAGCTACTTCGTCCTTAAGATTGAGGACAGCACCGGTAAGCACGTCTTCATCGGCCTCGGGTTTGCCGAGTGCAACGACGCGTTCTATTTCAACGTCGCGCTATCCGATCATGACGAGTACATCAAGAGACGAAGAGGAGTCGTACGACGTCGGATGACCTAAACGATCTGGAGTGATCCGATTACCGATGAATCAGCACCGCTTCAAGAACTCGTACACCGATCCTAACGAGGCGTCATTCTTCGCCATTCATACTCTTTCGAGGTATGTGTCTGTGTGGAGGAGAAGAAGGAGAAGAAGAAGAAGATAGAGAGAGAGAGCAATTGATAAAGGTTCAAACGGGCTTGAAGGAGAGAGAGATCTGTCAGTGGCAGTTTTTGTAATTAAATATAACTCTAGTGGTAGGTTGTGAAGAGGTGACTTTAATTATCATGAGGACATTTGTGTATCCTGAATTATAATAAGATACTTTAAAATGACCTCTTTTTATCATTAGCTCTTAGATTTATTCAAAATACAGGGAAAACCACTGCTCGATCAGGCATCGACAATAGAAGAAAGGAGAAAAGGGAAGGAGAGGATGTGATTTTCTAGAATTGGTGATTGAAAGCTCTCTATAGTATAACAGTATATACGGATTCTGTGTATTTTCTATTAGGGTATGCAAAATACACAAAAAATAATATTTGGTAAATATGAAATTAAGACCTAAAAACAAAATCTGGAGACAAGAAATAAAAAAGGAAAAAGGAAAAAGAAAAAATAAAAAAGGAAAAAAATTAAAAGAAATTTGTAACAGAAAAAAGGAAAATAAAATAAAACTACTGCAATTCAAAAAAAAAAAAAAGTGTACACACCAAAGTCATAAGGGTGGCTTTTGGTTAGTGGAGCTTGCAATAGAGAATACCCTTTTTTATTCCGTAGCTGCGCCGTATACAATGAGTTTTACATACGGTTATTCATATCCTCTAGAGCAAAAGATACAGAAAAATAAGAGTGTCCTATGAGGCTTATGCTAGTAGTGAAATTTATATAATAGATCAATGAGGAGCCTGACAGAAACATTAGTACCTGGCTGAAGCAGCTGACAACTTTGATTTGATAGATTCAGGAAAGCAATGCTTGCTTATCAACCTTTTGGTTACCTTTCTCTTATTCGATCCTTAGCCTAGATATCGCATTAGTTGGATGGACCTAGTCGCGTTGATTGAGTAAGCTCGACATTATAAGGATATGATTCCTAATCTAATTTACTTTAAATTTTTACAAATTTCAACAAACTTCTAATCTAGAAGAAATAAATCTAAGTACCAAATATTATTTTTTTTTAAACCAACTAAAAGGTAAATTTGCAATAAGTAATACACAAATAGCAAACAGGCAAGATTAGTTTTTCTTTTTTTTTTCTTTTTCATTTTCAACATACTCACAATTCTTTTCTTACCACAATTTACTAATTTACTTACAAAGTACTTATCACAATTTCAAAAATAAGGTAACTACTAAAAAACTAACAAAAGACCGTAAGAACACACACTATTAGAATTTTGCTCTTAGACATCACGACAATTACATCAATGAGGAATTCATGTGATGTAGAAAAATGTCATTAACATCAATTCCTCAAATTTCGATTTATATGCATATAATTAACATCGTTTATTACTGTTAATCGATATCTACGATTTGATTTTGAAATAAAAAAAAAAAACGGAAAAGACTAAGTTAAAAATTTCAACAAGGGGAACAAAATTTTCGTTTCCCACACACTTGGGTCAGTTCCCCCCCCCCCCTCTCTGGCAGCCCATTTCACCCTCACTTTATCTCCGAAAGAACTGGTGACCCATCTCTCTGGCTCTTCCCCGAAACCCTAGCCCTCTCCTCCTTCCTCTCTCGTTCTCTTTTCACAGCCACCACCGCCTCCCTCTCCTCCGCTCACTCCCGCTACTGTCTCTCCTGCGCCATTGCCTCCGCAGGCAAGCTATCTCTCTCTCTCTCTCTCTCTCTCTCTCTCTCTCTCTAACCCTCTCCGTTTGGTTTTAATTTGGGTTATTCATGGTTTGATATATTAAGGGCTAAATTTTGATGCAAATGCTTTCGGTGGGTATTTAGTTCCTTCTGATTTCTCCTGGTTGCCCCAAACCCCAATTCCTTCTTCTCAAATGCCAGCGAAATCCCATCAATCCCCACAACTTATGCTTGTAAAACAGTGCCGTCTAACTCCTCAAAGAAGAATCTTTCTCTATTCGGCCATTAGAGCTTCGAACGGTTGCCGCCGAGTCTTCTTCTTCTTCTCCAGGACTCTACTCGGCCAAGCAATTTGAGCTCACAGTTCCCAACATTGACTCGGTTCTCGAGGACGTCCGCCCCCAGCTCATCAGCGATGGTGGAAATGTCAACGTTGTGTCCGTCGAAGACGGCGTCGTTTCTCCCAAGCTCCAAGGTGGGATTTCATTTCTGTTTTGGTTTCCCAATTCTGAGCTTTGGGTTCTGTTAGTTCCAAATCATACATGTAATTTGATCATGAAACAAAGTTAATGTTTTGGTTTCAGTTAGTGATAATGAGAATCTGTAATTTAAAGGAATTAACCTGAAATGTTGAAACAGGGGCTTGTGGAAGCTGTCGTAACTCTACAACCACCATGAAAATGGGGATTGAACGAGTGCTTAAAGAATTGTTTGCAGATGCACTCAAGGATATTCAACAAGTCTTTGATGAAGAAAACAGAGAGACCACAATCTTTGGACAATTAGCTTTTGCCAGTTTAGAAATTGAAATGACATTGATTTTTATTGTAGGTTTCATTTAACAGCTACTGCAGTGAGAAGAGGTTAGTTTTGAATTTCATTCAGCTTTTTTGTAGTTTAGGTGTAAAAAAAAAAAAAAAAAAATTCTCCGAGTTTGATCATCACAGACCCCATTCAAAACTAATCTTTAGACCAGTATTGATATCATCCCAAAACTAATCTGTGCTTTTGTAGTTTGAGTTTGAAGAAGCAGAAGGAGAAGGAGAAGTTCCAAATGCAGCTTGCCAAGAAAGGTATTTCGTTCTCTTCTTCCTCTCTATACTGTCCAATGTTTATGTTTGCGTTTGTATTGGTAAAGTAATTTGTTCCCCTGTTTCTTGAAGGAAAAATGTTCAAGCCTATTGAGAAATATGAAGGACTTCAGTTGATATTAATCAATGAAATGGTATGAATCTTCAATTGTATTACAATCTATGTAGAACAATATTTCAGAAAAAGTAGGTCAACTATACATGTTCTTTGCATGAAGTTCAAAGTTGATGTTTGATGGTGATGATATATCTGCAGTTTAGTTAGCCTCCAGCCATTTTCTCTTAAGAGTATCGAGTTTAAATGCCTTTACTCAAACTTAGCCAAGTTACTATTCCCAGAATTATCTACCACCATTTTGCCTACAGACTTACTAGACTTACTCTTAAGCTTCATATATTGCTGTGATCTACATATTAAGTACCAGTGTTAAAATATTCTCTTATGTATCTTGGAGTTTGTACATGAAAACTCTGCTGATTTGTTTGGCAAACACATTACTTCGTTGGAAACCTTGATTGGTGCTATGTTAAAGAAATTCATAGCTTATTGATAGCTAACATGTAATGTATATTCCTAGATGAGTTGGTGCTATGTTAAAGAAATTCATCGCTTTCACGTGTAGTGTAACCATAATATCAGCATAGAGATGCACTTTTATATTAATGTTTCTTCTTTTCCTTTCGCAGGATGACTTTGCTTTTAGGACACCCAAGTTCTGGCAAATCCACTTTGCTCACGACCCTTGCAGGAAAACTGGACTCCAACTTAAAGGTTAGTAGCTGGTAAACATTGTCCATAAGCATGTATATCATTTTTTTCTGTGCGCGCATGTGTTCCGAATGTATAGCAAATTAGTCATTTTCTGCTCAATTAGGTACCCATCTCAATTTGTCATTAATGATTTCAGGATTGAATCACTACACCAATAACTTAAACACACAACACTTTTTGCATAACGAAAAAAAAAATGTGTTGTGTGATGAAGAATAGTGAATCATACAACACGTTTACAAAACTTGCGTTGTGTAAGGTGGTTAAAATTCTGAACTTTTTAGCTAGTAGGTCATTGCACAACAGTTATTAGAATAGTTTGTTGTGTGTGAAAAAAAAAAAATAGCGGCAGATTTTCCTCTTAGCCTAACTCAAATTTGGCTCTAAATTGGTACTCCAAAGGACAACAGAATAGTTATATCTGTTGTATGAGTGTAGCTTGCAAAATATCATACAATAGTTTTTTACTTTGTGTTGTCCAAGTAATGAAGATATATACTGGCAAAATTTCAATGCATCCAAAATATCATTCATTCTCCCAAAATGAACAAACTTTGATCGAAATGTAGGTTACATATATATACTCCTACAACGTAATTTCTTATTTGTGTTGTCTAAATGAGAGATACCTATCCCTAGCGTCAAAACTGGTACTATGATTGCACGTAGGCGGGGACTATCCTTCCTTGCTCCCTTAGCTCAAATTTAAACTATGTATAATCAGACAACATAACTTCATATGTGTTGTCTGATTCATGAATACAAAATAAAAAAAGACCAAACCCCCGCTCCTTGATAGCTATTATCTCCCACTTGCACAAAAGAGAAAAAAATACAAACAGTACCCAACCTATGGCCGACTCCGAATTTCTGTACCCAAGTTTTCAAACTATCACAATAGTACCTTAACTATCTCGCCCGACCCAACATATGTACCTGCCGTCCATGACGGCGTTAACCCATGTGTCACGTGGTGTATTTGATGGGTATTTGCTTCATTTGATGGATTTCTTTTGGCAAAGAAAGAGAAAATGGATTAGAAAGCAAAAAATTATGGTTTCATTTTTCTTGCTGTAGGGTTTTGGAGTGGGTGGAAATGAAGGCTGATATTCCTTTATAAGTAAATATATAACTAATAAAAAAAATTCAGTTAAAGAAAAATACTAAAAAAATTTAAAAACTAAGATTAAAGCATGGAAAGACTAAAATATCATTGAAATTATGCCCATCTAGCATAACCTGGGTGGGGGTGGATTCGGTAGAAAACCGACAACAAATTCCATCAACCGGGTACTGACCGAAGTTGGTCGGTTTCCCAAATCTGAAACCGAAACCGAGCAGCCATTGACGGTTACCGACAGATCGGTATACCGAATTTCAGTTTGAATTTCGGCTCAAATTCGGAGAATTTGCCGGATCTTGAAATTAGGCTCCGCCACCAAGATAGCACCGATCACAGTCTTGATCACACTTTCCTCCATCTGCAAGTCCTAATTGAAATTAGAAACACAGAGCTTTTCCTCCAGTTTACCTTATCTCTTCCTCCAGATTACCTCAATCTCCATCGTCATCATTCTGGGTCTGATTGGGAGGGATATTGCAAATCGAGTCAGAAGGGAATCGAGTTGGGTTTTGGGGGTTGGATTGAAAATTAGGGTCATTGATCGATTTGAAGAAGAAATTGAATCATGAAATTGGGGGTTTTGAGGTTGAATTGAATTGAGAGCTTGTGGCAGATGGTTTATATACTAAAAAGAAGAAGATGGGGGACGTGGAACTTTGCAGGTTGCGAGTTGTGTGGCAATCAAACAAAAAGAAGAAGATGCTGATGGAACTGATAAAGTAGAAGAAGATGATGATGACGATGGAACTGGAAATAAGAAGAGGAGGAAGAAAGAAGATGAGAAAATAAAGTGAAAGAACAAAAAAACGATGAATGATCAATGAGAGCAGATCCAGCCCAACTTGTTTTATTTTGTTCTAATTCTATGCTCTATGAGGGAGTAAATATAAAGTTTGTGCATAATATAGTAAGAGAAGCGTGTGCTCTAGTGGCTAAGAGGTGGAGATCTGGTGCAGGAGGTTAGCGGTTCGACTCTTATCTCTTACCAAGTTTTTAAACATTTTTGTATACTATTCGGTTGTATACGTATATACGGTGGGTACGGTATACCGACAGTATGAGGATTTGCATACCGTAGTCGAGCCGAAGCTGACTTCCGGTACGGCTTAACCGAGCCGAATAGTCGGTAAGCCGAATCTTCGGTCCAATTCGGGCCGACTCGAATTTTGGTTGGTTCGGTTGCTTCGGCCCAAATTGCCAGCCCTAAATCTGGGTGCCATTGTAATAGTTTTGGAAACTTGGGTACATAAATTCGGCGTGTATGGATGTTGGGTCGCGCTAGATAATCTGAGTGTCATTGTAATAGTTTTGGAAGCTTGGGTACATAAATTCAGAGTCGACCATAGGTTGGGTACTGTTTGTATCTTTTTCCCTGCACAAAATAACGCTTCAACAAAATAACAAATGACCTTTTTCTTCGAGCATCTCTCCTCAAAACATCATCTCCTCTCGCGTTTTACTGTTCCTTTTCCTAGATTGCTCCTCTCCCTATTGTCTCCGCAATCCCTCCCTCCATCTACATCATGATCTTCACCTACACACATCACCACCGAGATTAGGGTTCTATTTCTCGACGAAATAGGGTTCTGCGTATTAGGAACTGGGAAGAAGGAGGAGGTTCTTCAATCCGATGAAGATTAGGGTTCTTCGATCTCTAGGTTTACAACGTCAATTTGGGGATTTGTGGGCTACTCAATTTGGGGGTTTCAAAGCTACTCGATTTGGGGTTTTTACTGCTCTTCGTCCTCTCTTCGATTTGGGATTTTTGGGCTTGTGTTGGTCTTCGAATGAGAAAGGTAATGGAGCCTGGGCTTTCGTCTGGGCGGCAAGGATGGTTTTTTTTTTTTCCCCTTTTCGCGACATCTATAACAGCCTAAACCATTCGATCCCCAAATCAATGAGACATTGTGACCTAATCTGCCTAAACCATTCGATCCCCAAAACTCCTATTAGCTGTCCGGTCTCTCCCTACCAAGCCACTGCGCCTTTGCATCACTCGTCCACACCTTCATCGCAGCTCCCCCGAACCACCGCAGCTCTCCCCAAGCCACCGCAGCTCCAGTGCTTTATCTCGGCAGCTTCAGACTCGCTTTGTAATGCGCACCGCCTTCAATCTCTAACTCTATAAGCCCCTCTATTCCCTTGAATTGGAAGTTTGAATTGGTACAAACCCAAAACAGAGCATAGAGACCAAACCCAAGATTTGCTAACTCGGTAATGCTTCCGCTTCTAGGTTTAAGCTTCAATGGTTATATTTTGTAACTATTGTCGTGGTTATGGTGTTGTTTCTATTCCTGCATTTTGAAGATTTGTTCCATTTTTTTTTTTTGTCTTTTTGAATGGTTTTCACGTGGTGGGTGTGAAATATGGGATTTGAAAATGGTTTGATTGTTTAAGCATTAAGCTTGGTGTGGAGTTTTGGGTTTAGTTTAATGGTGGTGTTGATTTTAAAAAGTATTGTTCTTTGATTTTGTTGCTGTGTTTGGTTGCTGGGAAGACCGCAAAAGAGAAATAGGAAAATGTTGGGATCACGATGTTGGTTTTTGTATATTTGCTTCTTCTTCTTCCCTTGATTTTTACTACACTCCATCCAGAGACTATTTGTTTTTCCCAGTTGAGTCATCAAATTTGGTCTCAACAGATTGCAGGTTTCATTTGAGTTGTTTGTGGGGTTTGAAATGAGAGTTCATCTGCTGCAGCAAAAGAGTTATGCAGCTTCCACCTCTTTGGTCATATGTTGCTGATTTGATTTGATTGTACTCTGTAGCAGTAGTGGTACATCATCATCATCATCATCATCATCATCATCTTGTGGGAATCTGAAGGGCTAAAGGGGTTGGGCAATTATTCATTGGATCCAAATTGACTCGATGATTTCGGTTGGTTTTACCTTTTCGAGCTATTTATTTCACCATATTGACCCAGTGATTTGAAGGATCAAGAGCAGGGACACGGTAGTGAGGGCAACTATACCTGTGTCGTTTCGCATATCCTGCAATTCCAGCCAAAAACTCTATATTATGACTACACTCCTTTTTCTCTAGGGGTCAGAAAAGTGTGAAATCACTACAGTGCTTTTATCAGAAGAGGGAATCTATATCTTGCTTTTAGGGCCAAAAGGGTACCTGGAAATATCAATATTGTTACCAATTTGGAAGCATTCATGCTTGTTTTAACTGCCTGAAGTGACTGAAAGCAGAGCAAGCGAGGACTCAACTGGGTTTTGATTCTTGAGGAGTATAGGTGAATTGGTAACAAGGGTCTTTTCCATTGGGGCTGTGGCTACTGCTGGGCGGCTACAGGGTAGAGTTAGCAGCGTGTCTGCTAGTTCATGCCTGCCAATCTAGCACTGTGGAGGCAAACTATTTTTGGAAATTTGCTTTTGTTCTTGTTTTTGTGCATATGGGAATCATTGAGGGCAGCATTTGATAGAGGGTTTTGAGCAAGGTGGCTAAAAAAAATTGGTGATAATTTTGCAATGAGTCGAGAACAGAAGAGGGTGAAGCAAGAGAAAGGATCAGATGACGCTGAGAAGGTGGTGGTTGCAGTTAAGGCGTCCAAGGAGATTCCCAAGACTGCTCTGGTTTGGGCATTGAATCATGTCGTTCAACCTGGAGATTGCATTACACTGCTTGTAGTTTTCCCATCTCAAAGTTCAGGTATTTTCACTATGCAGTTGATTTATGCCTATTTTCATGTTCAGTGATATTGATAGATAGATCTGTGTATTTTGCTAAATATGCCTAGTTTGGAATTATTACTCTTAATTCTGCTTCCTTGCAAAAGATGCCTCATCTGTTTGTTCCTTTACTTCTCCTGCTTTTAAAGGGATTGACAATTTGTTTATGTCTCTTGCACTTTTGTTGTTTGATGTAATTCATGTACCTCCAGTATATACTGCTTGAATATGATTACTTGAATTCCTGTTGCCTCTCATTTAATGGTGAGTTATGTTTCTCCGTGTTCTGGTTCTTGAAGTTAGATATATGTATGTTGCTATGTGATTTAACTTCATGGCAGTCATGTGAACTCTGGGTCCTCATCTACCCGTGACTACTGTGATACACTTAAGTTTTAGTGGACTAACTGAAGATGACCTTTTGAGCTTTATTCCTGCAACCCTTTCCATTTACACAATTTCTTAACTTAAAAGTTATTTGTCCTAATTTTCAGGTAGAAAATTATGGGGCTTCCCAAGATTCGCAGGGGACTGTGCAAGTGGTAACAAGAAGTGTCAGTCAGGAACAACCTCAGAGCTAAAAGGTGATATCTCAGATTCCTGCTCTCAGATGATCCTTCAGCTTCATGAAGTTTATGATCCAAATAAGGTAACTGCACTGTTATATATATGTGTGTGTGTGTCCATATTGATGATACTTCTTTTGCATTTTTGTTAATTCATCATGCCCTCTTTTGCAGATAAACGTGAAGATAAAGATTATTTCTGGATCACCTTCTGGGTCTGTGGCTGTAGAGGCCAAGAGAGCTCAAGCTAGTTGGGTTGCGTTAGACAGGTAATGCGCAATTTCATTGTCTAGAAATTTTGCAAAACGGCAATTGACATGGTTTCGTAACGAGCATATCTATCACTGGCTTGACGCTTCCAACCCTTGGTATGCTCTCCAATTTGTTTCCATTATTTTGCTAGGGATGTAGGTAACTCTCCCCTCAGCTTTATGTATTATTTCCCATACTATTTCTTTGCACCTATGAATGGTTAGACATATTAGCTTTAGCAATTTTTTTTTTGTCATTAATCAATATGGGCATATGGAATTGTTAAATTATGCTCATGTAAATTTTGTGTACTCATCCCACACTGGGCCCACACTAATTCTTTACTTGTTTAAAATGTTGACTTCAATGATTGGGAAATACACCCTTTTTTGCTCTTGTATTGGTTAGATTTCTCATTTGATGGTTTGTAATGTTTGTATTTAATGACATACTGTTTGTTTGGTAAATGGATCAAATGAATGCACAATCTAATTCAGGAATGAGATGTTCAAATGATTGCATAACAGATTAAATATAATGATCACTGCCTGTTGTTTGAATGGCCAAAAATGGGACTAAAACACATTGTAATCAATCATATCACACATCGATTTTTAACGAATCAATGTCTTTTAATTTATACTCAGACAACATAATTAATTGAACTCTGTTGTGGTAAAAGTTAATCACACAACAGAACCAATTGAACTCTGTTGTCTTAAAGTTAATCACACAACAGATATAGTTCAAGAATTGAAGTTTGAAAATCAATTAGACAACAGATAAAATAAAAATATGTTATCTGACACACTTAACATACAATAGCTTAAAACTGGCACTGTTGTCTGAAGACAGGGCCTTAATTGTTGCACAGCTGCGCTTGGCATCTGCCGAGCTATCACACAACGGTTGTAACATATACTTGTTGTCTGTGTGTTTCTCACACAACTGTGCATCGTTGTCTGAATTTTCAAAAGATAACGGTTCGGTCTACAACGGTGGGTCTTTAAATCTCATAACGGTTTTCTGCCTTTGTCTGATAAGGTTTTTGATGTAGTAAATGTCTCATTTGGTTAAAAAAATCAATTACAATATGACAAACGGGAACAATTAAGAATAACAATCCAAATCTTTGTAGTTATAGGGTAGACTAGTTTATACATTGACTAACAGTTCGAATTATGGTCGACAAAATAGGTCAATCTTACTTGCACTCCTTGTACTTCTTAGGAATTTGCAATTGAAAGTAACAAAAATTGTGATGGACTACTTTCAATATCTCTCTCTTTAGTATTTCATGTTATAGAAATTAGGTGTTCTAAAAGTGTAAAGTTGAAGGAGGCTTAGTCTAGTTGCCTTTGAGCTAACAAATAATATTTTATAACTGGCTCTAACAATTCATATTGGCATTTTGATATTTTATCTTCGGAAAAATGGTAGCATTACCTACAATGGCCATAAACTTGATGAGTTCTACGTTCAAAGAACTGCTGCTTATATAACTTGGGAAATATACACACATGTACCAGCTGCTCACTGTGACTGGCTACTGTGTGTGTGTGTGTGTGTGTGTGTGTGTGTATATATATGAACCATGCTTTTGTCTTGACTGATACCAAATTAATTTAAGAAACGTACTTTGAAGCTTTATTCATGTGCGTTTATTATATTATACTTCACTGACTCTAGCCTTCCACTCTTATCTTTGTGAAGACCAAACTAAGGCCTTAATTTATTTTGTACTATACGGCCAACTTAGAAACAATTGCTTGACTATAATCACTAACCCTTTTACCTGATGATTATGACTTATGTTATTCTATATGTTTTCAGCGGGCAGCAAAGATTTGGAAAGGATACACCCAAGAACAACTTGACGAGGTGTGCATTGAGGTGGCTAACTATTTGCAGACTTTTGCGGATTTTGCTATAGATGCTGACTAGCAAAGTGATTATTAGAAAGGCTAGCTAGATTTTTTGTGAACAATTTTGGAGTAGTTGTACTGCTGCAGCAACTGTGAACAAAACTACAATGATATGCTTTAGGCTAGCCTTGGAGTAGGTTGGGTCTTTTTGCCTATTTTTTAAACTGTTAACATCTCTGATGTTGGATACAAATTAATGCAATACCTCATATTCAAATTATTTGGAATTTCATGTTGTCAAATGTGGATTACAAGCATTTTAGCAGCGATTATAAATTTTCTGGACATCATCTCATATAAAGGATATGATGTATATACACCTGTTTCAAATCAATGTTAAATTACAATAACGATGTCAATAAAGAGATAATACATCAGTTTCGAAACAAAAATCGATGTCTCGTTTTTCATGGATATCGACGTATTGAGTAAGAAGCGATGTTAGAAAAACTAATGGAGATCGATGTAAACTATAGGGAACGATGTCTAGTATCAATACGGACATCGATTTACAATTTGAGAAACGATGTCTAGAATCAAATGGACATCGACTTACAATTTGAGAAACGATGTCTACTATTAATATGGACATCGTCGTCAACCTAAAACCTAATGTAATATAGTAAACTGGATATCACATCATAAAAGGAAACGATGTTTATTATAATATTGCACATCATTCATACAATACTAAGAAATGTAGATTGAATCTTAAATAGTGAGATATATGGAAAATATGTGTGAACCTCAAAAACAGCAGGCAAAATGAAAAGAATCCGATGTCTGACACGATATAAAACATCGTTTCTAATATGAGTAACGATGTTAAATGAATACTTCTGCTATTGGACCTATACCTTCATTAAGTATTAAATGCCAAAATATGAAGGTTTAACAATATCTAAACACACTAATATGCCATCATAATAATAGTTTTACATTGTTTCCATACGCTTATTCGATGTCTATTTTTGAACTGGACATCGGTTTTTGACCGATATCTCTTTGTTCGTGATCTTTAACATCACCCACTAAGACATCAGATCATTTTTTTTAACATTGGTTTCTGGCCGATGTCTAAGACCAAAATTCTATTAGTGACAATCTGAAACACAAGAAAAGTAAAATTTCTAGCTTCCTTGAAGGCAAACAGAGTTAAGAATCAGATTTTACTCCAATCCCTGGCAACGATGCCAAAATCTTGTTAGCTAAATAGCGACCCTCAAGTATAAGAGATATAAGTAATAATATAGGGATTTAAAAAAGATTGTCGAACCAACGAGGATTGAATTTCTTTCATTAGTTAGGGTGTGAACCTAAGGAGAGTTAAAATATGCAAATGTACAATCATGAACCTAGAATCACAAGGAAATCTAAGCTCATGGTGAGTATGGGCAAGATGGAGTAGTGATTTAATTTTGGTTTTTAAATATAGATTTGAATTGAAAACAACTTAGAGGCTCAAATGTAAACGAAATTTGTAATCTAATGGATGAAAGTTAGGATTTTGATTGTCTAACACTAACCTCCCTTGTAAGTATTGATGCATTTCAATATGAATAATGGTAAATTAATTAACCAATTTCTCTTGCATCACTCTCGGGTACAACAAGGGACATGCTCTTTTTCTGATATCAAGCGACCCCCTCAGGTGTAGTACATACTATTTAAGTCATGCATTTCAATCTGGTTAGATATTTAGTGCATTATCCTAAGTCATGCATTTCAATGGACGGATGATAAATTTTTTAATAGTGATGAAAATATGATGCTATTTTGGTTAATTTTGAGTGGTAGTGATGGAGTTTATGGTAGTAGTGATAGAGTTCTTGGTGGTGGAAGATGGTAGTTATGGTGGTGATGATGGAAGACATGGAGTAGTAAGGGAGTATGGATATTATGGGGTTGGATTTTAGGAGGTGAAAATAGAGGTTTTGTGGTGGAGATAGAGAGGGGAAAGATGTGTAATGGGTGGTATGGGTGATGCCCTTCTTCCTTGTGAGAAGAGGCGCTTAAATAGATAGAGAGAGATGTGAAATGGTGATTAGAAGCTAAAGAAAACAGTCATAGCCTTGTAAAAGCATGGAGGAAGAGTGTTTGAGTGACAATAGATCCCAAAATCAAGGAAAAAATGTAAGGAGGGACTGGTGTAGATTAGGATAGGTAATGATGGAGAAAAGATGGAAATCACACTCTAAAACAAGGAAGATTTTTCGGTGATGATGATGGTGGACTTTTGGGTAATATAGAGAGTTGAAATGGTGTGGAAAAAAATGGATGGAGTTGATTTTGAACCAAAATGTTTGGGATTTAGTAGTAATAGAATGATAATGAATGGATGTAACAGTGTCACGCCCTGAATTTCAAGAACAATAATATTATAATTACGTCAAATACAAAGCACTGGGTGTGATGGTTCGGACACCAATACTAAATAGCTGTGAATTTTTATTTTAAATTAGGTAACTAAACGATGTCACAAACCCACAATGTAAATACAGACTCATTCTTTAGAGTCATATATTACATCAAGCAAGGTTAACAAATTAAACTGAAACATCAATTCAATAAGTAACAACACACACTAGTCTCATTACTCAGCGGAAGACTAACAAGTGTGTACTACAAATGGTAGTAAACCTACCACTGCAACAGCAAGGAATTTCTACGGTTTCAACCACGCTCACCCTAACTTGCAAGATAACCCCTACACCATGGAATAGTACACGGGGTTACCATACAACAAACCTGGTAAAATTATGAAAGCTCGTATGAGTACACTCAAAACTAGCAACAAAAACACATGCCTAAGTCTTCTAAATCTGACAGTTAATAAGCATATCTCAAAGCATCAACCATCAATTCCACATATTTCAATAGCATGCATCACAAGTCTATTTATAATGAAATCTATATGCTCATGTCTAAATTCAGCATTTCAAATCCATGATCATGGTCCCAAACAAAACCCTTCAAGTAATGTTTGAAATCATATTTGAGACTCAAAGGCAGATTTCTAAATCACATATCCAAAGTCATGGTAATGCAACTCAAGGAAGCAACTCACCCAAATGATAAGGACATCAACTCACACTTTGATTCCTTAAAACTCGAAATAAAGGAGAATACTCACCCTTTGATTTCCTTTCAAATCAAAATAAAAGAAAGCAACTCACACCTTGATTTATGTCAACACGAAATAAAGAAAGCAAATCACACCTTAATCTCTTTCAAATCACGAAACAAAAAAAGCAACTCACATCTTGATTTCTTTTAAATCACGAAAAAAAGAAAGCAACTCACACCTTGATTTCTATCAAATCACAAAACAAAGAAAGCAACTCACACCTTCTTACCTTAAAACATAAACCCATGAGTTAGATATAATCTTGCTCCCTTACCCCATGAATTACACTGACAGACAAACTAGAGCCATAACTGAAATCTTAATCACTCGTCCAGCTAAAGACGTGATTACTCGATATATTGCTCAAGGTCGCTCATAGACCTTCATTCGTTGGACCTCTTAGTGCCTCAGAATAAAACATAAAAGAAGTCACTCATGACTCAAAATGTTATACAAATCTCAATGCTTTTCAAGACAATTGAAATCAACATTTCCACAATCATTAGTTTTCCGAATTAACATTAACTATTTCCTATTTTTGATATGAATTTATGAAGATTTTGGGTATGATTGTTAAGTATATGAGTCCAAACTGTAGCTTAAATACAATTGTGCATAGACTTTTTCATCTGGGTTTTGCCCCATTATGAAGCTTGCAATGAGTAATGTTTTACTCATCTTGTATCCTGAATGCCTATTGAAACAAACAAGAGAGTTGGCCAGGGCATACTATATTTGAACATTTAGTATTTGTGTTTGTAGAAAAGGCATGTATATATTTAGATAGATCAAGTATGAGCGTCAGAGGTCATGGTTTTGGCATAAGAGGAGGTTAAATGCTATGAGAGGCTTCACTATGAAAATTATCTGAGATGGATAGAATGATATGAAGTTTGTTTTGGTGTAATTGTGAAGTATAAGGAATTAAGTACTTCCAATTTTTTTTTATGCTAATTCTCATCTATGAAGCTTTTGGTTTTTGAATACAAACACTTACCTAAATTCAGGTGTTGGAAAGAGTTGCCTGCTTTTACGATTCTCTTATGGCTCCTTCACAACCAGCTTCATACCACTATTGGGTTTGTGTTCTTAGAAACTTTGGACATTTTGTATTCAGAAACTCTTTAGCAGATAAATATCACATTAAGTCAATTGGATGATGATCTAGGCTTATAGAATACAGAAATATGGCATTATAAAGTGAAGTCTTTTTTGTTTTAATGTATTGGAGTCATTACATGAATATATCTTATAATGCAAGTAGGCTTTTAATGTATCTTTAGGCTGATATTAGCTTAATGAAAAGTGTAAGGGCTGCAATGAGTGTACATTATAATGCAAGCAGTCAAAATTCAAGAAGCTAGGTATTTAATAATCCTCTAAAGTTTAGGCATGCATTTTGATAATTAGATGCAGGTGTTAATTTCTAAATTTGTTTGCTGTTTTGAATTGAACCTCTATGAGAACATCAAATTTAATTGTCACAGAAGATTTTGGAGTTCCATTGGTTCTGCAGCACTTGCAAATGGCTCATCTGCAAGTTGAATTTTGATACCTATCATACAAAGAAAGTTAATTTCAGATATTCAACCTATTCAGTTACTGAATCATTAAGGCACATTTATGTTTCCCAAATTTAGGAAAAAGAAACCCATTTGTTTATGTTAATGACATATTAATTCCTTACAATTGATGGTGTGGTGAAAGCTTTGAATTTAATCTTTGGGCAGTGGGGTATGCAGGCCAATATGAAGCAATGGAATATAACTATAGACCCATGTAATGGAGCTGCCAGTGACTCCACCACCTTCGATTACCACTCCTTCATCAAATGTGACTTCTGTCATTTGTTTTTACTTCAATGCCATGCTGAAGAACCATACTTTAGCTTCAATATTTCACCCATGCAATGATTATGATTTGTGATCCATTACATGTTGGCCAGCCAAGAAAACTCTACATTGACCAAAGAAATGGTAAGATAGAAAAACAACCAGAAAAAGATGTGTAGACAATAAGGAGAATAGAATAACCAAGTTTAGGTCATGATTCATTTATATATGGGACTATCGGAGAATACATTTTTTGAACTCAAGATTTCAGTGCAAACTGTATTGTCTGTGAATCAAAACAATGCAGTGGCTGGGAGCTCGTATTAATTTCCATTCATGAGCTTCATGGAATATTTCCTCCAATTCTAGGGTGCATGCCAAAAAAATAATTTCATGCCTGTTCACATTAGGAAAATGCTTCTGGCCCTATTATATGGAGGTGAATTTCTTATTGAAGCAAATGTCTAAAAACTTGCCACCATTTACCATATATGGTAAAGCTTGAGGCAATTACTGGTGTCAATGATATCATCAGCTAATATCAGGGGCGGACCTACCATATGGTAAGACGGGTCCTGACCAACAACCCAACCCCACCGCCCCCAAAGTAAAGGAGATAATTAACATGTCTTCCAAAACAAAGAAATATATTTTAAGAAAGAAAGCATTAGTTTTGGTTTTCTAATGAAATTTGATCGGTCTAATTTACATATGAAATTTTTGGCAACGTATTAAACTTTTCATATTTTTTTTCATGTTTTATCACATATCACAAATGATATAAAATAAAAGCAAGAGTTTAGAGTAGATTATTAGTTATTTTCATACAAAAATAGTGTTTTATATATCTGTATTTTTTAACCCATTTTTTCTACTACTTGCTGAATTATACATGTATAATTCAAATTTGTAAATTTGCCGTATCACATTTTTTTGACCGAATATTTGACCGTATCGTTAGACCAAGTAAACCGAACAATACACGTACGCTTTTTTGCCGAATTATACACGTCCCTTTTTTTACTAACTATGGTAAATGGACAAAAACCCTAAAAAGATTAATGAAAAGGAACATAAAGCTGTACGTATTCTTTCTACTAGAGACTATTAGAGATAGACGGCTTGAGAAGGGCATCAGTAAATTGCAAATGCACTTGAAAAAACATGGGCATCAGTAAATTTGTTTGTTATTTGTTTTAGCAAATAATGTAATTAACTTGTAAGAAGTTTCAAAATCATGTACCTCAGGTTTTCCAAAACAGTCTCACACTTCAATAAAAAAAGTGATCGATCATCCAGTCAAAGTCCATATTGACTCCATTCTCTTTGATTCAAGGGAAGCACTGTCATAGAAAATTGGTAAACTTTATTGCTTTTGTTTGAAAAAGCATTTAATGATATTGCCATATCTAATTGTTGTACATTAACTTTTTTAGAATAATAGTCAACCTCTTTATTAATAATAAACATAAGAAAAATGACAACTTATGGATGCAGAAGCTACATCAACATATAAAATAACAAGATTAATACTAGATGCAATGAAGCATTGGAAATAAAACCTAGTAAGGGTAATAAGGGATGCAATTAAGCATTTGATGAAGCATCGGACAAGATCCGAGCTATGTAAACCGGCACCAATAGTGTGGTTGACCATACTTCCATGCAAAGATATACGCAGAATAGAGGGTAACCTTCTATCAAGATGACTGGCGGTAGTGTGACCGACCTTGCCTACTCCACGCAAAAAAATACGCCGAATAGAGAGCAATCTTCTACCATAAAAATTTAGGGCCCATAAAAAGTCTCCCGAGTCCCAGATACGAACCCTAAAAGCAACTTGCTCAACCACCATTCGCAGGAACCCAGGTAGGCAAGCCCAACCTCAAACCCTGCTAGAGCAATCCAACAGAGCAGAGACCCAGGCCCAATTTTGGGTACCCAACATCTCTCTTCGCACCCAGGCTATCCCTGACCTAGTGCCCGGCCGCTACGCCATTGCCCTTCGTCGGAGAAGAGTCATCCCGGCCCCATCATCTCCCCGGTAGAGGTCTAATCCGACACCATCAGGTTGACGCCAATAGCCATCATGTAGACTGGTCTGACTTCCAAGAATGATGGCTGCGCAGCAGATGCCTACAAACTGACACCCTGCCATCACTCGCCTGGAAAATTCCTCCGACACAAAATTGGACTGCCTCATCTTTAAGTCGCACCCGTCGTGGCCGCTCTGATCCTCCACTGCTCTCCACCGCCATAAATCCTCCTAGACGTCGAATCGACAACCCACACATTGTCTAATTTGTCGCCGCAATGTGCGTACCGCCGGACGCCTTGCCCTTCAGAAAAGGCTTCAGGTGTTCATCTAAAGTGCTGATCTGGCCAATCGTAGATGGCTCCTTAAATCCTTGGCCAAAGCTCGATCGTAATCCACAGATTCCGATCTCCTGACCACCAAACAGCCACTGTCGCATGGCACCGCCAGAAAATGAAGACAAATCATCCGATCCCAGTAATGGTATCAGAAACGAGCCCCATCGAGGATGAGGGACAATTCTTGAGAAGCCAGGCCAGAGGCGGCAAACTCCGAACCCTAGCAAAGGGTCAATTAGATAAATTATCAATTATAAAAAAAAAATTACATTAACTTTGAATAAAAGCAAAGAAAAACTAAAGAGTATACTTATAGAAAGTGTGGTCTTTTTGCTGACAGAGATTTAATGTTGAAAAAAAGAGGTTAAACCATACTACATAAAATGAGTCATTGCAAAAAAAAAAAAAACATTGAGATAAATTTTGAATCGAATGAATACAAATCTGAAAACTGTGAGTTAGTTTGAATACTACACTACGATTTTCGTAGTTAATTCTCAAACCACCTTCAAGCTTGTTTTGAGTTTAGTAATGTATTGGCAATGAACGAATACAAATGAGAACATGAATCTCAAACCAACTATAACAAATAATATAACACATTTCAATGATCTATGATATTTATAGTTGTCTCTTTTTGTAACAATCTTTGTGAATACTTAACCAATAAATGCATGCATTGACTATAAGTTTACTGCACACAGTATGCATGTTGGATGAAGAAGATAAGTATCAAGTCAAAGAGTTAGCATTGGTGTTGAAGACTTTGTCAGCAAAATCACATACACAAAGTAGCTGCACACATAAATAAATTAAAGCAGATTTTAGTAAAGAATGGGAATTGGTATAAAAAATAAATATTTGTATCATACTTGGACTCATAGAGTTACAAAATACGAAATGTAAATAAACAAAATTAATAAAAATGGACTCTTTAGTAGGGTTGTCAATGGGTCGTGTCGGGTCAAGGTATATGTCGTGTTGGCGGGTTGACCCGTGGCCGACCCGTTATACGGGTTTACTTCGTGTTGGCAGGTTGACTCGTGACCGATCAATTTATAAATGGGTCATGATGGATTGACCCACTGCCGATCTGCTTTTTAATCATGCGGATTCAAAATACTTTATTTCGTGCTGGTTTCGATCGTGTTATCAAGTCGTGTCGGGAATTGACAGCCCCACTCTTTAGCAAGCCATATAAAAGGCATATATATGTCAGGCTTGCTCTGCTAATGAGGTCCGCTCCCTAGCTAAGAAATGGATTTCCATATTTCGACAACTTTTCAATCAAATATTCATATCTTAACTGTTCAGTTTTTAAATCCATGAGTAGATCATCTCTGTAAATTTTCAGCCAAATAGATGATCGTTAAGACATCTGAAACTATAATTTTCAATTGGTCGACCTGGTTTACCACCATTTAGTATATTATTACTTTCAGCAAGCTTCACTCCATATATCTATCACTACAGAAAAAGATTGAACATTAGGAATTGAAGAAATAAAATAGAAGATAATGAGACACGTCACAGAAAAGATGAATAAAGAAATATATGGATAATGTAACTTAAGACATTTTTACCCTACAATCAGGGTTTTGAGATTTCAGATACTGTCCAACCCCAGAGATGGTGCCTCCGCTACCCATTCCCATTACAAAGATGTCAACTTTTCCATTAGTATCCTCCCATATCTCGGGTCCAGTAGTTTCAAAATGTACCTGTTGTTTCACCATTCTAAGATCAGTCCTACATAGCAAAATGATGCAGAATTAATTAAATCAGGTATAAGAAAGCACTTTAAGAAAATTTGTATAATTCAGTACCTGAGTATTGGCAGGGTTTGGGAATTGTTGGAGCATAAGGGAATTTGGAGTGGATTCCAAAAGGTCATAAGCCTTCTTGACAGTTCTTCCCATCCCTTTTGGAGGGTCAGTGAGAATCAACTCGGCTCCGAAGGCTCTGATACACATTCTTCTCTCCAAGCTCATGTAAGATGGCATAGTCAAAACAATCTTGTACCCTTTCATGGAGGCCATAAAAGCCATGCTGATTCCCATGTTTCCTAATGTTGGTTCTATCAGGGTTTTCTGTTATTATATTTAGGGAAGGCTGAAGGTATAATATGTAAAATTTGAAGACAAATTTATCTCATCAATGAGGTTTAGGCTTTTACTAACCACTCCAGGAGTTAATAAGCCTTTTTTTTTTCAGCATCATTGAACATAGCAAGTGCTGGTCTGCAACAAAACATCATCAAGACAATGAGAATTGGAGTCGCAGTGAAGTAACATATTCTAGAATTCGTAGTCACCAAAAGTTCTAGAGAATACAGGAATGTATTCAGAAATATAAAATTGAATCATAAAAGGCACAACATGTTGTAGAATGAACCAAATCCAAATTCACAGATAAAAAATAAACAGTCAAAAACAAACACACAACAAAAAGTTTACTTGCTCAATCTTAATTTTACCTTTGTAGAATGAAGAAGAAATAAGAGATACACCTGAAACACAAATCTGCAGACAGATAAATCACTTGAATCAGGAACAGTAATAGCATGTAAAACCTCCAAGCAAACTCAATCACAACCCAATATCAAAAACAGCATATATTCAATTTTTGAAGCATCGATCCTTGACTCATTATATACAGGACCCATAAACAACTTCAATCAGAAAATTTGAGATTAAAAAAAAAAACACCTTCTATCAAGCAAGCAAGAGCTTCTGATCTCTCTCTCTCTGTTTTCTTCTTCTTTTCCTTCTTCCCCCGTTCTCTTCTCCCCCTCTGTCTGTGTGCTCGACGAACAACAAAATCCCAAAAGAAAAATGATCTTATTAGGTCTAATGTGAAATAGAAACCTAAACTCCATCAAAAGAGACCCAAACTCTATCAAGCTTTGATCGATAACTGAACCTGATAATCTAGAAGAGTTAACGTTATGAAGAAGAACCCAAACTATCAAGCTTTGATCGATCACTAAATCCGACAATCTGGAACAGCATTGTGGATAGAGGATTCTGTTGGTGTAGATAGAGGATTCTGTTGGTGTAGATAGACGCTTCCAGATCGGTGTAGATAGAGGCTTCTGTGGTATATACCGAGGGCGAAGCACATAATAAATTTGGCTCGGCTCTGCTTTAGCTGATACACCACAACTGCTTATGAACAGTTACTGATGTTTAGTATATTGTAAATTACTAGGAATGAGAACCCGCGCAATGCCGCGGGGTAGAATTTCTACTTCGTGCTTTATGCAATGGCATTGAGGGTGATTTTGATTTCATAGCAGAATTCTGTGCCGTGCTAGAATGCCTCAGCTCCACTGCAGAACGTCCGCAGCCTTAAACGCTTTGACAGCAGTGGAAACACTGTGACCATTGGAATCTGTGAGGAACTTTATGAGTGTACCTTGTGAAGCAAATATCTGCTTCTTTTCACTTGAATGATGAGATCACTTTAAACTTCAAAGGAAACTGACCTGAATAGAGTAAGGAAAAAAAAACATTTTTTTAGTAACAATCTTCAATTCATTAATGACATAGCATATTCATTAATTCCATTCGATTTCATTGACTCGATAGAAAGCAAATTTTACTCGTGAGAAATTTCTCATTTTATACAATAAAGCAGAATAGGGAGCAAAATGATTTCAAAGCTAGCTTGATGCTGGTATCAAATCTATGTCAGAGCAACTGAGAAAAATACAAATGAACATAAATTATAGGAGATGTTCATAGTGCTTTCAGCCTTACCAAAATAGATTGAAGCATTCTTACTCAATTCACAAAATAATTCACACTGCTCCTTCATCAAGGAAATGGAAATACATTGCCTTCTTCATTTGGTCAGAAACAACTCTGCAAGCATACTTCAACAAAGACCTAGGATCAGATTTTACAGAGATATGTGGGCAATAATGACCCAAAGTTATCAGCTCACTTCAGTACATCCCTAAATCCGTTCTGCAAAAAGAAACGAAAACAGAAAAAAAAAACAATAAATGATCAATTATACATGATTATAATTAAACATAACCTCCTAGAGCACTAAATCAGACTGATGAAGACAAAATAAAATGAACCTATGGCAAACAGATAGTCACATCACCTAGATTAACTGCTGCTTCATGTAACCGCTATCAGCAAATTCTTTTTTGTCGTAGATTTGAATACTTGGTATTTGCAAAAAAGGGTCCCAATACATCAGTATGCTTCTTGGTCAATTTATTCACTGGTTTACCAACTTTAGTACCATATCTAAAAAACTTGAAGTAAATATATAACCATTGTGAAAAAAATAAAATAAATAAAACTACGTATATAAACTCAAATATGTGTGTGCACATGTTCCATGGATCAACCTAGTAAAGAGAATTGATTGGGCATACCTGAACCCACTCTGAAGGATTCATCCTTCCATTGCTTGTCAACATGCCATGGAGGATGAAGCAATATCACAATCCAGATAAAGTGAAGCCAATCAAGTTCGACAGACTGGAAAACAAATGGGGAAATATAGCATGAATTTCTACATAATAGGGAAGCATGGACCGATATATTGAAGAAGTTAAGGTATCCATAAAGACACAAATTCTTATTTGTTTTAACTTTTGACATAACTACAGAGTTATTACTATAACAAAATCAACTGCACAAAAATACACAAAAAATCGGCACTTTTAAGGACCACATAATAAAATCCTTTGCTTTGTATAATATAGTAACAAAAAAAATCAAAAGTATCCTATAATATAGGGATTTAGCATAAGATTAACTTACAGGTTCCAAGGAATAAGTTTCAGAAAATGGAGTAGCCAATCAAGAAAACACCACCCTTAGCTCTCCAGTTTGCAAACAACCATATTCTCCTCTCCCTGGAAAAACAAAGAAAGGATACGAAGTGGTTAGAGAGAAGCTGGTATTATGGGTATGTAATTTCAGCTTCCTTAGGAATAACCACATTAAAATAAACTATAACAACACTGGAGCAACTGTGACCATAAACTCTAAATCTAAAATACTTTCCTCAATTATACTCTCTGATTACAATATATTTTGCAAAAACATGCAAAATATTGATAGAGACGCAACTTGAAAAACAGTAGCTCATCTTGAAGCAGAATGAAGGTATACCTGAAAATAAAGCTGCTAATCTGTTGCTTAGAGTCTTTGTTTGTACCTGCAAGATGAACATCACAAATAATTAATGAATGGATAACTATTAACAAGTGTTAATATTCTCTTAAGCCACTAGTTAAAGCAAAGATATCAGTACATACAACCAATTGAATCTCTTGCAGATAACACTCCATGTTTAGCTTAGTGTTTTCTAAGGCTTATCAAGGGAAGGGTATCCTTCCACCCTAAGAATGAAGAAGTCACATTGACTAAACTTGACAAACCTCTTTTAAGGGGAGAATTCCCCTTGCTATCTTCTTTACTTACTGCATCTAAGACAATCTCACAGTTTACCTTGGCTATTACTTGTAATTTTTATGAAAATCTTGTGAACAACTCACTTTATGGTTGAATGACACGACCTAAAAAGACGAATAGATTTCACCATTTCCAAAAGTCATAGTTCTTTAGATCTCTTTCCAAAGTCTCTCTTCACTTCCCTATTATTTCAAACCACTCTAATTTCTCCTGAACTACCCAAAACTGCAACACTATGTTTTTGTCCATTACTTAAGTTTCTACCATCAAACCGGTGGTCTTCTCTCTCTGAGACCCGCTCTTTGTCTGTCTCTCTAACTCTGTGTATGACAATCAACAACCACATATGAGAAAATCAAAAGCCAAAATTGAATAGGAAAAATCACTAAACATGAAAGTGAAGGAAAAAGGAGCTTACAATCATGGATCGCTTGAGAAATGGGCCATGGAGCAAGTTCTGACGGAAACCAGAAGCAAGCTGGCGCTTGATCTTCTCCAAGCTATTCTCTGGGTCTGAACTCTCTGTGAATTCACAAAAATTCATAATTGAAATCAACATTGGGAGTGGAGGGCCAAGTTAATCAAATTGAGTTCATTTGCGATTGTAAGTAGATGAAGAAGAAGCCAAGACAGAAGCTTTACCTCAAATGCAGCTGGAGAGCATTGAAGAAATAAAGAAGAAGAGTTTGCACCTTCCGAATTCATATGAACAGCATTCTAAATGGACCGAGCGGTGGAGTTACTCTCTTCCCATGATTTGTTATACGGCCGTAGAAGAAAGAAGAAACCGATAGAAGCATCTAGCATACCCAGGTCAATGACATAGCGGTGCAGAAAATTACAGTGAGGGTAAAATCATCATTACTGGATAACAATAGACTAATCGGGAAAAGAACATCTTCCAATAGAAGGGTAAAAAGGTCGTTTCACTGTTAAATGAACAGTTGAGTGAACAATACTAGGAACAGTGTTTTGGCTTTAGATGTATGAGTTCATTTGCGATTGTAAGTAGATGAAGAAGAAGCCAAGACAGAAGCTTTACCTCAAATGCTGCCAGAGAGCATCGAAGAAATAAAGAAGAAGAGTTTGCACCTTCCGAATTCATATGAATAGCATTCTAAATGGACCGAGCGGTAGAGTTACTCTCTTCTCATCATTTGTTATACGGTCGTAGAAGAAAGAAGAAACCGATAGAAGCATCTAGCATACCCAGGTCAATGGCGGAGCGGTGCAAAAAATTACAGTGAGGGTAAAATCGTCATTTCTGGATAACAACAGACCAATCGGGAAAAGAACATCTTCCAATAGAAGGGCAAAAAGGTCGTTTCACTGTTAAATAAACAGTTGAATGAACAATACTAGGAACAGTGTTTTGACTTTAGATGTATGTATAATAATATAATATTGATACTAATAAGGCTTGGTAAATTTGGGATTTTCCCCTACTAGAGTCACCCCTGTTTTCTTCACTCTGAAACCAGCTCCAGTCACAACTTTAACCTCAACAAAGTCACCACCTTTCAAATTGAACTCATTGTTCGATAAGTTTACTTGCCAAACAACTTCATGTGAAGTTATTTCAGTGAGATGAGTTGGCAGCACAACAAACCTAATGAGCTTGGTATAATTTGTAACAATAATGGAAATACCACTTCAAGATATGTACTCATCGAAAGAGAAAGAACAAACCACACAAACGGTGAAAGGCTTTAAATTGAAACCAATAATTTTACGCACTTGAAAAAAGACTTGATCACTCTTTCTGACATATACGAACCACTTCAGAAAATCATTTCCAGGGAGAAAAATGCTACCATCTCCACTCGCAGTCCATCCCTATAGATCGATGTCAGGCAGCATATATATGTATAAGCAATACATGCATTCTTGTGTCTTTACAGATAGAGCAACACAGAAATCAGAATAGTCACTTCCACTAGTTTCATGTATGAATAGAGGGTATCTTTTGAAGGATGGATCAGAATGTATGCACAAAGTACTCATTTCTCTTCTCATTGCCGGAACTAGCTCATCACTCGAGCTAATATTGGCCAAAATTGATGGGATCGAACATTCCCTGAATAGAGCCTGCAATATCATAGAGGACAAATCTTAAGACATATGTGAGAGAGAGAGAGAGAGAGAGAGAGAGGGAGAGAGAGAGAACCTGTATTATGCTCTGCCGAACAGTAGTAGTTATATGATCACTGATCAGTGCACCTTTCTATCTGAATTAATGTCATGGAATCTACTGAATTATCCACGCCTGGAATATTTGCTGTTTCTGAGAAGTTACTGAATTATTTGCAGTGCAGTGCAGTGATCCACTTCCAGCTCCTTTAAACTAGTTGGTAAATTTCTGCTTGCAGGAAGGTTTATGCAATTACTGAAACGTAGACATTCAAGAGTGGAAAGGCCACTGAGCTTGGAAGGCTATGAAAAACACAGCTTCCTAAATTTATATCTCTTAAAGAGGTAAAGCCTTGTGGAACAGCAGGAAAATGATTTTCAGGCACTTTTGGGAAACGTAGTTTCTGGCGAATCAAGCCTTGTAGTGATGGATAGTTCAGATTCTTCAATCTTCCTATATAGGATGGTACTTCACTTATGGACTTACAAGAAGAGTTGTCAATGATATCATCTCCCCTATGTCCTCAACCAATTTCTCAAATCTTGAACAGTCGGAAAGAACAACAGTTTCAACTGATTTTAATGTATAAAAACTACTTGGAAGGTCCTGAAGCATTATGCAGTCTTTAAGATTTACCAAGGCCAATTTTCTAAGATGTCCAATAGACTGGTGAATCCCTGACAAACTCCTACAGTCTTTTAGGATCAAATACTCAAGATTGGGGAGTTTCGAAAAGTCTGGTGATTGTGTTAGGTAATGTGAATGACTGAGGTTAAGAATCTTCAGCTTATCCAGCAACTGTGTTAGACAAGACAGAAAAAAAAAATACAAAATCCAGAAGAAGAAGGGAAAAGTTTAAAGTTTGGTTGAAATATACCCTGGAGTCCTCCCAAACTTGTACAAGACTGCTATGCCGCAGGTCAATAGAAACCATGTTTTGCTGATTAATAAAGTCTTGTGATATGAACTTTAGAGGGCATCCACGCCAACAGAGCCATCTTAACCTTTCTGAAAGATACTTGTAGTGTCCTGAGCTGTACATAGTTGAGTTGGAGCAATTTCAGCCTCCTCATCTTTTTATATGCTTTTGTGCTGAAGCTCTTTTGGTCAGATCTTTGCAGATTTAGAGCGAGTCCTTCAGTTTTTTCAGTTCCCTGTTAAAAGAAAGAGTAAGAAAAAGCTTGTTTGCTTGTGGAAGAGTTATGAATGCATTTGTACATTCTTAACACCACAATAGTAATGTAAGACATGAAGCCAACTGGATTTTGTACACTAAAATGTTATGGAGCGCTATCATCTCGATGGTTATGCAAAGAGATTTGCATCGTATATTTTTAGTATTAGACATGAGATGCATATGCTTGTCTTGATTGGAAGATACTTACAGATCATTCTATCAAGACGTACATCTACTACATCCTCCTGACGCCACAATCTACTACGTTTTTCAGGGAATTTAGGGGATCCTGCACGAACAAATTCTCTGCCCATTTTTCGAAGAAAATCATGCATCATGAGCTTGTTTTTTTCGCTTACAGTTACAAGGCAACGTTGGAGGACACTGATTCCTATTCTTCCTAAGTAACCACATCGGTCGAGTTTCTATAACATAGGTCATGTCCATTCCAATGAAGAAACAGGATATATGGAGGAATATTTCTCTGGTTCTCATCAATTGCATCAAAGCTTATTCTGAATTTTATCATGAGGAATTTTTTTCCAGTTTCTCCAATGTGCTTTTCCAATCTCTCATGTCCCTTTCAAAGAGAAACGACCCTAAAAGTTCAAGAGCCAGTGGCGAGCCTCCACAATAAGTAACCACTCTTCTTGAGAGTTCAAAAAATCTTTCATCAGGACAGTGATTTTGAAATGCATGCCAACTAAAGAGCTCAAGAGTTTCTTCTTCCTTCATTTCTCGAGTCAGATGGATTGTATCCATTTTAAGTAGGTCCAGCAAATGTCGATCTCTTGTTGTTATAATTATTCTACTACCCGGACCATAAGAATCACGCCTTATAGCCGATGCATTCAATTGATCTTCATCATCTACATCGTCAACGATGACAAGCAACAATAACAAGCACCTTTTTGCTTCCTCGTCTTTCTTTAATCACATTGATTCGCCTCGGAACAGTACCTACCTCTATCTTGGTTAGTTTTAAGATATCAGAAAGTCTTTCTGCAAAGTAATCTTACCATTCGACTCCTTTGCTAATGGTTTTTTTGAAGGTAAAGCAGGTTAGTTCTTAGAACAATGTGTGTAAGATTTGTTAGGACAAGGGTGTTAAGGTAAGAACTTGGAAGTTTGAAACAGAGGAGATGTTTTGAGTTTAGAAACAGAGGAGATGGTTGTAAAACAGGGGAGCTGTGGTGAAGGTGGATAATTCATTACATTCACACAAGGCTTAATTGATACATATATATATAGAGACCAAGTTCACCGACTTGACATATGTGGTTAATTACTAACCACTCATTAATAGACAATTCTAGAACACACTACACATGATTAACTAAAAAGATTATTCTAGACTAAGACATACTCTTGACATATGATCTAGATAGCTAGAGATAGATCTAGAAAATTCCAATGTGCATTAGTTTTTTTTTAACACTCCTCAATGCGCATTGGTGTTACTCCGAGCATGCCTCGAAGCATTTCAAATCTTGACCTTGTGAGCGCCTTCGTGAAGATATCTGCTAGTTGCAACTCTGTCTTGCAGTACTGCAGCTCAATTTCTTTGTTGGTTGATGCTTCTCTTAAGAAGTGATGCTTGATATCGATGTGCTTCGTTCTGTTGTGAAACACCGGATTCTTTGTCATTGCAATAGCTGACTTGTTGTCACTGAAATCTTTGTATCATTTGCTTGGTGCTCTCCCATGTCTTCAAAAATTATTCTCAACCATATTGCTTGACATGCTGAGCTTGCTGCTGCTACGTACTCTGCTTCAGCTGATGACAGAGCCACTGTATCTTGTTTTCTTGAAGACCATGAGAATATACCAGACCCGATTGTGAATGCATAGCCTGAAGTGCTTTTCATGTCATCCTTTGATCCGGCCCAGTCACTGTCTGTGTAGCCAAACAGTTCTGAAACATAGCCAACCAACTTTGTTTTTGATGTAGGCCGATACCAGATACCATAGTTAATGGTGCCTTGAAGATATCTTAAAATCCTTTTTGCCGCACCATAATGTGTTCGACTTGGACTATGCATGAATCTTGATAGAAGGCTTGTTGCGTACATAATATCGGGTCGAGTAGTAGTCAAATAAAGTAAGCTCCCAATGAGACTTCTATAGCATGACGCATTTGCTTTCGGAGATCCATCCTCCTTTCGAAATCTCTCATTGGTGATGAGTGGAGTAGCCAGGGCCTTGCACCCATTCATCTTGAACTTTTTCAAAAGATTTTGTGTATACTTCTTTTGACATATAAAAATTCCATTTTCTTCTTGGTTTATCTCAATACCAAGAAAATAGTGCATTAGGCCGAGATCACTCATCTCAAATGTCCTCATCATGTCTCGTTTGAATTCTTGAATTATTTCTTCATTATCACTAGTATAAATTAGATCATCCACATATAAAGAGACGATGAGGATAAAGTTACCTTGAGTTTTGGTGTAGAGTGTTGGCTCTTCCTGAATCCGGCATTGATGAAGTATTTGTCAATGCCACTGTTCCATGCTCGTGGCACTTGCTTAAGCCCATATAGAGCTTTCTTCAATCTGAACACTTTATCTTCTCCTCCTTGCTTTTATGAAGCCTTGTGGTTGCTCCACATAGATTTCTTCTTCAAGTTCCCCATTCAGAAATGTTGACTTAACATCAAGTTGGTAAATTTTCCATTTCTTTTGAGCTGCAAGAGCTACAAGAGCCCTTATGGTGTCCAACCTTACAACTGGTGCAAAGGTCTCATTGTAATCTATCCCTGGCTGTTGTGAGTAGCCCTTAGCTACTAGTCTTGCTTTATACTTTTGTATTGAGCCATCGGGATTGAACTTGATCTTATAGACCCATTTGACACCAATTATCTCTTTATTTGATGGGCGCTCTACAAGCTCCCATGTTTTATTTTTTTCAATTGTTTTAATTTCTTCTTCCATATCTTTTCTCCAATTTTCTTCTTTTACTGCAACTTCAAAACTCTTAGGTTCTAAAGACATGAAATTGCATGTTTCATATATATCCCTCAATGACTTTACTCTTCTAGGTGGTGACATTGGATCAGAATCATTTTGGTTTGGTGGAAGAGTATTAGAGGGCGTACCTAGAGGTTCTAAAGTTGCTTATTCTCTCAACTGGTTTGGAGGAGTCATTTGCTTCTTTCTTGTTGGGACAAAAATTTTCTTCTCAACTTCTTCTTTATCCCAATTCCAAGAAGCAGATTCATCAAACTTGACATCTCTGCTGATCATGAGCTTCTTGGTTTTTGGATTATATATTCGGTAGCCTTTAGACTGCGAGCTGTAGCCGACGAATATGCCAACTTCTGATTTTTCTTCCAGCTTATGTCTCTTAACTGCTGGAATATGGACATAACATATGCACCCGAAAACTTTGAGATGCTTCGCCGACGGCTTTTGGTTGCTCCAAGCTTCAATTGTGGTCTTGTTTTGTAGAGCTTTTGTTGGGCATCTATTCAGCAGGTATACTGTTGTATATACTGCTTCTGCCCAAAAGGTCTTTGGCAGGCCTTTTTCATATAACATTGACCTTGCCATCTCCATTACAGTTCTATTTTTTCTTTCGGAGACTCCATTTTGTTCTGGAGTATAGCCCAGTGTCAACTGGTGCTCTACTCCTTCTTCTTCATAGAATTTATTGAATTGATTAGAGGTATATTCTTTACCTCTATCACTTCTTAGAACTTTGATATACCGGCCACTTTGTTTTTCAACATGATTTTTGAACTTTTGAAAAATTTTAATACTTCAGACTTCTCGCGTAGAAAGTAGACCCATGTCATTCTCGTATAATCATCTATGAAAAGAATGAAGTACCTCTTTTGATCAAGAGATGGAGTCCTCATGGGTCCACATACGTCCGTGTGCACTAGCTCCAAGTAGTCTTTTGCTCTCCAAGCTTTTCCTGAAGGAAATGCTTGTCGATGTTGCTTGCCAAATTGACAGCCTTCATAGACATCTTCACTCTCCTTTATGCTTGGCAAGTCTCTCATCATCTTTTTTTGAGAGAGAATTTTTAGTGCACGGAGATTAAAGCGGCCGAATCGTTTATGCCATAGCCATGAATCTTCTGCTTCTGCTTTCATGGCCATATGTAGCCATTGGATAGGAAAATTTCTATTTTCCATCCTTACTTTAAAAATCAACTTTCTTTTTTTTATCAAATATTTTGCAGGAATCTCCAGAAAATAATAGAGCATGACCATTTTCCATCATTTGGCCAACACTAAGTAAATTATGTTCTAAGGTAGGAACTAATAAAACATCATCAATATATTTAGTTCCTAAATTAGTCTGGATGGGGATCGTACCTTTTCCTTTTGTGTGAACCAAGTCACTATTCCCCAATTTCACTTTTCACTTCCTTGATGTATCAAGGGTGGTGAAGATGGATTCATCGCCACACATGTGATTGCTATAGCCACTGTCTACAAACCACTTCCTGTTCTTCTCCTCAAATGTAGCTTGACAAGAATAGAACAGGTGCTCGTCCTCCACATTCTCTTCTGAAAAATTGGCTCGGGGTTTCTTCTTGAGTTGACAATTTTTGTCTATATGGCCGAATCTATTGCAATTTCGGCATTTTGGTTTGCCCTGAAACCAACAGTCTATTTCTCGATGATTAATCTTTTTACAAATTCCGCAAGGAGGATAATTTCTTTTCTCCCTTATATCTTTTTTATTTTCCCAATTTTTGGGTCTTTCTCCTCCTCTAGAAAATTCATTCAACTTTGCATCCTTTTTATATTTCTGAGATGGTAGATTGAGTTTAGACTGGAATGCATTCCCTATAGGAGTTTCATTCTGACTACTCAATCTTTTTTCATAAGCTTCTAAAGAGCCTATTAGTTCTGTCACCGAAAGAGTTGTTATGTCTTTAGAATTTTCAATGGCAGTAACTATTGGGTCATATTTCTCAGTGAGACTAATAAGTATTTTTTCGACTACTCTAGTCTCACTAATATTTTCACCATAGGCTCTTATTTGATTCACAATTTCCTTGAGTCTGGAATAATAATCTTTAACGATCTCAGAATCTTTCATTTTCAAGTTTTCTAGATCTCTCCTCATTGTTTGTAGTTTAACAGCACGTACCTTTGCCGTCCCTTGAAACTCCTTCAACATGTCCCAAGCTTCCTTCGCCGTAGAAGCTCCCATGATTCTTGAGAAGTTTGCATCATCTACGGCTTGTTGAATAGCGTAGAGAGCATTCGCATCTCTTTGTTTCTCCTTCTTTTCTTGCCGTAATTGCTCCACCGTGGGATTTTCCGGCGTTGAGAACCCTTTGTCAACTATGTCTCATAGATCTTGGGACATAAAGTAGGTTCTCATTTTGATGCTCCAGAAGTCGTAATTCTCCCCTGAGAAGATTGGAAGAGGAAGGGATGTTTGATTGGATGTAGAGGCCGACATGGTGGACTCAAGTGTTACGCCCCGAATTGATCGGAAAAGCTCTGATACCACTAATGGTTTTTTAGAAGGTAAAGCAGATTAGTTCTTAGAACAATGTGTGTAAGATTTGTTAGGACAAGGGTGTTAAGTTAAGAACTTGGAAGTTTGAAACAGAGGAGATGTTTTGAGTTTAGAAACAGAGGAGACGGTTGTAAAACAGGGGAGCTGTGGTGAAGGTGGATAATTCATTACATTCACACAAGGCTTAATTGATACATGTATATATATATATATATATATATATATATATATATATAGAGACCAAGTTCACCGACTTGACATATGTGGTTAATTACTAACCACTCATTAATAGACAATTCTAGAACACACTACACATGATTAACTAAAAAGATTATTCTAGACTAAGACATACTCTAGACATATGATCTAGATAGCTAGAGATAGATCTAGAAAATTCCAATGTGCATTAGTTTTTTTTTAATAGTTTCCCTAACATTTGCAGGGAAACTTGTAACTTCGAAGCTATGATAAAATTTGTTATAGATGGCTTTTGCTATACTTGTTTTCCCTATCCCACCCATACCCCAAATTCCAACCATGCGAACATCATGTAACCCAATGGACAAAGAATTACTTATATCTTCAATGCGATAATCCATTCCAACTGGATAGGGGCTACGTTTAAGTATGTGTTGTTCAGAATTGTACTAATCTCGTAAACAATTGTGTCGATATCCACTACGTGACTCCTGCCAACTAAATTGATGAGAAGCAGAACTAAGATTCATAATGCAGTTAATTATAAGATTAAAATGTGTGGATTTCTTATTCATACTGATTGGGGCAATAGAAGACAAGATTTTGGATAGAGGGTGAAGAAGCTCTACGTACAGATTGTTGAAGTTAATGCTATCCTTTCTTCAACTAGGGAAGTCCATTCTCAACAAAAAAAAAAAAACACTAGGAAAGTCAATTGCAGTCCATTTGCTACACTGTTAGCTGCTACTTGCTTTACTGTTTTCTCCCCTGCCTATGCTTTCATTACTAGGCTTTCGTTGTGAAGTACAATTATAATCTAGTTAAATTAGGCTTTCATTACTCACCACAAGATGGTTAGGTAGGTTATCTTTCGTTTTATTATTTAAGCTTAAGTTTTGCTTTATTATATAAGCTTAAGTTTGTGTTGTGATAGATTAGAATTCTACATCTGAAAATCAAGTACTCTAATTGGCTGTTTTTCTCATCTGTTATTGTGCTTCAATTGCTGCTGCGATTTAATCAAAGCATCCAAGTTGGGTTTTTTTTTCTCATAGTTTGTTAATTACAAATTAAAAGCTCAAATACTAAATCATATCTCATTATGTAGTTAACCCACCAATTGTCCTATTACCTCTCAATTCCCATTTGACCTTTTGAGAAATTGAAAAGAATATATCCTGGGCCAGTATTCATACCAAGTAAATTCCGGGTTTCAAAATTAGCACGAGTCTATCAATGCAAAAACTTTTGTTTACCATTAGATTGTTTGAATACCATTAGAAAACAATTGTATATGTGCGGAAGCAAAGTAGTTTGGGTAGACTTGCTCACCTAAGGGATTGTGAGAGGCAAGTGCATCTCAACCACATGCATTAAATTAAATGACAGAAGATATAACAACTTAAAGCTCTACATTTGCTCTCAGCCATCAAATTCACTAGTCCCTCACAACTGTCGTTTAGGTCAGCAAGCCTAATAGTTTGGGTATAAAGTATAAAGCATTACTTGATCATTAAACCCTATATACTTTTTACAGCTCTACTTGCTCATTGAACTACGTACAGTAAAAAGGAAAGGAAAAAGTAAGTAGTTATTACTGCCGGCCTCAAAGGGCAGCTCTCGACCTGGATAGTCTATCACCACCTTTATACCTAGGTTCAAGTTTTTGAAATGGCCTCTCAAAATTACAAATCTATCTTCTCACATCTGAAGGATCAACGAAATAGAATATCGGGAACATTAATTGGCTCAGCGTCCTTCTAGACTCCATGATCTTCACCAGCTCCTCTAGACACCACACGGAATCAGCATACAACAATGAGAAGATGACAATAGAGATCCTAGACCCTTCGATTGCCCCCATCAATGCCGCTGATATGTTTTCCCCTCTTCTTATTCCCTCGGTATCCCTAAAGGTCCTTACTCCAGCCTGTGTTAATGCCGAGTAGAGTTTGTCCGCGAAGTTCATGCGTGTGTCTACACCTCTGAAGCTCAAGAACACGTCGTGGATCCAGTGTTTTGAGAGTGAGAGTGAGGTTGAGGATGGTGATGAGGATGAAGCCATTTTTGGTTCGGATTTGAGAACTGAACCAACACAATTATTGGCTCTCAACAATGCAAGATCTAGTCTAGTCAGCTCCCAACAGGTTGATGATTATAGGCTCTCAAAACATAAACCTTTTTTTTTTTTTCTTCTGTTCAAGGAAATCCAGATTATGTGTTGACCCAAACTCTAGGTTACTTGACCTAGTGATAATAGGGTTAGAGAAGGATTTAGAATTCTATTCAATGTAGAATTACTTTCCTTGTATGTTCAGATTCTATGCATTGTAATCCTCTATATAAAGAGGCCCCTATTATCAATGAGAATACATAGTGAATTTCTCTCAATTTCTGATTCCCTAAAACACGTTATTAGCACGAAGCCCTAACCCTGAAACCCTAATTTTGTAGCCCTCAAATTCCAACATCCACCGCCCCACATATTGAAGCACTAACCTCAAGGAACCCAGAACCGGCGGCGGAACTACCGGAACCGGTCGGAAAACCCCTAAACTGGTCACCGAAAAAACTGAACCGGCCTCTGTCCCTGCCAAGCATCTGTCGAAGTCCTGCCGAGAACTGCCGAGCACCTGTCAAAGCCCTGCTGAGATCTGCCGACAGTTCCTGCACGCATATGCATAACCCCTGTCGACATCGACAGATATCGACAGCCCTCGCACAAGCCTGCGCGCGCCCCTGCGCTCGACAGCTCCATGCATACTTGTCGACAGATATCGACAGCTCCTGCTACTCTTGCGGAGCCCCGCGAGCAGTCCCTGCACCATTTACAGATAGCTGCCGAGGCATCTGTCTACACCCCTGCAGCACCTGCCGGTAGCCTCCGCACAGCTCCTGCACAGTCCTTGCAACAGCCTCGCACAACCCAACCGAGCTCCGGCTACCACCTGTCTCCGGCTACTTTTCCAATGACCCCATGCGACCTTTTTCCGGCCACCATTACAGGACTTCTCCGGTCAAGATTTCCGGCAACTTTTCAAGGTAAACTTTACTAAAAGTTCCCGTTTTTGAAGTTTTTCAATTCCTTCTTTTTTTCGCGGGAACTTCCAACATTCCTTCTTCTATCCCCCTTTCTTCTTTATAGGGGAGACCTAAAGCCGAACTGTGGGGGTTCGTGCTCACTCCAAGCTTGGAGCTTGTAGAGTCCTCCAAACGTAGAGTTTGTTGAGAAGAAAAACGATCGACCACATTACATCATTGTTTCGATCTAATCCAAAACCCCTCTTGGAATCGGATTTTCTTGGGAGCGACTACGCTCAGAAATTCCTAATTTCTTGGAAGCGACTACGCTAAGAAATTCTTATTATTTTCGTGGTAGCCTTTTATGCTCCGAAACTAACCCTAATCTTGTGTTGTTTTTCAGGATGAGTTACCTGAGTAAGTTGAACTTTGTTCCACTAGAGACAACTGGCGCAGGATACCATAGGTGCGTCCGAGATGTGCGCCAACATCTTAAGGCTGATGGACTTCTGGAAACCATCCAAGAGCCTAGTCAGAATGTGCTTTCGGTAGAGCAAATTCGTGCTTTCGAAGCAAATAAAGCCAAGGCCATAATTCTCATGACAAGACACATGAATGATGCTCTCCAAAGTGAATACCTCAATGAGGAAGACCCCATAAAACTATGGGTGGAACTTGAGCAGTAATTTAGCAACGTTGGTGACTCCCTGCTTCCTGATTTAGAAGTGAGATGGCATACCCTCCACTTCTGTGACTTCAAGTCCGTACTTGATTATAACTTGGAAGCCCTTCGTATCAAGTCCTTGATGGAGTTTTGTGGACAAACCATAACTGATATGATGTTGATCGAGAAGACTCTCACTACCTTCCCCGTCTCTGCCCTGATGATTTCAAAGAATTATCGAATTGATGTGAATGCAGGACGTATTACAAGGTTTCATGAGCTCATTGGCACCATGAACGTAGCTGAGAAGCACGACAATATCCTTGTGAAAAACTATAATACTAGACCTGTGGGAACTAAGTCTATTCCGGAGTCTAATTATAGTCGCACCCCCAAGGGAGGACGCAAGGAGCGAAACCCTAAGAGTAGGGACAATTCTGCACGTTCTGGTCCATATTCTCGGCCTAAAAGGAAGGAAATCGCCAAGATAGGAGTGCACAAAACCGTAGAGGTCAACTTGTGAAGAGAGAGAAAGGCGGAGCCTCCAGCCATGGTGGTGACACCACCAAGAACAATAGCCGTCTAACTCGTGCATCAAATGCACCTCGATCAAGGGAGCCTGACCATAAAGATGTTTGTCTTCGATGTGGATCAAGTGGACATTGGGCAAAGAAGTGTAATGCATCCCAGAACGTTACAAACGCATACAAAATGTATCGTGAAGCAAGGGAGGCCAACTACATGGAACAAGAAGATCAAGATGGCGATCTCGATCTAAGGGTAGAAGACTACAAAGATCAAGACCCAGAAACTGGCGATTTTGATTAAGTCTTTTTATTTTCCAAGAGATATAGGCAATTGCCATATTATTTGTAGTAGATGCCAATGGTTTAATCTTTCTTCAAAGTAGGCGTACTCTTTGTAAATGTGATGTCTAGGAAGGTTTTGAGGTAAGTGGTACTTAAGCGAGCCTTGCTCTACCGACATCTCTCTACTCACCTGGTCATATTTGCATTGAAATTACCAAAAGAAGTTAGATGACTGCAATTGTTTGCATTAGATATTTTCTTTTTGGATTAGATCTTCTTTAATTAAATAAACGGTGATGTAATTCGTTTGGCTTATCAATAAAAGTTGAGTTCTTTTCTTTATGACTCCTTTTTAATTATGAGCTTTTCTTTTAGGAATAGATGAACTACAATGTCTCGCGGATAGTGCGATTACGCTCACCATTCTACAACATAGGCAATTATTCTTAGAGATGTTGCCTACATATTCCACTGTAACTACGATGGCTGGGCCATCAGGTTTAGTTCAAGGACATGGAATGGCCCAATTCCTTCTGCCAAATGGCACCTTGATTAAAGTCACTGAAGCTCTCTACGCTCCTAAGGCAAATCGAACCTTATTGAGCTTTAAAGATATAAGAGCCAACGGATTTCATGAGGAAATACATAATGAGAACGAAATAGAATTCCTTTGCATTACCTCTAATGATTGCGGCAGAAAGAGCATCTTAGAGAAGCTTATGTGTCAATCTAGTGGACTTTATGTCACTACAATTCGACCAATTGAATCCAATAATGTCATAAGAGAAGATCTCTTGGATTCAGACACATATTGGCTTTGGCATGACCGACTAGGACATCCTGGTCGTGATATGATGCTCCATATACTAAAGACTTCACACGGACATCTATTCTTCAGAATGAGAAGAAGCAAGAATCAAACATTTATTCCCGAACTTAGAAAGACCGTAAAAACTGCAGCCTCAGGCACTGCTGCTGTCTTGGGCTGCCGCAAGGCCGCTCTTGTCCCTCGTGATGACGCCACAAATGGCCCCAACCATGAGCATGACGCCACGGTTATTCCTCCTAGTGGCCATGACGCCACACAACAACAATTTCCATGGCTTTAACGCCATAATGGGAGATGTAGTCACACATTTTGCTTCTAATAGTGTTACAAACGCTCCGGCCCAATCAAATTCCTCATTGGTTGCTTCTAAGGCCCCTCGCTCATTCTGCAAAGCCTGTTCATTTGGGAAATTAGGACCGAGACCGTCCTATGCAAAGGATCCCAAAATACTTATTCTATTCTTACAGAGAATCCAAAGGGATATCTGTGGACCAATTCAACCATCATACGGACCTTTTAAATACTTTATGGTATTGGTTGATACGTCGACATGCTGGTCACATGTCGCGCTGTTGTCCACTTGCAATGCTGCTTATGCTAAACTCCTTGCCCAGATTATCCGTCTACGGGCTCACTACCCTGACCATCCAATTAAGTCAATTCGACTTGATAATGCTAGGGAGTTTACATCGAAAACATTCGATGACTATTGCATGTCATTGGGGATTGATGTTGAGCATCTAGTTCCCTATGTTCATACCCAAAATGGTCTCACAGAAGCTGCTATCAAATGACTACAAATGATAGCTCGGATATTGGTTACGCGCACCAGTCTTCTTGTTTCTGCTTAGGGATATGCAATATTACAAGCAGCGACGCTCATTCGTCTACGACCTACTGTAACTCAATCTTATTCTGCGTTACAGCTAGTGACTGGGTACGAGCCTGATATCTCGTACTTACGCATTTTTGGGTGTGCTATTTATGTGCCTATTACGCCGTCACAGCGTACTAAGATGGGTCCTCAATGACGAATAGGAATTTATGTTGGATATGAATCTCCAACCATCGTCTGCTATCTTGAACCCTTGACAGGCAATCTCTTTACCGCTAGATTTGTCGATTGTCACTTTGATGAGACAGTCTTCCCTTCGTTAGGGGGAGATAAGAACATAGATGTTCAATAGGAATGATAGGAATTGTCGTGGTCTGTCCCCACTATGTCTCATCTCGATCCCCGTATCGCACAGTCTAAACTTGAAGTGCGAAGAATAATCGAGCTCTAGAATGTAGCAGATACCCTGCCCGATGCGTTTTCTGATGTTGCTAAAGTGATGAGATCATACATACCTGCTGCAAACGTGCTTGCAAGGATTGATGTCCCTAATAATGGACATAACGCCACTCCTGTGACACTAAGAGATGGCGCCATTGCCCAGCATGGCAATGATGTGGCATCTATGGCTGCAGATCCCGCAAGGAAGCGCGGTAGACCAATTGGTTCGAAGGATACTCGCCATAGAAAAAGGGCATATGAGGCACAAACAAATCCTTTGATCATCGATACTCAAAATCCGTCCCGTGAGAATGTTCCAGATTATGGTTATGTCCAAGAGACATCATTGGGGGACGCTTCAATGTCAGAACATATCCCTGAGAACGTAGAGATCTCTGTGAATTACACTAGTGTAAATGGGACATTGGAAAGAAGCTCCATCATCATTGATGCTGTATTCGCGTATTCAGTAGCGTGTGAGATTATTGAGACCGATAACATCGAACCACGCTCCATTCATGAATGCCAACGTAGAGCTGATTGGCCAAAATGGAAAGATGCGATCCAGGCAGAACTTGATTCTTTAACGAAAAGAAAGGCATTTGGCAAAATTATACCAATACCGCCTAACACCAAACCAGTTGGTCATAAATGGATATTCGTTAGAAAGCGTAATGAGAAAAACGAGATTGTAAGGTACAAAGCTCGCCTTGTGGCGTAAGGTTTCTCACAACGCCCTGGAATCGACTACGAGGAGACCTATTCTCCTGTAATGGACATCATAACGTTCCGCTACCTTATCAGTTTGGTAGTTTCCGAAAAACTAAACATGCAGCTTATGGATGTGGTTACAGCGTATCTATATGGGGATCTAGATACAGAAATATACATGAATGTTTCAGATGGAATTCAGTTACCCAAATCAAGTGGCCCTAAACCACGGAGCGCATTGGCCATAAGATTAAAAAGCTCACTATATGGATTGAAACAATCCGGACGGATGTGGTATAACCGTCTAAGTGACTACTTGATTAGGAAGGGATATTTCAATAATGAACTATGCCCATGTGTGTTCATAAAAAGGACAAGTTTTAGATTTGCAATAGTAGCGGTCTATGTCGATGACATGAATATAATTGGCACCCTTAATGAGTTAAGGGAAACCGCTGAACACTTGAAATCTGAGTTTGAGATGAAAGATCTTGGGAAAACAAGGTTTTGCCTCGGTTTGGAACTTGAGCACCGTGAAGATGGTATTCTGATTCATCAATCAGCTTATACCCAAAAGATGCTTAGGCATTTTAATAGTGATAAGATTAAGCCTTCAAGCACCCTAATGGTCGTCCGTAGTCTTGATCCAAAAAAGGATCCGTTCCGTCCAAAAGATGACGACAAAGAAGTGCTAGAGGCAGAAGTGCCATATCTAAGTGCAATAGGCACATTATTATACTTTGCACGATGCACGAGACCGGACATCTCCTTCGCTGTGAACTTGTTAGCTAGATATAGCTTCGCGCCAACACGACGCCATTGGACTGGTGTTAAAGATATCTTTCGATACCTAAGTGGTACAATCGATATGGGCTTGTTCTATCCCTATAGAGATATGATTGATTTGGACCCATCAAATAACCGGAACACCACACATGGTGGATTGCGTTCCCTCTCCCCATCCCAAAACGATATAGGTGTTTTGGAAGGTTTTGCTAATGCTGGGTATCTATCTGACCCACACAAAGGTCGTTCCCAAACTGGCTATGTATTCACCATGGGAAAGACCGCGATATCTTTAAGGTCTACAAAGCAAATCTTAGTCGCTACCTCTTCGAATCATTCATAGATTATTGCTCTTCACGAAGCAGTCCGTGAATGTATATGGTTACAATCCATAGTTACGCATGTTCGAAGCAATTGTGGTTTGAAGTCTACCACAGATGAGCCAACAAGCATTTATAAGGATAATGCTGCTTGCATTGAACAAATGAAGCAAGGCTACATCAAAGGCGATAACACCAAGCATATATCGCCCAAATTCTTCTACAATCAGCAACAACAGAAGCTCCTCAAGATCAAAGTGAACCAGGTTCGTTCTGAGGACAATGTGGCAGTCTTGTTTACTAAGTCATTGCCTAAATCCTCATTTGAGAAACATGTGGCAAGAATTGGCTTGCAGAAACTATTTGAACTCCCATGATCGTAATCATCAGGGGGAGGTGCAGACATCAGGGGGAGATGTCTACATGTATGGTCTCGAAACGTGAAGGGTGTGTTGTGCTCTTTTTCCCTTTCGACCGAGGTTATTTTTGTCCCACTAGGTTTTTGTTACTCGGTAAGGTTTTTAATGAGGCAACGAGAGAAGCACTACGTTTGGGCGACACAATGGGGAGTGTTGAAGGAAATCTAGATTATGTGTCTAGCCCAAAACCCTAGGTTGCTTGACCTAGTGGTAATAGGGTTAGAAAAGGATTTAGAATCCTATTCAATGTATGATTACTTTCCTTGTATGTTCAGATTCCATGCATTGTAATCTTCTATATAAAGAGGCCCCTATTATCAATGAGAATACACAGCGAATTTCTCTCAATTTCTGATTCGCTAAAACACTTTCTTTATTTTGTTCTTGAAAGGAACCCTTTTTCTAATGAGATAGGTCGATGAGCGAGTTTTGGTTTAGGAACTTTATTTTTTTATATTCTGTTTTTCGGTCATATTTTGAAGTTGTTGAAGAACCTAGCTTCCATTTGCCTTTTTCTTTTTATTTTTGGTTACATGGAGGCTAGTGCAAAAGGAGTTTTTTTTTTAATTTCAAGGATGCAATGTGAGAGCTAACTCAGCGCTCTTATCCGAAATTTTATTGATAATCAAATAAAAAGTATACAAAGCAATGGGATCTAAACCAAAACCTTGCTCAGAGGAATTGTACGCATTAGGACTAGCGGTCAAAGGATCATGACCAATACTACTCCCAAACAAAATAAGGAAAACAACAAAGCAAAAGATACAAACAAAACTCGAAAAAAGAGCCCAAGCAAGGAAACCATAGATGAACATGCAACAACCATTCCCCACCATTCCCTTAATGCCAATCAATGAATTCTTTTACCCAACATTGCACATGAAATAGCAAGCAAGAAGTCAGAGAATTATCTTTTTGTAGCAACCCCTTCATAATAATATTAAAAGAATACCATCAACTGGTATGAAGGTAAGGAAAACATAAACCACCTATGTTATCAATCACAGAGGGAGGAGTTTGATACCAAACAAGTAAATTTGAAGTCAAGCCTAAATTTGCCAAGCTATCTGCAACCGAAGTCCCTTGAGCAACGAAAATGGATCGATCGATTACGGCTTGAGCATGTTGACCAAGCAATCTGCAAAGGCCATGGTGGAACAAAAGAAGAAGAGGTAATGCATGCGAGAGCACCGGTTCCTATTCCTGTGAATGATATGATGGATGAATTTGTTTGGGGACCTTTAGGCTTAGGTAAGTTTTCAATCAAGAGTGCTTCTTGGTTACTTGCACAGAAGGCTCCACTCATTCAATCCAAGTTTTTGAATAAAATTTAGAATTTGAATATGCCTCCTAAAATTACGATTTTTCGTTTAGACTTTTTTGATAAATAGACTGAAGACAAGAGATAAGCTCTCTGTTTATAATCCTAATATTCCTTCTTGTTCTCCTCTGTGCGAGAATGACATTGAAAATGTAGACCATTTTTTATACCTTGTAACTTTATTGAGTCTATTGGGAGATTCTTAAATAACAAACCTATTCCTAAGCAAGGTTCTAAAATATGCTAGGCTAGCAGGTCGCTAATCCGGAGCCTATTACTCAGAGGCCTAGGCAGGGATTAGGCGTTTTTTATTATTACTTTATTTTATTGTTATTTTTATTATATATATAGCGTGATAATGTGTGTATATTTTTTCCCTTTTAAACACCAAAATCATTGTTGTCTTCATCAAGGAAAGCTTCATTCATCTACCAATTGATAGTATTGTTGATAAGAGATTTCGACTTAAGATTCAAATTTCAATCCCCGACTTTCTCTCTAATCGGGTTCATCGCCGGAACTCCACTACACTGACTCATCTGAGCATGCTGGGTTGTTAGTTTTGATCAAAGGCTCTGTCGAGGATTGGGTTTCAATTAAGAGAGAAGTCTCTGAAGACTATTGAGTTTAGCAGTTATCAATCTGGCCAGACGAATTAAAAAAAAAATTTAATGCCCAATGCCCAAGAGTGTCCGTCTAGGCCATCTAGCCAGCCTAAAGGCCCGCCACCTAGTGACTTTGCCCAGCCTAAAATCAAAACGGTATGCCGACGCCTAGGCGCTACCCAAGCAGCCACCGGCCATTTTTTTAGAACCTTGTTCCTAAGAGCATCTCCAATAGTGGTGTCAAAAACCACATAGAGGCCCAACAATATAAATGACATATGTGTTCAAGTAAATCCAGAATGTGTTTGGCACAAACTCTAGGTTATTTGCTGTAGTTGTAATAGGGTTAATATTAGAGATATTATCGAAGATATGTTAATAGATATCCAATCAATATATGATTACGTTTCCTTATACAACTCTGATTCTACTCTTGCAATCCTCTATATAAACATGCCTCTATTATCAATGAAAGCATGACTCAATTCTATCCCTATTTTAGATTTTCACAAACACATTATCAACACGAAACTCTCACCTTAAAAGCCTAAAATCGTAGCCTTTAAATCCTAGCTGCCCCATATACCCAAGCTCTCGATCCCAGAAGCCCAAAACCGGTCGTGGAACCACCAGAACCTACCGAAAAGTACATGAACTGGCCGTTGGAAAAAGCTTAACCGTTTTGGTTAGCCTCACTCGTTATCACTACGCCTCACCTCCGCAACCATTCCGCGCATCCCTGCCAACATCTGCTGACAAGTAAGCATTGAGTTTGCAATGAGACTGAAATGCTCACTAAAGTGACTACTTGATTAAGAAGGGATATGTCCGCGTGTTTCTAATACAAGTTCTGGATTCTATCACGGTTCATGTTGGCATGATCTTCATTAGAAACCCTTAAAGCATTAAAGGAAGCTACTGAACACTTCAAATCCAAGTTTGAGATGAAAGACCTTGAGAGAACACTATTATGTCTCAGTTTGGAATTTGAGTATCGTGTTGATAGATGCTTAGGTGTTTTGATAAGGTCAAGCCTTCAAGCACCCCATGATCATCTGTAGTCTTGATCTTGAATAAGATCTCTTCGTTTGAAGGATGATGATGAACAATAGGCGCATTATTTTACTTAGCTCAATGCACAAGAATGAACATCTCATATGATGTGAACTTGTTAGTTAAGTATAGCTTTACACCAATGCGATGTCATTGGACTGGTGACATGGGCATGCTCTATCCCTACTGAGAGATGATGGACTCGGATCCATCATATACCAGAAACGCTGCCAACACTTGCCTGAGTTCTCTATCCCCACCCTAAAACGACATTAGTGTTTCAGAAGATTTTGCTGATGCTGGGTACCTCTCTGACCCACATAATGGTCATTCGTAAGTGTTCACCATGGGTAAGATCGCGATATCTTGGAGGCCTAAAAAACAAACCCTAGTCCCTATATCTTCGAACCATGTAGAAAATATTGCTCTTCACGAAGTGGTTTGAATGTATATGGATTGGATCCATAATCACGCATGTTCGAAGCAATTGTGGTTTCAAGTGTACCACAAATAAGTCTACGAGCATTTATGAGGATAATGCTACTTGCTTTGAATAAATGAAGCAAGGCTACATCAAAAGCAACGACATCGAACATAATTAGTAACAACAAACTCCACTCAAGATCAGAATGAACTAGGTTCGATATGAGGGTAGTGTGGTAGACTTGTTCACTAAGTCATTGCCTAAATTCCACTTTCGAGAAACATGTTGGTAGCATCGTTGTGGAAGTTATCCTAACTCCCATGACCATAGTCATCAGGGGGAGATGTCTACATATATGGTTTCGAAACGTGAAGGGTATGTTGTACTCTTTTTCTCCTTCGACCGAGATTATTTTTGTCCCATTGTTTTTTTTTTTTTTACTCGGCAAGGTTTCTGACGAGGAAACGAGAGGAACACCACGTTTGGGCGACATAAGGGAGAGTGTTCAAGTAAATTCATAATATGTGTCTGGCCCAAACTCTAAGTTATTTGCTCTAGTTGTAATAGGGTTAATATTAGAGATATTCTCATAGATATCTTCGTAGATATCTAATCAATGTACGATTACCCTTTCTTTGTACAACTCTGATTATATGCTTATAATCCTCTATACAAAGAGGCCCTTATTATCAATAAAACCACGACTCAATTCTCTCCAAATTTCAGATTTCCTTAAACAATATGAAATTTCCCTCATACCCATATGTCTTTGGCCACTGTGGATGATATTTTGATTTCAATCTGTCAAATTTGGCAGCCCCAAACTCTTCTGTCTTTTGTTTTTTTATTGTTTCTCTCTCCTTCTCATATTTCTCTTTCTTCCTTAGCCAGACCAAAGCAAAAACTCAGTGATCTACCAACTTGGCAGGAAGGAAGCAATATTAGCTTGAAGTTTAAGCATATATCAGTAGAAATTCTATAAGACCCCAGAAATTCGTTATTAATTCCTAATGGTTTCTAGGAATTAATAAAGTGTTCGTTAGAGCGATTTCGTGGTTCAAGGGTGGAGCGGAAATTATTCCAAACAATTATTCGCTCGAATTGCTTCGTCTCAAAGTTTGACTTTTTGTACGTTAGAATTCTATGAAAACTTCCTTCACAAAAATTGCAGAACGCTTTGATATGAGTTCGTAAACATACAGAACGTGAAAATCGGAGTTTGTATAAAGAAGTTATGATCAACAGAAAAGGTTTACATTTTGGTTAAATAGGAAACAAATCAGAAAATATCAAAAAAATTGAAAGTTTCCAAAAAGGGAAACTTTTCTCTCTCTTCTATCCCGACCCCTGTTTTGCCAGCCATTTTCGTCGGCCAATAACTTCCTCCTTCGGCCACCAATCAGTGCGCCGCTTGTCCCATTTTCTTCCCCTCACTTCCATCTCCAACTCTGTGGAGTTTCACCACCTGGGTCAGGCTATGGAAGCGCTACAATGCCGGAAAGTGGTGGCGGCGCTGCCAATCTTGGCCATCTTGGAACTCATGATTCTCGCCACCATAGCAACTCTTGGAGGCTTTTGGAGCCTAGAGGATGTAGAACATTTCTCCGAAGATGGCTTGCAACGATTCAACTTGTAGAGATCTAATTTTGAAGATTGGGATTCTAGGGATCATCGATGTTTTGATCTTTTAAGCTAAATTCCGACCAAAAGGCTTTGATTCAGACTTTGTGCTAGTTTTGAATGTTGATATACATGTTGAGAGGAAGAGTTTGGCATAGGTCTTGCCTCCTAATTAGGAGGTCGGCAAGCGACTTTGCCGCTTTCTGTGGCGACTTTTTCCAGCTGCTTCTGGCTACGTCAGGGGTAGTTTCTACCACTCATTGTGACCTACTCGTCAATACAAGCATTTTGATATATAGTTTGTAATTTTTGGAAATCATATGAGCAAGTTATGATTTTTAGGGTTTTCGGTACGATCAGTTTTCGATCCGTGAGGATTCGGTCGTCCAATCGACTTGTAATTTTGATATATTGATTGTATAAGTATTCAGGAGACCATGGGAGGTCTCGGATGAAGTTTTGGCTCGATTGACATTACTTTCGGGATTTTAGTGCAAACGGGGGTTTGAACTTTAATCGTTTTCGATTCGTGTACTAAGTTAAGATCGTATCGTATCTAGGTAACTGACGGAGCGTTTTCGATACCTTATCTGCTGTAAGAGAAGATGCAGCAGGATTTAAAGGTGAGTAAATCTCACGTGATTCATTTATGAACGAATTAATTTACTTATTAGTCGGAATTATTTGATAAATTGTAAATAATTTTTGGAAATGTATATTTGTTTTAAACCAAAGGTAGCAATAAGACTTAGAGAAAAGACAACTCTAGAACTAGTGTTACAATAAAAAAAGAAGAAAGGGAAAATGCTCATATACCTCAAAACCACCAAAATACTTCTCATACACTCCACCAACTTATTTTTATTCCCTTTCACACAAACCTTTTGTCTTTTTTCTCACTTACCCATCTTATCTACTTTTATCCCGTTATTACCCCTCGTTTCACTTTATCCTCTTTTGCATGCATGTTTACTATTATGTTTAAGTTTTCTTTTTTATGAAACGTGGTGGGCCCATCTTGATTGATTTGTTTACATAATAATTGCAGCTAATTTTCATCATCTATATTCGAAGGTAAACAGTTAATTTTAAATATCCATAATCACACATCTAGAGATTATCTTATCCAGATTGGATCAACTTGCTAATTGTCAAAAATTTAGCAAAGAATTAGAGGAAGAACAAGAAAAGTTGAGAAAAGCATAAAAATATAGAAATAGACTTAGCAGAGAAACTCGAGAATACTAGGATAGAATCTTGCTAGTTCAAAAAATTATCTACAAGATTAAGACAAATATTGAAGAATTAAAATTTATTCTCTCAGAGGAACAAAAACCTTTTGATTATTTGAGTATTAGTTAGATCCACAATCTACTGGAGTCAGAGCTTGGAAATAACTCAAGCGGAATCCCCAATGGGGGACAATGTCTGAATTAATAATAGAGAAGTTAAATTCTCTATTAAAATCTTCTGATGAGGAACATCAGAACTTGTTACAAGAATTATCTAGATGTCACGATCATCTAGAGAAACCACCAGATATAATCTACCAATAAGAAAAATTGGAAAAAAAAAAGATTATATCAAAGAACTTCTTAAAAGGGAAGAATAACAGCTAACTGCAGAAGAAAGGAGTACAACTCCTAAATGCAGAAGAACTCGAATACAATGAAATTGAACAGGAGCTGAAAAACTCCTCAATTCTAAAGCTAGATTTTAAACAAATCTACAAAAGGGGAAATTTGAATTGATGGATAGCCATCATTTTAAATTACTGGAATTCACAGCCCCCTCTACAACAGGAGAAATAGATCTCTTAATGATCACCCCTGAAGTAGTTGCCAGAGCAAAGGCAAAAAATTACCAATTTATGCATATTGGAGCAGTCCAAGTAGGCATAAAATCACTTGCCCGAGAACGCATAAATTGTTCAATTCTATGTGTCCTACAAGACAATAGACTAATAGATTTTCAAGCTAGTTTGTTGGGAACCGTTGAGGCATCTTTATGCAATCAAGTGACATATTTCAACTGTTTCCCAAACTTCTCAACCAACTTGAAGGATGCAGCCCACTATCTCAGACTGAAAGTCAAGACAGATGGAATATCGATGCAAAAGAAATGGAAGAACTTGCAATAGCATACAGAATGTACTATAAACTGATGAGTACCACAATAGAACCAAGGACAAGGATATCAAATATCCCAGGTCTTACTATTGGATTCCTTACCAGTCAGAAGAATCATTCACAACAGATTCACAAGGTTACCTGGCATGAAGTAACTTCTCCGATTGAATGGAAATTATCTGGTCCAAAACAACCACCAAAAAATGCCAAAGCAGCAATATATGAAAGCAGAAAGACTGGAGATATCAGTCTAATATTCAACGATCATAGAAAGAGTGATATATGTCCTAAGAATATCAGGGTAAACAAAGATCTTCTCAGAAGAAGCTACAACACTAGAGGAGCTAGTACTAGTGGCACTAAATTCACTGTTGAAGAACTAATAGATCCTATTACTGAAGAAGAATTAGAAGCTAATCTAAATAGACCATTAAACACGCTTAGAGCAGAAAAGCTCTATGAGCTCTATAATGAAGCAGAATCTTGCCAAGATACTGAACGATAAACAAATCAAAGAAATGAAAATTTTCAAACTAGGAATGATAAGAAAAATCCTTCCTCATCAAGATGTTGAAATGGAAGACGGAGGAAGCTCCAATTCCAAAACTTTCATCATTAGAGAAAAGGGAAAACTGAAACTCCCTGTGCAGAAAGCTCCTACAGGCAGAAGAGAGGAAAGAAATTCCCAAAGATTTGCCCCGGAAGAAAATATATATGCCTAGGGTGCCAATTACAAATTAAGGTATATGGCTAAATCTAGACAAAAGAAAAGCTATTGACCAATGGGTAGATAGCTTGATGATGGCCTCTGCTCTTACCCTTGGAAAATTTGAAGCACTAGATTTGCAGGTGTACTATGAAACTACTCTTACTGGAGTAGCAAAAAAATACTATTTGTATTTCAAAGAACTGCCAGAGGAATGACTTGGCTAGAAGAAATAAAAAATTCAAAATCTTCGTATGATTTTGCGGCACCCTTGTAAGATCAATTACGTGGAGATCTCTCAAATCTGAGTGAGAAGGTTAAAGAAACAGCCAAATCATATATCTATGCTCAAAAAAATTTGTGACATGAGATATTTTGAAGAATACTTGAATGAATTTCAAGAATACTACTGTACAATAGGTGAACTAGAAAATATAGATCTAGTAAACCTGTTACATAGGAAACTTCCTGAACTATGGAGAACAGATGTGAGAGAAAGCATAGTAGAAAAACCAATTGAAAGATTTTCAGTTGGAGGAATTGCCGACAGAAATTAGGCAATTACTAAAAGAGTAATGCAAAGCAAATCTTAGAGCCAAAATTGCCAAAAAACAACTCAAAGGAGTAGAAAACTTCTATTATGGAATACTGGATATGCCAACCAATTAGGGATGTGATGAATCCAAATTTCGAAAAAAGAAACATTATTCGAAAAAGTTAAGAAAAACTGAACAAGGAAAAATTGGAAGTTTAAGAAAAGTTCCAATTTTAAGAAACATGATGAAGATCCTAAAAAATATTCTACAAGAAAAGGAAGAATAATCAGCAAAATAACCATCAAAATAAACAATTAGGCAAGAAAGCCTACAGATGCTGGTTGTGTAAAGCTGAAGGGAACTATCCCAATGAATGCCCAGAAAAAAAGCAAAGAATCTACAAAAGCTCTATTTGAAGAATATGAGCCTATAGTAGAAATAGCAAATATGAAAGGGGGCATTAAAAAAATAGTCTATGGTGGTTACGAAATAGCCTATTCTGATGAAGAAGATGACAAGTCAGTTTACTCTGCAAGGTTTGAAGAAGGAGAATCCTCATCTGACTCTAAATCAGATTTTGAAATAGAATATTTAGAATCTAGATATATGAATGTTCTCAAAGTCAAAAATTGGGAAGAAAGTAAGGCAGAAACAATAATGTCTTCTTATCAGGTGATATGCGACTACTGCCTATGTCATAAAAAGAATGGACTTCCTATGTTTTGTGAAGAGTCAAAAAAGACTTATCACAAAGAATGCTTCATAGCCGAAGCAAGAAGAAAAACCAAGAACGGGCTTATCAGCCAATTGGTGGAACAAGAATATGAGGAATATTTCTCTGAACAAAAAGAGAAAAAGGTAGAAACCTTGTTCCAAGAAATCGTGGAATCATCTTCCCCAGAAATGAAGGAAGAAAAGATCAATGAAAACTTTGATCTAATTAAACCAGAAAATGTTCCAGAAGAATGTAAACTATTCATACCTCAAGAACAAGCTCAAGAAGAAGAGCTTCAACAATCGAAAATCATCTCTACCAGTAGATATAGCAACTATATAGAGATTGGATTGAAATTCCCTGATCATAGGAAGTATCATCTACATGCATTTGTAGATAATGGATCAAGTTTTACAGTTGGAAAAAGATTTGCAATCCCAGATGAACTCTGGAAAGAAGATAATAAAAAAATATCTACTAGTGTCCAGTTTGATGGAAGCCACCTAGTCATGAAAAAGGTAGTTGAAGATGTTCATATCACCATTGGTGGAGGAACATTTATTATCAATACTCTTTGGGGATAGGCTTCAGAAAAGGAGAACGAGTGTTCTGGGCAGATAGACTTACTCAAGCGAAGAGTGTAGTAGGTCTAAACTTTACTACTCAATATCAGAGATCGTAACGAAATAGTGGTGATCATAAGCCCTATAAACCTTGAACTTGTGCTACAAATCAAACAACAAAAAGAACTACTTGTTGAAGAATCTTCTGAAGAAGAAGAAGAACAAACGAGTGAAGATGAAGAAGCTAGTTTCATACACGAGCATAACCTCAAGCACTTCCAGGCTTGAATCTCAGAAAATTCCTACTCTTGATAAAAATCAAGAAAATGCTCGAACAAAACATAGATGTCGACTCTCAGAAATTTTGGTAAAAAGACCCAGTGGTCTGTGAATTAAGATTACATGATATGAATGCTATCTGTCATGTTAAAGCCATTCCCCAATACATAGAGGAAGATAAAAAAGAATTCAAAAAAGATATAGAAGATCTCCTAAACAAGAGATTAATTCAGCCATCCACTAGCCCTCATCATGCTCTAGCCTTCTACGTGAGAAACCATGTAGAAAATGTTAGAGGAAAAGCTAGAATGGTGATTGACTACATAGATGTCAACAAAAAACTGTCAAAAACAATTATCAAATTGCTCAAGTAAAAGTCTTGATCAATCAGCTCAGAGGAGCTAAAGTCTTTTCAAAATTCAATACAAAGTTGGGTTTTTAGCAAGTCAAGATGCATCTGGACAGTGTTCATCTTACTACATTTGGAACACCACAAGGTCATTATGAATGGTTAGTAATGCCCTTTGGCTTAAAACAAGCCCCTTCAATCTTCCAGAGAAAGATGGATGACATCTTCAAACATGTTGCTGAATTCTGCGTCATCTACATTGATGACATCCTTATCTTCTCCAAAAACAGAGAAGAACACATGAAACACCTCTATGAGGTTGTAAAGCTGATAGTTCAACATGGAATCATCCGAGAAGAAAAGAAAATCTTCTATCCTAGATGAAGTTGATTTCCTTAGAATAAACATCAAAAATGGAGTAATAAAACTCTAACCTCATATCCTTGAGAAAATATGGAAATTCCCAGATAGAATTCTTGATGCTAAGAGTCTAGAAAGATTCTTAGGAGTTATTAATTATGGGAGAGATTTCATTCCTAAAATCTCGAGATTAACAGTAGTGTTATCTCCGAAAACAGGTTCCAAAAGAAAATGGAACTTCACAAAATATGGTGAAAAAATTGTGAAGCAGATAAAAGCCCTCTGCAAAAATCTCCCTCCTCTCCAACAACCAGAAGAAAATCATGAAATCATTCTCCAAACAGATGCTAGTGATAATTAATGGTCCGGTGTTGTTCTGGCAAAAACCCTAGAAACTAATATTGAAAAGATCTGTAAATTTTGTAGTGGCAAGTTCAGCCCTACAGAACAAAATTATCCCACAGGGGAAAAAGAAATTTTAGCTGTCAAGAAAACAATTTTGAATTCTCCAGCTTTTCTTGGAAACCCTTTACTGTACGCACCAATTATGCTAGAGTAAACAATTTTAAAAATTTTAAACTTGATAAAGCTGCTGATAGAGGAAGATTAGCAAATTGGCAATTATTTCTTAACCAATATGATTATAATGTTGAATTAATTGCAGGAAACAAGAATTATCTTCCAGATGCCTTAACTAGAGAAATGGCAATGTTCAGCCGAAGAGAAGGCGATGAAGGTCGCAATTCCAGAAACAGAAGAACTGGGAAAGAGCCTGAAAATCCTGAAGAACCCAAAGAAAAACTCCTCAGAAGATTCTTGATAAGCCATAACTGATCAATCCCAGGGTAAAGGATTGGCTAGTCCGTCTCAAAAGTCAGACGGTAAAGACTCATCAAGACCGTTGATGGCTGTTGCTTTGCCAAAAAGCAAATCAACTCCATATGGAGTTATAAATATATTTAATTGTGAATTAAAAAATTTCAAAGATCCTGTGTTTAGAACTGGTAAGAGACTAGCATATCACCAAAAGGCTATTCAGGATAACCTTTTATATGCTTTTCAGGAAAGAAACAGTGGATTCATGCTCCCTGCTTTGTTTGCCCTAGCTGAAGAACTCCATGAAAATGCCAGACCACCGTTTGAAGTGGTTTATGAAAATACACAGCAGAGTGCTATCTGGAATGGAAAAATCTAATATCTTGAAGTTTCTGAAAGTGCTAGAGTTCCTGTTTTAGCTCTAAAAGAATCAGAATGGTTCGACTTTCATAATCTATGTCAAAATTCTGCCTCATTTCCTCCAACCCTCTTCGTCATTCCTGGACCATATGTTGGAAGGTATGTGGTAAATGTTCAGAGTAAACATCTTCAAGAACACAAGGTATGGCTTGTTGAAAATGGTTTTCCATAATCTCTGACTAAAACCAAGGAAGATCTCAAAGGACTTTCACCCATCATTGTCAACACAATCAAGAATGTTAGAAAAAATGATTGTATCCTCATATTGAAGTTCAGATCTACTCCACCAGAGTAGATTCAAAAGACAAATGGAGAAGTTGACTATATTTCTCCGTACCACTATGTGAGAATCATTCAAGGAAAATATCTTCGCCCTGCATGTGTTGGATAAAATGGCCAACCAAATTCTAGCATTCCTTGGATGAAAGCAATGACACTTGAATACATCAAAAAAATCATCAAAGAAGAAGATACAGAAAATACATTCATAGCAGCAAGAGAAAAAATCATTGTTACTGCTTATGATCATCCTGATGTTATTAGCAGTGACCTCTTCTTATCTCTTAAGAGAAAAGAGATTGATTCCACGTTAGCCTGTTTTCAGTGGATTGAAAAGATTGAAAACGATAACCACTACAAAATGTATGAAGATACAAATGTGGAAGAAAATGGAGCTAAAGCCAGGATGGAAAACAACTCTTTTGTCCTTAGTGAAAATTTTGAAACAAACGAAAACATGTGAAGCAGCAGGTGTATAAAGCACCGAAAGCAACTTTAGCTTTTCCTAATGATGCTTTTGCTTTTCAGAAAAGAAGAAGGTGAAAAACATTTACCCTAAAGGAATCTGCTTTTTGCTATCCGACCTCCATCATCAGGAGCACTCATGAAATCAAAAAATAATAGAGTTGTCCTGTACATTTTGATGTTTTGAATTCTAATTTGAGTTTCGCTCCCTATATAAGGAGCCTTAGGTTCAGTTTGTAAGAGTCTTCTCTCAAGAAGTAAGAAAGCTAGAGTAGCAGTGTGCTCTTTCCTTCCTATCTAGTGTGGAGTAGAGTACTTTCTTTCTCAAGTAAGTATCTGTAATCATTCTTATGGATAGCTAAACAGCTTTTTAGCTGTTTACCTGAGAATGAGGCTCTGAATTTTAGTTTGTCATTATGTTTGAATAAATAAATTCAGGTAGCCCATCCATCTCGTCAATATTTTCATTGTCTTATAAACATGTTGTTTTGTTGTTATATCTGTGATTAGCCTTATTCATGTACTATCTTTAAGTTTAGACTTTCTATTTCTTAAAAAGAACTGCCTCAGCTTATGATAGAAACAAGCAGCAGTGATTCTGCCTGTCAAAGTAACCGTTAGACGGGGAGCAATTAGGTGAAAAACTTGGACATGTTGAAGGCTAGTTTTGTTTGTTTTTTTTTTTCCAGAAGTGTGAACAGGTTTTTCTAAGAAAAAGAAAAGTTTTAACCCAAAAGTCAACACATGATATAAAAGGCACTACCTTAAATATGACTACCCTTAGAAGTCTTTTCCTAACAGAATAGTGTGACACAAACTTGTTGGTACAAGTGGGCACAATACATGTGATTTTTGGGTATACGGGAAATAACCCTAAAAAAAATGTGCTCCAGAACACCATGCAACTTCATCCTATATTCAAACGGACACTTGAAAGGCATTCACTATGCCAATAAAGCTATCAGACGACAGAGGAGATCTGTCATCTGATCAAAAAAAATTCTGTAGTCTAGTGTGGTGCCGTCTCTTGGGGGTATCAGACGACAGAAGGTTTTCAAGTCATCTGTTGTCTGATTAAACCCAAGATACATGTTAAATGAATTCAGACAACAGTTATCTGTTATTTATAATGACATACAGTAACAGTTTTATGTTGTTTGTTTTGTATTCTAATAACAATTAACTTTTATTTAAACTACCAACACAAGACAATTATTTGTTGTTGTACATTCATTTAAGATACAATTATATGTCGTTGTTTTGTCTTGAGTCAACGAAAATTTATATATTTTTGTCGTTGTTTTTATTATAAGGCCACAGTTTTCTGTTGTTTGAGAGGGAAAATAACCAACAGTTAACTGTTAGTTAAGCTACTAATACAAGACAATTATTTGTTGTTGTACATTCATATAAAATACAATTATATGTTGTCGTTTTTATTTTGAGTCAACAGAAGTTTATATATTTTTGTCTTTGTTTTGATTGTGAGACCACAATTTTCTGTTGTTTGAGTGAGAGTATAACAATAGATTTTTCCTAAATTCCGTTGTTCTTAAGTAGCTCCAACAACATATTTTGACTTTGATTTAGTGGTTGCATGGTATTTCAGATGTCACATTTGTAATCCTATTAGGATGTAATCTGGAAACTACACAAAAGGCATATATTATTCATTCTGTCATTATAGCCAACAAATACATCCATAATTGTTTCATACATAAACCTAATGAGCATCAGCTCAATAAACTCATAAGGCAAAAAAGTGAAAAAATTAATATTTAGAGCAACTATACTAATTTAGAGTGACTAAGTAGCAAAGGCTTAAATTTAGCTAATTATGTAACAGCTATCATTCTTCAAGCGGATAATCCTCCAAAGATATCAGCAAATTGAGGCATCAAAGTTTTGAAGAGAAGAGCCATTGTTCCATATAGTTCTTGCAATCTGCAGATCACACAAACACCGAAATTTAGCAAAGCTTCTCGTTCACAAAGGCACTCCATCCAGTGGTGAGCAAATTTCTACATACTTGTTCCTCACCTAGTAATACTTCACATCAGAAGCATGTAAAACCACAGAGCAAGTGAACACATTACTGTATCAAGCCCATATTAAAAGATTTAAACCATGCTTTTACAAGTACTAATCCACATGATCACAAGGAAATATATCAGAACTATACTTTTGAAACTTATATCTTAAATTCTCTAAACCATCAATGAAAACACTTCAATCTTCCAAAATATCTCCTCTGTGGTGTTATAAGGCCTAATATTTTGACAACATATTCCAATAAACAAAGCTTGACAATCAAACATGTTCCAAAAATATGAGGCTTTTCATTTTTTTTTTTCGAGTGCAAAATGCCAACCAAAAGAAAGCAATAATATTTGTTAAACTATATTAGTAGATGTTCCTTGTCAGAAGAAGAAGATTGACAAGCTAGACTGATTGATACAAGGTAAAGTAGGCAAACATTGTACATATGTCACAAGCTTTCTACTATTATCATTAGTGACTGACATCTTACTGGACACATTTGCCGATTGATACAAGGTAAAGTAGGCAATAGATCAAACACACTTTTGAAGACTTGTATACACACACATGTGCAATACCATAAGAAGATCATGATAGAAAGCATTGTTTCACATAATTTTACATGGCCAATAACACAGGATCTAGAAGTTATCTTCATCATAACACAAGTTAGTGTCTTTACTATATATGGTCTTTTGATTGCTGTTAATCAGTTGTTATCAAAGATTGGACCTTGTTGACTTAGATCTTAATTGTGATTCTCAATTACTTTGATGACATTGATTGCATTATTGTTAACTTCAAGCTTCCTGAAGTTTTCCCCAACTTCAAAATAAAGTCCTATTAACTATGTTAAGGGCTTAGCTGGTAAAAACTGACAGAAAGCAAAAACTGAGAGAAAGCTAAATATCAATTTATGGTAACAAACTTTGAAGACCCTGCAATTCATGTTCCTACTAATACTATCAGTGAATCAAAAGAAATTAAAAAATTTAGAAAAATGTCAAAATCGGACCCAAAAATTACTTAATGATAACGATTGATGTAGAAAAATCACAAATAGAGCAATGTTTTGACCTGTTTTCAAATTATAAGACTGCTCGTGATATATAAAATTCATAGGGAAGAAAGACTAATCCTGTGAAGACCCGAAATTTCAGTTAAATATTTCGTAATTCAATATTTCTCAAATTATATAAATTGAGTTGTGAGTGTGATTCGAATATCGTTATTTGAGAAATTTGGTTTCGAATGATTTTAGTATCGAAATTTAACGTTATTTAGGGTTATTAAAATTGACTTATTTATACGTAAGGAATTTGAGGAAACTTCCTTCATGAAAGTCGTAGAGCTCGTCGATACGAGTTTGTGCATATGTGGAACGCAAGAATCAGAGTTCATATGAGAAAGTTATCGCATTTGGAAAAGTTTTCATTTCGGGTATATATAGGCTACTATTTCCGGAAATATCCGAAAATAGCATAATTATCCAAAAAAGGAAACCACGGGTTACTGTTCATCTTCTCTCTCTCTCTCTCTTCCTCCGTCGGCCCAAAACAGAGCAAATTTTTGCCGGCCCTTTTCTCACAGCTCCGGCCACCGTTTGAGGTGAAACGAAGCCCAGATAGACTCTACTCCTTCCTGTGAGTTGACTGGTGGTCACGGTTTCTTCTCTCGTGGCGGCTACACGGCGGTGGAACTCAAAAACCAATCCGAGCCCTAAAACGAAGCAGCGGCGATTTCTCCTAGCTTCGGCCACGAAAACTTGAGTTCTTTATCTTGTTGAACTCGTATTAAGGAGTAGAACACGCAGCAAAAAGACCTAGACCAGAAGTGAAGCTTTTGACGTCGAACGGAGCAACTATCGGAAAATTTCGGTTTTCCGGCGAACCGGACTGTTTTTAGGTATTTTCGACCACTTCCACTTGTTCTCACTTCGTACTAGTTATGAAAGTTGCTCAAAATGATGAAACAAAGAGGATAAGCTCGGCCCCGACACCATTGGCGATGGTTGGTGGTGGCTCTACCCTAAACTCCGGCGGCCCTTTCCGGCCACCTCCGGGGGTACCATGAGTAGTTTCTGCTCATTTTTAGATTCTATATGTCGATAAGAACATTTTGATATATAGCATGTGAATTTTAGATATCGTATGAATTAGTTATGAATTTTACGATTTCGATTGATTTCGATCGCTCGATTTGTGATCTATGAAGTTTGGACCGTCCGATAGAATTCTAGTTTTGATATAATGATCGTAGGACTTTCCTGGTGACCTTGTGTGATCACGGGTGAAGATCCGACCGTTGGATCTTCATATAAGTGTGTTTTTGAAATTATACGCTAAGTTAATTATCGTTTTGATTAGGTATTTGACGGATTTGTTAGCGGACGATTGTGAATCGTATTTTGGGCTGTAAGAAGAAGCAGCGGGAGTTTAGAGGTGAGTAAATCTCACTTGGTTCATTTACGAACCGAATTTCCTTAATTGCCCAATTTATTTGTTATGTGTGAGAAAATGGTTTTAAGAAATGTGTTCTAAAGTATATTAAAAATAAATTTCTTGATTTTGCATCGTGTGAACTATAGTTGGTATTAGTGATCATTCCTGTGTGAATGGTTAAGTATATATATATTGAAGTGATTATACATTGAATGGTGTGACATTGAGGTGGGGAATTGTGATAATATGTTGTTGATAATTGTTGATAGTATGATTTTATTATGTTGTTAATATTTGATAAATGTTGGTGATAAGCATGTTGATTTTGTGAGTTGAATAGAAGGTAGAGAAAAGTAGGATTCCGAGGATCGAATGGTCTAAGGATCTTTGGTTAATGATAACCGGAGTGTATGTGTTCTGAGGACAGGGAGGTCCAAAGTTCGACCGTTAAATAATAACGGGGATATATTGTTCTGAGGACATGAAATGGTCCAAAGTTTGCGGGTTACTGAGTAACCTGGAGGTGCCGTTACTTGACCCTGGACCAAGGTGTCAGAGGTAACGAGGCAGTTAGAGCTCTAACGTGGGGCCAAAGTGGCGATAGTTGTGATTGGGTGCCAAAGTGGCGATAGTTGTGATTAGGTGCCAAAGTGGCGATAGTTGTGATTAGGTGATTGTGGAAATGTGTTTCATGTGTGTTGGATTGATGTTTCTTGTGGTTGTTGAGATTGTTGGATGTTTACTTGAGATAAATGAGTTGTGGTTTAATAAATCAACCGTTCATTTTTATTTACTCACACGAGCTTTCAGAAAGCTTACCGGGTTTTGTGTTGTTGCAATCCCGGTACACTATTCAAATGGTGTAGCGGATAATCCTGCAGGTCAGGATAATCAGGGTGGTGAGCGAGCTGCGTAGGGCAGCAGGGTTGAGACTAGCACTTGGTCTATTTTGGTGTGTTTTGTAGACTCTTGTGAGCAGAACATTTTATTTATGTTAATATTGTAATAATTAACTCGAGAGATAGTTTGCTACGAGATTTGTGTTATGGTTTATGAGATATTGGTTTTGAGAAAAAAATTTAGGACGTGATTTGTTTAGTTGTATTCATGTTTCGGATTTGAATTTATTATTCGAAATTCGGGGCGTGACAAACCCTGCCCATGAAATGAACTAAAATAGAAGCACATTCCTTTGGGTTGTTTCCTCTGACAAAATGCCGTGCAACTCCAACAATGTCCTGCAAAGCAGTCAAGCAGAATATTGGTGTTCAATGTGCAATCATAAGAGGAGTCAAAAGTACTCAAGGCAATAAAAAGGGATCTTTTTTCCATCTTCCATGTTTATAGTACAAAATACACAGGAAGAGAAGAATAGTGCATACAGAATGAAAGACTCATAATAAAGAAATCAAACTAACATATCTTTGAAAATCCAATAACTACTCCAAAATCTAGGCATGAAGAAGATACTTAAGATGTAGTCACAGAAAAAGTACCCAATACTGTGCTTCCCCTTATTATTGGTTGTAATGCCTCTCACTGCAAACCTTGCGCTAGAAAGCTTGGTGGCTAGGGCTGATGGGGTATTTTGAGTTATAGCAGAAATTGTTTCTGCTGCATTAGCATGAACTTTAGGAGGATTCTGATCAAAAGTCAAAGAAAGCTGTTAAGATGTTCAATCTATGACAGCACCACTAAGCAATCTATTCAAAATCTAATTCAAACTTCTTTAGCATATACACATATGTTACCAACTACTGTTTTCTATTTAGTTATTCTCCCTCTGGAAACTTCCAACCAATTCTAAACATGTAATTAGTCAATGCCAAATCCAAAGAACTCCCACACACTTTGCAATCAAAACCCTAAAAAGCAACTTCCTTTAATAGAACAGCTCAGTAAAAGATAAATTATAAACTGAAGAAGCAGAAAGAGATTACTGCACTTAAAAAACCACATATCAGATTACATTATAGGTTTAACAATTAAGCAAAGAAAAGATCAACTACATCAACTTGTATGCTCTAATACATAATATTTTGCAGACCTTAGACACTAAAATAAACGCATATGCTATCAATATTGACATTGGTACTCAGGATTGCCATTGAATTCACTCAGATCTATAAGTAGTTGAGCCTGGTAACCCTGTCACTAAAGGGGTAAGTCCTCTACACATAAAACTGTATTTACATACGTGTGCCATATATATGCATGCACTAAAGAAAACTCTTATATTAGTTTACCAACTTTCAGTTCACCAACAATTCAGGTAAGTGGCAAAAACTGAGATTTGGGTTTGAGTTTTTTAAAAAACCCACAATACTAAGAGGAAAAAGAAACAATACTTACCGTGATAAATCCATTTTCCGCAAATCTTGAGCTACCTTCCACTTAAAAATTTTATTCAAATTGAAATGCTCAGACAAGTTTTCAGTAATGGCCAAGCTTGAGTGTCATTAAATCGCAGGCAATATCTAGAGTGAAAGAAGAATATAATCACATTTAGTAAGAAAATAGATTTAAGTTGTTAATGTGGTAACATCTGTTGTCAAGTTTTTACATGATAAACAGCATGCATGTACCACAATCTTATCCTTTAAAATATAAACTCCTCCTATTTCTTGTATCCTTTGGTCGAGAGCCATTAGCATTTTGTAAGCGGAATGACTCAAGTTCAATTGACGAACTAATTGTTATGCTCACTATCATCGGATATAAATCATGAGGTGGATAATAATAAAGTAATTAAAATTTCTTTATTTTTCTTTTTATCTCCACTCTTGGATTTATATCTAATGGTACAGTTGAGCACAACTGAGCAGTGAATTTATTGAGTAGGTAAAAACATAATTATATTATTGTATATATTCTCATTTATAATAGGGAAAATTTTGCAAATAGTACACCAACTAAAGGCCACTAATAATTTTCATATATAAAGTTCTAAACCGAGCATTTTGGTACACGAACTCTCGGGCCCGACCCACTATATAAACACGACGTCAATGACGCCGTTAACTCTAATGTCATTATTAATTTGTCACAGGGGAATTTAGAACTCTCACACACTAGCTCATTTTTTTGGTTTAAAAAAAAAAAAAAGCAAAACGTATCTCCTCTCTCTCTGTTCCCTCCCTCCCCCTCCCTCCCGCCACATACCCAAACCCAGAAACATAGACCCCGACCACCGTATCTCCTCCAGCTTCCAAATCCATACCCACCAACGTTGCCGATGTAAAACCACCCTCATCGCATAACGATTTCTCCAACATCCGACCTGTTTTGTTTCACGCTCAAACTCGAATCCGGATCCACCACATCCACCTCCTTCAGACAGTCCTCACTCCTTGCCTCGCCTTCTCTGTCATCGGAAACTAATTCCACTCCTGCTTCCAGGTCTGGGTCGGGTTGTATGCCAGGTTTTACATCACGTTTGACCAGCATATTTTCTCCTCTTCTTCTTCGAGCAAAGCTTTGGTGCTCTCTTCCCACACTCTCATCACAATCTCTTAGGATTTTCTAGGAAACTGAGATGTAGAGAGAGAAAGAATCACAGAGATGAAGGTGAGGAGAGAGAAATTGGGTCTGAGAAGATGGGTATGCATGTGATTGATTGGTTTTGATGATGAAGAAGAAAAATTCAACAAAGGTGGTAATGTGATTGTTGTTGTTGTTGTTGTTGTTATTGTTATTGTTGAACACCAGGATTAGGATTATGGTGATGGTTGTTGATTAAACAGAGGTGGAAAGCTGTGGATTGATGGTAATGGTTGCAATTGCAGAGATGATCGGGATTGGGAAGAGAGATGGCATGGGTGCCCATAGTGAGAGAGAGAGAGAGAGAGAGAGAGAGAGTGCTGGGTGCCCAGAGACAGAAAGTTGGGTGCTCAGAGTAAAAATCTGAAAAGCCCATATTACCCCTCAAATTAACGGCGTCATTGACGTCGTGTATTGATAGTGGGTCAAGTTTTAGATTTCGTGTACCGAAATGATCGATTTAGAATATTATGTATAAGAATTATTAATGGCCTTTACTTGATGAACTGTTTGCAATATTTTCCCTTTATAATATTATATGAATAATTTTCCCATGCTAACGGCTACTACATCACACTCTTTTTTTGCTTGAGCTTTAATATAGGTCACATATATCAAACAACGAAGACAAATACAAACAAAAATAATCATCTAAGTAGGAGGTATGCAAAACTGCAACAAATAAAAACAGTGATCCAAATGAATGGAAGCATTGGCTGTAACTTTTCAATATATATTAATATAAAAAGTGAAATTTTTTTTACCAATGAACAATGTATTCGTTCTTTGGAGTTTTTAAATAAATTATTTATATTGGACCAACTTAACTTATTTTAGAAAATTATTGATATGTTCACGAGTAATTTTATGATACATTAGTGTATCAATGTTCAAAATAGCAATTTTTTTTTTTAATGTCGAGCTTAGTGTTGAGCTCAAGCTCGCTCAATGCTGAGTTTAAGCTAACTTAGCTTGTTTCTTTATGGGTTGGGATGGGAATCACTACTAGAAAAATGGCTACTAGCCACCCCCCTTTTGGATACACTTTATCAACCATGTCATTTGATACAACAAAGGACACCCTTTTGTATTTTTGGTATTATTTGTTTTATGAGTACTAATAACTGTGACAAAATAAAAAAACATACTCGACAAAATGCTTTACAAAAAATATAAATTTGGATAAGCACAAACATCCGTATTCATTGCTAAATAAAGGGCTAAATTAATGTATTATTATTTAATATTAAGATAAACATCTTATATACATACGTTTAAGGGTGTGAAGTAATGTTAACAAACCACTCTTTTACATATAATTTATCTAAATTTACAAATTAATCATCCCTTGTTTGCAACAGTAGTGGAAATACGGCAAAATATATTATTTTCGACATTTTTTCTATTTAAAATTTATAAAGAGCTTTTCCTATTAATAATTAATTTATCCAAATTTACAAATTAATCATTCCTTGTTTGCAGTAGTATTAGAAATACGCCAAAAATAATTTTTTGACCTTTTTTCTATTTAGAATTTTATTAGAGCTTTTCCTATTAATAATTTAATACACATACTTGCAAATTAACTACGGATATATATAGGTACTCAATGACCTACCATTTTTTGCACACTATATCCGGGGTAAAGTTATGGTATGTTAAAATTTCTCATATATCAACTATTTTTACCACTTTAAGGACTCATGTTACCGCTTTGAGGATTAATATTACTATTTTGATGACTCATATGGTAAACTAAGAAAATTTACCACTTTAAGGACTTATATTGCTACTTTGGGGACTAATATTACTATTTTGAGGACTCATGTGGTAACTAAGAAAATTTACCACTTTAAGAACTGATGTTAGCACTTTGAGGACTAATATTACTATTTTGAGGATTCATTTTACCCCTTTTAAGCCAATTGTATGCATGTCATACGTTAACACATTGTAGAATTTTCCCTATATCCGTATTCATAGTTCATTAGCCATGGATTTCTGTATGAAGGCATAGCAAAATGTAGTTGACTTTTTGTGCCGTTTTAAGATAATAAATTCACATTTATATATGTTCCATATAAAAAACAAACAAATTTCTTATTAACCATGGGAAACAGTAGTTGATATTGATTAACACATAAAAGAGTATCCAATATAATTTGTATTTACGTATGAAAAGGATTTCCATATCCAATGTGTTGAGGAGTGCTTTATCATTCTTCTATTTCCAGAACTAATATTTAAGCAAATATTAACCACGGGAAACCGTAGTTGATGTTAATTAACACATAAAAAAGTATCCAATATGATTTGTATTTATGTATGAAAAGGATTTCATATCCAATGTGTTGAGGAGTTCTTTATCATTCTTCTATTTGCAGAACTAATATTTAAGATAATATGTACCAATCTTTGAATTGCACAGGAATTTCTGCATGGAAAAGAGCCAGATAGATGGGAATTGTTCAAATTACCAAATCCAAAGGCAAGAACTCAAGAGCCAATTGATGCAGCAAGTGCAAAAGCAATTGTAAGTGCTATATGATATATTAATGTTTATTTGACAAATACGAGACTAGTGCAATTCTTGAATTCATAATATAATATTTACATTTTGTAGGCGGATTTTGAAGAGGCCGAACAAAAGAGGCTAAGCACAAATGTTGACATCATTGCTCCAGAAATCCGTGAAGAAATGTATGCTGAGGTTCTTGGTAAGGAGAAGGGAAACTGAGTAAGGGGTCTTGGAGCTGGGGTTGCTTGGGATGAAGTTCCTGGAATTCATGTAGAAGAGCGAGGTGATTCAAAGGAAGTGAAACTCTTGCGAGAGCGATTAGTAGTACAAACCAAAGAGGCACAAGAAAGGGAAGCACGTCTTATGGATGAATTACAAAGGAAAATGGCCGAACAAACAAAAAAATGGAAGAAATGTTTGAAGTAAGGTGTGTACGCATGGCAGTCCAAAAAATGGAGAGTTGTTTAAACAATGTGGAATATCGGTGAATACACAAGAAGATATGGAGCAAACAATGTCTCAATTTGCTCAGAACATTTTTCAAAGGCCGTCAAATGTGATTTTTTCCCCAAATGATAATGCGCTACCCCCCACACCACCACCCCCCCCCCACCCCCCCCGCGGCCACATTGCCATTTGAATGTTCTGATATGCAGACGGATTTAAGACATTGCTTGAAGATGGTGGTCGCTCGTTCAACTCTATCGAAATGAGTTTGATATTACAATAAAGACTTTTGTATTAGTATTTCCATTTTCTAGTCCTTTGAGATTTCAGACTAATCTTAATTCTTGTCTTTTGTTAGTTTAAAATTTATTATAAATATATTTTCTTTAGAATATTAATGATTATGCCTCATTATTTTTATTATTATTTTAATTCTGAAAATTAGAATTATTTGGATATAATTTCTTTATATTAAAATGATTGATTTTCATAATATTTTTTTTTTTAAATATAAAATTTAAACGATACTGATGTCGTAGTGTATCCATTGCTTAATACACATGGATAATTATCCGTAACCATGGATAAATTAATATTATACAAAAAAATATAATATTAAATAAAGTATAACGTATTTTGACTACATATAAAAGTATTTATGTATTTTGGTAAGGGAAAATTTTACAAACAGTACACCAACTAAAGGCCACTAATAATTTTCATACATAAAGTTCTAAACCGAGCATTTTGGTACATGAACTCTCGAGCCCGACCCACTATATAGACACGACGTCAATGACGCCGTTAACTCTAATGTCATTATTAATTTGTCAAAGGGTAATTTAGAACTCTCACACACTAGCTCATTCTTTGGTTTAAAAAAAAAAAAAAAAAAAAAAAAAAGCAAAACGTATCTCCTCCCTCTCTGTCCCCCTCCCTCCCTCCACATAACCAAACCCAGAAACATCGACCCCGACCACCGCATCTCCTCCACCTTCCAAATCCATACCCACCAACATTGCCGATGTAAAACCACCTGCCTCGCATAACGATTTCTCCAACATCCGACATGTTCCGTTTCACGCTCAAACTCGAATCCACCACATCCACCTCCGTCAGACAGTCCTCACTCCTTGCCTCACCTTCTCCGTCATCGGAAACTTATTCCACTCTAGCTTCCAGGTCCGGGTCGGGTTGTATGCTAGGTTTTACATCACGTTTGACCACCAGATTCTCTCCTCTTCTTCTTCAAGCAAAGCTTTGGTGCTCTCTTCCCACACTCTCATCACAACCTCTTAGGATTTTCTAGCAAATTGAGATGTAGAGAGAGAAAGAACGGCATAGATGAAGGTGAGGAGAGAAAAATTGGGTCTGAGAAGATGGGTCTGTGTGCGATTGATTGGTTTTGATGATGAAGAAGAAAAATTCAACAGAGGTGGTAATGTGATTGTTGTTGTTGTTATTGTTATTGTTGAACACCAGGATTGGGATTATGGTGATGGTTGTTGATTCAACAGAGGTGGAAATCTGTGGATTGATGGTAATGGTTGGAGTTGCAGAGGTGATTGGGATTGGGAAGAAAGATGGCATGGGTGCCCATAGTGAGAGAGAGAGAGAGAGAGAGAGAGAGAGAGAGAGAGAGAGAGAGCTGGGTACTCAGAGTAAAAATCTGAAAAGACCATATTACCCCTCAAATTAACGGCGTCATTGAAGTCGTGTATTGATTGTGAGTCAAGTTTTAGATTTCGTGTACCGAAATGATCAGTTTAGAACATTATGTATAAGAATTATTAGTGGCCTTTACTTGATGTACTCTTTGCAATATTTTCCCTTTTGATAAATATGAAAATAGAAAATAAAAGAAATGAGGAGAGAGAAAGAAAATAAAAATTAATGCAGTAAAAAAGAAAAGAAAAATGGGAGATACTGAAGTCTTAAACGTGGCTTTTAGTTAGTGGAACTTGCGATAGAGAATACAATTTTCATTCCATGGCTGTACCGTACCCAATGAGTTTTATATACTCTTATTTGTATCATTTGAAGCAAAAGATACAGAAAAAAAATCTGTATTCTATGAGCCTTTTGCTAGTAGTAATAAAGCTGCTGATTTTTGAAGTATTATAAACATCACAAGATGTACTGCTACTATAACATCAATATGAGATAAATTCTGCAAAAATCATGAAGAGTAAAACTGATACCATGTTCATCCTTTTGTCCCTTACATGTACAGCATAGATGATCAATATGTAATTACATCTTTATTCTAGCTAGATTTATATATAACTTCAGTATTGTAGTTAGGGACCAAAGGTTTAACTAGCTAGAATATGTACAGCATATCAGCGCAACTTTTTAGTATATCATACGTCTCCATGGCTGAAATAGAAGACTTGAACAAAATGTTGAAGACGATATATCAGACACAAGAGGAAATTGCAGAAATGCATATAAAGCAACAGGAACAATTGCAAAGAAAAATGTAAGATCTGGAACCCATCTTGATCCATATCGACTAGACAAGTAGAAGGCAGTGCTGAAAGCCATCATCATAGATGCTATTGAGATGAAGAGGCAAGTGAGTCCAACCATCAACTTCAAGGGCAAGGACATGAGGAAATCATTTTCTGCATACCGTGAGGTGAGGATGAACAAGAACATCAGCATTGCTGTTGAAGAGGAAAAAAGTGCCACTCCGTCGGCTATGGTGAAGTATAAAAATGCTTTGTCTTTCAAAAAGTTTGGCTTTCCAGTATGATCATCTGTGCCACCTGGTATACTAAATGCAGCTGAAAATACTACAGTTGCAATAATAGTCGCAACAAGCAAGCATGAAGTTGCAGTGTCCTTCATCCATTTTTCTCCTTGACGCATTAACGTCCTATGCTCATTAGTAAATAATTCTTGTGGTGTTTTTCCTTTCTTATTTTCCATCTCTATATATTGAGGTTGCACAATCTTCTTTACTTCCTGCCATTTCAATTATATATAACTAAAGAAGTCACAAAAGCATTTAACCAAGTAAAGCAATCAAGATGGATATAAAATTTTAAATGAATTCATAGGTTTTTGGTTCTATGCATGCATATATGGCAGATGCAATTCCATATATGCAATTCTCCTCTGAATAACCAGATAATTATTTGGTTAGAACGTACATCAAAATAAAAGGCAAATTAAGGCTACCAGAAGAAGAAGTACCTCAAACCATACCAACTCTCGCTGCATTTGCAGAGCTACACCCGATACTAGATTCAATTGATTTTGAGGTGCTATTTTTGCAGCCATATGCACTATATTATTACCCTGATCATCCTCATACGTCACTATGACATCCTTGATTGAGCCTATCTCATGCACTAGATTGAAGATACTCGCATGACGATGTAGAACTGCGACATGGATTATAGTTCGATTTTTTTCATCAATTTCCCATACTAACTCAGGATAAGAGCTCATAAGCACTTGCAGAAACTCATAATTGCCCAATTCTGCTGCATCAAATATTAAATTTGAGGGATATTTGATCAACCTCATCACGTCATCATGCTCATCTTTCAAAATTTCTTCCCAAAGGCGTTGGACTAGCTGAAGTGCTTCATCAGCTTGATTTGAATTTCCTTTGAATCCAAGCTTAAAACTTGGGAGGGCTGAGATAAAAAATTTGAAGAACATGAGCAACAAGTTAATAATGATAAAGATAAACATTAATTTTTAAAGAATTCACTCACATGATTTAATGAGTCTACCCCACATTCCTGGACTTTGAGTTCCAAATACTGAAGGCCTTCGAGCCAAGATATGCAAGGCTGTTTTATTTTTCGGCCTATCAGTACGTGCCTTGGCTAATGCTGTATCAGTATCTAGTAACTGTAGGGCTAAATCTGCATATTTTACACAGGAAGTTAAGAATAAAAACGTAAACCAGTACACATATGTTCATTCATTGTTTTTTAATCTGGAACATTCCATAATGTTCCAATGCATGTATAATTTTTTAACATTTGTTCATCATTATTTTCTCTTGACCTGGTTAAATATAAAACAATAAAAACAGAAGTATGATTTCTTTGGTATACCTACCATACAAACCATTGTTGACGCACGAAAAGAACAAGTTTTCGAGGTCAGTTTTCTCCAACGTCCTTTTACTTTTAGGGTACAGATACCATGCCATTTCTGACTGTCCTAACACAGCAGCCATATAGGGTGGTGCCATTTTTTCACCTCCTCGAACTGTCAGCAAAGAATCATTATGTTTTATCAAAATTTGGACAATCTCTACAGATCCTGCCGCGGCAGCAATGCATAGCGCAGTATTATCATTTTTGTCTTGGAGTGCCAAGTCCTCTTTGTTCATGATTTCGACCAATTTCTCCACAAAGTGAACATGTCTTGCTCCAGCTGCAATATGTAGGACAGTGTCCCATCCTCTTGATATGCTAGCACTCAAAAGTCTCCGATCCTTTTCCAAGATTCGTTCAGCAGCTTCCCAATCACCTTTTAGCGCATACTTATATAGAGGCACACATATCTTCAGGTATAGCTCTCCTGTGTAGTTTCATTAAGTAGGCTAAGGTCCATATATAGAAAATATAATTGATATGTTGGATATAGAGTGGTCAAGATATGTTGCAGTACGTTAAGTTAGCTAGTTTTATGAATTTCAAATAGTCCATGCAATTCACCGTCAGATACAACCACATGGATCTACCATTTCATATTGTATTGCTATTTGCTTTACCAATTATGTCAGTATGAATGATATGAAAGGAAACTAACTAGAGATGATACATACTATTGTTGTGTTCTAGTAGATGAAGCGAAGGTCTCTTGGGTTTAGGTAAATCTGCCAAAATGTCAATGGTGGTGGTTAATTGGATCCCAATAGGTGGTACATGTTGTTCTGGTGACACAGACATGGTTCCAGATTGAACATACTGTGTAAACATACCAGCGCGAGCACCTACAAACAAATTATTTGTAGTGAGCTTTAATAGGAATAGTTAACCAAAATTCACATTTTTGTCTTTAATCGAAAGTCAGGAAGAAAAACAAGTGATCAAATAGTATAAAAAAAGGGATTATATATTTTTGAGGGTTACTGGAAATTGTTGTTGTTCTTGTTGTTGCTTTTTTATTTCCTTTAACAAGTAAAATGCAAAATGAATATATAGCTCTGTTACTTTTAAAATTTAAAGATTTTTACTCTTTTTCACTAGTACACTACTTAATTCAACGATTTCGACTGTTGATTCTTTAGATTCCTATGCAAAAATGTGTCTACAGAAAATCAACAATATCCATAATCATTTTGTCATTCAAAATTGTGTAAACAAATATAGTCTATTGGATAAAAAGAAAACGAACATTGTTCTAATCAAATGGTTAAATATTTTGTAGAACTCATGTGTATGTAACTAAAGAATGAATGATTTAGATGATTAAACCACATGTTAAATATAAAAACAACTCATATTTCAAGTTTAAAGAGGTCTTCTCTAAATCATCCCCACACACACACACACAGGGTCCTTCTAGTGAGGGGTCCCTTTTTCTAGTCTATTCTAGGAATTGGGTATTAGACTAACTTTTCGGTCATACTTGATATCTCAACCATTCAGTTTTTAGGTCCTAATGTGTAGATCACTTATAAAAACTTTAAGCTAAATTATCGTTAAGACGTTCAAAACGGCAATTTAAAATTATAAGTATGAACGGTTAAGTTTGTTAGATTTGGTTCTTCTATTGATTTCATCTTGTTTGATACCTTAACTATCACCGATTTTGGCTGAAAATTTACAGAAATGATCTACATATTATGATAAAAAAACTGAACGGTTGAAATGCCGAAATGTGATAAAAAAGTTGTCTAATGCATCATCCCAAAAAAATACAAAAAAATAGACCCCTTAGTGGAAGGGCCTTATATCTGTGTTTGTGCCTGTGTGTGTGTGTGTTAATATTATACTAGTTGAGAACTTTCTAATCAGCAATTTAGGAGACCTACTTTTTGATTACATTACGGCAAATTACCATTATATGTTTATGTATGCATAAACAGATCACTTCTAAAAATTTTCTTCCAAATTGATAATTATTAAGTTAATCAATGGATGAACCAAATATGTCAAACATGAATTGTTCATGTTCATAACAGATAAATCGATTATGAATATTTTAACGATTTTCAATTTGATTGAAAAATTACATCAACAATTTACACATAAATATCTAAACTTCTAATAATTGATTTGTAGAAATGTGATAGAAAAGTGGGTCTAACACCAGAGAGAGAGAGAGAGAGAGAGAGAGAGAGAGGGACGTCTGATAAAATTGACTACAAGGGAAGGATCACGAAAAAGTTAAAAAAATGTGCAGATCATGCATTCAGCACGGAAATTAAACACGGCATTGAAATAGCGTGATCGGTCCTATGTATATTCATCTTTTTTTAAAATAAAAAAAATTGCATGAAGAAAAACTATGGAAGTCATTAAGTTTGAAGGTAATATATATATATATATATATATATATATATATATAACCCAAAACAAACAAATTTGAAGGTAATATAATTTCCAGTCCCCTCCCAGAAATGTAAGATTCCTTTAGATATAAGAAATTGCTATTGAAAATCTGAAACTATTTTGGATAAGAAACAGCTTGCCTGTAATCAAAATAAATCTGAGAGAGAGAGACAGAGAGAGCTATGGATGCAAAGATTGCTTACAGATCGAATTGAAATGGTGTTGAGGCAGCAAGTATCACTCTCCTAGCCTGTAGCAAAGCTCACTTTTGCTTAGTCAGTAAAATCTGAAGCGCATATATATAGGGCCGGAGTCTGAAAGTAGTCATCGATCAACGTATAGAGCACTGCAGGAAATCTACAGTTTTAAGTATATAGAGCTCGCTACCATAAAGCCAGGAAGCCCAATCTCTTACAGATTATAGCCTATAAGCTAGTCTCTAAACTAGTGGAAAGACTTTTAGACATGAATGGACCACAAAAAAAAATGAATGGACCACATGAGGATCAACTGAAAAAATAGCTAGAAAGAGATATAATATCGAACTCACCAGTGAAATGAACTAGTGGTAGGTGTGGACAAAGTATGTGAAGTAATAAAACCCCATATTCCATGGAAAACTTTCTTGATGACTTGACTAACTGTGTGAGCAATAATAATGCTTCCCGGGTGGAGGAACCGGCCAACCATAGAGGACAAACTAAGAATCATCACCAGCCAAGAAAGAGTAACTCGACGACCAAATTTATTATTCAAGTCTCCCACTAATAATTTCTAAAGGAAATTGGTAGGAAATTTCCATCCCCGATCAAGTTGGGGCCCTTGTATAATTTAGAGATTGCACCTAATAAAGTAAAATTAACGACGTGGTGTGATATAGTGTGTTGGTCGAGCGGTCTAGTTTGAAACCCTCAGATCTAGCGTTCGATTCTCAGATCTACCCCGTGACCAGCAGATTTGAGGAACATGGGTTTGTTGAAACACCTAAAGTTCGTGCGTCTGCGGTGCAGTGATTAGTCTAACTATACTGGGATACACTACATGGGTGGTGTGTTAGTTACAGTTATCGTCTTTCCCCTAAAAAAAATAAAATAAAATCAACAAAAAAGACGAATTACGTTTAACTGTATTTTCAATTCTGTCTATCCAATAAAACTAAAGAAAACTTCCGAAAAGAATTTCAGGTTTGAGTGTTTAACTAATTCCAGCAATGAGTAACATTTGCACATGGAGAGACAATGCCGGGGTCAATGACAATAGCAAATTTCATGCATTAATTAAAACCTTTTTCTTCTACTTGATTTCTGTTGGGCATATCCATTCTTAGTACCAGGAACATCTTCCTTCTAACTAATTAACCACCTAAAGAAGACCTGACTATACTCCACTCCATATATTATTAGGAACAGTACAATTGCTTTATTTTAGCTACCTTAGGGTAGTTGTAATTGATCTCAATCGAAAATATAATATTTTTAATGTAGAAGGTACTTTTTTTTTATTGATTGAATGTAGTAGGTACTTCAGATATAGTTCATTTTTTCTTTCTCTTATTTGCAAATCCCAATAGAGTCGAGACAACTATATTTTTCTCAAATCTAAAACAAAATGGTAAAGGTCTCTGAATACAGCGTTATAATCAATAACGTACATCTAGCAAGCTTGTGAGCTACAGAGTTAGATCTGAACAAGGAATATGGCCGGGAAATAGCTAGTTAGGTAACCCTCTAAGCTACTTGATGATCAACAAGAAACGAATATTACTATGACCCTGCTCGATGAGAGTTCTAGTTAGTTTGTTCAGCACTAGCAACACGCACACGTACACATCACCAAAAGAATTTGCTTGCTACTAGATGCAGTACATTCCTTTTCTCTTGGTCTTCACACAATACTCCTGCATTCATAGAACTGTATTCAAACTGTGAAAGATACTGGCGAAGAGAAAGGATTGACTATAATGGTGGATGTACGTACTACGTACTAGTAAATACTTGAAATATTCATTTTCATAAAATTTTAAAGGTCGAATCAAGTTGTTTGTTTCCACGTGATATAAGTTGAATATTGGTTAGGTTTACATGATACATGTACAATTAGAAAGATAGATAGTATCTTGTATAATATGAAGTTTCTAGATAAAGAGTTAGTGGGAGACTTGTGAGTCAAAGTCTTCTAACCTGGCGTCTACTTTCTTTTTGATACTCATCATCCTTTCTTGATCCAAAATATCCTGCGAAAATATCTTGTGGAAAAATTTGAGTGGCCCTAAAGACTGAAGTTTCTGGTCGGGACGTACGAATATTATTTTATAGGTATCTAGGGTTAATTATTGGGGGTCCTACACGTACGTCCCTTTCTAGATTCTTATTACTTTATTCTTTGGATAGTCATGGCTCTAGCAGCCGTCTTCGATCATGCCTTGTTTTTCTTTTGTTAACTTTTTCTACAATACATAATAAAAAATATAATTTCTTTTATTGGATGAGAGATTGGACAACATTAACTACTAAAGATTGAAAAATGAGATCTTAGCTGCCTTTAATCTACAAATGGAAGCCAGGGAGCTTGCATCTGTAAAAATAATGCTTAGAGCAAGTTCACTCATTGAGGTTGACAAGTCAATACTATTAACTGCTTTTTGCCTTTCATTTTCACCATTTAGGTTGACTGATCAGATACTGTTCATAAAAAGTTATTGAATGTGAGTTGCCAGGTCAAGAAATTGACTCTGAAAGTGATCCAAAAGTAACTTTTTGTGAATAGTATCTGACCAGCCAACCTCAACGGGTGGACTTACTTTTAGAAGCCGAGGAAGGGCAAGCCGAAGGTGGCTATACATGCTTTAGTTCTTTTCATTTCTGATGAAGAACTAGTTTCTCGATCTATGAGAACTACTTATAAGGAGGGTGTTCATCTCCACAAGCACCCCAGTTAAGTGCATTAAACGAGCAAATTTAGTTCTCTTCACTAATATTAATTAATTTCTCATGTCCAACACTATTTTTAGCTTTTGTTTTCTATGACATATAACTTTATATTATTGCTCAAGTAGACTTTGTCTCATCGGTTTTTATGCTCAACATGTGATTCGCGTAGCAACACGTAGTTCGTTATTTTGTGGTTCTTAATTATATTGACTTCAAGAAAAAAGTGAGAATTGTTGTATGAACGCATGACTTCATAAGGACCTTAGGAGGGTTTATTGATTAGTGCGAGTCTGTGGAGTACCTAAGAGCATCTCCAACAGGTACTCTATAATTTCTCTATTATAGGGAAGCAAAAATTAAAATCTCCAAAAAAATTTATGCTCCAACTCCAACAGATTCTCTATTTTACAGATTCCATAATTCTTTCCTAAATCCTTCCCTAAAATTTTACAAATTGCTGTAAATATAGGGAATTTTATTTTCTCTCTCATCACTATCTCTATTTTAAGGATAATTATAGGGAATATGTTTGAGCAAAACAGCCAAATTTTTCCCTAAATTGGAGTTTCTCTAAGTTTGTAAGGAAATTACAATCTCAAGACATGTAACCCATAGTTATGGATTAATTTCCACGATTAAGGCGAGTCTCTGGGTTCACATTGTCATATAAATGTAGAATTAATGGTTTGTCACCTTCTAGGATCTTGAAGAAGAATATTACAAGAATCTCTCAATGATCTATCTCTTAATGTCAATGGTACGTATCACGAGATTCGCAATGTGGCTTGTTAGCAGGGACGTAGCCAAGACTAAGGCTGCTTGGGCTGTAGCCCAAGAGAAAATTTGGGCCAAAATCTGTCAAGTAAGGGTATAGTTTAAATAAAAGAAAGAAAGAAATATACTAATTCTTTGTTGCTGCAGGTCGACACTCCCGAGCCTCAGACTCTCCAGCTACAATGATGTTTGGTATTTGTCCGTGAGGTCGGTTGTTGATGATGTTTGATAATTGTTTGTCCGTGAGGTCCTTAAGCTTAGTGGCCATTTAATTTGCATTACTGATTTCATTTTGCTTAGGCCATTTAATGAGAGAATATCTAAGCTTAGGCCTTTCAATTTTGTATAATTTCATATTTGCATTACTAATTTCCATCTTGCTTGTCAATTGTTAATTGTTATATTGAAATGTATGTATATATATTATAGGATCACCGACAACCTCAAAAAAGAGTACTTCACAAAATTTTTGTACGGCTAAAATTAGCCCAACCCTCCAAGGATTCCTGGCTACGTCCCTACTTATTAGAGATATATTGAGGTAGGGGTCATCATTTGGCCCACGGGCCCAAAAACACATGGGCGCCTGTCCCGCCCAGTGGGAAAATTCCGGCCCTGCCCGCAGCAAAGCCTATCTCGGCCCTATCCATTGGGTATGAGGTAGGGCTAAAGCGGAGGGTTCAAAGCCCAGCCCCAGGCCGCAACCCTGCCCATTATATGCCCATAAAAAACCCGGCCTCATAAGCCAGTCGAAAGCTCATTAAATTCTAGTATTAATTTTTGTATGTAGTTATATTGAACTAATTATTGCATTACGCCATATTTTCCTTTAATTTTGTATTTTATTTTGTTCAATCATTAACATATCATAATTTTTTCATTGCTTTTTGTAAATATAATGGGCTAGGCTCAACCCTGCCCACCCAAAAAGCACGTCAGACCCTAAAAAGCTCGTAAGGCCCTGGGCCTTGATTTTTAAGAGAAGCCCAGGTCTGTTGGGCACAAAACATAAAAAAAAAAATTATGCAAGTAATCTATGTTGAAAATATTCTTCAACATATTTTGGGCAAGGCCCTGCCCATTGACTATTAGTGTGCCAGTCAAATTATGGTTAGTTCTTTTGTTATAATATGAGAGAAGATTCTAAATTCCCAAATCAAGTTAGATAAGGAATTCTTGTATTCCAAGTAATTGTGCTTTGTAATCCCTATATATAGGACTCCTATTGTCAATGAATAGACACATCTATTCTCTCTCAATTCTCTCTTTGCATCCTATTTATTTAAATACGTTATCAGCATGAAGTCCTAACCTTGAATCAAATAGCCAAATTCTATATCAAAATACAAAACTTTAAAACCCTTTCAGCCTCCGCCGCATAACTGCAAGCCCTCAACACCAGGAATCCAGAACAGGCGATAAAACCGGCAGGAAACCTACCAAACTGGGCACCAGAAGCTTTAAACTCTCCATAGCAAACTTTCCACCGGTTCACCACCTTCCAAATCTCTGATTGCCACCAAATTCTCGATCCTAGGATTCAGGAACCGAAACAGAACCTCAAGAACTGGTTTAAAAGTCACTGAATCGCCCATCACAGTGACTGAACCTCCTACATAAAAACTTGCATAAGCAGTTTTTGGCCAGGTTCTCCCTCTTCCGGCCAACACCAACTGCCACTAGGCACTCCTAGCAGCCCTGGTCAACTGTAGTACGCCTGCATCAACACACGTGTGTTCTCAAGTTTCGATTAACAAGTAAGTCTTTACATTAGAGTTCCTGCTTTTTGTAATTTACTTTTTATTCTTTCTTTTTCATTGGGGACTTTGCAACCTCCCTTCTCCTTCATCCCACCTTTTTATAATGCGGGTTCAATTTTCCAAAAAGTGGGATCGTGAGGATTCATGTTATATACAAACTAAGAACGTTCGTGATCTTCGGACTAAGAGCGTTTGTAAGCAACGATTTTGAACATATAAACATCGTTGTTTCGGTCTAATCCAAATATTCTTGGAAATTGATTTCTTGGCAGCATTAAGACTCGGAAGTCTTAAATATTAGTTTTCATGGAAGCTTTAACTCCGAAACTAATCCGTACTTGTTTTATTTTTAGGATGTCAAACTCGAACAAATTCAATTTTGTTCCATTGCATTATGCAGGCAAAAGATCCTTAATGTGGGCTCAGGACATTGAGCTCCACCTTATTGCCAGTGATTTAGTACACACAATCTAAGAGCTCTGTTATAAAGGAATTGCTCCAGACCCTCAAACTGAGATCGACAATTCCAGGGCATCTGTCCTGATGAAGTTACACATGGATGGTGACCTCTAGTTTGAGTTCATGAATGAGTATAGCGCTATAAAGCTTTGGTAAGTGCTTCATGAATGTTAAGGTAATGTTCGTGACTCCATCCTTCCGAATATAAAAGCAAAATGGAATGATCCCTTCGCTTCTCTGAATTTACCACAGTCATGCAACTTTATTTGAAAGCTCTTCGCATCAAAGCAATGATGCACCTCTGTGGAAAGACAATCACATAAGAACAATCAATTGAGTAAATCATCAACATCTTTCCTGCCTATGCTATGAGGTCCTCTGCTTTCTTTCGGACTCATATAAATGCAAGGCAGCTCACAAGTTTCCAACAGTTTATTGAAGGTATGGCCACTGCTGAGAGACATGACAATGAACTTATGAGGAGAGAAATTGGTAGGTTTTGTGATGGCCACCAAGAGTATCATCCCATGACTAGAGAAAGTCGCCATAGATGTCATGATCCATACAATCAAAATGCTTAGGAAGGTAATTGCCAAAGGCGACGTTCACGCGACCATAGGGTTAGAACTCATAGTGCCAACATTGGCCATGGTTGTGATTTTTCAATGCCACCGGTCTAAGGACCATGCACATCACCCCAATGCCCCTTAATCAAGGGAGAATCATCTTCATGGTGTTTATTTCTGATATGGAATGTCAAATTAATGGACCTGAGTTTGCAATCTACCTAAGAAGGTACGTGCCTCCTGGTGATCAAGACATCGAATTAAAGAAGACATTAAATTTGGTGATGAAGATGTTAATGTCTGAGATTCAGCGGTAGCCAAATATTGTTTAACGCTAGACCGGACTTGGACTGTTGCTGAGGAAGTTGCATCACTACTGCTACCTGTCAAGTAAAATACAAAGGGCATCAGAGGGAGGCCGCAGTTACCGGTCTTCTCTACTCTGATGCCAAAGTCAATCAATATATTTATGTTGAAAAAATAACGTTAGGTGAGTGATAAATGCGTAGTTAATGAGGGAAGATAAGTAGACCTTTTACAGGTGAGGGAGAGACTGATTTCTTCCTTGTTTTTGATGTGGGACTGATGTGCTTCAATTTCCAGCTTCTGATGCTTCAGTGAGGTGATATTGGCGGGGCGTGTCACGACATGTCAGAAGTGATCTCAAGCTGAGCTGGAGTTTAGCTGAAAGCTTGTTTGGTTGTGTTTCCATAGGTCACACCCCTGATAATTGTTGTTACCGCCAGTGGTAGTATTCCCTACAGAGAGAAGCTGTGTATGAATGCATATGGCTAAGATTCATAATTAGAAATATTCGAGGAACTTGTGGTTTGAAGTCTACCACAGATGAACTTACATGCATTTATGAGGATAATGCAGCATGTATTGAAAATGAAGCCAGGTTTCATCAAAGCGACAACACCGAGTATATATCGCCAAAATTCTTTTATAATCAGCAACAACAATCAATTCTAAAGTTGAAGTAAATCAAATCCGATCAAAGGATAATGTAGCGGACTTATACACTGAGCTGTTACCTAAATTCACCTTCGATAAATATGTGAAGAGCATCGGATTTAGAAAGTTATCCGAATTCCCGTGATTGTAGCAATTAGGGGGAGATGTCGACATGTTCGATCTCGAAAAGTGAAGGATGTGTTATTGTTTGAGCCCAAAAGTATTTTTGGCAAGATCCTTTGGTGGTTTTAGCATAGCGGGCCAATACCTGCGGCCTAAAAATAAGTCTACTTAGGTTTGGGTTACAGCGTCGCCCATTCCAGAATCCATAAGGAAAACGAAACCTTATTGGAATCAAGTAGCGGAGATTGAATAGGAAACGACAATCAATAATCCTTCGATGGCAAAAAACAGTCGAAACCCTAGTATAAATACCAGGTTTCAAGGACGGAAAAGACACAACTCTCAACCTAATCAAACAGATTATCAAAGCCTATCCGGAGCAAACCTACCTGCAACCTGCTTACAAATCAGCGAAGCAAGGGTAACGCCCTCGCAACCCAGCGAAGCTAAAGTCATGCTTTAGAAAACCCTGTGCTTTCTCCTCAACTTTCCGGTGATTGCTCTGCTCAACCTACAACGTTGAGTATCGACTCAGTTTCACGAAGAGATCACATACAAAGTCCTTACCCGTAAGGCAAAGAAGTCCTTTCTGAAAGGCGTAGAAAAGAACCTTGTGACGAGGTTGGTGCTCTCCTCGTCCATATCGTTTGATTCAAGAAGTCAGATCAAGGGACTCCCCGACGATTGCACCCTACGGTGCTGGCACGCCTGCACACATGCTCAAAAGAGACAGTTTGCAAGCCATCTGGTTTTGGAGCGAAACGTTTTGGCACGCCCAGTGGGACTTTTGCATAACGTGTTTTCGTGAACGTAATCATTGGAAAGTCAAGCGAGAACCCTTACCAAAAGGTTTACGCTAACTGCCCAAAGCTTAAGACCTCCAGTTACAGACCACATTCTCACGCGGACTATTGTGGTCTTTCTGAAGAACAGTTGACAGAAAAGTTCTTTCTCGACTCACCATCATCAGACATGTCAATTATACCTGCGACAAATCAGCTATCCGCCACTGAGGGCGAGAAATCTCCTACTGTAGAGGCATTATCCTCCGCAGCCACAACGGATGAGGAGACCCTTGAAGCTGAATTTGAACCCATCATCATCTCCAAGGATGCTAGCCTGGACGAACGTATCCGTATCCTTATGCTCAACAACGAGAATTTCAGAAAGCATCTCGCCACTTCGATCACAAGATCGGAGCAGCAGATGCTTAATTAATGACCAGCGAATGGAACAGAACATTCAGGAGGCCAAAGAAATCGCTTTGCTAAAGAGGCCCGAACGCATGCTGACAAAATTGCTGACACCACTCATGCGTAGTATGATGAAATTCTGAGTGTTGTTAACACTGTTAGCACCCAAAGCAAAGACATTGTGGCCAACATCGCGGCCATACGCAAAGACGGTGCTAACCTTGCAACAGAGGTCGCCATACAGAGAGTCGAGCTGAACCAGGCTAAAGAGGTTTTGAATAAAACTTTGGGAGATCCTAATGCCATCCTTGGTTCACTTGGCCAACCCTCTGGGTCTGGAAAGTATATACCACCGAATGCTCGAGAAAAGGCTAGCAGTAGCACCGCTACACCATTTACACCAGCCGTTACTGCGTCAGTTAAAAGCAAGGAAAAAGCTCTGGTGATTGGTGGAACAAAAGCTACTCCTCAAGCCTCGCAGAAGAGTAGGATCCTGAAGACTGGTGAAGGTACTCCTACTGACCCTGTTCGATTCACTCAATACGACAGTGATGGAGCGGAGAATGTTTACCTTGAACTCCCAGATAATTATTATGGCATTGACCAGATAGGAAACCCAATCAAGATAACGGCTCTGATGAAGGATTCATCCCCACCAGCGGTGACTCTCCAACAGCCTATTTCCAGAACCGTTCGGCTGGGTGAGGGGACAATGACAGCTAGCCAGGCCATACCATAACAGACAGCTTACCAGACTGTGGCAACTCTTCCTCCCCCTCCCGGTCCAGATTATGTGAGACGCGATGAGGTTGAGGAGATGATCAGGATGGCCAACCCTAGGGCCCAGGTGGATGGAATCTATGAGGGACCATTCCGACCGCATATAATGCTCGCGCCTTTTCCCAAAGGCTACAAAAATATAATCTTTTCTACTTTTTCAGGGGAAGACACCGAGAATGCGGTAACTCATTTGGCCAGGTTTAGAGTGCAATGCGGCTAGTATCAGAATGATGAAATCCTCAAATGCAGGATCTTTGGCACCTCCCTTTCAGGAGCTGCTTTCAGATGGTTTCTAAGCTCCGCCCAAGATCAGTGGCTGATTGGCCAACGATGGAGAAGCTCTTCTAAGAAACGTTTGGAACCACAGAACCAGAAGTTGACTTGGCTTCTCTCACTCAGATGTCTCAGCAACCCACCGAGTCTGCCGTGGCATACCTTCAACGTTTCCAAATTCAGAAGGCTAAACTGCACATGGTATTGCCTGAGAAAGAAATGGTTAAGTTGGCAATCAAGGGTTTGGAGCCCCGCCAGCGAAAGAAGCAATATGGTAGCATGATTCAATCCATGGGAGAACTTATTACGGAGGTCAGCAGGTTTGAACATCTTCTTAAGGAGACTGACGCCAGAAAGAATTCATCCAAAGGCACTTACATGCCAGGAAAACACCGTACAATGTCAGTGTTGAGCTATCAACCAGCTACTTATGATCCTTATTACCACCATCCTGGCGAAGAAATTGTCCAGTTCGAGGAGGATAAAGAAGAGAATGATGTCTCTGCCTTTGAGCTGAAAGGAAGAAAGAACTCTGCTTTAAAGAAATTGAAAATACCCAAGGAACCTATCAAGCTCAAGTCTGTAGCCTTCACTAAACCTGAGTTCGCGACGTATACATATGATGCCAACAAGGCACATGAGATTTTAGATGAGATGATCACCGCGAAGATGGTGAAGACAAACTTCGGCCTTTTCCCTCGACCAGATCAGCTAAAAGGAAAAAAGTATTGCAAATTCCACAACCTGTGGAATCATAACATAGTTGATTGTGTCAAACTAAAGAATCAGATTCAGGTATGGCTTAATAATGGTAGTCTGCAGGTAGAAACTCCGGTGACCGCGGCAGCACTAGTAGACCTGAACCCTTTTCCTGATACTGGGGTCAGCATGGTCGAGGTCAACTGGACCAAACAGAACCAAAGGAAACCAACCTTGGATTTGACCACTAGTGAAATAGAAGAAAACGAGGACGAGATCCCAGGCAAGAAGAAGGCTAGACCTACAAGCGAGCCCTCATCAGTGATCATTTGCTCGCGATGCAAGGAAGAATGTGGCATCCCAGTGTCACACGAAGAAGTCGAGCAGACTTTTCGCTATGGCTCTTTCCCACCAATTAAGTGGGCTTCACCATCGCGAAATTATCAACCTTCTAGCCCCAAAGCGAGAGGTAAAGAGGAATCACCACCATCCCCAAAAGATTCAAACTTGTTTAAAAAGTTGAGAGCGGCCACAGCCGAACAGAGACGAGGGGAGGAACAAAGACGTCCTAACAAAACCTTACATCCCACCTGCTTCAACCTCCACTATCAAAGAAGGAAGATGGTACACAAGAGAGAAAGGGAAAGCGGTGGAAATCAGCCCTTCTAATAAAAGGAAGCTACAACGTAGGTTTGGAGAGGCCAAGCGAACACTAGAGGCTCTAGATCAGGGCCTGATTAAACCCTCACAATTGGTCAAATCTCCATAACAATACCAGATGGAAATAGTGGTACTGGCCTCTAAGCCATTATTGGCTCCCCGCAGTTTCCAAAAGCAAGCATGATCAGAGTCAGGGGACACTAAGCCCAGTGTTTTCTGCAGGATTACAAAAGACAGGACACCTCCGCCAGTTAGGAAAGAAAACTCGCCATCTAGGCGACCACATGTCAGACGCAGGTTGTTTCGCGAAGAACCAGAAGGCAAACCCTCCGTCTTTGGGAGACTGGGGGGCAAGGACAACACCGCAGAAGCTTTACAGTGGAGACTTAAAAAGGTCCAGAGCGTAGTGATAACACCCTTGAAGGAAAGCTCAACATCATAGCAAAGTTCAGAACCTCCAAAGCAGTTGGAAAAGGAGCAAGAACATAAACAAGTTGAAGCGAAAGGCCTCATAGAGGATTCCTTGGTCGATCGACTAGTCAAACAGTTCAACACTGACGTATGAATGGACGGGCTGCGACTGGATTTATCAGAGCTATTGTGTTTCGTCAACTCTCCATCAGGAGCTGATGATGTAGAACAGGGTCACTGACCAGGCTGAGGTGATCAAGGCAGATCCTCGCCCATTTCCTATTTCCGCAAATTACATAGATGCCAGGTATTACTTGGAGCAATCACTCTATTGAGGTTAGTGGCATCGATCAGAAAGGCCTGCCCCATAAGGGTGATGGCCTCAGAATTAGCATAGTGGGGGCTCACGCTCGAGAAGGAAGACCTAGAAGGCCTGGCCACGCTGTGCCCAATCCCATAATTGATTGATGGATTACGACATTCCACAAGAAGGTTTGAGGCCCTCCACTCTCTGTACAAACGTCTATCCTCGTACTTGGTGGAGAAGGAGGCCTATGATAGAATTGCGACTCTAGAAATTGTCAACGAAGAATTCTCTAACCAAGAAGCGGAGGAAGAAGAAATCCAGCTAGTACCAGCAGCATTGGATGACACACATCCCAAGGTTAGAGACCCTACCGAGAAAGTTAACCTTGGAATGGCAGCTGAGCCTATGGAAGTGGCTATCAACATGTATTTAGAGCCTAGCGAGAAACAGAGGCTCATCGACCTATTGCAAGAATTTAAAGACTGCTTCGCGGAGAAATATGAAGACATGTCAGGCCTGTCACAGGACTTGGTATGCCATCAACTGCCAACACTCCCTGATAAGAGGCTTGTGAAGCAAGAGCCACGAACAATGAACTCTGAGACCCAAGTCCTGGCCAAAGAGGAGGTTGAAAAGATGCATAAGTCAGGCATCATAAGAGTGGCCAAGTACAATCAGTGGCTATCCAATATAGTACCTGTACGCAAAAAGAATGGCAAAATGAGGGTCTGCGTGGAATATAGAGACCTTAATTCAGCTACACCTAAAGATGTCTACCCCATGCCGGTCGTAGATATGTTGGTAGACGCAGTAGCAGGGCATGAATTATTATCCTTCATGGACGGCATAGCAGGGTATCACCAGATTTCGGTTGCAGAGGAAGACAGACATAAGACCGTGTTTCGTTACCCTGGGTTCACAGGTGTTATCGAGTACGTGGTCATGCCTTTTGGACTGAAGAACGCGGGAGCGACCTATCAGCGTGCTATGAACCTGATTTTCCACGACATTCTTGGGAAGATTTTGGAGGTTTATATCGATGACGTGGTCGTGAAGTCAAAGAAGTGTGGAGACCACATCTTGGATCTCAGAAAGGTTTTTGAACGCATGCGACTACACATACTCAAGATGAATCTCACTAAGTGTGTTTTTGGGGTACAGGCCGGAGATTTTCTGGGATTTATAATCCATCAAAGGGGCATTGAAGTTCTTGAAGACAAGGCTAGTGGGGTAATTAACGCTTCTCCCCCGCGCACAAAGAAGGAGTTACAGCGACTACTGGGTAAGATCAACTTCTTACGACGCTTTATCTCTAACTCTGCAGGGAAAATCCAGCCTTTCTCCCCGCTGTTGAGGTTACAGGGGTAGAATAAGTTTGTATGGGAACCCAAACATCAAGAGGCTTTCGAAAAAATAAAGGCCTATTTGGCGAGTCCGCCAGTGCTTGTTCCCCCAAAGCCGGATTCCCATTAAAATTGTATATTTCAGTAGCTGAAGCCTCCATTGACAGCCTACTCGCTCAGGATGATGAGGAAGGGATCAAACATGCCATCTTCTACCTCAGTAGGACACTCACAGATTGTGAACAAGGTATACTCCAATGGAAAAGCTGTGTCTTACGCTATACTTCTCAGCATGCAAGTTGAGGCATTATATGTTATCCTTCACAACTTGCATCATCGCTCAACCCGACTTGGTTAAGTATAGCTGTCGCGACCTATTCTGAGGGGTCGTATTGGCAAGTGGGTGCTAGCCTTGTCAGAATTCTCACTCCTATATGTTCCACAAAAGGTAGTAAAGGGTCAAGCCATTGCGGATTTTTTAGCGCATCACCCTATGCTTGACGTTCCGGCGGTGAGAGATTTAGAAGTTGCTGTTACAACAGTGGATCGCCCGGATTTGGCTTGCTTACCAGAATTCGCCCATTTATATCAAGCAATGATCTCCAGCCCTGGATATTGTATTTCGATGGCTCCAGAACAGACACGCGAGCAGGGGCACGAGTTGTCCTGGAAAATCCAGCAGGCGATCGTTTTTCATATTCCTTCTAGTTAGAGTTCTAGTGCACCAACAACCAAGCAGAATACGATGCCCTCATTATAGGCCTGGAGTTGATACTAGAACTCGGAGTGCGACACGTTCAATTACGCGGCGATTCTTTACTCGTGATCAATCAACTCTGTGACGCATATAAGTGCTCAAGTGCATTGCTCGTGCCATACTTAGACCGAGCGCTTGAACTTTTAGTCCAGTTTGAGGATGTGGACTTAGAACATATTCCCCGCGAGCGCAACTTTGCTGCTAATGAACTGGCTCAATTGGCTACAAGAATTACTTTGAAATATGGCGTTCGCGAACGGATCCTCAAGGTGGAGAAATGCATGTTGCCTTCTTGGTTCGTGCGTTCTAACCTACCAAATGAACCGATGGTCGCTGTTTTAGAGCCTATTAATGTGGACTGGCGTATTCCTTTGATCGATTACCTTAAGCAGCCTGGCCCCACAGCAGATAGAAAGATCCGTTTTCTGGCTTTGAATTGTTTCCTCTGAGGAGACGAACTACGCCGACGTGGCGAAGACGGCATGGACTTCAGCTGTGTCTATAGTCATGACGCTAAGCGCTTAATGTGAGAAGCACATGCAGGTGTGTGCGGAGCTCATCAGGCAGGTCCGAAAATGTACTGGCTCATCAGGAGACATGGATATTACTGGCCCAGCATTTTGAAAGACTGTATCGCTTTCGTGAAGGGTTGCCAGGACTGTCAGGCATATGGACCAGTCCAGCATATTCCCAATATCCCCATGCAGCCTATTATCAAGCCTTGGCCTCTGCGTGGCTGGGCACTTGACTTAATTGGAATGATTCATCCTCACTCTACACTCCAGCACAAGTTCATCATCGTCGCTACAGACTTTTTCACTAAGTGGGTAGAAGCTACACCTTTGAAAGAGGTTTCTGGGGCTACCATTCATCAATTTATTTTTCAAAATATTATATGCAGGTTTGGCATCCCATAAGTATTGGTCTCAGATCGGGGGGGGGGGGGGGGGGGGGGGTGTAAGCGTTCATGGGTGGTGATGTGGAATAGCTAGTCAATGATTTGGGCATCCAGTTTGTCCATAGTACGTCCTATTACGCTCAATCCAACGGACAAGAGGAAGCCAGTAACAAGAACATCATCACCTTACTAAAAAAGATGCTTGTAGAAAACCCTCGCCAATGGCACGAGACACTTTAGGCTTACCATACCTCTAAACGAAATCCTACTGCTACAACACCTGTGAAGACCCAAATTTTCATATAATAAATTTATGTAATTCAATAATTGTTATATTAATTGAAATATGATATTTGAGATTAATTGGAATGCCGTGGTTTGAGAAAGTTGGTTTCGAATGATTTTATTTTCGAAAACGAACGTTATTTAGGGGGTTGTGAAAATCGACTTTATACGTTCGAAATTTGGGAAAACTTCTTTCATGAAAGTTGTAGAGCTCGTCGATACGAGTTCGTGCATATGTGGAACGTAATATTCGGAGATCGTATGAATAAGTTATGAATATTTGAAAATTGAAATTTTTCTATAAATAGTGTGGAAAATCAGACTTTTCATTAAGGATGAAAAATGTCAAATTTTACACATCAGTCCCCCCCCCCTCTCTCTCTCTCGCGCGAGCTGCAGACCCTCGGCTAACCCGATCCAGACCCGACCCGACGCACACGCTGCCACGGGCCTCCGCAGTCGCCGACCCGGGCTTCCACGAGTGCGCCTCGAGCGGCCCAGTCGCTCCCTGCCCTCGCTTCGCCCCGCGTTTGCTCCCTCCCCTGGATCGAAGCCACTTTTCGAAGCTTCCAACCCGACCCGGCAGAAACACCATTTTTCCTGCGGAGCACGGGCCAACCGACCCCATTTTCGTGACATGCTCTTCCTCCTGATCATCCCCATATGTGGCTTACGTCAAGATTTTGAGTGTAGATTGGTAGATAAAGAGTCGAAGGTTTTGACATCTGACAGGACCCACCCCTAATTTCACCCTGAAATCCGAGGTGGCCCTGTGGGGCCCACCTTAGGAATAACTCTACCAAAAATTTAGCAGAGTCACCCCTAAAATGGACTACCCAAAAACCTATAAATAACACATTCACACTTCTATAAACCATCCTTATTCTTCTGGAGCCACCCTGCTCCCCAAATCACAACAACTCCACAATTTACAACTAAAATACGAATCATACAACATTTATCCCACAGGTTATCAGAGCAATCTAAAAGAGAAAGAGAAAATAAAATACAGGTAGGTTCCACAGTTAACCTACAATGAAGACAAGAGCAGCAGATGCTATGCCTCGAATCCTACTATGCCGAACCAGCTACTCTGCAGACTGGGCATTTGAAAACGAAGGGCCTAGGGGAAAAGTATATAAAAACGTTAGCGTGAGTGGACAAAAATAAGTAATTGTAAGGAGAAAATAAATTTATACTTTCCCGCACATATCTTCTTAAAAACCCGATGCATGCAGCAATTTAAAGAAACACAGTAACTTTAGTTCAGCTCAAGAAAACCGACTAGCCCCGCTAGTCACAACCGAGCAAAGGAAAGAATTCCGATACTCAAGAAAATAAGACCAGCCCCTCTGGTTAGGGAAATCGAACTAGCCCCGCTAGTCAAAATAATAAAATAATATATAGGGAAGAAAGTATCACCATACGATAGAAGGGAGCCTCTCGGCTCGGGTCGGAGTGTCCCACACTCTGGAGCATCCCATGCTCTGCTCTACTCACCCACGAACACATAGTAAGCAGGGAGGAGTACTAATAGGCTAGCTAGCAATAAAATATATCGACCCAGGTATGGTGGGTAAAAACCATACGAAAATTGAAAATCAGTAAGACATCCCCAATGTCTTACAAGAAAAGAAATTTAGTCCAGCGACGTGACCCCGCACGCCAATATAAATTCGGAATCATAAACCAACAAACGGAAATCAAATAAGTTCCTAAGTTCCGATGAAAAATCCCATTTCCGAGGATTCCTCGGAAAAAGCAAATCCGCTAATAAATAATACTTTCATTTCTGGAAATAATCTCGGAAAACAACTCGTCGAAAATTATTTCAGATAACAAATTTAAAATGAAGCATAACAAATTCCAATCCGAAATTCGAACGATAAATAATTCCACAATTAAAAATCGGATAATATGCTCGATAAATTAAAACAATAATTTAAATTACTAATCCATTTCCCAAAACAAAATCAATAATCAATATCAATTTCCCGAAAGTAAAATATAATAATATGTTCATTAATTAAGTAAATACTTATTTCGGAAAATCAATTGCATGCATCAATATTTAGAAAACCAAAAGTCCACTCACAGTATACGGCTAACGTGGTATCCAAGCGTAAGGATCCTCGTCGAGTGATGAGTCGGTACCTCGTCCTGTACATAATTATTCGTAACTAACAATTACCGGACGGAAGAAAATAATGTTACGATAAACAATAATTAAATCCTAAACTCATAACCTCAATTCCTCCAATTCTCTTCTACAACAAACCAAACTTCACCAACACCGCCCAATCGTCAAATTCAGACTTTACAACAATTATGGAGAAAATCCGACAATCGGATTCATGATTAACATTAATCGAAATCCAAATCTTTAGAAATTTATAACCGATTCAAAACTCTACCAATCCTCACCAAACTTCATATACAAGTTCTAGGATAATTATAGGATTTAACTAGTCAGAAATTGGAATTAAACAGTTACCCTAGCCACCGCTACCGCCACCCACAGTGGCGGCGCCGCCACCAAAATCACCAGCTCCAATGGCCACCAAATTTTGGCAGCAGCACCTTCTCAACACACCCATTAATTCTCCCAACTATGACCAAGTCAGAAAATGAGTAGAAGTACCTTAACAATTAAGGAGAAGTTTGTACCCGAATCGTGAATAGTAACCCGAAATTTCAAATCTTCAATTCCTCCTCTACACTGCAAATCGTGGCTCAAGGCTAGGGGGGAAATGATCCTTGGCAAAAACCCGACCTTCGACGCTGGTTTGGTGGCCGGAAATGGCTGGAATCGCCGGAAATCGACGAAACACCCAAACTGCTACAGTGAACTTCAAAGCTTAAATCCGAGTTCCACGGGCGGAGCCACCGCAAAATACCACCACAGGCGCCTAGAGGGAGAGGAGGTGAGTCCAAAGATGCTGGCTTTACGTCGTCAGGTGGCCGGAGAAGGAAGAAGGCCGGAGTTGCAGAGAAGGCCGAAGAGAGAAGAAAGAAAGAAAAAAAAACGCGGGGGAGGAGGAGAGAGAGAGAAAAGAAAAGTTACCGGCCCCAACAATAAAAATTCAAATTTATACTTTTTACCATGAACAGTAACTTTAATATTTCGCTTATAACTTTCGCATACGAACTCCGATTTTTACGAACCACATATGCACGCGCTCGGTTTAACGTCCTATACAACTTTCATGAAGAACATTTTCTCAAATTTTGACCCGAACAAAAAGTCAATTTTTAGGGCCACTAAAAGTATCGAAACAAAGTAAAAATGAAATTAGTTATCATTTACCGTCCAAATGACTAGTAAACGGGTAAATTTAGGTTCGGGACGTTACAACATCCCTGATTCAATCTGGAAACTGATCAGAGGGACGAGATTAATCCAACTTCAAAGCCCGATCTAGGACGATGTAGACCTTCTCTCGAAAAAAGTCAGGTATTAAAGTTGCTCACAATTTCATTTTGTAGAAGTTTGTAGTTGACGACTTTTACATCTAAGGTGGTTGACCGGCGTTGACCGCCGCGTTAACCTCCGTCTGACCGCCGCGTGTGGCGGCGCGTCGGACCAAATTTTGAGTTTATATTATCTGGACGATGATCTATGCATCCATACGAACATTTTGATATATAACATGGTCATGTTAGAAAAAGTTGATAAATAGTCAACTTACGTTTTGACGTTACTATTTACGGTTTTACAGTTTACCTTCGGTTTACGATTTACGGAGATCAGACCATCGGTTTTACTTCAAATTTTAATATGATGTTCATTTGACTGTCCTGATAACTTTGTGTGGTCACTGGCGAAGATACGACCGTTGGATCTTCGTATAATTGTAAAATAATGATTCGGGAGGCGATTAGTGAAGATCCGTCCGTCGGATTTTCGTATAATTTTGATAGGATGTTTCCAAGGGCGATCCGTGAGGATCTAACCGTTGGATCATCATTTAAATTCGATCCGACCGTTGGATCGTCTTTATTTTAAAATTCGACCGTTGGATCGTCTTTATTTTAAAATTTGACCGTTGGATCATCATTTAAGTTTATTTCATGCTTCGTTTGCTAAGTAAAGACCATACTTGATTAGGTACTTGACGGCTTGAGTTGACGAGCATTTGGATTATTTTGATTTATATTTAAGTGAAGACGCAACGGGAGTTTCGAGGTGAGTAAAACTTACGTAGATCATATTACGAACCAATTACCTTAAATTATTTATTTTTGTAATTGTGTGAAAAATATTTATGGATTAAATATTTGTTTTTAAAATCATATGGACTTGATCAACTACGGTACATAGGTAAGTAAAATGAATTTTAATTATACAAATGAATTTCACGATTTTCTTGTGTGAACTATAGATGGTATTAGTAGTCATTCCTGAGTGGATGATTACGTATATATATATTTACGTGGATTATATATATTGATTTATGTGATTTGGAATGATGATTTGGATTTTATTTAAATGCTTAAATTTCATAATAATATTATGTATGTTGGATGAGTTGATTTCATTGTGTGAAAACATATTGTTGTACTCATTATGGATTTAGAGTCAACATAGTGACCAGTATGGGGGAATTGGATGCTCTAATTCTAGGTGAATGATGGGATACGATTGGTTAAGTATGTACAATTATCGGACGTTCTAAATATGTATATAAGTATACATATTGATGAAATACGATACAGATAAATATGTCAGATGCCATAACTTAGGCCAGGTGACGAGCTACGATTCAGTTAGAGCTCTTGTCTATCAATACCGTATTTTTATAAATACGATTTCGGGGTTTTGAGAAGAAAGATGTGAATTAGGGTTTTGGTATTATTTTGTGATTGGTGATGGAATTGAGATTGTTAGTTTTTTTGTGGAGTGTTGACTTGGGTGATAATAATTATGATTTAATTAAACAACCGTTCTTTCTTTTTACTCATACAAGCTTTCAAAAGCTTACCGGGTTTTGTGTTATTGCAATCTGGTACACTATTCAAATTGTGTAGCGGATATTCCTGCAGGTCAGGATAACCAAGGAGGTGACCGTGTAGTTTAGGAGTTGCAATATTTATTTGCTTTTCATTTGAGTGGTGATATTTGTTATGCTCATTTAGAGCTTTACATTTTATTTGGTGAGTGAGTTGTAATAATTAACCGAGACTAAATTCGGTTTTTGAAATTAAATTGTGTGGTGAGGTTGTTAAGGAAAAGAAATTTTCAGGATGGTTATTTTAAGTTGTAGTAATTCATGTTTCGGATTTTGAATTTTTATTCTAAAATTCGGAGCGTGACAACACCATATGCTCTGATGTTTGGTCATGATGCAGTCATTCCTTTGGAGCTCAATGTTTGATCACTGCGCGTACAGGATCAGCATCATTTGATTGGCGAAGATTACGTTCAGGCGATGTGGCAAGAGCATGAGGACTTAAGCAAAAAACGCTTAGAGGCTTTGGATTGTTTGGTACAAGAAAAACAGCGCATCGCTCGCGCCTATGATAAGAGGACGCGTGGCTGCAGTTACAAAGAGGGTGACATCGTTTGGAAGGTAGTGCTTCCCTTTGGCGAAAAGTTGACCGGCCGCGGTAAGTGGTCTCAGCGCTGGGAAGGGCCTTTTGTTATTCACCAAATTTTGGAGAGCGGACCTTTCCACCTCAAAGATTTGGATGGTGAACTCCACCACAATCCCATCAATGGTCGCTTCCTCAAAACGTATTATCCCAGTGTTTTGGAGTTCGACAATCCTCTAAATTCTTCAGTTTCTGGGGCCGGGGGGGGGGGCAAGCTTAGTGTTCCTTGGTTCACTTCATGTAGGCCTTTTCTGTGGCCTCATCCCTCTGTATTCGCTCCACCTACGAACACTAAGGGGCAATACTATGTAACCAATTTTCGTTGCTTGTTTTGAATAGTCTTTTACCAATGTAGCCTAGTGTTCCTTGATTGAGGCTACTGGATTTGCGTTGCTTGTTTTGAATAGTCTTTTACCAATTTTCTGTTCAAATTTTGAAAATTTTCTTGACAATATGTGTTAGGAATATATATATGTAAGGGCCTATTCCAGAGGCCTTATATTTGTTGCCACAATAACAAAATCAGAAAATTTTCATTGTATTCATAAAGTGGCTTTGCAGCCAGAAGCAACAATTACCTTTACAGTTACAAAGCCAAAAGTGGCTAAAACAACTACTGGGATTTCAGATCTTCTAAGAGCTTCTGGATCTTGCGTAAAAAGGGGGCTGGGGAGTGATCATTCTTCCTTTTCATCTCTTCACCCTCCTCTGATCTGAGTTGCCGCTGCATTCATCTATACTGGAAGGAGAAGGAAGGAAATAACCCATCACAACACTTCCAGATGGTTATCCTCCGGGATGGAGATGGTGTCTTCAGGAGAGCGCGACCAAGTTGCTTAATCTACCTCCGGGGGCAAAACAAAAGTCATTTCATCAGACCCCAGAGGTAGACTGAGGAAGAAGAACGATAGGCCTAGTGTGGCCTTCCGCCCTTCTTCGTTTTGCTCCACGCTGAAACATCTGAGGAGAGGGAATCCCCAGATTATACTATTCAGCGTTAGGAGCATCGCGTGTTCTTCAGTCTAACAGAAACCGGTGAATCTCGTCTGGGTTTCCAAAGACCAAAGACATGCGACTGGATCTGGGATTAGGCTATAAAGCCTACCCAGACCATGAGATTAAGCTATAAAGCCTATGGTTTAGAGGCTAAGGGCGAAATCGTGTGGGGAAGATTTTAGGAAAAGAAGGAAGAGAAGCAAGGCTTGTAAGAATATTTCTGGGAAAGCCATGTTCGTGTTTGCTTCATTTCTCCGAAGTACAGCTATTTATAGAGCCAACCTCCGTGGCCAAACCGTTCGATGGGCAGTTGGAGTACTTTCGATGCCATCAATAGGAATATCAATAGAATTGAATGAGAGATCTCGGAAATGAAGGAACTGACAACGCGTGGAAAGTGGAGCAGTCTTCAAGGAGATAACCGCTTCGCTCCATTCCAAGATCATCTTTTCAATTGGCATTAATACGCATAAAAGCCGGAGTTAAAACACTTCCCGCGTATATGAACAAATATTTGGGCCAAGTAATGTGGGCCGTATATTTAATTAAATAATGATAATAATATTGTTCATACAAGAAAATGGGCCTAATGATAGAGGCCTAAAGATTTCGGCCTGCATAGGACAGACGGATGAGATGTTGATCCAGGCGAAAGCTGGCATCGGCGGCTGCTCGTTCTGCTTGCTGGGCCGCTTCGCGAGCCAGAGCCAGATCCTGGGATAAAGTTTTAGAGGCGGCTAGTGGTTGTTCTATCAAAGACTCCTCATGGGCAATCCTTGTAGTCACAACATCTAGTTGGGCTTGAATTTCCCGAAGTTGAGACCGGAGGTGATTCTGCGCGAGCCTCAAATCTCTGATCAGGACAGCACGGTCACTTAAGAAATCGCACGAGCGGTCCATCCGTTGAGAGAGAGTTTGATAATGTGCCTGGGTCTGTCTGGCTTGCGCGTTCGCGGCCGCCCTCTCTTTCAGCCATTGGGGAAGTGCCTCCAACAGTTCATCGCCTTTGCGGAATTGATCCTTAGTGATAGCGTGCTCATGAAGAAGAACTTGGAGGTATTCCAGGACTCTAGCAGGTGCGCTAGGCGTCATGATATCAGGTCCCAAGAGACGACGAAGGCCTTCTCTAGCATCATCAACTACCCCAGATGGGATAACTTCAAGCACGCGAGCCAGTCTCTCTAATATGGAGGAAAGCGCAGATGACGAGTTTGGTTCTGCATCAACAGGAGCCTCTGGGGGCTCTGCGGCAGGAGTCTACTCATGCACTGGCTCAGGATTTTCTGCTTCCTCCTCTACTTCAGGTGCTCGGGGGATAACTTCCTGATCAGCCAAGTTATCACCGTCCGTTTCAGCAGGGTGATCGACAGCTATCTTCTCCTCAACAGCGACAGTTGCGTCCTCGCGGGGAACAGCGTTTTGACCATACAGAGAGATGTTAGAACACAAAAAGAAGTAGGAATCAGAATTCATCACTTGGTAGAAATTGTACCTCTTTAGCAGGAGGCTCGTAGAGAATCGCTAGAGGCACTGGTTCTTGGGCGGTTTTCGCTAGAGTCTGGAACCAAGTCAAGCACTACTTGCTCGCGAGAAGTATCTGGTGGTAGTTCTCTTTCTTCAACTTCAGGCGAGTTATCATCGAAGACCTGCACTGGAACCAGGGCCAATTGGAGGTCACTTGTGCTCTTAGGTGGAGGTACAGATGACCCCTCCCCAGTTTGGCTAGAGGATCTACGACGAACCTACAAACGAGGAGCGTTGTAAGGTTTGGAGTTGGGGGATGTATAAAAGAATAATTTCAGCGCTCGCTTTGAGAATATCTTTCTAGATGATCAGCGTTTGGTTCGTCTCCTCCTCATAGATCAGTCCGAGGGTCAGCATGGCTGCGTTTGCGAGCCAGAGCGATTGCAATCTGCGAAGATGGAGGAAGAATCGAGTTAGACTTTAAGAGGAAATATGCTAACACTAAGCGAAAGGGAGTTCCTTGCTGTTTCCGGGTCTTCATCATCAGAAGAATCCTCGACTTTAGGCTCAGTTGCTATTGCCTGTTGTTTTCCCTTCGCGATCTGATCTGTGGCTGGAGTGTTCGCAGTAGCCCGATTGCCCTGCAACAGCAAAATCGGAGTTAAGGAGATAGAAATAAGGGTATTAGGTACAAGAAGCGGTAATGAACTAGCAGTTAAGGGAACTTACCTCTTCGATAGGCTCGCGAATCACGATTCCAGCTTGAGCAGGACGAGGGGCTCGCACGGGTCACGGAACCGGTTCTGGTGGTGGCGAGTGAGGTTCCTATTCAGGAAAACGAGCTAGTAACTCAACGTCAGCGGCGTAGGGGTATCTCAGTCCCTCGAAGATAGTCGCGAAGAGTTCATCATCCCTTTGTCTCCAACAATTGACAAAGACTTCGGACCACCATTGCTCGTAGTCTTCAGCGTTCCCATCAACAGGGGCGAGGGAATTAGCCCAATCAGGGAGATCAACCAGTGCGAGTGTATTTTGTGCGGGTAGAGGCCCGGTTGGGGGGACAATTCTACGCCAGGAGGTGTTGTAGTTCCAAGCGTCATAGAGAGGGAAGTACACTAGTTGGACCAAACCAAGTTGGCGAGCAAAGTGGTTGGGCGCGTAAAGCTCATAGCCGAGTTCCTCAGTGGCAAGTCTGATGTCTGAGCAAGGGATAGTTTTCGAGTGGTTGGGCGCGTAAAGCTCATAGCTGTAATTGTTGTCCCCAGGAAGGAATCAGTTTTCGAGTGGAGATGGGAATCTTCGTCCAAGCACCAAATCACAGTATGGCATTTCATGCAGAACATACAGATAGGAGAAACACTCGGAGTATGGTAGGGATGCGTACCTTGCCTCGCGGCACAGCCACTGACCTTGAAAGGCATCGGCCGATGGAAGTAGTGGGATGTCTTTGCGACGGAAGAAAGGAAAGTAAACCTGAATCCAGAAATCGAGGATCCAAAAGGGACCTGAGACGTTGGTCTCGAATGGATGCATGATCGCCTGGTACAGGGTGCGGTAGAGAGGGCCTAACTCCGGTTGTCCCAGCCCAACGCGGCGGCTGTTGTAGAGGGTTGTTGCCAATGAAGTCCAAGGACCAGTGGGCTTCTTGGAGGAAATACAGAAGATGAATCGGCAGAGCCAGTACTTTAGAAAATCAATGCCTCCGGTGGCATTATGCTCCTTGCAGTAATGGGCCAGCCACCGTGGGTAAGAGGCGCTATGAGCCCTACGACCAGTCTGATCCATGGTCGAGGTGAAGGTGGTAGAGTCGAATTGACCATGCACGTATGGCTCCTCATCAATGGGTAACCTAGTGTAGTGAGAATATCGAGCAGGGTGATACCCATTTGACCAAAGTGAAAGTCAAAGGTGTTCGTGGCGTTGTTCCAGAAATAGAGAAAAGCAGCAAGCAGAGAGCGATTGCCACCGCAAGGAAGATTAAAGCATAGATCGATGGTGTGGGTAATACCTGCAGCGTTCCAGCGACCCAGATCTCGCGCTCGCGTTTCGCGATACCATGAAAGCTCCGCGGCACTGATATTGGATGGCCAGTACCCTATTTTGGCTCGGTGGTGATGTGCGCCCCAACTTCTGAAATCTCCAGGGGTCCTTCAGAGAACAGGAATGGGTCGTCGGATGGGTATGCCGTAAAGGGCGATAGCGTCGTCCGGGATGGAATCTCGCGGTGCTGGGCCCAGGCCAGCGTGATTATCAGAAAGCCTCAGTAACAACTGCCTTTGAATGGTAGTGTGGATGTGACAGCGAGCCTCGATACTGGTTCCCCAAGTGTGGGCGGCCTTCTCATTGATCTCTTCCTCCTAATTGATGATCATTTTCTTTGGAGGAGCCATTTCTAGTTTACAGCAAAAGGATGATGAAGTGAGAAGGGTTTTACGGGATTTAGGGGACTGAAAGAGTTTCTTATGTGACAGATCTGAAGTGGCTTTAGTTTAAATAAGAGTTTTTGTGAGGGAAACGATACGATGAAAAGACGTTTCGCGAAGCGAACAGGCGCAACCTTCATTACTGGCATCGTTTTGATCAATGGACATGTCGTTTAAGCCCCCTTCAATCAGTTACATTTTCGCGAGCCTGATTTTGGGGCCTGGGGGACGATGTTTGAGCCCAAAAGTATTTTTGGCAAGATCCTTTGGTGGGTTTAACATAGCGGGCCGATACCTGCGGCCTAAAAATAAGTCTACTTAGGTTTGGGTTACAGCTTCGCCCATTTCGGAATCCATAAGGAAAACGAAACCTTATTGGAATCAAGTATCAGAGATTGAATAGGAAACGGCAATCAATAATCCTTCGATGGCAAGGAACAGTCAAAACCCTAGTATAAATACCAGGTTTCAAGGACGGAAAAGACACAACTCTCAACCTAATCAAACAGATTATCAAATTAAGCCTCTCCGGAGCAAATCAACCTGCAAGCTGCTTGCAAATCAGCGAAGCAAGGGTAACGCCCTCGCAACCCAGCGAAGCTAAAGTCACGCTTTAGCAAACCCTGTGCTTTCTCCTTAACTTTCCGATGATTGCTCTGCTCAACCTACAACGTTGAGTATCGACTCGGTTTCACGAAGAGATCACATACAAAGTCCTTACCCGTAAGGCAAAGACGTCCTTTCCGAAAGGCGTAAAAAAGAACCTTGTGACGAGGTTGGTGCTCTCTCATCCACATCGTTTGATTCAAGAAGTGAGGTCAAGGGACTCCCCGACGACTGCACCCCACGATGCTGGCACGCCTGCGCACATGCTCAAAAGAGACAGTTTGCAAGCCATCTGGTTTTGGAGCCAAACAGTTGTACTCTTTTTCTCCTCCTCAAGGTTGTTTTTGTCCCACAAAGTTTTTATTATTCGAGCAAGGTTTTTAATGAGGCAACAATCAAAGCATCATTACCAAGTTTGAGCAGCACAAGGGGGAGTGTTGAACAATGTTGACTATTGGTCTGCCGGTCAAGCTAGGGTTAGTTCTATTGTTGTGATGGGGAAGAAGATTCTAGATTCCCAAATCAGGTTAGATTAAGAATCCTTGTACTCCAAGTAATTGTGCTTTGTAATCCCTATATATAGAGCTCATAATAGACACATCCTATTTCCTTGGACAATTTAAGATTTAATAAAATTTTCATGCCCTAACTATTTTATGAATAAAGTATGACGTTGGAAGGACCGAAAGACAACTAAAAACCATGTTGAATTGATTCAAACATATCTAGCTAATCCAATGTAATCAAGAACAGCTACTTGTGGATAATCCTAAATTGTACTTAGTTGGAACCTAGGAGGTCAAACAATAAACAATTAACGATGGTTGACCAACTACATTGGAGAATAATTTTAGGTATATATAGTGCTCTAACCTAGCTAAAAGATGTGTATTTCTGGTTGGTTTTAAGGTGTTATCTTTGATTCTGAATTATAGCCGTCTTTGATCGCCATGCGTTGCAATGATATGACTTCCATTGTCCTGTATATCTCTACAGATGATATGATAAATGTGCTCGAATTAAAACAGCTCCATTTCTCTGATACATGTACAAAAATACATCCTCTGACTTTCTAGTCAATCATATGTTTCCATGGCTGAAATAAAAGACTTGAACAATATGTTGAAGAAAACATATCAGACAAGAGAGGAAACTGCAGAAAAGCAAACAAAGCAACCGGGACAAATGCAAATACAAATATAAGATTTGGGACCCATCCTAATCCATAGTGACAGTCTAAATAGAAGGTTGTGCTAAAAGCTACCATCATGGATGCTATAGAGATGAAAAGTGATGTGAGTCCTATAATCAACTTCAACGGTAATGATTTGAGGAAATCACCTTCGGCATAACGCGACGTGAGGATGAACAAGAACATCAGTATTGAAGTTGAAGAGGATAGGAGTGCTACTCCATCCGCTATGGCAAACAATTGGAAGGCAGTCTCTTTTAGAAAATAAGGCTGTCCTGTATTATCAGATGTACCGCCAGGTACGCTAAATGCAGCTGAAAACACAACAGTTGCAATAAGAGCCGCAACAATCATACATGAATTCGCAGTGTGCTTCATCCATGCTTCTCCTTGGTGCAACAGTTCTTTATGCTCACTGGTGAATAATTCTCGTGGTGTTTGCCCTTTCTTATTTTTCATCTCTATAGAGCAAGGTTGTACAATCTTTTTAACTTCCTGAAACATTAAAGACATAAAAAGAATGCATGACAATTTAGCAAAGAAATTGAGAAATGTCATATTGCTAACTAGCACAAAATAACTGTTGGGTTAGTGGCAGATCGAAGTACCTCAAACCATACCAACTCTCGCTGCATTTGAAGAGCTGCTCCTGATACAAGGTTGAGTTGATTTGGAGGTGCTAATTTTCCAGCCATATGTAAAATGTTATTACTATCGTCACCATCAGTAAATGCCACTATGAAATCCTTGATGGAGCCTATCTCATGCGCTAAATTGAAGATACTTGCATGACGATGCAAAACAGCAACGTGGATTATACTCCGATTTTTGTCATCAAGTTGCCATATTAAATCAGGATAGGAGCTAATAAGCACCGCTACGAACTCATAATTTCCTAATTTTGTGGCGTCAAACAGTAATTTTGAAGGATGTTCGATTAGTCTCATCATATCGACATGATCATTTCTCAAGATTTCTGTCCAAAGGCATTGGACTAGTTGAAGGGCTTCACTGACTTGTTTCAAGTTTCTATTGTATGAAAACTTCCAACCTGGGATAACTTATGAATAAAAGGTTGAAAACCATAAGCCACGGGGTTCATAATGACATCCACAGAGGTAAAATTAACTTTTAAAGAATCAACTCACATGAGGTGACGAGTCTACTCCACATTCCTGGACTTTGGCTGGTAAATTCTGAAGGCATTCTAGCCAAGATATGCAAAGCTGTTTCCTGTTTTGCATTACGAGCCTTAGCTAATGCTTTGTCACTTTCTAGCATCCTCCTAGCTAGATCTGCATAATGACAAAGAAACAGATTAACACAAATTAGAAATGCAAACACTATATTGAATATGTGACGGATGAATTGTTTAGTATATCTTACCATACAACCCATTATCGATACAAGTTAAAAACAATGGTTGCCGGTCGGCTTCCTGCAACTTGTCCTTGGTTCGAGAGTACAAGTAATCGGCCATTAGAGATTTTCCCAACAAGGCAGCCATATAGAGTGGTGTCATTTCTTTACCGCCTCGAATTGTTGGCAAACACCCATTCTTCTTCATCATAATCTGTGCAATTTCAATACTTCCAGCTGCAGCGGCAATGCAGAAGGCAGTGTTTCCATTCTTGTCTCGCAGTGCCAAGTCTTGTGAGCATTTCTCATTTCCATTCAATAATTCCATCAATTCAACCAGCTTCTCCACAAAGTGAACTTGTCTTGCTCCTGCTGCAATGTGAAGGACAGTGTCCCCTCCTTCTGTTATGCTAGAGGTCAAAAGACTCCGTTCCTTCCTCAAGATTACTTCAGCAGCTTCCCAATTGCCTTTTAGTGCATATTTATTGAGCGGGACACATGTATTAAGGTATAGCTCTCCTGTATAGGATTTTATAAAGGACAATTGATCAAGTTCTGTAATCAACTTGTTGAATATACATAATATATTAGATCCGTCCGAAACGCAAAAGAATATATAATAGCTATCATTTTTTATCTTTGTTTCAAATAGTGGAGGTGATCGAATCTATGCAAAATCCTACAATACTTTCATGTATGGCGCAGATGCAATTTAGAACTCAATTGCTCAATCGAGAACCTAGTTATTTTACTCTCGTGTTAGACTTTATTTACCTTTACCTTTTCCTATCAAAGTGGTAAAATACTTCATGATCATGTATTCATGTATAAGAACTTGAAAAGCATGCACGATTAACACAGATATGTATATAATAGCTTCCCCACACAATCTAGAAAAGAGTAAAGAGGAAGATTAATTGGCTCCATACTATTGTCAGGCGAAGGTATGTTGATGACGCAATGTGCAGTTGCTCTTGGATCTCTATTACCAGTAGCCATCAATTGAATTCCAGACGGTATATAATTGTGTGCTTGTGGGCTAGACACTGGTTCCAAATTGAACATCCACCTGTACCCAAGAAAACAATAGTAAACGTACAATCAATTACTGTATCTTGCTCTTGCCCTTCTTCATCTTCTAGCTGTACTCCAACTAAACTTCATATTACTATTCCTAGTTACATTAATTTTCATTTTGCACTCATATCCTACTAAAATTGGTGCATATGTGGAGTGTATCATCATTTCAGTGAAGAACTTCAGGGACTGAAAATGAAAAGAGGACATATATTACCAAAAACTTAAATGGTTATGAAATCGATCTTTTAGATAGACTCCCAGGTTATTTAAATTTGTTTAAATAAGAAAAAATAACTGCTATGAAATTCTCTGCAAGAAGAGAGAGAGAGAGAGAGAGAGAGAGAGAGAGAGAGACTGCTTACAGTCAAGCAAAGTTTCACTCGTGTGAAGCTAATTCGCTCCTGATAGAGCATGTACAAACTGTGAGTAGTAAGATGTTTGGCTAGGGAAAAATGGAGCTACAGTAGTCATATATCAGTGGAAACGTATCCATTATTTAATCATATCATGTTCAAATAAACGTATCCATTATTTAATCATATCATGTTCAAATAAAGTCAAGCAAAGAAGAGAGAGAGACAGAGAGATTGCTTACAGTCAAGCAAATTTTCACTCTTGTGAAGCTAATTCGCTCCTGCAAGCGCATGTAGAAATTTTGAGAGTATGATCTTTCGTTAGGGGGAGCTTAGTAGTAGCCAGCTAGCCAATATCTGTGGAAACTTGACGACAGAGATCGATCTCATCAACGGCCAGCAAAGAAAGAAGGATTCGCCTTTTTGATGATTTGACTGAAAGTAACTCGATTATAGTGCGAACGAAATTGTTTTGAACCTTCCTTCTCGATATTTTTAATATTATTATTTTTTTTTTTTATAAAAAGGACTGATGCGGCTGCCATCAAGCCTTGATTAATGAAATTGCAGAATACAAGGGGATGACATAAAGCCTGAACCTCAGATTACAATAAGTATAAAGAGAACATCCTGAAATAATATCAGGACTCTCTACAAAAGCTATGTATTCTAACAAGCACAAATTAACAAAGAGTGCACGAATGCTTACCCCATTTGTTTTGACATAACGGTGACATACTAGAAAGATAACTCTATAACAAAGAAGTATCATTATAAATAGCACAACTTTCCCACTATGTTACCGCAAGTAAAAAAATCTAGCGACACTCAATTTCATCCTGCCACTAGGAGGTTGCGTCCATTTAATCAAGCAAATAGCTCACCGCCTCGCTAGGCCAGACAAGGCACACTGAGTGTGCATACCGGGACAAATCCCACATCGCCCTACCAAGTAATTGAATGGACTTATTGCTGGCAATAAGCCACATATTACTAAAAATAAAAAACAAAATAACATAACATAAAAATAGAGACAAACTGGGCCAAGAGCCAAAGCCCAAGCCCAAGTAGCAGACTGCACTGGCCACAGCACCACCATCACGTCTGCATCTCCCTCGCCGTTCCATCATCGGCAGTGACTCCGCCGGCACCTCCTTTACAGCAGGCCAGCGCAAGTCGACCCACCAGCCCTTCATCAATCCCAGCACACCATAGAGATGAGCCACCTCTCCCAAACCTTCCTCTCGCCAGATCGGATCCACACGGACCCAATCCGAACGAAAAATTCCGATCAGAATCAAACCCGTTAGAACCCAGCCTCGCCAACCTCTCCAGATCGGAACCCAACGACTGCATCCCTATCCCGATGCAACCTCCAAGCAAAAAAGACAGCGTGACCATCACCAAGCAGCTTTTACTCCGACCGAGCTTTCTGCGGGACAACCCACCACCGGACACGAGGTCCTGTCTGGCCCGTCCGACGACGACGCCGCGAGGGCGTGCCGTCGGACAGGGCATAACGCTCTCAGTTTAGAAGCAAGTGTGGCGTGTTTTCTCTCTATATCAGGAGGTTTGGTGTTGCTCCTTTACCATACTGCTATAATTAATATAGAGAAAATGGATGTGGAAATAGCACCATCCTATAAATATAGGTGACCGTATCTCTAACCCAACCTAGCGGGAAATCATTACACCCGTTTTCAAAAAAAACAAAAATAAATAAATAAAATATCATGAACGTCTTGTAAGCTTTACTGATTGGCTTAATAATCTTAAATTATACTTTAGCAAACCACATAAGTCATTAACAAAAGATGAATTCATAAATACATCTCTACAAGTTGATTTAGAGCTTATAAGGAAAAATTTTACATATACGGACAAGTTGTTATTTTGTTATCATGTGTCAATAAAACATTTACAATTATAACCTTCATGCATGGATAACTAAATATTAATTATTATTTTTAACTCAAATTCTTTTTTGTTCAAATTCTACAATTACACTTGTCCAATCCTGCTACTGAACTAGCTGCATTCACAGGGTCGGCTTTGAAGACAGTCGTCTCAGGCCACCGGTTTTCGGATGCCTCAAAATATTTAATTATGTATATGGTATATATATTATTTTTGCTAATATTAGCATAGATTGATATGTTGCTCCAGCGGTAGAGTTATTTTTCTGTGCTCAACCAACCAAGGTTTGAGCCTTGCTTTGTATCCCTTTTTTTTCCTTTTCCTTTTCCATATGAAAATTGATTTTTTTTCCTTTTCCATATAAAGACAAACGATTAATTAATTGTCTTTTCCTTTTTTCATATCAATAACTAATTCATTTCCTTATTCATATAAAAATCTTTTCCATACGAAAACTGATGTATTTTTTCTTTCCTTTTCCATATAAAAAAGGATAATTAATTCAGTTTCTTTTCATTTTCCATATCAATAACTAATTCATTTTCTTCTCCATATGAAAATTTAGACCAAAAATCCTATATTATGAATTATATTTAACTATTCTTGTATTTGATAAAGTTATTTACGAATAAAAATTCATATATTTTTGTTTCATTATTAATTCTACTTGTGTGTGTGTGTGACAGTGTGAGGCCACATTTTATTTTTGTCTCAGGCTGTTAGAATCTCAAGACGGTCTTGTGCACTCATGTTTGTCCAATTCTGCTACTACACTTGTACTCATGTTCTACTACTGCACTTGTCCAATCCTGCTACTGCGCTCGCTGCACACTCATGCTCATCTAGTTTTGCTATTGCACTTATAGTCGTCCAATTCTACTACCGCACTCGTACTCGTCCAATCCTGTTACTGCACTCGTACTCTTACAATCCTCCTACTGTACTCGCTAGAAATTTAGCTGCTATTGCACTCACTGGAAATTTCCTCTCTCCTCAAAATAATAATAATAAAAAAACCAATAACAATGGCCACCGAATTGGGAGTATGTTTTGCCATGAAATTAGTCAATGAAGGTTTCATTTGTGCAGTGCTATTATTGCCTTTTGGGGCAGCGGCATTTGTGCACAGCTATTGTTGCCTTTGACATCAATAAATCAAGGTTTCATCTTGCAAAAAAAAAAAAGAAAAAAAAAAAGGAGAAGAAAGAAAGGAAAAGACTACTGACTCAATCTTTGCCCTCCATGGTGAATTTGCTTAATAATACAACTACGATGACATTTTGGTATAAATCTGCAATTGCTTAAAAACTACAGAAGCCATACCCAATCAAATAAATGGAACTGATCCCCAATGGCATCAATGTAATTTTTTTTAAAATTGAAAATTTTGGCAATTTACCACAAAAATTCATAAGTACACATGCTTTATTTGTTTTGCATGTGAGCTCCATGTTTTTATCTGTTTAAATCTTATACAAGATAGGTTTTTTGTTTTTCAATCTTTGATATGTTATTTGTATGTAATTTTCTAATTATACTTAGTACTTTAGTAGGAACTTGGAACCTACAAGGTCACAAAATAAACAATAATATTTGACCCGACTAGATTGGAGAATAATTTTGGGTATATAACTTGCTCTAACCTAGCTATAAGTACCGTGGTTTTCTGGTTGGCTTAAAGGTACTGTTCTTTGATTCTGAATTATAGCTTCATTTCTCTAATATATGTACAACAATATAGCCTTGACTTTCTAGTTGATCATATGTCTCCATGGCTGAAATAAAAGACTTGAACAATACGTTGAAGAAAACATATCAGACAAGAGAGGAAACTGCAGAAAAGCAAACAATGCAACCGGGACAAATGCAAATACAAATATAAGATTTGGGACCCATCCTAATCCATAGTGACAATCTAAATAGAAGGTTGTGCTAAAAGCTACCATCATAGATGCTATAGAGATGAAAAGTGATGTGAGTCCTATCATCAACTTCAACGGTAATGATCTGAGGAAATCATCTTCAGCATAACGTGATGTGAGGATGAATAAGAACATCAATATTGAAGTTGAAGAGGAAACGAGTGCTACTCCATCTGCTATAGCAAAGAATAGGAAAGTAGTCTCCTTTAGAAAGTTTGGTTGTCCTGTATTATCAGATGTACCACCAGGTAAGCTAAATGCCGCCGAAAACACAACAGTTGCGATAAGAGCTGCAACAATCATGCATGAGTTTGCAGTGTGTTTCATCCATGCTTCTCCTCTGTGCAACAACCCTTTATGCTCACTTGTAAACAATTCCCGTGGTGTTTTTCCTTTCTTGTTTTTCATCTCTATCGAGTTAGGTTGTACAATCCTTTTTACTTCCTGAAATATCAAAGATATAAAAAGAATGCATGACAATTTAACAAAGAAATTGAGAAATGTCAAAGTGAATGTACTAGCTAGTATGAAATAATTGTAGGCATAGTGGGAGATCAAAGTACCTCAAACCAAACCAACTCTCGCTGCATTTGAAGAGCTGCTCCTGAAACAAGGTTGAGTTGATTTGGAGGTGCTAATTTTGCAGCCATATGTAAAATGTTATTACTCTCATCATCGTCAGTAAATGTCACTATCATATCCTTGATGGATCCAATCTCATGCACTAAATTGAAGATACTGGCATGACGATGCAAAACAGCAACATGAATCATACTCCGATTTTTGTCATCAAGTTGCCATATTAAATCAGGATAAGAGTTAATAAGCACTGCCAGGAACTCATAATTTCCTAATTTTGTAGCGTCGAACAGTAATTTTGAAGGATGTTTGATTAGTCTCATCACATCGTCGTGATCATCTTTCAAGATTTCTGTCCAAAGGCATTGGACTAGTTGAAGGGCTTCACTCACATGTTTCATGTTTCCATTGTATGAGAACTTCCAACCTGGGATAACTTATGAACAAAAGGTTGAAAACCATAAGCCACTGGTTCAAAATGACATGCACAGAGGTAAAATTAACTTTCAAAGAACCACTCACATGAGTTGATGAGTCTACTCCACATTCCTGGACTTTGGCTGGTGAATTCTGAAGACATTCTAGCCAAGATATGCAAAGCTGTTTCCAGTTTTGCATTACGAGCTTTAGCTAATGCTCTGTCACTTTTTAGCATCTTCATAGCTAGATCTGCATAATTTACAAAGAAACAGATTAACAGAAATTAGAAAGGCAAACACTATATTGAATGTGTGTAGGATGAATTGCTTAGTACATCTTACCATACAACCCATTATCGATACAAGTAAAAAACAACGCTTGGCGGTCGGCTTCCTTCAACATTTCCTTTGTTCCAGAGTAGAGGTTATCTGCCATTACAGACTGTCCCAACAAGGCAGCCATATAGAGTGGTGTCATTCCTTCACCGCCTCGAATTTTTGGCAAATACTTATTCTTCTTCATCATAATCTCTGCAATTTCAATACTTCCAGCTGCAGCGGCAATGCTGAAGGCAGTGTTTCCATTCATGTCTTGCAGTGCCAAGTCTTGTGAACATTTTTCCTTTCCATTCAATTCTTCCATCATTTCGACCAGCTTCTCCACAAAGTGAACATGTCTTGCTCCTGCTGCAATGTGAAGGACAGTGTCCCATCCTCTTGTTATGCTATAAGTCAAAAGCCTCTGATCGTTCCTCAAGATTGGTTCAGCAGCTTCCCAATTGCCTTTTAGTGCATACTTATTGAGCGGCACACATTTTTTAAGGTATAGCTCTCCTGTGTAGGATTTTATAAAGGAAAATTGATCAGGTTCTGTAATTAAGTTGACGAATATACATAATTAGATCCATTCGAAACGGAAAAGAATATTTAATGGCTATCATCTTTATCTTTGTTTCAAATACTGGAGGTGATCGAATCTCTGCAAAATCCTACTATACTTTTCTGTATGGCACACATGCAATTTAGAACTCAATTGCTCAATCGAGAACCAAGTTATTTTACTCTAGTGTAGACTTTGTTTATCTTAACCTTTTCCTGTCGAAGTTGTAAAATAACTTCATGTATTCATGTATGAGAACTTGAGAAGCATGCATGATAATTAACACATATAGTAGGTTCCTCTCACAATCTAGTTCCTCTCACAATCTAGGTAAGATTAAAGAGGAAGATTGGGTATATACTGTTGTCGTTCTCTAGAAAAAGACGCGAAGGTATTGAGGGAATGTTGATGACGAAATGTGCTGTTGCTATTGGATCTCCATTTCCAGTAGCCATCAATTGAATTCCAGGCGGTACAGAATTGTGTGTTTGTGGGCTAGACATTGGTTCCAAATTGAACCTCCAGCTGCATCCAAGAAAAATGTAAATAATCAATTACTATAACTTGCTTTTCCCCATCTCATCTTCTGTACTCCAACTAAATTTCATACCACTATTCCTAATTACATTAACTTTCATTTTGCACTCATATCCTACTAACTATGGCTAGCTATGCGGGGTGGATCATATCAGTGAAGAAAACTACGGGGGTCATACATGCATATAAGGGTGTCTGGAACTGAAAAGGCGGAGATCGAGCACATATGTTTACCAAAAAAATTATTGGTTATGAAATTGAACATTTAGATATAGTACCAGATTCATAAAATTTGGTTAAATAAGAAAATTAACTGTCATGAAATTCTTTGCAAGATGAAACAAACACAGAGAGAGAGAGAGAGAGAGAGAGATATTGCTTACAGTTAAGCAAAGTAACACTCGTGAAGCTGGTTCACGTCTGCTAAGAGCATGTAGAAACTTGAAGGGAGTAATATAGGGGTTTTGAAACTAGTCGGATGTTGGATAGAGAGATAGACCTCATCAACAGGCCAGGAAAGAAAGAAAGATTCGATTCCTCATCGAGGAGTGACTCAGTGACTAGTCATAGCAATAGTTGCTCTCACTCATCATAAATAATAGTACCTAACGCACTACGTAGAAATAAAACAAAGGACAACGCCGTCCCAATTTTGTCACTGGCTTCCCCACTAATGAGAACGCGAAGACGAAGACCAAAGTGCTCAATTATTCGTCTAAAGGAAATTGCTTTGAAGCTTCGGTTCGGAATATTATAATTTTCTTTCATTGACGATGTAATCAATACGTTAACCAATAAAAGAGATAACAGAACAATTATAGATGCAGGACTTCCCCAACCGCTCGAATCTAGGGAATCCAGGCACACAGATTCTGTTATTAATCCCTGCAGATACTAGCCGCACGCCTCTAAGAGACAATCTACGGTCTACCTAAAGAAAAAGGAAAGAGGGCATTGAACCTTTAATTATTGGCAAATTGGGTTGTATGGGCAAAAGCAAAATTAATTAGCATATAATCAATCCAACTAAAAGATCCTGACGTGTACTGTAAAAGTATTCCTCGAGCGAAATCCTTACACTAGCGACCATAAAGGCATAGAGTCGTTGGACCGTTTACCAGAACCAACAATTAAAGAAGGTGAAGATAGGTAAAGGAAGCTTCCTTTTTTGTTGTTTTCAGAAGGAAAGAAATCCTGAGGTAGATTGGGCAGGAAAGAAATCTTGAGGTAGATTGGGCAAAGGCCTGGGCAGTTGCCTAATCTCGAAATAGACCTCATCAAATAGCACTCCGGCTCTAAGCCGGCCCTAGGCTCGCTCGACCCGTAGGGTCGAAGCCCGACCCGGCCCTTACACTAGGACGGGCCGGCCCTACCATTTCTCAAATATGATAGGGTAAGGGTCATGCAAATGAAGCCCGGCCCTACCTTACTGCCCTGTCCTATTGAGCCAGTAAGGGCCAAGCCCGGTCCGGCCCTAAAAGCTTTACCTGACCCGACCCTAAAATTTATATATTATTCTGATTATTTTCTATTACATAGAAATAAATTTTAAAATTTGTATATGTGTTATATTAGAAAATGGGTATAAACCCAATTACTCAAATAACCTATTAATGTCTGAGGCCCAATGGCCCATTTCCTCCCAAGTCAGTCCAAGTCCAAGGCTTAAAACTAGGCGTGTCTGGGACTCTAGGGCAGCACCACGTCTTCATCTCGACTCTCTTCGATAGTTCGACAAACGGAGGCCGCCGCTCTCTACTTCTCAAAACTCGAGTGTCCATGCTCCGTCTTCTCCAGCCTCCGCCTCCTCTAGCCTCCGTCTTCTCCAGCTTCGATGCCGCCTCTGCCTCCGCTTCCAGCATCGATGTGGTCTCGGTCTCCAGCATCGATGCCTCTTCCGCCTCCTCCAGCCTCCGCCTCCTCAGCGTCGTGCCGCCTCTAAAGATTCTAAACACTTCCATGGTCATCACTCTCGTCTCTGCTCTCTTTCGCTCATTTCGCTCTGTTAGATTTGGCGGCTCTTATACCCCTCATTTATAAAACCCGCGGTGAGTTTCTTCGACTTGGGTTTTGTTAAATCTTGCATTTTCTTTCTAACTTTCTTGTATGGATTTCTGAGTTTCATGATAAACCCAGAACTACTCGTGTGGTTATACAGTCGGAAAGTCTGGGTTTTAGTTTTAGTTACGGAATCGCTTGTAATTATGGAGTATTTTGATTTTGAAATGGGTTCGAAATTTTTCCTTCCCAGGAAATTTATGTGTGTTTCCTACTAGCCGGTAACATCTTGTTCAAATTTGCACACCATCTGTTTGTGTAAATGCCCCAATATCTGGAAGATCTGTATGTTGAGTCATTGACATATATTATATGCACAAAGATTGAATTTTGCATTCGTAAAACGTATAAGAGACATTAGGCTTTGAAAAGCAATGTACTTGCCTTTGCTGACTGAAGTTTCTTCCTTTTTTTTTTTTTTTTTGTGTGCAACTGTATATTTGTATGCTTATGTTGTTGAAATGAAATGTGTCCAGTAGCTAAATTATTTATATGATTTTATACGAATGTGAATTTATGTGGGATTTGTAATTATTTGTAATCAACTAAGCCACTCAGGTTCTGAAATCTCAAGACTTTAGTATTCAGTTTCATTTTTTTTATTTTTTACTCAGCAAAATTTGTTTTATGTGAGTTAAACAAAAGCCCGGCCCGACCCTATTTGGAAAGCCCAGCCCGGCCAGGCCCTTTCTGCCCTTGTAGAATGGGTCTTAAGGGTGGGTAAGGGCTTGCATTTTGAAGCCTTGGCCCGACCCGGCCCGGCCCTGCCCTAAATTTTGTTTACTTGATCAAAGCCCGGCCCGACCCTACCCTAAGCCCTAAAGTTTAGGGTAGGGTTGGCCCTAGCCCGGTCCATGATGAGGCCTATCTCGAAATTTTGAGATTCATGACTTTGTGCCCAGGTAGTTGCAGAAATATATATAGACACACTCCAAAAAGGGCAGGAAAAAGGAAAAAGAAGGAGTTGTTGCCAAATGCAAAACATTCCAACTTTTTTAAAAATTAATCAGACCAAAACGAGCTAGCTTGGAAGTGTCATTTAAAAAAAAAATCGTTAACAATGAATCATTTAAAAATGTTAAAAAACACAATTAACGAGTTATTAAAAAGAAGAAGAAAACTTAACAATATATATATATATATATGTTTTTTTAGTTAAGTCCCAAAAATATATTCATCACAAGGCAGAATAAACCGTTACATATCATTTTGCTACTATCTATAGAAAAACAAAAAGATAGTGGAAGTACCCACAGTAGTATATAAAATAGACATACTCATTATACATTCAAATACGCAAAGATAGCGAAGATCCTCCTTTGATATTGCACCGGAGGTACTAAAGATAGCTAGAGTGCACAAAGTGCCTATGTTCCTAATAAAAGGAAATTATTGTAATTAGATAAAACTAAAAACATATGGATAAGCCTAGAGCAGAAAACCCTAGCCCAAAAAAAATTTTAGTCCAAAGAAACTCCAATAGCAGGCTTACTCAAAGCCTAACATGCTTGGTTTGTCCCAAACCAAGCCTCCATCTCCAAACACGCAAAGCAAGCACAATAGTCCCCAGTTGCCACTGTGCCCACGCTTGGCCGAGTAGTTCCCGTAACACCAATCGTGTCACCATGAAACCACCATGACTGAGCGCCACGCGATCCTACACCGCCGCGTAAGTCAATCTGCAACCGAGACCCACCAACTGCACCGTCTGTATCTGAGAGATTTACATCAGGATGGAGCCAAAACCACCTACAAAACTTCGAGCAACACCTACACCGGAAAGTAGCATCAAGCCCCGTCCAGTAGCAGACCACGCAGCATTGGCGAGGCCAAAAGGCCAGCCTAAAAGCTATAGCCTCCGCCATATTAGAGCGATCTCTTAGTTGAAGTCGATGTCGACCTAACTATCTAAGCTAAAGTAGATCATTAAAATCTCTGAGACGCTCACTTTTAAGCAAGCCTATCTAAGAATGTAAGAACCTCGCCTTCTACGGAAAGGAAATCATTCAACTAGTCCTCCCTTGCCAATCATGCAATTTTGGTACAAGCAAGGAACTAGAAACGTCATAGAAGTCCATGCACTCTCACATAAGTTTCACCCCAATAACAAAGATTAAATAATAACTATCTCCTTCCCTTTCGAGTTGGAGTGTTTACCCACAGACTGCTTCCTGTTGGGAGACTTGTGCTGCGCATGGCCCTCCTCATGCTTTGAGGCCATAGTCTTGTCACCAGAATATGACTTATTTTTACTACCAGTAGGTCGTCCTCTCTTCTTCTTCATGCTACCAGAAGCGGACACTACTTGCAAGACCGGATCCAATCCAAGGTTTTCAGAATCCAAAATTTCATTTCTCTTACCCACAGCCAAACTCAATTTCAACTTCTTAGGGGAGATGGTCAAGCCATCTTCACGTCCAAGCCAGTGAGGCGCTCTGAATTCCGGCTGTTTCATGGAGGTCACACACCATCACCTGCCGCTTTTGCTTCGCAAACAAGGCAATCAACGAGGGCTCTCCAATTGGACCAGGAACTGGAGTCCTAAACACCAATGACGGGCAGGGGGTAGAAACCCTAGCCCTCATACCAATAAAAACCCTGTCGTTGCTTGCGATGCCAGAAATGACACCCCTACAAGCCCCTGCATTGGCATACCACCAATCGCCTCTGGAGCCAAACCCTGGGACCCCAACACAGTCAGCTCAGCATCATCATTATCTTCATCCAGCGCCGACCCAGAGCACGGCAGTCCAAAGTTCGTTATAAGGCCACAAGTGGAACACCGCCCAAACAACTTGTCATACCGGAACTTGCACTGAAATTCAACTTCATCCTCCACTGAACACCATCGCTTGAACGACAATGGTTTATTTAATGGGATCTCAACCCTAATCCGAAGCTTCCCGGCCTTCTTGGCATTCTTGTAGATCTCCTGAAAATCCCCTAAGGTGTAGCCAATCATAGTCATAACTCTTTCTGACCGGAACGCCGGTGGGATCTCCTGAAGGGTGATCCAATAGGACACCATGTTCAGGGGGACTTTTGCTACCGGCATGATGCCATCATACCACGCCAACGCCACTAAAGCATGGTTATAACCACATGGCACACCACGCTAGACCCGCACTCGATCCGCAGGGTCCGACAACATGAGCAACACTCTTTACTCCTTCGCTTCCTCCACTTGGAATGCTCCATTAATCCTCCAGGCATTGTGGAACATCCCCATGAAAGACTTAATCATGTAGTCACGGGCTGTGAGAAGTTTGCTCACCAAGAACACGTTTGCTTGTCTCAAACCTTGGCCCTATGTTGGGTGCAAATCAATCTGCCTCTTGCCTTCAGCGATAGCAAGAGATGTGGCTAGTCTAGCAGCCACGGCATCAATAGAGCTCATCTTGTTAACAAGGATAAGCAGAGAAACCGAAAACCCTAACCCTAGGTTGAGAGAGAATTGGCTGCTTCTAACTAGGTTAAATCAATATTATATTCTTGGTTTTGTTTTGGGGAGACGATCTCTGTTGGTTCCCAGTCGGTGACATTATTGGGGTCATAAAGTGGCGGCGGCATGTCAGTAATGCAAAAATAATGATAGTGGCAGTGTTGCACGTGTTGCACGTGTAGAAGCGGTCTTGGGCTGGGAGCAATAGGTGGATCCGCTTTGCCCTAGTTCTTGTATGTGCCCGGTAGGTCTTGGGCCTAGGGTATCTAACAGGAACCAAACCAGATTTTACCCTAAAATATGGAGTAACTCTGCATGCCCCATCTTAGAATAAATTCACAGAAAATTTGGTGGAACTTCCCCTAAAAGGGAACTACGCAAAACCTGTAGAAACATTCTTGCATTTCTTAATAAACATATCAATCCTCAACTCCTAGAGCGTACATGCTCCCCACAAATCATTCCCAACTCTCTAATAGGAAACATAAAACCAAATTGAAATTCATGACTCAATATCAAATTTATCTTTCATACTAATACAACTAAAAGATGGTCAGCAGAGCAATCAAGACAAATGAACTGGAATAGAGTACATGTTGCCATATAGGTTAATTTCTCCTCAACTCTTAGAGCATATCTGCTCCCCACAAATCATACCCAACTCTCCAATAGCATAAAACCAAACTGAAATTCAAGACCTATATCAAATTTCTCTTTCATACTAATACAACTAAAAGATGGTCATCAGAGCAATCTAGACAAATGAACTAGAATAGAGTACTAGTAGGTTAACATGTAACCTATAAAGAAGATGGAAGCGGTGGTCACTATGCCTTAAAACCTACGGAAGCTTGACCTCTACTACTCTACATACAGGGACGAGAAACAGAAAAGCCTAGTGAAAAGTATTTTTGTAAAAAACAACCAAACAAATCAGCCATGTTTGTGTAAACCAAGTTCCTGATGACCTAGTATCTGACACCCTGTCCTAGGCTTCGACTCACACATGTTTAGAGCTCATGATTTCAGTTAATTAGGCTTTGGATAACACTCTTCTAGGTCAACTAATGGCGAATAGAGCTATAATTGATAACACCCTTCACATAGCAAGGCAAGTAAGAAAACGCAATACTATTTGACGTTGACACCCTAGGCTTATCGTGAGCGTAATCATCCAATTGTTTGCATTTACCTTAGAGTAAATTGTCCTTGGAATGGTTGTTTAGGGGTAGAAGCACTCCTAACTATTTCTCTTGATTGTGTTCTCTCAACACCAAATCAACTTTCAAATCTTTAATTTTCTTGTTATTAATTTATTAGTTCTCAATCCAAATCACTCCAAAAACTTTTCAAGACAGTTAGATCCATTAGTCCTCTGTGAGATAACCTAACTTCCCTTTATTATAATTGACATTCTTAATTTGGAAGAAGAAAAATAGTTGCATTAGAAATAACCCATTAACAATCAAGTGCGAAACTATGTGAGGGCAATTTTGTGTTTTGGATCTTTTGCAGCAGGGCCCTCTTGATTAAGCGAGGCTAGGCCCAAAATTGATCAAAGGTTGGACCTGAGAACAACTTCATTGTGACTAGCTGGATGGTAATAGCAGCGATGGGAATTGATTTCCAAAAATGGAGCTTAGATGATAACAGTAGCGATTGGACTAGATAATAACAACAGCGATTGGATTAGATGATAACAGCAGCGATTGAAGTTAATTTCACGAGAATAGAGCTTATATGTGGATATGGTGTGGGAGCTAGATGCCTGTGAGTTTAGTGAGGAGGAAATTCCAGCAGTGGCATGGTTTTGGGTTGTGGGATAAGGCTATTTGGGTATTGATGGCAAGGTTTTTTTTAGAGATGAAGCTTGATCTCTTACTTGAAGTTTTTGGGCTGTTTTGGCTTGGTTTCCAACAGCAGCAGACCAGCTTTTTATAGCAAAGGTGGAAGAAGGTTGGTGACAAGGACTGAGGGTTTTTAGAGACCACTCTCAATTTCAGGAAGATAAATTGGGAAAGCTATGGAAATTTCTTTAAGCTAGGAGACTGAAAGGCAGTGGCACAGGTTTAGGACAGTGATCATCCCAGAATTTATGCTGCTGTGATCTTTTGAAGATTTTAGTTCCTTAATTTCTGGTATTGGAACTTGTGATGACAGTCTACTAAGATTATTAAAGGTTGAGATGAGATTGGGTTAGGATGGTTTTCGTTGATTTTGAGCTCTTGCCAGAAATGGTGGAACACCAATCCCAGCAGCGATTCTGATAAGTGATTTTTCTTGTTCGGGCGAGACTGGGGGAGAAGATTACTCTAATGGGCTTTGGGTAAAAGGCCAAACGGACTTTGGTTGAGAGAATGGCTTTAGTGGGCTTTGGGTTTCACTGGGCTTGCTTTTCATTTCTCCACACTAGCCCATATTAAGACTTTGGTCCATCAAGCATGAATTTTGGTTCCCAAGTCCAAAATTATTGACGAATTTTATCTTAATGTGGGCCTTACGGGATCTGTTACCTTCCACACCACATCCCTCCGTATAAGCCCCAAATGTAGCTTGGGTCTACGCGTATCGCATGGTAAATAAGCGTGTTGGCTTCTTTGAAAATGCATGTTAATCGTTTGAGAATTTCGGCTTCTAAGTATCGCTTGCTAAATAGAGTGCCTCCTTTTGACATGAAGTAGGCTTGCTTGAAGGCCTAATTAGGTCACGAGGTTGATGACTCATCCCTTTTTCTTGTCATTCGTTAATTTGAACTTGGGAAAATTTGGGTATCAACATTTGTCCCCTTGATTATATGGGTTATGAAGAACATTATAATGGGCCATATAATCAAACTCTGAAGTTGAGGCCCAATAGCTAAATGTAAAGTTTAACAGAGTTTGCTTGGCTTGTCTCGTCTTTTCGGAATTGAAACATTAGTAGCTCGTCAAAATCTCCTCTTTCTTCTGTTGATATTGGAGTATGGATCAACATGTTGTCGCCATATCCTTTGAAATTCATCGACTGCTCGTTGTTATTTCAATGTATATTGGTTTGCTGCCGTGATTGCTTCTTGTCTTGTTACCTGCTGTGATCAATTTTGCTATCGGCATTGATTATCTACCACGTGTTTTGGAAGCTACCCAACCTGTAGGTATTTCCTCCTATTGATAATGCATCCTGATTTTTTCTTTTACTGCCATGACAATGACGGGATTGATACAGCAGGGTATTATTGGCTATGTAAACTGTATCTTCTCAGCTCGGGCTCAATGGCCTTAATTTTTTATTTTTTTTGCTTAGTTCTTTGCTTGATACGTGATAATAGATTGATTCGGCATGAGTGCCTTGGACTATTTTTTCTTTGTGTTATGCGTGGAGTTTTCTTTTTATTGCTGTAATTGCAATTAAACATGATGGAGCTTGCTGTTAGTCTGTTTGTTTCATCATGTAAGTTGCTTCTATTAGCTTGGCTGGGCTATGTGGATTCAATAGTTTCAATTTTAGCTTAGTCCCTTGCTTGGCGTGTGATTATGAATTGGTTGAGTGTGGAGTAGCTTGGATTCTTTTTATTTTTTTTGGCATTATGCGTGGAGTTTTTATTGCTGTGATTGCAGTGGAACATGATGCAGCTTGGTATCAGTTAGTTGAGTTCATCATGTAAATTGTGCATGTTAGCTTGGATTGACCATGACGGCTTTATGGTTTTAACTTTGCTCGGTTTCTTGCTCGGCATGTACTAGTTAATTGATTCAAAGCTTGTGAATTGAGTGCTACGATTCAGTGGCTTGGCCTCTTTTTTTTCTTTTCTTCTTTAAGACATCTCTCATTGTATGTGCAGGTCTCTATATCTTCCTAATACATCATGGCTCCCGAAGTATCTAGTCTAGTCGATCCTCACTTTGTGCTAAAGGATGGTTTTTAAAAGGGGTTAGTTTAGAGGCAATTTTGAAACCTCCAGAGATGTCAGTCTTGAGCAGATTTCCCAGTTGCTGATTGAGAGGGGGGATTATCTGGCAGCCCCTATAAACTTTGATTATCCTTGTGGTTTAATTACAGGGTGGCCGCAGTGGGTTGACAATGAGCTAAAGGATGAATCCACGAGAGTTAGACTTTCAGAAGATGATGTCCTGTCTTCTGTATTCATCTCTGCTCGCTGCGACATCAACAGGGATGTAGACTCTTTTCGTCATGTGGTGCGGAGGCGGAATCCTCATACGCATGATATAATTAATCAAGATGGTGACGATCAGTTTGTTTCTTCTTCTTTCCTCCTTTTTATTGTATGTGTCACATGCACGGAGATTCTTTGGCTCACAAAGTATATTCTTCTCAGGTTGAGGCGGAGTTCGAGCCTTTGCAATAGAGTCCAAGTGAGGATGAAAATAATGATCAGGTAGCTTGTTTGTTAAAAACCGAAAGCTTGGATTTTTTTTTTTTTTTGCATTGGCGTGATGATGTGCTTTCGAATTGGAGTCTTTAGCCTTTTATATGCTTCCTGCCATGTGTTGAAAATACTTTCATGCATGTTCATCATATCAATGTGCTTTTGGAAAAATAGTTAAATAAGTAATGACATGGAGATTAGATAGTTAAATAGGATAATGTGCTGAAATGAAAAAGGCATGTGACGTGTGTGTATTAGTTTAATGCATACATGCATCAGGTGGTTGTGATATACATAATTATGTTTGCTAAATAAAAAATGAGTATTTGAAAGGAATGAGATGCTTAGTGATTTGAAATCAATGCTTGGTTACTATACCTGAAGAGTCAAAGTGTTGCGCTTATTTGCTAAGTCGTGGAACAAAGTAAGGGAATCATGTGATCAAATAATTAACAGAAGTAAAACTAAATGAATTTTAACATATAAGTGTGTGTCATATAGTGCAGCAAGCATGACTTTGGTGTTAAGAAAGGTGATAAAATACCTGCAACATTGTGTGAAAATGAAATAAGAGTGATGAAAAGAATAGAAGGAAACATATGACTTGATAATTGAAAGATGAGAAAGATGACTTACTACTGGGAACAGCAGCAGGAGTAATACTCGTGAGAAAGAAAAAAAAAATAAAGTGTGTTTTTTGAAAAACCATGAGTACTAAATAGCATGAAGCAAGTACGCAGATAAGATAATGCATATGTGACAAAATAGAGGTCAAAGAAAGCAAAATTGGAATGAGATAGACCTTTTGCCATGATTTTGGTTACTTGCTTGAGTATTTTTGTGTTTTGATTGATAACCATAGGTTGTTTTGGTATATTTTGACTTGTTTTTGTCCTAACAATTGTGGGTAAGCAAATGATGCTTGTGGAGGAGTCCTTGTGGATAAAGGGTTATCAATTGGGAGAATGGGAAAAAAAGAAAACAAGTTGTGAAAAGCTAGCAAATTAAGACCAAAGTGTGTTGGGTACAAGAGTTCAGGCCAAAATAGGAAAGAATAATTAGATGCAAACAAATACCACAAGACAATCAAGAGATCTTTAGTAAAGAATTTGGGTGATGATGAGAGATCTAAACTTGCTATTGCTTATAATAAAATAGGGAGAAATGCTGATTTTCCTTGAGGGGAGTAAATTTGGTAGGTTCGTTAATGCTAGTCACAGTTTGCTTGATGAGGCTCGCATGCATGTTGTAATTTACAAATTAAAATGCATGTAGCTTGGCATGTAAAGTTTCCTTTGCTTGGTTTTGATTTCTTTGTTTTGCTTGCTTAGAGTTATTTAAGCATGTAGTAGCTTTGCTTGGGCATGTGCTTTGGTAGCTTGAGCTTGTGGGTACCTTAAGTATTTTGAGTGATTATTTGAGAGCGATTCGATATTGAAAAGAATAGGCATAATTGCTTGGCATGTTTCTCATATGTTCTGTGGGAGATGCACGACCTTAGGGAAGAGCTTGGTATGGCTTTGCATGTATGTTTGATGCTTGTATGCAAAGTATCACGCTTGCTTGGTTTTTTTTTTTTTTTTGCCTAGCATGAACTTGTTTAAAGGCTTGGTGTATTCCTCTTGGTCGTGGATCTGCTTGGCTTGAGCATGAGCTTGGCATGAGCAAAAGTTTGGCATAAGCATGCGCTTGGCGTGAGCAATACTTGGCATGAACCTGTGATGAGCACGAGCTTGGCATTGTGTAAATGGACTTTTGATAATTTGAACATCATAGGAACTCTGACTTTTTTTTTTTTTAAGTCGTGATACCTTGAATGAGCAGAAAAGTGGTCTTTTGTAGCTTAGTAGTGCTTTGTAAGGATTACTTAGCATGTAGTGGTAATGATGGATCATACAGCAGTGATTGTGGAGGCTAACTTAACATATAGTGATTAGAAATGATTCAGCAGTAGTGTGCTTGTAAGCCTTAAGTTATAGTTCGTATTTTTAATGAATCAATAGACTATGAGCCTGTGCTCATGAATCATCTTTCACCAAGCCCCCAGTATACCTTACTCCCAGCAAAACCAATATTTTGCATGTAGCACGGCAGTGACACAATACCATAGATATGCATAAAAGTTGTCATGTTTGCTCTCCAGGTATTGATTTTTGATTGAGCTACGTAACAGAGATTCAAGCTTAGGTTTTATTTGATATAGCTAGCACATTCCCTCTATACTCTCATGTCCATTGATTACTCGTCGACTAATTAATGGTTTGGCATGGCTTGGAATTGTTGAACTAGGATCTAGTAGGAATTGCAGCTACTATATGAACTTCTGCTGGAATTGCTTTAGTACAAGTTTTAATAACTTGTGTGTATGCTTGGTTGATTATGATGGTGAGCTGTTTTGGCTTAGAGGAAATAAAGACAACGTGTAATGAAAAATGATTAGAAGTGTTTATTTTCTTCATCTAAACAAAAAGGAAGGGAAGGACACTAGATGTTTGATTTTGATAATGGATAGAATTTAGTAAAGGAGGTGGATTGGGATACTGAAGGGAGGATGGTGCAGTGTTTCGTTTTGATTATAGATATACTTGATTGTCTGAAACCAGTAGCATATGGAGGCTTGAATCTTGAACAAGTGCATATTGATTGAATACTTTGCTTGCTCAATTTCCCTGAATTTGATTGACTTTCTTCTGTAGTTAAATTGGATTAGCATGCTAAAGCTTCAGTTTCTCACGTGCGTATTTGAATGTTGGCTTTATTCCCAGCAGAAAAATGGGTCTGCTACTTGTTGATGGTAGAGCTTGAGGCTTGGTATTTCAATGGATTTATTCACATATGAAAATGCCTCATGGAATACCAAGCCTCATTGAAAATGCCTAGAATTATTGAATGCTTTGTTATTAACGGCAAAACAATGGATCTCCTCTCTCTTTTCTTTTTGCATGTTGTTAAGGCAATGAAATAGCTTGGAACATTTGAATCACTTGGATATGATGCCTTGTTTTTCTGAGCTCATTTTAGCATGGCAGTGAGTGGTGACTTGCATGGTTTAGCAACAACTTGATCATGAATAGGCAATGTATGTGGTCTTGGCTTGGTTCCGGCAGTGAATTTTTTTACTTTTCTCTTTGTTAAAGCACTTAAGTAGTTTGGAGTGCTTAAATTGCATTCGGCGATGCTTGAGTAGCATGATGTTTGGTTTAGATTGCTTGGCATGATGGTTTAGACTTGCTGGATTAGCTTTTTCGTTGTGAAATAAGTCCCCATTGCTTGGCTTGGGTTTATTTTGATTGAGCTTGTGATAACTGTGCTTGAAAATGTAATAGGCATGAGTTTTCATAAAGGAATTTATTTGATTTGAATCCTTCTATACAAATGAGATCAAATCAATCCCAATTTTTTTTTTGGCATAAAGAGTATGAAATACAGAGCTTGTAATACGTGAATTGCTTAGCATGTTCGCTTAGGCTGTGTGATGCTAAATAGCTTGCTTGCTTTTTTTTTTTTTCAAAACAATGGTCCATGGAGTAGGTCCTATGACCGAATATAACTCTTAGCATCATAGCAACATAAGCTTGGCTTCTTTCTAGATGTGGCGTCAAAAGAAAAACATTGCAGCTTGCATACCCCTTGTTAATAGGTTAGAGAACCACTTTGTATCCTTTAGCTTCTCCAGTAGGCATAAGTATCCATTCTTCATCATTTCTTTGGTCATGCGCAACATCTAGGTGAGAGCGGTCAAGCTCTTCACATGACAAATAAAGGAAGAATTGTCTTCATAGAGGCACAGTTTCTTTTCACTTCAATCTCTATGCTCTTCAATTTAGGATCATAAATTTTGCATGTGTGTGTGCACCTGAAGTGAATATGCTTGAGATCTGCCAGTAATCTAAAAGTTCTTCTTTTCTTCGAAGTTGCTTGTTGATGTTTGGCTTTGGTATATGAATTTGGAAGAGTATGTACGTACTTCTAAGTGATGTAATAGATATGGTGAAAGCCTAATCATAAGAGTGCATATGCTTGGTATATTTGATTCTAGTCCAAATCAACAAGCTTGAGTTATGCAATAGATTAAAATGATGTGGTTTGACTGATTATGGAGAGAGGATTTGCTTGAGGTGTTGTCAAGATCTGGACTTTACATCATATAATTTGGTGTTGGTTATGGTATCTAAAGGCAGTGATTTTGCCTGATTTGATCTTCTTCTTTTTTTTTTTTTGCTTTCAGATGGGATCAACTTGATGCATGAATATGAGGGTCAAAAGTTTGTGGTGGATGAGCTGCTGTTAAAAGTAATTAACTTAAACCAAACATCAGCCCCCAAGTGCAGTAGCTTTATTAAAGTAAACGATTTGACTTTGCTCGCATGTTTTCCGATAATGGACATCACTTGAAAAGTGTGAGGCGCTCGTGCTTATGGCCATTGCCATGGAAGTGCTTGAGTTCTAGATCAGAAGACACATGCATATTGCTTTTGTGAGAGTATTTCTCTCTAAAATTGTAGTTTCACATTTCTATTATCTTGACATATAAATTGAAATAGGTTTAAGATATCTAGAATATCAGTACTGCCTGGTAAAAGCATAAACAATGAAGAGTTTATCTTTTATGCTGCTTGGTAAGGTTTAGTGAAAATGTATGTTCAAATAGGCTTGAGATGCTTAAAAATTGGCTAAACAATAGTAGGGCTGTTTTGTAGTGTTGATGGTTGTAATGCTTGTAGAGGTATTAATAAACTGTTCAGGCAGTGATTGTAAAGATCAAGAATAGAGGTTCACTTAATATACGTTGCAGCAATAGAGAAGCTAGCTGTTGGAATTATAGCCTAGTCCTCAAGTAAAAGGTTCAACCTTGTAAGGACATGATTAGAGATAAAAAGATGCATATTTTTAGGAAAGAGGTAGTACAGACTATGAGAAGAAGAGGAAAAATATGATTTCTTTTTCAATAGCTAGATTTTGGCTCTTGAGGAGAAAAACAAAATATTATTTCACTGATATCCTTTCCTGGTGTAAATCAGAGTTCATAAGAAGGTAAAAAAAAAAACATAAAATATTAAAATTGAATTTGAGTTTTTAAAAGTAAAGAACAAAATAAAGCCCTTTCTAACTAATTAAGCTTGATTGCATCACTTTTTAACTTGTTGCTTTTCTACTTAACTGTATCAACTGGCAGTGTTGTGACATCAAAAGCATGGATGGTTTGAAGCAAACTATAATCTCGTCATGGCACAAAACATGGAATTTTTATTTTGTTTGCAGCATGAAGCATTGTTGTGAATTTGAGGAAGTTGTGGTGAAATCATAGCATGCTTTTGAAGTTCATTAGGCAAAGCCCCCAAGTTTGCATGATGCTTGAATATATGCTCTTTTATTCTAGGCTTCCAATTACTTCCACAGAGGAGGATGGCTTAAGAATGAGAATGCTGAGCTGACTTAATCCTTTATTTAAAAAGCAAATGAGTTTATAGTGATGAGAAGCTGTAAGAGAGGCAAATGATTTCTAGAATATAAGAAATATTGCTGGTGTTAGCAAACAAAGACTGAGATTTTTCCATACTGCAAATAAGGTTTACTGAGGGAGTTCTGTAAACAAGCTTGACAAGGGTGATCTGGTAAAGAATTGGGTTAAAATGTGTAGTGCATTGATGTTTGCAATGACTGGGAGGTGTGTGTTTGCAAAATTGTTTCCGGCGATGGTTCCCGATCCCATGAATAGAGCCTAAGTGATAGACGGGATATCTTGCTATTAAAATATTGTAGCTTGAGATATGTTGCAGTGAGGAAGGAGCCACCAGCTAGACTCACAGCCTAGTCCCCAGTGAAGTCGCCAAAAATGTGAGGGCGATTTTGTGTTTTGGATTTTATGCAGCAGGGCCCTCTTCATTAACCGAGACTAGGCCCGAAACTGATCAAAGGTTGGACTTGAGAACAACTTCGTTGTGATAAGCTGGATGGTAACAGCAGCGATGAGAATTGATTTCAGAAAATGGAGCTTAGATGATAACTGCATCGATTGGACTAGATAATAACAACATCGATTGGATTAGATGATAACAGCACCAATTGAAGTTAATTTCACGAGAACAGAGCTTATAGGTGGATATGGTGTGGGAGCTAGATGCATTTGAGTTTAGTGAGGAGCAAAATTCCAGCAGTGGCATGGTTTTGGGTTATGGGATAAGGCTATTTGGGTATTGATGGCAAGTTTTTTTTAGAGATGAAGCTTGATCTCTTACTTGAAGTTTTTGGGCCGTTCTGGCTGGTTTCCAACAACAGCAGACCAACTTATTATAGTAAAGGTGGAAGAAGAAGGTTGGTGACAAGAACTGAGGGTTTTTAGAGACCACTCTCAATTCCAAGAAGATAAATTGTGAAAGCAATGGAAATTTCTTTAAGCTAGGAGACTGAAGGGCAGTGGCACAGGTTTAGGACGGTGATCATCCCAGAATTTGTGCTGCTGTGTTCTTTTGAAGATTTTAGTTCCTCAATTTCTGGTATTGAAACTTGGGATGACAGTCTACTAAGATTATTAAATGTTGAGATGAGATTGGGTTAGGAGGGTTTTCATCGATTTTGAGCTCTTGCCAGAAATGGTGGAACACCAATCCCAGCAGCGATTCTGATAAGCAGTGTTTCTTGTTCGGGTGAGACTGGGGAGAAGATTACTCTAATGGGCTTTGGGTAAAAGGCCAAATGGACTTTGGTTGAGAGAATGACTTTAGTGGGCTTTGGGTTTCACTGGGCTTGCTTTTCATTCCTCCACACTAGCCCATATTAAGACTTTGGTCCATCAAGCATGAATTTTGGTTCCTAAGTCCAAAATTATTGACGAACTTTATCTTAATGCAGGCCTCATGGGATCCGTTACCTTCTACACCACATCCCTCTGTATAAGCCCCGAATGTAGCTTGGGTCTACGCGTATCGCATGGTAAATAAGCGTATTGGCTTCTTTGAAAATGCATGTTAATCGTTTGAGAATTTGGGCTTCTAAGTATCACTTGCTAAATAGAGAGCCTCCTTTTGACATGAAGTGGGCTTGCTTGAAGGCCTAATTAGGTCACGAGGTTGATGACTCATCCCTTTTGCTTGTCATTCGTTAAATTTGAACTTGTGGAAATTTGGGTATCAACAAAAACTTTTCAAGATAGTTAGATCCATTAGTGCTCGGTGAGATAACCTTACTTCCCTTTATTATAATTGACATTCTTAATTTGGAAGAAGAAAAATAGTTGCATTAGAAATAAACATTAACAATGAAGTGCGAAACTATAATAACAAAATATACATAATGGAAAGTATCTGATTAGCTGCATCACTAGGAGACACTTGAATTAAGAAAATCTCTAAATACTTCGTCATTGTTTTGAAGTTGTCAACAGTCTCTATGGGAATGTCACTACATCTTAAACTTCCAAATTCTTCCATGTTTCCATTGGAGATCCAAGAGATTGAAGAGACATTTGCATGAAATGACATTGAATAGGCTCATGGTAATTTAGTAGAACAATTTAAAATTTCAAAACAAACTTATTTAGACATCCAAATTTCACCACACTTGGTGTGCATATGAAACTAGTGACTAATCGTCTTGGCCGAAATATAAAAACTGATCCCCGAGAGCTCAAAGAAAGTCAGAGCAGCAAAAACCCTAAGAAAATTTTTTATACCGCGTCTTGTGGCTCGTCCATAGGACGTCGTCATTGGACGGTCGAACTAGTTGTGTCAGTCCACCGGTGAGAGCCAGGAGGTTTTGGGCAGGAACAGAGGGCTGGAAGTGACTGGGTCGCGTTTGGAAAGAGAACGACAAGTAGAGGGGCTCCTCCTTGTTTCGTTTTTGATCTGTATGGCGGAGTTTTTTTTTTAGAAAGAGTGGTGTGATGGAGGGGTTCTGGTGCGGGGCGGAGGCGGGTTGTCATTGCGGTTCCCCTGGTTTAGGGTTGAGAAGGTCTGATGGAGGACGAAGGCTATGGCGATCGAACCTATATCGAATCAAATTTCAGTTTGGAATCGTGATACACCACTATCCGGCCAACGACGTCAGTTGGTCGCGGTTTGGTGCAGGGACGATGGTCCGTCAGAAGCCGAGGTGCTGGTCCGGAAACACAGGGGGGTTCGCTCAGACCCGCGCTCCCTGGTTTGGTTTCTGGGTCTTTTGTCTTCCTTTGGCTATTGGGTCGAATTTGTGGGCTGGTCTTTTTACCGCTTTATGTTATTTTCTAGTTTCTATAGGCCTTTTTTTGGGCAATCTAGTGGTTTTTTTCCTATCTAGTTGTAATATTGGATCTTAGTCTTGTCGACTTAATTCTCAATATATCTAGTTGTACACCAATTGAGGTCTCTAGATGACTAGATTTACTATTTTTTGGGTTAGGTTGGGAGAGTCGGATCCTTCTACTTTTCTAGCGCCTCCGGCGTAGTACCAAAGGGGGATCCCGCTATGTTTATGATGTATTCAATGTCAAATGAGTGACCAAGTTCTTATGTACCATTGTGGGTACTAACACATCTTCTTGCCTGTCTTACATAACAGCGGAAGGGTATGTAATGGTCATTCTGGCTTTTGATTAATATATTGGCTACTACCTTCTTCAAAAAAACCAAAAAAATGAAAATAGTGACTGTAAAGCATGAAAATTATTCTATGCACCGACAGTGCAAATGACCCAACACTTATAAGATGATCTCAACCCTTGATATTTATAATTAATATTTTTTACTAATAATCTAATAGTGTATTTAATATAATCTAACTATCCATTTATGTCGGTGCATTGAATCCTTCCCCCTATAAAGCATGGCAACTCACCAAACCCCAGGTTGTGCATATCGATGTTTGGAATTGAAAATGACAAGATCGAGCACATATAGTTACCAAAAAATTAATGGTTATGAAATTGATAATTTAAATATACTCCCACATTCATAAAATTTGGTTAAATAATAAAAATAACTGTTATGAAATTCTTTGTAAGATAAAACAGATAAAGAGTTTGCAAGATAAAACAAATAAAGAGAGAGAGAGAGAGAGAGAGAGACAGATTACTTATAGTTAAGCAAAGCAACACTTGTGCAGTTGGTTCACTTTTGCTAAGAGCACGTAGAAACTTAGAGAGCGTAATAGGAGAAAATTGTTTTATGCATTGACGGTGTAAGTGAATTAACAAATTCAGTATATTTCAGCCGTTGTTATTTATATAAATTTTTTTATTTAATAAAAGAAAAATATATATACGTTATCCAAAAATTTATTTTGGTTGATGATATAAGTGGACATTATTACACTAAATACTCTCTCTCAACACAGATATTTTGAATGTAGTAACTGGATAGAGAATAATAGAGCTAAAGTGAGTCAGATGGACATGGACCTCATCTGTGGCCATAAAAAAAGGATTTGATTCCTTGATGATGACCTGACTAGTCATAGCACGACAGCAATTAATTAATCATAAATAATAGTACCTCATGTACCACACAACGTCGTCCCATTTCAATAACAGGCTTCACCACTAACGAGAACCAGAAGACGAAGACCAAAGTGCTCAATTATTCGTCCAAACAAAGTTGCTTTGAAACTTCGCTTCAGAATATTATAATTTTATTTCATTACGATGTGATCAATAGGTTGACCCAATAAAAGAGATAACAGAACAATTATGGAAGGAGATCTTCTGTCTCCTTACCTGTCCTTCAATCAAAATTCGACACCTATCAGTCATGTTAACGGGCTTTAACCCGTTAACATTTATCATTTATTTCATGTTTTTGTTAAAAAACAAAACAAAAGGAACATATTTTTTGAGTTTCACTCTCTCCATCGAGAGAACTTGATGAAGAGGCCATGGCAGGTTGCCCCGGTAAGTGGAAAGCTACTCAGCTTATATGCCAAAGATCGTAGCTTGTAATAACCATGAGAAGGCCTCTTTTTGCATTCTGGTTTTTCCTTTGGTCAAATTTTCTCCTTTTGGTTCTGTTTATATAAAAGCATTTGAATCTTGATTCTTAATTGGATAAACTTGCTTGATGTCAATAGTTATCATGATATGGGTAATGGGATTTATGGATCTTAATATCATATATGTATTCTTCAATTTGTATCCGGATATGAACTGTTGTTCAAAGGAGGATTTTTGATGGGTAGATGCATAACAGAAGGGATTGTGAAAAGAAAGAAAGAAAATATATTTGTTATTTTTCCTTTTATGGGAGAGAGAGATGATTTCCTCCGCTCCAGCTCATCGACGAGCGGCATTCCTTTCCAAGCATTCCTTTCCAAATCCTTTCATTTAAAGAATAGAAGCCTTCAACTCGATTGATTTGTGTTATGAATCTATGTATTGATTTCCATATTCGAGTAGGAGCTCAATTTTAGAATGGATACGCACCGTTTTAATTAGTCAAGTGACGTCGTTTTGTTGATAGGTTGTTGCACACTGCACGTGTCTTGCTACTGCTCTATATATCCGTTTGTAATCTTGGTGAGAAGCATGAATGAAAATCTGTATTTCTATTTTCTTAGTTTTCTCTAGAATTTTTTTCTGCCTAATTTTGCTACTATGTCATACCATGGCTACGATCCCGGGGATCGTAACAACTGGTATTAGAGCCCGCAACTAGGCCTGTTTCTGGCGAGTCCGAAGGGTTATGGCAGTGGGTATTACTGCCTTCCTTCTTATGATCCTCACGGTACCCAGTTTCCATCGCAACCAAGCTACCACCTCCTCCTTCTCAATTTCCATTCCAACCGGGTTACTCACCACCACAACCACCTTCGCCAACAATCATCAATGGGTATGTTTTCCCTCCCTCATCAATGTCCATTATCCCATACTTACCATTCCCCTGATTCTAACCCAAACGATCCTTCGATTTCACAAAGCCTTTCCTATGACCCATCGGTTACCAGTGTTAATTCACACTTTGTCTCCACCAAAACCATGCCTACACCACCTATTTCCGGTTCTGCTCCTTCACCTCCTGTTTGTGAGCAACTACATATAATTTCATATCCAAATCCATTCTGCCTCATACCCGTGTCCGGCCCTTCACGAATTTCTCTTCACACTGATTGGATACGTAATAGGGAGGTCCCGATTGTTAAATCTGGCAGCTACTCTCTCATACTTGAGCCTCAGGGGGCTGAGAAACCACATTCACCACCACAGAATCCGACAAATTGCAAGAATCGCTGCAGAGTTCGATGGATTCCTTCATATCTGAATTCAGGGAGGAGCTACGATTGTTAAAGGGTTCAATGCTATCTCCGACAAGCCAAGTTGATAACCCACTGAAATTTGGCTCTCCACCGCCATCGTTAACACCCCAATTGATTCCGGCTGCAACCGAGGCTTGTTCGTCATCACTTATTCCTACTGCTAATGGTATTATTCGTAAATCCCCTGTGGATAGTGATTTGATTTTGTCTTCCACTGATGTGATATTGGGATTTAGTGATAATGCTAGTATGAATCATGTTGTGGGCAGTACAGCTACTACTTCAATTGCTACATTAGTTTGTGGTGATAAAAGTATGGAAGTTGTGGGTGGTGTCAATACCAGTCGGAAAATAGATAAAAAAGGTGTTATAGATGGATTCAACCCAGCTAAAAGCAAAGAATTTCAGGAGTTGCTTTATGATAGTGCATTCAATATAGTTGGCTATAATCCCTTTGTCAATTTAGAGTGTGGACCAGCAAATTCGGCTTGGCTTGAGAACATTCAAAGGAGTGCAATGCCGCAAGTTGCTCAGCTTAAGCTGCCTAAGAATAAATGGGAGAGTTTGTATGAGCAGATGGTACTGGAAATGATTGAACTTCGAGACATAGAGACTGCTCGTTCAATTTTAAGAAACACTCAGGTAACTGGTGTATTGAAGCAAGAACAACTGGAAAGATATTTGCAATTGCAGCATCTCCATGCTGGAACTTATTTCGATCCAAATGAGGCTTATCCAAATTCAACAAAAGTGCAACGACATGCACAAACTGCTCGAGCACTTGCTACAGAGGTTATTGTGGTGCCACCTTCAAGATTAATGATTCTAATCTGTCAGGCTCTAGGGAGGCAGCAACACCAAGGATTCCATCCAGGACCACAGTCTGATCTATTTAGGGGAATGGCAGCTACGAAACAGGATGTGGACGACTTGTATCGAACAACTCTTTGACACACAAGTAAGTTTAGGAACAAAAGTCATGCAGAATGTACTAGATTATCACCAGATGGCTAGTTTCTTGTGGCTACAATGCGTATAAAGTGGTTGCACTTTATTTACTCTGCCAAACTGAAGCTCTATGTCAACCAAGGAGGTTTTCTATTGAAGTTATTGACTTTGTCAAAAGCAATTCTGAGTTATCCTTTATGTGGTACTGTTGTGATCCACTCCTTTCAAGAGATTATGATGTATTTTTAATGACTAATATGAACAAGTCTTTTCAATACGTGGTGAGACCTGTTCATACGGATATGCTTTTCTTGGCTTCTAGCTCTTTAATTTTTTATTCACCATTTCATGCACTTGTGAGGAAATTGTTGACTTCATCACCAATGGCTTCTATCCATTTATTACGACTTACTCTGGCTAAAATATTGAGAGAAGATGAACACTATATTATTGGAATTGTGGTGCTTATTTCTATCAATCAGCTAGTGTCTTTGAAGTCTAAGAAACAAGGCCTTGAAATTATGTATGGTGATGATTACAATGGAAATTATTGCTCTCATGTGAGCTGCTCTCTTTACTTCCTTGATTTCATGATTACATGGTTTATTGAATTTGGCTTTGTGGCAATTGTCTTTGGAGATCTTGCATTGGTTCCCCAAAATTTTTTTCAGTACCCATGCAGTCAAATGAAGCTCCTCTGCTTATCTTGTTGATTATAATTATGCACCCCCAGATAATGGAATTTGTGATTTCAAGCCATCTTCTGCATTTTCCCAATAGAGAAGCTTTGAGGGTCTTTTCTAATATGCAAAACTCGTACCATTGGCAGTCAAATTCTAATTCTCATGTGTGTCCATCTATGTGCACTAATACATACTTGGTAAGTTACTACAGAGGATGGTATTGCTTTCGGTGCAGCCTTGACAAACATTAAAGACCTCAACATGATATATCCTACATTATGGTATATTCCATTATTTACTTGTGATAATCCTAATGTTGTACTTTGGTTGAGATATTTGCAATTTGATTATAAATTGAGATGTGCTCTTAAATTGCTTAAGACTGCCATTGAGAAAGTTGGATACACTGGAAAGGTTGTCATTGAAATGGATGTTGCTGCATCTGAGTTTTATGGAACAGATAAAACATATGACCTGACCATCAAAGAAGAAAAAACTGATGTCCGAAAATGCTCTCGAGGACGTCTACAAGTCATTTGTGAATGAGTATCCTCTTGTCTCAATTGAAGACTCCCCTGACCAAGATGATTGGGAGCCCTACTCTAGGATGACAGCTGAAATAGGAGAGAAAGTGCAAAACTTTGAGGGAACTATTTCTACATGGGGTTGTTCCAAATACAAGAAAGAAACAGAAATTATGTTATATGTGTCTCAAGTTGAATGTAAAGTGGATGGTCTTGTGATCTTGCCATTCCTTTACAAACCTGTAGTTGACATAGCAAGTCAAAGGACCTTGGTGTCCGCTTTCCCTACATTTTTTGTCATTCTCAGAGATTATGCTAGCCGTAAAGCAACCATAGTGATATTTTTGGCTCCTGCATCTTGCTTTGCCAAGTTTGTGCAGGGAATCTCCATAACACCAATTTTATGTAATGAATATACAGCGGGACATGCTCTCCATTTTGTGAAAGATGACAGATATAGATTCAATCTGGCATTAGAGAGTGGAAATATTCAAAGTTCTATTGAATCTGCTATAGCAATGGATGAACAAGATCACTGGTATAGGTTGGGTGTGGAGGCTCTTCGACAAGGCAGTGATGGTATTGTAACTACTTTCAATGCCTTGTTGAATGATAATACTCTTTGCTTACCTCTTGAGAATAAATTGGAGAAAGTGAGTTTGCTTTTTACTAATAAGTCGGAGAAAATGGACAAAATTGTGAAAATGATGTTTGATATGAAATGTACAAGGGAAAGTCTTGTTTGGATCTCTAAAAAGCAAGAATGGAAGAAATTATTTTCAGGACATAACGTCAATTACATGAAGGTTGTGGCATCTGTGGTGATTGGATTTCCTGTTTTGGCTACTTGGCATTTGATTAAGGGTGTTAAAGAGGACTCGAAAACTGAGATCATAGCTGCATTGTGCAAAGATGTAGAGGGTTTAAGTCTCACATGAATTGCAACAGAGACTTCATATTTCTATGAGAAGACAACAATATTGATGACCACTTTTGAGGATAAGCTAGCTTACAAGTGGTTATTTGAGTTCTAATTTTTCAAAATGGTACTTTTCATATGCATAATTGCAGCGTCGAATATTTACATCCTCTTTCTGCAAACTGCTTGGTATGGAGTTGTTAATTTCTCTCATTTGAAACTTGAGGTCAAGTTTTACTGAGGGGGATGGATTGTTATGAATTTAAGTATTGATTTCCATATTTGAGTAGGAGCTCAATTGTTAGAATGGATACGCACCGTTTTAATTAGTCAAGTGACGTCGTTTTGTTGGTAGGTTGTTGCGCACTGCACTTACCTTCCTACTGCTCTATATATCCGTTTGTAATCTTGGTGAGAAGTATGAATGAAAATCTGCATTTCTATTTCCTTAGTTTTCTCTAGAATTTCTCTCTGCTCCATTTCGCTACTATGTCATACTGTTGAGATAAAAAATTTCACGAACCCAAAATGCAAATATCGGTCTAATGCAACAATGAAAGAGTCCAGCAGCCTTCAAATTTGTTTAGCTTGATTATCTCCAGAATATGACAAATTGTACAGGTTGGTTGTGGCCCAAGAGGGTAGAGTTTTGGTTGCTTTCAAATAGTGCATAACAGAAACTCTATCTTCAAATAAAAAAAAAAGAAAGAAAAGGAAGCAGCATAACAAATCATGCATGCATCACGTGGAAGGGTACTCAAGGCATCAAATATCAAATTCAGAATCTTGGATAATCTTCATTCAAGACCAAGTCAAGATTTATCCAATATTTGAATGATAAGAAGACACCAGAGACATTCAACGTGCATGGAAGATAGAAGTTGCTACCGCTATAATCGTTTCAATTCAAATTGACAAAGGTGATTATAACCTCAATTTGAATTGAATTGATAGCTATCTTAATCAAGCTTATCTATCGTTGCCTATATAAAGGCACGCCTTCTACATCAAAAAGGGACGGAGAAAAAGAGGAGGAGAAAGACTAGAGAGCAGAGAGAAAAAAAGAGAGAGGCAAAAGCTTCACAAAAGGAAGCAAGGCTAGTAGCAGCGAGACATTAGAGAGGGAAAGAGCAGTTGAGAAACAGAGCCAGATTCAACGGAGCCCAAACGTTGCAACTTTTCTCTAAGACATTGCAGTGGAAGAAAAAGCTCCAAATAAATCACAGGTATAAGAACAATTGATCAATTGTCACCTGAAATCACTAATCTTTTCTTTTATGGTACAGACAAAAGAAAGAGGTGCTTCTCCTATGTTCTGCTCTTTCTAGCAATCATGTCTTTTGCTACTTTCGTCCTCATAAAACTCTGCCATTGATCAACGTGTTCCGGGCAAGACAAACGGTCTGACAGCAAGTCTTTGTTCACAGCGGCGATGTCTTCCATACTCGCTTCGTTTTCTGATGCTTATATACGGTGCGTCCTGTATATAGGTGGCAAAAGTGAAGCGAGCTGCCCACGGTCTGACATATCAAGTCTTCACTCACCATGGCGGTGTCTTCTATACTCGCTTCGTCTTTTGATGCTTATATGCGGTGCGTCCTGTATATAGGTGGCAAAAGCGAAGTGAGCTGCCCACGGTCTGACATCAAGTCTTCATTCACCACGGCGGTGTCTCCCATACTTGCTTCGTCTTTTGATGCTTATATGTGGTGCGTCCTATATATAGGTGGCAAAACGAAGTGAGCTGCCCACGACAACAAGAGGAATACGAAGACGTCAAAAGAAAAGACCTACAAGACAATGCTCTTCTTACGACCACTCAAGAGGCATAAACCACACGAGCAACATGGTGGTCTGCAAGCTCAAAGGCCTGATGATTCATGATCAGCCACGAGATGAATGTCGCTGCAACAAATTTGGTGTGGCTCTGTATCAAAATCTCGTTTACGACACCCTCTGATATCAACGAGTAAACCTGCTTGCAGTTGACCGTTCTTCAGACATCGGGCGTGATTGGCTTGGATGATCATGAACGTGGCAATACATGCTGCCCAAAGACACCACAAGTTGCCATCTTCTCCATTTTGGTGAAACCGTGAAGCCAGCTAAGAAGTACAAAGCCATCTTTTGTATCAATGAGTGAGAGGCCTGCAAATGAAAAATAAACTATTGCACTACTGTCATCAAAGAAGCAGAAGAAACTACATTGCTGTATGGCAACATCTCTGTTAATGCCAAGGCTCCACCGCTCCACCATCTTAATAATGGGACACGACTTCTTCCAAGAAAGAAGAAAGGATACAAATTAAAGACAAACTCCACCGCTTCAAGTATGTCAAATATGAATGAATGGGAATTATGAATCCCATATGAAATATGCCACTTGATATCTACGTACGGTGTTGGTCTTTGAGCAAGACAACAAGTCTAAGGCCAAAAATACATGCTATGAAAGTTTGCTGGGCAATTAAACACCAAAACGTGAAAATGAGAGAGAAAACAAAACTAATTATTAATGGATCATTGATAAATATATCCATTAATTTAATAGCTTTCCAGACAATTCTTTGGGCCTCCTACAAGAAAAATGGAAGCAAGTCCACTCTACAAAGGTCCACATCAAATCTTTGACTCCAATCTCAAAGCTCGTCTTGATGGGTGTCCAACGCAAGCAGATCACTATGGTTCCGGCGAAGTGACACAAAGCTCATTGCACAGCTCGGCATGATGAGTGTCCAAATCAAAATTAGCAGACACTCTACCAAATTGGGTGTCCAAAAGAAATACATTTGACGGGTTCAAGAAAATATATATACATCCATCAAACACAAAAGTCGGTACAAAACCGAAAAACCAATTTCAATGAACTACAGTGGTTTGATCCCTTCACAGGGTATGTAGGCAGTCTACCGACCCACTAGATACAATCGCAACTCCAAACAGAATTCGGCCAGTCCCAAATGAATCACTGACTCCAGTCAAATTCTCCCAACACCGGAAGATCAAATCATTTCTAAAATCACACAAAATTAAAGGCTTTAAACCTTTTAAATGTCCCAAATACAAATTCTAAATAAACGGATCATCTACCCATTTAAATCCCAAATGCCGGAACTACATGTGGTTTGATCCCGCAAAGGGTATGTAGGCAATCTAGAACCAAATCTATCTAGATGCAACCGTGTCCTAAACACAAAATCCAATCCTTGGTCCACTTAAACCAAATTCATCCCAAACACTACTCTCATTCCAAAATCAAAGTCCTCCAATGAGTCATTCACTCATTGGAACTCTTAAACTACGAGTGACTTGAACCCTCTCCAAGGGTACGTAGGCAACCCATTCAAATATCCGGGTGCAGCCGCAAAAACAAACAAACACACATCTCATCAATTGGTTTCTTCATAAATGGAATCAAAGGGTGTTTCCCTATAACAAGGCACTGTAATTAAGAAACACATTCTGTCTTGAATGGGTCGAACCGAAAATAATAAAAACTCTATTCACTAAATGAATACGAGTGAGATTATGTTGGTGACATTTTCGCTCACTATGTATAATTTTCTCTCAACACATACCATGGCTACGATCCCGGGGATCGTAATAATTTGCAGTTGCAGATCTGGAGGTGGATTTGTCTTCTTTTCTTTTTTCTTTTACAAGGATTGAATTTGGTTTCAATTATTTTTTTTGTTCAAAGAGAATAATTTTCTTTAACTCCGTTAAGTAGCTGTTAAGCAGTATGATGTGGAAGACACATGTCAACAATTTAGTTGGAGACACAGAAGGAGACAGCAAAAATGGAGACAGAAGATTTCTTTTCTGCCCGATGAAGCTGAGGTAATTTCAAGTATGCCTTTGGGACTGCGGCCTATGCCGGATAAGCTTGTCTGGCATCATACCAAGAATGGTGTGTTTAGTGTCAAATCCGGTTATTGGGTAGCTAGAAGCCTGCAAGAGAGAAAAGTTGCTACTACTGCCGGTTCAAGTTATGGTTCAAATATGGAGGCTTGGCGTAAGGTCTGGAGTCTGAAAGTACCGCATAAGGTGAAGGTTTTCCTGTGGAGAACTGTGAATAACTTTCTTCCTTGTGCGCAGAACTTGCTAAGAAGGAAACTAATGACCGAGTCTTCTGGTTGGCAATGTGGTAATCCAATTGAATCAGTTATTCATATTTTATGGGATTGTCCTCTTGCAAAAAAAGTGTGGAAGCGGTCTTTTCTAAGTGACGTGTGCAAACATGGAGGGAACCTTCTTTTCATGATTTGTTTTTTCATGTCAGTACTATTGCAGTGGGGGATGACTTGGAAAAGTTTAGTTTCTTGGCATGGTGGTTGTGGAGGAATAGAAATCTCTGTAGGCATGGGGAAAAAAGTCTCAAACAGGTGGATATTTTTCATAGTGCTGGGGAGTGGCAGAATGAATTCATAGCATGTCAAGTTAAAAGGGACCAGAAGATAGTGACGCAGCAACTACCAGTAGTTTGGAGCCCACCACAGTTGGGGAATTTGAAGATGAATTTCGATGGTGCATTGGGTCCGAGTAATGGTATTTGTGGCCCAGAAAAATACAGCTATTCTCCTCAAACTATTCTATTAAGGTTAATTTGATACTTGAATTCTCAAAAATATCAGTGTGATACTCAAACACATATTTTGTCATCAACGTGATACTTCCGTTAAAAATTCCTAACGACTCCTTCTACTTAAACGTGGCAAGCATGTGGGTTCTATGTGATAGTTTTATCAAGGACAGAATAATCTTTTACTGCAAACTAATTAAAAAAAAAAAAAAACTGGAGCACAGAGGCACAGAGCTCCATCTCTCTCTCCCCCTCCCTCCACTCTCTTTCTCTCTTGGTTTTGGTTTTTTTTTTTTTCGGGTTTCTAGGTTTTGATGGCTTTGGAGGCTATCAGTCTCTCGCTCTCTCTCCTTCTCTCGACCCCCATCTCATCTCTCTCACCAACTTCATCCTTGATTTCTTCGCTATCCACCATGCCTCCATATCCATAGTAGCTATTGGTACTCCTCCACGACCAGTCAATTCGGACACCAACATCGACGATGACGATGCCACAGCAGCTGTCTTTGAAGACTACGAGGATCAGCATCCCCAAAATGATGCCATTGTTTCCCACTCACAGCTGCTTCCCAACGGTGAATTGTGAATCAGGGGCAGAGGGGAATGTCGTCACTCAGATTAAACGACGACGTCGAGGGTGATAATGGCGGTAGCAGCGAAAAAGAAGAAGAAACGATTGGAGGAAGTTTTGATTCGGCGATCACGAGAGCGATCAGAGAGGATGAGAGTCGACGGAAGGCGCTGTTGACGCCGGAGAATGCCACGAGGGTTATGGGCGGCTGCTGGCGTCGGAGTAGCGGTGGCGGAAGTGGTCAAGCGGCTTTGATGGTGGCGGACAAAATGAAAGACACGATTTTGAGGGGGAAAAGGAAGAGGTGGAGGAGGAGGAGGAGGCCTCGCATGGTTTCGGGATCGAAGTCTGGAGATGGTTCATCTGCTTCTGCTTGACGTGTTTGATTTACAGGGATGAGTGGTTCTGTGATTTTCGCCATTGTTGTTGAGGCAGTGGAGCTCGCTTTTCAGCTTCAACTCTTCACTCAAATTGAGCAATTGACAGTGTATAGGAGAAGCCAAAGGTACCAAGTACCAGCTGCCAAGTCTTTTTCTTGGTCTAGTTGTGCTTAATTGCTATCTGTGTTGGTTTTGCTTTTTTGGTTTATGCTGGGTTTGTTTTTAGTTCTGGTAAACATGAATTCATAGTTATATGTTGCTTTGGCCTTGTGATTGTGATTTTGATCGGAGTTTCTGGTATCTGTTGTTACTGGCATGAAGGCGGCACTGGAGAAGGAGGAAGCTGAGGCTGTGGAGGCGGAGGAGGAAAGCTGTTGAGCGGAGAAGAAGGAGATCAGTTTTGGCAGAGAAGAAGACATAGGCGTCTCCAGGTGCCTAGAACAGTATTCTGGGTGCAGAAAGATTTGATTTTTTTTTTAATCATGTCACCCAACTTTTGTTTTGGGTCCGTCTGCCGGCAGTTAAATGCGAAGAACATGGATTTGTAGCAAGAATTGGAAAGGATGATGGCAGTGTTGGTGATGGTTTGGGCAGAGGAGGAAAGAGAAGAAGAAGAGGACTGAGGTTGAAGAAGAATCAGAAGCCATTTTTCTTCCCAGAAGAACAAGAAGAAGAAAAGAAGAAAAGAAATGAAAAGAAAAAAATGAATTAACAAAAAAGGGCAAATTAGTCATTTCATTTTTTTAGGGGGGGCATGTACTTGCTACGTCAGCAAATAGACGGAGCCGTTAGGAATTTTTGAAGGAAGTATCACGTTGATGTCAGAATATGTGTTTGAGTATCACACTGATACTTTTGAGAATTCGGGTACCAAATTGGACTTCGCATAATAGTTTGGGGAGGGTAGCTGCATTTTTCTCTTTGTGGTTTGGGGGTGGTGTTCAGGGACCATTTTGTAGTCTTACAAGGGGCCATGGCAGTCCCCCAGATTGGTTATTTATCTCCAAGATCAGTTGAGGCTCTTGCTTTGCTTCATGGACTTCATTTCACTGCTCATGTGGGATTTGGAAGATTGGAAATTGAAGGTGATGCTCTGTCTATTATTAATTCTTTACAAGTTGAGTGTGATGATTTAAGTCAGGAAGGACACCTCCTAGATGAAGTTAAACTTTTAGTTGAGTCTTTTGAGTTTTGTAGTAGCCATTTTGTCGAGCGGGAAGGCAACAATGTTGCTCACCGTTTAGCAAAATAGGCTTTGAAAGTTAGTCAAACTTTTCTTTGTTTAAAGTCAGGGCCTCCATGGCTCCTCCAGTATGTCAATCTAGACTTTGTGTCTGAAGACTAAGTGGGCAAGATTCAATCATCCTTGTAGGATCTTATAACCTATCTCATTGTACTTAAGTTCATTATGAATGAAGTTCTCTTTCAATAAAAAAACAAAAAAAAAGATTTCTTCCCAACAATTATAGATGCAGGACTTCCCTAAGTATGAGGAGACCACTTAAAATTTAGGGAACCAGGCACACGGATTGTGTTATTAATCCCTGCAGATACTAGCACGCGCACGCCGCTAGGAGACAATCTACCTAAATAAAAAGGAAAGAGAACATTGAAGCTTTAATTATGGGCAAATTAGATTGTATGGGCAAAAGCAAATTTAATTAGCATATAATCAGTCCAACTAATTAGTCAGCAAAGATCATGAAGTATACTTTTATGTTATTCCTTGAGCTGCTTCTTAATTTCCTTACACTAGTGACCTTAAAGAGAAATTTTGAAAAATGACCAAGTTTTGGTCAACAATTTGATTTATAGCCTTGTTTTGTAAAAAAGTTGAAATATAACCAAATGATAGTGTATAATGTCTTTATTACCCTTCATGAAAGATAAATAAAGTAATGGAAGTTGATTATTCTTTTTCTCCCTCTCCATATTCATCTAATGCATGCATGTATAGTTTCAAACATGTGGCACACCACTATCTTGAGAAAGACAAAATGTGCGGAAAACATTCTTGTCTGAAACCAAGTGCAAACTGCTCGTGCAGGGGACAACGGCCAAACTGATGGTTGTTCTGGGCTAGCTGCAATGTTATTCACCTACACAAGCCAATCTGCTATATCTCTCTCTACTATTCTTCAAAGTGATAAGCTCCCTCGCCTTCCAGATTACGATGTTTGGAAGGCTTTTGTCGTTTGGTTTTAGTTTATTCTTTCTGTCAAAAACCATGACCATGAGGCATCATTTTCTGAGTCTAAAACCAAACGACAAAAGCCTTCCAAACATCCTAATCTGGAGGGCAAGGGAGCTCATCACTTTGAAGAACAGTAGAGAGAAATATAGCAGATTGGTTTGTGCAGGTGAATAACATTGCAGCTAGCCCAGAACAACCATCAGTTTGGTCGTTGTCCCCTGCACGAGCAGTCTGCACTTGATTTCCTACAAGAATTTTTTTTGCATCTTTTGTCTTTCTCAAGATAGTGGTGTGCCGCTTGTTTGAAGCTATACATGCATGCATCAGATAAATATGGAGAGGGGAAGAAAGAATAATCAACTTCCATTACTTTGTTTATTTTTCATAAAGGGTAATAAAGACATTCTATACTATCATTTGGTTATATTTCAACTCTTTTACAAAACAAGGCTATAAATCAAATTGGTGACCAAAACTCGATCATTTTTCAAAATTTCTCGACCTTAAAGTACTCGGACCATTTGCCAGAACTAATAATTAAAGAATGCTAAAGTAGGTAAGGAAGCTCCCTCTTTTGTTGTTTTTAGAAGGAAAGAAGAACAAAAAGAAAATGTAATCCAATCAAAAGGAAAAACAGGAGGTGAGGCTGGGTAGCTGCCCAATCTCAAAATTACGAGATTCGATGGTTGTATAAGTTTGTGCCCAGGTAATTGCATAAATATATACTCCAAAAAGGGTTGGAAAAAGGAAGAAGAACTTCTTCGTCGCCAAAAGCAAAACTTTCCCACTTTTTCGAATTTTCTTTTCAACCATATTTTCACCCAAAACGAGGTAGCTTGAAAGTGTCATTTAAAGGAAAAAATAAAAAAGTCAAACAATGGATCATTTAACAATGTTAATAAACACAATTAATGAATTATTAAAAAGAAAGAAGAAACCTTTCAAAAAAAAAAAAGCTAATAATTGATCGTTTAAAATGGGAAGAAAATAAAAATTAATTTAGTCATTTTGTTATGCCATGTACCTAAACACACCTATTTACCCGTCATTTCGACAGTAAATAACTACGAATATTACTTTTTACCCTTGTTTCAATCATTCAAGGACCAAAAGTTGAGTTTTTGTTTGGTTCAATTTTTTAGAAAACATCCACCATGAATGATGTAGAGGACGTTAAACTGGGTTCGTGGCCATGCAGCACGTTATAATTAGAGTCGTATGCAGAAGCTACGCTCTAAAAAATAAAAGTTACTATTCCAGGAACTTACTAAATAGCAAGTTGTAAAGGGAAACTTTCCATTTTGGGAAGTTTCCATTTTCAGTGAAAAATCCTAAGTCCCAAATTCTCTCGAGACTATGTTACTGACCCACTCAAAATCCAAACCCGGCCGAAACTCTGCAACCCAACCACCCTAAGCCATCACATCGGTCCCATCTTGATCCCTTCTTGCTCCTTGTGGGCGTGAATCAGACTGAATAGCAACAGAAAAGGCAAATCGATAGGCATTCATCTTGACAGTCCGGGCGAGTCTTTGTGGGTGTTAAGCTTCAGAAATTCGGGTTTCAATTCTGGAAGATCCGATCATAGGATTGACCCAATTTTATGATAGGTTGTTATAGTTATCGAGTCAACATACCTATGAAATTTGAGCTCGTTTCGATATGATATTGAGCTTTCGACTTTTAGCCTTTTAGAGTTCCAATTCTTATTATCAATGATTTATTTTCTATTCTCGAAAGCAGCTATTCATGATCATTATCTTATTCAGGATGACATGTATATCAAGCTCGAGGAGAAACACGTCGAACGACCATTATAGTAATTTTGTGAGTGGACATTTGCTTTTTAAATAAAATATGCCTGCAGTATTATATTTTAACTATTAAATTTTTGTATTGATTTTAAGTTGATAATGCTTGAGACTTGATATTTATTTTATGATTTATTTATGATTTCTTGAAATTCTTAATATTATGTTTTGATGACATGGAGATAAAATATGACGTTGCTTGAAGTCTGACATTGATTTTCACCTTCCGGATGTTGTTATCGGCCTTGAGTTATTAGTATTCTTAGAGCTTTTTCCCTATACTTGAATTCTTAGGATTTTGTTTTCAGAAAGTTGATAATTTAAATCTTATGGGAGTTAATGAGTTTTGATTTATGGTTGAACTATCGATTTTATGAATTATGTTTTCGAAGATTTATTAATCATTTACGAAATTGATATTGAGATTTTCTTTCGGAAAGTTAATCAGTTTGAGTTCAGAATTATGTTATAATACCCTAGAAATTCATTACCAATTTTGATGATTTTCTAGAAATTATTAAGATGATTGTTAGACGATTTCGTGGTTCGAAGGTAGAGCGGAAGTGTTTCGAACGAATAATTACTCGAATCGTTTTATTTTCAATGGGAAAGGTTGACTTTTTCTTCATTGAGTTTCTCCAAAAAATTTCTTCACAAAAGTTGTAGAGCCCATCTATACGAGTTCATGGATATGCGAAACATGAAAATAGGAGTTCGGATGTAGAAGTTATGATAAAAAAAATTTCTACTATTTTTGAAAATTACTATAAATGGAATTTTTGATATTAGAAAATCATTTCTTGGATTATCGGAACGTTTCTAAAATTGGAAATTTTTTTCTCTGTTCTCTCCTCTAAAAAGCCCAGACCCGGCCAAAAACCTTCTGACCTAGAAATTTTGGCACCATCTGATGTTGTTCGGCCAAGCTACCACCTCCACCCAACTCAAACCACTGTCCCCGTCTTCCTCACTGGACCAGTTTCCACCAACTCTCGCCGGAATTTGTAGGTCGTAGTGCTCGGATTCAAACCAGTCAGACCCGGTCAGATTTTCCAATTTGTCGGCAGCTGAGCTCCAAACCGGTCACGTTGGAAAACTCTGCTCCTCTAGATCACCACCATATCAGCCTTGAAGGACGATTCAAAGTGTGGTGGCCGGTATCGTGATTTGAAATTTGACGGTGGAGATTTTCGAGCTTGTTCTAGCTCGATCTAGGCTGAATCGAACTTAATTCCATGTATGAAAGTTGCTCTTTTCTTCATTGTCTACACTTTGGACGGTTGGATTATTGCGATTTTGAGTCTGCCTAGTGGCAATGCGCCGCTGCATGTGGCAGCGCTTGGCTGCGTTTCTAGCCATGTCAAGGGAGTTTATGGTTTTATATATAATCCACTCGTCGATACCAGCGTTTTATATATGATATGTAATTTTCGGAGATTGTATGAACAAGTTACGGTTTTAACCGGTTTTGATTATCTCGGTTTTCGATCTGTAAGGATCCGGCCGTCTGATCAACTTATAGTTTTGATACATTAACCGGAGAAGTGTTTCTGAAACCTTGTGAAGTCTTGGAGGAAGTTTCGTCTTCTTGGACGTAGTCTTTGGTTTTTAGTTCGTGTGTTTCAAACTTTAAATGCTTGTGTACGTTGTATCGTATTGAGTTTGAATTGTTGTGACTAGGTTCTAGAGAGGAGTTTGATGGTTTGAGCTTTATCTTGTGTGGCGTGTGAAGACGCAACTGGATTTAGAGATGGGTAAATCTCACGAGGTTCATAAAACGGAATTACTTCATTATTCCGAATTATTTGTTTAATTATTAAATCGTTTTCGGAAATAAATATTTGTTTTAAATTATATGAACTTGATCGTCTACTGTTCATAGGTAAGTAAAATGAAGTTTTATTATAAAAATGATTTTTCAAGTGTTTTGTATTTGCTAACTATTATTGGTATTAGTGACATCCCTGAGTGGATGACTACGTGTGTGTGTGTGTGCGCGCGCGCGCATATCTTGGTGGACTTGTGTGTTCAGTTCACAATTTTTGTGCAATGTGATGTTGAGGAAAATAAATGAATTTACGAAGAAAAGACGGTTTTGTCGGCTTTTAGTGTTGAAAGAAGTAAGTATGATTTTGGTGACGGTTTTGAGGTTGTTGGATATGAGAAAACAATCTTATGTGATAACCAGTGTGGTGATCTATGTGATGATTTTGTGTAAATGATGTGGGTTGTGATTGTTGAGTAATTGGTGTATTAACAGTTGATGGTGTATTGTTTTCTAGCTTATTTCTATTATTGAATTACTTGTTTCTTTCGTAATCTCCTGAACTAAATTATATGCAGGATTACTGTTTTCTGAATTAATTGGTTTTAATGTAATCTCATGAACTAAACTATATGCAAGGATTATTATGATTTTGAATTGTGTTCTTTTTGGTGATGTCCTAAACTAAGTTTTTTTTTTTTTTTTTTTTTTTTAAGCAGGGATTATTGGTTTTATTTAGTTTAATTTGTGAGTGCAGTTGTGGATAAGACTTGTAGTGAATTAAGAAATATTTTATCACGTCGTTGCAGTGATAAGTACTTCCTGTCGAGAGGAAATGAGTGATTTCGATCTTGGTTTGTTGTTGAGATCTTAGATGATTTGATTTGTTACGGTGGTGACTTGCGTTTTCCGTAAAAAGAAAATAATTTTTTATTTTGAAAAATAATCACTGTGTTGATTTGTTGTCCTTGGGTTGGAAAGGTGTTTTGTCGTTATTAGGGTTTACTAACATGAGCTTGCAAAAGCTTATCGGGTTTATTGTTTCAACCCGGTGCACTATTCCATGATGTAGGGGTTATTAAGGTAACGAGTAACCTTCGATGAAGCTGAGGCCTTGTTGCTGACGTACCGCGGGCGTAGAAATGCACTTTGATTTTAGTCTTTCGCCTTGTAGTGTGTGGTGCGTGTGTTTACTTATTGAATTGTTGTTCAATTTATTTTGTAAACTCTCCATAATGTAATATGTTCTAAAGAATGAGTGAGTATTGACATTGTGAACTCTATTTGTTTTGTTGCTTAGCTTAAATGAAAAATTTTCTTAATGTTCTTTTTGGATTGTTAATTTATCACGTTTCGAATTAGAATTTCTTTATTCAAAATTCGAGGTGTAACATATGTATTCGAGGAGATAAATTATGAAAGATGGTAATGTTAGTGCATGCATACATTACTTGATCGACAGTATCCTCTAGGTAATAGACTGGTCTACAATACTCTTCAGATGGCATGAGATGTTTAGTCAGCAGTACCCTAGCCATCACATATACACTCTGATGCGTCATCTAGTGAGTAGTACCTTCAATATGACATGAGATGATTAGTCGGCAATACCCTCCGATGCGTCACCTAGTCGACAGTACCCTCCAGTCATTGCATATTTTGTCATGTGGGTGTATTAGACTGATGATTTGAAATGGAGTTTGAGATATCAGCAAGTTTTGAGGGGATTTACATTATATTTGAGAATTCTGAAATGATTTTGAGATGAGCTCACAGTATTTGAGATATTTCATTATGTGAGGTTTTAAAATAATTTTGAGACTAGTTTACAACATGATATGAGATTTCAGCACCGGAAAATAATTAAAAGTATTTTCACAAAATCATATTACATGTTTTTCTTTCATTTAAAAACAAATTTGGGAAAGCGTTAAATTTTATTTTATTTCCTTAAAATTGTTTATTATTCGTCCACCCACTTTAACAGTTTTCAATATTTTTTCTGGGCTCTTAGATTTGAGTGGTTCTAGTTAGACCTCCAAATTTACTATTTGGACCTTCAATACTTAGTACACCTCTAATTTACTTTAGAATACTTGAAAAAGCTAAGTAGACCTCCTTATTTTTAGCAAAACACCTTTAACCATGAGATACTATAATCTGTTACTCTACTTTTTATCTGTATCTTTAGCCACGAGAAGAAGAATGAATCAAAATCATATGATATATGAATCAAAATCATATGATATATGAATCAAAATCATATGATATATGAATCAAAATCATATGATATTGTTCGATCTCTTATGAGTAGGTCTCTCCTCCACCAAAATTAATCAGAGAGTTGGTTCTTGATCTTGATATGTTGCTGGAATCCCTTTTAATTTGATAAAAGCAGGAATTCAAGGGTTTTGGATTGAAAGATCGAGTAATAACTATATCATAATATTCAATGAATTTAGTTTAAGGAAATTCCAAATCAGATTATTTTAAATTTACTTTTGTATTAAATGATGGGCCATCTATATAAATTAGTATGTTTTCTTAACTGGTTTAGGTAAATTATAAAACTATATAGGCAATATAAGAAAATTCCAAAAAAAATTAAATAATTGAATGTTATATATATTTAGGGGAGGTAAAAAGGGAGTGTGTGTGTGTGTGTCTGTATTTTTCATTTTTTTCTCTTTATCTTTTCATATGACTTGACAAAGTTTATTAATAATTTAAAAAAATTGGAGGTCTAGATATCAAATTTAGAGGTCCAACTAGAACCACCCTTTCGATTTTTCATACCCAATCTACAGATTAGTTGAGGTTGTGCGTGCGTAGCATCCGAGGCATAGTGTCCGCTATTTCCATCTCCGTTATAGGTTACTGTTTAACCTACTTATGTAGTATGTCGATTTAATCTTTATATTACTCTGATTACTAGGCTATTGATTTGTGATGTAAAGTTAAGAATTTGAGTATGTTGTTGCAATCTTTGAGTTAAAAACTTGTTGCAATCCTACCACTTTGAAGACTGATTTCTGTCAAATTTTGGTAGGATTTCCCCTAAGATGGGCCCTGCAAGCCAAATTCGGATTTCAAAGTGAAATATGGAGCAGGCCTTGTCACATTTAATATGTCATTTAAAAGAAATAATTATATATTCATTCTTCACATCATTTAGAATGCTCCATAACTTAAGTCTTGCCTTATTTGGACAAAAGATTTTGAATCCGCCACTATGTAAAAGAGTATAGCACTCCTCGCTTATAAGTCAAGTCTTTGTTACACCATTAGTAACGATACTAATCATGCAGCCAAATTGCTACAGAAATTGTACAAACCAACGACAAAATTAAAGAGCAACCCTTACACACAAGCCGATGAGAACATGGTTGCTCTTGCATCGAACATGCTGTAAATAAGCACAGTTTTAAAATATTGGTGTACTCAGCAAACCCTTCACTTTATCAAGAACAATCTCTTACATGCTCATATCTTTCATGGAATCATGCAATGTGTTTCGCACAAGTAAAGATCTCCCCTTGACTTGATTATTTTAGTAACGAGCTTTAGTGAAAATGTGTGTGTGTATATGTGTGTCTATATATACAGTCCTTCTTGGTTAAAGATATCCTTATTTAAACTTAGGTACATATTTCCAGTATTTGGTCACTTTTCGATCACATATTCACATCTTAACCGTTCAGTTTTTATGTCCTAATTTGTAGATCATCTCTGTAAAATTTCAACCAAATCGTTAAGACATTCAAAACTGCAATTTACAATAATGTACACGAACAGTTCCAGTTTGACATATATTCAAATTTTATTACCAAGTTTTATTTACAATTCTCTTCTAATACTGGCCGGCAAGTCCAAAACTGTAATATTTAATAAAGGATTAAATTCAATTTGAGTCTTCCAACTTTGGGTCAATCTTCACTTCAGTCTCAGAAATTTTTTCTTAATCACGTTGGCCCTTGCAGCTTCAATTTCCATCATCCGTGTCCAGAACTCAAACTTGACTCCAAAAGTGATGTCATGCGCTGACTTAGCCTCGACACAATGGCCTACTTTTCAGTTTTGTCCCCTCAGATTGTGGTCATTGTTCAAAATACCCCTTGTTATGATTTTCCCTCCATTACAGGAGCTGAAAACCAAAACCTAATCCCTGATCTGAAAAATAAACTCTCTTTCTTTCGTATCCCCTCTCTCTATATTTGTGAACTGCAGTCTTATGAACCGTAATCGATCGAGTTCATATAATTTAAAACAAATATTCATTTTCAAAAGCGATTTACAATTATCAATTAATTCTGAATACAAGTAAATTTGTCCGAAAATAAACCACGTGAGATTTACTCACCCCAAAATCCTACTGCGTCTTTTCTTACAGCAGAGATATGGTATCAACTACTCTTCGTCAATCACCTAAGAAATGTACGTCATAACTTAGTACACGAATCAAAAACGATTATGTTTGGAACCCCCGTTTGCACTAAAATCCAGAAAGTAATGCCAATTGGGGTGAAACTTCATCCGAGACCACTCGAGGTCTCCAGAATACTTATACGATCAATAAATCAAAACTACCAGTCGATCGGATGGCCGGATCTTTATGGCTTGAAAACCGAAATGAATTGAAAACCTTAAAAAAGAAAATCATAACTTGCTCATACGATTTCCAAAAATTATGTATTTTTTACATCGATGTTCATATCGGCGTAGATTGAAAAGAGGGACAAAAACTATCCTTGGGATGGTCGGAAGTTGGAGGAAACCATCGCCGTTGTCAACCACCGAATTGGGTAGTGAAACCTATTTGCTATTCTTTCTCTCAACAAGCCTAACAACTTTCTCAACTATCACAAAGCTTGAATCCAAGTTAAAAAAAGGTCGAAACCTACCTCGACAGTCTGTAGATCAGGTTTTTCCTGTTTCACATTTTACTTCGATTCACCTTCCACGCTTCAAATCGGTTCAAATCACTTGGAAAGCATGATCACCATCTTCTGGCATTCACGAAATGGTATCTGGCTCAAGCTATGGTGGCCGGAGGAGGGAGAAATTTCTATTGACTCAATCAGGTTCTTGGATCGTGTTGTTGTTGCAGCGGCGGCGGCTACAGGCTGAGATAGGCTGCAAAAGCCACCACAGATAGTTGCGCAAGAAAAGACGAAGCTAACCCAACAACTTTCACGTCAAACGGTGGTCGAACGAGGAAGAAATGGCCCGAAAACCAAAGAGAGAGTTTCGGGCTCGAGGAGGAAGAGAGAGAAATGGAGGGTCTCGGGCAAGATTTTTGGTTTTTCTGTCCTTCTTTGCTAATTTCCAAAATAGTTAGGGCTTTATACTAAAATGGAAACTTTTCCGAAGCCTGTAACTTCTTCATATGAACTCCAATTTTCACGTTCCACATATGCACGAACTCGTATCAACGCACTCTACGACTTTCGTGAAGGAAATTTTCACAAAATCCAAACGTATTAAAAGTTAACCCTTGAATCGAACCATTCCTACCAAATAATTACTCGAAATAATTTCCGCTCCACCCTCGAACCATGAAATAATTCCAACGAACACTTTATTAATTCCAGGAGATTCCAAGAAGTCAATAAAAAATTTCTAGGGTCTTACATTTTCGATGGCTGGGGCCCGATGGTGATGCCAATGGTCGATGGTCTCTTGATTCATCGCAAGCTTGTTCGATGGCTGGCGCGCAATGAACAGAGAATGATAAGAGGTGACCAGTGCTTTAAGCTTGGAGCGTGTGCTCAATGTTGGTGAATCAAGTGTTGATTATGGAGCTTGGTCTTGGTGGTGGTGCATAACGATTGGCGGAGCTTGCGCTGGCGGTTTACTCATTGATGCTTGTAGCGAAGCTCGCTTGGCGGTAGGCTTGCTAGCAGTGGTAGTGAAGCTTGCTAGCGCTAGCGCATATAAAACCGTGCTTTCTCTACCTTTCCCTACTTATTGGTGGAGGTTGGTGTCGGAGTGGCTTAATTCAATTTTAATTCAAGAGTCAAGTAGTTGAGTATGTGTAAATGGAGTGTGGTACTCTTTTCATCCTACTTGTGGGGGGTTTAATAAGGTCACTATATACTCTTTGATGTAATTTTCTCGATAATGAATGAATCATCCCTTCTGATAAAAAAACAAAAGTTGACTTAATTTATATATAGAGCCAAATAAATGACCAAAACAATGGTCATTAACGCCATAACAATAGGACCACCAAAACAGTAGACAAAGTCAAATCAATCTCTCAAACTATTATTTCCAATCATGACTGTTAGCCCTAGTTGAATCATTACTTTGGGATGCTTGTTCCATCCTAAAATTGTTTGCATGTCCTCTAGTATTGACTGAGGCAAGTATATCGGAAACCACGCCTTTGGCCAAGCGAGTGGTTACAATCAGTTAAAGCTCTAGTCTATTTGCTGAAGTACTAGCATGGGGGTAACTTGTGTTATTAGGACTCATGAATACCCTTTTTTTTTTGAAAGAGAGTTTCGAGGGTATTGTTTCTATTGTTGTCCAAGAAGGACATGGGTTTCAAATTTAATTTGTTAAGTGAACCATTACTATGATTTTGTCACAGGAAAAAATAGAAATATTTGGATTGTGTAGGTAAGGTAGATGTTGCCTGGTAGGGCCGATAGTAGTACACTGGCCGCGCGAGCAAGTAGGGGAGGCAACTAACGATGTAGCGAGACTGCATGGCGGGATCAGTCACCCGGGCAAACCAACACCCCTCTTTTTAGACTGATCAAAGGTCGGAGCGACCGAAACTTGTTATGAAATGAAGGAGCAGCTTTCTTTCTTTTTTTGTATGGAAAAGCCCGATTCCGGGTCACTCTGGTTTAGCATTTGAGACTTTGTTACTTTGTCGTCGACTTCACTTCATGTGATGGGGTAGACTTTGATGAACGCACGCAACTAGCTAAGTTGTTGGTCCATGTACACACCACATCGACCGCTCAAGTGTACCCGCCGCGGTACTTCGTATGATGTAACAGAGACATTTTCGGACGTTTCGGATAGAGAGATAGGATCCTGCCCTGACGTGTTTTTCCTCTTGAGAAAATGATGTTGACTTTTGAAAGGAAACAAGGTGTGAGTTATTTTCCTTGAGTTGAAAGGGTAATTTATTTGGCTTTAGTGTGAGTTGTTTGGTTGTTTTATTGATTTCTTGTTTTATTTGAGTTGTTTGGTTTTAATGTAATCTCCTGAACTAAACTATATGCAGGGATTACTAAGATTTCTATTGATTGACTTTAATGTAATCTCCTGAACTAAACTATATGCAGGGATTACTGAGATTTCTATTGATTGATTTTAATGTAATCTCCTGAACTAAACTATATGAAGAGATTACTATGATTTTGAATTGTGTGTTTTTTGGTGATCTCTTGAACTAGTTTTCAATGCATGGATTACTGGATTCATTTAGTTTAATTTGTGAGTGTATTGTGGTTAAGACTCGTAGTGAGTTGTGAAATGATTTATCATGTCATTGTGGTAATAAATGTTTCCTGTTAAGAGGAAAGAAGAGTGATTTTTCTTGGATTTGCTGTTGAGATTACAAATGATTGATTTGTCAAGCTGGGGACTTTTGTTTTCCTTAAAAAGAAAAGGATTTGGATTTTGGGAATTATCATAGTGTTGATTTGTCAAGGTGGGGACTTTTGTTTTCCTTAAAAAGAAAAGGATTTGGATTTTGGGAATTATCATAGTGTTGATTTGTTTTTCGTGAGTTGAAGAGGTGATTTTGTGGTTGTTTAAACTCACACGAGCTTGTAAAAGCTTATCGGGTTTGTTGTTTGAACCCGATGCACTATTCCATGGTGTAGGGGTTATTGTGCAGGTCATGTAACCGTCGTTGAAGCCGAAGCTTTGTTGTTGTTGTAGCTTGGACGTAGAAGTGTACTTATGGTTTTAGTCTTCCGTTGTGTAGTGATTGTGGTGGGTGTGTTTGCTTATTGAATTGTTGTTCAATTTAATTTGTAAACTCTTTATAACGTAATATGCATGTGACTCTAAAGAATGAGTCTATATTGACATTTGGGGTTCAGGGCATCTTGCGTACTTGTTTTAAAAAGAACAATTTTTAAAGGTATTTATTGTTGATGTCTGAACCATCACATCCAGTGTATTTGTGTTTGTTAATGTTGTGCTTGAAAATCGAGGCGTGAAAGTTGATGTCGTCTCTTACAACAGCGGAGACATGATGGTGGTGTTGTCCCAACGCTGATGGTGGGGTAGGGGTTTTGGAGACGTGGTGGTACAGTGGGTAAAGCTTCTTCTTTGGGCCGAGAGGGATGGACATGGTGCCCTTGCTTTCTTGGTCTTTTGGGCGTGGATACAGTCTGTGGGCCCTATCTGGGTTGGAGGTTGGGTATGAGCTCAGTTCTTGGGCCTTGCCCTACATTTTTTTTCCTTTGAAATTGTTATTTATTTTTGTTGGTTAGTTTGGTTGTGCATTTTATGAGTAATAAGTCCCTACACTTATTGTGTAAAGCTCGTCGGGCTTTTTATTTGTATGTGCACTCAAAGTGCCTTGTCTGCTCTAGATCGATAGCAAGTTCCTTACTTTGTCGAATGATCGCTACAGCCTAGTGGTAGAGTGAAGCTAAGTGTTGTCGGATTTGTTCTCCGACGACAGCATAGTAGGAAAGTTAGGCTATTGGTAATTAAGCTACATTCTAATCGAGTTACTTATCGAGTTATCAAAGTAAATAGAATAGCCAGTAGAGCTCTTTTTGCTAGTTGGTGCCTCGTTGAATATTGTTATTTGGTGGAGACTCCCGCTATCATTTCAGAATGTTCTCTGGATGCTTATTTTAATCACAGAATTAGGCTCAATGTGCTTCCTCCTTATAGTCCACAGTTTCATTAATCAAGGTTTGAGGGGAGTCGCATCAACCCTTTATTCAAAAAATAAAATAAAGACAAATTAATGCAAACAAAGATAATCATCTAAGTACATATGTACAAAATTGCCACAAATAAAATCATGATCCAAAATGAATGGAAGCGTTGGTTTTTAAATTAATTAATATATATATGATTAAATACTTGTTACTCCTCAAACTTTTCTCTGAAAAACAGTTTAGACTTTCACCTTTTAAATTGAACTGGATAGTCCTTATTCTATCTAATTTTCACACAACAGGCTCACAACAGGTCCAAAATAATTATCATACCCCTCACTTGCTCTTTTTTTATCTTTCTCTCTTTCTTAACTTTTCTAAAATTTTATTTTTTCTACTCCCCCCCCCCCCCCCCCCAACCTAAAAACAAAATCCCTAAAACTCAATCAACTCTCTCTCTTTCTTCTTCTTTGAAACCTTCATTTTCGGTGATGGTGGGCTGAAATATGGAGTTATCAATGGACGTGGGTCGGAAAGGGGTTGAGATTGGAGACCGTGGAGGTGGGCTGGAGAAGGGTTGAGATCGGAGATGGAGAGGGGTTTAGATCGGCGCCCGAGGGGGGTTGAGAACACATCTCTATCTCCGCCCTCCCATTCTGCTCGCCTCCCCCAAACACAATTCTGAATGTTCTTAACAATCATCGTGCTGAAATTGGTGTCGCTCTCTTCCTCGTTGTCGAACTAATTGAGCAACGCTCGAGGCCGTCGAAGTCCTTGAGGAGGAGTTTAAGGACCGGAGGGAGGAAGGGAGGGAGGAGTAGTTATCATGGTCCACTTCATCCTAAGCACTAGTCTTGTACATGAATGTGGCATATGGATCGGGTTCTTGGTCTGCCTAGCTTTTGGGATTGTCATGTCATTATTTTTTCTGGTCTCGATTAGTTGAATTCAAAATTGGACTCATCATCATTGTGGACGACTAGGTGGAGTAGAGGTTGGGTTTCGGTGGGATTTTTTGGCCAGTGTGCCGATCGAATCCTTTTTTTAGAGAGAGAGAGAGAGAGAGAGGCAAAAAAAATTAAAAAAAGAGGGAAGAATTTTTAAAAAAAAAAAACTAAAAAAAAAAGAGGAAGTGAGGGGTATAATAGTTATTTTGGATCTGTTGTATGAAAATTAGGGAGAATAAGGACTAAACTATTTAACTTTAAAAATGAAGGATTGAACTGTTTTCTGGAGAAAAGTATAGGGAGTAACAAGTATGTAATCCATATATATATATATATATATATATAGTTATGAACAATATTAAAATTGAACTTTTTTCAACAATGAATTATGTATTCTGTTAGATTTTTTAAATTACTTATTTATATAATTGAAAATCCAATGTGTATAACCCAAGCTTTGATGAACGCATCAAGATCGGACCAAACTGATTTATTTTAGAAAATTATTGATACACTCATGAGTAATTTATGATTTAGTATATCAGCGTTCAAATGACATATTTTTTATGTCAAGCTTGGTATTGCGTTAAAGGTAGCTCAGCTTATTTCTTTTACAAGTTGGGATGGTAATAATGTAAGCAAATTATATTGCTTATAGAACAAGACATTGCTTAGGACTTATGTTATGTACATATATATATAGGATTTTTCTCAGGTGCGGACGTTCGTACCGAAATTTCGGTACGGATTTCCTATTTTCACCCAATTTTCAATCACATATTTGGATCTTAACCGTTCAGTTTTTAGATTCTAATATATAGATCATTCTTGTAAAAATTCAGCCAATTTGATAATCTTTAAGGCATCTAAAACTGTAATTTACACGAACGAACCGGATCTATTAAACTGTAACCGTTCATGTAGAAAGCTAGCATAACTATCCTTGAATTACAACTCCCACAATTACCCAAGTCTTGAATCTTGTAGAGAAGAAGCCTTTGATGAATCCTTGAAGCTTCGGGTGAGTAAATCCTTCAAATTTCTAAAATAAAACTAAAGATCTTAGTGACGAGAAGGAATTTTGGTGAGGTGGTGTGAATCTTGGTGAGGAGAAGAAAAGATGAGAAGAATGAATTTTGGTAAGGTGGGATGGTTCTTGGCAATAAGGAAAAAAAATGGGAATGAGAGGAAAGAGAGCAGCCCAAAGGGCTGCCTCTGTTTTGGTGATGGTGCGGCTACTGTTCTCTGGGGTGGAGTGTCAGTGTGCATATATATATATATATATATATATATATATATGATGGCCCGTGTCTAGGGTAGAAAAAGGAATAGAGATGATAGAAATCAATGGTCTTGGTGTGTTCTGAGAGAAAGAGAAGGATAAGCTGCCACGTGGCAGGATTGAATTGGCTTTAATCAATTAAGCAAAGCAAATACTTAATTGATGCTTGCACGTGGTGATGGCTGACTACTTGATTAATTAATCAAGTCAACATTTTCTTTTCTCCTCTTCTTTCTCTTCTTCTTTTCTCTTCTTCTTTTCTTTCTTCTTCTTCTTACTATTTCAATTCCATATATACTACCGGAGACATTTGGATTCCACTCCCTTGAAAGGGGTCATCATTTAGTCCGTGGGTCTCATCGGCCGATAGAGGTCCGCAGGGCCAAAAACCCGGCCCGGCCCGACATAGGCCTGACCCGGTGGGTAGAGGGTCGGGCTTGGTTTAGGGGTTTGAAACCCGGCCCGACCATAGGTCAAGGCCCACCAAAAGCATGTTAGGCCCGACCCGTAAAAGCCCGTAAACTATTATATACATATATATGTGTGTGTTTATATATTTAGGTATATATAAATATTGGCCTCTATATAAATATATATATATATATATATATATGTGTGTGTGTGTGTATGTCTATAGATATGTATGTGTGTTTGTGAGTGTTCATATATATGTATGTGCGCGCACGCATACATATATATATGTATGTATGTATGTGTGTCTGTGAGTGTGTGTATAAATGTGTGTGTATTTACAAATTCATATAGATATATATATATATATATAAATACATATTTATCTTATGTCCACGCACATCCGTCGATGAAATATTTACAAAAATGATGTAAAAAATAGCAAGTTTGCGGTCATCATGCCATCGGTCAATCAAAAAAACATGCAGCGACTACGGTTAACCAATCCGATCGGGTTCGAAACTATGGGAAAATTGACTAAATTTTTAACCACACTCATAATTTATTATAATAATCACATCCAACGGCCGGTTTTCTCATTTTCTTTGAATTGATAGAGGTTGTTATTTGGAGTGTGTGATATAAATATAGGTTTATAAGAGTAACTAGGTTTGACCTAGTTGATCGAATTCGAAACGAGAACCAAATTGGCTGGATTTTTTACAACCACCATAAAATATTACAACCTCTCCATCAAACGGTTGGTTTTTCGAAATTCATTTTTCCACTTCATAGTTGCTTTAGAATGAACCTCAACAATTTAAATGTAATGTATAAGTCATACAACTTTGAAGAGGCAAATTGGTATAGGCCAATGTATTTGTAATTAAAATTGAAATTTTTATCTTATGTCCACGCACATCCATCGATGAAATATTTACAAACGTGATGTAAAAAAAAAAAAGAAGTTTTGCAGTCATCATGTCATGGATCAATCAAAAAAAAATACAAGCGACTACGGTTGACCAATCCGATCGGGTTCGAAACCATGGGGAAATTGACTAAATTTTTAACCACACTCATAATTTATTGTAATAATCACATCCAACGGCTGGTTTTTCCATTTTCTTTAAATTGATAGAGGTTGCTCTTTGGAGTGTGTGATATAAATATAGGTTTATAAGAGTAACTAGGTTTGACCTAGTTAATCGAATTCGAAGTGAGAACCAAATTGGCTGGATTTTTTATAACCACCATAAAATATTACAACCTCTCCATGATACGGTTGGTTTTTCCAAATTTATTTTTCACTTCATGGTTACTTTAGAATGAACCTCAACAATTTAAATGTAATGTATAAGTCATACAACTTTGAAGAGGCAAATTGGTATAGGCCAATGTATTTGTAATTGAAATTTTTATATTATGTCCACGTACATCCGTCGATGAAATATTTACAAACGTGATGTAAAAAAATAAGCAAGTTTTGTGGTCATCACATCATTGGTCAATCAAAAAAACATACAAGCGACTACGGTTGACCAATCCGATCGGGTTCGAAACTATGGTGAAATTGACTAAATTTTTAACCACACTCATAATTTATTGTAATAATCACATCTAGCGGCCGGTTTTCCCATTTTCTTTGAATTGATAGAGGTTGCTCTTTGGAGTGTGTGATATATAAATATAGATTTATAAAAAATCAGTGTCTTTAAAAATTTATTTATAAATGAAATAGTGTCTATATATAAATATAGATTTTTTGTTTTTGGTACAATATATATTTGTTCCCTTTGGTTGTATTTGATAATTATCCAATGAATTTTCAAAGCTTGATTAAAAATATATATATATATATTAGTGTCCTTAAATATTTATTTATAAATTAAGCCTGCAAGGCCCGACCTGAAAAAGCCCGCAGGGCCCGCTTTATATGGGCAGGCTTGGATCCTTCGATTTACAATAAATCCCGACCCAGCCCGGCCCAAGCTCGCTAAGAATGGGCCTGGCGAGGCCCAACCCGTTGACGACCCCTACCCTTGATACCATCGATCACGGCTGACTCGGCATTGACTTTTTGTCCTTTTGTCAGAAACTCCGAATTGCTCCATTTTTGAATCACTTTCTCCCGATTTCTACAACTCCGCTTATGTACTACAATATAAATAAAATAGATTAAGTACATATTAATTGACATGAGGATTAACTTATTTCTAGTATTTTAGATATAATTACACGCATATAGGCGTATAGAAGACCCGATATAACCCACTAAACTCACAAAGATTCACTAAATGTTACCACTCAAGTGTTTAGAGGCTATATATGTTTCACTCAAAAGCAATTTCATAACATGTGTCACCATATGCTTGCTCTTCGATCTCATCTCTGCTAAGTAAGCCACAACATTCAAGATCAATAGGTCTTTTATTTGGTTGTAATGGGGTTAAGGGTAAGTGGCTAATAGAAATGAAGGATAGGGAAAAACAAAGTCCATGGAAATCGGTGAAGCAACTCTCTCTTGTAGAGACATTAGACTTTTGCTTTTGAATGCTAAGTCACTCACTCTAAAAACCCAATGTACGACCCACTAACTAAACTACGTACAATACTTTACTTTCTTTCTATTTTTGGATTTTCTTCTATTTGACTTTCTCTTTTTTTTTCTCTCTTTTTCTCTTCTTCTTTTTTTTAAACAACTTTTTTTTTCTTTTTGAAACTTTCCTTTCTAAACAAAATCGCTCACTCCCACACTTATTCTATTCTAATCTCGCACTTTTGACTTTTTCTTTCTTTTGAAGCACTCAAACATAAAGTCATTCTCTCGAATCGCTTCACCAACTACCATGGAATGGTAGATAAAAGTGTTTAGGCTAGGTAGGAATTTGTGGTGCAAATGAACAAAAAGGCTAAATATATAAATAGGCTCAAAGTGGCAATCCAGTGGTAAATATTTTTGGGCACATGCTTCTTTGGCCATAGTGGTAAATCGTCCTAATGCCTCAATCCTTTCTATCATGCCGCAAGATAACAAGTAGCCTCGAGAGATCTCAAGCAAGTTCTAGATACACAATGTCATGAAATTGTACACACATGAAAGAATAAGTGAATGAACGATGCATACACTATAGATATAGGCACAAAAGCTCACATATAAAGGCATGCAAGTCAATCAAATCATCTATATGCTTATCTAATTATGATAAACCAACCTAACCATAGGTTATGTGCACACATATAGTCAAGCATAGATCACATATGCACTCAATTACAAAACAAATTCAAAGTCCTAGATCATGCTTAATCTATCCACAATCATAACAAGTAGTCTATGACTCGTCATCGGGGTTGGAAAAGGCATTAACCACTAAATTCTAATTACAAAAAAGCTATCTAAATAGGATTTTTTTTATTATTATTTTTTTAGAGCGCCCAAGCTCTCACCCCCACACTTAAAACCAACATTGTCCTCAATGTTGTCAAGTGAGCTCGAAAGCTAAATCCATGTTGGATTTAGGCATGGGAGTGAAGTCCGGGTGAAGGCACAAGAAAAACCTACACAAAAATACTAAACTAAATGCGGAGAAAAGATACGGAAAACCCCATTTGTAGACCTCCATTGCTCACGACTTTCGGAGAAGACAAATATTAGACACCAACCTCAAGGCGCAAGGCCTTGACTTCCTTAACGTATGCTCGCTAGCTCTAGGTGCTTATGAAAGATCGACTCCATTGAGAAAGATATAGTGTCCAAAGAGTAATGCGTTACACAATAGGCCCATCAAAAAACATAAGGAAAAGAGTCCTTTGTTAAGCGTATAAGCTTTGCCACCTCTAACACACCCAAAACTGCCCTAGAATGGCCTCCATTGATGAATTGAAGTGCAAGAAGTCCAACCACCCAAGTGAACAAAAACTAGTGAGTCTAGAAAACTTCCAGCAATGACCTTTCTACTTTCAAGTGCCCATATCTCAAAATTTGAAAGTGATAAGTAAGTGAGGCTACTTGGGATGGAAAGTAGACTAAGAGATTTTTCTATCGATAGAAAGTAAGCCACCTATCTCCTACTGAAAAGAAAACTAATGTTGGTCAAAGTTGCTAGTCTGTCATGAAGTCTACTGTTAACCCTCAGTCACCAAAACTGTAATATCTGAAATTCCAGAGATGCAAAGAGGGTGAGACCAACTATAAATGAAAGTAGACTCATGAATCTACCTAATGGACAAATTTCACTAAAGTATCAATTCTGAGTCAAATATTGTTGGCCTCCAAACTCACTGTTGTGCTGTCTAGTTTCTGCTGTGCCCTATTTCTGATCTCTATAACTTGGAACACTATATCTAAAGCTAGGAAGTTTCAAATTAAAAGCTGTTATACCACCATACAGAAGACATGTAAAGATATATCTCTGAAAAATTTTAGCTCTAAATAGCTTGATATGTAGAGGATGTAGCTTCCCAAAGTTACTGTACAGTAGCCGTCTCTGTTCTGACCTCGATGCATTGATCATTAAATAACTGGAGTTCCAGGGACTTAAAGAGGTTTAAAATTTGGCAAAAGACAGTAGACATATAGAAGAATAACTCCAGAAAATGTTATCTCAAAATATCATGTAGAATGGAAGCTATAGTCACCCAAAATCAACCAAATATTCTTGATAGAAACAGCTCACTGCCACACTCATTCTCCTTCACATTTCCAACTCCGGACACCTCCCATCCTCCCAAAAACAACTAAAAAGCTTTATTCACCACAAAAAAAAAACTACTAAAGGAAGAAATTCTATCGATGATGTGCAAGGGTTGCGTCCCTAGCGAGCGCTTTATTTAAGGACTTCATTGCCGGTCTATAGAATGAGATCTTGTCAAGGTGGATACTTCTGAAGTACGACCACCCTATTGTTTGGGGCTAAGGGACTTCTTGACATGTCATAAAGGTACGACCAAAAGCTATGTAAGTATACTCTAATTGGTGGCCAAAAGTGTTGCTTCCTAGCCTTCCTCTTCTTCTCTATTATTCTTGTAGGAGCTAACCTTGCCTTCTCCTTCAAAATTGGTGTAGAAATGATGCTCATAGGAACAATAGGTGGTAGAAGCTCTTGCGAGTGATGGGAAAGGTTGAGTGCAAGTTTTCCTTTCCAATCCATCACCTCATTGTAGAAACATTGATCACTTAATGATGGATTGGGAGGTAAAAGTACCTTGATCCCAATCCTCTCATTAAGAACACAAGTGCTCAATATTTTCGTCTCCACCTTGGGAAGCTCATGATGGATCTCCTTTGATATGGGAGGAGAAAAAGTCCTTGGCTCTTCAATTTCTTTATCATCACAAGACATTGAATGACTCTCTTCCTCCTTAGGATTGTCGGCCTCAAAGATTAAGGGATCATGGTGTAACTCTTCAAGCTCCGCCTCCTCCTCATTAAACAAGCCATCCTCTTCTTCGGAATCATCTTCAAATACCACATCTTCATTGCGAATATTAGAGTTTCAATATTGCACCGATTCCTTTGAAATGTAGTCTCTCACCCTACTTGCATTGGAACTTTCATAACCAACCTCACTTTCTTGTATATGAACATCACCATCTCGATCTTGAATAGGCAACTCTTGCACATAATGCTCATAATATACCTTATCTCTTGAATTAGTCTCCACTTGGTCAAAGAAAGAATCTTGCTCATGAAAAATGGTGAATGGTGGCTCTTGCTCAAGACTAGGCTCAAGTTGCGCATTGGAATGTGAAGTCATTTCTTGGGAAGCTTGCAATTGAGCATTAAAGGCTTCCAATTTAGCATGCAATCGAGCTTGGGAGGCTAGACATTGAGCTTGGGAGGCTTGCAATTAAGCATTAGAGGCTTCCAATTGAGCAAGTTGTTCTTCAAGTAATGGCTTCCTAGGCTCAAAAGCTTGCTCATAAGGATATGCTTCGGGTCCAAATGTCTCTTGATACATCCCCATCTTGCACTCATACTCTCGCATAAAATCCGGATACTCAAATTTCAAAGAGCATTCAATAGGTGAGTGCCACAGAGAATTACACAAGGTACAAGCTTGGTTATAACAAGGCATAGGACTCTCGGCATAGGTATTCCGCTCTTGATAACCTCTACCATAGAAACTTTGTTGCTCATATCAGTAGAAAATAATATTTCAATTTAGGGTTAATTTGATGATTCTATTCATCCCACAATGGGAGTATATATACAAGTACAAAGGAGTAGTCTAACTCTAATAGGAAACAATAGTTCCATAATTACAGGATATCCTAATTAAATAAAATCCTAATTACATACAGATTTACAGCTATTCTACACTCCCCCTCATGTTGGTGCATAGATGTCTATCATGCCCAACTTGTCAACCGAGCTGTCAAATACCTTCCTGGACACTCCTTTAGTAAGAACATCAGCTAATTGCTCCTCTGAGTTTACAAATGGAAAGCGAATAACCTTTCTGTCAAGATTTTCTTTAATAAAATGACGGTCAACCTCCACATGCTTTGTTCTATCATGCTGAACTGAATTATGTGCAATCTCAATGGCAGCTGTATTATCACAATGCAAATCCATAGGCTTTTTAAGCTTGTAACCTAGGTCTTTCAAGACATTACGAATCCACAACATTTCACAGACTCCATGTGTCATACCTCGGAACTCAGCTTTTGCACTTGATCTGGCAATAACTTTCTGCTTTTTTCTACACCAAGTGACAAGGTTCCCCCAACCAAAGTGAAGTATCCAGATGTAGAACGTCTGTCAATTTTATCACCAGCCCAATCTACATCTGTGTACCCAACAACTTCCAATTCATCTTTTTTCTGAAACAATAACCCTTTACCTGGCGCCATCTTCAAGTACCTCAAAATACGAAAGGCGGCATCAATATGCTCTTCACTACGATAATGCATAAATTGACTAACAACACTCACAACATAAGCAATATCAGGTCTAGTATGTGAAAGATAAATCAACCTTTCTACAAGACGTTGATACCTCCATATATCAGCTGGAACTTGATCAGGATAAATAGCAAGTCTGTGATTCATCTCAATGGGTGTCTCCATTGGCCTGCAGTCCAGCGTCCCCGTTTCAGCAAGTAAATCAAGGACATATTTCCTTTGTGAAAGAAAAATCCCCTTCTTAGACCTTGCAACTTCAATACCCAGAAAACACTTCAGTTGTCCCAGATCCTTCATTTCAAACTCCTTTGACAGATACTTTTGCAATTCATTCATCTCTTTCGGATCATCCCCTGTAACAATAAAGTCATCAACATACACAATAAGAGCTGTAATCTTACCATTCTTGCGTTTGATAAACAAGGTATGGTCAGAATTGCTCTGTCTATATCCAAAGGCTTTCATGGACTTTGAAAATCTTCCAAACCAAGTTCTTGGAGACTGCTTAAGGCCATACAAAGACTTCTTCAATTTACACACCTTGCCAACGTCACTTGGGTAATTCTTAACACCTGGGGGCATATCCAAGTATACTTCTTCCTCCAAATTCCCATTAAGAAACGTATTCTTCACATCAAACTAGTGCAAGGGCCAATCTTTGTTTACTGCAAGTGAGATTAGAATCCGGACAGTATTAATCTTAGCCACAGGTGCAAAAGTCTCCTCATAATCAATCCCATAGTGTTGTGTATATCCTTTGGCAACCAACCTCTCCTTGTATCTATTAATAGTCCCATCTGCACTAAGCTTCACAATAAATACCCAACAACATTCTACAGTCTTCTTACCAACAAGCATAGGTACTAGCTCCCATGTTGCATTCTTTTGAAGAGTTTCCAATTCTTCATTCATCGTGCACGTTACTAGGAATAGATACAGTAGACAATTGATCAACAACAAGTGCATGTGACCCAGAAATCCTATGGTTAGACATAAAATTAGCTTTAGGGTATTTAGCTTTGGCTTTAATATCTGGTTCATATTGTTTCTTAGGAATTCCCTTTGTAACCCTTTATGATTTCCTAGGTTCGCCACTTTCTAACCCAAAAGACTCATTCAAGTTTAGGGGTACCTAAGGTGGATCATTCTGATCGGGATCTTCAGTTGGTGATACAGAATGGGGAATATCTTGCGTGTGAGCTTCAGATACATCTTGATTTTGATTCAAACTATCTAGAAAAGTCGTCTCTTCTGTCTTGGAATTCACAAAGGTCTGTTCGGCAGTTGCATTTTCTGTCTCAGAATTCACAACACTTTGTTCGGCAGTCGCATTTTCTGTTTCGAGATTTACAACACTTTGTTCAGCAACTGCATTTTCTGTTTCAGAATTTGCACCTGCAAATAATTTTCCAAGTCTTCAAAGGCATCAAAATCAATAATAGAACGAGGATTCCCTTCATAACCTCTCTTCCCTCGAAGGGAAGACTGAGAAGCTCCCCCTGAGTAATAAGGCTCGGATTCAAGAAAAAAAACATCAAGAGAGATATGTATAGTGCCAGTAAGAGGATCATAACACCGATAACCCTTCTGGAAGTCAGCATAACCAACGAATATACACTTACGGGCACGAGGATTAAGCTTGCTGTGTTAAGGCTTGGGAATATGAACATAAGTTGTGCATCCAAACACCGAGGGCTCCAAATTAGGCATAGAAGGGATGGTCAAAAGTGTATGAAGCTTCTGATGAGGATTTTGAAACTCAATCACTCGTGAAGGAGTACGGTTGATAAGATATGCTGCTGATTTCACTGCTTCTCCCCAATAGGACTGAGGTACATCCATGCCAAACAAGGAAGCACAAACAACTTCGATCAACTGCCTGTTCTTCCGTTCTGCTAAACCATTCTATTGACCAGTATACGAATTGGAGGTTTGATGACGAATTCCATGTGACCGGAAAAACTCAATCATAGGGCCATTCACAAACTCTCCACCATTGTCAGACTGAAACACTCTGATGGATTATTGATACTGAGTTGCCACCATTTTGTGAATTTCGGTAAACATTCCAAATATATCACTCTTATTCTTCAGTAATGACACCAATGTCATGCGAGTGCAATCATCAATAAACGTTACAAAATACCGAGCTCCAGAAAGAGAAGGAATTTTCGCAGAACCCCAGACATCAGAGTGACTCTTCATAAAAGGAACATGATTTTTATTAAGACTTGGTGAATATGAAATACGGTGACTCTCGGCCAATTCACAAATGTCACAGTGAAAATCCAAATCACTAACAACTGAAAACAAATGAGGTTGCAACTTCTTCAGATAAGTAAAGGAAAGATGACGTAAACAGCAATGCCATAACCATACAGCTTCCTTCGCATTCTCTACCCCATTGATCTGATTAGCTTGTCCCAAAAGATACTTCTGCTTCTTTCCGGTCATTTCCCCTTCTCACACCATAACCAAGAATCCGTCGAGTCAGAATGTCCTGAAACACACAAAAAGACGGATAGAAGGTCACAACATATGCAAGAGCTAGAATAATTTGACCAACAAACAGGAGATTATAAGCTAGTGATGGAATGACGAAGATAGATTTAAGGGTTAAGGTATCAGATAAAGCAATAGAACCTTCTCCGGTGAGCAGAGTTGGAGTACCATCAGTAGTAGAGACAACGTTTTGAGGGGAACGTCTAAAGTTTTTCACAAGACTTGGGTCATTGGTCATATGGTCAGAAGCACCTGTATCAATTAACCATGTACTATTAAAAGTAACCTTACCCTTCATACCTGACTGCGCTACATTAGCGGAGGCATTGTCTAGGTAAACTTCCTCTATTTTAGCAACAACATCCTTGCCCAGATTCTTCCGCGGTTTCTTGGTGAAGTCTCACCAATCAGGGTAACCAATCACTTCATAGCACCGCTCCTGGATATGACCTAATTCCCCACAGATAATGCACCTTTTATTTGCATATGGATTTGGTTTACCTAGAGGACGGCGTGGAGAAGATCCTGAGAAGGTTGGAGGAGGACCCTGTTTGCGTTGAGCCATGACAGTAAATTTGGTAGTTACCGAATGCCCCATAGGCTGTTTCTCTAATTGCACCATTGAGGAATTCAGGATTTTCGCAGGATGGGATTTTCTATGGTTTCAAAATGGATATGAATGTTTTGGAAAAAAAAAATTTCTTCTTCATTTTCCGAAAAAAGATAGGTTGATGGTGGTTTGAAATTCAGGATGGTTTAATTTCAACAGTGGTGGTACGGAGCGGTTTGTGGTGTTCTTCGGGATTCAGGATTCAGGATTCAAAGGATACAGCATAAGTTCAAATGATTGAACTAGGCTCTGATACCAAGTAGAAAAGAATATTTCAATTCAGGGTTAATTTGATGATCCTATTCATCCCATGACAGGGATATATATATATATATATATATATATATATATATACACACACACACAAATACAAAGGAGTAGTCTAACTCTAATAGGAAACAGTCTTTCCATAATTACAGGATATCCTAATTACATACAGATTTACAGCAATTCTACAATATCCCCTAGAATCATCCCATCCATTGCTCCATCGATCCATAGCTCAAAGTGATAATAAAAATAAATACCTATGGATTCCCAAGAGTGAGATCAGTAACCAACAATTAAAAAGAAAATAGAAAACTAAGAACACAAAACATAACAACTAATTGGAATAACAATTTCTTTTTTTAAATAACAAAGAAACAAAAATATGCCAAAGTGACCTAGAACCGATTTACCAAGGGATTAAGGCTATTAAACCCTAATCCCCGGCAACGGCGCCATTGACTTGATACACATTTATGCAAGCGTACGTATCATTGTCAAGATAGGGAAATATTAAGCCCAAAGTAATCGTACCACGGGGATTAGTGGCTAACCCACAATCCTTGGGTAATCGGAAATAAAGACACTTAGCAAACAAAGAAAAAGAAAAAGAAAATAAATAAAAATACTACTCTAAGGCACCAAGCCTTAGCAATGCTTGGCTTTGATTTTCACCAAAGTCTACTCAAAACTAAGAGCCTAGTGGTGGTTATTTACAATGAGTCGAAATTGTGACCGATAATTGTAATTTAAATTTCTAATAACTAAAGTGCAAGAATTTAAATGGAGACTTTAATTAACAACTAAATTAAATAAAGGAAAGAAAACTAAAAATAAATAAATATAAATATGGGGTTGGTAGTTAGGGATGAATCCTAACCCTAATTCAATGCTCTATATGCTAATTCGATTTATATGCAATTTATTAAAGATTGTAGAAACCGTACCCAAGGCTTTTCAAGGCTCAAAGTCCGAAATTCTCTTTCATGGTATTCCTACTCCGGTTCAAGGGCCGTAGGAACTCACTTGACATGAATTAGAGCCGGTTCAATGGTCACTAATTTACATCAAAAGGCCTAGAGATCAAAGAATTAGACACCAAGCTCACCATAATTGCGATCAAGCTAATCATGTAGTGAACCATGCTTGTACTTCGTACGAATATTAAATCGGGGTTCTAGCTCTAAAATCTAAGGATGTCAACCCTTAAATTTTAATCTAGACTTATTAAAACACATACCCATGGAGTTGACAATTCCTAAGCATGCATACTAATCAATTATCACAAAACATAAGCATCCAATAATCAACAAATTCCATAAATAAATCAAATTAAGCATCCATTACATCAAATTTGGGTTATGGCACACAATCCTAACCTCCAAGAAAGAGATTACTCACAACCCATAATCATAGATTTCAAGATTACAAAATTACAAAATTCAAAGAGCAAAGAGTATAGAAATGTAGGAGAAAACAAGGGTGGCCACAATTAGCTAGAAAGCTAGCATGACTATCCTTGAATTACAACTCTCACAATTACCCAAGTCTTGAATCTTGTAGAGGAGAAACCTTTGATGAATCCTTGAAGCTTTGGGCGAGTAAATTCTTCAAATTCCTAAAATAAAAGTAAAGATCTTAGTGAGGAGAAGGAATTTTAGTGAGGTGGTGTGAATCTTGGTAAGGAGAAGAGAAGATGAGAAGAATGAATTTTGATAAGGTGGGATGGTTCTTGGCAAGAAGGAAAAAAAATGGGAATGAGAGGAAAGAGAGCAGCCCAAAGGGCTGCCTCTGTTTTGGTGGTGGTAGGGGTCATCATGGGCCGGGTCAGGGCCGGCCCTACCCTAAATTTTAGGGCTTAGGGTAGGGTAGGGTAGGGCCTAATCAAAGTCAACGACACTTAGGGCCGGGCCGGGTCGGGCCAAGGCTTCAATATGTAAGCCCTTACCCGTCCTTAAGGCCCTTCTCGTAAAGGTCAAAAGAGCCGAGCCGGGCCAGGCCCTCCAAATAGGGCTAACAAGGGCCGAAAATGGCCTTACTTTGTTTGACAAAAAAAAATACATCGTCTTTTTTTTTTTTTGACAAAATGTTGTTCAATGTTGTATGACTTGTATTGGTAGGTAATTCAAGACTCATTTTTTGTTGTTGACCCTATTTAATATATACATTTGTTTAAGTTACCATAATAACATTTATAAATATTAGTTAAAGTAGTTATGTGATCTCCTAAATTAATTGTTGTTTAACAAAGAAAATAATAAAGAATATAAATCTTCCTAGATCAATTACAAAATAATAAAGGGATAAGTTGTATGATAAAAAATGATAAACATATTTAGAAAATAGAAAAAATAAATAATTTTTAGGGTAGGGCAGGCTTAAAAGGCCGGGCTGGGCTTGGCCCTAATGGGCTCAAATAGGCCGGACCGGGCTTCATTTCCATGACCCTTACCCTACACTATTTGAAAAAGGGCCGGGCCGACCCGCCCTAAAGTAAGGGCCGGGCCGGGAGGGCTTGAAATGGACTTAGGGCCTAAGGGCCAAATGATGACCCCTAGGTGGTGGTGCGGCTATTGTTCTCTGATGGAGTGTGAGTGTGCATATATATATATATATATATATACAGTCATTCTTGGCTAAGGACTTCCTTAGTTTTTCTTAGGTACGGATTTCCGGTTTTAACCCACTTTCCGATCACATTTTCACATCTTAACCGTTCAGTTTTTAGGTCCTAATGTATAGATCACCTCTGAAAATTTTCAGCCAATTTGGTGATCGTTAAGGTATCCAAAACTGCAATTTACCATTATAAATACGAACGGTTCTGGTTCGACAGATTCGGTTCGTTCGTGTAAATTACAGTTTTTGATGTCTTAACGATCACTAAATTGGCTGAAATTTTACAGGGGGGATCTATACATTAGGCTCTAAAAACTGAACGGTTAAGATGTGAAAATATGATCGGAAAGTGGGTGAAAACATCAAATCCGTATCTAAGAAAAACTAAAGACATTCTTACCTGAGAAAAATCCTATATATATATATATATATATATATGATGGCCCGTGTCGAGGGTAGAAAAAGGAATAGAGATGATAGAAATCAATGGTCTTGGTGTGTTCTGAGAGAAAGAGAAGGATAAGCTGCAACGTGGCAGAATTTATTGGCTCTAATCAATTAAGGAAAGCAAATGCTTAATTGATGCTCGCACGTGGCGATGGCTGACTACTTGATTAATTAATCAAGTTAACATTTTCTTTTCTCCTCTTCTTTCTCCTCTTTTCTTTCTTCTCTTCTTACCATTTCACTTCCACATATACTACCGGAGACAATTGGATTCCACTCCCTTGATACCATCGATCACGGTTGACTCGGCATTGACTTTTTATCCTTTTGTCCTTTTGTCAGAAACTCCGAATTGCTCCATTTTTGAATCACTTTCTCCCGATTTTCGCTCCGCTTATGTACTACAATATAAATAAAAATAGATTAATTACATATTAATTGACATGAGAGTTAACTTATTTCTAGTATTTTAGATATAATTATATGCATATAAATACGTATAATCAGCTACCCACACTTAAACTTTGCTTGTCGCCAAACAAACTAGATATAAATTAATAGCTAAAAATCTACTAACTCAAACACATATGCTCAAACATAAAAAAAGTTTGTCGTTCACGTACCTTTTTCCTTTTACTACTCACAAGACCACCCAAAAAGAAACTCACAAGACAATTTCTAGGGCCAAACATTTACTTTTCTTATGGAAACTCAAAGTTTGTCGCTCACGTATCTTTTTCCTTTTACTTTTACCTCATACTGGGCCCATGTAATCTTTATCGCGGTCTGTGCACTGTGGAGGAGATTTGGGTGGCAATACTCGTTCAAATTCAAAGAACAAATAAAAGGATAAATAGTAACTGGACTCGATAAAGATTACAAGATAGACGCAACATCAAGTCCTACCAACGATATTTCAATGAACAGGATTCACGTGAATGTGCACAATTTGAAAGTGAATCCATAAACCAATTCAACACAACATATGAACATATAACAGTTGGACTTGAAAAGATGATGAGACAAATCACAATAATCGAGTCTGTGGAAGAAATCAAGTAAACTAGACTCGACAGGATATCCAAAGAAGAACCAATTACCAAGTCCAACAATAACAGCAACAAGCACAATTTTCAACAAACCCGACTCATTGAACAAAGCAATGGCAAACACAAGTTCAATTACAAAGACAAGTTGGAACATAAGTCAACCTTTCGAAGAAGGGATAACAATTTTCGAATTAAGGGATCCAAAGGAAAAACAAACAATAGTTTCGACTAACAACAAATCGAAGTTTCAGAGAATGATTCTAGAGTCATTTATTTGTCGCAGGTTGTATTTAGTAATTAACAACTTTCAACCTCGGTATACATTAGGGGGAATCCGGTGACCAGTCGCCCTAGATCGAGTGAAGAGTTGTAATTATTTGAACATACACTAGCAACAATCCTCTCACAACCAAGGAGTGAACCGGAATTTCATGGTAAAGAAATTCCTAAAATCTCCCACGTAAAGGGAAATCAAGACTCTAGATGAACTTCGAAAAACTGTTTAAATCAGTGTAAGGTTTTGTTCAAAAACTTCAAATGCAAAAACCCACGATAGAGTTCAACAACCTTTTCCACTAAGCTTCCCTTTTTCAGTAAAAAGAGTCTTTCCGACCAAACACATTTCAAAGTCGGTACAGGTTTAAGCATGTAAATCGTAAACACTGAGATCCAAAACTTTTGAACAGTAACATGGAGTCTAACCCTTTTTACCAAATGGCCTTTCAAAGCGCTTTCACTTTTGTCACTCCTTTTTCAAAATTTCTTTTTGGAAACACCTTTAAAACCCCTTTGTGAACTGTTTTTCGAAATCCTTTTTCTGAAAACTTTCTCGAACTTTTTTCAGAATTCAGTCTTAAAAACCGAAGTCAAAGCTTTTAGAAATTCTAACAACTTTCCAAGTCAGAGCTCCGGAAACACGTTCTCGAACAAGCATTTCCCAAGTCGACTTTTCAAAAGGATTTGAAGATTTTCATGCTAACAGAAAATTTTCGAGTATCAGAGGTTTTTAATCGTTGCAATCGAAAACTCGGAAGCATTGCTCTGATACCGCTTTCTGTAACGCCCCAAACAGCACCTCATAAGCTCAAGCTCATTACAATGTCGCGAGTCTCTAAAACATAAACCGAAAGCTCGATTTACATCCTAGAGAACCGCTAAGCATTTTGTTTGAAAACCTTTTGTCTAAACACAGTGGAAGCTACAACTATTTTTGAGGTGAAGACTTGAGTTGCTAAAATCTACTTCGTTCGTCCCGAACTTGGATAAAGGCTCACACGAGGTATGAATTTCAATGAAAGAGAATTCGAACAACAGGAGGCTCGATATCAACAAGTTTCGCAAACATGAAGTTTAAGATATAGAATTTAGAATAAAGTTTACATGGTAATTTACCGAACTTGTTCTGTGCACCCAGTTCCATCCATCCACTGTTCCATCATCAGTGCATAGTACCTACATCCATACTGTTGTAGGGGTGAGCTGTGAAGACCCGAAATTTCAGTTAAATATTTCGTAATTCAATATTTCTCAAATTATATGAATTATGAGTTGTGAGTATGATTCGAATGTCGTTATTTGAGAAATTTGGTTTCGAATGATTTTAGTATCGAAATTTAACGTTATTTAGGGTTATTAAAATTGACATATTTTTACGTAAGGAATTTGAGGAAACTTCTTTCATGAAAGTCGTAGAGCTCGTCGATACGAGTTCGTGCACATGCGGAACATAAGAATCGGAGTTTGTAGGAAGAAGTTATGACATTTAGAAGTTTTCGATTTTGTATATATATAGGTTAACATTTTTGGAAAAATCTGAAAAAATCAGAAAACCTAGATTTTTTCTCTCTCGCTCTCGCGCGCGGCACCGAACCGAAGGCAAAAAACAGAGCCAAACTTCTCCGGTCGAGTTCTTGCTCCTCCGGCCACCGTTTGACGCCAAACCACCTCCCACGGCTTCATCTTGACCTTGCGCAGCTGCCAGAGGCAGCCTTGCGCCGTGGCATGGCTTGTACCAGCGGCGGAAAGCTGGTTTTCCATTTTCGGCTGTTTTGAGTGCGAAGCGAATATCTCGAGTTCTAGACCACCAAATTACGAGTTCTTTATCTCGTAGAACTCGTATGGAGGAGTAGAACATGCAGTAAAAAGGACAGCACCAGAAGTGGAGGTTTTCACGCTCGTCGGAGCGCATATCGGTTTCTGCAGTTTTTCCGGCCAAACCGGACTGTTTTTGGTAAGTTTCGGCCACTTCCACTCATTTTCTCACTTCGTGTTAGTTATGAAAGTTGCTCAAAATGATGAAACGAAGGGGATGAGCTTGGCCCCGACACAATTGGTGGTGGTCGGCGGTGGCTCTGCCCTAAACTCCGGCGGCCCTTTCCGGCCACCTCCGGGGGTGTCATGAGCAGTTTCTGCTCATTTTTAGATTCTACATGTCGATACGATCATTTTGATATATAACATGCGAATTTTGGATATCGTATGAATTAGTTATGAATTTTACGAGTTCGATTGATTTCGATTGATTTCGACCACTCAATTTGTGATTTATGAAGTTTGGACCGTCCGATAGAATTCTAGTTTTGATATAATGATCGTAGGACTGTCCCGGTGACCTTGTGTGGTCACGGGTGAAGATCCGACCGTGGGATCTTCATATAAGTGTGTTTTTGAAATTATACGCTAAGTTAATTATCGTTTTGATTAGGTATTTGACGGATTTGTTAGCGGACGATTGTGAATCGTATTTTGGGCTGTAAGAAGACGTAGCGGGAGTTTAGAGGTGAGTAAATCTCACTTGGTTCATTTACGAACCGAATTTCCTTAATTGCCCAATTTATTTGTTATGTGTGAGAAAATGGTTTTAAGAAATGTGTTTTAAAGTATATTAAAAATGAATTTCTTGATTTTGCATCGTGTGAACTATAGTTGGTATTAGTGATCATTCCTGTGTGGATGGTTATGTATATATATATTTACGTGATTATATAATGAATGGTGTGACATTGAGGTGTTGAATTGTGATAATATGTTGTTGATAATTGTTGATAGTATGATTTTATTATGTTGTTAATATTTGATAAATGTTGGTGATAAGCATGTTGATTTTGTGAGTTGAATAGAAGGTAGAGAAACGTAGGATTCCGAGGATCGAATGGTCCAAGGATCTTTGGTTAATGATAACCGGAGTGTATGTGTTCTGAGGACAGGGAGGTCCAAAGTTCGACCGTTAAATAATAACGGGGATATATTGTTCTGAGGACATGAAATGGTCCAAAGTTCGCGGGTTACTGAGTAACCTGGAGGTGCCGTTACTTGACCCTGGGCCAAGGTGTCAGAGGTAACGAGACAGTTAGAGCTCTAACGTGGGTGCCAAAGTGGCGATAGTTGTGATTAGGTGCCAAAGTGGCGAGAGTTGTGATTTGGTGATTGTGGAAATGTGTTCCATGTTGTTTCATGTGTGTTGGATTGATGTTGCTTGTGGTTGTTGAGATTGTTGGATGTTTACTTGAGATAAATGAGTTGTGGTCTAATAAATCAACCGTTCATTCTTATTTACTCACACGAGCTTTCAGAAAGCTTACCGGGTTTTGTGTTGTTGCAATCCCGGTACACTATTCAAATGGTGTAGCGGATAATCCTGCAGGTCAGGATAATCAGGGTGGTGAGCGAGCTGCGTAGGACAGCAGGGTTGAGACCAGCACTTGGTCTATTTTGGTGTGTTTTTGTAGACTCTTGTGAGCAAAACATTTTAGTTATGTTAGTATTGTAATAATTGACTCGAGAGATAGTTTGCTACGAGGTTTTTGTTATGGTTTTATGAGATATTGGTTTTGAGAAAAAAATTTAGGACATGATTTGTTTAGTTGTATTCATGTTTCGGATTTGAATTTATTATTCGAAATTCGGGGCGTGACATGAGCTTTCGTCTTAGCTGCTCAATGAGAGTTCTACCTCAACTAGATTTGAAACCAATGAATACATTTTTGAGGCCTCAGTATAAAAACATGCTTAAACCAAATATTTAAATGAACGCCAAACTTTGATATATTTTCTAACTTGAAAACCGATGCATGGTGATTACATAATATGGCGCCAAATCCAAGTATTACCTGATGGCTGGTCCCATAGAACCACTATACGACCTTACCTCAAATTAAATTAATTTGTAACCAGGTAAGTGTAGCGAGAACGTCCACTACCTAGCTACACACACGTACCGAGTCCGACATTATAAGAGGATACTTAGATGACCGACATAGCTAACCCTCCGGAGGTTTAGGGAATCGAACCCAAGGAAGTCAGTACCCCTTTCGCTCTCAAGCCATCAACACATCTCTCAAGGTTTGGTTAGTATGCATCGCATTTAACATAACCAAGCCATAACATGCATCATTTTATAAACGATATAACAAGAGAAAATTTTTAATTGAGGAGAGTCCCGAATCCCCTACCTAGACTCATGATGCTTTTTCCTCACGTACTTCGAGAGTCACAAACTTTTTATTCCTCGGGTATCTGGAGTCCTAAATCCGACATAATGATCATTAATAACTTTCCTTAAAATTTAAGGAAACAATTGACACTTTGGTCCGACCACTTTCCTAGTTTGACCAGGATTGACCAAGGTTTGACAAATATTGACCAACATTTGACCAGTCATGACTGATTATTACCAAGTCCCACTTTTCCGACTTATAATTCGAGATTCAAAAATATGCCATTACTTCCACTTCCAAACTCTTCTAACATTCCGATTTTTTTTGCATTTTTCTAAATAATTTCATTCGTATAGCAATTTCTTCAAATCACTATGGACAACCATTTTTTATTTAAACAACCTTCCACTACCCACATTCTTTAGAAACCAATACTAATACCAGCTACAATTTCAACTCTTCCTTAATTCACTATACTCAACAACTTTCGATTCACAGTGAGCATACAAACGTAGCAACAAATTTCCAGAAACTAACTATGTACACCCGACAATACCCAGAAATTTCTAACAGACTCACCATGTGATTAAACCAGATTAAGATCGGAACCACATTTGCAGGTCTGCATTCGACGAAGAACACAGCAGTGACAGACTGACAGCACACCCAAATTCCTCAACGTGCAACTTCTGGAAATTTAACCCCAAACTCACCAATTCAACCCACTCAAGGAATCGAGCTCCACCAGGTGCCAGTCCATGCTCTAGGAGATCGGAGATGAACCCAGAAGCACAAGGACAGTCGCCGTCGAAGCCGAAACACCCAAAAGAGCAACTCGATCAAAACTTGATCAAATTGAAAAACTAATTATACAGACTTGTAGAGCATGACGAGAAGAACGATTTTCATACCACATACAGTCCAATCGGTTGCCGGAATTTGCAGAAACTGGCCAGAGCAGTCGAACATTCTCACCATCGATTCTTCTTTCTCGTCGGGTGCATGGACGATCTGAGGCCACAGGCGTGACGGTGACGACAAGAGGAAGAGATTGGTGGTCTTGCGTCGTCGATCGGTGGCCGGACGCCGGAGTTGTGGCCTGATTGCCTCGCAGGTCGTCGGGTTTCTCTCTCTCGGGCCGAGAGAGCTCGAGCTCGCTGGTTGCTCTAGAGCAATCTAGAGCCTTGATATGATCTTGGGGTATTTATACCCGAAAGTTAATTGATTCAAGGGCTTTGATGAGGCAGTGGAAGCTTTGGACAGCCGCAATTGCACTGCAGAATTTTGCTTTTCTCTAAATCATTTTCTAAAATTCTCACAAACTCGTCGTGTCGTGTACTTTATTATCCAACTCTTAGATTGAGGATTTCACCACACGAAAATTTCTGAAAATTTCCTCGAGCATCTTGACATTTATCGAGATCGTTGAATAATTTCATGTATGAACTCCATTAAGCTCGATACATTTTTTCGGGGCTCATAAGATTAAAATATATGCATATGACTTGTATCATTTGGGACTATCTATTATTTAAAAATTCAACTAAAGTTGCACTTAGACAAGCAGTTAAGGTATTGCAGCAGTTTCTTTATAGATGAAACTGATTTGCAAGGTTGCTATATATATGTCAGATTGACCCCTTCTAATGCACATGTGGTTCTTGTTTTAGTCCTATATACTAAAAGAATATAATGGTGAAATCAAGAGAAGGCTATCACGGACAGTGGGAGTGCATCGTGTAAATTTCTACATTAATGTTCTTGTGTTCTTGTTTTTTGCAGATTTAGGATTGATACCGCATCTTCAATCCAAATCAAAATATACACGTTCTGTTGAAATATAGTAATTATATTAACATGATTTGATCTAGTATTGGTTTCAGTTTATGTGATTTAGATTGCATACATATATATATATATATATATATATATGTTCTAACAAATAAAGCCACTGATTTTTGAAGTGTTGTAAATATCACAAGATGTACAACTATTACAACATGATAAGGGATATTTTGCAAAAACCATGAAGAGTAAAACTAACACCATGTTCATCCTTTTGTCCCTTAAATGTTCAGCATAGATGATCAATTGTAATTACAACTTCATTCTAGTTGGAATAAATAACTTTATTATTGTAGCTAGGGACCAAAGGTTTAACTATGTAGAATATGTAGAGCATTTAAGCCCGACTATCTAGCATCATACGTTTCCATGGCTGAAATAAAAGACTTGAACAAAATGTAGAGGAGGACATAGCAGACACAAGAGGGAATTGTAGAAATGCATAGAAAGCAACAGGGACAATTACAAAGAAAAATGTAAGATCTGGACCCCATCTTGATCCATATTGACAAGACAAATAAAAGGCAGTGCTGAAAGCCATCATCATAGATGCTATTGAGATGAAGAGACAAGTGAGTCCTACCATCAACTTCAAGGGCAAGGACTTGAGGAAATCATTTTCTGCATACCGAGAGGTAAGGATGAACAAGAACATCAGCATTGCAATTGAAGAGGAAAAGAGTGCCACTCCGTCGGCTATGGTAAAGTATAAAAAAGCTTTCTCTTTCAAAAAGTTTGGCTTTCCAGTATGATCATCTGCGCCACCTGGTATACTCAATGCAGCTGAAAACACAACAGTTGCAATAATAGTCGCAACAAGCGAGCATGAAGTTGCAGTGTCCTTCATCCATTTTTCTCCTTGACGCATTAACGTCTTATGCTCTTCAATGAATAATTCTTGAGGTGTTTTTCCTTTCTTGTTTTCCATTTCTAAATATTGAGGTTGCACAATCTTCTTTATTTCCTGCCATTTCAATGATATATAATTAAAGATAGCAGAAAAACATTTAAGCAAGTAAAGCAATTAACTAAGATGGTTATAAAATTATGAAATGGATTCATTGGAATTTCTTGTGCATGCATATATGGCACACGTGCAATTTCCTCTGAGTAACCAGATATAATTATTTGGTTAGACCATGCATAAAAAATAAAAGCTAAATTAGGGTTATGAGGAGAAGAAGTACCTCAAACCATACTAACTCTCGCTGTATTTGAAGAGCTACGCCCGACACCAAATTCAGTTGGTTTTGATGTGCTGCTTTTGCAACCATATGCACTATATTATTACCTTGATCATCCTCATAAGTCACTATGACATCCTTGATTGAGCCTATCTCATGCACTAGATTGAAGATACTTGCATGACGATGCAAAACTGCTACATGGATTATAGTTCGATTTTTTTCATCAGTTTCCCATACTAACTCTGGATAAGAGCTCATAAGCGCTGCCAAGAACTCATAATTCCCTAATTCTGTTGCATCAAATATTAAATTAGAGGGATATTTGATCAACCTCATCACGTCATCATGCTCATCTTTCAAAATTTCTTCCCAAAGGCGTTGGACTAGGTGAAGTGCTTTATCAGCTTGATTTAAATTTCTTTTGGATACAATCTTAAAACCTGGGAGGACTTGAGACAAAAATAATTTGAAGAACGTAAGCAACGGGTTAATAATGATAAGAATAAACATTAATTTTCGAAGAATTCACTCACATGAATTCATGAGTCTACCCCATATTCCTGGACTTTGACTTCCAAATATTGAAGGCCTTCGAGCCAAGATATGCAGGGCGGTTTTATTTTTCGGCCGATCAGTACGTGCCTTGGCTAATGCTTTATCAGTATCTAGCAACTGTAAAGCTAAATCTGCATAATTTACACAGAGGACTCAAGAATGCAAACGTATCCCAGTACACATATCTATTCATTCATTCATTATTTTTATTTGGAAACATAATGTTCATCAAATGCATGTACAACTTCTTTACAATTAGTTTCTACAGACTCTTAGTTATATGAAAAATAAGAAAAACAAAAGTATGAGTTCTTTGATATACCTACCATATAAACCATTGTTGATGCACGAAAAAAACAAGTTCTCAAGGTCTGTCTTCTCCATCATATTTTTACTTTTAGGGTACAGGTACCATGCCATTTCTGCCTGTCCTAACATAGCAGCCATATAGGGTGGTGCCATTTTCTGACCTCCTCGAATTGTCAGCAAGGAATCATTATGTTTTATCAAAATTTGGACAATGTCTATTGATCCTGCCGCGGCAGCAATACATAACGCAGTGTTTCCATTTATGTCTTGGAGTGCCAAGTGTTCTTTGTCCATGATTTCAACCAGTTTCTCCACAAAGTGAACATGTCTTGCTCCTGCTGCAATATGAAGAACAGTGTCCCACCCTCTTGATATGCTAGCACTCAAAAGTGTTCGATCTTTTTTCAAGATTTGTTCAGCAGCTTCCCAATCACCTTTCAGTGCATACTTATAGAGAGGCACGCATTTCATAAGGTATAGATCTCCTGTGCAGTGTTTATAAAGGAGGCTAAGATACTTATATAGAAAATATAATTGATATATGTATATATATGTTGGATATAGAGTGGTCGAGATATGTTCCACTATGTTAACTTAGCAAGTTATATGAATTTCAAACAGTCCATATAGTTCACCGCTAGATACAACTACATGGATCTACCACTTCATATTGTATTGATATTTGCTTCACCAATTATGTCAGTATGAATGATGTGAATAATGGTACATACTATTTTTGTGTTCCAGTAGATGAAGTGAAGGTGTCTTAGATTTAGGTAGATCTGCCAAAATGTCGATGGTGGTGAAATTTGAAGATTGGTTTTCTAGCCCACCAGTTCCTGGATCACCCTTTGCGGTGGCTAGTTGAATCCCAGGAGGTGGTACATGTTGTGCTTGTGGGATAGACAAGGTTCCAGATTGAACAAATTGTGTAAACATACTGGCGTGCACCTGCAAAACAAATTATTTATAGTAAGCAAATATTTTTTTGTCCTCATTCAAAAGTTAAGAAGAAAAACAAGTGACCGAATAGTTAAAAAAAAAAACGGATTATATACTTTTGAGGGTTCCTGGAAATTGTTGTTGTTCTTTATTTCCTTTAAATGGTTAAATGGAGAAGGTCCAAAAGGAATATACCATGCATGTTTTGATTAAATTGACTGCAAATGAAGGACCGCGTTTAGTGCATTCAGCGTATCTGGAAATTAAAATATGGGACCTTAACCAAAAGCACCAAAATAATAAAAAATAATCTCACTTACCTCATCAATAGCTTTTTCTTCACACCTACACAATTCAACAGTAAATGACTATTTTGCCCAAAACACAATTAATGAATTACAGCTGCGCCACTCAACATCAATCTCTCTGACTCCCTCTCATCCGATCTCTCTCTCCACTCTCCCCCATCTCTCCCAACTGACCTCTAGCTCCGGCGATCGACCCAGCGCTCTCTCTCCTCCGGCTCCAGCGCTCGACACGGCCCTCTCTCTCTCCCCTCTAGCTCCAACGTTCGACCCATGTCGTCTCCTTCTCTCCTCCAGCTCCGGCGACGATGCAGCAACTCGGAGATCGGAGGAATATACCAGCTTTATTTCCAGTTTCATGTGATGTCGTCTTCGTCGCAATTTAAACTCGCTTTGGTGTCGATCAACCAACTGGGACCAAGCCGATCCAAAGTCGCGGCGAAGCAGACGGCCATCATTTACGGAGGACGTTAGCGATATGGAAATGAGTGAATCAGATCGGGTTTCGAGAAGGCTTTAGGCTCAAGCTCCCGGAGGACGTCAGCGACATCATCCACGATCTTTGCCTCGCTGGAAGACTACTTCCGGTCTCGGGTCCGCAGTCGGAAGATGGGATAAGAGGACATGGGTGCCCAAATCATTTTCTGGGTGCCTAAATCAGTTTTTTTTTTAAGTAACGGGACAGTGAAAGAAAAAAAAGTTTTGAATGTCTATTGGGCTGCAACAAACGTCTATTAGAAGACAATAGACGTTTTGAATTGATGTTTTCTCCTTTTTTTTTCGGTAATTAAAGTTTTATTTGTCAAAATTTAGAGAGATTAATATTCTCATTCTAGCGACTGAAAGCCCTATTAGGGGGCAATAAGCGTCTATTAGGGGGCAATACATGATTGACAGTCGTCTATTGGGGGGCAATAGACTATCGGGGTAATAGAGGTCTATTGGGGGGCAATAGATGTCTATTGAGGTGCAATAGATGTCTATTTGGGGCAAAAAAAACATTTCCGGTGAGATTTTCAGCAAATTCCGGTGGACGGAGGCCGGTGACCGAAATCCGGCGAAAGTTGGCCGGATTCCGGCGACCGGTAACTGGACTCCGACGGCCGGTGACGGGGCTCCGGCAAGAGGAATTAAAAAAACTTAATGAGGTAAGTGGGAAAAAAAACTCTAAAAATGAGGTAAATTGACAAAAACCCTTAAAATATAGCATGATCGGTCCTGTGTATATCCATAGAAGATGAATGCATTTTTTTTAATTAAATAAAAATTGCATGTATAAAAACTATGGAAGCCATAAAATTTGAGGGTTGTCTAGAGTACTTCATTTACATCTAATTGAACCAAAATTACAATTTAGTTTAATCAAATTTACAATGTTAACAACAAAGTTATCACATTTGTTTTACAGATTTACATATAATTGAACCAAGTTACAATATCGATAACAATTTGTTCATAAACTTGTAAAAATATCGTAGGTGGAGTAATTACCCGTAATAGAACTAAAATAACTCAAAAATAACTCTATTTACCACAATGACATCAAAATAATTGTCAGATCGGTAAATGAGTGTATCACAGACACACATGTACAGTAGAATTTCCCTAAAATTTGAAGTGATGTATAACCAAAAATAAATTAGTTCTTCCCCTCCTTTCCTTTCCCCTCCTCACAAGGTAGAATTCTCAGCATTGAAAATTTGAAACTAATTTGGATAAGAAGCACTACGACCAAAACAAATCAGAGAGAGAGAGAGAGAGAGAGAGAGAGAGAGCAGCTATGGATGTGAAGGCTGCTTACAGATCGATATGAAACGGTGGTAAAGCAGCAAGTATCACTCTCCAAGCCTCAAGCAAAGCTCACTTAAGATTAGTCGGTGGAAATCTGAAGCGCATATATACTAGTCATGGATCAACGTATAGACTACTTCATCAAAAAAAAAAAGAAACGTATAGACTACTGCAGGAAATTTAGAGTCAATTATATGGAGGAGCTCGCTATCCTAGACTCAGAAGACCAATCTCCTCATAGATTATAGGCTATAAGCTCGCTAGTTTGTAAACTAGTTCATAGTGGGAAAACTTGAAGGCTAGTTCATAGTTTCGTGGAATCAGGGTATTGGGTTCCTGTGTTTGGGATGGCAAAGGAAGGGAAAATGATTCCCACAAGAAAGGAAAAAGAGGAGGAAACTGGTTCCCTCACCCAACTCAGGATCCACTTTCCCTCTCAATTTCCTGCAATTATTACATTATATGACTAAATTGTCTCTACTCAAAATCATTATTTGCTAATTTAACCATCTGTCATTTGTATGATTTGTGCACTATCCAATGCAAACCTGAAGTAACTAAGCTTTCTTTCAATTCAATATAAGGCATTGGATATTGACATAAAATATATATATATATATATATATATATATATATATATATATAGAGCATTGGACATCTATAATGACACACGGGTGTTCTTGTTGTTATTGAGATAAAGAAGTGCTCTGGTTTAAGACAATTAAATGGTCATATAGCTATGAACAAATACTTGTAGAGTTGTGCAATATTCGAACATGGTCAAATAGCTAATGTATAGCTACTTCTGGTTAAGACAATTAAATGATCATATAGCTAATGTATGTTATGCTATTTGTTTTTCATATATGATTTTTTTCTCGTTGAATTTTATTCTTTTAGTTATATTTCTCAGTTTTACTACCTCAGTACAGAATCATGTTTATGCTCTAGTTCTTTTCGATTTAGTCTGACCCTGAAATCATGAATCCCTAATAATCATGTGTTAAGATGGTGATTAAAAAAAAAGGTAAATTTATGAATTTTAATTTCAATTTTGATGGTGTTCTAAATTTTCACATTAATATGAGAGTATTATTGGAAAATTGATGGAATTTTGTTTCCTTTCCTTATAAGAACCAAACATTGTAATGGAAACTAAAATGATATATTCTAATTACATTCTTAGTCTTTTCAAACACTGAAAAAGAAAATTAATGAAAATTATAATTTTTCATATCTAAAAAATATAAAAAATTAATTTTCTTTCCTTTCCTTTCCGCGAACCACAAGATGATGAGCGGAGGGATAAAATAAAAAGAGGAGCAATTACTGAACTTACTTTTAAGCGAAATAATGAAACCCCACCCACCCCATGGAAAAATTTCTCAATGGCTGGACTTCATGTGTAAGGACAAGTGATGTCTTAGTCAGGCGGGGGGACCCGCCACCAGAAAACAAAGGACAAGTGATGTTTTAGTCACCGGCCAAGCAGAAAGAGCAACACGGCTACCAAATTTATTATTGAAATCTACGGTCTATCACTAATTACTAAATGAAATTGGCAGGAAACTTCCTTCCTCAATAAATTTGTGGGCTCTTACTTCTTAGAGCATCTCTAACGATACAAATTAATTTTTAATTAAATTTAATTAAAGTTGTAAAATATATCTATTGATTTAACAATATTCTTCCATCAAGAGTAGTTATTTGTAAATAATATATTATATTTTATCAAATCATAAACTGACACATAGACAATAGAATAGAGAGTAATATAACTTTTGCTTTAGCTATACAGGATTCTCTAACTAAATATAGCTAGTCATTTTAGCTAAAGTTAAATTTAACTTAGCTATAACTAGTCTATTGGAGTTGAATTTTGCATCAAAAATACTTATATACAGCTAAAAATCGAATTTAGCTAATATGTCGGAGATGCCCTTACCTCACGCTAAAGTTAAATTTAACTTAGTTATAACTAATCTGTTAGAGTTGAATTTTGCTTTAAAAATATTTATATACAGCTAAAAATCGAATTTAGCTAATTTGTAGGAGATGCCCTTACCTCACACTAAAGTTAAATTTAACTTAGTTATAGCTAGTCTGTTGGAGTTGAATTTTCCTTCAAAAATATTTATATACAGCTAAAAATCGAACTTAGCTAATTTGTCGGAGATGCCCTTACCTCAAGTAAAATAAATAGAAAAAGCTAATTACGTTTTTTTTTTTTTTTTTGAAAAGGGCTAATTGCGTGCTAGTGTTATGTGGTTTGCTTTATACAATATATCACTTTCTCTTCTTTTAATTTTGACGATCCACAAAATTTACATAACATTTTCAAAAAAAATATATATATAATTTAACTAATTTCACATATTATTAATAACGTGGCAGAGTGTAAAGAGATATCCAATATATAAAATAATTCGATAAATATGTAAGATTTCCATGCGAATTGCACTTGATTAAACATTTCGAGATGGAAAGAGTTATAAGTGATTAGAGAGAGAGAGAGAGAGAGAGAGAGAGAGAGAGAGAGAGAGAGAGAGAGAGAGAGAGAGAGAGAGAGAGAGACCATACTAAAAAAGTTTAACTATCTGAATTTTTGAAACGTAATCATGTATGAGAGAGAGATTCCACTCCCAACAAGTTTAACTATCTGAAATTTTGAAACGTAATCATGTATGAGAGAGAGATTTCATACTGAAAAAGTTTAACTATCTGAATTTTTGAAACATAATCATGTATGAGAGAGAGATTCCATTCTCAAAAAGTTTAACTATCTGAAATTTTGAAACGTAATCATGTATACAATGGGGTCAGGATCAATGGACACATTATTTGACACAATTTTTTACAGTTATTTGGAGCCCTTAGATATAAAAGCATTTGATGTTCATTATTAATTCTTGCAAATGAAATGGCATTTGAGTTTCTCCCCACAAAAATATAACATAAAATTAGATTAAACTTTCTTTTTATAAGAAAATTAAAATAAGAACTAATAAGAACACAATCAAAATCTAAGCAAGAACTCCATCTTCTAAACCAGAACTCTTTCATTCATTTTGTGTCAAATATGGGAGAAAGTTGATATTTTTACTACTGTAACAATTGTCTGTTCTTTAATTGGGGGTGATTTGGTTCCAGTAATTTCTTAAGGGTTGGGGATGATTTTATATAATTGATGAAGCTTCTATTATCTGTTTCTTTTTGGGTGTTTATTGTATTCGTATTCCACGAAGTTTGAATCTTTGAGGAAGGTTCTTGTTCGGTGCCTGATTGTTCGGTGCCTGATTGATCGAGTTTGCTATGTTTAATAATGGAAAGTTTGATGTTATGTGGTGATTTGTATCCCCTTACAAGGGCTCAAAGCTTTCAACTAATGGTGGCATGGTCTGATATTGTCTCTAGCTAAGCTCCCTTTGAAATTAGTTTAGGCACAGTACATCTGTGAATATCAACCCAAAATCTTCATGGGGACTGAATTGAAAGTGTTTGTTGGCTGAGCAAATCAAAGATGCGATGGGATGAGATTTGGTTGATGCTTACTTTGTAGATAATATGAACTGTGATTCTATATAAACTGAAAAATTTCTTCTATAGCTATTTATAAGATTCGAGAAAGGTGCCTCAAACACAAAATGAATGAAAGTGTTCTGGTTTAGAAGATGAAGTTCTTATTTATATTTTGATCGTGTTCTTCTCTCATATTAGTTTTTATTTTAATTTTTTTATAGAAAGAAAGTTCAATCTAAATTATGTTTCTTTTTGTGGGGAAAAACTAAAACACCATGTCATTTCCCAGAATTAATCAGGATCATTAAATGCTTTTATATCTAAAGGTTCTAAATAAGTGTAAAAAATTGTCTCAAATAATGTGTCAATTGATCCTGACCTGTATACAATAATCTCTGGATGAGAAACTATATCTATTCTGTACATGGAGAGATAATCTCGTTTCATTGAAGACTTTCTTCTTTAGTATTTTTACTATACCAAGAACACACCTTCCTTCTAACTAACGGTTTTCTCCATGTAGACCACCAGAAGATTCAGAAGATTAATTAGTAGCATATTGAAATAGGTTGATTCCGAAGTCCAAACAATACAAAAAAAAAACTCCGAGGAGAAACTGTATTCTGATCTTCAATAATTATTTAGTTATAATTTTGTAACGATATAAATGCCCGAAAGATGGATGAAGTTGCAGTAATACTAATTCAAGCGTCCAGGTTCTTTCTTTACAGTACAAGTGACCATAATGGAGTTTCGAACAACATTAACCAAACCACTGGATTTTTTCGAAGACTCCACTATACTAGTATTCCCGTAGCAATTGGGGTTATGGATTTTCAGTTTATGAGGGACTAATCTTTTATTAGGAACAATGCAATAGCTTTATTTTAGCTATCTAAAAGCATTTTTAGTAATACTAGTCATTTTTGAGTCAAATTTTAGCTAAAGTAGCTAAACAGTTATTTTAGCTAGCTACTTTAGAATTACGTCTGCATCAACGCTATCTATTTTAGCTAGTTTTGAATTTATATTATTTTTTAAATGAAGATTAAATAGTTTAAATGTATTTATAAATTACATAAAATAACTTAAAATGAATGTTTTAAATTATAAAGAGCATCATCCCGCTCTTTATATTTAGGAACGAGATAGCTAAAAGTTATAATAGAGAGCCACTTAGGAGCCTGATGCAGCTGCTAAAATAGATAAAAAGTTAAACATGCTCTCCAAAATAGTTAAGGAGCCAAAATAGAGAGTCTGCGCCCTAAAGATGCTCTAATCAGGGTAGTTATAATTGGGTTTCAATCGGAGATTGATTTTTTTAATGTAGTAGCTCGGTAGTTTAGATGTAGTTCGATTTTTTCTTTTTCCTATTTATAATGAAAACCAATATATTTTCCTCAAATCATTAAGGTCTAAGAATAGAAGGTCAAGATTGGTAGATCTAGCAACCTTGTGAGCTAGAGAGTCTGATCCGAACAAGGAATACAGCCGAGAAATATAGCTAAAGTAACCCTCTAAGCTACTTGACCATAAACGAATATCATTGATGACCCTACTCGGAGGAGAGCTCTAGTACTAGCAACATGCACATGTACATATCACGCATAGAATTTGCTAGCTAGCTAGTAGATTAGTGGATGTACTAGCCAATACTTTCATTTTATTTTATTTTTTTATGTCAACATTCTTTTTTTTTTTTTTAGTACATTCTGTTAAAATTGTGGTCGGGTGGGACTACCACTCCGGGACCGAAAGCAATTGGGTAAGACCCCTCCCCATAAGATGTTTTTCACATGCGGATGATCGAACCAATGACCTCCTTACTAACAGGAGTATCACTGTAACGTTCGTCCAACATGCAGGACCAGCCTGCTACCAACTGGACCAAACCCCATAGATATGTCAACATTAATTTTCATGAAACTATAACGGTCGATTCAATATCTTTATGTCAACATTACATATAAGTTAAATATTGATTAGGTTTAATAAGGGGATACATATAAAATTATAAAGAAACAATTATCCTCTATAATATGATGTTTCTAGATAAATAATTAGTGGGAGACTTGTGAGTCAAAGTCTTCTTTCTTTTTGATACTCATCTCCTTTCCCCGATCGATCCAGAATATCTTGTGTGGAAAATTTTGTGTGGCATTCAATCTTTAGGTTTGGTTGGTGAAGTACGAAAAATATAAAATACGAATCTAGGGTTAATTATTGATGGTCCTATACGTATGTCCCTTTCTAGATTTTCATTACTCTCTTTTTGGCTTTTACCAAGTCCGTCTTCATGCCTGTTTTTCTTTTGTTAATTAACATTTTAAATCTCAACATTACTTTCATATGAAAATATAATTAGGACACATACGAATAGTTATTTATCTTCTAAATCTCAATACAATGTCCAAAAAACTCTATAATTAATTGCAAGTCACACTCTTGCCAAATGAAATCTTAGCTGCCTTTAATCTAGAAACGGAAGCTGTGGAGCTTGCGGTAGTAAAAATAAGGTTTAGAATCCAAGGAGCCAGGACGCACAAGCTGAAGGAGGGAGTTCATTTTCCTTCTTGATGAAGAACTATAGCCCCGGAAATTCGTTATTATTTTTTTGAGGATTTTCTGGAATATAATTAGTGGTTATTGGACAATTTCGTGGCTCATGGAAGAAGCGGAAGTGTTTCTGATGAATTGTTATTCGAAAAGTACGGTTTTAAGGGAGGAGGTGGGGGCGCAAAGGTTGAGTTTTTATACGTTGGGTTTCTCCAAAAACTTCCTTCACGAAAGTCGTAGAGCGCGTCCATACTAGTTCGTGGACATGCGATGGAAATCGGAGTTTGTATGAGGAAGTTATGGCCATCAGAACAAGTTTCCATTTTGGTTAAATAAGGAAATGTCCAGAAAAAAAAAATCAGAGTTTCCTTTTTCTGAAATATTTTCTCTCTCCTCTCTCCCGAGCCGGAGTCAGCGATTCCGGCCACCTTTGTCGATAATTCTTGAGGACTTTTGGAGCTCAGATGACGTAGAAGCTTTCTCCTAAGGTGGTTTGCAACGATTCAACTTGTGGAGATCGAATTTTGGAATTTGGGATAATAGAGTTCATCAGAATTCAAAGATTTCAAGGTAAATTCCAGCCATATGGTTTTGATTTAGACTTTGTGCTAGTTATGAATGTTGTAATTGGAATTGAGATGAAGAACTTTTGTGTTGGAGGTTTTGCTAAATTCTGACTTTTGGCCTGCGGCGGTGGCGCCGCCACTATGGTGGTGTTTTCCGGTGGTTTTTTGTCCACCTCAGGAGTAGTTTCTGTTCTTGATTTTGATCTACTCTTCGATACTAGCATTTCGATATACAATACGTAATTTTTGGAGATCATATGAGCATGTTAGGTTTTTTGTGATTTCGATAGTTTCAGTTATTGATCCGTGAGGATCCAACTATCCGATCGACTTGTATTTTTGTCACATCGATCATAAAAGCATTCCGAAGACTTTGGGTGGTCTTGGATAATTGTTCGCCTCGATTAGCTTTACTTTCAGGGTTGTTGTTCGATTGGGGATTCGAACTTTAATTACTTGGTGATTCGTATATTGATTTGAGACCATTGGTTATTAGGTGCTTCTCAAGGTGATTTGGACGAGTTGTTGGTGTGAGTTTTAGTTCGGTTTTGTATAGAAGACGTAGCAGGATTTCGAGGTGAGTGATCTCACAATGTTCATTTACGAATGGAGTTACCTTTATTGTTTTGAGAGTTATTTAGTTAACTACAAACTATAGTTGGTATTAGTGGTATTCCTGAGTGAATGACCACGTGTGTGTGTATATAATTACGTGAAATATGTATATTCTTATGGGATGATGGGTGAATTAAGTAATAAGGATTGATGGGTTTCATTCTATTATTTTGGGGCTTGACTTTTCAGGAAACATTGTTTTAGAAATTGGGAATTTCTATTGTTGAAAAGTGTCAAGATTTGGTGTGAGTTGCTTTAATGTGATTTGAACTGTTTTGATTAAATGATCAGGGGTCAGAAGATATGAGAGTCACAAGGGGTGATTTCTCCTTTTGATTTGGTTTAACATTTTGGGTCCAAAGCAACTTGCTTAATGTTTTGATCTAATAACCAAGGAGGTCTGATGATCAGAGGTCACGGGGTGACATATCCTTTTGAGAGTTGAGTAACTTTTGGTCCTGAGTGACCGCTTTGAAAAGTTTTGACCTGACGATCGGGGAGGTCTGAGGATTCGGAGTTGCAGGGAGTGACCTCAGGCATATATATTGGGACTTCAAGCCTTTGACCGGGTGAGTGGATACGATCAGTTAGAGCTCTAGTCTGTTGCCATTGTATATCATGGGGGTAGCGGGGAGCTATTTGATGCTCATGAGTACGTGTTTTAAAAATGAGTGTCAGGGATTCTTTCTTTTAAATGTCCAGGAAGGACTTGTGTATCATATTTAATTTTCAAAGTTTCAATTATTATGATTTTGTCACGGTGTGACTTTTGTTGATTTGAGAAAGTGTTTTAAAAAGAGAGTTTCAGGGATTCTCTCTCTAAAACGTCTAGGGTGGACTTGTGTATCGTATTTAAATTGTCAGAGTTTCAATTTATATGATTTTATCACGATGTGACTTTTGTTGTGTTTTTTAGGGAAAAAGCATATTTGAATTGTCAGAGTTTCAATTAATATGGTTTTTGTCACGGGGTGATCTGTGTGGTCTCTTTTGGGAAAAGAATGTGTTGTTTCGGGGAAAACAGGGTGCGTGTTCCTTTTTCACGAGTGGATAGGTTTTCCTCGATTGGGTGAGTTGTGTGTGTGTGTTTGAGTTACTCATACGAGCTTTCATAAGCTTATCGGGTTTGTGTGGCAACCCGGTATACTATTTAATGGTGTAGGGGTTACTCCTGCAGGTCAAGATAATCGTGGTTGAAGCTGAGATCGCGCGCTAGCAGCTTTACGGTAGGAAGCCAATTTTGTTACTTTACCATTATTAAGACTTCCGCTTGTAGTTAGCTTAGAGGAACATTTACTTATTATTTTGTTGTGACAATTTAATTCGTAACTCGTGTAATATATAACTCTGCGAAGTGAGTATATATTGCCTTTATGGGTTCATGACATCAGTATGTACTTGGTTTAAAAGGAAAAAGTTTTCTCGGTATTTTGTATTGATGGCTGAATCATCACGCATGTATAATTATGAGATTTTATATATATATATATATATATATATATATATCAATTTTTATTTATTTTAAAAATCGGGGCGTGACCGTTCATTTGCACAAGCACCCCAAATAAGTGCACTAAACGAGCATATTTGGTTCTCTTAACTAATATTGATTAATTCCTCATGTCCAAACACTATATAACTAACATAGGTGATCAAGCTGATAAAAGTCTGTAGGTGTGGAACCCCAACACTTGGATTTGAATTCCGCTAACACTTATTGGAGTTTGAATCTCAATCTATTCTTAGTGACCGGGGACGAAGCAAATACCGTGTGATCTCGATTTAAAAAAAAAAAAAACACACACACACACACAATATATTGTTAGCTTTTGTTTTCTATAATATATAACTTTATATTATTTCTTTGTCTTATCGCCCTTTATAAACCATTGTGGGTTAAAATTGTTGGCGGGTGCTCGACATGTAATTTGCGTAGCAACTAGTAAATTGTTATTTCATGCTACTTCATTATATCTTCCAAGGAAAGTGAGAATTGTTGTTTGAACACTTGACTTAATAAAGACCTTGGGAGGGCTTATTGAGTAGTGCGAGTTTATGGAGTACTGTTGGATCATAATTCATATATATAGTCCGACTATGCTAATAACGTCCTTACCTAACCTTAGGTACGGATTTCCGGATTTCACCCACTTTCTGATCACATTTTCACATCTTAACCGTTCAGTTTTTAGGTCTTAAGGTATAGATCACCTCTGTAAAATTTCAGCCAAATTGGTGATCGTTAAGACGTCCACAACTGCAATTTACAACAATGTACACAAACGGTTCCGGTTCATTCGTGTAAATTACAGTTTTGGACGCCTTAACGATCACCAATTTGGCTGAAATATTACAGAGGTGGTCTATGCATTAGGAACTAAAAACTGAACGGTTAAGATGTGAAAATGTGATCGGAAAGTGGGTGAAAACACTAAATTCGCACCTAAACCTTAGGTAAGGACGTCCTTACCTGAGAAAAATCATATATATATATATATAATAGCCGTTCAGAAGCGAACGTCCGCAAAACAGAAAAATTGTGGACGTCCCTCCTCCGAACTTGATTAGGCTGCGGTTGCTAGTGCCAACCAGGCCTCGATGTCTAGCCTTTGCTTGTTGCTGGAATCGTTGATGAAGAGTTCGAAGTTAACCTCGATGGGCTTCTATGGTTTCAGGCGAGCTCACAGTGCACCCTTCGATTTCGATCAGCTGAGCCTTCGCTTTGATGGTGACGCCGTCCAAGATGTCCAGAGGGTTCATCCGACAACCGCAGCGCCTGAATCACCACCTGATCGAGGCTGGAGGAGGGACGTCCACACTTTTTCTTCTGTGCGGACGTCTGCACTTCACTAAAGTGCAGACAGCGATGCAACAGCGGCGTTCCAAGCTGCGACGGGGGCTCAGAGCTTGGAGGACGGAGGCCGGAGGTATTGTAGACGGTTCTGGGTAGTGATCGAGGTTGGAGGAGGTCGAGGTTGCAGGTTCTGGGCAGCAACCTCACCTGCAACTGCAGGTTTCTGAGCAGCGCTGCAACCATGTCGTCATTGACTCCACCGACTGCTGATCGGTCCGCCGGACCCCTGGCCTCAGTCCGGCAAGCCCCACCGCTCCAACGAGTCCCGAGCCGAGCTGTAGCGTCGACGTCCGCACTTTAGCGAAAGTGCGGACGTCCTCTTTCGAACCACTCTGTGTGTGTGTCTTTGTGCCATAAAACATGAAAATTACTTATTCTAAGGTCCAATTTAGTGTTAACTAATCCAATTCCATGTTTTGTTGAATATCTTGACAAGAGGAGAAAAAAGTAAAATTCTGGCAAAATTTCCATGCACCACCACATTGTGCGGCACAAGTGGCGGCCCTCTACCACTCACTGCGGTACCATGTATTTTCCGGCCATATTTATGGAGGAGCAAGGAGGAGGAGTAACATTGCACATATTCCATTACATTCATTCATCATCATTCCATCATAAACAAATCCTAAACTTTTTTGTTCCAAATCAACTCCATCGCTTTTTCTCTCTTTCACATACTATCCCTACTCCTTAAGTACCCCAAAAGTCCACTTTAAGTACACAAAAAATCTTCTCTGTAATAGTAGGTTTAATCACCATGCTTTAACCATCATTACCTACTCTAACCTACACCATTACTCCAAGTGGTTAATTTGAAGCACCGGGAACATTCAAATTTTATTGCCAAGTTGTATTTACAATTCTGTTCTACTACTAGCAAGTCCAAGACTATAATATTTAATAAAGCACCTCGAACATTCAAATTTACTAATAAGTGATATTTACAATTCCCTTCTGATATGAGCAATAGAAGCATAATATGCAACGTCAATAATGTTAATCTCTAAACTTTTTTTGTTAGCTTATTGTATTTTCTAGAAATGTATTTGTCTTTCTATTTTATTAGGTTTGTTGGAGCAAAGATACGAAAAGGAGATAAAGAGGAGAAAAGTCACATGAAATAAGAAAAGTTGGAAGTCCTGACTCGACAAGGAATCCCTGATGGATAAAGGAGAGCCCAACTTATAAAGCCATGCAAGAAGATAAAGATTATTCAGTGATTCTCAACGGCTGCCCACTATTAAAGCAGATAGTCAATGACATCAGATGCTTCTATTGGTTGGATGACATCAAAAATCCTAATTCAACAAGAGAATTAAGAAATTAAATATGACAAGGAGCAATATAAAAAGGTCGTGAAATATCTGAAAAAACGTTTACGCACAAGAAACAAGTAAGAAACTCGAGCAAGGAAGACATGTTGATATTGACTCTAAATTCAAGATTATTTATTTTCTTGTTTTTCTTAGTTCTTTCTTCTCTCATGGATCTTAGTTTGATTTTAATTCAAAACATGTGCAACTAATTTCTTAGGTTAGGGGCTGTGGAAGCCCTAGACATGATTTCCATAGGATGATTACTACTCTTTCTTCTAAATACTTATAATTGGATGAAATTTGGCTTACAAGTTTATCATTGATGATTTTTTTTATCTGTTTCTTATGGAGGCCTACATAGAAGCACGTTCTAGGATATATTAATGTTTGAAGTATGTAGACAACCACCTTATTGATGCCTGTTTTATAACAAACAACCAAAAAACTCGGTTGTATTTGTGTAGACCAAGTTCCTAATGATCTAGTATCTAACACCATGTGGTAGGCTTTTTGCTATTGACTCAGACGTTTTTAAAACTTCATGACGTGATTTAATTAGGCGTTAGATAACCTTCTAGGTCAATTAATTGGGAATAGAGCTATGATTGATAATACCCTTCACATAGCAAGGCAAGTAAGAAAACGTAATACGGTTTGATCTTAACACCCTAGGCTTTTCGTGTGCCTAATTCAATTGTTTGTATTTAGATTAAAGTAAATTGTCCTTAGAATGATTGTTTAGTGGTAGAAGTACTCCTATCTATTTTTCTTGATTGTTTTCTCTCAACATGAAATCAGCTTTCAAATCTTTAATTTTCTTGTTTTTAATTTATTAGTTCTCATAGGTAGATGAAGAAGTCATAGGTAGCAGTCTGTGTTTGAAGTGATTACAGCTAGTTAATGTAATGTTTGTAACTTATCTTAGCATATAGTTTAGTAGGTTAAATATTCACTTTATGGTCATTTGAAAATATATAAGACTATTTTTATTGATGAGTATTGGTAGTTCTGTTATAAAGGAAGCGTCTTATAATGCTTTTTGAAGACGACAAGAGAATCATGAAAGAAATGCATGCTGCAACGTTTCCTGGTCCAAGTTGTCTTCTTGGCAAACTGTAATGGTAGTTAAAGGTCGTAGGATAGATAGGAGTACCTCAAAGCATAATTACTCCCGTTGCATTTGAAGAGCTGCTCCTGCACAAGATTGAGTAATTTTTCTGGTGCTAATGCAGCTAGATGTAAGATGTTGTTCTCGACATCAAAATATATAATGTGTATCTTCTATTAAGCACATTTGATGCACTAGAATGAAGACACATGGATTATGATACAGAACTGCAGCATGGATCCTACTATGACTTTGTTATCAAGTTCACATACAGCACACTATATTTTTTGTGTTTCAAAGAACTGACAATTATACTCCAGAATTCAGGACCTTGGCTGACAAATTCTGAAGGCCTTCGAGCCAAGACATGCAAGGCAACATCATCAATTACCGTTACGACCCTAGCAAACTCTTTATCCTTTTCTAGAAATTTTCAAGCAACATCTGCACAATGAGATCGGAAACAGAAAAAGAATTCAACCATAAAGTGAGAGACAATCCCTTTAAATTAAGTGCACAAATGAACAAAAATTAATGCAGTCTTGGCTAATACCTTTTGCAATGCAGGAAAGTATGATATATCTCGGACATCAGATGTTTAGTATGTGCATAGTGTAAAACCATATATACATGCTCACAACATATGCACACAAGGATCAAGAGTTACCTTCAGCAATTACTGGCATGGATTCCATCTCTGCAGCAGCAACACGATCACAAGATTATAGTCTTCTGTTGCTTACCAACTTGCTTCTCAATGGACAGAACTTATGCAAATAGGTCGTGGTGGCAACATGGACCAATTCATCCATATATATAGGAGACTTAAACCTCAAGAAGCTTCTCATTAAAGCATTCCATATCAGTTTAGGTTTCCTAGTTAGATTCTTGATGTAACACTTCATTGTGGTCTTTCTTGCAGATAAAGAATTGGATTACTTACCTTAATGAATTGATACACTCTTTCATTAAGTTACTAGTATTGATTTACAGTTTGTATCCATGTTAAACTAGGTTTGACATTTAGCTAATCATCAATTACTTTATAATGATATGTGTTAAGTCCATATTTGATCTAACACATAGTTCCCACTATCTAAATTTTCCTTTTCATCATGATGTTGATTTTTAAAATCACTATCACACAGACGGAAAAATCATACATCATACGTAAGTTTGATTATTCTTCTGTTGCTCCTTCCCTGTTATTTGCAAAGTGGTGTCATGAATGATATTCTTTATTTAAGGGTATAATCAATATGTCCCCAAATCGTTTTTGTTCAGATCTTAACCTAGAAGAGAGTAACTATGGAACAAGCTAGCTACTTATTGCATTCAAAGCTTGCTGGGAACTTCTTGTGCTAGAATCGGAACCAAAGATATGTACAACAGCTAGCGTCTTGCAATCCCTTTTTAGTTTCAATGTAGGCTTTCAAACAAAGCACTGATATTGACTATTGAGTGGTGTCATGTTCTTCTGGATCAAAATCTGGGCAATGCGCGCATTTCCACAACCTGCAGGGGTGAAACAAAATGGAGTCTTTCCATTACTGTTTTGCAGTACCAAGTCTTCTACCTTCAACATTCTTACCAGTTCCTCCAGAAAGGTCAAATACATGTCTGTAATAAAAGAAGGAAAATGCTTCGCTGAGGATTATGAATTGCAATATTACATGCAGTTTCTGATGCAACATAACTAAAGAGGAAAGCATAATGACCGGGCATCCTCTTCAGGATAGATCATAGAATTGATTGGATCTTCCATTTGGCTTTCTCCCTCCATCACTCCGAATATCATTTGGAATGATTTTGTGCAAAGGACAGAATGTAGAGGGGGAAGAGGAAGAATTGGATGAAATTCATTTATCTTGTTATCACTTAATTCCAACGAAGTGCGTGGTACAAAAAAGTGTCAGTATTCAATCTTAGGCAATTGATTATAGATGCTGGTTAAATTCAGTAAGGGAAACTGTGTCCGGCAAAACCAAGAGCACATCATCGGTTTCAGCCATGAGAATTTATTGCAAACAAACAGAATCAAACTCTACTCACAAAATTTACTCAAACTTCTAATGAAAAGGACCTAAATGATTGCTGCGAGTTTCCCAGCAAACAAGCTTCATAAAAACAGAATTAATTTATATAAATCCCACTTGTAGCAAAAAGAAACTGTCAACCAAAATGAGAAATGCTTGACCATATGGACTTGAACAAAGCAGAAATAGCTGATGAAGACGATAGTTTCCTAACATGACGAATATAAGCAAATGTTAAAATTGTGCATCCATGGCCAAGACAAATAACTTCTGTTTAGGTATTGGTGGCTCTGGTGTAGATCTGCTGACTAGCATGAGCAGAAATCATCCTAATAGAACCCCTTGCCATCAAATCCTTAATTGCACGGCGTGCCAATGATCCATTAATCTGAAAATGAAGATGAAAACGAGAAAATTAGAAATTAGCTACATCAAAACATCAAGTAAAATTCTTAATGGAGTTCACTGCACATACATTATCATGTATGAAGCAAAAATGAAATTCATAAACCCAAAACCAGTGTAAACATCTAGGCCTATATGATAGAGGTAAATAATGAAACACAACACCAATGTGTAATTATACAACAAAATGACTTGGGCAAAACCAGATATAGAAGCTTCATGTGGTCGTGCTGTTCAAGAACAATTCAGGGGCAAGAAACAGTAAAGCTATTATCTTACAAGTTCCTAAACAGGTGGGTGTAAGAATTTGGATTTTAATATCCTTGCATTATGCCCCCATATGCTGGTCCTCAACAATAAATTGAGTTCAACTTGACAAAAAATGTAATGAACTGTCATACAGACCTCACACATGCAAAAGAAACAGATCTCTACATACTGAAGATTGAAATACACAGTTTTGACCACATCCAGAGATGAATAGATGTGGAAAGAAAGAAAAACCCGTTACATTGACAGTGGACAGAGCTCTATTCACATGGTCTACCTCAATACAAACAGGAAAGCATGGTATACCAATATAATACATCCTAAATATCAAATCAAACTACAGGGCATTCGTTAACACCTATAAACAAATTGATGACCCACCTCGAAACTCAGAAGTCAGAAATATTGACTCAAATGGAGCCTAATGGCTGGAAATTCCTAGTAGGAACAATGATGCAGGCCTGACCACGGTAAGAAATACGATAAACAGAAATTGCTAGTTCTGTAGCTTAACTAAGGAAGAAATTCCCACGTATGAAACAAAAGCACTGTAATCACATATATTTGTCAAAATTGCTGGACACAATTTTCAGTAACAGAAAAATGTTATGTGAAATACAGCTTGTCCTAGACAGGTTTCAAAACAGATCCAGGCCACGTGAGTTTATACTTCTGTTGTTTTTTAATAAGAGCTGATGTCAGTGTTATTTGACATGTAAATACATGAATTAGGACTGTGGATGGCAGTATAAGTTAACATTCGAACAAAATTACATCCATAACATATATATTCAGCTAGTAATTACGCCCATCATAAACAAAGCTGACAAATATCTGTACTTAAAGGGTGGAAGAATGGGAAATTAAATGAAATGCTGACAACTACTAAACTACATCCTTCTCCAAGGGGTAAAATGATGACATTCAGTCTAAGTAGACAGACTAATGCAAGGATCAATTCAGACATACACCAATCGTAGCATCAACACACTAGTATTTGATATTGGGTTGTAGATTCTTAATATTCTTCATGCCCCTTCTAGACTAATATTCGACTTCAACAGCGTAACAGAGAGATAAAGAGCTAATTAACAATTTTATGCCCATAAACTCAGTCACATTTCAATCACCATTAACATTTTTCTATGTAACCAATACAAAACCATTGGACAAATAATGCCGAGAAACTCAGAATCATACCCTCAGCCTGTCAGACAAGATAGAAGGAGTGATAAGCTTGAACTTGGGAGCCTCCGAAAGAAGCTTGTCATAAGTAGCCTGATCGAACAACACCATGTTGTTCACCTTCTCCTTTTGCTTTCCCTTGCTCCACTTCTGTTAACGCATCTCAGACAAAACAGCACAAAACAACTTAAACCCGTATTCACATATCAAAAACACATAAGCAACTCCAGAGTGGATGGAATACTATGTTACCTTTTTCTTCTGCTTGCCTCCGCCAGATTTGGCGGGCTTTGAGGACGGTGGGGGAGCCTTTTCCTTCTTGGGTGCCTGTAAAAGAAGCAATGGGAATTATATATCTAGAAGACAATAACGAAACCGATACCCAGTTTGGATCTTAGACGATTGAAAACGGAAAATGATGGGTTTGGAACCGTTTACGATTGTAGGAGGGAATGGAAGAAATTGAGATGATCTTACCATTGCGATGAGGGGATGGAAGGGTCTGTCGAAACAGAGCGGGTGCAGCCGTCAGGTCAGTAGGGTTGGGATAAGAGACACAATAAGGGTTTGGGAAGAGGCTAGGGTTTTAAAAGGGAGCTGCCGAAAATTGTCGACTCTGGACAGATGGGCTTTTTGTTTTTTTTTTTTTTTTTCCTCAGTATTATGATTATTACAGTTTAGACCTTATAAGCTGTTATTTAAATGTTGTATCTAAATTTTTAGAGAAAAAATATTTCAGAAATTTCACACCTTTTACCCAGCATAAATTATTAATTTTCATTTATAGATCTCTTTGACACATAGTTAAAATGAATCTTTGTGAAGCACTACAATTAAATGCATTGTCAAATGGAGATTCAAGTTAGTTTTCTTTATGTGAGAGAATTTTTATAGTTGTGTAGGCTATTGAATGATTAAGTAAAAATCTACTGGTAGATGGTACCCACTTTCTTTTTCTTGCTTGAACATTGATCTATTGTATATATGCGTCGTTCTGGCCTTTGGTTTAAATAAAATCTCTATTGCTATTGTCAAAATATATATATATATATATTATAACTCGATTTTTTAACTATACCTGAGAAATTTCTCTCTCACCTCAGAAACCCTAAGGCCTCCGGTTGCAATTTCGTTCTCGTCCGGCGGGGCCTGGACGTCAGGGTTGGTCTCCGCCCACACCGCTATGATGGGTTTGCAGCCGAACGGGAGGTCTACTGCCTATGGGTTTGTCGGAGGGAGTTTTGCTCTAGTTTTGTCAGAAAGTTCGGCTGGGATGGTCGAAGGGATGATCGTGCTTTACAAGTCTGGTAACTGATCCTCGTTGTTGGGTCTCAAATCGACAATGCCCTGAAATTCGATCAATGGGGTGGGGTTGCAGGGCCTGGATCTGGGATGGGTTTTCTGTGCTGGAGGTATGTCGTGGCGGCGTTGGCACAAGACGGCTTGGAGGCAAGGAGGAGCGTGGTGACGGGTCAAGCAACGTGGGTCAGCGACGGAGCTCAGCCTGAAGGTTGAGGTACGACGGGATGTTGGGAGGACAAGGCGGACTGGCCCGATCAGAATGATGGCCCCGGAGCAAGCTCCTTGGTGGACTACCCCTGTTGGGCCACGAACTGTTGGGCTAGGGTTTTGCCCTAGTCCATTGCTATTTGGGCTAGGGTTTAGGCCCTTGGCCCAACTCTATGTTTTTAGCTTTAGTCTAATTACAATAATTTTTCTTGTATTAGACCAATGGAGGATCCTCGCTACCTCTACGTATTTGATGTCTAATGAGTAGGTCTATTTTTATGTACCACTGTGGGTAGTACCACTATCTTCTTGTCTGCCTATGTCCTTAAATGGCAGAGGAATGGTATGTAACAGCCTATTCTGACTTGTGATGAATGATATTATTGCCCTCGGGCCGATTCAAAAAAAAAAAATATATATATATATATATACACACACACAGCGCTTCTCCAGTGCGGACGTCCGCACTTTTTGCTTAGGTGCGGATTTCCAGGTTTTGACCCACTTTCTGATCACATTTTCACATCTTAGCCGTTCATTTTTTAGGTCATAATGTATAGATCATCTCTGTACAATTTCAGCCAAATTGATGATCGTTAAGGCATTCAAAATTATAATTTACAACAATTAACACGAACAGTTCCGGTTCGACAGATTCGGTTTGTTCGTGTAAATTGCAGTTTTGGATGCCTTAACGATCATCAAATTGGCTGAAATTTTGTAGAGATGATCTATACATTAGGATCTAAAAACTGAATGGCTAAGATGTGAAAATGTGATCGGAAAGTGGGTCAAAATCGGAAATCCGCACCTTTTTCTTAGGTGCGGATATCCGCACCTGAGCAAAGTTATATATATATATATATATATATATGTTTGTTAATTTTCACCCTCTCCATCAATTCAAATAGTTTTTAAACACAAATTCTTACTCAAGTCATTTTTGCAACCATTATTCCTATTTAACAAAGCCTTGGCACTCTTCTTTAATTACTGTTTTATAATATTTCAATTTTATGGTTATATCTTGTGTTTGGCTAGTTTTCATTTATCTTATGCCATAGGCTTTAATTAAGTTTATTTTGTTCTTTTCCACTTGTTCATAATTTTCATTAAAATTTGGAGCTACAGCTATTGTCGTGTGGCATTATCCCAACTTTGAGCACCGATTTATAGGCCATGTTTCTTAATGGTACATGATTAAATCAATTTATGGCTCTCCATATGATTAATTTATGAAATGCTGAATACAAACACCTCTCTCTCTCTCCTCCTCCCCCCCCCCCTCCTGAAAACACGGAGCGGCAACCTTAGAGAAACCAAAGCTTTTTGCGTCCATGTCCCATCCATCAGCGCGTCCTTGGAACATTTTCGTCAGAAGGGTAAGTCTAGTCGGCGAGTCTAGTAGTGAAGGTCAGAGAGGAAGTCGAGGTTGGGGTGTGAATAGGGAGATGTCGAGGAAACTAGGCTTCGGCTTTCTTCCTCTTCGATCAAGCTCTCAAATGCAGTGAAGGAGTGAAGGTGAAGGAATGGATTTCTGTGGAGACGGCGGGAGCCGCTGTTTTGGACCAACAATGAATGCTTTCCCTTGTGGACGGAGTATAAGAGGTCTGGTTATGGGCGCATTGATCTAGAGATCATTCCAAATCTGGGTGGATTCTAGGCGCCATGGTGATCTAGCCATGCTGTCAAGCAAGATTCAAGTTGCAGTGTGGCAGCATGGCTTGATGGTGGAAGCGGTTCGAATCAGGCAGTGTGTGGTAAAGGCTGTTGTGCGCGACCTCGCTGATGGGAGAGTCGGTAGGTGGGCCTGGAGTCCGTTAATGGGCCTTGGTCGGTAGGCTTATGCCATGTTGTATTTATTTTCAGTAGTTGTTTTATTTATTAGGTGTCTTTTATTTACAATAATTCCTTACTAACTTTTGGTAAGACTATATGGCTTTTGTCTTAGTGTCTGCATACTCATTATGTCTTATCTAGCTTAGCAAGGCAGCATGTCGTTGCGACATTATTACAACCTCCTCCTGGCGGGATCAAACGTAGTGTCACCAGATTTATTATGTTATGTCATTGTGATTTCAAAGAGAATGGAGTAGTAGATAGTGCACTATTTGTTAATCGGTGTTTGTTAAAATACATAAACATAGTAAAGACTCCTATTATTATTGTGGGAGGTTCTTTTGTTGCTTATTGTAATCTGAGGTTTTCAGGCTCTATATTCCCCCTTGTGTTCTGCAGTTTCATTAATCAAGGCTTGAGGCCAGCCCCATACCAACCATTTCTATATTAACACACACACAGTCCTTCTTGGCTAAGGACCTCCTTACCTAAGCTTAGGTAATGATTTCAAGTTTTTGCCCATTAAATATTAGAAAGGGCGGAAACATTATCTTCGCAAACATGAATAGATATATCTTTATTTTAATTTTACAATTTTTTCAATCACATATTCACATCTTAATCATTCAGTTTTTAGGTTCTATTGAATAGATCATCTCTGCAAAATTTCAGCCAAATTAATGCTCATTAAGGCATTCAAAATTGCAATTTACAACAATGAACACGAACGGTTCCGGTTCGTTTGTGTAAATTACAATTTTGGATACCTTAGCGATTATCAATTTGGCTGAAAATTTGCAGAAATAATCTATACATTAAGACCTAAAAACTGAACGATTAAGATATGAATATGTGATCGAAAAGTGGCCAAAAACTAGAAATCCGTTCCATAAACTTAGGTAAAGATATCCTTACCTGAGAAAAATCCTATATATATATAAATGGATATGATTGATTTCTCATTTTTACATCTATTTCTATTTGCTTTAGATTGTTTTTTCTTGCTCTACATTTCTAATGAATTTTTGTCTTTCATTTTTCATGTTGCTTTAGTTATATCAGTGAATGAAGCAACTTGTGAAGTTTGGAGCCATTGAGAGCAGTTGAATGCTAAGAGTTTCTTTAGATCAATTGGTTACATGTCTAATTGGAGGCAAATCTATCTATGGACACCAATTACAATAACTACATGTTGACAATTATTCGTATAGTTATAAATGCGACACTCATAACTTGTTCCCGGCATAATCGGGATTTGCACTTGTTTTGGTGCAATTGCTTCTTCTTCTTCTTCTTCTTTATTTGTCCCTTTTCCCTTTCCTAGGTCACTATCATTGTTTATGACTAGTAATTTATTTTCTTGTAAATTTGACTTTTCTAGAAATCCTAGTTCCCACTTTTGATTTTGTGCTCTTTTGTCCCTAAAGTAAAGGTTTTTCCAGGATGATTGAAATTCTATAGTAGCTGGTTTGCTACTACTGGGATTTTCTCCTACAAAGTTATTTAGATCAATTAGTCACCTGTCTAATTGGAGGCAAATCTATCTATGGACAACCAATTACAATTCTACATGTTGACAATTATTCGTACAGTTTAGAATTAAAGGCAGTCCCCCTTGTGTATAAGTCCAAACGAAGTGTTTGCATGGTTTTATCTTGATCTTTAGAGTTTTTTAGGAGAAGTGAAGACATTTTTTTCACTTCTTTATTAAATGGGTATATGTATTTTTTGTTTCAGATGATTGTTTTGCAAGCGCACTTCAACATTTGTAGGGATGCGCTTATGATTCCCGCTATGCTAAGCTATTCTTAAAGCATATTTATCTTATGAAATCTAAGAAAAGAATGAAGTATTTTGTGAAGATTGAAAATGCCACATTAGCATATACACTTCCAAACAAGGAGAGTTTATGGTGATAGTAAAAAGAGATGGCTTCAAAAGTATTTAAATTGGAATGAAAAATTATCTGATTGATTGAGAGACTACTATAGGGAAGATATATCAAGTGACATCGCATATGATGTGACTCAAATAAATGATCTCATTAAGTTCCTCAAGTACTGTTGTATCCATGATACAACAAGACTATGGATACTTTTACAATTGAATGTTTATTGCTTTATCTTTTCAATAAATGTAAAGAAACTAGCATGAGTTTCTTATACACTTTAACAAAGATTCTCATCTTGTTTTAGTAGAAAATAAGAATTCGATGTGTTTGGAATACTTCAATATTATTCATCTCCAAAGTAGGAGGTTTATAAAGAGATACAAGAGTAATCCTAATAGGAAAAAATCTCCTACAACTATATAGAATACGTAATCTATACGTACAAGGAAAGTAAATATTTTAAAAAATATTCCACACTCCCACTCAAGTTGGTGCATAGATGTCGATCATGCCCAACTTGTCAATTGAGTTGTCAAACACTTTTCTTGGCACTCCTTTTGTAAAAACATCTGCTAACTGATCTTCTGTGTACACGAGAAGGAACAGATAATCTTCCTATCCAGGTTTTCCTTAATGATATGCCGATCTACTTCCACATGCTAAGTCTGGTCATGCTGTACAGGATTACAAGCAATTTTGATAGCACATGTGCTATCACAATGCAAGTCCATAGGCTTATTGAATTTAAAACCCAAATCTTTCAACACATTACGAATCCAAAACATCTCACAAACTCCATGTGTCATACCTCGAAACTCAGCTTCAGCACTTGACCTAGGAACAACCTTCTATTTCTTGCTGCGCTAAGTCACAAGGTTTCCTCTAACAAATGTAAAGTACTCAAATGTGGACCGTTTGTCTATCTTATCAACCAGCCCAATCTGCATCTGTGTACCCTATAACTTCTAACTCATCCTTTTTTTCAAACAACAAATTTCTTTTAGGTGCTATCTTAAGGTATCTCATAATGCGATAGAGTGCATCCATATGATCTTCACTGGGACAATGCATAAATTGACTAACCACACTCACATCATAAGCAATATCAGCTCTAGTACGAGAAAGATAAATAAGTCTCCCTAATAGGCGTTGGTACCTTCCTTTATCTGTTGGAACTTGATCCGGATAGATGGCGAGGTTGTGGTTCATCTCGATCGGTGTCTCAATAGGGTTGCAGTCAAGCATCCGGTCTTAGCTAACAATTCAAGTACATACTTATGTTGGGACAAAGAAATCCCCTTCTTAGACCTTGCAACTTCAATTGCAAGAAAGTACTTCAACTGCCCAAGGTCCTTCATCTCAAACTCCTTAGAAAGATACTTTTATAGGGCCTCCATCTCTTTTAGATCATCCCCTGTGACAATCATATCATCAACATATACTATCAGTGCTGTAATCTTACCCTGATTATACTTGATGAACAAGGTATGATTCGAATTGCTTTGTCTATATCCGAACATCCTCATAGACTTGGAGAACCTTCCAAACCAAGCTCTCAGAGATTGCTTCAAACCATACAGAGACTTCTTCAACTTACAAACCTTACTAGTATCGCAAGGCATATTTATAAATCCTGGTGGCATGTCTGTATACACTTCTTCCTCCAAGTTTCCATTGAGGAAAGCATTCTTCACATTAAACTAATGTAGAGGCCAATCTTTAGTTGCTGCAAGTGAAATCAAGATTCGAACAGTATTGATCTTTGCTACAGGGGCGAAAGTCTCTTCATAATCAATTCTATAGTGTTGGGTATATCCTTTGGCAACTAATCTTGGTTTTTACCTGCCAATGCTCCTATCAGCTTTAAGTTTCATAGTAAACGCCCATCAACATCCAACAGTCTTCTTTTCAGTAGGCATAGTCACAATATCCCAAGTCAAGTTTTTCTACAAAGCCTCTAGTTCCTCATTCATTCCTTGAGTCCACTTAGGATCCGCCAAAGCATCATGTACACTACTAGGAATAGATACAGTGGATAATTGATCAACAACAAGTGCATGTGACCCAAACAACCTACGGTTAGATAAGTAATTAGCTATGGGATACTTAGCTTTGGTTTTGATGTCCGGTTCATATTATTTCTTAGGAATACCCTTGGTGACTCTCTGTGATTTCCTAGGCTCAATATTATCTACCCCAAATGATTCATTCGAATTAAAGGTACCTAAGGAGGGACACTCACAGCGGATTCTTCAGTTGACGATGTAGAGAAGGGGGAAAATTCTGACATATTAGAACTCTGAATTATATTCTCTTCATTGAATGTATCATAGTTGGGCTGGTCAATGAGTAATTCGTCAACTTGTGACGTTTCATGCATTTCAGGACTCATTGAAACATCATTGTCACTTTCCTGACACTTGCATGGGTCATGACGTCGGCTATATGTGTTTTGGTAAGTTTGGTAAGTTGGGGACCCCACTAGTCCACCACCACTTGATTCAATGTCCCTAAACTCTTTATGTTCTATTTTTTTTTTCTTGTTTCCAATGTCCTCTTTTTCTCTTTCTTCACCTTTTTTCCTGTTTCCAACGTCATACCCTCCTTTTTCTCTTTCTTTCTCGTTTGTGACGTCCCCAGACTCTCATTTTTCTCTTTCTTTTCCTGTCTCTTTTTTGTTGTCTACTAATGTCAGAGAATTCCCAACTCCAAATCTCTCTTCCAAGGCTTCTAATTCTTCAAATTCAAATAAATCCCGAGGATTTCCTTCATAACCTCTCTCCATCTGAAGGGAAGACTCTGAAACTCCACCTAAATAATAGGGCTCGAATTCACGAAAAGCAACATCAAGAGAGACATGTATGGTACCAGTAAGAGGATCATAACACCGATAACCCTTTTGGAATCCAGCATAACAAACAAATATACACTTACGGGCACGGGGATCAAGCTTGCTGTGTTGAGGCTTGGCAATATAAACATATGTTACGCATCCAAACACACGAGGTTCCAAGTTAGGCAACGACATAAGTGAAAGAATTTTTTGAAGCTGCTGCTGAGGGTTTTGAAATTCAATCACCCGAGAGGGAGTACGATTAATGAGGTAGGCAGCAGACTTCACAGCTTCCCCCCAATATTCACGAGGTACATGCATGCCAAACAAGGAGGCACAGACAAATTCAAGCAATTGCTGATTCTTTCTTTCTGCCTACCCATTCTGCTGAGGAGTGTGTGAATTTGAAGTCTGATGTCGAATTCCATGAGATTGCATAAACTCCTGCATAGGGCCATAAACATAATTTCCACCATTGTTAGATTGAAAAACTTGAACATGGAACCTGTTGGTACTATGTAGAAACCATTTTATGAAAATCTTTGAACATGGAACACACATCACTCTTGTTCTTTAACAAAGATACCCAAGTCATACGAGTACAATCATCAATAAAAGTAACATAATATTGGGCTCCAGAAAGAGATGAGATCTTGGCAGAACCCCAGACATCAGAATGAATCTTCATAAATGGAATGGGACTTTTATTAAGACTAGGTGAATAAGAAATTCTATGACTCTTCGCTAGTTCACATGCATCACATTGAAAATCTGAATCACTAACAACCGAAAACAAATGAGGTTGTAGTTTCTTAAGATAATTGAAAGATAGATGACCCAAATGACGATGCCACAGCCACACTGTCTCCTTAGCTTTCTCTACTCCATTGACCTGATTCACTTGTCCTAATAGTTGTTGCTCTCCACTTTCTGTCAAATCCAAGTAGTAGAGTTTCCCCTTTTTAACACCATAACCAAGAATCCGCAGAGTTAGAATGTTCTGAAGCACACAGAAAGAGGGATAAAAGGTCACAATACATGCTAGTGCCAGAATAATTTGGCCAACAGATAGGAGATGATATGCCAATGAAGGAACAACTAATATAGAATCAAGGGTTAATGTGTCAGATAGGATAACAGAGCCTTCTCTGGCAACCGGAGTTAGAGTACTATCAGCAGTAGAAATAATATTTTGAGAGGAAGGTTTCATACTTGTTAAGAGACTAGGATCATTAGTTATATGGTCAGATGCACGTGTATCAATTATCCAAGAACTGTTCACAGATACCTTACCCTTCATACCTGACTGTGCTACATTAGCAGAGGCACTAGATGGCTGACTTTTCTCTGTAGTAGCCACAACAGATTTTCCAAGGTTTTTTCGCGGTTTCTTGGTGAAATCCCACCAATCAGGATAGCCAATTACTTCATAGCACCTTTGCTTGCTATAACCCAAATCTCCACAAGCTGGACATTTTGTATTTGCATTTGGATTTGCTTTACCCGGAGGGCTACGCTATGTTGAGAAACCAGAGGAAGGGCTCTATTTGCTTTGGACAGCAATGACAGAGGACTCATAGGCTTATCCCATTGCCTGCCTCTCAGAATGCACCTTCCAAACATAGGCATAGCTTTGCTCCAAGTCGAATTTCAGGGTCTTTGCTCAGAATTTCACCACGGACTTGATCATACTCTGAATCTAGTCCACTAAGAAACATGTGAACTCCCATCCTTGCCATGGCAATAGTTTCTTGAACAACTGCAGCCACCGTGTTATTTTGAGAGGCCATACGCCGATCAATCTCTGAAACATTCCTACCAATTCATTATGGTAGGTAGGAAGAGTTCGGCCATTCTGTTTTGCTCCAAAGCACTTCTTGTTTAATTCAAAAATCCTTGTTTCATCAGAATCATCATAGAAGGTCTTCTCAACAGCTTCGCAAACATCTTTGGCTATTGGGAGTTGGATATATCGATTCATGAGTGATGGCTCCATGGAATCAATGAGCCAACTCTTCACTTTTTCATTGTCCGTGGCCCAAACTTCAAATTCAAGGGAGTTCTCATCTGGTGCAACTCTGGCTCCAGTAAGGTAGCCGACCTTTCCTCGTGCTCCAATGCTCATCTTCATAAGAGATGCTCATATGGTATAGTTAGATGCATTCAAGGCAATGCCAGTTGGAAACGTCGAATTGTCTTAAGCGGTGGTATGATAATGGTTGATGATTGGAGGCATGTTGTGGAGAGCAAGAGTGGTAGTGTCGTCTTCCAATGACTTGGCTTGATGATTTCAAACAGGCACGCTCATCTACGAGTGTGAAGCAGCTGAGTGTGCAGCCAACCTTGACCCCTGCACCAGGTAATCAAGTCAAAGTCAACGTTGATGGTGCTTTCTTGCCATCACTTACTCATGGAGGCCTGGGTGGAATTGCACGGGACTCTAAAGGTTAGTTTCTAGCATGCTTTGCTCAATGTGTGTAGCATATTGCCTCAACCAAACATGCAGAGTTGCTCGCTATAAAAGCAGGACTTGACTTTATTCAACAGTTGCAACTCACCTCAGCCATTGTCGAGACTGACTGTCTTGCAGCAGTACAAGATATATCATGCAATGGAGCTGCATTATATGGTAGTATAATTGATGATGTTAATGTAGCATTGCTCAGTTTGCAGGGAGTACAGATTATTTATGCTCCTAGGAGTTGTAACAAAGCAGCTGACCAGCTCGCTAGTATTGGCTTTGAATCAAATCAGCATGAGATTTGGATCTCTCAAGTCCCAAGCTATATGATTGATGTATTGAACCATGATTATAACTCCTTGGTATTTTCACACACACACACACACACAACACACACACACACACACACACACACACACACACACACACACTCTCTCTCTCTCTCTCTCTTTATGAAGGGCTAGGGGTTTGAGATGATCATGAAGGATCTAGCTAAATGAATAAATGCGAAAGCTGGATAAATGGCATTGACCGACAATGAGCTTGAAGCACAGTTATTGGAACCTGGGAATTAACTCTTGGAGCCACCATCCACTGTCGACGACCTTCTTCCTCTTCTTGACTTTAGCCCCCCAATTTGTTCTACATCTCACCTCTTCATGGTTAATAATCCGATCAGGATCGATCAATATTTGCATGAATATGGAAATTGACTAATTAATCGGATGCTCAAGCGTCCCACCAGACACTATAGGAGAAAATGAATCAGACAACAGGCTAAAGCCTGTCGTTTGATTGAAAATGAGAATGTTGTCTAGTAGCCTGTCGTCTGATTGCACTCAATCAGACGACAGGCTTTTTATGTCATGTGCTTACTCATTCATACAACACGTATATGTAAATATGTGTTGTCTGAATTTAAGCAATTTTTATTAATTTGGTTAAATTGTTGTAGAGTATACAATCACACAACATTTTATTACTCAAGTGTTGTGTGAAATTATTTTAGCATAACAATATTTCCATGGCTGTGTGGTTGTGTGATTCATCTAACAACATTGATATGAGAGACCTGATGTCTAAAGTGAACCTCAAACTATAATTACTATTTCCTTATATTGTCTGAATGCATCTTTAGATAACAATTTGTTTCATGGCCCTGTTGTCTGATATAGACTTAAGATGACATGTGTAGGACTAGTTGTCGTCTTGAATAAACCTGAAACTACATATATTTTCCATCCATGTCATTTGAATCATATTTGAAATAACAAGTTTGAAGATGACATTGTTGTCTGAAATGAATTTAAGATAACAATTTTGGGATAACTTGTAGTCTGGAATATATCTTCGAGTTCACGTTCTTTCACTTTAGGTTGTCTGAATTCTATTTATGATAACAAGTTTAAGTGTAAATATGTTGTCTGAAGTTCACTTGAGATAACGTTTGTTGGCCTAATATGTCGTATCATTTGACCCGAAGAGTACATATGCTTCCGTTTATGTTGTCTGAATTTATTTAGGATAACAAATTTCAGGATGAATCTGTTGTCCGAAATATACTTTACATAACATTTGTTAGACTAATTTGTCTTCCTGACTAACCTCATAGTACACATGTTACCTGTTTATGTTGTCTGAATTCTATTTTAGAAGACAAGTGCTAAGATGTCTCTGTTTTCTGAAATCGTTTTAGATTACATCTTTTTTGATGCATTTGTTGTCTTCTCTAAATCTCACACGACACATGTCTTCCCCCTTTTGTCTGAATTTCTTTGTGATGACAAGTTGTTGGATGCCAATGTTGTCTGAATTCGTTTTAGACGACAAGTTGCTGGATGCCAATGTTGTTTGAATTGGTTTTAGACGGCAAGTTGTTGGATGCTAATGTTATTTGAACTGCTTTAAGATGACAAGTTGTTACATCCCAAAGTTGTCTAATACTTTGTATATGTTGTTGGAATTGAAATTGGCAGACAATTTATATATGGAAACAAGAAAAATATGAAATACAGTTCTAATGTCATTTACCAGCAAACATCATTCGCATACATCGCCAAAGTACAATGAAACTACAAATATTGGTCTCCAAGTACTATGAGAAATCTTACATATCAATTCAAAGTACCAAATGTTAAACACAAAGTTGAGCTGAAATACCCCCAAGTATCAAGAGAATTCTTACATATAGGTCTTAACCACAAACTTCGCCCATTCATTTCTGACCACATCAATATCTTGTTGGGTATATGCTGCCTTGCCTCTTCTCTCCCACTGAAACAAAATGGTTTACAGTTAGCAAATTGACAACCAGAAAACATACTATACAACTCAATTGTTCACATTGATATAATGCAAGAATAAATCTAGAGTGAGCACGTACTATAGAACTCTATGCAACATATCTATATGCAACCTAAAAACAAAGGTGCTTTATTACTTCAAACCATCATGTGTACATCCTTTGGCCAAACATAATGGACTAACAGAATACCAAAATTATTGCTGGATCAAAGATACATAGTTATCATGCATTCTGGACAACCAAGACATAATTCATATCCACCAGAAAACATGCAAAATAACAGTGGCCAAAATTTCAATAACCTCAACCCAAGAAATATAAATTATTTTAGATACCTTGCTGAAAAACTCCAGATTTTTATCTTCCACAATTTCCTTCATGTATCTCATTATAAAGTATCCACAATCTTTATCGGTCTTTTGCTCCGAGATACCCTGAAAAGAGTATATTAAATACCAATTATGGCTAGTAGAAACTCCTTAGAACTAAGATTTTGAAAACTGTTTCATAAATCGTACCGCACAGTTCTTCCAAGTAGTTGCTTTTCTGCCTTGTCTTTTGACTTGAGCATTACGTATTTTGATGCCGCTTTAATATAAACAGAAAATTTGTGTTAAAGATTAAAATATATGCAGCTAGAAACATCAGTTTTAAATATAAGAATAACTAAAAAAATCTCCCACTTACTTATCGACAATGTCCTTCCACTCTCCTGTAACAAGTCTCCTCTTTAATGGATCCATGAAGTAGATAGTGTCTTCTTCAGCATTTATTACAGTCAGCATCCAATGACATCTTCAAAGCAAAAGGCAAAAAAAAAAAAAATTCACATTTGAAGACAATATACATTGAGAATATTACAATATTTAGCAGCATAATAATTTCAGAAAGCAATCCTGACAATATGTGAAGATTACATACCCAGAGTTATATGGCAACAAAAGAATCTGCCCACGCTTTGCTTGTTTCAGTCTATTAGCTATTGCACGGGAACACTGAATTGGATTACCACACCCAATAAAACCAATATCAGTAGTGTCCATAAATCCGACCATGTCCACCATCTTTGATTTTTTCAACACACCATAAAGATAGCTACAAATCAAAGAATGCTTAATTAAATCATAATTTTTAGGACATGTATATGCATAAATTCCAACTAAAGCTAGTAGGTTACCTCATATAGATGCATATACAGCTGCCCGATACTTCCTTCATGGTAATTAAGTTATTAATATCGTGTTTACTCACAAACGTTTTGGACGCATGTCCGAAAATCTTTTCATCAAATTTGCAGACAATGGTGTTCCCATTTCTCAGTGTTTCTTTGGCCCAAATGCATACAGCTTTAAGGGATGGCGGAATAGTTGGTGGCAATGATGTCATGTCCAGATCTTCCTCATCGTAATCATAATTTTCTTCTATCCTTTTTCTCTTCTTCAGTTCTTTACTCTTTCCCGACATTTCTTTCTATAAATAAAAGTGGTACAAATCAGTAAGGACAATTCCTTTGTAATAATTAACTTCTGGTACATTTAAATCAAGTGAGAAGTAGTATTTATTACCTTACACTCTGCTGAAAAAATTATCATGTTTTCAGGCCAAGCCACATACGTCCCGATTGCATCACAAATTGTTAATATTTCATCCTTGATTGGGAATGGAAGCTTAACTTCATCCACCATAGAGCGTACAATTGAGACACGCTTATTTCCTTTGCCCAATGGAACATCATGGATAAGCTGGCTATTGCTTCCATCATTGACTTCTATAATTTTTGCAATAGCCACAACATTATCGATTGAACCAGAAGCCAATTGGCACTCTTTTCCAATTGTTTGTGCCTAATAATTACAAAGTGTTATATAGTGAGACACTAAACAAGATAGCTGAATGTATAACATGGCAGCACATCAGCTAACTTAACAATATAATCATTCAATGCAGAATACATTTATAGTTACCTGTACTTCACCCTTCTGCTTTTCCAGATCAACAAGAATGGGACCATTTTGCTCAGCTTTTGCCTTAGCATCCAATTTCTTTTCATTAATGGGATTGTCATTTTCCACAGGCCCCTCATGAAGTTCTAACTCCAAGGACTTTCTGATTGTGGTTGGAATCAGCATTTCAGTTACCTGGCCAGCTTTCTCATGCAGATTTGAAGAACTTCCTTGTCCAGAACCCATTTGCCGGGCAATGGTGGAAACTTTGGGAGACTCAGTTTGCACAGCCTTCCCATTGAATTTCTCTTCTAACCTCTTAAGCCTCTCTTCCCAAATTGCTCGTTCTTCTGCCAGTATCTTCTCCCTCTCTTGTTCTATTATTTTATGAACACTTAACCTAACAGTCTGTTCAACACTTTGCTTTCGGCGCTTTGGGAGGTTAAAGTATGCAGCTTTCCTCACATTTCCTCCTACTCCTCTTACTACTCAGTATTTTCAGGATTTCCCAATGCTAAGGTCAACACATCATTTGCACTAGAAGTGCTTAACTCTCCCTCAGCCTCCTTTTTCTTCAAAATAGCCTGAAAAATATAAGTGGTCAGGTTATGTTACAACATTACATTGAAAATGCCTTTTCACATACCAAATAGGAATGGCTTACAATTTTTTTGGCCTTATCCTCCACTGAAGGATCTTTAAGCCCACCATTCTTATCTTGACGTGCTTTGATCCACATTGTTGCACGATCAAGTTCATCATCAGCCATAGTTGCAGACTACATCAATTGATTATGTCAATATATATACCATCATAGCCAGACATTAAATAAATCAAAATGCCACAAACCATGAAACCATTAATTGATAACTTACCAGTTCTTCCTCCAATCCAGCATATCCTTTACGTGACAGTCGGTGAGGATACTTCTTTAAAGCCAGTTTTTTTTTTTTTTTCTGTTTTTCATGCACTTCCTACAAAACAATGTCCAGTCAATGCATATATGTTTAATTAACTTGTTAGCACTGAATGCAAAACCAAAACATTGACTTATAATAGTTGTTGCTTACCAGGAATGAGTCAGATAACCTATCATGTACAAAAATCTCCCGGTCTAGTTGATTAATGAAAAGATAGTCTTCTAGACGAGACTCAATGAGTTCGGGGTTATCTCTATAAGGGAGAATGTAGCGGGTGGTCAAACGGCTCTTAAATTCTCTCCATTTATGTCCTGCTGAGATTAAAACCATTCTTTTGTGCTCTGGACATAACACAAATGCCAACTGCATACACGAAAATAGCAGTAAGCAACATCTAAGTAGCTAAACAAGTAAGCACATATTATATTGAACACACCAGAGATATGAATAGAACAAAAACAGGACAGTTCCCATACCTTTACGCCTTCCCATATTTTATTTTTCTGTTCCATAAGAACATCCTTCCAAGTAGGAATCGTGAATGAAATCTTCTTGCTAGCTAACACCCCAATATATGACTGCATTTCTTTACCAGCTTTCCCTATAGGTTGTCCTTTCTCGTTAAACTTAACTGTCACCTTCTTTCCAATAATTTTTCTTCTCACAATGCGACACATTGTTACACATCCTCTTTTCAGCAACTTCAGACCTTCCTTTTTTATAGTTGTTGAACCCTTTGATCTAGTTTTTTGTTTCGATGACAACTTTGATGCAGCATGTACTGAACCTTTGGTTCCACTTGATGATGCTGCATTGGATCGCTTGGTAGTAGACCTTGTCCTTAGCTGGATTTCCCTCATTCTTTTGGCCATTGCTAGTGCTTGAAAAGAAGGTCTTCGTGTCGAAGCTGCCATTATCTGCAAAATAAAACTACAAACAATAAGTTTTTCAGTTCTAATATTTAACTGCTGCTATATAAAACCAAATACAGCCAAAGCGCATAACATTTTAAGTGCTACAATAAGTAAATAAGAATTCAACCAGTTTGCTTCATAATTAATCAATAAAAACATATCAATACACATGATGAAGTGTTAACTGCCCATACTATAAATACATTCAGATTAACTGTTGAAATCAACAAAAACATCTATAATACACGTCCCTAAATCCTCTAACTTGGTTGGTTTGATAACTTTGTTAGTTATCATTTATCAACCCATATCCCTTCATTTCCTTCTCGCATGTAGGGGTTCTGTTGATCACCGATTGGATCGTCATAGGTTTCAATGGGTGGCATTGTTGCTATAAAGGGCTGCTGCTCCATTTCCAGATTCCCAAGATCTTCTTCTCCATCATGATAATGAGCATAATCTCTCTCAGGACATGTTATAACTACTGACCAATTCTCTTCACTTGGGTCCTCTATAAACCATACTTGTTTCACATCCCTCCCTAACACAAAAGGATCAGATACATGACCTATCCTATTCAAGTTTACTAATGTAAACCCAAACTCATCGACTTTAATACCCTTGGCATTTTCAACCCAATCACACTTGAACACAGGAATTCTGAACTTATGATAATCCATCTCCCATATAGCTGTAATAACTCCATAAAAATCCATGTCATCAATTTTGGGGTTTTTGTCCTTTGGACCAGCTACTTGTAAGGCACGAGCATGTAGGAAAACACCGTTGTTCTGCACTTTTGTAACATCGTCGCGTTCCTTAGTATTGAATCGAACCCTATTAACCATGTAACTAGAAAATGTTGGTACATCTGAGTTTACTCCATCTGCAATCCACCTCAATGAATCAGAGATGTCATTAGTAGGATCCCCTAATGCTTCAACAACCTGCAAAAAGTTATAAACGACTTATCATATAGGCAGAAAACATGCAAAATAACCACTAAATACATTTCAAACAAAATTTGGTATTTCTCTATATATATAACACTTACCCTTTCCTTTATCCAACTCGGAAAAGTTGAATTTTGCTTATCGGTTAGCCACCTTTCATTTTTTATGTACTTAGGATATTGACGCTTCAAAATCTCTATGTGTTCTCTGCAAACCATTCTGTTGATTAGTACTAAGATTTTAAAGTTAACATACATATAGAAATTAAACAGTAGATCAAAATTGAAATAAATACTTACTCAAAGTATGGTCGGGCTTCATCAAGATTCTGTAACACATTGAGATGTGCTAGCTCCAACTCCCTTCCATAAACAGATACAATAGTAGCACCGGATAAGGGTTTGGTACAGCTTTCGTCAAATATACCTACTGATGGGATGCCAATTGTATCTTCACCACAAAGTACACGTTCTGAGATAAATTCCACTGCTTCTTCAGCAATATATGACTCGGCAATGCAACCTTCTGGATGGTGTCGACTTCTAACATAACTTTTTAGGGTTTTCATGTACCTTTCAAAAGGGTACATCCACCTAAAGAATACAGGTCCACAAAGCTCAACTTCTCTAACGAGATGAACTGTGAGATGAATCATGATATCAAAGAATGAAGGTGGGAAGTACTTCTCCAGTTCACAAATTGTCAAAACTAGATCTCCTTGCATTTTCTTCAGCTCTCTTACATCTATCACTTTACTGCATATAGCCTTGAAGAAGAGACAAAATCGAATTATAGCAAACCGGACTTGTTTCTCTAGACAGAATTGAATTATAGCAAACCGGACTTGTTTCTCTAAACTTGAACGTATAGCAATAGGTAGTAGCTGCTGCATCACCATATGACAATCATGTGACTTGAGACCAACAAGCCTTAAGTCATCTAAAGAAACAAGATTTCGTATACTTGAGGAAATGCCATAAGGACCCTTCATATTGAAAAAAGACATGCACATTGCTCTCTTCTCTTCTAGAAGCAGATTCCAACTAGCAAGTGGCAATTTGTCCTTTTTGGCCCATTTTCTGGTCTTAAACCAGTCCTTATACCCATGTCCACCATATCCAACCTAGCAGCAACTCATCTTTTGTTTTTCCAGGAATGTTGAATAATGTACCGATAATACTATCACATACATTTTTCTCGATATGCATAACATCGAGAATATGTCTAACTGGAAGAAATTTCCAATATTCAAGTTCAAAGAATATTGACCTCTTCTTCCAACACGGTCTAGTTTCATCTTCTATACCCTTATAACTTGGAGGAGGATATTTTTTCCCTAATGGCCAATTCATGCCCTCAACCCTTTTAAAGACCTCTTCTCCACTTAAAGGCTAAGGTGCAGGTTCAAACTCTGGTAGGTTATTGAACTGTTTGGTCTGCCTTCGATAAGGATGATGGCGTGGTAACCATCTCCGGTGACCAATATGGCTCATTTTCTGTCCATGAGATAACCGATAAGGTTTTGTATTCTCACAACATATAGGACAACCATTATAACCCTTTGTAACACTACCCGATAAGTTCCCATAAGCGGGAAAATCATTTATTGTCCACAACAGAACAGCTTTGAGTTTAAAGTATTCTCCCTTAAATGCATCATACACTCCATCTATCCCATCCCACAAAGCTTTTAAATCATCAATTAAGGGCTGCAAGTATACATCAATATCCTTTCTGGGTTGTTTAGGTCCGGAAATCAATAAGGTTAACATCATGAACTTCCTTTTCATGCATAGCCATGGGGGGGAGATTATAAGTAACAAGTAAAACTGGCCAGCAAGAATATCTACTACTCAAAGAGCTGTGGGGATTGAAGCCATCAGATGAGAGTGCAAGTCTTAGGCTCCTAGGATCATTACCAAATTCTGGCCATTTTTGGTCTAATAACTTCCAGGTGGGGGCATCTGCGGGATGACGCATAAACTCATCCTTTTGTCTTTCAGATGCATGCCAAGTTAGGTTTTTAGAAATTTTTGTCGATTGAAACATGCGCTTGAACTGTGGGATTGGGGGAAAGTACCACAATACTTTCCCAGGTACCCCTTGCTTCTCAATATTACTGTTGCCTAATTTCCACCTTGACTCCCCACAGGTAGGACAACTAGTCGCATCAACATGCTCTCCTCTATACAAAATGCAGTCATTAGGACATGTGTGTATCTTTTTATATTCCATTTCTAATGAAACTAAAGTCTTTTTAGCCTCATACTCTGACCCTGATATCTCATTACCTTCAGGAAGAAACATTCCAATCATGATCAACATGTCAGAATAACATACATCAGACATTCCATGCTTTGCTTTCAGGTTATAAGTCTGTATCAGCGCATTCAATTTGGTGTGCTTCTTACAACCAGGGTATAAAGGTTTATCTCCATCCTCAACTAACTTCATAAAGTCATTCGAATTTGCTGAAAACTGTTCACCCTCACCATTATCGAAAAACTACTCATCCTCACCATTATCAAAAAACTCCTCATCCTCAGCAACCCATTTTTCTCCCTGATCTCCCAATCCTATATTATCTACCCCATTTTCTTCTTCTACCATATCTACAGTAGCTTCAGATAGCTCTTCATTGGCATTCATCGTTGCCCTAGAGGGTTCCCTATGCCATACCCAATCTTTGTAACTCTCATCTATACCATTCCAGTATAGATGATCTTTTATGATCCTAATTGAAAATGTCCCATCTGTGTTCCCACACTTAGTGCAGGGACAACAAATATTATCTACATCGCTAGCATTCTCTAAAGCAAATTTTAGAAATTCCTCAACACCTAGCTCATATGTGTGTGATCTTCTATCAGCATGCATCCAAGACTTATCCATCTTTAAAAATAAAATGAACTTAACTTCAGACAATTCTTAGAAAATCATTCTTATATGCACCAACATAATATAACTATTTTAAAAGAAGAAGAAAACCAGAAAACTGAATAAGCCAATTAAATTCAGATGTATGTAACAACCTGTGAGTATGTTTCCATATTCCACAAAAATATAAAGACCTTGCATTGGCAAAATATAACATATTCTTTTACATGTCCAAATGTAAGCCATTCCTGCACCTAGGATAATTAAGCAATATTGCAAGGCATCTTTACTCACATAATTCACAACCACAAGCAGTATGTTAGAAGGAATGAGACATATTTGTAAGTTTATATTCAAAAAAGAAACTAAGAGGTATACCTTACGGATAGCAAGGGTAAGCTTAATTTAGTCCAGCGATACTATATGATCTTCTTCAACCCACAGATCTTTACACACCAAGTACAGACCTTGCATATTTGTGGGTATAAATAGTGCGTAAGTACATGGAAAAATCACAAACATAAGCAAAGAATCAAGATAGATCTCTGTACACCAACAAGTGTTACTGAAAACTTGATGATTCAAGGGTAGTCAGGAAATCTTCTCGAGGCATAGACAATGAACTAGTTGGGCCATTCATAGAGAAAAAAAAACAAATGGATCATCTCAAAACAGAAGAAGAAAAAAACATGCCTTTAGCTACCATATTTCCATTAGAAGAGAAGAAACTTACCAAGATGCAATTTCAAAATTGATCTCACAAACTACTTCAGCTTTCTAAGCGTGTTCACCAGTTCTCGACAATCAAGGCATCTGTAGGTATTAATTGCAGAGTCAATATCAATTCCCAAACAAACAAAACAGTAATGAAATATAACAAAACCTAAAACGAAGATGGAGAAAAGTAAGAACGAACTTAAAATACCCAATGAAAGGCTAGATGTTTTGTCTCTCCAGAACATCAACAATCAAAAGAGTGAACTGACAATAAGAGTTCATATGATTCAAACCTTAAAACTGGGCGAGTGAAGCAAATTTGGTCACACTGTGTTCTTGTTGAGAGACAGGTTTCAGAAAACTTGTATACCCAAATCTAATTTGCCGAAATCGCATACCCAAACTTACTTTACCCAAAATCAAAATATCCAATTGCTTTGTCGGAATCACCGGAGGATGAGAGTGTGTGTGAGCGTGAGAGGGTGAAAGGGATTGAGGGTGGATTAAGGGATTGAGGTTCATGAGAGTGAGAGTGAGAGCGTGCGAGAGTCAGAGTGACTGAGAATGAGAGGCAATTTTTTTATTTAGATCTAGGGTTTGATTTTTTTTTTCAGCAAAGGGAAAGGTCCTAACAACACGAGAGGGAAAGCCAAGTTTTTCTTTTTCAGCTAAGGGAGGAATACTTAGATTACTTAGGGTTTGTTTCCCACCAAATAAATTGAATTTTTTAAGGGGCTTTTCAGACACCATATATCATTGTATGTGTTGTCCCAAATTTTGCAAATTTCAGTTTTCAGCCTGTGTTGGCTGAGGGAAAGAAAGAGGACTAGTTTAATTCATATGTCGTCTGACGTACTCAGACGACATGTAAATTCAATATGTCGTCTGTTATGTGTCATCTGATTCACTTTCTCCTATAGTGAGAGGTAGCACCGACTCCCTCTCCAACAAGCTCTACAAGCACCGAATTTCATCTTCCTCATTTCCGCCCCTCTTGTCCTCCTAACCACTCTCCTCTACCTCATCACCTCCTCTCACATTCCCATAAGTATAATTAGTCTAAAGTGACAAACCTTAATTCACAGTGACCTTTAGTTCATGTACTGCTTGAAAAATTTTCCCTTTATTCTTTAATTACCTGAGAGTTTATTTATTTTTATTTTTATTGGTCTAGATCTTTTTAATTTTTTTTATCAGATAAACAACTCAAATGCTATAACTAGTCTTTCGTGAGTCAAACTCACAATCTCCCACTTACGAAGGGGAGACTATGTCATTGGATCAAATGGTACTGAGCTAGATCATTTTAACCTTTTTTTTTATCAAATAAATAACTCATATACAATAACTAGTCTATTGTGAGTCGAACTCACAACCTTCCACCTATAAAGAGGAGACTTATGTCACTAGACCAACTATCACTGCTGATATCTTTTTAAATTTTTGTGGGATCATTTTTAAGAGTTTTTTTTTAAATTAAATTAAATTTAATTTCTTTATAGTTTTAAACAAAACATAGGTATTTATGAAATGATGAACTTTGGGTATGCGATTCACAGCTCAACTCTCTATTTTTTTTTTCCTCTATTCACAGTTAACCCTTAGAAATGATGAACTTTGAATTAATATTTGATAAAGCGAACCAACTAAAGATGACCAGTTGAGTGTAAACACAGATTCAAAACAAAATCAAATTGGGAATGATGAGATTAGACCAAAAAAAAAAGTAAGAAGACTATTTATGTTTCTTTTTCTTCTTTTGTTTCTTTTTCAATATTTTTTGTCCTCTTTTGATTTTTTTTTTTTTTGTCTTTGGAACTTCAACTTCATAATTTATTTCTTCTTCTTCTTCATTTGTTATCTTCTCTTTTTTGTTTTTTTGTTTTTATCTCTTTACTGTGTCTTTAAGTGTCTCAATTCTGTACCTAAAATATATGCCAAACCCTAGTCTTTCTCTAGCGGCGCTCCTCTTTGCATTCACTCTAACGACGGCGAAAAACAAAGTGGCTCTGGCTTACCGGGGATCAGTGTATCTCTTTACTTTTCTCAACCTTCAGATCCTTGTCAATTTCTACTACCATTTGAAAACCACCGAGCTACGTTTGATATTGTGGTTGCTGGCCATGGTGGTGCCTCTAGACTGTCGAGGGTTTGTCTGCCTTCTTGGGTTGGTGGCCTCCTATCGCGGCAGTGCAATGGGGGTGTCTTGAGGCTCTTGGGGATTAAATCAAGGCTCAGAGATGAGTTTACAACTATTTGGTAGAGGATGAGTATGACTGCTCTTAACGGTGGTAGTTTTGGTTGTCGTGCGATGGCCCCATGCAATGTGGTAAATGTGATGGCTGCTCGAGGTGATGATGGCAGACTCTAGATCTCCCAGTTTGTTTCAAAAATGTAGGTGGCGATGGGGTAGTCTGCCTAGATCAGACAACAGCTAGTCGACTTCTCAGATGGCAATGAGGACGTCTTGGTGGTTGCCTATGCTACGACCAGGTTTTCTCCTTGATGGGCTTCTTAGCCTGATGCTAGGTTTGGTCATTGATAGGTTTATTGGGCCTCTATTTAGGCCTGGAGCCATGTTGGTTTATGGGCTTGGACTTTTTGGGTCCACAAGATTTATTGGTTTGATTGAGAGTTCCTTCCTAATGGGAAGAGGAATGTAATTTAGTTTTTAAGTTTAAAATTAGGAAAATTCTATTCATACCTCCAGAATTTGTACATGGAATTCCTATGATTTTTGAATGATTTTAATTCCAACTTTACCCTTTTAGAATTGAAAAAAAAACAAACAAAAAAAACAACAACAATTGCATTGCATTTAGTCTACTCGTGCTGGGTTCTCTCTCAACGTTTTGAGATTGCTTCATATCCTGAGATTGTTAGTAATAAGGTCATGGCATAAACAAAGGGTTCAAAACCATTCTTAGAAATTGAGTGCATTATAACCACCAACTGGAATCCGCCTCACTTGATCTTAGAGCTTATTGAGAACACATAGGCTCTAGAATAATCAAGGCATTTCTTGCAATGCTTTTTAAATATGATATGGTGCTTCACTGCTCCAACCACAAATTGATTTGTCCAATCAAGAATAAGATTTTCTACTTGCATGATTTACAACCCAGTTCGTGATTTTTGCATGAATGGTATAATTTGAGAGTGATGCAGTCATACATACAAAAAGTTTACAATTTACAAAAGTGCCTTGACAATTAATCTGTTGGGAGGTGACAATGGAAGGCAATGACATGAGGTGACACCACCTGAAAATGATTGGGCATGTAGGAGATATGGTGTGGAAGTGGAGGCGAGTGATGTAGAGGTGTAAGAAGAGAAAAGAGGTCACAAAAAGGCAAAATTGGATGTTTTCGTGTGAAAAATTGGTAGAGGAGGTCTGCATACCATTTTTAGAGGTATCATGTGAAGAGCCGAATATTAATATAATAAACTTATGTAATTCAATAATTGTTATATTAATTGAATTATGATATTTGGGATTAATTGGTATGTCGTGGTTTGAGAAAGTTGGTTTCGAATGATTTTATTTTCGAAAACGAACGTTATTTAGGGGGTCGTGAAAATTGACTTTTTAAACGTTCAAAATTTGGGAAACCTTCATTCACGAAAGTTGTAGAGCTCATCGATACGAGTTCGTGCATATGTGGAACGTAATATTCGGAGCTCGTATGAAAAAGTTATGAATGATTGAAAATTGGAATTTTTCTATAAATATCATTAAAAATCAGATTATTCATTAAGGACGAAAAAAATCACATTTTGCATTTTAGTCCTTCCCCCCTCCGCGCTCTCTCTCTCTCTCTCTCTCTCTCTCTCTCTCTCTCTCGCGACCTCTTCATTTTGCTTGCCGACCCGTCGACCCGACCCGGCCGGAACACAGCCTTCCCGGCACGCCGCTGCCAGACGCGGGCCTCCCCGCCTTCACTGCTCCTCGCCCAGCCGCTCTCCGCCCTTAGTTTCCCCAGCCGCTGCCCCCTGCCTTGGATCGGAGCAACCCCAGACGAGAAAGACCGACCCGATCGGATCTCCCCCGTGCCGGCGGTGCACTGGCCGATCCTCCCCATTTTCGTGATGTGCTCTTACTCCTGATCATCCCCATATGTGGCTTGCCTCACAATTTTGAGCGTAGAGTTGTAGATCAAGAGTTGAAGGTTTCGACGTCCCTGATTTGATCTGGAATCTGATCGAGTGACCGAGATTAATCAAACTTCAAAGCCCGATCTAGGACGATCTAGACCTTATCTCGAAAAAAGTCAAGTATTAAAGTTGTTCATAATTTCATTTTGAAAAAGTTTGTAGTTAACAACTTTTGCATCTGAGGTGATTGACTAAAGTTGACCGTCGTCTGATCTCCTAGTCTGGTGGCGCGTCGGACCAAATTTTGAGTTTATATTATCTGGATGATGATCTATGCATCCATACGAGCGTTTTAATATGTAACATGGTCATGTTAGAAAAAGTTGATAAATAGTCAATTTTAGTTTTGACGTTACTATTTACGGTTTTACAGTTTATCTTTGGTTTACGATTTACGGAGATCAGACCATCGGTTTTACTTCAAATTTTAATATGATGATCATATGACTGTTCCGATGACTTTGTGTGATCACGGGTGAAGATCCGACCGTTGGATCTTCGTATAATTGTAAAGTAGTGATTTGGGAGGCGATTTGTGAAGATCCGTCCATCGGATTTAGTATAATTTGATAGGATGTTTCCAAAGGTGATCCTTGAGGATCTAACTGTTGGATCATCGTTTAAATTCGATCCGACCGTTGGATCGTCCTTATTTTAGAATCCGACCGTTGGATCGTCCTTATTTTAGAATCCGACCATTGGATCGTTTTTATTTTAGAATCCGACCGTTGGATCATCACTTAAGTTTATTTCGTGCTTCGTTTGCTAAGTAAAGACCATACTTGATTAGGTACTTGACGGTTTTAGTTGACGAGCATTTGGATTATTGTGATTTGTATTTAAGTGAAGACACAACAGGAGTTTTCGAGGTGAGTAAAACTCACTTGGTTCATTTTACTAATTGAGGGCTTTAAATTATTTATTTTTGTAAATGTGTAAAAAATATTTATGGATTAAATATTTGTTTTTAAAATCATATGGACTTGATCAACTACGGCCCATAGGTAAGTAAAATGAATTTTAATTATACGAATGAATTTCACGATTTTCTTGTGTGAACTATAGATGGTATTAGTGGTCATTCTTGAGTGGATGATTACGTGTATATATATTTACGTGGAATATATATATTGATTGATGTGTTATTGAGTGATGATATGATTGAGTTGGAATGATGATTTGAATTATATTTTAAATGCTTAAATTTCATAATAATATTATGTAAGTTGGATGAGTTGATTTCATTGCGTGAAAACATATTGTTGTACTCATTATGGATTTAGGGTCAACGTAGTGACCAGTATGGGGGAATCAGACGCTCTAATCCTAGGTGGATGATGAGATACGATTGGTTGAGTATGTACAATTATCAGACGTTCTAAATATGTATATAAGTATATATGTTGATGAAATACGATAAAGATAAATATGTCGGATGCCATAACCTAGGTCAGGTGACGGGCTACGATTCAGTTAGAACTCTAGTCTGTCAATACCGTATTTTTATAAATACGATTTGGGGTTTTGAGAAGAAAAGATGAGAATTTAGGGTTTTGTGTCGACTTGTGATTTGGTGATTGATTTAAGATTGTTGGTTTATTGTGGATGTGGAAATTGTGGAGTGTTGACTTGGGTGAAAATAATTATGATTTAATTAAATAACCTTTCTTTCTTTTTACTCATACGAGCTTTCAAAAGCTTACCGGGTTTTGTGTTGTTACAATCCTGGTACACTATTCAAATGGTGTAGCGGATATTCCTGCAGGTCAGGATAATCAGGGAGGTGACCGTGATGTTTAGGTGTTGCAGCATCTATATTTATTTCATTTGAGTTGTGAGGTTTATTATGCTCATTTAGAGATTTACAATTTTATTTTGTGAGTGAGTTGTAATAATTAACTGAGACTAAATTCGGTTTTTAGAATTAAATTGTATGGTGAGGTTGTTAAGAAAAAGAATTTTTCAAGATGGTTATTTTAAGTTGTGGTAATTCATGTTTCGGATTTTAATTTTTATTCTAAAATTCGGGGCGTGACATATGAATAGAAGCTTACTATGCAAAACTAGTTCATAGTTGAATACGCTTTCATTGAGTTGTAGTTTTGTGTGAAAATTTAATATAATGCATTCATGTTGTTTAGTGAAGATTATATGATTGATCTATATTAATAATTTTCAAGATATTCCAAACTCAGAACATATCTAGATTATTTACTCAAATATGAGTTTGAATCTTCATTCTAAGAGTCTTCAAACCCCCACTTTATCTCCATAACCACGACGTCTGATAAAAATTCGCATAAATTTTCCTCTCTCTCTTACTTGTGCACCAGATCCACTTATGAATTGCAATGAAGAGAACTAGAGATTAAAAGCATAAAAAATAGAGGAGAAAGAAAAGAAAGATGGACAAGTAGTGAAGATACAAGACGACTGTTGAATTATGATAATTTTCTTTTTCAATTTTTAACGAGGGCAGGATGGAAAATATATTTGGTTAAAAAAATTTGTGAAGATCCACATAATAATTGTAGAGAGGTCTGAATAGAAGCTCTCTACTTACAATCCTATTACTATAGTATAGAACTACAATTTCAAAAATCAATTATAATTAGAAATTTAATTGCAGCCATTTTCTTCTAAAAAAAAGAAAAAAAAAAGCATTTTTTTTTGCAGGCGGACGAAATTTTAACCGCACTCTTTGGGAAATGTAATTTTCTTTTTCCGGTTAAAATACAGCGTAGGACTGGTTACCCCTTCTCCAGTCCAATCCTTTCCTTTATAAACTCTTTCGAGCCAAATTACCCTCATTCTCGATTCTTCGCTCACTCGCCTCAACTTCTTTGATTCTCTCTCTCTCTCTCTCTCTCTCTCTCTCTCTCCCTAAGCATTTGTGGTAAGCTATTTTTCTCAGATATTCATTGGCTCGCTTTTTGCTTCCCAGTTAGGGCTTGTAACCGATTTTGCTTCACAAATCGATATCAGTAAGTTCATCACTGATGCTTGCGACGCACCGAGAATTTGTGGCATTAGCTTTCGATGTGCATGAAATTAGAAGCTCAGTCATTCAAATTAGCGTTTTCTTGAAGCTATTTTAGTTCATGATAGACTGTGCTTCTGTAATTTTATTTTAGTTTTTGTGTTTAATTTGTATGTAAATTTTCTTGGAACGATGAGGCTGTGGAGTGAATATGTTTATAGGTAGTGAAACTTCGTGAGCTTGCTTGTTTTATGAGTTAGGGTTCATACTTGTTAAGCTACTTTGATCCTGTTTTCTGTGTATTTTCAAGATTCGAAGCCAGTTCTTATGCATCAAGCAGACTATGGCGTTTTGTTTTTCACTGCATTATTTTTTTTGGGGGTTGAGGGTGCTCGGACTGCGTTATGATACTGATGTTTTGGCAGTGCAGGGCCAACCATTTCAAGAAAAGCATTAAATTGTTGCATATAGAATATGATTAAACAAAAGCTATTATCAATAGATTTAAGGGCTGTTCTTTAGTTCGTTGGACTTTGTTGTTGATTAACCAACTAGTTAAAGAAAATACGACAGTTTGGGTTGAATTGTTGATTGTTATTGCTTTCCAAATACATTTAATTTCCCTCTTTTTTGGTCTATTGCTGTATTAGTGTTAACAAATTGATATAACAAATTACAATGCATATGTTTTCTTTAAAAATTTTCTAATCCACAATATCCTTTTCAGGTAGGATAACTGATTCCAATGGCATCAAGGTTGGCTGCAAGGTTTTTCTCTCGGAGGATGTCAAGCAGTGGAAAGATACTGAGCGAGGAGGAAAAAGCTGCAGAAAATGTTTACATCAAGGTATTTTTTTAATTGTCTAAATACATCTTTGTATGTTTTCCTTTGAATTGTTTGGCTGCGTACTTGCTGTGCATCTATGATAGTTTCTTCTTGATTATGTAGTAGAACCATGGAGTTAGCTTGGGATGTTGTGTTTACTTTTAAGTTTTCCTGCTGTAGAAACTTACTCTATATACAAATATATGCTTCTATATCCCTTACTTTGATCTTGCCAACATGAGTATTGGTCATTGTTGCTCTACGATTTCTTTTCCTGCAGTACCTTTCCAAATTCTTGGAAATTTAGCTTTCTCAAATCATTGTCTGATGAAGAAAAGGTTTGTATGTAAGGCCTAAAACTTATGTAGAATATTGGTCTGTCCTTGAAAACATGAAATAAAAAGCTGAATGAAACCTTTTACAGCTTGAAAATGTTTATTCACTCCCTTTTTTTTCTTATTCAGGCCAATAGATTCAGTTGTAATTAAATGATTAGGAGTATATGTTGTAGTTGATTTTGGTGGGGTGCAAGGAGGATATGATGCATAATGATTTGGTCTATATGTTGTAAGTTGTAACTGGATATCTATTTATTCAGGCCAATAGATATGTCTCTAATGATTATGGTCTGGATGCTTTCCAAAGCTAATTTAGCAAACAGAAAAAGAGAGAATGAGAACTCTTTGATTATTGAAAAGTTTGACTTCATAAGGCAGGATTAGGTATCCAAATTGAAGAAACTATGAAAATTGATAATATAGGGATATTCTGGTGCTAGATTGGGAACTGAATGTCTTCTATCCATGAAAACTGAGGGCTTTTCCAGATGCCATCCTATTCATCATTAATGGATTCTTGTCTGAGTCTGTGGTTATATTGATAAAGTGGTTATTTATGTGCTGAACTCTCTATGCTAGAACTTTACCCTGCTAACTTGCTAGATATGTGCTTTATCTATGTGTGTATATATACACTTTCATGATCAAATGCATGACTTATATGGCTTATGGCTTCTATGGTGGTTTCTGTGATGGTTAACTTGCATTGCCTTCATTAGCATTACTTCTTCTCTTCTGCTTTAGGTTATTATTTTTCACCTTTTCTGGGGTCCTAATTGCATATTGATATTTCTGTATATACACTTTGTCTAGCATATTGCAAATACTGTGCTGTTAATACAATATCGAGTTTTTGTAGAGTTGTATTGGAGCATACCAATATGGAAGTCTGACGGTGTTAAGACATTTTGATAATTGTTTTTCTAGATGCGATAAGTTCTATCAAGTTCAGCGGGCTTCTAATATGTACAAAATCCTATTATTAAAGATAGGATTATTAGTAATCAGAATTCACAAGCTCACCGCATGCTGTGGTTAGAAAACATCGATGATTAAACTATTCTTATCCTGTATTCTATGCCTGTTTGGGCTTGATGTCTGGCTATACATGGCTTTTCATCCTTACCGTCCATGAGAATTCTATGGGTCATATTGTTAGCTGTACAAGCCTGGAGAGAACCTACAATGGACGCTCCTTTTTAATCTTTTTCTATTTTATTTTTTACTTTGCTTTATAATCCTGTAAAAATACACAATGGAACATACCCAGGGCATAATGTGATTGCAAGAAGTGACGGTTTGTATACATCCTTCTTCATCCTTTACCCCAAGCCCAACATCACTTATCATCATTAGTAGATACAGGGGAAAAGGAGTCTAGATTGCTCTTATGTTTACCTTTGCATTGTAAAATGCTATCAATGTATGAACTAAAAGTAAGTAAAAAGTGGTTAAATGAGTTTGCGTGGAATCCCTCACCTTTCTTCATCCAAGCAGTTCAGAAGACAGAACTCTTGGTTTGAAAATTTCTCTTTTACCTTAAAGTATGAAGCAGATGGATAAGCTTCTGTTTGTCTGAGCAGTAGCATATCCAATTCTTTTAGTATAAATTTAGCTAAACTTTGAACATATGTGCAAGATACATCTCTCAACTTCGTGTTTCCGTTGTCTGCTCCTTTGTCATATGTCCAATCGAATCATGATATATCTTCTGACTGTTTATGTTTACTGTTTCTCTTATTGCAGAAAACTGAGCAAGAGAAGCTTGAGAAGCTTGCACGAAAGGTATGACCGCTCTGTATATGTTCATTATTTTGACAATTTAGGCAATCTTATATGGTCTTTAGTGGTCAGATTTTACCATTCAGAAAATTGAATCACATTTAAGGTCTCTGCTGAATGTTCAATGGCGCTAGTTAAAATAAAGAAATAATATTTGAGGTGTCGTAGTCGATGTGTGGTCTCAAATTTTGGGGCTACTGTATATGCTAGTGTATTGTTTGCTGAGTGAAATGACTAAGAACTTATTATCTTATATTTCTGATCATGTTTAGCTAATCAAGCTCAAAATAAAGAAAAAGATTTGGGTGTTGGTTTGTATATGTTTCTCCAATAGTTTTTTTTTTAATCAATGACTTGAATTTTTTCAGGGCCCTAATCCAGAAGACAAAGCAACTGCAGGCCCGGGGGAATCGATAACTGATGCCAAACCAAGTGGTTCGAGCTCAACTGCCAATGTATCAACTGACAAATACAGGAATTATGCTGTTGTAGCTGGTGTTATCACTGCTGCTGCTGCTCTGGGATGGTATATCAAAGGAAGTGAAAAGAAGGCAGAAGTGCAGGACTGAGGTTAAAGTGTCTTGTTGTGGAACATTTGACCCATCAGTTAGTTTCACGCAGTTAGCATAGAAATAAAGCAAACTATGAACTTTCAATGTTTCTGTTCTGGCTGGTGTATATTTTGTTGAGTTTTGAGGCACTCTTTCCGTTTTGACCTCTTTCTTTTCCCTGAGATATATAAATGAATGGAGGATACCTTTCAAGCATTCAATTTCGAGTGAGATTTTTCTTGTTATTGTTATTGTTTAATAGTAGGCAGCAAATGAGTACTAATTCTCTGAGCAGGTGGGAGAATGCATATCTGACTTAAGAGAGAGCACTAGAATGCTTTGATGAAATGGATTGATGAAACTGTCATGTGGTGCTTTTGCTAGACCTTCTTAGGCTTGATATTGTAAGTTCAACTTGTATGTTTGTACACGAGGTTTAATTGCGTATGGCATTTGATGACCACATTGTGGTGATGCTGCCTGAAACCCTCTAAATGGCCATGAGTTGGGTTGGGGTGCATTCATGTTTCTTTGTTCTGGCTATGAAGGAGGCTGAAGAGGGGGAATTTGAGATACAAGCTTCTTGAGCAAGGGAAACGAAATATAGGGGTGAATGTAAAAACACCTTCCATCAAAAATCAAATTGGCATCTCTCTCTTTACTTATTTTTCGATGTGGGACTACTGGCAAAGATTCATCACAAGCATAATTTCGTCTTAGATTTATCAAGCGGACAATGATAGAGCAGATAAACAATGACTAGAGGATCTCTAACTGGCAATTTACCTAGTTCGGCAAAACATGTCTGATAAGGTCGGATAGTGCCCAACTTCAGAAGCTCCTTGTGCTATCAATTCGCCCTTTTTGGTTTGGTCTTTGTATTATCAATCTGGTGTTTTTGGTCATTGTATTTTTAGATGCTTTCCATCTTGGCTATTCACTCAAAAGTTTCATCAAATTACCAATAAAATTGGACATGAATCTCATATGTCCGGCTCTCCCTCTAGCTCATAGTTTGTTTGAAAACGATTACCAAAACAATAAAACAAACTCTTAAGCTGCAACTCTTCGTCACATCTCAGTTGTGATTAACGAATCTTTACTCCACATATCATAAAAACAGCGATATCTCATTCACATTCGAAGATCATCTATTTAAAAACATAATTTATCAGAAAATATTATAGTCATTCACATATCCACTAAATACAAAAATACAATTTAATGGTATTTTTTTTTAAAATTAAATGGTGGTTTAGAAAATGAGAGAAGAATATACAGGTTTTTTTTTATATTTTTGTTATTTTTATTATTGGAAGAATATACAGGTTGTAACCTAAAAAAGAAATAAGAATATAAAGGTAGGTGCGGAACAGATGAGTCCACGAACGAAACCTTTATAGAGAGGAGTTGGCTACTCCACTTGCTCTCTGGCGAAAATGGAAAACAAGGGTAAGAGGGAGGTGGTGGTCTCAGCTTTGCAGTTCGCTTGCACCGATGACGTCCCCACCAACGTCGCCACCGCCGAAAGGTCCCTCTTTCCTTTCATTCACTCCATCTTATTTCCATCACAAATTTATCGGCTTGTTTTCCTTGAATGAAATTGCTATCCAGGATTGATAATTGTTGACTATAACTATTATGAAATTGTATGCTTCAATCGAATTTGTATCAGGAAGGATTGGAAATCACATTTCTGTATCTCACTCATTGTTACTTTTCATGTCTATATATATGCATACAAGTCGAGCATTACTCTGTGCCCAAGTACTGTCAATGTAGTTTTAGTTATGAATTTCATTGATCAAAAGATGTCTCATCTTTGAGATTCAATATAGTTCACCCTTTTTTGACGACTTTGTAAGCACTACGGTTTCACCTATCCAATTATCGACGTGCTTCACACACAGATATATTTAAGAATTTTGTGGCAAGGGTTCTGCAGGATGTGTTGACATACAAACATTTGTTCACTGCTGCACTTTTGTACCATTTGCAAATTGATTTTTTTGGTGGTTGGATGTGTTTGTGTGCTATTAACTTTTGATTTCCGATATCTTATGAAGTACATTATACTTGAGCTTCTGGTTCCTTGTATGAGATCCTTTTGTTGCTTGATTTGTTTCCTTTCCTGTCAAAGGGCCAAAAGTGATAGTTGCACTTCTTTTACCCTTCACCTTATTCAAACCAATTATCTTCTGCAGTTGAATTCATTGTCCTTTTTTTTTATTCAGGTTGGTTAGAGCTGCTCATTCAAAGGGTGCAAACATCATTCTTATACAGGTATGACCCTACAAACTTGGGAAAGAACAAGCTTTCTAGGCGTATGACTTGTTTATTTTCGTTTCCTTTCCCATACAACTGCAACTGCTTATACCGCTCCATCCTCAAACCTATTATGATTTCTGTTTCTCTGTTTCATATTTCATAATAGAATTCTTTATGCAAACTAAGCCTCAAGGAGATTACCAAGAAACTAATTTACTTTATGATCCTTTCAATGAACTTTTTACCTTCTAAAAAGTAGTCAAATGATTGTCTACTGTTGATTTAAGATCAAATTTTGTTGATGATACAATAGTTAGACAAAGTGAAAGACATCATACTTATTGCATAATGTGTATATATGTACTGTATAGGATGTATTGTAGTGGAAGTAAATTTTACATGTAATATGTGTGACAGTAGTACGTAGTAATTATCATTTATCAGATTGTAGTATCATGTATTCCTCATCTCATGGGTTTGCGGCTAAATGCTTGGGATTCTTAGATGGTCTTGTCCTATATGAGCTACGATAATTTCCCTAACATGATAGCCTCAGAGAAGGACAAGGCGTTATGTTGGGTAGCTCCCAAACTCATATGCTCATGGTTTTGCTTCGTTTTTGATACCCAGAAATTGCCTAATCCACCAAACACTAATAGCCTCAGAGAAGGACAAGTCGTTATTTGTTCATTGATGTGAATTTCTCAATTTTGTTGAAGATACTGCTTGCAACTATTATATATTATGTTTTATGTGCTTTTGTTTACTAAAAGCTTAAAAGGCCTCTATGAATTAGTAATTGTACCAATGAGGGGTTAGTAAAATTGGTCAGGCCCATGGTGTGCTCCCATGTGGTCGTTCAAACCCCTTCTACCAGACTGTAAAGATTGTATGGTGCGGCAGGAGATCCCCGTTTCCAGACTGTGTCTGCGAAGTGGGTTTCGGGGATTTCTGAGTATGAAAAAAAATTAGTAATTGTGGTAATTTAGGGAGGACTTCAACCCGATAAGTATGCTTTTTGCAGAAATTTTTCCATGTCAACTGTGTTTGAGTTCACGTCTTAATAGTTAATATGCTTATGTTCTGATGGATGTTATAGGAGCTTTTTGAAGGATATTACTTCTGTCAAGCACAAAGGGAGGACTTCATTCAGCGAGCAAAGCCTTACAGCAACCATCCAACTATTCTTAGGTGAAATCGCGGGAAATTGCTTTTCAATTTAGGCATTATGTTCCTGTATGCCATTATCCTGGATAGCAGTTGTTCTTAATTGAGTTGGGCAGATTAATTGTGCAGTAAAACTGATTACACATTTTTATCTGCAATATCTGTAGGATGCAGAAACTTGCAAAAGAGTTGGGTGTGGTAATACCAGTTAGCTTTTTTGAAGAGGCGAACAATGCCCACTACAATTCAATTGCCATTATTGATGCAGATGGTGCCGATCTTGGACTTTATAGAAAGTCCCACATCCCAGATGGACCAGGTATTAAAATTCCATAAGTACTCCTTATCTTTGATATCATCTTTTACTTTTGTATTAACCACCCAATTTCTGCTATAGGCTACCAGGAAAAGTTCTACTTCAATCCAGGTGACACTGGATTCAAGGTTGGTGCAAACTATAATTACTATCTATTTTTCATGCTGTTTTGGTAGCTTTGATTTCTTTTATTTTTGATTATGAGTGGTTGTTATACTATTGTTGGGAAGCAGGTTTTCCAGACCAAGTTTGCAAAAATAGGAGTTGGTGAGAAAACTAAGTACTTTTTAAGTTTTGGTGAATTTGGGTGTAGCATTTTACCAAATAAATTGGTATACCTATTCGATTTGTTTTACATATCTTATCATTTTATTTTCCTGGGAAGGCAAGGCTGGCAATTTATTGGCTAATACATCATTTAATTTCAGCAATTTGCTGGGATCAATGGTTTCCTGAGGCAGCCCGAGCTTTGGTTCTTCAAGGTGCAGAGATTTTGTTTTATCCTACTGCTATTGGTTCTGAACCTCAAGATGGAGGACTTGATTCTAGGGATCACTGGAGGCGAGTAATGCAAGGGCATGCTGGGGCGAATTTGGTAATTTTCTTAGATTTTAATTCCATCAACTACAGCTCGGATGGATATTGGGGAGCATGATCTTTCCAAATTAGACTAGTAGTTTGGCTAATTTGCTTTTGACTTGGAATTTAGTTTAGTTGTCTGAAGATCTGAAGTTTGTTTGATCTCGACAATTCATGTGCCTTATGTCTTAAAGTATGTTAACTGCATTAGTGTTCGTTTTGTTTATCTATGCAATTCAAAATTTCACTCCTCAGGTCAAAAAGACAGATGCCAAAGAAATTGAGAGCTTCTATCAGAATATTTTGAACATTATGTAGTACAGGAAAAAGCTTATCTTTGATGTCTACGCTGGGATTGTGATAGACCAAAAACCAATTAACATATTGGAACAAAGTGATAGTTGTTTAATTTTAAATCCTTCATTAATCTAGATTTGATGAATTCAGGTGCCTGTAGTAACATCAAACCGCATAGGAAAGGAGATAATTGAGACTGAGCATGGAAAGAGTGAGATCACATTTTATGGTAACTCTTTCATAGCAGGTATGCTACACTGCTTTGCTGGCAGCTTGAGAGTTAGAACTACCTTTATATAACTGATCCTTTGAGGATGGATGTTCATTTAAAGAAATCTTTTAACTCGCATTTTGATGTCCAGGACCTACTGGAGAAATTGTTACAGCTGCTAACGATAAAGATGAAGCGGTACTAGTGGCAGAATTTGATTTGGATAAGATCAAATGCAAGAGGCATAGCTGGGGAGTATTCCGTGATCGACGTCCAGACTTATACAAGGTGCTACTGACGTTAGATGGCAAGAACACGCCATAGTGATACTTCTCATTTACCTTGTATTACCATGCATATTATAGATTTTATAATGGAAGTATCCAAAACACATCACTTCATGCACTAAGTTTAGGAAGTACAGCAGTGATTACTGAGAGGATCCTCAGTTGAAATGTTGGCTCTGACGGCCAACCTAAACCATGCCAATCATGAATAAGGAAGAAAAGTGCAGTAATTGGGAAATCATGATCTCATATGCTTAACGTATCCTGAATTTCATTTTTGGTGGGTGATTGGTACCGAGTGTGAGCATCTATTTTTTTTCTTTTTTTCTTTTTTCTCCTCTTTTTTCTTTTCCTTTTGGGTTGAATTTGAGCATCTAACTGGTTGTTCAACTTAGTTTCAATATGTGTGTGTGCATACACATCATTATTCATTACTGGTTGCCTGGAAATTGTACTGTACACCAGTGTATGGAATATTTTATGTCTTTCGCTGCCGGTTCAGTTGATAAAAACAGACCTAATGGTGAAGAAACATGGAATATTCCAAGTACTGGTGTATGGTAGAAGCAATACTGGTAGCCTGCAACTGCAATTAATGTGTGGAGAGCATTTAATATATTGTCCGTGGAGCACCGGTAAATTGAAAGATGATCCCACTAGCAGATAAAACTTTGTTAATGGCTTCATGGCTAATTACATATATCTTTTGTTCATGAATCTGATAGTGTTTCTGTTTTGTAACGAGTTTAAATCAGTTGAAAAGAACTTTAATACTCTTCTTGTCACATAGCTGAGTAACTGTGATGATACTCAGTATGGATGGATGAGGTCTTCTGAAGCACTAGAGCCCCAGACGTGGACTCATTTCGTCCAGATTAATGCATTGCCCAAAGTTTTTCCTAAGGCGATAAATAAAGTCTTTATCTTCCAAAGACCTCGGACAATTTCTTTATGCGTGTCTGGTGGAAAGAGTTTTTCTTTCTGTCCACATAAGTTCCATTGGCAATTTAGAAAAGCATCTCTAGAAGTGTCTAATCAGTTCTCTTTTTTCCCTTTGCCATCACATGTAATCTAGCGCTGTTCTTAAGAATCTTTTTCTGGACCACATAGGGTCTGGGACCTGCACTTCTATCACTTCAACTTTAGTGAATTTGTACTCAAGAATTTTATCTTTTCCTTTGAGATTTGTGGGCTGTCTCAATTTAAGCAGTATCAAATTGCTGAAACTAACTCGGGATATATCCAGATATATCTGTGAGTTTCCCCAAATATTGCCGAAATTCTGGTTCACAAACATATATTGAAGCATATAAATCAAGAAGCTGACTTAATAGGCTGTTAGACTGTAGAAAATCTGAAACTTGTGATGAATTCATTGGATATATGAAGGATTTCCTGTTTGGTGTCACTGTCATGATCTGATTGTGTGACCATGGTATCACGTTCTTGATTAAATGCTCTACTCAAGCCTTGTTTAGATATGTATTTGCTACCTTTTCTTTCTCATGCAGTAACTGCATTTTTGATTGGTCACACCCTACTGATGTCCTCAGGTTGTCTGCACTAGTTTGAGCCATCTCAATCATATGTTTGGTTTTGTATTGTGCATACTTTCTAATGGTTTGTGGTATTATCTTCACCTTGATGCTGTGAGATGCCATATGTATGGCTATGCCACTGCCACAGTTGGCTTATTTTGATCGGTTCTAATGTGCAAAACATGGATTCCCCTAGACTGAGGGCTCTTGGCACTTACTATGACATTTCCTTCTATTTTCCTTTGTTGATATTAGTTACCAATTGGGTGTTGAAGCTTTCTGCTAAACCTTAGTATGGTATGAATGGATTTCTCATGCTGTATTTTGTCAAACTTAAAAAGGCAGTGTGCTTCAGTAAAAAAATATAAAGCTATTATGGAAATGATGGATAAATTATATAAAACAGTAAATTCGAGTACAATATGGTTGCCTGTTTCTGTCACAGAGTTTGTCTTTGCAATTTGGCATCTCTATTTTGCTCAAAACACCCACTTTTTGTATTAACTTTTTGTGACCATGCTTGGACAATTTTTGAAGGCTTAATTTCTCAAGTGGCGTTGAAAAGAAAGTGGATGTGTTTGCAACTTTTTTCTTTTTGGTCATATAACAAGATCCGTAGCATTGCCTGCATGTAGTGTGCTATGGTGTTTGGATAATAGAAGAAATAAATGGTTGAGATTGCTAATGCTTTGTGTCTGTGATTGTTACAAAGTAAAGAAAATGCACAAGAAATCTAGGTCACTCCTAAAAGGTTCACTGCAGAAGTGCAGAAAGAGGAATTATTCTCTAAATGGCAAAAGCCATATCTCCTCGTTTACTTAGGTCTAATTATCTGCACATATTCCTTGTTAACAAAAGAAAAACCGGCATGTTTTCCTGGGAGGAATGACACAGATACTTGAAAGCCTTACTGCAATGCTACATCACTTCAACCTTGAAACTTATTCCTACCTAAAACATGTAGAACCTCAGACCTCATTTGTACTGCAGGTTCCAGTGTTTGCCTCATTTCCTTCATTTACTGCATCGTCATCTGCATGCTCATCCTCGTTTTCTTCCTGATCGTCAGTATTATCATCACAATCTTCTTCGTCGTCATCATCATCGTCATCATCTTCCCGATCTACCTCACTGAGGATCTGTTCATCCTCATGGTGAATGAAGTTCAGCTTGAGACGACCACCTTCTCTGTATGCATGAAGGAACTCCTGGGTGGGAATTCTTATTTCTTTGAGGACAAACCTGCCGTTGTGCCTATAAGACTTGAAGCAAACCCAAGGCTTCCCACTCTTGCTTATGCAAGAAATTGGTGGAGGGAATCCTCCAACACCAGCACTCCTTGACTTCCTATGTCCACAAAACTGATTATCTGATGTTGCCATATAACATGGCTTTGTCGTGAAACTAACCTGCTCCTCTTGAGTATTTTGCCATTCTTCCCTCACGTTGCTACTCCTCGAGTCCTCAACATCGCCTGAGCTCTCAAAACCAAGCCCCTCTGTGCACAGTTGCAAGCTTTCTGAATTCATTGATGAAAAGCTGTCACTGCTTTTATGAGACCTGATGTAATTCTTCTCTGTACTTAAAAAAGATTCTTCCTTTGATATGGGGTTGATCTTCTGGTCAATCTCCCCACTTTTGTTGCCGTTGCACTCCTCAATAATCTTGGGTGGTGAATCAAAATTGACCAAAGATGATGATGAGAAAGATGTTGACACATGAGATGATGATGATGATGACAGTGGAGAATTGTCATTGAAATGAAGCTCTCCGAAGATCTCAGTGAAGGACGAGTTGTTGATGGGTGTGACAGGCTGAATGTTCCATGAGGAGAGGGGGTCGAGCAGTGTTGGGTTCTCGGCGGGCAATGGGGTCTCAAAGATGTGTTGGAGGCTTCCACAGGCAGCCATGGCGCTCCTGGTTTCTGCAGTATTCTAGCTCTAATGTTGCTTGAGAGAAAAGAAAGAGAGAGAGAGATTGTTCCAGAAAGAAATATAGAAGATGTGTTTTTGATGGTAGAGAGAAAAGAGGCACGGGATCAGGGTGAGTTGATTTGAAAAAATCAAATCGTGTTGTTGCTGTTATTTATGATCGGTGCTGATTTGGGGTATCCATCTGTCTTGGTTGGACTGGAATAAGGGATGGGTGGTGTTGATTCTCTGCCTCTATTTGGTAGGATATAATGTTACCAAGATTCGAAGAAAAATTGGATTGGATTACATACTCCTTTTGCCATTACTTGACAGGCAATCTGATCCATGAACTTCAATCCAAGGATTATTTATCGCCTATGATTTCGATCAGGTTCAATATATAACAAAATGTTCCAAAGTAGGTTATCAGATAGCCCCGGTAATAAAAGGCGTAGGTTAAAAGTCGACTACATATTTAACGGTTGTTTGCTATTGAGTTTTTGTTGTAACTTGAAAATATCTCATGTTAAACCGAAAAGGCCGATGGCATGGCCCAAATTAGGAATAATAGTTAAAAATATTTCAATCATTGAATTATTTTCCGCGTTAGTTGGAAAAGAAAAAGTTCCACAAAGAAATCATATTTTGAGTGGTCTTCTTGGAAACGGGCACGTGTGGGGGTCTATGCTAGTGATTTGATCTGCTAGATGATTTGAGTCCATAGACTGCGAATCTTTTCGTCCCATCTTTTGGTCTTTTACATTTTCTTTGTCCATGTCCCCTTACAGACGTATCTACTTATTATTGGAAGCTGCAATAGTTGAATATGTAGTTTTATAGTGGATGATATGAATTTGATTACTGATGTTCAGGTGACATTTTTCTTTTTCTTTTTTTTTTGTTGCCGAGTAGAAACAATAAACCAGAAGACAGGGCCTCGTGCAACCTCCTCTCTAACAATCAAAATGAAAAGAAAAACGAAAAAGTTAAGATGAGATATATATTCTGCAGGAAAGAAGAGAGTGATGTCTCATATATTGCAGCCTAGGCACCAGTTAGGAAAATCGGTTTGAAACAATATATGAGCGAGCTTTAAGATATATCATGGACCAAAAGCTTAATTCTTTGCAAGGATTTAATAACAGGTTTCTCAGCAAACAAATATGAAAAACCGCTCCAAGAGCAACTAAAGAGGTATTTCTCTACATCTTTTTACTGGCAAAAATTTATCTACAAATTTTTTTTTTGATGCAGTATCTACAAATTTCTTTGAACTTATTAATTGCCTATTCTTTTGTATAGATAAGGCTTACGGCCATCCCCGGTGACTACTGTAACATAAGGGTGAGTATTCTGATGGTTCCTTTCGGTAGCCACTTCCTTTCTGACCATGGCTGCAATCTGGCAGTCTAATGGAGACTTGCTTCCTTTATAACGGACTAACATGTTAGCAGGTCTATGTCCCAATTGTCAACATTTGTGCACATCGAAGTACCAAACTCCACTTGGTTTTTCATCATTGACGACAAATTCATTTACTTAAATCCAGGCGCCAGTCAATAATGACAAACCTAGTGGAATCACTTGCTATGACATTTTGACTTCTTGTGGCGTAGCTTTTGAAAGTTAGAAAAGGGATTCCAGAATTCAGTAACTACGTAACTGATGGTATCAAAATGAAATATGAACAGGTTAAGCAAATCACCCAGCAACACAGAGAACATGAATTAACGACTTGCAATTTTTGAAAATAATTAAACTTCATTGATGCAGTATGTCACAGAATTAGTTGAAGCGCAAGACGGGTCACGCTTTCATTATCACTAGGCTTTTATTAACACTTTTTTTTTGGACTCTGTCAGGGGAATCCAAAGCCTTCCTAAGCCCAAGATAAACTCATTCGACGTATGTGAAATGCTCTAACTGTGCATTGCAGTACAGTGTCTGGTCACTTTGACAGTTTCGGACTTTTATTAACACTTGTCTGATACAAACCAGCTCCACAGCTTGGTTTGCTAAGGCTCCATATTCTGATTTCAGTGGAGCTCCTTGAAACTGTTGGCTGCTTCTTAGATTGCCAAGAGATTACATTATATCTCAAGAGATTCCTTCTTAGATATTTGGTCATCTAGATTAACTGAATATGAAGGTGTTCCTCGTCGCACAGTGACAAATCTTTTCTATGTATCATTGAATTATTACTGAAAAAAAAAAGGATCATTTGTGTGTGTGTGTTTTTTTTTTAATGACAAAAAGTATCATATGCTTGCTTTTAAAATTAAAACAAAAACGGTCTTAATAAGCTAATAAAAGTGTTTTTTTTTTTCAAGTTTATTTTAATTAAATATACACCTAGTATGTTATGAGTAGAATTCACAAATCACGACCTTTTATTTATATTTATAAAAGAGAGACTTATTATCTTATTAGAAATTAAAAGTGCTTTTGGCAGGTACGCATGGCAAAAAGTTTAGGAACTGAAATCCCAGTTTGCCACTTGATTCGATTGTCAAGTAATGCTGACTTCTGTTCCACGAGGAAAAGTCCAATGACTCTTTGGAAGGAGCCACTATGCTTGGGACACTGGTCGGAAGAAACAAATTGTCCAAATTGCAATTACCAATGTAACAGGTGCTGGAGACTTTGTTTCCTTGTTTACACTACAGATGGCATGACTATGTCCCAGTTGTTTCCACTTGGTTTTTAGTGGACTGAAATTTCATTATGTGAGGTAAGATTATTATGTAAATGGCATTGGCAACAGGTTGTGGATAGAAACTGAACGTGAAAAAAGTGAATGTTTTATTACACGTTTTATTAAAACCTACATGAACAATTCATCAAATATGAACAGATTAAGCAACTCACCCACCAAACCAGATAGGCCTCATCAAAAAGCTCGTGGATCAAGTGGGCCGATAGAGGTCCGCCGGCCCGTGGGCTCAAAGCCCTGCCCGACCCATCAAAAAGCCCACTAAAGCCCGCCTAGGTAGGTAGCGGGCCGAGCTTGGTTTAGGAGTTCAAAATCTGGCCCGGCCCATAGGCCAAGCCCGCTAGGCTCAACCCGTTAGGCCCGGCCCGTAAAAGCCCGCAATATATATATATATATATATATATATAACTTTGCTCAGGTGAACAAAAATGTGAGGATTTCTGGTTTTGACCCATTTTCCGATCACATTTTCACATCTTAGCCGTTCAGTTTTTAGATCCTAATGTATAGATCATCTCTACAAAATTTCACCCAATTTGATGATCGTTAAGGCATCCAAAACTGCAATTTACACGAACGAACCAAATCTGTCAAACCGGAACCGTTCGTGTTAATTGTTGCAAATTGTAGTTTTGAATACCTTAACGATCATCAATTTGGCTGAAATTTTGCAGAGATGATCTATACATTATGACCTAAAAACTGAACGGCTAAGGTGTGAAAATATGATCGGAAACTGGATCAAAACCGGAAACCCGCACCTAAGCAAAAAGTGCGGACGTCCGCACCGGAGAATAGCTGTATATATATATATATATATATATATATACATATATATATATACATATATAACACAGAAACTGTTGTGCAGAACACCTAATTTCACTGAATTACTGGGAACTGCTCGGATAGAATTAAAAGTTGTACCCTATATGCACGGAAAGCCTCATGTGTCTAGTTTTTGAAAAAATTTACGGTTTGCGATTCCGATTTTTTTAGAAGGAGTTATGACAATTTAAGTGAAGACAGTTCAGCTTGAACGAGAATCTGCAACATCTTTTACAAGTTCATGTCTAGAACTGAACTTCACTGAATTACTGGGAACTGGTTGGATGGAATTAGGAGATGTACCATATATTCACGAAACGCCTCATGTGTCTAGTTTATGAGGAATATTACGGTTTGTGATTCCAACTTTTCTAGAAGGAGCTATGACAATTTAAGTGAAAGCAGTGCAGCTTGGACGAGAATCTTTAGTGTGCCATATCATCATTATTGAAGATTCAGGACTTTTAGACATGTTTATATATGTGTGTATGTGTTTATATATATATATATATATATATATATATGTGTGTGTGTGTATCTTTTGTGTGAGTGTGAATTTGTTGTAATTTGGCTTATGGTGAAATTGAAAGTTCTCATACTTCTATGTAGAATATATGCATATATATTCTGCATGTCATGACTATGGTTGACCAATTCGATCGGATTCGAAAATATAAAGAAATTAGCTAAATTTTTTACTACCCTCATAATTTATTATAATAATCTCATCCAACGGTCGGTTTTTTCATTTTATTTGCATTGATAGAGGTTGTCCTTTGGAGTGTATGATATATAAATATAGGTTTATAAGAGTAATTAAGTCTGACTTAGTTAATCGAATTCAAAACGAGAATCAAATTGGGTGAAACTTTTACAATCACCATAAAACATTACAATCTCTCCATCGACCGGTTAGTTTCTCCAAATTCATTTTTCACTTTATGTTTGCTTTAGAATGAACCTTTACACTTTAAATGTAATGTATAAGTTATACAACTTTATGAGGCAAATTGGTATAGACAAACGTATTAGTAATTAAAATAGAAATTTTTATCTTATATCCACTGTAATAACTGCAATTTCCATTTAAATTTTGTGTGATTGTGTTAAAACGATTATTGTACGATTTCACGAATGTTGCTCGATAATATTTCAATTTTTGAATTATCGAAGATTCGAAACGGTTATTTTAACGAAAAGCTTGAAATGCTCGATTTGAGAAATCGATTTTTTATACGTGCAAGATTTGGGAAAACTTCCTTCATTAAAGTTGTAGAGCTCGTCGATACGAGTCCGTGCATGTGTGGAACACAAAGATCGGTTTTTTTATGAATTAATTACGGCATTTACAAGAAATTTCCATTTTGGTATATATATTTTGGGAAATTTTCTGAAAATAGGGTTTCTATTTTCGGAAAGCCGCAACCCTCTCTCTATCTCTTTTGGCCGAACCCAGAAAAACAGAGCACGGCTTCACCGTGCTCTCTCTTCCTCCTCCGTCCAACTCAAGGCCTCAAACCTCTTTATTGGCTTCGCCTCGACCTTACGCAGCTGCCAGAGGCATCCTTGTGCTGCGACACGGCTGGCAGCGGCGGCGATGAGGCCTGAACGGATAAAGCTCGATTTTGTTTCGATCTCGATATCTCGAGTTATAGGTCACCATTTCACGTGATTCTCGGCTCATTGAACTCGCCTCAACTTCCTTAACAAGCACCAAGAAGGACCGGACCTGGGTCGATCATCTTCATCTTCGTCAGAGTTCGACTTGTTTAGATTGAAAAACAACCTTTCGATCCGGATATCTCGAGTTACAGACGATCATTTCTTGTGATTCTTGGCTTGGTGAACTCGCCTTGAGCTTTTGAACAAGTTTCCAGAAGAGATCGAGGCGTGAGGTTGCAGTTTTTACGTCTGATTCAAGCTCATCGGTTTCTGGAAAAATTCCGGCCACCCCGACTGTGTTTGGTAAATTTCGACCTCTTCCCTTTATTTTCTGGTCTTGTGCTAATTATGAAAGTTGCTCAAAATGATGAAACGAAGGGGAGAAGCTCGGCCCCGACACCATTGGTGGTGGTCGGTGGTGGCTCTGCCACTAACTCCGCGGCCCTTTCCGGCCACCTCCCAATGTCTAAAATATAGTTTCTGTACATTTTATGATTCTACGTTTCAATACGATCATTTCAGCATATTGTACGTATTTTTCGGATATCGTATGATTCAGTTATGAATTTTGAGATTTCGATCGTTAGATTTATGATCTGTGAAATTAGGACCATCCGATAGACTTGTAGTTTTGATATGATGATCATATAACTGTTCCAGTGGCTTTGTGTGGTCATGGGCGAAGATCCGACCGTTGGATCTTTGTAAAAGTGCAAAACGGTGATTAGGGAGGCGATTCGTGAGAATCTGTCCGTCGGATTTTCTTATAAATTAGAATTCGGCAGTTTAATGGTAGTGTAGTTATGTTTTGGAATTATTGGCTAAATTCAAATCACATTTGATTAGGTGATGGACGGATTATATTTGGGTGAGCTGTTTCGGTGTGAGTTATATTTTAATTGAAGACGCAGTGGGAGTATCGAGGTGAGTAAAACTCACGTGGTTCATTTTACGAACCGAATGCTTTAAATTATTTATTTTTGTAATTGTGTGAAAAATATTTGTGGATTAAATATTTGTTTTTAAAATCACATGGACTTGATCACTACTGTCCATAGGTAAGTAAAATGAATTTTAATTATACAAATGAATTTCACTATTTTCTTGTGTGAACTATAGATGGTATTAGTGGTCATTCCTGAGTAGATGATTACGTAGTATATATATATATATATATATATATATATATATATATTTACGTGGAATATATATATTGATTGGTGTGTTATTGAGTGATGATATGATTGAGTTGGAATGATAATTTGAATTATATTTCAAATGTTTAAATTTCATAATAATATTATGTATGTTGGATGAGTTGATTTCATTGTGTGAAAACATATTGTTGTACTCATTATGGATTTAGGGTCAAAGTAGTGGCCGGTATGGGGGAATCGGACGCTCTAATCCTAGGTGGATGATGGGATACGATTGGTTGAGTATGTACGATTATCGGACGTTCTAAATATGTATATAAGTATACATATTGATGAAATACAATAAATATAAATATGTCGGATGCCATAACCTAGTCTGTCATATACCGTATTTGTGTAAATACGATGTTGGGGTTTTGAGAAGAAAGATGTGAACTAGGATTTTGTGTTGATTAGTGATTTGGTGATTGATTGAGATTGTTGGTACTTTGTGGATGTGGAGATTGTGGAGTGTTGACTTGGGTGAAAATAATTATGATCTAATTAAATAACCGTTCTTTCTTTTTACTAATATGAGCTTTCAAAAGCTTACCGGGTTTTGTGTTGTTGCAATCCCAGTACACTATTCAAATGGTGTAGCGGATATTCCTGCATGTCAGGATAACCAGGGAGGTGACCGTGCAGTTTAGGAGTTGCAGTATTTATTTACTTTTCATTTGAGTGGTGAGTTTTGTTATGCTCATTTAGAGCTTTACATTGTTATGCTCATTTAGAGCTTTGCGGTTTATTTAGTGAGTGAGTTGTAATAATTAACTGAGACAAAATTCAGTTTTTGAAATTAAATTGTGTGGTGAGGTTGTTAAGGAAAAGAAATTTTCAGGATGGTTATTTTAAGTTGTAGTAATTCATGTTTCGGATTTTGAATTTTTATTCTAAAATTCAGGGCGTGACAGTTTGGTATCAGAGCGTAAGGTACATATTTGGTGATATGTCAATACTTTCCGAGTGATGGCCCGTCTGCAGCGGATCCCTATCGTGTGCTCTTCGGTATTGACAATGTCATTGAGTATGTGAGAGCGTTAGGTTGGCTAGGAACGTTAGCATGTCATAAGAACTTTAGGCGTTGTCTTGTATGCTTAGTTACTTGGTTAATATTGGCTTGCATTTGACTTATGCCATGTTTAAGTGTTATGCGTGTATTAATCAAGTATACCCTGCTTATTAGGTAATGGAGATTGAGGGGAACAAAGCTAGAGGTCGAGGTAGAGGCAGACCTCGTGGTAGGGGTAGAGGCTGAGGTAGGGGTAGGGCCCCTCCGATCGATGATGCATATGAGGCTGAGGTAGAGGCACCTTATGAGGATCAACATATTCCGCCCATGGGCATGGTCGATGATCCTGCTAGCTTGTTGGTACTGGAGAAGGAAATTACCCTCTTGGGAGCAACCAAATTTGGAGGAGGCACTGATCATATGGTTGCGGATAGATGGATTGAGGATTTGCAGACTTATTTTGATCTGTTTGATTGCAATGAGATTGATAAGAGGAAGCTAGCAGGTTTCATGCTGAAGGATAAGGCTAGGGTGTGGTGGAACGTCACACAGAGGAGTATAAAGGTACCTTGACATGGGATGGCTTTGAGAGGCTGTTCAGGGAGAAATACTTTCCAGCAGCTGTGAAGGAAAGGTTGGAACGGGAATTCCTGACACTTGTACAGGGGAAGATGACCGTGATCGAGTACGATGCGGAGTTCTCCAGGCTGTACAAGTATGTGAAGCAGATGGATGACGAAGACTTGGCCAAGAAGTTTCAGAGAGGGTTGAGCCCTTTGATTGAGCGTGATGTGGCCATCTTAGAGCTGAAGACCAAGAAAGAGATCTTGGCTATGGCACAGATCATTGAGCAGCAGAACCTGATTCGTAGAGAGAAGGAGTCTGCTAAGAGAGACTTCCAGGGTAAGGGAAAGGCCATAGCTAGAAGCAGTAGATCCAGAGACTTCATGGGTGGTTTCTGGAAGAAACAGAGAACTCAGTTCCAGCATCAGGCCCCAGCTAGGGCAGTAGTAGGCTCCTCACATTCAGGCTATGCCTATTAGGCAGATAGCACAAGTAGCTCCAGTGAAGTGCTTTAACTGTGGCGAGCCGGGCCATATCTCTAGTGTATGCACGAGACCACTGGGTAGGATGTGCTACAGCTGTGAACAGACAGGACACTAGGTCAGGGAGTGTCCCCGAAATGAGGGTAGAGTGCAGGGTAACCAGCAGAGGCAGCTACTGCCTGCACCTGCTAGAGTCTTTGCCATTTGTCAGGTAGGCACGGGAGTGGAAGGTACCTTATCTGTTTATCATTATCTTGCTAGAGTACTGTTTGATACAGGAGCCTCACAGTCCTTCATATCTAGTTCGGTTGTGGATGTATTGGGTTTGATTGCTATGCTTCTGACTGGATCATTATGTGTTACATCACCTCTCGGTGTGTCTCTTGAGCTTAGCATGTTTTGTGATGATTGCCCTATTGGGATTGGTGGTAGAGAGTTTTTTGCATCTTTGATTGTGATTCTAGATCACACGTATGATGTGATTTTGGGTATGGATTGGTCGAGCCCGAACCATGCTGTGATTGATTGCTTTAGGATGATTGTGTCCTTCCATGTTTCGGGACAACCGGTGTTTCATTACCGTTGTCTGAAGTCTGATATCGCCATGAGGGCAGGGATTTTGGCTCATATTGAATCAGGGAGTAGTACTTCAAAGATTACAGGGATTCCTGTAGTTTCAGAGTATGCTGACATGTTTTAGGAGATCCTTGGGTTACCTCCGAAAAGGGTAATGGACTTCTCCATTGATGTGATACCAGGTACTTCACCTGTGTTGAAAGCACCCTATCGAATAGCTCAAGCTAAACTTCAGGAGTTGAAGGTTCAGATTGAAGGCTTACTTGCACAAAGGTTCATTCAGGCTAGTGTATCTCCTTGGGGTGCACCAGTGTTGTTCGTGAAGAAGAAGGATAATTCACTTCGGTTATGTGTGGATTATCGACAGCTGAACAAGGTGATCATCAAGAATAGGTACCCTTTACCTAGGATTGATGACTTGTTCGATCAGCTTAGGGAGGCTACTATGTTCTCAAAGATTGATTTGAGATCTAGATATCACCAGTTAAGAGTGAAGGGTGAAGATATTCCAAAGACGGCGTTCAGGACCAGGTATCGACATTTTGCGTTCCTTGTCATGCCTTTTGGTCTCACGAATGCACCTGGAGCATTTATGGACTTGATGAACCGCACGTTCAGTCCCTACTTGGATCAGTTTGTGGTAGTGTTCGTTCACGACATCTTGATTTATTCAAGGTCGTCAGATGAGCATGAGAAACATTTGCGGATTGTGCTGCAGACATTGAGAAAGAGAAATTATTTGCCAAGTTTGAGAAGTGCGATTTCTGGTAGAGTGAAGTCAAGTTGCTTGGTCATGTGGTCTCGAAGGATGGAGTTTCTGTGGATCCTTCGAAGGTTAAAGCAGTGATGAGTTGGAGTCGCCCTGCTATGGTTACAGAAATTCGTAGTTTCCTTGGTTTGGCAGGGTATTACATGAGTTTCATTGAAGGATTTTCTGGTATTGCTTCGGCTTTTACCAAATTGACAAGGAAGGACACTCAGTTCGTGTGGTCGGATGAGTGTGAGAAGGCTTTCAATGAGCTGAAGACTAGATTGACTACAGCTCCGGTGTTGACTATTCCTACTACTGGTGGTGGATTAGTCATTTACAGCGATGCATCTCATCAGGGTTTGGGGTGTGTGTTGATGTAGAATGGTAGCGTCGTTGCTTATGGTTCTAGACAGTTGAAGGTACATGAGCGGAATTACCTCACTCATGATCTAGAGCTGGCAGCAGTGGTGTTTGCCTTGAAGATTTGGAGACACTATCTTATGGTGAGAAATTTGAACTCTTTTATGATCATAAGAGTTTGAAGTATCTATTCTCCCAGAAAGAATTGAATAGGAGGCAGAGAAGATGGATGGAGCTCATCAAGGACTATGATTTCACCTTGGAGTACCATCTCAGAAAGGCGAATGTAGTGGCAGATGCTTTGAGTAGGAAACCTCGAATAATCATGGCATCGATTATGGTGCGAGAATAGCGCATGTTAGAAGCTGCATCAGAGTTTGACCTTATGCCCGCAGGAGCAGGACATGGAATCTTTCTCGGTAGTATCACCTTCCAGCCCACCTTAATCTCCAGGATCACTCAGGGTCAGACACTTGATGAGTTTGCTCAGGCGAGGATTGCTGAGATGACTGCTGATTAGGATGTGGAGGGTCCTTCCGAGTGGATGATTGGGGCAGATGGAGGGTTGATATTTGGAGGGAGATTGTATATACCGTGTGTTGATAACCTCAGGGAAGAGGTCATGCGGGAAGCACATAGATCTCGATACACTATACATCCAGGAGGTACGAAAATGTATATGGATCTACGAAGACAGTTTTGGTGGTATGGTATGAAGAGGGATGTGGCAGAACATGTGTTGAAGTGTCTTACATGTCAACAGGTGAAGGCAGGGCATCAGAGACCCGCAGGAATGTTGAATCCCTTGCCGATTCCTGTTTGGAAATCAAAGATATCTCCATGGACTTTGTGACTAGATTGCCTAGGTCCAGACAAAGTTATGACTCGATTTGGGTAATTGTTGACCGGTTGACTAAGTCAGCACACCTTCTTCCGGTGGCAAAAACTTACTCAGGGGATGCGTTGTGTAGTTGTATGTGAAGGAAATAGTGAGGCTTCATGGAGTGCCTGTGACGATTGTCTCTGATCATGATGCTCGTTTCACTTCAGAATTCTGGCGTAGGTTCCATAAGACATTTGGTACATCTCTTGCCATGAGCACTGTATTTCACCCATAGACAGATGGGCAGACCGAGAGAGTGAACCAAGTGATGGAGGATATGCTTAGAGCTTGTGTTTTGGACTTTAAGAGAAGTTGGGCGGATCATTTGCCTTTGGTAGAGTTTGCCTACAACAACAGCTATCACTCCAATATCGGTATGGCCCCATACGAGGCTCTTTATGGTAGGCCATGTAGGACTCCTATATGTTGGGCAGAAGCAGGAGATAAAAGGTTCATCGGTCCTGAGATTGTATGCTCTGAGTAGACAGAAGAGTTATGCTGACTTAAAGAGGAGACCTTTAGAGTTAGAGACAGGCGATCATGTGTTCTTGAAAGTCTCACCTATGAAAGGTGTGGTGAGATTTGGCAAGAAGGGAAAACTCGCACCGAGGTATGTTGGACCCTTTGAGATTCTGGAAAGGGTTGGAAACTTGGCATATCGACTTGCTTTACCTGTTAGCATGTCGGGTGTGCACAATGTCTTCCATGTGTCTATGCTCAGGAAGTATGTCCGAGACGAGTCTCACGTGATTGATCATGGTACGATCGAAGTAAACACTGATATGACATTTGTAGTTGAACCTGTTCGTATCTTGGATAGGTCTACGAAGAAGCTTCGTAGGAAGGAGGTTGATCTTGTGAAGGTGTTGTGGAGTCATCATGACGAGGGTGATGCATCATGGGAATTAGAATCTGACATGAGAGTGAGGTATCCAAATCTCTTTGTGGAATTAGAATCTGACATGAGAGTGAGGTATCCAAATCTCTTTTAAGGGGGGTAGATTGTAATAACCGCAATTTCCATTTAAATTTCGTGTGATTGTGTTGAACTATTATTGTAGGATTTCACGAATGTTGCTCGATAATATTTCATTTTTTGAATTATCGAAGGTTCGAAAAAATTATTTTAACGAAAAGCTCGATTTGAGAAATCGACTTTTTATACGTGCAAAATTTGGGAAAACTTCCTTCATTAAAGTTGTAAAGCTCGTCGATACGAGTCCGTGCATATGTGGAACACTAAGATAGGATTTTTTTATGAATTAATTGCGGCATTTACAAGAAATTTCCATTTTGGTATATATATTTTGGGAAATTTTCGGAAAATAGGGTTTCTATTTTCGGAAAGCCGCAACCCTCTCTCTCTCTCGGCCGAACCCAGAAAAACAGAGCATGGCTTCACCGTGCTCTCTCTTCCTCCTCCGTCCACCTCAAGGCCTCAAACCTCTTCCATTGGCTTTGCCTCGACCTTGCGCAGCTGCCAGAGGCAGCCTTGCGCCGCGACACGGCCGGCAGCGGCGGCGATGAGGCCTGAACGGATAAAGCTCAATTTCGTTTCGATCTCGATATCTCGAGCTATAGATCACCATTTCACGTGATTCTTGGCTCATTGAACTAGCCTCAACTTCCTTAACAAGCACCAAGAAGGACCGGACCTGGGTCAATCGGCTTCATCTTCGTCGGAGTTCGACTTGTTTATATTGAAAAACAACCTTTCGATCCGGATATCTTGAGTTACAGATGATCATTTCTTGTGATTCTTGGCTTGGTGAACTCGCCTTGAGCTTCTGAACAAGTTTCCAGAAGATATCGAGGCGTGAGGTTGCAGTTTTTATGTCGGATTCAAGCTCGCCGGTTTCTGGAAAAATTTCGGCCACCCGGACTGTGTTTGGTAAATTTCGACCTCTTCCCGTTATTTTCTGGTCTTGTGCAAGTTATGAAAGTTGCTCAAAATGATGAAACGAAGGGGAAAAGCTCGGCCCCGACACCATTGGTGGTGGTTTGCGACGGCTCTGCCACTAATTCCGGTGGCCCTTTCCGGCCATCTCCGGAGGTCTAAAATATAGTTTCTGTACATTTTATGATTCTACGTTTCAATACGATCATTTCAGCATATTATACGTATTTTTCGGATATCGTATTATTTAGTTATGAATTTTGAGATTTCGATCGTTAGATTTATGATCTGTGAAATTAGGACCGTCCGATGGACTTGTAGTTTTGATATGATGATCATATGACTGTTCCAGTGGCTTTGTGTGGTCATGGGTTAAGATCCGACCGTTGGATCTTCGTATAAGTGCAAAATGGTGATTAGGGAGGCGATTCGTGAGAATCTGTCCGTTGGATTTTCTTATAAATTAGAATCCGGCCGTTTAATGGTAGTGTAGTTATGTTTTGGAATTATTGGCTAAATTCAAATCACATTTGATTAGGTGATTGACAGATTATATTTGGGTGAGCTGTTTCGGTGTGAGTTATATTTTAATTGAAGACGCAGCAGGAGTATCGAGGTGAGTAAAACTCACGTGGTTTGATTTTACGAACCGAATGCTTTAAATTATTTATTTTTATAATTGTGTGAAAAATATTTGTGGATTAAATATTTGTTTTTAAAATCACGTGGACTTGATCACTACTGTCCATAGGTAAGTAAAATGAATTTTAATTATACAAATGAATTTCACTATTTTCTTGTGTGAACTATAGATGGTATTAGTGGTCATTCCTGAGTAGATGATTATATATATATATATATATATATTTATGTGGAATATATATATTGATTGGTGTGTTATTGAGTGATGATATGATTGAGTTGGAATGATAATTTGAATTATATTTCAAATGCTTAAATTTCATAATATTATTATGTATGTTGGATGAGTTGATTTCATTGTGTGAAAACATATTGTTGTACTCATTATGGATTTAGGGTAAACGTAGTGACCGGTATGGGGGAATCGGACGCTCTAATCTTAGGTGAATGATGAGATACGATTGATTGAGTATGTACGATTATCGGACGTTCGAAATATGTATATAAGTATACATATTGATGAAATACGATAAAGATAAATATGTCGGATGCCATAACCTAGGTCAGGTGACGGGTTACGATTCAGTTAGAGCTCTAATCTGTCATATACCGTATTTGTATAAATATGATGTTGGGGTTTTGGGAAGAAAGATGTGAATTAGGATTTTGTGGTGATTTGTGATTTGGTGATTGATTGCGATTGTTGGTACTTCGTGAATGTAGAGATTGTGGAATGTTGACTTGGGTGAAAATAATTATGATTTAATTAAACAACCGTTTTTTATTTTTACTCATACGAGTTTTCAAAAGCTTACCGGGTTTTGTATTGTTGCAATCTCGGTACACTATTCAAATGGTGTAGCGGATAGTCCTACATGTCAGGATAACCAGGGAGGTGACCGTGCAGTTTAGGAGTTGAAGTATTTATTTACTTTTCATTTGAATGGTGAGTTTTGTTATGCTCATTTAGAGCTTTACATTGTTATGCTCATTTAGAGTTTTACAGTTTATTTGGTGAGTGAGTTGTAATAATTAACTGAGACTAAATTCGGTTTTTGAAATTAAATTGTGTGGTGAGGTTGTTAAGGAAAAGAAATTTTCAGGATGGTTATTTAAGTTGTAGTAATTCATGTTTCGGATTTTGAATTTTTATTCTAAAATTCAGGGCGTGCCATCCACTCACATCCATCGATGAAATTTTTACAAACATGATGTAAAAAAATAAGCATGTTTCGTAGTTGTCACGCCATCGGTCAACCAAGAAAACATACAAGTGACTAAAGTTGACTAATCTGATCGGGTTCGAAACTTTGGTGAAATTGATTAAATTTTTAACCACATGCATAGTCTGTTGTATTAAATCACATCTTTAGAGTGTATGATATATAAATATAGGTTTATAAGAGTAACTAAATTTGACCTAATTAATCGAATTCGAAACGAGAACCAAATTGGGTGAAATTTTTACAACCACCATAAAACATTACAATCTCTCCATCGAACGGTTAGTTTCTCCAAATTCATTTTTCACTTCATATTTGCTTTAGAATGAACCTCAACAATTTAAATGCAATGTATAAGTTATACAACTTTAGGAGGTAAATCGGTATAGATCAACGTATTTGTAATTAAATTTGAAATTTTTATCTTATGCCCACGCATATCCATTGGATAAATATTTACAAATGTGATGTAAAAAAATAAGCACGTTTGACGGTTATCACGCCATCGGTCAACCAAGAAAACATACAAGTGACTACAGTTGACCAATCCGATCGGGTTCGAAACTTTGTTGAAATTGACTAATTTTTAACCACACGCATAATTTATTGTCATAATCACATCCAACGGTTGGTTATTCCATTTTATTTGAATTGATAGAGGTTGCTCTTTAGAGTGTATGATATATAATATAGGTTTATAAGAGTAACTAAGTTTGACCTAGTTGATCGAATTTGTCACGCCCCGAATTTTAGAATAACAATTCAAAATCCGAAACATGAAAATACTACAAACTCAAAATAATCATCCTGAAAATTTCTTTTCATAACACCCTCACCACACGAAATAAAATCAAACCGAATTTAGTCTTGGTTAATTATTACATCTCAAATCCAAAATGTAATGTAAAGCTCTAAATGAGCATACACACCTCACATCTAAATGAAATCGCAAAACTGCTGTAACACCTAAGCAGCTCGGTTACCTCCCTGGTTATCCTGACCTGTAGGAATATCCGCTACACCATTGAATAGTGTACCGGGATTGCAACAACACAAAACCCGGTAAGCTTATGATAGCTTGTATGAGTAAAAGAAAGAACTGATACTTAATTTAATCTCATTTATTCCCACACACAGCAACACTCAATAATTTCCACATATGCAAGTACTAACAATCTCAATCAACACCAATTCAATATATCAAGCCAATCCAACTCACAACTTCCTTCACAACTCTCATCATCGTATTTATAAAAATACGGTACTTGACAGACTAGAGCTCTAACTGAATCGTAGCCCGTCACCTGGCCTAGGTTATGGCATCCGACATTTTTATCATTATCGTATTTCATCAATATGTATACCTATATACATATTTAGAAAGTCCGATAATTCCATATACTCAACCAATCGTATCCCATCATCCACCCAGGATTAGAGCGTCTGATTACCCCACACCGGTCACTACGTCGACCCTAAACCCATAAGCGTTCGGGTCGAGCTCCAACGAACGTGAAAACGTTCGACCCAGTTCCGGTCCTTCTTGGTGCTTGTAGAGGAAGTTGAGGCGAGCTCAATGAGCCAAGAATCAAGTGAAATGGTGGTGTGTAGCTCGAGATATCGAGATTAAACCGAAATCGACCCTTTTCGGTTCGGGCAGTGCCGCCGCCGCTACAGGCCGTGTCGCGGCGCAAGGCCGCCTCTGGCAGCTGCGCAAGGTCGAGACGAAGCTCCTGGAAGTGGTTTGAAGTCGTGGGGTGGCCGGACGAGCTGGTGGTGGCTTGTTCTTGTTTGCCTCTGTTTTCGGACGAGAGAGAGGGCGATGCGTGAGTTGAGAGAGAGGATGAACAGTCGGGTTTCCAAAAAAAGAAAAAGAGAGAGGCCGGTGGAAAATTAGGGTTTCCCAAAAAATTTCTATATATACGAGTTTCGAAAAACTTCTAAATTCGATAACTAAATCAGAAAAAATCCGATCTTTGTGTTCCGCACGTGTACGGACTCGTATCGACGAGCTCTACAACTTTCATGAAGGAAGTTTCTCCAAATTTCGTACGTAGAAAAAGTCGATTTCTCAAACCGAGTATTTCGAGCTTTTCGTTAAAAATAATTGTTTCGAAACTTCGATAAATGTAAAAGTGAATTATTATCGAACAACAATCGTTAAATCGTATAATAATCACTCAACACAATTATTCGAATTTAAAATGAAAATTGCAGGTATTACAATCTACACCCCTTAAAGGAATTTCGTCCCGAAATTCAAGTACCCAATTCCCCAAAAAGCTGTGGATACCTCGTCCTCATGTCAGATTCTAACTCCCATGATGCATCACCCTCATCATGATGACTCCACAACACCTTCACGAGATCAACTTCCTTCCTCTGAAGTTTCTTTGTAGACCTGTCCAAGATACGAACAGGTTCAACTACAAATGTCACATCCGAGTTCACTTCGATTGTACCGTGATCAATCACGTGAGACTAGTCTCGAACATACTTCCTGAGCATAGACACATGGAAGACATTGTGCACACCCGACATGCTAACAGGTAAAGCAAGACGATATGCCAAGTTACCAACCCTTTCTAGAATCTCAAAGGGTCCAACATACCTCGGTGCGAGTTTCCCCTTCTTGCCAAATCTCACCACACCTTTTATAGGTGAGACTTTCAAGAACACATGATCGCCTGTCTCAAACTCCAAAGGTCTCCTCTTCAAGTCAGCATAAATCTTCTGTCTACTCTGAGCGGTTCGGATTCTGTCCCGAATAGTAGTGACCTTCTCTGTAGTTTCCTGTACGATCTCAGGACCGATGAGCCCTTTATCCCCTGCTTCCGCCCAACAGATAGGAGTCCTACATGGCCTACCATAAAGAGCCTCGTATGGAACCATACCGATACTAGAGTGATAGCGGTTGTTGTAGGCAAACTTTACCAATGGCAGATGATCCGCCCAACTACCCTTAAAATCCAGAACACAGGCTCTGAGCATGTCCTCCATCACCTGATTCACTCTCTCGGTCTGTCCATCTGTTTGTGGGTGAAACGCAGTGCTCATAGCAAGAGACGTACCAAATGCCTTATGGAACCTACGCCAGAATTCTGAAGTGAAACGAGCATCACGATCAGAGACAATCGTTACAGGTACTCCATGAAGCCTCACTATCTCGTTCACGTACAACTTACACAATGCATCCCCTGAGTACGTTTTTGCCACCGGAAGGAAGTGTGCTGATTTAGTCAACTGATCAACAATCACCCAAATCGAGTCATAACTTTTCCTGGACCTGGGCAATCCAGTCACAAAGTCCATAGAGATGTCTTCCCATTTCCAAACAGGAATCGATAAAGGGTTCAGCATTCTTGCTGGTCTCTGATGCTCTGCCTTCACCTGTTGACAGGTAAGACACTTCGACACGTGTTCCGCCACATCCCTCTTCATACCATACCACCAAAACTGCCTTCGTAGATCCATATACATTTTAGTACCTCCTGGATGTATAGTATATAGAGACCTATGTGCTTCCTGCATGATCTCCTCTCTGAGGTTATCAACACTCGGTACATACAATCTCCCTCGAAATCTCAACCCTCCATCAGCCCCAATCCTCCACTCAGAACGACCCTCCATATCCGGGTCAACAGTCATCTCAGCAATCCTCGCCTGAGCAAACTCATCAAGTGTCTGACCCTGGATGATCCTGGAGATCAAGGTGGGCTGTAAGGTGATACTACCGAGAAAGATTCCCTGTCCTGCTCCTGCGAGCATAAGGTCGAACTCAGATGCAGCTTCTAACATGCGCCACTCCCGCACCATAATCGATGCCATGATTACCCGCGGTTTCCTACTCAAGGCATCCGCCACTACATTCGCCTTTCCGGGATGATACTCCAAGGTGAAATCATAGTCCTTAATGAGCTCCATCCATCTTCTCTGCCTCATGTTCAATTCCTTCTGGGAGAATAGATACTTCAAACTCTTGTGATCAGAAAAGAGTTCAAATTTCTCACCATAAAGATAGTGCCTCCAAATCTTCAAGGCAAACACCACTGCTGCTAGCTCTAGATCATGAGTGGGGTAATTCCGCTCATGTACCTTCAACTGTCTAGAACCATAAGCAACGACACTACCATTCTGCATCAACACACACCCCAAACCCTGATGAGATGCATCGCTGTAAATGACTAATCCACCACCACTAGAAGGAATAGTCAACACCGGAGCTGTAGTCAATCTAGTCTTCAGCTCAATGAAAGCCTTCTCACACTCATCCGACCATACGAACTGAGTATCTTTCCTGGTCAATTTGGTCAAAGCCGAAGCAATACCAGAAAACCCTTCAATGAAGCGCCTGTAATACCCGGCCAGTCCAAGGAAGCTACGGATTTCTGTAACTGTAGTAGGGCGACTCCAACTCATCACTGCTTCAACCTTCGAAGGATCCACAGAAACTCCATCATTTGAGACCACATGACCAAGGAACTTGACTTCACTCTGCCAGAAATCGCACTTCTCGAACTTGGCAAATAGTTTCTGCTCTCTCAACGTCTGCAGCACTATCCGCAGATGCCTCTCATGCTCAGCTGACGACCTTGAATAAATCAAGATGTCATCAACGAACACTACCACAAACTGATCCAAGTAAGGACTGAACGTACGGTTCATCAAATCCATAAATGCTGCGGGGGCATTCGTGAGACCAAAAGGCATGACAAGAAACTCAAAATGTCCATACATGGTCCTGAACGCCGTCTTTGGGATATCTTCCTCCTTCACCCTCAACTGGTGATATCCAGACCTCAAGTCAATCTTCGAGAACACAGTAGCTTCTCTAAGCTGATCGAACAAGTCATCAATCCTAGGTAAAGGGTACCTATTCTTGATGGTCACCTTGTTCAACTGTCGATAATCCACACATAGACGAAGTGAACTATCCTTCTTCTTCACAAACAACACTGGTGCGCCCCAAGGAGACACACTTGCCTGAATGAACCCTTGTGCAAGTAAGCCCTCAATCTGAACCTTTAACTCCTGAAGTTCAGCTGGAGCCATTCGATAAGGTGCTTTTGACACAGGTGAAGTACCTGGTATCACATCAATGGAGAAGTCCATTACCCTTTTCAGAGGTAACCCAGGTATCTCCTGAAACACGTCTTCATACTCTGAAACTACAGGAATCCCTGTAATCTTTGAAGTACTACTCCCTGATTCAATATGGGCCAAAATCCCTATCCTCATGGTGATGTCAGACTTGAAACAATGGTAATGAAACACCGGTTGTCCCGGAACATGGAAGGACACAATCATCCTAAAGCAATCAATCACAGCATGGTTCGGGCTCAACCAATCCATACCCAAAATCACATCATACGTGTGATCCGGAATCACAATCAAAGACGTAGAGAACTCTCTGCCACCAATCCCAATCGGGCAATCATCACAAAGCATGCTAAGCTCAAGAGACACACCGAGAGGTGATGTAACACACAATGATCTAGTCAGAGGCATAGCAATCAAACCCAAAACATCCACAACCGAACTAGATATGAAAGAGTGTGAGGCTCCCGTATCAAACAGTACTCTAGCAAGAAAGTGATAAACAGATAAGGTACCTTCCACTCTTGTGCCTGCCTGACCGATGGCAAAGACTCTAGCGTGAGCAGGTGGTAGCTGCCTCTGCTGGTTACCCTGCACTCTACCCTGATCCCGAGGACACTCCCTAGCCTGATGCCCTGCTTGTCCACAGCTGTAGCATATCCTACCCCGTGGTTTCGTGCATGCACGAGAGATGTGGCCCGGCTATCCACAGTTAAAGCACTTCACCGGAGCTGCTGGTGCTATCTGCCTAATAGGCATAACCTGAACTTGAGGAGCTACTGCTGCCCTAGCTGGAGCCTGATGCTGGAACTGAGTTCTCTGTCTCTTCCAGAACCCACCCCTGAGGTCTCTAGCTCTACTGCTTCCTGCTATGGCCTTTCCCTTGCCCTGGGAATCTCTCTCAGCAAACTCCTTCTCTCTACGAATCAGGTTCTGCTGCTCAATGATATGTGCCTCAGCCAAGATCTCTCTCTTGGTCTTCAGCTCCAAGATGGCTACATCACGCTCAATCGAAGGACTCAACCCTCTCTGAAACTTCTTGGCCAAGTCCTCATCCTCCATCTGCCTCACATACTTGTACAATCTGGAGAACTCCGCATCATACTCAATTACAGTCATCTTCCCCTGTACAAGTGCAAGGAACTCTCGCTCCAACCTCTCCTTCACTGCTGGTGGAAAGTACTTCTCTCTGAACAACCTCTCAAAGCCGTCCCATGTCAAGGTTGACACCTCAATGCTCCTCTGAGTGACGTTCCACCACACCCTAGCCTCATCCTTCAGCATGAAAGCGGCTAGCTTCCTCTTGTCGGTCTCAGTGCAATCAAGCAGATCAAAATAGGTCTGCAAATCCTCTATCCAACGATCCACCACCATATAATCAGTGCCTCCTCCAAACTTGGTTGCTCCCAAGCGAGTAATTTCCCTTGCTAGCATCAGCAAGCGAGCAGGATTATCAACCACAGCCACAGGAGGAATAGGCTGATCCTCATAAGGTGCATCTTCCTCTGACTCGAATACTTCTTCGACTGGAGGGGCCCTACCCCTTCCTCGGCCTATACCCCTGCCACGAGGTCTACCTCTACCCCGACCTCTGGCTTCGTTTCCCTCAATCTCCATTACCTAATAAGCATGACATACTTGATTAATACACGCATAACACTTAAACAAAGCATAAGTCAAATGCAAGTCCATATTAACCAAGTACTGATCATACATAACGATGCCTAAATTTCTTAAAAGTACTAACGTTCCTAGCCAACCTAACGCACTCACATACCCAATGACATTGTCAATATCGAAGAGCACACGATGGGGATCCGCTGCAGACGGGCCATCACTCGGTAAGTATTGACATATCACCAAATATGTACCTTACGCTCTGATACCAAACTGTCACGCCCCGAATTTTAGAATAACAATTCAAAATCCGAAACATGAAAATACTACAAACTCAAAATAATCATCCTGAAAATTTCTTTTCATAACACCCTCACCACACGAAATAAAATCAAACCGAATTTAGTCTCGGTTAATTATTACATCTCAAATCCAAAATGTAATGTAAAGCTCTAAATGAGCATACACACCTCACATCTAAATGAAATAGCAAAACTGCTGTAACACCTAAGCAGCTCGGTTACCTCCCTTGTTATCCTGACCTGCAGGAATATCCGCTACACCATTGAATAGTGTACCGGGATTGCAACAACACAAAACCCGGTAAGCTTATGATAGCTTGTATGAGTAAAAGAAAGAACTGATACTTAATTTAATTTCATTTATTCCCACACACAGCAACACTCAATAATTTCCACATATGCAAGTACTAACAATCTCAATCAACACCAATTCAATATATCAAGACAATCCAACTCACAACTTCCTTCACAACTCTCATCATCGTATTTATAAAAATATGGTACTTGACAGACTAGAGCTCTAACTGAATCGTAGCCCGTCACCTGGCCTAGGTTATGGCATCCGACATTTTTATCATTATCGTATTTCATCAATATGTATACCTATATACATATTTAGAAAGTCCGATAATTCCATATACTCAACCAATCGTATCCCATCATCCACCCAGGATTAGAGCGTCCGATTACCCCACACCGGTCACTATGTCGACCCTAAACCCATAAATGAACACAACATATAAAATCACATACTGAAATCAACCCAACCAAGATACGCCATATTATTATGGAATTACACAATTGAAATATAATCAATTCATCAATTCAGCCAATCATATCTTCACTCAACAATATATATTTTCCACGTAAATATATATATACGTAATCATCCACTCAGGAATGACCACTAATACCATCTATAGTTCACACAAGAAAATCATGAAATTCATTTGTATAATTAAAATTCATTTTACTTACCTATGGACCGTGGTGATTCAAGTCCATGAAATTTTAAAGCAAATATTTTTCACACAATGACTAAAAATAAATAAATTCAAACGCTCGGTTCGTAATATGAACCATGTGAGTTTTACTCACCTCGAAATTCCCGCTGCGTCTTCAATATAATTATAATTATATTTAACGCCGAAATAGCCCACTCAAATAAAATCCATCAATCACCTAACCAAATATGATTCGAATTTAGCCAACAATTTCAACACATAAATTAACTACCATTTAACGGCCGGATTCCAATTTACATTAAAATCCGACGAGCGGTTTCTCACGAATCGCTTCCCTAATTACCGTTTTGCACATATACGAAGATCCAACGGTCGGATCTTCGCCCATGACCTACACAAAGCCTCTGGGACAGTCTTATAATCATCATAACAAATTTACAAGTTCATCCGACGGTCCTAATTTCACAGATCAAAAATCTAACGATCGAAATCGATCGAAATCACAAAATTCATAACTAATTCATACGATATCCGAAAAATGCGTATAATACGTCAAAATGATCGTATCGAAACATAGAATCATAAAATGGATAGAAACCAAATTTTAGACCTCCGGAGGTGGCCGGAAAGGGCCGCCGGAGTTAGGGACAGAGCCTCCACCGACCACCGCCAATGGTGTCGGGGCTGAGCTTGTCCCATTCGTTTCATCATTCTGAGCAACTTTCATAACTAGCACAAGACCTAAAAATGACGGGAAGGGATCGAAAAGTACCAATTACAATCGGCGGCCGGAAAAATTCCAGAAACCGGCGAGCTTGAAAACTGACGTGAAAACTGCAACCTCAGGCCCCGATCCCTTCTGGAAACTTGTTCAGAACTTCCTTGCGAACTCAACAAGACAAGAATCACAAGAAACGATAGTGTATAGCTCGAGATATCTTGATCGAAAGCTTCGGTGTTTCAATCCGTTCGGGTCGAGCTCCAACGAACGTGAAAACGTTCGACCCAGTTCCGGTCCTTCTTGGTGCTTGTAGAGGAAGTTGAGGCGAGCTCAATGAGCCAAGAATCAAGTGAAATGGTGGTGTGTAGCTCGAGATATCGAGATCGAACCGAAATCGACCCTTTTCAGTTCGGGTCGTGCCGCCGCCGCTACAAGCCGTGTCGCGGCGCAAGGCCGCCTCTGGCAGCTGCGCAAGGTCGAGACGAAGCTCTTGGAAGTGGTTTGAAGTCGTGGGATGGCCGGACGAGCTGGTGGTGGCTTGTTCTTGTTTGCCTCTGTTTTCGACCGAGAGAGAGGGCGATGCGTGAGTTGAGAGAGAGGATGAACAGTCGGGTTTCCAAAAAAAGAAAAAGAGAGAGGCCGGTGGAAAATTAGGGTTTCCCAAAAAATTTCTATATATACGAGTTTCAGAAAACTTCTAAATTCGATAACTAAATCAGAAAAAATCCGATCTTTGTGTTCCACACAGTGTGCGGACTCGTATCGACGAGCTCTACAACTTTCATGAAGGAAGTTTCTCCAAATTTCGTACGTAGAAAAAGTCGATTTCTCAAACCGAGTATTTCGAGCTTTTCGTTAAAAATAATTGTTTCGAAACTTCGATAAATGTAAAAGTGAATTATTATCGAACAACAATCGTTAAATCGTATAATAATCACTCAACACAATTACTCGAATTTAAAATGAAAATTGCGGGTATTACAGAATTCGAAACGAGAACCAAATTGAGTGAAATTTTTACAACCACCATAAAACATTACAATCTCTCCATCGTCCGGTTGGTTTCTCCAAATTCATTTTCCATTTCATGTTTGCTTTAGAATAAACCTCAACAATTTAAATGCAATGTATAAGTTATACAACTTTAGAAGGCAAATTGGTATAGACCAACGTATTTGTAATTAAATTTGAAATTTTTATCTTATATCTACGCACATCCATCGATGAAATATTTAAAAATGTGATGTAAAAAATTAGCACGTTTTGCGGTTGTCAAACCATCGGTTAACTAAGAAAACATATAAGTGACTATGGTTGACCAATCCGATCGGGTTCGAAACTATGGTGAAATTGACTAAATTTTTAACCACATGCATAATTTATTATAATAATCACATCAAACGATTGGTTTTTCTATTTTATTTGAATTGATAAAGGTTACTCTTTAGAGTGTATGATATATAATAAAGGTTTATAGGAGTAACTAAGTTTGACCTAATTGATCGAATTCGAAACGAGAACCAAATTGGGTGAAATTTTTATAACCACCATTTTAAACATTACAATCTCTCTATCGTCCGGTTGGTTTCTCCAAATTCATTTTCCACTTCATGTTTGTTTTAGAATAAACTTCAACAATTTAAATGCAATGTATAAGTTATACAACTTTAGAAGACAAATTGGTATAAACCAACGTATTTTTAATTAAATTTAATTTTTTTATCTTATATCTAAATGCAAAGCCCGACCCGGAAAAACTCGCAAGGTCATGCCCGATCCGGCCCGAAAAAAGCCCGCAAGACCCGCTTTATATTAATGGACTTGGATCATTTGATTTACAATAAAATCCGGCTCGACCCGGTCCGTAATTATTTAAAAATATAACAAGACCCGGTCCGTTGACGAGGCCTAAAACAATTCACAAACTTTTCTCACAATTTTTTACATATATAACAATTCACAAAACTCTTCTCCCAAATTTTGAAATCAATTAAACTTAGATTCACAGTATGTCATAGAATCAGTTGATGCACAATGTGGGTTAGGCTTCATTTACCGCCAGGCTTCAAATAGCTCCCTCCTTGAATCTATGCGACTCAGGTTGCTGATTTTCCTAGCCTTCTCAACAGCCCCTGATCCCCATACTGCAGCTTGCTGATCACTTACTCTTTCAGGTCCCATTTTGAAAGTTGAATTATTCAATTGATCAGGGCAGTCCCCTTGAACTTCAATTGTCATGGCGTTTACAGCTTCCATTTCATTACCCGAAGTGTCAACTTGATCAGAAGTACCACAACCGTCCCTGCCATTAGGAATTAGGTTCTCAACCAGGCCCTCTTCATTATCTTCGACAACATCTTCACGGCATGATTGCGAACAGCTCTGGTCTCCATTCTCATCAGCAGGTTCTACACAAAAGACACGGGCCTCTATCACATTTTCTTTCCTTTCTCGCAGCGTCTTCAGAACAAGAATCTTGAGGAAGTTCATCACTTGAACAGCATACATCAGTGCAGTCAAAGGATCTGCCACCTAAAACCCAACAAGTCAAAATCTGCAGATGCTCCAACCATTAACATAAATCTCACTGGCCACTGCTATTAGTGGTTTTAAACATATGATTAAAAGTGATATGATTGATTGTACAAATGCTCATAAATCATCTGTTGATAAATTAGCACGGATGCCATCATCAAAATTTTAGATGCATGGAGGATGGGAGGTGAAAGATACTATAACAAACTAACATCAAAACTTGGACATAACAAAATGAGAGCTTCACCGGAAGCCTAAACTGAAGAAACAATAAGAACACGTTGATTTGATTATTAGAAAGTCCCTCTGCTAACTTTGAGAAGAATTATGTGCCTGCTACTATTAGGGGTATGTCATATGCAGTCTTCACTCTTCAGATAAAGAAAGAGAAAACAGAAACAGGACTAAACAAACACACCTGAGTCATGTTCGGTGCAAAAACCATGGCAATGTTGCGCACATTCATCTTGTTTAGATGTTCGTGTTCGACAACATCAGCCATAAGGTTGACCGCCCAATCCAATAGAGCAAATTCAGTAGAGGGTAGAAGCCTCACAAGCTCTAAGCAGTCATCTTCTGTCTGGCACTGCATTACCTGCTCAGGGGCTAGAGAATCCAGAAGCCTAACTGGGAGTTCCCTAAACCAAGCCTAAACAACCAAATTTATACATCAGATGAAAATACCAAGATGAGGCAAACAAGGACACTTTGTTTTCTTAGGGGTGTTCTCAGCTGAATCATGGAGGCATACAGATGTCACTCACAACCATGAACAAGAAATGAAGATGAGCATTCAAGTCAAGGAAAGATCCTAAAGTCCTAGCATGTCCACCAGAATGAAGAATAACAGGGAGCATATGAAATTTCTCCAGACATGTGCACCACTAGAAAAGGTTCCTCAAGATTTGACTTGTAAAAGAAAAAGCATGATAGAATGTAATGATTACAATTTAGAAATGGAAGAAAAAAAACATCCAACTACTAAGAAATTGCTGATTTTACAATCTAACAGCTACAAGCACAATGAACATCATTTATTGAAATCCATTAGACTACAAGTTCAGCAATGATTTGAAAATGCTAAACGACATTGCTGTCAACCATATGGCTTTATTATTGCTCAGTAATTATTGAGATCATGAATTTACTGGGACACTGCAGCCCAGTAGTAAACTTATCTGTCTCCAAAGGTCTGTCCTAGGTTTTAGCTCAAGAAAGTGTCCCTTTTTGCCTAGCAAAAGGGAATAGTAAACTTGGTGGACAGAGAGAAGACAAATAGAGAGTAAGGGACGTGGAGACAAAGATAGAGAGAGAGAGAGAGAGAAGAGAAAGGGAGAAAGAAGAGAGGAAGACTTGAACCATAGGATCTCAATATGATTCAGTTTTTTCCCAAAAGTGTTGAATAATAGGCTCATAGCCAATTCATAAGGGCAATCTGAGAATCTTAATAAAATAGATTCATAAAAAATTCCTCTATGAAACAAACCAACAAATTTACTTCACCAAAACAAAAAAAAAAAAAAAAAAAAAACCAACAAATTTACTTCCAATCAAATTCCCAAATTAAATAAACTCAGAATCTCATAATTCGTTTAGGATTTACCATTCTTGATTGTACTAGAAGAACTTGACCCGGTGAATTAAAATTCTGGTAGAGTTAACAAAACATGAACTTGCAATGCAGCAAAGGATCTAATAAATTCAAGAATATTTTCAACACTAAATGTTCTTGATGAAAAGGTACAAAAGACAGTGACAACTGATAATTGAAGTAAATGAAAGTACAACAAAAGAGGTCCAAGGGTGCCCTGATAAAGTGCGCCAAGTCATTCCAGTTATATAACATAGAAAAGCCAGATTTCGAATTCATCCTTGACCTAAGGAACAAGCAATAATATTTTTATAACATCTTGCTTAGAAATATATCTGCAGATGTACATTTCAACAGAGCTGCTATTTTCTTGAAGGCGAGTATTGAATTTTCCTTTTGGTTGGTATTTCAGGTGATAATAATTACCTCATTTACCTGTGATGTGTCCAAAAAAATTAGAGCCTTTACATGTTTATCTCTACATTGCTCCTTGTTGAGGTCTTGCAACAGGACAGATTTGTTTAAGATAAATTGAACTGTTTGTGGTAGTCCTTTTGGTAACTACGTTTCTAAAAACCTTGGAAAGAAAATAATCATTCCAAAGAAAGGCATTTATCTGTCAAATTCCTAATAGAATGATAATCTAAATCACTCTTTTCCATGATTCCAAAACACAGATATTCAACTTCATCCCCTCTGTCACTATTGTCACTGAGATTTCCTTCACATATTTATCTGAAAAAGCATATGAAAAAAATGCAATAAAGTACCAATCCCAATGCCATACCTTGGTAAGCCCTGCCAAGCAGTGTATATCAATGCCTTCTGGTACATCTCCCCTGTTTAATTGGCCTCTTATATGCTCCTCTTGACTGTTTTCTCCATTAATTCTGAATATCCCTTCTACCTATGTGCATACAACTTGACAATATCAAGGCCACTACTTAGTATATTTAACCTATATATTATGCGCAGAGCCGCAGAACTACCATATGTCACACAGAGAATACAATAGATGAAACAGAAGTAATGTTTTTCCCAATTCCCAGCAATTAGGATTGCATAACAAAATTACAGTAGCGTTTGATATAGAGCATCACGATACATATATGAATACTAGTGAGAGAAGGGTACAGATGCATACCTGTAGACCTCCTTCAGCATACAACCGCCCTTGCATAAGCAAGAGAATTGTTGGCACGCTATTCCCTCTAGAGTCATAAGACAACTGCATGGATTTGGTAGATACTCCAAAAACAGTCCGACTGAAGATGAAAAATTTTAAAATCACGGATAAACATAGAGGCAGAAAGACAGTAGTTGAATCGACAATGACAAAATCTAAGACTTACTTCTCCAGAAAACAAAAAAATACGGCAGTAGTTAAATGATACACAATTAATTAAAAGAAAAACTGGCATTAGCTTTCACATCAGATACAATTGCAAAGTTTCATCCATTCATATGCGGATGGTGCCGAATGAGATGAAATTGTAATTTCATTGAAGCAGTTCGTAACTAGATTATTGACCCCATTTTACCACATTCCTGGGTATAAGCAAACTAACAGAACAGGGAAAGTAGACAACCTCATAGAAACTTCAATGCAAAGGAAAGTAAAACTCTACATGTAAAACTCACAAAATCTAACAACTCCCAAAACCAATGCAGGTAAAATTCACCACACCAAAACCCTCAATTTCTCAATTGCAGTAATTTGTTAAACCGCAAATTCACATACAAGAAAAGTTGATCAAGAAGGTACCTTGCACTAGGAGGCCTAGTGGGCAGTTCAGGCTCAAACTCAACAGGCAGACCCAAGAAGCCATTGAACCTATCAAAGGTGACATGTGCCACGTGGCGCACATTGGTAGGCCAGCTGATCTCCATGGCACAAAGCTCCCTCCTTTCCCTCTTGCAAGGACTCAGAGACTTCCTGAAAAACGTGACCAGCAATGCCAACAGGGACAGCTGCGTCACAGTCCGTCACCCAAGACTCGTCTCTCGGGGGTGCGCAGGTTAAAGAAGACGGCGTTGCGGAGGTTAAGGAGGGTGGAGGAGCAGAAGAGGAAGAAGAGGTGGTGGTGGGTGGTGTTGAAGATGAAGAGAAATGGTCAGAATGAGAATGGAGGACGAGCTCTGTCATGGCTGGCAAGCGAAAGCGACCCTTTATGTTTCTAGAAAAGAATAAACAAGATGAAACAGAGAGACCGTTTCCAAGACTGAACGCTTTGGTTTTTTGGTTTGAGAAATCCAACAAGATGCTAAAGAAAGACCGGGTCTTGAAGAAGGTTTTGAGTCAGAGAGAAAGAGAGAGAGGAATGTGGGACGTGAGTGTCATTAACCGAAATAAAAATGGGTTTTCTTTGTTGAACCAGAAAAGGAACGACAGTGAGTCGTTAACAACAGAGAGGAAGAGGAAGTTGAATTTTGTTGGGGATGGTATTCAGTTGGACTATCATTTTCTACGTGTAAACCTTTTTCTCTTTTTGGCTCAAACGATTGGCTAGCTACTCTATTGATATGGGGTGAGCATTTTGATTTTTTTAATTTTTTTTTTTGAAGAATATATATATATAAATTGGAGAAATTCAGCCGTATCATGTGACAGTTATGCTGAAGGCCCTAAACCCTAAACCAATCAAAGGATAGAAATTCTTCTTCTTATTCTGAAATTATCATTGCTTTTTAAAAGTGAAATACCCTTGCTAGTAAGGTCCTGATATATTGATCAGCTATATCACTTGCACTGTACCACCAAGTGGTACAACTGACGTACGTAAGAATCTCTTTATAAATTGTTGGTTGTAATCTAGTTTTGTTCTACTCATCCTTGATGTTGGTAAGATTTGAATTTCTGAAATCCACGATTTTATTTACTCTAGTTAACTAAAATAAACATGAGATAAGTAACTAATCATATTTCAAATTTATGTTATTGTAATAAAAAAAACTAAAATATGTGTAGTGAGAGTTTTGGATGTACTGTTGTGGGTATTCTTCGTCAAAAACAACTAGGGTTTTCTCTTAACTTTTGTCCTTGATCAACCTTAGACCATCTCCAACAGAGAGGTTTTTCGCCAGATGGACAACGTAACGGTAGGAAATGACATAGCAATCCATCTTCAACAAATCTGTTAAATCCTACATGGATTTGACATATCAACCCAGTCAGTCAAATTTGACAGTTCTCTCCAACTCTGTCAAATTTTTCTTTTCTCCCTCTTTCCTTATGTGTTCTTATCTCTTTCTCTCTTTCGTTTTACCTGGAACAAAGCCACTCATCGCAAACCTTCATCACTACAAGAGAAAATAGCAAAAGCGAGGAATTTCATTGTGACAACCCAAAAATCATCGCAAAAACTTGGCAAATACGAGAAAATTTCAGTTGCCGCACATGATCCCATCAGCGACAACCAATTTGTCACATAAAGTAGGTATTTGCGACAAATTGACAGTTGTTGCCCATTTGACATTATGCGACACCCAATTCCTCACAAAATGTCAATTAGGCGACAATTTCTACCAACTGTCGGTTAATGTTTGTGTGACAACTTTAACTTCTTCACAAAAGATTAATTTTGCGATGATTTCCGCTGATTGTCGTTTAATCTTTCTGTGGCAACTAGATTTTTGTTGCTGAAGATTGATTCAGTGACCACTTCTGTGAGTTTTCGGTACATGATTATGTGACAACCTTACCTTCCTCGCTGAAAATCAATTTGGCGACAACTTTAATAGGTTTTTGCTTAATGTTTATGTGACAATTTGAATTGCCTCACTGAAAACTAATTATGCAATGACTTCTACTATTTGTCGGTTAATGTTTATGTGAAAACTTTAATTTTCACGCAAAAGACCTATAAGGTGACGACTTTTATAGGTTGTCGCTTGATGATTATGTGTGTCACGCCCCGAATTTCGAATAATAAATTCAAATCCGAAACATGAATACAACTAAACAAATCACGTCCTAATTTTTTTCTCAAAACCAATATCTCATAAAACCATAACAAAAACCTCGTAGCAAACTATCTCTCGAGTCAATTATTACAATACTAACATAAATAAAATGTTCTGCTCACAAGAGTCTACAAAAACACACCAAAATAGACCAAGTGCTGGTCTCAACCCTGCTGTCCTACACAGCTCGCTCACCACTCTGATTATCCTGACCTGCAGGATTATCCGCTACACCATTTGAATAGTGTACCGGGATTGCAACAACACAAAACCCGGTAAGCTTTCTGAAAGCTCGTGTGAGTAAATAAGAATGAACGGTTGATTTATTAGACCACAACTCATTTATCTCAAGTAAACATCCAACAATCTCAACAACCACAAGCAACATCAATCCAACACACATGAAACAACATGGAACACATTTCCACAATCACCAAATCACAACTCTCGCCACTTTGGCACCTAATCACAACTATCGCCACTTTGGCACCCACGTTAGAGCTCTAACTGTCTCGTTACCTCTGACACCTTGGCCCAGGTCAAGTAACGGCATCTCCAGGTTACTCAGTAACCCGCGAACTTTGGACCATTTCATGTCCTCAGAACAATATATCCCCGTTATTATTTAACGGTCGAACTTTGGACCTCTCTGTCCTCAGAACACATACACTCCGGTTATCATTAACCAAAGATCCTTAGACCATTCGATCCTCGGAATCCTACGTTTCTCTACCTTCTATTCAACTCACAAAATCAACATGTTTATCACCAACATTTATCAAATATTAACAACATAATTAAAATCATATTATCAACATTATCAACAACATATTAACACGATTCCACACCTCAAGGTCACACCATTCAATATATAATCACGTAAATATATATATACGTAACCATCCACACAAGAATGATCACTAATACCAACTATAGTTCACATGATACAAAATCAAGAAATTCATTTTTTTTATACTTTAAAACACATTTCTTAAAAACCATTTTCTCACACATCACAATAAATTGAGCAATTAAGGAAATTCGGTTCGTAAATGAACCAAGTGAGATTCACTCACCTCTAAACTCCCGCTGCGTCTTCTTACAGCCCAAAATACGATTCACAATCGTCCGCTAACAAATCCGTCAAATACCTAATCAAAACGATAATTAACTTAGCGTATAATTTCCAAAAACACACTTATATGAAGATCCCACGGTCGGATCTTCACCCGTGACCACACAAGGTCACCGGGACAGTCCTACGATCATTATATCAAAACTAGAATTCTATCGGACGGTCCAAACTTCATAAATCACAAATTGAGCGATCGAAATCAATCGAAATCGTAAAATTCATAACTAATTCATACGATATCCAAAATTCGCATGCTATATATCAAAATGATCGTATCGACATGTAGAATCTAAAAATGAGCAGAAACTACTCATGACACCCCCGGAGGTGACCGGAAAGGGCCGCCGGAGTTTAGGGCAGAGCCACCCCCGACCACCACCAATTGTGTCGGGGCCAAGCTCATCCCCTTCGTTTCATCATTTTGAACAACTTTCATAACTAACACGAAGTGAGAAAATGAGTGGAAGTGGCCGAAACTTACCAAAAACAGTCCGGTTTGGCCGGAAAAACTGCAGAAACCGATATGCTCTCCGACGAACGTGAAAACCTCCACTTCTGGTGCTGTCCTTTTTACTGCATGTTCTACTCCTCCATACGAGTTCAACGAGATAAAGAACTCGTAATTTGGTGGTCTAGAACTCGAGATATTCGCTTCGCACTCAAAACTGCCGAAAATGGAAAACCAGCTTTCCGCCGCTGCTACAAGCCGTGCCACGGCACAAGGCTGCCTCTGGCAGCTGCACAAGGTCAAGGCGAAGCCGTGGGAGGTGGTTTGACGTCAAACGGTGGCCGGAGGAGCAAGAACTCAACCGGAGAAGTTTGGCTCTGTTTTTGCCTTTGGTTCGGTGCCGCGCGAGAGAGAGAGAGAAAAACTAGGTTTTTCTGATTTTTTCTGATTTTTCCAAAAAAAGTTAACCTATATATATACAAAATCGAAAACTTCTAAATGTCATAACTTCTTCCTACAATCTCCGATTCTTGTGTTCCGCATATGCACGAACTCGTATCGACGAGCTCTACGACTTTCATGAAAGAAGTTTCCTCAAATTCCTTACGTAAAAATATGATAATTTTAATAACCCTAAATAACGTTAAATTTCGATACTAAAATCATTCGAAACCAAATTTCTCAAATAACGACATTCGAATCACACTCACAACTCATAATTCATATAATTTGAGAAATATTGAATTACGAAATATTTAACTGAAATTTCGGGTCTTTACAATGTGACGACCGGAACTTCTTTGCTGAAAATCAATTAGGCGACAACTTTTACGAGTTGTCGGTTAATGTTAATGTGACAACTTTAATTGTCTTGCAAAAGACCAATTAGACAATGACTTCTACAGGTTGTCGCTTGATGATTATTTGACAACTTGAACTTCCTCGCTGAAAATCAATTAGGCGACAACTTTTACGAGTTGTCAGTTAATGTTAATGTGACAACTTTAATTGTCTTACAAAAGACCAATTAGGCAATGACTTCTACAAGTTGTCGCTTGATGATTATGTGACAACTTGAACTTCCTCACTAAAAACCAATTAGGCGATGACTTCTACAAGTTGTCGCTTAATGTTTATGTGACAACTTTAATTTTCTCACAAAATGCCAATTAGGCTATGAATTCTACGGGTTGTCGCTTTATGTTTATGTGACAACTTGAAATTCCTCACAGAAAACTTATATGAATTGTCGTTTAATGTTTATGAGACAACTTTAAATTTCTCGCAAAAGACCAATTAAATGACAGCTTCTACTGATTGTCTCTTTATACTTATGTGACAAGTGAAAATTCCTCACAGAATACCAAATTAGACAACAAGTTCTATGTGTCATCGCTTATTGCATATGCGACTACTTGAACTTTCTCGCATATTTGTTATACAACTTAAGCTTTCTCGCATAAAAACAATTACGTGACTACTTATATGTGTTTTCGCTTAATTGAGAATACTAAGATTAACCATCTATTTATTTGAATCACTGATAACTGAAAAATCTCAAATTTGAATTAGTTTATGCATAATGATCCCTTTGAGACTAGCACATTAGTTTGAAGATGACTCTTTTGTCCTTTTGCGTCGGGATATCTTTGGTCTTCAATCTTGTTGACTCATTCTAGTCACCTATTGAGTTCAATCTAAGAGACCTCTTATCTTAGGTTCAATCTCTGAGACCTCTTGAATCGTCTCCGTTCAAGTGCCTCTTGAGTTCTTATTCATTGTCCTCATACCTATTGAACCTCTTGAATCGTCTCTACTAAGGGATCCTTTTTTTTTCTTTTGTAATTTTAAGGGATAGCTTATGGGATCCATTAATTTACCATAAGTGAATATGAAAGGTTAAGGTTGGACATATTCGGTACGTCTACTGATTTAATCTAGTTCGTCACCTTAACAATTATCAATTTGGCTGAAAGTGTGCGGAAGTAATCTACTCATAGAAACCTAAAAATTGAATAATCAATTTGCTGATATGTGATCGAAATATGAGTCTCACAAATGATTTCTTAAAATGACAAAAAAAGAAGAAGAATATATTAATAGAAGATCCATATATATATATATACACACACACATAGTAATTTAGTGTATCATTATTATTGATAATAGGTTTGCTACTAGCTAGCTGCTACACTATTTATTTAGTTGCTATCTATTTTCCTTTTTTTATTAATTGATATTATTTTTTTACATAATTATTTTCCTTTTTTTTTTATCAGAGTTATTGTTTTCCTTTTGTTTAGGCCGACACCAACTTATATGGTTGAAATTATTTGTTTTAGATGGATGGCTAAGATTCATTTAAGATTAGGGTTAGTAAGAGTCTTTAGTGGGTTAAGTTTAGGTGAAGAGGGGAAACGAGAGAAGAAAAAAAATGGGGCAGGAGAAGAGTAATAAGCCGCAGCTGAAAATAGGCTAAAGGAAGAAAAAATAAGAAGACGATCAAATAGCGAGAATTGACAACTAATTAGTTTCCTACTTATTCAATTAGATCTTCGTGTCAAAGATGGAGATTTATGGTATAATTACCCGTGTATTCTTCTCCAAACTGGAGAAGAATTGCCTACAACTAAGTGTGAAAATAAATACTAAATGTCAAATATTGCTGCTGTATTAATTGAATCAGCCGCTACTAGATTTGCTGCTGCTGTTAGTATCAGCTCTAGATTTGCTGCTGCTGTTAATATCAGCTCACGTAACACTCCCCCTCAAGTTGGAGAATAGATATCTCGCATTCCCAACTTGTCTAGTGAGCTGTGGAACACTTTTCCAGAAACAGCTTTGGTAAGAATATCTGCAAGTTGATCTTCAGTAGGTACATGTGGCATTTTAATGATTTCTGACTCCAACTTCTCCTTGATGAAATGTCAATCAACCTCAATATGTTTTGTTCTATCATGTTGAACTGGATTGTGTGCTATATCAATGGCTGCTTTATTGTCACAATACAAATTCATAGCATACTTGGGTTTGAATCCCAAGTCTTTCATTACGAAGCCATAACATTTCACATACTCCATGAGCTATACCTCTATACTCTGCTTCTGCACTGGATCTAGCAACCACTTTTTGCTTCTTGCTTCTCCATGTGACTAGGTTACCTCCCACAAAAGTAAAATAATCTGAAGTAGATCTTATATCAGTGATAGAACCAGCCCAATATGCATATGTGTATCCAGCTATGTCTGTATGGTTGTTCTTGGAGAACATGATCCCTTTACTGGGATTTGTCTTCAAATACCTCATAATTTTATGTACTGCTTCCATGTGATCTTCACTTGGTGCATGCATGAATTGGCTTACAACACTTACAGCATATGCAATATCAGGTCAGGTGTGTGAAAGATAAATGAGCTTGCCTACAAACCTTTGATATCTCTCTTTGTTAGTAGGCACTTATTGTGTAAGCCCCCCTTAGGATCTTTGTGTTTTACTACTTAAGCAAAATCAGAATAATAGATGAACTGAAAACAGAAACAAAACACAGCAGTTTTATAGTGGTTCAGCCAAACTTTAACCTACGTCCACTTCGTGATCTCTCTTGAGAGATTCACTAGCACTACGAAGAATTTAGGTGTTTACAAGTACTTATTGCAGATCCCTCAAACTCCTCAGACTAGTTCTTATCTTTCTATCACCTTGACTCTTAGTTTTTTTTGCTCTCTGTCTTAATTCAAGAAAACCCACTGCAGCTCCTATTTATAAGACATAAAAGCTGCTGATACAACATAGGATTATGATTCCTAATCCTAATAGACTAAGCCTTTCTAAGCCTACAATACAAATCCTAATAGAACTTGAAAGACTAATTTTCCTAGAACTTTTAGAAAAGTTGCACGCAAACCTCTTTCCTTTCTAGACTTGGATTTGAATTCTACGTCCTAACTTTTCCAGATTGTATCAATGAGCCAAAAACACAACAATCTCCACCTTGGTGAGTTGATACCAAAACGATTGCTGCAACCTTCAGGATGTCTTGAACTTCTTGAAGTAATCCCTAACAAAACCTTCAAGAACCTTCACCTTGGCAAGACTCTTCTTGCCTCAACGCACCTCAAGTGAGGAGGTGCTCCACCACAACTCAGCATGTTGTGACACTGAGCAAGTTCAAGCAATGCTTGAGCTTCTCTATAGCAACGGGCTTGGTAAGACAATCAGCAGCATTGCCATTTGTGTGAACCTTCTCCATAAAGATATTTCTAGATTCTACCCAATCTCTGATCCTGTGATAGCGAACATCAATGTGTTTCGTCCTTGCATGAAACACTTGATTCTTTGCCAAATGAATGGCACTTTGGCTGTCAAACTTCACTACCACGCCTTCTTGGTGAATTCCAAATTCACTTGCCAGCCCATTCAACTAAATAGCTTCCTTTGAAGCTTCCGTTAATGCCATATATTCTGCCGTCAGTAGTAGATAGAGCTGTGACTGCTTGAAGAGTTGATTTCCAGCTCACAGGTCCTCCTCCACAAGTAAAAACATAACCTGTTATGGACCTCCTTTTATCTAAGTCTCCTGCATAATCTGAGTCAACAAAACCAGCCACGCATGCTACTTCTTGTTTTATCTCAAACATGATTCCAAGCTGCCTAGTCCCTTTTAAATACCTCAAAATCCACTTCACTGCTTCCTAGTGGGGCTTACCCATATTTGACATGTCCTTAGAGACAATGCTCAATGCTTGAGCTAAATCTGGTATTGTGCAGATCATCATATACATGAGACACCCTACTGTACTTGCATATGGAACATCCTTCATCGCATCAATCTCTTTTTGACTTGATGACCTTTGTTTTGCACTTAACTGGTAATGTGCAGCTAATGGGATAGAAACAACCTTAGCTCCATCCATGTTGAAGCGTTCAAGTACCCAAAGAATGTACTTTTCTTGTGACAGCCAAATTTTACCAGCTTTTCTGTCCCGCCTTATTATCTTTTGTGCAGCTCCTAGATCCTTCATGTCGAATTCAGCTCCCAGTTTCTTCTTAAGCTCTTGAATTTTTGACATATCCTTGCATGCAATTAGCATGTCATCTACATACAAAAGTAGTAGAATAATCTCCCATCTTCGAATACATGGTAGTAAATGTAGCAGTCATATAGACACCTTGTGTAGCCTATTTTCAGCATGTATGTGTCGAAATGCTTATACCATTGCCTTGGTGATTGCTTAAGTCCATATAGGGACTTTTTTAACCGACAAACCAAATCTTCTTTTCCTGTTTCGACAAAACCCTCCGACTGTGACATATAAATGTCTTCTTCGAGGTCCCCTTGAAGAAACGCAGTTTTCACATCCATCTACTCAATCTCCATATCATATTGAGCTGCTATAGACAACAATAACCGAATTGAAAAGTGTTTGACGACTGGAGACAAAATTTCATCATAGTCCACTCCCTCTTTCCGCGAATACCCTTTTGCCACCAAACGTGCTTTGTACTTTATGGCATCAGCATCATGTATTCCTTCTTTCTTCCTAAACACCTACTTGCAGCCAACAAGTTTTTTTTCTTTGGGTTTAGGAACCAACTCCCACACGGAATTCTTATGCAAAGATTCCATCTCTTCTATCATAGCACCAATCCAACCTACCCTTTCTTCACTTTCTACGGCATCTTGATAAGTAGTTGGATCTCCTTGACTTATACTCAGAGCATGACTCACATCTTCTTCCGGTTTGAACCCAAACCTTTGTATCTTTCTTAGATTCCTCTTAGGTTTGTCAAGTGCTATGCTTCTTTTAAATTACTCAAGTGCTTGTGGGATAGGGGAATTTCGACCCGTCTGTGGGGATTGCTCCACCTGAGCCCTAACTGGTGACTGTTGTTGCTGCTCTGTTTCTTCAATAGCTACTTGATCATTCCCTACTTGCTCAATTAGCTCCACCTGAACTTGGGAATCTTCATCCGATGGTTTAGCTAATGAAATCTTGATTGCTTCTTCTTCAACAACAACCATCTTCTTCTTCTTGATATTAACCTCCTCATTCAATGGCATAGTCTTCTCATCAAAGATCACATCCCTGTTGATCACTCTTTTGTCGTTGACTATATCCCACAACTTATAACCTTTCACCCATTTCTCAAAGCCGAGGAACAAGCACTCATGGGACTTAGGTTTCAGTTTGGTTCTTTCATCGCTGGGAATATGTGCATAAGCACTGCAACCAAACACTCTCAAGTTGGAATAATCATCTGACTTCCCAGACCATACCTCCTCTGCACACTTGAAGTTAATAGCCCTAGAAGGTGATCGATTAATCAAATAGCATGCATGATTAACCGCTTCTGCCCAAAACGTTTCAGGCAACCCCGCATGAAGTCTCATGCTTCTTTCTCTCTCCATGAGAGTTCTGTTCATCCTTTCTGTAACACCGTTTTGTTGAGGAGTCTTCTTAACAGTAAAGTGTCTTGTGATGCCTGCATCTTTGCACAGCTGTAAGAACTGATTATCTCTATATTCAGCTTCATTGTCGCATCTCAAACACTTGATTTTTCTGCCTGTTTGGTTTTCAACTTCAGCTTTCTACTCCTTGAACTTAGTGAAAACCTAGTCTTTAGTTTTCATAAAATATACCCAAACCTTCCTCGAAAAATCATCTATGAACAAGACAATATCTAGCACCACCCTTTGATTTTGTTGGTGTAGGCCCCAAAACATCTGTGTGAATATAGTCCAATACTCTTTTGGATTTGTTCTCAGTGCTGCCCACATTGAACGTCACCTTGGTTTGCTTTTTGAGTGTGCGATACTTGCAAAATTCAAGTTTGCAGCTCATTACACCTTCAAGCTGATCCCTTTTGTGTAATTCTTGCAACCCTCTTTGACTCGCCATTTATGCCAAAGCTCAGTCTTGTCTTCCTCCGTACAAACTGTAGCTCCACCTACCACCGTAGAACCCGTAAGTTTATACATGTTATCTGGTTGCATCACACTCCTCATGTAGACCATTTGTCCCTTCCCTACCTTGAGCTGTCCTTTTTCAAATTTATACCAAAATCCAGCCCTATCCAAAGTGCTCAATGAAATATGATTTCTGCTATATTTTGGGACATGTCAAACGTTTCCCAGCCTTCAGACAATTCTATCATGCATCTTGATCTTTACTGTTCCGATTCCCATAATTTCTACAAAGTGAATCTTCTCCCATCAACATTTCCCCGGTGTTCCTTTCTTCATTTGTGTCGTACCAATCTCTGTGTGCACACATATGAAATGTGCAGGTTGTATCCAAGGTCCAATATTGAAGTGCACCGGAGCTGGTTGTTACTGCGAGAAGTTCTCCATCGTTGTTATAATTTCCAGCAACGACATTGGTTGACTTGGAGCTTTTTCCTAACATCTGCGCCTTTTTCTCCTTCCATTGTTTGCAATTCCTTTTCCATTGGTCGAGTGAACCACATTCGAAGCTACCATTCTTCTTTTCTTTGACTTTTCCTTTGGATTTTGACCTGCCTCTTTCTTCAAATCCACCACCTCTATTCCTGGACCTTCCTCTCTCCTTGCCTCTGACATGAAGTCCTCGTGCTTGAGAACTTTCTTCATCTTTGTCCATTTTGACATATGATTCCAAGTTCTCACACACTTTAGAAAGTGTGATAGTATCTTTGAATATCATGGTGGTTTTGAAGTGCTTGAATGAAGGTGGAAGCGAATGAAGTAACATGACAGCCGTGTCTTCGTCATCCATCTTTGCTCCAACCTTCTCCAGGTTTGATATGCAGTTCTGAAAATTGCATATGTGATCATTAAGATCATCCCCTTCCTCCATCTTGAGGCCAAAGAGCTGTTCCTTCAAGAGTAGCTTGCTGTTGATAGTTTTACCCCTGTAGACGCTTTCAAGCTTCTCCCATGCTTCCTTTGCAGTCATATTCTCACCAATATGAAGCAGGACATTATCAGCAAGATACAGCTCGATGAAGCTCTTTGCTTTCTTATTCTTCTTCGTATAATCTGCTTCAGTCATTATTGCAGGCTTATCTCCAATTGCCTCATCAACCTCTTGCTGAACCAGAACGCTCTTCATCTTCCTCTGCCAAAGCGTGAAGTTGTCCTTGCCATTAAAGGGCTTAATGGACGGTTTCACAGCTCCTGCTTTGACAATGACTTTTCTGTTCACCATTGCAAAACACTTTTGAGCCTAAGCCCTGATACCACTTATTGTGTAAGCCCCTCTAAGTATCTTTGTGTTTTACTACTTAAGCAAAATCAGAATAATAGATGAACTGAAAACAGAAACAAAACACAGCAGTTTTATAGTGGTTCAGCCAAAACTTTAGCCTACGTCCACTTCATGACCTCTCTTGAGAGATTCACTAGCACTACGAAGAATTTAGGTGTTTACAAGTACTTTTTGCAGATCTCTCAAACTCCTCAGACTAGTTCTTATCTCTCTATCACCTTAACTCTCAGTTTTTTACGCTCTCTGTCTTAATTCCAGAAAACCCACTACAGCTCCTATTTATATGACATAAAAACTGCTGATACAACATGAGATTAGGATTCCTAAAGTTATATGACTTGTACATTGCATTTAAAATTATTGATGTCCATTCTAAAGCAACCATGAAGTGGAAGATGAATTTGGAGAAACCAACCGTTCGATGGAGAGATTGTAATGTTTTATAGTGGCTGTAAAAAATCCAGCCAATTTAGTTCTTGTTTCGAATTCGATCAACTAGGTCAAACTTAGTTACTATTATAAACCTATATTTATATATCATACACTCTAAAGAGCAACCTATATAAATTCAAATAAAATGAAAAAACACACCGTTGGATGTGATTATTACGACAAATTATGAGTGTGGTAAAAAAATTAGCTAATTTCATCATATTTTCAAATCCGATCTAATTGATCAACCGTTGTCACTTGTTTTTTAGAATATATATGCCCATATTTACTATAAAAATATGAGAATTTCCACACACACACATATATATATAAATATAAACACACACATACACACATCTATATCTATATATATATATATATATATATATATAAACACACACAGTGCACACACATATCTATATATATATATCTCTCTCTCTCTCTATATATATATATAAATATATATAAGCACATACACATATCTATTATATATATATATATATGTGTGTGTGTGTATATATATATATATATATATAAACATACACATATATATTAATATATATATATATCTATATATATATATATTCACGAACACACACAAATATATATAATATATAAAAAATAGTTTACGGGCTTTTACTGGCCGGGCCTATGGGCCGGGCCGGGTTTTTCCAGGCTTTTTAGCGGGCCTCTATCGGCCCACCGAGGTGGGCTTTTGCGGGTTTTTTGACGGATCGGGCCGGGCTTTTGGCCCTCCTGGCCGGCGGCCCTCCATCGGCCGACTTGATCCACAAGCTTTTTGATGACGCCTAATTATAAGTACTACTTACAAGTTATAACTTTATAAATTACTTTATTTTGTGTTAATATTGGTTTAGAAATAGAATGAGCAGTACAAATAATATAAATAGTGTTGATCATCAAAGATGGTTAGACAGGGAAAAAGTTGTTTGAAGTAAACAACTATGACTTGTACGTAAAAAATTAATACCTCTTTATAGAATGCTCCTACACGCATTAGCTCTTTCTTCGAAAAATTTTCTTCCTTCGTCCAATGGCATATCCATGGACGTTGTCGTTGGAAGGGCTTTGTCGGTGGGTAAAAGTGATAGATGTGAGGTGGCAGGAGAGTTTGGGGTCGCTCGCTGGGGGGTTGGGTTTTGGCTCTTGTAGGCCAGCGTTGCTGATCGAATGAGCATCAAAGGATCAATTCAAGGTCACTGGGTTGGAGTTGGACAGGACTGAAGCGATGGGCTGTGTGGCGGTGGATTCGAGTAGGTACCTCGATGGCAAGGGATTTCTGGTGCGAATTCGGCGTTGCTCGAGGTTTGCTCCTCGGTGTTGCTTCGCAATAGGCCGGCGAACCTCTTTGCATGTGGATCTGGTGCTTATGTGGATTCGGATTTGGGTAGGTTGATGGGGGAGGCCTCTGGCTGGTGCGAGGGAAAGGGCGACATAATGGTCACTGTTAGACGGAGGTGGGAGGTGACAGAGGTGATGGCGGCAGGTTGGGGGTGGCTTTGCTGGATCTGCGCTTGGCTTGTTTAGTGGGCTTGAGAACTCTCCTTGCCCTTTTGTTTCAGGCTTGGGCCTAGGTTTTACTTTGGGGTGATTGTGCTTGGGCTTTGGCTTTGGGTTTAAGTTATTTGGGTTACTCTATTATTGATTTGTTTTGTTTTTTACTTTTATTAGGTTGTGGCTTTGTGCCGGTAATAAGAACTTACTACTCAGTGGTAGGGAGAGGCAGGCTTTGTCCTAGCTATGTACCTTGGGTGTTGTGTCTGCTCTGGTTAGGCAGAGAATTCCTTGTTTCTTCAAATGGAGCAATCTTCCAATGGCAGGGTGAAACTTAGTGCTATTAGAAATTTTTTTCCGGTGGTAGCTTAGTGAAAAAATTGATAATATTAATAACTTATGGCTTCACGTAAATAGTATCTTTTTGATATATCACCATAATTGTATAGCAAATGAAGTAACTAGTAGAGCACTCTAGTTGGTGCTTGTTATAATGCATGTGTTTAGTTGAGACTCCTGTGATAATTTCGGGATATTCTCTTGATGTTTATTGTAATTTAGGGTTCCTCAATGTTCTCCCATGTACTTTGCAGTTTCATTCATCATAAAGGATCAAGAGCAGCGTATTTGGTTCCTCCTAGAAAAAAAAAAAAGATAGTTAGACGAGGACACTCAATTAACTTTTGGATAAGTTCTTCTCTACTTAGAATCTCAGACTTTTTCCTACTAGCAAGAACACAACCATCATCATCCTTACCACACAAAGAAATTCAAGCCATTTTGTAAAACCTTTCCTTTTGTTCAAGACAGTTCCAAAACACAAAGACAACATACCCAGAATCAATTTGCATTAGTAGCAAATGCAATATATGGTGATCATTGTTGATAAATTTCTGAAAATATGAAATGAAAATCCAAAAGCTTCAACCTATAATGCCCAATAGCTTTGATCATTGAACGCCAACTTCAGACAAAGAAATGATTGCTTCAGAGTGAATTGAGAGAGAAATTTTTGAGTGAGAATGAAAGAATTGATGACTACGAAGAGCATGAAAAAGTTGAAGGATTTTGAAAAAAAAAACAAAAAATAAAGAACAAACAATAAGAGAATGAAAGGTTTCTGGAATTTGTTTTGTTTTCCTGATGTGGCAAGGAAAATGACGGTTGGATTATGGTGTGTACTGTGTGAAGATGATATCTTCAGTGTGGGACAAAGAAGTCAATTGCTATTGTTTTTCATTTTATATTTCTCATATTTTAAATAGAAAAATGAAAAATATTGTTTTTGATGAGGTATGCTTATCTAAATGACAATTGTAAGGGATTATGAGAAATAAGTGAATCTGTCAGCTGAAATATATTATTATAATTTCTCATTTTGTATATAATACGTGTGGTTGAGATTTATTTGCCTCTTACAGTACCTTAAAACTGTCTATTAGGTGTCCATCTACTACTGACCAACGAAAAATCTACTTCTGACGAACCAAGAAGCTACTTCCAATAACACTAGACCTGGGCACGGGCTGGGTTGAACACTAAAAACGTAAGGCCTGGTACTGGACTGGTGATCGATTACTCGGGCCGAGTTCTTCAAAATAAAAACTATTGTTTCGACCCAAAATGAACATTTTGGCCTGACAAGGCACGTCTTGGATAAATTGAGCCAATGTCAGTGACTCAAGCTATATATTGTCAACAAGTTCGAAATATATATATATTTAGAGGCTAAATAAAGCCTACTATGGAAGCATGGAAATGAAAAGTCAACTTTAGCACATTTTCCTACTTCGGCTAGGAGAAACCGAGCTAACAAGGAAGGAGGGGCTGCAGATTAACCATCCGAACTTCAAATGAGTTGAAACTTTCCAGATTCATTCTAGACATCTCAAGGATCATTTCTTATGAAGAGTGCTAGAGCTTGTTCGGAGTGGAAGACCTTCAAACAATTAATCCAATTTTGCTGCAGAAGCAAAACTGGAAAACTGGACCTGTAAGGAGTCCAGTAGCATTTCCGGCCCAACCACATGGAAATAAATACTGAAATTTTACCACAATAATCTACATCCATGGTGGATCATTTCATATGAAGAAGTCGAAGGTTAAATATGAGTTCTTAGTGGAGATAAAAATTAAAGTAATAAAGAAGTGTTAGTGCTCTAACCTAACAAAATTCACTAAGTGTTAGTGAATTTTGCCTAACAAATCCACTAAGTGTTTGTGTGCTCAAACCTAACCCACTATGATTTGTTTAAAGGCCAAATAGTATTGCTTGGAAGCCTATATATAGAGGCTACAACAAGTATCATATCACCAATTCACTCATCAAAACATCTATAAGATGATCTAAGTTCTCTCTAGAGCAACCTTTCTAAGAGCAACTCCTCTCATTCTCTTTCTCTTATCGGTGATCACACTCCAAGTTCTAGTCTCCTTAGGAGCCAACTTTCAGTACCACCAAACCCTTTGTCAAAGTACTTTGGTCCTAGTCTCCTCGGGAGCCGACTGTAGTACCACGACCACAACGGTTACGGAACCAGCCAAGCAAGGGTAACGCCCTCGCAAACCAGCCAAGCTAGAGTCACGCTTTAGCAAGTTCTCCTCACTTCCTAGTGGTTTTTGCTCTGCTCGATCTATAACATCGAGTATCAATTGTGATTTTGAAGAAACTCAGCAAAAGTCCTCGCCACGAGGCACAAAGAATCCCACGACGAGGTTGGTGCTCTCCTCGTCCACAATCGCTCAGAAGAAGTCAGGTCAAGGGACACCCCCGACGACCGCACCCGAACTGTGCTGGCACGCCTATGCAAGGAAAGTGATTGTTGACCATCTCAAGAAAAACTGGAGCCAAACATTTTGACACGCCCAGTGGGACATAATGCGAGCTGTAAACCACACCACTATTAAGAAGATGAGGTTGGTAAGGGGTTGTGAATCATAACGGAATAGGTGAAGTCTCTTTTGTTAATATTGACCTAAACTTCTTATTGGTGTCTAGTTCAGGTCCATTAAGGTTAAGGGTGGTTTTTATTAACACTTGTTGAACTGTCTTCACACTTATGATCTTTCTCATCTTAGTAAGTATAGCCTATGTGAAATGGTGTCTAGAAAGGGGACAACGTTCATAACAGGCTATTGAATCCAGAAGTGCATGCAAATGGGTCTAAACCACTATGTGGGAGTAGTTCATGCCAAAATGGATTCTGCCTCTTTTGTTCGCCCTCCCCCACCTGGCCATTTCAGTAAGGTTGCCCAAAGGATTTGAAAGAAAGTTTGTGTCTGGGCGACTATACTTGGGCCGTAGGTCTAAACCTTGATTCACAGTGTCTTATTGAATTCAGCTACTTATTCAATTCAGACTTCCAGAAGCCATTGAGAAGTCAAGCATAAACCCTTATCAAAAGGTTTACGTTAACTGCCCGAAACATAAGACCTCCAGTTACAGACCGCACTCGCGTGCAGACTGTCGTGGTCTTTCCGAAGAACAGGTAATCCAAAGATTTTCTTCCCACCCTCCATCGACAGAGATGTCAATTGAACGAGGAGGAAATAGACATCCTACTACTGAAGGCGAGCAAGTTCCTACCGCCCAGCCTAATCTGGCTGGCGATACATCTAGCATCACCCAGGAAGCCGCGAGCGCAGTTACAACTATTGACTTTGTGCCTATTCTCGTTCCAGAAAATGCGACCATAGAACAGAATTCTGCCGCATACCATGAGAAGATGGAAAAAGCCTTTGCGGAGGACCGTTGACGGCTTGATGAGTTCACGATCTCGATTAAGAGGATTGAGCTAGGGGCACAACAAACACAAGGGCAATTGGATGGCATGAACCAAAAAATGCAGAAGAACCACGAAGAGCTGTTGGTCGCAAGCAAACACATTGCTTCGGAAGTCGCAACCATTCGCAAAGAAGGATCCAACGTCGTAACCCAGGTGGCCATGCAGAAGGCTGACCAAATCAGGCCAGAGAGGTTCTACATAAAACACTGGGAGATCCTAGTGCCATTCTAGGCTCTCTAGGTCAGTCCCCCATATTTTCTAAGTACATACCACCAAATGCTCGCGGCGGCAGTACATCCACATCCGCTACTGCCGCATCAGTCAGAGGTAAAGAGACTACTCTGGTAGCGGGTGGGAAGAACAACGCCGCGTCATCAGTCACGTAAGGGACCAGGACTTTGAAAATCAATGAAACGGCCTTTGTTGATCATAGCCCGTTTCCCTCATATGACAGTGACGGAGTTGAATACGTGCACTATGATCCACCTCCAGCAAGCCATTATGGTATCGACTGGATTGAAAGTCTAGCGAAGGTCACCGTAACCACAAAGGGTCAGCCAGCAGTGGGTTTTGCATTGCAGACGTCAACCCGACATAAAATGACAGACGAAGGCGGCATGTCTTTGGTTAATCAAGCTTCACAGGCACCACCGTTGATCTGGTCAGTTGAAGATACAGTGGTTCACCCACCTCCTCCTGATCCAAGATATGTAAGGAGAGAGGAGGTAGAAGCAATGATCAGGGCCGCGAACCAGAGGCCTAACCTGGAGGAGGCCTACCAGGGGCCCTTCCCACCCATATTACACAGACACCTTATCTTAGGGGATATAAGAACATTACGTTCTCTACTTTCTCGGGAGAGGAAATCGAAAATGCCGCAGCCTATTTGGTTAGGTTTCGAGTACAGTGTGGCCAGTACCAGAACGATGACAATCTGAAGTGTAATATCTTCGCTAGTTCTTTATCGGGGTCTGCCTTCACCTGGTTCACTAAGCTGCAACCGGGATCAGTTACGAGTTGGTCCGTGATGGAGAACCTGTTCAAGGAAACCTTCGAGACTATCGAGCCGGAAGTAGATATGGCTTCACTCACTCAGATGGCTCAGCAGCCAACTGAATCTGCTGTCATGTACCTTCAGTGCTTTCAGATCCAGAAAGGAAAGTTGAATGTGATTCTGCCAGAGAAAGAACTGGTGAAGTTGGCAATCAAAGGCTTAGAGCCCCGCCAACGCAAAAAACAGTAGGGAAGCATGTTCAATTCAATGGGGGAACTGATCACAGAAGTGGGAAGTTTCGAGCACTTGCTCAGGGAGATGGACGCTATGAAAAATTCCTCAAAAGGGACATACATCCCAGGTAAACGCCGAATAGTGGCTGCACTCAGCCATCAATCCAGTCCCTTTGATCCTTACTACAAGAGTGAGGAATCTAGTATAGTAGAGGCTGACGAGTTTGAAGAAGACGAGATTGCTGCGTTGGAACTCACCAGAAAAAAGGCTTCAACACTAAAGCAACTGAAGCTGTGCAAAGAATCGGTGAAGCTCAAGTCGGTGGTTTTCACCAAACCAGAGTTCGCAAGTTATACTTATGTGGCGAACAAAGCGCATGAAATCTTAGATGAAATGATCGCCGCGAAGATGGTGAAAACCGACTTCGGCCTATTTCCCAAACCAGAGCAACTCCATAATATGTGGAATCATAATATAGCCGATTGTGTTAAGCTAAAGGATCATATCCAAATCTGGTTAAATAATGGTAGTTTGCAAGTAGAGGCGCCAACAACAGCAGCAGCGTTGGTGGACCTAGATCCCTTTCTAGATACCGGCATCAACCTGGAGGACGTGGCATGGGGTGAAAAAGATCAGCAGAATCAAAGTCCAGACTATGCGGTTAAGGATTTGATAAGGGCTGGAGACAAAGCAGTGAAGCGGGAATCCAAGACTCGTTTACCCATTGTCCTATGCTCGCGGTGCAAGGAAGAATGTGACACTCAAGCCCTGCATGAGGAAACATCCCAGACTGTCCAGTTTGGATCTCTGCCTCCAATACGGTTAGTATCATCCTCTAGAAACTTCCAACCATGCAGCCCAAGAGTACACAGTGGTTTAGAAACTCCTTCTCCAAGGGACTCAAACTTATTCAAAAAGTTGAAGACTGCGAGGGAAGAAGGGCAAGCAGATAAGCGGCAAGGGGTTTTTACCAGACCTTACATTCCGCCAGTGTCGACATCCTCCATCAAAGAAGGGAGATGGTATACCCAAAAGAATGATAAGGCGGTGGAGATGAGCTCTTCAAAGAAGAGAAAACTCCAGCGAAGGTTTGGAGAAGCAAATTGAACTTTGGCAGCACTAGATCAAGGACTAATCAAACCATCGCAATTACTGAAACCTCCAGAAAAGTATCAAAGACAATTGGAGGTACTGGCCTCCGAGAGTTTCGTTTCCCCCCAAGTTCAGAAACCGCAGCCCAAAGTATTGCGCCAAGGGCAAAAGCCATGTGCCACCAAGATCAGCGCTCAGGAGAAGTCCCTAGTTCCAGCGAGGCAAGAACCGCCGCCAGCTCGTAAATTCAATGTTTGGCGGAGAATATCTCGCGAAGGAAGAAATAACAAGCCTTCCATCTTTGGCAAGCTGGGGGGCAAAGATAATCGGTCCGCGATTGTGCAGAAAGTTCAAAACTTGGTGGTCACTTTCCCAAAGGAAGTGCCAGGGAAGAAACAAATTTTAGAGTCACTGAACCAGGTTCCTATAGTACAGGAGCACGAACAAGCCAAAGCGGTGGTACGCGCGGAGGAATCCTTGGTTGCTTTCATGGTTAAATAGTTTAACACCGATATCCCAGCAGATGAACCCAAGCTCAATCTTGATGATGACATGGACGAAACAGAAATGGTGGATACCTCTTGCAATATGGTTTATGTGCTCCCTGCTAAGTATGCCTTACCAGTCGCTGCGCAGGAATGCATAGAAGCTGACGCAATTGGAGAACAGCAGTTGCAGATCACTTCAGCCGCAACAACGCCAGTGAAAGAAGCAGTGTTCCTTGAGACTGAAGTTGCTAACAGCAAGGGTTTCTTCATGAGCTTCACAAGACCCACACCTGCCATGGTGCAATACATGCGACCTTTATATATCACGGCAGAAATTAATGGGACTAAGGTCAGCAAGATAATGGTTGATACCGGCGCGGCTGTGAATGTCATTACTACAAGGACCATGCAGCTTTTGGGAATCAAGAAGGAGAAGATCCAGTCTACCTCTCTCACATTGAAGAACTTCGCGGGCACAGTAACTAAGACGTTAGGTTTACTGTTCCTAAAAATCAAGGTGGGTCCCTCAGAAAGCATTTATGCGTTCTTTGTTACGGATTGTTACGCGACCTAGAGTGCCATCCTGGGAAGAGATTGGATTCACCGAGCTATTGTGTTTCGTCAACACTCCACTAAGAGCTGATTATGTGGAATAGGGTGACAAATAAGGCTGAGATAATTAAAGAAGACCCCCGCCCTTTTTCTGTTTCCGCGAATTACGTTGATGCCAAGTACTACTTGGAGCCAATTACTCCATTGCAAGTCGGTAGCATTGACAATAAGGGCCGCCCCACAAGGGTAACTGCTTCTGAGTTGGCACAGTGGGGACTCACGCTCACAAAAGAAGACCTAGCGAGGCCCGGTCATGCTGTGCCCCACGCAATGGGTAATTAATGGATTACGACCTTCCAGAGGAAGGGATAGAGGCCTTCCATTCCTTGTACGAGAGGCTATCCTCATACTTGGTGGAGAAAGAGGCCTATGATCGAATTGCGACCTTAGAAATTTTTTATGAAGAGTTCACGGACCAAGAAGAGGAGGAAGAAGAGATTCATCTTGCTCCAGCGGCATTGGATGACACACCTCCGAAGGTTAGGGACCCTACTAAAAAGGTAAATCTGGGAACAATTGATGAACCTATAGAAGTGGCTATCAGCACTTACTTAGAGCCTAGCAAGAAACAGAGGCTCATCGACTTATTGCTAGAATTCAAGGACTGATACCCGGAAAAATACGAGGACATGCCAGGCCTATCACCAGACTTGGTATGCCACCAACTACCCATGCTACCTGATAAAAGGCCTTTGAAGCAAGAGCCGCGAAGAATGAACTCAGAGACCCAAGTATTGCTCAAAGAGGAAGTCGAGAAGATGCACAAGTCGGGCATTATCAGGGTAGCCAAGTACAATCAGTGGCTGTCCAATATAGTGCCTGTTCGCAAGAAGAATGGTAAGATGAGGGTCTGCGTGGATTACAGAGACCTTAATTTGGCTACACCTAAAGACGTCTACCCCATGCCGGTGGCGGACATGTTGGTAGACGCAGTTGCATGGCACAAACTGTTGTCTTTCAGGGATGGCATATCGGGATATCACCAGATACCGGTTGCGGAGGAAGATAGACACAAGACCGCATTCCGCTGCCCTGGGTTCACAAGAGTTTTTGAATATATGGTCATGCCTTTTGGACTGAAGAATGCCGAAGCAACATATCAGAGAGCCATGAACCTGATCTTCCTCCACATACTTGGGAAGATCTTAGACGTTTACATTGTTGACGTCGTCGTGAAGTCTAAGAAGAGTGGAGATCACTTCACGGATCTCAAAAAAGTTTTCGAGCGCATGCGGCTACACAAGCTCAAAATGAATCCCGCCAAGTGCGTTTTTGAAGTTCAGGCAGGCGATTTCCTGGGTTTCATTGTCCATCAAAGGGGCACTGAGGTCCCTGAGGATAAGGCAAACGCGGTCATCAACGCATCTTCCCCGGGAACGAAGAAAGAATTAAAGCGACTATTGGGTAAGATCAACTTTTTGTGACATTTCATTTCTAACTCTGCGGGCAAAATCCAGCCCCTTTCCCCACTGCTGAAGTTGCAAGGACAGAACGAGTTTGTGTGGGAACCTAAACATCAAGAGGCTTTTGATAAAATCAAGGCCTATCTGGCGAGCCCGCCAGTGCTTGTTCCTCCCAAAGTTGGATTTCCATTAAAGTTGTATGTTTCAGCAGTTGAGGCTTCCATTGGCAGCCTCCTCGCTCAGGATGATGAAGAGGGTGTCGAACATGCCATCTTTTACCTCAGTAGGACACTCACAGATTGCGAAACAAGGTACACTCCAATGGAAAAGCTGTGTCTTACATTATACTTCTCAGCATGCAAGTTACGGCATTACATGTTGTCCTTTACTACTTGCATAATTGCTCAAACCAATCTAGTCAAGTATATGCTATCGCGACCTATCCTGAGAGGCCGTATTGGCAAGTGGGTGCTCACCTTAATCAGAATTCTCATTACAGTATGTCCCATAGAAAGCAGTAAAGGGGCAAGCCATCGTGGACTTTCTGGCACATCACCCTATGCTAGATCTCCCCACAGTTATAGATTTAGAGGTCGCTGTCACAACTTTAGATCACCCAGGGTACGCCGCACTGTATCAAGCCACAGTCTCACTCCAGCCCTGGGTTTTATATTTTGACGGGTCAAGAACGGATACGCTAGCAGGAGCAGGAATTACACTGGAGAATCCGGCTGGAGATCACTTTTCATACTCATTCCAGTTAAAGTTTCAATGTACCAACAACCAGGCAGAATATGAATCCTTAATCATAGGCCTAGAAGTACTGCTGGAAATGGGAATTAGAGATGTACACATACTTGGCGATTCTCTCTTGGTTATCAATCAGTTGTGCAATGAGTTCAGATGCAATAGCTTCACGTTGGTCCCTTATTGGAACACGACATTAGAACTGTTGGACCAATTTGATAACGTACATCTTGAGCACATTCCTCGCGAGCGAAATTTTGCCTCGAACGAGTTGGCCCAGCTGGCAACAGGGGTAACATTGAGATATGGCCTGCGGGAGAGAATCCTTAAAGTTGAGCGTCGCACCCTTCCTTCATGGATGGCGAGAAGAGATCCTCCAGACGATACGTCAGTCGGAACCCTGGAATCCATTGACGTGGATTGGCGCATCCCTTTGATCAATTATCTCAAGCATCCTGATCAGACCACAGATAGAAGGATTCGCTATCTTGCCCTCAACTACTTCCTCAGAGGTGATGAACTTCACAGACGAGGAGAAGATGGCATGGATTTCAGATGTGTTTATGGCCGCGAAGCCAAGCAACTCATGCGCCAAGTTCATTCTGGCATTTGTGGAGCTCACCAAGTAGGTCCAAAGATGCGATGGTTGCTCAGACGACATGGATATTTTTGGCCCAGTATCTTGAAGGATTGTACCACATTCGCTAAAGGTTGTTTGGACTGCCAAGCTCATGGGCCGGTCCACCATGTTCCTAATATTCCAATGCAGCCCATTATACAGCCTTGGCCCTCAAGAGGATGGACGCTGGATTTAATTGGGATGATTCACCCACATTCATCACTTCAACATAAGTTCATCATTGTCGCGACTGATTTCTTTACAAAGTGGGTTAAAGCAGAACCTTTGAAGGAAGCATCTGGTGGCACGTTGCGACAATTCCTATTCAGAAACATCATCTGCAGATTTGGGATCCCAGAAGTTTTTGTTTCGGACCGGGGGGGCAGCTTTCATGGGTGGTGAAGTTGATAAACTGGCAAGAGAATGGGGAATACAGTTCATCCATTCCAGTCCGTATTTTGCTCAGTCTAACAGTCAAGCGGAGGCCAGCAACAAGATCATTATCAATTTGCTGAAGAAAATGTTGGAAGCTAATCCACGACAGTGGCATGAGACACTTTATGAAACTCTTTGGGCCTACCGCACCTCTAAGCGGAATCCCACAGCGACAACACCTTATGCTTTGATGTTTGGCCATGATGCAGTCCTACCGCTGGAAGTCAACGTCCAATCATTACAAGTTCAAGAGCAACATCATCTCATTGGAGAAGACTACGTTCAGGCTATGTGGCAGGAACATGAAGACCTTAGCGAAAAGCGCTTGGAAGCTTTAGATAATTTGGTCATGGAAAAGCAACGAGTCGCTCGTGCCTATGACAAGCGGACGCGGGGAAGGAGTTACAGCGAAGGAGAGTTGGTTTGGAAAGCAATTCTCCCACTTGGTGAAAAATTAGATGGTCGCGGCAAACGGACTCCAAGATGGAAGGCCCGTGCATCATCTATAATATTTTAGAGAAAGGAGCTTTTCATCTTAAGGACCTAGATGGAGATGTCCATCATAACCCTATCAATGGGAGATACTTGAAGAAATACTTTCCTAATGTTTGGGACTCGGAGGAGTCGTAGACAATTTATTCGCATAAGACATGGGGGACAATTCTAATGTTCCTACACTCGCAAAGCCCATTTATGAAGGCCTGTTTTTAAGGCCCATAATCATTTCTTCGCTATGCCTAGCAACACTAGGGGGCAACACTATACCATACTAAGCCTAAACCCACCCAATGAGCAGCTTTGTATATAAATATTCATGCTATTTTATTAAAAAAAAAAGTTATATATACAACTCTTAGGGGACAATTCTAAGTGTTCCTACACTCACGAAGCTACTAAGCCGAGTCAGCGGCTCCGAAAGGTTTTTCTAGCTTTGCCTTGCAGGAAAGGGTGAGCTCAAGAGAAATGTAAGAGCCACCACCGTGACCGCTACCTCCATCGGAAGTAGTTTTCATTTTGCTAAAGATGTCCTCACCATGCACGGGAAACAGTGAAAGGGTTTCAATCTCCTGGTGATCTTCTCCTCTTTGTTCCATGAAAGTTTGTTCTACATTCATGTCAAAGAAAGTAGAACTAGTTCCCCCTCCAGCTGAGATTGAACAATCCCTAGCACTATTCTCCATGTTCATAGATCCATAACCGCTATAGTTCCCCATCTGCCTATTAAAAGCAATCATCACATCAGCGGAAGAAGCAGAAGCAGGTGCAGAAGATCCGAAGTTGATATACTGATCCTCATGTTTCTAATTGGTAACATTATCAGCACCAACAAGCCCTGATCTTTGCATGGGCACATGAACATCCGAAGTGGACCTCTTCTTCTACTTCTCCCGAGCCTTTTGGTTCACAAACCAATAATAGACGTTCTTGACCTCGATCTTGCCGTACCATTTCAGCTAGAGATAGATCCTCTGAATCTGCTCTATAGTTGGGGATCTTTCGCCCTTGTTGTAGAAAAGCTCCTTGAGGATTCTTATCTGATCTGTAGTGGGAATCCTCCTAGTACTGCTCCTCATGCCAAGCATGTTAGCACTACTCCCGGCTCCTTTGTTACTTCCTCCATCCTTGGTTGGATGCCGGTTTTGTGGTTCCATTGGTGATGGATTGAGAGAATGCAAAAATTGAAGAGTGGTGATGATGAGTAATTAAGAAAGATTGCTGTTAGAAATATTCGAGTTGATGAAACGATTTTGGGATTGGAAATTTGTGTTTATAATGTGGAGGAAGATATATGCATGCAAATATCCACCCTTGGATGGACGGTCAAAGAGAAGAGTCAAACTAAGTGTCAGTAAAGCGTGATTAAAGTTGCCATAAATCTCGGAAAGAAGGGATTATTGGCGCGTGAGGGAACCGAACGGTTTTTGAGGAGATAACTGTTCTTTTCACGAGATTATTTTTTCATGGTGGAGTTTTCAACAGCTAATTAATGCAACTTGAGTTAGGGCCAGCAAGTGGATCCAAAAGATAAATATTTTCTCAAAACCCTCATCGCGAGGCTCGTTTTGGCGCAGAACATATTTCAAAAGTTCATATTATTTTCAATATACAACTATGGGGGCCTATATTTGAGGCCTTGCGAGACGCAATTCTTGGCTTCTCACGGATATTGGAATATCATGATAAAAAATATTATTGTATTCATAAAGTGGCTTTGCGACCAAAAGCAGTACATTCATTACAAAGCCAAAGGTGGCTAAAATACAAAAACAGGAATCCTCGGATATCTTTTGAATCTTTCCTCAAGTGGAAGCAGCTATGGAATCCAACTTCGAGTTAGACAACGCCATTATACCAAGGAGAGGCAGACTTCAGGAAGGAAAAAGAGAAGTAACGGAGCCTCCGCGCCCCATTTACATGGAAGCGGTAGAGGAATACAACATAGGCTTGGCTAACACCATTATCCATGAGAAAGGGAGACTCCAGTGAGAGAAAATAGAGCATACAAGCCCCCTCAATTGGAAGTAGCTATGGAATCCAACGTCGGTTGAGCCGCACCATTATCTCTGGGAAGGCCAGAGAGTGAAGGAACCGAATATCAGCTTGAGTCTCTGCACCCCCTCTAGCCATGGTAACCACCATTAGTTGGACGTGAAGTATAGGAATAGCCATTCTGTAGCTTGAACCCATTCCTTCAAAGATCCCATCCCTTCCCATCCCTCCAAGATTCTTTCAAGAAGAGAAAGGGGGAGAAGGAGGTGAGAACCAAAGCCCCTTCCATCTGGAGGGCACAACACGGGTCGGGTCCAGAAGGAAGGAAACAGAGGAGGAAAGATGAACCACAAAGTGGCCTTCCTCCCTTTCTCCGTTTCGCTCCGCGTGTGGGATCCTAACAAAAATGATCTCGCATGATCGTGGATCCCACACTCGGAGCCCCTTCGCGTTTCTAAAGCAATCTGAAACCTGGCATTGTTGTTGCAAAATTTCAGAAGGGCGAAACAAGAGGTTGCCTAAGATTACGCCATAAGGCCTAACCCAGGCTTAAGATTATGCCATAAAGCCTAAAATTTAGAGGCTAAAGGTCATTTCATGAGGGGAAGATTTGTGAAGAAGGAGAAAAAGAAGCATGAACTGAAAGGACATTTCTTGAATATTTCAGAAAAGTTGTTGTGAGTATTCCCTTCCCAAAATACAACTATTTATAGGGACTTCAGGCAAATCCCCACCCTTGCATGAAGCTCAATTTTAAAACTGATGTCAGTAAATCGAGATTAGTGATTCCAAATCTTGGGAAAAAAGGGACTAGCAGCATGTGAGGAGCGGTTTTTGAGGAGTTAGCTATTATTAGAGGACTAATAGCATGTGAGGAGACCGAACGGTTTTCGAGGATGTAACTGTTCTTTTCACGAGGCTATTTATTTTTATTTTTTTTTACGGTCGTTGTTTTTCAACGAGTGATTAATGCCTTAAATCTCAGAAAAGAAGAGTTTAATAGCATGTGGGAAACCGAACGGTTTTCGAGGGGGCCTACAGAGATTGGCCCGCAAAGCTCAATTTCAAACAAAGTTCCTCCAAGTGGCGTTTCACCGCAATGGCACCAGCTTCGACCTGAGTGGCTCGTTCTCTGATACGGGCCAGGTTGCGGCCCATTTCTTCAGAAGCAGCTAAAGGTTCATCGAGTTGAGCTTCTTCTGCAACAATCGTATTCTCAACAAAGGCTAAATGGGCTTGGAGGTACTCGATTTGAAGTTTGAAGTCGGACCTTTGGATTTGTAGTTCCCGTAGGCGGATGGCTTGATCATTTAAAATATCACGGGAGATGTCCATTTCTCAAGAGACACTATTCAAAGCCTCTTGAGCGTCGTGAGCCTGGGTGTTCGTGGCCTATTGACGTCGGCGGGCCATATTAAGTTCATTCAGCAGAGAGTCGATAACACTAAATTGCCATGGAGTCAAAGCCTTCTCCTGGTGAAGATACCTTAGAGCTTCCAAGACTCACGGGAGGATGTCAATCTCTAATACCTGAGGACCTAGATGTTCACGAAGCACCAACTTAGCCTCATCCATAGTAGAAGGAGGAGTTACCTCCAACACCCTCATCAATCTCTCGAATCTGGTAGGAGGAGGAGGCGGGGGAGGCGCCACAGGATCACTAACCACCACTACAAATGGGTGGACAACTTCTTCAATTTCTTCGTCTTCAACATATTGGTCTGTCCCTTCAGCCGCAGGAGAATCTGGAAACTCAACTCGAGGCTCACCATGGGCAAGTGGAGCAGATTCAAGCACAGAGCCCTCGGCTCTGACGGTTGTCTCATTTATTCACAAGACTTGGGGGGCACCACCTCCATCAGTATCATTTTCCATCTCTGGGGCGACTGTCCCGCTGATAGAACCCTCAGCATTTGCAGCCACCTCCTCGGTATAAATAGAATCCTGGTTAGATTCAGAAATGTCAGAGAGTGGGGTTGTATCAGAAAGGGAAATGGAAAGCATTGGCCAACAGTGGCTTACCTCTCGAGTTGTCGAGTCAATATCTGGTATGTGGTCTCCAAGAGGAAGATGCCTCACGTCATTCACCTCTTGGACCTCTAGTGCAGCGAGAATCTCTGTCGTCATCAGTTCCTCGTAAGTGGCAGAAGCCTCAGAGTGGCTTTCCATGCTTTCATGCTCCGAGGACTCATCATCGAAGAACGTTATTAGAATGGTAGGACCTTGCAGATGCTCTGTAGATGTGGGAGATGGAAGAGGCACCACAGGGTTAGTTAATGCTTGAACTAGCGAGAGAGTTGGCTCTTCTGCAGCGGCTGAAGATCTAGCCTCGCTCAGGCGAGAGGGATCAGTGGTCCTCTGACGGACCTGTCAAAAGATACATAATGAAGATCCTGCCCAGATTCTAAAATTTATATAGAATAAGACGGGGCCGGAGTTTACCAATCGCATTCCCAGAGGTTCGTCATCTTCAAAACTCTCTTTGACGGATTGAGCTCGATCGCGTTTGCAAGCAAAGACAGCAGTGGCCTGCACGACAAAAGAATCATAACTCAAAAAGGGGGAAAGCACCAAAAATGCAAGTTTGGGATCATTCTTAACCAAATTACCTCAGCAGAATCTTCATCATGAGAAGATTCTCCCTCAGGAGTCTCCTCTGCTATTGCCTTTTGTTTCCTGGCCTGAACAGAGGCTGTCTTGCTTTGGGTAGTTTGCTGCAAAACACACTCAGGAATAAGAGCGGGAAAATCAAGACAAGCAAAAGGAATGGTGAAGAAAGACAAAAACTTACTGTTCCCCTTGGCTCGTGGATTTGTATCCCTGCACGCGATGAGCGAGAAGGTAGAATAAGTCGCGGAGGTTGTGCTGCAGGGTTGGAGAAGCGCTCAAGAATCTTGAGGTCCTCCGGACCAGGACTACTCATTCCATGAAAGATCTGGACGAAGAGTTCGTCATGTGGCAAGTCCCAACAGTTCACAGACACTTCTTTCCACCAATCAACATAATCATTGTCGACATCGTTGAGGGGATACAGTGCTCTGACCCAAGGGGGAATCACTATCAAAGTAAACTGACTCTGAAAGGAGGCAGACCCAGGTGGGGCTAATCTCCGCTAAGAGGTGTAGTAATTGGCAGAATCAACTAGAGGCCAGGGTACCAACTGGGCCAACCCAAATTGGCGAGCAAAGTGGTTAGGGGCATAGAGCTCATAACTTACTCGATCGGTGGTAAGACAAATATCCAAGCAGGAGATGGCTCAACGAAAGGCCAAGAAGGCTCTTTCGCTATGATCGCGTCCACTGGGCAGAAAGCCATCATCAAGGGGAGGAGGGAATTGCCTAGAAAGGACTATTTTTGGGTCCGGCATCGCTCCCAACAAGTACAAGTAAATAAAACACTCGGAGTAGGGTGGAGCTCGATACCTTATGTTGCGATAAAGCCAGTTCCCCAAAAGGGAATCGACTGGAGGTTCCTTTGGAATATCACCGCGACGGAAGCGAGGGAAATAAATCTGCAACCAAAAGGCAAGGATCCAGAATGGACCACTAATGTCGGTATCAAAGGGGCGCATTACAGCTCTATAAAGGGAGCGATATAACGCGCCCAATACAGGTTGCCCAAGGCCAACGCAAATACCATTGTAGAGAGCAGTGGCCAGAGAATTCCAGCGCCCAGTAGGTTTGTTGGAAGAAGTGCAAAAGATAAATTTGCAAAGCCAGAATTCCAGGAATGCGATACCTCCTGTATGGTCACACTGGGTGCGGTAATAATCAAGCCAGACAGGGTAGGATTTACTGTGACGCCCCCAACCAGCCATATCCATTCTCAAAGGAAATTGAATACCATCAAACTGACCATGCACATAGGGGTCAAAATCAATGGGCAACCCCGTGATGGTAAGAACATCCAGCAGAGTTATACTCATCTGCCCAAATCGGAAATCGAATGTATTGCTGGAGGTGTTCCAGAAGCAAAGAGCGGCGGCCAGCAGTGCAAGGCTAGTATTATGGGGACGACAGAAGCATAGATCGATGGTTTGGGTGATACCCACCGCATCCCATCGGGCCAAATCTCTCGCTCGGACCTCTTGATACTTACCTTTTCCTCGAGAGCGATGGTAAGCCAGAAGCTCACTTTCCTCCTTGGTCCCCAACTGCTAAAATCACCAGGCACCTGCCGAAGAACCGCTATGGGACGGTGGATGGGAAGCCCATAATAGGCCATAGCATCATCTGGCAAATGATCGCAAGGTGTGGGACCCAGACTCGCTTAACTATCACCGCCACCAAAGCCCATCAGTCGACTTCTCTCCTCTCCGGTCTGACTTCTACATCGAACACTCATGTTAGTCCGCCATGTAAATGTGGCTTTCTCAGTGATTTCATCTGCCTGATCGATAACGAATGGTTTCTTAGAAGTCATTTCTGGTTCACAAGGAACACTTCTCCATTACACCTTGATTTATAGCTCATGTGTTTTTGGAGATTAATTTATTAGCTGGGCTAGTGAGTGGCCCTAGTTGATAATTAATAAATCATTATTCCATCTTGAGAATCGCATCTAAGGCGACAGTGAAGATATTCCAGCTTTTCCTACCACCGCAGGGCCAACATTGTGGCCTGATTTTTTTTTTTAATAAAACATGATTAAAACCAATTCGGTTTTAGATGCTAAAGTTGCAGCAAATATGGTGGTTTCACTTCGTCACATGTCATGATGACGATAGCCATGATTCAATCACCCTCTTCAGCATAAGAGAAGGATTAAATGGCAGCAAACAGTTTGCTATTCAGCATCTTATTTTGCCAAGTACTGTAGGCTTTGATCAAACTTGATCTAGCCAGCAAAAAGGCTCCAAATACCTACATTTGAGAAAATCAACAGAGAGCCAGCGATCAAGGCAGATACTTGCTGCTATACACATGGCGAAGCTACCGCCAAAGAAGAGAAGGATCCTCATTCGCAATCAAAAGCAGTCTCCTTCGCATGGGGGGCACGCTAAAGTTCTGATATCCTACAACCTGCCTAAGTTTCGCCAATTCACTGCATACCAGACACCAGATACGGGGGCAATAAAGTTGGCAAAGAAAGCATCAGTTTATGACAAAGGCAATTCAGATTGTGGCATCCAAACTTTATGGCCTATTTAGAGGCCTATATGGAATCAATCAAGTAATTTCAGTCAAGCCAATATAAGTGGCTTCGCAGCAACGATATTATAAGAGTGGTACTAATTCAAGACCTCTTCAATCAAGATGAAGACCTTTGACTTCGAGGTCTGGGGGGCAATGTTTGGACCCAAAATGAACATTTTGGCCTGACAAGGCACGTCTTGGAGAAATTGAGCCAATGTCAGTGGCTCAAGCTACATATTGTCGACAAGTTCGAAATATATATATATATATATATATTTAGAGGCTAAATAAAGGCTACTATGGAAGCATAGAAATGAAAAGTCAACTTTAGCACATTTTCCTACTTCGGCTAGAGAAACGGAGCTAACAAGGAAGGAGGGACGGCAGACTAACCATCCGAACTTCAAATGAGTTGAAACATTCCATATTCATTCTAGACATCCCAATGATCATTTCTTATGAAGAGTGCTAGAGCTTGTTCAGAGTGGAAAACCTTCAAACAATCAATCTAATTTTCTACATAAGCAAAACTAGAAAACTGGACCTGTAAGGAGTCCAGTAGCATTTCCGGCCGAACCATGGAAATAAATTCTGAAATTTTACCACAATAATCTATATCCATGGTGGATCATTTCATATGAATAAGTCGAAGGTTAGATATGAGTTCTTAGTGGAGATAAAAATTAAAGGAATAAAGAAGTGTTAGTGCTCTCACCTAACAAAATTCACTAAGTGTTAGTGAATTTTGTCTAACAAATCCACTAAGTGTTTGTGTGCTCAAACCTAACCCACTATGATTTGTTTAAAGGCCAAATAGTGTTGCTTAGAAGCCTATATATAGAGGCTACAACAAGTATCATCTCACCAATTCACTCATCAAAACATCTATAAGATGGTCTAAGTTCTCTCTAGAGCAACCTCTCTAAGAGCAACTCCTCTCATTCTCTTTCTCTTATCGGTGATCAAACTCCAAGTTCTAGTCTCCTTAGGAGCCAACTTTCAGTACCACCAAACCCTCTGTCAAAGTGCTTTGGTCCTAGTCTCCTCGGGAGCCGACTGTAGTACCACGACCACAACGGTTACGGAACCAGCCAAGCAAGGGTAACTCTCTCGCAAAGCAGCCAAGCTAGAGTCACGCTTTAGCAAGTTCTCCTCACTTCCCAGTGGTTTTTGCTCTGCTCGATCTATAACATCGAGTATCGATTGTGATTTTGAAGAAGCTCAGCAAAAGTCCTCGCCATGAGGCACAAAGAATCCCACGACGAGGTTGGTGCTCTCCTCGTCCACAATTGCTCAGAAGAAGTCAGGTCAAGGGACACCCTCGACGACCGCACCCGAACGGTGCTGGCACGCCTACGCAAGAAAAGAGACTGTTGACCAGCTCAAGAAAAACTGGAGTCAAACAACTATTACCGAGACAAGCCCAAATCAAAATTATTTGATTCGGTTTTGCCGGGTTTTAGGCCCAAGAAGGCAAAGACCCAAAATTACCAAACACCAAGAACAATAAATTTTGAAACCCATAATTCAGTGCCAAACTTCCTATCTCTCAATATCATCTTCTACAAGCATTCTTCTATTAAGAGAGAGAGAGAGAGAGAGAGAGAGAGAGAGAGAGATTCACAATTAAAATCAACTTGAAATTGAATGAAATAAAGCCAAGGCTGCCAAGCATGAATTATAAGCTACAATGCTACATACTGAGTACACATCACATAAAGTTACAACATTACACACAACTGAGAACTTCAAACCAATTAAGCAAGGCACCAATGTATCAAACCAAAAAAAGAATAATCCTTAAATACACTTTCAAGTCCAAAATATTTCATTTTGCAACTGAATTTAGAGTTAGTTTGGAATTGCTAGGATCGTTAAAAAAAATTGCTCTGCTGCTGTTGTAAGACCACGGAAATTCGTTATTAATTCCTAAATACTTTGGAAATTATTAAAGTGTTCGTTGATACTATTTCGTGGTTCGAAGGTGGAGCGGAAATTAATTTAAGTAATTATTCGAACGGAAAGCTTCGATTCAAGGATTAGCTTTTATACGTTAGGATTATATGAAAACTTCTTTCACAAAAGTTGTAGATCGCGTCGATACGAGTTCGTGGATATGTGGATCACAGAAATTGGAGTTCGTATGAGAATGTTATGATCGATTGAAAAATTGAGAAATTTCTACAAATAGCAAAATTCTAGGATTTTTCATAAAACCCAAAAATTTCCTTTTTTCCATTTTCTCCCCTAGAATTCTCTCTATTGTCTCTCCTCCGCATGACCTGACCTAGTACGAAACCCGGTTCCCGACCCGACTTGATCTCCTCCGTCTCCACCACTTGTATTGGACTCAGACTAACGTCGCTGTTCGCCCTCTAGTGCTTGCCTTCGACAACAATCTTTGGAACAAGCAGATCGGAGCACCCAAAGCCAACGCCTTTGGGACCCCATCAGATTCTCCGATTCCGGCAACCGCTCGGTCTGGTCTTTACATTTCTGGATTCGTCTCCTCCTCCTGATCATCCTTATATAGGCCTTGTATCACGATTTGGAGTGTGGAGCAAAAGATCAAGGTTTGAATATATCAACGGTCCACAACGAACCTGGAATCTGATCAGAGAGCCGAGATTATTTCAACTTCCAAGCTTGATCTAGGACATCTAGACCGAATCTCGCTTAGCTCCAGGTATGAAGGCTGCTAATCTCTTCAATATGAAGAAGTTTGTAGTTGACGACTTTTGCATCAGATGTGGTTAACCCGGCGTTGACCTCCACCGTTGACCACGCGCTGACCCACCGCTACGTCCAGCATCTTTTTTGTGTCATGTTTTTAGTTTATTCATCTACGCATCGTTACGGTCGTTTTTGATATATTATAAGGTCATTTTGGAGAAAGTTGATGCATGCTAGGGTTTCGGTTTTACGCGTTATCTTCTGTTTACAATCCGCGAGGAACCGACCATTGGATCTTCGTATAATTTCGATAGGGAAGTCCCAAGGGCGATCTATGAGAATCTAACCATTGGATTATCGTTTAAGTGTGTTTTATGAATCTTTTGCTAAGTTGCGATCATATTTGATTAGGTGATTGACGGATTTGTATTAGACGGACGGTTGTGATTGTGATTTTGAGCTGTTAAGAAGACAGAGTTGGATTAGAGGTGAGTAAATCTCACATGGTTCATTTATGAATGAGTATGCCTCATCATTTAGCCCTTCGGCCTTAAGCCCGCTCGGCCCGTCAGGCCAAAACTCAACCCGACCCTTATATTAGGACGGGCCGACCCTACCCTTTCTCAAGTAGGGTAGGGTAAGGGTCATGCAAATGAAGCCCGGCCCGAGCCCTAAAAGCCCTACTCGGCCCAACCCTAAAATTTATATATTATTTTTATTATTTTATATTACATAGGCTTTGTTTTCTTTAATTTTTATTTTCTTTGTTACACAACATTTAATATTGGGAGATTTAGAGAGATAGTTAATTGAATATAACCACCTGAACTAAATTAATAAATGCTATAAGTTAATTTCTATATATATATGTGTGTGTGTGTGTGAGAGTGTGTGTGTGTGTGTGTGTGTGTGTGTGTGTTTGTGTGTGTGTGTGTGTAGTAAATATGATCAATAAAAAACAATGAGTCTTGTATTACCTATATAATCATTGAGCAACATTTTGAGAAAAAAAAAATAATGTAATTTTTTTTTTGTTATACAAAATAAGGCTTTTTTTCGGCCGTATTTGGCCATACTAGGAAGGTTGGCCCCTTTCGGCCCTAGCAGATTGGGTTTTTCAGACGGGTAAGGGTTATCATATTTAAGCCCCGACCTTAAATTTTATTGACTTTGACTAGGCCCGGCCCGACCCTAAGCCCTAAAATTTAGGGTAGCGCCGGCCCTAACCCGGCCCATGATGGCCCCTATGAACGAGTTTACTTATTAGTCAAAATTGTGTGATAAATTGTGAAATCGTTTTCGTAAATGAAGTTTTATTGCAAATGATATGAACTTGATCGATTACGGTTTATAGGATTGCGGTTCACAGGTATAGTAAAATGAGTTTTCAAATATAAAAATGATTTTCTCGGTTTTTGGTGCGTACGAACTATAGTTGGTACTAGTAGTCATTCCTGCGTGAATGACTACGTATATATATATATATATATATATATATATATATTTTACGTGGAATATATATTGGATGGTGTGACATTGGTGAAGTAATGATTGAGAGTTGATTGAATTGTAATTTCGAGCATTTCTCTTACGAGCATACAATTATCATGATGTGTTGATATTTGTGTAAAAGTGTGTTTTGCTTGAGGAAAGTATTTGAGTCAAATGAACTTTCAAATGTTCGGTTGAGTATCGTAAGTTTGAACCTCGGTCGAGGTGACATGTTACGATTTAGTTAGAGCTCTAGTCTGTCTGCTAGTGTACTGCTTAGGGAATAACTTTGAGTTATTGTATGCCTATGAGTACAATGTACTGCTTAGGGAATAACTTTGAGTTAGAGTACAATGTACTGCTTAGGGAATAACTTTGGATGATTGTATGCCTTTGAGTACAATACACTGCTTGGGGGATAATTTTGAGTTATCGTATGCCCATGGGTATATTTGTTTAAAGAGATTGTCGGTGTCCTTTCTTTTGTCGTCCATGTGGGACTTGATTTCGAATGAATTGTGGAGGTGACATTGGTTGCTTTAATTTAATTTTGGGTTGAAAAATGATTAAACTGAGATTGTTGATTTTAAATAATCTTCTGAGCTTAACTATATACAGGAGTTGCTATACTTTGAATTGTGTGACTTTGGTGATCTCCTAAACTAAATTTTCTATGCAGGGATCACTAAATTTTACCTAGTGTGATAGTATATTTGGTTGTGTTTTGTGGAGTTAAATATTTTTGCTTTAATTTATCTCACGAGCTGAGAAATTATAAGCATGCGTGACGTGAGTCATTAATTGAGTTTACTCATACCACCTTAAAAAGCTTACCGGATTTATCGTTTCAACCCGGTGCACTATTCGATAGTGTAGGAATTATTGTGCAGGTCGGAGTTACAGTCGTCGAAGCTGAAGTTTTATAGTTGTTGTAGCTTGGACGTAAGTGTATTTTGTTTTAGTCTTCTGTTGTGTAGAGAGTTGGTGAGCTTGTTCACTTATTGAATTGTTGTTCAGTTTAATTTATAAACACTTGGTGATGTGATATGTGACTCTAGAGAACGAGTCGGTATTGACATTGTGAGCTCGGTTTGTTTAGCTGCTTAATTTAATTGAAAAATTTTCTAAGTGTCTTCTTGTGATTGTTGAGTTTTCGCATTTCGGATTTGAATTCCTTTATTCAAAATTAGGGGCGTGATAGCTACTACTGTGTTGTGAGAATAATCAGCTGTGAATTAAAATAATTTCGTGTTTGGGTAAACAATACTTTTAAAACTATTGTTAGTACATAAAACAACTTTAGAGCATTTGATAAATTCTAAATAAAAGTGTTGTAGATGTGTTTTATTCACCACAAAGGACATGATTTACATTTTTTTTTCTTTCACTCCTTAACAAATCGATCATATCCATTTATTTCTTTCCCCTCCAAAAAGCTAAAAAGAAAAGTATCAAAATGTATATACTATATATGGGCATATACACCGGGGAAGCACTAGAAGAAAAACAAAAAATAAAATAATCAAAATCTATATCAACAAGTCCCATGAAATTCATTTTCAATTAAAGCTATTTTTTATTAATTTACCAAACACAATAAAATCTAAAATTTTAGAGAAAAGCTGATTTTTTTTATTTTATAAAATAAGCAATCCCAAATGGGGCCTTAATGAAGGCCGAGAGTCAATTATACATGAACATAATTACTACATCAATCTTAAGCTTTCTTTAATAAATATAAATCTGCTATAATACTAAAACTAATTGCTAGAATGGCCAATCATGGAACAAATTTGTTCAAAAATCCTAGATTTTAGGTTCATTGTGGAAAATCCTCTGGCATCTTCATGATGCCTTTTGTAACGGACCTGTTCTGCGACTTTAGAGTACCGTAGGGCGTTGATCGGAAAAATCTACTAGACCAATGACACTCAGAATAAGATGGATTTTATCTGACTTTGGTGTTTAGAATTACAAATAAATGAAGAACATGAATTTTTAATTCCATTTCCTAAGTCATAGTATCTCCTTGTCCATGGTAGTACTTTGCAGTTTGATTTGGTGTCCAGACATGACTTACATCCTTGGTGATAATGGCCTCTTTTCCATTTATTGTTCTCCATGTTTTGACTTCCACCAACATTTTTTTCCCTCTTTCTATTATTATCTGCTATCATGGGTGACCTTGATTTAAGTTTGAGGGAATGAGAAACATTACAATTGAGAATATGATTCCCACTTTCTTACAGTACTCAAGCTTACTTTTTTGTATCCAAGGCTAAGCATGTTTTCACTGACCCAAAATTACAGATTAAAGAGGTTCACGTCGTAAAATTTGATTCACATATCTGTTTATGAACTACTTATTGTGAAACAGTTGGGGCCATCAATTCCAAATAAGTGAATAACAAACTGGCCATAACTTGTCCCCAGACACGTTGCATTACCAGTTTATGATAACAAAATGTTGGCAGTGGTCTTTGCTGTCCAACATTGGAGACCTTACTTGCAGTGGTCTCTGTTGCATTACCATTTCATCCCCAGTTTCATTGAATGTTTACCTAACTCCAGTGGAAAGTCTGTTATTATGGTGATTATTGATCGAATGACTAAATATGGGCACTTCATTGCCTTAGCTCATCCCTATTCAGCTTCGATGGTTGCTCAACACTTCGTCAACTACATCTTTAAATTGCATGGACTACCTGAAGCTATTATCTCGGACAGAGATCCTGTGTTTTTGGCAATTTTTGGAAGCTTTCTTTAAACTGCAGGGAACCACTCTCAACAAAAGTTCAGCTTACCATCCCCAAAGTGATGGCCAAACTGAGAACCTGAACAGAACCTTGGAGCAATACTTAAGGTGTGTGGTAGGTGAAAGGCCCCATACCTGGGTGGATACTTTACCATGGGCAGAGTGGTGGTATAACACTACTCACCATTTTGCAATAGGTATGACTCCCTTTTAAGCACTTTATGGCTATGAACCACCTGCTATTAGACCTTACATTCCAGGTTCAACTGCTGTGGAAGTAGTAGACACTCAATTGAAGAAGAGAGATGAGTTGCTTGCATTGCTCAAAAGAAATCTTCAAGTAGCACAAGCTCAAATGAAACATTTCTATGACAAACATCTCACTGAGAGGTCGTTTGTTGTGGGGGATTGGGTTTATTGGAAGTTGCAACCATACAGGCAGCACTCTGTTCAGAAAAGGCTGTTTCACAAGCTCTCACCAAGATATTATGGGCCATTTCAAGTGGAATAGAAGATTGGCTCAGTGGCTTACAAACTAAAGCTTCCTAGTACAGCCAAAGTTCACCCTATGTTCCACGTATCTTTGCTCAAGAAAAAGATTGGTGAGGCTGTGGTGACTGCAGCACACTTACCACCTGATGTGGATCCTCACAATCCAAGATGGTACCCAGCTAAGATTTTGGAAAGAAGGATTTCCAAAAAGAACAATGCAGCTGTGACTCAATGGTTAATCCAGTGGTTGGGCATAAAGGCGGAATAAGCCACTTGGGAAGAAGCAGATGAGATCATGCGAAGGTTTCCAGAGTTCCAAGCTTGAGGACAAGCTGTTACTTTAGGTGGGATGGAGTTGTTATGATTTTATTCATTTCGGAAACATGAGTTGTATTGCATGTGATTAGCACGAGCATTTCTTAATTAAGCTGGTTAGAGTTAAGTTAGAGTTAATTTGGTAATTAGGGGTTGTCTAATGCAACGTCCACATGAGTGACATGTGTCCTCATCTGTTAGCTAGTTCAAGTATAAAACCCACCGTCCATGATGTAGTGACTATCAATCAATATATCAGAATTTCTCTTTTGCATTCTTTTCTTCCTTCTGCATTTCTTTTCTTCTCTTTGTTGGGGTCTTACCCTAACAATAACTCACCGGCCTAAATAGGGTTGACATAACCATGGAATCTTGAACTATTGCCAATCGCACAATTAGGTACCCCAAGTACGAAATCAGGCAAAATGATCTATACTATGTTGCCGTCAATCAATTTGGTAGCTAGGAGCTCATCTTTCCATCAAAATTGAGTCTGTGACCTAGGTTACCTGGCTTTAATTTAACCCTAGTCCGTATTGTGGCCAGATGGCTTTAATAATGGTTTTACTTGAAATTGTTCCCAGTTTTTATCTATGGTTTCTCTCAATCGGATACGATGGCATAGAAGCCTCAAGATGAGTTGCAGAAACTCTATCTAATAGCATTATAGCAAATTCAGTTACTTGGCATAGAAGCCTTCTCGTACAAGGAAAAGGATACTTGCTTGATCACTGCTCTTTAACCGTAGCCTTATCCCTCAAGGAAAAGGAAACCAAGCCGACCTCATTTTCCTATAAATAAGGCGAGGAAATGGAAACCAGAGACCTCACTCACTTCACTAGCAAAATAATCATCATAATGGAGACGGGAAAGTTGATACATCTTGATGATGGTTGGGCTTCCATTGCGATAGATAATATAAACTCTTTTGGGGATGTTGGGTACCTCGACTTCAGGTTTCTCGATCAGGTCTTAACCCACTGCTCCAAGGACCAGCTGATTCACATCGAGAAGAGCACAAAAGATATAGACCTGACTCCGATCACCGATAAACTCTGGAAGAAGTTCTTCGAGAGAGAATTCGGTGTCAAAGCCACTGATGAGGTGATCAAGAAGATGAAGATCAAGAAAGTGAGCTTCAAGTGGTCTGAGTTATACCAGACCAAGTCCAAGAGAGTGGAAAGGGTCCAGAAAGAAGCCGGTGAAAGGTTGAAGAAGTTGTATGAGAAAGAAGCCGCCCGGAAACAAAGCCCGCAAATCAGGGTTTTGGACAAGGGTCCACCTCCTTCGTCAAGCAATAAAAGAAGTGGCTCCAAAAAAGAGAGCAAACAGATGAACAAATTGAGGAAAGAGTATCTCAACTTTCTAGATGTGAGAAATCAATCTATGAAGATGAAGAGAAGTGCCAAGCGTTCTTTTCTCATCAGTAAAAAGCCAAGAACCACTATTCAAGCTATGAACGTCTTTTGAAGCATTGATCAATCTTGGTGCATGGTGACTTCAATCTTCCGGATCCCGTGACATTTAGCTAGTAAAGAATCTGAAAATCAACATATGTTGTTGATTTCAAGAAAAAGAAAGATAAAAAAAATGAACATTTGTTCTTGTTCATTTCTTTCTTTATGTAAATTAACTTTTGATTGATGAAATATGGTTATTCTTTGATGATAATTTGGTGTTTCATTTGTCTTATTGCTTATATGAATATGCATATGTGTGGTCTGATCTTGGTATGTTGTGCTACTTCAACTTGCCTTTTCCATTACATATTACAGAATCTAACGAAAAAGTGAATTAGTCAAAACTAGATCTTTCTTTCAGTTTTGACTCATTTTGAGTTTGATATCATTTTTGATGTACCGCATCACAAAGAATCGAAGCCTTATTGCAGCTTTGCTGTTATATTTCAGGTCAGGAAAGAAATCTCTGCAGTACCTCTTAGCTGCTTCACTCAGCTAGCATGCATGTAATTTATCAGAGGATTTTCTGTTCATCTTCTTCTTGTGTACAGGTACATAGGATCAGGCATTTTTACTTGTGATTTGGTGTTCATCACTTGTGAACCCTTTCATCAATGTATAATTTGAAATCAATCTTTGTAAGCATGGGGTTATACTCATTACTAAATTTAGTATGCACTTCATCTTTATGGTTACTGCTAAATGCTAATAGTTTCTGAAGAAGAAAAAGAACAAAAAAAAATATCTTCATAGAGAATTTGTTTGGTGATATTTTTTTTTCGTTCCAATATTTACTTGTTTTAAGAGATATAAAATGGAGAGCAGATACAGGATAGGAAGTTTCTTTTGGAAAGGAGGAGAGATTTCAATTTATTAAACTGTAAGAGAGATGATGATTGCGGCCAAGAGAGGGAGAATATTCAAATTGAGTTGGAACAGAAGGAACAAACCATTATGACCACCAGTTCCTGGATTTTGGTGATCAATTCGCATATTATAGGGAAGTGCACTTAAAGAAGATGGGGAGGTCCAATGAAACATTATGAACACAATCTGCGAAAACACAGTAATGGAATTGCAACTAAAGCCAATCATGATAATGAGCTGCTCAAAATCAATCTTCACATTTAAACTTGAGAAGTACATTCACGGCACTTAATGTATCTCAAGCACTAAATCTAAGACTGAGCTCTTTCTCTGTTTGGACCAAAAAATTTGAAGAAATTGAAAGATGATAAAGCTACAGTACAGTAAATCATGAACATATTAGAAAAGCTACAGAGAATTCAGACTTCATTCTAGGATGAAGCTCCATTTTCAAATATTTGGACATCCATTTGGCCGCCTTGTGTAGTGCTAATTGATAAAATGTAGCTGAATACATAAAGGAAAAACTTTGATTCTGCATGTACATGACAATGACTTATCATAGCTACTTGATACATATAGCTGAATACATTCCAACTTCACATATGACTATGACTTATCTTAGGAAATAACGTAAATGATGCAGAAAATTAAGGGATTTCAATTTTGAACCAATGTGTGCACATGACTTTAATTTGATTAAGGGATTTCAAACAATCAGTGTAGATGATCATCTTAAGTGCAAGATATGATCTTGAACTAACAAGAATTAGATTTCTCTTTCAATTAGACTCAGTTGGGGTCTGATATACATCTCATGGTTCTGCTCTACTGATAAAGTTTGAAGAAGTCTGCAATACACTCCATGCAGAATCTATACCTTCTAGCAGCTTAGCTTCCTAGGACTTTTGTTTCAAGTAGGGAAATGAATCTTTTTGTTACCTACTCTGAACTGGTTCACTCAGCTAGTCGGCATGTGATTTGTTTGCAAACAGGATGTGGGAATTCTTGTTTTCTCTTGTGTATATATGTACAAAGGATTAGGCTATTTCACTTAGTTGTGGCTTCCATTTGGATCATCACTTCCGACTCTTTTATGTAGATGGATTTAAAGCTCTTGAAAAAGAGTAAGATATTAGTCTTTTTATTTATTGTGATTAGGATCATTACTGTTAGTATGCACTACATTTATATGATTTCACCAGATCATACTAAATAAGAGGCCTCCTGGAGTGGTAAATAATGTAAATGATCTCTGCTAAGGAGCATGAAGCTGCAGAAAAATGCACTTGATCTTTTCGTTTTGACGGAAAGAAAAAGAAAAAAAAGACCCTTGCTTCTTCTTCTTCTTCTTCCTCGCACTACCGCTTGAGGCGCCGCTTCTGCAAAAAATGACGCTCCGTCGCCTGGGCGACCGCTTTTCCAGCAGTACGTCTGAGTTTGATCCGACGAGGCTTTTTCTGGTCGCCTCACACCGGAGCGCGCCCCGAGCTCGCATCGGCGACGCCTTTGAAAACACTGGAACCAACAACAAGCTAAGACCCAACAGACCTAAGGGCTGTGTGCTTTACCACAAATCTTTCCTAACCATAAAACCTTAAAACTAGTACTCGGGACTGGCTACAAGGGGGTCAAAACTGCACCCTAAACCCTAAACCTATGTACAACAACTTCCAATAAATTTGAAATGATGTCTTTTACCCTTTATTCTTGGTTGAGCTCACACTTTAGCTTTGATTCTCCATCTAGGTCTTTCACTAATCATAGCCCTGAAGGTTAAAACCACATAACGTTTACAATTATTGAGAGAATCACTAGACTCGGGAACCAAAAGAGATTAATTATGTCGACGTTGTCAAGTTCGAATTAACCTTCACAAATACCAGCCAAGATATCGAAGTTAAATTAAGATGGCAGAAGGTCAATGAATCATAGACCATATGATAGATATATTAAGGGAAAATTACTGGTCCCCCTCTTAACTTTGGGCGCGTCGACAATTCAGTCCTTCGCATTTTAAATTAAACAATTTAACCCTTATTCTCTTTAATTTTCACATAATAGGTCCAAAATGACTATTTTATCCCTCACTTGTTCTTTTTTTTAAAAAAAAAATTCTTCTCTCTTTTTTAAATTATTTTTTCTGCTTCTCTCTCTCCTCCCCCCTCCTAACAACAAAAAGAGGAAACATTTTTATTTATTGGTAGGGGAAGAGAGATATATATATATATATATATATAGAGAGAGAGAGAAAGATATATATATAGAGAGACAGAGAGAGAGGCACAAAACAAAATTATAAGAAAAAAAATGACTCCTCCTAAAAACAAAGAGAGGGAAACATTTTTATTTGTTGGTAGGGGAAGATATATATATATATATATATATAGAGAGAGAGAGAGAGAGAGATGCACAAAACATAATTATTAAAAAAAAAAAAAGGACTCCTCCTAAAAAATAAAGAGAGGGAAACTTTTTTATTTGTTGGTAGGGGAAGAGATATATATGTATATATATAGGGAGAGAGAGAGAGAGAAACACAAAACATAATTACAAAAAAAAATTAAAATAAAGGAAAAAAGAAGAAGTGAGGGGTAAAATAGTCATTTTAGACCTATTGTGTGAAAATTAAAGATAATAAGGACTAAACTGTTTAGTTTAAAAAACGAGAGACTGAACTGTTGACTCATCCAAAGTACAAGGGGGGACCAGTAATTTCCCCATATATTAACATATAATCAAGTTTATGATGCCCTTTGTCATCATTACAGTCACTAACTTTCACTGAAGGAAAAAAAGAATAAGAAAGAAACAAGCACTACAATCTTTTGATCATCGCAACCAACGAGTCGCGATCTGAGGTAAAAAAAAAAGCTATAATCAAATCGATCACTAAGTACTGGTGTTGAGTTGACTATCAAATATGCGACTGCAGTTATAGACTGAGCAAACTGCTTGCAGTGTCACAAAGAGCAGGAGCAAAATGACAGCCAGTAATGGCCAGGAACCATACACAAAAGTTTTCAAAAACTTCCTCGTCTTCACTTTCCATGTGCCATTGTAATGGTTGTTGGCATCTTCGATTGCCTTATCCAAGAAGGGCACTTTGGTCAATCTAATGGACCTGCTCATGCCATTGAACAGATTTGCCACTTCTTCATCACTCTTCAAATGGTTAATGATGATACCATTCTCTGTAAGCAACTTGGCATCCTCCTCGGTGTCTATGATCCCGTTTGAATGCTCTTTTGTCTTGGGCGGAAAATAAGGATTCAAGAGGTTGTTTCAAAAGAAAGTTGAAAAGCATAGTCCAAGGCAGTTGGGACATCACTTTTACAGGTTTAGATATTAGAATTTTTCTCAGAAGAGATGTTGGGCCTTTATACATCTTCGATAGCAGCTTCCATACCTCCTCCAGTAATTGTTTGACGAAATTCGAGTTAACTGATGATTTTTCCTTGTGTGGTGTGGCCTCATATTCCACGGCTTCTGTGATTTCCGATGGCTCGGCTTCTAACTTGGGGATGATCATGTGGTACAAGAAGTCCAGCAAGTGAAAACAACTCGAGACTTGGATCTTTGGCAAGTCTTCATCATTCATCTTGAATGGTGAGAGCTCTTTGTACAATCCAATAAACATGGAAAGAAGCATATCCTCGAATTCCAACGCTGGGAATTGAAATTCCAATACTTTTATTAAAACAATTAGCGGGATTTGGTTCTCAAGCATCACCAAGTTTGTTGGAAGTATAGGATCTGCTGTCAACATTGGTTGCTGTTAATGTTGGCTGGCTGCTGCAATTTGTACATGCATTTACACATGTTGTATTTGTTTGCTGTCAACATTGGTTGCTGTCAATGTTGGCTAGCTGCTGCAATTTGTTCATGCATTCACACATGCATTAATTGTTTGTAAGCTGCCTATATAAAGCTAGGATGTTGTATCATCTTAACATCAGAAATAAGATCAAGAGGAATGATATTCTTCCTCTCATATTTCAATATGGTATCAGAGCAGAAATCCTCATAGGACCTGCATCTGTATTGTTCCTACAAGACTCTTGTATTCCTCTATCATCCTCATAGATGACAGAAGGAGAAGGTTCCCTCGTTGCAAAGACAGAAAGCCCAGAAGGGAATCCAAATCAACGTCTGTGCTCAGTGCTTCTAAATGAGTTCAACTACCTTCCTTGGTCAAGAGCCATCACTCTAGCTCTTGGTGGAAGATCAAAGCTCAGCTTCATCAACAACAAAAGTAAGATCCCAGATGCCTCATCGTCTGAATATGAAAGTTGGTTATCCAACAATCAACTTGTTATGTCATGGCTCCTTAATTCAATGGAGCCAAAACTTGCAGAAATCTTCAGCTATTCAGAGTCATCTTAACATCTTTGGGATGCTGTCAAAGACATGTATGGCAACCTAAACAATGCAGCAAGAGTGTTCCAACTCAAAAAGGACTTGCATTTGTATTGTTCCTACAAGACTCTTGTATTCCTCTATCATCCTCATAGATGACAGAAGGGAATCCAAATCAGCGTCTGTGCTCAGTGCTTCTAAATGAGTTCAACTACCTTCCTTGGTCAAGAGCCATCACTCTAGCTCTTGGTGGAAGATCAAAGCTCAGCTTCATCAACAACAAAAGTAAGATCCCATATGCCTCATCGTCTGAATATGAAAGTTGGTTATCCAACAATCAACTTGTTATGTCATGGCTCCTTAATTCAATGGAGCCAAAACTTGCAAAAATCTTCAGCTATTCAGAGTCATCTTAACATCTTTGGGATGCTATCAAAGACATGTATGGCAACCTAAACAATGCAGCAAGATTGTTCCAACTCAAAAATGATCTTGCAGGGATTCAACAAGGTAATCTCTCATTTGTTCAACATCTTGGTAACCTAAAGGCCAAGTGGAATGAACTTGATATGTATAGGCCTCACACCACTGATGCCACTATATTGTTGAAACGAGCTGAAGAAGATAAAGTATTCCAATTGCTTGCAAGTCTGGGATCTGAATATGAGGATCTCAAAAGCCAGAGCTTCCTTCATTCACAACGATATGCAACTCCATTCAACGTGAAGAAGTGCACAAAAGGGTGATGAATGTGAACACCAGTATTAGAGGGTCCGAAGCTAGAGCATTTGCTGCAAACAAAAGTGTCACAAGCGACAGAACATACAAGGGCAAGAGGCCAGATTTGAAGTGCACACATTGTGAAAGCATTGGAGGAGCTGGTATAAGCCACATAAGAGAGAGATGTTGGATATTGCATCCAGAACTGAAACGTAAGTTCAATGAGGAGCAGAAGAATCAAAAAGGCACCACTCAGAGAAGCCCTTACATCTCTAATCTGAAAGGAAACCTTAGCAACACTTCTGAAGGTATGATGAACTTCACATCCAATCCAATAACTCTTATAAATGAGTTTGCTACATATCTTGAAAAGAAGCAAGGCAGTTTAGAGAGAAATGAAAATGGAAGCACAACTGCTATGCTTGGAAAGTTTGCTGGTTTTTTGGCGAAATCAAACATGACTTCTTCAGAGGATATACCAGGTATTATTTGTGCCATTTTTACTGCTTTAGATGTCAGTAAGAATCATGATTTTTGGATAGTGGATTCAGGTGCCTCAGATCACATGACAAACAATTCTTCCATATTACATGAGTTTGATATCTTGTCAAAACCTTCACATGTCTCAATTGCAAATAGCAACAATGTTCCCATCTTAGGAAAAGGAAAAGTAAAGCTTTTTTCTGATAGCATTGAGTCACTTGTATTATTTGTACCCTCATTCCCATTCCAACTCTTGTTTGCAGGAAGGTTAACAAACTTATTGGATTGTGTAGCTATTTTCTCTCCTCATAATGTTGTTTTTCAGGATCGAGTGTCCAAAGAGAAGATTGGTGAAGGGTTCTTTCTAAATGGCTTGTACTACATATCAGCTTCATCAAGCTTTTCAAAGTGTTTTCTAACAGAGTCCAAATCTGTAATACAACAAAAATTATGGCATAAACGCCTAGCCCATCCTTCCTTTCATGTTTTGTCAATGTTATTCCCTAGTTTTTGTAAAGTCTCCCATAAGTGTGAGACATGTCATATGTCAAAATTTACCAGATTGCCTTTTCAAATCTCCCAATCCAGAGCAACTCAACCTTTTGAAATTATACATTCTGATGTTTGGGGACCAGCATCCCTAGAATCATTTGATGGCTATAGGTTTTATGTCACCTTTATTGATGATTTTACTCGAACCACTTTTGTGTATCTTTTGAGATTCAAGAGTGAAGTCTTCAAGTGTTTCCAAGATTGTCATAACCTTGTCACAAATCATTTTTCATCAAAAAATTTCATTTTAAGGTCAGACAATGGCACTGAATACACATGCAAAATCATGACTGATTATCTTAGTGCTCAAGGGATTATTCATCAAACCAGCTGTGTGGGAACACCACAACAAAATGGTATTGCAGAATGCAAAAAAAGAGATTTACTTGAGAAGGCTAGGGCCTTAATGCTTCAAACAAATGTTCCAAAAAAATTCTGGTCTCAAGGAATTCAAACTGCAGCTTACATCATAAACAGATTGCCTAGCAGTGTGTTAAATTTCAAATCTCCATTTGAAGTTCTAAAAGGTCGAAAAGTTGATATAACACACCTTCGAGTATTTGGCTGTACGTGTTTTGTACATGTTCAGTCAAAATCACCGAGATTAGTTTGATCCTAGAGCTGTCAAATTTGTGTTCCTCTGGTACTCATCTACCCAAAAGGGATACAAGTGTTACAATTCACAGACCAGAAAATTGTTTGTTTCAAGGGATGTTCGTTTTGATGAGTCTGACTCTTTCTTTCAGTTATCTAACAATGAACCTCAGGGGGAGCATATTTGTGACTTGTTTCCCACTCCAATTCATGTTGAAGCTGCAATAGGCACTCCTAGTTCACCACAACTAGTTCAACAATTTGCAAACACTGACGAGGTGCCGACAGAGTCCAACACTCAAGATGATCAACAAGAAGTGGTACCAAACACATCTCAACCTTGAAGAAACCCACCAAGGATGAGACATCAACCAACAAGACTTCAGGACTATGAGACTTACACACCACGTTATCCTCTTGCACAAGTTGCTCATTCCATCAATATCTCCTCTTCTCATAGTGCTTTCCTCATCAAGATTTCCAAAGAAACTGAACCAAGGAATTTTGAAGAAGCAAATCAGTCACCAGTTTGGAAGAAAGCTATGCATAATGAACTCAAAGCCCTTGATGACAATAGAACTTGAAGTATAGTCAAACTTCCTAAAGGCCAGAAAATTATAGGGGCAAAATGGATTTACAAAATCAAGTTCAACTCCGATGGTTCAATTGAGCGGCATAAGGCAAGGTTAGTTGCTCGTGGCTTCACTCAAACCTTTGGTGTTGATTATAAGGAGACTTTTGCTCCAGTTGCTAAAATGAACACAGTTCGAGTTTTGTTATCTGTTGCTATAAATTGTGGCTAGTCTCTATACCAAATGGACGTTAAGAATGCCTTCTTGCACGGAGATCTAGAAGACGATGTGTATATGAGATTACCTCTTGGACACCCACGTGAAAGTGAAGCTGGAATGGTGTGCAAACTTCACAAGGCCTTGTATGGTCTGAAACAATCCCCACGTGCTTAGTATTCCAAACTGAGTTCGGTTCTTCTTACCTCAAGCTTTAAGCAAAGTCATGTAGACTCCTCCCTATTCGTTCGACATGGCAAGGCTGGCAAGTTGGTTGTTCTAGTATATGTGGATGGCTTAATCATCAGTGGAGATAATGTGGATGAAATTAAGTCTCTCAAGTTAGCCTTGCACAACACCTTTGCAAGATCTTGGACCATTGAAGTACTTTCTGGGAATTGAAATGGATCACTCCTCGAAAGGTATGTTCTTAAATCAATGTAACTATGTTGTTGATCTTCTTGATGAGGCAGGAATGAAGGAGAGTAAGCCTGCATGCACTCCTCTTAGTAGCAGACTTAAAATAGATGTTAAAGGAGAGCCTCTTTCAAATATTTGTGTTTATCAACGTCTTGTGGGTAAGCTCACCTATCTCACTATTACAAGACCAGACCTCACTTACGCTGTGAGTTTGGTTAGTCAATTCATGCACTCTCCTACAACTCATCATCTACAAATTGTCAAAAGGATTCTTCGCTACTTAAAGGGCACAATTCATCGAGGAATTGTTATGAAGAACAATGGTCACTTTAACCTTGTGAGCTACTCAGACTCTGACTGGGCAGGAAATTCCATTGATCGAAAGTCTACAACTGGGTACTGTACCTTTATTGGAGGCAATCTAGTTACTTGAAAAAGTAAGAAACAAACGGTGGTTGCTCGTTCTAGTGCCGAAGCTGAGTATCGTGCAATGGCATCCACAGCTTGTGAACTCATATGGTTAAAGACATTGTTGGGTGACTTAGGCATTGTATGCCCTGCACCCATAACTCTACATTGTGACAACCAGGCTGCCATGCATATTGCAGCCAATCCTGTCTTCCATGAACACACCAAACATATTGAAGTAGATTGTCACTTTGTTCGAGATCAGGTTCAGTCTAAGCTTATTGAAACAGTATACACACGATCATGCGATTAACTAGCAGACATTTTTACGAAGGGGGGTGTTGGAAATATAGGATCTGTTGTCAGCATTGGTTATTGTCAATATTGGCTGGCTGTTGCAATTTGTACATGCATTTACACATGTTGTATTTGTTTGCTGTCAACATTGGTTGCTGTCAATGTTGGTTGGCTGCTGCAATTTGTTCATGCATTCACATATGCATTAATTGTCATTCACACATGCATTAATTTTTTGTAAGCTACCTATATAAAGCTAGGATGTTGTATCATCTTAACATCAGAAATAAGATCAAGAGGAATGATATTCTTCCTCTCATATTTCAATAAAGTCCCTAAGGATTGCGTTATGCGCTGACTTCTTTCCTTCATAGTTAACCAAATGCGCCATCCTTGAAGAAACTCTTGGGCCTTCTTGGACCTCATAGACTTGTAGGATTTCGAGGAAAAACGAAGCATCAATGGCCATCATCCACCCCAAAGTGTCACCATTAACCTCCAAGTAGTTGTGGTAACAAGCACGAATCCTCAGCTCGGACCTCGTCAATTGGTCAACAAGGTGCTGGAATGTGAGGGTTTTGAGCTGGAGTTCCTTTTGGGTTCTTTTAGCCACAGCCACTTTGTACCTCTGCATCTCATACAGCTCCGGACGCCAATAATGGTAAGGACCGAGCACCACCTGTTGAGGGGTGTACGATTCCGGGTCACTAGCCAAGAGGGATTTGGGGACGTTGAAATGGAGACGGGGATTTCACTATCATTGTCGAGCTCTTCCTCCACGATTTTTCGGATTTGAATCACCCATTGATCCTTACTGAAGTTGGAACTGGATTTGAACGAGAATATTGGTTGCAGAGAAGACATCTTTAGGTTTTTGTTCTAAGCTTGGGATGAACTTTTGGCAAAGGTTGTTGATGATCGTTGAGGTGTAAGGACGTTTGATTGAATGAAAAAGACTATAAATACTGTGATTAATGACTTCAATCGAGTGCAATATTATTAATATAAAATGAAGGATAATTGTACAGCGACTGGGACATATTACCTACATTTGGAGTACTAGTACAAGAATCCTCAAAGAGAGCATCCTGGATAATCACATGAGTCTGATCTAACCAGTAATCATCTAAGTAAGGGGCATTTCATTTTACACTCAAATTTGATTACACCTATTAGATTAAACCCATCCATGATTTTTTTTAATATACACCCAAATTTGTTGATTAAGTTGATTACATAAATATATTATTCCTACTAACCGCGGCTAAACCCTAGTGCCGCACCCAGCCAGCCGGTGTCCACTGCATCCGGCCATACTAACACACGACAACATCCTTGTATGGAACTATTGTGGGATTGTGTGTAATGAAACCCAAAGGGCTCTTATTGATCTTGTCCAGTTGAAAACCTAGTTTGATTTTCCTAGTAGAAACCTTAACCAAGCCAGATCACGTTTATGCCATCACTCAAAGACTTGGCTTTGCGGGAAACATTTGCTATTCCCATGAAGATGAATCACACATGGGCTCCCTGTGATTTGGAATGCTAGTTTGACCATCGACTTACTCTCCTCATCTCCGCATCATATTGATGTCAGTATTAGGGAACCAGGAAACCCTAGATAATATAACTTCATTGGGATTTACGTTTTCGCAGTGAGGTCTGATCGAGATAGAATATGGAATCTGATGCGAGATTTGGCTGCAGAACATTGTGCCTTACCTTGGATTTGTTGGCGACTTCAATGAAGTTCTATGTCAGGCAGATAAGTTTGGCGGGCCTCATCGTGTTGCAGCGCCAATGACAAGGTTCCGGCAAACACTCATAGACTGGGGTCTTATGGACATAAGGTTCTTTGGTAGCCATTTTACATGGTCAAATAAATTCACAAAGAAGCATCTTGATAGAGGCCTTCAATCACAACGGTGGCGCACTTTGTACCCATGTAGTAGAGTTCTCACACTACCTCCTAGCGAGTCGGACCATTGTCCCATCCTAATTGAAGTGAGAGCTGCAAGAACTTAATTCTAAACGCAAGCAGAGTAGGTATTTTATATTTGAGGAAATGTGGCATGGTGATGAGAGATGCACTGCTCTCATTCAGTGGCATTGGTCCCAACCTACTGCTGGGAATGTTTTTCATCAAATAGGACAAAAAATTGCTATCACAGGTCGGCAATTTTATAGCATGGCACGTTACTAAGTTTCAACAACAAAAAAATGAGCTACACAGTCTCGAGGTTAAAATGAATGATATCATGAAGAGGCCATTCTCACCAGAGCAGTATGAGGAGCAACGCCTCCTGCTGCGACATAGTCAAATCCTTGCGCAACAAGAGAAATATTAGAGGCAGAGATTAAGAGTTGTTTGGTTAAAAGAAGGGGACAAGAACTCTGCCTTCTTCCATCATAGAGCCTCCAATAGACGCAGCAGAAATACAATCAAGGGTTTGTAAAATGAAAGTGGGGAATGGACAACTGACCCTGATGAAATCAGTCAAATTCTGGTTGATTATTACAAGAATATTTTTGCCACTGAAGGCTGTGATGATGCAGCTATTTCGAAGATTTTTAGAGCCAACCTAATGAGAGTCACTCCGCTTATGAACTCAACACTATTGCAGCCCTATACTGATGATGAAATCAAAATAGCTTTGTTTCAAATGCACCCATCCAAAAGTCCTGGACCTGATGGCATGTCTCCCTTCTTCTTTCAAAATATTGGAGCATTGTAGGTATGGATGTCTGTGTAGATATTTGAAACTTCCTTGATCATAGTGATATTTGGACTGAGTTCAGCTTTACTCACTTGTGCCTTATCCCAAAGATCCCAAACCCTACTACTTCTCACTTTCACCCTATAGCTCTTGTAATGTTGTATACAAAATCAGTTCCAAAGTAGTTGTAAATAGATTGAAGAAATGGCTTCCTGAAATTATTTCTCCATTACAGAGTGCATATGTTCCAGGCTATTTAATTTCAGACAACACTTTGATAGCTACAGAATGCCCACTTCATGCATAAATTGAAACATCAGGAAGAAGTTTTTTCCTCTCTTAAACTGGATATTAGTAAAGGATATGATCACCTTGAATGGCGGTTTCTACATGCTATGTTGACTAAACTTGATTTTGATTCCAAATGGATTGCCATTGTTATGAGTGGTGTCCAATCTGTCTCTTATGCTATTCTTGTCAATAGGGAACATACCAAGAAGATTACTTCAACTCGTGGTATCAGGCAGGGTGATCCACTATCACCATATCCAGTGGCGGAACCAGGATGGCAAAATGGGTTAGGCTAATTTTAAGTACTTAAAAATTTTGCAAACTTCTAACTTTTTGAGGTTTGGAACCCAGTAGGAGGCTCATCCTCACGTCTTTGTTTTTAATCAATCAAAACATACGACAGGGGGGATATAAAACCAAAACCATGTAAATTAAAAATTATAAGCATAAATCTAAAACTAACTAAATCATACCCTCCGAGGCCCACTCACTTCAAACTCAGCAATCACAGAATCATTATCAACACAATCGACGAACTCATTTTCAATGAAGAGAATCATCAAATCATCAAGAAACTCATCTTCAATCTTATTTCGAAGTTTGTTTTTATGATGTTCATAGATGAAAATGCCCTCTCTATTGTTGCTATGGAAACTGGCAGAGTCAGCACAAGACAAATCAACCTATAAATCATTGGAAAGAATGATGAGTTTCTAGATTCAACTAACCGCCTACAATCAGACACAGAAGTTGTCTTGGAAAATCTTGGATCCCTCTGAATATCTGTTACAAAATACCCACACTCATGTCCAGAGCAAGCGTATCATATGATGTAAAATCTTGAGGATAAAATTTCAAAGCAAGATTGCAAATATCTTCATAATTGAATGATTGAAAATTATCACGTGGATCAAATGTAGCACTAAGAACAAGAAGCTCCAATGAATTTTCTATAAATCTACTATCCAGTTCTGTCAACTGAAAATCTATCACAACATTTAGTATATTGACCTGATAATAATGCTCATTTGTAATATTTTGTTCACAAGCCCTTGTACCTTTCTCGTAAGGAGCAGACATATCTGGCATAATAATCAACAAAATAATTCAACCCTCATAATCAAATCATCCCAACCATCTTCTCTCATATCTTGAAGTTTTGATTTTGTTATTGAAAGAAAATTTAGAGCATTCAAGATGTCTATGGCTTTTTTTTGCAATGCCTGACAAAGAAAATCAGTAATCCTTATGACATCATGCATCAACAGCTAAATTCTTGTACATTAAGGAAAAGCTAACCAAATGTCTGGTGAATTGGAAGGCTAAAATTCTAAGCAGTGTGGTTAAAGAAATCCTCATAAAAGCCTTGGCTTAAACCATGTCGTTGTATGCTATGAAATGCTACTTGCTACCAAAAGGGTTGTGCGATGATATTCATCAACTCTATGCGTCTTTCTTTTGGGGAGACACTGATGCTAAAAAGAAGATTCATTGGTGTAGTTGGGAAAAATTGTGCCTCACCGAGCAAGGAAATATGGGCTGTAAAAATATTTATGCATATAATCTGGCCATGCTAGCTAAGCAAGGATGGAGATTTTTATCGAACCCAGATTCTTTAGTTGCATAATTGTTTAAAGATTGATATTTCCCCAACTGCACTTTTTGGGAGGCTCAACTAGGAGATGCTCCATCCTTCTCTTGGAGAAGTATCCTTGAGGGTAGACCTATCTTGAAGGCAGGGGTTGAATAGAGAATTGGAGATGGCTCAAATGTGCATATTTGGAATGATCAATGGATTCCAAACTGTTCCAGTTTCTACTTCAACAATGAAGACATTCTTCTTCCTTCAATATGGTCTCTGATCTTATTAATCCACATGATCGTACATGGATCCATGCTACTATTAATACTATCTTCCCAGTTGATATTGCAGAGTGGATCTTGACTATTCCCTTAAGTAGGAGAACAGTGGCAAATAAAATTATCCGGAAAAGAGGGGTTTCTTTACGATCAAGTCAGCTTATTGGATAACACGTCAACAGATTTTGGGACATGTTCTGACTACTTCTTCTACCGGCGGTGATCCTTTTAGAGAATTATGGCGTAGATTATGGAAAGCAAGGGTGCCTAGCAAGGTACATATTTGTGTATGGCGTGCATGTCAAAATCTTTTTCCTACTAGAGACCGTCTACTAAGCAAGGGTTATGATACTGATACAAGATGGTTATTGTGCTCCGCCACTATGTAGGACACAACACATATTTTTTGTAAGTGTTCGCTGGCCATTGAGCTTCTCTCGGGCTCTCCGTTTCATCTAGCTTCTTCTTTGATTCCTAACATGCCTTTTAAGGAATGGATGTTTGAAGTTGCCCTCAAGCTTAAACCCAAGGTGTTTGAGCAATTATTGATGATCATTTGGTCATTCACTACTACAAAAGGTTAATCAGATAACGATGGATTTCTGTTGTCTGATGAAGAAGTCCACCGTGGTCTAAGTCAGTGTTGTGTAATTGAAAGATCACACAATGGTGATTCCACTGTCGTCTGATAATAGTTGGCTCAACAGAATAGTTATTCTGCACAGGCATGTGCTGCCATAGCATACACGGGGATACGTCGAGCCATTCAGACAACATAAGATAATTTCTGCTGTCGTCTGAACTTCATAACACACAACAGCCATAACTCTTTCTTTGTTGTTTGAGATTCATAACACACAACAGCTATGATTGATTCTTTGTTGTTTGGGATCATTAACACACAACAACTATAATTCTCTCGTTGTTGTCTGAGACACATAACACACAATAGCTATCACTCATTAATTGTTGTCTAAGATTCATAACACACAACATTTATATCTCATTGTTTGTTGTTTGAGATTCACAGCACACAACAGATATAACTCATTCTTTGTTATCTAAAATAAGTAACAAACAACCAAAGTAAAATTATCTCCCTTGTCTGTTATTGCATTCATACAACAGAGACAATTATATTTCTATTGTGTGTTATCAATCTCACACAACATAATTTTGTTTCTTCATAACAACTACATTTAGTTAGCTGTGGTGTGAATATTGTAATTAAATTGGCTACAGTGATCGACTGTTTATAAGAGAAGCCTTAATTTTGAACTCTTCTGCATTCATATAACACATTGTTTTGTGTTATGTTGTATGACTGAATATTGGACTATAATTACCACACAAAGAATACTCTAATTCATATAATTCAATTACCATTTTTGAAAGATCCATACATTCAAGTAACTACATAATGTACCAAACAAGAAAGCATTCCTAGCTAGCTATACATGAATCAAAAGCTGATATAATATCTCTTCGCTTCAACAAAACCTTCCTGTGCCATTTTATCAAGCATCTTGTGTACTATATTCTTATTTTCATCACCTCCAAGCTTGTTGTGAAGCTTCACAAGTTAGCATATACTGCAACAAAAGAGCATGATACAGTACCTGTAAATGAAGCAACAATACCGATTGGTACAACAGGAAAACGTACTGAAACGGGCATCTTGGCCCGAGGCTATTTCTTAGAACAAGAGTTTAGTGGCCCTACGATAGTAGTGTAGCATGAGTAAGGTTAAACAAAGAAATAGGTGCAGTAGCTCCTTCCCCAACCATTCCAGTATCTGTTTCGTCTGTAACTGTGTGCCTAAATTCTATTCTGTAAATATCTCTTCCTTCCGGGCTCACATTCCTTAATAATATTTTTAAGGAATAATAATATTTGTAAGGGTTAGCTAACTTTATCAATCAAGTTCTTTCGAGTGCTTGTTTTAGTCCATACCCTGAGTGGACTAACTAGATGTTAAGAAACGCCCTGGGCATGTAAACTTCCTCGTGTAGTTTTCCTTTTGAAAGGCATTCCCGCTGGCATCTAACAAAGTTGTGTGAATACCATCTGACAATGATGAAGACACCCTGTTGAGACTGTCACCTATCTGTGGCGAGGCCTAAGCGTAGAGACAGACTAAAATCTCTAACGACAAAGGAACGAGCATTTTCGGGGAAGGAGGGCTCAAGTCTTATGTGCTTGATCTTGCAGGCATAGCTAGTCTGTGTTTATTTCCTTGATCGGTCTCTCTTCTTCGTTCCGTCCTCCGTTTAGTACTAATAAAAAGGAGCGTGCTTGGGTGCCCTAAGTGGGGAATCCTCCCTTGACACTCATAGGTCGAGTTTCGGCTCGATTGACGGATTATTTTACTAGAGATAAGACTACGTGGTTAAAGAAGACCATCTCTATGGATGCGAGATAGCTGTTAGAATAGAAGCATCGGCCCGGTCCCTTTATTAACCTAATAGGAAATCTAAGGAACCCAATCAAACTGTTATGATTTACTACTTCCATCCTTCCTTAAAGCCAGAGGCTCCATAGATAGGCTTTACGACTTGAGTCCTTCCTTAGCTTAAGGACTGGACTCGTCTAAAAGTTAGAAAATCTACTCGTAAGAAGCTTAACACACGGCAGTTACGCTTTATTTAAGTTAAGGCCCAGACGAGAAGAGGAGAGCTCGTCTCATTTCAAATTTATAAAATGTGATACAACATCCCTATCGCTGGAACGTAAATATCATTCAAGTCAGATGAATAAACTCATGCAACATAACATGAAACAGGGATGGAGCACATACTTGCTGTTTCTGACCCGTACTATTGAGCTCATCCAAAATGTATTTTCTTGCCTTCAGGTTTTGACACAATGATTTGCTTTCAATGCTTTCCACAACAACATATCCCTGGGCTCACAAAATCCACCAACTCATCCCTAGGCATTAAAAGAGGGCCAAATTACTTCTTACCTCTTTCAACAAAACATACATCTGTTATGCATTTATTTCCCAAGAACGAGGAGACCATTAAGGATAATGAAATATATGTTATAAAAGCCTTTTACTTTAAAGGTTTATTGATATCCGATAAGGCTGGAATCTAACCTTCGTCAGGAGTGTGGACAACAAAGTAAAAATAAGGTATGCTCTGCATGATTCACATGAAACTTTATTCAACATTCATCCAACCTCTCCTAGCACAAGCTAATGAACCGATGACCTGGAAGACATTGTCAAAGAAACAATTAGATGCTTTGAAACTATCTTAGTTACTTACCGGAGAGAAATAGACATTGTTGTAGGGAAAGGATATAGGTTGGAAGTTTTACAAATTGGTTACAGAATGTCATGATATAGCTTTATATGGCAATACTATTGCAAAAAAGAGTGAGTCATTTTTGTAAGGGAAAAATTCACCAACGGTGTCTAGACACTTAGGGGACTTTCAGAATGATACCTGAACTTACAAAGTTATCAATGTGATACCTAGACTCATTTTTTTGTATCGACGTCGTACCTACGACCAATTTCCATCACGGAACCGTTAAATTTTGCAGGGAAAAATTCACTAACGATGTTTGGACACTTATGAGACTTTTAGAATAATACCTAAACTTACAAAGTTATCAATGTGATACCTGGACTCATTTTTTTGTATCGACGTCGTACCTACAACCAATTTCTGTCACGGAGCCGTTAAAAGTTTTTTTTTCCTTTTCTTTCTTTCTTTCTTTCTTTGTTCTTCTTCTTTCTTGTTTTCTTCTTCTTTTTTGGTTTCTTTATTCTCTCCTTCTCTCCTTGTCAACACCACTGCTTTCGGAGAACCCACCATCGAATATGCCAGAAGAAAAATGGGGGAGAGGCACAACAACCTGCACTACCACGCAACGATGTCGTCCTTCGCTGCTTCTCGATTGAGTTTGGGGATAAGGACTGCTTCTTCCTCCACCGCCAGCGAAATTGTGGAGACTCGAGGCCACATTCTAAGGGCCACCAGCCGGAAGGACCGCCACAGCAAGGTTTGCACCGCCAAAGGCCCCAGGGACCGCCGACTCTAGCTCATCACCCACACCGCCATTCAATTCTACGACATGCAGGACCAGCTTGGATGCGACCGGCCTAGCAAAGCCGTCGATTGGCTAATCAAGAAAACCAATGCAGCAATCGACGAGCTCGACTAGCTACCGCCGTGGCACTCGAACTAAATTTATGTTCAGACAGCATTTTCACCAACTGCCGATATATGTCGCGCAGGACACGCAGAACGTGAGCCTCCATTTCTCAATGGTGGAGGCTTCGAGTTCTTTGTCTGCTAATCGACGAGGCGTAATGGTGGGTAGCAGCGGAATGGCAGAGCTGGTGAATCAGAATAGTTCGAATTTTCTGCAGGTGAGAACGGTGTGGAGGCCGAAGTTGTTAATCTTTATCTGCCTACAATTGCCTCTTATCGAAGTTGGGCTAGAGGCTGAAGTTGTCGGCTAAACCGATGAAGTTACAGGTGAGGATGGTGTGGAGGTGGTGTTGCATGTGGGGAACGACGGAAAGGATGGAGGGGTGGGATTGGAGCTGTGATTAGAGAGTGGAAGGCTGGCGGGGTCTGAGTTTCTTATCAATGGTGTATAAAAGGGGGTCGGAGCAGAGAACAAGAGTAGTGGTGGCCAAGTCACTTGCAGCGGCGGTGGGGATGAACTCGGAGTGAGCGGTGAAGCCTAAGTTCACAATTTCAATTTGCTGTAGGATTTGAAGTTGGGGGAACTAGAAACATCTGCGGTGCATGAAGGTGGATTGAGACGCAGCGGCGGTGTTTGATCGGCGATCAGCTGTGGGAATCGGATGAGCAAGATGATTTGAATCTTGATGACTCAAATCAGGGGAAGAAGAAACCAGAAAAGAAGAAGAAGAGGAAGGAAGGAAGGAAGGAAAGAAAAGAAAAGAAAAAAATTGAGGATAAATTGGTCATTTTATCTTCATTAAGTGACTCAAGTGCATCACACGTGCAAAATTAGGAAAAATTCACCAGCGGTGTCTGAACACTTAGGAGACTTTCAGAATGATACCTGAACTTACAAAGTTATTAATGTGATACCTGCACTCATTTTTTTGTATCAACGTCGTACCTACGATCAATTTCCGTGACTCACGTGCATCGCAAGTACAAAATTTAACGGTTCCGTGACGGAAACTGGTTGTAAGTATGATGTTGATACGAAAAAATGAGTCCAGGTATTACATTGATAACTTTGTAAATTCAGATATCATTGAAAGTCTTCTAAGTGTCTAGACACCGTTGGTGAATTTTTCTCTTTTTGTAACATACACTTATAAGGTACTGATAGAAAGACTTCACGATTCAAACACCAACTTATAGAAACAGCTGCTCAAGTTCAATCCTTAGTCTTTCCATAACAATGCGAGGGCTTAAAAGTAGCCAACTGGCACAGCAAGTCCCCTCTTTCCCAAGGTATACATGATAGTCATGAAGACCCAAAAATAGAACTACCCTTCCACCACAAGCACCCTCACTGGTGCTTAAAGAAGTCATTGGAAGTTGCGAATTAACACAAGACTGCCCAAGAACAGACCCATCTACACTCCCCACATTTTCATGCATAGTCATATACAATCAATATACTCCTAGATCACAATCTCTCTCCTACCATCACCAAAAAAAAAAAAAAAAAATTTACCAGCTTGAAGCAGTGCACAAGAACGTCTACAATCTTCGAGATGTGTTCAGAGGTGTCCTTGTAGAAAAGGCGAAGCCCCACAATAGCTTGCACTCAAATCTGCATATTACATAAAGGATTACAAAGCCAAACACAGAACTAATTGCACAATCTATATGACCCAAATGACAATACCTTGATATATGGTTATGATCAAAACGAAAGTCTGAACAATGACCACATTGCAAGACTCACCTAAATAGAATAGCCAAAGCTAAAAAACAATCTAAACCTCTTTTCCGATTTTCAACAATGTTGCTCATTATGAACTAAAGAAAAAGTCGAGGGATTTTGACTTACAATCTCGATAGAATGTTGACAGCATGCTGAACAAGCTTGTAAAGATTAATGATTGAAATGCCATGCCTGCTCTCATCCTTGAAGAATATCTCCAGCTTCCTCAACTCAGCGAACGCTCGCATATTTGTCAAAATCGATCAACGGCCCACAGAAACATCAATGACAAGTTCAGGAATAAAATCAGGACAAAAACAAGTTTAAAAGACATGAAGACAAAATTGAACCGACAGCGACACATGAAAGTCAAAATATCAAACATTTCATCAAGCTTAATGACCAAAATATACATATGATGTCGAGCCTAATTTGAACCCTCAGTAGGCTTTCTAGAAATTATTCTATTCAGATCTATTTCTTCTATTTTCTTAAATATTAGTGATTATGAATAAATACTACAACAAGGTCAAGAATCATCAGCAAATAACAGATCTATTTCACTTGATAAACTTCAAAAACTTGATTATGGCAGCACCTAAAATCATGTCATACTTTAATAATTACAGTACATGTTGAATAATTGGATAATATATGAGTAAAGTGGATAGGTGGGAGAGACATACCAAGAAAGCTACAAGCAACAGAGTTTATATAGCTCCTAGCTCCAATCGAATCGAGACCAAGAGCAATGATGTTGAAATTGCTGTAAAAGTCAAGCTCTTTGTTCTCAATCTTGCAGGAGTGCGGAACGATGTTAACCCTAGTAACTCTCTGCATTACTCGTCTTGCAGCAATCTCAGCCTTTGGCTTGCCCACATCTTCAAGCCTACAAGAATAACTTCATAAGGAAGCATTCTAAATAGAAATGTAACTGCTAACAGTTTTTACATCATTGTTTGGCATGCTCATAACACGTCTGAATTTAAAGCAAACTATATAGTACAGTAGTATATGGCAGCAACAATGAGTATCGTTATAGACGAAGACAAAACAAATAAACCGCTAAATGCATTATGTAGGGAGTATGAGTAATTACATTAGAACTTGGGAAACGGGAAAACATTTAGACTTTGTAGTGGGTAGTATAATTAAAAGGTATAAGCTAAAACTGAATTACAGCAAACAACTATTTATTTTGTTTTCTTCTTGGCTATGAGTTAGGAATCTGTGATTCAGGATGACAGTTCCGGTTGGTTTTGTAGTTTTGAAATGTCTAATGACATTGCTGAGTCAAGTATAATAAACTTTGTTTTGGAGTAAATAACTTGCCTAGTTTGTTTGTGGTTGAGGAGTTGGTACCGACGCACAGGACTTTCAATTTTCCAAGAGGTGATAATATCTTGCCATTTGAAATAGATATAAAAAAATAAAATAAAATAAAAACAAAAGTGGTACCCCATGAAAATGTGCTACTATGCAGATGGACTTGAAATTCAAACAACTGTCCCTGAGGAACATCATAGTTGTCAAAGCAGCAGCTAGTCTGCAAGCAAAAAAGCCCCTGTAAATCAAACAGATGTTAGCAGCCTAACATACACACCAATGTACATCTTGAACTCTAGCAAAAGCTAGAAACTACTTTAATTATATTGGCAGTCTCAAAGCTCCAGAGTCCAAACATCGATCTCTAGTATGAATTGATTTTGCAGAAACAAATAGTGAGATTGTAAAGCAAACAACAAATATAGATAGATTTCATAATCAAAACCACAATTTCAGACAACCCATACAAACCCAAACCAAACACTCACCTCTTTTCCTGCTAAAAACTATTCCCCAAACTTGATTAAAAAATTTTGAATCCACCTCTCCAGAAACAAACCCAAATCCTCCCCCCGTAGTCCACCACAATCTCGAATCCCTCCTCTTCTCTTTTCCACCCCAGCAACCTACGATGATTTCTGCTTCTCCTTTAAGCTATGAAAACCTTTGTTGCAATACATAGATACCGTAGTTGAGTAGAAGGCATAGGCGAAGAGGAATCAAGTATGAGAAGTAGATGTGGGTTTAGATCAGTGGATACAAAATCCAAATTAGGGGGTCACTTAAGCAAAGGACATGGCAACCATGACGAAGGCCATTGTTGCAGATCCAGAGACTGAGAAAGCTTTCACGGGAGAGAAAGAGAGGATGGTGAGAGAGATCCAAATCGGTTTGTGAAAGAGGATTTAGGGATGTAGGGATTTAGATAGTTTAAATTAAGTGAGGAATTGGAAACTGGGGAGAGAGGGCTGAGAGAGGTTTCACGAGACAGAGAGTGTTCGATGAGGACTGAGAGATTCACAAGAGAGATCGAGGCATTTCGGGGAGGCTATTCGAGAGAGAGGGTCGAGAGGCTTTGTATGTATGTGCTGGGTTTTGTTTTCCTTCTTTGTTTTTTCTTTGGAACACAATGTGGCATGACAATTAAACCTAGCAGAAAATTCTCAAAGTTACTCACACAGAAACCTCACTAAACTGGCATGTGAGTGCACTAAATAAAATCAAAATGTGAAAACATAGAGGGAAACATGCCGCTTACAACATTTTGGCTCAAAATGTTGCTGTCTATGTTCCTACCTCACACAACAGAAAAGTATAACTTCTATTGTCTAATTTCTACAATTTGCACTAGGTGTGCCTAGTGGAAGACGTTCAAGCAAGCTTTCTTAAAATTTGGCATCCAATTTTCAATCACACAACAGAAATCTCAAGTACCGTTGTACCTAGTAGCCCAAATTTCAGATGTTAAGAGACAACCAAGACTCGAGAGTGGAGGGAAATCTGCCGCTATATTTTTTAAGACTCAGACAATAGACAATACTTAATTGTGTTGTGGAATGTAGTTCTGAGAAAAAAGTTATCACTTTGTTGACATTCACATAATAGAACATCACTAATATCGTTGTACAATAGAGTTCACTTAAACACACAATAGACAATTTCTGTTCTGTTGTGTGATTAGTGTTGTGTGATTAACTTTTTGTAATAGTGATTATGGAAGTATCGAAATGCTGTGCTATGGGAGAATAGTTTAAATCCTGCTTCTGTGCTTGTGTAGTGCCATGGCATGGTTAGAGGATTTTTCATAAAGCTAGAGCACTGCTGTCAGTTCCAAAAGGCCTAACAAACATCGTTGGAAGCCTTCTGAAGGTAATCACATTAAAATTAATGTTGATGGAGCTTACTTATCATCAGTAACGCATGAGGAATAGGTGGTGTGGCTCGTGATTCAAGTGGCCACTTCATTGCAGCTTTTGCACATTCCATTTCACATGTGGGCTCTACAAAGCAAGTGAAATAGGTAGCTATTAGAGAATGCCTTGATCTTGCAAGGCAACTGTAGCTATCTGAATTGATTCTTGAAACAGACTGCCTTGTTGCAGTGCAAGACATTGCTCAAAATGCTAGCTCCGATTTGGCTAGTATTGTCGTTGACATTATGGAGGTTCAGAAACTAATACCAAAGGTTCAAATCACTTTTGTGCCTAGAACGTGTAACCGGCTTGCACATAGGTTGGCTAGTATAGGCTTTGAATCTAGTCTTAGGAGGCTTGGTTTACACAAGCTGCAGATTGTATTACAAATCTAATAGCTTCAGACTATACTGATCTGGAGTTGAGCCTCTCATAATAAAACCTCGTATTATTTCAACACAAAAAAAGTTAAAGTGACATAGAAAAGAAACATGTTTTTGTCAAAAATTTCTTAATATGCCGCAAGCTATAAACAAATACACTTGATGAACGAGACCCTTGATTGAAGCTCTCGTAATCAATACCTAGATCGAGGTTTATATTTGATTTTCTCTATTTTGTGGTATGTTTTTTCTATGTAAAAGTTAGGGCTAAATACTGGCTACTACTGTATAGTTTAGGTCCAAAATCAATTCAGTCTCTGAACTTCTAATTTCATCAAAAACACCCATGCACTTTCAATTTTGATCTAATAGATCCAATTTGTTAATATTCTGTTATGGGTTCAAGTTATAGTTGGATTATTTGTTGAAAAACTATTGATTTTTAATAGTATGACTCACTCTTAAATTGACTAGAGGTGGCATGCAGACACCACACCATAAAACATAGGTCATATATGAGCTACATTAACAAGTTAGATAACTCAATTATTGGAAAACTAACAAATTGGACATATTAAATCAAAATTTAAAGTGCAGGGGTGTTTTTGATGAAATTAGAAGCTCAGGAACTGAATTGATTTAGGACCCAAACTATAGGGTAGTAATCTGTATTTAACCCTAAAGGTTATGTATGTTATATTTTTCATATAAACACTTGAATGGAAAGAAAACATAGGTTAATAACATATTATACAATTGTCCTATTTGTAAGGTATGTATTGAAAAGATACCTGACCATTAGAATATTTTTTTTTTTTTGCTAGATAATTTGATTTCAGGTATGTATCTAACATATAGGAAGCTTAGTTTTTGGTTTATACGTTCAATTACAGCCTAAATATTAATAGGGTTTGTATAACATCTCTGTATTAGAATTTATTATTATTATTTTTTTATCATACCTCTTTGTTAGGTTTTCTATTAAATTATACCTATGATTGTATAAACAAAAATGTTACACCTATGATTGTGGTATATATCATTACGTGTCGATCTCTATTAAGCTTGAACGTTTCTATTATTTAAGCCCTACCTACATATAAATATTTAGCAGGTACATTAGACATGTATTATTTGAGAGAATGTAAAAGAGCAAATTAGATATACATGAAAATAAGGAAAAATATTGATTAGAGAAATTTTATTCACACATACCAAATTATTTAATGCATATCCCCATTTTTGAAACTTTTTTAATACATTTTTACTCCTTTTGATAAAGATGAGCAAAAAGAAAACTATAAAAAATAAAAATAAAAAGTAAATAAAGAAAATAAAAACCTAGAACTGGAGATGATCAGGATGATCAAGATCCTAAATGCAATGACAACACAACTAATTTATTGATGCACTCAACAAACTTCTCATGCTCTATTCAAGTTTTTTCCGTAGATTTGATTGGTTGAAGCCACAAATTCAAATCTGAATACTAAGCTTTTGATTTTCTCTGCATATTTAGGACTCCAAGTGGTCTAAGGTCTGCAAGCGTCCTTGTGATTTCAACTTTTGATTTCAACTTTCTCATATTACATTGATTAATTGAAAATCTTGTAGATTAATTGAATGGAAAATTAATATTAAAAAAAAAAGAAAAAAAAGAAGCTCTTTTCTCACTTTGTCTACATTGATTGTTTGCTGAGTTCATAGAGATGAGACCGTGAGAAATAGGGTGCAAGATTGAGGAGCAGATTGCTTGGGTTTGATTTGGTAGAAGGAAGAAGATGATGGAATTTAGGACTGTGTATTAAGTAAAAGGGCTAAATACTGATTGCTACCCTGTAGTTTGGCTCTAAAATCAATTCAGTTCTTGAATTTCTAATTTCATCAAGAACACCCCTACACTAATTTTCCATTTATAGTCCAAACCGTACAAGGATGAAAGGAATGATATATAAAATATACAGCGTGTATTTATTTGGAGACTACTCAGAAGCATTTTACCTACAAGAAGAGCTCTTTCCAAAAAGGTTAGTCTTCCTCATAGCAATTGTCATTTTTGTAATCAGGCATTAGAAGATGGATTACACCTGTTGTGATGTTACCACATGCTTTTGGATGTGTACCTGTCACGCCCTGAATTTCGAATAACAAATTCAAATCCGAAACATGAATAAAACAACTAAACCAAAGAAATGTTCTGAAATTTTTTTCATAAAAACACACCACACTTCACTCAAATTTCAAATCCTGAAATCATCGAGTTAATTAATTATTACAATTCACTCACAAGGTAAAATTGTAAAGCTCTAAATGAGCATAACAAACCTCACAAAAAAAAAAAGCAAATAAAACAAATGCTGCTACTGTAAACAGCTCGATCACCGTCCTGGTTCTCTTGACCTGCATGATTTTTCACTACACCGTTTGAATAGTGTATCGGGATTGTAAACACAAAACCTGGTAAGCTTTTTGCAGAGCTCGTATGAGTAAATAGAAATTGAAACATCACAAATCAATTTAAGTAATTTCATTTAATTTAAAACAAATTCTAAATCAACCGATCACCCAACGCATCGTTATTCCTAAATCAACTCATGAGAACAATCAGGAATCATCGTACATCTCTCTTCATCTAAATACGGTGATTAACAGACTAGAGCTCTAACTGGATCGTAGCCCGTCACCTGACCTAAGTTATGGCATCCGACATATTTGTCACTATTGTAGCCCGTCACATCTCTCTTAGAACATCCGATGTATTTATTCAATGTAGCTCGTCACCCGAAAAGGGTTATGGCATCCATTAAACTTAATCAATCATAGCCCGTCATCCACCCAAGATTATGGCATCCGATACCCTCACACAGATCACCACTACAACCCCAAATCCATAAATCAAGTACAATAAACTATCCCTTCACACAATAGGATCAACACTCAATGATACATATTATTATTGTGGAGTATGTGCTCGAAATATACATCAGCTAATCATCAACCCATTCTCATTCATATCATTACACAATATTACGTCATTCAATATATATATATATATATAAACCACGTAAATATATATATATAGGGTTTTTCTTAGGTGCGGACGTCCGTACCGAAATTTCGGTACGGATTTCCGGTTTTCACCCATTTTCCGATTACATATTTTGATCTTAACCGTTCAGTTTTTAGGTCCTAATGTATAGATCATCTTTGTAAAATTTCAGCCAATTTGGTGATCGTTAAGGCATCCAAAACTGTAATTTACACGAACGAACTGAATCTGTCGAACCGGAACTATTCGTGTACATTTTTGTAAATTATAGTTTTGGATGCCTTAACGATCACCAAATTGGCTGAAATTTTGCAGAGGTGATCTATACATTAGGATCTAAAAACAGGACGGTTAAGATGTGAAAATGTGATCGAAAAGTGGGAGAAAACGGGAAATCCATACAGAACCTTCGGTACGGACGTCTGCAGCCAAGAAGGGTTGTGTGTATATATATATATATATATATATATATATATAGACACACATACATAATCTCCACTCAGGAATGACCACTAATACCAATTATAATTTGCGTATAATTCATTGAATACATAAGAAAATAATGAAATTCAGTCCGTAAATGAACCATGTGAGATTTGCTCACCTCTAATCCAGCTGCGTCTTCTATAAACCAAAATCACAATAATCAAATCGCTCTTCAACTCTAACCGTCAAGTACGTAATCAAGTACGTCTTTACTTAGCAAATAAAACACGAAATAAACTTAAACGATGATCCAATGGTCGGATTCTAAAATAAAGACAATCCAACGGTAGGATCGAATTTAAAAAATGATCCAACGGTCGGATCATCACAGATCGCCCTTGGAAACATCCTATCAAAATTATTCGAAGATCCAACGGTCTGATCTTCCCGGATTACCTTTATAAACATCTCTAAAAAATTATACGAAAATCCGACGGTCGGATCCTCACCTATCGCCTGCCGAATTGTAAATTCTCAATTATACGAAGATCCAACGGTCATATCTTCACCCGTGATATCAAAAGTCATCGGGACAGTCATACGATCAACATATCAAAATTTGAAGCTAAGCCGATGGTCAGATCTTCGCAAATCGTAAACTGAAGATAAAACGAAAAAAAAAACCGTAAATAGTAGCGTCAAAACGTAAATCAACTATTTATCAACTTTCTCTAAAATGGCCTTGTAATATATTAAAACACTCGTATGGATGCATAGATCATCACCCAGATAATAAAAACTCAAAATAGGGTCGGACCCACTGCCACAAGCTGCCGGTCAACCACCTCCGATGCAAAAACGACCAACTACAACCTTGTTCAAAATAAAGAATTGAACAACTTTAATACCTAATTTTAATTTTAGACAAGGTCTAGATCGTCCTAGATCGAGATTTGAAATTGAGTTAATCTCGTGCGTCTGATCTAATCAGATTCGTTTAGAACCGTCGGCTTCAAACCTTGATCTACCACTCTATACTCAGAATTGTCTTGCAAGGAGGATATGAGGATGATCAAGAGGAGGAGGACAACCTAAAACCGGGGAGGATCGGCCCGTGCAACGCTAGCATGGAGGAGAACTGGCCGGGTCAGGTTTGGGGCTCGGGGGAGGGCTTCAATCCAGCCCGGGGTACGGTGGTGGTGCTAGGCGAAGGCAGGGGCAGCTGGGCGGCTAGTGGCGAACACGGAGAGGGCCGGCTCGTGGCCGGAGGACGTCGGAGGAGGCGAGGGGTGCCGGGTTGAGTCGATCTGGTCTGCCACGTGGGAGAGGAGAGAGAATGGGGGAGAAAAATAGGAAATAGGAAAATTTTAGGATTTTCTGAAAAATCCTGGATTTTTCTATATTTATAGAAATTTCCCAACTTTCAATCGTCAATAACTTTCTTATACGAACTCCGATTTTCGCGTCGCATATACACGGACTATTATCGACGAGCTTTACAACTTTTATGAAGGACGTTTTCCCAAATTATGTACGTACAAAATGTCGATTTCCACGACCCCATAAGTAACGTTCGTTTCGAAAATAAAATAATTCGAAACCAAATTTCTCAAACCACAACTTACGAATTTATCCCAAATATGATAATTCAAATAATAGAAAAATTGTTGAATTACATAAATTTATTATATAAAAATTCGAGTCTTCACAGTACCAAATTGGTCCTTTTGGCCAAAAATGTGCCTGCTGCTTGTGTGGAGGTTGGTGCTGAACGTCATTGACAAATTCGATGGCAATCAATGTAGTGCTTTTTTCATGGCACTCTGGGTCATATGGTTTGAAAGAAATAATGTCTTGTGGAACAGGCGCTTCTTTTGTGCCTCAAATGCAGCTCAATGGGCTAGTAATTTTCTTGAGGAATATCAGCAGCTTCATGTGCATGAAAATGCGAAAGGTAGAAGGGAAAAACCAAATGGCAGAACCCTCCTAGTGGGCGTCTGAAGATCAATGTGGATGGGAGTTACAGGGCTAGTTATGGGGATGGTGGAGTGGGAGTTATGATACGTGATGAAAATGGTATGTGCATGGCTTCTCTGGCTTGGTATTTCCCACATGCGTCATCTGCGTTACATATGGAAGCTGAAGCATGTAGGGCCAAGCTATTATTAGCAATCCATCAGGACATGACCGTTATTGATGTTGAGAGCGATTGCTCTCTTGTTGTTACTGCTCTAAAGCATTATGTGGAAAATAGATATGAAATTGGGCGCATTATAGATGATTGTAAGTCATATTTGACTTCTTTTCACTCATTTCAGGTTAGCCACATCTTTCGTGAAGCAAACGGTGTGGCCAACAAGTTAGCGCACCTTGCTAGTTTTAATATCATTTCTTATGTATGGTTAGATGAGACTTCTGTTATTATTCGGGATGTTCTTTATGAGGATATTTGTTCTTTTTCTAATGTAGCATGGGATTCAGGTTTTATGTCCCCTATCGTTGCAAAGTATTTCTTCAATAAATCGATCTGGGCAAGGAGCTACCTAGGCTCAGCTCCAAACCTCTTTAAAAAAAAAAAAAACACCCATTCACTTTCAATTTTGATCTAATAGGTCCAATATGTTAGTCTTCCATTACTTGAGACATTTATCTTGGTGGTATGTATAGTCAGTTCAGGAGTGAGTCCCACTATTAGAAATTTATGAAACAAAAGGTTTTTCAACAAATAATCCAAATACAATTGGAATCCAGAACAGAAGATTAATGAATTGGACCTATTAGATCAAAAATTGAAAGTTCATAGGTGTTTTTGATGAAATTAGAGTCCAGGGACTGAATTGATTTTAGACCTAAACCATGGGGTGGTGACCAATATCTATCCCTAAGTAAAATAAAGAGGGCATTAGTTTGGGGAAAAAAATTGGAGAAATTTTTTTTGGAGATGTGTATTAAGTATATAGGGGCCGGTGTGAGTATAAAATTTCTTTATTAATTATAGGCATACAGTATATATGGAAGATCCTTTATTTTTTTTTATATTTTTCTTTATGAATCACTCTATATAGAATAATATGATTGGAGTGTAAATTTAAAGAAAAGTATGTATGAGTTCCAATAAAAGGTTGAATTTTGGGTTTATATCAAATTTTCTCAAGTTAGGGGTAATCAACACTGGTAAGGTGTGCCAATCTATGAGCCACACCGTTTACTTCACAATAGATAGAGTATAAAGTAATAGAAGAAATTGCATGCAAATATGCTTTGTAATTTTCAACAATACAATTAACCTCAGAGTAGTCCTCCTGTCACTTTTGAGTGCAGCAATCACCAAAGAGCATGGACGTCTCATTTGTGCAAATTTTGGTTCAATAACTTGTTTGGTTTGGGTTTATTAAGGAATCAAAATTATTTGAAACAACAAAGACCTCAAAACACTCGATTTAGAATCGACATTTTACACGTAAGGATTTTGGAAAAACTTTCTTCATGAAAGTGGTAGAGCGCGTCGATATGAGTTTGTGCATTTGAAGAACGCGAAAATCAGAGTCCAAATGAAAACATTGTCGCATTTGGGAAGAATTTCTATTTTTGGCATAAAAGGACAAAAAAAATCAGAAAATTGCAAAGAAGGCCACATTTCCTTTTTTGGAAATTGACCCTTTCTTTCCCCTTCCCTCGAGCCGATCTATGGGTTTTTGGTTTTCCAATTGTTTCTCCCTCCTCGTGTCACCATTGGATGTGAGACTTATTGCTTTGGCTTACTCGTCCTTGCGCAGCTACTAGTGGTGGCCTTGCGACCTATCTCCTCGCTGCACGGAGAACCAAGCAAACTCGATTGTGCCCGGGTTTTAAGTCAACGCTGATATCTCCACCGTCCGGCGAACATACTCAAACAACTTAGCTTTTTAGAACCTCTTAAGGATTGTGATTATGCTCCTAAAAGGATTCAAGCTGAAGTGAAGCGAGGACGGACAACCAAGGTCATCGGAAAACTGGGCAAAAATCTGACCACTGTGGCTTTCGAGGTATTTTTCGACCACTTACGTTCATTTTCAGACTTTGCATTAGTTGTGAATATTGTTGTGCTTGTTGAGATGAAGAAGTGCAAGTAGGCCATATCACCATTTGCGGTGATTAAAAGGGGCGCCGCCTACGTCTGTTGCAGTCGTTTCCGGCCACCTGGGATAGTTTCTATTTCTCTTTTTGATCTATACATCGATATGAACATATTCATGTGCAATACATAATTTTTGGAGGTCGTATGATTAAGTTATAAATTTTTCTGTTTCAATTGTTTCGGTTTTCAGTCCGTGAGGATTAGATCGTCCTATCGACTTGAAATTCTGATATGATGATTGTAGGATTATTCCAATGACTTTGTGTGGTCACGGATGAAGATCTAACCATCGGATCTTCGTATACTTGTGAAATGATGAATTAAAAGTTAATCATGAGGATCCGACCGTTGGATCGTCTTATAATTTTTGGAAGATGGTTATAAAGCCAATATGGGAAGATCTAGCCATTGGATCTTTGTATATTTTTGAGTGGAGGATCCTAAGGGTGACCCATGAGGATCTGACATTTGGATCAGCGTATAATTATGATCCGATCATCAGATCATCGTTTAATTGTACTTTGTGAATAGTGTGCTAAGTTGAGTTCGTATTTGATTAGGTGATTGACGGATTTGTTTTGGGCGGGCGATTGTGATTTTGAGCTGTTAAGAAGACGCAGATTGATTTGAGGTGAGTAAATCTCACATGGTTCATCTACAAACCAAATTACGTTATTTTACAATTATCCGCTAATTGAGAAAGTTGTTTTATTAAAATAAATGTTTGTTTTAAATAATATGAACTTGTGGGACTACAGTTCATAGAACTGCGGTTAACAGGTAAGAAAATGAGTTTAAGTATAAAAAATGAATTTCTTGGTTTTAGTATGTACGAACTATAGTTGGTATTAGTGGTTATTTCTGCGTGAATGACTACGTATATATATGTTTTCGTGATTTATATATCGAATGGTGTGATATTTTGGTAAAGCAATTAGTGTGAATTGATTGAATTGCAAGATATAAATTATCATATAATTGTTGATCTGATTGAGTAAAGTGTGGTATTTGGTCGTGTGGACTTCTAAATGTTTGGTTTGTGTATCATTTGTCACAATTCACAAAAGTGATCGAGCCAATTATTGTCATATGCTTGAACCTATGTCAAGGTGACAAGTTACGATTCAGTTAGAGCTCTAGTCTATCTACCACTGTATTGCTTAGGGGATAACCTTGAGTTATCTTGTGTCCTAGAGTACAATATACTGCTTAAAGGATGACTTTGAGTTATCGTATGCCCTTGAGTACAGTATACTACACGCGGGATAAATTTGAGTTATTGTGTGCTCATGAGTATATATTTATAAAAGAAAGTTTAGTTGTTCTTTCTTTGGTCGTCCCTGTGGGACATGAGTTTGTTGGATTGTGAAGTGACGTTGAGTGCATTAATTTAAATTGTGTTAAGAATGATTGAGTAGAAGTTGTTAACTTAAATTGTTTTATTTAAATTTACTGATACAAGCATTGCAAAAAGCTTACCAGGTTTTGTGTTTGCCATCCCGGTACACTATTCAAATAGTGTAGCGGATAATGTTGCAGGTCAGGAAAATCAAAAACAAGGTTGGGGTGTGTAGAACAATAGTTTGAATTTCAAACTTGCTTTCAGTGTGATTTTATTTCGTACCTTGTGAGTTCAACATTTTATTTAATGTGGTGTTGTAATAATTAACTCGTACGTTGGAAGGCTACGAGATTTGTGATTCGTGTTGTTTAATGTTTGGTTTAAATGAAAAAAAGGTTTCTGAGCCTATGAACAGGGTAGTTAAGTTTTACATTTTGGATTTGAATTCTTTATTCAAAATTCGGGGCGTGACAATTTGGTATTAGAGCGTAAGGTACAAATTTGTGATAATCAGTACTCCTGATGGCCCGTCTGCAGTGGATCCCCATCATATACTCTTCGGTACTAGTATAATCATTGAATATGTCCTAGTGTGGGGTTTGGTTAGGGTGTATGTACTTAGAATGGTAGGGTTGTCCTGTAGGTCCGTGTTGGAATAAGCATAATTCTGTAACTTACAATCTTTGAGGAATGGGAACCTCTGGATTGAACTTTGGTTTGAGTCGGCAAGAATTGTTTCATGGAAACGATGTCCTTTGGTACAATGCTTGTACATGATGTTGCAAGTATTTAACCGATAGTACTAATGTCTTCCTAAGTTTGATCAGTAGATGTTTTTGGGTGGAAGGTACTTATCAAGGGATAGATATCTTGTTTTACAACGAGTTGTCGTAATGGAGCTTTTTATTTGGCATACGATTAGGTTTTAAACTGGCTCTGAGGCATCTATGCCGACCTTGTGAGAGGTTTGAATTCTTATTATAGTTTTGAGAAGGCTTTGTGGTGATGCTGTGTCCACTAGGTGACGAATTTTCATAAAGGAAGAGCTATAGGTAAAGGCATGGTTTCCATTCAGGAGGAGTTTAGTCTTGTAGAAGAGGTAGTACAATTTGTTTTGGGTTATTGTTGAAGCAGTTGTTACAACTCAACTATTTAGGCTAACTAGATAGGTCACTAGACTGGGAGCAGTGGCATCTTAGGGTGGTACAGATTACTCGTTAGACAATCCGTGGATCGAGAATATGGATACCCACCTTGATATGGCAGTCTGTACTAACATGGAGAAGAAAAATATAGTTATGTTCCTTTTTTAAGGTGAGGCATGGCAATGGTGGGATTTGGTAACAAAGACTAGAAATTATCAACAATGACCTGGAAGGGTTTTGTAGAACTCTTCTGGGACATGTACTTTCCCACCTCAGAGAGGGATATGTTAGAAAGTGACATCAATTACACTAGTTCTGAGGATTAGGAGTGTAGAAGATGACAAGCTCGGTTCTCATGACTGTATCAGTTTATCTAGTCGGGGATGCAGAGAAGGTGACTCATATGTTTCAGTAGGGACTGAAATATGAGATCAGAGATAGTGTAGTTCGTTTTTAGCTGCCTTTTATGGCATTGATCATTGTTAGTGCTTCGGCATTGAGTAGGGACTCCGGACATCTGGGAAGGAGATGACGACTATCGGAGATTTCCATGGAAAAAGTTTTCCATGGAAAAGGGAAAGGTAGTTGCAAAGAACAGAGGTGCGTCAAGTACTCGGGGTGGGTTCTGAAAAAGGGCAGAGGACCCATAAGTAAGCTTCAATAGGTGTAGCTACTGAACTTAATTAACTTACTTAACTACACTTATTGAGCAGACAACGTTCTTAAGATGTTCGGACTGGAATGTGCGTAATAATTATTAGTTCTTTGATTTTAGTGGAGCATTGTATGTCTACGCAATTTTTTGTGTTTGGTTTGGCTCAAAAGATTCTAGCTAGATCTTTGGATAGCCTGACTCCTTAGTATGTGTTGAGAATGATTTGTTTTGGTGATGCATCTTTATGATTTTGCTTGATTTGTGTAATTAGACTCGTGTATGAATGGTGGTTATGAGTGGTTGGTTGCGTGATGCTCGTCACATGGTTGTGGTAGTAGAGATTTTGTGGGTTGGTCGAGGAAAGACCTTAGCATAAGTTTGTGTTCTAATATGGTGAACACTTATTGAATTGTGATGCATATCCTATTGTATTTATGAAAGTGTTTTATGTATGATTTGATGTATGGAAAACTTGCAGTGATGTTGTGAAATTTTGACTGCAATAGAATGTTGTAATTTTGATTGAGTTGAAAGGGTCTCATTTCCAAATTCCCATATAGCTAGAGTCATATTATCAATGATTTGTTAAAGATATTGTTGTGATAATAAGATTCTGGACTCTTGAGTAGCCTTTGTTTAAGTATAGTAGTTGTGGAGTTGTTGTTGGGTTGTATTAGGGGATGAAATTATGGAGATGGTTGAGTTATCACCAAGTGGAGTGGTAGAGTGTCATGAAGTGGTAACATTATGCTTGTATTAGATGTTTGATCTAGACATATCTTACTTCGTGGAGTGAAAACTATTCTAAAAAGCTATGAGGAATTACTCGAAGTGCAAAGATAGCGTTGTATCTGCAGATTGTTGGATGGATTGAACAAGACTCAGTTGTTGGCGGTTATGTTGAAGACATACATTTTTAATTTCAAATGTGAGGTTAATACTAAAGTCAGTTGGACCTGTTACGGTTGTGGTGAGAGGTGGAAATTTGGTGTTTAGTTTTACCGTATTCTTAGAGGTTCATGGCACTAAATGAGTTAATGTGCGTATACTGAAGAAGAAGAAGCACACGATGGATCCAGAGAGGGTGATCAGGGTATCCTTGAAATAGAAGTTGGTAAGACCATTGTTGGTGGTTAGTTTGTATTCCAGGCGGAACTACAATACAATGTTGAGCAAAAGATATGACTTGCTCAAAAGTTAGCAGAGATAACTACTTATTTAAATGAAGAAGGTCCTTTTGAGTAGACGGTAGTAACAGATGGTGGGTTGAGATTTAGATCAAGATTGTATGTTTCAAGTAGTTATAATCTCAAGGAGGAAGTCATGTGAGAAGCACATTAATCTCGATACACTGGATATCCGGGAAGTACCAAGATGTATATGGACCGATGAAGACAATTTTGGTGGAATGGGATGAAGAAAGATGCGGGAGAGAGTGTGTCTAAGTCTCTTACCTATCAACATGTGAAAGCAGAGCATCAGAGACTTGCAGGTATGTTGAAGCCATTACCGATACCTGTGTGGAATGAGAGCAGAGATCTTTGGACATTGTGACTGGATTACCTAGGTCTAGATAAATTTATGACTTGATATAGATGATTGATGACCGATTGACAAAATCAGCACGTTTTCTTCCTGTTGATGATATACTATGTAAGTTATACCTCGATGATATAGTGAAGCTTCATGATAGGCCTATATCGATTGTTTCAGACTGAGAAGCTCGATTCACTTCGGAATTTTGGGGTAGATTCCATCAGGCGTTTGGAACATCTTTGACAATAAGCACAGCTTTTTATCCACAAACAGATGGGTAGACTGAAAGAGTAAATCAAGTGATGTAAGATATGTTGAGAGCTTGTGTCTTGGACCTCAAAGGAAGTAGAGCGGATCATCTAGCATTGGTTAAGTTCACCTATAACAATAGTCATCACTCAAGCATCTGCATGGCTCCATATAATGCTTTGTATACTAGGCTATGTAGAACTCCTATCTGTTGGGCGGAAGTTGGAGATAAATAATTCATGGATCCTGAGATTGTTCAGGAGACTACAAATAAGATCACTATTATCTGAGATAGGATTCGAATAGCACAGAGTCGTCAGAGGAGCTATGCTGATTTGAAGAGAAGACAGATTGATTTTGAAGTAGGTGATCATATGTTCTTGAAAGTGTCGCCTATAAAAGATATGGTGAGACTTGGTAAGAAGGGAAAGCTAGCACCAAGGTATGTTGGGCCTTTTAAGATTCTAGAAAGAGTCGGAGATTTAGTGTACCAGTTTGCTTTACCTCCTAACATGTTTGGTGTCCACAATGTCTTCTATATGTCTATGCTCAGGAAGTACATCCAAGATGAGTCCCACATGATTGATCATGATATTATCGAAGTGAATGCGGATGTGACATTTGTGGTGGAACCTGTTCTTATCTTGAATAAGTTGATAAAGAAGCTTCGTCTAAAGGAGGTTGACTTAGTGAAAGTATTGTGGAGTCATCATGATGAGGGTGATGCATCATGAGAATTGGATACAGACATGAGAGCAAAGTATCCACAGTTGTTTGAAGATTTGGGTGCTTGAATTTCAGGACGAAATTCCTTTAAGGGGCTGGACTGTAATAACCCCAATTTTTGACATAATTTCTTGTGTTAGTGTGGAATAAATGGAACCCTCATTTCTACAAATTTTGGTTCAATAACTTGTTTGGTTTAGGATTATTAAGGAATCGGAATTATTTGAACTAAGAAAAAGCTCGAAACTCTCGATTTAGGAATTGACTTTTTCTACATAAGGATTTTGGGAAAACATCCTTCTTGAAAGTCGTAGAGCGCCTCTATACCAGTTCGTACATATGTGGAACGCAAAAATCGGAGTCCGTATGAAGAAGTTATTGCATTCGGGAAAAATTTTCATTTTTGGTATAAAGGACAGAAAAATCAAAAAATTGCAAAGAAGGCCACATTTCCATTTCTGGATTTTTAGTTTTCCGGTTGTTTCGCCCTCCTCCGGCCACCGTTGATGTGAGACTTATTGCTTTTGCTTCATCTCGTTCTTGCGCAGCTACTAGTGATGGCCTTGCGGCCTATCTCCGCCGCTACATGGAGAACCAAGCAAAACCCGATTGTGCCTGGGTTTTAAGTCAAAGCCAATAGCTCCTCTATCAGGCCACTATAGCTCCAGAAACTTAGGCGAGTTTATTGTATATGAAATTAGTGAAACTTTTTAAAAAATCTATGAAATTTAAAAATCTGTGTGTATTCAATATAGACTTTCAGCAGTCCATGAAAGTCTTAGGGTATTTAATTAGGATTTTTAAAGACTTTATGAATTCCATCAAAATCTAGAGGTATTTAATTAAGACTTTTAAAAAATGAATAAAAGTTCAGAGGTATTCAAAATTTTATTCATACTTACGGAATTAGAAAATCAAGGATAATCATGGACTTTGTAGTGTTAACTATACATAACAAATTTCAATAAATTCTAGCCACCATACCAAAGATTTGAAATTTATCAAAGTTTTCTCTCTACTAGTAAAGAGGTTGGTTATTTATCATCTCTCTTCTTGTTTCTTCTTATCTTTTCTCTAATCATTCATGATATCAATATTTTTTGATACCCAACATGTTCATTGTAGTTGTTGAATGTGATTTTTTTTTTTGTTCAATTGTGATACTTCGAACCCTAATGGCAATAAAAAATGATTTATGAAACCCTAAGACCCAAATATTGTGGTCTACTCCTAAAACCTTGAATAGTGTTGCTATAAAATACTGGGTTTTGTCTTCTTAATTAATTATTCTCATTGATTTGAATTTATATCATGGTTCAAGAAAAGCTTGAACAATTAAATTTCAATTGATTGATTATAGATCAAGATATTGATCAATATTTTTATAATATATGTTAATAGGTGAAAACAAAATTGATGAGAATAATTAACCATAAGCATCAAATGATCTATATCGTATCTTTAAGTTGATTAGCAGATTAGAAATGAGAACAAACTAGCTAGATAAAGTAATAAAACTTCCGTTTTGTAGTAAGCTCCGAGGAGCATTTACATTTTATTTTGTTGTGACAATTTAATTCGTAAGCTTATGTAATATATGACTATGTGGAGTAGGTCTGTATTAACATAGTGGGTTCAGGGTATCAATATGTATTTGGTTTAAAAGGGAAAAAGTTTTCCAAATATTTTGTATTGATGGCTGAACCATCACGCATGTATAATTATGAGATTATATATTGAATTTTATTTGTGTTAAAAATCAGAGGCGTGACAGTTTGATATCAGAGTGTAAGGTACATACTTGGTGATAATCAGTACTCCTCAAGTGATGACCCGTCTGCAGCGGATCCCCATCAGATACTCTTCAGCATTGATCTTGTCATTGGGTATGTAGTGGGGGTTAGAGTGTTGAGACGACAGAGAGTGTCAGATCAGTGAGTGAAGTGTAGGAGCTTAATCAATCTTTTGAGGAATGAGGACCTTTTATATTTAACTCTTGTTGACGTAGGGGATGGAAATGTATCCTCTGACGTAGTGTTGTGGTTGATTTAGTCATAACGTTGACTTATACTTGTGTTTGAGTTGTACAAGTATTAACCATTTGTTACTATACATCACAGGTAATGGATCATCTGGGAGGTAGAGCTCGAGACAGAGGCAGGATCCCCCATGTTGAGGAGATATTCGAGGATGATGTTGTGGCATCGAATGTTGAGCTGCCTGTTCCACCTGTTATGGAAGTTGTCAATGTTGTAGATGCCACATGTTTACCGAAGTTCGCAAAGGAGATTTCGAGGCTGGGAGTAGTCTTTTTCAAGGGAGGTATAGATTGCACGTTGGTAGATCAAAGGATCGAGAAAATAAAGAACTACTTCTAGATGGTCGTCTATGACAACATTGAGAAGAGAAAGATAGCCTTGTATATGCTTCAGGACGATGCACGGATGCGGTGGAATAGCACACAGAGAGTTATGAATGTGTCCACTATGACCTGGGATAGTTTTATGGAACTATTCTGGAAGAAGTACTTTTTGCCTTCAGTGAAGGAGCAGTTGGAAAGGGAATTCATCTCGTTAGTCTAAGGGACTAAGAGTGTGAAAGAGTATGAGGTAGAGTTCTCAAGATTGTATAGGTTTGTGAGACAGATGGAAGCTTAGAGTTTAGCTATAAAGTTTCAGCGAGGGCTGAATGCTTCGGTCAGGCATGATGTAGCTGATCTAGAACTAAAAATGGTGGAGCTCATTTTCTCTAAGGCTATGGGCATTGAGCAGGAGAACCAGACTTTCCAGAACGAGAGTCGGCTGAGAGGGACTCCTAAAGGAAGGGAAAGGCAATTGCAGGGAGCAGTAAGGCATCTGGGAATCTAGGTGGATTCTGGAAAGATAAAGGACTAATCAGCAGGCGCCTGCTAGAGTTGTAGCTGCACCTATTAGGCAGGGAGCACCCCTGAGATATTACAATTGCAAGGAGATTGGCCATGCTGCCAAGACTTGCCCAAAACCAAAGAACTTGGCATGCTTTACATGTGGCCAGACGGGGCATTTCTCAATGGATTTTCCCCAGCAGCAGGAAAGGGGACAAGGGAACTAGCAGAGGCAACTGCTTCAGGGGTAGGCTAGGGTGTTTGCTATTGGTCAACAAAATGCAAGGGTGAAAAGTACCTTATCTATCTTTGACTTCCTTACTAGGGTGTTGTTTGATACGGGAGCAACCTCTTTCATGTCTAATTCTATGGTTGATATGTTAGGTTTGACTCCTATGCCTCTTGCTAGACCTTTGCATGTTACTTCCCCACTTGGTGTTTCCCCCGACCATAATATGTTTTGTGATGCATGTCCGATTGTGATCGGTGCTAGAGAGTTTACCACAACTTTGATTGTATTAGCAGATCATACGTATGATGTTATTTTAGGTGTAGATTGGCTGAGGCTAAACCATGCTATGATTGATTATTTTGAAATGGTAGTGTCATTTCATATTCCTGGACAACCGGTGTTTCGTTATCGGTGTCTGAGGTCAGATATTGCTTTGAGGGTAGGATTTTTAGCTCATGTGGAGTCTGTGAGTAGTGCTGAGGTTATGCCAAAGATTGTTGCAGTTTCCGAGTACAGTGATGTATTTCAGGAGATACTAGGGTTACCTCCAAGGAAGGCAGTGGATTTTGCTATCGATATGATACCAGGAACTGCACCTCTATCGATGGCACCCTTTCGGATGGCACTAATTGAACTTAAAAAGTTGAAGGATCATGATAGGACCAGCCTCAAATTTCACCATGAAACCCGAAGAGGCCATGCGGGACCCACTTTTAAAGAAGGTTTTACTGTAAAAAAATTCGGTAAAACCTCCCCTAAAAGTAGGCAACCCAAACCTGTAAGAAATTAAAACACTCCTAATAACCCAACCGTAATCCTCCTGGAGCCACCTGTTCCCATATTCCAAACCACCTAACAAACAGAAGAATAAAATCATATTTGAAATCCTTAAAGTCCAATGAAGCTCCTATGTTAAAATACAACAATTCTCCAAAGTTAGGTCATAGACCTCAAATAATATAATTCATTACAATTCTGGGTCACAATTTCCATAGTAATCAGAGCGGTCCAAAAACAGAAATTGATATAAAGCATAATAGGTTAAACAAGTAACGTACTGTAGGTGCAGTCACTATGGCTCACTCTTAATACATCGAGCAGCAACGCTGTAAACTGGACATTTGAAATAGAAGGACCCTGGGGGAAAGCATTTAAAATCAATGTTAGCATAACTGGACAATAATTATAACAAAAGGAAAAGGGAATGGTTTTATACTTTCCCATAATTTAAGTTTTGGAAAAATAAATTCCGATGCATGCAAGATTTAGAAAAATATATTTCCTTCTCTACAAAGAGAACGTAAGAAAGGACATAATCCAGCCGCGCTGGCTCAAAAAAAAACCAAAAAAAAAAATATGGGGAAGATATTTAGCATACGGGTAAAGAAGCGCTTAGGCTCTACCCTCGACTGCCACTCACACACAGATTGTGTGAGGATCAGAACTACTAACCTTGACTACCACCCACGTGAGGAGGAGAATGAATCACCTCAACCGCCACTCACAAACACAAAGTAAGTGAGGAGGGCACACTAACAGAAAGACCTGAGTATGGTAGGGAAAAATACTCGAAAACAATTGACTTTACTCATAAACTCTCGCAAGCGTATGAATCGTTGTCAAATAAGGGAAGTATTTGAACCTTGATTATCGTACCTCGGGGATTAGGCGTTGGATCTAACTGAGGTAATTGGCGCTAGAATCACTCAAATGCATACAATGAAAAATAAAAATAAAATAAAGTAAAATAATATTCACAAAGCACCAAGCCTTGGCAATGCTCGGCGGCTTAGCTCACGCTAAGCCTAATCAAAGCCACTAACTTATAGCCCAAATGAGTTATGCACAATGGAATGTAGAATTTTGTTTGAGAGTTTTGAATTGAGAATTAACTAAATTAAATGCAAACTAAAATAAAAGCAAACAACTAATTATCAAGCAAGAAATTAAAATTCGGATTTCAAATTAATGGGAACATGGGAGTGTCGGGTGATTCACGCTAACTATCTTGTAAACATCGATGCCAATTTCATAAATGCATGCATTTCCTATATGTGTCGAGTCCCGTATCTAGTACCGGTTAAGGCTACTAAACCAATTATCCTTTCGGTGTATTGACTATGCCGGTTAAGGCCACAATCAACTCTCTAATTTGGGCATTACGATGGTTAAGGCCGCAATATCCAAAATTAGAGGCCTAGAGAGCAAGATAATAGAGACCCAAGCAAGCTTAGCTACAATTAAGCTAGCTAATAGTCACCACACTTAAATCCTAGATGCCATAAGACTAATAAGTTGTCAATTTATCAATCTATATATTCATCACAATTGCCCACAACATAATTTCAAAGGTTGACAAAGCCTAGAAACATACTTCTAAGGACTAATAAATTCGGATTTAAAGCATACACAACCCTAACTCCCAAAATTGAACTACTCACAACCCATTATCAAATACATCATCAAATACATAAGAAATTAAGAGAAATGATAGATGGGAGAGGGAACACAAGTTAAGCTCACAATTTGCTATAGGCAAATATGAACCCAACTTGAAATTAAGCCCCCACTCTTTACCAAGCCAAAATCTCTTTGTGGTGATGAAGCCTTGATGATGTGTAGTGAAAGCCCCTTGAGTTTCCCTTGAAAGAATGAAAATTGGTGATGAAAAGTTAAATTGGGAAGAGAGAGATATGGAGGTGGGTTCTCGGTGGACAAAGAAAAGAAAAGATGGAATTGGGGGTGGTTGCGGCACTGTTGGAGAATAGAGAGGATTTTGGGGTCTATGGCTACTGTAGGGTTCGGATGAAAATATATGTGGTCTCCGTGTGTGGTTGTTTTGCAAGGGAGAACTGGATGATGAATATATGGCTGTGATTAAAGGGGAAATATGATGGCGTATGGCTAGGATTGAATGGACTAATGGAGAGAAGAGCAGTACGTGATGGGCTGCTAGCTTTCAACTAATGGTTTAATTAAGAAAATAGCTGCCATGTGTCAAGGCTGGATTGAGCACCAAACTATTAAACAACAATCAAAGATTGTTGCGCCTGCACGTCATGGCTGGGGTTAATTAATCAAACCATTGGTTAATTAATCTAATCATTGGTTAATTAAATAAATCCGCCAATGATTAATTAATTAAGCCAATGATTAGTCAATTAATTGTTTCTTTTCTTCATCCCCTTTTTTCCTTCTTCGATCATAAAGCACATTAGAAGACATCATCTTGAAATACTTGGATTCGACTTCCTCACTCGTATTGACCATGTTTGATCGAAATTGACTATCTTGTCTTTTTGTCGGAAACTCCATTTTGCTCAATTTTCCACCGTTTTCTCTCGATTTCCGTAACTCCTCTTATTTTCTACAAAATAAATAAAAATTAGATTAATTACATTATAATTGGCTCAAGAATTAACTTATTTCTAGTGTTTTAGATACAATTACATGCATAGAAATGCGTGTAATCACACCCCACACTTGAACTTTTCTTGTCCTCAAGCAAACTAAATGAAATATAATCCGAAAATCTACAAACTCACAATCATAAAGATAGTGTAGTATTAGCCTTTCCAACCATAACCCTCGGAGAACTAATTATGTATATGACCATGAGGTTGACAAAGCACAACATAAGAAATTTGAATTTGTAAGGCAATTAAGATACACATGTGAGAAATGCTCAAGTATATGCATGTGTTGACCATGTGTCAAATCAATCTACCACAATCAAATAAGCATATAGAAGACCCGACATAACCCGCTAAACTCACATAGGTTCACTAAATATTACCGCTCAAGTGTTTAGGGGCTATAAGTGCTATAAGTGTTTCACTCAAAAGCAATTTCATAACACGCACCGCCATATGCTTGCTCTTCGATCTCATCTCCGCTAGGTAGCTCACAACATTCAAGATTAAGAGGTCTTTTATTTGGTTGTAATGGGACTAAATGCAAGTGGCTAATAGAAATGAAGGATAGGGAAAGACAAAATCCATGGAAATCGGTGAAGCAATTCTCTCTTGTAGAGATATATGACTTTTGCTTTCAAATGCTAAGTCACTCACTCTAGTCCCGATGTACAACCCACACTACACTATACTAAAAATAAAAATAATACTAGCTTTTTTTTTTTTTCTCTTTTTTTATATTATTTTTTTATTTCAATCACCTTTTTCTTTTTCTAATTTTCTCATTTTTTTTCTTTTGAACAACTTCTTCTTCTTCTTCCTCTTTTTTTTTTTTTATTATTATTATTTTTTTTTTCAAACACACACTCACCCCCACACTTATTCTTTTGTAACCTCACACTTTTGATTTTTTTTCTTTCTTTTGAAGCACTCAGTCATTAAGTCATTCTCTCGAATCGCTTCACCAACTACCATGGAATGGTAGGATAAAAGTGTATAGGCTAGGTAGGAATTTGTGGTGCAAATGAATAAAAAGGCTAAATATATAAATAGTCTCAAACTGGCAATCTAGTGGTAAATATCTTTGGGCATATGCTTCTTTGGCCATGGTGGTATTAACCTAATTGCCTCAATCCTTTCTATCCCGTCGCAAGCTAAAAGTAGCCTCGAGAGGTCTCAAGCAAATTCTAGATACACAATGTCATGAAATTGTACACACAAGAAATAAAAATTGAATGAACAATGCATACACTATATTAGGCTCAAAAGCTCACAATTAAGGCATGCAAGTTAATCAAATCACCTATATGCTTCTCTAATTATGATGAACCAACCTAACCTTAGGCTATGTGCACACATATAGTCAAGCATAGATCACATATACACTCAATTACAAGACAAATTCAAAGTCCTAGATTATGCTTAGTCTATTCACAATCATAACAAGTTAAGTCTATGGCTCGTCATTGGGGTTGGAAAAGGCATTAACCACTAAAATATAATTACATAAAGCTAATCTAATTTTTTTGGCGCCCAAGCCCTCACCCCCACACTTAAAACCAACATTGGCCTCAATGTTGTAAAGTGAGCTCGAAAGCTAAATCCGTGTCGGAGTTAGGCATGAGAGTGAAGTCCGGACGAAGGCATAAAAATTAATTATGAAAATCGAAATGCAGAGAAAATATGCAAAAACCCCCTTTGTCGACCCTCCATTGCTCACGGCCCTTGGAGAAGACTAATATGAGACACCAACCTCAAGGCACAAGGCCATGACTTCCTTTACGTATGCTCCATAATAGCTCTAGGTGCTCATGAAAAGATCAACTCAATTGAGAAATGTGTGGTGTCCAAGAGCAATGCATCACAAATAGCCCATCAAGGAATAAGGACAATGGTCCTCCATTAAGCTCGTGGTCTTAATCCCATCAACTCACAACCCAAAATCATCCTCAATGACCTCCACACAAGAATTGTAGCTCAAAATATCTCCTTATTCTCCACACTCCAAGCACCTCCCAACCTCCCAAAAAGATGGCTAAATAGCCTTATTGATGCAAAATGAACAAGAAAGAACATCAAAAGTAATGCTAGGGTTGCCTCCCTAGCGAGCGCTTTGTTTAAGGACTTCATTGCCGGTCCATATAGTTTTTCATTATTTAAGAAGCATCATCGAGGTAAGTCACCTCATGATGAGAATCAAAAGTGGAGTCATGATAAGGTTTAAGCCGGTGCCCATTAACCTTGAAAGTTCTCCCATCATTCAAATTTATTACTTCAATAGCACCATGAGGGAACACTTCCACTACTTCATAGGGTCCACTCCACCTTGACTTCAATTTACCGGGAAAGAGACGAAGCTTAGAGCTGTATAGGAGAACCTTTTGTTTGGGCTCAAAGGCCTTCTTCACCAATTTTCGATCATGAAGCTCCTTTGTCTTCTCCTTAAACAATTTGGCACTTTCATATGCGTCTTCCCGCATTTCCTCTAACTCACAAAGATCAAGTTTCCGCTTGTCACCACTAGTTTCCAAGTCAAAATTCAAAAATTTGATAGCCCACGAAGCTTTGTACTCGAGCTCAACCAGAAGATGACAATTCTTTCCATAGAATAAGCGAAACGGAGACATGCCAATAGGAGTCTTATATGCGGTTCGATAGGCCCATAAAGCATCATCAAGCTTAATAGCCCAATCCTTTCTAGAAGAGTTGACCGCCTTTTCCAAAATCCTCTTAATCTCCCTATTTGACACCTCTACTTGACCAGAAGTTTGAGGGTGGTAAGGTGTGGCAACCTTATGCTTGACCCCATATTTTCTCAACAAAGCATCAAAAGTCTGGTTGATAAAATGTGTACCACCATCACTAATAATAATCCTAGGAGTCCCGAATCGAGAGAAAATGTGTTCTTTCAAGAACTTGGTGACTACCTTAGAATCATTCTTCCTTGTGGCCTTAGCTTTAACCCACTTCGAAACATAATCAACCGCTACTATGATATGTTCATTCCCATGAGATTTTGGAAACGGTCCCATAAAGTCTATGCCCCAACAATCAAAAATCTCAACCTCCATAATGTTAGTGAGAGGCATTTGGTCCTTAGAGGATATATTCCCGGTCCTTTGGCATCTATCACATTGAAGCACAAAAGAATGACAATCTCGAAACAAAGTAGGCCAAAAGAAACCTGAATGAAGAATCTTAAAAGCTGTCCTCCTTCCACCAAAATGTCCTCCACATAGAGATGACTAACACAATGAAATAATCTTAGGGGCCTCCCATTGAGGAATACATTGTCTAATCACCTGGTCCTTACCCACCTTCCACAAGTACGGGTCATCCTAAATATATGACCTAGCATCTTTTAGAAATTTCTTTCTAGCTTGTGTATCATAATTATCCGGAATGAAAGTACAATTGCTAGCCCAATAGTTCACAAAGTCTGCAAGCTAAGCCATCTCAATTTCTACATGAAATAAGTACTCATCGGGAAAATGCTCAATCAATGGTATATCAGAATAGTCTCTGCCATGCTCAAGTCTAGACAAATGATCTGTAATAAGGTTCTCTCGACCTGGCTTATCCTTGATCTCTATATCAAACTCCTGCAGTAATAACACCTAACGAATTAAACGGGGTTTGGTATCCTTCTTGCTCAACAAATATCTCAATGCCGCATGATCCGTGTGGACAATCACCTTACTCCCAAGAAGATAACTCCGAAACTTCTCCAATGCAAAAATAATAGCAAGAAGCTCATTCTCGGTAGTAGTGTAATGGACTTGTGCATCATTCAAAGTTCGAGAAGCATAGTAAATCACATGGAGTGCTCTTTGACCCAAAACAACTCCCATAGCAAAAGCTGAGGCATCGCACATCAACTCAAATGGTCTAGTCCAATCAGGTGCAATCATGATAGGTGCATGAGTCAACTTCTCCTTAAGTAGCTCAAAAGCCTGTAAGCACTCTGAAGTGAACTCAAATGGCATGTCCTTGCTTAGCAAGTCACACAATGGCTTGGTGATCAGAGAGAAATCCTGAATAAAACGTCTATAAAAGCCTGCATGCCCAAGGAAACTCGTAACCCCTTTCACATTCTTCGGTGGTGGTAAACTAGAAATTAACTCAATCTTCGCCTTATCCACCTCAATGCCACATGATGATACTACATGCCCTAACACAATACCCTCACCCACCATAAAGTGGCACTTCTCCCAATTAAGGACCAAATTAGTCTCCTCACACTGTTCTAGAACAAGGGTTAAGTGTCGAAGACAATCATCAAAAGAATCACCATGAATCGAAAAATCATCCATAAATATCTTCATAAAGTGCTCAGTCATGTCATGGAACAATGCCATCATACACCTCTGGAAAGTAGCGGGTGCATTGCGAAGTCCAAAAGGCATCCTCCTATACACAAAAGTACCAAACAGACACGTGAAAGTAGTCTTCTCCTGGTCTTCCTTAGCAATAGTAATCTGATTATACCCCGAATAGCCATCTAAGAAACAATAGTGGCTATGACCTGCTAGTCTCTCCAACATGTGATCAATGAAAGGTAGTGGAAAATGATCATTTCTTGTTGCTCCATTAAGCTTTCTATAATCAATACAAACCCTCCAACCATTCTGAACTCGTTGTGGTACATCTTCACCTTTCTCATTCTTCACTACTGTAATTCCTCCCTTTTTGGGAACAACCTGAATTGGTGAAACCCACGGTGAATCAGAAATCGGGAAAATGACTCCAACATCTAGAAGCTTAATAATCTCCTTCTTCACTACCTCCATCATGGGAGGATTTAACCTCCTCTGAGATTCTCGCGTGGGCTTACACCCCTCCTCCAAATAAATGTGATGCTGACACTTGGATGGACTAATGCCTTTGATATCGGCAATAGTCCAACCAATAGCTCTCTTATGCTCACGTAACACCCGCAAAAGCTTATCTTCCTCAGCTTTACTCAATTTCGATGAAAAAATAATCGGTAATGTGCTCCCCTCCCCTAGAAATGCATATCTCAATGTCGAAGGTAAAGTCTTCAGCTCCAAATCTGGTGGTGTCTCATATGAAGGAATAGGTGGTGTATTAGAGGGAGGTAAAGGTAAAGCTGGTGTAACACGTCTAGGAACATATGGTCTCAAGGCCTTTTTTCAAATGTGCAATAGCCTCAATGTGCTCCTCACACCCAAATTTAGTTCCACCTTGAGCAATGCAAGTCTCCATGTAATCAGTCGATGAATGCTCAATAAAGTTCTTCCCAACAATATCATCCATAACATCAATCCAAAAGCACTCATCAAGATGATATAATGGACTCCTCATAGCATCAAAAATACGAAACCCAATAGTAGTGTCAAATACTGTCATGGTGAGTAGACCTTTTTGAACATCAATCTTCACCCCGGTGGTCACCATAAAAGCTCTACCGAAAATGACGGGTAACTCATCGTCATCATCATCACAAGAAGGAGAGTCCATATCAAGTACTACAAAATCAGTCGGCACATAAAGCTCATCTACCTTGACAAGAACATCCTCCACCACTCCATTAGGGTACTTAATTCTCCTATCTGCCATCTTAAGCTTAATTTTCAAAGGCTTAATTGGCTCCAATGACAAAGTCTTGTACAAATCATATGGCATAAGGTTGATGCTAGCCCCCAAGTCCAATAATGCTCGATCAAAGTTTCGTGACCCAATTGTGCATGGAATAGTAAAAGATCCGAGGTCACTAAGCTTAGGAGGCAACCTCCTTTGAAGTACGGCCGATACTTGCTCACTTAAGTAAATATCTTCATTCTCCACAAACTTCCTCTTATTAGTGCATATGTCCTTCAAACATTTTGCATAGGCCGGAACTTGTTTGATGGCATCAAGTAATGGGATATTGATGTTAACGGACTTGAATAGCTCAATGAACTCTTGCTTTTGTATCTCCTTCTGCTTCTTTTGATCTTGAGCCTTTTTAACTTGTGGATAGGGAAGTCTAGGCTCCAATGAGTTCAAATCAAGAGGTGGAGAAAAAGTGAGACTCCCTCTTGAACCCCTAAGGGTGGTAACCGTCCCACTAGGGTTCCTAGCCCTCAAGGCCTCGTCTAGTATAGAATGGATCGGTCCACTCCTATCCCTAGAATCCAAAGGTATACAAGAATAGTCTTCCTCCTTATTACTTCCCCCTTGATGTTGTTCTCGATGCTCACTAAATGACGAAATAGGCGGTGAACCATTAGAACTCAAACCCAAGGATGAGCCATGTGTATCAATAAAAGTAGATGAAGTAGCTTCCGCCTTATTCCTCCCCCTTGATGAAGATCCATAGGTGATGATAATGGAGTAGTGGGGCCAAAATGAACATGCTTAGGCGGTGCGGATGAAGAATTAGAAGCTTGAGACTTTGAAGATGTAGAATGAGATAAAGAGGTCTTCCTTCCTTGTGCACCTCCGGGAAGTACATTTTCTTCCTCCCCGGCTTCCTTATCCACCCCCTTATTTCTTCCTTTTGTATACAAAGTCACATCACCCACTCCAATTTCTGGGGGTACATTTTCTTCCCCCCGGTTCCCAACCTCCTTTGAAATAAAAGTATGATGCATTTGCACATTATCATTAGCAACATGGCCAAGAGGTACATTTTCTTCCCCCTTGGCTCCATATGAATGCAACACATTATCATCATCACTAGCAATATAATCCTCTACTAACACATGATCATCATCATTAGAATATGAAAGTGAAGAATGGGGATCATGTATAGGGGTGGAAACATGTGTATCGTAAGAATGTGATGTGGGGTAAGTGGAAGAAGTGGGAGCATACATGTCATCATGCACATTCAAAGGGGAGTTAGAAGATTTAGGCATGCGTACCTTATTGTCATAAACTCTCCCACTTCAAAGTGTAGTAATAGACTTAGCTTGCTCATGTCTCGGATTTTGATCTGGTTGTGTAGGTAATGCACCATGTGGACGTGCTCCAAGCTCTTTAGCTAATTGTCCTATTTGGACTTCTAATTTTCCCACACATTGTGCAAGTGAGATTTGACCTTGAGCAAGAATATTAAGAGTTTGATCGGTCTTCGCTTGGCTTTGTGTAAGAGAAGTATGACTTTGGGCTAGGGCGGCCAATATATCATCCATATGAGACTTCTTTGGTTCCGGTTGTGGTGCTTGCCTATTTTGAAATCCGGGAGGAGCATTTTGTGTAGGATTAACACCTCCAAATGATTGGGAACTTTGACCAAACCCTTGAGTGTCATGTAGGCGTCCTCCATAAACATTTGGAGCACCAAAAGATGGCCCTTGGCCTTGAGAATTGTAACTAGATGCTTGCTGTCCATAATGATTTTGTCCACCAAATTATGTGTTTCCATGACCGTGGGATCCAAAAGATGAAGAATTTGGGCCTTGACTCCCTCCATATGAATGAGAACCACCTTGGTGTGCATTAGAGGACCCTCCACTATCTCTCCATGAAAAATTTGGGTGGTTACGCCAACCCGGATTATATGTAGTAGAATAAGGATCATTTCTTGGTGCCCTTTGATAAGAATTAATAGCTCTAACTTGCTCCTCAACAAATTCCGGAAATTGTGAAGCCAAGTGACAATCATTAGTAGAATGATTAGGGGACTCACAAATCAAGCAAAGATGTGAAGAAGTAACACTCTTGACATGTGAAGAAGACGAACCACTACCCTTTTGCGCTTGAAGAAGCATCTCAAATTTCTTGTCAATCTTTGCTTCAAGCCTCTCAAGCTTGGAATTCATAACTCCATCATCTTTATCAACATGAGAAACATCATACACGCCTCTACCACTAGGCTCCATATCAACTCGGTCTCTAGTCCCATATACATGTGAATCTCGGCCTCTAGATGTAGTGTGGTCATCTCTACCTCCTCTTCTTCTTTGATGATTATCCCATTGACCGGATTGGGTAGCAACTTCCTCACAAATATCCCAAGAGGCATTAGGACCTTTCTTAAGAAAATTTCCACCCGATGCATTGTCTAATCTCCTTCTATCATCAATAGTCAACCCATTGTAGAAAGATTCACAAAGAAGCCACTTGGTGAGTCCATGATGAGGGAAACATAACTCAATATCCTTGAAGTGCTCCCATGCATCATAAAAAGACTCATTATCCTCTTGAAAGAATTTGGTCAAGCTATCCCGCATATAAGTAGTCCGATGATGTGGATAATAAGCATTCAAGAAGACTCTTTGCATATCGGCCCAAGAGAGAATAGATCTTGGCTTGAGCTTATGAAACCATGTGCGTGCTTGATCTTTCAAACAAAATGGGAATAATTGAAGCTTCAAACCCTCCAAAGTTAATCCTCCCAAGTGCATAGTGGAACATATGGCATCAAACTCAATTATATGATCATAGGGCCTCTCACTAGCCATGCCATGGAAAGTAGGGAGGATAGACAACATGTTAGGCTTGATCTCAAAGTTGTCATTTGTCGGAGGAAGCACAATGCAAGATGGAGCATTTACAATGCTAGGACATGAATAATGGCTCAATGGAATCTCCTCCTCATCTTGTGGCCCTTAACGCTCGTCACCAATATCTACTACTCGAATAGGAGACCTAGAAGGTGCTTGTGAGCGATGTCTTGGTCTCCTAACTCTCCTTGTTGGTCTTCCTCTAGGTAGTCCGAAGCACCAGCTTCAAGTGCTTAACATGAAGTTCATCACTCTAAGAGTAGACCAAAATGTCATCAATAAACACGATCACGAAACAGTCCATGTATCAGCGAAATACCCGATTCATGAGATCTATAAAAGCCGCAGGAGCATTGGTCAATCTAAACAGCATTACGTCAAACTCGTAGTGACCATAACATGATCAGAAGGCAGTCTTGGGTATGTCAGATTCTCTTATTCGTAACTGGTGATAATCTGACCTCAAGTTAATTTTAGAAAAGAACTTGGCACCCCGCAACTGATCAAACAAATCATCAATTCATGGTAAAGGATACTTGTTCTTCACTATGACTTTATTCAATTTTCTGTAATCAATACACAATCTCAAAGTGCCATCCTTCTTTTTAACAAAAAGCACCAGGGCACCCCAAGGAGATACGCTTGGTCAATCTTGTAATTGAGTCTTTAACTCCTTTAATTTAGCTGGGGCCATCTGGTAAAGTGCCTGAGATATAGGTGTTGTACTAGGGAGCAAATCAATAGTGAAATCTATCTCTCTTACTAGAGGTAAGCCAAGTAATTCATCAGGAAACACATCCGGAAACTTCTTGACCACAGGAATATCCTCAATACTCAACATCTCCCTCTTTGTATCCATAATGTGTGCCAAGTAAGCCTGGCAGCCCTTACTCAAAAGCTTTTCAACTATTAAGGCAGAAACCAGGCAAGAGGAAAGAATATTCCATTCATCCTGAAAAATAATTCCCAATTTTCCTGGACTTCAGAACACTACTTTCTTACGGAAACAATCAACCAATGCACAATGTGTCCATAGAAAGTCCATCCCCAAAATTACATCAATCTCTACAAGATCCAGAGGGATTAGATTGGCTTCTAACAAAAAACCATCAACCTTTACACCACAATTATTGAAACCCATTCTATCTTAAGGGCTTCTCCCACAGGTAAAGAAACATACTACTCGCCTATAAGAGGTGATGATGACACATTTGTAAAACATGAGGATCTACTTGACATAAAAGTGTGCGTAGCACCAGGATCAATTAGGGTTAAAGCAGGCTGATTAAAAATAAACAACGTACCAACGATATCCTTCGATGAATCTCCTGTTGGGTCATGGCGTGCAGTCTAGCATGTGTCACAGGATGACCTCGCTGACCCCTATCCTGCTGAGAACCAGCTCGGCCTACCGAGCTAGTTCGGGTACAACCGGTAGAACCACTAGCACAGGACTGACCAGCAGTCTGAATGGGGGTAGATATGGCTCCCTAAGTCAAAAGAGAGCAGTCCCTCCTGAAGTGATCCTGCTGACCACACATGAAACACCCCATTGATTGATACTGCCCAAATTGAGTTGACTGACTAGTAGAAGCCCTACTCGAACCACCATGATAACTCTCGAATGCCAAAATATTATCAAATTCAATATAGATAGCCGAGCGATAAATCGCTAATAATAAAGCGGCAAAAAAAAAAAAGGTGAATTATAAATAATCTCCGAAAACCAGATCATGTTGCCGAAAACAATTAATAAATTCAAACTGAAGCATAATAATTTCATATCCGGAATTCATACAGAAATCAATGCCAAACTTATAATCCCAAAGTAAAATATTATGCTCGATAAGAAACAAGATAAATAAAATAAAACAATCACTCATCATTTCGGGAAAAAGTAATTGCATGCATCAATATTTAAAACAAAATTCCACTCAGAGTATTAGGCTAGTCTTGTCGTCAATCTGTATTCTCCTCGTATGGAGACTCCTCTCATCCTGTACGAATAACACTCGTACAAATATAATTACAGGACGGGAATTTAAATTTACGATAATTAGATATTGAAATTTCTAAACATCTCCATAAACCAAACTCCTTCAATCCACCTCGGATTCCATACAAACTACACCAATAAAGCCAATTCGTCAATTTATAAATTCTAGACAAAATTCAAGAGAAATCTGACAGTCGGATTCTCGAAATTCGATAACCAAAACATTTAACTTTTCGAAAAATTCATAATCTATTCACAATTTCTCCAATCTTCACCAAAATCACAATTACAGCTTCTACAACTCAGATGCCATTTAATTAGCTAAAATTCGAACCCAAAACTCTACCCTAAGCACCACCACTCGCCACCTACAGAGGCGGCATATGGCCCCACGTGCCATAGGCAACCACCTCCGATGGCCTCCAAAATTTGAATGCACCACCTACTTGACAAACCAAACATTTTTCTCAACTACAAGTTCCAATTTAACCTTGAAAAGCTCCAATTTGGCCGGTGAACACAAGCCCAGAAATTTTGAAACCCTAGTTTTGAATTTTCTTCGATTCACTCTCCAGATTGCGAATTGAAGCTAGAAGCTTGAGGGGAAATGATCCATGGCTTGAGGTGCTTCGACTATGCCCGGTTTTGTGGTCGGAGATGGGTGGAATTGGAAGATATTGATGATTGACATTGATTGCTATAGTAAAGTTTGGAAGCTTAATTTGTGAATTTTCGGCCAAATTTCGTGAACCACCACCGTAGCCGTGTCAAGGAGGAGGAGGAGCTTCTTCCATTGCCCAGAGTTTGTCGTTGGGTGACCGAAAACAGCCGATTTGGCCGGAAAATGAAAAGGGGCTGAAAGGGGGGGAGAGAGCTCGGGGAAGAGGAGAGAGAAGGTTAGGGTAGGTTTCCGAAAATGGAAACCTACGGTAGTAACTTTCTATATATTGTAAACAGTAAATTTTACTTTTTAAGTAATAACTTTCACATACAAACTCTTATTTAAGCGTACCACATGTCCACGGACTCAGTTTAACATCCCCTACAACTTTCGTGAAGGAAATTTCCTCAAATTGTTAACCCATAAACCCGCCAAAATGATAAAAATTGAAACCGAGGACGATAACGTGTATAGTAATTTACTTATACACAGTAAAAGAGTAAATCAGATACGGGCCGTAACATATCAAGTTGAAGGTTTACTTTAGCAAGTATTCATTAGACCTAGTACATCTCCTTGGGTTTTGTTTGTGAAGAAGAAGGATGGTTCACTAAGGTTATGTGTGGATTATCGGCAGTTGAACAAGGTGACAATCAAGAATAGGTACCCTTTACCTAGGATTGATGACTTGTTTGACCAACCAAGAGAAGCTACCGTATTCTCAAAGATCGATTTGAGATCTGGATATCACTAGTTGAGGGTGAAGGAACATGACAAATTGTTTTTAGGACCAGGTATGGACACTTTGAATTTGTTGCCATGCCTTTTGGTCTAACCAATGCACCTACTGCCTTTATAGACATGATGAACCATATGTTCAGTCCATACTTAGATCAGTTTATGGTAGTGTTCATGGATGATATGTTGATTTATGCCAAGTCGTTAGAGGATCATGATAAGCACCTACGGATTGTGCTACAAATTCTGAGAGAAAAGAAGTTGTTTGTGAAATTTGGGAAGTGTGAATTTTGGCAAAAAGAGGTCAAGTTCCTTAGTCATGTAGTTTCAAAGGATGAAGTCTCTGTGGATCCTTCTAAGGTTGAAGTAGTAAGGAATTGGGGTCAACCCACTACGGTTACAGAGGACATAATTTTCTGGGTTTGGCAGGTTATTATCAGAGATTCATCTAAGGATGAAGTCTCTGTGGATCCTTCTAGTATTGCTTCGACTTTGAGCAAGTTGACCAGGAAGGATGTATAGTTTATGTGGACTGCGGAATGCTAGCAAGCATTCAATGAGTTGGAGACTGGATTGACCACAGTCCAAGTGTTGACTATTCCCACAAGTGACAGTGGTTTAGTCATCTATAATGATGCGTCTCATCAGGGTTTGGGGCGTGTGTTGATGCAGAACGACGGTGTTGTTGCTTGTCACGCCCCGAATTTTAAAATAAAAATTCAGAAATCCGAAACATGAATTATCACAACTCAAAAATAATCATCCTGAAAATTTCTTTCTCTTAACAACCACATCACACAAATTTAATTTCAAATCCCGAATTTAGTCTCGGTTAATTATTACATCTGAAATTCACAAATAAAATTGTAAAGCTCTAAATGAGCATAACAACCTCACAATGTAAATGAAATCAAATAAATGCTGCAATTCCTAAACAGCACGGTCGGCTCCCTAATTATCCTGACCTGCAGGAATATTCGCTACACCATTTGAATAGTGCACCAGGATTACAACAACACAAAACTCGATAAGCTTTTGAAAGCCCGTATGAGTAAAGAAAGAACTGTTATTTAACTAAGTCATATTTATTTTCACCCAAGCGAACATCCAACAATTTTCACGTCGACAAAGAAACACAATCTCAATAATCAATCACCAAATCAATAATTCAACACGAAACCTATACTCACATCTTTCTTCTCAAAACCCCAAAATCAACTGATATGCTTCAGCTCCCAATTTCTGGAGCTTCTGATGCTGTGTTGACGTCGTGCGTGGCGGCGCGTCAGTGATGATCTGGGTGTAAGCCGGGGCCTAGGCAGTAACCTGCTTGGCTGTGTTCCTATAAGTGACTCTTATGGCAGGGGCTGGTATTTCTAGTGATAGTATGAGCGTGTCTCATTATAGCTAATTATGCTAGGCAATTGTTCATGTAAATACAAGTCCCCCATGTCCCCAGTCAAGGAGGACAATCTAGGTTGGGGAGTTGCCTAGCGGTTTTAAGCGTTACTCTCGCTAGACTTGCAAAGCATAATTAGCGTCAATGCTTTGTTAACCATGGACTTATTGAGTAAACGCATTTAACAGTCCTTGAAATGAGTCGATGGATCCTGGCGGGCATTCGAAGAACCAACTCATTGCCTCACCGTCTAATGTTTCGCTGAACAAGTGATAGAGGGTGGCGTCATCAAATCCCTTGTTGTTGGTGACCTTTTTGAAGGTGTCCATATGGACGAATGGGTCAGACATGTCGTTGTAATGTGACATCTTTGGTGTCTTTACGTGTGCTGGTCTGACGGCCTGCAAGATCCTGGCGGTGAATGGCCCTGGTCTGGATGTGAAAAGCGGATTTGGTATTGGTGCCGGTGCTAGGGCACCTGCCTCCGCCAGGACTAGCCTCTGCTCCAACTGCTGCATCCTTTCCAGTATTAGGGCGGTGGCATCACCAACTGGCCCTGCTTGGAGGTTCTGCCAGATTAACTCTTGCCTGGCGGTAGGTCGGTCCTAGCTCTGACTGTTGAGCGGTTGGTATTTGGTTGTGATTCCGCTTCTTGCTCCATAATTAGGTGGGGCGGAGGAGGTGGGCCCCTTAATTCTAGCGGATTCAACGGTACTTGCATCTGTATGATTGGTACAGGTAAAATTCCGCCGTGTTGGGTCGACTGCCTCTAGTGCTCCGTGACTATTCGCTCTGTGCTGTATTAGCGTTTGCCTCCAGCGCCTTTTTTAATTCGTCGAACCTCGACATTAGCGTGGCCACTTGTTTTTAGGCTTCTGGCTTTTCCTGGCACTCTTGTTCGCGCTCCCTGTTTGCTTTGTGGAGATCCGTCAGTGCCAGCTTGTACATAGCGGCAAGGTCCTGGACCGTTGGGCGACTGCTGCCTGGCTGGGCCTCCGCTGCTAGACCTGGGATGAGCCCTAGGGACCCATACTAGGGTTGGTTGGAGTGTTGAATAGTGCTCGGTTAACGTTGACTGCTAGGTCAATGCTAACCGCGGGGTTGGAGGGGTTTGGGTTGGTGGACTGATCCGCTTGCTCCTCGACGTTTTCCTCGCTACAGTTAGCCATTGTGGTGGTAGGGTGACTTTTTGTTCAAAAGATTCCCACAGACGGCGCCAATGTTGATGTATAATATTCAGCGGTAGCTAAACTATGATCAACGCAGGTCCAGTAGGCGGACCGTTATTTGATATTATTAGTATTCCCGCTACCTGTCAAGTGAAATACAAAGAGGGCGTCAGAGGGAGACCGCGTCGGGTGGTCTTCTCTTCTCTGATGCCTAAGTTAGTCAATGTATTTATGTTGACATGGTAATAGTAGACAAGTAGTAGATGCGTAATTAATGAAGAGAGAGGAGAGAAACTTTTATAGGTGGGGAGAGAGTTGATCTTCTCCATGATTTCGATGTGGGACTGATATGCTTCAACTCCCAGTTTCTGGAGCTTCTGATGCTGTGACCGTGCGTCAGTGGTGATCTGGGGGTAAGCCGGGGCCTAGGCAGTAGCCTGCTTGGCTGTGTTCCCATAGGTGACTCTTATGGCGGGAACTGGTATTTCTAGCGATAGTATGAGCGTGGCTCATTATAACTAATTATGCTAGGCAAATGCTCATGTAAGTACATTTGTATAATTAACATTTTACATACCAATGGACGGTAGTTGGCCAAGTCCATGTGATTTTAAAAACAAATATTTAATCCATAAATATTTTTCACACAATTACGACAAAATAAATAAATTAAAAGCACTCAGTTCGTAATATGAATCACGTGAGTTTTACTCACCTTGAAACTCCCGCTGCGTCTTCAATTAAAATACATATCCACACCGAAACAGCTCATCCAAGTACAACCCGTCAATCACCCAATCAAATGTGACTTGAATTTAGCCAATAATTCCAAAACATGCTTAAACTACCATCAAACGGTCGGATTCCAAATTATACAAAAAATCCGACGAACGGATTCTCACAAATCGCCTCCTTAATCACTGTTGTGCATTTATATCAAAACTATAAGTCCATCGGACGGACCTAACTTCACAGATCACAAATCTAACAATCGAAATCTAAAAATTCATAACTAAATCATACGATATCCAAAAAATACGTATAATATGCCGAAATAATCGTATTGAATTGTAGAATCTTAGAATATATAGAAACTATATTTTCGACCACTGGAGGTGGCCGGAAAGGGCCACCGGAATTACTGATAGAGTCACCCCCGACCACTACCAATGGTGTCTGGGTCGGGCTACTACCCTTCGTGTCATCATTTTGAGCAACTTTCATAACTAGCACGAGATCAGAAAATAATGGGAAGATGTCGAAATTTACCGAAATAGTCACGGTGGCCGGAAAATTTCCAGAATTCGGCGAGCTTGAGTTCGACGTAAAAACTTCCACCAATGGCTTCGATTCCTTCTGGAGAGTTGTTCAGAAACTCAAGGTGAACTCACCAAGCTAAGAATCACAAGAAATGGTCGTCTGTAATTCAAGATATCCAGATTTGAAGGTGGTTTTTCGATCAACACGGGTTGAGCTCCGACGAACGTGAAATCGTTATACCCAAGTCTGGTCCTTCTTAGTGCTTGTTCAGCAACTTGATACGAGTCTAATGAGCCAAAGATCAAGAGGAATGATGATCTGTAGCTCGAGATATCAAGATCGAACCAAAACGGGCTCAAAATGGAACCGAGCTTCTGCCGCCGTTTCCGGCCTTGCCGCGGCGCAAGGCTGCCCCTGGCAGTTGCGTAAGGTCGAGGCGAAGCCAATGGAAGTGGTCTAAGGTCGTGATGTGGACGGAGGAAGGAGAGCTTGGTCGGTGAATCCCTGCTATGTTTTGCTGGGTTTGGCTGCGCGAGAGAGAGAAACAGTTTCCCAATGAGGAAGGAGGCCGAGAGAAAAAAAGGAAACTTTCCAAAAAAATTTAGGGTTTTTTCTTTATATACCTGTTTTGGAAATTTCTTCTAATTTCGATAACTAAATCAGAAAAAATCTGATCTTTGTGTTCCGCATATGTACGGACTCGTATCGACGAGCTCTACAACTTTCATGAATGAAGTTTTCCCAAATTTCGCACGTATAAAAAGTCGATTTCTTGAATCGAACATTTCGAGCTTTTCGTTAAAACAATTGTTTCGGAACTTCAATAATTCTAAAAATGAAATATTTCGAGCAATAATCATGAAATTGTACAATATTCGTTCCATATAATTATATGAAATTAAAATGAAAATTGTGGTTATTATAATCTACCTCTCTTAAAGGAATTTCATCCCGAAATTCAAGTATCCAATTCCCCAAAGAGCTGTGGATACCTCACTCTCATGTCAGACTCTAACTCCCATGATGCATCACCCTCGTCATGATGACTCCACAACACCTTCACAAGGTCAACTTCCTTCCTACGAAACCTCTTCGTAGACCTATCCAAGATACGAACAGGTTCCACCACAAATGTCACATCCTTAGGACTCATCTCGTACATACTTCCTGAGCATAGACACATGAAAGACATTGTGGACACCAGACATGCTAATAGGTAAAGCAAGACGATATGCCAAGCTCCCAACCCTTTCCAGAATCTCAAAGGGTCTCACATACCTCGGCGCGAGTTTTCCCTTCTTGCCAAATCTCACCACATCTTTCATAGGTGAGACTTTCAAGAGCACATCGCCTGCCTCAAACTCTACAGATCTGCTCTACAAGTCAGCATAACTCTTCTGTCTACTCAGAGCAGTCAGGATCCTGTCTCGAATAGTAGTGATATTCTCTGTAGTCTCCTGAACAAGTGCAGGACCCAAAAATCCTTTCTCTCCAACTTCCGAACAACAGATAGGAGTCCTACATGGCCTACCATAAAGAGCCTCATATGGTGCGATACCAATACTCGAGTGATAGTTGTTGTTGTAAGCAAACTCTACCAATGGTAGATGATCTGCCCAACTTTCCTTGAAGTCCAGAACACAAGCTTTAAGCATATCCTCCATCACCTGATTCACTCTCTCTGTCTGCCCATCTGTCTATGGGTAAAATGCAGTGCTCATAGCTAAGGACGTGCTAAAAGCCTTATGGAATCTACGCTAGAATTTCGGTGTGAAACGAGCATCCCGATAAGAGACAATTGTAATAGGCACACCATGAAGCCTCACAATCTCATTTACGTACAATTTACATAACGCATCCCCTGAGTAAGTTTTCGCCACAGGAAGGAAGTGTGCAAACTTCGTCAATCGGTCCACAATCACCCAAATCGAGTCATAACCCTGCCTGGACCTAGGCAATCAAGTCACAAAGTCCATGGAGATATCTTCCCATTTCCATACCGGAATTAGCAAAGCTTGCAGCATTTCTGCGGGCCTCTGATGCTCCGCCTTCACTTGTTGACATGTAAGACACTTCGACACAAGTTTCGCCACATCCCTCTTCATTCCATACCACCAAAATTGTCTTCGTAGATCCATATACATTTTAGTACCCCCTGGATGTATCGTGTATCTAGATCTATATGCTTCCCGCATGACCTCCTCTTTGAGCTTATCAACACTAGAGACATACAATCTTCCTCAAAATCTCAACCTTCCATCTATCCCAATGGCCCGCTCAGAAGGGCCCTCCACATTCGGATCAGCAGTCATCTCAGCAATCCTCGCTTGAGCGAACTTATTAAGAGTCTGACTCTGAACAATCCTGGAAATCAAGGTGGACTGTAAGGTGATACTACTGAGAAAGATTTCATGTCCAACTCCAATAGGCATAAGATCAAATCAGGATGCAGCGTCCAACAAGAGCTACTCCTGTACCATAAGCGATGCCATGAGTACTCGGGGCTTCCTACTCAAAGCATCCGCTACTACGTTGGCCTTTCTAGGATGATACTCTAAAGTGAAATCATAGTCTTTGATGAACTCCATCCATCTCCCCTGCCTCATGTTCAACTCCTTTTGGGATAATTGGTATTTCAAACTCTTATGATCATAAAAGAGCTCGAATTTCTCACCATAAAGATAGTGTCTCCAAATCTTCAGAGCAAATATCACTGCTGCTAACTCTAGATCATGAGTGGGGTAGTTCCGCTCATGAACCTTCAGTTGTCTAGAACCATAGGCAACCACACCACCATTCTGCATCAACACACACCCCAAACCCTGATGAGATGCATCGCGGTAAATGACTAACACACCATCACTAGTAGGAATAGTCAACACCTGAGCCGTAGTCAATCTAGTCTTCAGCTCATTGAAAGCCTTCTCACACTCATCCAACCACACGAACTGAGTGTCCTTCCTTGTCAATTTGGTCAAAGCCGAAGCAATACCAGAAAACCCTTCAATGAAACGCCTGTAATACCCTACCAATCCAAGGAAGCTACGAATTTCTGTAACCATAGTAGGGCGACTCCAACTCATCACTGCTTCAACATTCGAAGGATCCACAGAAACTCCATCCTTCGAGACCACATGACCAAGGAACTTTACTTCACACTACCAGAAATCACACTTCTCAAACTTGGCAAATAATTTCTTCTCTCTCAACGTCTGTAGAACACTACGACAAACTTATCCAAGTAAGGACTGAACGTGCGGTTCATCAAGTCCATGAATGCTGCAGGTGCATTAGTGAGACCAAAAGGCATGACAAGGAACTCAAAATGTCTATACCTGGTCCTGAACGACGTCTTTGGGATATCCTCATCCTTCACCCTTAATTGGTGATACCCAGATCTCAAATCAATCTTTAAGAACACAATAGACTCCCTAAGCTGATCAAACAAGTCATCAATCCTAGGTAATAGGTACCTGTTCTTGATGGTCACCTTGTTCAGCTGTCGATATTCCACACATAATCGAAGTGAATTATCCTTCTTCTTCACAAACAACACTGGTGCACCCCAAGGAGATACACTAGCCTGAATGAACCCTTGTGCATGTATTCCCTCAATTTGAACCTTCAACTCCTGAAGTTCAGCTGGAGCAATTCGATAAGGTGCCTTCGATACAGGTGAAGTACCTGGTATCACATCGATGGAGAAGTCCATTACCCTTTTAGGAGGTAACCCCAGTATCTCCTGAAACACGTCAGCATACTCTAAAACTACAGCAATCCCTATAATCTTTGAAGTACTCCTCCCTAATTCAATATGGGCCAAAATCCCCGCCCTCATGGCAATGTCAGATTTCAGACAACTGTAATGAAACACTGGTTGTCCAGGGACATGAAAGGACACAATCATTCTAAAACAATCAATCACATCATCGTTCGGGCTCAACCAATCCATACCCAAAATCACATCACATGTGTGATATGAAATCACAATCAACAATGTAGAGAACTCTCTGCCACCAATCCCAATAAGATAATCATCACAAAACATGCTAAGCTTAAGAGACACTCCGAGAGGTGATGTAATACATAATGACCTAGTAAGAGGCAAAACAATCAAACTCAACACATCCACAACCGAACTAGATATGAAGGAGTGGGAGGCTCCTGTATCAAACAGTACTCTAGCAAGATAGTGATAAACAGATAAGAGTACCTTCCACCCCCGTGCCTGCCTGACCAATGGCAAAGACTCTAGTAGGTGTAGGTGATAGCTGCCTCTGCTGGTTTCCCTACACTCTACCCTGATTTCCAGTACAATCCCTCTCCTGGTGCCCTATCTATCCACAGCTGTAGCATACCCTACCCTGTGGTTTCGTGCACGCACGAGAGATGTGGCTCGGCTCGCCATAGTTATAGCACTTCATCGGAGCTACTGGTGCTATCTGTTTAATAGCCTAAATGGGATGAGCTACTACTGCCCTAGCTGCGACATGATGCTGGAACTTAGTCTTCTGTTTCTTCCATAACCGCCCCTGAAGTCTCTGAACCTACAGTTTCCTACCACTGCCTTTCCCTGAAAGTCTCTCTCAGCTGACTCATTCTCTCTATAAATCAGGTTCTGCTGCTCAATGATTTGTGCCTTAGCCAAGATTTCCCTCTTCACTTTCAGCTCTAAGATGGCCACATCATGCTCAATCGAAGGGCTCAACCCTCGCTGAAACTTCTTAGCCAAGTCTTCATCATCCATCTGCTTCACATACTTATACAGCCTGGAGAACTCCGCATCGTACTCGATCACGGTCATCTTCCCCTGTACAGCCTAGAGAACTCTGCTTCATATTCTTTCACAGTTGTTGGAAAGTACTTCTCTCTGAACAGCCTCTCGAAGCCATCCCATGTCAAGGTAGATACCTCAATACTCCTCTGTGCGACATTCCACCACACTCTAGCCTCATCCTTCAGCATGAAAGCTGCTAGCTTCCTCTTATCAATCTCACTGCAGTCAAATAGATCAAAGTAGGTCTGCAAATCCTCAATCCATCGATCTGCAAGCATATGGTCAGTACCTCCCCCAAACTTAGTTGCTCTCAAGCGGATAATTTCCTTCGCTAGCGCTAACAAGCGAGCAGGATCATCAACCATGCCCACGGGCAGAATATGCTGATCATCATAAGGTGCCTCTACCTCCACCTCCTATGCATCATTAACCGGAGGGGCCCTACCCATACCTCGACCTCTACCCCTATCACGAGGTCTGCCTCTGCCTCTACCTCGACCTCTAGCTTTGTTCCCCTCAATCTCCATTACCTATTAAGCAGGGCATACGTGGTTAATACACGCATAATACTTGAACATGGCATAAGTCAAATGAAAGTTCATATTAACCAAGTAACTAAACATACAAGACAACGCCTAAAGTTCTTATGAAATGCTACCGTTCCTAGCCCACCTAACGCTCTCACATACCCAATGACTTTGTCAATACCGAAAAGCACAAGATGGTGATCCGCTGCAGATGGGTCATCACTCGGAAAGTATTGACATATCACCAAATATGTACCTTGCCCTCTGATACCAAACTGTCACACCCTGAATTTTAGAATAAAAATTCAAAAATCCGAAACAAGAATTACCACAACTCAAAAATAATCATCCTGAAAATTTCTTTCTCTTAACAACCACACCACACAAATTTAATTTGAAATCCCGAATTTAGTCTCGGTTAATTATTACAACTGAAATTATAACGACCTCACAACGTAAATGAAATCAAATAAATGATGTAATTCCTAAACAGCACGGTCTGCTCCCTGATTATCCTGACCTACAGGAATATCCGCTATACCATTTGAATAGTGTACCGGGATTGCAACAACACAAAACCCGGTAAGGTTTTGAAAGCTCGTATGAGTAAAAGAAAGAACGGTTATTTAATTAAGTCATATTTATTTTCACCCAAGCGAACATCCAACAATTCCCACGTCCACAAAGAACCACAATCTCAACAATCAATCACCAAATCAATAATTCAACATGAAACCTATACTCATATCTTTCTTCTCAAAACACTGAAATCGTATTTATAAAAATACGGTGTTTGACAGACTAGAGCTCTAACTGAATCGTAGCCCGTCACCTGACCCAGGTTATGGCATCTCATATATTTATCTTTATCATATTTCATCAATATATATACGTATATACATATTTAGAATGTCCGATACTCGTACTTAATCTAGCCTCATTACCCGACAAGGGTTGTGACATCCAACTCACTCAACCAATCGTATCCCATCATCCACCTAGGATTAGAGCGTCAGATTTCCCCATACCAGTCACTACATTGACCCTAAATCCATAAATGAGCACAACAATATGTTTTCACACAATGAAATCAACTCATCCAAGATACACAATATTATTATTGAATTTGAGCATTTGAAATATAATCTAAATCATCATTCCAACTCAATCATATCATCAATCAACAACAAACCACCCAATATATATATTCCATGTAAATATATATATATATATACGTAATCATCCACTCAGGGATGACCACTAATACCATCTATAGTTCACACAAGAAAATCATGAAATTTATTTGTATAATTAAAATTGGGCTAAATACAGATTACTACCCTGTAGTTTGGGTCCAAAATTAATTCAGTCCCTGAACTTCTAATTTCATCAAAAACTCCCCTGCACTTTCAATTTTGATCTAATAGTCTAATTTGTTAGTTTTCCGACAATTGAGTCATTTAACTTGTTAATTAGCTCATATATGACCTATATTTTATGGTGTGGTGTCTGCATGTCACCTCTAATCAATTTAAGAGTGAGTCATACTATTAAAAATCAATAGTTTTTCAACAAATAATCCAACTATAAATTGAACCCATAACAAAATATTAACAAATTGGATCTATTAGATCAAAATTGAAAGTGCAGGGATGTTTTTGAAGAAATTAGAAGTCCATGGACTGAATTGATTTTGGACCTAAACCACAAGGTAGTAACTAGTATAATGCCCATTAAAATTCGTTTTACTTACCTATGGACCGTAGTTGGCCAAGTCCATGTGATTTTAAAAACAAATATTTAATCCATAAATATTTTTTCACACAATTATGACAAAATAAATAAATTAAAAGCACTCGGTTTGTAATATGAACCACGTGAGTTTTACTCACCTCGAAACCCCCGCTGCGTCTTCAATTAAAATACAAATCCAAACCGAGTGCAACTCAACAATCACCTAATAAAATGTGACTTGAATTTAGCCAATAATTCTAAAACATACTTAACCTATCATCAAACGGTCGGATTCCAAATTATACGAAAAATCCGACGGACGGATTCTCACAAATCGCCTCCCTAATCACTGTTTTGCATTTATACTAAGATCCAAGCCGGATCTTCGCCCATCACCACACAAGGCCATTGGGACAGTCATATGATCATCATATCAAAACTACAAGTCCATCGGACGGTCCTAACTTCACAGATCACAAATCTAACGATCGAAATCTAAAAATTCATAACTAAATCATACGATATCCGAAAAATACGTATAATATACCGAAATGATCGTATTGAAATGTAGAATCTTAAAATGTATAAAAACTATATTTTTGACACCCAGAGGTGGCCGGAAAGGGCCGTCGGAGTTAGTGGCAGAGTCACGGCCGACCACAACCAATGGTGTCGGGGCTGGGCTACTCCTCTTCGTTTCATCATTTTGAGCAACTTTCATAGCTAGCATGAGATCAGAAAATAATGGGAAGAGGTAGAAATGTACCGAATAGTCACGGTGGTCGGAAAATTTCTAGAATCCGGCGAGCTTGAGGTCGACGTAAAAAATTCTACCAATGGCTTCGATTCCTTTTGGAGAGTTGTTCAGAAACTCAAGGCGAACTCACCAAGCCAAGAATCACAAGAAATTGTCGTCTGTAACTCGAGATATCTAGATTTGAAGGTGGTTTTTGGATCTACACGGATTGAGCTCCGACGAACGTGAAATCGTTATACCCAAGTCTGGTCCTTCTTAGTGCTTGTTCAGCAACTTGATATAAGTCCAATGAGCCAAGAATCAAGCGGAATGATGATCTTTAGCTCGAGATATCGAGATCGAACCATAACAGGCTCAAAACGGAACCGAGCTTCTGCGGAATGTTTCGGGCCATGCCGCGGCGCAACGCTGCCCCTGACAGTTGCGCAAGGTCGAGGCGAAGCCAACAGAAGGTCTGAGGTCGTGAGGTGGATGGAGGAGGGAGAGCTTGGCCGGTGACTCCTTGCTCTGTTTTGCTGGGTTCAACCACACGAGAGAGAGAGAGTGAGAGAGAGAAACAGTTTCCCAATGAGGAAGGAGGCCGGGAGAAAAAATTTAGGGTTTTTACTTTGTATACCTGTTTTGGAAATTTCTTCTCATTTCGATAACTAAATCAAAAAAAATCCGATCTTTGTGTTCCACACATGTACGGACTTGTATCGACGAGCTCTACAACTTTCATGAAGGAAGTTTTCCCAAATTTCGCATGTATAAAAAATCGATTTCTTGAATCGAACATTTCGAGATTTTCGTTAAAACAATTGTTTCGGAACTTCAATAATTCTAAAAATGAAATATTTCGAGCAACATTCGTGAAATTGTACAATATTCGTTCCACACAATTACACAAAATTAAAATGGAAATTACGGTCATTACATCGCTTATGGTTCTAGACAATCGTCCCTGTGGTTATTTTTGCCTTGAAGATTTAGAGGCATTACTTGTATGAGGAGAAGTTCGAACTCTTTTCGAATCAGAAGAGTTTGAAGTATATGTTCTCTCAAAAGGAGTTGAACATGAGACAGAGAAGGTGGATGGAGCTCATAAAGGACTACGATTTTGCCTTAGAGTATCATCTCGGAAAGTTCAATGTAGTGGCGGATGCTTTGAGTAGGAAACCCAGGGGTATAGTTGCTTCTGTTATGGTTCAGAAATGGCTTACGTGGGAGACTACGTCTGAGTTTGACCTTGTATGAGCAGGAGTTGAGAATGGGATTTTCCTTGGAAGTATCACTGTACAACCTACTTTGATTTCCAGGATCATTCAGGGTCAAACAAGGGACAAGTTCTCATGTGCAAAATTAGCAGAGTTAGCTACAGATTAGTCTATTAGTGTTCCGTCAGAGTGGACAGTGAGAGCGGATGGTGGTTTGAGGATGAACCATAGGTTGTATGTTCTAGATCATGTTGACCTCAAGGGAGAGATCCTTCGTGACAGACATTGATCGTTATATACTGTGCATCCCGGAAGCACCAAAATGTATCGGGATTTGAGAAGACAATTTTAGTGGAATATAATGAAAAGGGACATGCTAGAGTTTATTTCCAAGTGTCTTACTTGCAAACGTGTGAAGGCTGAGCATCAGAGACCTGCAAGTATGTTGAAGCCATTACCTATTCCCGTATGGAAGTGGGAGCATATCTCAATGGATTTCGTCATGATGCAGTATAGGTGATCGTTGACCGTCTGACAAAGTCGGCACTTTTTCTTACTGTGTCAACGACGTATTCGGTTTACACATTGAGCGAGCTTTATGTCGAGGAGATCGTGAAACTTAATGGAGTGCCTTTGTAGATATTGCTTCTGATCGTGATGCGTAGTTCACTTTGAATTTCTGGATCGGTTTCCAAAAGGCCATGGGAACTGACTTAGATATGAGTACGGCTTTTCACCCTCAAACTGATGGGCAGACTGAGCGAGTAAACTAGGTGATGGAGGATAGGTTGAGAGCTTGTGTGTTGGACTTTAAGGGAAGTTTGGAGGATCATCTACCGTTGATTGAATTCTCCTATAGCAACAGTTATCACTCCAGTATCAGTATGGAGTCACATGAGGTTTTGTATGGTAGGTCATGTAGATCTCCTGTCTGCTGGGCAGAAACAGGAGATAAGGTATTATTGGGTCCTGAGATTGTTCAGGAGACTACTGAGAAGATTTTGATTATCAGGGACAAGATTCGGACAATTGAGAGTAAACAGAAGAGTTATGTAGATCTATAAAGGAGACAAATTGAGTTTAAATAGGTTGATCATGTGTTCTTGAAGGTCTCACCCATGAAGGGCGTGGTGAGATTTGGCAAGAAAGTGAAGTTATCACCAAGGTTTGTCAGACCGTTTGAAATCCTGGAGAAGGTAGGAGATTTGGCTTATAGGCTTGCCTTATCTCCTAGTATGTCCGGTGTGCATAATGTGTTCCATGTGTCCATGCTCAGGAAGTCTGTCCAGAATGAGTCACATGTCATCGATTATGGTACGATTGAAGTGAATGTGGATACGACCTTTATTGTTGAACCTGTTAGTATCTTAGATAGGTCAACAAAGCAACTTCAAAGGAAGAAAGTTGACTTGGTCAAGGTATTGTGGAGTCACCATGACGAGGGTGATGCTTCTTGGGAGTTGGAGTCGGATATGAGAGCGACGTACCCACAGTTGTTTGTTGATGAGTGTGCTTGAATTTCAGAACGAAATTCCATTAAGGAGGGTAGACTATGATGACCTGGATTTTCATTATTTAATTATTATAATTAATAATGGACCAGTTGTATGAATTATTGTTATTATGCTTTATTTGTATGTCGTATGTGAAGTAGAATTGTTTTTGGACAAATAATTATTCGAAAAGTGTGGATTTAGGAGGGTACGAAGATCGACTTTTTGTACGCTGTGATTCTCTAAAAACTTCCTTTAACGAAAGTTGTGGAGCGCGTCGATACGAGTTTATGGACATACTGCACGAGTCCACCGGAGTTCGTATGAAAAAAGTTATGAGCGATCGAAGATTGGAAAAATTTCTATAAATACGAAAAATTCTGAGATTTTTTTTCATAAATCCCAAAATTTCCTTTTTCTCATTTTCTCCCCCAAAATTCTCTATGGTCTCTCTCCTTAGCCCCCGCGTGACCACAACTCGTACTTCCTCCTCCGACCACCTCCGACGACGGGACAAGGTAAGGAACGTTCAGACCAGCATTGCGAGCCTCCCTGTGATGGAGGTTTGCATTGTGGTTCGCCAAAAACAGTAGATCAGAGTTAAGGAAGAATTTATGATGGAGACTTAGTCGAAAATCCACTTTTCCAGCGATGTCTCGAATGATCCTTCTCAGTTTTGGAATCTCCTCCTCCTTTTGATCATCCTCACGCCCACTTTGAAGGACGATTTTGCGTGTGGAGTGACAATCAAGGTTTGAAAATCAGCGGTGCATAAAGAATCTAGAGCTTGATCAGACGGTAACGATTGGTGGATCTTGCAAGCTTGATCTAGACCGATCTAGGCTTAGCTCCAGGTATGAAAGTTGCTCAACTCTTCATGATGAATATTTCTGATGACTTGATTATGGGTTTATATATCATCTACTCGTCGATACGAGCGTTTTGATATATAATACATAATTTTTGGAGATCGAATGAATATGTTGTGATTTTTACTATTTTAGACCATTCGATTATCTGATCCATGAGGATTCAACCATCGATCTACTTATGGTTCTTCCATATCAATCATAGAAGTGTTTCGACGACTTTGGGTGGTCTCAGACAAGGTTTCACCTTGATTGGCATTACTTTCAGGTTGTAGTTCGATTTGGCGTTTCAAACTTTAATCGTTTGTGTTTCGTTGACTGAATCGAGGCTGTACTTTCCTTAGGTGCTTGAAAAAGTGCGTTCTGTAAGTAATCTAGTGGTGTGAAGATGCAGTGGGAATTTTAAGGTGAGTAATCTTGAGAGTTATTTTAAGTACAAACTATAGTTGGTATTAGTAGGCATTCCTGAGTAAATGACTACATATATATAAATATATATATATATATATATATATATTTACGTGAAATATGTTGGTAGATTTTGTTGATTGATGAAAACAATATGCATGAATGGTGCTTTTTATTGTTTTATGTTGTGGCTTTTCTAAAAAGAAATGTTTGGGAAATGATGGATTTCTATTGTTTTGAAAAGCATTTAGATATGTGTAACATTTTGAGTCCTGTGCGACTTCTTTAATAATTTATTCCGAGGCACTAGGAGGTTTGAGAAATTAAGGTCAAATGGTGACCTTAGGCAGTATATCGAGTAATCACGTCTTTGGCCGGACGAGTGGTTACGATTTCAATTAGAGCTCTAGTCTGTCTGCCAGTGTATCTCATGGAGTAACGGAGAGAGGTTATATCTAACTCATGAGTATGTGTTTTAAGGAATCAAGGACTGAGCTGTTTTGGTTATTCACGATTAAGAAGAAATCAAGGTGTGAGTTGCTTTCTTTATTTCGTGTTGATAGAAACCAAAGAGTAAGTTGCTTTCTTTTGTTACGTTTTGAAAGGAATCAATGAGTCAATGGTTTTCCTCCATTACGTGTTTGTAAGGAATCAAGGTGTGAGTTTTTTCCTTATTTTTTGTGTGAGTTGCTTAGTGGTTGTTTTGAGTTACTCATACAAGCTTTTATAAGCTTATCTGGTTTGTTGTGCGGCAACCTGATGCACTATTCAATGATGTAGGGGTTAATCCTGCATGTCAAGACAATCGTGGCTGAAGCTGAGGTAGCATCTTTGCAGCTTTACGGTAGGAAGCCATTTTTTCGACCTTACCAATGAGAAGACTCAAGCTCGGATGAGCATTTACGTTTTATTTTGTTGTGACAATTTAAGTCATAAGTTTATGTAATATATGACTCTGTGGGGTGGGTCTGTATTAACATAGTGGATTCAGGGCATCAGTATGTACTTGGTTTAAAAGGGAAAAAGTTTTCTAGGTATTTTGTATGGATGACTGAACCATCACGTATGTATAATTATGAGATTATATATCTATTTTTATTTGTGTCAAAAATCAAGGGCGTGACAAAGAAGGAGAAGGAAGAAGAAGAAGGAGGAGGAGAAGAAAACCAGATTTGGTTGTCCAAATCAAACCTTGATATTGGGGAGGAAGAAGAAGGAGGAGGAGGAGGAGAAAATTAGATTTGGGTGTCCAAATCAAAACTTGATATTGGGGAGGGAGGGAGGAGGAAGAAAAAGAAGAAGAAGAAGAATAAGGAGGAGGAGGAGGAGGAGAAAAATCAGATTTTTGGTACCCAAATTTGGGTGTCCAAATCAAATCGAGGAGGGAAGGAGGGAGGGAGGGAGGAAGAAGAAGAAGGAGAAGAATGAGGGTACCCAGATTTGGGTATCCGTATGAGAGAGAGAGAGAGAGAGAGAGAGAGAGAGAGAAGGAAGAAGAATAAGGAGGAGGAGAAGAAAATCAGATTTGGGTGTCCAAATCAAATCGGGGAGGGAGGGTCGAGGAAGAAAAAGAAGGACGGTACCCAGATTTGGGTATCCGTATGTGAGAGAGAGAGAGAGAGAGAGAGAGAGAGAGAGAGAGAGAGAGAGAGAGAGAGAGATGGAAACTCAAAATTACCCTTTGAAAATTGAATAATTAATTAAGTTTAACGGTATTATTGACGCCATACACTAAAACAATTAGGGTCGAGATTACAACTTATGTACCAATCTTAATTCTTTGAAACTAAATACACCGAACTTCAAAATGGCCTATATGTCATGTACTGATCTTAAAATTAGACGCGTATTGGAAGCATAGATCATCTCAAAAGTGCAATTGACTTTATAGTGCTATAGTGGTAGGTTACATTATGCACATCTTATGTGTTGTTTACTCTTTGGTTTCAGATAACTTGTCATTCTGTATCATTAAGTTTCATCAGCTTTCAGGATTACTTTGTATACTGAAACAATTAAGGAGTTGCAGAAGTGGATTATTGAAATTGTAGACTGTGATTATTGAATTGCCGATTTGATATTGTGATGGCCTCTGACGAAACTAGGGTTTGTATTTATAGAGGAAGTCAACCTAACCATTGGACGCTCTTTAAGAAAGCTGTTTTTTAAATTTAAGATAAAAAACAACGGAGTATTACTGGTCACTGGTATTAAATAAAAATATTTTTTTTTTCTTTTTTAACAAAATAATTAAAGAATGGAAAATTTTATCCACACACCTCTAAATACTAAATACACATCATACCTCTAGGCTACCCACATACCTCTCTAGATATATAGTGACCTGCTTTGATGCAAGATAAAAATACTAGAAATGACCTAACGGAGAGATGAATAGGCAACTCACAAAACAAAACCAAGTTAAATAACAAATATTCAGAAACAACCAGGAAATTAAAGAGTATGAACACAAATAATTGCTACGTAGTAAAACCTCACAATGAGATAAACAATTGCGGGCTTTAACCTTGAAGTCCAACTACTAATCAGACACTACATGAATGTAAACAAATAACAAAATGAATTAACTTACTACCAATATGGATAATTCTGACCTCGACTACCTCTAACTAGACTCAATCTAGCTGGTTAAAGATCTTTTTCTTTAACTTGTTCACCAGCTCTAAAAGTTCTTATACTTATCTCAACGATTTGAGTAGTGCTGAGTTGCTGACTGCGACTATTGAGCCTTTAAAACTCCAGTGCTTGCATACATCTGATTCCCAACTAATCTCATAAGACACTTTAGCATGCAGTATGATATGAATGATTTAAGAGAAAGATTTTTCCTTGCTAATTGTCTAATTGACTTCAACATGGAACATGTAAAGTAGCAAGCACTGATGAAGCTTACTCGTTCTTATGACAAATGGATAGACAATTTTTATGTAAGCTTACCATATGATCTAAAAGGCTGTGCAATATATATGTATAAGAAAGACTCCCCTTAGCAGCTAGAGTACATTAAATTCCATTGAGATGACTGAAGTTTATTAGGAAATAGACTTTTCCTAAAAGATAGCATGACAAGGAAAAGGATTTTCTCCGAAGAATAGAAGATATGTATAACTAATGTAAAAAGCAACCAAATAAAATCATATATTAAACCTCAGATGTTGATTTTCCTTTGAGAGCAATGCATCGAAACTGATGGACTCACAATTGTCAATCCTTTGGAATTAAAGCACAGTCATCAATCCTGGCACACTATTATGCAAATGCAATGAAATGAAGTCACCCAAGTGTTGCATGAGTCCGTTGAGGTCTTGGCTTACTTTTCAAGCTTGATCTTCAGCCTTACTTCGATTAACCGTACCTAAGAAACCTAGACCTAGGCCTCTATATTTAGTTTGAAAGGGAATGCCACCATACACAAATCTATACATACTGACAAGCTAGTGACAACGTGATGCCTTAAAGCTTTGGTTTGATTAAATTTTTCAAAGTTTGTCTTGTGTAAAACAACCATTTTAGGTATTATGTTTTCGCATATATTGGCCACTTTTCAGCCAAAACTCTTTAACCTCTTTCTAACAAGAGCTTACTTACTCGTGATGAATCTTGGAAAGAAGAGGCTGGACTGTGAGGAGAGGCGAAGCTTCTTACTTTGTTATTTGTATTCGACTCACTGTAGAGTTTCACAGTGTAGCGAGCTACGGTAATGTTAATCTAATTGCTCATTTGAGGAATGCTAGCTACTTTTCCTTTCTACATTTTCCTTTCAACCTTCCCCACTCAACAAATGACTTGTAGATTTCACTACTACTTTAAACTCAATATTTATTACATTGAATAACTAATTCTATTTTTTCATGTCTGCCCTTCTAATAAATGTCTCACATTTTTTTCTTTGACTTTGTAGGATGTTTAATTTATTTTGCATTTCTTTTTTCTTAAATAATTTTGCATTTTCTAATTATTATTTTGACAATATGGGTTGTGTTTTTTTCTTTTTAGTTTGCATTATTATTATTCAGTAAAACATCGATCACTGCCAATACTCTTAATCGCCATCTAACTTTGCTGGCAAAACTTTCATCACCTATTTGAGTCCAAGTATCATCCCCTGATCTAAAATATGCAAGACTAGTAACAGAAAGAAACTCACTATTGTACTGTACTAGTACTTCATATTCATTAGGACACAAACATGGGTCAGCCGACAATTCAACCGAATAAATAGAAGCTCTTCCATCTGTGGTTTCTATGAATGGTGGAAGAGTAATGGTATGTCCAGTGAAAGGGTTCAGTTAGCTCAATTTCTTAAGAAAAAACAACAGTCAAAGAAATGAAATTGAACGAAGATTAAAAACTGAGAATGGATTTCAGAGTGGATGCTAGAGAAAAAGAAAGAGATTAAAAAAAAAAGATTTGATTGAATGAAGATTAAAAAATGGGAATGGACTTCAGAATGGATGCTAGAGAAATAGAAAGAGATAAAGAAAGATTTGAGAGAAAGGGAAGATAGGTGTAGGGAAGTTTGACCTAGATTAACCCAGAAAGAAAAAAACTCCACAACCCAGATTGTCAAAATAACAATTAAAAAATGTAAAATTAATTCAGAAAAAAGAAATGCAAAATAAATTAAATATCCTACAAAGTCAAAGTAAAATATAGAAAGAAAAAAAAAATGTGAGACATTTATTAGAAAGGCAGACATGGAAAAAATATAATTAGTTATTTAGTGTAATAAATAGAGGAAATATCACCAATGATTACTAAGTTATGACTTATTCGATACTTAACTCACTGTATTTTCAACAATATCACTTAACTCACTCAGTTTTACATCCGTCTTTCACCTAACTCACTGCCGTCAATTCTACCGTTAGAAGTCGTTAAAATTGAGGGTATATTTATGAAAACACTTAAAAATCATTTTTAACTTTAAAAAACTACATTTATTATACTTTTTTTCAATTTTTTTTAAATTTATGAAGTTTCTAATAAAAATGATTTTTTTTAACTTAAATATAATCTGAGAAAAAAGTTAGAAATGCATTTTTTAGTGTTTAGACAAATATACCATCAATTTACCTTCATTAGACTTTTTAAAAGTTTTTAAATTTCTGAGATTTCTAATAAAAAATGACTTTTTAAACTTAAATATAATTTGCAAAAAAAGTTGTCTTTTAAAAAAAATGTTGGAAATGCATTTTTTTAGTGTTTGGACAAATATACCCTCAATTTTAATTGCTTTTAACGACATAATTAGCAATAGTGAGTTAAGTGAAAGACGGATGTAAAACTGAGTGAGTTAAGTGATATTGTTGAAAATCCAGTGAGTTAAGTGTCAAATAAGTCAAAACTCAGTGACCATTAGTGATGTTTTCCCTAACAAATATTGAGTTTAAAGTGGTAGTTGAATCCACATGTTATTTATTGAGTAGATAAGGTAGTTAGCATTCCTTTTGCTCATTTTCCCACCGTTCTTTTCTCCATTTAATGAAAGATCCTCATCCCGCTTCGTGTTCATTTGTAGGTCGGGAACCTGTTGATTTGAGAAATTAATTAATCCATGTGTTAGGCGGCTAAAGGCTTCTTCACTTGCACGTGTCCTTCTAAGTTAGTGTCATTGTAAGAGCGTGCCAATAATGGCCAAGAGACAAGACTAAATTTTGATTGCTTCGTTCACTCTGTGCTTTTGGACTTTTAAATAAGAGATTATTAGCCGAGAAATGAACTATCTGCTTGCCTGTATTCTCTATGCCTTGGATGAAAGGAGTTCACACAAAATAATGTTACTCATTGATGTTTTCATGCTATGCAGCAGAATTTGGTGTGTGGATGTGAATGTAGAAATAACGGTGAAAAATCTATAGAGATAAATATTTGCAAGTCATGATGAAAACTAAAATGAAAATAAAAGGATGCCTTAATTAAAGAAGCATGAACCCTAGAAAACTTGTTTACTGGATCAAGATGCTCATGTGATATTTTTTATTTCCTTAATATGATTTGTACATAATATGAAAAGATGAAAATAAAATGCAATAATTACACAACGAAAAAATAAATTGTGTAGAAAAAGTAAATAGCAAGAAGTAGGATTTACCAGTACATAAAGCAATATAAATATGTAGATTTGTGTATCTAGAGATTTAGAAAAACACTACTACAAAAATCGAAACACACAACCCTCATCACACAACATAACTAAAATTTGGTGTTGTGTGTTATTACAAACTTTATCATATAACAGTACAAATATGTTTCTGTTGTGTGAATGTAAGCAAATTGTAAACTTTTTTTTTAGGAAGATATTGTACAACTAAGTTAAGAAGTTTCCGTTGTGTGAATGTGAGGCCTGGATTGAGGGAAATGAGCTCATAATTCCCTCCCAGAAGGAGCTCAATTTGAACTATCCTCCCAACAGTTTTTTTTATATTTGTTGTATAAGAAATATTGTATGAACTTTGAGAAATCCTCTAAGTACACCTAGTGCAAGATGCACAAATTTGTGCAACAGATTGTCGTGGTTCTGTTGTCTGAGCATGGAAGCAACTCAACAAGTTGCATAGCACAGCAAAGTTTCAATTTTTTGAAACCTATGCAAGCATAGGCGGCAAATTTTCCTCCCAGTAGCCTGCCTTGTCATTATACACTCACACAACAATCCCTTTAGTTAGCCGTTGTTGGAAAAAATTGAGACAAGTTGAAGTCTCCCACCAAACAAAAAGAAACCCGACAACCATATTCTTTGCTTTACTTTCCTCCAGTTACTCCCACCAAATCAGCAACCCACTTACCCACTCTTACCCGAAACCAAATCCAAAATAGTCAGCAACCAAAGGGAAGAATCAAACCGTAGAAATCAAACCCTAGAAATCGAACTCATTTCTCTACTACAGCTACTACGATTTGGATATCGATTTGAAAAATTAGGGCTTTGATAAGAGTTCTTCAGGTTCGTTTCACTTTTGCCTTGTTTCAGATTAGGTTCCGAGTAGTCGAGCAGCAGTGAGATGAGCAACAACAAGGAGAGTTCCAAGCCTCCTGACCTTGAGAGGCAGCAGCAGCATGACGGCGACGCTGAGGTGGTTACCGATTCTTCTGGCGTTGAGATGCAGTGTCGCCGCTGCTAAACGTCATCGTTTCAGAACCACAAGCTCCCTCCACCGCTACCGCCGAGGCATAATAGAAGAGTTAGAAATCTGTCAAACGTAGATTAGGTCCGCAACACTTTCGTCTCTGCTTCATCTGTATGCATGTCGAAAAAGAGAGGGAGAGAGAGGCATGACAACCCAGAGCCATTTCTTGCCGACGACGATGACGCCTCTGCGTCCTCCAAGAAGCGAACCAAGTCATTGGGCTGAAATTCTGCTTAGACGGAAGCAAATTAGAAATCATGTTTTAGCAATGCTCCAGCAAGAGTGCCATGTTCTCTTCAGCACGGGCTCTGTCTTTGATGCCCAGGAGGACCCAAATGATGGGAAAGGGAAAGGGAATGAGAATCACATGCCAGGCCGCAATTCCAACTGATAATGTCCTTGACATGGGTAAGAGGAACCTTATGAATCTGCTTCTTCTAACGAATCTCACTTCCCTCTGGTTTCCTATGACACTTTCTTTGCTCCACCTGGGTGAGTTTGAATCATTGGTTCCTTTGTATTCCCTCTAATTTATGTTTCAGTTCTGTGCTTTTCCATTGAAATCTACGTGTATGCTTCATCAGTATGTGCTTTTGTGGTTAACTGTGATTGGATTACATGTTGAATCCCCTAATCAAATGTTAGAAAGATTCCGATTTGAACAAGCTAGTGATAAGTTATCGGATGATAACCGAGGATTATTTTTATGGTTCTAATTTCTAGACAATATCATGCTCAAATTGGTATTTTGACATTGAATAGATTGTTATTTTATCATTAGCTCTTAACGTATTTATTTTACTCTTAGTTGGAAAACAATTATAGCTCTGGTGTTGGGAGTGGTGGTCAAGTTGCCAAGGATGCTCTAGGAAACGATGTAATTGCAGCAGAATGGCTTAAGACCCATCGTCCTGGTGACAGGACTTTCACCTAAGGATTGAAGTTACTAATACATCTTACTGCTATTTCAATTTATTTGGAAAGTTCAAGTTCATTTTACAATGTTGTTAGTCCCTGTGGCTTCCAGTTTTGGCCTTGGAGAGGATTATAAATACTTCAGGAGATCAATCAGCGAATTTTTGACAGGTGCGTTTTCCTTGGTTTGCTTCTAGCATCATGCTTTTACCAGAAATTTTGGCATCTGCATCTGAAATTGTTTATGTTAGTTGAAACTCTCTTTGTTCGAGGCATTTAGCTTGGTTTAATCAGTAGTTGAGTGGATAAAAGGTACTTAGATTAAGAAATTTCTGTGAATACAGGGGAGGAGTTGGAGAAGCTCGCTTTAGATGTAGGTTTTCCTGATGTAAGATATTATGATTAAAAATTAGAAAGATGAAAAAACAGAAAAGCTGGAATCTTAGTTGACTTGAATTAAAACACGATTGATTATGTGAATTTTTTTTGGCTTAATTTTTTGAAGGGCTAAATACAGATTATTACCCTGTAGTTTGGGTCCAAAATCAATTCAGTCCCTAAACTTCTAATTTCATCAAAAATACCTCTGCACTTTCAATTTTGATCTAATAGGTCAAATTTGTTAGTTTTCCGATAATTGAGTTATTTAACTTGTTAACATGGCTCATTTATGACCTATATTTTATGATGCGGTGTCTGCATGTCACCTCTAGTTAATTTAAGAGTGAGTCATACTATTAAAAATAAATAGTTTTTCAACTAGTAATCACTATAACTGAACCCATAACAGAATATTAACGAATTAGACCTATTAGATCAAAATTGAAAGTGTAGGGGTGTTTTTGATGAAATTAGAAGTCCAGAGACTGAATTGATTTTAGACCTAAACAACAGGGTAGTAACCAGTATTTTGTCCTTTTTTGAATTGCAGATACACTTAGCAGTGAAAGTTAGAACAAAATTTATTAATGAACTAAACTGGTTTCTAATTTCTATTTTCAAAAAATCAAATACATGGAAATATGTACCTAATTTCAGAAAAATACACTTAGTGTCACGTAGTTGTTCCTGCAAATCATTTGTAGTTGTCTCTGCAAATCACTATATGAGACAAGCTACAGTAACCCCCGGTACCACATACCTTCTTATTTTTATTTTTTAAAATATATGACAAATTAATATGATGGTAATCTGATGAATTGGTCATCAGGTTACCCATTCAAATTTTGACACATGGCAATTTAAAAAAATTAAAATTAATTTTTTAAGCACACATTTGTTATTAATTCGTAATATTGTCCATATACTTGTAAATATTATCCTAAATTGAGTAATTACCAACAGGTTTACCCCAATTACAGAATGGAGTACTATACTACGTGAATGAGAACACCTGCTCTATTTTATGAAATATGAAGATTTACTACTTGTACAACACATTTGTTGTCAATTTTGTAAAATGGTTCATAAACTGATAGATGTTGTCTTAGAACTTGTAATTACTATAAACAGAACATTTTTCATAACATTTTTCATCATTTGTTCTTATATTCGTAATAATCGTTGTTAGAGATGTAATTATTTTCTCAATGAGGAACATTACGCAAGTTACCACCCAATTATACAATCGAGAACTGTATTACATGAGTTAGGACATATGCTCTATTTAGTTCAAAATATGAAGATTTACCACCCGGACAACACATTCGTCTTCAATTTTGTAAAATGGTTCTTAAACCAGTAAATTTGGTCTTAGACTTTGTAATTACCACAAAGAGGACATTTTTTACAACATTTTTCATTATCTGTCCTTATATTCGTAATAATCGTTGTCATTGATGTAATTATTTTTTGATGAGGAACATTACACAATTTACCATCCAATTATACAATCAAGAACTCTATTACATGAATGAGGATGGATGCTTTATTTAGTATGAAATATGAATACTTACCACTCGAACAACGCATTTGTATTCAGTTTTGTAAAATGGTTCATAAACCTGTGAATGTGGTCGTAGACCTTGTAACTATCACAAAGATGACATTTTTTACAACATTTTTCATCATTTGTCCTTAAGTTTGTAATAATCGTTGTTAGAGATGTAATTATTTTCTTAATGAGGAAAATTACACAAGTTATCACCCAACTACACAATCGAGAACTCTATTACATGAGTTAGAACTTAGGACACATGCTCCATTTAGTCTAAAATATGAAGATTTACCACTTGGACAACACATTCATTTTCAATTTTGTAAAATGGTTCATAACTAGTAAATTTGGTCCTAAACTTTGTAATTACCTTAAAGAGGACATTTTTTACAACAGTTTCCATCAATTTCCATCATTCTCTCTCATCTCATTTTCAGCTCCTCTCGGCCTCTCTCACTCTCTCGCTCTCTCAGAGTCTCTCCTCGTCTCTCATAGTCTCATCAACGCACTCTCTCGGTCACTTCACTAAAGATTGGGTAAGGTTTCAAAACTGAGGCCTAGTTCAATGTCTGATTGAAATTTGGGTTTCTGGGTTGCATTTTTCTGGTTTTCATAGTTTGGGGTTTGAAGTTCATATCAGTTTGCATCTGGGTTTTCATAAGAACCATTTTGTGACATGGGCTCATCTCAATGATTCAAACTTCACCAATTTTTTCATAATGATTTGATTTTGATTTAGAGTTTTATGTTTTACAATTTTGATTTCCTTGTTTCAGGTTATGGTTTGGGTCGTTGCCCTTCAGGCTTTAGATTCCAAAGTCTCTGAGCACGCTATCTGGTGCGGTTCCCGGATCGTCATCTCCGGTGACGCAATTGAAGAGGAAGCGGCTGGTGAAGCTTTGCATTCAGATTATATCGACGGGATTTGGGGCTGCTCAGGGACCGCCGTCTACAGCGGCGTGGAGAGAGCTGGTGGAGGAGGATTGAGAAGGGTACTTCTCTGTATATTGTAAGAAAGGGATGAGAGAGGCTTCAGAGGATTGGTACTCAGCCACTCTTAATCTTTAAGATGATCCCAAATAGGTAAATATGTTCCCTTTTTTCTTATTGTGATTTGTATTAGTAATTAAGTTTTTCAATAGCTTAAATATGGAAATTTGAAAACTTGTAAAATTGAGGTGTAATTTGGGAAAATGAAAGCTTAAATTTCAAAGTTCCCTGATGAAGGAGCTTAGGTCTAACATATTAGGCAGTTTAGATACATACATAGTGAAATTATTATAGAATAAATAGTGTTTGAGATTAGGCCTTGCTTATTGTAGCTGAAATGAGTGGCTAGAGAATTGGAATTTGATATGCTCTAGATTCATGTTTGCAGGCGTTTTTTTGGTGTATTTGATGGGCATGGATGTGCCAAAGCTTCTGAATTTGCAGCCCACAACTTAGAAACAACAAAGTTATAGAATAGAGTTTGCATCTTATTTATGCACTTTGCTTTGTTGGGCTGCAATTCCAGATGATTTACAAGACTCTAAACAAAGTGTATCAAGTCTTCGTGCTAGACCTGAACATGTCGTATTGTCCGCTAATCTAAAACCTTCAGATTGCATTCCCTGAGTACATTTGCCAATCCCTGCTTTTCATTAAAATATAGTTTGGTACAGGGTATTTATATTGCAATAGAATTAAGTATTGGCACAGATTATGTAAATCAAAGAATATTGGCACTGAAGTCATATGTCCAACTGAGTATGTAAATCTGAAGTAAAATCATTAAAGATTCTATTAAAACAAATTGTTCATGTTTAGATTTATTTTTGAGAGTTTTTATTCTTTGCACCACGAGGGCGACCACGACCCCTTGCTTGTAGTGTTGAGGTTTTTCTCTATATGACTTTTGAACAGCTCTCACCATGTTGCTGATCAACACTATTTCCAGTAGCTTCATCAATCTCTTCTATTGTCTTGATCTTGTTCTTGGCACCATCATTTTTGTTTTCATTATCTAAAGCCTCATTAATTTTCACCCATGCTTAGTTCTTTGGGTGCTTCAACATCCAAAGGGCAAGTTGCACATGACGATTTACAAAATCTAACTGCATTCAGTAAACAACAAAGTTATAAAATAGAAAGAAAAGAAAAACCATCATATATTGCAATTAAAGTTGAATCAGCTTACCTCATCTTTCAACGGATTATCATAGTTTATTATGTATCTGAGCATGAAAATGCCACAATCGAAGTTGTTTTGTTGAGAGAGACAATGGGTAGAGAGTAAGGTGGATATTTCGTTCAAACGTATGTTAAGGTATACAAAACTTGGAAAGCTACAAGACATGAAACTGTAAACTAAATGGTTTCAAGCAAAGAACTGTGGAGCAAAAGATTAACAAAGAAAGGCATCAAAATCTTAAAAATAAATATGGAGAAAATGACTAGCCCCTTTTTTGTCTCTCTTTTTCTCTCCTTTGCAAAGACCCCGTGAAGAACTGTATTACAGGACAAAAAGTGACACAAAAAGATGCAGAGGTTCAAAATCATTATAAAATTTTCAAACCCTTCAAAAACTCACCCCCAAGTAAACAAACAAGAATTAACAGACAAAGGACTTGCATCCTAAACTCATTAATAAACATATGACAAATAAGAGAGAGAGAGAGAGAGGGGGATAGGGAAACAAACCAGACCACCTTCTTCCTCTTGAATCTTAAATTCCAAAAAGGCGCCGATTGAAATGTTTACACACACCCCACTTTGTCCACCGACTCAAAAGCAAAAAGCACTATAATACTAACAAAGTACCAATTGAAAAATCTAACAGAACAAGACAAATGTCTATAAATAAGTTTATCCAGAATTCCAGCTTGGCCAAATATCCAAGTTTGCAGCATTACGCCTTTACCAAATTTCTAGTTGATATCAATATAACAGAAATAAATTGATTATCAGTAATCATAGAACTAATGAACAATACCAATTCAAAATTTCAAATTTCAATTTTCCAATTCAACTTCAGTTCAATAATTCATAGAATCCCAGATTCTCAATTTATCAGAACAAGAAGATTGGAAGAAGAGAAGAACAAGAACTTACGTGGAGAACCCGTGAGTTGGAGGCTGAAGGAGGATTGGAGGAGTAGTGGAGTGGAGGGGCGCGGTGGAGCAGAGGGAGACTGAGGCAGAGTTGGTAAAGACAGAGAGAGAGAGAGATAGAGAGAGTTTCGTGGTGGCACAATGAAGAGGAGGAGCGCCGCCCAAGGAGGCCGGATCGCCGGAGGCACGGTGACAAAGTGAGAGAGATGATGAATTGAGGCTGTGAGGGGGAGACTGAGATTGAGATTGCGTACGTTCGTTCGTTCGTTCTTCTTCTTCTGCTTATTTTGTTTTTTTTTTTTTTTTTTTAAAGATGAACAGGTTACCGGCTAAATAGGTCGATTATTTTGTGAATATCTATGACCATTAGTATATTACCGATCTAACAGTCACAAATATTCACAAAACACACAGTATGGGATACCTACCAATACTGTAGAAATTTCCTATACATATGGGATCTAATATTTATTCTGCATATCACTTTTACAAGTATATTAAAAATGTGTGATACTGGCATATGCGTTTAGGTATACCTACATGGCATTGCTCACGTCGGTAATAGTTGCCTTCACTTGATATGCAGATTCACAGAAATATGTAAAAGTAATGCCAAAGAAAGCGCATCAACAATTTTCCATACAGATAGAGCATGAAAATGCTGGTAATCAGTTCTGTAGTTTTGTTTTCCCCTGGTAGAAAACCCTAAGCTTATATCATTGAGGTACATATATACATCTGTAGTCTGCATATTAAAAACTACGTACATGCATGCTAAACTGAATAACTATTTCTCTACTCTGTGTTTAGGCTCCAAAAAAGCCTTAGCCAAGTTGTTGTTCAGCCGTAAAGTTCCAATTAAAAAAAAAAAAAAAGCAAAATTCATAGGTCCAAGATTTATGGCAAGGATTTACTACAATTAATCAGGTAAAGCACAAGTACTTCATCATTCAAATTTTTGGACACGATTACATACTCATTGCCTATCATCACTGCCTTCTCATTTACCTCTGTATTTTTTTTCTGTTTGATATTATCGGCTTACTGCATTAGTTTTTAACTTTGATAATTTGTGTTGAATCTCCATTTTATCATAGGCTATGTCTCATTACCAAAATAGATATAGAACAGTGACATTTTCCCTAAAGCATCCATAAATTTCTAGAATCATGGTGCTGCTACTTGGCCTATTCAAATATTGGAAATCTAACTGCATGTAGCCACCAAGTTTCTCACCCTTAATTTCTTTACTCAAGGAAACACAATTCGGATCCAATTTTCTTGGTCAGTTAGAATCACAAACTTAGAAGCCTGCCTTATTTCTACACCAAGAAAACTAGCTTCATTGGTGTTTAAAAAAATACTAGCTTTTCTGGATTTGCAACATTTTGTTAGCATAGATCTACAGAGCTTGAATAGAAACATATTTATATGTATCTAAGTGAATACTCTCTTTTTTACCCCAATTTTTCAGTGCATGTAGTTTTGTTAAATTTGTTCTTAGATTATTGGAGTGTTCTTCACCTTCTTTGTGTTTTGGCTATGGTTATTGGCTTTAACATCAATTAATCACCTGCTTTGGGTTGTTTTTTTCTTTTTTTCTTTTTTACCCTTTTTCTTATTTTTTCCTCTTCTTTTGCAAAGCAGATTTGCCCTTTGCCTGATGATGCAAATACTTACAAATATATACTTGCAAAAACTAGATAGATTCGTAGAATGAAAACAGATTGCTTCTTAAGAGCCCGTGTGTAGCAATATAGTATCTGTCTTGGTGATTGAAACAATATTTTTCTGATTCTAAAGCTACAGAGTCTTTAATTTGCAGGAAGCTAGAGCATTATTAAGAAGATGCGGATATCGTAAAGGAAACATAGAAGTTGCTTTACATGTATTTGAAGGGGAATAGATATTGATGCTGTTAAAACCACAGATTCCTTGCATATCTCTTCCTCAGATCAAGCTTCAGTAACAACAACCAAATCTCCTCCATTAATTGATTTACATCCAGCTTGATATTGCTATTGTCAAGGATCTGTTATGGCTAGAGTTTAGCATCAGTTACAAGGCTAGGATTGAGCAGCTTGTTAATTGTTGTAATTACAATTGAATGTTTTCTGTAAATATAATCTTGTATACTGCTATATATTGTGTAGAATGCATTTGCACAAATTAATGAAAATCACTTTCTTCATGGTATCAGAGCCAGGTTTCGTATCCTCACCTTCTTTTTCTTTCCTCCTCTTGTCTGTCTCTTCTGTGTCTTCTCTCTTGTCATCCATGGCTGCTTCTTCCTCTTCCCACACTCCTACCCAAAACACTTCTCAGTTCATCAAACTTAATGAAACCAATTACTTAGTCTGGCTCCGACAGATCAAACCTTACCTCCGTGGTGCCAATCTCTGGGGCTATGTGGATGGCACCATCCCTGAGCCCGATGCCACCATCACCACTCCTGCCACCACAAACACTCCGGCTAAGACCATTTCCAATCCTGAACATGCAAAATGGGTCATAATTGATCAACAAATTGTGAGCACTCTCAATACCTCCTTAACTGAAAACATAGCTCGTCTTACCGTTGGGTTTGACACTTCCAAATCCATATGGGACTGTTTGTCTAGCCATTTTGCTCAGAAGTCTGCTGCCAGTGCTACAAGTCTCAAGCTTCAACTCTTTGATCTCCAAAAGGGCACCCAAACTGTCTATGCATATCTCCAACAAGCAAAGTCAATTGCTGACTCTCTGGCCTCCATCAATCAACCAGTTTCTGATGCTGATCTTGTTGTAGCCACACTCCATAGTCTGGGTCAAGAATATCTCATGCTGCGCACAGCTCTTGCCCAATCTACACTCCCTGATTTTTCTGATCTGCGTACAAGGATCTTAGCTTTTGAAGCTCAGCAACATGTTCATTCCTCTGATTCTCGTGCTTCAGCCTTATTTCATCAAGGTTCTGTCGTTGCAGCCCAGCCCCGTGGCTCCACCGTCGAAGCCCAACCCCGTGGCCCTCCACCTCGACGGGACTTCCGGCGCCCCTTCAACGGCGGCCGCCACTACCAGCAGCGTCGCGGAGGTGCATCTCGCCCCTTCCCCACTTCGTAGCCCGTGTTTCCCCCATACGGGTCTTCTTCGTGGCTAGCACGTCCTCATTGGCAGAATGGGCTTTTAGGCCCAGGTCCACAATGGTGTCCGAATTGTCACACAAATCAGCATCAGCTTTCTCAGTGTCCACATCGTTTCGCTGGCCTGTCCACTGCTCCTCCCTTTGCTGGTGCACATAATTTCGGTGATCCCAATTGGTATCCTGATACTGGCGCTACTCATCATATGACGGCCATGCCACTTCAAAATTCTCAACCTTATGGTGGTCCTCATAACGTTTCCCCTTCTCCTATCCTCTGCCACAACCATTCCTCATGCTCTCACAACCGTCCATTCCTCTCTCTGGCATAATCGTCTGGGCCATCCATCTTCTGCTGTCTTAGATGCCCTAAAGTCAACTCTTGGTTCCCCTTCTCATTTTCGTAATTTCTGTTGTGATTGTGCACTTAGCAAATCACACCAATTACCTTTTCCATCGAATAATGTATTTGCTTCCGAACTTTTTCATATTATTCATAGTGATGTGTGGATGTCTCCTGTGTTGTCGGTTAGTGGCTTTAAATACTATGTTGTGTTCACTGATGAATTCTCCCGTTATATATGGATATATCCAATGCGCCGCAAAAATGAGGTGCTATCACATTTTCAAACTCTTGTTGCCATGGTTCGAAACATTTTTAATGGGGTTATTAAATACCTCCAGAGTGATAATGGTACAAAATATGTGAATACTGCTTTTTCTCATTTTTGCAAGTCTTAAGGAATACAACAAAGATTCTCATGTCCACATACACCGCAACAAAATGGCCTCGCTAAACGCAAACATCGTCACATTGCCACCATGACTCGCACACTTCTCCTTACATCTGGGGCTCCTCAAAGTTTATGGATAGAAGCAGCCTTAGCCTCTGTCCATCTTATTAATTTACTTCCTACTCCTGTACTTAATTTGTCAACTCCTCATTTCCGTCTTTATGGCACTCCACCATCTTACTCCTCCCTTCGTGTTTTTGGTTGCTCTTGTTTTCCGCATTTAGATTCCTATGTTTCCAATAAACTGTCCAGTAAAAGTGTCGAGTGTGTCTTTTTAGGATACAGCCCTAATCATAAGGGCTATAGGTGTCTTCATCCCCAAACAGGTCGAGTCTATATGTCCCGTCATGTTCTATTTAACGAAAATTCTTTTCCGTTTAAAGATTTACAGTTACAAACTACCGCGGATCCGCTGGAATTTGTGCTCTTGTCTAGCCCAGTTCCTCCGCAGGCCCACTTGTCGAGCCCATTGCCATCAGTCTTGGCCTCATCCGACTTGGCCCCACCTGCTGAGCCTCCATCTCCCAATGGTCCCATTTCCCCTCATTCTGACCGAGTTGAATTTTCAACTCCCACCTCTGCACTACCAACGTCCCCTGCAAACACCATTCCCTCTGAGCCCGTGCTCTCTTCCCCTGCTCGTCCCCTCATCCAGTATGCCCGTTGCCGTCCCACGCCGGCGGCTCAGTCCTTTCAGGCCGCAGCGAACCCAATCACGACCCACGTCGCGCCCGCTCCACCTCCACCGAGCCCAGATACCTCTTCCGTCCCAGATCTGGCCTCTGCGACCCCAGTCGCGTCCTCCACCTACGGTCCTACATCTGGGCTCCCACTTCCTAATCATTCCTCCCCGATCCAGGTTGGGCCCGCTCCGGTTCCTCCATCCATCACTCCTCTACCGCAGGTTTCTGTTCCACCATCAGCCGCCGCACCTGACGCGGCTCCACCCCCTGTAGCCCCTGCGGTCGATCAACCCACCGTAGCATCTACCCATCACAACATGGTGACTCGTCTCCAGGACGGGATTGTTCAGCCCCGAAAACTACCTGATGGCATGGTTCGCTATCCTGTTCCTCACGCTCTCATCTCCTTGGTGGAACTTGCTAAACCCACTTGTTACTCCCAGGCTTCTCAGAAATTAGAATGGCGTCAGGCCATGACAGAAGAAGTCAATGCACTGCTCAAAACAACATATGGACCCTTGTGCCTCCCTCTCCTTCTCAGAATGCAGTCGGTTGCAAATGGGTCTTTCGAATCAAGAAGAAATCAGATGGCTCTGTTGACCGGTACAAGGCCCGTCTTGTTGCCAAAGGCTTCCATCAACAGCAAGGTATCGATTATGATGAAACATTTAGTCCTGTTATTAAGCTGCAACTATTCGTATTGTGATTACTATTGCTGTTTCACGAAGTTGGCCTCTCAGGCAATTAGATGTCAAGAATGCCTTCCTTCATGGCATTCTTAAGGAAGACGTGTTCATGGTCCAACCTCCTAGCTTTATTGACCCATCAAAACCTCACCATGTCTGCAAACTTAACAAAGCACTTTATGGATTGAAACAGGCACCTCGTGCTTGGTTCCATCGTATGAGCTCATTTCTGTTATCTGCTGGTTTCACTCAAAGTCTTGCAGACCCATCTCTATTTGTTTATCATCATGGTCCACATATTATCTATTTTCTCTTATATGTTGACGATATTGTGGTAACGGGAAGTAACAACAACCTTCTTCAGAGCTTTATACAGTGTCTTGGGCGAGGTTTTGACATCAAGGACCTAGGTCCCCTTCATTATTTTCTTGGCTTACACGTTACTACTCATCACAATGGCCTACACATAAACCAGCTTAAATATGCTCATTATATTCTCTCTAAGCACGATCTTTTGTTGAGCAAGCCTATCAGTACACCACTGTCTGCCAAGTCTGATCTTACTGCTACTGCTAGCCCACTTCTTAACAATCCAACCACATTTCGGGAATTGGTTGGATCATTACAGTATCTTACTATCACTCGTCCTAACATAGCCTTTGCAGTAAACATGGTGTCTCAGTTTATGAGTCAGCCTCGTGCACCACATCTCATTGCCGCCAAACGCATTCTCCGATATGTCAAGGGCACTCTTGGTCATGGATTACTCTTTACCCCTCAACGTCAGCCTGTTACTCTCTCGGCCTAGTCTGATGCTGATTGGGCTGGTTGTCCAACTACTAGGCGTTCCACTTCTGGTTATCTTATGTACCTTGGCTCCAATCTCATCTCTTGGTGCTCTAAAAAGTAGCCCACTATTGCTCGCTCTAGCGTAGAGAGTGAATACCGTTCCCTTGCTTATGCTTGTGCTGACACAATGTGGTTAGGCTATCTTCTCTATGAACTTGGTGCTAACATTCAGTTTCCTGTGTTATTGCATTGTGATAATTTGAGCACCACGTACATGGCTTCCAATCCCATCTTTCATGCTCGCACTAAACACATAGAACTTGATTACCACTATGTACGGGAAAAGGTCGCCATTAGGAGCCATAGGGTCTGTTACATTCCTTCCGTCGATCAACCGGCTGATCTGCTCACCAAGCCATTGCATAAGCATCGCCATTCCTTGCTGTCAAACAAACTTGTGTGTCTAGGACCCTCAAGTTTGCGAGGGGATGTTAAAACCACAGATTCCTTGCATATCTCTTCCTCATATCAAGCTTCAGTAACAACAACCAAATCTCCTCCATTAATTGATTTACATCCAACTTGATATTGCTATTGTCAAGGATCTGTTATGGCTAGAGTTTAGCATCAGTTACAAGGCTAGGATTGAGCAGCTTGTTAATTGTTGTAATTACAATTAAATTTTTTCTGTAAATATAATCTTGTATACTGCTATATATTGTATAGAATGCATTTGCACAAATTAATGAAAATCACTTTCTTTAGATGCAGTGACTCCAAAAAGCAGACTCTCCCTTGCTTGAGCAGGCAAACATTGTAGGAGACGTTCTTAAGGTTATGATACCCCACATGTGTATATAAATGCTATCAGCATACTTCTAGAAGCATATTTCTTAAAGGAAAATCATTGCAGAGTCTTGGGAGGCTTAAAGGTACCGATAATATGCTAATTTAACTTCTAATTCTACTTCATAGAGTCTAGAATCGTATTACATTATACATATTTTGAAACTCATTTCTTTTAATGAGGGAGTTTACTTTCTGCTAATTTGTTTTAGTGATAAGAAAGTATGGACTGAAAATAATGGCAGTGCTAAACCATGTGGACTGAAAATAATGTTTTGTTATACCATGATCTTGAGTTGTGTTACATTGGGACAAAAAAAATTTAAGAGAGGGAATTTGTGAGCTTTCTACATGTTAATTAGACATCATTGCATTATTATTATTTTTTTCCTTTCTTGGTTCTTGTAGAAGCTGCTTAACCTCAAAATGGAAGAGAGTATGAAGGAGGAAAGCAAAAACATAGGGGAAGAAGATCTTCTTGGATGGATTTTAAAGCATTCAAATCTTTCAAAAGAGCAAATTCTTGACTTGATATTGAGGTTGCTTTTCTCTGATCATGAAACTTCATCAGTATCCATAGCTTTAGTCATATATTTCTTGCCTGGCTGTCCTAATGCAATTGAACAATAACATACAACAATAATTTCCGCAACAAAACGCAGACACATTTTCTACTGTTTATTAGTTCTTCAGTAGTTGAGTTATACTTTCCTTGTATATCTAGCATGTGTTTCACCTCTCAACGAGATGATGTTCTCCTTTTAATCTTATGATCTATGCTGCAGTCAAATGTTTATAAGTGGTGGAAGCCAAGTGGGGAGTTATTCCTGAAGTTTGCTAGAGCTATCAGGTTTGCTATGTCATTTAAGCTGCTTAGTCTCACTGGTGGATTATTATTTGCTTCTTTGTCTTTGTATAATGTTCAAATGTACGTCTCTGTTTTAGCTTATACAATCATTAGTCTGGCTTATCTATGTTTGTGGACATGGAATTATTATGACTTGTATTGGTAATTAAGTATCTGATAAGTGATAGGAAACTTTGTGCAGGATATGAATGGTGAAGATGTAGATATAGAGGAAAGGGTTATTCACACTTTAATATCCAAATCCCAGAAGCACCATTCAGATTCGTTCTACTCAACACCACAAATAAATGGGAACATTCCTTCTTCTGCTCCAGTATATGCTAACTTGTGAAGCTTCACAACAAGTTTGGAGGTAATGCTAGTAAGAATATAGTGCACAATATGCTTGATAAAATGGCATATGAAGGTTTTGTTGAAGCGAAAAGATATTATATCAGCTTTTGATTCATGTGTAGCTAGCTAGGAATGCTTTCTTGTTTAGTACATTATCTAGTTACTTGAATGTAAGGATGTTTGAAAAATGGTAATTGAATGATATGAATTACAATACTATCTATGTGGTAATTACTGTCTAATATTCAGTCATACAACACAATAGAAAACAATATGTTGTATGATTGTAAAAGAGTTCAAAATTAAGGCTTTTCCTACAACAGTCATTGGCTATTAGTCAATTTGATTACAATATTCACACCATATCTAATCAAATATAGTTGTTGTGTGAACTAACAACCAACAACAAAAGAGAACATAATACTGTTGTCTAAGATTCATAACACACGACAAAAATAAAATTATCTCTGTTGTCTGAATGCTCAACAGACAAGAGAGATAATTTCAATTTTGTTGTGTGTTACTTATCTCAGGCAACAAAGAAATTATCATAACTGTTGTGTGTTACATATCTCAGATTTTAGTTGTTGTGTGTTATTCATCTCAAACAACAAGAAAGAATTATAACTGTTGTGTGTTATGAATCTCAGACAACAGCTAATATTTCTCTTTTGTTGTCTGAAGGGCCGTATCAATACCGAGGCATCCCAGCACATGCCATACCAGGCACATGCCTGCGTAGAATTGGCACAACAGAAATAATAATCTGTTGAGGAAATGAATATTGCACAACGATGATATCACTGTTGTGTGATTCACTCGTTTAGACCACAGTGAGGCTGGTCATCACACAACTCCGAATCCTGAGTAGTGATTATAGTAGTGAAATACTGAGAATGCTGAATTGTTCAGAGATGTATTTCTATTTGATCAAGGACATCTGACAAAAAATATCTTTTGTAATATAATATAAAGATGTTGAACGAAGAAAAAAAAACCCTTCCTTTCCCCTTAAAAAAAAAAAATATATATATATATATATATAATATAAAGATGTTGAACAAAGAAACCTTTCCCCTCAAAAAAAAAAAGATACACAATCTCGGCTTTAATTATTGATACACAGGCTGCAGCGCTTCATGGTATGTCAAAGATTAAAATTGAAGGCGATTCAAAAACCTTGATCGGCTGTGTTAACAATAAGATCACAGTTCCTTGGAGGATGCATATGCTAGTTTTTTATATCAAAATGTTGGCTTCACATTTCTCGGACATTGAATTCAAACATGTTTGGTGTGAAGCAAAATTTGTTGCAGACGCTCTTGCGGATTTAGGTCACATGGCCTTCCTCTTTCTATATGTTTTTCATGCTTTTAATTTTGACTTTCATGGTTTAGGTTGTTTTAGGGATTCTTCGCTGTAATTTTCTTTGCTTATCGAAAAAACACATTATCGAAACTATTGATTAAAAGTAACTTTTAAGTAAAACCTTTGACATGGTAATAGAAACTTACAATTAGAAGTTAAAACTCTACAATACATGTTCGGGGTTGCTTCTCCAAATAATTTGAATAATGAGAAATAATGACTTGTATGCTTGGGTTCCATGTCAATGGTAGAATTGGCTCAAGCTCAACCACTATTGATTTGGCTAGGATTAGCCAAACCCTCGGTGCTAGCAGAACCTTGACCAAAGTTAACCGACCCTCGACTAGAATTGTTAAAGGCCTTCCTCTCCTCACACTTCACCTTTGCCTTGTCACAAAGTATCTGTGAGGTAGGAATCCCAACGGATAAGAAAAGCCTCGGATCCTCATAGAAATTAAGATTCCATGGAACTGCCCGCCATTCCTTACTACAATTTTTCTTAAAAACTAGTCACACTATTTTGTGAATTTGGATTCCTCCAACAGTTACAATCACTGGAAAACAGCGTCGGAAAAATTTCTGGTAATCTTATTGTACGTTTATTTGTTACTTGGACTTCTGAATTTTCGTTAATCAAAACCGATATGATTGGTATATGCTACATAAAGTTGCTTAGTAGAGAATCCGGGTCTAAGTAGAAATAGGAAACTTGAAAGATAGAGTAATCTCGGCAGGGATTGGTAATCCTTGTCCAAGTTTCTTTCCTAATTGTTTATGCAGTATATATAACAAGGATGCCCCAGCCATTCATTTCTTCATTTTAGCTTAGTAGCTGAGCAGAACGTCCCTGCCATTTCATTCTTGAATTATATATGCTCAGCATCAACACTTTCAATCGATGCTTTGTGAGATGGAATGGTTTACTGTGCAGGCTTGTTGATACCTCATCCGATATTCCACCACGTGATGATAATGCACTTAAGATCGAATTTGTGTTCCTCAATGAAACCTGACATGCATTTACACCAGATGGATATACTCAAGATCAGATAAAAAACAGAGAAACTCGAGAAACGTGGGTGATCCCCAACACAACAACAACAAAGGTCATTAGTCCGTCCTTCCAAGTTATACAACCACGATTCTACTAGTATTATGCAATCCTCTTCAGGGCGTATTATAGTAGACTTTCTAAACACACATCTTCCTCCTCGAGGAAAATTAGAACTCCCCAAAGTTATGGAAGAAATAATTTATCTTGTTCAAAACTCCATTCCCTTGGTTCCTAATGATTCCATTCATGTGCAAAGATTTGCAGGGATTGAAATATTGCATCATCTTGATGCTGAATTGATTAGAGCGGACCTACATAATCATTTTGAAGCTACGAAACGTGGGACATGTGCTATTTGTTTGGATGACTCTAAGGTTGGACGTAACACTAGTCAATTGCCTTGCTTGCACGTTTTTCATGGACCTTGCATTGTTAAGTGGCTGGAGATCGATCCTCGTTGTCCCCTTTGCCGATATTATTTGCTCCTTGAACTAGTACCATGGTTTAATGCATAGCCCATAGCTAGTTTTTTGCAGTGAATCTGGATGTTGCATTGGGGCATTTGAGTTCGCTTGGTTGTGTGTTTAAGATCTTTTGCATCTATATAATTTGTTGGTTATACTTATGCCAAACTATTTCCCTTTCCTTCATTTGAATAATCCAAGGTAAACTTTGTGGGGGCCGTGACCACTTACCCATTTTCAGCTTAAAAATTGTCGGCCTACTCCACTAAGAGTTTTTTTAACTCTATTTACCCAATCTAACATCCATGGACAGTTTTGCGCCTATTTTAATTAATAAATTACATCTCTCTCTCTCTCAGACTCCCTTTCTCTCTCTCTCTCTCTCTTCGATCTATTTTCTCTATCTTATCCCCTCACCTATCTCTCTCTCTATATTTGGGTTTGGTTTGTTGGGCCTCCACCATCAAGCCACTGCGCCTACCACTCCACCGTTGATGTCGGGCCTCCACTGCTGCCGCTCTGTCCCCACTGTCGGACCACCAGAGGAGGACGCCATCCAACTCCACGATCCCGAACCCACGCAGCCTGGATCTAGATCTTGAATCCAGACCTGAGAGGAAGACTGCCCGAACATCGCGCTCCATTCCTTCACCTAATTGTGGTGGCTCCGTAGCCTTGACCCAACGCAGCACCATGGCTCTCGCCACAACTTCATCGTGGAGACCTTGCCGCTGTTCAAGCTCTTCCCTGCGCGCTCTATGCATCCTGCTAAGGTCTGCTGAAGCCGACCGGTCTGGAATCAAACAATACAGACACTGTCAGAAACAAACCGGAAACTGACCGGAAAAGGACCTGGACGGAGAGAGAGAGAGTACTGATTTCCAGGAGATGCGTTTGGAAGACTTGAATGCAGCGGAAAATGTCATCGGTTACAAGATGGCGGTGGGTGACAATACGATGCCGTTTGTTATAAAGTATTGACTTACTTTGTAGAGAGTAAGAAATATATAGAGATGAGGGGGAAAATGGAGAAGTCTATTATTCAGTCTCAGAGACCTCCCTTATATAGAGGTAGGGTTTACATGATAAGTGTTCAGACTATTGAGATATTACATGTAGGTCCCTAACTAATAACGTGGACAGCCATATAAGAATTAATATTTACAACACTTCGCCTTGGATGTCCACCAATTGATGATGGTGTTGGACGCGCTTATTGTTGCCTCACTAAAAACCTTGTCAGGTAACAAAAACCCAGTGGGACAAAAATAACCTTGGTCGAAGGACAAAAAGAGCACAACGTGCATGTGTCCTAGGAAGCATAGTTTGTGATGCTCCCCCTGATTGAAATCTCCCCCTGGACCTTGCTTGCGTCGCCTTATAACTTCGAGAATCGTCTCAATCCAATTCCTTCCACTAATTTCTGGAAGGTACACTTAGGTAGAGATTTAGTGAATAAATCAGCCAAGTTTTCATCGGATCGAATTTGCTTAACTGCAATTTCTTGATTCTTTTGAAGCTCATGAGTGTGGAAGAACTTTGGCAAGATATGCTTAGTCTTGTCACCTTTTATGAATCCTTCTTTAATCTGAGCAATACAAGCAGCATTCTGTTCATACATGACTATTGGATTGTTAGTTATTGAAGGTGAATCACAAGTGCTTCGTATGTGGTGAATCATTGATCTTAACCAAAAACATTCTCGGCTAGCTTCATATAATGAAATTATTTCTGAATGATTAGAGAAAGTTGCCACGAGTGTTTGCTTGGATGATAGCCATGAAATTGCCGTGTCTCCATAAGTAAAAACATATCCTGTTTGAGAGCGACCTCTATGCGGATCAGAGAGATATCCTACATCAGCATATCTAACAATCGTGGGATTATCAACATATTTATTTGTATAAAATAAACCCATATCTGTTGTACCACGAATGTAGCGTAAAATGTCTTTTACGCCTTTCCAATGGCGTGATGTTGGAGCAGAGCTATATCTTGCCAACACACTAACTGCAAATGCAATGTCTGGTCTTGTACATTGTGCCAAATAAAGTAGGGCACCAATAGCACTATGATATGGTACTTCTGGACCAAGGATAATTTCGTCTTCTTGTCTTGGACGAAATGGATCTTTCATAGTGTCAAGACTCCGAACAACCATTGGGGTACTCAGTGGGTAAGTTTTGTCCATACCAAATTTCTTTAGAATTTTTTTGTATAAGCAGATTGATGGACAAGAATCCCACTTTCCAAATGCTCAATCTGCAACCCAAGGCAATGCTTTATTTTTCCAAGGTCTGTCATTTCAAATTCTTTCTTTAGATATTCAGTAGTTTTTCCAAGTTCTTCAGAACTTCAAATCAGATTCATGTCATCGATATAAACTACGACTGTTGCAAAACTAGAATTTGATTTCTTAATGAACACGCAAGGACATATAGGGTCATTGACATATCCTTCCTTATGTACGTACTCACTGAGGCAGTTGTACCACATTCGTCCAGATTGCTTCAACCCATATAAGGATCGTCTCAGTTTGATTGAGTACATATTGCGTGGTTTCGTAGTTGCTTCAGGCAACCTAAGTCCTTCTGGGACTTTCATGTACATATCAGTATCTAACTCACCGTATAGGTATGCAATAACAACATCCATAAGTCGCATATCAAGTTTTTCTGAAACTACTAAACTTATTAGATAGCGGAATGTGATAGCATCCATTACGAGAGAATATGTTTCCTCATAATCTATCCCAGGCCTTTGTGAAAAACCTTGCGCAATAAGTCGCGCTTTATATCTTGCAATCTCATTTTTCTCATTACGCTTTCTTACAAATACCAATTTATATCCAACCGGTCTGACATTGGGTGGTGTTTGGACAACAGGTCCAAAAACACTGCTTTTTTCTAGAGAATTTAATTTAGTTTGGATTGCATCTTTCCATTTGAGCCAATCATGTCTCTGTCTACATTCATTAATAGAGCGAGGTTCAGTGTCATTGCCTTTTATTATTTCAGTAGCTACTGCGAATAAGAATATATTGTCTATGATCATACCTCTACGATCCCACAACACATTGGTGTACACATAGTTTACGGAAATTTCCTTATTTTCAGGTACTTGAGACTCTTCATGGGCTAGTGTCTTACTGATGTCATTTTCCTCTTCTATAGTCACAGAATCATGAATTGTGGATCGGACATTAATGTCTTGCCCAATATTCTCTTCAGGGGCGATTTCATTAGGATTCTGATGTGCCTTTGATTTCCTCTTTCTAGGAACTGAATCTTTTGAACCTACAAGTCTACCACGCTTCAGGCGTGCAGCAGGTGACTAATTGGCCGCCACATTATTTTGTCCAATTTGGACATTAATTCTTGCCGGTGCATTTATTGCTAGGATATGTGATCTTGTCACTTTTGCTGTGTCAGTGAATGCATCAGGCATTGTGTTAGCAATATTTTGAAGATATAGAATCCTTCGTATTTCAATTTCACTTTCTTTAGTACGAGGATCAAGATGAGATATAGTGGGTACAGTCCACATTAATTCACGATGTTCATTTGGAACAGTCTTATCTCCCCCTAACGACGGGAATATTGCTTCATCAAAATGGCAATCTGCAAACCGTGCAGTGAAGGTATCACCTGTCATAGGTTCTAAATACTGAATAATGGATGGTGAATCAAAACCATTGTAGATTCTCAATCGACATTGAGGGCCCATTTTTGTAAGTTGTGGCGGTGCAATAGGCACATAAACAGCACAACCAAATGTTCGAATATGGGAGATATTGGGATGACTCCCAGAAACAAGTTGTAATGGGAATATTGATGGTTGGCTATGGGCCTCAACCGAATTAAAGCTGCTGCATGCAAAATTGCATGTCCCCATGCAGTAACTGGCATATCTTTGTTTCATTAGCAAATTGCAAGCTATTATTTGAAGTCTCTTTATAAGATCTTCTGCCAAACCATTTTGTGTATGAACATGAGGAACCGAATGTTCAATTTCAATTCCCATAGACATGCAGTAATCATCAAAAGTTTGAGATGTAAATTCACCAGCATTTTCTAGACGAATGGACTTGATAGTGTAGTTTGCGAATTGAGCTTGTAATTTAATTATCTAAGCAAGTTGTCACGCCCCGAATTTTAAAATAAACATTCAAAATCCGAGACATGAAAATTACCACAACTAAAATAATCATCATGAAAATTTCTTTTCTTAACAACCTCACCACACGAAACAAAATCAAAACCGAATTTAGTCTCGGTTAATTATTACAACTCAAATACAACATGAACTGTAAAGCTCTAAATGAGCATACAGACCTCACAACTAAATGAAATAACAATAACTGCTGTAACACCTAAGCAGCACGGTCACCTCCCTGGTTATCCTAACCTGCAGGAATATCCGCTACACCATTTGAATAGTGTACCGGGATTGCAACAACACAAAACCCGGTAAGCTTATGAAAGCTCGTATGAGTAAAAGGAAATAACTATTGTTTAATTTAATCATAATTATTCCCACACAAATCAACACCCAACAATTTCCACATCCACAAAGTACTAACAATCTCAATCGAACACCAAATCAATATATCAAGATAAACCCCAACTCACATCTTTCTTCACAACACCTCAACATCGTATTTATAAAAATACGGTACTTGACAGACTAAAGCTCTAATTGAATCGTAGCCCGTCACTTGGCCTAGGTTATGGCATCCGACATATTTATCATTATCGTATTTCATCAATATGTATACTTATATACATATTTAGAGCGTCCGATAATTTCACATACTCAACCAATCGTATCCCATCATCCTCCCAAGATTAGAGCGTCCGATTACCCCACACCTGTCACTACGTTGACCTAAACCCATAAATGAGCACAACATGTAATATCACATACTGAAATCAACCCAACCAAGATACCCAATATTATTATTAAATTACACAATTGAAATATAATCAATTCAACAATTCAACCCAATCATATCATCACTCAAAAATTCACTCATCAATATATATTTTCCACGTAAATATATATATACGTAATCATCCACTCAGGAATGACCACTAATACCATCTATAGTTCACACAAGAAAATCGTGAAATTCATTTGTATAATTAAAATTCATTTTACTTACCTATGGACCGTGGTGATTCAAGTCCATGTAATTTTAAAACAAATATTTAATCCGCAATATTTTTCACACAATTACCAATAATAAATAAATTTAAAACGCTCGGTTCGTAATATGAACCACATGAGTTTTACTCACCTCGATACTCCCGCTACGTCTTCAATACAATTATATATAATGCCAAAATAGTCCACTCAAATACAATCCGTCAATCACCTAATCAAATGTGATTTGAATTTAGCCAATAATTCCAAAACATAATTGAACTACCATTTAACGGCCGGATTCTAATCTACAATGAAATCCGACGAGCGGATTCTCACGAATCGCTCCCCTAATTACTGTTTTGCACATATACGAAGATCCAACGGTCGGATCTTCACCCATGACCACACAAAGCCACTGGGACAGTCATATGATCATCATATCAAAATTATAAGTTCATCGGACGGTCCTAATTTCACAGATCATAAATCTAACGATCGAAATCGATCGAATTTACAAAATTTATAACTAATTCATACTATATCCGAAAAATATGTATAATACGCCGAAATGATCGTATTGAAACATAGAATCATAAATGGATAGAAAAAAAATTTAGACCTCCGGAGGTGGCCAGAAAGGGCCGCCGGAATTAGGGACAGAGCCGCCGTCGACCACTACCAATGGTGTCGGGGCTGAGCTTTTCCCCTTGATTTCATCATTCTGAGCAACTTTCATAACTAGCACAAGACCAAAATATGATGGGAAGGGATCGAAAAGTCCCAATTACAGTCGACGGTCGGAAATTTTCCAGAAACCGGCGAGCTTGAAACCGACGTAAAAACTGCAACCTCACGCCTCGATCCCTTCTGGAAACTTGTTCAGAACTTCCTTGCGAACTCAACAAGCCAAGAATCACAAGAAACGATCGTGTATAGCTCGAGATATTTGGATCGAAAGTTGGTTTTTCGATCCACACGGGGTCGAGCGCCGACGAACGTGAAAACGTTCGACCCAGTTGAGGTCCTTCTTGGTGCTTGTAGAGGAAGTTGAGGCGAGTTCAATGAACCAAGAATCAAGTGAAATGATGATCTGGCCGTGCCGCCGCCGCTGCTGACAGTGTCGCGGCACAAGGCTGCCTCTAGCAGCTGCGCAAGGCCGAGACGAAGCTCCTGGAGGTGGTTGCAGCTCGAGAGGTGGCTGGAGGAGAGAATAGGAGCACGGTGAAGCCGTGCTCTGTTCTTGGCTTTCGGCCGAGAGAGAAAACGCGAGAGAGAGAGGGAATGAACAGTGTTTCCAAAAAAGGAAAAGGGAGGCCGGTGGAAAAAAATAGGGTTTCCAAAAATTTCTAAGTTTTTTTCTATATATACAAGTTTCAGAAAATATTCTAAATTCAATAACTAATTCAGAAAAAATCTGATCTTTGTGTTCCGCACGTGTACGTACTCTTATCGACGAGCTCTACAAGTTTCATGAAGGAAGTTTCTCCATATTTTGCACGTAGAAAAAGTCGATTTCTCAAACCGAGCATTTCGAGCTTTTCGTTAAAAATAAACGTTTCCAACCTTCGGTAATTCAAAAAGTGAAATATTATCGAACAACATTCGTGAAATCGAACAATAATCATTCAATACAATTACTCGAATTTAAAATGAAATTTGCGGGTATTACAATCTACCCCCCTTAAAGGAATTTCGTCCCGAAATTCAAGTACCCAATTCCCCAAAAAGCTGTGGATACCTCGCTCTCATGTCAGATTCTAACTTCCATGATGCATCACCCTCGTCATGATGACTCCACAACACCTTCACGAGATCAACCTCTTTCCTACGAAGTTTCTTTGTAGACCTATCCAAGATACGAACAGGTTCAACTACAAATGTCACATCTGTGTTCACTTCGATCGCATCGTGATCAATCACGTGTGACTCGTCTCGAACATACTTCCTGAGCATAGATACATGGAAGACATTGTGCACACCCGATATGCTAACAGGTAAAACAAGACGATATGCCAAGTTACCAACCCTTTCCAAAATCTCAAAGGGTCCAACATACTTCTGTGCGAGTTTCCCCTTCTTGCCAAATCTCACCACACCTTTCATAGGTGAGACCTTCAAGAACACATGATCGCCTGTCTCAAACTCCAAAGGTCTCCTCTTCAAGTCAGCATAACTCTTCTGTCTACTCTGAGCGATTCAGATTCTGTCCCGAATAGTAGTGACCTTCTCTGTAGTCTCCTGTACAATCTCAGGACCGATGAGCCCTTTATCACCTGCTTCTGCCCAACAGATAGGAGTCCTACATGGCCTACCATAAAGAGCCTCATATGGAGCCATACCGATACTAGAGTGATAGCTGTTGTTGTAGGCAAACTCTACCAATGGCAGATGATCCGCCCAACTACCCTTAAAATCCAGAACATAAGCTCTAAGCATGTCCTCCATCACCTGATTCACTCTCTCGGTCTGTCCATCTGTTTGTGGGTGAAATGTAGTGCTCATAGCAAGAGATGTACCAAATGCCTTATGGAACCTACGCCAGAATTCTGAAGTGAAACGTGCATCACGATCGGAGACAATCATTACAGGCACTCCAAGAAGCCTCACTATCTCGTTCACGTACAACTTACACAACGTATCCCCTGAGTACGTTTTTGCTACAGGAAGGAAGTGTGCTGATTTAGTCAACCGATCAACAATCACCCAAATCGAGTCATAACTTTGCCTGGACCTAGGTAATCTAGTCACAAAGTTCATAGAGATATCTTCCCATTTCCAAACAGGAATCGATAAGGGGTTCAGCATTCCTGTTGGTCTATGATGCTCTGCCTTCACCTGTTGACAGGTAAGACACTTCGACACATGTTCTGCCACATCCCTCTTCATACCATGCCACCAAAACTGCCTTCGTAGATCCATATACATTTTAGTACCTCCTGGATGTATAGTATATCGAGACCTATGTGCTTCCCGCATGATCTCCTCTCTGAGGTTATCAACACTCGGTATATACAATCTCCCTCGAAATCTCAACCCTCCATCAGCCCTAATCATCCACTCGGAAGGACCCTCCACATCCGGGTCAACAGTCATCTCAGCAATCCTCGCCTGAGCAAACTCATCGAGTGTTTGACCCTGAATGATCCTGGAGATCAAGGTGGGCTGTAAGGTGATACTATCGAGAAAGATTCCCTGTCCTGCTCCTGCGGGCATAAGATCAAACTTAGATGCAGCTTCTAACATGCGCCACTCTCGCACCATAATTGATGCCATGATTACCCGAGGTTTCCTACTCAAAGCATCTGCCACTACATTCGCCTTTCTGGGATGATACTCCAAGGTGAAATCATAGTCCTTAATGAGTTCCATCCATCTTCTCTGCCTCATGTTCAATTCCTTCTGGGTGAATAGATACTTCAAACTCTTGTGATCAGAAAAGAGTTCAAATTTCTGACCATAAAGATAGTGCCTCAAAATCTTCAAGGCAAACACCACTGCTGCTAGCTCTAGATCATGAGTGGGGTAATTCCGCTCATGTACCTTCAACTGTCTACAACCATAAGCAACAACACTATCATTCTTCATCAACACACACCCCAAACCCTGATGAGATGCATCGCTGTAAATGACTAATCCACCACCACTAGTAGGAATAGTCAACACCGGAGCTGTAGTCAATCTAGTCTTCAGCTCATTGAAAGCCTTCTCACACTCATCCGACCATACAAACTGAGTGTCTTTCCTGGTCAATTTGGTCAAAGCTGAAGCAATACCGAAGCAATACAAGAAAACCCTTCAATGAAGCGCCTGTAATACCCTGCCAGTCCAAGGAAGCTACGGATTTCTATAACTGTAGTAGGGCGACTCCAACTCATCACTGCTTCAACCTTCGAAGGATCCACAGAAACTCCATCCTTTGAGACCACATGGCCAAGGAACTTGACTTCACTCTGCCAGAAATCGTACTTCTCAAACTTGGCAAATAGTTTCTGCTCTCTCAACGTCTGTAGCACGATCCGCTGATGCTTCTCATGCTCACCTGACGACCTTGAATAAATCAAGATGTCATCTACGAACACTACCACAAACTTATCCAAGTAGGGACTGAACGTACGGTTCATCAAGTCCATAAATGCTGCAAGTGCATTCGTGAGACCCAAAGGCATCACTAGAAACTCAAAATGTCCATACCTGGTCCTCAACGCCGTCTTTGAGATATCTTCCTCCTTCACCCTCAACTGTTGATATCCAGACCTCAAATCAATCTTCGAGAACACAGTAGCTTCTCTAAGCTGATCGAACAAGTCATCAATCCTAGGTAAAGGGTACCGATTCTTGATGGTCACCTTGTTCAACTGTTGATAATCCACACATAACCGAAGTGAATTATCCTTCTTCTTCACGAACAACACTGGTGCGCCCCAAGAAGACACACTTGCCTGAATGAACCCTTGTGCAAGTAAGCCTTCAATCTGAACCTTCAACTCCTGAAGTTCAGCTGGAGCCATTCGATAGTGTGCTTTCGACACAAGTGAAGTACCTGGTATCACATCAATGGAGAAGTCCATAACCCTTTTCGGAGGTAACCTAGGGATCTCCTGAAACACGTTCGCATACTCTGAAACTACAGGAATCCCTGTAATCTTTGAAGTACTACTCCCGGATTCAATATGGGCCAAAATCCCTGACCTCATGGCGATGTCAGACTTCAGACAACGGTAATGAAACACCGGTTGTCCCGGAACATGGAAGGACACAATCATCCTAAAGCAATCAATAACAGCATGGTTCGGGCTCAACCAATCCATACCCAAAATCACATCATACGTGTGATCCGGAATCACAATCAAAGATACAAAGAACTCTCTGCCACCAATCCCAATAGGGCAATCATCACAAAACATGTTAAGCTCAAGAGACACACCGAAAGGTGATGTAACACATAATAATCTAGTCAGAGGCATAGCAATCAAACCCAATACATCCACAACCGAACTAGATATGAAAGAGTGTGAGGCTCCCATATCAAACAGTACTCTAGCAAGATAGTGATAAACAGATAAGGTACATTCCACTCCCGTGCCTGCCTGACCGATGGCAAAGACTCTAGCAGGTGCAAATGGTAGCTGCCTCTGCTGGTTACCCTGCACTCTACCCTGATTCTAGGGACACTCCCTGGCCTGATGCCCTGTCTGTCCACAGCTGTAGTATATCCTACCCCGAGGTTTCGTGCACGCACGAGAGATGTGGCCCGGCTCGCCATAGTTAAAGCACTTCACCGGAGCTGCTAGTGCTATCTGCCTAATAGGCATAGCCTGAACAAGAGGAACTACTACTGCCCTAGCTGGAGCCTGATGCTAGAACTGAGTTCTCTGTCTCTTCCAGAACCCACCCCTGAAGTCTCTAGCTCTACTGCTTCCTGTTATGGCCTTTCCCTTGCCCTGGAAGTCTATCTCAGCAGACTCCTCCTCTATACGAATCAGGTTCTGTTGCTCAATGATCTGTGCCTTAGCCAAGATCTCTCTCTTGGTCTTCAGCTCTAAGATGGCCACATCACGCTCAATCGAAGGACTCAATCCTCTCTGAAACTTCTTGGCAAAGTCTTCATCCTCCATCTGCCTCACATACTTGTACAGTCTGGAGAACTCTGCATCATACTCAATTACGGTCATCTTCCCCTGTACAAGTGCAAGGAACTCTCGTTCCAACCTCTCATTCACTGCTGGTGGAAAGTACTTCTCCCTGAACAGCCTCTCAAAGCCGTCTCATGTCAAGGTAGACACTCAATGCTCCTCTGTGTGACGTTCCACCACACCCTAGCCTCATCCTTTAGCATGAAAGCGACTAGCTTCCTCTTGTCGGTCTCAGTGCAATCAAGCATATTGAAATAGGTCTGCAAATCCTCTATCCATCGATCCGCCACCAATCAGTGCCTCCTCCAAACTTGGTTGCTCCCAAGCGGGTAATTTCCCTTGGTAGCATCAACAAGCGAGCAGGATTATCAACCACGGCCATGGGAGGAATAGGCTGATCCTCATAAGGTGCCTCTACCTCCGTCTAGGTGCTTCTTCGACCGGAGGGGCCCTACCCCTTCCTCGGCCTCTACCCCTGCCATGAGGTCTACCTCTACCTCGACCTCTGGCTTTGTTTCTCTCAATCTCCATTACTTAATAAGCATGATATACTTGATTAATACACGCATAACACTTAAACAAAGCAGAAGTCAAATGCAAGTCCATATTAACCAAGTACTACGCATACAAGACAACGCCTAACGTTCTTAAAACATGCTAACGTTCCTAGCCAACCTAACGCTCTCACATACCCAATGACATTATCAATACCGAATAGCACACGATGGGGATCCGCTACAGACGGGCCATCACTCGGTAAGTATTGACATATCACCAAATATGTACCTTACGCTCTAATACCAAACTGTTGCGCCCCGAATTTTAGAATAAACATTCAAAATCCGAGACATGAAAATTACCACAACTAAAATAATCATCCTGAAAATTTCTTTTCTTAACAACCTCACCACACGAAACAAAATCAAAACCGAATTTAGTCTCGGTTAATTATTACAACTCAAATACAACATGAACTGTAAAGCTCTAAATGAGCATACAGACCTCACAACTAAATGAAATAACAATAACTGCTGTAACACCTAAGCAGCACGGTCACCTCCCTGGTTATCCTGACCTACAGGAATATCCGCTACACCATTTGAATAGTGTACCGGGATTGCAACAACACAAAACCCGGTAAGCTTATGAAAGCTCGTATGAGTAAAAGGAAAAAACTATTGTTTAATTTAATCATAATTATTCCCACACAAATCAACACCCAACAATTTCCACATCCACAAAGTACTAACAATCTCAATCAAACACCAAATCAATATATGAAGACAAACCCCAACTCACATCTTTCTTCACAACACCTCAACATTGTATTTATAAAAATACGGTACTTGACAGACTAGAGCTCTAACTGAATCGTAGCCCGTCACCTGGCCTAGGTTATGGCATCCAACATATTTATCATTATCGTATTTCATCAATATGTATACTTATATACATATTTAGAACGTCCGATAATTCCACATACTCAACCAATCGTATCCCATCAACCTCCCAGGATTAGAGCGTCTGATTACCCCACACCGGTCACTACGTTGACCTAAACCCATAAATGAGCACAACATATAATATCACATACTGAAATCAACCCAACCAAGATACCCAATATTATTATTAAATTACACAATTGAAATATAATCAATTCAACAATTCAACTCAATCATATCATCACTCATCAATCCACTCATCAATATATATTTTCCACGTAAATATATATATATACGTAATCATCCACTCAGGAATGACCACTAATACCATCTATAGTTCACACAAGAAAATCGTGAAATTCATTTGTATAATTAAAATTCATTTTACTTACCTATGGACCGTGGTGATTCAAGTCCATGTAATTTTAAAACAAATATTTAATCCTCAATATTTTTCACACAATTACCAATAATAAATAAATTTAAAACGCTCGGTTCGTAATATGAACCACGTGAGTTTTACTCACTTCGATACTCCCGCTGCGTCTTTAATACAATTATAAATAACGCCGAAATAATCCGCTCAAATACAATCCGTCAATCACCTAATCAAATGTGATTCGAATTTAGCCAATAATTCCAAAACATAATTGAACTACCATTTAACGGCCAGATTCTAATTTACAATGAAATCCGACGAGCGGATTCTCACGAATCGCTCCCCTAATTACTGTTTTGCACATATACGAAGATCCAACGGTCGGATCTTCGCCCATGCCCACACAAAGCCACTGGGACAGTCATATGATCATCATATCAAAATTACAAGTTCATCGGACGGTCCTAATTTCACAGATCATAAATCTAACGATCGAAATCGATTGAAATTACAAAATTCATAACTAATTCATACGATATCCAAAAAATGCGTATGATACACCAAAATGATCGTATTGAAACATAGAATCATAAAATGGACAGAAACCAAATTTTAGACCTCTGGAGGTGGCTGGAAAGGGCCACCTGAGATAGGGACAAAGCTGCCGCCGACCACCACCAATGGTGTCGGGGTCGAGCTTCTCCCCTTCGTTTCATCATTTTGAGCAACTTTCATAACTAGCACAAGACCAAAAAATGACGGGAAGGGATTGAAAAGTACCAATTACAGTTGGCGGCCGGAAATTTTCCAGAAACCGGCGAGCTTGAAACCGACGTAAAAACTGTAACCTTACGCCTCGATCCCTTCTGGAAACTTGTTCAGAACTTCCTTTGCGAACTCAACAGGCCAAGAATCACAAGAAACGATCGTGTATAGCTGGAGATATTTGGATCGAAAGTTGGTTTTTCGATCCACACGGGGTCGAGCGCCGACGAACGTGAAAACGTTCGACCCAGTTCCGGTCCTTCTTGGTGCTTATAGAGGAAGTTGAGGCGAGTTCAATGAGCCAAGAATCAAGTGAAATGGTGATCTATAGCTCGAGATATTGAGATCGAACCAAAACGAGCATTTTTGGTTCGGGCAGTGTCACGGCGCAAGGCTACCTCTGGCAACTGCGCAAGGCCGAGGCGAAGCTCCTGGAGGTGGTTGCAGCTCGAGAGGTGACCAGAGGAGAGAATAGGAGCACGGTGAATCCGTGCTCTGTTTTTGGCTTTCGACCGAGAGAGAAAACGCGAGAGAGAGAGAGAGAGAGAATGAACAGTGTTTCCAAAAAAGGAAAAGGGAGGCCGGTGGAAAAATATAGGGTTTCCAAAAATTTCTAGGGTTTTTTCTATATATACAAGTTTCAAAAAATATTCTAAATTCAATAACTAATTCAAAAAAAATCCGATCTTTGTGTTCCGCACGTGTACGGACTCGTATCGACGAGCTCTACAAGTTTCATGAAGGAAGTTTCTCCATATTTTGCACGTAGAAAAAGTCGATTTCTCAAACCGAGCATTTCGAGCTTTTCGTTAAAAATAAAAGTTTTGAACCTTCGATAATTCAAAATGTGAAATATTATAGAACAACATTCGTGAAATCAGACAATAATCATTCAATACAATTACTCGAATTTAAAATAAAATTTGCGGGTATTACACAAGTAACTTGGCAAATGCCAATACGGGTAGACAAGAGGCAAACATGTGACCACCTTGTAGAGGCATCAACTAGGACAATAAAATATCGAAATGGTCCACAAGATGGGTCAATCGGTCCACAAATCCCCTTGAATTCTCTGTAGAAAAGATGGGGATTTGATATCTATCTTTGCATAAGATGGTTTAACCATGAATTTCCCTTGTGAGCAAGGTTTGCAAGGGTTGCTTGGCAAAACAATATGTTTAGTCATCAATGGATGTCCATTGGAATTTGTAATGATCCTATGCATCATGGTGGATCCGGGGTGACCCAACGGTCATGCCAAAGCATAAATGTATGTTGATTTTTGAACTGTTGGTTCACAACGTGGTATGCCTCAATTGGTTAAATGATTGTGTAATACAACCCAGATGATAGGGCATCCAATTTTTCCAATATCTGCTTTTGGCAGTTTTTATTGGATGTAACGCAAAGATATTCCACTTGATAATCATTTGTGGTCTCAATGTGGTATCCATTTAAACGGATATCTCTAAAACTGAGGAGATTTCTTATGGATCTCGAAGAGTATAAAGCCTCTTGAATGGACAATTGAGTTCCATTGGGTAGCCTAATGTGGGCTCTTCCGGCCTTCAATCAGGTCTGCAGGACCTAAGCTAGTAGTCACATTGGCTTTAGAAGGTGTTAAAGTAGAGAAATAAACCCGATCGCGAAGGATCGTATGTGTAGTGGCACTGTCAGCAAGACATATATCTTCTCCATCCTTCATAAGTTGAGAGCATCCAAACTCCATTTTCATGCCTTCATAAAAAATAATAATAATTAATTAGTCTGACTAAGGCAGTAAGGCATGATATTATAGATCATTTATAGATAAAACAATTTAGTCATTGAGTTGGACGCCAAAAAGAAATATAAATTTCTCTTTTTTTTCAAACGGAAGTTTAAATAAAAAAATCAAGGAAGACTAGTTAGAGGTAGTTTTAAATACAACTTCCTACTGATAACTATAGTCGCAAGACATAAAGTCATTGAGATATCTACTTGTGATAAAAAGATAATTATTGGTGATATTCCTTGTACAAAGATAAGTACGTAAACAATCCATGCACGAGTTGGTTTCACTGATCTTTATCTACATGCTGTATTACTACAACAAATATTCTACTTTGAAAAACGTTAAAAAGGATTCTATGATGATTGCATGTGTGCATGTACTCCTGAACAAGGACTTTGAAAGTTACAATTAAACCATAATTAGAGACAAGTAGAGTAATGATCATAACAAAAAAAAATGGAAATTCAAATTGTTCAGGAAAAAAATATATAATAGAATAGAAACATTCTTCTTTTATTGAACTTCCAAACTAGAGAGAAAAATACAACTAAGAAAAACATCCAATTTACAGACCAAAACAAAGGGAAATATGACTAATGCGAGGAAAACATAAAGGAAAAAGTGCCTAAGCATAGGCTGACAACTAGTTGTCGTCAAGGACTCCACCACTAGTCATATCATCAAAATTGCTTCCATTGTTCGCAAAAAAATCTGAGACATCAAGCGGAGTAATGTCCATAGGCTCAGATGAATCCCAAGGGTTAGAGTGGTCAATGTAGTTTGTCTCCACATTTTTCTTTTTCAAGGAAGCTTTGTAGAGAGCCACCAAATGGTCTTCTGCAAGACAGGTGTGAGCCCAATGGCCTTTACCACCACATCTAAGACAAGCATTGTCTTCATTTTTATGAGTTTTGATGATCTGACCATTTGCTTTAGTAATCTTGGCATTGTTCCTTGGGCCCAACTGCTGGTTGTAGCGCCCACGAGCTTGACCATTTTGTCGACCTTGACCACATCTATGACCACGATTACGGGCTTTGCCGTGCCTTCCACCACATCTATTGCCATGACCGCTAGTAAAGTAACATTCGCTTCAGGGAATGGCTGTGATCCTGTAGGGCGACTGATGGTTCTTCATTTAGAGCTCATTATTTTGCTCAGCCACCAGAAGACAAGAGATGAGATCAGAGTATTTGGTGAATCCTCTTTCTCGGTATTGCTGCTGTAAGACAATATTTGAGGCATGAAAGGTGGAGAAGGTCTTTTCAAGCATCATGGCCTGAGTTACAGTTTGTCCACAAAGATTCATTTGGGAGGTGATCCTGAACATGGCAGAATTGTAATCTATCACAGAACTGTAATCTTGAAGGCGTAGATGCGTCCATTCCTAACGTGCTCTAGGGAGCACAACAGTCTTTTGGTGAGCGAACCTATCTGCCAAGCCTGTCCATAGCTCAAGTGAGTCTTTGACAGTTAAGTACTCGTCCTTCAATCCCTGATGGAGATGGTGGCGCAAAAAAATCATAACCTTAGCTTTATTCTACAGGGACGCTGAGTTTCCATCCTTAATTGTAGGCCTAAGGTTTTGGGCTTCGAGATGGATCTCGGCATCAAGGGCCCAAGATAGGTAGTTCTTGCCAGAGATGTCAAGGGCGATAAAATCCAATTTTGCCAAATTCGTCATCTTCCTGTCACAATGAAGATGAGGTATGTTAGGATTCATATATGATGTTAGAACTACATGTTCTTCACAAATAAGTAATCAATATCGAACTTCAGGTTTGAAAAATAAAGTGAACATTGGATCGCAATTATATGCACAAAGCTTCAAGTTCGTGTTCTTATGATTAGAACTTCAGGTTCTAAAATTCCGTATTTTTGAACTTCGGGTTCAAATGGATATGTACTCAGAATTTCTAGCTCGAGTAACAGTAGCGAAACTTCAGGTTCACTTATATTATGAATATTAAATATGCTTGATAAAACATATAAGGTAAATTTAATTAAATAAATATTAAATATGAGATAAGTAATGAGATAAGTAATGAAACAACAAACATATATCCATTATGTTAACAACATATATCTTATATATATATATATATATATATATATGTATGTATGTATAGAGGAACGTGTAGAACCAAAGTGCAGTTAGTTATCGTATTAAACGATATACATATATATAGAGAGAGAGACGGAAAAAGAGAGAGATCATTGCCCATAATTAGCAAACATAAGAAGATATGGAGGCATGCTTGCCAGCATATATTATACATTAAATGTAAAAATTGCTGCAAAAAAGTAAATTGAAATATAAGACTCATAGATCTTGAGTAATGGTCAGAAGCAACAGAGTTGCACCATAAGGACTCGTGGATCATCATAGAGTTATTAAAAAGAAAAGAATAGAGTGTGCTGATAATGTGTTCTAAAGTATTGACTTACTTTGTAAAGAGTAAGAAATATATAAAGAGAGATGAGGGGAAAAATGGAGAAGTCTATTATTCAGTCTCAGAGGCCTCCCTTATATAGAGGTAGGGTTTACATGATAAGTATTCAGACTATTGAGATATTACATGTAGGTCCCTAACTAATAACGTGGACAGCCACATAAGAATTAATATTTACAACAACATCGTCATTTTCACTAATTATTGATCCCCAATGAACTTGTTATTGGGGGCAATAATATGATTATTTGGAGGGTAATTATGGTTACTGGGTATTATTAAGGGACAATAAATACAGACGTCGGAATCTGATCACCAGTCCGGTATCCGGATTCCGGTGACCATTCACCGGATTTCAGTCACCAGTCGCAGGATTCCGGTCGTCGGAGTCCGGTAAGGTCTCCCATGACTTCTCTCTCTAAGTGACAAAGAAAAAGAGGGTAAAAATGTCTCAAAAATAAATAAAAAGCAATAAAAAATAATTAATTAGGTATTAAAGAAATGATCTTTTAGAGTGTTTGGATAAATAGTCAATCTCTTAGATTATTTGGGTAAGTTGATAATTTTTATCCTAAAATTGTGTAAATGATCATTATCCCAAACTTCGTGTCATGTAGTTAATTAGTTATAAAAACATTGGTTTTTCATTCCAAGGAATAGTTTCTGAAATCAGTTTTTCAGCCAAGCTTTATTCAATAGACCAAGGATAGACCAGTTGAAACCAAGGATAGACCTTGGGAAGAAGCTATTTAACAAAGGCTCTTCAAAGCCATTTGACAAGGGATCCAAAAAGCCATTTAACAAGCAGGGATCGATCTTCGAACAAATGCAGAAAATGAAATTCTTAGCCATGACGGAGATAAGCTGTAGAAGTTTTGAAGGAGATTCGACAGGTTTAATTTTTGTTGTGTATCAAAGATTATCATGAAAGCCTTATTGTTTTTCAGGAGAAAGCATTTCTACTCTCTAATCTTGCTATCTCTATGTGTCTCAAGTCGCAATGGGAATGGGATTTGGTATTCCACCAAATCCTCAGAATCTTAGGACGGACAACACCACAAAACTACTGAGCTCCACATACATGAGATATGTGCCTATGCCGGATTTGGGTTTCCGGGTTGGTGGGAGTTGAAGAGTTAGTGATGGAAGAAGTACTAGAGATTGAAGAAGCAGAGGAAGTGAACATGAACAAGATGAAGAACAGAAGAGCTTAAAACTACAGATCTAGAACGAACAACAATTGAAATACAACACACTCTTTAAGAAACAAAAATTTCCAAATCGGACTTGTTTTCCTGCTCAATGACGTCAAGAAACAGAGGATCAACGGTGATGTGACTGTCCACGTGCACCACAAACTTATGCTCCCACCACAAAACCTTGGCGGCGCCGGCAATATCGACGGCGGCGTCGAGCACCATCTGGCGCTTGGCGACGTCGGAGACGAAGCTGGCGGCGTGGTGGGCGAGCTGGAGCCCGTCGAGGCGGGCCGGGAGGCGGAGGAGCTTGCAGGACTTGGCGGACTGGGAGCCGGCCTTGATGTCAGCGGAGCCGAGGAGGGTTCCTTTGTAGAAGATGGACATGGTGGTGGAGGAGTAGTGGATGGGAGTGATGTTGGGGTTGGTGATGTGGACGGTGAGGACGAGGCCCGCGTCGAGGAGAGGGAGGTTGAGCTTGAAGGAGGTGAGGTCGATGGAGACGAGGTCGAAGGTGGGGTCCTTGGGCTTTGCGGAGAGAAGAGAGGTGGTGGCTAGGGCCGAAACGGCGCCGATGAGGGCGGAGCTCCAGCAAAATTTCACCTCCCGGCTGCTCATGGTGGGTGAGAGTTTGAGATTTGAGAGATTTGAGGGGTTGAGAGAGCAGTGACTGAGGCGGTGTCGTTTTGGAGTTTTGAGGGAAAATGGGAATTTGAGGCAAGAGAGAGGTGGACAGATGGCAGGAGGAGATTAGGAGTAGTAGAAATGTCCGAATTTTAAATCCTCTTCTGTAGGACTGCTGTCTGCTTCACACTAATAGTGGAACTTATTTTATTGCTTTCACATTTTCAACATTCTTTGCTTAAGAAATGAGAAAACTCTCATAGAATTAAAATTAATTACAAAAAAATTAGTGAAAGATATTCTACAATTCCTTTTAAATTAATACGGGTAAACTTTGAATTTAAATAAACGATTTAACTGACTTACAATAATTCAGTAGTAGCACTATTTAAGAAGATGTCATCTCTTGAAAATAATTTCTCCGCTCAATTGATGAGTTTGTATTTTGACGGATCATACAATACGAAGACTCAATCAATTAGTCTCGGAGTGGTAATAAAACATGAGAGAGAGGCTTGTTGGATCATTGACAGTCCTAGGTAAGAATTTCTTTTAAGTCCTTATGCTATTGAGGTAATGTCTTTGTTGTACGGGTTGTAGACTTGTAGTATGACAAGTAGTTGGGAGTGACTAAAATTAAAGTAGTTGGAGATGTGTTAAATGTTGTGAAAGTCATGGAACATGTGGCTCTTGATTAGCCAGGGTATATTGGAGATTGCTTTTTGAAGGCCACACAAGTGTTTTTCAATAATTTAAGGAAAAAAAATGAAATTTGTCACTCTCGAATTTTTGAATAACAAATTCAAATTCAAAACATGAATAATAACAAATACAAATAACGTTCTGAATTTTTTTCAGAAACCATCACGCCTCACCCCACTCAATATTATATAAACCAAATCCTCAAGTTAATTATTACAGCCCACTCTCACCAACTTAAATAGTAAAGCTCAATGAGCATAACCAACCTCACAAAAATAAATGCGATAAATCAAACACTGCTACACTAAACAGCTCAATCACCACCTTGGTTCTCCTGACCTGCAAGATTATCCACTACACCTTTTGAATAGTGTACCGGCATTGCAACAATACAAAACCCGGTAAGCTTTTAAAAGCCAGTATGAGTAAATTTAGAGATTGCACAATTCAAGTTAATAATAAAAACACACAACTCCAAAATACACTGAAACATAAAGGAAAAAATACTCTCAAGGCTCTATTTTAAAACTCTTACTTATGAGTCTCAAGTAACTTCAACGTTACCCTCATAAAACCACTCAACATTTGACAGACAGACTAAAGTTCCAACTGATCGCAACCAACAACTCAGCGCAAGAGCATGGTTCACGATAATCAGCAACTAACAACTCCTCAGAGCATGGTTCACCGACATCAGCAACCAACAACCCCTAAGGGCATGGTTCCCTTATAATTTGTCATGGTCACCCTCATGACCTATTCATCTCCATAAATCAAAACAATTAAAGAAGTCACGCTTGACTTCATAATGTTACTCAACTCTCAATACTTTCCGAACAATAAAACTCAAGACATTTCTCAATATATTGTTCTCGAAAAGTAAACATCCAAACAATAATAGCAACACAATCATGCATATTGTTTCATCAACACATTCCATCAATAATTATATATCATCACGTAAATAATATATATACAAAGACATTCACGCAAGAATGACTACAATACCAACTATAGTTCACATGCATTAAAACAAAATCCATTTTCTACTTAAATTCATTTTCTTACCTGTGAGCTGCACCCCTATGAACCGTAGTCGATCAAATTCATATTATTTCAAACACATATTTATTTTCTTAAAGCAATTTCCACACATTCACAATTCAATATAAATCACTAAATTTCGGTTCGTAAATGAACCAAGTGCGATTTACTCACCTCTAGTCCCGCTGCATCTTCTTAACAGCCCAAAATATAAAAATCTGAATTGTCTACGAACACGATCCGTCAATCACCTAATTAGATACGATCTTAACTTAGCAAACCATTCATAAACTACACTTATACGACAATCCAATGGTCGGATTCTAAATTAATGATGATCCAACGGCCGAATCATCCTGAATAGTCCTCACAAACATCTCCACAATTTTTATACGAAAATCCAACGGTCGGATTCTCACCAATCGCCTTCTGAATTACTATTTTGCAATTATACGAAGATCCAACGGTCGGATCTTTGTCGTGACCCCACAAGGTCATCGAAATAATCATACGATCAACATATTAAAATTTCAAGTGTCGTTAAAACGTAAAAACGTTAAATAGTGTCGTTAAAACTTAAATCGTCCAATTATCAATTTTTTCTAAAATAACCTTGTGATATATCAAAACGCTCATAATGATGCATAGATCATTGTCCAGATAATATAAACTCAAAATATGGTCCAACGCGCCGGCACACGCGGCGGTCAGATTGTGGTCAACGCAGCGGTCAACACCGGTCAACCACCTCCGATGCAAAAGTTGTCAACTACAAACTTCTTCAAAATAAAAGGGTGATCAACTTTCATACCTGGAGCTAAGCGAGATTTGGTCTAGATCGTCCTAGATCAAGCTTGCAAGTTGGATTAATCTCGTGCGTCTGATCAGATTCTAGATTGAATCAGAACCGTCGGAAACTTCAAATCGTGATCTTTCACTCCACACACAAAATCGTCATGCTAGGAGGATATGAGGATGATCAGGAGGAGGAGGAAATCCCGAAAAGGTGGAGGATCGGCCCGTGCAACGCTGGCACGACCTAGATCTAGTCGGGTCAAAAGCTTGGCTCGGAGGGGCTATCATCCGCGTCTGGTGGCAGCGGTTGGGCGAGGGAGCACCGGAGGGGCCAGGTCCTGAAGACGCCGGAGGAGGCCCGTTCGGCCGGGTCAGGTCGGACGAGACCCGAAGGGTCTGAAACCGAGAGAGAGAGAGAGAAAATCGGGGGGGGGGGGGGGGGGCTAAAATGCAAAAATTGAATTTTTTCGTCCTTAATGAATCAATTCTGATTTTTTTGCTATTTATAGAAAAATTCTAATTTTCAAATATTCATAACTTATTCATATGAAATCCGAATAATGTGTTCCACATATGCACGAGATCGTATCGACTAGCTATACAACTTTCATGAAGGAAGTTTTCCTGAATTTTGAACGTATAAAAAGTCGATTTTTACGACCCCCTAAATGACATTCGTTTTCGAAAATAAAATCGTTCGAACTAATCCTACAACCTTTCCAAACTTCATAACCTCACCCATAACCACGAAAACCTTTCTAAAAATCCACGGAATTTAATTTGGACTTTTCGCGGTATTACAATCTACCCTCCTTAAAGGAATTTCGTCCCGAAATTCAAGCTCGCTTATCGTCGAACAACAGTGGATACCTTGATCTCATATCTGATCCTAACTCCTAAGATGTATCACCCTTAACATGATTACCTCACAATACCTTGACCAAGTTAACTTTCTTCCTTTGAAGCCTATTCGTAGACCTATCCATGATACGAACTGGTTCAACCAAGAATGTTGCATCGTGTTTACCTCCGTTGTACCACAACTGATCACGTGAGACTCATTTTGGATATACTTCCTCAGCCTAGACACATAAAAGACATTGTGTTCCTCAAACATACTAGGAGGTAAAGCAAGTCGATATGCCAAGTCTCCTACCATTTCGAGAATCTCAAAAGGTCCAACATATCTCAATGCCAACATTCCCTTCCTCTTGCCAAATCTCATCAAACCTTTCATAGGCAAGACTTTTCAAGGATGCATGATCACCTACATCAAACTCGATATGTCTTCTCTTCAAATCAGCATAGCCCTGCTATCAACTATGTGCTGTTTGAATCTTGTCTTGGATAATAGTGATTTTCTCGAACGTCTCCTGAACAATCTCAGGACCCAAGAACTCTTTATCACCAACTTATGCTAAAATCCAAACATAAGCTCTCAACATATCTCCCATCACTTAATTCACTTTCTCAGTCTACCCATTAGTCTGTGAATAAAAAGCAGTACTTATAGCTAAAGATTTGCCAAATGCCTTATGGAACCTATGCCAGTATTCCAAAGTGAAACGAGCATCATGATCAGAAACAATCGTGACAGGCACACAATGAAGTTTCACTATTCCATCGACGTATAACTTGCACAAGGTCAGTCTTTAACACAGGAAGAAAGTGTGTCGATTTTTTTTCAGACGGTCAACTATCATCCATATTGAATCATGACTTTGTCTAGACCTAGATAATCCAATCACAAAGTCCGTTGAGATCTGCCCCCACTTTCACACTGGAATCTATAAAGGTTTCAACATCCCTAAAGACCTCTGATGTTGTACCTTCACTTGCTGATGGTAAGACACCTGGAAACATGTTCTACCACATCTCCTTTCCTTCCCTTCCACCAAAACTGTGTGTCTTTCATTATTAACTTGGTTAGAGCCGAAGCAATACTAGAAAATCCTTCAATGAATCGCCGGTGGTACCCTGCCAATCTAAGGAAACTACGGGTCTCTCTAGCAGTAGTGGGGCGACTCCAACTCATCACTGCTTTAACTTTTGATGGATCAACAGAAACTCCATCCTTAGTAACTACATGACCAAGGAACTTGACCTCCCTCTGCCAAAATTCACACTTGGCATACAATTCGTTCTTCTTCACGAACAAAACTAGTTCACCCTAAGCAGAAGTACTAGGTCTAATGAATTCTTGTGCAAGTAACTCCTCAACTTGTGTCTTCAACTCTTTTTAAGTTCAGCTGGTGCTATCCGACAGGGTGCTATTGATACAGGTGTCGTACCTGGTATCAAATCGTTGTAAACTCCACAATCCTCCCCGGAGGTAACCCCGGTATCTCCTGAAGTACATCATTGTACTCCACACTACTGCAATCTCTGCCAAAACCGCAGCATAACTCACTGACTCAATATGAGCTAAGAATCCTGCCCTCAAAGTAGTATCAGACCTAAGACACCGATATCGAACCACCGGCTGTCCAGGAATATGGAAGGACACAATCATCCTAAAGCAATCAATCACTGCATGGTTCGGGCTCAACCAATCCATTCCCAAAATCACATCATATGTGTGATCCTGAATCACAATCAACGATGCAGAGAACTCTTTACCACATATCCCAATAGGGCAATCATCACAAAACATATCAAGCTCAAGTGAAAGACCAAGTGGCGACATGACACATAAAGATCTAGTGAGAGGCATAACAGTCAAACCCAACACATCTACCACATAACTAGATATAAAAATGTGGGAAGCTCTCGTATCAAACAATACTCTAGCAAGATAGCTAAAACAGATATGGTACCTTCCACCGCAGCGTCTCTCTGATCAATGACGAAGACTCTAGCCTGACCTCTAGGCTGTTATCCCTGCTGATTCCTTTGGCCTCTACTGCTGCTGGGGACACTCATTAGAGAAATGCCCCATCTGGCCATAAACGTAGCACGCCAAATTCCTTGGCTTTGTGCAGTTCTTAGAGATATGTGTCCTAACTCATGGCAATTGAAACATTTCAGAGGTGCCACCTGTTTAATAGGTATCGCCCTAGCAGGTGCTGCAACCATGGCCCTAGCTGGTGCCTGCTGGTTAGTTCTTTGCCTCTTCTAGAAGTTACCTTGATTATCCGCTGTATAGCTGCTCTCAACAACTGCCTTTCCCTTCCTCTAAAAATCTCTCTCAGCTGTTTGCTCTTATAAGAGAATCTGGTTTTCCTACTCGATGGTTAATGCCTTAGCCACAATGAGTCCTAGTTCCGTTAGTTCCAAAACGGCTACATCACGTCGAATTGAAGGGTTCAGCCCCAACTGAAACTTCATGGCCAAACTCTGGATCTAGCTGTCTCACATACTGATACAACTGGTTGAACTCTGCCTCATAATCCCTCACACTCAACTTCCTATAAGTTAGTGAATGGAATTGTCTCTCCAACTGGTGTCTCACTGTAATAGGGAAGTATTTCTTCCTGAAGAGTTCCACAAACTCATCCCAGGTTAGAGTGGTCACACCCATCATTCTCTCTGTGCCACTCCACCACAACCATGCATCCTCCTGAAGCATAAATGACGTTATCTTCCTCTTTTCCTGCTCATCACAAATCACCATATGGAAGTAGCCCTTCATGTTTTCGATCCACTGATCTGCCAACATGTAGTCTGTGCCTCCCTTAAATGGAAATGCTCCCAGACGAGAAATCTCCCTTGCCAATTTTGACAAATGAGCCAGATCCGCCAAGGGTGGAACTGGCAACTCAAACTCTGGTGCTTCCACTTCGTCCTCATAGAAATCCATAGGAGGGCCCCTACCCCTACCTCTACCTCTACCCCTGCCTCTGGGTCTCCCTTGACCCCTACCTCTGCTTCCTACAAGATCCATTACCTATGGACAATAGTAAACATATACCTGGTCAATACATGTATAAAACTTAAAACATAGCATAAGTCAAATACTAGTCCATATTAACCAAGATACCAACACATCTAAGGTAACTCAAGGAACTATACTTGTTCCAATAAGAACTAAAGAGCAACCTTACCGTTCTAAGGACTTAGACCCTGACTAGACCCCGCACTACGACATACCCAATGATTATACCAGTACCAAAGAGCATATGATGGGGATCCGCTACAAACGGGCCATCACTCGGGGAGTACTGGTTATCACCAAAAATGTACCTTACGCTTTGATACCAAATTGTCACGCCCTGAATTTTTGAATAACAAATTCAAATATGAAATATGAATAATAACAAATACAAATAACGTTCTAAATTTTTTCTCAGAAACCATCACGCCTCACACCACTCAATATTACATAAACCAAATCCTTAAGTTAATTATTACTGCCCACTCTTACCAACTTAAATAGTAAAGCTCAATGAACATAACCAACCTCACAAAAACAAATGCTATAAATCAAACACTGGTACACTAAACAGTTCGATCACCACTCTGGTTCTCCTGACCTGCAGGATTATCCGCTACACCGTTTGAATAGTGTACCGGGATTATAACAACACAAAACCCGGTAAGCTTTTGAAAGTCCGTATGAGTAAATTTAGAGATTGCACAATTCAAGTTAATAATAAAAACACACAACTCCAAAATACACTGAAACATAAAGGAAAGAATGCTCTCAAGGCTCTCTTTTAAAACTCTTACTTATGTGTCTCAAGTAACCTCAACGTTACTCTCATAAGACCACTCAACATTTAGCAGACAGACTAGAGCTCTAACTGATCGCAACCAACAACTCGACGCAAGAGCATGGTTCACGATAATCGGCAACCAACAACTCCTTAGAGTAAGGTTCACTGACATTAGCAACCAACAACCCCTAAGGGCATGGTTCACTTATAATTTTCCATGGTCACCCTCGTGACCTATTGATCTCCACAGATCAAAACAATTAAAGAAGTCACGCTTGACTTCATAATGTTACTCAACTCTCAATACTTTTCAAACAATAAAACTCAAGACATTTCTCAATATATTGTTCTCGAAAAGTAAACATCCAAACAATAATAGCAACACAATCATGCATATTGTTTCATCAACACAATTCATCAATAAATATATATCATTACATAAATAATGTATATACATAGACTTTCACGCAAGAATGACTACAATACCAACTATAGTTCACATGCATTAAAACAAAATTCATTTTATACTTAAATTCATTTTCTTACCTGTGAGCTGCAGCCCTATGAACCGCAGTCGATCAAGTTCATATCATTTCAAACAAATATTTATTTTCTTAAAACAATTTCCACACATTCACAATTCAATATAAAACACTAAATTTCGATTCGTAAATGAACCATATGCGATTTACTCACCTCTAGTCCCACTGCATCCTCTTAACAACCCAAAATATAACAATCCGAATCGTCCACGAACACGATCCGTCCATCACCGAATCAGATACAATCTTAACTTAGCAAACCATTCATAAACCACACTTATACGACAATCCAATGGTCGGATTCTAAATTAATGATGATCCAATGGTCGGATCATCCTGAATCGTCCTCACAAACATCTCCACAATTGTATACGAAAATCCGACTATCGGATTCTCACCAATCGCCTTCTAAATTACTATTTTGCAATTACAAGAAGATCCAACCGTCGGATCTTCGTCATAACCCCACAAGGTCATCGGAATAATTATACAATCAACATATCAAAATTTCAAGTAAAACCGATGGTCAGATTCTCAATAATCGTGAACCGAAGGTAAAACGTAAAAACGTTAAATAGTGTCGTCAAAACTTAAATCATCCAATTATCAATTTTTTTATAAAATAACCTTGTAATATATCAAAACGCTCGTAAGAATGCATAGATCATCGTCCAGATAATATAAACTCAAAATATGGTCCGACGCGCCACCACACGCGGCGGTCATACAGTGGTCAACGCGGCGGTCATCGCAGGTCAACCACCTCCGATGCAAAAGTTGTCAACTACAAATTTGTTCAAAATAAAAGGGTGATCAACTTTCATACCTGGAGCTAAGCGAGATTTGGTCTAGATCATCCTAAATCAAGCTTGGAAGTTGGATTAGTCTGATCAGATTCCAGATTGAATCAGAATCGTCGGAAACTTCAAATCGTGATCTTTCACCCCACACTCAAAATCGTCATGCAAGGAGGATATGAGGATGATCAGGAGGAGGAGGAAATCACGAAAAGGTGGAGAATCGGCCCGTGCAACGCCGGCACGGCCAAGATCAGGTCGGGTCAAAAGCTTGGCTCCGGGGGTGGGGGGGGGGGGGGGGGGGGGGGGCTTCGATCCGCGTCTGGGGGCAACGGCTGGGCGAGGGAGCGGAACGGGGCTGCTGGGCGTGCGGCGGCGAGCACGGGAGGGGCCGAAAAACGCCGGAGGAGGCTCGTTCGGCCGCTTCTAGTCGGACAAGACCCGAAGGGTCTGAGGCCGAGAGAGAGAGAATCCGGGGAGGGGGGGGGGGGGGGGCTAAAAAGCAAAAATTGAATTTATTTCCTCCTTAATAAATCAATTCTGATTTTTTGCTATTTATAGAAAAATTTCAATTTTCAAATATTCATAATTTATTCATACAAACTCCGAATAATGTGTTCCATATATGCAAGAGATCGTATCGACGAGCTCTACAACTTTCATAAAGGAAATTTTCCTAAATTTTGAGCGTATAAAAAGTCGATTTTCACGACCCCCTAAATAACGTTAGTTTTTAAAAATATAATCGTTCGAACTAATCCTACAACCTCTCTAAGCTTCATAACCTCACCCATGACCACGAAAACCTTTTTAAAAATCCACAGAATTTAATTTGGATTTTTCGGAGTATTACAAAATGTCTCTTATGTGAGTTTTAAGAAACACTTAGAAAGAAATTCTAAAAAATACTTGATAAGTGTTTCTTCTTAGAGAAGCGATTTTCCGAAATTTAAAAAGAAAATGTCTAAACTATTTGAGTCTATTTATTGGGAACATGTTGGTAAGAAAAATAATCGAGTTGCTCACAGCTAAGTCGATATAAATCAAAAAAGGTGTTGCAAGGGACCTCGGCTCGGCTCCACTTGTGTAAAGTTTTTTTTTGTTTTTTGGAAGCGTTTGCCTCGTTACCCACACGACGCCGTTCTGGGCGAGGTTATTTAAAAAAAGTAGAAACACAAAGTATGCCCTATACCTGTACCTCTTTATTTCGCCACTTCTTCTTCTTCCTGTTTGTTTTTGACGGCATACTCAAAACCCTTTACCTTCAACCTAAATCCGCCCCCGTGAGGCTCAGCCTTTAAGGGCTCAGTTTTGCATCACTGTCTTTTCTCTATTCCACCCAGTTCAAAAAATGCATAAGAACAAGGGAGGCGACAGAGGGCGACAAATGGGTAGGAAGAACCAGAAGCCGGAAACCAAGGACCAAGAATTGGACCCCAACGACCTAAGAATGGACATGAGGGAGATTTCCAAGCGTATTGAGCTCTTGGGTATGTATAATTCACTCCTTCTTTTCACATTCCATGATGCTAATTCCTTTGTGATAAGCTCTACATATATCAGTTGTGTTTGGTTTTACATTTGGGATTCATTTCGGTTATGGGTGTCAAGAGTTCATTTAGAATCTCAGTTAGTATCTTAACATGAAGCTTAGACTACTTAAACTTCTTGAATAGCTTGTGGCCTCCATAGTGGGGTCATAGTCCTATGCTTATTATATCCAATTAGGTAATTACCACTAACACCTAACAGACTGGGTTTATGTTGTTACATGTGCCAATTCACACATGAGATTGCAAATATGTATAAGCTACCAGGCGTAAACAAGTCATGTGGCATGGCCAAGGTTGGATCTCTGTTTTCAGGTCTATCCTGGCACTTGGTGAAACATAAGAGGTTCAGTCGAATCAAACTATGAATCCAATTTACTAACAACTAGAGTGGAGGCAATCTAGTTGGATTGCAGCAAAGACATTTAATAAGGACTTTGTCTCTCAAGAAGTTGAGACTTCAACCATGGTTAGATGCAGTTGAAATTCAAAACTATGCTTAGATGAAGTTGAATTCAAAACTATAGAGTCATGAAAAGCCCAATTTTGGTCTTTGTTTTCGTTTTTTCTTTATGTCCTTAGGTCTCAGATATATAAATACCAAAGAAAAATAAAATTGCTGGGTTTCATTGGTATCCAGGGTTGTGGAAGGTATTAAATTGGGTCGTGCTTCTCTCATTGTGAATGGTTAATTGAGAAAACAGAAATTCTGTAATTTTTGGGTCAAGTATCCAATATTATGGATGCAATGTTCTTATAGTTTAAATATTTTGCAAAGATCTTCTCTGTGCAGAGTCCTTTTTACACGTTGATCTGTTACTATGTCCACTTCTCAACTTCTTATATGCTACTTGCTGCTATATATTCAGAATTGGGAATGCAAAGATTCTTTTTTTTTTTGTAATCTTTGTGCAACCTTATCTTTGTATGGTAGGAAATGGTATTACAATAGCAGATACATGATGGGATGACAATTATGTGTCCTAATTTAATCACCTGACCTACTCCGCTTAATTATCTCTTACTGTTGTAGTCGTGCCACAGTCATTTTCTGAGCCCAGAAATAACATTAGGGAGGTAAAATGAAATTAACTCTATTCTTAATTGTAAACCACTACATGGATATGAGATTATATATGTTACCACTATTGGGAAACTAATGCTCGCCTGCATTGGCACATAACCTAGTAACTGAGCCTCACAATCTTAATTATCAATATTAAAATTAAGTTTCTTTGTACAATGTCCTTGTGATGAGATTTTAGTGTGGAACTCTGGGTAGCACCACTTGTTTGCCCTATTGAACCAGTAAAGGTGCAGAGGGCCTTGCAGCAACAAATAGGCTTCCCTGTTCTTTTCCTGTTCACATGTGTTTCTTTTGCAATTCATGCCCATGCTATGGGCATGTGTAGGCGTAGTTGCAATTTGTGTAGGTATTAGTGTGTGTGTTTTTTTTTTTTTTTTTTGGGAAGAAACAAAATTTTGCTTGAAGATGCTAAAACCAAATGGCGGATAAGGAAACCTACAGAAACTCTTAGAGAATCAAACAGATTAAAACTAGACAGCAGTAATTGATGCCCATAAAGCAGAGAAAATTCACTCTCAGGCCAAAAGCTCTTTTACTCCCACTCGCTTATTCTTCCTCATAATATTTTTGTTTGGCTTTAAAATCCCAAACCTGCTATGCAGATCCTGCCTCCAAGCTGGGGCAGCCTGTTGAACCCTACAGTTTATCACCTTACAATCTTATATGCTACTTGCTGCCTTTGTTTCTATGTTCCTGCAAAAATAAGAAAATGAGAAGCCACCGCTATAATTCTGGTCTTCAGGGTTTCTAAAGGATGGGGAAAGCTCCTTCAAGCTGATTACAAAGACCATCACAATATTTAAATTACAGCTATTTGAGAATTTGTCCACAAAGGCTGGAGTACTTTATTCATGATTGGTGGATTATAGCTATATGTAGAAGTAATGAGACAGAACAAATTCATATGTTTGCATAAATGCATTTGTGTGCCTTCTTAGTTATGTTAATGCTAGTTTGGTGATTTCATCATTTGTGCATTTCAGGCTCTTCTCATATGACATGGAAGGAGAGGAAGGAGTTGGAGAATAAGAAGGTGGTTGCTCTAGGCGGAAAGGTATGGTTGTAGCCCTTATTTTATGCAAAGCACATAATGAACCAATGAGGTGATAAACTGACATATTTTATGAGGAGATGGTTCTAGGAAGGTGATTCCTGTAGGAGATATCCTGTTCTCATTGTTTGATTGCTTTGAGGCTTATCTGTATAGGTTATTTGATGTGAGGTTGAAATTGATGTTCCTACATTTTGACTGTTATTTATTTAGATATTATCTCCCTTTTTTGGGGGGAGGGGAAACTGAGGTTTTGTAGAGTTAACTGTATAGACAGCTTTCGATCTGGTCAGAGGGAGTGGTACAGTTTTCTTGAGAAAAAAAAATGAAAGAGGAAGTTAGTTTTCAGTATTCACTTGTTACAGGCTTCAAATCCAAAGCTATTTATTCCTTTGATGTATCTTGCACTGGCTCTATTTGTGAAATTTAGTTTGTTTGTCTGTCTGTTTTTCTGTTTTATTTTTTTTAATTTATGTTTTATCTTTTATAAACATATCATTCTTTCATTTCACCGGATGGAATTTGAATGAATTAAATCTACAAGAACTATTAACTATTTTCATACCTTCGATTGTTTTCCGGTGGACTCTTCGTTCACTACGATGTATAGTTTATTGCATTGATTTTTCCTTTCTAATATAACATATAAGTGGAAACTTGCTTCATGTCACAAGTAGTCCCCAGGGGAAATCATTGATTAAAAATGGTCGTCCGCTGTGCAGTAAGTATTACCATTTGACTTCGCACTGTAGCGGCATAGTTTTATAAATTCCCCCAAACATTCATAAGTGCTTGTTCTTGAATCAGCCTCCAAAGAAGCAGAGACTACCTCTAAGTATAGCAAGAGTGGTCATGAAGAAACAAAAGGACAGGGAGCAAAAGCAGCTACAAGAGGTGATTGAATTCTCTTCCATAATCCTTTTTCATGAATGTTGCAAGCTTGGTCAACTTGAACTAACTCAATAACTATAGAATGTGATTCTTGGACGTTTTGGAGGGAAATCCGGAGGTGGTTCAAAAAGATCTGTGGAGAAGCGAAGGCCTGAGGACAGGGTTCTAAGAGCAAGTGAAGGTTACTTCAAAAATGGTGTACTTGATGTGAAGCATTTGTTACGTCCAACATCATCCAGAGACAGGGATGCTGGTGCCCGTGTGAACTTCTCAGGTCCAAAGAAGGGAGGTGGAAAAAACAAAGGGAAGAAGGGCGGTAAGAAGCGCCATTAATACATAAAGATGGACTCTTTTCCCGAAAACGAGAAGATTTTGTTTCCATTGATGTGAACCTATTGACAATGGAGGTCAAACAATGTTATTGTGAGTCACCCATAGAGTTCATCCTGCAAGTAGTTGTACTGAGATTAGTTGTTACCATATGGTAGGAACTCTTATATGTTATTGTTCTCTTCTTCCTTACATTTCAAGATGCTGCAAACCTTGGGTATCATGCCCTTGGTTTTTATCAAAAGGGATCCTTCTCAAGAAGGATCTTCCATGTATACATACAGTTTGTACTTTTGTTCTTTTAAATTGTTTTTGTAGAAGATAGAAATGATGTTAACACACTAAAGCACTGCGACAGTGTTTTGTCCATCTCAGAGTTCATGGAACAAAACAGCTTCAGAGCACATAAGAGCTAGTTCGTGGTGGGGTTTACCGGCATTGTGCCCAAATATTCAGTACTGCCCGAGGAGAAAAAAACTAACTAGACCGCTAGTGATATTTCATAGATTGTGTTTTAAGTTGATCGAATTTGTATTGGTTATCTTGTAAAATATTACCTACGAAATTTCCCATAGAGGGTTTATTTATTGATTAATATATACTTGAAGCAGACACTATACGCGTACGAGAGGTTAACCACTCCCAAATACATGTCGTCGACAAGTTTACAAGTTGCATCATATTTTCTATAGGCATTGCTATCCTCAAACAGCTATTATTTCTTCCAATTGTAACAAACGGTCTGGTTATTACTCAAGTTCTTCACTATGCAAGGACCTTCTGGAGTCACCCTCCACATACAAACATGTTTGCTCCATTCACAACTGCCATCTCTTCTGAAACTGTAAATATTAAAATAACGAGTGTGTGACGGCCAGGCCATAGAGCAGTAAAACAAAGTTGACCCCACGATGTTTGGATTGAAACGAAATTCATACGAGTCGAGGTAGGAGAGTACGTGGGCGCCGAGGTTGTCCTCTCTGGATTTACAATGAACGGTTAGGTCCATGTTGTTCGGTAAATCGTTAGTGATGCGAACATGTGTTTTGGCTTCGGACATGGTTAGGACCATCAATACAAACATCATTGGCAGGAAAACAAAACTTCTGAAAACCAATGAGGCCATGTCTTGCTGTTTGAAGAAGGTGAAGGTGCAACACTAGCTACTGCAACATGCTGTTTAAATAGGGGGAGTGCATACAGGCTCTCACATAAAAAGTGCATGCAGAATTACCTCATAGGAGGTTAATTACGTAGACCACTTCCTCTGTTCAATTTTAGAGCATGCTTTTCTGACTTTCCACTTTTTCTGCTTCTTCCGTGTGAGGTTGATCGAGATGTGTACAATTTCGGTAACTAAATTAACAAAGTCATTTGATTTGGATGAACTTCCAGTTCTTTATAGGGAAGAAATGAAAATAAAACTCTATCGATCATTTCTATATTTTGTGAAATTGACTGGCTAATTAACAATATATTAACGTGTTAATTATATTTGTTTTCCTGTAATAACCGTAATTTTCATTTTAATTCGGTGTAATTGTGTGGAATTATTAAAGTGCTTTTACACGAATGTTAGCCTCGAAGTTTTCCATTTTTTGGATTTATCGAAGTTCCAAAACATTACGTTATAATAAAAAGCTCGAAATGTTCGATTCTAGAAATTGACTTTTTATACGTACAGAATTTGAGAAAACTTCCTTCATGAAAGTTGTAGAGCCCGTCGATACGAACTCGTGCATATGCGGAATGTAAAAATCGGAGTTTGTATGACCGATTTATCGCATTTAGAAAAACTTCCATTTTGGGTAAATAAGCATAAAACCCTAGCATTTTTATCCGGCCTCCATTTTTAGAAACCGAACTGTTCACTCTCTCTCTCTCTCTCTCTCTCTCTCTCTCTCTCTCTCTCTCTCTCTCTCGCACGCACCCGAGCCCAGAACAGAGCACGGCTTCTCGGGCCAAGCTCTTCCTCCACAGGCCACCTCGCGACCCCAGACCACGTCCCACGCCTTCGCCTAGACCTTGCGCATCTGCCAGTGGCAGCCTTGCCCTGTGGCACGACCGACAACGGCGGCGGGAAGCTTCATTTGGTTTAAGCCCGATTTGGTTCCAATCTTGATGACTCGAGCTACCGGCCACCAATCCTCTCCAGACTTCTCCCTCGTGCTCACCTCGACTTCCTGCAACTCCCAGTAACGGCCTTGCACGACGGCGCGACCTGTGGCGGGGCCTGGAAGCCAGCCCCGATTTAGATCAAAAACCAACTTTCGATCTCGATATCTCAAGCTATAGGCCACCATTTCTTGTGATTCTTGGACGGGTGAACTTGGCTTGTGGATCTAAACAAATTTCACGAAGGCATCGAGCTGAGTGGTGGACGATTTTACGTCGAACGGAGCATCCACCGGATTTTGGAAAATTTCGTCCACCGCGACTGTTTTGGTAATTTCCGATCTCTTCCCATTTTTTTCTGACCTTGAGCCAGTTATGAAAAATTTTCAGCATGTTGAGATGAAGAAGAACAGTCCGGCCCCGACGCCATTAGCGGTGGCTAGCGATAGCTCTGCCAGTAATTACGGTGCCCCTTTCTGGCCACCTCTACGGGTCACAAGAAGAGTTTCTGCTCATTTTTAGATTCTACATTTCGATACAATCATTTCGATATATTATACGTAATTTATGGATATCATATCATTAAGTTATGAATTTTACGATTTCGATCGATTTCGATCATTCGATTTGTGATATGTGAAGATCGGACCGTTCAATGAGCTTGTAGTTTTGATATATTGATCTTATGACTGTCCCAGTGACTTTGGGTGATCATGGGCGAAGATCCGACCGTTGGATCTTCGTATAATTGTAAAACAATGATTCAGGAGGCGATTTGTGAGAATCCGACCGTCGGATTTTCGTATAATTTAGAATCCGACTATTGAATTTTCGGTTAAGTATGTTTTGGAATTATTGGCTAAATTCAAGTCATATTTGATTAGGTGATTGACCGTTTTTACTTGGGTGAGCGAGTTCGGTTGTGAATTGTGTTAATTTGAAGATGCAGCGGGAATATCGAGGTGAGTAAACCTCACGTGGTTCATATTACGAACCGAGTTTTTCAATTACTTTATTTTTATCGTAATTGTGTGAAAATATTTATGAAATAAATGTTTGTTTTAAATCACATGGACTTGATCAACTATGGTCCATAGGTAAGTAAAATGATTTTAATTATACAGATGAATTTCACAATTTTTATGCTTGAACTATAGATGGTATTAGTGGTTTTTCCTGAGTGGATGATTACGTATATATATATTTACGTGATTATATACGAATTGGTATGACATTGAAGAGTGTGTGGAATTGTGATGATTTAGTTATTATAGATTGAAATGTGACTTACCATATTTATATGTGATGATCATGATTGATGAGTTCATGTTGATATGCATGGTTGACATTGTGGGTTGTATAGAGGTAGAGAATGTAGGGTTCTGAGGACGGGGATGTCCGAAGTTCGACGGTTTAATGATAACCGAAGTTCGAGGGTTATTAAGATAACCTGTGCATACATCGTTTACTTGAACTTTGACTGAAGTGATAGGTAACGGTGTAGTTAGAGCTCTAACGTGTTGTGGGAGAGACCACAATGGGGAAACTTGCAGGTTGTGGGAAAGACCACATGGGTGATTTTGAGGTCAGGGGATTGTGGGGATGTATCCCTTGTTGTTTCTCGTGAGTTGGTTTGATGTTCTTTTGGATGTTGAGATTGTTGGATGTTTACTTGAGTTAATAGAATTGAGATTTAATAAATCAACCATTCATTTCTTATTTACTCACACGAGCTTTCAGAAAGCTTATAGGGTTTTGTGTTGTTGCAACCCCGGTACACTACTCAAATGGTGTAGCGGATAATGCAGGTCAGGATAATCAGGGAGGAGATTGAGCTGGTTAGGAGTTGCAGTGTTTATTTTGATTTCATTCCTGTTGTGAGGTTTGTTATGCTCATCTGAGCTTACATTATATTTGAAGAGAGTGTGCTGTAATAAATAAACTCTTTGAGGATTCGGTTATGTATTAATGAGTGGTGTGAGGTGTGGTTGTTGTAAAAAAAATTCAGGATGATATTTGTTGAATAGTTGTAATTCATGTTTCATATTTTGAATTATTATTCTAAAATTCGGACATGACATTTTCTTTTGCTAATCATGATATAGATTAAATTAGTGCATATGAGGTTCTTTTTTTTTATAATCTGCCCGTCTGCCGGCATATGTTATCTCATTTTGCCATCTCTATATGCCAATGTTTAGAGTTGATTAAATGATCTTTTGGTTAAAATTTCATATATGGATTCAGTTTTTTTATTTTTATTTTTATTATTATTATTAATATTTTTTTTTGCTTCTGTTTTGGAATTATTGAATAGATATTCTTCTGTCGAATGCTCCCATGATACCCCTAGAGGCCTAGGCTGCACATAATTTCCGGAGCATCCCTTCTGTTGGTTGAAGCTTTGGTGAGGTTTTTATAGAATATGGGAGGTCATGTTCTCTGATAAAGAGACATGCAATTACGAAAATATGGGTTCATGGTAAAATAGCCTACCACTAAATTGAGCTAATATATACTATTAATGTATGAAGTTGATTGACATTAATGAAATGATGCATCAATGTATTGAGAATGAACTCTCACACTACACGTCATTAATTAAACTATAAAAATCATGTGCAGAGTGAAGATCAGTAGTCTAACTAGTCTTGCACGTACCGAACCTTGTAAAAACTGATATTGTCATCAAAGGAAAATACACCCCCTAACTTGGTGTTGCTTCTTAGCCAAGTAATTATATTTCTGCAACCGGTCGAAGAACAAGGTCGACCATGGTGAACCTGAGGGTCTCCAGCTCCACCTTTTGCAATGCGCACACAATAGCCCATTACATGGAAGACCTCCCAACTTCAATACTGAACGAATTTACAAGCGAAGAGGCCCATGCTCAGTTTAATTTTTTTTTCTGTACCTTTTTTTCTTCTTCCATATTTCTTCCTTTTATTTACTCTCATTCTTCTAGTTTTGAAATTACAGACTTGCAACTTAGAAGCCTAACCTATCAATCAAGGACCATTGAACCTCCAATTGTGGCAGAACATGTTAGGAAAGTTAAACTCACAGTATTTCTTGGAGAAAATAATTTCAATTTTAATATATTTTTTTTTTCACCGCAAATTACATCCGTAGTAATCAACTCATCATTGTTCTATCCCTAATTGACCCAAGAAAGTAATATATTACCATGACCTAGCCTAGTGGTTTTACGGATTTACCAACTCTAAAATTTGCTATTTTTTTAGTGAACATAATATAAGTTAACAAAAATGTTTGTTGTCAGCGTTGGTAACATCAACGACAGACGGAATCACAAAATGCCACAGCCTCCCAACGGCGTTCACAAGATACTTACGGCACAAGAACTCCTCCGCAAAAGCCTTCTCCACCTTTCGATCAATGTCATGCAAGAACACGTGCGTCGAGCCCGGTCCCTGCCTCTTCCTGGCCATGACAGCCGCTGAGAATATAGCACCCATCCGACCAGGCGCCTCGGCAAACCAACCCTGAGGCGCATCGATCATAATCAGGTCCCACTCCCTCTCGTACACCTCATCCGGTAGGTTGCTCAGCGCTAACTTGCACTGTGTGTTGCCACGTAGCACTGTCTCGGACGGCCTACACGCCGCTTCAGATTTGTACGACAATAGTAGGTCGCTTGCTTGCCTGAGCTGCGTGCGGTAGTTCACATGTACTGCACGCAGCTGCGGTGCCGTCTTCAAGACATTCTTGACCCACTTGGGGTCCTCCTCGAGGAACAACGTCGTGCCATGTGGGTTAAATGAGGCCCACATCAGCGAGTCGTGGCCGAGACCAAATACGAGGAAGTTGCATGGCGCTCGCGATTTCAAGACCTCAAAAGAGACGCTAATCTCATCCTTGGACTGCTGCGGTGTTGTTCGAGATGTGGCGTAATGGAGAATTGCCTGTAGTTGAATCGCTGTGGGGGTATTATCGTCCTTGCCAAAAATGGGTAAAGAGCAAATGAATGAGTTTCCGGTTTCGGTGAGGCTGGAGATGAACAAAGCAGCACCGATAAAGAAAACCAGAACTGCAGCTAGGAGACCCGTCTTCTCCGATGTTAGAATGCTCCGATGCTTCATTTCCAATATAGGAAGAAGAGAAGAGAATGTATGATATTAAAAGTTTGGGAAATGTGGAATGCCAATAAGCTACAAAGATTTTGGGAGAATTTCTGGGGGTTTCTACTCTTTCATATGGAGGACATTGATATCATTGCTCTCATTTACATCAAGGTTTTGAAGGGAAGGACGCAAATCCAGTCTTGGTTGACACAATTTGATAGGTTTTCCTGATGGCTGCTCATCATATGACTCATGGGACTAACTTTATCCCCATTATGCCGTTCCACGCGCTCTTGCTGTTACTGCATGTTCAATCCAAGTACTACTTCAGTCAAAACAGTACGTGGTGTTAGGGAACAGATTTGATTTGGTCATCATTTTCCTTATTTAGATTGTGTTCTTGGAGAAAAATACGCAATTTGGGAAAAATCTCTTACCACTAAATTAAATAGTAGTCGATTTATAATATTTTTGATGGGCAGAGGAAAGAAGAAAGAGGAAAACAATTGGTAAAGCCACGGTCGCTTAAATTTGTGAATTAATAGAGACAAAATCAAGCTTAAGGGCCGCTTTATTTTGCAGTTTCAAAATTAATAGTTTTTTTATTTATTGTTTATTTATATATAAACATTAATAAACAATGGTTAATAATATTACAAATGAGAATGTACAATAATTAACTCGTGAGCAATACAGTATTTTGCTTATAAACTAAGCACTAATGTTATTCATACTAGAAGTAATTATTATTTGACCAAACAGAATCAACAATTTGTATTTTATTTTGTTCCTTTACAGAATCCATGACCACTGTGAAATAGTCGTCTTCCACTGCTACCCGAGAACCATGATCCCGCGATTTTCAAAACAAAATTGATATATGTAGAGGTAAAATCTCATAATTTTTGCGAAAGAAGTGGTCGTACTCTTGATTCAAAACGTAAAAAAAGTAAGGTACGAGAGAGTACGTATACTTGCTCGACCATAGGTAGTTTACTTGCCTAGTGTGAGGTTGCGAAGAACAAAATATATATAGACTTATCATCCTTCTTCACAGAAAGATGAAGTCCCAGAACTAAAATAGAAAATAAAACCTAGAGGTAATTATGTAGGGCCAAAAAACAAAACCCTATGGGTGTCTTCTTCCTCCATGTGACAGCAACCGCCGCCGCCATTCCTTCTGCCAGCGGTGTTGTTCTTATAGCCAAAACTATAGCTGCCACCATCACAAACTGGAAATCACCTACAACCATAGCCATTGCAAGAAGCCCATATATTCATCATGCATGATTCCATAACTGCGTAAGCTTAAAGCTTGCTGCATAACCACCAATGCTAACCATATATGGCAACGAAACTCATGGTAGAGGACGCCAGCGAAGCAAATCACCACCTCCATGCACAAGAAATTGTGGTCCTAAAATCATCTTGTAAACCTTGTTTTAAGTGCTAAGCTTGATTTTTGTGAGTGGAAAAAAGAAAAACCAACAACACCGTATGCTTCATTGTATTTAAAAACATATTTGATCATTCCCCGGCCCTTTTGCATACTTGATAGAGGGATAAATTATGCCCTAAAGATTACAAGAGAGCTTATGCATGCACATTGCATGATGCGTACCTATAGGTTTACTATAATTAGTGGGTATGAATTATGAGAGAGTTTATGATTCTAAGGGGCATGTTGTAGTAATACATTCTTAGGACATCATTTGCCCCTCTATCAAATATACAAAGGGGAATAATAAAATATACCTCTGAGATACAATAAAGCCCAGCCTAATGCTGTTGTTGGCTATGTTTTGCAGACACAAAAACTAACTTTAACATTCAAAATAAGGTTTTCAAGATGGCTCAAGATTATAAGAAACTAATTGTGTGTATTAGTTTCAAGTGGCTATTGTGTATGACAATATGAAAATGGTGAATATTGGAGGCTTAGAAAATAAGTTCTTTATATAGAAGTACATGTGTTTCTTCAAACGGTATGGTACTTTTTCAATTGTACCATTTGACTTTGGTCACATTACTTCACTTAGGCAAATCCAAAATATGCAAGCTCAAATGGCACCTTTTGATGTCCATCAAATTAACACTTCGAAAATTTCTCCAACACCGAATAGTCCGCGTAAGTCATATGTTCCGACCTACTCGAAAGCAGAAGAAAGTGGAAACAGTCTAAACGTACTATATACTCTCCAATCTAAACGTACTATATGATAATACAAGAGTTGGAGTGTCATTGCTGGCCTCGCTTCTTGTGGTGTAATGATGAGCATTGTCTCAATAGCCTTGGATCTCATGCAAAACTTCAAGACTGCATATCTAACTCTCCCGTCTCCTCGATCCATGTTCGTAGGCCAAGTTTTCGGGACAGCCATGGGGTGTGTCATGTCGCCTTTGATATTCTGGTTCTTCTACAAAGCTTACCTAGTTGGCGATCCCACGAGCTCATATCCTGCACCCTATGGCCAAATGTACCGTGCAATTGTACTCCTCGGAGTTGAGGGCTTTGGCTCACTCCCCAAACACTGCGTCGCACTTGCAGTCTCCTTTTTCGCATTTGCCATTGCCATTAACGTACTAACGTAGTAATCGAGCTTCTGAAGCGTTATGAGACCAAGTACAAGATCTACAGATTTGTTCCAAATGCAATGGCCATGGCGGTCCCGTTCTATCTCGGTTCCTACTTCGTGATTGACATGTGCATAGGAAGCTTGATCCTTTTCGGCTGGAATTTATGGAACAAACAACAGGCAGAGGATTTAGCACCGGTGGTTGCACCTGGTCTCATTTGTGGCGAGTCTATGTGGGATGTTCCACTTCCAGCTGCGATCCTATCTCTTGCCAATGTCAAAGCACCAATATGCATGAAGTTCTTCTCTAAGTCAGACAATGATAGAGTTGATTCCTTTTTATCTTCATCAGGATCTAGACACTCTTCTAGTGGTTTTTATTTTTTGATTCTTGTCATTGATGTTCTAGTTCATAGTTTCCACTAACTGGTTTTAGCTTTCTTTGCCCAAAAAAAGAAGAAGGTTTTCGCTTGAGTACAATTTAAGCTGCAACTCTTTTGTATTGATGATGAAAAAATTAATTTTTATTTTTCAATTCGTTTTTCTTCATTATTTCTTTTTTCAATGTGGTTGCATTACCGGGTGGCTGTGATGTTGGGCTTCTCGACCAGTGGACCTGTGGACCTTTACCTTTGGGGTCTGCAAACTCTTGGTGCTGTTATGGAGTTGCAGTAAGTTTCTTACTTTTTGCTAATTTCTGAAATGTGCTACGGTTTGGTGCAACCCATAGAAATGTTGAAAGCTTTGCTACGGTTGGCATGATAAGCATAATACGGATTATATATAGTCACTAGCTTTATGATAGACTGGTCTACTTAAATTGTTATAAATTGGTTTGTGCTGCAAATGTTGTGCTACAGCTATGCATGGTGCAAATTTGGTTTACAAATTCTAGTGAAAAAATTGAAGAGTAGTATGATTTTCTAACTAAATTCTGTAGAACTATAGTACGTACATTTAGAATTGACCTACTCCTACTCTTAATGGGTGATTACTGTGATTCAGTTGTTGTTCACACTGTATTTGTGATTAAGCCATGTTCTACAGTCTTGTTTTCCATTTGATGAATCAGTTAGCAATGGAGTATAGGAGGGGCGGTTTGTGTTTTTTTCTCCTTTGTTTCTAGCTTGGGTAAGGAATGAACACAGGGTGGCCGATATTGTGTACACGGGTAGTTTACAAATTCCATCATATTGAACATGTTATTGCCCCTTGAAGTAGTGTATATGATGTTTATTAATCAGAAAAAACAGACACAATGTGCTATGATAATAACATACCCTCTCCTGAACCAAGATCTTTCATATTTGTTGTATTTACCAGACACGCGTGAATACATCTCTGTGTCAACCATCCTACAGAACATATTTTTTCCAACTTAAGTATCAAGCGTTCACCACTTTCAGGGATTTTCATCTTTCACTTTTTTTGTCACTAGCTTTTTCTGTTGTACTTGAACAGGTAATTGAATTTGTCACTATTCTAGTTTGTGCGTTTCAATACTGGATGCTTACTAGCTGATACTCATTCCACCCTAAATTTCAAAAATTTTGGGTTGAGTCCTCTAGTGTAAAGAAGTGTTAGGAGACTGATCAATATTTATGCTTTGCGAAAGTCTTTACCCACCAAGTTTCGCTCATGATTAATATAAGTCAACTGAAACGTCTCAAAAAGGCCCATCAGTTGTCTGCAGTTACTAAGGGGTGGAAATCTGTATGACCTGCATTCAATCTGATAAGATTTTGAATATGATTTATGTGCATAAACACCAAGCTTCTGTCTGCAGCAGCTGACCATGGCTAGCATTGTGCATAAATCTGTGTGTCCAATTACCAGCACTGTCCCTTAACGCACCCCACAACATGCCCCCCGCCCCCCTGCCCCCCCCGGAAGCCAGCCGCAATTGAACCAAAAGCATCCCTGGATCTATTAACATTGAGTTTTATATTACAAGGAGAGGCTTTATTCAAATTATGATCTCAACTGGATGGTCATTCTGAGTCTTTCTTTTGGCAGTAGCATCAAGCCATTCAGTAACATAATTCAAGATATAGCAGTAAAAGCATTATAAGGCTCATGGAAATCTCATTACAAACACTCTTATTCCTTAACTTTTGAAAGAACCAACATATGAACATAAACATGGCTGGCAATCCATTGCATACCTTGAAAGTAATCTGTCACATTAGCATCAAGCTGCAGTAGGCACTTTTGGCAGTGATCTTATCAACATGAAAAATAGCTAATATGAATACATGGAATGTTCTCAACCACCTGGCTAGGAAAGCAAGCATGAAGTAAAGTTGCATCGCAAGTTCGCAACCACTGTCATCACAGAGGCCTTGAACTAACATCGTGGTGAATAACCTTGGAACCACTAATATAGTTCTTCCTGCCATAATCAGTCTTCCTGCTGATCGACTGATCTATACACGAGGACCTTGTTAACAGTGCTTGCTTATATAAGTATTCTTAGTCACCCTAGAACGTGTCATCAGCATTCCAAGGATATACTTGCCCAAGTCCTTTAAGAGGAGAGGAGAGGTTATTGCTGATTTCATTAATTATGATTCGTCTAGTATTAGGAGAGCAACATCTTAAGACTTTCAAAATTAACATTGCAGCAGTATACCATCATACCATGGACTTCAGCTTGTGCCGTAGAGGCCGGCCTTCAAGAATAAAATGAGGAATTGCATGAATGCACACTATGGTATCATAAAAACTTAATAGTTCTTGTTTCTTTTCTAAGAAAATTTGTACTTGATCAATTTCGATGAGTTTTCAGTTCTGTGTCTTTCTAATCTCTACTTTGTCGATCTATTATACATGTGTTTATAAATTTGTAAATTGTTTCTAAAAGTTAATTAATAACTGTTCCATTGAAAATGCACATCTATGATCCTAATTAATAAGGGACCATATTGTGGGTTAAAACCTTCTGCAACATATGAAACACAGTTACTCATTTAAACTGGAAGGTAAATCTCATTGCAGCTACAGCAATGTGAAAGAAAGTCTAGTTAAGTGGAGTTTTCATATATAGTTGCTGTTTAACAGAACAAGTACATGAAACTCTGATGTGTAACAGAAATAGGAACTGAGTAACCAAGTTTAAAAATTTGATCTAGAAAATCAAGTGCACAGCTAAAGAGAGAAAAACCAATGCAATGTTGATTTCATTCAAAAGGAAAGGAATTGATTTACAAAGTAGTATGTATAGCCCATTAATTGGTTTACAAATGAAAAATGTACATACATGTAGGAGTAAAAAAAAAAAAAAAAAAACTATCTAGAGTCCTAGCTCCCTGTAACCACTTATAAAAGAAGAGGTGGAGGGAGATACTGACAATTTTCAATTCGATCACTAGTATTCAATTACAGAGCAACAGAGCCAAAAACTGATTGCTCTCCTCCTGAAACTGAATCATCTGGTCAGGGTGATCATCATTAGATACCAAGTTGAAGTTGTTGCCCTCATACCAAGTTGGGGTTTGTGCAAGTAATTCATCAATAGTAGAGAAATCAGGCTTCTCATCAACACACAGCTCAGGATAAAGCTCAGGATAATAACAATCTCGATCATCAACAAATGGATAGGGCAACACTACTTGCAGCAGTCCATGATCTTGATCCAACTCGTAATTGGTCTCTTCCACTTTGATCTGATCAACACTGCTGCCTTCTTGTTCCTGATCACAACTCTCTTCCTTTCTCTGCTTTTTCGCTTTAGGCTTTCCGGGTTGATCCACAATGGTCTCTCTCTTTTTGTCATCCCCTCTGGTCTTTTCAACAACATTGCTCCTCTGAGCAGGTGGTGCCTTTCTAGGGTTCTTCCTCAAAGCGCATAGTACAATATCAGAATCGTCATCAATGATCTGGTACTCTTGCATCAACCAAGCCTCGTTGTGACGAGAATCACAACCGCCCTCATATCGGAACTCCCTCTTGATCCCAATAACAACACTATCATCCTCCTGGTCAACAACTTCTTTCGAATACTGGCCGCTCCAAGTGCCGGAACCGACTTTCCGATCAAAGCGCTTGGCGGTGGGACTCAGCCTTCTGCGATGGGTGAAGAAATAGAGAGTCTTTTCATTCTCCACTTTCTGGGATTCAGCGCCGCCGTACATCTGCCAAACAACCCAGGGCTCATTTTCGCCGTAAAAATCAGGACAGTCGGAGACGAAGTCGGAGTGAAAGTGGTCACCCATGGAAATCCTGCTGTGGAGGTAGTAATCGAGGAGTTCGTGGTCCGTAGGATGGAACCTGACCCCGACTGGGAGACCTGATTCGTTGGTTGTTGAAGATCGATTCTTGAAATCTTGTTTGTTGGAGCGAATTGGAAGCCTGGACCTTAATGTGACCATGATTGCAGAAATGGAACAATTTCAGAGAGAAAAGCGGATTAGGGTTTCGGGAAAGAAAGAGAATTGGAGAATTGAGACAGAGATTGCAATAATAGTGAGTGAAGAGTGGGGGGTTTATAAGAGTAAACCTAATCCCAAACACAGTCGGAATTAGCTTAAGGCGGTTCACACGCTTTCACAGTTCACACGCGGTTTTGCGTAAAAAAGTCAAACAGTCAATGACTTCCTGGAATGTTTTTCCATTCCGCTCTGTGATCTTTTTTGCTTTTTTTGGATAATGCTCTGCGATCCGCTTATGACCGTTAAATAATGATGTCATACAATGTAATTAAACAGTTTTATATTTTCTTCAAATTGAAGGGAGACATAAAGGGATTGAGAGCAGTGTAGGGTTTAGGATATGGATCTTGGGACCAAAGAATTTCTGCGTCGGCGATTGAGGAGTTTATTTGGATGCTTGGCTCATGGGCTTTATTCTGGTGCTAGCAATTTGGGGATTCTTGGCGTCATTAGTCACAATCGATTTTATGATGCCAAGGATTTTAGGTATTGGCCGATGTTTGACGTCAACCGGTTTTTAAGGAAGTCCAATTCTTTGTTAGATGTTGTACCCCAGTCGTCGTAATTTTTTTTTTTAAATTTGAATTCTTTTTCTTTAGATGCTTTTATCTTCTCAATGTTCTTCTCTTGTCTGTGTGTCTACTTCAGAAGTAGCACAGAAAGGGTATCTATGTGCTAAATAAATGTTATTGACAGGCTTGATGATGTCCTATGTTTTATGTTTATAAGCTACATAGAGTAATGGCCCTTTCTTTTATGTTGAGTATTCATGTAAGAATAACATGATGTTTGTATCAATAAATTAGAAGGAGAGCATTTTCTTTTCATTCTTGCTGCTAAAAGGGCAATTTTTTTATAGTCTGGTATTGAAATGTAATCACTTCTTTGCTCTAACACATAGGAAGAAGCTTTGTTCTAGTGTAGGCACCCAGCATTTTGTCTTAGATAGAAATGTGTTCACCCAACTTTTAGAAGCTCTGTGTTTCAAGTAGCTAGCTAGTGTCATCTGTAGATGCTTGAAACAAAATATAATATCTCATAGTAGAGACACCAAGCTTATAATTCTTTAGTCTTTTTTCATACACACATCAAGTAAATGAGCGGTGTGAACAATACAGCAAGAAAAGGCATGTGGATGGAATCTAGAGCCAGAACATAATCTAAAATCAATCCTGCTTAAAACTGAGACTTCAGTGTCATCAAAATGTTTCCATATCTTTGAAGTCTCTTTTTGTTTTAGTAGTGCTAGTGGACTCAGTTTGTCCACCTTGATTATTGATAGAGATTAGGATTAGGCCGTGATGGAAGAGTCGGCATGCTTTCTTCCTCATGATCAATTAGGGAAGCATAATAATACAATCACTACAAGAAAAGTAGTCTACCACAACATCAGAATAACAACATGCTTTATATGTTCGTTGTTACTTACAGTATTCCACAACAGGCAAAGAATGTACGTTGTAGAAAAGCATTTATTACTATATGCGTCATTTGCATGTTGTTAATTTGGTTATCAACAACCTACTTTGCGTGTTGTTATCTATAAGTTGTCAATTAAGTTATCAACAAGCAAATATACATGTTATTAAAATTTTTTTTTGAATACAACATGTGACGAACGCTGTCAAAACTTTCAGATAAAAGATAATAATAAAAAATTATGAGGGGAGCTGTCCACTTTATTCTAAATTTTTAGAGGAAATTTGAAATTTCGTTGACCTAATTTTTACAAAGTGATAAAGGCGCTCGTCCCAAAATCTGTGTTCATCTCCCGCCATCAAAAGCTCTCGCCCTAGTCGACGGTGACCTTCATAATGTTCGACGGGGTCGGAGCCACCTAGTCGTTTCAGACCTTAAGCTACTTCTCAAGGTATTTTTCAAGCAGCTCTTCATTCTCAGTTTCAATTTCTCTCAAGCAACTCTCTCAAGCTCATATGTCTCTTTCCCTCACTCTCTCGCAGCTCAGATCAGCTCGCTTCTCTGTCTTTGATTCCCAAGAAGATCAGCTCGCTTTTCTCTGCGCATTACTCCCTTCGATTTCTGCAATGCTTCTCCGATTCTGATTACAGGTACTGTTTTTGGACTTCTTCTTCGTTCATGGCTGTGTTTTGGTTCGGAAATTGAATGGGCAATTGAATATATGAAATTAAATGGGCTTCTCTTTCTGTATCTGCAATTGATTAGGAAAGTTTAGTTAGCTGCAATCTATGACTAGTGTTTAGGATTTTGAGAGAATAGATAGAGCAAAGTAGCATGGAATTTTGACATTTATAGTTCTGCGAATTGTTTTCGTTTCGAAAATATATGAGGTAAATTGGAAATACCATGTGTGAGTTTGATTGGGGAAGGCCTTTAGTGTGATTTAACACATTTAGGCATATTGAAAATATATGAGCAGAAAGTATATGAAAATATATGAGCAGAGTTGCCAAATCTGCATATTGAAAAATTTCTGTGCATGATTGTTACCAACTCAGTCACAGAAAACCAGATAGATTAATATGTTCAGCAAGAAGTCTGTAATTTTACTGGTAATTGAGCTTCATAGTAGCTTATTGTTTTAGATACTTGTGTTTTGTGATTTATGGTGTTCATGGTGTTTGTGAGTTTGAATTTTGAATATTTGCCTGGACTGATTCTGTGTTTTTCTTGGCTTAGCTAAATAGATTAATACACTTATGCTTTGGATCAAAGCTTGGAAGTAATGAACCATGTCAAGTTTAAACAGTTTGACATGTCAAACCACTACTCTTTTTCTCATCATAGTCTTTTTTTATCAATGATCTGTAGTGTATGATTGCTCACATATGACTACCCCCTTGTGCCCCTGTGTCTTCTAATTCAATTATCTATGGAGTTACTTGATACCAAATTCTGCAAGACCTGACTTGTTGTAGAGCAAGTCATCACTCTGATTATAGTCATTACTGTTGGAATTGAATCTAAGTTATGTTGTAGAGTTACTAATACCGCGTCATGCTTTGCTATACTTTGCCTACTCCTTTCATATATCCTTTTTTTCCATCTAGTTTTTGCAAACCTTGTTCAGTTTACACACTATAAAGCTAGAAGCAAGTAGGTATTCAATGTAATCCCTACTATCTGGTTCAGCTGTAGGATTTTGGTGTATTTGAAATGCTCTAGTTCATGAATGGCAATAACATTGATTTAGCTATCTTGTGCTTGCAAGTGAGTAGTGTTGTTTTTTTATTTATTTTTTTTTTTTTGGCAAAATTGGGTTATTTACCCGACACATGGTTCAAGGCTAATAAAAGCTTGATGTATGGAGATTGGCTCAAATGCCCATGGATTTTAATTTTCTAAAGATTGCTTGGATAAGAAGATTAGATACGTAAAGAGTGTGATATACATATTTTGATTTGGTGGTACAGAGCCAGCCATGCATGCGGTATAAAGCCTTGGGGTATAGGGTATATTTAAGAAGTTTCTTCTGCAAAACTATATATATAATTCTGGGTATTGGAGCTAGAAGGGGATGTACCGAGTTGTCATCATAAATGGTCTTGGGGCAAGGTTTAGGCCTCTGGGGTGTCTTGCAAATAATTATATGATAATGCATATCGTTTATTCTACCTTTGAGTCAATTGGAGTCATAGGAGTTCACAATTGCATACTACATCTACACCATCAAAGTCAGCATCTATAGTTTACTGCAAACATTCATGTTGCATCTCCTCTGGAATAGTTGAGAGTATATTCAAAGTTGAACCCAATTCAATATATCACATTTTAATTATAAGTGAGATCAGACAGAGCTACACATTCATAATTTTTCTTCATAAAAATAAAATATGATATCTAATTAGTTCACTTTGATTGCTCATGTTGTAACATGTATTGTTCATACATTACTGTGTAGAGATTGTGATTATAAGAGATTTTATGAAGAACATGTTTTTATCAATTCATTTTGCTCTAGGCATTCCATTGACCATTTTTTGTGCGTGTTTTTTTTTTTTCCAAAGATAAAAGTGCAAAGCAATGAGATTAGTTTATATGTTACTAGACTTGAGTTAGGTGCTATTTGATTGTCAGTCTAGACTTTTCATTGTGCAGTTTGGGTGCAGTTTTGTTTCACTCTTGTAGAATGCATTTCATTGTGCCCTGTAATTTTCTTTTCGATTATTTAGTCATCTGTATGATTCTCCTGCCCCTTGATTATATTAAATTCCTACATCCTGATCATAGTTTACTAGAAACTGTGAAGCTTAATAAGTATTGTTTCATAAGTATAGGCAGTCTTTTTGCCAATTTGGTTTTTACTTTGGTCGCTCGGCAAATTTGTTTAGGATTATGGATTAGTAAGTTGCTCTATAGCTTATTGTTTTAGATACTTGTGTTTTTATGATCTTAGTTCATATATGATTGTGATCCATGTAGACAAAATACTGTCTGATTTGTTTGTTATATGTACTTTCAGTATGTTATATATTCATAGCATGCATCAAATTGTACACATACTTGGCTCTGAAGTTCTTAGCACATCTATTGTGGCCTTCAAGAAAATTGGAATTTGGCTTAATTATTTGTTCCCAAAGAAGCAGCATTTCTGCATGAATGAATGTGACGAAGCTGATATTGCATATTTTGTGAATCCTCTGTGAAATGATAGGATCAACATTTCTCATCCTTCTTTTCTGTTTTTCCTTTTTCTCTTTGGATTTGTATAATGCTACTACTATTGCTTCGTATCAATCTGGGATTGATTTTATGTTTCCTGATTTTATGTTTTTCCAATATTAGGCTTAGCAAGTTGACTTGGAGTCTTTGGCTGTTGAATTAGACAAGGAGAACAAGCGGCTTTTGAAAGAGAAGGTAATTGCTTTTGAATTAGACGAGGATTTCTTTTTGAGAAGGTCATCACTTGGTTGTTGCACTGAAACTTATTGTACATGGTATTTCAATTAGAATACTTGTCCTTGTCCTTATCCTTGTCCTTGTCCTTGTCAAAGTATTAATTGGTTCAGAAGGAATAGCAATTGAGTGGCATTGTGGTAGTGGTTTTTGTTAAGATGGAGAAAGAATGGCTGCAATTTGATAGATTTAAGGATTAATACAGAGTGGAAGCTCATATGTTTGTGGATAAAGCAAGGGAAGATTATGGGAATTCTGAAGATGAGATTATATGCCCATGTATCAAATGTAGAAACTCTGAACACCACCACTTTGAGATAGTCTATGAGCACTTGGTAACAAGAGGAATGGATCCTACTTACAGAATTTGGATTTGTCATGGTGAAACAGGAAGTGAATCCAATTATGAAGATCTTGAGATTCCTGAGACATATAAGTTGTTTAAGGATTTGTGTTTTCAACATGATGAAAATGATGAAGATGTAGATGACACTATTGAGACTAGAGAGGTAGAAATTTAAATTTAGTAAGACAAGCTGAAACTCCCTTGTTCTTTGGCTGTACAAACTATACGAAGATGTCAGCATCAATTGCTTTATTGAAGATGAAAGCAAGACACTGTTTGACTGATGTTGCTTTCGATGACATTCTTCGCATTAGCCGTAGTTTCTTACCGGAAGATAACACACTTCCAGAGTCCTTATATTCAATCAAGAAGCTAGTGAAGGCATTTGATCTTGGATATGAGAAGATACACGCATGTGTCAATGATTGCTGTTTATTTAGAAAAGATTTGCAGCAACTGGAAAATTGTCCAAAGTGTGGTGCTTCAAGATGGAAACTTAATGAAAGCAGTTCTAAAATTCAAAAAGGCATCCCTGCAAAAGTTTTGCATTACTTTCCAATAATAACAAGGCTTAGGAGAATGTTTGCTATTACTGAAACAGCAGAACAATTAAGGTGACATTCGAATAATAAGAGTCAAGATGGTAAGATGAGACATCCTATTGATGCATTAGCATGGGAAACAATAAATAGAAGGTGGCCATCTTTGCATTAGATCCTCGAAATATCAGATTTGGCCTTGCTACCAATGGGTTTAATCCATTTCGTGATCTTAGGTCTACGTACAGCTGTTGGCCAGTAATTTTGACAATATATAACTTGCCTCCATGGTTATGTATGTCTAAAGAAAGTCTCATGTTGACTTTACTCATACCAGGTCCTAAGCAACCGGGTAACGATATCGATGTTTATTTGGCACCACTTGTAGATGATCTAAAGAAGTTATGGAACCAGGGGGTAGAAGTGTAAGATGCATTTAGTCAAGTGACTTTCAACTTTAGAGCCATTTTGATGTGGACCGTGAACGATTTTCTAGCGTATGGAAATTTGTCCGGATGGCCTTACAAGGGAAAAGTTGCATGTCCTGTTTGTGGTGAAGAAACATGTGCTGAGTGGTTGACAAATAGTCGTAAATTTTCTTATATGGGGCATAGAAGATTTCTTCCTTCAGATCATCTGCTTCGTGAGGAACCAAGTATGTTTAATGGACATCCAGAACATGGGAGTAGGCCTAAGATCTCTAAGGGTAAGCAAATTTTTGAAGAGGTTAATACAATTGTGAATGACTTTGGAAAAAAGAATATAGCTGAAGAAACTAATATGGCAGACAACAAAAAGAAGAAGAAGAAGAAGAAGGGAGAAAAGGAGCAGACAAAGAAGAGGAAAAGAGGTGACGAAGAAAGGAAAAAAAAAGGTGAAAAAGAAGAGTGAAAGATGACCTCATCATGTGTGGAAGAAAAAGTCAATATTCTTCGAGTTGCCATATTGGAAGGTATCTCATTCTCACTACTAGAATTTTTGCCTTTAACATCGGCCAGAAACCGATGTTAAAAAAAAATGTACCGATGTCTTAGTGGGTGATGTTAAAGATTGGGAAATCCTAGACATTGGTTTTTAGCCGATGTTAAAAATGACTCTAGACATCAGTTTCTTATAAGCTCCCGATGTATAAAATGACTCTAGACATCGTTTGATTTATAAAAAACTGATTTTGTTTCCTACTATGACATCGTTTTACATAAGAAATTGATTTATATATCAATATTAGACATAAGTTCTATAGATAGAACTGATGTCCTTTGTCATTTATAACATCAATTTGTTATTTCAAGTTGTGGTGTTTTCGTTCTTTTTGCTTCAATTTCTATTTTAGAAATGATTACTAAATCAGTTTCTTTGTTAGAGAAGTTTCACAATGAGAATACCAGTGGTAAGCAAAAGAAAATTCTCATTAATACTATTGATAAAAGAGTACAAAGAGTAGGGAGAAGGGGACGTATGGCCTAAACTTCTCCATATACAACAACAAAAGAAAAGAACAACATTGAAGTCTTCTAAATAAACCATATGAAGACAAAAACGGTTTGTAGATACAGTAAAACGAAAAAGGAAAAAAGTAACACTTTGTTATAAGATAAAAATACTTGTAACTTGAGTTTCCAGTCCTTGGTGTAGCTGCAAATGAACCTAGCAAAAATATGTGCCAATGAGTTGAGAACCAGTTTCATAGATATACGTATAAAGAATAAATGTAATAAAAGTGAGAAATGAGAATCAAGAATTTTGACAGATCTCTTTAGATATCAGGAGGATAATATATCTGGTGCGTTGGAAGCTTGCGCTTTTTATACTCTTCAATATCTCTTGCCTTGACGTCTTGCCTGTAAGTAAGAGCTCGACAATCATAAAACCTGCCTTAAGATGGAACATTCCTCACTATCAAATACTTGCCACAAATAATTAGATCAATAAGATGTCGAAATCAAATTTATACAAACTGGAACAGAAAAGAAAAAAACACCAATAGACCTTGATTCGTCACAGACTGTGTAAACACGAACAGCATGAGGCTCGTCTTTGTATCGAGGCATTTGTTTATCACTAAAACAGAGAAATAATCACCAATTACTCAGCTATGATTGAAACGGAAGAGGCTGTAGTAGTTACTATTACTTTGCATGATATTATTGGTCCTGCTCTTCAAACATAACAAAAAATTGTATTACGTCCATAAGAAAGCAGACAACCGGAAAAGAAAAGAACATTTTCACCAAAATAGGGGCAAATACAATTTTCTATCAGCTTTGGTTCAATATTTGACACTAGAAAGTCCTAATCATGTGGATAAGAAACCATTTACTTTCCTCTGTCTGAAATGACGAAGGCTGGTTTTTCTTGCACAAGGAAACAACTTTAAATTCTAAACTACTCCAGCATGATGGAAAGATGAAACTGTCCTTTTGATAGTGCTGCTCAAAATTCATTTCAGCATGTTTCTGATCAAACTCAGTTTCAAATCAATACTAGGCAACGCTACTCATGTTTTCACATTCCCTTCAAATATTTTAGTTTCAAATTTGTACATTTTGAAGCAAACATGCATGATTCACTCTCTTTCATATTGTTCCAAGCAAAACACAAGCAGCTGGAAGAAAAGCACAACATAAAATGTAGCAAGAATATACATGTCAAAGCAGATATACAATCAAGAGACCCTCTCTAAAAAATAAAAGAATAAAACAACCAAAAGTTTCATATATATATATATATATATATATATATATCTCACTCCTCTTCACATTCTTACTTTTCAACTCTATGAAGAAATCTCAAAAACACAGCTGTAATAACTCCACACAAATTTTCAAACACAGCTAGCCAATTTACCCCAAAAAAGAAGAAGAGAAAATCAAACTCATTTGCAGCAATCGTTATCCAATTGAACCCAAATCACACTCCGTGCATATAAATCCAAATTCCAAAACAAAATCAAATTAACCAAACAAAAGAAGAGAAACTCACCAGTTTAACTCTTTATAGCGTTCACATAATCGCCTGAAACCAATACTAATCGCTTTGGTTTGCAGCTGAAGAAAGAGAATCGATTGAGGAGATTAGAGCGCCTGAAACCAATAATACAAATTACCTCGGAAACTCGAAGCACACTTCTTTCGGAGTTGCTCCAATTCGTCTCCGAAACGGGGGCCTTGAACTCGGAACATCTACCATCTTTGAGCCCTAACCCCTCGCAATAGAGGCGGAGAAGGGTCGGGTTGTGGTCGGAGGCAGAGAAGGAAGAAGAGGATGGTTCGATGCCGTTCGGAGATGGAGGAGGAGGTTGGGTGCTGAACAGAAAGGAAACAAGAACTCAGATTCATGGAGGAGAGAAAAAGTGGATCTGGAGGACTCTCTCTCCTCCGTCACGATCTCCAACCACCGGAATGGGCTCACTATAGTCACTGTCTTCTTCGCCTTCCTCCGACGAGTCAATGCCAGGCTGCACCTCTGAGATGAGCCACAAAGATTTCGGGGGGGGGGGGGGGGGGGGGGGTGGTGGGGGGAGAGAGGGAAAGAGAGGAGGAGAGGGATAGGGTTTCGGGGAAGGGCGAGAGAGAGAGAGTGAGTGAAGTAAAGTGGGAAAATTTTGTTCCCCGCGTGTACGAAATTTTCTAACTTTAAGTCTTTCCGCATTTTCAAAAATTTTAGAATCAAAATATAGACATCAGTCAACAGTAAAAAATGATGTCAATTATATACATATAAATCGGTATTTGAGGAATTGATGTTAATGACATTTTTTTACATCGCGTGAATTCCTCACCGATGTAATTGTCATGATGTCTAAGAGCAAAATTCTAGTAATGTCTCTTACAATCTTAGCTTTAATATTCTGAATTGTATTTGATTCCAGAATATTTGAGCTCATATTTTGGTGCTTCTATAGAGCTTGAAATTCAATATGTTGTTTCTATATGTATTTCATGTTGGTTGCTTGACTTGCCTCCTACGGCTGACCGCTTCGTTGAATTTGAGTCCATTTTGATGTTTATGTTTATAGTCCATTTTGATCGCCTTGGTTGAATGTTTATAGCTTTGTTTTTATTTCTATTTTTTGTCCTGCAAATATTTATTTTTGGTGTTGAATGTGGCTGGATTGGTTTTTAATGTAACAGATTTGTTAATACTATTACTACTAAATCCCTTCATGTAATTCTTTCTTGAACTTTTTGATTTGCAGGTTCTCCTTGTACATCATAACTTGGACGTAATGCATATCGAGAAGAATATATGTGATAGTATCCTTGGTACACTTTTGAATTTGAAAGGAAAGTCTAAAGATGGTCTCAAGTCTTGTAAAGACCTAGAACTTTGTGAGAGTGTTTGGTTATCATGTTTTTGTATTCATTGTTACAACTCTATATGATATTGTATTCATTTAATCTTCTTTTATTTGAATTCTGAATATTGCAATCTTCTTTTTTCCTAAGCTTACTATAGCCACTGAAATTTGGCTTAGGAAATCTATCAATTTATTCTTCTTTTTTTCTTTTTCTTTTTTCTGCTGAAGTGTTCCAAGAAGGCTTCCAAGAGGAAAAAGTTTATGAGGCGTGCTCTAGTTGCTGCTTCTCTCAACTCTGGAAATGCAGGAATTAGGATAGCAGAGGAGCAAACTAGTGATGGAGATAACCAGCCAAATGAACGAGCAGCACATTCTTAAGGAGTGATTAACAAAGGAAAAAAGTCAAGGAAACAGCACAAGGGTAAATAAAAATCTGTAGTCCAAGACACTGATGGAATTGATGAAGTTATATCAAGCAATAGGAGGGTCAATGATACATCAGCTGAAGTGGAGAGTTATGTAGAAGAGTCACATACAGAGAGACCACAATTTGCAGAACCAAAAAAGAAGCGAGGTCCAACCACAATGGGAATTATTCCTGAAGGCCAAATCACAAGGATGAATGTCACTTTCAATGCCAACAGACAACCTTATGCCAACAATTCTTGGGCTCTTGACAAGAACACATATCCCAGTTACCCATCCAACGTGGAAGAATCTTGATCCCACCAAGAAGGACGATGTTTGGAAATTAACTCAGGTTTGTTTATCCCTTTTTGCTTATTTGGTTTTATATTGGAAATCTGACTTTTATTGAGGAAATTTGACATGAAAATATTTGAAAAAAATGTAGCAATACCTCATTGTGGATCCGGTGCATAAAGGCATGGTTTACAGAATGCTTGGAAAATATTGGAGACAATATAAGTGTGCAGTTACAAAAAAGATTCTGAAAGCAAGTAGGAAAAAGCATAAGAAATGTGCAATTGACAAGGTCAAGCCAGTAAATGTGAAATCTCAGATAGAATGGGACAACTTTGTGAAATACAGATTGGATCTGATTTTCGGGTAAATTTCTCCTTCTATTAGATGCTTTTTGGACACATGGTATTGCATCATTAATTCATGATCTGTTAAACCATCAATGTGTGTTGCTGTGCTTTCTGGGTGTGTTATTTATATCTATGCTTTGTGGGTGTGTTACTTAGATAATTGTATACAGCTGTTAAGTGAGAAGTTCAGAAAAATGCGGAAGAAGCAAGAGTACACTCACACATTGAGCCGAATGGGTTATGCACGCTTGGAGCACAAAATGTTACGGTTTTCAAGCGTATAAGTAAATATATAGCTGTGCACTTTTTTATAGTATAGTGAATTCTTTATACTTAAGAGTAGTTTCCTATTGCATCATTGTTTAGAAAAAGGAAAATCCTACTGAAGAAATAACAAGAGTCAAATTGTGGACTAAAGCGCATGAGAAAGGCGGTAATCCTGTTAATGAAGTTGTTGGTGCCATATTGGTAAGAAAGTTGAGCTCTCTGATCTTTTGGTTTTAATCAAAAAAGGTTCTTCTTTTTTTTTTGTGCCATAGCTGTGTTTCTCAAATATTGTTGTTGTCTGCACTGTTGTTATACTTTTACCTTTCCTATACTGAGATCATGTTGCATGTTTATAGGAAGGTTTAAAAGAGTGTAATGAGTCACAGGAGAACCCACCATCTGCAAATTCCATAAGGGATGATGCACTTGCAAGAGTTTTAGGACCTGAAACTCATGGACGAGTTCATGGGCTTGGGTTTGGTGCTACACCATCTCGAGTCAATGCTACTATTCAAGGCAGTGCAAAGGTTAAAGAACTTGAAGCTATTGTATTAAGTCAATCACAGAGGCTTGCTCAGGTTGAAGCAAAGCTTGAAGCTCTTTTAAAGGCCACTCAGGAGGTACAAATCTGCCCTTGAAACTTGAATGCATTATCACTCTTCGCTTTGGATTGTGGAAGTTGTATGAACGTTGTGCCAATATTTTCTAAGTTTAAAAATCTCTTATAAAGACTGATTTTTCTGGTTAATCAATGAATCACTAACTTCAAATATGGATTAGCCTTGTGAGGTTAGGAATGATTAGCTGGGTACATGCATTACCTGATTTGTATAAAGCATTGTATTCTTTTTCTTTCTGATTTGTTTGGCATGCTTATCAGCTTTGGTGGCAGAGTGCATAATCTAATGTGTCTTGAACTAAATGTTATACAGGGACCTTCTCAACAAAACAGAAACTTAGAGAAAATGATAAATGCACATGCAACTACTTCTTAGGTATGTAATCTCTGCTATAATTTGTAAGATTTACGAATTTTAGGTGATACAACTTCTAGTTAGATGTTTAAACCAATATTTGATTCTCTTAATTTCTTATATTTGTAGTCACAACAATCAAGTCGACCAATCAATGCTCCAAGCAATGATCTTGAAAATAGAAGATGTGCACTTTTTAATTGGAACAATTATGAAGAAGATGAAATGGTGGCTAAAGGGAAGATCTCTTCAACAAATCCAAGTACAAGAGTTCATTGTGTGCCTCTTGGACGAGATTGTTGGAAGGTTTGGTTTGATGTGGTGTTTGATGAGTATCAGACTATGGAAGTGTATAGAGCAACCATGGATGCCAAACAACTTGGTGAAGCTGTAGGAAGCACTCTTGCATGGCGCAAAAGCTCCATTAAAATGCTCCCTTAGTAGTTGAAGTAGCAGGTACATTTTGCTTTACTAGAGAATTTATGTAGGTCAGGAAGTACCATGCATGTTTGTCAATGCTGATGAACAAAGAATCCAGTACTTTGTCATGCTTGTTTTGTAAAGAACATATGTATAAGAGAATGTGGCACTCTTAATGGAATGTATATTTTTCATACATGGTTAGTGTGTACTAATACTGGCATGTGAAAGTGTTTAAATAATGGTGAATGCTTATAGAGGTACAGGAAAGCATAGCCCAGTAAATTGGGTGCAATAATATATACTGAAACGTTATAACAACGTATTCAGTAATATGACAACATTTCATGTGTGCTATTGAAAACTAAAGACAATACGCTGAGAGCGTTGTTAAAACTTACAACACGCGCTTGAAATGTTGTCAAAAAGTTATGACAACATGCAAAGCTCATTGTTGAATAATTACAACAACGTGCTTCGCCTCTTTTTGACAACGTGCAAACGGCGATGTTAAGGACTCGGGGACTTTTAATGACTCTGGCATCTAGAACATGTGTCAAACGTTGTTGAAAGTGATTGACAGTGTGAATTGCATCTTGTTAAACATGTTTTTTCTTGTAGTGAATTGATAATATAGCTCTGGAGACAATAATGACTTATATTAAGACCATCAGAATTGTAAACTTGTGTAGAGTTAACAGCCTTGTATATAATGTGTCGTACCTTTGCAAGTTTTCACAATGCTCCAAACTGCCGAAGAGTAAAATTATCAAGTCTCTCTTGACTTGTATGCCGCTTTTTTTAGTTGAACATGGCTATAAAAAACTTATATGCATAATGAATGATGGCTAACGAGATATTAAGTGTGATTTTGTTGCATTTTTTGCTAATTGAATGTTAAACTTATTACAGTTGCTATCTATTGTTAGTGGTCCTACCCCTGGTTAAGAATATCTTCCTTTGACAGATCATCGGAAGAGTTTGCCACAGAATCAGTTGTTGCTGGACTAGTCTTATAGAGCTGTCACATTGGTTCTATTGAACAAGAGGAATCCTCAAAACAAATTGAAAGATCCCCAAGCTATCAAATCTCGCAGGTCATCCCATAAAGAAAGAGGTAACGCAGTCATAAGAAGAAAAGAAATCTGATAGACCTCGAAGATGATGGAGTTGCATGACACCACACTAGGCAGGTTGATTCAGTTTCAGCAGTCGTCATTTAAAATATCATTACATTACTTTTTTCAGTCAAATGCTTACTATCATATTTTCCCAGGTTGAGCTCTCAGAGTATTACCTATGAAGGGTTCGGATTTGTTGGAAATATCAGTTGAGTTCATTGGTACTTGGTGGAGGCTCTTTTTATGTGTTAAGAAGCAGATCATTTGGGGAGTCCAGAAGTTTGTAGCACCACTATCAGGCTTGGCGTTTGGGGTTGACACTTGGCAATTGGAAGCACTCAATTGATGTGGGAGCCGAGTCATAGATTTTATTGGGTTCCATTTGGGGTTGACATTGTTCAATCATTCAGATGTCGATCTTGAAATCAAGATGGGTGAAAGAAAAGCAGGTCGTATGTGGCTGACTTATATTCCATTATCTACTCTAATAAAGGGAAGGGATCAAAACTGTTGGTGGCGTTATGAGTGCCGATGAGAGTGGCATGCCGATGGTAGACTGGCTTTCGTGTGCGAATCCTGAACAAAAGAGGCCTCATACTCGAGCCACCGACGCCTATCATCATCAACAAGAGCAGCAGGAGCAACCATTTCCTTCGAAACGACACTACACTGAGGAGCAAACATCAATGCCTCCCATCCCTATCATCGATGACGACGACATTTCTATTCCCTCACAGTCGACTCTCGCGAATCTATAGTCTACCTCACCATCAATTCCAGACATCCAACAATAATACCACGCATTTAGATATGTTTCAGGTTCGGCTTTCATCTCTGTTCTAAAATTCCGCAGATTTGATGTGTTTATAGGAATGAGGTTAGAGGTTCTGGAATTTAGCTAGGCAGTTACAAAATTTGGAATTTAGTAAACTGCATTAATTAATCAGCATATCATTAATCTGAACTCAACATTTACAAGATGTACTTGCACCTTAAGAAACAGGAGCAAATGCTTATATCAGGAAACAGCATCGGTTTCAAATTAAGGTTTCCATCACTAGTGCCAATTTTAATTTCTAATGTGTTCTTGGAAAACTCTGACTGCTTGTATTCCATTGCAGAGATCAAGTGGGGTGATTGACAAGAGTTTTCCAAGTATAAGCAAGTAACATGAGGCCCTTTAGAGTCTCCTACTAGATCAGGCTCTCTCAATCAAATTTTTCTATTCATCAGAACTGATCAACCTGTAAGCATATATATGTATAACTCTTAGAATTGTGTCATTTCCTATTTTAAGTTTTGTAACTTAGAGGAAACATTAAAACAAATCAGTTTTACAATAACAGTGTGCAGATTTCAGTGTGCAGATTTATTTTATCATAATCCTACATTCAGAAACAGCAGATTAATAAGACAAATGGAAAGTTGAAAGAATAGCTCATTTTCATAGGTTCCTCAATTTTAAGACCTATACATTGAGGTCTTAAGTATCTTACTGGCATTATCTTAATTACATGGAGTCCGCTTCAATTGAATCCTGACTGTTATTTCACCCTGTGTAATGCATTATAGTAGTCAATATTTAGATCAGAATGGGGAAATATAGATGAGGCTGATTCAAGCAGTAAAGAATATGCACTCTTTTGATTCGGGTGATAAGACATACATCGCTGTACTATCTGCGAATCTATGATGAGGCTGCTGCTTAGAAGCCAATATGTATATATTGTGGACATATGAAGTCAATGAAGGCTTCAGGCTTTGGATCTGGTATGCGCCTGAGATTGACTACATGAAATTGTGGTATCAAAAATGTTGTAGTTGTCCTCAATTGATTGCATTGTTGTAGGAAAATATTGGTGGTAATCAGTTAGCTAGGACATGCAAATTAAGGTAGTTCATACAACTTGGTTGATATGATCCATTATATCATTTGTTTCTGGTTCATTTTCTTTGCTTTAATTTTGTCACTGTGTTGCTATATGATTGATATCATGCAATTTGTTTGTGTTTTCCATTTGCAGTGGGGACTACAGATTTTCCAATCAGAAAGGTTACCGACTCTACCCAAGTTACATGCTGATTGCTGACCTAACTGAATTTGAGATTACCGCAATCTCCTCTAGCTGTACTCTTGCCTATGCTCTTTCCCTAGTAATTCTAGGCTCAAGCTACTGATCCCGCCCATATGTTGTTGCTGACAATTTAATTTATCAATACATATTGTTGTAGTATAAATGTATAATACTATATATGTATATATCATGTAACAAATACTTAAAAAGTATAGATAGGTACTTGAGTGTATAAACATAGGTACTTGAGTGTATGAAGACTTATGTAAACATGCTTTACCAAGAGGCAACAAGCATGACAGAAATCATCATCAAGATGGTGATTATTTTGGTTTTCTCTCTGAGCTTTCACACTACAAATGTATTCCTATAAATACCCCATTGTTTGAGATGAATAAACATAATTGAAATCTCCATTCTCTCTGAAACATTACTCTCTCTCTCTCTGTGTCAATTTAGCTTGTTCTTAAACACGTTATCAACACGAAGTTGCTCTAGAATTAGAATCGAAAATTGACAAGAGAAGAGTTCATCATCAATCGAAGTCATTTTTCCAAACCTACAAAAAATCCCCAAACCCTAGCTTATATCAAAGCCCTTGATTCCAGAAACCTGGAACCAGCCTTAGAATAGCCGGAACCGGCCGAAAAAGGCCTGAACCTGCTGCCAGAAGCTGTGAACACGAACTGGACCACTGCCCGGTGCTGCCGAGGTCTTGCCGAGACCTGCCAAGAGCTGTGCAGCAACTGCCTAGACGTTGCACAGCAGTTGCCGACATATCTGTCGACAGATCTGCGGGGCAACTTTTTGACTACTTTTCCGGCGACTTTTTGGACGATTTTTCTCGATTTTTCCCAACGATCCTCTCCGATCACCTCTGATAATTTTTCCGGCCAAATTTTCCGACAACACTATTTCAAGGTATTCTTTACTAAAAGTTCCCGTTTTTGAGTTTTTATTCATTTTGTCTCCTTTTTCATTTTTCTCGGGAACTTACAATCAAAAGCAGAATTATAGAAATTCACGCCAAACGAACTAAGAGCGTCTGTAATCAATTAACTAAGAGTGTTCACAATGATTCTTGGAAATTGATTTCTTGGTAGCATAGCTCGGAAATCTTATTATTTTTCGTGGAAGCTTAAACTCCAAAACTAATATTTTCTTATCTTCAAAGATGTCGAATGAACCTAGACTCGATTTTCAAATCCTTGACTCAATAGGTTCGGATTACCATAGGTAAAAAACCGACTTTGAGAACCATCTCACATCGAAAGGGATATTGCAAATCATCCATGCACCAGACCCGACCCTTACGTTCCCTCGAACACCCAAAAGGCATGCACAAGCAATCATCTTGATGCGACGTCATATGGACAAAGCACTCAGATTAGAGTACATGTCTATCAAAGATGCAAAGGGTTTATGGGAGGTGCTACAAGAGCGCTTTAACAATATCCAAGATTCCCTACTCCCTGACTTGAAGGTTCAGTGGAACGCTGTACGCTTCTCTGACTTCAAGTCTATTGCTAAGTACAATTCAGAAGCTCTTCGTCTCAAATCCATGTTGAGGTTATGTTAAAAACCTCTCACAGAAGAAGAGCTAATTGAGAAAACTCTCTCCACCTTCCCCGTTGCAGCAATTTTGCTATCAAAGCAGTATCGCACTGAAGTAAATGTTGGACGAATTACGAGGTTCAATGAGCTCATTAATGTTTTATCGGTAGCCGAAAAGCACGAAAACATTCTCGTAGTTTGGTAGTTTCTGAAAAACTTGACATGCAGTTCATGGATGTGTTTAAAGCATATCTCAATGGGGATCTAGATTCAGAGATATATATGAAGGTTCCAGATGGTCTTCAATTACCCAAATCAAGTAGCTCTAAACCACGGAGCGTGTTTTCAATAAAATTAAGACACTCACTATATGGATTGAAACAATCTGGACGGATGTGGTATAACCGTCAAAGTGACTACTTGATTGGGAAGGGATATGTTAACAACGAAATATGCCCTTGCGTGTTCATTAAAAGGACAAGATCCGGATTTGCAATTGTAGCAGTTTATGTCGATGACATGAACCTAATTGGAACTTTAGATGAGTTAAAAGAAACTACTACATATTAGAAATCTGAATTTGAGATGAAAGATCTCGGGAAAACACGGTTTTGTCTCGGAATAGAACTCGAGCACCGTAATGATGGGATTATGATCCATCAGTCAGCATATACTCAAAAGTTACTAAGGTGCTTTAATGAAGATAAAGCAAAGCCTGTGAGTACTCGTATGATCAACCGTAGTCTTGAGCCCATGAAAGATCCGTTTCGTCCAAAGGATGAGAACGAAGATTTATTAGAGGCTAAAATACCATATCTAAGTTGGATAGGCGTATTATTGTATTTAGCTCAATGCACAAGACCAGATATCTCATTTGTAGTAAACTTGTTAGCTCGACATAATTCTGCTCCAACACACCGCCATTGGATTGGTATAAATACAATCTTTCGATACCTAAAAGGTACGATTGATATGGGCTTGTTTTATCCCTACAAAGAGAAAAGAAATGTGAACGCTGGCAACACTCTCCATAGTGGCCGACGTTCTCCTCCTCCCCTCCATCAAAATGATAATGATGTTCTGATGGGCTTTGCTGATGCAGGGTATCTCTCTGACACTTACAAAGGTCGCTCCCAAACAGGTTATGTCTTTACCATGGGAAGCACCGCAATATCTTGGAGATCTACAAAACAGACTCTTGTTGCTACTTCCTCAAATCATGCAGAGATTATTGCACTACATGAAGCCGTGCATGAGTGCATATGGCTAAGGTCTATAAATAGACACATTCGAGGAACTTGTGGTTTGAAATTTACCACAAATGAACCTACATGCATTTACGAGGATAATGCAGCTTGTCTTGAGCAAATGAAATTAGGTTTCATCAAAGGCGACAATACAAAGCATATATCGCCGAAATTCTTCTACAATCATCAACAACAAACACTTTTAAATATTGAAGTAAATCAAATCCGATCAGAAGATAATGTAGCTGACTTATTTACTAAGTCGCTACCAAAATCCCCTTTTGAGAAACATGTAAGGAGCATCGGATTGAGAAAGATATCCGAACTCCCACGATCTTCAAGAGGAGTCTAAATCAGGGGGAGTATCCAGAAACATACTTCACACTCAACACGCGTTGTGCTCTTTTTCCCTTTCGACTAGAGGTGGGTTCGGTTCCGATCAGTTCGGTTTCAGGTCATAACCGAAAACTGCACCGAATTTAGACTCGGTTCGGTTCGGTTCGGTTTTGAAATTTCCGACGGTTGAAACCGAAAACCGAACCGGACCGTTCGATTCGGTTCAGTTCGGCCCATTTCGGTTTTTTTTTTTTTTTTTTTTTTTTTTAGAAAAACATATTTCACCATTCCTACTTATACATCTTGTAGTCTTGTACTCTTTCATTATTGTAAATCTATAAGTAAGAAGTTTTTTGTTTCTTAATAAAGAATTGAGTCTAAAATTTTTAATGTCCAATTATCCATCAACAATATAGTTCATCAATTTAGCATCAACATATGAAAATATGCATGAAATGGTAAAAAAAATATAGAGTCCAAAGTTTATAAAGTCCATCAAGTCATCAACACAAAAAGAATGAATCACAACCATCAACATATGAAGGAGGGCAGTAGGGCATGATCTCAAGCTTGGAAAGATGAAGTGTTCGACTTTGGAGGTAACATACCACTCCGACTACTTCCCACTGCAGCTCCATATGGCATCTTAAGTAACTCTACATTGACATAAGAGAATCACAAAAAGATAAACATTAGAAACGAAACACATACAATCATATATAACATAAATATTACTTCATTAATCCAAAAAACTTTAACTAAGAAAATAGAAACAATTACCTCTTTCCGCTTCTTCACACAACTCCATCTCCTCAATAGTAGGCATATGATGTAGATACACATTTTCACTCCTAAGCCAATTTTGTGTACATATTAATGCCTCTACCATTCTAGGACTTAAGGAGCTACGGTATGGATCAATAATTCTCCCGCTCGTGCTAAAGGAAGATTCCGAAGCTGTGGTTGACACTGGAATAGCTAGAATATCCTTTGCAATGCGGGCCAATTTAGGATATTTACAAACTCCATTCACCCTCCACCAATCCAACAAGTCAAAGTCTTCACCATCTCCTTCAATAGGATCTCCAAGATACCTATCCACATCATTGTTGACTATCTCGGCTTTCTTTGCTCTTCTCCTTTGCTCCTTCTCTTTCAATCTCTTTTCTAAATCCGTTAGACTCTTACTTGAAGAAGAGATCCCCTCACTTGATACTTGAGGACGACTAACACCAATAACACCACTTTTCCTTCCATCTTCCTCATATACCTTGTAAAGCTCATACAAGAGATCTTTCACACTTTGTGTGTTAGCTTCTACATTTTCATCCATATCCCCATCTAGAATCTCAAAATAGTCAACAACTTTCTCAAGTTTATGACGTGAATCAAGAACAATAGCAATGAATATATAGTGATTTAACCTCTCAAAACTACCCCAATACTTTTGAAACTTGTCTTGCATGGGTGATGCAATCCCACACAAACATGGATTCTTTTGTTCTTGCAAGAGACCATAAATAGAGAGTAAATCACCAAAAGTATTATGAACGGTAGGAGAATTAGAACAACATACCTTCAAAGTGATTTCATAAAATGGTCTCAAGAAATCCAGAAATTGTCCCCCATACTCCCAATCAACACTTGTCGGTGGCCCTTCTTTTGACTTTTCACCCTTGGCACCTTCAAGCCATGCACAAAAATTACCCCCATCTTCATCCACCATTCTATCAAAAGCTTTTTGGAATTTCAAAGCCCGTTCTAACATCAAGAATGTGGAATTCCACCTAGTAGGGACATCCAAAATCACAAGCCCTTTGCACTCAAGTTTCACCTTTTCAACACATTCCTTGAAAAAATCAAGCCTTTGTGGGGAGGATCGAACATACCTCACTGCATTACGAATGGCACCAATAAATAGCTTCATCACACTCAACCCATCATGGACAATCAAGTTAAGAATATGGGCCACACACCGCACATGCAAATTCTTCCCTCCATGCAACACTGCATTAGGGACACCCCAATCACCTATTCTCTTAATCAACTCCTTTAATGCAACATCATTTGACGAAGCATTATCAACGGTGAATGTGAGAATCTTCTCTATACCCCATTCCAACAAACAATCCTCCAATAGCTTACCTATAGCCTCTCCCTTATGATTTGGAATCACACAAAAGTTTAAAATTCTTTTATGCAACACCCAATTATCATCAATAAAATGTGCAGTGAGAACCATATAATTAATGTTTTGAATAGAAGTCCATGTATCGGTTGTAAGAGACAACCTATATCTACTCAATTTATCCATCAATTTTTTCTTTTCCCCTAAATAAAGCTTAAGGACATTTTTTGCTATTGTCTTACGGGAAGGAATTCTCCAATAAGGAAGAGCTCTACTCATAAAACGCCTAAACCCCTCTCCGTCCACATGAGAAAATGGTAACTCATCTAATATTATGTACTCCACACATAACATAGATAGCTCTTCTTGAGTGCAATCTACAGTACACAACTCAGTAGTTGATTTCTTAAAACATAAAATCTTTTGCCTTTTAGCTTTCAACATCTCAATATTAGGGGGATACTTTAAACACTTATCCATATGATTTAGAAGGGATGTTGTACCATTCTTCCTAGGATCAGCATAGTATTCTTTTCCGCAATAATTACATTTACCCTTAATTCTACCATCCACCACATTCCTCTCAAAATGATTCCAAATATCTGACCTTTCTTTTCGTTTCAATGCCTCAAGGATGCTTTCCACACTTCCATCATCTTCAAGCTCGGTTGCTTGACTTTCTTGAGTTCCTTGAACTTCTGGAGTTGCAGCAGAAGTTTCTTTATGGGGAGGTTTTGGTGTTGTAGATTCACCAACACTAACGATCATTTGCAAAATAGAACCCAAACTACAGTAAGAAACAAAAACATAAACTGCAGTAACAAACAAACACATAAACTGCGGTAACAAACAAAAACACAAAACTGCAGTTCCAAATCCCATAGCACTAAAAAGAAAGAAAATTGATACCTGAGATGAAGAGGTTGATTTCAAATTACCACCGATACTAGTAGTAGCAGATTTAGATTGCCTCCTCATAATGTTTGCTACTAATTACTCCTATTCAAATTCAATGAGTTGCAATTAGCTCACTGCATAAAAAATAGTCTGGTATGAGGTATTATTAATATTAGCCATTTAGTTTACAGGCGTAGTCAATGATTCAATGAATCAAACTATTAAGTATTAACAACCACCTTTTACTCCATTATACAGTGATTCAATCTATTAACAATGAATCAAGCTTTCAAGCTCTATAATCATTAAATCATTAATTCCATTATACAATGATTCAATCTATTAACAATGAATCAAGCTTTCAAGCTCTATAATCATTAAATCATTAATTCCATTATACAATGATTCAATCTATTCAATCTATTAACAATTAATCACCAATTCACAATGCACATCAAAGTATCAAAATTCAAAACTGCTTCAAATCAGAAACGGCCAATCTCAAAATCAAACTAAGCGGAAACCACCTGCACATTTGTTCTTCACATTTCACACTTCAAACCACCTGCACTAAGCACTTCAAATCACAGAAAATGGAAACCAATTAGGGAGTTCATCATAGAAACTCAGAAAGAGGAAACCATCAAACTAATTATGAAATCACTGAAGATGCTTACCAGATTAGAAGAGAAGATTTCCGGCGAGGTAGTGAGGGCGAGGCTGTGAGTCTGTGACTGCTCCGATTTCGTTGGGGGCCTCAGTGACGGGGCGACGGCGAGGACGCGAGGGCAAAGACAAGGACGCGACGACTATGACTCGACGATAAGGACGCCAGGGCTCCGACGAGGACTCGAGGGCAACGAACTAATGAAGAGGACGTGACGGCCACGGCGAGGCACTGTTGTGTGATGACTTGGGCACTCAGGGTCTCGGCCTCCGAGGGCGACGGCGAGGCACTAATGAGTGATGACTTGGGCACTCGGGGTCTCGAGTTCTAAGGGGCGACGGTGATGACTCGAGGGCGACGAAGACGACTCGATCACTACGACTTGACGGCGACAGAGAGGATGCGAGATTGTGAGATTGCAAGGGGCTCCGAGGGCGACAGCGAGGACGCGAGGGGCGCCGGCTAGGACGCCAGGGCGCCGGCGAGGACTCGAGGGTGACTGGATCTCGGACACTCGGGCTGAATGAACGATTGGTTGGATGGGTCGAAGAGATGAAAACTCGAAGACGAAGAGTCGAAGAGAGAGGCTAGAAGAGGGACTGAGGGAAAGTGAGGCAGACTGGCTGAGTGGTTGACCTTCTGACTTAGGGTATCTCCGTCTTCAAAACGACGCCGTATAAGGTAAGCACCTGATCCCAAAACGACGCCATTTCATTCAAGTTCGGTTCTCGGTTCGGTTCCGTTTCGGTCCGGCCGAAACTGAAAACCGAACCGCACAGATTCGGTCCGGTTCAGTTTTTGCCCTTCGGTTTGGTTTTTCTCCGGTTCGGTTTTTTCGGCCTCGGTTGCGGTTTCGGTGCGGTTTTTTTCGGTTTTCGGCTACTTTTGTCCACCCCTACTTTCGACCAAGGTTGTTTTTTCCCACAGGGTTTTATTACTTGGCAAGGTTTTTAACGAGGCAACTTCGAAGCGCATCATCAACACAATACCATTGGACATGAAATATCCAAGGGGGAGTGTTGTAGTATAAATGTATAATACTATGTATGTCTATATCATGTAACAAATACTTAAAAAGTATAGATAGGTACTTGAGTGTATAAACATAGGTACTTGAGTGTATGAAGATTTATGTAAACATGCTTTACTAAGGGGCAACAAGCATGGCAGAAATGATCATCAAGATGGTTATCATTTTGGTTTTCTCTTTGAGCTTTCACACTACAAATGTATTCTTATAAATACCCCATTGTATGATATGAATAAACATACTTGAAATCTCCATTCTCTCTGAAATATTACTCTCTCTCTCTCTCTGTGTCAATTTAGCTTGTTCTTAAACAAGTGATCACCATGAAGTTGCTCTAGAATTAGAATCGAAAATTGACAAGAAAAGGGTTCATCATCAATCGAAGTCATTTTTCCAAACCTACAAAAAATCCCCAAACCCTAGCTCATATCAAAGCCCTTGATTCCAGAAGCCCGGAACAGGCAGGAAAAGGCCTGAACCGGCTGGCAGAAGTTGTGAGCAGGAACTAGACCGCTGCCCGGTGCTGTTGAGGTATTGCCGAGAGCTGCGCATCAGCATCCGAAAGGCCCTACCGGGTCCTGCAGAGAGCTGCGTAGCAGCTGCCGACAGCCCTGCCGACTGCTTGTATTCCATTGCAGAGATCAAGTGGGGTGATTGACAAGAGTTTTCCAAGTATAAGCAAGTAACATGAGGCCCTTTAGAGTCTCCTGCTAGATCAGGCTCTCTCAATCAAATTTTTCTATTCATCAGAACTGATCAACCTGTAAGCATATATATGTATAACTCTTAGAATTGTGTCATTTCCTATTTTAAGTTTTGTAACTTAGAGGAAACATTAAAACAAATCAGTTTTACAATAACAGTGTGCAGATTTATTTTATCATAATCCTACATTCAGAAACAGCAGATTAATAAGACAAATGGAAAGTTGAAAGAATAGCTCATTTTCATAGGTTCCTCAATTTTAAGACCTATACATTGAGGTCTTAAGTATCTTACTGGCATTATCTTAATTACATGGAGTCAGCTTCAATTGAATCCTGACTGTTATTTCACCCTGTGTAATGCATTATAGTAGTCAATATTTAGATCAGAATGGGGAAATATAGATGAGGCTGATTCAAGCAGTAAAGAATATGCACTCTTTTGATTCGGGTGATAAGACATACATCGCTGTACTATCTGCGAATCTATGATGAGGCTGCTGCTTAGAAGCCAATATGTATATATTGTGGACATATGAAGTCAATGAAGGCTTCAGGCTTTGGATCTGGTATGCGCCTGAGATTGACTACATGAAATTGTGGTATCAAAAATGTTGTAGTTGTCCTCAATTGATTCCATTGTTGTAGGAGAATATTGGTGGTAATCAGCTAGCTAGGACATGCAAATTAAGGTAGTTCATACATCTTGGTTGATATGATCCATTATATCATTTGTTTCTGGTTCATTTTCTTTGCTTTAATTTTGTTATTGTGTTGCTATATGATTGATATCATGCAATTTGTTTGTGTTTTCCATTTGCAGTGGGGACTACAGATTTTCCAATCAGAAAGGTTACCGACTCTACCCAAGTTACATGCTGATTGCTGACCTAACTGAATTTGAGATTACCGCAATCTCCTCTAGATGTACTCTTGCCTGTGCTCTTTCCCTAGTAATTCTAGGCTCAAGCTACTGATTCCGCCCATATGTTGTTGCTGACAATTTAATTTATCGATTCATATTGATGTAGTATAAATGTATAATACTATGTATGTCTATATCATGTCGCAAATACTTAAAAAGTATAGATATGTACTTGAGTGTATAAACATAGGTACTTGAGTGTATGAAGACTTATGTAAACATGCTTTACCAAGGGGCAACAAGCATGGCAGAAATCATCATCAAGATGGTTATCATTTTGGTTTTCTCTTTGAGCTTTCACACTACAAATGTATTTCTATAAATACCACATTGTATGAGATGAATAAACATAATTGAAATCTCCATTCTCTCTGAAATATTACTCTCTCTCTCTCTCTGTGTCAATTTAGCTTGTTCTTAAACACATATCATGTTAAGAGGCATGATGTTGCATTGTCCACATTTTCCATTGATTAAGCACATGGAATATGAAATGCATCACTTTAAGCAAAATCTCCCTAGCATATGTACATGCCACATGCATATTAAATTTTCATCTACAGGTTACAACTTGGAATTTCTTAAATATGGCCAATAATTTATCAAACTGATATACAACAAGTTTTTGGTATCAGAAGTTGTAGCCTAGTTTTGGCTGAGTATCTTGCTTCAAGGTGATGCTGTAGGAGGATACTGACCTTCTTGAGGAAGAAGGAAATGGTTTCCGTTGTTTATAAGGATGGAATTGATACTGTGAGTAATTACTCCCAATGTTTTAACATGCTGAGGCGTAACTCGAGCCGTTTTCAGGCGAGCTTCAGTTTGGCGTAATCCTTGATGAGCCTTACAGTGTAAACGACCCATACTTATGTAATTATAATTCTTATATATAGAACGTTAAGAGTAAACAAATTATCTATCTTATTCATAATAAGTAAAGCACTAGAACCATATGATTCAACAAAATTACCAAACATAAAATGAAATTAAATTCGAAATAAATTTCAATTGACATCGTTTTGAGTGTTTTTTTTTTTTTTTTTCAATTGCTAGGCGTGCTCCTTAAGCAGCGCTGTTTGCACTTTTTACGCCTTGTTTTGCACTTTGTGCGTCTCATTGCTTTGGCATCAAAACCGACTTATTTTAAGGTCAGGTTTACGCCTTTTAAGTCTCAAAAGACGCCTGAGGCGCGTTTTTAAAACATGTAGTCACTACTACTTTTTGAAGTTTGCCTCAATTGTAGATTCATGCAAGCAAGCTAGCATTAATTATTTGCATCAATTCAGCAGCAAATGTTCAGTAGCTAGCACCAATCAGGATTACCATTGAAAAGGTCTAGTGGCACCGTAAGAAAGAGAAGAAACTTCTTCGACTCGATACTTATATTACAAAGAGCAGTACTAGAATTATGGCTCCAGACATCGGCCAAAAACCGATGAGAAACAAAAACCCGACCGATGTCTTTGTGGGTGATGAGAAAGATCCGGAAAATGCAGACATCGGTTTTTAGCCGATGTCTAGTATTCGTGTAGACATCGGTTCCCATAACATTTCTTGTTATTCATAATTTTAAAGCCTAATTTGCCACATATACCACGATTTTAGATTCAATATACAAAGTCTAGTATTGTAGGAACCGATATATTTACTTACATTAATATCGGTGTGTAAGGAAAAAACGATATCTGGTACTCAGTAATATATCGTTATTGACAAACAACCGATGTCTGTATAGTTTAGTAACATCGATTTTCATTTTGGAACTGATGTCGGGTACTCAGTAATATATCGTTATTGACAAACAACCGATGTGTGGATAGTTTAGTAACATCGATTTTCATTTTGAAACTGATGTCTAGTACTCAGTAATATATCGTTTTGGACAAAAAATCGATGTCTGTATATTTTATCGATTTTCATTTTAGAACTGATGTATCTCTATTATTGGACATCAGTTTTTATGGTTAAAACTGATTTCAACTTTATATCTAGACATCAGATTCTATAAAGAAGATGATGTCCACAAAATATGTAGCTGCTACTATAAATTGCAATTTTAACAGTTGACAAGAGTGATTTGAATATCGAGGTATTTTATTTGAAATCATCATCCTTAATAGTTTACAAAATGGACAAAATAAAACCCCAATTCACCTAATACAAAACAATTTGGCTACAAAATGGAATGGATCAATTATTCATAATGATCCAATAAACATGGCTGTGAGAAACAAATAAGGCAAAGCTTCTTTCTTGTCTTCTTCAACCTTCACTTTGACAAGAGTAGGAGCTCATCACAATTCCATGACAAGCAGCACTTGATCTTCTTATGTTGGGGGATATGGAACTTTGGGTATAGTTAGATGCTTCATTGACCTAAAACATGAGGATACTGTAACACGTTCAGGCTTGTTAGATTGATATTAAAACATTATAAGATGTTACTTTTTCTAAGGGGAAAAAAAAGTAAATATTGATATTAAACAATATAAGATGTTACGTGTGCTAAGAAGGAAAAAAAAAAAAGTAAATGAAACTCAAATCTTACAATCAAAGTCAGTGAACAGCTCAGAAACAGCCCTGCAGCAGCTGCCTGGACAGAAGCAGAGTATCTCGTATCTGACAAATGCTTGGCAGATATTAATTCAAAGAAGTCGTCATGTTCCTGGGAAAGAGAGAAAGTGAACAACAATTAGGCCAAAATTCCCTGCAAGTCATCAGAAGAAGACGTTTTGATCCCTGCTAAGTTATTAAAACAGAGTAACTTAGCAGGAAACTCTGAATGTTGAGACGCATTAAGCGTTATGATCATGCATTATGAGGAACAACTTTGCTTATCAGTACTGCATCATATTGGTGTTTTTTAGAACTGGTTTTACAAAAGTTGATTAGATTTCAAACTAAATTTAATGTGAGAGAAGAAATAATGATAACAAAGATGAACGCAATAATGTGATTACTTTTAAGTATGAGAAGAACCTGAAACTATGTAACATTAAGAAACTCCAGAATTAGATTATATGTGACTAAGTGAGAAGACAGAAAGGATAAACAAATAGGAGTCAATCACAACATCTCCAGCTTAATATTAACTTTTTTTCTGCTGCAGAAAGTATAGTCTGAGTGTACTGTGGAAGTTTTGTAGGATGAACAAAGATTAATGCTTTTACCCAGATAAGAGCTGCTAGTAGGTTCCCAACCCTCTTGGAATGCCTCGTTTGGTAGCTGTACCTCAACACAAGCAAGTTTTCGTTCAACTCTTTGAGTATATGCTCTCCTTTTTTGGTTTATAACTAACCATTGTCGATCCCATCGAAATCCTGTACATCCAAAGCAAGAAGGGACAAACAAAGATTACTATCTTAACCCAATTTACAAACACATTAGAACCGTCTTTCTCAATCAAACCAACAAACCCATCAATGCAATCTTTACACAGGATTGTCAATTTGACAAAGAAATTCATATAAAACAACAAAATTGAAACAACCATACCTAAAAATTAACAATGCTTTCCGCTACAATACTCAAACTTTTCCTGCAAAAGCAACATAAGAAAAAGCAAAAATTACAAACGAAGCCAAAGTAGCAGCAAAATTTTAAAAATTGAGACATGAATTCCCAGATTACCAAATGAAAGTGAGCAAAAATACCATAATACTTTCTAAATCTTGCGTTTATCTGTCTGCAACATCCCTTGTATACAAAGGTTACTCTCTCAAAGTTATCCTACCCATTCAAGCCATAAAAAGCAGAAGCCAAAATCTTTAAAAGATAAAAACTTTCAGACCAAGATTACCTTTTAATTCAAATGTTGTAGACGCTATTGCAGTGTTGTGCTCCAAGATTCGCAAACACAAACTAATCAAGATTCGCAGGGAAAATGATACCCAATCAAAAAATTTCAACAGAAACCACAAGATCTCTCAGTAGACAACATATTTCCTCAACTGAACAAATTTGCAAGCGACAAAGCTAGTTGGTGAACTAGTAACAAACCAGATTAATATAGATGAACACTCATTTTCTTTATTTCTTTTGATTTGATCTTTCACAGCAGCCAAACAAAACGAGTCAAGAATTAATTTACAGGATTAATAACACCAAATCAAAATTAACAAAAGTCCCAACATTAAGAAATGGAGCAGTACCTGGACTCTGGAATCAGAGGCTCTATGGACGGAGTTCTCAAGAAGCATCTCAAGCCGTTTAAGAGAATTTGACGACGGCGGCCGGGGCAGCAACAGACCTTTCAACTTGGTCGCCGGGAAGTTGAAGAAATATGTTGGAGAAAACAAAAATGAACAGAGAAACCCTAACAATCTCACCTTTGGAGAAAACAGGGGTCTGGCCGCTGAGTTGCTCCAAAAGGGGTGGTGGCGTTGGTGAGACGATCACCGCTCTCGCCGACGGAGATGTTGAGGACGAGCTTCTGGACCTTGATTTCCCTCATGGGGTTTTCTGACGCCTGCATTTAGAGTTTTACAGAAGAAATAGATTGTTAGATTACGAAATCAACAGAGGCTTGTTCAGATTCGAAACAAGAGAAAACAGAAAGAAGGGGAGAGAGAGAGAGAGAGAGAAGGACCAGTGCTGAAGGGTTGTGGTGTTGAGGAGGGAGAGCAGCCGAAGCTCAGAGACTAGGTTATAAGGGTTGCGAGTGATAAGGGCAGGGTTCTGCTCAGAGGCGGAGGAGGAAGACGAGGAGGTCGGGTGAAAATGAGCTAGGGTTTGGGAATGACTCAAAGTCGATCCAAGTCGTGTGAGAAAAAAACTAAGTGGGGGGACTTGCTTTTTTGATTGGGTATCATTTTCCCTTGGATTTTGATTAGTCACCCTTAAAAACGCGGAGGGACTTGCTTTTGTCTTGCTATAAATAAGTTGATGATATGTCTGTGTGTAATATTTGTTAGACAAATGCACTGGGAAAGCTTGTTTTACTCCTGATTTGATTTACTCCGTATCATTCTGGTTACTCTATTTATGCATTGAAAGGTTCTTTTCATAATGCATCAACTACAAGCATTCTTTTTCTTCTTCTTTTCCAATAGGTTGGAACTGAATGACTGGGCTTTATGTCTTGTTAACAACCTATATTTTTCTTCTTTCTGCCTGTATGTGTGTGTCTGAGCATGCTTAACTATGGCACCCTCTTGAGTTATGTTTGATTGGCACTTACAGTTTTTGCTTGGTCCCTCCGCGTTTTTACAAAATTTTCGAACGAAACTTTTCACATCGGTTTATTTGGTGACTGATGTCCATAATAACAATAGAAATCGGTTATTTCACAAACTGATGTTAGCACGATTTTTAACATCAGGTGCAATCCTGACCGATTTAATAGTGGCGATGTCTAATGACATTATTCTAGTAGTGGAGCTTGGATCTTACTATACGGTTCCATTAGCTAATGGCAATTTAGATTTCTAATGTGTGCTTGAAAAAGTCTGACTGTGTATATTCAATTACAGCAATCATATGTGGTGTTGATGAGAGTTTTCAGAGTCATAAGCAAGTGGCATGAATCTCTTTAGAGGCTGCAGGATCAGGCTCTCTCCAAAAAGCATTTCTATTCATCAAAACGGTTCAATGAGTAAGTGTATATATGTAATCCTCTTAGAATAAATAGTTAAATACGGGTATCATTTCCTTTATCAAGTTTTGTAATGTGAGGAAGTATTCAGTTTCAGAATAAAAGTGCACATGTATTAAGGTTCGTTTTTAGGTTTTATTTGATAATAATTATACAACAGAAACTGATTTAATGAAATGAACAGAACGCTGGATGAATAGCTCAAGTTCTTAGGTTCCTCTGTAATTTTTGAAAACAGTTGGAAGTATTGGACTATCCTCAATTGAAGACCTATACATTGAGGTCTCAAGTATCTCAACTTTCCATTATCTTCGTTGTTGATTATAATTTTTTTTTTTTTTCGATAGGATTGTGGATTATCAGTTGATCCCACTGTTGTAGGAGAATATTGGTGGCAGTCAGCTAGGCTCTGCAAATTGGTTGACATGATCCAGTATTAATATTTGTTTTCACTTTGTTACTTACAATCTAATTAATTATCTAGTAACAATGTTTTTGGGTGATTTATGTTATACATTTTAATTGCTGCTTCTGTTTGCAGTTTAGGTATTAGAAATTAACTATAAACTTTCACTTGGAATGGTTGCAGATTCGGGCAAAACCGGGTACATGCTGTTTTGTCTGAATTTAGATGACTGCAAATATGACTGGGAAATCTTGGTGTCTGATTTCGTCTCTCCGAACTCAACATTAAGCAATGAATTACTTAATGTAGGATCTGGAGAAGGGGATGCATCTAGATAACTAGAATGAAGCATGTCTGTTGAATTTTAGAATGTAACAGCTTATCTGGATGTAATAATGGTATGTGTTTCAAACTTTCAAAGAATGTCTAGTTCTGTATTTGTTTTTCATTTTTTTTTTTTTTTTTTTTTTTTTTTTTAGGAAAATTTTGTACTTGATTTCAATGAATGTCCAGTTCTCTGTGTCTTTTGTTCTCAATTTATTCATGGTATACCTGTGTCATATATGCACTATTGGAGCTTCTATGTTTGGAGGGCCACTACAGCAAGGACAGTCTAGCAATTCTTCAATGATACCTCCATGGCAATTTCCATCGAGTAATCTTAATTTTCAGGAACAGATCGATGGTCAGGCCTTCATCACCATTTGCAGTGAACCATTACTTAACATCACAATTGTCTACTCAACCCATACCAGCTCAGGCTTCATCTACCTATTCCACCATTTCAACACCGTACTCTCATTTTCAACCTCCATAGTTTTCGCAAGCACATCATGCTCACTATCAGTATCCTCAAAATCATCATGCTATTCCACTACCATAATTTCATTTACAACCTGAGATGGATCCAAATCTTCTGACTATGCAACAAATGAGGTTGGAGTTTCACACTTTTAGTGATGGTGACCCTCTACAATGGCTTAATAAGGCAGAGCAATACTTCGAGTTGTATCAAATTCCAGAGGAGAAAAAAGTGTCTATTACTGCTATGCATCTAACCGATGAAGCAGCGGATGTTTGGCATCTATTCAGACAACAATACCCTGGGAATTGGCTTGGTTTTGCTGAACTTCTGATGTGAAAAGTTTGGTTCCCATTCTAGAGCAGATTATTAGTCCGCCTTGATTAGGCTTAACCAAACTGGTTCAGTAAGTGAATACAAGTCTCAGTTTAACAAAAATGCAAGAAGAGCTCCGGGATTTTCAAATGATATATTGCTTGCCTGTTTCTTAGGGGGACTCAAGGAAGATATTCAGGTAGACGTGAGAGCAATGAGGCCAACCTCCTTGTACCAAGCCTATGAGTTAGCGATGATTTTTGAGGAAAGACAAGCTGGCCACAGAAATGCGAGATCCAATGGGTTGTAGTATAAATGTATAAATACTATGTATGTCTATATCATGTAACAAATACGTAAAGTATTTAGATAGGTACTTGAGTGTATAATCATAGGTACTTGAGTGTATGAAGACTTATGTATCATGCTTTACCAAAGGGCAACAAGCATGGCAGAAAATCATCATCAAGACGGTTATCATTTTGGTTTTCTCTTTGAGCTTTCACACTTCAAATTTATTCTTATAAATACCCCTTTGTATGAGATGAATAAAGACATTGATTTCATTCTCTCTGAAATATTACTCTCTCTTTCAGTGTGTCAATTCCTCTTGTTCTTAAACACGTTATCAGCACGAAGTTGCTCTAGAATTAGAATCGAAAATTGATGAAAGAAGAGTTCATCATCGATCGAAGTCATTTTTTCAAACCTACAAAAAATCCCCAAACCCTAGCTCATATCAAAGCCCTTGATTCCAGGAGCCCGGAACCGGTCTCAGAATCGCCGGAACCGGCAGGAAACTGCCTGAACCGACCGCCGGAAGCTGAAAGCACGAACCAGACCGCTGCTGGGTGCTGCCGAGGATCTGCAGAGGTGCTGCCGAGAGCTGCGCAGCAGCTACCGAGCAGCTGCCGACACATCTGTCGATAGATTTGCACGGCGACTTTCCTACAACTTTTCCGGTGACTTTTCGAAACTTTTCCGGAGACTTTTCCGGCGAATTTTCTGGCGATTTTTCTCGACTTTTCCCAACGATCCTTCCGATCAGCTCCGATAATTTTTCCGGTCAAAATTTCCTGCAACTCCATTTCAAGGTATTCTTTACTAAAAGTTCCCGTTTTTTAGTTTTTATTTATTTTCTCTCCTTTTTCTTTTTTCTCGGGAACTTACAATCAAAAGCGGAATTATAAAAATTCACGCCAAACGAACTAAGAGCGTTCGTAATCAATGAACTAAGAGTGTTCACAATGATTCTTGGAAATTGATTTCTTGGTAGCATAGCTCAGAAATCTTATTATTTTTCGTGGAAGTTTAAACTCCGAAACTAATATTTTCTTCTTATCTTCAAGGATGTCGAATGAACCTAGACTCGATTTTCAAATCCTTGACTCAACAGCTTCGGATTAGCATAGCTGAAAAACTGACGTTGAGAACCATCTCATATCGAAGGAGATATTGCCAATCATCCACGCACCAGACCCGGCCCTTGCGTTCCCTCGAACACCCAAGAGGCATGCACAAGCAATCATCTTGATACGACGTCATATGGACAAAGCACTCAGATTAGAGTACATGTCCATCAAAGATGCAAAGGATTTATAGGAGGCGCTACAGGAGCGCTTTAACAATATCCAAATCTATTGCTGAGTACAATTCAGAAGCTCTTCGTCTCAAATCCATGTTGAGGTTCTGTCAAAAACCTCTCACAGAAGAAGAGCTAATTGAGAAAACTCTCTCCACCTTCCCCTTTGCAGCAATCTTGCTATCAAAGCAGTATCACACTGAAGTAAATGCTGGACGAATTACAAGGTTCAATGAGCTCATTAATGTTTTGTCAGTAGCTGAAAAGCACGACAACATTCTCGTAAAGAATTATAATTCAAGACCCATTAGAACCAAGAGCGTTCGTGAGGCAAATTATAATGCACCTAAGAGAGGGCACAAGTAGCGGTACCCTAGCAATAGGGGACATGTGTACCCTAATAATAGGGGATATGAAGGACGAACAAGTCCATATAACCGCCCCAATAAAGAAGGAAACCGCAACTTTAGAGCGGGCACACGTGATGGCAACTCCACACGTGGAAGAGGGAGATATCGCAACACCGGCCGTGGAAATAGCACCATAAGCCGTGGGTCCACCATGCGCCATGGTAGTAGCAGCAACCCTCCTAGGGAATATCCACAACTTGCACAACGTGCACAACGTGCACAACCTGCACCTCAAATGAAGGGAGGGAACCACAATGACATGTGTCATCAATGTGGATCAATCGAGCATTGGTTTAAACAATGTCATGCAAGTACCCAATTAGCTGCACGCTACAAGGAGTACAGGGAAGCAAGAGAGCAAGAGGCTAACCTTGCCAAAGATGAAAATAGTGAAGATGTCAATCTCACCGTTGAGGACTTCAAAACTGTAAATGAAGAGCACGATGATGCCATAGACTTTGATTAGAATAATCCTCTTTCTATTTTCCAAGAATGGCAAATGTGCCTTAGTCAATAAACAATTGTATTAAACTCCTTCTTATGTGGCATACCCAATGAAGTATGATGTCTAGGAAACCAATTGAGATCGGGGTATTTAAGTGAGCCTCGCTCCACCAACATCTCTCTACTTTCATGGTCATATTTCATTGGAATTACCAAACGGATTGAGTGATAACAATTTGTCTAAAGTTTGATATTTGGAATAGACTTATGAATAACTTTGATGTAATCATTGGCTATTTTCCCTATTAAATAAAGTATCGCATTCAATGTCATGGACATGTGTTAATATTCCAAACTTTATTCATTTTCAGTATGTTTTCCGGAGAATTGGAATGCCTTCTTGATAGTGGCACCACACATACTATATTGCGACATATGCAATTATTTTTATGGATGACACATAGTCGATCCTCAATAACTACGATGGCAGGACCATCACAATTGATTCATGCTCGAGGACCAGCTCAATTCTTGTTACCAAATGGCACAAATGTTAATGTCGCCGAAGCTCTATATGCTCCAAGGGCCGGAAGGACCCTATGAAGCTTTAAAGACATAAGAGCCAATGATTTTCATGTGGAAACACATTGTGAGAATGGACAAGAGTTCCTTTGCATCACCTCTAAAAACTACGGAAATTCACGAGTTTTAGAGAAACTTATGTGTCGCTCTAGTGGATTGTATGCAACCACTATTAGAGTCATTGAATCCAACCATGTCATGAATGACAATTTATGTGATCCTGACACATACAAGCTTTGGCACGACCGTTTGAGACATCCAGGTAATGACATGATGCTCCGTATATTAAAAACTTCACACAGACATCCATTCTTCAAAACGAAAAGAAGTACGAACCAAACATTGGTCCAAAGAGTTACTTCTAAAGCATATAATTCGTTTTGCAAAGCTTGCTCTTTAGCAAAGGTAGGATCAAGACCATCCTATGCAAAGGACACTAAAGAAAATATACAATTTTTACAAAGAATACAAGGTGATATTTGTGGACCTATCCAACCAACTTGCGAACCATTTAGATATTTTATGGTGTTGGTTGATGCATCGACACGTTGGTCACATGTCATGCTCTTATCCACAAGAAATGTTGCATTTGCTAAACTCCTAGCACAAATCATTAAGTTAAGGGCTCACCACCCTGATCATCCTATTAAGTCAATTCGTCTTGACAATGCTGGAGAGTTTACATCAAGAACCTTTGATGATTATTGCATGTCTATTGGGATTGAGGTCGAACACCCTGTCCCTCATATACACACCTAAAATGGACTCACAGAAACTGCCATTAAAAGACTTTAAATGGTTTCCAGGGCATTGGTTATGCGCACCAAATCTCCCTATTTCTGCTTGGGGCTATGCAATATTACATGCAGCTGTGCTTATTCGTCTAAGACCCACTGCCACCCTACCCTTTTCTGCGTCCCAGATGGTGACTGGGTATGAGCCTGATGTCTCACACTTACGCATATTTGGATGTGCAGTCTATGTGCCAATTGCGCCGCCACAGCGCACCAAAATAGGTCCTCAAAGATGCTTAGGCCTTTATGTTGGATATGATACTTCAAGCATTATCCGCTACATAGAACCCTTGACAGGTGATCTATTTACCGCTAGATTTGTGGATTGTCACTTTGATGAGACAGTCTTCCCGTCATTAGGGAGAGACAAGAACACTAATGTTCAACAGAAAAGACAGGAATTGTCGTGGTCTGTCCCCACTTTGTTTCATCTTGATCCTCGAACCACACAGTTTGAAATAGAAGTGCGGAGGATTCTCGATCTTCAGAACGTAGCAGAATCAATGCCTGATGCGTTTTCTGATATCGCTAAAGTGACAAGATCACACATACCTGCTGCAAACGTACCTACAAGGATTGATGTCCCTAAAACTAAAGGACGTGACATCCCCTCTATGGGTGATGCCGTGGCTAGACCCATGGCTCCTGCCAGGAAGCGCGGGAGGCCCATAGGTTAGATGGATTCTCGCCCAAGAAAGAAAGCGAGCTTGACACAAAATAATCCATTAATCATCGATACAAATAATTCATCTCATGAAAAAATTCCTGATTATGGCTATGTCCAAGAGACATCATTGGAGGACGCTCCAATGGTAGAACCTATTTCAGAGAATAGAGAGATCTCCATGAATTACACTAGTATACATGTAATTATGGACAGAAATTCTATGGCTATTAATGATGCATTTGCATATCATATTGCAAAAGGAATTATAGAATACGATGATATCGAACCTCGCTCCGTTGAAGAATGTCAACGAAGAGCAGATTGGTCCAAATGGAAAAATGCGATCCAGACTGAATTAGATTCACTAACAAAGAGACAGGTATTTGGATCTATAACACTGACACCACCAAATATAAAACCTGTTGGCCATAAATGGGTCTTTGTTAGAAAGCGTAATGAGAAAAATGAGGTTGTTAGATACAAAGCCCGCCTTGTGGCGCAAGGCCCTGGAATCGACTGCGAGGAGACATATTCTCTCGTAATGGACATTATAACATTCTGCTACCTTGTCAGTTTGGTAGTTTCCAAAAAACTTGACATGCAGCTCATGGATGTGGTTACAGCATATCTCTATGGGGATCTAGATTCAGAGATATATATGAAGGTTCTAGATGAACTTCAATTACCCAAATCAAGTGGCTCTAAACCACGGAGCGCATTTTCAATAATATTAAGATGCTCACTATATGGATTGAAACAATCCGGACAGATGTGATATAACCGTCTAAGTGACTACTTGATTGGGAAGGGATATGTTAACAATGAAATATGCCCTTGTGTGTTCATTAAAAGGACAAGATCCGGATTTGCAATTGTAGCAGTTTATGTCGATGACATGAACCTAATTGGAACTCTAGATGAGTTAAAAGAAACTGCTACATATTTGAAATCTGAATTTGAGATGAAAGATCTCGGGAAAACACGGTTTTATCTCGGAATAGAACTCGAGCACTGTAATGATGGGATTATGATCCATCAGTCAGCATATACTCAAAAGTTACTAAGGCGCTTTAATGAAGATAAAGCAAAGCCTGTGAGCACTCCCATGATCGCCGTAGTCTTGAACCCATGAAAGATCCGCTTCATCCAAGGATGAGGACGAAGATTTATTAGAAGCTGAAATACCATACCTAAGTGCGATATGCGCATTATTGTATTTAGCTCAATGCACAAGACCGGATATCTCATTTGTAGTAAACTTGTTAGCTCGACATAGTTCTGCGCCAACACGCCGCCATTGGATTGGTATAAAGACAATCCTTCGATACCTAAAAGGTACAATCGATATGGGGTTGTTCTATCCCTACAGAGGGAAAAGAAATGTGAACTCCGGCAACACTATCCATAGTGACCGACGTTCTCCTCCTCCCCTCCATCAAAATGATAATGATGTTCTGATGGGCTTTGCTGATGTAGGGTATCTCTCTGACCCTCACAAAGGTCACTCCCAAATAGGTTATGTCTTTACCATGGGAAGCACCACGATATCTTGGAGATCTACAAAACAGACTCTTGTTGCTACTTCCTCAAATTATGCAGAGATTATTGCACTACATGAAGCTGTGTGTTAGGGGCCGCACTTGTAATGCCACAAGCAACCTTGTCCAGGGTCATTAGTTAAGCCTTTGGTTGGTTGCTTGTGTGCCTAGGGTGTTTTGGTAATTTACAAATTATGTAATTTATTTTATTTAGCAGTTATTCTCCTCGGCCTTTTCCATGTATTCCCCTGGCCCTTTTATGTAAGCCCGATATGCTCTATGGGGAGGGGTTCCTAGTCGGCATAGTTTGGACTACGGAACTAGTATAGGTAAGCACATGTACTTTTGCCTCCCTTGCCGTCTTACCATCAATAAAAGAGGAATTATTCAATCATCTGTGTCCCGTGAGATTGCTCCTTGATCTTTCCTTTCAATTGCTCATTTGTTCTTCGTGGTTGCCAAACATTTATATCATTGTGTTCTTGCTTGTCGCTAGCCCTATTTTAATATCGTGTGGTTTCATTGTTCCTTGCAAGGTACTCACTTGGCTGACTTGCTTGATAGCAAGTGCCGCACGGTCCGCTTTACGCATTGCAAAGTTCGGCCCGTGACAGTTGGTATCAGAGCCAACTCGGCTCAAGACGCTCGCTACGATGACAGGCAAAATGACAAACCAACAAAGATTTGATTGGTATGACCAACAATTGGGAGAACTTGCGGGGGTGCCCGATAGATTGATGGATATAACTAGTGTGTTGGACCGCGCCGACCTAGATGGTTTGGTGGCGCGGGTGACAGAGGTAGAGAGCCTCATGGACCGAGTTATGGCCCTTGAAAGACGTAAAGCTCGAGGGGATGAAAGGGAGAGAAATGTAGAAGAAGCTCCCGTTTCGAGCGAGCAAATGGGGTAGATGAGTGATGCCCTTGATACACTCCAGGTGACTGTGGACAATATGGCTGAAGATGTCCGAGCCACCATTGATGCCTTCAAGAATGAGCTGATGGAGATGAACACCAAGCTCAACTTGACCATCCGTGCGATGGGAAACCAACCTGTGACGGACTACAGGAAGGTAAAGATACCAGAACCTCAAGCTTTTGGAGGGGCGCGAGACGCCAAGGAGCTTGAGAACTTCCTATTTGATATGGAGCAATACTTCCGAGCAGTGAAGCCAGACTCGGAAGAGGTGAAGGTGAATATGGCGACAATGTATTTGTCAGGAGATGCTAAACTTTGGTGGAGAACCAAATACAATGACATTCAAAGAGGAGTGTGCATTATCGATACATGGGAGGATCTAAAGAAAGAGCTTAAAGCTCAATTCTTCCCTGAGAATGTTGAATACATTGCCAGACGGCAACTAAGAGAGCTCAAGCACACCAACAACATCAGGGATTTTGTGAACAAGTTCTCTATACTCATGCTCGACATCCCAGACATGTCAGAGAAAGATCGGTTGTTCTATTTCCTTGAGGGCTTAAAACCATGGGCAAGAACTGAGCTTCAGCGGCAGAGGGTTCAAGATTTGGCCTCCGCTCAGGCCGCTGCTGAGAGACTGACTGATTAAACATTCGAGGAGAACTCCAGCAAGAAGACTCAGTCCTTCTTGAATACGAATGCCAATAGATCTTCGAGGGCGGGGCCGAGTAAAAGTGGGGGAGCGGAGTCCAAATTCTCCAATTCCGGAGGAGGGGATAGGAGGGCCACTTATGCGAGGGACACGGCAACTTCCAAGCCGGGTGCCTCATCTGGAGTCTTCACCCCTCGACCCTTCAATCCTTCAGGGTACGCCCCAAGGCCAGTGTCTTGCTTCTTATGCAAAGGACCTCACAGAGTAAACGAGTGCCCTCATAAGACAGCCTTATCGGCCCTACAAGCCCACATTCAATCAAAAGAAGTAGAAGACCAGCTGGAGTCCGAGGAGGAACATAGCCACATGGGAGCTTTGAGATTCTTGGGTGCAGTTAAGAAACAACCACAACCACCCAAGAAGGATCAGGCCAAGGGCCTAATGTTCGTGGATGGTTATGTCAATGGGAAGGTTGCCAAGAATGTGATGGTTGACACAGGGGCCACACACAACTTTGTGTCGGAGACAGAAACACGAAGTTTGGGGTTGAAGTTGGAGAAGGATGTTGGTCGCATGAAAGCTGTGAATTCTGAGGCCTCGCCCACAACTGGCCTGTCCCAAGGGGTACCACTCAAGTTGGGCCATTGGGAGGGAAAACTAAACGTTGTAGTTGTCCGAATGGATGACTTTAATGTCATATTGGGGATGGAATTCATGTTGGCGAACAAAGCTATCCCCATTCCTAGCGCCCAACACTTGCTCATTATGGGGGAAAAGCCATGTGTAGTTCCAGCAAGAATCACACAACCAAGTGAACCCCGTCTCTTATCTGCCCTCCAATTTAAGAAAGGCGTGAAGCGCCATGAGCCTACATATGTAGCAGTTCCTCTAATGAAGGATGATAGCAAGAGGGAAATGGTTCCGAGGGAAATCGAGGGGGTATTGGAGAGTTATGCAGATGTGATGCCCCCCGAACTTCCGAAGGAACTACCCCCAAGGAGGAGTGTGGACCATGAAATCGAATTGCTTCCAGGAGCCAAGCCACCTGCAAAAGCCCCTTATAGAATGGCTCCTCCCGAGCTGGCAGAACTTAGGAAGCAGCTCGAAGACCTACTCAAGGCTGGGTTCATTAGACCATCCAAAGCCCCCTTTGGTGCGCCGGTGTTGTTCCAAAAGAAGCACGATGGGAGTTGGAGACTATGCGTGGACTACCGGGCCCTTAACAAAGTTACAGTGCGCAACAAGTACCTGATCCCCCTGATAGCAGATCTGTTTGATCAGCTTAGTGGTGCCAAGTATTTCACCAAGCTTGATCTCCGTTCGGGGTACTATCAAGTCCGAATTGCCGAGGGTGATGAGCCTAAGACTGCCTGCGTCACTCGCTACGGCGCCTTTGAATTCTTGGTAATGCCATTTGGGTTGACCAATGCGCCGGCGACATTCTGCACCTTGATGAACCAAGTCTTCCATGAGTACTTGGATAAGTTTGTGGTAGTGTATCTGGATGACATTGTAGTGTACAGCTCTACTTTGGGAGAGCACACAGAGCATCTAAAGCTGGTATTCCAACGGTTACGAGATAACCAATTGTATGTTAAGCGCGAGAAATGTTCCTTCGCGCAGGTGACTATCAAGTTTTTGGGTCATGTTATCGAGAGGGGTCGAATCAGGATGGACATGGAGAAAGTGGAAGCCATAAAGGAATGGCAAAACCCCAAGAATGTGAAGGAGCTGCGCTCTTTTCTTGGGTTGGCTAATTACTATAGACGTTTCATTGAGAACTACTCGAAGAAGACAACCCCCTTAACTGAGCTCTTGAAGAAAGGAGCGACATGGGATTGGAGTAGTGATTGTGAGAAGGCCTTCCAAGAGTTGAAGAAGGCTGTAATGGAAGACCCGGTCCTCGCCTTACCCGACCTGAATCAACCATTTGAAGTTCAGACAGATGCTTCAGACTTTGCTTTAGGAGGAGTCCTCCTACAAAGGGGACACCTTGTTGCTTATGAAAGTCATAAACTCTCGGAAGCTGAGCGGAAATACACGGCTCAAGAGAAGGAGTTGCTAGCCGTGATTCATTATTTAAGAACTTGGCGACACTATCTATTGGGGTCGAAGTTCCTTGTAAAGACAGATAATTCCGCTGTCAGCCACTTCTTGACTCAGCCAAAGTTAACCCCAAAGCAAGCTAGATGGCAGGAGTTTCTCGCGGAGTTCGATTTCCAGTTCGAACATAAGGCTGGTCACACTAATTAAGTTGCGGATGCCCTAAGCCGCAAGGCCGACCTTGCCACCCTCAAGATGTTGGCGGCTCTATCGAGTAGTGTCATTGCCACCGACATCAAGCAACTTATCAAGGAGAGTTTGGAGAAGGATCCCGTGGCCCAATCACTCATCAAAATGGTGAAGGAGGGGAAAAGCCGTCGGTTTTGGATGGAGGATGGCATATTGATGGCAAAAGGGGGACGAGTGTTTGTTCCGCGGGCTGATGGGTTACGTCGGTTGCTCATGAGGGAGTGTCATGATACCTTATGGGCCGGTCACCCTGGATGGCAGAGAACCCACGCACTACTCAAGCAGGGTTACTACTGGCCCCAAATGCGGGACGATGTCACAGAATACACCAAGACCTGCCTAACCTGCCAGCAGGACAAGATCGAGCGACAGAAGGCTCCTGGGTTACTGGAACCATTGTCCATTCCGACTCACCCGTGGGAAAGTGTCTCCCTCGACTTCATTACTAATCTCCCAAAGGTCGGAGACGTATCAGGAATCCTTGTTATAGTCGACAGGTTCTCAAAATATGCCACCTTTGTGCCGACTCCAAAGTATTGCTCGGCTGAAGATACAGCAAGCCTCTTCTTCAAACATGTTGTGAAGTATTGGGGTGTGCCTAAGAACATTGTCAGTGATCGAGACACCCGGTTTACAGGAACGTTCTGGACCGAGCTATTTAAGCTACTTGGTTCCGAGCTCAACATATCTTCGAGTTATCACCCGCAAACCGATGGACAAACAGAAAGGTTCAACAGGATGTTGGAGGAGTATTTGCGCCATTTTGTTCATGCCAATCAGCAGAATTGGGCGCAGTTGTTAGATGTTGCACAATTTTGTTTCAACTCGAAGAAAAGCTCATCCACCAACAAGAGTGCTTTTGAAGTAGTCACTGGTCAACAGCCTCTCTTGCCTCACACAATTCAAGAAGTGTACAGAGGGAAAAACCCGCGTGCTTTTAACTTCACAAAAGAGTGGAAGACCAATGCGGAGATTGCACAAGCGTATCTGGAGAAAGCAGCAAGGCGAATGAAGAAGTGGGCGGATCAAGGCCGCAAGCCCAGAGAGTTCAAAGCAGGAGACATGGTCCTTGTCAAGTTGCTCCCGGAACAACTCAGATTCCTACGTTCCAGGGACAAGCGGCTATTCAGGAAGTATGAAGGACCACTCCCTATCATTTCTAAAGTGGGGAAGTGTTCCTACAAAGTTGACATCCCAACTTGGATGAGAGTTCACCCCGTCTTCCATGTCAGCAACCTCAAGCCACACCAGCCAGACCTTGAAGATCCAGCGCGCAACCAGCCTGTTCGAGAGCACGTCGACATCCGCCCACCAAAGCCAAAAGAAGTGGAGGAGATCTTGGCAGAAAGAGTGATCCGGGCGTCAGAGCGCTCACGCCAACAGTTTCTTGTCAAGTGGAAGGGTCTTGGAGACGAAGAAACAAGTTGGGAGAATGCTGAAGATCTGAAGAAGAAGTTCAACCAGAAGATTGAAGATTTCAAGACCAAGGCAGTCGTCGAGAGCGCCGACAGCTTAAGTGGGGAGGATGTTAGGGGCTGCACTTGTAATGCCACAAGCAACCTTGTCCAGGGTCATTAGTTAAGCCTTTGGTTGGTTGCTTGTGTGCCTAGGGTGTTTTGGTAATTTACAAATTATGTAATTTATTTTATTTAGCAGTTATTCTCCTCGGCCTTTTCCATGTATTCCCCTGGCCCTTTTATGTAAGCCCGATATGCTCTATGGGGAGGGGTTCCTAGTCGTCATAGTTTGGACTACGGAACTAGTATAGGTAAGCACATGTACTTTTGCCTCCCTTGCCGTCTTACCATCAATAAAAGAGGAATTATTCAATCATCTGTGTCCCGTGAGATTGCTCCTTGATCTTTCCTTTCAATTGCTCATTTGTTCTTCGTGGTTGCCAAACATTTATATCATTGTGTTCTTGCTTGTCGCTAGCCCTATTTTAATATCGTGTGGTTTCATTGTTCCTTGCAAGGTACTCACTTGGCTGACTTGCTTGATAGCAAGTGCCGCACGGTCCGCTTTGCGCATTGCAAAGTTCGGCCCGTGACACTGTGCGTGAGTGCATATGGCTAAGGTCTATAAATAGACACATTCGAGGAACTTGTGGTTTGAAATATACCATAAATGAACCTACATGCATTTACGAGGATAATGCAGCTTGTATTGAGCAAATGAAATTAGGTTTCATCAAAGGCGACAATACCAAGCATATATCGCCGAAATTCTTCTACAATCAGCAACAACAAACACTTCTAAATATTATAGTAAATCAAATCCGATCAGAAGATAATGTAACTGACTTATTTACTAAGTCGCTATCAAAATCCCCTTTTGAGAAACATGTAAGGAGCATCGGATTGAGGAGGATATCCGAACTCCCACGATCTTCAAGGGGAGTCTAAATCAGGGGGAGTATCCAGAAACATACTTCACACTCAACACGCGTTGTGCTCTTTTTCTCTTTCGACCAAGGTTGTTTTTTCCCACAGGGTTTTATTACTTGGCAAGGTTTTTAACGAGGCAACTTCGAAGCGCACCACCAACACAATACTATTGAACATGAAATATCCAAGGGGGAGTGTTGTAGTATAAATGTATAAATACTATGTATGTCTATATCATGTAACAAATACTTAAAAAGTATAGATAGGTACTTGAGTTGATAATCATAGGTACTTGAGTGTATGAAGACTTATGTAACATGCTTTACCAAAAGGCAACAAGCATGACAGAAAATTATCATCAAGATGGTTATCATTTTGGTTTTCTCTTTGAGTTTTCACACTTCAAATGTATTCCTATAGATACCCATTTGTATGAGATGAATAAAGACACTTGAAATCTCCATTCTCTCTGAAATATTACTCTATCTTTCTGTGTGTCAATTCCTCTTGTTCTTAAACACAATGTTCAAAGATCTCATTTTCTTAGCTATAATTTACAACAGAGAAATCCAGTTGCTTCAGGCAGAAACCTTCAAACATCTTCCCTGAGGCCAACAGTTGCACAATCTGCTAGACCTAATATCCAAGCAAGTACTACTTCTGACAGAAAGTGGACTCAAAATGATTACGATGAGAGAAGGGCAAAAGGACTCTGCTTCTTTTGTGATGAGCCATACAAAGGAGGTCATGTGTGTAAGAGAACACCAGGTCAAGGACAAGGAAGAGCATTACTGATTGAAGGTATTCTCGAAGATGAAGTTGTCACTCCTCCATCTGACCTTGTTGAAGGAAACTCTGATGACGGGGAAACTAAAGGTGAGGAAATTGCCACTCTACATGTAAGGGAATTTTCGGAAAAAAGGAAGTTCATGTTCTCATTGATTGTGGGGGTTGCAACTCATTCTTTTATCCACCCTAGCTTGCTGTAACATAGTGATATCAAGGTTGATTATGGCCGATCCTTGCAAGTTGTTGTTGCTTGTGGATTAAAAGTGAAGTCTGCTGGAAAATTACAAATTCAACTGCAGCTACAGGATACTCCAGTGGAAACAGAGGCATTTATGCTTCCTGTTAATGGTTGTGAAATTTTTTTGGGAGCTACTTGGTTACGAACTTTGGGAGATATAATTTGGAATTATGATAAAATGACCATGAGGTTCAGTTTGCTTGGGAAATCTCATTTCTTACAAGGCATTTTAGCCAGTGAGACTTCTATGGTGAGTTCTACTGCTATGACCCAATTATTGAAACAAGAGAAGGAAGCCTTGTGTATTGAATTGTTAGCTATATCTGTTGCTAATGGCCAACCTTTGAAAGATGTTCATCCCAATATTGTTTCTTTGATTGACAACTTTGCAACTCTTTTTGAAAATCCAGCGGGACTACCTCCTCATCGGTTACATGACCACAGAATAGAGTTAGTTCCTGGAGCTGCTCCCGTTAGTGTGAGACCTTACAGATTTCCACAGTTTCAAAAAAATGAAGTAGAAAAAATCTGTACAGAACTTTTGGCAGGGAGACAGATACAACCAAGCACCAGTCTTCTCCTCCAGTTCTTTTGGTAAAAAAGAAAGATGGCAGCAAGAGGATGTGTGTTGATTACAGGTCCCTCAATGCGTAACAGTTTTTTTTTATTTAACACAGTAGCATTTTACGTTTTACATTAATAACTATAATTTCTAGTCTCCAACAATCCCTACTTTCTCCCAAAGTTTTCTTCTTAAATTTCCAGCAAATAAGCTATCATATTCAGTTGTGCAATTTTTCATTTATTAATTTTGCTTTTTCAAACAAAATGTCCAGTTCTTCGAAGAGGAAGGAAAATTCGTCAATCAATGAAATGTTTTGCAATGCTTACATTGCCATCTCCAAAGATAAAAGAAAAGGGAAGAATCAATCAAAGGAGTTTCTTTGGAAGAATGTTCAAAAAAATATATTGAGTTTTACTATGACAATCCTCCAATTGAAAGATTAGATGATAGTTGCAAAGACATTGATACTATAATATTAAGGGTTAAATACTGTTTACTTATTGTACTTTTGCTCGAAAAACACTTCAGTCCCTGACCTTCTAATTTCACACGTTTAGTCCCTATACTTCAAAATTTCAGACAAATAGGTCATTGCCGTCTAAAAGTCGCGGTGAAATGTCTATTATGTCCTCAGTTCTTTTTTTTTAATTAATTAATTATTTTTTTTTTTGGAAAAGGATTTTTCCCTTTCTTTCTTTCTGTTTTTTTTTATTTTTTTCTTTTTTTTTCTTTCTTTCTTTCTGTTTTTTTTTTTAAAGAATAAATAAAATAAAGAAAAAAAATTAAAAAAAGAGAGAAAGGAATAAATTTATTATAAAAAAAAAGAACTGAGGGCATAATAGACATTTCACCGCGACTTTTAGACGGCAATGACCTATTGGTCTAAAATTTTGAAGTACAGGGACTAAACGTGTGAAATTAGAAGGTCAGAGACTGAAGTGTTTTATGGTGAAAAGCTCAAGGACTAAACAGTATTTAACCCTAATATTAATTTACATTTTCGATCATTTGTCTTCGACGCTCCTATCAGTTGGTTGTATCCATTTTGGAAGTTTGATACCAAATTATTAATTTGAACAAAGAGATTGAATAAAAATATAGTTGAGATAGTGAAGATGCATCCCAAATTACCCAATTTATTGAAATTTGAAGATGACGATAAGGGGTGCTATGTGCGGATAAAGTCTGTCAGAATTCTAGAGACTTACATACTATGCAACATGTGGCACTCAAAACTCATACTTCAAAATTTGATAACAGAACCTTAAGATAAGTCTTTCTATGTGAAGAAAAATGTCAATAGAAATCTCACTAATTCATGATGAATACGACGCATGGCATTCTCCAATTATCATCGAATCATATCATATTGTAGAGTACTTTTTTTACCTACATCATGGAATACAAAATAATTTGTCCAAAATGTTAATTTTGACTACTATATATATAGAAAATATAATATAATAAATATAAATATGAAAATAATAATTAAAACAATTAAATATTCTAAGATTTAAAAAGTACAACTTGTTGGTTCCAAATGGTTTTGTTATAAAACCTAATACTTAAATGAAGTTATAAATATGGTTGCCTATTTTTGCAACCATCGGCTGGGGAACGCCTAAAGTGCATCAAAACTCAAAATTGCAAGGATAAACGAGTTAGAAAGATGTCACCGCATCCAACGGCTAGTTTGATATTCTGATTCACAAATGTATAAATAAAATCTTAGTCACCCTTTTTTTTTTTACTTGAAAATTTATTTCATAATTGTGATGCACGCTCATTTGTAAGTAAGGGAGAACTTACAGAGTCTGAAATAATAGCACTGGTGTGTAAGGGGGGAGTTATGAATGAAAATGTTGTATTTTTATCATCTAAACTCGAGATGAGTTTTTTTAGGAAGTGACAGTTCTCTAGGTCTATCTATCTATGACAACGGGCGGTTTATTATTCCACAGTGTTCAATTAATTTGACTATTGAGAACTTCGCACTGAAATTACGGAGGGGATTCAGAATGTCTATGATTTAGTTTTAGGGGTTTCTTATCCAACAATCGATGCTATGTCATACATGTTCTTAAATGGTGCCAAAAAATGTGTTTGTTGTTCCCTTGCTACTAATTACTCTATCAAGGAAGCTTCAAGCTTGGTTTTTGAAGATTTTATCGAAAAAACAAAGTTCTTGGTGAAGAAGAGGATCTTCTTGTGGCCGAGAATTTGATGAAATCGAAACTGCTTTTAGAAGAGCTCACACTATGTTAAGGATTAAAACTGACATAGTTATATGCTTGATGTTCTGTACAATGGATTTCTACATAGAGGAAAGAAGTGCTGCATACATGATAATTTTTTGGCATTAGTTTACTCCGATGTTAATTCAAATGCTACGACAGTTGTTTGGCATTAGGTTACTCTAATGATAATTCAGATGTTATGACAATTTGTTCAACATTGATTTACTATGTTTCACGAAGAAATGAAATTGTCAGACTGGTTTTCTTATGAAAGAAAGTTAAACCAAGGAAGGTAGCCACAAAAATAAGAACACGAAATGAGTAGTCATATGGTTGTAGGTGCGGTTGGAGCACCAGTTTCGCCATTGAAGTAACATAAGAAAGTTTGTTGGTACTTTCAATGTCAACTGTATCTTTTGAATTTTTAAATATAAGTGTCTTAATAAAAAAAAATGAAGAAGGAGAAATAACAATTGATTAATGTTCAATCATCAACATCCTCAAGTAATTTTTAGCTGGTCATGAGGAACAACCGCAACAATTGGGACCTGACACGAGGTGTGAAGAAGAGCCACAACAAAAAGAACAACAGCTTCTGCCTTCTCCCTCTCATTGTCATGAGCAACAGCAGTAGCAGCAGCTCCCCGGTAATGAGTCTAATGACCACGACTTTGATTTTCCATTAGATCATCCATATTTGGAGTCAGATGAGTTTAATGGATTCTACATAAATGAAGATCACCTGAGAGCGCTGCAATGGTTAGATAGTGATGATCAGAATTCTGCATCGCAAGAAATCTCTTCTTCTCTTTTACCTTGTATTATTGATGTTGATCATGCTCCTGACCATGTGTATTATGCAGAAGCAGAGAAGCGGCAAACCTTTGCTTCTCCCTCTCATTATGATGATCAGGTAGTTCATGTTCATGAGGAGAATGAGAATGCTGAGCTGCTAATGCTCTCTCCAACTGGGTTTTTTGATGCTGACGATGAACTGTTGTTTCAAGATAGTAATCTGATCTCTTCTTTTGATCAATGGCTAGCTAGTCAAGATGAACAACAGCGACAATTGGGACCTGACTTGGTGTGAAAAAGAGCCACATCAACAACTGCTTCCCTCTTCCTCTGATTGTGATGAGCAACAGCGGCAGCAGCAGCTCCCCGGTGATGATCACCACTTTGATACTCCAGTAGATCATGCCTACTTGGAGTCAGATGAGTTTAATGGATTCTATATTAATGAACATCAGCCGAGAGAACTGCAGTAGTTAGATAGTGATGATCATAATTCTGACATCTTTCAGTGACCGTCTTTTTTATTCCCCCAGTTAGTTGGTTAATAACTAAACTCTGTAAATCATTATCTTATCAATGAAATTAACTTTGTACTGATTTCTCTCTTTTGTCTACTGCACTTGATCTTTCAAATTTGTTAAGTTGGTTAGAATAGATTAGAGCTACTTTTGTCTCTCTTTTAGCTTTGTGTTGCTATTCTTGTCAGTCGTCTTATCATTCTGTTGAGTATTGAGAAGTGAGAACCTACCAAATTCTAATCTACTTAGCTAATGGCATTGAAAAATATTTGCTCCATGGCTTTGCTACTTTTGTTTCCTCCCTGCACTTACAAAGCATATTTTCTTCCAAGTTGACTAGAATCATCCAAATGAGAGTCCCACACACTGATACCTTGAGCTCCATGCTTCTCTACTTCTCTAGCTACCTATAGTTCCTGGTTGCTGAATTTTATATACCTTTTATTTTGACAGTTCCACTGTCTATTTATCTAGCTATTTAGCTTTCGTTTTTTAGCTGTTGTTTGATCAGTTTGCATGGGTTTTTGGCTATTAAGTAATAAGTATATTGTATAATAATATCATTTAGACATCTAAAAAGGTACCTTGCTAGTGATCATGTACATGAAATGTTTATACTTTACATAGGAAAGATACATGATGAGGAAACCAGAAAATGAAAATGATATTTCGACCCCTATAACATTTGTGTAAGTTTGTCTGAACTTCTAACTGGTCCTAGCCTTCGGTGAGAATCACTCTTGAGTTGGATGCTCCATACAGTTAGCTGTTGAACATAACTTGAAATGTTCATTTCATTTATTCTAACCATTGTGGCATTGTAACAGAGAAACCAAGAAAAATCCTTTTCTATTTTATTCAAGTGCTGACTATGAAGACTCTAGGTGGTGAGGGAGGATATGCAACACATTAATGAATTGAGCCCTACGAATGGCATTAGGGATTGTAATCATGTAGTTTAATCGCTGGTTATTAACCATTTAGTCTATCTCAAGTTTCTTGCTTGTAATCCATGTCTAATTGGTTTGGTTTTACTGTCTGGCTAATACATGAAATAGTCTTCAGTAAACAGGCACATAATCTATCAACAAACAGATGAAATAGAGCAGGGATTTAGGTGAGGCCAATTGTGATATTCCAAGGGAGTACAGTAATTTGAGTAAAAGCCTGGACAGACTAAATCTGCGCACTTGTTTTCCTGCAGATGAAACTAGGCAGATCTAGCATTTGATTTTTTTTTCCCCTCTTTAATTTCCCTTCTTATATTCAGCGACTAGTAATTAGAATTTTTTCATGCTTGTAGGGTTGAAAGTGCTTTTATGCCATAGTGTAGTTATACCACCTTTGTTTCTTCGCCAAAAGGTATAATGTTTTGCTCTCTCTTTACCGTTTACCTCAAGAGTTGCTTATTGCTTGGGTTTTCCTTTAATACTGGTAATCTGGGCATTCATTTTTGTATCTATATATAGTGACCAGCACCCTAAGTTGTTTAACTGAAAAATAAAACTCGATGCTCAAAGACTTCTTTTGTGGTCTCTTAATGCGTGTTAATAAGTGTTTTTTCTTTTCCCTGCTTGCAATGAAGGTACTTAATAACTAGATTAAGAGTTTTGCTATTGGAACTTCCAAATTTACTCACTTAACCTCTATGCTTATTACAGCTCTTATCAAATTTTTAAAAAATACTAGATTTACTCACAAAACCTTACTAAAGTTCCTCAAATAACCTCACTCATAGAATTTGAAAACAAATTATTATCATTAAGATAAAAACTTCGTCATTTCAATGATTTAATTCCTCTATAAATCTTAACTACATATACATTTTTTAATCAAACAACATGCATAAATCTCTTTTCCAATAAAAAAATTAAAAAAAAAGCCAAACACAAAGTTTTGAGTTTCAAGAATTAATTTCTAATCAATAAGAAAATAACATGAACTATTCTGTGTTTTTTTTCAAAATCTTATTTTATTTTAAGTGTGCAGAAAAAATTATTTTTTTAATGTATTTTTTTCTCTATTTTTTTTTTACTTAATGATTAATTATTTAAATATTCTTTTAGTTTTTTTTATTGCTAGCTCTTTTTTTATTTTTATTTTTTTTGCAAATATAATGAATAGACTTAGATTTAGGTCATAAATCATAATAGGATTTATTTTGTTTTCCCCTCACCAATATGCATTTAACATATATATCATACATTTTTATGTCACATGATCTTACTCATATTTTTAATTCTTATTGAATATATATGAAATCTTTAATGAGTATGTAGTGAAATTAGAAAATGAAAATATATAAGGAAAATAATAAAGAATACAATCTAATATTATTAATTGGAAAATCTATATAAAATAAATATAATATTTTTTTGGTATAATTATTGTTCTTAATAGTCATTTTATAGTAGGTTATATATGTTATTTAATAATTGATAATAGAGTAAGGTCAAGTGAGCAGATTTGGAAGTCCCAATATAAACATTCTTAGATTAATATCCCATCTCATCTTCCTTTTCATTTTAGGAATGTCTGTCTCCCTGAAAATTAAATCAGCTTGGTCAAATTGTGATTGGATTATATGGAAGACTGTCTTTACATTCAAATGAAGCCACACATTTCGGGTATGAGCAAGATGCCAAAAATTGTTCTTTTTTTTATTGTTGTGTTTTGTAAACAATACTTTCCCTTATATATACTACATCCCCAAATATGGTACCATCTAACTAGAAAATGAGGACATTAATTGTTATAGTAAATTTTTGAAAAAAAAAAAAAATAAATTGACCTTCTTTGAAATGAGGATTCTCACCTAACAAATGTTTAACCTAAAATGGGAATTCTTTATGTGGAAAATGAGGGGGTTATTAATTCTTCCATGTATTTTGCTCAAGAGACATACCACTAGGTACCAAAGCAAGTTGTAAAGCATCATTGGCAGCTGGCTAAAGGAAACAGAGTGAAAATAAATGTAGATGGTGCGTTCTTACCATCGCAGACGCATGGAGCTGTTGGATGTATTGCTCGTGGTCCAGTTGCACAATTCATGGCTGTGTTTGCTCACCATCTACCTCATGTGAACTCCGCTAAGCAAGCAGAACTGATTGCCATTCGAACTGCACTTGAGATGGCACTCCAGCTGCAGTTGTCCTCTGTCAGTATACAATCTGATTGCCTTGTTGCTGTCCAGGCAATCATGCACCAACAATATGATTATTCTGAGTTTGTTGCAGCCATTATTGCTAACATTCATGACCTGCATATGCAATTCCAAGAGGTTCAAATTGGGTCTTGGCTACACCAAGCTCCAAATTGTATTGTGGATGTACTCCAACATGATTGTAATCATCTGAGCTAGTCTCTTTCAATAAGGTTCTCTTTACTTCAAAAAAAAAAAAGTAAATGGAGGATTTGTTATTGTTATTGGATCCTTCCTGGTTTTTCATTCCTTATGGGTCAAGTCAAAGCCTTTCCAGTTTCCACTTGAGGATTGATGAACTCATGAAACTTGGCATATTGTGTTGCTGCTCTAACACAAGATTTGTGACTGAAACTTCAATAAGCATTTAACTTTGGAGAGAGGTCGCAGATGGAGAAAGCTGTTGACAGACAGAGGGTTCTGCTTCAACATTTGAGACCCTATCCTTCTGTTTCTTGTGCTTCAAACCCTTGAATTTCTGCTTTCTCATATGAGTTCCTATCCATTTGATTTTTTAAAGTGCACATATGCCTCTACTAGTGCTTGTTCTGTTTATTGTAACTTTTAGTCTTCCAAACCTTAAATGAGATTCATTGTGGGAGTAAACAAATAATATTGGTTTATGTGACTGAAAGCGTTCTATTTTGGAGAAAGGCTAGATATAGAGAAAGGTAGCTCGATCTTCACATACAGAGAGTTATGCTTCAACATTTGAGACCGCATTGATCCTTCTATTTTTTTTTTAGCTTTTCAAATGCATGAATCTTCGGCTCTCTCAGATAAGTTCATAAACATTTGGTTTTGTTAAGTGAGCCTGTGCTTGTGCTTGTTCTGTTGATTATAACTTTGTCTTCCACTATTAATTGAGATCAATGTGGGAGTAAATTCTGGTTGGGTTGAATGTGTTATAAGGCTAAAGAAATGATATTGCTTTGTGTTTCATGGTCAAATAGATTGGTTTATCTTTTTCCCCTCTGTTTCTTTCATAAATTGTTTGGGATGGCTTTAATATATGCAGCTGGGGATAGTGCTACATATGGTTGAACAACTGCTTTGACAGATGATGAAGTCATTGTTGCATGAGTAATTAACTGATTTGAGAATTTTTTTACATTATTTACTTTTGGTATCTTTCAACAATGTTTGTACCTATGCTGCTATCAAGAATCATGTTAGATAACTGCGTCTTGCCTCAGTAATGTTTCTTTCATGATTTACTGGCACTTGTTTTAAATGTTAGATGCACTTATCAATTGAGTTTAAATGTTATGTAGGAAATTATATAGAGAAAGCCAAGTGAAGTAGGGGAAGATAGTTCTAGGTATAGTTCTGGCATCTGGCTCAATACTTAGAGCAATTCAGTGCAAGATGGTAGCATTTTATGTTGGTTTTCCTGGTAAATCTTCAAGTTTTTCGTGCTTGAAAGGCTGATTTAAATTTGTTTTAGTCTATAGTTTTTGCTTATGGTTCACCTACTTTATCCCAATAAAGTTCACATCAAAACCGTCAAGCGGCAATGTTCATCCTGCCTTCAGGCAGTTGCTAATTTAGCTACATTCTTAAAAGCAGGGTGTATTATAACATTGGTGAGAGAATATCATGAAATATACATATGTATCATCATCTAGGTGGTTTCTATCCATGGACTTGACTTGTGCTTTGACGAAAGGCATTGCAGCAGGATCATAGTGGATGAAGGTTGATACCTGATGAGCTCAAAATTAGTTCTCAAAATTAACCCTGTTGACAATTGTTAGTATATAGCAAGTAGAGATCGTTCTATCCGGGGATTGAGGGTGCTCCTGTCATTTAAACGTCAAAGAAAGAATATTAATTAGAGAATTACAATATTTACGAAAATTATAAAGAACAAAAGGGGGTTTCAAAATTATTTTAATTACTAAACTAAATTAACTAATTAATTACATTGACCAATCAACCAAGGATCAAGGATAAGATGGACGGATAAGATGCATGATGAAGTTAACAACCTTTAACACGAATTGAAGAACAAATCATAATTTACGAATCAAAACACACACTTGAACCAAATCAATCAAGAACAAACCATGAACGCATGCATAAGTTCTTATTACTTTCCTTAGTTAAATTAACTAGATCGATGAACGCACCATTGTTAACCCTATATATTAATCATGCAAAGCTAGTGAATGATCAATTCATCAACAATACACAATTAACGCAATAAGCACTTAGAAAGTTTGATTGATTTAAGAAAAACACAAAAGTTAGAACGCTAATCGAGCATACAATTCTCTTTGTTGATTTATCTAAGGAATTATAGGTTTTCCACTTAAATTAACAAGACCTAGAATGCTAGCATCTTATTATGGATTCAATCATGCAATTCGAAACCTAAGTTGGCCACCAAAGAAATCGAAAACATGAAAGATAGGATTGAAAAACAAAATGAACAAACATTTAAGAACCTATAAAGAAATCGCAACTTAAAATCTGAAAATCCTAAAATGAATTCATGCTTCAAGGTTATTGGAAACTAAACATCATAACAAATACTTCAATCTAACAAGAAATTGCAATATCCAAGAAAACCAAAAACATAGAACACTATTGAATCTGATTTTTAAGTTACAAGATAAAGAAAACTGAAAGCAAGAATTAAGGTTCATGGTTACACTTTTAAAGATGCTTCAAGAATGCAAGAAGGTCTTCAAAGGTGGTGGATGGCAAGGAGGATCGCGGCAAGGATGGAGGGTGGACGAAGAACTGGCTTCACGGCTTCAAAACCTTGAACACTTGGAGAGGCCGAAACTTTGAGAGAGAAAAGGGGAGAGATTGTGATTTTGATTCAGGGTTTCATGATGCTTTTCACGTCTCTAAGTCCCCTCCTTATATAGTGCACGGCATAGGCTAGGGTTTCCTAGGAATTCTCCTTGATTGCATCATTCAACCAATGAGAAAATAGCATGAGAATTGGAGAACAAGTAACCTTAGTCTTTGTCGAATTCTTCTTTGTATCTAACCCTTATTTCAGCCTTCTTTCAAGTAGAATGGAATTAGGAATCATAATTCAATATATATTCCTCTATTTTCTTCTCCAAAATTCCATAGGAGTCGAAAACTATCCCAAATTGGACTCTTGCCGAAATCTTCATGAATCTTCTTTATATTTCACCGCATTTAGGTTTAAGACTCCTCAAGACGTCATGCAAGGATCTAGAGACTCATGTGCAAGTCATATGCTTCAATATTTAGGCCAGACTTCTCAATTAGACAATTGTAAAGCCCATTCATTTGTTGCCAAAATTCCTTGTGCATTCTAAAACATTCTTGAACTATCTTGAGTCTTCCGGAAGCCACTGCATCTCCTAGCCTCACCAGGTCTCCTAGCAGCATCAGGACTCCTAGTGTGATCAGGTTTCCTAGCCCAACTGGGACTCTTCCATTTCTCATTTCCGAACATCATTTTTCTGAGCTCACTCCTAGTTGCATTAAGATTCCTACTTCAACTAGGATTCCTTTTCCAATTTTTTCCCATTTTTTTTGCACTTCATTTCCTCCTTGCCTTCATTTCCATCATTTCTAGCTCTTCTTAGCTCATTTCCTGCTTGTGAAGCTCATTTCTATCTAAATACAACAAAGTAAGTTAGAAATGACATTGTTAAAGGAATAACTAAGTAAAATGTAGGGAAAATGATACTAAAAACATAGAAAATATTACTCCAATCAATACCGTTGATTGTATTGATAAAATCAACCTTATAGTACATTCTAACTCTAATTACTTTGAGAATATTTTTCACACTACAATGATATGCCCCTTGAACAAGCCCTCAGCCATCTTCTTCCTATTTGTGGTTACTTTTGAGAAAGTCATAGTTATGGAGTGACACAACAACAAGAAGACCAAGTTGCTTTCAGTTCTATGAGTCTATCAGTATGCATTTTGTAGTTGGATGCTAAGGTAATTAGATACATGCAAGAACTTGTTCTCCTTGGGAAATTTCTTTTACTTTTTGGTAATTGATTATTCCAGTATTTGTATGCATAGATTGTTGATAAATGGAGAGGAAAGGCTGGTTACGATTTCTCTTGATGATGGCAACTGACCAAGTGCAAACATGGTTAATTTGGCTAAAATAAAGCCTGCATATAAATAGATGGGACTAAAACTGTAGGTATTTCATCACTCAATTTGTCTTTTTTTTTTTTTTTTGACATGTAAAGTGCATATGAAGGAATCATTATGAGTTTAGCTAATTGATTTTTCATTCTAGGAAGTTCTTGCTAGGTGAGTGATCGCGCTGGAGCAGTACTCCTTGTGAAGAGCAGTTTGGCTATTCAGAAGGGACACCCTATACTTGGTGTACGTATGTATGTATGACATTATAGTTTTTTTTTTAAATAACTAAACCATCTCTTGAATTATGTTGGACTCTTGAAATGACTATAAATCACAGTATTGAACTCAGATTACCAACAAAAACCATACTCGTCCAGTATTTTTGTTGTTTCTTTGCATGTTTTATGTTATTTTTTATTTTGTTTGATCTTAGACGTTGTTATTAAGGAAAGGTAAATGTAAGGGGCATACTGTTAGATAGAACTAATTAACTGCTGAAAACTTCTTAGAGCAAGTCCACTAGTTGAAGTCGGCTAGTTAAGACTATTCACTGATTTTTACCTCTCACTTTCACTCTTTTTTTTTGCCAGTTAGATACTGTTCACAAAAAGTCACTAAATGTCAGTTGATAGGTCAAGAAATTGACCCAAAAAGTGACCCAAAGTGACTTTTTGTGAACAATATTTGACTGGTGGACTTGCTCTTAGGTTCAGAATGTTACTTTTGAAAATAGCAATTCTAGTGTCATATCCTTTTAGGAATATTAGTTCTCATTCCGACTACCAAAAGTTCTATTGGGGGGCAATAGACGTTCATTGGGGGACAATAGAGGTTTATTGTCCCTCTATTAGGAGGCAATAGACGTTTATTGGAGGGCAGTAGACTATTGGGGGCAATAAACCTTTCTGGCGACCTATGAAATCTCCGACAACTTCTTTGGTTACCTTTGGCGAGGTTTTTAGAGAAGTCTGGTGGGCGGCGGCCGGAATCCGGCGAAAGTTAACCTTAATCCCGTGAAAGTTGACCGAAATCCGACAAAATTGACCAGAATCCGACGAAGTCTCCTATGGTCTCTCTCTCTCTCTCTCTCTCTCTCTCTCTCTCTTTCTCTAAGTAACACATGGATGAGGGTAAAATAATATTAAAAAAATAAAGAACAAAAAAAAAACTTTATGCGGTATTAGGGAAGACTTCCTTAGAGTGCTTTGGGTAAGAGGGAATTAAAAATACTTAATGGAGTAAGTGGGAAAAAAAATCTCTAGAAATGAGGTAAATGGACAAAAACACTTGTAAAATTCTACAAATCATGGAAAAAGTTTATTTTTTGTTGTATTGTTATTAATCTATTATCAACAACAAAACAAATCATATTTTAAGTAACATTGATGATTTTAGATTGCGAATATTCATTTATTACATATGAAACTTGTAAAAAAAAAAACCGCAGCATTGCGCGATCAGTTTGTTAGTGTAATTCTATTAATGTTAAGTAAGTTCTACAGGCTTTTCCTATCACCCTAGGCTATGTATTTAAAAGAGAAAGAGAAGGTCACTTCTTTCTCTATAGTTATAGTAAGAGTGATAAGACTTGGAAAATAAGAACATGCGTGAGTATATGATTGGATGCCCTGAGCAAAGATCAGTCAATAAAAATAAAAATAAAAATAAAAACAACCAGGAAGATTAGAAACTGAATAGAAAAATACTACTCCCAACTTACTCAAGCAATATTGCTATAATAAAAATAAAATAAAATAAAAAATAATAATAAAAATAAAGAAAACAAAGCCACTCCTTCTCAAACTCCTCAAACCAATTCATCTCACAAACAGTCAAATCTCCCGTCTAGTTTTATTTTTTAGTTTTTTCTCCAGTTAGTCCCCCCATACAACTTGAAAACCTCCGATCCAGTTAGCTATTTTATTTTTATTTTTATTTTTATTTTAAATTTTTTTTTTGAGAATGTCCAGTTAGCTTAATTTGATTTCATTAAAATGACAATTTAATATTTCAGAGTTAAATTAAAAATAGGAATTATCCTAAACACATTAATTAGAGCACGTTAAAGGGAGATTAAAGCGCGTGATAATATCAAACGGCTAGTTTGACTTTCAATTTTCCGAGACTATAAATATCCCGGTTCATCTTCACAATTCACCCTCTCATAATCCTTTGCTCTCTATCTCTCTCTCTCCCTCACTTTCTCTATGAATTCACTTTCTTTCCATTTCAATCGGCCGATCAACACCTCTCAAGAAAAAACCCTCGAAATTTTGCTATTCATTCTGTCTCTGATCTCATAGATCAATTCAATTTGATCAATCAATAATGGGTGCCATCGATCAATTCATGGCCCTAGAGGAACTTGGTGTGGGTGTTGTCAAGACAGTCCATCCCACCCAGTCCGATTTGGTTGGTGTCTATCTCTACAACAAGATCTTCAAGGCCCCAACTTCAACCAAACAGACCTTCCTGGAGATTGAGATTTACGGCAAAACTGCTTTACCTCCGTGGGAGATCTGGAAAACCTATCAGCCTTTCAAGTTTCCATTCCAAGATTTCATCTACTTCTTCGCCAGAGTCAGGAAGTTGGGGGGTTCACGGTGTTCTTGCACTGTTGGCTGTGATGGGGGCACATGGAGCGAGACCGAAGCTGCCAAGCATGTCTTTGTCACTGGATTGAAGACCCTATTGGGAAACTGAGAAAGTTTATTTATGAAAAGAACTAAGATAGGGGCTTTGAACACCATGGTGCTTGGTTAATGGATGTGTTCACCATTAATCAAGCACCGGACTTGGCTCTGTCCCGAATCAAAGTGAATGATAAAGGTGTTGGGAAAGAATGGCTGCTTTAATATAAGGCCAATGGATAATTGGTTATCCTAGGATCTAACTTTTCTCACCTCTCGTGTGATTTGCGGAATAACAACAAATGAATAAAAGAAGACACAATATTTAACGAGATTCGGCAAATGTGCATACGTCCTCGGGGCAGTAGTAATACTCTCTTCCACTATATAAATAATGGGATTACAAGGCAATCTCACTTTGTTGACTAAACTTCACCAAAGTGGTAACACACACTCTATCTCTCAAGAGGAATTTTCTTCTCACTCATCTCTCAAGTGAGGATCTCACTACTATCTCACACTCTATTAGTTTGGAATGACTCTTGCCTTGGTTGTTTTGCTACAACCTTTGATGCCTATTTATAGGCGATTGGGTTCATGGATGTGGCATGCAATTGAAAGCAAAGTCAAGTCTTCTTCCAAGTTTGGCATGCCTAACTTCAAAGATGGCTTGCTACCTACCTTCCAAGATGGCTTTCTATCTACCTTCTTTGAATTTTCCAACCTATGCTTTCCTCATGTGGTAAATCACTCACATGAATTTCCTCCTCCATTAAGGAGGGACTGCCCATCAATCTCCCCCTCCTGACGCGCTTCTGCAAAATTCAAACTTGTCCTTTGGTAAGGACTTCGTCATCATATCTGAACTATTCTCATCTGTGTCAATCTTCTCAAGCTACAGTTGCTTGGCTTCCAGCACATCACGTATCCAGTGATACCTCACATCAATGTGCTTCGATTTCGAGTGAAAACTCGAATTCTTACTCAGATGAATTGCGCTTTGACTATCACAATGCAGAACATATTTTTGTTGCTTATGGCCCAATTCCTGTAGGAATTTCTTCATCCACAAAATTTTTTTTCAAGCTTCCGTAGCTGCTATGAACTCTGCTTCTGTAGTTGACAAAGCAACACATTTTTGTAGTTTTGATTTCCATGAGACAGCTCCCCCTGAAAATGTAATCAAGTATCCTAATGTAGACTTTCTTGAGTCAACATCTCCGGCCATATTTGCATCTGTATAGCCTATTAGTTCAGGCTTCCCACTTCCAAAGCATAAACCCATTTTGGAAGTACCTTTGAGATATTTAAGAATCCACTTCACAGTATTCCAATGCTCTTTGCCTGGATTAGATAGAAATCTGCTAACAACACTAACCGCGTGTGTTATGTCTGGTCTTGTACACACCATTGCATGCATCAAGCTTCCTACCGCTAAGGCATATGGCACCTTTGTCATTTCTTCCTCCTCTTTCTCACTTGTAGGACTCTGCTTCGAGCTAAGCTTAAAGTGACTAGCAAGTGGAGTAGCAACTAGCTTTGCTTTCTCCATATGGAACCGCTCCAATACCTTCTTGATATATTTTTCTTGTGATAACCACAGCTTCCCATTCTGTCTATCGCTGGTAATATTCATACCAAGAATCTGCTTTGCTGGTCCCAAGTCCTTCATAGCAAAAGACTTACTGAGCTCTTTCTTCAGTTTGCTAATCTTATCACCATCTTGTCCTACGATCAACATGTCATCAACATACAAGAGTAGTATGATAAAGTCACCTCCTGAGAAATTCTTCACAAATACGCAATGGTCTGAAGTTGTCCTCTGATATCCTTGCTCAATCATGAAGGAATCAAACTTCTTATACCATTGTCGCGGCGCCTGCTTTAGTCCATACAAACTCTTTTTCAGTTTGCAGACTAGATCTTCCTTGCTTTTGACTTTGAATCCTTCTGGTTGCTCCATGTAGATTTCCTCTTCACGGTCACCGTGAAGGAAAGCCGTCTTCACGTCAAGTTGTTCAATCTCCATATTTAAACTTGCAGCCAAACCAAGTATCACCCGAATAGATGTCATCTTCACCACGGGCGAGAATATTTCTTCAAAGTCAATTCCCTTTTTCTGATTGAAACCTTTAACGACCAGTCTTGCCTTGAATCTGGGTCGTGAGCTATTCTCCTCAGTCTTCAATCTATACACCCATTTGTTTATGAGTGCTCTCTTACCTTTTGGTAACTCCACCAACTCATAAGTCTGGTTCTCATGCAAGGACTTAATTTCTTCTTGCATGGCTTCCAACCACTCCCACTTGTGGTCATCTGTCAGAGCTTCTTCATAAGACTCTGGCTCACCTCCATCTGTGAGAGTAACGAACTCATGTAGAGGATATCTGTTTGAGGGTCTGTGTTCCCTGACTGATCTTCGAGGGGTCGGTGCCTCTTCCTCATCATTAGTTGCATCATCAACTAGATCATTAATCATCGGGTCATTTGCTGCATCACCGACATCTTTGGTATCTCTCCAGCCATCCTGGTTTGTTGGCGGAGGAACTTTATCCGGGTTTATCGGATATTCTCTGGGTTGTTTAGGCTTCTCAATTTTAGGTCTTCGAAGAAGACAACATCTCTGCTTCTGACAATCTTCTTATTGACAGGATCCCACAGCCTGTACCCATATTCTTCATTTCCATATCCCATAAATATGCATTCTTTCGACTTGCTATCGATTTTTGATCTTTCATCTTTTGGAATATGATAAAATGCTTTGTAGCCAAATACCTTCAAATGATTGTATGAGACGTCCTTTCCGATCCAAAACCTGTTTGGCACATCACCATTTAATAGAGCTGAGGGAGAAAGGTTGATCATATTAACTGCAGTGATTAGAGCTTCACTCCAAAAGCTCTTAGGCAGCTTAGCATGAGATAACATTGTTCTGATTCTTTCAACAATAGTTCTGTTCATCCTCTAGGCCACTCCGTTGTGCTGAGGAGTCTTTGGAACAGATCGTTCATGCCTGATTCTGTTACTTTTGCAATAGTGTATGAACGCCCCCATGTACTCTCCCCCGTTGTCGGTGCGAATGCATTTCAATCTCCTGCCTGTTTCTCGTTCAACTTTGGCATGAAATTGCTTAAATACTTCGAGCACTTGATCTTTAATTTTCAGTGCATAAACCCATACCTTCCTAGAATGATCATCAATGAAGGTGACGAAGTATCTTGCGCCTCCTAGAGTACTGGTGGTCATGGGACCACACACATCAGAATGTACAACATCCAAAACATTCGATTTCCTTGGTGCAGGAGAACGATGGAATGAAGCTCTATGTTGCTTTCCAGCCAAGCAATGCGTACATGGTTTTAGAGGCATATCTTTAACATTGACTCCAGTTAATACCTCTCTTTTGGCTAGAACAGTAAGTCCCTTCTCGCTGATGTGACCGAGCCGCTTGTGCCATAGCTCGACTGGCGAATCTTCTCCGAGTGTAACTGCATACCCGCTACAGATTTTTGCATAAGTCATGTAGAGAGTGTTCTCTTTCTTCCCTCGGGCTAGAATTTCTGGACCATTACTGAGCCTCCACTTTCCACCACCAAAGACACTTGTGCAGCCTTCATCATCAAGTAATCCTGTAGAGATCAGGTTGAGACGCATGTCTGGAACATGTCTCACATCCTTGAGAACCAAGTAGTGGCCTGTGTTGGTTTCAAGGGAAATATCTCCCCTTCCCATGATCTTGGACCGCTTATCATTTCCCATCTTGACATTACCGAAATTTCTAGTATTGTAGGATGTAAAGAACTCCCTTCGTGACGTTATATGAAATGATGCACCAGAATCGATGATCCAACATGTATCTTGAGATGTCATATTAAAATGACCCTCTCCATAAATGATGAGTACCTCTTCTTCGTATGAGGTAGTAAAAGCTGTGTCTCTGGCACCACCTTTCTCAGTCTACTCTGTCACGCCCCGAATTTTTTTTAATAAACAATCAAATCCGAAACATGAAAATTACCACAACAGAAATAATCATCCTGAAAATTTATTTTCTCAAACAACCTCACCACACGAAGTAAAATATAAACCAAATTTAGTCTCGGTTAATTATTACAACTCAAAAACAAAATGAACTGTAAAGCTCTAAATGAGCATACACACTTCACAACTAAATGAAATAACAATAACTACTGAAACACCTAAGCAGCTCGATCACCTTCCTGGTTATCCTGTCCTGCAGGAATATCCGCTACACCATTTGAATAGTGTACCAGGATTGCAACAACACAAAACCCGGTAAGCTTATGAAAGCTCGGATGAGTAAAAGGAAAGAACTATTGTTTAATTTCATCATAATTATTCCCACTCAAATCAACACACAACAATTTCCACAACCACGATGTACTAACAATCTCAATCAACACCAATCCAATAAATCAAGACAAACCCCAACTCACATCTTCCTTCACAAAACCTCAACATTGTATTTATAAAAATACGGTACTTGACAGACTAGAGCTCTAACTGAATCGTAGCCCATCACCTGGCCTAGGTTATGGCATCCGACATATTTATCATTATCGTATTTCATCAATATGTATACTTATATACATATTTAGAACGTCCGATAATTTCACATACTCAAACAATCGTATCCCATCATCCACCTAGGATTAGAGCGTCCGATTACCCCACACCGGTCACTACGTTGACCTAAACCCATAAATGAGTACAACATGTAATATCACAGACTGAAATCAACCCAACCAAGATACACAATATTATTATGAAATTACATAATTGAAATATAATCAATTCAACAATTCAACTCAATCATATCATCACTCAACAATCCACTCATCAATATATATTTTCCACATAAATATATATATATATATATACGTAATCATCCACTCAGGGATGATCACTAATACCATCTATAGTTCACACAAGAAAATCGTGAAATTCATTTGTATAATTAAAATTCATTTTACTTACCTATGGACCGTGGTGATTCAAGTCCATGAAATTTTAAAACAAATATTTAACCCGCAAATATTTTTCACACAATCACCAACGATAAATAAATTTAAAACGCTCGGTTCGTAATATGAACCACGTGAGTTTTACTCACCTCGATACTCCCGCTGCGTCTTCAATACAAATATAAATAACGCCGAAATGCCCACTCAAATACAATCCATCAATCACCTAATCAAATGTGATTCAAATTTAACCAATAATTCCAAAACATAAATGAACTACCATTTAACGGCCGGATTCTAATTTCTAACAAAATCCGACGTGCGGATTCTCACGAATTGCTCCCCTAATTACCTTTTTGCACATATACGAAGATCCAACGGTTGGATCTTCGCCCATGACCACACAAAGCCTCTGGGACAGTCATATGATCATCATATCAAAATTACAAGTTCATCGGACGGTCCTAATTTCACAGATCATAAATCTAACGATCGAATTCGATCGAAATCACAAAATTCATAACTAATTCATACGATATCCGAAAAATACGTATAATACGTTGAAATGATCGTATTGAAACATAGAATCATAAAATGGACAAAAACCAAATTTAGACCTCCGGAGGTGGCCGGAAAGGGCCGCCGGAGTTAGGGACAGAGCTGCCGCCGACCACCACCAATGGTGTCGGGGCTGAGCTTCTCCCCTTCGTTTCATCATTTTGAGCAACTTTCATAACTAGCACAAGACCAGAAAACGACAGGAAGGGATCAAAAATTACCAAATACAGTCGGCGGCCCGAATTTTTCCAGAATCCGGCGAGCTTGAAAACCGACGTGAAAACTGCAACAACACGCTTCGATCTCTTCTGTAAACTTGTTCAGAACTTCATTGCGAACTCACCAAGCCAAGAATCACAAGAAACGATCGTGTATAACTCGAGATATTTGGATCGATAAGTGGTTTTTCAATCTAAACGGGGTCGAGCTCCGACGAACGTGAAAACGATTGACCCAGCTCCGGTCCTTCTTGGTACTTGTAGAGGAAGTTGAGGCGAGTCCAATGAGCCAAGAATCAAGTGAAATGGTGACCTATAGCTCGAGATATCGAGATCGAACCGAAATCGATCCTATTCGGTTCGGGCTTGACCGCCGCCGCTACCGGCCGTGTCGCGGCGCAAGGCTGCCTCTGGCAGCTGCGCAAGGTTGAGACGAATGCAGGTAGTTCTTCGCCGCCACAGCTACCAGCCGTGTCCCTGATGATTTTGTTTGTCAGAATGCAGGTAGTTCTTCACTACTACAGCCATCAAAAATTACACATGATTCTGCTGAGCAGTGCAGCACTGATATTGGTGTTCTCACCAGCTCTTTCACCTCATTTGATGATCAAAATCTTGGAGGAAAATCGGAGGAATTCTTTTCTTTTACCTTGTATTATTGATCTTGATCATGTTCCTGACCAAGTGTATTATGCACAAGCAGAGAAGCAGCAAACCTTTGCTTCTCCCTCTCATTACGATGATCAGGTAGTTAATGTTCATGAGGAGAATTATGAGCAGCTAAGGCTATCTCCTACTGGGTTTTTTGATGGTGATGATGAAATGTTGTTTCAAGATAGTAATCTCATCTCTTCTTTTGATCAATGGTCATGAGGAACAACCGCAACAATTGGGACCTGACATGAGGTGTGAAGAAGAGCCACAACAACAAGATCGAGAGCTTCTGCCTTCTCCCTCTCATTGTCATGAGCAAAAGCAGCAGCAGCAGCTCCCTGGTGATGATCACGACTTTGATTTTCCATTAGATCATCCCTATTTGGAGTCAGATGAGTCTAATGGATTCTACATAAATGAAGATCAGCTGAGAGCACTGCAATGGTTAGATAGAGATGATCTGAATTCTGCCTCGCAGGAAATCTCTTCTACTCTTTTACCTTGTATTATTGATGTTGATCATGCTCCTGACCATGTGTATTATGCAGAAGCAGAGAAGCTGCAAACCTTTGCTTCCCCATCTCATTATGATGATCAGGTAGTTCATGTTCATGAGGAGAATGAGAATGCTGAGCTGCTAATGCTCTCTCCAACTGGGTTTTCTAATGCTGACGATGAACTGTTGTTTCAAGATAGTAATCTGATCTCTTCTTTTGATCAATGGCTAGCTAGTCAAGAGGAACAACAGCGACAATTGAGACCGGACAAAAGGTGTGAAAAAGAGCCACAACAACAACGTCAACAAGTGCTTCTCTCTTCCTCTCATTGTGATGAGCAACGGCAGCAGCAGCTCCCCGGTGATGATCACCACTTTGATACTCCAGTATATCATGCCTACTTGGAGTCAGATGAGTTTAATGGATTCTTAATGAACATCAGCCGAGAGAACTGCAGTAGTTAGATAGTGATGATCAGAATTCTGAACTCTTTCAGTGACCATCTTTTTTATTCCCGCAGTTAGTTCGTTAATACACCATAATCTGTAAATCATTATCTTATCAATGAAATTAACTTTGTATTGATTTCTTTCTTTTGTCTACTGCACTTGATCTTTCCAATTTGTTAAGTTGGTTATAATAGATTAGAGCTACTTTTGTCTCTCCTTTAGCTTTGTCTTGCTATTCTTGTCAGTCGTCTTATCATTCTGTTCAGTACTGAGAAGTGAGGACCTACCTAATTCTGATCTACTTAGCTAATTGCGTTGAAAAAGATTTGCTCCATGGCTTTGCTGCTCTTGTTTCCTCCCTGCACTTACAAAGCATATCTTCTTCGAAGTTCACTAGAATCATCCAAATGAGAGTCCCACACTTTGATACCTTGAGCTTCATGCTTCTCTACTTCTCTAGCTACCTATAGTTCCTGGTTGCCGAATTTTATAGACCTTTTATTTTGACAGTTCCACTGTCTATTTATCTAGCTATTTAGCTTTCGTTTTTTAGCTGTTGTTTGATCAGTTTGCATGGGTTTTGGACTATTAAGTAATAAGTATATATTGTATAATAATATCATTTATACATCTAAAAAGGTACCTTGCTAGTGATCATGTATATGAAATGTTTATACTTTACATAGGAAAGATATATGAAGAGGAAACAAGAAAATGAAAATGATTTCGACCCCTATAACCGTTGTCTAAGTTGTCTGAACTTCTAACTAGTCCTACCCTTCGGTGAGAATCACTCTTGAGTTGGACGCTCCATACAGTTATATGTTGAACATAACTTGAAATGTCCATTTCATTTATTCTAACCATTGTAACCGAGAAGCCAAGACCAAGAAAATCCTTTTCTATTTTATTCAAGTGCCGACTATGAAGATTCTAGTTGGTGAGGGAGGATATGCAACACATTAATGAATTGAGCCCTACGAATGGCATTAGGGATTGTAATCATGTAGTTTAGTCACTGGTTATTAACCATTTAGTCTATCTCAAGTTTCTTGGCTGTAATTCATGTCTAATTGGTTTGGTTTTACTGTCTGGCTAATACGTGAATAGTCTTCAGTAAACAGGCACATAATCTATCAATAAGTACAGATGAAATAGAGCAGGCATTTAAGTGAGGCCAATTGTGATATTCTAAGGGAGTACAGTCATTTGAGTAAAAGCCTGGACAGACTAAATCTGCGCACTGGTTTTCCTGCAGATGAAACTTGGCAGATCTAGTATTTGATTTTTTTCCCCCTCTTTAATTTCCCTTCTTATATTTAGAGACTAGTAATTAGAATTTTATCATGCTTGTAAGGTTGAAATTGTTGGAAAAATATTAAATATTTTATTTTCCACAATTTGTGGATGAATAATATAGTGAAAATGAGTGAAGTTGAATAAATGTAAATGACTATGCAATGAGAAGTCATGGCTGATCACAAAAAATAACTTTCGGTGAAAAGTCATCTCTCCTCTAAAAGTCACCTTACATCTATAAAACACTTACTACACCATATTTTGAAAATAACTTCTTGAATTCATCTTTCCTCTTCTCCTTTTACATATGAATTTTTCCAAGTGTCTTGAAAATTAATCGAGTCTTTTCAAGAGAGAGTTCATACACAATCCAAGTTCGATGTTCTTGAGGTTTGGAGTGCTACTACCACAACAAGAAGGTCGTTGTCCTGGGAGACGTTTGCCATTAAACCCTTCAAGCACTGATGAGGAGGAAATTTCGTCTTAAGGACATGGAACCAAGTTCTGGACTCGACGATATTGTTTAAGGTTTTTCTAACTTTTATTCGCTTTGCATTGTTTAGATTTATGCATTCTATTTAATATATTATCTGCATAAATGATTTCTTGATTTTCCTCTTAATATAGCAATTACACCAATATATTTACCAACAATCTTAAGACGAAAATTGTTGGGCATTGGTCATTTGCTATATATGTATGTTCGATATCTATATGTGTCTGTTGCAGTAATATAGCACATGCATTTCCAAAGGTAATACCACCTATACACCTGCCCTGGACGTTTATTCCTGTGCTTTCTTAAACTATTTATGTGTCACGCCCCGAATTTTAGAATAAACATTCAAAATCCGAAACATGAAAATTACCACAACTCAAATAATCATCCTGAAAATTTCTTTTCTTAACAACCTCACCACACAAAATAAAATCAAAACTAAATTTAGTCTCGGTTAATTATTACAACTCAAATCCAAAATGAACTGTAAAGCTCAAAATGAGCATACACACCTCACAACTAAATGAAATAACAAAAACTGCTGTAACACCTGAGCAGCTCGGTCACCTCCCTGGTTATCCTGACCTGCAGGAATATCCGCTACACCATTTGAATAGTGTACCGGGATTGCAACAGCACAAAACCCGGTAAGCTTATGAAAGCTCGTATGAGTAAAAAAGAAGAACTGTTGCTTAACTTAATCATAATTATTTCCACTTAAGGCAACACCCAACAATTTCCACATCCACAAAGTACTAACAATCTCAATCAAACACCAAATCAATATATCAAGACAAACCCCAACTCACATCTTTCTTCACAACACCTCAACATCGTATTTATAAAAATACGGTACTTGACAGACTAGAGCTCTAACTGAATCGTAGCCCGTCACCTGGCCTAGGTTATGACATCCGACATAATTATCATTATCGTATTTCATCAATATGTATACTTATATACATATTTTGAACGTCCGATAATTTCACATACTCAACCAATCGTATCCCATCATTCACCTAGGATTACCCCACACCGGTCACTACGTTGACCCTAAACCCATAAATGAGCACAACATGTAATATCACATACTGAAATCAACCCAACCAAGATACACAATATTATAAATTACACAATTGAATATAATCAATTCATCAATTCAACTCAATCATATCATCACTCAACAATCCACTCAGGAATGACCACTAATACCATCTATAGTTCACACGAGAAAATCGTGAAATTCATTTGTATAATTAAAATTCATTTTACTTACCTATGGACCGTGGTGACTCAAGTCCATGAAATTTTAAAACAAATATTTAATCCGCAAATATTTTTCACACAATTACCAAAAATAAATAAATTTAAAACGCTCGGTTCGTAATATGAACCACGTGAGTTTTACTCACCTCGATACTCCCGCTGCGTCTTCAATACAAATATAAATAACGCCGAAATAGCCCACTCAAATACAATCCGTCAATCACCTAATCAAATGTGATTCAAATTTAGCCAATAATTCCAAAACATAATTGAACTACCATTTAACGGCCGGATTCTAATTTATAACAAAATCTGACGAGCGGATTCTCATGAATCGCTCCCCTAATTACCGTTTTGCAAATATACGAAGATCCAATGGTCGGATCTTCGCCCATGACCACACAAGCCACTGGGACAGCCATATGATCATCATATCAAATTTACAAGTTCATCGGACGGTCCTAATTTCACAGATCATAAATCTAACGATCGAAATCGATCGAAATCACAAAATTCATAACTAATTCATACGATATCTGAAAAATACGTATAATACGTCGAAATGATCGTATTGAAACATAGAATCATAAAATGGACAGAAACCAAATTTTAGACCTCCGGAGGTAGCCGGAAAGGGCCGCTGGAGTTAGGGAGAGAGCCGCCGCCGACCACCACCAATGGTGTCGACGCCCAGCTACTCCCCTTCGTTTCATCATTATGAGCAACTTTCATAACTAGCACAAGACCAAAAAACGACAGGAAGGGATTAAAAATTACCAAATACAGTCGGCGGTCGAATTTTTCCAGAATCCGGTGAGCTTGAAAACCGACGTGAAAACTGCAACAACACGCTTCGATCTCTTCTGGAAACTTGTTCAGAACTTCATTGCGAACTCACCAAGCCAAGAATCATAAGAAACGATTGTGTAAAACTCGAGATATTTGGATCGACAGGTGGTTTTTCGATCCACACGGGGTTGAGCTCCGACGAACATGAAAACGTTCGACCCAACTCCGGTCCTTCTGGGTGCTTGTAAAGGAAGTTGAGGCGAGTCCAATGAGCCTTAGAATCAAGTGAAGTGATGATCTATAGCTCGAGATATTGAGATCGAACCGAAAACGAACCTTTTCGGTTCGGGCCGTGCTGCCTCCGTTGCCGGTCGTGTCGCGGCGCAAGGCTGCCTCTGGCTGCTGCGTAAGGTCGAGACGAAGCTCCTGGAGGTGGTTGCAGCTTGAGAGGTGGCCGGAGGAGAGAGTGGAAGCACGGTGAAGCCGTGCTCTGTTTTGCTTGCTTTCGGCCGAGAGGGAAAACGCGAGAGAGAGAGAGAGAGAGAGAGAGAGAGAGAGAGCTATAGTGCTTTCCAAAAACAGAAATGGAGGCTGGACCAAAAAGGAAATTTCCCAAAAAAATTCTAGGGTTTTTTCTATATATACAAGTTTCGGAAAATCTTCTAAATTCAATAACTAATTCAGAAAAAATCTGATCTTTGTGTTCCGCATGTGTACGGACTCGTATCGACGAGCTCTACAACTTTCAAGAAGGAAGTTTCTCCAAATTTTGCACGTAGAAAAAGTCGATTTCTCAAACCGAGCATTTCGAGCTTTTCGTTAAAATAATCGTTTCGAACCTTCAATAATTCAAAAAGTGAAATATTATCAAACAATATTCGTGAAATTGCACAATAATCGTTCAATACAATTACTCGAGTTTAAAATGAAAATTGCGGGTATTATAATCTACCCCCCGTAAAGGAATTTCGTCCCGAAATTCAAGTACCCAATTCCCCATAGCGCTGTGGATACTTCACTCTCATGTCAAATTCTAACTCCCATGATGCACCACCCTCGTCATGATGACTCCACAACACCTTCACAAGATCAACCTCTTTCCTATGAAGCTTCTTTGTAGACCTATCCAAGATACGAACAGGTTCAACTACAAATGTCACATCTGTGTTCACTTCGATTGCATCGTGATTAATCACGTGCGACTCGTCTCGAACATACTTCCTGAGCATAGACACATGAAAGACATTGTGCACACTCGACATGCTAACAGGTAAAGCAAGACGATATGCCAAGTTACCAACCCTTTCCAGAACCTCAAAGGGTCTAACATACCTCGGTGCGAGTTTCCCCTTCTTTCCAAATCTCACCACACCTTTCATAGGTGAGACTTTCAAGAACACATGATCGCCTGTCTCAAACTCCAAAGGTCTTCTCTTCTGCATAACTCTTCTGTCTACTCTGAGCGGTTCGGATTCTGTCCCAAATAGTAGTAACCTTCTCTGTAGTCTCCTGTACAATCTCAGGTCCGATGAACCCTTTATCCCCTCCTTCCGCCCAATAGATAGGAGTCCTACATGACCTACCATAAAGGGCCTCATATGGAGCCATACCTATACTAGAGTGATAGCTGTTGTTGTAGGCAAACTCTACCAATGGTAGATGATCCGCCCAACTACCCTTAAAATCCAAAACACAAGCCCTAAGCATATCCTCCACCGCCTGATTCACTCTCTCGGTCTGCCCATCTGTCTGTGGGTGGAATGCAGTGCTCACAACAAGAGATGTACCAAATGCCTTATGTATCAAGCGTCTGACCCTGAATGATCCGGGAGATCAAGGTGGGCTGTAAGGTGATACTACCGAGAAAGATTCCCTGTCCTGCTCCAACGGGCGTAAGGTCAAACTCTGATGCAGCTTCTAACATGCCCCACTCTCGCACCATAATTGATGCCATGATTACCAGAGGTTTCCTACTCAAAGAATCCGCCACTATATTCGCCTTTCCGGGATGATACTCCAAGGTGAAATCATAGTCCTTAATGAGTTCCATCCATCTTATCTGCCTCATGTTCAATTCCTTCGGGGAGAATAGATACTTCAAACTCTTATGATCCGAAAAGAGTTCAAATTTCTCACCATAAAGATAGTGCCTCCAAATCTTCAAAGCAAACACCACTGCTGCTAGCTCTAGATCATGAGTGGGGTAATTCCGCTCATATACCTTCAACTGTCTAGAACCATAAGCAACAACGCTACCATTCTGCATCAACACACACGTCAAACCCTGATGAGATGCATCGCTGTAAATGACTAATCCACCACCACTAGTAGGAATAGTCAACACCGGAGCTGTAGTCAATCTAGTCTTAAGTTCATTGAAAGCCTTCTCACACTCATCCGACCATATGAACTAAGTGTCCTTCCTGGTCAATTTGGTCAAAGCCGAAGTAATACCAGAAAACCCTTCAATGAAACGCCTATAATACCGTGCCAGTCCAAGGAAGCTACGGATTTCTGTAACCGTAGTAGGGCGACTCCAACTCACCACTGCTTCAACCTTCAAAGGATCCACAGAAACTCCATCCTTCGAGACCACATGACCAAGGAACTTGACTTCACTTTACCAGAAATCGCACTTCTCGAACTTGGCAAATAGTTTATGCTCTCTCAACGTCTGTAGTACGATCTGCAGATGCTTCTCATGCTCACCTGATGACGTTGAATAAATCAAGATGTCGTCAACAAACACTACTACAAACTGGTCCAAGTAGGGACTGAACGTACGGTTCATCAAGTATGCAGAAGGTACATTCGTGAGACCAAAATGTCCATATCTGGTCCTGAACGCCGTCTTTGGAATACCTTCCTCCTTCACCCTTAACTGGTGATATCCAGACCTCAAGTCAATCTTCGAGAACACAGTAGCTTCTCTAAACTGATCGAACAAGTCATCAATTCAAGGTAAAGGGTACCTGTTCTTGATGGTCACCTTGTTCAGCTGTCGATAATCCACACATAACCGAAGTGAATTATCCTTCTTCTTCACGAACAGCACTGGTGCACCCCAAGGAGATACACTAGCCTGAATGAACCCTTGTGCAAGTAAGCCCTCAATCTGAACCTTCAACTCCTGAAGTTCAGCTAGAGCCATTCGATAGGGTGCTTTCGACACAGGTGAAGTACCTGGTATCACATCAATGGAGAAGTCCATTACCCTTTTCGGAGGTAACCCAGGGATCTCCTGAAACACGTCTACATACTCTAAAACTACAGGAATCCCTGTAATCTTTGAAGTACTACTCCCTGATTCAATATGGGCCAAAATCTCTGTCCTCATGGCGATGTCAGACTTCAGACAACGGTAATGAAACACCGGTTGTCCCGGAACATGGAAGGACACAATCATCCTAAAGCAATCAATAACAGCATGGTTCGAGCTCAACCAATCCATACCCAAAATCACATCATACGTGTGATCCGAAATCACAATCAAAGATGCAGAGAACTCTCTGCCACCAATCCCAATAGGGCAATCATCACAAAACATGCTAAGCTCAAGAGACACACCGAGAGGTGATGTAACACATAATGATCTAGTCAGAGGCATGGCAATCAAACCCAATACATCCACAACCGAACTAGATACGAAAGAGTGTGAGGCTCCCGTATCAAACAGTACTCTAGCAAGATAGTGATAAACAAATAAGATACCTTCCACTCCCGTGCCTGCCTGACCGATGGCAAAGACTCTAGCAGGTGCAGGTGGTAGCTGCCTCGACTGGCTACCCTGCACTCTACCCTGATTTCGGGGACACTCCCTAGCCTGATGCCCTGCCTGTCCACAGCTGTAGCATATCCTACCCCGTGGTTTCGTACACGCACGAGAGATGTCGCCCGGCTCGCCACAGTTAAAGCACTTCACCGGAGTTGCTGGTGCTATCTGCCTAATAGGCATATCCTGAACAGGAAGAGCTACTGCTGCCCTAGCTGGAGCCTGATGCTGGAACTGAGTTCTCTGTCTCTTCCAGAACCCACCCCTGAAGTCTCTAGCTCTACTGCTTCCTGCTATGGTCTTTCCCTTGCCCTGGAAGTCTCTTTCAACAGACTTCTTCTCTCTACGAATCTGATTATGCTATTCAATGATCTGTGCTTTAGCCAAGATCTCTCTCTTGGTCTTCAGCTCCAAGATGGCCACATCACGCTCAATCGAAGGACTCAACCCTCTCTGAAACCTCTTGGCCAAGTCCTCATCCTCCATCTGCCTCACATACTTGTACAGTCTGGAGAACTCCGTATCATACTCAATTACGGTCGTCTTCCCCTGTACAAGTGCAAGGAATTCTCATTCTAACCTCTCCTTCACTGCTAGTGGAAAGTACTTCTCCCTGAACAGCCTCTCAAAGCCGTCCCATGTCAAAGTCGACACCTCAATGCTCCTCTATGTGACATTCCACCACACCCTAGCCTCATCCTTCAGCATGAACGCGGCTAGCTTCCTTTTGTCGGTCTCACTGCAATCAAGCAGATCAAAATAGGTCTGCAAATCCTCTATCCATAGATCCGCCACCATATAGTCAATGCCTCCTCCGAACTTGGTTGCTCCCAAGTGGGTAATTTCCCTTGCTAGCATCAGCAAGCGAGCAGGATCATCAACCATGGCCACGGGAGGAATAGGCTGATCCTCATAAGGCGCCTCTACCTCTGCCTCATACGCATCATCGACCGGAGGGGCCCTACCCCTACCTCGGCCTCTACCCCTACCACGAGGCCTACCTCTACCTCGACCTCTGGTTTCGTTCCCCTCAATCAAATAAGCATGATATACTTGATTAATACACGCATAACACTTAAACAAAGCATAAGTCAAATGCAAGTCCATATTAACCAAGTACCAAGCATACATGACAATGCCTAAATTTCTTAAGACTTGCTAACGTTCCTAGCCAACCTAACGCTCTCACACACCCAATAACATTGTCAATACCGAAGAGCACACGATGGGGATCCGCTGCAGACGAGCTATCACTCGGTAAGTATTGACATATCACCAAATATGTACCTTACGCTCTGATACCAAACTATCACGCCCCGAATTTTAGAATAAACATTCAAAATCCGAAACATGAAAATTACCACAACTCAAATAATCATCCTGAAAATTTCTTTTCTTAACAACCTCACCACACGAAATAAAATCAAAACTGAATTTAGTCTCAGTTAATTATTACAACTCAAATCCAAAATGAACTGTAAAGCTCAACATGAGCATACACACCTCACAACTAAATCAAATAACAAAAACTACTGTAACACCTGAGCAGCTCGGTCACCTCCCTGGTTATCCTGACCTGCAGGAATATCCGCTACACCATTTGAATAGTGTACCGGGATTGCAACAACACAAAACCCGGTAAACTTATGAAAGCTCGTATGAGTAAAAAAGAAGAACTGTTGCTTAACTTAATCATAATTATTTCCACTTGAGGCAACACCCAACAATTTTCACATCCACAAAGTACTAACAATCTCGATCAAACACCAAACCAATATATCAAGACAAACTCCAACTCACATATTTCTTCACAACACCTCAACATCGTATTTATAAAAATACGGTACTTGACAGACTAGAGCTCTAACTGAATCGTAGCCCGTCACCTGGCCTAGGTTATGTCATCCGACATAATTATCATTATCGTATTTCATCAATATGTATACTTATATACATATTTAGAACGTCCGATAATTTCACATACTCAACAAATCGTATCCCATCATCCACCCACGATTAGAGGGTCCGATTACCCCACACCGGTCACTACGTTGACTCTAAATCCATAAATGAGCACAACATGTAATATCACATACTGAAATCAACCCAACCAAGATACACAATATTATTATGAAATTACACAATTGAATATAATCAATTCATCAATTCAACTCAATCATATCATCACTCAACAATCCACTCATCAATATATATTTCCCACGTAAATATATATATACGTAATCATCCACTCAGGAATGACCACTAATACCATCTATAGTTCACACGAGAAAATCGTGAAATTCATTTGTATAATTAAAATTCATTTTACTTACCTATGGACAGTGGTGATTCAAGTCTATGCAATTTTAAACAAATATTTAATCCGCAAATATTTTTCACACAATTACCAATGGTGCGGGCCCGGGCTTCTCCCCTTCGTTTCATGATTCTGAGCAACTTTTATAACTAGCACAAGACCAAAAAACGACGGGAAATGATCGAAAATTACTAAATACAGTCGGCGGTCGGAATTTTTCCAGAATCCGGCGAGCTTGAAAGCCGACGTGAAAACTGCAACAACACGCTTCGATCTCTTCTGGAAACTTGTTCAGAACTTCATTGCGAACTCACCAAGCCAAGAATAACAAGAAACAATCGTGTATAACTCAAGATATTTGGATCGATAGGTGGTTTTTCGATCCACACGGGGTCGAGCTCCGACGAACGTGAAAACATTCGACCCAGCTCCAGTCCTTCTTGGTGCTTGTAAAGGAAGTTGAGGCGAGTCCAATGAGCCTAGAATCAAGTAAAATGATGATCTATAGCTCGAGATATTTAGATCGAACCGAAAACAAGCCTCTGGCAGCTGCGCAAGGTCGAGATGAAGCTCCTGGAGGTGGTTGCAGCTTGAGAGGTGGCCGGAGGAGAGAGTGGGAGCACGGTGAAGCCGTGCTCTGTTTTGCTTGCTTTCGTCCGAGAGGGAAAACACGAGAGAGAGAGAGAGAGAGAGAGAGAGAGAGAGAGAGAGAGAGAGAGAGAGAGAGAGAGAGAGAGAGAGAGATAGAGAGAGCTACAGTGCTTTCCAAAAATAGAAATGGAGGCCGGACCAAAAAGGAAATTTCCCAAAAAAAATCTAGGGTTTTTTCTATATATACAATTTCAGAAAATCTTCTAAATTCAATAACTAATTCAGAAAAAATCCAATCTTTGTGTTCCACACATGTACGGACTTGTATCGACGAGCTCTACAACTTTCATGAAGGAAGTTTCTCCAAATTTTGCACGTAGAAAAAGTCGATTTCTCAAACCGAGCATTTCGAGTTTTTCGTTAAAATAATCGTTTCGAACCTTCGATAATTCAAAAAGTGAAATTTTATCAAACACTATTCGTGAAATTGCACAATAATCGTTCAATACAATTACTTGAGTTTAAAATGAAAATTGCGGGTATTACATTATGCATATTGGCCAATTGTGTTGATGTCTGTTGAATATCTGCATGGTTTTGAGATTTGAGATCCTTATATAAATCATGTTTTGTTCCTTTGTTGTGTGGTCTCAAAGTGTGAATCGTGTTTGAACCCAAAAGTACTTTTGGTTGGACCCTTAGAGTAGCAAACAGTGTGGGCCGATGTAGCGGTCCAGATAGGGAACAAGAAGTAGGCCCAGCGAGGGAATCCGGGCGGAATCCCCACGGAGCCTAACAGAGGCCCAGTGGAGTCCACGATCGGGAATCCACATGGAGTAATCATTATATTCTTCACCCACGTGGAGTTCAGAGAGTTCAGTACAGCCTAGCTTACAGTGGAATAGGGATGTCAGGCGTGCTATGGGATCTAATTACTTTTGCAGAAAAACAAGAATATAGCATCATGACTATATTAGTGCGCCATTAATGCAATGCGCTCGCGGGGAAAAGACTAAACAATGATATCCCAATTGTCCGCGATCAGGGAGGAGTCAGCTTTGCTCATATTTTAGCAATATCCAGATTAATTAATAATTAATCTGCGATATTCATTATGATTCCCAAGATAATGCTCCTGCTGATCAGATACCCTTGGTCGAGAATAGAATATTCTACATTTCTCCGAGGATTGATAACTCACAGAATAGCCTATATCTGAGGCTAGCACGAAGAACAAAAGACAGGCAATTCATCAACTAATCTCTACGATTACCAAAGCCTCTCTGGAGCAACCAAACTTCTCTCTTACCAGGTGACCACACTCCAGTCCTAGTCTCCACAGGAGCCTACTGTCAGTACCACCGAACTTTCTGTCAACGTATTTCTGTCCTAGTTTCCTTGGGAGCTAGCGGTAGTGCCGCGACCACAACTGTTATAGAACCAGCCAAGCAAGAGTAACGCCCTCGCAGACCAGCCAAGGTGATTTGGCTCTGCTCAATCTACAACATTTAGTATCGATTGTGTGTGAATAGAAGAAATGTTAGCAAAGTCCTCACCACGAGGCAAAAAGAATCCTGCAACATGTTGGTGTTCTCCTTGTTTACAATCGCTCGACAGAAGTCAGGTCAAGCGACACCCCCGACGACTGCACCAGAACGGTGCTGACACGGCCATGCAAGGAAAGAGACTGTTGACCAGCTACAGCAAAACTGGAGCCAAACAAATCGAATAAGATAATAGCTATGATTAATGTCCATATTTTGAAGAGAGTAAATATACTGTTTTTTACGACTGGGTTGTTATTATGATAACTGCATGTCTTGCACATAATGAGGCCAGTTATATTTGCAGTATATATAACTCCGACATTCTAACCTTTTCTTTATCGTCATAAATTGGTGCAATATATGTCTTAATTGCATTACATGTGATCTTTGATTGTCTGATGAGAAAGCACAAATAAATGATTATACATAATTGCACGTACAACTTAATGAATTGCGGTTGCATGTCATAAAGGTATACAAACATACTCTTGAACGGAATTAGTTTTCATATATTGAATTTGTGTGATTAACTGTGATCATTAGGTTCTGGTTCTGTTAACACTTGCCAAGATAGTGAACCTGGCATTATCAATGACTCAATGGGAATATAAAAATAAAAGTTAACACCGATAAAATGAAAGAATTGTGGGGGTTCGTCACCCAACTATCTGTTCAAGTAAAGGTATACTTAAAGATAAGGAATACACTCTTTCTCTAGAGAAGAATAGAGGAGAATAGAGAAATGAGACACCTTGTAAGGTATGAAAAGATTTTATGTGTATACCTTAAAATGTGGGGGTGTGTGGCTAAATGAATTTTAATCAACACAAGTAGTAAGTCTCGACCAATTGGTGAATCAAAGACTTGACTTGGTAACAACTACTCTCCAATGAAATGAGTTCATATATATGGGGGGTGAAATTTGCACACCCCTTTTTACATTCTACACACCTTTTCCTTTTTTTTTTTTAATATTTCTTATCATTTCACTCCAAAGCTACCCTCCTCCCTCCCTCCCTCCCTCTCTCCGGAAGAAACTCTGGTCAGCCACTCCTAACCATGGCTAGCGTAGCTCTCTGAGAGCCTAACACATATTTTTTTTTTGCCGGCTCCATCTGGATGGAGTGACTCTTCCTGTAGCCCTCTCCTCTCCTTTAACCCGACCCCTAATCCCTGCTCTTCCTCCAGTCCTCTTCTTCGTTCTCAAAGCCTAAAGGAAATCCACAATTGCTATCCGAACCAGAAAGGAAGAAAGAAGGCCGGAGATCGAACACTCTAGCTCCAACGGTGGCCGGAGTCGAGGAGCGGATGGCCCAATTGGCGAGGAGCTGTTGAAGGCAGCCTTGGATTTTGACTTGAAACTGGTGGCAGAAGGAAACCCAGTTTGGAAGAGAGAGAGAGAGAGAGAGAGAGAGAGAGAGAGAGAGAGAGAGAGAGAGAGAGAGAGAGAGAGAGAGAGGAGAGAGAGAAAGTCTTTGGGGTTCTGTGGATGGAGAGAGAGAAGGGTAGTTTTGGAAGAGAAATTTTGTGAAATGATAAGAAATATTAAACAAAAGGAAAGGGTGTGAAGAATGTAAAAGGGGGTGTGAGATTTAATGCGACGTTTTAAGTGTTATTTCCTCATATTTACTTAGTTATTCCTTTAGGAAAGTTTCTATTTTCTATTTTTAGGAAGTTTCCTGTTTTATTTGTAGAAAGTTTCTATTTTTCATTTTTAGAAAGTTTTTCCATCTTAGTTTAGGAAAGTTTCCATTTCTTGTTTTTAGAAAGTTTCTATTTTTAGTAATAGTTTCTATTTTCATGTCCTTGTAATAAATGAGCTGAAATGAGCTCAGAAATGGAAAGAGAAGCTATAGAACGTTGGAGGGAGTGAAGATAAGACACAAAGGGCTGCATAGATGAGTTAAAATGAAGAAAAGAAGTTTTCCTGTTTCAACCAGGAATCCAGTTAGTAAGAGGAAACTTTGACAAAGCAAGACTCCTAAGCCAACCGAGAAGCATGATTGAAATAATGAAAGGAAATGACGCTAGGAGATCTTAAGGCTTGAAGATGACACAAGAAAGCCCAAGATCCTTCTAGATTATTGTGGATTTCGGCAAAATGGATAAAATCCCATATGATTTAGGGTTTGTGACGCATAATAAAAGAATTATATGTGTTTGTCGTGAACTACCAAGAGAGAAACAAGGAGATGGCGTGAAAATATAGAGGAAAATAAAAGCTTACGCCAAGAGATTTTCTAGGGAGAGTTTTAAGGAAGGAAATATTCTTGGAGGAATTAATTGTGTTGATTGTCGTGAAATACCAAGAGGAAAAGAAGGAGTGAACGTGAAAATCAAGAAAACTAAAGGAGATTGATGCCACACAAGGAAGGATATGCCATGGAGATTTCCTAAGGAGAGTTTTAAGGAAAGAAGAAGTGTGGACACCAAGAAAAGACTCAAAATCTGTCTAGATTCATTCCTACATTCCCTAAAGGAATTTTGACCGAAATTAAACAGAAAAATCAGAATATATTCATGGAAATTCAACACTATTCACTAGGGAATTAGTTTGGAGAGTTTTGATTGGTTGGACAACACAATAGGGCTTACATGGCAATTTGTGGTTGGTTGAAGTTATGTGGCATTTTTTGATAATTCCTTGGAAAATAATAGAAGATTCATGAATACTTGGAGACCAAGGCCAGCATCCCCTATATAAACCCCCTATGCGTGACGTTTTCAGGACAGATTCTCCATTCAGAAAATACTCCAATAACGTCAATGCTCTCTCCACTCTCTAGTTTCAAGTTCTGTGTTTTCAAGCAAGGAGAGAAAGAAGAAGAAGGAGCCGTGACCCTAGCCTCCATCATCCACCTTTAAGACTTGCTTCCAAGATTCAAGATCCAACGTTCAAGCTCTCCATCTCCATCTCCCCTCACGGTGTAATTCATTCCTTTGTCCTTGTCATCTTTTGATTTCCTTGTTTGAATTTGTAGGAACTTGTTTCTAGTTAACAATAACGTTTTAGGCAAAGTTTAAGCCCAATTCTATGTTTAAATAAAGTTTTCAAATTCTATGATTGTGATTCTAAATTGCTTACGTGAGTTTGTTCGATTGAATTTGCTTTACAGAAAACTTTTATATATTTATGTTCTTTGGTGGCCAACTTAGGATATATGCATGTAATTGGTGCTAGATTTAAGTTAACAATTCCCCTAATAGTTTTGTGAACTTAAATCAAAAGTAGTAAAGGCTTTGGACAAAGGTCGAATTCAATTGAAGATGATTGCAAATAGGTGAACTTATTCATACTAGGTTGTGCACTTAAGTTGATAACCTTTCTCTATGCTTCTTGCGTTGAACATGTTTTGATTAGCTAGCTTTCTAGACTTTGATTGCATGTTTAATAGGATTGATCTAGGTGCTTTCACTTAGGTTAATTAGTATAGGAATGTAAAATATGAGAAATCATTTGCTTCAAATGTTTCAAATCATTTGCTTCAAATGTTTCACATGATCAACTTCTTTCTCATGACTTAGATGATCAATTATAAGGTTTGAATCAAATTTACATGGAATTGGTTTTGATCTTTGTTTCTTACGTTTCCTTCTTGTATATGTGTTTTTGTATTTTCTTTATTTTGTTTATTTTAATTTTCGAAACCCTATTTGTTAAGACCCCCCTTATTTTGTATTTTGTATATATCCTTTGCTTTATTTTTTTGTAAATATTATACTTTGCATTTTTATTAATTCTTTAGTTGTTTTAAAATGACAGGTGTACCCTCAATCCCCGAATTAGAACAATCCCTATTTACCGTATACTAACGATGATATTTTCAGGGTTAAATTATATGCTTACTTTTAGCGTATCAATTTTTGGCGCCGTTGCCGAGGATTGAAAAATCACTTGTTAAAATTGTGAATATTTGTTATGTACATATTGTTGTCGGAAATTTAACATAGATTAATTACTTAGGTTGTTATTTATATTATTGAATACGAGTTTAATTGTAAGTTGTAAATTAAAGAGGAATAGGTGAAGTCGTGTTTATTAATATTGGTCTAAACCCTTTAATGGTACCTAGTTCAGGTCCTTTAAGGTTGAGGGCGGCCTTTATTAACATTCATTGAACTGTCTTCACACTTAGGCTCTTTTTCATCCAAGTAAGTATAGCCTATGTGGGATGGTGTTTAGGAAGGGGACAACGTTCATGACAGTTCTTGAATCCAGAAGTGCTTACAAATGGGCCTAAACCACTATGTGGGAGTAGCTCATGCCAAAATGGATTCTGCCTCTTGTGGTCGCCCTCCCCTACCTGGCCATTTCAGTAAGGTTACCCAAAGGATGTAAGAGGAACTTTGTGTCTAGGCGACTATACTTGGGCCGCACGTCCACTTGATTTACCGCTTGGAATTATATTCGATATCAACAATATTTATATAACAAAAGAAAATGTTGTGATACACTAAGGTATATTGGATAAAGCATAGTCTTGAAAAGGGTAGCTGTTTCAGTCCCATTACACATCGAGACTCCCTGTTCCCGTACCTAAGTGTTGAAAATAAATTGAACTCTTGACTAAAAAAAAAACAAAAAAAAAAAATTACACTTGTAAAAATACTTTTCACATGTTTTACTCACTTACTTAACTTGTGTTTTATGTACAATGTGGTTGCTAATTATACTTGTAGTTTGTAATTAGTAATTCATAGTTACTTGTTTTTATATTTTGTAATTCTTTGTTAATTATAGCCACTAACATTATTTAATGAAGGTGCTGTCTGGTTGAAAGACATGAAATTCAAGCGCTGCTTGGGAGGCAACCCAATTCAGAAGTAGCCGTGAAGGAGTCAACAAATGCAGATTTGCTTTCTCTTTCCCTATTTCTTTTATTTCCAATTTTTCTCCTTTGTTTTTATTTTAAAATTCATTTTTGTAAATGCCTTCTTTCTATTGCTTACTTGTTTCATTGCATGCTTTTAATTGATTACATTGAGGACAATGCAATATTTAAGTATGGGGGAAGAGATTTATATTTTTATCTTGAGTCATATATATTGAAAAATACAAAACAAATCGAAAAATCTCAAAAATTAAAAAAAATTTCATTGCTTTTATTCGGTTTAGTCCTTTGTTTTTGAGTTTTAGGATGCCCTTTCAACTGTCTAGGATGAGCTTATATCTCTGAAATTATGGCTAAAAGAGGATCACAATATTGAGATGATTTTAAATGGTATTCTTTGGTTAATTGAGATATATGAAAAGCATATGCATCTGTAGTGGATATGGACTTCGTGACCTTGGTACAGAATATGAGCATGTTAGGATGAGTTTTGATTTATTAAAGCCCATGTGAGATATTTGAGCCCATGTCCATTTTTCTTGGAGTGATTAATGATAAATGAAATATATTCTTATTTTCTTGGCTATGTTTTGATGATCTCATTATTCTTTCATTTGATTGATTGCTTGCCATAGATTAAGTTTAATGGATTAGAGAATGCTAGAATTCGCTCTTGTGCTTGTTGAGACATTTTATCAATACATGGCCCTGATTCTGGAAATGATAGAGGCACCCTAGGAATTACCACCATTGCCAAATAAACTTGTGTCCCCATTTGTGCCCGTCATGGGACCCCCTAGATAAACCCTTTTGAGCCTACATTAAACCTTTTCTTTCATCACCCTTAAAATCCGTAACCCTGAACCGTAGTATAGTTACAACCTTACCTTTTGTTCTAAAAACTTGGTAGAGCTATCTTTTGAAGACTTACTACATGGATTTGGCGCAAGAATGAAGATTGAGAAGAGGTGAAAGTTCAAGTGTGGGGGTAGACTTGTCCATGAAAAGAAAAATTATGTGAATGCCGTGAAAAATGAAAAGAAAAGGCAAAAAAAAAAAAATTGTGTATGGCTAAAAAGAAAAAGAAAAAAAAAATATAGATGTTTATGGATTTTAGTCCCCCATACTTGGTGAGTTTGGAGTTTGTTGTCAATTGAAGGCCCACTACAGAAAAATTTGGTTTCACGAGAGTTCAAGGGAAGTTTAGAGTGAAGTTTGAGCCCAATATGAAGACATTAGGCCCTTTATGTTGCCTCTATAAGGTGATGACGTTTTTGCAATGCCTTGGTGGATTTCTTGAAGTCTTTACAATTACAAGAGCTCTGCTAGGTTTTTAGGACACTTTGTTAAATCCTTACCTTTCATTTCTTAAAACCATGAGCCTTGGCCCCATTACAACCTTTTGTAAGACCTTCCTGATCCTTAAGATGGGACAACCTTTGAGGTAGAGATGAGTTATAAGAGTTGAACCTATGGCTTGGGTCCATTTGTACATGTGATTGATATCTTTTATGAAATCTTTGAAAATATATATATACATATATGATACACTTGTTTATCTTTCACATATACTTGAGTGAATAAGTTTTTAAGCATGAGCCTTGAATCTGAGAGAAGAAAGAGTGGATATATCTTGTGAGGATATGAATCATACTTGTCTAAAACATGCTGAGCTCCACCCCATCACCATTGTTACAACCAAGTCCTACATGTATATGTGCGGATTATATGTTTGAATTAACTCTCGAATATCTAGATATTGATTCTTAATTGAGTGTTAATCTTGATGTTGTGAAAGTAAGAGATTTCTGAGAAAAAAATGTGAAAGGGCAATAGAGTCTTTGTTCATTCTAATGTTTGAGTCTCTCTGTCCTAGTTTTCATTGAGTCTTAGTTGAGCCTTTGTGTGATTTTGCTAAGGGACTAGCAAAATCTAAGTGTGGGGGAATTTGATAGGAGCATTTTAATGCGACATTTTAAGTGTTATTTCCTCATATTTACTTAGGTATTCCTTTAGGAAAGTTTCTATTTTCTATTTTTAGGAAGTCTCCTGTTTTATTTGTAGAAAGTTTCTATTTTTCATTTTTAGAAATTTTTTCCATTTTAGTTTAGGAAAGTTTCCATTTCTTGTTTTTAGAAAGTTTCTATTTTTAGTAATAGTTTCTATTTTCATGTCCTTGTAATAAATGAGCTGAAATGAGCTCAGAAATGGAAAGAGAAGCTATAGAACGTTGGAGGGAGTGAAGATAAGACACAAAGGGCTGCATAGATGAGCTAAAATGAAGAAAAGAAGTTTTCCTGTTTCAACCAGGAATCCAGTTAGTAAGAGGAAACTTTGACAAAGCAAGACTCCTAAGCCAACCGAGAAGCATGATTGAAATAATGAAAGGAAATGACGCTAGGAGATCTTAAGGCTTGAAGATGACGCAAGAAAGCCCAAGATCCTTCTAGATTATTGTGGATTTCGGCAAAATGGATAAAATCCCATATGATTTAGGGTTTGTGACGCATAATAAAAGAATTATATGTGTTTGCCGTGAACTACCAAGAGAGAAACAAGGAGATGGCGTGAAAATATAGAGGAAAATAAAAGGTTATGCCAAGAGATTTTCTAGGGAGAGTTTTAAGGAAGGAAATATTCTTGGAGGAGTTAATTGTGTTGATTGCCGTGAAATACCAAGAGGAAAAGAAGGAGCCAACGTGAAAATCAAGAAAAATAACGGAGATTGATGCCACACAAGGAATGATATGCAATGGAGATTTTCTAGGGAGAGTTTTAAGGAAAGAAGAAGTGTGGACACAAGGAAAAAGCTCAAAATGTGTCTAGATTCTTCCCTACATTTCCTAAAGGAATTTTGGCCTAAATTAAAGAGAAAAATCAGAATATATTCATGGAAATTCGGCACTATTCACTAGGGAATTATTTTGGAGAGTTTGATTGGTTGGACAACACAATAGGGCTTACATGACAATTTGTGATTGGTTGAAGTTATGTGGCATTTTCTGATAATTTCTTGGAAAATAATAGAAGATTCATGAATACTTAGAGACCAAGGCCAACGTCCCCTATATAAACCCCCTATGCCTGACGTTTTCAGGACACATTCTCCATTCAGAAAATACTCCAATAGCGTCATAGCTCTCTCTCCCTCTCTCCACTCTCTAGTTTCAAGTTCTGCGTTTTCAAGCAAGGAGAAGAAGAAGAAGAAGAAGAAGGAGCCGTGAGCCCTAGCCTCCATCATCCACCTTGAAGACTTGCTTCCAAGATTCAAGATCCAACGTTCAAGCTCTCCATCTCCATCTCCCCTCACGGTGTAATTCATTCATTTGTCCTTGTAATCTTTTGATTTCCTTGTTTGAATTTGTAGGAACTTGTTTCTAGTTAACAATAACGTTTTGGGCAAAGTTTAAGCCCAATTCTATGTTTAAATAAAGTTTTCAAATTCTATGATTGTGATTCTAAGTTGCTTATCTGAGTTTGTTTGATTGAATTTGCTTTACAGAAAACTTTTATATGTTTATGTTCTTTGGTGGCCAACTTAGGATATATGCATGTAATTGGTGCTAGATTTAAGTTAACGATTCACCTAATAGTTTTGTGAACTTAAATCAAAAGTAGTAAAGATTTTGGACAAAGGTCGAATTCAATTAAAGATGATTGCAAATAGGTAAGCTTATTCATACTAGGTTGTGCACTTAAGTTAATAACGTTTCTCTATGCTTCTTGCGTTGACCATGTTTTGATTAGCTAGCTTTCTAGACTTTGATTGCATGTTTAATAGGATTGATCTAGGTGCTTTCACTTAGGTTAATCAGTAAAGGAAAGTAAAATATGGGAAATCATTTGCTTCAAATGTTTGACATGATCAACTTCTTTCTCATGACTTAAATGATCAATTATAAAGTCTGAATCAAATTTACATGGAATTGGTTTTGATCTTTGTTTCTTACGTTTCCTTCTTGTATATGTGTTTTTGTATTTTCTTTATTTTGTTTATTTTAATTTTCGAAACCCTAATTGTTAAGACCTCCCTTATTTTGTATTTTGTATATATCCTTTGCTTTATTTTTTGGTAAATATTATACTTTGTATTTTTATTAATTCTTTAATTGTTTTAAAATGACAGGTGTACCCTCAATCCCCGGATTAGAATGATCCCTATTTACCGTATACTAATGATGATATTTTCAGGGTTAAATTATATGCTTACTTTTAGCGTATCAGTGTGCAAATTTCACCCCCCTATATATATTGAGTTTGATTTGCAATATAGTTATAGTCAAACAAATGGGCCAAATTATTTGAATCGAAATTTGACCAGAGAGTAAGTTGATCATCGAAAGCAATGGGATATAAGCCTAAAATATAAAGTCGCCACTATGGATACCCGACCTCTTTGACTGGAGATCCTACGATCTAGGTTCAAAGAGACAACTAAATAGTGGATGACTTTCGAGTAGCATTGTGGAGAAAAATCTCTTCCCATGTCCTATGATGATTAGACAATGCATAATGAGTTAGGGTAAGTTTTGCTTCTAATGGTTCATATATCTTGATTTTTCAAGTGGGGTATAGAAGGATACTCTTCATAGGAAGCCACCTATATGAGTGTGAAATATAGGAAGCCACCTATATGAGTGTGAAATGAGGCCGTTTTTATGAGAATTTTTGAAGACTGAATTCCCTAAAGAACTCATGAATACCGGGTGTTATCCATGGCTGGAAGGACACAACCGTAGAACTAGATGTGTATGAAAAGGTATTGTGTGAATACTATTGTCTTGGTTTACATAAATGGCTGAACAGTTAAAGACATCACGTTCACTGATTAGCTAGTAAATCCGATGGTATTTCATTAAGGAAGGTTGAAAGCCAAAAACTACCAATCCCGATGCGATATCATTTCATTTGAACTCTCTCATATGTCCACGCACATCGTATTCTGAAATTTTTCTTTCTAACTAATTATTTCATCCATGTGGGGGGTTGTTGGAAAATTTAATATTAAATATTTTATTTTCCACAATTTGTGGATGAATAATATAGTAAAAATGAGTGAAGTTGAATAAATGTAAATGACTGTGCAATGAGAAGTCATGGTTGATCACAAAAGATAACTTTTGGTGAAAAGTCACATTATATCTATAAAACACTTACCACACCATATTCTGAAGATAACTTCATCAATTCATCTTTCCTCTTCTCCTTTTACATATGAGTTTTTCCAAGTGTCTTGAAAATAAATTGAGTCTTTTCAAGAGAGAGTTTATACACAATCTAAGTTCGATATTCTTGAGGTTTGGAGTGCTACTACCATAAGAAGAATGTCATTGTATCCTAAGAGATGTTTGCCATTAAACCCTTTAAACACGGGTGAGGAGGCAATTTCGTCTTAAGGACATAGAACCAAGTTCTAGACTCGACCATATTGTTTAAAGTTTTTCTAACTTTTATTCGCTTTGCATTGTTTAGATTTATGCATTCTATTTAGTATATTATACGCATAAATGATTTCTTGATTTTTCTCTTAATATAGCAATTAGACCAATAAATTTACCCACAGAAAGTGCTTTTATGCCATAGTGCAATTATACCATCTTTCTTTCTTCACCGAAAGGTATAATGTTTTGCTCTTTCTTTGCCATTTACCTCAAGAGTTGCTTATTCCTAGGGTTTTCCTTTAATACTGGTAACATGGGCATTCATTTTTGTACTATATAGTTACTAGCACCCTAAGTTGTTTAACTAAAAATAAAACTCGATGCTCAAAGACTTTTTTTGTGGTCTCTTAATGTGTGTTAATAAGTGTTTTTTCTTTCCCCTGTTTGCAATGAAGGTACTTAGTAATTAGATTAATATCCCATTTCATCTTCCTTTTCACTTTAAGAATGTCTTTCTCCCTGAAAATTAAATCAGCTTGGTCAAGTTGTCATTGGATTATATGGAAGATTGTCTTTACATTCAAATGAAGCCACAGATTTCTGGTATGAGCATGAAAAGATGAAAAACAGTGAGAATGGAATGTATATTCTTCATTGATAGTGAATCAAGTAATTGTACAGAGAGATCCTTACAAGTATGGAAAAAGCTAAATCTAGGATAACTATAACTAGCTACAAGTCAACAATTACAGATAAGAACGCTGATGTTAAGCTAATGTACACCTATACGCAAATCATGCAGATCTTAAAGTCTTAATAAGGAAGATGTGGAAATTTGATTTCCTAACACTCCCTCTCAAGTTGGAGAGTGGATATCTTGCCTTCCCAACTTCGGAACAAAGATTTCCTTCCCCAAGGGCTTGGTTAACACATCTGCTAGCTGAAGTGCAGAATTGATAAATTTGGTAGAAACAGATCCATCTTGAACCTTGTCTCTAATGTAATGACAATCCATTTCGATATGCCTAGTTCTCTCATGAAAAACTGGGTTGGCTGCAATATGTAAGGCGGCCTTGTTGTCACATTATAGCAAAGCAGATTCATGATGTAATAGTCCCAAGTCCTTTAATAGATAACGGAGCCATGTCAATTCACAGCTAGCCCCTGTCATTACACAGTATTCCACTTCAGCCGATGAAAGTGAAACCGTTTTCTGTCATTTTGATCTCTAAGATATCAACGAAGGTCCTAGAAAGATACAATAAACTGCAGTAGACCTCCTATTAAGTGGGAAACCTACCCATCCGAATCACAATAAGCTCTCAACCTGAAGTCACTGTATGATGAGAAGAACATACCTTGACCAAGTGCACCCTTCAAATAGCGAACAACCCGAAGAGCTGCTTCCATATGAAGATTTCGGGGTTGGTGCATAAACCTACTCATGACATGTACATGATATGTGATGTCGGGCCTCGAAACAGTCAAATATATTAACCTCCCAACTAATCTTGTATACTGGCCTAGATCCCTAAGCAAATTGCTCTTGTCTGACAACTTCAAACCTTTCTCCATAAGAGTATCAACGGGAGTTACACACAACAACCCCGCATCTTTGATAATCTCTAACGCATACTTACGCTGAGATATAAAAATCCCATTTCTAGAAGAAGAAATTTCAATTCCTAGAAAACATTTTAATTCACCAAGATCTTTCAGACGAAAACTGCTATGTAAAAACTTCTTAATCGCAGCAATACTAGTCAGATCATTGCTAGTAATCAGTACATCATCCACATATATTAAGAGGGCTATAGAGGACTTGCCTTGCTTCTTAGCGAACAACGAGTAATCAGCTCGAGATTGCACAAAACTAGCTGAATGAATAGCGTCTGAAAATTTAGAGAACACTGTCGGGAAGCCTGCTTCAAGCCATACAATGATTTATGTAATTGGCAGACCAAGTGCTCCTCCCCCTGTCACCGAAGCCCTGGTAGTGGAGACATATAAATCTCTTCTTCAAGGTCTCCACAGAGGAAAGTATTGTTGATGTCTAGCTGGTGAAGCTTACAACCACGTGCAGCAGCCAAGGCAGGCAATCAATGGACCAAAATGATCTTAGCAATAGGAGAGAAAGTGTCTTGATAAGCAACACCTTCCAATTATGTAAATCCCTTGGCCACTAACATTGCTTTGTACCCCTTGATGGAACCATCAAACTTGTGTTTAATCTTGTAAACCAAATGGCAACCAATGGGTTTCTTGCCAGAGAGAAGAGAGCTGAGAGTCCAGGTACTATTATCCTGCAGTGCTTCTAATTCTGATTTCGTCGCATGTCGCCATTCGGGAAGAGCAACAGCCTCTAAATAAGACCTGGGTACTGGCACAACACTGATTTGAGCAACAAAAGTTGGAGCAGACATAGTCATGAAGCTTGGCCAGTAGACCGGTCTGGCAGCTTGAGCGACAAAGGGGAATAGGTTCGAGCAGGGTCGGGTGCGGGAGCAGGGTCGGGTCTGGGAGCAGGGAAAAGATGTGGTGATAATGGATGAAGAGGCAAAGTGGGAAGCGATGGACAAGATTCCGCAAGAGATTGGGCTGGAGAATCTGCCGAAACTACAGGAACAGAGGAAGAGGGCGGTGGTTGTGGAGAAAGTGAGGGTGTGGGAGCCACTGGTGCTGGAGTTTTAAGCTGAAAGGAATAGGTGCGAATAGTGGTGCTGGGAGGAGGGGACGACGAGGAAAGAGAAGAAGAAGAGGGTATAGTAGGTTGAGATGCGTCAAAAATTAAGTCAAGGAGAGAGGATGTGGGATGGGTTGGCAATGAATTGGGCATGGTTGGTGGGTCAATGGTCAAGGAATGGAGTTGGGCTGATCTTAAGCATATGGAAAAATGTTTTCATGAAATTTGACATCCTGACTGGTAAAGATCGTTTCGGTCGATAAATTGAACAATTTGAAGGCCTTTTGATCGACAGGATAACCAATGAAGATTGAAGGTATGGCATGATAATCAAATTTATGAGATGTGCGAACATTAGTGGCATAAGCTAAGCACCCAAAAACACAGAGATGAGACAAAGATGGTGGTTTTGAATAAAGGAGTTCGAACGGAGTTTTGAAACAAAGAATTGGTGAAGATAACCGATTGATGATGTGGACAGCAATAAGAACACACTCTCCCTAAAGTTGGGTGGGAAGATGAGCTTGAAATTTCAGAGCACGAGTTGGAGAATATGACGATGTTTGCGTTCCATACCCCATTTTGTTGAGGCGTGTAAACACAAGAATGTTGAAAACCAATGCCATTATCTTGGAAAAAGGAACGAAGTGAAATAAATTCGGTACCATTGTCGCTTCGAAAAGTTTTAATGCAAGATTCAAATTGAGTGAGAGTATAGGTAAAGATGCGTTTTAGAAGTGGTTGTGCTTCAGCTTTGTGTCGCATCAAAAAAACCTAAGTGAAACGTGTAAAGTCATCAACAATAGTAAGGAAATAAAAAACCCCAGAAAGAGAAGGGTGTCGATAACGACCCCAAATATCACAATGAATAATCTCAAAGGGTCTTGTAGAAGAAATAGAACTAGTACTGTAAACAACTTTGCTTAGCCAAAAGACATATGTGGCAAGTATTATTTGGCTGAATGGAAAATTCAAAAAGTTCTTGGCAATGAAACCTAAACATGAGGATGATACATGGCCTAAACGATTATGCCAGAGGTCAGTGGATGAGATAGTAAGGTTGCAGGCTAGTCGGTTGGTTGAAGGGTTGGTCATAGACTTTTCTGTCGCTAGTGCCACCAAATAGTATAGCTCGTCATGTTGTTTACCCAAACTAGGCCTCATCAAAAAGCCCGCGGATCAAGTGGGCCGATGGAGGCCCGCCAGCCCGGAGGGCCAAAAGCCCGACCCGGCGCGCAAAAGCCCGCCTCGGTGGGCCAATGGAGGCCCGCTAAAAAGCTCGGAAAAACCCGGTCCGGCCCATAGGCCCGGCCCGTCAAAAGCCCGCTAAACCCGGCCCGTAAAAGCCCGTAAACTATTTTTTATATATATTATATATATTTGTGTGTGTTTGTGAATATATATATATATATAGATATATATATATTAATATATATGTGTATGTGTGTATGTTTATATATATATACACACACATATATATATATATAATAGATATGTGTGTGTGCTTATATATATATATGGAGAGAGAGAGAGATATAGATATGTGTGTGCACTGTGTGTGTTTATATATATATATATATATATATATATGTGTGTGTGTGTGGAAATTCTCATATTTTTATAGTAAATATGTGCATATATATTCTAAAAAATAAGTGACAACGGTTGATCAATTAGATCGGATTTGAAAATATGATGAAATTAACTAATTTTTTTACCACACTCATAATTTGTTGTAATAATCACATCCAACGATCAGTTTTTTCATTTTATTTGAATTTATAGAGGTTGCTCTTTGGAGTGTATGATATATAAATATAGGTTTATAATAGTAACTAAGTTTGACCTAGTTGATCGAATTCGAAACGAGAACTAAATTGGCTGGATTTTTTACAGCCACTATAAAACATTACAATCTCTCCATCGAACGGTTGGTTTCTCCAAATTCATCTTCCACTTCATGGTTGCTTTAGAATGGACATCAATAATTTTAAATGCAATGTACAAGTCATATAACTTTATGTGACAAATTGATATAGGCCAACGTCTTTGTAATAAAATTGAAATTTTTATCTTATGTACACGTACATCCATCGATAAGATATTTACAGATATGATGTGAAAAAATAAGCATGTTTTGCGGTTATCAAGCCATCGGTCAATCAAGAAAACATACAAGCGACTACGGTTGATCAATCCTATCGGGTTTGAAACTATGGTGAAGTTGACTAAATTTTTAACCACACTCATAATTTATTGTAATAATCACATCCAACGGTCGGTTTTCCCATTTTCTTTGAATTGATAGAGGTTGCTCTTTGGAGTGTGTGATATATAAATATAGGTTTATAAGAGTAACTAGGTTTGACCTAGTTGATCGAATTCGAAACGAGAACCAAATTGGCTTTATTTTTTACAATCACCATAAAATATTACAATCTCTCTATCAAACGGTTGGTTTTTCCAAATTCATTTTCCACTTCATGGTTGTTTTAGAATGAATCTCAACAATTTAAATGTAATGTATAAGTCATACAACTTTAAGAGGCAAATTGGTATAGGTCAATGTATTTATAATTAAAATTGAAATTTTTATCTTATGTCCATGCACATCTATCAATGAAATATTTACAAACGTGATATAAAAAAATAAGCAAGTTTTGCGGTCATCACGCCACCGGTCAATCAAGAAAGCATACAAGCGACTACGGTTGACCAATCCGATCGGGTTTGAAACTATGGTGAAATTGACTAAATTTTTAACCACACTCATAATTTATTGCAATAATCAAATCCAACGGTCGGTTTTCCCATTTTCTTTGAATTGATAGATGTTTCTCTTTGGAGCGTGTGATATATAAATATAGGTTTATAAGAGTAACTAGGTTTGACCTAGTTGATCGAATTCGAAATGAAAACCAAATTAGCTGGATTTTTTACAACCACCATAAAATATTATAGTCTCTCCATCAAACGGTTGGTTTTTTCAAATTCATTTTCCACTGCATGTTTGCTTTAGAATGAACCTCAACAATTTAAATGCAATGTACAAGTCATACAACTTTAAGAGGCAAATTGGTATTGGTCAATGTATTTGTAATTAAAATTGAAATTTTTATCTTATGTCCACTCACATCCATTGATGAAATATTTACAAACGTGATGTAAAAAAATAAGCAATTTTTGCGGTTATCACGCCATCAGTCAACCAAGAAAACATGCAAGTGACAACGGTTGACTAATCCGACTGAGTTCGAATCTACGGTGAAATTGACTAAATTTTTAACCACACGTATAATTTATTGTAATAATCACATCCAACGGTCGGTTTTCTCATTTTCTTTGAATTGCTATATGTTGCTCTTTGGAGTGTATGATGTATAAATATAAATCTATAAAAAATTAGTGTCTTTAAAAATTTAATTATCAATAAATTAGTATCTATATATAAATATAGATTTTTTTTTGTACAATATAGATCTATTATCTTTGGCTGTATTTGATCATTATCCAATGAATTTCCAAAGCTTGATTGAAAAAAAAAATATTTGTGTCTTTAAATATTTATTTATAAATAAAGCCCGCAAGGCCCTGCCCGAAAAAGCCCGCAAGGCCCGCTTTATATGGACAGGCTTGGATCCTTCGATTTTTAATAAAGCCCGGCCCGGCCCGGCCCGCCATTATTAAAAAATTTAGCAAGGCCCGGCCCGGCCCGACCCAAGCCCGCAATGAATGGGCCGGGCCCGTTGACGACGCCTAACCCAAACCAATTGTCCTATTCGTAGCCAGATCCTGCAAAATACACCAATAAGGGAAGAATGTCACTGAGCAATTCAGACCTCTTGTCAGATGACTAACTGACATGAAATCAACTTTGAATTTTGGCACAAATAATACATCATGTAGATAATATACGGTATTTAAAGGCAAAGACCCTTTTGCAACAATATTCACTTTGTCTCCGCTGGGTTACAGAACGGGTGGTAATGAGCAGTTTTTATTCTCATGTAATAATTGAGATAATGAAGTGATATGATCTGTCGCCCCTTATCAATAATCTCATTATGGGAAGTGACTTTAGAAAAACTTGGCTTTGTAACTACATTGGCTTTGGAGATAGATCCCTCATTTTGTTTGTTAAGGATCGACAAAAGCTGCTTGAATTGGGCTTCTGATAATGAAACAATTAGGCATGCTTCATCTTTGTCCAATGCCTCAGATACTTGGTTTGCAGAAGGAACACATCTTGAATTCGAACCAAAGTTTTGCTTTGCCTTAGGATGACCTGGTGGGTATCCAATTAACTAATAGCATGTTTGAACCCAATGGCCTGCATCCCCATAATAAGAACATTGAGGTCTGCCTCTACCTGAACCACGACGCTGATCACCATCAAAATGGCATCCTTCTTGCGCTCTATCTGGGTGAAAATTTTTGTGAGAATCCTGCTGCAAATTTGGGTGATCTGATCTCTTGAATCATCCTCCTCTAGCTGGGCTCAAATTGGGCTTGCTACTCCTCACTGCCATAGCTGCACTAGAGCTTGAGTTGGTTGAGGGATGAGAGTCACTAATAAGTCGATGCTTCTCTTCTTGAGTGACGACAGCGTATGCTTGGCGAACAGTTGGAAGAGGATTCATAAGAAGAATTTGCCCGCGAGTTGCACTGTAAGTCTCATTCAAAGCCATTAAGAATTGCATCAATTTTTGTTGGTCTGCATGTGCTCCATATGTTGCGTATGAATACGTGGCCAATTCATCCCATAAACCCTTCAATTTTGTGTGGTAGGTAGAGACAGAGAGTTGTTCTTGTCGTAGGCTAGCGTTTCTCGTTGAATCCCAAAGATGCAAGGTGCATTGCATTGAGAGAATCGCTCACGAAGGTCTTCCCAAACCTCATGAGCAATAGGATAATAGATAACGCTATCTGCAATTTCTAAAAAACAATATTAACAATCCAGGAGTGAACCATGTTGTTATACCATGACCAAGTCACATACCCTTTTGGATCAGCTTCTTCTGAAGGAGCCTTAATTGAGCCATTGACGAATCTGAGCTCGTTCTTGGAGTTTAAGGCCAAAGTCATAGCCCTTTTCCAACCTAAATAGTTATCTCCATTCAAGGGCTTGGAGACTAAAATCAATCACGGATGATCCGAGTGATGAGTGAAATATGGATTTGAGATGTCAGATTTTGAAGAATCTGATGCAGTCTCTGACTTGGATGGACTAGAATCGGCTATTGACTTGCCGGGAAACAAGAGGTGGGATATCATCGATGGCCATGACAACTGAAAAATCTAAGAAGATGCTACACAAGAGATTATACTGCAGCGAAGAGTCAGGATCTCAGTCCTGCTCTGATACCATGAAAAGATGAAAAACAGTGAGAATGGAATGTATATCTTTCATTAATAGTGAATCAAGTATTTTTACAGTGAGATCCTTACAAGTATGGAAAAGTCTAAATATAGAATAACTAGCTACGAGTCAGCAATTACAGATAAGAAGACTGATGTTAAGCTAATGTACAACTATATGCAGATCATGCAGATCTTCAAGTCTTAATAAGGAAGATGTGGAAGATTGATTTCCTAATAGAGCAAGATGCCAAAAATTGTTCATTTTTTTATTGTTGTGTTTTGTAAACAATACTTTCCTTTACGTATACTGCATCCCCAAATATGGTACCATCTAACTAGAGAATGAGGACATTGCTATAGTAAATTTTTGAAGAAAAAAAAAAAGAATTGACCTTCTTTGGAATGAGGATTCTCACCTAACAAATGTTTAAACTAAAATGGGAATTCTTTATGTGGAAAACGAGGGGGTTATTAATTCTTCCTTGTATTTTGCTCAAGAGACGTACCACTGAGTAAATGGAGGATTCGTTATTGTGATTGGGTCCTTCCTGGTTTTTCATTCCTTATGGGTCAAGTCAAAGCCTTTCCAGTTTTCACTTGAGAATTGATGAACTCATGAAACTTGGCATATTGTGTTGCTGCTCTAACACAAGGTTTGTGGCTGAAACTTCAACGAGCATTTAACTTTGGAGAGGGGTCACAGATGGAGAAAGTTGTTGAAGACAGAGGGTTCTACTTTGAGACCCCATCCTTCTGTTTCTTGTGCTCCAAACCCATGTATCTTCTGCTCTCTCGGATGAGTTCCTATCCATTAGATTTTTTAAAGTGAACATGTGCCTCTACTGCTGCTTGTTCTGTTGATTGTAACTTTTAGTCTTCCAAACATTAATTGAGATTCATTGTGGGAATAAATTGTGGTTGAATTGAACGTGTTATGTGACTAAAGAAATGATATTGGTTTGTGTGACTGAAAGCGTTCTACTTTGGAGAGAGGTCAGATATGGAGAAAGCTAGCTCGATCTTCACATAAAGAGAGTTCTGCTTTCAACATTTGAGACCTGATCGATCCTTCTGTTTTCTTTTTAGCTTTTCATACACATGAATATTCGGCTCTCTCCGATAAGTTCATAAACTTTTGGTTTTGTTAAGTGAGCATGTGCTTGTGCTTGTTCTGTTGATTATAACTTTGTCTTCCACCATTAATTGAGATCAATGTGGGAGTAAATTGTGGTTGGGTTGAATGTGTTATAAGGCTAGAGAAATGATATTGCTTTGTGTTTCATGGTATGGGTTTACCTTTTTCCCCTATGTTTCTTTCATAAATTGTTTGGGATGGCTTTAATATATGCACCTGAGGATAGTGCTGCGTATGGTAGAACAGCTGCTTTTGTAGGTGATGTAGTCATTGTTGCATGAGTAATTAACTGAGTTGAGACAGTTTTTACATTATTTACTTTTGCTATCTTTCAACCATGTCTGTACCTATATATGCTGCTATCAAGAATCATGCTAGATAACTGCAACTTGCCTCAATAATGTTTCTTTCATGATTTACTGTCACCTGTTTTAAATGTTAGGTACAATGATCAATTGAGTTTAAATGTTATGTAGGCAATTATATAGAGAAAGCCAAGTGAAGTAGGGGAACATAGTTCTTGGGACAGTTCTGGCATCTGGCTCACTACTAAGAGCAATTCAGTGCAGGACGGCAACATTTTATGCTGGTTTTCCTGGTAAATCTTCAAGTGTACTTGGTGCTTGAAAGGCTGTTTTAAATTTTTTTTAGTCTATAGTTTTTGCTTATAACCATCACCTGCTTTATCCCAATAAAGTTCACATCAAAACCGTCACCAGGCAATGTTCATCCCGCCTTCAAGCAGTTGCTAATTTAGCTGCATTCTTAAAAGCAGGGTGTATTATATGACATTGGTGAGAGAATATCATGAAATATACATATCCATCATCATCTAGGTGGTCTCTATCCATGGACTTGACCTGTGCTTTGACAAAAGGCAATGCAGCAGGATCAGAGTGGATGAAGGTTGATACCATTGATTGTATCGATAAAGTTAACCCTATGGTACATTCTAACTCTAATTACTTGAGAATAAGTTTCACACAACAATAGTCTCTTCAACCTAATATATGCTCCTTGAACAAGCCCTCAACCATCTTCTTCCTATTTGTGGTTACTTCTGAGAAAGTCATAGTTATGGTGTGGCACAACAACAGCAAGACGAAGTTGCTTTCAGTTCTATAAGTCTATCAGTATGCATTGCGTAGTTGGATGCTAAGGTAATTAAATACAAGCAAGAACTTGTTCTCCTTGGGAAATTTCTTTTACTTTGTGGTAATTGATTATTCCAGTATTTGTTTGTATAGATTGTTGATAAATGGAGAGGAGAGGCTGGTTACGATTTCTCTTGATGATGGCAACTGGCCAAGTGCAAACATGGTTAATTTGGCGAAAATAAGGCCTGCATATAAATAGATGGGACTACAACTGCAGGTATTTCATCAGTCAATTTGTCTTTTCGTTTTTTTGACATGTAAAGTGCATCTGAAGGAATCATTGTGAGTACAGCTAATTGATTTTTCATTCTAGGCCGGAAATGCTTCCTAGGTGAGTGATCGCGCTGAGCAGTACTCCTTATGAAGAGCAGTTTGGCTATTCAGAAGGGACACCCTATACTTGGTGTACATATGTAGGTATGACATTATAGTTTTTTGTTTTTTTTTAAATAACTAAACCATCGCTTGAATTATTTTGGACTCTTGAAATGACTATAATTCACAGTAATGAACTCAGATTACCAAAAAACAAAAACAACCATATTCGTTTAGTATTTTTGTCGTTTCTTTGCATGCTTTTATTTTATTTTTTATTTTGTTTAATCTTAGACGTTGTTATTAAGGAAAGGGAAATGTAAGGTGCATATTGTTCGATAGAACTAATTAACTGCTGAAAAGTTCTTAGGTTCAGAATGTTACTTTTGAAAATAGCAATTCTAGTAGTTGTCTTTCATTATTTAATGCGATTTCTTTTCAAAACCCATGTGCCTGCAATTAAAACTCCTAGTACTAAATCCAATATTAGAGCCTTTTCCAGCATCTAAATCCCATGATTATCAGTAGAATTCACTCTTAGAATCACTAACTGTTTTCATAGATCAACAAAGGCAAAGACTAGAAAGGGGTTATGGTTTAAGAAAGGGAAAAATATGGTGCGAAGTGAGACCTGTTGCTATCTTTTCAGAGGGTCTCCTAATTAGTTTAAGAAATCAATCCAGTTCATTTATTTCTTACTTGAAGGAATACTATTTTCTTTTTCGTTGAAAAGAACTCGATCATGCATCTTCTTTTTTTCATAATATACAATTTTTTTTATCACTGTGAAAGATGATCATCAAAGATCAAAGAACCAAAAATTGAAGAGACAAATGGCTAAAATATAGCTTTCATTAATTTGAGAACTTGGGACCAATCAAATGGTGTATAAATGTGTGTACACAGCTTCATATTCACATGTGTAATAACAATAAAAAATGAAATGAAATAACTGTTATTAGTATCCATTTTCTTACTCGATCCTTTCTACGAATGTACTCTGAACCTGTAATAGTTGTATATCGATCTGTGTTGATCATCTCTATCTCAAGTCTGAACAAGACGAAGGACCAAATCGGCACGAAAAAAATAACCCCAGTAGCAATGCAGATCATATCCAAAGCCATCTCTCTCCTCCGCGTCCTCTCATTCCTTTCTCTCTTCATCTCCAGAAACTCCCAAAACCTCGCCTTCCCTTCACTTCCCTCCTCGCTCTCCCTCTTCCTCTTCCCTCCCTCAATCGCCCCTTGCAAAATTACCAAACTCTCCTTCCCGTTCAGATGGTTTCCCTCCATGGCCTCCATCTCCATGCTCACCTCTCTCACATGCAGCTCCCCTCCGTCGCTCCCCTTGCACTTGACCACCATGCCGCACTGCACAAACTCCCCGCGACGATCGCGGGGCATGATCGTCGCGAAACAGAGCTGTACGTCGCGCCAGAGGCTGGTCACCGACACTGGATTCCTGCTGGAAAGAATGGCCGCGCGCTTTTGGGCCTGGTCGATCACGATCCAGCTCAATGTCAAGTTCTCCTCCAAGTGCTTAAGGGACTCCTTGGTGTCTCCGATGTGTAGTATAGGAGTTGGAACAGTATCTTTCGGGTCGAGCAGGTCGATTCGGAAGGGTGACCGTAGGAACCACCCGGTCTCGGTCTCGGTCTCTTGAACCTTGGAGAAAACCAGCTCTCCCTTGTAGAAAATATCCACGGCGAAGATCAGCTCTGATGCCGGAGCCAAACGGCTGGGATCGTATAAGGACGAGGAGGAGTGATCAAGAAGCAGGAAGGAGTCTGAGAAAAAGGAGCGGTGGCCCGAGTGCCGGACGGAACGTGGATATGATACCTTCAACACGTTCATCGGAGACGGAAGGCCACGTGGAGGCGCAGCGGTCCCTCCAGAGTGTCTGTTCGGCGGAGAAGGCCTGCAATTGTGAGGAAGCACATGCGGCAGAGGCGAGGGTGGGACCGTCGAGCCGGGTGAGGATGTGGGACGTGATTATGTCGGAGTGGAAGGCAAAGATCGAGGCGTCGCCGCCTTGTTCAACGGGTAGTCGCTGCACTAGAAGAAGCCATTTCTATATCACCATTTCTATATCAACTATCGTAGAAGTTGTTTGAACCCAAAATTATCATTTTTCCTGACAAGACGTGTCTCGGAGAAACTGGGCTAATATACGTGATTCAAGCCATATATTTTTGAAAAGTTCGTAATATATTATTTCAAGACTCAATAAAGCCTATTTAAAGACCAAGCCATCTCGAAGTAAATCTGGATATCATTGATTTATTATTAATCAAATATTTAATAATTAAATATGGTGATTTGCTTGATTACAAAGTACTGTGCAAGAGGGAAGATGGCAGCTACATATATGGATTACGTTACGTGGCCTAGCCATGCAAGGAATCAAGGTTTCCCATATAATGCAATCAAGCTATCATGGTGGACGTGGAACAATTCAGGAAGGACTCAATTATCCTCCATTGTCCTATATATGAAAGCAATACACAAGATTCCCATGCAATTAATGGAATCATCCTTAATTGTGATCATCGAATTCCATATTATATGCAAGAGGTGCATATCCAACAGTTTGCATCCAAGAAGATTACATCAAAGACGCTAAGAGGCAATTAACTTTGCCTATATTGTAGCCATGTCAAGAGACATGCAATTATTAATTATTGCTTACGATAGTTATCAAGACTAATAAGTGTTTTGATTTAATTCAAGGCCAATAACTGTGGCCTAAAATATAGTATCACATTCCTATTAGGAAGGTGAATCTGCAACAGCCTATATATAGAGACTAAAGACGATATACAACACACAACTCTCCAATCAATCTCAATGATTATCAAAGTCTCTCTGGAGCAAACCGATCTTCAACCTAGTTGAAACCCAGCGAACCAAAGGTAACGCCCTCCCAACCCAACCCAACAAAGCTCTGCTCAACCTACAACGTTAAGTATCGACTCGGTGATGCAAGAGATCACACCACAAGCCCTTGTCCGTAAGGCAAGAAGTCCTTTTCCGAAAGGCATAGAAAAGAACCTGGTGATGAGGTTGGTGCTCTCCTCGTCCACAACGTTGGGTTTAGAAGTCAGATCAAGGGACGCACGGAAGATTGCACCCCACCGGTTCTGGCACCCCTACGCACTAAAAAAAAAAAAATTGTTTGCTACCCAAGCTAGTTTTGGAGCCAAACATTTTGGCACTCCCAGAAGGACATACTAGAGTCTCTTTGCGTCCATCATTGGGAAGCCGGAGAGAAATCCTTGTTCGAGGAAAGTCCTAGAATGCCCAACTCATGGAGTTCAAAAGCTCCTGGAAATTTGGCTACGGTGAAACTCAGCAAACATTAGAAGTGTCTCAACATGATGCCTATGAAGATTCCTTGCTTAATGAGATGGTTATTGAGAGTCTCAGTCAAATCACGTGGATCGGTGACACGGTTTTTGTCCTCCCAGCCAAGTATGACGTCCCAACCAAGTATACGGTATCAGAAGATGCTCCAAATTGTCAAGCTTTGGAATCAGAAACCGACCAAGAAGTCAAGTCTGCAGTTGGCAAAGACCATGAAGACTTCTTGGAAAGCCAAGAAGTTGAGCGCGAAGAGGTGGATTCTGAGACTGAATTATCTATATGCGGCAATCAACCTAAGGGTCTCACTGGTAAATCACAGCTTTTCACAGAGGTTGTGCATGGAAAAGATGGTCCACGAGATTATTCTTTTGACAAGAAAATTGTCTCTAAACAGATAGCTGATTTCTCCACTGATAAAGCCAAATACATGGCTACTGATCATATGCCTGGGGGGTAGGGTGTTGCCCATGTTCACCCTCTTGATAACCAGAAGAAAATGCATAATCAATTTATTTATGATCTTGCTATTGGACGTTATGGTCAAGATATTGATCAAGAGCATGGTCAACATGACCCACTCAATTATCAATCAAGAGGGCATCTGGTGGCTGGACGTCATCATGATCGTGCAAAAGGTTAAGAGCATGATCCACTTAATTAACAGTTAAGGCATGGCCCACCTTATTATCATCAATTTAGCCTTGGCCATGCTATTGGACGTCATGGTGAAGGTGGTCAAAATCATGGTCAACTTAATTATCAATTAAGTTGTGGTCTAGAGAAGCCAATCTGTGGCTTTATTAGTCAATTTAACTTGAATTTCTTCATCAATGCTTCAAGGTCAAGCGGTGGCTTTGATATATGTAGGAGACACATCTGCAGCCCACCTTACAAGAACGGCCAGAACAATTATTTTAGTGGCCAATGTATCCTTCGCGACTGTAAGTTTGAGTATCATCAATATAAGTTAATCCTTGTTTACAATTATCCAGCTCTAAATTTCTTACCAGAGAAATTTGTCTATGATACTAAACAGTCCATAGAGGAGTCTCAACATGATGCCTGGAAAGAATATAGAGGCAAACAAATATTTGATATGCCTATTTTCAAAGAAGAGATCAATTCATCAAATTTTGGTGACTCTAAGTATGATTTCGATGCAGAGCCAATTTATGATAATAATTATAATTTGATTATTGGTTCCAGAAATCATATGTAGGATTTCAAATTCTTTGAAGCTCTTGATCATGAGAATTCAGACCAACAAGTGGTCAACTGCAAAAGCCAATTCGTGGCTTATTCTGAAGACATCATGTTCTGTGACATGGTAAAGCCGATCTTGGGACACCGTTATCTCCAAAATTGCGATTGAAGATCGTGTTTCGCCAACCAACAAGGATATTTGGAGGGCACAATTACTCCTCTTACGAGCCAAATTTCTTCCAATTTCTTCCAAGTCTTCAACGCGAAGTATCTTTGTTCTTTTCCTTCAAGCTCCCGCATGAGAGGTTTTCATGCTATAAATTTTGATACATCGGAGCTTGGAGTGAAGCATAGATGGCCTCCCCCGTGATCTTCTAAAGATTAGCCAAACGCATTGCTGCTAGCTCCTTTCTTTGCTTCTAATTTTTCTGTCAATTTTCAGTTTGCACCTTTTTTTTTCCTTTCCTAGGATAAAAAATACAAAAATACAAAAATACAAAAATACAAAAAGAGTTTCAAATTTGTGCATCGCGGAGGATGCAAAAATTGTGTTCTTGCCTAGCAGTGGCTTGAAATTTCTAGATGCCATTGGTTTCAGCCTGACTACATGTACAATAGGCATTTAATATGCTTAGTATGGTATCAGCAATGGAAGAGGTTAATATTTTTTCCAATACTTGTGCAAAAAAAAGAAGGTTGCAGCGAAGTGGTTTCAATGTACGTGTGGCCTCGCGAATAAACCGTTCGCGGAGGAAGAATCACCAATGTACGCTCACTTGTCAGGTCCATAATTACCTAGTAATTATTCCCCTAATCTTGTACTTTTGCTTAGCCTTTGTGTTTATTTATATATATATATTTTTTTTCCTTATCATGCTAGGAAATGATGGAAAAGCATGAAAATGCACTAAAAAGTCAATCTTAGCACATTTTCCTACTCCGGCTAGAAGAAACCGAGCTAGGCAAAGAAGGAGGAGAGGCAGACTGACCAAATGAACTCCAAATGAGTTAAAACTTTCCAGATCTATTCTACACCTCCTAAAGATCATTTCTTATGAAGAGTGCAAGCGCTAGTTTGGAGTGGAATGTCTTGAAAAGATTAGTGCAAATTTCTACACTAGAAGACAAAAACTGCAAAATCGGACCTGTACAGATTCCGGCAGCATTTCCGGCCACACCACGATGAACTAAGCTCTGAAATTTTACCAAGATAATCTACACTAATGGAGGAACATTTGGTATGAAGAAATCGAAGGCTAATTCCGAACTCTAGGTGGAGATTCAATTGAAGGAAGAAAGGAAAAGAATATGAGCAAACGGACAAAAAATGGGTCAATGGTGGTTAACCCCGGATTCCGGACATTTCCCGTCGAGTTGGCCAGCCGAGAACATGTGTCAAGGACAAGGAAGAGTTGACTCGGGTTGGAGACTTTAGGTGGGAAGATTTTAAGTCTAGGTTATTTTGAAATTCAAAATTTGAAAGAGGACAAGTGGTCTCATTCTTACACCTTACACTTTTGTCTCCTATTTTTACCTTGTTCCCCTACACAATGACCCTTCTACCCTTATTTTTTATCCCCCACCAAAACATCTATGGGCTTTCTAGGTCATTTCTCTATGGAGTTAAGACTAGATCAATATTTTGTGCTTACACATTTGTCAATCACATCTAGCCCTTCATTTCCTTTGATCTCCACCCTCCATTTATCACTTTTGGCCTATAAAAACACCATCTCCTCACTTTGGACGTTTTTCATACTGTCCTTCATCCATTTCATCTCCTTTCTCACTCCATTTCCTCTCCATTTTCCATAGTTCTTCATCATGTAGTTCATAGTTCTTAGATTTTGTGTAGAGAAAAGTGTATAACTTCTTGGGTTTTGTTCTAAAAACCGAAGAGTCTATACATCTTTGATCAATCACACCTTAGTTTTATCATCTCAAGCCTTTGTTCTTCATGTTTCTAAGAGTTTTGTGGATTTGTATGGCAATTTGTGTTTGAAATAACCGAAATTTCCATATTTTAAAACATCCCTCACTAGTTTTGCATCAAGGGGAGCTAAGTTTGGTAACCAACCATTTTCTCCACTCTTCCTCTCTTTTGCTTGATGTTATTATGTTTATGGGTTTGATATATGTAACTATGAGCGGTGAGTAAAATAAAATCGGGGATAGGCCTTAGCCCTAGCCAAACTCATGTATAAAATAGTGTGATGTCATGTTTTTGATGAATATGCATGTTTTGAATCCTTTAACTACTTTACTTTAATGCTTTCTTACATATGTTTTTGGATTTGTCACCTAGAAGCATGTTGTAGGAATTAATGAAATCGGAAACTTAAACTTGACAATCTTTTGTAACCAAGAAGCATGTGTAGCTAATAGGGTGGTGGTCTAGCTTATTCTTACAGGAAGAACAAGATTGCTTGGGTTTCTTACTTAGAAATTAAAGCATGATGTTGTGGGTTTATACTCCGGAAGAATTTAGGCTCACGGCACCATAGGGCATTTAGGATCCGGAAGATTTGAATGGTATAAAGGTTGTGTAATTTAGCTTTGCTTCGGAAGAGATTGTTAAATTGCATGACTATAGTTGGTTTCTTGGTAGCTTCATCAAATCAGTGAGGGGAAATTTATCAAAGCATATTGTCATTTGAAAATGGGTTACATTATATGCATAAGGGAGGCTAAGTGCAAAACCTATGCTCCTATTTATCTCATTGATCAAGGTCTCTATTTTATTTTATTAGAAAAATTACTGGTCTCCCCCTCCCCCAGATACTTTGGGTGCATCGACAGTTCAGCCCCTCGTTTTTTAAACTAAATAATTTAGTCCTTATTCTCTTTAATTTTCACACAATAGGTCTAAAATGACTATTTTACCCCTTACTTCCATTTTTTCCTTTTATTTTAATTTTTTTTTATAGTTATGTTTTGTGTCTCTCTCTCTCTCTCTCTATATATATATATATATATATATTATCTCTCTTCCCCTACCAACAAAGAAAAAAGTTTCTCTCTCTTTGTTTTTAGGAGGAGTCCTTTTCTTATTAATTTTTTTATAATTATGTTTTGTGTCTCTATATATATATATATATATATATATATATATATCTTCCCCTACCAACAAATAAAAATGTTTCACTCTCTTTGTTTTAGGAGGAGAGAGAGAGAGAGAGTGAGTGAGTGAGTGAGTGAGTGAGTGAGAAGCAGAAAAAATTAATAAAAAAGATAGATGAATTAAAAAAATGAGGGGTAAAATAGTCATTTTAGACCTATTGTGTGAAAATTAAAGAGAATAAGGATAAAACTGTTTAATTTAAAAAGCGAGTGACTGAACTGTCGATGCACCCAAAGTACATGAGGCCAGTGGACCAATAATTTTCCCTATTTTATTTTGTTTTATTTGCTTAGTTTATTTTTTGTGCAACTTATTTTACTTTATAGAAATTAAAATCAACAAAGCCGATTCACCACTTTACCATTGTAAATATCATTATTGATAGTTCACATATATATCGAAGCAGAGCACGTGGCCGTTCAACAAGCAGCATTATGCATTATGATTCATGATTGGAGCCATAATTCATTCATGTATGCATGTATCTCTCTAGATGGCGCATATATATATATATAGGGGAAGGTTCTGAAGAGGATGTCCCCAACCCAGAAAAAGTGCGGACGTCTCTCCTCCGGCGTCAAAAAGGTGGTGACGGCTGTGATGCAGTAGCGAGACGACCCCCTGGGTATCCCGGATGGCGTCACCATCCAGGCAAAGGCTCGGCTGATTGAATTCTCAGCATGCGCAGCGAGCTCGCCGGAAACCATGGAAGCTCATCGAGCTCCACTTCGAACCCTTCGTCGACGAGTCCAGCATCTTCTGAACTGCTCCACATCGTGGCCTGGTTCCATTCAGCAATAGAAACGCCGCTGTCGAAGCCTGATCGAGCCCGGAGGAGGGACGTCCGCACTTTTTCTGGGTTGCGGACATCCTCTTCAGAAAATTCCCCTATATATATATATATATATATATGCTGCAGATTATTCACGAAGTTGCTTAGAATAATTATCAACACTTCCCTATTCATGTAACACTAAAGCACGTGATGGCATGCGAAGAGTCCAGAAAGAATGATGATACCAGCGAGTTGGCGAAACGTTCACGGATGGAACCCATTTTCGCATTTGCAGATTTCATGAGGCTGAAAATAAGTGCAGCAAAGAGGAAATAACTTCTCGGATGCAGTTCACTTTGTATTTAGCTTCACTGTTGTGCTGTGGGACAGTGTTTCAACTCATCTATCTATACTGGGGGTCAGCAGAATAATTCCAACACAAAGCCATTCCAAGTGTCAGTAAGGGGCATAAATCATGGATGCCATTCACAGTGGCATTAAAGAGCCAGATATTGTATATTCCCTTGCATATACACTTACATATAATAGAAGGAAAGTCTTGTATAAACCAAAAAGCATTCTGCTGTACACCCGGTGAATCTCCTAAAGGTAGCGAAGGCTACTCATTCTCGATCAAAAGCAGCCTCCTTTGCATGGGGGGCATTCCACCCTTCCCAAGTCTCGCCAACCCTTAGATCAACGCACTTCATTAAATCTGGGGGGTAAATAGACCATTTTTGTGGCGTTACTTTAATGCCAAACTTCATATCAAGACTTACAGTGTCTTAGTACTTCTAGGGCCAACACCTGGGGCTTTTAAGTCTTTACCAAAGTTCTTACTTTGTAAATGTAGTGCTTTAAGCTCTTTAAGGCCAATTCCAGTGGCCTACAAATAAAGTTTTTCATCCAAGTTGATGATACTTTCTGGAGCAATTCGAAGACTTATGGCGAGTACATCTACAGGTCTTTGTCTATCGAGGTGCCACTCTTTGAATCTATCTCATTGTTTGTCAGATTGAGTTAGATTGTGCCAATCAAGCTTCATGACCTATTTAGAGGCCTATATGGGATTAGTTAGATTTCAGTTTGTACTTTAAGCCAATGCAAGTGGCTTTAGAGCAACATTATCGCAAGAACGAATGCTGACTCAAGACCTCTTGAGTCAAGACGGGGGCCTTTGACTTTGAGGTCTGGGGGAAATGTTTGAACCCAAAATTGACATTTTTCTAACAAGGCATGTCTCAGAGAAACCGGGCCAAAATCCATGACTCAGGCTATATATTTTTGACAAGTTCGTAATATATTATTTAGAGGCTCAATAAAGCCTATTTGGAGACCAAGCCATCTCAAAGAAAATCTAGATATTCATTGATTTACTATTAATTATCAAATATTTAATGATTAAATATGGTGATTTGCTTGATTACCAAGTATTGTGCAAGAGGGAAGATAGCAGCTACATATATGGAGTAGGTTACATGGCCTAGCCATGCAAGCAATCAAGTAGGTTTCCCATATAATGCAATCAAGTTATTATGGTGGACGTGGAACAATTCAGGAAGGACTCAATTATCCTTCATTGTCCTATATATGCAAGCAATACACAAGATTCCCATGCAATTAATGCAATCATCCTTAATTGTGATCATCGAATTCCATATTATATGCAAGACACGCATATCTAACACTTTGCATCCAAGAAGATTACGTCCAAGACGCTAAGAGGCAATTAACTTTGCGTATATTTTAGCTACGTCAAGAGGCAGGCAATTATTAATTATTGCTTACGATAGTTATCAAACTAATAAGTGTTTTGATTTAATTCAAGGCCAATAACTGTGGCCTAAAATATAGTATATGTAGTTACATGAGCATTTGCCTAGCATAATTAGCTATAATGAGCCACGCTCATACCATCTCCAGAAATACCAGCTCCCGCCATAGGAATCACCTATGGGAATACAGCCAAGTAGGCTACTGCCTAGGCCCCGGCTTACTCCCATATTACCACTAACGCGCCGCCAAGCGCCGTACCAACACAGCATCAGAAGCTCCAGAAATTGGGAACTGAAGCATGTCAGTCCCACATCGAAAACATGGAGAAGATCAGCTCCCTCCCCATCTATAAAAGGTTCTCTCCTCTCTCCTCATTAATTACGCATTTACTACTTGCCTATAGTTATCCTGTCAACACAAATACATTAAGTTACTTAGGCATCGGAGAAGAGAAGACCGCCCGACGCGGTCTCCCTCTGACGCCCTCTTTGTATTTCACTTGACAGGTAGCTGGAATGCTGATAATTTCAAGCAACAGTCCGCTCACTGGAGCTGCTTTGATCATAGTTTAGCTACCACAAAATATTAAACATCAACATTGGCACCGTCTGTGGGAATCTTTTGAACAAAAAGTCACCCCACCACCACCATGGCTAACGGTAGTGGGGAAAACGTCGAGGAGCAAGCGGGCTAGTCCGCCAACCCCAACCCCTTCAATCCCACAACTAGCATTGACCCAGCAGTCAACGTTAACCGACCAATATTCAACACTCCAACCAACCCTGGTATGGGTCCCCAGGGCTCATCCCAAGTCCAGCAGACCCAAACTGCAAAAGGAGGCCCAGCCGGGCAGCAGTCGCCTAACGGTCCAGGACCTTGCCGTTATGTACGAACTGGCACTGATGGATCTCTAGAAACCAAACAGGGAGCGCAAATAAGAGCGTCGGGAGAAGACAGAAGCCCAAAAACAAGTGGCCACGCTAATGTCGAGGTTCGACGAATTGAAAAAGGAGCTGGAAGCAAATGCTAATACAGCACAGAGCGAACAGTCACGGAGCGAATAGTCGACCCAACAACGGCAGAATTATACCCGTACCGATCGTACAGATACAAGTACCGCTGAACCCGCCAGAATTAAGGGGCCCACCTCCTCCGCCTCTCCTAATTATGGAGCAAGAAGCGGAATCACAACCAAGTGCCAACAGCTCGACAGTCAGAGCTAGGACCGAAGGTAACCCACCTGTCGCCAGGCACTAGTCAATCCGGTAGAACCCCCAAGCGGGGCTAGCTGGCGATGCCATCGCCCTAATATTAGAAAGGATACAGCAATTGGAACAGAGGCTAGCCCTGGCGGAGGTAGGCATCCCAGCACTAACACCAAATTCACTTTTCACATCCAGACCGGGCCATTCACCGCCAGAATCTTGCAGGCCGTTAGACCAGTATACGCAAAGACACCAAAGATGTCACATTACAACGGCACGTCTGACCCATTCGTCCACATGGACACCTTCAAAAAGGTCACCAACAACAAGGGATTTGATGACGCCACCCTCTACCACCTGTTCAGCGAAACATTGGATGGTGAGGCAATGAGCTGGTTTTTTGAATGCCCGTTAGGATCCATCGACTCATTTCAAGGACTGTCAAATGCCTTCCTTGCTCGGTTCATCCTATTGGCCGCCGGATATCACAGCACAACTCAGCTGTTCGACCTCAAGCAGGGGACGGTAGAATCATTAAAGGCTTTTGTCACCAGATGGCGGGCGGCAACGTCTCAGTACCACGATCTTGATAAGACAATGGCATTGGCAGCCCTCAAGCAAGGACTCCTCAAATGACCATTCCTTTATCACCTTAATTACATTCATCCAAACACCGCTTACGACCATGTCATGAGTGAGGTTGTCATCCATGCACAAGCAGAATTCATCACGTATGGAGAGAGCCCACCACCACCACCAACACCTGTGAAAGCAGCCCAGCCCGCCGCCAGCCACGGGGAAACCACTAGCAAGACCATCGCTACGCCACCATTTAACAAGAAGAGAGAGTGGCAACAAGGAAATTACTAGAGCAAGCGGCAGAGGGACCAACAGTACAATAGGGGCAACCGCTCATCTCAGGGGGGATAACCATAATAAGACGGAGCCCTCCCAGCAGCATGCAGTTTTTACAGTCCTCACAGCATCATACGAGATATATTCAACCAGTGTAAAGATCAGATACTGCCACCACCCCCGAGAAAGTACCCAAGGGTGGGAAAACCAAGAAACACTGGCAAATGGTGTAAATACCACGAGGACAGCAGACACAATACCAACAACTACCACGCCCTCAAAACAGCCATCGAAACTTTATACCGAGATGGTAAGATGGAGCAATTCAAAGTGGGCCAATCGCCACCCGTGATCGCCAACATCGAACCAATGGGCCATATCAACACCATCGACGGTGGTGCCCCCAATCACCAACATGTCTCATAGGGCAAAGAAGCGATATTCTCGTGCTAATCACCCCAACGAAATTTGCAACATTCGCTATGAGAGGTCCGCAAAACTGTCGAAGGTTGGTTGGGAACCCATTACCTTCTCAGAGGAAGAGGAGCACGGAGTACATTTGCCCCACCATGATCCGTTCTTAATAGTCGCAATACTCTGCAAATGGTCAGTAGGAAGAGTCTTGGTCGACAGCAGTTCCGCTGTAAATGTCATCTTCAATGATTGTTACAGCAAACTCCTACGGAATAAGAAATTACTACAGGATCATGAACCATTGCTTAGTTTCTCCAGTGACGTCACACAACCATTGGGTTCGGACTACATGCAACTAGGTATTGGCACTAGCCCACGAACGGCAGAAATCCACACAGAGTTCATCATTGTAGACTGTTTCAGCTCGTACAATGCCATCATTAGTCGACCGGCGCTCAACAAGCTCAATTGCATTATAGCCGGATATATGGTTCTCATGAAATTTCCGACGCCCAACGGGACAGGCTATGTCAAGGGAAGTCAACAACTGGCACGGGAATGTTATTCCACAACCGTGGCACTCTCGGCGCGCCGCCATGAGATCTTAAAGGTGGGAAACCATGCACCAGCACCAAACATCTTTGAGCACCCTAGGGAGGACGAGAAGAAATATGTAAAAAAAGAGCTTGTCAACCCAGAAACTTCCTTGAGGGTCATCAGTATCTCAGACGATCACCCTGAGTGGACAGTCCGCATCGGTGCTCAGCTTGACCAAGCGATAGCGGATGAGCTCACCCAATTTCTACGTGACAACGCAGCTGTCTTTACATGGTCCTACGCTGACATGCCAGGCATCTCCCTTGAGATCATAACGCATAAACTGAGCATCAAACCATCCTTCTACCCTGTCAAACAGCGGCGTAGGGCCTTTGAGGAGGAAAGGTATCGAGCAATAGGGGAAGAGGTTGCCAAGCTCCAGAACATTGGATTCATCCACCAAGTTAACTACCCCCAGTGGATATCCAACTTGGTCATGGTCAAAAAGCCTAGCGGAAAGTGAAGGATGTGTGTCGACTTCAAGAGCCTCAACAAGGCCTGCCCCAAGGACAGCTTCCCGCTACCTCGCATAGACCAACTAGTCTATGCAACCACTGGACACGAGTTGCTCAGCATGATGGACGCATTCTCTAGCTACAACCAGATCAAGATGCACCTCAGCGACCAAGAGTGCACCTCCTTCACCACCGACAAGGGCCTATACTGCTACAATGTCATGCCTTTCGGTCTGAAGAACGCCGGAGCAACTTACCAGCGGTTGATGAACGCCATGTTCGCTGAACATCTGGGAAGAATCATTGAGGTCTACTTGGACGATATGTTTGTAAAAAGCATAAAAGCTAGCAGACACGTAGCAAATCTCAGAATCATATTCACCATTCTCTTGGCCTACGGCATGCGCCTCAACCCAGAAAAATATTTCTTTAGCGTCACCGCCAGCAAATTTCTTGGTTACATAGTCAGTGAACGGGGCATAGAAGCCAATCCTGACAAGATGCAGGCCATCCTCAACATGAAGGCTCTAGAGTGGAAGAAGCACCTTCAAAGCCTCCAGGACAAACTAACCGCTCTTTCTCGGTTTATCTCCAGACTTACTGACAGTTGTCTCCCATTTTTCAAAGTGCTGAAGACAACCCATAAGAAGGTCATCGACTGGAACACGGACTATGACGCAGCATTCCAAAGCTTGAAAGAGTACCTGTCAGCGGTCCCAATCCTTTCTATTCCTATACAAGGGGAGACATTGTATATATACCTAGCGGTATCACAATCAACAGTAAGTTATGCCATTGTCCGACGGGACGGTCACGAGGAGTTCCCCGTATTCTACGCCGGCAGAGGCATGAACGGGGCAGAAACAAGATATCCCCCACTAGAGCAGCTCGCTCTCGCACTCATCGTCGCCGCCAGACACCTCCGCCAATACTTTCAGGCCCACACAATCCATGTCCTAACAAATCAGCCGCTAAGACAGGTAATGCAGAACCCTGAACACTCAGGCGCCTCAGCAGGTGAGCCATCGAGCTTAGCGAGTTCGACATCGACTACAAGCCTAGGACCGCCATGAAAGGCCAGGCGGTAGCGGACTTCATTGCTGAGCTCACAGAGTGTCAAGTTATAAATGGCAGAGAAGCTGAGCCCGGCACAGAAATAATAACCGCTGACGACCCAGCCCCCCAGCACTCAGACTGGAACTTACACGCAAAGGCCAGCGGCGCTGGCGTCATCTTGACGGGGCCGGGAGGACTGAACGTGGAATACGCATTAAAGTTCAATTTCAAAGCCTCTAACATGGCTGAGTACGAAGCACTCATTGCCGGCCTACTCCTCACCATTGATTCTGGGGCTGACAGCGTCAACATATTTAGCAACTCCCAGCTAGTCGTTAACCAAGTCAACGAGAGTTTTCAAGCCAAGGATCAACAGCTAGCGGCATACTTGGGATACGTCAAGACGCTTCTCAAAAAATTCAACTTCCACACCATTACACAGATCCCCAGGGAAAAGAACGCCAAGGCTGATTCACTGGCAAGACTAGCAACTGCTCAACCACATCAAAGTCCAGCGGACACAAGGGTGGAGAGTCTTGACAGACCAAGCATCACAAAAACCCTAGCGGAGATGTTTAACATTGAAGTCAGCCCTAATTGGATGGACGAAATCATCGAGTATAAACGTAATGGAACTCTTCCAATAGATAAAGTCGAAGCACGACAACTCCAGCGGAAAGCAACCCGCTACAACATCCAGAATGGCAAACTTTACCGCTAGGGTTTCACTCACCCCAACCTCTGGTGTCTAACCCCAGAGGAAGGAAAGTTCGTACTTACAAAAATACACGGCGGCGAATGTGGAAACCACTCGAGCGCCAGAGCTCTGGCCAACCGCATAATGAGGCAGGGCTACTTTTGGCCTACCCTCAGCAACGATGCCAGAAAGATCTCGAAGTCCTGCCACAAATGCCAACAATATGTTGACCTCCCACACGCCCCAGCGGAAACCCTTTCAATCATCATTGGCCCATGGATTTACTCAACTTGGGGCCTGGACTTAGAAGGAAAGTTCCCAACCGTAAAAGGACAATTCAAGTACATCATCGTCGCCATCGACTACAAAAGCAAGAGGATAGAGGCGGAACCTCTGACAGCAATCACTACCGCGAAGGTAATTCACTTCCTCTGGAAGAACATCTACTGCTGCTATGGTGTCCCCCATACAATCATCACAGACAACGGCATGCAGTTCAACAACAAGGAGCTCATTTCCTTCACCGCAAACTTGGGCACCAGGATGAGGTTTGTATCTGTCGTTCACCCCCAAACCAATGGCCAGGTCGAGGCAGCAAACAACATAATCAAAAAACTACTAAAAAAAGAAACTCGACGACGCCAAAGGTTTATGGGAGGAAAAACTGCCTGAAGTCCTGTGGGCCGTCAGCACTACCCCAACTTCCGCCACTGGTGAAACACCATTTTGCATGATGTTCGAAACAGAAGATATCCTACCTATTGGGGTCACTCAACCCACTGCTAGAGTCAAAGGGTACTGCCCTGAGACCAACAGCGAAGGCGTCAAACTAGACAATGACCTCCTAGAGGAAAAGTGACGCAAGGCCCATTTGCACAATTTACAAAACAAACAGCAGGTATCGCATTTCTACATCCCCAGGGTCAAGGCTCGAAACCTCCAACTGGGGGATTGGGTGATGAAGGAGGTCATCCTACTGCCAACGGTGCTCCGCCCAACTTGGGAAGGTCCATACAAAATTACGGACGTCGTTAGCCCCGGTACCTTATACTTAATGGACAAGGATGGCGTCACAATGACCCACCCTTGGAATACCGAACACCTTCGATATTACTACAAATAGTCATGCCACTACCCAAGAGCATCTTGCTAAATTTTTATTCAATATTTAGCTAAGGGAAGCTACCCAACGGGTATAACCCCACTTTGTACACGCTGACCCGTCAGTTACCAATGAAACGAGGAATTATTCAAACCATTGTTGCCAAGCCCGTGCACAAGAATTAACTGGCAACGCCAAAAAAATTCGGCGGACCACGTCCGCTACTTTGTCAACTTGGAACAATTTTAATTCCTTTAATGTTTCGATTAGTTAACACACAGGTCAAGGCTCTAACAGTATGGCGGCATGCAACCAACATAAATCAACTACGAGTACTATAGCAAGAATCTCTAAATCAAATAACCAGTTGAATTTATTAGGGATCGGGATTCTCCGCCCAAAGATGTTTTCAAAAATTACAAGAGCCTCAGCGGCAACCAAAAAAAAAACAGAGAGGTCTCAGCGGCACTACAGTGGCCGATCTTCAAGGGTTCTGGGAAGCTATAGTGCCATCCTCGCCTGCCGCTAGCGGTTGTTGCTTTGACATATGGCTCGCCTGATCGGACCCATGAGCGGTCGGACTAGGAGTCACGATGATGCCATCTGGTCGAGTGTGTTAGCCAGAAAGCTGGCAGGCGAAACCTCAAACTGCGTAGGAGGTGGAGTCCGCTGAGAGTCACCCACCGGATGTTCACCGCTCTCCCCACTTCCTGAACGAACACCCTGAGCAGAAGTAGGAATCACCCCACTAGCAGGAGGCGCTATCTGCACTTACGGTCTAGCAAGCTGGGACGCCTTCACCCAGTCGATAGCACCCTTCTGCCTCAGCAATTCCAGGCTAGCGGCGGCACCAGACTTTACAGCCTCCGCCATAGCATGTTTATACTCGGCGGACTGTTTAAACGCCTCCACAGCGGCGGCCTCCGCGCGACTCTTATCCCGTTTCCAACCGGGCAACCACATCCTCCAACCTCTTCAACCTCTCAATCTTCTTGACCTTAGCCGCCAGTTGATCCTTCAACCGAGCCATGTCCTGCTGCAGCTTAGAGACGTCGTTATTCAGCTCGACGGCGACAGATAGCTTGCCACGGGCATCTAACATATCACACTCGGCCTTGGACAGACGCCGTTTAGCCTTCGTCAGTCTCTCTTTGGCTCCCGCCAACTCCCCTTAGAGACCGCCAATCTCCTCCTTCAACTGTCGCTCAGTGTGGGGCTGACTCAACGCAGCCAGAAATAACTGATGCAACCCAACATACAAGTGCCCAAAGGTAGAGCTGAAGGGCTACTGATCAAGGGCGGTGGAGCGAACAACCTCCTTCAGGCCGCCGAACCCCAGCCTCTCACACTGGTGATACAAATACTCCCTCTCAATGTCCATCAGAAACTTTGTAAAGGTGGCGAACGAGTCCAGGTTACTCGTCTGAGCCTCCCCCCTAGCAGAGACGGTCGTCTCTGGAACAGCCTGCTTCGATTTCTTCTGTTGGAGGGCCCCTATGGTCTCCGCCCCTTCCGCCTCGTCATTCTGACGCTGCTTCTTTTGCAACACTTGCGTAGCACTTGCGGCGACAGACATTGAGGCGGCCTGCGGCTCCAACCTCGTAGTCTTAACAGGTGCCTTCATGGCCACCGTTCTCTCCTTTCTGGACCCATGTCGGGTGGCGGCCACTCTCTCCCTCGCCTGCACAGCGGATTCAAAAGCTGACCTCCTTCCAAAAACGCCGCGACCAACTGCAGCCCCCGCCTGAACGGCTGGCAAACCGTTGGCACTAAGATCGAAGTGGTGAGGCATCGGCAACACCACCGGCACCTCGGACTGGCTCAGCACCAGTGTTTCCGGGTCGACCGCAGTCTTCTGGGCCGCCAACTCTTGAGCGTACATGCTCTCCAAAAAATCGTTCATCTCTGCACGGTCCATTGCCTTGGCAAAAGCGTCTTGGCTCCTTCTATTTCCCGGTGGACATTCTACAAAAAAAATAACAAGTTAGCCCACCGCAAACTGGACTAAGAGAACAAATCATCGAAAGTTACCAACCAAGGGCGCGAGTCAACTCCAGAGCGACCAACAATTCCCAACCAGTGAGCAGCCTAAGGTCAAGTAGGTTGCAGTTCTGCCAACACCCTCAAACCCTCGCCACGCGACACTCCTCCTCGCAAGTCAGGTTGTAACACAAGCCCGCTACAAAAAAAAAAAAGTGAGGCGATTAGAATTATAACAGCCAAACAAGCAAAGCCAAATCTGGAGTGGCGGAGGTCAATGACAACCTCTGATGGGTTGAAACTCCGACTTAATCCGAAAGGTCGGCGACCCCTCATTCGACCCCGCTTGGTATTCCCACCAGTCGGTGGCAATGCAGAAGGTCCCCCGCCAGTGCAACATGGAATCCTTTATGTTCTCGATTAACTTGGGCGCCCCTTGCCGCCAACTTAAATTCACTTGACCGCTACAACCTCGGCGCCTCACATACACTAACTCAAAGAAATGCAGTACCTCCGCCATAGTTGGACCCTCACAACAGGACAGGCGCCATAACGAGTTCAGCGCCATTAGCAACCGCCACATATTGGGACAAATCTGCCCAAAGGCGAGGCCAAACTCGCAAACCAAATTCTGGAGTTTGGGGAGCAACGAAAGAGTCACACCTTGGCGGAAGATGGCCTCATGAACAGCAGCGTGCCCCGCCGGCAAGATTGATGCTCTCTCATTAGCGACTGGCGGACACAACTTCACCACTCCATGCAGGCGACACGCCCGCTTCAGGCGGCTAATGGTGGCCTCAGTCATACCACCTCCAGCCTCATCAACCGCGGTTCCATCAGATAGGAACCAGGCAGATTCCACTTCCTCTCCGCCAACGTCCTCCCTATCAGCGGAACCATTAGCTGTGCTATTGCTCGCTAGCCTCTCCTCACGCCGCTCGAGTCCACCATCATCCTCCATGGTCCAAGAACTCTTTGGTTGCCCACCTCGAGCCATGGCCATGTCCCCAGGTATGATTTGCAAGGGTTCGATGTCTAGCGGTTCCGACAGTGAGGTTCCTACAGGGGCAGACGGATGCAACGAATCAATAAATATCCAATCCACCTCGATGAACGACACGTCAGACCCGGAATCCTCACTAGTCAAAATCTCTACGACGCTAGCCATCACAAACCCTAAAACCCAAACCAGTTAGTCCACACAAGATCTAAGCTACCCCTACGGCAATTTTCATCCAGGAATGTCAAGAACAGTTACCCAGATTTGACCAAAACATGAACACCAACCCACACTAACCCAGATTCGACCATCTAGCAAAAATCCCTAAACCTCATCTCTATCAAAAACACCAGAAGAGACCCCAAAATACATGTTGCACCCTCAAAACATACCAGCGAGACACAAAAACCACTCAAATCGCAAATCCAAAAGTAGCAGAGCAAAACAGAAACAAAAAACAAAAATTGAAAAGGCTCAGAATCATTAACCTACTGGTGTGGGAAATCAGGAGCGTTCGAACTCTACACCTTCACTTCTGAGGATCCCTTGGGCACCAAACACCGATCTCTCGCTCGAATGGCAAAAGTCACTTCTCGAATGCCAGAGAACAGAGATTGAGGATGACAAGAAAGTTTGAAGAAGAGATAATGGCGACAACCTCTAGTTTTCCCCCCTTTTAATGTCAACATCAGTCAAATCCAAGCCGTCCGCCAAAAATGGATTTCACACTCCAGCCACACACGTGTCCCACGATCGAATTCAGTTTCCGGAATAACCGAGGCGTCGCCTCGGAGATTGAGTCGATAATTACTCACATTAATAATGAAGAGACGAGCATGCTCAGAACTGACAATCCCAAATGTTAGACCGACGCATGACGGCCACGTGACAGAAGCCATCAAAGGGGGCGAGTATACCAATCGACCAGGTTCAATGCCCCTATGCCAGAGGGAACCCATCCCTTCCTTATCTTACAAGCGAGTCGCCGCTATACGCAACACCGCTAGCGGAACTTCTTACTCCTTATCTTGCAAGCGAGTCTCCGCTACGCCCAACACCGCTAGCGGAACTTCTTGCTCCTTATCTTACAAGCGAGTCTCCGCTACGCGCAACACCGCTAGCGGAACTTCTTGCTCCTTATCTTGCAAACGAGTCTCCACCATGCGCAACACCGCTAGTGGAACTCGCTCCTTATCTTGCAAGCCAGTCTCCACCACGCGCAACACCGAGTCTCTGCCACGCGCAACACCACTAGCGGAACTTGCTCCTTATCTTGCAAGTGAGTATCCACCACGCGCAACACCGCTAGCGAAACTTCTCGCTCCTTATCTTGCAAGTGGGTCTCCACCTACGCGCACCACCGCTAGTGGAACTTCTCGCTCCTTATCTTGCAAGCGAAACTCTGCTACGAGAAACTAGCGGAACTTCCCCCACTTAGCCTACAAGCGAGACTCCGCTAACACAATACCGCTAGCAAATGTCTCGCAAACATTAGTCCCTACGGCTCTACTGTCCCCTTATCCTCGGCGGAGGTATTCCCGCCTCATCCAACTCTTCAGGCTACGCCTCACTTACAACGACTGCCACGCGGCGTTGCAGCAAAACCATAATCCTCCTGGACAAATACGGGTGCACGTCAACAATCTTCGACCGCCCTGATCAGGCACGTTGACCCCCACCACTTGGGTATCAAAGCTTGGGCTCGCTACCCAACACCCTCTGTTCAACGTAAATCCCCTCAACCAATAATACACAGACCAAACGGAAGTCTATCTTAGTCGGGGAGTGGGGGATTCCCTGGGGGACCAAGCAGGGGCCCACCCGAAAGGGTATAAAGCTTTTGGTCAATCAGTCTATGGTTGACAATGCACTGACGCTAATTATGCTTTGCAAGTCTAGCGGAAGTAACGCTTCAAACAGCTAGGAAACTCCCCAGCCAAGATGGCCCTCCTTGACTGGGGACTTAGGGGACTTGTACCTACATGAGTATTTGCCTAGCATAATTAGCTATAATGAGCCACGCTCATACCAGCTCCCGCCATAGGAGTCACCTAAGGGAACACAGCCAAGTAGGCTACGGCCTAGGCCCTAGCGCACTGCCAGATCACCACTGACGCGCCACCACGCGCTCTGCCAACACAGCATCAGAAGCTCTAGAAACTGGGAACTAAAGCATGTCAGTCCCACATCGAAAACATGGAGAAGATCAGCTCCCTCCCCACCTATTAAAGGTTCTCTCCTCTCTCCTCATTAATTACGCATTTACTACTTACCTACCGTTATCCTGTCAACACAAATACATTAACTAACTTAGGCATCGGAGAAGAGAAGACCGCCCGATGCGGTCTCCCTCTGACACCCTCTTTGTATTTCACTTGACAAGTAGCGGGAATACTGATAACATCAAGTAACGGTCCGCTCACCGGACCTGCGTTGATCATAGTTTAGCTACCGCTAAATATTAAACATCAACAGTATCGCATTCCTATTAGGAAGGTGATCTGCAGCAGCCTATATATAGAGGCTAAAGACGATATATAACACACAACTCTCCAATCAATTTCAACAATTATCAAAGTCTCTCCGGAGCAAACTTATCTTCAACCTAGTTGAAACCCAGCAAAGCAAGGGTAACGCCCTCACAACCTAGCAAAGCTAAAGTCATGCTTTAGCAAAACTCATGCTTTCTCCTACTTCCCGGTGATTGCTCTGCTCAACCTACAATGTTGAGTATCGACTCGATGACACAAGAGATCACACCACAAGCCCTTACCCGTAAGGCAAGAAGTCCTTTTTCCGAAAGGCATAGAAAAGAACCTGGTGACGAGGTTGGTGCTCTCCTCGTCCACAGCGTTTGGTTTAGAAGTCAAGTAAGGGGACGCCCCAACGACTGCACCCCACGGTGTTGGCACCCTTGCGCACTCAAAAGACACTGTATGCTACCCAAGCTGGTTTTGGAGCCAAATAGAAGTATTGTTGTTCTTCTCTAACTCTGTGGGTCTTTGTTAATCTCGTTTTTCTTTTGGTGAGGTTTGCAATTTGAAGTAGTGGGAGTGATGACAAAGATAGGGTTGGGAGGGTTGGGAGGGTTGGTTATATAGTGGGGAGGATTAGGTTTCTTTTCTAGGTAGGATTAGGTTTCCTTATCCAACTGGGATTCTGCTTCTCTCATTTTCGTCATTTCTTCGAGTTTGACTCCTAGTTGACTCAGGGATTCATTTACCTAGTAGGATTGGGAATGCTTCATTTCTCAATTTCTCCATTTCTTTCTATTTCTGCCCCTCATTTCCTCCTTGCCTTCATTTTTATTATTTCTATATCTTCTTAGCTCATTTATCTAAAGACACTAAACTAAGTTACAAATGATCATCTTAAAAGAATAACTTAGCAAAATCTGAGTAGAAAAACACTTAAAACGTCGCATAAAATGCTCTTATTAGTGCTCCCAATGATGCATCCCGAATTCGTAAGGTCCATTATTGTTGTCGACCTTGATGATCAAGCTGTTTTATCACATTCAATTTCTTTTCTTCTTCTTTTCTTTTTTTTCTAGAATTTTAGGCCATGCTATAAACAATTTATCTCATTTAGTATTTATCCTACCATGAAATTCACTCTAGCTAGTTGATTTGGTTTGCATTCCATTTAGGTAAAGCTTCATACTCAAATCAGACATCAAAACTGCAAGCTTAATATCGATCTTTTTTCATAGAAAATACATGTCACATTTGATTAAATCTTATCTCCTCCACATTTTTTTATTGCATATATGTGTTACTCTAGGTAGCAGCTGAATAATCATCCACTATTATACTTATGAAACTCAATAACATATTTCCATGAGAAATTGGAAACAATTTCATTTCCATAAACCTTACAGATTTCACTAGTTCATCGAATTCAGCTGTTTTTCGCTCCTTACCACCAGAAAACAAGGCCATCATGAGAACATCACAGGTTAATATTTGCATGATTTCTGGGGTAATCTCTAGTGCTTCAGGCATTATAAAATAGCCCTATAAAATATTTCACAACTATCACTTTTCCGGTTTCCGATAATGCCTCCCATCAGTTTCTCAATATCTTTTTGCAATGATCATTGTCCCAATTATGAAGTACTCACTACATGCATAAAGATTAATTATATGGACTAGTTTTGAATTTTAAATTATAATGATATGATAAATACATAGAAAAGAGATCACAAAGTTAAAAGAAAACCAACCTTCAACATTATTGATTGTGTCTTTGCTATTGACTGAAACATATCTCCACTGACATCTTTCACACTACATGCATATAAACTAATTTATAAATTCCATTGATAAAGAAAACACAATTAGCCAAACTAAAGCCAGGATGATTTTATATTTGAACAATTCCTTCAAATTAGAATACACATGTGATAGCTCTAGATTGATTATAAATCATATATGGTAGTATCAATCTAAAATGTAAATTTGGTGGAGTAATGTGTAAAATTCAAATCAATAAGCAAATGCTCATAATTAAATTTAAAAATTAAGGGGCTCTGCCACTGATTTTAAGTTATGCAACCTCACCATACAATTGTGAGACGAAATTAAATTCATCACAATATATCTGCTCACATCCCCTTAAAAATGTTATGTAAGTGAGATATAACTATATATATATATATATATATATATATATATGTACATATCCTATCCAGAGCGAAGTTCCGCTTTGAAATTAAAGTGTGAACTTCAAGTTTTTGGTCACTTTTCGGTCGCATATTCACATCTCGACTGTTCAGTTTTTAGGTACTAGTGTATAGATCATATCCGCAAATTTTCAGCCAAATTAATTATCGTTAAGGTATCTAACTCGCTTAAACCAATCGATGAACTGAATCTTTTAAACTTGAACCGTACTCGCTTTAAGACAGTTATCAATGCCTTAACGATCATCAATTTGGCTGAAAATTTGCAGAGATGATCTATACACTAGTGCCTAAAAACTGAACGGTCGAGATGTGGATATACGACCGAAAAGTGACTCAAACTCGAAATATGACCTAAAAGTAGACCATTGAATTATATGGAAGTGAACATCTCTATTGTTTGTGAACAATGATTGTAAATATGAGGGTATAAGTACATGCCAGATTTCAAGAATAATGAGTGTACTAACCTTGATGCTCTAAGCCTATGGCATGGGTCTTAACTATTAAACAAAAACAAATTGAAGCAAAAGAAACTTTAATAAGTGAAGTAACCTTGATGTTCAGGAGTTTAAGCAACAACACTTGGTACATTGAAGTTGATGCCATGGATATGAAGATGCATAGACACTACTTTTGCAATCGAACTTTCATCGCCACCCCCACCCAGACATCCATTAGCTCTTTTAACTCATCGAAGCCTCTATAAACCTCAAACACCTTCTGATCAAAATATAGGCTAGAGGTAATTCTTAGGGGCAGATCTACATACAAGCTTGGGTGGACTCAAGTCTACCCGAGATTTCTAGAATAAAAGCCTGAGTATGTGTAATGTGTATGTATGTTGAGGACCTATAGGCTTGGTTTTGTGTTTCAATTAATACCAAGCCCACCCAAGTTTGAATCACATCAATTGCAATCTCACTAATGTTTTTTTTCTTTCTCCCACCATGCATACTGCGCTTGATGTTGGAGGCCCAATAAACTTCTTATTTTCTTAATTTCTTCTAAATGTTTTGTTTTTCTTTCTCTCAATGCATATTGGGCTCGAAGTTGAACATTGGGCCCCATTTGTGTGTGACATTGGATCTATTTGGTCTTTAAGGCCTCCATTGTGTGCGGATTTGTATCCATTTGGTATTTATATTTGTACTTTTTGTTTTATCTTTGGGCTTGCATTAGTTAAATTCTTTTCTCAATCTCACTGCTATTTTGTTTAGTAAAAAATGATTTAAAAAAATTATTTTCAGTAATTGATTAAATAGTAACTTTGGATGGATTTTTTTTTGTATCTCAATAAAATATATATATATATATCTAATATATTTTAGTTAAATACTGGCATTGTTCTAATTTTCCTATCACTTCAGTAGAAAAAAAAAATAAAAAAAATCAAACACACCCCGAGTTTGAATCCTGGATCCGCAATTGGTAATTCTCATTACCTTATCAAACAATTGAATCAGCTCAGGCTTCTGGGACATATATTCATACAAGGTCTGTCCGTGGGCTTTGTCGAAAGGAGACCACTCTGGTTCAAGCATCATGTGTTTAAGCACGTACAAGCTCTGCATCAAATGCATTTCAAACTTCAGAGCCATACATTACTAAAGGGGTTAAAGAAACTCCATCTTCATTTGAAATTAGGCAAAGTGCCTTCTTTGTTAGGCCATAAGCCATTTCTTGCACTGTGTTGTCATTTGCACTTGGTCTTAGAGATGTGGAAAGGAGGGAGTTGACGCTGAACAGTTTTAGTATTCGCTCCAAATTCACAATTGTTGCACTCGGATTTTTTATTTCTTCTGATGTGAGATGAATCCACGCCTTGACGCATAAATGATATTGAAGACATTGAGCTCTACTGCAGCTCTTAAAGTCATTTAAATGCAAATAAAACTTCCCAAATCCCATGTTTTTGGGTTGTTCTAGCTGAGGTTGAAACATATCACTCAATTAACATCTGTAGCAGGGAAATGTGCAAGCAAATCGAACGTAATTCAGTGGCCTAGTGCACTAATATTACGGTCTCAATCAGATTTGCTACAATTTAGATGCATGCGGCAGTAATGTCCTACTTCCATTTTAGGTGCTCTCGTTGACTAAAATTTGATGAGGGTATATACGTACGTGTAGAAATGTGGAGAGGTTGTTGGGAAAGATTCAAGGGAGAAAACTATTATTACACCTAAAAGTGGTTTATAAAAAGTTATTTTAAGGTCATATATGGTGCACAAAAATTTCAGAAACAAAAAGTAAATACATTGTTAGAATTGTGGACTTTGCTTTGACTCATAACCTAGTAACTCTCGATAAAGTATTAATGAATGATTGTTCTTTCTCATAATATCTATATTTATATAGGTTTCTCTCTCACCTCAAAAACCCTGAGGACTCAGGTTGCAATTTCGTTCTCATACGGCGGCACCTGGATGTCGGGGTTGGTCTCCGGCCACAGCGCTATGATGGTGCTTTACAAGTCTGGTCACCGATCCTCACTACTAGGTCCTCGAATCGACAGTGCCCTGGATTCCGATCAATGGGCTGCGGTTGCTGGGCCTAGATCTGGGATGGGTTTTCTGTGCTGGAGGTATGTCGCGGCTGCGTTTGCACAAGACGGCTTGGAGGCAAAGCGGAGCATGGTGAGGGATCAGGCGACTTGGGTCAAAGAAGGAGCTCGGCCTGAAGGGTGAGGTACGACGGGATCGTGGGAGGACAAGGCGGCCTGGCCCGAACCAGAATGATGGTTCTGGAGCAAGCTTGCTTGGTGGACTACCCCTGTTGGGCCACGAACTGTTGGGCTAAGGTTTTGCCCTAGTCCTTTGCTATTTGGGCTAGGGTTTAGGCCCTTGGCCCAACCCTATGTTTTCAGCTTTAGTCTAATTACAATAATGTTTCTTATATTAGGAACCTACGTCAGTCTCTCCCTTCTACGACATCGTTGTGAATACCCAAATTTTCATATAATAAATTTATGTAATTCAATAATTGTTATATTAATTGAATTATGATATTTAGGATTAATTGGAATGTTTAGGTTTGAGAAAGTTGGTTTCGAATGATTTTATTTTCGAAAACGAACGTTATTTAGGGGGTCGTGAAAATCGACTTTTTATACTTTCTAAATTTGGGAAAACCTTCTTCATGAAAATTGTAGAGCTCGTCGATACGAGTTCATGCATATGTGGAATGTAATATTCGGAGTTCGTATGAATAAGTTATGAATATTTGAAAATTAAAAATTTTCTATAAATAGTATGAAAAATCAGATTTTTCATTAAGAACGAAAAAAGTCAGTTTTTGCACATAAGTCCCCGCTCCCCTCTCTCTCTCGCGCGAGTGCAGCCTCCACACTGGCTGACCCGGTCCCGACCCGACCCAACGTTGCACGCTGCCACGGGCCTCCTCTGTCGCCGACCCGGGCTTCCAAGCGTGCGCCTCGAGCTGCCCAGTCGATCCCCGCCCTCGCTTCGGCCTGCCGTTGCTCCCGCACCTAGATCGAAGCCACTTTCCGAAGGTTCCAACCCGACCCGGTCGGAACTCTATCTTTCCGGCCGTGCACGGGCCAACCGACCCCATTTTTGTGACGTGCTCTTCCTCCTGATCATCCCCATATGTGGCTTGCATCACGATTTTGAGTGTAGAGTGGTAGATCAAGAGTTGAAGGTTTCGACGTCCCTGATTTAATCTGGAAACTGATCAGAGAGTCGAGATTAATCCAACTTCAAAGCCCGATCTAGGACGATCTAGACCTCATCTCGGAAAAAGTCAGGTATTAAAGTTGTTCACAATTTCATTTTGAAGAAGTTTGTAGTTGACGACTTTTGCATCTGAGGTGGTTGACCGACGTGTGGCAGCGCGTCGGACCAAATTTTGAGTTTATATTATCTGGATGATGATCTATGTATCCATACGAGCGTTTTGATATATAACATGGTCATGTTAGAAAAAGTTGATAAACAGTCAATTTAAGTGTTGACGTTACTATTTACGGTTTTACAGTTTACCTTCGGTTTGCGATTTACGGAGATCAGACCATCAGTTTTACTTCAAACTTTAATATGATGTTCATATGACTGTCCCGATGACTTTGTCTGGCCACGGGCGAAGATTCGACCGTCGGATCTTCGTATAATTGTAAAACAGTGATTCGGGAGGCGATTAGTGAATATCCGTCCGTCGGATTTTCGTATAATTTTAATAGGATGTTTCTACGGGCCATCTGTGAGGATCTAACCATTGGACCATCGTTTAAATTGGATCCGACCGTTTGATCACCATTTAAGTTTATTTCATGCTTCGTTTGCTAAGTAAAGACCATGCTTGATTAAGTACTTGACGGCTTGAGTTGACGAGCATTTAGATTATTGTGATTTATATTTAAGAGAAGACGCAGCGGGAGTTTTGAGGTGAGTAAAACTCACGTGGTTCATATTACGAACCAAATACTTAAATTATTTATTTTTGTAATTGTGTGGAAAATATTTGTGGATTAAATATTTGTTTTTAAAATCATATGGACTTGATCAACTACGGTCTGGTCCATATGTAAGTAAAATGAATTTTAACTATACAAACGAATTTCACTATTTTCTTGTGTGAACTATAGATGGTATTAGTGGTCATTCCTGAGTGGATGATTACGTGTGTATATATATATATATATATTTACGTGGAATATATATATTGATTGGTGTGTTATTGAGTGATGATATGATTGAGTTGGAATGATGATTGAGTTTATATTTCAAATGCTTAAATTTCATAATAATATTATGTATGTTGGATGAGTTGCTTTCATTGTGTGAAAACATATTGTTATACTTATTATGGATTTAGGGTCAACGTAGTGACCGGTATGGGGGAATCGGACTCTCTAATCCTAGGTGGATGATGGGATACAATTGGTTGAGTATGTACAATTATCGGACGTTCTAAATATGTATATAAGTATACATATTGATGAAAACGATAATGATAAATATGTCGGATGCCATAACCTAGGCCAGGTGACTGGCTACGATTCAGTTAGAGCTCTAGTCTGTCGAATACAGTATTTTTATAAATACGATGTTGAGGTTTTGTGAAGAAATATGTGAGTTAGGGTTTAGTGTTGATTTGTTGATTGATTGAGATTGTTGGTTCCTTGTGGATGTGAAAATTGTTGAGTGTTGATTTGAGTGGAAATAAATATGATTTAATTAAACAACCGTCCTTTCTTTTACTCATACGAGCTTTCATAAGCTTACAGGGTTTTGTGTTGTTGCAATCCCGATACACTATTCAAATGGTGTAACGGATATTCTTGCAGGTCAGGATAACCAGGGAGGTGACCAAACTGCTTAGGTGTTACAGCAGTTATTTTTATTTCATTGAGTTGTGAGGTTTGTATGCTCATTTAGAACTTTACGATTCATTTTGTATTTGAGTTGTAATAATTAACCGAGACTAAATTCGGTTTTGAATTTATTTCATGTGGCGAGGTTGTTCAGAAAAGAAATTTTCAGGATGACTATTTGAAGTTGTAGTAATTCATATTTCGGATTTTGAATTTTTATTCTAAAATTCGGGGCATGACAATCGTTCTCTCTCATCCGGCTACCATAGGACGAAATTCTTGAGGGGATTCCTTCGTCTCTACCTCTCTTACAAGTTTGTAGAAGAAAACGAGGCGAGATACGAGCTGTGGGAGGAGCTATCTCGACGGGAAGGAGCTGTCATAGAGCCAAATTCGTCCTTCTTAGTTCTCCCTCTTCCGACCACCATAGCCGGTGGTTCTTGAGGGCTTTTGGAGCCCAGAGGACGTAGATGCTTCTCCCAAGGTAGCTTGGAACAATTTCACTTGTGGAGGACGAATCGAAGCTTTGAAGTTCTAGAGTTTCAATTGGTCCAATTTGTTCTAAGGTAAAATTCAATCGATTGGTTTATAGTTGAATTTTTATGTAGTTATGAAAGTTAAAACTGGAGTTGAGATGAAGAACTTTAGTGTTTGAAGTTTTGTCAGATTTTGGGCAAGCGGCTGCGCCGCCACTGTGGTGGTGTTTTCTGGCGGTTTTCGGCCACCTCTAGGATAGTTTCTATTCTTGATTTTGATATACTCGTCGATACGAGCACTTTGATATACAATACATAATTTTTAGAGATCGTATGAGCATGTTAGGGTTTTTGTGATTTCGATAGTTTCGGTTATCGATCCGTGAGGATCCGACTATCCGATCAACTTGTGGTTTTGTCACATCGATCGTGAAATCATTCTGGAGAATTTGGGAGGTCTCAGAAGTGATTTCGCCTCAATTGGCGTTACTTTGAGATTTTACTTCGATTTAGGGATTCGAACTTTATTTAATTGTGATTCATTAATTGAATCGAGGTTGTACTTTCCTTAGGCGTCTGATAGTGTGAGTTTTGTAAGCTATCTAGTCGTGTGAAGATGCAGTAAGAATTTTGAGGTGAGTAATTTCACAAGGTTCATTTATGAACGAAATTATTTATTATTCAGAATTATTGGTTAATTTTGAATAGCTTTCGAAATGGATATTAGTTTGAAATAATATGAACTTGATTGACTACGATTCATAGGACTACAGTTCACAGGTAGGAAAATGAGTTTAAATATAACAATGATTTTCTTGAGTTTTCGATTGTGAACTATAGTTGGTATTAGTAGTCATTCCTGAGCGAATGACTACGTGTGTGTGTGTGTGTGTATATATATATATATATTTACGTGAAATATATATATTTTGGTGGATTTGTGGGTTGATGAAAATAATATGCATGAATGATGCTTTTTATTGTTTTGTGTTTTGGCTTTTTAGAAAACAAATGATTGTGGAAATTTTGATTTCTATTGCTTTGAAAGTCATTCAGATTTGTATAACATTTTGTGTCTTATGCTACTTCTTTAATGTTTTATTCCGAGGCACTGAGAAGTCCGAGGAATGAAGGTCTATGAGCGACCTTGGACAGTATATCAGGTAATCACGTCTTTGGCCGGACGAGTGGTTACGAATTCAGTTAAAGCTCTAGTCTATCTGCCATTGTGATTCATGGGATAACGGGGCAAGGTCATAGCTAACTCATAAGATTACGTGTTTTTAGGAAACAATGTGTGAATTACTTTCCTTATTTACGATTTTTAAGGGAATAAGGTGTAAGTTGTTTTTCCTTATTAACGCTTTGATAGAAACCAATGAGTGAGTTGCTTTCTATGTTAAGTTTTAAAAGAAACCAAGGTGTGAGTTGCTTTCTTTTATTTTGATTTGAAAGGAAATCAAAGCGTGAGTTGTTCTCCTTTATTTCATGTTTTAAGGAATGAAAGTGTGAATTGTTTTCCTTATCATTTGGGTGAGTTGCTTCCTTGGGTTGCATTACCATGACTTTGAACATCGTGATTTGGAAATCCGCCTTTGAGCGTCAAATATGATTTCAAACATTACTTGAAGAGTTTTGTTTTGGACTATAATCATGGTTTTGAATGCTGAATTTAGACATGAGCATATAGATTTCGTTACGAGTAGACTTATGATGCTTGCTATTGAAATGCTTGGAATTGATAGTTGATGTTTTGAGATATGCTTATTAACTGTCAGATTTAAAAGACTTTAGCATGTGTTTTCTGTTACTGGTTTTGAGTTTACTCATACAAGCTTTCACAAGCTTATTGGGTTTGTTGTAAGGCAACCTAGTGCACTATTCCACGGTGTATGGGTTATCTTGCAAGTTAGGGTGAGCGCGGTTGAAGCCGTAGAACTCCCTTACTGTTGCAATGGTAGGTTTACTACTTATTTGTTGTACACACTTGTTAGTCTTCTGATGTGTAATGAGAGTAGTGTGTGCTATTACTTATTGAATTGATGTTTCAGTTTAATTTGTAACTTTGCTTAATGTAATATATGACTCTAAAGAGCGAATCTGTATTTACATTGTGGGTTCGGGACATCGTGTAGTTACCTATTTTAAAGGAAAAATTTCTTAGCTATATAGTATTTGTGTCCGAACCATCACGCCCGGTGTTTTGTATTAATGAAATATTATTATTATTTGTGTTTGAAATTCGGGACATGACAACAACTGCCTTAAAGTTAGTATGATTCAGGTTAACAGATTCAGTCCTTCTATTGATTTAAGAAAGTTAGATACCTTAACGATCATCAATTTGGCTGAAAATTTACAGAGATGATCTATACACTAGTACCAAAAAACTGAACGATCGAGATGTGGCTATCTGACCGACAAGTGATCCAGAATTCAAACTTTACACGTTAATTTCAAAGCGGAGCTCCGCTCTAGATAAAATGTGTGTGTGTGTGTGTGTATATGGTCAAAAAACTATACCCATTTGTTGTTCATTTTGTGTGAATCTGACATTCCACTCCTCATAAGCATGGTATTCTTGCAATTCTGCTTGACATGAGGCCAATTGTTGTTAAAAACAGGCAAGTACTCTTTTTCGCGAACCCAAGAGTGCAAGGTTTTATGGGCTATATGACTGGTTTTAATTCACCAAGTTAAAAGAAGATAATCAGAATCTCATAATATAGTGTGTTCATAAAAACCCAACTAACCTCTAGAGTTGCCTTCGTTCCACTGAGCTGTAACGTGAACCTTTTGGCGAAGACCGATCGTGAAAGACGGTGAGAAAACAGACATTAGTTTAGAGAGAGATGTGTTCGTATTTAACAAGTTGTTGAGAGTGTGGGATTAGGGTGCATGCAATATGCATGAATATAAAGAAACACCAATTTGGTACGTATATTTATAAATTGTATACAAGTCAATTATGGTTTGGCAACTTCATTCCCAGGCAAGGAAAGGCTTAGGCCAAAAGTAGTATTTGATTCCAAATGACCAGATGATCATAAGAGTTACTAAACCACCTGCAGAGCACGATTACATGGCCGCTTCTGTTATTGATATATTATACCAATATAGTATAATTGAAAAGGTTCATTATTTATATATAACAAAGTATTAGTGACATAGTAGTAGCAGCAGCAGTCAGTCAGTGGTGCCGGGAATCTTCATAGAAGCAATAGTTTATTTAGGCATGCAAGACACGAGCAAAAAAAGGAAACAGAGAGAGAGATTAACCGGTGAAGACGGACCTCAGGTAGCTACCATGAGGAAGCCTACAGGCTCCAGCTGCCTTGATCGAGGAGGTTGAAAAGGTCATTTGAAACCATCCAAAGGTGAACCGCCAAACCCAATGCTGTTCAAAGTCAGACATATTCACCCGCGCCTGCTTTGTCTGACCTGTTTGACTTTTCCCCCAACTTTTTACCAACTCATTGTATTTCTTTTTTTAATCAAATTCAATCGATTTCATTGTAAGAAAAAGTTATAAATAAAATTACAGTACACACGAAAACAAGGTTTTGTTTGTTTCACATATTTTAAGCTCAGAAAATAAAAAGTGCTTCATGTCCTATGTTTAGTAAGTGTAAGGTCTGGAAAATGATTCCTCTTATAAGGATAAATAGGAAGGAAAATAAATCATTCCTTTCTCATTTCCTAGCATTTATTATATTTTTCTAACATTTATTACACTATTTGTATGGCTAAAATAATTTAACAAAATAAAATATCAATTTTCTTCAATTATATTATTAGTTATTGATTTTATTCCTTATTGTTACCGAACACATTAATAGGAATCTTAATTTCCCTTCCCCATGGAAATACAAAGGAACAACTTTCCTAGCCACACCTTAGTTTTAGTTTAGTTACCCTAGAGAGAGAGCGGCAGAGAGCTTCTCGTTCTGTGACCGACTCTTTCTGCAATTTCACTCTCATCCGGCGGCGCATGATGTCGAGCGGGCCTCTGTGCTCTACCGGCTTCTTTGTGCTGCTGTCGGACGGGTAATCTAAAGGCGGGCTCCAAGGCTGCGGTTTTTGGATGGCATGCTCGTAGTTTCAGCAGATTTTGTCTCAGCGGCGGTCTGGGTCGGCATCTCTGCTTTCGTGGCGGTGCGGTGAGACATCTTCGTTTTGTGGGTTGGCCGCTGTGAATCTGGGGTCGGTGATGGCGATGGAGGCACTCGGTGAACCGCATCGGTCTGGTGTCTACGTAATCTCAGGGAGTGGCGTCTCGGGTTGCTCAATTTTCAGGCGTTTTAGAGTTTCATGGTGGTCGAAATTGGTGTGACGGGGCTTCAGGTAGCAACAGTGAAGGCGGCGCCGGACAAGATGGTACGGGGTGGCGGCACGTGCAATAGAAGACGACCTAGGCCGGTTTGGACTGGTTTGCTAGGACTTGGGTGATGGTGTCCTTGGGCTGTTCCCTTTTGGGCCTGAATAAATTGGGCATAGTTGCTTGAGGCTTGCATTATGTTAGTAGCTTTGTTTACTTCCAATAATTCCTAAGTCTTTTTAGGGATCAATGCACTTTTTGTGCTTCTAGCGGATCTTCTGGAGTAATATCTAAGGAAGATTCATGCTATTTCGAATGTATTTAATGTCAAATGCGTGTCCTAGTTTCTACGTACCACTATGGGTACTAGCACAACTTCTTGCCTACCCCTAATTAGTAGCGGGAGGATATGTAATGGTCATTCTGGCTTGTGATCAATACAGTGGCTTTTTGCCTTGATTCAAAATATAAAAAAAGGAACAACTTTCCTAAGAAATCCATTATGTGAAACAAATGAGGCCCAAAAGTAATCTAATTCTAAATCCAATTCAGGTTATCAAATCTAACAAAAAGGAGTTAAAAATCTCCAAAACACCTTAAAACAACAACAAATTATTGAGCCGACAATGGATCAAAATATATTTAATTAGCTAAAATAGTGTGTATTCAAAGTATAGTGCTTTTCCAATTTCTTTCTCTATTTTTTCAAATTACATAACCATGGATAGTATACTAGCTTGATCCAACGCGAACCTATACAAAAATCACTTCTCATCCCTCATAGAGAAATATAAATAAACTAAGTTGCGGCGTGTATAAGTGGTCACTGTTACAGTGTGCAAGGATGAAGAATGGAGCAAAATCCCATCTAACCAAGCTTGTAGAAGTAGCGCACCAAAATTCACTAATGCATCGGCAATTTGATTACCTTCCCGAAATATGTGAGATGAGCGAAAATTCATTTGAGAAATGCAATACAAGCAAACCAAGCTTGTAGAAGTAGCTCCAAAATTCACTACTGCATCAGCAACTTGATAATCTTCCCGAAATATGTGAGATGAACGAAAATTCATTTGAGAAATGCGATACAAACAATTACACCATTCGATGTGAAATGTCTATGGAACAAAAGTAGGATTGCGAAGAAAGTCAAGGATGAGAGAATAATCCACTTCATTCTACTTCCAATCTTTGACCCATGCTAGTTCAATGGGCTTAATGACCGTCATCACCTCCGTAGCAACTAAGCTAGAAATTTCAAGGTCAGTAGAGAAATTAAGCACTAAGTAATGACCTTTGTAATCTCGAAAAACTAGACCATAACCGCCCACATTATAACCACGCTTCCAAGCACCACTAGAGTTAATTTTAATCCATCCATAAGGAGGTGGATGCCAATTAACCTCAATTATCCTTGGAGCACAGCGAGTTCTACATTGGACACCAAACCGTTTCAACTTCTGGATATCTCATATCATGTTATGCATGTTGTCATGAGTAAGTTGACTAGCATATTGAATGTGTCCTGAGATCATTCGACAAATCACATCCACTTGAAAAACCTGACCATCATATTTGGTTTTGTTTCTAACACGCCAAATAAACCATAAAACAGTTTTAAAGCAAGCCCAACCACAGCTCTTTCAATTGAGGACTAAAACCATCAGAGATACCCCAATGAAGCACATCTAAGATTGAGTTAGGTAAAACACCCGACTGAAACTGATTAATCATGCGGCGCCAAATTCCATGTGCAAGTGGACAATAAAGAAATAAGTGATAATAAAGAAATAAGTGATCTAAAGATTCCAAACTATGAGAGCAAAGACCAAAACAAGAGGGCCAATGATACTCCTCTTTTCTGAAGAAGATGGTGACCATATCAAACTATCTTCAAATGTAGGATCCAATGTTGGCAGTCTTCACAATAGAAACCATGCAATCAATGCCAAATCCGCTGTGTACACTGTACAAATCTGTTATGCTCTCTTCACACAGGGTTTCCTAATTAGTTAATAAATCAATCCAGTCCATTTATTTCTTACTTGAAGGTATATTATTTTCTTTTTCGTTGAAAAGAAATCATGCATCTTTTGTTTTTAATAATATAAAAAAATATTTGTGTCCTTTTTTTTTTTTTGAATGTTTATATGTTGTGTGAAAGATGATCATCATAGATCAAAGAACCAAAAATTGAAGAGACAAATGGCGAAAATATAGCTTTCATTGATTTGAGAACTTGGGACCAGTCAAGTGGTATATAAATGTGTACGCAGCTTTGTATTCACATGTGTAAAAATGAAAAATGAAATGAAATAATTGTAACTAGTATCCATTTTTGTACTCGATCCTTTGTATGAATGTACTCTGAACCTGTAATAACTGTAACTCGATCGATCTTTGCTGAGCATCTCTATCTGAACAAGACGAAAGACCAAAACGCCATGAACAAAGTAACCCCAGTAGCAATGCAGATCATATCCAAAGCCCTCTCTCTCCTCTGTGACCTCTCTTTCCTTTCTCTCTTCATCTCCAGAAACTCCCCAAACCTCGCCTTCCCTTCACTTCCCTCCTCCCTCTCCCTCTTCCTCTTCCCTCCCTCAATCGCTCCTTGCAAAATCACCAAACTCTCCTTCCCGTTCAGGTGGCTTCCCTCCATGGCCTCCACCTGCATGCTCACCTCTCTCACGTGTAGCTCCCCTCCGTCGCTTCCCTTGCACGTGACCACCATCCCGCACTGCACGAACTCCCCGCGACGATCGCCGGGCATGATTGTCGCGAAACGGAGCTGCACCTCGCCGGTGAGCCAGTGCCGGGTCACCGACACTGGCTTCCGGCTGGAAAGATTGGCCGCGCGCTTTTGGGCCGGGTCGATCACGATCCAGCTCAATGTCAAGTTCTCCTCCAAGTGCTTAAGGGACTCGGTGGTGTCTCCGATGTGTCGTATCGGAGTTGGAACAGTCTCTTTCTGCTCGAGCAGGTCGATCCGGAAGGGTGAGCATAGGAACCACCCGGTCTCCGTCTCAGTCTCTTGAACCTTGGAGAAAATCAGCTCTCCCTTGTAGAAAATATCGATTGCGGAGATCAGCTCCGATGCCGGAGCCAAGCGGCTGGGATTACACGAGGACGAGAAGGAGTGATCAAGAAGAGGGAAGGAGTCCGAGAAAAACGAGCGGTGGCCGGACTGGAACGTGGATATGATACCTTCAACACGTTCATCAGAGACGGAAGGCCACGTGGACGCGCAGATGTCCTTCCAGAGTGTCTGTTCGGAGGAGAAGGCGTGCAATTGTGAGGAAGCACATGCGGCGGAGGCGAGGGTGGGGCCGTCGAGGCGGGTGAGGATGTGCGACGTGATTATGTCGGAGTGGAGGGCGGAGATGGAGGCGTCGCCGCCTTGTTCAACGGTACTCGCTGCACCAGAAGAAGCCATTTCTATATCAACTATTGTAGAAGTATTGTTGTTCTTCTCTAACTCTGTGTTAATCTCGTTTTTCTTGTTGTGAGGTTTGGAGTTTGAAGTAGTGGGAGTGATGACAAAGAGAGGGTTGGAGGGTTTGGTTAAATAGTGAGGAGAATGGTCTTTGTAGGAAGAGAGTCAACAACGGCTTTCATCATTTGTTTAATAAACTTGATTGAGTGAAGGTGCAGGCAGATCTCCTCCGAACTTCGTTTTCGAATTTTATATTTTTTTTTGGAGGTTGGAACGCAAGCGTGTTTCATATCTTCTTCGTTTTCAATCTGGAATTAATCAAATCTTTTAACTAATTAAATAATTTCCCCTCCCTTTTTATTTTACTTTTTAATTTGGGTCTGAGACTTCAACTTTTTATTTTGTGTATAGTATTGTTTGATTGTTTGGTCCCTTTCACACGGGTTTATTATCGGTGAATCAATTATTAGTTACAGAGGTGTTGTTATTAACTCGCTCAACCAAACTAGTTACCAAACTCGATGATACTAGTACTGATCTAGTTTTCTGTTTGGTTTTCCATGCAAAAAAATTAAAACACCATTAAATTTTGCCAGCATAATTAGCATGGTGGTGTGAGTAATTAGTGTGGTAAACAATTCACTACCACACTTAGAGTTTAATCAGCCAAAAAAGATTAGGCAAACCTAGAACCAAGAACTCATAAAGAAAAGTTTTGTTTCATTAATTCTGTTTTGTAACACTTACAATTGAGATTCGGTTTCAAAAATTTAAACCTTTCGATCCCGAAATCACACGTGACATTTAGTGTAGTAAATAACTCGCTGATTACTGTAATAATAAAGTGTCTGATATTAAAATTAGAACAAACGGTCATAGTTCTGTGAAAATTTTGACTGAAACTTGAGCCCTAATTAATCTAATATAGACCGCTATCACAAACTTGATGACGTAAGTCCCCCATCATAACGAACGGCTGATGGGTCTAATTTTGTTGTCTGTACTTACTTGACTCTTGGATGGAATAGTCAAAGTCAGAAATTAATACTAGTTTGGCATATGTACTCATTCGCTCTCTAAATTCTAATGATAGTTTATCATAGATTAACATAATGCATGCATAATGGACCGCGTCTTGCTGACTTTCTTTGAACCTGATGCATCAACAACTTCGGCTTCATATTCAAATATGGACTATGGAAGCAGTATGGATGAGTTGATTGCCTGCCGTGTCTATTCACCGATTTAGCCTAGATTTTATTTATTTATTGAAAGACAGGCAGTTTGTTTTTTATCCAAAAAAGTGAAGTGATACAAAATGAAAAACTCCTCAGTTATGAATGCGATATAAAAGTCATTATTTAAGTACGTAACTGCATTTTGTTTGTGAGATCTTAATTTTCTTCGGTAGCGGCTTTCTTCTCATACTTTGCTTGTGGCGACAGATTGTGGTGATCATCGCTATGCGAGCAGCTGAGGCGTTTCTTGTTGGTTTCAATGCACAATTTAGGATTCGAGTCGAATTGGATTGGGATTTGGGATTTAGGTCGAATTCGGGTCTGGCTTGGATTCGGATCAAATATGTTCATCATCTTTACTACTCGGAGGTCGCTTGCAGCAAATTTGTGTTATTTGCGACGTACATACATTTGATAGGGCACTATCAAAAACCCAACAACCACTCCGTGCGTACACATATCAATGATACCATGCATGAGGCTGATTAGAAATTGGGATATAATAGAAATAAATTAATTCGCAAGTTAAGCAATGAAATACCGTCGCATTATTTTCGGATCCACAGTTATTAAATGCATATAGTATCTCCTTCAATCACCACTTAGATCCGAGAGCTTCAAGTTCATCTCCACACACACAATTACGTATTTCCACAGGACCAACGCGTTTAGAGCAAAAACGTACGTAGACAAGCATTTTATGACATGGACGTCCGCCAAAGCACAAGCCAATCTATCACGTACGTCAGTCATACAAAGGAAGTTAGAAATGTTTCACCAAAAAAAAAAAAAAGGAAGTTAGAAATGTGTCGTCAATCTGTCCTAGCGTATTTTTTTTTTTATGACAATTTCTGTCCTAGCGTATGATTCACCAATTAAAACGTTTCCGGCTTAGGCCGGTGATTAGTTAAATATATTATGAGCAAAGATACCAAAGAGCAGTTGGAGTTAGGGACAAATTTGATTCAGTCGGCTTCCAAGTCATGATCATAGGAGCAGTACAATCAGAAAGCAACTCTGAAAGCCATTGTTATTGGAGTCGCCTAAACGACAAGCATATATATCACCATGTAACAGATATTTGGGGTCGCTAAATAAGCTTCGTGCCTACCTGCCCACAAGGATCAAATAACAAAAGTCGAGGGATCAAATTATAAAGGATGTGATTGCATTACCACGTACTGATACCGGGGGATCCAGGTAACATTGGATACATATTGACTAATATATTGTGCAAGCATATATATCTCTATTATTTAATTAATTTGGTATTATCCTAAACTCAGTGCAGAGGTTATCCACATATATCATACTATTCTTAACTGAGTGAAGCTTAGCAGCTACAAACCCGACGTCTTTGAATTCTGACTACAATCAAGACCGACTTCGACGTCTAACCAAGAATGAAACTGCAAACCAGTGACATACGTCTATTTTTTTGAAGGGTGCACCTTTATGGGTGCCCCTCAAATAAAATAAAATAAAATAATTAGATATGATACGATGTCGGATCCATGTTCAGATCAAGTAAGCACAAAGGGAAATTGTTATCTTGTCACCACCCTTTGTTGGTAGTGGATAGCCGCAGTTCTTTCTTTTGTTTAAGAAGAGAAAATGATGCCCAGTTTAACTAATTATGTCAAATATGAGGTTACTTTAACATGAGCCTAGGTTGCGTGGGAGAGCAAGCCACCAGCCCTTGGGTTAGATTGAAAAGTGCTAGAGAGTGATCGAAGATCTCATAATAATAATAAAGTGATAAATATAAATATAGTTTATAAGTGGATAACATATTTCTTATTGTACCGAGGACACTTAACACTTAAGTTGAGACAATATCTATTCAATAACTACAAACAACACTAGTTGCTTTTAACATGATATCAGAGCGAAATTATTAAACGTAGACCTAACTTAAAGTTAAGTTACACGTAAAATAGCGTGTTGGAGAATAAAAACGCATATAAAAAATAGACAAAAGAAGATAAACTAAAGCATACATATGAATAAAATGTTGTGTCATGGCTTTCATATTTCCATCTATAATTCAGTTATTTCAAATTTTCTACGGTGGGACAATGACCTTTTGCCCTAACACTTTGTAGATGAATATGACACACATGAGAATTATCAACGTTGGATAATGGATTGAGAAATTGCGGCGGCTGCTTCCTTTAATAGTACGTACAAGTAGTACCATAGTGGAAATTAAATCGCGATAATTATGATCAACGTGGACATATTTGTTCGAAAGAGGTAGAGCTCTCCGCGCCAATGGGTGTGCGATAATTGCCAAGGAAGGTGTATGGCATCATTTCATCGAGCAATAGAGAAGGTGCCCTCATTCTTGACTTTGTTACATGATTTTATATCAAGGCCGCAATTGAGCTTGCATGTCTTAACTTCCCTTTATTAAGTTTTCTTTTCCTTTTTATTATATAAGAAAACAACTACAAAGACACTAAATAAAGGAGCCTCTAGGAGTTGTTAAACAATCAACAATCCATCCTTGGAAGTTATTTTTCAGGTTGTCATCCATCTCTAAATTTGCCCGATTAGAATTTGAGTTTGTTATTTTTTTTTTAACCTTTTAATAGCGACATTAGAACTTAAACCACACATAAAATTCTACACCTGGACTCGAGGTTTTTAGTTGTCGATTCTAAGGCCCATCTTTTTTGTACCGGTTTGTTAGAGAACAAATGGAGTTACCTATTTAGCGTCCCTTATCATCGTGCCTAAAAAAAGGGTCATAATGTGTAATACTCAATTTTAGTATATTATTATTTTCCCAAAATAAGTATATACTTTATCTATTTTTTTGTTAATAACTTCTTAATTAAGATAGACCAAATATTTTTCTTTTTTGAAAAATAGAGTTCATATCATTAATATGACCCAAGATCATAGGTAAGAATAGTACAAACTCGACTACTTTGTGTTTAATCACCGTAGCTCAGAGTAATCTATGCTAATAAAATTACCTTGCCTCTATGGTAGGTTAAAACTAGTTATTTCTACAAAGGGCTCATAGAGACACCTTCACTAATATCAATGATTATTCACGAAATAGATTTAATCTAGGCAGCTAGGACCTCCTTCCCCAGAGGGGTTGGATTTCTCATTCTCAAAAGGTCTAGTAAATTCAGGTAGATCATTCACCAGCTTCTCCTTCTCACTTGGAGTCTTGATCCGCTTCATGGGGGATGTCTTCACCGCTTTGACATCAGTTTTGCTCTTTTTGGTAGACCATATTGTGATTAAGAGAAGTGTTGCATGCTACATCGAGTAAAGCGATCGCAATAAACAAATAGGTTAACATGCCTAACACGTTTGTAAGTAGATTCTAACCCTCTGACCATGACTTTGTCTGGTTTGGCGACAGTGTGAACTCCTTCTGAGCATCCACATGTAGGACCATAGAAAGTCGCATTCACCACCAAACTCTGTTGGTCGTTACTCGTTAGCAACACACTTTATAATCTTAAACAATGAAAAGCTGAGAGAAAACCATTTCTTTATCCTCTAAGAAACTAAAAAATGGAGAATGCGATTTCATACTTGGATTCAAAGGCAATGAAAAGATTAGCAATCTGCAAAGTTGACCTGAAAGATTGAAAGAATCCTAACATGGTTAGTTCTCTCTGCAAGTATAGATTAACTAATTAGTCAATCAAACTAGTAATCAGCACAACTAAGAGACAAGATATGATCTTCTACCCAGCCGGGTTCCTGGAAAGTGAGGCCACAATATCTTATTCCTAACTAAGCAACCAGTCCAGCAAACCAAATCTCATTCGCCAAATTCGAAATAAAAACACACGATTTCAAGAAACGCAGGATACAAGTATCACTCAAAATTTGCCACAGAATAATAGCCAAACCCCATACCTCATTTTTAGTGTGAATAATCAAACATCAGCAAAAGGAGTGCATGCCACTGGTTAAAATTTACCCCACATATCTATATGGTTTTTACCTACATCCAGTATCCTGATCCAGATCCTAGCTTTCTCACAGGGCATGTTAATCTGTGAATCAAAATTTTACATAAGGGTAGCCAAAGTTGCATAGCTTCCTGAACATTATTATTAATCATCAGTCCCATGTTGATGGACCGCCCACTCCAATTTCATCTACACGCAACAGTGGTAAAGTAGAATCTGTGCTCCGCTTCTTAGCTTTACTTGAGGTGATGGTCACTACGCCACTCGACAATTTTGTGTGACTAGCCTTGTCCTTACTTTGTTCGCCATCATCCTCAGCATCTACCACTTTGTCATCAGAAAAGAGCTCCAAAAATGGGGTGTCTGCGTCATCAATAATATCAAGTTCACTTTGTTGCTTCACCTTATCTAGTTTGTTTTTAACTTTCGTATCATCATCATGATCTTTATGGCCTTTCTTTTTCAGCTTCTTTCCCTTTGATTCCTCCAAATCAGCAGCATCTTCAAGATTACTAAAATCTTCATTTACAACCTGATGTCTCTTCTTTTTCTTGATGCTATCCCCTTCTTCATCCCCCTGGACCAAAACTTCCTGGTCCGAGACATTCTCATTTGCTTTCTCCCTATTCCGTTTCCTCTTCATTTCCAATTCTCTAGCATTATCAAGGTTACTATCCTTCGTTTCACCCAACTCTTGATGTTTTGAGTCTCTATATTTTTCTTCATCAACTGCATCAACCCGGGCACCCTTCTCATTCTTGGTGTATTTATCTATTGGTCTTGCATTGAAAACATGCAGGTTTGGCAACATCTTTTTAATCTACAGAAATATTGTTTTCATGAGAATGTGTAACAAACAGGAATTGACAGAGATCCAAAAAAGAAAAGGCAAGAAACTGACTAATACCTTCTTTGCTAATTTATCCTTTTCAGCAACAGGGTTTCCTTGCAGATTGAGATTCTTCAGATTGACCAAGGAATCAAGCACCTACCTCAGAATATAAGAAACAACCGTAGTAAGAAATTTGTTCCAAATAAAGAAACAAAACTATAGAAGCAAAAGCTTCAGTTTCCTGCATCTAACCTTCAGATCCGACCATCTTGTGATCACATTATTCCCCAGATCCAGATTCTGGAGTCTCTTATTATGAGCCAACTCAGCAGGGAGACCCTGAACAAAGCATATTCACATCTAAAGTAGATACATAATGAACAAACTAAGCTTTAACATAAAAGTGAAGAGATAAACATGCCAAAATCACTAACAACAGTTGGAAAACAGAAATTACAATAATAAGCTACCAAAAAGAGTAATTGCAATAACTAAGCAAAAAGAAGAATTACAATAAAGCAGCTTCATATACAATTTACATTTTACAAAGAATGTTTTCCAACAGGCACATAAATCAGCACAAACCTCAATATTATTGTGAGCAAGCCGCAGCTCTTTCAGTTCAACACATGACTTGAGCGAAGACTGTATACCCCGAAGTTGGCAGTGAGAAAGAGAAAGCTGGAACAAAGAAAAATTTGAAGGGTTTTAGCAGTACTCAAAGTGAAATGACAACCAAAGACATTCAACCACCAGAGAAGATGCTAACCTTTTTGATAGATTTGACATTCATCAACGAATCACCAATGTCATGAATCGGATTTTTAGAAAGAACTACAGAAAACAAAACTTCAAGAGGTAAAAGGGCAACTCATGTTTCCCAAAACAAAACTCTATCTGTATCAATGCTACAAAATTTTAAGAAACTGCAATACTGTCCTTTTATCACGTCAATATATATTTTGGACCTTGCCAGAATCATACCCTCAACTGGAATCATAAATAACAAAACAAACAAACAAAGTACGCTTATCCCAACCAAATTAGACTGTAGGTCACCAGGTCAAGCCAAGTGTCACGAGCCGCACTTAAGAGTTGTGCTATCGTGACACTTTGTAAAGGAGATGCTGAGAGGGGCGAGCCTTGGGACAAGGTGAAGCGAGAGGAGCGAACCTTGGGAGCCCAAAGGCGAGCTTGAAGCTAAAGTGAGGATGGGTGGCACTGTCGTAATTAAGTGAAAGTTCGGGTTCGAGGTACTTCGGCTTGGAATTTAGGAAAACTCTGAACACGAGAAATGTCCGGAACGTTGAAAAGAGTTCAATGCACTTGACGGCATGTCATTTGATTTTCTGGGAATTAGTTATGGACAATTATTCTCCTCGGCTATTTTGATGTTTCCTCTCACCTTGTGCATGTAAGCAAAATATGCTCTATAGGGGGGAGACATGGTGTCAAGCTCACCACCACCCCCAGTGCTGGCCTTCATGGGGCACTAAATGAGCTTCTCTCGGGCACCCTTGGGGGCCTAGGAGCAGGGCATCTGTCGTCAGAAGGGGGGACATATGTTTCCACGAGTAAAATGTCTTGTGGACGACATTGGCCGAAAGGCCAATATTGCGGGTCAACGTCGGGGGCGAGGTTCGTAAGCGGGCGATCCTTATGCCATCGGCGTTAGACAAACATATGGGCTTACGGAAGATATGTCAGGACCCCGTGGTGCTCATTGGCCACGGAGCAAGCGACGTGGGCATGTGTTAGGGTTCGTCCTTGCCCAAAGCAAAGTGATGTCTGCAAGCACGGGAGGGGCGACTCCGTGCTAGACTGAAGGAAGCTTGAGAGGGTCATCGAGGATGAGTTGCTCACTTGGGCGGCATGCCAACAAGTAAGACGGCATGCCCGCTTGAGGATTGGCCTACGGGTTATACTATGTCTAGGGGCCTTGATGGTCATCAAGAGAACACGACAGTTCGTCAGAGAGGAAAGGCCACAAGGCCTAGGTGACTTGTCAGGTTGGTACTGAAGACTTGAGTATACGGCCAAGTGTTACCCATGAGCCGAATGGGCTATCTAGGTGATGCCCATGAGGCAAAGTATGAGGGCATGTGTTGCCCAAGAGCTAAGTGAGTTGCAAAAAAGATGCTCACGAGACGAGACACGACGACAGGTGTTGCCCGCGAGTCAAGCGAGTCATACTAGTGGTGTCCATGAGTCGTAGAACAAGAACAAGTGTTCCATATAAACCCATCGGGTTGTGCAAGTGATGCCACAAGATGAAATAAGCGGGAACGTGCTGTCCATGAGTCAAGTAAGGTGCGCAAGTGACGCGTCCAAGGCTAAAGTGCGCGGGCATGGTTTGCCGTTGAGGTGGAAGCCGAGTGGGTCGGATAAGCAATACCCACTAAGTGAAGTATTAGTGGGCGGACATATGTCGTCCATGAGCCTAGTGGGTTAGATAAGTGATGCCCCGAGGGGGAGTATGCAGACATGTGTTGTCTGGGAGCTGAGTGGGTGGCATTAGAGATGCCCACGAAGCGACAAAGTGTGCAAGCTGCTAAGAAATGACCCAAGGAAGAAACGTGAATGCCAACATAGTCTCGGTACACGATCATGCTACTTGCTATCGACGTGCGGGAAGCGCGCGAGTCAGTAATGGGCTGGCGTAAGCCGAGATGACACAAAAGCCTATCGGTTGGGCGAGTGTCTTGGAAGACAACCATGACACAAGGAAGCGATCGGTTAGTCGCAAGAAGTGAGACTCAGGTGTGAGTAGCTTTCGTTGGTAAACCCCAACAAGTAAGGAGATGTTGTCGAAATGGTCAAGTTGACAAGACAAGCACACAGAAAGGAAAATGAAAAATGGAGTAATGGAGTATAAAGGAAGTAAGAAAGATAGGCTGGCCTCGGTTCAGAGGAACCTTGACGCCGCACGGGCTAAATTCCGCTGAGTATAAAGTCGGCCAGTGACACCAAGCCTCATGTGGCCCTAAATAAAACTAGGAGCGAGTCTTAGAAAGGATCCCTCGACTATAAGTATTTAGTGGATAAAATTTTACCATGGTCACTAGGGATTGGCACTACTATAGCTACTTAAAGACCTGCAACTCTTTACATTCGAAAAAAAAGAAAAAAAAAAAGACTTTTGACTCTCAAGCCAATCACAGAAACTTCTCCTACATAGTTGATACTATTAGGGAATATTTGGAAGAAGCATAGAGGATAAACTAACTACCTAACGATCTCAACTAAATAAATAAAAACAAAGAAACACAGTAGTATAATGAAAACTGAGGACATAGTGAAACTAAACCACAACAATAAGATTACAATTGAAAGTACAAGTCCATTAATGTAATTCATGAAACAATACATTAGACTTTGAAATCATACCAAGAGTGTTCAACTCTTTCATCTGTTCAAGTCTGCAAATCGAAGCAATCTCATTGTCTACAAAACAAGAAATAAAAACAAGTTAGTAGCAGTTTAAAAAATATGAGCAAAAATAGAAATAAAAGAAATAAGACCGAGCTAATGCAAAATGGATAGGTTGCAAAAGAAGAGGGAATTTTCCAAGCCTAGTGAAACGAACAAGAAAAAAGCATGGTTCCAAACCCTAAAAACCTCACGGCATGAGCCACTAGTGTATCCATAACATACCAACTGGGTAATAGTAACCTTAGGGCAAAAGAACTTGCCAGATGTTCCATGCTAACTACAGTTGACGCAACATAAATTCAAAGATCGCCTGTAGATTTTTTGGGCCAAGTGTCTTTTGAAGAGAACATGATACTCCTTTGTAGTGGGAGTTCTAAAATATATCTGAAAACCTAGGTTGTTTAATGTTTAAAAGGGAAAATTACTGATCCCTCCTTACTTTTGATGCGTCAACAGTTCAGTCCCTACTATTCCAATTTTAACAGATAACTCCCTAAACATTCAAATTTCACACAATTTGATCCAAAATGACCATTTTACCCCTCACTTATTCTTTTTATTATTATTATTATTATTCTCTCTTATATATATATATATATATATGTGTAAAACTTTGCTCAGGTGCGGATATCCGCACCTAAGAAAAATGTGCGGATTTCCGGTTTTGACCAACTTTCCGATCACATTTTCACATCTTAGCCGTTCAGTTTTTAGATCCTAATATATAGATCATCTCTGCAAAATTTCAGCCAATTTGATGATCGTTAAGGCATCCAAAACTGCAATTTACACGAACGAACCGAATCTGTCTAATCGGAATCGTTTGTGTTAATTGTTGTAAATTGCAATTTTGGATGCCTTAACGATCATCAATTTGGCTGAAATTTTACAGAGATGATCTATACTTTAGGACCTAAAAACTGAACGGCTAAGATGTGAAAATGTGATCAGAAAGTGGGTCAAAACCGGAAATCCGCACCTTTTTCTTAGTGCGGACGTCCGCACCGGAGAAGCGCTGTATATATGTATATATATACGTGTGTGTGTGTGTATATATGTGTGTGTGTGTGTGTGTGTGTGTCTGAGTATATATGTATGTATGTATATGTGTGTATATATATTTTTATTTTTCTCTCTCTTTTTATATATATTATATGTATATATGTGTGCGCGTACATATACATATATATAGGATTTTTCTCTGGTAAGGATGTCCTTAATTTTTCTTAGGTGCGGATTTGGTGTTTTCACTCACTTTCCGATCATATTTTCACATCTTAACCGTTCAGTTTTTAGAGCCTAATGTATAGATCCCCCCTGCAAAATTTCAGCAAATTTGGTGATCGTTAAGACATCCAAAACTGCAATTTACACGAACGGACTGAATCTGTAGAACCGGAACCGTTCGTATTTATAATAATAAATTGCAGTTTTGGATACCTTAACGATCACCAAATGGGCTGAAAATTTTCAGAGGTGATCTATACATTAGGACCTAAAAACTGAACGGTTAAGATGTGAAAATGTGATTGGAAAGTGGGTTAAAACCGAAAATCCGTACCTAAGAAAAACTAAGGAAGTCCTTAGCCAAGAAGGACTGCATATATATATATATATATATATGTAGATATATACATACACATATGCATATATATATATATATGTAGATATATATGTATATGTAGATAGATATGTATATGTGTGTGTGTATACATGTATATGTAGATATATATATATATGTATATGTATGTATACATATATATCTAATGTGTTTATGTATTTGATAAGTCTATGTACTATGTTTATGTTTCATATTATAAAAAAATTCACAAATTACTTTTATATATCTAATGTGTATGTATATATCTATATATATGTATGTATAAGTATATGTAGATATATAAATATATGTATAATTTTATACATATGTGTGTGTGTATATAATGTGTATGTGTATATATATGTGTGTGTGTGTAGATATATATATATATATATATATATATATATATATATGTATGTGTGTGTATTAGATATATATAAATAAATAAAAGTGAGGGGCAAAATGGTCATTTTAAACTAAATTGTGTGAAATTTGAATGTGTGGGGAGCTATCTGTTAGAATTAGAATAGCAGGGACTGAACTGTCGAATCCCAAAAAGTACAGGGGAGAGACCAGTAATTTCCCCTTTTTAAAATGATGATTAGGTATGCGCACACTCTCAAATCAATCAAAAGTTGAATGCTTCTGTATTTTCCATCACTCGAATTGACCGTGCCAATAGAAAAGGAGAAATAACTGTGAGGAACTCTCAAAACATATTACCATGTCAATATGCTGAGGTGGTTAGTTTTGTTAGATAGCCACTGGCCCCAAAAGCATAAGCTATCAGGAAATAGGATAACAATGTATAACACCGTAACTATCATTTTCCCTCACATGCTAAGCCAACACTATGCATACAGACTATGGGGAACTGGAGGACTTGAACCCTACACCTCCTGCAAACAATGCTTTGATACCATGTTCGAAAACCATTGGCCCTAAAGCTCAAGGTACCAATACCAGAATTGCCCAACAGTGTATATCAAGCTGAATCGTCTATCGACTCATAAGAAGCCATGTGTTATTTAGTGATAAATTACTAAATTAAAATGTATTGTACATTAATGCATATTGTGTACTTGGAACCACAAAAGTTCAACATGAGTTGCTATGAGGTTAGACACACCTCAGCATAATGACTTGGTATGGACTCACATTCCAACCATTGTGCAGAAGAGGTTTAAATGGTCAACAGCAAGAAATTGTGGAATCAGAAGCGGATATCCGCATATGGAAGCTACCAAATTAAACCTCATTGAATATGCCAGCTTCAGAATGGGCTTATATCATTATATGTACGTACATATTCTAGCTAACAATATTTGTTTTTCAACTTAACTGACTTGCAACTCTTTCTCAAAGTCTTGCTTTTGTAAAATAATGTAGATGATGATGATCATAATAATTACCTTGATTACTTATCATTAAAAAATATAGAAAATGTATTGTCAAGGCAACACTATAGTTCCTTTTTTGTTAAGTAATGAAAAAGACTAGCCTCAAATGGGAACGTTGTTGAGGAAAATGGTCAAGCATGTTCAACATTTTATATCCATATCGAAAGTAACTTGGTGCAATATTAAGCATCATTATGATAAATTAACAAAACATAAGCAACTAACAGTAATGGAGAACAAAAGAGAACACAGATATAACATGCATGTACTCTAATTTCCAGCCTAACAATAATCATACTGTTAAGAGGCAGGATAAGTATATCTTTTTCTAATTTCCAGTCGAACAATATTTTTTAGGCAACTACATACACTTCAATTGGTTGGTATTTATTTTAAGTGATTGAATAAGTGTAACTTTTTCTAATTTACATCCTAAAAAAATAATAAAACCAAGACTAATCTAGTATTTCAACATGGCCCCAATCTAGAAGATCATATTCAAATCTAGTTTTGGCATACATGTATAGGCTTTAAATTTTCAAAATGGCATGTACTAAGAGCTTAAATTCCTTTTAGCTTTGCATAGTAGGAGTGTTACAAATTATTATATTCCAAGGTTTTATGAATTATGTGTGTATCTCTGTGTCGAATCATGACAGATGTTGTTCCTAATCTTAGCCTTTCTCCATTCATAAGGATACATTTGAGGAACTGAATGAGCAATTGTTCAGAACACTAAACCCTAAATCATGAGTGTGTATACCTCATGACATTTCCTAGAATCAAGGGACTGGAAACTCGCAATGCATACTATTATTCCCATTCTACGCGAGGTAAAGTTGGCACAACTATTAACATCAGAAAATATGGTAGTGGTGTGGAAAATACTTGACAAACTATGCTTAGAGTCCTCTAATGTGCCGTACTATTCTAATATAACCAACGCACTCTCTTAAAAGATCCCCCTCTTATGGTTTCACTAATACAACTAGTTTCTTATTTTGTGTGATTATCCATTATAATTGTTGACCACTCAATCCTGCATCTTATTTCACAAACGAAAAACTGGGAGAAGAAAAAGGGAGGAAAGCCAATAGATTATTCTAAAAAATGTTCAAATAAAAGCTCACCATTCAAAATTAATGCGCGCAAACTCACAATAGACTTGATTTCATCCATCACTGTAAGCTTATTATTGCCTGCATTTAACACCTGATTTACAGAGATGAATCAAAGTGACTGTAGAAGGCAATATGGATTTATTGATTACAGAAGGGGCAAAGGAATTTAAATAAACAAATGGCCAACAAGAAAATATACAAGTGCGGGTGCAGGTTAAGAGCTGTCTAAAACAGTGTTTCAAGGAAGTAGACAAATAAAAAAGTAAGAAGCACTTCTGTCAGGGGCCACCTGATACTGCTCCCAAAAAAATGGAAGATTTGCAGATGTGGGGAATTGTTTATTATTTGGTTTTTGATGAGGACATCATAGCGAAACCTTTTAAGGTTTATGAGCGAAAGAAATGGAAAAAGAGAGCAGCTAGCCATTCCCTTTCCATATGGTTTGATTAATTGCTTTCATTCTAGAAGTCTCTAGGCAGGTGTCTTTTCAGTTTCAGTTTGGGTCAGTTTCAGTTTGGGATTTTAAGTTTCTTTATCATTTCAGTTTCAGTTTAGGAGTTTAAATTCCTTTATTAGGTCTTTTATGCTTCAGTTTTGTGAAGTGTAACAGTACTAACTATGAATGAGTCTTTAGTGCTAGTTAATATGAGCTTTCTGCTCAAACATAAATAAATGCAAGTGCCAAGTGGCCAGATATGTCTTGATGAATAAAAAAATTCAGAGTGTTTCTGAGTTTTCCAGAGATTGGAGTGTTGGTGTGAGGCCTTGTCTGTGAGTGAGAAACCTGGGAGGGAATCCTAGTTCTTAGTTTTCACTTTCTACCCTACAAAACCTGTGTGTAAAGCCCTAAACCTTAGAGTTTGTTGATCCTGGTGTCTAGGCAGTAATTACACTGCATCAGTTTTCTTTCTTTTGGTACGACAGTTTTTCATTATGTTGGTTAATATCTTTTCTTTTTCAGAAGAATTGATGATTTTATTTTGAAAAGAAGAGAACAATTCAAGAAGATGATAACATCCAGAACACAAAAGAAGCTAACCTCAATTCACAACCACTAACAGATCCTTAATAGAAGTGATAGAATAATCCCTAAAACAGCAGAAACCTTAGCCCATAATACAAAGCAGTAAAGTACTGATCCCAGGACATGGAAAAAGCACTCAAGCCTATAACGTCCCTGAAAATAGAATCCAGCTCCCCAGTTGTTCCCTATACATGGAAAACAAGGCTGGGAAAACTCAAGATCTTTTTTCAGAATCTACACAGAAATTTATAAACATACCATCTACTAAATAATTATAGTAAGAAATTTATTTGTTCGATACCTCATGTCTATCCTTACACGTTTTAGTGTCTGCAAGTCATTTAGCGTCTGTTTGGCAATGCTTTTGGTTTCCACAAGAGAAGATTCAAATAAACAAAACTAATTTTTATAGAATTTGGCAGAAAGGGGTAAAAAGTGCTTTCCCTTTACAGCACTTGTAGTGCTTTTTAGAGAAGTACCTATAAGGTGCTTCCTCAGGAAGCACTTCCAAGTGAATATGCAAGAAGCACTTGGACTTTCAATGAGAAATTTTATGTGCTTCTAAAAGCAGCACTTCTAAGAAATTTTCCTACAGAAGCAATCTCTTGAACAAGCCCTCATTGTCAGTTCCAAAGTGATCCTTCTCATACAACAGGAGGAAAGTAGATGACTGTGGATCTTGAGCACATACGGAACTTTTGACAACCACATCAAGTCGGTTGGTGGGTTGAGGCACAACTCCTTCCAAGGGACATTTGACTAAAATATTTTTCTGTTTTCAATCTACTTGCAAGACACAAACCCATGTAGGATGTCAAATCATCTAAATTGAGGAAATGGAAGATGTTCAAGATGTTCAATTTGCTGCCAGCTAAGGTACCTCCTTTCATTTTCTCCGAAAATGATTTCACAGCCACAGCACTCATGAGCCTTCCATTCAAAAACATATCAAGTATGACAACAAAACAAATGTAAGCCATAACAAGATATACTTTTGAAGGAAAGACCCATGTGAACTAGGGCCCTGGATACTCACTCTTACACGCAAAATGGCAAGTACCATACATACAAGAATTTCTTCCTCATGTTTCTTACCAAAACAGAAGGTTGTTTTAAAAAGCCTAAAGTTAGTAATTCTAACAAAATGGTGGCACAAGCAAACTCAACACTATAGTGGATACTTGTTCATCCCGTTTCCTCTCTACCGTTACTCAAGCCTAGAGAGAATTTCATAAACTCCGAATTGGATGAGCTTCGGAAACTAGTCCAGCCTACATAATGTACTATTGGTAACTAACATTCTAGTTGTTCATCGAAAAAGAAGAAAGGGGAAAATGTATGGCACTTACAGTGAGCTTAGAAAGTCCTTCTATTCCTTTGAGGCTTTGCAGTTTATTTTGAGAAACAGATAGCCATTTCAGATTGACGCATGACTTCAACCCCTGAATTTCACACAAATTTAGCTTCACCAATACGCACAAAACACAGCAGAAACAAAGATGAGGGCGTCTTGAGTACCTCAAGCGAAGTGAGCATGTTGGCGCTGAGATCGAGCCTCTCCAGATTCTTGAGCTCGCTCAAGCACGAAACCTAGACATTTGTATTGAAACTATGTATCAGAATGAGGGAGAGAAATTCGAGAGGGGAAGAGGGGGGGAAAGAGCGAGAGAGAGAGAGAGAGACGGCGAGTCGTACATCGGAGAGAGCCCTGTGAGTGAGGATGAGAGAAGAAATGGAGTTGGGGTCGCTAGTGTTGTTGTCCTTGAGCACCTGGTCCAAGCTCAACCGCTTCATGCTTGCGCTTTTGGCTCCGGTTTTGCTACACTCCTGGTTTTGGTTTTGCAGTTGCCTGGGGCGGCAAATATTCACTTCCTCCGGCTCGCCGGGGTTAGGACTTTAGGGTTGGGAATTAGTAAATTACACGAGTTATTTACCATTAAGGTCAAACAATTTTGTTTAGGCAATATATGTATATTTTTTTTCATAATGAATTAAGCAATATTAATTCTTCCGATACACATAAAATAAAGAGCAAGTCTCACTCTCAATCTCGAACGAGTCTTTTGTGCACACTTGTAGACTTGTAGCATCAAATATATAAGGCTAATGAAATCTTGTCATGCCCCGAATTTTAGAATAATAATTCAAAATCCGAAACATGAATTACTACAGCTCAACAATAATCATCCTGAATTTTTTCCACACCACACGAATTAAATTTCAAATTCTAAAATAAGTCTCGGATTAATTATTACAACACGCTCTATCCAAAATAAAAAGTAAGCTCAAATGAGCATAACACACCTCACAAAAGAAAATTAAATTGACACAAGTGCAGCTACTCTAAGCTGCTCAATCACCTTCCAGATTCTCCTGACCTGCAGGCCCACGAGCTACACCGTTTGAATAGTGTACCGGGATTGCAACAACACAAAACCGGTAAGCTTTTTGAAAGCTTGTGTGAGTAAATAAGAATAAACGGTTGTTTTATTAAATCGTATTTCTTTTCACCAATGTCAACACCCAACAATTTCAACATCCACAAAGAACCACAATTTTAATAATCAATCACCAAATCATCAAGAATTAATATGGGATCTAAACTCACATCTTTCTTCTTAAAACCCCGAAGTCGTATTTATACAAATACGGTGACTGACTCAATACAAAGAATCAACACAATGAGCATATCTAAAAGCAAAGGATATACAAGTCACACCCGTGACAACTCAAATCAATTGAATCTCAACAAAATCAGATGAATCACTCATCACTGCCCTCTAGAATTAAACTAAATAAAACATAAATCACGCATAACAAAATTAATGCAGGAAATAACCAATTACATGCAATCAAAAACCATAGTAATCTCTGCATATAATTTAGTTCAGGAGATTACATTAAAATCAAACAATAAAATGAAAAAGAGAAATAAATGGGAAATCAAACGGAATAAATAAACAAGAAAAATAAATAGAGATATTAAACAATATAAACGGGAAAGAAAAAGAATAAAAATTTAAATAAAAGAAATCACTAGAAAAATTAATTACAAACATTATCAACACACTCTATTAAATTCATCCAAAACTCAACACATTTTACCAGAAAGACTTTTACAAGTCACCCCGTGACAAAATCATAAGAAATGTTAACCTAATAAATCAATATGAGATCTTGTCCAACCTGAATCGTTGGCAGACAGACTAGAGCTCTAACTGATCGTAATCACTAACCCAGCCAAAGGCGTGATTATGATATTTTGTCTGAGATCACAACCTGCAACCTCGGATTCTTAGGTCAACATGACCCTTAGATCAAAACCTTTAAGCGAGTCATACTAGACCTAAAACGTTACTCAAATCACAAAAAGGAGAAAGCACAATCTGCGACTCCCACATCTTCAAACACTTTTCAAAACAATGAAAATACAATTTTCCACAATATTTTGTTTTCTGAAAAGTCAAACCCCGAAACCATTTATGAACTCACACACAACTATTGTTTGCATCACAACAATTCCACAAATACATATATGCTTCTGACACAAGTAAATATTCAATTCAATAATCTAAATAAAATCACCAAAACAGAGAAATCACAACTTGTGACTCTCAAATCTTCAACGCTTTCCGAAAAGATGGAAATATCATTTCTCATAATATATTATTTCCCGAAAGTTATATCCCAAAACAATAACAATCACACTCATACACGTTGCATATCACCACAAAATCACTAGTACATATTCTCATGTAATAACTGCTCGAAATAATATTCCAAATAAAATAAGCGTTATTTCTTCACTCAATACCACACTGTCCAGATATATACTTCACATAAATATGGTAGGTCACATTTCAACCCATAATAAAACTAAATCATCACAATTCCACACTCTTCAATGTCATACCAATTCATATATAATCAAGTAAATATATATATATATATATATATATATACACGTAATCATTCACTCAGGAATGACCACTAATATAGTTACTTATGGACCGTAGTTGATCAAGTCCATATGATTTAAAACAAATATTTAATCCATAAATATTTTCACACAATTACAACAAAAATAAAGTGATTAAAAGTATTCGGTTCGTAATATGAACCACATGAGATTTAGTCACCTCGATATTCCCACTACGTCTTCAAATTAACACAAAACACATCGAACCTGCTCACCCAAGTAAAAATCGTCAATCACCTAATCAAATGTGACTTAAATTTAGCCAATAATTCCAAAACATACTTAAACGACCATCCAATGGTCGGATTCTAAGTTATACGAAAATCCAACGGACAGATTCTTACGAATCGCCTTTTGAATCACTGTTTTGCAATTATACGGAGATCCAATGGTTTGATCTTCGCCCATGACCACACAAAGTCACTGGGACAGTCATATGATCAACATATCAAAACTACAAGTCCATCAGATGGTCTTAACTTCATAGATCACAAATCGAACGATCGAAATCGATCGAAACGTAAAAATTCATAACTAAATCATACGATATCCAAAAAATGTATATAATATATTGAAATGATCGTATTGAAATGTAGCATCTAAAAATGCACAGAAACTGTACTTTTGACCCCCGAAGGTGGTCGGAAAGGGCGGCCGGAATTAGTAGCAGAGCCACCGCTGACCACTGCAATAGGTGTCGGGGCCGGGCTGCTCTTCTTCATCTCAACATGCTGATCATTTTTTATAACTAGCTCAAGATCATAAAATAACAGGAAGAGGTCGAAAATTACCCAAGTTTGCAGCGGTGGCCTGAAAATTTCCAGAATCCGGTGAGAGCTCCGATCTACGTAAAAACTTCAACAACTTGCTTCGATCCCTTCTAGAGAATTATTCAGCAACTCAAGGTGAGCTCACCAGGCCAAGAATCACACGAAATGAAGTCCTGTAGCTCGAGATATTTGGATCGAAGGTTGGTTTTCGATCTAGATCGAGACTAGCTTCCAGCCGCTGCCACGGGCCACGCCGCCTTGCAAGGCTACTTCTGAAAGTTTCAGGAGGTCGAGGCGAGCACAAGGATGAATTTTGGCAAGGATTGGTGGCAGGTAGCTCAAGTTATCAAGTTTGGAACCAAATCGGGCTTAAATCGATATCGGGTCTCCGCTGCTGTTACCGGCCGTCACTACTACAAAAAATGAATCAGACGACACCTCTCATACGATGCCACACTGTTTTCCGTGGTGTGAATCATTTCTTATTATTGAGATGACAGTTGTAAAATTTTCGTCTTCTAATATGAATTCAACCAACTTGTGTTTTTCATACTGGAATTATGTATTGCTTCAGATGACGTTTATAAATAGAAGTGTGGTGTGAGATTAAAATAGTTATAGGGCGGCAAGTTTCCCACCATTTGGCACCATTTAAATTTCCCCAACATGTAGTGATGATACCACGGTTAGCTTAAAACTGTGGTCTGAATCCATAGGTTTGCAAGAGAGAAACATGCCCATCAACATTTTCCCCCAATTATTTCCTCCCATCCTCTCCCGCCAATTCATTTCCCTCCACCCAGGCAACAATAGGAGGCAAACTGAAAATTTAAAAGTAGCATTCACACAACAGTTATGTGGAAACCATTGTCTGATGGCTTTCACATGCATCAAATAATAGCTTATCCATATGTGTGCCAATGAGCCACCAGACCAAATTAGTACACTTGAAAAAAAAATGAAAAAAAAAAGGCCCTAGACCCACTACACAATAGCATTTACTCCACCGCAACTCCGACACAAAGTGAATACTCTCTTCGACACAGCCTCTTTCGCTCTCTCGACAACTCTCCTAAAACAAACTCTTTCAATATGTTCTTCCTGACCTCCTCTCTTGCCAGTCTCCAAATCTCCTCATCTCTATTGCACCTAAGCTTTCTCTCTCTTAGTTTTAATATCCAAATCTCATCATCTCTATTACACCTGAGATCTGCCTCTCTCCATTCCTCTCTCAATTTCTACATTTCACTCACTCCAGATCTCATCAGAAGAGAGATGCCCGGTATGGGAGTCAAGTATGTGGGTACAAGATGGCGTGAAGATCCGAAGGCTAGAGAAGCAAAGAGAAGCTGAGATAGGTTTCTGAACGATACCTCAGATCTTCGGTCATTACCTCACTCGTGGAAGCCCCTTGGCTAATTAGGGTTTTGGGAATTGGGGAAGCTAGACCCTGAGGAATTGGGGATTGTAGGGTTTGGGAGGAGGGGTCGAGGGTGTAGAAGATAAGGTCACCGAATTAAGGTGATACCGAGGGAGGCAAGGGATTCATCGGGAGAGGAAGCGTGGAGGTCATCATGATGGTTGAGGGAGAGGCAGAGAGAAAAGGGAGCGTCTGAGAGGGATTGTTTGAGGTGGTGGAGACAGAGATTTGGGACCTCGATTCAGAGAGTCTGTTTGGACTCAATAGTAGGTCAGTTATCATATATCTTTCAGATTCTGTGTAATTTGAATTGGGCTTCTGGTTTTCTTGGTTGGGTTGCATCCTTATTTTGATTGGTTTTCGATTGATTTAAAGCAAGTTACTAGATCAAGAGGAGGAATTAACAAATGGCTTCCACTTTCTCTGCATAAAAAAGTATATTGTCATCTTAGGGATTAAAAGGAACAACAAAGACATGCCCTTTTTTGCAGAAAAGATAGGTACTTTGTGTTATCAATTTTTCATCGAAATTTGATTCTGAACTCTTTACACTGGTACGTAGTACTGCAATTTGTTGGTGTGTCACACATGGATTTTGTAGACTGATGGCTCTATTTTTTCTTGCTAAAAATGTGCTAGCTTAGGTATCTCATTTGGTATTGTGGAAGCTGATGTAAAGCAGATTGTAAATATGGCTTGTCAGACATTTGACAAGTATGTATAGAGTGTGTTTTGCTATAGTTTTAAAATTAGTTAGCAGGTCAGTTATTTAGGGTTTCATTAAGGGGTTTTAGTTCTGATTTTGTATTTTGTGATACACTGTAATAACTAGTCTGTGTTTGCAGTGAGAAAATTGGCAACCTGAGTGGAGAAGCTATCCCATCTGGTCTGCCAGGAGGTACCTGGAACTCTACTTTCTTTGAAACTCTCTGGCCTTGAGGTCAATGAGTTCAATTTCATGTCAACATAGATGTTTTGTATCTCTTACTTGAAGTTCAAAGGCATATAAACGAGTAATGTATACTCCTCTCCATCAAACACGACCATATTTTGGTTTTTATGGTCTGGTTCACATCTCACCTTAACTTCATGTCTGCAATGTCTAGTTCTTTGTTTGGCTTGCTTGATATATCAGAGATTTCTTATTTTGTTTAGCAGTTAGATTGCTATCTTTCAATGCTTTTTCGTATTAATTGAAAGTTCTGATGGTGTTTTGTTATTAGCTTGATCTTCACGTAAACCATACTCTTATCCAGGACCAGTTTCTATGGGTAAAGCTTCGGCAGTTTCTTGTTTCATCAAAGCATAAGAATACCTGCTGTTGTTAGCTTGAGCCTCATATGTACTTTGGTGAGTATCAGGACTTGAATAACTTTGAAAGTGATCCGGAGGAGTTTGCTAAAACCTTGTGTGCAGATTTAGGTGTTCATGACCCTGAAGTTGGTGTAAATCGCTGCATTCTATATCTTTCTTGTTTAACAAATGCAATTTTTTTTTCATTACTCTCTGGCAAGGTGTTTTGGTTAAGGCTTTTGGTTTGTGTCAAAGTTGGAACCATGATCACTTTTCAGTGTGCTTAATGTAATTCTCTTTTTGCAGCCTGCAATTGCTTTTGCAATTAGAGAACAGCTGTATGAGGTTAGATTTTATTGCTTTTTTTGTGCCTCACATGAGGGACATTGTATGTGCGATTAATTTAATGAGTATTTTAGTCTTTGTTCAGTTACTGTGGGGGAAATGGTGAAATTGAGGTTATGTCCCCTATGAATGAGGGCTTGGGGAAAACTGTGAGAAATAGATAATGCAAGGAAATTGCTGCCACAGTTTTTAATAGTTTCGTTAGGTGAAATTTATATTTAGCAGGAATTCTATTTATATTTAGTTACATAACTCAATATTTATATAGTGAATGTGAGGGACTTTGACATTTTGTGCTCATCTACTTTTTTGTAGATGGACTGGAACATGGAGAAGAGAACATTGTTTCGTAGATAGACTGGAACATGGAGAAAAGAACAAGGTATGTAATTGATTTCTAAAGTTTATTGTTTCTGACAGTAAGTTTCTTTATCTGATAGTTTGTCAATCGGTAGTTTTAAAGATTGTCTCAAACTTCTTCTCTTCAAAGAAAGACGCAGCAAGATCTGGTCCCTATATACCCAGTATGTTCTATTCTTGTGCAGGGGCATGCTGATGTTAAAGAGGAAGGAGCTTAGCTTTGCAGAGATGACCACCTTGGCTATTATGGATGTATATATTTGTGGAAGCTTTGGAGTTTTGCTCCTTGTTTTGGAGATACAATAGGCTAGTGAACTCCTTAGTGAATCAATTTATATACATTTATGTTCGGTTATAATAGCAATATATTGGGATCAATTGTCATTGTTCAATCGGTAATTGAATCTTGATTCTAATCATTGTTGAATATAAACTGAGACAACAAGCATAACTAAAAGGCATTGTTTAAAATGTATACACACAACAACAAAAGTTAAATGTGTCATCTCAATGCACACATTTATGTCAGAAAAACTATTGTGTGTATAGAGTTTGCACAACGTCTTGAAAATTAAAACCGACTTTTGATCAATAAAGAGACCACATCTAATGCCAAAAGAACTGTTGTGTGTATAGAGTTTGCACAACGTCTTAAAAATGAAAACTGACTTCTGAACAACAAAGAGACAAGGCTGGAATCCTAAAAACTGTGGTATGAATAGAAGTCACACCACGGTAAATTTTTGTCGACACCTTGTTGACAGCATGTCGGCAGATCTGCCGATCCATCAGACGACGGATTCAGCTGCAAACCGTCGACCCAATGATCAGTATACGACGGTTGAAAACCGTCGTCTGACAGCGTTTCATCAGACAATGCCTCGATAGACCACGGAAATCCAAAACGTGAGACGACAGTTTTAAACCGTCGTGTGAAGCCTTTTGTGTAATAGTGCGTGCCGCAGCGCAAGGCTACCACCAACAGCTATGAAAGATCAGGGCGAAGGTGGAGGAAGTGGTCTGGTGCCTTAAGGTGGCCTATGGAGGGAGGGAGAGCTCGGAGAATCCTTGCACTATTTTGGGCTAGGTACAGACACGAGAGAGAGAGGAAGGAAAAAGAGGAACAGTCGGCTACCCGAAATGGAAACCCTAGTTCGGGGAAATTTCCAAAAATATATATACCAATTTGGAAAATTCTTCTAAATGCGATAACTACTTCATATGAATTCCAATTTTTGTGTTCCGCATATGCACGGACTGGTATCGACGAGCTCTACAACTTTCATGAATGAAGTTTTCCCAAATTCCAAACGTATAAAAAGTCGATTTTTCGTAAACCCTAAATAATGTTCGTTTTCGAAATAAAACCGTCCGAACTAATTCCACCATCTATCCAAACTTCATAATCGTGCTTATGACCACGAAATCATTTTTAAAAAGTCATCGGAAATTAATTTGAATTTTCAAGGTATTACAAATCTAATTTACAAAAAAAGTCACGAGAGAAAATACTGAAATCCTAGGTTTTATGAGTAGGGCGATGGCAGTTCTGCAGGTTCTCTGACTAAAACAGGGAGCTCCAACGCCTTTTCTTCAAGCGACAGCAGCAGGAGGACGGAGTTTCCTCCCCTTCGTGAGAAGCAGGGGTGTTTTGACAAGATACGAGTTCAGATCTTTGTGCCGGTATCGGATCCTTTTTAGGGTCTGGGATTGAAGTCAATGTTTTGCTCCCAACATTTTGAGTTTTGATTTTCGAGTTTTGATTGGGTTACAAAGAAAAGAGTGACGAAGTAAGAAGCAACACCTCGGTTTTGAGAGGACACTTGCCCTTCTCCCAACCTCCCCTCCCCCCGAAAATAATTGAATATATATACTATTATTTTCCTTTAGTTAAGTAACTATTTTATTAAAAACAATTGTAGGGAATGTTAATTTTCTGCTGAATTGCGCTTGACTGTTTATTTTTCTCTTTTAGTGAAGTATTTTTTTTTTTTCATTTGAAACAAATGGTTGGGAATGTATAGAATGATATTTGGCTGAATTGATTTTCTATTCATTGAATAACAATCATATATACAAAGTAGTATTACAAAGTAGTATTCTTGTACAACACGAAGACTTCTTAAGTTTAGGAGAACAAGAAAGGAAAAATAGCCTATGCTAGCTATACAATTAAAAACAGAATGATATTACAATCAAGGTGGAGTTCTAGGATATCAAATCTTCTTGATACACAACCAAATTAAGCATCCTTTCCAATACTCCCCCTCAAGTTGGAGAGTGTATGTCAATAACTCCCAACTTGCACAATAGAGACTTGAATTTTTCTTTCCCCAGAGCTTTATTAAAGACATTAGCCAACTGTTGTGATGATGCAACATGCCTAGTTACAATTTGACCTTCCAGAATTTTATCTCTAATAAAATGGCAGTCCATTTCAATGTGCCTAGTTCTCTCATGAAACACCGGATTCGCGGCAATGTGCAACGCCGCTTGATTGTCATAATGTAAAATGGCAGGCATAGAAACAGGAAAATGTAAATCCGCTAACAAGTAAAGTAACCAAGTGAGTTCACAACAAGTAACTGCCATGGCCCTGTATTCTGCTTCCGCACTTGACAATGACACCATCTTTTGTCTCTTTGTTCTCCATGAAATTAAAGAATTGGCCAAGAACACACAATAATCAGTAGTTGAGCGGTGAGTAATGGGACAACCCGCCCAATCTGAATCACAAAAAGCTCTGAAATTTAATGAATTATTAGAGTGCAGTAATAAACCTTGGCCTGGAAAGGATTTCAAGTACCGTACAACTCTTAGGGCAGCTGCCATATGTTGTTGGCATGGTTCATGCATAAAGCGGCTTAGGACATGTACTCAATATGTGATGTATGGTTTAGTGATCGTCAAATAAATCAATCAGCCCACTAGACGCCGATACGCTACTGGATCTCTTAGCGACTCACCCTTGTTCGAAAGTTTGCACTCCTCCATAGGAAACTCAACTGGTTTAGCTCCCAAAGCCACTGTCCTTTATAATTTTGAGCGCATACTTTCTTTGAGATAAGGAAATTCCCTTCTTTGAACGTGCTATCTCAATGCCCAAGAAAAAATTCAACTCTCCAAGGTCCTTGATATGAAACTGTGCATGGAGGAACTACTTGAGAGCATGTATAGATTTTATGCAATTGTCTGTAATCATAATGTCGTCCACATATATCAAAAGACCAGTGAAAGAATCACCATCTTTACGAACAAACAACGAATAATTTGCTTTGGATTATGTAAACGTCGCACAAATAATGGCAGTAGTGAATTTTGAAAACCACTGCCGAGATGCCTGTTTTAATCCGTACATGGATTTGTTGAGGCAACACATAAGATTCTCGTTGCCGGAGACCAAGAAGAGGGGACATATATATTTCCTCATTCAAATCTCCATTAAGGAAGCATTATTAACATCCAATTGATGCAAAGACCAACCAAAACTAGCAGTAATAGCAAGGAGACAACGAACAGTTACGATCTTTGCGGTTGGAGAAAAAGTGTCATCATAGTCAATGTCGGCAGTTTGGGCAAAACCTTTGGCCATGAGACGCGCTTTGTAATGCTCAACAGATCCATCAGCATGATACTTAATGCAGTAAACTCATTTGCATCCGATAAGACGCTTCCCAGGAGGTAAAGGGACAAGATTCCATGTATTGTTGTCAATAAGAGCCTGCAATTCAAAGGTCATGGCCTGCTGCCATTTTGGGTTAGAGGCAGCAATTTCATAAGAGGAGGGCTCCATGGCCTGACTGATATTGGCAACTTAAGCAAGATATGGAGGTGAATATCTATGGTAAGATAAGAATTGATTAAGGGGATATCTCATACTTGAGGTGGAACTTGGTGAGGACGATGATTGGGATTATGGAAGCAGCATCACCTACGAGTAGATGTAGTCCTTGAGGCGGATGTTGGGTTCCCGGGAGCGTTTAGAGCGACTGAGAGGCTGAGCAATGGGATCCGGAATAGCAGCAACCACATCCATGGGTTCAATAGGATGTGGGGTTGGAATGACATCCAAACCCGCAGGAGGACAAGAAGGAGGAAGCTCATGGGCTAGAGAAAGAGGCGCAGGGTCGAATTCGGTAGGTGGAGCTATGGAAGAAGGCAGAGATGAAATTGCAGCAGAGGAAGAAGAAATAGGTGTGGAAAGATCGGTGTTTAGCAGATGTGGTGTTTGCGAAGGAGAATGGATCGGGTATAACAGTAATGGGTATAGATTGGGCCGGTGAGCTAGATTTTGAATGTGATGTCTTTTGTGGTGAGTGATGGAAAGTGTCTTCCATAAATATAACATCCCGGTTTGTGAAGATTTTCCCAGTTTCAATGTCGTACAATTTGTAGGCTTTCTGCCCCATGGGATAACCAATAAAGATGCATTTACGAGCTCGAGGATTAAATTTGGAGGATGGATTAACAGAGGTAGCAAAAGCAATACGACCAAATACCCGCATGCGAGAGTTATCAGGAAGCTTTCCGTAAAGAAGCTCAAATGGTGTTTTCTTATTTAATAAAAAAGTGGGAAGACGGTTAATATTGTAAACAGCTGTAAGGATGCATTCACCCCAAAAAGAAATGGGGCGATGTGATTGAAAACGAAGGGCACGAGCTGTTTCAAGGATATATCGATGTTTTCGTTCAACAACACCGTTTTGCTGAGATGTATAGAAACAAGATCGTTGAAAAATGACACCTTGCTCAAGGAAAAAATATTGTAAAGAAAGAAATTAGGCTCTATTATTGGAGCGAAATTGTTGGACTTTAGTATTAAATTGAGTCGCAACATAATTGAAAAATTGGCGGAGTAAAGTTTGCATTTCACTTTTGTGACGCATCAAAAATACCCAAGTGAATTGAGAAAAGTCATCAATGATGGTTAAAAAATAATAGGCACCAGAATGACAGGGAATCTTATATCGACCCCAAATGTCACAGTGAATAAGGGAAAAAGTCTTGGTAGTTGAAATTGAAATAAGTGAAAAATGTTAACGTGTTTGTTTCGCCAACGGACAAACATCACATTGATGACTTGAATAAAATTTGAAATGAAGATTATTATTTGCTAAATATTGTAAACATGAAGAAGACGGGTGGCCGAGGCGTCGATGCCATAGGTTAGATGAGATGGTTAAATTGCAAGCAAAGCGGTTGGATGGAGGAATGGAAGCCAACGCCACAAGATAGTATAGGTCACCACGTCGCTTACCCACACCAATCATCGTCCTCGTAACCAAGTCTTGCAAAACACACCAAGAAGGAAAAAATGTCACCGAACAACTCATGTCATCAATTGTCTTGCCAACAGATAAAAGATCAACTTTGAAACTTGGTACACATAGAACATTGTTTGTGCGAAATGAATTTGTGAATTGGATGGCACCACTCATAGTAATACTTGCTCTATCCCCACTAAGCAAACAAACTGGTGGCATAGAAGAATGTGAATCAATAGTGGTTAAAGATTGTGGAGATGAAGTTATGTGATGAGTTGCCCCGCTGTTAATGATCCAGTGATTAGGAGCAACTAAAGATAAGCCTTCAGAAAATTCAGGAAGTGATGCCGAGGCTACATTAGCTTGAGGAGCAGTTGTTTTGGGATTCATTGCAGCAAGTACTTGAATATATTGTGCTTCAGTGAGGTTTGGCAGGACATCTTGGAGTTCTTGAAGGCTAGGAACTTGATCACTTGCATCCACGGAATTGGCAGAAGCATATCTTTGGGTTCGATTCCCATAATTGCCAGATTTCTTGCCATAATTTCCTTGGAAAGAATTCCGAGTTTTATTCCCATTAGCCTCTGAGTTTCGATCTTCATCTACACTCTTGTGTTTTGGATGCCCAGGAGGGTATCCATTCTTCTTCCAACATATGGCCTCCCTATGAAATTCTCCCCCACAATAGGTGCATGCAAAAGGCTCTTTGTTTCGATTTCCTGGATTACATGGTTTTGGCCTCTAATTGTTGTTGTTGCCGCGCACCATCATAGCCGCCATATTCGATGGCATAGCAGAAGAGCCCAACTCACGTTGCTTTTCTTCTTGTTTAACTAAAGCATACACCTAACGAATAGAAAGTAAAGGATTCATCAACAATATTTGTCCACGCGCACCTAAATATGTCTCATTGAGTCCCATGAGAAATTGCATCAGTTTGGTGCGATAATTTTGACCACAAGTACATGCAGCTGAGCTGTAGGAAGAAAGTTCATCCCATAATCCCTTCAACTTTGTATAGTACACAGAAACTGACATCTGAACTTGTTCGATCCTGTATATGTCCCGTTGAATCTGAAATATGTGTGAAGCATTCCCAAGTGAGAATCTCTCACAAAGATCCTCCCAAATAGTGCGAGGAGTGTTGCAGGAGAGAACGGATTCTGCTAAGTCTGGTTTAAATGAGTTGAGAATCTAGGAAAGTACCATATCATTGCATTGTTGCCAAAGGGCATGCTCATCAGGTTCAGATTCTTCATCTGGTTCTTCAATCTTTCCGGTAATAAAACCGATTTTGTTCTTTGCACTGAGGGAAATCCTCATAGCACGGCATCAGGAATGATAATTATCGCCATTTAAGCGCTTCGAAACAAGCAAAAGACCAGGATGGTTTGAATGGTGTAGGAACAAGGGATTTGATGAATCAAAGGATGATGATCCATCAGAATTTTGAACAACATCTCCTCCGGGCATGATGAAAAGAAGAAGAACGTAGCTGCTGTGTTGAAAAAAAGGAGAAAGGAAGAAAAGAAGAGCTAGGACGTATCTTGCTCTGATACCATATAGAAAGATATTTGGCTGAATTGATTTTCTATTTATTGAATAACAATCATACATACAAAGCAGTATTCTTGTATAACAAGAAGACTCCTTAAGTTTAGGAGAACAAGAAAGGAAAAACAGCCTATGCTAGCTATACAATTAAAAACAGAATGATATTACAATCAAAGCAGAGTTCTAGGATATCAAATCTTCTTGATACACAACCAAATTAAGCATCCTTTCCAATAGAATGTTCTTCCCAGTAAAAAGAAATTGTAGTTTAATGCTTATTTTCTTTGTTGATGTACATTTGAAATTATTTTGTTATTAGAAAAAAGTTACACTCGAATAAGCCCAAATTATAAGTCTTCCATTCTCCCCGATCATAACCCTAGTCCTATACTTATTGCTTGATTTTGTGATATCCCGAGAACATAAACTCACCTCCCCATGGTAAGATGCATTTTGAGTGGAGCCCAAGAACAAAACTGTTAGGGCAGGGCCCAAAGCAGATAATATCTTGTTATGCCGATTGGGCTGTGACAGAATAGTACTAGAGCCATTCCCCAGCTATATGTCCATTATGCTACCTTAATCCCATTGAATAATGACTATTTTTTTATTGGGCTCCACCGAAAACGTGTCTTACTATGGAGATGTGAGTCTATCTGCACATATAAGGCACATCACCTCATCTTCCCCAAGCGATGTGGGATCTCACGAATTCTATATCAACTTAATTTAGAAAGTTCTTAGTTAGCACCATATCGGATTCTTAGACTTACATTTTTAGGTTGTTGGTTATCTTCATCAGTGTACCATGAAGGAGATTTTTTTAGCCAACGACGACATTATGTTTTATGATAATTTTTTTATTTTATTTAAAAATCACAAAGGTTGCTAAGAAATTTTTTGGTTTTAGTGATAAAGACATGTTAAATAGCGACAAGCGTGACTCGTGATCCTCTATTGTACATATATTGTCCCAAAATAACTACTTGTTAAGTTTTGGATTTTCATCACGAAGGATCTCTGTAAAAAGTAACTATCACAACATCTATGATTCAAAACTGGGACCAAGTACAAAACCAGTGTTTTATCATAATTATTTGTAACTAAGTTGATTGATATAATTGACTTTTATGTGATTTGTGGTTGATATTATATTTATCATATTTTCAAGTATTGTATATAATATATATATATATATTTATAGAAATAATTTGTGGTTTGGGTATACACCTTGATGCCTGCTCTTCTTGTTGAAAGACCTAAAATGACTCATGCATCTTTACTTTTGTTTATAAATTTTAGACATTATATCTTTTTCTAAATTTTTCTTAAGAAAATATTATTTTCAAGTCCATTCAAAGTTGTACCTTCACTGAGGTATAAAAAGAATTAAAGTAATGGAATTGTCTATATGTTCTAAAGGTAGTGATTTTTATTACTGGTCTTTTGTCCTAAACAAATATTTCTATCTTTTTTTTTTATGATTAATAATCACTTATATGAGCCTTTGCACTGCTTTCGTAGATTCGAAACTCATAATTTTGTGATTATTATGCTACACAACTCATATAATCAGTATTGGCAGTCTCACTGCCTTAAGTACCCATCGTAAGGCATCTGTTCGCTGGTCTTGAAATTTAGTTTAAAAAGTCTGGATATCAGGTGGAGGTAGAAAGTTGCAAGTGTTCAATTAGAATGGAAGATTAGGATAAACTTAAGAGCAAGATAGTTTAATTATACTTACCATTACTATAAAAATTTCCTTTAAATTTTGGGTGGGATTCCCATAAAGGTAAAGTATATTTAATAAAAGGGGAAATTACTGGTCACTCCCTGTACTTTTAGGATGTCAACAGTTCAGTCTTTACTATCCTAATTTTAACAAGTTACTCCTCAAACATTCAAATTTCACACAATGTGGTCTAAAATGACTATTTTACCCCTCACTTTATCTTATATATATATATGTGTGTGTGTGTGTATATATATATATATATATATATATATATATATATCATCAGATACTTGGCGGAAGACGGAGGAGACAGAGGTGTTTCGTGAGAGCGAGAGAGAGTGTTAGGGGTAAATATATATAAATTTCACACACACACACACACACACACACACACACACACACACATATCCTATCCAGAGCGGAGCTCCGTTTGAAATTAACGTGTGAAGTTCGAGTTTTCGATTACTTTTTGGTTGCATATCCACATCTCGACCGTTCAGATTTTAGGTACTAGTATAGATCATCTCTGCAAATTTTCAGCCAAAATGATGATCGTTAAGGCATTGATAATTGCCTTAAAACTAGTATGGTTCAGGTTGACATATTCTGTCATTCTATTGATTTAAGGGAATTAGATACCTTAACGATCATTAATTTCACTGAAAATTTGCAGAGATGATCTATACACTAGTACCTAAAACAGAACGGTCGAGATGTGGACGTGCGACCGAAAAGTAACCCAAAACTCGAACTTCATCCGTTAAATTCAAAGCGGAGCTCAGCTCAAGATGAAATATGTGTGTATATATATATGTATATATCTATATAAAAGATGGAGAGAGCGAGAGAGAGGAATTAAAAAAAGAGGGAAAAAAAGGGAAGTAAAGGTAAAATAGTCATTTTGGATCTATTGTGTGAAAATTAGAAAGAATAAGGACCAAACTGTTTAATTTAAAAGGCGAATGGCTGAACTGTTTTTAAGAGAAAAGTATAGGGAGTGACCAGTAATTTCCCCTAAAACAGTATAGATTTCTTTGAAAATTGTATTTGGCACTCTCGTTTCCTTACCACAAAACCCAATAAGTCCATACAAAAGCAGCACTAGGCATTCTGTAGAACACTACCTACTCTCAACCAGCCTCTTCAAATTCTAGTATCAGTCATAGACTCGTTTAGCTTTTACCATATCTCTCCCTAACAATAACGAAAACCAATTAAATGGGCTCTGGTAGTCCTACTTCAAGTCTTATCCATGCTCTTCCAATCTTAATATATCATTCACAGAATAATAACCCTAGGTCTTCAACACCTATTGGTTGGTTGTTCCAACCCAGCAGGTCTTGGCATCAGCTACTTCAGGCCGAATATCACTACATTTTAACTACCAAACCGCGTGATAGTATATGAATTTAATGACTAACCTGCACCAGCAACTGTACTTAGGGATCACTAATTATGAGGCTCACCAACAAAACCTATTTGGAAATGGCCCTTCCTTTAGGCCAAAGGCTAACCCTGTAAAAATTTTCAGGACTAAGGGTTAGGCGCCCAATACTGGTCCTATTGACATTGGAGCTAGCGATGTGCCACCAATTCTCTAACCCTAATTCCAGAAACTCACCCCAAGAAACCCAAAGCACATATAAAAAGTATGTCCATGTTAGTCATATATCATCATCATCATGAATCAAAATAATGTGTGTGTGTGTGAGAGAGAGAGAGAGAGAGCAATCTGAAGATGACCAAACCTCGATGGGATGGAGACTATAAACATATTACAGATATTACAACCATGTACATTTGTAATACCCCATAAACATATTAGAATCATATTTATTTTTGAGGATTTTCCGGAATCTAATTTGTGGTGATTGGACGGTTTCGTGGCCCATGGATGGAGCGGAAGTGTTTCGGACGAATATTTAGTTGAAGATTTTTGGTTTTGGGGGGGGGGGGGGGAGGGAGGTGCAAAGGTTGACTTTTTATACATTGATTCTCCAAAAACTTCCTTCACAAAATCGTACAGCGTGTCGATACGAGTTCGTGGACATGCGGAACGCGAGAATCGAAGTTCGTATGTGAAAGTTATGAGTGATTGAAACTTCGGAAAATTTTATAAATATGAGAAAATTTGGGAAATTTTCAAAGAATGACATAATTTTCCAAAACCAGAAATCAGAGCCATTGTCTCTCCCGACCCCAGTTCGCCCAACTCCCTTCGCAGATGTTGTTCTTCCTTCTCCGGCCACTATAGGAAGGGAAACTAAGTGGGTTTCCTTCGCCTCAACCTCCTCTACAAGTCTGTGGCAGCCATCGAACGTGGGAGGAGCTGTGGTGGGCGCAGCAAAGCCGAGAAGAAGCCGAGATTAGGACGAAATCACCTTCGTCAGAACTGGAGATTCCGGCCACCATAGCCAGTGGTTCTTAAGGGCTTTTGGAGCCCAAAGGACGTTGATGCTTCTCCCAAAGCGGCTTAGGACGATTTCACTTGTGGAGGACGAATCGAAACTTTGAAGTTCTAGGGTTTCAATCGGTCTGATTTTTTCTAAGGTAAAATTTGATCTATTAGTTTATAATTGGACTTTGATGTAGTTATGAAAGTTGAAATTGGAGTTTAGATGAAGAACTTTGATATTGGAAGTTTTGTCAAATTTCGAATTTAGATTGGCGGTGGCGCCGGCACTGTGGTGGTGTTTTTCGCCAGTTTTCGGCCACCTCAAGGACAGTTTCTGTTCCTAATTTTGATCTACTAGTCGATACGAGCATTTCGATATACAATACGAAATTTTTGGAGATCATATGAGCATGTTAGGAATTTTGTGATTTTGATAGTTTCGGTTATCGATCCGTGAGGATTTGAGCGTCCAATCGACTTGTAGTCTGGACATATTGATCGTGGAAGTATTGAGGAGACTTTGGATGGTCTCGGATGTGGTTTCACTTCGATTGGCGTTACTTTCAAGGCTGTTGTTCGATTAGGGGATTCGAACTTTATTCAATTGTAATATGCATACTAAGTTGAGACCATTGGTGATTAGGTGCTTCTCAAGGTAACTTGGATAAGTTGTTGGAGTGAGAGTTAGTTTGGGTATGTATAGAAGACGCAGCGGGATTCTGAAGTGAGTAATCTCACAATGTTCATTTATGAACGGATTTATTTATTATTCGGAGTTAATTCATAAATCGTGAAACGTTTTGAAAGAATATTTGTTTGAAATGATATGGACATGATCGACTACGGTTCATAGGACTGCGGTTCACAGGTAGGAAAATGAGTTTAAGTATAACTATGATTTTCCATGAGCTTTTGATTGTAAATTATAGTTGGTATTAGTAGGCATTCATGAGCGAATGACTACGTGTGTGTGTGTGTGTGTATTTACATGAAATATATATGTGTAGGTGGATTTGTGTGATAAAAAATAATTGTGGGTGCGTTCATTTTATTGTTTTGGGTGTGACTTTTTGTGAAACAATATTTATGGAATGGTTGATTTCCATTGTTTTGAAAAGTGTTGTGTATTGTGGAACATTTTAGTTTGCGGGTTACTTATTTAAGTGTGAGTGCTACACCGGGAGTAATTGATAGGTATCAATTACAGGAAATCTTTTATTTTAGATTCGTGTAACATTTGGGTCTAGTGTGACTCCTTTAAATGTTTTGGTATTTATACCGTGGATTCAAAGACTTACGAGTTGAGGATCGTGGATCACGGAATGTGATCGTGGGTGGGAAAATGGGGAATTCACGCCTTTAGTCGGGTTAGTGGATATGATCAGTTAGAACTCTAGTCTGTCCATCGTGGTTTTATGTGGGTATATCATGTGATTTTGTGTAGGTTTATCCCATGGTTTTGTGTATATTTATCCTGTGGTTTTGTGTGAGTTTATCTCATGATTTGCGTGAGTTGTTTCCTTGATTGAAACGTGTGAGTTTATCTTGTGGTTTTGCGTGAGTTGTTTCCTTCATTGAAACATGTGGGTTTATTCCGTGGTGTGTGTGAGTTAATTTTGTTGTTGTTTTGAGTTACTCATACGAGCTTTCATAAGCTTACCGGGTTTGTTGTATGGAAACCTGGTGCACTATCCAATTGTGTAGGGGTTAATCCTGCAGGTCAGGGTAATCGTGGCTGAACTGAAGTAGCGCGCTAGTTGCTTTACTGTAGGAAGCCCTTTTTGTGACATTACCGTTATTAAGACTTCCGTTTGTAGTGAGCTCTGAGAAGCATTTATGTTTTATCTTGTGTTGGCAATTTAAAGCTCATGTAATATATTGACTTTGAGAGTTCAGGACATCAGTATGTACTTAGATTAAAAAGAAAAAGATTCTAGGTATTTTGTATTGATAACTGGATGTTCCCTCATGTATAATTATGGGATTATATATATATATATATCGATTTTTATTTGTGTTAAAAATCGGGGCGTGACAACATTATATATACTATGTACAAATCATAATCAAAATAATATTAATTTATAAAGAGAGACTTACATTAACTTTGGTAAATGATTGATTTGATATGCGCCTCTTAATGCATTCATGATAGGAAGCAAAAGATATATGTTTATGTGTTTGTGTCTCAAGTGACTTGAAAACTCAATGGTGATTTGACCTTCCTCCATATCTCCATAGGCTATCTCGTTTTTTTTATTTTTTTATTTGGACATGACTCTAGAGACGCTATCTAGATTGGTTGATATCAGGAGGAAAATATATGAAGAATTTAAAGACAAGCTAATGTTAGACTTCTTATAGTTTCTTGTGAATACCCAAATTTTCATATAATAAATTTATGTAATTCAATAATTGTTATATTAATTGAATTATGATATTTGGGATTAATTGGAATGTCCTGGTTTGAGAAAGTTGGTTTCGAATGATTTTATTTTCGAAAACGAACGTTATTTAGGGGGTCTTGAAAATCAACTTTTTTGTACGTTCAAAATTTAGGAAAACTTCCTTCATGAAAGTTGTAGAGCTCATCGATATGAGTTCGTGCATATGTGGAACGTGATATTTGAAGCTCGTATGAATAAGTTATGAATATTTGAAAATTGAAAATTTTCTATAAATAGTGTGGAAAATCAGACTTTCCTTTAAGGACGAAAAAAGTCAAATTTTGCACATCAATCCCCCCTGTTCTCTCTCTCTCTCTCTCGAGCGAGCTACAGACCTTCGGTCGATCCGGTCCCGACCCGACCCGGGCCTCCACGCGTGCGTCTCGAGCTGCCCAGTCGCTACCCGCCCTCGCTTCGACCCGCCGTTGCTCCCTCGCCTGGATCGAAGCCACTTTCCGAAACCTCCAAGTCGACCTGGCCTGAAATCCATTTTTCCGACGGTGCACGGGCCTATCGTCATCATTTTCGGGACGTGCTTTTCGTCCTGATCATCCCCATATGCGGCTTGCATCACGATTTAGAGGGTAGAGTGGTAGATCAAGAGTTGAAGGTTTCGACGTCCCTGATTCAATCTGGAAACTGATCAAAGGGCCGAGATTAATCCAACTTCAAAGCCTGATCTAGGACGATCTAGACCTTATCTCGGAAAAAGTCAGGTATTAAAGTTGTTCACAATTTCATTTGAAGAAGTTTGTAGTTGACGACTTTTGCATCTGAGGTGGTTGACCGGCGTTGACCGCCGTCTGACTGCTGCGTGTGGCAGCGCGTCGGAAGAAATTTTGAGTTTATATTATCTGGATGATGATCTATGCATCCATACGAGCGTTTTAATATATAACATGGTCATGTTAGAAAAAGTTGATATATAGTCAATTTAAGTTTTGACGTTACAATTTATGGAGATCTGAACATCGGTTTTATTTCAAATTTTAATATGATGTTCATATGGCTGTCCCGATGACTTTGTGTGGTCATGGGCGAAGATCCGACCGTTGGATCTTCGTATAATTGTAAAACAGTGATTCGGGAGGTGATTAGTGGAGATCCGTCCGTCGGATTTTCGTATAATTTTGATAGGATGTTTCCAAGGGCGATCCGTGAGGATCTAACCGTTGGATTATCGTTTAAATTAGATCCAACCGTTGGATCGTCTTTATGTTAGAATCCAACTGTTGGATCGTCTTTATTTTAAAATCTGACTGTTAGATCATCATTTAAGTTTACTTCGTGCTTCGTTTGCTAAGTAAAGACCATACTTGATTAGGTACTTGACGGCATGAGTTGACGAGCGTTTGGATCATTGTGATTTGTATTTAAGTGAAGGCGCATCGGGAGTTTAGAGGTGAGTAAAACTCACGTTGTTCATATTACGAACCGAGTACTTTAAATTATTTATTTTTGTAATTGTGTGAAAAATATTTATTGATTAAATATTTGTTTTTAAAATCATATGGACTTGATCAATACAATCCATAGGTAAGTAAAATGAATTTTAATTATACAAATGAATTTCACGATTTTCTTGTGTGAACTATAGACGTATTAGTGGTCATTCCTGAGTGGATGATTACGTATATATATATATATATATATATATATTTACGTGGAATATATATATTGATTGGTGTGTTATTAAGTGATGATATGATTGAGTTGGAATGATGATTTGGATTATATTTCAAATGCTTAAATTTCATAATAATATTATGTATGTTAGATGAGTTGATTTCATTGTGTGGAAACATACTGTTGTACTTATTATGGATTTATGGTCAACGTAGTGACCGGTATGGGGGAATCAAATGCTCTAATCCTAGGTGGATGATGGGATACGATTCGTTGAGTATGTACAATTATCGGACGTTCTAAATATGTATATAAGTATACATATTGATGAAATACGATAAAGATAAATATGTCGGATGCCATAACCTAGGCCAGGTGATGGGCTACGATTCAGTTAGAGCTTTAGTCTTTCATATACCGTATTTGTATAAATACGATGTCGGGGTTTTGAGAAGAAAGATGTGAATTAGGGTTTTGTGTTGATTTGTGATTTGGTAATTTATGAAATTGTTGGTTTCTTGTGGACATGGAAATTGTTGAGTATCGACTTGGGTGAAATTAAACATGATTTAATTAAGCAACCATTCTTTCTTTTTACTCATACGAGCTTTCAAAAGCTTACAGGGTTTTGTATTGTTGCAATCCCGGTACACTATTCAAATGGTGTAGCGGATATTCCTGCAGGTCAGGTTAACCAAGGAGGTGACCGTGCAGTTTAGGAGTTGCAGTATTTATTTGCTTTTCATTTGAGTGGTGAGATTTGTTATGCTCATTTAGAGCTTTATATTTTATTTGGTGAGTGAGTTGTAATAATTAACCGAGATTAAAATCGGTTTTTTAAATTAAATTGTGTGGTGAGGTTGTTAAGGAAATGAAATTTTCAGGATGGTTATTTTAAGTTGTAGTAATTCATGCTTCAGATTTTGGAATTTTTATTCTAAAATTCGGGGCGTGCCAGTTTAGTATCAGAGCGTAAGGTACATATTTGGTGATATGTCAATACTTTCCGAGTGATGACCCGTCTGCAGCAGATCCCCATAGTGTGCTCTTCGATATTGACAATGTCATTGGGTATATGAGAGCGTTAGGTTGGCTATGAATGTTAGCATGTCATAAGAACTTTAGGCGTTGTCTTGTACGCTTAGTTACTTGGTTAATATGGACTTGCATTTGACTTATTCCATGTTTAAGTGTTATGCGTGTATTAATCAAGTATACCCTGCTTATTAGGTAATGGAGATTGAGGGGAACGAAGCTAGAGGTCGAGGTAGAGGTAGACCTCGTGGTAGGGGTAGAGGCCGAGGTAGGGGTAGGGACCCTCCGGTCGATGATGCATATGAGACGGAGGTAGAGGCACCTTATGAGGATTAGCATATTCCGCCCGTGGGCATGATTGAAGATCCTGCTCGCTTGTTAGTACTAGCGAAGAAAATTACCCGCTTGGGAGCAACCAAGTTTGGACGTGGCACTGATCATATGGTTGCAGACCTATTTTGATTTGTTTGATTGCAGTGAGATTGATAAGAGCAAGCTAGCCGCTTTCATGCTGAAGGATGATGCTAGGGTGTGGTGGAACGTCACCCAGAGGAGTATTAAGGTGTCTACCTTGACATGGAATGGCTTCGAGAGGCTATTCAGGAAGAAGTACTTTCCAGCAGCTGTGAAGGAAAGGTTGGAACGGGAATTCCTTGCACTTGTACAGGGGAAGATGACCGTGATAGAGTACAATGCGGAGTTCTCCAGGCTGTACAAGTATGTGAAGCAGATGGATGATGAAGACTTGGCCAAGAAGTTTCAGAGAAGGTTGAGCCCTTCGATTGAGTGTGATGTGGCTATCTTAGAGCTGAAGACGAAGAGAGAGATCTTGGCTAAGGCACAGATCATTGAGCAGCAGAACCTGATTCGTAAAGAGAATGAGTCTGTTGAGAGAGACTTCCAGGGTAAGGGAAAGGCCATAGTAGGAAGCAGTAGATCCAGAGACTTCAGGGGTGGTTTCTGGAAGAAACAGAGAACTCAGTTCCAGCATCAGGCCCCAGCTAGGGGAGCAGTAGCTCCTCCCACTCGGGCTATACCAATTAGGCAGATAGCACCAGTAGCTCCAGTGAAGTGCTTTAACTGTGGCGAGCCGGGCCACATCTCTCGTGCGTGCACGAGACCACGGGGTAGGATATGCTACAGCTGTGGACAGACAGGGCATTAGGCCAGGGAGTGTCCCCGAAATCAGGGTAAAGTGCAGGGTAACCAGCAGAGGCAGTTACCGCCTGCACCTGCTAGAGTCTTTGCCATCGGTCAGGCAGGCACGGGAGTGGAAGGTACAATATCTATTTATCACTATCTTGCGAGAGTACTGTTTGATACAGGAGCCTCACATTCCTTCATATCTAGTTCGGTTGTGGATGTACTGGGTTTGATTGCTATGCCTCTGACTAGATCATAATGTGTTACAACACCTCTCGGTGTCTCTCTTGAGCTTAGTGTACTTACATGAGCATTTGCCTAGCATAATTAGCTATAATAAGCCATGCTCATACCATCGCCAGAAATACCAGCTCTCGCCATAGGAGTCACCTATGGGAACACAGCCAAGTAGGCTACTGCCTAGGCCCTGGCTTACTCCCAGATCACCATTGACGTGTCGCCACATGCCACACAAGCACAGCATCAGAAGCTCCAGAAAATGGAAACCGAAGCATGTCAGTCCCACATCGAAAACATGGAGAAGATCAGCTCCCTCCCCACCTATAAAAGGTTTTTTCCTCTCTCCTCATTAATTACGTATTAAACTACTTGCCTACCGTTATCCTATCAGCACAAATACATCTACTAACTTAAGCATCAGAGAAGAGAAGACCTCCCGACGCGGTCTCCCTCTGACGCCCTCTTTGTATTTCACTTGACAGGTAGCGGGAATACTTATAATATCAAGTAACGGTCCGCTAACTGGGTCTGCGTTGATCATAGTTTAGCCACCGCTAAATATCAAGCATTAACATATGGACCAAACGGAGGTCTATCTTAGCCGGGGAGTGGGGGACTCCCTGGGGGGCCTAGCAGGGGCCCACCCAAAAGGGTATAAAGCGTTGGCTCAATCAGTCCATGGTTGACAACGCACTGATGCTTATGCTTTGCAAGTCTAGCGGGAGTAACGCTTCAAATCGCTAGGAAACTCCCCAACCAAGATGACCCTCCTTGACTGGGGACTTGGGGGACTTATACTTACATGAGTATTTGCATAGCATAATTAGCTACAATGAGCCACACTCATATCATCGCCAGAAATACCAGCTCCCGCCATAGGAGTCATCTATGGGAACACAGCCAAGTAGGCTACTGCCTAGGCCCCGGCTTCCTCCCAGATCACCACTGACGAGCCGCCACGCGCCGCGCCAACACAGCATCAGAAGCTCCAGAAACTGGGAACTGAAGCATGTCAGTCCTACATCGAAAACATGGAGAAGATCAGCTCCCTCCCCACCTATAAAAGGTTCTCTCCTCTCTCCTCATTAATTAAAAATAAATAGTTTTTCAACAAATAATCCAATTATAACTTGAATTCATAATAGAATATTAACGAATTGGATCTATTAGATCAAAATTGATAGTGCATGGGTGTTTTGATGAAATTAAAGTCCAATGACTGAATTGATTTTGGACCTAAACCACAGGGTAGTAACCAATATTTATCCCAAAAAGAATTGAAGAAAAAAGAAAGAACAGAAGACAATATTGTATACTAGCTATAGGACATATGTGAGAACAACTAAAGTTGTGGGGATGTAGCTCTAGGTCCCCTATTTATAACATTTTCTTGAACACCTATGAGTCGCCATACTATATTGGCGTTGTCTATATGCTCTGAACCAACAAAATGTTCCTAATAAGTTTCATACTAGATTCTATATATGTATATTATAAATATGTTATTATTTACCAAAATCATATTCCATGAAAACTACATTTTTAGTTAGATACTTAGACTATGGTTCAATGAATTGTAATTACCCCAAATCATAATCCAATGAAGATTTACTTATATGGTAAAATAATTAGTTTATTACTACAACAACATAGATATATATGATACAAATCCAATTAAAATATGTAACTTTTACTTAAAGCCAAATAGCAATAACGAATAACTCAGTTCACCAACCTCTCATTATATAGAGTTCAACTCAACTTATACAAAAGCACAACTATTACTTATTCCGAAAGATATTCATGGTTAGTTACTACGTACCTTGTAAAAGAAAGATGTTAAAGGAAGTACTTAACATTTTTTTTAAGATATGTCAAGAAACAATCGAGAATGTATAACTAGTCAACAACTCAAACTAAAGACCTTCCATTTACAAATTAAGCACATATGCCACTAGACAAAGTAAAATTGTGATAAAGTTGCCTCTTAAAGGATTTCATCAAACTATTCTAATTCAACATAAAAGAAAGTTGTGCGAGTGCTTTTTCAATCATCAGAGTTAACCCTACTGTATGCATTCATCGTTTAGAATTTAGGATTTGAACCTACAAAATTTACCTTATAAGTTTCAAACCAAATTCTATATATGTATTTTGTAAATATGTAATTATTTACCACATCATATTCCATGAAAATTACATTTTTCAGTAAGATACTTAGACTATGGTTCAATGAATTGTAATTACACCAAAATCATAATCTAATGAAGATTTACTTATTTGGTAAAATAATTAGTTCATTGCTATTACAACATTGATATATATAATTACAAATACAATTAAAATACGTAACTTTTACTTAAAGCAAAAAAGCAATAGAAGACCAACTCAATTCACCAACCTCTTGTTACATCGGGTTCAGATCAACTAATACAAAAACTCAATTATTACTTATTCCGAAAGATATTCATGGTTAGTTAACTATGTATCCTGTAAAAGAAAAATGTTAAAGAAAGTACTTAATTTTTTTTTAATGTCAATAAACAACGGATAATATTATAACCGAGAATGTATAATAACTAGTCCACAAGTCAAACTTAGGACTTTCTACTTACAAATTAAGCACTAATGCCACTAGACCAAGTACTATTGGCACTAATATAATTACAGAGGCAAATGAAATCATTTTAGTTTCCTGAAATCTTGATGTCTTTTGCTTTGTTACATGGTGGCGTATGATTTGTACAATCCCAACGAAACCCTAGGTATGTCTCAAATGTTGACTTTCATATACATATCCTTGGAGAGAAAAATTAAGCTATTATCAGAAATAATTAAGTAAACCAAAGAAACACATATGATAATAATTGTACACAATTTAACAAAGAAAATGATAACTGATAATTGAATGTAAAAAATTATAATAATTATAATTTTGTTTTTGTTCAAGGAAATCCAGATTATGTGTCTGGCCCAAACTCTAGGTTACTTGACCTAGTGGTAATAGGGTTATAATAGAAAGATTTAGAATCCTATTCAATGTATAATTACTTTCCTTGTTTGTTCAGATTCTATGCATTGTAATCTTCTATATAAAAAGGTCCCTATTATCAATGAGAATACACATCAATGCTCTCTCAATTCCGTTTCTCTACAACACGTTATCAGCATGAAGCTCTAACCTTGAAACAAATAGCCAAAACCCTTTTGGCCACCGCAGCACACCTTGAAGCTCTCGATCCCAGGAGCCCAGAACCGCCGGCGACGTCATCGGAACCGCTCGAAAAAGCACTGAACCGGCCTCCAGAAGAAAAAAGAAGTTTCCTGCCCTGATCGAATCCTTCCTGTCAGAATTCAACAGGAATATTTCATTAACGATGGTGCCCTAAATCTAGAAATCAGGAACCGGAGAAAAATCGACCAAAACCGGCCGAAAAGTAGCCGGACCGACCTGAAAAACTGCCACATCTATGAACAGTCAGAAATTGATGCCTGGTCCTTCTCTAGCCGAGCCCAGCACAGCCTAGCCTTTCCTTATATGAGCCCAGGGCAAGAAGCAGCCCAAAAGAAGAAAAGAAAGATAAAAAAATATATAAAAAAATGAGATGGGGGCAGCCCACGTGCTGGGCAGAAGAAAGAAGAAGAAAAGAAAGAGAAGAAAGGAGAAGAAAAGGGAACGGGGTCCAGCAAAAGAAAGAAGAAAAAAAAGAAAGAGAAGAAAGAAGAAAAAAGAAGGGAACGGCCCCACTGTCAGAAAGAATAAAAGGAGAGAGGCGGGCCCACGTGCAGCAGCAGCTCACAGCCGAAGAAAAAAAAAGGAAAGAAAAGGAAAAGAAGAAGGTGGGTCGGAAAGAAGAAAGAGGAAGAAAAGAAAAAGAAAGAAAAGAAGTAGGCCTACAGCCCGGCCGGAGAAGAAGGGAAAAAAAAAGAAGGAGGAAGCTCACATTCAAGGTATTTTCTCTTATTTAATTTCTTTTGCTTCCGTAATTTCAATTTCTTTTCTGTTTCTCGAGGACTTCCAACATCCCTTCTTCTACCCCCCTTTCTTCTTCATAGGGGAGACTAAAATCTGAACTGTGGGAGTTCGTGCTCACTCTAAGCTTAGAGCTTGTAGAGTCCTCCAAACTTAGAGTTGGTTGAGAAGAAAAACGATCGACCACATACATCATTGTTTCGATCTAATCCAAAACCCCTCTTGGAATCGGATTTTCTTGGAAGCGACTACGCTCAGAAATCCCTAATTTCTTGGAAGCGACTACGCTCAGAAATTCTTATTGTTTTCGTGATAGCTTTTTCCGCTCCGAAACTAACCCTAATTCCTTGTTCTCTTTCAGGATGAGTAACCTGAACAAATTGGACTTTGCTCTATTGGGAACAACTTGTAATACCCGCAATTTCTATTTTAAATCCGAGTGATTGTATCGAATGATTATTATACGATTTCACGATTTATGTTCGATAATCATTCATTTTTACAATTATCGAAGTTTCGAAACGTTTATTTTAACGAAAAGCTCGAAATACTCGGGTTGAGAAATCGACTTTTTCTACGTACGAAATTTGGAGAAACTTCCTTCATGAAAGTTGTAGAGCTCGTCGATACGAGTCCGTTCACGTACGGAACACGAAGATCGGATTTTTTCTGAATTAGTTATCGAATTTCGAAGTTTTCCGAAACATGTATATATAGAAAAATTTTAGAAACCCTAATTTTTTTCCCTACCGGTTTCTTTTTTTCCTTTTCTTTCTTCTTCTTCTTCTTCTTCCGTTTCTGGAAAACAGGTTTCTCTCTCTCTCTCTCTTACAGACACAATCGGTCGAAAGAGGAGGAAAACTTCTCCTTAATTGTTCTCCCTCCACAGACCACCTCTCGACCTCAAACCAAGTCCCAGGCGTTCGTCTCGAGCTGCTCTAGCTCCCGGAGGCAGTCTCACACCGCGGCGCAGCCTGTGGCGGCGGCGGCGAAGCCCGAACCGAAAACGTCCATTTTCGGTTCGATCTCGATATCTCGAGCTACACTCCATCATTTCACTTGATTCGTGTCTCATTGAGCTCGCCTCAACTTCCTCTACAAGCACCAAGAAGGACCGGAACTGGGTCGAACGTTTTCACGTTCGTCGGAGCTCGACCCGAACGGATCGAAATACCAAAACTTTCGATCAAGATATCTCGAGCTATACACGATCGTTTCTTGTGATTCCAAGCTTGTTGAGTTCGCAAGGAAGTTCTGAACAAGTTTCCAGAAGGGATCGGGGCCTGAGGTTGCAGTTTTCACGTCGGTTTTCAAGCTCACCGGTTTCTGCATTTTTTCCGGCCGCCAACTGTAAATCGGTAATTTCGATGCCTTCCGTTCATTTTTAGGTCTTGTGCTAGTTATGAAAGTTTCTCAGAATGATGAAACGAAGGGGACAAGCTCAGCCCCGACACCATTGGTGGTGGTCGGTGGCGGCTCTGTCCCTAACTCCGGCGGCCTTTTCCGGCCACCTCCGGAGGTCTAAAATTTGGTTTCTGTCCGTTTTATGATTCTATGTTTCGATACGATCATTTCGGCGTATTATACGCATTTTTCGGATATCGTATGAATTAGTTATGAATTTTGTGATTTCGATCGATTTCGGTCGTTAGATTTATGATCTGTGAAATTATGACCGTTGGATGAACTTGTAAATTTGTTATGATGATCATATGACTGTCCCAGAGGCTTTGTGTGGTCATGGGCGAAGATCTGACCGTTGGATCTTCGTATATGTGAAAAACGGTAATTAGGGGAGCGATTCGTGAGAAACCGCTCGTCGGATTTTAATGTAAATTAGAATCTGACCGTTAATTAGTAGTTAAATTATGAGTTGAAATTGTTGGCTAAATTCGAATCACATTTGATTAGGTGATTGACGGATTTTAATTGCGTGAGCTATTCGGCGTTAATTATAAATTATAATTTATAATTATATTGAAGACGCAGCGGGAGTTTCGAGGTGAGTAAAACTCACGTGGTTCATATTACGAACCGAGCATTTTAATTTATTTATTTTTGGTAATTGTGTGAAAATATATTTGCGGATTAAATATTTGTTTTAAAAAAATTCATGGACTTGAATCACCACGGTCCATAGGTAAGTAAAATAATTTTTAACTATACAAATGAATTTCATAATTTTCTTGTGTGAACTATAGATGGTATTAGTGGTCATCCCTGAGTGGATGATTACGTATATATATATTTACGTGGAAAATATATATTAATGTGTGGATTGTTTGATTTATGATATGATTGTGTTGAATTGATGAGTTTATTATATTACAATTGTGTAATTCCATAATAATATGATGTATCTTGGTTGGGATGATTGTTGAGTATGTGATATTATATGTTGGGTTCATTTATGGGTTTAGGGTCAACGTAATGACCTGAGTGAGTAATCGGATGCTCTAATCCTAGTGTGGATGATGGGATACGATTGGTTGAGTATGTGAAATTATTGGACGTTCTAAATATGTATATAGGTATACATATTGATGAAATACAATAATTGATAAATATGTCGGATGCCATAACCTAGGCCAGGTGACGGGCTACGATTCAGTTAGAGCTCTAGTCTGTCAAATACCGTATTTTTATAAATACGATGATGAGAGTTGTGGGGAAAGTCGTGAGTTGGGTTGTCTTGATATATTGAATTGGTGTTTGATTGAGATTGTTATTATTTGCATATGTGGAAATAATTGAGTGTTGCAGTGTGTGGAAATAAATGAGATTAAATTAAGCAACAGTTCATTCTTTTACTCATACAAGCTTTCATAAGCTTACCGGGTTTTGTGTTGTTGCAATCCCGGTACACTATTCAATGGTGTAGCGGATATTCCTGCAGGTCAGGATAACCAGGGAGGTGACCGGGCTGCTTAGGTGTTACAGCAGTCATGTTATTTATTTAGTCGTGATGTGTGTGTATGCTCATTTAGAGCTTTACATTACATTTGGATTTGAGTTGTAATAATTAACCGAGACTAAATTCGGTTTGATTCTATTTTGTGTGGTGAGTATGTTAAGAAAAGAAAAATTTTCAGGATGATTATTTTGTGTTGTAGTATATTCATGTTTCGGATTTTGAATTGTTATTCTAAAATTCGGGGTGTGACAGTTTGGTATCAGAGCGTAAGGTACATATTTGGTGATATGTCAATACTTACCGTGTGCTCTTCGGTATTGACAATGTCATTGGGTATGTGAGTGCGTTAGGTTGGCTAGGAACGTTAGTACTTTTAGGAAATTTGAGTATCGTTATGTATGATCAGTACTTGGTTAATATGGACTTGCATTTGACTTATGCTTTATTTAAGTGTTATGTGTGTATTAATCAAGTATATCATGCTTATTAGGTAATGGAGATTGAGGGAAACGAGGCCAGAGGTCGGGGTAGAGGTAGACCTCGTGGCAGGGGTAGAGGCCGAGGAAGGGGTAGGGCCCCTCCAGTCGAAGAAGTATTCGAGTCGGAGGAAGATGCACCATATGAGGATCAGCCTATTCCTCCTGTAGCTGTGGTTGATAATCCTGCTCGCTTGCTGATGCTAGCAAGGGAAATTACTCGCTTGGGAGCAACCAAGTTTGGAGGAGGCACAGATTATATGGTGGCGGATCGTTGGATAGAGGATTTGCAGGACGGGCTAACTGTTGAGCAAGCTCAAGCTTTGGAAGCAAATAGAGCAGCCTTAGAGGCAAATAAGGCGAAAGTAATCATCCTAATGACTTGTCATATGGATGATTCACTCCGGTACGAGTATATGAATGAAGAAGACCCCAGAAGGCTGTGGGTCTCACTCGAAGAAAGATTTGGCAACGTCCGTGACTCCCTGCTTCCTGACCTAGAAGTGAGATGGCATAGCCTCCGCTTCTGTGATTTCAAGTCAGCTCTTGACTACAACTCGGAAGCACTTCGCATTAAATCCTTAATAGAATTCTATGGTAAAGAGATCACAGATGCGATGTTGATTGAGAAGACTCTCTCAACATTCCCCGTCTCTACTTTGATGGTTGCTAAGAACTATCGAATAGATGTTACTGCAGGATGGATCACAAGGCTTTATAAGCTTATTGGAGCTATGAATGTCACTGAAAAGCATGACAACATCCTTGTGAAAAACTATAATTCAAGATCCGTGGAAACAGAGTTTTCGGAGTCCAATTATAGTCGCGCCCCTAAGAGATGGCGCCAAGAGCGAAAACCTAATCTTAAGGATACTTATGGACGTTCTGGTCCATATAATCACTCTACTAAGGAAGGTAACTGCCAAAATAGGCGAACACAGAACTGAAGAGGTCAACGTGGAAAGAGAGAGGGAGGCAACTCCTCTGGCCATGTTGGTGGCGCCACTAACACTAAGAGCCATCTAAATGACGCTTTCAAAGCGCCTCAATCAATGGAGTATGAGCAAAGAGATGTATGTTCTCGATGTGGAGTATCCGATCATTGGGCACAAATTTGTAGAGCTCGTGCAGAAATTGTCACCGCCTACAAAGCATATTGTGAAGCAAGAGAAGCTTACTATGTGGAACAAGAAGATCAAGAAAATGATCTAGAGTGAAGGGTTGAAGACTACAAATCTGGCTAGGATCAATAGATCGCCAATTCTGTTTAAGTCTCTATTTTCCAAGAGATGTAATAGGCAATTGCCATATTATTTGTAATAGATGCCAATGGTTTAATCTTTCTTCAAAGTAGGCGTACTCCTTGTAAATGTGATGTCTAGGAAGGATTTGAGATAAGTGGTACTTAAGTGAGCCTTGCTCCACCGACATCTCTCTACTCACCTGGTCACATTTGCATTAAAATTACCGAAAGAAGTTCGATGACTGTCATTGTTTGCATTAGCTAGTTTCTCTTTGGATTAGATTTTCTTTGGTCAAAGAGACAATGATATAACTCCGTTGGCTTATGAATACAATTTCGAGTTCTTTTCTTTATGACTCCATTTTGATTCAGAGCATATGACTTTGTGACTACGATGGCTGAACCATCAGTATTAACTCAAGGACATGGAATAGCCCAAGTTCACTTTGCCAAATGGCGCCTTGATTACTGTCACTCTCTACACTCCTAGGGCAAATAGCATCTATGAATAACCAACGGATACCATATGAAAACGCATTGTAGAGAACGAAAATGAGTTCCTTTGCAATACCTCTAATGATTGCGAACAAAGGCGCATCTTAGAGAAGTTTATGTGTCTCTCTAGTGGACTCTATGTCACTATTCTAGCTATTAATCCAATAAAAGTTATGAGAGAAGATCTCTTGGATTTAGACACATATTGGCTTTGTCACGACAGGATAGATCATCCTAGTCATGATATGATGATCCATCAACAAAAGACTTCACATGGACATCCTTTCTCTCGAATGAAATGAAGCATGAATCAAAAGTTGATTCTTGGGCTTAGCAAGACCGCAACCGCAGCCTCTGGCGCCGCAACTGTCTTGGGCGGCCATAGGGTCGCCAACATCCCTTGTGATAATGTCGTAAATGGCGCCAACCATTAGCATGACGCCATGGTTGTTCCTCCCAATGGCCATGACGTCATACATATTAATTCCCATGGCTCCAATGCCATGATGGGAGATATAGTTACACATTTTGCTTCTAATAGCGCTACAGACGCTCAGGCCCAACCAAAATTCTCATTGGTTGCTTCCAAGGCCTCATTCTCATAGGAATGAGACCGTCCTATGCAAAGGATATGAAAATACTCATTATGTTCTTACATCGAATCCGTGGGGATTCTGTGGACTGATTCAACCAACTTGCGGACGTTTAAATATCTTATGATGTTGGTTGACACGCAAACACACTGGTCACGTGTTGTGCCATTGTCCACTTGTAAATGCTGCTTTCTGCTACACTCCTAGCAAATACCTTATGACAACGGGCTCACTCCCTGGATCATCATATTCCGTCAATTAGACTTGACGATGCTAGAGAGTTTACATCGAAGACTTTCGATGGATATTGCAATAGGATTGATGTTGGACATCACATTCTCATGAACACACCCAAATGGTTGCGTGAAAACGACTACGATGGTAGTCAAGACATTGGTAATGCGCACCAATCTCCCTATATCCGCTTTGGGTGATGCAATATCGCATGCAGCTATGCTAATTTGTCTACAACTTACCACCACTCAATCTATGTGTTACAGCTAGTCACTGGGTACAAGTATTTTGTACTTACGCACATTTGAGTGAGTCATTTATGTGCCAATTGCGCCGTCACAACACATTATGATAGGTCTTTACAAACGAATGGGCAACTCAGTTGGATTTGAGACTCCAACAATCGTCTGCCACTTAATACCCTTGCTAGCCGATCTCCTTACTGCTAGATTTGCTAGTTGTGACTCTGTTGAGACAGTCTTCCCATCGTTAAGGGGAGATAAGAACATGGATGTTTAGCAGGAATGACAGGAATTGTCGTGGTCTGTCCCCACTATGTCTCATCTTGATCTCTACTAAAGTGACGAGATCACACATATCTCCTGCAAACATGCCTGCAAGGATGGACGTCCTTACAAGAGGACGTAGCGCCACCCTACACGGAGGAAGGCATGGTGCCAACGCCAAAGAGAGTGGCACTCTGGCATTACAGGCCATGGCCCCAGTTAGGATGCATGGGAGGCCCGTGGGTTCGAAGGATACTTTGGCACAACTCAATCCTTGGATCATCAAGACTCAAAATCCGTCTCATGAGATTCTTCCGGGTTATGGTTATAGTTGGGGGACGGCTCAATGTCAGAATCTATTCCTGAGAATATAGAGCTCTATGAAAATTACACTAGTGTATACGAGAGGTGGGGATAGAAACTCCATCATAATTGATGATGTAGTTGCGCATTTCGTTGCGCATGAGTTTGTTGAGTCTGATGATATCGAACCACGTTCCATTGATGAATAAATGCCAACGTAGAGAGATTTGGCCTAAATAGAAAGATGCGATCCAGGTTAAGTTGGATTCTCTAACGAAGAGGAAAGTTTTTTCCAGTGATGCCAACACCTCCTATCATAAAACATGTTGACTAATGGGTCTTCGTTAGAAAGCATCTTGAGAAAAAGAGATGGTAATCTCGCCTTATAGCGCAAGGCTTCTCACAAAAACGCCTTGGAATCGACTATGATGAGACATATTCTCTCGTAATAGATGTCATTGCACTCCACTATCCTGTCAGTTTGGTAGTTTCCAAATAACTGATCATGCAGCTTACAAATGTGGTCACTACATATCTATACGGGGATCTAGATACAGAATATACATGAAGGTTTACGGTGAACTTCATCTACCCAAGTCAAGTGGCTCTAGACCACGGAGCGCGTTTATAATAAGGTTGAAACGCTCACTAAAGTGACTACTTGATTGGGAAGGGATATGCCCGCGCCTTTCCATAACAAGTTACGGATTCTATCGCGATTCATGTTGGACATGACCTTCATTGGAAGCCCTTAAAGAGTTAAGGGAAACCGCTGAACACTTGAAATCCGAGTTTGAGATGAAATATTTTGGGAGAACACGATTATGTCTCAGTTTGGAACTTGAGCATCGTGTCGATGGATGCTTAGGCGTTTTGACAAGGTCAAGCCTTCAAGCACCTCCATGATCGTCCATAGTCTTGATCCTGAAAGGATCCTCTTCGTCTAAAGGATGATGGCGAAGATGTGCTAGAGGCAAAAGTGCCCCACTTAAGTGCAATACGCGCATTATTGTACTTAGCTCAATGCACAAGACCGGACATCTCATATGTTGTAAACTTGTTAGCTAGGTATAGCTCTGCGCCAACGCGACGCCATTGGATTGGTGTAAAATATATCTTTCGATACTTGAGATGTATGATCGATATGGGCTTGTTCTATCCCTACAGAGAGATGATGGATTCGGACCCATCACACACCAAAAACGCCTCCAACGCTGTCCTGCGTTACCTATCCCCACCCCAAAACAACATGTGTTTTGGAAGGTTTTGCTGATATTGGGTATCTCTCTGACCCACACAAAGGTCATTCCCAAACTGGTTAAGTGTTCACCATAGGTAAAGACCGTGATATCTTGGAGGTCTACAGAACAGACCCTAGTCGTTATATCTTCGAACAATGCAGTGATTATTGCTCTTCATGAAGTGGTTCGTGAATGTATATGGATTGGATCCATGGTTATGCATGTTCGAACAGTTAGGGTTTGAAGTCTACCACAGATGAGCCTACAAGCATTTAGGATAATACTGCTTGTTTTGAACAAATGAGGCAAGGCTACATCAAAAGCGACAACACCAAGCATAATCAGCAACAACAAACTCTCCTCAAGTTCAAAGTGAACTAGGTTCAATCTGAGGATAGTGCGGCAGGCTTGCTCACTAAGTCATTGCCTGAATTCCACTTTAGAGAAACATGTTGGTAGCATCGTTTGCAGAAGTTATCCGAATCCCCATGATCGTAGTCATTAGGGGGAGATGCAGACATCAGGGGGAGATGTCTACATGTATGGTCTCGAAACGTCAAGGGTGTGTTGTGCTCTTTTTCCCCTTCGACCGAGGTTATTTTTGTCTCACTGGGTTTTTGTTACTCGGCAAGGTTTTTAATGAGGCAATGAGAGAAGCACCACGTTTCGGCGACACAAGGGTGAGTGTTCAAAGAAATCCAGATTAAGTGTCTGGCCCAAACTCTAGGTTACTTGACCTAGTGGTAATAGGGTTATAATAGAAGGATTTAGAATCTATTCAATGTAGAATTACTTTCCTTGTTTGTTCAGATTCTATGCATTATAATCTTCTATATAAAAAGGCCCCTATTATCAATGAGAATACACAGCAATTCTCTCTCAATTCTGTTTCTCTACAACAGTTTTATGTTTTGAAAAGAAATTTTATTAAAATATTAACGATTACAATCGTTACAAATGACATCCCTTATAAATTCAAAAACTGTTAAAAGCCAAATTTGGCTATCACTATTCCTTGTAGCACGGGAGGCAAGCAAATGAGCAACTATATAGGCTTCTCTTAGGACATAAGAAACCCGGAAACCTGGATGGTCCTTCAATAACGTCTTTTATGTCACGTATGAGTACTCAGAGTAGACAAATCAGGCCCATCTTGATGGAAAGCATGGACTTTGGTCTGTTTCAATAATGCAAGGACACTGCCCACTGCCCCAATCCATTCCTTCCTGCCGTGCAGTCAATTCCGCTTGGAACGGAGAGGTCAACTGTGCACATAGCCTAGCAGCACGGGATTGAAAAGCACCCTCACTGTTGCGAACGACGAAACCAGCTCCTCCACGTCGATTTGAAGCTTGATAAGCACCATCACAATTTATTTTCAACCAACTAAAACTTGGTTTGGTCCACTGCACGGATTGTGGAGTTGTAACCTTAGGTTGAATATGACATTTTTTAAACTCCTCATACCACCCAAGAGTGAGAATCACAACCTCAGAAACGTGTTAGTGTCTTTTGTTCCCAGACCTTGGTATTTCTGCTCCTCCAAATGCCCCATAATAGCATTAAGACCTTATTTAATTGTTCCTTGTTTAGATTGGATACAATCTCCAGAAGCCATTCCTGAAAATTGGCAGCCATTCGCCCAAGTCCATGCAACCCCACTCTATTCCACACCTCCTCCTGTGTGTATGGGAATTGGACAAACACATGGAGACCATTCTCCATATCATGGTCACATAGCACACATCCCATCTCCCCTACATAACCGTTAGAACTAGGACTCATTCTAGTAGGCAATATATTTGCTGCCGCCCCAGAGACGGAACTAGAATTGAAAAACCGTGTGGGCTGCAAATTGAAGTTAATTTTTAGTGAAAACTGCTACTAAAATTTAAACCAAAGCTTTTTAGTTTATAGCCATTTTCTTAATTAATGACTAAATTAGATAAAAATTAGAACCGAGAAATGGGGACAAATGCTAATTAAAATAAGAGGATGGGAGAAGATTTTTGACTTTATAGAGGCAACACTATAAAATCTATACTTAAAATACTTTTTCCACAAAAATGAGGTGGGCTGCAGCTCAACCCAGCCCCCCTCTAATTCCGTGCCTCTGCCGCCCTCCAAGCATTGAGTGCGACTTTTCCGGGCATGTTGGTGTTCCATATAGCCTTCCAAACTGCCTCATAGGATCAATCGGTAATGTAGGCGCTAAAACTACCCCAAGTGCAAGACCCTTGGCCACATAGTACGCACTCTGTAGTGAACACTCCGATTTTATGGAAATGCCAAATCTGCCTATCTCCCACTACAGCCCTACTCAAAGGAATATTTAGAATAAGATCAATATCAGCCTGAGAGAAGTACCTGGTAATAAGATTTAAATCCCTGCTCCGTGTAATTGGATCAATAAGCTCGGACACATACACAGCAGGGGCATCCCGGGGAGGACGTGAAGAAGGGCATCTATGATACATATCCGGAATCCAATTATGGTTCCAAATTTCAATCTGAGACCCATTAACCACTTGCCATCGGAGTCCTTGTAACAGAACCTGTCCAGCTTCCACTATACTCCGTCAAGAAAAAGAAGGAGCAGTCCCTATTTCAGCAGTGCTAAACTCCCTATCTATCATTCAAACTTGGAGTGCAACCTTACAGGGTTGTGCTAGGCTCAAGTTATTTTTTGGCATTTCAGATGCCGTTTTCTTTTTCATAGAATGCAAGAATCTCGTCTCTATAATTACCCAAAAGGCAAAATGGTACACAGCTAATGAACAAAGGGGGGCGGCATGCTACTAATTTATGATGATATAACGTGCGATGCACCTTCAACGAGGCCAAATGAACTAGTAATGCGACAAACCAAGTTTTGCTTATGTGCGAATGGGGCTGCAGTTGGTCTCCTAAAGTGGTTAATTCCATCTACAGAGGAAATTTATTTGTCAGTACCTTAGCTGTTGTTCTTGATTAGAGCAGCATACAATACACTAAGAGAGGGTAATGCAAACTAACAAGCTACTTAAAATTGCAATAGGAAGAGAATATTTCCTTCTCAGCTGTTCCCTATACAAACTACTTAAAATTGCAGAGAGGGTAATGCAACTGAAAAGGCAATTTGAGCTAAAACAACCAGCCCCCACAAACTGTCACTGCACCAACACCAAATATCAACAGCCACCTCTAAACATCAGATGCAAGCTACTACATCGTAGAAGACATATATTCCACACAATGGCTGGAATAACCAATATAGTGCAATCAGGGTTGTTATAGTAAGCGGAGCTCTCAAAGCTCATTGTCATAGATGCAAATAACCTTACCTTGCATTAATTCAAGCATCTGCAGAGAACACTCTGACTCTCTGGCTTCATGTTCACAATTTCACATGCCTAAGAGAATAGTAGATACTTTAATGTAATCTCCTTCCTGATACCACTTTTTTTGTAGCTCATAATTCTAAGGCTGGTAGCAACTCTCATTACATTAGCTCATTCCTACCAAGTACTAAAGCAAATAGACTTGTTGAGTAAACAAAACGGTGTTCAAACAGTAGTAGCTAATCCTTTTTACTTCAAAGAATTCTATTTTTTCTTTTTTCTTTTTCCAGTCGACGTGTCAAACTAAGCTCAGGTTCAAATAAGAGGACTAAATTATCCATGGTTCAAATAAGGCAGGATCTTACCCACAATAATCATCAAGCATTTCTGGTTGATCATCATAAATTTTAAATGATTTGTCTTTGATAACTGGTGATTATTGTGTTACAAAAAAAGCAATAGACTTACATATAGATTGATTTCCATAGTACATATTTTTGTTTTCTTTAGTGCATCCAAGAACTTACCAGCTCTGAAAAAGAAGTGAAGGATGAGCCACCATTTTTCCAAGCAGACAAACCCATTGCCTTAACAGCTCGACACCTTTCTCTTAGACTTTTCCCTTCCTCCGACTCCATGTCCATCAACCTCAATACCTTCTTCTCCACCTCATCTGCACTCACCAACCCTTCTTTTGACTTCGACGGCACCTCAAATACCGGTATTGCCAGCTTCATTTCCTCCACCAACACCACACTATTAACTTCCTGCTCAGCATACAAAGGCCAAGCCACCATAGGCACTCCATATGTCACTGCTTCAGTGATCGAGTTCCACCCACAGTGAGTCACAAACCCACCCACAGATTCATGGTTCAGAATAGCAACCTGTGGAGCCCAAGACGTGACTACAAGACCTCTATCTTTGGTCCTCTCCAAGAAACCTTGCGGCATTAGTACCTCCAAATCCAGTTGACTCTTCACAACCCACAAAAATCTCAACTTGCTTCTCTCCAAGCCTATAGCCAATTCCTTAAACTGCGCTTCAGAGAACGTACCTCTGCTTCCAAAGCACAAGAACACCACACTTTGTCTCGGCTGCTCATCCAACCATAACGTGGAACAGTTGGTTGGCATAGTCGAACCTCCTTGGATCGACCTATTTTCAGAGTCGGAAATCAACGGTCCGATGTGATATAATGGCGGGGTTCGATGATTAGGAACACAAACACCTTCCTTTATGGCCTTGATTGCTCGAGGCTCAAGTTCTTGGAAGGTGTTTATTATAATTCCCTTTGCTTTTGGTAGACAGGAAGCAAAATAGAGAAAGAAATCATATTCAGACCTGTTGCGGTCGAGAACAGGAACCGGCATTTGCGAGCCTCGGAGCCGTGGCAATCCCGGAAAGTTCACAACGTCGTCGTTTAGGTCCTTGAAGCTTTCTGCCGTTTGATCATGGACGGTGGGGAAGTATAGAAACAGAGCAAGAACAGAGGCGCAGGAGGTGAAGTAATAGTAAGTTGGGATTTCAGGGTCGTAAGGGTGATGCCATAGTGACGTGATAAAGGCGAGGACTTTGGAAGTGAGAGAGACGGTCTTGAGGCCTTGGAGGACATTGGGGACAGTTTGAAGCCTAAATTGGTGTACGCGTTCGGGCTTATCAGTTTGGGCGTCGGGTTGGGAGAGATTAAGTGCGGGGAGAGTGAAGAAGGAGATGCGGGCTTGATCAGGATCAGAGTTAGAAGAGAGAAGATGGTTGGTGTATGAGGATTTGGCGAGTGGGGAAGATGTGTCGAGCAAGACTGTTATGGACAAGTTGGGGTGGCGTTGGGAGATGAGTTTTCCTAGTTCGACTATGGAAACCATGTGGTGCGATCCAGGTGATGCTGGGTATAACACTATGCTTTTTTTCATTTCCGCCATTGTTGATCCTGGAGAGAGAGAAAGAGAGAGAGGATCAGGGAGAGTCTTATGTTCTGAACAGAGTATGGTTAGTTCACAGGGGAAGACTTGGGGGGTAAAAGTCGTTATATGGCGGCTTGGAAAATGAGACAAACCAATTATATAGTGCCACGTTGTTTGTAGAATTAATAACTCAATTAACAGACTTTTCTGATTTGAAACGCTGACCAGTAGAGTGCCCCTATTTGAATTTGAAAATTCTCGATCGCAATTTCTTTGTTTTCTTTTGTTTTTTTTTCTTTTTTAAAGGGGAGTTTTTAAGAATTACTAAAATGAGTACTAGTTAAGTACTTTTTTGTGAGACTCACTTTTCAATCATATTTGCACAAATCAATCGTTAGATGTTTAGATATTCATTTGAAGATCATTTATGCAATCTTTCAACAAAATTGAAAATCATTAAGACATTCATAATCGTGATTTATCAGCTACGAATATGAATAGTTCATGTTTGACAAATTTGGTTCATCCATTGATTTGATCTAATTCGATACCTTAACGATTAATAATTTAGAAGAAAATTTCAGAAATCATCTACTCATACATATATACACATCTAACGATTAACTTTTCATAATGTAATATAAAATTGAGTTTCTCTCAAACCGTTAATTAAAAAGTCTTTAACTAACCCTCATTTTTGTAGTTCTCATTAGAGCTCCTAATAATTAGATACATGAAAGTATGAAACAAACAAATCGGGGATGGGTACAAATAATCAACTTCAAAAATGTTATACTGACTTAACTACTCCAACTTGGCAGCTAGCTTGTATAAGGTTAATGTGTGTATGTCATGCTAGTATTTACCAACTTCTGTAAGTGAAGTAATCAGTAAGCTGATAAATTAAGATTTGCCTAATTCTTCTTCTTGTGCTTAAAATGATTGAAATATAGAAAGGAAATCAAAAAATCTGTTTAATTCTGGACTACCCCGAGTCCTTGAGTCGCTATCGACCCCTGCAAGGTGGTCACCGGAGATTAATTTGGGTATCAGAGTCCGATCTGTGACGGAGTTAGTTGCAAACCGAATTACCGACCCTCTCTCTAGTGATTCTTGAAAATTTTGGTTTTGGATATTAAAATTTTATGTCTTAATCCACATTGGTTTGATATTTTTATGGTAAGTGACTAATGGTTGTCTAATGCTATGTTTACGTACTTGAAATCAAAGCAAAATGGACTCCGGAAGGTTCAGTACTTCAATCGGATTTGGAGAATCCGGAATCATGCATTCCATGAAAGTGTCTAGTTTAGTGTCAGGAATTGAGCTCAAATAATGTCAAGTGTGTTGTAGTATAAATGTCTATATCATGTAATAGGTACTTGAGTGTATAATGTAGGTATAAAGACTTGTGTGATATGCTTTATACCAAGAGGCAACAAGCATAGCAATTTTCATGATTGAAGACAACCATGTGGAGTTGTTTGATAATGATCATAGTTACCAAATTGATTTTCTCTTAGAGCATTCACACTACTTTTGTACTCCTATATAAACTCTCCATTGAGAGAAGAATAAATACATATTACTCTCTCCCTCTCTCTATTGATTTATGTTTGTCCTCAAACACGTTATCAGCATGAGATTGCTCTAGGATGCAAATCAAATCGACAAGAGAAGAGGAAGTTCATCATCCAATCGAAGTCATTTTTCCAAACCTACAAAAAACCTCCAAACCGTACCACATATCAAAGCCCTTGATCCCAGAAGCCCAGAACCGGCCTCAGAACCTCCTGAACCGGCTGCCAGAAGATCTAAACCGCAGCCGGACCACTGCCGAGTCCTGCCGAGCAGCTGCTGAGCGGATCTGCCGAAACCTGTCGAGACCTGCAGAGCGGATCTGTCGAAACCTGCCTAGAGGACCTGCCGACACCTGCCGAGAGGATCTGCCTAGCATCTGTCGAGCATCTGCCGAGGACCTGCTGAGCATCTGCTGAGCCCCTGTTGAGACACCTGCCGACAGCCTGCCGAGCAGCTGCCAACAGACCTGCAGGGCAAGTTTCCGACTACTTTTCCGACATTTTTTCGGCGACTTTTCGGACCATTTTCTCGACTTTTTCCAGCGATCCTTCCGGTCACCTCCGACAACTTTTTCCAGCCAAATTTTTCGGCAACACTATTTCAAGGTATTTTTTACTAAAAGTTCCCGTTTTTGAGTTTTTATTCTTTTTTTTCTCCTCTTTTCTTTTTCTCGGGAACTTGCAATCAAAAAACGGAATTATAGAAATTCACGCTAAACGAACTAAGAGCGTTTGTAATCAATGAACTAAGAGTGTTCATAAAATTCAGACTAAGAGCGTCTGCAAGCATCAATTTATGACCATATTAAACATCATTGTTTCGGTCTAACCTAAATATTCTTGGAAATTGATTTCTTGGTAGCATAGCTCGGAAATCTTATTATTTTAGTCTTCGTGGAAGTTCAAACTCCGAAACTAATATATCTTTTCTTATTATCTTCAGGATGTCGAATGAACCTAGACTCGACTTTTAAATCTTTGACTCAACAGGCTCAGATTACCATAGCTGAAAAACCAACGTTGAGAACAATCTTACATCGAAAGGGATATTGCCCATAATCCAGGCACCAAACGCGGGTCTTGTATTCCAACAAACACCCATAAAAGCAATTATCTTGATGCGACGCCATATGGACAAAGCACTCAGATTAGAGTACATGTCCATTAAAGATGCAAGGGACCTATGGGGAGCGCTAGAAGAGCGTTTTGACAATATCCAAGATTCCCTCCTCCCTGACTTGAAGATTCAGTGGAACAATATACGCTTCTCTGACTTCAAGTCTGTTGCTGAATACAATTCAGAAGCTCTTCGCCTCAAAACCATGTTGAGGTTCTGTGAAAAATCTTTCACAGAAGAAGAGCTACTTGAGAAGACTCTTTCCATCTGCCCCGTCGCAGCAATTTTGCTATCAAAGCAATATCGCACTGAAGTCAATGCTGGACGAATTACAAGGTTTAATGAGCTCTTCAATGTTATGTCGATAGCTGAAAAGCACGACAACATCCTTGTAAAGAATTATAATTTAAGGCCCGTTGGAACCAAGAGCGTTCGTGAGGCGAATTATAATACACTCAAAATAGGGCGCAAGGAGCGGTACCCTAATAACATGGGACATGAAGGACGAATGGGTCCATATAACAACCCCAATAAAGAAGAAAACCGCAACTTTAGAGAGGACACACTTGATGGCAACTCCACACGTGGGAGAGGTGGATATGACAACACCAGCCATGGAGGCGCACCATGCGCCGTGGTGGTAGTAACAACCCTCCTATTGAATATCCACAACGTGCACCATCTGCACCTCAAATGAAGGGAGGTAACCACAATGACATGTGTCATCGATGTGGATCAATCGAGCATTGGTTTAAGCAATGTCATGCAAGTACCCAACTAGCTGCACGCTACAAGGAGTACAGAGAAGCAAGGGAGCAAGAAGCCAACCTTGCCGAAGATGAAGATAGTGAAGATGTCAATCTCACCGTAGAGGACTTCAAAGCTGAAACTGAAGTGCACGAGGATGCCGCAGACTTCGATTAGAATAGTTCTTTTCTATTTTCCAAGAATGACAAATGTGTCTTAGTCAATAAATAACAATTTTATTAACTCTTTCTCATGTGACGCATCGAATGAAGTATGATGTCTAGGAAAGTAATTGAGATCGTGGTATTTAAGCGAGCCTCGCTCCACCAACATCTCTCTCTACTTTCCTGGTCATATTTCATTGGAGTTACCAAATGGATTGAGCAAACTACAGTTTGTCTAAATTTGATTTTATTCTGGAATAGACTCTGGAAACTTTGATGTAATCATTAGCTATTTTCCTTATCAATAAAGTGTCGCATTATTATTCAATGTCATAGACATGTGTTAAAATCCGAACTTTATTCCAAAGGCTGGAAGAACCCTATTGAATTTTAAAGATATAAGAGCCAATGGTTTTCATGTGGAAACACATTGTGAGAATGGACAAAAGTTTTTTTGCATCACCTCTAATTACTGCGGAAATAAATGAGTACTAGAGAAACTTATGTGTCGTTCTAGTGGATTGTATGCAACCACTATTAGAGTCATTTAATCCAACCATGTTATGAAAGATAATTTATGGATTCTGACTCATATAGGCTTTAGCACGACCGTTTGGGACATCCAAGTCATGATATGGTGATCCGTATATTAAAGACTTCACACGGACATCAATTCTTCAAAACGAAAAGAAGTACGATCCAAAGATTGGTCCAAGGAGTTATTTCTAAAGCCTATCATTCATTTTGCAAAGCCTGCTCTTTAGCAAAGGTAGGATCGAGACCATCCTATGCAAAAGACACTAAAGAAAATATATCATTCTTGCAAAGAATCCAAGGTGATATTTGTGGACCTATTCAACCAACTTGCGAACGTTTAAATATCTCATGATGTTGGTTGACATGCAAACACGCTGGTCATGTGTTATGCCATTATCCATCTATAAAAGCTGCTTATGCTATACTCCTAGCACATATCATATGACAACGGGCTCCCTCCCCGGATCATCATATTTAGTCAATTGGGTTACTATGCTAGAGAGTTTACATTGAAGACTTTTGATGGTTATTGCAATGGGACTGATGTTAGACATCACATTTCCATATATACACCCAAATGTTCTCGCGAAAATGACTACGATGGTAGCTCGGACATTGGTGATGCGCACCAATCTCCTTATATTGGCTTAGGGTGATGCAATATCACATACAACTATGCTAATTCATCTACAACCTACCGCCACTCAATGTATCTCTGCGTTACAGCTAGTGACTGGGTACAAGTATTTTGTACTTACGCACACTCGAGTGAACCATTTATGTGCCAATTGCGCCTCCAAAGCGCACTATGATAGGTCCTTACAAATGAGTGAGCAACTTAGTTGGATTTGAGACTCCAACAATCGTCCGCCACTTAAATGCCCTTGCAAGGCGATCTCCTTACCATTAGATTTACGAATGTCACTTTGATGAGACAGTCTTCCCGACGTTAGGGGGAGATAAGAACACGAATGTTCAACAGGAACGACAGGAATTGTCTTGGTCTGACCCTACTATGTCTCATCTCAATCCCTATTAAAGTGACGAGATCACACACATTTGCTGCAAATATACCTGCAAAGAAGGACGTCCCTACAAGAGGACGTAGCGTCACCTTGCATGGAGGTAGGCAGGGCACCAACGCCATAGAAAGTTGCACTTTGGCGTTACAGGCCATGGCCCCAGCTAGGATGCGTGGGAAGCCCGTCAATTTGAAGGATACTTTGGCATAAACCAATCCTTGGATCATCGACACTCAAAATCCATCTCATGAGTATCTTCCGGATTATGGTTATCGTTGGGGGACGCCTCAACGTCAGAACCTATTCCTGAGAATATAGAGCTCTATGAAAATTACACTAGTTTACATGAGACATAGAATAGAAACTCCATCATAATTGATGATGTGGTTGCGCATTTCATTGCGCATGAGTTTGTTAAGTCCGATGATATCGAACCACGCTCCGTTGAAGCATGAATACCAACGTAGAAAAATTTTCCCTAAATGGAAAAAAGCAATCCAGGTTAAGTTGGATTCTCTAACGAATAGGAAGATTTTTGAGCCAGTGATGCCAACACCTCCTTACATAAAACCTATTGACTAATGGGTCTTCGTTAGAAACGTGTTGAGAAAAAGATATGGTAATCTGGCCTTATGGCACAAGGCTTCTCACAAAACGCACTAGAGTTGACTACGATGAGACATATTCTCTCGTAATGGATGTTATTGCATTCCAATACTCTGTCAGTTTGGTCCGAATAACTAAACATACAACTTATAAATGTGGTCACTACATATCTCTATGGGGATGTAGATACGAAATATACATGAAAGTTCACGGTGAACTTTATTTACCCAAGTCAAGTGGCTCTAGACCACGGAGCATGTTTGCAATAAAGTTGAAACACTCACTAAAGTGACTACTTGATTGGGAAGGGATATGCCCACGCGTTTCCATAACAAGTTTCGGATTCTATCGCGGTTCATGTTGGACATGATCTTCATTAGAAGCCCTTAAAAAGTTAAGGAAAACTGCTGAACACTTGAAATCCAAGTTTGAGATGAAGGATTTTTGGGGGAACACAATTATGCCTCGGTTTAGAACTTAAGCACCGTGATGATAGATGCTTAAGCATTTTTGACAAAGTCAAAGCCTTCAAGCACCTCATGATCATTCATAGTCTTGATCCTGAAAAGGATCCTCTTCATCCGAAGGATGATGACGAAGATGTGCTAGAGGCAGAAGTGCCTTACTCAAGTACAATAGGAGCATTATTGTACTTAGCTCAAAATGCACAAGACTGGACATCTCATTTTGCCATGAACTTGTTAGCTAAGGTGTAGCTCTGCGCCAACGCGACGCTATTGGATTGGTGTAAAAGATATCTTTCGATATTTGAGATGTACGATCGAACGGGCTTGTTCTATCTCTACAAAGAGACGATGGATTCGGACCCATCACACATCAGAAACGCCGCCAACGCTGGCTTGTGTTTTCTATCCCCACCCCAAAATGACATAAGTATTTTTGGAAGGTTTTGCTGATGTTAGGTATCTCTTTGACCCATACAAAGGTCTTCCCAGACTGGTTAAGTGTTCATCATGGATAAAGACCGCGATATCTTGGAGGTCTACAGAATAGACCTTAGTCGCTATATCTTCGAACAATGCAGAGATTATTGCTTTTCATGAAGTGGTTCGTGAATGTATATGGATTGGATCCATAGTTACGCATGTTCGAACAGTTGTGGTTTGAAGTCTACCACAGATGAACCTACAAGCATTTAAGATAATGCTGCTTATTTGGAACAAATGAAGCAAGACTACATCAAAAGTGACAACACCAAACATAATCAGTAATAACAAGACTCTCCTCAAAAGATCAAAATCAGGGGGAGTATCCAGAAACATAATCCAGACTCAACGCGCGTTGTGCTCTTTTTCTCCTTCAACCAAGATTATTTTTTCCCACAAGGTTTTTATTACTTGGCAAGGTTTTTAACGAGGCAATCTAAAAGCGCACGACCTAGACAATACTATTGGCATGAAGTATCCAAGGGAGAGTGTTGTAGTATATATGTATTATAGTATAAAGGATTAAATACTGTTTTGTCCTTGAGCTTTTGACCATAAAACACTTCAGTCCCTGACCTTCTAATTTCAAACATTTAGTTCTTGTGCTTCTAAATTTCAAACCAATAGGTCTTTGCCGTCTAAAAGTCGCGGTGAAATGTCTATTATGCCCTCAGTTCTTTTTTTTAATTAATTAATTATTGTATTTTTTTTTTTGGAAAAGTAATTTTTTTCCCTTTCTTTCTTTCTGTTTTTTTTTTTCTGTTTTTTTTTCTTTCTTTCTTTCCTTTTGAAAAAAAATAATAACGAAAAAAGAATTAAAAAAAATAGAAAGGAATAAATTTATTATAAAAAAAAAGAACTGAAGGTATAATAGACATTTCACCGCGACTTTTAGATGGTAAGGACCTATTGGTCTGAAATTTTGAAGTACATGGACTAAACGTGTGAAATTAGAAGGTCAGAGACTGAAGTGTTTTTCGAGCAAAAGTACAAGGAGTAAACAATATTTAACCCTAGTATAAATGTCTATATCATGTAATAGGTACTTGAGTGTATAATATAGGTATAAAGACTTGTGTGACATGCTTTATACCAAAAGACGACAAGCATGGCAATTTTCATGCTTGAAGACAACCATATGGAGTTGTTTGATAATGATCATTGGGAACCAACTTGCTAAATTTTTATGTGAACATACATGATAAACATACTTGATGATTCCTTGACTTGATTTGTCCGATGAGAAATGTAAAACAAAAGAAGAATCCTAGATTCTCACGTTAAACTAGGACCTAATCTCAACCAGAAATCATTCCAAGCACTAAAAAGAAACTTCGAGTAAATGACTCAATCTTCACAATTTTTCAACATGATGAGAATGAAAACCATGGATTAATTATTTTGTTTTCATTCAAATACTAATATGAATAATGAATGGTAAGTTTGCCTTAAAAATCACAATAAATGCATTCAAAATGTATGAGGATAGAGAAGGGGGGAGTTGGGATTTCTCTCCCCTTTCATATAGAAATTAACATAGTCCAAAAATTGTACATACCATATATCGAAATCAAATACTCTGAACTAAGCATTCAGTTGAACTAAACACATTAAGCACTAACATGAAAGTATAAGATTCTCCAGAATTTCCAAATTTTACTGAAAACATGGCATTACAATTAGAATACAGGCATCTATATAGAAAAATCATGCCTCTAGACCAAATAACCACAACATAATTTAGCACATACTAAATGCAGCAAAAGATGATCAGTAGGAGCACAAGTACGTGCATGACAGCCTATTGAAGCTGATAGACCTTGCTGGCTTCAGTTTATTCAGAGCGTTGGCTTGAATCGAATAGAAAACTGTACTGGGATTGCAACGAACCTTTGTGAATATCTGATAACATAGCTGCAGTATAGGAGACATCTCTATTCATTTCTGCAATCTTTGACTGCACATGCTTCTTGTCAGTTATCTTCGTCAGTGTACCATGGAGGATATTTTTTTATCCAACTTATGATAATTATTTGTAACTAAGTTGATTGATATAATTAAGTTTTGAGTTTTTGTCCATTTACCTCATTTCTAGGAATTTTTTTCCAACTTACCCCATTAAGTTCTTTTAATTCCCTCTTACCCAAAACACTCTAAGAAAGTCTTCTTTAATACCCCATTAAGTTTTTTTTTAATACCATTTTACCCTCAACTTTTGTTACTTAGAGAGAGAAAGAGAAAATGGAAGAGAAAGAAACCATAGGAGATTTTGCCAAAGCCCGTCACCGTTCGCCGGAATCTGGTCACCGATCGCCGGATTCCGGCAACTTTCACTGGATTCCGGTCACCAGCCACCGCCCACCAAATTTTCTGAAACCTCGCTGGAGATCCCCAAAGAGGTTGTCGAAGATTTCATAAGTCGTTGGAAAGGTTTATTGTCCCAATAGACATCAATTGCTCCTCATTGTCCCTAATAGACGTTATTGTCCCCCACTAAATGTCTATTGCCCCCAATAGTTCTTTTCCCTTTAATAAACGTCTATTGCCCCCCAATAGAGGGGCAATAAACCTTTATTGCTCCTCAGTAGACGTCTATTGCCCTCTAATAGAACTTTCGGTAGTTAGAATGAGAACTAATCTTCCTAAAATTAGACAAATAAAACTTTGATTCAAGAAAAAAAATGAAGAGATTATATCAATTCAAAAACGTCTATTGCCCCCCGAATAGGCGTTCAAAATTTCTTTTTCTTTTACTTCTGTTCCGTTACTTAAAAAAAAAAATCTGATTTGGGCACCTAGAAAATGCTCTGGGCAGCCACACATCTTCTTCTCCCCCTTCGCCGGTTGCAGACCAAGGACTGGAACCCTAAGTGCTTCGCCGTCTTCAGGCGAGGCTTTACATCGGCTTGCCAGAACCCCTAGCGTCGAGCACAACCAGCAATTCACATTCTTCAACCTCGTCGGAATCAAACAGGGCTCGAAGCAGCACCGCCAGCAATTCATGTTCTCGAACCTCGGAGAACAGACTTGGAGTTGATTGAATCGAACAGGGCTTGGAGTTGATTGAGTTGAACGGGGCGTCCAATCCGGCGAAATTGGACGAATCAGAGTCGTCTTGTTGCTTCGCGGTTCGAGTCTATGCTTCTTAGTGAGAGAGTAATGGCGTCGAAGACTGGTGGCGATGTGGTCAGTGAATAGGTAGGCGTCGTACCAGGCAGAGAGAAGGAGGGAGAGAGAGAGAGATGGCAGTATGTAATTTTTAAATTTCTGGAGCCCAAAATTGTGATTAACTATTAAATTAGGTTAGTGGGAACAAAATTATTTTAGTGGTGTAAGTAGGCTGATTTTAGTCTATTTTGATGCTACGGGTCAAGATCCCTTAACTTTTATGTGATTTGTGGTCAATATTATATTTATTATATTTTTGAAGTAATACACACACACAGTGACTTTAGAGAAACAATTTGTGGTTTTGGTGTGCACCTTGATGCTTGCTCTCCTTTTTAAAAATCTAAAACAACTCACCTTTACTTTTGTATATGAAATTTAGAAATTGTATATTTTAAAAAAGAAATCTTAAGAAAATATTATTCTCAAGTCTCTCCCAATTAAAGGCATTCAAAATTACATTTAGATTGAGGCATAAAAAAATTAAAGTAATGGAATTGCCTATATGTACTAAAGGTAGCGATTTTTATTATTGATCTTTGTCATAAGCAAATATTTGTATCGTTTTTTTTTTATTATTAATAATCATTTATATGAACCTTTACATTGTTTTTATAGATTTGACACTCGTAATCTTGAGATTGTTATACTACGCAACTCGTACAGTTCCGATTGGCAATCCCAATGCCTTAAGTACCAATCGTAAGGCATTCATTCACTAGTCTTGAAATTTGATTTAAGAAGTCAAGATATCATATGGAGATGGAAAGTTGCAAGTGTTCAACTAGAATAGATAAATATTAGGGTAAACTTAAGAGCAAGATAGTTTAATTATATTTACCATTATTATAAAAAAATTTCCTTTTAATTTTGGGTGGTATTCGCAAAAAGGTAAAGCATATTTAAGAAAACAATATAGATTTCCTTGAACATTGTATCTAGCACTCTCATTTCCTTACACACTACCCAATAAGTCCATACAAAAGCAACACTAGCCAGGCATTGTGTAGCACACTACCTACTCTCAACCAGCCTCTTCAAATTCTAGTATCAGTCTATCAGTTAGAGTCTCGTTTAGCTTTTACCATGTCTCTCCCTAACAATAATGAAAACCAAATGGGCTCTAGTAGTCCTACTTCAAGTCTTATCCATGCTCTTCCAATCTCAATGTATCATTCACAGAATAATAACCCTAGGTCTTCAACACCTATTGGTTGGTTATTCCAACCCAGCAAGTATATGAATTTGATGATCAACCTGCACCAGCAACTGTGCCTGGGGGTCACCAACACTTTGCATGGAATCAATTATAGGGCTCACCAACAAAACCTATTTGGAAATGGCCCTTCCTTTAGGCCAAGGCCAAAGCCTGTAAAAATTTACAGTACTAGGGGTCAGCGCCTAGTACTGGTCCTCTTGACATTGGAGCTAGCGCTGCGCTGCCAGTTCTCTAACCCTGGTTCCAGAAACTCACCCCAAGAAACCCTAAGTACATAGAAAAAGTATGTCTATGTTAGTGATACATCATCATCATCCTGAGTCAAAATAATGTGAGAGAGAGTGAGAGAGCAATATGAAGATCAATTGAATATTCCCAAAGGTAAGGAAGGACTATCCATGATAAAATTCCACAAGGAAAGTCCATGACCAAACCTCGATAGGTTTGAGAATATAAACATATTATAGAGATTACAACCATGTTAAATAAATATATATATATATATATATAAAAATTACTATGTACATATCACAAATCAAAATAATACTAATTTATACAGAGAGACTTACATTAACTTTGGTAAATCATTGATTCAATATGCGGCTCTTAATGCATTCATGATGGGAAGCTAAAGATATATGTATTTTTTGTTTGTGTCTCAAGTGACTTGAGAACTCAATGGTGATTTGACCTTCCTCCATACCTCTATAGGCTATCTCTTTCTTCTTGTTTTTTGACATGACTCTAGAGACGCTATCTAGATTGGTTGATATCAGGAGGAAAATATATGAAGAATTTAAAAACAAGCAAATGTTAGACCTCCTATACAACAACTCAAACTCAGGACCTTCCAATTACCAATTAAGTACATATGCCACTAGGGGTGGGCGTTTTCACCCGAAAGTCTGAGAAACCGACCCGATCCAAACCGAAACCGACCATTCGGGTCGGTTTTCAACTTCGAATTTCTCGGTTCGGGTTCAACCGGACCGATTAACCCTCATTCGGATCGGTCTCGGTTTCCAAATTCTCCGACCCGATTAAAACCGATCCGGACCGAGAATGTGTACCTGTATACGTGTCGAACTTTGATTGGTTGTAAGGCAAGCTTAATGAGCATACCCTAAACTCACTTGCAGGCAATCACCCACTTCATTTGTTCTTCGACCTAAACCTGAGAACCCTATTCCAATTTGCAAGCCGTCCTCTTCAGTTCGAGAAGACCCTAATTTCTTCTTTTCTTCTGTCCTTCTTCACTCTCGAATCTTGACTGACTCTGTGTTGATCACTTTGTGTCTTGATCAAACCCAATCCACGGAATCACGATCATCCATGGATTCCTCCACTGGAACCACACCACAAACGCAATCTGAATCCCAATCTCATAGCCATTCTGAAGAATCTGAACCCAATTCAAATTCTGATTCAAGTGATTCAAATCCCAACACCGAAATTGCCGAGAATGTTGTCGTCGCTATAACATACCAGCCATCTTCTGCTGCAACTCCATCTACGATGACATCGGCCCGACCACCAAGACCCAAAAAGAGAGCGAGGAAGAGTACATCCACAGGTTCGAGGGAGAGTTCAATGGTATGGGAGCACTACGACAAGGTTGACAAGCCACTATATGAGATCAAAGATGGAAAGAAGGTCCAGGTCGGGACTACCAAGCGGGCCAAATGCAGGTATTGCTCTACAGACCTTGCTTGTAATCCATACGATAATGGTACTAGCAGTTTAAAGAGGCATATAGAGGTTGTGTGTAAAAAATACCCTGGTAGGATAGACCTAGAAGAGTTTCAGCAAGTTTTTGTAGCTGGTGGGAACTTGAATGAACCTTCTTTAACTATGAGGGCATTCAGTCAAGATGCTTGCATAAGAGCCTGTGTTGAGATGATAGTAATAGACGAGCTGCCATTTTGTCACCCGAAGAAGGAGGGGTTTCAAAGGTTTTGTAAAGTTGCATGTCCTAGGTTTAAGACTCCTTCTAAGAGATTGGTTGTAAGCACATTTTGAAAATTGTATGATGCTGAGAAGAAGAAACTTAGGTAGGAGCTAGCTAGTCACTGTGTTAATTTAACCACCGATACATGGACATCGGTGCAAAACATAAATTACATGGTGGTTACGGCTCATTTCATAGATGGTGGATGGAATTTACATAAAAGAATTCTTAACTTTTGTGTAATTCCTAATCATCAAGGGAACACCATAAGGAGGCTGCTAGAAACATGCCTACTTGAATGGGGAATCGAGAGAGTATTGACTGTTTCGGTGGATAATGCATCCGCAAACAAAGTTGCTGTCGATTACGTTAGGAACAAGATGTTGGCTTCGAAGAAACCACCTGTTTTAGGAGGCAAATGGCTTCATATGAGGTGTTTAGCTCATATTCTGAACTTGATTGTGAAATCAGGGTTAAGAATGATGGATAAGTATGTGGCTTCGATTAGAAACGCAGTTCGTTATGTTAGGAGTTCATCTTCAAGGCTTGATGTTTTTAAGCAATGTGTTTCCATAGAACAATTAGATTGCAAGAAGGTCTGCATATTGGACGTGCCAACTCGGTGGAATTCCACCTTTTTAATGTTGGATGTAGCCCTTGAGCTTCGGAAAGCGTTTGATCGCATGGCGGAAGACGAAGATTTGAAATACCCATACCGAAGTTATTTTGATGAGGATGAAGTTGAGGATGATGACTGGTTAGAAGTAGCTGAAACAAAAGCGACCACAAGGCCAAAAAAGAACATAAAAAGGGTAGGGCCACCCGTCGGAACTGATTGGGAAAGAGCTACTGTTTTTGTGAATTTCCTCAAGGTAATCGGCCACTTTTCATTTACAGTGGTACCGGTTTCTGTATTTATAGTTTCTGCATATTACAGTTTACAGTTTCTGCATTTTACAAGTTTCTGCATTTTACAGTTTATGCATTTTACAGTTTCTGCATTTTACAAGTTTCTGCATTTTACAGTTTCTGCATTTATTTTTCAGGTGTTTTATGATGTGACAATGAGGATATCGGCCACAAATAGTCCCACAGCTCAGAAAGCATTCCATGATATCGTCGCAATTGAAGCTGAGATTGACGACCTCTTTGACCGGCCTGAGATGTGTATTGGAAGCCCTACAGAAAAGATCTTGATAGATATGGCAGTGAAGATGAGGAGCAAGTTTAAAAAATATTTTGCAAGCCTCGATGACATGAATCACTTGCTTTTGGTGGCTTTGGGGTTAGATCCTCGATACAAGCTTCGCAATTTTGAGAGGGTATGTAGAATATGGCTTAAACTTGATTCTTCAACAATCAAGGAAAGGTCTACTGAGCTGAAGGAATTGTTGGTGAACCTGACGGACTTGTATTCATCGGCATTGGGCACCAAAAAGTCGAAACCAAGTGGCAATGAGGCTGAGAAACCTGCAGCAAGTGGTACCGGCAGCTCTAGCACAAGGAGTTCAAGAACCCAAATGAGTGGGAAGATGGCTGCCATGCAAGCTGATTGGAAACAAGAGTTGGAAGACTCAGATCAAACTGTAATTTCACACGAGGTGGATAGGTATTTGTTGGATCCTATTGAAGACCCCCCAGAACATGAAGATTGGAAGCTTCTTGTGTGGTGGAAGCTTAATGGTGCTAAGTACCCCAATCTTGCATTAGTCGCCAAAGATGTGCTTGCAATTCAAGTAAGCACAGTTGCTAGTGAAAGTTGTTTCAGCACGGGGAGGAGGGTAATCGATCCATTCAGGAGTTCACTATCTGCAAAAACAGTTGAAGCATTGATATGCTTCCAAAATTGGTTGAGGTCAGGAAGCATTCAAAACATCGAATATGTCCCAACAGTTGAGGATATGAACTTCTATGAAGAAGTTGAGAGAGGTACAATTTTTGAAATATTTGAATATTTGAGTTTTGTGATTTAATGACTTTGCAGTTTGCACTTTCATGGTAATGTCATTAATGTGAACTTGTTCTTTCGTAGAACATCACCATGCGCTTCAAGACACAGCAGATAATACGCAAGTCAAAGCTGCCAAAGGGAAAAGAATCAAAGCAGCAACTGCATCATCAAAAAAAATAGATGATGTTCCAGCAATAAGGATATCTAGAGCATCAGCAGCACCAAAAAAGCCAGTGAAGGGACTACAGGCTGGTGGAAGTTCAAAGAGGCACGCCAAATAAAGAAGTACCTACTGTAGAAGTGCTTATTGTTTTAAACTTTTTAATAGTCTTAACTACTTGAAGTGTGCATAGTTGGATGGCTTTATTGCTTTACTTTGTAATTTTGCATGGTTTGCATCAGTTTGCATAGTTTGGCAACTTGCGCACTTGCTAGTTACTGCTTTGCTTCAGTTTGGATAGTTTGGAATTTGAAATGGCAGTTTGCTCACTTGCTACTTTTCTAGTTGCTGCTTGGTTCAATTTGGACAGTTTGTTACTTTGTTATTTGGATATTGGATAGCTTCATTTGCAAGGATGTGCTTATGCTTCAGTCTGCAGTTTGCACTACTTTGTAGTCTGTGAATCTGCATTCTGCAATTCTGCAGTTTGCATTTTGCAACTTTGCATGGTTTTGCATAAATCTGTTTTCACTTGTTTTGTACAGTTTTCTAGGCTCGAAAAACCGATAGACCGGACTGATTGTGTTCGAGTCGGTTTATAATCGGTTTTGACATGCAAAAAGAACCGATAGTGTCGGTTTCGGTCTCGGTTTCCAACATTTTCAGACCGGACCAATCCGAACACAGCCCTATATGCCACTAGACCAATTAAATTTGTGATGAAGTTGCCTCTTAAAACATTTCATCAGACTATTCTAATTCAACATAAAAGAAAGTTGTTCGCGTGCTTTTTCAATCATCAGAGTTAACCCTACTGTATGCATTCGTCATTTAGAGTTTAGGATTTGGACATCCAAAATTTACCCAATAAGTTTCATACCAAGTTCTATATCTGTATTTTGTAAATATGTAATTATTTACCATATCATATTCCATGAAAACTACATTTCAGTAAGATACTTAGGCTATGGTTCAATGAATTGTACTTACATCAAAATTATAATCCAATGAAGATTTACTTATTTGGTAAAATAATTAGTATATTATATAACAATATAAATATATATGATACAAATCCAACTAAAATATATAACTTTTATTTAAAGCAAAAGGAGCAACAGAAGACCGGCTAACTCAGTTCACTAACAACTCGTTATATCAGGTTCAGCTCAACTTATACAAAAACACAAGTATTACTTATTCCAAAAGATATTCATGGTTAGTTACCTATGTATCCTGTAAAAGAAAGATGTTAAAGAAAGTACTTAATATTTCTTTTTAAATGTCAATAAACAACAGATAATATTACAACCGAGAATGTATAATAACTAGTCCCACAAGTCAAACTCAGGACGTTCTATTACAAATTAAGCACTAATGCCGCTAGACCAAGTAATATTGGCACTAATATAATTACATATGTGCAAATGAAAAATCATTTAAATTTCTTTAAATCTTGATGTGTTTTGTTTTGTTACATGGTGACGTATGATTGGTACGATGCTAATTATAGTAGGAAACCTAGGTTCGTCTCAAATGTTGACTTTCAGATACATATCCTTGGAGAAAAATTACTCTGTCATCAGCAGTATTTAAGTAAATGAAAGATAGAGGGAATAGAAAAGTCAACCTTTATGCTATAATGAACCCATTTGTAGAAAACCTATAACTGTGGCTCATGTAAAAGAAGAAATACAAACGATCATTGTACACAATTTAACAAAGAAAATGACAACTAATAATTGAATGCAAAGAAATATACTATTGATAATATGGTTTTTTAAAAAAAAAAGAATTTTAATAAAACCTTAATGATTAATATTATTACGAATGACATCACTTATAAATTCAGAAGCTGTTTGAAGCCAAATTTGGCTATCACTATTCCTTGAAGCACGGGAGGCAAGCAAATGAGCAACTATGTTGGCTTCTCTTGGGACATAAGAACCCCGGAAACCCGGATGGTCCTTCAATAACGTCTTTATGTCATGTATGAGTAAACTCATAGTAGACAAATCAGCCCCATCTTGATGGCTTGGACCAACAGAGCAGTCTTTTTTCAAAGCACACATGCGCATAATGCAAGGACACTGCCCACTTCATAACGTCCTGCACTGCAGTCAATTCCGCATGGAACAGAAAGGTCAACCGTGCACACACCTAGCAGCGCCGGACTGAAAATCACCCTTACTGTTTCGAACGACAAAACCAGCTCATCCACGTCGATTTGAAGCTTGATACGCACCATCACAATTTATTTTCAAGTAACCAAAACTTGGTTTGGTCCACTGCACAGATTGTCGAGTTGTAACCTTAGTTTGAGTATGACATTTTTTATACTCCTCATACCACCCAAGAGTGAGAATCACAACCTCAGAAACATGTTGTGCGTCTTTTTTCGGTATTTGTCCTCCTCCAAATGCCCCATAATAGCATTAAGACCTTATTTAGTTGTTCCTTGTTTAAATTGGTTACTATCTCCAGTAGCCATTCCCCCCAAGTCCCTGCAACCCCACTCTATTCCACACCTCCTGCGCATATGGGCGTTCGACAAACACATGGAGACTATTCTCCATGTCATGACCATCCCATCTCCCCTACATAACCTTTAGAACCAAGACTCACTCTAGTAAGAAATATATTTGCTGCCGCCCTCCAAGCATGGAGTGCGACTTTTCCTGGTATCTTGGCGTTCCATATAGCCTTCCAAACTGCCTTCATAGGATCAATCGATAATGGAGGCGCTAAAACTACCCCAAGTACAAGATCCTTCCCCACATAGTACGCACCATTTGTAGTAAACACTCAGTTTTTATGGAAATGCCAAATCTGTCTATCTCGCACTACAGTCCTACTGAAAGGAATATTTAGAATAAGATCAGTATCAGCCTGAGAGAAGCACCTGGTAATAAGATTTAAATCCCAACTCCGTGTAATTGGATCAATAAGCTCGGACACATACACAGGAGCATCCCGGGGAGGAGGTGAAGAAGGGCACCTAGGATACACATCAGGAATCCAACTATGGTACCAAATTTCAATCTGAGACCCATTACCCACTTGCCATCGGAGTCCTTGTGACAGAACTTGTCTAGCTTCTACTATACTCGGCCAAGAAAAAGAAGGAGAAGTTCCTATTTCAGCAGTGCTAAACTCACTATTTGGGAAGTAAAAAGCTTTATAAAGCCTTGCTATTAACGAATTGGGGTACATCTTTTCCCTCCAGAGCGGATCACCTGTGTGATTGACTAACAAGAAGCTACCAACCAGTTATCTATCATTCAAACTTGGAGTGCAAGCTTTAAAGTTTGTGCTAGGCTCAAGTGTATTTCAGATGCCGTCTTCTTTTTCATAGAATGCAAGAATCTCTATAATTGCCCAGAAGGCAAAATGGTATACAGCTAATGAACAAAGGGGAGCAGCATGCTACTAACTTTTATGGTGGTATGGCATGCGATTCACCTTCAACGAGGCCAAATGAACTATTGATGTGACAAAACAAGTTTTTCTTATGTGCAAATGGGTCTGCATTTGGTCTCCTAGAGTGGTTAATTCCATCTATAGAGGAAATTTATTTGTCAGTACCTTAGCTGTTTGGAGCAAGATACAAACAGTACCTTGGCTGATTGGAGCAAGATACAATACACTATGAGAGGGTAATGCAAACTAACAAGCTACTTAAAATTGCAGAGAGGGTAATGTGACTGAGAAGGCAATTGGAGCTAAAACAACCAAACCCCACAAACTGTCACTGCACCAGCACCAAATATCAACAGCCACCTCTAAACATCAGATGCAACTTCATCATAGAAGACATATTCCACACAATGGCTGGAATAACCAATATAGTGCAATCAGGGTTGTTATAGTAAGCAGAGGTTTCAAAGTTCATTGTCATAGATGCAAATAACCTTGCATTCAAGCATCTGCAGAGAGCACTCTGACTCTCTGGCTTCAAGTTCACAATTTCACATGCCTTAGAGAATAGTAGATACTTCTAATGTAATCTCCTTCCTGATACCACTTTCTTTGTAGCTCCTAATTCTAAGGCTGGTAGCAACTCTCATTACATTAGCTCATTCCTACCAAGTACGAAAGCAAATAGATTTGTTGAGTAAACTAAACAGTGTTCTAACAGTAGTAGGTAAACAATTTTCACTTCTAAGAATTTTTTTTTTTTTTTCCAAGTCAAACTAAGCTCAGGTTGAAAGAAGAGGACTAAATTATCCATAGTTCAAACATGTCAGGATCTTACCCACAATAACCATCAAGCATTTCTGGTTGATCATCATATATTTTAAGCGACTTGTATTTGATAACTGGTGATTATTGTGTTACAGAAAGTAATAGACTTACATAGATTGGTTTCCATAGTACATAATTTTGTTTTCTTTAGTGCATCCAAGAACTTACCAGCTCTGAAAAAGAAGTGAAGGATGAGCCACCATTTCTCCAAGCAGCCAAACCCATTGCCTTGACAGCTTGACACCTTTCTCTTAGACTTTTCCCTTCTTCCGACTCCATGTCCATCAACCTCAACACCTTATTCTCCACCTCATCTGCACTCACCAATCCTTTCTTTGACTTCGACGGCACCTCAAATATCGGTATTGCCAGCTTCATTTCCTCCACCAAAACCACACTGTTAACTTCCTGCTCAGAATACAAAGGCCAAGCCAACATTGGCACTCCATAAGTCACTGCTTCAGTGATCGAGTTCCACCCACAGTGAGTCGCAAAGCCACCCACAGATTCATGGTTCAGAATAGCAACCTGTGGCGCCCAAGACGTGACTACAAGACCTCTATCTTTGGTCCTCTCCAAGAACCCTTGTGGCATTAGTACCTCCAAATCCAGTTGACCCTTGACAACCCACAAAAATCTCAACTTGCTTCTCTCCAAGCCTATAGCCAATTCCTTAAACTGCTCTTCAGAAAACGTACCTCTGCTTCCAAAGCACAAGAACACCACACTCCGGCTCGGCTGCTCATCCAGCCATAACGTGGAACAGTTAGTACCGCCTTGGATCGACCTATTTTCAGAGTCGGAAATCAACGGTCCGATGTGATATAACGGCGGGGTTCGATGATTAGGAACACAAACACCTTCCTTTATGGCCTTGATTGCTCGAGGCTCAAGTTCTTGGAAGGTGTTTATTATAATTCCCTTCGCTTTTGGAAGACAGGAAGCAATATAGAGATAGTGATCATATGCAGCCTCGTTGCGGTCGAGAAGATGAACCGGCATTTGCGAGCCTCGGAGCGGTGGCGATCCCGGAAACTCCACAACGTCGTCGTTTAGGTCCTTGAAGCTCTCCGGCGTTTGATCATGGATAGTGGGGAGGTACAGAAACAGAGCAAGAACAGAGGCGCAGGAGGAGAAGTAATAGTAAGTTGGGATTTCAGGGTCGTAAGGGTGTTGCACTGCTGACGTGATGAAGGCGAGGACTTTGGAAGTGAGAGAGATTGTCTTGAGGGCTTGCAGGACATTGGGGACAGTGAAGAAGAACGCGGGTCCGGTTTGGGCGTCGGGGTGGGGGAGATTGAGGGAGGGGAGAGTGAAGAAGGAGATGGAGGTTTGATCAGAAGAGAGAAGATGGTTGATGTATGAGGAATTGGCTAGAGGGGAAGATGCGTCGACCAGGACTGTGATGGAGAAGTTGGGGTGGCGTTGGGAGATGACCTTTCCTAGTTCGACTGTGGAACCCAGGTAGTGCGATCCAGGTGATGCTGGATATAGCACTATGCTTTGTTTCATTTCCGCCATTGTTGATCCTGAACAGAAAGAAAGAGAGGGAGGATCAGGGAGAGTCTTATGTTCTGAACAGATAGGGGAAGACTTGGGTGGGTAAAAGTCGTTATATGGCGGCTTGGAAAATGAGACGGACCAATTGTATAGTGCCACGTTGTGTTTAGAGAATTAATAAGTTAATTAACAGACCAATCCCCCGCCCATAGATGTGTCAGACTTTTCTGATTTAAAACGCTGACCGGTAGAGTATTCCTATATGAACCTGAAAATTTTGTTTTACTTTATTTTAGAAGGAGAACACTTTTATTAATGAATTACTCTTTGAAAAAAACAAAAAAGCATCCGAAAAAGAAAAAAACTATTATAAATCTTGAAATGTCATTTTGAAACTTTAATTATCCATAAAATCACGTACAGTGAAACCCTATATATGAACATGGATTAATTTTGTTGTTATCAAAATGATGAGAATGATAACCATGGATTATTTCATTCAAATATTAATATGAATATATAATGAACGGTAAGTTTGCCTCAAAAATCACAATAAACGCATTCAAAACCGATGAGTATAAAGGGGAGACTTGGGATTTCTCGTATCCCCTATCATGTAGAGGGTAACACAGTCCAGAAATTGTACATACCAAATATCAAATCAAATACTCCGAATTAAGCCTTCATTCGATCAACCAAACACATTAAGCACTAACATGAAAGTATAAGATTCTCCAGCATTTCCAAATTTTACTGAAAACATGGCATTACAATTAGAATACAGGCATCTATATACACAAACCATGCCTATAGACAAAACCACAATATAATTTAGCACACACTAAATGCAGCAAAAGATGATCAGTAGGAGCACACGTATGAGTGTATGACAGCCTACTGAAGCTGATAGACCTTGCTGGCTTCAGTTGATTCAGAGCGTTGGCTTGAATCGAACAGAAAACTGTACTGGGATTGCAACGAACCTTTGTGAATATCTGATAACATAGCTGCAGTATCGGAGACATCTCTATTCATTTCTTCAATCTTTGACTGCACATGTTCTTTGTATTTTGAGACCGAGTCAATTATGGCAATGAGTTCGCAAGCACACTTCTGAGTCTCTTCTTCAGTTTGTTTAGTTACTTCCCGCAATTTCAATTTGGAAGTCTACAACAAACAAGAAGTTGATTAGGACTCATATGAAAGTTCACATATTTCTGATTAATTAATTAAGGCTGTTCATGTAGCATAAAAGAGACTATCTGCCTTCACAATAATGCTATTCTGCCTTTCAAAAGAGACTGTTTTGCTCAAATGTATTTCCTTTAAGCCAGCAAGAGCAACACTTTTTAGCTAATTAAGTGAACAAAGAATTATTAGCAAACCAGGTCAGAGACTCAGACCTTCAGAATCTCAGCTGCTTCTCTTTCCACAATATTCATGTCATGAGCCTCCTTTTTCACTTCATCCATCATATTTCTAGCTTCTTCTTCACATCTATGAGTATAGTCCTGTGTCTCTTTCCTTAATGAATTCAATTGAGCTTCCACCTGATGAATAAATTCTTCATAAGTAGAACGTCAAATCAAAGAAAAATTCCTGCAAAATATTTCGTCCATACGAACTGCAGTATGAGCAATAAACTAGATAGAACTTAAATCATGAGCATAAGTTTCAATTGTAAACGGTAAAAAAAAGGTGAAAGATCTTAATAACGTAAGGCAAACTCAACGAGTCACCACAGGACCAACATTTGGAAATGAACCACCCTTTCCTCTAGGGGGTAAATACCAACTTCCAGAGACCAATACAAACTTTTTTATCCAAGCTAATGACATATTGACAACCATCTGAAGGCAGTGCTTTTAGATAGTATTTGCAAAGTATAGGGGTGTATAACATCCATTGGCATCATCAGAGTCCACAGATTCTGGCTTGTTTTCTTAGAGAAATTTCATCCTACTTCTAGTTCTATTTTGAAATTGCATATGACCTGCACAATTGATTTTCTACCAGGTTAGACATACAACAGTGATCAGTGTGGCTGATTCTATTCACCAACTATTCAAGCTCAAAGCCCCACCCCAAAAGGGGAAAAAAAAAATGAAGAGGGCATATGATAGCACCCCCAAAAGTGATAGTCAAGGATAAGCATATCTAACTTAGTTCACTGTAGCAGACCAGATAAGATATCAAAAAATTGTTCAACAAAATGACAATCATACTGCTAAAAACAAGAAGAGGAGCTATTTACACCGAGTCGGGGGATAAAATTTATCAGAAGAGTTTTTTCAAATCTAATAATCAACAAGTTATCTCAGTTTTGATGAACTCCTTGTATCTCTTCCTTATCTTAAAAAAAAAAAAAAAAAAAAAAAAAAAAAAAAAAAAGAGGTCTGCTGATAAGAAAAAAAGTGCATTGTAAAGAGAATACCCAGTAGACAAGTAATTAAAATTCCAACCAAACAACCATTCGATCAGCTTTATAATTTATAATACTTGATTGAATATTGAATCTTTCTCTTATGTGCATAATGGCTTCCCTCATCTACAACTCTCTTTCTATTGTTCGAGTTAGGTACATTTGCATAACACAAAAGATATTGAAATCAAAGCACATGCTATTAGGAAAGCCAGATGTAAACTTCAAATGATCTCATGCATTTAGCTTTTCCAAACCTTTTAACATAGAGCAATACTCAACAACAAAACCTTAAAGGTTAGCTACAAGAATGTTAAGTCCTTTACATTGTCTACAGTCAAAATCCACCTTTTACATAGATCCTGCCATATTACATCTGCTTATGTCATCTTAGCCTTCCCTTTCCTTCTTTTGCCTCTTCAACTTGATTATAACAATCTAATGGACCCGATGCACTCCATTCTAGTATGAGATTATGATAAGATCCAGGTACTAAGATGCGTATTAGAACATAATTCTCAGATGGTTAATATACTATTCTACAAGGCAAATACCAACACCAAAGATATGCAGCTAAGAGGTTATAGCCAACAAAGATGGCCTTTAATTTCACACACTCTGGTAGTCATAGGGCTATGAGAGTTTTACAAATAATAATAGGTCACTTATTCATTAAATGTACTACAACACATCTTCATAATTTAGGGATATTATAGATCCTCACTACGGTTTTTTGTTTTAATTCCCAGGCAAGTTATCTTATAGTGAATTGCTGATTTCTATTGTAGGCATTTACAGTTTTAAAGCCTAGTTAATATGCAAGTAAAACATCATGACCTCTTTTGACAATGCTTTCCAACCACTTGGATATACACTCTTTCAACCCTATGAACAACATAATTCTCAGTACACAATCCTTCCACTCCACTTGTCAGCAAATCAAGTGAAACAACTTATAACTCTAGCTTTGTTACCATTCATATTGCTATTAATACTGCTGTCAACAGACCTATAGTACATCTCTTCTATCTATATTTGATATCAGACCTATAATACTTGCAACCCTGTAACCATAAACCTCCCACATTCTTCCCAAACTAGCAACTATTTATCCTTAAAAAAAAAAAAAAAAAAATCTTCCTGTAACTTCTTTTAATTGCTGCAACTAAAAACTTCTAAACCAAAAGTACAGATGAACAGATGTGCCTGTCCAGAAAGAAATCAAAGTACAGCAAGTTTAAGATATTATATTGGGAACCAGCATCCTAAAAAATTATTTCAGGTTTTGGCAGCTGAGAATTCCAGGTAAAGAGAGAAACAAAGGGTCAGTAAAAGTTCTAGAGAGGATTTAGCCTTTGAAGGCCGCTCACTATTTATTGCATTGTCCTAATGTTTTTTTATTTTTCCTCTTTGCGAAAATCACAATTCAGGTTGACTATCGTAGACTCCTGGAAATATAACTAGCCAATATGTAGTATGTCTGTATGTCTAGATAAAATGACATCCAGATATAATTTCTGATTTAATTTTGTCAAGCAGTTGAGAAAATTTTCATCAAAACAAATAACAGTACGGTAGTTAACACAATGGTATTTATGACAACAATAACCAGACCAGGAAAAGAAAGGTTGCTTCTATATTTGTTATTGTAATATGTAGTCAAATAGCTTTTAGTTGCTTCGTCATTAATTTTTGAATAACCGAACAAGAGACTGGTAATGTCATTCTGTAATAAACGAACTCATTTGTTTCCTATGCAGAAACAATAATCTGTCTAGAAGACTTAGCTTTGATCCACTTACTTCATCAAGACGCGACTGAAGTGTTGATATATCATTTCTTTTTTCCTCAATATCAGCAGAAAGTGCACTTGACTGATGCTGAAGCAAAATCAACCCATCAAGTGTTTCCACAGAATCCTTCTTTATTTTTTGAGAGTATGAGTCAAGTGCAGGCTTTAAAGTTGATTTATAGTCAACTCCCATCACCTCAGCAGCTGTTGATCCCTTAGGATTCAATACATACTGAAAGCCATTACAAAGTTTCAACCTGCTACAACGAAAGAGATACCATTCATCAGAGAACTAAATATGTTCATCAAAATTTCTTGAATTGTAAGCTGAAACACTTGAACAGAAAGCAGCAGCAGCCAAAACATCGGACATGAAGGAAACAACCTAAGAACAGTTGTACAGCGTACAAATTATAAGAGGTTTCTTTACATTGAAAAGATGTAGCAAGCAACTTTAAAGCACTAACAAAGGTACATGATTAGTTTAATGGCTCCATGAGTAGAGCTATTGGATTAACTTACAATGACATGTGTCATCAAAGCTAATCATAAGGAAAAAATAAATAATCAACTGACCATAAACAAATCATATATGATGGAAACCAAAAAAATCAAATTACAAGGAGGGATGACAAACCTCCTCATGACTTGGTTGCACTCCATTGCCAAAGCCTCCAACTCCTTAACCTTTGGGCCGAGCGTGTTATCCAATTCCCAAACCTTCTCCTCCCACACATTCCTAGCCAGCTCCGCTTCCCCAATGTCCCTCTCCACAGCCTGCAATTCCCTCTTCATTCTCTCCATATCCCTCTCATTAAAACTCTGCGATTCGATTCTCTTCTTCAGCTCCTCATTCTCCTGTAAAATCCTCTTGTTCTCTTCCCTCTTGACCTCCAATGCCTTCTCTTTCTCCTCCAAAACCTTCTGCAGTTTCTTCACATTCTTTTCAAGATTCTCAATCATCTCATGGAACTTGCTCACATCCTCTTCCAGCATACTCTTCTCCCTCTCCAATGCCTCCTTAGGCGATGGCTCCGACCTCAACGCCTCCACTTTCGCTTCCAGCTCCGTCGCATGCTGCTGTAGAACCTTCAATTGCTCCTCCGATTCGTCCCTCTGCCTCTCGAACTTCCCCACAAACTCACGATCCACCTCCTCAGCTTCATCATCTTGCCCCCTTATATAATGCAAGTAGCTCTGCAACGTGTACTGACCCACAGGGTTGTTGTCCAGAAATGCCTCGGAATTCTGCTCCAGGTGATTGTTGTAACGAACAAGCTGGAACAGCCAGTGAATCACAGCGAGCAGATTCGGCCACTGGTGCGAATTCACCGTAGGGTTTCGGATCATGGACTTGTTGAGCTTGAAAGGGCACTTCAGGGATTTCAGAATCACCGGGAGGTCGTCTTCGAGCTTCGGCGACGGCCAATCGAGCCGGGCAACGAGGAATTTCAGGGCTTCGGTGATCTCTCTGGCGGGAGGGATAGGGAATTTGAGGAAGACTTGGACGGAGTGAGAGGAAAGGTAGGAATTGATGGCGGAGAGCGCGGATTGCTGGTAGGAGCGGTCTTTGTATAGGTCGACGTTGGCGAAGGAGCCGCCGGGACCGCCGCCGATCCCGATCGAGGAGGGGCGGCTGCTTGCGAAGCTTGCGTCGGAGTCGCGGTGGCGGAAGTGCTCGAGCGGCGTTGATGGTGGCGGCGGCCGTGGGTTCATCGACGGCTTGGGTCGCCGACTGCCTCTCATATTGTCTGTGTAAGTTTTCAGGTGGGTTTCCAATTTGAAAATTTTAGGGTTTTGATTTGGTCGGCGAACCCCCAAATGAAAAATTTGCGACCTCCCCGAAAACTTGAATGTTCCAACTTTTTTTGTTTCCCGCCCACAGAGGTCATGTTGGATATAAATTTATTTGTTTTTAAATTTTAAAGTCTAAAAGTATAAGGAGACTTTTGCATAACATATTTATCGATCATAATAAAATAGATGTAGAATAAATATGGAATGTACGTTTATCTCTACTGACTTCCTCGTGCTTGTCGGGATTCGATCAATTAATTCATCAAAGCATTACAAGCGGATCATTTGGTATCGTATCCTCTTCTACTCCTTTTATGCACGAAGTCAGCTTGTGAAATGTACTCCACGGTGAAAGTAATCATCACTTCACCAAAAAAAAAAATTGACGTATTTGCTTATTTTGAGGCCTGGATTCTCTCAAGAGCTCTAAACCACCGTTGGATTGCTTTGGGTGTTGCATCCGATCAAAATTGCCTGATTACTCTTTCCCTTTACACATGTCGGACCTGGAGATGGAATCAAAGATTTTTTCAGGGAGTAATTTGTACCCCTTTTATTTCTTTTGCATTTATTTCTCTTCAGAATTTATTATCTATACTTGCATTATTATTAGGTAGTGCATGGCTTTCACTCTCACTTTCAAGACGTTCTAGCTTGAGCATGTTTAATCTCTTATAAATATTCAATTATTTGCTTGCTGCTATTAGATTGGAGGGTTTTAGTTTATCAAAAATCTATTTGGTATTTCGGTATTTCGATAGATATGGTTCGGGCACGCGTACTAAATTGATCCACAACTTTTGTATTCTCCAAGCTTATTTGGTACTTTAAAGAGTGTTTTAGCTTTAGGACTCATCTTCCTATTCCAAATGTCTAGTTTGTTCTAGCTACTATTGTTATGTCTCGTACCTTAATTTACCTGTTTACTGGTCATTTGGACGGTAAACAATAATTCGATTCACTTTTAACTTCATTTCGATACTTTTAGGGGCACTTTCTTAGGCTCATTTTTTTAGGAAACTTCCTTCACGAAATTTGTAGACAATGTTAAACCGAGTTCTTGGACACATGGCACGCTCATATCAGAGTTAGTATGCCAAAGTTATGGTCAAAAAACATTTACCATAAATAGCAATTTACCCAAAGTAAGTTTCTATTTTTGGAAAGTCACCCAAAATCCAATATGATATTTCTCTCGGCTCAACCCGGTTTTTTTACCCGACTCGAACCGACCGTTAAGGGTGCCTCCTCCTTCTCGTTCGCTTCCGACCTCAGCTTCTACCAACAGGTGACGAGGACGACGAATCGAGCTAGAAACCACCTCGGCAGCTCTTCCGGGCCGACCTGATCGGAACTTCCAATTCCGGTTACCTCCGGTGACAATCCTTGTTGGGTTTTGGAGCCCAGGAAACGCACTACAATCCCTCCAAGCCTCTTGATCCAATTTGAAGTGTGGATGCCGAATCAAAGAGTTGAAATTCTAGGTTTTCTTTCGAATTTTTTGAGTTAATTTTTGGTAGCTGAGATAGTTGAAGAAGTTGTTGGTGTTGTTGAGATGAATGTTTTGATGTAAATTTTGTAGCCCAATTTCACGGGCCGCCACTTTTGGGGGCCTGTGGGGCTAGTTCTTGCCTCCTATCATGGAACAGCAACTTTTGGTGGCGAGTTGATGCAATATTATGAAGATAGCCTTCAAGCTCATTAAGGGCTCACACATGGAACAATATGCAAGACTTTGGGATTATGCTGAAGAAATTAGAATCTTGAATCAACTGTGAAAATTAAAACAGTGCCAGTGGATGATCAACCTAAATTTGAAAGAATGTATATATGTTTGGGGGCTTGCAAAAAATGATTTAAAGCTTGGTGCATACCTCTTACTGGCTTCGATGGGTGCCATTTCAAAAAATCATATGATGGTCAGCTACTAACTACGGTTGGTATTGATTCAAACAATTAGTGTTGGGTGATTGCATATGCAATGGTAGAGGTAGAGTACAAAAGCTCATGGGTGTGGTTCTTGGAATATCTGGTTAAAGATTTGGAGATAAAAAACTAGTATGAATACACTTTCACCTCAGACAAGCAGAAAGGGCTAATTTATGCTTTTGAAATAGTGGTGCCTAATTCTCATCAAAGGTTCTGTGTTAGGCATTTTCTTAGTAACTTCAAGTTGCAATTTAAAGGTAAGGCGTTGAAGGACAAGCCATAGGAGTGTGCAAGGGCTACAACTGTTCCGGAACTTGGAAGGAAGATGGATGAGATGAAGAACTTATCCAAAGAAGCATTTGAGTGGCTTGCACAGAATCCACCTAGGCAATGGTCGAAGTCTTACTTCAACACTATTCCCAAATGTGATATGCTACTGAATAATATTTGTGAGTACTACCTATAAACTTTTTAGAAACTTTTTTCTTTAATGTTGTTTGGCTCTCATATATGAAAATCTTTTTTATTAACAGGTGAGTCATTTAGACCGCATATCTTTTGGTGGATAATATTATAAGGAACTACGAAGAGCTCACTGGTGGATTTTCGTGGACCCACTATGAGAAATCAAGCAACCTAGCACCCACTTATGTCAGTTCACTTCACTGTGAAAAAGAATATGTTGAAGGTCTACAATGGATGCCTGATCTTTAAAAGATTCTGAAGGAAGATATTGACAAGAATTCATATGGTGAGTGAAAATGTTTTAATTATCCCCTAATGAATTTATAATCACTCTATCTTTAATTCTTTTTTTTTTCTTTTTTTTCCCGTTTATCTTTCTACTTCTGTTGCTATTTTTCATTTTCATTTTCATTCACTCCTTATACAATACGGATACAACCATTCTCCTCAACTTTCCACGCTCATCATCCAAACAAATGAACTTTCAAGCGCTTATCATTTCTGACTTCTCAAGATGTGGAACCCTCTTTCGAAAGTTGGGGGTGATATCTGCTTTACCACTAGAACTTCCTTTGCTTTTCTTGTGAGGCAGAGCACTTGAAAGAAAAGATTTCTCCTCTAATCTTTTTGGACAGGGTGGAAAGTCATCCAAGTCATCAAGAGATCGATACATCATCTTCATCACTAATGGTGGTGATAGGCCTCAGCTTGTGCTATCTTCTCAGCGTCCCACACATCCTTTACCTTGGTAAGCTTTTCAGCCTTCAACACCTTCTTGCCTAGTTTCAAGTCCTCTTGTGCCTCCTTTAGCTTTGGTCCAATGGTGTTCAACTTCACGAAGGCCAAATTTCGCTCCTTCAAAGCTTGGTTGTACTGTCTAGTTAAGCCAAAGTTCTCTTTGTTCATAATTTCAATCCTTGACTCATATTGGTGCATAAGAGTAGTGGCGTTAGAGCAAACCTATAAGAAGGAATCAACGTAAGATCAAGTGCATCAGAAAAGATATGAACCTCAACTCGTAAACATCAATTAATATTCAATAGTATCAAACAAATGAAGAGTGTCCACTTCAAGTTGAGAAGTGTGGTGGTTGTTAGGTAGCAAAGCAAGTGTGAGAGAGTTTCCTTCAAGTAATGTTCTTGAAGTTGTGTATCTCTTGTACCCACCCATTGTTTCATAGTGGAAGTTCTCATTGTTACTGCCCTGTGGACGTAGGCACTTTGCCGAACGACGTTATATCCGGTGTTCCCTTTTCATTATACTTTTTTCTCTTTGCATATTCATCCTTTTGTAGCTGAGTTGTTACTTCCATTCTATTACTTTTCCCAATAGTGGTATCAGAGCTCTTGGTTCGTGAGACATTAGAATGGAAGGTTCAAGAGTATCATGATCCGACTCAACCACTCTAATTGGATTACATAGAAGCCGAGAATAAAATATATTCTCTATTGCAAAGATTTGCATGAGTCAATTGAAGGAGAGGAGGCCAAGCCGGAAGGGACTTCGGATGCGAATTGGATGAAGATGAACCGCAAAGCCATCGGTCATATCCATGAATAGGTTGATGATAGTTTCTGCAGCATGTATAATGCATAGCGGATATAACATTATATATTAAAAATTTGTTGAATAGAATAATTGATGTCATTGGACTCATGAAAATAATGTCATTGTACTTATTCAGGCAAAAGTTCCAAACAAGGTTGAACTAGAACTTAAAAAAAAAAAAAAAAAAAGACACAAGATAAACAATAGATGCACAGTTCACAACTTTGCTACATATTCCCAAACTGCACAATTTTTGGATCTAAGATTCACAATGGTCTAGTATAGTAGAGTCTAGTCTACATCATACCAACCAACCTAACACATGAAGCAATTGAATGCACATTGACGGTTACCAAACATTCTCGGTTAAAGCTTGGAAATATCCTCATGCATTGAATGCCAATAAAAGGTAATAGATAGTGTTATGTTTAACTACATAATAAATGCCCATAAAAGGTAGTAGATAGTGTTAAGTTTAACTGCATAATATATGCTCATAAAAATAAAGGTGTGTTTGTGGCAGTAAAGAAGGAGACCGATTTTGAATATTGACTTTTTTTTCCCTTTCAGGTTTGCAATGTCTGCATCCGGTAAGTCAGTGCTGTCTCAGTTACAATTTCAAAGTGATTTCTTTGAGGCTATGAAAAGGGGCTTCAGAAGACTATGTTCTCTTAATTAGCTTTTTTTAATCTTCCTCTCTTCGATTTTATTTATGCTCTAGCTTCGTTTATTTTCTTATGTTATATAATGTTGGTACATAGGGAGATTGTATCAAGATATACTGCACGTACGTGATGATTTTGAGAAGCTGGTCTCACAGCTACACATAGCTCTGTTAAAATATCAAGAACAACAATGCAAAAGAATAACAACCAACTCTCAGAAAAGCAATCTCATTTCTTAAAACAGCTTTGCTATGCATAATTTCATTCCTTGCTAAAACATTTGTAAAAGAATCAAACTTTGATGCTCATGTGAAAACTAGACCTAATACTTTTGACCAAGTAATAATGGTAAATTTCTTATTTTCCCAAAACTCAGAATCAAAATAAACTGAAAATAACAACACCAATATTTCCCAGCAACCAAAACATCTCAAAGTTTCTATCTTTTAGCAAAAACACACCTAAAGACACATTGGGTGTGTGAATACGGACTGAATAATTGCTTTGTTTTTGTTTCAGATCAACGTGACTTTTTCTTATTGGTCCATTTGGGTTGAAAGAAACAACCGTGGAAAAAATATGATTTCCAACTAATGAAGTTGATTGAATTAAAAGACCGTGAGCAGGAGCCAGGAGGCAAGTGTTAAATATCAAGATCAAAATACAAAGTATATTCATGAATGATCAATGGTTCTAGAATAACGTATTCTAGCTTCCCACAAGGAATTTATGAGGAAACATCTCTTGGTTCTAGAATTTAAAGTGCATGGACCAAGATGAGTGTGGAAGATTCATGAAGAAGCATTAATTGAAGGTGGTTGAATGGAGCATTAATTAATGAAGTCATCTTGGAATGAAGGAAAAACAAATTTACAAGTGAGTGATTTTTTTTTTATGAACAAGCAAATGAACAAAAATTTACAATTGAATGAAGGATAAAAATTACTCTTATTCATTCGGTGGATAACTTTTTTCAGTCATTCAATTGCAAATATTTGTTCAATAGTTTTTGTACTTGTAGCTGTTTTGTTTCAATTACCCCCATTCATTTGTTTTTTTTTTATTAAATTCGTCATCCATACTTCATTCATTCGGCTTGAGTATAAGTTCTTTCACACTCCGAGCATTTTTGTATGAATATGAAATCTTTTTCAACAAAATAGCCTCGCAATGATATTTCTATGTTGTTTGTTTGGGCTTTCTGGACCTCTATGTAATGTTTATGTAATGAATTAAAGTTCTTGTTTGACAAAAAAAAAAAAACTCTGAAGTCTTGATTTTATTTTGTACTTGTAGCTATTTCAACTCAAATGAAATGTGATAAGGATTTAAGTGAGGCCCTTGTGCAATATATTGAAAATGCTAGATAAATACGACAGAAGCAAGATGATGATTTAAAAACTAGGTTCTTTGCTTGCCCCTCTGTGTTACTACTACAATCGATTATTTGTATATAAGAAAGAAGCTATGCATATAAAGACTGAGCTATTACAACAACATCATATGTTGAGTTCGTGAAGGTGCTAATCAAGCTTGATAAAGGCTTTGGCTTTGGAATTGAGATTAATAGTGAAAATGTCTTAATTACCCCCTAGTGAATTCATTATCATTCTATCTTTAACATCTTTTCTTTTTTTCTTTTTCTTTTTCTTTTTCCGCTTATCTTTCAACTTTTGTTGCCATTTTTCATTTTCATTCACTCCTTATGCAATATGGATAAAACCATTCTCATCAACTTTCCACACTCATCATCCAAACAAATGAACTTTCAAGCGCTTATCATTTCTGACTTCTCAAGATGTGGAACTCTCTTTCAGAAGTTGGGGTGATATCTGCTTTACCACTAGAACTTCCTTTGTTTTTCTTGTGAGGTAGAGCACTTGAAAGCAAAGATTTCTCTTCTAATATTCTTGGGCAGGGTGGAAAGTCGTCCAAGTTATCAAGAGATTGATAGATCATCTTCATCACTGATGATGATGATAAGCTTCTCAGCTTGTGCTATCTTATGAGCATCTCACACATCATTTGTCTTGGTAAGCTTTTCAACCTTCAACACCTTCTTACTTAGTTCCAGGTCTTCTTGGGCCTCATTTAGCTTTGGACCAATGGTGTTCAACTTCACCAAGGCCAAGTTTCGCTCCTTCAAAGCTTGGTTGTACTGTCTAGTCAAGCCAAAGTTCTCTTTGGTCATAATTTCAATCATTGTCTCATATTAGCGCACAAGAGTAGTGGCGTTAGAGCGAACTTGTAGGAAGGAATCAAAATAAGATCAAGTGCATCTGAAAGGATATGAACTTCAACTCGTAAACATCAATCAATATTCAATAGTATCAAACAAATGAAGAGTGTCCACTTCAAGTTGAGAAGTGTGCTAGTTGTTCATAGGAGCATTATATGCGACATTTTAAGTGTTTTCTACTCATTTTGCTAAGTTATTTCCTTTAACTTAATCATATTAACTTAGTTTAGTGTCTTTAGGTACATTTGAGCTACAAACGAAGAAAATGAGCTTTAGGAAGTAAGAATGAAAGAAATAACGGCAAGGAAGAAATGAGGCGCAAAACTGGTCAAGAAATGAAGAAATGAAGTATTCCTAATCTTACTAGGAAAATGAATCGCAGTTGAAATAGGAATCCTGGATCAACTAGGAGACCATATGGCTTCATGATGGAAGATAAATGATATTATGGCAAAATATCTCTAGAAGATAAGAGATATTTTAGGAGGAGTTCTAACTCAATTTGGCTTCTACAACCTAAAAGAGATATTTTGGCAAAAGGAAGAATCTTAATTCAATTTGACTTCTACAACCTAGAAGAGATATTTCCGAAAAAGGAACAGTCCTAATTCAATTTGATTTTTACTTGCTTGTGGAAGATTCCTATTGGTCGAATTATGAAGAAATATCATGACACCAAGCCTATAAATAGGGGAGAGTTAGACATTAAAAAAACCATCTTTCAGACCCTAAATCAATTTCGCAACTCTCTCCCTTTTCTCTCTCAAAATTTCGGCCTCTTTCCTTTGAAGTCGTGAAGCAAGCTCCATCATCTCCATCACATCCTTGCTGTAGCCTCCATCCTCTTGAAGTTCATCTTGCGTTCTTGAAGTTCTTCAAAAGTGTATCCATGTTTATCTTTATTTTGCTTTGGGTTTCCTATGTTTGTAATTCATAACATCTTCTTATTTTGTTTTGTTAGATTCGAAACTTTGTAAGATTAAAGCTTATGTAGTTGATTTTAGTTTTTGAACCATGAAGCATGTGTTAATATTTTAGATTAATTGCGATTTCATTATATGTTCTTGGATGTTTGTTGATTTTGTGCTTCAATCCCACCTTTCATGTTTTCGTGTTCTTTGATGGCCAGCTTAAGATTCGAATTACATAATTGATTCTAGATTAAGATATGCTAGCGTTCTAGGTCTTAATTGCTAAATGGAGAACCTATAGTTCCATAGGTAAATCAACAAAGAGATTTACATGCTTGATTAGCGTTCTAACTTGTGTGTTCTTCTTAAATTAATCAAACTTTTTTGGCTCTTATTGCGTTAAGTGTGTTTTGTTAGGGATTTGATCATTCACTAGCATTGCATGTTTAATAGGGTTAACTATGGTGCGTTCATCTAGTTAATCCAACTAAGGAAGGTAATAAAAACTTTGTATGCGTTCATCTCTGTTCTTGTTTGATTTCTTTCTATGACATATTTTGATTCGTGATTTATGTTTGATAACTTGTTTATGTGTTAATGGTTGTTAATTAAATCTCTACTAACTCCATTCATCTACTTCTATCTTGATTCTTGGTTTGATCGATCATTGTAATTAGTTAATTAGATTAGAATACAAACTTTTTAAAACCCCTTTTACCATGTAATTTTTGTAAGTACCCTATACTTATGAATAATAATTCTTTCTTTGACGTTTAATTAACATGAGTGCCCTCAATCCCCAGATAGAACGATCCCTACTTGCTATATACTAACAACTGACAACAGGGTTAATTTTGAGCACTCATTCTGAACGCATCAATTGTTAGGTAGCAAAACAAGTGTGAGAGAGTTTCCTTCAAGTTGTGTATCTCTTGCACCCACCTATTGTTTCATAGTGGAAGTTCTTGTTGTTACTGCTCTGTAGACATAGGCACCTTGTTGAACGACATTATCCGATGTTCCCTTTTCATTACTCTTTTATCTCTTTGCATATTCATCTTTTTGTAGTTGGAGTTGTTACTTCCATTCTATTACTTTTCCCAGTAGTGGTATCAAAGCTCTTGGTTCATGAGGCATTAGAATAGAAGGTTCAAGAGTACCATGATCTTACTCAACCACTCTAATAAGATTACATGGAAGCCAAGAATGGAGAATATTTTTTATTGCAAAGATCTGTATGAGCTAATTGAAGGAGAAAAGGCCAAGCCGGAAGGAACTTTGGATGCGAATTGGATGAAGATGAACCACAAAGCCATCGTTCATATCCGTGAATGAGTGGATGATATTTTCTGCAGCATGTATAATACATAGAGGATATAACATTATATACTAGAAATTTGTTGAATGGAATATTTGATGTCATTGGACTCATGGAAAAAATGTCATTGTACATATTCAGGCAAAAGTTCCAAACAAGGTTGAACTGGAACTAAAAAAAAAAAAACACAAGATAAATAATAGATGCACAGAATGTCACAAACACAACACAAGGAATCAAAAGTTCCAAACTCTGCCTCATATTCCCAAACTCCACAATTTTTGGATCTAAGATTCACAATGGTCTAGTATAGTAGAGTCTAGTCTACATCATACCAACCAACCCAACACATGAAGCAATTAAATGCACATTGACGGTTACCAAACGTTCCTGATTAAAGCTTGGAAATATCTTCATGCATTGAATGCCCATAAAAGGTAATATACAGTGTTAGGTTTAACTGCATAATAAATGCTCATAAAAACAAAGGTGCGTTTGTGACCGTAGAGAAGGAGACTGATTTTGAATCTTGGCTTTTTTTTTCTTTCAGGTTTGCAATGTCTGCATCCAGTAAGTTGTTGCTTTCTTAGTTACAATTTCAAAGTGATTTCTTTGAGTTGGCCTCAGGAGACTATGTTCTCTTAATTAGCATTTTTTAATCTTCCTCTCTTCGATTTTATTTATGTTCTAGTGTAACGTCCCGAACTTAAATTTATCCGTTTACTAGTCATTTGGATGGTAAACAATAATTACTTTCACTTTTTACTCTATTTCGATACTTTTAGTGGCCCTAAAAGTTGACTTTTTGTTCGGGTCAAAATTTGAGAAAATGTTCTTCACGAAAGTTGTAGAGGACATTAAACCGAGCGCGTGCATATGTGATACATAAAAATCGGAGTTCGTATGCGAAAGTTATAAGCGAAATACTAAATTTACTGTTTATGGTAGATAATATAAATTCAAACTTTTTACTGTGCGGGTAAATATTTTTTTTCCTCTCTTTTTCTTCCCCCCTCTCTCTCTCTCTCTCTCTCTCTCTCTCTCTCTCTCTCTCTTCTCCCTCTCCCTCCCCACGTCGGCCTCCCCTCTTTTTTTTCCTCTCTTTTCTTGATTTCTTCTCCGTCCGACTACAGATTTGAGTGAAACTGGCAGCTGCGGACTCGTCTCGACCTCCTCTTGACGCTGGCGGTGGTGGCTCACGGTGGCTTAGCCGAAAAACCACGCATCGAGCCTTGAAAGTTTACTATAGCAAATCAAGTCAACGTCGATTTCTCCCGATTCTGGTCACCCCATACGGCAAAGTTGAATCATTTGGAAGCGCCTTGGGCTGTAGATGTTATACCTAGAGTCTTGTCCAGCGATTTGAGGCGTGGAGGAGGAATCGAAGATTTGAAATTCTGGGTTACTATTCACGGTTCGGGTTCAATTTTCCCTTTAATTGTTGAGGTACTTCCGCTCATTTTCTGACTTGGTCACAGTTGAAAGAATTAATGGGTCTGTTGAGGATGTGCTACTGCCCAATTTTGGTGTCCATTGGAGTTGGTGGAGGTGGCGGTGGATAGGGTAGCTTTTTAATTCCAATTTCCTGCTATTTAAATTCTATAATTATCCTAGAGCTTATTTATGAAATTTGGTGAGGATTGGTGGAGTTGTGAATCGGTTATGAATTTTTAAAGATTTGGATTTCTGTTAATGTTAATTGAGAATTCAATTATCAGATTTCCCCCATAATTGTTATATAGTCTGAATTGACGATTGAGAAATTTTGATGAAGTTTGGTTGGATGTGGAAGAGAATTGGAGAAGTTGAGGATATGGGTTTTGGGATTGAATTTTAATTATCACAAAAGTTATTTCTTTCCATCCGGTAATTATTTATGTACGATTAATTGTGTACAGGACGAGGTACCTACTCATCAGTCGACGAGGATCCTTATACGTGGATACCACGTTAGCTGTATACCATGAGTGGATGTTTGATTTAAATATTGCATGCAATTATTTTCTGAATTAAGAATTTATTTAAATTATCTTTTTAAATATTTGAGCATATTATCTGAGTTTTTAAATATTGAATTATTTGTCGATTGGTAATTCGAATTGAAGTTTGTTATGATCGATTTTTGAATTTGTGATTTATATTGAATTTCGATGAAATATTTTTTGAGGTGATTTCCGAAATTATTTATATTTCCATTCGTCGATTCTGAGATTTCTGAAAAGTTTTGAAAAATAGGATTTTCGAGAGAAATTTACTCATCTATTATTCCTCGTCTATTTATTTATGAATTCGAGAATATTTTGGCTTGCGGGGCCACGTCAGTGATATTATTTCTTTTCTTGTGAAACATTGGGGAAGCCTTTCTGATTTTTGATTTTCGTGATTTTAACCCACCATGTCTGGGTCGTATATTTTATTGCTAGCTAGCCTATTAGTACTCCTCCGCGCTTACTCTGTGTTTGGGGGTGAGTTGAGCAGAGCATGAGATGCTCAAGAGTGTGGGACACTCCGACCCGAGTCTAGGAGGCTCCCTTATTCGTATGGTGACGACTTCTTCCCCATACTTTGTTCTTACTTGATTAGCGGGGCTAGTCTGTTTTCTTTTGGACCAGTGAGGCTGGCGTGTTCTCATTAGTTTTATAGCTTAAAGAAATGTATTTTACAAATGTTGCATGCATCGAGATTTTTAAAGGAATAAACGTGGGAAAATATAAACTTCTTTGTTTTACTATTACTTGTTTTGTCCACTCACGCTAACATATTTTTAAATTACTTTCCCCTGGGCCCTTCGCTTTCTTTTGCCCAGTCTGCATAGCATCTGCTGCTTTGGTTTTCATATTGTAGGTTAATCGTTGAACCTACTTTTAATATGAATTCTTTTTCTCTTTTAGATTGCTCTGATAACCTATGGGACTGTCACGCCCCAAATTTTAAAATAAACATTCAAACTCCGAAACATAAAATTTACCACAACTCAAAATAATCATCCTGAAAATTTCTTTTCTTAACAACTTCACCACCCGAAATAAAAATCAAAACCGAATTTAGTCTCGGTTAATTATTACAACTCAAATCCAAAATGAACTATAAAGCTCTAAATGAGCGTACACACCTCACTACTAAATGAAATAACAAAAACTGTTGTAACACCTAAGCAGCTCGGTCACCTCCCTGGTTATCCTGACCTGCAGGAATATCCGCTACACCATTTGAATAGTGTACCGGGATTGCAACAACACAAAACCCGGTAAGCTTATGAAAGCTCGTATGAGTAAAAGAAAAGACTGTTGTTTAATTTAATCATAATCAATTCTACTCAAGTCAACACTCAAACATTTCTACAACCACGAAGTACTAACAATCTCAATCAAATACCAAATCAATAAATCAAGACAACCCAAACTCACATCTTTCTTCACAAAACCTCAACATCGTATTTATAAAAATACGGTACATGACAGACTAGAGCTCTAACTGAATCGTAGCCCGTCACCTGGCCTAGGTTATGGCATCCGACATATTTATCATTATCGTATTTCATCAATATGTATATTTAGATACATATTTAGAACGTCCGATAATTTCACATACTCAACCAATCGTATCTCATCATCCACCCAGGATTAGAGCATCCGATTACCCCACACCGGTCACTACGTCGACCCTAAACCCATAAATGAGTACAACATATAATATCACACACTGAAATCAACCCAACCAAGATACCCAATATTATTATGAAATTATACAATTGAAATATAATCAATTCAACAATTCAACTCAATCATGTCACCACTCAAAAATCCACTCATCAATAAATATTTTCCACGTAAATATATATATACATAATCATCCACTCAGGAATGACCACTAATACCATCTATAGTTAACACAAGAAAATCGTGAAATTCATTTGTATAATTAAAATTCATTTTACTTACCTATGGACCGTGGTGATTCAAGTCCATGTAATTTAAAAAAAAAAATATTAAATACGTAATATTTTTTTCACACAATTTCCAAAAATAAATAAACTTAAACAATCGGTTCGTAATATGAACCACGTGAGTTTTACTCACCTCGAAATTCCCGCTGCGTCTTCAATACAATTACAATTAAAGCCGAAATAGCCCACTTAATTACAATCCGTCAATCACCTAATCAAATGTGATTTGAATTTAGCCAATAATTCCAAAACATAATTGAACTACCATTTAACGGCCGGATTCTAATTTACAATAATATCCGACGAGCAGATTCTCACGAATCGCTCCCCTAATTACCGTTTTGCACATATACGAAGATCCAACGGTTGGATCTTCGCCCATGACCATACAAAGCCTCTGGGACAGTCATATGATCATCATATCAAAATTATAAGTTCATCTGACGGTCCTAATTCCACAAATCATATATCGAACGATCGAAATCGATCGAAATCTCAAAATTCATAACTAATTCATACGATATCCGAAAAATGCGTATAATACGCCAAAATGATCATATTGAAACATAGAATCATAAAATGGACAGAAACCAAATTTTAGACATCCGGAGGTGGCTGGAAAGGGCCGCCGGAGTTAGGGACAGAGCCGCCGCCGACCACCACCAATGGTGTCGGGGCTAAGTTTGTCCCATTCGTTTCATCATTCTGAGCAACTTTCATAACTAGCACAAGACCAAAAAATGACGGGAAGGGATCGAAAAGTACCAATTACAGTCGGCGGCCGGAAATTTTCCAGAAACCGGCGAGCTTGAAAACCGACATGAAAACTGCAACCTCATGCCTCTATCTCTTCTGGAAACTCGTTCAGAACTACCTTGCGAACTGAACAAGCCAAGAATCACAAGAAACGATCGTGTATAGCTCGAGATATTTGGATCGAAAGTTGGTTTTTCGATCCACACGGGGTCGAGCTCCGACGAACGTGAAAACATTCGACCCAGTTCCGGTCATTCTTGGTGCTTGTAGAGGAAGTTGAGGCAAGCTCAATGAGCTAAGAATCAAGTGAAATGGTGGTCTGTAGCTCGAGATATCGAGATCGAACCGAAAACGAACCTTTTCGGTTCAGGCCGTGCCGCCGCCGCTGCCGGCCGTGTTGCGGCGCAAGGCTGCCTCTGGCAGCTGCGCAAGGTCGAGGCGAAGCTCCTGGAAGTGGTTGCAGCGCGAGAGGTGGCCGGAGGAGAGGATGGGAGGGTGCCCTGTTTTTGCTTGCGTTTCGGCCGAGAGGAAGGAGACGACGCGAGAGAGAGAGAGAGAGAGAGAGAGAGAGAGAGAGAGCTACAGTGGTTTCCAAAAACATAAATGGAGGCCGCACCAAAAAGGAAATTTCCCAAAAAAATTCTAGGGTTTTTTCTATATATACCCGTTTCGGAAAATATTCTAAATTCAATAACTAATTCAGAAAAAATCCGATCTTTGTGTTCCGCACGTGTACGGACTCGTATCGATGAGCTCTACAACTTTCATTAAGGAAGTTTCTCTAAATTTTGCACGTAGAAAAAGTCGATTTCTCAAACTGAGCATTTCGAGCTTTTTGTTAAAAATAATCGTTTCGGAACTTCAATAATTCAAAAAGTGAATTATTATCGAATAATATTCGTGAAATCGCATAATAATCGTTCAACACAATTACTCGAATTTAAAATGAAAATTACGGGTATTACAGGGACAAATGTTGTAAACTTTGGGGAGTTGTATTTGTGTATTTGGCGTTATGTTGTATGGTTCAGATCTCAATTGGTTGTTGTGGAGTTGTTGTGTTTCGGGTAGCAGGGTGGCTCCAAAAGAATAAGGAAAGCTTATTAGTAGTGTGAATGTATTTCTATAGGTTTTGGGTAGTCCATTTTAGGGGTGACTCTGCTGAATTTTCGGTAGAGTTATTCCTAAGGTAGGCCCCACAGGCCCGCCTCGGATTTCAGGGTGAAATTCGGGGCGGGTCCTGTCATCTAGCTTCGTTTATTTTTAATGTTATATAATGTTGTTACTTAGGGAGATTGTATCAAAATATACTACACGTACATGATGATTTTGAGAAGCTGGTCTCACAGCTACACACAACTCTGTTAAAAATAGTATCTATGCTCCTAAACATGATCCTGAATTATGTTGTGCAACCTTTAGAGTCTCTAGTAGTTAATTCTCAATCTTTAGAGCCATCAAATAATATCTATGCTCCTGAACGTGATCCTGAATTATGTTGTGCCATATGGAAACGTCAAACGAATGAGCATGATAGTATTCGAAAAGCCAATATTTTGTCAGGTCTATTTCAACTTGAGTTAATGTTTCCATTCACATAACATGGGGGTCAGCAACATAAATTTCAGTCTTCTTGGTTCAAGGGTAATCCATGGCTTGAATATTCAATTGCTCTTGATAGAGCATATTGCTTCCCTTGTTTTCTTTTTAACATTGAAGATTTTCACCATCAAGTATTCACTGTTTAAAACTTGGAAGCTCCTGGAATGCAGGATATTTTAGGAAAGTTATAAACTTTTTCAAGAATGAGTGTGGAAGTTGATGGAGTTGTCTTGAAAAATACTCCTACAAATGCCAAGTATATTAGTCCATCAATTTAAAAGCAAATCCTAAATATTCTTGGTAATAAAGTGAAGAACAAGATACGTGAAGAATTTGGGGATTCCAAATATTGTATTCTTATTGATGAAGCTTTATACACATTTGGTAAGGAACAAATGACCGTTATTCAATTTTGAGATTTGTTGATTCTTAAGGTATGGTATGAGAACGATTTTTTAATATTATGAGTGTTCCTAACACTACCTCACAAACTCTTAAAAATGAAATCTCGAAAGTAGTTACTAAGTGCAATCTTCAAGTGAGAAATATGTGTGTTCAGGGATATAATTGTGCTAGCAATATAAGAGGTACTTATAATAGGTTAAAAACATTGTTTCTTGAAGAGTGTTCTTATGCAGATTTTGTGCATTGTTTTGCTCACCGTTTGCAATTGACATTGAATGCTACATCTCATCTTGGGGTGCATGACATTTGACAATTTTTTTCAACATTGAGTTTAATTGTGAATTTTGTTGATTCTTCTGCCAAACGTCATTCTGCATTGAAAGCTGCAAGAAATGAAGAAATTTCAAATTTGGTAGCTTGTGGCGAACTTCAAATAGGTACTGATGCTAATCAAATTTCTACCATGCAACGTGCTGGTGCTACTCAGTGGAGCTCACATTTATGTTCTATTAAGAGTTTAATAGAACATTTATGTTCTATTCAACAGAAAAAAACTCTTAATGATATGATTGAGCAAGCACCCTTAGAATTGCAAAGACAATCTAAGGTTGTTCTTAAAGCTATGGGGTCTTTTGATTTTGTATTCTACTTATTTCTAATGCACAAAGTAATAAAAATTACTGAAGTTCTTCAACGGACATTGCAGCGAAAATCTCTTGACTTTGTACATGCTGTGAACTCTATTGGACTTATAAGGCTACTTCTTCAGAATATGAGAGAAAAAGGCTGAGATGATTTGGTAAGAGATGTGATTGCGAAAAGCATGATATTGATATGCTTGATATGAATGCTTGTTATAAGGATGGTATAGGTCGTCATTGCCAACAAAGAGATTTCATTACGGTTGAGCTATAATTAGATGATGGTGAAATGTTTGCTCTAGAATTAGATTGTGCATATTATAAAAAAAATAATGCATAGTGATCTAAAATTTCAGAATTTGGAATCCATTTTTGATTTGTGCCGCAACTTGGGTCAAACAAGGAAGCCAGAATTTTTCCCTATGCTTTGTAAATTGATTTGTCTAATTTTGACTATTCATGTTTTTACGGCAACCATTGAAATAGTATTTTCAGGTATGAACGTTGTTAAGAATAAATTTGGAAGCAATATGGAAGATGAGTTGCTTAGTGATTGTATGGTTCTTCACATTGAGAAAGAATATGTTGAATCTATTGACAATGAGTCGGTGATTGAAGAGTTTGAAGCTTCATGTACTCGTAAAGTTAGATTTAGTTAGTTTACACTCTTGTATCATAGTGCATTGCACATTTATTTTATTGTTGAGTTTGTTCTTTAATTTTGTATGTACATTTGAGGGGTAAGGCTCATTATGTCCGTCACATCTCAATTTTTTATTTTTTTAGATGTAACTCATACTTCAATTATGGAAATAAATTTCCGTATTCGAAATATGAAAAATTTGAAAAGAACAATGCTCGATTGGGTTCCGAAATTGAAACACAACATTTATTACATGAGGGCTTTACACCAACAGCTACAAACAAAAAACCAACTATAATCCAAGCTCTTATTTAGGAACCCAAAAATGATCAACAACACAATGCATATCACATTATTAAAAACATCCTTGTAGGAAAATAACGTCAAAATATTTATTCGTCACCTGCAAAATGGTTAAAGGGATAAGCATAAATTGCCCAGTAGGAGGATAAAACATCTCTAAATATTATAGATTAGAAATAATAATAATGAATGGATGCAGCTATTTTCTATTTCCGATAATCCACATTGCAAAATAAACTTAGTCTACATGTCTCATACCATGTATTTTACCACGAAGGTGACTTAGAATATTCAATGATATGAACTATCCCCTAGCCCTCTTTTGCTAGTCATCTTGTCCATTCCCCTTTCGCCAATCCCGAACCCTTTCAATATCCTATACTAATTATGCATAAACAAATGGGCATACCTGGAATCTGGTACCTGTTAAGGTTATAAACTCAACTACGCAAAAGATAAATTATCAACATACTTATTCCAATAGCATTACACATATTATACTTCATATGTCTTACTGATGCATCAGTTCATCATATATACTTTGAAAATGTAAGTGTATTCAATATTCAACCCTTCCAAACAAGCAGAACAAAGAACATATATACATACAACCATGTAAACAAACATCCAATACCAACATAGAGGCTCCCCAAGTTTCCCCTACATTGATCGATTTTCACGTTAAGTATTCGGATGGAAACAAATTTCTATTGAAACAATGGAATTCATTAGTTCCACACACATAGAATTAAATCAGAGCTCAGCTAAAATACTTTGAAAATCTAAGCAGTGGGTTGTTTTGACCAAAACAGGTTTACTTGACAAACTTAAAAACTGCAGTTTTCTGACCCAGTCTCATTTACGTTAAAAACTATACAAATTTGTTAAGGATCTGCTTTCATGGCCTTCCAATGAATTGTAGTTGATATCTAAAGAAACTCTCAGAGTTTAAATCTCCTGAAAAAGATTTTTCTAGAATTAGTTATGAATTTTTAAAGCTTAGCTACACTTTCATGTTTTTTTTTTGGCAAAAACTGCTGTTGTGTGCTTATTTCTTCTATTGTAACTTTCTAAAACTCTAATTTGTATAAACTTCCAGTACTGAAAATAGACATTCTAATGTTTCAAAGAAAAGAGACACAATTTCAACAAGGCTTTAAATGATGAGTTAAGGCTCTGTACAATTAACTCTAAAACTGCATATTTTTCCTACTTGATGATGGCCTCTTCTTATGTCAAACTCTGCTGATCTATGTTTTCCAACAACTCAAAAAGCTCTACTGACCAAAGGAAACTACAAAACAGAAATCAAAGTGATTTTAGTTTCTTATTTGAATAATTTCAACAACCTTTGGTGTAAACTATTTATATGAGAATTGGTGAAATCAAAATGAGAAAAAAGTTTTACTCAGTAACAACAAACTAATAAAGAAGGTCTTATAATAGCTTAAGGAGTTTGAAATCAGAAACATAACCTAATTTGCAAATTGAATTAACCATCAAAACTAACAAAGAATTTATCAAATCAGGAAAAGAATCATACCTGACTTCTTACTCTCCACTTCTAAGACACTAAATCTCTTTCTCCCTTGCTTATTTACATATATAGCAACTTAAGGAACCATATGGAAAACACAGATGGCTCATCCTATTTATAGTTTCTGGAAATTTCTCGAAAGGAGGTGAAAACGTAAAATTTCATATAGGTCTAACAGAAGCAAAATGAGATATTCTAATTGAAACTTTACCCATATAGGTACTAGACAAGCCACCTCCATATATCTAGAGTTTCAGCTCCTGATTTTAGGGTTCCAGCTTCTGCTTCATAGCTTTGGGGAATCACCAATTCTGAAACTTGTTTTCCAATGCCTTTAACACCACCTACTTGCTCATGGCGGTAGCTATAGCTTTTATGCTTTTCTAACGTGGTCTCTAGTGTATTCAGATTGAAGAGAATCTGAAGATGAAGAACATGGTAAAGAGAAAAGACAAAACTTTAAGTTTAGGATCAGTGTTTGATCTAGCTTGGTCCTTGAAATTTTTCTATAAGCTGTTAAGCCAATTGGGTTTGGGTTTTGGGCGAAATACTTGGGCTACAACTTTTTTTACTTAAACCCAAAATCATCTCTATATTTCAGCATATATATATAAACACAAATATATACAATATATATATATAACTGAACGGTTAAGATGTGAATGTGTGATCGAAAAGTGGGGAAAAACACAAAATCTGTACGTTTTTGCTTAGGTGCAGATATCCGCACATGAGCAAGGTTATATATATCGCACCTAAGCAAAAACGTACGGATTTTGTGTTTTTCCCCACTTTTCGATCACACATTCACATCTTAACCGTTCAGTTTTTAGGTCCTAATGTATAGATCGCCTCTGCAAAATTTCAGCCAATTTTGGTGATCGTTAAGGCATCCAAAACTGCAATTTACACGAACGAACCGGAACCGTTTGTATATATTGTTGTAATTTGCAGTTTTGAATGCCTTAATGATCACCAAATTGGCTGAAATTTTGCAGAGGTGATCTATACATTAGGATCTAAAAACTAATCGGTTAATATGTGTAACTGTGATCGAAAAGTGGGTCAAAACTGGAAATCCGTACGGATCGAATAACTGCGGACGTCCGCAGTGGAGAACCGTTGTATACATATATATATATATATATATATATATATAAATAAAGGATAACAAATAGTTTAGCAAAACCATTAAAATTTAAGAAATTTAGTTTGCTAACTTATTTTTCAGAAAATGAGAAATATCACCGATGGTCACTGAGTTATGACTTATTCGACACTTAACTCACTGTATTTTCAACAATATCACTTAACTCACTCAGTTTTACATCCGTCTTTCACTTAACTCACTGTCGTTAATTCTACCGTTAGAAGCCGTTAAAATTGAGGGTATATTTGTCAAAACACTTAAAAATCATTTTTAACTTTAAGAAACTACTTTTATTAGACTTTTTTTAAATTTCTGAAATTTCTAATAAAAAATGATTTTTTTAACTTAAATATAATTTGAAAAAAAAAATTGTCTTTTAAAAAAAATTAGAAATGCATTTTTTAGTGTTTAGACAAATATACCCTCAATTTACATTTATCAGACTTTTTAAAATTTTTGAGATTTCAAATCAAAAATGATTTTTTTAACTTAAATATAATTTGAAAAAAAAAATTGTTTTTTTGAAAAAAAAATTAGAAATGCATTTTTTTGGTGTTTAGACAAATATACCCTCAATTTTAATAGCTTTTAACAGCATAATGAACGACAGTGAGTTAAGTGAAAGACGGATATAAAATTGAGTGAGTTAAGTGATATTATTGAAAATACAATGAGTTAAGTGTCGAACAAGTCATAACTTAGTGACCATTGGTGATGTTTTCCCTTCAGAAAATTTAAAGTCGTCATAATGTCCCCTGACTAAGTGTATATTTTTTTTTCAATTAATAAAATTTTCTCGCACTGTCAAGATTCTCCACTATTTTATTTCCTTTGTTGAGAAGTTCGAACCCCACCAAGATTATAATCTTGGATCCGCCACTGATTCAGACCTTTATGTTGTATGATGCAAAGTTGATAATTGTAATCGAGGAACGTTAATACTACAAGAGAAACAAACTAGTTTGGATAGTCTGAGTGTCACAGATAAATTCATGTTGACACCCCCAAGAATTTTTTGAATAATAGAGTCTGATTTAAGAGCATGATAATTTTCCAGAGTTACTCCTATATGATAAAAGACTAAACTACAAATGTTTAAAACCATGTAAGTGACATCTTTATCAACTTGGAGTAAGGTTAAACCATCAAAAATTTTAGCTCCAGACACTTTATAATAATATCTAATAGGTTCAAGATAATAAGGATCTTTGTTGTATCCTAGCTCTTTTACCATCAAGTTTATTTTAGGCATTGACATCTGATCTTTGTCACAAAAATCAAACGAAGCTACGTTACCCTTTACGTAACAATTTGAAGTTAGGGACCATCATAATAAAAACCGATGAAAATGTCACGCCCCAAATTTTAAAATAACAATTCAAAATCCGAAACATGAAAATACTACAACTCGAAAATAATCATCCTGAAAATTTCTTTTCTTAACATACTCACCACACGAAATAAAATCAAACCGAATTTAGTCTCAGTTAATTATTACAACTCAAATTCAAAATGTAATGTAAAGCTCTAAATGAGCATACACACACCTCACAACTAAATAAATAACAAAACTGCTGTAACACCTAAGCAGCTCGGTCACCTCCCTGGTTATCCTGACCTGCAGGAATATCCGCTACACCATTGAATAGTGTACCGGGATTGCAACAACACAAAACTCGGTAAGCTTATGAAAGCTTGTATGATTAAAAAAATGAACTGTTACTTAATTTAATCTCATTTATTCCCACACACAGCAACACTCAATAATTTCCACATATGCAATTAATAACAATCTCAATCAACACCAATTCAATATATCAAGACAACCCCACTCACAACTTTCCCCACAACTCTCATCATCGTATTTATAAAAATACGGTACTTGACAGACTAGAGCTCTAACTGAATCGTAGCCCGTCACCTGGCCTAGGTTATGGCATCCGACATATTTATCAATTATTGTATTTCATCAATATGTATACCTATATACATATTTAGAACGTCCAATAATTCCACATACTCAACTAATCGTATCCCATCATCCACACTAGGATTAGAGCGTCCGATTACCCACACCGGTCATTACGTCGACCCTAAACCCATAAATGAACACAACATATAATATCACATACTGAAATCAACACAACCAAGATACACCATATTATTATGGAATTACACAAATTGAAATAAAATCAATTCATCAATTCTACTCAATCATATCATCACACAACATTCCACTCCTCAATATATATTTTCCACGTAAATATATATATACGTAATCATCCACTCAGGAATGACCACTAATACCATCTATAGTTCACACAAGAAAATTATGAAATTCATTTGTATAGTTAAAATTCATTTTACTTACCTATGGACCGTGGTGATTCAAGTCCATGAAATTTTAAAACAAATATTTAATCCGCAAATATTTTTCACACAATTACCAAAAATAAATAAATTAAAATGCTCGGTTCGTAATATGAACCACGTGAGTTTTACTCACCTCGAAACTCCCGCTGCGTCTTCAATATAATTATAGTTTATAATTAACGCCGAATAGCCCACTCAAATAAAATCAGTCAATCACCTAATCAAATGTGATTCGAATTTAGCCAACAATTTCAACACATAATTTAACTACTAATTAACGGCCAGATTCTAATTTACATTAAAATCCGACGAGCGGTTTCTCACGAATCGCTCCCCTAATTACCGTTTTTCACATATACGAAGATCCAACGGTCGGATCTTCGCCCATGACCACACAAAGCCTCTGGGACAGTCATATGATCATCATAAAAAATTTACAAGTTCATCCGACAGGTCATAATTTCACAGATCAAAAATCTAACGATCGAAATCACAAAATTCATAACTAATTCATACGATATCCGAAAAATACGTATAATACGCCGAAATGATCGTATCGAAACATAGAATCATAAAATGGACAGAAACCAAATTTTAGACCTTCGGAGGCAGCCGGAAAAGGCCGTCGGAGTTAGGGACAGAGCCGCCACCGACCACCGCCAATGGTGTAGGGGCCGAGCTTGTCCCCTTCGTTTCATCATTCTGAGCAACTTTCATAACTAGCACAAGACCTAAAAATGACGGGAAGGGATCGAAATTACCGATTTACAGTCGGCGGCCGGAAAAAATGCAGAAACCGGCGAGCTTGAAAACCGACGTGAAAAATGCAACCTCAGGCCCCGATCCCTTCTGGAAACTTGTTCAGAACTTCCTTGCGAACTCAACAAGCCAAGAATCACAAGAAACGATCGTGTATAGCTCGAGATATCTTGATCGAAAGTTTCGGTATTTCGATCCGTTCGGGTCGAGCTCCGACGAATGTGAAAATGTTCGACCCAGTTCCGGCCCTTCTTGGTTCTTGTAGAGGAAGTTGAGACGAGCTCAATGAGACAAGAATCAAGTGAAATTGTGGAGTGTAGCTCGAGATATCGAGATCGAACCGAAATCGGCCCTTTTCGGTTCGGGCCGTGCCGCCGCCGCTACGGGCCGCGCCGCCTTGTAAAACTGCCTCCGGGAGCTAGAGCAGCTGGAGACGAACGCCTGGGACTTGGTTTGAGGTCGAGAGGTGGTCTGTGGAGGGAGAACAATTAAGGAGAAATTTTCTCTCCTTTTCGGTCGAGAGAGACGGTGAGAGAGCTGAGAGAGAGAGGAAGCCTAGTTTTTTTCCAGAAAAAGAAAGAAGAAGAGAAAGAGAGGAACCGGTAGAAAAAAATTAGGGTTTCCAAAATTTTTCTATATATACAAGTTCGGAAAACTTCTAAATTCGATAACTAAATCAGAAAAAATCCAATCTTTGTGTTCCGCACGTGTACGGACTCGTATCGACGAGCTCTACAACTTTCATGAAGGAAGTTTCTCCAAATTTCGTACGTAGAAAAAGTCGATTTCTCAAACCGAGTATTTCGAGCTTTTCGTTAAAAAAATAATTGTTTCGAAACTTCAATAATTGTAAAAATGAATTATTATCGAACATAAGTCGTGAAATCGCATAATAATCATTCGATACAATTACTCGAATTTAAAATGAAATTTGCGGGTATTACAATCTACCCCCCTTAAAGGAATTTCGTCCCGAAATTCAAGTACCCAATTCCCCAAAAAGCTGTGGATACCTCGTCCTCATGTTAGATTCTAACTCCCATGATGCATCACCCTCATCATGATGACTCGACAACACTTTCACGAGATCAACCTCTTTCCTACGAAGTTTCTTTGTAGACCTATCCAAGATACGAACAGGTTCAACCACAAACGTCACATCCGGGTTCACTTCGATCGTACCGTGGTCAATTACGTGAGACTCGTCTCGAACATACTTCCTGAGCAGAGACACATGGAAGACATTGTGCACACCCGACATGCTAACAGGTAAAGCAAGACGATATGCCAAGTTACCAACCCTTTCTAGAATCTCAAAGGGTCCAACATACCTCGGTGCGAGTTTCCCCTTCTTGCCAAATCTCACCACACCTTTCATAGGTGAGACTTTCAAGAACACATGATCACCTGTCTCAAACTCCAACGGTCTCCTCTTCAAGTCAGCATAACTCTTCTGTCTACTCTGAGCGGTTCGGATTTTGTCCCGAATAGTAGTGACCTTCTCTGTAGTCTCCTGTACAATCTCTGGACCAATGAGCCCTTTATCCCCTGCTTCCGCCCAACAGATAGGAGTCCTACATGGTCTACCATAAAGAGCCTCATATGGAGCCATACCGATACTTGAGTGATAGCTATTGTTGTAGGCAAACTCTACCAATAGCAGATGATCGGCCCAACTACCCTTAAAATCAAGAACACACGCTCTGAGCATGTCCTCCATCACTTGATTCACTCTCTCGGTCTGTCCATCTGTTTGTGGGTGAAATGCAGTGCTCATAGCAAGAGACGTACCAAATGCCTTATGGAACCTGCGCCAGAATTCTGAAGTGAATCGAGCATCACGATCAGATACAATCGTCACAGGTACTCTATGAAGCCTCACTATCTCGTTCACGTACAACTTACACAATGCATCACCTGAGTACATTTTTGCCACCGGAAGGAAGTGTGCTGATTTAGTCAACCGGTCAACAATCACCCAAATCGAGTCATAACTTTGCCTGGATCTGGGCAATCCAGTCACAAAGTCCATAGAGATATCTTCCCATTTCCAAACAGGAATCGATAAGGGGTTCAGCATTCCTGCTGGTCTCTGATGCTCTGCCTTCACCTGTTGACAGGTAAGACACTTCAACACATGTTCCGCCACATGCCTCTTCATACCATACCACCAAAACTGCCTTCGTAGATCCATATACATTTTAGTACCTCCTGGATGTATGGTATATTGAGACCTATGTGCTTCCCGCATGATCTCCTCCCTGAGGTTATTAACACTCGGTACATACAATCTCCCTCGAAATCTCAACCCTCCATCAGCCCCAATCATCCACTCAGAAGGACCCTCCACATCCGGGTCAACAGTCATCTCAGCAATCCTCGCCTGAGTAAACTCATCAAGTGTCTGACCCTGAATGATCCTAGAGATCAAGGTGGGCTGTAAGGTGATACTACCGAGAAAGATTCCCTGTCCTGCTCCTGCGGGCATAAGGTCGAATTCAGATGCAGCTTCTAACATGCGCCACTCCCGCACCATAATCGATGCCATGATTACCCGCGGTTTCCTACTCAGAGCATCCGCCCCTACATTCGCCTTTCCGGGATGATATTCCAAGGTGAAATCATAGTCCTTAATGAGCTCCATCCATCTCCTCTGCCTCATGTTCAATTCCTTCTGGGAAAATAAATACTTCAAACTCTTATGATCAGAAAAGAGTTCAAATTTCTCACCATAAAGATAGTGCCTCCAAATCTTCAAGGCAAACACCACTGCTACTAGCTCTAGATCATGAGTAGGGTAGTTCCGCTCATGTACCTTCAACTGTCTAGAACCATAAGCAACAACACTACCATTCTGCATCAACACACACCCCAAACCCTGATGAGATGCATCGCTGTAAATGACTAATCCACCACCACTAGTAGGAATAGTCAACACCAGAGCTGTAGTCAATCTAGTCTTCAGCTCAATGAAAGCCTTCTCACACTCATCCGACCATACGAACTGATTGTCCTTCCTGGTCAATTTGGTCAAAGCCGAAGCAATACCAGAAAACCCTTCAATGAAGCGCCTATAATAACCGGCCAATCCAAGGAAGCTACGGATTTCTGTAACCGTAGTAGGGCGACTCCAACTCATCACTGCTTCAACCTTCGAAGGATCCACAGAAACTCCATCCTTCGAGACCACATGACCAAGGAACTTGACTTCACTCTGCCAGAAGTCGCACTTCTCGAACTTGGCAAATAGTTTCTGCTCTCTCAATGTCTGCAGCACTATCCGCAGATGTCTCTCATGCTCCGCTGACGACCTTGAATAAATCAAGATATCGTCCACGAACACTACCACAAACTGATCCAAGTAAGGACTGAACGTACGGTTCATCAAGTCCATAAATGCTGCGGGGGCATTCGTGAGACCAAAAGGCATGACAAGAAACTCAAAATGTCCATACCTGGTCCTGAACGCAGTCTTTGGAATATCTTCCTCCTTCACCCTCAACTGGTGATATCCAGACCTCAAGTCAATCTTCGAGAACACAGTAGCTTCTCTAAGCTGATCGAACGAGTCATCAATCCTAGGTAAAGGGTACCTATTCTTGATGGTCACCTTGTTCAACTGTCGATAATCCACACATAGACGAAGTGAACTATCCTTCTTCTTCACAAACAACACTGGTGCGCCCCAAGGAGACACACTTGCCTGAATGAACCCTTGTGTAATTAAGCCCTCAATCTGAACCTTCAACTCCTGAAGTTCAGCTGGAGCCATTCGATAGGGTGCTTTCGACACAGGTGAAGTACCTGGTATCACATCAATGGAGAAGTCCATTACCCGTTTCGGAGGTAACCCAGGGATCTCCTGAAACACGTCTTCATACTCGGAAACTACAGGAATCCCTGTAATCTTTGAAGTACTACTCCCTGATTCAATATGGGCCAAAATCCCTATCCTCATGGTGATGTCAGACTTCAGACAACGGTAATGAAACACCAGTTGTCCTGGAACATGGAAGGACACAATCATCCTAAAGCAATCAATAACAGCATGGTTCGGGCTCAACCAATCCATACCCAAAATCACATCATACGTGTGATCCGGAATCACAATCAAAGATGCAGAGAACTCTCTGCCACCAATCTCAATAGGGCAATCATCACAAAGCATGCTAAGCTCAAGAGACACACCGAGAGGTGATGTAACACACAATGATCTAGTCAGAGGCATAGCAATCAAACCCAAAACATCCACAACCGAACTAGATATGAAAGAGTGTGAGGCTCCCGTATCAAACAGTACTCTAGCAAGAAAGTGATAAACAGATAAGGTACCTTCCACTCACGTGCCTGCCTGACCGATGGCAAAGACTCTAGCATGAGCAGGTGGTAGCTGCCTCTGCTGGTTACCCTGCACTCTACCCTGATTTCGAGGACACTCTCTAGCCTGATGCCCTGCCTGTCTACAGCTGTAGCATAACCTACCCCGTGGCTTCGTGCACGCACGAGAGATGTGACCAGGCTCGCCACAGTTAAAGCACTTCACAGGAGCTGCTGGTGCTATCTGCCTAATAGGCATAGCCTGAACAGGAGGAGCTACTGCTGCCCTAGCTGGAACCTGATGCTGAAACTGAGTTCTCTGTCTCTTCCAGAACCCACCCCTGAAGTCTCTAGCTCTACTGCTTCCTGCTATGGCCTTTCCCTTGCCCTGGAAGTCTCTCTCAGCAGACTCCTTCTCTCTACGAATCAGGTTCTGCTGCTCAATGATCTGTGCCTTAACCAAGATCTATCTCTTGGTCTTTAGCTCTAAGATGGCTACATCACGCTCAATCGAAGGACTCAACCCTCTCTGAAACTTCTTGGCCAAGTCCTCATCCTCCATCTGTCTCACATACTTGTACAGTCTGGAGAACTCCGCATCATACTCAATGACGGTCATCTTCCCCTGTACAAGTGCAAGGAACTCTCGCTCCAACCTCTCCTTCACTGCTGGTGGAAAGTACTTCTCCCTGAACAGCCTCTCAAAGCCGTCCCATGTCTAGGTAGACACCTCAATGCTCCTCTGAGTGACGTTCCACCACACCCTAGCCTCATCCTTCAGCATGAAAGCGACTAGCTTCCTCTTATCGGTCTCAGTGCAATCAAGCAGATCGAAATAAGTCTGCAAATCCTCTATCCAACGATCCGCCACCATATAATCAGTGCCTCCTCCAAACTTGGTTGCTCCCAAGCGAGTAATTTCCCTTGCTAGCATCAGCAAGCGAGCAGGATTATCAACCACAGCTACAGGAGGAATAGGCTGATCCGCATAAGGTGCATCTTCCTCCGACTCGAATACTTCTTCGACTGGAGGGGCCCTACCCCTTCCTCGGCCTCTACCCCTGCCACGAGGTCTACCTCTACCCCGACCTCTAGCCTCGTTTCCCTCAATCTACATTACCTAATAAGCATGATATACTTGATTAATACACGCATAACACTTAAACAAAGCATAAGTCAAATGCAAGTCCATATTAACCAAGTACTGATCATACATAACGATGCTTAAATTTCCTAAAAGTACTAACGTTCCTAGCCAACCTAATGCACTCACATACCCAATGACATTGTCAATACCGAAGAGCACACGATGGGGATCCGCTGCAGACGGGCCATCACTCGGTAAGTATTGACATATCACCAAATATGTACCTTACGCTCTGATACCAAACTGTCACGCCCCAAATTTTATAATAACAATTCAAAATCCGAAACATGAAAATACTACAACTCGAAAATAATCATCCTGAAAATTTCTTTTCTTAACATACTCACCACACGAAATAAAATCAAACCGAATTTAGTCTCAGTTAATTATTACAACTCAAATTCAAAATGTAATGTAAAGCTCTAAATGAGCATACACACACCTCACAACTAAATAAATAACAAAACTGCTGTAACACCTAAGCAGCTCAGTCACCTCCCTGGTTATCCTGACCTGCAGGAATATCCGCTACACCATTGAATAGTGTACCGGGATTGCAACAACACAAAACTCGGTAAGCTTATGAAAGCTTGTATGATTAAAAAAATGAACTGTTACTTAATTTAATCTCATTTATTCCCACACACAGCAACACTCAATAATTTCCACATATGCAATTAATAACAATCTCAATCAACACCAATTCAATATATCAAGACAACCCCACTCACAACTTTCCCCACAACTCTCATCATCGTATTTATAAAAATACGGTACTTGACAGACTAGAGCTCTAACTGAATCGTAGCCCGTCACCTGGCCTAGGTTATGGCATCCGACATATTTATCAATTATTGTATTTCATCAATATGTATACCTATATACATATTTAGAACGTCCAATAATTCCACATACTCAACTAATCGTATCCCATCATCCACACTAGGATTAGAGCGTCCGATTACCCACACCGGTCATTACGTCGACCCTAAACCCATAAATGAACACAACATATAATATCACATACTGAAATCAACGCAACCAAGATACACCATATTATTATGGAATTACACAAATTGAAATAAAATCAATTCATCAATTCTACTCAATCATATCATCACACAACATTCCACTCCTCAATATATATTTTCCACGTAAATATATATATACGTAATCATCCACTCAGGAATGACCACTAATACCATCTATAGTTCACACAAGAAAATTATGAAATTCATTTGTATAGTTAAAATTCATTTTACTTACCTATGGACCGTGGTGATTCAAGTCCATGAAATTTTAAAACAAATATTTAATCCGCAAATATTTTTCACACAATTACCAAAAATAAATAAATTAAAATGCTCGGTTCGTAATATGAACCACGTGAGTTTTACTCACCTCGAAACTCCCGCTGCGTCTTCAATATAATTATAGTTTATAATTAACGCCGAATAGCCCACTCAAATAAAATCAGTCAATCACCTAATCAAATGTGATTCGAATTTAGCCAACAATTTCAACACATAATTTAACTACTAATTAACGGCCAGATTCTAATTTACATTAAAATCCGACGAGCGGTTTCTCACGAATCGCTCCCCTAATTACCGTTTTTCACATATACGAAGATCCAACGGTCGGATCTTCGCCCATGACCACACAAAGCCTCTGGGACAGTCATATGATCATCATAAAAAATTTACAAGTTCATCCGACGGTCATAATTTCACAGATCAAAAATCTAACGATCAAAATCGATCGAAATCACAAAATTCATAACTAATTCATACGATATCCGAAAAATGCGTATAATACGCCGAAATGATCGTATCGAAACATAGAATCATAAAATGGACAGAAACCAAATTTTAGACCTTCGGAGGCGGCCGGAAAAGGCCTCCGGAGTTAGGGACAGAGCCGCCACCGACCACCGCCAATGGTGTCGGGGCCGAGCTTGTCCCCTTCGTTTCATCATTCTGAGCAACTTTCATAACTAGCACAAGACCTAAAAATGACGGGAAGGGATCGAAATTACCGATTTACAGTCGGCGGCCGAAAAAAATGCAGAAACCGGCGAGCTTGAAGACCGCCTTGTAAAACTACCTCCGGGAGCTATAGTAGCTGGAGACGAACGCCTGGGACTTGGTTTGAGGTCGAGAGGTGGTCTGTGGAGGGAGAACAATTAAGGAGAAATTTTCTCTCCTTTTCGGTCGAGAGAGACGGTGAGAGAGCTGAGAGAGAGAGAGGAAGCCCAGTTTTTTTCCAGAAAAAGAAAGAAGAAGAGAAAGAGAGGAACTGGTAGAAAAAAAATTAGGGTTTCCAAAATTTTTCTATATATACAAGTTCGGAAAACTTCTAAATAATAACTAAACCAGAAAAAATCCGATCTTTTTGTTCCGCACGTGTACGAACTCGTATCGACGAGCTCTACAACTTTCATGAAAGAAGTTTCTCCAAATTTCGTACGTAGAAAAAGTCGATTTCTCAAACCGAGTATTTCGAGTTTTTCGTTAAAAAAATAATTGTTTCGAAACTTCAATAATTGTAAAAATGAATTATTATCGAACATAAGTCGTGAAATCGCATAATAATCATTCGATACAATTACTCGAATTTAAAATGAAATTTGCGGGTATTACAGAAAATGAGTTGTGGATCAATTGCAATAAGAGAAGTTGATTGATTATGAAATTAGTTTGCTTAATAGTGAAGTGAAATGTTTAATGCTTACAAATAAAACTATATTGGTGGATAGTAACAGAACAAGACGAGAGACTTCACACAGTCCTTTTGAAGTCCTTTTCATGACACCAAAGAATAAGTTTGGTTCTTTGGCTTGGAACTAATAGAAAAAGTTCTTATCTTTTTGGGTTTAAAAAAAAAAAATCTTCACACTAAACTTCATAGTATCAAACACATGCTATAGTAGTAGGATGACCGTTGTTGGCTGACTTTATGGCTTATATTCCTCTTCATACACATTCATATATAAACAATTACTATCAAACAAAGGACCGACAAAACCCAAATCAAGAACATAAAAATACATCTACAAACAAACATCTATCAAATCTCAATACAAAACTAATGAAACTAAAATAAAAAAATACATCAAGAACTCACCATAATGAGGTTCACATTATGGGTTTCCAGGCGATCATGCCTGTACCATGCCATTGCCTCTATCAATATATCTTAGGATTTAATGACTTTTATCCAAAATTGATTTTAGCTCTCAAGGGTTAGAAATTTTCTTGTTTTGATAAGGGTATTTTGGTAGTTAGATTAACATATCACTTCTCTCTTATAAAGAGATTGTCTTGGGTTTGTTACTTGTTAGATCTAGTAATTAGTTTTAGGATCTAATTTTGTGTTTTAAGAATAAAATTTAGGGTTTAATCTAAATTTGGGGTTTATTAATAGTTAACCCACTATTGATGAATGAATGGTTCAAGAAACATTGAGGACCACATCTACAACATTGGCGGGAAAAATAGAGTGCGTGTCTAAGAATTGGCGAGAATCGTCTCCATGTGCCAAAGAATTGGAGGGAAGTCAAGGAGTGTTAGTCATGCGTAGGGAAAAGGGGAAAACTGATATTTGTGGGTCCCCCATGTGCCACGTCAGCAGAAAACATCTCAAACTAACGACGTGATTGATGAAGGTACTAAATTGTCAAACGGCAGAAACTTTGGGTATGTAAACACAAAATTTTAATACTTGAATATGAAAATGAAAATAACCTTATAGTTCAGGGGTCTTTAGTAATTAATCTAAATTTTAACCATAATTTGATATGTTATTGAATAAGCCCCACTATAGGATATGATGTTAATCAGACAAACAGAGGGCTTCGTCTCATAGCAAGGAGCAAGTTCAAGAACATCTCTCATGATTAATGGTATCAACATTAAAACAAGAACACTAACTTAGGCATCAGAGGAGTGAAGATCAGTTATATTTGAAAGGTGACAGGCAAGAGCAAACACTTACGTTCAGCCCAAGGTTACATCATGTTTTTGTCTACCCGTGCGCATATAGGCATAAACAATAAATTGTTGATGAAGATGCATTAATCATGATTAACTGTTATTCAAACTTCTTATGTGATCAGTAATATTGTTCACAATAAATAAAAGTGAGAAAGATAGGGAGAGCAAAGAATATAAATCCACCTGAAGTAAAGAAGACAACAATTGAATCTTGTAAAGCTACTCTGCTAAAACTCCTTGCCCTAAATCCAAGTGAAAGGAGTAAGTTTGTTCAATGATTTCATTTTGTTATTCGGTGACTATATGTTATAGTGATGGCTTCCTGTTGATCATTCTAGTTGTACCACAATTAGTTGTACCACAATTAATTGTCTAGATAATATCATTGTTTAAGACATTTTAGTTATGTGATTAGAAGATTTGTTTTAGTCAATAATCTTATTTCAATAAGGGGGCTAAAATTTGCACACCCAATTTTACATTCTACACACCCCTTGTGCTGCTTTTACCAAATCACCCATATACTTTTTTGTCTCATCCTCTCCCTTCCACAACCTACAACTAAAACTCTATCTCGCCCCCTTCTCTCTCCCTCCGATTCAAATCTCATACCCCCACAGCAATAGCAGCTAGCCCACTCGACTCAACCCTCACTACCTCAACCATCTCGGGTTCCAACCCTCCTCCGATTACTCTGGCGTCGTTGACGCCTCAACCTAGCCGTCTCCAAGTTTAAAGTCAGTGATGCTGTTTGCTCCGTCGCCTGCCCTCAGATCTTTTGTCAGTTCATCATCGCCGATTAGTCCAAGTTTAACATTGATGATTACAAATTGAGTTGAATTTGATTGCAGAAATTTTGGGTGTTTGAAGGTTTGGAGTGCCGGAGGGGTATGTATATGTGTGCTGATTCATTATATACCTTTTGATTAATGATTTCATCACAAAAATCAATTTCATACAAGACATCAGACACATGATATGTAGCTTGCAAGGATCAACAACAAGAAGCAAACAAATTGGTATGATTTGGAGGCTTCTCTTGTTCAAAGGTGGGAGTTGGAGGAGCCAGCGGCTCTATGGAGCTGTCAACAAATCCATCTGGCAATGAATCGACTTCAGGAAGCTGATTTGCTTTCGGGTTCTCCATTTTAACCTACAATCATCATCATTCTGGGTTCTGTGGATATTGCGGCGGGGGGGGGGGGGGGGGGGGGGGTTTAGTTTTGGAAGAGAAATATCATGAATTGATAAGAGTATTAGAAAAAGACAAAGGGTGTGTAGAATGTAAAATTGGGTGTGCAAATTTCAGCTCCCTTGAATAAAATGAGTTTTAAGAAGATTGTAACAATGTAATATGAGTGATGATTGGCTGCATTTCTTGGTATGTTTTCGCCACTTTGGCGTAAAGTTCAAGTGAAGACACAACCTTAAAATTTATCAAGTAAAATTAATAGCAAATTACCATTAAATACACTTTTAGCCCACATTTTACCACTAGCAAGCCTGTTTTCTTGCTTTCCCATGCGGTATTGTTTCAGTTTCACGCCCAAACCCATGCGACCTAGTTCATTCATTTTTGAATTTGTTTTAGTTAACATGTAATTACTAAATTACCCTTTTCATAGTTTAACTAACTCAAAGATCAATTCAGAGTTTCTGACAGCTCCAGCAAATTAGAAGATGCACAACTTCGTCGCGCTCAACCAAGCCCATCCTATGTCTATTGCAGTAGTCTTCCTCTTTGCCATTGCGATTAATCTGTGTATATGATAAATGCATATATGAGTACTGACCCTCAGTAGTTTACTAACCCTAAATAGTGTACTGACTCTCAATAGTTTACTGACTCCCAATTTTATTAAGAAACCATTATAGCTTATAAGAATGAAAAAGACCTAATCAAAAGATCCTCACAGTTGCAGCATATCAATGACCAGAATTTCAAGTAGAAAATAAAGACTAACAATAGTAATAAGATTAAATATCCACAAAGCCTATAGGTAGACATAATTGCAATGACCCTCTCATAAAGCAAAGCTAAGAAATCTGTCTACAAATGCAAGCTCAATTGAACCGATAATAGATTTGTGTTGAATACCTCATGCAATCAAGCGAAAGCAATCATGAAGCTAAAGCTATTGACCCTCATAAATAAACATAAAAATGAGATTGCAACACACATAGGGTTACTGACCCCCAATATCATACTGACCCTCAATAGTTTACAGACACTCAATGGGATTAATAAACAATTATAGCTTATAAGAATGACTTCCGTACTGGAAAGTGGTAGCTTAAAGAGAATTAATATTTTTCACCTAATTCCATTACTGACCACTAGTTTCGTTATTATCAGGCTAATAGCAGTTTTTCGCCAATCATATTTAAAAAGAGTACAAGCTATTCATATAACTTAAGAAGCAACGATTGAGAAGTCAAAAATACTAGAGCACTCAAAAATCCATGCAAGCAACTAAAAAGAATAAGAAAGCATAGAATTAGAATCACATTTAATATAGCAAAAGAGAACTGGATAACAATGAAATTTGCAAATTAGAATGGTAACATGGAGGAAAGTAATTATTATAAGTGAAGAAGCATATCCAACAAAAAATAGTTCACTGAGGAAAGAAAAAGCAGTTCATTAATAGACAGACCATAGCATTCATAAAGAGTAGCAAGCAACGAAAACAGGTTTCTTCATATTTATGACATTCACTCAAAAGCCCATTGGTTAAGGCTATTGACCCTTAATACCCTACTTACAGAGACAAATATCTACAAAAATCAGATGATACAAAAAGGATTTGCAGAACTCTCAACCATCAAATAAAGTAGACAAAAATCAAACAAAGGATTTCCAAATAGGAATCAAACAGTTCACACTAAGAAAAACAGTAACAGAATTCACAACCAAACTGAGCATAATCAAATTTCTAACCAAAAATCCTTTACTTGAGGGAGAGATTGTGACAAGATGAGGCTGAAGGAAATAGGAGGATCTGAAGGATTCGATAGTGTTGATTGCAAAGCTGTTGATTTTGACAGAGGGAGAGAACCGATGGTTGTGATCGAGGCCCTACTTCGTGCTGCTAAACTCACCTATACAAAATTCAACAAAAAAATGACAAAAATCAGACTATAGCTACTGACCTTAGTAACTAGACATTTCTCTATTGACCTTCAAGCCCTAGCTTCGCAGAAGCCTCGCAACCGGGGTCGCGCCTTCGCTTTGCCACTTGGCTTCGCAGCTTGCTTCGTCCTCGCTTCACGGCCTGGCTTCCCAGCGTGCTTGCTTCGCCCTTGCTTGGCCGGAGCCCTAGATGTCGATTTAGAGAGGATTTGATTTTGGAATTGTTTTGATTTTGGGAGAAATGACTCAATGACATGTTTCGTAATTTTCTAATATTTGAGTGCTTTTTTCTTTATGACGGGCTAACAGTCCATTACAATTGTTGGCCTCATGAGATATTGGTTTTAGATTATGTTATTGGTAAATAATAATGTCATTATGTAGTTATTGGTCTTTTAACTCTAAAATTAATTTGTAATATATTTTATTTTATTCTAAAATTTTACTATTTTCCCCTAAATATGCATCTCATCTGACTAATTTTTCAAGTAATAACAATTTCTGGTTGTTAAGATGTCCTCCTCTATAATTCTTAATAATTTCCTATATATAATGCCAATCGATCTTGCTTACGGTCGGCCATATGTCAAAGACCAAGCACTCGAAAGCTCTAAATCCTCTAATCAGAGTATTAGACGATAGACCCAAGGCTTTTTATTGTCTATTTATTTTATTTTATAAAAAATAAATAATAGAGGGAAATATAAAAAACCCAATACAAATCGAAATCATGATTAACTAGAATCAAGCACCGGAGTTGCAGTGAGTCAGTCTAACCAACCTTCACTCTCTCCTACCCATTTGATTTCTCTCCCACTTTATTTACATCGCCCTCTCTCTCTCTCTCTCCTTTGATCCCAAACCCTAGAGAGCAGAGAGTGGATCGAAAATGGGCCATGGGAAGCCTGGCCAGCGCCAAGTTCTGGAGTCCGTCTACTCCGTGATCGCCCTCTTCTTCATTCTCGTCGCCTGCGTCGAGCTCTGCGACGCCGCGACTGTCGTCGACGTCTACCGCCTGATCCAATACGACATGTCGGGAGCTCAGTTCGGATCTCGCCTCGCCAATCTGAATCACCACGCCGGCTCCTTGCACTCCCCTCCTGGCTCCGATCTCTCTCGCACCGTCCTCATCATACCCTTACGTGAACTCAACATCACCTTCGTCAGAGGTACTACTGCTCTTCTAAATTTGCATCAGTCTCATTCGCCGCAGCTCAATTTCTTAGTGTTATTAGGTTGTTTAGGATTTGTGGATTATTAGGTTAGGAACGAAGCTAGTCTTGGATATGCCTTTGTGTACTCTCAGCGAAACTGACTAGTGCTTCTTTAAACTGAGAAATGGTTCTTGCATAGGTGAAATGGGGCAGCTAATGCTTTTCAGTTACTCAATAAGATATGTTAGGTTGCATTATGAATGTCATTTGCTTGCATGAAGATGTTTAATTCAATTGATTCTTGAACTGTAGCTCATTTTTAGTGGCATTGTTAGTTGGATGATGTTTACCAACCTTCCGTTGCTAATCGCTGAGATTGTTGATCATATGGCAGAATATATTACGCAGAAGCAGCCTTTGGGAGGCTTGCTGATTTTGCTTCCCCAGATGTTTAGTCCCGAAAATAGAGAAACGGCGAAAAGTAGTCGCGAGACTGATGGAGAGGATGTTTTGAAGAATGTTTTGGCTGAACTTGAAAAGCTACTTATACATTCCAAGATACCTGTGAGTCAAACTGACATAACTTTTCTTATTCTTTCTATAATCATGCTGTTGTCTTTATTTCTTGCAATTTCTATTTATGGATTTAATGCCTATCTCCCTATGGATTTTGCATTATGTTTGCTATTTCTTAAAACTGGCATATATTAGCATAATGTTTAAAGTTATTTATGGAGATTATTTATGTTTAAAGTCAGTCAACAGGGCTTTGGTTGCAGCTACTAAAGTCAGTATATCAGTCCACAGGACTCTGTATATATGTAGTATATGCATGTGTATATATGTGGTGTGTGCTTGTATTTCTGTTGGCTGGACATACATGCGTAAGCTAAAATTGAAGATTTCAAAGGATAAATTCAAAATCTATTCTACTTCCACCAACTACATTTTATTAATCCCAGAACGATCTAGTGTCTTTATATGTCAATGCTTGCAAATAGGGGTGAGATGCTGATCGTCATCCATAAACCGAATTTTATTTACACCTGTTTCATAAACCCAAAATCTTACCTGGAGTATTTCTTAATCTTTCGGGTTTATTTGTTTATAATAATTTATATTATTTTCATTTGTTTCTCTAAGTTATGTTTTCCTAAAGAGTATTTTTGTGGTGGTATGTTCTGTTACAGTATCCTGTATATTTTGCTTTTGAAGATGATGATATTGAGGCTGTGTTGGCTGATGTCAAGAGGAATGATGCCACCGGGCAGCCTGCTACTGCGACTACCGGAGGGTAAGTAAATTGCTTTATGTGGAGACTTTAGATCTAGTTTCTAAACAAACAGCTTCATAGTATAATATTGATATTATCTACAATGAGATGAATTTCATATTTCTTTAGATAATCTTAGTAAAGTTTGTAGTTCCACCATAACAATGGCTTTGGATGTATAACGATTGCCACACTCTTGAAGGATAGGTAACTGATTGGATTTTTCAATACAGCTGAATATGTTGATTTGGAAGACTGTTAACTGATAAAAGTACAATCTTTACCTGTTTGTACTTTTGATAAGACCCAAAGGAGGATTTATACATGTTTATCCTTGCAAGGAGATAAGCTGATAATTGTTGAAATTTGCAATTTCGTTAGGAAAATTTGGATTGGTTGATAGATGTGTTTGGAGTGGTAGGGACTTTTCTTGGAGTTGTTCTCTTTCAGTGTGCGACTTGTCCTTTTTATGGGTTATTTGGCTGGAAAGAAATAGTAATGTATTAAATCACAAGGCAGATAATTTGGGTCTTCTTGCACATAGGATTGTATTTGGCTTATTTGTACATATTATGTACAACAAAGCAACCGGGTGTCATATGGTTATGGCGGGAGTAACATAGAAGTTTTAAGAAATAGAATAGATGGAGAAAACAGAGTGGGTCAATAGCTGCTGTAGTTTGAGAAAATTTGGGGAAACAGATTAGAAAGGGAGGAGAAGAGAGACAAAATGATAATACCAAGGCAAAAAGTCTTTAGCAAAACTAACATTTTCTTTCATTCTGGGTCTTGACATTACACAGCTTCAAAAGGTTTATCTCTATCTACACTAGCAGCGGCCCACAAATTGTGGGTGAAGTTAAGTTGAAATAAGAGCTTGCTTTCTCAACCAAGGTGGTTTTTCTGTAATGTGTCTTTATTTTATTTTGGGCAATCTTTTCTGAAATGAGTCTAATCAATTTTTATTTTATTTTTTGTGGGTTTACTTTATTGTCCCTACTCATTAATTTGGCTTCAAGAGCTTTTTTACTATTTGAGGTCACATCCGTCAGTTTTTTCAAATTTTGGAGAGCAAGTTCTTGTCTCTTTATTTATGCGATAGAATAGATTGATACAATCCCCAGAAACTTATCGAAGACTCATTAGATAACAAGAGACCCTTGAAGAACTTAAAGACATTGTACTTGCCCCAAGACTCTAATAGACTCTTAATAGCTCTAGAACCAAATAACTCAACAAATGAACTGCTAGACTCTGGATTTAATTATGTATCAGGTTTTATTTCCCTGGGCTCTTAAATTTCCATGGAGACTTATATTTACACCAAAATTGCCTTAGTTACTTATGGAGTTGCATCAGTAACCAAGGCATATTTGGTATCTTATCTACTCTCTTGGATTAGCATGGTATGTTTTATACCTGAATTGGCAGAATACTGACATGGGCATTAGTTCCTTATCGTTTAAAAGAATCATGGTCGTTGAAAGATGAAATCTTCTGCTCACCCTTCCCAAACGTTGAGTGAATGTTGATTGATCATTCAATGTGAGAACTGTAAGTTCAATGAAATCAGAAGTTGATAGAATAAGGTCTTTCCAATGAACTCATGTTGGGCAATGTGGTTATGATGTGCGACTTTCTGTGAATGTAATGATCAAAGTATCTTCATCCCTCAGGTTTACAGTAGCTTGTTATGTTGAGAAGCTTTGCATAGAAGAATTAGCTGCAACTTTAAAAGTTTTTAATTGATAGACTTCTGATGGACTTTGGAGGCTGGATGCTAGAATTGTAGAACTCCTTGATGGGTCTGTTTTATCTATTTGTTTCTTGTATTTCATCGTCTAGTATTATTGAATCACAACACTGATTATAGCCAAACTTACCGTAAATCTGGGCATTAGATGAATCAGAAACCTAGACATGGGACGGTGCGTGTCACCATAACCAATTTCATATAATTTAAGGTCTCAGCTTCAATGGTGTGAATAGTTATCGGCCTTAACTGTCTTTCCTTCTGTTTGGCTAACACATTGAGAAGAAAGACCAATAAGCTGATAGTCTTTATCATTTCGTTTGTTCTTCGTTTGGAGATCTTCATTATCATAATAATGTTTTTAATCTTATTCTTCGTAGTTGGTGTTTTTCGCTTTTCGACGATCTTTATTGTGCTTTGAGTAAATCCTAAAAAGTAGAATTTTTTCTGTTTACTGTATGATTGACATTGTTCATGAGCTTATGGACTTGCCAACAACATTGCACACTTGTTATATCCAGTTTAGAATGAGCTTGACTTGATGATAATGTGTAGTTTTTGTGTAGAACTCTGAATCTCTGATACATTTTTCTGATGATATACTGCAGATACAAGCTTGTTGTTTCAGTTCCAGAACCTAAGAAACGTGCATCACCCACCATTACAAACATTCAGGTGCAAATTTGAAATAGTCTATCGATTCTTATTTCCCCCATCCTTTTTTCTGCGTCTGGCAGCTTCTTTAAGTTGGATTTCTAGATCACTAGTAATTCTATGGAATATGTCATGGTAAAAATCTTCCATCTGCTACCTTGAATCATCGTAATAGGATCCGGTAAGTTCCAAGTTCTATAATAACTTTAGGACTCCATCCTCTCACAAAGGTTTGACAGCCTTCATAGACATTTGCATGTGAAGTCGATTTGTTTTAATATTATTTTCCTTTGCAACTATAAACAATTTGTATCATATTTTGGTATTAAGTTCCAAGATATGTGTTATTCTGCATTTTCTTGTGTTTAGCAACGGTCCTTTTCTTTCAAAAAGTTTTTCTTGTGGGTTGTACACCTTAGGGCTCTTATGTCATGTTGGGTTCAGTCTTGTGAGTGGCAGGTTTTAAATATTTGTTAATAGGAATAATCAAGCTGATGGTTTGCTCTCACGTGGTCTGGGGTTCAAAATCCCCTACAGTTCCCTGTAACCTAATTAATGTTGGGTGTGGCAGGATGCCTCAGTTTGAGCTCCGTCAACTGGGTTTGGGTGATCCTGGGAATTAGAAAAATGAAAAAGAGAAAAAATAAAATGAACCTTTCTTAAAGGCTACTGGTGGCTAACTTAAGTGGGAACAAGAGATATCAAAGAATAGTAATCGGGCATAAAATGGTAACAGTATTTTAAACCAGAAAATTGTAACAGTATTTGGCACTGTTAAATGGTAATCGGCCATAAAATATTTATTTCAGTTACTATTTTTTTTTGTGATCAGTAGTTGGGTCTTTATTATGTGCATTATTTTAAACCAGAAAAGACTGAAGATGCAACTGATAGACTTTAGCTTGCTTCGTCTTATTTGTAAATTAAATGTTCCTTTTGAATCCAGGGATGGTTGTCAGGGTTGAAAACTGATGGAGACACAAATCAACTTCCAACTATCGCTATTGTAGCATCATATGACACATTTGGGGCAGCTCCTGTAAGTAAATGTAATGACAAATCTCTAATAAACTCAGCTGCTGTCAAGCTTATAAAGGTGAACCACCTTTTGTTTTGTAGTCTTTATCAGTGGGAAGTGATAGCAATGGAAGTGGGGTTGTCGCGCTACTTGAAATTGCTAGGTTGTTTTCTGTTCTTTACTCAAATCCCAAGACGAGAGGGAGGTACAATTTGCTTTTCGGGTTGACATCTGGAGGACCTTATAACTACAATGGAACTAATAAGGTGCCGAAGATCTCCTACTTCAATTTTTTTTTTTTCCATTTCCCTTGCATCTTCAGTTTGTTATCTCTTGTGTTTTCTTGTCTAAGTTGCTTATATTTTACAGTGGCTCCGGAGCTTTGACCAACGCCTTCGTGAAAGTGTTGACTATGCTATTTGCTTGAATAGTATTGGCTCATGGGACAAAGAATTGTGGGTTCATGTCTCTAAGCCTCCAGAGAATGCCTACATAAAGCAAATTTTTGAAGTAAGCTAACATCATTTTATTAGATGGATAACAATTATTGTTGACTTGGATTGAGCGATAGTAATGCATCTTATGTTATTCTTGTAGGGTTTCTCTGATGTAGCAGAAGAGTTGGGCATTACAGTTGGTCTGAAGCACAAGAAAATAAATATTTCAAATCCTCGAGTAAGTTGATATGCTTGAAGCACCATGTATACCATATGGTGAAAAACAAGACTACCTTGCTATGTTATGGGAATAATGTATAACAGGGATTTCCATGGTTAAATTTAATGCTCAATGCCTCAAACTACGTACCTATAATGTCCAGTCAGTTTCACTTAATTCTTTGGAACAGTAATGATTATTTATCTCAAGTCTGGAAGTAGCGTACATTGTTGTGCCCAGGTCATGAACTTGTTTTTCTATCCCTGGTAGCTAGGTTAGTTTAACATCTTGTACTTGGGAAACTTTCGACACTCATGAATTCAGTTCAACTACTGGCTTTGATTTTAAGTCCGTATTGCTCGTTTGTTTTTGAAATTATTTGTTGGTAACTTCTGGTTCTGGCATCAACATAAAGCTACTTAATTTTTGTTTCCTTTGTGCTTGTCAATCTTTTTGTCAGTTTGTGCTTTGGTCCTGGACCATACATGTGCTTTCATTGCGCACCTACACTGTAGAGTGTATAACATGTGGTAAACCGTCTTACCTGCTGTAGGTAGCTTGGGAACATGAACAGTTTTCACGGCTGAGAGTTACTGCTGCCACCCTTTCCGAACTCTCTGTTGCTCCTGAACTGTTAGAAAGCACTGGAAGTCTGCTTGATGGCAGGTTATGTTTTCTTATACCCACTTCTCATACTAATGGTGCTGTATAATAGTCTTGTGCTGAAATCTTAATTCTATGCAGGCAATTTGTTAATGAAACTGCAATCATTAAAAGTGTCAAGTTAGTTGCTGAGAGCCTTGCGGTAAGGTTAACTTGTTAGAATATAAACTTTTTTTTTCGGGTACGATTCTCTTTGTAGTTCTTCAGCCAGCTCTACCTCTTCTTGGTTCATATACTATGAAATTGAGTATCCTATTATTCCTTGTTACAAGTGAATTTGAGGAGGGAAATGTTAATAATGATATTGTCTAAGTGAAAACCTGTAACTTAGGATGACAGATTTATGTGGAATATTCTGTCTGCTAGACAACTAGACTGGTAGGTCTGGAGAGGCGTAATGAAGTGTGAATCATTAAGTGTACGTGTGGCCTGATTTAGTGCGGTGGAAAGTGTGGTATCATGTCATTAGAAGCTTTTGCATCAAAACATTAGAAACTTGCTCTCTCATGTACATGAAAAGTGCATGGGTATTCATGGACAAAATTAGTCTATGGCTATTTGTATGGGATTAGTTTCTAGAACAGGAATATGTAACATATGAATTCTAAAATATAAAATTGCTAATATTTGTCTTACAGAAGTGGAAACTAGACTAGTTTATAACTGAGTGTCCACGTTAGTTGTTTACAGTCTCTAATACATTGTTTTTCTCTTACTACATGCAGAGGCATATCTATGGTCACAAAGGAAAGAACATTCAAATCTTCGCAGAAAACAGCAGTTTGGCAGTTAATCCTTCATACATAAAATCTTGGTTGGATCTATTGTCGCAAACACCTCGAGTGGCGCCATTTTTATCGAAGAATGATCCATTTATCTTGGCATTGAAAAAGGTTTACTTCTTAGCTTTCATTATATATATTTTTTTCATTGTGTTTGGCCTCCAGTGCTTGCAATTGTGTTCACATAATGGTGTGCTGAAATTTGTTTACTCTGCAATTGCGTTCACACACACACCACACATAATAATGTGAGAAAAAATATTTCAGCACACCAGATACATATACGTAGAGGCCTGATCTGAAGTGTGGACTCTGCAAATTAGACCACATAATTTGAATGGTTGAGTCTTATGACACACTGCTGGTATAGTCAGGTGTGGCTAAATTTGCAATGTTCACGTTGTGGATGTCTGATCATGATCTTCACTATGTGTGTAGTATTTACGTGTATATATACATATATGTAATGTGCTATCTAGTTTATGTACTGTATGAAAAACTAAGTTGTAAAGTTAAAATGTTGGAAGGATGTAGCTATACTCTTGACAATGTTCTGCATTCAACTTGCAGAAGTTTGCCAATGCTCCATTACAGGATTAATAAAATTGCATGGGATGTATGTAACAAATATTTACTTTTGGTCTCTAATTTGGAATGACTTAATATTTTTGTATTCAAACTTTTTGTTGCTTCAGACCCCCCCCCCCTCCCTCTCTCCCAAAAAAAAAAAAAAAAGCTTTGTGTTGCAATGGTCAAACTTCACGCAGGTCAAGCTTTTCATAGAATCATAGGTTAGAAACTGGGGAGAGGGCAGATATAGGGAAAGTCAGGTTTTGAGAAATGTGTCCTGTTGTTTGGATGGGGGGAGATCAGTCTAGAATCTACCAGTTTCACACCACTTCGACTGCTAGGTTATGTGAAGATTTGTCTTATCCTTTAGTCTGTGATTTTGGGTTTTGAAGGAATCTTAGTGATCAAGACAACTTACTGGTTCATTTAGAAATTATTTTGCCAGTTTCAAATTGGCTGGCTCGAGGAGTGGAAGTTGGAGCGTACAGCTGTTTTTTGACTTTGTCTTGTAAGTCTTAGTCAAAACAATTAATGGACAACTCTTTTATGTCCTCTTGCAACATGGAAAGCTAAATTACCGCCTAAGGTATTACCTCCTCAGGTGTTATCTTTGATTATTATTTATGGAAGGATGGCCTTCCCAATGCCTCTCCTGACATTGTTGTCTGATGGCAAATCGTCTGCCGAAAATTATATCTGATTTTCGCCTTCATTGCCCGATTGCAATGGTGTTATGGCAGAAATAGTTTATGGAGTCTAATGTGAGATGGTTTGTCCCAGTTTATTGCAAGGCCTTACTGTGTGAGATGTATAAGGTTTTTGGAGGAAGGAAGATGGGAATGGTGCTTTGAGGATGTGCAGTGTGGGGCAATCTTTTGGACGGGGGTTAGAGAACAGAACAGAAAGATCTTTCAGGAGGTAGGGGTGAGGAGATAGATCACTTGTGGGATGGTGATCAATATTTTGTCCCTTTGGGGATCAGCTTCTTCAGCATTTACAGATAGCTCGTTTCATGCTATATATATAAATGAAATGGAATTTGGTAATCTGTTGTACTTTAGCTTTTTGTGCTATTTGGTTCTTAGTTTTGATTGAACTTTCTTAGATGGTTTTAAATTTGTTAGAGAAAAGTGGACACCTTGTCCCCTATATTATCACCGTTTGTGACTGTTACTAAATTCTGTTTCTGGTCAAACAAGGAAAACAAAAAGAATCGGGGATAAGGGAAAGCCAGTGTGTTTCAGGCTGGCAATGGTATTGTGTGCAAGACTATGAGATAGTCAAGCAAAATCATGATCTTATTACTTCTGCAATCATTGGTATATTTCCTCATCAGATTATTGTTATTCACAGGAATTGGAAGATCATACTGATGAGGTGAATGTGCAGCATGAGGTTCTTGATGGAGTGTTTACTTTCTATGATTCAACTATGGCTAGCCTTAACGTATATCAGGTACTAATTTTCTTATTGAGAGAAAAAGAAAAAAGAAAGGTGCCAGTGTTTATATTGATATTATGTATTTGCTTCTTGTATATCCTGTGTAAGACTTTAGGATAGTCAAGGTTAGTTTCTCATTTGTTGGTATGTGTTCACACTTGCTACATTTCTAGATAAAAATTTATCTTCAGATCGTACTGATGGATTCCATGTTAGTAACTGCAAATTTCTTGTTTTGAGTGTACCTTAGGTCACTATATAATGATGGGGTTCTTTTATTTTTCTTCTTTTGGTGTTTCTCATCGTTCTATTTGTGAACTAGCCACATATAAATGCTGTCTAACTATGATAATCCGCAAGCTTAAATATGACTCTCTTCCGAATTTCTTTTATTTTCAAACTTGCTATATTTTTGGCTGATGTATATCACAATCTCTTTATACCTTCTTTATTTCAGGTGGCCAGTGTGACATTTGACTTGTTATTGCTTCTAGTATTGGGATCCTATCTGATAGTGCTCTTCAGTTTTCTTGTCATCACAACTAGGGTATTGCTTCTATTCCTTCTACTATTAAAGAAAAACATGTTTATTATGCCACTCATTTTATTTGTAGTGGTTTCAATGGATAAGTTGCTGACAATTGCTAAAATGCTTCTGTAGGGTCTTGATGATCTAATCAGTTTATTTCGACGACCTCCCTCACGTAAAGTGAAAACAGCTTGATTAGCAGAAGTAGGATATGTCAGAACTTTGCTTTTTTGGTACTGAAGACTAAAGAGTCTCTATGTGGATTAGATTCGATTGCCGAGTTGTTAGTAGTTCCATTCTTGTTGTGTTGGTTAGTTTATGTCACGAGGATCATCCAGCTGTTGGTAGTAGGGCAGACGCTTACAATTTACAACTGATTGGACCAGATCTGAGAACTCAAGGGTGACGAGGAAATTTTTGTTTAGATTTATTTTTTATTGAAGCTACATTTCTGGGCATAGATTATCTTTACTTTTGTGCATGATGATGTAATACCAACCAAATAGATGGTCAAAGGTGAAGATAGAATGATTTTTCTACAGGTTTACTAGTTACATGACCCAGTAGTAGCAACGCATGCAGTTTTAGATGTTATATTATTTCTTTGGCACAAGCAGGTTTATGAGTACCTAATTTTCAGAATGATCTTACTTTGTAGTATGAGCAGATTAATTTGTCTTGTCTTTGTTGTGGGACTGACCTTGTTGAGGTCTGTAGAATGTGGACTATGATTCGTTTTAATATTTTTGAATCACACTTTTGGTCCCTATTATGTTTAATGTCTAATTGCAATTTCTTAAACGCTTAAAATTGGCCTAAACTGATTAGTTCTATACATTTCAATGTTGGAGAAAACATGTCTAGTTTACATAATGTCCATTTATAGTGGATAATAGAAAGGGACGGAGAGTGTGGAGTTTATGCTGAAAATGTTGATTGTGTGGAATAGACAATACTAGCGGAGCTTTCAATTTAGAATTTTTTGTTGAAGTAAAAAAGCTATCAATTTATGCCTGGGTTGCCGAAACTGGTAGCATTTGCATAATGAAATTTCTGATTTTCTGCTCGGCATACTTGACATTGTACTCGGGATATGCAAAATGAACTTCTGATTCACTATTAACAAATTAGCCGTAGCCTAGCCTCGACTTAAGTTTCGGCTGTTTCTTCAACAACCTTCCGATAATTCTTTCTCGGTGACGCGCCGTCGTTAGGATTTGCCGTTTTCATCTTGGCTTTGACAAGGGAGTTGTTGTTACTGTAGGTCTAGATAGTACGTGAGGAAGTGGTCGTGGTTAACGGCAAGTGTTTTTCGAGACTAACATTCCGTGCACGTTTTCCGTCATCTGGTCAGCATTTGTGTATGACGTGGCCTTCACCTCCAAGACACTAGTCAAGCCCACCTGGAAACAATGTGGACAACTTATTAGAGAAGAACATTTGGTATTAGTGGTCGGGTACTCAGCCTCACTGGATTGGTCTGATCGATTAATCAGAAAAGAACACGTAATTTTTACCTTTTTTTTTTTCGATACTTTAGGTGAAATGAGTTATTGGAGTATGTGTTTTGAATAATTTATCATGTGACTTTTTCATATGACAAATCTAATGGTCCGACCGCCTGACACAAGACTTTCTCAAACTCATGAATAAATGTGAATTAAGGTGTAATATCTTTCAAATCAAATCAGGGAATGCAATTTGGAATCCTCAGATGTATTTATTCCTTAGACTTTTGGTTTTAGAGACAGATGCAACAAATCTAGGTAATGAATAGGTCACCATTGGAACTAGGTTTATTGAATTTTACTTTTGAAATGAAAATGAAGGTGTTTGATAAAATATTTTAAAGAGATTACTTTGAAGTAAGTAGAAAGTTATGGCTTGCAAAATTGCAAGTGTTAATATTCAAGACTAGGGATTTTCTTCATAACTCTGGAATAATCAAAAGTTCTAAATCTACTACTGCTTGGTGAGAAATGTAGATAGTTCCAGCAAGTATTAGTGAACTGGTTTTGATATACTGCTCTGGTTAACCCTTTAAAAAGAACAAAAGAAAATTTCAATCATCAGCAACATGAAAATCAGAGAGGACCAAAAGAAAAAGAAACTTACCCCAACTTTAGTGGTGCCACTTTGCTTGAATTCCCAATCAAGAACATAATCATAGTTACCCACAAGCCACCATTCTAACCACTATAGTCTTCTCCTGCTGCCCACTTCTTATATGCAAAACCGCCCGATTTATATCAACATAACACCTTTCCTTTTCTTGTACAAAGCTCAATGTTCAAAATCACAAGCTCAATTAATTGAACACTACCTTACCAATTTGCTAGGTACATTAATTTCAGTATGTCTCATTGTAACATCACCTGAGTACAATTCAAAAATGCAAATAGCCCTTGGTACCTTCTGTACCTCCCCATCAGCCCCAGCCATAAACCCATCTACATATTCAGCATTTCCGGGACAATCAATTAATGGCTGAAGCGCGCCAGCTGATCTCCCAAACCCAAATTCACCTATATCAATAAAAGTCCTGAAATACCTTTCATGGGAGGATCCATGTAAGGCACAAAGGTCTCATAGACACATGCCCTCTATATAACACCCTCCTATACTTCTTCTTTGTGGCATCAAATACTGAAGCTGTTGAAATTACCATTCCTGCTCTAGCCTTGAACCCAACATGAAAAACCCAGTTTTCCCACTTCACCTTGTGGCCTTTAATGGAAAATCCACTAGTTTTGTTGCAATGATCATAATTTGACTTCCCATTTGGGGTTTGGAAATCAGTGCCTTCAGCTTTAGGCAAAGGGGCTATGAACCTATCAGTGTACATAGTGATCTTCATCAAATCAACATCCACAAGAATGGTGACCCTCCTCTATAGCAGCATTCAACTTTTAGAGTCCTCCGTGTGATATGTTCCCATACCAGCCATTTGTAAAGGGAATGCAAGAAACTTAAGACAAATTCAATCCCCTAGTTGACATTGATTTCTTGAATTTGGGGTAAGGCAAAGTAAGCTTACTAGCTCTGAACAACTCATTAAAGGTGCAAGTAGGATAACCATGCATTACCGGTGTAGACATGGTTGGATATGATAATGTTGGTGTCCAGATGGGCATTGTACATGATTAACCAATTTCATTCCAACTATTTCTAGTAGCTAGGCCGTTGTAGATAGGCTGCGCGCTAATGTACTTAACTTGCATGCCTGAAATGTCATGCAAATAAACATGCATGATATCCATTGTCATATATGTGTTAGCACGTCAACTTAATGCAAGGTGTCATGGAATTAAAACATGATTGTATTTCCTTCACACACGTCCAGCTTGAAGCTTATGCACATGTCACAGAACTGGTTTGGTGGGCATGTGTTACCAAACTATGGTTGTAGTGCACAAGTGTGTCATGCGAGCATTAGAACGTGTTTGTGCAGCAACCACGTACTTTTAGTTGGATAAATAAAAGATAGTGAAAATTGCACTCCCTAAATTACAAACCCCACATCCTTCATAATATTTTAACACTTTCTCAATCAGATTTTCATGAATTTCTAAATTTATCCCTCTTAAACATATTTTTGTCTCTGGCAATTCATACGTTTTCTGGAGTTTTTTTTTTTTTTTTTTTAACTCAACAATTCTCATGCTTTATAACCTAAATCAAGGTAGCTGATAATTCCACTAAAATTTGGAACTAAAATGCATCATACATGTCAAAGTAGTAGAACTCGAATAATGAAATTAATAGTTCAGAAACTTCTTGCCACATCAAGCTCAGGTCTTGCGAACGAAGACTTCTCCACAGCTTCCTCAACTTATGCTTGTTCATCTTCCTCTTCCTTTTCTTCTTCACATTGTCATCCAAAATCGTCCCTGCATCATCAGATTCAACTCCATCGGCCTCGCATAGTCCATATTGCTCTGACGCAATTTGGGAAATCAGATTCAAGCAGTACCCGAATGGAAAACTGGGGGAAATTGGTAACGACAATTCCACCTTATCAATGCTTATAGGACCCAAATGGGGAACTTGGGATTCAGATTTGGAAGGGCCCAGATGATTGTGATGGGTAAGGGGATAGGGCTTATGTTCAGGGAAAAGATGAGTTCCTAGAGAGCTTGAGTTTCTGGTGAGTCTCCGGACATGGATAGCAATTTGGGACTCTTCTGATGCTTCTTTAGCAATGGCAACCATTATCATCTATGAAAATCCTCCTTCCATTAACTATTATAAACTTTTACTCATTAACCTCGCATCTTCACCGTTGACCAAATTTAATCAATGAAAATTCAACAAAGGTATGAGGGAGCTGAGAGTTAATTTGATCTTGAGATGCATTTCATTGTGTTTCTGGGTTTGGAAAGAGAGAAGAGAGAGAGAGTAAAGTGGGCATGAAAACCAGTTTGGGAGTAGACAGAAATATGTTTAGGAGGGGTAAAGTTGAAAATTCATGAAAATCTGATTGAGAAAATATTAAAATATTATGAAAGGAGTGTGTTTTGTAATTTGGGGAGCGCAAATTTCAAGCGCAAATTTCACTCCCCTAAATATATCATGCAAAGTTATACGAGATGTGGTTTGGTTCATGTATAATTGAGGATAGAAGCAAAGTAGTAGTCTTATCTGTTGACTGCGTCTAAAGCATGAAGGAGCATTGCCCAGTATTGGAAGGACCTGGTATATACTTGTGTCCGTAGCAGTTGTCTTGGGTGTCCAGGCAGTCCCTCCTTCTTCTTCTTCATTTTTTCTTTATTTTTATTTTTTATTTTTAAATCCCTGACAAGCTGGTGTACGAGGGCAGCAGCAAAAGAAGGATTCGAGAAGAAAGGTTCCCATATAGAAGAAGTCAAGAAACTTTGGAGAAGCTGGAGATTGTTTCGTTGCCGATACCGAGAGGGGATTATTGCAATACCGAGTCGGTGGTGAGCGAGTCGCAAAAGAGCGTTGTGATACCGAGTCGAGAGTTGTAATACCAAGTTGTGAGATTGAGCTGCAACACCAAGTTGTGATACTAAGAGAGAGAGAAAGAGATTGAGCTGCCGACACCGAGAAGTATAGATGCTGCCAGTATCGGAAGGATGAAGTGCAAATAACAAGGCTGCGAGACCGAGTTCAGGTCTTTGAAAGTGTTTTTTTTTTTTTTTTGGGTGCCAAGATCAAGTTTGGTACCATTGCTGAGACCAAGTTGGAGTGGTGAGTCACCGATCTCGATTCCGAGAGGGGGACTTAGACATTCCTTGCACTGCTCTGATGCAAGAGTCAATGTAATTATGGTTTCTGGGGAAACAGGCACCAGAAAACCTTTGCATGCATTTCTTCAATACTTGCAATATCCAATGATTGCTCAATTTGGGCATTTCCGATAGAGGAAAGACTCAGAATAATCGTTAATATTTTCATTGGTTGGTATTGGCGATAACTCCTGTCCATTCGTGACGCAGAGCTTAGGAGCAAAGTGAAAGCATCTGTTCTGGTGCTTGACCAAGGGACTTCCTCCATCTTTGGATTGCCATGGGATTCCGAGGCCGACAGCCATTGGGAGAATTTTTTGTGTCCCCGAGATGGGTTTGGACTGAGACTGAGACCTCCAACTTCATATCAGACCAAGACCTCCAATGTCATACTAGACAATTCTCCAATTCTGAGATCGAGATGGGTTGACCCGGAGTGACTCGGTGGCCAGAGTTTACTTGATGGGGGTTCTTGAACGGAATCGTGGCAGTCGTGAGCCACGAAGAGGGCCGGAATTTGTTAACCAGAATCTGTGATCAGGTTTCCCTTTCTCCAATCTCCCCTTCTTTGATCTCCCTCACACATGAATCCAACGTTACCAGATTTGCAGAGATAAAGTTGGGAAGACGATGTCAATTACACGGAGAAAGAGACCGTTGGTAGTGTGGTCGGAGAGGATGTGAGGAGAAAGAGAGAAGGGCGGGTGTCGAGAGAAAATCCGGGTATCCATATTAGTTTTGGGTGACCACGGCGTCAGCGCGTGTGACGAATTCCGGCTTCTCAGGATGGTAGAGAGGCTGTCGGTGGCTCGTCGGAGGCCGGTGAGCATGATAGTGGTGGAGATGAGTTGCGGTGGTGACCGGAACTAGGTGGTGGTGGAGAGAGAGACTCAGATCTTCTTTCTCTCTCCTCAAACTCTCTGTAAATATAAACCCAGAAGCTAACAGAAGCTTGATTTTGATGTGAGGGAGATGAAGATCAAGAAAGAGATGTAAAGATATAAGCTTTTTGGTGCATTAGCAGAGGGAGATCAAGAGGAGAGAGAAAATTGATTGCCCGAAAAAAATTTCCAGTGAAAACGTGTAATTGCTCATGGTGAGCTATGAAGGTGTTTTCTACTTGGGAGTCCCTTCTTCTAGCGCCAAATGTTTCTGTTGTAGAAACGGGGTGGTTGTGAGAATTACCACCTCGATATCCGTACCTATCAGCCATGAACAGAGGTCAGAGGGAAGACCGGGTTAGCCGACCTTCGATCTTCCGACGTCTAAGTCAGATACATGTAAGAATGTAGACTAGGTAGGAGTAAATGGAAAATGATGGCTTACCTTGAATGAGTGGAGAAATATGTATTTATAGTGTGGGGATGAACTTGTCACCCCTTTGTTTTCAATGTGGGACTAGCTGTGGTCCACCCGATACTGCTAGTGTATGGTATTTGCATCATGTCTAGGCGTTATCGGCATTGTTTCAAGTGGCTAATGAGCCTTGTGCTTCCGATATTTATGCCTTGGCGGTATATATACCAACAAGAGGAGCCATGTCCCTTAGATTGATATGCTCTTCATATCAACATTCATCTTGTTAGCAGATTGCCCATGTGTAGTAAAGACCCATAAACTAAATTAGACACCATGACCATAATTTTCAAAAGAGAACAACAAGTTTAGATGATCGATTGATGGCCAAAGAACTATTTATAAATTCATAAATGGTCTCAAATATTATTAAAATTCACTACAACAAAACTGATCTTTTACGACACACATTACTTTTACGACACACAATATGTGTCATAAAAGACAACTTTACGGCACAGAGAAGCGTGTCGTAAAAGACCATGTCATAAAAACAAATTTCTCTTGTGACACAAAATGTACGCCATAAAAACATTTTTTGCGCTTCGTAAAATACTCTTTTGCGCCCCGTGAAAGATATTTTACAATTTTAGTTGTGTGTCATAAAAAACCATCTTGTGTGTCGTAAAAAGCCGTTTTGCGTGTCATAAAAAACCGTTTTGCATGTCATAAAAGATGTCTTCATTCACTTTTCTAAGAGGCAATACTTTCAATTCAACCCTTCCATTCAAGCATAGTAAACAAAAGCATTCATGTTGTAAATTTTATCAATGATATAACTTCATATTACAAAATCATAATATAATTAAACTGGTTTTAAATAAAACATGCTAGCTAGATCATCCTTGTTGTGTAATGTTCTACTCACAACCTCAACGTTTGAGCATGGAAGAAAAACCTTGCTTAAGGAGGAAGGTACAGGTCCTGATGTTTCAACCTCACTTCCACCACCTGGATTATTTTCTACAGAAACAACCTACACACAGGCAAAAGAACCAAACAAAAAAAGTGCTTACATGAATACCATTGATAAGCAAGCTGCCAAGTAAATAACGCCTACTACATTCATGCATAGAAGTTCATGGCACACTAGAATACTTTCACACTAGAATACTTTCAAGGTCTTTGAACAAATAAAAAAATCAAACAAAAACAAACAAGCATCTCACGTTTCAAAAAATTCATTTGAACAACTCATTCTTGAACTATAGAATCAAAACCTTTAAACCCTAGCATCCATGCAATGTCATAAACTAGTGTCTACAGTTTATGTTCTTTACATTCAATTAGAGTTTAGGATTTTAAAATTTAACCTTTCATATTTGGTCCATTCTTTTTCCATGATGGCTTGTCTAAGAGGAGAATGAAAACTCAAGAACAAATACGAACACTACTTCATAGCAGCTAGCATGTCCAACAAGATAGACAAAAGTGAGAAATACCTAAATTCAAGAGACATAAAGCTGATTAAAATGCACTTGACTTAATGTATATTAGTTAGAATTTCAAACGTCCAAATTTATCAATTCGTGTAAATGTCTATAAATTCAATTTTCCAGAGACAAAACTACATTTATATGGATGATGCGAGACTCTGTAACATATGGACTTCCTGATTACTTTCCACATTACCGACCATGAAAATTCATACTGATGCGCAAAAAGTGGTGCAAACATTGCAACTAAACCGGAAAATAAAAGCAAACACTAAGACGAAATGGGGAACAGAAACATACAGTTCCGCGGAAATGTACTCAATTCTCTTGCGCACATTGGCCATGGCCTTTGCCCAATCCTGCTTCACGAGAATTGGACCGATCAATTTGAGCACATTTGCATCTCCACTCAGTAGATCCAATTCTTGCAAACACAAGCAATCCCATCACCAATTGATCAAACAGTAAATCACTAACCAATCTCGGAGATTACGAAGTCTACACTAAACCTCATTTTGTTCCAATCAAATGAGAATTTATTCTCCCAAGGTAATACATTAGAACTTGTATCAAGGCTTTCAGGTTTCAAATCCAATAGCAATTGAAAAGCTAAAATGGGCTTCTCTTCAGACCAATGGGCTTCTCTTCTAACTCCACTAAGTTCTTTAATACAGTCCTGAAACTGTCTTTGGCAGATTTAAAAACTCTGAAAGATAAATTAATTTTTCCAGAACCATCCTAAAAGAAGTTGGTGTCACCAGTTGTTAACATTAGGATCCGCAGGGGTCTAGTTAACGTTAGAAGAGAGAGAGAGAGAGAGAGAGAGAGAGAGAGAGAGAGAGAGAGAGAGAGAGAGAGAGAGAGAGAGAGAGAGAGAGAGAGAGAGAGAGAATACGTCCAATTGAAAGCTTTAACTAGTGTATTGGGCCTTGCGGCCCAAAGGGATTACAAGAGATGTAATGAGATGAATTCTAAGTGTGAGTAGGGGTCCCTTTTATAGGTAAGAGAACCCCTCCACTTTACATTTTCTTCCATGCGGGATGCTAAACCCACTATTCTAGTCTTAGAATACATGCTTGTGAAGGTAACTTGGCAAGGCCAAGAAGGTGGCTTCCTGGCTAGGTATTGGCCGCTTCTAACCACCGTGGTGTAGCTTGGACATCCGGCTATGTGATGCATGTCATGGTTGGGTCTCACCATGGCTTGTAGGTCTCCCTAAGAGGGTGTTACTTATGTTTGGTGACATAGAAAATAGTTTTGCTAGTAGAGGTATCTACAAGTCCCCGAAGTTCCCAAGTAAGAGGAGCTTCTTGGTTGGGGAGTTATAAACATGATGTCATCAAGCATAAGTAACATTCGGGCGGCGCCCAGTCCCTACAAGTCCCCGAACTCCATAAGCAAGAAGAGACTTATTAACCTGTACAACAAAGACCAAAGCACGCATATGGAGAATGCTTGTTATATTGGGCAATGTATGTGAGTTGCTCTGATATGCATTGGTACGAGGCGTATGATACATGTTGATTTATACACGTGAATGGCTACGATCGATTATAACGTATAAACCAAGAACGTGTATGGTTGTGTGAACATATCACGAATAAGCATATGAATTGCATATGATGCGCGTGGTGCTAGCAAGAGAACAAACGAGGTTAAGTTGACGAGGTTACGCTCGTTGTAAGTTATGTGAGTGCCACGAAGGCAAGTGCTTGCAATAAATGAACGATGAATACACAAACGCTTGTGTTTGTTTGGTTTTCGCTCGTATTAATGGAACGCGAAAAGAATTCGATTTGTTGCGAGCGAAAAATGGTAGAAAAATTCAATGTTCCATTAACGTGTACTATGTTGAGGAGACAGGAGTGTAAATCTCAGGATTGCTGAGAAGGAAAGAGCGTGAATGCTTGGGGGTGCTGGGGAGTTGTGAACCATGGTAAGTGGGTTAGCAGAATAATGGTTAGCGGGTTAGCGGGATTATGGCCAACGGGTCAGCGGAACCATGGCCAGCGGTGCCGCTGATGGGTGGCTAGCGGTACTGCTAAGGCGTGAGAGTGAAGTTCAGCAATGTCCCTGAGGCGAGAGCGTAGAAACTTGAGGTTGTCGTTGAGGCGTGAGAGCAGAGCTCGGGATTACCATGAGGCGTTAACAGGTAGCTCGAATATGATGTCCTGAGGTGTGACCGAAAAGCTCTGGGATGCCGGGAAGGTATGAGCGGAAAGCTTGTGAGAGGGAAGCTCGAAGGTACCAGGAAGGCATGAGCGGAAATCTCAGGGTTTCCGTTGAGGCGAGAACGTGAAAGTTCGAGGATGCTATGAGGCATCAATGGGTAGCTCGGAGGTGATGCCCTAAGGCATGAGCTTAACCGTTGTTAATTATGCTAGGCTATGTACAAGTCTCCAAAGTCCCAAACTCCTAGCTATAGAGATCCTTATGGTCGGAAAATTGTTTGATGAGGGGAGCTGCGTTTAAGCAGTGGGCGTTAGGTAGCGAACCTAATCTTTTGATACCCAAGCGTCGGGGGTTAACTACTGGATCAATGGCTGGCGTGGGCTTCGTTAACCGGTCCCTTTACTCTTTCTCAGAGGAGAAAAGCTTGACTACAATGCCGTGTAGCGGTCAGTGTCATTAAGAGGTGTTGCAGCGGCTGGTCGTGGATCATAGACTCGTGGAGTCTAGACCCGTTTAGGTCTCTTTTTCCCTTGGGGAGAGTTTGACAAAGTATGGTAATTGTATGAATATTTACATATAGAGTATATGTAAATCTTGCTAATTGTATGAATAACAAATAAGCATGGTATAGTTTATTTAAGTAAGCGTACATGTTTATTTAATTGAGTTGCAATTAAATAGAAGCATGGCATATGTGTATAGCATGCATTCGTTATTAAGTTGCTAAATAACATTTTGCATTGTTGTAAACATGCTAAGGTTATTTGAGATATAAAGCGTGGAAGTAAAGTGTAGGTGTAGTAGGTGTGCTACTAAAACACATAACGTGTGTTATAAGCATGCTTTAAAAAGTCACATAAGCATATAAATGCATTGTGTTATAAGCATGCTTTAAAAAGTCACATAAGCATATAAATGCATATCAAGTGTGATATGTTTGTAGGCATGCTCAAAAATCGTTTGACATATATGAAGCATGACATTGGCATGGCAATAGCTCTAATTGCAAGAGCGTAAAAAAGAAGATATAGTTAAGTATCTTTTGCCGATTTGGAGTGAGTTGGAGTTGGAATTGATATAAGCACCCAAATCATGATGGAGTTGTCCAAGCATGACGCTCTATTGCTTTGGCTAATGAGGTATCCAAGTAAAGTACTACAATCCGTCATCAAGTTATTGCTTGAATGAAAAGCACTGCTCAAAAAAGGTAGTGGGAGGCCCTTGAAACAAATTGGATGACTTAATATATATAAGCTTGTAAAATTGTCAATATAAAACAGATTGTTTATATATGCAGCTTATGTGGTAGGTGAAGCAAATATATTTGCACATATAGAATGTGTTTGTATGGAAATAATATCCTTAAAAAACTGGCAGCTAGCGAATTAGGCCACTTGATGACATTGTATCAAACTATCAATGAATAAACAAAGAGTAATCATGGATGCTAGCAATGCTTCATGATATGCAGACTTTGGTAATTATGATATTTGATATCAATCATGAGGAGGAGTAAAGCAGCATGGGCAGAGAAAAGACGGGATTGGTGTAATCATCCTAGGGGTTATGCTTGACTTATATTCCAATTTGAGTATGATATGACCTCAATTATGAGCCAAAATGCAGCTTTCTGACGAGTATAGTAGAAACAATACATTGGTTGCAGGCCCTAGAAACATATTGTAGCTTTGACTAAGAAAAATGGTGATAGTTATAAGTTGATTATGAGCATGTAGATTAGCATTTGAACAAGTGTCTCTGAATGCTTGTGCATGCTAGTATATATGCTGTAGTCGTTAGCTATCATGATGTGCTTGTACATGCTAGTATATATGCTATCACAGTTTCTCATATTATATTGTAATATGAGGTAGCAACTAGTTTGTATAAGATAAAGACTCATCATGCTTATTATATGAACTCGTTGAAATCACATTAACTGATATTGTACATGCATATTTCTGAGTAATTGCAAGACGTGTGAGTAAACTGTGCAAAGATGAAGAGAGAACGTGGCGTCCATGTAAAATCAGCAAGTATGTTTGTGAGAGTCTACTTTGAAAATTTATGAGATGTGAGCAATCTCATGTGCCAAGTCTTTGCATATTAGAAAGACACATATAGTCACAGCATACTAAAAAGACACCTCTACATGGCATGCATCTTTAACTAGTAAATAGTAGCCATTCGTTTAGCAACAGAAACAGAACGAGCTATACGAGTATATAGCAGTGGCAAAAGGAAAACAGATTGATGCATAGGGAGTGGGATTGTGGGCGATAATTGCACAAGGAGCAACAAATGTATATAGGCATCATATGATTATTGATAACTTTGAAGAATGGCAAGAGTATAGACTTAGCTCATGCTTGCTCGTTGAAGATTGCTGCTGGGAGCAATGTACTGCTGGGATTTGGGAGCCCCTTGAGAACTCATTTCTTACTCGGTACAGAGAGATAGAAATTTGTGGGTGAAGACCGTTCTCTTCTACGCTGATCGAAGAAGTTTGGAGTTCGGCCACAATTGACGCTCCACCACCATTGAAGTCCCATCACAATTGAGGCCCCGTCACAATTAACGTTCCGCTACGGATTGAAGTTCTGCCAAGGAGAGTGACGCTGACGCCCCATCAAGGAGCTTTGTTAAGATGCAGGGGCCTTGACGTTCCATCAAGAGTATCCGCCAAGAAGGTTGAAGTTCCGCCACAATTGAAGCTTGGCGGTGCTTTATATGACGACACAGTAGATGTAGACAGTTTTCCGTCAAGTTGTCTTGACGGTCGTCAACCCGTGTTTGACGGAAGAGATGAAGCTTGGCGGATGGCGGATGATGCTTGGAGGAGCTTGTTTGAGGGAAAAGCTTGGCAGTGCAACTTGGCGGTGCGCAGCTTAGCGGTTGACGCTGTTGCTTAGCGGTTGGATGCAATTGAAGAAGAAGGCTGGGTGCTTTGATGGGAGGCCGTCATCTTGGCTAGTTGTTGGCGGATGGTTCTTGTTGGAGGTCCGACAAGAAGCAAAGCTGCAGTCTTGTGTTGGGTGTTAGAGCTTGTTATGCTTGTTCCGCGGATGTAAACCACTCTGGACGTTTGTCCCTCGATTATGATCGATGATTTGACATTGGAGCTGTTGGCTTGACGGAAGGATGCAGCGAAGGAGGTTGGGTGTCCAAAGCAAACGGGCACCGAAAGTGTTTTTTTTTTTTTTTTAGTTGGCGTTGTCCAGCGCTCCAGCCCTTAAGAATTGGCGTTGACCATCCTTTTGACTTGAAACCTTGCAAGCACTGGGAACAAGTTTAGGTTGAAAATTCTTTTTTTGTTACCGCCTGGGATATTTTTTGTGTGTTTTACCGCCATAGATGGGATAGTTTTTTCTTGTGTTACTCATACTCGACGTACTGAGACTAAGGGCTGATGATAATTTAGAAATATTGAGTGATGATCAAAGAAAATTGGTGCCCTGTGAGCAACCAAATTGTAACACAAGAAAGTTCCATATTGTAACACAAGAAAGTTCCATTAAGCTGACTTAACGTGTAGTAAATGACAAAGTCATTGTATCGGTTTCCTACAGACGGCGTCAATGTTAACATTAGGATCCGCAGGGGTCTAGTTAACGTTAGAAAAGAGAGAAAGAGAATGTGACACGAGACGTATAATGGTTTGTCTCCCGCCTTAGTAGGAGACTACGTCCATTTAAAAGCTTTAACTAGTGTATTGGGCCTTGCGGCCCAACGAGATTACAAGAGATGTAATGGATTGATTCTAAGTGTGAGGAGGGGTCCCTTTTATAGGTAAGGGAACCCCTTCACTTTACATTTTCTTCCATGTGGGATCCTAAACCCACTATTCTAGTCTTAGAATACATGCTTGTGAAGGTAACTTGGCAAGGCCAAGAAGGTGGCTTCCTAGCGAGGTATTGGTCGCTTCTGACTACCGTGACGTAGCTTGGACATCTGGCTACGTGATGCATGTCGTGGTTAGGTCTCACCATGGCTTGTAGGTCTCCCTAAAAGGTGTTACTTATGTTTGGTGACATAGAAAATAGCCTTGCTAGTAGAGGTATCTACACCAGTATATTTAGAGGAGAAATATGTTCTCCTTCCATTCCAACAAGCAACTGTCTAATCTAATCAAGTTATACAGCAGAAACCGTATTTCTTCCTACTGTAGGAAACAGTACCCCTTTTCCACTTCAAATGTAGACATCGAAGGAGCACATGCACAAAGTAATATTGATGAATATCTTAAAGAACATGAGCGTACTTAACAAGAGCACAAGTATGCATCATACCAAAGAAAATCACATCCAATAAGTAAAAAGTAAGAAAAAGTAATTGCTAGGAATGCCCTGTTCAAGCTATGAGTTACTGTCAAATCTACTAGTCTTTATCAAAATACAACCTTAAATCAAGTTGTCCAGAGAACAGTCCTTTTCAAGCATAAAGTAGTAAAGTACAGTAATGCAAGAGAAAAGTAAAGTAAAATAGTGCAGGAGTCCACATAATTGTTTAGCACCAAATCATGGCAAGAAAGCTCATATCTCACTGGCAAAATAGAAAAAAAAAAAAGAAAAAGAAAAAAAAGAACAGAAACAAAGGAATTTAATCTTGTATGCCAAATAAAAATTCAAATTCCAACCATGATATCAGATTTCTAGTTTTTCATTCATTTCAATTGTTATAATATCAAGCATGAAGCAAGTGAAGAACTCAAGAACAAAATTGAGAAGAAAGAAATTCAACAGAAATAATAGAGCTAGATGAGTAATGGAGTACCTGAGAACACAGAGATGTTGCATCAAACCATGAAGAACCCAACACCAACCTATGTTGCACTGACACGGGTACGGGGTGCGAGGTGCAATACGATAGGACACGTGGATACTTTTTTTCTGAAAAAAATAGGATACGATACGTTTGGATTTTTTTTATAATATATAATATATATATATAGAGTTAATAAATATTTAGATAATCCATATATATATATATATATTATAAAGTGGCACTAAGTTCCCAGATGCAAGCACAGCAGAGATGGTGAAAGCACTTAAGATAATCCAGCCAAGCTGGGTTTGAAACTCGTTGGCTGCAAATTTTGTTTTTTCAGAGGAATTTTATTCAAACTAAAAGTCAAATCACATGATAGTGACGTGGCAGGTGAGAAATTGGTCAAATATCGTGTTTATATTGAGAATTTCCCAATATTTCGGGAAATCTTGAAAAAAAACATTTCAGTCTTGGTCAAGAATACCCCAAAAACGTATCCAAAAACGTACCCAAGACGTATCCCCATGGTCAATACCACTACATAGTCAACTATACATATTGAAGGTCTTAGATACGCACTCAATGCGTATCCAACCTGTATCCGTATCTGATACGGATACGATACAGCATAGTTAGATTTTTGAAGCATCCATGCAACATAGAAGTCACCAGTTCCAAATGTTGCCTGTTTCAATATAACCAAATCCCAATATTAGCTCACCATATATATGGTTTCTAGAAATAAAACTCGCAATTATATACATACATATATATGATAAGTCATGGAAAATGAACTAATAAAAATTCACCCAAGGCACTGACTATTACTAAATTTCAAACTATGTTTCGAAGCATTGCTGGGTGAAAAAAAATTCCAAGTAGATGCAGCAAACATTTCCATCCAATTCTTGGTCGTCAAAGATTCATTCAAGATAAAGCAATTAAATGAAAATGAATGTATAAATACTATTGTAATAATTTCATGGTGCAAACCATATTCCTCATCCTACACAGAGCCTATGTACTATCTAGAGTCCAGAACCCATGTTTGGATCCACTGTATACTTTCTTTTTAGTGATACCTGTGTGGCACAAAATTGGCACCTCATTGGAACACTGTCAATTTCAATCAAAATTAACACCTCATTGAAACACTATCAAATCGTGTCAGATTCCACAGCCATTTGCAAACTTTTATATTACGGATTAATTGATAGTATCTTGTGGAAGGCATATTTTATATACTCAACACATAGGATTCTACCTCAATATACTATTCCACTGCAGTGCAATGTACAAGAAGTGAAACAGCAGAAAAGAAAGAGCAATCAAAGTCCTTCTAGGGGAGGCAGAAGATACAAGGAATGGCGACGATTCTTTAGTGCATTTAAAGAACTGTTGTAATCATTCAATCTAAAACACACATCCATTACAAGCTCGTTACATCAACTAATAATTTGGCGAAAAGCTTATAGTTACTCTAATAATTCACAATGCAAAACCATGTAACTCCAAAATATCAGGCTAAAACCCAACAAATGGTTCGTGATCTTCAACATACACGAACCCTTCTCCAAAACTCTAACCATTGATGAACTAACTACTCCCAAACTCTTAATACATGAATTTCATCACACTCAAAATCTGTTGGTTTGTGGCTTAAATTAATAAGTCCATCAATTATCTTTTGGATTAAGCCTACATGATTAACCGAATTCTATTAGGTTTTGGAGTATGCCTCATGCACATATAAATATATGCTTTCTATCACCAATTAAGGTGTGAGAGAGAAAAGAAGAGCCGCAACTTAGGGTTATTGAGAAGTAGCCACAGTTTTTGGGTTCTATAAAAAATTACCTTTTGGTTTGTTGTTTTTGTTCTTGTGAGCAACAATATATTGAGGTAGTCGTTTTTCTATTTGGTCTTTCTCTTTCTGTGAGTGTATTCGGGTGTAATTGGGATTTTGGGTTTGAGTGCTAAACACCTTGTAATCTCCTTTTGATATTAGTGGAATCTCCTCACCGTTTCCACCCGTGGATGTAACCCTTTGATTTTGGGGTGAACCACGTAAATCTTTTGTCTTCTGGATTTCTGCTATTAATTTATCTTTTCACATTTCTAATACTTCATACCTGTTTGATGCTTCCGCACAACAAGTGGTATCAGAGCTCAGGCTACGCTTGGGCTATTTGATTCAATGATGAAGTCTGCTTCTTCGATGAAATATGAGATTGATAAATTTACTGGGAGAAATGATTTCAACCTTTGGCGTTTGAAGATGCGAGCCCTATTAGCTCAACAAGGTTTATTAAAGGCGCTGAAAGGTGTGAATGCCTTGCCAACTACTTTGTCAGAAGAAGAAAAAGGAGACATATTAGAACGAGCACATAGTGCAATTTTGTTGTGTCTATCTAATGAGGTTCTGCGTGAAGTTGCTGATGAGACAACTGCACCTGGATTGTGGCTAAAGCTGGAGAAATTATATATGACCAAATCCCTGACCAGTCGACTATATTTGAAGCAACGACTATACACTCTTCGTATGTCTGAAGGTACACCTGTTCAAAGCCATATTGATGAATTTAATAAGCTTATATCTGATTTAAGAAGTATGGATGTGAAAATTGATGACGAAGATTAGGCTTTAATTTTGCTATGCTCTTTGCCTCTTTCTTTTGATAATTTTGTTGACACCATGCTGTATGGAAGAGAGGCTATCTCTTTAGAAGATGTCAAAGCAGCTTTGAGTTCTAGAGAACTGAAGAAGAAAGTGTCAGAAAATTTGAATGATAATCAAGATCACGGTTTGGTAGTTCAAGGTAGAGAAGAAAGTAGTACTAGAGGAAGTTTAAGGTCTAAGTCTCGGATTAGAAAAGGTATATGCCACTATTGTCACAAAGAAAGTCATTGGAAACCTGAATGCCCTAAACTCAAAGATAGAGGTAAGTCTTCTGAAAAATCTTTTGGTGATGATGCGAATTATGTGGATGATGAGTCTACTAGTTTTGATTTTGCCTTATTTACTGGTGATTCTTCTGTTAATGCTTGGTTGCTTGATTCGGGTTGCTCGCACCATATGTGCTTCAATCGAGATTGGTTTGACAATTATCAGTCTATTGATGGAAGGTCTGTCTTTATGGGGGATAATACTCCTAATAAAGTAATGGGGATTGGAACAGTTCGAATTAAGATGCATGATGGAATTATCAGGACTTTGACAAAGGTTAGGCATGTCCTAGATTTGAAAAATAATTTGATATCTTTGGGTACTCTCGACTCACAAGGCTATAAGTATTCGTCTCAAGGTGGAGTTTTAAGAGTTAGTAAGGGTGCTCTTGTTGTGATTTAGGGAAAGTTGATTTGCCATAACCTCTACGTACTTCAGGGTAGCACAATTATTGGTGCTTCATCAGTTGCCTCTTCATCAAGTCCATATTCAGATTTTGGTACAGGTATATTTGTTGTGGGCCAATTTGATCAGTTTTGTGAAGATCAGATAGTGAGACACCGCACTATTTTGAAGACACCACGTATAAAAATTACAGAACATATTTGTGGATCACTCATAGAGAAAGGGCTTTACATCCTTTCTAACTTGGATAAGTCTAAGGACTTTGGTGCTGAATTTGTTAGTTCCTGCTACTTGATTAATTGGTCTCCATCATCCGCATTTTGTATGAAGACTCCAATTAAGGTATGGTTTGGTACTCATGCTGATTATTCTGATATTAGTTGTCCTGTTGGTGCTCATGTGAGTGATGGTAAACTTGAGTGGAGGACAAAATTTAAATTCCATGGATTTGCATATAGGGTGAATAATTATGACTTGTGGTGTGTTCAATCTAAGTCACCCAAATTTGTAATCGGCCAAGTTATGAACTTTGAAGAGTATGCCATGCTATTTGGAGAGTCTATTGATGCAAGTTCGGGCCACGGTGTTAGTAAGCAGGTGGAGCTTGTTCAAGCTCCAGAGAAAGTGTTAGACTGCACTTTTATTCAGCCTAGTCAGGAAATGCTTGTTTTCGTTGGTGATATTGAAGAGAAGCAACTTCAGTTCTACAAGGTTGCTTTGTATGAAGAAATTCAGTCTCTTCATCAGAGTCATCTAATTTTGATCAAGCCAGTTCCTGTTTGCAAGTTCAAGCTTGGCTTGGGCTTGATTGCTATTCGCATTCAGTACCCCTTTGGGGTTTGATGGAGGAGACATTTGGAGGAGATTTTTACTTTGGAGATTTTAGTTAATTTAAGCCAAGGTGGAGATTGTTGGTTTGTGGCTTAAATTAATAAGTCCATAAATTATCTTTTGGACTAAGCCCACATGATTAACCTAATTCTATTAGGTTTTGGAGTATGCCTCATGCACATATAAATATATGCTTTCTATCACCAATTAAGGTGTGAGAGAGAAAAGAAGAGCCGCGACTTAGGGTTATTGAGAAGTAGCCACAGTTTTTGGGTTCTATAGAAAATTACCTTTTGGTTTGTTGCTTTTGTTCTTGTGAGCAACAATATATTGAGGTAGTCATTTTTCTATTTGGTCTTTCTCTTTCTGTGAGTGTATTTAGGTGTAATTGGGATTTTGGGTTTGAGTGCTAAACACCTTGTAATCTCTTTTTGATATTAGTGGAATCTCCTCACTGTTTCCGCTCGTGGATGTAACCCTTTGATTTTGGGGTGAACTAAGTAAATCTTTTGTCTTCTGGATTTCTGCTATTAATTTATCTTTTCATATTTCTAATACTTCATACCTGTTTGACGATCCCGCACAACAAAATCAACTTCAACTTGAAAATTAATTTTCAGCTTAAATTTCCTCAATTAACAGCAAAACAGAAACCGACAACTGAAACCCGAAGTGATAAATTGGCTCTCACGTTGTTCTACCAATCATTCCACACAATCAAACCCTAATCGAACAGTAAAATCAACAAGAAAAGGTGAAACGAAAGGGTGAATCAATAAAATGCAGGAGAGAAGAGCTAGTGAGAATTTAAAGCAGGGAATCGAAGATGTAGAGAAGTCAAAACATGAGAGAGAGAGAGAGAGAGAGAGAGAGAGTAAAATCGGTGCCCCAAACCAGTCCAAATCGAAGGTGAACGGAAACTTATACCGGAGGCAAACCAGTGCCCCAAATCAAGAGAGTAAAACCGGTGCCCCAAATGGCACGAAACGAGGATGGTCGGGTCCAAATAGGTTGCAATGCGGAGGCTCCAAATCATGGATGATTTTGGGGACTTTGCTTCGAAATCAACAGTTAAGGAGGTGGGACCTACACCCATTCCAATTCCTTCATGTATTAGTAAATGTAGGAATACTTTTACCTGGAATCATTTCAATTTCTTTATGTGTTAGTAAACGTAAGAATAGTTTTACTCCGTAATCATTCCCTCCCATTCCAAGTAAGTAAACGTGCTCTTAACGCAAATGAGTTGAGGGTTTCAAATCAAATTTTTTTTGTTTTTCTTTTTTGAAATAAATTTTTTTAGTATACTTTGATTTAAAAAAAAAAAAACCTCATTTACGGAATGCTTGAAATGTATGTCGTAAAAGACTAGTGAAAAACTCATTTACGGCACACATATTTGTGCACGCCGTTAATAGATAACTAAATTTATGGCATACATAAGATGCACACCGTGAATGACCTAAATAAACACATTTTGACGGGACAAATGGTACGTGCATCGTAAATGACAGTCTTGTACGGTGCACATTTGATGTGCTTCATGAAAGACTGATTTTCCTGTAATGAAATACTAATTAATTAAAAATAAAAAAGTTGTATGTCATAGCTACACCACATATATTCCTTTCAAATTACAGAACAGAAATTAAAACGGTAAGCATCAAGATCCTTGCAAAATGATTGTATCTGACATCCATCAGTCTATTTTCTTCTATTTAGTTTCAGTTTTTCTCATCTTTTTCATTAGTTGCATCAAATTCATCCCTCTCTTCTGTGTGATTTGCACGCCTACGCGAGGTGGAAGCTCCATTAGCAGTACTAGCAGATGTCATGAAATTTTTTCCAACTTCCTTATCCCTCTTCCTCTTCCTTTCATGGGAACTCATGTGGCCTCCCAGTGCTTTACCACTTTCAAACGATTTATTGCAGATATGGCACTTATGCTTATCTTGGAGTTGCTTTCTTGTCCTCTGGTTCTGCGAAGGTGGATCTTGATTAGGTTTTTCTCTGGGAACCAAAAGATTGGTTCTCAATGGACTCACTTGAGCAGTACTTAGGGTTTCTGGGGGTGAGTTTTCTTGAATCAGGGTTAGAGAGCTAGCGGCGTTAGCTCTAATGTCAAGATGACAAGTACTGGGGGCTTGAGACCTAGGCCTACAAATGTTCACTGAGTTAGCCCTTGGCCTAACGAAAGGGCCATTTCCAAGTAGATTCTGTTGGTCAGCTATGTACTTAAATCCATGCAAATTGTTGGGGTTTGGATTGCTTGGATAAGAAAAACGGTTAGCGGGAGGGGTACTAGGATGAGTAGGTGGTGGAAATCTCACAGAGGAAAAATTTGCAAAACCCGGTTGGGGATTTCCTTGAAGCCAGTTAGTAACATTTGTTGCACCAAATCCAGGAAAATTAGAGTTGTAGTTTGCACCATAATTTCCTTGAAAGTAAGGTGCTTGGGTAGCAACATAGTGGTGGACAAAATGGTGAACGACCATGTTGTTTTGGTTGGTTACCACCGGAGGTTGGAAGTTGATGTTTGCACTTTCCGGCTTAGGGTTTACATCGGCAATGGGACGATGAGTAGTTAACATCGGCTGATTAGCCCATTGAATTCCAATGTTAGAATTTGGTGGAGTATCAGTCCCAGAGCTCATTAGGCCACTGCTCATTGGGGGAGACATTGACACCTTTAGCTATGAAAATCAATGGGGAGCTGAACGATATATGTGGTTTTGAGAATGTTCTGCCCGATGCCTAGTATGCTGTTTATATAGGGTTGTCGTCTAAGTAAAGTTGAAGACGAGTGCCACATAAAATATCAAGAGAAATTAAAAATATGGTACTCTTTTAATGACTTGGCCGGGTTATTTTTACCTACCTGAGCTCTGACCAAAAGCTATTAAAGGTAATTCTTACCCTATCGGAAATAAACTTAGTTGGTATATATAGCTCAAAAAATTATACATGTTCCATATGTGGAATGCAGGGAGGATATTTTGTGATTTCATATATGTAAAGCATAACCAAATGTCCAAATACATGCAATCTTATTTATGGCATACATGCATTTTGCAGAATAAAATAAGTGCCTAAAAATAATTGTGTTTATGCAAAACCAATTTCCTTAATTGTATTACAAGACTTTTGGTATATAATAGTTTCCTTGTATATAATCATGTAATTAATACTGTATGTGGTTTAAAGGAGCTCAAAGTTAATTTGTAAAACTTCAGACAATAATAAATAAAAATCATTATAGTACCTTTTCCGACCTAATTAAAAACAACTCTAAGAGGTTTAAATGAACTCAGAGATTGATTAATTTTATCAAGTTCATATTTAATTAACAATAAATTAACATGTATCTGGTTTATTGTTATTTTTTCTCTCCAACCTAGTTCTTTTAGGGTTTGTTCGTCGATAGCCTTTCTCGATAAAAATTTCTTCCATCACTATGGCCAATGAGATAGCTACTCTAGCCGTGGCTTTTTCTCTTTCCAATGAATCTCGAGTTGACCTGGGTCTCGCTAGTGTCGCTGCACTACAAGATGCTCACCACTATCTGGTGGGTCAATGCTTACCCGAAACCCTAATGTGGCGTGGTTTATCGGCACAATCCCTATTCTCTGACGCTTGCTCACAGGTCTGTCAATCAGGTAGGTCACCGACCGTTTTGTTTTTCAGTTTGGTAGGGAGGAGGATTGAGACATAGTCCATCACAGAGGACCATGGTTCTACATGAATTCCATGGTAATGCTGGCCTTGTATGATGGAATCAGACTGGTGGATTCGGTTCCGTTAACGTCTTTGAAAATATGGATTTCGGCGAAGGCTTATTGACAGGATTGCACAATCCACTCTCTCTTTCTCCAGTGGGATCGGCAATGGGTCGCGTAATACGTTTTGATCAGATGCCATTGTTTCAGAAAGAGGAGTTGCAGCGCATCCGACTGGTTATGGATACGCGACAGTGTATCCATGTTTTTTGTCAATTTTTGTTCTCGCCGACGGTGGAAAGTGACCTTAATTTTATTTTTAACGCATGAAGAATTTGTCATGATTGCTGCATATTCGAGTATGACTTTGTGGATTGTGACAAACTCCTGCTAACAAAAATGGAGAAGATGAAAGCTCAGCCTTGTTAAGTCACAATTGACTTATGTAATTGTGCCCAAAATTATGGAAATAGACTCATCTTCCATACTATTTTGTCATCTTTAATCTTTGTAGGAAACAATGCAAAGGGAGGAAGCCTCCCAATTTAAGGCTTGAAGGTGGAAGAATCAAAGTTATGAGGAGAATGCATGTAATTTGCGTGAAAAAATGTTAATCGGTGAACTTTTCTGACGACTCACTACCCATAGAGGACTCGTAGTCCAGCCCAGAAGGACAATAGGGGTAGGACCTCTCTACTATTTGGAATTCAAATCCCCCCTGCATGCATCCTGGTCCATTTATGGGTCCATAGTGTAAGAGATACTATTGCATTTTTTGTCTCCGGATATAGCTAATTTGAAAATGCCAAAGATACGTATCATGATCATCTCTTCATACGTACATTCATCCCTTTTGCTTCACCAAGAGACCTCATTTTCTCTCTACACCTCTAAACCTCCATTTCCACCACCATAGCTCACATTCCCATCAATATCACAACCACCTAACACCATAAATCATCACTATCTACTTTAGATTCTTATCATCCATACAACATCAATAGTTTGAGGAACAAGGAGGAGAAGATAAGCACCACCACATCATGACCTTGGAGACCCATTTCCACCATTACTGTTGTTATCATCAATAATCACTCTTCACTTCCTATCTCTTTATTCACTTGATGTAATCAGCGGCCGGAGGACGTAGAAGGCTATATAGGCTCAAGCCTAAATATATATATATATATCTACCTTCAGCCCATACCACCCAAAAAAAAATCTGTAAAAGTCGCGTGTATTCCCAGTCTCCCACAGCAGCTCACAGCCTCACACTACAGTAACACAAATCTGTCTACACAAATTTGACCGTTTCGATGGAGGTTATTGTTTGAAACAACTCCCCTAAGTCTCTCTTTGAAAGTGAAATGCCTCAAGCAATCCACACCGAAATTCCAAAATCTCACCCCTTGTTGTCCAGTACGCTCAGTCTGCGATGCAGACCATGCAAGGAATCTCCAGAAGACCAAAGCAAAAATCTTTCTTTCACTTTCTCGTAAACAAGGTATGAAACTCTATCAATCTCCCATGTTTTGAATTTTTGATATATCTCTATTCTTCTTCCTGCTTTGTTTTTCCCAATGGGGTTTTCTCAAAGAAATCCCAGAAGGAGAAACTCGCCCATTCTGTTTGCTACCAGTGGTGGATGTAATTGTGAGTTGGGCTTTTGTGTATAAGTTGAGGATTGGGATTGCTCGGAGTTGTTTCTTACTTCGTTAATTTTGTTGTGAGAACTAGTGTTTGCTAATTAATTAGGTTCAATTTCATGTTCTGTTGCTTGCTTCAATTCTTGATTTTTCAGATTTCCAGTTTGATTGGTGTAGATTTCATTTTCTAGGGTGTAGGTTCGTCAAGAATCTATGACTTGGTTTTGTTGTGAGAGAAAGATGAAGCTAATTAATTAGGCTAAATTCATGTTCAGATTTTTTTTTTCTGTTGATTAATTGCTTCAATTCTTGTTTTTCTCAGAAATTGATTAACAATGGCAAGCAAAAGCTCTAAATCCAACACCAAGATTAACACAATCAAGATCAATAGCCCCCACTGTAGTGATATAGTCTTTGATTGGTGAGCTAGGGGCTATCGGTTTTAGGTTCGTTTGTGTACACTATTTCTGGTGGGTGTTCAGAAACATCAAACATTGTTACGACTCTATCTTTGTACATGGGCCATCATTGTTATTTGGGCCTATTTGGGCTTTTCCTTACATGAGTCCACTATCTCTAGAGTCTCTCTGCTTGAATAGCTAATAGGAATTGTATCGAGATATCAAAGAATTGAATCAATTTTATTTGCTTAGTTTTTTTCCTCTTGTTTTCCTTCTTTCTCTTCTGCAACGATGTCATTCCATGGCTACGATCCCAGGGATTGTAACAACTGGTATCAGAGCCGACAACTGAGCCTGTTTCCGATGAGTCCGGCAGTGTACGGCGATGCTTGTTACAACACACATTCGTATCACCCTCATGGTAGCCCTAGCTACCCGCCTCCTCAATTTCCATCGCAACCAAGCTACCCACAACCTTCTCAATATCCATTCAAACCAAGTTACCCACCTCCACCACCACCTTCCCAAACAATCGTCAATGGGTATGTTTTTCCTCACCAATTTCCTTTTCCCAACCCAACATATATATCCACCAGCCACCCTATTTGCTCAAAAGCTCAATCTGTGGTTGAACCAGCTTACCTGTATTTTCACTCATTTCAGACTGAGTATGCCATAAATCCATCGATTCCAACATTTCAGTCACCATCAGTCCCCACCTTTTTACCCCATCTCCAATTGCTGAACCCATTTCCATCATTCGGAGTTGGATCTCCCACCACACCAACCACTACCACCGCAGCTTCAACACCTGCCTTTGGCTTAACTCTATCATAGCCTATGTTCAGTTCAACCCCATCTCAGTCCCTGTTTGGCTTTTCCTCAACTCCAAGCCCACCTTCCCCACCATTATGGACGAGCTCGAGAAGCTTCGCCAGCCTCTCTCCGTCACGGTGGGTGAAGAGGTCAGCCTCGCCTCACTGGGCCGGAATCGTGATGCAGAACTCGAACTCAAGGACGTAGTCCCCTCGAAGGGCGTCAACCTTGCTATCTTGGATGAGAACTTAACCGCCGTTCAGTTGTTCCAGGACTTGATTGATAAGGACACTGTGGATGAGAACAACGAGCCCGCTCCAATCCTAGTGGATGCGCTTGTCAACAATAACGAGCCTGACGGCACCACTTATCACCAATCTCCACCTCAAATTGGAGGAGCGTATTGGATGAGCTTGAGGTCAGTGGTGATTCCAGCGTCAGGTGTTAAAGCACCGTTAGAATTGATGAGTGCTTGCCATCGCTTGATTTTGTTCTGATTGTTGAGAAGAATAAGAAGTTTTCAAGTCGTAGTCTTGCCATGAATTTTATAAATTGCTTAGAGACTATAGAAGATGCTAAAACATTGTTTCTGAAAATGCTTGAAAGGAACATTGTTTCATGGAATACTTTGATTAGTGCGTTGGTCGAAATTGGTCAGGAGGAAAAGGCAATGGCTATTTATGATGCTATGGTTTCAGAGGGAGTGGTACCTCCTAATTCAACTCTCTATTATGAGGTCGAGTTTATATCTTTTGTCAAAGACAAGGAACTATGGGACGTGAATACTCTAGAGAAAATGGAGGTTGCTGTGTTATTACTGGAGTAGGATATCAAAATGGGACCATCAGATCAATCTGGTTTAAATTTTGTCAATGGGATTATTTGTAAATCCAAAGCTCTAATGTTTGAGAGGATGTTGTTTCATGCTACAAGGCGAAATATGTTTTTCAACCAAGCACCAACAGATGAACATATCATGGATCCTTTATCTACTGAAATGGTTGAGCATATAATTTTTCTTTTTGTCTTCTTGTCAAGGTTGCATGACAAAAGCAAAGGAGCTACAAAGAACTTTTCCAGAGATCATGTAAGTAATTTGGAGTCTGTTAGTTGTCTATCAGAACTCAAGTTAAGTCTGAAACCTCTGCCTTATGCGGGAATGAAGAAAAATATATGTTTGTGACTGTTGGCAATCTATGCCGTGCTTTAGTTTTTAAGTGTTGTCCGATTAATATAGTTAAGGTGCCAGAGAAGTGGTTTTTGGATGCGATGAATATGAATTTGGACATCATGATTGGAAAAATTAAATGTAGTATGGAGAAAGAGCTGCTTGAGAATTTTCATGAAAACCAATTGAAGCTAGATGACAAATGTTTGGGATATGTTATGTCTACCTTGGATGCACTCTATACAATGCAGAAGTTGGGATTAAAATTCGATTGTCAGAATTTATACTAGCTTTTATCATCTTTGAGTAAATTAGAAGGTGACTTGGAGGATTTGGATAGGGTCAGGAATATAAATTGGGAAGAGAATGCCAAGAAACTACATTTTGTTCTTAGAGAAGGCCTCAAGCTCGACAATAAGATGGCAGTATGCTTCACTGACAGCCAATCTCAATCACATCTATTAAAGTGGTTCATTCTTTGCTTTGAGCTTTGTCATTGTGAGACTAAACTTTTTTGCAAGGAAGCATTCGACGGACTTGGTGAACTGACTCAAAACTCATTGTCGCAGCTTATTTCTAAATTGAGGATTAGTCCAGAGCTTCACTTAGTAGTTTTCATTCCCTATACTAAGGTAAATCTAGCAATTACTGGTGCAATCTGTTTTCTGAAAGTTGTTGTAAATGATAGTCAGGTAGTAGAAGTGATTCAATGCCCGACATATTTACAATGCTCCCAACTGGTGCTGTCTCCTAAAGGCTTGGGGACTGCGCTTGTGATAGTTTATGATATTGGGATTGCTCCTCCACTTGCATCTTCTAATGTGGTACAAGTTGCAGAGATTGCCTGGATACAGATTATGTTACTAGAAGTTATAAGCCTTATGGAAAGGAATTCACAGACTATTGATATAATGACTGGTATTAGTGGGGACAGAACTTTTGACTCTTATCAGTTTGCCTACAATAGTGTTCAAGTGCATGTTGAGGATCAAATTATTGAGATGTCAAACACAGGTGGTGGAAATATAAATGTCTCAAAAGTTAAGATTTTTGCTTCACATCTTCGGATCACAACTTTCTTTGTCAATGCTTTACAGCAATCTGGGCATGAAATTTTGAGCCAACCAATTATGATGGAAGTCTACGCAGGACCAGAGATTCACCTCCATGATATATTCGTTCTACCTGGTACATCTTATGTGCTTACCTTACAGGGTACCCCGGGAGGCCCAACATTTGGTGTAAATGTTGAATTTACGAGTTTGGAGTTGCTACAGAATGAGTATCATATTGATCCGATAGATGTCGAAGTTGTTATTGCAATTACAATTGTTCAATTGTATTCAAAGGAAGCTACTCAAATATATAAGAAGTTGAATATGATGACAAGGAGTGCATATGAGTTTGTGGAAATGTGGAGAAAAGCAGTTGAATCAAACCAGATATCTTGTCTTCAGGCTTTAGAGATTATCTTGGTGAAATGCTCAACAACACTTGACACTTGGATGTTTATCCTTATCCCAAAGGTTTTAATGTTTACAACTTATGGTGTCAAAGATGTACATGCAAGTCAACTTTTTTGCGTTGGAAATATTAATGCTCCAGATCAGTTTGTGAAAGCACTTTGTTCAACTGCAAATAGTAAAGCTATGATGGAGTTGTATGTGGGGTTGTATACAAATATTGGATTCCTTGATTTTGCAATAAATTCTCAGAGTCAACACTTGGATTTGGGTTGCTGTTTGCAAAGATGAAGTTAATAAAAGTACTGTGCAAGAACATGCTTTGCAAGATTTTGAACCAAGTGGATCCTAAGGACATCATTACTTCAGGAGCTACCAGTCAAGGCCACATGCTACACGACAGGGTCATTGATTTTTCCTCTCAGCTCAGTCAAGCTAATGCATGCACACCTTTGAGTAATTATGGTCAAGGGATACGCTTGTGGATGGAAGCATTAGTTCTTATAGCCCGTGAAAGAAAGCTCAGTGCTAAAAATCCTGGGAGCTTTATGGAGATGCTATTTGATAAGATAATAGGAATTTTCTTGAGAGTACTTGTTTGTAGAAGTGCTACTGTCCATAAGGAAGCCATGCTTGCCATTGGGGCCCTTGCACATGCAACTGGCCCAGAATTTGCAAAATACATACCAAAGTTTTACAAGTATCTGAAAATGGTTCTTAACATCTTTGAGAAGTACCAAATCAGTGCTGTCACAATTGGCATTGCGGGGAATATTGTTAGGGCATTGGAAGATAAGATTTTGCCTTATTGTGATGGAATAATGATCCAACTGCTCAAGGCTTACTCACCAAGCTCAAGTAAGTATTCATCCTCACTAGGAAACCTCTCAACTTCCACCATTGAGTTGCTTAGCAAAATTGTATTTGAAGAATGTGAGTGGGTGACTGTTAAGTCTGCCAAGAATTGCTGTGATGATAAGTCTGGAGAAAGGGCTCAGTTTACTAGAGGTAACAAAGAGATTAAGTCTGTCATATTGGAGTCTCTTAAGAGTTGTTCTCAATTTCAAAAGACTGCTGCAGTTGTGAATATGGATATAGTGAAACTATCTCATCACTTGGAGGACGAAGCTTATGTGCTCAGGGGCACACAAATGACCAACCTTGGAGAGAAATATGACTTGTTCCCTTACTTTCTTCATTGGGGTATCACATTGACCATCTTCTACTTTGAGTTTGTCTATACTATCTCTATTTGTGGTTACTTCTTGTATAACAATTTGAAGGCTACTTTTGACTATACGATGACTCTCCAGCTAGTTAGCATCCTTGATTATGCTCTTGGAACTTCACTCCATGCTTTTGGCAGGTATTGGGATAAAATCTTCTTGCTGTTGGCAATATTTACAGTTCTGGATCCTCAGATGTCAAAGATAATTTTTGGTGACGTAGATGTTGAAGCAGGGACAAGTTTTGGAAGACAACTCAGGCTTGAGGTCAAGCCTGTTCTTTGAGCGGGTGGAAATGTTATGCCTTTATCTTTGTACATGGGCCATCATTGTTATTTGGGCCTATTTGGGCTTTTCCTTACATGAGTCCACTACCTCTAGAGTCTCTCTGCTTAAATAGCTAATAAGAATTGTATTGAGATACCAAAGATTTGAATCAGTTTTATTTGCTTAGTTTTTTTCCTCTTGTTTTCCTTCTTTCTCTTCTGCAACGATGGCATTCAATGGCTACGATCCCGGGGATCATAACAAACATGGACTGGTTTTTCAGCTCAAGAAAAAAAAAATTTGTGCACTTCTAATTAGCCTAGACAACAATTAGATCTTGGATCTGCCACTGGATGTAATTTAAAAAAATTTACTCTAATCCAACACATTTAGTAGAATAAGAAAAGAAAAAGTATTACCTAAGAGTACCTCTAATAGTAAAAACTATTTTTTTAGCTAAATCATCTCAAAATTAAATTTAGTTAGTAAATTTCTAACTTTTGCTCCAGCAGTGTTAGCTAAACTAAAAAAAAAAAAAAAAAACTAAACGTGGAGTGTTTAGCTTTTTGTTATTTTCTCTCTCCTCCCTAACAAAATTTAGCTGGAGATTTTAGCAATAGCTATTTTACCAGTGGCGGACCTAGATTTCGATATAAGGTGGGGCACTCACGAAATATCAAAACTTATTAAAAAAACAACTAAAGTGATATACATCTTGTAAATTGTCTAAGGCAATAACTATATTAACTTTTATAATTCAAATGTAGAACAATAATAGTCGTACCATCTTATACATAATATATTATTATATATACAAACACACATGTTCAGACCAAAAAAAAAAAAATTAGACCCACAAAGGTTACAACAAGAAGCATCGAACCCATGAATTGTTATTGATTCAATCTGACAGCCACTACACCAAAATAGCTTTATTGCATTGCAGAGAAGTTAATATATATTTGTACTTAAAAACTCTAGTGGGCCACGGGACCCAGGAGGCTCTGCCCCTGTATTTAGGAAAACTTGGGTCCTAGGTTGCTTCACCGCAATCCCATTTAGTTGTGGGCCAAACAATGGCTTCTGCTCCGATTCTCTTAATCAATCCCATCGGCCTTCAACATTGGAACCCTCACTTTATCCCTCAACCCAATGACCTTCATCTCCTTAAGATCAATGGTCATCACTACTCCTTCAATGAGTCTCGTTTCTAAATATATTTATACATATATTTAATACACCACAATATGTCGCACCAATCATACGCCACCATATAACAAAACAAAACACATTAAGAATTCAGGAGATTAAGATGATTTCATTTGCATATTTAATTATATTAGTGCCAATATTACTTGGTCTAGTGGTATTACTTGGTCTGGTGGTATTAATACTTATTTATAAGTGAAAGATCCTGAGTTTGACTTGTGAACTAGTTATTATACATTGATGGTTGTAATACTATGAATTATTTATTGACTTTTTTGGACAAAAAAAAATTAAGTACTTTCTTTAACATCTTTCATATACAGTATACGTGGGTAACTAATCATGAATATCTTTCGGAATAATTATTATTTTATTTTTGTATTAGTTGAGCTGAACCTAATATAATCTATGGGCTGGTGAATTGAGTTGTTCTTCTATTGCTTTTTTTGCTAAGTAAAAGTTACATAATTTAATTTGTATTTGTAATCACATATATATCAATGTTGTAATTGTAATAAACTAATCGTTTTATGAAATAAGTAAAGCTTCATTGGATTATGATTTTGGGGTAATTACAATTCTTTTTTTTTTTTTTTTTGACAAGAAGAATGGATTTCATTCATAGCAAACACATGCAAGAATGGCCCAGTATACATAGATCCCATCAAGGGGATAGGTGTCATTACACTTGAGACAATTATGCTTCTTTTGCAGGAGCCTAGTAGAATAACATAATTCTAAACAAAGAATAATAGTAAACAAAGTTTTTCGGTGCCAATGAGCTCAATTGCGGTACACCAAAGAACTTTGGACCTAGATATGTAGAATCACCGATCATTATGTAGACAAAGTACCAAAACTATGATCCCTAAATACATAGGGAATTATTGAAAGTGAACAAAGCTACTAACATAGAGTTGGGCTTAGGCCAAAACCTTAGCCTAAAATAGCCAAGATCCAAGATCTCCAAACGGAAGGCCCACTCAAAGGCCTAGTAGGCCAAGCTTGCTCCAGCCCCGCATCCATCTCCAATCCTGAGACGCAGTTCCAACGAAGCTTTGCATGAGGCCGCTCCGCTGTGATCCTTGCCGCCACGAAATAGACCCACTGCAGAACGTGCCGCCTCCACTTCTCTCACACCGAAGCCGCCTCAATCCAGTACCCCGCCAACCCACATGCCGCAGATCTTGAGTCTCAAATCCCTGTAGCCGTGGTTCGTCGAAGAAGCCCAAGATCGAGTTCCACCAAAACCACAGACGCAAAGCCACCAGAACCCGAGATGCAAACTAGAGACCGAAACCCACCTGCAAAAACATTCAAGCAACCCCCACCCAGAGTTAGATCGTATAGTACAATCCCCATCCGACAGCAGCGTCGGCGAGACCTAAAGGCCAGCCTAGAGCCACCACTGGATAAAGAAAGTGATCGTGCAAAAAGCCGCCGCCGGCTGTGCTTAGGATTTGGGAAGAATGTTAGGGACTTGAAGAAAAGTTAGGTTTTTTTTAATTTAAAATTTTTGTGGTAATTACAATTCATTGAACCATAGTCTAATTATCTTATTGAAAGTGCAGTTTCCATAGAATATGATATACAGTAAATAATTATATATTTACATTATACATATATAAAATTTGGTATGCAACTTATTAGGTAAATTTGTTGGTCCAAACCCTAAACTCTTAATGAAAAATGCATTAACTAGGGCTAACCATGATGAGTGAAAAAGCAGTAGTTATACTTTCTTTTATGTTGAATTAGAATAGTCTGATGAAAGGCTTTAAGAGGCTACTTTATCACAATTTTTCGAAAGGAAATTTCATGATATATGAAAACTATAGTAGCTCGAAGAAATAATATTTTATACATTATAATTAATACACCACAATATATCTTACCAATCATACTCCACCATGTAACGAAACGAAACACGTTAAGAAATCAAAAAAGTAAAATGATTTCATTTGCATGTGTAATTATATTAGAGCCAATATTGCTTGGTCTAGTGGCATATATATGTGCTTAATATGTATATGGAAGTCTTGAGTTTGAGTTGCGGACTAGTTATTATACATTCTCGGTTGTTTGTCAACATATCTTGAAAAAATTATATTAAGTACTTTGTTTAACATTTTTCTTTTACAGGGTAAGTAGGTAACTAAACATGAATATCTTTCAGAATAAGTTATAGTTGTTTTAGAGAAACATAATTGAGAGATAATTGATGTGTATTCTCATTGATAATGAGGGCCTCTTTATATGGAGGATTACAATGCATAGAATCTGAACATACAAGGAAAGTAATTCTACATTGAATAGGATTCTAAATCCTTCTATAACTCTATTACCACTAGCTCAAGCTAACCTAGAGTTTGGGCTAGACACATAATCTGAATTTCCTTGAACACTCCCCCTTGTGTCACCCAAACGTGGTGCTTCTCTCGTTGCCTCATTAAAAACCTTGCCGAGTAACAAAAACCTAGTGGGACAAAAATAACCTCGGTCGAAGGGGAAAAAGAGCACAACACACCCTTCACGTTTCGAGACCATACATGTAGACTTCTCCCCCTGATGTCTGCATCTCCCCCTGATGACTACGATCATGGGGATTCAAATAACTTCCGCAAACGATGCTACCAACATGTTTCTCGAATGTGGAATTTAGGCAATGACTTAGTGAGCAAGCCTGCCGTACTGTCCTCAGATTGAACCTAGTTCACTTTGATCTTGAGGAGAGTTTGTTCTTGCTGATTATGCTTGGTGTTGTCGCTTTTGATGTAGCCTTGCTTCAAAACAAGCAGCATTATCCTATATACTCGTAGGCTCATCTATGGTAGACTTCAAACCACATGCGTAATTATAGATCCAATCCATATATATTCACGAACCACTTCGTGAAGAGCAATAATGTCTGCATTGTTCGAAGATATAGCGGATAGGGTATGTTCTGTAGACCTCCAAGATATCACGATCTTTACCTATGGTGAACACTTAACCAGTTTGGGAATGACCTTTGTGTGGGTCAGAGAGATACAAATATCAGCAAAACCTTCCAAAACACATGTTTTTTTGGGGTGGGGATAGGAAATGCAGGCCAGTGTTGGAGGCGTTTCTGGTGTGTGATGGGTCCGAATCCATCATCTCTCTGTAGGGATAGAACAAGCCCATATCGATCATACATCTCAAGTATCGAAAGATATCTTTTACACCAATCCAATGGTGTCGTGTTGGCGCAGAGCTATACCTAGCTAACAAGTTCACAACATATGAGATGTTCAGTCTTGTGCATTGAGCTAAGTACAATAATACGCGTATTGCACTTAAGTGGGGCACTTTTGCCTCTAGCACATCTTCGCCATCATCCTTTGGATGAAGAGGATCTGTTCAGAATCAAGACTACAGACGATCATGGGGGTGCTTGAAGGCTTGACTTTGTCAAAATGCCTAAGCATCCATCGACACGATGCTAAAGTTCCAAATCGAGACATAATCGTGTTCTCCCAAAATCTTTCATCTCAAACTCGGATTTCAAGTGTTCAGTGGTTTCCCTTAACTCTTTAAGAGCTTCCAATGAAGGTCATGTCCAACATGAACCGCGATGGAATCTGAAACTTGTTATGGAAACGCGCGGGCATATCCCTTCCCAATCAAGTAGTCACTTTAGTGAACATTTCAACCTTATTGTAAACGCGCTCCATGGTCTAGAGCCACTTGACTTAGGTAGATGAAGTTCACCATGAACCTTCATGTATATTCTGTATCTAGATCCCCGTATAGATACATAGTGACCATATTTGTAAGCTGCATGATCAGTTATTTGGAAACTACCAAACTGACAGTGTAGTGGAGTGCAATGACATCCATTACGAGAGAATATGTCTCATCGTAGTTGATTCCAGGGTGTTTTTGTGAGAAGCTTTGCACCATAAGGCGAGACTGCCATCTCTTTTTCTCATCACGCTTTCTAACGAAAACCCATTAGTCAACAGGTTTTATGATAGGAGGTGTTGGCATCACTGGCTCAAAAAACCTTCCTCTTCGTTAGAGAATCCAACTTAACCTGGATCGCATCTTTCCATTTAGGCCAAATCTCTCTACGTTAGTATTCATGCTTCAACGGAGAGTGGTTCGATATCATCGGACTCAACAAACTCATGCGCAACGAAATGCGCAACTACATCATCAATTATGATGGAGTTTCTATCCCATGTCTCATGTACAGTAGTGTAAGTTTCATAGAGCTCTATATTCTCAGGAATAGGTTCTGATGTTGAGGCGTCCCCCAACGATAACTATAACCCGGAAGATACTCATGAGATGGATTTTGAGTGTCGATGATCAAAGGATTGGAATGTGCCAAAGTATCCTTCGAACTCACGGGCCTCCCACGCATCCTAGCTGAGGCCATAGCCTATGATGCCAGAGTGCCACTCTCTTTGGCTTTGGCAGCATGCCTACCTCTGTGTAGGATGGCGCTACGTCCTCTTATAGGGACGTACTTCCTTGCAGACATATTTGCAGCACATGTGTGATCTCGTCACTTTTAGTAGGGATCGAGATGAGACATAGTGGGGACAGACCACGACAATTCCTGTCGTTCCTGTTGAACATCCATGTTCTTATCTCCCCCTAACGACGGGAAGACTGTCTCAGCAGAGTGACAATCCGCAAGTCTAGCGGTAAGGAGATCGCCTAGCAAGGGCATAAATTGGCGGACGATGGTTGGAGTCTCAAATCCAATTTTCTCATTCTTCTGTAAGGACCTATTATAGTGCGCTGTGGCGGCGCAATTGGCACATAAATGACTCACACAAATGTGCTTTAAGTACAAAATACTTGTACCCAGTCACTAGCTGTAACACATAGATTGAGTTGTGGTAGGTCGTAGACGAATTAGCATAGCTGCATGCGATATTGCATCACCCCAAGCGGATATAGGGAGATTGGTGCGCATTACCAATGTCTTGACTACCATGGTTATCGTTTCCGTGAAACCATTTGGGTGTGTTCATGAGAATGTGATGTCCAACATCAATCCCATTGCAATATCCATCGAAAGTCTTCGATGTAAACTTTCTAGCATCGTCAAGTCTAATTGACGGAATAGGATGATCCGGGGAGTGAGCCCATTGTCATATGGTATTTGCTAGGAGTGTAGCAGAAGTAGCATTTACAAGTGGACAATGGCACAACCCATGACCAGCATGTTTGTGTGTCAACCAACATCATGAGATATTTAAACGTCCGCAATTTGGTTGAATCAGTCCACAGAATCCCCACGGATTCTATGTAAGAACATAATGAGTATTTTCATATCCTTTGCATAGGACAGTCTCAGTCCTAGTTTCCCAAAGGAACAGGCTTTGTAAAATGAGCGAGAGGCCTTGGAAGCAACCAATGAGGATTTTGGTTGGGCCTGAGCGTCAGTAGCGCTATTAGAAGCAAAATGTGTGACTACATCTCCCATCATGGCGTTGGAGCCATGTGAATTAGTATGTATGGCGTCATGGCCATTGGGAGGAACAACCATGGCGTCATGCTCATAGTTGGCGCCATTTATGGCATTATCACAAGGGATGTTGGTGGCCCTATGGCGGCCTAAGACCGCTGCAGCGCCAGAGGCTGCGGTTGTTGTGGTCTTGCTAAGTTCAAGAATCAACTTTTGATTCATGCTTCGTTTCGCTCGAGAGAAAGGATGTCCATGTGAAGTCTTTTGTAGACGGATCATCATATCATAAATAGGATGACCTATCCTGTCGTGACAAAGTCAATATGTGTCTAAATCCAAGAGATCTTCTCTCATAACTTTTATTGGATTAATAGCTCGAATAGTGGCATAGAGTCCACTAGAGAGACACATAAACTTCTCTAAGATGCGCCTTTGTTCGCAATCATTAGAGGTATTGCAAAGGAACTCATTTTCGTTCTCTACATGCGTTTTCGTATGGTATCCGTTGGTTATTCATAGATGCGATTTGCCCTAGGAGCGTAGAGAGTGACAGTAATCAAGGTGCCATTTGGCAAAGTAAACTTGAGCTATTCCATGTCCTTGAGTTAATACTGATGGTCCAGCCATCGTAGTCACAAAGTCATATGCTCTGAATCAAAATGGAGTCATAAAGAAAAGAACTCGAAATTTTATTCATATGCCAACGGAGTTACATCATTATCTCTTTGACCAAAGAAAATCTAATCCAAAGAGAAACTAGTTAATGCAAACAATGACAGTCATCTTGATTGATCCCAGCCAGATTTGTAGTCTTTAACCCTTCACTCTAGATCATTATCTTGATCTTCTTGTTCCACGTTGTGAGCTTCTCTTGCTTCACAATATGCTTTGTAGGCGGTGACAATTTCTTCATGAGCTCTACAAATGTGTGCCCAATGACCGGATACTCCACATCGAGAAGATACATCTCTGTGCTCATACTCTATTGATTAAGTTGCTTTAAAAACATCATTTAGATGACTCTTAGTGTTGGTGGCACCACCAAAATGGCCAGAGGCATTGCCTCCCTCTCTCTTTCCACGTTGACCTCTTCGGTTCTCTGTTTGCCTATTTTGGTAGTCACCTTCCCAAGTAGAGCGATTATATGGACCAGAACGTCCAAATGTATCCCTAAGATTAGGGTTTCACTCTTGACGCCCTTTCTTTGGGGCGCGACTATAATTGGATTCCGAAATATGCTATGTTCCCACGAATCTCGAATTATAGTTCTTTACAAGGATGTTGTCATGCTTTTCAGCTACATTCATAGCTCTAATGAGCTCATGAAACCTTGTGATTCGTTCTGCAACAACATCGATTCGATAGTTCTTAGAAACCATCAATGCAGAGACGGGGAAGGTAGAGAGAGTCTTCTCAATCAACAACGCATTTGTGATCTCTTTACCACAGAATTCCATTAAGGATTTAATGCGAAGTGCTTCTGAGTTACGTCAAGAACTGACTTGAAATTACAGAAGCGGAGGCTATGCCATCTCACTTCTATGTCAGGAAGCAGGGAGTCACGGACGTTGCCAAATCTTTCTTCGAGTGAGACCCACAGTCTTCTGGGGTCTTCTTCATTCATACACTCGTACTAGAACGAATCATCCATATAACGAGTCATTAGGATGATGGCTTTCGCCTTATTTGCGTCTAAGGCTACTCTATTTGCTTCCAAAGCTTGAGTTTGCTCAACAGTTAGCAAGTCCTGGCTAGGCTCTAGAATCGTATCCAGGATTCCATCAGCCTTGAGATGTTGGCAGACATCACGAACCCACCTATGATATCCAAAGCCAGTTCTTCCCAATGGAGCTGTAATACCCGTAATTTTCATTTTAAATTCGAGTAATTGTGTTGAACGATTATTGTATGATTTCACGAATGTTGTTCGATAATATTTCACTTTTTGAATTATCGAAGGTTCGAAACGATTATTTTAACGAAAAGCTCGAAATGCTCGGTTTGAGAAATCGACTTTTTCTACGTGCAAAATTTGGGGAAACTTCCTTCATGAAAGTTGTAGAGCTCATCGATACGAGTCCGTACACATGTAAAACACAAAGATCGGATTTTTTCTGAATTAGTTATTGAATTTAGAAGAAATTTCGAAACATGTATATATAGAAAAAACCCTAGAAATTTTTTGGGGAACTTTCCATTTTGGTCCGGCCTCCATTTCTGTTTTTGGAAATCACTGTAGCTCTCTATCTCGCGTCTTCTCCTTGTTGGCGAAGCCCAGCAAACAGAGCACGGCGTCACCGTGCTCCCACTCTCTCCTTCAGCCATCTCTCAAGCTCTAACCACATCCAGTAGCTTCGTCTCAACCTTGGGCAGCTGCCAGAGGCAGCCTTACATCGAGACACTGCCGGCAGCAGCGGCGGCGAGGCGAATAGGCTCGTTTTCTGTTCGATCTCTATATCTCGAGCTATAGGTCATCATTTCACTTGATTCTTAGCTCATTGGACTCGCCTCAACTTCCTTTACAAGCACCCAAAAGGACCGGAGCTGGGTCGATCGTTTTCACGTTCATCGGAGCTCGACCCCATTAGATCGAAAAACAACCTATCGATCCAAATATCTCGAGTTATACACGATCGTTTCTTGTGATTCTTGGCTTGGTGAGTTCGCAATGAAGTTTTGAACAAGTTTCCAGAAGAGATCGAAGCGAGTTGTTGCAGTTTTCACGTCGGTTTTCAAGCTCGCCGGATTCTGGAAAAATTCCGACCGCCGACTGTAATTGGTACTTTTCGATCCCTTCCCGTCATTTTTTGGTCTTGTGTTAGTTATGAAAGTTGCTCAGAATGATGAAACGAAGGGGAGAAGCTCAGCTTCGACACCATTGGTGGTGGTCGGCGGCGGCTCTGTCCCTAACTCCGACGGCCCTTTCCGACCACCTCCGGAGGTCTAAAATTTAGTTTCTGTCCATTTTATGATTCTACGTTTCAATACGATCATTTCGGCGTATTATACATATTTTTCGGATATCGTATGAATTAGTTATGAATTTTATGATTTCGATCGATTTTGATCGTTAGATTTATGATCTGTGGAATTAGGACTGTCTGATGAACTTGTAATTTTGTTATGATGATCATATGACTGTCCCAGTAGCTTTGTGTGGTCATGGGCGAAGATCCGACAGTTGGATATTAGTATAAGTGCAAAATGGTGAGAATCTGCCCGTCAGATTTTCTAATAATTAGAATCCGGCCGTTAAATGGTAGTTCAGTTATGTTTTGGAATTATTGGCTAAATTCGAATCACATTTGATTAGGTGGTTGACGGATTTTATTTGGGTGAGCTATTTCGGCGTGATTATAGTTTATTTGAAGACGCAGCGGGAGTATCGAGGTGAGTAAAACTCACGTGGTTCATATTACGAACCGAGGGTTTTAAATTTATTTATTTTTGGTAATTGTGTGAAAAATATTTGTGGATTAAATATTTACTTTTAAAATTACATGGACTTGATCACTACGGTCCATAGGTAAGTAAAATGAATTTTAATTATACATATGAATTTCACGATTTTCTTGTGTGAACTATAGATGATATTAGTGGTCATTCCTGAGTGGATGATTACGTATATATATATATATATTTACGTGGAAAATATATATTGATGGGTGGATTGTTGAGTGATGACATGATTGAGTTGAATTGATGATTTGCATTATATTTCAAATGCTTAATTTCATAATAATATTGTGTATCTTGGTTGGGTTGATTTCAGTATGTGATAATACATGTTGTGCTCATTTATGGATTTAGGGTCAACGTAGTAACCGGTGTGGGGTAATCGGATGCTCTAATCCTGGGTGGATGATGGGATACGATTGGTTGAGTATGTGCAATTATCGGACGTTCTAAATATGTATATAAGTATACATATTGATAAAATTCGATAATGATAAATATGTCGGATGCCATAACCTAGGCCAGGTGACGGGCTACGATTCAGTTAGAATTCTAGTCTATCAAGTACCGTATTTTTATAAATACGATGTTGAGGTTTTGTGAAGAAAGATGTGAGTTGGGGTTTGTCTTGATTTATTGAATTGGTATTTGATTGAGATTGTTGGTACTTCGTGGTTGTGGAAATGGTTGAGTGTTGATTTGAGTGGAATTAATTATGATTAAATTAAACAACAGTCCTTTCTTTTTTCTCATATGAGCTTTCATAAGCTTACCGGGTTTTGTGTTGTTGCAATCCCGGTACACTATTCAAATGGTGTAGCAGATATTCCTGCAGGTTAGTATAACCAGGGAGGTGACCGAGTTGCTTAGGTTTTACAGCAGTTATTGTCATTTCATTTAGTTCTGAGGTGTGTATGCTCATTTAGAACTTTACAATTCATTTTGTATTTGAGTTGTAATAATTAACCAAGACTAAAATTCGGTTTTGATTTTATTTTGTGTGGTGAGTTGTTAAGAAAAGAAATTTTCAGGATGATTATTTTGAGTTGTGGAAATTTTCATGTTCAGATTTTTTGAATTTTTATTCTAAAATTCGGGGCGTGATAGGAGCAAAGTCCAATTTGTTCAGATTACTCATTCTGAAAGAGAAAAAGAAAGTAGGGTTAGTTTCGGAGCGTAACGTTAAAAAAAGCTACCACGAAAACATATAAAATTTCTGAGCGTAGTCGCTTCTAAGAAATTTAGGGATTTCTGAGCGTAGTTGCTTCTAAGAAATCCGATTCCAACAGGAATTGGATTAGATTGAAACAATGATGTGTTTGCGATAGATCATAATATCTCAACAAACTCTAAGTTTGGTGGACTCTACAAGCTCCAAGCTTGGAGTGAGCATGAACCCCCACAGTTCGGCTTTCGGTCTCCCTTATGAAGAAGAAAGGAGGGTAGAAGAAGGGAGGTTGGAAGTCCTCGAGAAAAAGAAGAAAATCAATGAAAAACTTCAAAACAGGAACTTTTAGAAAAGTTTACCTCCAAAAGATGCCAGAAATCTTGGCAGGAAAAGTTGTTGGCTTGGCAGTGCAGGGTTACTGCAGGGTCGCTGCAAGGATGCCACAAGGACGCTGCAGAGATGCAGCGAGGACTGTTGTGGGGATGCTACTGCTGCGGGGATGTCGCAAGGTCGCTGCAGGGGCAGCTGTGGGGTCGCTGCGGGGACTGTGGAGATTTAGGGTTTTGGTTTTTAGGGCTAGGGTTAGAGCTCGTGCTGATAACGTGTTTTAGAGAAACGGAATTGAGAGAGAATTTTTGTGTATTCTCATTGATAATAGGGGCCTCTTTATATAGAGGATTACAATGCATAGAATCTGAACATACAAGGAAAGTAATTCTACATTGAATAGGATTCTAAATCCTTATATAACCCTATTACCACTAGGTCAAGTAACCTAGAGTTTGGGCCAGACACATAATTTAGATTTCCTTGAACAATAGTTCTATTTTCATATAAATTGAGCTGAACTCGAAATTACGAGAGGTTGGTGAACTCAGTTATTCATCTATTGCTCGTTTTGCTTTAAGTAAAAGTTACAGATTTTAGTTGTATTTGTAATCATATATATCTTTGTTGTTATAGTAATAAACTAAACCAAATAATTAAATCTTCATTGGATAAATTTTGTTGGTCCAAAGGATATAGGCAACACCAGTATAGTATGGCGACTCATAGGTGTTCAAGAAAATGCTATAAATAGGGACCTAGAGTTACATCCCCACAACATTAGTCATTCTTCACATACTAGTATACAATATTATCTTTTGCTCTTTCTCTTTTCTTCAATTCTTTTTTCTTGATTTCTAGGGCATCCTACCTCCTAGTTGATCAAATTTCAAATTGGATTGACCTAGTATAGAATTTCTAAAGTATTTCGGTGCTTGTGTAACTTGTTTATGATTCAAAAGAAACTATGGGAGGTCTAATATTAGCTTGTCTTTAAATTCTTCATATTTCTTTTTATTTTCTTCCTGGATATTAACCAATCTAGATAGCGTTTCTAGAGTCATGTCCAAGAAGAAGAAAGAGACAGCCTGTAGAGATATGGAGGAACCTCAAATGACCATTGAGTTCTCAAGTCACTTGAGACACAAACGCAAATATGTATATTTTTTGCTTCCCATCATGAGTGCTCTGAGAGTTGTGTATCGAATCAATGATTTACCAAATTTAATGTAAGTCTCTCTTTATAAATTAATACTATTTTGATCCATAATCTGTACATTGTATGTATAACAAGGTTATAATATCTCTAATCTGTTTATAATCTCCTTCCCACAAGTGGTCATGGACTTTCCTTGTGAAATTTTATCGTGAATTAATAGTCCTTCCTTAACCTTGGGAACGTTCAATTGATCTTGAGATTGCTCTCTCTCTCTCTCTCATATTATTTTGTTTCATGATGATGATGATATATGACTAACATGGACATATTTTTTATATGTACTTAGGGTTTCTTGGGGAGAATTTCTGGAATCAGGGTTAGAGAAATGGCGGCGCAAGCTCCAACGCCAAGAGGATTAGTACTGGGCGCTTGACCCCTAGGCTTGGAATTGTTTACAGGGTTAGTCTTTTTGGCCAGTGGTTCACACCGGCAATGGGAAGAGGAATAGTTGGCATCGGTTAATTAACCCTTTGAATTCGAGTGGTAGAGTTTGGTGGAGTATCAATCCCAAAGCTCATTAGGCAACTGCTCATTGGGGAAGACATGACACCTTTAGCTATGGAACTCAATGGTGGGGCTAAATGATATAGGTGGTTATGAGAGTGTTCAACCCGATGTTTACCACCCGGAGGCCGAAAGTTGATGTTTGCACTCTGACCTTGGGTTTACACCGGCAATGTGAAGCGTTGGTGGACCCCTAGGTACAGTTGCTGGTGCGGGTTGATCATCAAATTCAAATATGAACACCCAAAGCTCGACCGCTTTGAAAAGCTTTTCTACACTTATAGCATTTGTGCTTGTCCCCAATGCTTTCCCTAGCAGCAGTTTGTTCTTGCACTCGCCTCACCAAAAGTGAAGAATTAGCCTGGTCAATAGTACTCTGGACCTGGGATTCCTCCCTTGGATCACTTCATATCCCCCCAGAGAAATTGATGACAACGTAGCCTTAGGTATTTGAGCACTCGACCCTTCGTAATTGTCCAAGGGCGTAGCACTCACGAAGGGTACTAGAGGTGCCCTAGGCCCAAGAGTACCAGATCCAAATAGATTTTGTTGCTGGTTGAGAAAGTTGTTACGACTACCAGTATTCAACGATCCAGGAAAATTGGCACTGTTTTCAATGCCTGAATTCTTAAATTGTAACAATTTGATGCTCTTATAAAATTGGGTATAGTTGCTGCTATAGGTTGATCATCAAACTCATATACTATCACGTAGTTTGGCGACTAAAATTTAGTGATATTTGACTCGGAGTAGCTGATGCCAAGAGCTATTGCATTAGAATAACCAATATGTGCTGAAAACCTGGGGTTATAATTCAATGAAGTAGATTGAGATTGGAAGAGCATAGATAGGACTTGAAATAGGACTATGAGAGCCCATTTAGTTTTCGTTGTTGTTGGGGAGAGACATGGTAAAAGTTAAATGAGACTTTGATTGATACTAGAATTTGAAGAGACTACTTTGAGAGTAGGTAGTGTATTATTATGCGTAGTGTTGCCTTTATATGGACGTGTTGGGTGGAGTGGTAAGGAAATGAGAGTGCCGGATACAATGTTCAAGGAAATCAATATGGTATTGTTAAATGACCTTGGGCATGTTTTACCTTTGTGAGAATCCCACCCAAAATTAAAAGAAATTTTTTACAGTATTGGTAAATATAATTAAATTATTTTGCTGGCCCTAGCACAAATCATATATGAAATAAAGTAATAAACTCATATGAAATCTTGGAAATATCATATCTAGACAATTAAAGAAATTTCATTATATATCTAAAATCTTTTTATTGGTGGATAGAGTTGTGAAATGTCAAAGAAAGTAGCAAAGAGCTTGTTTGGAAAAAACTAACATGCTTATTCATCGACGCAAAAATTGATACGTACATCAATTTGAGCAATTTTATTTTATAAGTTAGTTTTGATTTTCCCAAAGTTACATCTACGCTGCCATGCATCATTAGTATAGATAAGTATTTTAATTCAACTAATTGTATTATGTATTGTCGATAAAATTTGAACCATACGTGCATTTTATTATCTTTTTATTATTAACCTTTATGTGAAAGCAGTTTTGTACGTGCACGTAAAATTATATCTAACTTCAAGATATATAATGTGAGTTGTGGCTTGTTAGTTAGCTAGCCTAACTAACACCGTGGAGGTCATGAGATCAAATCTCACCGACATTTAGGAGTGGGGTAGAGAGTTACATTGTCGTCCAGAATCCCAAAAGAGGGGAAAAACAAAGATATAAATGTTGCATTATTACAACAATACAAATAAGTTGCTAGCTTAATTAAAATTATATCTAACTTTCAAGATATACAATGTGAGCCGTGCTTTGTTGGTTAGCTAACCTAACTAACACCATGGCTGTCATGGGTTCAAATCTCATTGACATCAGAGATGGAGTGAGCAGTTACATTGTCGTCCAGAATCCCAAAAGAGGAAAAAAAAAAAGATATACAATATTGCATTATTACAACAATTCAAATAACTTAATGAATAATAAAGGATCTATTTGGATAACAAAAGAGTTTAATGTATAATGGCAAGCATATGTAATCAAATGTGTTTTTGATTTAAGAATTTATTTCCCTTGATTAGTATAATTAAGGAAATTGTTGTAATGAAAAACTAGGGTAGTACACTCCATCATTCGTTGTACGTTCTTTTGGAGACCTAAACCGTACTCACCATATCCAATATCGTCTCTAATCCTAATTCTAAACTATTTGCAAGTTTAAACAATGACAACATATATAGTTGCATGTAAGTTCGACTCTCACCTTTGATGTTAGTTCTGAGCAATTTGGGCGTGTTTGGTGGTTCGGGTTTATAAAGACAGAGAGTCTCAATTGACAAAGGTTGTGGGAGGGATCATTATATTGTCGGTAGAGAAGATTTGTTGCTGTTGATGTATGCGTGGAAGCTTTCAAGGAAGCTGGAAGTTGGAAAACCTTGTTAGGCCGTGCATGTTCCAAGAAGCAAATTGATCAAGATGAATATTTTGTTCTCAAAGAAATGGTAATTTTGTATCGTATTGAATTACAATTTCGTAATGGGAAGAGCCATGATCAAAGCAGGAAAATATATGCTTGGTGGATTTGTTAGTTATTGAGACTCATACTGATAACGAAATTTGAACACTTGAATTAAACATGAAAATGTATTCATCTAGTCTTGGTAAAGTTGTTAGGTGCCCATAGTAAATTTGAGGATTCACACCCAACAATGAAAATAGAAAAAGCCTTTGGCAAAAATTATTACAATCGTGTAGATTGTTCGGTTGATTATGTAACCCGAAAGTTGTTGTTAAGTGAGAATTTTGAAGTCGTTAACAAGTATAATGAATATCAATGATTAGATCAATGGTTAGATTAGGGACTCCAATTCTCATAATACGAGCAGGGTGATGGTTGCCGAACATAATTGAGCAAAGTTTTAAACCTCAAGAATTCCAGGTAGGGTGAGTTGAACTCTCTCGGTTAGGATTTTTACTATATAAATAGTCTTGCATGGCTATGTCCTTTGTTTTATGAATTTGAAGTAATTAATACATTTATTCTCGTGCTTTTTTCAATTGTTTTCCGTATTGTGTGATAATCTGAGAGTGAGAGGAGCATAACAACTTCCTTGGGCATTGATCTCCTAAACCTCTAGAGGGACTGTATGCTCACTACTCCTTACCATTTATGATGTTAATCTTGGTAAGGGTATAGTTGGCATAGTGATTGATCATCAAGTTTGTGTTTGTTAGGTCCGCATACATGTTTTCAAAACAAAATTGAATGTTTTGTTGTAGAGAAACTTAAATTGAGAGGAATTTGTTGTGTATTCTCATTGATAATAGGAGCCTTTTTATATAGAGGATTACAATATATAATCCAAATCAAACCGTACATTGAATAGGAATCTAGATCGTTTTAATGTAACCCTATTACCACTAGATCAAGTACCCTAGGGTTTGGGCCAAACACAAACTAGAGATTTAGTTAAACATCCTCCTTGTGTTGCTCAAATTGCCTCGCTAAAAAACTTGCCGAGTAACAAAAACCCAGTGGGACAAAAATAACCTCGGTCGAAAAGGAAAAGAGCACAACACACCCTTCACGTTTCGAGGTGAACATGTAGACATCTCCCCCTGATGTCTGCGTCTCCCCCTGATGACTACGATCATGGGAGTTCAGATAATTTTCGCAAGCCAATCCTTGTCACATGTTTCTCGAACGTGGATTGAGGCAATGACATAGTAAACAAGTCTGCCACATTGTCCTGAAATTGAACCTGGTTTACTTTGATCTTAATGAGCTTCTGTTGTTGCTGATTGTAGAAAAATTTGGGCGATATATGCTTGGTGTTGTCGCCCTTGATGTAGCATTGCTTCATTTGTTCAATGCAAGCAACATTATCCTCATAAATGCTCGTTGGTTCATCTGTGGCAGACTTCAAACCACAATTACTTCGAACATGCGTAACTATAGATTGTAACCATATACATTCACGAACGAAGAGGTAGCGACTGAGGTCTACTTTGTAGACCTCCAAGATATTGCGGTGTTTCCCATGGTGAATACATAACCAGTTTGGGAACGACATTTGTGCGGGTCAGAGAGGTACTCAGCATCAGCAAAACATTCCAAAACACTTATATCGTTTTGGGATGGGGAGAGGGAACGGAATCCACTACGTGCGGCGTCCCTAGAATTTGACGGGTGAATCTATCATCTCTCTGTAGGGATAGAACAAGCCCATATCAATCATACCACTTAAGTATCGAAAGATATGTTTAACACCAGTCCAATGCCGTCGTGTTGGCGCAGAGCTATATCTAGCTAAAAAGTTCACAGTGAAAGAGATGTTCGGTCTTGTGCATTGTGCTAAGTGCAATAATGCGCCTAAGGTAAGGCACTTCTGCCTCTAAAACTTCTTCATCGTCATCTTTTGGATGAAATGGATCTTTCTTTCGATCATGACTTCATACGACCATTATGGTGCTTGAAGGCTTAATCTTGTCAGTATTAAAAAGTCTAAGCATCTTTTGGGTATAAGCTGATTGATGAATCAGGATACCATCTTCACTGTGTTCAAGTTCCAAACCGAGGCAAATTGTGTTTTCCTAAGATCTTTCATCTCAAACTCGGATTTTTCAGCTGTTTCCCTAAACTCTTTCAGGGTGCCAATTATATTCATATCATCGACATAAACCGCTACTATTGCAAATCCGAAACTTATTCTTTTTATGAACACACATGGGCATAGTTCATTGTTGAAATATCCCTTGCCAATCAAGTAGTCACTTAGACGGTTATACCACATCCGTCCAGATTGTTTCAATCCTTATAGTGAGTGTTTCAATCTTATAGCAAAAGCGCTCAGTGGTTTAGAGCCACTCAATTTGAGTAACTGAATTCCATCTAGAACTTTCATGTATATTTCCGTATCTACATCCCCATATAGATACATAGTAACCACATCCATAAACTGCATGTTCAGTTTTTCAGAAACTACCAAACTGACAAGGTAGTGAAATGTAATGACGTCCATTACGAGAGAATAAGTGTCCTCGTAGTCGATTCCAGGGCGTTGTGAGAAGCTTTGCTCCACAAGGCAAGGTTTGTACCTTACAATCTCATTTTCTCATTACGCTTTCTAACGAATACCCATTTATGACCAACTGGTTTGGTGTTGAGCGGTATTGGCATGATTTTTCCAAATACCTTTCTTTTTACTAGAGAATCAAGTTCTGCCTGGATCGCATCTTTCCATTTTGGTCAATCGGCTCTACGTTGACATTCATCAATGGAGTGTGGTTCGATGTCATCGGTCTCAATAATCTCACACACTACAGAATATGCTAATACATCACCAATGATGATGGAGCTTCGTTCCCACTTTATGTACACTAGTGCAATTCACAGAGATCTCTACATTGTCAGGGATAGGTTCTGACATTGAGGCATCCCCCAATGATGTTTCTTGGACATAACCATAATCTGGAATATTCTCATGGGAAGGATTTTGAGTATCGATGATCAAAGGATTTGTTTATGCCTTATTCGCTCTCTTTCTAGGGCGGGTATCTTTTGAACCAAGTAGTCTACTGAGCTTCCTTATGGGACCTGCAGCCATAGATGTCACACCATTGCCATGATAGGCAATGGCGCCATCTCCTAGCATCATAGGAGTGGCATGATGTCCAGTATTCGGGACATCGATCCTTACATGCACGTTTGCAGCAGATATGTGTGATCTCGTCACTTTGACAACATCAGAAAATGCATCAGGCAGAGTGTCTGCTACATTCTAGAGCTCGATTATTTATCGCACTTTAAGTTCGAACTGTGCCGTACGGGGATCGAGATAACACATAGTGGAGACAGACCATGACAAATCCTGTCGTTCCTGATGAACATCTGTGTTCTTATCTCCCCCTAACGATGGGAAGACTGTCCACAAATCTAGCAGTAAACAGATAGTCTGTCAAGGGTTCAAGACAACGGACGATAGTTGGAGATTCATAGCCAACATAGATACCCATTTGTCATTGGGGACCCATATTAGTACGCTGTGGCAGCGTAATGGGCACATAAGTAGCATATCCAAAAATGCACAAGTACGAGATATTAGGCTAGTACCTAGTCACTAGCTGTAAAGCAGAGTAGGATTGGGTTGCAGTGGGTCGTAGACAAATTAGCGCTGCTGCATGCAATATTGCATATTCCCAAGTAGAAGTAGGGAGACTGGTGTGCATAACCAATGTTTGTGCTATCATCTGTAGTCATTTGATTGCAGCATCGGCGAGACCATTTTAGGTATGAATGTGGGGAACTAGATGCTCTACATCCATCCCCCAGGGACATGCAATAGTCATATAATGTTTTTGATGCAAACTCCCTAGAATTATCAAGTCAAATTGACTTAATTGGGTGGTCAAGGTAGTGAGCCCGTAGACGGATAATCTGGGTAAGGAGTTTAGCATTAAGCAGCATTTTGAGTGGACAACAGCGCAACATGTGACCAGCGTGTCGACACATCAACCAATACCATAAAATATTTAAAAAGTCCGCATGATGGTTGAATTGGTCCACCATAAAGTATTTAAAAAGTTCCTTGGATTCTCTGTAAGAACGGAATGAATATTTTAGGATCCTTGATGTAGGATAGTCCCGGTCCTAATTTCTCGAAGAAACAGGCTTTGCAAAATAAGCTAAGGGCCTTAGAAGCAACCAATGAGGATTTTGGTTGGGCTTGAGCATCTATAGCGCTATTAGAAGCAAAATGTGTGACTACATCACCCTTCATGGAATTGAAACCATGGAAAGTAGCATCCATGGCATCTTGGCCATGGGAAGGAGCAACCATGGCATCATGGCAATGGGTGGCGCTATTTATGGCGGTGTCGCGGGGGACTTGGGAGGCCCTATGGCAGCCAAGGACAGCGACAGCACCAGAAGCAGCGGTTGAGGCGGTTGTACTAAGTCCAGGAATGAATTTTTTAATTCTTACTTCTTTTCACTCTGAAGAATGGATGTCCGTTTGAAGTTTTTAATATATGGATCATTATATCACGATCAGGATGTCCTAGTCGATCATGCCAAAGCCAATATGTGTTTGAATCCAAGAGATCTTCTCTTATCTCATTATTGGATTCAATTGGTCGAATTGTAGTGACATAAAGTCCACTAGATTGACACATAAGCTTCTTTAAGATGCTCTTTCATCCGCAATCATTAGAAGTAATGCAAAGTAACTCTTTCCCTTCTCATTATGCGTTTCTGCATGGAATCCGTTGGCTCTTATATCTTTAAAACTCAATAAGGTTTGATTTGCCTTAGGAACGTAGACAGTTTCAATGACTTTAATCAATGTGCCATTTGGCAATAGGAATTGGGCCATTCCATGTCCATGATCTAAACCTGATGGCCCAGCCATTATAGTCACAAAGGAATATATAGACAACATCTCTAAGAATAATTGTCTGTTGTAGAATGGTGTGCGTAGTCGTACTATCCGCAAGATATTGTAGTTCATCTATTCCTAAAAGAAAATCTCGTAATTAAAAAGGAGTCATAAAGAAAAGAGCTCAACTTTTATTAATAAGCCAAACGGAATTACATCATCGTTTCTTTAATCAAAGAAAATCTAATCCAATAGACTAGCTAATGCAAAACAATGGTGGTCATCCAATTTCTTTCGGTCATTCCAATGCAAATATGACCAGGTGAGTAGAGAGATGTGGGTGAAGCAAAGCTAACATTCCTAGACATCATACTTACATTGAGTACGCCTACTTTGAAGAAAGATCGAACCATTGGCATCTACTAAAAATAATATGGCAATTGTCTACATCTCTTGAAAAGTAAAAAGACTTAATCAAAATCGCCAGTTTCTGGGTCTTGATCCTTAAAGTCTTGCACCCTTAGATCGAGATCGTCATCTTGATCTTCTTGTTCCATGTAATTTTCCTTCCTTGCTTCACGATACATCTTGTATGTGTTTGCAACATTAATTCTGGGATACTTTACACGCTCTTGCCTAATGTCCTGGTAGTCCACACTTGAGACAAGCATCATTATGGTCAGGCTCCCTTGATCGAGGTGCTTTAGGAGCGCCTTGTTGATGGTTATTCCCTTTGGTGGCCTCACCACCATAACCGGAGGCTTGGCCTTTCTCTCTCTTCACATGTTCACTTCCACTGTTCTGTGCACACCTAACTTAACGGTTTCCTTCCCCTTTAGGACGAGAATATGGGCCAAAACGTCCAGAATTATCTCTATTCTTAGGTTTTCGCTCCTTTCGTCCTCCCTTAGAAGCGCGACTATAATTAGACTCCGAAATTGACTTGGTTCCCACGGGTCTAGAGTTATAGTTTTTCACAAGTATATTGTCATGCTTTTCAGCTACGTTTATGGCACCAACTAGCTCATGAAATCTTGTGATGCGTCTAGCATTGACATCAATCCGATAGTTTTTAGCTATCATTAATGCAGAGACGGGGAAGGTGGAGAGAGTTTTCTCGATCAATCGTATCTGTGATTTTCTGTCCACATAATTCCTTCAAAGACTTGATATGAAGTGCTTCCGAATTGTAGTCAAGTACAGACTTGAAATCATAAAAGCGGAGGCTATACCATCTCACTTCTAAATCTAAAAGCAGGGAGTCACCAACGTTGCCGAAACATTGCTCGAGTTCCACCTCAGCTTTCTTGGGTCTTCCTCATTGAGATACTCATTTTAGAGTGCGTCATTCATGTGCCTTGTCATGAGAATAATGGATTTTGCTTCATTAGCCTCTCTCGTAGCTCTATTTGCTTCAAAAGTAGTAGATTGTTGAGAAGTAAGCATGTTCTGACTTGGCTCTTAGATCGTACTCAGGATCCCATCAGCCTTATGATGCTGGCGCACATCATGGATCCACTTGTGGTATCCTGTGCATATTGTCTCGAGTGGAGCAAAGCTCAACTTTTTTAGGTTATTCATCTTGAAAAATAACAAGAAAATAGGTTAGTTTCAGAACTAAAAAGGCTACCATGAAAGCAATAGAATTTTTTGAGAAATTAGGGTTTTTCTGAGCGTAGACATTTCCAAGAAAAATCCGAATCCAAGAAGGGTTTTGGAGTAGATCGAAACAATGATGTGTGTGGTCGATCGTTTTTCTTAAACAAACTCTAAGTTTGGAGGACTCTACATGCTCCAAGTTTGGAGTGAGCACGAACCCCTATAGTTAGGCTTTTGGTCTCCCCTATGAAGAAGAAAAGGGGGGGTAGAAGAATGGATGTTGGAAGTTCCCGAGAAAAAGAAGAAAAGAATAAAAACCTAAAAAACGGGAACTTTTAGAAAAGTTTACCTTGAAAAATAACCGAAAATCTTGGCCGGAAAAATTTGGTGAAGATGGCTGGAAAAATTGTCACCGGGGTTGCCAGAAAAATGGTCGGAAACAGGTGGTGGCCGGAGCTAGGCTGGGTTGTGCAGGGGCGCTGCAGGGGCTGTGCGGAGGCGCTAGGTAGATTGGCGCAGGGGGTTGCAGGGGCTGCATGCAGGTGTGCGTAGGGCTGTCGGCAGGTGTGCACAGGGCTCTCAACAGGTGTGCGCAAGGCTGTTGGTAGGTGCACGCGGGGCTCTCGGCAGGTGTGCACAAGGCTATCGGTAGGTGGGCGCAGGGCTGTCGGCAGTGTGTGCAGGGCTCTCTGCAGCTTCTCGGCAGGTCTGCAGGGGGTAGGCTCAGGCAGGCATAAGGTAGGCACAAGAGGCAGGGCTGGTTCAGTTTTTCCGATAGCCGGTTCAGGGGTTTTTTGGGCTATTCCTATCGTTCCGCAGTCAGTTCTGGGTTCCTTGAGGCTAGGGCCTTCAATATGTGGGGCGGTGAATGTCGGAATTTGAGGGCTACAAAATTAGGGTTTCAGGGTTAGAGGTTTGTGCTGATAACGTGTTGTAGAGGAACTGAAATTGAAAGGAATTTGCTGTGTATTCTCTTAATAATAGGAGCCTCTTCATTGAATAGGAATCTAGATCATTCTAATGTAACCTTATTACCACTCGGTCAAGTAACCTAGGATTTGAGCCAAACACAAACTAGAAATTTACTTAAACATGTTTCTGATTTTATCTTTATTTTTACCTATATATGTAGTTTTCAAATACTGGCAAGAAATATATATATATATATATATATATATATATATATATATAGGATTTTTCTTAGGTAAGAATGTCCTTAGTTTTTCTTAGGTGCGGATTTGGTGTTTTCACCAACTTTCCTATCATATTTTCACATCTTAACCGTTCAGTTTTTAGAGCCTAATGTATAGATCCCTCATGCAAAATTTCAGCCAATTTGGTGATCGTTAAGACGTCCAAAACTGCAATTTACACGAACGGACCGAATCTGTCGTACCGGAACCGTTCGTATTTATAATGGTAAATTGTAGTTTTGGATGCCTTAACGATCACCAAATTGGCTCAAAATTTGCAGAGGTGATCTATACATTAGGACCTAAAAACTGAACGGTTAAGATGTGAAAATGTGATCGGAAAGTTGGTTAAAACCGGAAATCCGTACCTAAAAAAAACTAAGGAAGTCCTTAGTGTAGCCGGGCTGTATATATATATATATATATCTATATATATATATATATATATATATAAAGACACACACACACATATTTAAACCTAGCTGGAGTGAATTCCAATTGAGTAGCAAGGACGAAAGCTTACCCCTACAACAATTTAGAATGCAAGTATTGTGCATGTGAGCGAGACAATTCTGGAGTGAGTTGATTGTGCTAATATTTTGTGTAACGTATTTATTATATTTTTCAGGTTTCAGTTTCTTACTTTTTTAAATGTAATTAGTCCTACTTTATTTCAGTTTGATTGATATTGTGTCTTTAATATAACTAGTTATTGTTGAAAGGTTTTTGACTTATTTAGAACTATGACACAAAGCTTCTATCTAATTTCAAATTTAGTTTTTTTTTTTTTGAAAAGCAAATTTAGTTCTCTTTAAAACAATTTAACTTACGTAACATGCCTTGTTTATCTCTAGGATATGAGTTAAGTTTTAATTAACTAGTAACCCTAAAGGTATGCAGCACTGTAACGTGATTGATTTAGTAAGGTGCAAATTAAGGCGTTACATGGCTATAATTTTCAAAGAATAACAAGTTTAGATGATTGATTGATGGCTAAAAATGATTCATAAGTTCATACATGGTCTCAATCTTATTAAAACTACTAATTAATTAAAACGAAAATAAATCACAGATTTAGCGTCTCTTCTCTCTCTCGTCTCTTCTGGGTGACGATAGTGGGTTAGGGTTTCTTTTGCTTCGTTGACTTACGGGCAAAGGTTACCGTTGATTTTTGTCTTGCGTTGGGGCTCAACGCATGCCAGATCTGGTGTCTTTTGGGTGGAAAGGGTTTCATCTGTGGGGACTGGGCTTTGCAGAATGGAGGACGAATTGGGGGAGCTGATTAAGTTGGTCTTAACAGAGGAGGAGGCGAAGGAAATAATTCTTCCAGATTTTCCGGAGAAGTGGAGATCTAGAAAGTTTCTCTTGGTTGGCTGATTGTTGACGAATAAGAAGTATAGCATGGAAGCATTGATAGGGACGATGAAGGCGCTTTGGACACCCAAGAAACATTTGGGGGAGAGAAGTAGGGTTACGGCGGTGGCTCTCGAGGGGAATGACAGAGTGGTGTTCTCATTCTCACATGAATATGATAGGAACCGGGTTCTCTGGGGTTGTCCTTGGCATTTTAACAAGTCCTTGTTTTCGGTTGTGGCTAGCGATGGTTTGGATGATCTGCGTTAGATTCCATTATAGTGGCAGTTCTTCTGGATTCGGGCTTGGGGTATTCCGCCACTTTACATGGAGAAGGAGACGAGGGTCAGGATTGGTAATGCGGTAGGACGTTATGTGCGCATAGAGGATCCAAAACGTGGAGTTTATCTGGGTACGAGTTTGAAGGTTCGGGTTCTCATAGATACTGATTTAACTTGCGGAGAGTAGTGCATGTTCGTCTCCCAGGGCAGAGTAAGGGCTCTTGTTTCGAGCTTGATTATCTGAAGCTTCCTTTGTTCTGCTACTACTGTGGAGTTCTCCATCATGATTCAAACAGCTGCGAGCTTCACAGAAGTAGGGTGATACGAGAAAAACAATTTGATTTCCTGCTTTGTGTGGAGAATAAGGATCGGTGGTTAGCAGAGAAGGAATCTCGTGAGAGGGAGGCAGCAATGGAAAATCTAGTTCGGAATGGACGACTTTTGGTATCTTACAGAAAGGTAAGGGTGGTTGGTCGATGTAGGTGCTAGAATTTCCTCTCTCTGGGATGGTTCAGAATAGGGAGGAATGGGAGGGGTCAGATGGGACGACGGTTGTTGAAAATGGTATGGATCTTGACTGGGTTTTGCCTGAGGAGGACAGCAGACGACAACTCAAATGATGCTGCCAGAGGACTGAGGTGGTGGTGGAGTCATCTTCGAGGGTATTCCCTTTTCGAGATCCATGTGTTAACTTTGATGGGGATTTTGCGGAGTCACTTAAGGAGATTGGTGTCTCCAAGGATTTGATTGCGGGTAATAAGGAGGTGATGAAGGATAGTCAGCTTGGGTCCAAGATGTTTGGCAGAGAATTTATTAAACCACTTTCTACGGGTGTTGATAAGCAGCTTTTAGTGGTCTCTGGTGAGTCAAGGGAGACTGGGCCCCCGGGTTTGATTTGAATAAGCCTAATGATGATAGGGAGCAGGAGGGCCCCGCGATTATTGAGGTGGCTGCGGGGTTGGTCTCTATGGATCAGAAGAGGGACAATCTACTGTCTGATGGGTTAGAAAGTGGTGTGGGTGGGGTCTTCTATGGCTGGGCCGACCTCCAATTCGATGAAGACAATAACAAAAACGAAGAGTGTGAAGCGGGGTTTTGTTGTGGGTGGTCGTAGAGGGAAAGGACTGGGTAGGGGTGGGGTGACACAGAAGTCTGCTTTTTTGAGTTGTGAACGTGCTTCCGAATGTTCGACCGTGATGGGTCCTGCTTCGACCCATCTCGAGCCATGCATACTTTGTGTTGGAACTGCCAAAGGATTGGGAACCCTTGGACAGTTATAGGGATGATTTCCCTAAACCTTCCCAAGCTAATTTTTGTTAGTGAAACTTGGTGTATGGAGGATGACATTGCAAGACTCAGGAAGTGGATCGGTTGGAAGAATGCTTTGGTGGTTAGTTGCCTGTTTGTCCAGAAAAGGATAAGGAAAGGGGTAAGTCGAGCTGGGGGTCTGTGTCTTTTGTGGAATGAGGATGTTAAGGTGTCGCTGCAGTCCTACTCGGAGAATCATATTGACATGCTTATTGGTGAGGTCGGGGATCCAGAATGGTCAAGGTTTTCTGGGGTTTATGGACACCCAAAGGCGGAGGACCGGATTTGGACTTGGAATCTTTTGCGTCATTTAAGTCTTCAAGGGATTCTTCCATGGGTGGTGGGTGGTGACTATAATGAGATTTGTTCTCAAGTCGATAAGTTGGGTGGTGCTCTGAGGAGTTTCAGGCAAATGAATGATATGTTGGACGCTCTAAATTTCTGCGAGCTGGGGACATTAAGTTTGTGGGTCCTCAGTTCACGTGGAATGGGATACGTGGTGGGCAGCTGGTGAAAGTTAGGTTGGATAGGTTTACGTGTTCGTGTGCATGGAGGGAGTTTTTTCCAGCATCCAAGGTGCGTTACCTTGACCCAGTGCCTCTGACCATCTTCCTATTCTACTTGAGGTCAGGGAGCAAAAGAAACAGAGGAAAAAACGGAAGAAGAGATTTAGATTTGAGGAAGCTTGGTTGTTGGAAGATAAATGTAAGGAGGTGGTTGAGAGGTGTTGGGTCAGTACTACTGAGGTGGGTCCCTTTCAAAAATTATGGAATAGATTGGAGAGAACAAGGGAGACGTTGGAGTCTTGGAGTGTAGAAAGTTTTGGGAATATAAGAAGGATATTGACAAGGTGAGAAGCCAACTTGCTACTTTTTATGACGGGTCATTGTCGATGTCATTTGATAATAATAAGGCTGCCCTTCAGTCCAAGTTGAATGATTTATTACACCAAGAGCATGTGTTTTGGTGTCAAAGGGCGAAGATATTCTGGATGAAGGATGGGGATTTAAATACAAGGTTTTTTCATCAGCGTGCTAAGAACAGGAAAAAGAAGAATTTTATCACAGGGCTGTTTAATAATGCTGGGGTTTGGTGCACCAGGGATGACGGCCTGGAATCTATTGTCTTGGATTACTTTCGAGATATATTTTCGTCCTCATGGCCTGGAGAGTTCTGGAATATTCTAGAAGGCGTAACGGAGGGGGTGACGGAGGAGGATAATTTGGCTCTTACGAAACCGTTTTAGAAGGAGGAGGTGTGGTCTGCTCTCAAATGCATGCATACCTCAAAATCTCAGGGGCCAGATGGTTTTGCTCTGTGTTTCTATCAGTCTTTCTAGGAGTTGATCTGGGATGATGTGGTGGAGGTGATCAGGGAGTTCTTTGTTTCAGATCGGTGTATGAAGACGGTGAACAAGACTTTGGTGGCTCTAATTCCTAAAGTGGACGTCCTCAGTCTATGTCTCAGATTCGACCCATTAGCCTTTGTAACGTTGTCTACAAGATCGGTTCAAAGGTTCTCGCAAATAGATTAAAACAGTATCTGGATGCTTTGATCTCACCGTATCAAAGTGCATTCGTGCCGGGTGTACTAATTTTCGATAATTCTTTAATGGCTTTCGAGGAGGAGGAGTGGAAAAGTTGGGCTATGTGCATTGAAGCTTGACATGAGTAAGGTGTATGATAGAGTTGAGTGGATCTTTTTGGAGGCTGTGATGGTGAGGATGGGTTTCGGGGAAATCTGGTTGAAGTGGATCATGCGTTGTGTTTCCACGGTTTCCTATTCTTTCATCATCAATGGGGATCCTAGAGGTTTGGTCATCCCGTCGAAGGGTTTACGGCAGGGTGAGTCTTTATCTCCATATCTTTTCTTTCTGTGTGCCGAGGTCCTGTCTTGATGTATTTTGCTAAAAAAAGCGAGGCAGGTTCTTCAGGGGGTCAGAATATGTAAGGAGGCTCCTAGTATAAGCCATTTATTTTTTGCGGATGAATCTTTTATTTTCTTCAAAGCGGGGAGGGAGCAATGTGAAGCTTTGAAAAGTATTCTGGTGGAATATGAGAATGCTTCCGGTCAGCAAGATAATTATATGAAGAGTATCATCTCATTTCGTAAGAATGTGCACATGGTTATGCAGGAGGTAATTGTGGCGGAGGAGTCCATAGAGTAGAAAAACATGATAAGAATTTGGGGTTGCCTATGGAGCTGAGTTATTCCAAGGAGGAGGCTTTTGGCTTTTTGAATGAGAAAATTAGAAATCGCACTCAAGGTTGGAGATAGAAGACTCTTAGTACTGCTGGTAAGGAGATTTTGGTTAAAGCAGTTGCTCAGGCTATTCTATCTTATGTGATGCGTTGTTTCAAGCTTCCCAAACATCTTTGTTCAGAAATGCATAGATTGATGGCTCGTTTTTGGTGGGGGGATGAGGGTGATTCCAGGAAGATTCATTGGATGGCTTGGGAGAAGCTCTGTCTTCCAAAGAAGGTAGGAGGTTTGGGGCTTAGAAATATGGTAGTTTTTAATCTGGCACTTTGGGCGAAGCAAGGTTGGCGTCTTATCCAGCAACCTGAGTTGATTATTGCGAGGCTTCTAAAAGCCAAGTACTTTCGTCACGGATCGTTCATGGATGCAACACTCAAGGGAGGGGAATCTTACACGTGGAGGAGTATCCTTTCTGGTATGGAGGTTCTAAAATTGGGGTTGCGATATCAGGTGGGGAATGGCCACAATATCTTAGTGTGGAAAGACCCGTTGGTTCCACAGCCTTGTCATTTTGGACCCTATTCTCCTACGATGGAGGGTACAGAGGAGTTTAGGGTGATGGACTTGATTGATGCTGATAATAATGAATGGAATGTTGAGCTTCTGAGGGAGTTGTTTACGTAGTGTGAGGTTGAGAAAATTGCATGCATCCCTTTAAGCTTGCGTGGAGCGGAGGATCGTCTTATATGGCATTATGATAAAAAAAGACTATACAATGTTCGTAGTGGGTATCAGGTTCTTAATAGTTTCATGTGCAAAAAGGACAAGGCCTACACATGCATCTTGGAATGGGTGCGGCAAAGTGGACCACAAATATTGGGTGGTGGTGTGGGGGGCCCGGGTGCCCCCAAAGGTGAAGTCTTTTATATGGCGTCTTATGCATGATAGTTTGTCTACTAAGTCAGCTCTTTTGAGAAGGGAGATTAGGGTGGAGGACCCACTTTGTCTTTTCTGCACGAGGGAAAGGGAGTCAGGTACGCATGTGTTTAAATCATGTCCTGCACTTCTTTGTTTTAGGCTTTTTGGGCCTGTGAGATTAAATGTACAGACACACCCAGCGGATGTTCTAACAGTGGATCAGAGGGATTTATTTTTTCATGTGTCTTTGGGCAGTTTGGACTGAGCGGAATAATATTTTGTGGAAGGGGGCCAATTTTCAACCCAAGAATTTGATACAGTGGACGATGAGGTTGATGGAGGATTTTCATAAATATCATCCCAAAGCAGTTAAGAAAAAGAGCAGTCCAAAGGTTAAGTGGCAGTGTCCACCGAGCGTAAGACTTAAAATTAATGTGGATGGGGCTTATTGCTTGGAGGATGGTCGTGGTGGTATTGGAGTAGTAGTGAGGGATGACTCTGGCATTGGTATTGCTGCTTTGGCTAGACCTTTTGTACATGCACACTCGGTTCTAAATATGGAAGCGGAGGTGTGTAGAGCTGGTCTACTTCTTGATATTCATCAAGGTTGGGCTGACATTGACATTGAAAGCGACTCTGCCATCCTGATTGCTGCTCTCAAGAGTGAGGAAAAGAATTTCTCGGAGATAAGTCGGGTTTTGGATGATTGTAAATAGTATTTTGACGCTTTCCATTCCATTCAAATCCGACATATTTACCATGAAGCAAATGGTGTTGCAAATAGGCTTGCACATCTTGCTAGTAGTTGTTCAGTTGATGATGTTTGGTTACGGGAGACACTTGCTATTATATAGGATGTTCTCTATGAGGATTATTGTCATTGTTTATCTGTAGCTCGGGGTATAGGTGTTACGTCCCCCCCCCCATGCAAAATTTTACTATTAATATAATAAATGAGACCGGGTGTAGGGTTGAGCCTCCCAATTAGGCTGGGTTCTAAACCCCTTTAAAAAAAGGGAAATAGATGTATGCCATAACTGCACCACATATATACCCTTTAAATTAAGGATCATAAATTAAAAGGGTAAAGAATCAAGATCCTTGCGAAATGTATGAGCTTGCTCTCTTGTCCTGTAGTCCTGCGAAGGTGGATCTTGATCAGGTTCTTCTTTGGGAACCAATAGATTGGTTCTCAATGGACTTAACTGAGCAGTACTTAGGGTTTCTGAAAGTGAGTTTTCTGGAATCAGGATTAGAGAACTGGCGTTTATAGGATTAGCCCTTGGTCTAAGGAAGGGCCATTTCTGGTGATCCTTATAATTGAATCCGCCCAAAGCATTGGGGCTTGCATTGCCTGGATAAGCAAAAGGGTTAGCGGGAGGGGCAGCAGGACGAGTAGGTGGTAGAAATCTCATAGAGGAAAAATTTTCAAAACCTGGTTGGGGATTGCGTTGAAGCCAAATCTGTCATACCGGAACCGTTCGTATTCATTGTTGTAAATCGCAGTTTTGAATGCCTTAACGATCACCAATTTGGTTGAAATTTTGTAGAGATGATCTATACACTAGGATCTAAAAACTGAATGGTTAAGATGTAAAAATATGATCCAAAAATGGGAAAAAAAATGGAAATCTGTACCTAATGCTTAGGTGCGGATATCCGCACCTAAGAAGCCTTGTGTGTGTGTGTGTGTGTGGCAGCACCAATTCTTCGATATATTTCTTGTTGGAAGTATCCTTGATCCCATTGATAGCGCGCGCGCGTGTGTGTGTGTGTGTATATATATATATATATAGCTGTTATAGGGTATAGCTCCAATAGTCCCCTCGATCAAATTATTATAGCAGAGGGAGCTTCCATTAAAATTGATCACTGAACCATGGCAGCCTTCTCTTTACTCACTACTGCTGCAAGAAGGTATACATTACCTATATATGTGGTAAATTCTAGCTAGCTAGTAAAGATTATAATTTTGGCGCCATTCTTTTGTTATATGGAGACGAAATTAAACTGTTTGTGGATTAATACCTAGGCTTGAAGGTAAGGTAGCACCAATGTCTTAAAAAGCTGAGGCGTTTTCGGGAGAGCCTCAGCAATGCACTCGCCTTAAGGCGTAAGGGGTAAGCCTTACATATAAATTAGTCGTACTTATGTATAGAACTAGTTTTATATAGAAACATGTATATTGTAGGGTAGTGAATCAAACGTTGCATTACAAATCCAAATTCCAATTCCAATTGCACATAGCATCCTATCAATTACACTCATATACATGATGATATCCCAGATTGTTAATCACTTAATCAGTAACATGACCAAACAACATGATAATCCCACAAAGCACATGATAATCCCCAACACTATGGTCTGCCTATTCTGCAAACCTTGCCAATACCCATGTTCTTTCCCTCATTTAGTATCAATTGCTAGCACTGCATCGATTGCTATCATACATGATTTTCATTCATTTATGCTATTATCATAATCCCACATTCCCAGTTGCACCAAAGTGATTAATTGAACAAGCAAACAGAACAAGTGAAATAGAACAAGTGATTAATTTGAAACAGAACTAGGCATTATTTCAAAACTACTTCAAAGACTTAGACCATACAAATCAAATTCAAAGCATTGAATTCAAGATATTCATCATTCAAAGCATAGATTCATCAGCAAGATCGAGGAAATCAAATTCATACCTTAAATCCAACTCTCCAAGTGAGAAAAGAGCCTCCTTTAGAGCCAAATCCTTGAGAAAACTCATGGGCTCTTGATGATTTTATCAAATTTGCCACTTGGGATTTGGGATTTGGAAGTGAAAGAGCTGCAGTTTTGATGGAGGAGGCTGAAGGAAGTTGAAAATGGCTTCAGCTTGAGACCTGAAGGAGTTATAATTCTCAAAACACCAAAACGACTTCATTTTGGTGTGTTAAAAAAAAAAAATTTCCCAGGCATACGCTCATGTCACCTTGAGGCGTGATTTCACCACCTTCAGCGCCTTCATCTTCGCCTCTACGCCTATGCGCTTCATCTGCAAAACAGAGGCAATTTCCCTGACGCCTCACGCCTTTGAAGCCTTAAGACGCACCTGAGGCGCGCTTTTTAGAACATTGGGTAGCACTGATCACTGGCGGCGGCAAAGGCATTGAAGAATCTACCGCCAGACTCTTCTCCAAACATGGCGCTAAAGTCGTGGTTGCTGACGTGCAAGATGACTTGGGTGAATCCGTTTGCAGAGAGCTGAACCCTTCCTCCACTACTAAAAATCAATTGCAATTGCTTCGCCTTTTTACTTCGGCAACAATTACCGTCGCAATTGACACCCTATTACCATGGAAAATGTTCCGTTGCGATTAAACCTTATCATTTGCGACGGAAATTTTTTGCCGTAGTAATTTTGTGCTCAATTGCGACTCTTTTACCTCTTGCCGTCTCAAAACTTATATGTATATATACTTTACAAAATAATAATAATAATAATAATAATGCGACGGAAAGAAACCGTGGTAATGCATAAACGTCACCGTTCTAAACTTCTAATCATTTTCTTCTCTTTCTTTTTCTCCAAACATCATCTCTTACCCTCTGTTCCTTTTTTCTTTTCTTATTCAATCTCCTCGTCTCCTCATCCAAACAGTCGAAACCTAGACTCAAATAGACTCAAACCTAAGCTAAAGGACGACTGGAGCAACTGGTAAGTCTGGGTTTCGGTTTTGATTCAATCAATCATTCAAGTATCTTGGTTTCAGTTTTCAGTCTTCAAGCCTTCAGATTTCTAGGTCTTTGGTTGTTTGTGTTGAAAACATTAGTGTTTGGTGATTGGGTTTTCAGGGATTTAGTTTGTGATTGTTGATTAGACCGCCCCCTCTCTTACAAGAGGTAGCAAGTTCGATCCCTACCCCAGAGTTCAATTTAGGTGTACGATTTCAATTCGCAGGAGTTAATTTGAACTTTGAAGGTATTATTGGAGTTCGATTCGCAGCACGCCATTTGAAGGAATTGGAGTTCGATTCGCAGCTGTCCATTTCAAGGTATGATTCCAATTGGTTCCATTATAAATCATGAAAATAGTATCTGGGTTTGAGTTGTTCCCGGGGCGGATTCAGGTGGTGGCGAGTTTGTGCAGTTGCCCAACCTCGAATTTTTTAGATAGTTAAGAAGTTTAAGGCTGTGAAATCCATTTAATCTGTAAAAATGGCAGAACTGGGCATCTGCCTCCATACGACGTCATATATCTATCTGTTATATATTACATATAATGTTTATCCACGATTGCATATCACACCCCAGCTTTTCTGTTTTGTATTTGATTTTTTTTTGTATCTGTTCTCTAGCGTCAAGAAGTAACTCTTGCTGGGTTTTTCACCGGATGATGCATTTCCATGAGGAGCTCTGTTTATGATAATGCATCAGAATTGCCTTTGTTCTCTTTTTTATTTTTGTTACCATTGTTCTTTATTTCCTCTTCCTTGCAAGTGGCCATGGATAGGGGCCTTCATCAATGCATTTAGGCATTTTTTTATCTAATTTAGTGGTCGTGTGTATGGTAATGCATCAGAATTGTTTCTTGTGGTAATGAGGCCAAGTAGTATATGATTGTCTCTTGTGTTAATTAATATGCTGTCATAATTGTCTACAACTGTATAATACCATTTAGATGGGAGTTCAGTGTATGAACTTATACAAGCAATGCAACTGTCTATGCTCTCTTTCCTCTATTGTCGTTCTTTTTGTTTGTTCAGCTGAAGAGTTGCCATTTAACCGCAACACTTGTGAATTTGTTTTAGATTTCTGAACTACTGGGCAATGTTACAAAGCATATTTTACAACCAAAGTATGAGATACTTACTGCTGAAGAAAAGAAACATCTATTAAGGGAGTACAAGTTGGAAGACAAGAAGGTAACTATTTGCTGATATTATCATTTCTAAGTTCAAGGATAATCTTTAAATTGTTAAGTTTGTCTTGATTGAGTATGGAGGTCTCTTAGACACTAATGCACATGTTTGGTATGAAAATGTGGACTGTCTTTCTTTCTTGCACATGATATTTAATGGGGAATGGAAATAACTACCTAACCTAAAAGGTAGAACAAATCTTAAATTCCATGTCCTATGAGGGGGCAGTCACTGCTTCAACTAATGGTGGGGTGGATATTTTAGGTATCATGAGTGTTGCTAGTTGAAATGACAAGCATCCTCGTGTTCATCCTTTGGCTTACTATGGACAATTGATTGATATTGTCAAAATCAATTACTCTGAATATTTAAAATTTGACCTGTTTAAGTGTGATTGGATTGATAATGCATTAGGAACAAAACAAGATGTTTGGATTATTGTTTCTTTAATCTCATTCATTGTTTTCTATAATTGAAACATAACTAATTTTATCTAACAGATGGAACAAGATGGAGAACCAGTTGATAAGTTTAGTGTCTGGAAGAGAACACATGACTTAAATGATCAACTTGTGCAAGAGTTCATTGTAAACCACAATTTTTAGGCTTTTATATATACACACCTGTATACACACACACACACACGCACACACACACACACATATATATGCCTATATATATTAGATTCATTTGTGATTATTATTAATTTTAGTTTGTCAATTCAATTAATTTTATTCAATGTAATGTAGGAAGCATACGAGGGGAAACTTAGAAAGGAGTCGGAGAAGGATTAGAACTTGACAATGGTTAAAGACTGAACTTTCCACTTTGTGATGGGAGATGATGGTCATGGATATTGTCATACTTTTGGAAGTGGTGTTCCAAGCAGTCCAGTATATCCAAAGGAGCCAAATATATCTCAAAGCACGGATGATCTCGTACAAAAAATAATTGAACAAGTGCGTCGAGAGTTTCAAGTGCAGCTTGAGCAACTACATGCTCGAATTGATTTTCTGTAGAATAAGGACACCAGCACAGTCTACTAGACAGATTGAGTACAAACTTTATATGCAGATGTGGTTTATAATTCTATTATTTTGTCAATTGTATTAATACTTACACTAACTTAAGTTTATTTTTGTGTGTGTGTGTGTTATATTACCTAGGTTGCGGATGCAACTAGCGGACATGAAATTTTGAGGGAGTCTATAGGAGATGAAGTGACTCCGAATGCAAATACTGACCAGCCATCATTGGAATATGTTTCTTTGGTAATATCCCTTTCACAAAATGGATCTGAAAGGGTAATTCTCATATAAATTTACGAAGCAACAATCTTCTTATATTAGTTGTTTATTGTAATATCTAGAAAATTCAAATTAATTTCCGATAACTTTTTAGAAATGATTTCGTGGTCATAGGCACAAGTATGACGTTTGGAAAGGTGATGGAATTAGTTCGGACGATTTTATTTCAAAAACGAACGTTATTTAGGAGGGTCTCGAAAATTGATTTTTTATACATACAAAATTTGAGAAAACTTCCTTCATGAAGTTTGTAGAGCTCGTCGATATGAGTCCATGCATATGCAGAACACAAGAATCGGAATTCGTATGAATTAGGTATCGCATTTAGAAGAATTTCCAAATTGGGTATGTATATTTTTAGAAATTTTTCTCAGAATAGGGTTTTCATTTTGATCCGGCCGCACTATTCATCTTTTTCCTCTCCTCTCTTCCCGAGCATGAGCCCACTTTCTGGGCTCTTATTTTTTCGGCCATATCTCCCTCCACAGACCTCCGATGGACTTGATTTCAAAAGAATTTTCCTTCTGCTTGAAGTCATTTAAAACTTCCTAGAAGACATCGATGGGAAAAAAGAACCGTGACAGGCGCTAGGAGGCTGAGAAGCCGCATAGCTCGAACTGGATCTCGCCCGAGCTGCTCTCCATTCTTCGGCTGATATCTCTCTCATCCGACCTCCAATGGACTTAGTAATTTTGCTCACCTTGAGCTCATTTAAAAGAAGACATTGATAGGAAATAATCATCGTGGTGGCCGCTGCAAAATCGAAGAACACAGTGCAGCCGAGTTGGAAATCGCCTCCACCTTCTCTGGTATATTTTTCCCTCCTCAGGCGAGCTTTTGATTTGAAACAAAACCCAGATCAGCTCGCCTCCTCCCCATGAGCGGACTAGTGGTCTCCTTTCCTCCCCAAAGGGCGGCTACGCGGCAGTGGAACCCGAAAGAGATTCGCTCTCGATTTGACACCAATCACGATATCTCACGTTTTCGGCCACCAATCTTCTAGTTTCTTGGCTTATTGAACTCGTATCAAGGTACTAATCAAACCCCAAGAAGGATCGCTCAATGGTGGACGTTTTCACATTGAACGGACCTTCGCCGGTTTATGGAAAAATTCCGGCCAAACCGAAGCTTCTAAGGTAATTTTCGATACCTTCTCATCATTTTCTGATAGCATGCCTTTGGAGTTTTTTGATAAGCTTGATGAGATGAAGAAGAGCAGCCCGACCCCGACTCCATTGGCAGTGGTCTGCGGTGGCTCTGCCACTAACTCCGGTGGTCCTTTCCGGCCAACTTCGGGGATCACAAGAGCAGTTTCTGTTCATTTTTAGATTCCACACTTCAATACGATCATTTCGATATATAATACGTAATTTTTGGATATTCTATGATTTAGTTATGAATTTTTAAGTTTTGATCGATTTCAATCGTTCAATTTGTGATCTGTGAAGATAGAACCGTCCAATGAACTTGTAGTTTTGATATGTTGATCGTATGACTGTCCCAGTGATTGTGTGGTCATGGGCGAAGATCTGACCGTTGGATTTTCGTATAATTGCAAAAGAGTGATTCGGGAGGCGATTTGGGAGAATCAGTCCGTCAGATTCTCATATAACTTAGAATCCGACCGTTGGATTGTCATTTGAGTATGTTTTTGAGTTATTGGCTAAGTTAAGGTCATGTTTGATTAGGTGATTGACGGACTTACTTAGGTGAACAAGTTCAGTTGTGAATTGTATTAATTTGAAGACGCAGCGGGAATATCGAGGTGAGTAAAACACACGTGGTTCATATTACGAACCGAATACCTTTAAATTAATTTATTTTGTCGTAATTGTGTGAGAAATATTTATGGAATAAATTTTTGTTAATAAAATCACATGGACTTGATTAACTACGGTCCATACATAAGTAAAATGAATTTTAAGTATACAAAATGAATTTCACGATTTTCTTGTGTGAACTATAGATGGTATTAGTGGTCATTCCTGAGTGGGTGATTACGTATATATATATTTATGTGATTATATACGAATTGGTATAACATTGAAGAGTGTGGAATTGTGATGATTTAGTTTTATCGTGGATTAAGATGTGGCTTACCATAATTACGTGTTATATATATATATATATATATATATATTTGGACGGTGTGGTATTGAGTGATGAAATCATGTTTAATCTATTGGAATATTATTTCGAGCAATTATTATCTGAGAATATGTACTAGTGATTTTGTGGTGATATGCAACGTGTATGAGTGAGTTCCTTATCTTTTTGGGGCGTGACTTTTCGGGAAACAATATGTTGTGAGAAATGGTATTTCTATTGTTTTGAAAGGTGTTTGAAGATTTGGGAGTCACTGGTTGTGATTTCTCATTTTTATGATTTGACTAACATTTTAGGTCCAGTGTGACTAGTTTCAAATGTTTTGATCTAAGGGTCAAGTTGGCCTACGGATCCGGGGTTGCAGGTTGTGACCTCAAGCAAAATATAGTAATTACGCCTTTGGCCAGGTTAGTGATTGCGATCAGTTAGAGCTCTAGTCTGTTTGCCAATGTTTCCCGGTTGGACCGGATTTTCATATTGATCTGTGGGATTAACTTTTCCTATGATTTTGTCACGATGTGACTTGTAAGAGTCCTTTTGGTAAAAGGTGTTGAGCTTTGGATGAGTTTAATAGAGTGAGTTGATAATGTTGTAATTAATCTTTCTGGTGACATTTTTTGTTTAAATTCTATTATTTTTCGTTTCCGTTTATGTTGTTTAATATCTCCATTTATTTTCCTTGTTTATTTCTTCCGTTTGATTTCCATTTTATTTCTCTTTTTCATTTTATTGTTTAATTTTAATGTAATCTCCTGAACTAAATTATATGCAGGGATTACTGTGATTTTTGATTACATGCAATTGGTTATTTCCTGCATTAATTTTTATGCATGATTTATGTTTTATTTGGTTAATTGTGGATGGCAGTGATGGGTGAGACTCGTAGAAAGTTGAGAAATATTATTATGTATTCTGGGGATAAATGCATCTTGTTAAGAGGAGAGATGAGTGATTCATCTGATTGGTTGAGATTCAATTAATTTGAGTTGTCAGGGGTGTGACTTGTATATCATTTGATATTATATATGCTCATTGTGTTGTTTCTCTGTATTGAGTTAGTCACCGTATTGTATAAATACGACTTCGGGGTTTTGAGAAGAAAGATGTCAGTTTAAATCCCGTTTTTATTCTTGATGATTTGGTGATTGATTATTGAGATTGTGGTTATTTGTGGATGTTGAAATTGTTGGGTGTTGACATTGGTGAAAAGACATACGATTTAATAAAACAATTGTTCCTTCTTATTTACTCACATGAGCTTTCAGAAAGCTTACCGGATTTTGTGTTGTTGCAATCCCGATACACTATTCAAACAGTGTAGCGGGTAAGCCTACAGGTCGGAGAATCAGGAAGGTGATCGAGCAGCTGAGAGTAGCTGCACTTGTGTGAATTTGATTTTCTTTTATCAGGTGTGTTATGCTCATTTGAGCTTACTTTTTATTTGGAGAGAACGTGTTGTAAAATTTAAATCCGAGGATTATTTCGGAATTTGAAATCCAATTCGTGTGGTGTGATTATTAAGAAAAAAAAATTAAGGATGATTATTGTTGAGTTGTAGTAATTCATGTTTCGGATTTTGAATGATTATTCAAAAAAATTCGGAGCGTGACTTTTATATTGCTCTTATATATTGTATTTCTAGTTGATGCTTGACATTTTCTTAATCATGAGTTATAATTGGCTAGCTTGCCCTCGAGGTCTATACTTATTATTTTTTATGTCCTTTCACATAGAAATTGGTATTACTTTGTTGATATATTTATCTCAAGTGGTTTTGTTGTCTAATTTGGTAAGATGAAGCAGCTGTATTTTCTGTGATTCTATCCACCATGTAACTATTCTCTGTAATGCATATTAGGTGTTGCTTTTCTTTTCAATTCATGGAAGATTTTTTATTGTTTTAGTTATAATATATTATTTGTGGACATGAATATGATAGAAAGGCACACAGAACCACACAATTGTGCTACAATGTCTGTTATTATTGATTGAGGTTCATCAATGCCTTATGTTTTTTTCATTTTGCTTGTATAGACACCTCATGAAAGAATTTGTGCAATTTGTTATCTATCTTGCCTACTAGAGATTAAGCTAACATTGGTTTTTCTATATTGTTTATAGGTTCTCATGGCAAAAAAAGCAAAGCAAATGAAAGCAGGTGCAAAGCTCTCAAAATGAAAAAGTAAAATGATGTACTTTGTGATTGTTGTTATTTTAAGTGTGTGCTTATAATGTTCAATACTTAGATATGATAACATATATTTTCATTTTAGTATTTGTATTTGAATATGGTACGATGAATCAATGAATATGTTTAAGTATATTTTTTATGAATTAATATTAATTTGCTATTTGATTGAATATATCCAGATATTTAATGGCTTAGTTATTATTATTATTATTATTTATTTTTTTAATTTTGTGAAAATGGGTGAAATAATAATATTATAAAAAATAGCGTTTGTGACAGCGATTTCACCTTCGCAATTGGTATAAAATTATATAGTTTTATCTATTTTTAAAAAAAATTAATAAAAATATTATAAAATATATTTGCGACGGCAAACTAACCGTAGCCACAGATTTGGAGGGAAGGTTGGTGGTTATTTTGAAAATATGAATATTGCGACGGCATTATAACCGTAGCAAATACCTCTACATGGGCCACTTTGCGACGAAAGCCTTGCATAGCAAATCGCCTGTAATACCCCAAAAAATCTAAATTAAATTCCGTCGATTTTTATAAAGGTTTTCGTGGTCATGGGTGAGGGTACGAAGCTTGGGGAGGTTGTAGAATTAGTTCGAACGGTTTTATTTTCGAAAATGAACGTTATTTAGGGATTCGTCAAAAATTGAATTTTTATATGTTCAAAATTTTGGAAAACTTCATTCATTAAAGTTGTAGAGCTCGTTGATACGATCTTGTGCACATGTTGAACTCAATATTCGGAGTTCGTACGAATATATTATGAATTTTTGAAAATTGGGGATTTTTCTATATACATGGAGATTTTTTCTTTTAAGGACAACAAAATTCCATTTTTTCATTTAAGCCCCCAGCTCTCTCCGCTCTCTCTCTCTAGCACGAAACCCCCCCTCTGACCTGGTCCCGACCTGACTTGGCCGCTACAGCTACCAACCCAGCGCCTTCCGACCTCATCTCGCCTCGCCTAGCCAGCCCCCGAGGTCGCCCTGCCCAACCTCCGCCCTTAAGTGGAGATCGAAGCCACCCAGGTGGAGCAAATCGGACCCAACCGGATCTCCTACTTCTGGCGACCCCCCGATGAATTTCTTCAAGTTTTTGGGTTGTCCTCTTCCTCCTGATCATCCTCATATAGGCCTTGCACGACAACATTAAGTGTAGAGCGGTAGACAAAGGTTTGAAGGTTTTGACGGTTTTGATGGAGTCTGGAACGTGATCAGAAGGCTGAGATTAATCAAACTTCAAAGCTTGATCTAAAACGATCTAGACCAAATCTCGCTTAGCTCCAGGTATGAAAGTTGATCACCCCTTCATTTTGAACAAATTTGTAGTTGATGACTTTCACATCAGAGGTGATTGACCGGCGTTGACCGCCGTCTGACCGCCACGTGTGGCAGTGCGTGGGACTATATTTTGAGTTTTCATTATCTAGGCAATGAGCTATGCATCCATACGAGCGTTTTGATATATTCCAAGGTCATTTTAGAAAAAGTTGATAAATAGTCAATTTAGGTTTTAATGCTAGTATTTAACGTTTTTACGTTTTATCTTCAGTTTGCGATCTGCGAAGATCTGATCATCGGTTTTGCTTCAAATTTTGATATATTGATCGTATGAATATTCCGACCGTTAGATCTTCGTATAATTGTAAAATAACGATTCGGAGGGCGATTCATGAGAATCCGACCGTCGGATTTCATATAAGTTTATGGAGATGTTTGTAGTGATGATTCAGGAAGATCCGACTATTAGATCTTTGTAATAAATTTTAGAGGATGATCCTAAGGGCTATTCGTGATGATTCGACCGTTGGATCATTATTAATTTAGAATCCGACCGTTGGTTAGTCATTTAAGTATATTTATGAGCGGTTGACTAAGTTGAGGTTATATTGGTATAGGTGATTGACGGATCGATTGGTGGACGATTTCATATCGTTATTTATTTTGGGTTGTTATGAAGACGCAGTGGGATTAGAGGCGAGTAAAACTCATGTGGTTCATATTACAAACTGAATACTTTTAATTAATTTATTTTGCTGTAATTGTGTGAAAATATTTATGGAATAAATATTTATTTTTAAAATTACATGGACTTGATCAACTACGGTCCATAGATAAGTATACAAAATGAATTTCACGATTTTCTTGTGTGAACTATAGATGGTATTAGTGGTCATCCCTGAATGGATGATTACGTATATATATATATATATTTACGTGGAATATATATTGGTTGGTGTGTTGTTGAGTGATGATATGATTGAGTTGGAATGATGATTTCGAGTTATCTTTCGAATGCTTAATTCATGATAATATTGTGTATCTTGAATTGGCTGATTCCATTGTATGAAATATATTATTGTGCTCGATTATGGATTAGGATCGACGTAGTGACCGGTATGAGAGAATCGGATGCTCTAATTCTAGATGGATAATTGGTTACGATTGGTTGAGTATGTCGGATGCTCTATTCCTAAGTGGATGATGGGCTACGATTTATTGAGTATGTCGGATGCCATAACCTAGGCCAGGTGACGGGCTACGATTCAGTTAGAGCTCTAGTCTGTCAGACACCGTATTTTTATAAATACGATTTCGGGGTTTGAGAAGAAATATGTGAGTTTAGATCCCGAATTGATTTGATGATTTGGTGATTCATTATTGAGATTGTGGTTTCTTTGTGGAAGTTGGAATTGTTGGGTGTTGACTTGGGTGAAAATAAATATGACTTAATTAAACAACCGTTCTTTCGTATTTACTCACACGAGCTTTCAGAAAGCTTACCGGGTTTTGTGCTGTTGCAATCCCGATACACTATTCAAACGGTGTAACGGGTGAGCCTACAGGTCAGGAAAATCAAGAAGGTGATCGAGCAGCTTAGAGTAGCTGCACTTATGTTAATTTGATTTTCTTTTGAGGTTGTGTTATGCTCATTTGAGCTTACTTTTATTTTGGAGAGAGCGTGTTGTAATAATTACTTTTATTTTGGAGAGAACGTGTTGTAATAATTAATCCGTGACTTATTTTGGAAGAAATTCAATTCGTGTGGCATGGTTATTAAGAAAAAAATTCACAATGATATTTGTTGAGTTGTAGTGGTTCATGTTTCGGATTTTTGAATTATTATTCTAAAATGGGCGTGACATCACCGTCGCAAGATAATAACTGATGCGACGGCAAGAGAATACAGTCGCAGTTACCTTTTGTGACGACATTTTACCGTTGCAAATGGATCTTGTGACTCCACCTATTGCGACGCCAACATTTCAGTTGCAAAAGGTTCCATTTTCCGTCACGAAAATTTTTTTCGTCGCAGAAACTCAATTTACCGTCCCAAAGTAGGCGTCGCAAAAGCAATTGTTTTTAGTAGTGCTACACCACATTCGTCCATCGTGACGTGACGAACGAAAATGATGTTGAAAATGCCGTGAACACGGTCACCACCAAGTATGGGAAGCTAGACATGCATTATGTTCAACAATGCCGGCATCATCGGTGTGGCCATGCTGAACATCCTCCACAACAACAAGGCCGAGTTCGAGCAGGTCCTAGGAGTGAACTTGGTCGGTGTCTTCCTGGGAATCAAGCACGCAGCTCGGGTAATGATGGGAGCTCAAAAAGGGACCAATATCAACACGGCTAGTGTTTACTCGACCATAGGGGGCTGCGCATTGCATGGATACACGATTGGAGCATGGTGTCGAGGGGCTGAAGAAGAACACGGTGGTGGAGCTCGGACAGTACGAAAAACTTGTGAATTGTGTGTCGCCGTATTTGGTGGCAGCACCATTGGCCAAGGTCTTCTTTAAGCTCAACGATGAGGGAGTCGGTGGTGTTTACTCCAACCTCAAAGAGGCGGTGCTGAATGCCGAAGATGTGGTGGAGGTTGTTCTTTACTTGGGGAGTGATGAGTCCAAGTATGTTAGTAGGTATAATATGGTAGTAGATGGAGGCTACACCATTGTTGGTCCAACCATGTTTGAGCAATCTTAATTCAGAATTTCAGAGGGAATGCACGCTTCTAGTCCTAATGCGCGAGACAATTAAAGAACTATAAACGTGCATGAAGATGATGCCTAAAGAATGATAGAATCTTTAAGATCTTAGAATAAGATTAATAATAAAGAGGATGAATTACAAATACGAAGTGTACAATTAATCGGTGGAGCTAGATTATTCACAGCTGCTCATCAGAATGATCTCAAGGTACGTTGTTATGAATTAATTTAGAGAGTCAACATTAATGTAGCAGAAAACAGTACGTATGAAGTTGTTCACAGATCATTTTACGAGTTAAATATGGCCCAGAAGTTTCTTAGAAATTGAATTCGTTTTTATCATTTTTTTTCTCTTCTTGTTTCCCTGATGTTTTGTTTATCAGCTTATAAGTTCCTCGTCATCCTTAAGTAACACAGTACCAGCGAATGCCCACACTCTACACGCAGGCCCGGCCCTGGGCCAGGGCAGGCAAGGCGACAGCCCAGAGCCCAAATTTTGAAGCAATAGATGGAGTTCAAGAGTGCGATCTTTAATAAAATATTGCATTGATGGCAATTGTTTACAATATATAAAAGTTGAAGTAGCTAGAGTGCTAGACAAAAGGGAATGCAAGAGTGCTATCTTTAATCATATTGTAATTGTTTCCAAGTTCAAGTAGCTAGAGTGCTAGACAAAAAGAATGTCTATTCTTTGGCAGTTCACGCTGCTACAAGCCTGATTAAACAAAGCAGCTGAGCAGTTCACATCTGGGAGCTGCTACAACTTGACAAAAAAGAAAGAAAACAGCATTGGGTTTTCTCTTCGGTGGATTCCTTTCTTGAGTTTCTTCATCTTCGAATTCTTCTCTTCTTCCTCTCAAATTCTCAATTCACAACTCCCAAGTCCCAAGTCTCATTAATCATGGAGCAAATCGAGCATCACAGCATTATGGTGTCTTTGGTGTGAAAATTGTGAACAAACACTCAAGGACTCAAGGAGGGTGGTTTGCCATTTGCGTTGCCAGCATTACAACATATTAGATTTCTCATATCCAGGTTATATTTTTCGATTGATATTTTTCTTTTGTTTTTTATTAGAGTAATGTTTCCTAAGAAATATGCTTCTAGTAGTGAAAGAAGAAAACAGCGAGAAGATTTTATAAGCTCCCAAAGAGGTTCTCTAGATAAGTTTTTTAACAAAAGATGTGTTTCTTCAGAAAACCAAGGTGAAAATGAGGTAACCCAAGGAGTTCAAGATATAGGTGAGAACAAAAATGAGGTAACTGAAAGAGTTGAACATATAGGAGAAAATGAAAATGAGGTAATTGAAGGAGTTGAGTATATAGGTGAACATGAGTGAAACAAATGTGCTTGAAAGTGATATTGAAATAAATCGTGTGAGTGAACCATTAGAAGATACAATGCCGTTGAATTTATATGATCCTAGGGTTTGGGATAGTTTAGATGGAACAATGAGAAATCTGCTTGTTGAAAAAGGTCCTATTAGAGAAACTAATATTGTTTTTCCTAAGGATAATCTAAACAGGGCATTCTCTTTGGATTTTTTTTTCTCAAAAGATGAGTAATGCTGAACTTTCCGATAGAAAATGACTAGTTTACTCAAAAGATTTGGATAAAGTATTTTGTTTTTGTTGTAAAGTTGCAAGAAAAGCTCATTCTAGGAGTCAATTAGTAAATGAAGGAATTAGTGATTGGAAACATTTGGGGGATAAGCTTAATCAACATGAAAAGAGTCGTGAACACCTCTTTAACCTTAGAGGTTGGAATGAGCTACGAGTGAGATTGAGCACAAATCAAACAATTGATAAAGAATTACAAGAGCAAATCAAGAAAGATACAGAGCATTGGAAAGAAGTCATGGTTAGAGTAATTAGTGTTATTAATAAACGTCTTCCTATGAATAATATAGCCTTTTGTGGAACAAATGAAAAAATCTATGAGGATTCAAATGGAAATTTCTTAGGCTTTCTTGAATCAATCTGATTACTTTCTTGTCTTAGTTGATATGGGTCTTTCTCAATTGAATAGTAGATTTGAACAAATGGAAAATTTTGAATATGTATTTGGCCTCTTATTTGATGCATCACTGTTGGTTTCATTGGATGATGAAGAAATGAAAAATTGTTGTTTGAAACTTGAACTTGCTATGAAACATGGTGAGGTGTGTGATATTGATGCAAAATATTTGCTTTGTGAGTTACCAATATTGCAGGAAATGCTACCAAATGAAGCATATGAAACAGGAAACCTATGGAATTCCATTAAAATTATGGAGTTTGCAAAAAAAAATGGATATGTTTCCAAATATTTTAGTTGCTTATAGGATTTTTTTGATTGTACCTGTAACAGTGGCATCTATGAAAAGAAGTTTTTCAAAATTAAAGTTATTAAAAATCTTATTTGCGGACAACAATGACTCAAGATAGGTTGAATGGTTTAGCAATCTTGAGTATTGAAAAGAATATGTTGAAAAATATTGAGGTAGAGCACATAATTGATGACTTTGCTTCTAAAACTACAAGAAGAAGTCATTTTAGATGAGATTTGATTGATATAAAGCGATGTAATCTTTATTTTTCGGGGTATTGGTTTTATGTCACCCCCTGTTGTATCATATTTTTTTTCATCAATATAAAATATTTTTGAATTTTTTTTTTTCATAAAGGGCCCAATTTTATTCTTCGCCCCGACCCTTGAATTTTCCAGGGCCAAGCCTGTCTACACGTCGGGGGAGATATAAAATGGTGGGGAGGGTATTTCCTCCGGAAAATTCTACAATGTGTTAACGTATGACATGCATACAATTGTCTTAGAAGTGGTAAAATGAGTCTCAAAATAGTAATATTAGTCCTCAAAGTGATAACATGAGTCCTTCAAGTGATAAATTTTCCTAGTTACCACATGACTCCTCAAAATAGTAATATTAGTCCTCAAAGTGGTAACATGAATATTTAAAGTGGTAAATTTTCTTAGTTTACTGTATGAGTCCTCAAAATAGTAATATTAATCCTCAAAATGGTAACATGAGTCCTTAAAGTGGTAAAAATAGTTAATGAATGAGAAAGGTTAACATACCATAGCTTTACCCATTTCCTCCATGTTTATAAGTTTTTTTTATTTATTTTTTTTTTGTTCGCTTTTAAATTAATTTTATAGAAAAAATACTGTTTACTCCCTAAACTTATAGGGAGTCAACGTTTCAGTCTCTAACATTCCAATTTCACCTAAAAACTTCATAAACTCTCTAGTTTCGCCCAATTAGTCATTGCCGTCAACTTTCCGTCAAAAACTCAGTTATCTTGTGACTTGGCATCCCTTTCACACTAAAATGTTTATTTTACCCTTACTGACCCAAAAAAAAAACTAAATTTGTTTACTCTCTCTCTCTCTTCTTATTTTCTTTTTTACTTCTTCTTCTATCCCTGCTCGTTGGCCTTCTCTTACTCCTCTCTGATCTCTTCTCTCTATAAGACCGTAGCGATTCCATCTTAGATACCAACTTGCTTTTCCCCCAATTTGACCTCCTCATCTTTGTCCAGTTGTACCTCCGACCTTGTCTCCATCATCTCCAACCCCCTCTCTCTACCCTTGCACCTCTTCAATTAACTGCATATCTGGAGCTTGTTATGATGTTATCACGCCCCGAATTTTGAATAAAGATATTTGAATCTGAAACGTGAAAACTTAGCCCAATGTCCGAAATACATAGAAACTTTTTCAATTAAATGTGAGCAACAACAACACGTCAATAAACACTCGATCACTTAAGTCGAATATCACGTCAAAAAGTGTTTACAAAACTCTAGAGTACAAATATACAAATGTACACGCTCACTAAGAGCATACCAAAAACAGTGGTGCACAAACAAAAATAGGTACTGAACCTAACAGTGCTATACTATGGAATAGTGCACTGGGATTGCAAACAATAACTCGGTAAGCTTGTAAAGCTCGTATGAGTGAACTCAATTAAAATGACTCACGTCACGCATCCTTAAAATTTCTCAGCTCATGAGATAATTTAAAGCAATAACATTTAACTGCACAAAACACAACCAAACATACAATCACACTAGGTAAAAATTAGTAATCCCTGCATAGAAAATTTAGTTTTGGATTTTTTCTGTATATCCCAAAAAGGAAACTTTTTCCGAATGCCATAACTTCTTCGTACGAACTCTGACTTTTGCGTTCCGCATGTCCACGAACTCGTATCGACGCGCTCTACAACTTTCGTGAAGGAAGTTTTCACAAAATCTTAACGTATAAAAAGTCAAACTTTATAAGCCCCCTAAAAACATGTATTTCAAATAATTAATCGTCCGAAACCATTTCGCTCTATCTCGAACCACGAAATCGGGCTAATGAGCACGTTATGAATTCCAGGAAATTCTGAGAAATTAATAACGAATTTTCAGGGCACTACAAAAAAGAAATTAGGTACAGCCAACCTGACAACCGAATCTGCACCCTTACCGAAACTGCTACATGTCTGCAAAACTACAGCTCTATGCACAGACTACATAGGAGTCCCAAATCCTGTTATCACAACAGTATCCGCATCATTTCACCAATCATGTAGCTCCAGCATTACAAGAATTGGAAATGAAACCTTCATTTCACTCGAAACCAACCTAGAGCATGCATCACACAATAACACATAATTAACAATAGGAAGTCAAGCGCAAAATTCTAACCATAGATATCATGCAAAACCCAACATGGCACCACATATAGGAAGAAGCACTCATCATCACACATCACTCAAGCGAGATAAACGAAATTAGTTAAGAGTACCTTCTTCCTCTGTACCTCGCTAACTGATAGTAAACACTCTAGCCTGACCCGGAGGCAACAATCTCTGCTGGTTCCCCTGCCTGCCATCCTGAGGTCGGGTACACTCTCTAACGAAATGCCCTACCTGTCCACATCGAAAAGTATGCACCGCTCCTCGACTTCGGGTACGCTCTGAAAGCATGGCCCAACTCGCTGCAGTTGTGACATTTCAGAGCTGCGGTTGGTGCAACATGCCTAATACGTACAGCCTTAATAGGTGCAGCTACTACTCTAGCTGGAGCCTGATGATGAGTCCACTGTCTCTTCCAAGACCCACCCTAATTGTCCACCTCATCGCTGCTCTCAGCCACTACCTTCCTCTTTTCCTGAGAATCTATCCAAACCAAGGTCTCACTCTCATGCATCTTGGCCTCCTGATCATGGGCAATAGCACTACCAAAGATGAGCATCTTCGTAAGTAGCATCAGGAGGTACACAATCTCCCTGATTAGGGCTTCAGTCTCCGCAAAAACGTCTTGGCCAGGGACTGTCCATCCATCTGTGGAACGAATCAATACAACTGGGAGAACCGTGCCTTAGTCTCTGATGCTCATATCCCCCTGAACTAGTGCGATGAACTCAAGCTCCAACTGCTCCCTCACTGTAGCCGGATAGTACTAGTCCTGAAATAGCACTACAAAACCCTCATATGTCAAGGTGGACACATCTATAGCCCGCTGCCTACCATTCCACCACACTCGTGCTTCACCCTGGATAAGATATGCAGCTACCTTCCTCTTCACAATCTCAGTGCAAATGACCATCTTGAAATACTTCTCCATATTCTCGATCCAACTTACGAACCTCCTTAGCCAGTCCAGCTAAGCGAATGGCCTCGCCTACATCAACGACAGGTGGGACAGGCACCACATACGATACCTCCACCTCCCCCTCGTAGAACTCCTTCACAGGAGAAACCCTGCCTCTACCCCTAGCTCTGCCCCCTCCTCAGGGCCTACCTCAGCCTCTAGCTCTGCCTCTCCGAGGATCCCTCACTTGAGAAGTATAGCAACACTTGGTTAGTACTTGTATAAAATTTAAACCAAAGTATAAGCTGAATACAAGACCATGTAAACCAAGACATTAGCACAAGGAGGGTACACAAAGCTCCTAAGACGGCCTAACATTCAAGACGACATCTAACACTCCCACATACTTAATGACTATATCAATACTGAAGAGTATGGGATGGGGATCCGCTGCAGACGGGTCATCACTCGAGTAGTATTGATTGTCACCAAATATGTGCCTTACGCTCTGATACCAGATTATCACGCCCCGAATTTCGAATAAAGATATTCGAATCCGAAACAAAAAAACTTAGCCTAATGCCCGAAATACTTAGAAACTTTTTCAATTAAATCTGAGCAACAACAACACGTCAATAAAGACTCGATCACTTAAGTCGAATATCACATCAACAAGTGATTACAAAACTCTGGAGTACAAATATACAAATGTACATGCTCGCTAGGAGCATACCAAAAATAGAAGTGCATAAACAAAAATAGGTTATGAACCTAACACTGCTACACTCCTCGCCTCGATCTCAACCCTGATGATCCTGATCCCATGCAATAGTGCACCAGGATTGCAAACAATAACCTGATAAGCTTGTGAAGCTCGTATGAGTAAACTCAATTAAAATGACTCACGTCACGCATGTTTAAAATTTCTCAGCTCATGAGATAATTTAAAGCAACAACATTTAACTCCACAAAACACAACCAAACATACAATCACACTAGGTAAAAATTAGCAATCGCTGCATAGAAAATTTAGTTTCAGATTTTTCCTATATATCCCAAAATGGAAACGTTTTCAGAAGGCGATAACATCTTCATACAAACTCCGATTTTTGCGTTTTGCATATCCACGAACTCGTATCGATGCCCTCTACAAATTTTGTGAAGGATGTTTTCACAAAATCTTAACGTATAAAAAGTCAAACTTCATAACCCCCTTAAAACATGTATTTTGAATAATTAATGGTCCGAAACCATTTTACTCAAACTCGAACCACGAAATCGTACTAACGAACACTTTATTAATTCCAGGAAATTCTGAGAAATTAATAACGATTTTTTTGGGTATTACAGATGTTCATGCAAAACTCAACTAACTAGAAAGCACAATCAACGGGAAGAAAAAGCTAAGTTCACATCCCAATTACCATTAAACAACTATCCACAACCAATATGAACCCAGTCTCTTTTCCAGTGCTTCTGCTTCAGGTTCCCTCTACTCAGCTCCATGTACCTCTCCCCCAACGTCTCGATCAATAGCTCCTCCCTTTCTTGAAATCAAGCATAATTAAAGATGTACTCGTGTTCCAAACTATGTAATTAAGATCAGAAATGAATTTCAAACCTCTAAACTGTAAACACCAGAAACCAACTGTACCCAAACAACAACTTTTTCCAATCTTTATCAAAACTCAATTTTGAACATGAATACATAAAGAGCTCAAACATGCCAGACTTGCTGGAAAACGACGAACCCACCGAACTCCTACAGTTAACTCTATGGCTTCGATTCTCTCTTCTCCGACCAAATTTATGTGACCCACTACTATAGGCTTGTGGAGGAGGAGAAGGCGGTTCTAATAAACAAGACCGGTGGCTTACCGTTCGGTGGCCAGATGGCGGAAAATCGTTTGAAAAAGAAAAACTGGAAAACCCGAAGAAACGACGCTGCAGTGAATTTCTTCTCCTTGCTGCACCTTCCACAATCCATAACAAACCACCAAGCCACCACACTTGAAGAGAAGGAAGAGAGATTTCCAACGATACCTACGGAGTCAAAATCTATCATCGGACAAAAGAGATATGGCCGGAAGAAGGTGAATATGTCAGAAGAGAGAGAGGGGGGGAGAGAGAACCGTCGGCAAGTTTCTGGAAACTTACCACAATAACTTTCCCCATATAGAAAGCTATCATGAACAGTAATTTTACTTGTTTGGCTCTAACTTTCACATACGAACTATGATTTAAGCGTACCACATATCCACGGAATCGGTTTAATGTCCTCTACAACTTTCGTGAAAAACATTTTCTCAAATGACAAACAATACAACAAGTTAACTTTTAAAGCCTCCTAAAATGTCGAAATGGAGTAAAAAATAAAAATATGTGTCGTTTACCGTCCTAAAAACTAGTAAACTGGTAATTTCAGTTCCATAACGTAATAATCTTAAAGAGAGAAGAGATCAGAGAGGAGGAAGTGAAGGCTGGAGAGCAAGGATGGAAGAAGGGGTAAAAAGAAAGTGGAAAGAGCTAAAGGAAAAAAAAAATGAAGTTTTTTTTTTGGTCAGTGAGGCTAAAATAAACATTTTAGTGTGAAAGGGATGCCACGTAAGCAAGATAACTGAGTTTTTGACGAAAAATTGACGGCAAGCTCTTTTCTTTTAATAATATTATAAATAAATGACTTCGATCAATTCAAGCATTTGGCACAACTAATTTCCATAGAAGATAAAATTCTATGGCTTTTCTCTCTCTACGAGTGTGGTGGCTAGATTTTTTCCTCATCATCTTTTTGATGTAATGTAAGAATATTCTGACCTTGCATTGGATAATGGGTTCGGATAGCCTGGCTCTTGGCTGCGACATAGTCTGGCGTTGCTAGTTGAAGTACAATAAGTTTATTAGTAATTACAAATCGATCAAGTTAGATTATTTGTAGCTGCTCAACAGAATGATCACAAAATTCTTATGAAGTACGTAGTCAACACTATTGTAGCACAAAATAGTATGTATCAAGTTATTTTCTGATCATTGTGCTGGTTAATAACCAAGAAGTTTCTTAAAAATTTTATTCGTTAATTTTATTCATTTTTCTTGGATAGAAATTATAAATGGCCCTTGTGATTTGGAATTATGCTCAATATTGATCTTGTGGTTTAGAAATGTTTAATTTTACCCTTGTAATTTGTGAACTTGGTCAAAGTTGGTCAAAAGCTAGTTTTGACAACAAATTTCTCATGTGCAAGTAATGTGCGAGGATAAGTTTGTCATTTCAATCAAAAAATAAACAAAAAAATTAAATTAATGTTCAAGTAAATCCAAAATATGTGGTTGGCCCAAACTCTAGGTTACTTGACCTAGTTGTAATAGGGTTATGAATTAGAGATATTCTCGGATATATTCATAGATATCTGATTAATTGTACGATTATCTTTCATTGTACAACTCTGATTCTATGTCTTGTAATCCTCTATATAAAGAGACCCATATTATCAATTAAAGTACGACACAATTCTCTCATAATTTCAGTTTTTCTTTAACACATTATCAGCATGATGCCCTAACCTTGAAATAAATAGTCAAACCTTGATTCAAGAAGTTAAAACCCTAAATCCGAACATAGAACCTTGAAGCCCTTTCGGCCCCTGCATCACACCTTGAAGCTCTCGACTGTAGGAGCCCAGAATTGCAAGCGGCATCACCGGAACCAGTCGGAAAAGCAACAAACTGGCCCCGAGAATAGAAAAAGTATTCCTGCCCGGTTTACCACCGTTTAGAGAGCCATCTACCATAATATTTTGCCATCATCTGCACCCTGAACCCAGAATTAATTCATGAACCAGTGTCAAGTCTCCAAGAACCTGCGAAAAAGCTGCCGGACCGGCCTACTGAATTTGGTGCATCTCCTTAAACCCGCAAACTCCCAGATCTTAGGTAGCCTAGCCCAACGTAAGTAGCAGCCCAAGAAAAAAAAATGAGGCCTAGCTTACTAATGCGGCTAGAGTCAAAGAAAAAGAGAAAAAAAAAAGGAAGAGGAAGGCCTCCGGCCAGTAAGACAAGATGTGACGAGGCCTAGCCCACTCGTCTTCAGTCAACTTCACATTCCAAGCTTCTTCACTGAACAAGCTCCTTAGTAGACCTGGGCCGAGGAAAAAAAGAGGGCCTGGTGTCACGCCCCGAATTTTAGAATAACAATTCAAAATCCGAAACATGAAAATACTACAAACTCAAAAATAATCATCCTGAAAATTTCTTTTCTTAACATACTCACCACACGAAATAAAATCAAACCGAATATAGTCTCGGTTAATTATTACAACTCAAATCCAAAATGTAATGTAAAGCTCTAAATGAGCATACACACACACCTCACAACTAAATAAATAACAAAACTGCTGTAACACCTAAGCAGCTCGGTCACCTCCCTGGTTATCCGGACCTGCAGGAATATCCGCTACACCATTGAATAGAGTACAAGGATTGCAACAACACAAAACCCGGTAAGCTTATGAAAGCTTGTATGAGTAAAAGAAGGAACTGTTACTTAATTTTAATCTCACTTATTCCCACACACAGTAACACTCAATAATTTTCACATATGCAAATAATAACAATCTCAATCAACACCAATTCAATATATCAAGACAACCCAACTCACAACTTTCTCCACAACTCTCATCATCGTATTTATAAAAATACGGTACTTGACAGACTAGAGCTCTAACTGAATCGTAGCCCGTCACCTGGCCTAGGTTATGGCATCCGACATATTTATCAATTATTGTATTTCATCAATATGTATACCTATATACATATTTAGAACGTCCAATAATTCCACATACTCAACCAATCGTATCCCATCATCCACACTAGGATTAGAGCGTCCGATTACCCACACCGGTCATTACGTTGACCCTAAACCCATAAATGAACCCAATATATAATATCACATACTGAAATCAACCCAACCAAGATACATCATATTATTATGGAATTACACAATTATAATATAATCAACTCAATCATATCATCAATCAAACAATCCACTCATCAATATATATTTTCCACGTAAATATATATATATACGTAATCAACCACTCAGGAATGACCACTAATACCATCTATAGTTCACACAAGAAAATTATGAAATTCATTTGTATAATTAAATTTCATTTTACTTACCTATGGACCGTGGTGATTCAAGTCCATGAAATTTTAAAACAAATATTTAATCCGCAAATATTTTTCACACAATTACCAAAAATAAATAAATTAAAATGCTCGGTTCGTAATATGAACCACGTGAGTTTTACACACCTCGAAACTCCCGCTGCGTCTTCAATATAATTATAATTTATAATTAACGCCGAATAGCCCACTCAAATAAAATCCGTCAATCACCTAATCAAATGTGATTCGAATTTAGCCAACAATTTCAACACATAATTTAACTACTAATTAACGGCCAGATTCTAATTTACATTAAAATCCGACGAGCGGTTTCTCACGAATCGCTCCCCTAATTACCGTTTTTCACATATACGAAGATCCAACGGTTGGATCTTCGCCCATGATCACACAAAGCTTCTGGGACAGTCATATGATCATCATAAAAAATTTACAAGTTCATCTGACGGTCATAATTTCACAGATCAAAAATCTAACGACCGAAATCGATCGAAATCACAAAATTCATAACTAATTCATACGATATCCGAAAAATGAGTATAATACGCCGAAATGATCGTATCGAGACATAGAATCATAAAATGGACAGAAACCAAATTTTAGACCTCCGGAGATGGCCGGAAAAGGCCACCGGAGTTAGGGACAGAGCCGCCACCGACCACCGCCAATGGTGTCGGGGCAGAGCTTGTCCCCTTCGTTTCATCATTCTGAGCAACTTTCATAACTAGCACAAGACCTAAAAATGACGGGAAGGTATCGAAATTACCGATTTACAGTCGGCGGCCGGAAAAAAATGCAGAAACCGGTGAGCTTGAAAACCGACGTGAAAACTGCAACCTCAAGCCCCGATCCCTTCTGGAAACTTGTTCAGAACTTCCTTGCGAACTCAACAAGCTAAGAATCACAAGAAACGATCGTGTATAGCTCGAGATATCTTGATCGAAAGTTTCGGTATTTCGATCCGTTCGGGTCGAGCTCCGACGAACGTGAAAACGTTCGACCCAGTTCCGGTCCTTCTTGGTGCTTGTAGAGGAAGTTGAGGTGAGCTCAATGAGACAAGAATCAAGTGAAATGGTGGAGTGTAGCTCGAGATATCGAGATCGAACCGAAAATGGTCGTTTTCGGTTCGGGCCGTGCCGCCGCCGCCACAGGCTGCGACGCCTTGTGAAACTGCCTCCGAGAGCTAGAGCAGCTCGAGACGAACGCCTGGGACTTGGTTTGAGGTCGAGAGGTGGTCTGTGGAGGGAGAACAATTAAGGAGAAATTTTCACCCCTTTTCGGTCGAGAGCGACGGTGAGAGAGCTGAGAGAGAACCAGTTTTTTTTTTTTTTTTCTTTTTCCAGAAACAGAAGGAAGAAGAAGAACCGGTAGAAAAAAATTAGGGTTTCCAAAATTTTTCTATATATACATGTTTCGGAAAACTTTGAAATTCAATAACTATTTCAGAAAAAATCCGATCTTTGTGTTCCGCACGTGTACGGACTCGTATCGACGAGCTCTACAACTTTCATGAAGGAAGTTTCTCCAAATTTCGTACGTAGAAAAAGTCGATTTCTCAAACCGAGTATTTCGAACTTTTCGTTAAAAATAATTGTTTCGAAACTTCGATAATTGTAAAAATGAATTATTATCGAACATAATCGTGAAATCGCACAATAATCATTCGATACAATTACTCGAATTTAAAATGAAATTTGCGGGTATTACAATCTACCCCCCTTAAAGGAATTTCGTCCCGAAATTCAAGTACCAAATTCTCCAAAAAGCTGTGGATACCTCGTCCTCATGTCAAATTCTAACTCCCATGATGCATCACCCTCATCATGATGACTCCACAACACCTTCACGAGATCCACCTCTTTCCTACGAAGTTTCTTTGTAGACCTATCCAAGATACGAACAGGTTCAACTACAAACTTCACATCCGGGTTCACTTCGATCGTACCGTGGTCAATCACGTGAGACTCGTCTCGAACATACTTCCTGAGCAGAGACACATGGAAGACGTTGTGCACACCCGACATGCTAACAGGTAAAGCAAGACGATATGCCAAGTTACCAACCCTTTCTATAATCTCAAAGGGTCCAACATACCTCGGTGCGAGTTTCCCCTTCTTGCCAAATCTCACCACACCTTTCATAGGTGAGACTTTCAAGAACACATGATCACCTGTCTCAAACTCCAACGGTCTCCTCTTCAAGTCAGCATAACTCTTCTGTCTACTCTGAGCGGTTCGGATTCTGTCCCGAATAGTAGTGACCTTCTCTGTAGTCTCCTGTACAATCTCAGGTCCGATTAGCCCTTTATCCCCTACTTCCGCCCAACAGATAGGAGTCCTACATGGCCTACCATAAAGAGCCTCATAGGGAGCCATACCGATACTAGAGTGATAGCTGTTGTTGTAGGCAAACTCTACCAATGGCAGATGATCCGCCCAACTACCCTTAAAATCCAGAACACAAGCTCTGAGCATGTCCTCCATCACCTGATTCACTCTCTCGGTCTGTCCATCTGTTTGTGGGTGAAATGCAGTGCTCATAGCAAGAGACGTACCAAATGCCTTATGGAACCTACGCCAGAATTCTGAAGTGAAACGAGCATCACGATCAGATACAATCGTCACAGGCACTCCATGAAGCCTCACTATCTCGTTCACATATAACTTACACAATGCATCACCTGAGTACGTTTTTGCCACCGGAAGGAAGTGTGCTGATTTAGTCAACCGGTCAACAATCACCCAAATCGAGTCATAACTTTGCCTAGATGTGGGCAATCCAGTCACAAAGTCCATAGAGATGTCTTCCCATTTCCAAACAGGAATCGATAAGGGGTTCAGCATTCCTGCTGGTCTCTGATGCTCTGCCTTCACCTGTTGACAGGTAAGACACTTCGACACGTGTTCCGCCACATCCCTCTTCATACCATACCACCAAAACTGCCTTCATAGATCCATATACATTTTAGTACCTCCTGGATGTATAGTATATCGAGACCTATGTGATTCCCGCATGATCTCCTCCCTGAGGTTATCAACACTCGGTACATACAATCTCCCTCGAAATCTCAACCCTCCATCAGCCCCAATCATCCACTCAGAAGGACCCTCCACATCCGGGTCAACAGTCGTCTCAGAAATCCTCGCCTGAGCAAACTCATCAAGTGTCTGACCCTGAATGATCCTGGAGATCAAGGTGGGCTGTAAGGTGATACTACCGAGAAAGATTTCCTGTCCTGCTCCTGCGGGCATAAGGTCGAACTCAGATGCAGCTTCTAACATGCGCCACTCCCGCACCATAATCGATGCCATGATTACCCGCGGTTTCCTACTCAAAGCATCCGCCACTACATTCGCCTTTCCGGGATGATACTCCAAGGTGAAATCATAGTCCTTAATGAGCTCCATCCATCTCCTCTGCCTCATGTTCAATTCCTTCTGGGAGAATAGATACTTTAAACTCTTGTGATCAAAAAAGAGTTCAAATTTCTCACCATAAAGATAGTGCCTCCAAATCTTCAAGGCAAACACCACAGCTGCTAGCTCTAGATCATGAGTAGGGTAATTCCGCTCATGTACCTTCAACTGTCTAGAACCATAAGCAACAACACTACCATCCTGCATCAACACACACCCCAAACCCTGATGAGATGCATCGCTGTAAATGACTAATCCACCACCACAAGTAGGAATAGTCAACACCGGAGCTGTAGTCAATCTAGTCTTCAGCTCAATGAAAGCCTTCTCACACTCGTCCGACCATACGAACTGAGTGTCTTTCCTGGTCAATTTGGTCAAAGCGGAAGCAATACCAGAAAACCCTTCAATGAAGCGCCTGTAATAACCGGCCAATCCAAGGAAGCTACGGATTTCTGTAACCGTAGTAGGGCGACTCCAACTCATACTGCTTCAACCTTCGAAGGATCCACAGAAACTCCATCCTTCGAGACCACATGACCAAGGAACTTGACTTCACTCTGCCAGAAGTCGCACTTCTCGAACTTGGCAAATAGTTTCTGCTCTCTCAATGTCTGCAGCACTATCCGCAGATGCCTCTCATGCTCAGCTGACGACCTTGAATAAATCAAGATGTCGTCAACGAACACTACCACAAACTGATCCAAGTAAGGACTGAACGTACGGTTCATCAAGTCCATAAATGCTGCGGGGGCATTCGTGAGACCAAAAGGCATGACAAGAAACTCAAAATGTCCATACCTGGTCCTGAACGCCGTCTTTGGAATATCTTCCTCCTTCACCCTCAACTGGTGATATCCAGACCTCAAGTCAATCTTCGAGAATACAGTAGCTTCTCTAAGCTGATCGAACAAGTCATCAATCCTAGGTAAAGGGTACCTATTCTTGATGGTCACCTTGTTCAACCGTTGATAATCCACACATAGACGAAGTGAACTATCCTTCTTCTTCACAAACAACACTGGTGCGCCCCAAGGAGACACACTTGCCTGAATGAACCCTTGTGCAAGTAAGCCCTCAATCTGAACCTTCAACTCCTGAAGTTCAGCTGAAGCCATTCGATAGGGTGCTTTCGACACAGGTGAAGTACCTGGTATCACATCAATGGAGAAGTCCATTACCCTTTTCGGAGGTAACCCAGGGATCTTTTGAAACACATCTTCATACTGTGAAACTACAGGAATCCCTGTAATCTTTGAAGTACTACTCCCTGATTCAATATGGGCCAAAATCCCTATCCTCATGGTGATGTCAGACTTCAGACAACGGTAATGAAACACCGGTTGTCCCGGAACGTGGAAGGACACAATCATCCTAAAGCAATCAATAACAGCATGGTTCGGGCTCAACCAATCCATACCCAAAATCACATCATACGTGTGATCCGGAATCACAATCAAAGACGCAGTGAACTCTCTGCCACCAATCCCAATAGGGCAATCATCACAAAGCATGCTAAGCTCAAGAGACACACCAAGAGGTGATGTAACACACAATGATCTAGTCAGAGGCATAGCAATCAAACCCAAAACATCCACAACCGAACTAGATATGAAAGAGTGTGAGGCTCCCGTATCAAACAGTACTCTAGCAAGAAAGTGATAAACAGATAAGGTACCTTCCACTCCCGTGCCTGCCTGACCGATGGCAAAGACCCTAGCATGAGCAGGTGGTAACTGCCTCTGCTGGTTACCCTGCACTCTACCCTGAATCCGAGGACACTCCCTAGCCTGATGCCCTGCCTGTCCACAACTGTAGCATAACCTACCCCGTGGCTTCGTGCACGCACGAGAGATGTGGCCCGGCTCGCCACAGTTAAAGCACTTCACTGGAGCTGCCTGATATGCATAGCCTGAACAGGAGGAGCTACTGCTGCCCTAGCTGGAACCTGATGCTGAAACTGAGTCCTCTGTCTCTTCCAAAACCCACCCCTGAAGTCTCTAGCTCTACTGCTCCCTGCTATGGCCTTTCCCTTACCCTGGAAGTCTCTCTCAGCAGACTCCTTCTCTCTACGAATCAGGTTCTGCTGCTCAATGATCTGTGCCTTAGCCAAGATCTCTCTCTTGGTCTTCAGCTCCAAGATGGCTACATCACGCTCAATCGAAGGACTCAACCCTCTCTAAAACTTCTTGGCCAAGTCCTCATCCTCCATCTGCCTCACATACTTGTATAATCTGGAGAACTCCGCATCATACTCAATTACGGTCATCTTCCCCTGTACAAGTGTAAGGAACTCTCGCTCCAACCTCTCCTTCACTGCTGGTGGAAAGTACTTCTCCCTGAACAGCCTCTCAAAGCCGTCCCATGTCAAGGTAGACACCTCAATGCTCCTCTGAGTGACGTTCCACCATACCCTAGCCTCATCCTTCAGCATGAAAGCGGCTAGCTTCCTCTTATCGGTCTCAGTGCAATCAAGCAGATCGAAATAAGTCTGCAAATCCTCTATCCAATGATCCGCCGCCATATAATCTGTGCCTCCTCCAAACTTGGTTGCTCCCAAGCGAGTAATTTCCCTCGCTAGCATCAGCAAGCGAGCAGGATTATCAACCACAGCTACAGGAGGAATAGGCTGATCCTCATAAGGTGCATCTTCCTCCGACTCGAATACTTCTTCGACTGGAGGGGCCCTACCCATTCCTCGGCCTCTACCCCTGCCACGAGGTCTACCTCTACCCCGACCTCTGGCCTCGTTTCCCTCAATCTCCATTACCTAATAAGCATGACATACTTGATTAATACACGCATAACACTTAAACAAAACATAAGTCAAATGCAAGTCCATATTAACCAAGTACTGATCATACATAATGATACTTAAATTTCCTAAAAGTACTAACGTTCCTAGCCAACCTAACGCACTCACATACCCAATGACATTGTCAATACCGAAGAGCACACGATGGGGATCCGCTGCAGACGGGCCATCACTCGGTAAGTATTGACATATCACCAAATATGTACCTTACGCTCTGATACCAAACTGTCACGCCCCGAATTTTAGAATAACAATTCAAAATCCGAAACATGAAAATACTACAAACTCAAAAATAATCATCCTGAAAATTTCTTTTCTTAACATACTCACCACACGAAATAAAATCAAACCGAATATAGTCTCGGTTAATTATTACAACTCAAATCCAAAATGTAATGTAAAGCTCTAAATGAGCATACACACACACCTCACAACTAAATAAATAACAAAACTGCTGTAACACCTAAGCAGCTCGGTCACCTCCCTGGTTATCCGGACCTGCAGGAATATCCGCTACACCATTGAATAGTGTACCGGGATTGCAACAACACAAAACCCGGTAAGCTTATGAAAGCTTGTATGAGTAAAAGAAGGAACTGTTACTTAATTTTAATCTCACTTATTCCCACACACAGCAACACTCAATAATTTTCACATATGCAAATAATAACAATCTCAATCAACACCAATTCAATATATCAAGACAACCCAACTCACAACTTTCTCCACAACTCTCATCATCGTATTTATAAAAATACTGTACTTGACAGACTAGAGCTCTAACTGAATCGTAGCCCGTCACCTGGCCTAGGTTATGGCATCCGACATATTTATCAATTATTGTATTTCATCAATATGTATACCTATATACATATTTAGAACGTCCAATAATTCCACATACTCAACCAATCGTATCCCATCATCGACACTAGGATTAGAGCGTCTGATTACCCACACCGGTCATTACGTTGACCCTAAACCCATAAATGAACCCAATATATAATATCACATACTGAAATCAACCCAACCAAGATACATCATATTATTATGGAATTACACAATTATAATATAATCAACTCAATCATGTCATCAATCAAACAATCCACTCATCAATATATATTTTCCACGTAAATATATATATATACGTAATCATCCACTCAGGAATGACCACTAATACCATCTATAGTTCACACAAGAAAATTATGAAATTCATTTGTATAATTAAAATTCATTTTACTTACCTATGGACCGTGGTGATTCAAGTCCATGAAATTTTAAAACAAATATTTAATCCGCATATATTTTTCACACAATTACCAAAAATAAATAAATTAAAATGCTCGGTTCGTAATATGAACCACGTGAGTTTTACTCACCTCGAAACTCCCGCTGCGTCTTCAATATAATTATAATTTATAATTAACGCCGAATAGCCCACTCAAATAAAATCCGTCAATCACCTAATCAAATGTGATTCGAATTTAGCCAACAATTTCAACACATAATTTAACTACTAATTAACGGCCAGATTTTAATTTACATTAAAATCCGACGAGCGGTTTCTCACGAATCGATCCCCTAATTACCGTTTTTCACATATACGAAGATCCAACGGTCGGATCTTCGCCCATGACCACACAAAGCCTTTGGGACAGTCATATGATCATCATAACAAATTTACAAGTTCATCCGACGGTCATAATTTCACAGATCAAAAATCTAACGACCGAAATCGATCGAAATCACAAAATTCATAACTAATTCATACGATATCCGAAAAATGCGTATAATACGTCGAAATGATCGTATCGAAACATAGAATCATAAAATGGACAGAAACCAAATTTTAGACCTCCGAAGGTGGCCGGAAAAGGCCGCCGGAGTTAGGGACAGAGCCGCCACCGACCACAGCCAATGGTGTCGGGGCCGAGCTTGTCCCCTTCGTTTCATCATTCTGAGCAACTTTCATAACTAGCACAAGACCTAAAAATGACGGGAAGGCATCGAAATTACCGATTTACAGTCGGCGGCCGGAAAAAAATGCAGAAACCGGTGAGCTTGAAAACCGACGTGAAAACTACAACCTCAAGCCCCGATCCCTTCTGGAAACTTGTTCAGAACTTCCTTGCGAACTGAACAAGCCAAGAATCATAAGAAACGATCGTGTATAGCTCGAGATATCTTGATCGAAATTTTCGGTATTTCGATCCGTTCGGGTCGAGCTCCGACGAACGTGAAAACGTTCGACCCAGTTCCGGTCCTTCTTGGTGCTTGTAGAGGAAGTTGAGGCGAGCTCAATGAGACAAGAATCAAGTGAAATGGTGGAGTGTAGCTCGAGATATCGAGATCGAACCGAAAATGATCGTTTTCGGTTCGGGCCGTACCGCCGCCGCCACAGGCTGCGCCACCTTGTGAAACTGCCTCCGGGAGCTAGAGCAGCTCGAGACGAACGTCTGGGACTTGGTTTGAGGTCGAGAGATGGTCTGTGGAGGGAGAACAATTAAGGAGAAATTTTCTCCCCTTTTCGGTCGAGAGCGACGGTGAGAGAGCTGAGAGAGAACCAGTTTTTTTTTTTTTTTTTCTTTTTCCAGAAACAGAAGGAAGAAGAAGAACCGGTAGAAAAAAATTAGGGTTTCCAAAATTTTTCTATATATACATGTTTCGGAAAACTTCGAAATTCAATAACTAATTCAGAAAAAATCTGATCTTCGTGTTCCGCACGTGTACAGACTCGTATCGACGAGCTCTACAACTTTCATGAAGGAAGTTTCTCCAAATTTCGTACGTAGAAAAAGTCGATTTCTCAAACCGAGTATTTCGAGCTTTTCGTTAAAAATAATTGTTTCGAAACTTCGATAATTGTAAAAATGAATTATTATCGAACATAATCGTGAAATCGCACAATAATCATTCTATACAATTACTCGAATTTAAAATGAAATTTGCGGGTATTACACCTGGGCCAAAGCCAAACAAAAGAAAGAAAAACAAGAAGGAAAAAAAAAAGGGAAAGGAAGGGCAGCCCACCGCTAAACAATTCCGGCCAGCCACCGCCAAGCTCCGGCCACCTCTGGTGACCAAATTCCAGCAGTGATTTCCGGCCACCTCTGCGACCATAATCATGGTAGAAACATTGCTGTCAACTGGATGCTCTAGCCCAGCGACAAAAGACTTGCATGCGGAGCTCAAGAAAACAAGAAAAAAAGTGAATAGAAAAGAGACCGGCGCAAAATACGCATCAGTAATGAGGGATGGGACAACAGTTATTGAAATTTTTGACATTTTTTCAGGTATGTTTTAAATGTTCTTTTAATTCCCATTTTTGAAGTTTTTTTTTCTATTGTTTTTCTCTTCTTTTTCTCGAGGATTTGCAACCTCCCTTCTTCTACCCCCCTTTCTTCATCATAAGGGAGACCTAATTAAGTCGAACAGTGGAGTTCATGCTCACTCCAAGCTTGGAGCTTGTTGAGATCTCCGAACTTAGAGTTTGTAAAGAATTTATGATCGGCCACTTACGTCATTGTTTCGATCTAATCTAATTCCTCTTGGAATGAGATTTCTTAGAAGCGACTACGCTAAGAAATCCGTAAATTTCTTGGAAGCGACTACGCTCAGAAACTTATGTTGTTTTCGTGGTAGCTTTTTCTGCTCCGAAACAAACCCTTTTTCTTGTTCTCTTTCAGAATAAGTAACCTTAACAAATTAGACTTTGCTCCATTGGGAACAACTGGCTCTGGATATCACAGGTGGGTTCGTGATGTCGCCAGCATCTCAAGGCCGATGGAATCCTAGATACGATTCTCGAACCTAGCCAAGACGTGCTAACTGTTGAGCAAGTTCAAGCTTTGGAAGGAAATAGAGCAGCCTTAGAGGCAAATAAGGCGAAAGCCATCATCCTAATGACTCGTCATATGGATGATTCGCTCCAGTACGAGTGTATAAATGAAGAAGACCCCAGAAGGCAGTGGGTTTCACTCAAATAAAGATTTGGCAACGTCCAAGACTCCCTGCTTCCTAACCTAGAAGTGAGACGGCATAGCCTCCCTTTCTGTGATTTCAAGTCAGTTCTTGACTACAACCAGGAAGCACTTCGCATTAAATCCTTAATGGAATTTGGTGGTAAAGAAACCACAGATGCGATGTTGATTGAGAAGACTCTCTCTACCTTCCCTGTCTCTGCATTAATGATTGCTAAGAACTATCGAATCGATGTTATTGCAGGATAGATCACAAGGTTTCATGAGCTCATTGGAGCAATAAATGTCGCTAAAAAGCATGACAATATCCTCGTGCAGAACTATAATTCAAGATCCGTGGAAATAAAGCATATTCTGGAATCTAATTATAGTCGTGTGCCTAAGAGAGGGCGCCAAAAGCGAAACCCCAATATTAGGGATACTTCTGGATGTTCTGGTCCATATAATCACTCTACTTAGGAAGGTAACCGCCAAAATAGGAGAACACGAAACCGAAGAGGTCAATGTGGAAAGAGAGAGGAAGGCAACGCCTCTAGCCACCAACACTAAGAGCCGTCTAAATGACTCTTTCAAAGCGCTTCAATCAATGGAGTCTGAGCAAAGAGATACATGTTCTCGATGTGGAGTATCCAGTCACTGGGCACACATCTGTTGAGCTCGTGAAGAAATTGTCACCACCTACAAAGCATATTGTGAAGTAAGAGAAGCTCACTATGTGGAACAAAAAGGTGAAGAAGATGATCTAGAGTGAAGGGTTGAAGACTACAAATCTAGCTGGGATCAATAGATCGCCAATTCTGTTTAAGTCTTTATTTTTCCAAGAGATGTAATGGGCAATTGCCATATATTTTTATAGTAGATGCCAATAGTTTAGTCTTTCTTCAAAGTAGGCTCACCCAAAGTAAGTGTGATGTCTAGGAAGGTCTTGAGATTAGTGGTACTTAAGCTAGCCTTACTCCACCGACATCTCTCTACTCACAGGGTCACATTTATTTTGGAATTACCTAAAAAAGTTAGAAGACTACCATTGTTTTGCAGTAGCTAGCATTTTGGATTAGATTTTCTTTGGTCAGAGAGACAATGATGTAGCTCCATTGTCTTATGAATAAAAATTTCGAGTTCTTTTCATTATGACTCAATTTTGATTCTGAGCATTTGACTTTGTGACTACGGTGGCTGGATCACCAGTATTAATTCAAATAGCCCAAGTTCCCTCTACTAAATGGCACCTTGATTACTGTCACATAAACTTTTTACACTCCTAAGGCAAATTGCACCTATGCGTAGCTAACGGATACCATACGAAAACGCATGTAGAAAAAAGAAATGAGTTCGTTTGCAATACCTCTAATGATTGTGAATAAGGGCGCATCTTAGATTAGTTTATGTGTCTTTCTAGTGGACTCTATGTCACTATTCGAGCTATTAAATCTAATAAATTTATGAGAGAAGATCTCTTGAATTTAGACACATATTGGTTTTGTCAAGACATGATAGGTGATTCTAGTCATGATCTGATGATCCATCTACTAAAAACTTCACATGGACATCCTTTCTTTCGAGCAAAATGAAGTATGAATCAAAAGTTGATTCTTAGACTAAGTGTGACCACCACTGCTGCCTCTGGCACTATCGCTATCCTCCACTAGCTTAGACTGGCAGAGTCCCTATCCATGAAGCCATGGATGGCGTCCATCACAGTGATGGTGCCCCAAGTGATGCTACACTCACAAACTTTGCTTCAAATACCATTTAAGATGCTCAGGCCCAACCACAATCCTCATTGGTTGCTTCTAAGGCCTATCGCTCAATTTACAAAGCCTGTTCCTTAGGGAAATTAGAAATGAGACCGTCCTATGTAAATGATATGAAAATACTCATTCTGTTCTTACATAGAATCCGTAGGGATTTTGTGGATTGCTTCAACTAACTTCCGGACGTTTATATATCTCTGTTGGTTGACACGCAAACACGCTGGCCACGTGTTGTGCCACTGTCCATCTGTAAATGATGCTTATGCTATACTCCTAGCACATATCATTTGACAACTGGCTCACTCCCCGGATCATCTTATTCAGTCAATTGGACTTGATAATGCTAGAGAGTTAACATAGAAGACGTTCGATGGTTATTGTATTGGGACTGATGTTGGACATCATATTCCCATGTACACATCCAAATACTCTCGCGATAAATGACTATGATGGTAGTCAAAACATTGGTAATGTGCACAACTCTCCTTATATCCGTTTAGGGTGAAGAAATATCACGTGCAACTATGCTAATTCGTCTACGACCTACTGTCACTCAATGTATCTTTGCATTACAGTTAGTGACTGGGTATAAGTATTTCGTACATACGCACATTTGAGTGAGCTATTTATGTGCCAATTGCGCCTCCACAGCGCATTATAATATGTCCTTACAGATGAATGGGCAACTATGTTAGATTTGAGACTCCAACAATCGTCCGCCACTTAATGCCCTTGCAAGGCGATCTCCTTACCGCTAGATTTGCAGATGTCACTTTAATGAGACAATCTTCCACTCATTGAGGGGAGATAAGAACACTGATGTTCAGCAGGAACGACAAGAATTATCGTGGTATGTCCCCACTATGTCTCATCACGATCACCACGAAAGTGACGAGATCACACATATCTGCTGTAAACATGCCTGCAAGGATGGACGTTCCTATGAGAAGACGTTGCGCCACTCTACACAGAGGTAGGCAGGGCATCAACACCAAAGAGAGTGGCACTCTGGCGTTACAGGCCACGGCACCAGCTAGGATACGTATGAGGCCCGTGGGTTTGAAGGATCCTTTGGCACAATCCAATCCTTTGATCATCAACACTCAAGATCCGTCTTATGAGTATCTTCTGGGTTATGGTTATCGTTCGAAAACGCTTCAACGTCTGAACCTATTCCTGAGAATATAGAGCTCTATGAAAATTACACTAGTGTACATGAGATTTGGGATAGAAACTCCATCATAATTGCTGATGTAGTTGCGCATTTCATTACGCATGATTTTGTTGAGTCTGATAATATCGAATCACGCTCCATTGCAGAATGAATACCAACATAGAGAAATTTGGCCTAAATGGAAAGATGTGATCCAGGTTAAGTTGGATTCTCTAATGAAGAGGAAGGTTTTTGAGCCAGTGATGCCAACACCTCCTAACATAAAACTTATTGACTAATAGGTCTTAGTTAGAAAACATGTTGAGAAAAAGAGATGGTAATCTCACCTTATGGCTTAAGGCTTCTCACAAAACGCCCTGGAATCGACTACGATAAGACATATTCTCCTGTAATGGATGTCATTGCACTCCACTACCTTGTCAGTTTGTTAGTTTCCAAATAACTAAACATGCAGCTTACAAATGTGGTCACTACATATCTCTACAGGGATCTAGATACGATATATTGATAGGAGCATTTTACTGCGACGTTTTAAATGTTATTTCCTCATATTTACTTAGTTATTTCCTTAAATGAATTCTCCTTGTTTAGGAAAGTTACTATTTTTAGGAAGTTTCTAATTTTAGTAATAGTTTCTATTTTCAGGTCCATGGAGCAAACAAAACTGAAATGAGCTCAAAAAGAGAAAAAAGCTAGAGAACGTTGGAGAGAGCTGAGACAAGGCACAAGGGGTTGCATAAATGAGCTAAAGAGAAGAAATGAAGTTTTGCTGGTCCAGCCAGGAAATCCTGTTCAGAAGAGGAAACTTTGTCAAAAGCAGACTCTTAAGCCAACCAGGAAGTATGGTTGAATTAATGAAGAAAAATGATGTTGAGAGAAGAGTCCTGGAGGCACTAGGAGACTATATGGCTTGAAGTGGACACATGGAGGCCCAAGAACCTTCTAGGTTAATGTCGATTTTTGCAAAATGGTGAAAGCCCAATTAATTTTGGGTTGTTGGATGTAAGGAAGATATTTTTGGGAATTAAATTTGATTTTACCATGGGAAATCATGAAGATAAAGTGAAAAATCAAGAGGAAATCAAAGAAAAACGACGGAAATAATGTTGGGAGAGTTTCAAGGGATTGTGCAACAAGAAAATGCTCAAAACAAGTCCACATCCGTTCCTCAAATTCCTCAAGATATGTTGGCCGAAATTAAAGAATAAAATCCGGATTTTTCCATGAAAATCAAGAGAAAATCAAGGGGAGGACGTTAGAGATAATCGAGGGAGAGATTTAAGGGAGAAAAAGTCCAAAATGCGTCCAGATACATTGTCTAGGTTCATGCCTAGATATTTGGCCGAAAATTGTGAATAAAATCAGATTAAATCATAAAAAATTTGGCAACAATATATTAGGGATTGATTTTGGAGCTTTTTGATTGGTTGGATGACATAACAGAGCTGACGTGGCGCTACGTGATTGGTTGAAGCATTATCAGATTAATTCCTTGGGAAATTAAAAGAAGGATCATAAAGCTTGGCCGTCCCCCTATATAAATCCCCTTATGCTAGATATTAATTTGAAAGGAAATTCTCATTCAGAAATTTTCCATAACGTCATAAGCTCTCCCTCTCTCTCCATTCTCTAGCTCAAGTTCTGCGTTTTTAAGCAAGGAGATGAAGAAGAAGAAGGAGCCGTGAAGACCAAGCCTCCATCATCCACCCTTGAAGCCGTGAAGACTTGAAGACTTGCTTTCAATATTCAAATTCAACGTTCAAGCTCTCCATCTCCATCTCCACTCACGATGTAATTCATTCCTTTTCCTTGTAATCACTTTTGATTATTCCTTGTTTGAATTTGTTCAAGTTAACAATAACGTTTGGGGCAAAGTTTAGGCCTAATTTCTATGATTGAATAAGTTTTCAAATTCCATAATTGTGATTCTAAGTTGCTTATGTGAGTTTGTTCGATTGAATTTGCTTGATTGATATCTTTTGTATGTTTATCTTATATGGTTCGAAACATCTAGGGTTTACATATATTGGTGCTAGATTTAAGTTAACAATTCACCTAATAGTTTTGTGAACTCAAATCAAAAGTAGTAAAGGCTTTGGACAAAGGTCAAATTCAATTGAAGAGGATTGCAAATAGATGAACTTATTCATACTAGGTTGTGCACTTAAGTTGATAACCTTTCCCTATGCTTCTTGCGTTGAATATGAGTTGATTAGCTAGCTTTCTAGACTTTGATTGCATGTTTAATAGGATTGATCTAGGTGCTTTCATTTAGATTAATTAGTAAAGGAAAATAAAATATGGGAAATCATTTGCCTCGAATGTTTCACATGATCAACTTCCCTCTCATGACTTAGATGAACAATTATAGGATTTGATTCAAATTTGATGATGGAATTGGTTTTGATCTTTGTTTCTTACGTTTCATTCTTGTATATGTGTTTTTACATTTTCTTTATTTTGTTTATTTTAATTTCTGAAATTCTATCTAAACCCCCCTTGGTTTCGTTGTATATTCTCTGTATATTTTTATAAATATTATACTTTGTAAATAATAATTCTTTATCTGTTTATGCAATTATAGGTGTACCCTCAATCCCCAGCTTAGAATGATACCCTACTTATTCTATACTACTATCTGATGCAGGGTTTAAATTGCGCGCCTACTACTATCAATTTGATACGCTAAAAGTAAGCGCGCAATTTAAACCCTGCATCAGATAGTAGTATAGACTAGGTAGGGTATCGTTCTAAGCCGGGGATTGAGAGTACACCTGTAATTGCATAAACTGGTAAAGAATTAAAATAAAAACAAAGTATAATATTTACAAAAATATACAAAGAATATACAACGAAACCAAAGGGGATTTAGATAGAATTTCGCAAAATAAAATAAATAAAAGAAAGAAAATGTAAAAACACATGTACAAGAATGAAACGTAAGAAACAAAGATCAAAACCAATTCCATCATCAAATTTGAATCAAATCCTATAATTGTTCATCTAAGTCATGAGAAAGAAGTTGATCATGTGAAACATTCAAAGCAAATGATTTCTCATATTTTACTTTCCTTTACTAATTAATCTAAATGAAAGCATCTAGATCAATCCTATTAAACATGCGATCAAAGTCTAGAAAGCTAGCTAATCAACACATGTTCAACGCAAGAAGCATATAGAAAGGTTCATGGTGGATTTTATTTACAAAAGTCTAGTGGCTCTAGACCATGGAGCACGTTTACAATAAGGTTGAAACGCTCACTAAAGTAACTACTTGATTGGAAAGGGATATGCCCGCGCGTTTCCATAACAAGTTTAGGATTCTATCGCGGTTCATGTTGGACATGATCTTCATTGGAAGCCCTTAAAGAGTTAACAGAAACTGTTGAAAACTTGAAATCCGATTTTGAAATGAAGAATTTTGGGAGAACACGATTATGTCTCAGTTTGGAACTTGAGCATCGTGTTGATAGATGCTTAGACATTTTGACAAGGTCAAACCTTCAAGCACCCCCATGATCGTCCGTAGTCTTGTTCCTGAAAATGATCCTCTTCATCCGACTGATGATGATGAAGATGTGCTACAGGCATAAATGCCTTAAGTACAATAGGCACATTATTGTACTTAGCTCGATGTACAAAATTGGACAACTTATTTTCCATGAACTTGTTAGCTAAGGTATAGCTTTGTGCCAACGCGATGCCATTGGATTGGTGTAAAAGATATCTTTCGGTACTTGAGATGTACAATTGATATGGGCTTGTTCTATACCTATAGAGAGACGATAGATTCAGACCCATCACACACCAGGAACGCCACCAACAATGGCCTGCATCCTCTATCCTCATCTTAAAACGACGTGTTTTGGAAGGTTTTGCTAATCTTGGGTATTTCTCTGACCCACACTGATTAAGTGTTCACCATGGATAAAGACTGTAATATCTTATAGTTCTACATAATAGACCCCGGTCACTATATCTTCGAGCAATGCAGAGATTATTGCTCTTCACAAAATGATTCGTGAATATATATGGATTAGATCCATAATTACGCATGTTTGATCAATTGTGGTTTGAAGTCTACCACAGACGAGCCTACAGGCATTTAGAATAATGCTGCTTATTTTGAACAAATGAAGTAAGGTTACATCAAAAGTGACAACACCAAGAATAATCCGCAACAACAAACTCTCCTCAAGATCAAAGCGAACTAGGTTCAATCTGAGGAAAGTATGGCAGACTTACTCATTAAGTCATTCCCTAAATTCCCCTTTTGAGAAACATGTTGGTAGCATCGTTTGCCGAAGTTATCTGAACTCACATGACCGTTGTCATCAGGGGGAGATGCAGACATTAAGGGGAGATGTCTACATGTATGGTCTCGAAACATGGAGGGTGTATTGTACTCTTTTTCCTCTTCGACCGAGGTTATTTTTGTCCCATAGAGTTTTTGTTACTCGGCAAGGTTTTTAACGAGGCAACGAGAGAAACACCACGTTTGGGGGAGTATTCAAGTAAATCCAGAATATGTGTATGGCCCAAACTTTAGGTTACTTGACCTAGTTGCAATAGGGTTATGAATTAGAGATATTCTCTGATATATCCATAGATATCCAATTAATTGTACGATTATATTTCCTTGTACAACTCTGATTCTATGTCTTATAATCGTATACATAAAGAGACCCCTATTATCAATGAAAGTATGACACAATTCTCTACCAGTTTCAGTTTTCCTCTAACAATTAAAATTTTATGAAAAATGAAATTTAAAAAAAAAAAGTCAGAATTCCACGGCCTCTTACGTAACTTTTTAGAGGGATTTTTTTTAAGTTTCATTTTCCCTATGCTATTTAGTTTAGTAGCAAACTGTAGAAAAGCTCTTGACAAATGATTATTTTGTTACTACATTCATAAATTTTCAAATCATGCTCATTAGGACAAATTTTTGCACTTAAGAACAAGTGGTTATTTTATTGTCATTTGTCAGTAACACATTTAGAATAGTAACATTTAGACATGAATATGTAAATATTAATTATTTTCTTCGATTCAAATTTTTTATGTTTAAATGAAGAGAGAGAAACCACATCAAGCCAAAAGAAAAAGAGATAAATCCTATTAGACATTTGTCCAGTTTTGCTACTGCTTGATTTTGATTAAAGAAATGGAAATAGTCAGATTATGATTTTGTCAGAAAATTTTAATGTATTTTAGTTTTCTTATTGGTATAAATTAAAGGGAAAAAAATGCAAACCGTTCCTAACGTTCATTTCATTAGTAACTTCGATACCTCAACTTTGAAAAACATTGCATTGGTACCTGAGGTTCACACCTCGACCCAACATAAGTACCTGGAGCCGTTAACGGCATTACGGTGTTAGTCAACTGACATCTATTGAAGGGTATATGGGTCTAGTTAGAATGAGATTCCAACTCAACACCTTTCCTTTTTTTTGAGATTTTGAGAAGAGTTGCTCTTTCATTTCAGTCTATGATATTATATGTTTTTTTTTCTTTTTGTTTTCTTCACACTCTGAATATAAAGGTTCAGATTTCGATCCGATCTAAGAACCCATCTCTTTGTCAAACAGCAACTCAAACTGTGTTGACTGATCAGATTTGAGTCGTAGAACCCAACAATGGAGGAGAAGAGCGACAAAACTCTGCAACAAAGCGGTTATGTTCATCTCACAAAATCAATTCGTTGCATCGTCAAACTCGATCAGTTACCTTCTACCTTTTACATTCATTTGGTACTATGATCTGTTGTTATATATATATTCAGAGCTTTATAGAATAAGGTTAGAAGCTCGTTAAAGCCAAAATGGGGTTTCGACTCCTCCTAAACCCTAACCGCTACGGTTTTGGGCACTATCAGAGAAGAGCGGCGTTAGACTCTAATGATGTGACTCTCTCCGTCTCTCGCTGTGTTGTAGTAGCCATCCAAGTTTGGTTTTGCTCGGCAAACAGTCAACCAATTTCAACACTATGCTGCTTGATTGGCGAATCTAAATTCTATGATGGACCTCGAGATTGGAATGAGGCTCGAGTAGATGATTTGTTGCGCAGTTTGGGGTGGAAAATCCCACCAAGTAGAGCATGACTGAAGGGCTCCGCAGATCGAAAATATTCTGGCCAATTGCTAGCATGTGACGGGGTGGATTGGATCGCGGTCGCTAAGGATCATAGGAGGCGAGGTGCATGGGGTAAGCATATGGAGATGAGGGCGATGATGAGAAGGATGACGTTGTTCCATCTATGGGTGAAGGATGAGGATAGCGGAGCTGAGCTATGGGGTACGGTTCTCTGCCCAGATTTTGGTGAGTTTGTTCAACCTGAAGAGGGGGTGGCTGAAGGGTGCTCAGTGCCTGGTTTTGTGGGTGCAGCTACGGAGGAATCATTGATCTGTACAGAGAATACTGCTATGGTGGCAGGTCTCGCGGTGGCTATCGGTGATAAGGGTGGAAGGGTGCCGAGATCAAATTGTTGGCCCAAGTCTAGTTGGGGGCCCAAATTCTGCTGGGCGTCTAAAACAGTTGAGATGTTTTCCCCAATTTGGACCTGTTTTCTGACCAAATTGATGGTCTCTAGTCCTCTAGGGTTTCAGATTTGGGATCCGGGAGAATTGACCCAACTAACTACGCTTATGTTTGACATAGGTGATACAAGTTTGCATACTCTGGGGTTGATTTCACGCAAAGTAAATGAATTTTCTGGAGCACCACAAATGCGTGCATTGGCGAAGGACGATTCAAGCTACTTTACTTTGTGTGATATGAACTTCAATAAATATGTAGGCTCTTGTGAGCTTCAATGTAATAGTCAATGGTACCATAAACCTTTTAGGGATTGCATGTATACACCATTCTGGCTCTTGAAAATTTGTCTAGTTTTCCTTGGTGCTTCTAGCACAGGTAGACTAGGTGCCTTAGATCTCAAATCCCATACCGATTGGATAGGGATAGATCAAGCTCCAACATTTGTTTTGGATGCTGTACAATTTGATTGTAGCTATTTACCTTAATTTAATAAAAGTATTACTATGTTTTACTCACAAAAAAAAAAAAGGTATGAAGCTCGTTTGGTTAATCGTGGATTGGTAATGCAGGAACATCTAAAACATTCATAAAATAAATTAGGAGGTTATTATCATTAAATGTTCTGCTGGGCCTAGTTCTAGGTTTTATGACTTTTCTGGTTTTCAATAAATGTCATGTTGGGTCTAGCTTTAGGTCATTTGACTTTTGTTGCTTTAGGTTTCTTGACTTTTGCTGTTTTCATTAATTGCTGCAACTGTTTTCATTTATTTATGCATTTATTAGGGTTGCTGGAAACTCCTATATAGAGAGCTTTGTTGAGTCTTTGTAAGCAGCAGTTTTTCAGAAATAAACTAAGTTTCTTCGGGATACTTAACCCTAGAAATCAAAGACTTCGTTCCTATTTCCAATCCTACTTTCAATATCTCTATATTCTGGTTGTTTGTGCTGAGAACTTCTCTCTCTAGTGTTCCTATCCTAATTTGGCGGCAAGACGCAAGACAGAAATCTGGCAGCAATATGTAGCAATTTTTAGTTTCTGTCCTGCATCAAACTGGTATCAGAGCAGCGCTCTGGGCCTGCAAAATAGAAGGACATGGTAGAGGACGTGGTAGAGGACCCTCAGAGGACCAGCAAACAGAAATGGCTAAGATGCGACGTATGATTGAAGACCTTACCAGAGCAGTGCAGAGTCTTCAAGGTCAGGAACGTGTAGGAGCCCATATGGAGAATCCGGAAGGCGACTGCAACACCTTGGAAAATGAACTGGAAGGTTATTCCGAGGATGAACAAGATGCTGACAACCCTTTTCATGATTTTGCTGGAGATGGAGGACGCCCAAATCGCAACAGATTGGAAGAGCGGTTGGTTCGTGCCTTAAATTTGAGTGGTGGAGGAATTAAAATCGAGGTTTATGACTTTTTTGGTCAGATGCATGCAGAGGACTATTTGGACTGGGAGGTTAGTTTGGAAAACTATTTTGAGTGGAAGCCTATGGCAAAGGATAGGAAAGTGTTGTTTGTGAAGCTTAAGTTAAAGAGTACCGCACTTCAATGGTGGAAGAGAGTTGAAGAACAGTGTACTAGGCAAGGAAAGCAGAAAATCAACGCATGGGCGCAGATGAGATTAAAGTTGCGTAAGCAGTTTTTGCCGGCTGATTATGCAATGGAGTTATATGAAAGATTTCATTCCTTGAAGCAGCTGAGCGCATCCGTTCAAGACTACTCTTCAGCGTTTGATAACCTCTCAATTCGAGTTGGATTAGATGAGACCAATGAGCAACTGACCTCTTATTATCTTAGTGGATTACACTCATCCATTAGAGATGAAATGGGGGTTGTACGGCTGTACAATTTAGAAGATGCTCGGCAATATGCCTTAATGGTAGAAAAAAGGCTACGACGTCATGGAGTTAGGAGGTCTACCACCAGACGTTTTGATGGTGGTTGGCCAAAGAATTCAACCACAGTTCGTGGGGGGCGTAGTGACCAAGTAGTTGACCAAAGTACTCGGCTGGGTGGTAAGATTGTCGTTGGAGTTGAAAAGAATGAAAAGGGAAGGAAGTAGCAAGGCTTGGGTTTCAAAACACCGGTGCAGGAACTTCAAGAGCTGGAAATTCTTCCAAAGTTCAGTGTTTCACTTATGGAGAGAAGGGGCATACCTCTTATGCATGTCCATAGAGAAGGGTAAACTTTGCAGAGTTTGAAAGTGACGACTCATAACTCCTTAGACCAGTTTATGATGAGTACGGTGATGAAGAGTAAAATGTTGATCTTTTTCCAGCAGAAGGAGAATCTTTGGTTCTAAGACGAGTGATGACAGCACCAAAAGTGGAAGAAGAAGATTGGAGGTGGCGTAGCATATTCCCGACACGTGTTCTATGTGGGGAAAAGGTCTGCAACTTAATTCTTGATGGGGGTAGTACTGAGAATATTATTTCAAAGGAAGCAGTACAGAAACTAAAGCTGCCCCTACAAAATTTCGGGGTTTCAAAGAGGTGATGAAGTACTAGTTACTTCACGCTGTTCGGTTAAATTCACTATAGGCAAAGCTGTTGATGATGAGTCTTGGTGTGATATTGTTCTTATGGATGCTTGCCATATAATGTTGGGAAGACCATGGCTGTATGACAAAGACATGGTTCATTATACTCGAGCTAATACCTACTCATTCCATAAAGATGGCAAGAAGATGACCTTGCAACCGCTTAAAGAGGAGTTGCAACCTGCCAAACTCAACAATCTCTTGACAGGTCAAGAATTTCAACTTACAAGTCAAGAAATGAGAGTGGTGTTTGCATTGGTTACGAAAGATGTGCAAGGGGACCAGCGCTTGAATTTTGGTTGGTTCTCACCAAAAATTCAGCATATGCTGATGGAGTTTCTAGACCTAGTTGTTGATGAACTACCACCAGGTTTGCCACCAATGAGGAGCATCCAGCATGCAATTGATCTAGTACCAGGTTCGGCGTTGCCAAATCTGCCCGCATATAGAATGCCGCCCACACAAGCAGCAGAAATAGAAAGGCAAGTGGAAGAGTTGATTGCTAAGGGATTCGTGCAAGAAAGCAAGAGCCCTTGCGGTGTTCCAGACTTATTAATGCCAAAAAAAGGCGGGACTTGGAGGATGTGTATGGATAGCCGTGCCATCAACAAGATTACCATAAAATATAGATTTCCAATTCCTCACCTAGAAGATATGATTGATAGATTAGTAGATTCCAAAGTATTTTCTAAAGTAGACTTGAGGAACGAATACCATCAAATTTGGATGAGGAGTGGTGATGAATGGAAAATAGCTTTTAAAACACCGAAGGGGCTGTATGAGTAGTTAGTGATGCCATTCGGACTCTCTAATGCTCCTAGCACCTTTATGCGGTTTATGACAGAGGTACTCAAACCGTTCTTGGATTCATTCGTCATTGTTTACTTTGATGACATATTGATATATAGTCAAACCAAAGAGGAGCATTTAGTCCACCTAAGGCAAGTTATGGAGGCTCTTCCCAAGGAGCAATTGTACATAAACCTAACAAAATGCTCTGTCATGTGCAAGGAGGTTGTGTTTCTTGGGCTTGTGGTTTCGGCAGAAGGTTTGCAAGCTGATCCTAACAAAGTACATACCATCAAGGAGTGGCCAGTTCCGCAATCTTTGAATGAAGTTCGAAGCTTTTATGGCTTAGCATCATTCTATAGGGGGTTCATTCACAATTTCAGCTCTATTATGAGTCTGATCACCGAGTGTTTGTTTGAAGTGTTCTTTCTTTGAGTGGCCAAATCCAACATAAAGGGTGTTTGAAACAATAAAGAAATTGATGACAGAAGCTCCGATACTCACTACCAAATTTCGAGAAGTTGTTTACTATTGAGTGTGATGCAGCACACGTGGGAATAGGGGTTGTTCTTAGTCAAGAAGGAAGACCAGTTGAATTTTTCAGTGAGAAATTGGCTAATGCCAAATGTCGCTATTCAACATATGATCTGGAGTTTTATGCTTTGGTTCGTGCCATATAACATTGGGAGCACTATCTTGCCTATAAAGAATTTGTGGTGTACTCAGACCACCAATCTTTGAGGTACTTGAACTCTCAAAAGAAGTTAAATGCTCGACATGCAAAATGGAGCTCGTACATTCAAGAGTTTAATTTCTCTCTCAAGTACAAGACTGGTGAGTCCAATAAAGTCGCAGATGCTTTGAGTCATAGGATTCTAATGTTGAATGTGATGAGTACTCGGATTGTTGGATTTGAAGAACTGAAGAATCAGTATGCTACTGATCCATATTTCAGTTCTATAATTGCTAAACTTCAAGGTCTTATAGGTTGGAAGATGTTGCCATTCAAGATGCATGACGGGTATTTGTTTAAAGGAAACTTATTGTGCATCCCAGCAGGCTCTTTATGTGAGCAAATCATAAGAGAGCTTCATAGGAATGGACTAGGAAGACATTTTGGCAGGGATAACACTATCCATGGTGATTGAAATTGGCCTGGAATGTACAAGGATGTGAGTATGCTGGTTCAAAGGTGTCAAATTTGTCAATTTGCTAAGGGTACCTCCCAGAACACGGGCTTGTACACCCCTTTACCTGTGGCAGAAGCTCCTTGGGTTCATATTAGTATGGATTTTGTGTTGGGACTTTCAAAAACAGCTAAGGGACATGATAGCATTTTTGTGGTGGTAGATCATTTCTCTAAGATGGCGCATTTTATCCCATGTTCAAGAACTTCATATGCTACACATGTGGCTGATCTATTTTTCAAAGAAGTGGTCAGACTACATGGTATGCCAACCTCTATTGTGTCTGATAGGGATGTCAAGTTCACATGTCATTTTTGGAGGACGTTATGGAGAAAGTTTGGGACTGAACTAAAATATTCCAACACATGTCACCCTCAAACATATCGACAGACCGAAGTCATCAATCGAAGCTTGGAAAATATGTTGCGATGCCTTGTAGGAAGCCATGTGAAGGCGTGGGATCAGATTATTCCGCAAGCTGAATTTGCATACAATAATTCGGTGAATCGTTCTACAAAGAGGACACCTTTTGAGGCTGCATATAGATTAAAACCCCAACATGTTCTTGATCTAGTTCCGCTACCTTAGGAGGCAAGAGTTAGTGATGATGGAGAAGCCTTTGCATATCATGTCAAGAAGGTACATGAAGAAGTGAAAGAAGATATCAAAGCTAGCAATGAGTTTTACGCATCAGCAGCGAATCAACACTGAAAGGTGAAAGAATTTGAAGAAGGAGACATGGTTCTAGTGCATTTGAGGCGAGACAGATTTCCTAAAGGCACATACCATAAGTTGAAATCAAAGAAGTTTGGGCCATGTAAGGTGCTGAAGAGGATCAGCTCAAATGCATACATGATAGATTTGCCATCTGAGCTACAAATCAGCCCGAGTTTTAATGTGTCGGACTTGTATGCTTTTGTCGGGTTTGATAGCGAGCCCATTTCAGCAGAGAGCCAAATTCATCAACTCCCTAAAGCACAACCCGATGTTGTTGAAGATGAGTTGGATGTGAAGGAGGTGACGTCAAGGAGGGGCAACCAGTATAGGCGGTTCTTAGTGAAGTGGTTGGGTAAGCATATTAGTGAGAGCACTTGGATTGCTGAAGAAGTGTTAGAGAGGCTTGATCCAGAGATATATGCTCAAGTTTTAAAGGTTTTCTCGCTGAAGTCAAGTTCTTCCCAACCCGATGGAGTTAATGCAGGAGCATCTAAAACATTCATAAAATTAAATTAGGAGGTTATTATCATTAAATGTTCTGCTGGGCCTAGTTCTAGGTTTTATGACGTTTCTGGTTTTCAATAAATGTCATGTTGGGTCAAGTTTTAGGTCTTTTGACTTTCGTTGCTTTAGGTTTCTTGACTTTTGCTGTTTTCATTAATTACTGCAACTGTTTTCATTTATTTATGCATTTATGAGGGTTGCTGGAAACTACTATATATAGAGCTTTGTTCAGTCTTTGTAAGTAGTAGTTTTTCAAAAATAAACCAAGTGTTTGTGGGATACTTAACCCTAGAACTCAAATACTTCGTTCCTACTTTCAATATCTCTATATTCTGGTTGTTTGTGCTGAGAACTTCTCTCTCTAGTGTTCCTATCCTAATTTGGCAACAAGACAGAAATCTGGCAGCAAAGCAGAAACTTCAACATACCCCAAATCTCCGCCGTATCACTACCAAACAAAATACATGTACTTGCAACATACCCACCAAGCCAAATCATTCCAAAGCTTCAAAGAACACCCAGAAGCTTCAAACAACCACCAATGACAAGTATTGAAAGAAGCAAATTCAACAACCACCAAACAACAAATCTGAATTTCTTCACAGAAAAGACCCAAAATGCAATTCAGGCAATAAGAACAACCCAAACAAATACTCTTCATAGCATAACTCTTACTGCTAGTTGATTATTATAGTTTCCCTTGAGAGGATCATGAATATAATCAAAGCTAAATTACTGTTACTGCAGACCTTAGATTCAAGAAAATAGGGATCGGATAGAAGGAACATACATCATAGTCGAACTGGTTTTGTGGAGGATCAAAGGGTAGAACAAGCCAGAATAGCCCTTCAAAGCATCAACTATGCTCTGGTAATCAAATGGGTCTAAATGGAAAATCTTCAGCCCCTTATTATTCTCACACGAAACCGAACCCAGAAATGTGTTATATGGGCAAAGCAACAAAGATCTTCATCATCGTGGTGAGATACCAATTAAGGCTTCGAAAAAAGAGAAAAGACTAGGATTATAGATTATGAGCTCCTTTCTCTCTGTCATTGGCTCTGCAAGTTTGAAGCTTTCTCGTTGGCGATGCCGAGAAATTCAACGGAAGAAGAAGATGGTCTCCGGCTTTCAAAAACAGGTTGGGTTTGGATTCGGTTTTGCAGACGGTATAATTCTAGCATCGATCATCTTCTCACAGATTAGGGGGATGGTGGGGCAATGTGGTCAACAAAGATGCATAAGAAATTTTATTCTAATAGCCGACGGCGGAGACTGTGGCCGAGGAACTGAAGAGACTATGATGCTTGGGGTAATGGATTCATAGTGTTGCTGGTTGTGGGCATGATGAGATCATGAGAGTGGTTACAGGAATTTGGGAATTTCGGGAATGATGGAGAAGAGTTGCGCAGAGAGAGAGAGAGAGAGGAAAAAAACATAGTTGAGAAAATAATAATAATAATAATAATAATAATAATAATAATAATAATGGATTAAGATACAAAGAGACGTAAATACCTTTTAAAATATGACAGCTGGCAGTCTCCGTAACGACGTTAACAGCTCCAGGTAATTATGTTGAGTCGGGGTATGAACCTCAGGTACCAATGTGATGTTTTTTAAAGTTAAGGTACCGAAGTTACTAATGAAACGTACGAACGTCGGATACGGTTCATATTTTTTTCCCTAAATTAAATGAAAGAGAATAATGATCCACCTCTAGAAGTCTTCAAAACTACGTATCAAGGGATTAAAAATATGGCTTAGGGTGTGGTTATTGTCACCCTATCATATTCTTTGTTCACCCTATTTGCTCATTACACCCTACATTTTAAATTTAATTATTATATTTACTTATCTAACTCATTTCTCTTTCCAGAAATATCTTTATATGACGTATCGAATTGAAGAATGTTCTTTTAATGAAAATCTCTCATTTAATTTATATCAATAAAAAACTAAAATATATTAAAGTTTCCTGATAAAATCATAATCTGATTTACTTCCACTTTTTAAATTTTTTTTTTTCAGTTTCAATGTTCATCTAATTTAATCCATGTTAAAATATTAGTAACAACAATGCGCAATGAAGAAAATCTGTTTTTTTTTTTTTTTGGTTTTACAAAGGGTATTACAAAGATAATAAAGTTAACACTAATAGTTTTGTGAATTCAATCACGAATTACAATGAGGAGGCAACAAAAATTTAAAAAAAAATTAATTGATTCAAATTTGGGTGGAGAAGATAAAGATTAATGCTATCCATTCAAAATTGAGTAGTGGTATTTAATTAATTGGTTATGCATTTAATTTTCCTTACATATTTGGATTTTATAAAATCAGTGTACTTATTAGTCATTTTGCACATAAGTAATATGAGTAAAGTTATGATATGTTAACATTTCTCATATATCAACTATTTTTACCACTTTAAGGACTCATGTTACTATTTTGAGGACTAATATTACTATTTTGAAAACTCATACGGTGAACTAAGAAAATTTACCACTTTAAAGACTTATGTTACTATTTTGAGGACTAATATTATTTTTTTTAGGACTCATTTAACAAATTTTAAGGCAATTGTATACATGTCATACGTTAACACATTATAGAATTTTCAGAGTAATATAACATTTTAATAATTCAAATATTTGTAGAATGAAATAAGAAAATAGTAGGGTGACAATAGCCACATCCTATGGCTTATTAGAGATAAATTAAGATCACCAAAATGTTATTTAGGATTAACAACATTTCCGTGCCCTAACTATGTTAAGAATAAAGTATGACAGAAGAACCGAACTACAACTAAAGGTTTAATAAATATGTTGAATATTCAAACATATCTAGCCAATCCACGTAGTTAAGAACCGCTACTAGGTGTTACTACTTGACTTGTGGATAATCCTAAGAGGCTAAATATTCATCGATGTACTTAGTTGAAACCTACAGGGTCATACAAAAACCAATGATTGTTAACCAACTAAATTAGAGAATAATTTTTGTAACATCAATTTTTTATATTAATTAAATGGGTATATAAATTTGTTTAGGCTTCTTATAAGTAATTAATCTCTTGGGTTCAATAAATAGTGAAACCGAGTTTGATCAATGGCAAGTCGAATAAGAAAAAAAAAAATTAAAGAAGCATGAGCCATAGTGTCTTGCTGGTGAGCCACTAATCAGTTGGCCATCTAGTTTAACTAACATCTTGGAGGTCTAGGATTCAAACATCATTAGCATTAAAGATGTGTGGGATGGGGTAAAAAAGAGAATGAGCCTTAATTAGGGCCCTAGCACAGCTAAAAAAGTCAGCCTTCATAGGGTTTTTGAACCGCTTGTTTGAGGATAAAGGATTCGAGAGAGATTGATGAGAGAATTGTGTATTTCATTATTGAGAATAGGAACCCTATATATAGGGATTACAAAGTACATGTTCTAATGATACAAGGAAAACTAATCCGAATAGGACTAGGAATTCTAGAATTTTCTCTCCTATTTCAAACATGAAACTAATCCTATTCTGACTAGGCACACAATAGTCGATTTCCTTCAACATTCCCACTTGTGCCGCTCAAACTTGGTGGTGACACTTCATCCGTTGCCTCATTAAAAACCATGCTCGAGTCAAAAATCATGTGGGACAAAAACTACCTAAAGGAGGAGAAAAAGAGTACAACATGTCCTTCACTCTTCGAGATCGAACATGTAGACATCATAACTCCCCTTGATGTCGATATCTCCTCCTGATTGCTATAATCGTGGGATTTCGGATAACTTTCTTAATCTGATGCTCTTCACATGTTTCTCAAAGGTGGATTTAGGTAACCACTTAGTGAATCAGTCTGCTACATTATCCTTAGATCGAATTTGATTTACTTCAATCTTTAGAAATGATTGTTGTTGCTGATTATAAAATAATTTAGGCGATATATGCTTGGTGTTGTTGCCTTTGATGAAACCTAACTTGATTTGCTCAATACAAGCTGCATTATCCTCATAAATGCATGTAGGTTCATCTATGGTAGACTTCAAGCCACAACTTCCTCGAATATGTCTAATTACAAACCTTAGCCATATACATTCACGCACAGCTTTATGTAGAGCAATAATCTCTGCATGATTTGAGGAAGTCGCAACAAGGGTCTATTTTGTAGACCTCCAAGATATCGCAGTGCTTCCCATAGTAAAGACTTAACCCGTTGAGGAGCAACCTTTGTTAGGGTCAGAGAGGTACACTACATCAGTAAAACCCATCAAAATATCATTGTTGTTTTGATGGAAGGAAGGAGGAGCTCGCTAGCCACCATGGACAGTGGCGGTACCGACAGTGCAACTTGGCCGATGGCAATTTGTCTCATAGCGTTCGATCCCAATTTCTGTCATTCCTCTTCTCTCTATAGGGATAAAATAGGCACATATCAATTGTACCTTTTAAGTATCGAAAGATTGTCTTTATACCAATCCAATGACGACGTGTTGGCACAGAACTATGTCAAGCTAACAAGTTCAATGTGAATGAGATGTCCGGTCTTGTGTATTGAGCTAAGTACAATAATGCGCCTATTGCACTTAAATAGGCACTTCGGCCACTTATAATTCTTCGTCCTCATCCTTTGGACGAAACGGATCTTTTCTGGGCTCAAGACTACGGTCAATCATGAGAGTACTCACAGGTTTTGTTTTATCTTCATTAAAGAGCCTTAGAATTTTCTGAGTATATGCAAACTGATAGATCAAAATCCCATCACCACGGTGGTTCTAAACTGAGACAAAACCGTATTTTCCCAAGATCTTTCATCTCAAATTCGGATTTCAAATATCTAGCAGTTTCCTTTAACTCATCTAGAGTTCTAATTATGTTCATGTCATCGACATAAACTGATATGATTGCAAATCCTGAACTTGTTCTTTTAATGAACACGCATGGGCATATTTCATTATTAAAATATCCCTTCCCAATCAAGTAGTCACTTAGACGGTTATACCACATCCGTCCGATTGTTATTGTTTTAATCCATATAGTGAGTGTTTTAACCTTATTGAAAATGCACTCCGTGGTTTAGAGTCACTTGATTTGGGTAATTGAAGTAAATATATATATATATAGAGATATGCTGTAACCACATCCATAAGCTGCATGTCAAGTTTTTCAGAAACTACCAAACTTACAAGGTAGCGGAACTTTATAACGTCCATTGCGGGAGAGTACGTTTCCTCGTAGTTGATTCCAGGGTGTTGTGAGAATCCTTGCACCACTAGGCGAGTTTTATATCTAACCACCTCATTTTTCTCATTATGCTTTCTAATAAAGACCCATTTATGGCCAACAGGTTTTACATCTGGGGGTGTCTGTGTTATAAGCCTAAATACCTGTCTCTTTGCTAGCTAATCTAATTCAGTATGGATCGCATCTTTCCATTTAGGTCAATCCACTCTTCGCTGACATTCTTCGACAGAGAGAGGTTCGATATCATCATATTCCATAATTCCTTTTACAACATGATATGCAAATGCATCATAAATAGCAATAGAATTTCTATTCATCATCTCATGTACACTAGTGTAATTTATGGACATCTCCTTATTCTCTGGAATTGGTTCTGATATTGGAGCGTCCCCCAATGATGTCTCTTGGACATAACCATAATCCGGAATATTCTCATGAGATGGATTATTCATATCGATGATTAATGGATTATTTTGTGTCAAACTCGCTTTCTTTCTTAGGCGAGAATCCATCGAACCTCTGGGCCTCCCCCACTTCCTTGTAGGGAGCCTGGCCTGAGCCACTGCGCCATCACCATTGTGGGTGGTGGCGCTGTGCCCAATGACACTAGGGACGGTGCCATCTCCTCTATTTTCAGGGACATCAATCCTTACAGGCATGTTTGTAGCAAGTATGTGTGATCTCGTCACTTTAGCGATATCAGAAAACACATCAGGCATCAATTCTGCTACATTATGAAGATTGAGAATTCTCCGTACTTTAATTTCAGATAATGCGGTTCTGGGATCAAGATGAGACATAGTGGGGACAGACCACGACAATTCCTGTCGTTCCTGTTAAACTTTTATGTTCTTATCTCCCCCTAACAACGAGAACACTGTCTCATCAAAGTAACAATCTGCAAATCTAGCGGTAAAGAGTTAAGGGTTCTAAGTAGCAAACAATAGTTGGAAAATCATATCAAACATAAATGCCTAATCGTTGTTGAGGACCCATTTTGGTACGCTGTGGCGGCCCAATTGGCATATAAACTGCACAACCAAATATACGTAAGTGTGAAATATCAGGCTCATATCTGGTCACCATCTGGGACGCAGAAAATGGTTGATTGATATTCGGCCTCAAATGAATAAACACAGCTGCATGTAATATTGCATAGCCCCAAGCAGAAATAAGGAGATTGGTGCACATAACTAATGCTCTAGCAACCATTTATAGTCATTTAATGGCGACTTTTACGAGACAATTTTTGGTGTGAACATAAGGAATAGGATGTTCAAGTTCAATCCCAATAGACATGCAATAATCATTAAAAGTTTTTTATGTAAACCCCCCAGCATTGTCTAGTCTTATAGACTTACTCTTAACTTAATAATTTGGGCTTGGAGTTTAGCAAATGCAGCATTCCTTGTGGACAATAGCATGATATGTGACCAGTGTGTCGATGCATCAAGCAACACCATAAAGTATCTAAATGGTCCTCAAGATGGTTGAATAGGTCCACAAATATCAACTCGGATTCTTTGCAAGAATGGTATATTTTCTTTAGTATCATTTGCATAGGATAGTCTCGATCCTAATTTTGCTAAAAAGCAGGCTTTGTAGAACGAATGATGGGCTTTAGGTACAACGAATAAGGATTTTGGTTGAGCCACAAAGTCACACTTGACTTTAGAAGTAGAATTTGGATTTAAAGCCTTTTTGGGTTGCAGGGGGATGGCGGCGCTGGCATGTGAAGGCCGGTCATGCAGGGGGACGGCGCTATGAGGCGCAGGTGTCCTTGGTCGAACATTCGAGTTTTACTTCTTTTTGTTCTGAAAAATGGATATCCGTGTGAAGTCTTTAATATCTGGATCATCATATCACGAGCTGAATGTCCCGAATGGTCATGTCAAAGCCTATATGTGTTGAAATCCCATAAATCATCTCTTATAACATGATTAGATTCAATTATTCGAATAGTAGTTGCGTACAACCCACTAGATTGACACATAAGTTTCTCTAAGACTCTTTTATGTCTATGTTGAGCAAAAAATTACACAAAGTGTAAAATGTCACCCAATGTAATTTCACTCGTATTCATTAACAGATTAGAGTTTTAATTATTTCGGGTTCGACCTATTCAAGACAGAATGTATCTCTTAATTACAATCCCTTGTTACAAGGGAAACACCCTTTGATTCCATTTATAAAGAAACCAACGTGTTGTTGTTTGTTTTTGCGGCTCCACCCGAATTTTAGAATGGGTTGCCTACGTACCCAGAAAGGGATCAAACCACTCATAGTTCAAGAGTTCCAATGAGTGAATGACCCATTGGAAGGCTTAGATTTTTGAAATAGGAATAGTGTTTAGGATGCGGTTGTATCTAGATTATTTGATTCTAGATTGCCTACATACCCTCGCGGGATTAAACCACATGTAGTTCCAGCATTTGGGTTTAAATGGATAGATGACCCATTTATTTTTGGATTTGTGTTTGAGATACTTGTGACGGTTTAGAGATTTGCTTTCGGGTAATTTAGGAATGATTTGATTTTTCTGGTGTTTGGGTGAATTTGACTGGCAGAGTCAGGGATTCGGATTGGCTGAATTTGACTGGTGGAGTCAGGGATTCGATTTGAATTTGTGGTTGCATCTAGTGGGTCGCTAGATTGCCTACATACCCTGTAAAGGGATCAAACCATTGTAATTCATGTCTTTTTGCTAATTTGTAGATTTGAGCTTTTCTTGGTTTTTTACCAAAGTCCGGATATTTTGATATAGACACCCATGTCGCCAAGTGAACTCCGGGTCGCATTTTGGAGTGTCCATATTGAAACCAGTGACACCCAAGAAGTTTTTCTCTATTCTTTCCAAGCACCCGTGAGAAGCTTATTGGAGACCCAAATTTGATAAAGGCACCCAGCTGCTATTTTTGCTCGTCCACCTTTTCTTTTCTCCTTATTTTCCTTTTCTCCTCGGCCATTCTGCTTGTCCCTTTTCACCGCCTCGCTCGGCCGTATCAGAACACTGCGAGCTTGGCGCTAAGCTTTTGCCAAGTGAAATTGGATATGGATTTGAAGAGGTAACTTGATCTGGAGATGGAAGCACGCATGGGTCTTCAACTAGAAGGAATTTCTCAACTCTTGAACCTCGAACTTTACTGTATTGCTTCTTCCTGTGAGAAATTGGGTAAATACCTTCTCCTCCTGATTCTGCACTTCAACTAATCGTGGGTGCATACTAGGTAATAACTCGTTCTTGTTGAGCTTCTTTGATTTGGAGAGAAATTGATTTTGCTTGTTTTCACTTTCCAGCTTTCTTCAAAATTTCGGGGCTTTTCTTTTGGTGTCTGCATATTCTTCCACTTACTTTGCTGGGATTGCATTTTGTGATTCGCTCCTGAACATTTGGTGAGCTGGGATTGCATTTCGTGCTTCTCTCCTGAATGCCTGGTGAGCACTAAGACGGGTAATTGCTACCTCAATTAAATTTGTTGTCTCATAGCTACCTCCACATGAATCTCAAGTGCTTGATTAAGACTTTTGTTTTTTTTTTTTTTTTTGTATGCAGGCATATCCACTTGAACGTGGCTTCCCAGAAAGTGAGTTGTTGCCATGGCATATAATTCAATTATCAAAGTTGAATTGATTTATATTTGTCTGCAACACCACCACTTGGTCTCCTTGTTTTATACCGGGCTTGTCTTTTTTGCTTCAAAAGATTGTCCACCATGATTAATTAAGGTAGACTAGTAGGCTTTGCATTATGCCTTTATTTTTTTCTTTTGATTGAGAAAAGACCACGTAGCTAAGCATCTTAATTGGTATTTTGTTGTTTGACTTGCATGTCATGTGAACTTGCAGCATGCTTTAACAAATCAACCTTTCTTGCTTAGCTTCATAATATATATTTTGTGGTTCCTCAAAGCACCTGGAGATAGCCTCGTTGTTTAGCTTTTATTCAGAGTTGTTGCACAACACACTCTGACAATTATGGTTTTGAAGTGTTTAAAGCTTTCGACTTTGTCATTTACATGAATGTCATGTTCTTTTTCTTTTTTAGACCCAGAACAATAACCAATTGTCCATGATCGGTCATTCTTTCAGCTATTCTTTGCAATTCCCTATTTGACAGAGCTTTTGTATGTGCTGCAAACGCAAGTGCAAGCGAGGGCTTTGACAGCGAACGCCATTTCACTGCTGGGATTTGATGGACAAAGTGAGTCCAGATTTCTCACATAGATGTGAGAGGCTTCTGCTTCACAACTTGGTCTCAGGTTTCTGATTTCTTTCCTCCTTGCTTGCAGGTTGTGCCATCATGTTCCAGCACACTTTGTTTAAATAAGCCTTCCTCTTTGTCATGGAAGACCACCGTCAAACTTCGCTCTTGTCTTCTAATTATGCTTTTTTTTATTTGGGTCTTGTCCTTGGTGTGTTGGAGAAAACTTGATCATGTGATTATGCTCCATTAAGTGACTTTCCAAGAGGTGGCTCTGTCATCTTCACTGATGGAGAACAATAGGCCACACATCCCTTTTTCTTTTATTTATTTTTTTATGAACTGCATTCTTGTAGCTCTTTTGGTTTTCTTCTTTGACACTTTTTGAGAGAAACCACCGAGCTCATTTTGATTTGAAGAGCAGTAGACCCAAAGCCAAAGTTTCAAAGACTCTTTGCTCGGATTTTTTGTTTGGATGCAATATGATAACAGCAAGCTGTTTTGACAAGAAAGCTTTATGCTTTTTTTTCTTTGCTGTCAATGAGGATGAAAGAGATGAGTTCAACTTGTTTGACATTCCTTGCAAATTTGAGCAGAGCACTTTTGTGGCGCTGCTGTAACTTGAGAGCAACGCTTGCTACTGGAACATGGGAGAGCCAGGGGGCTGCAGTTGGGATTTTATGAACCAATGGCCGTCACCCGGATTTTGAGGGCAAAAATGGTGCCCAGAGGTATCGCCGGGGCTCGACGATGATACGGCATCCCAAAGTACACCGTGTCGAAGCTTGAGGATAACAAGACCCTAAAAGGCACGCCGTGCTGGAGCTCGACGACAATATCTGCACCCTAAGGCACGCTGTGTCGGAGCTTGAAGATGATACGGCACCCGAAGGCACGCCGTGCTGGAGCTCGACGACAATATCGACACCCTCAGGCACGCCATGTCGGAGCATGATATTGATACCCTACGGTATCGCTTCGTTGGAGGCCAGCAAAGGAAAAGGTGCAGATCGGTGAAAGGCTCACCTCCTCTTTCTTGCTTTCTTCCGCTCCTTGGCTGCTGTAACTCTGCTTCTTCACGCTCCTCACCCTGCTGTGCTCCTCCCGTTCGTCCCTTCTTTCTTTGGGAGCGAGAACTCTTTTATATGCAACATGGGTAGTGGAGGTTGAACTGATCATGCGAAATTGAGATCGACTTGGACTCAACTTTTAACTTCTTGATAACCTGTCTATCTTACATCAGCTTTGAATTGTAGTGCTGTACCAAAGCTAGAAGTGCTAGATGTATTGTTGAATCGTAGAAGCATCATGCTTCTCTCTCCTTTTTTTTTCATGTTTTTATTTTGCCGAAAATACTTATATTGCTCTTTAATAAGAGAGTCCTCATTCAAAATGAATTTGTGATTTTTTTTATTTCAACAGTTGCCCCCTCAAACGAGTTTCTTTGACTTGTATTCCTTCCGGAGCTTTGATGACGAGCTGTATAATTTTGTCCTATGCACATGCACAGCAAACCTCATGATTATGGATTTAGGAAAATCTTGACCTATCCTGCATTTGTATTGTGCTTGGATTTGGGTCTCTTTCTCAACATCATGTGATTGCCAGTTGTATGATTCTTCTTATGTTTTGATAAACCAAATGCATCCTGTAGGTTGTCTGAGTTTGATTCATATTTTGAAGAAGATTTCAACGATCAACTGATGATGCTCATGTAGCAGCAACTTGACAAACCAATCTCTGCTTCTCTGTTTACTCTCATGAAAAATATGTTAGGAAACAAAGAGATTGTTTTGAAAATATGGCTGAATCTAGTTTATTTGCTAGGCTGCCTACGTATCCTGTGAAGGAATCAAGCCAAACGTAGTTCACCTGATTGATTCAGGAAATTTTTTTTGGGTGGCTGCACCTAGTTTAACACTAGACTGCCTACGTACCTCTTTTGAGGGATCAAGCCACCGTAGTTCAGGGTGCTTCTTTATTTTATTTTATTTATTTTTTTTTTTTAAGCCTTAACTTTTGCTTGAACTACCCTTTGTGGGTTTTTCGTTCAACATGCTTTTTCATTTTTCATTCATCATCATTATTTTTTTTTTCTAAATTTTGCTTGGATCGCCTTTTTAGGTTTTCAATCCAACGAGCTCTTTTTTTTTTTTTTTTAGCACCGTTTGAGTTCATCGCCCGCAATTTGAGCTTTACTCTGGTGACGATGTCTCCACCTCTATTTCCTTGTTGTTGATCATTTCCTGAATTATGTGCTTCAAAAAATGAAACAATCGCTTGTTGGATGACTGACAATGCGATGGTATCGACAAAATTTGCGATTCTTGGTCCTGTTGACATCACTCGATCGTTTTGGTTCAGGAAGCTCAATTGCTTTTGCTTTATAGAGCTCACTGAAAATTTATTCGACGTCATCATCATCAAAAGAGTACTTGACTTCTTTTCTTTCTTTGAGAGTGAGTATTCTTGACCTTTGTTTTCCTTTGCATGCATTTGACTTTTCGTCAGTTTTGACATAGGTAGCTAGTGAGTCTCATGTACTGTCAGTTTTCTTGCTTTTGAAGATAATCCCTTGTGTTAAGATTTTCTTACGAGCAATCTGTCTTTCGACATTACTAGCCTTTGAGACAAGCGCATCGAATGTTTGGGGTTCTGCAGTGCTAACAAAAGTTGTTATTTCTGGGAAGAGATTGTTTGAACACATTTGTACTGCAGATTGTTCTGTCAGTTTCTCCGGGCATTGGAGATTTACACTCCTCCATCTAGAAATGAACACATTAACGCCTTCGTCAGGCTTTTGTTTAATATCAGCTAAATCAATTATTGTGACTTTCTTCCTTGAGGAGACAAACTGTGCTAGGAAGGCTTTTTGCATGTCATCCCATGTGACGATAGAACCGGGTTGTAGTTGAGTGTACCAGGTAAAGCTGCTCCTTTAAGAGATTGGACAAATTGCCTGATTAATAATGCATTGACCTGTGATGTTTCTCCACAAGCTGAGTAGAAATGAGCCAAATGTTCGAAGTATGGTGTGCGTAGTAGCACTATCCACGAGGCATTCTAGCTCTCCGGGAAACATACTTGAATGAATAAAACTCGAATCAAAATCAACACTTTATTTCAAAGAAAGCCAATGATTACGTCAAAAGTTTCTTATCCAAAATAATGATAATCAATATTTGACTTAATGGTTGTTACTCAATCCTTTTTGGTAACTCCAATTGAGCATAACAAGGAAAATAAGAAGAGATGTCAGTGGAGCAAAGCTCACTTAAGAACCATTTATCTCAACTATTTTCCTAGTGAGAAAGCTATAACCAATGTCTCTGGATTTAGATCGAAACAATGACGTTTAAATGGTCAAATTTTTTTACGCTTACGAAAGCTCTTAGTTCGCAATATTTCGATGCTCACGAACACTCTTAGTCGGTGGTCAGAAAGATCTCTTAATTCGTATATAGCGTGAACTCCCCACGGTTCCGCTTTTGAAATCGAACCCACATTACAAGAAAGGTGGGATTTAGAAGAAGGAAGGATGCAAGTCCCAAAGAAAAAGGAGGAGAAAGTAAATTTCAAAAGCAGGAACTTTAATTTAAAAACTTACTTGTTGAAATTCGAAGCAAATTCGCTTCTAAACAGCTCTCACTTTGATTGGTGTGCAGGTCTCAAAACGACTCCAATAGAGCTAAAATTTGGAGGTCAGATAGAAGAGACAGAGGCGAACAATTTGATCAAGAAAATTTTTTGATCTGATGTTCCGGGGCTTGCAAACTGACTGATATGCACAGGATGCAATGAGCGTGCAGCGGTGCTGCATGGGCAGCGGTGCTGCATGGGCAGCGGACATGCAGACGTGTTGCAGGGGCAGCGGGCGTGCGGTGATGTTGCAGGAGGGCAGCGGCGGTGTGTTTCGACGGTGGTGGAGCGGCTAGCTTGGGCTAGGTGCTTGCGGTAGTTAAGAAGATTTTCAGGTTTTTGGTTTTTGTGGTTAGGGCTCATGCTGATAACGTGATTAAGGATAAAGGATTCAAGAGAAATTGATGAGAGAATTGTGTATTTCATTATTGAGAATAGGAGCCCTATATATAGGGATTACAAAGTACATGTACTAATAATACAAGGAAAACTAATCCAAATAGGACTAGAAATTCTAGAACTTTCTCTCCTATTACAAACATGAAACTAATCCTAGTTTGATTAGACACACAATAGTCGATTTCCTTCAACACCGCTTGAGTTTCAGAAGGTTGCTTAATAGAAAAAGTACTCTAACTTAACAAAAAGTATCATCTTTTTCAGGTTGGTTGGTTATAAGGTATTCTTTGAGTCTGATTTATAGCATTCTTTGATTGCCATGCTTTGCAATGATATGACTTTATTTGTCCTTTATATGATATGAAAAATGTGCCCAAACTAAAACAACTCCACTTCGATCTCTATTATATGTACAACAATACAGCCTTGACTTTCTGATCGATCACTCGATCATATGTTTCCATGGCTGAAATAAAAGACTTGAACAATATGTTGAAGAAAACATATCAGACAAGAGAGGAAACTGCAGAAAAGCAAACAAAGCAACCGGGACAAATGCAAATACAAATACAAGGTTTGGGACCCATCCTAATCCATAGTGGCAGTCTAAATAGAAGGTTGCGCTAAAAGCTACCATCATGGATGCTATAGATATGAAAAGTGATGCAAGTCCCATCATCAACTTCAACGGTAACGATTTGAGGAAATCACCTTCAGCGTAACGCGATGTGAGGATGAACAAGAACATCAGTATTGAAGTTGAAGAGGAAACGAGTGCTACACCATCTGCTATGGCAAAGAATAGGAAAGCAGTCTCTTTTAGAAAGTTTGGCTGTCCTGTACTATCAGATGTACCACCAGGTACGCTAAATGCAGCTGAAAACACAACAGTTGCGATAAGAGCCGCAACAATCATGCATGAATTTGCAGTGTCCTTCATCCATGCTTCTCCTTTGTGTAACAACCCTTTATGCTCACTTGTGAACAATTCTCGTGGTGTTTTTCCTTCCTTGTTTTTCACCTCTATGGAGTTAGGTTGTACAATCTTTTTCACTTCCTGAAACATCAGAGATATAAAAAGAGCGCATGACAATTTGGCAAAGAAATTGAGAAATGTCAAAGTGAATGTACGTATACTAGCTAGTATGAAATAATTGTAGGCTTAGTGGGAGATTGAATTACCTCAAACCATACCAACTCCCGCTGCATTTGAAGAGCTGCTCCTGATACAAGGTTGAGTTGATTTGGAGGTGCTAATTTTGCAGCCATATGTAAAATGTTATTACTCTCATCATCAGAAAATGTCACTAACATATCCTTGATGGAGCCTATCTCATGCACTAAATTGAAGATACTTGCATGACGATGCAAAACAGCAACATGGATTATACTCCGATTTTTGTCATCAAGTTGCCATATTAAGTCAGGATAAGAGTTAATAAGCACTGCCAGGAACTCGTAATTTCCTAATTTTGTGGCGTCAAACAGTAATTTTGAAGGATGTTTGATTAGTCTCATCACATCGTCATGATCATTTCTCAAGATTTCTGTCCAAAGGCATTGGACTAGTTGAAGGGCTTCATTGACTTGTTTCAAGTTTCTGTTGTATGAGAAATTCCAACCTGGCCGGGATAACTTATGAATAAAAGGTCGAAAACCATAAGCCACAGCGTTCAAAATGACATGCACAGAGTTAATATTAACTTTTAAAGAACCGACTTACATGAGTTGATGAGTCTACTCCACGTTCCTGGACTTTGGCTGGTGAAGTCTGAAGGCATTCTAGCCAAGATATGCAAAGCTGTTTCCTGTTTTGCATTACGAGCCTTAGCTAATGCTCTGTCACTTCTTAGCATCTTCATAGCTAGATCTGCATAATTTACAAAGAAACAGATTAACAGATCATCAGAAATGCAAACACTATATTGAATATGTGAAGGATGAATTGTTTAGTATATCTTACCGTACAGACCATTATCGATACAAGTAAAAAACAACGCTTGCCGGTCGGATTCATCAAACATTTCCTTGGTTCTGGAGTACAGGTTATCTGCCATTACAGACTGTCCCAACAAGGCAGCCATATAGAGTGGTGTCATTCCTTCACCACCTCGAAATAATGGCAAATCCTTATTCTTCTTGATCATAATCTCTGCAATTTCAGTACTTCCAGCTGCAGCAGCAATGCTGAAGGCAGTGTTTCCATTCTTGTCTTGCAGTGCCAAGTCTTGTGAAGATGTCTCATTTCCATTCAATACTTCCATCATTTCGAGAAGCTTCTCCACAAAGCGAACATGTCTTGCTCCTGCTGCAATGTGAAGGACGGTGTCCCCTCCTCTTGTTATGCTAGAAGTCAAAAGCCTCGGATCCTTCTTCAAGATTCGTTCAGCAGCTTCCCAATTGCCTTTTAGTGCATACTTATAGAGTGGCACACATGTGTTAAGGTATAGCTCTCCTGTGTGGGATTTTATAAAGGACAATTGATCAAGTTCTGTAATTAATTTGTTGAATATACATAATTAGGTCCATTCAAAGCGCAGAAGAATATATAATAGCTATCATCTTTTATCTTTGTTTCAAATATTGGAGGTGATCAAATCTCTGCCAAATCCAACAATACTTTCCTGTATGGCACAGATGCAATTTAGAACTCAATTGCTCAATCGAGAACCTAGTTAGTTTTTAGTGTCGACTTTATTTACCTTAACCTTTTCCTGTCAAAGTGGTAAATACTTCATGATCATGTATTCATGTATGAGAACCTGAGAAGCATGCATGATTAACACACAGATAATCTAGGTAGGAGTAAAAGGAAGATTGGCTACATACTATTGTTGTTTTCTAGAAAACGATGCGAAGGTATCGAGAGAATGTCGATGACAGCGTGTGCACTTTCTATTGGATCTCCATTTCCAGTAGCCATCAATTGAATTCCAGGCGGTACAGAATTGTGTGCTTGTGGGCTAGACATTGGTTCCAAATTGAACCTCCACCTGTACCCAAGAAAATAAAAGTAATCAATTATTAAATCTTGGTTTTGCCCATCTTCATCTTCTGTACTCCAACTAAACTTCATACTACTATTCCTAATCACGTTAACTTTCATTTTCCACTCATATCCTACTAACTGTGGCTAGCTATGTGGAGTGGATCATATCAGCGAAAAACTGCATGGGTCATACATGCATACAAGAGTGTGTGGAACTGAAAAATGAAAAGAGCACATATTTTTACCAAAACTTAATGGTGAAATTGATCTTTTATATAGACTAACCTAGGAAATTTGGTTAAATTAGAAACTGCTGTGCAATTCTCTGGAAGGCGAGAGAGAGAGATGGCTTACAGTTAAGCAAAGTATCACTCTTGTGAAGCTAATTCGCTCCTGATAGAGCATGTAGAAACATTTTTTGATGAACAAGCATGTAGAAACTGTGAGTAGTAAGATGTTTGGTCAGGGAAAAATGGAGCTACAGTAGTCATATATCAGTGGAAACGTGCGTATCAATTATTTAATCATATCATGTTCAAATAAAGGAGATTTAATCTACGGAACCATATTGATTCAATAGAGAGGAATAAATAGAAATTCTTTACTTGTTGTCATCGATGGTATATATTCGTTTCTTCTTGATGATGGAGTAGCTTAGAAGGTAGTAACATTCCTGGTTCCAGTACTAAAAGTCTAAAATTCGGTAGCTCACAAGTTTGCTACATTCCTTGTTTACTAAGTCATTGTCTAAATCCACTTTTGAGAAACATGTTGATAGCATTGTTTCATGAAGTTATCCACTTTCATGTAGTAAGACGCAGATTCTTTGCTTGTAATCCTCTATATAAAGAAACTCTTATTATCAATGAAAACACAACTCAATTCTCTCCCAATTTCAGTTTTCCTAAGACACAATTAAGGTATTTAAAGAGAACGTTAATTTTGCTAGTTGACTGATGTTTATCAGTTTTAAATAGTGGCAATATGTGTAACTTAGCGAAAAAAAGGCAATATTTTATCCTAGTTGGCAATAATTGGGTGTAGATTGAAAAACATAGTACGTAGTTTTTCTCCATTCCTAATTGGGTCTATAATGAATTTCCCCTTACTTAAAAACAAATATTGATTTGCAATAAATATGATTTTACAACTTACAATTTTGTTCTTTACTTTTTTAAGAAGAGAATCAAATGATTTCACTCCTACCTCCATGGTGACTCGAACTCATGACCTCAATCTTAGGTAGTGGGTGCTCTAACCACTAAGCTAACACCTCTAAACTTACGATTAATCCTACTAAAACTATCACGTAACTAATCTATCACCCAAAATAATATGAGATTTAGTCACCTCTGAATTTCACTGCATCTTTCACACGCAAACCAAGACAAACACATATCGCCAAAATCCGCTCAACACAACTCCTTACTTAATCACATCAAGGTCACACTCAATACAACACAATGTACACAAGAATTTAAAGTTCGAAACACGCGAACTAACACCAAAGACTATGTCAATCGAGACGAAACTTCATCAAGTCTTCGGAACACTTCTAGGATCAAACCGCCCAAACAGAAGGACAATCCAACAATCATATAAGAATATTTATGGAAAAAGAAATGAGCTAGATAAGTGAATTTAATATTGAAATTAAAATATATAGTGTAATCAAGTAAGTAGAGTGAAAAGTTAGGCATCTCCGACCCTTTCGGAGCGACCTAGGGTTTTCGAAACTTTTGTTTCGATGGGCAGAAGCGCATTTCCCTTGGGAAAGGCGGCGATCGTGGTGTGGTAGGTTATAGGCGGCAGCACGGGGCAATACTCAAGCATTGATCGTGTTTGCGGCAAGAAACTTCCGTTCAGGGGCCTCTTTGATCGTATTTTCAGGTTTCATTCCTAAACCAGCTCGGACGGTGCTGGGATCAACGGTGTTTACGGAATTGAGCGGGGCAATCATGTCGGGGTCTGTGTCACAGCGACTTCACCAGCGTTTTGCGAAGGGCAGCAGGTTGTTTCTTTTGGGAAGCAGTCTGATCGTCGCTTGAGTCCGAGTCGAGGTATAGGTATGATGGCGATGGTGGAAGATAATGGCCAGCCGCTGGATTGGTGACGGGTCGCTGCTCTTCCGACGATTTTCTACATGTCGATCTGGGAGGGAGGGGAGGATGATGGGCTCAGCTCCGTTCGGGCCACCGAGGAGGGCCAAGTTTTGGCCCAAGCTTTGGTGGAGCTGCCATAGTCGTTCGGTTTGCGGCTCCTTGTTTCTCAACTGGAAATCCTAGGTTCAACTAGGGTTTTGGGTTAGGCCTGGAGATGTGGACCATTCCATTTTCTTTCTGTTGGATCGGGCTTGTGGTGGTTGCTGGGGTGGCAGAGCCCTTTTGTTTTTTTTTTTTTTTTTATTAAGACCAATCGTTTTCGGATCAAGACTGCTACGGGAGTTGGTATTTATCTGGAATAAGATTAGCTTTTTTCAAGCGGCTTATGGATAAGGAATTGCTCCTGTTTATTTGTTAGGAAGTGGCTCTCTGTTGGTACTGTAATTGTGCGCCTGGCTAATAAGGATGCTAGTCAAGGATTTTACCCTAAAAGACACAAAGTTGTTCTTTATTTATAGGTTCGCTTTCCAAAGCAGGCTCAAATGTAATGAGTTTACATTACTTAGATAGGGGATTGGTTGTTATCCCGCCTTTATTCAATCTTTAAGTATATATTAGATTCTGGTTTATTGACTGATCATCTAATGATATAAAACTTTTATTTCGAAAATAAAAAAAATAAGTAAAGTAAACAAAGAAAATAACAGAGTAGCAAATAACCGCATCTTAAATCATTTATGACTTTATGAGTACTAATTAATATCTTTACTAATACATTTTATTCTTTTTGAGAAAATAATTATACACTTGGTTTTTCAGGTTTTTATTTTTACTTTATTCGGTGTCGTACGAGCGGGTAGGAGTCGACCCACGATACGGAAAAAGAAGACGCTATCTTTCCCTTGTCATCTACCACGCAGGGTTAAACAACAAAATAAAAGCAACATACTTTTCAATGATAAAAGATGGAAACTCGGGATTATTTATGGGTTTAACGGTGGTAAATGGCACAGAAAATTGTAACTATAGTGACTATATATCAGAAGCTCTCATAAGAATGAGACGATAAATTCTATACATTCACACACTGGAAAGATAAGGAAATCTTGGAAGATGAACAAAAACAATCCAGCTTCGTAGATTGTAGTGCCACCTCCGATAGCTGCTCAGTCACCTGCATATTTAAGTATTCAACCCCTAATGGGTTACGAGCGCCAGAGGGCCATTTGTGAGTTTAAAGGTGGTAAAAGCCACAGGTAATTGTAAATTATATATCAGGTGCTCTGATGAGAATGAGAATGAGAATGAGAAGAGATATTCTATACATTCATGTGTCTGAAAGAAGGAAAAACTACATGATAAACAAAACAATCCATCTCCTTAGTTTGCAGTGCCACCTCCAAAAGCTGCTCAGTCACCTGCATATTTAACGCTTGTCCTAATGGATTATGAGTGGTGTGCTTTAAGCAGTGCTAGATGGACCATGTCAACGAACTGATTATCCTACAAAACATACAAAGCTTCTCATCAAATTATACAAAGAGGAAAATCAACCAACAAAGAAAAGCCGGATACAGTACATGCACAAGGGGGAAATGAGAGATTGATATGGGTTCAATGTACTTTCCTGGTCATACTCACCAAATTATCAAAAAAGGTTGAGGTACTAGCCAATAAAGGGCCACAAGGTAATAAAGTCCCAACAAACAATAGCAACTAAATTATTTGTTCAGAAAACTTCCACATTAAATTAAACAAGAAGAGAAATAACCGCCATATGACTTAACAGACCAAAAAAACAAGAAATAAGAGTTCTAGTTTATGGCTCTGATCCTTGATAAATAAGACCACTAGACTCATCCGGTATTCCAAATATTGGTGCTCATATTGATCAGAAAACTATGAACTGTTTCTGGTGCATTTACAAATGCTTTCCTCCCCCTTGATGAATTTTAAAGACCATGGCAAACATGAGATCTTCTCAATTGAGGGAAACAAAAAATGGTATGGAGACTAACCTGAACAAGCAGCCGGAGTGCATCTCGGACTTTATCTCTGCTAATAAGTGGCCCATAGTTTGAAGTGGAAAAAGAAGCAGGAGTGAGAGATGGTGGAGGGGCAGGTGGGGGAAAAGGTTGTAGCAAAGGAGCACCATATGGACGCTGGAGACTCACAGCAGGTTGAAACAGAGGAGCACCAGGCACTGATGAAGATACAGGTGGAATCACTGTTGCAGGGGAAGGAGGGGTAACAAAAAATGAAGAAGGCTTTACAAGATTAGTGGCCAGGTTGGTATTGCTGTGGGATTCAGGGACGTCAAGGAAAGGGACTGAAGGTGCAGTTGATAACTGTGGAGGAGATGATATGTGCATGTTAGAAATAGTGGAAGGAGCAAAGCCGACTTGATGCAAGGGCACAGAGATTGTAGAAGACTGGTAAGCCTGTCCAGCAACTGCTGTATGTGAAGCTGCCTGCAATCATCATCATATTTAGTCATATGGCCCAGAAAGGAGAAAATTAAAATAAGCTGTCAATTTATCAGTTTATATACAGTTTTATTTGTCAGTATCTATTAGATGCATTTGCAGGACTGCGTTGTGCAAAGTTCTATAGCTACCCACTTTGTTTTTGGCCAGTAGTACAGTGGGGTGTGCGTGTGTGTTAGTCAGTTAATAGGCAGATGCTTGAAATAAAACAAACACACAAAGTGAAAGCCAGCACCTTTAAATGTATAGATACCTACTTTTTAATGTATGTGTTTGTGTGCTACTTGAAATGCAACCAACACGCAAAATATAAACTACAAAGCCTTTATGTAAGCATGTGCTTGAAAGCGAACAAACACATTGTGTGCAAAGCCAGCACATTTAAGGGAAGTTGGTATTCCATAAGGAAAGTACTGTTTTTATTTACTTTTTTCTTTAACTGGGGAACCAAGATCTTTTCCTACTCTTACTACATCACTGACTCTCAAAGGTCGCTAATATTAGCATTGAAAGCAGAAGTTGTTGGAGATGCAATTTCAAGACATTAACTTTTCTTTTCATAGGGAATCAGGTATTTGAAATTCTACCACTATGCATATATATCCAATAGAAACTTCTAAACTAGATAACTCAAAAATTAGGAAACGTGTGAAACCTGAGACAGTTAGCACTATACACAATGTGCATTCGAGTCGTAGCGAAGTAAGTCCCATACAAATGTACATGCATCAAGGATAGCTACGCCCTTTTTTATTGGCTACATCATTTATGTTCAGTATTAAATCACTTGGGACACTGAAAACACAACAACCGAAGCTCAGCTGTAGAAACACTCCTTTTCCATATAACATCCCTTGTGTTTGGTTTGAGATCATATTCAGGCAGAATCAAGAAATCCCTAGAATATATGGTATAAATCTATGATATAAGGTAGGGATTCATATGAAAAGGACAGATCCACTTTCCCGAACTCCAGAAAAGCAAAGAGAACAGCACATACACTAAAGAAGTTAACAAAGGCAGGGTCATCAGGAGCATCTGCGATATTCGAGGCAGTTGATGATGATGGCTCTAAAGGACCATCCATAACATCCATGGATGGGACTGCTTCAAGTTCCTCAAACTCGCTACAATGAAACGTAAATGAACATATTATTACTTTAACTGTTATATCATAAGCTCATCACCAAAAGACTTGAACATTTACAAGAGATTACAAAGGACTGTCACTAATCTCGTGTCAGGAACCAAGGACAAAACTACTACACTGGGTTAAAGATGAGGAGAGAGGGGGGTGGAAATGAAATCCACATTCCCCATTTTACAATCCACACTCCATGTTTCCTTTTTTAATATCCTAAGTTTTGTCTTTTTGTAGTGTGGATTTCACCCCACCAAAAAAAAAAACAGCAGTTAAAAATCAATGTCATTGTAACCTTACAGCACAGGCAACCCAAGTTGGTTTCTTGGTTTGAGGTTTCAGAATATATAAAGAGAAAACAGCATTCTTAAAGATGATCAATAACACAAAAACCAAAGTTTATATACAATGGTCATGCAGAAAAAATATGGGAAAAGAAATCGTAAGGTTTCAAAGGAAACAGAACTAACAAAGTTCAGTAGTACATAACAAGAAAATATCTTCATCCTATGACAAATTTGAAAGGTATATTATAAAACATCTGTGCAAAGTAAGAATGAACAATTACCTCTTTGTAGTTGGTACCGTTGACTTTTGAGGCACCTTGGAATATGCACCAAGTATCCTGGACATAGGAAAACATAAGATAGAAACAAATGAAAAGGCTGTATTTTGAAAAACGAATTGACTCATTGTTATTCTTCCTTTACAGTGTGTGCAGTATAGATCGATAAACAAAATGCAATTAATCCAAATCCTAGCAAACTGTTGGAATAGTATTGTCCTGAGGTCGTATACTCCTATCAAAGTATCAATAAGGATACTATACCAATGAACAAAATAACAATACATATTTTCTGAACTTCAGATGACCATTAAAATAAAGTTACCATGATGTACATTTCTATGAAAAATAAACAAAGTGTTAATCAGCATTATGATTAATAGAGAAAAAAATGGACAAGAGGTACACAATAGAGAGAAAACAACAGCAAAAACCAGAAAGCTACACCATATACAATTCAATGCCTGCACGCAAACACCCTAGAGACCATAATCTTACGACTACAGCTGCCTTCTGGTCAAGCAGAATATCGTAACGCCGTTGTCTCCAAATTCTACCATGGAGTATTGAAAACAAAAGGCCACACACAGCACTCAAAAGCATGGTATGCCAAATTATTTCTCAATGTGCAACTATATCAGATAAGATCCAAAATTCTCTTACCATGAGACACATGGCTTGAACTTGACCAAAGTATGTGCCCACATGACAGGCAGGATCCATGTAGTTTTACAAGTAACTTTATTTGAAAGAACAAGTTTTATCCAAGATCCATCAAACAAAACATATTAGATATGTACTCACACAAAGCAACGAGTGTATGCTATAACAAATTATCTAATTCCTATAGCTCTTTTGTCGCAACGCAAGATACTAGTAAATGCAAGACGGAGATCAAAAGTCACAACTCGATACTTGACTGCATCTGCTATACCCTGTTAATTTTGAACTTGTTTATAAAGATCATTAAATAAACTGAACAACATTCAGTTTCAATTGGGCATTACCATACCTGCCATGTTGAAAAGTTGGATATCGTTCTTAATGTAAGCCACATGATCAAAAGTTCACTAAAACCAAGCTGTTGACCCGAAATAAATCTTCAGAAATTTTGACCTCTTTTCTATTTATAGATGTTCTCAATCTTTGACTCCATCTTACTGGACCCACTCAATACTTCAATATGTTTATGAAACCCATTAAATAGTAAATGACATTCAGTATTAATTGGGAGTAAGTAGACAAGGAGACATAACTGAAATCGGATGGCAACATCAAAAACTCACACATAAGGAAGGGCCAAATCCAAGATTTTCAGACAATGTTGGTGCGTTTCCTAGTTCTACAAAAATGAAAAATCCCCATTGCTCTTCTACAGCAGGAAATTCTATCCTAGATGGCATATGTTGCTTCTTCCCTCTTTGCTTCTGTTGTTAATGTGCCTGATGGAGAAAAGCGGATCATAGGTTTTGTTTGTTTTCTCAATAGACTACAATACGAACCGTGCCATAGCTTCGTTGTTCATCTGCCCCTCGCTACTAGATGAATTAACTTGGACCCCCATCCAAAACAAGATTAAAATCAATTCACCAACTCTACAAGAAACTTACTTTTTGACACCAATAAAAGAATCAACTAAAACAGTCTCAGTTCAAGGAACTGTACTTTAAAACACAGTGCCATCCCGCCCCACCAGCTCTACCACCAAAGCTCAAGAATGACTTTGCTGCAGACCCCCAATCAGGTTCTAACAGCTAAGGTAATCATAAACTCTATGAGACAGAAAGCTTCAAGAAAAGTGTTTCCCTTGACGTGAGTGTTAAGGCAAGTAGCAAAGTCAAAAATGAACAACTTCTAAGAACTGTGAGAAGGGTCAAAACAGATATGGCCCTTAGGTGTCTTGTATTAATTTTATGATACTGGGTTCATTCTCCAGCTAATTAATTTAGGCAAGACATCTTATGATGTGAGGAAGCACCCATTCATATGATTTTTGTTTATTGCCTTTGGTTCTTGGAGGTCTCTTTGTAGACTATTTTGCTGCAAACCCACAGGTACCATGAGCTGTGACAAATTTAGGTCTTTCTGACACCCACATGCTATAACTTCTTAAATATTCACAAGGTAGCTAGTAGATCGATACTGAAACATGACCAGCAATTAAAGTTAATCACAATGTCAAAAATTGATACAGACTAATGCTATTTATAAGTTGCATTATCATCAACTAAGTGGCTTCTTCTATCTTTTCTTATATATTTTATGAGGAATAGGACTTGCAAATCATAAAAATACATAGACAGAAACAAGGATAAGGGTGCACCGAATACTAAGACTGCACGTGACAAGTCATCATGAAAAGAATTATTCTAAATTAACAAATAACAAAATCTGGACAGCGTCACCATACAAACCCAATGAAAAAGGATATATAATTATATACAATACACCATCATGAAATGACCCAAAAAACAAAAAGCAGTGCAAAAACAACAATTATGCCTCAAATGCATGGAGATAGAAACAAACAGTAGATTCCTGAGAGAGTCTTTGACTACACGTTTTTCCCTTTTTCTGACTATTGGTATCACGTGTCAATCTGTCATCCTCGAAAATTCTAAGCTATATGGGGTGGGGGCATGGATGTGAAGCTAATCATTATGAGATAAAAACTCTCCAAACTGAGAATTGCAGACCTTATGTATTTTACTATGATGCAATTGCCTATATAGATGCCTTACATTAGAAGGGCATTAAGAATTTGACATACTGATTTAAGATTTACTAATCGAGTTTACCCTACCTCTTTCTTTCTTCTCTTCAACCTATATTCTAGATACCCTATATTTCCTTCATTCTCTCTCATTCTACCAATTTTATCTCCTTGTCATACATCACCACCTAAAAGTAATTAATCAATCTTGATTTTGTCAAACCAACATACCACAAAGACAACCTTTTTCGTTTTTATTATCCAATAGACTGCGAGAATAGAAAAATACCTGCTGAAAAGATTTGCCACCTCTTCACACTCAGATGCATTGTAGAACCAAATACCATTCACCTCTCGGGCAGCATTTCGATACAAAAGATAAGGAAGCTGGACTTCACATTCAAAATCTCCCAAAAGATCCTCCACCAAATTTTCTGCTTATGCCAACATAGTTATTTGAACATAAAGAAACTGAAAAACAATTTGACATATATGCATTCGCTATTTAAATATAAATTAAAATTAAAAAAAAAAAAAAAAAAAAAAAAACCCATTTAACAGTGGTCATATGTGAGATGTAAGGTAAAAAAAAAATATTACAAGAAAGGCTGATAACAATATCTAACAATTAATTTGAACCTCTTGCTGTTTAATCTTTTTCTATCGCTCATTTCAAGTTGCAAAGTAGCGTACAAGATATTGAAGAAGCCAACATGTAGTAGAAAATGAAAATGTCTCAAGACGAGATTCAAAGAAGAACATCAAACCAAAGAGGCAATCAGAAAAAAAAAAAAAAAAAGGAACCAAGAGATATGGTCTAGTAATATTTCAAAGAAAAAGATACGGTCCAGTAATGATCTGAGACTTATTTGAATGTCTCTCAGTCCCTTAGTATCTTGTAACCTCAATAACTTCTATATCCAAGCAAGATCACTGGTTCATTTGATATCCAAGTTTTTCATTTCAAAATTAATATCCCCTTGAGGGTGTAAATCCCTACCGGTATTCAATGACTTGGCAACGGCTAGGATAACCAGGCCAAGTTAGTATTTGGTATATCCGGCCAAGTTTTCATATTTTTTATACGATAACAAGTTGTATTTGATCCACAGCCTACAGGTAGCCCCTTGATCGGAGTCTATACCATGGTAAAACCAGCTCCGATACCAAATGTCACAACCCACGGGTAGACGCAGAACTAGTTTTCCCAAGTCCACCTTACAAAACAGGGCACTCTAAGTGCTCATATACTACTTCAAAACAGGACATCTGGTCTATCTTTTAAGTTAACCCTAAAACCCTACGATATAACAACAAAGTTCAGAAGCAAAGATTCAATTTCCAAACTAACTAGTTCTGAAAATAAAAAAAATAAAAAATAAAAATCAAACTACAGTGATACACTCAATTCAGCAACTCAATTACATGATTCTCAAATAAATCTAGAAAGGCAAAGACACTTACCAGTATTGAGGCGATTCATCACAATAAACTGAAACCGAGGCTGCGCACTCCTGAAACAGCAACAAAGAAAAAATCAAGCTCCATTCCCAAACTTGCAATACCGAAATTCAATTCGAAACTTGATCACCTCTTGACGACGAAGAGAGATCCTTCGACGTCCTTGCGACTCTGAAATTTGAGAAGGCGGTGAGAATGAGAGAGAAGGAAAAGGAGGAAAGAGAGAAGAGAGATGAGGTGAAATGAATTGGGGTACCCATTGGCTGGTGTTAGTGTCGAACTTGTAGAAGGTGACGTGAGTAGAAGTCATGAGGATTTCCTCGACGAAAGGGTCGATTCGCTGAAGAACGGTGAGGTTGAGGACCTTGGTGCTCTGCTGGTCCAGATTCGGCATTAGCTTCCCGTTCTGCGACATTTTTGCTGTGACACTCTACTCTCTGGGCACACCACCACCACCACCAACCTAAAAGGGAGTTTTGTAGAGAGAGAGAGAGAGAGAGAGAGAGAGAGAGAGAGCGAGGAATTGAGGAAGACGAGTGTTGTTGTTGAGTTTGTTCTACTCAAACACCTTCCTCCTGAAGTTGTGACACCTTCCTCCCGAAGTGATCAGCACGACGTCGTTTGCAGGCAAAGTCGACAACAATGATCGAGGACAATTTCTTTCTTTCTTTTTTTTTTTCAAATAACAAGGACAATTTTAAGGAAACAAAAGTTAAAATCACTTTCATGAACCATTGACTATAATAGAGAACGAAAAAGAAAAAAGACATTTTGAATAAAAAATTAGAAAAGAAAAGTACCCCACTCCCACATGCACAAGACTTCTCCTATTTTCTTTTTATTTTTCTTTTATTATACTCTTTGTTTTCTCAATAATAAGTTTGTTCAAGTAGTGAGATAGACCAAAATTGAATTGGGAATAAGTTATGTTAGGATTGGATATCTCTCCGGTATGACTTGAAAAAATAATAATAATAATAATAAATCATTGAAAATGACCAGTTATGTGTTACGGCCAGTTTAGTCAAGTCCCTTTTCTTTACTTGTTTCTTTCCTCTAGATATATGAGTTAATTAAAGTTGGGGAATGTAAGGAAAACCAACTAATACAATTTAAGATAAAATCTACATACATCACCCAATGCACTAACGGAGAGATATATTTGTAATAGCATATGGTATCATTACTTGAATTATTTTGACTCTGAAGATGCCATTAGGGGAATCGTTTGGGGAACCTTGCATAGGAAGATTGATAGCTTTAATGGAATCAATAATATATCTGATGACTTTTGTCAACTCAAGCTCACAAAAGGATTTATTATTTGAGTAACAACTTTCCACCCCTGTTTTGGTTAGAGAAGTTAGACTCAAATGAGAGAGATGTAATATGATATTATGGCACAATATACAACCGTACATATTTATAAGTCGTGTTAAAACATTATGGCTACCAGCAATGTTGCCATTTAAATTGACAGAAAGTCAAGTTGATTGCTTGAAATATGTTTAACGACCATGCTCGACAGGGGCCTGGTTTCGAAGTTGGGAGTATGTTGCAGAACTGTGGATGCTACTCTATACTGGTCCTCAAAATTCTAAATTATCACTGATTAAATGTTACCTAACTCACGGTCGGTAAACAGAGTAGTCAATCCATTTTATTGACTGAACTTGGATAACATATTTAAGATTCACAGGCTTCATTCAATTGAATCATTTCCTATAGTTCCAGCACAAAGAAGCCAACACAATCTCTCATGTGCATTCCCAAGTCTCTCTCCTTTTCATTGATGGTTTCAATTTGGTCATTATTCTGTTGCCTTGCCTTTGCGCCTGCTACTGCTGCTAGTTTCCAACAAGTAACAAACCATGGAATCTACATCATCCCCAAATATGCTGTAAGCTTCGATGGCCTGCAGATAGCTGAATCCCATCGACAGAACAATTTGCATACTACTGCTTAAGGTGGAATCCTGGCCACCCTGGTCTCTACCCCCTGGCTTAGTCTCACTGCCTGATGATCCTGTTGGTCAGCAACAAAACTTCCTCAAATTCCAACTACAATGCAAAAGAATACGCAAAATCTACTCAAGTAGCACTGTGAGAGACTATTTGTGGAAAGGGAAACAGAAAGAAGATAAGGGTTAACTCACTAGCTCCAGAAGATGAAGGCTCACAGCTTGAAGTAGAAGATTCTCTGCGGCCAAGTTGTTGCTTGAATGTGCCATCTGCAAGATACTCGGCCCTCGAAGCTTCCATCACCATGCGTTCCATTTCTTTCTCAGTAAGCTCAAGATCCGAGTAAAATCGCCCCTCAGCTAAAAGTGCCTGTCCGTAGGAAAAGAGGAAGAAGCAAAATGTGATCACTATTTGATGAGATACCATCAGAAATTAGTGAACTTCGTACTGCTTAAAAGTTGAGATACTTACATTATCGATTTGTTGGTCTTGTTGAGCCTTAATGGCAGCCTTGACCTGATCCTTGTCAGCATTTGTCTGAAGCAAGAAAAAGATGGAGCAAACATCATAGTCAGAAGCAAGAAAAAGATGGAGCAACCTACATATAGTCCAACCAGCTTATTCCATAATAAGTATGCCACTCAAAAGATTGTGGTCACTGGCATAGTAGAACATCTTGAAGTTGCACATCCTAACACATTTTTCCTCGTACCCATTTTTGTACACCCCCTCAAGGTGCCCCAACAGAAGACCTGATTTGATGGTGACTTCCTGGGATTCTTTTAATTATTGATAATATTTGAATGGATGCTTTTGCAACCCACAAAGTGGATTACGCACCTACTTCTTTCTTGCCCAAGCTTATTATAAAATTTTTTTGCTCAAACCCATATACTAATTAACTCAATATTCCCATACCATCCCTTCGTTCAACTAACCATTGACTTCCTATTTATTCACCAACTGATCTGGTAGCAGTGATAAAGAACTTGGCAAGAGAAGAATAAACAGAGATATTCAGGGAGTAAACAATTTTCCCTTCATTGCAATTTTGTCTCCAGTAGATTACAATGTCAAAATGTATAACTTAATATAACCCCAAGATGATTCTACAACTGTAAATAACTAAATTAATAATATAACCATGACTTAGAAAACCCTAAAAATATCACTGGACTCTAACTTCAAAATATGAATATGAAAAGAAAAAAAAAAACACTTTTTATGTAGAAGTTCTGCATTATTGATTAGATTAGGGTCAGTCAAGTTGGTCAATAAATAGAAAACAGAGAGTGCAGGCTGCACCTTGCAAGGGGAGGCAATTGCACCACAGGACACTTTTGAGTTACTTTCTAGTCAGTAGGCACAGAAGCACTAAACAAAAGAAAGTATATCTAGCCATAAGAGATGCTAATGCTAGAAACTGTCCAAGATTGGTTATTGTGGAAGTTTCCCCATGCCTGAGCAGCTAAAGGGGGCAAACTGCAATTCTTTTCTTTTTCAAGGTATCATTTTTCTTCAAACCTATATCTAGTATCGCCTGTTCCTATCCAATAATAGAGGACAAAACTATCATATCCATGTATCATCTAATTGTAAATAGAATTGAAGCCAAATGGGGATAGATACAATAGTTAAGAACATAGACGCACCCCGCGAAGACTGCTGAACCCAAGTCCTGCACCAATGGTCAAGCGGCGAGGATCAACAAGAGAGTTGTAATGATTTCCATGGTGGTAACTTAACCGCACAGGTGGTGTGTCAGTATTATAACTTCCATGGAAGATATTGATAGGTTCTGCATCAACCTTCATGTTAGAAAATGTAGAAGTAATGCAAACAACAGTTGAAGAAATCAAATAAAGCTATCCTGCTAAAAATCAGTACCTACGCTATAGGAATAAATATGGATGGGCCGATTATACATTTCAGATAAGGCCTGGATCTCCACATTATTTCCGTAGACCTGACAGAAAGGAAAGAAATGATCATTATACAACCAACATTGCACAATAAAGGAAATTGATCATAGGAAGAACACACTGTGCTAGATAACAACATTGATCATAACCTAAATTGAAAAATGAACAAAGATATCAACATGGAGAGAAGTCAATAAGGTTGACTCATTACTAAACAAAATCGGTAAAATACCAGTACCAGTAGTTGAAAAGACACAAGATAATACACAGAGGCTTAAGAAGTATGACTAGGATGAGGGGCGGAGCTAAGAAAACTTTTTTAGGTGAGCTGACATTTCAATGTAAATGATATAAGTAAATTGTATGGCAATGATGTTACAAATGGTATAGTTGGTGCACTGGTTGACAGCTAAGTAAAAATTTAGCTGCTCTCCATCCTAGGTTCAGAGGCAATCACAATGCTTAACTTTACTTTTGGCTTTGGGATGCCAAAAGCTGGCCAGCTTAAACTTGCATTGTTCTCCGCCCCCAACTAGGATGGTGGGGAAGGGTAATGCATAACTGTAGGATTTTTTGATTGTGCAATAGAGGGCAATGCCTTTCAAACATTATTGTCCGTATTTGTCAATATATACGCATCTATGGTTCTAAACGACTTGGTTGCTTAGCATAAGATAATAATATGGTATGTTTCACAATTCTGATATATATCAAGGTACAATAATCCAGCTTCTACCTCTCTTCTACACCTCAGAACAGACCTGCATAAAATTTATGAGAAAATTAGCATTTGCAGTTCCAATGGGACAGAGCATTGTCATCCTCCAAATGAATAGCCAATTTACAGCAGCTTATTCTCTAAGGATGCACAACTCGTCTGAGGGTGCAAAGCTAGATACCCACCAAGTGTTGAATACTGACCTGGGTTGTATCCTACAACCTGATGAGCCACCAGAATATAGGGACTGTAGCTCCTACACTACTAAAAATTCTTACACTGAAATTTCACTTTCTATTACTCAGTGTAGGCCATTCCCCTCTCATCAATCTCTTGTACGTGTATAGTATTTGAGACCCAGAACAGGAAATCCAAAAGCAAACCAAGGACCATCTCACCAAATCTCCTCATGGGTGTATTTTGCAGTTGAACACAATTGTTGTATTCGATTCAGCCACCCATCAAAACCATAACTGAAGCATGATTACAGTAAGAATGGAAATAAATCAAGAGACAGGCATCCTGCCAGTTGTTGCTGCTGAACCACTACCAACTTTTTAATGAACAAGACTAGAACCTAGATACAATAGATGAAATAGCAAAAGCGTGCCAGGCCTTCGCTGGGAATAGTTCAGGATCCACCTCATCAACAAGACCTCACATCTTGGACTTGATCTAGGTAATCGAATTAAACATTCAGAGACTGTTGAAATCTGATTCAACCAACAAGATGTTACTGAAAATTAAGAGTATTAGACATATGATATACTGCGAGAAAATTGTGAATGTTTCACACAATCTACTATCAGCTATGAGAGTACTGACCACGAAAACCTTGGTCAATTACCTTTGGACATAGATCCAAGGGTGGATGATGCAGCAGAGAGCAACAGTAGGTGAGAGTATGATTTGGGTGGGTTTGGGAGTGTTTAGAGATCAAGAAAGCAGAATGATTTTAGAAGAAACAGAGGGTTCTTAGCTGTAGAAGGGAGAAATAGAGCGAGGGAGGTAAGGAGAGAGAGAAACCAAGGCACCAAGCCTTCAAAAAGGTTTAACTTCAATTCATTCCAATCTGATTTGGCCTTACAATAGATAGCCATATTTATAGGCTTCAAACACAACCCTTAGACTCCTAGAACCAAAAGACTATTAGAGATTTATTAATAATAAAACTCTTCAATACTTATTAAATAGACATAAAGACACACTCAAGACCCTTGAGTACTTACCCTAAGATTTAATATACTCTTAAAAGCACTAGGCTCATAATTATTCTCCATGAAACTGAAAATTAACCTGGCAAGACTCTTAAGCTACCATGGAGATTTTCCTTTGGACCAAAAAGGGTTGGGCTTAGTCTTAGGCTTCCAAAGAGGATAATTCTTGTCCAACCAAATTATGGCTGCTGCATTAGTGGAAAATATTAGGTCAACTCCTAACCAATTGAACACTACTGTACCAGTTAACTGTGAAAGGAACAATCTGTCACAGTTGTTAAGCTTTATAACAGAATAAGTCTTGAAAGGAAATGGCTTCTACTCTCAGAAATAAAACTATATTGTGAAGGTATGAAAACAGTCATACTGCAAAGGTATGAAAAAGTTGTATTGCGAAGGTTTTAGTTATAATCTACTATGGTTAATTAGATTAACCAGCTTTCTTTGTGGCATTTCAGGACTGAAACTGGAGAAAATTACTTTTTAAGATGAACACGATCATATCCATTTTACACTAAAGAATAGAAAATTTGGCATCTTACTAACAAAAACAAATTGTGGATCTCAAAAACACTAAAAATTGATCAATGAGCAAAACATATTACTGTGTACGCCCTACATATGTACTTTACCTCTATCCTTGAAAAAAAAAACTCATCATTTATCACATATTACACACCACAAGTGTTGGCATAAAGTCAACATATAATTGTATTTAACATGGCACACCAAAAAATCAACCTGTGCTTCTATACATCTAGTAAATTCAAAGAATATATTTAGCAAAGGATAACCTGCGTGCTTAACCACCATTCAATGAATCAGCATGTTCCATTGTCCAGACTAATAGAGATGCTTATAAACACCTAAATATTAATCACATTCTAAAACTAAAAAACAAGTCATTTTTACCCCAAAGCCAGATGCAGACACTCCCTATGTTTGATTGGTTAAAAAACATGAACAAGCACCTACAGGACAAAACTGAAACTTTGACCAGCAGAGGGGCAGTTATTGAACAACAGCAACTAATACTACAAAAATTTCTCTCAACTCTGAATTTAAGCCAATTATGCCAATGAGCATACGAAGTTGAAATTTAGGAAAGAAATTAGAACACGATGGTAGTGAATACGACCAACATATATCTCACATTAGCATTTACTTCCAGACTATCATCATTTTGAGAATAAATCACACGAAACCGTGCCATTAAAAAAAAAAATTATGGAGCTACATAATCCATAACCCCTCTGCCATTAGAACATGTTAGAACTACATACCTTGTCTCTTCTTTTCCTCTTGCAATAAGAAGTAAATCCTTCTGTAATAAATTGAGAAAAATGATCCCTCTCGCGCTCCTGGACACATAAAGTAGGAGTCTTGACAATCATGATTGGTTATAACATTAAGCATGTACAAAAATGCAACTTTCAGAAATAAATGTGTAACTGGACAAAGAAGAATATGAATGGGCTTTGTTTCATAATCATTCAATGGTGCATGGTTATCCAAAAGAAATGGATAGTTTTTCATTCCAACATTTATTAATGAAGAACCAAAAACAATAAAATTTCCTTTCTTCTTCTACTTGTTGAAAGAAATTGTCTCTACTACTCGATGTACTTCACTATTCCTATCATTTCTCTAATTACTTTACTCATTATCCACACATTAAGTAGAACTTTTAAAACAAATGGTCGAGATGCAACTAACAAAGGATATAAAAAAATAAAATAAATGAATAAATAAATAAAAATCATTCAACTAACTAGAATAGACAACTTAGCAACTGCATCTACCACATGAAATTAATGAACTTTTCTCATACACCATATAATGTGCCCAACAAAGTTATTGGGAATTTGCAGAACAAAACCGTAAAGCAGTTATCCCATTTTAAAAGAGAAGCCACAATGTCAAGAAAACCATGTACCAAACTCTCATAGAATTACTAAATAGCACATTTGTGTATGCAAGTGGTACTCATGCAGTGCCTAAAAATTGACATTAAAAGCATAAACCAGTGAGGATTGCAGGTATGAAACCATACCATATAATCTATGCACATTTGTCTGGTCAAGTCATACACTTCAGAATCCCCATAAACCTGGTCTGCAACAGCACGAAACAGACAATTGCCATCCTCCAGCATTCTTTTCACTTCAAAACCTTTTGCACGTCTAATATCAATTTCAAACTGCCGTTCTCTTTCCTAAAACAGGATTACAAAGGCAATTTAGAATGCAAGTTAAAAATGGATCCAATAACAGCAATTGGGTATAGTTGCAACCTCCGAAGACTAAACTAGAAAACAATAAATATTATAAGCATTACAGTTTCCTCAAAGAAGTTGTTAATCCCTTATTTGAGAACAATGAGTTTTGGTGATTAATAGTATTAAGGAAAAAAAAAACTGATAAAAACAGGACGCAAAGCAAAGAAAATATTTGAATAACCCTAACTAAAATGACCAGAATGAAAGAATCTCTTCTGCCACACTTTCTCTTCATTCTAAACCACTGGGCACTTTTGGCATAAAGCACAAAAGAAAGGACATAAGATTTTAAGATCTCATAATGCTCAGATACTTACAATATCATCATAGGAGGATACAAAGCAAGGGCCTTGCTCATCGGCACTATTGTACCCCTCGCCTTCACCATGAGACCTAGGAGAAGAAGGTCGTGACCCAGTTGGTGACGTCCTAGTTGAAACAACTGGCCAGGCAACTGCTCTTCTAGAAGGTCCAATCCTGACCGCAGTTGAACTTCCTGTGACAGTTCTCCTTGAATTTGAGTTTGGTGAAGAAATTTTTGGGGGAGGAACAGGAGGAGGTGGTGGCTGTGAACTCCCAATCACATTTTCTAAAGTATCCCCACCAGAGTCCACATTGTCAACTTTCACCCTTTCAGATATTGTCAAACTGCCTAAACCTTTCATCAACTCCCCTTGTCCGGCAATCTCATTCTTAGTAACTCTCTCAACTTCAGTAAGTTCATCACTTGAACTTAGAGTGTGATCATCATGAGTGCTTTCCATCAAAACATCATCATTTTTCACGGCATTATTGTTACTACTCCCACAATTCTCTGAGGGATCATCCACAATAACATGTTCCTCTGGCTCCTCTTCAATCTCCTCATCTTTCACAGCCGAGAGGACCTGAGAAGTATTAATCTGTGGCTGTGACCAAGCCGAGGAAGACCCAGACAAGGAAGAAGAGCGGCTTGGGTTGGAAGAAGAACCACTGGAGGAACCTCGCTGAACCAGAATCCTAGTCATTGCATTCGTTGCTGTTAGTCTCCAACAAACACACTAGCCTAATATCCTTCACAAAACCCCAAACTTAGAGTTGTGTTTGTCACGCGTTCTGGCCTTGGGAGCAGTGATGCCAATCCCTTGGCTGAAGGATTTCTTCCAGCCCAGCACGTTCTGCTCCTCGCGAAACAATCTCTGCATTCCCCTAACAATTCTCATGAGACCCAGAGCTCGAACTTTAAACAAGAAAACCCTCTAAGCTACTCGAATTTTACTATTGCCAAAAATTTCACCCCTCAAGCTGCAAGCAACACCATACATTTCCAAGAAACATCAACAAAATAAAAAAGGAAACATCTTTCCATGGACTTCTCACAAAATACACAACAAAACTAACCAGAATAAATCAACAAATCAAAAAAGAACACACCTTTCTAACTAACACCATACATATAACAAAAGAACTTAACAAAATTTAGATAAAAGCTATTGAAAGGAACACAGAAACCTCAAATACTTGGCATTTTTTCTATTAATTTAGTTCCTTTCCCTAACTTTCCTCAGCAATTAAACCCCTTTCAATCAAATTAACGATGATCAGACCCATCGCACCAAAGCATCAATGAAAGACCACCTCATCCCGGACCGCAAACAATTTTCAATAGCATCGAAAACCCTAGAGTAGACTCAGCACGAGTTGGAGACTCACCTGAGAAACGAGGACGAAAGCGAGCAAGCCTTGTTAAGCAAGGGCGCGAGTGTGAGATCTGCAAAGACCCGAGCGAATTTCAATCGAATTTGAATCGGAATAGTTGAATTGATGATTTTAGGGTTTTGATGAATTTGGGAAGGCAGGAGGATCAGAGGGAAGAGGAAAGAAAGAGGAGGAGAAGGAAGGCAAAGAGGAGAGAACAAAAAAGAAAAATGGGAGGCTGCGTTTTAAGGGACGGTGAGAGACGGCCACGTGACGTGGACTTCACCAGCTACGGCTAGTCGGGACACCTGGGGATTTACACGTGTCGACTTCCTTCACGCTAATTACACATGTGGAGGACAAGTCTGTGTTCTGTTCACTGCGTGTAACTCAAGGTAACTCCTGCTACTTTTTTTGTCATGATAAGGCTAGTTACTGTTTTATTTTTTACTAGTTTTATATACACATCCTTTTAGAAGTGGGTTCTGTTCTTTTCGGATTGGTTTTAAACTTAAGTCGAGAACTGAACCAAACTTTAACTTTGGTTTGGTTCGATTTGATTTTCTAATTTTTAGAGTCTAAGATCGAACTGACCTAATTTAGTTGGGTTTGGTTCGGTTCAAAGTTCGGTTTTTTATTTTTTATTTTTTGAAAAATAATAATCATTATTATATATTTTCAGCTAAAGAAAGTATGTCTAAAATAACTTACAAATGAAGTATTATACCTGCCTCTTTCAAAGTAGTAGCTGGTTTCAACTTCAAATACGTAGGGGAGACCAACTTCGAACATTCGAGTTGATTCTAATTATGAAGACATTCGCTAGCACTCCCAGACTATCAATTCCTAGTTTAATAGATGATAATATAAAGGATAATTACTAGTTGCTACCTTGTATTTTAGGTTCAAAATCAATGTAGTCCATAGATTTCTAATTTCATCAAAAATGCCCTTGTATTATTGTTTCTCATCAAATAGATCATTTGGTCAATTGTCCGTGAACGGAAAATGTTAACTCGTTGATTTAGCATGCTAACTCAGATCCTATGAGGCCACATGCAAGACAAAATCCTCAAATTAGCCCTTACTTGCTTTTCCCCCATGATTTCACCGAAAACACTAAAATAAGGGTAAATTAAGGTGTTTGTCATCCCCACCATTGAAATAGGAATAATCTTAGCGAAGTGCAGGTATAATACGAGCCCCGTCCCATATGCAGCGACCGCCAGAGATCCGACGGTCATCAAAACTCAATTGAGCCAGTCGACACACGCGAACACCCTCGAGAACGACACGGCAGTCGGCGGCGGCTCGATCATCTCTGGCTTCTCCTTCTGCGACGACTTCAGCGTCAACAGCAACATGTGCGGCATGACCGCCAACGATCCAACGATCATCAATTAGTGATCAAGATTTATAACAATAAGATTTTGTGCAAGCAGAAGCAGTTTAAGAAGGCAAGCCTATTTCAAAATTAGTATTTTTCTTTATCTAAACCACCAAATTGAACCTGAAAGCCCATTATGCGACCATCAATTGCACATCTTTCACGAAATTTCTTAAACATTGAGAAAATCCAATTGGGCGGACACAATTTCCAAGGATTGGAGACATGAAAAGAGTAGAGATGAAGCTGCGCTTCCACAACTTCCTGAACAACACTGTCTTTTTCCATTAACACGATGGCACCGCCGCCGCCTCTTTCTTCTTCTGCTTTGCTTGTGTTTGGGGTTCCTTGTATGTTAACAGAGAAGAGTTGTGTGGCTTTATGGCAAAAAAAAGAAGGCTTTCTGGGTTTAAGATGTGTGAACAATCTGATTTGATATTAGATTCGATGCGAGAAAGACGGAGAGAGCTTAGGATTTATCTTCTTCCCATTATTAAATCAAAGGGAATAGTGACCTAGGCTAATTTGAGGATTTTTTTCTTGCATGTGAACCCACAAGAGCTGAGTTGGCATGTCATGTCAACGACTTAACATATTCACTTCACGGACTATTGACGAAATGATGTATTTCTTGAGAAACAGTAGTGCATGGGTGGTAGTGACCACTATTTAGCCCTAATATAAAATAATTACAATATAAAGCCATGAAAGTCCATTAGTATTCTACATCAATGTATGTAAGTTAACTCACCTACCATATATATTCAATCAACATCACAAAACCCAAACCGTGCTCCCAAGTCGTGCCTTTGAGCTTCGAAGGCACGAGATTTTTAGAAATAATTTTTAAACCGATTTTCAACAACAAAAATAGAAAATGAGATTGTATTTTTCAAATTTGAAAATGTGTTCGATAATTTAGTGTGAACAAATATTCTTCACATTTTCTAAACTGGGAGAATTAAAAAGTGAAAAAGTCAAATTGTTGTCATTTTCTCCAAGTAAAAGTTGAATATATTTTAATTTTTATTTTCCACTTTTTGAGAAATAGGCGAACACATTCTCATCATATTTTCATTTTCTAAAATGAAAATACATGCACGAAAACATTACAGAACGCCACCTAAGTTTCTAAAAATAACATTACATAAGTTTTTCAAATTTAGAACTAGTTCTCTGCCTCCTGTTCCATATTTTTCACAAACTCCAACAATTGTTTGGTGCATCTTGCAACATGCTTCAGTGGTTAGAGCACCCACTACCTAAGATCCAGGTCATGGGTTCGAGTCACCATGAGGGTAGGAGTGAAGTCTTTTGATCCTCTTTTAAATAAAATAAAAATATGCAAAGAGTTATTTGGTGATTCACACTCTATCTCCGAGCAGGCCTACTGATAGCAGTCCATCAAGGCTGGGATGATATCGGTAGAGACGGATTGTGCCATGCTTATTGATGCCCTTAAGAGGGATGTAGAGGACTTGTCAGATGTAGGTCGGATTGTTGAGTGTTATTATTCGGGGTAATGTTCTTAGGGGTGAAGGCCTAATGTTTACCCCACCCCCCCCCCCCCCCACCCCCCCAAAAAAAATGTACTCAATCTCTATTAATAATACACTACGGTGCTTGGATGAGGCTCCCAACTAGGCTGGTCCTCATTCCCTTTTCAAAAAAAATAAAAACAGTATTAAACATTTTTTAACATCTGAACTCTATACAGAATCACATCAACTAGAACAAAAATGTGCAAATAGAAAACTGCTAGCTTACCATGTGTATTGCTACCGCTGCTTAAATGGTTCTAAGATGCATATAGCATGGTGATTATAACAACACGTTTATCATACTTTTTAGGTATTTCGACATAATGAATTATCATATCAGAACGTAAGTAAGTTAAAAACAAAAAAAAATAAAATCAAAGAAAGAATAGTAATATTGTCCAACATAACAAGTTATCAATAACTTACGATTTCTTAAGAATGTCATTTGCATATAATTCACTAGAGACAATTGAAAAATACAGCGTTGTGTCAAGACTTATAGGATTGATTATTGAGCTCTTAAACAAACAAATTTCGTAGGCTTGATAGTCCTGAACCAAAAGTACTGAGGGTCCATAATAGTTTTGTTTGAAACCCAATAAAACTTTAATTGAGGGTCAGTAATAAATCAATTGGCCACAATGAAGACATAAACACAACTCCTGCCATAATCCACAAGTAAACAATAGGACGTAGCTGGAATGAAACAAAAATCAAAACGCGTATTGAATTTTTGAAAAAAAAAAATCTATAAAAGTACTTAGAAACATAATCTATTTTCTCAAAAGCAACAGCAAAACTAAAGTACTAATCAATATCGATCATCTTCAAAAGAAAAATATTTTTTTTGCCCCCAAATAAAAACTAAGCAGAATCCTAAAACACTAAACAAATCATAGCTGGCAGCAGCTTCCGGGGCTACAACTTCTCAACTAAATAAGTGTTGTGCAGGTCTTCTTGTTATGTTGGCCCAGTTGCCCACAACGCCTGCAACAAATTTGTCTTTTTTGGGACTCTCCACTAGACTTGAACCTCTTGGCCATAGGCCTCTCGGGCATCCTCTTTGGAGGAGGAATAAAAATAAAATTACTGCTTGCAGATATGGAGGAATCTATATCCATAGTTTCCTAGAACAAATTAATTCCCAATAACATTTCATTTATTTTCATCTTTATTATTGACCAAGGAACAAAAAAGAACTAAGACTTACAAAAAATGACTCCACATATGCCCCCATATATCCACACCTTCGGTGGCAACGTAACTCATAGGCCCAATCTGCTTTTCTTATTGATGTATGCATCAATTGCAAAAATCCAGCTTGTAATGCAGCGAGCCCATAGGGGCAAGGAATGCCATTAATCTACCACTTCCTACATGAGCATGAAAAATTACGAATGTTAACGTCATAAGACCACTGAGATTGAATCTCGTAGATACCTTTAGAAGAATAATGCACACTGAAAATCTGAGATTTTTCCATCCTTCCTTTAAATGACAATCCATAATAGGAGTAAATAGTGTTATCCATGAATCTGCCTCATCTCTCCTATTACCCATATGTTGCATCATCTTCAATCTAGTCTGATCAAGCATACTATATACAAGCGTCTCACGCTCTGAAGAAATCCAAGAATTAAAAAACTTGGCTATGCTACTCGACATAATTCCATAATGGTCACTAACAAAAAAGACAAGGCACCAATTTTGTAACGGTATATTAGAGAGAAACTTATCAATAGTTTCAACACCTCCTACTTATCTAAGCTCTCGCAAATCGGATATGATATCTTTCTCAGTAGAAGAATACGCTAACTCAAAAACCTCTTCTTAACATCTAGAATAACTTTTACCCTGATATCTTCTCATAACATTATCGGAAAATACCTTATCAAAAGCACTCAAGAGCCCGGTAGCCCAATTAGTAACTAAGGTAATCACTCTTCCTTGAGATTCAATCAAACTCTTCAAGTGCTCGAAAAAAGGTCTAATTTGCATCTATCTCAAAATGACAAACATACATGGCAAGAGAAAAGAAACCTACACGAACCAAAAAAACAAGAAGGTTAGTTTATTGGGTTAATAAAAGTAAAAAACAAAGTTTTTTAACTTGCAGCGTGCCACTGTATCACCAATGGAAGCGTACTGCTCCACAATGTCAATAATAACAATGAAAAAACCTAAAACAAGAAAAGGAAACCAAAATGGAAAAAATATCACAAGAAAAAAAAATTATTGGGGATCAATAAAAGTACAAAATATCCTTTCTAGGGGGGCAATAAAGTACAAAACATATTTTTATTGACTTGCAGTGTGCAGTTGCACGTCCGAAGGGAGCGTGCGGCTCCACGATGTCAAAAAGAACAATGAAAGAACAACCTTTATTGAGGGGCAATAAAAGTACAAAACATATTTTTATTGATTTGCAGCGTGCTGCTCCACAATGTCAAAAAAAAATTATAAAAAAACCAGAAACAAGAAAATGAAACCAAAATTGAAAAGAAATCACAAGAAAAGAAAATATTGGGGGTCAATAAAAGTACAAAACAGCCTTTATTTGGGACTTTAAAAGTACAAAACAGAGTCTATTGGGGTTAATAAAAGACAAAATTACCTTGATTTCTGTTCATTCCCATTGCAGTGAGAAAATTGACCCTTATACATGCTCTTCCCAAAAGTTCCATCCACATAAAATACCGGAAGACAGAATTGAAAACCTTCAACGTAGCCTTCATAAGCTAAGAAAAGCCTTTCAAACTAATTACTAGATGGATCAACTTCTAACACAAAAGGAGAGCCCGGATTATTCTCCAGAACAGCTTCCCTATGAGAAGATAACATGTTAAAGGAATCCGCCTCAGAATCATAAATCATTTTCTTAGCCTTTTTCTGTGTGTTTCAAGCAACCTTGTAGAAATATGAAACCCGTAAATCGACTTCAACTTAATCATAATTTCCCTGGCTTCATTGACATGTTACCTTTGATCTCAAAAACTTGTGGTCTTGTAGGAAACATCTGTTGCAATGCATGTCTTCACAACCTTTGATCTCAAAAACTCGTTTTTTTGCATCCTGAGTACATCTTTACAAGTGTGTATGTTATTCAAATGACTAATATAAAAGCATCCATTTGAAGATGATATAAGACCACAAACATTCCAATCACAACCTTCAGTTCCCATATTCACATAAACTGTGTAAATATAGTCCCAATCATTTCTTATAAAAACAAAGCAGAAACCCATTTCAACTGCATATATACTTCCTAAGCTTATCCTGGAACTCATCTGCACTACCATGAATATAACTATTTCACTCATTAGACAAATAGGATTCAATCCTATATGCTTCACCTAAGTAATCATCTTCATCAACAACCCTGGATAACTATCCTCACATGAAGCAAGACCTAGAAATTCAAATCGAAAAGAAAAACAATTTCAGATTCAACAAAAATTTAAAACAAAAAAGAGAGATAAATCAAACCGAGCTGCATTAGGAAAACAATCAAGAGCTAGCATCGAAGATGAAGATGGATGATTAGATCGAGAATCGGAGCTTCGTTCTCCCTCCATGGCGAGATTCAGAGTCTCCTTCTCTCTTCTCTTTCTTTCTTTATCGAAAACTCTTTCTCTCAATATCAAATAGAATTTTGACTTTACAGTTAAGTAAATGTCATAATGGTCAAGAAAATAAAAAACAGGTTAAGAATGAATTAGTTGGGTATTCGAGAATAAAATCAGTTAACCTATATGTAAAGGGGAAAATTAGATTTGCTGGGGTAAGGGAGAATAATGTCTCTAAAATTAGGGTAATTAGGCATTACCTCATATAAAAAAGGATAATACTTGGCTAGCCAGCTATAGTTAGCCAAGGCTAACCATAGCCAATAACAAGAGAACACGTGTCCATTTAACAAAGGTATTATTCGTCAGTATTAATTAAGCCAATAAGCCTTAAGGTTAAATTTTCAATAATCTCTTCAATTGTCCCTGTCTTTATATAAGTCTACTAATATTTGATATAATAAACAAAGGGCAAAATAGTAACATAGGAGGATTAGACAGTTACAAGTTCTCCTAATATCAAAAACCGCAAATCGATTTTTCTTCTCCCACAACGCGCGGAAGACGTTCTCCACTTTGCTATGGAATCACCACCCACGATCACAATTCAATTGACAGAAAATCTACTTAAAAGGTATGGTATCAATATTCCGGATTTTGATGAGGGTTTCATTTTTTTCCCTTTTCGGCTCAGTTTTCCAACACAGGGATCAATTCAGGCGCATTTTTGGTAAACCATACATTTGGAACAAATTGCAGGTACTCCATGCAGTTCTACTACTATATTTGTAATGTGTTTATATGTAGTGAATTTGTTTCCATGCCCAATTTTCCTTTATGTTGTTTTTGTATGGACTTGATCTTCGCATATTTATGTTCGTTTGGGATTTTTGTTAGGCTATTATGAATACTGAATACTGAAAACCCAAAGTCAAGGGAAGTACATAAGGCATGTGAAAAGTCGGGTCGAGAGGTAGGGATGAGAATGTAGAGATTGGTGAATTTGTTGTTTCCTTTCTCTTTGATCTTAAATACTAGAGAGCTTGGTATTGATTTTACTATTGTTCTTCTATAATCTTCAGGAGTTTAGTTAGTTTATTGCTTTTTTTTTTTTTTTTGCTATTGCTTTTTAATTAGTGTGTGATTGTTTTCTAATGACCAAGTTACTTCACTTTCTTTGCAGTTTGCAGAGAAGTCTGATTGATCGGCCTTCACATTTCAGTGTGAAAACTGCCTCTTTGGAAAACAAAGAAATTAACTGGTATTCTTAATAATCCAAATAAGAACTTCATGATATCGTTTGTCAATATGTTGATGGGTTATGGTGCCAAGTAATAAATCTGATCATTACTTCTTTCTATTTCCAAATTCGGATTCCTTCTTGGACTTTGTAATTGACATCACAATTCTGCTATAACATTGGTTGTGATGATCTGACCGTATGGTGAGGGATAGCGCCTAGTTATTATCATATAGTGGGTATCAATGTTGATGCCTCTGATATTAAGATAAAAAAGGCTTATTATCAGAAGGCAACAGAAGCTCACCCCAATTAAAATCATGGAGATCCAAAGGGTGCCAAAGATTTCCCAGCACTTAGTCAAATAAGACGAGATATATAGAGTGAATTTTCTGATGATTTATTCATCTCACAGTGGAGGTATATAAAGAAGTTTACAGGGATATAACAGGTAAGTACTAACTACGAAATAATTACAATATATTACAATATATTCTACTCCTAACGTTAAACTATGACTCACGCTAACACTCCCCCTCAAGTTGGCGCATACACATCAATCATGCCCAACTTGCTTAGTGAGTCATAAAATACCTTCCTGGAAACTCCTTTGGTAAGTATATCTGCAAGTTGCTCTTCAGATGGAACAAAAGGAAAGCTAATAATTTTGGCATCTAGCTTCTCCTTTATAAAGTGACGATCAACCTCCACATGCTTAGTACGATCATGTTGTACTGGATTCTGTGATATGTCAATGGCTGCCTTGTTGTCACAATACAACTGCATAGTACTTTTGGGTTTGAAACCCAGATCACGTAACAGATTTCTCAGCCATAACAATTCACACACTCTGTGAGCCATACCTCTATACTCAGCCTCAGCACTAGATCGTGCCACAACTTTCTGTTTCTTACTCTTCCATATAACCAAATTACCTCCCACAAATGTAAAGTAACCTGATGTTGACCTCCTGTCTGTAATATTTCAGCCCAATCTGCATCTGTAAAGCCACAAACCTCAAGGATGTTGTTGTGTTTAGAAAACAACACTCCCCTTCCTGGAGCTGACTTCAGGTACTTTAAAATTCTCATAAAAGCATCCATGTGACTCTCACTCGGGTTATGCATGAACTGACTCACCACACTCACTGCATATGCAACATCTGGTCTAGTATGAGCTAAATAAATTAAGCGCCCAACTAACCTCTGATAGCGAGCTCGATCAGTAGGTACCTGATCTGGATACTCAGCTAAACAATGATTCTGCTCAATAGGAGTATCAATAGGTCTACAATCCAACAAACCTGTTTCTGTCAGCAAGTCAAGAACGTACTTCCTCTGGCACAGGTAGATCCCTTCTCTCCCCCTGGCTACCTCAATTCCTAAGAAGTACTTAAGTTCACCCAAGTCCTTCATCTCAAACTCAGAGGCTAGCTGTCTCTGCAGTCTATCCATCTCAACAGTATCATTGCCAGTGATTACCATATCATCCACATAAATAATTAGAGCTGTTACCTTCCCTTGTTGGTGCTTGAGGAATAAGGTATGATCTGAGTTGCTCTGTTTGTAACCAACATTTCGCATGAATTGTGAAAATCTCCCAAACCAAGCACGAGGCGACTGTTTGAGACCATACAGTGACTTTCTCAATTTGCATACAAAATCACCAGGAGAAGCTACTACATACCCAGGTGGAAGGCTCATGTACACTTCCTCGGCTAACTCTCCATGAAGAAATGCATTCTTGACATCAAACTGTCGAAGTGGCCAGTTTAAACTAGCGGCAAATGAGAGCAGAACACGAATAGTGTTCATCTTGGCAACAGGAGCAAATGTTTCATCGTAGTCTATACCATATGTCTGAGTAAACCCCTTTGTTACAAGGCGTGCTTTGTACCGATTCACTGATCCATCTGCATTATGTTTCACAGTAAACACCCAACGACAACCTACAGCCTTCTTACCTTGTGGTGGAGACACAAGTTGCCAAGTACTGTTCTTCTGCAATGCCTCCATCTCTTCCTCCATTGCCTTCCTCCACTTTGGATCCCCCAACGCATCCTGCACTCTGTTAGGTACTGATACAGCAGATATTTGATTCACAAATGATTCATATGACTTAGACAACCTCCTAGTGGACATATAATTGGCTACTGGGTATTTTGATTTGGCTGTAAGAGTAGGTTCATATCTTTTGGCTGATTGACCTCGAGTGGTCCTATTTGGTAACACATATTGCTCAACATTAGACTCACTATTACTAGTACCAGTGGATGGACATACCTCAAATGAGTGATCTTCAGTACCAGGAAGTTGTGGGTCAGGGGTAGAAGTGATGGTAGGAGGGGCAGTTGTGTCTTCAACTGCATTCTCAATGATTGAAACTGGTGTCTGGATGTCTGGAGCTTCTGCTTCTGGAGATGATGAGTTGATGCTCTCAACTGGATCCGTCAAAATACCTCCTGCTTGTGTGACTTCCACTCCTCCCTCTGATTCCTCCCCCTCTCCATAATACAGCTCTTCAAAATATGAATTCTCCCCCTGAAGAGCTGTATCCGAAGGGGAAAAATAACTCATGTCCTCAAAGAAAGTAACATCCATAGTGACATAGTACCTTCTGGTAGGTGGATGATAACATTTGTACCCTTTCTGATAGCCTCCGTAACCAACAAACACACACTTAAGTGCCCGGGCATCCAACTTAGACCTTTGGTTTTTAGGGACATGGACAAAAGCAACACAACCAAAGACACGAGCTGGAAGATTATGAAATGAAGGTAAGGAAACATGAGATGCAAGAACTTCAAATGGAATTTTTCCCTGAAGGACACTGGATGGAAGACGATTGATGAGATGAGAGGAAGCATGTACGGCATCGCCCCAAAGATACTTAGGCATATGAGCACTAAAGAGAAGGGCACGAGCCATATCAAGTAAATGACGGTTTTTCCTTTCAGACACACCATTTTGTTCTGGTGTTTGTGGACATGTAGTTTGGTGAACGATCCCATGGGTTTTGAAAAACTCTTGGAAAACATGATTAACATACTCTCCCCCATTGTCAGAACGAAGGACTTTAATGGTGCTATGATATTGTGTTTGAACAAGAGTGCGAAAGGTTTGAAAAGCTGGAAATACTTCATCTTTGGTTTTAAGAAGAGCAACCCATGACAATCTCGTACAATCATCAATAAACAACACAAAGTATCTCATACCTAATACCGTGGGTTCTCTAGAAGGTCCCCAAACATCAGAATGAATCAACTCAAAAGGAGTAACACTTTTATTAGAAATACTAGGAGAATAAGTAGCACGATGACTCTTTGCCAAAACACATGTTTCACAATGTAAAATAGACTCATCCACACCAATAAACAAAGTAGGCATGGTTTTTCTCATAAGACTAAAAGAGGGATGCCCTAAACGGCGATGCCACAACCAAATTTCACTTAGCTTATCAGAATTCGAAGTCAAAGCGGTGCGAGACTGTGCTCCTGGTTTCTCTCCTGCATATGTCTGATCCAGATGGAATAACCTGCCCCTCAGATACCCCCGACCGATTATCTCCCTGGTGAGAAGATCCTGAAAAATCACATACATAGGATAAAAGGTTACGGAGCATTTAGACTCAGTATTCAACTGGGGAACAGATATCAAATGGTGAGACAAGTCAGGCACATATAACATATTATGAAGTTCCAAGGTGGGAGTAATACGAACTGACCCTGACCCTAACACAGGAAAGGCCTCACCATTGGCATTGGTTACATAGGACACGGGTTGGGAAGACAATTCAGTAAAATACGATTTGTCATAAGTCATATGATCGGAGGCACCAGAATCAATAATCCATGTATCAGAACCAACAAAGTTAGAAACCTTTAAAGCCATACCAATTTTACCTCGACCAGTTATAGAGGCTGTAGGAGTAGCTCCACCAGCTGTATGATGATCTTGGCCAGTCACTCCATAGAAATCTGGTTCTTGGACCAATTGAACCGCAGCTGCTTTCCCTTTGGGACGAAAACCTTGATTTTTAGGTTTAAGGTGTGGATGCAACTTCCAACAAGTCTCCCGAACATGCCCAAGATCGGTGCAATAAGAACATTGAGGACGAGGGCGGTTAGTAGAGCCTTGTGGGAAACCTTGCTGATGAAGTGGGGCTGAACGCTGTTGCTGAAGGAAAGGTGCCCGTGACTTAGCCTGAACGGCTAGGCTAGATACTTCAACCTGTGCATGTTTGACACTTTCCTGCTGAGACTCATCTTTGCGGATGTATGTAAAAGTTGTGTTCAAACTAGGAGGGTCTGTCATTCTAAGCAATTCTCCCTTCGCACTGTTATGCTTCTCATCAAGCCCTCTCAGGAATACATGAACCCTTTCTAGTTCCTTCTCCTTCTGGTACCATACAAGATCTTCCTGATTCTTGATCTTACAAGGACGCTTCTGATCGATTTCAGCCCATACATTCTTCAGCTTGGTGAAATACACAGCTACTGGTTGCCCATTCTGTTGCATACTAGTAGCCTTACACATCAATTCGTGAACCTGTATAAAATCAGACTCATTGGTATACAGATCCCCCAATGTCTTCCATATTGTTTCAGCAGTCTCACACTCTTCCACCAACTGTAAAACATCTTCAGTCATGGCTTTGAAGAGGAGAGCCATCACAGATCCATCATCATCCTCCCACTTAGCAAAGGCATCCACATCTGCCTCACTAGGAGCTTTGGTTGTTCCATTCACATGCCCCATCTTGTGGATGCCACGAAGATGGACAGACATAATCTTCTTCCATGTTCGAAAATTGGTACCATTGAGTTTCAGACCACCAAAAGAACCACCATCTGAACTTCGAACAGAAACCTCAATCTTTTGGACCTCATTGATCTTAGAACTCTGTCCTTCACTATCATCACCACCCATTGCAGCAATAAAATTATACAATCACAGAATATGCAGCGGAATGAAAGAGACAGAACCAAAAAATAGTATAACGTGCAGATGTTTTTCCTTTTTTTTTTTTTTTTAAAACCTGTCGCAGGTTGACTGGGTTTACTGATTTCTCCCTGACAGAGAGAAACTGATGGCTTGAAGATGGAGGTCGACAGGTCCAGGCTGAAGAGGGACCGAATGGATGAGAACTGATCGGTCTCTAGGTGAAACGAAGGCGATCTGCTCTGGGCGGAGGACGAGAACTGATGTCGGCGATTGGGAATGGAGCAGCTTGCGACGGAGCTGAGAAACCTGACGACGGACCAACGACAGGATGCGAGCGATCGGGCTGCAGCCGGGTCCAGGCGACGGGTCTGATGCTGGGTCTGATACGACGGAGGACGAACGACGATCTGGTCTGATGCCGGATCTGTTGTAGAAGTTCCAGACTAAGGTGATTGGGTCTGAACAAGGACGAACGACGATCTGGTCTGATGCTGGGTCTGATACGACGGAGGACGAACGACGGAGGACGAACTACGATCTGGTTTGATGCCGGATCTGTTGCAGAAATTCCAGACGAAGGTGATTGGGTCTGAACAAGGAAGACAACGGCGGTCTAGTCTGGAGACGAAGCCGGTCTGATCGATGGAGATGGCGGGTCTGATGACGTTGACGGTCTGGTCTGATGATGTTGACGGTCTAGTCTGGAGATGAAACCGGTCTGATCGATGGAGATGGCGGGTCTGATGATGTTGACGTCCAAGAAAGGTTTGGATGAGAGATAACGACGGAGAATAACGCCGTTTAAGGAAAAAACAATAACCCTAACAATGGGGTTTTTGAATTAATTCCTTGAACTAAGAAAATTAAAAGTAGAAAATAAGAGACAAAATCCTCTCGGATCTTTGCTCTGAAACCAAGTCAAATAAGACGAGATATAGAGAGTGAATTTTCTGATGATTTATTCATCTCACAGTGGAGGTATATAAAGAAGTTTACAGGGATATAACAGGTAAGTACTAACTACGAAATAATTACAATATATTACAATATATTCTACTCCTAACGTTAAACTATGACTCACGCTAACACACTTTGTGAAGCTTATAGGGTCTTAATTGATATTGAGAAGCGTGGATGGTATAACAAGCATGGAAAGCAATGCATACCACAAGACTTCAGGGTACACAGTTACTGTGTATACGAGATGGTTTATGGGGGCGAATGTTTAAAAGATTACATTGGTGAATTTGCTTTGACTACTTTCTCATCATGTCTTGAGATGTAAGAAGAGACAAAGGATCCTGAAGGCTGTAAGAAGAGACAGAGGATCCTGAAGTCCGTAAGAAGAGAGCTTTGGAGAAGACATTGCTGAAGGGAAGGCATGACAAGCTCACAAGAATTATGACAGATTGCATTTAACCATATGCTGATCATCATATTTGATGAGTTTGAAAATTCAGTAGATTCAGAAGCTCGCACCTATCAACAGCTACCTTTGGAGAGTGTCTTCTTCTTCTTCTTCTTCTTATTATTTATTTATTTTTTTTTTAAAATTTGGACACTGTCTTCTTCATACACTTGGTATTATATACATGACTAAAGCTGAAAAAAAAAACTTAAAGAAGAGGAGGAATTCAGGGGAACAATGACAAGATCCGACCCAGAATTTCATCCTGAAATTCCAGGTGGCCCTACGGGGTTCACTTTTCGAAAAAGTTCAATAGAACTTTCCCAAAAATAGACAACCCTAATCTGCAAAGAATTTAAACCACACTTCTAAGTATGCCATCCTTATACTCCTGGAGCCATCCTGCTCCCCAAATACCAACAACTTCATTTTCACATTAAGCAAAAATATTTAGGTTATCAGAGCAACTCTAAAATAAATGAAAAGAGGATAAATGATCGATAGATGCTACGATGCGGAAGTAGTGCTAGCTATGCCTCAACTCCATGTACACCCGACCTCGACTAATCTAGCCTGCAAACTGGGCATTTGAAACCAAATGGCACATGAGAAAAATAATTTAAAAGCACGTTAGAGTGAGTGAACAAAAAATAAATGTCTCACAAATATTTGAAGTAAAAAGAAATTATACTTTTCCCTCAAGTATTTCTTTTAAAGTCTCATGCATGCAATTTTTGTAAAATAACCTTTCAAGCTAATTTATACAACACTTTTGCAATTTATTTAATAAAGCTCGAAACTCCAACAAAATGTGTCAGCCTCGCTGACCAATAAATAATCATACTAGCCTTGCTAGCCAAAAATATCAAAATACAATACGGGGAAGATAATTTGCCATATAGGTGAGCCTCTCGGGCTCGGGTGATAGCCCTTCAGGCTAAAGTACTCACATACTCCCGTTATATACCCACACGCCACTAAGTGTAGCGATTAGGATACTGGGGTTTAAAATTACCGTCATAAAGACTTGTAACCAGCGCCCCTAGCTAGGCTACCCTCACTAGATAGCCATTGTGGCTCGCAAGGGCGGACAGGCTTCGGTGATCCAATCACCTCGCCACAAAGGTGAACTCAATGCTAGCATGATAAAATCACCCAGTATGGCATAAGAAATTCGAAAACCAATAAATCCATAAAGCTTCCCCAAATTCTTCTAAGAAAATAAAATATATTCCAATGACGTGGCCCCGCACAACCAAATATTCTCAAATTCATAAATAAGTCGACGAGAATAATAAGTATAAATAATTTCATCGAAAATCTCATCTCCGATAGTATTCCAGATTCTAAAAATCAACGAATAAAATATAATATTGAATTACGGAAATCACATTGGAAAATAATTTCTAGAAAATCACATAAATCACATTTTCAAATAATAATCATATATCAGAGATAAATATCAAAAGCTCAATATCCAAAAAATTGTATCACAAATCTATTTCTCAAATCATAATCGGGATAAATCATAATTAATCTCCGAAAATCAATTCATATTCTCAAAAACAAATCATAAATCCAAATTCGACCATAATAAGTTCATATCCGAAATTCATATGGAAAAACCAATACCAAAATTATAAAATCCAAAACAAAATATCATGCTCGCTAAATAAAACGATAATTAAATAAATCAATAATTTCGAAATAACTGCATGCATCATTATTTAAAACAAAAGTCCACACACAGTATACGGCTAAGCTTGCCGTTTATTCAAAGTTTCCTCAAATGGAGGTTCCTCACGTCCTGTACAAAAATAATCGCGCGTAAACAAAATAATTACAGGACGGAAATTAACTTTACGATAATTAAAACGAATTTCTAATCGTCTCCTTTAATCTCTACTCCTTCAATTCTCCTTAGATTTAATCCAAACTTCACCTACAAATTCTATTCATCGATTTACAAATTCTAAGACAAATTCCAGAGAAATCCGACGGTCAGATTCTCGTAAATCGATAATCGAAACTCTTAATTTTCAGAAATTCATAATAAATTCAACACTTTACCAAACTTCATATATAAGCTCAACAATATTTGTAGGATTTAATGGCCTTAAAATCGAAGTCATATAGCAGCTGGAAGCGTCGCCACGGGCCAGCCACAGTGGCGGCGCGTGGGATTCACACGCCACCGCCACCAACTCTAATAGCCGCCAAATTTCATGTACAACACCGTCTCAACATTTCCAACAAATTTCTCAACTGTGGAAAAGTCAGAAAATACCTCTAAGTGGCCGAACAATTAAGCAATCCGGAGTACAGTGACATTTTCCAATTATGCTTTCTTCTTCCACGCTTCGATTCTGGGCAAAGGCTTGGGGAGGATGATCTACGTCTCAAGCCGCTTCTGATCGGCCAATGTTTGCCGGTTTTGGTGGCCGGGATCTGGAGAACTCGGCGTTGACCCATTTTGCTACAGTGAACTTCCATGGCTTGGTTCTTCGTTTTCCGGCCAAGCCTCGGCAAGCTACCACCGCAGGCGTGGTCAGGAGGAGGAGAGGAAGCCAACGGTGGTCGCGGTTCACTTCCAGGTGGTTGGGTTTGCTGTCAGTTGCGGTGAACAGTTGTGGTTGAAGAGAGAGAGAGAGTTGCAGAAGTGAGAGGGAGCACGGGGGAGGAGAGAGAGAAAAATGGGAGTTACCGAGCTCCCACAGTAAAAATTCAAATATATACCATCCATCATCTACAGTAACTTCTGTATTTCTCTTATAACTTTTGCATACTAACTTTGATTTTTACGATCCAAGAATGCATGCGTTCGGTTTAACGTCCTCTACAACTTTTGTGAAGAACATTTTCTCAAAATTTGGCCCGAACAAAAAGTCAATTTTTAGGACCCCCTAAAAGTTCGAAACGAAGCTAAAAATTTAAATAACTCTCATTTACCGTCCGAAATACCTGTAAATCTATAAATTTAGATTTGGGTCGTAACAAACAAGCTGGATCAAAATAAAAGGCCCCAAAGGATTCGAGATGAGTTCGCAAATACATGCAGCTAAAGAGGCTGAACGTGTAGTGGCACGACTAGATTGTACAAACCTTTCTCAACATGACAAGGAAGAAGATTTAGGGATTTTTTTGTTGTCAGACGTATGTAGCTAGGAGTTTTATTTTTAAGGTAGGAGTTGTTAGTATGCGACTAATTTTGTGCGTCATGTTTAAGTGTTTTTGTTGAATGTATTGTGTTTGATGAAATTTTTTATAACTTATTACGATCTTTTCACCTTGCCAGAGGGTCTTTTATTGCAAGGTAATAACCACCAAAGAGACTTTAATGCTGGGTCTAAACTCATTGGTTCCATGGTGGTATCATTGGTGTCCAAAAAAAAAAAAGGCATTGAAAATTAAATCTGCAATATGCTAGAGCTAAGTGTTGTTTCCTTAAGTTTCCGTACATAATTTTTCTTGGAGGTTAGATATGATCAAGTTTAGTTCATCAAACTCAACTCCTGTTAATTATATGGTCACTATACTCTCGAAAGGGTGTTCAAACTTTGAAATAAAAATTCGTTTATACTTATGTGATCAAACCAACCCTATACCTTCATAGCATGGATTTGTGTAAGAACCCAATTGGACATATCATCTAATAAACAATAATTATATGTGATGTCTTACAAATAAATCAAAGGATCATATATGCAGTAAATCAGTGGCTATAATGTTGTGATTAATATTATAGATTATGAGCCTAATAAAAGATATTATATATGTCTTAAAGGATATGAAAACAAGTGACTTAACCACTAAGGAGGTGCATATGGAAAGTGATAGATTCTCTTTGATGGGTGGATTCTATCACATGACAACTATATAAGTCAAGGTCCTTGTTTCTCCCAGTACTAACTGGTTCACAAGTAATCTTGCCGCATTGAGAGGTATAACAAATCACTGTTGGAGAGAGCAGAAGACTTTGTCTTACCGAATCCTTATTTGGAGACGATGGACTCCATAAATATTCATTTTATCTACGAATATTTTTAGTCAATCAAAATGTTTTTGTACTTGTATCTCTATCTCTATGCAGATTATGACATGTTCGTATTTATTTTATGATCTTACAATTTGGGCTTTTAAGAAGCTTTATCTTTGATGGTAAGAGGGACTTGAAGAAAACATACATGATATGCATTTTTTATTTCGTGCCATGTAAGATACATACATGATATGCAACCACATTTACGACAATGTCCATTTAAATACTTCAGAAGTAAAATTCGCATGCACGAGCACGGCCCTTCCGCACGCACGGGATGGCTAGTAGTTTATTATAAGACAATATTCTCCACATTCTTGTCAAAGACTTTTAGGTAGTTGCTGGACACGTGTCTTGGCAGTGGTTAGCGAAGCCTATCCTATAGAAACGTAATTTATTCCGAACCCTGTCCATCGAAAACCTTATTCTAAACCCGACCCGAACCGGCTCACAATCAAAAGGACCATTCATCAAGTAGCTACTCTGCCATTTCCCACATCACAACACCCTCCCCCGCCAATTTGATAACTCTCTCCGTCTCAGACAAGGCCGGCGACGTTACGTCGCTTTCTCATCGCCACTCTCAGACGCCCCAATATCCTCTCTCTTCAATGCCCACCTCTCTCCTCCCTCCACGTAATCCCTGACCCCTCATTTCCGTTCACCCTCCCGTTACTCTATCACCGCCTCATATCCGCCTCCTCCGGCCAAAACCCTCCGGACTCATTCGGAACCCGAACCCGAACCCCACTGGAGAAGCAATTCGAAACATGGGTCCAGAAACTCAAACCCGGATTCGGCCACCCGACGTCGACGAGGCCCTGAAAGCCCAATCGGATCCCGACCTCGCTCTCGACATTTTCCGATGGACGGCCAAGCAGCGCAACTACAAGCAAGCACAACTGCACAACCACTCCACCTACCTCACGCCGGCTGTACCGCCACGCCGAAACCCTACTTGAGGAGGTTGCTCCGGAGCTTGTAAGATAACTGTCCCAGTCTATAACTCCATTATTCGATTCTGTTGTGGAAGAAAGATCCTCTTCAATCGTGCTTTTGATGTGTACAAGAAAATGTTGAATATAGAGAATTGTAAGCCCACATTGGAAACCTATGCATTGCTCAGGAGTCAGGAGGTTTAATAATATCACTGTTTGCCATGTGTATTTGCGGTCGGTAAGGTCGTTGTCGAAGCAAATGAAGGCCTCTGGTGTGATACAGGATACTTTTGTGTGTGAATATGATCATCAAGGCTTATTCCAAGTGTTTGGAAGTAGATGAAGCACTTCAGGTTTTTCGGGAAATGGGGTTGTATGGATGTGAACCGAATGGTTATACTTATGGTTACGTTGCTAAAGTGTTGTGTGAGAAAGGGAGAGAACGTCAGGGTTTAGTGTTTTACAAGGAAATGAGAGGAAAGGGTTTGGTGCCTAGCAGTAGTACTTATATGGTTGTAATTTGCAGTCTTGCTCTGGAGTGGAGATATGAGGATGCGACTGATGTGGTGTTTGATATGTTGAGTAATGCAATGTCTCCTGATTTGTTAACTTACAAAACTTTATTGGAAGGATTGTGCCGGGATGGAAAAGGTGAGGTGAGGAGGCATTTGATCTACTAGAGACTTTCAGGAGCAGGGATAGAGCCATGAATGAAATGGCATACAAGACATTGTTAAATGCATTGCATTTTGTAAATGGGGAGTAGTTCAATACATGTCCCCTGAGTTCAGTTCAAGACTTGTATTAACTATCCTTGGTTGGATTCATATATGAGATTTGAATTTATTAACTTATGAGAATCCCAGTTTTGATTATATGGTGAGCAAATGCTCGGTGGGTGTAGTAATGTGAATATGCCACAATGTTACAATAATGTATTAACATGTAGTGATGCTCTGCTTTCGGTGTCTCTCTCTAAATCCCTAGGTGAGGATGAGTTGGGATTGCTCAGGCTGCTAGTGAAAGTTAATTTCTGTAGTGAAAGACATCAAAAGACAGACACCAGCCCAGTTTTGGCTACATTTAGACTGTTGTGCACAACATAGTTTCTGCATTGCTCAAGGTGGATGGTTTTCAGTTTTGCTGAGAAGATTTTGGAACCTCAAGGACCATTACACCAGTCGTTAATGGAGACGGAACTGAGTAAACTTTTCTTGAGATGCAGTGATCTGATAGTTAACCTTTGAGATGTTTACCCTGCAATGTTTTCAGTTTGACATTGGATATCAAAGTAAGAGGATACCATTTATTAAACTTGACATTCTTGGACATCCTGGTGAATCTGATTGTGTCATCCACTGAGATTTGAAGATTGTATAAGAAGTTGGTACTGTTTTTACCATGCCCTTCAAGATTGTTGATCAGATTTTTACTCAACTTGAGAGGATTCATGTAAGTTCATATTATTCTTTTCTGTTATTAAATGCGTTGCATAAATAATTATGCTGTATCAGTGAAATTTTCAGCATATTGAAACAGTTATTGCCTTTCTTGTTGGTTCCTACTGCTTTTGTACTCTAAAATATCAGATTCTATGTCCAGAATCAATTGATTTATGTCTTTGAACCTCTCTTTGGTCCTCACTTTGGGTGATCTAGGTGAGAATCCGTGGCACTGCATGTGGGTGGTCACTGTTCATGTACGTGTACATAGATAGTATATGCAATAACACACACATACGGTGTTTGAGTGTTTCCCAGGTATGATGTTTTAACTAACTAGTTGCTGTAGTTTGAAAGCAACTCACCAATTACATTTGGTAATTTAATTAGATACAAAACGTAAACAGCATAATACAGGGACACATTGTTGACTAGTTATGGTTAGTAGTTGAAACCTTTGCTTGAAGTAGCAGTTTGTATATGTGTGCGTCTGCTGTGAAGTGAGAGGTTTGAGGTGTAGTTACATTATTCAACATGTTCCAGTTCTGCATCTGGATGACCTCACAAGTTTCATGCTCCGCCACTAAAGAAAATAGATTTAACTTTTTCAAGCTTTCGTCATTCAATCTCATCTTCTACCTTATTTACATACTGCAATTTTTCAAATACTACTGCTCAGTACTCACCATAGGATTGCCACTTTAATGATAGAGAAGATGATTACCATTTTTGTATGGTCTCATTGTGTCCTGTATTTCTGTTGGGAGAAATTCATACTTTCTCCGTAATCTGTTCAAGTGTTTTCTCTAAGTCTTATATGTTCTTATTACTCTCCCCTTCTTGCTAGCTCAAATAACTCAGGTTTACACTGCAAAAAAAATAACTATCAGACGCTTTCTTTCCACTATTACCCTGAAGTAGCTGCTTGTCTGATGTCAACTAACACTTGAAAATGTAAGCCTAGTGGCTCACAAAATAAAAGCATGGAATTTATAGCATTTTCTTAGCAGCTTTTTCTTTTCTTTGAACGTTTCGGTGAATGGTCTTGTGCAGTTATGTATTAAAGACAACTGAAGCTTCTTTTGGTCCGAAAAGACAGCAGAAGCTATCTCATTCTGAATTTTTTTTTCTTTTCCTGAGCTCGTATATATGCAAGTTTATTTGGTTGTTCTGGTGTAAATTATTTCTGTGTTAAGATCATACTGATATCGGCCTAGAGCAGTTTATTCACTGGTATCTCAACAATAATCAAATATGATTACGTGTTGTCTCATCTTGGATGCTAAAATCACAAAATGAGTTGAAATACTGCTCAATAGTTTAAGGATACATGCACTTGAAAACAAGGGAAAAGACCCTGGACATGCTATAAATGGATATTTAAAACCCCACAAAGAGAAAAAATGAATGAATAAAAAACTCATAACCTAGGCTAATAATGAAAGAATTGAAGAAACAATAGTCGACTTATAGCAGGACTAGATAACAATGGGTCCACTTAAAAACTACTCTTGTTCCAGTAAATCTGGATCCTCTTGCTTGTATGTTTGAAAGACAAGAGAACTGTGGAAACATATATAGGAATTCCTTGAAGAATTTAATCATTGATGGTTTCTGTATATAATCTGAGTAATGCGTTTCAACTTTGAGTCAGTTGACAGTGTGATTTCCTCAATGCATAAATTCTTGCCTTTATTGAAGCTATTCATGTTGCCAAGCTGAGAGAGTGGCAATATTTATGGGTCGAAACGGACTCGGCGATTGTTGTCAGGTACTTTGAGAACCCGAGTTTAATCCCTTGGCGTATGCGGGGGTCTTGTGGTTGAATGGTATTGTAATAGTAAAACAAATGCATGTTCGGGCCACCCACATCTTTCGAGAAGGGAACGTTCCGGCGGACGTGTTGGCCAACTACAGAGGGTCTCATGACCGTGCTCACACCTGGACTGGTCATCATGCCCTACTCCTACCTGGACTTCTCTGCCAGAGTTTTTGGCTCCTGCTTATGGTGGTGACTTCTCATCATGTCCTACCTGCAGGTTTCATTAAGTGTCTGTTCTTCAGTTCATGCTTTGTATTTGTTTAGTTAATCTTGTTTTGTCACGGAACTTTCTAGATTGTTCCTGTGTCCCTTTTCATGTTTGTATATTTACATAGGTTTGGCTTTGGTTTTATCATCCATCCTATTTGTACCTTTTCTTTACATCAATAAAATTTGAGAGAGGACGATGAGTTAGTCATTTTCTCGCTTCCATTAGAAAAAAAAAAAGCTCTCTACAGTAATGCCGTAACAGAGGTAGGGACCCGGGGAGAGAGAGAACTTACTAGAAGATAAACCATTACGAGAATTTGATGTCATAAGCCCAGACCTTGTAACCAACAAATCACTAGCTTATTTCAATTCACCGTAGAATGATTTTAAACTAAATCTCAATTAATCAAAAAGTCATATATATTACCCATGAATTAAATTTACAATACTAGATAAAGAAAACCCTCAAATTAGAGAAAAAGATCATTTCATATGACTGAAGTCAGTGGCGGATTCAGGATTGAAGCCTTTGGTGGACTTGGATTTTTTTTGAAATTAGGGTTTGGAACCCAGCTTAACTGGGAGGCTCAGCCTAACCGGTGAATTTCGAGTTTTGGGTCGTTTATAAGTCTTATATCAATTTCATGTATTATGAAGAATCTCGATGGTGGGAGAAAATTTCATTAATTAAAAAAAAGGTACATCTAGTCAGTGGGGACGTAGTAAGCCTTGCCCCTCAAATGCATAACCACTTTTCATAATAACTAATTTAACATAACATAAAGCCACAATATAAACCATAATTTTATATGCACAATGAAAAGAAAAGAAAAAAGTACCTTTGATTTTAGCTACTCAGCCTACTCTAATAATGGACTCAAGCTTTTTTTTTTTTTATTATTATTAATGGACTCAAGCTTTTGCCATTCATTTTGTGTTCCAGTTCCAATTCATAGTGTCATTAACAATTAAACAAACAAACAGAAAGAAGCCTCCTATTTAAAGCACAAACTTGATTAGCACAACATCTTATAAATTAAAGCCAATATATCAACGAATAAGAAAAAGCTAAACTGCTAAAGCCCACACATTTCTCATAAACAATCACAAAAGCAATACAAGCCATTAGCCAATGAAGCCATCAAAATACACAGAACAGTGCTTTTAGATCTCTCTAAATTCAATAGAACGTACCATATTTCCCGATGATTCCAGCCTTCTTCTCTCTCTTAATCTGCAACAAAAACAATCACCATTTCTTAGTGTTGATACCAAAAAAATCACAAGACATGTCGTACGCATGTTAACCCCAAAAGGGTAATACACATCCAAACCTCATTCAGAAAGACAAAAAGTTACTTATTGAACTTTCATGCCACGCATGTGGACCCAAGCCACAACTACGCTCCTGGACCTTGCAGAAGTGGGTGTGGTGTGAAAGGTTACGGAAACACATAATGCTCGTGTATTGATTTAGTGTCGTTGGTGATTCGGTTTTGGGCCCGAAATCCAAGCCCAGTGACTTAATTCAAGAACGAAATGGTGAACATGAGAATTGGGTCAGCCTCTCCTTTAAAACCTAAAGTCCATGTCAGAAAAACCCAACTTCCCTTTTCTTCTTCTTCTTCCCATCTTACCTCCCTCCCCTGCAGCAATCTCATATCTCACATTTTCCCTGTAGCAACCTAGTACACAGAGAGTTAGCCAAAATCCCTAAGTACCATTGATTCCTTTTATTAGTCATTGAAAGGGAAAATCTCGTGACCAGTTAAGAGATATCCTCCTCTGTCTTAAACAATGAGCCCACAGTTCCCAAGCTTCCTAGTCCACCTCGTTCCAGGATTTGCGTCACTGCAGCTGCTTTGCTGCAATAGCTGTCTATTGTTACAATGACTGTGTCTTCCTCCCAAAACTTTATTTCTCAAGTAAGCTTCTCCTTCCCTGGATTCAGGGCATGAATTGTGTGTGGATTGAAGAAGAAATGCTTTACCTATAAACCGTGTGTTCTTAATAGAGTCTATATAAAGGAATCCCTATAGCAAATCAAGACGACAAGCTTTCAAGCATAAGTCTAGCTTTCAGCCATTTTCCCAAACTCTTATTCAAACCAATTTCCAGAACTCCAAATCCAAAATTCTTCCAATTCTCTCACCGCAGTGTGTTTCTAGCTCCCACACCATGCTTCACGCTGTGAAGCCCTATTTCTTTTTCCTATGATCTGAATCACATACAAAGTCTTCCCACTAATCAAATTATTGGGCTGATTTTGGCATAGTCGATGTTTAATTCAAAAAGGACCCTCACACTTAGAAATGAGCAACTTTTCTAGATTACCAAATCAATTTGAACTAAATTCATCAAAACAACTATGTATTCACTAATTGAATCAAATCCTAGCTCTAGCTCAATAGAAGCTTAAGCCTTTACTGCCATAGATTTAGTGAAAACTTGAAGAACTTTCAGTCGAGAGAGAGAGAGAGAGAGAGAGAGAGAGAGAGATTCCATGGTTGTGGATAGCACATTAGCAGCTATCCCTCTTTTGACAGCAACCTTCATTCTTCAATCCACAAATCTTCAATCCACTACAACATATGAAATTGAATTAACCCTAAAAATTGCCCCGAATTGGATTGGTTCAATTAAACAAAAGTGAACTTACATTGAATTCATTTCCCCAAATTGAAAAGGGAGAGTAAGAGAAGTAGATACGACTTGATCTCTGAGAGCAGTGGATAAGGGCAGAGTCGCAGAAGGCGAGAGGAGGAGGAGGAGAGACTGGAATATGACGCGTTCGAATAGGCCGTAGTCTTCAGAACAAACTTCGAGTTTAAGAGGTGGGACTCGGGAGTGCTTCAAGTGGGCTTCACTGTGGACTATACCCAATTTAAAAATAAAAAAAGTAAACATCTAATTTTTTTTTTTAAGTCCAAATATCTCGGGCGGGCTTGAGCCCCCTCCCCACTTTCTACCTAGATCCGCCACTAGCTAAAATTGAATCTCCTAGAGAAAATAGCGGTTACAGATTGAAAAACACAAAAACAAGAGTTAAAATCGAAGAGAAATTTACCTGAAGGACAGCACAATGAGATCTAAAACGGTTGGAGATAGTCGGATGCAATCGAAAATGACTGCAGATGGTCGAAAATTGGACGGAACAGGTACGATTAGATTAGCAAGATGAATGTCTCAAGCTTTTGCGTTGTGAGAGAAATAAGAAGCTGAATTTATTTTATGATACTATTCTAACTGAATTTGATATCTATCTCCGATAGGAAATGAGATTTCCGGCCCAATTATATATGGGCCTCCAAACATGGCAAGTAATCAGATTTAATTTATATTTTTCTATCCAGTATTTACAGAAGGAAAACAGACATGGACCATGATTGATTGCTAAAGTGCGAAGGATAGAACCAGCCTCGATGGGGCCTCTCTCCTTGACCAACTCATTAAACCAATTAAATATTCTACTTAATTCAAACTAGCAGGGTCCACCCACTATGTGGGTGGAGAGAAGTTAAAGATAGTGAAGAGAAGCTTTGAGTACAACTATCAACTTTTTTACTATTTCTTTTATTTTTATTTTTTTGTTTTCTAATTTACAATTTACGATATTATTCATATTGATTGATTATATATTAGAGTTTTTAATATATAAAGGTTAAATTGGTAAAAAATTTCAATTCTGGAGAGCAACCTCTCTTCTTTTAATAATAATATAGATAATCAATTCATTATATATTAGTTTACCTAAGTTGCACTGCACAGACCTTAATTAGCTTAACCCTGAGAGTCTGAACGCTCACTTCATATCATTCTGAACTGTGATACTCTGCAACCAGTGATCGACAATGAGAATAAACCATGGCGCCTTGATTCTTGTTCTGCTGCTTTCAGTGCTACCTTTTCGCACCATCAATAATGCTCAGCCTACCACGCGATCAGGTTCATCAGGATCATCTTCGTCGTCACCACCACCACCAGAGAACAACAAGAGCCATGCGATTAGCAATGATGCCAACAAGCGATACAAAATCGTATCTCTGATATTGGGTTCACTGGTTCTGATTTCTTTCTGTGTGGTTGGAATTATTCTCCCTTGCTTTTACGAAAGTATATGCTCTTGTGTCAACAAGCTCTGTCCTCGTCGGAACGGTCTAGATCAGGCCGTCATCGAGACCTTCCCTGTCTTAAACTACGCCACCGTCAAAGGCCTCAAGGAAGAATCAGCACCGGAACTAGAGTGTGCTGTGTGCCTCAATGAGTTTTCGGACGACGAAACCCTGCGTGTGTTGCCATGCAACCATGTTTTCCATCCCTGGTGCATTGATGCCTGGCTGGCCGATAATATAACCTGTCCGGTGTGCCGGGCCAAGAACTCGCGTCATGGTCGTGATTCAAAGCCAGACGTACGAGTTGGTGAGCCAATCACCGATGGTTCGAACCAGCAGGTGGAGCTTAGTGAAGGCCAAGGGGACGCCGGCGCGGATGTGGTGGTTAATGTTGAGAATGAAGAAGAGAGTGGCGAAAATTGTAGGGACAATTACACGTCGAGATTGCCGGAAGAAGTGAGGAGGCAGCTAATAATTCCAAATTAATGGATAAGTGTTCATCTCATAATGATCGATGGACCATAAATGGTAGCTTAACTAGGGAAATTAGTAGAAGGTGGGAAATTTGCTGAGTTTCTGATGAAATTAGTACAGCCAATATGAATAGTCCTGTTTTATTAATTACTATTCTCGATCTGTACGTAGTTACCTTTCCATTAAATTGAGATTTCATGTTAAGACCCAGTGGTCTACAATTTTTCTCTGTTGTCAACAGTGTTAAGGTTTTTTTTTTTTTTTTTTTTCCTCCTGCACTGTCACAGTCCGATGTGAACAGAACAGAAAACCAGAGCATATATGTGGTTGAACTGTTAAAGTAGAACCATCAATGGTCCCCAACCCCGTCTATGTGAACAGAATCAGAGCATGCAAGCTAAGCTTTTCTTGTAGAACTAAAACTCGCTGTGGCTTGTGACTAGACCATGTGAGCTATTACTCAACGTTTCTATTTAAGAGTAATTCCCATGCCCTATATGATCCTATATGATCATATTCAAGTCAGCAGTATGGTTGAAGTTGCCATTCTTGTGTAATCTATAATTACCATTCGGAAGATGATGAATCCATAATTGGAATCTTAGAGTTTTCTTCTGTTCTTTAGTTTTGCATATTAAGGCTTGCACTACCGAGGATTCGGTTCAAGGGTCTACATGCGAACTGTAATTTTGGAGCTTCACCATGGATTACCACTGTTGGAATTTATGTTTCTGTTGAAGTTTTTGCGGTTGGAGAGTATTGATCTCCATCGTTAGTTTTTTTTTTTAATTGCTATTTTTGCTGTGCCTCATACTTTTTTATTGGACTTTTCAGCATTTCTTTGTATTTTTTTTCTTAGGCCTCTATTGTAAATTTTCTAAATCTAATGAAATCTCATTGGACCAAAAAATAGAAAAATGTATGAAGGTTTTGAGTTTAATTTTACACTCTTCCTCGTTTGATTAAGACAGAAAGGAAACGTAGGCGTGGCACCAGAGACTAGGTAATATCGCTATAGCAATTTCATCAATTTGTATGCAATGACATATCATAGATCTTTATATATATATATATATATATATATATATATCAGGAATTCTAGTCCATGATTGATTGCAAATTATAGGGATTTTGAATGTTGGATATTTTACCTTAGAATAGCGCATTAAGCAAAGTAAATATTCCCACCAAATTCAATTATTTAACTAATATTAACTACTTATTGGCTAAACCTTCTCCCGCTCTCACCTTCACTATCAGAGATCTTTGTATAAATCAGGAACCCTACTCCATGATTTATTGCAAATTATAGGGGATTCTGAATGTTGGATATTGTGCCTTAGACCTAGCACAATAAGCAAAGTAAATATTCCCACCAAATTTAATTATTTAACTAATATTAAGTACTACTTATTGGCTAAACTTTCTCCCGCTCTCACCTTCACTATCAGAGATCTTTGTATATATCAGGAACCCTACTCCATGATTATTGCAAATTATAGGGGATTTTGAATGTTGGATATTTTACCTTAGACCTAGCACATTAAGCTTCCCACCAAATTCAATTTTTTGACTAATAACTACTTATTGGCTAAACCTTCTCCAACTCTCACTTCACTACTAGTAAGCCTTTGCAAAGTGGTAATAGTGTGAGCATGTGATTGCTACTGCTGTTTTCTCCCTCTCTCTTTCTCACTCTGTTTTTATTTTTATTTTTTTATTTTTTGGTTTACTTTTCTAGTTAAGAAAGTGATTCGCATGCCCTATATTACATAGACCCAATATGGTTTACTGGGAGGCCTTATTTAGGATGATGTGATCACTAATTTGTACATGCTCAGTGGAGTACCCCTAATACATATATAATAAAGATTATGTTTTAGGGAAACGATATTTGATAGAGAATTGCTATGTGTTCTTATTGATAAGAAGGACATATTTATATAGAGGATTACAATGCATAGAATCTGAATTGTACAAGGAAAGATAATCATACAATGAATGGATATCTCTAAGATATTCTCTGAGATTAATTATCTCTAATTAAAACCCTATTACCACTAGGTCAAGTAACCTAGAGTTTGGGCTAGACACAATTTGGATTTACTTAAACACAGTGCTTCTCTCGTTGCCTCATTAAAAACCTTGCCGAGTAACAAAAACCCAGTGGGACAAAACTAACCTCGGTCGAAGGGGAAAAAGAGCACAACACACCCTTCACGTTTCGAGACCATACGTGTAAACATCTCCCCCTGATGTCTGCATCTTCTCCTGATGACTACGGTCATGGAAGTTCATATAACTTCCGCAAACGATACTATCAACATGTTTCTTGAAAGTGGAATTTAGGCAATGACTTAGTGAGCAAGTCTGCCACACTATCCTCAGATCGAACCTAGTCCATTTTGATCTTGAGGAGAGTCTGTTGTTGCTGATTATTTTTGGTGTTGTCGCTGATTATTCTTGGTGTTGCGCTTTTGATGTAGCCTTGCTTCTTTTGTTCAAAACAAGCAGCATTATCCTAAATGCTCGTAGACTCATTTGTGGTAGACTTCAAACCACAATTGTTCGAAAATGCATAATTATGGATCCAATCCATATACATTCACGAACCACTTCGTGAAGAGCAATAGTCTCTGCATTGTTCGAAGATATAGTGACTAGGGTCTGTTCTGTAGACCTCCAAGATATCATGGTCTTTATGGACACTTAACCAGTTTGGGAAGACATTTGTATGGGTCAAAGAGATACTTAACACCAACAAAACCTTCCAAAACACTTATGTCGTTTTGGGTGGGAATAGAAAGCGCAGGCCAGTGTTGGCTGCGTTTTTGGTGTGTGATGGGTCCGAATCAATCATCTCTCTGTAAGGATAGAACAAGCCCTTGTCAAAACGCCTAAGCATCTCTCAACACGATGCTCAAGTTCCAAACCGAGACATAATCATGTTCTCCCAAAATCCTTCATCTCAAAATCGGATTTCAAGTGTTCAGCGGTTTCCTTTAAGTCTTTAAGGGCTTCCAATGAAGATAATGTCCAACATGAACCGCGATAGTGTAACGTCCCGAACCTAAATTTACCCGTTTACTAGTCATTTGGACGGTAAACGATAATTAATTTCACTTTTTACTTTGTTTCGATACTTTTAGTGGCCCTAAAAGTTGACTTTTTATTCGGGTCAAAATTTGAGAAAATGTTCTTCATGAAAGCTGTAGACGACGTTAAACCGAGCGCGTGCATATGTGGTTCGTAAAAATCGGAGTTCGTATGCAAAAGTTATAAGTGAAATACTAAAGTTACTGTTCATAGTAGAAAGTATAAATTTGAATTTTTACTGTTGGGGCCGGTAACTTTTCTTTTCTCTCTCTCTCTCTCCTCCTCCCCCTGCGTTTTTCTTCTCTCTTCGGCCTTCTCTGCAACTTCGGCCTTCTTCCTTCTCCGGCCACCTGACGACGTAAAGCTAGCACATTTGGACTCGCCTCCGCTCCCTCTAGGCGCCTGTGGTGGTGTTTTGCGGTGGCTCTGCCCGAGGAGCTCGGATTTGAGCTGTGAAGTTCACTGTAGCAATCCGGAAGTTTCGTCCATTTCCGGCGATTCCGGCCATCTCCAGCCACCAAACCAGCGTCGAAGGTTCGGTTTTTGCCAAGGATCATTTCCCCCAGCCTTGAGCCACGATTTGCAGTGTAGAGGAGGAATTGAAGATTTGAAATTTTGGGTTACTATTCACGGTTCGGGTTCAAACTTCTCCTTAATTGTTGAGGTATTTCTACTCATTTTCTGACTTGGTCATAGTTGAGAGAATTAATGGGTGTGTTGAGAAGGTGCTGCTGCCAAAATTTGGTGGCCATTGGAGCTGGTGGCATTGGTGGCAGCGCCGCCACTGTGGGCGGCGGTGGCGGTGGCTGTGGCTAGGCTAGCTTTTTAATTCCAATTTCTAGCTAGTTAAATCCTATAATTATCCTAAAACTTGTATATGAAGTTTGGTGAGGATTGGTGGAGTTTTGAATCGGTTATAAATTTCTAAAGATTTGGATTTCGATTAATGTTAATTGTGAATCCGATTGTCGGATTTCCTCCATAATTGTTGTAAAGTCTGAATTTGACGATTGGTCAGTGTTGGTGAAGTTTGGTTGGATGTGGAAGAGAATTGGAGGAGTTGAGGTTATGGGTATAGGATTTAATTATTGTTTATCGTAACATTTTTTTCTTCCCGTCCGGTAATTGTTAGTTTACGAATAATTGTGTACAGGACAAGATATCGACTTATCACTTGACGAGGATCCTTACGCTTGGATACCACATTAGCCGTATACTGTGAGTGGACGTTTGATTTTAATTCATGCATGCAATTAAATTTTCTAAGTTATGAAATTATTTAAATTATCTTTTATTTAATGAGCATATTATCCGATTTTTAATTGTGGAATTATTTATCGTTCGAATTTCGGATTGGAATTTGTTATGCTCCATTTTAAATTTGTTATTTGAAATAATCTTCGACGAGTTGTTTTCCGAGATTATTTCCGGAAATGAAAGTATTATTTATTAGCGGATTTGCTTTTTCCTAGGAATCCTCGGAAATGAGATTTTTTTATCGGAACTTAGGAACTTATTTGATTTTCGTTTATTGGTTTATGATTCCGAATTTATATTGGCGTGCGGGTTCACGTCGTTGGACTATATTTCTTTCTTGTGAGACTTCGGGGAAGTCTTACTGATTTTCGATTTTCGTATGGTTTTTACCCACCATACCTGGGTCGATATATTTTATTGCTAGCTAGCCTATTAGTACTCCTCCCTGCTTACTATGTGTTCGTGGGTGAGTAGAGCAGAGCATGAGATGCTCCAGAGTGTGGGACACTCTGACTCGAGCCCGAGAGGCTCCCTTCTTTCGTATGGTGATACTTCTTCCCCATATATTATTTTATTATTTTGACTAGCGGGGCTAGTCCGATTCCCTAACCAGCGGGGCTGGTCTTATTTTCTTGAGTATCGGAACTCTTTCCTTTTGGCTCGGTTGTGACTAGCGAGGCTAGTCAGTTTTCTTGAGCTGAACCAAAGTTATTGTGTTTCTTTAAATTGCTGCATGCATCGGGTTTTTAAGAAGATATGTGCGGGAAAGTATAAATTTATTTTCTTCTTACAATTACTTATTTTTGTCCACTCACGCTAACGTTTTTATATACTTTTCCCCTGGGCCCTTCGTTTTCAAATGCCCAGTCTGCAGAGTAGCTGGTTCAGCATAGTAGGATTCGGGGCATAGCATCTGTCGCTGTTGTTTTCTATATTGTAGGTCATTTATTGAACCCACTTGTATCTCGAATTCTTTTCCTTTTAGATTGCTCTGATAACCTGTGGGACAAATATTGTAAATTTGGTTTAAGTTGTATGATTCGGATTTCGTTGCTTCTTGTGGTATTGTCGTGTTGTGGGGAGCAGGGTGGCTCCAGGAGATATTGATGCGTTATTAGAAGTGTGAATGTGTTTTTACAGGTTTTGGGTAGTCCATTTTTAGGGGTGACTCTGCTGAATTTTCGGTAGAGTTATTCCTAAGGTGGGCCCCACAGGGCCAACTCGGATTTCAGGGTGAAATTTGGGGCGGGTCCTGTCAGATAGAATTAGAAATTTGTTATGGAAACGCGTGGATACATCTCTTCCTAATCAAATAGTCACTTTAGTGAGCTTTCAACTTTATTGTAAACGCGCTCTGTGGTCTAGAGCCACTTGACTTGGGTAACTGAAGTTCACCATGAACCTTTATATACATTCCGTATCTAGATCCCCATAGAGATACGTAGTGACCACTTTTTTAAGCTGCATGATCAGTTATTCAGAAATTACCAAACTGACAGGGTAGTGGAGTGCAATGAGATCCATTACGAGAGAATATGTCTCATCGTAGTCGATTCTAGGGTGTTTTGTGAGAAGCCTTGCTCCATAAGGTGAGAGTACCATATCTTTTTCTCATCACGCATTCTAACGAAGACCCATTAGTCACTAGGTTTTATGTTAGGAGGTGTGGGCATCACTGACTTGAAAACCTTCCTCTTCGTTAGAGAATCCATCTTAACTTGGATCTCATCTTTCCATTTAGGCCAAGTTTCTCTACCTTAGTATTCATGCTTCAACGGAGAGTGGTTCGATATCATCGGATTCAAAAAACTCATGCGCAAAAAAATGCGCAATTACATCATCAATTATGATGGAGTTTCTATCCCACGTCTCATGTACACTAGTGTAATTTTCATAGAACTCTATATTCTCAGGAATAGGTTATGATGTTGAGGCGTCTCCTAACGATAACCATAACCTGAAAGATTCTCATGAGACGGATTTTTAGTGTCGATTATCAAATGATTAGGTTGTGCCAAAGTATCCTTCGAACCCACGGACCTCCCACACATCATAGCTGGGGCCATGGCCTATAACGCCAAAGTGCCATTCTCTTTGGCGTTGGCGCCCTGCCTACCTCCGTATAGGGTGGTGCTACGTTCTTTCATAGGGACGTACTTCCTTGCAGACATATTTGTAGCAAATGTGTGTGATCTCATCACTCTAACAGGGATCAAATTGAGACATAGTGGGGACATACCACGATAATTCCTGTCGTTCCTGTTGAACATTCGTGTTCTTATCTCCCCCTAACGACTGAAAGACTGTCTCATCAAAGTGACATCCTCAAATCTAGAGGTAAGGAGATCGCCTTGCAAGGACATTAAATGGCGGACGATTGTTGAAGTTTTGAATCTAACTGAGTTGCCCATTTGTATTTAAGGACCTATCATAGTGCGTTATGGCGGTGCAATTGGCACATAAATGGCTCACTCAAATGTGCGTAAGTACAAAATACTTGTACCCAGTCAGTAGCTGTAATGCAGAGATAAATTGAGTGACGGTAAGTCGTAGACGAATTAACATAATTGCATGCGATATTGCATCACCCCAAGCAGATATAAGGAGTTGATGTGCATTACCAATGTCCGGACTACCATCCTAGTCGCTTCCATGAGACCATTTGGGTGTGCACATGAGAATGTAATGTCCAACATCAGTCCCATTACAATAACCTTCGAAAGTCTTCGATGTAAACTCTCTAGCATAGTCAAATCCAATTGACTGAATAGGATGATTCGGGGAGTGAGTCAGTTGTCATATAATATGTGCTAGGAGTGTAGCATAAGCAGCATTTACAGATGGACAATGGCACAACACGTGACCAGCGTGTTTGCGTGTCAACCAACATCATGAGATATTTAAACGTCTGCAAGTTGGTTGAATCAGTCCATAGAATCCTCATAGATTTTATGTAAGAACTGAATGAGTATTTTCATATCATTTGCATAGGACGGTCTCAGTTCTAATTTTCTTAAGAAACGGGCTTTGTAAAATGAGCGATAGGCTTTAGAAGCAACCAATAAGGATTTTGGTTGGGTCTGAGCGTCTGAAACGTTATTTGAAGCAAACTTGGTGATTTCAGCATCACTTAGGGCTCCATCACCATGATGGACGCCATCCATAGATATGGACTATGCCAGCCCTAGGATGGTGGTGGGCGGCGGCGGCTGTCACACTTTAGTCTAGGCATCAACTTTTGATTCATGCTTCGTTTCGCTCTAGAGAATTGATGTCCGTGTGAAGTCTTTTATAGACAGATCATTATATCATGACTAGGATGACCTATCCTGTCGTGAAAAAATCAATATGTGTCTAAATCCAAGAGATCTTCTCTCATAACTTAGCTAGAATAGTGACATAGAGTCCACTAGAAAGACATAAACTTCTCTAAGATGCGCTCTTATTCGCAATCATTAGAGGTATTGCAAAGGAACTCATTTCCGTTTTCTACATGTGTTTTTGCATGGAATCCGTTGGCTATTCGTATGTGCGATTTGCCCTAGGAGCCTAGAGAGTTCTTGTGATAGTAATCACGGTGCCATTTGGCAAGGGGAACTTGGGCTAATCCATGTCCTTGAATTAAAATTGATGGCGCAGCCATCGTAGTCACAAAGTAATACACTCAGAATCAAAATGGAGTCATAATGAAAAGAACTCAAAATTTTATTCTTAAGCCAACAGAGTTACATCATTGTCTATTTGACCAAAGAAAATCTAATCCAAAATGCTAGCTAATGTAAAACAATGGTAGTCGTCTAACTTCTTTAGGTAATTTCAAAATAATTGTGACCAGGTGAGCAGAGAGATGTCGGTGGAGCAAGGCTCGCTTAAGTATCACTAATCTCAGACCTTCCTAGATATCACACTTACTTTGATGGGCCTACTTTGAAGAGAGACTAAACCATTTGCATATACTTCAAAAATATACGACAATTGCCTATTACATCTCTTGGAAAAATAAAGACTTAAACAGAATTGACGATCTATTGATCCCAGCCAGATTTGTGGTCTTCAACCATTCACTCTAGATCATCCTCTTGATCTTCTTGTTCTACATAGTGAGTTTTTCTTGCTTCACAATATGCTTTGTAGGTGGTGACAATATTTTCACGAGCTCTACAAATATGTGCCCAATGATCGACTACTCCACATCGAGAACATGACTCTCTTTCCTCAAACTCCATTGATTGAGGTGCTTTGAAAGCGTCATTTAGATGGCTCTTAGTGTTGGTGGTACCACCTATATGGCCAGAGGCGTTGCCTCCCTCTCTCTTTCCACGTTGACCTCTTCGGTTCCGTGTTTGCCTATTTTGGCGGTTACCTTCCCAAGTAAAGCGATTATATGGACCAGAACGTGCAGAAGTATCCCTAAGACTAGGGTTTCGCTCTTGGCGCCCTAGTCCATGATTCCACTGCCAGACACCGAAACCATCGGCGATTTCTTCTCTTGCCTGAGGTGGTGGTGGTGATGCGCGCTCCTCGATCGAACCGCCTCCCTCGACGACGACGCCGTCTTCCGCCATGGACAAGTACTTCGAATGCGCCGCTATGATTATCTCGTCCTCCTCCGCCGTGACTGCTAGGTTGCTCCACCTCCAGGTTGAACCCTACCTCCCGAACCAGAGAAGAAAAGTGTCGAGAACGACGAGGATGGCGTTGTGGCCTCAGAGAGCAACAGAGCGACCGGAATGGTTGAAACGGCTGATTCTCAGACCTTCGATATAAGCTCCCCAGAGGCCGGCGATGCCTCCGACCTTGTGAATGACGTCAGAGCTAGCAAAGTCGATGATTCCGGAAAACTGTAAAATAATAATAATAATAAAAAAAACAAATTTTTTTTTTTTCTGAAGTTTGGATATAAAAAGAAAAAAGTTTAATAAGTTACATGGGTGTGGGTACCCACGGATATACCCATACCTGAGTGGGCATCTGACACCCATCACCCATTTACCCATGGGTAATATATTACTACCCATACCCGAATATTTTTAGAATGGGTACCCGTGAATACCCATACGCGTGGGTTTTTATGTCATCCCTAAGTTTGAGAGAGATGGAGCAGAACATTTTTGTCACGTTGTTTATAAATATGAGATAGAGGAAACTAGCTAGCACTCATTTTCTCTTTGCGGGAAATGATTCCAATTCATTTATGCGTACTGCGCTATTACTAATTTACTACTCAACATTAACATTACACAAATCTTCGTCATCATCTGGAACTTGATGATTGATTCTGAAGGATAGAAAAAGAAGGTTGGATGCGACCTTAGACCTAACAATTTAATCCGAGAAAAAACTCACCTAATTAAATTAATTACTTAATTATCCGTATCACCCTCTCCAACGATGAGAGTAAGCAATGGCCTGATCATTCATGTTCTTCTTCCTCTTCTTTATCCCACCATCAATGGGTAGTCAAGCACAGAACCAGAATCAGAAATACCACCATTCGATGTGTACCATGAGGAGGAAAGGTCTATCCGCAAGAAAATGTTGATTGTGGTCTTTGTGTATGCCTGTGTACTGATTCTCTTGTTCTTCTGGGGAATATGCACTTGTATCCCGAGGATCTTAAGTCGTTGCCGTCGTGTCTTGCTGGCCTAGATCAGGGTCAAAGCAACAACGATGTCGCCGCTGGAATTAGTAGGGCCAGCCAATATGAATTAATGGTTTTGTGCGGTTAGTTCCTATTGTACTTGTTATCGCCTTTTTAACTAATGTATTGGCCATGTGCGTATTTGCTCCATAGTTTTGACCATATATAAATTGTTGTGCCGTAGAAGCATGGAAAGATCTGAGAGAAAAGAGAATCCATCGATTGATTGGTCTACGTTTTTGCTTCGTCGTCAAATAGCTAGTTTCGAGGGTTAAATATGATGTTGAACTATTTACACAAAATTTTCAACTCTCCCTTACCACTTAATTGGTGTAAATGGCACCCCAATGGCTTGTATGTAACAAATTTATTCCAAAAAAGCTTCTTGCACTCATGTCTCTACATTTAATAAAATTTTAGACAATTATTTTTTTCTTGGAATTTCACTCGAGTGGAGATATTCAAGTGATTACTTTGTAAGTATTCTTCTATTCTTTGCGAGCTGTTCATCTAGACATTAGGGTCAACCCTAAGTTTGTCGGGGCCCAAAGTTTCATATAAATATACACAGTCTATTTGTTTGTTTGTTTTTTTTTTTTTTTCCGTAAGTTGTTCGTACATAAAGTTAATGCAAGGTAATAAATTATTCTTATACTAACAAGTAAACTAGAGAAGTTAGTAGCTTGCTTGCTTTTCATGCTTTAAGAAATAGTGATAGCCATATTTAGTTTGTAACAGCTCCGGAAATTATAAATTTATATAAGATGTCCTTCAGAATGATTGTAATTGTTAACTGATTCAATGAATTTGATTGTAATTGTTAACCGATTCAATGAATTTACTTAAAAAAAAAAAGTTAACAAGAAAAGTAAAAAATTAAGCTGTTTCAAAAAAATGGAAAGAAATTGTAATTTAGCCCATAAAATCTGTAGTTTAAATACTTTTAAATTCTCTTATGAATGATAGAAAAATTTGGTAAGAAAAAGTTAAGAGTGGATCTAGTAATAAACTATTCACCATTATTATTATTATTTTCTTACAAAAATCTTATATGTAAATTATAATTTTGGGACCTATATATATGGGCCCTAGGCATACAGGACCAGATTTGCCGCACATCTCATGTTAAACTAACTAGATCGGTTCAACTTTTATCTTTAATTTAATTAATCTCCTAGACTTCCAACTACAGTTGATACTATACTTTCAATACAGTTGATATCACTAATCGTACTAGATTTGATCTATTGTCCGAAATGAACATTCAGCTAGAATAATAATAAGGTACCAAAATTATTGAAAAGTACATGTATCAAAAAATACATGTATCAACATTTTGGGAGCTATATATTTGGGGCCCTAGGTAGAGGCTTACTTGGCCTACATGTAGGGCCGTATCCGCTATTCATTTTCGGACTTCAAATTATAGTTAAGATCACAAATCGTATAATTAACTTTAGTCCATACTCAAAGTGAAAATTTTGTTAGTGCAAAACATGAATTTGAGTTAGAAAAACCTTAGTCATGTTGTTAGGTGTTTCTGTGTGAGAATACGGGACCTAAAGTAAGAAGCATGATGGAGAGAGAGATTGACACAAGCATGTATAGTGGTTCACCTTGCCCTTGAGACAATGCTACGTCCACTTAGAGATTCTACTAAGAGTGAGGCCAAGTAGTCTTTGTTGTGATACAAGTGTGGGGATCATGGATCCCATCCTATTCTAAGAAAGGGTGGACTCCCTTTTATAACTAAAGGAGTCCCATTCCATTTACATATTCTCGATGTGGATGCCTATTGCTTCTCTTGAAGCCTTTTGGAGAGCATGAAAGAGTGACCTCCCGACTAGATACTGGTTGACCTCTACCATGGCGAGATAGCTCGACTATCGGTCTACCGGAGGCATGTCGTAGGTGGGACTAACCATGTTGTAGGGCCTACCTAAGAGGTTGTTGCTTATGCTTGGCAGTATGTAATATAGACGGTATGTACAAGTCTCCCAAGTCCCCGAGCAAGAAGCTTGGTTAGGGAGTTTAAATATGATGCCGCCAACTATGAGTGACGACCTTGTTGAACGCCATACCCATACTAGTCCCCCAACTCTTTATGTAAGAAGGGACTCTTCCAGGTCTTGTAAAGTGTTCCATAGTAGGTTGGTGCCACGGGGGCTCATCATCGAGCTAGTACCTGCAAATTAGATAAGAGTATAAAAGAGCATATTGATTGCGCTAGGGCAATCTAAGTGGCATTGGAGTCAAATGCATCGAGGTGCATGAATGTTTATATGAGATGTTGTTACACATTTTGTGTATGACGTATTATGTAGTGTTGACATACGACGTATAAGTCCAGAATGTGTGTGGTTGTGAAAGTATAACGAAGTGCATATGATGCAAAGATGTGTGATGAACAGGATGACACATAATGATATGTAAATGTTACATGTACGTGATACACATGTGTTAGGATCGGGAGTGTTGTTACTCGCCGAGTCCCCCAAGTCACGTAGTTAGTAAAACAGGAATTCGGACTTAGATTATGTTTGACGATACCCGTGAGGTTGAGAATGAAGCTCCGGTATCGAAGTAACTATTTGTCATACTAGCAAGACTATGGCAAGACCATGATAGCCCCCCGAGTATGAGTTAGAGGAAGGAACTCTAAGTTACTTAACCCGAACGTATAAGCTACAACTTGATTGTTTCGCTCATGTGTGATGGGAGTGTAAGAGTTGAGTTTGCTCATATCGAGCGGGTGGTAGGTTGTGTGAGTTTTGTCTTATGATCTTATTAATGGGATGTAAAAAGAATTTAATTGTTGTGATCAACAATAGGTGAAAAATTCGCTCCGGTGGCTGCGTACAGCTGCTCTTGGGCTGTGATAGATGATGAGTCTTCGCATCTTGGCTTGGAATTGTCGGGGTATTGTCGGCGGTTGTCGCTGGCGAGCGCTGGTAGATTTGATATGAAAGGAGAAGCCTCGTGTCGTGTTTATGTCAGAGAAGCTTTGTGATCAAGGATAACTGTTTATGGAAGGAAGAAAGTGAGGAATCGCCGAGGTTGGCCCTCCTTTTGATGAATGATGTTCCACTTCATATTCGAAATTACTCGACTTGACATGTTGACGTTTCAATTGGTACTGCAGGGTCTCCAGATGAATAGAGGCTGACTGGTATTTACGGGTATGCACAAACCAGGGATCGAAGCCTTACTTAGGCATTGATGCGACAATTGGTTGCATTATCATCTTTGCCATGGGTGCTTGTGGGGGACTTCAATGAAATCCTTACTAAGGCAGAGAAAACTGGAGGAAGGGTACGAAGGCTAGCACAGATGCAAACTTTTAGAAAGGCTATGATGGATTATTCTTTACTGGATATGGGGTTCTTTGGCAGCCCTTTCATGTGGTCTGATCACCAGATAAAGGAGCGTCTGGACCGTGCGTTATGGACCGTAGAACTGAGAGAGTTATTCCCTAGCTCCTCTCTTACCCATTTAGCACCAAGTAAGTCGGACCACAGTCTTCTTCTTCTGTAGGTTTGTGAACGTCCTCAACCTATACTTTTGTCAGCGACGCCGATTTCGTTTTGGGCGTCCCATTCTGAATGCGAAAGCATAATGCAAATGGGGTGGTCAATGATGGGTCAAGGTGATCTAGTTAGTCAAGCTGCAATGAAGATTAAACATACAGGTTGGGAATTACAGGCCTGGCAAAAGCTTACCTTCATGTTTAGGCAAATTGAGATGAGGGCTGGCGCAGCTGGTTAAGTGAATTGTTGAGTATGCCATTTGACCGTGTGCATAATAGCGAGAAGCATCCACTAAATGCTCGGTTTCAAGAGTTGCTTACGCAAGAAGAAACCTTCTAGATTCAAAGATCAAAAGCCTTGTGGCTCAAAGCAGGGACCGCAACATTGCTTTCTTTCATTGTCAAGCGTCAAATAGACATGCGCTTAACTCAATTAAAGGTTTCTTCAACTCTGATGGTGTGTGGCTATCTAAGATAAAAGGGATTGAAGGAGTTGTTACAGAATATTACTCGAGTTTGTTCTCTACTGAAGGAGTACATGGTGCTGCTTTAGATATTATTCTGAACACTATACAACCTCGTGTTTCTGGCCAGATGAATCAGGAGCTGCTGGCTCCGTATTCTGATGATGAGGTGAAGACAACTTTGTTTGAAATGCACCTTCTAAGGCCCCGGGTCCGGATGGAATGTCCTCATTCTTCTTTTAGAAGTATTGGCATATGGTTGGCCCAGATGTGTGTACTGCAGTGAAACCGTTCTTGTCTTTTGGTGTCTTCCTGACTGAGATGAATTTGACACATGCGACATTGATTCCCAAGGTCCCTGAACCTAAATGTATGACATATCTTAGACCGATTGCTCTATGTAATGTGCTTTATAGGATTTGTTTGAAAGTGTTAGCTAACACATTAAAGAAGCTCTCATTACAAAAAAAAATTGCAATAGCCACGGCGCATCCCCATCGCAAAAGCCTTATTTGTCGTCGTAAAAGACCATTGGCAATGGCTCTGCGACGGCAATGTTTCTGACGCCATTGGTGGCGTCGCCAATACTATTAGCGACTGCACAAATGCAGTCGCAAGAGCTTTAGCGACGGCAAAAGTTTGCCATCGCAATAATATTCCGACGGCACAAATGCCGTCACCAATAGCATTGGCGACGCCACCAACCGCTACCAAAGCTTTTTGCCATGGTCACTTGCGACTGCATTTTTGCGGTGACAAAATTGTTATTTATAAATAAAAAAAAAGTTTAGCATGCAAATTTTTATTATGCATGCCAATTTTTATTTATTTTTGGATAATACAGAAGGAGAATGTTACACTAATTTCATACATCTCAGCAATGTTCAAAATTTCACAAAATTAAAATACAAAAAGCTCATGTCTGATAGGCAAAATATATACATTGAAGTGCAAACTCTGAAAATACTTGGTGATTGGAAAGCGTCTTTTCTCCATCTTCACTAGATTCTGGAAACTTCAGCAAACCTTTCAAACTCCAGCAAATAGAACCAAAACCAAAAATAGTTTCAGACACCTACCAATATCTTAGACGATCCTACAGTCAAAACATCTTCTAAAGTAAACATGACTTGCATTAGAAAAGAGCAAGTGAAACTCCAATGAAATAGAACCTACTACTGAGAATTCAATGTCCTCATAGTTTATTCATAGTTTGAAGTAAGTTTCAAGAAAAAGGTCATGTCCAGTGTAGTACCTTTAATACATAAAACTCTGGTAACAAGTGATTTTCGAAGCCAAAATCAACTGCAAAGACAAGTCTTTTCACACATGCAAGATCAAGACCAATTAATGAACAAAAGTAACAAAATACCATAATAACAATAATCAAATTCAATTATAGGTGAGAAGTAGAGCAAAAAAATTTCTCATTTTCAACAATGGAACTCATCCAATTGTTGAAACGCAGTTCCAGTGATTATGCTCCCAAGAAATATGTTAATAAATTGGAAAATGTAATATCTAGTAGCAGATCTCCTCTCTAAGGCTGATATATATACTAGTAAATCCTTCAAATTTGGACATTATCATCAATATAGAAGGAGGAAATATCAGAAAAAAAAGCTTCAAAGAAATTCTAGGGAGAAAGCCTTGAATAACTGACTTGATGAATTTCCTGCATGAAAATGGGATGCTGTTAGTATAGTCAAAATATATGTCCAAGTGTACATTCAAAAAGATATTGCAAATGAAGATATTTATAAAGAAAAATAGCAGAGTCAATTAACAAATAAATTACATTTTTCTGAGATTAATACACTATAAGAGACAGATAGAAACCTTGACTCCAATTGTGCTATTGTTATCATTACCATGTTTGATAACAATTGCATCAATACAAATGAAACCTAACATCACACACTAGAGAATAAGAACTACTGAGCAAGCAGAATTGCATGAATAAGGAAAAAAAAAAAAAAAACTCCATTTAAGGACGTAGAAACTAGCTAGGATTCGGGTATTAATTGGTCATCTACCTAATCCCTAAAACCAAAATCTTGTGCTTCTTAAGGTAGAACCGTAGAGATGTATTTTGAAGGCCAACATTCAATCATGTGCTTTGTTGTATTAATCAAAGTATTGTAAGGAGACATTCAATTGCTAGACTTCAAATTACAACCTACCTCATACTTGTAAGGAAACTGAAGAAACAATCGTCATATAAGCTTACTTAACAAACACATATGTGTACCAGCAGTCAAAAGTGAAACTGACCTGACCAAACAAAGGTGAGAAAGTTGACAAAGCCTAAAACTCTACCATAACTTAAGGACATACGAACATTATGCTTGACTTTAGAATAACTCCATTTAACATAATGAAAGAAACAAACTAAGAGCTAGTGTTCTTAACATTGCAGTCAACTCAAAAAAAAAAAAAAAAAAAAAAGGAACGTAGAGGAATGTTCTATTAAGGAGCTAGCATAAACAAAAGGTAAAGCAGCTAGCATGCTAAAAATAAAAATAACCATCAGGCAAGTTCCATTCTTCTGCTGGACCTACACTTCAATTGTTTTCTCTCCTTTAGCATACTAATAATTCAAAAAAGAAAAAACAGGAGGCTAATTAAACAAGTATACCTTGTTCTGATGGAAATCCAATTGCCAAATTCTCTGTAAGCCACTTTCTCATCCGATGTTCTTGAATGTGCAACGCCTAACAGAATGCATGACAATGAGGAGATGATATTCTGATGTCAGAGGGTAAAGAGTAAGAACATAATACCAATCATACCTCTAAAGCAATTATGTGATATTTGAAGATGTTTAATAACATCACGCCATTAAGAATCATTGTGAGTTGCAGGTACAATGGCAAATAAAAAACAATAAAAAGTTATATTGGAAATCACATGGTTGTTTCAGGATACTACTCAATGACGACAAAACAACCAGATAAATTATCCTTTTCCAAACTGAGACGAGTATATCCCTTTGTATATTACTGTAACCCTCTAGGTATCAATCATCCCCTTCCAAGCCCCAAAATGAACAACAATAACTGTCATCACTTCTTGATATACTGTTATACAGCATGAAGATTTGGTTATACATGCAACAAGCAAGTTCCCCACGTCAGCACACATTGGAATGATCAGGGATGGAGCCAGAGATTATAGATGAGGGAGGCCAAAATAAGATGGATAAACTCACGTGGGAGATTGGGGGTGCCAACATTAATAATTATGTGTGTCAAAAAAAAGTCAACTAGATTACAAACAACATTTACATATGTAGCCAAAAAGTTAGGGAGTGCTATGGCCCCCTGCAGGCCCTTGAGTAGCTTCGTCCCTGGGAATGATCAAATCCAATTTTACAGTACATAGCAACAAATATTCTTACAAAATGTGCAAGCCATGATATCTCATTTTCATATGACTGAAAAAAGAGAAACGAAAGAGAGAGCTAAGAAAGTGCGTGATACCGAAACTGAGAGACAATGGCTTCAAAAGCTCCAATACTGGAGATCAAGTTTCAAGGCTTGAAGGGACAAAAATCCAATAGATGATAGTACAAATGATATACCAGAAAAGTCTATAACTAAATCAGTGAGTCACTTATTTCCATAGTAGGCCATTTGCAAGCATCAAAGAACAGAAAGCAACAGACAAATCAAGACCAAACAATTTGAGCTTCTTAGGTTCGTCCCTGCAATATGAGTACAAACATGGCTGTTTAATAAACTAACAATTTCAATTTCCGATAAAAGATTAACCAAATTTGGAGCATAGTTTACATCATAACTCTAAACCATAATGTATCGATACAACGTTAAATTTAGAAACTAAGATGATATCAGACACAAAAATTAAGAAAAAGCACAACACCTCGCGAAGCAGCTCTTGTCCTCCTAAACCGTTCATTCTAGTTATATGTTTCAATTCACGGAGGGATTGGAGAATTCGGTGCCAGACCAAGGAACACTGTCTAGCGAAATTGACGAAGGGATTCTGTCTCACCCAAATTCCAAACCCAGAGTAGAAGAAAAGTTTCATCTGCAAACCAAGTTTGATTTCCACTATCAACCTGGGCAGTTTGATGAGGACGATGATGAATAGTATTTCTGTTATAGCATTATTCTATTAAGGTCAATCCACATACCAAAAGGAATCAGTCCCAACAAAAACAAAATCAATTTTTCTAATGAAAATCGTTCTCTACGCTTGCTATTGGGCATTATATCAAAATCAAAAATAAAAACAAAACAATAATCAGAAAAGTGAAAAACAAACCTCCTGCCTGCGAACACCCAAACACAGCTAAGGGAACCAGTTCTTCAATCTACCTGAAGAGAAAGTTACGGTTTATGTTGGCCAGTATCTAGATGTCTTAGCCCACCCTGGAATAACCCATCAACCATTGGCCAAATTTTCAATTGGAGATGTTAGTGTTTGGCTCCAAAACTAGCTTGGGTAGCAAACAGTTTCTTTTGCTGCTGTGATTGCGCGGGTGTGCCAATACCGTAGGGTGTAGTCGTCAGGAGAGTCTCTTGACCTGACTTTTTCTCAAGCATTGTGGAGGAGGAGAGTACCAACCTCGTCACAAGGCTCTTTTCTATGTCTTTTGGAAAAATGACTTCTTGCCTTATGGGTAAGGACTTATGTTGTGATCTCTTGCGTTCACCGAATTGATACTTAGTATTGTAGACTAAGCAGAGTAATCGCTGGGATGTTGGGAGAAAGCACAGGTTATGCTAAAGCGTGACTTTAGCTTCACTGGGTTGCGAGGGCGTTACTCTTGCTTCGCTGAGTTTCAACTAGGTTGAAGATAGGTTGCTCCGTAGAGACTTTGATAATCATTGAGATTAATTGATTGAAGAGTTGTGTTTCATTTGTCCTTGAAACCTGCTATTTATACCTTAGGGTTTCGACTGCTCCTTGCCATAGAATGATTATTGATTGTAGATTCCTATTCGTTCTATGGTACCTGACTCCCATAAGGGCTCGTTTTCCTCATGGATCTTGGAATGGGTGGAGCTGTAACCCAAACTAAAGTAGATTTAATTTTGGGCCGCAGGTGTTGGCTCACCAAGCTGAACCCCCTTGAGGGATCTTGCTAAAAATACTTTTGGGCTCAAACATTGCTCCTCAGGCCCGTGAAAATGTAACTGATTAAAGAGGCCTTAAGCGACATGTCTTTTTGCCGGAAACAAGGCATACATGTCGGATTGTGTCTTTTCTTGCTAAATGTTCTTTCGTCACATCGTTTCCCTCACAAAATCCTCTATTTAAATCTTGTCACCGCTTTACGTCTGTCGCATCAGAAACTCCTTAAGTCTCTTAAACCCAAAGAATATCCCTGTTCCAAATCCCCTTCTTTAACAAAACCCAGAAATGGCTCCATCGAAGAAGATTATCATCGATGAGGAGGAAGAAATCAACGAGCAAGCCGCTCATGCCTGGGGAACTGGCATCGACGCTCGATGCTTCGCTAGCACCACCATCTAGAGACCTCTTCTGCTCTGCCTTCCTAATTCTCATGCCGGATTGGGTCTTACCCCGTGAAAATCCATTCCAGAAGACGCCTTTGCCTTTTACGGCCTGCCCATTCGCCGACCCATTCTAGTCCTCCGACGATTTCAGCAGTTGGGGCGCATACCAGTTTAAAGCCAAAAGAGGGTTTTGGCCTTCAGTTTGCCCAGCAGAGCTCACTCAGTACCGCAGAGTCTGAGTAAGGGATTTGGCATGCTGGGATGCAGTAGGAATCACTCAAACCATCGACCTATGCTTTCAACTTCCCAGCGGCGGCAATCGCTCTCCCCTGGCAGCCATTCTTTGCTTCTAGAACATCGCCAAGAACACCTTTGATTTCAGGTTTGGCCAGATGGGTATAATGCTGCTGGACATCCTCACCATTATCGGGCTACCTATCGATGACGAACCCTATTTGCACGGCCAATTCGACGTTGTTCAATTTCCCTTGCAAATGGATCAAGCCGGCCGTGGCCATGACCACCGCTCTTATCTTTAGTGGCGAACCTACTACAGCAGAGAGCATAACATGAGTGGGAGCATTGCCTTCTTGGAATACTGGCTCTGCAAATTCATTCTCTACACTTCTTCCAACAAGCCTACCGGGCCCTAGTCTTCTTTGGTTACAGCCCTTTACAACGACCGCCGCGTTGGCCTCGGTCAACCTGTGTTGGGCGCGCTCTATCGTACCCTCTACTAGGCCACCATGCACCCCTTTGATGTCAACATTTCTGGCCCTTTTTGGATATTAGACTTCTGGGTACAAGTCTATTTTCCTCACTTCCGCCGGCAAGACATCCCACGGTTTCCACCGGCCGACGGGCTCCTGGGTCAATGGCTCTGTAGCGAGGCAAGGTACAATTCCCCACCATACTCTGAAAGCTTTTCCTACTTGTACCTGTTAGATGATATGCCAAACTCATAACTAGTACTCAGTAGAAGATTCCCACCTCTTCTTTAACAAGGATTCCTTCCCCGGAATTCTGAGTATGGCGACTGCACGTGCTTGCCTTTCTACCGTGCGATCTCCTGCTCTGATATCAGGCTCGCGGCCGACGACCTCAGCTACTAGTTCTACGCTCCCAACCATTTTGCTCCCTAACTTGAGTTAGCCCAATTAGTTCATTTTCCTCTCTATGATTCATGGAACTACAATATCTCTTGGCGAAGGATCGGCCCTGCGACTGGGCCTCCTCTAGCCCAAAGCATGGTCTCCCTGATCAATCTCCCAAACTGGGCTGACAACCTCATTCTAATTGACGACGCTGCCGACGATTATGATGACTAGCGGTCTCAAGTTTCAATTAATTGCTGGGAACAACAGGACAACAAGCTCTTCGCGGCACTCTTTTGTGACTTGAGGTACCCTTATTAGACTAATTCTGAACTGATCACCAATTTCCCTAAGGATGGGTCACCTCCCCCGCAATGTGTCGCGAGCCCCTCGTTCTGCTCAAGTCGAAATTATTATCCACGAACCTACTCAAGAGGTAACTTTCTTCATGTACCAAGCAAATTTGTCCCTTCAATCTCCACTGTGTTAACTATGTCTTATTTCAGCGCAAAGATCTCAGGGTGTCGTCACCCAGCTGCCAAACAGCCACTGCTCCTCCAACCACAGGCCAAGCTACGAAGCAAAAGGCTATAGTGGTGCTGAATCCACCGATTCTTCTGATGATGAAGATTCATAAGTGGTAAGCAACTCTTTCTGAATGAGTCTTGTGGTTTTTGATATAAAGTTCCATCTCATCTCATTCCTCTTATTAGGTTGCCGCTGCTCTAGCGCTCAAACGCAGTCGCTCTGACCCCGGAGCAATCCCTGGGAGGATGATGAACCACTCACTGACCAATTGGTATACTAGGACTTGACTGAAATAAACCATGAATTTATCGTCTTATTCTAGTTCCTAACTTACGACGCTCTTCATTTATAAGTTCGTCGTAGGACTAGAGGTTCCTCCAGGCAGAGTGGGGAAGGTCCCTCCACCGCTGAGGATGAAGTAGCCTTTTTGCAGGTCCAACCACCCGCGGACCCAGTCATTCCCCTGCTGAAGATCCACCACTGCCCCAGGCACCGGTTCAGAAATTTGATGAAAGCTCGCTTGAGGTTGAGGATAGGGTGCCTCCTCCTAATAATACTCAAATGGAGCCAACAATCACACACCACACTCTAGAGCAGGCGGCGCCAGAGTCAACTCCTAACTCCGGTATGGCTGCTCAAGAACCGGTGATAGCAGCCACACCAACCCTATCAGCCATAACTCAGGTATTCCTTGTTCTCTTAACAAAATCTTACTCCAATTTGTACGGCTTTCCCCTTTTAATGTTCAAATTATTTCTTAGGGCCAGAGTGATGCTTAGACTGAGGAAGTAGTAGTCATCCGGAGGAAACTATTGGCAAGAATCCTGTAGATGCAGTCGTTGTGGCTGAAGATAGTCCAGAGCTTGCCCCCGTTGCCCCCCAAGTGCTCGAGGGCAAAAGAAGAAGTGATCCCTTAGCCTATGCCGAAAGCGGCTCCTATCGCGGAACTTGTTGAAGTCCCAATCACCACTGCTCCTGCTCCACCACCAGTACCTCCTTCCATACTCGAGTGATTAGCTCGTGTGCTTGAAGCAAGCCCTCATAGAGTTGTGGATGATGCTAGAGAAGGGCTTCGTCAACTCATGGGCCCTGACCTGCTACTACCTGGTGCACCTATATAGACTTTAGAGTATCTTAGAGTACTTCATCCGGAAAGAGTCATCACCGAAGATCAGTTCCAGGAGCTTGACAAACTGTTGGAAGACCTTTCCAAATTATGCAATGATAAAGCGGCAGTGATGGCTTAAGCCAAACAACCCAAACGAAGTATCAGGCTCTTGTTAGGCCTTATGCAAGATTCCCTGAGGGAAAGGGCTTCTATTCTCAAAGATTTGGAGCTTGAGGAGTAATATCTTGAGTCTCGGATCATAGATCTCCAGGCCCGGTTGACCATTGTAAGGGCTAGGATTCCCCTCGCAGAGGCCCAATTGGAGCAGCCTTTGGTCGCTTTTGATGCCCTCTCTCAAACTCTGGCCGAAGCCCGCGAAACAGCCCGACAAGCTGATCAGGCTGCCAATGAAGCCAGCTTTCATCTAGACGACTATTTTCTCTATTTGTCTTATGCAGGCCGGAGGCTTTAGGCCTCTAAAATTAGGCCAATTAGTTTTCGTAACTTGAACGACTTAATAATATTATTTGATCATTTAGTCCACTTAATGGTCCAAATGTATCCTCGTATCTTCAGCTGTACATACATGGTACTTGCCGTCCAAAATCAGCACTCACATTTAACCAACATGCCTTGTCAGAATAACTTTAACTGTGTTACCCCCGGAAACACACCAACACAACCTGCATCGGCAAGCCAGCTCCGGGCTGACACGCGCCATCCTAAGTTACCTCTGTAGAAAGGATCAGAACCTAGCGAAACTGAAGCATATCAGTCCCACATCGAAGACAAGAGTGAGGTAGCTCGCTATTTCAGCTATAAAATGTCACTTCTCTCTCTTCATTCAGTACTCATTTAATAGCTATCTACCGCTATATTTGTCAATACAAATACATCGTCTAACTTTAGCATCGGAAGAGTAAAGACCACCAACCGCGGTCTCCCCTCTTGATGCGTTGTATTTCTCTTGACAGATTGGTGAGATCTCACGAACTCTTAACATATCGAAAGATTGGACCCTTGTCCACGTTACTGAAAGTCGACATCATATGGCGGTATTCTGAGCATTAACATTGACGCCGTATGTGGGAATCTTTTGAACTAAGAGTCCATTCCCCCTAACCTACCATGGCTTGCGGAAGTGGCGATGGCGTTGAAGAGCAAGCAAGTCGGCCCGTCAACCCTAAGCCCAACCCTGCCAATCTAGCAATTGTCGCTAGTGAATTTTTTACCACACCAGTCAACGTTGATGGTCAAAATATCAGCACTATGGGGGTACCCCCAACACAGTCTGTCGAAGAAGATCAAACCGACACGAGCCGTTTGGCACAAGGTCTGGACCTTTCCGCCATGTTAGAAATAGCCTTGGCAGACTTGTACAATGCAAATAGAGAGCGAGAAAAAGAACGAAAGGAAAATGCAGAAGTTCAAAATCAAGTGGCAACACTATTGTCAAAATTCGATGAGCTGAAGAAAGCGCTAGGAGCGAATACACGACCAACCCAAAGTGAACACTCCCAAAGCGGAAGGCTCAATCCAAGAACAGGGGCATGAGCAGTACCAGTACTGATAATCGCAATGGGTGTCACCCTAAACTCAGCTGAACTAGCCTGACTAGGACTAGCACCACCGCCACTGTTAGCACAAGAATAGGTAGCGGATTCACAGTTGTAATATGATAATTCATTCAACACCGGACAACAAAAGGGCACCAGAAATGCACTGGCACCCCGCCAGCAGGCAGTGGCACCAACCCAACACATGCCTAGACCAATTGTTGATGCTACCACCTTGATACTGGAAAAAATGGGGGAACTAGAGGAGAGGTTGCTCAGAGCTAAAGCCTGCACCCTGCCGCTGGCGCAAAATCCACTCTTTGTAGCACGGCCAGGTCTATTTACCCCCAGAATTTTACAGACTGTTAGACCCACATTTACCAAAAGCCCCAAGATAGCCCCATTTAGCGGTGTAATATATCCATTTGTGCACATGGACACCTTCAAGAAAGTAACCAATAATAAGGGATTCGATGACGCCACTCTCTGCCACCTATTCAGCGAAACATTAGAAGGTGAGGCAATAAGTTGGTTCTTCGAATGCCTGCCAGGCTCCATGGATTCATTCTCTGCTCTCTCAAATGCATTTCTCTCATGATTCATCCTCATGACGTATGGGTACCGCAACTCCAGCCAGCTGTTCACCATCCACCAAGGTACTGATGAATCATTAAAATCATTTGTCATGAGGTGGAGGACTGCCACGTCAAGATGTCGGGATCTGGACAAAACAATGGCGCTAGCAGCCTTCATGCAGGGACTTATCAAGGCAAGCTTTTTATACCATCTCAATTGTAATTGTCCAAATGCCACATATGACTACGTCATGAGTGAGGCAGTCCTGCATGCCCAAGCCGAATACATCACATATGGCGCCATACCACCACCACCACAAACTCCACTCAAAACCCTGAACCCTACCACATCCCAACAAGGAAACACCACCACCAGTCCAAATATCACCACACTGCCCAATGAAAAAAAGAGGGAGTCGTAACAAAACAACTACCAAGATAAGCGGCATTGCTTCCTTGAAGAGTGGCTTACTTATAGCCCTCAACCAATCACTTGAACAGACAAAAGCCTCCACCATTTTAGGGGTCAAACTTGCCTTAAATAGATCCACAAATCTCTTCCCAAGACTGAATGCACTTTCAGAGGCTGCTGTAAATACAGGTACAACCAAGACATCACTTGCAATCTGCCATAGAATTGGATATCTTTGCACATTTTTTTTCGACCAATCCAATAGTTGGAAGCTTGGATTTACAAGGTCCTCAAATGGCCCCACCAGGTATTTATCGACTTCGTTCTTGATCTCCACAACATCCTTTTACTGCCTAAGCATCATGAACTCAAGCATTCTTGCAACATGGCTATCCTTTTCAACAACAGTTGCATCTACAACATCAAGCTTTGACTGAGTCGTTGAGAAAGCAACTTGTGCATCCTCGAGATCATTGTCTGCATACTCAATGAAGAGCTGCAGAAACATGCTCTTCACTTCACTCACCTTCACAGCCACCATGCTCTTGTCTTGTTGCAATTTTTGGAAAGCATACTCCAAGTACAGCAACTTGTACCTTTAAAAATAGAAAATTATTAAGAAACCAGCTTTGCAGTAAAATGCAGTAATAAAAATAGAAAGTAAATGTTGCAAAAACTAGTACTAAAATGCAGAAATGTAGAAACTAGTACTAAAATGCACAAACGCAGAAATTATAATCAGTATTCTAATGCATGAACTGGCTGCTAGTCTCATTATGCAGAAAGCAAAGCATTAAAAGTTTTGACAGAAAGCAAAAATGCATAAAACAATAAAGCAGCAGAACATTGAATTGATGAACTCATCAACACCATACACAGTAAAACATATAGTAGCATTTACATAAGTATTTGTTGAAATACAGAATTGCAGAATTACAGAGAGCAGAATTGCAGAAATGCAGAACAACCGTTTTAAAAATAGTAAGGCAATAAAGCATTATTCTCAAATATTTTTCGAAAAACACATTGATGCATCATTCTCATAAAAGCAGTAAAGCAAGAAAAGAGATATATTTGTTGGGAGAAACACATTGCTGCATCATGAAACCTTAAAAACAGTAAAGCAACAAAGCATCATTCTGATATACAAATCGGAGCTCTGATTTTGGATTTGAAGTTTTTAGCTTTTGGTGGTGATCTAGGCTAATTCGACCTTAGCTCCAGGTATAAAATTTGCTCCTCTTGTTGTACTCTACATTCTGAACAGTTGGATCTTGCTAGTTTGACACTTCCTGTGGTGGCGCGTGGGGTTCAATTCTAACCGCTTGTGGCAGTGCGTCCGACAACTTTTGGAGCTGTTATTTGCTCTGTTGTCTTCTGCTCGTCGATATAAGTATGTTAATACATTATTGATTCATGTTGTGATCATTTGAAGCATGTTAGGTTTAACGTAGTTTCGGTTTATTCTATTTTCGATTCGTGAGAATCCGATTGTTAGATCGTCGTATAATTTTGATAAATTGACCCTAGAAGTGTTTTGAACACCTTTGGAGGTTTCAGAGGAAGTTTTATCTCGATTGATAAACTCTTCAGTTTTTGGTTCAAGTGCACGATTTGAACCGTAAACTCTTTTGTCTTTGGTTGTATACTGTGTTGAGACTTTATTTTACTTAGGTGTGTCATAGAGTGTGTTCAATATGTTATCTCATCTGCGAGAGAAGACGCAGTGGGATTTTGAGGTGAGTAAATCTCATAAGGTTCATTTATGAATAGTTACTGTATTGTCTTAGATTATTTGCTAAATTATGAAATCTTTTTTGAAAATAAATATTTTTTTGAATTATATAAACTTGATCGTCTACAGTACATGGGTAAGTAAAAATGAAGTTTTATTATAAAAATGGTTTTTCTCGGGTTTTTTGATTGTGAACTATAGTTAGTGTTAGAAGCATTACTAAGAGGATGACAATGTATGTATGTGTATATATATATAGTTACTTGAAATACGTGTGTTTGTAGATATAAATATAGATATAGATATAGATATATATATATATATATATATATATCTTGATGGTGTACTGGTATTGTGGTGAGGACAATAAATGTGATTTTTAATTATGGTATTTTTCGAGATTTTACTCTTTGCGGAAAACAATATATTATGAGAATATTGATTTATATTGTTTTGAAAGAGTACTTTGAGTTGTGGTGTAACATTTTTTGGGTCTTATGTGACCTCTTTAAATGTTTTGGTCTTTCTACTGAGGGTCACAGTAGTGACCGAGGGCAAGTCTATCGGGAACCATGTCTTTGGCTGGGTGAATGGTTACGATAAATTAGAGCTCTAGTCTGTCTGCCAATGTATTATCATGGGGGTAGCTGTGTGTTATTGCGACTCATGAATACGCATTTTTAAAAGAGAGTTTCGAGTATATTATGTTACGTCCCGAACCTAAATTTACCTGATTACTTGGCTTTTGGACGGTAAATATCAATTAGTTTCACCTTTTACTTTGTTTGATATTTTTAGTGGCCCTAAAAGTTGACTTTTTGTTTTTGGATTAGTTTTTGAGAAAATTTCATTTTTGAAATTCATAGAGGATGTTCAACTGAGTCTGTGCATATGTGGTACGTAAAAATCAGAGTTCGTATGTGAAAGTTACAAGCAAAAAATGAAAGTTACTGTTTGGGTAATTTAGTATAAATAAGGTAAGTTACTGTGGTAGGTTTCTATTTTCAGAAACCTACACCAAGTAACTCTCTCGCTCCCTCCCACCCTTTCTTCCCGCGTCGGCCCTCTTTCTATTTTCCTTCAAGTCGCTGTTGTCCGACCACCAATCAGTGTGTTGTGGGACTTTTTGGAACGGTCTCTTCCTCCTCCACACGCCCATAGCAGTGGCTCATCATGATTTGGCCGGAGAAGAGAGATTTAGAGCCGAGAACATCACTGTAACAAATAAGAGTTTTTCACCTATTTCTTCCAATTCCAGCCACCTTTGGTGAAGAAACCGGCCATTTTGGGAAACCCATTCTTCATAGATGAATTCCTCCACGTTTCATGCGCCAATTTGAGGTGTGGAAGGAGATTTGACGATTGAAGGTTTTACTGTTCAAAATCGTGTTCTTACGGTTTTGCTCCAATTCCGACCAATCCAGGTATTTTCAAACTTCAATGTAATTGAGAAAGTTGTTGGGTTTGTTGAGATGCATTTACTTGTAAAATTTGGTGGCCAGAGGTGAAGTTAACCGGCAGCGTGTGGTGTAGGTGGCGCGTAGGGCATCTGTTTTTAGTTAGTTAAATCGTTTTTTTTTTTTTTTTGAGTTGTAGATTTTGTAGATATGATTTTGAGTTGTAGATTTTGTAGATATGATTTTAGTGGAAATCAGAGAGGTTTGAGATTATTGATTTACGAGAATCCGGCTACTGGGCTTCTCTCGAATCTACCTTAGAGTCTGTAAATTAATGAATCGTTGTTAGTGGTGAAGCTGGATTAAATCCGAGGAGTAATGGAGGTGATAATTCATAGGGGTAGTGTTTAGTGTCCATTATTATTTTTTGCAAACGTATTTTCGATAAATAGTTTAGTTGTTTACGATTGCCACTTTCTACAGGACGAGAGGAGACCTCGTAGAGCACAATGCCGATCAATGACATGATTAGCCGTATATTGTGAGTGGACCTTGTTTTAAATATTATGCATGCAACTATTCTTTTAAATTGCATGAATTTGCTTATAGAGCATGTTCGGGATTGTGGAGTTTGAGTTATGACACTTACTTTGATGTTGACTTTCGAGACTGATGGTGCCTTATCTAATTGATTAAGAATTTACTTTATTTCTGATTTATTTTGCTTATCGATTTGAGAATGAATACTTTTGACGTATGAGACACGTCGTTGATTTACTTTATTATTTTCTCTTGAGATCTACCGAGTACTGTTGGGATTGTACTCCTGCTTTCTTTTGCGAGATTTTGGGGAGTTTTTGAATTTATGGATTTACCGGTTTTCAAATGTTTAATCATTCACCATATTTGGGTCGATTTGTTTAGTTCTCCTCCTCACGTGAGTTGCAGTCGAGGCTCCTCCTCACTTACTTTGTGTCTGTGGGTTGAAGTCAAGGGTAGAGCATGGGAGGCTCCAACTCGAGTGTGGGAAACTCCATATTATATGGCGATATTATCTTCCCCACACCTTTATGTTTAACCAGCAGGGCTAGTCTTATTTTTAAGTATCAGTACTTCTTTTCTTTCACATTGCGTGACTTATGACTAGCGGGGCTAGTCGGTTTACTTGAATTGAGCTTCAGTCTGATTATGTTTGTCTAAATGTTGCATGTATCGAGTTTTTAAAGGAATAAATGTGGGAAAGTATAAATCGCTTTTCTTTACGATTTCTTATTTTTGTCCACTCACGCTAATGTTTTTATATACTTTCCCCTAGGCCCTTTGGTTTTAAATACCCAGTTCGCAGTGTAGCTGTCCGGTTTTAGGAGTTGAGGCTTAGCACCACCGCTGCCATCTATCCTTCATAGGTTACTTGCTAACCTACTTTGTATATTGTTTTTCTTTTCTCTTTAGTCTAATCTGATAATCATGGGACTTTTGTAGTAATATTGTAAACTAAGAATTGGTTGTAATCATTTGAGATATTTCGATAATTTTGATACCCTTAATTGTGGAGTTGTTCGGTTTTGGGAGCAGGGCGGCTCCAGGAGTTTAAAGGGGATTGTTTAGAAGTGTAAATTTATTTTAACAGGTTTTGGGTTGTCCACTTCTAGAGGAAGGTCCGCTAAATTTTCTCGAAAAGTGGGCCCCGTAAGGTCACCTCAATTTTTAGGGTGAGATTTCGAGGCGGGTCCTGTCATATTATTTCTTTTATTGTCCAAGAGGGACGTGATTTCATATTTAAATTGTGAGTTATAATTATTATGATTTTGTTATTGCAGTGACATGTGTTATTCTTAAGAGGTAAGGATGTCGAGTTTTAAAAATAATCATTTTTGTGTTGATTGAGTGATTTTATTTGAGTTTACTTATACAAGGTTCAAAAGCTTACCGGATTTATCATTACAACACGGTGCACTATTAAATGGTGTAGAGGTTAATACTGCATGTTAGGAAAACTAGGGATGAGACCGTGGCTTGCTATTGCAGCAATGTTAGATTTAGAACCTATCTTGTTTATTGTTGCAGTTTGTAGTATGCCCTTTATGAGCGTTTATGTAATACCCACAATTTTCATTTTAAATTCGAGTAATTGTATTGAACTATTATTGTGCGATTTCGCGAATGTTGTTCGATAATATTTCACTTTTTGAATTATCGAAGGTTCGGAACGATTATTTTTAACGAAAAGCTTGAAATGCTCGGTTTGAGAAATCGACTTTTTCTATGTGCAAAATTTGGAGAAACTTCATTCATGAAAGTTGTAGAGCTCGTCGATACGAGTCCGTACACGTGCGGAACACAAAGATCGGATTTTTTATGAATTAGTTATTGAATTTAGAAGATTTTCCGAAACTTGTATATATAGAAAAAACCCTAGAATTTTTTTGGGAAATTTCCTTTTTGGTCCGGCCTCCATTTCTGTTTTTGGAAAGCACTGTAGCTTTCTCTCTCTCTCGCATCTTCTTCCTCTCGGCCGAGCCCAGCAAACAGAGCACGACTTCACCGTGCTCCCACTCTCTCCTCAGGCCACCTCTCAAGCAGCAACCACCTCCAAGAGCTTCGTCTCGACCTTGTGCAGCTGCCAGAGGCAGCCTTGCTCCACGACACGGCCGGCAGTGGCGGCGGCACGGCCCGAACTGAAAAGGCTCATTTTCGGTTCGATCTCGATATCTCGAGCTATAAATCACCATTTCACTTGATTCTTGGCTCATTGAACTCGCCTCAACTTCCTCTACAAGCACCAAGAAGGACCAGAACTGGGTCGATCGTTTTCACGTTCGTCAGAGCTCGACCCCGTGTAGATCGAAGAATCACCTATCGATCCAAATATCTCGAGTTACACATGATCGTTTCTTGTGATTCTTGTCTTGGTGAGTTCGCAATAAAGTTCTGAACAAGGTTCCAGAAGAGGTCGAAGCGAGTTGTTGGAGTTTTCACATCGGTTTTTCAAGCTCGCCAGATTCTGGAAAAATTCCGGCCGCCGACTGTATTGGGTAATTTTCGATCCCTTCCAGTCATTTTTTGGTCTTGTGCTAGTTATGAAAGTTGCTCAGAATGATGAAGCGAAGGAGAGAAGCTCAGCCCCGACACCATTATTTATTTTTGGTAATTATGTGAAAAATAATTGCGGATTAAATATTTGTTTTAAAATTCCATGGACTTGAATCACTACGGTCCATAGGTAAGTAAAATGAATTCTAATTATACAAATGAATTTCAAGATTTTCTTGTGTGAACTATAGATGGTATTAGTGGTCATTCCTGAGTGGATGATTACGTGTATATATATATTTACGTGGAAAATATATATTGATGGGTGGATTGTTGAGTGATGATATGATTGAGTTGAATTGATGAATTGAGTATATTTCAATTGTGTAATTTCATAATAATATTGCGTATCTTGGTTGGGTTGATTTCAGTATGTGATATAATATGTTGTGCTTATTTATGGGTTTAGGGTCGACGTAGTGACCGGTGTGGGGTAATCGGACGCTCTAATCCTGGGTGGATGATGGGATACGATTAGTTGAGTATGTGAAATTATCGGACATTCTAAATATGTATATAAGTATACATATTGATGAAATACGATAATGATAAATATGTTGGATGCCATAACCTAGGTCAGGTGACAGGCTACCAAATACCGTATTTTTATAAATACGATGTTGAGGTGTTGTGATGAAAGATGTGAGTTGGGGTTTGTCTTGATATATTGAATTGGTGTTTGATTGAGATTGTTAGTACTTTGTGGATGTGAAAATTGTTGGGTGTTGATTTGTGTGTGAATAATTATGATTAAATTAAACAATAGTTCTTTCCTTTTACTCATACGAGCTTTCATAAGCTTACCGGGTTTTGTGTTGTTGCAATCCTGGTACACTATTCAAATGGTGTAGCGGATATTCCTGCAGGTCAGGATAACCAGGGAGGAGATCGTGCTGCTTAGGTGTTATAGCAGTTATTATTATTTCATTTAGTTGTGAGGTCTGTATGCTCATTTAGAGCTTGACAGTTCATGTTGTATTAGAGTTGTAATAATTAACCGAGACTAAATTCGGTTGATTTTTATTTCGTGTGGTGAGGATGTTAAGAAAAGAAATTTTCAGGTTGATTATTTGAGTTTGTAGTATTTTTCATGTTTCGGATTTTGAATTTTTATTCTAAAATCCGGGGCGTGACAGTTTGGTATCAAAGCGTAAGGTACATATTTGGTGATATGTCAATACTTACGGAGTGGTGGCCCGTCTGCAGCGGATCCCCATCGTGTGCTCTTCGGTATTGACAATGTCATTGGGTATGTGAGAGCGTTAGGGTGGCTAGGAACGTTAGCATGTCTTAAGAACGTTAGGCGTTGTCTTGTATGCTTAATACTTAGTTAATATGGACTTGCATTTGACTTATGCATTGTTTAAGTGTTATGCGTGTATTAATCAAGTATATCATGCTTATTAGGTAATGGAGATTGAGGGAAACGAAGCCAGAGGTCGAGGTAGAGGTAGACCTCGTGGCAAGGGTAGAGGCCGAGGAAGGGGTAGGGCCCCTCCGGTGGAAGAAGCATCTGAGACGGAGGTAGAGGCACCTTATGAGGATCAGCCTATTCCTCCCGTGGCCGTGGTTAATAATCCTGCCCGTTTGCTGATGTTGGCAAGGGAAATTACTCGCTTGGGAGCAACCAAGTTTGGATGAGGCACTGATTATATGGTGGCGGATCGATGGATAGAGGATTTGCAGACTTATTTTAATCTGCTTGATTGCACTGAGACCGACAAGAGGAAGCTAGCCACTTTCATGCTGAAGGATAAGGCTAGGATGTGTTGGAATGTCACACAGAGGAGCATAGAGGTGTCTACTTTGACATGGGATGGCTTCGAGAGGCTGTTCAGGGAGAAGTACTTTCCACCAACAGTGAAGGAGAGGTTGGAACGAGAGTTCCTTGCACTTGTACAAGGGAAGATGACCGTAATTGAATATGATGCGGAGTTCTCCAGACTGTACAAGTATGTGAGGCAGATGGAGGATGAAGACTTGGCCAAGAAGTCCCAGAGAGGGTTGAGTCCTTCGATTGAGCGTGATGTGGCCATCTTGGAGCTGAAGACCAAGAGAGAGATCTTGGCTAAGGCACAGATCATTGAGCAGCAGAACCTGACTCGTAGAGAGAAGGAGTTTGCTGAGAGAGACTTCCAGGGCAGGGGAAAAGCCATAGCAGGAAGCAGTAGAGCTAGAGACTTCAGGGGTGGGTTCTGGAAGAGACAGAGAATTCAGTTCTAGCATCAGGCTCCAGCTAGGGCAGCAGTAGCTCCTCCTGTTCAGGCTATACCTATTAGGCAGATAGCACCAGCAGCTCCGATGAAGTGCTTTAACTGTGGCGAGCCGGGCCACATCTCTCGTGCGTGCACGAAACCACGGGGTAGGATATGCTATAGCTGTGGACAGGCAGGGCATCAGGCTAGGGAGTATCCCCGAAATCAGGCTAGAGTGCAGGGTAACCAGTAGATGCAGCTACCACCTGCACCTGCTAGAGTCTTTGCCATTGGTCAGGCAGGCACGGGAGTGGAAGGTACCTTATCTGTTTATCATTATCTTGCTAGAGTACTGTTTGATACGGGAGCCTCACACTTTTTCATATCTAGTTTAGTTGTGGATGTATTGGGTTTGATTGCTATGCCTTTGACTAGATCATTATGTGTTACATCACCTCTCGATGTGTCTCTTGAGCTTAGCAAGTTTTGTGATGATTGCCCTATTGAGATTGGTGTCAGAGAGTTCTCTGCATCTTTGATTGTAATTCCAGATCACACGTATGATGTGATTTTGGGTATGGATTGGTTGAGCCCGAATCATGCTGTTATTGATTGCTTTAGGATGATTGTGTCCTTCCATGTTTCGGGACAACCGGTATTTCATTACCGTTGTCTGAAGTCTGATATCGCCATGAGGACAGGGATTCTGGCCCATATTAGGGAGTTGCACTTCAAAGATTACATGGATTCTTGTAGTTTCTGAGTATGTAGACGTGTGTCAGGAAATCCCTGGTTTACCTCCGAAAAGGGTAATGGACTTCTCCATTGATGTGATACCAGGTACTTCACCTGTGTCAAAAGCACCCTATCGAATGGCTCCAGCTAAACTTCAGGAGTTGAAGGTTCAGATTGAGGGCTTACTTGCACAAGGGTTCATTCAGGCAAGTGTGTCTCCTTGGGGAGCACCAGTGTTGTTCGTGAAGAAGAAGGATAATCACTTCAGTTATGTGTGGATTATCGACAATTGAACAAGGTGACCATCAAGAATAGGTACCCTTTACCTAGGATTGATGACTTGTTCGATCAGCTTAGAGAAGCTACTATGTTCTCGAAGATTGACTTGAGGTCTGGATATCACCAGTTAAGGGTGAAGGAGGAAGATATTCCAAAGATGGCGTTCAGGACCAAGTATAGACAGTTTGAGTTTCTTGTCATGCGTTTTGGTCTTACGAATGCACCTGCAGCATTTATGGACTTGATGAACCGTACGTTCAGTCTTTACTTGGATTAGTTTGTGGTAGTGTTTGTTGACGACATCTTGATTTATTCAAGGTCGATGTCGTCGGGTGAGCATGAGAAGCATCTGCATATCGTACTACAGACATTGAGAGAGCAGAAACTATTTGCCAAGTTTGAGAAGTGCGATTTCTGGCAGAGTGAAGTCAAGTTCCTTGGTCATGTGGTCTCGAATGATGGAGTTTCTGTGGATTCTTCGAAGGTTGAAGCAGTGATGAGTTGGAATCGCCCTACTACGGTTACAGAAATCCGTAGCTTCCTTGGATTGGTAGGGTATAACAGGCGTTTCATTGAAGGGTTTTCTGGTATTGCTTTGGCTTTGACCAAATTGACCAGGAAAGACACTCAATTCGTATGGTCAGATGAGTGTGAGAAAGCTTTCAATGAGCTGAAGACTAGATTGACTACAGCTCCGGTGTTGACTATTCCTACTAGTGGTGGTGGATTAGTCATTTACAGCAATGCATCTCATCAGGGTTTGGGATGTGTGTTGATGCAGAATAGTAGTGTCGTTGCTTATGGTTCTAGACAGTTGAAGGTACATGAGCGGAATTACCCCACTTATGATCTAGAGCTAGCAGCAGTGGTGTTTGCCTTGAAGATTTGGAGGCACTATATTTATGGTGAGAAATTTGAACTCTTTTCTGATCATAAGAGTTTGAAGTATCTATTCTCCCAGAAGGAATTGAACATGAGGCAGAGAAGATGGATGGAGCTCATTAAGGACTATGATTTCACCTTGGAGTATCGTCCCGGAAAGGCGAATGTAGTGGCGGATGCTTTGAGTAGGAAACCTCGGGTAATCATGGCATCGATTATGGTGCGAGAGTGGCGCATGTTAGAAGCTGCATCTGAGTTTGACCTTATGCCCGCAGGAGCAGGACAGAGAATCTTTCTCGGTAGTATCACCTTACAGCCCACCTTGATCTCCAGGATCATTCAGGGTCAGACGCTTGATGAGTTGGCTCAGGCGAGGATTGCTGAGATGACCGCTGACCCGGATGTGGAGGGTCCTTCTGAGTGGATGATTGGGGCAGATGGAGGGTTGAGATTTCGAGGGAGATTGTATGTACCGAGTTTTGATAACCTCAGAAAGGAGATCATACGGTAAGCACATAGGTCTAGATACACTATACATCCAGGAGGTACTAAAATGTATATGGATCTACGACGGCAGTTTTGGTGGTATGGTATGAAGAGGGATGTGGCAGAACATGTGTTGAAGTGTCTTACCTGTCAACAGGTGAAAGCAGAGCATCATAGACCAGCAGGAATGCTGAACCCCTTACCGATTCTTGTTTGGAAATGGGAAGATATCTCTATGGACTTTGTGACTGGATTGCCTAGGTCCAGGCAAAGCTATGACTCGATTTGGGTGATTGTTGACTGGTTGACTAAGTTAGCACACTTCCTTCCGGTGGCAAAAACGTACTCAGGGGATGCGTTGTGTAAGTTGTACGTGAACGAGATAGTGAGGCTTCATGGAGTGCCTGTAACGATTGTCTCGGATCGTGATGCTCGTTTCAGTTCAGAATTCTGGCGTAGGTTTGGTACATCTCTTGCTATGAGCACTGCAATTCGCCCACAGATAGATGGGCAGACCGAGAGAGTGAATAAGGTGATGGAGGATATGCTTAGAGTTTGTGTTCTGGATTTTAAGGGTAGTTGGGCGGATCATCTCCCATTGGTAGAGTTTGCCTACAACAACAGCTATCACTCCAGTATAGGTATGGCTTCATATGAGGCTCTTTATGGTAGCCATATAGGACTCCTATATGTTGGGCGGAAGCAGGGGATAAAGGGCTCATCGGTCCTGAGATTGTACAGGAGACTACAGAGAATGTCACTACTATTCGAGACAGGATCCGAACCGCTCAGAGTAGACAGAAGAGTTATGTAGACTTGAAGATGAGACCTTTGGAGTTTGAAACAGGCGATCATGTGTTCTTGAAGGTCTCACCTATGAAAGATGTGGTGAGATTTGGCAAGAAGGGGAAACTCGCACCGAGGTATGTTGGACCCTTTGAGATTCTGGAAAGGGTTGGTAACTTGGCATATCGTCTTGCTTTACCTGTTAGCATGTCGGGTGTGCACAATGTCTTCCATGTGTCTATGCTTAGGAAGTATGTTCGAGACGAGTCGCACGTGATTGATCACGGTGTGATCGAAGTGAACACAGATGTGACATTTGTAGTTGAACCTGTTCGTGTCTTGGATAGGTCTACAAAAAAGCCTCGTAGGAAAGAGGTTGATCTCGTGAAGGTGTTGTGGAGTCATCATGATGAGGGTGATGCATCATGGGAGTTAGAATCTGACACGAGAGTGAGATATCCACAGCTCCTTGGGGAATTGGGTACTTGAATTTCGGGACGAAATTCCTTTAAGGGGGGGGGGTAGATTGTAATACTCGCAATTTTCATTTTAAATTCGAGTAATTGTATTGAACTATTATTGTGCGATTTCGTGAATGTTGTTCGATAATATTTCACTTTTTGAATTATCGAAGGTTCGGAACGATTATTTTTAACGAAAAGCTTGAAATGCTCGGTTTGAGAAATCGACTTTTTCTATGTGAAAAATTTGGAGAAACTTCCTTCATGAAAGTTGTAGAGCTCGTCGATACGAGTCCGTACACGTGCGGAACACAAAGATCGGATTTTTTATGAATTAGTTATTAAATTTAGAAGATTTTCCGAAACTTGTATATATAGAAAAAACCCTAGAATTTTTTTGGGAAATTTCCTTTTTGGTCCGGCCTCCATTTCTGTTTTTGGAAAGCACAGTAGCTTTCTCTCTCTCTCGCATCTTCTTCCTCTCGGCCGAGCCCAGGAAACAGAGCACGGCTTCACCGTGCTCCCACTCTCTCCTCAGGCCACCTCTCAAGCTGCAACTACCTCTAGGATCTTCGTCTCGACGCCGCGACACGGCCGACAGCGGCGGCGGCACGGCCCGAACCGAAAATGCTCGTTTTCGGTTCGATCTCGATATCTCGAGCTATAGATCATCATTTCACTTGATTCTTGGCTCATTGAACTCGCCTCAACTTCCTCTACAAGCCCCAAGAAGAACCGGAACTGGGTCGATCGTTTTCATGTTCGTCGAAGCTCGACCCCATGTAGATCAAAGAATCACCTATCGATCCAAATATCTCGAGTTATACACGATCGTTTCTTGTGATTCTTGTCTTGGTGAGTTCGCAATGAAGTTCTGAACAAGTTTCCAGAAGAGATCGAAGCGAGTTGTTGCAGTTTTCACGTCGATTTTCAAGCTCGCCAGATTATGGAAAAATTCCGACCGCCGACTGTAGTTGGTAATTTTCGATCATTTCCCATCATTTTTTGGTCTTGTACTAGTTATGAAAGTTGCTCAGAATGATGAAACGAAGGGGAGAAGCTCGGCCCAGACACCATTGGTGGTGGTCGGCGGCGGCTCTGTCCCTAACTCCGGCGGCCCTTTCCAGCCACATCCGGAGGTCTAAAATTTGGTTTCTGTCCATTTTATGATTCTATGTTTCAATACGATCATTTCAACGTATTATACGCATTTTTCGGATATCGTATGAATTAGTTATGAATTTTGTGATTTCGATAGTTAGATTTATGATCTGTGAAATTAGGACCGTCCGATGAACTTGTAATTTTGATATGATGATCATATGACTGTCCCAGAGGCTTTGTGTGGTCATGGGCGAAGATCTGACCGTTGGATCTTCGTATATATGCAAAATGGTAATTAGGGGAGCGATTCGTGAGAATCCGCTCGTCGGATTTTTTTATAAATTAGAATCCGGCCATTAAATGGTAGTTCAATTATGTTTTGGAATTATTGGCTAAATTCGAATCACATTTGATTAGGTGATTGACGGATTGTATTTGAGTGGTCTATTTCGGCGTTATTTATATTTGTATTGAAGACGCAGCGGGAGTATCGAGGTGAGTAAAACTCACGTGGTTCATATTACGAACCGAGCATTTTAAATTTATTTATTTTTGGTAATTATGTGAAAAATAATTGCGGATTAAATATTTGTTTTAAAATTCCATGGACTTGAATTACTACGGTCCATAGGTAAGTAAAATGAATTTTAATTATACAAATGAATTTCAAGATTTTCTTGTGTGAACTATAGATGGTATTAGTGGTCATTCCTGAGTGGATGATTACGTGTATATATATATTTACGTGGAAAATATATATTGATGGGTGGATTGTTGAGTGATGATATGATTGAGTTGAATTGATGAATTGAGTATATTTCAATTGTGTAATTTCATAATAATATTGTGTATCTTGGTTGGGTTGATTTCAGTATGTGATATAATATGTTGTGCTCATTTATGGGTTTAGGGTCGACGTAGTGACCGGTGTGGGGTAATCGGACACTCTAATCCTGGGTGGATGATGGGATACGATTGGTTGAGTATGTGAAATTATCGGACATTCTAAATATGTATATAAGTATACATATTGATGAAATACGATAATGATAAATTTGTCGGATGCCATAACCTAGGCCAAGTGACGGGCTACGATTCAGTTAGAACTCTAGTTTGTCAAATACCGTATTTTTATAAATACGATGTTGAGGTGTTGTGATGAAAGATGTGAGTTGGGGTTTGTCTTGATATATTGAATTGGTGTTTGATTGAGATTGTTAGTACTTTGTGGATGTGGAAACTGTTGGGTGTTGATTTGTGCGTGAATAGTTATGATTAAATTAAACAATAGTTCTTTCCTTTTACTCATACGAGCTTTCATAAGCTTACCGGGTTTTGTGTTGTTGCAATCCCGGTACACTATTCAAATGGTGTAGCGGATATTCCTGCAGGTCAGGATAACCAGGGAGGTGACCGTGCTGCTTAGGTGTTATAGCAGTTATTATTATTTCATTTAGTTGTGAGGTCTGTATGCTCATTTAGAGCTTGACAGTTCATGTTGTATTAGAGTTGTAATAATTAACCGAGACTAAATTCGGTTGATTTTTATTTCGTGTGGTGAGGATGTTAAGAAAAGAAATTTTCAGGATGATTATTTGAGTTTGTAGTATTTTTCATGTTTCGGATTTTGAATTTTTATTCTAAAATCCGGGGCGTGATAGTTTACATATTACTTTAATGTTTTAAATTATTGTGTAAACTCTTTGTCGATGTGTTTTGTTGCTTAGATTAAATGAAAAAAAAATTCTAAGTATTTTAGTCCAACTATTGAGTTATCACATTTCGAATTTGATTTTCTTTATTCGAAATTCAATGCGTGACACCCTAAATCCTGAATCTAAATTAAAATTTCCAGCTAAAACTACTCAAATTCACATATATATCCAACAAACCTCATCTGGAAATAAAAATCAAATATATTCATGCATGGTAAGAATTTAATTTATAATGACACATCAATTGGAAATCAAATTTGTTATGACCAACTATAAATGACATGAATCTAAATTAAATTCTCCAGCAAAAAACTACCCACTTTAGTAATCGTATTTGATACTAATTTACAAAGAATAAATATTTAACATGAACCTAAATTGAATTTTCCATCAAGGTTCGCTCAAGTGTAATCATATAGATTCACCGAACCTTATCCATAATTCCAGTTTTGCAAATATATTAAATGTGAGGCATTATATAAAGCGAACCTTTATATTAGAAGAATGAAATCCACCGTATGAAGAAGAGTAGTGCCCCTCAAATAGTCATGGCTTCTTCCATAAACATCAATTTACTTGCAGTGCTGCTTTTCTTGTTGCTAACTAGTTGTGCAGCATCTGGCGGGCCATTTAGAAGAGTTCATGTTACAATTGCTAATGAGTTGGGTGGAGACTTGGTTCTCCTAGCTCATTGCTGGTCCTTCGACGATGATCTTGGTGTTCGTACCCTCCCCCTTCATGCCTTCTTTGAATTTAGTTTTCGAATTGGTTTTTGGCACAATACAGCATTCAAGTGCGAATTTAGTTGGGTAACTAAAGGTTTTCAGACTTTTATACACACAGCAGTTATATTCGATGCCAATAGAGATAAGTGTAAAAACTGTTCGTGGATTATTACCCCAAATGGGCCATGCATGCACAACTTCGACGCTCATAATTTGAATTGTTATACCTGGCCAACTTCAATGCCCCTAGTTTGAAATGTTGTAACTGGCCAAAATGCCTGGTCATGTTATCTTTATTGTTATGTATCTTAATTTGAAAGAGTTAGACCATGTATCGAAAATAAGTAATAATAATCTCATATTTATATTAAGCCAATTCTCATTTACAATGATTAAATTTTTGAACTTCCTGTTATGCCCATAATTTATTAATTGCAGAAAAAAAATATTTTTATCAAAGAGGGTAAAACAGAAAGAACAATTATTGACCACAAAAGTTACCAAAAAAAAGTTTTCTTTTTTTTTTTGTTTTCCATTCAGATGCAGATCAGCCGAAGAAGCTAGATCGATTTTCATTCCCAGGCTCCCAACTCTCACTTTCATTCTCAATTACAGAATGATCACTATATTCCATCAATTTGCATGTTTCCAATGCTCATGTAATACCCCGGAAATTCATTATTATTTTTTGAAGATTTTCCGGAATTTACTCGGTGGTTATTGGTACGAGTACGTAGTTTCGGGATGGTGTGAAAGTATTTCGGATGAATAAATTCTCGTGAAGTTTTATTTTCGAGGGGTTAAAAGGCTGACTTTTTATTAGTTGAGTTTCTTCAATAACTTCCATCATGAAAGTCGTAGAGCAAGTCGATACGAGTTCATGGACATGCGACACGTGTAAATCGGAGTTGGTACGAAAAAGTTATAATTAGCAGAAAAACCTACTATTTTCAAAAAGTTACTATAAATAGAAGAATTCCGAAAATTCTAGAAACCAGACTCTCCCTATTTTCCCGTTGACCCGACCTGGACTCGATTTCAAGACCCGAACTTTTCAGCCGATTCTGGGGTCCTCCGGTGACGGCACTTTCCCAGTTATGTTCGCCTCCTCCATTCGGTCCTCCCTGCGATGGTCTCCAAAGGTGATTCACACCAAGCACGGTGGATCAAGGCAGTGAAGTTTAACGTTAACTGACTTGATCAGTTCTCCGATCTACGGCGACTACAGAGCTTGAAATCGATCTTGTTTTTCTCATGGAAGCCTCATTTTTCGATCCTTGGTGGTGGTTTTGATCGATTCTCAGTGTAGAACTGCAACTCAAGGTGAACAATGATTCTTGGCTTGCGACGGCGATATAGGCCGAACTGGCCAAAACCCCAGGTATTATAGTTGATCCTTATATTGAGCTCTCCAAGTTGGACGGTTGGATTGAGCTGGTTTTGAGTTTAGCAAGGCAGTGCATGCGGTGCATGTGCAGCCGCTTATGGCTGAGCGTGGTTGTGTGTTCGACCATAGTTTGGGCAAGTTCTTTCATCAAATATCATCTACTAGTCGATACGAGCGTTTTGATATATGGTTTGTAGCATTTGGAGATCGTATGAGCATGATAGGTTTTTGCTGTTTTCTATTATTTCAGTTTTCGATCCGTGAGGATCCGGTCATTTGATTGACTTGTAGTTTTGTCAGATCGATTGTAGAAGTATTCCGAAGGCTTTGGCGGGTCTCGGATGAAGTTCCACCTCAATTGACGTTACGTTCAAGGTTTTAGTTCAAACGGGGGGTTTAGAACTTTAATCGCTCTATGTTTCGTGTGCTGAGATAAGATCGTATGTGAATAGGTACTCGACGAGGTTGTCTTGGACGAATATTGTCACGCTTCGAATTTCGAATAAAGGAAATTTAAATCTGAAATGTGATAACTCAACAATAGCCAAATGCTTAGAATTTTTTTCCATTTAGACTAAGCAACAAATAAACTGAAACCGTAAATGTTAATTCATACTCAATCACTAGAGTCAAATATTATATCTCCAAGTGTTTACAAAACTCAAAAGTAACACTGTAAAATGTAAGCTCACTAAGAGCATACCAAAAACAGTAGTACAATAATAAAAATAGGTTATGAACCTAGCACTGCTGCACTGCTCGCCTCGATCTCATACCTGGTGGTCCTAACCTACAGGAATAACCCCTACACCATGGAATAGTGCACCGGGTTGCAAACAACAAATCCGTAAGCTTTTTAAGCTCTTATGAGTAAACTCAATCAAATGAAAAGAACAGCACATGCTTAACAATTCCTCAACTCGTGAATAAATCAAACAACCAAAACAACTCCACAAATCAATAATCACCCAAGTCCCTCACTGACAATAAAAATGTGAAACTCTCTTTTATAAACATGTACTCATGAGATTGATAACACAAAGTTATCCCCCAAGCAGTACATTGGCAGATAGATTAGAGCTCTAACTGATCGAAACCACTAACCCGGCCAAAGACGTGGTTCCCAATTTCCTTGCCTCATCACCAATGTGACAAAAGGTCCTCAGACCAAAACATTTAAAAAGTCCACATGAATCATAATGTTATTGTAATAACCGTAATTTCCATTTTAATTTCATGTAATCGTGTGGAACAAATATTGTACAATTTCACGAATGTTGTTTGAAATATTTCATTTTTAGAATTATTGAAGTTCCGAAACGATTGTTTTAAAGAAAAGCTTGAAATGTTCGATTCAAGAAATCAACTTTTTATACGTGCAAAATTTAGGAAAATTTCCTTCATGAAAGTCGTAGAGCTCGTCGATACGAGTCCGTGCATATGTGGAACACAAAGATCGGATTTTTGTTTGAATTAGTTATCGCATTTAGAGAAAATTTCCAAACATGTATATAAAGAAAAAACCCTAATTTTTTTTGGAAAGTTTCCTTTTCCTCCTGGCCTCCTTCCTCTTTTGAAAACTGTTTTCTCTCTCTCATTCTCTCTCTCGCGCGACCGAAACCAGAAAACAGAGCAAGGGCTCTATCATCGATCCCTCCCTCCTCAGTCCACCTCTCGACCGCGGACCACGTCCCACCGCACCGCCTCGACCTTGCGCAGCTACCAGAGGCAGCCTTGCGTTGCGACAGGGCCGGCAGCGGCGGCGGGAAGCTCCGACCGGTTTAAGCTTGATTTTGTTCCAATCATGATATCTCGAGCTACAAGCCATTAATCCTTGCCAAACTTCACCCTCTAGCTCGCCTCGACCTCTTGAAGCTCCTAGAAGCAACCTTGTAGGGCGGCGTGGCCTATGGTGCCGGTTGGAAGCCAGCCCAGTTTTGGATCGAACAGAACTTTCGATCCGGATATCTCGAGCTATGGAATTTCGTTTCGAGTGATTCTTGAGCTGGGGAGCTCACCTTGAGTTGCTGAACAAATCTCCAGAAGGGATCAAGGCCATTTGTGGAAGTTTTTACGTCGAGCTCAAGCTCGCCGAATTCTGGAAATTTTCCGGCCACCGTGATTATTTTGGTACTTTTCGACCGCTTCCCGTTATTTTCTGACCTTGAGCTAGTTATGAAAAATGATCAGCATGTTAAAATGAAGAAGAGCAGCTCAGCCCCGACATCATTGGTGGTGGTCGGCGTCGGCTCTGCCATTAATTCCTGTGGTCTTTTTCGGCCACCTCTAGGGGTCAAAAATATAGTTTCTATACATTTTAAGATTCTACATTTCAAGACGATCATTTTGGCATGTTATACGCATTTTTTGGATATCGTACGATTTAGTTATGAATTTTTAGATTTCGATCGATTTTGATCGTTAGATTTGTGACCTGTGAAGTTAGGACCGTCCGATAGATTTGTAGTTTCGATATGTTGATCATATGACTGTCCCAGTGTCTTTGTGTGGTCATGGGTGAAGATCCGACCGTTAGATATTTGTATAATTGTAAAATAGTGATTAAGGAGGTGATTTGTGAAAATCCATCCGTCGGATTTTCGTATAATTTAGAATCCGACTGTAGGATGGTAGTTTAAGTATGTTTTGGAATTATTGGCTTAATTCAAGTCAAATTATTTAGGTGATTGATGATTTTTACTTGGGTGAGCGGGTTCGGTGTGATTGTGTTAAAATTGAAGACGCAGCGGGAGTATTGAGGTGAATAAAACTCACGTGGTTCATATTACGAACCGAGTGCTTTTAATTTATTTATTTTGTCGTAATTGTGTGAAAAATATTTATGGTTTAAATACTTGTTTTTAAAATCACATGGACTTGATCAACTACAGTCCATAAGTAAGTAAAATGAATTTTAATTATACAAATGAATTTCACGATTTTCTTGTGTGAACTATAGATGGTATTAGTGGTCATCCCTGAGTGGAAGATTACATATATATATATTTACATGGAATATATGATTTGGATTATATTTCAAATGCTTAGAGCTCTAGTCTGTTTTCGTTATATTTCATGGGGAGTAGCTGGGAGTTACTTGATGCTCATGAGTACGTATTTTGATAGAGAATTTTGGGGATTCTTTCTTTTATTGTCCAAGGTGGACTTGATTTCCATATTTAATTGTTGGGCAACAATTTATATGATTTGTCACTGGGTGACTTGTTATTTTGTCCATTTGGGAAAAGGTGTTGAGTTTGGAAGGATTCGTTGCATGAGTTGCTTCTTTGAGTTCTATTGACCGGGGTGGTCCTGTTTTTCATATATTAATAGTTGGTAATATTTTATGATTTTGTCACTGGGTGAGTTGTGTTGTTTCTTTTGGGAAAAGAATATTAAGGAATCATGGTATGTTTTCCTTTTTCTCGAGTTGAAAGGGTTTCCTCATTTTTATTGGAGTTGTGTGGTTTCCTCATGGTTGGTGTGAGTTGTTGGGTTTTTGTATTTGAGTTACTTTTGTCACGGGGTGACTTGTGTTGTTTCTTTTGGGAAAAAAATATTCGGTTTTTAAGAAATCATCGTATGTTTTCCCTTTCTCGAGTTGAAAGTGTTTCCTCGTTTTTGTGTGAGTTGTGTGGTTTCCTCGTGGTTGGTGTGAGTTGTTGGGTTTTTGTATTTGAGTTACTCATAGAAGCTTTCATAAACTTATCGGATTTGTTATGTGGCAACCCGGTGCACTATTCGATGGTGTAGAGGTTAATCCTGCATGTCAGGGTAATCATGGTTGAAGCTAAAATCCAATAGTTGAAGATTTACGGTAAGAAGCCAATTTTGTGACTTTACCGTTGTTAAGACTTCAGCTATGTAGTAATCTCCTAGGAGCATTTAGTTATTATTTTCTTGTGGCAATTTAATTTGTAAACTTGTGTAATATATGACTCTGCAAAGCGAGTCTGTATTGACGTAGTGGGTTCAGGGCATCAGTATGTACTTGGTTCAAAAAAGAAAAAAATGTTCAGGTATTTTGTATTGATGGCTGAACATCACACGTGTGTAATTCTGGGATTATATTGATTTTTAGTTTTGTTTAAAAATTAGGTCATGACAACTCATCCCCGAAGGTTCTTCGTATGGAGAGATATTAATTAATAGTGCCTACTACTGGTAAGAAAATCTGGTGTAGAAACATTGACCGAGAATTGAAAAAGTGCTTGACTTTGCTTTTCCTTGTCCTCCTCATGTTTTTGCCAAACCAGCATGAAATGAGTTGCTTATAAAAGGTGTCAGACCTTTTTATGTCTTGATTTTTGAGCATCAAGACATATATGTAGCCTACAATAATAAATTTAATTTATATAATAACAAAAATTTCAATGATAACACTGTTTTTGTGGCAAAATCAGGATGATATGGACCAGCAGAACCACAGGTTGATGTGCTACTATCGCTTTCGCCTCTTGCCAACCTGAAAAATAAAAGTAGGTTAGAGAGAAGACTAAGTTTGCTGGCCTTCTACTCTCTAATGTCTAAGTCAGTATTGATATAAGATGTTGACAATTAGGAGAGAGATCAATAGTAAACAGCTATCTTTCGATAGAGATGGAGATGTCTATTTATAAAGAGTCTGGGAAGTGTGGTTCCTCCTGTTTCAAATATGGGAAGATGCATATGGCATGGTGGTTATAGCAATATGTTTAGCATGCTTTTCAAGTATTTCGACATTATGAGTTATCATATCAGAACATAAGTAACTTATCAAGAACAAAAACAGAAAAAACAAAAACAAAAACAAAGAAAGAATAGTAATATTGTCCAGCAGAACAACTTATCAATACCTTACGATTTCTTAGGGATGTCATTTGCATAAAATCCACTAGAGACACTAAAAAATTACGCATTGTGTTAAGACTTATAGAATTGATTATTGATCTCTTAAACAAACAATTTCCATAGGCTTGATAATCCTGAACCAAAAGTATTGGGGGTCAATAATAGTTTTTATTGACCCCCAATAAAACTTTTATTGAGAGTCAATTGGCTACAATGAAGACATCAACATAACTCTTGCCATAATCAACAAGAAAACAATATGACGTATCTGGAATCAAAATCAAAATCAAAATGCGTATTGAATTTTTGGAAAAAAAAATTCTCTATAAAAGTACTTAGAAACATAATGCATTTTCTGAAAAGCAACAACAAAACTAAAGTACTAATCAATATCGATCATCTTCGAAAGAAAAATATTTTACTACCCCGCAATGGAAGCTATTATTGCCCTCAAATAAAAACTAAGCAGAATCCCAAAACACTAAACAAACAAAAAATCATAGCTGATACCAGCTTCTGGGGCTACAACTTCTCAACCAAATAGGTGTTGTGTAGGTCTTCTTTTTATGCATGCCCATTTGCCCACAACGGTCACAAAAAATTTGCCTTTTTTGAGACTCTCCACTAGACTTGAACCTATTGACCATAGACCTCTTGGGCAGCCTCTTTTGTATGAGGAAGAAAAATAAAATCACTACTTGCAGATACGAATGAATCTATATCCATAATTTCTTAAAACATATTAGTTCCCAATATTTCTGCTACATTAAGAATAATAATGATAGTTAACATAACCTTTCATTTTATTCTCATTTTCATTATTAACTAAGGAACAAAAAATAAGTAAGACTTATGAAAAATGACTCCGCATGCCCAATATACCCACGCCTTCGGTGGCAATGTAACTCATAAGCCCAATCTGCTTTTCTAATTGATGTATGCATAGATATCGAAAGACCCAACTTGTAATGCAGCGAACCCATGGGGACAAGGAACGCCATTAATCTGCCACTTTCTACATGAGCAAGAAAAATTACGAACGTTAACTTCGTAAGACCACTGAGATTTAATCTCGTAGATACCTTTAGAAGAATAACGCACACTAAAAATGTAAGATTTTTTCATCCCTTCCTTCACTCCATAATGGGAGTAAATTGTGTTGTCCATGAATCTACCTCATCTCTCCTGTTACCCATCTGTTGCATCATCTTTAACCTAGTTTGATCAAGTATACTATATACAAGCATCGCGCTCAAAAGAAATCCAAGAATTAAAAGACTGGACTATGCCATTTGACATAATTCCATAATGGTCACCAATAGAAAAGGCACGGCACCAATTTTGTAACAGTATATTAGAGAGAAACTCATCAATAATTTCAGCACGCCCCACATATCTAAGCTCTCACAAATGGATACAATATCTTTCATAGTAGAAGAATGTCACGCCCTGAATTTTAGAATAAAAATTCGAAATCCGAAACATGAAAATTACCACAACTCAAAATAATCATCCTGAAAATTTCTTTTCTTAACAACCTCACCACACGAAATAAAATCAAAGCCGAATTTAGTCTCGGTTAAATTTTACAACTCAAATACAAAATGAACTGTAAAGCTCTAGATGAGCATACACACCTCACAACTCAAAGAAATAAAAATAACTGCTGTAACACCTAAGCAGCTCGGTCACCTCCCTGGTTATCCTGACCTGCAGGAATATCCGCTACACCATTTGAATAGTGTACCCGGATTGCAACAACACAAAACCCGGTAAGCTTATGAAAGCTCGTATGAGTAAAAGAAAGGACTGTTGTTTAATTAAATCATTATTATTTCCACTCAACAATTTTCACAACCACAAGTAACCAACAATCTCAATAAATCAACAATCAACACCAAACCCTAACTCACATCTTTCTTCACAAAACCTCAACATCGTATTTATAAAAATACGGTATTTGACAGACTAGAGCTCTAACTGGATCGTAGCCCGTCACCTGGCATAGGTTATGGCATCCGACATTTTTATCTTTATCGTATTTCATCAATATGTATACCTTTATACATATCTAGAACGTCCGATAATAGTACATACTCAACCAGTCGTATCCCATCATCCACCTAGGATTAGAGCGTCCGATTCCCCCATACCGGTCACCACATTGACTCTAAATCCATAAATGAGCACAACATGTATTATCACATAATGAAATCAACCCAACCAAGATACACAATATTATTATGAAACTAAGCATTTGAAATATAATTCAAATCATCAATTCAACTCAATCATATCATCACTCAACAATCCACCCATCAATATATTTTCCACGTAAATATATATATACGTAATCATCCACTCAGGAATGACCACTAATACCATCTATAGTTCACACAAGAAAATCGTGAAATTCATTTGTATAATTAAAATTCATTTTACTTACCTATGGACCGTAGTGATCAAGTCCATGTGAGTTTTAAAAACAAATATTTTTCATACAATTACCAAAAGTAATAATTTAAAACGCTCGGTTCATAATATGAACCACGTGAGTTTTACTCACCTCGATACTCCTGCAGTGTGTTCAAATAAAATATAACCCACACCGAAACAGCTCACCCAAATATAATCCGTCAATCACCTAATCAAATGTGATTCGAATTTAGCCAATAATTCCAAAACATAACTGAACTACTATTTAACGGCCGGATTCTAATTTATAAGAAAATCCGACGGACGGATTCTCACGAATCGCTCCCTAATCACCGTTTTGCACTTATACGAAGATCCAACGGTCGAATCTTCGTCCATGACCACACAAAGCCACTGGAACAGTCATATGATCATCATATCAAAACTACAAGTCCATCGAACGGTTCATATTTCACATATCATAAATCTAACGATCGAAATCGATCAAAATCTCAACATTCATAACTAAATCGTACGATATCCGAAAAATGCGGATAATATGCCGAAATGATCATATTGAAACGTAGAATCATAAAATGGATAGAAACAAAATTTTAGATCTCTGGAGGTGGCTGGAAAGGGCCGCCGGAGTTAGGGACAGAGCCACCGCCGACCACCACCAATGGTGTAGGGGCCGAGCTTCTCCCCTTCATTTCATCATTCTGGGCAACTTTCATAACTAGCACAAGACCAAAAAATGACGGGAAGGGATCGAAAAGTACCAATTACAGTCGGCGGCCGGAATTTTTCCAGAAATCAGCGAGCTTGAAAACTGACGTAAAAACTGCAACCTCACGCCTCGATCTCTTCTGGAAACTTGTTCAGAACTTCCTTGCGAACTTACCAGGCCAAGAATCACAAGAACCGATCATGTATAACTCGAGATATTTGGATCGAAAGTTCTGTTCGATCCGATTGGGGCTGGCTTCCAGCAGCCACCACAGGCCGCCGCCTTGCAAAACTGCTTCTGGAAGCTTCAGGAGGTTGAGTCGATGTAGAGGGAGTAGTTTCACTTCATTTGGAGGTCGAAAACGCAAGGAACTCGTTTTGGTTCGTTTTCGAGTCCGACTGGTTCAGGTGGTTTCGCCGGAGCTGGAGGCCTTGCCGGTGGAAGTGACGCCTTCCAAGAGGTAGAGCAGCTCGAGACGAAGGCCTGGGACTTTATATGAGGTCGATTGGTGGTCTGTGGAGGGAGGACAAGCTTGGAGAACTTAGCTCTCTCTCTCGGTCGGTTTCGGATGCAGAGGACGGAGGAAGGAGATGATGAACAGTGCTTTCTGAAAATAGAAGGAGGCCGGACCAAAATGGAAAGCTTATGAAAATAGAAATAATTTCTAAATTCTATAACTAATGCAAACAAAATCCAGACAATGTGTTCCACATATGCACGGACTCGTATCGACGAGCTCTACAACTTTCATGAAGGAAGTTTTACCAAATTTTGCACGTATAAAAAGTCAATTTCTCAAATCGAGCATTTCGAGCTTTTCTGTTAAAATAATCGTTTCGTACCTTCGATAATTCAAAAAATGAAATATTATCGAATAACATTCGTGAAATCGTACAATAATCGTTCAACACAATTACTCGAATTTAAAATGAAAATTACGGGTATTACAAAGAATATACTAACTCAAAGAACTCTTCTTAACGTCTAGAATCACCATTACCCTGGTATCTTCTCATAAGAATATCCACCAAGTGCTTTTAACAAAACAAACGAGGATGATAGGAAAATACCTTAATATAAGCACTAAAGAGTCTGGTACCCAATAAGTAATAAACATAATCACTCTTCCTTGAGATTCAATCAAACTCTTTAAGTGCTTGAAAAAAAAGGTCTATTTTGCATCTGTCATAGAATGACAAACATAAATGGTAAGAGAAATGAAACCTGCACAAAACCAGAAAACAAGAAGGTCAGTTTATTGGGGGAAATAAAAGTACAAAACAAAGTTTTATTGACTTTCAGGATGCCACTGCATCGCCAATGGGAGCGTACCGGTCCACAATGTCAAAAAGAACAATGAAAAAACCTAAAACAAGAAAAGGAATCCAAAATGGAAAAGATATCACTAGAAAAAAAATTATTGAGGGTCAATAAAAGTACAAAACAACCTTTATTGAGGGCAATAAAAGTACAAAACATATTTTTATTGACTTGTAGTGTGCAGCTGCACCTCCAATGGGAGTGTGCCGCTCCAGAATGTCAAAAAGAACAATGAAAAAACAGCCTTTATTGGGAGGTAATATGTAATACCCTAGAAATTCATTATTAATTTATGATGATTTTCCGGAAACTATTGAATGAGTTGTTTGTATGTTATGTGGTACGATTGTGGAGTGGAATTAGTTTTGGACGAATAATTATTTGAATGCACGTGTTTGGGGGGGTTACGAAGTTTGACTTTTTATACGTTAGGATTATATGAAAACTTCCTTCATGAAAGTTGTAGAGCGCATCGATACGAGTTCGTGCATATGTGGAACGCAGAAATCGGAGTTTGTATGAAGAAGTTATGGCCTTTGGAAATGTTTCTATTTTGGTTAAATAAGAAAAAAAATCAGAAGTTTCCAAGAAGGGAAACTTTTCTCTCTCTTCGGTCCCGAGCCTAGTTTTGCCCAGCCGACTTCACCGGCTTCATTCTCCGTCGTCCAGCCACCATAGGTCCAGATTCTTGTCCCTATCTCTTCATCTCACTCCCATCTACAACCCTGTGAAATTTCAAGACGTGGGTTGGCTTGTGCACGACGTAGCAAGGGCGAGAAGTTTGGCGGTGGAGCTGCAAAAAACCCAGATAAGATCTTCCAATTCTGGCCACCATAACCGATGTTTCTTGAGGACTTTTGGAGCCCAGTAGATGTAGATGCTTTCTCCCAAGGTGGCCTGCAACGATTCAAAGTGTGGAGGTTGAATTTTGAAGATTGGGATTCTAGGGTTCATCAAATTTCAGAAATTGCGAGGTAAATTCCGTCTGAACAACTATGATTTAAACTTTGTGCTAGTTATGAAATTTCCAATTCAAGTTGAGATGAAGAACTTTCATGTTGAGAGTTTTGTCTAATTTTAACTTTGGATGAGTGGCAGCACTGCCACTGTGTTAGTATTTTCCGGCCACCCCAAGAGCAGTTTTTGTCCATTTTTGTGTTCTATGTGTCGATACGATCGTTTGCATATATAATTCATAAATTTTGGATATCGTATGATTAAGTTGTGATTTTTTTTTTCTGTTTTCTATTGTTTCGGTTTCAATCAGTGAGGATCAGACCGTTCGATCGACTTGTAGTTTTGATATATTGTTCGTATAAGTATTCCAGAGACCTTAGGTGGTCTCGAATGTAGCTTTACCTCGATTGACTTTATGTTAGGGATTTTAGTACAAACGGGGGCTCGACACTTTATTGTCTTCGATTCGTGTACTAAGTCGTAACGTACATTCCTTAGGTGATTGACGGAGGCTAATCGATACCTTATCTCTGTGGTAAGGGAAGATGCAGCGGGATTTTAAGGTCTAACATGGTTCATTTACAAACGGAATTACTTACTTTTTGGAATTAATATATATATTGTAAATCGTTTTCGGAAATGAATATTTGTTTTAAATGATATGAACTCGATCGACTAGGGTTCATAGGACTGCGGTTCACAGGTATGGAAAATGAGTTTTTAAGCATAAAAATGAGTTTTGTGATTTTGAACTGTAGTTGGTATTAGTGTCATTCATGAGAGATTGACTACTTATTTATATAATTAAATGATGTGTTTCTGTTATGAAGAATGGAGTTTTGATTTGGAATTGGTATGGGTTGTGATTGTGATTTTCTTATAAATGTGTATGGTTGCGTATTGTATAACCAAGGTGGTGATTATGATTGATATTGCGGATTGGTTATGATGCTATTGATGTTTTCGATGAGCTTTATAGTAATTTATATTTCACTAAGTGTTTGAAGTAGATTGTTGAGTGACTAGGTTACGTGTTATTTAAGCAATTCCATGCACATGTAATCTCTTGAATTAAAATCATACGCAGGGATTGCCATTATTCAGTATTGTCTTAGTTGAATATAATCTCCTGAACTAAACCTTATGCAGGGATTATCTTTGGTTTGCCTTCATGTAATCACCTGAACTAAATCATATGCAGGGATTACCATCTTGTTTGATTTGCTTAATTTCAGCATTCTGTTCTTATAGTTTGTTTGTCGGAGTTTACTCATACAAGCTGTCAAAAAGCTTATTGGGTTCTTTGCTACAACCCGGCGTACTATTCAATGGTGTAAGGGTTGATCCTGCAGGTCAGGGAAACCGTGGCTGAAGTAGAAATCCTGCGATCGTAACAGTAGGTGTGCGGAAGCTAATTTTGTTGTTTAACTTTCTTTAGACTTCCGTTTGTAGTAAGCTCTAAGGGAGTGTTTACTTATTATTTTTTTAATGCAACTTAATTCGTAAACTTTTTGTAATGTAATATATGACTCTAAATAACGAGTCTGTATTGACATTGTAGGTTCTAGACATTATCTTGTACTTGTTTTAAGTTGAAAACTTTACAGGTATTTAGTGCGATGTCTGAACCATCCACGTCCTGTGTAATTGTTTTGTTTATTAATTGCGCTTGAAATTCAGGGCGTGACAATTTGGTATCAGAGCATAAGGTCACATATTTGGTGATAATCAGTATTACTCGAGTAATAGCCCATCTGCAGCGGATCCCCATCCTATACTCTTCGGTACTGATATAATCATTGGGTATGCAGTAGAGTTAGGCATTAGGCAGGGCATTAAGTCATCAGAGCATTGGTTGGCTCTGAAAGTGAAGCGTTGGAGTTTTGCGTAGCCCTATGAGTTGTCATCCTTGAGGAATGGGAACCTTGGGACTAAACTCTGTGTTATTGGCCATAGATAATTTCATAGGAATGGTTTGGTTTGTTTTTCGTTGTCTTGTGTTTCAGAATCATGGTTTGGGTCTATGTTTGCATTTTGAAGTGGTACGAGTGCTTTAATCAGGTGATACGATACCTATTTGTTAGGTGATGGATATTCAGACAGGCAGAGGTAGGGGACGAGGCAGACCCAGAGGTGGGGGTAGGGCCAGAGGTAGGGGCAGGATTCCCCCTCAAGAGGAGTTTTATCAAGAGGAGGAAGTAGTGCAGCCTATTCCACCTGTGGTTGAGATGGTAGATGCCACTCGTCTGTCGAGGTTGGCAAAAGAGGTTATTAAGCTGGGTGCAGTTCCTTTTAAGGGAGGTATAGACCACATGTCAGCATATCAATGGATCAAGAATAAGGAAAATTATTTTAGGATGGTCATTTGTACTGATAGTGAGAAAAGAGATATAGCTACCTTTCTTTGTCATGACGAAGCACGAGTATGGTGGGACGGCACAGAAAGAGCGGAGGATGTGACCATCATGACCTGGGAGGGTTTTGTGAAACACTTTCGGGACAAGTACTTTCCAGCTTTAGTGAAGGAGCGGTTGGAGATCGAATTCCTTGCACTGGTTCAAGGAGACTTGAGTGTCAGAGACTATGAGGCTCGATTCTCACAACTGTACCTTTTTGTTAGGCTGATGGATATAGAGGCAATGGCTCACAAGTTCCAGCGAGGACTGAATCATGAGATCAGGAAGGGTGTAGCTATACTTCAATTGCCTATTATGGCGCAGATCTTTGCTACTGCCATGGCAATTGATAAGGAACTTCAGGCTCACCAAAAGGAGGTGTCAACAATAGGGGACTCCTAAGGAAAAGGAAAAGCAGCTGTAGAAAGCAGGAGTGCATCAGGTACTCAGGGTGGGTCCTGGAAGAGGCAGAGGACTCATCAGTAGGTTCCAACTGGAGTTGTAGCTGAATCTATTAGGGTTGTACCTATTAGGCAGATTTTGCCCCCGACATGTTATAACTGCAATGAAGTGGGTCATCTGGCAAGGCTGTGCTTGAAGCAAAAAACCAGGGCATGTTTTAAGTTGAAAATTTTACAGGTATTTGTTGTGATGTCTGAACCATCCACATCCTGTGTAATTGTTTTTTTTTATTAATTGCTCTTGAAAATTAGGGCGTGACACAATAAAAGTACCAAACATATTCTTATTGACTTGCACCGTGCCGCTGTACGCCAACGGGAACGTTCCGCTCCACAATGTCAAAAAGAACAATGAAAAAACCTAAAACAAGAAAAGGAAACCAAAATTGAAAAGAAGTCAAGAAAAAAAATTATTAGGGGTCAATAAAAGTACAAAGCATCCTTTATTAAGGGACAATAAAAGTACAAAACAAAGTCTTATTGAAGGTCAATAAAAGACAAAACGCTTTGATTTCTGTTCCTTCCCGTTGCAGCAAGAAAATTGACCCTTGTACATGTTCTTCCCAAAAGCTCCATCCACATGAAATATTGGAAGATAGGATCGAAAACCTTCAACATAGCCTCCATAAGCTAAGAAAAGCCTTTCTAGATCGATGGATCAACTTTCAACACAAAAGTAGAGCCCCGATTACTCCCCAAAACAGTTTTTCTATGAGAAGATAGAATGTTAAAGGAATCCGCCTCGGAACCATAAATCATTTCCTTAGCCTTTTTCTTTGTGTTCCAAGCAACCTTGTAGTAAATATCAAACCTTCAGTTCCCATATTCACAAAAACTGCATAAATATAGTCCCAATCATTTCTCACAAAAACAAAGCGGAAACCCACTTCAACTGCATACTTCCTTAGCTTGATTGTCCCAAATCTTAGCTACCCCAACATGAATATAACTATTCCACTCATTAGACAAATAGGACTTATGCACTTCAATCCTAAATGCTTCACCTAAGTAATCGTCTTCATCAACAACCTCGGATCAACTGGCCTTACATGAAACATAACATATTATGCTGTAACTTCCACTACTCTTTAAAACTGAAATATCGACAATATAACTTAGAGCAAATCCACCCGTTGAGCTTGACCGGTCAAAACTATTCACTACATTTTTGCCTTGTATTACAATTATCGAGATTGATAGGTCAGACATTGTTCATAAACTGTCAAGAATGGTCACTTTCCTAGTCAATTTCTTGACTAAGAAATTGACAAGACTTGACATTTTGTGAATAGTGTCTGACCTGCCAACCTCAGTAGTGGAAATACAAGACAAAAAAGCAGTGAATAGTCTTAACCGGTCAAGCTCAATGGGTGGATTTGCTCTTAGATATCCTTTCACCACTAAACAACTTATTAAAATCACGATCAGAATGAAGAAAACAAACCAGACAACCTGGACGTGAATATTGAAGCTCAATAACGTCACTTGAACCTTCAAGAAATGTCCTCATACAAATTAGCATATCTCATACATTGATTAAGCGAAAACATAAAAATCTTTTCTAGAATAAATGCATCTAGCAGCCAAAGAATCATAACTACCAAAATCAATTCAAAAAAACAAAACATTACACTAAACAATTTATTGACTCTCAATAACAAGTAAAGGAGAAAAAAAGAAGAAGAGGAGATCACTGAAGACCTATATATTATTGCCACCCCCCCCCCCCCCCCCCCCCCCCCCACAATAAGTTGTTATTACCCTTGAATAAAAAATTCACAACTAGTAAATACACGTAGCAGTTCAAAAATGTAGAAACCAGAATGAAATTCGAATCAACTGTTTAAAAACAAACAGAATCAGCAAATAGAGAAGAAAAACTACAAATCGAAGAAAATCAAAGCTCAAATTCATCAAAAATGGTTCAAACAATAAGGAAAGCATAATCAAAATCTTAACACAATGATTCAAAACTAACAAACTATACAAAACATGACCTAGGAATTCAAATTGAAAAGAAAAACAAGCTCAGATTCAACAAAAAGTAGAACAAAAATTAAAAAGCGAAGAAGCAAGACAAATCAAACCGAGATGCAGTATGAAGACAATCAAGAGCTAGCATCGAAGATGAAGATGGACAATTAGATAGAGAATCAGAGCTTCGTTCTCCCTCCATGTTCTTCTCTCTTTATCGCATATCTTATCTCTCCTCTTTCTTTCTCTATCAAAAACTCTCTCTCTCTCAGTATCAAATAGAGTTTTGACTTTACTGTTAAGAAGATGGCATAACGGTCGAGCAAAGAAAATGAAAAAACAAGTTAAGAATGAACTAGCTGGATATTAGAGAACAAAATCAATTAGCTTATGGGTAACGGTTTTGACCATTTACTCTAATTCTAGGGATTTTTTCTCCCCCTTACACCACCCACTTATTTTTTTCCACTTACCCATAAAGACTCTAATAAGGTCTTCCCTCATACCCAATTAAGTTTTTTTTTTTTGTTTTTTTTTAGACTATTTTGCCCTCACCCCTTTGTTACATAGAGAGAGAGAGGGAAAAAAATGAAAGAGAGAGAAGCCATAAGAGACTTCACCGAAGTCTAATCATCGGTAGCTAGATTCCAGATTTCGGTCACCGGTCGCCAGACTTCTCTGAAAACATCACTAGAGGTCTCCAAAGAGGTCACCGGAGAGGTTTATCGCCCTCCTGATAAATTTTTATTGCCCCCTAATAAATGGAAAGGTTGCCGGAATGGGAACTAATGTCCCTAAAATTAAACAAATAAAACTTTGATTAAGGAAAAAAAATGAGGAGACTACATCAATTCAAACTTTTATTGGAAGGCAATAACGATTTATTGGGGGCAATAAACCATTATGTCACCGGACTGGAAACTAAGCTTCCTAAAATTAAACAAATAAAACTTTGATTAAGGAAAAAAATGAGGAGATTACATCAATTCAAAACTTTTATTGGGGAGCAATAAAGGTTTATTTCCCCCAATAAACGTTTTAAAATATTTTTTTCTTTCACGCTAGGCCTTCTGCCCCATTTAACCAAAAAAGAAAGAAAGATATGAAGAGACGGTTCGAGTCTTCAAACCAAGAAACCCCAGAAATCCCAGTCCAATTGGATCAATTCTCAACAACTAAATCTTCTTTTTGCAATTGGAGCCCTAATTTCACTTCCCAAATCGAATATTTTCCCTCTCTGCATTTCAATTTGGTACAATTAGCTCAGTCCAGTGATCTACCTTGCCCAATGTTACTGCAGCATGGTTTCCAAGCTCGCTCCATCTTCCTATGAATTCCGGCAATTGCAGTAAATCGTCACCAATTCTCGTGAGGATGCATGAGGTTTGGGTGCTCTGTGTTGGTCCGGACACAAGGATGAGTGCTGGGAAAAACGGATTGCAGTGTGGCTGCAACGAGTCTTCGTTAGTCCAGTCTAAGCCAGGTACCGCCGATGAGTTGTCTAGGTGGTCCGATTGGATGATGAGAGGAGTCGCAGAAGAAGAAATGGTTTTGGTGACCGTCAACGACGCTGATGAGGATTCCAGAGAGATAGAGATAGAGAGCCCAAACCATGAAGCTGCAGCCTTGCTTAGGCCCACCGTCCCCAATCCAAAACCGACCTTTATCAGGTCGGCGGAGCCTTGGAATGGGCGCCGTATGAGGGGGGAGAGAGAGAGAAAGGACAATGATGTAGTTTATTACTTAGGTTGATGGTAGAATATATAGTCATTTTACTTTAAATTGGGTTAGTGAGAGTAAAAATGGGTTAATTACATATAAGTGCATATTTGAATTTTTCTTAGCCATAAGGCCACCAACTATTTTTTTCCCTCATAAGGCCACTACATTAAAAAGGATGTTAAATTTTGGATATAAATACCAACATATTTACATAAATGCCACTAGAGTAAAAAGTCAACAATCATCCTCTCTCTTTTCTCCGGCGAGGTCTCCGGCTGGTCTCTGGCAGACCTCCGTTCAACTTCAACGGGTCTCCGGCCGACCTCCTGAGAACTTCGACAACCACAAAAGCTAATGTCACTAACACCAAAAGCTACTGTCGCTAGCAACAAAAGCTATTCTGATAAGATTTTCGGCAACCTCTCGCGAGGTCACAAAAGCTACTATCATTATAAACAAAAGCTACTCTGGTGAGATTTTCGACAACCTCCTGCGAGGTAACAAAACCTACTGTCACCAACAACAAAAGCTACTATTTACCGAAAAAATCTATGCACCCCAAAACCAAAGCTACTTTCACCAGCAACAAAAGCTATTATCACTAACATCAAAAGCTACTCTCACCAGCAACAAACGCTACTATCACCAACACCAGAAAACTACTTTCACCAATAGCAAACGTTTCTCTCACCAACACCAAAAGCTACTTTCACTAGCAACAAAAGCTATTGTTACCAATACCAGCGAGCTACTCTCACTAACTAGAGAGCTACTCCAGTATTAAATGATACTCTCACTAACACCAAAAGCAACTCTCACCAACAACCAAAGTAACTCTCACCAACTCAAAAAACTACTATCACCGCCGCAAATAACTACCTTCACGACCAACAAAAACTACTCTCACCAACGCAAAAACTACAATCACCACTACAAAAGGCTACAATAATCACCACCAAAAGTTACTCTCCCTAACAACAAAAGATACTAGACATCAAAAACTCTTCTCACCAATAATAAAAAGCTATTTTCACCAAAACCGAAAGCTGCTCTCACTAACTTTGAAAGGTACTCTCACCAACACTGAAAACCGCTTCACTTGCTCTCTTTCTGAAATGATGCAAGTGCAAGACAAATATTTCTAGAATTCAACCTCAAAAACAAAAACACAAACCAGAATAAAACACCATCAGAAACATAGATACCATAACATCAAAATTGAACAATGAGGCATAAAATTAAGATCCAATTTCGTTACCATAACTCAAAACAATACAAAAGCTACTCAGAAATCAAAAAAATTATAAAACTCATAGTAATTACCCAAATCGATCGAACCAATGCTATCAAATTCAATGACAAATAACAATACAGGAGTTTCAGCCATTTCCCCTATTTCTAAAAATAGTAGCAATACATGATTCAAACCACAACGTCTAATGCCCCATACCCTAAGATTTTAACTTATTTTTTGTTACGGTTGTTAAGGGTGTTTTTAGTTTACTAGTTACGTTTTACCGTTGTTGATCGAGGAGTTGACTTTTTCTTTAGTTCCTTAAGTTGAGAAATTTCTTTGAGAATGTTGTGGTACACGAAAAATCGAATTCGTGGACACGTAGTTTGTCTAGATCGGATTTACTATAGGAAGTTGTGATTGAATAATTGAAGTTACTATTTATAATTTTTGTTAGTCAAATAGTTTCTATAAGAGGAAAGTGGGTAAAAAGGGGTGTGTGTGTGTGTGTGAGAGAGAGAGAGAGAGTGAAATCGGGAGAACCCGATTCCAGCCCCCCTTTCTTCTTTTTCTTCTCTTCGGACCCCGAAACCATTTCTGATGAAATCACCGCCTCGGAACTACTGCCGGGCTCGTCATCGGCCATTGGAGGATCCTCTCTTCCTTCTCTTGCATCTAAGGTAATAATTTCGAGTTGGGTAGCTTTGGTTGAGAGGAATCGAAGAGAAATTCCAAAAAAGGGGAAAATCGGAGATTGCTTAGATCTCCGGTTTTTGGCCATATTTCTTTGGGATTTTGGTGGCTGGGATGATACTAACCTTCATCCCTAACCTCTTGCAGCTTCTCATGATCGGTGGAGGAAGAATTGAAGGTGTTTGAGAGGGTGAACAGTACCGTCGGAATTCTTGAACTTTGGGTTGAATTCCAACCACTTTTGCTCATTTTTGGTTGTTGTTGCAGATAGAAATTGTTGGGCTTGTTGTGGAGATGAATTTGAGCTAGATAGGTTGTTCGGAAGTGGGGTTTAGCGTGGTGGCGCGTGAAGCCACGCGTCGCTGCTAGTTTTGGTTGAGGATGTTTAGTAAATGACATTTCATGGAAATTTAATTGTTGAGTGGTGAGGAGGCTCTGTCAGCCCCTCAAAACCCATTATTTAATTGTTGAATTATACTTTAGGTTGAGGATGTTTAGTAAATGACATTTCATGGAAATTTGATGTTGGACATGGTTTTCTAAATATCATGGTTTGAATCTATTGGCTAAATGCTCTTGGTTATAATTTCGTATTGAAGTAATGTTTTGGGAAGTTGAAGAAGAAATTGTGGTTTTAAAAGAAGAATATTCAAAGAGGAATTAGAAATTAAGGAAGGAAATGTATTTATAAATTTGTTGATTAAATTTTTAGTTGAGAAATGGAAATTTAATTTGGTTGAGTTGTTAAAGAGAATTAGAGGGCTTTGGAAATTGTGATAAATTTCGAAAGTCGAGAATAGTAACCCAAAATTTAAGAATTGGAGTGCTAGCAGAATTTTGAGTAACGAGTAATATTATTTTTCGAGGGAATGAGTTTTGATTATTAGATTATTCCCTTAATGCAGTTAATTATATCCTGTCAATATTACAGGATGTACTGAGCCCTCGAGCGAGGAGGATACTAGCAGACAGCAGGATTAGCGGCGAGACTCATCTGTGAGTGGACTTTTATTTTATTTAATAATGCATGTAGCATGACATTAAATTTATAACTTGATCGAATATTGGTTGTGAATTGAAAATAAATAATTGTTTCAAATGTGATTTCCCGATGAAAGAAAAGAGTTTTAAAAAGGATTGAGTTGACAAGGAGGCTATTATCGACGCATGCGTATATTATCTAGTTGGAAGTTCCCTCCAGACTATATCCCGGTCGGCAATCCCCTCCAGTGAGTCATCTGGTTGACAGTTCCCTCCAGATGACATGAGATAGTTAGTCGGTAGACCATTCTAACTATCTGCAGTTAGTCGGCAGTCCCCTCTAATCACCGTCTCCTAAATCCCGGTCGGCAGTTCCCTCAAATGTGTCATCTGGATGATAGTCCCTTCCAGATGGCATGAGATGACTAGACAACAGTCCTCTCTAGTCATTGAACGATTTTTCATGAAAGGATTGTTTTCAAAAGGAATGAGTTGGAAATGTTTTATAATCTCGCTGCATGCCGGATTTTATTAACGAGAAAATAGGGAAGCATTCAATTATCTGTTTCATAACTTATTTAGTTTTGTCCACTCACTCTAACGGTTTTTAAATGTTTTTCCCTGGACCCTTCTGTTTCAAATGCTCAGATTTCATATTTGTCGAGGTAGTGTTCAGGATTCGAGGCATAGGATTCAGCGCTTCCGTTTTGACCGTAGGTTATTACTTAACCTACCTTGTATGATATCAGCATAGTTATGTAGAGTTGCTCTGATAACCTCTTTATTGAAGTAAATGTTAATGCCTAAGAATTTGTTATCGTATTGAAGTTAAGGTGGAATTCATACTTTCGGGATGTAACTTGTATACTTGGAATGTAAATCTTCGAATACATCTTTGAGAGTGATGTTAGTTTTCTTCATGTCCAGGTTGTGAAATTTTTGGGTAGCCCATTTTAGGGGAGGTTTTGTAGATTTTTCAATAGGATTTCACTTAAAGTGGGTCCCACAGGCTCATATCCGGGTTTCGAGGTGAAACTTGGGTCGTGTTTTGTCACAACGAACCATAGAACGATCAATTCTGGTGAGCTATATTCCGGCGACGTTGTAGGTAATCGAGATGGTGAGGAAGGGAGCTGCCAAAGTGGAGGTGTGTGAGGCGTCTCGAGTCGGAATTGGAGATTGGAGTTACTGGGTTATGTAAGATATTGAGGCGTTGATTTCAATCATGGTGATCCTTAAGCTCAGAGGTGGCCGAAGTTAGAAGAAAGAAGAACCACAAACTTGATAACTCCAGCGACGGTGCGTACGATGGTTTTTCAGCCTCGTCGGGTGACAAGGTTTTCAGATTTTGATGTCCAGCTTCCTCTGAACTCATTGGTGGTTGGCGGTGCATTGAAAAGGATGGCCGGAGATCGATTAGAGTTGAGGAACAACGACGCCGCAGCCTTGGATTGCATGCGGTGGCCGGAGCCTTAATCGGCGATGGAGTGGCTGGGCTTTGGTCGGGTTTGTGTTGTGGTTCAATTGATGGTGACTGTGATGAGATATGGTGGCCGGAATTGATGCTTTCCGATGATTGCAGAGGGAAGAGAGAGAGAGAGAGAGAGAGTGAATTTCTTTTCGTTTTGGCCAAATACTGATCATAGAGTTAGCTTTCTTCCACGAAGGGCAAAATCGTCAAGGTGGAAATACTTTGACGATGTAAGTGGCCATACGTGTACAAGAAAACTTTAGCGGTCTTATGACTAATTTAAGTTTCAAATTGACACTTGTATGTACTCTTCCAAATAAAAATCTATTGGTGAAATATGTTAGATAATTTTAGTTGATTTTGGTTGTAAATGAGAAATTTGCTAGAGTAAGACGGTAAGAGGGAACAATGTCCCTAAAATTAATGCAACGGGGTATTTCCCATATAGAAAATCATAAACTTATTCTAAATCCGACCCAAATCGGGCCACAACCATTCATCAAGTAGCTACTCCGCCATTTCCTACATCACAAAACACTCCCCCGCCAATTTGATAGCCCTCTCCGTCTCAGACAATGCCCGCGACGTTACGTCGCGTTCTCACCGCTACTCTCAGACGCCCCATTATGCTCTCTCTTCAACGCCCACCTCTCTCCTCCGGCCACGTAATCCCTGACCCCTCATTTCCGTTCACCCTCCCGTCACTCTATCACCGCCTCATATCCTCCTCTTCTGGCCAAAACCCTCCGGACTCATTCCGAACCCGAACCCCACTGGAAAAGCAATTCGAAACATGGGTCCAGAAACTCAAACCCGGATTCGGCCCACCCGACGTCGACGAGGCCCTGAAAGCCCAATCGGATCCCGACCTCGCTCTCGACATTTTCCGATGGACAGCCCAGCAGCGCAACTACAAGCACAACCACTCCACGTACCTCACCATGATCAAAATCTTAATCAACGGCCGCCGCTACCGCCACGCCGAAACCCTACTTGAGGAGGTAGTCGCCGGAGCTTGTGAGATAAGCGTCCCGCTTTATAACTCCATTATTCGATTCTGTTGTGGAAGGAAGATGCTCTTCAATCGCGCTTTTGATGTGTACAAGAAAATGTTGAATTCGGAGAACTGTAAGCCCACATTGGAAACCTATGCATTGCTGCTTAATTCATTGCTCAGGAGGTTTAATAATATCACTGTTTGCCATGTGTATTTGCGGTCGGTGAGGTCGTTGTCGAAGCAAATGAAGGCATCCGGTGTGATACCGGATACTTTTGTGTTGAATATGATCATCAAGGCTTATTCCAAGTGTTTGGAAGTTGATGAGGCACTTCAGGTTTTTCGGGAAATGGGGTTGTATGGATGTGAGCCGAATGGCTATACTTATGGTTACATTGCCAAAGGGTTGTGTGAGAAGGGGAGGGTAGGTCAGGGTTTAGGGTTTTACAAGGAAATGAGAGGGAAGGGTTTGGTGCCTAGCAGTAGTACTTATATGGTTGTAATTTGCAGTCTTGCTCTGGAGCGGAGATATGAGGATGCAAGTAATGTCGTGTTTGATATGTTGAGTAATTCTATGTCTCCTGATTTGTTAACTTATAAAACTTTATTGGAAGGATTGTGCCGGGATGGAAAAGGTGAGGAGGCATTTGATCTACTAGAGACTTTTAGGAGCAGGGATAGAGCCATGAATGAAAAGACATACAAGACATTGTTAAATGCAGTGCATTTTGTAAATAGGGAGTAGTTCAATACATGTCCTCTGAGTTCAGTTCAAGACTTGTATTAATTCATTTATGAGATTTGAAATTATTGACTTATGAGAATCCCAGTTTTGATTATATGGTAATGCTGAGTGGGTGTAGTAATGTGAATATGCCACAATGTTATAATAATGTATTAGCATGTAGTGATGCTCTCCTTTCGGTGGCTCTCTCTAAAATCCCTAAGTGAGGACGAGTTGGGATTGCTCAGGTTGCTAGTGAAAGTTAATTTCTGTAGTGAAATACATCAAAAGACAGACACCAGTCCAGTTTTGGCTACATTTAGACTGTAGTGGACAGCATAGTTTCTGCATTGCTCAAGGTGGATGGTTTTCAGTTCTGCCGAGAAGATTTTGGAACTTCAAGGACCATTACACAGTCGTTGAATGGAGATGGAACTGAGTAAACTTCTCTTGAGGTGCAGTAATCTTATAGTTAACCTTTGAGATATTTATCCTGCAATGTAATCAGTTTGACATTGGATATCGAAGTAAGAGGATGCCATTTATTGAACTTGACATTCTTGGACATCCTGGTGAATCTGATTGTGTCATCCACTGAGATTTGAAGATTGTAAAAGAAGTTGGTACTCTTTTTACCATGCCCTTCAAGATTGTTGATCAGATTTTTACTCAACTTGAGAGGATTCTTGTAAGTTCATGTTATTCTTTTCTGTTATTGAATGCGTTGCATAAATAATGATGCTGTATCAATGAAATTTTCAGCATATTGAAACATATATTGCCTTTCTTGTTAGTTCCTACTGCTTTTGTACTCTAAAATATAAGATTCTAACACCAGAATCAATTGATTTGTGTCTTTGAAACTCTCTGTGGTCCTCACTTTGGGCGATCAAGGTGAGAATCCATGGCACTGCATGTTGGTGGTCGCTGTCCATGTGTGTACATAGATAGTGTATGCAATAACACACACACACATATGGTGTTTGAGTGTTTCCCAGGTATGATGTTTTAACTATCTAGTTGCTGTAGTTTGAAAGCAACTCACTAATTACATTTGGTTTAGCTAGATACAAAATGTAAACAGCAAAGTAGAGGGACACATTGTTGACTAATTATGGTTAGTAGTTGAAAAATTTGCTTGAAGTACCGGTTTGTATATGTGTGCGTCTGCTGTGAAGTGTGAGGTTTGAGGTGTAGTTACATTTATTCAACATGTTCCAGTTCTGCATCTGGGATGACCTCACAAGTTTCATGTTCTGACACTAAAGAAAATAGATTTAACTTTTTCAAGGCTTCATTATTCAATCTCATCTTCTACCTTATTTTACATACTGCATGTAAGTACCCGTAATATGCAATTTTTCAAATATTATAGTTTACTACTCACCATATGATTGCCATTTTTATGATAGAGAAGATGATTACCATTATTGTATGATCTCGTTGTGTCCTGTATTTCTGTTGGGAGGAATTCATACTTTCTCCGTAATCTGTTCAAATGTTTTCTCTAAGTCTTATATTATTCTCCCCTTCTTGCTAGCTCGAATAACTCAGGTTTACACGGAGCAAAAAAATAACTATCAGACGATTTCTTTTTACTATTACCCTGAAGTAGCTGCTTATCTGATGTCAACTAACACTTGAAAATGTAAGCCTAGTGGCTCACAAAATAACAGCATGGAATTTATAGCATTTTCTTAGAAGCTCTCTCTTTTCTTTGAACATTTCTGTGAATGGTTTTGTGCAATTATGTAGTAAAGACAACTGAAGCTTCTTTTGGTCCGAAAAGATGGCAGAAGCTATTTCATTCTTAATTTTTTTTTCCTGAGCTCTTATGCAAGTTTATTTGGTTGTTCTGGTGTACATTATGTCTGTCTTAAGATCATACTGATATCGGCCTAGAGCAGTTTATTCACTGCTATCTCAACAATAATCAATAATGATTACGTGTTGTCTCATCATGGATGCTACATTGAAAAGTCAAACAAAATGAGGTGAAATACTACTAAAAGTTTATCGAACACTGCTCAATAGTTTAGGGATACATGCACTTGAAAACAAGAGAAAGGACCCTGGAGAGGCTATAAATGGATAATTAAAACCCACAAAGAGAAAAAATGAATGAATAAAAAAGTCATAGCCTAGGCTAATAATGAAAGAATTGAATAAACAATAGTCAACTTAAAGTAGGACTAGATAACAATGGGTCCACCTAAGAACTACTTTTGATCCAATAAATCTGGTTCCTCTTGCTTGTATGTTTAAAGACAAAGTGTGGAAACATTTATAGGAATTCCTTGAAGAATTTAATCATTGATGGTTTCTGTATATTATCTCTGAGTAATGCCTTTGTGATTAGTATAATCTTTGAGTCAGTTGACAGTCTGGTTTCTTAGGCAATGCTTGGTGCTAGCTGTTGTTTGGGTCAATTTCCTGGAAAGGAAGCGAGAATTTTTTAACACAAGGCGGGGAATGATCAAGTGGAGATGTGAGATAGAAGTAAACTTTTGAGTCCTTTGGGGGCTGCTGGTTACTTCTAAGGTCAGATATTTCTCTTTTGCAGATGTTCTGAGGGACTGTTAGGTGTCAGCTCACTAATTTTTCTAGATTTAAGCCCTTGTCAGCTGACTAACTGTGAAAATGAACAGAGCTATGTAGCTAAGGCTAGCCGGAGATTGTTTCAAGGGGATAATGGTCTTTGGGGCAGAATTTCTATCTCAAAGACACTTCCTTACTGTACTCTAGTTATAAAAAGCCCCAAAACTGCTCTAGTATCTGCTCTAGTATGGCTTATGGTGCTGATCTTCTGAGGCAGGGCTTAGATTGGACGATTGGAGATGGCTCTAGAGTTAGCTTTTGGAATGATAATTGGGCTACATGTGGTGTGCTGAAACATCTTGCTGTTAATATAAATACAATCAATAATGATGCTCTAGTCAAGGATTTTTGGCGAGGCAGAACTTGGAATGTGAATTTGCTGAGATCTCATCTGCCTCCGGATATTGTGAAAATTGTTACCAGTGTTCCTATTTCTCAAGAGGTGTGCTTTTGATTAAGTTAATAAAATATGGGCTGCTACTTCATCTGGGGTATTTTCAGTCATAGTCTGCTTATCAACAGCTTTGTCATCAGGACACTCTGAATCCATATGGAGTGGCATTTGGTCCTTGGTTATTCCTCATAAGCTAGAAAGTTTTCTCTGGTATTTGGTGCAGGAAATACTCTTAACTAATGAGCATAGATTTAGAAGACATCTCACTATGACCCTAACTGCCATTTATGCAGTGGTAGTCAAGAATCTCTACTTCATCTCTTTTGTGACTGTTCTATTAATGCTACAAGGGTTTGGTGATTTTTTTAATTTTTCCCATGGTATGAAAGCCACCTTTACTTTGGGGTGGAGGGAATGGATCACTACAAATTTGAAGCAAAAAGGTAAGTACATGAGAAATCTGCAATGGAATACTTTTTCATATTCTGTTGCTGGTTCATCTAGAAATGGTGATAATGAAGTATTTTTGAGGTGCCTTATAATTTTGAGGTTATTCTGAATTATGCTAATGAGTGCAACAATTTCACTTGTAGGCCTGCTAAACAGAAATACATGCAGCTGAAAATGGTTTTGTGGCGCATACCTACTGTAGTAGTATGCATGGGGTGCTTCAAACAGAATGTGGATGGCTCGAGATCTAGTAATGGGTTGATTGGTGTTGAGAGAGTTATCAGAGATAATTGTGGGATTTAGATAAGTGGATTTATGGTAAATGTTGGTGCTGGTGAAGTTTTGCAAGGTCAAGCTTGGAGACTTTTTCATGCTCTGCAATTAGCTATTAACCTGAATATCAGTCAACTTGGAGGGGAATCTAATTAAACTATTTTGGTCAATTTACAGCAATCTGAGATGAAGCTTTGAGTTTTTGAGTGTTAAGCATATTCATAGGGAAGGTAATATGGTGCTTGCTAAAGATATCGTGAATTACACTAGAGGAGTTGCACTCTCAATTCCCCTCCAGGCCTGGTAACTGAAGCTTCATTGGATGACATTGTTTAGATTGCTATGCCGAGAGGAGTTTCTAATAGGCTTATAGCGATATATGTTGGGTACTTTTAGATTTTTCTTTTACTTTTGAGCTGGTGTCCACTGTACCAAAAAAATAAAAATAAAAAAATAAAACAATGTGTTCACTGCGTGTATATACCCATTACTTCAATAATTTACATCAATCCGAAATTCTTGCAATTAATTATACACACCACACTTTAACCATATGAAATTAAGCAGAAAACATAGAACTAGCTCTTGTAGTTTTTGTTCTTCTCCACAGCTTTTCTTTCTTTCTTTTGAGGCCTGATATCATATTCAAGAAGAAGCCTCCCTTCTCATTACTTAATAAGAGCAAAAGTAGAATTCACAACCAGCAACATGAAAAAGACCGCAGCAACAAATGAAGCCACAATAGCCCCACTAAGTCCCTGGCAAAAGTCAGTATATTGCATACAAATAGCAAGCCAGTTGGAGTCCGAATTTCCATTATGAGCCAAGTACATAATCGCAGAAGAAGCTCCGGCAGCAGCTACCACTAGAGCAATCATCACCTGGAGAAATGGAATCAATATATGTGATGAATGCATGATATTGAAAGAGAAGCAACATAACATGAAAACTAGGCGCAGTACAACATGCCAAACCGTCTGGTAGAAAAAATTTGCAGTTTTTTAGTACTACGGCTATAGGTTTACCGTGTCACAGACAACTAGTAGAAGCCTTGGCCCTATTGCAAGTGGTCGAATGATGCATACAATAGAGAAGGGCATGGAGAGGCCAATATATCCAACAGCAATCGCATTTGCAACGACAAAAAACCTGCATTTATCAATGAAAGCAGTGATTCAATACTCCTTAATTATACACCTATTTAGTCGGCCACCAATATCACTTTAAGAATTTGAAGGCCATGCCAAAACCGTCTCTAATTTGCATACGTGAAAGTCGGGAGATCATTGTATTCAGCATGGAACTGGAGGAACTGTGTGAAGAAGGGAAGAATCTGCTCAGAGCTTAATGGACTGTAAGCAGCAGCAACAGCAGCCGCACTGGCACCAAGCCTGAGGACCAAGTCTACGATTGCTAGTCCTTTCTTGGATCCTCTTCTAGTCTGTGTTTTGGTTTTCATTGCGACGACAGCAGCAGTAGGAGCACCTTCTGCAGCCTTACCTTTGGCCGCGGCCTTTGCATCAGTAACTGCTATGTTTTCACTCTCTTTCGAGTCCATAATAGGATGTTTTAGAATGTGAGAGGTAGATTGAAGAAAATTGTCATGGAATGTATTACATTTATAGGGGAGGGAGAAGAGAATACAGTTAATGGGTTAGTTTAATCCAATATATAGTGATGCCTTATACATCATAACATATGTATGTTGAGGAACAGGAGTAGTTGCCAAATGCATGCTTACTTGCTCCACTTCGGGCAAAATCATGAACCAAATACCATGCTTGTTTTATGTATAGACTCCGCACTGACTATATATTTATACATTGGGTGATGGATCAGGTTAGTGTATTATGAAATAAATAATGGTCATGCAAAAGCTCTTTACGCTCTACCTCCTTACGCTTTACTAGTTAATTTAAGGTTAATACACACGCACTCACACACACATATACTCACACACACATATAGAATCTTGCTCGGCTAAAGAGGTCCTTAACTTAGCTTAAGAAATGGATTTTCATATTTTGACAACTTTTCGATCGCATATTCACATCTTAACCGTTCAGTTTTTAGGTAAATATGAGTAGATCGTTTATGCAAATTTTCAGTCAAATTGATGATCGTTAAGGCATCCAAAACTGCAATACACGAACGAACCTTGCTCTGCTAAAGAGGTCCTTAACTTAGCTTAAGGAATGGATTTTCATCTTTTGACAACTTTTCGATCACATATTCACATCTTAACCGTTCAGTTTTTAGGTAAATATGAGTAGATCATTTATGCAAATTTTCAGTCAAATTGATGATCGTTAAGGCATCAAAAACTGCAATACACGAACGAACCTTGCTCGGCTAAAGAGGTCCTTAAGTTAGCTTAAGGAATGGATTTTCATATTTTGACAACTTTTCGATCGCATATTCACATCTTAACAGTTCAGTTTTTAGGTAAATATGAGTATATCACTTCTGCAAATTTTCAGTCAAATTGATGATCGTTAAGGCATCCAAAACTGCAATTTACACGAACGGTTAAAGTTGTCAAAATATGAAAATCCATTCCTTAAGCTAAGTTGAGGATCTCCTTAGCATTGTGTGTGTGTGTGTGTGTGTGTGTGTGTGTGTGGTCCTTCTCTAATAAAGATTTCCTTGATATACCTACTTTTCCATCGCATATCCACATGTACAGTTCAATTTTTAGATCTTAATGTATATATCACTTCTGCAAATTTTTCAACCAAATTGATGATAGTTAAGGAACCAAATCTGTCCAACATGAACTGCTCTTGTTCATAATTGTAAATCGCAGTCTTGAATGCTTTAATGATTATTAATTTAGCTAAAAGTTTGCAGAGATGATCTACTCATATTTACCTAAAAACTGAACGATCGAGATGTTGATATGCGATTGAAAAATGCGTATATCAAGAAAACACACACACATAGAGGCACAACTTCATTCATAGATGAAAAAAATCATTCTATAGTGCCAAGCCATTTCTATCATTTTCCTTAAAGGCAATAATAGGAAGCCTCAACGAGGAGAAATTTGTGGCCTCAAATCCTAAGCGTCATGTCATATGAGCAAATATAAATTTTATTTTCAATTTCACATAATATATCTTGCCATATCACAATCTTGCAGCACCAACTTTATCATTTTATATTTCCTTTAGATTTTTAGGGAGGGTATGTTATGAATCATTCTCATCCTAGCATGCTCATAATCAGTACCATGTTAGTAAGACCATATCCACTACACATTCATATGTGCCACATATAAATACTATTTAACCAAAGAGAATCAAGGACATTAATGAATTTAATTAAGTGACAAAAAAAAATATTGCGTGTTAATAGCAGTCATTAATTATGTATTAATTTAAGATAAATGTATCTTTCTTTTTTCTTTGCTTTTTTTTTTTCATCCGGTACAACAAAAGAATTATTTTAAACATAGCCAGAAGAAAAGCTCAACGCCTCAACTTGTTTCCTAATTTACAAGCCGCGCGATTACGGATAGTATTCGTTCTACATATCTCAAAATCTCTAAAGGCGAAGAATCAAATATATGAGCTATCACAGACTTCAGCTCTCATTCCCAGTGTTTTCAAAAGCTTTTCCGGGGCCTCCGAACGGCCTAAAAAGGCTCTTTGCCTTTGAACCACATAATGTGGGACTTAAATTTGGACAATGCTAAACAGACCACATGGTGTTAAACAAATGTTTACGATCAACAATAATTGCCACATTATGTGGTCTGTATTACAAGAACAAATTTGTATTTCGCATTGTCCATTCTAAAAAGCCATCATTGTGTACGAGAAAAGTTAATGACTTTGATTCAGTTTACTTACATTCTCCGAGCCTGTAAATGGACGAACCATTCCTCGATCCTTGAGTGATTTATGAAAATCACAAAGCTTCCATTTACAACGCTCAGTTCCCCATTAGATAGACAGGCTTCCTCGAAATACTGGCAGACAAGTCATCAGTTATAGAGATGACTTTCTGAACCATACCCGGTTCTGCAAACCTTACTTATCATGCTAACAGAATCTGCAGTGACAACAAAGGCATCGGCCCAGGCTAGATGGCCATGTGTGGGTTTGGCTCTGGAGATGATGATAACCATTTTGTCAGGCCATCATAACGACTTTATTCGATCATTCCGTTTATAAAATCTGACCTGAAACCCTTGAACTGAATTTCACATGTTACGTACCTTGACCATCCCAGATGTAAACTTTTGGACTACCTCCGAGCTCCTTAATTAGTTAAAATATTGGGTACCTGTATACAGTGACAGCGCTACAGTATTGACTGCTCTAGCTAGATGGAATGAAGACTTGCCTGAGGTTAGTGTTATTTTGAATGATTGTGAATGATATATGCAAGATTTCAATTATATTCTTCTTAGACATTTCTATAGGGAAGTAAATGGTGTAACGCATAAACTGGTGCACCTTGCTAGTATTTCTAGGTTGGATGAGTTTTGAGTGGAGGTCACTCCTGATATTATTTCGGACGTGTTTATTGAGGATGATTGTATTTTAACTCGAGATTTAGGCTCTATGTCTCCCTCACTGTACTATCCTTCTATGAATAATGAAAGCCTAGGGAGGAGTACCGCCACTCCAACCTAAAGGGTGTTGTGCCCGCATTCAAAAAAAAAAAACATTGGGTACCTGTAGAAAAATGCAAAAGGGAAAGAATGTTTACCAACTAAACTAATATGATACTATATTGTTTTGTAAGAAAATTTTATCTGTCTCTATCTCGGCCTGTGGCAATATCGTTTCAAGTGTTCTAATACAGACATATTCTCATGTGTCCATGTACAGCTTACAAGAACGAATATTGCCTACCAAAGGAAAAGGGTGGACTCTTAAATGGAACATTCAAAACAACAATAATAAGAAATTCACATCACCAAAATTATTCCATACATTCTAAAAAATCTTAGAAATGACATATCCAATATTCTTCAAAGATAACAGTTCTGTTTTGTCCAAAATCATGGGGAAATATCATTAATGATCACTGAGTTATGACTTATTCGACACTTAACTCACTGTTTTTTCAACAATATCACTTAACTCACTCAGTTTTACATCCGTTTTTCACTTAACTCACTGCCGTTAATTATACCATTAGAAGCCGTTAAAATTGAGGGTATATTTGTCAAAACACTTAAAAATCATTTTTAACTTTAAAAAACTACATTTATTAGACTTTTTTTCAATTTTTTAAAATTCTGAAATTTCAAAGAAAAAATGATTTTTTAACTTGAATTTGATTTGAAAAAAAAAATTCTTTAAAAAAAATTAGAAATGCATTTTTTCAGTATTTAGACAAATATACCCTCAATTTACATTTATTAGACTTTTTTTAATTTTTTAAATTTCTGAGATTTCTAATAAAAAATGATTTTTTTTAACTTAAATATAATTTGAAAAAAAAATTGTCTTTTAAAAAAAAAAGTTAGAAATGCATATTTTAGTACTTGGATAAATATACCCTCAATTTTAGTAGCTTTTAACGACAGTGAGTTAAGTGAAAGACGGATGTAAAACTGAGTGAGTTAAGTGATATTATTAAAAATACAGTGAGTTAAGTGTCGAATAAGTCATAACTCAGTGACCATTGATGATGTTTTCCCCTCAAACTATTGTTAGGATGGCTAAAGTTACTTTCCTGTTTACTCTAGGAGTGATGTTGCTGTTCTTGGCAGACCGTTCTGTTTAGCTCACTACACACTGTTTCGTGTGCCCTTGTTCATGGAATCTCGGAGCTTCAGGGAAAGGGTTTACAGCTCTTGCTCACTGACACGTGTCTAGTTCCGGTCCATTTCCAGCTATAAAGTAAGGGCAATGAGATATTTTCTCCTTTTCCTTTAGATTTCCCTTTGAAATTCTCTTTAAGTCTTTAGTTTTCTCTCTGTTAAGGTAACTATCCTAACAATAACCAATTATGGATATGAACACTAATTTCTGTAACGTGAGGCTGGCCCTGATAATTTTAACTATGAGATCTAAAGTCCTACCAAATAAGTCTTGCATTACCTTTCCTAGTATACATTGGGAGTCAATTAATGAAATAAGAAGTAACATGCCAGAAAACACAACCACTAGCTAACAAAAATCAGAAGTTCAGAACCTATCTCTCTTCCTCCCACTTGCGCCACATGCTACTCAAATTTTGTTGAAACTAGCTCCTTGAATTGCCCAGATTGTACTAGCCACTTAGAAGGCGTAACAAGATCATGCCGGCTGGAAGTGATCATGTCAAATCTGGTGGTCGGAGAAAGCTTGCTTTCATATCATACAGAGTAGGGAGACATAAAAAGGAAGGGAAAGAGAGACGTTGCCGCTGGACTATATATGGCAAACGATATGGGATTCTGTAAATTTAAATTTTTAGGTGTGACAATATGGCGGTAAGGTGTAGTTAGTAAATTGCAGGGTATTTACTACCCTCAAACAAATTACTAAAAAGTACAAGTGATCTTGAAAAGAAGGAAATCATTTCTAGCCTAAAAAATTTCAATACTTGGTGATCAAGAAAAGAACAAAAAATCCACTTACCAATTGGAAATCTGATTGGTCCACCTAATTCACCCCTGCAAAATCGGTTCTTGCTTTGTACGCAATTGGTTTCTATAAATCCATCTTCCCAGTCAGTAACATTAGTTTCTAACACACACTCGCAGCAGTGTTCTAGGGCAAAACAATTCTTTAGCGGAAAAAGAATTACGGTTTTTTCATTCATGGAGGGTGGTCGTATGCTTCTTCCAGGCCAAAGGTTTTGTCCCATGGAAGATGAACTACTCATGTTCTACCTTCAGCCTAAGGTGAACGGGATGGAAGTGCCCGGCAACAAAGACGTTATCTGCGAGTTGGATCTTTACGGTGACCAAGATCCTTGGAAGAAATGGGAAAGATTCGAAGCAAGAAAGGCCAACGACTTGAGGAGGAACAAAGATCTCTACTTCTTCACCCAAAAGAAGAAAAAGACTGCAAAAAGCTCACGTATAAGCCGAACAGTTGGGAGTGGCGGTACTTGGAAAGGCCAGAATGCAGCGAAGGAGATCTATCTTCTTGACGATAATCAGCAGCCAACGACTACTCTTCTTGGTTTCAAGAAAACCTACACCTATAAAAACAAGGAGTCTGTGCATGATGGTCGCTGGATCATGTATGAGTTTGAACTTGATAAGTCACAACTCGTGCACAAGAACCAAGTGAACAAGAATGACTGTGTTCTTTGTTTACTTAGGAAAAACGATGTCCTGCCGGAAAAGAAGAGAAAAAGGCAAGAGGAAGAGGAGATGCTGGGAGACTATGTCGAGGACGATGACGGAGATAACACAGATCCTGAATCGGTTACTGAGGAGCAGCAAGAGAAACGGCAACGTCTTCTACCATCATTAGAAGCTGAACAAGAACAATTCTTGCAGCCAACACCATCATTAGAATCTGAACAAGAAGCAGTACCCGCACCATTAGAAGATGAACCACTTCTCTTGCAAGTGGATGAGAATATGGAACTGCAGCAAATGGAGTTGGCTGCACTAGAAAAGTGGTTTGACGAGGAATTTGAAGCAAGACCTACAACACTAGAGGCTGAACAAGTATCCTTGCTAGTTGATGAGAATTCAGGACTACAACAATTGGAAGCTGAGCCTCAACTAGGAGAAGAAATCTGGAGCAGCAACTTAATTGATGCACCATCATTTGCAGCTGATGAGATAATGAGTGGCCTTCAGTTTCACCCGGACGAAAATCCGGTGGAGCAAATGGGGGCTGAACTAGAAAAGCGGTTTGAAGTGGAATTTGAAGCAAGACATACAACACTAGAGGCTGAACAAGTTTCCTTGCCTGTTGACGATAATTCAGACCTGCAACAATTAGAAGCTGAACCTCAACTAGGAGGAGAAAATCTGAAGCAGCAACTTGATGCACCATCATTTGCAGCTGATGAGATAATGAGTGGCTTTCAGTTTCACCCAGATGAAAATCCGGCGAAGCAAATGGGGGCTGAAGCCAATGTGTATGGAGGGAACTTGAGTGACGCTATGGATGGTGAAAACTGGCCTATGTTTTTTGTGGAAGAGCTAATGAATGATGAGCAGCCAAATACCATAGAAATGGGAGAGTGGAATGCTACTTTTTCTGATTTTGAGTACTTGGAATTTTAGTTAACAGTTTTTCTCTTTTATATCATTGTCTTAGAGAATCGATTTGTGTAATTAAATTTCATGGGGTTAAGGCATTAAGTCCCTCCTTTCTTGTATCTTCAACTAATAATATGGGTGTAAGGGCCAAACCCCCCAGCTAGACTGGGTTCCAGCCCTCGTTAAAAAAACAATTCTCATCAGCACCATACAAATTACAGATGTCTTAAACATTTTTCAATAGGAAATGGAAAAGAAAAGAAAGATTCTTGAGTAGCGAGGACAAAATTTTGGCCAATTTTTTAGACTCAAAAGGAACTACATTTGGATGCAGCTGAGTGACTTTAACTTGCTAGCGCACAAGAGAGCTTGTAACTGTTACGTGATTGAATCATCACACATCAAGTAAACAAGTACAGTCGATTACTCCCTGATATCACCCTGAATTTAGTAAGAGAAGATTATGGATATATACGCCCGATAGAAGATTCATATTAAAAGCAAATACTCCTACATTTCAAAGGTATGTAATGCATTATGGAGATACAGTATAAATATTGAAAAAAAAATCTGTTGCAATACACTGATCTAATTAAACACCTTGTTTGTTAGCTATCATTAATTATCACTTTAAGAATTCAAAGGCCATGCAATACCGTCTCTAATTTGCATACGTGAAAGTCAGGAGATCATTGTACTGAGCATGGAACAGAAGGAGCTGCGTGAAGAAGGGAAAAATCTGGTCAGAATTGCCTGTGGCGTAAGCAGCAGCAAAAGCAGCTGCACACTGGCACCAAGCCCCAGGTTCTAGTCTACGATTGCTGGACCTTTCTTGGAACCTTTTCTAGTCTGTGTTTTGATTTCCGTCGCGATTACAGCAGTAGGAGGAGCACCTCCTCCTCCTGCAGCCTTTCCTTTGGCCCCGGCTTTTGCATCAATAACTGCTGTGTTTTCACTCTCTCTTTCAAGTCCATAATAGGATGTTTTAGAATGTGAGAGATGGTTTGAAGAAAATTGGCAAGAAATGCGTTGCCTTTATAGGGTATGGAAAAGAGAATACAGTTAATAGGTTAGTTTACTCCAATATGTAGTGACGTGTATACATCATAACATATGTATGTAGAGGCACAGGAGTTGTTGCCGAATGCTTACTTGCTCCATTTTGGGCAAAATCATGAACGAAATGTGAATAAAGTGTAAAAATATGATATATGTACGTATAGAATCCGCACTGACTATATATTAGTACATTGGGTACGTGATGGATCAGGTTATTGTATTATGAAATGAATAATCCTCATGCCAAAGCTCCTTACACTCTATTTAGGTTAATTTATTTCCATTCAGAGATCGGAAAATTCATTCTATAGTCCAAACCATTTCAATCATAAAAAAGCAAAATATTGTTAAAACTGAAATTGCCCATTTCATTTTGGCAATAACAAATGTATATAACGAGAAGAGATTACAACCACCCAAATCCACAAGTTCCTAAAATAAGTATATACTTTTTTTTTTCTTTTCCGTTTTCCGTCTCTCTGTTACAACAAAATTATTTTCATAAATACAAACCTACCCTTTGTCAAACGAAAAGCTCAACCGGTTTATTTTACGGGAGAGGATCCTCTCCTGACCAAGCGAAGCACCTGAGCTTCCTAAGTCTTATACCAGATGACGACATGTGTCAATGTTTAGATCTAATGGTCTACAATTCCTCCATTTCCCCCCGATCTTTTCCTTCACAACCTGCTTTTCCTTCCCTCTCTCTCCTCCTGAACTTTCTGTTCTTCTTTTCCAGTTTTCCTTCCCTTCCCTGATCTAATGGTCTACAACCCCATTTGAAGTTTTTGCACAATCGGGTCTTGTAATGCAACCACTTATATCTCCTCTCGGGATCATTTAGTCTGACCCAACCTTAGAGATTCTGGGTTTCTTGAAAGCTTGGTGGTGTTCAATGTCAGATACAGCTTCGAATTCTTTACCCTCTCTCTCAAATCGAGTGAAAAATTGGCAGGTTGATCGACGATTAACTCACACCATTAACAATCTTGGTATCTCCATACAGAGGAATATTGGACTCAAAGTTTGGATATTTACCAAACTTAGTGAAAGAAAATGAGGACTCTGAGTCTGCAGCTGAGGCTCTGAGGATTTAACCCATTACTATTCTGTCTAGCCACTGTTCGTTAACAATGGCAAAGAACTGAATAAATTATGTGTTTACAAATGCAGAATGGCATAGTGTTTAGGGTTAATTAATCAAAGAACTCAAAATCACTAGGCCATTTTCAGTTTTCATCTTTTTATATATTATACTCAAAAATCTAGCAAACCTGCTTTAGGGATCTTGACTTGAAAGTTGAAACTAGGGAACCCTCAACCCTAAAGTCTTTAGATGAAAAATATGAGAGCCAAAGCAGCTAAGTGGATGAAAATCGATTACAAGACCATGGCTGAAATGGGTTTGAGTTGAATCCAAGATGGGTTTCTATAGAGAGAGAGAGAGAGAGAGAGAGAGAGAGAGAGAGAGAGACTTCGGCAGCCGTGAATGAAGGGAAGAAACAGGGGTCAGAAAAAAAAAATAGAAAAAGATAAACCAAAAATGAATTGTAGACCATTAGATTCATTTAATCACGAGTCGAAATCTAGAGAAATGCTTAGGAAGCTTAGGAGAAAAAGATGCTCAGGAGAGGATCCGTGTCCAATTAATATAACTCAAGCAGCTGTTGAGTTCAAACCAACTCAAAATGTCAAAATAGTCAAACTGTCGAAGAGGGGAAAGAGACAGAAATTCCTAGACTGAGAATCTAGCTGATTGGGTTTAGAGCTTAAATCACTGAGTGTCGAGTAAATTTCTTTCCATTTTGATTAATCTTTAGATTAGATTATCATTTACGTCATTTATGGAAGGAAAATACACAGCACAGTAGAGCAAAGACATAAGCAGTGATGCCAATTGTCAAGTAGTGACATAGTGACATAATCACTTACCAAAAGAAAAGGCGTAGTGACGTAGTGTTCCAAATAGAACTGGATACTATGACATAGTCAATGATGTCACTTGTCAGGGTTTGAGTACATTTATAACTACAAATACATGTGGCCAACTTTAGTCCTAAACACAGCAAATTAAAGAGTTTTGTGAATCTTGAGCTTTAGTCTTCAGTTTGAGTCTAAATCCCATTCCCAGTTTTGCAAATCAATAGTATACTTACTTGCAGGAAGAGAGCAAATGGCTGAACAGAAGGAAATACAGATCCCAAAGGTTAAACTTGGAACTCAAGGATTTGAGGTAAGATATAATAATCCTTCTGCATTTTCCTTAATTCCTGCTAAACTTTCTTCATTTTTGTTTGCTTTAGTTCTAATTTCCAATTGTATTAACTTCAGGTTTCAAAATTGGGGTTTGGATGCATGGGTTTGACTTATGTCAAGTATCCTGGTGCTGAAGAGGATGGAATCTCCATTATAAAGCATGCCTTCAGTAAAGGAATCACGTTCTTTGACACATCTGATATATATGGAACTGATCATGCCAATGAAATTCTTGTTGGCAAGGTATGAAAGATATATATATATATATATATTTCATCACACCTTTACTGGTGAACTTTTCTTAAAGCATCTGGCCAAATGTTTTCGAGAGATGATCAGATGCAATGTGAACTTTTGTTGCTAAACTACGTTATTATCAAAGTCATTTTCTGTCTCTTGTTTTAGGCCTTGAAGCAGTTGCCAAGAGAAGAGGTTCAATTAGCCTCGAAGTTTGGTGTTGTAAGCTTAGGACCTCCTCGTGCGGTGGTAAAGGGAACTCCGGAGTATGTCCGGTCATGCTGCGAGGCTAGCTTGAAGCGTCTTGGTGTCGACTACATTGATCTCTACTATTATCACCGCATTGACCAAACGGTGCCAATAGAGGAAACTGTAAGTTTGAAATCATGCATGTAATTTTCATTTGAACGTGTGCACAATACAAATATAGAAAACAATTAAGAGGATCCAAAACAACCCCAGATGGATATATGATACTTCCTCTTTTTTCTTGGATTTAAGATGGCTGAGTTGAAGAAACTTGTGGAAGAAGGAAAGATCAAGTACATTGGGTTATCCGAAGCCAGTCCAGACACAATAAGGAGAGCACATGCAGTTCATCCCATCACAGCTATACAAATGGAGTGGTCACTTTGGACTCGTGATATTGAAGTAGAGATTATTCCACTTTGCAGGTATATAATTTATTTATTTCAAGATTAATTTCTATATGGATACTTAAAAAAGGTTAAAGATATTGCTGAAAAAAATTAAAATAAAAAATATACTATTTTTTTATCAGTGCTAAAAAAATTATATATTGCCATGCTTGTTGCTGGTACCATTTACTTGTAAGCTATATATTTAAATTAGAAGTACAAGTCATAAAGATTAATACAAACAACATCATGCACATTGACTGATCACTGGGATGGAGATACCTTCATCAGTAATTAAAGAAGTTGATGACACTTCATCTTAAAAGCATATTTACAATATTCATATTCTCAGTTGAATTTCTTTAATTTCTCCCAATATCTCATATACTTGATAAAATTAGTATTGTAAACGAGATACATAAACTAATAAAAATGAAAAATAGAGACTGAGGGCTGGCCGGTATGAGATGAAAATGATGGATATAAACACCATACATATTGTATGGGTTTAGGTTTGCAATCTGAATATGATAAAGATTTCATGCAAGATGTTGGCGTTTTTCTATTCCATCATACTATTATACCCACCTCTAAAAGGCACATGTACATCAATCTAAAATTCTCATCACATGGTGCAGGGAGCGTGGCATTGGAATAGTTCCGTATAGTCCTCTGGGTCGTGGTTTTTTCGCAGGCAAAGCAGTTGTCGAAAGTTTGGATCCAAATGTTCTTGCGGTACATATCGTCTTCTCCCTCACATTGATCTCTGCTGAAATTCTATGACAAACTTAGAACAGATGTATAAAGCATGAAAAGCATACGTCAAAATAGAGAGCGCTGTAATTCAGAAACAGAGCATTGAATTGTGGCATTAATTTGAATACTTGTAGGCTTGTAATAATGTTGGATTTTGTAATACCAGGCCGCACATCCTCGGCTCACTGGAGAGAACTTGGAGAAGAACAGAAACATATACCATGCAATAGAATGCCTTGCTACAAAGCACCATTGCTCTCCTGCTCAACTAGCACTGTCGTGGGTTCTCCACCAAGGTGATAACGTTGTACCAATCCCCGGTGAGCCTGAGAACCACTTCGTCGTTACCTACTTACGTATACTCTTCCTTGTCTTCGAGTTAAATGAGGCAGACAACAAAGATTATAAGTTAATTGATCTCGTTAGTTCATCAGTACTTTGAACTAATTTCCACATACATATACATGCAGGGACAACAAAGATTAAGAACTTGGATACCAACCTTGGCTCCTTAAGTCTGAATCTCAAGGAAGACGACCTCAAAGAAATCTCTGATGCTGTTCCACTCGACCAAGTAGCTGGTGATAAGAGTTTTGAAAGCACGAGTCATGTGCAATGGAAATTCGCCAACACTCCTCAAAAGACTCTGAATTAGTTCATCTCAAGCTTAAGTTTATATTAGTAGTATGTTTGTAATTGAGGCAAAGATAAGTTAAATATGGGATATTCCATATGAGATATCCTTGTACTTCTTCGAATATCCTTTTTTCATTGGACGTGTAGTACGTATTATATGTGTGAAACTTATTTTCTTTCTGCCACCGTGACAGATTCATTTGTAATACAACAAGTTTATTATGAATAAAGTGTTCTCGTTTCTCCTTATCAAATAAATCTCAAAATCTTAATAGTGATATTTGAACCGCATTAGACTGGACCTAAAACTAAGTATTCGGATTCTCAACTTATCTTAATGTTGATTTTATGTCTATATCATATATCACATCATCTTAGGATAATTATTCGTATTGTATACCAAATACAACTATCATAGTATTATAATACACACACGCACGCACGCAAGCGCGCACGCGCGCACGCACGCAAGCGCGCGCGTACACACACACTTCTATAGGGAAAAAATCACAAACAGTGTATAAATTTTGAATGATTCTTCAACCTATTGAAACCTACCTTCAACCTAATTAAAACTAGCGAAGCAAGGATAATGCCCTCGCAACCCAGCGAAGCTAAAGTCACTCTTTAGCAAAACCCGTGCTTTCTCCTACTTCCCGGTGATTTCTCTGCTTAGTCTACAATAGTAAGTATCAACTCGATGACGCAAGAGATCACACCACAAGTCTTTACCCGTAAGGCAAGAAGCCTTTTCCGAAAGGCAAGAAAAAGAACCGGGTGACGAGATTTGTGCTCTCCTCGTCCACAATGTTTGGTTTAGAAGTCAGGTCAAGGGATACCTCGACGACTACACCTCACGGTGTTGGCACGATCGCACACTCAAAAGAGACAGTTTGCTACCCAGACTAGTTTTGGAACCAAACACCTTGAATTGCCCAGATTGTGCGAGCCACACACTTAGATGGCTTCAAGATCATATCGGCTGGAAGTGTCTGTGAAGACCCTGAATTTCATTAAATAAATTCATGTAAGTCAATAATTCTTTGGATATTTGAATTTAAATATTGTGACTAATTCGTAAGTCGTTGTGCGAGAATTTCGGTATCGAATCGATTTTATTTCGAAAACGAACGTTATTTAGGGGGTCTTGAAAAATCGACTTTTTACACGTTCAAAATTTGGAAAAAAAAAACTTCCTTTATGAAAGTTGTAGAGCTCGTCGATACAATCTCGTGCATATGTGGAACGTCATATTCGGAGTTCGTATGAATAAGTTATGAATTTTTGAAAATTGAGATTTTCCTATAAATAGCAAAAAAATCAGATTTATTTCATTAAGGACCAAATTTTTTTCATTTTTGCGCTTTGCCCCCCAGCTCTCTCCGATTCTCTCTCTCTCTCTCGGCCTCAGACCCGTCGGGTCAGATGCGACCCGACCCGGGGTTTTTTCCCCCCCTCCAGCCTCCTCCCCCATGATCGCCGCACCACTCCCAGCCTCCCCCCGGTGCAGCCTTGCCCTGCCGCTACCCCGAAAGCTAGATCGAAGCCCTCCCCGAGCCCAAAACCAACCCGGCCGGATTTTGATTTTTCCAGCGTTGCACAGGCCGATCCTCCCCATTTTCGTGATCTCCTCCTCCTCCTGATCATCCTCATATGAGCCTTGCATGACGATTTTGAGTGTGGAGTGAAAGATCGAGATTTGAATTTTTCGATGACTGTGATTCAAACTGGAATCTGATCAGAGAACCGAGATTAATCCAACTTTCAAGCTTGATCTAGGACGATCTAGACCTCATCTCGCTTAGCTCCAGGTATGAAAGTTTATCACCCCTTCATTTTGAAAAGTTTGTAGTTGACGACTTTTGCATCGGAGGTGGTTGACCGGAGTTGACCGACGTCTGACAGCCGAGTGTGGAGGCGCGTCGGACCATATTTTGAGTTTTTATTATCTAGACGATGATCTATGCATCCATACTAGAGTTTTGATATATTACAAGGTTATTTTAGAAAAAGTTTATAAATAGTTGATTTAAGTTTTGACGCCACTATTTAACGTTTTTACGTTATATCTTCGGTTCGCGATTTTTGAGAATCTGACCATCGGTTTTGCTCAAATTTTGATATGTTGATCGTATGAATATTCCAATGACCTTGTGGGGTCACGGGCGAAGATCCGACCGTTGGATCTTCGTAACAATTTTGGAGGATGATCTTAAGGGCGATCCTTGAAGATCCGACCGTTGGATCATCATTTAATTTCGATCCAACAGTTGGATCATTATTAGTTTAGAATCTGACTGTTGGATAGTAGTATAAGTGTAGTTGATGAATGTTTGCTAAGTTAAGATCATATTAGAATAGATGATTGACGGATATATTGGTGGACGATTTCGGATCGTTATTTTGGGCTATTAAGAAGGCGCAGCGGGATTAGAGATGAGTAAATCACACGTGGTTATTTATGAGCCGAAATTTTGTGATTTACATTGAATTGTTAATGTGTGGAAATTGGTTTAAGAAAATAAAGATTTGTTTGAAATAATATGAGTTTGGTCGACTACGGTTCATAGGGCTGCGGCTCACAGGTAAGAAAATAAATTTAAGTATTAAATGAATTTTTTTTTTATGCATGTAAACTATAGTTGGTATTAGTGGTCGTCCTGAGAGAATGATTACGTATATGTATGTATATATATATATATATATATTTACGTGGAATACATATTGGATGGTGTGACATTGGGTGAAGTATTGAGTTGATTGATTTATTTATCATTTCGAGCTTTTCTCCTTCGAAGATATAATTATCTTATGTGTTTGAGTTGATTTTGATAAAGAGTAATTGACTAAAGTGCGATAGTGAGTGTGGTGATTATATCATAAGCGTGAACCTTGGCTAAAGTGACACATTACAATTCAATAGAGCTCTAGTCTGTCTGTCTTTGTACTGCTTGGGAGATAACTTGGGTTATCGTATGCCCTTGAGTACATTATACTGGTAGGGGGATAATGTGAGTTATCGTATACCCTTCAGTATAACATACTACATGGGGGATTTAAATAAAGTATCGTATGCCCATGATTATATATTGGAGAGGGAAAGTTTAGTTGTTTTGTGGTGGTCATTGTGGGATGTGAGTTGATTTATGCATGAAGTGACGTTGTGCACTTCAATTACTTATGGGAAATGCTTGAGTTGAAATTGTTAACTTAAATTGTGAAATTTTAAATTTACTCATACGAGCTTTCATAAACTTACCGAGTTTTGTGTTGTTGCAATCCCGGTATACTATTCAACAGTGTAGTGGATAATCCTAGAGGTCAGGAGAATCAGGACAGTGATCGGGCTGCTTAGAGTAGTAGTATTTGAGTTTCAGCATTTATATTGTGAGGTGTGTTATGCTCATATGAGCCTTACAATTTGATTTGTTGAGTGAGTGTTGTAATAAGAAATTTGAGATTGTGGTTGTGTATTATTAAGTGGGGTGAGGTGTGGATGTTTATGAAACAAATTCAGGACTTAAACTATTTTTGTTGTTATTCATGTTTCGGATTTGAATTTGTTATCCAAATTCGGGGCGTGACAGTGTCACATAAAATCTGGTGGTTGGAGAAAGCTTGCTTTCATTTTTGATAAGGGTACAGATCAAACAGTGTAGGGAGAAAGAGAAAGAAAGGGAAAGGGAAACGTTTCCGGTGGACTACTGCAAGGCCTCGTTTGGATGGTAGGAAATCATGGTATGGAATGGGAATCAATTTCATTTTCTATTTAGAGATGCCGTTTGGTTGTAATAGGAGATTTGAAAGGAAATAAAAAATAATATTTGACTGGAAATTGACTCCTTCATAAAGTCTGAATAAATTACCTAGTCAGGGTGGTATTCTATTTCATTTCCCACTATCAAAGGCAAAATTATATAAATTATCTCTCTAAAAAAAATTTATATTCCTCCACCAATATTCCTTATAAGTTGATGTCATATTTGTAGCTTAATTTGTAAAAGGGTATTATTGAAAATTATAATTTTATATTTCATTCTTATGACTTACCAAACTCTATACTAGGAATTGTGAACGAATCCAATTTTGCCTCTCTCTCTCTCTCTCGATCTCGAAAGTGGAAGGCGGCTAGGGTTTTTAGGTATGCTTGGAGGCTCTCGTCCTGCGGCTCCCGTGTCGTGCCAGGCTTTTGGCCTTGTCGGTGAACGGTGAGTGGAGCCGGGCGGGGATCTTTTTTTATTGTAGTATCTCAGTCTGTTGTTGCGGCGGCGTGGTTCGACCCTTGACGAGCTTGCAGGCCTTGTGGTGGTCTTGGCTCTTCTGATCGCTATGAGGCTCTGGCGGGAGCAGACTGGTGGTACCGGCATCGACGGCGGCTGGCAGGATAGAGTGAGGTGAGGTTTTGACAGGCTCCTTCGAATCGAAGTTCTCCGATCTAATGGGTGCTTTAGAACCATGCGGGGAGAATGTGTTTTTGGGGGAGGTGGTTGCTTCTTACCGGCGTGCTGGTGATTTGGAGCAGTGGATGGTGGTCGACGGCTACTCGTGGCGGCGGTCAGAGTCTTGTAACCATGGTGGAGGTGTGGTGGTTGCTGCAGCTTGGAAGTTTGGCTAGGGTTTGAGTGCCTTTGGGTCTGGGCTTTGTTTTGGGCCCAATTTCATTTTTTTTGCTGTTATCTGAAAATGCTCCATCTTTTATAGGTGGGTGCAGTGGGCCTTGGCCCTTTATACCTTGTTTCTTTAGGACGTTACAATGTGCCCATGGATCAGTACTGATGTACACCATGAGGGTCTTAGGCGGATGTACTGATTTTTTGGTGTTGTAACTTCTTATTGTTCAAGGCATAGTAGTCTAGGCTAGTAGTCACTTTTTAATGTGCAGTCAGTGCACTACTTGAGCAATGATTGTAATATGAGGGGTGTTTGTATCCTTCATGCTTGACCGAGTGAGGTCATATGATTTTATATCAATGGATCAGTCTTCCATTCCCCTCAAAAAAGAAAAAAAAAACCCTATACTAGGAATGGAAAATTAATTTCAGAATTTGATTTCCAGTAATGTTCTAAATACCCACATGGAAATACCAAAACCTATTCCATTCCATATAGGCCTCATCATATCGCCCTTGGGCCCTAAGCCCACACTAAGCCCGGCCGGCCCATAGGGCAGAAGCCCGGCTCGGCCCTTCCATTAGGGCGGGCCGGCCCGACCCTTTCTCAAATAGGGTAGGGTAAGGGTCATGCAAATGAAACCCGGCCCTACCCTACAGCCCGGCCCGATTGAGCCTGAAAGGGCCAAGCTCGACCCGGCCCAGCCCTAAACTTTATATTTTATTTTTATTATTTTTCTATATTACATATTTACATAAAAATAAATAAGAAATATGTTATTTTAGAGAATGGGTATTAGATTGAACATTTGAACCCAATTAATTTATGTAAATCTAATTTTTATATCATACACTCCAAAGAGAATGGACACTAATTTTTTTATAAATCTATATTTATATATCATACACTCCAAAGAGCAACCTCTATCAATTCAAAGAAAATGAGAAAATCAACCGTTGGATGTGATTATTACAATAAATTATGCGTGTGGTTAAAAATTTAGTCAATTTCACCATAGTTTCGAACCCGATCGGATTGGTCAACCATATTCACTTGTATGTTTTCTTGGTTGACCGATGGCGTGACAACCGCAAAACGTGCTAATTTTTTTTTTACATCACATTTTTAAATATTTCATCAATGGATGTGCGTAGATATAAGATAAAAATTTCAAATTTAATTACAAATATGTTGGTCTATACCAATTTACCTCCTAAAGTTGTATAACTTATACATTGCATTTAAATGATTGAGGTTACCCTCCATGAGCAAAATGGGGGATGAAATGGAATTTTTTAAAATGAACTGCTGGATGTTGTTTTCATATGAATATATGTTAATGGTAGAAATTTCAGCAACTTCCGCCTTCGGTTGGACCTCGATCTACCCGGTCAACTCAATACCCTAAATAGAACATAAAACAAATATGCTCTCAACCGGTCCTTGGCAATTCACTTTTTTCGATCTTTCAGCTCCCACACTCTCATGGGTAGGGGGTCTACTTACGGATGTCAAAATTCCGCAACGTTTGTCCGCGCATGGTGCCGCTCCCCTTAGGGAAGTTTGCTTGTGCAAAGCGTTGACCGCTACGTTGGACGCCTTATTCACGGCAGATCAGCCTAATTTCTTTACACAATACCAATCAATTTTGTATAAACATATGAGAATTTTCAGATTGATCGATTTTCATTTCAAAATTTTTGGATCGCACATAATTCTTATATGTCTTGTAATGTAGTATAACTAGTTTATTAGGCTTGTTACCCTCCATGAGCAAAATGAGGGACGAAATGGAATTTTTTAAAATGGACCGCTGGATGTTGTTTTCATATGAATATATGTTAGTGGTAGAAATTTCAGCAATTTCTGCCTTCGGTTGGACCTCGATCTACCCGGTCAACTCAATACTCTAAATAGAACATAAAACAAATATGCTCTTAACCGGTCCTTGGCAATTCACTTTTTTCGATCTTTCAACTCCCACACTCTCATGGGTAGGGGGTCTACTTATGGATGTCAAAATTCCGCAACGTTTGTCCGCGCATGGTGCCGCTCCCCTTAGGGAAGTTTGCTTGTGCAAAGCGTTGACCGCTACGTTGGACGCCTTATTCACGGCAGATCGGCCTAATTTCTTTACACAATACCTATCAATATTGTATAAACATATGAGAATTTTCAGATTGGTCGATTTTCATTTCAAAATTTTTGGATCACACATAATCCTTATATGCCTTGTAATGTAGTATAACTAGTTTATTAGGCTTGTTACCCTCCATGAGCATTGTCAGATTGATCAATTTCCATTTTGAAATTTTTGACCCGCCCGAATAAGCCATAATTTTTTTTTTTCTATTTTTTAATTACGTTTCTCTTTTTTCTATAATATGCAATTTATCTCTTTCTTTGTAATTGATTTCATAAGTTTTATTTTCTTTAATTTCTATTTTCTTTGTTACACAACAATTAATATTGGGAGATTTATATAGATAGTTAATTGAATATAACCACCTTAAGTAATATTAATAAATGTTATAAGTTACAAGTATTATATGAATATAAAATATGTTCAATAAAAAACAATGAGTCTTTTATCACCAATATATACCATTAAGCCATATTTTGAGAAGAAAAAAATAATGTTTTTTTTTGTTAAACAAAATAAGGCCCTTTTCGGCCCTATTTGGCCCTATTTGAGGGCCGGCCCGACCCGGCCCTTTCGGCCCTAACAGATCGGGCTTTTCGGGCGGGTAAGGGTTAGCATATTTAAGTCCCGACCCGACCCTACCTGACGCTAAATTTTGTTGACTTTGACTAGGCCCGGCCTGGCCCGACCCTAAGCCCTAAAATTTAGGGTAGGGCCATGATGACCCCTAATTCCATATCGATAGGGAAAGGAAAATAAATCATTTTCCTAATTTGACACTCGTGCCAACCAAACGGGACCTATGTGTATTAGTTTTCTCATTCAATAAATGATTATTTTCACAAACAGTGTATGAAGTATGAGTCATTCGACACTTTGGTATACCAACTTTCATAACTATCAAAATGGTGTATCAAGTTTGCTCTAATCTTTCATTTTGGTTTACGCCGTTAAATTTTCCGTTATCTTTGCCAAAAAAAAAAAAAGCTAAAGGAAAGATAACAGAAAATATTTTTTTTTTGCAAAAATAATGGAAAATTTAACAGCGTACACCAAAATGAAAGATTAGAGCAAACTTGATATACCATTCTGATAGTTATGAAAGTTGGTACACCAAAGTGTCGAATGACCCATACTTCATACACTGTTTGTGATGTTTTCCCTTTAATAAAATCGTATTACCATTCTCTAAAAGAAAAAAGAAAAAAGAAAAATCCTATATCCTTTGGGCCCCGTTTATAGGCTTCCGGTACAACGACAACTTTCATTACAAGTTATTCTTGACATAATCAGTGAGCCAAGAGGGAAAAGAGACTTGCCAAGTATTAATTTAATGCACCTCAAAGCATGTCCGGCTATCTCGTGGGTAAGTCTATGCAAGTTCAGCACAAAACAACATGAGAAAGCTGCACTGTTGCATGAGTAATCCAATCCTATGGGATTTTATTTTAGTCATTGTATATCACAGTAAATTTAAATAGGTGTGAAAATATGGCTGTAAGGTGTAGTGAGTAAAGTAACCCCTACAATACCCTCACCCAAATTGCTAAAAATTAGTACTAGTGATCTTGAAAAGAAGGAAATAGCGTAAAAAATTTCGTTACTTAATGATCAAGAAAAGAACAAAAAAAGGTCCATTTATCAATTGGAAATCTGATTGGTCCACCTAATTCACCCCTACAAAATCGGTTCTTGCTTTGTACGCAATTGGTTTCTATAAATCCATCCTCCCAATTCCCAAACCCTAGTCAGCAACATTAGTTTCTAAAATACGCTCGCAGCAGTGTTCTAGGGCAAAACAGTTCAATCATGGAGGGTGATCGTATGCTTCTTCCAGGCCAAAGGTTTTGCCCCATGGAAGATGAACTACTCATGTTCTACCTTAAGCCTAAGGTGAACGGGATGGAAGTGCCCGGCAACGAAGACGTTATCTGCGAGTTGGATCTTTACGGTGACCAAGATCCTTGGAAGATATGGGAAAGATTCGAAGCAAGAAAGGCCAACGACCTGAGGAGGAACAAAGATCTCTACTTCTTCACCCAAAAGAAGAAAAAGACTGCAAAAAGCTCACGTATAAGCCGAACAGTTGGGAGTGGCGGTACTTGGAAAGGCCAGAATGCAGCCAAGGAGATCTATCTTCTTGATGATAATCTGCAGCCAACGACTACTCTACTTGGTTTCAAGAAAACCTACACCTATAAGAATAAGGGGTCTGTGCATGATGGTCGCTGGATCATGTATGAGTTTGAACTTGATAAGTCACAACTCGTGCACAAGAAACAAGTGAACAAGAATGACTATGTTCTTTGTTTACTTAGGAAAAACGATGTACTGCCAGAAAGAAAGAGAAAAAGGCAAGAAGAAGAGGAGATGCTTGGAGACTAGGTCGAGGACGATGACGGAGATAACACAGATCCTGAATCGGTTACTGAGGAGCCGCAAGAGAAACGGCAACGTCTTCTACCATCATTAGAAGCTGAACAAGAACAATTCTTGCAGCCAGCACCATCTGAACAAGAAGCAGTACCCGCACCATTAGAAGATGAACCACTGCTCTTGCAAGTGGATGAGAATATGGAACTGCAGCAATTGGAGTTGGCTGAACTAGAAAAGTGGTTTGAAGAGGAATTTGAAGCAAGACCTACAACACTAGAGGCTGAACAAGTTTCCTTGCTAGTTGATGAGAATTCAGGACTGCAACAAATGGAAGCTGAACCTCAACTAAGAGGAGAAAATCTGGAGCAGTCACTTGATGCACCATCATTTGCAGCTAATGAGATAATGAGTGGCTTCCAGTCTCACCCAGATGAAAATCCAGTGGAGCAAATGGGGGCTGAAGCCAATGTCTATGGAGGGAACTTAAGTGACGCTATGGTTGGTGAAAACTGGCCTATGTGTTTTGTGGAAGAGCTAATGAATGATGAGCAGCCCGAATACCATGGAATTAGGAGAGTGGAATGCTACTTATTCTGATCTTGAGTACTTGGCATTTTAGTTAACAGTTTTTCTCCTTTATATCACTCTAAGAGAACGATTTGTGTAATTAAATTTCATGGGTGTGAGGCATTAAGTCCCTCCCTATTGTATCTTCAACTAATATATGGGTGTGAGGGCCAAACCCCCCTGCTAGACTGGGTTCCAGCCCTCGTTAAAAAAAAATGTCATCTTCTTCACATGAAAATACAATATCTGACCAATATATATATATAGGTCGAGGATAAAAGACTTTGTGAAATTTGATAACTTAAGGTAACCATGAATTCATTACCATTGTTCCTCATCTGCAAGAGAAAATAGAATACGCTGGTCCTATCGATTTCATTTTAAATGTCATTGCTTATTAACTGAAAGCCGAATCGTGTTACACAAATTTACTACTTGTTCTCATCAGTATCATACAAATTACAGATGTCTTAAACATTTTTCAATAGGAAATGGAAAAGCAAACACATAAGAAAGAAAGATTCTTGAGCGGCAACAACAAAATTTCGACCAATTCTTCAGACTCAAAAGGAACCACATTTGGATGTAGCTGAGTAACTTAACTCTCTAGTACACGAGAGATATAACTGATACCTGCTTCAATTATCACATTAAGTAAACTAGTGCAGTCATTTACTCCCTGATATCACCCTGTATTTAGTAAGAGAATATTACTGATAAGCCCTGATAGAAGATTCATATTAAAAGCAAATACTGCTAAATTTCAAAGGTACAAATGCATCATGGAGATACAGTCTAAATATTGATAAATAAAGAAAATCTGTTGCAATACACTCTAAATAAAGAAAATCATTATCACTTTAAGAATTGAACGGCCATGCAATACCGTCTCTAATTTGCATAATTGAAAGACGGGAGATCATTATATTCAGCATGGAACTGGAGGAACTGTGTGAAGAGTAGGTCAGAGCAGCCTGTAGTGTAAGCAGCAGCAAAAGCAGCTGCACTGGCACCAAGCCTCAGGGCCAAGTCTACGATTGCTAGACCTGTCTTGGATCCTCTTCTAGTCTGTGTTTTGGTTTTTGTCGACGACAGCAGTACGAGGAGCACCTTCTGCAGCCTTTCCTTTGGCCCCGGCCTTTGCTTCAGTAACTGTTATGTTTTCACTCTCTTTCAAGTCCATAATAGAGTATTAGATTGTGAGAGATCGTTTGAAGAAAATTGGCAAGGAATGTATTAACAGTTAATAGGTTAGTTTAATCCAATATATAGTGATGCTTTATACATCATAACATATGTATGTAGAGGAACAGGAGTAGTTGCCAAATGCTTGCTCCACTTTGGGCAAATCATGAACCAAATGTGAATGAAGTGTAAACATGATGCATGTATAGAATCCGCTCTGACTATATATGTACATTGGGTGATGAATCAGGTTAGTGTATTATGAAATGAATAATCGTCATGCAAAAGCTCCTTACACTATTTGGGTTGATATATCTCCATTCAAAGAGAGGAAAAATTATAGTACTAAGGGTGTAACAAACCACCCCCACTAGAGCTAGACGACGCCTTCGTCGTCTGTTGTGCTTCGAGGTACTTCTCAATCTGTTTCTCAAACTGCCAAAGAGTTACATCCCTTTCCCAGCTTGCGTCCTCCACGCTGTCACCTTTCCATTGTACCAAGAAGTCGGTCCGCCGATTCTTCTTGCTGTACCCAAAGGTTCGGTGGTCAAGTATCTTCTCCACCTGTTTCTCGAATTGCTTTCGAATGACAGGAGCAGCTCTTTTCCCTTGCTGGCGTCCTCCGTCAACCAAGTCTTTGTGAAAAGCCTTTAGATAACTGACATGGAATGTCGGATGAACCTTCAACCGCTCCGGCAGCTTCAGCCGATAGGCTACCTTCCCAATTCTTTTGACCACTTCAAAAGGGCCATCATACTTCGGAACAAGACATCTGTGTACGGTCTTGGAACTGATTTTCTTCCAAATCTGCGGTGTTAACTTTAACAACACCATGTCCCCCACACTGAACTCAAGCATCCTTCTCTTAGCATCAGCGCTTTTCTTCATGCGCCTTTGAGCTTTTGCCAAGCTATCTCTTGCTTGCAGAATCAGCTCTTGCTTTCCTAAGGCAAACCTGAATGCAGTGGGACATTGACCTTCTGTATTCCGTCTTGCTACTTCAACTGGAGTTAGTGGTTGCTGTCCGAATACTAACTCACAGGGGCTCATACCGGTTGCGGAAGACCGATGCAGATTGTAGCAGAATTGTGCTGCATCCATGAGACTTAACCAATTCTTCTGGCTTGCAGTCACGTAATGCCTCAGATATTCCTCAAGCAATGCATTGATCCTCTCTGTTTGACCATCTGTTTGAGGATGATTGGCTGTTGAAAACTTCAACTCAGTACCAATCATTTTGAACAATGATGTCCAAAACCTGCCAGTGAATCTTGTGTCTCTATCACTGATTATGTTTTCGGGTAACCCAAAGTACTTCACCACGTTCTTGAAGAACAGCTCCGCTGCCACTTCCGCAGGACATGCATGTGGTGCAGGTATGAACACTGCATATTTGGAGAAGCGATCTACCACCACCATGATGGAGCTCATCCCATCAACCCTTGGTAAACCACCAATGAAATCCATGGAAGCCGACTGCCAGGGCTTCTCAGGTACAGGCAACGGTTGCAGCAAACCCGCAGCCTTCTTCTTTTCAGACTTGTCTTGTTGACATACTAAGCAAGTCTTGACGTACAGTTCGACGTCTTGATCCATCTTAGGCCAATAGTATGATCTAGACAATAATGCAAGCATGCGCTCCACCCCCGGGTGTCCTGCCCACATCGGATCATGAGTGTCTTTCAACAGCTCGTTTCGAAGTCCCCCGCCATTAGGGATATAAAGCCTGCCACCCTTCGCATGAAGCAGACCTTCATTTAGCCAATATCTTCGTACTAAGCCATCTTTCACATCTTGCTGCAGCTTAGTGTAGGACTTATCCATTTTGGCTTGCTCTCTAACCCGCTCAAGAAAGTCAGAGTGAACCGTCGTGAGAGCTGCAACATAAGTTTGCACTTCCTTTCGACTAAGTGCATCCGCTACGTCATTCTGCCTTCCTGGCTTGTGTACCCACTCAAAGTCAAATTCTGCCACGAATTCTTGCCACCGTGCCTGCTTCGGAGTTAGTTTCTTCTGAGTCTTGAAGTAGGTATTTGCCACATTGTCAGTGAATACCGTAAACTTCGTACCCAGCAAGTAATGTCTCCACACGTCTAGGCAATGGATCACAGCAACCATCTCCTTCTCATGAGTCGAATAACGCTGTTCAGCTTCTTTCAACTTTCGACTTTCAAAGGCCAATGGATGACCTTCCTGTACCAACACGCCTCCAATAGCTCGACCTGAGGCATCCGTGTGGACTTCGAAGGGTTTCTGAAAATCTGGAAGACCCAACACTGGAGCCGAAGTGACTGCCTCCTTCAGTTCATCAAAAGCTTCCTGACATTCACTTGTCCAGTCCCACTTGTGCTCTTTCTTCAACAAATCTGTCAAAGGACTCACCCTCTTGGAATAACTCCTTATGAATCTTCGATAGTAATTTGCTAGCCCAAGAAATGAGCGCAACTCATGCACCTTGGTGGGGGCAGGCCAATCAACTATGGCCTTGATCTTCCTTTCATCCATCCGAATCTTGCCTCTGCTCACCCAATGCCCCAAGAACATCACTTCTTGGCGACAGAATTCACACTTTTCCTTCTTGACAAAGAGCTGGTGTTCTCTAAGCCGTGAGAACACTTGTCTAAGGTGATTTAGATGATCATCCAAAGACTCACTATAGATCACAATGTCATCCAAGTAGACAACAACAAAACGATCCAGGAATTCGTATAGCACATCATTCATCAAATTGCAGAATGTGGCAGGAGCATTTGTGAGACCGAATGGCATCACTAGAAACTCATATGATCCATACCTTGTCACACATGCCGTCTTTGCTTCATCTCCTTCTGCAATTCGAACTTGCCAATATCCTGCCCGCAAATCCAGTTTTGTGAAGTAGGATGCCTTGCTCAACCGATCAAACAAATCTGCCGCATTTGGAATTGGATACTTATTTTTGATCGTCACCTTGTTGAGCGCCCGATAGTCCACACACATCCGCATGGATCCATCTTGCTTCTTCTGGAACAAAACCGGGGCACCATAAGGGGCTTTGGATGGTTGTATATAACCTGCTTCCAGCAACTCATCCAATTGCTTTCGCAATTCAGCTAACTCCGATGGCGCCATTCTGTATGGAGCCTGTGCAGGAGTTCTCGCACTAGGTTCCAACTCAATCTTGTGATCAATAGTACGACGGGGAGGAAGCATCTTGGGCAGCTCCCTAGGCATTACATCCTTGAACTCGTCCAAGACAGATTCCACTTCTTGGGAACTTCCACAAACTGATCTGGTTTGATTTCTATCATGGCTGCTACCAGAGTTTGTTCCCCCTTCTTCAATCCCGTCTTCACTTGTTTGGCAGACAACACCTTTTGTTTTTGCTTGCTTTTCAACAAGTGACCTGTAAATGCTGCTTTAACAAAGCATGGGGATTCTTCATCATGAATGAACATCCCATTTAAGTAAGGCACTACTCCCGCTTTCGCCTTCTTGAAGAAGTCGACACCAAGGACTAAATCATAGTCATCCAGGGGGACTATTAGTAAACTGCACTCGCCCTCCCAATCACCAACTTTCAAGGTCACAGTTGCGGTGCCCTGAATTTGCTTGGCTTCCGAGTTTACAGCCTTTAACCTGCTAGAATTAGGAACTCCCCTCAGTCCCAACCTCCTTGCTTCTTTTTCAGAAACAAAGTTATTTGTGGCTCCTGTGTCCAACATCGCAAGAGTCTCAATGCCGTTCACCTTCACCGTTGCATACATGAGTCCATCTTGTGGACTCTCTTTTTCCGTCGTCATTGCATTAAGCAATCGCATTGGTGATAGGCGTGGAATGGGCTCACTGTTGCGTTCTTCCTGAATCTCGGCTACTAGAGCAGTGAGCTTCTCACGCTTTGGGCACTCTTTCGCGCGATGCGGTCCTCCACACAGGAAACAGCCACCAAACTTTCTATCCTTGTCTTGGGACGGGGCCAAATTCTTTTTGCTGCCACTGGTACCCTCTTTCTTATGTGCCTCAAACTTCTTTGCACCTTTTGGCGCGGTCTCTTTGAACTTCTTGTTCTCAGATACCTTTCTTGAACTTGTGGATGTAGAAGAACTGCTTCTAAAATCCACCAAACCGTCGGCAGCTGCCATGGCTCCTTGCAGATCCTTTACACCTTGCCTCCGCAGCTCTGCATATGCCCACGGCTGCAAACCAGACATAAAGTTGAAGAGCTTGTCCTCTTCCGACATGTCTGATATGTCTAGCATCAAGGAACTAAACTCCTTGACGAAATCTCGTAGGGAGCCAGTGTGTTGAAGCTTCTTCAACGAGCTTCTTGCAAGCCATGAGGCGTTGCACGGAAGAAACTGAGTCTTCAGCTCCTTCTTCAGAGTTTCCCAATCCTCGATCTTGGGTCTGCCCATCTTAGCATCATCTTGCACACGAGTCCGCCACCATAGCTTGGCGTCCCCTGAGAGATACATGCTAGTAATTGAAACTTGTTCCGTAGTTGGAATGCGAGCAGCACTGAAATACTGCTCCATGTCCCAAAGGAAGTTTTCCAACTCCTTTGCATTTCGAACGCCGAGGAATGCTTTCGGTTCTGGCACTTTCACCTTTGAAGGAGCCGAGCCCTCCTGATTCAATACCCTCTTGAGAAGGCTGATCTCGCCCTCCAAGTCCTTGACATCAGACTTTGCCTCCTCGCCATTCTCTTCTACAGCCTTCATAAGACCGGATAGCTCTTCTACAATGGAGGTCAGCTTGTCATTGACTTCCTCCTTGAAGCGCTTGAAGGCGGCATCCATCTCCTTGATGGTTGCCTCCATCTGTGCACATTGTACTGCCAGCGACACAGTCTCTTCCCCATCTGTACTTAGGTCACCGACTATCCTTTCAAGTCTCGTGAAGCGATCCTTGGTTGTGAGTGTAGCCATCTCGAGTTGTAAAGAGCTTGAAGCTCTGATACCAAATTGTCACAAGGTTAAGGTCTGCATTTAGTTTAGATCAGTTTGGGTCTGGTGTTTCTAGAGGTTTTCAGTTGTAATTTAGCTTTTCCTTCCTTCTCAAAAAAAAAAAAAAAAAAAACAAACAAACAAACAAAAATTGTTAAAGCTCAAATTTGCCTATTTCATTTTGACAATAACATAATATACGTAATGAGAACACATTACAACATCTATAAGTTCTAGGTAAGTAAAACCATTTTTTTTCTTTTTTCATTCCTTCCGTTTACAACAAAAGAATCATTTTCACAGAAACAAACCCACCCATGGCCAAAAGAAAAGCTCAACCTCTTTCCATTTTACAAGCCGCACGATTATGGATAGTATTCGTTCTACATATCTCAAGACCCCTAAAGGGGAAGAATCAAATATATGAGCTATCACAGCCTTTAGCTGTCATTCCTATACGCGATATCAGAAATCCCTAACACCTTTTAACCAAAGATTTCCTTTTTTTCTTTTCTTTTTTTGTTCATAAGATTGAACAGTTTTTACAAGGAAAAAAAAATTATCGATCGCCTATACCCGCAATCTCCATCCCCGCTCAGCAAGGGCTTGATGCACTCGACTGGCTGCTTCTGCAGTTTCATTGAGCGGTGGATAACTCCAGCTCTCTGAAATCTATAAAAAATAATTGCAAAGGAAAAAAAAAACATCAAGATTATAAGAGATGCAACAAGAGACTACTTCAAATGTATAATATTGCACTTGCTATAAGACAGTGATCAAAAATAAAGGAAAAAAAAATGTAATAAAAGTTTATACAGAGAACATTCATCAAAACTCAATGGAAGTTCCATGAACAAACAAATTATCATTATAACCAATAATGTGATGCCACCAAGAAACTAAAAGACAAATCCTTTTAACACCATAAATGCCCCATGAATCTCATGGAGCTTCAAAATCACAAAAGTCGGAAGTCGACAGAATAGTTCCAGAGTATTTTCTAACTAGAATAATACTATACATGAAAATCAGGATAAATCACAACCAGATCATACAGTTCTACCTAAACAAAATAGCCATTAGTTAGTTTCATTTACATGAATATGGGATCATACAGAACCATTGGTTTCAAAACAGTGAGAATAATTCACATGAGGGAGGAAGGGCAAGATGGCATCCAAATGGTTATCTACTTGGCATCCAAATCGACATCAACATGATATGGAAATCAGGGATACATGGCAATTAATCATGCAGGTTTAATTCATAAGCATCTATCTTGACATAAAAGGATGACAGATAGGCCACAGTGCTTTGTACATTTAAACTACATGACGTGGCACTTATAATTGGACAATGCTAAACAGACCACATGGTCTTAAACCAAGGTTTACAAGCAAATATAACTGCCACATTATGTGGTCTCTGTTGCAAGAAAAAATGGTATATTCAGCATTGTCCATTCTAAAAAAGGCCATTATTGTGTATAGGAAAAGTTAATGAATTTATTCAGATTACTTACATTCTCCAAGCCTGTAAATGGCCGAACCATTCCTCGCTCCTTAAGTGATTTATGGTAATCACAAAGCTTCCATTTACAACGCTCAGCTCCCATTAGATAGACAGGCTTCCTGGAAATACCAGCAGACAAAACGAAAATCCTTAAATACCAACGAACTTTTAAATAAAATGGAAGAAAATAAGTCCCCAGTCATCAGTTATAGAGATAATTTCTCGACCATACCCGGTGCTGCAAACCTCACTTATCATGCTAACAGAATCTGCGGTGACAACAAAAGCATCGGCCCAGGCTAGATGGCCCATGTGCGGGTTTGGCTCTGGAGATAATAATATTTTGTCAGTCCATTTCCTACTTTTATTCATTCTGTTTACAGAATTTGACCCAAGACCCTTAAATTAAATTTCACATGTTACCTTGACCATCCCAAATGTAAACTTTTGGATTACCTCCAAGCTCCTTTGTTATAACATTGGATACCTGTAGAAGAAAGCAAAAGAGAAAAAGAATGAGTATCAACTAAAGTAATATAATTATTTTGTAAGAAAATGTTATCTGCCTCTGGGCCTGTGGCAAAACCTTTTGAGGTGTTCTACTAGAGAAACATATTCTGATGCTTCCACAGCTTACAAGAACACTAAGTAGATAGGTTGTCAATTGCTTCGCAAGGTCCACACCATAACGACAATTGCCTGTCAAATGAAAAGGATGGACTCATTATGGAACATTCGAAACAACAACAATAAGAAATTCAAATCATCAAAATTGTTCTAAACATTCTACCAAACCTTAAAAAATGAGTGATCCAATATTCTTCAAAGATGTCAACACTAGTTTCGGTAACAGGAGGCCAGCCATAATGATTTCAACTACGAGATCTAAAGTCATACCAACTAAGTCTTGCATTGCCTTTCCTAGCGTACATAGGGAGTCAATGAAATAAAAGGTAACATACCAGAAAACAGAACCACTAGCTAAAGCAAATCAGCAACCAAACATTTCACACCTGAGTCTGTTTTCCTGAATAATTGAATGCTAGTTTGACCACTTTTAGATCACAAATATCAAAGGTCTGCAAGATGGTATTGATTATATTTCATTTTAGGCTAATTCTGTATTCTATACTATGCCTATAGAAAAATAATGAATTTCTAGGACTTCGAAACTTTGTATGTATATGGCTTATAATCTAATATCTTATCAAATAAGTTGATGAAGGAAACGGCACGGAGATACTCAAAAGTATTCAACAAATAATTCTTATAAATGTACCCAACTTCTGACCAAGACATAAACCACACGATGATACATTGGTTATTTGGAACTAAGCAATAAGTGGAAAACATCACCAAGAAGTGTGGTGGACCAGCCAATTCATTACTGTTTCCAAAACTTGTGGAACCATTCTTATGTTGTTTTTAGAATCTAGAAAATCCAACCTGCTTTGGCTGCCCTTACTGAAGGGTGTTGGTAAGTATGTCCTCTAGCAAACTGTAGCACTTAAGCAGTTAACCCCCAAACAACTTTGGAAGGAGAGGAACACACTTTTTTTAGGTCAGAAAATTGCTGCTCTGTAATCAAAGAAATATGTTTTACTTCTCTCTGCCAGGCCAGTTGTAGAAATATAATCTTTTGCGAAGCAATGCCTACTTATATGTCATTCAAATTTCCTTGTGGAGTGGCTTCTAAGCTGGTTCTGCCTATTATGCAGCAACTAATTTTCCGCTACCACTCTGAAGAGCTTAATTTAACCTAGCATTTAATTCAAAAACAGAATAACAGCAACTAGCAAGCATGCTGAGTAATCAAATACTTTGATGCCAATACTATAAGTAACAAGCAACAAAGATTCAGTGTATGACAAAAGATTACTTGTAGGACCACCAATGTTCACCACTAGTAAGGGCTTTGGTAGAGCTGCAAATTCATCACGCCACGCACTGGCAGCATTACGAAGGGCAGTAGCATCAATTTGATGCAAAGCCCCAATAGTGAGGACCTGAATTTAGAAGTTTTTAGTACGTAATAGCTTACTGGGAGAAATTGATGATAAAATAAGGTTTATATTTCTATAACAAAGCAAACAAGTGCGTATTATTAGAGATCATCATACATACCACATGCCTGTCAGGAGGTTCACGAGGAGTTATCCACCCACGTAGAAACTGAGGAACCTGCTTCTGTGCTTCAGGAGTCAAAGGATAGTAATCGTGTTTCGGGGTAATAACCAAGTCAAATCTATTGAGATGCAACCTGGGATGTTGTATCTGCGAAAGAAATAGCAAAATGAGGAATACCACACACACACACACACACACAAATGTTAAGCCAACAATGATGAGCCACAAGACAGGAAAAAACAAATAGATCCACTACTGAAGATTATAAAACTGGTCACAAACTTCAATATTAGAGATGTAAAAAAAATATTAAAAAAATCAGACACCATTTCAATTTAGTAACTTTACATTGCCCTAATTATTTGTAAACTTGGGATTTTATCCATCACATTGAAAGAGAGTGAAAATCTAACAAAGATTACAATTCTTGCAAAACCTTATAATATTTGCTTTCAAAAGTAAACTACTTAACCACAGCATTACAACAAGCAGCTAAGAGGTAACAGTCTTCTAGAATTAACATCTTCTCGCAGCTAACTGTATTAACTATTAAGACGCTCCAAGTTGAAAGATCTCTCTTGCCTTAGCACTTAATGAACAGAAAATTATGCAGTTAAAAAAAATTAAAAAATAGAATCACTCTATGTAGGCTGCCCAAACATGAGAGCCTTCCCACAAGTTTTATTAATCACCCTGGATGATAGAGAAAAAAGTGGACAAGAAATTGACAACAAAGACATCAAGAACAAAAATCAGAGAGAACTACACCAAATGCAATCAGTTAGCTGAGACGAGAACATAGCAAAATCTTAGACTAGAGCTGCTTTTCAGTCTAGCAAAATATTGGAAAGGCAGTATTCTCTGAGTGATTTGACACATAATCATATCATCTCATCAGTTAGAAAAGTTGAGAAGAAATCTAAAGGTCGTGTGTCAAACCATTCAGAGAGTATCATTTTTTTTTTTTTTTGAAGGGACTAGCTTTCATTTTTGCTTGACTGAAGCATTTCTAGTCGAAGTCCATCAATTTAGAGTTCTTTGAACTTAGTTTTTCATGTTTCATTTATGTTTCCTAACATCCTATATGTTGGTGAAAATGGATCTACTCTATTAAATCATGTGGCCAACAAAGATGACTATTGATTTCAGAAACCAGATATTCAAAAAAAAATCCCAAAAAAAAAAAACTTTTAAGCCATTCCAAAGTAACAACACTTTAGAACCAAAACCCTTATAAAGAAATGGTTGCAGCAAGTAGCAAGTAGCAGAAGAACAAGAACACAACACAAACAGGAATAATAGTTGTCATCAGATTCGAAGGCATAGTAAAGCCAAGAAACCAACCACTGGAAATTAATGGAGCATATATATCCAACATCTCACAAAGTTCAACCAATCCATTACATCCCAAAGAAAATAAGTAAACTAAATACACATGCCAGCACTTGGAAGTACATCGTTTGGAGAATGATTTTGGCACTCTGCCTTCAAACTTGCAATCCACTTTGACAATTTAAAATTAGAGTGCAAGTGTTAAATTGTGTTGAAATTGGAGTGCTAAAGTCAATGCACAATTTAAAAAAGTTGATCAACAGTCAAGCATATAGTGATTATCATGTACATACAGCATCAGAATAAGTCTTTAACTTTTTGACATATTCCATTTCTTGCTAGCTAAAGATAATCAAGTAATATTATATAAATTGTTATTCTTAAAATCATTTCAGAGCAGATTATATAGTACAAGAGCACGCGGATGGCAAAAAATTAAAATAAAATAAAATAAGTTGAACTTGAAATAGATTAAGGTTGCAATGACAAACCTGAACAACAAAGACGTTTTCAGATGCTAGTCGTCGAATAGAACTTGCAATGGAAATAGTATCCCTGCCACAAGCTACCACCAGTATAGGTCCATCCCTGATAAAGAAAGAGAATAAGTACCGAACATCTACCAAGTTAAAAACCATATTCTTACTATTGAGAAAAAACATATTCTGGACAGTGGCCATGATCGATTCCTAACAACACCATTTGGCACCCTATTAAAGAACATACTTGTGATAGCTAAATCTATAAAGAAAAAATAAAAAATTACGTTTCATAAGTTCGACGAGCCACGGTTACAATCTCCTGGACATCAGCTTCTAAGACACATTTCAACCCAGCACTGCCACCATTTTCTGTTGGTAGAGACCCAACTTTCTGCCCCCGATATATTAACAAAAAACACATCTTCCTTATGACGCAATCCAACTTCTTGTGAACAGAAACCGGGAGCCAGTGAAGCCACTCATTTAGACCTCCTCTTGGCCTTGTAACCCGCTGCATGGCATTGACAAGTTAGAAGACAAAATGGAACAACATATATAAGTGAAACTGCAGTTGTTACAAGAATAGATGGGAAAATAATACTGAAAGAGAAAAAGTTGTTGCTACGCCAAAGGACCAGAAAAGAGTGGATTTCCATAGCATGAACATTGGAAAAAAAATGCAACTGAATGTTGATAACTTTATGTTTTGCATCAGGACATAAAAGTTAACATGACCAGACAGTTTAAAAGAGTAAATTTGAAAACTTATAGGGATATGAACACCAGAAACATATAGTACAAGCAATAATATTTTAAATGCAACTAGGGGACCGTAACAAGTAATCATGGATGAGGCGGTGCCCATGTGCACACAAGCAATAACAAACCAAAATCTTTAGTTGAAATATTTTCTTGCCCAAAGAAATATTAATACTTTCTAGCTGCCATAGCCATGGAGCTACCCTCTTACAATTTCCATGATAACACCAATACACGCAAGACTGACAAGCAAGTGATCACCAAAAGCAAGTCACAAGCTCCTCTCAAGTTAACCAATAGAAATCTCCTACATCTTGTAAAACAATTCAGAATTTGGAAAGCTGTACACTGGTTAGACTAGTTCTAGTTAAATCTAATTCAACATTAAATATACTTTTCATAGGAGTTCAAAACTAAACATATCTAGGTTGGGTGGCACTTGGTAACTAGAGTGATGGTGGTAGCCCAGTATGCATATATAAGCAAAAAGCTCTCAATAGCATTGACATTTCTCTGCTTTCCAAAAGGGGGAAGACGCATACACCTAACGTAATTTCAGAGGCAAAGCCTCCTTCCTTACAGGCACACCTATTGTCCCTTACTCAATCACACCTCGTTTCTAAGTAATAAAGACTCCTTGTTTTGTGCCTTTCACCTTTTAACAACATTTCCCATATCAAATGTCTAGTGGGAAATATTGAGACTAAAAGTAGACCTTGGAAACAACCAGGCAATGCAAACTAATTTCCAAACTAGAGAACTGGCTTTGGCCCCAGACTCACTTAAATAGAACAAAGAAAAAAGAACTTTAATTCAAAGCTCACTCGATTCCATCTGGGTTGGATGACTCTGGGGTTTTTCAACACCTTTAAGCAAACACAATACTGATCCACACCACTCCCTTAAAAAGGCAACAAATCATTCATGTCTGCAAACCAAGTCTCCGAAATTTAAATTTCTAATAAAACCAAACATAGATACTACCAATACACTCCCTACAAAAGTAACAAGCCCCCAACAAGGAGAATCCCACTAAAATATGAACAAGCTTAGCGATAAAGCTAACAACAAGACTTAACTGACAAAATCAAATTGAAGTAAATATCAAACAACTAACTAAACCAGCTATTCTTTACTTCATCTACATCCTCTTTCAACTTCAAATTACAAAAATTTAATGGAGAATTTCAAAGACTAGTTTTCTCATTTGCTAACTATAACCATATATTATGAAAAAAGATGACCAGGATTAAAGGTGACATTAGGGTTTAATGATGAGACTTACATACAAGACGTGCTTATCAGCGAGGCCGAGAGCGCGAACCAAGCCGATACTCTGATTCTCAGAACCGGGGAAGCCGTTGCCAATTACGACGGCGCGGCGTACGACGCCGTATACGCCGCCTTCGAAGATTTCCGGCGTCCCCATTTTGGGGCTGGGCGGCTCTGGAAGACGTATCGGCCTCATAAAAATCGAGACTTTGGATCTTCGCAGAAAGCTTGAGACGGAGAAATGAGCAGAGACAGCGGGAGATGAATTGGTGCGGAAGGAGGAGGGTGGAATATAATTAATATCACTGGCAGTTATAGCCAAAATGCCCCTCTTTTGTTGTTATATTGAAAATTTAGTCCCTTAACAAAACTATCTTACTCCTTTATTTTTCAGAAAATAGGCTAATGTGGTTCGAAATCTCGGTTCATGGAAATTTCTTGAATCGATAAATTATCGGTATTAATTAAGCAAACAAGCATTAAAAGTTTGGTAGATTTTGATCCCAAAATCCTGTCAAAACCTATAAACATTTACTTCATCCAACATACAACCGTAAGAATTGTCGTTTATTTCATAATTCTATTGATTAGTACCTTTATGTTTTTTTTTCTTAATCTCTTTGATGCAAGAGTAGGTAGATGACCATGGTGAATCTTGGATATTTTTTGTGGTTAAAATTCATAAATTGGTAGAATATATGCCAATTTAGGGCTGGGTTTGGTACAAAACCAAGCAAAATGGGTCTGAGTTGATTACCAACCAAAGTTGGGCGGTTTAGCTCAATATGGGCACGAAACCAACCATTAAGAGCTAGTTATCGAAAGTTCTGTATACCAAACTTGTCGGTTGGGATTGGTTGGTTTGGGCCTCAAACCGAGATTATATTGGGCTCAGATTTCTTTTCCTTTATTTGTCAATGTCTTAATAAAACTCATGCCTTCAGTTTAAGGTATAATCATACAAGTTGAAAAGTGAAGCCATATTGTACTTTGAACTTAAAAGTTATAGAAGTTAACAAAGACAAAGAAATTATCCCAACACCATTACATGAACACAGAAGTTACAAATGCAAAGTAAAGCAAAGTTCTTAGAAAAGTAGAAAGCAAAGTAAAGCATTTTTCCAGTAGTTACATGAACAAAATGGCTATTGCAGAACACCAAATCTGCTTCAGTAATTTTCCAGCAAAGCAAAACAATTTTCCAACACATTTGCAAAACACAACAGTCTTGACACTTCAGTTTTCGGTCCTTGAACTGGTTTGGGTTTGGCGAGTCCCAATTCGAGGTATTGATGAATAGCTTTCGCTGCAATATATAATCAAAATAGTAGATTAGCATAAGCATGAATGCAGAATTGAATTAGAAAAATTATAATCAGAACTAGTTTTTACCGCACTCAAATTCATCCAACATCTGATACATTTCTATCTCATTTTGGCTGGGATCCTTCTAGAACTTTGGTGGTTCACCTTTCATCCAATCAGAAGTGCAGACAAGTACTTCAACCATCTTTGGAGTTAAGCAGGCTCTGAATGGATCTACAATTCTTGATCCCAAACTGAAGGCATTTTTAGATGCCACAGTTGAGCAAGGGATTGCAAATATGTCCTACTCAAGTTTAGCTAAGATTGGATAGGTGGATTCATTCCCTTTTCCACCAAACTGCAACGTCAAATTTTTTAATAAAAATGCTGACATATCTTTCTAAGAGATATTGATCAACCTCATTACAAATGCTATCATGATGCTGTGTCATCCTCTCTTGCATGCAGTCCCTTGCAATCTCAGCCTGACTATCATCCATGTCTGTTAAATCCATCATATCATCTCCTTCAAAGTCAGTAGGTGTGTTTGCAGCTTGGTTGCTATCTTTACCCTTGTACTCTTGATACATCTTAGAACTCTCCTTAGTGTATCATTGATAGACTAAACTACAGCCGCGCTTGCTTTGACTTTTTCAAGGCTTTTCTTCGCCCATTGCAGCTTGTATCTAGGGTCTAGTACATTGACAATCATTATTATTTTGTTTGTCGCTTCAAAATTTCCTTAGTACTTGTTAAAAATAGCCTTCATTAATGTTGCCACTCGGGATCAAACATGAACCTCCGACATCATTTTCTTGTCTACTCAACTTGCAACCCTATCATTTCAGCAAACACTAAGTTTGATGTAACTAATTTCCAAGCACTGAGCTTAATGGCGGCGGCGTAAAACTTCTTCAAGAACATCACAAAGGCTTCAGCATTCCTCCAATCTGCTTCTTGAGGATGTCCTACCCTTGATTGCCCACCTTTGTCCTTCTCTTTGAAGTAAGCCTGAAATTGCAGTCTTCATCAACCACTCTCCCAAACATTGCCTTATACTTGAGTGCTACTTCAAGCATCAAGTAAGTGTTGTTCCACCTTGTAATTACATCCAACGGGACATTGGCATTTGCCCTAAAGTGTTCAAGCACCGAGAACTGCCTAAACTTGTCAAGTCTTTGGGAAGAACTCTTAATGTACTTGACAAAGTGCCAAATGGCTGCAATACCTCCCTCCAGCTCCTTAGTACCATCCTTAACTATTAAATTAATGATGTGGCAGCAACATCTCAAGTGCAGATATTCCCTCTCAAATATTAGGGTCTTGTAACTCTTCAACCTCTTCTTCATGTGGACTACAGCCAAGTCATTAGCACTAGCATCGTCTACATTTATGGTGAACACTTTGGTTATCCCCCATTGTTGTAGACAATTCTTTAGTACTTTACCTATCTCTTCCCCCTTATGACTTGTTATGACACAAAAGTTGATGATTCTTTTGTGCAAAACTCAATCAACATCCATAAAATGGGCAGTGAGTGCTAGGTAATTAATATTCTGTATTGACATCCAAGTGACCGTTGTTATTGAAATCCTAGTTTTATTTGCAGCTAACTAACTCATAAGTGTTCCCTTTTCTAGCTAGTATCTATCCCAAATTCCACTAGCTATCTGCTTTCTATTCAAAGGTGTCCATCTTGGTTGTAGCTCATACGCAAATGCCCTAAACCCATCCTTCTCCACACACTTAAAAGGAAGCTCATCCTTAATTATGTACTCAATACATGTCTGATTATATCTATTAGGATTGAATTGATAATACACAATAGCTCCAGAAACATTGTCTCTGTTAAGTTTACTTTTCCTAGGGTCAGCAGGTTCAAATAGAGGATAGTTAGGACACTTCCTAGAGCGGGATATCATAGAACTTGTACCATTTTTCTTAGTACAACAATGGACCCTCTCTTCACAATAGTTGCAGGTACACCAAATAGGATCAATATATTTAGTTCCAGGGATCTTACACCTAGTGAAATGATCCCATTGAGGACTAGCATTGGCAGCTTTTCTTTTCTGCCTTGGTTACGGTGGTAAAAATGTAGCTAATTCAGGTTCAGTAGTTATACCTGAACCTGACCCTAAGTTTGATGTTTGGTTTTGTGCAAGTGATAAGAGCATTATATACGACATTTTAAGTGTTTTTCTACTCACATTTTGCTAAGTTATTCCTTTAACATAATCAAATTAACTTAGTTTAGTGTCTTTTTAGGTAGATTTGAGCTACAAACGAAGGAAATGAGCTATAAAGAACAAGAAATTAAAGAAATGAAGACAAGGAGAAAATGATCGAGGAGCCAAAATGGTCAAGAAATGAAGAAATGGAGTATTCCCAATCCTACTAGGAAAAGGAATCCCAGTTGAAGAAAGAATCCTGGATCAACTAGGAATCTTGTGGCATGAAGAGTTCTGATGATACTAGAAAACTGGAGAGCACTAGGAGACCATGTGTCTTTATGATGACTCTAGAAGATAAGAGATATTTTGGCAATAAAGGAGTCCTAATTCAATTTGGTTTCTACAACCTAAAAGGGATATTTTGGAAAAAGGAAGAGTCCTAATTCAATTTGATTTCTACTTTCTTTTGGAGGATTTATGTTGGTTGAATAATGGAGAAGAAGTAGAGAAATATCAAGACACAAAGGCTATGCTAAGCAATATAAATTGAGGAGAGTTAGACATCAAAAATCATCTTTTAGACCCTAAATCAATTTTGCATCTCTCTCCCTTTATTCTCAAAGTTTCGGCTTCTCTCCATTGTTCAAGCTTTGAAGCCATGAAGCAAGTTCCATCATCTCCATTCCATCCTTGCCGGGAGTCTCATCATCCTCCACTAGTTTTGAAGATCTTATTGCATTCTTGAAGCTTCTTTAAAAAGTGTAACCATGACCTTCTATCTTGTATTTCCAGTCTCCTTGTTTTGTAACGATAAGGACAACTTCACTAGGGCTCTAGGATTTTTTTTTAAATGGATGTTTCAGAATTTTGTTAGAATAAAGAGTTTGTTTTTATATCTATTTTCCTATAGCCTTGAAGCATGAAAACGTTTTAGGATTTGTATGTTGTGAATTGCGATTTCATTATATGTTTTTGGATGTTTGTTGATTTTGTGCTTCAATCCCACCTTTCATGTTTTCATGTTCTTTGATGGCCAGCTTAGGATTTGAATTACATGATTGATTCTAGATTAAGATATGCTAGCATTCTAGGTCTTAATTGCTAAGTGGAAAACCTATAGTTCCTTAGGTAAATCAACAAAGGGATTTGCATGCTTGATTAGCATTCTAACTTGTGTGTTCTTCTTAAATCAATCAAATTTTCATGGGTCTTATTGCGTTAAGTGTGTTTTGTTAGAGATTTGATCATTCACTAGCATTGCACATTTAATAGGGTTAACTATGATGCATTCATCTAGTTAATTTAACTAAAGAGGTAAAAAGAACTTTATAGGCGTTCCTCTCTGTTCTTGATTGATTTTTCCTGATTACTTATTTTGATTCATGATTTGCAATTTGATATTCTATTTTAGGGTTAATGGTTGATGACTACATCTTATATCTTATCCGTCCATCTCATCTTCTTGATTCATGGTTTGATTGATCATTGTAATTAGTTAATTAGATTAGAATACAAACTTTTCAAAACCCTTTTTACTTTGTAATTTTCGTAAATATCCTATACTTATGAATAATAATTCTTTATTTGACGTTTAATTGACAGGAGTATCCTCAATCCCGTATAGAACGATTCCTACTTGCTTTATACTATCAAATGACAATAGGGTTAATTTTGAGTATTCATTCTGAGCGCATCAGTGAGTTGTGCTCTACATTCAACTGATTCAAGGCAGAGGTTAGAGGTACTTGAACTACTTGAGAGGCTAGCAGACAATGTCCTCATATATACAGAGTAAACACAGCAAAAGATGCAAAACATCCATTTTCAACCACATAAACAAGGAGCCAACATAGGGTGCAAGCAGTATATAATTGTGGGTTTCTAAAATGTTAGGTGAATCTATTGAAAATGTGGAGAAATAAGGCTGGGGATTTGGGATATGAGTTATTGCAAGTGATTTCTTGGCATTGTTTTACTTGGATTGAGAAGATTGGCAAGATCAGCATAGTTTCAATTAGGGGAGTCAAGAGAGAGAGAGAGAGAGGAGTGACAGAGATGAGGTATGGGGACTGAATGAGAGAATCATTGAACCCTAGAGGATCTGAGGTTGTCTTTAGTAATCCAGTGTGTGAAGGCACATGATAATCTTAATCTAACAGCTATTAGAGCGCCATGTATTAGAAATAACATATAAATATAATTATAATACCGGTACGGTTCGGCATACCCAACCTCTGTCATTTGTCTAACCGATACTGTATCAAGTGTGAGAGTGCTGTTCGGTATTCCAGAATCGAGAAATGGGTTACCGAAGCTCGGTGGGCCGAGACAAATGGTTCAGTTTGAAAAGCTTGGCTCGGCCCAGTTCGGCCCAAAATGCCAGGCCCAGATGCCATGCTATATTGATCAATGTGATTACTTTTGTTCTTATTGTGATTCCACTACTTCAAAAAGCCAGAGTTCATAGCGCCTAAGGACAAGATGGGTTCATTTTTTATGTATTGTCAATCAATGAATATTCACATATCCCACATTTTCAAAGAGAAGAACGTGGTTGCCAATAAGTCAGTTATTAATCCTTGGGTGAAATGACTTCGTACCTGCACAAGGTATACTGCAATTGTTTTTTTTTCTTTTCTTTATACTGCAATCGTCTTTTTCTTTCTTTATTTTTGAACCCCATTACAACTATATTATACGTGCTTCCCCATCCAGTCAACGGTAATTGAATCCCATCACAGCTATATTATATGTGACCCCCTTCTTACTCCAATATTTTTTTACTACTCTTCACTTTTTCAGTTTTTCTTGGCCTCCCAAGCAGCTAACATGCCTTCAATAACCCCAACCACTCCTTCCTTGATCTGGCTCTGTTTCTGATCGAACTTCTCAAGGGCCTCCATTAGATTCTCACCCTCTGCTTCAATTTCCATGGTGACCGCTTTCCACTGCTTGCATAGGGTCTACCAGAAAGCTGGTTTAGGATGTCTTTGCATTCCCACCACTATCAAGTCGAGTAAGAAAACAGCATGCTAAGAGCCGTGAGTTGAATTGGCACCAATTCTAAGTAGAAACAGCTCTTGCTCTGCAACTTATGATATTTGTACCTCGTGCTGCTTTCGACTTTTTTTTTTTTTTTTTTTTGACCGAGGCTACGAAGTAGAGAGAAGGAAGGTAACTTGACGTATACGGATTGCCGCCTTCCACATAGAAGATGCTGGGTTGACCTCGAAGGCCGAATTCTATAGTTGCGGATGAGATCTAGAATATCACGGAGGTGATCATTCTTGGTGGCCCCAGTAGAGCTCGTAATGGCAATATCGAAATTATTTCTCTTGAATATGAAATTCTTGCAATCAAAGGCATGGAAAAAGGTCTGAAAGGTGAGGAAAACCAAAAAATATTTGATCGTTTTTGGTTGGCCAAAGACATTTGAGGTTCATCTTGATGAACAAGAGAGAGAAAAGAGAAAAAGTGAAAGATAGGGAGAAAGTGAGAGAGAGAGAGGTCTCATCCACTATAATTGATTTGTGTACTTGCGAGTTTCAATTAAAATTTGAAAACAATAAATTACATAGAAATGCTAAATCTAGAATTTTCAGCCAGGATTAGATTATAAATAAAAAATTGATAATGATTTCAGTATAAACAATAGAAGAAAAGGATGGAAAGTTGACCAACATTTGACTTACTTTCGAGGAGTCTTTTGCCTCACATCTTTTGCTTTCTCAAAGTCTTAGAGATAAAAAATTAAAAATTATCAACCCACTAGAGAAATTTTTTTCTCTCGACCTATACTTTATCAACCATTGCCTTCATTGCAGCCTCGACCTACATGCCCGACCACATTAGAAAGGAACGCCAGTTAATCATGGCCAAGCACCGCCATAAGGTGTCAGCGCTTTCATGCCACCGCGAGATTTTTTGCCAGCTCCCCATCCCCTACTAGAGGCTATGAATTCTTTTGAAAACGGTTCAAGTTCTGAGAACATTAACTTTTAGGTAACCTTTGAGAATGAGGAGTGAAGCAATATCTTGAAGGGAAAACATCATCAATGGTTACTGAGTTATGACGTATTCGACACTTAACTCACTGTATTTTCAACAATATCACTTAACTCACTCAGTTTTACATTTGTCTTTCACTTAACTCACTGTTGTTAATTTTGCCATTAAAAGCTATTAAAATTGAGGGTATATTTGTCTAAACAATAAAAAAATGCATTTCTAACTTTTTTTTTAGAAACAAAGACAATTTTTTTTTCAAATTATATTTAAGTTAAAAATATCATTTTTTATTAGAAATCTCAGAAATTTAAAAAATTGAAAAAAGTCTAATAAATGTAAATTGAAGGTATATTTGTTTAGAGAAAAATATACCATCGGTGCCTTAACTCTTGTGCACCGGCCAAGTTGATACCTGGACTCTCAATTGTATCAATGTGATACTGGAACCCATATTTTACTATCAACGAGGTACTTCCGTCACATTTCTCAAACGGGAACGTTAAAAAAGTCACGTGGCAATCATATGGGCCCAAAAAAAAGGGCAAATACGTCTTTTTGCCCAAACGCAGCACAATTTTTTTTTTTTTTACACAATTTTCTCTTTCATCCTCTTCTTCTTCTTCTTCTTCTTTTTCTTCCTCCTCCTCCTTTGTTTAGTCGTTCAATCCAATGAAGAAGGTAAAAAACAAGTCTTTATGTGGTGAACTGTGTGCTTTAATATTCAATAGCAGCGATCCCATATTAGATTGAGGCTCTTCCATTTGTATCCCTTCCGATGCCGTGCGAAAAGACAGAGACCAGAAATGAAATCTTGTAGCAGCTATCACAAGACAATCCTTTGGCCTTGTCACTATCCCTACTTTTATTAAACACCGAAGACGTGAACATCGACGAAAGCCTCTGCTTCCCCATCATCGTCGTCGCCGCTGTAAGCGATGAATTGGGCTTTTTGGGCCGCGGCTCCTTCTCCTTCTTCTCCACCTTCTTCCTCCTCCTGGGCCTCATATCGCCGTCTGATTCATCTGATAACATCGGAAGCTCGCGGAGGGTCCAGTCCTCTTCCTCGTCGTCGTCGCAGTACCCTAGGCCATCGTCGTCCTTAATGAAGTCCCCGAACTCCTCGCGGCGCTTGGCGATGATCTCGTTGTACTTGTCCTCGTCGACCATGTCGTAGATCGGCTTCTCCATCTTGATCTGGAACCGGTCGTCGGCTTTTTCGGAGCAGCGGCAGCCTTGCCGGCAGGTACAGGCTGCCAGTACGTCGCCGCCTCCGCCCCACCAGAGCCTCGAGTTCACTGTCAAGTCGCTGTAAGTGATTTTTGGGCAAGCATTGATTAATGGGTTTTTGATCTAGCTCATAAGGAAAGAAAGCATAAAGCTTGAGTCTATGTTTAACAGATGGTGTTTTGATTTTGAATGATGTCAAATGCCAATTGATTGGATAATATATTGTTTTCCAGATTTGGTTATGGTTTGTTATCGAATTTCAATTTTGGTCAAGACTTGCAAGTGGAATTGCTACAATTTAATTTGAAGCTCTGAGATTTTTTGGATAGTGGAGCACCTGCATATGTTTGCGTCTGGTTTACAATGGCAATGCATTCATATCATCTGCATTCTGGGCCCTTTTCTTTATCTTCTTCAACCTCACTTTCCCTCATTAATTTGCTTCGTACCCTGTTGAAGGTTTTTGTACAATTTGTTGGGTTTTGGTTGTGATTGGAGAACTGGGTTTTGGCAATTTGTCGAGTTTTGGTTGTGATTAGAGAACTGGGTTTTGGTTTAATGGAGCATTGCTTTAGTAAAATTTGGAACTTTGGATTGAGCTGAAATCGAAATCGCATTGAACATTTTGTATGCTTAAACTTAGAGTTGAGGTAGTGGAGGTCGGAGAGGCAGGCGGTTCTAGAAAATGACGACGGAGGGAATGATGGTCATCCCCTATGGAAAATGGCAGGAAATCAAGGTCTGGTTGAGTCTGGGGTCATTTCATGGCATTTTTGGGGTCCACATGTTTGCCACGTCAAACATCTGACGGAGCCGTCAGTGAAATGTGACGGAAGTACCTCGTTGATAGCAAAATATGGGTTCAGGTATCACATTGATATAATTGAGAGTCCGGGTATCAACTTGGCCAGTGCACAAGAGTTGAGGCACTGATGGTGCATTTTTCTCATTTGTCTAAATACTAAAAAAATGCATTTCTAACTTTTTTTTAAAAAAAAAAAAGACAATTTTTTTCAAATTATATTTAAGTTAAAAAAAACCATTTCTTTATTAGAAATTTCAGAAATTTAAAAAAAATTGAAAAAAAAAAGTCTAATAAATGTAGTTTTTAAAAGTTAAAAATAATTGTGAAGTGTTTGACAAATATACCTTCAATTTTAACGGCTTCTAACGGTAGAATTAACGGCAATAAGTTAAGTGAAAGACGGATGTAAAACTGAGTGAGTTAAGTGATATTGTTGAAAATATAGTGAGTTAAGTGTCGAATAAGTCATAACTCAGTGACCATTGGTGATATTTCCCCTACAAGCTAACAAAAACGACACTGGCTAAAGTCCGCCACATAAGAGAGGAGCGCAACTTAGTCCTGGCCAAGTGTCCTAGTTATAGCTCATTTTATTCATTGGTCCTCGTGATGAAGAAAAAATAAGTCAAATAGAGATTTTGTGTCAATTACTGCGTCTTAAATGTGGTAACAGCGAATGACCGTTTTTCAATACCGGTGGTTGATGAACTCTTCTTTAATGAGCTTCATAAAGCAACACATTTTTCCAAACTTAATCTTAGGTCTGGTTATCACCAAATGTGCATAAGTGAAGAGGGACATCCTATGACGCCTTTCCCTATTCATGAGAGTCACTTTGAATTTTTGGTAAATGTTTATCAGCCATATTGATGCTTCATCCACTTTCCAAGCTCCTATGAATTAAGTTTTCAAACCCCTTCTCCGTAAATGTGTTGTGGTATTTTTTGATGATATTTTGGCTTATACCTATGATCTGCATAGGGGTCATCATGGGCTGGGCTAGGGCCGGCCCTACCCTAAATTTTAGGGCTTAGGGTCGGGTCGGACCGGGCCTAGTCAAAGTCAACAAAATTTATGGCTGGGGCTTAAATATGCTAACCCTTACTCGCCCTAAAAACCCGATCTATTAGGGCCGAAAGGGCCGGGTCGGGCCGACCTTCCGAATAGGGCCAAATAGGGCCAAAAAAGGCCTTATTATTTTTTTTTTTTTTAAAAAAACTTACATTATTTTTTTTTCCTCAAAATGTGGTTCAATGGTTATATAGGTAATATAAGACATTGTTTTTTGTTGATCGTATTTAATATGTGTGTATATATACGAATTAACTTATAACATTTATTAATATTTGTTAAGGTGGTTATATTCAATTAACTATCTCTCTAAATCTCCTAATATGAATTGTTATCTAACAAAGAAAATAAAAACTAAACAAAACAAAGCTTAAGAAATCAATTACAAAGAAAGAGAAAAATTGCATATTTTAGAAAAAAGAGAAATATAATTAAAAAATAGAAAAAACAGAAAATTATTAGGGTTTATTCGGACGGGCCTAAAGGGCCCGGCAGAGTTTGGCCCTAACGGGCTCAAACGGGCCGAGCCGGAGGACCGGATTGGGTTTCATTCTCATGGCCCATACCCCACCCTATTTTAAAAAGTGTCGGGCCGGCCCGCCCTAATGCAAAGGTCAGGTCGGGCTTCGACTCTACGGGCTGGGCGGGCTTAGAATGGGTTTAGGGCCTAAGGGCCAAATGATGACCCCTAGATCTGCATTCTCATGTTCTCCATCTTGAGGAACTATTCTCACTATTAAGGGCCAATAAATTGTAAGTGAATCTATCTAAATGTTCTTTTGCACAACCCAAAGTTGGTTATTTGGGCCATGTCATCTCTTCTCAAGGGGTTGTATAAACCAAAATAAAATTTAAGCCATCATGGAGTAGCCCAAGCTCACCACTATCAAAGCACTATGAGGCTTCTTAAGACCCACAGGCTATTATAAAAGCTTTATTTTGCACAATGGCATCACAGCGAAGCCGCTGAAGGACGAGGTAGAGCTCGAGAATTTCCGGTGATCGCCGGCGGCTGAGAACACCTTTACTGAATTGAAGAAAGCTTTGACTTCGGCCCTGGTCCTTGCTTTACCCCGATTTTCCACAACCTTTAACTGTTAAAACTGATCACCATCCTCTCTTAACAACAACATTCTGAAGATTAAGGGGAGGATTCCTCTATCTGCTGCCCGTCACTCTGAAGGTAAACCATCCGATGCCTGCTCACAAGGGAAACCATCCGGTGCCGCTGAAGATTGGTGGGAGAGCTTCTAAAAGTCTCAACTCTAATGAGGTCCGTAGCTGCCGTCTTGAATGACAGCTCAAATAGCTAAACTATCACCAAAATATTATTGAACCAACAGTGTGTTTAAACTATTACCGAACTGAAGGAAATCCCAATTCATTGGGCCTTTCGATACAATCAAATAGAAAGCCCCAAGGGCGCCATATTCTAGGAGCCCAAACTATGTGATTGAATAAATCCTCCTCTATCCGTTGCAGGTCGAGGACTCCTTCCCCTTCCCCTTCTTCAAACTCCGATTCGTATTGTTCATAGAAAAATCTCTGATCAACGATAGAACAAGATCCATTTTGCATCATATCTAAGGGATTCCTTGGTTCGGGCCGAAGAAGCAATGTCACTCGATCATTATCAAACTGACTGCAATCTTTTTCTGTCCGGGAGGATCCCACCGGAGCGCCTTCTACTTCTACTTCTAATAGGCCATGAACTAGATCAGAATCATTCTCAACGAGTCCATAAGAAGTAATCCCGTTTTTTTCATCGGGTCCGGGTAGAGACCAAAGGTCTTGAGCGACCGATCCGGCAGAACAACTCAAAAGATAAAGAAGTATCGTTAATTTCTTCATGCTCGTTCCAAGTTCGAAGTACCATTTGTACAAATAAGAACCCCCTTCGTTACATGATTTCTTCTTCATATAGATAGATATAGGATCTATGGAGCAATTACTTAGAAGTACATTTTGTGCAACGGCCCTTCCTATCTGATAGAAAAGGATCCCATGATCCTGAACCGATCTTACTTGGGATCGCAAATCCCAAGTTTGTCTATGAAGAGCAGATCTAATTATATTAGTGTCTATAATTGATTTCTTCTGTGTAATACTAATCGATAGGGCCTCATTGGTAAGTGCTACAAGATCTCGTACATTGGAACCCATGGTTATGGACCCGAATCCATTAGTATAGAACATTTTCTTTTCCAAGTGAAATCCCCTAGTATATGAAAGAGTGAAAAAGTGCTTTCGCTGTTGTGGAATAAGAAGCCTTCGTATCTTAATGCATGTATTTAATTTATTCGGAGCTATTAGAGCGGGATCCACTTTTTGGGGAATATGAGTCGAAGCAATAACAAGAATATTTCTAGTGGAACATCTTTCACAATCCCTGGAGAGATAGTTCACTAATAAACCGAGGGATAAGTAATTCGACTCATTCACATCCAGATCATGAATGTTTGGAATCCATATTATGCAAGGAGACATTGCTTTTGCTAATTCGTTTAGAGATGAACAAAACACAAATGCAGGTAATAGATCTCACACGAACATAATATTACATTATTACATGGTTTCTAGTGCTAGATTCCCAATCATTTTAATCAAGGGCGCGGGACACTTTGAAACAATATCGAACCTAGATGGAAATGAGGCATGGCCAAACAGAGATAAACTCAACAAGGCAAGCTCTCTAAGAGACAACCTTGAAGAGAGAAACCCTTGCCAGTAATAAGGATCCAAGTCAAAGAAAGCATCAAAAAACCTTCTACTCCCATTAAGATCAAGCTTCAACAAAGTCTCCATTCCGAAAGAGTAATATTCCCTTACACATCTCCTTTCAATTGGCCACAAACCATTCCACGCTCGTTGATGAAGCGATTTCCCTCTGATCATTCGGCTCGAACCAAGGCACTCTGCAATGGCCTCAGCAAGTATCGGTGCTAGAGCCATTGTCCGAGCCACCATGTAACCAGTTGAAGGGTGGACAATCCCAGAGGTCCCTCCAATTGCCATAACGCTTTGAGGTATCCGAGGAAGAGGGCCTCCCATTGGAATCAAACACTTCTCAACCTCCAATATCCTCTTCACTCCAATGCCCAAATGCCTTAGCCTCGCCACCATTCTTTTCTTAATCTCCGTGTAAGATAAAACTGGCCTACTAACCAGTGAAGTCTCTTCCAAGAATACTAAGTTGGAATCAAATGGCATTGCATACAGAAAAGTGGGGATCCTAGAATTACCAGTACGCAAGTAAGGTTCATTGCCAAGATGGGAATCCCTCCAATCCATAAGAAGCATCTTGTCCAAGTCGAAGGGGTGACCCTCCACTTCAGCCAAAATTCCATGAGCAATCTGATAGCCATGGTTCCTTGGCTTATTATACTCTACGAAATTGCTTGCAAAACCACTGGCATCAACAACTAAGCTTGCCTTCAACTCATTCCCATCATCGCACAAAATCAAAGACTCAAACTCTTTGTGCTCGGTTTTCCAAACCTTTGCCTGGTGAAATTTGACTCCGTTGGAGAGACACCTCTCCATCAACAAATTCTTGAGTTTCTTCCTACTGACTCGACCATAAGGACGGTCCAAATACTTGGTCTTATTATCATCAATATGAACACAAGCCATAGGCCATGTTTTGTCTAAGCAGCTTTCAAGCTCCAAGATCTCAAACTCATCAACCCAAACACCATAGTTATTTGGCCACATAGAAAGAGGTGAAGGATCAACACAACATACCTTGATGCCATACTGTGACACTTGCTCAGCAAGACGAAGACCAGCAGGGCCTGTGCCGATGATGATCACATCTGACCGAAACCGGCTAGAAGGGTCCAACTGGGGCAGATCAAAGTCTAACACTTCAGGTTTTGATTCTGGTTTCAAGTCCAGAAAATTGCCATACTTGCTTTGGACTCTGGAAAATCTCTTTCTTGAGTGATGGGGTTTTGGCAAAGAAAATGGGGGACCGGATGCATGAAAGAGTTGACTGTTCTTGGTGGGTAGTGGCGGTGGCGGTGGCGGTGAAAACAATCTGACAAGGGTGTCCATTATAGTGGGATGTCTTCACAGAGGAGAGAGAGGTTATATAATAGAAGAAGAATGGGAGCTACAGACAGAACGGGAATCTAAAGCACTAGTATGAAAGTGATGCTCTTCTCAAAAATTTGGTAGTGCAGCATTTGTATGAATTAGGTAAACGTGCTGGGGCCTGAGGGCCATTTGTCGGTCACTTACACTTGCATCATGCATGCAATTCCACTTACATGAGTTACGGAAACAATTGAAGTCACCTTGCTTTGGTATCATCGGATCCACCACATGGGCCTCCACATTCTCAGGGAGTTTGATGTATCGGGCGGGTTATTTGTTTGACCAAAATCGGAAAATAAAAGAAACAGAGAACAATTTCTTTTTATGAAAAATAAAAATGGGATCATCCTGTGATTGGATGCAAATATTGTCGAGATTCCAGACTCCAAACTGATTAAGCGAGCAATAGTCTTTCTGTGTAGGGGAGCGAAACTGGCGCCCTCAATTTCACACCGTGTTCATTCAAATCAGATGCTGCATCAATTGGGTTCCTCATAAAGATGATGAACAATGTGTGAAAAGAAGCTTTTCAAAAGTAGTAAAATAGAAGAGAATATGGGATGTCTGCCACACAAAACCGCAGAAAGAATCTATAGGGACATGTCGGAATCTTGCAGGGTATAGAGAGTTTACTTCCATATACAACTTGAAAACTTGAATCAATAGATACAACTAGCGGCGTTTTAAGATTCCATTCATAGTAAGTGATGCTCTTTGTCAATATCCAAGTGTTTAATGAATACAGAGATGATATTATAATGTGACACTGTAAGAACAACTGCACAGGCTTTTCGAGAGAACCACACTCCAAATGCAACTCGAATGAAAACATTGCAAGCTGCAAATAATTTACTTCCATATACACCTCAAAAAATGTGAACCATCAAGCACTGAAACCGCTTTGCTTATAGACCGACATAGATCGTCTTAACAGTCTCTTTTGCATACTCCGGCAGAAATTCACATGAAGTGAATTAATCATGATCTGCAGGACGGTAGCGTGATTCCTCCACAACAAGCAGCAATGATAATGTACAGGAACACAACAATCAAGCATGTCAACAGGGCCCTGTCCAAATAAAACAATTTTAAATGTACTGAAACAATCATAGAATCACTTTCTAGAAACATTTGTCTAACAAGAAAGAGAATTCAGCAAGGAAAAAGAAAAAGAAAGCATCTAGTTTTGACATGCACCCATAATTATCTTTTTTCTTTTTTAATGAACATAATTTCATCAGTAACATAAAACAAGAGAACCACTGTAGGCAAAGCTGTCCACCCCAAAACAGAATAGAAATCTACTTTAGAAAATAACAATAGGAATAGAGATGAGCCCATGATGTAAATGTAGTTACGTCGTTCACAGATTTTATTTTATTCAGAGGTTGACGTTTTAACGACTTCTTAGCACTATTGCAAAAGCATAATAACATATTCTTTCACAAAAGATTTGAAAAGGTCCTGATATATTCAAAACAATGGCACCAAAATAGGATTTTTGTTATAACTTCAGTGACAAATCTAGTCCTAGGTTACCCATAATACGATATGCAGAAGTATCGACGTAATTTCATAGTCATTCGGTCTGAATGCTATGAAGAACAGAAGCCAGATGAAGGAACTGGAAGACCTAGGATGTACAAGATCATAACACGAGTAATTCGGCAGATTTTGATTCCTATATATCCACTCATGTGGTACTTCATTATATGATATAAAAATTATACGATATATATATGATCCATCTGTATAGATATCATCATCTACATCCAGAAAGCCATATGCTGTCTAAGAAGCTTGTACAGTTTGGGAAGGCGTTTTAATTGATCAAAAAGAAGAATCTACTTCAGACCATGTCAAAAGAATACGGTTGGGAAGATTACAAATGATAAAACTGCAAGATTTACAGGTATGATTTGATTCTCAAACTCAGACAATGTCAGGCATGCTGGAATTAGGGAGTGAATACAATAGAGATTGCCACAGATGCCAAAAATAGAGCAAACATTAAACTAGCTTGACTAATGACTTCTAGTATGCTAAAAATCTTATAATTATGACTGACAGAAAATGCATTAGAAAAAGTACAAGCTTGATCCGACAAAAAGAACATGTGTCTAGAAGACATATGAAAATTGTACAGCAACTTCCATATTCAATACTACCCCATCAACTGGTCTCTTTCTTTATTTTTCTTTTAATACTTCTCTCTGGATTTAAAGACTGGTGTCTTTCCAGGTCTCTTGAGCACATCACTTCATATTTAATCTAAAACTTCCTCCTAAGATTAGTTTAGGTCTGTTATATTTGCAAACCAAAAGTACTTACAAAAGTTTGGCATTTTTCATCCACAGAGCTCGATGAAGGCGTTTTGACTGTTTCTTGAAGTGAAATGCACTGTCTTGCATAGTTGCAGTTTTGTCAACAAGAAGTTCGATTCGGTCGCCTCTCTCCAATATCTTTTCTATGTTGTCGACCATTATAGTTCGTATCTGGATATCAGAATTAACTGATTGTTAGAACAAACACAGAACTACAAGAACAGTCAACAACCAAACATAAAGCAATAAAAGAAAAATTGCAGAGAATAGCAGAACCAGAAAGTTATTGAATTTTTTTTGAAATATTCTAAATCCTGTATCACGCAACAAAAAAATTTATGCAATGCAAACTAGCTGCTGAACTTAAAGACAACAGCTACATATTCTTTTCAAATGCCCCATCTTTTTTCAATTATTTGCAGCTTGCAGTGTAAGTTTTTTCTTGCCATTTCAAGTCTTGGCATAAACCTGTACATGTCATGTATCAATTTCATCTTTAGCTTAGTCCATTAGTTAAGTAAACCAACTTGCAGCTTGCAGTGCAACCTTTTGCTTGTTCTTAGAGTCTGTGAACAAAGCTCTACAGTCATATATCAACTTCGAGACTAGCTTAAACTAACACTTACTAAAACACAAAAGCTTTGGCCCAATTTTTGTACAATGTTTCCATTATTTATTCATAATCAGTGCTCTCCTTTAAACAGCAAATCATTCTCAACAAAAACATTTCTACGACTAGAAATCAAAATTCAACAGAAGCACATTATACTTGCCTCACCAACTTCCCCTCTCACACGGCTGAGGGTATCGGCACTGGGATTGCTGGAGAAAAACTCCATTTGCTGATGCAACACCCTCGAAAATTCGTCGTTCATCGCATAAGCAGGCGCATAAGGCGCAACTCTGCCGTAATTTTTCATGAATCTCATGTGAATATCCTCCAAGTACGCAAACGGTATCCTCCCTGGATCAAACAACCACACTCAAACCCCATAAAACCCAGCAAAACCAAAACAGAAACGAAATTCGAATTGCGAAAATCGAACGACACAATAATACTCACTGCCGAAAGTGTCGTTGGCCATGCAGAGAAAAGTGAGGCCATCCAAGGTGAGTATGTGGAAGATGTACCGATCCTGGGAGAAGCAAACCCTGGAATCGGAGTCGGGCGGAAGCTTCTCTAAGATCCGGCGAGCCACGGCGCCTGTGTTTCCGCTGACGGCGCTAAACTCGGACAAGACGACGGTGCCGCGAGCAACAACGGCGTAGAGAATCGCCATCTCCGTCTGGCGCGCTCTCCACTTCGATCTCGATCGAATCCAAGTCTTGACGGAGCAGTTTGAATTCCGAGTGACTACTCTATTTATATTTCTTTTATTTAATGATATTTTTTTTTTAATTGTAATATTACAGCAAAAGTAATTAGGTCCGGGAACGAGACCAAGTTTGTTGTCACCGGCAAGTCCGAGGGGCGCTTAATTCTGGTGTATAATAACAAGTGCTGTTTTTTTCTTTTTCTTTTTTTATTCGCCTATAAACTGACGACAAATTTTATTAAAATTACAGATGATTTTCTCATGATTGACAATGTTTAAACTTAAACGTATTTGACCCTTATATACATATAATATTACTTTTTCGTCTACGCAGGTTATATATTATAGGTTAATAAAAGGGTTATATAGGTTCATCTCAGCTTGGTGGGTTAATCCGTAACCGACCTGTTTATTAAATGGGTAGTGACCAGTTCCCCAAATATGGCCTAACATTTCCCCAAACACTCCACCTACTTTTGTTTATGCCTACCTTACAAAACTGCAACTAACCACTAAATACACGACTCAAATCGTGCCAGTTTTCTCTCTCTCACACAAGTCAAATCGGTTTGAAACTCTCAGTCCCTCCATATATGACTCTCTCCCTCTCTCTCTCTAATCCTAGGGAAACGACCTCGATACTCACCGAAGACCGTCGAGAAAGTTTCTCGGTCCAGCAACGCTTCTTGTTTCTCCAACTTTAAAAATATCAAAAGACGTAAAAATTCGATGTCCGACTAATTTTTCCAGATTTTCATGTTTTCTAGCGAATCTGTTACATAAATGTTGCATTTAAACTTGTTGATGGCTTCAATTTGGATCATATCTATGAAATCAGTGATATTGACTTTGCATGTGCGAAAATCTGTGAAAACTAGGGTTTCTGATTTGCATGTGTGGAATACTGTTCGGGAAGTTGTTCATTGATTATAACTGTTAATTGAGTGATAATGCAGACTGATTGAAAGCCTATTTTGGATTCCTAACCATAAAAACATAACTCTATTGCCCCCCAGTAGACTTTGTATTGAGGGTCAATGATCACTGTTCTATTAATTACAGTACTCTAATATGCTATTTGAATATAAAAGGAGATATTTCTGGTGGTCTACTGGGGGGCAATAGGGACATTATTGCCAACCAGTAATGCCTTAACTGTGGTTCATTTATCCCATGTAATTAGGTCTTTGAAATGTGTTTTTCTGTTTTTTTTTTTTTTGGTTTATTAAATAGCAGTAGTATGTGAGTGATTGAAATGGTTTGTTTATTGCTGGTCTAGCGGGGGGCAATAAACACATTATTGCTTCCCAAAAATGTGTGGATTTGAGAAGTCATCTGTTGTTTTGCTTGTAAAACTGTGGAACACTCTATGAACCATCAAAAGTGGTGTTTTGTTTGGGGTCTATTAGGGGGCAGTAGACACATTATTTCAGGCCAGGAATCTTCTAATGTTGTTACTAAAATGATCATTTAGGATTTTTTTGGTGCGTAGAATTCTAGACCTAAAAATTCACCTTGTTCAGTGATTCTGAAGAATATGTCCACAATTTAGAGTGTCCCGATGCGGGGACTGAGAGTACATTTAACCAGCCACTTCAACAGAAACTAGACCAAATTAGAAAGAGGAAGAGACAAGAGGCAGAGGAGATCACCGACGAAGCATCTGCAAAAGAAGGGGTCAATCAAGATTTAGAGAAATCACTCAAAGACGAATCAGAATCACAAGGCGAACAGACAACGAAGAGGTTTATAATAAAAACAAGACAACAACCAAAAAGAAAAACAGTTGAAGATTCAGGCGAAGAAGAAACAAGGAAGAGGAGAAATGTTCAACCGCCGAAGAGTAAAGGGAAGAAGGCAGTAAAAAGGACAAAGAAGAAGGAAGAACCGAAGAAGGAGGTCCAAAAAGCTAAGATTCAATGAAGCAGCAGAAGTGCACACTCAGTTCCTTCTAGAGAGTGGTAGACGCACACAAGGAGAGAATACCAGAAGAAACAAAGGAAATTTTGAGGGGTACAGATTTTGTTGAGATGATCGAACCATTCTGGGAAGAGAAGATAACTGAGAACCAGCTCCACAAGCATGAAGCAGACTTGGAGGTAATAATGATGCACTTCGACCGCAAGGATAGCAAGTGGAAGTTTGGTGATGTTGTTATGGAAATTATGGAAGCAGACATCACAGCTTTGTTTCACCTTCCTGTCGAAGGAGAAGTGTTCAACGTGAACAAGAGGGTGGTCAGGGAAGAAATGGAAGTCTCCCCAATATTTGGCAGCCCTTTGAAGAAGCGGGTTGTACTTAGATCTGATGTAGAAACAAAGCTCATAACTGAGTTGAAGAAGCCGGCAAAACTGAAGGACGCATGGAAGCTAGCCGTGTTGATGATCACGTACCTATTCAGCACATTCTTCTTCAACAGAATCAAGGCTCAGATTACATAGCGACCATATCCCGTTTGCGAACGCATTGGACCATGAACATGTACAATTGGCCAAGGTTGATTCTGGACTTCTTGATGGAGGGGCTGCAAAAATATAGGGGAAATAGTCCTACAACAATGAATGGATGCCTGCTTCTGATTTATTACTGGTTCCTTGAGAAGATGAAGACGAAGAACTGGATCCTGGGCAAGCAGACTGAAACTCCAAATTTTCTTCGATGGTCAATAAAAGAAATTTTCAACTTGGAGTTGCTTTTCAAGAATGAGAACCTGGCTGTGATAGGCAAAACAAGAAAAATGTATTTTCATGCACTTTACGTAGCTTATTACCTAGAACTGACTTATAAATGTAACAGATCTAATTAAAGCTGGACCGTGGACTGCAGATTAGGACTGGGCGACATCGAGCTGGATGATAAGGTGCAGGACACCCCAAGCTTCGACAACTGGGTGAGTATAACAAACTGATCTTATCTGCTGCCAATTACTGGGGGGCAATAAGTAATGTCTTTACTTGGTGAAGTTATTACATAAATTAGTGCTTTGAAGGGTATTCTACCTGTTTTTGTGATTATTAAAGAACATTGGCAAGTAAAACATTCAAAATGTAGCTTTTCTGGTTGTCTATTGGGGGGCAATAATTTGTTTACTACCCCCAATAACGGCATTATTAGGGCCTAGTAACTTAAATGGTTGTGTGCCACTATTTGCAGGTTCCCCAGGCAAGCCAAGCTGAAGAGGAACAAAACAAAAGGCTTACGGGGAATATCAAAGAACTCATTAGTGAGATGGGGCCAGTAATTTGTAAGACAAATCCAACCAAAGAGATGGAGGAAAAGCTAGGAAGGCTTGTCAAAGCAAACGAGGACCTGAATGCACAAAACAGGGATTTATGGGCAAAGCTAAAGCTGGCCGATGAGAGGATTAAAGGTCTCGAAGTTGAAAAGAGAGCCAAAAACAACCTCATTAGGGCTCTATACATTAGGCTCGAAAAGGAGAAGGGAGAGGTGCCTCCACAACAAAGACAGCTTCAGGTAGTTCCATTTACACCCAGAGTGGCACAAGAAGAAGTTGAGGAAGAATCTCTAAACTTTGGAGCAAGTCTAGAAGAGGCAACAAGTTATGCAGCCACTACGGGACATGAGACGGAGAGGGTGATAGCAGCATGTCCTCTGTCTATGGAACTACCTAAACAACGAGCAGGTAGGGAATAAGAGGAGGAAGCACATCTTGATATAATTGTGAACATGATTGCTGAAAATGAAGAGAATGCAGACCTTGGAAAGAAAAAAAGAGGAAAAGTGTGCCCCAGCCAAGCAAAAAGAGAAGAAAAACATGGAGATCATGTCTATAGAGAAAAATGTCAAGACATACAAGCAGGATGCAAAGAAAGCAAAGAAGATGACTGGGAGTATGACACACCCGAAAAAGCAAAGATGAGGAAGAGGGTCCTACCTAAGAGAGCTAGGATCGTGCCGCAGAAGAAAAATGGAGAACAAGATCAAGATCAAGGGTATCAACTGCAAGAAGCCTACTTGGAGGAAAGTAGACCCTGCAATCGGAAAGCACTTTCAATAAATCTTCAATGCTATTGCGAAAGACACTTAAGTACACATCCTGGTTTGATTTAGTTTATGTATTTTATATGGTTTACAAACCAATTAGAATCGATTGTTCCTGTTTGTACAGTACCAAATACTGGCTCAGCAGCAACCTTTTATGCCGGATAACCAAGCATGGCCTCATAGTGATCTTCCAAGAGGGTGATGTTGAAACTGATGTAAGTCTGGTCGAATCAACAACTCTACTGGGGGCCAATAATGTGATTATTTCCCCCAGAATATCGAACCATGAACGAAGAAAGGCATGAGAGAAAAGCATATTGGCTAGTGATTGTGAGGCCAAAATTCTTGCCTGGAGGGGACACCAAAGGCCTCTGCCCTCCCTTCTATCTATCCAAGGGATGGAAGGGCAGAGCTTTTGGTTTTTCATGTTGTCAAAGAGTTGAACAATGGTTTTTTCGTGTTGTCAAAGAGCTGAACAATGAAAATAGATGGCGAGTGCCTGATCAATTGATCGGGTCATGTAGGAACAAGGTTCAAGTCTACCGGTCTGTTAGGATGCCTCAGCTGCATACATCACTGCACTTCCACTTGACACCTATCGTAATGATAAACGGCTCGTCTCGCCGTGACCTTCTCTTGAATTCTCAAAACTTCTGTCGCTCCACCCCCGCAGGGGCAGAAAACCCATCGCCGTCTTGGCTGTGCTACCGGAGGCTCTGGGGAAGTCGGAATAGGAGAGCACTCATCGTGTCGAATTAATAATGATTCTTGATCCTATTCGTCAAAAATTCCTATTCGTAGGTTCCATTTTTTTTTTTCGGTTTATCATAACCTTTTTTCGATTTATCATGTTAAGTAGTGGACAAACAAAAATATAGGTAAATTTATTGAACAAATAGAACTTCTTCAATTTCAATGAACTTCTAAAATAGAAAAAAGGAAACTTTGATTAGATTAAAGAAAGTAAGGTTCTATTTTATTAGTATAGAAAGGGTTTGCATGATATCTAATCGATAGAAATCCATATATAGAACTATATAGAATTGTGAGTCATCCAAAAAACGGAAATCGAGTGATTCCTTCTTTGTTTTAATTTTTAAAGTATTCGCAGATACTTTTGAGTAAAAGATGTTCTGAATCAATTAATGAAGTGCATTTTTCATCAATCATAAGAAAATGTGGATTTTTTTGAAACATTTATCCAAAAAAATATTATGATTATTAAGAACTCAACGGGATCCCCTCGAATCAGACAAGGAAAGAGGGGGTAGGTCCCGTTGAGTTCTTATGCTTTCATGTCTATAACCCAATTCATCTGGTTATTACAGAGATGAACCTAATCCGGAATATGAACCATAAAAGAAAATACCAATTAAACCAATTACAACAATACCGGTTACAGTACCTATTATCCAAAGAGGAATCCTTCCAGTAGTATCGGCCATTTGCCCGACTTTCCTCCACATTTTTTCAAGTGGTCATGCTAGAGACATAAACAGCCATAGATAATTATGAGATGATATCTTTCCGAATGGGCTAAGAGTCGTATAGCTTCTCATCTGTTATGGCTCGGTCCTTTTATGGCGGATATTGGTGCACAGACTCCCTTTTTCTATATTTTCAGAGAAAGAGAATTAGTATATGATCTATTCGAAGCTGCCACCGGTATGAGAATGATGCATAATTATTTTCGGATCGGAGGGGTAGCGGCTGATCTCCCTCATGGCTGGATAGATAAATGTTTAGATTTCTGCGATTATTTTTTAATAAGGGTTGCTGAATATCAACAACTTATTACACGCAATCCTATTTTTTTAGAACGAGTCGAGGGAGTAGGCATTATTGGTCGAGAGGAAGTAATAAATTGGGGTTTATCGGGACCAATGCTGCGAGCGTCCGGAATACAATGGGATCTTTTTTAGGCAAATAACTTTAATTTTTCTCACATATAGTTCTGATGGTGAGTAATATGACACAATTACAAGTGATCAACGTTTATATTGTGTTTGGCTCCAGTTTTGTTGTAGCTGGTTAGGAGTCTCTTTTCTTGCGTGGGCGTGCCAGCACCATTCGGGTGCAGTCGTCGGGAGTGTCTCTTGACCTAACTTCTGTCGAGCGATTATAAACGAGGAGAGCACCAACCTCGTCGTGAGATTCTTTCTGCCTCGTGATGAGGACTTTGCTGGCATTTCTTCTAATCACACACAATCAATATTCAATATTGCATATTGAGTACAGCGAAAATCACCGGGAAGTGTTAGGATCTTGCTGAAGCATGACTTTAGCTTGGCTGCGTTGCGAAGGCGTTATCCTTGCATGGCTGGTTCTGTAACCGTTGTGGTCACGACACTGCAGTCAGCTCCCGAGGAGGTTAGGACCGAGGTACTTTGACAGAGGATTCGGTGGCATTGATAGTCGGCTCCTATGGAGACTGGGACTGAAGTGTGGTCACCTGGTAAGAGAGAATGTTGTTTGCTCTGGAGAGGCTTGGATAATCGTAGAGATTAGTTGATGAATTGGTCGTCCTTGTTTTTTCGTGCTAGCCTCAGATATAGGCTATTCTATGAGTTCCCAATCCTCAAAAAAGTGTAGAGTATTATATTCTCGACCAAGGGTATCTGATATGTAGGAGCATTATCTTTGGAATCATAATGAATACCCAAATTAATTGTTAATTAATCTAGGTATTGCTAAAATAGGAGCAACGCTGACTCCTTGCGGGTCGCTAGCAGTTGGGATATAATTGTTTAGTCTTTCCCCGCGAGCGCATCACATTAATGGCGCACTAATATAGTCATGTTGCTATGTTCCTGTTTTTTTGCAAAAGTGATCAGATCCCATAGCACACCTGACATCCCTATTCCACCGCGAGCTAGGCTGTACTGCAGTCTCTAAACTCCACCTGAGTGAAGAATATAATGATTACTCCTTGTGGATTCTCCATAGTGGCCTCAACTGGGCCTCTGTGGGGCTCTGCAGGGATTCCGCCCGGATTCCCTCGTTGCGCCTGCTTCTTGTTCCCTATCTGGGCCGCTACATCGGCCCACACTGTCTGCTACTCTAAGGGTCCAGCCAAAAATACTTTTTGGGCTCAAATATTGCTCCCCAGGCCTCGAGATCAGGCCCGTGGCAACTTGTAACTGATCGAATGGGGCTTGAAGCGCCACGTCTCTTTGGACGAAACGAGGTCATTAATGAAGAGCGGTGTAATGATGAAACGAGGCGACCTTTTGGCTGCGAAAACGTCTTTTGGTCGCATCGTATCCCTCACAAAATCTCTTATTTAAATTTGGATGCCTTCGCTTCCATCCAATCACCAATATGGGTGTTCGATGCCTGAAGGAGACCGGAGTAGAGAGACTCTGCCTAATGGGTTTTGGTATAAGTGGACATTAGGCGAGCCTAGGGCCCACACCTCGCGACTGTCTGCCAAATAATGCCATGGCCTACTACGGGCTTCCCATCTGTCATCCTATAGCGGCTCTTAGGCAGGTTCCCGGTGACTTTAGCATTCGGGGACCAAGGTGGAAGGTGGGTCATTGGCCCACGGTCCTTGTTAAAGATGTAACTTGGTACCAGGAGGTCTGAGCAAGGGATTTGGTTCATTGGGACGCAGTGGGTATCACCTATGCCATTGATCTGCGCTTCCGTCTTCCTTCTTACACCAACCCCGCTCCAATAGCCGCCGCTCTTCGCTCCTGGAACACCTCAAGTAATACCTTCGATTTTCGGTTCGGGCAAATGAGCATAACTCTGTTGGACATTCTCACTATCACAAGATTGCCCATCGATTGGGCCCCTTATGAGATTGGTCAATTAGACGGAGTCGAGTTCTCACCGCACATGGACCAGACTAACCGGGGACACTACAGCAGATCCTACCCGACATGGCCAGACTACTATCGCAAACAGCACTATGCGACTGGAGGGATTGCCTTCCTCGAGTTTTGGCTTTGTAAGTTTATTTTTTGTACCTCTTATGGCAAAACTACTGGTACATGGAACCCTCTGGCCACTGCTCTTTATAATGGCGTCTGTGTTAGCCTTGGGCAACCTGTATTGGGTGCGCTGTATCACTCCCTTTACATCGCCGTAATGTGCCCCTTCGACACTAATATCAGCGGCCCTTTCTGGATCCTCGCTTTTTGGCTACAGACCTATTTTCCTTGCTTCCACCGTGACGACATTTCAGAAGATCCCCCAGTTGACTCTATTATGGGGAACTGGTTCTGCCTTGACACAAAGTACTGCGCTCCATCCTACTCCGTGTGCTTCACCCACTTGTACCTGATGCTGGAGATGCCAGACCCGATGATAGTCCTTTCTAGGTGGTATCCCTCTCCGCTTAAAGATGGTTACCTACCCAGTGGAAGGGATTACAATGAGCAAGAGCTCGAGACCTTTCGTCGCGCCATCTCTTGTTGGAAAATCTGCCTCGTCGACGATCTCATATGCTACGAGCTCTATGCCCCTAACCATTTTGCTCACCAATTGGGACTGGTCCAGATGATACCTTGGCCTTTGCTTGAGTTTGCCAACTACTACACTTCTTGGAGGAGATCAGGCCCGCCTGGGACCCCTCTCTCAAGAGTCAGTTCACCTTGGTAGCGATACCTGATTTTGTTAGGGTGCTGTACCCCGTCAACGATGTCGGTAATGGCTATGTTGATTGGTGGAAAGAGGTATAAGTGAACTGTTGGGACCCACCGCACGACGAACTCTTTGGTCTGATTTTTCATCACATGAGCAGCCTTGGCCCAGAGGACCGCGCAGCTCTTACGTGTGCTCGCGCTCCTGTAGCACAACCTCCACAACATGCTCCAGCCCCTCGCCTAGAGCTTCCGGGGGTATAGATCCGCGAGCTCGGAGCAACAGTAAGTTTTCATCTTTTCACCCCTTTTTTTTCCTTATCTCGATTCTCTGGTTTTGATCCCTGAGTGTATTTTACAGCGTGTCACCCGGAGCAGGGCAACCACTATTTAGGCCAGGAAATAAATGGCAGTAGTCGAGGAGAATCATGAGGTAGAGTCTTCGGATGATGAACTCCTCGCTGAGGTAATATGGTCAAGACCCATTCCGACCTTGCACATTTGGCTTTCTAAACCCCTTCCACATTCTGAGTTATGACTCTCTTCCTTGTGCAGGTTGTTGCTGCTCTTGCTCATAAGCATGACCGCGCCCAATTCACTGAAGAAGACTTTGGGGATGACGAGCCTCTGTCAATGCGATTGGTAAGCCCCAGCCCTATTTTATTTCTGCTGAATTGTAGGACTTGAGCAGTGTCTTTACTATGCGTTGTTTCTTTCGCAGGTTCGTTAGATGACCACAGGCCCCTCTTGTGTGAACGAGGCTGGGTGTTTAGACGCTGCATCAGGCTCAGCGCCAGCGAGTGTTCCAACAACAACTAACTCAGCGGCGACTCTTCCCTCCAATAGCCATCTCCAATGATGATTCTCCAGGCCATAACAGTATGGAAAGCCACTCTGAGGCTTCTGCTGCCTATGAGGAGTTGGTGGGGACAGAGATTCCTGCTGTACTAGCGGCCCGAGAAGTGGATGAGACATGATCTCTTCCTCCGAATGACCCTGTGCCAGACCTCGAACCAGAAGCTCGAGAGGTAAGCCACCGTTGGCCTATATTTTTGCTTTCCTTTAAATCCAAACCAGCCCCTAAAACCGTGTGGATTTCTGAAACTGCCCAGGACTCCGTTCATACCGAGGAGGTGGTCATTGATGCTAAAGATCTCACTGGCAGGATGAACATCCCAGACTTGGATGAAGCGATCAGTGATCTTAGTCCCTTGACCCTAGAAACTGGTAGCGGCGAACGTTGACACCGGCGACTCTATTCTCAGAGCTGCTGTCCCCAAACATCCAAAAGTGAAAGTTGCGCTAGATTTCCAGAGCCTTCGGCGACGGTGATGTCGAACCAAGTTCAGGAGGCTGTCGCCGGAGCTGTGGGTTTCTTCCTCATAGAGGAAATAAGGTAATAAGACGAAGGAATTGGGGAACCCATCGACCCTCTAGCAATGGTGGTCTACGATTGTGCTGCACATTCTTTGCCACCTCCTCCTCGTATTAGGATTGAAAGACTTGCTCGGGCTCTTCCGAAAAATCCTCCTACTGCTGCTGAACTAGTGAGGGCGGAGCTTCGAAGTCTTCTGGGACAGCGGCGGCTGGGGCCTTCAGAACTCACCAGGGTCCAGGAGGCCATTGTTTTCCTTCATCGAGAGTATGCGGTCCACTCAGTTTAGCTCGAAATTATAGAGAAGCTATTGAGGGAATTTGACGTGGCCCACCCTCGCCAATCCACCGTGGAAGCTCAAGCTCGCGCGGTCCACACAGCCCATAATAACCTTGCCAATCAGATGAAGACTCTTTGCGGCCATTTAAATGACAGGGCCGCTCGCATAAGGGAAATATGGCTCCAGACGTCGAACATAGAAGCCCAGATCCGACATCTCCAAGCCCGCCTGGCCCATATGAACAACGAACTCAGAGTGGAGGAAGCCCATCTAGAAGCTCCCTTGGCTGCTTCCGAAGAATTGACCAGTCGCTTGGCCCAATCCTCAGAACGGGCTTCGTTAGCTGAAAACAGAGTTCACGTCGCAAGCCTCTAGGTTGAGATGCTCTATGTAAGGCTTGATTTTGTGGGCCAGCCACTTTAGGCCCCTTCTAACTTATAATAGTTGATCCCTTAGGCCTTATTGTAGCACAGAATATATGTATATATATATATATATATATATCTCGTAACAAAGATTGTATATTTAGTTTTTTAACCAATCTTCTTCCTTTGGATCCACTTGCTAGCCCAACTTCAACATTCTTTGTTTTATCTTCTTGATGAGTCTTAACTTCATACTAAGTAACTGTCGAACGAAAACGGTTGTGAGAATATAATATTGAAAACGTAATAGTAACCTCCTCGAAAACCGTTAAGTTCCTCACGCACCAATATTCCCTTCTTTTTTGCGATTTGGGGCAGTCTTAATCAAAGATTTGCTGACATATGGTTTGACTCCACTACTGTCCGTCTAAGGGCATGGATGCTTTTCTGATTTTTAGAGCCACTTAATCAAGGTCTACTGACACTTAATTTGGCTCTTATCTTCGGCCATCCATCCAAGGGTGGAGATTTGTATGCGCTGCTCCTATAAATAGGTGTGTCATGGGGATGGGAAAGCTCACACCAAAACTTCTTCTAAGCTTCAAGTCTTCAACAATGGCTTTTCAATGGCTACTTCTCATTCTTCACCATCACAAGCTTTCGCCTCGTGAGACCGTTCTCAGCCTCTAGACTTTTAGGCTTTATGGCGAAATCTCAAGTCTTGATTAGGCCTGATGGCTTAATCTTAGGTAACCCTTGTTTCGACCTTTCAAAAGTTTAGATGGAATGTGCTAGGCTTCAGATTGGTTTAGAAGCACGAGGGGACTCCTAGCGTGGGGGATCTAGGCATGCAAGATCATCTTTGTTAGAATCCCACACGTGGAGCAGAACGGGGAAGGGTGGAAGGCCACTTTGTGGTTCGTCTTTCCTTATCTGTTTCCTTTCCTTCTGGACCCGACTTAACTTGAGTCCTCTAGGTGGAAAGGGCTTTGGTGGTCGCCTCCTCTGAATCTTTCTCTTCCTAATAGAACTTGGGGGGCTAGAGAGAGATGGAGCTGTGGAAGGGATGACTCAAGCTACAAAATGGCCATTCCCATACTTCACGTCCTCATAGTGGTGGTTGCCAAGGGATATTCAGTTCCTTTGCACTCCGTCCTCTTGGGATAATGGCATGGCTCAACCCAGCGTTGGGTTCCTTTGTCGCTTCCATTTGAAGAAAGATTCGGAAAAAATATCTAAATATTCATGCTTGTGTATTCTAGCCACTTTTGGCTTTGTAATGAATGTACTGCTTTTGGCTGCAAAGCCGCTTTATGAATACAATATTATTTTCTCATCCTGATGTTGATGATTGTGTCTCGTAAGGCCCCAAATGTAGGCCCCATTTTCCCCATGAAATTATTTCTCTCGCTGGCTCAATCGCTTCAAATTATCCTACTATACACGGCCGCTGGGAAGCCTCCAAAACCAAACATTTGGGGCGCTGTTGACATGGCACTCGTCCTTGGTGTAGTGTTGCCTCCTAGTGTTACTAGGCGTAGCAAAGAAACGATGATGGGCCTCAAAACCAGGCCTTCTAGCTAGAATGGGCTTTGCAAGAGTAGTAACAATAGAAATGCCCCCCGCTGTTCACACGGGCCCTGACAGTGTAGTCGGATGTATTTTCCAGGCCCAACAACGATCACGGATGTAACTCCATTTTCTTATAGTATAAACACCAATACTGGACTGACGTTCTATTTGGATCCACGTGCTGGCCCAAATCGCAAACTTCTTTGTCTTGTCATCATAATGGGCTTTAACATTGCATTAACTAACCGTTGAAAAACGGTTGCGAAAAGATAATCTTGAAAATTGAATAGTTACCTCCTCGAAAATCGCTCGGTTCCCCCACGCAACATTATGTTTCCTTTAATTCCGAGATTAAAGTAATTAATCCAGATTAAAGACGCTAATTTGACTCCTCAACCGCTCATGAAAGGGTCAAGATTGATGCAATCTCTCCTATAAATAGGGGTACTTTGAACAAGGGAGGCGCAGATCTTCCAAAACTTGCTTTGAACCCAGAAACCATGGCCTTCCAATCCTTACTTCTCTTCCTTCTCTTGCACAAATCTTCACCTCATGAATCATTCCCAGCCTTTAAATCTTAGGCCTTATGGCGAAATCTCAAGCCTGGATTAGGCCTGATGACTTAATCTCAGGCAACCTCGTGCTTACTAACTCCTCCCAGCCTTTATCTTTACCCAGGCCGTCAAGAGTGGAAAAGCATGAGGGGCTCCGTTAGTGTGGGGGATCTGGACATGCCAGATCATCTTTTGTGGGAGCCCTCACACGCCGAACAAGCCAAGGAGGAAGAAGGCCACTTTTAGGCCTTTGCTCCTCATTTAACACCTTTCCATTTTGGATATGGTTCGAACCGAGTTCTCCAGATGGAAGGGGATTTGGTGGTCACCTCCTTCTCAAGCTCTCCCTTCTGAACATTGACAGAATCTTTGAGGGAGAGGATGGACTCGAGGAAGGAATGGGTGTGGCTGCAGGATGGCCGATCCCACACTTCGTGCCCAGAAAATGGTGACTGCCAAATTTGAAGAGGGTGGGGAGTTTTACGACGCTCTTTCAGTTCCTCCGCACTCTGCCCTCTTTAAGAGATAATGACGCGGCTCAATGTAGTGCTGGCTTCCATAGTCGCTTTCATGTGAAGAGGAAAATAGAAGATTTCAAGAAGATTTTCATTTTTGTAATTTTAGCCACTTTTGGCTTTGTAATCTAAGGAAAGTCACAATTGTATTGCTTTGGCCGCAAAGACACTCTACGAATACATTCAACTTTTCTTTTGAATACTCGTAAAAACTGCTATTCGAACACTCACGAGGCCTCAACATAGGCCCCACAATTGTCAATTTAATTATTTTCCTCAGCGCGCTAACCTTCCCACGAAGCAAAGTGGCCGCCAAAAAAAGTCTTGGGAAATTACAAGTTTGCCAAGCTTTTCACCGTGAACCAAGTAAACTCGCGATGAAACAAATCAACCAGCATAACAGGCTAAAACCTCGCGGCCGCTTATCCGGCCCGTGGAAATTTTTGCCCCCTAGTCTGACTAAGCGGGGCGATGGCTCAACGGTAGGCCGTAAGTGAAAACAAGTATCGGCCTCAAAACCAGGCCCTTGTTAGTGGGCTTAGCGAAAGTAATAAGGCTATTGCTGCCCCCAAAGCTTCATGCGAAGAAGCTGTCTATGATTCCTTTGAATCCCATATACTGGGAAAATATTTCTTCAAGTATCTACCATTGAATCACCATCCAAGTCCTTAAGATGAAAAGCTCATTTCTCTAGGATTTTATGGATGATATACGACCTTCCCATCTTGAAGTCCATTTTCCACGACTATCTAACTTTTTACTAAGTGGGAGAACTGCTTTCCATACTAACTCTCTTTCGTTGTAACTCTTCCCCTTTGTCCGCTTGTCATATGCGCGAGCTACTTGCAGCTTTTCCATGACCAGATTATCCAAAGCCTCCAAGCTCTTTTCACCAAGGTCCTCATGTTCCTCCTTCATAGCCTGAATGTATTCTTCTCCGATAAGATGATGTTGCTCTTGAACTCACAACAATCGGACTTTGACTTCGAGAGGCAAGACTGCATCATGACCGAACATCAGAGCATAAGGTGTTGTCGTGGTGGGATTTCATTTTGAAGTGCGGTATGCCCAAAGAGTCTCGTAAAGAGTCTCATGCCATTGCTGCGGATTGGCTTCCAACATTTTCTTTAGCAAAGTAATGATGATCTTGTTGCTTGCCTCTGCTTGACCGTTGGACTGAGCATAATAAGGACTGGAATGGACAAACTGTATTCCCTATTCTTTTGCCAATTTACTAACCTCACCACCCATGAATGCTGCCCCCCGGTCTAAAACGAAGACTTCTGGAATACCAAACCTGCAGATGATGTTCTTATATAGGAATTAGCTCAATGTACTTCCAGATGCTTCCTTCAAAGATTCTGCTTCAACCCACTTTGTAAGGAAGTCAGTAGCGACGATGATAAACTTATGTTGCAGCGATGAATGCGGGTGGATCATTCCAATTAAGTCCAGCCCCCCGCATCTTGCAGGCCAAGGCTTTGTAATGGGCTGTATTGGTACATTGGGAACATACTGGACAGGCCCATAGGCTTGACAATCCAAACACCCTTTTGCGAAGGCGATACAATCCTTTATAATACTTGGCCAGAAATATCCATGTCTCCTGAGTAACCAACGCATTTTCGGACCTGCCTGGTGAGCATCGCAGACATCTAAAAGCACATCCTGCATGAGCTCTTTTGCTTCAGCGCCGAATACACATTTGAAATCTATGCCATCTTCTCCTCGCCTACAGAGTTCATCATTCCTGAGGAAATAATTGAAAGTGAGGTAGTGGATCCTCTTGTCAGTGGGCTGACCCGGATGTTTAAGATAGTTGATCAAAGGAACCCGCCAATCCACATCAATGGATTCTAGGGTTGCTATCGCAGTGTCTTCTGGCAGCTCTTTCCTTGCCATCTAGGAAGGAAGCATTAGGTGCTACACCTTCAAAATTCGCTCGCGAACGCCATATTTCAAGGTTATCCCTATTTCTAGCTGAGCCAACTCGTTCACTGTGAAATTTCACTCACGCGGAATATGCTCCAGATCTACGTCATCAAACAACTCCAACAATTCCTGAGCACTATCCCAATACGGGGCCAGTGAGAAGCTAGAGCATTTGAACTTCTCTCGTAACTGATTGATCACCAGCAAGTAATCTCCAAGAATTTGCACTTCCCTAACTCCCATATCTAAAAGCACTTCTAGGCTAATAATTAAAGCCTTATATTCCGCTTGGTTATTGGTGCATTAATACTCCAACTAAAATGAGTATGAAAAATGATCCCCATATGGGTTTTCCAGTGCAATGCCTGCTCCAGCCAAAGTATCTGTTCTTGAACCATCGAAGTACAATACCCAAGGCTGTAGCATAACAGCTGCCAATGAATTCTCATGAACCTCCCGGCTGGGCGTTCCATACAAGAAACCACGGCGAGTTCTAGTTCGCGGATCTCGCTAGCATCTAGCATTGGATGATGTGCCAGAAAATCCGCGATGGCTTGGTCCTTCACAGCTTTTTGGGAAACATACTGCAAAGAGAACTCTTTTAGAGCCAATACCCATTTGCCAATGCGGCCCCTATAGATGGGCCGCGACAACATGCACTTGACCAGATTGGTCTGAGCAATTATGCATGTAGTGAATAACAACATATAGTGTCGCAGTTTACAGGCAGAAAAGTCACTACTAGAATTTTGCTCTTAGACATCACGACAATTACAACAGTGAGAAATTCACGTGATGTAAAAGAATATCTTTAACATCGATTTCTCAAATTCTGATTTATATGCATATAACTAACATTATTTATTACTGTTGATTGATGTCTATATTTTGATTCTAAAATTTAAAAAAACGTGGAAAGACTCACGCGGAACAAATTTTTTCCACTTTATCTCTAATATTTACACACATAAAACTAGAGACCCATTTTCTCTCTCGCTCTGCCCCCAAACCCTATCCCTCTCTTTCCCCTCGTCCTAATCGAACCAAAACCTCAAAGCACCAGAAAACGAATTCGCAAAGCCTCTGTGGCTTATCGGAGGAAGGCAAAGAATATGGTGGCTACGGTGAGCCCACCCCGGTGGTCATAGATGACGGAGGAGAGAGTCCTCCAGATCCACTTTCTCTCTCCTCCCTCTCTCTTTCGTATGTGCTTTTCTCTCTTCCTAACTTTAAAAAGAGGGCCATTCGGCACCAAATTCTTATTCATTATCTGAATCGCTTCTTCTTCTTGTTCTTCACAGAGAGAAAGATTGAAAGGATTGATTTTGAATCAAAGATTTTGGAATGGCTTCGAGAGTCATTGATCAACAACAAGCCAGAGGTATTGCTTTCTGATTCTAATTGGGGCTTTTGTTGTTCTTGATGATTGTTCATCTGATTTTTGATACGAAATGTTCATAACTGGGTGATTTTGATGAAAAGGCTTAATCTTTAGACTTTGTGTAGAAATCGTAGATTCTGATGGTTCTTGGTGGCCTTTTGGTTTAAATTTTGCAAGAAATTTTCTGATTTGGTTTCTAGGTGTGGATAGTTCTCCCCCAATATGATTAATTGGCCTAGGCTCTAGGCGGTTTCAATTTTTTTTTTTTGCTAGACCTAAACTCGAAAACGAAACTAAACCCATTCGATCCCCAAAACTGGAAAATTAGACCGCGTCTCTGCTGCACGCCTCCACCGCGCCTCTGTTCCACCGCTGGGCTTCATCACTCTGCCTCAAACTCCTTTCGCATCGCGCCGCCTTCAGTTCTAAGTTTGAATTGGTTAGTAAATCACAACCCTCCTCCCTCATCCGTTGGGTACTGAATCTATTTTGGAATTGGGGTTGAACCATCGGATAGTTTGAGCTTTGAAGAGAAGAATTTATGGGTTTTTCTATATCAGAAACTGTTGAGATTGATTTTGTTTTGTGTTTTCCTAAATTGCTAATACCAGTAATATGATATCGTTGAGTTGATTGTTGAATAATGAATATGGAAATTTTGGAGGTCAGATTGTTATGTTTCCTTAGTTCAATATTATTGAAGGATTCATTTGGACTTTGCGTATGCTTGTGTGTCTCTGAGTTATGAGTTAAACCTTTGTTTATCAATAAGATAATGAATTAATGATGTATGTCTTGATAAGTAGATGTCAATATTTGTCTGCTAGCAATGGTCAAGATCATATACTATCAGATTTGATTTCTACTTTTTTTTTTTTTTTTGAGGGGACCGGAAGACTGATCCATGGATAACTAGACCTGTATTTTCCTTTTCTTTTTGGCTAGAGATAGTAAACTGAAGTTAGGATATGGAAACTAAAGAGCTTGTGAGGATAAAGAACAATGGAGCTAGCTTTCTGCATTGAGACTGGTTAACAGTTATATTTGCCCAAGTTTCAATAGGAAGATTTTGTCATTTAATCATTAAAAAAAAAACTCATTGCACTTCGTAAAGGTCAAGTACTAGTTTAGTTAATGGAAGTGTCAAATTTTGCATCCTAAAATGGATGTTGAAAACCCAAGAAGTGAGTAGATTTTCTAGGAGAAAAGCGAAAGTGAGTTTATCTGAAATGGGCTGATGTGTTGTTGATTCTCTTACTTATTTCTTCTGGTCTATTTAACAGCTTATTGCTTTGAATATTATGGTTAGATACGTAATTAGGAGTATTTTAATACATTTACCTCTAAGTTTATAGAGTCAAAGTGATACAGAGTCCAGCTATTGATGCATACCTCACTCTTTATGTTTAACTTAATAAGATAAACGTTTTGCTTCATGTGCAGCATTTGCTTTAAGTTGTCAGATTTTATTGGAATTAGACTGTTGTATCTGTATTGTGATCGATTCTACAAATGGGTTTGTTATATAGGTGTTCTTTGTGGACTGATTGTTACTTTCTTACTAATGTTCTATAGTGATTGTAGGAACTTCCGGGCACAATTACTAGCTAATGCACAAGCTGCAGCAGCTAATGAGAACAACAAGGTTTGTTTTGATACCTCCGTTGCTAATCATGTGTCTGATTTTGGGTTCTTTTATCACATTTATTCCTTGTTTGCTTTACTTTATTCATGTATCTGATTTTGGGTTCTGCCTATTTTGTTTGATGTACAGAAGCAAGTTTATGTTAATGTGAATGAACTTGTGGTGGTTAAAAGGTATGAGGCACCCAAGCCAGTGCAAAAGAAAGTAGTTAATATCAAGTTGAAGCCCAAGGAGATAATCGAAATCAGTCCGGACACAGGAAGGCTTGATTGAAAAGGCTAAGCATGAGAAGAAGAAAGAAGGAGCTTCAAAGAAGAAAGCAGCACCAACTCTCACTTAAGTCCTTACTGCTAGAAGCAAGGTAACATTTTGACCCTTTTTCATTCTTTGGCTGATTGGACTGGATGACTTTTGGTGGTGGTTTTTACTTGGTGGTATTGTTTGTTTGTTCTTATTTATCTATTGGTGATATCCAGGCTGCTTGTGGTTTGACTAATAAACCAAAGGAAGTGATTGTTGATATTGATGCCAAAGATGCTGGTAATGACTTGGCCGCTGTTGAATGTAGTGCAAATATGGGCTTGCTTATGGAATGGTATACAATGACTCTGTTACTTATTTGCAAGCCTTTTGTTTTATATATGGAGAAGTTTAGGCCATATGTCCCCTTCTCCCTACTCTTTGTACTCTTTTTATCAAAAATAGTATTAATGAGAATTTTCTTTTGGTTACCACTTATTCTCATTGTGATAATTTTCTAGTGAAGAAACTGATTTATGCACATAAGAAGCAAATCACTTTTAAACTAGAAACTGAAGTGAAAAGAACGAAAACTTAACAACTTGATATAACAAACTGATGTTAAAAATGACCAAGAACATCAGTTCTATCTATAGAACATATGTCTAATATTGATATATAAATCAATTTCTTAGGTAAAACGATGTCACAATAAGAAATGAAATCAATTTTTTATAAACCAATGTTTGGAGTCATTTTATACATCGGGATCTTATAAAAAACTGATGTGTAGAGTTATTTTTAACATCGGCTAAAAACCGATGTCTTTTTTTCATGATCTTTAACATCACCCACTAAGACATCGGTATAATTTTTTTTTACATTGGTTCTTGGCCGATGTCTGAGACCAAAATTCTAGTAGTGAGTATAACGTTAAACAGAGGTTTTCCATTAGTAAGTACCTGGTTTCGCAGTCCGTTAGCATTCTACTTAGGTAGAAAATGGCATGTTCCACACCCTCCTCATCATCCTGTGCTAATAAGCTGCCGATTGAAGCTTCTGCTGCTGAAATGTAGATCTTAAGTGGGTAACCTGGCTTTGGAGGAACCAGAATCGGTGGGTTTGCTAGATAGGCCTTTATGCTATCAAAGGGCTCTTGGTGTTTTGTCTCCCACACAAATTCTGTTTGTCCCTGCAGCTTTAGAAGGGAGGAGAAAAGCTGAATCTTGTTGGTCGAATTGGAAATAAACCGCCACAAGAAATTGATTTTTCCTAACAGCCTTTGCAGCTCCTTCTTCGTCCTCGTAGGCGAAGCGTTGATCACCGCTTTAGCCTTATCCTCGGATACTTTGATGCCCCTTTGATGCACAATAAACCCTAGGAAGTCACCTACTCGAACTCCGAACACACATTTCGCCGGGTTCATATTCAACTTGTGGATCCTCATGCGCTCGAAAACGTTTCACAAATCCGCGATGTGGTTTCCCCGCTGTTTTGATTTGACCACCTCATCATCAATATAAACCTCTAAAATCTTTCCAAGGATATCATATAAGATTAGATTCATTGCTCGAGCTGGTACGTGGCCCCCGCATTTTTCAAACCGAAGGGCATAACTATGTACTCGAAAACTCCCACGAAACCTGGGCATCTCAATGTAGTTTTGTATCTATCCTCTTCTACCACTGGAATATGGTGATAACCGATGGTTCCATCCATAAAGGACAAATGCTCATGATCGACTACTGCGTCTACCAACATATCTGCGACCGGCATAGGGTAAACGTCTTTGAGAGTGGCATTGTTGAGGTCGCGGTAGTCGACGCACACCCTTATTTTGCCATTCTTCTTTCGAACTGGAACGACATTAGATAGCCACTGATTGTACTTGGTAACCCTGATGACACCCGATTTATGCATCTTCTCGACTTCTTCTCTGACCAAAACCTGAGTTTTCGAATTCATCCTCCTAGATTCCTGTCTCACATGATTTTGATCTGGGATAGTCGGAAGCTTGTGGCAGACCAAGTTAAGAGATAGACTTGGCATATCTTCATATCTCTCCGCGAATCAATCTTTATACTCCTGCAGTAAGCTGATGAGCCTATGTTTTTCTTCAGGTTCTAAGTTCACGCAGATTGCCACTTCCATTGGCTCGGCTTCAGTTCCCAAGTTCACATTTTCTATAGGATCCCTGACTTTTGGGGGCGTGTCGTGCAACGATGCTGGGGCCAACTGAATGGGCTCCTCTTCCTCCTCATGATCTGAGAGATCCTCATCAATGTATTCCAACGTCGCCACTTATACATAGGCCTCTTTTTCCATCAAATATGAAGATAGTCTATCATATAAAGAACGACATGCCTGTACGTCTTCCTTCGAGAGGTTGTGATTCAACAATAAGTGCTTAGATTTGGCACCGCATGTCCGGGCCTTTCGAGGTCGTCCTTTGCAACCGCGAGCCTCCATTGTGCTAGCTCTGAGGTCATCACCCCTGTGGGGCGGCCCTTGTTGTCGATCCCACGAACCTGCAGTGGAGAAATAGGTTCTAAATAGCACCTAGCCTCCACGTAGACTGCGGAGATTGAGAAAGGTCGCGCATCCGCTTTGACTATTGTCGCCTTGTCTGCGACTCTATCCTAAATAATCAACTCATGATAAAGGCTGGATGGGACACAATAGCTATGGTGGATCCAGTGGCGGCTTAAAATAGCACTGTACGCTGTCTGACACTCTGTGACGAAAAAGGCGTAAACCCCCTCTACTGGACCCACCTTGATCTGTAGGAAGATCAGGCCCAATGTTTTGGTCTCAGTCCCTGCAAAGTTCTTCAACATCAGGGATGTGGATTGGATCTTCTCTCTGTTGATCCCTAGTAGCTGCATGGTTCTGGTAGTCAAAACGTTTACTGCAGCTTCGGTATCCACCATGATCTTGCCAACTTTGGCACCGTTCATATTAGCAGTTATATATAATGGCCTCATGTTCTGAGCCATTGTTGGTGTTGGCTTGCTGAAACCCATGTCCTGGCTTCTCTCATCTGTTTTTGCAGCCTCTGCTGCTTCCACATCCCTCGGTATGAGCTTTTTTGTGAAAGACGATGCTGCCGAGATGATCTCGAGCGATGATTTGCCAAACGATTCACCTACTTCCGCCTGACATTCATGAACAGCCACAGGTAAGGCATATCCTGATGACAGGACATACACCATGTTACATGTAACATCCGACATGTCCCCCTCTTCTGATTCAGCCGCTGGGGAACTCAAGTCAACCTCCTCCGCGCCCTTGCTCGCTATGTAAGCCACCAACGATCCTTCTTCTCGGGCCTGCCCCCGCGGATTCGCTACGGAATGATATTCCTCCTCCAACAGCCCCTGCTTCACTGATAACTCTTCTTCTGGCTTCATAACCACTATACTTTGGACCTTTCTAGGTCTCCACTGCGAGGTCGCGGTCTTATTCTCCTTGCCCCCCAGCCTGTCATAGATCGAAGGCTGTTTGTCTTTTCCTTCGCAGGATATCCTTCGCCACACACTAATTTTACGAGTTGGCGGAGGTTCTTGCCTCATGGGAACTCAGGATTTCTCCTGTTTGCCCTTCCTACCAGCGCTGGATCTTGAAGCCCGCTGTGGCCTTTCTGATCGCCGTTGAGGATCTTGTGGGTGAACTAGCTTTTCGGAGGTCAGTGCCTCCACCTGCCGCTGGTACTCTTTCGGGGATCTCACCAGCTGTGATGGTTTGATCAACCCTTGATTCAGCACCTCCAAGGTTCGTCGAGCCTCTCCAAACCTCTGTTGGAGTTTCCTCTTCTTTGAAGCGCTCATTTCCACTGCCTTGCCCTTTGTCTGGGTATACCATTTTCCTTCCTTGATAGTGGACGTCGGCGCCAGAGGAATATATGGTCTGGTCACAGAGTTTCATCGTTCGCTTTTTCTCTCTTCTTCTCTTGCCACCTTCAATTTCTTGAATAGATTGGATTCCTTTGGAGAAGAAGTCCCTGACCCAGAGTGTTCTTGGGCTACCTGAATCAGACGACGCCTCTCACACGACGCATCATACTTTTCTGTCGTCTGATTAATTTTTATTTTTTCATACATCGTTTTTACAAAATCTGTCATCCGATATGGACTTACGAATTAGTTTAGAAGGTGTTTAAGGACAAAACCGTTGTGTGACGCATGAAAAATTGAGCGGTAAGTTTCCCACCATGCAAGTGGTGCCAAACCTCATCTCAAACCCCAAATTTTTCGCCCAATATGTATTAATCATACGACGAAAAATAATAAAACTGTGGTCTGATCAATATGTTTGGCTGAAGAAAGGAGATTTCCCATCACCATATTTCTTTACCTCCCCAAAGAGGGAAGTCAAATTGATTGGAGACAAATCTCAATTTTAAAATGGTTGCATTCAGACCACATTTTTATAAAATTCTGTTGTGTGACTATGTTCAAATTGACACTTGAGCAAAACAATAACAAAAACTACCCGCAGCTCCTCAAATCTCTCGACAGTGCCTCGCTCTCTCTCTCGACACAAACCCATGACCAAAACCCACTCCTCACTTCAACCATATCTCTTTGTTCTACATGGTGTCGAAATCCATCAGATCTAAAACCAAGACCTCTCTCCTCTCTCCTCTTTCCCTCTATTTTCTACCCCTAGACCCCAAATCCATAATTTTAAAAACTTGGACCTCTCTCCTCTCCCCGACAACCAAACCAGTTTCCGCTTCATAGGATTGATGGTGAATTCATCCCATCACTCTCGCTTCAAAACAGACCAGAGAGAGCCCTAGATTGGAAACCCTCTCTTCTCCAATTCTTCGAGTCATTTTTCTCTTACATAATCCAAGGCGGCCTCTCTAACTATCTTTGGAAGCTTGAGATGTTTGCATATTCAAATTTTCAAACTATTTTTTTTTACATTGGTGCTCAATTTGGTTGTGTGAAAGCTACAATTAATCATGCACTTGGTCAATTGTCTTTGTTTAGCTAATCACTGCTCAATGTTAAATGGGTGTTGGGTTTTTCAGCTGGGTCTTTGTGCGAATGTGATTACACTGTTTTTATGGTGTCAAAACCCATGTTGAACGAGGTCAAGTATTTGCAAAAGGATCTGCCTACCTCGTGCAGTGCTGGTATAGGCTTCTTTTACCCATCTCTTTCTTGCTTTTATATCAAGTTTTATTATGAAAAATCTTGATTTTTGTTTCAGAGAATCTATAAAATGGTTAATTAATTTTAAGGAAAATTACTTTTGGTTAATCAAGTTTACGTTACAAGACACTTATCTGATAAATGAATTTGTTGCTTTCAACTGAAGTATGCGAGGGTGGCTTTAGTGAAGTGGCTATTATCCTTTCTTGTAACTTCCCATTAAGCGAATGGCTACAAGTACATTGCATCTGCATGCTATTGCTCTTTTTTTTCTTGCTCTGGATGTATTATTTAGGGTTAAATACTGTTTACTCCTTGTACTTTTGCTCGAAAAGCACTTCAGTCCCTGACCTTCTAATTTCACATGTTTAGTCCTTGTACTTCAAAATTTCAGACCAATAGGTCCTTGTTGTCTAAAAGTCACGGTGAAATGTCTATTATGCCCTCAGTTTTTTTTTTTATAATAAATTTATTCCTTTCTCTTTTTTTTTTAATTCTTTTTTCGTTATTATTTTTTTTTTCAAAAGGAAGGAAAGAAAGAAAAAAAAAACAGAAAAAAAAAGAAAAAAATAAAGGGAAAAAAATTCTTTTTCCAAAAACAAATACAATAATTAATTAATTAAAAAAAAGAATTGAGGACATAATAGACATTTCACCGCGACTTTTAGACAGTAAGGACCTATTGGTCTGAAATTTTGAAGTAAAGGGACTAAACGTGTGAAATTAGAAGGTCAGGGACTGAAGTGTTTTATGGTCAAAAGCTCAAGGACTAAACAGTATTTAACCCTATTATTTATGACTCCAATCTGGAAGGTAGTTTCTTGAGCATGCAATCAAGAGACTATTGAAGATGAAGCGGCAACCTTGAGGTCCATCTTGGTGAAGCTTATTCTTATTACAAGGACTTGGGAGACATATTGCTAAGGTATACTTCTTCTTGCACTTCTACTGTTGTTTATTTCCAAATGTATTACTTGTACCATGAAGATGGGATTGACTAACCAAGATTTATTTTAATGTTAATATCTTGTGCCTCTTTGGTGCTTCCTCCTTTGAGGTTCTTGTTCCATTTCATTCATTCTCATGCATTTTTCCTGTTTCCCTTTTCTTATAGTAATGGCATCGGCAGAAATTAGTGCATGAACCAAACCATTTAAGGCCAATAAATCATATTGATGACATGAGGTCAATTTAATACTCAAAATATGAAACTCTACACTGATGTGTCCATCTGAAATTAAAAGCAGATTATTTAATTGTAATTTTCTATTTTCAGGAATATGCATACATGTATACATTTATAACTCTTTTGGTAAGATCTTAAAGCATGAAAATTACTTGTGTCTAGTATATGCAGCTTGTTATTTCCATCTTACATTGGAATTTATAAACCTTTACATGTAATGTGTTGGATTAATTAATTCATGTGAACTTAGAGGACTAACAATAAAGTAAAAGTGTTTGGAATGAATTGAGCACACTTTCAGCAAATTTTCTTTTACTTAACTTCCAGGAAGCTAAGAAGTTTGCTTATCAGAGTGGGGCAAAGGTGGTTGTTGTTTATGGTGGGACGCCAATGGCTTAGTAGGTTTTTGTTTCCTTTCCAGTGGTTTTGTGGTTCAAAATTGATGAAAAACAAATTCTATTGCCCTCATTGTTAATTGTTATTGATGAATAGACTATGCTGTGTTTGTGGTTACTTGTTCCGTGCTCTTTGTTATACTTGTTATTTGCTAATCCAATTTGTTTACTAAGGGACTTGCCTCAGTTTCTCTCCATGTTGTTTTCATTTCAGCCTAGCTTGATTTGATTACCTATTCTCTATGTTTAGTGTTTTTGGGTTTTCATTAATTGTGCTTTTTGTTAGAACTATTAGTTTGGATTTGAAGGTATTGGTTTACATTAATTGTGCTTTTTGTTATGTAGTGTTTTTTCTAGTTATGTCAAGGGCATAGTTTCGTGGAGGACCATCGGTCTCAATGGAAATTGAGTTGCTTAATTTACATATGATTTCTAGTACTTTGAGTTTTGACATTGGAAAATCATAGAGCAGCTTTTTTTTTCCCCTTCTTTTTTAACCATGAGAAGTAATTTTTGAATTCTTAGTTCTTGAGTATTTCTTTCCCTCATATTTTACACAGGCTTTCAGTAGATCTCCTAAATAATGCAAGTTATTTCAGTTTAGAGAATGCATTTTTTTTTCTAGCAGCTTGTTTGCGTTTGGAACAATGGAAACATGAGGTACTTGCAGCATTGAGTTGTTCTTTTTTTTTTTTTGAATGACTTTTTAATGTGGGTATTTTGCGAAAAATTCAGGAGGGAGTTGGGGTTCTTTGGATTGGAATTGGACCTAACATTTCAATAACGCTACCATTAATGCTGCTGAACTAGCCATATATGATTAAGTGAAGCAGGTTAACTCATCATGAATATGGTCATCTAGGCGTGCAAGAGTCGAACTTTCTCAAAGCAGAAACTTGGTCTTTTGTAGATCTCTTAATGGATTGAAGCGGAATGCAGTTGGAATCTCTTTGTAGATGGTAACTACTCAACCTGCTGATCAAAACCTTGAACCTACATGTGCATATAAATATTAACAATGTGTATGCGACCAAAGAAATTGCATTTGTAATGGTCTCTTATGTCCATAAAACAATCACATTACCATCTTTAACTTGTAGCACACATATCTCTTTTAATGATTAAGATATTCTTGAGTCCATATCTTGTAAGTTCAGAACAAAGCTATCAACTTGCACAGGTTTTTGAGCCAAGAAGGTCTATGGACTAATGCAATGGATACTAAGTGTCATTACCGGCAGTCATGCTGTTTATACTTGCATTCCTTTTGTCATTACAAATTCAATTGGTCAATATGGACAAAATCAGATCATCTTTTTACCACTTATGTTCCTATCATAATTATTTGCTAGTATACATATCAACTTACCTGGTTTAGAATCAATCGTGTTGTTCATATTTCTCGAATTATACATGTTGATGGGATTACCTTCTTTTTGCTGCTAGTTGTTCATATTTCTCGAAATATACATGCTGATGCTTTAATGGTTTTGGAGATATTGTATTCTTTTGACTGCTTGATGGGATTTAGGATTGCCATAGTGAGTATGTGAAAGAATCTCTTTCTAGGTACTTCAAATATAAACTTTCTTTCTAAAATTTTGTTTTGTAGCTTTAATGGAATTTGGCAATATATGTTGAATGGGGTGATCACGGAACATGGATGACACCCAACATATAATATTTTTCTTTCCAAATCAGTGACTACTACTTTTGATTTGCACTGCCATTATCTATTGCTTTTGAATGGGAATGGGAGATTTGGTACTATCTACAAGGTGAATTCATATTGTAATTGATAAGCATGTCTGAAAATATTAAGGTGATCTGAATGTCCGGATTAGTTGAGTAATTCTGTTATGTTGTAGACGGGACTTGTGAATAAAGAGAGAAGCAAACGAGGCGAGTTTAAGTGGAGCTGCCAGCAAAAGATGTAATATGAAACCATTGTACAAGAAGCTGATTATAACTTTATAAGCTTCTCTTAGTTTTAAGGCATGGAAGGAACAAATGCCTATAGTGTTTTTATTTATGGATTTGGCATGTACTCCCTATTTTATATCAATTTATTGAATTCATTTTATATATGGTGGGATTTGAGTTGATTGATTGTTCTATATTGTGTATCAATTAGACAACGAGATTAAATGAAAAGCATCGTTCAATATGTTATAGCATAATGCAAAAGTTATATGTGTCGTCAACTTTGAAACCAGTTTATTCACACAACGGTTATAGAAAAAAAAAAAGACTTCTTAATCACAATCACACAACGACTGCAAAAGTTGCCCGTTGTCTGAATAATGCTCACACATCAGCTATTGCTGTCAACATGCTGCCTACATGCTATCGACGAGCTGCCTACATGCTGCCGAGCCCTTCACACGACGGTTCCCTATAATCGACCTTCATCAGATGGCGCCTCAATATACGACGGTCTGCCTCCATATCAGACGACAGTTTTTAGCCGTCGTCTGATTCAATTTTTGTAGTAGTAGGTGGTAAAGAACCAAATTGAATGGTCTATTCTTCCTCCTCGTGCAACGCCTGGGCATCACATTCCTCCTTACACCATGAACAAAGTACGACAGGTGGGGTCAGCCTTGATCTATGCTTCGTGGACTGCTCCGTCACCTTTCCTAAGCTCCTATTGGCACGATCTGGGCTCTGCCGTCGTTGATCCTTTGTCCCCCAAACTACGTCAACCATGTTGACTCTAGTCTTTGAGAAAGGATCCAAATCTACAAGTGCCGCTACTGCTGCTGGCGCTTTGACCTACAAGCTCCCATTATTCAACCAGATCTAAATATGATCTTTCAACCTAACACAGTCGACTGTGTTGTGATTCCACAAATTGTGGAGTTTACAGTATTTCTTTCCCCTTAACTGCTTTGGTTTGGGGAATGGTTCAAAGTTAGTCTTCCCCATCTTTGCAGCAATCATCTCATCCAAGATCTCATGAGCTTTATTCACATCGTAGGTGTAGCTCGCGAATTCAGGCTTGGTGAACAACACTAACTTGAGTTTCACCGGCTCCCTGCTCAGCTTCAACTGTTTCAGATTTGATGCCTTTTTCCCGGTGAACTCTAGCGCTGCTACCTCGTCCTCTTTGGATTCCTCAACCTCGGTCAGGCTGGATTCCTCGCTCTTATAATAAGGAGCATAGGCGCCTGAGTAGTGATTCACAGCTGTAACAGTTCTCCGTTTCCCTGGAATGTACGTTCTTTTGGAGGAATTCCTCATGGCATCCATTTTGTCTGAGCAAATACTCAAAGTGTCCGACTTCCGTGATCAGTTCCCCCATACAACTAAACATGCTCCCGTGTTGCTTCTTACATTGGTGAGGCTCTAAGCCTTTGATCGCCAACTTCACCAACTCTTTCTCTAGGAGAATCATATTCAGCTTCCCTTTCTAGATATGGAAGCGCTGAAGGTATGCGACTGCGGATTCGGTTGGCTGCTGAGCCATTTAAGTGAGTGAGGCCAGATCTACCTCTGGCGAACTCGGGACTGATCCTGGTTACAGCTTAGTGAACCAAGTAAAGGCCGACCCCGACAAGGAAGTAGCGAAGATATTGCATTTCAGGTTATCATCATTCTGGTACTAGCCGCACTGTACTCGGAACCTAACCAGATGGGCCGCTGCATTTTCAACCTCCTCCCCTGAGAAAGTAGAGAACGTAATGGCCTTGTATCCTCTAGGATAAGGTGCTTGTGAGATTTGTGGTGGGAAAGGCCCCTCATAGGGCTCTTCTAGATTAGGCCTCTGGTTCCCTGATCATAGCTTCCACTTCATCTCTCCTTACGTATCCCAGATTAGGAGGAGGTGGAACATAACCTTCTGTTTCCCTAGCTGGCCGGGGCAAAGGTTGCATCAACCTAAATGGTGACGCCTATGAAGTGAAGCCTATTGGAGCTCCGTCGTCTACTCGAGTTGACTGGGACGCGAAGCCGACCGCAGTTTGACCTTTTACAACCGCGGTGACTTTCGCGGGACTTCCTACTTGGTCACTTCCATCCTGGGCTTCTAGGGATTCATCAAATGTATGCTCGACCCCATCGCTGTCGTATTGAACAACTCTGGCTGGAACGGAGGAAGTTCCTGCTCCCAAACTCAAAATCCTGCTCCCCCGTCTTACTGGCGATGGGGGCTTTCCCTTTCCAGAGCCGTTGCGAGAATTTTCCGCTAGCTTGGCAATCGTGGCCTTTTTTGCTAACCCAAGTGAGGTTGCGTTGTCTCCGCTAGCCTTTTCACGCGCATTTGGTGGCACGTATTTGCCAAATGTGGAAGAATGCCCTCGGGAACCTAAAATAGCGTTAGGGTCTCCCAGGGCTTTGCACAAAACCTCTCTTACCTGATCCAGATCGGTCTTTTGCATGGCGACTTGGGTCGCTAGGTTAGATCCCTTGTTTCTGATGGCCACAATATCTATAGCGATACGCTTGCTTGCTGCCAGCAGCTCTTCGTGGTTGTTCTGCATTTTCTTGTTCATGCTATCCACTCGCCCTGTTGTTATCTGGGATGTAAGTTCAAGCTTTCTTATTGAGATAGTGAACTCATCAAGCCGCTGGTGATCCTCTTCAAAGGCTCTCTCCATCTTATGATGCTATGCGGCCAAATTTTGTTGAAGAATACTCAGTCACTTTTCTAAGGTCCTATTCTCTGGTATGAGAATGGGCGCATACTCGCCAGTCGTAGCGGTACTCGCGGCTACCTAAGTGACCTTAGACGTGTCGCCAGCCTCTTAGGTTGGGCGACTGGAGTTTTCTCGCCTTCAATAGCGAGCTGTTGACTTCCTCCTTCTTTAGCTGCCATCTTGGTTGATGGTGAATTGAGAGAAAATCTTTGGTTTACTACTTCTTCAGAAAGACCATGACAGTCTGCACGCGAGTGCGTTCTATATCTGGAGGTCTTATATATTGAGCAGTTGGCGTAACCCTTTTGATATGGATTTGCGCCTAACTTCCCAATGACTGCTGTTGTAACAAAACGCTAAACGCTTGTTAGGTCTCACTAGGCGTGCCAAAATGTTTGGCTCCAGTTTTGTTGTAGCTGGTCAACAATCTATTTTCTTACGTGAGCATGCCAGCACTGTTTGGGTGCAGTTGTCGGGGGTGTCCCTTGATCTGACTTCTGTCGAGCGATTGTAAATGAGGAGAGCACAAACCTCGTCGTAGAATTCTTTCTGCCTCGTGATGAGGACTTTATTGGCATTTCTTCTAATCGCACATAATCGATACTCAATATTACAGATTGAGAAGAGCGAAAATCACCGGGAAGTGTTAGGATCTTGCTAAATTTTGACTTTAGCTTTGCTGGGTTGCGAGGGTGTTACCCTTGCTTGGCTGGTTCTGTAACCGTTGTGGTCGCTGCACTGCGGTCGGCTCCCGAAGAGGCTAGGACCGAGGTACGTTGACAGAGGATTCGGTGGCACTGACAGTCGGCTCCTGTGGAGACTGGGACTGGAGCGTGGTCACCTGGTAAGAGAAAAGGTTGTTTGCTCCGGAGAGGCTTGGATAATTGTAGAGATTAGTTGATGAATTGGCCATCCTTGTTTTATTGTGCTAGTCTCAGATATAGGCTATTCTGTGAGTTCCCAATCCTCAGAAAAGTGTAGAGTATTCTATTTCGACCAAGGGTATCTGATCTGCAGGAGCATTATCTTGGGAATCATAATGAATACCCAAATTAATTGTTTACTAATCTGGGTATTGCTAAAATAGGAGCAAAGTTGACTCCTCGCGGGTCGCGAGCGGTTGGGATATAATTGTTTAGTCTTTCCCTGTGAGCGCATCGTATTAATGGCGCACTAATATAGTCATGATGCTATATTCCTGTTTTTTTGCAAAAGTGATCAGATCTCATAGCATGCCTGACATCCTTATTCCACCGCGAGCTAGGTTGTACTGCACTCTCTGAACTCCACATGGTGAAGAATATAATGATTACTCCTCGTGGATTCCCGATCGTGGGCTCAACTGGGCCTCTGTGGGGCTCCGCAGGGATTCCGCCCAGATTCCCTCGCTGGGCCTGCTTCTTGTTCCTTATCTGGGCTGCTACATCGACCCACACTGTCTGCTACTCTAAGGGTCCAGCCAAAAATACTTTTTGGGCTCAAACATATTGACTTGTTGAAGTTTGATGTTGGAAAGCTAAAAGCTAAAGTGGGATTTCTCAGTATAGACGTAGCGGTAAGTAATCGAAACCTAGCAAATGGAGTTTTTTGTTTATTTAAGGGCTAAATACTGGTTCCTACCCTATGGTTTATGTCCAAAATCAATTCAGTCCATTGACTTCTAATTTCATCAAAAACATGCCTGCACTTTCAATTTTGATATAATAGGTCTAATTCGTTAATAGTCTGTTATGGATTAAAGTTATAGTTGGATTATTTGTTGAAAAACTATTTATTTTTAATAGTAGGACTCACTCCTAGATCGACTATGCAGGCTACCTCAACACCACATCATAAACACACAAACTATATATGAGCCATGTTAACAAATTAAATAACTCAATTGTCGAAAAACTAACAAATTGGACCTATTAGATTAAAATTGAAAGTGTAGGGGTGTTTTTGATGAAATTAGAAGTTCATGGACTGAATTGATTTTAGACCCAAACTACAGGGTAGTAATCTGTATTTAACTCTTTATTTAATGTTAGTAGACTATGAATTACTGAAATGTAGTCTTTGTTTGGTGGTTTATTGGGGGGCAATAGACTCATTATTGCCCCAGGATAATGTTTCGATAGTGGTTTATTAATCGTTTATTTCATGTCTCTGAAAACTGTTATGTTGATTGGAGTTTATTGATTATAAATGGAGTGTTTGGTGATGGTCTATTGGGGGGCAGTAGACATATTATTGCCTCCCAACGGGTTTATCAACCGTACATTTTTCGAATGTAAACTTGTATTAACTTGGTTATGTTGTGTACACAGTACTATGCGATAAATCATGAGCTGAAGAAGGAAGCAAGTGAGGACACCAGACTGTTTGAGTGTGGTGTCGAAACAATGTTGATCGAACCACTGTGGTCGATTTTCGTTTCCCAAAGTGCTAGTACCCATTCACTACAGCACAAGCATGCACTACAGTTTGCTGGTAATTGACAATGAAAGAAGGAGCTTCACTCACATGAATTCATTGAAGCCACCAACCAATGAATTCACACATGAGGAGAAGTACCATTTGAATGCATCAAGAGTGGTATGTGACAAATTCTAATGACATGTTTGTTTCCATACTATTGAGGATGAATTTAAAGAACTAAGCCTTTGTATCTGCAAAAACTGGTGAGGCACATCAAGAAGTTCATACATGTTGTGAACTTGACAAAGATCAGGATCCTTGGTGACAGCCAAAATCCAGAGGTCATGCGAGAAAAATGCAAAGGAGAAGATCAAAGAAAACCTGATTCTCGTTGAAGAGGAAATGACCGAGGATGAAAAAGAAACCAGGAACTGGATCTTGCAGAACAACATTGTGGAGACAGACTATGAACTCTCTAAAGACTTCGAGTGCCCGCAGCAGAACACAACATCGTAAGTACCCAAAGCTGCAAATATGAAATTTCTGTTTATTGCAACCCAATAAATTTAACATGAATTTATTTACTTCAATACAGTGCTGATTGCGGACCGTTTATGCTCCATTTCATGGAGAGCATAGTGAATGGCGAAGAACCAAGCAAGGAAGGTGGGGACAGCATGAGAAAAAGAATACTAGAGAGAATCATGCACCTACAATTAGGAAGAAAATGAAGACCGGAAACCGGGATAACCTATGTAGCAATTTAACTTTAGGATTTCAAAAGCAAGGATTGTAAATATATGGGCAAGTAAACTTATTTTGGAATATGGTTAAATTACATGCAGTATTGGATGATGTAATATACCACTGTTGCCTTCAATTTATAACAGGTCCTTTCAACAAGCTGCTAACAGAATCATGCACTAAAATAGTCAGGTTTATTGCCCCCCAATAATCTTCACAATTTTGGTCCGAAGGTGCCCGTTTGGCTTTAGGTTAGTTTATGTAGGTAAACATCTTCGAATCCAATACATGATGAAATCAAAGTTCACCAAAATCAGGTTTACTGGGGGGTCATAATATTATTATTGGAACCCAATAATAGTTAGGAAGATGGTCACATGTATCTTTTTTGGGTTTTAAATTAGGGAGAGAAGGTATAGTTAGGTTTCCAATTACAAGCTGTTCTAATGTTGTCTCATAATCATGCATTACAGGGGGCAATAATCTATCTATTGGGCCCCAATAAATCATCTATAACCAATAACTACAACACAAACCTGTTAATAATTTCATTTTATTTCTCTACAAGGAATTGAAATCCAAAAAAAAGAAGAAGTTAAAATATGAAATTCTGAAAAGAATAATGGTTCATTGAGCCTAAATGTAAACAATTACTGGCCTCCAATAGAAAAGTGTAAAACCTATCAACCCTTTTATAAAATCATGTACAACTGCTGAACAAGAGCGTCTGTACAGCTCTTCTTGTTATGAGTGCCCATTTTTCTGCAAAGGCCACAACAAATCAGCTTCTTTTCGACCTCTCCAATACACTTGAACCGCTTCACCCTGGGCCTCCCGAGTGGTCTCTTCACAAGGGGAGGTAATATAAAGTCAGTAGCAGATTCAAAAGAAGACATATCAACATTGGTTATTGGTCGGATAGGAAAACTGTAGCTCTTCTTGAACATATCAACACGAAAATACTTATCAATGTAATCATAGACATTTTTAGAAGCAGCTTGTATTGCAGCAAGGCCGTGAGGACAAGGAAAACAATTGATCTACCATTTCACACATAAATATGAATGCTCAGAAATGTTAACTACGTACGAAAAGTCAGATCGACCTCATAAACACTAAGGCTAGAGTAATGGACACTGAAACAACGAGATTTCTCCATTTGCACCTTCAGCCTTTCCTCCATTTTGGGAGTCAGTTCTGTCGTCCAACGTTGTGCCTCATCCCTCCTCTCACCCATTTGCTTCATTTGCTTAATTCTGGTCTGATCAACATACAATATACCGGCATCAAACGCTCAAGAAAAATCCAAGAGTTAAATGATTCTGCAATCCCATTGGTCATTATTCCATATCGGCCGCCTGTATAAAATGCACGGGACCAATGCTCAACAGGAATTTCAGCAAGAAATAGGTCAATAATCTAAGCCCCACCCTTTTGCCTAAGCAACTGCAAATTAAAATGGTATTCATTCTCCGTAGAAGAATATACAACCTTAAAAAACTTCTTCTTAACCTCTTCAATCATCACAGAATTGTCTTTACCTACTATGTCAAAAAAGCTATCAGATGACACGCATCAGACGACAGAAGGGTGATTTTCTGTCGTCTGATTTTTTCAGATGATAGATATACTAAATGTGTTGTCTGAATACATTGAAAAACCATACTTGTTTCATTTTGAAGATATGGTTAGATTTAGACGACAGTTAGATGTCGTTTGAAAAGATTGAAATTTTCTATATTGACCTCTAACAGAAATTTTTGAATTCCCTCTAACAAGTTTTAGACTTTTCCCTCTCAGATGCTCAAACCCTATAGCTGACTAGTCAATGGAGTGTTATTCAAACCACACAATTTCTTAATTGTGTTGTCTGAACAAGGTGAGCATGACTGCTTTTGTTTCTCAGTCTCTTTTGGCATAACACTCGTTCACCATTTCCCATCTGTGCTCGCTCGCTCTCCCTCTCTCTTTTTCACCTTCAGTGACATAATTCCCTTTAATCCTTATGATCAATTGCTCTCAGTCCTTGTTCAAATCCGATCACAATTAAAGGAGCCAGTGTCATCCTTCTGCTTGCTTTCCATCTTCGAGAAGAAGACCACCCAAATCGATCTCTACCGCCATCTCCTAAATATTCTCTCTCTCCCAAACCCTGTTCCCATCTTAACCTATATTTCCCAATTCTCTCTCCCTCTCTCTCTCTGCCTTAGCCGTGCCTCAAACCCATCTCTCATCTCTCAAAGGATAAATTGTAATTGGAAGGACCAAAGGATGTAGAAAGGGGATCTCGCTCCGTTCCTAGCATCTGTCAATCCCGACTGTCAGTTCGCTCTCTCCGGCTCTAAGGATGGTGAGCTTCGTCTTCGAAAGATGGAAGCCATCACCGAATCTTAGGTTTCTTCTTCAATCCAAGAGAAACCCAAAGGAGGAGAAATTATGCAGTTCTGCGACTCTCCTGGTACTGCCAAACCCAAAGATGACGAGGCTGCTTGAGACGGAAACGAGCCCAGTTTCTGGAAGCATGTGGACGTGGCCGAGGTACCGAATTATTGAATCAATGCTTGATTCGATTTGATTTGAGGTTGTAATTTTGTGATATAGTTTACATATTTTTGTTAAATTGTACTTGGTTTGCTCTGTGGTGTGTTTTCAGGTTTGGTGTTTGATGCTCTTCATTTAATTTTTGGGTGTAGTTGTTGATGTTTTCGATGTTCACAATGGCAGCTACTTGAAAGAAGCCTGATGGAATCTACACTTATGGGTAAGATTGTTATGTCAATGTCACCGAAAATGGTGAATTGTTTTGTCGATAAGCTTTTGGATTTGAGAATCGTGTGAGTTGTGCTGCTATATCTTTGTGTTCTCTGTGTTTAATTGTCTGGCTTTCTTTGTTTGGTTTTTCTTGTTCTAGGGAGCAGTGAGGTATGTAGAGATGAGTTGGTTAAATTAATGGTAGATTTGGTAGGGCCTGGATTGTACAGCTGCTGCAATTGGCGAAACCATGTTCACTTCATGATGATATATATACAATACCTATGCCTATAGTATTGTACTTTACCTCCCTTTACAGAGATACATTTATTACAAGTCACAACATAAGTCCCTGATATTCTTTTAAGAAAAAAGAAAACATAAGTCATTAATGTCCTTCTTTGAACCCAATTCCAGAACAGAAGATTATTAGCTAATTGTCTTCTGTTTAATGCGGTTTGGCTCATTTGTTTATGCTATTAAATGGAAACTGGCAAGAATAATGTAAAGAAACTGTTATACATTGCCTCCCCAGTGTTGGTATTTAAAGTTCTGAAGGATTGCAGTTGTATAACGTAAGTTGTTGTTGAGGTTCCTCACAGTCAAGCAATTGGAAGTTTTTTCAAGATTTCTGTTTGTCTTTGCTCATTAATTAGGAGTAGGTTTTCTTGATAATTCTTTAGTTGTGAGCCTGCTTTTCAGTAGTGTAAATATCTATTTATTCTGGTCTTGCTCTTTGTAAATGCAGTGGGGACTTAAGGAGAGATCATGCTTCATGAAAAACCACGTACTGATAGTTACTCGGTTGGCTTCTGGGTATGTTCCTTTCTTATTTATCTACTTTGAGATGCAATAATTTCCAGTTGCATCACTTTTCTTGCTTGCACATATGAACATGATCATAATGCCATAGTTTGGTGCTATTTTGTTAACCATTGTAATGGGTTGCTGAATGTTTTGGACCCTTTCTTTGTCATAAAGTAACTGAATTGTTGAACCATCAATATCGGTGTTACATTTTTTTTTCTGGTTGCAGTGTTCTTGTTCAGTTCTGGTGTAGTCACAGCACAGTGCCTCTAAACATCATTGTTACACAGGTTTGCTTCAACTCTTCGATAATTAAACACAAGTGCATTGTCATAAATCTTTTCAGGTGAGCAACAACAACGTTAAAGTTGACTTGTTTGATGCTTTTGAGCTGTTGTTATTAGTTCATCTCAATATTGATCATTGATTGTTGAGAAGGTTAAACTTATGGGGTTCACTTCCCAATAGGTTACCTCTTTGTGGGATTGTCATTCTTCTTGCAGGTTTCCTCGTGTTCAAATATAGTCCTCTTTCACTTTCTTAGTTAAAATATTATTTGATCTTTTAATCTCATATCACTTGGTTAGTTGGTTTGGATTAACATCTTATTTTTTGTATCTACAGATTTTTGCACTTGCAAAATCTATCAACGAACTTGCAGACATCTTGTAGTCCTCTTTTACTTTTTTAGTTAAAATATTGTTTGATCTTTTAATCCCGTATCACTTGGTTGTGGATTAACATCTTATTTTTTATATCTGCAGATTTTTACACCTATCAATGAACTTGCAGACATGGAAGACCCCGTTGGCCGTGTCTGTAGAAAACAAAGGTCGGTATAGCTTACTATAATTCATATGCCTCAGAGATTAATGAACACATTGTGAAATTGTGATACTGATGATTGTCATCATGACTAATGACTATGCCTTGTTATGCTCCCCACTGGTGGAACAAGCACTTTGGTTCTTTGAGAAAAACAAAGACCCAATCATCTTTTTGTTTAAGCAATGTTTTGTCATGGTATGAGATACGTCATATTCAGAAATATGATATTGTAGCAACAACTTGTTTCTATTATTTAAGTGGCAATTTTGATTTTTCTTTTGCTTCCTATTTAAGGTTTAACTTTTGCGCCATTGGAAAATTTGTCACTGTAGGGACCTATTTAGTCATAAAAATTACTTTGTCTTCTATTTAAGCTTTCCATTTATGTACAATGCCATGATTCCCAATGCTCAAAATGGTAGTACACACGTACTTGTTTGGTTGACTGACAAAAGTGAGGTAAATTATAAATCTTTAGGTGTGCTCACAGAGCTTGGTAGTTTGAAGCCTTGATCATTTCTTTACTTGTTGCCAACTTTACTTCATTCCTTGGCTTTGAAAGCCTAAGAAATGAATGTATTCGGGAGTGACCAGAAACTAATTTGTAGGATTAATTGGAGTCCTAGAAATGTGTTACCTCATAATGATCAACTTGTCCTCTACACCAGTGCTCTTCATTTTCAAAGATGGTTATAATATATGGACAACCCATATTTAGTTTGTTTTGATGAACATATTGAGTTTTATGTAGTCTTTTCCACTATTTTTTGACGCTATCCTTGAATGAGCATCTGAGGACAACCTCTTTTGTTGCTCAAGTAAGTACTTGAGTCTCTTAGACAATCCTCTTATATTCATTCATTTCATATTCTATTGACCTTAAATCTAAATTTAGTGTTGATTCAACCATTTATTGATACATATTGCTGACTTTTGATCTGTTTCTTTCAGGCCATGGCTCCCCAGTCTAACAACACAGCCAAAGCTAAAGCAATAACACTAAGGATGAAGGCAATGCAAATGAAAAGAGGTAAAAAAAAAACAGTGTGGAAACCAGCTGTTGAAGAGACTGATGCACCACCTAAATCTGCCTTGACCAAACATGATCTATAGTATGAGATATCAGTATTTTTTGAGTTCCATTTGTTGATCATGCCAACTGCTATGGGTTATTGAACTGATGTTTACTAAGTTTATCTCCATTATGGATGTATGTATAGCTGCAGTAACAGATTAATCAAATATTGATATTTTTATGAATGGATTCCATATTTGACGAATGCATTGGGTAGTTTCCAAATTTATATAATTGTGGCGCAACAAGACAAATATGTCATTTGAATTAGAAAGCAACAATAACATGAAATCCGAATATGATGTTGGACATATCTAAGAACAACAAAAACAAGAAAAAAATATGTTGTTACTTGTGCATTCAAACAACAGAAAATTGTCATATGAATAGTAAAATAACGACAAAATGAAATCCAAATATGTTGTTGGACATATCTAAGAACAACAGAAACAAGAAATCATATGTTGTTACTTGTGCGCTCAAACAACAGAAAATTGTCATCTGAAATAAAAAGCAACAACAAAATGAAATTTAAATATGTTGTTGGACATATCTAAGAACAACATAAACAAGAAAAAATATGTTGTTACTTGTGCACTGAAACAATAGATAAATGTTATTGTAGGCTATTAAAGACGATAGATAAATGTAATCAGAACTGAATACTAATGACAGTTAACTGTTATTGGAATTTGAATAAAACAACACTAAACTGTTATTATATATAAGTCCATTCAGACAATAGATAGGATACTTCAGTGCAGTCAAACCAAAGAAATAACATTTTTTTGTCTTTGGAATAAGCATTAGATCACACAAATTATAAGGAACTGTTATTTGTTTCTAGATAACATGACATTTATCTGGCGTTTGAATTCACTAGTACAAATAATTAGCTCATGTCTTGATTTCATCAGACGATAGACGACCTAACAAATTTCTGTAGTTTGAAAAATAAGACGACGGAGGAAATATGTTGTCTGATACCCCTAAGAGACGGCACCGTACTAGACTACAAAATTTTTGTTTATCAGATGACATAGCTCCTTTGTCGTCTGATTGCTTTTCTGGCATAGTGACCCCTATATTTACCGGCAAGGTTCGCCACCAAATGCTTGTAACAAAACAGGTGAGGATGTCCAACAAATACCTTATCGAAAGCACTCAACAGTCCGGTACTCCGATCACTAATAAATGTGATGACTCTTCCTTGGGGTTCAAGTAAACTCTTCAAATGCTTGAAAAAGAATGTCCAATTTGTTTCTATCTCAGAATCACAAAACATATGGCTAGAGGGTAAAAACATGCACAAACCAGAACACCAAAACGTCAGTCTACTAGTACCCAATAAACAAATTATTTGGGGCCAATAAACTACGAAGTTACCTTGATTTCCATTCCTTCCAGTTGCAGAAAGAATCTGACCCTTGTAAATGCTTTTACCAAACGTTCCATCAACATACAACACCGGCAAACAGAATTGGAAGCCTCAATACAACCTCCATAAGCTACGAAAAGCCTATGAAAATGATTAGTGGATGGGTCCACTTCCAACACAAAAGAAGAGCCCCGATTACTCTCCAAAACGGCTTCCTTATACCAAGATAACTTGCTGAATGAATCTGCATCAGAACCATAAATCGCTTCCTTAGCCCTTTGTTTTGCTTTCAAGGCAACCTTGTAGGTAATATCAAAACCATATGTTGACTGGAATTTACTCATAATTTCCCTTGGCTTCAGTGAAAGATTATAGCTAACATCGGCAGCAATGCAAGTCTTCACAACCTTGGATCCCAGAAGCTTGTGCTTTTGAGTCTTAACTACACCCTTACAAGTGTGAATATTATTCAACTCCGTTATATAAAGGCAACCATTGGCAGATGATGAAAGAGCGCAAAGATGCCTATCACTGCCTTCGGTTCCAACATTTGAACAAACTGCATGAATACGGTCCGAATTGTTTCTCAAAAACACAAACTCGAAACCAACTGCAATTGCATACTTCCTGAGTTTCTCACGGAGCTCAGCTGCAGCATGAAACTTCTCCCCAAGATGATGAATATAGGAACTCCACTTATCAGATGAATAAGACTTGTGAACTTCAATCCTAAATGCCTCCCCCAAATAATCGTCCTCATCAACAACTTCCGAATGACTATCCACTGAGCACGTGTTGCTGCAACTTCCACCAATCTTTAAAACAAAAATCTCAACACATTCTAACTTATGTATTCTAGCACGGCAGAACAACATCTGTAAATCACGATCGGAACGAAGAAAACATACTTCACAACCCAGTACTGAATACTGAAGCTCAGTAACATCACTTGGCAAAATTGGAACGTACGGGAAACGTCTTCATACAAGTTAGAAAAGCTCATACATTGATTCAGAGGAATCATATAACCTTTTCTAGAATAAATGCACCTAGCAACCAGGGAATCAGGCATACTGAAAGAAAATAAAAGAAAATAACTATTATTGCCCCCAATGATTTAAATAGAAATACCAAAACACGTCAGAAGCAGTTCCAAATTACTTTTAAACTAAAGAAAAGTATCACTAGACAACAAGTAGAGAGACTTCATAATAGTTAAGACACAATACTGCCCCCCACTACGCTTATTATTGGGACCTAATAATGTAATAAAAACTACCAAAACTCTTCAGAAAATGTAACAAATAGCACAGCACAGAAATGAAAAGATCATTAACCAACAAATTTAGAATCTGAGTAACAACTAGAACACATTATTGGCCCCAGTAGAAAAATTATTGGACCCCAATAATATAGTCTAAAGTGTAAAAACACCTCAGAGCCAGCTCAAAACTAACACGAAACTCAGATCAGCCGAAAAAAACACAAAGATAACACCAAAATACAAAACTAACGCAATGAACACAAAAAAGGCCTAGAAATTCAAATCATAACTGCAATAAAACTTCACAACCAGTTCAACCTTAAGATAAAGCTTAGATTCAGCAGAATTAGTTTGTTGTTAACAAAGCAAATCGTACACAGAAAGGACCTAGAAATTCAAATCGAGCTGAATATAAAACAATTACAGATAGAAGAAGCTAACCGCAATGGAGGAACAGAAAGAGGAGCTCCATCTCGCTCCATATGATAATCGCAACATATCTTCTCTCTAGGAATCGGAGTTCTTCTCTCAAAAGAAAACGCAGAGCTTCTCACTCTAGAAAACGCACGGCTCCTCTCTTTACAAATCGCACAGCTCCATTCTCTCTCTAAAATGTGAGAGCTTCAATCTTTCAAACAGGCGAGCTCATCTCTCTAGAAATTAGCCGATCCTCACTTTGGAAATAAAGCCGATCCTCTCTCTCTAAAATAGGAGAGCATCTCTCCCTAAATCTCGTTACTGTTACGAATTTGAAAGATGTCAGTTATAAAAGGGCAAAATCGTCAGAAATTAAGAGGAAAAGCAGGCCCGTTTTGAAAAGATGGGTAAATGGGGTTAAAAAGTGTAACTTGTTGTTTAAGTAATCAATCTCTTAGAATGTTTGGGTAATTGGGGTTAATTAACCCCAAAATTGGGTAAATGATCATTTCCCCTTTATTAAATGGGTCATGGCGGGTTGACTCTTGGCCGACCTACGTTTTTAATCATGTCGATTTTGAATTGTGTTATCAGGTTGTATCGGAATTGACAGCCCTACTATCCAATGGCGTAAGTTTTTTTGTTTATTGCTATAACATGGATAAAAGCTGTTATTGTTATTAACCATGATGGTAGAAGTGCTCTTCGTAAACAACAGTACTGTAATATGAGAAAAATTACCTTTCAGTAGCAATTGTTCAAGATGTCTCATGAAACTAGGTTGAATATATTTAATTGGGCTAATTACTATTTAGTACCTTGTGGTTTGAGTCCAACATCAATTCAATCCCTCGACTTTTAATTTCATCAAAAACATTCTTGCATTATCAAATCTCATCTAATAGGTCTTTCGGTCAATAATCCGTCAATTGGAGCCGTTAACTCGCTGACAAGGCATGCCATGTCAAATCATGTGGGCCCCATCTATAAGGCCCCATCTTGAATTTATTTTGCATATGCATGACATACCCAGAACTCTTTTAATTAGGAGAAAAAAATCAACAATTTATGCTACTGTGGGATTAGAGGATTATAGAGAAGATGCAGTAAAAGAAAATAGATAAGAATCTGGTGTTTTGAAAGTTCAGGTAGTTGAAGGAGTGAAGAAGAAGGATTCCAATCCAGGTCCAATACATCCTCATCTTAGCTTGCAGGCCTTATGTAGGTGTTTGGCACTCCATCTATGTTTGCTCAAAGTTCTGCATGGTTAGAGATTGATAAAGCTCATGATGGTTCGATCACTTTTGGAGCGGCACGATAATCAAATCTTAGTTTTCATTATTGTATTCAAGCTTAAATGCTTAATTGAGATCCCGGATGTAGCGTAAATTCTCTTAATCGCAGACATACTAAAGCAACTAGCCGTTCCGGCCCCGCGCTCCGCCCTCCGCCACCTCCCCCCCCCCCCCCCCCCCCCCCCCCCCGGCGCCCGGTATCATATATTTCCCTTTAATATCTCAGAATAGTTCACTTTCGGTATCTGTATGTGTAGTTTGCTTAATCTAAGGTATGGTTCCTATTACAAAGCGATAAACAAAGAGGAAGCTAACATAGTGAGGACTGCATGTCGTGTATCACCATTGCTCACCATCTTTTTCACCATGGGAATCTCAGGAACACATGCATATATTGACTAACAGATCAAGTCATGCCACACCAATTAATCTTAATTGTACACCATATTTCTTTCTCCAAGTTCATCCTTCATCACCATCCTCAGCTGTCAACATGCATTTGATTATACCTCAATCCACATTAGGAGCATAACCCCGAAAGGTATTTGAATGTTTTAGGGGGCATTGAGTAACATACAAGTATCTGTGATCAAAGGAAGTGATGAAACGACAGAGCACATATCATCATATAGCTAGCTAGGCATGCAAAGAAGGAATACCCAAGAAATTTGAATGTTCTTTGGTGCAGCTGATCACGTTTTTTGAAATGGGATTCTGGATCTTGAAAGATTTCAGGAAAGTTTGAACTGTTATTTTTTTTTACTTAATTTGCTATTGTTAATCAGATTGCTTGTTCTTGTTCTATATATTAGGATTTAGATATACTTTCTCGTTTATCATTTTCTTAGTCCTTTTAGGTTAAGGGTTTGTGTTCTGCTAGGTTGTGAGTATAAGTACAACAGAAAATTAAATCAACTAGATCTCCCATAGTCCTTACTCCTTACAAACAGGCAAATATATATGACATCCCATCAGTACTCCTTCCTCCTTCTGCTAGGTTCATTACCTCTGTTTACAAGTTTTTCTTGAGCGCTGTGGAAGAAACCACAATCCTCCCCCTCCCTGATCCTGGTCATGAAAATCCAGCTGTTTCTCAGTTTCTCTACAGCCTTCATATCTTATATTAACCCCTCTCTGATCAACCGCCATCTAATGTATGGTCTTCTCAAGTCAAAGACCATAGTTGATTATATATATGCTCATAGAATTGTTCCATTGTCGCAGGTTCGACATGAAGGTGGCCTTGTACTTGAAGCAATATGATCATACAACAGTTTCCCTGTATTTGAATCAATCATATGAGATTTTGTAATTTTCAGTGTATTTTGAATAGAATTATCAATCACTCTTTTAAGTACTTGTGAGTTAAATCCCCTCTGAGGTTTACCGTGTACAGAAAACCAAACATAAGGAACGGACCTTTATATTTCTGAACAGTATATATATTTTGATTTAATTGGATTGATTCTTATTATGACAGTTCTGAGCTCAGAGGCAGCTCTATCATACCTTGAAGAAAATCAAAGAGCTTATCGAACTTTAGGTAGGCCTGACAATATATTATCATCATGATTGTTTCTAGTATGGGCATGCATGTGAGGATCACAAAAGAGTGAAGGAAACAAGTATGGGAAGAGCCTCTAACTATAGTGATAGAGAGCATCCACCTCACATTCAAGTTGTAGGTGCTGTGCGGAACTACATTGAATGTGATGTGGTTAAGGTAAAAGAATTACCTTTTTTTTTTTTTTTCCTTTGGCATTGAATGTTAGAAATTCCCATACCGCGCGCTTTCATCATATGAGAGGTGAGAAACTCCATTGCCTAGGCTTTCTCGTTTGTCATTCGCGGGTTTCCATCCATATAATGAGAAAATTCATCAATGGTTGAAAAACTTGAGAACTAAGTCATTACGTAAAAGGTGAACTTAAACCGGCCGTATGTTCTAACTTGTCAAGAAAAATATTTGGTCAGAAGTCTTTTAGAGGGGTCTTCCTAGAGTAGACGTGGATGCTTTCTTTCTTTTTCAAAACTATTGGAAGGGAACTTGAAACACTAGCTAGAATCCAAGAGCTCTTCCTCAAAGGGCCAAAAGTTAATACACTTGTATTAGGATGCTTAGCTCAGCTTTTTACCAAAGTCAAAAAGAAAGAAAAAGTAGATAACAGAAGGGCTAAATATATGAACATTGGTAATAGACTTGTAGCAATTCCCATCAGCTCGGTAATATTCTTAATCTCTGATGTAATACATATGGTGTACACGCTTTTATTCCTTACTTCCAAAAGCACGCCAGGTACTAGAGTCCAAAACCAGACTTCAAAGTCAAGCAAGCGAGCAACCAACTTAGCCTTATAAAACCACACTCCTAACTAAGATCGAGTACAACTTCAGCACTTTTGTAGAAATCGAAAGCTATATGGCACCCATTACTACCCTTCTCTGCTTCATTCTCTCTCATTTTCGATTTCTCTTCACCCTCAGTACTATTTTCCGACATTCCACAACTTGGGGTATGATCAAAATCCTGGTTTATACACCCTTCGAGTCTTACCCTTTCTGTAAGCAATGCGCAGTCTTGGCGAAAAGATCCTGCTTAGTTCATCAATGTTTCGTCGAGATGGAAGAGCTAGCTGCAGGTGGTGTTATGATTCAGGCCATACTATGTTTTAACATTTATGATCATGATCACATATTCCCTGTCCTAATATATGAGGCAACTAGCTTTTCTATGTATCTTTATACCCAGTTTCAGTCACTGTTAGACATATCCAATGAGTTAAATCCCCTCTATGAAGGTTACAGAAAATATCGTTTGTATTGTTCAGAATGTAATGAGTTTTACATCCCCTCAATATTTTCAGACTGGTTTTTATTTTGAACTTAGAATCTTAGATATGTACAACTCTCTCCATCTAAGCATAAGGATGAAGTCATGAAGTTACCCAGAATAAAAGCAAACACTACATAAGACTTGCAAGATGAGGGTATACAAAATCAGAAACCAAGGGAGAGGGGCGAAGTGGATTTCCATGTCTGAGATTGTGGAATGTGGTTGACCAAGCCGGGGTCAACAGAGAACGAATTTGGGTAAGAAAGAAGAAGAAAATAGTGGTAATCGGTGCCATGCATATATGGATATCTCTAGCTCCTCTTTGGTTGTTGCCAAGGACAATCCGGAGTTGACTCAATTTGCCGTAGTGCTTGATATCTCTGAAGCTAGATCTTATCAATAATCGCACACCAACCATTACAACATTGCTTAGCTCATACATTCAAGTTACAGGTCTACTCTGCAAATTTTCAGCCATTTGATGATCGTTAAGGTATTGAACTACATTAAATCAATGAATGAACCGAATCTGTTCAACCTGAATTGTTCGTGTTCATAATTGTATATCGCAGTTTTGAATGCCTTAATGATTATCAATTTGGCTGAAAATTTACAGTGATGATCTACTCATATATACCTAAAACCTGAACGGTTAAGATGTGGATATACGATTGAAAAGTGAGTCTATTCAAGGAAATCCTTAGATTTTAAAATCTAAGGAGGTCCTTAGCATAGAAAGGCTATATATATAAGTTTGCTCAGGTGCGGATATCTGCACCTGAGAAAAAAGGTACGGATTTTCATTTTTGACCTACTTTTCGATCATATTTTCAAATCTTAACCGTTCTGTTTTTAGGTCCTAATGTATAGATCACCTCTGCAAAATTTCAGCCAAATTGGTGATCGTTAAGGCATCCAAAACTACAATTTACACGGACGAACCGAATCTGCTGAACTGGAACCGTTCCTGTACATTGTCGTAAATTGCAGTTTTGGATGCCTTAACGATCACCAATTTGACTGAAATTTTGCAGAGGTGATCTATACATTAGGACCTAAAAACTGAACGGTTAAGATGTGAAAATATGATCGAAAAATGGGTCAAAACTGGAAATCTGTGCCTAAGAAAAACTGCGGACGTCTGCAGTGGAGAAGAGCTGTATGTATGTATATATATATATATATATATATATATATATATATATATATATATATATCTCATGTGTAACAGTTTGATGTGTCTATCACTAAAGTGAGACCATGCGTGCTTTGCATAGATGAGCTGATCATCAACTTTCATACCTACGAAGTTGAAAGCAATACAAACAAATTTAATAATTTTCATTGAGCCTTACCTCATATAATAAGGTTAGAAACAAACTTATATGCTCAAAAAATATATAGTGAATAGAGCATATAGGAATTGCTCACTGATTGAAACACAAGATACTCATATATATCCAACCCAGAGGGAAGGGAGATCGTTTATCCAGAATTCAAAAAGTAACAAGCATCGAAACTTCGGATTTGAAAAGATACTACAATGAACATTGGATCGCATATATATGCACGAAGCTTCCGATTATGTGTTCCTATGAAGTTATGATTAAAACTTTAGGTTCTAAGGTTTATTATTTTTTTAACTTCGGGTTCAAAAAATCTACTCAAAACTTCAGGCTCGAGTAATGATAGTGAAACTTTAGGTTCACTAATTATAAAAAATATAACTTGTTTAAGGACATCTATATTATGTGTGAAGCCCAAACTCGAGTTACTTGTCTGAGTTGTAATAAAGTTAGTCTTATAGATATTGTCGAAGATATCCTAATCATTGTACAATTATGTTTCCTTGTAAGACTCTGATTCTATGCTTGTAATCCTCTATATTAAGAGGCTCCAATTCTCTTTGCTGTTCTCTTTGCATCCCAATTTCAGTTTTCCTAAAATACGTTATCAGCATAAAGCTCTAACCCTGAGACAAATAGCCAAAACCTAAATTCGAATACAAAACCTTGAAGCCCTTTCTGTCTCCACCTCACATCTTAAAGACATTGATCCCAGGAGTCCAGAACTAGTAACGGAATCCCAAGAATCGGCCGAAAAAGTACCAAACCGGCCCTGGGAAGCAAAATTCTGTTTTCCACTAGTTCACCGCTTTTCGGACCTCCGATTGCCACCAAATTTTGTCAATAGTAGCGCCTCGATCCCAGGATTCAAGAACTGGAAGCAGAACCACAAGAAATGGTCTAAAAGTGACTGAATCGGTCCCTAAGTGACTGAACTACAAGCAGAAAATAGGACAAAAGCTATTTAAGGGAGTTCCAGCCAAGTTCAAGCCAGCGACAGGCCACCTCCAGCCACTGGCGACCAGACCGACCTCCGGCTAATGTTTTCCAACCAGATTCCTGCCAATTTTTCTGGCGAACTATTTTCAGGTACTTTTTATCAAACATTGCCGCTTTCCGTACTTTCAATTTCTTTTCTTTTTCTCGGGGGCTTGTAACCTCCCTTCTTCTACCCCCTTTTCTTCTTTCATGGGGAGACCAGTCGAATTGTGGGGGTTTGTGCTAGTTAGTTGACACCTCTAAACTTAGAGTTTGTTGAGAAGATACGATTGACCACACGCATCATTGTTTCGATCTAATCCAATACCTCTTGGAATCACATTTCTTGGGAGCTATTATGCTCAGAAATTCCTAATTTCTTAGGAGCAACTATGCTAAGAAATTTCTATTGTTTTTGTGGTAACTTTTTTTGCTCCGAAACTAATCCTTTTTCTTGTTCTCTTTCAGGATGAGTAACCTGGACAAACTAGACTTTGCTCAATTGGGAACAACTGGCTCTGGATATCACAAGTGGGTTCGTGATGTCCGCCAGTATCTCAAGGCTCAAGGAATCCTAAATATGATTCTTGAGCCTAGCTCGGACGTGTAACTGTTGAACAAGGCCAAGCTTTGGAAGCAAATAGAGCAGCCTTGGAGGAAAATAAGGTGAAAGCCGTCATCCTAATGACTCGTCATATGGATGATTCGCTCCAGTACGAGTATATGAATGAAGAAGACCCCAGAAGGCTGTGGGTCTCACTCGAAGAATGCTTTGGCAACGTTCGTGACTCCCTGCTTCTTGATCTAGAAGTGAGATGACATAATCTCCACTTCTGTGATTTCAAGAAAGTTATTGACTACAATTCAGAAACACTTCGCATTAAATCCTTGATGGAATTTTGTGGAAAACATATCATAGATGTGATGTTGATTGAGAGGACTCTCTCTACCTTCCCCATTTCTGCTTTAATGGTCGCTAAGAACTATCGAATCGATGTTACTACAGGATGGATCACATGGTTTCATGAGCTTATTGGAGCCATGAATGTCGCTGAAAAGCATGACAACATTTTTGTGAAGAACTATAATTCGAGACCCTTGGGAACATAGTATATTCCAGAGTCCAATTATAGTTACGCCCCTAAGGAAGGGCGCTAAGAGTGAAACTGTAAATCTATGAACAATTCTGGATGTTTTGGTCCATATTCTAGCTCTATTGAGGAAGGTAGCCGCCAAAATAGGCAGACACGGAACCGAATATGTCAACGTGTAAAGGGAGAGGGAGGCAACGCCTCTGGCCATGTTGGTGGCTCTACCAATACTAAGAGCCATCCTAATAATGCTTTCAAAGTGTCTCAATCATGGGAGTCTGAGCAAAGAGATGTATGTCCTCAATGTGGAGCATCCGGTCATTGGGCACACATTTGTAAAGCTTGTGAAGATATTGTCACCGCCTACAAAGTATATTGTGAAGCAAGAGAAGCTCACTATGTGGAACAAGAAGATCAAGAAGGTGATCTTGGTGAAGAAGGTGATCTTGGTGATTAACAACTCAGTTGTGAGAGACATCTCTTTTGTTATCCAAGTTCAAGAAGGTGATCAATGGGATACCCAAAATATTTAGATGCCTCAGTTGTGAGAGACATATTTTGTTAATATCCCTTATTCTAACAAGGAGGATGAGTTTGTGTGGGGGCCTTCTTCTGATGGAAAGTTCTCCGTCAAGTCAGCTACCTAGTTTCAGTGTGATCAGAATGCTCATCCTGGGACTAATTAAGTTACTGAACAAGCTCTGGAAGCTCAATATCCCTCCAAAAGCAAAAATCTTTGCTTGGCTTTTGGTTAGGGATAGATTAGAAACCCGAGCGGGGCTTTCTCATTTCTATTCTGGTATCAGCCCTATTTGTGGCCTCTGTAACAATGATGTGGAGAATTTAGATCATATTTTTAGATCTTGTCCCAAAATTGGCAATGTTTGGAATTATCCACCCTGACACAAAATCTCTCCACTTTCCCTTGTTCTGTGGATTGGATCATTGCTATTTTTTAGAATGCTCCTATTTCTATTTTGGAAGTCTTTGCTGCTTTGTTGGCAAATTTGGAAAAATAGAAATGATGTCTTATTTAGATATGCTGATTTTTCTGCTGCCTCTATAGTGCATGCTTCAGCTTTCGTTAGTGTTGCCTACAGAGTCCATAATCCTCAGCCTGTTTCCCATCCAAGATCTTTAAGTGAAGCTATCAAATAGCATCCAATCCCTGAGAATTGTTTCAATCTCAACTTTGATGGTTCTCTTTCTGTGTCTAATCAAGCTGCAGCGGGGTTTGTAATCAGAAACCACCTTGGTGACCCCATTCTTGCTGGCTCTCGTTCCGTTAGCACATTCCCTATTCCTGTTGTAGAGTGTACGACTCTCAAGGATGGCCTGCTAGTGGCTAAATGGTTTAATTTGGATCGTATTATGGTTGAGGGTGATTATTCCCTTATCATCAAGGCTATTAACCGTAATTGTGAATCTCCTTGGACCATAAAGTCTCTTCTAGAGGATATTGCTGCTATTTCAAGCTCATTCTCCAGCATCTCTTTCTCTCATGTTTTTCGGGAAGCGAAATTTCTGGCGGATGCTAGTACTGCTACTGGCATTGGGTCTCCCTCAAGAATTTGGCTGAGTAGCCCCCATGTAAAGGCTCTTTCAGCTCTCTACCGGGATAAGTTTAGCTTTGGCTACCCTATTGGGTTCTCTTTGTAATTGTTCTTCCTTTTCTTCTAAAAAAAATAAGAAAAAAGAATGTTTCAAATTATATATAGTTTTATCTCGCTCTCTATATTTAGGAGTAGGATAGCTAAAAGTTATAATGGAGAGTCACTTAGGAGTTTTATGCAGCTGTTAAAATAGATACAAAGTTAAACATGCTCTCCAATAACTAAGAACCCAAAATAGAGTCTGTTAAAGATATTCTAAGACCAGAAAAGATCCAACTTAGGATTTAAATCCCTACATGTATCAAAATCTTGTGTCAGTTTTTCATATATATACCTCATCAGCACGATGCCCATCATTATATTTCATCATCCAAATCAGTTCTCTTTAGTACTAGCACTAACAGATGGTGACTTGTCACATTTATAGCTACAAAGGTTTCTTCTTTGATAGGATCATAAGTAGCTTCATAGTAATTGTGATACATGTAAAACCACAGAGTGAAATGTGTACAGGAAAGGAATTTACTAAAAGCATCATAATTTTCTAGAAGTATCTGAAACACTTGTTGTTTGTATGCTTAATGATACATATAGGGTCTTACCTCACTTATACTTAACTTCCCACCAAACAGTTCATCATATTGTGCAACATATAACAACTTCTCCTAATAACTTTTAGGCATTCTTCTTCTATGCAAAACATTCTCTTCTCATAACAGTTTAAAGACTTAATAACCTAGATCCAATTGTAGTCCATTTGCAGTTGCGAGTCAAATATTGACTCTCATACACAAAACTAACATGATAGATGTTAAGAGGTTGATCCCTTTCGTATCAAGTGATAAGGAAAGAACCACCAAATATGTTATTTACTTTGGTGGACTCTCAGTCATCATTATAATCATCCTCTACATCATGTGCTACCTCATGAATGTCTGCTTTTGTGTTGATATTCTTCCACACATGATTTAGCTTACAGTGTTCAGAATTTCATGTCAAATCCACCATTATATTAAACTTCAATTCTCCAATTCTTTTATACTTGTTTTGTGCAAGTCCTTTAATGCCAACATATGTTGCCCTTATATCAAAATGACAATTGTGGATTTAGAGATATATAGAAGTTACAAACCTTCTGAATCATAGTCTATACTCATGACAAGTGATCATTTTTATCCTCATGACAAGTGGAGGTTTCTTCAACTCTTTATTTCAACTTTAGCAACGTTTTCAATCATTAACCTCAAATAATTTTATATTTTTACTGATATGTCACTCTTTTGTGAATTTAATAAGGTGGATATGAAGCTGAGAAGTATATTTGGAAGTATTTATTGTTATTTTAATTTGTATTCATCGATGAAGTTACACCATGAGCTTATTCATTGATGAACTTTTATCTCCATGTAATTTCTATTTAGATTTTCATTTTCTATGTGAATTATAAATGAAAATTGCTCGAATTCACAATGGTCAAATATGTTGTCCGTCGATGCTTTCCCAGCACTTAAAGAGTGTTGTGGAAAGGGGGCTATTGACCGCTGATCCAATGTTGCTATTATTTATAGTTAGCTATTGTTAATTGAAGTGTAGAATATTTGTGCATTGAGAAAGACAACTCAAATAACTCAAAAATTACTTTATAATAAAACACAAATTGTAATTTCATAGTTCTTTCTATGGATCAAGAGAGAAAGGCAACTTAGAATATACAATAGCTTTTTGGGAGTTGAACTCACAACCTCCCCCTCACCAGGTTACTGGCATTGCTAAATGCTCCGCCACTAAGCAAGCTCTCCCGATCTCAAATACGACAGATGAGGAAGTGGCTAAAGAAGTCGGAGGAAGAAAGTCGTTGGGCAATTGTATGCCCGAGGGTACATTATTAGTATTATGAGAATTGGCAACATTGATAGGGGTCGGAATACACTTTTTTAGATGTAGCTATACTAAAGTAAGTAGTCGGCCTAACGTTCGGTTCTTGTAACCAACTTTTTCTTTCTCACTCCTTATGTTATGTACTTTTTCTTACTTAATCCATACTTTTTTACTTTTTCTGAAGTGTGGGGCAAAGGGTGCCCTCTACTTCTACTTCTAACTAAAGGCTAACCGCAGGCATTGCAAGCAAAAAGGAGCCCCCGCCCGTTTGAGTCATTGCGAGCCGGAAAGCGTACCGATAGTTTGAGTCGCGAAGGGGCCGCTTGCTTAATCACTAACCTCTCACTTACAAAGCGGAAACTATGTCACTAAACGAAATGGTACTGGGCAAAACCTTTACCAATGTAAACAATAATAATGCAGCTAAGTATAATTTACTTAAGATAAAAGATGTCTAACTACAATAATGACCCATCTTGAAAGATATCATAGATTAGATCTAACTGGTTGCTATTTTGGTTATACCAGCTCAAATAAAAATAGTCTAAAGATTTTGGACTTGTGAATTAAATTAAGGAAATGCGACTCACTGCTCATATTGGAAGAATGAGGGTGGAAGCATCTCTCCCACCAATTCCTTAGACTGCTTAAAACATGACTTGGACCTGCAGCAACGTCCTTTGTAGTTGCTAGACATGTTGCTTATGTTTACTCTATCAGCTATCTGGAATTATAGGAGAAGAAACCACACCTAGGGACAATGGTGTAGCCATAAATTTTATTTAAGAGCGTTAAAACTTAAGAAAGAAAAACACACGAAAATTACTAGTCTATATATTTAAAACTATATTATATAACTTTAGTATATATAAGTAAATTTAAAAAAAAAAAAAGTGAGTAAAATTGAATGAGTTGTCGACCACCTTGCAAATGAGAAGGACACAAGAAATAAAGAAAAACAAAAAGAAACGGCAGAGAACAAAGGAATAGGGGGATAAAAGAAAAGGAAAAACTCGACAGACCATTTTTTCATTGTCGATGTTTTGCCAAGTCATATCATATCAGCTTACAATAAAGAAAATTGGTTGAGACATTTTAAAATTAACTACTTTAGCTGAAATTTGGCTAAAAAATGGTTAGCATTTACTAAATAGTGGTAGATTAGAGCATCCGCAATGATACTCCCCATTTTTCCACTAAAGATACGATCGACCAAACCAACTGATATGAAATCCCCTAATATTAAGGGGACAAGCTTCTATGAAAGACTCCAAGGCACGACTAAAAGTCCAAAACTCCTCCACCCTAAAACTAGTTATTGTGTACTCAATGAAGATGACAAGACATTAAATGCAAAAAAAGGCTCACCGAGCTAGTCAAAAAGCTAATTCAGGCAGATAAAAATGAGCCCAGAACTCTGTCTAACAATAATGACCTAGGCCAAGAAAATCTTCTCCTAGTTAACAACACTCGTGCAATTAGCAACACTCATTTCATTGTCATCGTGTATCTCCTCCAAGTAGTGTGGTTAGCATGCTGGAGGAGGATTTAAAACTTCATCTATAAATTCCTTATTTAGTTCACATAATTGAGGGTTTGGGAAAAGGAAGTCCAAGGGATTAGTTTTCTCTTACTTTTCTTGTATTTATTTTGCATTAATTACACAATATAAAGATTTTTGTATCCTTGTTGAAAATATCTTCATTGAAAGTTTTTTTTTTTTTTTTTTAATTAGAAGTTGAATTCATTAGATCAACAACCAAAGGCTAGAGTCTACAAAAACTTACATAAGAAATCCAGCAAGAAAATCCGAACTACTGCCTAAGATAGAGCAAACCATTAAGATCTCTTGGACACTCACATTTAAGCAAAGCCTATATAAGAATGAACAAATCTCGCTCTCTACGGAAAGAAAATTATTCAATTAACCCTCATTTGTCAACCATGCAATTGTGGTACAAACAAGAACCTAGAAACATCATAGAAGACTCATAGAAGTTCATTCAAACTCACACAAGCTTAGTACCCTAGGAAAAAAAAAAACTAAACAACATTAAACTCCTTCCCTTGAGGCTTAGAGTTTGCTCCTTCTACAGCAGATACCTACTTTGACTGTTACGTCACGTACCTCAATTTACCGGTTTACTAGTCATTTGGATCGTAAACGACAATTACTTTTACTTTTTACTATGTTTTGATACTTTTAGTGGACCAAAAAGTTGACTTTTTTAAAAAACTTTTTCACAAAAGTTGTATAGGACATTAAACTGAGTTCATGGACATGTGGGGCATTAAAATTGGAGTTGCAACAAAGAAGTTATAAGGGTTTCAAGTGAGTGCCAGTTTGGTAATTATGCTGAAATCGTGTTCTATAAATAGCAATTGCTGACTTTCCATTTTGGGAAAGTCAGCTTCTAACCCAGATTTTTCTCCACCTCGTTGCCATGACTTCCCGGCGTTGCCACCGTTTCCTCCATTACCAAAATTGGTATCAATCTCTTTGTTTTGAAACAAGCTTTCCATTCATATATGTCTTACAACCTCTTACTCACTGTATGCGACGAATTGAAGAGAAGAAAGTACAACCCTTTTTCTGGTTATTTTCAAATTCCGGCCAACTCTGGCCAAATTAGATGTTGAGACTAACGGGGCTTTGTTTGTCTTGCCATGCTCTACAAACCCATCAAGTTTCACATCTCAATTCAACTTGAGGAAGGTGAATCGAAGCTTGGAAGATCCTTGGCAAACCCGTTTTCTTTCTCCAGTAGGTTCTCCGTTTTTCGGCCACCTCCGGCTACACCACCAATCGATTCTTGGAGCTGACACCATCCTCTTCTTAACCATACAAGTCCTTTACACCAATTTGATGCGAGGAGACCAAATCAAAGATTTGGGATTTCCAGGGGTCTTTGGCTTTCGAGGTAACTTCCGGCAGTCTCCTTTGAAATCTTACTTTATCGTAGTTGAAGAAGTTGTTTGGGATATTGAGAGGAAGATTTTGGCATAAGTGGTTTCACCCAATTTGGGGGTTGGCCGGCGAGGTGTGGACCACTGTTGGTTGCGCTTGGGGGTCGATTCTGGCCTCCTAAATTTGCTGGTTGCATTCCTTGTAATTTGTGGAGCATGTTGGTGTGTATTTTGTAAAGAATGGTGGAGGTTTAGTATTTATTGTGTTTTTCCGAAGTCTAGAATTTGGTTATCGATTGATGGGAATCCAACCTTTGGATATCCCTTGTTTCTATTATAGAATACTTAAATTAACAAATCGATCATAGTGGTGAAGTCTGGGTTGAATCCGGAAAGGGATGGAGATGTTGGTTTACGAGGGGTTTTCGGGTTGTGTTTTAAGATTGTATTTAATTTCCGAATCGTCATTTATGAGTTATAATAGTGTACAGGGCGACGTATCGAGCTAGTTCGACGAAGAAACCCGTATGCATACTCTCCTAAATCATACTATGAGTGAAATTTTGTTTTAAGTAATGATGCATGCATTTATTTCTCGAATTAATGTTTTACGTAATCATCATAATATTGGTCGAGCATATTATTTGGTTTTGGAATATTTGTTTGGAATATTGATTGGATTTTCCATCATGATTTCCGAATGTGAATTTTCTATGCTCGAAATTGGATTTATGATTGATGACAATTTTCGACAAATTATTCTCTGATGTGATTGTCAGAATTAAATATGTATCTTAAATATGTATCTATTAGTCGCTTTGAGATTTTGGAAATGTGATTTTTGATGGAATTATATTTCTTGTTTATTTATCGACTTTTGGTTTTGGCATTAGGAATGCATTGACGATGATTTCGGATTTGGTTTTGTTTTTTATTTATGATTTATAATTTGATCCCGCCTATTTTTTATTGATTTGAGACACGTCATTGATTTTATTGGAATTATCACGAGATTTATTTAGTACGGTTGAGAATTATACTCGTGATTTCTATGGTTAGATTTTGGGGAAGTTTTATGGTTTTACGGATTTACTGGTTTTTGAATATTTTCGTCCACCACACTTGGGTTGCTTTATTTTCAGTTCTTCTCTTCACGTAAGTTGCAGTCGAGGCTCCCCCTCACTTACTTTGTGTTTGTGGGTCGAAGTCGAGGATAATGCCTGAGAGGCTTTTTTGTGGTATGATAATGTTTGTCTTCCCCAAATTATTTGTTTGCTTAACCAGCGGGGCTGGCTTGTTTTCACGAGATTTCGATTTTAAAGAAATATATTGTTTTATAAATGTTGCATTCATCGAGGTTTTTTAAAGGATGAACAAGTGGGAAAGTATTAAAGCTTTGCTTCATTTAAATTATCTTATTTATTTAGTTATTTATTTTTGTCCATTCACTCTAACGTATGTTTTCAATACTTTCTCCTGGGCCCTTCAGTTTCAAAAGCCCAGTTTGCAGGCTAGATTAGTTGAGATCGATCCTACATGGAGTTGAGGCATAGTTGTCACTGCTTTCGCATTGTAGGATCTATCGATCATTTACCCTCTTTACTTTTTATTCTTGTATACTTTTTGTTTAGAATTACTCTGATAACCTGTGGGATTATTTGAGGTCGGGCGTACATGGAGTGGAGGCATAATTGTCACTGCTTTTGCATTGTAGGATCTATCGATCCTTTACCCTATTTACTTTTTATTCTTATATACCTTTTGTTTTAGAATTGCTCTAATAACTTGTGGGATTATTGTTGTTAAGTTGAGACTTGTTTAATGTGAATTAGGAGTTGTTGTGATTTGGGGAGGAGGGTGGCTCCAAGTGTTGAGAATGGTGTTTGATATTAGAAGTGTAAATATCTTTCTACAGGTTTTTGGTAGTCCACTTTTTTAGGAGAAGTTCTGTAAAATTTTTGGTCGAATTTCATCTAAAGAGGGCCCCGCAATGCCACTTCGGATTTCATGGTGAAATCTAGGGTGGGTCCTATCATTGACAGCTTCACAGGCTTTTTCTTCGACAAATTAAAAACCAAAGCCCTAACTTTGTTACAGGGCATGTGGCCCAAATTCTCCTTTCGAAACCCTAGGAGCACCACCCAAGAATTGGGCCCAAAGCAAAAAGGACATGGCAGGACACGACCCGCTTCTAATAATCGGGCAGTCAGTTGCTGTTGCATCACGACCCGAAACCACCACGACCCCAAACCATTGTCATTGGGCTATGTCGCGCCGATTTGATCCGGCTTTATTGGCCTCTAGATGATCAATTAAGGGAGGATAGCCTTCTCCTAGACTTTTCCATGTCAGTAGCACCCCTATCGTAGTCACCTCGCCATCACGGGCATTGTTAGCAACCTCACCGTACGCACGATTGCCACGGCACCGCGGATAGGCGTCAACCCAATAGGCAAATGCGCACCAACAGAAATCGATGTCTAATTCAATAGCAAATCTGTAGCAATAGTTTGGAAAACTCCAATCCCAATCAAAGCCAAGGTTAGGAACATTAGCCCTATTAGATACATAGAGGGAAAAACCGCACATGGACGCGCATGTGCTTCGCATGAGGGCGGGGATAATCGTCGTCGTCACACTCGGTTGCACGGGTGAGCGTCGGAGCTGCTAGAGTTCTGAGAGGAAAAGGCTTCTTTTTTTTTTTGTTGAAAACCATCCAATTAGGAAAATCATATAGTTTTCTCCAACATCTCAATAAAGTTCTCCATCCAAACTGATTATTATTATTATTATTATTGTTATTATTTTTAAAATTTCTTTGTCTTACTTCTCCAACATGTTATCATTGTTATTCTTAAACTATATACACCCCATCATTTCAAATGGCAGCCTCCCGACGATAATCAGGTTAAACTTAAATTTGATGGATCTGTCAAGCATGGAGTTGCTTCTACCGATTTTTGTATTTGAAATTCCAGTGATAATACTATTGTTGCGGCTGCTCGAAGAATTGGTAATACTAGAGTCCTAACTGCTGAAGCTACTGCCTTAAGAGACGGTTTGAACTTTGCTCTTCTGAATGATCACCCCAGTATTTGGGTGGAAGGAGATTGTAAACCGCTTATTGACTGTATTCTCAAGAAAACCCCCCCTCCTTGGCAGATCAAGCTTCTGGTTGATGACACTGTTTGTATGGCAGCCAAGTTCTACTTCATTAGATTTCAACATATTTTTTTGGGAAGCCAGCTTTGTGGCGGATTTAGGTTTTCGGAATTCCACTCTTTCGGTCTGGTTCCATTGTCTCCCCGTATTTGTGTCCCCAGTCTTCCATTTAGATTAGCTGGACGGGGGTTGTTTCGGTGGTTTTTCTTTGTAGTTTTTTTCCTTGTGGTAAAAAAAAAAAAATTGAAAAACTATATAATTATATCATGAAAATAAATAAATAAATGTAATATTCCATCGAAGACTCTTGAAATTCATGATTGACAAGTGGTACGTACTCACAAGTCATAATGTTTATAGACATTAGTCATAGTCGTCAGTCATCAGTCATGTTGTTGCAACCTAACAAGCCTATTCCAATAGTGCCCAATAATGCATACAAATTGGATCAAGTGGTCGAATGGAGCCTGAGCCTCCTCCGAGTTTATTTCGTCTTCTCATTCGTTTTCGAAATTTGTTTGTTTGTTCTTTTAATTACTCTTTACAGTACCTGTTCTAGTTCAAACACAAAAACAAGAGAGGGTGCAAGGTCATAGTCAATTAAGATTGTCACATGCAGATCTACTAGTTCAAAATCAGTCACAAGTCTGAGTAAAGACGTAGCTACACACAAGCTCTGGTGGGTCAAGTTTTGAAAAACGTTAATTTGTAGCTTAATTTTAATTTAAAAAAGTAAATATTAAAAAGTAGCCCACCCCAAATTTATAAACTTAGCCCATATATTAATTTACTTTTTTTGGTCATATATATATATATATATTTTTTTTTTTTTAAAGAGGATCAAAAGATTTCACTCTTATCCCAATGGTGACTCAAACCCAGGATCTGGATTCTTTTTTGGTCATATATATGTTATCTCTTTGCTTTTAGTATTTTATTGTATTTTTTTTATTATGCTTTAAGAGGCATACTCACATTAAAAGCTTGCTTTTTTGGGGGTAAATTAGGTCAGAATAAGAGTTTGTTAAAAATTATTATACAGATTCAATAATTAAAGATTTTCAGTTCTATTTAAGAACGCGTGATAAAATATGAATAAATATGTTTTTTTTGTCTTAGACTTTTGTTAACGAAAGTCTATCAAATGTTTTAATGTTAATTTTTTTTAATCAGTTAGCTCTTTGATTATTTAATATGTATTTAACAGTCTATCAAATGTTTTAATGTTGATTTTTTTTAATCAGTTAGCTCTTTGATTATTTAATATGTATTTAATATATGGGATAAGTGTAACGTCCCAAGTTGCATCTCACCAGTTTAAGCACGTCATAGTGCCGTGAGTCTCTAAAACATAAATCAAATGCTCGATTTACATTCTAGAGAACCGCTAGGCATTTTGTTCGAAAACTTTTTGTATAAACACAGTGGAAGCTACAAATAGTTTTGAGGTGAAAACTTGAGTTGCTAAAACCTATTTCGTTCGTCCGGAAGTTGGATAAGACTCACACGAGGTATGAATTTCAATGAAAGAGAATTCAACTAAATTTGACACGAGGCTAGATAACAACAAGTTCCGAAACACGAAGTTCGAGAAATAGAGTTTAGAATAAAGTTCACACGGTAATTTACCGAACTTGTTATGCACACCCAGCTCCGTCTGCTAATGTTCCGTCACCAGTGTACAATACCTGCATCCATACTGTTGTAGGGGTGAGCTTTCGTTCTCGCTGCTCAATAGGAACTCTTAACTCGACTAGGTTTAAAACCTAATAAATAAATCTTTGGCGCCCTACTATAAAAACATGTTTAAACCAAATATTTAAAAGAACGACAAACTTTATAAAAATACTTTTGACTTGAAAACCGATGCATGATACTCAATTGAATATGCGTGCTGAATCTTAGCTGATGGCCAGTCCCATAGACCCACTACGCGACCTTACTTCAATTTAGGTTATCACCAGATAAGCATAGCGAGAACGTCCACTACTTAATTAGACACACGTACCGAGTTCGTCATAACAATCGGAATTCTCAGACGACCGGTCTAACTAACCATCCGGAGGTTTAGGGAATCGAACCCAACGAAGTCAGTGCCCCTTTTAACATAACCAAACCATATCACTTAACATGCATCACTTTAACACAATACATAAGAAAACGACTAACCGAGGAGAGTCCTGAATCCCTACCTCGATTCCGATGCTTTCTCTCACGTACTCCAAGAGTCACGAACCTTCCGTTTCTCGGGTAACTAGAGTCTTAAGTTCTGACATTTCAATAGTTAATAACTCATTAAACTAAATTGAAATCTCGACGATTACAAATCGTACAATCAAGTTTTCCTGTGTTGACCAGTTTGACCACGTTTAAACACTCGCAACAAGTTCGATAATTAACCCAAATTACCGAACATTCACTTGGAGTTTATTTTATCGACCAAATATATATTAAGTGCACCGGATTTACTAAGACCACCCAATATACATATATAGTTTCTTTTCTTTACTCATTATCAAACCGCAAAATACACAAGCAAACTAATTTACTTCACTAACGAAAGATCTCCAATTTACTTAATAGTTACTTAATAGTTTTGTTGCATAGTAATTCGACGGAATTTACTAGGGACACCCAAAATCATAACTCAACCATTTTCAAATCTCCATAGCTCATTCTCAATGTACCATCATAAGCATAACGACACAATCGATTCTATGCAACCAAATTTTCAACAACACATTATCAGATTTCTTATCCATTTCAAACATAAACTCCAAGCTATCGAAACTACAACACTTCAAATCAAGACATACACACTTATTCTGCACATGCAAACCATACCGCACAACCAACCCAAATTTTCAACTTCCAGGATTAACATCCGATTATCACCTAATTCAAGGTCGGGATTATACCTTGGGAAAATCAAAAATCAACTTCAATCGATCCAAACTCTGTCTCCAGAACTCACTGTCGAGATAGGAATGGTGATGAACTGATGATTTTCAGACCAGCAACTCGACGAACTCCTCGATTGCTGACTAGAAGTGCAGTGGAGCAAGAGATGGAGCCCAGAAAGGCCGGAGAGGTCGCCGGTGACGAAGAACACGGCAAAGCCATAGCTACCTAGAAACGTAAATCATCAAACATCTAAATTGAAAAACAATTGCACAGACTTGAAGATCATGACGAGGAGAAGAGGTTTTATACCACAGACAGCCCATACGGTGGCCGGAGGCTCCGGAAATTGCAAAAGGTTACCGGTGAAGGTTCAAGCTTCTTGTCATCGGGTTTTCTTCTCCGTTCAGTGCATGGACGATCCAAGGATGCAAGGAGGTAGGCGACACCGAGAGGAAGTGAATGTAGGTGGATCTTGTTGCGCGTTTCCGGATCGCGTCAGGTTAGAAAGCTTTAATGCTCTCACGCCTGTTCTGGAGCAAGCTGACCTAGTCTTCCTTTCTTTAAAGAGAGATCAATGGTCCAGATCAAGCGGTGGGGGAAATGGATGGCTAGGATTGCTCCACGTGTTTTCTATTTCTTGAATTAGTTTCTCAAAATCCCAAAGGTTCGGACATCCATGATAAATAGCCCGGGTCACCAAATAATTCTCCGAAAATTTCCACGAACTCGTCATGTGTGTACTTTATTATCCAACTCCTAAATTGAAGATTTTACTTGGTGAAAATTTCTGAAAATATTTTTAAGTACTTTAACTTTTATCGAGATCGATGAATAACTTATCGAACTATTTCACTTAAGCTCGATAAACTTTTTCGGAGCTCATAATAAGGCTATGGTCTGTTAACCTTATAATATATGATGAGGTTTATTTTAAGGAAGGAATAAAACATGTTACTTATAAAAGTTAAAATTTTTTTATATTAATAAATTTTTATTAAAATTTTTTTTAGCCTACACCATTTCAAAATCCTAGCACCGCCGCTTTTTTTTTTGGTCTGATAACACCGCCGTTGAGTCGAGGAAATTATTAAACTTCAAAGCTGAGAACTAGCAAAATCAAAAGGTTCTCTACTCTAAATGCCCATCTCCTACTCAATTGCCCCCGCCATGCCACCTGTTGATCTGCTCAAAATTTGCTGAGATGGGATTGTCCTTTCTTTGCTGCTCAAGATTATGCTCTCCTAACCACACCTGAAAAGCCCAACAAGCCAACCAAAATTGCTCTTCCGATTTGGCCGTAAATGATGAAAACCAGGCTCCACTTCCGGCAACCATTCACTACATTTCCTCTGAGAATCTCAAACCCATTTCAGACCCTGATTCCAAGATTCCGGTAATTTAAAATTTTGGGGTTTTCATGATTCTTTCGACTCTTTTCCAATGCTTAGAGCATACCCAATTGATGTTACAATACATTTTGAATTTTTGATTGAAGGACTAGATTCAGAGGATTGGACTCAAGTGTGCGATTCTCTCAACAATGCTAGGCGTTTTGCTCTGTTTTACTCTGCTCTTTTGGTGCCTACGCTCTAAGTAAGTGTTTCTTTCCTTGGCTCCTTTTCTATTTTCTATTTGAGATTGATGGTTTTGTTGATATGTATATGCTGAATATATGTAGAGAGAAAGTGATGTTTGTTGATATGTATATGCTGAATATATGTAGAGAGAAAGTGATGTTGGTACCGGTTAAGTAGCCACTCTCATTGTTCTTCAATTTGAGATCTTTACTTGCTTGCTCGCTATTTAACCCAGTACCGATTGATTGCTGATAAGTGTGTGTTGTTTGCGCATTTGGACTCTGGAGCCTGGAATCTCATCTGGGTTTTATCTGTCTTGATTGTTTGGGGCTTTAATTTGGGATTGGGTATCTGGGGTTTTCACTTTGGCGGTTTGCAAATTTGGTTATTGGGTTTTATCTTGATAATTTCTGCACGGGGATTTTCTGTGGATCACAGAAAGGTTGGAACTGTGTTTCTTTGTTTGTATGCATTCCTGTATTGTTCTTTGTTTCCCCTAAACGCATGCAATGAAAATGAAATCGTAAATAGGCACTCCAAGGCCCTTGAAAATAAAGAGATGCATAGAATGAAATTAACTTCAAACATTTTAATGTTAATCTTTACAGTCATTTTCATTGCTAAGATTCCAGATTTTGGTCTTCGCATTGTAAAAGTTATCAGTATTTTACGTTTCAGGTGATTTTGATTTTGAAGCATAGGATTTAATCTTATTGAAGCAGTTTTATGCCTATATGTCAAAAGGAACGACCAGGTGCTGATTTAGTTTTCATGATTGGGTGGGAGGATATCAGCTGTTTGAGGGATCAACTTAAAGCCCATGGTTTTGCTTATAGGTGATCCCTAGCAGGGTTTTGCTTATAACCTGCCATGGGTCAGTGGCCACGTCCGAACAAATTTGTTTGTCTCAATATCTGCCTTTACATCAGTATTAACTCATGAAGCTTCGGGATATCATGGTACTCTTACACAGTCTCACACACACATATTTTGTTCCTTATTCCAGGTACCTCCATTTTTAGTTCGAAAGGTGTTCACACAGATATTATCCTTTATCAATGTTCAGTAATTCAACAGGTATCAAGTCTATGCGCATACATGAGGTTGCCTTTGATTGGTATATTTTTCAATACAAATATAATTATTTGTTATTATCCTTCATATATTTATATTTCTCTGTAGCCTTCTATTACGCCGAGAGTATTGTTCGTTTAGTAATGGGGAATATGTAGAAACTGGTTTGGCTGAGTTGGAGAATCGGTGCTATTGTATTACCTTGCCTTATTGTATTATAAACTCGTACAGTCTTACTGAATAAACGAAGATGCAGTATGCAGGTTCAGCTTGGGATGGACTCAAGCATATTAGACAAGCCATTGGATTCCTGGTATCTTTTAAATCTTATGTTATACCATTTCTCTCTACTTCCAGTAACAATGGTGCAAGCAATAAATAGTAAAGTTGTCCTGAAATTTTACATTTTCTTTTCAGGTCACATCAAAAACCCAAAAAGACACTTGATGAAATAAACCATGACCTGTGCTGAGTAAGTAATGTGTAAGCAAGGAAGAAGTAAATACATTGCATGTTGCTGTGGGTAATTGTCCGTGTAAATACTTTGGTTGCAATATTGCATGTCGCCCAGGCTTTTTTTTCTTTTTTTTTTTGATTGTAACATTGCATGTTGCTTCTTGAGATATTGAGGAATTCTTTGGTTATTGTACTTGAATTCTTCAAACATTGCATGTTTCCTTTCTCTGTCATTATCAGCCATACAGAGATAGAGCTGAAGTTTCAAACTGAAGCAAATTTAGTATATAGTGTTATTGTGTCTGTCATGTCGATTACTTTTGAAACTGTCTTTGGTTTGGGGCTTCCCTGTAAAGAACCTTTTTTTTTTTTTTGGGTCAATTCTGTAAAGTAGTTTTTTTTTTTTCAATATTTTCATGTCCTACTCTCCTCTGCTCTCTGTTCAGAAAAAGTATTGATCTTTACACTATTTTTGAGATTCAAAGAACTTAGAGGCTACTTTGCAGAAGAATCTAAAATTATATCTTTTTATGTTTTAGGGAAGTTTGATGGTAATGGGTTGTCTTTTGTTTAGACATCTCGTTATGTAATCCCATAATCTTATTTTGCTTTGGTGGAGAATCTCTTCTGTTTCACTTTTTGGGCCAAAGCCAATTGGATATTTGATTTGTCTTTTGTGGTCTTACACTTTACCCTGTTCTAGGCTTTAAATGCCAAGGACCAGAGTCACCCAGCTAGCAAATTCTGACTTCATTTTCGCATTGGCTTTTATTTTCTTCTGTCTTATGAACCGTCTATACTCAATCTTTTGTTTGATTACAAGTTATTGATGAGTTGGTTACATTGTTTGACAGGCAAATGTCCATTTCAGCTTCGGACCTCTGTGTCAATATCTATCTGTAAGCTACTTGGATCGCTGTCTTTCAGCGTATGAAATACCTGTAAGTGGGGAATAAGAGGATAACTTGGTACATTGTCTGTTTTATTGCATCAAAGCCCGTTGCTGATTGCCTTATTGTTTTCTGCATAAACCAATATGCAGAATGGCAAAGCTTGGACTATGCAATTGTTGGCTGTGGCATGTTTGCCCCTTGCGGCCAAAATAAAGGAGATTAATGTCCCACTCTACCTTGATTTAGAGGGCAGGCTTTGGTCTCATTTTAATTTGATCTTTCTTAAACTTTCTGATTTAGTTGTTTCGGTTCCGAAAGATTTGAGCTTTCACGCAGTTAGCTGGGTTAAAGTATGTACTCGAGGCCATTGAGAAGAAGATGTAAGCAGTTACTCCATTTATCTTAACTATTCTGATTTAGCTGCTTAGATGTAAGAGTTGTTTCCTTACTAGGAAGAACACTGTCTCAGCCCTAAAATGTTGCACTTCCACATTTATGTACGTGCAAGTTTCTAGATCTTCTGTTGAACGATTCATTTTTGGTTGAACAGAAATATGTTTTCACAACTGAGGGTCATCCCCTTCCGGTGTTAAGTAGTTGGCAGGACAGGCTTCTAGAAACCTGCATCCAAACTAACTGGACTTCAATCAAGGTCTTGCTTCTACCAAAGTGTGTACTTAATTACTCCAAGACAGTTGCTTTACTTTTACAATATGACTTTAAGTTATATTGTAAAATGATACCAGCTTTTATAATATGTAAAACTGTTAACATATGTGGTTAACATAATTTAAGAAGTTACTACTCAATTGTATATAAAATTCAGGAAAAAAAAAAACACAAACCCGCAGCACCGCTTTGGCGTTCTATCTAGTATTTGCAAAATTCCTAGCTAGCTCTGAACTAGATTACTAGAAAATGACAGAGTAGTCGGTTTTATCAAATTAAATAACAACCTGTCAATTTGTCTTGAGCTCAATTTGTTTTGATCCAAATCCCGATTGGCCCTAGGTTGGACAATCTCATTAACCTGGTTTCTTCAATAGCTGGCAAATCGATCCAATCAATCTGCATAATATATATGCAATACATATCAAAGAATACTTTTATGTTTTATTTCATAATGTTTAGTTATATATACTAGGGGTGGACAAACGTAGCCGAAAACCGAAAAAAACCGCATTGAAACCGCAACCGAGGTCGAAAAAACCGAACCAGAGAAAAACCGAACCGAAGTGCAAAAACCGAACTGAACAGAATCTGAACGGTTCGGTTTTTAGTTTCGGCCGAACCGAACCGAGAACCGAACTTATCTGAAACGACTTCGTTTTGGGGGATCAGCTGCTTACCTTATACGGCGTTGTTTTGAACACAGAGAAAGTCAGAAACCCTAACTCCCTAAGTCAGTCCCTCTTCTAGCCTCTCTCTTCGACCCATCGACTCGTCGAGGCTAGCTGCCGCTAGCCGAGTAGCAACCTGCAGCCAATCCAGCCATCCTATATTCCTCTTCCATTCGTTCATTCAGCCCGAGTGTCCGAGACCCAGTCGTCCTCGATTCCTCGCCGGCGCCCTGGCGTCCTCACTGTCGCCCTCGGAGCCCCTCGCGTCCTCCCTGTAGCCCTCCGAGCCCGAGACCCCGAGTGCCCAAGTCATCACTCATCAGTGCCTCACCGTCGCCGTCGCGTCCTCTTCGTTAGTTCATTGCCCTCACGTCCTCGTCATCGCCGTCGCGTCCTCGTCATTGCCCTCGTGTCCTCGCCGTCGCCCCGTCACTGAGGCCTCCAATGGAATCCGAGCAGTCACGGCCCGTTAGTGCTCCACATTGTAGACCATGGTGCTCTCGCCCTCGTGATCGCTTCCGCCCGTCAGTCTTCTCTTATAGCCGGTAAGCATCTTCAGTGATTTCCTAATTGGTTTCCTCTTTCTGTGATTTTCAGTCCCTATTTCCCAATCTCCTAGTCTCCTCAAGTCGAACTATCGAAGACAAGCTTAGTGCAGGTGGTTTGAAGTGTGAACTGTGAAGAAAAAATCAATTTCATCATTTGAGCTTTTGAGGTAACATTTTCTGACATTAGCCAATTAGTTTGATTTTGAGATTGAACGTTTCTGATTTGAAGCAGTTTTGAATTTTTGATACTTTGATGCTTTGATGGCATTGTGAATCGGTGATTAATGATTTAATGATTATAGAGCTTGAAAGCTTGCTGCAGACCTGCAGTTTCTGGTGAGGTGTTATTTGCTGTTTGTTTTACATGTTGTTGTGGAATTGTTTTTGAATCATTGTATAATGGAGTAAAAGGTTGTTGTTAATAGATTGATTCATTGAATCATTGAATACGGCAGTAAAAGCTAAATAGCTAATAATACCTCATACTAGACTATTTTTTATGCAGTAAGCTAATTGCAACTCATTGAATTTGAATAGGAGTGATTAGTAGCAAACATTATGAGTAGGTAATCTAAATCTACTGCTACTAGTACCGGTGGTAATCTGAAATCAACCTCTTCATCTCAGGTACCAATTTTGTTTCTTTTTAGTGCTATGGGATTTGGAATTGTAGTTTTGTGTTTTTGTTTGTTACCGCAGTTTATATGTTTGTTTGTTACTGCAGTTTCTGTTTTTGTTTCTTTTTGTAGTTTGGGTTCTGTTTTGCAGATGATCGTTAGTGTTGGTGAATCTACAACACCAAAACCTCCACATGAAGAAACTTCTGCTGCAACTCCAGAAGTTCAAGGAACTCAAGAAAGTCAAACAACCGAGCTTGAAGATGATGGAAGTGTGGAAAGCATCCTTGAGGCGTTGAAACGAAAAGAAATGTCAGATATTTGGAATCATTTTGAGAGGAATGTGGTGGATGGTAGAATTAAGGGTAAATGTAATTATTGCGGAGAATACTATACTGATCCTAGGAAGAATGGTACAACATCCCTTCTAAATCATATGGATAAGTGTCTAAAGTATCCCCTTAATATTGAGATGTTGAAAGCTAAAAGGCAAAAGATTTTCTCTTTTAAGAAACCAACTACTGAGTTGTGTACTGTAGATTGCACTCAAGAAGAGCTATCTATGCTATGTGTGGAGTGCATAATATTAGATGAGTTATCATTTTCTCATGTGGAGGGAGAGGGGTTTAGGCGTTTTATGGGTAGAGCTCTTCCTTATTGGAAAATTCATTCCCGTAAGACAATAGCAAAAGATGTCCTTAATCTTTATTTAGGGGAAAAGAAAAAATTGATAGATCAATTGAGTAGATATAGGTTGTCTCTTACAACCGATACATGGACTTCTATTCAAAACATTAATTATATGGTTCTCACTGCACATTTTATTGAAGATAATTGGGTGTTGCATAAAAGAATTTTAATCTTTTGTGTGATTCCAGATCATAAGGGAGAGGCTATAGGTAAGCTATTGGAGGATTGTTTGTTGGAATGGGGTATAAAGAAAATTCTCACATTCACCGTTGATAATGCTTCGTCAAATGATGTTGCATTAAAGGAGTTGATTAAGAGAATAGGTGATTGGGGTGTCCCTAATGCAGTGTTGTATGGAGGGAAGAATTTGCATGTGAGGTGTGTGGCCCATATTCTTAACTTGATTGTCCATGATGGGTTGAGTGTGATGAAGCTATTTATTGGTGCCATTCGTAATGCATTGAGGTATGTTCGATCCTCCCCACAAAGGCTTAATTTTTTCAAGGAATGTGTTGAAAAGGTGAAACCAGAGTGCAAAGGGCTTGTGATTTTGGATGTCCCTACTAGGTGGAATTCCACATTCTTGATGTTGGAACGGGCTTTGAAATTCCAAAAAGCTTTTGATAGAATGGTGGATGAAGATGGGGGTAATTTTTGTGCATGGCTTGAAGGTGCCAAGGGTGAAAAGCTAAAAGAAGTGTTGATTGGGAGCATGGGGGGCAATTTTTGGATTTCTTGAGACCATTTTATGAAATTACTTTGAAGGTATGTTGTTCTACTTCTCCTACCGCTCATAATACTTTTGGTGATTCACTCTCTATTTATGGTATCTTGCAAGAACAAAAGAATCCATGTTTGTGTGAGATTGCATCACCCATGCAAGTCAAGTTTCAAAAGTATTGGGGTAGCTTTGAAAGGTTGAATCACTATATATTCATTGCTATTGTTCTTGATCCACGTCATAAACTTGAGAAAGTTGTTGACTATTTTGAGATTCTAGATGGGGATATGAATGAAAATGTAGAAGCTAACACACAAAGTGTGAAAGATCTCTTGTATGAGCTTTACAAGGTATATGAGGAATATGGAAGGGAAAGTGGTGTTATTGGTGTTAGTCGTCCTTAAGTATCAAGTGAGGGGATCTCTTCTTCAAGTAAGAGTCTCACGGATTTAGAAAAGAGATTGAAAGAGAAGGAGCAAAGGAGAAGAGCAAAGAAAGCCGAGATCGTCAACAATGATGTGGATAGGTATCTTGGAGATCCTATTGAAAGAGATGGTGAAGGCTTTGACTTGTTGGATTGGTGGAGGGTGAATGGAGTTTGTAAATATCCTAAATTGGCCCGCATTGCAAAGGATATTCTAGCTATTCCAGTGTCAACCATAGCTTCAGAATCTTCCTTTAGCACGAGTGGTAGGATTATTGATTCATACCATAGCTCTTTAAGTCCTAGAATGGTAGAGGCATTAATATGTACACAAAATTAGCTTAGGAGTGAAAATGTGTATCTACATCATATGCCTACTATTGAGGATATGGAGTTGTGTGAAGAAGCGGAAAGAGGTAATTGTTTCTATTTTCTTAGTTAAAGTTTTTTGGATTAATGAAGTTGTAATATTTATGTTATATATGATTGTATGTGTTTCGTTTATAATGTTTATCTTTTTGTTATTCACTTATGTCAGTGTAGAGTTGCTTAAGATGCCATATGGAGTTGCAGTGGGAAGTAGTCGGAGTGGTATGTTACCTCCAAAGTCGAACACTTCATCTTCCCAAGCTTGAGATCATGCCCTATGCCCTCCTTCATATATTGATGGTGATGATTCATTTTTTTATGTTGATGACTTGATGGACTTTATAAACTTTGGACTCTATATTTTTTTACGATTTCATGCATATTTTCATATGTTGATACTAAAACTTGATGGACTATATTGTTGATGGATAATTAGACATTCAAAATTTTAGACTCAATTCTTTAGTAAGAAACAAAAAACTTCTGAGTTATAGATTTACAATATCAAAGACTACAAGAGGTATAAGTAGGAATGGTGAAATGTGTTTTTCTTAAAAAAAAAAAAAAACAGAAATGGGCCGAACTGAACTGAACCGAACCGAACGGCTCGGTTCGGTTTTCGGTTTCAGCACCTCAAAATCTCAAAACCGAACTGAGTCCAAGTTCGGTGCGGTTTTCGGTTATGACTTGAAATCGAACCGATCGGAACCGAACCCACCCCTAATATATACGTTTCTTGAAGTTCAATTTCTTTAATTTATTTAATGTAAGAAAATAAAATTGGACAGAGACACGTGCTATGAGAAAATATGCTATTCTCTCTGACTCTCAAAAGAGAGATATCTTGACGGGGCTAGCTTTGGCTGATGGCGGTCCTGCATCTTCGACTACAAAAGGGGTCATTCCACCTCTCTCTCATCTGCCTCTTGGTGGTGATGCCAGGTTTCCTCTACGGCGCCCCTTGCTAATAGGCTACGGCCTTTTTCTTTTCATTGCGGCTATCAACTGTGATGGTCGTATTGGTGTTTCTGGAATTGATCTGGGGTTGGTATGGAGGGGGCTCGATGGGAACTTGGTTTCTGTCCAGGAGATTGACTCGAGATCAGGGCTTGGAATAGTTTGGGTTTGGGAGCCAGGAGCTTTTAGATCCATGACCAATGCTGCTAGTCAGAGTGGTGGTGGCGGCGGTGAGTTCTTTGTTTCATATTGGGATGGCGTTCACTGGCCGACTGGTTTGCCGGTGATTTATCCTTGTTTGAGCGTTTACGACGACTTTGGGGCTCGTTGGGATGGTTAGAGGGGGGCTTGACTGTTTTCAATGGGCAGGCTTGGTGCTGTGGGTGTCGATGATGAAGAGCTTGCTCTTTGCGGAGGCAGCGGTGATGGTAGCTGAGGCGGCGGGAATTTCCTCCCTAGGGTTGCGGTTAACCCTAGAGCCTCTTGGTCTTGGGTCCTTGGCATCCTTTAGCTGATTCAAGCCCAAAAGGCTTTTATGGTCTTTTGGGTTGTTCTTTTTTCTACTAGCAATATTTAATTTTTGTATGGGTCGCATAATCTAGCGCTCGGTTGAAACATTTATTTAAACAGCTTCTAAGCATTTAGGTTTTGTTAGAATAATGATGCATGAATTTCTTAAAAGGTGGGTGCACTCCGGATTGCGGAGTCTTTATTTGTTTAGAATAAGTTGTTTGTAAGTCCTAAAGAACGACTTTTATTGTCGACTTCATTGGGGTGTGTCGTTTGATATTGCTTGCTGAATTATAAAATTAGGTTGACCTCTTTTGATTCAAAAAAAAAAAAAATTGGAATCAAGGATAACGATATATGACTAGAATTTTATAGTGATCCGAAACGTTGTATCCTCATCCTATCAAAATAATAATAATAAAAACAAAATCATAACTATTAGAACGTGTACATTTTGTTTTTTGAAATACGAAAGTGAGCTTTGTGCCGTATTGTATGTTAACCGACTTAAATCCACTATTACTTTTTGTGTTAAATTGTTATGTTTGTTGCATACATAACCATCAGCTAAGACTTTTGAGGAGTATATGAATTTTTGAAACTAAAACATCTGATTTAGCAACAATATCAAAGCTCGAAAGAAGTTGGGAAACTTATTGTGATTAAAGAAAACAGAATATGGCGCAGACAATAGATCATATTTTACAAAATCAAGTACTGTCCAATTTCTGAAAAGATTGGTCAACCATCAAAATCAAACTAGTTTTCAAGCTAAACCCACAAAGCTCAAACAACAAAAAAATAACCCTGAAACATTTAAAGGGTTAACTAATGATAAGTCTGAGTCTAACCACAAAATTCGAAAAAGAAATAGGCTCATTAATTTTCACCTACGACCATACAAACACCAAAGAGCCTAATTCTTTTATTATCACCATTAACTTGTGGGATTTCATCATCAATAACTTCTGCAATTTGCGTCTTAACGTGATCTTTCTCCTCTCCAAATTTCTTGGCATGCAAGGGGGTAAGGGCGGGAGAAACACATTGGCTAGCATTTTCAACAATAACATCAGAACTTTCAGCCCGGTCGATTTTAATCATGTAGAATGACTTGGTCTCCTTGTCTCCTTCTCTAATGTGGCACTCGTAGAACCTGATGATGTCATTGGCTTTCAAAAGACTCTCCTTTACAAACCGATTCCAACCCCGGGTGAACACAAAGCTTTGGCTGCTCTTCCAATAACAGTACCTGAACTTCCATGGCCTCATGTTTTCATCATAAAATGACAGCTGCACATCAGGCGTCGGGTTGTCATCCAACCCTCCCTGCATGGATTCATCAATACGAGGAAAGTATCTAGTTGCATAATTTTTGGGTATGACAAGTCTGTTCAGCTTACCAACATCACTCGGCGTCAGCTCTTTTTGGAAGAGTTGTTTGTGCAAGATATCTCTTTTGCTTTGTTGCACCCTAGCTGAGTTACACTCGGCCATTCCTATTTTTTGCATACTTTCTGCTGCCTGGCGAGCCATGCGAAATTCTAAAAACCTAGCCTGGTAAGTCCCGTCCTTGATCATATTGAGAACAGTTTCTTGGCTGTAGAGATTCTGAAAGTATGGCTCTTGATCAGTGACCTTGGTCCATGCAAAGTTCCTTTGGCACTCTCCGTTGCGAAGCTTGATTGCAGCACTATCATAAGCCATGGCTGCATCCACCTCAGAATTGAATGTTCCAAGCCAAACCCTATTGTGATTGGCATAGATCTGAGCACCCCAGTGGCCATTTTGTTGCAGCACAACTCCTTTAAATTTGGTATTGGCAGACAAATTGCTGCTCCCATGACTCAAGCGCTTACTCTCTTGGACCAAGAAACCAGTGATGCTCGAAAGAGAAGCTTCTGCTTGATGTGTCCTCTTCTGCCTTGTTGTCGTGCCTGCGTTTGATACCATGCTTGACAAATCCTCTTCCATTTCCATAGCCATTCTACATGAGAAATCATGAGTATTAATAAGAAGTTTGGACTTCACAAAAGTGAATAATGTAACAAATAATAGAATAGTTGTGGATGAGATACAAATCACATTAAGACTAAAGAGAAATTAGGTACAATTCGGTTCTACTTCAATGGTGCATCACATATTGTCCCTAAAGCTCAATCAAGGCATATAATTATGAACTGTGACCAACTACAAATCTTGTTTCTTTTTCTAGGGAAATTCTTCTTCTGCCCAAACCCACCTACGTACTAGGCCTTTACATACTTGATTGAAGTTATAATTGTTGAAACGGTTACCTTGCAACTCTGATTGACATATGCAGATTAAACAAAGAGGTTTGGAAATCAAAATTCTAAAAGACCAGCAATAATAGAAAATATATTATTACTATAGAGTAGTTAACATAGAAGGAGATTGTTGAAACAATTACCTTGTCCAGTCTGGTCGATCTGATGCAGATAAACTGATCCGTTGCTGCTCCCAAAAGCCAAACAAAGAACATGTGGTATTTTGTAAAGAGCAATATCTATGAAAAATAACCAAGTACCTTGGTAAAGAAGGGCAATCAATGACATATTGAAGCAAAATCTGGAAAGTAATTCAATGACTGACCTGTATAAGGTAATATTTGTAGCAATGAAAATCTCAATAATGGCACGGAATATATTGATATCAGCCAAGAAAAAGTAGGAATGAGTAGTTTCCATATTCAGCCAAGCTGTGATTCCTCCATAAGTTAGGGTTTATGTTTCCTCTAGAGATTGTTTGTCAGGTGATCAAAGGCACATCTAAATGTGTTTTGAGATCTTTTTGATCCCCAATTTTATGGAAACTCAATTTATACTCGTATATCCACATGTTATGATGAATATTACTTTTTTTATGGAGTAGGCGCTGGTTGACAGAAGAAAAGTAAGGATGCAATGGGTTATTTGAGCTTAATGTTTATAGCCATATATTAATCATTCATAGTAGAAATTAGAAAACAAGATATGATTAATTAGACAGTGTTCCAAATCCCAGGTTGGGGAAGTGAACAGATTATCGCCCATTTATTATTGTTATTATTAGTTACCATCATGTTGTAATCTTAGAAGTATTGGAAAATTTTCAATAATCAATTTCTGATTTTAGTTGTCCAGGCACTCAGACCATTTACTTGAGCAAAGAGGGGGCTATTTTTTATGTAACTTTCAAAACGCTGTAAAAAAAAAGTAGAGAGATTAGAATGATGACTCCCTAGATATTGAAAAGAATCTATAATATACACACATTCATATATTGATTGTCTCCTGCCAGAAAGTCAAGTTTTTGTGTTGTAATACTGTTAGTTTTAGTAGATTAGCTTGCAAATAAGACGGTACATGTAAATAGCCTTCAAGGGTCTCTCATGTGAAATGCAATTTGTGATTGTGATTGGCGGAGAATCAGGGTCAATCCTCGTTATGTCGATGGGAATCAAATCAGAAAAAATCATCATAAATAGTTGAAACAACTTTCCAAATGTTGCTTGGAAAACTAGAAATAAGCATAATCACAGCAAAGACTGTGCTATGTAACAGCCATGTTAATCCTGCAAATTAATTAGACCTGCAAAGTATGCATGGAATTCGATGAGGAAGAAGAAGCCAATCCATAATAACCTTCAAGTTAAGAAGTGTTAGCCATTGATTGATAGTTTTTATCAGTTTAAAATTTGAAGAGCAAATAACCTTTGAAGAAGTCCAACTATACACTTTGACCTGTTAGTAAATTGAAATTGGAGGGTAAAGACCATCATAAGACATGCTCGTACTCATTACACTGATAAAGAATTGTTTAAGAAAGTACATTAATTAATATAAAACATAGAGGGCTCATTCTCTTATGTCTCAGCCTCTCCAGAACTCAAGATCTCGCTCAACAATATTAGGGGATGTCGGCACGAGAGAGAAACAGAAGAAGAAACCAATGTTTGTACGAAGGTGGAGAAGGATACGAGGTCAATGTAATTGTTTATATGTTGTGAAATGAAGTACTGTCAGTAACTCAGTATGAACATAGTTTTGTTTGATTTGTTTGTGCCGTTTGATAGATCTGTTTCGATGTGGGTGTTAATGAAGCTCTTTCGCTAAAGCTGGCCAAAATCTGATTTGAAAACATTATTCTCCCTCTTCTAGGCCCTGCAGAGACCGCTTACTGGTAAGCAGTGGACGATCTCCTCAAGTAGTTAGTGATTTTTGTCTATAGTTGACTAATATGGTGTCTACTTTTGTTAGAAGCTTGGAGTCGAACGAATTAAGAGGGTATTACCAACTGGTACTTCTTTGAGTGTTTTTGGTGAGGTATGTTGTTGCTCAATCAATATTATACTGTAAGTAATTAATATTATTTTACATGCAGATTGACAAAAAGCTAATGATCAATGACTATTAGTGTTCAGATGATATATATCGGTTTATATTATAGAATTACAGCATAGACCAACATTTTTAATTTGGTATGTTACCAATTGGATGATGTGCATGTATGTAATCTTAATCTAACCACATTAACGGTTTCCACTTTTCTTTAATGACCGCTGTTCCTGTGAAATTTGGTATGGTATACACTCCTATAAACGGATTTTGGTTTTAGCTTCATAATCTCAATTTGTTTAAAGGACATTTTTTTATTGAAATTTTGCTCATTGAAATGTTATGTTGTAAAGCAGTAATATATCCTATCCCTTAATTTTGTTTGTCATTACAAAAAGTTTTATTATCTCTGGGTGTTTCAAATTTATGTTCAGGCGTTAAAGAGGTTCCATCTTCATTGCACATATACGTGTTTTCAGCACCCAAACTATTATCTCTCAGTATCTGAGAGCAGTTGCTTGACTCTGAAAGGATTTGGAAGGTTAAATTGCCTTAGGTCATATGTTCGGGCTTTGGGATTAATTTGGGTTTGTTTTGTTGATAACAACAGGTGCAGAGAGGGAAACTTTATGTTGGATATTATGTAGCTGTGAGGTTTTGAGCTTCACCTGAATCTTTTCCCTTATGATTTACTTCTAATTGTTTTCGCACCCTGAACAATATCTCTGCTCCTATAAGTTAATAGGTAAAAATGTCTTTTGTTTAACAGGACTCTATAGTATGGGTGGAAGCCTTGATCCCATTTGAAAAAGGAGAGCTTCTTAGTACCTTATGGTTCCTGTTTCCTTTCTTTCATGCTTTACATTAAACATCAGTACTGACTGTTTCATTTGTCTCCAGGCCTGGATGATCCAATCCAGCATTCCAATGTATGTGCCTGCTATGGTATGTGAGTGATATGATAATAAAATCTCAGAAGCCTCTTCTTCTTGGCCTTCTAGGGTCTGGAACAAGCACTGTCTTCAAACAGGTACAGCCTTATATTGTGATTGATGTCTTTAAAGATTGTTGGTAAGACTTTCTCTGTCCATTTGAAATTTCATATCATGGGCTTGAAAATAGTCTCTGCACAAAACATTGACCAAATAATGGCTATTTGTTTAAGGTCGATATGGTCTAGGGATGTCCGCAGTTAATTGTGATTAATATATTTTTTTTCTTTTTGGCAAATTATCGTCAGGGGATTGAGTAGTCAGGAGTAGTTGAAGCCCCCGGACTATATTACAGAAACATACCCGCTGTTGTTACAATTGCAGTTGGCCAAATGGTATGAAAATGATATTGCAATTGATTGCCAATGTCTACTAATTTTCTCCCTGCTTTGTGTTGTTTATATATTGCAAATTACTTTTTTCAATGCTATTGGTGATAAATAATTGTTACCTCTAATTATTTTTTTGTGTGCTATGTATGATTATGTAGATGGATACCCATTTGAATGTAACTTCATTACTATACGGCTCATTGCCATGCCATCTTACTTCCATCAGGCCACAGATTGCTGTTATCGATCATTTCGAATGGATTCCAAAAAACCGGCCACTTGCTTATCAGAATCAACTATCTAAGTTGGTTTCAACAGTAACGAATAGTAAACAAAAAAAATGAGAAACAAGCTATGAATGAATACCTCCTGCTTCTTCCTTTTGTTGTTTCTCGAATGAAATTTATCTATCATAGTTTAGGTGATTTGAGGCTGAAGAGAAAGAACACATTGATGATTACCTAATTCAGTTGAAAAGAAGATTCATGCACAAGGAGACTAAGGTTGATCATGTTTTGAACATGCCTTTAGCTAACTATTTGGATCACCAGTTCAGTTGAAAGGGTATGTGAATTGTTGAAGTATGCACCCTTAGTTTCATTTTTCTTTTCTGGATTTTGTTTCTTGACTTTCTTCACACTGATGCTAGAATGTTTTAAAAGTCTTGCAATTTGCCATTAAAGTTGGATAGTGGGACTGTTCTATATTGAATGGTGTTACTTCTTATTACCATTGATCACCTGCAGATATATTGTGTCATCTGTTGATGGTAAAATTTAATATTTTTCAAGAAGGCAACCGTATTCTCTTAGGTCTGAATTGTGGGAAGCCACTACTGGAAGTGCTAGTACGTATTTATGTCCCCCTGCCGTTTTATATTCCAAAAGGCTGAAACTATGTTCAAAAGCCGTGATTGGGTCCTGCTGGAATTTGTTTGCTGTGTTTTTGAACATTTGGTAGAACTATGGGCTTATTTGGAGAGACAAATGATTGAAGAATGTCACTCACTGTGCTATGTTTGTGTACTAGTAGCTTTTTCTTTTTCAAGGCAAGCACTTGACATTTTGCGCCGGAGGATCAGTGGGCAATTGTCTTGCCTCCTCTAAGCTGAAACACATGCATTCATTTTAGGTATAGAAGCACCTCCCCTACTTAATCTTTTCATTTAATCATTCATATAGCTGAATTAATAATTGAATCTTCTGATTTTTTCTTATAACTAAGAAATCATTGTTTTCACATGTTTCTCAAACTTGGTTCATATGGTATTGGTATCTAACAAATGCAAAGCATTTTGGTTGGCAGGCCAATTATTGGAAGTATCCCCTTGCAGTATCTTAGAAGGTTTCTTTTGCACCGCTGAATCTATATAAACATGAAACTTGGTAAGTTCTTATCAAAATCTTGCATTACATCAAGTTTTTGTTCTCATATTTCTGTATCTCTTGAAGTTTCATTTTTTTTAAATATATATTTGAGAAGATTTTCATAAAATATATATTGAATTACTTACGACCGTACTAATGTATAATTATTTATGTCTCGATCTCTTGAAGTCTCATATCATTAACTGCAGAGAGCTAAAGAACTGGTGTTTGGCCAATTGAGTTTAAGCCACAATCCTGATTATAGCCTTTTGATCACAATGAGATTACTCTAAATTCTGGGGGATTACAATCAGCAAAATGGATTGGGAAGAAAAGTCAGAACAGGGTTTTGTTTGATTTGAAGGACAATGTGGAAGATGCTGGTCAAGATGATGGAATTCATGACTTGACTACAAAATTTGATTGTTCAAAGACTGTGTGGGTGATTTGGAAACCTGTAATGAAGGTGAAGTCAAAGGTATATGGTCAAAGAGAATTGAGTAAAGTGATAATAAACGCATTTACATTTTTCCACATAACTCATTACAATAAGGATTCAGTTCTCTGTTTTGTTTTTTTTTTCATTTTGTCAAAGCTTTGATTATTTGTGTTGACTCTTTCTGTCACTTTAAGAAAAATTCATTTATTAGGGGACATATGAAGAAACTGGTTATGAAGAGTAAGGTTTTGAAGCATTGTGTGATTTTTTTGATTGGCAGATAAATTGATTCTGGTGTTTAGGGTTTACTTATAGAGTAGAAACTCAGTTGGTGTCACTACAGGTTTAAGAAAGATCTGCTTCTATAAAGGTAGTTATACAATTTGATATAAGTTAGGAGGTGAAACAACAATGAACAAATGAACAATACAGACTAGACATGAAAAGACGTATATATCAGACTATAATGCAAAATGTCCAATATCAGAATCTATTAGCTATTATTAAAACAATAACAAACAAATGAACAATACAGACTAGATTTAGTACAACACAGACATATTAGACTAAAATGCACAATGTGCAATATCAGAAATTCAATTTTATATATGTTTGTTTTGTAGAAAGGAAGAATATCACAAATGGTCACTCAACTTTTACCTGTTCGACATTTTGGTCACTCACTTTTTAAATATATTATTTTGATCACTCAACTTTAACTCTGTTCTTCACTTTAGTCATTCCGTTAATTTTTTTTCCTTAAACAAAACTTTATTTTTCAAAATGTCCAGAATATTTTCGTCCACCTAATTGTGAAAACTTGAAAAATCTAAATTGGAATGATTGGGGGAAGTGATTAAAGTGAGACAAAATGCCCATTCAGTTACTAAAGTGATTGATAGAGTAATAGTTGAGTGACCAAAGTGATATATTTGAAAATTGAGTGACCAAAGTGTCAAGTGAGTCATAATTGAGTGATCATTTGTGAAATTCTCTCTTGTAGAAAACTGGAAATTGAAATACTAGAAACAGTTTTGACAATTTTGTAAAGTAAATGGTCAGTCAAACTTTGTTTTTGAGAAATAGATAATTTCAATAACTTATCCATTGCCAGAAGACATATATATCACAAGCTGTCTCATACCAACAATTCTAGATGGCACAAGCTGCCAAGCAAATGACAAGTGACCTACATTGTAAACAAATACTCACACTCATTAAAAGTGCCTAGCTAAATGCTCAAAACCCAAACTATCCAAGTTCTTGCTATAGCAACCCTACTTGCCTAGAGAACTCAATTAGTGTACGACTAGAGTAGCTAACTTACATAGCACCAGACTCTAAAACAAATGCTAGGCACAGAAGTAGGAAACGTAAAGTTTCCCCTTGCCCTTAGCTTTAGGGCCAACCTCCTGAGTAGTAGTAGCAGCAGGATAAGTGAGACATAGAGGAGTCAATCCCACTTTCTTGTGAGGCCGGGAACACTTGTTTTTGCTTCCAAGCGGTCTACCCAACCTCTTCTTCATTGTCACAAGCATTGTCACAAGCGTAACATCATCCTCAGGTTTAGTCAAGCTAAAAGCATTCGCATGCAGGGTGAGAAGCTTACCTCCCAAGGTAGTTTTGAATTTCTTAGGAGCGAGATCAGCTACCTCTTGTCAACCTCTTTTCTTGTAGGTCAAAGTTTGTTTCTGCACAACTTGCAAGGTAAAGGCCGGTTGAAGATCGTTTGTCCCTGATTCAGAAGGTTCCATCGAGATCACCATTTCCAGCAATACAACCTCTGATCCATGCCTTCCAAACCTCTAGGCACAGTACCTTCAGGAACTGCAGGTTCAGTAGGAGATCGCTCTAGGCATCGAATGACTAGCTTCTTCTTTTTCAGCAGGGAAGAAGAAGGCATAGGTAGATCACGGGAATTCTAAGCAAAGAAAGCCAAAAGCACCACTAGAGGTAGAGGGTCCGCCACCAAATTTCAAAACCCTAGGATCAGAAAGAACAATTGCTCCTCACACTTCACCCCATAAATGCGTAACCATGCCACACTGAGGGCATCTACCCTTAAGGTGCTTAAACTGAAACTGCAGAATGAGCTCTACACCAGGAGCCAGGAAAACCCTACGCACGAAAAGAATCGGTTTGGAGATGTCATGAGAGAAGAAGATACGTACAACCTCTTTGCAAAAATCTCTCTTATCGTATGATAGCCTCCCAGGGGGTTACCGATGAAGATGAGATTGTCAAGTTCCTCATAGAGAGGAGGGATACCTTAAACCCTAACCCATGTCCTTACATGCTTTAGAGGGACATCAGTGATTGGGTGTCTCCATCATACTCCTCCAGACAGACCGGAGCCCGATCATAACACCATACACCACCCCTAAGCACCTTGTTCCGATCTCTGACCAGATCAAAGGAGAACATGAACCTGTTGTCCGCCTTTTCTTAGATGTGGAAGTCCTTCTCCACCATCCAAGTCCGGAAAAATTGAGATTTGAAAGCATTGGAGTCCACCGGTTTGCGGGTGAGTGGTTTTCCGAGAAGAAAAGATTGAGCAAATAGACGAATTGGACCTCCTCTAATCTTTCCCATATCTGGGGCTTTACCCCATTTAGCTAGCGCCAGAGAGGCAGCAAAGCTGACAATGACGGCGTCGATTGAGGCCATGGAGCAGTGAAGAAGAGTCAAGGGTGGCGGTTTAGGAGAGGGTCGCTAGGTTTCAAGAGGAAAAATCTCACTAAATTTTTTATGGTGTCAAACTAAATGGTCAGTAAACCTTAAACACCATTAAACATTTTTAACTAAATGGTCTGTAAACTTCAAATTTTATATGTTTATCTACATGAGTTTATCTTTTTTATTGTGTAATCAATTAATGCTCAAGTGTATATATGTTTAATTGCTTAGTAAGATTTATGTGTTAGTAAAATGGAATATATTCTACTCACAGTTGTAATGTCCAAATCTTACAACTTTGATTTCAAAAATCTTTGATTTCCTCCGTTTGCATTGTGATTATGTGTTCATGTGATACAGTGATTCTTTTACTTAATCCAAGGTGTATGTAGTGAGACATTAGTATTTTCTTTCGAACTTCATTTGAATGTAGGAGGTTAGCTTCGGAAATTAACTATATGTAGGCAGTTGGCTTCAGAAATTAACTATATGTTCTTTCTATTAGCTTTGGATTTCATAACACTGTCAGAACCTATACCCATACCAACAGGTTAAAAAAACATAGTCCAGGGAATGACTTAAAACATGCAATCAAATGGTGTTTTTATTATTATTATTATTATTTTTTTTTATATTTTTTTATACATATTTCTCGGATTAAGCTGTAATGCATTCATGTTAAGATATATGTTTGTAACATCTTAGGCCACAGTACATATTACGAAAGAAAAAAAGGCTAATATGTAACTTATAGTTGGAATTCCTAATGCATATTTGCAGCATCAAAAATTTGTACCCTGAAATTGAGTTAACGCCTGTTGCATGTTTCTTTTCATTTGCTTGATATGTCTATCAGGTAAAATTTTCCTATTCTTCGGTTTTGGTTCATGTATGTGTCGTATCTATTTATTTAACATTATAAATTTTTGTATCAATATGTTAGCTTTTGGAGCAAGCACTGAAATAATATGGTGATGCTTTGGATTTAGCAATAGAAGTTTAACCAGCTATACTTTAGTCAGTAGCAATTGTCCAATTCCAGCTTGAAGGTATGGACAGTTTATTTCCTGTTATTTTTAGTAAATATATTGCTTGTTTGTCTATTTATCAATAGTGGTGCTCATTGTGAAACTGCCACAAATGTGACCATTTTTTGCAATGCTCTGTATATATAAATACTATGGTCGTCAGGACCATTTTTCATTTCGTTTTTTGGTAATGTTAATGGTCCTTGAGAATCAGCCAAACAATATTCATTTTGTTTGGATTCTGGGTCTTGCTGTGAGGCAATTGTCTATGAGGAGTGTTTCTTATGTGCTATAACTGAGACAATTGTTTTTTTTCTGTATTAGCCATCTGAAGGGGAGAAGAGTCCAGATTTGCGGCACTCACCCGCCCTTATCGATGCCTTTCAGTTGATTGGAATGTCCTCATGTGTATACCTCTCTGGCTTCTTTGATAAAGAGGTGAGTGTAAAGCTAATCATACATTTATAAAAGGGGTAAAACTATGGTATGTTAACATTTCTTATACATCAACTATTTTTACCACTTTAAGGACTCATGTTACCACTTTGAGGACTAATATTACTATTTTGAGGACTCATACGGTAAACTAAGAAAATTTACCACTTTAAAGACTCATGTTACCACTTTGAGGACTAATATTACTGTTTTGTTGACTCATGTTGTAATTAAGAAAATTTACCACTTTAAGGACTCATGTTACCACTTTGAGGACTAATATTATTATTTTGAGGACTCATTTTACCACTTTCAAAGCAATTGTATGCATGTCATACGTTAAATTGTAGAATTTTCCTTATAAACTTATCTCTTCTTATAAATTAGGCCTTGATTATTTCAAAAAAAAAAAAAAGACAATTAGGCCTTGAACGTTTACTAAAGTTGAAATCTTCATTCTGTCTAATTTAATTTAGAATGTTTCCAAGAGGAAGATTAAATTAAATTGGATGTTTCTGAGAGGAAGATCAGATTTAGTTCGAACCACTCTGCAAAGGATTTGCTCAAGATATTGAAGAAATTGTGACAGAGATGGGATATGGTGTCCAAAATGGAAGGGTAAGTATTGTTTGTAACATGCTATTTTCCCTTCACACAGAAGCCGAAAATAGTAGTTTTTGAATGATATATACGAATTGGTGTAAATTGTGTTGTTAGATATATACGAATTGATGTAAAATATGTTTTTGAATGATATATACGAATTGATATGTATTAGATAGGAGAGTATTACAGCCTCCCCTCTCTCTCCCCTTCTCACTTTTTATTTTTATTTTTATTCTTTTTTAGCAATTTTCCAACCTGACGTACTGTACAAAAATTTGGATCTTAGGCATTAAAACATTCAGTGGCAGTAGCAGTACAACCTCATTAAGATCGAGGACCATGCTCAAAATTTAGGATCCAAAGAGTGGGTGTTACAAGATGGAGGATTTGAGAAAAGAAACCAAACACTGATATACACGCAGGTAAACATTCATTTCAATCTTCCGTTTGTTTTTCTTTTTTTCCTTCGAAAGTGTTCTATCCTTTGCTTTTTCTCTGTGACTTTTTTCATTAAATTTTAAGACTGGAAATGGCATTTTGCACTGTGTTTGCTTCTCCAGAAAATTTGAGGAAGAGAAAAGTTCATATACTATGAGTTGGGTTTTGTTTGATGTATAAAAAGGTTTAAGTTTTAATATGTTTATGTATGTATGCATTAGATGTGTTAATTTAACATCTTTAGCTCTTTGTTGTGTTAATTTGTGGGTTTGTAGAATTGGGTTGTTCTGTTTAGTAAGATCAGTATGCATTTTGCCATTTTTAGGGTGTTGGAGTATTTGAGATATGTTTTTTTTTTTGATAAAAAAGAACTTCATTAATAATGAAATATTACAACAATTTGTGGAACAATACTCGGCAAAAGTATACCGACATGGTGACTATTACCCGAATAGTGATCCAACTAGTCTTCGCAATGGAAATCTATACTGACAGACTGATGGAGCCAAGAAGGCCCCGACTCCAAACAAAGCAAAGGTTGACTAACTTTTAATGGCTCTTTTGCAAGTCGGTGAACAACCTTGTTGCCTTCCCGCTTCACAAAGTGGCAACTACAAATGGGAAAAGACTTAACTAAAGACTTAACTTCATCAATGATATGACCTTCAAAACTTAGATCATCAGAACTATCATGTAGGGTGTTGATGACTGAAAGAGCATCACCTTCTACCTCCAGGTTTGAGAATCCAACGTGGATCGCAAAGAGGAGTCCATGTAATAGTGCTAAGGCTGCTACTGACCTGGGAGGAATATTGCCCACCTGTGGAACAGCTAAAGCCCCTTTTAACAACCCTTGATGATCCCTGAACACCACACCCAGTCCACTTACTCCATTTTTCACATCACATGCCCCATCAAAATTCATCTTCAGAGACCCTATTCTTGGAGCTGTGCAAACCACTTGATTTTGGAGACCTGTTACATTTCTAGCTTTATTTGAATCCCTTGTATGCTCACCATGATTTTGCCTCTCACCAGCTAAGCTAGTAATCTCAGTAGGGTCCATTGTCGTTTCTCCATGTCGAGAAAGATTTCTATTTCGCCAAAGCCACCAAGTTATAGAACAAAAATAATCAAACTCGTTACCTACTGCAGTTGAAAGAACATGGAGTACAAGATCCATAAAGGTAGGTTCTTGCCACACTTTGCATACCCCACTTAGAAAAGTCTTCTTCCATATTTTTTTTGCTTTTGGACACTCCCATAATACATGCAAGACCGACTCCACTGGGTGACCACACTGCCAACAATAAGAATCTTCCAGAATCTTCCTTCTTTTCAAATTTTCCGCGCATGGCAAGAAATTTTGCATTGCTCTCCACATAAATACTCGCACTTTATGTTGTGTATTGATGCTCCAAATTCTCCCCAACACTTCCTTCATTGTATTTGAACTCGAACTAGGCTCAGCTCCCCCTTTACAATCATGCATATCTTTCGCAACCCAGTATCCATACTTCACGCTGTATACTCCATTTTTGGTGTAATGCCAAACCAATTTGTTTGGAGTAGTCCTTAAACGAAGTGGCATACTCAGGATCATATCAGCTTCATAGTGCAAAAAAGTAGCTTTAATCAAAGGGACATTCCATGCTCCAGAACCTGTGAATAGAGACTCTACCTTTTGCTCCCCCAAGAACGGAACCGGGCTGACCACTTTAAAGTGAATCGGATTTGCGATATGTTGGAGGGATATATTTTTTTTTCTACTTATTGTTAGAAATTTAAATATTTGTTTTTAATTTTTAATTTTATTTGCATGAAAATTATAGGCAGTTAAATACGTTGTAACTGTCATCAGGAAGTTACAACTATCTGTTAAAAGAGTTCTACTGAAACAATGCAACTGATGCATTTAAATCGCGTTGTTCTTTCACGAACAGACATTTGACTCCTATAATACAAGCATCAATTCCATCTTTCTGAAAGAATTAATTCATCTTGAAATTCCTTTCCATCAAAAGTTTCTTCTAAAATCATTCTAGCATATAAGAGAGTACCACACAATTTGTGTTCGTCCGTTTTCTAGATTGTAGTGCTTCTTCGAGAAAAAGTTGATCATTGAATTCCTGGGAGACATTTGCCAATTCCAATTACCCTTCAAGCACCGACAAGGGAGGCAATTTCGTCATAAGGAAATAGAACCAAGTTCTAGCCTCGATTAGTATCAGAAAAAAGTTTGTCTTAACTTTCTGTTTGTTCTTCTACGTGATTTGGTATATTAGATTATAATTACAGCAATATTTCCTTTTAATTTTTCCAACACTTATGATTATTGTTTTTGATATGGTGGTGGAAGCAGATATTCATGGAAGGGTTGGTGAATTCGTCACGAATCAACGCCATAGGGACTCTGTTTAGGCAAAAGAGCCTTGCTTTTGTTCCTACATCTTCACTGCAATTCACCAAAAGTTTGTATAGAAATACAAGACATCTTGGAATAGAATAACACCACTGATCTCAAGCGAATTGCTGCTTCGATTCAATTAGTAGAAGCCTCGATCCCCATCAAGCCGCTTTGGCAACATACTACCTTGTAAAGGTAATGTGATTGTTCGACTGCTATGTTTTTGCTTCCAGGGTTTATAATTGGTTTTAAAAAGAGATGGTATCATCGTGAGGACGTTAGGATGGTATTTTGATTTATTGGAGCAGAACTTTGTTAAATAGATGTATATTTAGTTGGTAGAAAGTGTGGATTATTGTTTGCCGATTCATTGCAAGAGCTGGTGCTCAAGATTGCAGAACAATTGCACCAACTAGGCTTTCTTATGAAAATAAAAAATAGCCCCACCTAGGTTTTATAGTGTGATATTATGGATTGATAGGTGGATTTGGTATTTTAATGGTTATAGATGTTCTTGAATTATGGAGAAATGCTGATATGTATGGTGTAATTAATATCAGAGTTCACCACCTACCATACGGCCGCTATGTGGAGAAAGCTCTAATGAGAGCAGCGAAGCTGGAATGGGAGGATCTTCATTTGGTTGGTGCAAGTAGGACATATAAGGGTGTGCATGCTTGGGGTCAGGTCTGACTTTTCTTCTTACTCTCTTCAAGCTTCAACAAGGATATGCACCCGCATTTGACATACTCGGTATCATTTCAGCTTTCAGGTTGCACATTTCGTCACACAGTTCAACATGATGCAGCTTTCGATGATAATCTTCCAGAGGATATCTTTGTTGGGGAAATCAGCCCTGCTGTGCCTGAATTCCATGCTCTATGGTTTTCACCTAAGGAAAGATGAACGGTCTCTTTTCTGAGCTACATGCATAGCTTTTTAAATCCCTGATCGATGTTGATAACTTGGTCAACATAAGGTTTATGAAAACATAACCTTTTCATATTTCTTGGCGCAAGAGACCTGCAAAATAATGTGATCGCCATCAGAACTCTTGGGTCGCCTTTTTCATTGCCTTTTTTTTTTCCTCCTTGTTTGTTTCCCGAAAGCTATGCTTGATACTTTTGATGACCTTAGCGGTACTAAGAGGTGTAAAAGAAATGAATAACCTTCGATGACTGTAGTGGCATTACGAGGTGTAAGTACTGATTTTGCATTTCAACTTTGTAACAACGCTTTTCATCAAATCCTTTTATTTGTTGTAGTATAAAATGTATATATACCGTATATGTCTATATCATGTAACAAAATATGTAAAAGTATTTAGATAGGTACTTGAGTGTATAATCATAGGTACTTGAGTGTATGAAGACTTATGTAAACATGCTTTACCAAAGGGCAACAAGCATGGCAGAAAATCATCATCAAGATGATTATCATTTTGAGTTTCTCTTTGAGCTTTCACACTTCAAATGTATTCCTATAAATACCCCTTTGTATGAGATGAATAAACACATTGAAATCTCCATTCTCTCTGAAATTTTACTCTCCTTTTCTGTTTATCAATTCCTCTTGTTCTTAAACACGTTATCAGCACGAAGTTGCTCTAGAATTAGAATCGAAAAATTGATGAAAGAAGAGTTCATCATCGATCGAAGTCATTTTTCAAAACCTACAAAAAATCCCCAAACCCTAGCTCAGATTAAAGCCCTTGATTCCAGGAGCCCGGAACCGGTCTCAGAATCGTCGGAACCGGCCGGAAACGGCCTGAACCGGCCGCCGGAAGCGGAAAAACCAAACCGGACCGCTGCCGGACCGCTGCCTAGAGCTGCCGAGGTCCTGCCGAGGTGCTGCCGAGACCTGCCGAGAGCCCTGCGCAGCAGCTGCCGAGAAGCTGCCGAGGCCCCTGCGCAGCAGCTGCCGAGACCCTGCGCAGCAGCTGCCGAGACGCTGCGCAGCAGCTGCCGAGCCATCTGCCGAGCAGCTGTCGACACATCTGTCGACAGATTTGCGCGGCGACTTTCCGACAACTTTTCCGGCGACTTTTTCGACACTTTTCCCGCGACTTTTCGGACTATTTTTCTCGACTTTTTCCAACGATCCTTCCGGTCACCTCCGATAAATTTTCCGGTCAAAAAAAATTTCCGGCAACACTATTCCAAGGTATTCTTTACTAAAAGTTCCCGTTTTTTGAGTTTTTATTTATTTTCTCTCATTTTTTCCTTTTTCTCGGGAACTTACAATCAAAAGCGGAATTATAGCAATTCATGCCAAACGAACTAAGAGCGTTCGTAATCAATGAACTAAGAGTGTTCACAATGATTCTTGGAAATTGATTTCTTGGTAGCATAGCTCGGAAATCTTATTATTTTTCGTGGAAGTTTTAACTCTGAAACTAATATTTTCTTCTTATCTTCAAGGATGTCGAATGAACCTAGACTCGATTTTCAAATCCTTGACTCAACAGGTTCGGATTACCATAGCTGGAAAACCGACGTTGAGAACCATCTCACATCGAAGGGGATATTGCCCATCATCCATGAACCAAACCCGGCCCTTGTGTTCCCTCGAACACCTAAGAAGCATGCACAAGCAATCATCTTGATGCGACGTCATATGGACAAAGCACTCAGGCTAGAGTACATGTCCATCAAAGATGCAAAGGATTTATGGGAAGCACTACAAGAGCGCTTTAACAATATCCAAGATTCTCTCCTCCCTGACTTGAAGGTTCAGTGGAACGATGTACGCTTCTCAGACTTCAAGTCTATTGCTGAGTACAATTCAGAAGCTCTTCGTCTCAAATCCATGTTGAGGTTCTGTCAAAGACCCCTCACAGAAGAAGAGCTAATTGAGAAAACTCTCTCCACCTTCCCCGTTGCAGCAATTTTGCTATCAAAGCAGTATCGCACTAAAGTAAATGCTGGACGAATTACGAGGTTCAATGAACTCATAAATATTTTATCGGTAGCCGAAAAGCACGACAACATTCTCGTAAAGAATTATAATTCAAGACCCATTGGAACCAAGAGCGTTCGTGAGGCAAATTTTAATGCACCCAAGAGAGGGCACATGGAGCCGTACCCCAGCAATAGGGGACATGTGTACCCTAATAATAGGGGACATGAAGGACGAACAGGTCCATATAACCGCCCCAATAGGGAAGGAAACCGCAACTTTAGAGCGGGCACACGTGATGGTAACTCCACACGTGGAAGAGGGAGATATGGCAACACCGGCCGTGGAAATAGCACCATGAGCTGTGGAGGTCGCACCATGCGCCGTGGTAGTAGCAGCAACCCTCCTAGGGGATATCCACAACGTGCACAACCTGCACAACCTGCACAAACTATACAACCTGCACAACCTATAGCTCAAATGAAGGGAGGGAACCACAATGACATGTGTCATAGATGTGGATCAATCGAGCATTGGTTTAAACAATGTCATGCAAGTACCCAATTAGCTGCACGCTACAAGGAGTACAGGGAAGCAAGAGAGCAAGAAGCTAGTGAAGATGAAAATAGTGAAGATGTCAATCTCACTGTTGAGGACTTCAAAGCTGTAGATGAAGAGCACGAGAATGCCACAGACTTTGATTAGAATAATCCTCTTTTTATTTTCCAAGAATGGCAAATGGGCCTTAGTCAATAAATAACAATTGTATTAAACTCCTTCTTATGTGGCGTACCCAATGAAGTATGATGTCTAGGAAAGCAATTGAGATCGGGGTATTTAAGCGAGCCTCGCTCCACCAACATCTCTCTACTTTCCTGGTCATATTCCATTGGAATTACCAAACGGATTGAGTTTTGATATTTGGAATAGACTTATGAATAACTTTGATGTAACCATTGGCTATTTTCCCTATTAATAAAGTATCGCATTCAATGTCATGGACATGTGTTAATATTCCGAACTTTATTCCTTTCAGTATGTTTTCCGGAGAATTGGAATGCCTTCTTGATAGTGGCACCACACATATGATATTGCGACATAGGCAATTATTTTTATGGATGACACCCAGTCGATCCTCAGTAACTACGATGGCAGGACCATCACAATTGATTCATGGTCGAGGACCAGCTCAATTTTTGTTACCAAATGGCACAAATATTAATGTCGCCGAAGCTCTATATGCTCCAAGGGCCGGAAGGACCCTATTAAGCTTTAAAGACATAAGAGCCAATGATTTTCATGTGGAAACACATTGTGAGAATGGACAAGAGTTCCTTTGCATCACCTCTAAAAACTACGGAAATACAAGAGTTTTAGAGAAACTTATGTGTCGCTCTAGTGGATTGTATGCAACCACTATTAGAGTCATTGAATCCAACCATGTCATGAATGACAAATTATGGGATCCTGACACATACAAGCTTTGGCACGACCGTTTGGGACATCCAGGTCGTAACATGATGCTCCGTATATTAAAAACTTCACACGGACATCCATTCTTCAAAACGAAAAGAAGTACGAACCAAACATTGGTCCAAAGAGTTACTTCTAAAGTGTATCATTCGTTTTTCAAAGCTTGCTCTTTAGCAAAGGTAGGATCAAGACCATCCTATGCAAAGGACACTAAAGAAAATATACCATTCTTACAAAGAATACAAGGTGATATTTGTGGACCTATCCAACCAACTTGCGGACCATTTAGATATTTTATGGTGTTGGTTGATGCATCGACACGTTGGTCACATGTCATGCTCTTATCCACAAGAAATGCTGCATTTGCTAAACTCCTAGCACAAATCATTAAATTAAGGGCTCACCACCCCGATCATCCTATTAAGTCAATTCGTCTTGACAATGCTGGAGAATTTACATCAAGAACCTTTGATGATTATTGCATGTCCATTGGGATTGAGGTGGAATATCCTGTCCCTCATGTACACACCCAAAATGGACTCGCAGAGGCTGCCATTAAAAGACTTCAAATGGTTGCCAGGGCATTGGTTATGCGCACCAATCTCCCTATTTCTGCTTGGGGCTATGCAATATTACATGCAGCTGTGCTTATTCTTCTGAGACCCACTGCCACCCAACCCTTTTCTGCGTCCCAACTGGTGACTGGGTATGAGCCTAATGTCTCACACTTACGCATATTTGAGTGTGCAGTCTATGTGCCAATTGCGCCGCCACAGCGCACCAAAATAGGTCCTCAAAGACGCTTAGGCCTTTATGTTGGATATGATACTCCAAGCATTATCCGCTACATAGAACCCTTGACAGGTGATCTATTTACCGCTAGATTTGCGGATTGTCACTTTGATGAGACAGTCTTCCCGTCATTAGGGGGAGACAAGAACATTAATGTTCAACAGAAAAGACAGGAATTGTCGTGGTCTGTCCCCACTTTGTCTCATCTTGATCCCCGAACCACACAGTCTGAAATAGAGGTGCGGAGGATTCTCAATCTTCAGAACGTAGCAGAATCAATGCCTGATGCGTTTTCTGATATCGCTAAAGTGACAAGATCACACATACCTGCTGCAAACGTACCTGCAAGGATTGATGTTCCTAAAACTAAAGGACATGACATCCCCTCTATGGGTGATGCAGTGGCTAGACCCATGGCTCCTGCTAGAAAGCGTGGGAGGCCTATAGGTTCGATGGATTCTCGCCCAAGAAAGAAAGCGAGCTTGATACAAAATATTCCATTAATCATCGATATAAATAATCCATCTCATGAAAAAATTCCGGATTATGGTTATGTCCAAGAGACATCATTGGAGGACGCTCCAATAGTAGAACCAATTCCAGAGAATAGAGAGATCTCCATGAATTACACTAGTATACATGTAATTATGGACAGAAATTCTATGGCTATTGATGATGCGTTTGCATATCATATTGCAAAAGGAATTATAGAATACGATGATATCGAACCTCGCTCCGTTGAAGAATGCCAACGTAGAGCAGATTTGTCAAAATGGAAAAATGCGATCCAGACTGAATTGGATTCACTAACAAAGAGACAGGTATTTGGGTCTATAACACTGACACCACCAAATATAAAACCTGTTGGCCATAAATGGGTCTTTGTTAGAAAGCGTAATGAGAAAAATGAGGTTGTTAGATACAAAGCCCGCCTTGTGGCGCAAGGTTTCTCACAACGTCCTGGAATCGACTACGAGGAGACATACTCTCCCGTAATGGACATTATAACGTTCCGCTACCTTGTCAGTTTGGTAGTTTCCGAAAAACTTGACATGCAGCTCATGGATGTGGTTACAGCATATCTCTATGAGGATCTAGATTCAGAGATATATATGAAGGTTCCAGATGGACTTCAATTACCCAAATCAAGTGGCTCTAAACCACGGAGCGCGTTTTCAATAAAATTAAGACGCTCACTATATGGATTGAAACGATCCGGACGGATGTGGTATAACCGTCTAAGTGACTACTTGATTGGGAAGGGATATGTTAACAATGAAATATGCCCTTGCGTGTTCATTAAGAGAACAAGATCCGGATTGGCAATTGTAGCAGTTTATGTTGATGACATGAACCTAATTGGAACTCTAGATGAGTTAAAAGAAACTGCTACATATTTGAAATCTGAATTTGAGATGAAAGATCTCGGGAAAACACGGTTTTGTCTCGGAATAGAACTCGAGCACCGTAATGATGGGATTATGATCCATCAATCAGCATATACTCAAAAGTTACTAAGGCGCTTTAATGAAGATAAAGCAAGGCCTGTGAGTACTCCCATGATCAACCGTAGTCTTGAGCCCATGAAAGATCCGTTTCGTCCAAGGGATGAGGACGAAGATTTATTAGAAGCTGAAATACCATACCTAAGTGCGATAGGCGCATTATTGTATTTAGCTCAATGCACAAGACCGGATATCTCATTTGCAGTAAACTTGTTAGCTAGACACAGTTCTGCGCCAACACGCCGCCATTGGATTGGTATAAAGACAATCCTTCGATACCTAAAAGGTACGATCGATATGGGCTTGTTCTATCCCTACAGAGAGAAAAGAAATGTGAGCGCCGACAACACTATCCATAGTGACCGACGTTCTCCTCCTCCCCTCCATCAAAATGATGTTTTGACGGGTTTTGCTGATGCAGGGTATCTCTCTGACCCTTACAAAGGTCGTTCCCAAACAGGTTATGTCTTTACCATGGGAAACACCGCGATATCTTGGAGATCTACAAAACAGACTCTTGTTGCTACTTCCTCAAATCATGCAGAGATAATTGCACTACATGAAGCCGTGCGTGAGTGCATATGGCTAAGGTCTATAAATAGACACATTCGAGGAACTTGTGGTTTGAAATTCACCACAAATGAACCTACATGCATTTACGAGGACAATGCAGCTTGTATTGAGCAAATGAAATTAGGTTTCATCAAAGGCGACAATACCAAGCATATATCGCCGAAATTCTTCTACAATCAGCAACAGCAAACACTTCTAAATATTGAACTAAATCAAATCCGATCAGAAGATAATGTAGCTGACTTATTTACTAAGTCACTACCAAAATCCCCTTTCGAGAAACATGTAAGGAGCATCGGATTGAGGAGGATATCCGAACTCCCACGATCTTCAAGAGGAGTCTAAATCAGGGGGAGTATCCAGAAACATACTTCACACTCAACGAGCGTTGTGCTCTTTTTCCCTTTCGACCAAGGTTGTTTTTTCCCACAGGATTTTATTACTTGGCAAGGTTTTTAACGAGGCAACTTCGATGCGCACCATCTACACAATACTATTGAACATGAAATATCCAAGGGGGAGTGTTGTAGTATAAAATGTATATATACCGTATATGTCTATATCATGTAACAAAATACGTAAAAGTATTTAGATAGGTACTTGAGTGTATAATCATAGGTACTTGAGTGTATGAAGACTTATGTAAACATGCTTTACCAAAGGGCAACAAGCATGGCAGAAAATCATCATCAAGATGGTTATTATTTTGAGTTTCTCTTTGAGCTTTCACACTTCAAATGTATTCCTATAAATACCCCTTTGTATGAGATGAATAAACACATTGAAATCTCCATTCTCTCTGAAATTTTACTCTCCTTTTCTGTTTATCAATTCCTCTTGTTCTTAAACATTATTGTATAATTCAAACCTGTTTTTTGCATTTTTATCATGAAAACATAAACAACTTTATTCATTGAATGCTTGCTATTACTACAACTACCTTCTCAAAACATAACTACAGCAGTCCTTGAATTTCTTCTACTATGTATATACTCACATTTATAGTAATTATTGACAGGTAATAGTGACAATGTGCACCGTCAGTATACGAGATATCAGGCCTTTACAGAATGATATACAAATCAAAGTGCGGGTGCAGGCTATGGAGGTCAAAGAGATACAAACCTGTAGAGAAAAATGATGGACTTCAGTTTATATGGTTTGGTGAAATGGTAAGACTAAACATTGCCAATTTCTCCAAGCAAGTTCCATCACCTCAATAAAGGTTTGAATTCAGAGTCCTAAATGCAGTGAATTAGCAAGAGTCATGCATAGATTGCTATATTGAAATAGACAGGTATACATTTTGCTTTAAATTTTGATATTGCGCACTTCTAACAAAGAGAAAAACGGAGATTCGTTTAACTAAAAGTTCCATCTATATTCTGCATGCATGTAAAATTCTCTTAGAAAATTCAAAAGGGTCTGAGATAGGTGGAAGTTACGTAATGGCTGTGCTAAAGAAAATCTTGCCTATTTGAAGTTAGCAAATTCAAAAGAATAAGGAACACATAGTTATAGTTATTGGTCACACATTCAATGCATCCGAGTCTCTGTTTTCATTTTAATATGAAATCCGTCTCTCTGCACATCTCCTGCTCGATGTGCTTCCTGGTTTACTGCTTGCTATGACATTTTATGGTAACAAATTACAGTGATTCATTCTTCCTTGCTTTTATAATGAGAAACTAACAAATACATTCTATCTTCCTTCTCTTACATAGAACGACGCAATTGACGGATTTGTGAAAGAAGCATACCACACTGTCGCACCACAGATGATTCAAGGCCAGACATATGAAATCAGCCACTTCGACACGAGGCATAGCCATACATCATTCAAGATCGTTCAGCACTGTGCACAGGTCCATTTCAATGCTGTGACAATCATCAAACATGTTGGCTCCATCCATCCCACTACACCGGTTTTCACTAATTAACTACAATCATCTTGCCACACGCACAGATAACCATGAAATACTTTCAGGCTTTTTGGTAAATACCATAGTAAAAAAAATACAGGACATGTATAGTACGTGAAAATACGTACGAGTTTAAGAAAAACTGAAATTGGGAGAGAGTTGAGACGTTCTTTCATTGATAATAGGGAAGTCTCTTTATATAGGAGATTACTATGCACATAATCAGAGTTCTATAAGGAAACGTAATATTACAATTGAATGAATATCTCTAAGATGAGTCTCCGATAGTATCTCTAATTCTAACCCTGTTATCATTAGATCAAGTAATCTAGAGTTTGGGCCAGACACATATTCTGGATTTACTTGAACACTCCCCCTTGTGTCAACCAAATGTGGTGCTTCTCTTGATGCCTCATTAAAAACCTTACCAAGTAACAAAAACTCAATGGGACAAAAATAACCTCCATCGAAAGGGAAAAAGAGCACAACACACCCTTCACGTTTCGAGACCATACATGTAGACATCTCCCCTTGATGACTACGGTCATGAGAGTTCGGATAACTTCCGCAAACGATGCTACCAACATGTTTCTCAAAAGTGGAATTTAGGCAATGACTTAGTGAGCAAGTCTGCCATACTGTCCTTAGATCGAACCTAGTTCACTTTGATCTTAAGGAGAGTCTGTTGTAACTGATTATTTTTGGTGTTGTCGCTTTTGATGTAGCCTTACTTCATTTTTTCAAAATAAGCAGCATTATCCTAAACGCTCGTAGGCTCATCTGTGGTAGGCTTCAAACCACAATTGCTCCGAATATGCGTAATTATGGATCCAATCAATATACATTCATGAAACACTTCATGAAGAGCAATAATCTCTGCATTGTTCGAAGATATAGTGACTATGGTCTGTTCTATAGACCTCCAAGATATTACAATCTTTACCCATGGTGAACTTAACCAGTTTGGGAATGACCTTTGTGTGGGTCAGAGAGATACCCAACATCAGCAAAACCTTCCAAAACACGTCGTTTTGGGATGAGGATAGAGGACGCAGGCCACTGTTGGCGGCGTTCCTGGGGTGTGAAGGGTCCAGGAATCAACTTTTGATTCATGCTTCGTTTCGCTCGAAAGAAAGGATGTCCATGTGAAATCTTTAGTATACGGATCATCATATCATGACTAGAATGACCTATCCTGTTGTGACAAAGCCAATATGTGTCTAAATCCAAGAGATCTTCTCTCATAACTTTATTGGATTTAATAGCTCGAATATTAACATAGAGTCTGCTAGAGAGACACATAAACTTCTCTAAGATGCACATTTGTTCGCAATCATTAGAGGTATTTCAAAGGAACTCATTTTAGTTCTCTACATGAGTTTTCGCATGGTATCCGTTGGTTACTCATAGGTGCGATTTGCCCTAAGAGTGTAGAGAATTTCTGTGACAGTAATTAAGATGCCATTTGGCAAGGGAAACGTGGGCTATTCCATATCCTTGAATTAATACTGATGACTCAACCATCGTAGTCACAAAGTCATATGCTCATAATCAAAATGAAGTCATAATGAAAAGAACTCGAAATTTTATTCATAAGCCAACGGAGTTACATTATTGTCTCATTGACCAAATAAAATCTATTCCAAAATGCTAGCTAATGCAAAACAATGGTAGTTATTTAACTTCTTTCGGTAATTCCAAAATAAATGTGACCAGGTGAGTAGAGAGATGTCGGTGGAGCAAGGCTCTCTTAAGTACCACTATTCTCAGAACTTTCCTAGACATCACACATACTTTTGGTGAGTCTACTTTGAAGAAAGACTAAATCATTGACATCTACTACCAAAATATATGGCAATAGCCAATTATATCTCTTGGAAAATAAAAATACTTAAACAGAATTGGCGATCTATTGATCCCAACTAGATTTGTAGTCTTTACCCTTCACTCTAGATTTTCTTGATCTTGTTGTTCCACATCGTGAGCTTCTCGTGCTGATAACGTGTTCAAGGAAAAGTAAAATTGGGAGAGAGTTAAGACGTTCTTTCATTGATAATAGAGGTCTCTTTTTATAGAGGATTACAAGGCACATAATCAGAGTTCTACAAGGAAACGTAATATTACAATTGATTGAATATCTCCAAGATGAGTCTCCGATAATATCTCTAATTCTAACCATGTTACTATTAGATCAAGTAACCTAGAGTTTGGACCAGACACATATTCTGAATTTACTTGAACAGTACGTGTATTATTCAGACATTTTATCAAATAGTTTGTTGAAAAGTTCGGCAAAATATTTTTAATTAATTAAATAATTATTTTTTTTTAAAAAAAATTATATTCATTTTTGTTCAATAATATGTGTAAAATACGGAAAAAAAATTGTAAAAATCATGTATAGTACGTGTATAATATTTTTGGCTTCAAAAATATGGGAAATTTAACGAGTCCCTTTCAAAAATACGAAGTATGAAAATATTTAAAAAACAAACATAAATACGTGTTTTATTCGCGTATAATACAAAAAGTTTCTAATTAGAGTAAATACTAACTACCACATTGATTCAGTTTTAAGAAATTAGTAACTAATTTTTCTATCTCAGGTAAGAAAAAAAAAAGTGACAAAAGGACAATTTTGGCAGAATAAAAACAATCCCACCTGCAGAAGAATTATCTGTTAGTGATAATAGAATTGAGTCATGATGTGAAGTCTATTTGCAAAATCAAAGGTAAGCACATAGCTCCCCTACAGTCAAATAAGAATACTCAACTTAATTAATTAAATGGAACATATCTGACTGCAATTTTACATTACAAATGCAGAAAAGTAGATATGCGAGTAACACTTTGGGGAGAAATTGCACGTACTATTGATGTTGAAGCGATTATGACATCAAATCCCTCTGCACTTTCTGTTTCCTAAAGTTCAATTCAATACATACTTCCATTTCAACTTTGATACACTAACTATTAGATTTTTAATATTGCAGACAAAAGTTGTCTATCAAGCACAGGAAGCACTTTTTACTTCCTCGTAAGCCTCCATATATTTCTTCTGAGTATACCATTCTGACACATAATCATCTGGAGACCAGCCTTTTGAGAAAATTGCTGAAATTGCATGGCCATACAACAATCCACAGAGATCCCATGTTCTGCAGGTGCATGAGCTTGTATCCAATTGCACAGAGTGTTGAGCAACCACTGCAATCTCACATGTCACACCCCTGTCATGTAATTCAAATATCCATACACTAGACTCAAGAGCCATATATTCATTGTCCCAACTAGCATTCTTCTTCAACAGTTTCTCAATACATCGACCAACCTTGCACCTCCATCTTCCAACTGAATTCCTCTTATTTGCTAATCTCACCATGCATGCAATTCTGATGCCTTCCAAACAAGGTGAAATTGACTTCTTCCTCGGTTCTAGTATACTCTTATTAAAAGACTTATTGTGATTGTTAATACGAATATCACATTGGAACTTTTGATCAAAGTGAGACCTTAACCAGTTTTTGGCTGGCCTATCTACACACCATTGCCAAGCAGTGAATGAAATCTTCCTCAATTCCTCCATTGCCTTTGTGTATTGGTTCATTGTTATTGCTCTTGCCACTTTCCACAGCTTCTGTTTCAACTCCAATCCAATGTGGCCATCACCCTTGAAATTGTTGTGTAAATGTCCTACACAATGCCTATGCTCTGCATTAGAAAACAAATCCTTGATGGCTTGTTCTAGCCCCTTTTGTTTGTTTGATATAAAGACATAATGGCTTAAACTCCATGTTTGCAAGTTTTCTCTAAGAACAATCAGAAACCAAGTCTAACACTCACTGCTTTCTTGCTCAACAATGGCCCATGCAATAGGGCAAATTCCATTGTTGCCATCAATCCCAACTGCTGACAATAACTGGCCCTTGTAAACCCCTTTCAGATGACATCCATCCAAGCCAACAATGGGACTGCACCCTGCAATCCATCACTCTCTTAAAGTTGTTAGGCAAATGTAGATTTTCTTGAATCTAGTGATATCCCCTTCAAGCTTTGGCTTAATCCACACACTTGAACCTGAATTCCTCTTCTTCAGTTCATGAGCATGGGACTCTATAAGGTTATACTGATCTTCAATGCTGCCATGTGCCATCTTAGTGGCCCTTGCCTTAGCTCTGTAAGAAAGCTGATACCCAATCTCCACCCAAAGTCCTTGTTAAAAGCATTCTGAATTCCCTCCCTAGAGCATTTAGCATCAGCCATGAAGCAATCCTTGAATTCTTCTGCCATAAAGGAAGCATGGCAATGGTAAACCCTCTATGTGATTGAGCTACATGTATGATTAGGCTTGAATGTCCTAATATGTAGTGTGGGGTTATCATTAGAAGGACTGCTTGCATAAAGCCAGAAAGGCCACCCTAGAGAAGTAAAGCATTTCACAAACACCTTGTGCTTGGTGTTTCTAGGAAACCTTATGCAGCTCCTTCTTGGTCAAGACTGCATGCTTTCTAATTACATGCTTGAACACTTTAGAGTTGGGGAAGATCATACCAAGCACAAACCTTGGATTCTTTATATCAGTCTTTTCATTGAATTCAAACTAATCTAAGAACCTTTTCTTACTCTTTACCTTAAAAGGCCCCACATCTTTAGCATCACTATCAGACTCATGCACACTTTTGAAGCCATCGAAGTCTGCACCTTCACCATCACTTATGTGCACCCTCATATCCCATTTCATCGAAGTCTAGTATCCCATTTACGTCACCGTCAACATCCTTCTCAAACAATATCTCATCATCTTCTGCATCCAACTCATAGTCATGTCTATGATTCCATCATAAATAGGATCATCCATGTCATCACTATCAAAACTAAACTGATCTTCCTCAACAGGCCTACTACACTCACCTCCACTTCTAGTATCATATGGTCTCTTATTTGGTCTACCAACCTTTTACTTCATTGTAGGTTCTTCAACTACTTTCTGCTGCCTTTGTCTCTTGTGACATCTGAAATGGGAACAAAAGGTGATGGCCGATCAGATGGCTCATTAATGTGAATTCATGTTCTCGACCTTGTCCTTGGCCAATTACTTGGTCCATATCCTGACACATTCCCAGTGTGAACACCCGAAAATTTTCAATTAAATATTTTATAATTCAATGTTTGTGTAATTATACGAATTATGAATTGTGGGTGTGATTCGAATGTCGTTGTGTGAGAAATTTGGTTTCGATTGATTTTAGTTTCAAAAATTAACGATATTTAGGGTTTACTAAAATCGACTTTTTATAGCAAGGAATTTGAGGAAACTTCCTTCATGAAACTCGTAGAGCTCGTTGATACGAGTTCGTGCATATATGAAACGTAAGAATCAAAGTTCGTATGAGGAAGTTATCGCATTTGGAAAATTTTCCATTTCGGGTATATATAGCTTGCCATTTCCGGAAATATCCAAAAATAGCAAAGTATCCACAATTGGAAACTGGTTTCTCTCTCTCTCGCTCCCCCCCCCCCCCCCCCCCCCCCAGGAGCCGGACAGAAAACAGGGCAAGAGATTGTCGGCCAAGTTCTCCCTCCTTCAGCCACGAAACCACCTCCCACGGCTTCTTCTCGTCCTTGCACTGCAGTAAGGCCTGTAGCGGCGGCGGAAGCACGTTTTCGATTATAGGCCAATTTGGGTTCCAATCTAGATTTCTCCTATCTCCAGCCACCAAAACTCGCATTTCTTGGCTCGTTGAACTAGCCTTAAGCTCCTGATCATGCTTCAAGAAGGATCAGACTCGAAGCGATCGATTTCATGTCGAATGGAGGCTCGTCGGAAAACTGGAAATATTCCGGCAGAACCGACTGATTTCAGGTATTTTCGATATCTTCCCATCTTTTTCTGACTTGGTGATAGTAATGAAAGTTGCTCAAAATGATGAAGCGAAGGGGAGCAGCCCGGCCCCGACGCTATTGGCGATGGCCGGCGGCCGATCTACCACTAACTCCGGCGGCCTTTTTCGGCCACCTCAGGGGGTCCCAAGGGCAGTTTCTGACCATTTTTATGTTCTACATGTTGATACGATCATTTCGATATATAGCATGTGAATTTTGGAGATCGTATGATTAAGTTGTGAATTTTACAATTTTGGATTGATTTCGATAGTTCGATTTGTGATCTGTGAAGATCGGACCGTCCGTTAGACTTGTAGTTTTGATATGATGATCGTAGGACTGTCACAATGACTTTGTATGGTCACGGGTAAAGATCCGACCGTTGGATCTTCAGATAAGTGCGTTTTTGAATTGCACGCGAAGTTAATTATCATATTTGGTTAGGTGATTGACGGTTTGAGTTGGCGGATGATTGTGAACTGTGTTTTAAGCTATTGAGAAGACGCAGCGGGATTAGAGGTGAGTAAATCTCACGTGGTTCATTTACGAACCGAATTTCCTTATTGCACAATTAGTTGTTATGTGTGAGAAAGGTGATTGACGGTTTGAGTTGGCGGATGATTGTGAACTTTGTTTTAAGCTGTTGAGAAGACGCAGCGGGATTAGAGGTGAGTAAATCTCACGTGGTTCATTTACGAACCGAATTTCCTTATTGCACAATTAGTTGTTATGTGTGAGAAAATAGTTTTAAGAAAATTAGATTTAAAGTATATATATATAAAAAAAAAAAATTCTAGGTTTTACTACGTGTGAACTATAGTTGGTATTAGTAGTCATTCCTGAGTGGATGATTACGTATATATATAATTACGTGATTTTATACGGAGTGGTGTGACATTGAAATAGGTGGTTTTTTGATGATTTCGTTTATGTACTTGAATGAAAGATTTATTTGTCATGTATATTATGATAATTGGTATTGTTGTGAGTATGATTTAGGTGGAGACGTGATATTGTGAATCAGGTGGGATTCTGTTTATATTTTGTTCTGTGGACTGAGATGTCCAAAGTTCGATGGTTATAATAACCAGAGTGTCTTGTTATGAGGGCAGAAATGTCCAAAGTTCGACGGTTATCATTGTGATAAATGAAGTATTTTTGTTCTGCGGGCAGAAATGCCCAAAGTCCGACGGTTATAGTATTAACCGAAGTGTATCGGAGGCTTCCACCTGGGCCAAGGTGACAGGTAACGATTCAGATAGGGCTCTAGTCTGTTGTGGGAGTACGGTCATGGTGGTAACTAGGTTATTGCATTGTGAGTTCTTTGTGCCACACGAATTGGGTTGGTGATTAAATTGTTGGGGTTGTTGTGTGTATTCGGATTGTTGGATTGTTTTACTTTGTGATTTAATAAATCAACCGTTCATTTCTTATTTACTCACACGAGCTTTCAGAAAGCTTACTGGGTTTTGTGTTGTTGCAATCCCGGTACACTATTCAAACAGTGCAGCGAATGATCCTGCAGGTCAGGATAATCAGGGTGGAGAGTGAGCTGAGTAAGGCAGCAGGGTTGAGACCAGCACTTGGTCTATTTTGGTATGTTTTATAGACTCTTTTGAGCGTAACATTTATTTATGTTGGTATTATAATAATTGACTTGAGAGAGAGTTTGCTACGAGGTTTGTATTATGGTTTGCAAGACGTTGATTAAGAAAAAAAATCCAGGACGTTATTTGCATCGGTTATTATTCATGTTTAGGATTTGAATTTGTTATTCAAAACTCGGGGTGTGACACCCTGGTTTAGGGATGGCAATAATCCCCAGCGGGGCGGAGCTCCATTGGATACCCGTCCCTAATGGGGGGCGGATTCGGAGACAAATGGGGAATGGGGATGGTGATCCCCAATCCCCACTATCTAAGATTGGGGATGGGGCGGGGATGGTATTGTGATCCCCATCCCCAAACCCGCCCCAATAATATATAAATATATTTAATTTATAATTATATATATTTTTTTTAATATATATATATTAATTTAGATTAATTTATTTTTATAATATAAATCATAAATGTATACATTTACTACTTTACTTTAATGGCTACACTTTTACAATATAAAATGCACCATATAAACCCTAACTTCATAAACGACAACCTAGCCGTTCCTAACGTTCTCTCTTTGTCTCTTTGATATATATCTTCTCCCTTATTGACGGCAAATTATTCCACTAGAAAGAAAAGCTTTTCTGCCACAAAGGTTAAGCCTCCTTCTCCTTTTTTTTTTTGTTTGCTTGGTCCTAGCCATAAGTATACTATGAAAGTTCTAAAGTATGTATGACCTTGATCAATTCAAGCACATGGGACCAGAAACTTGCTTTGCATGCAAATCTATTATATATCTATATGATATTACTATAAGTAGTGGTTCCATGAATCAAGTTTGTAATTATGTTTAGTAGATCACTAGATGGCCTCTTCACAATCAACCACCACTAATGGTGATGCTGGAATGATGGACAATCAATCGCCTCCAATTCCTATCACGTCAACAGAGAATTTGACCATTGCTGCACCACAAACTGAGAATCAGGAGAACCCAACACCAACAGGTACGAATGAGTTGACTAATGTAAACCGTTCCGGGTTTATGAGAGCACCAAAGTCGGTTGTATGGGATCATTTTGAAAAACAGGTAATTGGTGGTAAAAGAAAAGCTGTGTGCAACCATTGTAAGAAGCAATTGATTTCTGAAAAGAATAGTGGAACTACACACTTACATGATCATATTAAGTCTTGTCTTTACAAGAAACAAAGAACCATAGATCAGTCAATGTTACATCCTACAAAATCTAGTGATGGGTCTACTAAAACATATGATAATTCTTCATGAGTATCCGTTGTCAATTGTGGATCATGTTGGATTCAAAAGGTATTCTTTTGAACTGCAACCATTGTTCCCAGTTCCTACTCGAAACACAATCAAGAAAGATATATTTAAGATTTTTGAAGTTGAAAGGGAGAAAACAATGAAGTTGTTGGATTCAAATAGAAGCAAAATTGCTATTACAACGGATATATGGACATCAAGTAATCAAAAGAGAGGATTTATGACAATCACTTCCCACTTCATTGATGATTCGTGGAATTTGCAAAATCGACTCTTAAGGTAAACTGATAATTAATCTTTTGTGAGCTTTTGATTTTTTATCTCATTTTATTAACTAAATTTTAACTTATTTTATTTTTTGCTAGGTTTATATATGTACCATGTCCACACACAGCGGAGGTACTTGCAGATGCTTTGGTGGATTGCTTGTTTGAGTGAAATCTTGACCGCAAGCTATCTACTCTAACTGTAGATAATTGCACCACCAATGATGCCATGATTGACAAAATATTGGGTAAGATCGATTCTAGTTCACTTTTGTTGGATGGAGATTTATTTCACATGCGTTGTTGTGCTCATATATTAAACTTAGTTGTGAGAGATGGCTTAGACGTGATCAAAGATAGTGTTGAAAAAATTCGTTATAGTGTTGCATTTTGGACAGCTACCCCAAATAGAGAGGAGAAATTTGTTGAGGCAGCAAAGCAATTAAGAATTTCAAGCACTAAAAAGTTGGAACTTGATTGCAAAACTAGGTGGAACTCTACGTATACTATTATACAAATATTCCCCTAGTGAAGATGTTGGTCAAAGACGAAAGAGATTATAGACAAATTAGATATGTTTTATGATGCGACAGAGCTTTTTTCTGGGACTCAGTATCCTATGGCCAATCTTTGTTTTAAAAACATATGTGCTATTAGAATGACAATATATGATTGGCAGGAATTAGAACAGGTTAAGGTGCAAGCAATGGCATCAAAAATACTTATGAAGTTTGAGAAGTAATGGGACATAATGCATGGTTTGATGGGAATTGCAAGCATTTTGGACCCAAGGTACAAGATGAAACAGATAGAGTTTTTGTGCCCTTTACATTATCCCCACAGTAAAGCAACTGCATCAAATGAAATTGAGAGATATAAAAGATGCTTTATGACGTAGTCAAGGAGTATCAATCTAGATCTAATCATAGTTGTGAAGCATCTCAAGCTCCAATCTCTTCCTCTTCATCAAGGACATCTGCAATTAAACTTGATTTGGTAAAACAATTAGATGTCTTTGTTTCATCTTCTGCTACCAATATACATGTTAAGTCTGAGTTAGATCATTATTTAGAGGAGTCTCTCTTACCTATAAATGATTATGAGACTTTTGATATATTGTGTTGGTGGAAATCAAATGGAATTAAGTATCCCACTTTGTAAGAAATTGCTAGAGATATTTTAGCCATTCCTGTCTCTACTGTTGCTTCGGAATCTTGCTTCAATACTAGTGGAAGGATTATAAGTTCTCATCGTAGCCGACTCCATTCAAAGAAAATAGAGGCTTTGATGCGTGCTCAAGATTGGTTATGGAGTGAGATACAAGGTACTGAATAATGATACATTCACAACTATAATGTTTTGTATTTTTCTAACTACTGCTTTTTTTTTTTTTTTTTTTTTTACGAGCAGCATCAAATTCTGAAGAATCTAGAAGAGTTAGTGTTGTAAATGATACCGAGTATAATGGGTGAAGATGAGGTAAATCATATTCATATTCTTACTTCTTATTTTATTTGATTAACTTGTGGCATGATAACTACTACAATGTACCAACTATGTTTTCCTTGTTATATTATTTGTTGTAGGGTTCTTGCAATGATTTAGAGAACATCACATTATTCGAATAAAATGGGCATGCTATGGAGCTTAGTTGAGAGATTGATTGTGGAGATTTTTGTTTATTGTTTAGGTTTTTTGTTTTTTATCGAGACATTTTGTTTTTTATTAAGATTGGGATGAGGAACTTTTTGACTTTTACTAGTGTATGATTTATGAATTTAATCATGTTTTCATTTTATTTGTTATAGATTTTGATTTTAAAAAATGTAACATAAAAAAATTATTATATTTATTAAATTTTTATTGGGGATTTGGGGCGGGGATGGAGGCCTAGTCCCCAATGGGGATGGGGACGGGGAATCCCAATATATTTTTATTGGGGATTGGGGATAGAGAATGACCCCGGGGATGGGGATGGTATTGTGATCCCTATCCCCAACCCGCCCCATTGCCATCCCTACCCTGGTTGCCTCCTGGATCTACTACTTGACCCATCAGATTGTCTTGGTCTATCAACAGCTTTAACATTTGTTTTTGGAAAGCCCAATCCTTCAAATCCTAACACCTTACAACTCAACCTCGGCTTCTTCTTGACCCATATATTCTTCATCTGTCAGAGGTAAATCCTCGATAAAGTGACCAAAGTATGTCAAGTGGTTAGGATCGTCATCAAAGTACTCCAATTCAAACTCACTGAAATCCCTCCTTGGCGAGAAAGTGACCAAATAGTCAATCTCTTCCTCAGACCCTGGTATCCTAAATTATTAGCTAATTGGGCCCTCAATATAACCCAAATCAAAGGCCCAGCAATTGAACCTAGTTACAGACAACTTATCTAGGTCAACACGATCCACAAACAAAACTGGTTCACCACTCTTATACACCCTCTTCATCCCAAATTTACTATGGAACCACCCCCATGGTGAATGGCAATTGTGAACCAATCTGTGCCTGCAAATTGCAAATTATAATTGAATGTTAGCTTCCAAACAAAAGACAAAAATATCCAAAAACAGAATAAGTCATTCAACGTTGGCAAAGGAATGAGACGAAGTGGTGTTTGCTCATTGGTTAGAGCACTCAGTACCTAAGATCCAGGTCATGGATTCAAGTCACCATGAGGGTAGGAGTGAAATCCTTTGATCCTCTTTTAAAAAATAAAAAATAAAACTTTCTATGTCAGTTTCAGTTTCAGTTTTCATTCAATGTCTTTTGGGTGTACTTCACCTGCTTATTTCGGATGCAAACATAGCTATTCAACAACAACTTGTATCTCATTGACTTCACCATCATAAACATGTCATGAAACACGAAACCCTAATCAAACCAAACCATTCCCAAATCCAAAACCCTAATCAATTTCACTTCCCAACCAAATTCCCTAATATGAATTTATTGTTTATTTAAAGGGATTTAAATAACCTGAAAACTGACTAGAAGAAAAGGATTGAATATAAATAGTACCCCAAAACCTAGACCATGACTATTTGACTCCTATAAACAATGATGGAAACTTTGGACCACATTCATTCAAAACCACAATTGACGGAGACAAAGCCCTTAAAATAAAAGAGACTCTCAAAGTGAATTCGTTTCCCATACCTACATATTCGGGTGAATCCCCATCGAGCCTAAAATACCTCCAGAAATTGGTCATTCTTCTAAAAAGCTAAGATTAGAGAATCAAATCTTTTAGAGACGATCACTTTTCCTACTTACCTTCTGAATTGATTGTCTGCTCTCTCTATTTCAACTCTGTAGGTGAAGACAAGTGAGATTTCGAAGACAAATGAGCTAAAGGGTTTTGACTCCAGCTGACCACAACTGGTCTTAAGTATCAGATTTCATAGTATTGGATGTTTTGAAGACAACAGACCCAAGAAAGAAAGTTGTGTTTAAAGCTTTGTACATATCCTTTGATTTTTACTGTGCAATTTTCCAGAACAATGAAAAAAAAAGTATATTTGCACTTCATGAGAGTTTTAATTCTTAAGGTCCATCTTACTTTTGCCAAAAAAAAAAAAAGATTCTTCTTATAAAGATAACCCAACTGAAACTTTAGTGGTTACGTTTTGTGCTTTCTAAAAATTCCCAAGGCATTAAAAAAAATCCAACAAACTGATGTTTTCGACTTAATCCATCACTTTGATCATGCCCCAAGTTCGGAGTGTGACATAGAAAAGGCGAAAAATGGAACCCAATCTACCTGCTGAAGCTTTTTATCTGTTGTGAGGATTGGATGAGATATTCGAAGGTGATATGAAAACAGCCATAGTAATGTTAGGTTATCATGATTCTTCAATCAAGAGGAAAAATCATATAGGGGTGGTCCTATATCAAGAGGAAACATCATATAGGGGAGAGGAGGGGGGATCATCCCTACCACTCAGCAGCTGCATATTGGGGCAAATTAGGGCATATGGGACTGTAGCTTGCCTCAGGAAGAAAACACAAGCCCAAGATCATTTCAGTTGCAAAACATTGGGCTCTGCTCCTAGATTGGATAAGGAGCCTCGTTTGGATTATTAGTTTATTTTAATTTTTGTCATTAATTAATAATGTTAAAGGTTCACAACGTACAGAGGATAGCTTTATGTCATATTAGCAAACTGACCCGCGCGATGCTGCGAGTGTTTCTTTCTAAGTTTTATATGTAATAGATGAATACTCGTAATCTAAAAAACATTGGCACTATTTAAAATATAATTTATTTTATTGTTAATAATAAATTAGCAACACATGGGATACAACAAAAAACAAACTTTTTTCCATGATTTATAGAAATTACAAATACAAACAAAATTGTTCTCACTTAAAAAGAAATTAGAAAAAAAAATAAACTGAAAGGATATGACAGTACCCAAAAAAAAAACAAACAAACAAACAGAGAGAGAGAAAAGAAAATGGTAAAATTGTAATTTAGGTCAAAAGCTGGGAACAAGACTGTCATTTCACAGGTAAACAGTGATGAACCGTATAGGATGTTTAGTATATAGTAAATGAGGAGTGTAGGATGCTTAATATATAGTAAATGAGGCGTTTCTTTTGAGAATTTTCCTATATCTTATTCCTTGTACTTGTGGGTAAGGTGTCTGCTGGCGCAATATTATGTGTGGGAAATTTATTTTAATTGGACCACTTACATAGCTGGTTCCTATGTAATATTGTAAACCACAGTAATGAAATGTTCTCGTTTCTTCTAAAAGAAAAATCAAGTATTTTTCAAAATAAAATTGTGCTCATCCCATTTGAACCCAAACCGAACATAACCAACCATCAAACTAGTGAAAAAACAATCATTATCGGCATCTTAGCCGAAGCCAACCCTACAACTAAATTAACTAGATCAAAACACATGGAGCAATTTGACTACTGAGTAAAACGCACAAACAAGAAAAGTATTTGATCTAAGAAGGAAACAAAATTTACATGTTAGAATGATTAAACAGTCCTTGAAATTCCAGCTATGATAAGAGTTGACCAATTCTGGCATGAGTTTTGTTCTAGGCTTCCAGCTATTTGATCACTTGAATAAATCTAAATATTATCACTGAAGTCATCTCTCAGTCAAGTCGTCAAATAATTATGTAAATGTGCACAAGCTCGATTCCACAAGCTCATGTCTTTGTCGATAATCCAGGTTATCTAATGTCACGCCCCAAATTTTAGAATAAAAATTCAAAATCCGAAACATGAATTACTACAACTTAAAATAATCACCATGAAAATTTCTTTTCTTAACAACCTCACCACACAAAATAAAATCAAAACCGAATTTTGTCTCGGTTAATTATTACAACTCAAATAAAAAATGAATTGTAAAGCTCTAAACACCTCACAACTCAATGAAATAAAAATAACTGCTGTAACACCTAAACAGCTCGGTCACCTCCCTGGTTATCCTGACCTGCAGGAATATCCGCTACACTATTTGAATAGTGTACCGGGATTGCAACAATACAAAACACTGTAAGCTTATGAAAGCTCGTATGAGTAAAAGAAATAACGGTTGCTTAATTAAATCATCTTTATTTCTACCCAAGTCAACACGCAACAATTTCTACATCCATAAGAAAACAACACTCTCAATCAATCAACAACTCAACACCAAACCCTAATTCAAATCTTTCTTCACAAAACCCCAACATCGTATGTATAAAAATACGGTATTTGACAGACTAGAGCTCTAACTGAATCATAACCCGTCACCTGGCCTAGGTTATGGCATCCGACATATTTATCTTTATCGTATTTCATCAATATGTATACTTATATACATATTTAGAACGTCCGATAATTGTACATACTCAAACAATCGTATCTCATCATCCACCTAGGATTAGAGCGTCCGATTCCCCCATACAGGTCACTACGTTGACCATAAATCCACAATAAGTACAACAGTATGTTTTCACATAATTAAATCAACTCATCCAACATACATAATATTATTATGAAATTAAAGCATTTGAAATATAATCCAAATCATCATTCCAACTCAATCATATCAATCAATATATATTCCACGTAAATATATACATACATAATCATCCACTCAGGAATGACCACTAATACCATCTATAGTTCACACAAGAAAATAGTGAAATTCATTTGTATAGTTAAAATTCATTTTACTTACCTATGGACCGTAGTTGATCAAGTCCATAAGATTTTAAAAACAATATTTAATCCACAAATATTTTCCACACAATTACAAAAATAATTAATTTAAGTACTCGGTTCGTAATATTAACCACGTGAGTTTTACTCACCTCGAAATTCCCGCTGCGTCTTCAAATAAAATATAACTCACAATAATCCAAATGCTCGTCAACTCAAGCCGTCAAGTATCTAATCAAGTACTGTCTTTACTTAGCAACGAAGCACGAAATAAACCTAAACGATGATCCAACTGTCGGATTTTAAAATAAAGACAATCCAACGGTCGGATTCTAAAATAAAGACGATCCAACGGTCGGATCGCATTTAAACGATGATCCCACGGTTAGATCCTCACATATCGCCCCTGAAAATATCCAATCACAATTATACGAAAATCCGACGGACGGATCTTCACTAATCGCCTCCCGAATCACTGTTTTACAATTATACGAAGATCTAATGGTCGGATCTTCGATTATACGAAGATCCAGCGGTCGGATCTTAGACTATACGAAGATCCAACGGTCGGATCTTTGCCTGTGAACACACAAAATCATCGGGACAGTCATATGAACATCATATTAAAATTTGAAATAAAATCGATGGTCTGATCTCCGTAAATCGTAAACCGAAGGTAAACTGTAAAACCGTTAATAGTAACGTCAAAACTTAAATTGACTATTTATCAACTTTTTCTAACATGACCATGTTATATATCAAAACGCTCGTATGGATGCATAGATCATCGTCCAGATAATATAAACTCCAAATTTGGTCCGACGCGCCGCCACACGCGGCGGTCAGACGGCGGTCAACGCCAGTCAACCACCTCAGATGCAAAAGTCATCAACTACAAACTTCTTCAAAATGAAATTGTGAACAACTTTAATACCTAACTTTTTCAAAGATGAGGTCTAGATCGTCCTAGATCGGGCTTTGAAGTTAGATTAATCTCAGCCACTCGATCAGATTCCAGATTGAATCAGGGACGTCGAAATCTTCAACCCTTGATCTACCACTCTACACTCAAAATCGTTATGCAAGCCACATATGGGGATGATCAGGAGGAAGAGCACGTCACGAAAATGGGTTCGGTTGGCCCGTGCACCGCCGGAAAAAGGAGTACCGGCCGGGTCGGGTCGGGTCGGAAGTTTCAGAAAGTGCCTTCGATCCAGACGAGAGAGCAACGGCGGGGCGAAGCAAGGGCGGGAATCGATCGGGCGGCCCGGGTCGGCGACGGCGGAGGCCCGTGGCGGCGTGCAACGTCGGGTCGGGTCCAAGCCGGGTCGGTCGAGGGTAAGGCCACGGTCGCGAGAGAGAGAGAGAGAGGGGAGGGGGACTTTTGTGCAAAAATCTGATTTTTTCGTCCCTAATGAAAAAATCATATTTTTCTTACTATTTATAGCAAAATTTCAATTTTCAAATAATCATAACTTATTCATACGAGCTCTGAATAATACGTTCCATATATGCACGAACTCGTATCGACAAGCTCTACAACTTTCATGAAGGAAATTTTCCCAAATTTGGAACGTATAAAAAATCGATTTTCACAACTCCCTAAATAACGTTCGTTTTCGAAAATAAAATAATTCGAAACCAATTTTCTCAAACCACGACATTCCAAATAATCCCAAATATCATAATTCAATTAATATAACAATTATTGAATTACATAAATTTATTTTATGAAAATTTGGGTCTTCACAGTCTACCCTCCTTAAAAGAATTTCGTCCCGAAATTCAAGCATTCTCGTCCACAAAAAGCTGAGGATACCTCTTCCTCATGTTAGACTCCAATTCACATGACGCATTACCCTCATCATGATGACTCCACAACACCTTCACGAGATCAAATTCCTTCCTACGAAGCTTCTTCGTAGACCTATCCAAAATACGAACAGGTTCAACTACAAATGTCACATCAGTGTTTACTTCGATCGTACCATGATCAATCACGTGAGACTCATCTAGAATATACTTTCTGAGCATAGACACATGGAAAACATTGTGCACACCTGACATGCTAACAGGTAAAGTAGGTCGATATGCCAAGTTTCCAACCCTTTCCAGAATCTCAAAAGGTCCAACATACCTCGGTGCGAGTTTTCCCTTCTTACCAAATCTCACCGCACCTTTCATAGTTGAGACCTTCAAGAACACATGATCGCCTGTCTCAAATTCTAAAGGTCTCCTCCTCAAGTCAGCATAGCTCTTCTGTCTACTCTGAGTGGTTTGAATTTTGTCCCGAATAGTAGTGACCTTCTCTGTAGTCTCCTGTACGATCTCAGGACCGATGAACCCTTTATCCCCTACTTCCACCCAACAGATAGGAGTTCTACATGGCCTACCATAAAGAGCCTCATATGGAGCCATACAGATACTGGAGTGGTAGCTGCTATTGTAGGCAAACTCTACCAATGGCAGATGATCCGCCCAACTTCCCTTAAAATCCAGAACACAAGCTCTAAGCATATTCTCCATCACCTGATTCACTCTCTCAGTCTGCCCGTCTGTCTGTGGGTGAAATGCAGTGCTCATAGCAAGAGATGTACCAAATGCCTTATGGGACCTACGCAAGAATTCTGAAGTGAAACGAGCATCACGATCAGAGACAATCGTCACTGGCACTCCATGAAGCCTCATGTGAAGCCCCAAAATTTCAGTTAAATATTTCGTAATTCAATATTTCTCAAATTATATGAATTATGAGTTGTGGGTGTGATTGGAATGTTGTTGCGTGAGAAATTTGGTTTCGAATGATTTTAGTATCGAAATTTAAAGTTATTTAAATTGACTTATTTATACGTAAGGAATTTGAGGAAACTTCCTTCATGAATACGAGTTCGTGCATATGTGGAACGCAAGAATAGGAGTTCGCATGAGAAAGTTATCGCATTTGGAAAAGTTTCCATTTCGGGTATATATAGGCTATTATTTCCGAAAATATCCGAAAACAGCATAATTATCCAAAAAAAAGAAACCACGGGTTACTGTTCATCTTCTCTCTCTCTCTTCCTCCGTCGGCCGAAAACAGAGCATTTCTTTTGCCGGCCTTTTCTCACAGCTCCGGCCACCGTTTGAGGCGAAACGAAGCCCAGATCGACTCTACTCCTTCCTATGAGTCGACTGGTGGTCACGGTTTCCCCTCTCGTGGCGGCTACACGGCGATGGAACTCAAAAATCAATCCGAGCCCTAAAACGAACTAGCGGCGATTTCTCCTAGCTCCGGCCACCAAAACTTGAGTTCTTTATCTTGTTGAACTCGTATTAAGGAGTAGAACACGCAGTAAAAAGACACAGACCAGAAGTGAAGCTTTTGACGTCGAACGGAGCAACTATCAGAAAATTTCGGTTTTCCTACGAACCGGACTGTTTTTAGGTATTTTCGACCAATTCCACTTGTTTTCTCACTTCGTGCTAGTTATGAAAGTTGCTCAAAATGATGAAACGAAGAGGATAAGCCGAGTCCCGACACCATTGGCGGTGGTCGGCGACGGCTCTGCCCTAAACTCCAGCGGCCCTTTCCAGCCACCTCCGGGGATATCATGAGTAGTTTCTACCCATTTTTCGATTCTACATGTCGATACGATCATTTTGATATATAGCATGTGAATTTTGGATATCGTATGAATTAGTTATGAATTTTAAGATTTCGATTGATTTCGATCTCTCGATTTGTGATCTATGAAGTTTGGACCGTCCGATAGAATTATAGTTTTGATATAATGATCGTAGGACTGTCCCGATGACCTTGTGTGATCACGGGTGAAGATCCGACCGTTGGATCTTCATATAAGTGTGTTTTTGAAATTATACGCTAAGTTAATTATCGTTTTGATTAGGTGTTTGACGGATTTGTTAGCGGACGATTGTGAATTGTATTTTGGGCTGTAAGAAGACGCAACGGGAGTTTAGAGGTGTGTAAATCTCACTTGGTTCATTTATGAACCGAATTTCCTTAATTGCCCAATTTATTTGTTATGTGTGAGAAAATGGTTTTAAGACATGTGTTTTAAAGTATATTAAAAATGAATTTCTTGATTTTGCATTGTGTGAACTATAGTTGGTATTAGTAATCATCCCTGTGTGGATGGTTACGTATATATATATATATATATATATATATTTACGTGATTATATATTGAATGGTGTGACATTGAGGTGTGGAATTGTGATACTATGTGATTTGGTGATTGTGGAAATGTGTTCCATGTTGTTTCATGTGTGTTGGATTGATGTTTCTTGTGGTTGTTGAGATTGTTGGATGTTTACTAGAGATAAATGAGTTGTGGTTTAATAAATCAACCGTTCATTCTTATTTACTCTTACGAGCTTTCAGAAAGCTTACCGGGTTTTGTATTGTTGCAATCCCGGTACACTATTCAAATGGTGTAGCGGATAATTCTGCAGGTCAGGATAATCAGAATGGTGAGCGAGCTGCGTAGGGCAGCAGGGTTGAGACCAGCACTTGGTCTATTTTGGTGTGTTTTGTAGACTCTTTTGAGCATAACTTTGTATTTATGTTAGTATTGTAATAATTGACTCGAGAGATAGTTTGCTACGAGGTTTGTGTTATGGTTTATGAGATGTTGGTTTTGAGAAAAAAAATTCAGGACGTGATTTGTTTAGTTGTATTCATGTTTCGGATTTGAATTTATTATTAGAAATTCGGGGTGTGACAGTTTGGTATCAGAGCATAAGGTACATATTTAGTGATAAGATAATACCTTCCGAGTGATGGCCCGTCTGCAGCGAATCACCATCGGGTGCTCTTCGGTATTAACAATGTCATTGGGTATGTGGGAGTGTTGGGAGTTGTCTAGAACGTTAGGACGTATTAGGAGTTGAATTAACCTCTTTGTGTTAGTAGCTTGGTTAATATGGACTTGTATTTACTTATGCTTTGATTTAAGTGTTATACATGTATTATCCAAGCATATTATACTTCTTAGGTGTTGAACGTTTGAAGGGGTAGGCCTAGAAACCGTGGTGGTGCCAGGGTAGGACGGTAGAGTTGTCTTGTAAGTTCGTATTAGAATAAGTTTAGTTTCCATCAGTTTCAATCTTCGAGAAATGGGAACCTCCGGATTTAACTTTGTTGATTTGGTAAAGATTGTTTTATGGAATTGAGGTTCTTTTGTATGTTGAAGTGGTTGGTTGAAGGCATGGTGTTGACGCATGCATGTATCTAATATGGATACAAGTAGATAGTAATTTTGCCTTCTTAAGTTGGAATTGCAGATGTTTTGGGATGGAATGTACGTACCCTGTAGATATCTTGTTTGTGAAGAGATGTCGTAGTGAAGCTTTAGTTATTGACATGTGATATGTGTTTAAAGTGAAATCCGAGGCAGCTATACTGACCTTGTGTGAGATTGAATTCTTAGTATAGATTGAGAAGGTTGTGCGGTGATTCTATGTCCACTTGGCGATGAATTTTTAAAAGGAGGAATTATGAGTAAATGCATGGGTTCCATTCAGGTGGAGTTCAATCTTATGGAGGAGGTTATACAACTTGATTTGGGTTGTTGTTGAAGCAGTTGATACTACTCAACTATCTAGGCTGACTAAGGAGGTCACTAGGCTAGGAACAGTTGGGAAAGGAATTGATCTCACTAACTCAAGATGATAAGAGAGTGAGAGATTATGAGGCAGAATTCTCAAGACTATATCAGTTTAGGAGACAATTGGACCAAGAGTTGGGCCGTGAAGTTTCAGTTGGGCTAAATGCTTCGCTTTAGCATGATTTAACCATTTGATAAAATTCATTTGGATTAGGGTGTTAGCCATTGAATACAATTCTTGACCTATGTGGAGCTTGTAGGTAGTACTGCGGTCAAGGAAGAGATTGTTCTGGTTTTCGAGCTTAGTGATGTAACTTGGGAAATACTTATGTTACCTCTAAGGAGGGTAGTGAAGTTCGTTATCGAGGCGATAACAGGTGTGATACTCATATCATTAACACCTTATCGGATGACACCAACTGAACTTGAGGAGTTAAAGGTGCAAGGTGAGAGTTACTTGAGTATGGATTCATTAGACCTAGTGCTTCTCCATGGATTATACCGTATAGTTGAAGGAGAAGGAGAAGAAGAAGAAGATAGTTATGCTTCTTATTTAAGGTGAGATGTGATGACGGTGGGAGTTTTGTGCTAAGGAACTAGGAATATAGTGACTATGTCTTGGGAGGACTTTGTAGAAATTTTTTAGGGCGTGTGCTTATATTCTAATGGTGGAGAAGTTGGAGTTAATCTCATTATGTTAACCCGAAGGGTTATGAGTGTAGGAGACAAGGAGCTTAACTCACACAACTGTATTAATTTGTATGGCTGATAGCTGTGGAGGAATTGACTCATATGTTCTAGTAGGGACTGCATTATGAGATCAGAGAGAGTGGCCCTTTTACAGCTGCCTTCCATGGCAATGAAACTTACTGGTGCCTGGATAATGGAGTAGGAAGTTCAGACTTCTTTTAGGGAGATAACAACAATGTGAGATTCCATATAGTTATAGAGTGCAGTAGTACGTCAGGTACTTAGTGTGGGTCCTAGCAAAGGCAGATGATCATTAGCAGGTGTCAACTGAGGTAGCTACTGAATTTAGTTCGACCACATACGTTGGGCACGTAGCACCTCTCGTGATGGTTCTAAATGAGAGATTTTAACTGTTGTTCATCCTTGATTTTAGTGAAGCATTGTATTTCTTCACATTTGTTTTGTGTTTGGTTTGACTCATATGATTCTAGCCAGTTCCTCTGTGTGATTTGATTTTTGGTGTGTTTGAGAATGATTGTTGGTGATACATCTTTATGGAAGTGTGGCAGCCGTTGTGGCAGTGCCTTTATAGCAGGTTTTGTAGCAGTGCTTGTGTAGCAGCCCTTGTGGCAGTGCTTGTTTAATTGTCTAGCAGTATTTTATGGCAGTCTGTGTGACAATGATTTTGTGTGTAATGCCATGTGATGCTTTGAGTGTAGGTTGCTAGACTTTATCATGATTGTGCCCTGAAATGGTAAAACACTTATTGTGTGGTAATGCATGATTCATTGCTACTATGAAGGGTTTCCTGTATGGTTTGGCATATGGAAAGAGTGATATGACCTATTAATAAGATGACTGTGAAGAGACATTGTGTTGGCGTATGAGCTGAGGTGATAATGTTATTTTCAATCCTAGGAGTGCTAGTTTTGTATTATCAATGCATGGGAACATATATTGTTGTGAGGATAGGAGTTTGAATTGTGGTATAGTCAGTGTGAGGTACTATAACTGCATAGTTGAGACTCACGACTTGGGTTACCACCAAGTGAGCAGTGAAGTGAGTCGTGGGTGAGATACTAAGTGTTATACCAGTATTGATTGATGAATCAAGGTATGTCTTAAGTAGTATTGGAGATTAATCTACAAAGCTACGAGGAATTACTAGAAGTACGAGCGCATCATTTTGTCCACAGATTGTTGGACGGGTTGAAATATTAGATCAAGTGTTGGAGATCATGTTGAAGGTAGGCGTTTGTCACTTCAAACCTAAAGATAAGACAGAGGTCTGTTAGACCTGTTATGGTTATGGTGAGAAGTTGGAGATTCGATGTTTGTTTTATCGTATCTCCTAGAGTTTCATGGCACCGAAGTTATTTATGTGCTTAGAGTAAGTAAGAAGTCTATGATGGATCCAGAGCGGGTGATCGAAGTACTGTTGAAGTAAAGGTTGGTACAACCATCATTGGTGTCGGTGTGGGATCCCAGATGGGACTACAATACAACGTTGAATGAAGGATTTGACTGACTTAAATGTGGCAAGTCAGCTAGGATTGGAATGAAGAAGGATGTGACAGAACATGTGTCGAAGTGTCTTACCTGTCAACAGGTGAAGGCAGAGCATCAGAGACCCACAGGAATGTTGAATCCCTTACCGATTCCTGTTTGGAAATGGGAAGATATCTCCATGGACTTTGTGACTGGATTGCCTAGGTCCAGGTAGAGTTATGACTTGATTGGGTGATTGTTGACCGGTTGACTAAGTCAGCACATTTTCTTTCCGTGGCAAAAACTTACTTAGGGGATGCGTTGTGTAAGTTGTATGTAAAGGAGATAGTGAGGCTTCATGGAATGTCTGTGACAATTGTCTCTGATCGAGATTCTCGTTTCACTTCGGAATTTTGGCGTAGATTCCATAAAGCTTTCGACACATCTTTGGCTATGAACACTGCATTTCATCCACAGACTGATGGGCAGACAGAGAGAGTGAACCAGGTGATGGAGGATATGCTTAGAGTATGTGTTTTGGACTTCAAGGGAAGTTGGGCGGATCATCTGCCATTGGTAGAGTTTGCCTACAAAAATAGCTATCACTCTAGTATCGGCATGGCCCCATATGAGGCACTTTATGGTAGGCCATGTAGGACTCCTATCTGTTGGGCAGATGTTGGAGAGAAACAGCTCTTGGGTCCTGCGCTTATTCGGGAGACTACAGAGAAGGTTACTACCATCCGAGACAGGATCCGTACTGCACAGAGTAGACAGAAGAGTTATGCCGACCTTAGAAGGAGACCATTGGACTTTGAGGTAGGTGATTACGTATTCTTGAAAGTCTCACCTATGACAGGTGTGGTGAGATTTGACAGGAAAGGGAAATTGGCACCGAGATACGTTGGACCCTTTGAGATTTTGGAAAGGGTCGGAGAATTGGCATATCGGCTTGCTTTACCTATTTGCATGGCCGGTGTACACAATGTTTTCCATGTGTCCATGCTTAGGATGTACATTCGAGATGAGTCTCATGTGATTGATCACGGTTCGATCGAAGTGAGTCCGGATGTGACCTTCGTTGTTGAACCTGTTCGTATCTTTGATAGGTCCACGAAGAGGCTTCGTAGGAAGGACGTTGAGTTGGTTAAGGTGTTATGGAGTCATCATGATGAGGGTGATGCGTCATGTGAGTTAGAGTCTGACATAAGGGCTAAGTACTCACTACTGTTTGTTGATGAGTTTGCTTGAATTTCGGGACGAAATTCCTTTAAGGAGGGTAGACTGTGAAGACCCGAAATTTCAGTTAAATATTTCGTAATTCAATATTTCTCAAATTATATGAATTATGAGTTGTGGGTGTGATTGGAATGTTATTGCGTGAGAAATTTGGTTTCGAATGATTTTAGTATCGAAATTTAACGTTATTTGGGGTTATTAAAATTGACTTATTTATACGTAAGGAATTTGAGGAAACTTCATTCATGAAAGTCGTAGAACTCGTCGATACGAGTTCGTGCATATGTGGAACGCAAGAATCGGAGTTCGTATGAGAAAGTTATCGCATTTGAAAAAGTTTCCATTTCGGGTTTATATAGGCTACTATTTCCAGAAATATCCGAAAATAACGTAATTATCCAAAAAAAGCAAACCACGGGTTACTGTTCATCTTCTCTCTCTCTTCCTCCGTCGGCCGAAAACAGAGCAATTCTTTTGCCGGCCTTTTCTCACAACTCCGGCCACCGTTTGAGGCGAAACGAAGCCCAGATCGACTCTACTCCTTCCTATGAGTCGACTGGTGGTCACGGTTTCCCCTCTCGTGGCGGCTACACGGCGGTGGAACTCAAAAATCAATCCGAGCCCTAAAACAAACCAGCGACGATTTCTCCTAGCTCCGGCCACCAAAACTTGAGTTCTTTATCTTGTTGAACTCGTATTAAGGAGTAGAACACGCAACAAAAAGACTCAGACCAGAAGTGAAGCTTTTGACGTCGAACGGAGCAACTATCGGAAAATTTCGGTTTTCCGACGAACCGAACTGTTTTTAGGTATTTTCGACCACTTCCACTTGTTTTCTCACTTCATGCTAGTTATGAAAGTTGCTCAAAATGATGAAACGAAGAGGATAAGCCCAACCCCGACTCCATTGGCGGTGGTCGGTGGCGGCTCTGCCCTAAAATCCGGCTGTCCTTTCCGGCCACCTCCGGCGATACCATAAGTAGTTTCTGCTCATTTTTCGATTCTACAGGTTGGTAGGATCATTTTGATATATAGCATGTGAATTTTGGATATCGTATGAATTAGTTATGAATATTAAGATTTCGATTGATTTCGATCTCTCGATTTGTGATCTATGAAGTTTGGACCGTCCGATAGAATTATAGTTTTGATATAATGATCGAAGGACTGTCCCGATGACCTTGTGTGGTCACGGGTGAAGGTCCGACCATTGGATCTTCATATAAATATGTTTTGGAAATTATACGCTAAGTTAATTATCGTTTTGATTAGGTGTTTGACGGATTTGTTAGCGGACGATTGTGAATAGTATTTTGGGCTGTAAGAAGACGCAGCGGGAGTTTAGAGGTGAGTAAATCTCACTTGGTTCGTTTACGAACCGAATTTCCTTAATTACCCAATTTATTTTTATGTGTGAGAAAATGGTTTTAAGAAATGTGTTTTAAAGTATAATAAAAATGAATTTCTTGATTTTGCATCGTGTGAACTATAGTTGGTATTAGTGATCATTCCTATGTGGATTGTTACGTATATATATATTTATGTGATTATATATTGAATGGTGTGACATTGAGGTGTGGAATTGTGATAATATGTTGTTGATAAATGTTGATAATATGATTTTATTATGTTGTTAATATTTGATAAATGTTGGTGATAAGCATGTTGATTTTGTGAGTTGAATAGAAGGTAGAGAAACGTATGATTCTGAGGATTGAATGGTCCAAGGATCTTTGGTTAATGATAACCGGAGTGTATGTGTTCTGAGGACAGGGAGGTCCAAAGTTCGACCGTTAAATAATAACGGGGATATATTGTTCTGAGGACATGAAATGGTCCAAAGTTCGCAGGTTACTGAGTAACCTGGAGGTGCCGTTACTTGACCCTGGGCCAAGGTGTCAGAGGTAACGAGGCAGCTAGAGCTCTAACGTGGGGCCAAAGTGGCGATAGTTGTGATTAGGTGCCAAAGTGGCGAGAGTTGTGATTTGATGATTGTGGAAATGTGTTCCATGTTGTTTCATGTGTGTTGGATTGATGTTTCTTGTGGTTGTTGAGATTGTTGGATGTTTACTTGAGATAAATGAGTTGTGGTTTAATAAATCAACCGTTCATTCTTATTTACTCATACGAGCTTTCAGAAAGCTTACCGGGTTTTGTGTTGTTGCAATCCCGGTATACTATTCAAATGGTGTAGTGTATAATCCTGCAGGTCAGGATAATCAGAGTGGTGAGCGAGCTGCGTAGGGCAGCAGGGTTAAGACCAGCACTAGGTCTATTTTGGTGTGTTTTGTAGACTCTTTTGAGCATAACTTTGTATTTATTTTAGTATTGTAATAATTGACTCGAGAGATAGTTTGCTACGAGGTTTGTTATATGGTTTATGAGATGTTGGTTTTGAGAAAAAAATTCATGACGTGATTTATTTAGTTGTATTCATGTTTCGGATTTGAATTTATTATTCGAAATTCAGGGCGTGACACCTCACTATCTCCTTTACATACAACTTACACAACGCATCCCCTGAGTAAGTTTTTGCCACTGGAAGAAAGTGTGCTGACTTAGTCAACCGGTCAACAATCACCCAAATCGAGTCATAACTTTGCCTGGACCTGGGCAATCTAGTCACAAAGTCCATGGAGATATCTTCCCATTTCCAAACAGGAATAGCCAAAGGATTCAACATTCTTGTGGGTCTCTGATGCTCTGTCTTTGACATGTACGACACTTCGACACATGTTCTGCCACATCCCTCTTTATACCATACCACTAAAACTGCCTCCTGGATGTATAGTGTATCAAGACCTATGTGTCGGTCAACAATCACCCAAATCGAGTCATAACTTTGCCTGGACCTGGGCAATCTAGTCACAAAGTCCATGGAGATATCTTCCCATTTCCAAACAGGAATAGCCAAGGGATTCAACATTCTTGTGGGTCTCTAATGCTCTGTCTTTGACATGTACGACACTTCGACACATGTTCTGCCACATCCCTCTTTATACCATACCACTAAAACTGCCTCCTGGATGTATAGTGTATCAAGACCTATGTACTTCCCGCATGACCTCTTCCCTGAGGTTATCAACACTCGGTACATACAATCTCCCTCGAAATCTCAACCCTCCATCTGCCCCAATCATCCACATGGAAGGACCCTCTACATCCTGGTCAGCAGTCATCTCAGCAATCATCGCCTGAGCAAACTCGTGAAGTGTCTGACCCTGAGTGATCCTGGAGATCAAGGTGGGCTGTAAGGTGATACTACCGAGAAAGATTCCATGTCCTGCTCCTGCGGGCATAACGTCAAATTCTGATGCAGCTTCTAACATGCGCCACTCTCGCACCATAATCGAAGCCATGATTACCCGAGGTTTCCTACTCAAAGCATCAGCCACTACATTCGCCTTTCCGGGATGATACTCCAAGGTGAAATCATAGTCCTTGATAAGCTCCATCAATCTTCTCTACCTCATGTTCAATTCTTTTTGGGAGACTAGATACTTCAAACTCTTATGATCAGAAAAGAGTTCAAATTTCTCACCATAAAGATAATGTCTCCAAATCTTCAAGGCAAACACCACTGCTGCTAGCTCTAGATCATGAGTGGGGTAATTCCGCTCATGTACCTTCAACTGTCTAGAACTGTAAGCAATAACACTACCATTCTGCATCAACACACACCCCAAACCCTGATGAGATGCATCGCTATAAATGACTAACCCACCACCACTAGTAGGAATAGTCAACACCAGAGCTGTAGTCAATCTAGTCTTCAGCTCATCGAAAGTCTTCTCACACTCATCCGACCACACGAACTGAGTGCCATTCCTTGTCAATTTGGTCAAAGCCGAAGCAATACTAGGAAACCCCTCAACGAAATGCCTGTAATACCCTGCTAACCCGAGGAAGCTACGGATTTCTGTAACCATAGTAGGGCGACTCCAACTCATCACTACTTCAACATTCGATGGATCCACAGAGACTCCATCCTTCGAGACCACATGACCAAGGAACTTTACTTCACTCTGCCAGAAATCGCACTTCTTGAACTTAGTAAATAGTTTCTGCTTTCTCAACGTCTATAGCACGATCCGCTGATGCTTCTCATGCTCACCTGACGACCTTAAATAAATCAAGATGTCGTCAACGAACACTACCACAAACTGATCCACGTAGGGACTGAATGTGCGGTTCATCAAGTCCATAAATACTGCAGGGCATTCGTGAGACCAAAAGGCATGACAAGGAACTCAAAATGTCCATACCTGGTCCTGAACGCTGTCTTTGGAATATCTTCATCCTTTTCCCTTAACTGATGATATCCAGATCTCAAATCAATCTTTGAGAACACAGTAGCCTCCCTGAGCTGATCGAACAAATCATCAATCCTAGGGAAAGGGTACCTGTTCTTGATGGTCACCTTGTTCAGCTGTCGATAATCCACACATAACCGAAGTGAATTATCCTTCTTCTTCACGAACAACACTGGTGCGCCCCGAGGAGACACACTAGCCTGAATGAACCCTTGTGCAAGTATGCCCTCAATCTGAACCTTCAACTCCTGAAGTTAAGCTGGAGTCATTCGATAGGGTGCTTTCGATACAGGTGAAGTACCTGGTATCACATCAATGGAGAAGTCCATTACCCTTTTCGAAGGTAACCCAGGGGTCTCCTGAAACACGTCAGCATACTCTGAAACTACAGGAATCCCTGTAATCTTTGAAGTACTACTCCTTGATTCGATATGGGCCAAAATACCTGTCCTCATGGCGATGTCAGACTTCAGACAACTGTAATGAAACACTGGTTGTCCCGGAACATAGAAGGACACAATCATCCTAAAGGAATCAATAACAGCATGGTTCGGGCTCAACCAATCCATACCCAAAATCACATCATACGTGTGATCCGGAATCACAATCAAAGATGCAGAAAACTCTCTGCCTCAAATCCCAATAGGGCAATCATCACAAAACATGCTAAGCTCAAGAGACACACCGAGAGGTGATGTAACATATAATGATCTAGTCAGAGGCATAGCAATCAAACCCAAAACATCCACAACCGAACTAGATATGAAAGAGTGTGAGGCTCCCATATCAAACAATACTCTAGCAAGATAGTGATAAACAGATAAGGTACCTTCCACTCCCATGCCTGCCTGACCGATGGCAAAGACTCTAGCAGGTGCAGGCGGTAGCTGCCTCTACTGGTTACCCTGTACTCTACCCTGATTTCGGGGACACTCCTTGGCCTGATGTCCTGCCTGTCCACAGCTGTAGCATATCCTACCCCGTGGTTTCGTGCACCCACGAGAGATGTGGCCCGGCTCGCCACAGTTAAAGCACTTCACCGGAGTTGCTGGTGCTATCTGCCTAATAGGCATAGCCTGAACGGAAGGAGCTATTGCTGCCCTAGCTGGAGCCTAATGCTGGAACTGAGTTCTCTGTTTCTTCCAGAACCCACCCCTAAAGTCTCTGGATCTACTACTTCCTGCTATGGCCTTTCCCTTGCCCTGGAAGTCTCTCTCAGTAGACTCCTTCTCTCTGCGAATCAGGTTCTGCTGCTCAATGATCTGTGCCTTTGCCAAGATCTCTCTCCTGGTCTTCAGCTCTAAGATGGCCACATCACACTCAATTGAAGGACTCAACCCTCTCTGAAACTTCTTGGCCAAGTCTTCGTCATCCATCTGCCTCGCATACTTGTACAATCTGGAGAACTCTGCATCATACTCGATCACGGTCATCTTCCCATGTACAAGTGCGAGGAATTCTCGTTCCAACCTTTCCTTCACAGCTGGTGGAAAGTACTTCTCCCTGAACAGCCTTTCGAAGGCATCCCATGTCAAGGTAGACACCTCAATGCTCCTCTGTGTGACGTTCCACCACACTCTAGCCTCATCTTTCAGCATGAAAGCGGCTAGCTTCCTCTTCTCGATCTCACTGCAATCAAGCAGATCAAAATAGGTCTGCAGGTCCTCAATCCATCGATCCGCCACCATATGGTCAGTGCCTCCTCTAAACATGGTTACTCCCAAGCGGGTAATTTCCCTTGCTAACACCAGCAAGCGAGCAGGATCATCAACCATGGCCACGGGTGGAATATGCTAATCCTCATAAGGTCCTTCTACCTCTGCCTCATACGCTTCTTCGACAGGAGGGGCCCTACCCCTACCTCGGCCTCTATCCCTGCCACGAGGTCTGCCTCTACCTCCACCTCTAGCTTCGTTCCCCTCAATCTCCATTACCTAATAAGCAGGGTATACTTGATTAACATACGCATAAAACTTAAACAAAGCATAAGCCAAATGCAAGTCCATATTAACCAAGTAACTAAGCATACAAGACAACGTCTAAAGTTCTTATGACATGCTAACTTTTCTAGTCAACCTAACGCTCTCATATACCCAATGACATTGCCAATACCGAAAAGCACACGATGGGGATCCGCTGCAGACGGGCCATCACTGGGAGAAAGTATTGACATATCACCAAATATGTACTCTACGCTCTGATATCAAACTGTCACACCCCGAATTTAAGAATAAAAATTCAAAATTCGAAACATGAATTACTACAACTTAAAATAGTCATCCTGAAAATTTCTTTTCTTAACAACCTCACCACGCAAAATAAAATCAAAATCGAATTTTGTCTCGGTTAATTATTACAACTCAAATACAAAATGAATTGTAAAGCTTTAAATGAGCATACACACCTCACAACTCAATAAAATAAAAATAACTGCTGTAACACCTAAGCAGCTCGGTCACCTCCCTGGTTATCCTGGCCTGCAAGAATATCCGCAACACCATTTGAATAGTATACAGGGATTGCAACAATACAAAACCCTGTAAGCTTATGAAAGCTCGTATGAGTAAAAGAAACAACGGTTGCTTAATTAAATCTTCTTTATTTCTACCCAAGTCAACACGCAACAATTTCTACATCCACAAGAAAACAACACTCTCAATCAATCAACAACTCAACACCAAACCCTAATTCACATCTTTCTTCACAAAACCCCAACATCGTATTTATAAAAATACGGTATTTGACAGATTAGAGCTCTAACTGAATCGTAGCCCGTCACCTGGCCTAGGTTATGGCATCCGACATATTTATCTTTATCGTATTTCATCAATATGTATACTTATATACATATTTAGAACGTCGATAATTGTACATACTCAAACAATCGTATCCCATCATCCACCTAGGATTAGAGCGTCCGATTCCCCTATACAGGTCACTACGTTAACCCTAAATCCACAATAAGTACAACAGTATGTTTTCACATAATTAAATCAACTCATCCAACATACATAATATTACTATGAAATTAAAGCATTTGAAATATAATCAAAATCATCATTTCAACTCAATCATATCAATCAATATATATTCCACGTAAATATACATATACGTAATCATCCACTCAGGAATGACCACTAATACCATATATAGTTCACACAATAAAATAGTGAAATTCATTTGTATAGTTAAAATTCATTTTACTTACCTATGGACCGTAGTTGATCAAGTCCATATGATTTTAAAAACAATATTTAATCCACAAATATTTTCCACACAATTACAAAAACAATTAATTTAAGTACTCGGTTCGTAATATGAACCACGTGAGTTTTACTCACCTCGAAATTCCCGCTGCGTCTTCAAATAAAATATAACTTACAATAATCCAAATGCTCGTCAACTCAAGCCGTCAAGTATCTAATCAAGTACGGTCTTTACGTAGCAATGAAGCACAAAATAAACCTAAATGATGATCCAACGGTCGTATTTCAAAATAAAGACAATCCAACAGTCGAATTCTAAAATAAAGACGATCCCACAGTTGGATCGAATTTAAACGATGATCCAACGGTTAGATCCTCCCAGATCGCCCTTGGAAACATCCTATCAAAATTATACGAAAATCTGACGGACGGATCTTCACTAATCGCCTCCCGAATCACTGTTTTACAATTATACGAAGATCCAACGGTCGGATCTTCGCCCGTGACCACACAAGTCATCGGGACAGTCATATGAACATCATATTAAAATTTGAAGTAAAACCGATGGTCTGATCTCCGTAAATTGTAAACCGAAAGTAAACTGTAAAACCGTAAATAGTAACGTCAAAACTTAAATTGACTATTTATCAACTTTTTCTAACATGACCATGTTATATATCAAAAGGCTCGTACGAATGCATAGATCCTCGTCCAGATAATATAAACTCAAAATTTGGTCCGACGCGCCGCCACACGCGGCGGTCAGACGGCGATCAACACCAGTCAACCACATCAGATGCAAAAGTAGTCAACTACAAACTTCTTCAAAATGAAATTGTGAACAATTTTAATACCTGACTTTTTCGGAGATGAGGTCTAGATCGTCCTAGATCGGGCTTTGAAGTTAGATTAATCTCGGCCACTCGATCAGATTCCAGATTGAATTAGGCACACCGAAATCTTCAACCCTTAATCTACCACTCTACACTCAAAATCGTGATGCAAGCCACATATGGGATGATCAGGAGGAAGAGCACGTCACGAAAATGGGTTCGGTTGGCCCGTGCACAGCCGGAAAAAGGAGTTCCTGCCGGGTCGGGTCGGAAGTTTCGGAAAGTGCCTTTGATCCAGACGAGGGAGCAACGGCGGGCCGAGGCAAGGGCGGGGATCGACTAGGCGGCTCGAGGCTCACGCGTGGAGGCCCGGGTCGGCGACGGCGGAGGCTCGTGGCGGCGTGCAGCGTCGGGTCAGGTTGAAGCCAGGTCGGTCGAGGGTAAGGCCACAGTCGCACGAAAGAGAGAGAGAGGGGAGGGGGACTTTTGTGCAAAAATCTGATTTTTTCGTCCTTAATGAAAAAATCAGATTTTTCTTACTATTTATAGCAAAATTCCAATTTTCAAATAATCATAACTTATTCATACGAGCTCCGAATAATACGTTCCACATATGCACGAACTCATATCGACGAGCTCTACAACTTTCATGCAGGAAGTTTTCCAAAATTTTGAACGTATAAAAAGTCAATTTTCACGACCCCCTAAATAACGTTCGTTTTCAAAAATAAAATCATTCGAAACCAATTTTCTCAAACCATGACATTCCAAATAATCTCAAATATCATAATTCAATTAATATACCAATTATTGAATTACATAAATTTATTATATGAAAATTTGGGTCTTCACATCTAATAAACAAACTCATCATAGCTTAAATAACTTTCCTAGTTCAATACTTATTCAAGAGGACATACATTAGCTCATGAGTCCTGCCTTGATTTATAATACATCAAGAGGACACACCTTAGCTAATGGTCAAGCGATGTTTTGTAAACCAACTTTTATATATATATATATATATATATATATATATATATATGAGGGGCGGATCCAGGATTCCAAGTTCAGTGGGGCTTGGACTTCTTAACAAAGTGAAGGAAAAAAAAAGGGCTAAATACTGGTTACTACCCTATGGTTTAGGTCCAAAATCAATTCAGTCCCTGGACTTTTAATTTCATCAAAAACACCCATGCACTTTCAATTTTGATCTAATAGGTCCAATTCGTTAATATTCTGTTATGGATTCAAGTTATAGTTGGATTATTTGTTGAAAAACTATTTATTTTTAATAGTAAGACTCACTCCTAAATTGACTATACAGGCCTCATCGACACCACATCATAAAACATAAACCATATATGAGCTACATTAATAAGTTAAATAACTCAATTGTCAGAAAACTAACAAATTGGACCTATTAGATTAAAATTGAAAATGCATGAGTGTTTTTGATGAAATTAGAAGTTCAATGACTGAAATGATTTTGGACCCAAATTACAGGGTAGTAATCTGTATTTAGTCCAAAAAAAAAAAATAGGCCGGCCTAGTTTGAGCTTTTTTGGAGAATTGTGTAGCAGCTGGTTGTGCACCAGCTATGGCTGCATTGAGACTCGAAGATCTTCCCGCTTCAGATGCTCTCGATTGATCAGTGTTTGCAGATATAGACCCCGCTTCAGATGATCTAGACTTGGAGACCGGAGATGGGTTGCTGGTTGCTGCGTTCTGTGAAATGGACTAGGGAGATCTCCAAGTCTCCAACTGCGTTCGGCGGCGGGGCTTGAAAGGAGAGGAGTAGTTCCCAAACAAACAAAAAAGAGGCTATAAACCTACTCTTTTTTTTTTTGGCCAAAAAGCCCCGTGGGGCTTGAGCCCTACCCAGCCTATGGCTGGATCCGCCCCTGATATATATATATATATATATATATATATATAACGGGTAAAAAAAATTAATACATAGCTACATCTAAAGTATTAAAATCGTAAGCATTTAAAGTCGAAAGAGGCGCAAATTACGGATCCAAGTGCATGCACCTTGAGTTACAGAAATGATCCATTTCACTCAAACAATCTGTCGCAAAGTTTTCTCTACTAAGGATCTAAAATGAAAGTTTCAAATAAGAAACTAGCTATAAGAGTGTTTTACAAAGCTATTGAAACTTCAGAACCGAAAACGTACCCTAGATATGTTCATTATGCAGAATTCACAAAAAAATAACGACTCACGTACAATTGTGTGTGATTATAACAATGATAACAACTTTATTGTCATATCTATAAATGAGTATAGCATACATGTATGTACCATAAAATTTCTCAAACATGCACTATAAAACTTTGGAACTAAAGAATATTTTCAGTAACCGCGTTGAGTCAGGTCGAGAAATTGCCAATGATTTATAAACTTGCATGCTTATTTTATTTTTTTTCTCCAGGCAAATGATTTGTAAATTAGTTACGTAATCTTCCATATGACTCATTTTTTTATTCTTTTTTATTTTCTCGTTGGATTGAATGAGTCAAGAACTAATTCTGAGTTCTGACAATCTTGGTTGAATTTTTTAGTTTGATAAATAGACCATCAAAGTGTGAAGTGAATTTGCAAACTGAATAAAGCCAAAGTCAGTCCAACTAAATAATGATGGGTGGAATCGCACACGTCTTAGATTCTGTCCACACCTATTTTCTTACGTTATTAAATTTATAAAATGGTTACTTTCTTCTTATGAAAGTATTATTCTTACCCATCACTCACTTTTACAAAGGCAAGTGCGAAAAAATTATTAAAATATAAATATAATTAAATTACGATAAAAAATTAATTGAAAAAAAAATTTAAATTAAGTTATGTCTATCATTAATCGTTTTTTTAAATTGAACATTCGCTCTTTTAAATTGAACATTCGTTGAACTTAGAACACGATCAATAATTGTAGGTCTAAACTTTTTGCATCGAATTTGTCATATTTAAATTTTGAATATGACAATCCATTTGATATTTAGATGTACACGTGAGTGTTATCGAATTCTGAATGCAGCTTTAGAGTAAGTTTAGCTGCTCCCATTCCCAGAGAGGTTGTTGAAGATCATCATTTATTTCCCAATCGTTAATATTCTCTGCTTGGAAATCAGCTAGGTCTCCTGAATTTGAATGAGTATCACATGATGAGCTTGTTTTCTCTGCTACCATTGCTGCCTGGTGAGATGAAGAAGTACTTGCCCCCGTTAAATCACTTCGTCGATGTGATGCGTCTCCGCTTCCTTCTAGCGGGCGCCTGTCAAATGCTCGAGAACTTCCAGATACTATGTACACTCGACACAATCGAAATTCATGCCTCAACTATATATAGTAAAAGACAAGAAAACGTCACCAATTGTACGGAAGAGAGCAAAAGGTTTCAAAGAGTTGGTTAAAAATTAAAGGACAAAAAGAATTTGTCCAAAGTGGGTAATAATTATATTAAGGGTCGAACAACAAGTCAAGACGTGTAATTATTCAAAATTTGTTGAGTAAAAAATTGGAAGATAAACACACCTTGGGAATGAAAGCCGTGCCAGCACTATTCCTAGTGGTAATTGAGGGAGCTGCTGTATCCTCAATGGCTCTGTACTCATTCATCTTCCACTTGGTCTTTCTTCCAGTTGGAGCTTTCCCCTTGTAGAAAACCATGGTTTTCTTCACTCCAATGACCCGATTATCCGAGGAATAAACATAGCTAGGCGAGCCAGTTGCCTTCCAGTAGCCGGAAGCCGTAGTCCGGTTAGGTCTCCCTCCTTGCGCTTCTCGTTGCTGCCTCGGCGTAAAGAAGAACCACTGCTCGGTGTCCCCACGGCACAACTCCGCTGCATACTCTGCAATATGATAAAAAACAAACACAGAAATGGTTAGTTTTGATACGAATGTACTAGCTACACAGCTACTTGGATTCATCCCCAAGCTTTGGTGGAATTAATTTGAGTGGATTGAAGTGAAGGACGTACTTGGGAGCTCCCATGGCTCGATGCTGTAAATGTCGCGGTCTGGGATTACGCGGCGAATGCTGTTTTGGAGCTTGGATTCGAGTTTGTTGAGGAGGTAGAAGGAGACGAGTTCTTCTTCAGTTGGGTAGAAACGAAAGCCTGTTGTGGGTGCTTGATCCATTGTTGCAGTCTTGTTTTATCTTAGTTTTGTATCTGGGTGACGATAATTTATGTCAAGTCTGAGTTTGGGTTGGAGAGCTATATATACGGAGAGTGAAATTGGAAAAAGTTGGGGGGCTTTGGTGGAATCTTCCACGCGCTTGTTGGAAAATAAACTAGTTTAAATGATGATTGCGATGACCTCATGCCATAGCTCCACATAAAAACCTCTTTTGAACCGGTCAGATAACCCCCATCTTGCACTGCTGCCACAACGGTACTCTTTTAATGCTCTATTATTCAAGCCTTCAAATTTTTGTTTCGATTTTAGTTTCGAATTCAGTACTTTAAATTTAAGAAAATTTCGGAGAAAGTTTTGATTTTGGTGAAAATTTCGGTTAAAACTAAAGAAATCGAATTAATTACATTTATAAAATGATATTTTTGAATGAAACTTTTACACAGACTAAACTAACCTATAATAATCTTATTTACAATGTAATCTCTCTAAGATTATACATTTATAATAGAATTATGATATTTTATATGGACAAGTAATTAACTAGTATTGTAGCAGGTTGCTAAACTTGTGTTTTTATCTATGTATATTGATAATGTGTTGTATATTGATAATGTAAATATGATTTACTCTTTTTAATAATTAGAAAATTACAACAGGACGGAGCGGACCAAAATCCCGTGAATTAAAATAAACAAGTACAACAGAATGAATATACAAGCTATTACAATGTGGTTCGATCTAGCTGGTTGAACTGCTTTAATTTAGTATCATACAATACTGCTCCTAAATACATGAATTTTGGAAATGATTTTCGTACTTTATCACATGGGTATTGTATGTGTTCGTGTTGTTCCCTTTCCACATGCAATCCATATATCAGATATTGTGGAATCACTAAATATGATGCTTGAGTGTGTGAAGCATATAATATTTGAGACGAAGAAAAAAAGAATCATGTTGTGATTGGAGCATTCAACTTTATAGCAGATAAAAGCAAAAATGTTTTTTGTTATATTCAACTTGATTGCAAAAAAAATATATTCAAAATTTCATATTTTCTCTATGAAGTAAAAAAACTCATTGTATGAATATATTTAAAAATTAACACCGAAATTTTACTTCATAGAGAAAATATGAAATTTTGAATATATTTTTTTTGCAATCAAGTTGAATATAACAAAAAACATTTTTGCTTTTATCTGCTATAAAGTTGTTTGAGAAAATATATTTAAAAATTAACACCGAGAAAATATATTTAAAAATTAACACCGAAATTTTGTTTGAGAAATTTTTTGAGAAATTTCAAACAAAATTTCGGTGTTAATTTTTAAATATATATTGTGTGTAAAGATACTTCAGAAAGTAAGGATTTCATGGAAATGTACAGAAAATTTTGGAAAATTTCAGGAAACTCTTGACAGAAATGATATAGCATATGAATTTCATTTCGGTACTTCAAAATTACGGAAATTTCGACGAAAATTTTGGCAATTTCGGAGAAATTTGAAACCTTGCTATTATCTGCATCCACAAAAGCAAACAATTTTTTTAAGCAATTCCACCCGTTGAGTTATTGTGTAAGGATTTCAACGCACTGAAATACTAGATTAGAAAATTGTACTGCTCAGTTTTATATAGTTGCTATAATTAAATCAGTTTTGTCATTGTTTGTTATAGCCCTTTAAAAACTGCCTTTTAGATAAACAACCTTATATATATATATAATCTTGCTCTACTAAGGAGGACCTTAACTTAGCTTAAGGAACGGATTTTTATATTTTAACCACTTTTTGATCACATATTCGCATCTTAATTATTCCGTCTTTAGATTCTAATGTACAGATCACTTTATAAATTTTCAACCAAATTGATGATCGTTAAAGCATCCAAAACTGCAATTCACATGAATGAACTGAATCTGTCCAACATGAACCGTTCGTGTAAATTGCAGTTTTAATTTAACGATCATCAATTTAGCTGAAAATTTGCATAAGTGATCTACTCATATATACCTAAAAACTAAACGGCTAAGATGTGAATATGATATCGAAAGGTGGTCAAAATATGGAAATCCGTTCCTCAAGCTAAGTTAAGGACCTCCTTAGCATAGAAGGCACACTCCCTTTTAAAACACGTTCTCAAATAAACAGAAGTCACACCATGACAATATCATAATAATTAAAACTCTGACAATTAAATATGATACACAAGTCCTCCCTGGACGTTTAAAAGAAAGAATCTCCGATACTCCCTTTTAAAAACATGTACTCATGAGCATCAACTAGCTCCTCGCTATCCCCCATGATGTACAATGGCAACAGACTAGAGCAGTAATTGATCGTATTCACTCACCCGGCCAAAGCCGTGAAGTCCCAATATATATGTTTGAGGTCACTCCCACCAACCCCGAATCATCATACCTCCTCGGTCATCAGATCAAAACATTTCAAAGCAGTCACTTGAGAACAAAAGTTATTCGACTCTCAAAAGGAGATGTCACCCTGTGACCTCCGATCAATAGACCTTCCTAGGTGTCAAATCAAAACATTAAGCAAGTTACTCTGGACCCAAAATGTTAATCCAAATCAAAAGAAGAAGTCACCCCGTGACCTCTGAATCGTTGGACCCCCCCCTCCTCGGCCGTCAGATTCAAATCAATAAGCAACTCACACCAAATCTTGACACCTTTCAAACGATAGAAATTCTCATTCCTAAAACAATGTTTCCTGAAAAGTCAAGCCTCAAAACAATAGAATGAAACTTATCAATTCCTATTGCTTAAATCACCCATCAATCCATAAGAATATACATATTTCACGTAAATACACACACACACACACGTAGTCATTCACTCAGGAATGCAACTAATACCAACTATATTTGTAGTTAACTAAATAACTCTCAAAACGATAAAGGTCACTCCGTTCATAAATTAATATTGTGAGATTACTCACCTTAGGATCCTGCTGCGTCTTCTATACAGAATCAAATTAACACTCACACCAACCACTCGTCTAATCACCTTGATAAGCACCTAGTCATCGATGACCACAATTCAGTACACGAATCACCAAGTGATTAAAGTTCGAATCCCCTAATCGAACAATAGCCCTAAAAGTAGGGCCAATCAAGGTGAAACCTCATCCGACACCACCTAAAGCCACCAGAACACTTCTACGATTGATGTGACAAAACCACAAGTCGATCGTATAGTAGGATCCTCACGGATCGACAACCGAAACTATCGAAATCACAAAAGCCCTAACATGCACATACGATCTCCAAAAATTACGTATCGACGAGTAGATCAAAATCAGGAATAGAAACTATCCCTGAAGTGGCCGGAAACCGCAGCTGCCAGCCCAAAGTCAGAATTTGGTAAAACTTCCAACACCAAAGTTCTTTATCTCAGCCCCAATTACAACTTCCATAACTACATCAAAGTCCAATTATAAACCAATCGGTCGAATTTTATCTTAGAACAAATCGGACCTATTGAAATCCTAGAATTTCAATCCCAAAATTCAACCTCCACACTTTGAATCGATGCAACCCACCTTGGGGAGAAGCATCTATGTCCTCTGGGCTCCAAAAGCCCTCAAGAATCACGGCTATGGTGGCCGAAATTGTGAACTCCGACCAAGGCGATTTGTAGCATCGCCACAAACTTCCCAGCCTGTTGCGTCGTGCGCGGGTCAACCCACGCCGTGAAACTTCCTAGACTTGGAGATGGGACCGATGTGAAGAGAATGTGTCAAATGGATCATCAATTGGGCCCGGACGGTGGAGAACGAAGCCGGCCAAAATGGCTGGGCGAAACCGGGCCCGGAACCAAAGAGAGAGAAAATATTTCCGAAAATGGAAAGTTGGAATTTCTAAAATATTTTCCGGAAAAATCCCATATATACCCAAAATAGAAACTTTTTCCAATGGCCATAAGATCTTCATACAAACTCCGATTCTTATGATACGTCTGTCCACAAACTCGTATCGATGCACTCTACAACTTTCGTGAAGGAAGTTTTCGGAGAAATTCAACGAATAAAAAGTCAACCTTTATGACCCCCCTAAAACCATATGCTTCGACTAATTATTTGTCTGAAATACTTCCGCTCCGTCCACGAGCCACGAAACATTCCAATAACCATAAATTAGATTCCGAAAAATCCTCAGAAAATAAATATGAATTTTCGGGGCATCACACATAGGATCCCGAATGTCCCAATAATACCTTGTAGTCGAAAGTCAAAAGATTGCGTCCTCTTCAACACAGTGGCCAAAAAGTACCAGACCCCGTGTAAAGGATCGCTCGTCAACACATCCACCACAATAGTAAACTAAAGTGGAACCAGATCTTCCTCGGGAATGACACAATTTACATGGCATAACACCTAAACCTAATCCTAGCTCAAAAGAGTAAGATCATAACCCTGACTCAAAGAAGTAGGGACTTATTGAACCTAACCAAAACCTGAAAACTAGAAAACTTAACCCATAAATGAGAACTTAAAAACCTAAACAGCAAAAGAAACCATCATTATCTGCATTCCCCTCCCAACACGCCAATTCCAACCTTCCAGTAATCACTGGAAAGTTGAGCATGATGGTGTTGATGACCACGATCCCCGAACACAAATGCTGTAAGTCAAGAGCCCAGATCAAGCCACACAACCTCCGCACACAAAAGCCCAGATCCCTTGTCACCAACCAAAATAGCAACCCGCCTCCAACCTCGCCACAACACAGAACCCATAACCATACGGTCCATGGTCTGCAACCATGATCTGGTCTCAGGCCGCCTTCCACCCCCATGATTGTCGAAAGCCCACCACCACCTCCTTTATTACCATCCCCGAGAAAATAAAACTTTGTGTAATAGTCGTGACCCCTCAAGACCAGAAGCCAGCAACATGCCAGAGACCTGTCCGACCACACCCACAGTTCGCCTATGAGGCAGAGTGCCAAAGTTGACGAGGGGGCGCCGCCGGACGAGCAAACAAAAGAAATTGTGGACAGTAACCCTAGGGCGCGTGATGCATGTTCTAAGAGAAAGATAGGGGAGTTGTGTTATATGGATGAAATAATTAGAAAATTAATTAAGAATTTAAGATAAAAAAAGCTAACTAAATTCAGCAAACACAGTTGTAGTCTGTCACTGTTTATACATCAAAACTATCAATATAAAATCTGAATTCTAGATAGAGTTATACTTACTAATTATTCGACCATGCCTCCAAGCCTCTTCCTCAAGAGTAGATCCATTAAAACAGGGCTGCATCTTTTTAATTATAATTTTTGAGGTTTTACTTTTTGGGCTGCACATCTTTCTATTTGTCTCATTCTAGCAAAATTAACTCTCTCTTTTTTTGGCTGGGCACGTAGCTACAAGCGTAAGTCACACGCACTTTTTTTTTTTTTTTTTTTTAAGTTCCTTTAAATTGGTGGTGCTAGGCCGAAGGCCGCCCTGATCTTCATTTTGGTTACATTGAAGGGGAATCAGACCCCTGATTTAGTCTAGTCCTAACTCAATTTTCAACTCCCCAACACCACATACATATTTATCAAAAAAAAAAAAATTTATGTTACCATAAAAAAATTAGTGTAGTTACTTAGTCTATAGGTTAATCACTAAGTAGTTAACCAATTTGACCCTCTTAAACTTGCTAAACTATTGGTCCATTTTTGAGAACCATAATTAAATCTTAGCAGCTTGTGTATTTTTCTTTGGGATTTTGTCCATTTACCCTGTTTCTAGGGATTTTTTTCCTACTTATTCCATTAAGTTTTTTTAATTCCCCCTTACTCAAAACACTCTAAGGAAGTTTTCCCTCATACCCCATTCAGTTTTTTATTTTTTATTTTTTAAAAACTATTTTACTCTCACCCCTTTGTTACTTAGAGATAGAGAGAAAATGAAAGAGAGAGAAATCATAGGAGACTTCGCCGGAGTCTCATCATCAGCCGTTGGATTCCGGTCACCGGTCACCGAATTCGGGCCAACTTTCATCGGAATCTAATCACCGGTCGCCACCCATCGGACTTCTCTGAAAACCTCGTCAGTGGTCCCCAAAGAGGTCGTCGGAGATCTCATAAGTCGCCGGAAAAGTTTATTGCACCTAAATAGACGTCGATTTCCCTCCAATAAAATGGCAATAAACCTCTATTGCCCCCCCAATAGACGTTTATTGGGGGGTAATAGAGATTTATGAAACCTCACCGGAAGTCTCCAAAGAGGTTGTTGTAGATCTCATATAGGACCCGAGAAATTTATTGCCTCCTGAATAAACCTGTATTGCCCCCTAATAGAACTTTCAGTCGCCAAAATGGGAACTAATCTCCGTAAAATTAGACAAATAAAACTTTGATTAAAGAAAAAAAACGAGGATATTACATCAATTCAAAACATCTATTGCCCCCCAATATATCCCTTAAACGCTTTGAAGTTTGAACCTGGGCTCGAAACTGTGCCAAAGCTGCCACCCTACCGAACTGGACTTGAATATAGGAACCAACCATGGAAATTCAAATTCCAATCAGGGGAAGCCCTGACCAGGTCGAGTCTGCACCGTCGTCTCTAGCGTAAGAGTCGCTGGTGACGATTTTGCAGTGGTGGTCCTCCTTGCAGTCCTCGGCTCCGTGGCCAGCATCAGGATTGTTGCAGCGGGAGCCGGTGCAGTTGACTGTGTCGCAGGCGATGAAGCAGCGGCCGAGGCGCTCTGAGACGATGTCCATAATCGGCGTCGTCTCTGTCCATAACCGGAGCTCGGAGAATATATCCAAAATAGGCTCCGACGAAATCTCTTGGCCTCCGCCGTTTCTGCGTCTTCTGCATGACGACCCAAACCATTTCGGTGACGTGGAGAGCTTGGTGAGACCGACAGTAGAATCTGAATCTGACGACAGCGCTGAGAGAGAGAGAGAGGATAGAGTAATTGATGACATGGATGTAATTCATTAATTAGATAGAGGGTAAAGTTGTTATTTTACTTTAAATGCGGTAAGAGGGAATAAAAATCTCTTGCTAGGGTGAGTAGGATAATTTTACCTCATTTTGGTGCTTTGGATCAAGGACCCTCTTGGTTTACATGTTCTTTTTCTTTTTTATTAAAATGTCATTTTAAATTATAGAAAAAAGTATTTGATATTTTCTCATCGCAATTATTTGAAAATGAGATCTAGGGTAGATTTGGGATTCACTACTGGATTATGTTGTCTTTCATTCAAGGAAAAAAAAAAGCAATAGCAGATTTAGCCTTCCCCTACTAAACTCGTAATTCCACCCTCACTTATTGGAGAAGACAACTATAGCCACTCCTTTATCAGAGGATAAATAAACCCTAAGTGGCTCTCTTCTGAATAATATGACATGCTTTAATCTACACTTAACGCACATTATAAAGAAAGGGAAATTTGATGTATGTTAACATATAACATACACATAATTACTACTTTCAGGGCATACTTACTTAAATGGGAATAAAGTAAAATTTTACTTTAATGAGGACCTTATTTACTATAAAAATATTCTTTTCTAATTACCACATGAGTCCTTAAAGGGGTAACATGAGTCCTTAAAGTGTTAAATAGGTCATGAGAAATGTTAACATATCACAGTTTTACCCAGAAAGAAAATAATTTTTAATTCACAAGTTTATGATCCACAATCCCGAAATGAGGAGAAGATCTTTGATCAGATAGTTGAACTATTCTAATGACACGACAGATGAATGACTTTTTTACCTAATTAATTAATTAAGTATTAGGGCATCGATGGTACTTTTGTAATTACGCATTTTTAAAATATGAAAATTTGTGACCGTATAACCAAGTAGCTCGCCTCTATGAGTCAGCAGGGTGTCTGATGGGTCTTCATCACAAATCTTCTTTCATTACTAAATTTACAAGCAGAGCCACAAAATCTTCACTAACAAGGGGAGATTCCATTCAATAAGAGATGGTTACACAAGGTTGTACAAGAGCTAATAACTAATACGTGTGGCTCAACTTCTCCTTTTCTCTTTTTCTTTTTTTCTTCTGCTTTGGTTACTGTGCTTCAGTGTTTGTATGGTTTAGAGATTTGGGTTATGGAGATCTTTCGATGGGTTCTATGCTGCTGTACTTGCACGGGATTATTTTGGTTGGACTTCAAGTCTTCGACGACCGATTTGGTGACGTTTCTATGTCATCTTTGGGCTTGGCTAGTGGCGTCGTCGTCACTACATCATACCTCTTGGCTGATAGATCTACACAATGGCTGAAGCTTGTAGGGCCTTTTGGTCTTGTTTGTTGTTGTTTGTTGGGTTTTTTATTTGTGCATGTTTTGGATCTTTTATTTGTAATGTAGTTTTTGTTTGAATAAAAATCTTTCCATCACAAAAAAAAAAAAACTGATATTGAGCCAGGCATAAAAATTTAATCTAACAACAACACTCATTGATATCTCATTTTATTTTCCTTTGAATAAATGATTTTCTAATAGATTCAGAACACAATTATCTAATCACTGGAGACATGGTAATTCTTTTTAATATTGGAATTAAAAAATAAGATAGCCGCATGTTTTCGTTATAGCGAATTCTCCAAGTACTTTAATATATATAATAACCTCGTTTTGCCCATAGTAATTCTTTTTTTTTTCTTTGAGAGAGAATTGCCCATAGTAATTCAAACCAGTTTAATTCACATCATATCATTTGTTAAATCCACACGTCACAGGTTAACAATCATGGCACCGGAGTACAAAACACCGAAAAAATCATCAGCATTGACACAAAAGGACAAATAAAAGGCCGAAAAAAGCAAATTGAAAGGGACAAAAAAGCAAGAAATATAATATATTCTGGTTAATATAAATTACTATTTGGGAAAAGGGTGATGGACTGATTCTTTTCCAATAGAGGATATAATAAAGTAGAAAACAGAGTTTAATCGAAGACCGAGTCATATGGGGCAGTGAAGGGGACATGAATGCATGATAAGATGGATAAAGTGTGCTGAATGGTGCGATCACAATCCAAAACCCAATCTTTGCACGCGGATTTGGGAGATTTATTCGTTTACCTCCTCTTTATACCCGCGTTGAGGTTATGTGTTAGGCATCTAAAGCCTTTCATTCATGACTTTGTTAATGGTTTCAACTCACAACATGCAAATTTTTTTTATTCTTTTACTAGACCTCTACAAGGAAAGTGAAGTTAAATGGACCGACATGAAAGTTAAAATCCCTGATCTAAAATACAACAGTAACCAAGAAAACTAGAAGGCAAAAAAGAAAAAAACTTCAACAAATATTATTTCCCAAAGAGTGCAAAACTCCTGATTAGTAGTCTCCTTGATCAACATGACCACTGATCTAGCCTTACAGTATACCGGAGATTTAATAGCTCAATTAGTATACTTTTAAACTTAGAAAGTTATGTTTATGTCCGTGTGTGTGTGTGTATATATATATAACTTTGCTCAGGTGCGGATATCCGCACCTAAGAAAAAGGTGCGGATTTTCAGTTTTAATCCACTTTCTGATCACATTTTCACATCTTAGCCTTTCGGTTTTTATATCATAATTTATAGATCATCTCTACAAAATTTCAGCCAATTTGATGATCGTTAAGGTATCTAAAACTGCAATTTACACAAACGAACCGAATCTGTCGAACCGGACCTGTTCGTGTTAATTGTTGTAAATCGCAGTTTTGAATGCCTTAACGATCATCAATTTGACTGAAATTTTGCAGAGATGATCTATACATTATGACCTAAAAACTGAACGGCTAAGATGTGAAAATGTGATTAAAAAGTGGATCAAAACTGGAAATCCGCACCTAAGCAAAAAGTGCGGACGTCCGCACCGGAGAAGCGCTGTACACACACACACACACACACACACACAGTCTGGCTACAGTGCGGACGGTACGAATTTTCCGTTTTCCCCTACTTTCCGGCCACATTTTCACATCTTAACCGTTCAGTTTTTAGGTCATAATGTATAGATTACCTCTACAAATTTAAGCCAATTTGGTGATCGTTAAGGCATCTAAAACTGCAATTTACCAATATAAATATGAATGGTTCCGGTTCGACAGATTCGGTCCGTTTGTGTAAATTGCAGGTTTGGATGCCTTAACGATCACCAAATTGGCTGAAATTTTGCAGAGGTGATCTATACATTATGACCTAAAAACTGAACGGTTAAGATGTAAAAAGGTCGTAAAGTGGTCGAAAACAGGAAATCCGTATCTAAATTTTGGTACAGACATCCGCACTTGAGAAATATCCTATATATATATATATTTGACCCTCACTTATTTTGCTGTTAGGTCTATATGAGTAAAGTAATTCTATAAATTTTCAGTTTAATTGATAATCGTTAAGGCATTCAAAATTGTGATTTACAATTATAAACATCAACGGTTCAAGTTTGACAGATTTCGTTCGCCTATTGATTTAATCTAGTTTGATACCTCAACGGTCACCAATTCAGCTAAAAATTTGCATAAGTGATCTATTCATAAAGTCATAAGAATTAAACAGTCGAGATGTTGAAATGTGGTCGAAAAGTGAGTCTCACCAGAAATCCCTTTGTGAAGAACCGAATTTTCATATAATAAAGTTATATAATTCAATAATTGTTCTATTATTTGAATTATGATAGTGAAGACCCAGATTTTCATACAATAAATCTATATAATTCAATAATTGTTATATTAATTGAATTGTGATATTTGAGATTATTTGGATTGTCGTGGGTTGAGAAAATTGGTTCCGAATGATTTTATTTTCGAAAACGAACGTTATTTAGGGGGTCGTGAAAATCGACTTTTTATATGTTCAAAATTTGGGAAAAATTCCTTCATGAAAGTTGTAGAGCTCGTCGATACGAGTCCGTGCATATATGGAACGTATTATTCGGAGTTCGTATGAATAAGTTATGAATATTTGAAAATCGAAATTTTTCTATAAATAGTGGAAAAATCTGAGTTTGTTGTGAATGACGAAAAAATTCTATTTTTGCACATCAGCCCCCGTCTCTCTCTCGGCCTGGTCACTGTGCTTGTAGACCCGCCGACTCGACCCGACTGGAAGTCGGCCTTCCCGACCGCGCCGCCGCCGGACCCGACCCCCGTCCGCTTCGCCCCCTCGCACCCGGTCGATCCCCGCCGTCACCACACCCAGCCGCCGCTCCTAGGCTTGGATCGAAGCCTCTATCCGAAACCCAAACCCGACCCGGCCGAAAAACCATTTTTCCGGCGGTGCACGGGCCGATCCTCCCCATTTTTGTGACGTGCTCTTCCTTATGATCATCCCCATATATGGCTTGCATGACGATTTTGAGTGTAGAGTGGTAGATCAAGAGTTGAAGATTTCGACGTCCCTGATTCGATCTGGAGACTGATCAGAGGGCCGAGATTAATCCAACTTCAAAGCCCGATCTAGGACGATCCAGATCTCATCTCTGAAAAAGTCAGGTATTAAAGTTGTTCACAATTTCATTTTGAAGAAGTTTGTAGTTGACGACTTTTGCATCGGAGGTGGTTGACCGGCGTTGACCACCGTCTGACTGCCGCGTGTGGCGGCGCGTCAGACCGAATTTTGAGTTTTTATTATCTGGACGATGATCTATGCATCCATACGAGCGTTTTGAGATATAACTTGGTCATGTTAGAAAACGTTGATAAATAGTCAATTTCTGTTTTGACGTTACTATTTACGGTTTTACAATTTACCTTCGGTTTGAGATTTACAAAGATCAGACCATCGGTTTTACTTCAAATTTTAATATGATGTTTATGACTGTCCCGATGACCTTGTGTGGTCACGGGCGAAGATCCGACCGTTGGATCTTCGTATAATTGTAAAATAGTGATTCGGGAGGCAATTAGTGAAGATCCGTTCATCGGATTTTCATATAATTTTGATAGGATGTTTCCAAGGGCAATCCGTGAGGATCTAACCGTTGGATCATCATTTAAATTCAATCCGCCCGTCGGATTGTCTTTATTTTAGAATCCGACCGTTGGATTGTCGTTATTTTGAAATCCGACCGTTGGTAAGTAAAGACCGTACTTGATTAGGTACTTGACGGCTTGAGTTGACGAGCATTTGGATTATTGTGAGTTATATTTATTGAAGACGCAGCGGGAATTTCGAGGTGAGTAAAACTCACGTGGTTCATATTACGAACCGAGCGTTTTAAATTTATTTATTTTTTGTAATTATGTGAAAAATATTTATGGATTAAATATTTGTTTTTAAACACATGGACTTGATCACTACGGTCCATAGGTAAGTAAAATGAATTTTAATTATACAAATGAATTTCACGATTTTCTTGTGTGAACTATATATGGTATTAGTGGTCATTCCTGAGTGGATGATTACGTATATATATATTTACGTGGAATATATATACTGATTGGTGTGATTTTAGTGACGATATGATTGAGATAGAATGATGATTTGGATTATATTCAAATGCTTTAAATTCATGATAGTATCATATATGTTGATTGAGTTGATTTAATTATGTGAAAACATACGATTGTACGTATTGTGGATTTAGGGTCAACGTAGTGACCAGTATGGGGTAATCGGACGCTCTAATCCAAGGTCGATGATGAGATACGATTGGTTGAGTATGTACAATTATCGGACGTTCTAAATATGTATATAAGTATACATATTGATGAAATACGATAAAGATAAATATGTCGGATGTCATAACCTAGGCCAGGCGACGGGCTACGATTCAGTTAGAGCTCTAGTCTGTCGAATACCGTATTTTTATAAATACGATGATGGGGTATTGTGGAGAAAGATGTGAGTAAGGGTTGGTGTTGAGTAGTTGATTTATTGTGATTGTTGGTTTTCGTAGTTGTAGAATCGTTGCATGTTGACTTAGGTAGAAATAAATGTGATTAAATTAAGTAACAGTTCTTTCTTTTACTCATACGAGCTTTCATAAGCTTACCGGGTTTTGTATTGTTACAATCCCGGTACACTATTCAAATGGTGTAGCGGATATTCCTGCAGGTCAGGATAACTAGGGAGGTGACCGAGCTGCTTAGGTGTTACAGCAGTTACATTTTATTTCTTGAGCTGTGAGGTGTGTATGCTCATTTAGAGCTTTACAAATTATTGCATATTTGTGTTGTAATAATTAACCGAGACAAATTCGGTTTTGATTTTATTTCGTGTGGTGAGGTTGTTAAGAAAAGAAATTTTCATGATGATTATTTTGAGTAGTGGTAATTTTCATGTTTCGGATTTTGAATTTTATTCTAAAATTCGGGGCGTGACAATGATATTTGGGATAAATTCGTATGTCATGGTTTGAGAATATTGGTTTCGAATGATTTTATTTTCAAAACGAACATTATTTAGGGGGTCGTGAAAATTGACTTTTTATACTTTCAAAATTTGGGAAAACTTTCTTCATGAAAGTTGTAGAGCTCGTCGATACAATCTCGTGTAAATGTGGAACGCATTATTCGGAGTTCATATGAATAAGTTATGAGTATTTGAAGATTGGAAATTTTCTATAAATAGAAAAAAATCTGAATTGATTCATTAAGGACGAAAAAATTCAGTTTTTACAATTTAGCCCTCAGCCCCCCCAGCCCCCCTCGCGATTCTCTCTCTCTCTCGGCCTCAGCTCCGTCGAGTCAGAAGTGATCCGACCCGACGTTTTCCCCAACCCCCGGCCTCCCCCGAGATTGCCGCTCCACGCCCAGCCTGTCCCCGGTGCTCCCTCGCCCATTCACTGCCTCCAAGTCCGGATTGAAACGACCCCAGACGGAGAAGCCGACCCGATCGGATTCTCCCGGTGCCGGCGTTGCACGGGCCGATCCTCCACCTCTTCGTGATCTCCTCGTCCTCCTGATCATCCTCATATCCTCCTTGCACGAAGATTTTGAGTGTGGAGTGAAAGGTCACGATTTGAAGTTTCCGATGGTTCGGATTCAATCTCGAATCTGATCAGACGCACGAGATTAATCCAACTTCAAAGCTCGATCCAGGACGATCTAGACCAAATCACGCTTAGCTCCAGGTATGAAAATTACTCACATCGTCATTTTGAAGAAGTTTGTAATTGATAACTTTTGCATTTGAGGTGGTTGACCGCCGTCTAACCTCCACGTGTGGTGGCTCGTCAGACCATATTTTGAGTTTTCATTATCTAGGCGATGATCTATGCATCCGTACGAGCGTTTTCATATATAACATGGTCACGATCCCTAAAGACTTACGAGTTGGGGATCATGGATCAGGTATGATCGTATATAGAAAAATCAGAACTCCACGCCTTTGGCCTGGTTAGTGGATACGATCAGTTAGACCTTTAGTCTGTCTGCCATAGTATGACATGAAAGCAGCGAGTTGGATTACTCGTGATCATGAATACACTTTTGAAATGAGGTTGAATGTGTTGGTTGAGTTGAGATTGTTTTGGGTACAAAGTTGTTGATTTACTGTTTATTTCTATTTACTCATACGTGCTTTCAAAAGCTTACTGGGTTTTGTGTTGTTGCAATCCCGGTACGCTATTCAAATGGTGTAGCGGATAATTCTGCAGGTCAGGAGAATCAAGGTGGTGATCGAGTTGTTTAGAGTGACAACATTTATTTTATTCCCTTTTCTTTTGTGAGGTTTGTTATGCTCATTTAGAGCTTTACAATTTACATTGCGTGTGAATTGTAATAATTAGCTCGAGGATCTTGGAATTTTATATTCGAGTGGCGATTGTTGTGTTTGTTTTAAAAAAAAACAAAATAATAATTCTTGATGTTATTTGAGTGAGTTATTTAATTCACGTTTCGGATTTGAAATTGTTATTCAAAATTCGGGGTGTGACACCCTTAGTGGTACATATTTAAACAAGTTTAAATTCATAAAGGTCGCTTAATTATAAATGCAAGGAAAATATTTAAATTATATATATTTTATTTGTTTAGAGGGAATGCACTCATGGGGTTCAAGTAACTCTAGAACTTTCTAGTTCACTAATTGTACCGCAATTGAGTGCCTTCAACTGTATTATGAATCAGAATACCTCATGTGTGACGTTTTACTCGTTTTTATGAGTTAGATTACCTAATGTGTGATGTTTTCCTCGTTTTTATGAGTTAGATTACCTAATGTGTGACGTTTTACTCGTTTTTATTAATAAATTAAGCTGCCAAATTTAAATGAGTGGTGGAAAATTTAACACAACCTTCTAATTGATGGGTTCAGCTGGTTACTAAAAAATATCTACATAATTCGCACTTCCTTACTGTCCAAAAGAAATCTTCTTCGTCCAGTGCATGGAAATGTATTCTCGAAGCCAGGGATATTCTTCTGCAAGGTATTAGATGGATTGTTGGTGATGGTAATTCTATTCTTTTTAGATCTTTTAACTGGGTTTTTCCTTTTCCTTTGTTTAAATTGATCCCAGAGGACCAAAGACATTATTTAGACTTTTCCCTTACAGTAAGCCACTTTATTTCTAATTCCACTTGGAATCAAGAAGCAGTTGCTCAGGTTTTACCCATTGATATTGTTGACAAAATTGTTGCTATAACTTTGCCTTTATCGTCTAAACCTGATGAGTTCATTTGGGGACCTGCCTCTTCAGGTATTTTCTCAATAAAAAGTGCATGTTCTCTTCAGTATTCTCATTCTCAACCTCATTCTATGACAAAGTTATTAAATAAGGTTTGGACTTTGAACATACCTCCACAGATAAAAAATTTTAGTTGGTTATTTATATGAGGCCGTTAAATACTAGAGTCTATCTTGCAAGATTTTGACAAAACTTGTCTACTCTTTGTCTTTTTTGTAGTACTGAAAATGAATCTATTAATCATCTATTCTTTAAGTGTCACTTTGCTTCTCAGGTATGGTCTTTTTTTGCCCTAGTTAATCCTTCATTGTGGCACGGTAATATTTTTGACTGGTTGATTAGTTTAAGCAGGCAAAAACATAGGTTGTGTTATGTAATGCTTTACTCATTTTATGGTCTATTTGGAATACCAGGAATAAACTTCTGTTCCAACAGAAGCATATTTCTCCGATTGCAACTTGGTTTGAAGCTTTCTCTTTTGGTTCTGCATGCCAAGAAGTTAATGCAAAACCTTTAAAATACCCTATACCCATAGTCATTTAGACATCTATTCGCTGGATACCCCAAGATCATAATCTAGTTAAGATCAACTTTGATGGCTCTGTGAGGAATGATAAAGCTACTATTGGTTTTCTTATTCGTAATTCTGAAGGTAATTCTTTAGTGGCAGCCTGTAGACCGTTGGGATCCACGAATCCTATAGTGGTCGAAGCTAGGGCTTTACGTGAGGCCTTGCATACTGCTTGCCTTCAAGGTTTTAACAATATCATAGTTGAAGGTGACTCCAAACTTATCATCGACTGCGTTCGAGGATTCGCTACAGTTCCCTGGAGTATTAAAACTTTAATCCAAGATATTCAAGATCTTGTGGCTCAAGTGCAATCAATTATCTTCAGACATATTTATAGGGAATCAAACTTTATAGCAGATCATTTAGCTTCTTTAGCCCATAGTTTCCATACTCCAAAAGTTTGGTTTTATTGCTTACCCATTTCTGTGTCCCCAGCGTTCCATTTAGACCAGCTGGGAATGATGTTCCGCGCGGTTTTGTATTTTTGTAATGTGTTACTTATTTTTTAATAAAAAAAAAATAAGTTGGAATCTAATACCTTTGATCCATACGTCGCTTTGGTTTGGTAACCGATTGATATTACCTGTCCTTCAGAACAACAACAACAACAACAACAACAACAACAACAACAACAACAACAACAACAACAACAACAACACAACAACAAGTCTAGTACGTCCTCAAAAAGAAAAAAACAACAAATCTAGTATCCACTCAAAAAAAAGAACACAACAAATCTAGTAGTCTTGGACTCTTGGTATCAAGTAAACATATCAACATGAAAGCAATGTAAGATAAGACATGTGTCAAGTAAATGAAAGAGTTAACAACACGTCATACTTGGTATGGGTCCACTGAGGATTTTATGTTCTCATTTTGCTTCATCTTTTTTAGGGATGGTAAAAATCCCCAGCAGGGTGGAGCTTCATTGGATACCCGCTCCAAATAGGGGGAGAATTTGGGGACAAATGGGGAATGGGGATGGGGATCCCCAATCCCCGCTATCTAAGATTGGGGATGGGGTGGGATTGTATTGTGATCTCCATTCCTAAACCCACCCCAATAATATATACATATGTATAATTTATATATATATTAATTTATTTTTTGTAATATAAATCACAAGTATATACATTTATTACTTTACTTTAATGGCTACACTTTTACTTTAGTGGTGTTTTGACTTTTGCACTCACTGAATTATGATTTATGAATTTAATCATGTGTTAGTTTTTATTTATTGTAGATTTTGATTTTAAAAAAGGCAATATGAGAACAAGTTTATTTTATTTATTAAATTCCTATTGGGGATTTGAGGCGGGTTTGGAGGCTTAGTCCCCAATGGGGATGGGGACGGGGAATCCCTAATATATTTTTAATGGGGATTAGGGCGGGGATGGAGGTGGAGAATTACCCTGGGGATGGGGATGGTATTGTGATCCCCATCCCCAACAGCCCCATTGCCATCTCTAATCTTTTTGTGTCTTTGGGCAAGACTCATTCAACATATTTAAGACTTTATCATCCTTCGGTCCTTCCCAACTTTAACAACTTACGACACTCTTAACACACTCTCATGCACAAAAGTACTTTTTCTTTAACTATAAAATAATAAATCCTCTTAACCCAATGAATAAAGTACTCGCAAAAAAAATTATTGTGACTATCAGAAAGTAGCTCCAAAAAGTGCAGTGAACATGGTGTTGGCGATCTTCTTCTTCCTTTTTTTTTGTTTTTTTTGATGACACATGTGATCCTTGATCTTTGTAGGATTGCCTAGATGAGATTATTTCCAGTTGATCAATATAAAAACAACTTCTAAAACTTTAATGCTCATATCAGTCAACGAGATGTTTAAAACTTGAAGCTTCATGAACTCCAGTGGATTGCTAGTTCCCACACACATTTGTGTGAGTGTGATGTGGTTGGAGTGCTCCTCATTCATACTAAGGCTCCGTTTGGGATTACTTTGCTTTTAAAAAAATTATCTTTTGTGAGTTTGTCTAAAATATTAGATTTTATGGTATTTGGCAAATAAATAAAAAACAGTTAGGTCACTGGCATCATATTTTGAAACAATCCAAAAGTTATTTTTCGAAACTGCTTTCGATTAAAACACGTTCTGAAATTGTTTTATGTACTGAAAGTATTTTTAAAAGTATTATTTACCAAACACGAAACTGTTTTAATTCACAGCTGATTATTCTCACAACACAGCATCAATAGATATATATTTTTTTTTTTTTTTTTTTTTTTTTTTAAGGCACAACAATCATAAATTAGCCCTAAAACTTCCAACCTCCAAACCTGCCTATATAAAAAACTCAAACTTTCTTTCAAAACATAAGCAAGACAAAAGAGGAAGAGTCAGTTATTGAAACTGAAACAACAGTTGCAGTTGCACAATAAGAACAACATCACCACATCCTCTGCAATTGTGGCTGTTTATATCTAACGCACGCTTCATAACTAAACAGCTACGCTTAATACACTTTCCCTATTGTTTCATATCAACATGTTTGCTGTAACATAAATTAGAGCAAATTTCATTTTACCTCCTTGGCGTTTACATCCTAAATTATGAGTGCCCCCCCTATACTTCTAATTTCATCACTAGTACCCCTGTACTTTTAAGTTCAATCCTTAACTTTTTGACAAGTATTATGTGATAAATTTTGAAATTCTAGTCACTTATGATATAATTTTGCATCCCACATTAGTGAATCATCATCCTACAATAGAGCCTATCATAGCTATGTTTTCATTTTACAAGATAATTGACATTGAAACTAATGATTGAACAAGATTGATTAAATTAGAGAGTAGAGGGATACATGTGATAAAATCATAAATGCAATGACACAACTGATTTAAGGTGTAAAGTTCAGAAAGGTAAAATGGAATTAGCCCCATTAATATAGTTCATATAAATTGTAAACTCGTGAAATCATAAGACATATAGACATCAATATGTACAGCACAGTATAGAATACCGGAACATTAGCAGGACCCTATTTAGCATATTTTCTGGAACCCCAACATCTGCAATTCAATTTACACAGCCAAAGTCACCTTCAAAATCCTCCAACATTCAAAGATCTTTCAAAAGTCCTTACTGTGTCAAAGCTACTACAGAGACTATTTCTTGAGTTGAACCAGATATGGTTGATAGTACGTGATCCTTATCAAATTCTCAACAAATTGTCCTATCCGAATTTCTTCATTTCAAAAATCCCTTAAAAACCCAAACGTTCTATGAATTTGTGTTAATCGATACCGATTCCATCAGTATTACTCACAAAATGAAAGATCATCAAATTACTCACTCCAAAATGCAAATTAAAACAGTTGACTGGAACTTTAGCAGGACCCTATTTAGCATATTTTCTGGAACCCCAACATCTGCAATTGGTAATATTGCGTAAACTATTACTCTCGAGTCGAGATCAAAGTTGCTGACCAGCTCCAAATCTAAGCAGCAACCGATTACCAGAAAAAGCTAAGATGTATAAATTGGGAAAGCCAGATCAGTAGCCTTGAAACATCCCCATGCATGGGTTACTGGCTCTCAAGTTTATCAAGCTGGGAGATGTCACAGTAGTGTACCTCGCATCACCATTGCTGCCGGCCAAGCCTAAAAGAAAGAAGAAAATCGTCAGCGCGTTGAAACAGCAATGGATTTGGTCCAAGCTCATTTAAAGATTGGCATCCTATCTACATCTTCCAGCAGTCTAATGAAGAGTAGACATGAAAAGAAAAAACTGCCATGAAGAAATGAGATACTATTGAAAATATTTCAAAATGATCAGCAGTCCCCATTATTGAGAAAAAAAATGGAAACCATTACCTGCCATGAGAGGGAGAGAGAGAGAGAGCCTCATTTCCAGCAACAAGCTTTATAAAACAGAAGAATAGATTATGACATTTGGAGATTTATTTTCAACAACTTTGGAAAGAACCATTTCAACGATCCAATAATCCAAGCTGTTTACAGACTCCATATTTGTTTCTAACGAGACAAAGGCTTGCATTATCTGTTGCAGTAAAACCTGCATAACCAATTACCAAGCAAAGCCAGGTTGCTTTTCAATACCTAATATGGTTCATATCAGCTGTACAATTGCGCAAGCATATGACATAACAGCACAGGATAGAACCTTGGAACCTTAACAGGACCCTATTAAGAATTATTTCTGGAACCCCAACATCTACAATAAGTAAACTCCAATGATTTGGGGCCGTAGAATGATTCTGTATCAATGGTTCTATAAAGGGCTACTTTTAAGCTGAAAAAGAAGTCATTAGTAAAATTTCTTGAAATTTTTTCTATTACCGTGAAGCATGGTTTGACACCTTTGTTATGATGCTGGAATTTTTTACTTTTTTCCTCTATGAGTGATTCCTAGAACCCCTACTATTGCAATTCTGGTTGCTTCTACCACTTGTGCACTTTATTGCTTGTTTTCCTACATCACTCTGCCACCCTCGTCGAACACAAAAAATGGATAATATAGGTGAGCAGGCTACACAACAGATTGAATTAAGGTCAGCATTGCCCATAGATAGGGACCCTTTATCTATTACAGGGTACCAATGAGATTCCACCCAAGGGATGACCTAGATAACTAAAGGCCATTGACCGGTCTCGCACCGGGATTCAGTCATTAAGATTAAAGACACTTGCCTATCCCTTTCTACGTGGATACCCAATATCACATTTTTAGCATATTATTTCCAAGATTTGAACGTAATGAAGTCCTACAACTGAACAATATGACCAGTGTAACCAAACTTTTCCTTCTTCCTGTGATGAAGGAAATGGTGCATCGTCAAAATGAAGATAGGACACTTGTATTTATCCTCTATCCACTACAAATCTATCAGATTAAGCTACTTGGGGCATACACAATAGAAAATGAAATAAGTTAATCAACATAAGTATAATTAGTGCATCTACTAATAGGGTGGAAAGAAAAGGAGAAGCAGGTTCCCCTTGTCTCAACCCTCTACAGGGTAGAAGCTCAAAGGTTCCTCTATGCCTTCCCTTGGTTGTAATGGTAATAGAAACCGTATTCAAGCATCCCTCCATACATGAAAGACCATGTTCTATCAGCATCCATGTCAGGGATGTTTCAATTCAAGGGAATTACTTGGGGGAAAAAAAAAAGTTGTTATTTACTGTTCTTGTCCACTCAAAACAACCGATGCAAGCTACAAATGCTAATGTCCCCCAGTAAGTGCTAAAATATAATCAATTCAAAGTAAATTGAGCTATATAGTGAATTTAGGAGCTCACCTGGAATTTGATCTCAAGTGAATATGATCTCTTGTTTCTCGGCAACATCTTGAGGAGAGTGACAGTTTATAATTGTGTGCTTCCCATGGGGTCACAGGTAGTTAAACAAGTCTTTGAAACAATTCATTTCTTTTCATATATATGTTTAACACTGTAGACATTAACAGTAAAAAAAAAAAAAAAAATAAGAGTTGATACTTCATAAGATTCAGCAAGAATGAACTATTTAGTAGAAAAGCAAATCCTGAGTTGATAAATGGTTCAAATCCCATAATTCTTGCTTTTTCAGTCATATCATGATACTTGACAGTAAACGCCAATTTGTCATTGATACCATACTATTCTTCCTCGCTCTGAGCACAGTAACAAACTAAGCAAGAGACAAACAGCCTTTTGACCAACAAAAAAGAGGGAAATCCAGATCAGTACCAACTTCATGTGGCACAACTAGCAAACTAGCAAAGCCTTTTGATCATGTAAAAAAGAAAAAAAGAAGAGCATCAGATGTGCTGAACTCTCATTCTTCAACATTAGTCACAGGTGGCACTGGCTCTACAAGTGCAGGTATGCAGTCTACAGTAATAACTGAAGTCCAGCATATAAAGAGATGCCAATTACAAATTTGAGTCACCAAATCATAAATATTCGCTCGGAAAAGGAACCAAAAGATAACATGTCAAGCACAAATGCAGCCAGTTACCTATAGTCCAAATGACAGGGCAGGTCTGAATACGAGTCGCTAGTGATGGTTTAGAGCCTATTGTATAGTTTATTTTAGCCCACGCAGTGAAATGTTAATTCCCAGGTTTCAAAATAAACTTTCAAGGCCATGACTGATAAGAAAATTCTTAGTTTTGTAACAAAATTGGATTTATCATCAGGTCGGCAAATTCACTTATAGAAGAAAATTTTAATTTCAGCGACTAAGGACTGGAAGAATAAAACTTTACCGAGGGAAAACATACCATAAAATAGCAGGCACTTAAGCTAGGGTGCTATTAAGTGGATGAAAACACCAGATGGAACAATAACTTGAAGTTTTTGAATAACAAACAAGACTTTGTAATTAAACGACTCAAGTAAGAAGAACACAAGAATTGTTGATGCAGTGTAAACCTCACCACTGAGGAAACTTCACTGCGTGGCTTTTAACGTAGCCAACACGAGGAACAAATCCACTATTGAATCAAATTGTTACAGATCACAAGTCGTAGTATTCAACACAACTACGTTACTAGCAACACAGCTAACTTGTATACAATTTGAAAATCCTATTCTGTAAACTCAAATCTCTCAATGTCTGATAAGCTTCAACGAATCAATCTTTCCCTTTTTCCTTGTATCAAGGACTCACTGATCTCAAGTGTGATGTGTGGGAAAGAATGCAGAGAACAAGAAAAGTAAATATCAAAGAGAGTTTTTCCAGAAATCAATTCATGAAGACTATGCAACACATGAAACAACCAAAGATACCTAACACCAAAACCTCTACATCATAAATCAGTTTAACACCTTTATATAGAGGAGCAAGACTCCCCCTCAATCAAATCTTTTCTTAATCACTGAATAAGATAAATATGGAAAGGTTTTTAAACTGTTTTGAATATGCAATCAAATCTCTATTGGATATGCATTTTGAAAGCATTGTAAATCAATTTAGAATCATGCAAAATGATATGAATTAAACGACACCTTCATATCAAGATCAGTGAGCATGATTTCCTTGATTTCCTCTTGGAGATCCGATTATGCAATCTTCCCTTTTAACCTTGAGCCATCAGAAGGTAAGAGAGATATTCTCCTAATCTTTTGCAACTTCTGATCTCCTAGTGATCTTGGGAAAGCGTGTGTTGAATGGTAATAGCGCAATATCCTTACAATCTCCCCCTTTGGGCATTCCCATTCAACACATGTCTTTTCGATCTTTGTACCCCTGCATGTTAGATTTCACAGAAAACCACTAATTACGAACAAGGAGTTGCTACTTGGATTAAGGAATCAGTTTCCATCCTTTTCCAGATCCAAGTTGCCAAATATAGATATCAAATAGTAATAAGCATCCGAAATAGTTTGTGCTTATGCACTTACAACCCCAAAAACCAAATTAAATATTGTCCAACAAAATTAAAATGCAGAAATAAAAAAAATGAAAAAGTAGTTTTCGTCTTTTACTTCTCCCCTTTTGAATGGGAAGGCACATCAAGCTCCTCCATCAGTTTGGTCACAGTGCCTTGAAACTCCTCGATGTCCATGGTGCCATTGCTTTCCTCCTGGTCATCGTCCTCCTTGATATGCATGGATGGACCAGGAGCGCCAAACCCTGGAGGGTGGCGCTGTATGTTCCGGACTTCCTTGAGGAGGTTAGTTAGAGTGTGGCTGGTGCGGACGAGGAGGGAGTGCATGTCATCCATGTCGTTAGTGAGGCAAGTGATCCTCCAGTCAACCACCAAGATGCATCACAAAGAGATGAGTGACGAGAGGTATCAGGAGATGGAGATCGATGAGGAAGGGGAGGAGGACTGCGACTCAGTTCATGATGCATGACATGATGGAGAACGCCGGCTCTGGCAGAGGCCTAAAGCCCTCTTATGCAGGAGGAAGACGTTGGTTTTCACCAAGGCGAGTCGTGATCTTTGTGCGAACCATGGTGAGGAGAGTAATTTTGGAAAAACCTACACACTTAGACAAACCAAAGTGAAATCCGAGAGAGATATGATAGGCTTTATATGTCGAATCAGTAGGGTTAGAGAAATTCAAGGGACACACCGGTTGGAGATAGCGTCTCCAAGAGGGAGAAAATTTATTACAAGTTATAATTCCGAGATACACATATACAAATAAAATCTCCCCCTCAAGTCATGCTTAATCAGTAAGGAAATAGAATTCAAACAGATGGCAATCAAGGAGAGATACCGAGAGAACCATGGATTCCCACAATCTGCAATTATATCACACAATATATTCCTCTGCTAAGTATCGAGGCAATTAATGCATTTGCCATATCGAAAAGAAAAAGTATAGCATAGTTGAAGCACAAAGAGCATAAATCACTTAGTGACGTACACATATTTCATAGCATCAATCATGATGTATTCTATCAACGAATAGGATTGGTACTCATTATTAGACATGAAAGAGTAAACCGGGGAAGAAAGTGAGTAGAAGCAGAACATTGGGCTTAGAAACATGTTTAGTGAGAGAGAGGAGAAGTGAGGGAGAAGAACTTAACATATACACTGAGCTCAGGAGATCTCTTAGGAGAAGTGAGAAATATTGTTCTCAGGTACTTATTTTAGTTGAGTCATAGACTTCTTTATTTTGTAACAACAAGAACTCATGTAACAAGAACCGTCTCAGCAACTCCTAGACCAGACGATCTTAGGGTACTAAGCATAACAAGGATGCTCCAAGGAGAGAGTCTCGAGTTGATATTTGAATTTTAACAATTTACATACATAGGTTACCCACCAACTCTTTTCTTGCAAACCTTGGAAAGTTCACCACAACCAAGGTCTAACTACTTTGAGAGGAGAGATACATATATCGATTCTCGTTTCTTAAAAATCCTAGAAAGTTCACCACAACTAGGACCTGATTACTTTGAGAAAAAGGAATGAAACATCTGAGCATTTTAGGCAGTTCTCCTACTTCACCTATTCTCTTTTTGACAAGAAACATGAAACATGCCACCACATAAAGCTATAAGTGAAGTGCATAACAAGGTTACTTGAGTCAGTGACTAAACATGAGTACACAATTATTTGTCCAGAATAAGACATGATAACAATGGACACTTAACTGATGAAATGTACACTTCACTAAGGACAATGGTCAAAGTACACTAAGATCACAACTTTCTCATTCAACAATGACCAAAGATAGGAATGCCTTAACACTTAGCACAGATCCCAAGTGCATTTCTCAACATCTCAAACCTAACAGTGTCAAGAGGTTTTGTGAATAGATCAGCAAGTTGACTATCAGTGAGCACAAAGCTTAACTCAAGGATATTCTACTCAATCAAATCCCTAATAAAGTGATACCGAAGATCAATGTGCTTTGTTCTAGAGTGTTGAACATGATTTTTTGTGATGCTAACAGCACTTGTGTTGTCACAGAAAATGGACAACTTACCTTGAGAGATGCCATAATCATGAAGCATTTGCTCCATCCAAAGCATTTGCTTGCAGTAACTTCCAGCTGCAACATACTCAGCCTCTGCAGTAGATAGAGAAATGCAATTTTGTTTCTTGCTATGCCAGGCAACCAGATTGTTGCCAATGAAGAAGCATCCCCCAGAGGTGCTTTTTCTGTCCTTCAAGTTCCCTCCCCAGTCAGCATCAGAATACCCTGCAATTTCCACATTAGTGTTGAAGGTATAGAAAATACCACAGTTAACTGTATCTGAAATATATCGGATGATTCTTTTGATAGCTTCCAAGTGTGATTCTTTGGGATTTGCTTGAAATCAAGCACACACTCCCACACTGTAGGAAATATCCGGTCGACTGGTAGTGAGATACAGCAAGCTTCCAATCATGCTTCTATAGAGGGTGGAATCAATTGATTTTCCATGCGGATCTTCGCTCAGCTTAGTATTGGTGCTCATGGGATTGTTAACCACTTTCTTGGATTCAAGGCCAAATTTCTTGATGAAATTCTCAGCATATTTGGTTTGCGAGAGAAAGATACCTGCATCAAGTTGCTTTACTTGCAGTCCAAGGAAAAAGGTTAGCTCACCATACATGCTCATTTCAAATTCACTTTCCATGACAGATTGAAATTCATTGACAAGATATTTAGGTGTAGAACCAAAAACAATGTCATCAACATACACCTGAGCAATGATAAGATCATTTTTCACTTGTTTTACAAATAATGTTTTATCAATTGATCCTCTCGTGTACCCTTTTCCCACAAGATGAGTGGAAAGCCTTTCATACCAGGCTCGTGGAGCCTGCTTCAATCCATACAAGGCTTTCTTGAGTCTGTATACATGGTCCAGGTTATGTGGATCTTTAAAACCTTGAGGTTGTTCCACATAAACTTCTTCCTGCAATATCCCATTCAGAAAGCCAGTTTTGACATCCATTTGAAACAGTTTGAACCTGAGATGACAAGCCACAGACAAAAGTAATCTCACTGATTCTAATCATGCAACAGGAGCAAAAGTTTCATCAAAATCAAAACCCTCAACCTGTGAATAACCATGTGCCACTAACCTAGCTTTAATTCAGATTGCATTCCCTTTTTCATCACTTTTATTTCTAAAGATCCACTTAGTGCCTATTACATTACAATTTCTAGGTCTTGGTACCAAGTACCACACATCATTCCTAGTGAATTGATTTAATTCTTCCTGCATAGCACTAATCCAGTTATCATCCAATAAGGCTTCCTTGATATTTTTTGGCTCAATTAGAGACACAAAACCAAAATGAGATATGACATTGATACAGAGAAGGTTTTCAGTGATAAAACATAATAATGCATTCCCTTGACTTACCTCATCCTGACTTACCTGTGCTGTAGCTTGCCTCCTTGTTGTCAGTCCATCAGATACCTGACCAATGATATCCTGATTAGAATGGTCTTTTTGAACTTGCTTGAAGCCTCTTCTCATGGTAAGAGCTAGTTCAAAGATGCTGTCAGTCTTCTCTTCTTCATCAGCCAAGACTTCATTGCTTGATGTTGGACTGACTGAGGTGGTGGTGGATGATGTATCTGCAAAAGATTCTTCATGTTTCATACATTGATCATCAATGGAGACATTTTTGGATTCCATAACAACTCGAGCTCTTTTATTATAGGCCCTATAAGCCCTACTGTTCATAGAATATCCCAGATATACGCCATCATCACTTTGTGCATCAAACTTACCAAGGTGCTCTCTATCTCGTAAAATGTAGCAGGGACTTCCAAAAACATGAAAGTGTCCTATATTAGGCTTTTTACCTTTCCACAGCTCATAAGTTGTTTGATCTGTACCTGGTCTGAAGAAGACTCTATTGATTGTATTACATGCAGTACTAATAACCTCAGCCCAAAAGTTTGTACTTAAACTTGCAGCATATAGCATAACTCGAGCCATATCCAGCAGTACCCTATTTTTCCTTTACACAATGCCATTATGTTGAGGAGTGATTGGAGCTGAGAACTCATGTGACACAGCAAGCTCATTGAAATAGTTAGCAAAGGCAGCAATTTTAAATTCAGTACCATTACCTGACCTTACTCTCACTATGCTAGTATTTAAAGACTTCTTTTCAATTATTAATTTTTGACTGAGATTTTTAAATGATTCAAAAGTTTCAGTCTTGTCTCTTCAGAAATTAACCCATGTGTATCTTGAGAAATCATCCACAACCACTAGCATGTAGCTCTTACCTCCAATACTTTCAGATTGAGCTAGTCCCATTAGATCTATGTGTAACAGTTCCAGTACCTTTGTGGTTATTGCTGAATTTACCACCTTGTGAGGTGCCTTGGTTTGCTTACCAATCTTGCAATCGCCACATATCTTGTCAGTTTTGCCATTGAGATTGGGCAGACCTTTGACACATTGCTTGGAAGATAATTTCAGTAAGTCCTGATAGTTTACATGTCCCATCCTTCTGTGCCAAAGTTCAAAGGTCTCTTCTGTGGATCTCACGGACATACATGACTGCAACCTGAAAGATTCATAAGCTTGAATATGATAACAGTTATGTAGAGATCTCTTACCTCCCATGATACCTTCTCCTTTCTGATTCAACATCAAACATCTCTATTTATTAAACCACGCATTTTCACATAGTCATCAGCCAAATGGCTGACACTGATTAGATTTGCAGTTAAGCCTTCAACATATAATACATTTTTTAGATTAGGTATACCTGGAGTGTTAACGTTGCCTTGAGCTAGAATACTTGCTTTTCCCCCATCTCCAAAGGTGACATAACCAGTTGTTTTTTCATCCTCAAAGGAGATAAACCAGGCTTTGTCCCCAGTCATATGTCTAGAACAACCATTGTCAACATACCAAAAATCTCGTCGCTTGTCTGCCAGGGTAGTCAGAGCTACCAAACAAGTTGCCTCAATATGAGTAGTTTGCAGGGCTGTACTTGCACGAGTCAACAGACAAGTAGCATCAATTTCATTAGTACAAGCTAGAAAACACTTACTCTCATTCTTCTTGATCCAGATATTTTTTCCTCTTCCAGTTTGAAAGCTTTTCTTAGAAAACATTTCAGTTAGTTTGTTAATCAGTTCCTTTTGTTCTCTAAGTTCAGATTGTGGAGATTCAACAGTACATTTTTCTTGAGAAACTTGTGAGGTTAACAATCTCTCATTACACCTAAGTCTGATATGGCCTATCTTACCACAGTGAAGATAAGTAGAAATAAAAGTTCTAGAGTTTGTATACCTGATTTGACCAGTGGAAAACTCTTGGTCAACTTTTACCTGATGAGTGAGAGTTGGCTGACCTTCCTTCATGTTCCTCAGTATTGTGACTTGATCATCATTTGAAACTTCCTTCTTTTCGACAGGTGGTCCTGATGCTCTTACAAACTTTGTACTTTTGGAATTCTCTCCAGTGTATCCTAGCCCAAAGGTGTCATGTGGTGCTCTTCCTACCCCAAGTAATTTGGACATAGTGCTGGAGCTGACCTCAAACCTGGTGAATTTTTCTTGAGTTGATTATAACTCATCCTGCAGGGACTCATTTTTAGCCAATAACTCCAGGTTTAGAACTTGTTGTCCCCTTACATCCAGTTCCAGCATTTTGATTTTGTTGAGACACTTAGTCTTTTCAGCTTTCCAAGTTGAAGAATTCTGGTCACTTTGCAAGTTTGTCATCTCATTCACAAGTTTGCTTCTTTCCAACATGTGCTCCACCTTTTCTTTTTCAGTTCTCAGAAATTCAACTTCCTTTTCTAAGCTTAAGTTTCTTAGTAACGTGGCCTTTGAAGCTTTGTAGAGTTGTTTGCAGTGGATATTAGTTTCATCATCAGAAAATGCTCGTCACTGTCAGAATCAGGTAGAAGTGATGATACTAGAGCCATGTTTTCCACTTCTTGAGACTCATCATCACTCCAGGTTGAAAGAAGAGACTTGTTGTTGCTATTTCCATGCTTCATATTTCCACAGTCAGTAGAGATATGTAGCCACCACACTCATAGCATTTAGGTTTTCCCGAGTAAGTTCCCTTGAAGCTTCCTTTTCCACTCTTACTAGTGTAGTCACTACTGCTATTACTGCCGCTATAAGCGTTCTTCCTAGAAGCATTCGGATTTCTAGAGGAGTTCTTTCTTTTGAGAAATCTTTTGAGTTCCTTTGTCAGTAGAGCAAGATCTAGTGTTTCTTCCTCCTCTTCTACTCCTTTTACTGCCTTAAAGGCTACTCCCTTATTTTGCTTCTCAGGTTTTAACCTTATCTCATAAGTTTTGAGATTTCCAACGAGCTCATCGAGCTGATACTCATCAATATCAAATGAGTCCTCTATACTAGTGACTTTTGAATGAAATTTTTCTGGCAAGGCCCTGAGTATCTTTTTGACTATCTTATATTCATCAAAGGGTGCTCCCAGACTACGACACTGACCGGAAATTTTAAGAATTCTACCATGAAAATCATCCACTGTTTCATCATCTCCCATAGTCATAGTTTCGAACTCAAATATCAATGCTTCTAATTTCTGTGCACGTACCTTTTTATTTCCTTTGTATGTAGTCTGTAGAAGATCCCATGCCTGCTTGGCAGTATCACAATGACTGATCCTCAGTTTTTCCCTTTCAGATAGGGCTGTGAAAATATGTTCTTAGCCTTGAAATCTGCTTGCAGATCACAAACTTCTTCCTCAGTCCAATCCTTCCTTGGTTTGGGAGTGGTAGTGGAAGAGCTTTCTCCTTTTTCTTTTACCATAGGTACAGTCTAGCCATTTTCTACAATATTCCACACATGTTCATCTTGAGCATAGAGATATGATTTCATGTATATCTTCCACTGAGTATATTTTTCACATCCACCATCGAACCATGGAGGACTATTTACAGATCCACCAGCAGCCCTATCACGTGAATGTTCCATCTTTCCCGGGATCACTAGAAGGTTCTAGAACCAGCTCTGATACCAATTGAAAACACCAGATGGAACAATAACTTGAAGTTTTTGAATAACAAACAAGACTTTGTAATTAAACGACTCAAGTGAGAAGAACACAAGAATTACTGACGCAGTGTAAACCTCACCACTGAGGAAACTTCACTGCGTGGCTTTTAACGTAGCCAACACGAGGAACAAATCCACTATTGAATCAATTTGTTACAGATCACAAGTCGTAGTATTCAACACAACTACGTTACTAGCAACACAACTAACTTGTATACAATTTGAAAAGTCTATTCTATAAACTCAAATCTCTCAATGTCTGATAACCTTCAACAAATCAATCTTTCCCTTTTTCCTTGTATCAAGGACTCACTGATCTCAAGTGTGATGTGTGGGAAAGAATGCAGAGAACAAGAAAAGTAAATATCAAAGAGGGTTTTTCCAGAAATCAATTCATGAAGACTATGCAACACATGAAACAACCAAAGATACCTAACACCAAAAACTCTACATCATAAATCAGTTTAACAACCTTATATAGAGGAGCAAGACTCCCCCTTAATCAATTTTTTCTTAATCACTGAATAAGATAACTATGGAAAGGTTTTAAAACTGTTTTGAATATGAAATCAAATCTCTATTGGATATGCATTTTGAAAGCATTGTAAATCAATTAGAATCAAGCAAAATGATATGAATTAAACGACACCATCATATCAAGATCAGTGAGCATGATTTCCTTGATTTCCTCTTGGAGATCCGATTATGCAAACTTCCCTTATAACCTTGAGCCATCAGAAGGTAAGAGAGATATTCTCCTAATCTTTTGCAACTTCTGATCTCCTAGTGATCTTGGGAAAGCGTGTGTTGAATGGTAATAGCCCAATATCCTTACAGTGGATGCTGTAATCGTTTTTTAGGTTTGACCATTTGGGACAACATTTTATAGCCAATCAAAATCTCCTCCAAATAACTCTTAAGAGTATGAAAAAGAATTAGAGCCTCACCTCAGCAATAGGGTAATTTGTTTCTCCCAACTCTCCTGACACTTTGCCTCATTGCTGCAACCCTGGTAGGCTGGTAGATTGGTACATGACACCTGAACAGCAATCAGACGACCTTTGTGGTTTGCTGCATGAACTCTATTTCAGTCCACAATGTCCATCTAGTGTGTGTGCCATATAAAGTTTGACATGCATATAAATGTTGGAAAAGAAAAGAACTGAAACAGTAGATGACCTAATTATAAGATTATAACATAATCTAGAAAATTTCTGTTCAGCAATTCCAGAGGGTATTGATCACTATATCACAAAAAGATAAGAAACAATTTAAAACTGGCTGCAACTTTACATTCCCCCAAAATTTTCAGTTAACTTCATTAAGAGTACATAATAATCTAATTCTATTACATAAGGAAAGGAATACAAGACATTATGCGGATGCCTTTGTATTCCAAGAAACACTTTTCTGAACCTCCAGGATGAGCAAAAGGATACAGGCTTTGCACTTAAAGCAGGTTGCAGAGCTTTGGAGATACTATGTTGAATGCCCCTTCAAGTAGGACAAACACAAATAGTTCTGGCCAAAAGAAAGTAACGAGCACTCTCAGTGAATATCTTCGGGCCAGATTAGATATGTCAATTTACCAGCCGTCTCTTGGCCGACCATCTGGCAACACTGGAACAAGCATCCTCTCGTCATTCTCTGTCAAATAGCCTTCTTGATTAATTGGTTTGCTCGGTTCATTGTTTAATGTTTTCCCTTCTTCGTTGAAATCTGGAGGTGTATCTTTATCTTCATCACTCCAATCATCTACATCATCATCAAACTCATCATCTTCATCACTCATAAAGTTCAGTATCAGACCATTACTCTCCCTCATATTCTCCTCATCTCACCCTTGGAAAGATTAAGACCCCTTGGTTAACTTTAGTTTATTGAACTTGAGAGGCCTATCTATAATCAAATTCTTCTCTTCTAATTCTCTAGCACGATTTTCCTCTTCAGATAACTCAGCAGCTGATACAGCAAGCTCAGGATCCCAATGAGTTAATTCTAATGCTGGACCTCTCGCAGTTGCAACAACTTTAAACTACTGTCGGTATCGATGACAAATTGTATCACGAAATTCTAAAGGAAGCGCTAAATCGGTCCTCAAATGAGCGATCTTCTCCAACAAATAGACCATCAAAGTGGGAAGTGAATTTGCAAACTGAATAAAGCCAAAGTTAGTGGGAAATTGCACACGTCTTAGATTTTGTCAACACATATTTTCTTACATTATTAAACCTTTGAAATGGTTACTTTCTTCTTATGAAAGTATTATTTTTACCCATCACTCACTTTTACAAATTAAGGTAAGTGTGAAAGAAAATTGAAATTTAATTACACTTAAATTACTATAAAAAATAATTAAAAAGTAACTACACCTAAATTAAGTTATGCCTATCAATAATTGCTCCTTCAAATTAAACATTTGTTGAACTGTAAGGCACGATCATAAGTGTAGGTTTGAACTTTTTCACATCAAACTTGTCATACTTAAACTTTGAATACAATCCTTCGATACTCAGACATACACGTGAGTGCTATCAAATTCTGAATGCCAGCTTTAGAGTAAGTTTAGCTGCTCCCATTCCCACAGTGGTTGTTGAAGATCATCATTCATTTCCCAATCATTATTCTCTGCTTGGAAATCAGCTGGGTCTCCAGAATTTGAACGTGTATCAGATGATGAGCTTGTTTTCTCTGCTACCATTGCTGCCTGGTGAGATGAAGAAGCACTTGCCCCCGTTAAATCACTTCGTCGATGTGATGCGTCTCCGCTTCCTTCTAGCGGGCGCCTGTCAAATGCTCGAGAACTTCCAGATACTATGTACACTCGACACAATCGAAATTCATGCCTCAACTATTTATAGTAAAAGACAAGAAAACGTCACCAATTGTACGGAAGAGAGCAAAAGGTTTCAAAGAGGTGGTTAAAAATTAAAGGACAAAAAGAATTTGTCCAAAGTGGGTAATAATTATATTAAGGGTGGAAATGTGGAACAATAGGTCAAGACGTGTAATTATTCACTATTTGGTGAGTAAAAAATTGGAAGATAAACTCACCTTGGGAATGATAGCAGTACTAGCACTATTACTGGTGGTAGTTGAGGGAGCTGCTGTTTCCTCGATGGCTCTGTACTCATTCATCTTCCACTTGGTCTTTCTTCCCGCCGGAGCTTTCCCTTTGTAGAAAACCATGGTTTTCTTAACTCCAATGACCCGATTATCCGAGGAGTAAACATACCCAGGAGAGCCAGTTGCCTTCCAGTAGCCGAAAGCCGTAGTCCGGTTAGGTCTCCCACCTTGCGCTTCTCGTTGCTGCCTCGGCGTAAAGAAGAACCACTGCTCGGTGTCTCCACGGCACAGCTCCGCTGCATACTCTGCAATAGTACGATAGAAAACAAACACATAAATGGTTAGCTACTTGGATTCACCCCCAAGCTTTGGTGGGATTAGTTTGAGTGGATTGAAGTGTGGGACGTACTTGGGAGCTCCCATGGCTCGGTGCTGTAAATGTCAAGGTCTGGGATGACGCGGCGAAAGCTGTCTTGGTGCTTGGATTCGAGCTTGTTGAGGAGGTAGAAGGAGACGAGTTCTTCTTCAGTTGGGAAGAAACGAAAGCCTGTTGTGTCCATTGTTGCAGTCTTGTTTTATCTTAGTTTTGTATCTGGGTGATGATGATTTATGTTAAGTCTGAGTTTGGGTTGGAGAGGTATATATAGGGAGAGTGAAATTGGAAAAAGTTGGGCGGATTTTGGGTTTTGGTGGAATCGTCCACGCGCTTGTTGGAAAATTAACTCTAGTTTAAATGCTGATTGCGGTGGCCTCATACCATAACTCTACGTAGAAACCTCTTTTGAACCAGTCAGATGGCCCCCCTCGTCTTGCACTATTGCCACAATGCTATCCTTTTCAGGCTCTATTATCTGCAGCCACAAAATCAAACAAATTTTTTTTTTGAACAATTCCACCTGTTGAGTTATTAAGGGTTTCAGGGCACATACTAGGTTATAATATGATTCGTTTTTTTTTTAAATTTAATTAATTATGACATTATTTCTCACGATCCTTTAAAAACTGTTTTTTAAATAAATAATCTTATATATATATATATATATATTATTAAAGAAAAAACACATTATGTGTCTTCGTCAAATAAACTGACGAAAAGGGAATCAATAAATCAGTGATTACTAATCAATCAGCATCGATTACGGATTGATCAGCATTTAATGTCATCATTGTAATTAATATTTTCATTGTAATTTTATCCCTATAGAAGGGGCTATGAAATGAATGAGTAGACCAATTCCAATTCTTATTTTACTTTTACACGTTATCAACACGCTGAGTCAATAGTTAAAGAAAAAAAACCTAGTTTTCTAGTTTCTTTATTCTCTCTGTCGACAACAAAAACCAAAACTCTAAAAGGAAAAATACTTTTTCTTCTTTTTCCGCCGCCACCAACAATTCCAAAAAAAAATAAAAAATTCTCCTCCTCGGCCTGCAGCCTTAGCCTAGCCTAGCCTCGCTGCCTAACCTCAGCACCGAGCCCAGCAACCCAATCGCAGCGCCCTTGCAGCCCAGCGCAGTGCACGGCTCCGCAAATCCTAGCACCCTTCCACCTGCTACTGCACTGGCGCTGCTCCTTTGCGTGCGGCATCCCATCTGCCTTGCGCACCCAACTCGCTTCCTAGCCTCAGCCAGGCCCCGCGCCTTACAGCACAGCCTCCAGCCTTCGGCAGCACTGCCCCTGCTCTGCCCAACCCACCAGCGAAGCCACCCTGCCCAGCACACACAAACCACCGCCCTGTCATCAACTGGGGTTTGTCTGCAAACCAGAAAGAAAAGAAAGAAAAAGAGAGTAGGGACCCGGCCCAAAAGAAAACCCGGCCCAGGAGAAAAAACAGAGGCCCAAAGAAAAGGCCCTCGGCCCGGAAAAAAAAAAAAGGCCCCCATGACCCATTGCTAAAAGGAGAGAGGAAGTGGCCCAGTTTTTCTCAAGCTCAAAAACATGCACGCCTACATCAACACGCGCATGTGCTAGTATCGTTTTGTTTTATCGAAATCAAGTATTTTTCTTTATTTTTATTTTACTATTTTAACCAAGCATGAGAATTTTATTTATGTTTTCTATTTTTAAGCATGCTTTATACTTTATTGTTTATGCTTTTATTTTGTTATTAAGCATGTTTAGTTCGATAATTTTGATCATTTTAAGCATGCCTTATTATTTATGTTTTATATGATTATATTTAAGCATGATATATAATTATGTTTAAGCATTTTTTATATTTTATTGCTTATGTTTTTATTATGAAATTTTAAGCATCTTTTGTGATTTTATTTTACACATGATATATTATTGTTATTATTTTTATAGCATATATTTTGGTGTATATTTGTGAATTTTGAGCATGCTATGTACTTTATTTTTATATGTGCTATGTTTTATTTATTATTACATGTGCTATGGTTATTTTTAAAATGCAACATATAAATTCTGTTTTGCCATCATAATGAAAATTCATGTGCATTATACATATACACTTACAGTGATAAAGCATTTTCACATAGTATAAAAAAAAATATGTGACCATTACGAATCTTGGTCTTGAAATCTAATTCATATTTTTGAAAAATAATTCACTTAGATGTCTTTATGACTGCGTAATTTATATCTTCCTTCTTGTTTATGTAGATGGCTGATCTAACTCGACCTGAATGTAACATCTTGGACTCAGAAGGACTTGAGTACCATTGTTGGGTTTCCGATGTGGAAACTACCTTTGTGGCAAAAGATTACACTGCCACTATTACCGACCCTAAAGATGATGAACCATCTAATAAGGTGAAAGCAAATGCTTTAATGTTTCTTAGGTGACATATTGATCCTAGACTACACTGGGAGTACCTTCAACTGTGGGATGCCCTTAAGGGACGTTTTGGGAATATTCTTGACACTTTGCTCCTAGAATTGACCGTTCAGTGGAATGAAATCCGCTTACTTGACTACAAAAGGATCAATGACTTCAACAATGATATGTTGCGCTTAAAGGCACGTCTAAATTTCTGTGGAAATGAACTCACAGAAGATGATATGATCCAGAAGACTCTTTCTACTTTTCCTACTTCAGCACTTATACTAGTAAACCAGTATAGGCTAGAGTATGACGACAAAAGAATCACAACTTTCAATAAGCTGATCAACCTTCTGCAAGTGGCTGAGAGACATAATGAGGTTCTTTTGAACAACAATGCCAGGTCTGTTGGGACAAAGAAAATTCCCGAGGCTAAGAGCCCCAATGCAAAGGGGATTGAACGTGTTGATCCCTACCCACGTGGCAACAATATACCACGTTGGAAGGGACGTGGGGGTCGTGAAGGCCCTCCAATGTATGAGGCAGAAATGGTGGTGCTGGCCCTACTGGTCATGGAAACAAGGTGCAAAGGGTACCTAAGAACCCTTCAGTCAAACATGAAAGAGTTGGCAATAAACCATGCTATAGGTGTGGGATCATTGGGCATTGGTACAAGAACTGCCAAGCAAGCAACATAGTTGCAGCCACTTATAAGAGGTATAGGAAGTCTAAAGAATAAGAGGCTCACTATATGGCAGAAGAAGGTCATGACCTAGATGTTAACCTCACAATTACAGACTTTAATGGCAATAAGAAACTTGCTCAGTCAGTTGTGAAAGCATAATGCCTCATTTTTAATTAGACTATTGTCTGGTCTTAGAGAATAGTTTGATGAATTAGATTTCCGAAAACAGGACCTTGATTTGACTATCGTTGGCTTATTAATAAGTTTCGAATTTTATTCGGAAGCACTGAATTTATTCAACTCTTATTTACTACACGGATTTACATGATTCAAAATAGCACTATAAAGATGTAAAGCAATACATCTAGGGAAAAAAAATTATTAGAATGAAAAGATTGTCATTTTACCCAAATAGAAATACTCACCAAGAGTTAATCGAACCTTGTTAAGTTTCAAAGATATTCGTACCAACGGTTATCATGTAGAAACACACTATAAGAATGGGACTGAATACTTGTATATTACCTCTAATGAATGTGGAAGGAAACTGTTACGTCCCGAACCTTGAATTTTCAATTTACTAATTAATTTGACGGTAAATGTCAGTTACTTTTAATTTTTACTCTGTTATACGATTTTAGTGGCCTAAAAGTTGACTTTTTGTTCGGGTCAGAATTTGAGAAAATGTTCTTCATGAAAGTCGTAGAGGACGTTAAACCGAGAACGTGCATATGTGGTTCGTAAAAATCGGAGTTCGTATGCGAAGGTTATAAGCGAAATACTAAAGTTACTGTTCATGGTAGAAAATTTAAATTTAAATTTTTTACTGTGGCCCGGTAACTTTTTCTTTTCTCTTCCTCTCTCCTCCCTCCTGCGTTTTTCTTCTCTCTTCGGCCTTCTTCCTTCTCCGGCCACCTGACGACGTAAAGCCAGCATCTTTGGACTCGTCTCCGCTCCCTCTAGGCGTCTGTGGTGGTTTTTTGCGGTGGTTCGGCTGGAGGAGCTCGGATTTGAGCTGTGAAGTTCATTGTAGCAATCCAGAAGTTTCGTCGATTTTCGGCGATTCCGGCCATCTCCAGCCACCAAACCGGCGTCGAAGGTTGGGTTTTTACCAAGGATCATTTCCCCCCTAGCCTTGAGCCACGATTTGCAGTGTAAAGGAGGAATTGAAGATTTGAAATTTCGGGTTACTATTCATGATTCGGGTACAAACTTCTCCTTAATTGTTGAGGTACTTCTACTCATTTTCTGACTTGGTCTTTGTTGAGAGAATTATTGGGTGTGTTGAGAAGGTGCTGCTGTCAAAATTTGGTGGCCATTGGAGCTGGTGACTTTGGTGGCGGCGCCGCCACTGTGGGCGGCGGTAGCGATGGCTAGGGTAGCTCTTTAATTCCAATTTTTGGCTAGTTAAATCCTATAATTATCGTAAAACTTATATATGAAGTTTGGTGAGGATTGGTAGAGTTTTGAATCGGTTATAAATTTCTAAAGATTTGGATTTCGATTAATGTTAATCGTGAATCCGATTGTCGGATTTTCTCCATAATTGTTGTGAAGTCTGAATTTGACGTTTGGGCAGTGTTGGTGAAGTTTGGTGGGATGTGGAAGAGAATTGGAGGAGTTGAGGTTATGGGTTTAGGATTTAATTATTGTTTATCGTAACATTATTTTCTTCCCGTCCGGTAATTGTTAGTTTACGAATAATTGTGTACAGGACGAGATACCGACTCATCACTTGACGAGGATCTTTACGCTTGGATACCACGTTAGCCGTATACTGTGAGTGGACGTTTGATTTTAATTCATGCATGCAATTAAATTTTCTAAGTTACGAAATTATTTAAATTATCTTTTATTTAATGAGCATATTATCCGTGTTTTAATTGTGGAATTATTTATCGTTCGAACTGCCGATTAGAAGTTGTTATGCTCCATTTTAAATTTGTTATCTGAAATAATCTTCGACGATTTATTTTCCGAGATTATTTCCGGAAATGAAAGTATTATTATTTATTAGTAGATTTGAGTTTTCCGTGGAATCTTCGGAAATGGGAGATTTCTTTGAGATTATGAACTTATTTTATTTTCGTATATTGGTTTATGATTTCGAGTTTATGTTGGCGTGCGGGGTCACATCATTGGACTATATTTCTTTCTTGTGAGACTTCAGGGAAGTCTTACTGATATTCGATTTTCGTATGGTTTTTACCCACCATACCTGAGTCGATATATTTTATTGCTAGCTAGCCTATTAGTACTCCTCCTTACTTACTATGTGTTCGTGGGTGAGTAGAGCAGAGCATGGGATGCTCCAGAGTGTGGGACACTCCGACCCGAGCCCGAGAGGCTCCCTTCTTTCGTATGGTGATACTTCTTCCCCATATATTATTTTATTATTTTGACTAGCGGGACTAGTCCGATTCCCTAACCAGCGAGGCTGGTCTTATTTTCTTGAGTATCGGAATTCTTTCCTTTTTGCTCGGTTGTGACTAGCGGGGCTAGTCGGTTTTCTTGAGCTGAACTAAAGTTATTGTGTTTCTTTAAATTGCTGCATGCATCGGGTTTTTAAGAAGATATTTGCGGGAAATATAAATTTATTTTCTCCTTAATTACTTATTTTTGTCCACTCACACTAACGTTTTTATATACTTTTCCCCTGGGCCCTTCGTTTTCAAATGCCCAGTCTGCAGAGTAGCTGGTTCGACATAGTAGAATTCGGGGCATAGCATCTGCCGCTGTTGTTTTCTATATTGTAGGACATTTATTGAACCCACTTGCATCTCGAATTCTTTTCCTTTTAGATTGCTCTGATAACCTGTGGGACAAATATTGTAAATTTGGTTTAAGTTGTATGATTCGGATTTCGTTGCTTCTTGTGGTATTGTCGTGTTGTGGGGAGCAGGGTGGCTCCAGGAGATATTGATGGGTTATAAGAAGGGTGAATGTGTTTTTACAGGTTTTGGGTAGTCTATTTTTAGGGGTGACTCTGCTGAATTTTCGGTAGAGTTATTCATAAGGTGGGCCCCACAGGGCCAAATCGGATTTCAGGGTGAAATTTGAGGTGGGTCCTGTCAACTTGGTATCAGAGCATTAGGTTGTTAGGTTCTGTAGACTTCTTTCCTTCCTACTACTTTATGTGTTTAGTGGCCCGACCGCGGCGGATCCCTATCATATACTCTTCGGTGCTAGTGTAGTCATTCGGTATGTAAAGTAGAAAGTTAATGTCCTAATTCTTGATCTTTATTATCCTTCTCTTCTTTAGGTGCTATGCCTCCTAGACGTCGAAACCGCAGGGAGACTCCTTTCGCTTCAGGAGATGGGATGGCTCCTGAAGGATTAGCGAACGCCTTGGGACATATTGTCCAGCAGTTGACTGCAACGCTTCCTGGCTCCAGAACTGATTTTACCATGGAGCGAGCAAAGAGACATGGAGCTTATAGTTTCTCCCATGCTCCGAATGCTATGGATGCCCATAATTGGCTGAACAAGATGGAAAGGGTCTTTGCTCAGATTAACTGCCCAGAGGAACTAAAAGTGGGGTTGGCAGTAGACTTTCTCGACGGAGTGGCCTTTGATTAGCAGAGATTTGGGGGACGTTGGCCCGATAACTTGGGAACAGTTCAAGGAACATTTTAATAGGCAGTATTATGGCACAGCTATCCGTGACAGGATGAAGTATGAGTTTCTACATCTAGAGAAAGGGGACAGGTCGGTGACGGAGTTTGAACAGCGGTTCACCCAGTTAGCCCAGTTTGTGCCAGATCTGATAAGTACTGAGGAGGAGCGGATCTACAGGTTCATTGAAGGTTTGGGGGGTGATTATCGTGTCCAGTTGACAGCCATACCCTTTTATACCTATCATGAGGCGGTTAATGCCGCTCTGAGACTGGAGACTATGTATCTATCGGGTGTTCGATCCTGAGACTTAGGTGGTCCTAGCCAGGGTCCATCGAAGAACGCAGCTTCCACCTCCGGTTCAGGATCCTCAGTAGGCAGTGGACAGAGTAGCGAATCTAGTGCTGGATCTCGTTTTAGACGCGGGGGGCGCACCAGGAGATTCAATCGGGGACAGTTTGGTGGACGTCAGTTTGGACAGAGCCGGGCTAGTTCTAGTAGTCAACACAGAGCTCCAGCTAGTCAGCCAGCCCAGTATGGGCAACATCAGTCGGTGGGGTGCTTTGAGTGTGGACAGCAGGATCATTTTAGAAGGGACTGCCCTCTGTTGACCCAGAGAGTTGCATCTACCTCTTTTTAGGCGACAGGTCAGTCATCCGCTGGTGCTTCTACTAGTGGTAATGTTGCTTCTTCCAGCGGTACCCATACCGGTTCAGTAGCTCGTGGTAGTTCCCAGTAGGGTAGGGGTCAGAGAGGACGTCCTACGACTCATGCGAGACTGCATGCCATGACTTAGCAGGAGGGCCGCGATTCACCAAATGTTATCATCGGTATGTTATCTGTGTTTGGTCAGCCTGCTTATACTTTAATTGATCCTGGTGCTTCGCATTCTTTTATGTCAAGTAGATTTACATGTTTTGCAAATGTACCATTGTCGCCCCTTATGGGCGAGTGGTATGTATCTCTGCCTGCGAGAGCATCATTTAAGATAGAGTGGGTTTTTAAAGATTGTAGCGTTTTGATTGATGGTGTTGATTTGGAAGTTGACCTAATCCCTTTAGATCTTGTTGAATTCGATGTGATTTTGGGAATGGAGTTTTTAGCGACTCACCGAGCTAATGTTGATTGTTTTCGCAAGATTGTAGTGTTTAGAAGTCCAGGAAAGCCGATAATTTTCTTTCAGGGTGATCAGAATGTTCTTCCTTCTAGCCTGATTTCAGCTTTAAAGCTGAAAAGCTTTTGAACAAGGGTTGTCAGGCTTACTTGGCTCACATGGTAGATACCAGCAGGGAGGAGTTGAGTATTGAGGATATACCAGTGGTTAGGAAATTTCCTGGTGTATTTCCAGACGAATTACCTGGCTTACACCCTGTAAGAGAGATAGACTTTACTATCGATTTGATTCTGGGAACAACACCTATATCTCAAGCACCTTACCGGATGGCCCCTGCTGAATTAAAAGAACTGAAGACTCAGCTACAGGAATTAGTGGATAAAGGGTTCATTCAATCTAGTGTGTCTCCGTGGGGTGCCTCGGTTTTATTTTTTAAGAAGAAGGATGGCACTTTGAGATTGTGCATTGATTACAGAAAGTTGAATAAGGTTACTGTGAAGAATAAATATCCTTTGCCGTGAATTGATGACTTGTTTGATCAGTTGAGGGGAGCTACGGTATTTTCTAAGATTGATTTAAGATCCGGGTATCATCAATTACGGATAAGGGAATCTGATATTCCTAAGACCGCTTTCCGATCAGGATATGGTCACTATGAATTCAGAGTAATGCCGTTTGGACTAACCAATACTCCTGCAGCTTTTATGGATCTTATGAATCGAGTGTTCCGCCCTTATCTGGATCGTTTTGTGATCCTATTTATTGATGATATTCTGGTCTACTCTAAAAATGGTTCTCTGCATGTCAAGCATTTGAGGGTTGTGCTACAGACCTTGAGGGAAGCACGGTTGTACGCTAAGTTTAATAAATGTGAATTTTGGCTCAACAATGTAGGGTTTCTGGGCCATGTTGTTTATGCAGAAGGCATTAGTGTTGACCCTCGGAAAGTAGAAGCAGAGTTAAATTGGGAGAGACCTGCTACAGTGATGGAGATTCGTAGCTTCTTGGGTCTAACAGGTTATTACGGGCGATTCGTGCAGGATTTTTCAAAGATTGCAGCTCCTCTCACTCGATTGACCAGGAAGGGTGTGAAGTTTGTCTGGTCGGAGGAGTGTGAGCAAAGTTTTCAAGAACTTAAGGGACGTCTAACTAGAGCTCCGGTGTTAGCGTTGCCTGATGATAGCGGAGAATATATGGTGTATAGTGATGCTTCAAGGCAAGGCTTGGGTTGTGTCTTAATGCAACATGGGAACGTGATTGCATTTGTTTCCAGACAGCTAAAGTCACATGAATTGAATTATCCGACGCATGACCTTGAGCTTGCCGCTGTGGTACTTGCACTTAAATTATGGAGACATTATGCTTATTGGTCCAGAGATGGTGCAAATTACAACCGAAAAGGTTGAAGTGATTAAAGAAAAGCTGAAAGCGGCCCAGAGTAGACAAAAGAGTTATGCGGATAATCGAAGGAAAGATATGGAATTTTAGGTTGGTGATTGGGTGTTTCTAAAGCTATCACCTTGGAAGGGTATTGTAAGGTTTGGAAAACGTGGAAAACTCAGCCCCAGATACATCGGACCATATCAAATTGCTGAACGGATTGGTTTGGTCGCTTATCGACTAGTACTACCTTCAAGACTGTCCAAGGTACATGATGTCTTCCATGTTTCCATGCTCCGCAAGTATGTTGTTGATCCTTCTCATGTCCTTCAAGAGCAGGGCATTAGATTACGGGAAGATCTAACGTATGAAGAAAAACCAATTCAAATTCTGGATAGAAGAGAGCAGATACTCAGGAACAAAACGATACCCTTAGTTAAGGTACTTTGGAGTAATCATATGGTAGAAGAAGCTACTTGGGAACCAGAGGATCAAATGGGACGACAGTATCCCCACCTTTTCTAGCAGGTATGTCAATTTCGAGGATGAAATTCTTTAAGAGGGGGAGATTGTTAAGTCCCGAACCTAGAATTTTCAATTTACTAATTAATTTGACGGTAAATGTCAGTTACTTTTAATTTTTACTCCGTTATACGATTTTAGTGGCCCTAAAAGTTGACCTTTTGTTCGGGTCAGAATTTGAGAAAATGTTCTTCATGAAAGTCGTAGAGGACGTTAAACCGAGAACGTGCATATGTGGTTCGTAAAAATCAGAGTTCGTATGCGAAAGTTATAAGCGAAATACTAAAGTTACTGTTCATGGTCGAAAGTTTAAATTTGAATTTTTTACTATGGCCCGGTAACTATTTCTTTTCTCTTCCTCTCTCCTCCCTCCGGCGTTTTTCTTCTCTCTTCGGCCTTCTCTGCAACTCCGGCCTTCTTCCTTCTCCGGCCATCTGACGACGTAAAGCCAGCATCTTTGGACTCGTCTCCGCTCCTTCTAGGCGCCTGTGGTGGTATTTTGCGGTGGTTCGGCCGGAGGAGCTCGGATTTGAGCTGTGAAGTTCACTGTAGCAATCCGGAAGTTTCATCGATTTTCGGCGATTCCGGCCATCTCCAACCACCAAACCGGCGTCGAAGGTCGGGTTTTTGCCAAGGATCATTTCCCCCTAGCCTTGAGCCACGATTTGCAGTGTAGAGGAGGAATTGAAGATTTGAAATTTCGGGTTACTATTCACAATTCGGGTACAAACTTCTCCTTGATTGTTGAGGTATTTCTACTCATTTTTTGACTTGGTCTCTGTTGAGAGAATTATTGGGTGTGTTTATCGTAATATTATTTTCTTCCCGTCCGGTAATTGTTAGTTTGCGAATAATTGTGTACAGGACGAGATACCGACTCATCACTTGACGAGGATCTTTACGCTTGGATACCACGTTAGCCGTATACTGTGAGTGGATGTTGATTTTAATTCATGCATGCAATTAAATTTTCTAAGTTACGAAATTATTTAAATTATCTTTTATTTAATGAGCATATTATCCGAGTTTTAATTGTGGAATTATTTATCGTTCGAATTGCCGATTAGAAGTTGTTATGCTCCATTTTAAATTTGTTATCTGAAATAATCTTCGACGATTTATTTTCCGAGATTATTTCCGGAAATGAAAGTATTATTATTTATTAGTAGATTTGAGTTTTCCGAGGAATCTTCGGAAATGGGAGATTTCTTTGAGATTATGAACTTATTTTATTTCCGTATATTGGTTTATGATTTCGAGTTTATGTTGGCGTGCGGGGTCACATCATTGGACTATATTTCTTTCTTGTGAGACTTCAGGGAAGTCTTACTGATATTCGATTTTCGTATGGTTTTTACCCACCATACCTGAGTCGATATATTTTATTGCTAGCTAGCCTATTAGTACTCATCCCTGCTTACTATGTGTTCGTGGGTGAGTAGAGCAGAGCATGGGATGCTCCAGAGTGTGGGACACTCCGACCCGAGCCCGAGAGGCTCCTTCTTTCGTATGGTGATACTTCTTCCCCATATATTATTTTATTATTTTGACTAGCGGGACTAGTCCGATTCCCTAACCAGCGGGGCTGGTCTTATTTTCTTGAGTATCGGAATTCTTTCCTTTTTGTTCGGTTGTGACTAGCGGGGTTAGTCGGTTTTCTTGAGCTGAACTGAAGTTATTGTGTTTCTTTAAATTGCTGCATGCATCGGGTTTTTAAGAAGATATGTACGGGAAAGTATAAATTTATTTTCTCCTTATAATTACTTATTTTTATCCACTCAAGCTAACGTTTTTATATACTTTTCCCCTGGGCCCTTCGTTTTCAAATGCCCAGTCTGCAGAGTAGCTGGTTCGACATAGTAGAATTCGGGGCATAGCATTTGCCGCTGTTGTTTTCTATATTGTAGGTCATTTATTGAACCCACTTGCATCTCGAATTCTTTTCCTTTTAAATTGCTCTGATAACCTGTGGGACAAATATTGTAAATTTGGTTTAAGTTGTATGATTCGGATTTCGTTGCTTCTTGTGGTATTGTCGTGTTGTGGGGAGCAGGGTGGCTCCAGGAGATATTGATGGATTATAAGAAGGGTGAATGTGTTTTTACAGGTTTTGGGTAGTCCATTTTTAGGGGTGACTCTGCTGAATTTTCAGTAGAGTTATTCCTAAGGTAGGCCCCACAGGGCCACCTCGAATTTCAGGGTGAAATTTGGGGCGGATCCTGTCAGAAACGCATTTTAGAGAAACTTATGAGTCAATCTAGTGGACTATACCTCACTACGATTCGGATCATTGAATCCTATGCTGTCACCAACAATGAAATGTGGGACACTGACTCATACAGGCTTTGGCATGCTTGCCTTGTCACGCCGGTCATGACATGATGATCCATATTTTAGAGAACTCACACAGACATCCGTTCTTTCGAGTGAAAAATAACATGGGACAAAAATCCGCCACACTGCAAGGTGTCGGTCCTAATACTGCTTAAATGCAGCCATTGCCTTCTGAAGTACTAAAAGCACTACCTCCCTCCCATTATGCCTCATTGACTATTTCAAAGGCACATCACTCCTTTTGCAAAGCCTGCTCTTTAGCAAAAACAGGATTTTCACGCCCCGAATTTTAGAATAAAATTTAAAATCCGAACATGAAAATTACCACAACTCAAAATAATCATCCTGAAAATTTCTTTTCTTAACAACCTCACCACATGAAATCAAATCAAACCGAATCTTGTTTCGGTTAATTATTACAACACAAATACGCAATAATTTGTAAATCTCTAAATGAGCATACACACCTCACAACTCAAAGAAATAAAATATAACTGCTGTAACACCTAAGCAGCTCGGTCACCTCCCTGGTTATCCTGACCTGCAGGAATATCCGCTACACCATTTGAATAGTGTACCGGGATTGCAACAATACAAAACCCGGTAAGCTTATGAAAGCTTGTATGAGTAAAAAAAAGAACGGTTACTTAATTTAATCACATTTATTTCTACCAAAGTCAACATGCAACGATTCTACAACTACGAAAACCAACAATCACAATAAATCAACTACTCAACACCAACCCTTACTCACATCTTTCTCCATAATACCTCATCATCGTATTTATAAAAATACGGTATTCGACAGACTAGAGCTCTAACTGAATCGTAGCCCGTCGCCTGGCCTAGGTTATGGCATCCGACATATTTATCTTTATCGTATTTCATCAATATGTATACTTATATACATATTTAGAACGTCCGATAATTGTACATACTCAACCAATCGTATCCCATCATCCACCTTGGATTAGAGCGTCCGATTACCCCATACTGGTCACTAGATTGACCCTAAATCCACAATATGTACAACTGTATGTTTTCACATAATTAAATCAACTCAACCAACATATATGATATTATCATGAAATTAAAGCATTTGAATATAATCCAAATCATCATTCTATCTCAATCATATCGTCACTAAAATCACTCCAATCAATATATATATTCCACGTAAATATATATATACGTAATCATCCACTCAAGGATGACCACTAATACCATCTGTAGTTTACACAAGAAAATCGTGAAATTCATTTGTATAATTAAAATTCATTTTACTTACCTATGGACCGTAGTGATCAAGTCCATGTGATTTTAAAAAACAAATATTTAATCCATAAATATTTTCCACACAATTACCAAAAATAATTAATTTAAGTATTTGGTTCGTAATATGAACCACGTGAGATTTACTCACCTTGAAATTCCCGCTGCGTCTTCAATAAATATAACTCACAAAAATCCAAATACTCGTCAACTCAAGCCGTCAAGTACCTAATCAAGTACGGTCTTTACTAGCAACGAAGCATGAAATAAACCTAAATGATGATCCAACGGTCAGATTCTAAAATAAAGACAATCCGACGGTCGGATTGAATTTAAATGATGATCCAACGGTTAGATCCTCACGGATTGCCATTGGAAACATCCTATCAAAATTATACGAAAATCCGATGGACGGATCTTCACTAATCGCCTCCCGAATCACTATTTTACAATTATACGAAGATCCAACGGTTGGACCTTCGCCCGTGACCACACAAGGTCATTGGGACAGTCATATGAACATCATATTAAAATTTGAAGTAAAACCGATGGTCTAATCTCCGTAAATCTCAAACCGAAGTAAATTGTAAAACCGTAACTAGTAACGTCAAAACAGAAATTGACTATTTATCAACTTTTTCTAACATGACCAGGTTATATATCAAAACGCTCGTATGGATGCATAGATCATCGTCCGGATAATAAAAACTCAAAATTTGGTCCGACGCGCCGCCACACGCGGCGGTCAGACGGTGGTCAACGCGGCGGTTAACACCGGTCAACCACCTCCGATGCAAAAGTCGTCAACTACAAACTTCTTCAAAATGAAATTGTGAACAACTTTAATACCAGACTTTTTCGGAGATGAGGTCTAGATCGTCCTAGATCGGGCTTTGAAGTTGGATTAATCTCGGCCCTCTAATCAGTCTCCAGATCAAATCAGGGACGTCGAAATCTTCAACTCTTGATCTACCACTCTACACTCAAAATCGTGATGCAAGCCACCTATGGGGATGATCAGGAGGAAGAGCACGTCACGAAAATAGGGAGGATCGACCCATGCAACGCCTGCACCGTCGAGATCCAACCGGTTCGGGTGTTCGGGGCTAAGCTGCTTAGATCTCCTGCTTGCGGCGAGCGGGGGCGGCAACGGGGTCGACAGGGAGGCAGGCGACGTTGGTCTGAGCGGCCGGTGTAGTCGGGTCTGGTCGCGCGGGTCCGGGTCGGGTCGGTCGGATTTCTTCCGTCTTTCGGGCTTCAGCCGAGAGAGAAGAGAGAGAGAAATTTTTGTTATTTTTTTTGGTTTTCTGAAATTTCCAAAAAAAATCCTATATTTATAGAAAAATTCCAATTTTCAAATATTCATAACTTATTCATACGAACTCCGAATAATACGTTCCACATATGCACGAACTCATATCGACGAGCTCTACAACTTTCATGAAGGAAGTTTTCCCAAATTTTGAACGTATAAAAAGTCGATTTTCACGACCCCCTAAATAACGTTCGTTTTCGAAAATAAAATCATTCGAAACCAATTTTCTCAACCCACGACAATCCAAATAATCTCAAATATCATAATTCAATTAATATAACAATTATTGAATTACATAAATTTATTGTATGAAAATCTGGGTCTTCACAAGGATCGAGACCTTCCTATGCTAAAGACACAAAACAAAACATTCCATTCTTACAAAGGATACAAGGAGATATCTGTGGACATATCCATCCAGAATGCGGACCATTCAAGTACTTTATGGTTATGGTGGATGCTTCGACACGCTGGTCACTAGTCGCATATTGTCCACAAGAAATGCTGCATTTGCAAAACTCCTAGCACATATTATACGTTTAAAGGCTCACAACCCTGATCACCCTATCAAGTGTATAAGGCTTAATAACGCTGGAGACTTTACATCAAAAACATTTGATGATTATTGCATGTCTATTGGGATCGATGTAGAGCATCTTGTACCCCATATGCATACACAAAATGGTCTCGCAAAAGCCACCATCAAAAGGCTATAGATGGTGGCTAGGGCATTGGTTATGCGCACCAACCTGCCTATATCTGCATGGGGTTATGCAATATTGCACACAGCTTTGCTTATTTGTTTCATACCCACAGCTAGCCAACCATTTTCTGCATACCAATTTGTAACTGGATATAAGCCTGACATTTCACATTTACGCATATTTGGTTGCGCAGTATATGTGCCTATTGTGGCCCCATAATGCACCAAAATGGGTCCTCAGAGACGATTAAGTATTTATGTTGGATACGAATTCCCAACAATTATCCACTACTTGAAACCCTTGATAGGCGATCTCTTTACTGCTAGATATGCGGATTGTCACTTTGATGAGACAGTCTTCCCTTTGTTAAGGGGAGATAGGAAAAAGGATTTTCCAAGGGAACGACAGGAATTGTCGTGGCTTGTCCCCACTCTGTCTCATTTTGATCCCCACACTTCACAATGTGAAAGTGAAGTGAAAAGAATAATCGATCTTCAGAACTTAGCAGATTCGATGCCCGATGGGTTTACTGATATCGCAAAAGTGACGAGATCACATATACCAGCTGCAAATGTGCCTGCAAGGTTAGAAGTCCCCAATAAGGGGCACAGCGCTGCAGATAGAGGCACTGCAACCACACTTAATGGACGTGTGGTTGAGGCCGTGACTCCCAAAGGAAGACGGGGAGGCCACTTGGTTCGATTGACACTCACCCAAGGAAGAAGAGGGCGAGTAAGGCACAAACCGATCCATTAATCATCAATATAGAGAATCTCTCTCATTAGATTGTCTCTGATTATAGTTATGTCCATAAGTCAATACTGGAGGACGCTCCAATGATTGAAATGACTCCAGAGAACAAAGAAATCTCAATGGATTATGAGAGTGCGTATGAGTTGATGGAAAGATCTTCCATACACATTGATGATATATTTGCATACATTTTCACTCAAGAGATCATAGAGTATGATGATATCGAGCCACACTTTGTTGCAGAATGTCAACAAAGAGCAGATTGGCCTAAATGGAAAGAAGCAATCCAGGTAGAATTAGATTCTCTAGCAAAGAGACAGGTATTTGGCCAGGTAGTGCTAACCCTGCCAAGTGTAAAGCCTGTAGGACATAAATGGGTCTTTGTCAGAAAGCGTAATGAGAAGAATGATGTCTTGAGGTACAAGGCTCGCCTTGTGGCACAAGGTTTCTCACAACGCACTGGAATTGACTACGAGGAGACATACTCTCCCGTAATGGACATTATAACGTTCCGCTATTTAGTTAGCTTGGTAGTTTCCGAAGGATTGGAAATGCAGCTCATGGATGTGGTTACTGCATATCTCTATGGGGATCTTGATTCAGAGATATATATGAAAGTGCCTGATGGCCTTACAATACCCAAGTCAAGTGACTCTAAACCACGGAGTGCATTTGCAATTAAGTTGAAATGCTCACTTTATGGATTGAAACAATTCGGCCGGATGTGGTATACCTGTCTAAATGACTACTTGATTAGAAAGGGATATAAGAACGATGAATTGTGCCCCTGCATATTCATAAAAGAAAACAAGTTCCGGATTTGCAATTGTAGCTGTATATGTTGATGATATGAACATAAGAGGTGCTCTTGATGAAATAAGAGAAACCGCGAGCTACTTGAAATTCAAATTTGACATGAAGGATCTTGGGAAAACTCGATTTTGTCTAGGCCTTGAACTAGAACATCGAGTTTATGGAATACTAATCCATCAGTCTACTTATGCCCAAAAGATACTCAGGCGATTTAACATAGACAAAGCGCATCCTGCTAGCACTCTCATGATCAGTCGAAGTCTGGATGCAAAGAAAGATACATTTCGTCCAAAGGAAGATGATGAAGAGGTGTTGGGAGCTGAAATTCCTTATCTAACTGCAATAGGCATATTATTGTACTTAGCCCAATGCACTCGACCAGACATTGCATTCTCAGTGAACTTGTTAGCTAGATTTAGCTCAGCGCCAACGCAGCGTCACTCGAATGGTATCAAGAACATCTTCTGATACCTAAAAGGAACCATTGACTTGGGAATGTCCTTTCCCTACAGAGAGACAAGAGGGACCGCAGATGGAACTGCAATCCCTAAAGGAAGTGTTGATGGCGAAAGCGCCACTCACTACACCGAAACTCCAAATGATGTTTTGGTTGGTTTTGCTGATGTTGGGTATCTCTCTGACTCACATAAAAGTCATGCTCAAACTGGTTATGTATTTACCATTGGAAACACAGCGATATCTTGGAGATCAACCAAGCAAACCCTTGTGGCTACCTCCTCCAACCACTTAGAGATCATTACCCTACATGAGGTAGTTCGTGAGTGTATATGGTTAAGAGCTATCATTACACATATTCGAGGGACTAGTGGTTTGAGTTTTACCACTGAAGACTCTACTTGCATTTATGAAGAAAATGCAGCTTGCATCGAACAGATGAAACTAGGTTATATCAAGGGGGATAACACAAAACACATATCGCCAAAGTTTTTCTACAATCAGCAACAACAGGCTTTCCTCAAGATTTAAGTGAATCAAGTAAGGTTTGAGGAGAATGTGGCAGATTTGTTCACCAAATCATTGCCTAAGGCCACATTTGAGAAACATGTGAAAACATAGGAATGTGAAGACTTTCCAAGCTCTCTTGATTAATGTAAGTATCAGGGGGAGGTGTAGACGTCAGGGGGAGTCTAACACACACATGTCATCCTCAAATGTAGAAGGTGCGTTGTGCTCTTTTCCTTCGACCAAGGTGTTTTTTGTCCCACAGGGTTTTTATTGTTACTTGGCAAGGTTTTTAGCGAGGCAACAACTCATGCACCATTTCGTTTTTGACTTGGCACAAGGGGATGTGTTAAAGGAAAAGTACATTATGTGTCTTCGTCAAAGAAACTGACGAAGAGGGAATCAACGAATCAGTGATTACCAATTAATCAGCATCGATTATGGATCAATCAGCATTTAATGTCATCATTGTAATTGATATTTCCATTGTAATTTTATCCCTATATAAAGGGGTTATGAGTAGACCAATTCCAATTCTCATTTTACTTTTACATATATATATATATATATATATATATAAATAAATCAAATTGTTAGTCAACAATTTATAGTTTGGTGGAATTTTTTAGTGGGAAAGAGTCCAACAGCCCCAACCCCAAATTGTTCACTTAAACTTTTCCAACATTAATGATCTTTCAATTTTTCCCAATAATGTTACCGTTGAAGTTAATAATTATTTTTGTTTGTGGTAAATTCAAGTTAACATGTTGATTTGATTCACGATTTATTAACATTCTCAGAAAGGAGTGTAATTTAATAGTTTTTGCAAGTTAAGGGGTCAATTTAAGCAACTGCAAGTTGGTATACAAACCAACAATTATCACTAAATTCAGAGTTGTCTGTTTCGGCATTTATGACAAATAAAATTAAAGCTAATATATAAGGAATTGAATTTTGTAAAAAAACCATCCTAATTTCTTTGGTAAACTAGTTACTACTAATCTTCATCAAGGCCGGCCCTGAGAAGTGAGAATTCAGAGGCTCAAGGTAAACAAAATTACGAGGCTTGGGAGCTGGGAACTTTTAGTGTGCTTTAGTATGTTTAACTATTAGGTTTTAAATAAGTGATACAAATTAAACTTAAAGAAATTAAATAAAGATTTCATAAGTCATAGTATAGTACCAAATGTATTTCAATCAAATCTTGATAGAAAATAAATTAATTAATAATTTAAGATTACAAACCAAATTCGGCAATTATAGTTGTAGCCGGCCTGTTTCTGTTTGTACATCAAAATTAATATAAAATCTGAATTCTAGATAGAGTTAATACTTGCTAATTATTCCACCATGCCTCCAAGCCTCCTCAAGTAACAAAGTTGAATCATTGAATGAATGTTTTTCTTTTCCTACAATTGAGCCAGATTTGATAAGTACAATCCATTTAGGGGTCATCTGGGCCGGGCTAGGGCCCGCCCTACCTTAAATTTTAGGGCTTAGGGTCTGGTCGGGCCGGGCCGGGCCTAGTCAAAGTCAACGAAATTTAGGGCCGGGTAGGATCGGGCCGGGGCTTAAATATGCTAACCCTTACCTGCCCTAAAAGCCCGATCTGCTAGGGCCAAAAGGGCCGGGTCGAGCGAATAGGGCCAAATAGGGCCGAAAATATAGGCCAAAAAGGGCCTTATTTTGTATAACTAAAAAAAAAAAACATTATTTTTTTTCCTTAAAATGTGACTCAATGATGATATAGGTAATATAAGATTCATTATTTTTTATTGATTATATTTAATATATACATATACACACACACACAAACACACACACACACACATATAGAAATTAACTTATAACATTTATTAATTTAGTTAAGGTGGTTATTCAATTAACTATCTCTTTAAATCTCCTAATATTAATTGTTGTGTAACAAAGAAAATAAAAATTAAAGAAAACAAAGCCTATGTTATAGAAAATAATAAATATAATATATAAATTTTAGGGTTAGGCCGGGTAGGGCTTTTAGGGCCAGGCCGGGCTTGGCCCTTACGGGCTCAATCGGGAGGGGCCGTAGGGTAGGGCCGGGCTTCATTTGCATGACACTTACCCTACCCTATTTGAGAAAGGATAGGGCCGGCCCACCCTAATGTAAGGGCCGGGTAGGGCTTCGGCCCTATGGGGCGGGCTTAGGGCCAAAGGGCTAAATGATGAGACCTAAATCCATTAAAACAGGGCTGCACCGTTTTAATTATACTTTTTGGGCTGCACATCTTTATATTTGTCTTATTCTGGCATTATTAACTTTTCCGTTTTTGGCTGGGCTCCTGGCTTACGCGGTAAGTCGCAATCAACACGCATGGTTCGATCTTTTTTTTCTTTTTGGCATTTCTTTGGTCTCAGCAACGTTGTTGTTGTAGTTGTTCATTTTATTTTATTTTATTTTATTGTATATTTTTAGGTCTCTGAAATTGGAGGCCTTAGGCCTAAGCCTAGCTTGCCTAGGCCCAAGGTCGGCCCTGATCTTCATTTTGGTTACATTGAAGGGGAGAATCATATTCTGATCTAGCCTAATCTGAACTCAATTTCCAACTTCCCCACACCACACCACACATATATACTTATCAAATATCATTTTATGTTACCATGAGCGCAGGGAGATAAGGGCGAGAGATGTCAATTGACCCTTCTCAGCATCAATTAATCCCACATTTATATTTTTTGTGGAAATAATCAAATTATTACCAATAACTCTGTAACTTTGATTATTACCAATCAATCTCCAACTTTCTTTTTGAAATCATGGTAGGCAAACCGGATTATTCATAGGTCATTGCTAAAAGCATCAAATTCCAAGAGGTTTTATACTTTATTTGATATTATTTTACTTATTATTTCAATGATAAAACTAAAAGAAGTTTAGAATGATAACCATCAATGTTTTAAATTACTGTGGAATGGCAAGTCGAATCCATTTGAAAAACAAGTCTATAGTACATTAGATTGATTTCATTAGTTTGATAATTATTTAGTTTTGGCCCTCCTAAATAAAATTTGTCGCTACACCCCTATCTGTTACCTTCCTTAAGGCAGTGAAAGGTTAATTAAGTTAGGTTAAGTTCGGGTTTTGGCTTCAGGTAAAGGATGTCCTTTATTATTATTATTATTATTATTATTATTATTATTATTATTATTATTTTTAGTGTTGGGGGTTGGGAGGAAAGAGGGGTTGTTATGGTGGCTTATGTATTTTCCTTTGGTTTTCGTTTCTTTTTCTTTTTTATAAAAAATGTCATTTTAAATTACAGCAAGTAGTATTTGATATTTCTCATCGCAATAATTCGAAAACAAGATCTAGGGTAGATTTGGAATTCATTACGGGGTTATGTCATCTTCCGTTCAAGAGAGAAAAAAAATGCAATAGCAGATTTAGCCCTCCCCTACTAAACTCGTTACTTAACTCGTAATTCCAGCCTCACTTATCAGAGAAGACGACTACAGCCACTCCTTATCAGAGGGTGAATAAACCCTAAGTAGCTCTCTTGTGAATAATATGACATGCTTTAATCTACGGTTAAACACATATTATAAAGAAAGGGAAATTCGATGGTATGTATGTTAACATATAACATACACACAATTACTACTTTCAAGGCTTACCTATTCAAATGGGAACCTATTTTACCCTAATGAGGATCTTATTTACCTTAACGAATATTTTTTTCTAATTACCACATGAGTCCTTAAAGGAATAACATGAGTCCTCAAGGTGTTAAATATGACATGTATGAGAAAAGTTAGGCCATGTTTGGTTAACAGGAATGTCAAAATAGGAAAAAGATTTATTTTCCTTTCCAAATCGATATGGAATGGAATATGGTTTGGTATTTCCATGTGAGTGTTTGGAACATTATTGCAAATTAAATTCTAGAATTAATTTTTCATTCATATTGTAGTGTGTGGTAAGTCATAAGAATGGAATATCAAAATTATAATTTTTAATAACTCCCTTTTACTAACTAAAGTACAGATATGACATCAACTTATAAGGAATATTGGTGGGGGAATAAAAAGAAATTTAAGGCGATAATTAATGTAATTTTGACAGTGAGAAATGGAAACAGAATACCACCCCTGACTAGGAAATTATTTCAGGCTTTATGAGGGAATCAATTTCCAATCAGATCTCATTTTTTATTTCATTTTCAATCTCTAATTACAACCAAACGGCACGTCGGAATGGAAAATGAAATTAATTCTCATTCCATACCATGATTTCCTGTCATCCAAACGGGGCCTTAACGTATCATAGTTTTACCTAGAAAGAAAATAATTTTCAATTCACAAGTTTTTGGTCCACAATGCCGAAATGAGGAGAAGATCTTTGATCAGATTGTCGAACTATTCTAATGATACGACAGGTGAATGAATTTTTTACCTAATTAATTAGTTAAGTATTAGGGCATCGATGGTATTTTTGTAATTTGTATTTTTAAAATAAGAAATTTTTTGGCCGTATAACCAAGCAGTTTTCCTCCACGAGTCACTCGCTATAAGTGCCTTACTGCTGCTAAAGTTTTTAATGGGGTCTTCATCACAAATCTAGTATCATGACTAAATTTGCAAGCAGTCATAAAATCTTCACTAACAAGTGGAGAATCCATTCAATACGAGATGGTGACACGAGGTTTTCCAAGAGCTAATAACTAATACGTGTGGCTCAACTGATTTTGGGGCGGCATAAATACTTAATCAACAACAACACTCATTGATATCCCATTTTATCTGCCTCTGAATAAATTATTTTCCAATAGATTCAGAATATAATTATCTAACTACTGGAGACATGGTAAATCTTTTCAATATTGGAATTAAAAAATAAGATAGCCGCATGTTTTCGTTGAAACAAATTCTCCAAGTACTTTAATATATATATATATATATGATTTTTCTCAGGTGCGGACGTCCGTGCAGAATGTTCGGTACTGATTTTGGGTTTTCACCCACTTTCTGATCACATTTTCACATCTTAACTGTTCAGTTTTTAGGTCCTAATGTATAGATTATCTCTGCAAAATTTCAGCCAATTTGGTGATCGTTAAAGCATCCAAAACTGTAATTTACACAAACGAACCGAATCTATCAAACCCGAACCGTTCATGTAGATTGTTATAAATTGCAGTTTTGGATGCCTTCACGATCACCACATTGGCTGAAATTTTACAGAGATGATCTATACATTAGGATCTAAAACCTGAATAGTTAAGATGTGAAAATATGATCGAAAAGTGGGGGAAAATAGGAAATCCATACCGAACCTTCGATACGGACGTCCGCACCGTAGTCGGACTCTGTGTGTGTGTATATATATATATATATATATATATATATATATATATATATATAATAACTCTTGTTTGGTCGGACAATAAACTCTTCATACTCGAACTTCTACAAAATCTAAGAAATACTCGTTTTGGCCATAGTAATCCAAACCAGTTTAGTTCACATCATATCATTTGTTACATCCACACGTAAACAACCACCATAAGCAGTGACATCGAAAAAAAAAACCACCATAATCACTGACACAAAAGGAGAAATAAAAGGCAGCAAAAAAAAAATTGAAAGGGACATAAAAGCAAAAAATATATATATATATATATATATATATTTTGGTTAATATAAATAGTAATTGGAAAAAGGGCGATGGACTGATTCTTTTCCTGTAGAGGATATAATAAAGTACAGAACAGAGTTTAATCATAGACCTAGTCTTATGGGGCAGTGAAGGGGACATTGTTTTTTCGATGACACGGTGAAGGGGACATGAATGCATGATAAGCAGGATAATAAGTGTGCGAATGGTACAATCACAATCCAAAACCCAATCTTTGCACGCGGATTTGGGAGATTTATTCGTTTACCTCTTCTCTTCATAGTTCATACCCGCGTTGAGGTTATTTGTTAGGCATCTAAAGCCTTTCTTTCATGACTTTGTTAAGGGTTTCAACTCACAACGTGCAAATTTTTTTTATTCTTTTACTATACCTCTACAAGGAAAGTGAAGTTAAATGGAACGACATGAAAGTCAAAATCCCTTATTGTACTGAGAAAATTAAAAGGGAAAAAAAAAAAAGTTGAACAAATATTATTTCCCAAAGAGTGCAAAATTCCTAATTAGGAGTCTCCTTGATCAATATGACCATTGATCTAGCCTCATAGTATATCGGAGATTTAATACCTCAATTAGTATACTTTTAAACTTAGAAAGTTATGTTCATGTCCATTAGTTTAACGTTTGTTATGAGGGGGTCATTAGTCGTTCTTTTTTGTGTCATCTATATATATATAGCCCTCACTTATTCTGCTGTTAGGTCTATATGAGTAGATTAATTCTGTAAATTTTCAGCTAAATTGATACTCATTAAGGCATTTAAAACTGTGATTTACAATTATAAACATGAACGGTTAAGGTTTGACAGATTTCGTTTGTCTATTGATTTAATCTAGTTCGATACCTCAACGATCATCAATTTAGCTAAAAAGTTGCATAAGTAATATAGTCATAAAGTCATAAGAATTAAATAGTCGAGATGTCGAAATGTGGTTGAAAATTGGGTCCCACTAGAAATCCCTTAGTGGAAGGGTCCTATATATATACAGCGGTTCTCCACTGCGGAAGTCCGCAGTTTTTCGATCCGTACAGATTTCTAGTTTTGACCTACTTTCCGATCACATTTTCACATCATAACCGTTCAGTTTTTAGGTCCTAATGTATAGATCACCTCTGTAAAATTTCACCGCCAATTTAGTAATCATTAAGGCATTCAAAACTGCAAATTACAACAATATATACGAATGGTTCCGGTTCGACGGATTCGGTTCGTTCGTGTAAATTGCAGTTTTGGATGCCTTAACGATCACCAAATTGGCTGAAATTTTACAGAGGTGATCTATACATTAAGACCTAAAAACTGAACGATTAAGATGTGAATGTATGATCGAAAAGTAGAGAAAAATACAAAATCCGTATGTTTTTGCTTAGGTGCGGATATCCGCACCTGAACAAGATTATATATATATAGTACATATTTAAACAAGTTTAAATTCAAAAAGCTCCCTAATTATAAATGCAAGGAAAACATTTAAATTTAAATGAGTGGTGTGTTAGTTTTTTGACCATAAAAAATATAAGTTTGAATCTTAAACCTTGATCCGTACATCGCTTTGGTTTGGTAACCGATTGATGTTACTTGTCCTTCAGAACAACAACAATAACAACAATAACAAGTCTAGTATCCACTCAAAAAAAAAGAACACCACAAATCTAGTAGTCTTGGGACTCTTGGTATCAAGTAAACATGTCAACATGAAAGCAATGTAAGATAAAGACTGGTGTAACGTAAATGAAAGAGTTAACAACACGTCATACTTGGTATGGGTCTACTGAGGAGTTTTTGTTCCCATTTGCTTCATCTCTTTGGGCAAGACTCATTCAACATATTTAAGATTTTATCGTTCTTCGGTCTTTCCCGACTTTAAAAATTACGACACTCTAAACACACGATCACGTACAGAAGTACTTTGTCTTTAACTATAAAATAAAAATTCCTTTTAACCTGATGAATAAAGTACTCTCAAACAAAATTATTGCGACTATAAGAAATTAGCTCAAAAGAGTGCAGTGAAAAAGGTGTCGGTGACCTTGTTCTCTTTTTATTTTTTCTCTTTTTTTTTTTTTGATGACCTGTGGTTGATCCGTGATCTTTGTAGGATTGCCTAGATGAGATTATTTCCAGTTGATCAATATAAAAACAATTTTTAAAACTTTAATGCTCATATCAGTTAACGCGATGGTTAAAACTTGAAGCAACATCAATTCCAGTGGATTGCTGGTCTCCACACACATTAGTGTGAGTGTGATGCGGTTGGAGTGCTCCTCATTCATATTAAGACTCCGTTTGAGATTGCTTCGTTTTCTAAAAAAAAAAAGAAACCATCTTTTGGCTAAAATATTAGACTTTATGGCATTTGGCAAATAAATAAAAGGGCTAAATACTAGTTAGTACCCTGTGGTTTAGGTCCAAAATCAATTCAGTCCCTGGACTTCTAATTTCATCAAAAACACCCCTGCACTTTCAATTTTAATCTAATAGGTCCAATTCGTTAATATTTTGTTACGGGTTCAAGTTATAGTTGGATTATTTATTCAAAAACTATTTATTTTTAATAGTAGGACTCACTCTTAAATTGACTAGAGGTGGCATGCAGACACCACATCATAAAACATAGGTCATATATGAGCCACGTTAACAAGTTAAATAACTCAATTGTCGGAAAACTAACAAATTAGACCTATTAGACCAAAATTGAAAGTGCAGGGGTGTTTTTGATGAAATTAGAAGTCTAGGGACTGAATTGATTTTGGACTGAAACCACAGGGTAGTAATCTGTATTTAGCCCTAAATAAAAGGTCATTGGCATTAGATTTTTGAAACAACCCAAAGGTTATTTTTAGAAACTGCTTTCGATTAAAACAGTTCTAAAGTTGTTTTATGTACTTACAGCACTTTTAAAAGTATTATTTACCAAGTACGTAACTGTTTTAATTCACAGTTGATTATTCTCACAACATAACAACAATATTTTTTTTTGAAAAAAAAGGCACAGCAATATATTTTTTTTTTTTTAAAAAGGCACAACAATCCTAAATTAGCCCTAAAACTTCCCAGCTCCAGACCTGCTTATATAAAAAACTCAAACCTGCTTTTAGAACATAAGCAAGACAAAAGAGGTAGAGTCAGTTATTGAAAGTTTGAAACTAAAACAATAGTTGCACAATAAGATCAACATCACCACATGACACACCTGATTTTTAAGCAAATAAAAATCAATATATATAAAACTATAATTATATATGCGTGAATAATCAGTCATCAACACCAAATACCTGGAAAACTTTTTTCTTTTTAAACCAAGTACATACTGATGTCCTGAAACAAATACTACGATACATACTCTCTCACAGAGTTATATATTACACACCTCACAATCAAATTGTCAACAAAATAAACGTAAGAGGCTCCTCAGAGTCCACAACATAGCGGAAGTCATAATCATGGCAAAACCAATGAAACTTGCTTCCTAACCTCACTATTGTACCCAAGCTACCTCAGCTTTAGCCACGATCAGCCTCACCTGCAGAATTAATCCCTACACCGTGGAATAGTGCACCGGGTTGTCACACAACAAATCCGGTAATCTTTATGAAAGCTTGTATGAGTAACTCAAAATAATGGTAAATCAACACACACAAAGTAACTCTAAAATACACAGAAACATAAAAGAAAGAATACTCTCAAGACTCTCTTTTAAAACTCATACTTATGAGTCCTAAGTAACCTCAACGTTACCCTCACAAAAGCACTCACATTTGGCAGACAGACTAGAGCTCTAACTGATCGCAACCAACAACTCGGCACAAGAGCATGGTTCACGATAATCGGCAACCAACAACTCCGTAGAGCATGGTTCACCGATATCAGCAACCAACAACTCCGAAGAGCATGGTTCACTAATAATATGCCAAGGTCACACCCGTGACCCCCTGATCTCTACAGATCAAAACACTTAAAGAAGTCACGTTTGACTTCACAATGTTACTCAACTCTCAATATTTTTCAAACAATAAAACTCAACTCATTTCTCAATATATTATTTCTCAAAAAGTAAGCATTCAAACAATAATAGCAACACAATTATGCATATTGTTTTCTCAACACAATCCATCAATACATATATATTTCACGTAAATAATATATATGCATAGACATTCACGCAGGAATGCCTATTATTACAAACTATAGTTTGCAGTTAAATATAACCTAAAAACTATAAAAGTAACTTCGTTCGTAAATAAACAATGGGAGATTACTCACCTCAAAATCCAGCTGCGTCTTCTATCAATCAAAATCACAATAATCCAATCGCTCATCTACTCAAACCGTCAACTACCTAATCAAGTAAGGTCTTTGCTTAGCAAACGAAACACGAAATAGACTTAAACAAAGATCCAATGGTCGGATTCTAAAATAAAGACGATCCAACGGTTGGATCGAATTTAAACCATGATCCAACGATCCAATCCTCAAGGATCGCCCTTGAAAACATCCTATCAAAATTATTCGAAGATCCAACTGTCTGATCTTCCTGGATTACCTTAATAAACATCTCCAAAAAATTATACGAAAATCCGACTGTCGGATTCTCACTAATCGGCTTCCAAATCAACATTTCACAATTATACGAAGATCCAAAGGTTGGATCTTCGTCCGTGACCACACAAAGTCATCGGGATAGTCATGATCAACATATCAAAATTTGAAGCAAAACCGACGGTCAAATCTTCGCAGATCTCAAACCGAAGATAAAACGTACAAACCATAAATAGTAGCGTCAAAATGTAAATCCATTATTTATCAACGTTTTCTAAAATAACCTTGTCATATATCAAAACGCTCGTATGGATGCATAGATCATCGCCTAGATAATAAAAACTCAATATAAGGTCTGACACGCCGCCACAAGTGGCCATCAGTGGGTGGCAATGCTGGCCAACCACCTCCGATGCAAAAGTTGTCAACTACAAACTTATTCAAAATGACAAGGTGAGCAATTATCATACCTGGAGCTAAGCGAGATTTGGTCTAAATCGTCCTAGATCGAGCTTTGAAGTTGGATTAATCTCTTGCATCAGATCAGATCCTAGATCTATTCTAGGCCGTCAAAAACTTCAAACCTTACTCTATCGCTCTACACTTCAAATCGTCATGCAAGGAGGATATGAGAATGATCAGCAGGAGGAGGAGATCACAAAAATGGGAAAGATCGGCCCGTGCAAAGCTGGCACGGCCAAGATCCGGCAGAGTCAGGTTTCGGGCTCAGGGAGGGCTTCAATCCAGCCCTGGGAGCGGCAAAGGGGCAAGGTGAGGCCAAGGGACGGACGAGCAGCTCGCGGCAAATGCAGGGAGACCCAGGTCGGCGGAGGTGGAGGCCGGGAATGCCGCGTTCCGGCCGGGTCGGGTAGGAACGGGTCGGACGGAGGGAGGAGAGAGAACGGAGAGAATGAGGGAGGAAAATAGAGAAAAGGAAAATTTTGGGATTTATGAAAAAAACCGGAATTTTCCTATATTTACATAAATTAATTATATGAAAAATCAAGTCTCCACACCACATCCTCTGCTTGTGGCTGTTTATATTTAACGCACGTTTCGTATCCTTCAACTAAACAGCTACGCTTAATACACTTTCCCTACGTTTTCATATCAACATGTTTGCTGTAACGTAAATTAGAGCAAATTTCATTTTACCTTCCTGACTTTTACATCCTAAATCACAAGTGCGCCGACACTTCCAATTTTATCATGAGTACCCTTGTACTTTCAATTTCAATTAATGTTGTCCAATCCTTAACTTTTTGCCAAGTATTATGTGATATATTTTGAAATTCTACTTGTGATATAATTTTGCATCCCACATTAGTGAATCATCATCCTATACAAGGTTCTAAAAATCGGCCTACGCGGCCGCCGAGGCACTAGGCGCCTCCATGTCGTTCCGCTTTTGGGCCTAGTCGATCAAGCTAGGCGTCGGGCTAAAAATCAACCGCCTAGGCCTCTAGTCGACCTGGGCGGGTTTGGCTGGGCACTGGGCGGTTGGGGCCTAGACGTCTTCTCTCTTCTTCTTTTTTTTCTTTTTTTAAAAAAAAAAAAAAAAAAAAAAAAAAAAAAAAACTTTCAAACTTAAAAGTTAAAACCAAATCGACGAAACATAAAACACTAAAACGACGAAGCCCACTCCTTCCGAGTCGCCAGTGACACTGTATGCCAGTGACTGTCTCCTTCAAAATCCTCCAACATTCAAAGATCTTTCAAAAGTCCTTACTGTGTCAAAGCTACTACAAAGACTATTTCTTGTGTTGAACAGATATGGTTGCTAGTGATCCTCATCAAATTGTCCTATCCTGATTGATGATCAAATGCCAGAAAAAAGTATATGCAAGATAAAGGACTGAGGGAGGAGTATGATGCTATGGGGTGAATGGTATCATTGTTCAGAGAGAGAGAGAGAGAGAGAGAGTCTTTGAAAGTTAGAAAATAGGAGTTTAAAAGACAATCCACCATTGCTTTAACAAAAAAGGAAAAAGGAAAAAGAAAAAAGAGATCAACCCTCATTTCCAGCAACAAGCTTTATGAAACAGAAGAATAGATTATGACCATTGGAGATTTATTTTCAACAACTTTGGAAAGAACCATTTCAACGATCCAAGAATCCAACCTGTTTACATAGACTCCATATTTGTTTCTAATGAGACAAAGGCTTGCAAGTATCTGTTTCAGTAAAACCGGCATAACCAATTACCAAGCAAAGCCAGGTTGCTTTCAATACCTAATATGGTTCTGTACAATTGTGCAAGCATATGACATAACCGCACAGGATATAACCTTTGGAACCTTAACAGGACCCTATTAAGAATTATTTCTGGAACCCCAACTTCTACAATAAGTAACCTCCAGTTTACCTAAACTTCTACTCTCAAGATCAGTAAATTATTGGTGATAAGCTCCAAATCTAAGTAGGAATGCAATTACCAAACACAGCAAGATGTATACACAGGAAACCCATATCAGTAGCGTCAAGTTTAACACACTTGGATATGTCACAGTAGAATGCTCTCCACATTATCAATGCTACCAATCAATTGATGATTAAACCAGTGAACGTGGTCCACACTCGTTTAAACTTGCAACATTCTCCTAAAGAGTAATGTTATTTTTTTTTTTTTTTTTTTTTTAAAGTCCTGAGGACCTGAGATTATTATTATTATTTTGGATGGAAAACAAGATATTTGAATTAAAAAGATTACAAACATGACCAGCCCCACAATTACACAGAATTGGGCAACCTAAACCACCTAAACTCCATTCAAGGCGAAGAATCATCCACTTTCCAAGAAAAGACAGGTACGCAACATATACAGCAGCCCAATTAAGAAAAGTAAGAAGGTGTCTCTACTGTTTGAAAATAGAGGCGTGCAGTGAGGCTAAGAATCCGATTCTATCGCAAATAACTCCAATTAACTCCACCTCCCATTCTCTTCAGGATCTGGTTATTCTGTTCCAACCAAAGGCAACACAAAATAGCCAAACCAACAAACCTCCAACGGGTAATCATTTCTTGTTGGCCCTCTCCGTGGGATCCCTGACAGCAGCCCATTATAGTTTCTAAGCCACACCCACAATACCCCAAACACACTGGCCTTGTTTGTAATTGTAAGCCTAGAATGCAAAAAACGGAGTTCCACAGTTTCCTTTAATTACAGAAGATGCTTCGGTGAGGAGATAAAAAGACGAAGGGACTTCCCCTAATTGCATCTTGATTTTTTGATAGCCAAAATTTGCAGATATCGGTGGTTCAAATCACTTAAAAGGAGGGAAGGGAGGATCCAATAATTGATGATTAAATGCCAGTGAAAAGACCAGATGAGTTGACTGAACAGAATCTTTCATGAGTCTAGCTCTTGTAATCCCCTAATCACATATATATAGACACACACACACACACACACACACACACACTACACACCAGCTTTATTAAACAAAAAAGAAAGATACTATAAAAAAGTGGACAAGAAATCCGCAGACGGGCAGAGCTACAAAACAAAGACCCAAAACAACCAACAGCAACAACAGATCTAGGAGAAACACAAAAGTGTCGAAGTTCAACCAGGTAGCACTAAGCAAAGAGTGATGATGTCGGGTGTGTGGTATCATTGCAGTTCAAAGAAATTCCATACATGCTAGGACAATACAAATTCAAAAGTCAATTCCACACCACAAGAAATTGTAACAATGGGAGATTTATTTCCCAGGACTACAGAGAGAACCACTTTCAACAATCCAAAATCCCACTCATTAACATAGACCTCACAAGTAATCTTGTTCCAGAGGAGCCTCCACAACCAATTACCATGGAAGCCTGGTGCCTAAAGTGCCGTGAATTTGAGGCTGTAGAATAATTCTGTATCAATGGTTCTATAAAGGGCTTCTGTTAAGCTGAAAAAGAAGTCATTAGTAAAAGTTCTTGAATTTTTTTTTCTTTGACTGTGAAACATGGTTTGATACCTTTGTTATCATACTGTAGTATATCGATTTGGGGCCGTAGAATGATTCTGTATCAATGGTTCTATAAAGGGCTACTTTTAAGCTGAAAAAGAAGTCATTAGTAAAACTTCTTGATTTTTTTTTTTTTTTTTTTTTTTAACTTGTAAGCATGGTTTGACACCTTTGTTATGATGCTGGAATTTTTTTTACTTTTCTTCTCTATGAGTGATTCCTAGAACCCTACTATTGCAATTCTAGTAGTTTCTACCACTTGTGCACTTTATTGCTTGTTTTCCTACATCACTCTGCTACACTCGTGTAACACAAAAAATGGATAATATAGGTGAGCAGGCTACACAACACAGATTGAATAAAGGTCAGCATTGCCCATAGATACAGACCCTTCTTCTATTACAGGGTAACAAAAAGTAACTGCAATAGACCCAAGGGATGATCTAGATAACTAAAGGCCATTGACCGGTCTCACACCGGGATTCAGTCATTAAGATTAAAGACACTTGCCTATCCCCTTCTGCGTTGATACCCAACATCACATTTTTAGCATATTATTTCCAAGTCCTACAGCTGAACAATATGAAACTTTTCCTTCTTCCCGTGGTGAAGGAAATGGTGCATCATCAAATTGACAATAGGACACTTGTATTTATCCTCTATTCACTACAAATCTATCAGATTAAGCCACTTGGGGCATACACACTAGAAAATGAAATAAGTTAATCAACATAAGTCTAATTAGTGCATCTACTAATAGGGTGAAAAGAAAAGGAGAAGCAGGTTCCACTTGTCTCAACCCTCTACAGGGTAGAAGCTCAAAGATTCCTCTATGCCTTCCCTTGGTTGTAATAGTAGTAGAAACCGTATTCAAGCATCCATGTCAGGGATGTTTCAAGTCAAGGGAATTAGTTGGGGAAAAAAAAAAAGTTGTTATTTACCGTTCTGGTCCACTCAAAACAACCGATGCAAGCTACAAATACTAATGTCCCCCAGTAAGTGCTAAAATATAATCAACTCACAGTAAATTGAGCTATATAGTGAATTTAGGAGCTCACCTGGAATTTGATCTCATGTGAACATGATCTCTTGTTTCTCGGCAACTTCTTGAGGAGAGTGACAGTTTATAATTGTGTGCTTCCCATGGGTCACAGGTAGTTAAACAAGTCTTTGAAACAATTCATTTCCTTTCATATTTATGTTTAACACTGTAGACATTCACAGTAAAAAAAACGATAAGACTTGACACTTCATAAGATTCAGCAAGAAGGAACTATTTAGTAGAAAAGGAAATCCTGAGTTGACAAATGGTTCAAATCCCATAATTCTTGCTTTTTCGGTCATATAATGATACTTGACAGTAAATGCCAATTTTTCATTGATACCACACTATTCTTCCTCACTCTGAGCACAGTAACAAACTAAGCAAGGAAAAAACATAAGAATCCACATAAAAACCAAACCTAAACAGAATCTGACTAGCAAAAAAGGACAGCCTTTTGACCAACAAAAAAGAGGGAAATCCAGATCAGTACCAAGTTCATGTGGCACAACTAGCAAATTAACAAAGCCTTTTGATCATTTAGAAAAGAAAAGAAAAAAAAAGCCTCAGATGTGCTGAACTCTCATTCTTCAAAATTAGTCACAGGTGGCACTGGCTCTACAAGTGTAGGTATGCAGTCTACAGTAATAACTGAAGTCCAACATATAAAGAGATGCCAATTACAAAATTGGGTCTATACCAAATTATAAATATTTGCTAGCTCGGAAAAGGAACCAAAAGATAACATGTCAAGCGCAAATGCAACCAAATACCTATAGTCCAAATGACAGTACAGGTCTGAATACGAGTAGCTACTGATCGTTTAGAGCCTATTATATACTTTAATTTAGCCCACCACAGTTAGAAATTAGGTGAAGTCAAGTGAAATGTTAATTCTCAGGTTTCAAAATTAACTTCAAGGCCATGACTGATAAAAAAATTCTTAGTTTTGTAACAAAATTGGGTTTATCAGCAGGTCTGCAAATTCACTTATAGAAGAAAATTTTAATTTCAGCGACTAAGGACTGTAAGAATAAAACTTTACCGAGGGAAAACATACCATAGAATGGCAGGCACTTAAGCTAGGGTGCTATAATCACTTTTTAGGTTGGACCATTTGGGACAACATTTTATAGCCAAAGAAAATCTCCTCCAAATAACTCTGGAGTATGAAAAAGAATTAGAGCCTCACCTCAGCAATACGGTAGTTTGTTTCTCACAAGCTCTCCTGACACTTTGCCTCATTGCTGCAACCCTGGTAGGCTGGTAGATTGGTACATGACACTTGAACAGCAATCAGACGACCTTTGTGGCTTGCTGCATTAACTCTATTCCAGTCCACAATGTCCATCTGGTGTGTGGGCCATATGAAGTTTGACATGCATATAAATGTTGGAAAAGAAAAGAACTGAAACAGTAGATGACTTAATTATAAGATTATAACATAATCTAGAAAATTTCTGTTGACCAATTCCAGAGGGTATTGATCACTATATCACAAAAAGATAAGAAATAATTTAAAACTGGCTGCAACTTTACATTCCCCCAAAATTTTCAGTTCACTTAATTAAGAGTACATAATAATCTAATTCTATTACATAAGGCAAAAGGAATACAAGACATTTTTTGTATTCCAAGAAACACTTTTCTGAACCTCAAGGATGAGAAAAGGATATAGGCTTTGCACCTAAAGCAGGTTGCAGAGCTTTGGATATGCTATGTTGAATTCCCCTCCCAGTAGGACAAACACAAATAGTTCGGGCCAAAAGAACGTAATGAGCACTCTCAGTGAATATGTTCGGGCCAGATCAGATATGTCAATTTACCAGCGCTCTCTTGGCCGACCATCTGGCAAGAATGGAACAAGCACCCTCTCATCATTCTCTGTTGAATAGCCTTCTTGATTAATTGGTTTGCTCGGTTCATTGTTTAATGTTTTCGCATCTTCGTTGAAATCTGGGGGTGTATCTTCATCTTCATCACTCCAATCATCTACATCATCATCATCATCATCATCATCATCAAACTCATCATCTTCATCACTCATAAAGTTATCAGTATCAGACCATTCCTCTCCCTCATCAACAGTTCCATCTTGTGCGTCATTGGTTCCTTCAGCACCATCTGCCTCTCTATTGGGAGCACCCCTTCTAGGATACCGTGGAACTGCAATAATAGATCGAAGCTTCTCTTTTATAATCAGCAGACGATCCTTGTCTATCAATTGAGAATCACGATATGCTTCCCTAAGGAAAACTGAATCCCTATCTCCTTTCAACGAGACATAGAACATATCAGGGTGCCTTATCAGCATTCCCCTGACCTGTTGAGAGAACCTAAACTCCTCGCGGAAATGAGTAAGGTGATCTACAAGAGTTTTCTTCTCCACAGTAAGGCTCAATATCTCATGGACAACTGCACAAGCATGTTTCTCTTTCTCAATTGTACCTGACCTCAGCCCCGAGAAATCAGAGTAAGGGGATATAAAAGGGATGTCTCTAAACAGACATATTCTCCTCATCTCACCCTTGGAAAGATTAAGACCCCTCGGTAACTTTAGTCTATTGAACTTGAGAGGCCTATCTATAATCAAATCCTTCTCTTCTAATTCTCTAGCACGATTTTCTTCTTCAGATAACTCAGCAGCTGATACAGCAAGCTCAGGATCCCAATGAGTTAATTCTAATGCTGGACCTCTCGCAGTTGCAACAACTTTAAAATACTGTGGGTATCGATGACAAATTGTATCACGAAATTCTAAAGGAAGCGCAAAATCAGTCCTCAAATGAGCAATCTTCTCCAACAAAATCCGTTTATCCAATGACATCATCAATAATTTCCTCAACTTCACGACCAGCAAGTCTTCCATCTCATTTCGAACCTGCAACTCTTCAAGATAAAGCCTTTCTGCTTCGGGCGTTAATTTAAATTTCAACGAAAATACACCTTCTTCAACAATCTCAAACACAGCAGGGAACTTCTTCAGTAATGCAATAAACCGCCTCTTTTTCTGCAGACCCAGTTCTCTTCTATACCTACCTAATTCCCTAAGTGACATAATTCTATCAGGTTGGCTCACTAAAATTTTTCTAATCTTCAAAACTAACTTCAGCTTCTTATCCCTTTGGATCACATTGTCGAAAGGAAGTTCTTTCCTTCTCTTCACAGCAGCACGTATCGGTCCAACTGGGACATGTTTCAAATCACCCAAAATAACATCTCTCTGAGGTAAAACCAAACTATTTCCCCAAAAGTTTGATTTTTCAGGCTGTATCCTCGAGATTGAGAGATGCGTTTTCACACACTGTTTGGATCGTAAATGAAAAGGAGACTTGTATGAAAGAAAAAAGGGTAAGGAAGTGGCTGGTAAGGCTGTGGTTGAAGAAAGCAACAGCTTTGGTTCCATTGAGACCTGTATCATGAAAATGTATCAAAACCCATAAATCAGGTTGTTTATCATCATATTATCCATTAAAATTCACATGAACAATGGAGCTGGTAGTCCTCACACATTCAACAGTGACACAGTACATTTTGAACCCAATACTAATTGAACTAAGCTAAATGGCAATAGCTAGCTACTCTAAACAAACAGCAGCACAATGAGAATTCGCATACAACTTAATCAACCCTGCAAAATCTGATGAATCCAACGCATTCAAACAAATGACACTATGGAGAGAAAACAAGAACCCAACTGAGCTAAACCCTTGATAAATCTTCAAACTGAACCAATCAACCATAAGAAGCAAAATTGAACATAGTACATTAGTTTGAAGAAGCAAGAATGATTGGATAGGGAGAGAGACTAAGAGAGTAGAGAAGCTAGAACGAGGCTTGAGTTCTCTGAAATTGAAATTGAATAAAAAACGAGAGCAGATATGAGAGAACAGGTTAATAAGTAAAAATACAGCATAGAACAGATTGTACAGAGGGAAATTGAAGAAAACAAACCTTGGGTGAGGGCACAACCGAAGAAGACGAAGAGAAGAGCATGAGAGAAACTGAAATATAGGAGGGATTACTGACCTTCGCAAGGGTTAAGGTATTACTTTGTATAAGAGAAGGTGAGAAATAGATACACAAAGAAGAAGAAGAAGAAGAAGAAGAAGAAGAAAGGGTGTTACGAAGCTGAGAAAGGTCGAGGATGGAGGAGGAGGAGAGGAGGGAAATTGAGAATGGGAATAGGCGAAGTTACTGTTGAACTTGAACACTCTAAATACAAATTTGGGGTTGATAATGCAGAGAAAAGGTCATTTCCTAAAAGACAAAAAAAGGTGTAATCTACAATAATTAGAAAATGGCCGTGACCCGATGCACAAATGAAGCTAAGGTCTGAGACTCTATTAAGATATTCTTTTTTTTTTTTTTGGGTTACAACTATTAAGATATTTTTATTCACATCTATCTAATTTAAAAGAAAAATATCTATTTCATGCTCTGAAAAATTAAGAATTACACATTTCATATGAGGATTTTGGTTGGAGTTATTTGTTATTGTGAGAGCAGGTAGGCTCCGGAGTTGGAGTTTGCATTTGTACAATAGCATTATTTTAAGTTTGTTTTGTAGTATTGGTAGTCCATTTTTCTAGAGGAAGTCCTCCTATATTCGGTATAATTTCTCCTAATGTGTACCTTGTAGGGTCGCTTTGGTCCTGTAACTGTTCCTCATCCACGAGGGGTTTAGTAGTATTAGAATTATAATTATAATAGGTCAGGAGTTTGATCCTAAAAATAAATAAACAAATAATACACACGCACAATGATCAAGCGTAAATAATTGAAAAAAAAATTAGTTATTAGCTATGAGAGCTCTTCCTCTCAAAAACCATATCCGTCAATGGCTCGAATTCCAACGACGTCTTCTATTGTCAGTTCACAACCCAACCACCAGTAGTTCTAGCTTTGCCATCGCTTCTTGAGTGTTGGACCAAACGACAGTGTTTGCCGGCGAATGCTTTTCATTCCTCGAAGATGTTTAGATGGTGTTGGGGCCGGTTTCAAGTTTGTGTCTTCATATCAATTTAGGTTTCAGCTGGGGCGTTGCTCTCTAGTGTGGGACACTCGGTTTCAAGATTTTCAAGATCAAGGCAGCTGCTATTTTGGTCTAAGGTGATCTTTATTATATAGTACTTGATTTGCTTTGTTGATTTAGCGATCTAGTGTAGACAGACGGGAAACTTTAATCAAAGGTGACTGCTGGAGTTTTGCTTTGCTCATGGAGGCATCGAGGCATCGACGATCTCAAGCGGGGATGGTTGCTAAAAGTAAGATTGAAATAGGCCAAGATCATTTTGCTGCTGGACTGATGAAGATGTGCGGTGCTCTTGGCAACGTCCTTGGCCTGTGTTTGGTAGTTGATGGTGGCTTAAAGCAAGATTGGGCCTTCTGGGCTGATTTGCTTCACTTGGGCTAAGGCTGTTGGGTTTCTAGCCCATGAGTCTTTCCTAAGACAATTTTCTTAGAGTATGAGAATTGTTTACCCAGTAGGTTTTGGATCCCTACTGATAAATGGAGTTCCAATGAGGAATGAAAATCCTTATTGATATAGGATCACCTGTAATCCTTGTTGATTACAGAGAAGGAGAAGACATTATTGCCTACCACTAATAGGAATAGGTTTCCAAATCGGTGAAGAAAGCTGATATCCTTATGGCTATATAAGGAGGGGTACTGCTCTTAGTTTTGCATCACAAAGACAGAAAGCAAAGTGTATTCCACTCTCGGAGTTACAGAGTGAGAGAGGCAAAGATGTTACGAAAATAGCTTTAATGGATTTCCTAGGTCTTCTGGGAGAAGTCAGCAGCGTGCTCATGCTTGGCACGTGGTCAATTAGTTGATGTGGCTAATTGCCGCATTAGTCTAATTAAGTCCAATTAAGCATGTTAGGGTTTAATTAAGGTTGTCCGCTCTATGTGCGACACATGTCCACATGATAAGGGCTATATAAGCCTCATTATGTAGCTCGAAAGGCATCAATGAATATCTGTTAATTTCTTCTATCTTTTCTATTTTCCCTTCTACACTTTCTCCAGTTAGGGTTCTTACCCTAACAATTGGTATCCAGAGCCTCTCGATCATGGTCAAGCTTAAGGGCGCTGGCTCTAAGGCGACCTCTCCTCCTCACGCCTCCGAAGCTCCTCTTGTGTCCGGTGACCTTTCTCATTTTGATTATGAGTTGCAGCTTCACCGGAAGGAGACTAGTGCTCGCCTCGAGGAGATTTAAGCTTCTCTCCAGCACTCTATGGCCTCTTCCTTGGCTAGTTTTAAGTCCTTATTAATGGACGAGTTCAAGCTTCAGCTTACTGTGATTCTCAAGGAGACACCTCCTCCAGTTGTTTCTGGCAACATTGTTGTTCCTCATGCGGGCGAAATGGTCCAATTTGGATCCTTACCGTCACCTTCCTCGTCTACGGTGGCCAGATCTGAGGGTAACTTTGTCCCTTCTTCTGATGCTTATGTTTTTCACACTAATACTAGTGATCTGCTGTGCAAAACTGTTACTGAAACTATGACTACAACTGTAGATTCCTTGCTTAGGGGTAATGGTAATCATGTTCATAAGAGTACAGGAGGTTCTCAAATTCCTGGATCTAAAAATGGACCTAAGAGTGGGGTGATGACTTTAACACCTAATTCTGTAGGCGACATTCATTTTCAGGCCATACCGCAACCTACTATGGAGTCACAACCCTTTGGTGTACCTACTAGTTCATTATATCCTGGAATGAGTTTTGGCTATCCACAGGGTGTTACTCACCCCACACACAGACCTGATCCCTTTACGATGACCTATTCTGGCCCTTATTCAAAATCCATGATCAACTTCACACCCCCCACAATTCAAGCCAGAAAACCACCAATTATATATCACTATCCACATCCAAAGAGCCATTCATCGAATTTCAATGTCACCTCTACCATGGCCACCACTACAACTACCCATGCTTCACCTCTTCATTATCAGCAAGCTGTTCCAATACCTACATTTACACACATTTTACCTCCACCTTATCATTAGAACCAAGCAAACTGCTTCCAACCTGGACCGCAGATGCAGCCAAACTATTTAGGTTGTTCCTTCATTGATCCCAACTTACCTATGATGAAACAAATGAGGTTGGAATTCAATGTTTTTAGTGGAGGCAACCCTGTGGAATGGCTTAACAAAGCGGATCAATACTTTGGGTTTTATCAGATACCAGAGGATAGGAAGCTATCAATTGCCACAATGCACTTGTCCGATAAAGCCTCAGACAGATGGTATATGTTTCGACATGAAGTTCCACATACTTGGCAAGGGTTAGCTGATTTACTAATGAGGGAATTTAGTGGTTATAATAGGTCTGAATATCAGGCTGCTTTAGCAAGAATGAACCAAACTGGCACTGTGGAGAGCTATAAGGAACAGTTCACAAAACTCTCTAGAAGGGCCCCAGGCTTTCCTCCTGAGGTATTGTTATCTTGTTTCATTGGAGGTTTGAAAGAAGAGATAAGAGTAGATGTGCAATCTCATAAACCTCGAACCTTATATGAAGCATGTGAGCTTGCTAGAGTCTATGAAACATGAAGTGAAGGCCATCGAAACTGTTGGATCATAATTCATATACATATTTGTTGCCCTAAAACATGTAAATTACTTATTCTAAAGTCCAATTTAATGTTGATTAATCCAATTCCATTAATTTCCTAATCTTATACTTTTGGTTTATTTATATAAATATTTATTATGTTTTCTATATAATACTAGGAAATGATGGAGAAGCGTAAAAATATAACTTCAACTTTAGCACATTTCCTACTCCGGTTAGGAAAAACCGAGCTAAACAAGGAATGAGGAGTGGAAGCCTAACCAAACGAACTCTAAATGAGCTGAAACTTTCCAGATTCATTCTAGACATTCTAAGGATCATTTCTTATGAATAGTTTAAGAGTGATTTCGAGTTGAAAGCCTTCAAAGATCAGTCCAAGTCTCTGCCTAAAAAACAGAAAAAAGCTACAAATGAGGACTTGTACGGATTCCTGTAGCAATTCTGGAAAAACCATTGAGCCATAAATTCGGAAATTTTATAGAATAATCTACACGTATCAATGAACATTTGGTATGAAGAAGTCAAAGGCAAAGTCTGAAATCTTGGTGAAGATTGAATTGAAGGAATAAAGGAGAAGAAAATTGTCATCCTGACTTTGGTGACCCAAAACCACTCCAACACTCTGCATTTTATGTTTCCCATGCACAATAAAGAAGGCAGCTGCTCCTCTCTTCTCCTAAGGCATATTTTTCTACTCTACACTCTTATAGCTCATCATTATTTCCCTCTTTTTCTTCATTTCTCCATAACTTTTTCCCTTAATTTTAAGATCTATTACCACTCTCATACTCCACCTCCATGCTTCTTTCAATGCTTGAGCTGCTCCTTTTGTTTCTATTCATCATTTTACTCCTCACTCTCTTCTTTATATACAGATCGCTTCATCACTCTCTTGAGGCACCACCCACACCACTCCATAACATTTTTTTCTTTCTATATTTTCTATACAATCCATTATCATATCCTCCACAAAAACCTCAATCACCACTACCATCTCCTCCATAAACATCCATCACCAGTACCATCAAGTCATAACCTCCATTACGACCACCACAACCTTCATCATCTTTTCCATCTACCCATATCATTTCTTAAACAAAAAGCTTCACCACTCCACCATTTAACCACTTGATCATCTCTACATCTCATATTCCATTATCAACCATTGAAGAAGAATGAGAGAAGTCTAGCATTCCTTGAGGAATCATCATTACCATTACCATTTTCACCATGTCAACGCCTTCATGAGTTCATCTACACCATCCTCAACTTGACTTTCATTAGTCCTCTCTCTATCCCTACTTTTTAGTTTGATGTTCATAAACATGTTAAAGCTTATGCATTTGATTATGAGTGAGTAGTTAAGTTGTTAGGGCTAGCGTTGAAAGCCCTAGCCAAACTTGTAATGAATTGATGTTTGAGTCTTATTTGATGCATTTTCCATGATCATCTTCACATGCTAATTCAAGAAGTGAGTCTTTTTTGGTTTGCTTGCTTAATTATCTAAACTCAAATCTTTATGCATCTAGGAGCAAGGAATTGATACTTATCCAGTAATATAACTTGTTCTTGGGTAGTTAGTTTCACACTTATCCAGTGGAAATTGATAAAATCAAAGGAGTTGGGCCTTAATAGTCTTATCCGGATGCTAAGAGGGTAATTAGATACTTGGGAATGTATCAGTTATAGTTTGAACATCAATGCATGTAAGGAAGGCTATGGTGAACAACCTAAAGCTCTAACTTCCATCCAATTTATCACATCTAGTTTAGCATAGCCTAGTTTACATTTCAAGTTTATTGTGTGTTAATTTGATTCGAAACCATTTCCAAAGCCAAAAATCAAACCACTACACCATCTTGCATATATTCACTATGAACTTTGGTTCACTTGTGAGCCCTTATTTATAACTTGTACATTTGCATATTCATCTAGCATCCTTTAGGTTTCCCTTAGCTAGAGTGGGTTTTCCAATCCCTTGGATACGATATCCCCTACTCATAATCCCCTATACTATAACTTGGCCCTTATACTTGAGGGCGGCTATTTGGCTAACAAGTTTTTTGCACCGTTGCCGGGGATTGGAGTAAAATCCGATTCCTAGCTCGGTTTGCCTTTGGGTAGCTAGAAATTTTACCTTTTTTGTGTTTCAAATTGTGTTCTTACATTTTTGTTTGTTTTGTTAGTTTTAGTGGTAGTTACCTTATTTCCGAAATTGTGGTGAGTGCTTTGTTAAGTAAATTAGTAAATTGTGGTAAGAAAAAGATAAAGTGTGAGCATTTTGAAAATTAAGAAATAAAAAAACTAATCTTGTCTATTTGCTAGTTGCTATTTGTTTATTACTTATTGTAATTTCACCTTTTAGTTGCAAATTAAATATTTGATAGTTAGGTTTATTTCTTTTGGATTAGAAGTTAGTAGATATTTGTAAAATAAAAAAATTAATTAGAGTAAATTAGATTAGGAATGTTATCTTTGTAATGTCGAGCTTACTCGCATAACATAAGTAGGTTTACCCAATTAATGCAATGTCTAGGCAAGCATCGAATAAGAGAAAGGTAACCGTAAGGTTGAAAAGCGGGCTCACCAAAATCTTTTCCCTCCTTACCTGGTCGCATTGAAAGGAATTGCCGAACTGTTGTGCAATAGGCAACTCCAAAGATTGGATTCCTCTTCTCTTTACTTAGTGAAGAAAAGAAAAAATTTAGAACTTAAAAAAAAAAAAAAAAGTTTAATTTTTTTAATTTTTGTATATACCTTGCATTTTATTTTATTTCTAGTTACTTATATCCTTCACTTTGTGTGTTCTTTAGGTGTGTATGAATCTTGTTGCTCAATCAAGTGAAGAGCATCCATCTCCTCCAAGCACACCAAGTGACGATCAAGACCATATCATTCAAGAGGATAGTAGTGAAGAAGAACCTTGTCCCATTTGTCTACCCACTTTACTTCAATACGTTGATCGAAGAGCAAAGGAGTTGATAAAGCAACTAAGGGAGGATCGTCCTAAACTAAAGATGGGTGATGAACCAAGGCCATTGAAGGACTATACCGTTCCTACTTTCACAAATCATCCAAGTTGCATTGTCTTGCCACCATATGCTCATGCCTTATCCATTATGCTAAGCACCTTGCAACTTCTACCGGCTTTTGATGGTGGCTTCATCGGCGATCCTTTTAGGCATATCAAGCTCTTCAATGAAGTTTGCTTAATGATCAAACTCAGTGGTATTGATGAAGACAATCTTAGGCTAAGGCTTTTCCCCTTCTCATTGAAGGATAAAGCCAAAGATTAGTTGTACAAGATTCCGGCGGCAAGTATCAAATCATGCGATGACATGAAAGCCACATTCCTCAAGAAGTACTTTCCACCATCAAGAAGCAATGCAGTAAGGAACTCACTCATGACTTTCCAAGAGCTTCCATCGGAGTTGTTGCATGAGTCTTGTGAGAGATTTAAAGACATGGAGCAAAACTACCCTAATCATGGTGTCAAGAAGTGGTTGCTATTGAGCACTTTCTACAATGGGTCAAGTCAAGATACAAAGAGAAGAATTGACAATGCTTGTCAAGGGAGCTTTATGGAGAAGAATGAGATTGAAGCGAAAAGTCTTCTTGACTCATTAGTCGAGTCATCCCAACTCTATGATAATCAAAGTGATAGAAGACCGGTGAAAGAAGCCAATGTCATTTTGAATGATCAATAAAGAAGAAGAGGTATGTATGAGATGGATCTACCAAATACTCAAATGCAAGTTGAGTTGAAGAGGATTGAGGCCAACATGAATAAGAAGCTAGACTTGATTCTTAATGCTCAAGGAAATCGGGAGCAACTCCAACCTATGTCAAGCAAGATGGTTGAGCAAGTGTGCTTAATTTGTGAGAGTGATCAACATGAGACAATGCTTTGTCCAAGAGGAGGTGCACTTCAAGTTGATATGGAGCAATGCAACCGAGTTGGTTTCTAACAAGGCCAAGAAATGATCCATATAGTAACACCTATGATCCCGGATGGAGGAACCACCCTAACTTTAGGTGGGGAGGCAATCAAATCCGAGAACAAGGGTTGGGCAATCGTAATCAAGGCCAAGGTTTTCAAAGGCCTAGTAGTGGCTTTCAAGGTGCAAGCTCCTCCAACTACAACAATCAAGGAGCCAACAATCAATACCAAAGGGCACCTTATCAACCTCTACCTCAACCACAACCTATAGTACCACCTCAAGAGTCATTGAAGAAGCCTAGTGTTGAAGACATGTTAATAAGTTTCTTTGTAGAGAACAAGGGTACTGAAGCAAAGCAAGATGAGAAGATCAAAACCCTTCACCAAAGCATGAGCAAGCTTGAGATACAAATGGGGCAACTAGACCAAGAGTTAAGCCAAAGGAAGCAAGGTGTGTTCCAAGCCAAGTAGAGAACAACCCAGGCATGAAGCCAAGTCTATTACTACTTTGAGAAGTGGGAGGCAAATTGAGAATAATGTGTACATGCCTACCAATGGGGAAGTTGTGACTCTAAGGGGGCTAGCCACCTGGCTTTGAAAAGAGAGAAAATGGCAAGGCAAGAGAGTTGTCACATGGAGAAGTCATCTTGGGGTTTTATGATGGTGAAGAAGAAGCTTTGAATGAGAAGACGAATGCCTTTGACAAACCTTTGGGTTTGAGAGTATCTTTGGAAGAAGAAGAAGTGCAAGAGGAAGCCTTGAAGAACAAACTTAATACCAAGGCCAGAACTCGTGACAAAGAAGGCTCTACTTCAATCGAAAGATCATTCAAGAGAGGTATCACTTTCAATCCTCATATGAAGATAGTTCAAGAGAAAGAAATTTCCCTTCCTTATCCTTAATTTCAAAGAAAAGATGCATTGAGGTAAAAGAATGAGAAGGTGAAGAAGGAGTTTCTTGACTTATTTAGGAAGGTGGAGATTAACATCCCTCTTTTGGATGCAATCAAAACCATTCCTACATATGCTAAGTTTCTCAATGAGCTATGTACCCACAACAGGAAGTTTGAGAAGGATGAGAAAGTATGTCTAAGAGAAGAAGTTAGTGCGGTTTTGCAAAGGAAGCTTCCACCAAAGTTGAAAGATTCGGGTTCATTCACCGTTCCTTGCAAAAAACCTTCTTTGATAAAGCTTTAATGGATTTGGGTGCTAGTATCAACTTAATGTCTTATAGCATCTATGAATCCCTTGGAATTGGTGAAATCCGACCTATTGCTATCTCTTTGCAAATGGAGGATAGGAGTATTGTTTACTCAAGAGGGGTTGTGGAAGATGTTCTTGTGAAGGTAGAAAACTTGATCCTACCGGCGGATTTCATCATTCTAGACATAGAAGAGGCTACTCTTCATGAAAATGAGTTACATATTATCCATGGGAGAGCATTTATGGCAACCGCCTGGTACTAAGATTGATGTCAAAGAGGGCTTGATAACCATGGCCGTTCATGATACCACCATTGCTTTTAGAATCTTTGATGTAATGAGTAAGCCATCAAACGCCTATGATTGTTTCCGGATTGATGTTTTGAATGGTATTGACAAGATGGTGGAGAAAACTTTCATTGAAAATGCATCTCAAGATCCATTGGAGACATATTTGCATCATAATGGTATAGAGTTCATTGAGGAGGTAAGCAAAGAAGCCGAGCTTGAAGCCTTAAGGCCTTGCACCTCCGCATTTGCAACTAAAGATGGAGATACCTCTTACTAACTCTACCTCTTTACTTCCATCAATTAAGAGTCCTCCTACTCTTGACATGAAACCACTTCCTTCTCATTTAATGTATGCTTTTATTGGTGAAAACCACAAGTTTCCCGTAAGTATCTCTTCACAATTGAGTGATTTGCAAGAACAAAAACTACTTAAGGTGTTGGATGATCACAAGGAGGCCATTGGTTGGACTATTGCCGATATCAAAGGCATAAGTCCAAGTATGTGCATACATAAGATCCTCCTTAAAGATGAAAAGCCTAGGAGGGATCCACAAATGAGCCTCAATCCTCCAATGCAAGACGTAGTGAGGAATGAAGTAATGAAGTTATTTGATGTTGGTGTCATCTATCCTATTTCCGATTCAAAGTAGGTGTCACCGGTTCAAGTGGTTCCCAAGAAGAGTGGCATGACGGTTGTGGCTAATGATAAGGGAGAGCTTGTCCCTCAAAGAGTAGCAAATGGGTGGAGAGTGTGCATCGACTACCGGAAGCTTAACAATGCCACAAGGAAGGATCACTTTCCATTGCCATTCATTGATCAAATGCTAGAGAGACTTGCCGGCCATGAGTATTATTGCTTTCTTGATAGGTATAGTGGCTACAATCAAATCCCCATTGCTCCGGAAGACCAAGACAAGACTATTTTCACTTGTCCATATGACACCTTTGCCTATAGAAGAATGTCATTTGGTTTATACAATGCACCGGCAACTTTCCAAAGGTGCATGATTTTCATTTTTAGTGATATGATGGAGAGATTCATTGAAGTGTTCATGGATGGCTTTAGTGTCTTTGGGGATTCATTTGATCAATGTCTACACCATTTGGCACTTGTGCTTCAAAGATGTGAAGATTGCAACCTAGTCTTGAATTGGAGAAGTGCCACTTTATGGTGATGAGGGAATTGTTCTTCGACATGTGGTGAGTGCAAGAGGAATGGAAGTTGACAAGGCCAAGGTGGAGCTCATTTCCAAGTTACCACCTCCACACAATGTCAAAGCAATTAGAAGCTTTCTTGGACATGCCGGATTCTATAGAAGGTACATGAAGGATTTCCCCAAAATCTCTAAGCCCCTTTGTGATTTGCTAGCCAAAGATGCTCCTTTTGTGTTTGATGAACATTGTTTGAAAGCATTTGAGACAATCAAGGTGATGCTCACTCAAGCTCTATCATGATTGCATGGGATTGGTCTCTTCCTTTTGAGTTAATGTGTGATGCTTTGGATTATGTTATGGGAGCAGTCTTGGCTCAAAAGAAGGAGAAAGTACTTCATGCTATTTATTATGCTAGTCGTACCTTGAATGATGCACAAATTAACTACACAACAACGGAGAAAGAAATTCTTGCAATTATCTTTGCTCTTGAGAAGTTTATAAGCTATTTGCTTGGTACCAAAGTTGTTGTGCATAAGGATCATAGTTCCTTGAAGTATCTTTTGTCAAAGAAGGAGGCTAAGCCAAGATTGATAAGATGGATTTTGTTGTTGCGAGAGTTTGATATTAAGATCAAAGACAAACCGGGGAAAGAAAACCAAGTGGCGGATCATTTATCAAGATTGGTTGAAGGAGGTGATGACTCCTCCATTCCTTTGAAGGACACTTTCCCGGATGAGCAATTGTTCAACATCAATGTCAAAGAGCTCCCATGGTTCGCTAATTTGGTGAACTACCATGCAAGTGAAGGGAAGTACATTCTAAGTGAGCTTGATTATCAAAGAATGAAGTGATTCCTCAAGGAAGCACGCCATTATTTGTGGGATGACCCATGTTTGTTCAAGTTTGGCAAAGATCAAATGTTGAGAAGATGCATAGCTCAAGAGGAGGTTCCTAGTATCCTTTCCTATTGCCATACACTTGCTTGTGGAGGTCATTTTAGAGGGAAGAAAAAGGCATTCAAGGTACTAAGTTGTTGTTTTTATTGGCCTACTCTTTTCGAAGATGCATATGCCTATGTTAGTACTTGTGATAGATGCCAAAGAAGTGGTAACATTGCTTCAAGGAATCAAATTCCCCTCACCAACATCATGGAAGTAGAATTTTTTGATTGTTGAGGCATTGACTTCATGGGACCATTCCCAAGCTCTTATGGCAACCAATTCATCCTTGTTGGAGTTGACTATGTTTCAACGTGGGTAGAAGCAATTGCAAGTGCCAATAATGATCACAATGTTGTGCTCAAGTTCCTCAAGGAGAACATTTTTCAAAGGTATAGCACTCCAAGAGCCATCATAAGCGATGGAGGATCTCACTTTCTTAACAAGTATTTTGAAGCTTTATGCAAGAAATATGACATCAAGCACAAGGTTGGCACTCCCTACCATCCACAAACAAGTAGTCAAGTTGAAATCTCAAACTGGGAGATCAAGAGCATTATAGTGCAGGTTGTGGGGATTACAAGGAAAGATTGGAGCACCAAACATGGAGATGCACTTTGGGCATACCGCACCGCCTATAAGACTCCACTTGGCATGTCACCTTATCAGTTGGTTTATGGAAAAGCATGTCATTTGCCGGTGGAATTGGAGCACAAAGCATATTAGGCTATCAAGAAGTTCAATTTTGATCTTGCTAAGGCGGGAGAGAAGAGGAAACTTGATCTATGTGAGCTTGACGAAATTAGAATGGAGGCATATGAGAATGCCAAGCTATACAAGGAGAGAACCAAGGCCTATCATGACAAGAAGTTGATCAAGAAGACATTTGAGAAAAGGCAACTTGTTCTTCTCTATAACTCAAGGCTCAAACTCTTTCCGGGAAAGCTTAGATCAAGGTGGTATGGCCCCTTTGAAGTTGTGCAAGTTTTTCCCCATGGTGCCATTGAGATCAAGAACCCACATAATGGTAGCACATTCAAGGTTAATGGCCATCGATTGAAACCTTACTTGCTAGCTAGCTTGGGAGTTGAAGAGGAGGTCATGTACTTCATGGATGCTCCACTTGCTCATCTTCATTGATTTGGAGAATCAACGGACAGACAAGATATCCTTAAAGCAAAGCCCTACTTGGAGGCAGCCATGCATATGATGCAAGTGAAGGATGATGAGTTCCCTTGAAGCCACCTTTTTGAAATAGCATCACCAAATTTGAGAGCATTGGATTGCAAGCCACCTCGATACTCCCGCTGCGTCTTCAATTTAACAAATTCACCCCGAAATCGTCCATCAACGTAAAACCATTAATCACCTAATCAAATACGATAATTAACTTAGCGTACAATTCAAAAACGCACTTATATGAAGATCCAAAGGTCGGATCTTCACCCATGACTACATAAAGGACGGATCTTCACCCATGACTACATAAAGTCAGCAGGACAGTCCTATGATCATTATATCAACACTACACGTCTATTGGACGGTTCAATCTTCACAGATCATAAATCGAACGATCGAAATCAATCGAAATCTTAAAATTCATAACTAATTCATACGATATCTAAAATTCACACGCTATATATCAAAATGATCGTATCGACATTTACAATCTAACAATGAGCAGAAACTGCTCTTGGGGTGGCCGGAGGTCACCGGAAACCACCACCACAATGACGGTGTCGCCGCCATACCAAAGTCAAAATTTGCCAAAACTCCCAACATCAAAGTTCTTATCTCAACTCCAATTTCAACTTTCATAATTAGCACAAAGTCAAATTTCAAGTCTAAGGGCTGAAATTTACCTCAAAAAGAAAGAGGCTGAAATAGCCCAAAATCGATCAAATCTGAAATTCGTCTTCCTCGGGTTAAATGGAGATGTGAAACTTGGTGAGTTTGTAGAGCATGGCAAGACGAACAAAGCCCAGTTGGTCTCTCCTCCTACTTTGGCCGAAATTTGAAGAAATGCCCAAAAAATGATCTGATCTTCTTTGCTTCGATTCATTGTCTATGGTGAATGATATGATGCAAGGCATACATGTATGGAAAGCTTGTTTCAAGGTGAAGAGATAGGGACAAGCGGCTCTTCGATTCGTGGTCAGAGGAGGAAGAAATTTACCGGCAAATGGAGGAGCAGCTCGGGCGATTTCAGCCCGACCTGTGCAGTTTCTCGGCCTTGTAGCGCCTCCCACAGTTCTTTTTTGAGTTCGATGTCTTCTAGGAAGTTTTAAATGACTTCAAGGCGAGCAAAATTTCTTTTGGAATCAAGTCAATTGGTCGACTGAGGAGGAAGATATGGCTGGACAAAAGGGAGCCCAGAAATCGCGACGGGAGGGAGAGAAAACTGGGGAGGAAAATAGAAAAAAAAGGAAAATTTCGGATTTATGAAAAAATCCGGAATTTTCTTATATTTATAGAAAATTCACAATTTTCAATCGTCAATAACTTCCTCATATGAACTCTTATTTTTACGTTCCATATATGTACGGACTTGTATCGTCGAGATCTACAACTTTCATGAAGGAAGTTTTCCCAAATTTTGTACATATAAAAAGTCAATTTTCACAACCCCCTAAATAACGTTAGTTTCGAAAATAAAATCGATTCGAAACCGAATTTCCCGCACAATGACTTACGAAATAGTCTCAATATTCATAATTCAAATATCTGAACAATTATTGAATTACAAAACTTTATCTAATGAAATTTCGGGTCCTTACAATTGTTATCTTGTTTCATTGGAGGTTTGAAAGAAGAGATAAGAGTAGATGTGCAATCTCAGAAACCTCGAACCTTATATGAAGCATGTGAGCTTGCTAGAGTCTATGAAACACGAAATGAAGGCCATCGAAACTGTTGGATCATAATTCATATACATAATTCATCAACACTCTTCATTTTCATGTTTTCTCATGCACAATAAAGAAGGCAGCTGCTCATCTCTTCTCCTAAGGCATATTTTTCTACTCTACACTCTTATAGCTCATCATTATTTCTCTCTTTTTCTTCATTTCTCCATAACTCTTTCCCTTAATTTTAGGATCTATTACCACTCTCATACTCCACCTCCATACTTCTTTCAATGTTTGAGCTGCTCCTTTTGTTTCCATTCATCATTTTACTCCTCTCTCTTCTCTATATAAGGATCCCTTCATCACTCTCTTGAGGCACCACCCACACCACTCCATAACATCTTTTTCTCCCAATATTTTCTACACAATCCACTATCATCTCCTCCACAAAAACCTCAATCACCACTACCATCTCCTCCACAAAACATCCATCACCACCACCATCAATTCATAGCCTCCATTACCACCACCACAACCTTCATCATCTTTTCTATCTACCCATACCATTTCTTAAACAAAAAGCTTCACCACTTGATCATCTCTACATCTCATATTCCATCATCAACCTTTGAAGAAGAATGAGAGAAGTTTAGCATTCCTTGAGGAATCATCATTACCATTACCATTTTCACCATGTCAACGCCTTTATGAGTTCATCTACACCATCCTCAACTTGATTATCACTAGTCCTCTCTCTATCCCTACTTTTTAGTTTGATGGTCATAAACATGTTGAAGCTTATGTATTTGATTATGAATGAGTAGTTAAGTTTAGGGTTAGGGTTGAAAGCCCTAGCCAAACTTGTAATGAATTGATGTTTGAGTCTTATTTGATGCATTTTCCATGATCGTCTTCACATGCTAATTTAAGAAGTGAATGCTTGTTTTTGAATCTAGCTAATTTGAATACTTTGCATTTGTCATTACATGAACAATGTTTAGAGAATAGCTAGCTTTGAACATTAATAGCGTGATAGCACACTAGGTGTGTATATGAGGGTAGTGAGTTAAAATCACCTAGATCTAGGATTGGTTTTCTTGCTTGATTATCTAAACTCAAATCTTTATGCATCTAGGAGCAAGGAATTGATATTTATCTGATAATATAACTTGTTCTTGGGTAGTTAGTTTTACACTTATCCTGTGGAAATTGATAAAATCAAAGGAGTTTAGGGCTTAGTAGTCTTATCCGGATGCTAAGAGGGTAATTAGATACTTGGGATTGCATCAGTTATAGTTTGAACATCAATGCATGCAAGGAAGGCTATAGTGAACAACCTAAAGCTCTAACTTCCATCCAATTTATCACATCTAGTTTAGCATAGCCTAGTTTACATTTCAAGTTTATTGTGTGTTAATTTGATTCGAAACCATTTCCAAAGCCAAAAATCTATCCACTACACCATCTTGCATATATTCATCATGAACTTTGGTTCACTTGTGAGCCCTTGTTTATGACTTGTACATTTGCATATTCATCTAGCATTCTTTAGGTTTTCCTTAGCTAGAGTGAGTTTTCTAATCCCTTGGGTACGATATCCCCTACTCATAATCCCCTATACTATAACTTGGCTCTTATACTTGAGGGTGATTATTTGGCTAATAGAATCTTCTCAAGAACTGCTTACAATACCAAAACAGCCTCAGGGATCAGTCACAAAGTTGCAACTGATGTTAGGGCTAATGCTAAGCCAAGTGGGATTTCTTTCACTCCTCGGATCACTCACAGTATCTCAGGGTCCTCACATGGAAACAATAGTGTCAGAGTTAAACTTTCTAATGCTGAGTTTGAAGCAAGAAGGGCTAGAAATTAGTGTTACTTCTGTAGTGAGCCCTATAAACCGGGGCACAACTGTAGAAAAATGGGCCAATTAATGAATATGGAGATTATTCCAAATGAAGATGAAATGTCAGAGGAACCTGATGAAACACAGCTAAAGGAGGTACCTCCAATTGTTGATATTGACGAACCATTGATTAGACTACCAGCCACCATGCAGTTAAAGGGAGTTTTTAACAAGAGAGTAGTACACATCCTCATTGATTCTGGTGCCACACACAATTTCATTCACCCCCAATTACTCAAGGGTTCCAAGGCTCAAATACATCTGTTTTCTCCATTAAATGTGCGTCTGGCCAGTGGAGCAACAATGCAAACTAGAGGAGAAGTAAGAGCACAACTTAAGCTATAACAATTTGAATTCATGGATCATTTTTACATACTGCCAGGGATTGGATGTGAGGTGATATTAGGAGCTTGTTGGCTCAAATCATTGGGAGACATTTTGTGGAATTTTGAAACCATGAAGATGAAGTTTATAGTTGGGGGCAGCACTTATCAACTACAAGGAGAGACTACTACTGAGGCTTCAATCATTAGCTGCAAAGCAATGACTAGACTACTCAAGAAGAAAAAAGAGGCTATGCTGATCCAGGTTCAAGCCGCTTTGCCTAATATGGAAAACAAGAATGTGGATTCATCTCATCCATGGATACAAGCTCTTATTACCAAATATGCAGAGATTTTTGCCACTCCAACATCACTACCTCCAACTAGGACACAGGATCATAAGATTGAACTACTGCCAAATACACCTCCTATGAGTGTTAGGCCGTACATATATCCAAATTTTTAAAAGACTGAAATAGAAAAGATTGTGCAGGAACTGCTTGACAATGGAGTCATCAAGCCAAGTGTGAGTCCTTTCTCCTCACTAGTGTTGCTAGTCAAAAAAGAAAGATGGAACATAGAGAATGTGTGTCGATTACAGATCATTAAATGCAGCCACAGTTATGGACAAGTATCTGATCCCTGTGGTGGATGAGTTGCTCGATTAGATCCATGGCTCTACCATCTTCACTAAATTAGACTTACAGTCTGGTTATCACCAAATGAGAATGAGTCTTGCAGATGTAAGTAAAACTGCATTCAGAACACATAATGGCCATTATGAGTTCCTAGTTTGCTTTAGTATTCTTTGATGATATTCTGGTCTACAGTTCATCCTTGGAAGCACATGTGGAACATTTAGAAAAAATCTTCATAACTCTGCAACAACATTCACTCAAGGTCAAACAAAGTAAATGTAGTTTTGGAGTGGCAATAGTGGAGTATTTGGGGCATGTAATCACTGCTCAGGGAGTTGCAGTGGACCCTGCAAAGATTGAGTGTATAAAAAATTGGGGTCGACCACACACACTCAAAGGGTTGAGAGGTTTTTTGGACTGGCAGGTTACTACTGAAAGTATGTAAAATCTTTGGTACTATAGCTAGACCACTCACTGATATGCTCAAAATTGGAGGTTCCAGTGGACACCAGAATCTATTGCAGCATTTGATAATTTGAAATAGGCCTCATGACCACCCTAGTTTTGGCATTACCTGATTTCTCTAAAGAGTTTGTGATTGAATGTGATGCTTCAGGAGTTGGCATTGGAGCAATACTTTCTCAGGAAGGGCACCCCATTGCTTTCTTAAGCAAAGCTTTAGTCCCAAGGCACATTGCTTTATCAGTTTATGACAAGTAAATGTTAGCCGTAGTCTTTGCAGTTCAGCATTGGAGGCCATATTTGTTAGGAAACTACTTTAAGATATATACTGATCATAGAACGATTCAGTACTTCTTGGAACAGAAGATCTCTACTCCGACTCAACAGAAATGGTTGTTGAAGCTTGCTGGATATGATTACTCGATTCACTATAAGTCTGGTAAGAACAATGCTACTCTGGATACTTTATCAAGAAGGAAGGAATTAAGCAACATCAATACTGAGGTCATCACCAAATATGGGACACTAAATGCAATGACTGGGATCTCTTCACCTGTGCATAATTACTTGCAAGATATTCAAGCAGCCACTGCACTTAACCCTGAAGCAAAGGATATTCTCCAATAGCTAGAGCAAGGATCATCCTCCTCACCACAATATTCTTTGGTCAACTCTCAACTGCTATACATAAGCAATATATGTACCTCTGACAGGAGATTGGAGGAAGAAGATCATTCGGGAGTTTCATGATGGTTATAATGGGGGGCATGCTGGAGTCAACATAACAAAAAAGAGAATTGCTAGATCTTTCTCTTGGCCTAGATTGCATAAAGATATGAAGACTTATGTAGTTGCTTGCCACAATTGCCAACAGAACCACTATGAGACTATTCATCCACCAGGTGTCTTGCAACCTAATGTGATCCCAGAGAAGGCTTAGACTATGATTTCCATGGATTTCATTGAGGGTCTTCCAACTTCCTCAGGTAAGACTATTATAATGGTAGTTGTGGATAGATTGACCAAATATGGTCACCATTGTCCAACATTTCATCAACCATGTTTTTAAACTTCATGGAATGCCTGAGTCCATTATATCGGATAGAGATCCCGTGTTTTTAAGCAACTTTTGGGAAGCTTTCTTCAAGGCTCAAGGGACATCACTGAACAAGAGCTTGGCCCACCATCCTCAAACAGATGGTCAAACTGAGAATCTCAACAGGACCCTTGAGCAGTATCTTAGATATGTTGTGGGAGAGAAGCCCCATTCATGGGTTGAAGCCTTACCTTGGGCTGAATATTGGTATAACTCTACTTACCATTCTGCAATTGGCATGACACCATTTCAAGCTTTATATGGATATGAGCCACCCACTATTTGAGTTTATACACCAGGTTCAACTTCTGTAGAAGCTGTTGACCATCAGCTGCAAACTAGAGATGCATTCTTGGCAATTATCAAAAGAAACTTATAGATAGCCCAAACAAGAATGAAGCAGTTCTATGACAGAAATCATTCTGAAAGAACTTTTGTTGAAGGGGATTGGGTGTACTTGAAACTTCAGCCTTACAGACAGCAGTCAGTAAAGAAAAGACTCATCCACAAGCTTGCTCTGCGATTTTATGGTCCATACCAGATTGAGAAAAAAATTGGTAAAGTTGCCTACAAATTGAAGCTTCCCAGTTCAGCAAAAGTACATCCAGTCTTCCATGTGTCCTTATTAAAGAAGAAAATTGGGGATGCAGCTGTAGTCTGCCCACTTACAATCCCAGGTGGTACCTTGCTAAGATTTTGGGCAAGCAGCTGGCCAAAAAGGGAAATGAGCCAGTAACCAAATGGTTAATCCAATGGCTTGGAACATTTGAGGAGGAGGCTACCTAGGAGGAAGCTGAAGAAATAATGCAGCGTTTTCCTGACTTCCAATCTTGAGGTCAAGCTTATCTTAAGGGGGTTGGATTGTTACAAAAATATCATTAATGGATTTCCTAGGTGTTACGTCCCGTATCTCAATTTACTGGTTTACTAATCATTTGGACAGTAAACGACAATTACTTTTACTTTTAATTTCGTTTTGACACTTTTAGGGGGCGACGTAACACTAGGTCTTCTAGGAGAAGTTAGTAGCGTGCTCATGCTTGGCACATGGTCAATTAGTTGATTTTGGTTAATTACCGCATTAGTCTAATTAAGTCAAATTAAGCATGTTAGGGTTTAATTAAGGTTGTTCACTCCATGTGCGACACATGTCCACATGATAAGGGCTATATAAGCCTCACTATGTAGCTCGAAAGTATCAATGAATATCTCTTACTTTCTTCTATCTTTTCTATTTTCCCTTCTGCACTTTCTCCAGGTAGGGTTCTTACCCTAACAAAAGAAGAGAGAGATAGGAAGAGAAGAGAGTCCTTTTTTTCTTATTCTTTCTGGTTGTACCCATTATAAATATAGTGGAACATCGTTTTTCTGCCCAGTGGACATAGGCAAAAGTGTTGTTGAACCACCTTAAATCTGTGTTCTTGTGCTCGTATCTTTGTGGTTGTTTCTTTTGGTGTGCTGTGTCTGTTTGTGTTTTCGACTTCACATATTGACCTTTTTTCAACAAGGGCTAGGTCTTTTGGACCTAACTCTTGGTCCAAGAAGAAGCAGACTATCTAGGGGGTTTAGGCCTAATATTTAGAGTAGTCTTTACCTAAATTTTATATTTTTACACTTAGTTAAAGAGAACCCCCAAGCACCACAATTGAGGCCTAATTTTAGTTTGTTGTAAGAGAACTAGTCATAGCTAGTCTTGTAGGCTCACTGAGTTAGTGAGGGACAATGTTCTAATGGACAATACTAAAATTTTCTAAACTACTTGGCCGCTAATTTCAGGTGTAGATATAGGAAATCAATTGTATGTGCAGTTGTAGCTATGAGTTTAATAAATCTCTTATTCTTGTAAAAAAAAAAAACACAAAAAATTATTGATAAAAGGTAACAAAGCAATTTTTATTTTTTTTTAAACTTTTGTATATTAGTAAAGTGGACATTTAATGACAAAAATGAAAAAAAAAAACGGGAAAGAATGTGTGGCTAAAATGTGCGCACCTATTCCTTTCTTTTTATGACCTTGCAAGAACTGGTTTTTATTTTAAGATATCGCGAAATTAAGTTTTACCGAATTCTCATGTGTGAAAGCCCATATTTATTTTACAAACCATGTGATCGCCTGCTGAAAACCAAGCCACGACCCACAGTTTTGTATACAAAATGGCCATTCTAGAACCATCCAATCGATGTATAAAAAGAGACCCCATAAGACAATGGGTTATTGTGCATGATTAGTTTAGATTTATTTTCGAGAAGTTAAAAGACGATGACCAATCTTTCAAAGACCTTTAAAGGCCAAGATGAGGAAGATGATGGTCAATTGAGAGGCTATTGTACTCACGTAATCATCGAATCAATGATTTACAAGATCGAGGGGTATAACATACATCTTATTTGATCATGCTTATTATATTTTTTGAGTTGATTTGTCTAGACATACATATATCTTAGTGCATTAATTACTTTTTCCGAAGTCTGCTATTTGTAATTTTGTACAAGTTAGGCCCCGTTTGGCGTTGAGTTTTTGGACAAAAAATTACTTATAATCACCATTTGGTTAATTCCTAGAATCTGAGTTTATTTTTTATCTTTTATTTATTTTTATTTATTCTTTCACTACCGAAACCAAAGCAACTGTACTCCAACTTTTTTTTTTTTTATCTCGGTGTTCATGGAACGCAAATAGGTAGCGGCTTAACTTAAGTTTTACCATACCTAAAATACCCATATTATTAACATTGCAATTTACATCTCTCGTTCCATTGTGTCATGAACCCATGGACTATTCTTCTCGTCATTCTTTTTCCTGTTCTCCTCTTTTGTAATCCTATGAGAGACTCTTCAATTCTTCTTTCATCACTAGTGCAAGGTCAAGTGCTAATCATTTCTTTCAGTTTTCATTCTTATGGCATATTTCAAGCTCTAGGATTAGATTTTCAATATAATGTTTTGATTCTCAAATGTTTTCCATTTTGTTCGGTTCAATCTATACAAACTCAAAAGGAAAGGGTAGCCCATCTGTAATCATTGATTTTTTTAGGCTTCATTGCTACCCTTTTCCAAATACTCTTGATTTTGTATTTCTATGTTTTTTTATACAAATAGTTTGTTAGGGAAGAACATAAAGGATGATGTCATTTTAGGAAGTGTGTTGAAGAAGAGGCTGAACGAGATGAGGGTGATTATGCCGGTTTTGGATCCTCTAACTTTAGAGGAGGAGTTTCCGTCAACGTTGATGGCGCAGGCTGTGTCGAGGACTAGGCCGGGGACAGTGAGTGTGAATTACTATAAGCAGTTTTGGAAGGTTGGAGAGTTTGAGGTTGTGCCAGAGGAGGATTTTCCGTCGATGTTGATGGCGCAGGCAGTATCGAGGACTGGGCTGGGGACGGCGAGTGTGAATTACTGTAAGTACGTAGTTTTGGAAGGTTGGAGAGTTTGAGGTTGTGCCTTGTGGCAACTTCTACTGGTAACGTACTACTATTTCCCTCTTTCTTCTCATATGAAAGTGCTTCGGTGTTCTATCTTTTTGGTTTAAAAAATGACACTGATTTTCGTTTGTCTTCATTGTGTTCTATCTCAATTTTTTTTATCTTTCTCTACGCTAACAAAGACATAGATTGAATTTTTATTTTACATCGGCTAAAAATTGACGTAGGTGAAATAATTCTAGTAGTGAACCATGAACAGAATACCCTTCAATAATATGTATTCATCGTCTTTTTTTTTTCCCCCTCTCTAATGTACAGAATACCATGAACTCCAAGACTGCCAGTCATATTAATAGTGAAATGTACAGCAGTGCGAAAAACATGGCACTCTCTCATCAAGAGTTTCACCTTCATTGGCACATACCTCAACAGGACAATGCAATTCAACAATGAAAATTTTATTCATCTCCTTCTCCTAAACTACACAATCAGCTTCTGATTTTACTCCTTGCACTGGGATAATCTTACATTCAATGTTTATCCCAATCCCATAACTCCAAACATAATTCCTTGATGCCATGATCATCAGATTTGTAACTAGGTAGCTCTTATCTTATATTCGAGGTTCATGTTCATTAGAAATGCTAATTTATTTTAAGTCCAATTTAATTACTTCTCTCCTTGTGTTCATTTTAAGGGAGAAACTATTATGTTCGGAGAAGAGGTGTTCCTTGTTACATTCCACATATGTACAACCACAATTATAGAAATATTAAACCCGCAACTATTTCATTTTGTTGTTATGCTTATTATTAGAGTACCACACACACACACATATACATATATATATATATATATATATAGTCTGGATTAATGGACACATTATTTGACACAATTTTTTACATTTCTTTGAAGCCCTAGATATAAAAGCATTCAACGGTTCTGATTAATTAGCGTGCGGGTTTTAGTCACAAGTTGACTCATAAGCATGATATTGAAAGATGTGATGAAGCTGTTGATGGTTGTGATATATGTTATTGATTTTGTTAGGTTGAGATGACTTATACATTTGTTTTTGTATGTTTGTTTTGAGTTTACCCACACAAGCTTCAAAATCTTACTAGGTTTGTTTGTTGCAATTAGGTGCATTATTCAATGGTGTAGGAGTTTATCCTATAAGTTAGGGTGAAGTGGTTAAAGCTGGGAGGTCCCTCAGTTGTAGGTTTAGAAATTTACTTATTGTTTCGCACTTGTTAGTCTTCCGCTGTATAGTGAGCGTGTTTACTTATTGAATTGTTGTTACAGTTTAATTTCTAAACTTGGTGTAATGTAATATATGACTCTAAATAATGAGTTTGTATTAATATTGTGGGTTCAAAGCGTCATTGTGTACTTGTTTAAAAAAGAAAAAAAAATTATCAAGTAATTTGTGTTGTTGTAAGGACCATCATGCCCGGAGTATTTGTGATTGTTAACTTATTTATTATTTGTGCTTGAAAATCGGGGCGTGACATACACATCCAATTATATGGCTGGTTAGTCGATACATGTGAGTGGAAATTTTTATCCAGTTAGTGAATTAGTGAACTTCATGTTGAATTTTTGGCACTTGGAGAGTTGGAGGAAAGTGTTATGCGGAAGTGGCTTGTAATAATTGAAAGTACCACTTGACATACTTTTCTCCAATTATATACGGCTACTTAGTCAAAACATGTGAGTGGAAACTTTTATCCAATTAGTGAATTAGTGAACATTATGTTGAAATTTTGGCACTTAGAGGAAAGATGTTATGCGTCAATTTTCAATGTAAGTTTACAATACAACAAGCCATTATCAAAATAAAATGAGATAATTACTTATATGAAATAGAATCAAATCCATAAAAGGACAAAAATTGATATGGGAATAAAATGACTACTTATATGAATTAGAATCAAATTCATTGAAGGACATACATATATACATACATATATATATATATATATTATTAGAAATCAAAGCCATAAAACAGGCTAGAGTCTAACATATATATAAGAAATCTAGCTAAAAGTCTAGAAAATGTATCTAAGGTGTACATACATGGTATCTACCGGCCATAATTAGCACTCATACCAGACCACCTCACTTGGTCGGAGGGTCCTTGATGGTGTAACCTCCAAGAACACAACAAGCTAACCATCACTGACAAACCAAGTCCAGGTCGTAACATGCCTCGATGTGCTGACATGTGCCACCTAAAGTCGTCCTTGTGGAAAGGACAAAAAGTCATCAGACTGGAGCATATCAATCTCACATCGAAAACGAGACTGAGGTAACTCATTCTTCCACATATAAAACGTTTACTTCTCTCTCTTCATTCATTACGCGTCTAATAGCTATCTACCACTACTTTGTCAATATAAATACGTAGTCTAACTTTAGCATCGGAGGAGCGAAGACCGCCAACCGCGGTCTCCCCTCTTGACGTCGTTGTATTTCTCTTGACAGATAGCGGGATTTTGTGAAGTCGCAACATATAGAAGATTGGACCCTCGTCCACGTTATTGGAAGCCGACACCTTATGGAGGTATTTTGAGCATTAACATAAGGCAATATTAAACTCATTAAGGTCTATGGGACGCTCGATGAAGCAAGCCTAACCAAGCAAGAACAACCTCGCTTCTTAAGGAAAAATTATTCATCTAGCCTTATCTGCCAGCGCGCCATCGTGGTATAGATAAAAACTAGAAACATCCTAGAAAAGCATATAGAAATTATTCCTACTTAAATATGGCTTACAACCTGAAAAATTTAGACTGGCGCAGACACCTTCCCTATAGGGTCGGAGCTTGAACCGTCTTCAGCAGCTAACAACCTTAGTAACAGGTTAATCCTGCCCTTACTCTTGTCCAAAAACTGCAACAAACTCAAACAACCCTAGCAACCCAAACCGGAGACAAAGCCCAAAGGCCTAGTCCCAGGGAAGACCAGAGCTAGCAGGAGGACAATGTCCTGCATGTCCTGCTGATCCATCATCGCGATCGCCGGTAGTTGATCTTTCCAGCACCACATCAAGGCTGAAAATATGTAGTTCTGTTGCACTCTTCTACAAACACAGTCAGTGCAAGCCTTAATATAAGACCACAAATTCCTCCTCGACCTGCGCTGCAACATGTACGCCGCTCGCCCAAAAGGAACCCTGATATGAAACCCACCGACATCGATACCAGACAATCGCCGATCAAGATCCTTGATCCTAAATCAATCAACGCACCTTGACTCAAGTGCAATCATTAATATGCTGCATACCACCAAAACCTCTGCAAAGCCTTGGAATCTACAATCTGAAAACCCCTGTTAACCGCCACATGGGATTCGATGATGAAAGTCGCCGTCAACACTAGAGTTTTGCTTTTCCTCTCACCAACACTTTATAAATTATTCATTTATAGCATCTAGCTACTTACTATATCAAACTAAAATACAAATTAGGAGTTTTGACTATTTACCTTAATTCTAGAGACTTTTTATCCCCTTACACCACTTACTTTTTTTTTCCTCACGTACCCATAATAACTCTAATAAGTTCTTCCCTAATACCTAATTAAGTTTTTTTTTTTGAGACTATTTTGCCATTACCTCTTTTTCACAAAGAAAATGAAAGACAGAGAAGTCATAGGAGACATTCCAGAGTCCGGTCACCGGACGCCAGACTCCAGTCACAGATCTCTGGAATCTGGTCATCGGCCGCAGGACTCTGGTCACCTGTCACAGGAATCCAGTCCCGATTACTAGCCGCCAGACTTCTCTGAAAACCTCAGCTGAGTTCCCCAAAGAGGTCGTAAGAGATCTCATATGTAGTCGGAGAGACTTATTTTCCCCAATAAAAGCTTATTGGGAGCAATACAAGTTTATGAAACCTCGCTGGAGGTCCCCAAAGTAGTTGTCGAAAATCTCATATGTTGCTGTAGAGGTATATTACCCCATCAATAAACGTTTAGGTCGCCGGAATGGGAACTAGTCTCACTAAAGTTAGACAAATAAAACTTTGATTAAGGAAAAAAACGAAGAGATTACATCAATTTAAAACATTTATTGGGGGGTAATAAACTTCAATTCAAAACATTTATTGCCCCAATAAATGTTTTATTAGGAGACAGAAAAACTTTTTTTTTCTTTCTTTCTAGTCCTTCTGCCCCATTTTACCAAAAAAAAAAAACAAGAGAGGACACAAGGCCGAAATTGGATCTACCTTCAGGAGACGAACCAACGCCTGGCTCGCACTGTCCCTACCACTGCTGCACGCGCAATCTCCACACTCTTCCTAAGCAATGATTTACTCTCTCTAGTCATAACCCTTTGGCCTCAAAACCTTGAATAGTTGCCTGAACCAAAAATCAATACTCTCAATCTCACAAACAATGGAAACGAAGAATGATCATCAATAGGAAACTAGACTGACTGATACGAAGCTGTGATTATAATATCTGCACCAGCTTCAAGATAATCAAGATGAGCCTGCTCAAAATTTAAGCAATCTAAACAATGGAAGGTAAGCTCCTATTAGTTAATCTAGTCTAAAAAATAAGAGAAAAATTGAAAGCAATCGAAATGGTAGAGAGAGAGAGTAGCATACAATGCAAATGAGGTGAGAGGAAGTGAGGAGGCAATTGGCGCTCCAGAGAGGATAGTTGAGGTCAATGTCGTGTCGCTCGACCTCGGTCGCTAGACCATTGTCGATGACTGCCATGCCGCTGGCCTGCAGGGGAAACTTCCTCATTGATGATGACGACACAGTTTGGATGCTGATCGGGGGTGAAATCGCTCAATGATTTTTTCGGGCATTTTCGCGATCAAGCTTGGGGATGTAGGGGTCGATGTCCAAAACGACGTTGTTCTCCTAGCGATAACACTGAGGCCCTGTAGCATCTGGAAGAAGTCGTCAGTGGTTGTGTCGACGATGATAGAGTTCCAAGGGTCGACAGCTCTAGAGAGAGAGAGAGAGAGAGAGAGATCAGGATGAAAGAGTGGTAGTGGCATGCAATTCACTAATTTGGTTGAGGGAAGAATAGTCATTTTTATTTAAATTGGGTTAGTGGGAATAAAAATCTGTTGTTGAGATATATAAGATAATTTTGGCTCAAATTGGTGCTTTGGGTCAAGGACCCTAGAAATCAAGGAATTACCACTACTAAGGACTTTTACATTAGCTTTCTAGTGCAGTACTATGTGTTTTGATTAATTAACGCTCTCGTGCGATTCGGTCATGATAGTTGCAACTGAATAAATCCTTGAAAAGAAAGATGAAAAAATTAATCCAACTATTTCAGTAAAAGAGTCATACATACAAAATTGAATTGCAATGCATACAAAAAGAGTTATATGCCTAAGCCAACATGGGTTGGGATCATTCAAAGATCTTGAGATAAATCGTCAAAAGAAACTCCATAAAATCAGTTTAGTCTACATGCACACACTTGGGTTCTTTTTCTTTCATCAGCGGCCTTTTTGTACGCAAGCAATAGGTAGTGTAAGCCGAACTGCTTCTGAATGTGGGTGAAATCCTAAAGGCATGAAACCCTCGCGTCCTGGAGAGGAGCTGAAATTGAATTAAACTGCTGCTTTGAGAACGTGGATAGAATCCACATCGTGCACTTCTTTTTGTTTGTTGCAGATTATCATTTTAATTTCTTTTTTATTTCTTATTTCATTTTGTATTTGACCACAATGACCTTTTTACATACTGTCAATTTTATCTATATCATGGGTAATGTAGGAACTTTTAAAAATTAGTGAAGTTTTTGACACCAAAAGAGGGGCTGGCTTTATAGTAGTAGAGATTAGTATTGTTTACTAATTCTTATGAATATTAAATTAATTTGGTAAATTAAAATGCACATATAAATGGTGTAATAATCTCTTGACAAGATGCCCTTTGCAATAGCAGATTCTTCTGGGTTGGTGCATCTCGATGTGTTTTGCTATTCACCTTATGGTCGAGGTCTCCCCTATAGCTAGCCTCTACAGTTTGAGTCACAAGTCTTTGTTGTAACAGGTTATACGATTGTCGATCGGCCTACATGGGTGAATTTATCATTGTTAGAAGATGGAAGACACGTTCGGTATCCAATCATTGCTGGAGCTAAAAGGCTTGGGAAGACTACTATTACAGTTGCAAAATGTAGTGCCCTCAAATATGGTTTAATCCATGCACTACAATGCAACTGTAATAGATTATTGATGGAAGGCGATTCCAAGCTTGTTATTGATTGTGTCAACAAGTTTTGCGACCCTCCTTTGAAAATCAAGATGCTGGTTAAAGACATTCAGCGTCTTGCTGATTCTTTTGAGTCTATTTCCTTCACTCACATCCCTCGTGAAGCGAATTTTCTTAAAGATGCAATTACTGCACATGCCTTCTCTCCTGAGCTGCTTATTTGGTGAAATGAGCTCCCTATTTCGTTCTCTTCTATTTTTTTTTTGACATTAGTGGTAATGGTGTTGTAAGAGGTTTGAAGATTTAATGCATTTTTCCTTTAAAAAAAAAAAAAGGGGACATGTTCGGTTCGTGTTTGGCGGCCAAGTGAGATCTTTCGGCGACACTATTCAGGTCTAGTCACACTATTCTTAGTCAAAACAAGTGATTGGAAACTTTCTTCCAATTGCCTGCCAACTAGGAGGAGGGAAGGACTTACGTGTCGATTGCCAGGAGTTTACAATAGGACAACCTATTATCAGAATCAAATTTAATGGAAGGGAAAAAAATTTACTAACTCTATAAAATTAAAATACAAGATCTCCTTGGATAAACTTTATCAAATACAAGATAAAGATTAAAAACAGTGCATCAGTGATTCAGTATGACTTCACGTTTCCCCAGGATTGACGCCATTGGAGTAGATTTACTGTCGTGATGTGAATCTTGCGCACTACGTTATCCAAGGAAAGTAGGAAACATCATGGGACTTTTGGACTACACAAACGCCCTTATTCAACACACACACTCTTGTAGTCATCGCTCAGTTCACTTATTAAAGCCACACTAATCATTCATTTTAAACACAAACCATGGAGCTGTTAGATCCATCAATGCATGCTGTCTCTGCCTTTTTCTCGTTTATGTCTTCAGGTACCGATTTCCTTCTTAAACCCATTTTCATTCGTGGGTTTTCTGGCTCATTACATCTGCTTCTGTTATTTGTGTTGCTTGTCTCCTGGGTGTGGAAGAAATTCAAGGGGGGTGATGAAGGAGGAGACCCAAAAGAGGGGTTTAGGAAAACTGAACCTTTGCACTATAAGCCCACTTTAATCTGTTGTCTTGGTGTTTCTGCAATTAGTGTTGGCTTATGTTTATTCAACTACTTTTCCTGGTCTAGATATGGTTGGTCTGAAGAAAAGCTAGTGACCCTTTTTGATTTAGCAATTAGAACACTTAGTTGGGGTGCAGTTTTTGTTTACTTGCATACCCAATTCTCTAATTCTGGTGAATCAAAGTTCCCATACCTACTCAGAGTTTGGTGGGGTTTCTACTCCTCTTTTTCATGCTATTGCTTTTTCATAGACATTGTTCTTTACCAAAAACACGTTTCGTTGCCCGTTCAATCCTTAGTTTCTGATGCTGCCTTCCTTATCTCTGCTTTGTTCTTTATATATGTGGGGTTTATTGGGACGAAAGATGGTAGAGATACCCTTCTTGAGGAACCCCTTTTGAATGGTACAACAAATTCTAGTATAGGTAACACTGCAGAATCAAGTAAGTCCAAAGGGGTTGAAACTGTGAAAACCCCTTATTCAAATGCAGGATTTTTCAGCATCCTCACTTTTTCTTGGATGAGTCCTTTAATCGCAGTTGGCAATAAGAAAACATTAGACCTTGAAGATGTTCCTGGACTAGACAAGGTTGATAGTGTAGTTGGGTCCTTTCCAATTTTTAGAGATAAGCTCGAGTCAGAGTGTGGTACTCTTAGCAGAGTTACCACACTGCATCTGGTGAAGGCATTAATCGTCTTGACCTGGAGAGAGATTCTTTGGACAGCTTTGTTTGCACTGCTTTCCACAATGGCTTCTTATGTCGGCCCATATCTAATCGACACCTTTGTGCAATACCTCTATGGGCGACGTGAGTTCAGAAATGAGGGCTATGCTCTAGTTTCTGCATTTTTAGGGGCGAAGGTTGTGGAGTCCCTGTGTCACAGGCACTGGTTCTTCAGGGGGCAGCAGATAGGAGTAAGAGTAAGAGCTGTACTGGTTGCCATGATCTATAACAAGGGTTTGAACCTGTCTTGCCGGTCCAAGCAGTGCCACACTAGTGGTGAGATTATCAATTTTATGACTGTCGATGCTGGGAGGGTTGGCGACTTCGCTTGGTGCATGCATGAACCATGGACCATCATTCTACAAGTTGCTTTGGCCATCGTTATTTTGTATAAAAATCTTGGTCTTGGTGCAATTGCAACTTTAGTTGCAACTGTAATGGTTATGTTGGCAAATGTTCCTTTCCGAAAATTGCAAGAGAAGTTTCAAAAGAAACTAATGGAGTCAAAGGATGGAAGGATGAAGGCGACATCTGAGATTTTAAGGAACATGCGGATTCTCAAGCTTCAAGCATGGGAGATGAAGTTTTTGTCTAAAATTATTGACCTCAGGAAGATTGAGACAGAATGGTTACAAAAGTTTCTTTACAGTTCGGCCATGACCTCATTTGTCTTCTGGGTTGCCCCTACATTTGTATCTGTGGTCACCTTTGTTGCTTGCATGCTTTTTTTGGAGATCCCTCTGGAATCGGGGAAGATCTTATCTGTGCTTGCAACTTTCAGAATTCTTCAACAGCCCATCTACTCTCTTCCACAAACAATATCAATGATAGCACAGACAAAGGTATCCCTTGAAAGAATTTCGTCATTCCTTTCTCTTGATGAGTTGAAGCCTGATGTTATAGAGAACCTTCCTAGAGGTAGTTCTGATACTGCAATTGAGATAGTAGATGCAAATTTCTCTTGGGATATATCTTCACCTAACCCCACATTGAAGGATATAAATCTCAAAATTAGCCATGGCATGAGGGTTGCTGTTTGTGGTACTGTTGGCTCAGGCAAGTCAACTTTACTTTCTTGTATTCTGGGAGAAATGCCCAAGATATCTGGTTTTCTTAAGTTGTGTGGGACAAAGGCCTATGTTTCTCAGTCACCGTGGATACAGAGTGGCAAAATAGAAGAAAACATACTGTTTGGTAAAGTGATGGACAGAGAAAGGTATGAGGGGGTACTCGAAGCATGTTCGTTGAAGAAGGACCTGGAAATTCTACCACTTGGTGACCAGACCATTATAGGGGAGAGGGGAATCAATTTAAGTGGAGGGCAGAAGCAAAGAGTACAAATTGCACGAGCTCTGTACCAAGATGCTGATATCTATCTGTTTGATGATCCTTTTAGTGCTGTTGATGCTCATACAGGATCCCACCTTTTCAAGGTATTTCAGTTTGTCTATTCTAGTGCCATTACATTCAATCTAAATTGAGCCTTCAAAATTGTTCAGTCCCTAGAACTGCTACTTATGCAGCTCAAGGTATAAATGCTTCTTTTTAAAATTTGAAAGAGTTGGACCTTCATAATGAAAAATTTACTTGCTATTTGCATTGCAGGAATGCTTGATGGCCCTCTTGAGTTCCAAAACAGTAATCTATGTCACTCATCAAGTGGAGTTCTTACCTGCTGCTGATATTATCTTGGTGAGAAATTTTATAGTTTTTTGTTCGGATTTCAACTGGTTATTAGATGTGTTATTCTCTGTTTGGTTTCTCTCTACTCGGACTTATTCCTTGTTATTAGGTCATGAAAGATGGAAGGATCACTCAAGCTGGAAAGTTCAATGACATTATTAATTCAGGAACTGATTTTAAAGATCTTGTGGGAGCACACAATGAAGCTTTGTCTGCGCTTGATTCTGTTGGGGTAGGGCCAGGTGAAAAAACAAGCACCAGCGAGGAAGATAACAATTCGACCAGTACTAATGGGGCTGTCAAAAAAGCAGACAACAACGATGTTGAGGATTGTAAAATAGATGATTTAGGTGTGCCAAAAGGGCAGCTTGTTCAAGAAGAAGAGAGAGAGAAAGGTAAGGTTGGGTTCTCAGTGTACTGGAAATACATTACCACAGCGTACAGAGGTGCTTTTGTGCCTTTTATATTGCTTGCACATACTCTTTTTCAACTCCTTCAAATTGGAAGCAATTACTGGATGGCTTGGGCTACTCCTGTGTCAGCAGACGTGAAACCTACTGTTACAAGCTCTATGCTTATAATTGTCTATGTGGCTTTGGCTGTTGGAAGTTCTTTTTGTGTCCTTTTCAGAGCTCTGCTTCTTGTAACGGCAGGGTACAAGACAGCCACTATACTCTTCCATAAAATGCACTTGTGCATTTTCCGTGCTCCCATGTCATTCTTCGATGCTACTCCAAGTGGAAGAATCTTAAACAGAGTAAGCAAAAGATATTTACAATATTGGTGGATGCAAAAAGGAATCAGATGAACTTTGTGTAGTGTTTTGCTTTTTATTTAATTTTTTTATATATTTATTTTATTTTATTTTATTTTAACCCTGTTTCCTAGCCCTTCTGATGACTATACTGAATGTTACCATTTCCTTACAGGCTTCTACAGACCAAAATGCATTGGATATGAACATATCAGATCAAGTTGCCTCCTTTGCCTTCTCAATGATACGGCTTTTAGGAATTATTGCAGTGATGTCTCAGGTGGCATGGCAGGTTTCCATCATATTTATACCTGTGATTACAGCCTGTGTTTGGTATCAGGTAATACCTCTGACTTCTTCAGAATTCTGTTACTTGGTGTGTTCTGCTGATCCATACGTCACATGAAATCTAATATGGAACTAATAATCTCACGTTAGTGCTGCATTATCATTGTTCATGGCTTGTACATGCTCCCTAATTCTCAGTTCAGGCCTAGACATTTTCTCGCTGGCTGCCTTAGCAACTGAAATGTTCTGTTTGATAAATTAGTAATTTCGAAAACTTCCTCCCTCTCTTGAGAGCTACTTAAATGACTGAACAGAGAGAACATTGTCAATTTTTATCCCATCAAAATTCCATTTAACTGCAACTGCAACCTGGAAGACTTAGTAATTGTATTAATTGTGAGAAGGAAAAAAAAAAAAAAAAAAACCTCACAAACTTATATTCCTGCAGCAATATTATCTACCTTCAGCACGAGAACTGTCAAGATTGGTTGGAGTATGCAAAGCTCCTGTGATACAACATTTTGCCGAAACAATTTCAGGATCAACTACTATTAGGAGCTTTGATCAAGGATCTAGATTCCAAGATATCAACATGGAACTGATAGATGGATATGGTCGGCCAAATTTCTACAGTATTTGTGCAATGCAATGGCTGTGCTTTCGCTTGGATATTTTGTCATCCATTACATTTGCATTGTTTTTAGTTTTCTTGATCTCTGTTCCAGAAGGAGTTATAGATCCAGGCAAGTTATAACCATCTGGATTATAATTAATTTTTAGTTTGGAATACAATAGTATAAGACATCTAGACATTCTCCACTTCTTATTTGTTTTGCATTTTTCTTTACCATGAAGGCATTGCGGGTTTAGCCGTCACATATGGACTTACTCTAAACACTTTACAAACTGCGCTTATATGGAATCTTTGCAATATGGAGAACAAGATAATATCAGTGGAGAGAATACTACAATATACTACTAGTATACCAAGTGAGCCTCCTCTGGTAATAGAATCTAATAGACCAGATCATTCCTGGCCATCACGAGGAAAAGTTGATATGCATGATCTTCAGGTACTTGATGTTCTTGTTTACTAGATTCAGGCCATATTCTTGAAATAAATATAGCGTCGTTCACGTCTGAATCTTACGCCATGTTTATGTACATAGGTGCGGTATGCTCCACACTTGCCACTTGTGTTGCGGGGTCTCACATGTACCTTTCCTGGAGGAATGAAAACTGGGATTGTGGGGAGAACTGGCAGTGGAAAGTCAACTCTTATACAAACTCTTTTCCGGATCGTCGATCCTGATGCTGGCCGGATTTTGATAGATGGCATTGATATCTCTTCTATTGGATTGCATGATCTGCGGTCTAATCTAAGCATTATCCCTCAGGACCCAACCATGTTTGAGGGAACTGTAAGAAGCAATCTGGACCCACTTGAAGAGTACAAAGATGAACAAATTTGGGAGGTTAGTTGATTTTATGACGAGGATGATAGGAAGCTGCTTCTTTTTATATGTTGTTCACAGTGGCACCTCGTGGCACTAGTACATTAAAATATCTGTTGATTGTTTTAGGCCTTGGATAAGTGCCAACTTGGAGATGAAGTTAGGAAGAAAGAAGGGAAGCTGGATTCTGCAGGTTAGTTCTATGGCTGTATTCCAACATAGAGGCAATATATGATGCATTTCCGAAACTTATGTAATAGAAATGCTTTTGTTCATGTTCATATTGTTGCTGCAGTTGGTGAAAATGGAGAGAACTGGAGCATGGGTCAGAGGCAGCTCGTTTGCCTGGGCCGTGTGCTCCTCAAGAAAAGTAAGGTCCTGGTGCTTGATGAAGCTACTGCATCTGTTGATACTGCTACAGATAATCTGATTCAGCAGACCCTTCGGCATCACTTCCCAGACTGTACCGTCATTACTATTGCGCATCGAATATCTTCTGTTCTTGACAGTGACATGGTTCTTGTTCTAAGTCATGGTTAGTATTGCCATATTAGTTTGACTTCCTAATAGTTACCATTGACCCTCCTTTTCTTTTTAAAATTTGTCCTTGATTTTGTTTCAGGGCTTCTTGAGGAATGTGATTCTCCTGCAAGATTGCTAGAAAACAAGTTATCAGCTTTCGCCCAACTTGTAGCGGAGTACACAATGAGATCGAATTCCACTCTTTAGTAATTTAACAGACGATGATTACGGAAAGTGGTGGTGACTGTTCTTATTCAGGCTTGTGCTTAATAACCACAGCCACAGAAGCTGCAGGTTGTACTGTATTTTAGGGAATATGTTTGATGCTTTAGTACATTCAAGACATTTGATGATCATATATGAGAATTTCTTCAAGCTGTGATATTTAATAGTTGAAATTATGGAGTCTAAATGTCTGGTTGTAACTCACCAGCATTCAGGTTCTTTACTGTAGTTTACTGGGAAAATGCTTCTTGCTCATGTCATGATTCATATGAAGCAAATAAATGATTTCTATCCAAAAAAAAAAATAGAATAATCTTGTCTTTTTCCATACAATTAGTCTCAGTTTCAAATGAATGACAGAATGACTAAAGTCAATAGGTTAAATTATGGTGAGTGGCATAATAACTAATCATGACAGACCTGACAGTGCTCCCTATTTGCTTGATCCAGTTCTGTTCTTTCCTGAAATGATTTGAGACGATTTTTTGTTCTTTTCTTCTTCTTTTTTTGGCTGTAATGACTAACTAAAACCAATTTTTTGGCTGTAATGACTAACTGAAACCAAAACCTGGAGTTGAACACAGCAATGATTACAATTCCGCAGCGATGTTCAGATTCCTGTGAATACTCAAGTGAAACAAAGGATATACCACAATCAGTACACACTACAATATCCCCTGCATTTGCACAATCAACTTCAATAAATGATTCTATGAGACATATTTGGTAGTTTCCCATCAATCTGAGGTCTATTTGACGACACTAAAGTTGACACTAGAATCAGTATCAAGTATTAGCTTGCACCTGCATTTCCAGATAAATAGTCGAAATCATCTAGATCATTGTCTTGGGAGTTCGGATTTTGCACGTAAGATTCCAAGGTGACCAACTCCGAGTTCTAAAATAGAAGAAAAACTATCTCCTCGATCATTCCAAGAATAATATGCTTGATTTTTTTTTGTTTTTTTTTTTTTAAAGAGTTGCAAAGAAGCCTTTGATCTTAGGAGGAACTTTAGTTTTCGAAAAAGAATGCCATCACAAAGTTAGGTTGTGCAAGTCTCCCGAAACACCATATTTCCCGAGCTACAAGGGACACAAAAAATAAGCTTTAGAATTTAGATAACACATTTCTTGACTTGGGGATGCCACCCACAATCAGATAACTATCAACTATTTCATGAAACTTATCATTCTCAAGAGGCATATTAGCTAGATATATAAGAGTACCAAAACATAATATCACGAAGAACTAATATCGTTCAACCCTATTTAAAAAAAATAAAAAAAATAAAAAAAATAAAAAAATAAAACTTTCAGAATCAGTTCCAAAGAGAATCATATATATTATCAACACCCAAGCTGCAGGTAGTATCACCACGTAATATACCCCGCCAAGTACTTGAAACAACCATAGGCAGATTTAGCGAAGAGTCCTTCATTCTCGACCTTCTCAAGCCACGACCCCCAAAACTCTGGTTTGCCCACTTATTTCGACTTTAGCAAATGCCCACGTTTCAGCTTATCCAAATGATCAAAAATACAGACAAGAAGCTTTTGCATGGAGTAAAGAGGAATGAAGGAAGTAACCCAGTTAATTAAGTCTACTTTATATGGAAAGAGTTTCACATTTCCAATAAGCAAGACAGGCTTGGACATTCCCATCATCAATATCCAATAGGTGGCCTTAGTTGTTCTGCCATGAGTAAGGGGAGCGGCAATGTGCTTGCCTAAGCTATTTGTTAACAAAGAGCGACTGATACTCACTACTGGAACAAGAATAACAATGGTGGCTCATTAAGCTTTTCAGAGTAGTCTTAAAATCCAAATAACCTTTAGCAAGCTCAAAGATATCGCAACAGCTACTCCAGTTCTTGAAAGAAAAGTAGCAGGAGACCCTCACTCCCCGAGGTTTATAGCCCCCAATTGAGAATAAGGGCTTTTTTTTTGTTTTTTTTTTTTCTCTTTCATGAAGACATCATCATAACTAATCTCACAACGTAGAGAATTTATGATCTGCAAGGAAAGTTAGAGACACATCAATATCAGAAGCTGTATACTTTTGGGTGTATCATACTTTCGTTGCAGTATAGTTGCAATTCGATCTGTTTGTGGATTAAGAAACTAAATCGAAATGTAGTTTACAAAGCTAGCTACTTTATATTATTGCAATCCTTAGATACCATTATTCCTCTCCCTCTTCATATTTATGGCTCATTGCAGTATCCTATATGTGACGCCAGTGGTTCTTCCTCTCCTTTATATACTTCAAAGAATTCAAGCTTCTTTGGAGCTACAGGCCAGAGCAGAAATTAAGTCTGCTCCGAGGGTAATATACCAACACAGCAAGAGCTTGCACAAAAACACTGCAAACCCTTGGAGTTTAGTCTAGTTTCACCATAGCTAAACGTAAGCTCTTCATCTACTTTTATGTCATCTGAAGCAAAAAAGCAAAGACGTGGAAGCAAAGCGCCCGAGCTTCTAACAAGAGCTGTGGACAAATTACCTCCGTCGCAAGAATGGTTGATGAACCTTGAGACATTTCCAATTCTTGTGGCATCAATATTGAGTCTCAGACATGCCTTTTTGGATGGAAGATGCTCCCTCACAACCAAAAGAGCTGGGAGAAATGACCACCTAACGAAAGTTCATCATACATTTGTTGCCGAAGTCTTGATTCCTTCGTTGTCAATAGTTCACCTTTATCACAGAAAATAAAAAATAATGTTAGTAGAACATACAATGCAGGATGCAGACATAGATGTGTTTGGGTAGAGTGAGAGAACAAATTCCCATGAATTCAAGTGTTCATCAGTTTATCAACAACACTGTGCTCCGTCAGCCATTCTAATAGTCAATTTCTACTTTCGGGAACAAATCAGTTTTATTCATCTGCATCACTCAAGAATGCATGCATACAGATTGAGAGACACAACTTCTGTTTCATATAGGAAGGGCTTTCAACCTTGCCATTATAAGTATTAATTGTATCTGGTAAAATGTAGAGCCATGAAGGCATTATTTATTTTTTAACATGACTGCAGAATATTGAGTATGTTGCTTATCCTACTTGGCTCACAGAATACATTCCACACTACTCTTCATGATGAGTATTTATCGTGTCAAAAATACTTGATGAATCTAACAACACTAGAACAACAAAACAGAACCGCCCACCTAAACCTCATAATAACAAAAGCCAAAGCTAGAAGACAATGATCCATCAATATGCATCAGCAACTTAAACTCGAATGCAATCTTAGGACTTCTCCCAACAACTTTAGCCTGGGGCAATTGCAAATTACAAGTGCTAAACTACAAAAAAGGATCGAAAAATGTGGGTTGTGATCAATACCTGCATACTCGCACACAAATCGACCCTTTGGGATGAATTGGTCGGCATACAAACCCCACCCTTTTCTTCTGTGCCTCACAATCTTCAACTTAACCTGAATCCCACTCTGAGTCAACCGATTCCCACAACTTAACCGGCATCCACAACTGGGTCCACACTCGAAAACAACACCGTCGAAGCCAGCAAAGCCAACAACACACGGACACCCCTCTTTCCCATCCTCACATTTCCCCTCACATTCACACCCAGACGACGCGCAGTTTCCCGATTCGTCAACAAAACGCAACGACGACGTTTCAGTTCTAGTGTCCGAGTCTGACTCGTGGTGACTGGAGCCCCACGGTTGACGAAGCAGTGAAGAAGAAGTAGATGATGGGGTTAGAGAGGAAGGGGTGTAGATGAAGTAGGCATAAGGGTGTTGATCGAGTGAGTTATTGAATGGGATGGGATGGGGCTCGAGGGATCTGGAAGCGTCGGAGGCGCGGCGGAGAGTGATAGACTTGGAGAGGTTGCGGAGGGTGGTGCAGGTCAGAGATGCCATGGCCAGCTCTTGTGGGGTTAGCCATGGAAGGACGAGGTCTAAGCACCGGAAGAAAAGTGAAGGACTGGTATTGCGTTTCGATGGTGGTGTTGGTGGCGACTGCATCTTCTTGTTCATGGCCTCCCACGTTCACTCTCGAGGGTCGAGATTTGACATTAGCCAGATGGGCTACAATCCGCTACATCAAAATTGAATCACTGTGTTAGGACCCTTGTTCTGTAATTACATAGTGTCTTGGGCTAATATGTGAAGCTACTTAAATGGGTTATGTTTTTATTAGTAGATTTAGGTACATATGGATTAGTTTGGGATTGATTCTTAAACTGTTTTTGGCACTGTTTCTGCTTTTAGGCTAAAAGTATAGTGTTTGGTAAAATTTCTTAAAGCTGCTTTTGGTCCAAATAGCTTCTCCGTAAAGCCGATTTTGGGAAGATACCAATTTGTAGCTTTTGGAGTTGTTTTGGGAAAATACGGAGAAACAACAGTAGAGACTTTAATGAAATTTGTCGAACTACCCATTCTGTCATCCTCCTTTTCTGAAAATTACATTGCTTTGATCTCCATCGCGAGGCAGACATTCCACATTCATTCTCCTCCTTCCTCTTTGTCGTCGAAAGTACATCGCAACATTCGATCCTCATCTAACTTCTCCTCCTCTCTCTGCTGTCACTAAAAGGCTCAATCTTGCTCTATTTACCTTACTCTTTCATATTCAATCTTTTTTTTATTCGCACTCATGTAATTGGTATTCTTCTGTGAGTTGGGTTTGTGATTTTAAGCATTATTGAAGTTTGTCTCTTGCTTAATTTGGAATACGAAGCATAAAGGTTTAATTTTTGAGTTAGTGACATAAAGGTTGTGTTCAGGCACTTGTTTATGTTTGGGATTGCATTAGTTCCTGAATTGTTACCTTACACTTGAACAATGAAAGAAAAGCTTTTACAGTATCTCTATGTGCAATTGACCTGCTTAAGATAGAGATTGGAATGAGGAGAAATTTAATTTTGGTGGATGATGAATTTGAATGAGTTCTGTGTTTAGAACTGGTGTTGGAATTTGCAGCTATTGCTGTCTTTGAAAAATATGATTAAGTGCAAAATAATTGCTATATAGTTGGGGTAGTTCATTGGCTTTGTGTTTTGCAATCTAGTTCCTTAATTGGTTATATGCTTCTGGGATCAAGTTACATATTTTGGGTTTGTATACTAATTGTAATGGAGGTGTTTGTTTCCAATTGTTTTCAATTGTTTCCAATAGTCCGATGTTTAATTATGCTGTAATATTTGAGAATCTTTGTGAATTAAACCGTATGTCCAGCAACCCTATCAAGGTGAAACTGTAACGTCCCGTATCTCAATTTACCCGTTTACTAGTCATTTGGACGGTAAACGACAATTACTTTCACTTTTTACTTTGTTTCGATACTTTTAGTGACCCTAAAAGTTGACTTTTTGTTCGGATCAAAATGTGAGAAAATGTTCTTCATGAAAGTTGTAGAAGACGTTAAACCGAGAGCATACATATGTGGTACATAGAAATTGGAATTCGTATGTGAAAATTATAAGCGAAATACGAAAATTACTATTTATGATAGGTAGTATATATTTGAATTTTTACTGTGGAGCTAGGTAACTTTTAGAATTCTCTCTCTCCAGACCCCGCGTCTCTCTCTCTCTCTTCTCTGCAACTCTGACCACCCGGGGACGAACGAGTGGCACCGATCGACTCCTCTGCCCAAACCCAACCTCCCCATGGTGGTAGATCACGGCCTCGTGGCTGAAAAACGACGGGACAAGGCCGAGAAGCTCACGACCCCGTTTTGAGTCAATGCTTCATTCTCCCAACTCCGGCCACCAAAAACTGTCAGACCAAGTCCATTAGGAGCGCCTCGAGACATAGATTATCCTCCCCAAAGATCCTGCAACGAATTGAGACGTGGAGGAAGAACTGATGGCGAGAAGTTTTGGGTCACTATTCACAAATCGGGTTCAAGTTTCTCCTTAATTGTTAAGGTACTTCCGACCATTTTCTGAAATTGTTGTAGTTGAGAAAGTTGTTTGGATGGTTGAGACGAAGCTGCTGCCAAAATTGGCAGTCATTGGAGCTGATTAACTCCTATAATTGTTGTAGAGGTTGGATATGTGAAGTTTGGTGAATTTTGGAAAAGATTGACTTTGATTGTGAATTTCTGAAATTTGGAGTTTTGGACGTCGATTTGTGGGAATCCGACCTTTGGATTTCCCTTATTTCCGATGCGGAATACTTCAATCGATGGATTGATATTAGTAGTAAAGTTTGGGTTGAATTCGAGAAGAAGTGGAGATGCTGGTTTACGTGGGGTTTTCGGGTTTCGTTTTAAAATCGTATTTATTTGTCGATTTGTTGTTTACGGAATATAATTGTGTACAGGACGAGATACCGACCCATCACACGATGAGAATCCTTACGCTTGGATACCACGTTAGCCGTATACTGTGAGTGAACTTTGTTTCTAAATAATGATGCATGCAATTGTTTTTCCCAAAATAAGTATTTATTTAATTAATTATCATATTATTATAATTTACTTTAGGGAAATTGATATTGATTTATCCTGATTTTGATTTGGGAAAGGATTACTGATTTAAATTATTATTTTTAAATTATCGAGCATATTAATTGGATTTAAGTATTCATTACCATATTGATTGGAAATTCCAATTGAAGTTTGTTATGATCGATTTTGAATTTTTGATATATATTGAATTTCGACAAAGTATTTTCCAAGGTGATTTCCGGAATTATTTATATTTTCATTCGTCGATTCTGAGATTTCTGAAAGGTTTTCGAAAATGAGATTTTCGAGAGAAATTTACTCATACTATTATTTTCTCACCTATTTATTTATGAATTCGAGAATATTTTGGCGTGCGGGGTCACAGCGTTGGAATATGTATTTTTCTCTTAAGATATTGGGGAAGACTTACTGATTTTCGATTTTCATATGATTTTAACCCACCATACCTGGGTCGTCATATTTATTGCTAGCTAACCTATTAGTACTCCTCCCCACCTACTATGTGTTTGGGGTTGAGTTGAGTAAAAAGCATGGGATGCTCAAGAGTGTGGGACACTCCAACCCGAGCCTTGGAGGCTCCCTTTTTATCGTATGGTGATAACGCTTTCCCCATATTTTAAATTTATTTTGACTAGCGAGGCTAGTCCGATTTTCTTATACCAGCGGGGCTGGTATGTTCCACGAGATTTTAGAGTTCCAGAAATTGTGTTTTACAAATATTGCATGCATTTTGACTTTTAAAGGAATACATGTGGGAAAGTATAAACTCCCTCTTCTTTATAATTATTTATTTTTGTTCACTCACGCTAACGTTTTTATTTACTTTCCCCTGGGCTCTTCGGTTTCAAATGCCCAGTCTATAGAGTAGCTGGTTCGGCATAATAGGATTAGGAGCATAGCATCTGCTGCTGTTGTTTTCTTATTGTAGGTTAACTGTTGAACCTACATGTATTTTGTTTTCTTTTTCCTCTTTTAGGTTGCTATGATAACCTGTGGGTTAAGTATCTTAAAATTTGGAAGTTACATTGGTGTAATTAAGAATATGTTATTTTCAGTTACTTGTGGAGTTTTTATGCTTTGGGGAGCAGGATGGCTCTAGAAGAATAAGGATGGTTTTTTTTTTTAGAAGTGTGAATGTATTTCTACAAGGTTTGGGTAGTCCGTTTTTAGGGGTGACTCTGCTGAAATTTTCGATAGGGTTATTCCTAAGGTGGGACCCACAAGGCCACCTCGGATTTCAAGGTGAAATTCGGGGCGGGTCTTATCAGAAACAGATAGAGGGAAGGTAATATGTGTAAACCCAACGGTCACAGAGTGAAGTTTTAGTGGTAATAATATGCAATAATAAAGTCCAATATGTAAAGTTTCAATAGACACTTGTAATGATGTCCAATAAACCTGAGTAATGGCTCTGTTTTAGTTTTTTCTTGTTTTGGTTACCTTGCTAGCAATGAATAGCCTATATTTAGAGGCTAATGTTTGCTTTGTATGATAATTTTTACCAGGTTGTACTCAGGTGTTGTTGTTGGAGCTAGGGAGGCACTAATAAGTGGAGTGCCCTCTTTAACAATATCACTAAATTGGTGAGTTTTCAATCCCATGCAATTTGATGCTCAGTTGCTCTTTGCATATAAATATTAGGTGTTGTTGGTTGATGTCTTACCTACATTTCAAAATAAGCATGGTAAGATTACACAATGATTAAAAGTAACTTGCTTGTTGTGTGTATTGGGCCTGAAATTCATACAGGGGCTAATAGTTTCTTCTTGTTCTTGAAAAATATGGGGCTGGTGCATGCTTATGACTCATGAGCTTATGATTAAATCGGTTCACACATGTTGATAGATTTAATTGTTTTATACCCAACCAAAGCACTTTTTACTTACAACTTATCAAACACTTAAAAATTGCTTTAGGTTCACACGATGCTCTTAAAATCAGTTTACCAAATACGTCAGTTGCTTTTTCTCATAGCAATATCAGAAGTGCTTATTCTCGCAGCACTGTAATCCTAAACTATAAGCCTAAGTCTACCTCCCTTATTATTATTATTATTATTTTAAATAAATAGCTGGAGCGGCTGCCCTCAAGCCTTGATTAATGAAACTATAGAATACAACGGGGGACATTGAAGCTAAACCCCTAATTACAATAAGCATCTAGAGTATTTTCCAAAATAATGTCAAAAATATCTACAGAAGACATATATTCTTACAAGCACCAACTAGCAAAGAATGCATAATTGGCTACTCTATTTACTTTGACATAGCAATGACATAACGGAAGGATAACTCGATATGTAACCTGATTACAACATAGCATAATTACCATAGCACAGCTTTCCTACTATGTTGTCGCTGGAGGATGGATCCGACGCCACTTAGTCTCACCCTGCCACTAGGTGGTAGCAACCATTTGACGAAGCAAATAACTAGCCGCCTACCTAGAGCAAACAAGACACGTACAGTACACACACATGCACATCACCTGACTAGCCCTACACAGCTACTGTGGGGACTTATTGCTCGCAAATTAATAGCGCAAACAAACTAAGTAACATCAAAAGAAAAGCAACATTAAAGGAAAGAATACCTAATGGACCTAGGGTGAAGCCTCAAGCCCAAGTACCGTTAGGCCAAGAACAGGCCCACAAATGGACCAAGGCCCAAAGCCCACGCACTTAATCTAGCCCAAGACCGCACTTACACATGGAGCCCAACCACCACCGTCGCACCACCAAGCCCGTCACGCCGCCGTTTTCAGACCTGCCACCTTCGAACAGCCGTCGCTGCCAAAAATCCAACATGTCGTATCTCCCACCACCACAACCTCCAACCTTGAGACCAAAAACAGAAGAACAGACTGCCGCCTTTTGTGGTTGTGCAAACTGAAGCCCCTCCACACCCCAATGTCACTCTATCTGTGAAGAGATCTGAGCAGATCGAAAACCAAACCTGAAACTAGATCCGACGCGCACCAACAATATCTCCTACTACCATCTGCCTCTCACCCAACTCCCATGCAGCCACCGCCAGCGACTGAAACCATCACAAAGGAATCCTTCCCTGCCCCAATCCTTAATCACCCATACCACCATCCCATATGCCTCCATTATAAAATTTCATTGATGAATATGAATGAATCTTATTTCTTTTAATTTCCATTATTTTTTCACATTATTTACTTTTCTCATTTCTGATCCCACCATTTGGTATCAGTGCCCTCGATCCATATGGGTGAGGTGGTTCTTTCAGCAGTGCAAAACTAAATCAGTTCGATGGATGCATTTCAGCAAACTATGAATGATTAGCATAACAACTTCTTGGCCAAGACTTGTCTGATAGAGGCATACCGCTTAAAATTTCCACCAGCCGCAACCGTTACATCCAGTGGTCCATAGTCTGCCCCTGAAGATCCTACACTTCTAGGCCCTTTGAGGGGTTTGATTGATAGTTCATCAGGTTCACTGTATTATTGGCATGCTGATATTAACCAACTGAAACTAACCAGTGTAAGATCATATTGAACTAGATATATAAAGCTGGTATGCACACGAGTTGCAGCAGCAGCAGACAAAGAGAATGGAGCTAAGTTATTGGGATTTAATAAAACATTGGAGATTTAATTAAGTTGTAAATCATTAATGAACACTTGATTAAATCCAACTGATTTGAATTTAAATATTCAAATTATGCGTTGATTAGGATAAGGGCTTGTCTGAATAGATAAGAAGTTATGAGCAGTTTCCTTGATGGAAGGAACTGCTGTAAACTGCAAAACAGTTATATAAACTGTTTATCAGATTTGTTGATTCCCCTTCAAGAACAAAAATGTTTTCTCTATAAATACATTCCCATCAATGCAAAGAGAACTTGTCGTATGGATATTGGAGAAGGAATGGACTGCACCAATCAAATTGGTCAATTACTTGAACTCTTTATCTAATCCTAGTCTGACATAGAAATATGTTTTAGTTTATATACATGTTCTGCATTTGAGTTGCAGTATGCTAGTTTTAGCTTTTACAATTGGTATCAGAGCCACTATGTTCAGACTAAGATTGATATATCTATGATTATGAGATTATATGAATGCTAATACATGCATATATGATTATATTGATCTGGTTATTTTTAAAATTTGCAATGTTGATATGATAAAGCCTGTATGCATAATTAAATTCTGTTTTAGAATAAATGTTATGTGATTTCATTGAAGTTCATATGCTACCACAGTAGTCATGAATAAATTGACATGTTAAAGTTCATGAAATGTCATATAAAGAACCAATGTTGTTATATTGTATGCTATCAAAGTAGTCACAGTAAAAGAATATTATAGTTTTATGTAAGAAAACATTGATCAAGATAACATTATCTGAATTGTATATGCTTCCAAAGAAGTTCATTTCAATTAAATCAGTATGATGATATGTGTATATGTAAGAAAGAACTTGTAGTTGTCTTTTGAGATGTATATCACAAATGATATCACTCTTATTTTGACAAATGTTTATCTTATATATATACACTGTATGAAATGCAAATTATCAATTTGCAATTGGGAAATTATATTGAGTCAATGGTACATAGATACCATACTGAATACATCAATACATATTGCAGCACTGCATTTTCCAATGAACATCAGTAACATTGAACTACTCAATGGATGAAACTACAAGAAATAGAAGGGAGACATTGAATTGAACCTGGGAATTCTAGATTTTGATCATGTGCTAAGGGAGGATCCACCACAGGAGCCAGCTGCTAATGCAAGCAAGGAGACTAAGGACAAGTACTTGCAGTGGCATAGACATAATAGAATGGTCTTGATATGCATGAAGAAAAGCATGACAGATGCAGTGAAGGGAGAAATTCCAGATTCTGAAAATGCAAGGGTGTTTTTCAACTCCATTGCAGACAAGTACAAGGTGTCTGACAAATCTAAGACTGGAAATTTGATGAATAATCTGATCAAGATAAGATTCAATGGACAAGGAAGCATCAGGGAGTACATTATGCAATGGGATAGACACTGCTGGAAAGTTGAAGGGCCTAAATGTGACAATACTTTCTTAGTGTATCTGTTGCTTAACTCACTGCCAGACCAATACAGTCATCTCAAGAGCCTCTACAACACTCAGAAGGAAAAATGGAGTCTTGATGAACTCATCTCCATATGTGTACAGGAGGAGACTGAAGTACTCAAAAGGGGTAAGGCTATAACCATAAACTACATGGGAAACCCAATGAACTACTTGGGAAAACCCAAGTTTAAGAAAAATTCTGGAAAATACTTCAAAGGAAGTTCATCTAAGAACCCTGTTAAATCTGACTTCACCAAGGGTGAATCTCTCAATGCATCACCAAGTCAAGTGAAATGCTTCTTTTGCAAGAAAGTTGGACATTTCAAGAAGGACTGTGATGGCTTCAAGACTTGGTTGAATAAGAAAGGTAATTTTTTTACTCAAATCTGTTTTCTCTACTGAGTCAATTGGTTTTGAAATTGACAATTCTTGGTGGTTTGCTACTGGTTCACCTATTCACATTGTGAACTCATTGCAGGGATTATCTAGAATAACAATCCCAAGAAGGAATGAGACTAAAGTATGTACTGCAAGTGGAAAAAAAGTAGAAGTTGAAGCTGTAGGAATTGTCAAGTTATTATTTAGGAATAAATTTGTGTTAGAACTATCTAATGTGTATTGTATTCTAGAAATAAAGAGAAACATAGTATCTGGTTCTCAATTTGTAAAAGATGGCGATTTTAGCTTTTCAAGTAATAATATTAGGATGTTGTTTTATAAAGCTGATTTTTGTTTTGGTAATGCTGATATTATTGATGGCTATTGGCATGTTAATTGTGTTAATGAAGTTTTCTGCAAAAATAGTTGTTCTGCTTATGTGTTTTCAATAAATAAAGTTTATAGTGTCAAAAGAAAGTTCAAGCAAAATGCATCGTCTTTTCTATGGCATAAGAGATTAGGTCACATTTCAAAATTTAGAATGCAGGAACTAGTTAAACAAAATGTCTTGGCTGCATTAGATTTCAATGATTTTGGAACTTGCATAGACTGTTTAAAAGGAAAAATGACAAATTCCAGAAATTTTAATTCTAAAAGAAGTGAGCATCTTTTAGACTTAATACATACAGATGTGTGTGGACCATTTCTAGTTCAAACCATTTGTGGAAATTCATATTTTGTCACTTTTATTGATGACTTTTCAAGATATTGTTTCATCTATCTCATTTCTGAAAAATCACAAGTGTTGGATTGCTTCAAAATTTTCAAAAATGAAGTTGAAAGACAAACTTAGAGATTGATTAAGATGGTGAGATCGGATAGAGGAGGTGAGTATTTTGGCAAATACTCAGAAAAGGGACAACATAAAGGACCTTTTGCTTTATATTTGGAAGAGTGTGGAATTATTGCTCAATACACCACACCTTACACTCCTCAACAGAATGGGGTTTCTGAAAGAAGGAACATGACCCTAATGAACATGGTTAGGAGCATGTTTGTTAGATCAGGCCTACCAAAATTTTTATGGGGAGAAGCCTTAAAGACAGCCAATTACATTAGTAACAGAACTTCTACAAAGGTTGTGAAAAATACTCCATTTAAGCAGTGGTTTGGATATAAACCAAGCCTAAACCATTTTCATGTGTGGGGATGTAAGGTTGAGGCAAGAGTATATGATGTGGAGAAGAAAGATAAGTTGGATTCACAGTAAATATCAACATTTTTTGTTGGATATGCAGAAAAATCAAAGGGGTACAAGTTTTATAATTCTGCAAGAAGTCAAAGAATTTTTGAGACAAATAGAGCAACATTCTTTGATGAGCTATTTGATCAGTGTGAGGTAGTAATAGATGCATCAAGCACAAGAAAAAATGAGAAGAATCTTAGGAATGGTTTGTTTATCCTGAAATTGTGGTTGAAGATAATGCTTATACTCAAGAAAACATGATCATTGGAAATCAGATTCCAATAGAAGTTGTGCAAAATGAATCAGTTGCAATAGTTGAAAATCAAGCAAATAATGGTGCGGAATTTCAAGAGAATGAAGTAGGTGGAAATGAAGCAGTTGAAGCTGTTCCAGAAGTAGTTCCAGTGAGAAGATCAATAAGAGAAAGAAGGCTTGCAATTTCTGATAACTATCATCTATTTTCTACTGAGGTGGAATTTTATTTGGGAGAAGATAATGATCCTGTTTGTTACAAGGAGGCAATGCAATCTGTTAACAAAGAAAAATGGAAATTGGCTATGGAGGATGAGCTGCTGAGCATGTCAAAGACTTGTGTGTGGAACTTGGTGGAAAGAACAGCAGAAGTGAAGCCTATAGGTTGCAAATGGGTATTTAAAACCAAAAGAGATGCAAATGGAAAGATTGAGCGGTATAAAGCTAGATTGGTTGCAAAGGGTTACAACCAAAAAGAAGGAGTGGCTTACAATGAGACATTCTCACCTGTGTCAACCAAGGACGCTTTTAGAGTCATCATTGCTTTGGTGGCATATTATGATTTGGAATTGCACCAAATGGATGTCAAAACAACTTTTTTGAATGGAAACTTGGAGGAAGAAATTTACAGGCTTCAACCAGAGGGATATGTGGAAAATGAGAACAAAATTTGTAGTTTAAAGAAGTCCATTTATGTATTATAGCGGGCTTCCAGACAATGGTACTTGAAATTTGACAAAGTGGTCACAAATTTTGGATTTGAAGAGAATAAACTTGATGAATGCAGATATTGCAAGATCAATGGGAGTTATTTGATATTTTTAATTTTGTATGTTGATGATATTCTACTTGCCACAAACAGTGAAGCCTTGTTGAAATCAACCAAAGAATTTCTCCAAATGAATTTTGACATGAAGGATATGGGAGAAGCACACTATGTACTTGGTATTGAAATAGAGAGGGACAGAAGCAAACATGTGTTGTGATTTTCTCAAAAGCATCCTGTGGATAAAATACTGCATAGATTTGGCATGGAGAGAGGGAGAAATGGTGAATCACCAATGTCAAAAGGTGATAAGTTTCACAAGGGTCAATGTCCACAGAACAATTTCCAAAAGAAAAGCATGGAAAATGTTCCATATGCAAGGCTAGTGGGAAGTTTAATGTATGCTCAGGTCTGCACAAGACCTGACATAGCTTTTGCAGTTAATGTGCTGTCCAGGTTTCAATCCAATGACATGAACATTGGGTTGCAGGGAAAAAGGTTTTAAGGTATTTGCAAGCAACTAGAGATCATGTGTTAGTCTACAAAAGAGTTGAAGATCAAGAATTGAAGGTAGAATGCTTTATAGATGCTTCTTACAAGCAGGATCCAGGTGATTTAAAGTCGACATCTGGATATATCTTTATGCTTGCTCATGGAGCAATATCTTGGAAAACAAGCAAACAATCATTAACTGCAACATCAACATTCCAAGCAGAATATATTGCTGTCTTTGAAGCAACAGCTCATGCATTGTGGCTTAAGAATTTTATTTCAAGACTGAAGATTATTGATTCTGCAGCAAAACCAATGACTATATATTGTGATAATGCAGTAACAGTTTTCTTTTCAAAGAACAACAAAAGAACTTCAGCATCTAGGAATATAGATGTGAAGTACTTCTCTGTAAGAGAAAGTGTGAGAGACAAAGAGGTGGAAATTGTGAAGATAGGAACAAAGGAACAATTGGCAGATCCCTTGACAAAGGCTTTACCAATTGCTTGTTTTGTGGAGCATGTTAAGAAGATGGGACTGTTGTCTAGTATTGATACTTAAGTTATTGAAATTGTAGGCTTACTGTGTAATGGTTGCAGTATTAATAAGTACTACAATATTGAAATGATTTGTGTATCACATTTAAGTCTATTACTTCATTTTATATAGTATGAATTTAACTAAATATTGCATCTGCATAATCATTTCAAGTAGACATGAAGTACTGATATGAATCAGTGATATTATGCAGTAAATAATAGACTTATTTCTAATATTAATCTGGAGTCAATAATGCTTAAAGAATTGTTGATTACAATATATGTAAGCATATTCAGTTCTTTGCAGTTGTGGTAATTCATGTAATTGTGATTACTATGTTGTGATTTCAAGGTACCTTGTGTTGTTAACACATTGCAATTCTTGTAATTCAATGCAGTTGGTTGCAATTGACAGAATTTCGAGAATTAGATGAATGTTGTTTAAATCCAGTGCACACGTACTACAACAATAGTTTGACATCTAGACATATATCTAGTTCAGTGGGAGATTGTAAGATCATATTGAACTAGATATATAAAGCTGGTATGCACACGAGTTGCAGCAGCAGCAGACAAAGAGAATGGAGTTAAGTTATTGGGATTTAATAAAACATTGGAGATTTAATTAAGTTTTAAAATCATTAATGAACACTTGATTAAAGCCAACTGATTTGAATTTAAATATTCAAATTATGCATTGATTAGGATAAGGGCTTGTCTGAATAGATAAGAAGTTATGAGCAGTTTCCTTGATGGAAGGAACTGCTGTAAACTGCAAAACAGTTATATAAACTGTTTATCAGATTTGTTGATTCCCCTGCAAGAACAAAAATGCTTTCTCTATAAATACATTCCCATCAATGCAAAGAGAACTTGTTGTATGGATCTTGGAGAAGGAATGGACTGCACCAATCAAACTGGTCAATTACTTGAACTCTTTATCTAATCCTGGTCCGACATAAAAATATGTTTTAGTTTATATACATGTTCTGCATTTGAGTTGCAGTAGGCTAGTTTTAGTTTTTACAACCAAACCCAGTATGAGAGGCCATGTCAACAAACTCCTCAATATCCATCGACCTTGACTTCCTCAGATTACTCCGTTCACTCAAACCCTCAACCATACACCGCTGGTTACCACCATAACAACAGTCCTCCACTTACCCACCCTTACAGTGTTGCTTCGATTTTCCCCAACCCTTAACGCTAATCTCACAATCAAGTATGAACCAAAACCTTTAGATGAGGTCGCAAATATAGATGAAGCGAAAACCCTTCTCTAAACTCGCTCAATGTGGTCGAATCCAAATTCATAGTGATAAAAAGATGAACTGTCGCAACCATCCTTTGATTAACTTCATAGATCCCGATAATTTGGATGTGCCAGTTGAAACATCTAGGAATTATGTTCAGGTAAGGACATTAGTAAGTGTACTAAATATTTCCAGTAAGAGACTTTTTATTTTATTTTGAGAGGTCTTGTGAGAGACTTTTGCTCGAGGAAGATTGGAGGAGAAGAAGAAGAAGGTTTAGAAAGTCTGGAGGTAGGAGAAAACCTCCTTTTATGGAACTCTGCTCATGTCTTTTATTTCTATTTGTTTTTACTATATTTTGTTATTATTTTGAAATAAAATTACTTTAAAATGTGAGGAGAAAATTATAAGTATTAACTTGTCATAATTTACTTCCATTGTTGGTTAAATAGTTAGGTGACACAGGTAAATATTATTGATAGAAAAATATCATTTGCTTATTGTCTAAAATAGTCATTTAATACGAAGATAAGTATCTACATTATTATTAAGAGAAGAAGCTTTGATAGCCAAAATGTGTGTAAAATTACATATATATCATTACATCATATATTAATTTGAAATTATATTTAATAAGGGTAAGGCTATGGTATGCTAATATTTCTCATACATCAACTATTTTTACCACTTTGAAGACTCATTTTGCCACTATAAGGACTCATGTTACCACTTTGAGGACAATATTACTAGCTTGAACACTCATTTTACCACTTTAAGGCAATTGTATACATGTCATACGTTAACACATTGTAAAATTACTCATTTAATAATTAAGGGATAAAGAAGTAAATAACAAAATCAAATTAAAAAAGATAAGAAAACAATATTTCACTCCTCTGCATGTAACTTCCCACTTACCCACTATGTGCATTTCACCCATAACAAAACTTCCCACTATCTGTAATAACTCCCCACTTCTTTTGAAAAAAGTTTTTCCACATTTGTTTAATTAATTTTTACAGCTGTCAGGTGTATGTCATTTGATAAGTGGAAAAGGATAGAGGTCAATTGAGGAAATTCGGATGTCTCAATAGAAACTCCCTTCCAGTAAATGGGGATTAGATGGGGATTTTGTCCAACAAATTTTGTTGCATGTTAATTTGCGCGGGATAAATTAGGGTTTAGGGTTGAAATTTGATATTCCTATAAAATAAGCATAGGAAAACACCCCCTCCACCAAATTCCTTTTTAGAAGAAAGCTCATCTCAATTGGGTTTAGGGAACCGAAGCAGATCATGATAACTCCAGTATTAGCTACAAGGTACGGAGCTGAAGCAGAATAGTTTTATAAGGATGAAGGTCATCCTGTGCTGTACTCATCATACCAGAAGCCAAGTTTTGAACTTTTTTTTGCATTTGGTCTCATTAGTAAAAAAAACAAAGGGTTAAATACTATTTAGTCCTTGAGCTTTTGATCATAAAACACTTCAGTCCCTGACCTTCTCATTTCACACGTTTAGTCTCTGTACTTCAAAATTTCAGACCAATAGGTCCTTGCCGTCTAAAAGTCACGGTGAAATGTCTATTATGCAGTCAATTCTTTTTTTATATTTTATTTATTCTTTTTTTTTCAAACAGAAAGAAAGAAAGAAAAAAAGAAAAAAACAGAAAGAAAGAAAGGGAAAAAAATTCCTTTTTCAAAAAAAAATAAAATAATTAATTAATTAAAAAAAAGAACTGAGGGCATAATAGACATTTCACCGTGATTTTAGACGGCAATGACCTATTGGTCTGAAATTTTGAAGTACAGGGACTAAACGTGTGAAATTAGAATGTCAGGGACTGAAGTGTTTTTCGAGCAAAAGTACAAGAAGTAAACAATATTTAACCCAAAAATAAAATATTGTAATAAATTGTCAATAGAAGTTCAACACAATTAGCTTTGTTTTTTAATTTTATAGAGATAGTTTAATTGTATATGGTAAAACTGCAAATTTTAATTGCCTGAGATTATTCATGATGCATTATATGAATTGCAACTATTTTCTCTTTCAAGTACTGTCTGGGGAGCACTTGAATTGGTTTTCACTTATGATAAAAAATTTCACCAAATGCCAATAAGTTGAAGACAGTTTTTCACCAGTGCACATATATGTATGTGTGTGTGTGTGTATATATATATATACATACATATATATAGGATTTTTCTCAGGTAAGGACGTCCTTACCTAAGTTTAGGTACGGATTTGATGTTTTCACCTACTTTTTGATCACATTTTCACATCTTAACCGTTCAGTTTTTAGGTCATAATGTATGAATCACCTCTGCAAAATTTCAACCAAATTGGTGATCGTTAAGGCGCCCAAACCTGCAATTTACACGAACGAACCGAATCTGTCGAACGGGAACCGTTTTTGTACATTGTTGTAAATTGCAGTTTTGGACGCCTTAACGACACCAATTTAGCTGAAATTTTGTAGAGGTGATCTATACATTAGGACCTAAAAACTGAATAGTTAAGATGTGAAAATGTGATCAGAAAGTAAGTGAAAACCGGAAATCCGTACCTAAGGCTAAGTAAGGACGTAGCCAGACTGTTTATACACACACACACACACACACACACACCCCTATATAGAGGGCCCTTCCATTAAAGGATTCCTTTTTTTGGTCTTTTATAGGGATATGCATTAGACAAACGTTTTTATTATATTTCAGCATCTCAGCCGTTCATTTTTTAGATCTGAATGTGTAGATCACTTATGCAAATTTTCAGCTAAATCAGTGATCGTTAAGGCATCCAAAACTGCAATTTACACGAACGAACCGAATCTGTCGAACCGGAACCGTTCGTGATTATAATGGCAAATTGCAGTTTCGGATGCTTTAACGATTATCAAATTGGCTGAAAATTTGCAGAAGTGATATATATATTAGGACCTAAACACTGAACAGTTAAGATGTGAAAATATGATCAAAAAATTGGTCTACTACTCTGTCCTTATAAAAGACCAAAAAAAGGGATCGCTCACTAGAAGGGCCCTGTATATCTATAAATATATATACATATATCTATAAATATATATACATATATCTATATATATATATATATTATTTAAGGACATCTGATTTATGTGTCTGACCCAAACTCTAGCGACTTATCTAAGTTGTAATAGGGTTAGTCTTACAGATATGTTTAGAGATATCCTAATCGTTGTACGATTTAGTTTCCTCGTAAGACTTATATTCTCTGCTTGTAATCCTCTATATAAAGAGGTTCCTATTATCAATGAAAGTACAACTCAATTCTGTCCCAATTTTAGATTTCCTAAAACACTTTATTGGCGCGAAAACCTAACCCTGAAGCCCTAAAATTGTAACCTTCAAACCCTAGCTTCCATGTTGTGCACCTTGAAGCCCTCGATCCCAGAAGTCCAGAACCGGAGGTGAAACCACCGGAACAAGCCAAAAAAGACCTGAACCAGTCATCGGAATACCTGAACTAGCCATGTTAGCCTTGCTTGGACAGCCTCGCCAGCGCACCCTTGTCCTTGCCTCCGTGCGCGTCCCTCACTGACCCCTCTGTTAGCCTCGCTTCCACACAGCCTCGCATAACCCTGCGGGCGCCCTCACCTGCATACCCCTCACTGACCCCTCTGCTAGTCTCTCCAGCGATAACCCCCACACGCCATCGCACATCCCAGTGCCATCTGCCTATTGGTTAGCTTCGCTAGCCCCCTCACTGACCTCTCACTGAACTCTCGGTGAGCCTCGCTACTAGCAGGCATCAGACACCACCGACGACTCCTCCGGCCATCGTCTGTCTTTTCGGCCGCCACTGGCGACCCGTTTTCTAGCCATTTTTCCAGCAACCCTAAAACAAGGTAAATTTTTATAAAATTTACCGCTTTAAGTACTTTTAATTCTTTTCTTTCCTTGGGGACTTCCAACCTCCCTTTTTCTACCCTCCACGTTTTCTTTTGTGGTGAAACCTAAGCCGAATTGTGGGTGTTCGTGCTTTTCCAAGCTTGGAGCTTGTTGAGATCTCCACACTTACAGTTTGTTGACAATATAAGATCGACAACATACACATTATTGTTTTGATCTAATCCAGTACCTCTTGGAATCTAATTTCTTGGGAGCGATTACACTCATAAATTTCTTTTATTTTCATGGTAGCTGTTTTGCTTCGAAACTAACCATTTTCTTGTTCCTATCCAGGATGAGTAACCTGAACAAACTAGACTTTGCTCCATTGGGAACAACTGGCTCTGGATATCACAAGTGGGTTCGTGATGTCCGCCAGCATCTCAAAGCTCAAGGATCCTAAATATGATTCTTGAGCCTAGCCCGAACGTGCTAACTGTTGAGCAAGCCCAAGCTTTGGAATCAAATAGAGCAGCCTTGGAGGAAAATAAGGCGAAAGCCGTCATCCTAATAACTCGCCATATGGATGATTCGTTCCAGTGTGAGTATTTGAATGAAGAAGACCCCAAAAGGCTGTGAGTCTCACTCGAAGAACCCTTTGGCAACGTCTGTGACTCCCTGCTTCTTAACCTAGAAGTGAGATGGTATAATCTCTACTTCTGTGATTTCAAGACAGTTCTTAGCTACAACTCAGGTGCACTTCGCATCAAATCATTAATGGAATTCTATGGAAAAGAGATCACAAATATGATGTTAATTGAGAGAACTCTCTCTACCTTCCCCGTCTGCTTTGATGGTTGTGAAGAACTATCGAATCGATGTTACTGTAGGACAGATCACAAGGTTTTATGAGCTCATTGGAGCCATGAATATCACTGAAAAGTATAACAACATCTTTGTGAAGAACTACAATTCAAGACCCGTGCGAATAAAGCTTATTTTGGAGTCAAATTATAGTTGTGCTCCTAAGGGAAGACGCCAAGAGAAAAGCCCTAAATTTAGGGACAATTCTGGACATTCTGGTTCATATTCTAACTCTAAGGAGGAAGGTAACCACCAAAATAGGCAAACATGGAACTGAATAGGTCAACGTGGAAAAAGAGAGGGTGGCAACGCCTCTGGCCAGGTGACACCACCAACACTAAGCGGTCATCCTAATAACGCTTTCAAAGCCTCTCAATCAAGGGAGTCTGAGCACAGAGATGTATGTTCTCGATGTAGAGCATGCAGTTATTGGGTACACATTTGTAGAGCTCATGAGAATATTGCCACTGCCTACAAAGCATATTGTGAACCAAACGAAGCTCACTATATGGAACAAGAAGATCAAGAAGGTGATCTCGAACTAAGAGTTGAAAACTTTAAATGTGGATGGGATCAATAGATCGCCAATTCTGAATAAGTCTTTATTTTTCAAGATATGTAATAGGCAATTGCCATATATTTTGTACTAAATGTCATTGGTTTAGTTTCTCTTCAATGAGGCTAATCCAAAGTGAGTATGATATCTAGGAAGGTTTTGAGATAAGTGGTACTTAAGCAAGCTTTGCTCTACCGACATCTCTCTACTTACCTGGTCATATTAATTTTAGAGTTACCGAAAATCGTTAAATGACTATCTTTGTTTTGCATTAGCTAGTTTCGGATTAGATTTTCTTAATGGTTAAGAAACAATGATGCACACCGTTGGCTTATGAATAAAGTTTTAAGCTCTTTTCATTATGACTCTATTTTAATTCTAAGCATATTCCTCTGTGACTATAACGATGGGCCATCAGGATTAGTTCAAGGACATGGAATTGCCCAAATTCCTCTGGCCAAATGGCACCTTGATTACTGTCACAGAAACTCTCTACACTCCTAGAGCAAATCGAACCCAATTGAGCTATTTGAGGTAACAGATTCCATGCGGAAACTCATATAGAGAACGGAAAAGGGTTCCTTTATGCTACCTCTAGTGCTTGCGAATGAAGGCACATCTTAGATAAACTTATGTGTCTCTCTAGCGGATTTTATGTCACCACTATTCGAGCTATTAAATCCAATGAAGTTATGAGAGAATGCCTCTTGGATTTAGACACATATTGGCTTTGTCACTATAGGATAGGTCATCCTAGTCATGATATGATGATTTGTCTACTAAAGACTTCACACAGACATCCATTCTTTCAAGCGAAATGAAGCACAACTCAAAGGTTGATTCCTGGACTAAGTCTGACAGTTGTCACTGCCTCTGGCGCCGCCACCATCCCCCACCAGCCTAGGGCTCAAGTAGTCCATATCCATTATGCCATAGATGGCGTCCATCATGGTGATGGCGCCCCAGGTGATGCTATAATCACCAACTTTGCTGCAATTAGCGTTTCAGACGCCCAGGCCCAACCAAAATCCTCATTGATTACTTCTAAGGCCTCTCACTCATTCTACAAAGCCTGTTCCTTATGAAAATTAGGACCGAAACCGTCCTACACAAAGGATACGAAAATACTCATTCTGTTCTTACATAGAATCCGTGGAGATTCTGTGGACCGATTCAACCAACTTGCAGACGTTTAAATATTTCATGATGTTAGTTGACGTGCAAACACGTTAGTCACGTGTTATGCCATTGTCTACTTGTATTGTGCTTATACTACACTCCTAGCAATGATTATATGGTGACAGGCTCACTCCCTAGATTATCCCAATCAGTCAATTCGACTTGACAATGCTAGAGAGCTTACATCGAAGACTTTCGATGATTATTACATATCATTGGGACTGATATTGGACATCATATCTCTATGTACACACCCAAATGGTCTCGCAGAAACGACTACGATGATAGCTCGGATAATGTTGATGCACAACAAGCTCCCTATATCTGCTTGGGTGATGTAATATCATATGCAGTTATGCTAATTCATCCACAACCCACCGCCACTCAATCTATGTCTATGTTACAGCTAGTGATTGGGTATTTACACATATTTGAGTGCACCATTTATGTGAAAATTACGCCACCACAGAGCACCATGATAGGTCCTCACTGATGAATGGGCAAATACGCTGGAGTTGAGACTCCAACAATCATCCGCCACTTGTACCTTTGCTAGGCAATCTCTTTATCGCTATATTTGTAGATTGTCACTTTGAGTAGATAGTATTCCCGTCATTAGGGAGAGATAAGAACACAGATGTTCAACAGAAATGATAGGAATTGTCGTGGTCTGTCCCTACTATGTCTCATATCGATCCCCGTTAAAGTGATGAGATCACACACATCTGCTGCAAATATGCCTGCAAGATGGACATCCCTACGAGAGGATGTAACGCCACCATACACAGAGGTAGGCATGGCACCAACATCATAGAGAGTGGTATTCTAGTGTTACAGCCCATGGCCCTAGCTAGGATGCGTGGGAGGCTTATGGGTTCAAAAGATACATTGGCACAATTCAATCATTTGATCATCGACACTCAAAATCCGTCTTATGAGAATGTTCTGAATTAAGGTTATCGTTGGGACACGCTCAATTTTAGAACCAACTCTTGAGAATATAGAACTCCCTGAAAATTACACTAGTGTACATGAGATATGGGATAAAAACTCCATCATTATTGATGATGTATTCGCTCATATCATTGCGCATGAGTTCATTGAGTCTGATGATATCAAACCATGCTCCGTTGATGAATGATGAATGCCAACATAGAGAAATTTGGCCTAAATGGAAAGATATGATCTAGGTTAAGTTAGATTCTCTAACAAGAGGATGGTTTTTTGGAGCCAGTAGTGCCAACACCTCCTAACATAAAACCTGTTGTCTAATAGGTGTTCGTTAGAAAGCGTGATGAGAAAATGAGATGGTAGTCTAGCCTTATGGTGCAAGGCTTTTCACAAACACTTTGAAATCGACTACGAGGAGAAATATTCTTCCGTACAGATGTCATTGCACTCCACTACCCAATCAGTTTGGTAGTTTTCTAATAACTGAACATGCAGCTTACGAATGTGGTCACTACGTATCTTTATGGGGATCTAGATACGGAATATACATGAAGGTTCTTGGTGGACTTTATTCACCCAAGTCAAGTGGCTCTAGACCATGGAGTGCATTTGCAATGAGGTTGAAATGCTCACTAAGTGACTACTTGATTGGGAAGGGATATGTAAATGCCCGCGCCATTCTATGACAAGTTTCAGATTCTATCGTGGTTCATGTTGGTAACATGATGTTCATTAGAAGCCTTTAAAGAGTTAAGGGAAACCGCTGAACACTTCAAATCCAAGTTTGAGATGAAGAATCTTCGGAGAACACGATTTTGTCTATGTTTGGAACATAAGCACAGTGTTGATGGATGCTTAGGTATTTTAACGATGTCAAGCCCTCAAGCATGCCCATGATCATTTGTAGTCTTGATCTTAAAAATGATCCTCTTCATCCGAAGGATGATGAAGAAAATGTGCTAGAGGCAGAAGTGCCCTACTTAAGTGCAATAGGCGCATTATTATACTTAGCTCAATGCACAAGACCAAACATCTCATTTATAGTGAACTTGTTAGCTAAATATAGCTCTGTGTCATGTCTCTGCGTCAACGTGATGCCATTGGACTGGTGATATAGATTTGTTCTATCCCTATAGAGAGATGATGGATTCAGACCCATCACATACTAGGAACGCCACCAACAATGGCTTGCGTCCTCTATCCCCATCCCAAAATGACATTAGTGTTTTGGAAGGTTTTGCTGATGCTGTGTAACTCTCTCACCCACACAAAGGTCATTTTCAAACTGGTTATATGTTCACCATGGGTAAGACTGTGGTATATTGGAGGTTTACAGATGAGACCCTAGTAGCTACTTCTTCGAATCATATAGAGATTATTGCTCTTCACGAAGCAGTTTGAGAAGTTATATGGATTAGATCCATAATTATGCATGTTCGAAGCAATTGTGGTTTGAAGTCTACCACAGATGAGCCTACGAGCATTTATGAGCCTACGAGTATTAAATAAATAAAGCAAGGCTACATCACCAAGCATAATTAGCAATAACAGACTCTCCTCAAGATCTAAGTGAACTAGGTTCGATCTGAGAATAGTGTGGCAGACTTGTTCACTAAGTCATTGCCTAAATCCATTTTCAAGAAACATGCTGTTAGCATCGTTTGTGGAAATTATCCAAACTCCCATGATCGTAGTCATCAGGGGGCGATGTCTATATGTATGGTCCCAAAATGTGAGGGGTGTGTTGTTTTCTTTTTCTCCTTCGACGAAAGTTATTTTTGTCCCTCTATATTTTTGTTACGCGGCAAGGTTTTTGACGAGGTAATGAGAGGAACACCAGATTTGAGCGACACAAGGGGTAGTGCTTAAGGACATCTAATTTATATGTCAGGCCCAAACTCTAGTAACTTGTCCAAATTGTAATAGGGTTAGTGTTGGATCATAATTCATATACATATTTTGTGTACTAAAACATGGAAATTACTTTCTAAAGTCCAATTTAGTGTTAACTAATTCAATTCCATTATTCCCCTAATCTTGTACTTTTACTTAACCTTTGTGTTTATATATATATATATATATATATATATATATATTGATTTCCTTATCATGCTAGGAAATGATGGAGAAGCATGGAAACACACTACAAAGTCAACCTTAGCATATTTTCTTACTTCGGCTAGGAGAAAGCAAGCTAGACAAGGAATGAGGGTCAGCAGCCTAATCAAACGAACTCCAAATAAATTGAAACTTTCCAGATCCATTGTAGACATCCTAAGAACAGTTTAAGAGTTAGTTCGAAGTGGAAGACCTTCAAAAGATCAATCCAAGTTTCTAACTAAAAGATGAAAATAGCAAAATAGGATCTATATGAATTCCGGCAGCATTTCAGGCCAAACCACAGTGAACTAAGCTCTGAAATTTTATCACGATGATCTACACTTATCAAGAAACATTTAGTATGAAGAAGTCAAAGGCTAGTTCTGAAGTATCGATGGAGATTCAATTTAAGGAAGCTTTTAAAGACGTATCCTAGTCAAAACATGACAGTTTGGCCTAGAACCTTCTTTGGCCGGATTTCTTGTGCATTTTTAGAAAGTCTATGATGCTGAAATTATCAAGGAGAGCCCTAGAAGAATCAAACAAGACTATGGCAAGATTAATCCATCATATTATCTTTTGGATAATAGGCATCTTTTGCACACTTTCTTTCCCATGCTTGTCACCTTGACTTTGGTGAGACAAAACCACTCCAACACTCTTCATTTTCATGTTTTCCATGGACAACAAATAGAGCAGCTGCTCCTCTCTTTTCGTAAGTCATTTTTTTTCCTACTCTACATCCTCATAGCTCATCATGATTACTTCCTTCTTTTTACTCCATCTCTTCCATACCCCTTTTCTCTTGTTTTTAGGATCTATTACCACTCTCATACTCCACCTTCATGCTTCTTACAATGCTTGAGCTACTCCCTTTTTCTTCCATTCATCATTTTACTCCTGTCTCTCTTCTCTATATAAGCATCCCTTCATTACACTCTTAAGGCACCACCTATTCTACCCCATTACATCTTCTTTCTCTCTTCATCTCCTTCATAAAACCTCTATCTCTACCTTCCAAAAACCAAATCCATAATACCCGTACTCCCTTTACTACTCCATCTCCTCCATCATCACCACTATAATTACCATCTTCCACTACCATAAACTCCATCACCACCACTACTACTCCATCACTACCACTCAATGTTAGCCAAAGAAGCATCATATCTTTATCACCATTCCATTCATCCACCACCATCAAGAAGTTCATCATCCATCCATTCCACCATCAAGGAGGATTCGAGGAGCATTGAAGGAGAAAAACGAAGAAGAAGCTACCAATTGATTTGTCAAGCTTCAACTAGTTCATTCTTTTCTTAACTCTTTAATTTACCTTGATGTACTTTATAGATTTGATGCTAATATATATGATTATGAGTGAGTAGTTACTTTGTTGGGGCTAGGGTTGAAAGCCCTAGCTAAACTTGTATTAATTGATGTTTTAATTGATATTTGATGTTATTTATGATTTTCATCTTCATATGCTAATTCAAGAAGTGAATCCATCCATTCAAACTTAAGTACTTTGAATGTGTTGTATTTTTCATCCCATGAAAAAATGTTTAGGGAGTAGTTAACCTTGAGCATTGATAGCATGATAGCATCCTCTATGTCCATATGAAGGTTGTGACTTAAAATCACCTAGATCTAGGATTGGTTTGCTTGCATGATTATCTAAACTCAAAGTTTTATGCATCTATGAACAATGAATTGTGACTTAACCTGTAATAGGAATCGTTCTTAGATAGTTAATTCTAAACTTATCCGGTTGGAATTGATAACATTAAAGGAGTTTAAGCCTTTGTAGTCTTATCCAGATGCAAGGAGGGTAATTGGAAAATTAGAATAGCATCAATTATATTTGAACTTCAATATTTGTAAGGGAGGTTAGTGATAGACAATCCAACTCCTAACTTCATCCATTATATTACAAGTTTAGTTTACATTTGAACATTTATTTTAATTTGGTTCACCACTCTATCCAACAAACAATTTCACTACCACCACAATGCACATACTCACCCTGAGCCTAGATTTCCTTGTGAATTTAGGTTTGGAATTGTATATTAGCATATTCTAGCTCTCCTTAGGTTAACACTCTAGCTAGTGAAAAGAATCTAATCCTCGTGGGTTCGACAACCTTTCTTAAATCTATATAATATTACTTGTACCCCATATACTTAAGGGTGGTTATTTGGCTACTAGTTAGTCTTACAAATATCTTCGGAGATATCCTAATTATTATACGATTTACTTTCTTTGTAAGACTTATATTCTCTGCTTGTAATCTTCTATGTCAAGAGCTCCCTATTATCAATGAAAGCACAACTCAATTCTCTCCCAATTTGAGTTTTCCTAAAACATATATATATATATATATATAGGGTGTTGCTATTCACACACCTCTTTTCTCTATTCACACATCCCCTCTATTTTTCTATTATTTTAATTCAATTTTTTTTATAAATTACCCTAACTACCCTCCATTGTAATTTTGTCTCTTTTTTTTTATATATTTGGTAAGTCAATCATGAATCAATATAATAAATCAATTTTTTACCTATAAATGAAGGAAAAATAATAAATTTATTAAGTGGAATGAACTATATTATTAGACAAGGAATATGCTCCCCAGGTAATTATGTTCATCCACTACCTAAGATCGAGGTCTTGGGTTTGAGTCACCATGGGGGTAGGAGTGAAATCCTTTGATCCTCTTTAATTTAAAGAAGTAGGAAAAAAATTACGTTCTTCCAAATGAATCCAAATTGCAAAGATTTTCCAAGTAACACTAATTTTCTGCAATAAATATAGTTTTCCTCTCCACGCTCTGATTGTTAGGTAGAAAGGTATGGGATCTAATTCAACATTGTGAAGAGAATGTCAATCCAATAGCTAGTTGGTTATTTAGAGTAGTAGTTTACTTGAACTGAAATATATAGATGGTTGGTTAATGGGGTAGCAGTTACAAAACTATAATATATCAAATTGAATGGAATCTTGTGTAATATTTTATCCTTATCTTGTGAATGTCATTGCTGATTAAGAAGAAGAAGAAGAAGAAGAAGAAGAAAGAAAGAAAAAAAAACCTGATTGGCAAGACAAAATGCTATCTGTCAAAAGTCCAGCACTTAGTGTGGCAAAGTTTAGAGCTTAAATGAAAATCACTATGTGACTGAATTTGGGAATTTAGGTATATCATGCTGCCATACAAAATTGAAGAAAAGTATAAACATATCACCTAAACTAAAGGAGATCCAAAACCTCTTACATCTGCTTCAACAATGTTGATTCAAGATACCATTCCCAGTGTTTAGCTATTGTCCCACTGGTGGAATAAAGCATTCTATAGAGTGGTAATATGGCTAATTTGTTCAACCCTTAATTTAATCAATGTTTGGTGTAGTGATTGTTAACAATAAGGGTTTAGGATTTGGGAATGATTGACTTGTCAAATAGAATAAAAAAATTGTAAGAGATGGTAGCTAAGGTAATTTGTAAAAAAAATTGAATTAAAGTAATAAATAAATAAAAAGGGTGTGTGAATAAAGAAAATGGGTGTGTGACTAGCACCACCCTATATATATATATATTATCTAGAGCGGAGCTCCGCTTTGAAATTAAAGTGTGAAGTTTGAGTTTTTGGTCACTTTTCGGTCGCATATCCACATCTCGACCTTCAGTTTTTAGGTGCTAGTCTATAGATCATCTTTGCAAATTTTCAGCCAAATTGATGATCGTTAAGGTATCTAACTCGCTTAAACCAATGGACAAACTGAATCTGTCAACCTGAACCGTACTAGCTTTAAGGCAGTTATCAACTCGCATAAACCAATAGACGAACTAAATCTGTCAACCTAAACCGTACTAGCTTTAAGGCAGTTATCAATGTCTTAACGATCATTAATTTGGCTTAAAATTTGCATAGATAATCTATAGACTATTCTTAACGGTCGAGATGTGGATATGCAACTCAGAAGTGACCAAAAACTCGAACTTCACACTTTAAATTTCAAAGCTCTGCTCCGCTCTGGATAGGGATCTATATATATATATATATATATGAAATTAAAGTGTGAACTTCGAGTTTTTCGTCGTTTTTCGATCGCATATCCACTCGACCATTCAGTTTTTAGATACTAGTCTATAGATCATCTCTGCAAATTTTCAGCCAAATTGATGATCATTAAAGTATCTAACTCGTTTAAACCAATTGATGAACTAAATATGTCCAACCTGAACCGTACTAATTTTAAGGCAGTTATTAATGCCTTAACGATCATCAATTTGACTTAAAATTTACAGAGATGATCTATACACTAGTACCTAAAAACTAACGGTCGAGATGTAAATATGCGACCGAAAAGCAACCAAAAACTCGAAATTCACACTTTATATTAAAGCGGAACTCCACTGTTGATAAAATCTACACACACACATATATCATGTGCGAAGCTTCACTTTGAAATTAAAGTGTGCATTTAGAGTTTATGTTCACTTTTCGGTCGCATATCCGCATCTCGACTATTTAGTTTTTAAGTACTAATGTATAGATCATCTCTATAAATTTTCAGCCAAATTGATGATCATTAAAACATTGATAACTACTTTAAAGCTATTACGGTTCAGGTTAGACAAATTCAGTTCGTCCATTAGTTTAAGAGAGTTAGATACCTTAACAATTCACCATTATACACACACATATCTATATATATTGACAATTCACAATTACGTATTTTCCTTTAATAAAAAAAAAAAAACCTTCTAACCTAAGCTTACTGAATTACTATTAGTTAACTAGTCTTTATTACAAATTAATTCTACCATTAGCCAATTAATATTTGATTAATTCTTGATTATCAGTTGACAATTACACAATTGACAGTTACATTTTTTCCTTATTAAAAACAAAAACCTTCTAACCTAAGCTCACAGAATTAGTATTAGTTAAATAGTCTTTAGTACTAATTAATGATATCATTAGTAGTTTTCGTAACTAAATATAATTTTTTTACATGCATTTTACGACCACCACAACAATTAATGTAAAAATAGATCATTTTTGTTTTACATTTATTAACTGATTCACGTACAACTTGTTATTACTGTTTTTTGAATTAATTTGCAAATGTTACACAATGTGTTATCATATAGGTAAACCATTATACTTTGACTAAAACCATGTATGTCCTCATTGGTGTTACGAAGTTCTCTCTTGCATAATTAAAGTAATATAGTGTAATTTCCATCATCAAAGTGGTAATTACTTTCCATCGACATAATTTACTATAAACTACAACAAATGATGTACAATAAATAGGTTTACCAAACTAAATATATGCCATGTTATGTAATTTCCTTTGTGGGATATCTTCACAAATGGTGTATGAACTTTAGGCCGTTCTACACTTTGGTGTACCAACTTTCATGACTATCAGAATGGTGTATCAAGTTTGATCAAATCTTTCATTTTGATGTACGCCGTTAAATTTTCCGTTATCTTTCCTTTAGCTTTGTCAGTTTTTTTTTTTTTGTAAAGATAACGGAAAATTAATGGCGTACACCAAAATGAAAGATTGGAGCAAACTTGATACACCATTCTGATAGTTATGAAAGTTGGTACACCAAAGTGTAGAATGACCTAAAATTCATACACTATTTGTGATATTTTCCCTTCTTTTGTCGATGATGATAGCTTTACTAAACTAAATTTGTGCCTCAACAGTACTGAGGAAACACATTTATTACATCACAGGAAAAATGTCAGGATTAACTGTTGCATGTGCCTTTGCTCATATTGAATGTACAAATGGTCTTGCCTCTGGACTTCAAGATTTTCTACTCAAGTTTCTTTTCTCATCGAAAAAGAAAAGAAAAAAAACTAAAACTGTTCCATGTACAACATTAAGTCATTTTTTCATCCTCAGCTGAATTAATTAGAGTTTAAATTCACATTCTCTAATTTACAGTCCACATTTTTTTTATTTTTTAAGTTGAAATTTTTATAAAAAAAAAAGATAAAATATAAGTTACTAAAAAAAAATTAATTTAAAAAAAATGAAAACATAGGATGCTCGAATTATAAAATGAAGAGTGTGATATGAAACTTAATACAGTACGATAAAGGCTTAGAACATTTAGGACGTTAGTGATATCGGCATGGAGAACAAAGATAATGGCAAATAAGACTTCATTAAGTACAAAACAAATAAAAGTACTTCATTTATACAACAAGAGTTCACACTATATATAATAATCTTATGGATTTAAAACAATAGGGAAGAAACACAACTGTCTCTGCTTCCATCTAGTACTAACTACTACTTGTTCTAATTAAAGAACACACTCAAAACGAAAACAAAAACCCATAGAAAACAACTAAGACAAGAGTAAGATGGTTCAATATACAATACACTAGCAAAATAACATATGACCCGACTATATTGCGAGACGAGAGAATATTTCACTCGAGATGCCCATATTACGTACCCACAAAGATTTTTACTTAGGGTATGCCTATTATAGGGATGAAAGGAACATAGAAGCTAGAAGGTGCCAAACCCCACTCTGGCGGCAGAGGCAGATCGACGGTCTTGGATGAACCAAACTCGTTCTTGGCTTTACAAGCCGCCTGATCTTTGATACTCAAGGGGCATGATGTGGAGAAACCAAGAGGAGTGGAAATGGTGTAGGAGTTAGAGTCATGGGTCTTCACAATCTTGGATACCACGACCTTCCTCGTGACATAGAGCTGGTTTGTACCTCCAATAATCTTGGCAAGGCAGTGAAGAGCTGCGGGAGATTTCGAGTCGTTGGATGGAAGCTTAGCCTCGAAAGATCCGTCAGCTTCTGTGGTTGCCATAGCCAGCTTCTTGATTTGAGCACACTTCACTAAAACCTTAATACCTGAAAATGAAACCAGAAAACAGTTAGAATTGGTCTACTCTAGAAACGTCCATTAAAATGGTTCACACTTCACTACTTGGATATATAGTGTTTCCTCGAAAATCATAACCCAGAAAGCACGTTTAGCTCTCTCTTCTATGGCTTCCAAAAGTGCTTTAAAGTACATGAATATAAGTTTGGCTAGGCAAAGTGGAAGAAAACTATGTTTATATATAATTACATCCAAAGATATTTGAACCTGAAAAATCATAATTCTTATGGCAATCAAGGCAAGTGACTTTGGCCTTCAGAACTTGGCCATTGGAGAGCTCAAAGCTTGCAAGAGACAATGCAAAGAGAAGTGTTGGGAGGACCAAGCCGGAAAGAGCAGCCATTGGAGAAAACTACACACAGTGCAGAAACAAGTACTCCACAAACTTGATATGAATAAAAGATGACTCCAGTGCAGCTTATATAAGTAGAGAATCAGAACAAGACCATAATAAATGGAAAGTCCCAGTAGATGAGTTTTCTAGTTGGTGGTAATCAAATGCTTCCACCTATTTTCCCAACAGGAATTTATTACACCGGCCAGCTCAGATATTTTGTGGTTTTTTTCTTTCTTTCTTTCTTTTTGTTACCTACTTCATCAGATTAGATATCTGAGATATGTAACAATCTATGTACTAGTTAACAGTATGAGGTCGGACACAATAAGAAATGGGACTTTTCACCGTAGCTAGAGTCAAATATAACAAGATTGAGAATGAATTTTCTGATGATTTATTCATCTCAGAGCGAAGGTATATAAAGAAGTTTATAGGGATATAACAGGTAAGTACTAACTACGAAATAATTACAATATATTACAATATAATACTCCTAACGTTAAACTATGACTCACGCTAACACTCCCCCTCAAGTTGGCGCATACACATCAATCATGCCCAACTTGCTTAGTGAGTCATAAAATACCTTCCTGGAAACTCCTTTGGTAAGTATATCTGCAAGTTGCTCTTCAGATGGAACAAAAGGAAAGCTAATAATTTTGGCATCTACCTTCTCCTTTATAAAGTGACGATCAACCTCCACATGCTTAGTACGATCATGTTGTACTGGATTCTGTGATATGTCAATGGCTGCCTTGTTGTCACAATACAACTGCATAGTACTTTTGAGTTTGAAACCCAGATCACGTAACAGATTTCTCAGCCACAACAATTCACACACTCCGTGAGCCATACCTCTATACTCAGCCTCAGCACTAGATCGTGCCACAACTTTCTGTTTCTTACTCTTCCATGTAACCAAATTACCACCCACAAATGTAAAGTAACCTGATGTTGACTTCCTGTCTGTAATATTTCTAGCCCAATCTGCATCTGTAAAGCCACAAACCTCAAGGATATTGTTGTGTTTAGAAAACAATACTCCCCTTCCTGGAGCTGACTTCAGGTACTTTAAAATTCTCATAACAGCATCCATGTGACTCTCACTTGGGTTATGCATGAACTGACTCACCACACTCACTGCATATGCAACATCTGGTCTAGTATGAGCTACATAAATTAAGCGCCCAACTAACCTCTGATAGCGAGCTCGATCAGTAGGTACCTGATCTGGATACTCAGCTAAACAATGATTCTGCTCAATAGGAGTATCAATAGGTCTGCAATCCAACAAACCTGTCTCTGTCAGCAAGTCAAGAATGTACTTCCTCTGGCATAGGTAGATCCCTTCTCTCCCCCTGGCTACCTCAATTCCTAAGAAGTACTTAAGTTCACCCAAGTCCTTCATCTCAAACTCAGAGGCTAGCTGTCTCTACAGTCTATCCATCTCAACAGTATCATTGCCAGTGATTACCATATCATCCACATAAATAATTAGAGCTGTTACCTTCCCTTGTTGGTGCTTGAGGAATAAGGTATGATCTGAGTTGCTCTGTTTGTAACCAACATTCCGCATGAATTGTGAAAATCTTCCAAACTAAGCACGAGGCGACTGTTTGAGACCATACAGTGACTTTCTCAATTTGCATACAAAATCACCAGGAGAAGCAACGACATACCCAGGTGGAAGGCTCATGTACACTTTCTCAGCTAACTCTCCATGAAGAAATGCATTCTTGACATCAAACTGTCGGAGTGGCTAGTTTAAACTAGCAGCAAATGAGAGCAGAACCCGAATAGTGTTCATCTTGGCCACAGGAGCAAATGTTTCATCGTAGTCTATACCATATGTCTCAGTAAACCACTTTGCTACAAGGCGTGCTTTGTACCGATTCACTGATCCATCTGCATTATGTTTCACAGTAAACACCCAGCGACAACCTACAGCCTTCTTGCCTTGTGGTGGAGACACAAGTTGCCAAGTACTGTTCTTCTGCAACGCCTCCATCTCTTCCTCCATTGCCTTCCTCCACTTTGGATCCCCTAACGCATCCTGCACTCTGTTAGGTACTGATACAGCAGATATTTGATTCACAAATGATTCATATGACTTAGACAACCTCCTAGTGGACATCTAATTGGCTACGGGGTATTTTGATTTGGCTGTAAGAGTAGGTTCGTATCTTTTGGCTGATTGACCACGAGTGGTCCTATTTGGTAACACATATTGCTCAACATTAGACTCACTATAACTAGTACCAGTGGATGGACATACCTCAAATGAGTGATCTTCAGTACCAGGAAGTTGTGGGTCAGGGGTAGAAGTGATGGTAGGAGGGGCAGTTGTGTCTTCAACTGCATTCTCAATGATTGAAAATGGTGTCTGGATGTCTGGAGCTTCTGCTTCTGGAGATGATGAGCTGATGCTTTCAACTGGATCCGTCAAAATACCTCCTGCTTGTGTGACTTCCACTCCTCCATCTGATTCCTCCCCCTCTCCATAATACAGCTCTTCAAAATATAAATTCTCCCCCTGAAGAGTTGTATCCGAAGAGGAAAAATAACTCATGTCCTCAAAGAAAGTAACATCCATAGTGACATAGTACCTTCTGGTAGGTGGATGATAACATTTGTACCCTTTCTGATAGCCTCTGTAACCAACAAACACACACTTAAGTGCCCGGGCATCCAACTTAGACCTTTGGTTTTTAGGGACATGGACAAAAGCAACACAACCAAAGACACGAGCTGGAAGATTATGAAATGAAGGTAAGGAGACATGAGATGCAAGAACCTCAAATGGAATTTTTCCCTGAAGGACACTGGATGAAAGATGATTGATAAGATGAGAGAAAGCATATACGGCATCGCCCCAAAGATACTTAGGCATATGAGCACTAAAGAGAAGGGCATGAGCCATATCAAGTAAATGACGGTTTTTCCTTTCAGGCACACCATTTTGTTCTGGTGTTTGTGGACATGTAGTTTGGTGAACAATCCCATGGGTTTTGAAAAACTCTTGGAAAACATGATTAACATACTCTCCCTCATTGTCAGAACGAAGGACTTTAATGGTGCTATGATATTGTGTTTGAACAAGAGTACGAAAGGTTTGAAAAGCTGGAAATACTTCATCTTTGGTTTTAAGAAGAGCAACCCATGACAATCTCGTACAATCATCAATAAACAACACAAAGTATCTCATACCCAAGACCATGGGTTCTCTAGAAGGTCCCCAAACATCAGAATGAATCAACTCAAAAGGAGTAACACTTTTATTAGAAATACTAGGAGAATAAGTAGCACGATGACTCTTTGCCAAAACACATGTTTCACAATATAAAATAGACTCATCCACACCAATAAACAAAGTAGGCATGGTTTTTCTCATAAGACTAAAAGAAGGATGCCCTAAACGGCGATGCCACAACCAAATTTCACTTAGCTTATCAGAACTCGAAGTCAAAGCGGTGCGAGACTGTGCTCCTGGTTTCTCTCCTGCGTATGTCTGATCCAGATGGAACAACCTGCCCCTCAGATACCCCTGACCGATTATCTCCCTGGTGAGAAGATCCTGAAAAATCACATACATAGGATAAAAGGTTACGGAGCATTTAGACTCAGTATTCAGCTGGGGAACAGATATCAAATGGTGAGACAAGTCAGGCACATATAACACATTATGAAGTTCTAAGGTGGGAGTAATACGAACTGACCCTGACCCTAACACAGGAAAGGCCTCACCATTGGCATTGGTTACATAGGACACGGATGGGGAAGACAATTCAGTAAAATACGATTTGTCATAAGTCATATGATCGGAGGCACCAGAATCAATAATCCATGTATCAGAACCAACAAAGTTAGAAACCTTTAAAGCCATACCAATTTTACCTCGACCAGCTATAGAGGCTGTAGGAGTAGCTCCACCAGCCGTATGATGATCTTGGCCAGTCACTCCATAGAAATCTGGTTCTTGGACCAATTGAACCGCAGCTGCTTTCCCTTTGGGACGAAAACCTTGATTTTTAGGTTTAAGGTGTGGATGCAACTTCCAACAAGTCTCCCGAACATGCCCAAGATCAGTGCAATAAGAACATTGAGGACGAGGGCGGTTAGTAGAGCCTTGTGGGAAACCTTGCTGATGAAGTGGGGCTGAACTCTGCTGCTGAAGGAAAGGTGCCCGTGACTTGGCCTGAACGGCGAGGCTAGATACTTCAACCTGTGCATGTTTGACACTTTCCTGCTGAGACTCATCTTTGCGGATGTATGTAAAAGCTGTGTTCAAACTAGGAGGGTCTGTCATTCTAAGCAATTCTCCCTTCGCACTGCTGTGCTTCTCATCAAGCCCTCTCAAGAATACATGAACCCTTTCTAGTTCCTTCTCCTTCTGGTACCATACAAGATCTTCCTGATTCTTGATCTTGCAAGGACGCTTCTGATCGATTTCAACCCATACATTCTTCAGCTTGGTGAAATACACAGCTACTGGTTGCCCGTTCTGTTGCATACTAGCAGCCTTACACATCAATTCATGAACCTGTATAAAATTAGACTCATTGGTATACAGATCCCCCAATGTCTTCCATATTGTTTCAGCAGTATCACACTCTTCCACCAACTGTAAAACATCTTCAGTCATGGCTTTGAAGAGGAGAGCCATCACAGATCCATCATCATCCTCCCACTTAGCAAAGACATCCACATCTGCCTCACTAGGAGCTTTGGTTGTTCCATTCACATGCCTCATCTTGTGTATGCCACGAAGATGGACAGACATAATCTTCTTCCATGTTCGAAAATTGGTACCATTGAGCTTCGGACCACCAAAAGAACCACCATCTGAACTTCGAACAGAAACCTCAATCTTTTGACCTCATTGATCTTAGAACTCTGTCCTTCACTATCATCACCACCCATTGCAACAATACAGTAGTAAAATTACACAATCACAGAATATGCAGCGGAATGAAAGAGACAGAACCAAAAAACAGTATAACGTGCAGATTTTTTTTTTTTTTTTTTCAACCTGTTGCAGGTTGACCTGTTGCACGGGTTTACTGGTATGGGATGACTCCGGTCTGGTGTGAAGGAGTTCTCAGACTGAAGGAAGCACCAATGACACTGAAGCAAGCGCCGACGACGCCGGACTGGGTACTGAAGGAACGACGCCGGACTGGGTCGTTCTCGGACACGCGTCGGACTGGGTACTAGCGCCGACGACGATCTGGGCAGCGATGGCGTCTCCGGACGCGAAGGCGGCGAGGGCGGTCTGGGTGATGAAGCCTGGATGAGCGAGAGGGTGATGCAGCCTGGAGGACGGCGGCGACAACGATCTGGGCAGCGATGGCGTCTCCGGACGGGAAGGCGGCGACGGCGGTCTGGGTGATGAAGCCTGGATGAGCGAGAGGGTGATGCAGCCTGGAGGACGGCGGCGACCCGGCCTGGGTGAGCGAGAGAACTCCTTCAGTCCGACGCGGCCTGGATTGATGCAGCCTGGAGGATTGACTTGACAAAGGTCGGTCTCTAAAAAGAGATGAAGACCAGTCTTGAATTAAGGGTGGAGAACGACAAAAAACAACCCTAACAAAGGGGTTTGGTTTTGTATCAATTGCTCGGATTGAGAATGAATAAGAGACAAAGTCCTCTCAGATCTTTGCTCTGATACCAAGTCAAATATAACAAGATTGAGAATGAATTTTCTGATGATTTATTTACTCACAGCGGAGGTATATAAAGAAGTTTACAGGGATATAACAGGTAAGTACTAACTACGAAATAATTACAATATATTACAATATATTCTACTCCTAACGTTAAACTATGACTCACGCTAACAGCTAGCACACATTTGAACCTTTGGTCCTGATTGACACACTTCAAATTTATTTTACTTCAGTCATATGCTTTACTTAATTAATCAGCTGTGTATTTTCCATAGGTCAGCCCCAGTAGACTTAGTTAAGCTAAAATATGGATCCAGGAGAATATGTGCTCTACTCTGGGGTGTAGCTCATTCAGTCAAGTCCTAACAGTTTATATGGGGTAACTTCTAAAACATTGCTTTCCTGGCCCCTTACAACACAGATGATAGTGTTTATAATTTGCCGGTCCGTATATAAACAATTTCAACTTTTCAAACTACAAAAAGAAAGGAAGGGAAAAAAGAAAATTGACTAATGTAAATCATCATCATCCATCTGTAGCATCCCCAAAGAAGCAATCATATTTTTCAATTCAAGGAAAACAAAAAATCCCACACCCCAAATCCACCAATACATCGGATTTTAATTGGTGCACTACTCCATTATATATTCTCTCTCTTTTTTGTTTTTTTCTTTGGTGAAGGGAACATTAATTTCACTGGAGGCTGGTGGTTGATGTACCTTCTAACTTAGGTAATTTACCTTCTGCTCGTCGATGAAAGCATCGAACTGCAGCACTGTCTAGCTCATATATAGTCTCCTATACGATCTCTTATTGTCACACAACAATCTGGTAATCGATCGATATGGTCAAACCGAGCTCCTACTTAAGCATACTCCTGTAAGCAAAGCATGCATACTCCTGTAAAGATGGTCTTCAGGTTTCGGAAGCCTAGTACATAAATACAAGAAGAACGAAAAATATATACAAAAAGAATGAAAGAAGATATGAAGGTATTGGAATTTTTGTGAGATAAGAGACGAAAAGAAATTAGCTAAACAATATCAAGTCTAGCTAATCGCCAATCGTAGAGGGAAAAGATTTTTAACAACGACGAGCAGAATGTATATATCCATCTATTGGTAGAATATCTGTCTAGGTAGAAGCTAGCTTGTACTTTATTGATGGCCGGTTGGGCAACACTACGAGAAAATTGCATATAAGCAGGGCAGTACTGTCTCTGATCACCATCGAATAAAATATGAAATGTTTGTTGAAAGTCTGACCATCATCGAAGAAAATATGAAATGGTTGTTCAAGATGGGTTTCCTTCAGGCCAGACATTCAATATTAAATGACACCACAATTTTTCAACGAACGTACTCTCAACTAGAACACATCCTCTCTGATCCACCTCAATAACTCGATCAATATTATCGATCTCTTGGCTTCAATGTCATATCTCTTACAATACATCTGTATAACAGAGTTAAGAGGCACCCACCCATGTGGTGGATTCTACTGTATACTACAACTCGATCTCTTCAAATATCCTATATGCATGTGGTGTTAGCTAGTTCACGTGATAGAGGTGATCAGAGATAACTAGGACTCTCCATTGTGTTGTATGTTAAAAGCCGAAAGTTGCCATGACTAATTAAGGATATAGATTTGTCTGTAAATGGAGCTCAATAGCTTATGGTATATTTTATCACGCTCAAATGATGCTAGGACGCTTGGAGTCGAGAAAAAATCAATGGTACATTAACATATCCATATGATATATCCGGTATCTCAGCTCCTTACAATAGTAAATTAATCAGCTTCCTACGACATTCGTAAACCAACTCAAAATCAGGATGAGCTAATCTCTACGTACAAATGGAGCCAGTCTCCCACGGTATTGAATAAACTTATCATGACAAAACGACACTTTAACATAGCGTAAACGAACTATGGGGTCAATTGCAACTGATATAATTAATTACATTTGAATGCTTGTAGCTCTCAAGTTTAGACGCTCAACTTAAACTTAAAAGTTAAACTTAAAACCTTAAACAATGATGAGCCGATTTTCGCAAACGAATTAAAGATGGGGAGACATATTACGTAATATTCCATTACACCATCGACCATCAAACATACAAAATAATCCCAGCAATGATGCTGCGTACGTCGAAGAATACATTTTACGAGGATGAATAAATAGCATTCTTCAAGATCAGATCAATCTATAGAATTCAAGTTCATGCATATGAAGTTGAAGCTGAAAACGTTAACATGATATGAGCTGCACCACCGCAAAGGATAATAAATGAAAACGCGACACGGTTAGCAGCAGTAGAAGGGCACAACTAACTTGGGCAGGAATGAATTAATGCGATTTCCATTTTCCGGTTGTGGTCAGACCACTTTAATGGTGGAGGTTGAACGTCCTCGTCTACACGTCAAGATCTTATCTGTTTGCTTCAAGTTTTAGGATCATAGACCTGTATGCGTATGCCATTTATATATACATAACGGTCATTGTTTAGGTATAATATAATTACACGTTGGACTTGCCGGGCTACTAAATCCAATCCTAGATAGCGTACTAAAAGTATTAGCTATCTACTTAGAGATTCTGTAATGAAACTGTAGCGACTTGCTACCTAATACTTGCTTCGGCCATTAATTTACGCCATCACAGTCACCACCTAGTATGAAGTGAAGTTCTGTACCGAAGCAACGGAGTGAAGTCTGCACCTGAAGAACTATGTGTTGCATTTGCATCTTAAAGTCTTAAGGGAAAAAGATGCGGCCCAGAACTTCTTTCCATTAATAATTTTAGTTACCTCTATTTAAAAAAAATATCAGATTGGTACATGACGTTCACTCCCGACTCAACATAAGTATTTGGATCTGTTAACTTCATTACGGCGTCAGATAGGTGGCATATATTGAAGGGTAATTTCATCATTTCATATTTTATTCATTATTTTTTTCTCCCCTCTCTCTCTCTCTCTCTGTAAAACTTAACCATCCCAATCTTCAGGGAGGAGGAGGAAAATGAAGATATGGAAAGAGAAAAGAAGAAGATAATAGAGAGAGAGAGAGAGAGAGGAAAAATGCTTTTAAGAAGAAAAAAATAATGAATAAAAATAAAATGACGAAATTACCCTTCAACTGTCCGGCGCCGTACTGAGTTTATGGATTCAGATACTTATGTTGAGTCATGAACTAAACGTCAGGTACCAATATGATATTTTTTTTAAATTGAGATATCAAAGTTACTAATTAAAAAAAAATTGAGTATGGTTCGCATTGTTTTCCTCCGGTCTTAAAACTGTCTTGTTTCAGCTTTAATATTCACATGCTCGGTTCCAATATTCGACTCCATACATGATGTGCCGTATAACTGGAGGCGTTGAAACTAACGATTCCGCTGGAAACAACTTTGGTAACTACCTTTGACGACATTAAACTGGTTTGCCTAGGGATACATTAAATGTATAAGTGCACCATTTGATTAGCAGAGTGGTTCAAGCTTCAATTAGAATGCTCGTGATACAGGAAACGTATACAACCAGTTAGAAAACCAAAAAACAAAGCATAAACATATCAACACTACGACATTTCAAAATGATTATCTATAGGCTTAATCCCGATTTGTTGTCTTAATAAAACTTGTGTTAGAGCTCCATACAGAAAATTAATATATCAAATCTACCTGAACAAGGATAATATACCAAAAACAAAAACAAAAACAAAAAATTTGTACAACCAAAAATCACGAGGAAAAAGCACGACGACCAGGCTTTAATGAATCAAGGCAGGCGCTGACGCTCACGTTTTATACTAAAAAGAAACTACAACCAACTCAAGATCAGAGTACGCACACATGACACGTAGAGAGACAGTTGGGACAATGATCACAAGCCCAGAAGGGAAAAAAAAAAAAAAAAGATATGTAGAAATCTGCACGAGCAACAAAATCAAAGTCCTGCAAATCGAGAGAGCAACTGAAGAAGGCTCAAAACTTTAGGTACAATTTTCCATGCATCTGATGGTTTTACACAGAATCATAGATAGACTTCATCACCAGTTCACCACACAGAAAAATGTACTATTGTTAACAACTCATTTACTCAAGTACTTCTTAGCAACTTCTAAAGTGCATGCACTTGATGAATGGTCCCATAGTGTTACACGTACCTCAACTAATCATATACTCCAAATGATTTTAACTGTTAACTTCAGACTTAACCAAAAGGAGAAACACCTATATTCAATTCAGCAGTCACAGTAATAGATAGAAACTCTATCAATTCTATTATAAGTTCGACTGATTGACATTAAAGAATGAGTATAACTGATATAGATTACTGCAACGAATTCTAATATCTCCCCCTTAGCATACTACTTCAATACGAGTCCTACAATGGTCCAGAATCTTTCATCTCCAAAATAATAACACCATATGAAAGTTATGCATGAGAATGTATAGCGACACGTTTCTCAAGTTACAATAAGACAAAAAATAGAAAAGGAACATACATATATTACAGACAGACAAACAGATATTATTCAGCAGAAGTGATAGATGAAGATACCCACCGCAACAACTTTTCCTCCACATGAAGCGTGAAAATTTGGCAGCTGAGCTGGAATCCATCATTAGTTAGTGTCATTTCAGAATCTGCACCGAGCATGCCTAAACAGGACAAAACAAAAAATAAACACACAATCTAGGCCTCAAATTTGTCCTTTATTTGCACCAATCTTATCCTAGAATATGTGCTAAATCTAAGTGGCTTACTAAGCCTCAACAAAATGGAGCAACTGCAGTACAGAAGATACACTACACTTTTCTTTTCTCAATTATTTTCTTATGGGAGTTAACAGCTTTTTGATGGAATTTGGAATGATCCCCTCTACTAAGGATGTCCAAGGTACAATACAGTATCTCCATCGATACCAATCCGAACACTCAGTTTAGACCGGTACTACTCTTAGGAATTTTAGGACCTCATGTGTTCCACCACACCCCAAAGGTCCAAGCTGAGAAAGTGATGCAACAGGTCTATCAACTTGCTTCAGCCCTTGCAGGTTTGTCTCTAAATTGACATTGATGCTTAAAGGTTCCAAATCCAAGCCGACTCACCATAGTACCTCATATTACATGGTTTACAGCTGTCCAAGATATCCCGAGATCGCAAATGCCATTACAACATCTCAAAGCAAAATTAGAATAGGAAGCAAGGAGTAATACTCTGAATATTTGTTCTACAGCCAACTAACAGTATTTCCTATGAGAAATGTACCACAACTTGAGAGCAATTGAAATATAATGATAAAAGATAAATAAATAAATAAAACTGTGGCGTGCACTCGGGCCCTTTTTTCTGGGCATTTCAACTAAATTTAAAGTATTACTCGCACCTTCTTAACACAGTGACACAGTTAATAATAACTGATATAGTTACACCGCAAAACCATTATAGTCACTATACCTTGCTATCTAAAATATCTCGAATACGTTTGATAAACATAATGAGTTGTCACTGCATTCTGCTTGTTTATGGATCAAAGAATTGCTATTTTTTATTAGAAGAAACAAATACTTGATCAGAAGACAATAACTATTTACAGGAGGTGGTATGGAGTTTAGTATGGAGAGACGGAATCTACAAAATCTAAGAAACTCTAAGAAGCATATTCAAGAGCAAGACACCCTGAAGACAGGAAAATCAGCCTCGCTCCACAACACCAACCAAATTCAAAAATAATAGAAGAGAGGAGTAGTCCTAAAGCCAACTCTAAAGGATTGCCATAAATCAGACCAAAACCACATTCATTCCAAATCTTTGACCACTCCCAACTCTGTATAATCTTAAAGAACTCCTGCTATGATCCATCAATGAAATCCAATAAACTGAAGTGGATAGAACAATGTGCTGTTACATACAAAATAAGAAGAGAATATGAAAGGTTATGTATCAAAACCGGAAATGCTACACATTCTTTGATTACCCAAGCGACCATTTTCATGAAGATAAACTAGAAAATATTCAAAACAAGCACAACGTGGATCCAGAAACTATTTATTTGATTTCTTGGATAAGCCCATCTTCAAGAATGTTTTCTGGGGGAAGGAGCATAATGGCACAAGGTTCATGCAAAATCATGAATATGCTTCAAGATAATGACATAATGACATAAGTACTTCAACATTGCAATATTCAAAACCAATTTCTTTTGTTAAAAATAAATAACTGAATAGATATAAATAAATAAAATAAAAAACAATTTCTCATCCATTTGACCTAAATCTTGATATCAGTGCAAATTACTAGTATAGAAGATTGAATTGTAATGCAAATTGTTATTTCTCACACATTCGGTTTTGGATTTTTCTTTTCCTTTTTCCTTTTTTCTTATTACTAGATACAGCCGTCGTAGCCCATCTGAAGTAGAAGGTTAGTAATAAAACAAAGTTGTAGCACCAATCCGAATTCAAACCCAACACCTATAAAACTAACCAGTAACCTCAATCATCAATTGCAGTGCACCCAACAAATATTGGAACTGATTTTTGAATAGATTCCTTAAAGCAATAGAACGTGATAAGACAGTAATTATGATGATCTCAGCCCCTTTTCCCCAGAACTGATAATTTTCAGAACTGAAAGAAAAGAAGGAACTGGAATCACCGATAAGCTTGTGTTATCTAACTTGGATGAGTTCTAGGACCAAAAAAAGAACAAAAAGACTGGGACAAGTTGTAATCAGATGAGTTCTAAGTCACGTAAAGAACAACCAAACAACTTAACTCGATGCAACACTTCATCTACTCAACTATGGAACCAGCCAATATTCAATCTGCAATTTGGAAGATTCTGATTGAAGTATGAATTTTAATTGGCAGAAGTTGCCATTAACAACTACCAACTTAATTCCACAACGCAAAAGGCTGCCTACATCCAAAAAGTATTTTCTAAGGTACATCACATTAACTTTGAGCAATGAAGTCTTTACATCAAAAGCACAATATCCCACTAGGAAATAAATAGGCCTTAGAAAATTCTAAATCTTTAGAAAGAAACAAGTAAAGTAGTTTATTGTTGACAAACCACGGTGGTCGGCCAACATCATCAATACTTAATTCTTTAAACAATACATACTATTTGATTATCCGCACTGAATGTTGTTGTGAATGAGAACAGAACTACCCGTAAATCAGTCAGTCCAAGAAACTTGTGACAAGCAAAGATTTTCAGTTCATGATTGAAAACAATTAACTTGGCAAACCACTATTACTCTTATTGCATTCATTAATGTTTGATTAACGGACTAACAAACAGAAATACACAATAGCTAAAGAACTAAGCAAAAACCGAAAAATCCTAACTCAAGATCACTATCCTTTCCCCAATATATACTAAATTTCCCTAATGGCACTGGGGATAATCAAACACTTAAAATATTGACTACTCTTTAATCAAACAAACTCTAAATTCTTTTCCAAATAAAAAAGAGGAAAAGTTGAAAAGAGTCGTTCTGAATCAATCAAGAAAACCTGTTCGACGCCACACAGCATTGCGAACCCGTCGGAGATCTCTTCCCTTCAAGGTCCTTCCCACGCCTTCCAGAACCGAGCACGCCAGCATCGGCGAGTGAGCGGAGCTTCTGGCCACAATCTCGTGCGGCGGCAGCATCTCGCCGTCGTCGTCGTCGTCGTCGTCGTCGTCGTCTTCCTCGTCGACGACGGCTTCCAATTCGTGCTGCTTCCTCATCGCACTGGCCAAAGCCGGTATGTTCACCGGCGCCGATTGGTACTTGAGCGACGAGGAGAACGACCGGTGATGATCCTGCAGCGGCGGCGGCTTCGGAATCGTCGGAATCATCTGCGCGTACGACGGCGAAGACGAGGAGGACGACGAGGCCGAGGCCTTGTGGTAGAAGTGAGAGTTGCTCCGCGGATTCGGAGAGGAGGATTCTCGTTCGGGGAGAGCGGCGAGGATTCCGAAGCTTTCCGGCTGGGAGAAGCCCTTGTGGTGGCGGCGAGGGGTTGAGGATGCGGAGGAGGGAGGGGTGGAGTGGTTGTTGTTGTTGTTGTTGTGGTGGTGGTGATTGGATTCGGCGGCGAAGTCGTTGGTCCACAAAATATCGTCCTCGGTGAGCTCGTCGCCGACGTCGGGGGAGGAGTTAGGGTTGGTAGTTGGAGGGGCGTGGGGGTACGCGCCGAGGAAGCGTTCGGAGGGAGAGGGTTTGTTGGGGCGGTGGGGGCGAGTCGGGTTGGGAATGTCCATGTGACGGGTGTGGGTCGCGTCAAGGGAATCGCGATGTCATGAGAGAGATAGAGACAGAGAGAGAGAGAAGAGGTGGTGGCCTGGTGGGGGTTTGAAAGTGAGGGGTGGGGAGTGAGAGAAGGGAGAGAGTGATAAAAATGATTAACTTGGTGACGTGGCATCAAAAGAGAAGGGAGTGACGTGGCCTCAAAAGTTTTGGGATTATTTTTAGGCAAAGTTTTGGATAAGAGAGAGGCGTCGGGGCGGTGAGATAAGCTGCGACATAATCGTCACCGTCTCACGGGAGAGCAGTATTGGGAAAACATTTTTTTTTTTTTTTCCACTCTGATTATAAAAAGGGCCTATTACAAATAAGGTCATGTTTAATTTTTTTTTTTTTTTAATTTAAAGAGATGAATGTTATCCTATACCCTTCACATCAAGGCAGACCTACAATATGTCACCACAGTCTTCAAGTATGGATTTTCACAAGAGATTTACAGATCGCGCGACCAGTAATGAGTCTCATCTTTAATGAATTCATGAAGTAGACAGTGTCTTCTTCAAGATTTATTATAGTCAACATCCATTCATCCAATAACATCTTTAAAGAAAAAAACAAATAAAATTCACATTTCAAGACGATAGACATTGAGTCAGCAACATACCAATTTCAGAATGCATGTATTAATATATGAATATTACATGCCCAAAGTTATATGGCAACAAAATAATTTGGCTACGCTTTGCTCGTTTCGACCTATCGGCTATTGCACAGGAACGCTTAATTGGATTGCCACACCAATGGAACCAATATCTATAGTGTCCATAAATCCAACCATGTCCACCATCTTTGATTTTTTTTTTTCAACACACCATAAAGGCTAGGTAACTACAAATCAAAGAATGCAACATTAAACCACAACTTTTAGAACATTTATAAACTTAAATTCCAACTAAAGCCAGTAGGTTACCTATATAGATGCATATGCAGCTGCCCGATACTTCCTTCATGATAACAAAGAGTACTATCTTGTTTACTCACAAAAGTTTTGGACGCATGTCTGAAAATATTTTCATCGAAGTTTCAGACAATTGTGTTCCCATTTCTCAGAGTTTCTTTGGCCCAACTGCATATCACTTTAAGGGATGGAGGAATAGTTGGTGGCAATGATGCCATGTCTAGATCTTCCTCATCATCATCTTCTTCTGCTCTTTTTCTCTTCTTCATTCCTTTACTCTTTGATGCCATCTCTTTCTGTAACTAAAAGTGGTACAAATTATTAGGGACAAGTCCTTTGCAAGAATTAACTTCAAGTACATTTAAATCAAATTAAAAGTAGTATTTATTACCTTAGACTTTGGTGACCGGTGGAAAAATTATTAGGTTTTGAGGCTAGGCCACATAAGTCTCGATTGCATCACGAACAATCACTATTTCATCTTTGATTGGAAATGGAAGCTTAGCTTCATCCACCAGAGAGCGTACAATTGGTACATGATATGCTAGAGGTAGCAGTCAATTTAACCCTGTAAAATTTCATCGTTAGTATATGGTAAATAGGGATTGTTCAAGCCGGGGATTGAGAGTACACCTGTAATTGCATAAACAAATAAAGAATTATGTATAAATATAAAGTATTATTTACAAAGATAAAACAAAGAACAAGAATATATACAAGTAAATAGAAATAAATATAGCACAAACGCAAAATCTAAATAAAAACTAATTCTAACACAAAACTAACTAGAAAAACACACATGAACTGAAACTAAAAGCCTAGAAAATAAACCACGAATTCTTTTAAGGTATTTTCAGATTATATTTGAAATATTTACAAGTACGAAAAGCTAAAAACACAAATTTATATACAAGAACACATATCACGAAATCAAAGAAAGGTTTTGGGGGTTTTTGTAATGGAAATTTCAAAAAACAAAAACAAAGAAAAACATTGAAGATGAATGGAATCATGAATAGGAACTTTGAAAATAATTTATCCACCACAATTCAAGATCAATTTGTTACATGCATCCTTAATCCTTTACTAATACCAAGAAAAGTTATCAGCCAAGAACAAAGTTAAAAGCAAACAATGTCCCTTATTTTACTTCCCTTTACACAATTGACCAAGCAAAGCACCTAACCAATATATTTTGAAAACACGTCTTACACAATCAAAGCAATCATGCAAACTCAAGTTTCAAATCATTAAGTTCATGTGAAAGTTTGGTTAATAATTATGCAAATCCAAGTACACAAAGCATGTCAATTCAATGCATAAACAATCTGATTTCGACTTATATCCTAAGCCTTTACTACTTATTTGAATTAGGATTACAAAGCATAAATCTAATTACTAGCTCCAATTACATGCAATCACTCTATGTTTCGAACCAAAGAACAAAAACATATAAACGTTTTCTTTAAATCAAAATCAGATTATCTTTTCATATAAATGAAACACACAAAGATCAAGACCACATAAACTAATATTACATTGAAAAGAGCATCAAAATTGTTCCAAAAATAAGATTATGAACTCATGATTTAAATTTACCCAAAGAAAATAAAAGGCAGAATTCTCTATCTACAATTACACATAGCCGTGAAGATATGATGATAATGGTGGTATGAACAACCCTTGATTACGTCTCAAAGTTCCAAAGCAGCTCCAAGGTGGCGGCACAAGGTGGTGATCACGGTTAGGAGGGTGGATGGCACGGCTAAGCTCCTTGAAGATGAGAAAATGCAAGATGACTAGAGAATTGAAAGAAAATGGAGAGAGGAAGAAGATGGAAAATTGGATGATGGAAGGTATGAAAAACGTCCAAATGAAGGGGGGGTGTATTTATAGGCCAAAAATGATGAATGGAGGGTGGAGATGAACAGAAATGAAGGTTAGATATGTTAGACAAATATGTATACACAAGTTGTATATCTAGCCTACCAAAAATGACTTATAACGCCCAAAAAGTCTTCCCACTTGTCATAAGTGGGAGACAAATTTTATCTCCACCGAAAGTTCAGATTTTGCCCATGACTTCTTCATAAAAAATGTTTCTCCATGAATATAAATCATCTTGGTAAAATTGCAGAGGTTTTGGAATAGTGGGTTGGCCGAAAATGCTTTCAGAATACGTTCACGTCCGATTTACAGTTTTCGTCTTTTAGTCAGAAATTTGGACCGGTCTTTTGAAGGCATTCCGCTTCTATCTGGCTCTTATACTTTTCATAAGAAATGTTTTTTAGGATGTCTAGAATGGATATACAAAGTTTCAGCTCATTTGGAGTTCATTTTGTCAGGCAGCCGTCCTTCTTCCTTGCTTGACTTGGTTTCTCCTAACCGGAGTAGGAAAATGTGTAAAATTGACCTTTTAGTGCATTTCCATTTTTCTCCATCAGTTCTAGGTAATTATGGGCCTAATGCTTATTTCATCTTCATATACTCCAATGTATCTAAAAATAGAAATTGAGTTAAAAATTGATTCGGTTAAGGAATTAACTAAGCAAAATATGAGGAATTAACTACTAAAATATCACATAAAATGCTCCTATCAGTACGCACCTATTTTAGTCACCCAATGGAATATTATGAATTGAATATTATGGATAAGCTAGTTATTGTTTTCACCATTGACTTCCGTAATTATAGCTACAACATTATCAATTGAACCTGAAGCCAATTGACACTCTTTCCCAATTGTGTATGAAGACCCGAAATTTAATTTAAATAAATTAAATGTAATTCAATATTTGTTCAATAATATGAATTATGAATTGTGGGCTTGCTTTATATATCGTTGTGTGAGGAAAGGGGTTACGAACGAATTTTATTTTCAAAACGAACGTTATTTAGGGGGTCGTGAAAATTGACTTTTTATACGTTCGAAATTTAGAAAAACTTCATTGAAGAAAGTTGTAGAGATCGTATCGACGATCTCATGCATATGTGGAACGCAGCATTTGGAGTTCGTATGAATAAGTTACGAATTTTTGAAAATTGGATTTTTTCTATAAATAGCAAGAAAAATCTGATTTTTCATTTCAGTCCCCCCTCCTCTCTGCTCTCTCTCTCTCTCGCGCGAAACCCTTCCCCTTGCTTGCCGACCAATCGACCCGACCCGATGCCACCGGCGCCATCGCGCCACCTCCGGCCACGACCCGACCCTCCCCGCGTGCGTCCCGAGCCGCCCAGCTGTCCTGTGCTGCTCCCAGGCCCGGATCGAAGTGGCCATTAGTCCGTGCGACCCGACCCGGCCAGAATCCTTCGACGCCGGTGTTGCACGGTCCGATTGGTTACACTTTTGGGTTGTCCTCTTCCTTTTGATCATCCCCATATAAGCCTTGGATCACGATTTTGAGTGTGGAGCAAAAGATCAATAGTTGAAGATTTCGACGTTTCTGATTCGATCTGGAAACTGATCGAGGGCCGAGATTAATCCCACTTCAAAGCTCGATCTAGGACGATATAGACCTTATATCGAAAAAAGTCAGGTATTAAAGTTGTTCATAATTTCATTTTTAAGAAGTTTGTAGTTGACAATTTTTGCATCTGAGGTGATTGACCAGCGTTGACCGTCATCTGACCGCCGCGTGTGGTGGCGCGTCGGACCATATTTTGAGTTTATATTATCTGGACGATGATCTATACATCCATACAAGCGTTTTGATATATAACATGGTCATGTTAGAAAAAGTTGATAAATAATGGATTTACGTTTTGAAGTTACTATTTAGGGTTTTTACATTTTATCTTCGGTTTACAATTTACGGAGATCAGAGCATCGGTTTTACTTCAAATTTTAATATGATGATCATATGACTATCCTGATGACTTTGTGTGGTCACGGGTGAAGATTCGACCGTTGGATCTTCATATAATTGTAAAACAGTGATTCAGGAGGCCATTGGTGAAGATCCGTCCGTTGGATTTTCGTATAATTTTGATAGGATGTTTCCAAAGGCGATCCGTGAGGATCTAACCGTTGGATCATCGTTTACGTTTATTTCATGCTTCGTTGCTAAGTAAAGACCGTACTTGATTAGGTACTTGACGGCTTGAGTTGACAAGAACTTGGATTATTGTGATTTGTATTTTAATTGAAGACGCAGCGGGAGTTTCGAGGTAAGTAAAACTCACGTGGTTCATATTACGAATCGAGTGCTTTAATTTATTTATTTTTTCGTAATTGTGTGAAAAATATTTGTGGATTAAATATTTGTTTTTAAAATCACATGGACTAGATCAACTACGGTTCATAGGTAAGTAAAATGAATTTTAATTATACAAATGAATTTCACGATTTTCTTGTGTGAACTATAGATGGTATTAGTGGTCATCCGTAAGTGGATGATTACATACATAAATATTTATGGGGAATATATATATATATATATATATATGGGTGGTGTGTTGATATGTGATGATATGATTAAGTTGGAATGATGATTTGGATTATATTTCAAATGCTTAAATTTCATAATAATATTATGTATCTTGGATGAGTTGATTTCATTGTGTGAAAATATATTGTTGTGCTCATTTATGGATTTAGGGTCAATGTAGTGACCGGTATGGAGGAATCGGAAGCTCTAATCCTAGGTGGATGATGGAATACGATTGGTTGAGTGAGTTGGATGTCACAACCCTTGTCGGGTAATGAGGCAAGATTAAGTACGAGTATCGGACGTTCTAAATATGTATATATGTATATATATTGATGAAATACGATAAAGATAAATATGTCGGATGCCATAACCTGAGCCAGATGACGGGTTACGATTCAGTTAGAGCTCTAATCTGTCAACACCGTATTTTTATAAATACGATTTCGGGGTTTTGAGAAGAAAGATGTGAGTTAGGGTTTTGTGTTGATTTGTTGATTTTGTGATTGATTTTGAGATTGTTGGTTCCTTGTGGATGTTGAAAGTGTTGTACGTTAACTTGGGTGAAAATGATTATGAATTAATTAAACAACCATTCTTTCTTTTTACTCATACGAGTTTCAAAAGCTTACTGGGTTTTGTGTTGTTGCAATCCCGGTACACTATACAATTGGTGTAGCGGATATTCCGGCAGGTCAGGATAATCAGGGAGGTGACTGTGCTGTTTAGGAGTTGCAGCATTTATTTGTTTTCATTTAAGTTGTGAGGTTTGTTATGCTGATTTAGAGCTTTAAAATTTAATTTGTGATTGAGTTGTAATAATTAATTGAGACTAAATTCGGGATTTGAAATTAAATTGTGTGGTGAGGTTATTAAGGAAAAAGAAATTTTCAGGATGATTATTTTGAGTTGTGTTAATTCATGTTTTGGATTTTGAATTTTTATTCGAAAATTCAGGGCGTGACATTGTGTGTGCCTAAAAATGATAAAGTGTTATATAATGAGATCTGCATAAATAGTAGAATGTATGACATAGCAGCATAAGACATCATCTAACTTAACAATATAATCATTCAATGCAGAACACATTTACAACTTAACCCTTCTGGATTTCCAGCTCAACAATAATGGGACCATTTTGCTCAACCTTCGTAGTAGCATTCAAGTTCACACCACTAATGGGATTCACATCTTTCACAGGCTTCTCATGAAGTTCTAAATCCAAGACAAACTGGCTGTGGTTGGAATCAGCTTTTCAGTTGCCTTGGCAACTTTCTCATGTATATTTGAACAGCTTCCTCGTTCAGAACCCACTTCCTTGTCAATGGTGGAAACTTTAGGGGACTCAGTTTACACTACTTTCCTATTTAGCTTCGCTTCTAACCCCTTAAACCTCTCCTCTCAAATTGCTCATTCTTTTACCATTATCTTTAGAACACTCAACCTCACAATATGTTCAACACTTTGTTTTTGGCCTTTTGGGAGGTTAAGTATACAGCTTTCTTCACATTTATTTCTACTCATCTTACTATTCCAGTATTTTCAGGATTTCCTAATGCTAAGGTCAACACATCATCTGCACCAGAAGTGCTCAACTCTCCGTCAGCCTCCATTTTCTTCAAAACAGTATGAAAAATATAAGTGGTTGAGGGCGAGCTATAAACAGGTAGTGATGCTATAACATTACATTCAAAATGACTTTTCAAAAACCAAATAAAAACAACTTACAATTTTTTTGGTCTTCTCTACTACTGAAGGATCTTTAAACCCACCATTCTTATCCTGACGTGCTTTGATCCACATTATTGCATGATGAAGTTCAAATTCAGCCATAGTTTCAAATTACATAAATTGATTATACTACTAGAATAAGTGAATCAAATGACATGTATCAGTGGATTTTTATGTTGTCTGAGCGAGTTCATCGAACGACATGTGTTAAACCTATCATGTCTGTTCCCCTCAGCCAACACATAGCCATAAACTGAAACTTGCAAAATTTCGGACAACACTTGCAATGACATATGTTGTCTGGAAAACCCAAACCAAATAAATAAATAATTAATTAATTTTCAATTAATTTGTCTGGTCGAAAATTAAAGTTTTCAGCTCACCCTCGCTCTCAGTAGCATTAAAGTTTTCTGAAAGCTATCTATAAGTTCAAGAGCATTTTTGGCTAAGTAAAGTTATCTCTAAACACTGTCAGCCGCTCTGGCCACCATAGGTTCTCTCTCTATAGGTCACAACTCTTCACTCTTCGCTCTTCATCTATTTATATATATATATATATATATATGTTTGGACCCAAAATGAGCATTTTTGGTGTGTCTTGGAGAAATTGAGCCAAAGACAGTGGCTTAAGCTATGTATTGTTGACAAGTTCGAAATATATTATTTAGAGGCTAAATAAAGCCTACTATGGAAGATTATGCGAGCTACAAGAAAAGGAAATGATGGAAGCATGGAAATGAAAAGTCAACTTTAGCACATTTTCCTACTTCTGCTAGGAGAAACCGAGCTAAACAAGGAAGGAGGGGCGGCAGACTAACCAAATGAAAACTAAATGAGCTAAAACTTTCCAGACTAATTCTAGACATCCCAATGATCATTTCTTATGAAGAGTTCCAGAGCTATTTATGAGTGGAAAACCTTCAAACAATCAGTCCAATTTTCTGCATAAGCAAAAACTGAAAAATTGGACCTGTAAGGAGTCCAGCAGCATTTCCGGCCCAACCACATGGAAATAAATTCTGAAATTTTACCACAATAATCTGCATTCATGGTGGATCATTTCATATGAAGAAGTCGAAGGCTAAATATGCGTTCTTAGTGGAGATAAAAATTAAAGGAATGAAGGAGAAGAAAGTGCTCAAACCACTCCAAAATCCATTAAGTGTTTAAGTGCTCTCACCTAACAAATCCATTAAGTGTTTAAGTGCTCAAACCTAACACACTATGATTTGTTTAAAGGCCAAATAGTGTTGCTTGGATGCCTATATATAGAGGCTACAACAAGTATCATCTCACCAATTCATTCATCAAAACATCTATAAGATGATCTATGTTTTCTCTAGAGCAACCTCTCTAAGAGCAACTCCTCTCATTCTCTTTCTCTTATCGGTGATCACACTCCAAGTTCTAGTATCCTTAGGAGACAACTTTTAGTACCACCAAACCCTCTGTCAAAGTGCTTTGGTCCTAGTCTCCTCGAGAGCTGACTGTAGTACCACGACCACAACGGTTACAGAACCAGCCAAGCAAGGGTAACGCCCTCGCAAACTAGCCAAGCTAAAGTCACGCTTTAGCAAGTTCTCCTCACTTCCTAATGGTTTTCGCTCTGCTCGTTCTACAACATCAAGTATCGATTGTGATTTTGAAGAAACTCAGCAAAAGTCCTCGCCATGAGGCACAAAGAATCCCACGACGAGGTTGGTGCTCTCCTCGTCCACAATCACTCAGAAGAAGTTAGGTCAAGGGATACCCCTGACCACCGCACCCGAACGGTACTGGCACGCCCACGCAAGAAAAGAGACTGTTGACCAGCTTAAGAAAAAACTGGAGCCAAACATTTTGGCACGCCCAGTGGGACAGTAGCTTTGTAAGGGGTTGTGAATCATAACAGAATAGGTGAAGTCTCTTTTATTAATATTGGCCTAAACACCTTATACCTGCCTAGTTTAGGTCCCTTAAGGTTAAGGGCAGCTTTTAATAACACTTGTTGAACTCTCTTCATACTTATGACCTTTCTCATCTTTGTAAGTATAGCCTATGTGAAATGGTGTCTAGAAAGGGGACAACGTTCATGACAGGTTCTTGAATCCAGAAGTGCGTGCAAATGGGCCTAAACCACTAAGTGGGAGTAGCTCATGCCAAAATAGATTCTGCCTCTCTTGTTTGTCCTCCCCAACCTGGCCATTTCAGTAAGGTTGCCCAAAGAATTTGAAAGAAAATTTGTGTCTAGGCTACTATACTTGGCTGCATGTCTAAACCTTGATTCACAATGTCTTATTGAATTCAGCTACTTTTTCAATTCAGACATACAATACAACATACTACCAGATATTCACCATTGGGAAGTCAGACGAGAACCCTTACCAAAAGGTTTACGTCAATTGCCTGAAACACAAGACCTCCAGTTACAGACTGCACTCGCGTGCAGACTGTCGTGGTCTTTCGGAAGAATTAGTAATTCAAAGATTTTCTCTCCACACGCCATCAACAGAGATGATGACCGAACTGGGAGAAAGTCAACTACCTGCTACTGAGGGCAAGGCAGTTCTCACTACCCAGCCTAATAAGGCCGGAGGAGCGTCTGATACCACCAGGGTAACTGAGGATGAGGTAAAAGCAGATATTTTTATACCCATCCCTATCCTAGAAAATGCTAGCCTGGAAGCGCAACTTAACATCATGCCAAAAAACAATAGTACATTCTGGACAAAGACGGCTAAAAGATTTGAGGAGCAGTGACGGATGTCCAACAATCTGATAATGAAAGTCAGACTGGAGATGGAGTGCAATATGGAGCTGTTGCAAGGGCATATAGACCACACATCACGACAAGCGCAGGAGCAACATGAGCAGCTCGTGACCTTGATAAATGCCCAAGTTGTACAGACTAAGGTTGTTCTCACAGAAGTCGTGGCTATTAGCAGTGATGGATCCAATACCGCGATCCAAGTTGCCATGCAAAAAGCTGAGATGGATCAGGTAAGAGAGGTCCTGAATAAGGTGTTAGGGGACCCTAATGCTATTCTAGGGTCCCTCAGCCAGCTTGCAGGGTCAGCCAAGTACATACCGCCAAATGCTCGAGAAAAAGCCGGCGGCAGCACGGCCACATCCACTCTAACTGCAATTGCCGCATTAGCTAGGGGTAAGGAGACTACTCCCACAACGGGTGGAAAGAATAGCGCCATGCCGTCCATCAAGCAAGGGACCAGGAGTTTGAAAATCAATGAGGGAGCCCTTGTTGACAATATCCCGTCTCCCTAGTATAACAGCGACGGAGTTGAATACGTGCATTATGACCAGCCTCCAATGTGCCAACAAGCTGGAAGTCCAACAATGATCACCACAGGCATGAAGGGTCAGCCAGCAGTGGGTTTTACATTATAGATGTCGACCCCACCCAAAACAACCCCTGGAGGAGGTATATCTTTGGTTAACTAGGCATCACATGCGCCACCGCTAACACAAGCGCCATCTCTAATCTGGCCAGCTAATGATACACTGATTCATCCACCTCTTCCTCCTAATTTGGGATATGTAAGGCGAGAGGAGGTAGAAGCAATGATCATGGCTGCAAATCAGAGGCCTAACTTAAAGGAGGCCTATCAGGGGCCTTTCCCACCACATATTACGCAGGCACCTTATCCTAGAGGATACAAGAGCATTACGTTCTCGACTTTCTCAGGAGAAGAGGTCAAAAATGTAGCGGCCCATTTGGTCAAGTTTCGAGTACAATGTGGCTAGTACCAGAATGATGACAATCTGAAGTGTAATATCTTCGCCACTTCTTTGTCAGGGTCTGCCTTCACCTGGTTTACGAAGCTACAACCAGGATCTGTCGCGAGTTGGCCCGTGATGGAAAAATTGTTCAAGGAAACCTTCGGGACTATCGAGCCGGAGCTAGATCTGGCTTCACTTACTCAGATGGCTTAGCAGCCAACTGAATCCGCTATTGCATACCTTCAACATTTCAAGATCCAAAAAAGGAAGCTGAACGTGATTCTTCCGGAGAAAGAGCTAGTGAAGTTGGCAATCAAAGGCTTAGAGCCTCGTCAACGCAAGAAGCAACATGGAAGCATGTTTAACTCTATGGGGGAACTGATCACAGAAGTAGGAAGCTTTGAGCATTTGCTTAGAGAAATGGACGTTGTGAAGAACTCTTCCAAAGGAACATACATTTCGGGGAAACGGAAGACTGTGGCAGCGCTTAAGCTTACCGGGAAGAAGGCGTCAACACTAAAACAGCTGAAGCTGTGTAAAGAGCCAATGAAACTCAAGTCGGTGATCTTCACCAAACCTGAATTGACAAGTTACACCTCGATCTTATTTTCCTGCTGAATTCACAAGTTACACCTATGATGCTAATAAAGCTCATAAGATCTTAGATGAGATGATAGCTGCGAAGATGGTGAAGACTGACTTTGGACCATTCCCCAAACCTGAACAGTTAAGGGAGAAGAAATACTGTAAGCTCCACAATTTGTGGAATCACAACACAGCCGACTGTGTCAGGTTGAAGGATCAGATTCAGATCTGGTTGAATAATGGTAGCTTATAGGTTAAAGCGCCAGCAACAACGGCGGCGCTGGTAGATTTGGATCTTTTCCCAGACACTGGAGTCAACATGGTTGACGTAGTTTGGGACACGAAGGATCAACAGAGGCTGAGCCCAGATCATACCACTAGGGGCTTAGAAAAAGTGATGGAGTGGTTTGTGAACGGAGATCAAAGACGGCTTCACCAGTTGTGCTGTGTTCAAAGTGCAAGGAGGAATGCGATATCCAGGTGTTGCATGAAGAAGAAGAACATACCGTTCGCTTTGGTACTTTACCACTAATAAAGTTATCAGCAAATTCTAGAAGCTTCCAACCAGGTAGTTCGAGAATGCACGCTGGGTTAGGAACTTCTTCTCCAAGGGACTCTAATTTGTTCAAGAAAGTGAAGGTTGCGAGGGAAGAAGAAAGAACAAACGAGCAGTTAAACGTTATGACCAGACCATATATTCCTCCGGCACCGAGGTCCACTATCAAGGAAGGGAGATGGTATACCCAAAAGAATGGCAAGGTAGTGGAAATGAGCTCTTCAAGCAAGAGAAAACTCCAGCGGAGGTTTAGAGAAGCAAAGTGAACCTTGCAAGCGCTAGATCCGGGGTTGATTAAACCATCGCAGTTGGTGAGATCTCCAGAAAAATACCAGAGACAGGTGGAGGCACTGACCTCCAAAAGGTTCATCGCCCCGCAGGTTCTCCAGCAGCGTCCTAAGATGTCGTAACTGGCTTCAAAAATCAGCGCTCGCCGAAAGGACAGTCAGGAGAAGTCTCTAGCTCCTACAAAGCAGGAATCACCGCCAACCCGCAAACCTAGTGTTTGGCGGAGAATATCTCTCAAAGGAAGAGAGAGCGAGCCTTCAATCTTTGACAGGCTGGGGAATAAAGACAATCGGTCCACGACTGTGCAGTGGAGGCCTAAGAAAGTTCAAAGCATAGTGGTTGCGAAATCCGAAGAGGCTTTATCAGAGAAGCAGGGGCCACCGAAGAGGGGATGTCCTTTCGCAGCGGATCAGCAGGAGCAAGTTCGCAGAGGAAGATGACCTGAGCTCCTCAGCGACAGAATCAGAAGAGGCGGACATGTCGGACGTTGCTTGTAACATGGTATATGTCCTGCCATGAAGATATGCCTTACCGGTGGCAGCTCAGGAATGTTAAGAGGGGGAAGGCGAATCATCTGACAAACCGTGTATCGAGATCACCTCAGCGGCATCATCCCTTACGAAGAAACCTATGCCGAAGGAGGTTGAAGCAGCAGAGGTTGCAGACACCGATGTGAGAGATCAGGACATGGGTTTCAGCAAGCCAACACCAAAAATGGCGCAACACATGAGGCCATTATATATCACCGTCGATATGAACGACACCAAGGTTGGAAAAATCATGGTAGACACGGGCCGCAGTCAACGTCTTGACCACCAGAACCATGCATTACTAGGAATCAAGAAATAGAAGATCCAATCCAATCCACGTCCCTGACACTGAAGAACTTCGCAGGGACTGTGACCAAAACATTGGGTTTTATCTTCCTACAAGTCAAGGTGGGTCCAGCAGAATGGGTTTACGCCTTCTTCGTCACAGACTGTCATGCGGCATATAACTCAATTTTGGGCCGCGACTGGATCTACCGGAGTTATTGCGTCCTATCCAGCCTTCATCAGGAGCTGATCATATGGGATAGAGTCGCGGATAAGGCGGTAATAGTTAAAGCAGATCCGCGAGCTTTCTCAGCAGTCTACGTAGATGCAAGGTACTATTTAGAACCTATCTCTCCGCTATAGGTCCGTGGAATTGACAACAAGGGCTACCCCACAGGGGTGACGGCCTCCGAACTGGCACAATGGGGGCTCGCCATCTCGAAAGGCGACCTCGAAAGGCCCGAACATGCTGTGCCAACTCCAGGTCCTCATTGATGGATCAAGACCTCTCAAAGGAAGTGGTATAGGCCTTTCGTTCTTTATATGATAGATTATCTTCATATTTAATCGAAAAAGAGGCCTACACACAAGTGGCAACATTAGAATATGTTGATGAGGCTCTCTCCGATCATGAGAAGGAAGTAGAGCCCATTCGACTGGCCCCAGCATTGTTAGATGATACTCCTCCAAAGGTTAGGGATCCTACAGAGAAGGTGAACTTGGGGACTGAAAACGAGGCAATGGAAGTGGCAATCAGTGCAAACTTAGAGCAGGAAGAAAAATAGGGGCTCATCGACTTACTATAGGAGTATAAAGACTGTTTCGCTGAGAGATATGAGGATATGCTAGGTTTATCTCCTGACTTGGTCTGCCATAAACTGCCGACTATCCCAGATCAAATTCCAGTGAGACAGGAATCTAGGAGGATGAATTCGGAAACTCAGGTTTTGGTTAAAGAAGAAGTCGAGAAGATGCATAAGTCAGGAATCATCAGGGTCACCAAGTACAATCAGTGGCTATCTAATGTCGTCCTAGTTCGAAAGAAGAATGGCAAAATAAGGGTGTGCGTCGATTACCGCGACCTTAATAATGCCACTCCCAAAGATGTTTACCCCATGCTGGTCGCAGATATGTTGGTAGATGCAGTAGCCAGTCATGAACGCCTATCCTTTATGGATGGAACCGCCGGTTATCATCAGATTCCAGTGGCAGAAGAAGATAGACACAAAACTGGGTTCAGATGCTCAGGCTTCACGGCAATTTTTGAATACGTGGTCATGCCTTTCTGTTTGAAAAATGCGGGGCCACATACCAGTGAGCAATGAACCTAATCTTCCATGGTATCCTGGGAAAGATTTTAAAGGTTTACATTGATGACGTGGTCGTCAAATCTAGGCAGCGGAGAAACCACATCGCGGATCTACGAAAATTTTTCGAGCATATGCGAATACACAAGCTGAAGATCAACCCCGCGAAATGTGTATTTGGAGTCCAAGCAGGCGACTTCCTAGGATTTATTGTACATCATAGGGGCATCAAAGTATCGGAGGATAAAGCTAAAGCAGTGAACAATGCTTCACCCCCGGGGACGAAGAAGGAGCTACAAAGGCGGTTAGGAAAAATCAATTTCTTGCGGTGGTTTATCTCCAACTCCACCGACAAGATTCAGCCTTTCTCTTCCCTCTTGAAGCTACAACGGCAGACAAAATTTGTGTGGGAGACAAAACATCAAGAGGCCTTTAGCAGCATAAAGGCATATCTAGCAAACCCATCAGTTCTTGTTCCTCCAAAGCACGGTTACCCACTGAAGCTCTACATTTCAGCTGCAAAGGCTTCAATTGGCAGCTTATTAGCACAAAACGACGAAGCAGGAGTGGAACATGCCATTTTCTACCTAAGTAGAACGTTAACAGATTGTGAAACGAAGTACACACCAATGGAAAAGCTTTGCCTAACATTGTATTTCTCTGCATGTAAACTTCGCCACTACATGTTGTCGTTCACTACATGCATAATTGCCCAGACTGACCTGGTCAAATACATGTTGTCACGGCCCATTCTTCGGGGCCGGATTGGCAAATGGGTTTTGGCTCTTTCAGAGTTCTCTTTGCAGTATGTTCCCCAGAAAGCTGTGAAGGGCCAAGCCATCGCGTACTTTCTAGCGCATCATCCAATGCTGGATACTAGCGAAATTCACGAACTTGAAGTCGCCGCGAATTCTTTGGAAGACTTGTATGGAACACCCAGCCGGGAGATCTCCTAGTATTCATTGGCAGCTGTTATGCTGCAACCTTGGATAATGTACTTCGATGGTTCAAGGACAGATACCCTGGCCATAGCAGGCATTGCGCTGGAAAACCCGTCCGGAGATAATTTTTCGTACTCTTTTCAGTTAGAGTATTTATGCACCAATAACCAAGCGGAATATGAGGCCTTAATCATTGGCCTTGAAGTGCTCTTAGAAATGAGAGTCACGTCGGTACAAGTACTTGGAGATTCGCTTCTGGTAATCAATTAACTGTGCGAAAAGTTTAAATGCTCTAGTTTCTCGCTAGCCCCATGCTGGGATAGAGCTCTGGAGTTGTTGGACCAATTTGATGTGGTCCTTGAGCATATTCCGCGCGAACAAAATTTCACCGCAAACGAGTTGGCTCAGTTGGCAACGGGGCTAATTTTGAAGTATGGCATTCGTGAGCGAATTCTGAAAGTGCAATGCCGAACACTCCCTTCCTAGATGGCAAGAAAAGATCCACCAGAGGATGCCGCGGTAGCAACCTTAGATTCCATTGATTTGGATTGGGGGTCCCCTTGATGAACTATCTCAAAAATCCTGATCAGCCCACTGACAAGAGGATCCGCTACCTTGCTCTCAATTATTTCCTCAGGAACGATGAACTTCATGGGCGAGGGGAAGATGGCATAGATTTCAAATGTGTATACGGCAGTGAAGCAAAAGAGCTCATGAGGGAAGCATATGTCGGTATCTGCGGGGCTCACCAGGCAGGTCCAAAAATGCCTTGGTTGCTCAGGAGACATGGATATTTCTGGCCAAGTATTTTGAAAGATTGCATCACATTAGCAAAGGGTTGCTTGGATTACCAAGCTCATGGGCTGGTCCAGCATATCCCCAATGTCCCAATGCAGCCCATTATAAAACCTTGGCCAGCAAGAGGATGGGCGCTGGACTTAATTGGGATGATTCACCCGCATTCATCGCTTCAACACAAGTTTATCATCGTCGCTACCGATTTCTTTACAAAATGGGTCGAAGCAGAACCTTTGAAGGAAGCATCTGGTGGTACGCTGAGACAATTCCTATTCAGGAACATCATATGTAGATTTGGCATTCTAGAAGTTTTAGTTTCAGACCGGGGGGCAGCTTTCACGGGTGGTGAAGTTAATAAATTGGCAAAGGAATGGGGAATACAACTCATCCATTCCAGTCCTTACTATGCTCAGTGTAACGGTCATGCAGTGGCTAGCAACAAAATCATCATCACTTTGCTGAAGAAAATGCTAGAAGCTAATTCGCGACAATGGTACGAAACCCTTTATGAGACTCTTTGGGCCTACCGTACATCGAAGCGGAATCCCACCGCCACAACACCTTATGCTCTGTTGTTTGGCCATGATGCAGTCCTGCCTTTGGAAGTCAACGTCCAATCATTACAAGTTCAAGAGCAGCATCATTTCATTGGAGAAGACTACGTTCAGGCTATGTGGCAGGAACATGAAGACCTCGGCGAAAAGCGCTTGGAGGCTTTAGATAGTTTGGTCATGGAAAAGCAGCGAGTAGCTCGTGCCTATGAAAAGCGGACGCGGGGAAAGAGTTATAATGAAGGAGAGTTAGTTTGGAAAGCAGTTCTCCCACTTGGTGAAAAGTTAGATGGTCGTGGCAAATGGACTCCCAGATGGGAAGACCCATACATCATTTATAAGATTTTGGAGAAAGGAGCATATCATCTCAAAGACTTAGATGGGGATGTCCATCACAACCCTATTAATGGCCGATACTTGAGGAGTCATAGACAAATCCGTCGCATAAGACAAGGGGACAATTCTAGTGTTCCTACACTCACGAAGCCTATTCATGAAGGCCTGTTTTTTGAGGCCCATCATTGTTTCTTCGCTACACCTAGCAACACTAGGGGGGCAACACTACACTAAGGCCGAGGATGTGTCAGCGGCCCCGAAATTTTTTGACCAAGGTCTCTTCTCTTGTAGAGAAAACACCTTCGCGGGAAAATAGGATCGAGGTGTGGATTTTCTCAAAAACCTTCGCCACAAGGATCTTTTTGACACGAGCACATTTTAAAGTTCATATTATTTTCAAAGCTCCTGAATATACAACTATGGGGGCCTATATTGGGGGCCTTGCAAGATACAATTATTAGCCCCTCACAGATATTTGAATATTAGGATAAGAAAATATTATTGTATTCATAAAGTGGCTTTGCGGCCAAAAGCAGTACATTCATTACAAGGCCAAACGTGGCTAAAATACAAACAAGAATCTTTAGATATCTTCTGAATCTTTTTTCAAATGGAAGCAGTTGAGGAAGCAAGCATCGGTTTGAGCCATGCCATTATCCTAAGGAAGGGCAGACTTTAGAGAAGGAAAAAGAAGAGGAAAAGAAGAGGAACGGAGCACCCACGCCACCTTCAATTGGAAGTAGCTATGGAACCCAATGCCAGCTTGAGCCGCGCCATTATCTCCAAGAGGGGCAGAGTGCAGAGGAACTGAATATAGGCTTGAGACTCTGCGCCCTCTTCACCCTTGGCAGCCACCATTCTCTTAGGGTGAAGTGAGGGAACTTGCTTGGCTGGCTCATACCCATTACTTCCTAAATCCACGCTCTCCCTCCAAGACTCTGCCAATGTTTGGAAGAAAGATCATGAGTAGAGGGCGATTACCAAAGCCTTTCTCATCTGGAGGACTCGGTGTGGTCCGACTCCAGAAGGAAGGGGTTCGAGGAAGGGTCTTTGGCCTTAGAATGGCCTTCCTCCCTTCCCCGTTTCGCTCCCAATGTGGGATTCTAACAAAGATGATCTCGTATGACCGGAGATCCCACACTAGGAGCCCCCTTGTGTTTCTAAACCAATTTGAAACCTGGCACATTCCATCCAGACTTTCAGCGGGCCGAAACAAAGGGTTGCTTGAGATTAAGCCATCAGGCCTAGTCCAGGCTTGAGATTTCGTCATAAGGCCTAAAGTTTAGAGGCTGAGAATGGTTTCATGAGGCGAAATTTTGTGAAGACGAAGAAAGAGAAGCAAAGATTGAAAAGCCATTGTTGAGGATCTGAAACTTAAAGGAAGGTTTGGTATAAGCGTACTCATCCCCATAATGCACCTATTTATAGGAGCAGCGCATACAAATCTCCACCCTTGGATGGACAGTCGAAGAGAAGAGACAAATTAAGTGTCACTAAGCCTTGATTAAGTTGCTTTAAATATCACAAAAGCATCTCCACCCCGTGGATGGACAATCGAAGAGTCAAAACTAACTGTCAGTAAATCTTGATTAAAGTTTCCCTAAATCTCGAAAAAGAATGGATTATTGGCGCGTGGGGGAACCGAACGGTTTTCGAGGAGGTAACTGTTCCATTTTCAATATTATATTCTCACATCTGTTTTCAATATTTAGTTAATGCGAAGATAAGACTCATTAGGAAGATAAAACCATGAGTTTTGAGTTAGGCCAGCAAGCGGATCCAAAAGATAGATATTAGTTAAGAAATAAAGATGTTGTCGGTATTACAAGAAGAATATATGTGTGTGTGTGTGTGTGTGTGTGTGTATATATATATATATATTTTATACTACAATTGGGCCCAAGGAAATTACTACTATAAGTCATAAGGGGCCTAAAGTGGTCGGCCCGCAAAATCAAGCTTCACACAAAGCACTTCAACCTAGAGGCCTGCAGTAAGGGCCCCATTTTCAATCAACAAGACCCGTTCTTTGGCTTGGGCCAAGTTGCGAGTCAATTCTTCTGAGGCAACCAATGGAGCGTCCATTTGGGCTTCCTCGGCACATAGTTCATTGTTCACATGGACCAAACAAGCTTGGAGATGTTGGATATGGGATTCTAAGTCTAACTTCTGGCGCCTTAGCTGTCCTATGCGAGTGGCCCGATCATTCAAGGTGTCGCGAAGAGTCTCCATCTGACTAGCAAGGTTATTCCATACCACACGGGCCACACGAGCTTGAGCCTCATTAGTAGATTGGCGAGCACGCGCCACGTCAAGATCTTTCAATAGCTTCTCTATGGTGTCAAGTTGAGTTAGATTGACCGCACGCTCTCGACAAAGAAGTGCAATGGCTTCCTAGATCCTGGGGAGTTCTTCAGGACCCACCCGCAGCTGTCCTAGAAGGTTTCGAAGCTCCGCTCTCGCTAGTTCAGCGGCAGTAGGAGGAGCTTCCTCAAAGATTTGAGATAACCTTTCAAGCCTAGTGGGAGGAGGAGGTGGAGGATTCGCAGCACGATCATAAGTCACCAACGCTAGAGGGCCGACGGGTTCCTCAACTCTTGCATCTTCGTCAACATCATATGCAACAACCTCCTGAGCCTGGTCTGACATCTCAACCTCAGGGGCTCAGGAAATTCAATGCGAGGTTCATCAGTAGAATGTTAGAAACGAGCATCTCCGAAAGTAGAACCTTCGGCCTCAACTCTCGCCTCATCTATTTCCGAAATCAAGAGACCACCACTGCTCGCCTCATCCTTCAAACCTGGGATGTAAGTCCCGCCAGCCAGAGCTTCGGTGTCAAGGACCATCTCCGCGGTACAAACAGAATCCTGATCAGGTTCAGAAACATCAGAAAGCGAGTTTGGATCTAAAGGGAAATGGAAAGTATTGGCCAACAGTGGCTTACCTCTCGAGCTGTCTGGATGATATCTGGTACATGGTCACCCAGAGGAAGGGGTCCCACCCTCATTAACCTCTTGAGCCTCTAGTACCACATGAATCTCTATCGTCATTAGTTCCTCATAAGTGACAAAAGCCTTCGAGTGGCTTTCCACGCTTTCATTCTCCAGGGAGTCGTCATCGGAAATCGTTATTAGAATGGTAGGACCTTGCGGATGCTCTATAGATATGGGAGAGGGAAGAGGCGCCACAGGGCCAGTTAGTGCTTGAACTAGCGAGAAAGTTGCCTCTTCTGCAGCTGCTGAGGATTTAGCCTCTTTCATGCAAGAGGGATCAGTGGTCTTTTGACGGACCTGTCAAAAGATACATAGTGAAGATCTTACCTAGATTCTAAAATCTAAATAGGATAAAACAAAGCCAGAGTTTACCAATCGCATTCCCAGAGGTTTGTCATTTTCAAAACTCTCTTCGACGAATTGTGCTCAATCGCGTTTGTGAGTGAAGACAGCAGTGGCCTGTACAAGAAAAGAATCATAACTCAAAAGGGGGGAAGCACCAAATATACAAGTTGGTAATCGTTCTTAACCAAATTACCTCAGCGGGATCTTCATCATCAGAAGGCTCTTCCTCAAGAGTCTCCTTTGTTACTGCTTTTTGTTTCCCGGCCTGAATAGAGGCTGTTCTTCTCTGGGTGGTGCGTTGCAAAATACACTCAAGAATAAGAGCGGAGAATTGAATCAAGGAAAAGAAGTGGTGAAAAAGATGAAAACTTACTATTGCCCAAGGCTTGCGGATCTGTATCCCCGGAAGTGATGAGTGAGGATTTAGAACAGGTCACGAGGGTTGTGCTGCAGGGTTGGAGAAGCGGTCAAGAATTTCCCGATCCTCCGGACCAGGACTACTCATGCCACGAAAGATCAGGATGAAAAGTTCGTCATATGGCAGGTCCCAACAATTCACGGACACTTCTTTCCACCAATCAGCATAATCATCGCCGACATTGTTGAGGGGGAACAACGCTCTGACCCGAGGGGGAATCACTATCAAAGTAAACTGACTCTGAAATAGGGCAGACCTAGGTGGGGGTAATCTCCTCCAAGAAGTGTAGTAATTGGCAGAATCAACCATAGGCCAGGGTACTAACTAGGGGCCAACCCAAATTGGCGACCAAAGTGGTTAGGGGCATAGAGCTCGATCGTAACTTACGCGGTCGGTGGCAAGACGAATATCCAAGCAGGAGATGGCTCGATGAAAGGCCAGGAGGGCTCTTTCACTATGATCGCGTCCACTGGGCAGAAAGCCATCACCAAGGGGAGGAGGGAATCGCCTAGAAAGGACTATTTTTGGGGCCGGCATCTCTCCCAGCAAGTACAAGTAAATAAAACACTTGGAGTAGGGTGGAGCTTGATACCTTACGTTGCGACAAAGCCAGTTCCCCAAAAAGGGAATCGACTAGAGGTTCCTTTGGAATATCACCACGACGGAAGCGAGGGAAATAAATCTGCAACCAAAAGGCAAGGATCCAGAATGGACCCACTAATGTCGGTATCAAAAGGGCGCATTAAAGCTCTACAAAGGGAGCGATATAACGCACCCAATACAGGTTGCCTAAGGCCAACGCAAATACCATTGTAGAGAGCAGTGGCCAGAGAATTCCAGCGCCTAGTAGGTTTGTTGGAAGAAGTGCAAAAGATAAATTTGCAAGGCCAAAATTCTAGGAATGCGATACCTCCTGTATGGTCATACTGGGTGCGGTAATAGTCACGCCAGACATGGTAGGATTTACTGTGATGCCCCCGACCAGCCATATCCATTCTCAAAGGAAATTGAATACCATCAAACTGACCATGCACATAGGGGTCAAAATCAATGGGCAACCCCGTGATGATAAGAACATCCAGTAGATTTATGCTCATCTTCCCAAACCGGAAATCGAATGTATTGCTGGAGGTGTTCCAGAAGCAAAGAGCAGCGGCAAGCGGTGCAGGACTAGTATTATGGGGAAGACAGAAGCATAGATCGATGGTTTGGGTGACACCTACCGCATCCCATCGGGCCAAATCTCTCCCTCGGACCTCTTGATACCAAACATTTTCCTCGGGAGCGATGGTAGGCCAGAAGCCCACTTTCCTCCTTGGTCCCCAACTGCTAAAATCACCCGGCACCTGCCGAAAAGCCGCTATGGGACGGCGGATGGGAAGCCCATAATAGGCCATAGCATCATCTGGCAAACGATCGCAAGGTGTGGGACCGAAACCCGCTTGACTATGACCTCCACCAAAGCTCATCAGTCGACTTCTCTCCTCTCTGGTCTGACTTCTGCATCGAACACCCATGTTAGTCCACCAGGTCAATGCGGCTACCTCAGTGATTTCATCTGCCTGATCGATAACGAATGGTTTCTTGGATACCATTTCTAGGTCGCAAGGAACACTTCTCCATTGCACCTTCATATATAGCTCAGATATTCTTGGAAATTTATTTATTAGCTAGGCCAGTGAGTGACTCTAGTTGATAATTAATTAATCATTATTCTATCTTGAGAAATGGCATCTGAGGCGGCAGTAAAGGGATGGCATTGCACCTTTCCTTACAATCGCAGGGCCAGCGTAGTGGCCTGATTTTTTTTTTAATTAAACATGATTAAAACTCATGCGGTTTTAGATGTTAAAGTTGCAGCAAGTATGGTGGGTTCACTTGGTCACATGTCATGATGACGATAGCCATGATTCAATCATCCTCTTCAGCATAAGATTCGTGAAGGATTAAATGGCAGCAAACAGTTTGCGATTCAGCATCTTATTTCGCCAAGTACTGTAGGCCTTGATCAAACTTGCTCTAGCCAGCAAAGAGGCTCCAAACACCTACATTTGAGAAAATCAACAGAGAGCCAGCGATCAAGACAGATACTTGCTGCTATACACATGGCGAAACTACCACCAAGGAAGAGAAGGATCCTCATTCGCAATCAAAAGCAGTCTCCTTCGCATGGAGGGCACGCTAAAGTTCTGATCTCCTACAACCTGCGTAAGTTTCGCCAATTCACTGCAAACCAGACATTAGATACGGCGGGCAATAAAGTTGGCAAAGAAAGCATCAGTTTATAACAAAGGCAATTCAGATTGTGGCATCCAAGCTTTATGGCCTATTTAGAGGCCTATATGGAATCAATCAAGTAATTTCAGTCAAGCCAATACAAGTGGCTTAGGAGCAACGATATTATAAGAGTAGAACTGATTCAAGACCTTTTCAATCAAGATGAAGACCTTCGACTTCGAGGTCTGAGGGGCAATGTTTGGACCCAAAATGAGTATTTTTGGCGTGTCTTGGAGAAATTGAACCGAAGATAGTGGCTCAAGCTAATATTGTCGACAAGTTCGAAATATATTATTTAGAGGCTAAATAAAGCCTACTATGGAAGATTATGCGAGCCACAAGAAAAGGAATTGATGGAAGTATGGAAATGAAAAGTCAACTTTAGCACATTTTCCTATTTCTGTTAGGAGAAACAGAACTAAATAAGGAAGGAGGGGCGGCAGACTAACCAAATGAAATCTAAATGAGCTAAAACTTTCTAGACTAATTCTAGACATCCCAATGATCATTTCTTATGAAGAGTTCCAGAGCTATTTATGAATGGAAAGCGTTCAAACAATCAGTCCAATTTTCTGCATAAGCAAAAACTGGAAATTTGGACTTGTAAGAGTCCAGCAGCATTTCTGGCTCAAACACATGGAAATAAATTCTGAAATTTTATCAAAATAATTTACATTCCTGGTGGATCATTTCATATGAAGAAGTCGAAGGCTAAATATGAGTTCTTAGTGGAGATAAAAATTAAAGGAATAAAGGAGCAGAAAGTGCTCAAACCACTTCAAAATCCATTAAGTATTGAAGTGCTCTCACCTAACAAATTCATTAAGTGTTTAAGTGCTCAAACCTAATACACTATGATTTGTTTAAAGACCAAATAGTGTTGCTTGAAAGCCTATATATAGAGGCTACAACAAATATCATCTCACCAATTCATTCATCAAAACATCTATAAGATGATCTAAGTTCTCTCTAGAGCAACCTCTCTAAGAGCAACTCCTCTCCTTCTCTTTCTCTTATCGGTGATCACACTCCAAGTTCTAGTCTCCTTAGGAGCCAACTTTCAGTACCACCAATGAAGACCCAGATTTTCATACAATAAATTTATGTAATGCAATAATTATTATATTAATTGAATTTTGATATTTGAGATTATTTGGATTGTCGTGGGTTGAGAAAATTGGTTCCGAATGATTTTATTTTCGAAAACGAACGTTATTTAGGGGGTCAAAATTTGGGAAAACTTCCTTCATAAAAGTTGTAGAGCTCGTCGATACGAGTCCGTGCATATATGGAACGTATTATTCGGAGTTTGTATAAATAAGTTATGAATATTTGAAAATCGAAATTTTTCTATAAATAGTGGAAAAATCTGAATTTGTTGTGAAGGACGAAAAAATTCTATTTTTGCACATCAGCCCCTGTCTCTCTCTCGTCCTGGTCACTGTGCTTGTAGACTCGCAGACCCGACCCAACTGGAAGTCGGCCTTCCCGGCCGCGCCCCCGCAGGACCCGGCCCTCGTCCGCTTCGCCGCCTTGCGCCCGGTCGATCCCCGCCATCGCCACACCCAGCCGCCTCTCCTAGGCTTGGATCGAAGCCTCTATCCGAAGCCCAAACCCGACCCAGCCGGAAAACCATTTTTCCGGCGGTGCACGGGCCGATCCTCCCCATTTTCGTGACGTGCTCTTCCTTCTGATCATCCCCATATATGGCTTGCATCACGATTTTGAGTGTAGAGTGGTAGATCAAGAGTTGAAGATTTCGACGTCCCTGATTCGATCTGGAGACTGATCAGAGGGCCGAGATTAATCCAACTTCAAAGCTCGATCTAGGACGATCTAGACCTCATCTTCGAAAAAGTCAGGTATTAAAGTTGTTCACAATTTCATTTTGAAGAATTTTGTAATTGACGACTTTTGCATCGGAGGTGGTTGACCGTCGTTGACCGCCGCGTTGACCACCGACTGACCCCCGCGTGTGGCGGCGCGTCGGACCGAATTTTGAGTTTTTATTATCTGGACGATGATCTATGCATCCATACGAGCGTTTTGAGATATAAGTTGGTCATGTTAGAAAAAGTTGTTAAATAGTCAATTTCTGTTTTGACGTTACTATTTACGGTTTTACAATTTACCTTCGGTTTGAGATTTACGAAGATCAGACCATCGGTTTTACTTCAAACTTTAATATGATGTTCATATGACTATCCTGATGACTTTGTGTGGTCATGGGCCAAGATCCGACCGTTGGATCTTCATATAATTGTAAAATAGTGATTCGGGAGGCAATTAGTGAAGATCCGTTCATCGGATTTTCGTATAATTTTGATAGGATGTTTCCAAGGGCAATCCGTGGGGATCTAGCCGTTGGATCATCATTTAAATTCAATCCGCCCGTCTGATTGTCCTTATTTTAGAATCCGACCGTTGGATTGTCGTTATTTTGAAATCTGACCGTTGGATCATCATTTAGGTTTATTTCATGCTTCGTTGCTAAGTAAAGACCGTACTTGATTAGGTACTTGACGCCTTGAGTTGACGAGCATTTGGATTATTGTGAGTTACAATTATTGAAGACGCAGCGGGAATTTCGAGGTGAGTAAAACTCACGTGGTTCATATTACGAACCGATCGTTTTAAATTTATTTAGTTTTGGTAATTGTGTGGAAAATATTTATGGATTAAATATTTGTTTTTAATCACATGGACTTGATCACTACGGTCCATAGGTAAGTAAAATAAATTTTAATTATACAAATGAATTTCACGATTTTCTTGTGTGAACTATAGATAGTATTAGTGGTCATTCCTGAGTGGATGATTACATATATATATATTTACGTGGAATATATATATTGATTGGTGTGATTTTAGTGACGATATGATTGAGATAGAATGATGATTTGGATTATATTCAAATGCTTTAAATTCATGATAATATCATATATGTTGATTGAGTTGATTTAATTATGTGAAAACATACGATTGTACGTATTGTGGATTTAGGGTCAACGTAGTGACCAATATGGGGTAATCGGACGCTCTAATCCAAGGTGGATGATGGGATACGATTGGTTGAGTATGTACAATTATCGGACGTTCTAAATATATATATAAGTATACATATTGATGAAATACGATAAAGATAAATATGTCGGATGCCATAACCTAGGCCAGGTGACGGGCTACGATTCAGTTAGAGCTCTAGTCTGTCGAATACCGTATTTTTATAAATACGATGATGGGGTATTGTGGAGAAAGATGTGAGTAAGGGTTGGTGTTGAGTAGTTGATTTATTGTGATTGTTGGTTTTCGTAGTTGAAGAATCGTTGCATGTTGACTTAGGTAGAAATAAATGTGATTAAATTAAGTAACAGTTCTTTCTTTTACTCATACGAGCTTTCATAAGCTTACCGGGTTTTGTATTGTTGCAATCCCGGTACACTATTCAAATGGTGTAGCGGATATTCCTGCAGGTCAGGATAACTAGGGAGGTGACCGAGCTGCTTAGGTGTTACAGCAGTTACATTTTATTTCTTGAGCTGTAAGGTGTGTATGCTCATTTAGAGCTTTACAAATTATTGCATATTTGTGTTGTAATAATTAACCGAGACAAATTCGGTTTTGATTTTATTTCGTGTGGTGAGGTTGTTAAGAAAAGAAATTTTCAGGATGATTAATTTGAGTTGTGGTAATTTTCATGTTTCGGATTTTGAATTTTATTCTAAAATTCGGAGCGTGACAGTTTGGTATCAGAGCGTAAGGTACATGAGCGGAATTACCCCACTCATGATCTAGAGCTAGCAGCAGTGGTGTTTGCCTTGAAGATTTGGAGGCACTATCTTTATGGTGAGAAATTTGAACTCTTTTCCGATCACAAGAGTTTGAAGTATCTATTCTCCCAGAAGGAATTAAACATGAGGCAGAGAAGATGGATGGAGCTCATTAAGGACTATGATTTCACCTTGGAGTATCATCCCGAAAAGGCGAATGTGGTGGCGGATGCTTTGAGTAGGAAACCGCGGGTAATCATGGCATCAATTATGGTGCGAGAGTGGCGCATGTTAGAAGCTGCATCTGAGTTTGACCTTATGCCCGCAGGAGCAGGACAGGGAATCTTTCTCGGTAGTATCACCTTACAGCCCACCTTAATCTCCAGGATCATTCAGGGTCAGACACTTGATGAGTTTGCTCAGGCAAGGATTGCTGAGATGACTATTGACCCAGATGTGGAGGGTCCTTCCGAGTGGATGATTGGGGCTGATGGAGGGTTGAGATTTCGAGGGAGATTGTATGTACCGAGTGTTGATAACCTCAGAGAGGAGATCATGCGGAAAGCACATAGGTCTCTATATACTATACATCCAGGAGGTACAAAAATATATATGGATCTACGAAGACAGTTTTGGTGGTATGGTATAAAGAGGGATGTGGCGGAACACGTGTCGAAGTGTCTTACCTGACAACAGGTGAAGGCAGAGCATCGGAGACCAGCAGGAATGCTGAACTCCTTATCGATTCCTGTTTGGAAATGGGAAGATATCTCTATGGACTTTGTGACTGGATTGCCTAGGTCCAGACAAAGTTATGATTCGATTTGGGTGATTGTTGACCGGTTGACTAAATCAACACACTTCCTTCCGGTGGCAAAAACGTACTCAGGGGATGCGTTGTGTAAGTTGTACGTGAACGAGATAGTGAGGCTTCATGGAGTGCATGTGACGATTGTCTCTGATCGTGATGCTCGTTTCACTTCAAAATTCTGGCGTAGGTTCCATAAGGCATTTGGTACGTCGCTTGCTATGAGCACTACATTTCACCCACAAACAGATGGACAGACCGAGAGAGTGAATCAGGTGATGGAGGACATGCTCAGGGCTTGTGTTCTGGATTTTAAGGGTAGTTGGGCGGATCATCTGCCATTGGTAGAGTTTGCCTACAACAACAGCTATCACTCTAGTATTGGTATGGCTCTATATGAGGCTCTTTACGGTAGACCATGTAGGACTCCTATCTGTTGGGCAGAAGCAGGGGATAAAGGGCTCATCGGTCCTGAGATTGTACATGAGACTACAGAGAAGGTCACCACTATTCGGGACAGAATCCGAACCGCTCAGAGTAGACAGAAGAGTTATGCTGACTTGAAGAGGAGACTTTTAGAGTTTGAGACAGGCGACCATGTGTTCTTGAAGGTCTCACCCATGAAAGGTGTGGTGAGATTTGACAAGAAGGGAAAACTCGCACCGAGGTATGTTGGACCCTTTGAGATTCTGGAAAGGGTTGGAAACTTGGCATATCGACTTGCTTTACCTATTAGCTTGTCGGGTGTACACGATGTCTTTCATGTGTCTATGCTCAGGAAGTATGTTCGAGATGAGTCTCACGTGATTGATCATGGAGCGAATGAAGTAAAAACTGATGTGACGTTTATAGTTGAACCTGTTCATATCATGGATAGGTCTACGAAGAAGCTTCGCAGGAAGGAGGTTGACCTTGTGAAGGTGTTGTGGAGTCATCATGACGAGGGTGATGCATCATGGGAATTGGAGTCTGACATGAGGAAGAGATATCCTCAGCTTTTTGTGGACGAACATGCTTGAATTTCGGGACGAAATTCTTTTAAGGATGGTAGACTGTGAAGACCCAGATTTTCATACAATAAATTTATGTAATTCAATAATTGTTATATTAATTGAATTGTGATATTTGGGATTATTTGGATTGTCGTGGGTTGAGAAAATTGGTTCCGAATGATTTTATTTTCGAAAACGAACGTTATTTAGGGGGTCGTGAAAATCGACTTTTTATACGTTCAAAATTTGGGAAAACTTACTTCATGAAAGTTGTAGAGCTCGTCGATACGAGTCCGTGCATATATGGAACGTATTATTCGGAGTTCGTATGAATAAGTTATGAATATTTGAAAATCAAAAGTTTTCTATAAATAGTGGAAAAATCTGAGTTTGTTGTGAAGGACGAAAAAATTCTATTTTTGCACATCAGCCCCTGTCTCTCTCTCTCGGCCTGGTCACTGTGCTTGTAGACCCGCCGACCTGACCCGACCCGACTGGAAGTAAGCCTTCCCGGCCGCGCCGCCGCTAGACCCGGCCCCCGTCCGCTTCGCCGCCTCGCGCCCAGTCGATACCCGCCGTCGCCACACCCAGCCGCCTCTCCTAGGCTTGGATCGAAGCCTCTATCCGAAGCCCAAACCCGACCCGGCTGGAAAACCATTTTTCCGGCGGTGCACGGGCCGATGCTCCCCATTTTCGTGACGTGCTCTTCCTTCTGATCATCCCCATATATGGCTTGCATCACGATTTTGAGTGTAGAGTGGTAGATCAAGAGTTGAAGATTTCGACGTCCCTGATTCGATCTGGAGACTGATCAGAGGGCCGAGATTAATCCAACTTCAAAGCCCGATCTAGACCTCATCTCCGAAAAAGTCAGGTATTAAAGTTGTTCACAATTTCATTTTGAAGAAGTTTGTAGTTGACGACTTTTGCATCGGAGGTGGTTGACCGTCGTTGACCGCCGCGTTGACCACCGTCTGACCGCCGCGTATGGCGGAGCGTCGGACCGAATTTTGAGTTTTTATTATCTGGACGGTGATCTATGCATCCATACGAGCGTTTTGAGATATAAGTTGGTCATGTCAGAAAAAGTTGTTAAATAGTCAATTTCTGTTTTGACGTTACTATTTACGGTTTTACAATTTACCTTTGGTTTGAGATTTACGAAGATCAGACCATTGGGTTTACTTCAAATTTTAATATGATGTTCATATGACTGTCCCGATGACCTTGTGTGGTCACGGACGAAGATCGGACCGTTGGATCTTCGTATAATTGTAAAATAGTGATTCGGGAGGCAATTAGTGAAGATCCGTTCATCGGCTTTTCGTATAATTTTGATAGGATGTTTCCAAGGGCAATCCGTGAGGATCTAACCGTTGGATCATCATTTAAATTCAATCCGCCCGTCGGATTGTCCTTATTTTAGAATCCGACCGTTGGATCATCGTTATTTTGAAATCCGACCGTTGGATCATCATTTAGGTTTATTTCATGCTTCGTTGCTAAGTAAAGGCCGTACTTGATTAGGTACTTGACGGCTTGAGTTGACGAGCATTTGGATTATTGTGAGTTATAATTATTGAAGACGCAGCGGGAATTTCGAGGTGAGTAAAACTCACGTGGTTCATATTACGAACCGAGCATTTTAAATTTATTTAGTTTTGGTAATGGTGTAGAAAATATTTATGGATTAAATTATTATTTTTAATCACATGGACTTGATCACTACGGTCCATAGGTAAGTAAAATGAATTTTAATTATACAAATGAATTTCACGATTTTCTTGTGTGAACTATAGATGGTATTAGTGGTCATTCCTGAGTGTATGATTACGTATATATATATATATATATATATATATATATATTGATTGGTGTGATTTTAGTGACGATATGATTGAGATAGAATGATGATTTGGATTATATTCAAATACTTTAAATTCATGATAATATCATATATGTTGATTGAGTTGATTTAATTATGTGAAAACATACGATTGTACGTATTGTGGATTTAGGGTAAACGTAGTGACCAGTATGGGGTAATCGGACGCTCTAATCCAAGGTGGATGATGAGATACGATTGGTTGAGTATGTACAATTATCGGACGTTCTAAATATATATATAAGTATACATATTGATGAAATACGATAAAGATAAATATGTCGGATGCCATAACCTAGGCCATGTGACAGGCTACGATTCAGTTAGAGCTCTAGTCTGTCGAATACTGTATTTTTATAAATACGATGATGGGGTATTGTGGAGAAAGATGTGAGTAAGGGTTGGTGTTGAGTAGTTGATTTATTGTGATTGTTGGTTTTCGTAGTTGAAGAATCGTTGCATGTTGACTTAGGTAGAAATAAATGTGATTAAATTAAGTAACAGTTCTTTCTTTTACTCATACGAGCTTTCATAAGCTTACCGGGTTTTGTATTGTTGCAATCCCGGTACACTATTCAAATGGTGTAGCGGATATTCCTGCAGGTCAGGATAACTAGGGAGGTGACCGAGCTGCTTAGGTGTTACAGCAGTTACATTTTATGTCTTGAGCTGTGAGGTGTGTATGCTCATTTAGAGCTTTACAAATTATTGCATATTTGTGTTGTAATAATTAACCGAGACAAATTCGGTTTTGATTTTATTTCGTGTGATGAGGTTGTTAAGAAAAGAAATTTTCAGGATGATTATTTTGAGTTGTGGTAATTTTCATGTTTCGGATTTTGAATTTTATTCTAAAATTCTGGGCGTGACACCACCAAACCCTCTGTCAAAGTTCTTTGGTCCTAGTCTCCTCGGGAGCCGACTGTAGTACCACGACCACAACGGTTACGGAACCAGCCAAGCAAGGGTAACGCCCTCGCAAACCAGCCAAGCTAAAGTCACGCTTTAGCAAGTTCTAGTCACTTCCCAGTGGTTTTCACTTTGCTCGATCTACAACATCGAGTATCGTTTGTGATTTTGAAGAAGCTCAGCAAAAGTCCTCGCCACGAGGCACAAAGAATCCCACGACGAGGTTGGTGCTCTCCTCGTCCACAATCACTCAGAAGAAGTCAGGTCAAGGGACACCCTCGATGACCGCACCCGAACGGTGCCGGCACGCCCATGCAAGAAGAGATACTGTTGACCAGCTCAATAAAAAACTAGAGCCAAACAATATATATATATATATATATATATAGGCCCGTTCTAGAGACGACATCCTCACTTTAAGAATTTGAGGATTTTACTTTTCTACATTAATATATGGCCTATTCAATAATACTAACAGTTAATCCTTTAGATTTTTATGCAAGAAGTGTGCCCACAAAAAATTAACAAAATCCATAATCATTTGGTCATTTAAAATTGTGTAAATAAATATAATCCGTTAGGTAAAATTAAAACTAACATTATGCTAATCAAATGGTTAAATATTTTCCGATTTGGCTAATGTTAGCCAAATAGCTACCCTCAAGTATAAGGGGTACAAGTAATAGTATAGAGATTAGATTCCTTTCACTAGCTAGGGTGTTAACCTAAGGAGAGCTAGAATATGCAAATGTACAATCACAAACCTAAACTCACAATGAAATCTAGGCTCATGGTGAGTATGTACATTGTGGTGATAGTGAAATTGTTTGTTGGAAAGAATGGTGAACCAAATTAAAATAAATGTTCAAATCTAAACTAAACTACTCTAAACTAAACTAGTAGAAGAATGGATGAAGTTAGGGATTAGATTGTCTACCACTAACCTCCCTTGCAAGTATTGAAGTTCAAATACAAGTTAAGCTATTCTAATTTACCAATTACCCTTCTTGCATCCAGATAAGACTACGAAGGCTTAAACTTCTTTAATGGTATCAATTTCAACCGGATAAGTCTAGAATTAACTACCTAAAAACAAATTATATTACCAGTTAAGTCTCAATTCATTGTTCCTAGATGCATAAAGCCTAAGTTTAGATAATCATGCAAGCAAACCGATCCTAGATCTAGGTGAATTTTAACTCACAACCTTCATATGCACATAGAGGATGCTATCATGCTATCAATGCTCAAGGTTAACTACTCACTAAATATTTTTTCATGAGATGACAAACACAACACATTCAAAGTAGTTAAATTTGAATGAATGCGTTCACTTCTTGAATTAGCATATGCAGATGAAAATCACAAAACAGTCAAATGTAAATTAAAACATCAATTCATATAAGTTTGGCTAGGGCTTTCAACCCTAGCCTTAACAAAGTAACTACTCACTCATAATCATACAAATTAGCACCAAATCTATAAAATACATCAAGGTAAATCAAAGAGTTAAGGAAAGAATGAACTAGTTGAAGCTTGACAAATCAATGGCTAGCTCCTCATTTGTTTTCCTCCTTCAATGCTCCTTGAATCCTCCTTGATGGTGGAATGGATGGATGATAAGCTTCTTGATGGTGATGATGAATGGAATGATGATGAAGATATAATTCTCCTTTGGCCAACTTTGAGTGGTAGTGATAGAGTAACGGTGGTGGTGATGGAGGTTGAGAAGTATGGATATTATGAGTTTGGATTTTGGGAGGTGGAGATGAAGGTTTTATGAAGGAGATGAAGAGAGAAATAAGATGTAATGAGCTGGAATGAGTGGTCCTTAAGAGTGTGATGAAGGGATGCTTATATAGAGAAGAGAGAGATGAGTAAAATGATGAATGGAAGCAAAAGAGAGTAGCACAAGCATTATAAGAAGCATGGAGGTATAGCATGAAAGTGGTAATAGATACTAAAATTAAGGGAAAGAGTTATGGAGAAATGGAAAAAAAGTGAGAAATAATGATGAACTATAAGAATGTAGAGTAGAAAAATATGCATTTGGAAAGAGAGGAGCAACTGCTCTCTTTATTGTGCATGGGAAAACATGAAAATGAAGAGTGTTGGAGTGGTTTTGGGTCACCAAACTCAAGATAACAGTTTTCTTCTCCTTTCTTCCTTCAATTAAATCTCCACCAAGATTTCAGATTTTGTCTTTGTCTTCAGCATACCAAATGTTCATTGATAAGTGCAAATGGTTCTAGAAAAGTTTTAGAATTTATGGCACCATGGTTTTGCCGAAATTGTTACAGGAATCCGTATAGGTCCTCCTTTGAAGCTTTTTTCTGTCTTTTAGGCAGAAAGTTGGACTGATATTTTGAAGGCTTTCCACTCCAAAATCACTCTTGAACTATTCATAAGAAATGATATTTAGAATGTCTAGAATGGATATGGAAAGTTTTAGCTCATTTGGAGTTGGTTTGGTTAGGCTTACGCCGCTCCTTCATTCTTTAACTCGGTTTTTCCTAGCCAGAGTAGGAAATGTACTAAAGTTTAATTTTCATTTCCATGCTTCTCCGTCATTTCCTAGTATGATAAAGAAAATATAATTAATAATTATACAAATAAACAAAAAGCTTAAGCAAAAGTATAGGATTAGGAAAATGGAATTGGATTAATGACCATTAAATTGGACTTTAAAACAAGTAATTTCCATGTTTTAGCGTAACAAATATGTATATGAATTATGATCCAACAAATACCCCCAAACTTGAACTTTGCTTGTCCTCAAGCAAACTAACCCAAATCCTACACTACAAAAACTACCTGATCATTCCAACAATTTCCTCGAAGAACACAATATAGATAGGGCATGGAAATCAAGTTAAGTCTTTAAAGCTTCATGGATCATGGATCAAATGCTTGTGTTTTGAAATGTGTAGCATGTCTCTAATTTGTCATTTCAACATACCAAAATTCAGAATGCATGTCAAATCATGTTAACCATAACTCACAAGATATTCACTCCATTTTTAACACAAATATTTACGGGTTAACTATTCTACACTCAAAACAATCTCATGAAATACTGCCATATGCTTGTTTTTCAATCTTATCTCCACTTATCAAAAAAAATCACATCTTGGATAAAGAAGGGCTTTTATTGGATGTAATGAGGCTTAGGGTGAGGGGTTAAAGAAATGAAATGGAATGGACTAACAATTTTCAAGCAACTTAATAAGCAACAATACTTTTGAGATTAAAAACCTAAGAACTAAAGATGCTCAAACTTTTCACTTTCTCAAACCACTCCCCCAAACTTAAACAAATCTTAATTATTGAATTGAAATAACATTCTTTTGGGAGTTTCTTTTGTTTATCCTCTTTTTGCTTTCTTTTCAATTTGTTTTTTCACTAATATAAAGTAAAATTGCAAAACAAAGAATATACCCACACTTAATTAATTTTTTTTGAGTACATCTAAACTTGTTTCTTTTAGCATCATGACATAAACAATCTCGTATTACTCATTAGGAAAACTTGAAAGGGTAAGGCAAGTGTTTAAGTTAAGGGTAGATATTTATGGTGTGAAGAATTGAAAGGCTAATTACACAAAGGCTCAAAATGACAATCTAAGAATATTCAATCTATTGGGACATACTCATTTGTCCATGGTGGATTCCTAGTTGTCTAAATCATTTTCAAAATGTAAAATTGAGACAAAGAGCTTTGAAAGATATGAAGCAAGTTCTAGAGATACAAAGCAAATGACATATCCACTCATGAAGAAATTAGTGCTTAGAACTATGCATGCACTTCAATTAAGCTCAAATCTCACTATATGGCATGTAATAGCTCCCACAAGTCTCACTATGCTTCTTTAGCTCAATATATTGACATGACAAATATAGATATAAAGGAAATCAAACACTTGATCCATAATAGTTTATTTTGAAAAATAAAGCTCGTAAGACCCAACCATGCTTTCTAGCCCATATTTATATTAAGATCAAGTTCATCATTAGTGTTAGAAGGAACCTCAAAGAAACACAAAAAGCACAAGAAAATAAAAGACTATTTTTTTTTTTTAAATATAAAACACTAACACACATTCATTATGGTGAATCCTTTTTTTTTTCTATCTTTTTTTTATTATTCTTTTTTTTTTTGAATATAAAACACTAACACACATTCCCCCACACTTAAATCTAACATTGTCCTCAATGTTAAAATGATGCTCCTGAAAGTTCTCAATGAAATATTCAACATGGATGGAGTAAAACTACATAACTTAACATAATTACTAAAACAAAACAAGCAAGCATAAACTAAATGCAAGAGTTTAGAAAAGCCCCCCCTTGAAGACCATAATACTCTCTACAAGTCACCAATAGTCACCAACAAACCAGGCACCAAAGCCTTGCAATCCAAGCTCATGAACTTTGGTGTTGGTTAAAAAAATGACATCTTTTCTTCATCATCATCATCTCTTATTCAAAAACTTTTTTTTCATGCTTGGCTACCTCCAAGTAGGGCTTTGTGTTTTAGGACTTCTAGCCGGTCCTTAGAAGTTACCACCACTTGTGAGGGATGATACTTCTTGTGCAAGACCACAGTACTATTTGGAGCCAAAGGACTTCTTGATTTGTTATAGTGGCAAGAACAAAAGTAATCCATGAATTCTCCAATGTTTGTCCAAAGGAGTGGCTTTCTTCTAGTCTTCCTTTTCTTTGCAATGGATCTTCCAAGTATCTTTCTTGACTCTTCCTTCAAAGTTGATGTGGACTTGATACTCGGAGAAGGAGTAGGTGGTAGAGATATGTGAGAGTGAGGTGGAAAGTTGTGAACAAGTGTACAACTTCCTTTCCAATATTTCACTTCATCATAGACGTATTGAGTACTAAATGGTGGATTGAAAGGTCAAAGTACCTTGATCTCAATACTCTCATTGTGAACATGAGTGCTCAATGTTCTATGTTGCTCATTGGGAATTTCTTGATGGTGCTCCTTAGATGGTGGAGGAAGGAAAATCCTTGATTCTTCAACTTCTTCTTCATGACAAGGTATGGAAGGATTTTCTTCATCTTGGAGAGTCTCAAGACCTCATTAGTGGAGGGATCATGGTGCATGACTTCATTTGTTACATATTTCTCCTCAAAGTACTCATCATCTTCTTCAAGATTATCTTTAGCAACAAGCCCCCTTGCTTTTCAAAATTGCACAAAACCATCAATGCTTTGCTTCATTTCTTCTTTGCTCATTTGACGGCTCCCATAGCCAAGTGGTTCTTCTTGTATATCTACATCGTCATCTTGAACTTAAATACAGAACTCTTGCTCATGATGCTCAATATACAGTTCTTCATTTAAGGTTGACTCCACTTGATCAAGCAAAACTTGTGGCTCTTGCAAGGTGGTAGATGGTTGCTCTAATGCATAATGAAGTTTGAGTTGATCAATGTCTTTCTCCATTGTTACATTGGAAGCTTTCATCTTAGCAATGGCTTCTTGAAGTAGAGATCTTAGAGACTCATCTTTTTCTTCTTCTTGAGGATATGCTTGGGATGCCATAGTTTCTTGATGTATGATCATTTCTTACTCATACTCTTGCATGAACTCCGGATACTCAAATCTCAAGACACAATCAAGAGGTGAGTGCTGTGGAGATCCACACAAAGCACCAATATGGTTGAAAGACATGTGACTTGGGTTGTAAGGCTCCCATTGTTGATAAAGTTCACCATTATAGCTTTGTTGCTCAAACTCCCTTGGATCATTCCATCCTTGGTTCCATCCATCCATAGCTTGAAGCAATTATATATGCACCTATAGGTTCCCAAAGGATTAGTAACTAGAAATATAATAAACTGCAAGGTATATACAAAAATTGAAAATTGCGACTTTTTTTTTTTAAGTTCGAATTTTTTTTTCTTTCACTAAGTAAAGAGAAGAGGAATCCGATCTTTGGGTGTTGCCTATCGCACAACAGTTCTGTAATTCCTTTCAATGTGACCAAGTAAGGAGGGAAAAGATTTTGGTGGAGCAATACTCGCTTTTCAACCTTTCGGTTACCTTTCTCTTATTCGATCATTGCTTAGACATCGCATTAATTGGGTACGCCTATTTATGTTGAGTGAGTAAGCTCGATGTTACAAAGATAAAATTCCTAATCGAATTTACTCTAATTAATATAGTTTTTTTTATTTTTTTAAAAATTTCTACCAACTTCTAATCCAAAAGAAATAAATCTAATTATCAAATATTTAATTTTGCAACTAGAAAGTGAAATTGCAATAAGTAATAATCAAATAGGAACTAGGCAAGATTAATTTTTTTTTATTTTCAACAAGCTCACAATTTATCCTTTTCTTACATAAATTTACTAATTTACATACCCAAAATACTTACCACAATTTCAAAAATAAGATGACTACCACAAAAACTAACAAAACAAAGAAAAGAAAAGAGAAAAAAAAAAACACAAGTTGAAACACAGAACAAAAGTAAAATTTCTCGCTTCCCCAAAGGCAAACCAAGCTAGCAATTGGATTTTACTCCAATCCCCGGCAACGGCGCCAAAAACTTGTTAGCCAAATAGCTACCTTCAAGTATAAGGGGTACAAGTAATAGTATAGGGATTTAAGAAAGGTTGTCGAACCCACGAGGATTGGATTCCTTTCACTAGCTAGGGTGTTAACCTAAGGAGAGCTAGAATATGCAAATGTACAATCACAAACCTAAACTCACAAGGAAAACTAGGCTCATGGTTAGTATGTACATTATGGTGATAGTGAAATTGTTTGTTGGAAAGAGTGGTGAACTAAATTAAAATAAATGCTCAAATCTAAACTAAACTACTCTGACCTAAACTAGTAGTATAATAGATGAAGTTAGGGGTTGGATTGTCTATCACTAACCTCCCTTGCAAGTATTGAAGTTCAAATACAAGTTAAGCTATTCTAATTTACCAATTACCCTCCTTGCATCCAGATACGACTACAAAGGTTTAAACTCCTTTAATGGTATCAATTCCAACCGGATAAGTCTAGAATTAACTACCTAAAAACAAATTATATTACCAGTTAAGTCTCAATTCATTGTTCCTAGATGCATAAAGCCTGAGTTTAGATAATCATGCAAGTAAACCGATCCTAGATCTAGGTGATTTTAACTCACAACCTTCATATGCACATAGAGGATGCTATCATGCTATCAATGCTCAAGGTTAACTACTCCCTAAATATTTTTTCATGAGATGACAAACACAACACATTCAAAGTAGTTAAATTTGAATGAATGCATTCACTTCTTGAATTAGCATATGCAGATGAAAATCACAAATAACGTCAAATGTAAATTAAAGCATCAATTCATACAAGTTTGGCTAGGACTTCAACAAAGTAACTACTCACTCATAATCATACCAATTAGCACCAAATCTATAAAATACATCAAGGTAAATCAAAGAGTTAAGGAAAGAATGAACTAGTTGAAGCTTGACAAATCAATGGCTAGCTCCTCATTTGTTTTCCTCCTTCAATGCTCCTTGAATCCTCCTTGATGGTGGAATGGATGGATGATAAGCTTCTTGATGGTGATGATGAATGGAATGATGATGAAGATATAATTCTCCTTTGGCCAACTTTGAGTGGTAGTGATAGAGTAATGGTGATGGAGGTTGAGGAGTATGGATATTATGGGTTTGGATTTTGGGAGGTGGAGATGAAGTTTTTATGAAGGTATGAAGAGAGAAAGAAGATGTAATGGGTTGGAATGAGTGGTCCTTAAGAGTGTGATGAAGGGATGCTTATCTAGAGAAGAGAGAGATGAGTAAAATGATGAATGGAAGCAAAGAGAGCAGCACAAGCATTATAAGAAGCATGGAGGTATAACATGAAAGTGGTGATAGATCCTAAAATCAAGGGAAAGAGTTATGGAGAAATGGAGAAATGGAGAAAAAGAGGAAAATAATGATGAGCTATAAGAGTGTAGAGTAGACAAATATGCCTTAGGAAAGAGAGGAGCAACTGCTCTCTTTATTGTGCATGAGAAAACATAAAAATGAAGAGTGTTTGAGTGGTTTTGGGTCACCAAAATCAAGATGACAGTTTTATTGTCATTTCTTCCTTCAATTAAATCTCCACCATGATTTCAGATTTTGTCTTTGACTTCTGCATACCAAATGTTCATTGATAAGTGTAAATCGTTCTGGTAAAGTTTCAGAATTTTTGGCACTATGGTTTTACCGAAATTGCTACAGGAATCCTTACAGGTCCTCCTTTGCAGCTTTTCTCTATCTTTTAGGCAGAAACTTGGACTGATATTTTGAAGGCTTTTCACTCCGAAATTACTCTTGAACTATTCATAAGAAATGATCTTTAGAATGTCTAGAATGGATCTGGAAAGTTTTAGCTCATTTGGAGTTCATTTGGTTAGGCTTACGCCGCTCCTTCCTTGTTTAGCTCGGTTTTTTCTAGCCAGAGTAGGAAATGTACTAAAGTTTAATTTTCATTTCCATGCTTCTCCATCATTTCCTAGTAGGATAAAGAAAACATAATAAATAATTATATAAATACACAAAAAGCTTAAGCAAAAGTATAAGATTAGGAAAATAATGAAATTGGATTAATCAGCATTAAATTGGACTTTAGAACAAGTAATTTTCATGTTTTAGGGTAACAAATATGTATATGAATTATGATCCAACAACTAATTTTTTGTAGAATTTATCTGTGTGTAGGTAACTAAAAATGAGTGGTTGTGATTATTAAAATACACCCTAAAAATAAAAACATCCTCACCTTAAGAGTTTAACGACGTCCTCTTTTAACCCTCCATATATATATATATATATATATATATATATATATCCTTGTAAGTTCTTCTTCTCTTTTCAGATTCAGAGAACTTCTTCGTTTTTAATTTCATTGGGTCTTGATTGGGTTCTCTGTAATAATTGGGTTTATTGATTGGGTTTTATGGTATTGTCGTTTCTGATTGATTGAAATAACTCATTCTTAGGTAAGATGCAATTTGAGTTTGTTGTATTAGGCTTGCTGGAGGTGTTGTTATAGCTTGAAAGTTGAGATTTTATTGTATTTTTATGTCTTTTGGTAAACAAAATGATGAATTTTTTTATAGGAAACCATCTGGGTGTGTTATTATACTATTTGTTTTCGCTTGAAGTAACTATATATAGAAGTATCAAATTGAAGTATGTGGTATATGAAACTTTGAATTATGGTATACATTCTCTATCAGGATTATTAGTTTAGTTAGTATCTCTGTGCATTTTAGTTTTTCCTGGCTAATAAACAGCATTGCAAAAGTGTGTCTGATTTTTTTGAGTTATGGTATAGAATGCATGTGATAGAGTCTGAATTTAAACTGAAACTTTTATTCAAATTTCATTGGTTACATTAGGGATGAGTTTCTCTTTCTCCAAAATGAAGTGATAAGACATTTTATGTAATTGCTCAATTGGTTTGTTTCTTGCACAGTAGTATCAAAATCATAATTTTCAAACTTAGTTTCTGCAATGGGCCAGCAAGCTACACAAAAAGCAGATAAGGTAAACATGACATTGCAAGTTCAGTATTTGCAGAAGCACCATCGAAACCATGATAAAGCTCTATTAAGTGTTGGTTCACCTTCTCTTAAGAAAAAGTGTTGGTTTGCCTGAGTTTTTGACCCCTGCTTTTTCAACCCCAACCCAATTATTCAATTCTTTGCAATTTTCTTTCATCCGGAGGAACTTGGTCCCTGTACATATCTCAAGTCTTCTTGGATTTCGGATCATATCTATTAGCCTAAACAACTCTAAATGAACGTCTACTGGTGGAGGTCTTGGTTGACAAGTGTGGTTAGAATTGCTGCTTTGTCAGTGCTTGTACATATCTCAAGTTTTCCTCTGTTTTTTTTTTTTTTTTTGTTTTTTGTTTTTTTGTCATTATACCAAGAAGAAATGCACAAATAATGACAAAAAAAAAACAGAGGAAAACTTGAGATATGTACAAGCAAGTGACATAGCAGCAATTCTAACCACACTTGTCAACCAAGACCTCCACCAGTAGACGTTCATTTAGAGTTGTTTAGCCTAATTACTCAAATCAAATTAGGAATAGAAAGCAAAAAAACAGTGGAAAACAAAGTATTAATGAAACTATCCTCATGGCTTGGGAGCAAGACTACTGGCCTTGAGGTTTTGGATGGTGGCTACATCAGTCTTGAAAGATAAAGCCAATACATTGTCATCAGTGTTGGTGGTGAACAAAGTGGCTGGAATTGACACAGTTCCTGCACTAGCACTTCCAAATGCAGAAATTGCCAGAGCCGAGTTTTGCGAATCGGCATTGTACTGGTAATGCACAAGTCCCTTGGGAAACACAAACAGGTCACCGGCTTGAAGAGTGCGAAATGAGGTTGTTCTTTGTGTCGAGAGCTCAGCTGAGCGAGGATGTGTGTGGTGGGTTGGTAGTGCCAGCTGGGAATTCAAGGACGCCATATGAAACACTCTGGCCATTAAGGGCAGGGAACTCAGCCGAGGTTGCCTTCAGTACTGAGAAGGTTTCGGGCTCGTCTCCTCCAACAAGACACACATGCCAGTGAATGTGAAGAAGTTTCCGTCTACCGTTCCATTTGCAGGCTCAAAGAAGTCAGCGATAATGTCCGGGGTCTCCAGCCCATTGCCAGTTGAACAATGGCTAGTGAAGAAATTAGTAGTGAGAAGAATTTCAGGGTGGAAGTACTCGAGGCCATTGGTGGTTTTGAGAGCTGATTAGCTCAGGAATGTGGTATATCTGTTCTGTCTTCTATAAAGTCAATATTTATACCGGAAACTAAGAGTTGGCAAGGAAAACGCAATGATCGTACTCTACTGCAGTCCAATGTGATGTGAACTGGATATGTGTACGATGTCTCTTGTCGTCGTCGTTGTTTAACAGTTGGTTGTCTATTATTATTATTTTTTTCTTTCCCAAGATCATATCCCATGCCTGCCTATCTTGTTACCCACTAATATTAAAGTGGAAGTATATATATCCTCGAATTTGACGAGCAAAGCTCAAGATATTTCTAACAGGTTTCCCCCAACATTAAAAAACTAGAAAGGCGATTAACCAGCTAGAAAGTCGAAACTATGTAACACATTAGCTGAACTTGTATCTATATTAATGTTCATCAAGCACTGCACATAAAGAAAAAAAAAATGGAAAAAAGAATAAATCTGAAATCTGAAATGATATCTCTCTAATATATTTGACGCCAATGGTTATCAATTAACTGCATTCCAATAGCCATGATTTCAAGTTTTGTGCTAGAAGATGCTTCGTTATGATAAGGATAATTACTAGCATTCTCTTTAATTAGAGAAGAAATGCTAATCACTGGACATATTTTTTTTATGAACTGTAGCTAGCCTCACTGTAAGCTGGCTGCCGCTGATATAGTCACAACTAAGACTTATTATTTTGGGGTCTTTATCCAATGCCTAAATTTTAATTAAAATATTTCCATTCACCTCATTTACATATTACAATTTCCACTCACTCCATTTAATCGCGAAATAATTGTTTTGAGCTTAATACAATCATAAAATGGATTTTTGACAATTTACCCTAATTTTAGGGACTTTTTTCCCCTTACACCACTTACTTATTTTTTTTCTCACTTATCCATAAAGGCTTTAATAAGGTCTTCCCTAATACCTAATTAAGTATTTTTTTTTGTTTTTGTTTTTTTTAGACTATTTTGCCTCTCACCCTTTTGTTACATGGAGAGAGAGAGAGAGAGTGGAAGAGAGAGAAGCATTAGGAGGCTTCGCGGGAGTCTGATCATCGACCATCGGGGTCCCGACACCGCTGCCGGAATCCCTTCATAGGACTCAGGTTGCCGGAATCCGAACATCGGTCACCGATTGCCGAGCCGGAGATCCTCAAAGAGGTCATCGAAGATCTCATAGGTCACTAGAAAGATTTATTGCCCTACCCCCAATAAACCTTTATTGTGGGGGGGGGGGCAATAAAAGTTTATGAAACCTCACTGGAGGTCTCTAAATAGGTCGTCAGACATCTCAAAGGTCGCCGAAGAGGTTTATTGCCCCCCAATAAAACTTTAGTTCCCCAGAATGGGAAATAATTTCCCTAAAATTAGATAAATAAAACTTTAATTAAGGAAAAAAACGAGAAGATTACATCAATTCAAAACATTTATTAGGGGGCAATAAACTTTATTGCGCCCCAATAAATGTTTTATTATGCGACAATAAAACTTTTTTTTTCTTTGCTTCTGGGCCGTCTGCCCCCATTTTACCAAAAAAAGAAAAAGAAAAAAAAAAAGAACTATGCCTGAGTTCGACCGGCATCTATTCCTCCTCTAGTGAGGTCGAACCAAACTGTGAACTAGTTCTACTCAATCTTAATCAAAACTCGATTTTGAACATGATCGAATACATGTAGAGCTCAACGAAGCGATGTTGTTTGATACCTTACTCGTGCCGGATAAAGGTCGGAGTTGCTAGAAGACCAAGAAACTTGCCAGAATATTCTCCTCTTCGATTCTTTATCTAGAAGGTTTCTCTCAAGAAACTGAAACCACAGACATGAAGGGGACATCGAGATGAAGCCATTCATACCGATGAGACGCCTCGATTTGGCAGGAATCAGAAAAAATCGCTGGCGAACCTGAGAAGTTTTTGGGGCTCTTCCCGCCTCCATAGCCAATCGTTTGGATCAGAGATGACCGGTCTCTGCGTCCTCCTACCGAGATGAGTCGAAAGGAGGTCCAAGCATTTGGTGACGGGGTCGTGTTGGGGAGGGAGAGAGAGGGAGAGAGAGAGAGAGAGAGAATTGCTGACGATGGGGTCATGCTGGAGAGAGATAGAGAGGAGACAGAGTGGCAGTGGCTGTAATTCATTAATTGAGTTAAGAGAAAAATGGTCATTTGCTGTTAAATTGTGTAGGTTGGAACAAAAATCTGTTGTTGGGTAAGTGAGAAAATTTTTGCTTATTTTGGTGATTTGGGTTAAGAACCCATATAAAATTACACCCATTACCACTTCATTTCTCTCTCAAACTCTCACGTCTCTCATCTCAAATTCTCTCTCTCTCTCTCTCTCTCTCTCTCTCCCCCCCCCAACTTCAACAGCCCCGTAAGAAATCAGAAGGACTACGGGGATTTTAGATTAGATCCACAAACAAAGCCAACCACCATCCCACCCGTCCTCCCGATCTCCACCACCGTCGCCGCTGCCGGATCTGTAGAGTCCCAAGCTCAGCCTCCAATCTCCACCCTGGCCTTCCGCGCCTTCGTCAACCACATAACCGAGTAATCGACACTTGAACTCAGGTAAGTAGGGCTCGAACAAGACCGTTCATTGATCTCATACACATGGAACTCTTGAACTTTTGCTGCAGCATCAAACAAGTTTAGTTCCAAAAAACAAAAAATAAAAACTCGATACGTACAAATGAATTATGAACATCGATCAAAGAAAGATTATTAATATATCTGAAGTTCTGAACATCAAAGAAAAAAATGTTAGAAAACTAATTCACAAATTGCTATATGTAAAAGATAAATACAGAGTTAAAATACCAGACTAGAAAAAAGAAACAAAACTTTACAAATTGTGATCGAGGCTAGAATTTTTGAATACTGGAAAAGTTTTCGGATGAAAAAGTTGGATTTGAAGTGGTGGGATTGCTTCTCTTTATATAAGAGTCTGATGCATCTATTTGAAAGGACATACATTTCTGCAGCAACTTCTACGTTGCTTTTAGTTTGAAGGTTGTAACCTTTCGATAGAATCAGTTACTTCTTCCATATATGTCAGAATTATCAATTCGAATTTTCATTCAAATTAATTTCATCTTTGGATTAAATTTACTAACAAAAAAATAATCACATTGTTAGACCTAACAAAAGCTGCAAACACTAGTGCTGTTACTACTTCTCGTACTTGTTAATCTTCAATGCACTCCATTTGATGGGCTTCTTTTTGCGGTTTTCACCTTTTTCATGCGATTGAGGAGGTGCATATGATATTGCCTCTCTATTGAAAGGTGATAAGTATCGATCAATATCACTCAAGTGAATACAAGCTTCCCAGTCAAATCAAGTTATAGTAAATCTGAAGCTGCAGAATTTGTCAATACATAATGCATGTTTAAATCTTATCATTTCATGATCATATCTCATAAGTCATAAGCACTGGCACTAGCAAACGAGCTTGCTTTTGATGCATTGTCAAGTCCGACTCTCTGGTACTCAAAGTTAAAAGCTAACTTGACGTCTGCGAGTATTATAGCTTCTCGTGCTAATTTTGATGTTTCCAAAAGTCAAGGTATGCTAAGTAGTAGGGATAAGGAGAGTATCTACCGACTCCATTCATCTGCTGTGACAGGATCCGACCAAGAATTTCTTCTTGAAATTCCAGGTGACCCTGCGGGGTCCACTTTTCGAGAAAATTCAACAGAATTTTCCCCAAAAATGAACAATCCTAACCTGCAAAGAATTCAAATTACACTTCTAGCATACCATCCTTATACTTCTGCAGCCATCATTCTCCCCAAAAACCAACAACTTCATTTCCATAATAAACAATTCTCATAGATTATTAGAGCAATTCTAAAACAAATTAAAAGAGGATAAGGATCGATAGATCCTACAATGCGGAAGTAGTGCTAGCTATGCCTCAACTCCATGTACGCCCGAGCTCGACTAATATCGCCTGCAAACTGGGCATTTGGAAACAAAGGACCCATGGGAAAGTAATTTAAAAACACATTAGAGTGAGTGGATAATTAACAATATAATTTAATTGAACGAAACTTTAATACTTTCCCATAATTTGAAATATTTACAAAAATTTCGATGCATGCCACATTTATAAAATATATTTCTCGCCACATGAAAACTCGTAAAAACAGACCAGCCTCGCCGGTTAGAAGTAATCGGGCCAGTCTCGCTAGTCAAATAATAATATCATATGGGAAAGAACGATTATCACCATACGAGTATATCAGAGCCCCTCAAGCTCTACCCTTAACTCCCTCACATATAAATTATGTGAAGAGGAGAAATAACAACCTCTACTTCTCACGTGAGGAGGAGAATAAATCACCTCGACTTCACCCACAAACACAAAGTAAGTGAGAAGGAGACATAATAACCAACTCAAGTATGGTGAAGGAAAATAATCCAAAAACTCGTAAATCCATAAAACTTCCTCAATTCCTCTCGAAAAAAAATACGTATATTCCAATGACATGACCCCACACGTCAAAATATTCTCAAATTCATAAACAAGTCGGTCAGAATAATAAGTGTAAATAATTTGCTCGAAAATCTCATCTCCAATAATATTCCAGAATCTCAAGATCGATGAATAAAATATAATATTGAATTATGGAAATCACATCTGAAAATAATTCGTCGAAAATCACATAAATCACATTTCCAAATAATAATCATATATTAGAGATAAATATCGAAAGCTCGATATCCAAAAAAATAGTATCACAAATCCATTTCTCAAATCATAATCGCGATAAATCATAATCAATCTCCGAAATCAATTCATATTCTCAAAAACAAATCATAAATCCAAATTCAAGCATAATAACTTCATATCCGAAATTCATATGGAAGAACTAATACCAAAATTATAATCAAAAATAAAATATTATGCTCGCTAAATAAAACCATAATTAAATAAATAAATAATTTCAAAATAAATGCATGCATCATTATTTAAAACAAAAGTCCACTCACAATATATGGCTAAACTTGCCGTTTATTCGAAGTTTCCTCCGTGTGATTCCTCCTCACGTCCTGTATAAATATAACGTTCGTAAATAAATAATTATATGACGGAAATCTAAATTTACGATAATTAAATCGAATTCCTAAACATCTCCTTTTATCTTAACTCCCTCAATTCTCCTTGATATCCATCCAAACTTCGTCAAATTCACATATATCATTCTTCATCAATTATGTGATTTAATTAGTTAAAAACAGAATTTAGGTCACTGTTCACCCGCCGCCACTGTTCACGCGGCTGCCAACTCCTCCGATGGTCACTAAATTTTGGCAGGACTTTTATCTCAACCTTCTAACAAATTCTCTTAACTACCACAAAACCAGAAAACGACTAGAACTATATGAAAATTAAGAAAACAGTACAATCCGAATAGTACCCAGAAATTCAAACCTTCGATTCATTCTCCACACTTCAAATTTGATCAAGAAACTTTGAGTGATGCTTGAATGATCCAAGATCTCCAAGACCCAGAAAGAATCATCGCGGGAGATGGCCGGAAACTCAAGTTACGACCAAAAATCCAAGAAAATAGCAGGACCGTCCTCTTCTTCTCTTTGCTGCACCTTTCACAGTTCAAATTAAGCTACCAAACCAATCCATAAATGAAGAGAAGGAAGAGAGCTTTCCAACGACATCTTATACATCAAAATCCGTCACCGGATGAAGGAGTTATGGCAGGAAGAAGGTGAAGAGGTCGGAGAGGAAGAGGAAATCGGGGAGAGAGAAAAGTGACTGGGTAGGTTTTGACCTACCCACAGTAACTTTACATATTTATACTAATTACCATAAACAGTAACTTTCGTATTTCGCTTATAACTTCTGCATACAAACTCCAATTTTTATGAACCAAGTATGTGCGTGCTCAGTTTAACGTTCTCTACGACATTCATGAATTAAGCTTTCTCAAATTTTGACACAAAGAAAAAGTCAACTTTTAGGGCCCATAAACAGTCAAAACGGAGTCGAAAATTAAAATAAATCGCGTTTACCGTCAAAAAGACCCGTTATGTCTATAAATTTAGGTTCAGGTCGTAACATGCTGTGTTACATGTACTCCCCTGTTTGGAAGTTAGGCTACTGGTGGCGGTTTACGGGGCTCTGATAGGTGATATAATTAATGCTTTCTTGCCCCATCCGTGAACGTTCGCTAAAGTACGTTCGCGAGATGACGTCACTTGCGGGGAAAAGTAAAAAGAGAGTTCGCTGAGAAGTAGTGTTCGCGAATAACAGTTCGCTGAATAACTAAGTCTGTTCGATGATCAAGATGAGAACCATATTCATCTCACATGAACTGTAGAGTTATGTGGATGAAGGCTATATAGTTCCAGAAATCGAAAACATATCTAATGCTCAGAGATTGGAGTGGAAGACAAACATAAAGAAAGATGCAAAAGCTCTAGGAATACTGCAAAACTCAGTCTTAGATGAGATATTTCCAAGAATCTCAAATGAAGTAACCACCAAAATAGCTTGGGATGTTCTGCTGCTTAAGTTCAAAGGCTCAGAAAAGGTTAGAGCTGTTAAACTTCAATCTTTGAGAAGAGATTTTGAGTATACTAGAATGAATGAAACTGAGTTGCTAAATGATTATAGTACTAGACTGGCTGATATTGTAAATCAAATGAAAACTTACGGTGAGTCCATTACAGAGAAGAGAATAGTCCAGAAGATCCTTATGAGTCTAAATAGAAAATATGATGCTATAACCTGTATTATAGACGAGACTAGGGATATGGAAACTCTTGGTGTACAAGATGTGATGGGGACACTTAAGGCTTTTGATCAGAGGTTGTTGAGTCATGATGACCCATCTGAAAAAGCTTTTCAAACACTGAGTCTTAGCTCAAATCAGAAGAATTGTGAGCCATCTAGTTCTAATTCAAATCAAGTAAACCAGAAAATGAAGAAGAGCTGGAGAAACAAAGGCAAGAAGTGGGAAGACAAATCGGATCAGTTAGTGAAGAAAAACAATGAAGGAAGTAGCAGTTCAAGTTATTAGTGTTCTTTTTATTCAAAACTTCATACTGGTGAATGTTGGTTTAAAGGAATACCAATGTCACGCCCCGAATTTCGAATAATAAATTCAAATCCGAAACATGAATACAACTAAACAAATCACGTCCTAAATTTTTTTCTCAAAACCAATATCTCATAAAACCATAACAAAAACCTCGTAGCAAACTATCTCCCGAGTCAATTATTACAATACTAACATAAATAAAATGTTCTGCTCACAAGAGTCTACAAAAACACACCAAAATAGACCAAGTGCTGGTCTCAACCCTGCTGTCCTACGCAGCTCGCTCACCACTCTGATTATCCTGACCTGCAGGATTATCCGCTATACCATTTGAATAGTGTACCGGGATTGCAACAACACAAAACCCGGTAAGCTTTCTGAAAGCTCGTGTGAGTAAATAAGAATGAACGGCTGATTTATTAGACCACAACTCATTTATCTCAAGTAAACATCCAACAATTTCAACAACCACAAGCAACATCAATCCAACACACATGAAACAACATGGAACACATTTCCACAATCACCAAATCACAACTCTCGCCACTTTGGCACCTAATCACAACTATCGCCACTTTGGCACCCACGTTAGAGCTCTAACTGTCTCGTTACCTCTGACACCTTGGCCCAGGGTCAAGTAACGGCATCTCCAGGTTACTCAGTAACCCGCGAACTTTGGACCATTTCATGTCCTCAGAACAATATATCCCCGTTATTATTTAACGGTCGAACTTTGGACCTCTCTGTCCTCAGAACACATACACTCCGGTTATCATTAACCAAAGATCCTTAGACCATTCGATCCTCGGAATCCTACGTTTCTCTACCTTCTATTCAACTCACAAAATCAACATGTTTATCACCAACATTTATCAAATATTAACAACATAATTAAAATCATATTATCAACATTATCAACAACATATTAACACGATTCCACACCTCAAGGTCACACAATTCAATATATAATCACGTAAATATATATATACGTAACCATCCACACAGGAATGATCACTAATACCAACTATAGTTCACATGATACAAAATCAAGAAATTCATTTTTAATATACTTTAAAACACATTTCTTAAAAACCATTTTCTCACACTTAACAATAAATTGAGCAATTAAGGAAATTCGGTTCGTAAATGAACCAAGTGAGATTTACTCACCTCTAAACTCCCGCTGCGTCTTCTTACAGCCCAAAATACGATTCACAATCGTCCGCTAACAAATCCGTCAAATACCTAATCAAAACGATAATTAACTTAGCGTATAATTTCCAAAAACACACTTATATGAAGATCCCACGGTCGGATCTTCACCCGTGACCACACAAGGTCACCGGGACAGTCCTACGATCATTATATCAAAACTAGAATTCTATCGGACGGTCCAAACTTCATAAATCACAAATTGAGCGATCGAAATCAATCGAAATCGTAAAATTCATAACTAATTCATACGATATCCAAAATTCGCATGCTATATATCAAAATGATCGTATCGACATGTAGAATCTAAAAATGAGCAGAAACTGCTCATGACACCCCCGGAGGTGACTGGAAAGGGCCGCCGGAGTTTAGGGCAGAGCCACCACCGACCACCACCAATTGTGTCAGGGCCAAGCTCATCCCCTTCGTTTCATCATTTTGAGCAACTTTCATAACTAACACGAAGTGAGAAAATGAGTGGAAGTGGCCGAAACTTACCAAAAACAGTCCGGTTTGGCCGGAAAAACTGCAGAAACCGATATGCTCTCCGACGAGCGTGAAAACCTCCACTTCTGGTGCTGTCCTTTTTACTGCGTGTTCTACTCCTCCATACGAGTTCAACGAGATAAAGAACTCGTAATTTGGTGGTCTAGAACTCGAGATATTCGCTTCGCACTCAAAACTGCCGAAAATGGAAAACCAGCTTTCCGCCGCTGCTATAAGCCGTGCCACGGCACAAGGCTGCCTCTGGCAGCTGCACAAGGTCAAGGCGAAGCCGTGGGAGGTGGTTTGACGTCAAACGGTGGCCGGAGGAGCAAGAACTCGGCTGGAGAAGTTTGGCTCTGTTTTTTTGCCTTCGGTTCGGTGCCGCGCGAGAGAGAGAGAGAGAGAAAAAATCTAGGTTTTCTGATTTTTCAGATTTCTCCAAAAATGTTAACCTATATATATACAAAATCGAAAACTTCTAAATGTCATAACTTCTTCCTACAAACTCCGATTCTTGTGTTCCGCATATGCACGAACTCGTATCGACGAGCTCTACGACTTTCATGAAAGAAGTTTCCTCAAATTCCTTACGTAAAAATATGTCAATTTTAATAACCCTAAATAACGTTAAATTTCGATACTAAAATCATTCGAAACCAAATTTCTCAAATAACGACATTCGAATCATACTCACAACTCATAATTCATATAATTTGAGAAATATTGAATTACAAAATATTTAACTGAAATTTTGGGTCTTTACAACCAACGTGTACAAATTGTAACAGGTTTGGTCATGTCAACAAGGATTACAACTATAAGGGCAATCAACAAGCAAACTGTATTGAAGAACAGTGTGATACCAACATGTTCTATGTCAGCTATGCTGTAACTACACAAGTGAGAATGTGTGGCTTGTTGATAGTGCTTGCAGTAACCATATGACTGCGAATGCTAATCTTCTATATGATATTGACTACAACAACATCACTAAAGTGAAGATGGAAATGTTGGTTGACACAAAAGGCAAAGGAAGTATTGCGGTGGAAACCAAAAATGGAAAAATGTTCATCAGAGATGTTATGTTTGTTCCAGATCTTGATTCGAATCTGCTAGTGTTGGTCAACTCATTGAGCACTCATATCACCTACAGTTTGGTGACTGCAAGATCTTTGAGAGAGGGAGCAGCAAGAAACTGATGGTAGAAGTAGAGATGAAGATGAACATAAGTTTTCCTTTGACTGTCAAGTATATAACAAAGAGTGCAAGAAAAATGGAGCTAAAGGATGATCCTTGGCTCTGGCATCGAAGACTTGGACATTTGAATTTTCAAAGTCACAAGCAAGTGCATCAAAATGAAATGGTGTAGGGATTGCCAAAAATCAAAGAAGTTACTGATGTGTATGAAGGATGTGCACTGGGTAAGCAGCACGTTATCTCATTTCCAAAAGGGAAAGTATGGAGAGCCAAAGTTCCACTTAAGTTAGTTCATTGTGATATGTGTGGTCCAATGAAGACCATAACAGAAGCTGGAAACAGATACTTTCTTATGTTCATATGATGATTATTCAAGAATGACCTGGGTTTTGTTTCCTAAGGCAAAAGTCTGATGTGTTCTTAGTATTCAAGAAGTTTCAAGCAATGGTTGAGAGACAATCTGATCTCAAGATCAAAGTGCTAAGATCTGACAGAGGAGGCGAATATACATCAAATGAGTTTGGAAATTTCTGTACAGACATTGGTGTGGAAAGACAGCTCACATTAAGCTATGCACCGCAACAAAACGGGGTAGCTGAGAGGAAAAACAGAACAATCATGGAAATGGTAAAATCAATGTTGCATGACAAGAAGATGCCTCAAGAATTTTGGGCAGAAGCTGTCAAGACTGTAGTTTATTTGATGAACAGGCATCCAACAATAGCTGTGCAAGGAATGACACCAATTGAAGCTTGGAGTGGAAGAAAACCAAGTGTTAATCCCTTGAGGGTGTCTGGTTCAATCTGCTATGCACATATTCCAAAGGAATTGAGAAGGAAGCTTGATGAATCACGTGAAAAGTCTGTGTTCATAAGATACAACTCACATACAAAGGGCTATAGGCTCTACTATTTCAAAAAGAAAAAAAATATTATCTGCAAAGATGTTCTCTTCAGTGAGAAATCATCTTGGGATTGGAATGAAGGTTCAGCCCTACAATAAGATGTGCAAGATAATATTGTTCAAAAGGAACAAGAGGTTCCAGAACAGTTGGGGAACTTGATCCACTTCAACAGTCGCCACCTTACAATCCTCAACAAGCCTCACCAGCACATTCAAATGCACAATCAACTCCAAGCTCAACACCGATCAGGTTAAGAAGCTTGAATGATGTGTATGATTGCAATGAATGCTTGTTTGAACTTGAACATTTTGAAGATTCTGTGAAAGAAGATGAATGGAGAACTGTGATGAAAGAGGAGATCGATATGATTGTGAAGAACAACACATGGGAGCTGGCTGATAAACCAGACAACAAAGATAAAATTGGTTTAAAGTGGATTTACAAAATCAAGCTAAATGCTGATGGTTCTCTGCAAAGAAACAAAGCAAGATTGGTGGCAAAAGGGTACTCGCAGATACCTGGAGTCCATTTCAATGAAACTCTTACACCAGTAGCAAGGCATGAGACCATAAGAGGTCTAATTTCCATTGCTGCACAAAAAGGCTGGTTTCTGCACCAGTTAGACGTAAAGTCTGCATTTCTAAATGGAGTGTTAAAAGAAGAAGTGTTTGTGGAACAACCACTAAAGAAGGCTTTTTATGGTTTGAAACAAGCCCCAAGAGCTTGGTACGGTGAGATCGATCCTATTTCACAGAAAAAGTGTTTTGAATGAGTGAAAATGAACCTGCCCTTTACACCAAAATTGAAGGTAAATCAAGCATACTTATTGTCTCCTTATATGTTGATGATTTGGTATTTACTGGAAGTTGTGAAAAAATGATTTCAAATTTCAAGTCTGATATGATGATGAAATATGAAATGAATGATTTAGAAATCATGCATTATTTTCTAGGAATTGAAATAGTTCAATCAATGGAGGGAATCTTCATTACACAGAAAAAATATGCAAAAGCAATTCTAGAGACATTCAAGATGTTTGGTTGCAAATCTGTTGCAACACCTCTAGTTGTCAATGAAAATTTTCAAAAAGAAGATGGAAGTGGCAGTGCAGATGAGAGTATATACAGAAGTTTAGTGCGGAGTTTGCTTTAATTGACAGTAGCAAGGCCTGATCTTATGTATGTTGTAAGTCTGTTATCCATATATATGCACAAGCCAACCAGAGTACACTATGGAGCTGCAACAAGGATCCTAAGATACATTCAAGGTACAATTGACTTTGAAATCATGTAGAGAGGAATGTGGAACCAAAACTCTTTGGTTTTTGTGATAGTGATGGGGCAGGTAGTGTAGATGACTTGAAAAACACATATGGGTATACTTTCACACTTGGAACTGGTGTATTCTCTTAGGCTTCAAAGAAGCAAAAATCAGTGGCTCTATCTACACCTGGGCTGAGTATATGTCTGCATCTATAGCTACTTCGCAAGCAATTTGGATCAGAAGAGTCATTGAAGATTTTGGTGAGAAACAAAGATCTGCAACAACCATCCTCTATAACAAGTCTGTTATAGCCATGAGCAAGAATCCGGTGTATCACAGTAGGGCAAAACACATTGCCTTGAAGTTTCACTACATCAGGGATGCAGTTGAAGAGAATGAAGTGGATTTGGTCTATTGCAATACTGAAGACCAAGTTGCAGATATCTTCACCAAAGCTCTACCAAGAGAGAGGTTTGAATACCTCAGAGGCCTACTTGGAATGAAGAAGCAAAGGATTAAGAAGGAGTGTTAGATTTAATGCTTTCCTGGTCCATCCGCGAATGTTCGCTAAAGTACGTCGTGAGATGACGTCACTGGGGGGGGAAAGTAAGAAGCGAGTTCACTGAGAAGTAGTGTTCGCAAATAACAGTTCACTGAATAACTAAGTCTGTTTGCTAAAGGTTGAGTTTGTTCGCGGTCGCGATACATGCTGCGGTGAAAGATAGTTTACAACAACTTGCATTACTGTTTGCTCCACTCAAATTATGCTAGATATTTTAATCTAGTTTAATATGCTTTCATCTTAGATATTTTGTAGGTTAATCTTGTACCCTATATAAGGGAAGTGTTGGTTGGTGTAAAAGGGTGAACAAGTTCAGAAACTCAAGTACACAGGTTTGCTGAGTTAAGTTGATATGTTCATGCTTCATTTGCTACTGCAAATTAATAATCAACAAAGTTGTGGTTTCAATTATATTTTGTTCAATTACAAAGTAGAAGCAATCAAAATTATATTCAACAGTAAGAGAATAGCCTTTTCTCCACTCAAAGTTATTGTTCCAAAAAAAAAAAAAAAGAGGTGATAATAAGAGTATATTACTATGTATCTGGTGATTCTAATGGCCGAGTTTTTGGTATATCTTAGGGTATTATGTTTTGTGTAAAGATTATGATGTCGATGAACTAAAACAATTTTCTGGTCCCAGAAAAATCAAACCAGTTAATTCAGACATAAATAATATTAAATACAGAGAAATTCATAATTAGCTCATAAGAATTTAAGAATTAGATAACACGTCTGGCTAACAATAAAAGATTTGTGGTAAAAATGTTTTATGTAGTACTAGTTGACAACTTATCCATTGAACACCTTCAAGGATGATTATTCAAAGCAGATTAATTAAAGAACGAAAAACCAATCTTCTCAAAAAAAAAAAAAAAAAAAAAAAAAAGCAAAAGAAGAGGAAGCAAGTGAAGAACAAATTGTTCTACTACTGGCGTTTATATAATTCTACTCTCATGGCTTGGGACCAAGACCAGCCTTGAGCTTTTGAATGGTGGCTACATCAGTCTTGAAGGATAAAGCCAAGACATTGTCATCGATGTTGGTGGCGAACAAAGCGGTAGGGATTGACACAGTTCCGGCACTTGCACTTCCAAAGGCAGAGATTGCTAGGGCAGGGTTTTGTGAATCAGCATTGTATTGGTAGTGCACAAGTCTCTTGGGAAACACAAACAGGTCACCTGCCTGAAGAGTCTGAGTAAAGAGGTTGTTCTTTGTGTCGACAAAGCCGACTTCAAGGGCACCCTCAATAAGGAAGAGGAGCTCCGCAGAGCGAGGATGAGTGTGTGGTGGATTAGTAGTGCCAGCTGGGAATTCAAGGACTGCATATGAAACACTCTGCCCATTGAGAGCAGGAAACTCTGCCAAGGTTGCCTTCAATACTGTGAAGGTTTTAGGCTCGTCTCCACCAACAAGAACACGCATTCCCGTGAATGTGAAGAAGTTTCCATCTACTGTTTTATTTGGGGCAATGAAGTCGGTAAGAATGTCCGGGTCTGCCATTGCCATTTGAACAATTGCAAGTGAAGAAATTAGTAGTGAGAAGAATTTGAGGCTTGAAATTCTTGAAGCCATGGTTGGAAGCTTGATTAATTATGTGAAGATCGACTTGTGATATTGGGTAATTGGATGCGGTTCTTCGGTTTCCAGAAAGACATTATTTATAGTTACAGAAAAAAGGCGAGAGATTTGTTTTCTTGCATGGAGCTATATCTGATATCAGCTGGAGATGAACATTCCAATGTTTCTTGTTGTAGTTGTAATCGTACTGTTTGTTTTTCATGTTTTGAAGAATTAAACCAATAACATTGGAACCTTTTAATCTTCTCCTCACTAAATTTCAATTGCAGAAGTATATGCTTAAATTCGACGATCACATCTCTAATATTTTTTTGAAGGACTTCACTTTCAGTTTTTATGAGCCAGAGAATATGCTCGAGACAGTTTTAAGTTTAAACCCTTATTCAAAGAACAGAAATAAAACATTTTGATATTCATGCATGTTAAGATAAAGATCAACACAAGATTATTTAGGAAACAATACAGCAATCTACCTACTCTGTTATTGCTCTAATTATGACAGAACTATTAACTTCTCAGCTCGATTTCCTTAGTGTCCCCAGATAAGTCTTCACTAATGTCCATTAATGAGACATGCATTGAAGTTTGATTATGAGGTAATGTTAATCTTTTTTTAAAAAAATAAAAAAAATTGGGTATCAATCCATTAATAGAAAATGTGGTTAGCAATAAACAGTGACCACCTCTGAGGGGCACAATCGATTTGCATCACTGTTTAAAAAGTCGTAGATCAACCTACATAAAGCTAGTAACATAACAATAATAGAGTTTTCTTTGAGCAATTCAAGATCCAACCCTACTTTATTCTCAAACGCTGAGTCCACCTACACAAAGGGAACTACCCCGCCCCAAGGCTGTCAGCATGCAGCCTGAAAGACCTTACGAAACACTAACAACAAGCCCCAAAATTGAGGCCCAAAGCCTAGATCCACCAAAGGTAGACCCAGACCCATCTCAGCATCAAAACCCTTGCGACCTTTCACAGCAACAGAACCCATGAACTGAGCAACTCCGGCCGCGCCACCACGCACCAATCCCGACCTGGTATCGCCAGCGTCACCGCCGCCTGCAACATTATGAGGTAATGTTATGTTGTTAACAAAAAATAAAGGGTGATACAGAATAATATCATTTCTGGAGGTTTTTAAATTGAGTCTTGACTTATTTGTCAAATCTTTAGTTCTGTCCTGGTCTGCTTTTCTTGCAGAACAATGTTCACATATTCTCTATAGTATTTATCAATGGTGTTTGGCCTTTATTTTTGTATCTCATCTTTGACAGAGTCAGACACGTTATCTGACAAGGTCTGCTACATTTGGATCGACACAAGTATTGGCTAACTAAAACCAACTTAAATTTGAGCTTTGCTTGGAACTACTATTAAAGTATTAATTAACATATATTAAGATTCTATTCTGCTGAAAATTATTGGCAGCAAAGAATCTTGTGAACTGAGACCACATACGCAATTGAATGCATAAACCAATGAACATCCAAAAGAAAAGAAGGTCTAACTTCTGTCCAGTTTTATTTCAATATAAGGATGGTGGCAAGAAGTTGTCGAGTTCGTGGTATCTATTTCAAGAAAAATGAATAATAAACAACTGTAGAACTCCTACTACAACAAGAAAGGCATTGTATTCATCTCCAGTTTATATCAGAAAGGCCTGCAGCAATAATCTATTTGAAACCCCATTATCTTTCTTTTATTTGGCGCGGTTTCAAGCCAATTGAACTCTATAAATAGTATCTGCTTTATCTAGCCAGTATCGCATCCAGCAATACCACAGCACACATCAAAAGATTAATCCAAGTTCAAACCATGGCTTCAAGAACTTCCACCCTCAAATACTTCTCGCTGCTAATTTGTGCACTCGCCATTCTTCAAATGACGTTGGCAGGAGATCCAGACATTCTTAGTGACTTTATTGCGCCGCCAAATGGAACAGTAGATGGAAACTTCTTCACATACACCGGCATGCGTGTTCTTGTTGGAGGAGACGAGCCCAAAACCTTCACAGTACTTAAGGCAACCTTGGCTGAGTTCCCTGCTCTTAATGGGCAGAGTGTTTCATATGCCGTCCTTGAATTCCCAGCTGGCACTACTAACCCACCACACACTCATCCTCGCTCTGCTGAGCTCCTCTTCCTTGTTGACGGAAGCCTTGAAGTTGGCTTTGTCGACACAAAGAACAACCTCTTTACTCAGACTGTTCAGGCAGGTGACCTGTTTGTTTTTCCCAAGGGACTTGTGCACTTCCAGTATAATGCTGACTCAGAAAACCCTGCTATAGCAATCTCTGCCTTTGGAAGTGCAAATGCAGGAACTGTGTCAATTCCTACCACTTTGTTTGCCACCAACATCGATGACAATGTCTTGGCTTTATCCTTCAAGACTGATGTAGCCACTATTCAAAAGCTCAAGGCTGGTCTTGCTCCGAAGCCATGAGGACAGAAATGGTTTAACAACAAGCTTGATATATATCATGGTTCTTCAGTTCTAATTTTTTTTTTTTTAATCGTTGAAGTCTTTGAAATGCTCAAAATAATCACCCTTAGGGTGTGCGTTTAGATAAAATAATTATTAGTTCCGTAACAATTTTGAAATAATGGAATCTACAATTTCATCAATTAGAATTCCTCATTTCTATTTAAATTCCATCATTTTTTCTTCTTCATCCAAACACATCATTTATGTGGAGGAAGGGTATATATGTCAATAAGCTGGTCATAAATTTACTATTACAATAATATTGATTATCACACCAACTAAAGAATCAAACTAAAGGGGGTGTATTGTATATGGAATTACTAAAACTTTTTAACAAATCTATGGAATTTAAAAGTTCAGGTTTATTCAATATAGATTTTTAACAGTCCATGAAAGTCCCGGGGTATTCAATCAGGATTTTAAAAGACTTTATGAATTCCACCAAAATCTAGGTGTATTCAATTATGACTTTTAGAAATGAATGAAAGTACAGAGGTATTCAAAATATCATTCATACTTAAGGACTTAGAAACTCATGGATAATTATGGACTTTATAGTGTTAATTATACATACCAAACTCCAATAATTTTCCAGCCATCAGACCAAAGATTCGGAAAAGTCTATGATAGACTTTCGTTTTGCGGGGAAAGGGGTTGATCTTCCATCATATCTCTTTCTTTTTTTTTTCTTTTCTTTAATCGTTTATGATATCAATGTTTTTGGATACCCAACATATTCACTAATACCCAAATATTGTGGACTACCCCAAAAACCTAGAATAGTGTTGCTATGAAATATTGGATTGCGTTTTCTTAGTTATTCTCATTTTGAGTTTATATTTACGGTTCAAATGAAGCTTGAAAAATTGAACTTCAATTGATTGAATATATATATATATATATATATATATATATGAAGACAGTTACCAATATCTTATTATGATATAATTTAATCGACGAAAACAAGATTGATGAGAATAATTAACTATAAATATCAAGTGATTTATATTGTATCTTTATGTTGGTTGGGAGATTAGGAATGAGAACATACTAGCTAGATAGAGTAATAATCATTCATTTGAGTCAATGTCCACCAGAAAATACTTGACCATTGAAGAGGCAACAAGCTATTATCTTGTTTTGCATTTGGGTTGGATTGATTGTATTTTTTATTTTTTTATGTGTTGGGAAATCTATAGAAGTCATTCATAATAAAAGTATACAGATTTCATAAATCAATAAAAAGTCTATGGCTAAATCAATTGTTTTTAGAAATCAAAAGGAGTCTATCAACTTTTTAAAGAGTCTATGGACTTTTCAAAAAGTCTGTCAGTTAAAAAATATCTACACAAATTCAAATACAATACACCCCCCTAATAATATATTCGCCAGAGTTATAACACCACAAAACCCTAGCAGCCTAGAGCGAGTCTACCTCAGAGAGCAGAAAACCCTAGGTTTTTTTGTGTTTGAATTTTGCGATCATGGATGCTGTGGATGAGATAGAGGTGAGGTTGGTGGCCTCTCTCAGATTGACTGATGGTCGGGGACCGGTGGACTTGAGGCCATCACGAGGAGAGGGCTTGCGCAACTTGCAAACTTACTTGGTTAGCAAACTTTTGACCGCTAGGGCTTTCAATAAGCGATCTTTCATGGGGATGTTCAGAAGGGCTTGGAGACTCAATGGTAGACATACAGTGCAAGAGCACGATGACAAGTTCATTTTTACTCTGTCTGACCCGAAGAACCGAAATAGAATACTTCGAGGAGGACCTTAAGGCTCTGATAGTACGCCTGTTGTTCTAGCGCCATATGATGGTGTTGGGCAAATTCGGGCTGTACTATTGAATTCATTGGTTTTCTGGGTGAAGATCAAAGGCCTCATTCCAACATTCCATTCTGATAGGTGTCTTCATAGGTTGGGATGCACCCTAGGGTGGTATTTGTAAAAAGACACGACTGATCGACACAAGTCGAATCCAGATTCAAGTGGAAGTGGATCTCATGCAACCGGTTGTCCTCCGTCGTTGCTTCACGGTGGAAGACGGGATTGAAGTTGACCTGGAATTCTTTTTCAAGAATATGTTTGGATACTGCAATTTGATTGTGGCAAGCTCACCCACGTGGGAATATGTTTCCCCGGCGAGAAGAAATCTGGATCGGGTTATGGCTAGGGTTGATAGCAATTAGGCGGCTGGCTCTTCCTTGGTGTCTGAACTAGTTTATACTGGCCTCGACTCCAAAAGCCCATGCTCGGAGGGCTCTTCAACCTAGACCAGTAGGGGAAGGCTCTTCTGGTAGCAAGTTGGCACCTGAAGGCGATGGTTAGGAGGTGCGGGGTTCCAAGCACTGGGAGAGTGAAGTAGAGGCTAATGCTAATGGTTTGGAGGCCAACAAGGATGATGAGACTACTGAACTTTCGTCTGGCTAGCTGGTTGTGGCCATGAAGCCGCTAGTAGTTGGTTTGAGAAGGAAAAGATTGGAGGAAGATGGTGTCTCTCCAAAGAAACCAAGGCTTAGTCTAGTTGTGGGCAGAACCAATTTGGACAATATTACTATGGGATTAGTTGTTTTGGATTCTTCTCAGGACAATACTAAGAAGCAGGGTAGTCCTCGAGATGCAAAAAACAATGTGAAAACAAATTGTAAGGTAGTGAGAACCTCACTATGAAAAAAAAGCAAGGCTTCAAAGAAGATAGAAAAATTGGTGAATGGGCTTCCGGAGTTTACTTTGCCAAATGAGAAAGTGTACACCTAAAGCCTCCAAGGGTAAGGAGGTGATAGTTGCTTGAGTTGTTTAGTTGTAGTTAGAATAATGTCTATGCTAGTGGGAGCTTTTCTAGAAGTCTCCATAGAAGTACTTAATGTTAAAAGGTGACGTAATGAATTGCACTTTACCTGAAAAGACAGCCAAAAAACTGCCATACTCATCACGCAATACCCCACCAACACCCTTATGGCAAATACCATTAAGGAAGGCTTCATCTGTGTTCATTGTGATGACACTAGAAGGCTGTCGGCTCCAAAACTGGTTCCTTGAAACCTTCTGGCTCAATGAGGTAGGTTTCCCAGTAGCACAAACGTGAACAAACTCCTCCAACCAATTCATGCCAGAAGCCACTACCACAGAACCTGTTCTATGATGCCCATTCTGTAATTGGTCATTGCGGTTTCGCCATAAGCTCCACATGAGAACTAGCAGCTTATCAAACTCAGAAGAAGACAGAGTGTTAGCCTTGTCCAATAACCAGTCCTTAACATTCAAAGGATTAGAAGGATCAATATTAAAAAACAAGGGAGAAGCAGTCTAAATAGATTGGGCAAGAAGGCATTGACATAAAACATGTCCCAAGTTTTCCCAAGGAAAAGAACATAGTAAACACCTCATCTCCCCTTCATATCCTTTCAGGGCCAAAGATGCTCTAGTAAGCAGCAGATTGTGGGCAACCCTCCACCCAAAAATTGTGATTTTACCTGGTACTTTGGCCTTCCATATGGCCCTCCATAATGTAGCATAAGGATTTCCTCCAGAACCAGAGGCCAGAACATTACCCAAAGAGAAATCCCTAGCCATCCTATAACCAGATTTGACTGAAAAGAAACCCTTTTTGTTGAACTTCCAGATAATAATATCTTGCCTCTTCTTCTACTAAGAGGAATTCTCAACACATTTGGAACAATTTCAGGAGAAAAACATGCATGCAAAGCCGGCTCTATCCAAGTATTGGACACCGAATCAATTAGATTAGAAACAAATTCAAAAGTTGTGCCGTGAGGTTTCTGTAAAGAGTAACAAGGGCATGATGGAATCCAATCCACATTCCAAATATTAACTTTATGCCTATCCCCAATTTTCCAAAAAACTCCAGCTTGGATAATCGGTTTGGCCTCCATAATACTTCTCCAAGCATAAGATGGTCTATCACCCATATCAGCAATTTAGAAAATTACCATTAGGAAAGTAAATAGACTTGAGAAGGCGACTTACAAGAGAGTTAGGGTTGGACATCAAGTGCCATCCTTGCTTAGCAAGCATTGCTAAATTGTAAGCATGTAGACACTTAAAACCCATACCACCCTCCTGCTTAGAAAGACACATCCTATCCCAAAAACGTCAATGAATTTTTTGTTTTTTCCTCAGTAGTGCCCCAAAAGAATTGAGCACATAATTGCTGTAAATCATTAGACAGTGACTTTGGTAACATATAACAGTTCATGACATATTGGGGAACAGCTTGGGCAACTACCTTAATTAGGACTTCCTTCCCAGTGATATTAAGAGTTTTTGACCTCTAACTGACAAGCTTCTTAGTAAGTCTTTACTTCAAATATGCTGCGGTTTTGGATCTTCCCATATGCAAAGGAAGACCAAGATATTGCCCATGATCCTGCACACACTGCACCTCCAGAAGGGAAGTCAAGTGAGATTGAGTCTTAATACTCACATTAGAGTTGAACATCACAATACTTTTCTGCAAATTGATCTGTTGTCCTAATGCACTGGCATAAATTGATCTAACAGGACTTCAGTAGCTTCCTCAAACAAGAAGCTATCATCTGCAAATAGCAGATGATGTATAATCGGAGCAGATGGACTCATCTTGAGGCCTTTAAGGGAGCCTTGATCTATAGACTTTGAAATCACAGAAGAAAGACCTTCAGCACACAAGATAAATAAATAAGGAGAAAGAGAGTCTCCTTGCCTGATGCCCCTAGTTGGGGTTATGAAACCAGTAGGTTCCCCATTAATGAGCAAGGAGTAGCTAATAGATTTCACTGAGTAAAGAACAATATTAATCCATTTGTTACAATACCCTTGTTTCCTCAAAATAGCTTCGAGAAAGTCTCATTCAAGTCTGTCGTAAGCTTTGCTTATATCAAGCTTTATGGGAAAAAAAGTCATCCAACCGATCACGCAGCTTTTTCATAAAATGATTAATCTCAGAGGCCATAAGTGTGTTGTCTGAGATGAGTCTACCTGGAACAAAAACACTCTGCAAAGGTGATATAATATGAGGTAAGGTCACTTTCAATCAGTTAGCTATAACTTTAGAAGCAATATTATACACCACATTACATAAAGCAATAGGCCTCAAATCATAAGCGACTTTCAGTTCCTTCACTTTAGGTATCAGAACCAAGTGAGTAAAGTTGGATTCCATAGGAAGATGCCCAGTTTCTAACACCGTATGACTCTCAGGCTAACATCATTATGCACAATAGACTAATATCTTTGGAAGAAATGAGGATACATACCATCCGGGCCAGGATATTTAGACTGATGCATCTGGAACAAAGCTTTCTTAATCTCATCATCTGAATAAGGGGCAACTAAATCACTATTCATCTCAACAGTGTCTAAACAGTATTAAGAACAATATCTGCTACAAATGGATTAGAATGCTCATGTCAAAAAATGTTCTCATAAAAATTGGTCAAAATGTAGCTATGGCAGATGGAGAAGACTGCCAAGTACCCTCAGGATCCAATAAACTAGTAATAGAGTTTCTACTCTTTCTATTAGAAGCTCTCCTGTGAAAAAAAGCCATCTTCCGGTCCTCATCTTTTAACCAAAGAATTCTTGATCGTTGACGCCAATATGCTTCATTCAAAGACAATAACTCATTAAACAGATGCTGCAAAGCTTTCTGCTCATCCCATTATTTCGGCTCATAGGGCAGCCCAAATAATTGGTCAAGCTTAGCTTGTATCAATTTCATCTCCATATGACACTGCTGAAAACTCCTTTCTCCTAAGAGGAAAGCAACTGGCCAGTGCTATGAATTTTCAACCCACATGGAGCATAGGGTTGAAGGGGTCATCCACCCTTTCTCAATAACAATACACAGTCCTTGTGTTGTGACCACATTTCCTCAAAACGGAAACATTTAGGTACTCGACGATAGGAAGCCCTAGAGGACCTAATCACAATGAGGAGGGGATTATGCTCAGACTTACTAAAAGGCAGAGTAACAATTCGGAAATCTATCTCGCCATGAAGAAGTGTGACAAGTATGATCCAGACATTCTTTGGTAAAGCGGTCGGCCTAGGTGAACCGTGGTCCTGAGAGTTTCATATCAACCAATGCACAGTCAACTAGAGCTTGCCTGAAACACACCGTAGGAGCAGCTGTCCTCCTAGGGACACTAGACTTATCTGCATTTGAAAGGATCTCATTAAAGTCACCCGCCAACAGCCATGGGAGAGAGCAAAACCATATATACTAGTAAAACGGAATTCCTCCCTTGATCCTGGCACACAATCTCAACATCAATATGATTATAAAGATGATCGCGTTGTCTCACCAACATACCATAGCGCCACATAACTGCTAGACCCCCGGACTCCGCCGAGCAGGGCTGACAAATGCAGCATTCGAACCCTAACCTGGTACCCATAGAATTCACAAGGCTAGGAGCTGATAATGTCTTAGATAGAAAGATGAAATTAAGGTTGTGCTGACGAACGATCTGCACCAAAGCATCTTCAGTTTCAATGTTATTAAGGCCCAGACTAGAATCTTGGCATCAAACATGGTGAAGCAGTCGACGTTAAGAAAAACTTAAGATCGACGGGATCAAGGCAGAAGAGCGACCTCTGTGGGTGAACTGGAAGCTAGGTGCCACGACAGTCTTCACCGCTAGGATAGCATTGCTATACCGGTGTCGGAGCCACCGATGGAGCAACAGATCGGATAGTCGGATCCTCACGGATCGATAACCGAAACTATTGAAATCATAAAATCCCTAACATGCTCATACAATCTCCAAAAATTACATATTATATATCCAAATGCTCGTATCAACAAGTAAATCAAAATCAGGAATAGAAACTATCCCTGAGGTGGCCGGAAATCGCAGGAAAACACCACCACAATAGCGGCGCCGCCGCCCATTCAAAGTCAGAATTTGGCAAAACTTCCAACACAAAAGTTCTTCATCTCAACTCCAATTTCAACTTTCATAACTATATTAAAGTCTGATTATAACCAAAAAGTCAAATTTTACCTTGGAAGCCGACTGATCCGATAAACCCTAGTTTCGAATTCTATCCAATTTGATATCCATAGATGAAATCGATGATCTACGTCCCTTCAAGTGAAAAATCCCTTTTGGAACCACGACCAAAGGTGGCCGGAGCTGGGAGAACGAAGGTCAGTGACTGGAAGCAATTCTGACCTCGTCTCGGGCTCTTCTTGGCATTGTAGCTTGAGCTACCGCTTGACCCACACTCGATTGCTTCCATAAACGTGTAGAGGGCAAAAAGGCGAGCACAACCCACCTTGGATCGAGTCCTATGGTGGCCGGCGGAGGGAGAACGACGCCGGCGAAGGTGGCGAGGTGACTTGGGCTCGGGGACAGAGAAACTAAGCTCAGGTTTCCTTTTTGGGAAATCTGGGCTTTTCTGAAACTTTCCCAAAATTTTGTCCTTTTATACAAAAATGGAAAGTTTTTTCCAAGCTTATAACATCTTCATACGAATTTTGATTTTCACATTCCACATGTCCATGAACTCGTATCAACGCGCTCTATGACTTTAGTGAAGGAAGTTTTTGGAGAATCCCAATGTATAAAAGGTCAACCTTTGCACCCCCTTAAAACCATACTATTCGAATAAATAATTGGGCTAAATACTAGTTACTACCCTGTGTATTAAGTCCAACATCAATTCAGTCACTGAACTTCTAATTTCATCAAAAACACCCATGTACTTTCAATTTTGATCTAATAGGTCCAATTCGTTAATATTTTGTTATGGGTTCAAGGATTATTTGTTGAAAAACTATTTATTTGATAGATTTCTAATAGTGGATCTCACTCCTAAATTGACTATGCAGGCCACCTCAACACCACATCATAAAACATAGGCCATATATGAGCCACGTTAACAAGTTAAATGACTCAATTGTTGAAAATCTAATAAATTGGACCTATTAGATCAAAATTGAAAGTGTAGGGGTGTTCTTGATGAAATTAGAAGTTCAGGGACTGAATTGATTTTGGACCTAAACTACATGGTAATAATTAGTATTTAGCCCTAAATAATTCATCTGAAACACTTCCGCTCCGTCCACGAGCCACGAAACTATCCTATAACCATAATTTAGATTCTGGAAAATCCTCAAAAAATCATAATGAATTTCTGGGGCAATACACCATCAATCTCCGAAAATCAGTCATACTCTTCTAGGATCAGCATGCGTCCACCGACAAACCATGGAGCCCCATGCAAAACTTTGTTGCATTCCTCCTTGCGACAGAAATAGAACAAATAGTGGCCTCCACTTGCCGTCGATATCGCCAGCCTATCTCCAAATCCCATATAGCCGAGAGAGTACCAGGGGCGCCTTCTCATCGCCCTTCTTCTGTTGAACCAGGCGACCTACCAAGTAATGATAATTGTCCACCACCCTCGCTGAACCAAGGGCCCAAAGTCCACCACCGTGTCCTCCGTCAGAGCTAGAGCGACTGCCAAACGAGAAGCCATATCTTTCGCCATCACAAAGTATAGATGAAGTTGCACAAAACCCTAGTAGAAACATTGTGTCTCTCAACCCTAGCAAAGACAGCTACGTTTTTCCCTATAAAAAATGTAATAATTGTGACTAGATTAGATTAAAATGCATATGAATTAAAAGTATATACAACTTGAAATACAAAAATAAAATAAAAAACTAAATGGAAAAGATAAAGACGGTTAAAAAGGAATATGAATGATCAAATAAAAGAAAAAACTAAAAATAAAAAGTCAAAAACAAAACAAGCCTAGGTGGTAATCCAGCCTGGGTATTTTACAAGACCACTCAGCCACTTACCACTACAACTAAACCATTCATGTTACAAAAATTGACATGAAATAATATATATGACTTTTTCAAAATGTGAAGCCCCTTGAATTGGAGGCTCTGGGTCTTGGCCTAGCCAAGCTAGGCCAAATGCCAACCCTGACAAGTAGAAGCACTACATTAGATTGCATGTTTTATTAAACTATGTGGCTAAAAATAGGCTGCAACATAATGTGACATCCAAATGGTATATAAAAAGAGGCTGCCACATAATGTGACATCCAAATGGTATATAAAAAGGTGATTCACGTAGCATTATACTCTAAACACCAAATAACTAATACAATCAATGCTTGTAATATGATAGTTTAACAAGGATATTGTGAAGATTTCAAAGCTTAATTTCTAATAGCTCTTCTCCCTATGTGAGTAGTGTCACCCTTTTGAATAATAAAAGCAAATTATTGTAAGATGAGAATAGGATGTTCCCCTTTGACTGAGCTACAAAGTTTTGTATTCTATAGACCCTTTCTGCTGATCTTTCTGAGGGAATACCCCCATGGATAGCTTCTTTGTTCCACACAACAAAGGCAAAGGTCTCCCTTTAGTGTGTAGGCAAATAGGAAGAGAAGTTAAATGAAGAAGAGGGACTTCTCTAGTCCAAAAATGCCTTTATTTTGTACATGTAGCATTAAGAGAAGCAGGTGCTCTTTTCCCCTCAATATTGGCTGCCGATTGAAGTTGATCTAATTGTATCTTTTGTTTTTTTTCTTTCACAATTGTAAGTTTAAATTTTCCCTATTTGAAGATAAAGAAAAATAATAGAAAGAAGAGGAGAAGACCAAAGGTTTTTGTTTTTGGATTGATGAGAAAGAGGTGTTGTTCGCAAAAAGAAATCAATGTCGGTTCTAGGTTTTATTTTAGTGCCAAATTGATACTCGATCTAGGTGTTAATTAAACCAATTTGCTGCATAGGTTTTTAAAATTAGACAATCTGCTACACTTCCGTTAAATTAACTTGTTTATGTCAATTCCCTAGTCCAAACATTAATTAATAGGGAAATGATCATTTATCCAAATTTAGGATTAGTTATCCCCACTTAATTACCCAAACACTCTAAGAGTTTGACCACTTAAACAACAAGTTATAATTTTAAACCTAACTGCCCAACTCTTTCAAAGCAGGCCTGTTTTCTTTAAAATTTCTGACCGTTTTACCCTTTTGTAACTGTCAAGCTTTCAAAATCGTAACAGAATTAGATTTAGAGATAGAAGCCCCCGATTTTAGAGAGGCAGAAGATCGACATGATTTCTAGAGAGAAAAGCTCCTCGATTTTTTAGAGAAAAACTCTACCATTTTAGAGAGAGAGAGGAGCTGTGCAATTTCTAGAGAGAGGAGTTGTGCCATTTCTGAAGCGAGAAGCTCTGCGATTTATAGTGATAGAAGCTCTGTAATTTCTAGAGAGAGAAGCTATGATGCAATTATCAAAAGGAGCGAGATCGAGCTGTTGTTTTGTTCCTCCATCGCGGTTTGATTCTTTTCTTCATCGATCTTTAATTGTTTGATTTTAGCTCTGTTTGATTTGAATTTCTAGGTCTTTTTGTGTTTGAATTGATTTTGGAGAGTCTGAGCTTCATGTTAACTTTGAACTATTTGTGAAGTGTTTTTGTAGTTTTGATTTGAATTTCTAGGTCTTTTTGTATACATTGTGTTACTTTTGAATTGTTGTGTTAACTTCGAAATGATTTTGGTGAATCTAAGCTTCGTGTTATCTTTGAGCTTGTTATGAAGTGTTTTTGTAGTTCTGACTAGGGCTGGGATTTAGAACCATAAAACCGAAGGAACCGCACCGAACTGCACCGAAAATCTAGGTTTGGTTTGGTTCTACAACATATGTACTTACATTTTTTTCGGTTCGATTCATAGCAATGTCTTCTTGGTTCGGTTCCGGTTCTTGCTTTCAAAACTCCCCTGGAAACAGAAATATAGATGTCAGTGTATCATTGGATATTAGGACCGAGATTATTTTGGCAAAATAGACCCTTTCTCATGTGATCAATGCGATCATAACCTTCCATTTTAATGATCTTATCTCCTATCCATTGGATCAAAACCCTATTTTTCCTATCTCTCCGACTGGATAGACTCTTCCCTCAAACTCTCACGCTCTCTGTCTCTCAATCTCCACTCTCCAGCTAAGAAACAAAAACGAAGAAGCCCTTCCAGCCCAGACGGAAAAATTGATGACCTCCCTCCCTCAAACCGACGACCTCACTCTCTTCGACTGGATTGACTCTTCCCTCAAACCCAGATGGAAAAACTGATGACCACCCTCAAACATCGCGAAGACATGAAACCAGAAACATCGCGAACCCAGAAGGCAGAAACATCGCTTCTTGCCGTCGTCAATTTGGTTGATGCAGCCTGCCCCATCTGCAATTTGGTTAATGCAACCTAGTCTGGCATTTGGTTGATGCAGTCGGCCCCGTCTGGGATTTGGTTGATGCAGCCCCCGTCTGGGATTTGGTTGAAGTTCGGGATGCAGAAGACGAGGAGTGGAGAATGGAGAGGGTAGAGATGGAACGGGAAAATTGCATGTTTTTGGGTTTATTTTTTTCAATTTCATTTGGAATCGTTGATACCAGAAAACCGATCCGAAGGTTCTCGATTCTCAGTTCCGGTTCTCGTCGGTTCTGGCACTGTCAACTACAACAACCAAACCGAAGTTCCCTTTCCAGTTTCGGTTCCAGTTCCGGTAAAATTTTGCATTTTTAGAACCGATCCCAGCCCTAGTTCTGACTATATTATTGGGGGGCAATAATCTATCCATTGGGCCAATAATGTGTTTTAATTGTTATTCAGTCTCTATAATTATTGGTTAGTGATCTTTTCCTTTGCGTTCAGAGCAATTTGTTATAGTTTCTAATGTGTTTTAGTAGTTTTTACTACATTATTGAGGGACAATAATATGTTTATTGGGGCAGTAATATGTCTTAAGTGTTATGAAGTCTCTATAATTGTTGTCCAGTGATCTTTTCCTTTATGTTCATAGTAATTTGGTATTGCTTCTGATGTGTTTTCGTAGTTCTGATTATATTATTAGAGGGGCAATAACCTGTTTATTGGGGGCAATAATAGCTTTGTTGTTTGTTTTTGTTTTTGCAGGAATATGACTGATACTTTGGTTGCTGGGTGCATTTATTCTAACAAAGGTTATATTATTCCTCTGAATGAATGTATGAGCCATTCTGACTTGTATGAAGACATTTCCCGTACGTTCCAGTTTTGGCCAAGTGATGTTATTGAGCTTCAGTATTCAGTTCATGGTTGCGAAGTACTTTCATGTTGATATGTAAAAGAAGAGCTACATTTTCCTATTCGGCTGATAACCAATGTTGATATGTCTTCTTTTGAATCTGCTACTGACTTTATATTACCTCTCCTTGTGAAGAGGCCACTCAGGAGGCCTAGGGTGAAGCGATTCAAGTCTAATAAACTAATTTTTGTTGCAGTCATTGCTGCAAAATGGGTAGTCATAACAAGTTGAACTGCACAGAACCTCTTGTTCATTAGTAGTACATGTTTCTGTAAAGGATTGTTAGGTTTTACATTTTCTATTGAGGGGCAATAGGTTTATTGGGGGGCAATAATTGTTTATATTCAATCTCATTGAACCATTTTTCTTTTGAGGAACATTGATATTTTATTTTAATTTTATTTCTGTTGCTTTTAGAGAAATGGATTAAATTTTGAATGAATTTGAGTTTGCAATGACTGTTTATAGGTGGTTTGTTTTTTTTTTTTTTTTTGAGGGGAGGGGGGAGTGGGCAATAATCTGTCTATTGCCCTCCAATAAAGCTGATTATTTGGGGACATTAGTTCATTATGTGACTTGAAGCCCAACTATACTTTTGCAAACTAATTTAAAACCTTCCTAAGTCACTTCTGACCACTTTATAAAAATTATTAGGGGCCAATAAACTTTTTATGAACCCCCAATAAACCTAATTATTTTGTGGATTGAATCTAGCTGCAATTTGTTGAAAGGACCTGTAATAATTTGAAGGCAATAGAAGTATTTCATATCATCTAGATCATGTCATTTCACCAAAATTTGAAAATAAGTTTAATACTAGAATTTACAATCCCTATATTTGGAATCCCCAAGTTACATTCCTACTTTCAAAATGAAGATCCTACTTTACAATACAATACCGCAATTCCAACCATTGGGTGCGATACCAGAATTGGGTGCAATAGAAGACTTTTCATCGACAACAGGACATTTTAGGGTGCTAAACCTGGTATTATAGGACTTGGTGCTATCCCAAGTCTCATATATATAACTTTTCTAGAACCAGCACCTGTGAACAGTGGCACCCATATAGCATTATACTCATATATTATTTTAATCAATAATAGTGAACATAGCACCCCCATATAGCATTTTATTGTTAGAGATGAGAATAAATCCTATATAAAAAGTGCAATAAAGGGGTGCTAAAATGAGAATACCATCCCCAAATAGAACTAATGGTTGGAGTTGCCCTTAGATATCATGTTAAGGACTTCAGTCTTCACTTTCTCCAAGCTCCATCAATGGTCATGATTCTCTCTATCATTCTTTTCCTCATGCTGTTCCTTGCTTGCTTGCTTGGTTCCTCCCCTTTTATTATGCTCTCCATGAAATGAAGCATAAAAGGTCTGCAATCGCTGCTAATCTTTTGTTCTACGCGCAAAACAAAACCAAAATGATCATTTATAATCAAACGTCCTAACATTACTGACCCCCAATAAAGACATTATTGGAGGGCAATAATCTGTCTATGGCGGGGGCAATAGACCACAAAAAAAATCACCACTTTCTATCATTCATAGATTATGGCACTTTAATAAACACAAAACAACAGAAAACTTTTTAAAGCCCCTATTACCATAATTAATGAACCACATTCAAGACATTATTGGGGGTCAATAATCTGTCTATTGCCCCCCAATAGACCATAAAAAAGAAAAGAAGAAAAAACATTCCACTTTCTATCATTGACAAAATATTGCACTTTAATAAACACAAAACTACATTCACAGATTATTGCACTTTAATAAACACAAAACAACAGAAAACTTTTTAAAGCCCAATTCCAATGATTAATGAACTACATTCAAGACATTATTGGGGGGCCGGGGGGGGGGGGGGCAATAATCTGTCTACTGCCCCCCAATAGACCATAAAATAAAAAATAAAATAAAACACTCCACTTTCTATCATTGACAGATTATTGCACTTTAATAAACACAAAACTACATAAAACTTTTCAAAACCGCAATTACAATGATTAATGAACCTCAGCCAAGACTAATTACATTCAATAGCAGTTTAGTGTACTTTAATAAACAGTGCAATGATTATTGACCCCCAATAGAAAGTTTATTTGGGGCAATAATCTTTTTTTTTTTTTTTTTTGGACTCCACAATAGACAATTGGTCTGCATTTTCACTCAATAACAGTTTATAATCGTAAAACAACTTTCAAAACAGTATTTCATACGTATGAACCAGAAACCGTAGATTTCACAGATTTTCGCACATGACTTCACAATATGAACCAAATTGAAGCTATCAGCAAGTTTAAATCGAAGATTTATGTAATAGATTTTGTAGAAAACCTGAAAGTCTGAAAAATGAATCAGAAATTCAATTTTTACATCTTTCGATATTTCCAAAGCCGGAGAAAATAAAACCGTTACTGGACCTTGAATCTTAATTGCCGGTGTTCGGCGAGTATCATGGTCGTTTACCCACAAAGAGAGAGAGAGAATCGACTATGGAGAAAGGGAGAGTTTAAAACTGTTTTGACTTGTGAGAAAGAAAACTGAAGTCATGGTGTCAGTGAGTAGTGGCAGGTTTGTAATTTTTTTTCAGAGTCAAGAAGCATTGTTGCACTGTTAATTTGGGTAAGTGGGCACAAATATCTCTAGACAGAGTGTTTGGATTCATGTTGGGTCTAGTTTAGGTAAATGGTCACAGTCCCTAATTAATATGTGGACAACACATGGGAATATTTTGGTACGTAGTTTTGTTTTAACCAAGATTGTTGTTGTTTGTGTTAATGGTACACAAGAAACTGGCAAAAATTAATTAATTTAAGAGAGTGGTTGCAAGTGGCTAATTTTGAAAACTTAGAGTAACAAATTCACTAAAATATATAAAGCTTACGGGACCATGTTCGCTGAAATATAACCTGAGGTAACAAATTCACATTAAGGTGAAGCCTAAGATAACGAATTGACCATGCTTTCCAATCGCCAACAATTTATTGTAGTGGTTATACTTGTACCCACTGGCACCCTCCATGAGCAGTATCAATTGTTAATGGTTCCCAGTGGTCTTGGTCTCAACTCAAGATCTATGAGGAATTACTCTCATGCACGCGCGCCAATTCTAATAGAAGAGATAAAATCAGTTTTTATGCATTCCTTTATCATATTTATTTGTCTTTCATGTACGTCCTCTGTGTTCCATGAAAAAGTCGGACAGTACGTGCTATTGCTTCTATTGCATTTTCATCTGCATACCATCAATGATTTATTACTTAATTAGTCTTGTATCAATTCCAATTAAGCCTCTTCCTTTTCATACATACTTGAAGCAAGCAGCTCCCACTAATTAACATTAGTTGAAATAGAGCTAGGGCTGTAAGGCAACTGGTTGATGATCTAGCTGCTAGCAGGCTTCAGTAATTTTGAAGATTATTGTTACCCCGCAATGAACATAGAAGCTACGGATCTTCCTTTTTTTTTTTTTTTTTTTTTCAAAAGAGAGGAAGATCTGAGCATATGCTTCTACTCTGTTCCATTCTATAGTTTAGTAAGGTTAGATGGAGATGTTTAAGTTCTTGATGTCTAGCTATTTCGATCAAGAGAAACAAAACAACTGTAATTTGCAGCTACGAAACAAGAAATGCTTTGTAATTTTCATCAGTATGCCAGTTGACACTATAGGTAGGCCGGCCTGCAGCAACACTACTATGTTCAACTCCAATCCCACGATTGAAAACTCTATAAATAGCTCTTCATCCATCTTAGAAGTACCACATCCAACAATACAAATCACATTTTATTGCAACTATACAAGTCAATCAAATGGCCTCGAGAACTTCCACCCTCAAATTCTTCTCATTACTAATCTGTTCTCTTGCAATCGCCGAAATGGCAATGGCTGGAGATCCAGATATTCTTAGTGACTTCATTGCGCCTCCAAATGGAACATTAGATGGAAACTTCTTCACGTACACCGGCATGCGTGTTGTCTTTGAAGAAGATGACCCCAAAAACTTCACAGTTCTGAAGGCAACCTCCGCCGAGTTCCCTGCTCTTAATGGTCAGAGTGTTTCATATGCAGTACTTGAATTCCCATCTGGCACTATTAACCCACCTCACACTCATCCTCGCTCTGCTGAGCTCCTCTTCCTTGTTGGCGGTACCCTTGAAGTTGGCTTTGTCGACACAAAAAATAACCTCTTTACTCAGACTCTTCAGATAGGTGACCTGTTTGTTTTTCCTAAGGGACTTGTTCACTACCAGTACAATGCCGATTCACAAAGCTCGGCTATAGCAATTTCTGCTTTTGGAAGTGCAAGTGCAGGAACTGTGTCAATTCCTTCCACTTTGTTCGCCACCAACATCGATGACAATGCCTTGGCTTTGTCCTTCAAGACTGATGTAGGTACAATTCAAAAGCTGAAGGCTGGTTTCGCTGCCGAGCCATGAGGTGAAGATTATTACAAGTGGTTTAATTAATATCGCTTGGTGGTTCTGTTTTACTTGTTATGATTTTCCTATTTGAATAAATGCCCTCAATAAGCTGGAAGGGTATTCAGCAATCTGTGTGTACTGTTAAAGTGTTAAAAACATTTGTCACATTTCATTTATCATCAATTATATAGTTCCAGTTTTTGTTGGATCAGTTTACCTTTTTTTTTTTTTTTTTTTTGTCAAATGAAACTTCAATAAAGAGGCGCAAGGCCAGAGAAACAATACAGGCGCACCCAGCACGGTTCATACAGTCAAAGCTAACTAAAGCAAAAAACTCGGAAACCAAACAACTTGGAATAAAAAACACACGAACAGCACTGGAAAGAAAGAGCAGAAACTGAAAAAAATATATAAATGTTTTAGGGAATCAGAAATTGTGAGAAATTCGCTGTATATTCTCATTGATAATAGGGACCTCTTTATATAGAGGATTACAATGCATAGAATCTAAATCATACAAGGAAAATAATTCTACATTGAATAGGATTCTAAATCCTTCTATAACCCTATTACCACTAGGTCAAGTAACCTAGAGTTTGGACCAGACACATAATCTGGATTTCCTTGAACACTCCCTCTTGTGCCGCCCAAACGTGATGCTTCTGTCATTGCCTCATTAAAAACCTTGCCGAGTAATAAAAACCCAGTAGGACAAAAATAACCTCGGTCGAAGAGGAAAAAGAGCACAACACACCCTTCACGTTTCAAGACCATACATGTAGACATCTCCCCCTGATGTCTGCATCTCCCCCTGATGACTACGATCATGGGAGTTCAGATAGTTTCCGCAAGCCAATTCTTGCCACATGTTTCTCGAACGTGAATTTAGGCAATGACTTAGTAAACAAGTCTGCCACATTGTCCTCAGAACGAACCAAGTTCACTTTGATCTTGAGGAGCTTCTGTTGTTGCTGATTATAGAAGAATTTAGGCGATGTATGTTTGGTGTTGTCGCCTTTGATGTAGCCTTGCTTCATTTGTTCAATGCAAGCAGCATTATCCTCATAAATGCTCGTTGGCTCATCTGTGGTAGACTTCAAACCACAATTACTTCGAACATGCATAACTATGGATCGTAACCATATACATTCACGGACTGCTTCTTGAAGAGCAACAATCTCTGCATGATTCGAAGAGGTAGCGACTAAGGTCTGCTTTGTAGACCTCCAAGATATCGCGGTGTTTCCCATGGTGAATACATAGCCAGTTTAGGAACGACCTTTGTGTGGGTCAAAGAGATACCCAGCATCAGCAAAACCTTCCAAAACACCTATATCATTTTGGGATGGGGAGAGGGAACGCAATCCACCATGTGTGGTGTTCCGGTTATTTGATGGGTCTGAATCCATCACATCTCTATAGGGATAGAACAGACCCATATCGATCGTACCACTTAGGTATCGAAAGATATCTTTAACACCAGTCCAGTGGCGTTGTGTTGGCGCAGAGCAATATCTAGCTAACAAGTTCACAGCGAAGGAGATGTCCGGTCTCGTGCATTGTACTAAGTACAATAATGCCCCTATTGCACTTAGATATGGCACTTCTGCCTCTAGCACTTCTTCGTCGTTATCTTTTGGACGGAATGGATCTTTCTTTGGATCAAGACTACGGACGACCATTGGGGTGCTTGAAGGCTTAATCTTATCAGTATTAAAACGCCTAAGCATCTTTTGGGTATAAGCTGATTGATGAATCAGGATACCATCTTCACGGTGCTCAAGTTCCAAACCGAGGCAAAACTGTGTTTTCCCAAGATATTTCATCTCAAACTCGGATTTCAAGTGTTCAGTGGTTTCTCTTAACTCTTTAAGGGTGCCAATTATATTCATGTCATCGACATAGACCGCTACTATTGCAAATCCGGAACTTGTCCTTTTTATGAACACACATGGGCATAGTTCATTATTGACATATCCCTTCCAAATCAAGTAGTCACTTAGATGGTTATACCACATCCGTCCGGATTGTTTTAATCCATATAGTGAGCGTTTTAATCTTATAGCCAATGCGCTCCGTGGTTTAGAGCCACCTGATTTGGGTAACTGAATTCCATCTAGAACTTTCATGTATTTTTCCGTATCTAGATCCCCATATAGATACGTTGTAACCACATTCATAAGCTGCATGTTTAGTTTTTTGGAAACTACCAAATTGATAAAGTAGTGAAACGTTATGATGTCTATTATGGGAGAATATGTCTCCTCGTAGTCGATTCCAGGGCGTTGTGAGAAACCTTGCGCCACAAGACGAGCTTTGTACCTTACAATCTCGTTTTTCTCATTACGCTTTCTAACGAATACCCATTTATGACCAACTGGTTTGGTGTTAGGCAGTATTGGTACAATTTTGCCAAATACCTTTCTTTTCGTTAGAGAATCAAGTTCTGCCTGGATCGCATCTTTCCATTTTGGCCAATCAGCTCTACGTTGGCATTCATGAATGGAGCGTGGTTCGATGTCATCGGTCTCAATAATCTCACGCGCTACTGAATACGTGAATACATCATTAATGATGATGGAGCTTCTTTCCCATGTCCCATTTACACTAGTGTACTTCATAGAGATCTTTACGTTCTCAGGGATATGTTCTGACATTGAGGCGTTCCCCAATGATGTCTCTTGGACGTAACCATAATCCGGAACATTCTTATGGGACGGATTTTGAGTATCGATGATCAAAGGATTTGTTTGTGCCTCATATGGTCTTTTTCTAGGGCGAGTATCCTTGGAACCAATTGGTCTACCATGCTTCCTTGTGAGACCTGCAGCCATAGATGCCACATCATTGCCATGCTGGGCAATGGCGCCATCTTCTGGTGTCACAGGAGTTGCGTTATGTCCATTATTAGGGACATCAATCCTTGCAGGCACGTTTGCAGCAGGTATGTGTGATCTCGTCACTTTAGCAACATCAGAAAACGCATCGGGCAGAGTATCTGCTATGTTCTGGAGCTCGATTATTCTTCACACTTCAAGTTCGGACTGTGCGGTACGGGGATCGAGATGAGACATAGTGGGGACAAACCACGACAATGCCTATCGTTCCTGTTGAACATCTGTGTTCTTATCTCCCCCTAACAACGGGAAGACTGTCTCATCAAAGTGACAATCCGCAAATCTAGCGGTATAGAGATCGCTTCTCAAGGTTTCAAGATAGCGGACGATGGTTGGAGATTCATATCCAACATAAATGCCTATTCGTCGTTGAGGACCTATCTTAGTACGCTGTGGCGGCATAATAGGCACATAAATAGCACACCCAAAAATGCATAAGTGCGAGATATCAGGCTCATACCCAATCACTGGCTGTAACGCAGAATAAGATTGAGTTGCAGTAGGTCGTAGACGAATGAGCGTCATTGCATGCAATATTGCATATCCCCAAGCAGAAACAGGAAGACTGGTGCGCATAACCAATGTCTGAGCTATCATTTGTAGTCCTTTGATAACAGCTTCTGCGAGACTATTTTGGGTATGAACATGGGGAACTGGATGCTCAACATCAATCCCCAATGACATGCAATAGTCATCGAATGTTTTCGATGTAAACTCCCCAGCATTATAAAGTCGAATTGACTTAAATGGATGGTCAGGGTAGTGAGCCCGTAAACGGATAATTTGGGCAAGGAGTTTAGCATAAGCAGCATTGCGAGTGGACAATAGCGCGACATGTGACCAGCGTGTCGACGCATCAACCAATACCATACAGTATTTAAAAGGTCCGCATGATGGTTGAATTGGTCCACAGATATCCCCTTGGATTCTCTGTAAGAACGGAATAAGTATTTTGGGATCCTTTGCGTAGGACAGTCTTGGTCCTAATTTCCCAAATGAACAGGCTTTGCAGAATAAGCGAGGGGCCTTAGAAGCAACCAATGAGGATTTTGGTTGGGCCAAAGCGTCTGTAACACTATTAGAAGCAAAATGTGTGACCATATCTCCCATTATGGCGTTAGAGCCATGGAATTGGTGTGTGTGGCATCATGGCCACCAGGAGGAATAACCATGGATCATGCTCATGGTTGGCGCCATTTGTGGCGTTATCACGAGGGACAAGAGAGGCCTTGCGGCGGCCCAAGATAGCAGCAGCGCCTGGGGCTGCAGTTTTTGAGGTCTTGCTAAGTCCGGGAATCAATGTTTTATTATTGCTTCTTCTCATTCTAAAGAATGGATGTCCGTGTGAAGTCTTTAGTATATGGAGCATCATTTCACGACCAGGATGTCCTAGTCGGTCATGCCAAAGCCAATATGTGTCTGAATCCAAGTGATCTTCTCTTATGAGATTATTGGATTCAATTGGTCGAATTGTAGTGACATAAAGTCCACTAGATTGACACGTAACCTTCTCTAAGATGCGCTTTCTACCACAATCATTAGAGGTAATGCAAAGGAATTCTATTCCCTTCTCATTATGCGTTTTCGCATGGAATCTGTTGGCTCTTATATCTTTAAAGCTCAATAAGGTTCGATTTGCCTTAGGAGCGTAGAGAGCTTCAGTGACTTTAACCAAGGTGCCATTTGGCAAAAGGAATTGGGCCATTCCATGTCCTTGAACTAAACCTGATGGCCCAGCCATCGTAGTCACAATGGAATATGTAGGCAATATCTCTAAGAATAATTGCCTATGTGGTATAATGGTGTGTGTAGTCGCACTACCCGTGAGACATCGTACACTATGTCAATAAACTCATCAGACGACAGAGCTCAGACGACATAATGATTGTTTTCTGTTGTCTGAATAATTTTAAAGACAGAATGAAAAAATTATGTTGTCTGAACATAGTGATATACCATGGTAAATCAGTTTTCTGATAAATATTTTGTTTCAGACAACAGATTTCTGTTGTGCATTACATTGAGATTGATATAGTTTTGGTTGGTTGGGGTTTTTTTTTTGTTTGAAAGACACAATGTTCTCAGACAACAGAAGTTTGTTGTGCATTAAACTAAGTTTGATTCAGTTGGTTGTTTGTATTTTTTTTTTTTTTTTGAAAGGTACCACTCCTTTTTTTGGCACAACGTGAAGACCTATTGGTCTAACACTTAGATGAAATTGGCCCGACAAATTTATGAAACTGAAACAAAACCTAACACTCAGCACTCTCTCAAACTATGAACGCGCGTGCGATTCTCTCTACTTCGTGGCACACACAGATCTCCTCTCTTCTGCTCAGGTTTTTTTCGATTGCATTAGGCAGAGGCGACTACCTCATCTACTTCTCTTGGCGACGACCCAGTCCCGGCGACGACCTCATCACGTTCTCTCAACATCACACTATCAGTCAGTCAATCTAGATCTGTCTCTCTCTGGTCAGCTCGATTTGATTTACTTTTTTGTTTAAAGATTGCTTGATTAGAATCGGCATTGAATGGGTTTTGCGTTGAATCAATTTTGATTATTGCTAGCATGGGTTTTGATTATCACTTAATCAGTTCTGCTATATATTCGAATGGTTATTTGTGGCTTTGTTTAAAATCTTGTCCCATTTGTATATCAAACAAGAAGAAGCTTTGCTGTTCTCATTCTTCTGTTTATGAAGGGAATATATGTTTTTTTTTTAATTTTTTTTTATATGTTGATGTGTTAGAGAGAAATTTCAAAAATTCTAATAAGGAGAACTGGAATGCTGAGTTCTATTCTCTCTTGAATATTATGTTGAATTAATTTGTTGCTTCATTAGTACAGAACTATAATACATAATCATATGCAGTAGCCTAGAGATTAGTTTAGCTACATGATATTGCAGAAAGTCAGTCTCGGTTGGCTTCTTAATTTTTAGAGACATTCAAATCATGCACATGATGGTCAAATCCCATTCTTTTAATGCAACACTGACCTTGGTTTGTGTTTGCATGATTAGATTTTTAATTTGTAAGTTGCCAGTTGGAATTGGAAGCTTGAAAACTTTTAAGTTTAAGCTTAGGCAAAATTGCAGTATGGTGGTAATTTCTTCCTTACCGGCTTCCGAGTCAGCCGGCTTATCCGTCAATGCCATGGAGGCACCTGCAGGGATATATGCTGTTGTTTAATTTGATGGCAGGAGTATTAGTGTATTTGTAGTGCTACTTGAAAATGGTGGAGGATAAGTATGTGCATACTATATTTATATATGATGTTCGGGCCACACTAAACAGTCTAAACACAGTTTATAGTTGGAGTTTCCTGCATGCCAACTGAATTGGTTTGGACAGAGTTCAGTTGCTTATGTATATGATGATCATAATAATAACACAATGAATCATTATTTTATAATTAGCTTCATTTTCAAAAAGATAATTGTTGATATTAGTTGATTAGGTAGAACTGGAACTAGAGAACGTTTATACTAATTTCTATATAATTGTAAGCACGAAAGAAAACTGATTCCTGTCTTGTCCAACTCAGCTCCCCAAGCTAGAAAGCAAAGAGGTTAGGGCTGAGACTTTTACCGTATGCAGTATGCTTGTAGGCAAATGTTTGGCATTCATCAAACTTTAACAGGTTTCGATTAAATATTTAGTTGTGATGATAACGTTACTTTAGTTTTTTTTTTTTGGGTCAATATTTCCCAACTTCTCTCTTCAACTAACTCATCAATTATGCATAATTATTTATGAGGATTTGGGCAATTAAACTGTTAAAATTTGCAAGAAAATTTGTCACGCCCCGAATTTTAAAATAATAATTCAAAATCCGAGACATGAAATACTACTAACTCAAAATAATCATCCTGAAAATTTTTCTTTTCTTAACATACTCACCACACGAAATAAAATCAAACCGAATATAGTCTCGGTTAATTATTACAACACAAAACCAAACTGTACTGTAAAGCTCTAAATGAGCATACACACACCTCACAACTAAATAAATAACAAAACTGCTGAAACACCTAAGCAGCTCGGTCACCTCCCTGATTATCCTGTCCTGCAGGAATATCCGCTACACCATTGAATAGTGTACCGGGATTGCAACAACACAAAACCCGGTAAGCTTATGAAAGCTTGTATGAGCAAAAGAATGAACTGTTACTTAATTTAATCTCATTTATTTCCACACACAGTAACACTGAATTATTTCCACATATGCAATTAATAAACAATCTCAATCAACACCAATTCAACATATCATGACAACCCCACTCACAACTTTTCCCACAACTCTCATCATCGTATTTATAAAAATACGGTACTTGACAGACTAGAGCTCTAACTGAATCATAGCCCGTCACCTGGCCTAGGTTATGGCATCCGACATATTTATCAATTATTGTATTTCATCAATATGCATACCTATATACATATTTAGAACGTCCAATAATTTCACATACTCAACCAATCGTGTCCCATCATCCACACTAGGATTAGAGCGTCCGATTACCCACACCGGTCATTATGTTAACCCTAAACCCACAAATGAACCCAACGTATAACATCACATACTGAAATCAACCCAACCAAGATACATCAAATTATTATGGAATTACACAATCGTAATAAAATCAACTCATCAATTCCACTCAATCATATCATCAATCAAACAATCCACTCATCAATATATATTTTCCACGTAAATATATATATACGTAATCATCCACTCAGGAATGACCACTAATACCATCTATAGTTCACACAAGAAAATTTTGAAATTCATTTGTATAGTTAAAATTCATTTTACTTACCTATGAACCGTGGTGATTCAAGTCCATGAAATTTTAAAACAAATATTTAATCCGCAAATATTTTTCACACAATTACCAAAAATAAATAAATTAAAATGCTCGGTTCGTAATATGAACCACGTGAGTTTTACTCACCTCGAAACTCCCGCTGCGTCTTCAATATAATTATAAATTATAATTTATAATTAACGCCGAATAGCCCACGCAATTAAAATCCGTCAATCACCTAATCAAATGTGATTCGAATTTAGCCAACAAATTCAACTCATAATTTAACCACTAATTAACGGTCAGATTCTAATTTACATTAAAATCCGACGAGCGGTTTCTCACGAATCGCTCCCCTAATTACCGTTTTTCACATATACGAAGATCCAACGGTCGGATCTTCGCCCATGACCACACAAAGCCTCTGGGACAGTCATATGATCATCATAACAAATTTACAAGTTCATCCAACGGTCATAATTTCACAGATCAAAAATCTAATGACCGAAATCGATCGAAATCACAAAATTCATAACTAATTCATACGATATCCGAAAAATACGTATAATACGCCGAAATGATCGTATCGAAACATAGAATCATAAAATGGACAGAAACCAATTTTTAGACCTCCGGAGGTGGCCAGAAAAGGCCGCCGGAGTTAGGGACAGAGCCGCCACCGACCACCACCAATGGTGTCGGGGCCAAGCTTGTCCCCTTCGTTTCATCATTCTGAGCAACTTTCATAACTAGCACAAGACCTAAAAATGACGGGAAGGCATCGAAATTACCGATTTACAGTCGGCGGCCGGAAAAAATGCAGAAACCGGTGAGCTTGAAAACCGACGTGAAAACTGCAACCTCAGGCACCGATCCCTTCTGGAAACTTGTTCAGAACTCTCTTGCGAACTCAACAAGCTTGGAATCACAAGAAACGATCGTGTATAGCTCGAGATATCTTGATCGAAAGTTTTGGTATTTCGATCCGTTAGGGTCGAGCTCCGACGAACGTGAAAACGTTCGACCCAGTTCCGGTCCTTCTTGGTGCTTGTAGAGGAAGTTGAGGCGAGCTCAATGAGACAAGAATCAAGTGAAATGATGGAGTGTAGCTCGAGATATCGAGATCGAACCGAAAATGGCCGTTTTCGGTTCGGGTTGTGCCGCCGCCGCCTCGGCCCGCGCCGCCTTGTGAAACTACCTCCGGGAGCTAGAGCAGCTCGAGACGAACGCCTGGGACTTGGTTTGAGGTCGAGAGGTGGTTTGTGGAGGGAGAACAATTAAGGAGAAAATTTCCTCCCCTTTCGGCCGAGAGCGACTGTGAGAAAGAGAGAGAACAGTTTTTTTTTTTCTTCAGAAACAGAAGGAAGAAGAAGGAGAACCGGTAGAAGAAAAAAATTAGGGTTTCCAAAATTTTTCTATATATACATGTTTCGGAAAACTTAGAAATTCGATAACTAATTCAGAAAAAATCCGATCTTCGTGTTCCGCACGTGTACGGACTCGTATCGACGAGCTCTACAACTTTCATGAAGGAAGTTTCTCCAAATTACGTACGTAGAAAAAGTCGATTTCTCAAACCGAGTATTTCGAGCTTTTCGTTAAAATAAACGTTTCGAAACTTTGATAATTGTAAAAAAAATGAATGATTATCGAACATATATCGTGAAATCGCATAATAATCATTCGATACAATCACTCGGATTTAAAATGGAATTTGCGGGTATTACAAATTTAGTAGGAATATGTTGGATAAAGTTGTCTAACTTTACATTATATATATATATATATATATATATATCTACGTTGATTGAATGGTGAAACTAATGATTCTTTGGTGGAAAGAAGAGGGAGTATAAGGACCTTAGATGGAGCCAGGGATAAAGAGGTGGATTATTTAATGATTCTTGTGTATTAGTATTGATGGAATCCCAGGCTGTTTTTTTCAAGAATTTTTGTGTGATTGAATTATTTAGTCTTTTTTTAATTTTCTTAATCATTTCTGATATTGCTTAGTCTTGTTTGCAACTGTAGGTTATGATAATTAGTCCACGGAACAATTTTTCCTCTGCTTTATAGTGTATTTTTTCCTATCAATGATATTATATTCCTACAAACAAAACAAAATTGTAGTTGTACTCTGCTGTAAATCAAACTTTGGGTTACAATTGACATTCCTTTTTCTGACAATATTTTTCTTCTTCAATTTCTCATTTCTGAGTAATCTTTCACAACTGCATGTAGGTTGGTGATCCTCTTGGAAAGGCTGCACATAAAGGAATAGATTGGAGCTTTAATTGATGAGATCATGCCAAAAAAGTAAGCTGATCTCCTTTTGACATTTAATATCTCTAATCTATACCTAAAGTTCTGAATCTATTGTATCTAAGGCACAAAAAGTTTCAGATACTTTCAAAGACTAATCTTGTTCTTGTTTGAATGTTAATTAATTTGCTATATTTTCTCCTGTTTTAGCCAGATAAATGCTGGAGAGGAATTTGCTTGCTAGGGTGACTTGAAAGGAATGCAGCTCTGATCGTTTCTTGGCACCATACTCTATTTGGTACCAACAACTTCTATCACCTCTTCAGGTAACCCAATCAAGTTTTAAAAAGTTCTCTAATGTGTAAAGATTATAATGTTAAAATTAAGTTTGAAGATTAATTAAACTTGATTCTCTTAGAGGTGTGCTTAAACTTTCATAACTGTATTACTTCAGTTTAGACTGTCTTTGACATGTATTATAGAACCAGTACAATACTACTGTCCAACTTTGGCTAGACAACATATGTATATTTACTTCCACACACACCATATATAATATGTACAATCTGAGTCGAAATACTTTGCTACATGTCTAATAAAAGAGGCAAAGAGAAAAGCTAGCTTGCCTTATATTATAATAATTAAGTGGGTACAAGTTCGTTCTGACATTACCAATTTAATTATCATGCAAATATTTAAAGCTTTCTTCCCAAATTATTGGTCATCCAATATATGTTAACATGCTCTCGTATGCAGGTGTATTTGATACTTGACGAATTCCATCTTGCTAGAGAGCTTCAAGAAACAAAAAAGAAGGTGAGATTATTTGATCTACCTACAATCTTTCCTCATAAATTGACTTTGTCTAAAATGAATTCAGAAATTATGAGTGCATGTACTGTTTTTAATTTGTTTTGTCTAAAATGGTCTTCTTTGCTAACAAAGAACATTAATAATCTTGATAGATCTGGGAAATGTATAATTCCAGGAAAGTATGCAACTGGAAAATATATGGTATGCAAAATGTGTTAAAGTTCCTAACAGATCTGTATTTTGCCTCTTAGTTTAAGTATATATCATGATCTTAGGTAGATAAAATGTTAGAATTCTAATTGTTTTATATGTTTGTATATATAAGATGGATAAATCATGGATGAAAGAAGATAGAAGATCACTAAAGTTTCAGATAGGACTTGAAGAATTTCTTAAGTTTGCGTCGGCTAATGCAAGGGACACAAATAGCATATGTTGCCCTTGCTTGAAGTGTTGTCACAATGATTTTTGGTCCATAGGGGTGATTAAGGACCATATATTTTTTAATGGTATAGATGTCGGCTATAGGCATTGGAAGTGGCATGGACAACCATCAATTTCTGCCTTGAATGTTGCTAGAGGGGAATCTGAAACAGTTGAGATGAATCCTGATTTTGGGATAGAAGAGGATGAAGAAGGTATGACGGGTAGTGAGGATGAGGGGATTTCGGAAGACTCGAATGAGTTTATGAAGTTTATAGAGGATGGAAATAAACCCCTATATCCTGGTTGTACCAAGACAACCAAGTTGAATGGCTTGATACAAACATTCAATCTGAAAGCTAAACACGGCATGACAGATGCTTGCTATTCAGACATGTTAATTATGATTGGGCTCTTGCTTCCCGAAGGGAATGAGTGAGGCCAAAAGAACGCTTTGCGCATTGGGGATGGAGTATGAAAAGATTCATGCTTGTCCAAATGACTGCATCTTATATAGGTTGCAGCATGCTGATGCGACAAGCTGCCCCACTTATGGTGAATCAAGGTGGAAACTAGGCAAGGACAAATCTGAGAAAGAACAGGTACCCGGGAAGGTGTTGTGGTACTTTCCACCGATCCCAAGGTTCAAAAGGATGTTCCAATCGACTGTTTCAGCAAAGGAGCTTACTTGGCATGATAAGGATAGAAAGAAGGATGGAATGATGAGGCATCCAGCGGATTCCCCGACTTGGAAAATGATTGACACAAAATGGCCAGATTTTGGTGAAGAGCCTAGGAACCTTAGACTAGCTCTTTCATCGGACGGGTTTAACCGACATAGTTCTTTAAGTAGAAAATACTCATGCTGGCCTGTTATACTTATCACATATAACCTTCCTCCATGGTTGTGCATAAAGAGGAAGTACATGATGTTGACATTGTTAATTTCTGGACCCAAACAGCCTGGAAATGATATCGATGTCTATCTGCAGCCATTGATTGATGATCTGAAAGTATTGTGGGATGGGGTTGAGAGAGTATATGATGCTGTAAGAGGAGAGTATTTTACATTAAGGGCAGCATTGTTTTGGACAATTAACGATTTTCCCGCATATGGGAACTTATCGGGAAGCATTGTCAAAGGATACAATGCTTGTCCAGTATGTGTTGAAGAGACCAAACCTGTAAGGTTGAAGAAGTCTAAAAAAATGGCATTCATGAGGCACCGAAGATTCCTGCCACGACATCATCCATATCGAAAGCAAGCTGCTGCTTTTGACAACACTGTAGAGGAGGGCGAAGCTCCTAAAGCATTAAGTGGAGAGGAGGTTTTGACAAGAGTTCAAGGTCTTGATCGGCCATTCGGCAAAAAAAATCCTCCTCCCCCTTATAAGGGTCTTGACGATCAAAACAGACCTTGTTGGAAGAAAAAGTCTGTTTTCTTTGAACTTGCATACTGGAAACATCTTCCGGTAAGACATAATCTTGATGTGATGCACATTGAGAAGAATTGTTGTGATGCTATCCTTGGTACGTTGTTGAATATTCCAGGGAAGACTAAGGATGGGGCTGCTGCTCATTTAGACATGGTTGATATGGGTATGCGCACTGATTTGAAGGCTACAAGCACTAGAAAAAGGGAGAAGTTGCCTTTGGCTAGTTGGAACTTGTTCCTAGATGAGAGAAAGATCGTTTGTAGTTCATTTTTCAATATGACTGTTCCGGTTAGGTTTTCATCTAATGTACGAAATCTGGTGTCAATGGAGGATTTAAGACTCGCTGGTCTTAAATCACATGATTGCGACACTATAATGCAATTTCTCCTCCCAGTCGCACTACGTTCAGTTTTAGAGAAACCAGTTCGGTATGCAATTATCCGGTTCTGCCTAAGCAATATGTTGCAAGGTGATCGATGTTTCAAAGCTGGAACAAATGCAAGCAGACCTGGTTGATACAGTTTGCCTACTTGAGAAGTTCTTTCCACCCTCATTTTTTGACATAATGATTCACCTAACTGTTCATCTTGTTAGGGAAGTCGAGTTATGCGGTCCAGTCTTTTTTAGATGGATGTACCCTTTCGAGAGGTACATGAAGGTGTTCAAAGGATGGGTGAGGAATCGAAAATTTCCTGAGGGCTGCATTGCAGAGTGTTATATTGTTGAAGAGGCAATTGAGTTTTGCTCAGAACGTATACTTCCTGAAGATGTAACCACTGTTGGGATCCCTTTGAGAACAAAATCTGGGCTTTTAAATGGCTGCAAGCCCTTGTCAGGCGCCACCATCATTAGTGTGAATCAGAAGCAGCTAGACCTAGCTCACCTTTGTGTATTGCAGAACACAGAAGATGCAATCCCATATTTCACGTAAGTGATATTTATTCTTCTGTTTCAATTTTAATGTTGTACTATATTAACGTACACATTTGTTTAGCTTTTTCTGCTCATTTCATGCAGTTCCTCCTTTGCAGTTAGCATATGGAATTATTGAAGTTAAGTTTCCCGAGGTTCATGAAAAATGAAAAGTAGTTGAAGAAAAAACAGAATTTTACCTTTGCTGGTTGGTTAAAGGAGAGGGTATATAGCTTATCCTCTACTTTATTTTATTTAGGGTTTAGGAAGTAAATTATAAGTTTTGAGTCCAACAAAACTTGTATCGTATGTTCTTTGACATATATATGATGTAATTTGCAGGTTGCAAATGAAATGAGATTTGCTGATAATGCTGTTTCAGAAAGTATTAGGTGGCTCGTAGGTGGACCGAAAAAGGAGGTCCCTACTTTTTGTGGATATCATGTTAATGGGGTTGATTTCAACACTATTACGCGTGACAAAGTCAGATCAGTTCAAAACAGTGGGGTTTTTTTAGTTGCGGATGCAATGCAAGTTGCTAGTGCAAAGGATAATAACCCCAAAACTGATGATATGGACTTCTACGGTAGGATACAGCAAATCTGGGAGGTGGACTACTATAAGTTTAGGGTACCGATATTTTTGTGTGATTGGGTTGAGTCAGTCAGGGGCATTAAAGTAGATGAACTTGGCTTTACTTTGGTTAAACTAAATAGAGTAGGGCATTTAAGTGATCCATTTGTCTTAGCCACGCATGTCAAACAAATTTTCCACATAGATGATCCCCTTGATGATCAATGGTCAGTGGTAGTACGGTGTCCAGATAGAGACTACCAAGGGGCTGGTAATGATGAAGAGCAAGAAGATATTGAAGTGGCGCAGCACCCATTTATTCCCATAACGCCATCGATCGAGACATTTGATGATGTACTTGGTGAAGAGCCAAGCTCCTACGTTCGAGATGGCAATGAAGGAATATGGGTGGATTAGTGATTAGGAAAAGATAAGTAATATGAATGTATGCATATTACTATAGGTTGGGTTTCTTTGTTTTGTTTTTTTTGTTTTTATTTTTTTTTACTTTGTTAAGTTGCAATAAAGTTTTTGTTATATAAAGACTACTTTGTTTCTCACATTTCCTGCTTCACTATTGCTTTTGTTGATTTTTGCCCAAGTATTTGTTTCTTGTTTAATAATTAATTTCTCTTGATCTAAATACTTATCATGTTATTTAACATGTAGCTAACTATATTTGCTCTTTTTTTTAGATAATGTCACCATCTACAAGATCATCAGCATCTGCAAGATCCATAGCACTAAGGCTTAGGAATGCAGTGATGAAACGGTCAAGATCAACATCTGCCACACCAATAAATGCAAGTATTTCAGTAGTAGCTGCCTCCCTTACGAAGCAGGTGACTCCACAAAAAAAAGCTGCTGGCCCAAAAGAAGTCTAAAACAGCTAGAAAAGCTTCCTCCCCCAAGAAGTGTCAAACTACATCAAGAAAAGTGAAACTGAAGAAAGGTGCATCATCAAGTAAGTCATCCAAGAAGTCAAGTTCCATAAAAAACAAGGTCGCTGGTCATGATGATGATGATGATGATGATGAAAACAAAACCGGTGGATTAAAGCTGTTGAAGCGAGGGATGGTAACTATGAGCCGCATCACAAATAGACTTATACGAGGAAAGAAGCTAACTGTCAAATTCAATGATAAAGGGGAACCTGTTGGTAAGGTGGCAAACGAGATGCAGTCTTACATAGGAGTGTTGGCTCGTACAAAGATCCCAATCTCAATACCAGATTGGAGAGACGTTGATCCAGATGAAAATGAAAAAATTTGGGAATCAATAACAGTACTTACTACTCATCATAGAGCTCAATTTGTACAAATTACATTGAAAAACACATGGTTTTAATGTTATTGGACTGCTATTAGTACTCTGATTTGAAATTGATTTTTGCTATGTGTTTAGGATGCATTTGTCATACCTAAAGAAAGTCGGAAAATGGTGATCACATCGGCTGCAAATAAATGGAGAGAGTTCAAGAGCAAGTTGACCAATTTATATATTATCCCTTACATGGATGAACCTGATCTCTTGGAATTTCCGCCGGATGATTACCGAAGCATAACGAAGGACAATTGGCAAACCTTTGTTGTTGACAGGCTGTCAGCAGTCACTGCAATATGTAATTTTCTTTTGGTTTGGTTTGCAGGAAGTACATGAGGCTCAAATTATGAAACGAAAGGAAAATAAATACCCTCACCGTATGGCACGCAAAGGGTATGCAAATTTGCAAGAAGAACTGGTGAGTTTTAATTACATGGCTACTAACTTGCTAAATGTTTTTAATTATCAGTGGAAATATCTATAGTTGATTATCTAATTAATGTTTTTGCTTGTGGCCATTTAGTCTGAAAGTATGCCGTTAGAACAACTGGATCGAGCTACAATGTGGACTAAGGCAAGGCAAGATAAGAATGGTCAGTTCAAACAAGCTGAGGTAGAGGAGACAGCAAAAAAAAATTGTAAGTACATGTAGGATAACTACTGCTTGAGTTGGTTAACTGTATTTTGCTTCAACTTTTCATAAACTCTTGAACATTTATGGTCGTGTATTCATATTATTTTCAATCAGGAAAACTTAAAGAAAAGAGAGGCTGAAGGGGAGATCACCACATCTGGGTTCGATGATGTGTTGACTATTGCGTTGGGGAATCCCGAGCATCATGGAAGGGTTAGAGGTGTTGGTGGGACTGTAAAGCCGGCTGCATATTTTCATTTGCCAAAAAGGCAAAGAAGGAGTGTGGAAGAGACAGTGAGGTCATCACTAAAGAAGATATTGGAGGTGGAGAAGGATTGTTTAATAGCTAAGGAAAGAGCTAAATGGGAGGAGGAGAGAGATAGACAGTTAGCTGAGGAAAGAGCTTATTGGAGTGAGAAGATTGCAAGGATAAAGGCTAAGATTGACGGGAAGGAGTTGGCTGTTGATACACCTAAATCTGCCACACCAATCAATGAAGTTTGTTTAGGACAAGGGAGCTGCTCCCGGCCAGGTGAAAAGGGTCTAAATTGTAATGGGGAAACTGAGATAGTGACAGCTGCAAAGAAGAAGTTGGATTTAAGAGACGATGTGAACAATATCTTACCTGAAAAGGAACTTGTGCATGCCATTGATGAGAAGGCAAAACCAACCACAATATTGGAAGATAAGTCAAGAGGTGTCTTTGCTGTTCCAAAGGCAAGAGTGAATAATGTAGAGGTAATTTCATAGTTTTCTGACACAAAGTTGATTTAGACATGTTATGCTGATATAGGTTTCATTATGTGAATGGTGAAGAGGTAAATTTAATAATTACTTATATAAAGTTGAACCTGTCATGTTAATGCTAAACACGGTTATGTTATGCTGGTATAGGTCTCATTAGGTCAGAACGAGTTCAAACTGGCCATTGATTCGGTGGAAAATATTGTAGCCATTGGAACAATAATTAATGTCGACCTTGAGACCAACCAGCAAACTGTTCATGGCGTTTCAATGGGAGAGGATAATGTACGCATCTCTATCATTCGGACTTTAGTTCATGAAGCTTTGCTACCATTTCCCATCAAAGATGAGATAGTGACGGTTAAGGATGCCATTGAGACTTGTGTTGCTTGGCCAAAGAACCGAGTCATTACCTCTGCAGCAGATGTCAAGGTAACTCAATTTATTAATCTTTACTTCAAAATGGATGTCACTTGGACTACTAAACTGATAATGTGATATGGCAGTTTATACTAACTTATTTTTTTGAAACAATAGAAAAAACTAAAGCGTACAAAACAAAAGAGGACAACAATGGATATGTTGGAAGATAATGAAGATTTGCGAAACGTGCCACCAAATCTCCCAACAGCTGTAAGTGCCCTGTGCATTTGGGCCAACCATCAACTACGAGATGGGGCCACCATCTACACCACTTTTGATGCTGAAATTTTTGTTCATCGAAGGAAAGCTGTTGTCTTTAGAAGTGACATCTATGCCATGGCAAACATGTTTGAACTATCAGGAGGCTGCATTGTTTTTTTTCATGAGGTAAAAAATACATTACTAGCTACCAATTGTTTATCATTCGATCGTAACAATCATGATGTTTATGTGGTCATGAGGTAATCAATATATTATAGGTAGCTGCATTGTTGTTTACATGTTTATGATTTATCTTATGTGAATCAGTGTTAATATTATGAATTTGAAATGTTTATGTAGCTACGTTCATGATGTTTTGAAGAGGTCTAAGATGATTGACATGGTAGCCTTTGTCGATCCTAATCATACGGGTGCACTTGGCTGTGGAAATCCTACTGAACGAGCTCGGACTTTGTCTAATCGATTCCAAAATGGAAAACCTGGCCAGATTTATTTGGTGCCGTATAACTCAGGGTATGTAAACTGGATTACAACATTGGGATTGTTATGTTATATTGTTTTTAGGTAGCTACTTTATATAAATTATGTTAAACTGAAAATGAGTTTTATTGTGGCATAGTTCTCATTGGATGTTGTCTGTTGTGAATCCCGATGAAGAGATCATTTACTTCATGGATCCGTTAAAGAGACGCCTCATAACTGGTGAATGGAAAACAATTTTGGACAAGTACGTTTCTTTTCCACTATACAAGTTGATCAGTATTTGATGTTAATTGCACATTATATAAATGCTTTACTTATGTTGGTGTTTTGCTATTCATTTTGAAGCTCCATTAAAATCTACAATGCGAACAAGAATAAGAAAGGGAGGAAGTTAATCCAGTGGAAAAATCTTGCTGTAAGTTGATAGAGAAATTTGAAGTATCATAGCCTCTTAATGTTTTATGTAGTAAGGAGTTCTTCTAATATGGTGCCATGTGTTATTTTCAGGGCATTCCTGAGCAAAATGGTGACAAGAGTTGTGGTTATTGGATCATGCATTACATGAAGGAGATAGTGGAAGACACGAATTTGGAGTTTGCTACTAAGGTATTTCAGCAGCTTCCAAAACCATAATATACTTTTTCATGATTTCATGAATATAATCTTCATATATCATATATACACTATGTTTTTTTTTTTTCTATAGTGGGAAAGAAGAACAAATCTTGTTTACACAGCAAATGATATTAATGAATTTTGGGCTGAATGGGCGAAGCATGTTATGAAGTTTGCACAAGTATAGTGCGCACAAAGAGGGTCTGTGGTATATGCGTAGTTAGGGCTAGCTATTTTTGTGCATATTGACATTGAATGCATAGCTAGATTATGGAGGGTTTTTTGTCCTAATTAATATGATCGACTTTTGCCTTTATCGATCATATTTTGACCTCCTAACTTTTTGGATGGTAATGTTGAATATTGATGTAGTTTGCTGGCTGATTTAAATGAAATGACTTTTGACTTGTTAGAGTTGGATGTTGTTATTGCACTTACCAGTTAACACAGGTTTTTCAATATATGTTGTGGTTATAATACAACTCATACAACATAAATAACGAAAAAAGCTGACATTGCACCAAACATCAGACAACAGAAATGAATAGTTATAAGACAACTCATACAACATAAAAACCAAATCAAGTTGACGTTGAACAAAACATCAAACAACAGATATTTATGGTTATAAAACAACTAAGACAACATAAATAACGAAAAAACTGATACTAAACCTGACATCAAACAACAGAATTTAACCAAATATCTGTTGTCTGAAATAATAGAAGACCACAGAAGAAGCAGGCGATCTATACTTCTTATGATAACCAGACAACAGAAATAACCCAAAAACTAATACTAAACCTGAAATCAGACAACAGAATTTAACCAAATCACTATTGTCTGAAACAACAGAAGACCACAGAAAAAATGGGCCATCTATATTCCTTATGATAACCAGACAACAGAAAACCACAAAATCCATTGCTCAAAGTCAATTACGACAACAAAACGTACAAACCAATGTTGTTAAAGCAAACTCAGAATGACAATGACTTTTCAAACTATTGTTTATTGCTGTATATCGACATATATCTGTGGTGTGAAACACAGTCAGACAACAGCCCAGCTCAAGAATCTCTTCAATCACACGATTTAATTATGTTGTTTGAATAGAAAAGAAACAATAGAACGTAATAAATATATGTCGTCCATAATTGATTCACACAACAGAAAATAACCAAGATGTCAGAACTCTATATATTCACACCACAAATTTCTGTCGTGTTAACGAAATACATACGATAGAGTTTTATGAGTGAATGTTGTCCAGAATCTTTTATAACAACATATTTCTGTCGTTTGATTACATATTCAACCTCAGAAAATCATAATTCGGTATATCTAGATACAATCAGACAACAGATTATTGGCCAGTCTATGTTGTTTGAGTGAAATACAAATCACGGGCTATATCTGTCGTCTGAAGGCCTAAGAGATATCAGGCTACTAGACAACAGAAATTTTCTGAATCAGACAACAGTCCTCGGCTGTTGTCTGATAAGTTTATTGACATAGTGGTAGTTCATCCATTCCTAAAAGAAAAGCTCATAATTAAAAAGGAGTCATAAAGAAAAGAACTCAACTTTCATTGATAAGCCAAACGAAATTACATTATCGTTTATTTAATCAAAGAAGATCTAATCCAAAGAGAAACTAGCTAATGCAAACAATGGCAGTCATCTAACTTCTTTCGGTAATTTTAATGCAAATGTGACCAGGTGAGTAGAGAGATGTCGGTGAAGCAAGGCTCGCTTAAGTACCACTTATCTCAAAACCTTCCTAGACATCACATTTACAAGGAGTACGCCTACTTTGAAGAAAGAGGAAACCATCAGCATCTGCTAAATAATATGGCAATTGCCTACATCTCTTGGAAAATAAAAAGACTTAATCAAAATCGCCAGTTTATGGGTCTTGATCTTTGTAGTCTTCCACCCTTAGATCGAGATCGCCATCTTGATCTTCTTGTTCCATGTAGTTGGCGTCCCTTGCTTCACGATACATTTTGTATGCGTTTGCAATGTTCTGGGATGCACTAGACTTCTTTGCTCAATGTCCACTTGATCCACATCGAAGACAAACATCTTTATGGTCAGGCTCCCTTGATCGAGCTGCATTTGATGCACGAGTTGGACGGCCATTGTTCTTGGTGGTGTCACCACCATTGCCGGAGGCTCCGCCTCTAGCTCTCTTCACATGTTGACCTCCACGGTTCCATGCACGCCTATCTTGGTGATTTCCTTCCTCTTTAGGGTGAGAATATGGACCAGAACGTCCATAATTGTCCCTACTCTTAGGGTTTCTCTCCCTGCGTCCTGCCTTGGGGGCGCGACTATAATTAAACTCCGGAATAGACTTAGTTCCCACAGGTCTAGCATTATAGTTCTTCACAAGGATATTGTCGTGCTGTGAAGACCCAGATTTTCATACAATAAATTTATGTAATTCAATAATTGTTATATTAATTGAATTGTGATATTTGGGATTATTTGGATTGTCGTCGGTTGAGAAGATTGGTTCCCAATGATTTTATTTTCGAAAACGAACGTTATTTAGGGGGTCGTGAAAATCGACTTTTTATACGTTCAAAATTTGGGAAAACGTCCTTCATGAAAGTTGTAGAGCTCGTCGATACGAGTCCGTGCATATATGGAACGTATTATTCGGAGTTCGTATGAATACGTTATGAATATTTGAAAATCGAAATTTTTCTATAAATAGTGGAAAAATCTGAGTTTGTTGTGAAGGACGAAAAAATTCTATTTTTGCACATCAGCCTCCGTCTCTCTCTCGGCCTGGTCAATGTGCTTGCAGACCCGCTGACCCGACCCGACTGGAAGTCGGCCTTCCCGGCCGCGCCACCGCCGGACCCAGCCCCGGTCGGCTTCGCCGCCTCGCGCCCGGTCGATCCCCGCCGTCGCCACACCCAGCCGCCGCTCCTAGGCTTGGACCGAAGCCTCTATCCGAAGCCCAAACCCGACCCGGCCGGAAAACCATTTTTCTGGCGGTGCACGGGCCGATCCTCCCCATTTTCGTGACGTGCTCTTTCTTCTGATCATCCCCATATATGGTTTGCATCACGATTTTGAGTGTAGAGTGGTAGATCAAGAGTTGAAGATTTCGACGTCCCTGATTCGATCTGGAGACTGATCAGAGGGCCGAGATTAATCCAACTTCAAAGCCCTATCTAGGACGATCTAGACCTCATCTCCGAAAAAGTCAGGTATTAAAGTTGTTCACAATTTCATTTTGAAGAAGTTTGTAGTTGACGACTTTTACATCGGAGGTGGTTGACCGGCGTTGACCGCCGCGTGTGGCGGCGCGTCGGACCGAATTTTGAGTTTTTATTATATGGATGATGATCTATGCATTCATACGAGCGTTTTGAGATATAACTTGGTCATGTTAGAAAATGTTGATAAATAGTCAATTTCTGTTTTGACGTTACTATTTACGGTTTTACAATTTACCTCGGTTTGAAATTTACAAAGATCAGACCATCGATTTTACTTCAAATTTTAATATGATGTTCATATGACTGTCCCGATGACTTTGTGTGGTCACGGGCGAAGATCCGACCATTGGATCTTCGTATAATTGTAAAATAGTGATTCGGGAGGCAATTAGTGAAGATCCGTTCATCGGATTTAAGTATAATTTTGATAGGATGTTTCCAAGGGTAATCCGTGAGGATCTAACTGTTGGATCATCATTTAAATTCAATCCGCCCGTCGGATTGTCCTTATTTTAGAATCCGACCGTTGGATTGTCGTTATTGTGAAATCAGACCGTTGGATCATCATTTAGGTTTATTTCATGCTTCGTTGCTAAGTAAAGACCGTACTTGATTAGGTACTTGACGGCTTGAGTTGACGAGCATTTGGATTATTGTGAGTTATATTTATTGAAGACGCAGCGGGAATTTCGAGGTGAGTAAAACTCACGTGGTTCATATTACGAACCGAGCGTTTTAAATTTATTTATTTTTGGTAATTGTGTGGAAAATATTTATGGATTAAATATTTGTTTTTAATCACATGGACTTGATCACTACGGTCCATAGGTAAGTAAAATGAATTTTAATTATACAAATGAATTTCACGATTTTCTTGTGTGAACTATAGATGGTATTAGTGGTCATTCCTGAGTAGATGATTACGTGTATATATATTTACGTGGAATATATATACTGATTGGTGTGATTTTAGTGACGATATGATTGAAATAGAATGATGATTTGGATTATATTCAAATGCCTTAAATTCATGATAATATCATATATGTTGATTGAGTTGATTTAATTATGTGAAAACATACGATTGTACGTATTGTGGATTTAGGGTCAACGTAGTGACCAGTATGGGGTAATCGGATCCAAGGTGGATGATGGGATACGATTGGTTGAGTATGTACAATTATCGGACGTTCTAAATATGTATATAAGTATACATATTGATGAAATACGATAAAGATAAATATGTCGGATGCCATAACCTAGGCCAGGTGACGGGCTACGATTCAGTTAGAGCTCTAGTCTGTCGAATACCGTATTTTTATAAATACGATGATGGGGTATTGTGGAGAAAGATGTGAGTAAGGGTCGGTGTTGAGTAGTTGATTTATTGTGATTGTTGGTTTTCGTAGTTGTTGAATCGTTGCATGTTGACTTAGGTAGAAATAAATGTGATTAAATTAAGTAACAGTTCTTTCTTTTACTCATACGAGCTTTCATAAACTTACCGGGTTTTGTATTATTGCAATCCCGGTACACTATTCAAATGGTGTAGCAGATATTCCTGCAGGTCAGGATAACTAAGGAGGTGACCGAGCTGCTTAGGTGTTATAGCAGTTACATTTTATTTCTTGAGCTGTGAGGTGTGTATGCTCATTTAGAGCTTTACAAATTATTGCATATTTGTGTTGTAATAATTAACCGAGACAAATTCGGTTTTGATTTTATTTCGTGTGGTGAGGTTGTTAAGAAAATGAATTTTCAGGATGATTATTTTGAGTTGTGGTAATTTTCATGTTTCGGATTTTGAATTTTATTCTAAAATTCGGGGCTTGACACATGCTTCTCAGCTACGTTCATGGCACCAATGAGCTCATGAAACCTTGTGATACATCTTGCATTCACATCAATCCGATAATTTTTCGAAATCATCAGGGCAGAGACGGGGAAGGTAGAGAGAGTCTTCTCGATCAACATCGTATCAGTTATGGTTTGTCCACAGAACTCCATCAAGGACTTGATACGAAGGGCTTCCGAGATATAATCAAGTATAGACTTGAAGTCATAGAAGCGGAGGCTATGCCATCTCACTTCTAAATCAGGAAGCAGGGAGTCACAAACGTTGCCAAATCGCTGCTCAAGTTCTACCTATAGTTTTCTAGGGTCTTCCTCATTGAGGTATTCATTTTGGAGAGCATCATTCATGTGCCTTGTCATGAGAATTATGGCCTTGGATATATTTGCTTTGAAAGCACGAATTTGCTCTATAGAAAGCACGTTCTGACTAGGCTCTTGGATGGTTTCCAGAAGTCCATCAGCCTTAAGATGTTGGCGCACATCTCGGACCCACCTATGGTATCCTGCGCCAGTTGTCTCTAGTGGAACAAAGTTCAACTTATTCAAATAACTCATCCTGAAAAACAACACAAGATGAGGGTTAGTTTCGGAGCATAAAAGGCTACCACGAAAACAATAAGAATTTCTGAGCGTAGTCACTTCCAAGAAATTAGGGATTTATGAGCGTAGTCGCTTCCAAGAAATTAGGGATTTCTGAGCGTAGTCGCTTCCAAGAAAATCCGATTCCAAGAGGGGTTTTGGATTAGATCGAAACAATGATGTATGTGATCGATCTTTTTTCTTCTCAACAAACTCTAAGTTTGGAGGACTCTACAAGCTCCAAGCTTGGAGTGAGCACGAACCCCCATAGTTCGGCTTTAGGTCTCCCCTATGAAGAAGAAAGGCGGGTAGAAGAAGGGATGTTGAAAGTCCCTGAGAAAAGAAGAAGAAATTGAAAAACTTCAAAAACGGGAACTTTAGTAAAGTTTACCTTGAAAAATAGCCTGAAATCTTGACCAGAAAAGTTGTTGAAGATGGCCGGAAAAAGGTCGTTGGAGGTCACCGGAAAAGTGGTCGGAAACTGGTGGCCGGAGGTGGTGACCAGAGCTAGGCAGGACGGTGCAGGGTAGTTGCGGAGGTTTACAGGGGCTGCTGCAGGGTTTGTGCAGGGCTGCTGCAGGGCTCGTGCAGGGCTGCTGCAGGGGTGCTCAGCAGGTGTGGGCGCGGGCTTGCAGGGGCTGCGCGCAGGTGTCGGCAGGTGTGTGGAAGGCTGTGGGCAAGTGTGCTGAGCTCTCAGCAGATTTGCGGAGGGCAGACACAGGGCTCGGCAGGTGCAGAGGCCTGTTCAGTTTTTCCAATGGCTGGTTCAAGTCGATTCCGGCCGGTTCCCGTGGTTCCGCCACAGGTTCTGGGCCCCTTAGGACTAGGGCTACGATATGTGGGGCGGTGGTTACAGGATTTTGAAGGTTACGAAATTAGGGTTTTCAGGGTTAGAGCTTTGTGCTAATAATGTGTTTTAGGGAATCAGAAATTCGCTATGTATTCTCATTGATAATATGGGCCTCTTTATATAGAGGATTACAATGCATAAAATCTAAATCATATAAGGAAAGTAATTCTACATTGAATAGGATTCTAAATCCTTCTATAACCTTATTATCACTAGGTCAAATAACCTAGAGTTTTGGCCAGACACATAATCTGGATTTCCTTGAACAATAAATAAATAAATAAATAAAAATAAAAGCAGCCACAGCAGCAACACAACTCCGAAAAAAAAAAACCACCAGCAACCTCGGAAAAGTCAGCGGTGTCTCAAGTTATCTATGTGAGTCTGTTGAACTCCATTGTAAATTGCAAAATGATTTCAATTAATATTTCTGATATAATAGGGATGCATGAACATCAATAACATATGTACGGCGCCACCGGTCCTGACTCTTAGGAAGCCTGAGACAAACAATTGAAATGAGTCATTCACATGAAACTTGAAATACAATTTTATTTTCTTCTTAAAATAAGTACTTAAAAGTAAAATTATAAGGGAAAATGATAAAAAAATAATTAAAAAAATGTCACTTAGATGTGCCTTATTATACTATAGGTAAAAAAAAATGGCTAAAGGTTAGTCCCTGAACTTTTGCTGAAAAAACATTTTAGTCTCTCGCTTTTTAATTTGATACGTTTACTCCTTATTCTTTTAGTTTTACACCCAATAGGTCCATTCCGTTATACTCCGTTAAATTATGCCTTTAACTTCCTATTTTAAGGATAAAATTACTATCATAGCCCTGACTTTCTCTTTCTTTAATTTTTTTAATTGTTTTTATTCTTCTCTTTAATTTTTTAGTTGTTTTTATTCTTCTCTTTTATTTTTTAATTGTTTTATTCTACTCTTTTATTTTTTTCTTCTGATCATACCAATAAAATTACTAATTTTTTTAATTGTTTTAATTCTTCTCTTTAATTTTTTATTGTTTTTATTCTTCTCTTTTATTTTTTCTTTCTTTAATTTTTTAATTGTTTTATTCTTCTCTTTTATTTTTTTCTTCTGATTCATACCAATAAAATTACTAATTTTTTTAATTGTTTTTATTCTTCTCTTTAATTTTTTAATTGTTTTTGTTCTTCTCTTTTATTTTTCTTCTCTTTTAAGGATAAAAATTAGTATTATAGTCCCTCCCTTGTTTCTTCTGTTATGACTAATTTTATTGGGTGTTTGGGTGAGCCGGAGAAGATATTAATTTGTCGCTTGACGCCAATAAAAGTAGTCATAACTTTTAGTACCACTTTTATTAATTTTTTAAATTATTTTTATTCTTCTCTTTTATTTTTTTTTCTGATTCGCACCAATAAAATTACTAATTATTTTTAGTTGTTTTTATTCTTCTCTTTTGTGATGCCAATTAAAAGAAAAATTTAAAGAGAAGAATAAAAACAATTAAAAAATTTGTAATTTTATCGGTGCTAATCAGAAGAAAAAATAAAAGAGAAGAATATAAACAATTAAAAAAATTAATAAAAGTCATATTAAAAGTTATGACTAATTTTATTGGCCTCAAGCAGTAAATTAAATTCTTCTGCGGCTCACCTAAACACCCCATAAAATTAGTCATAATAAAAGAAACAAGGAGTAAAAGTGTCAAATTAAAGAGAAGAATAAAAACAATTAAAAAAATTAAGAGAAGAATAAAAACAATTAAAAAATAAAAGAAAGAAAAAATAAAAGAGAAGAATAAAAACAATTTAAAAAATTAAAGAAAATAATAAAAACAATTAAAAAATTAAAGAAAGAGAAAATCAGGGCTATGATAGTAATTTTATCCTTAAAATAGAAAGTTAACGTCACAAACGAAATGTAACAGAATTGACCTATTGGATGTAAAACTGAAAGAATAAGGAGTAAACGTGTCAAATTAAAAGGCGAGGGACTGAAGTGTTTTTTCAGCAAAAGTTAAGAGATTAAACAGTATTTAACCCTAAAAGAAATGACTTAGCAACCTGACACCAAAAATAACAATAATAACAAAAACTCTCTCTCTCTCTCTCTCTCTCTCTCTCTCTCTCTCTCTCTCTCTCTCTCTCTCTCTCTCTCTCTCTCTCTCTCTCTCTCTCTCTCGTTACCCAAGCCCGTTTGACCATTACAAAATGAATTCCTTGTTCTCGACGCTCCTGGCAACGTCGACGACAATTACCGCCCCCAATCGGAGCCATACTCTAGACAAATTCACCAACCACTGTCGCCGCTCCCTCCTTGAGCTCAATCAACATGTGGTCCTGAACAAATTGGTATTATGAATAACTGTTTTTGAGAATGAACTAATAGACCATAAGGAAAATCGAAACCCTAAAATATGATAATTCGTCGAAAGCTCGAAACTATATCAGAATGAGCTCAAATTTCATAGATTATGTCGACTCAATAACTATAGCAACCTATCGAAAAATGGGGTTGATACAACGATCGGATCTTCTCGACTCAAAACCCGAATTCCTGAAATTTTAAAAATTCCTATCGATCCCAAAATCCATCGTATTGCTATCAAACTATATCCACATGTTCATAACGATATCTCTACCCAACACACTAAAGTTGTAATACCCGCAATTTTCATTTTAAATTCGAGTGATTGTATCGAATAATTGTTATACGATTTAACGATTATTGTTGATAATAATTCACTTTTACATTAATCGAAGTTTCGAAACGTTTATTTTAACGAAAAACTCGAAAATACTCGGTTTGAGAAATCTACTTTTTCTACGTACGAAATTTGGAGAAACTTCCTTCATGAAAGTTGTAGAGCTCGTCGATACGAGTCCGTACACGTGCGGAACACGAAGATCGGATTTTTTCTGAATTAGTTATCGAATTTCGAAGTTTTCCGAAACATGTATATATAGATAAATGTTGGAAACCCTAATTTTTTTCCTACCGGTTCCTTTTTTTTCTTTTTCTTCTTCTTCTTCTTCTTCTTCCGTTTCTGGAAAAACCAGTTTCTCTCTCTCTCTCACACAGCCGTACTCGGCCGAAAGAGGAGAAAATTTTCCCCTTAATTGTTCTCCCTCCACAGACCACCTCTCGACCTCAAACCAAGTCCCAGGCGTTCGTCTCGAGCTGCTCTAGCTCCCGGAGGCAGTCTCACACGGCGGCGCAGCCTGTGGCGGCGGCGGCGAAGCCCGAACCGAAAACGTCCATTTTCGGTTCGATCTCGATATCTCGAGCTACACTCCATCATTTCACTTGATTCTTGTCTCATTGAGCTCGCCTCAACTTCCTCTACAAGCACCAAGAAGGACCAGAACTGGGTCGAACGTTTTCACGTTCGTCGGAGCTCGACCCGAACGGATCGAAATACCGAAACTTTCGATCAAGATATCTCGAGCTATACACGATCGTTTCTTGTGATTCCAAGCTTGTTGAGTTCGCAAGGAAGTTCTGAACAAGTTTCCAGAAGGGATCGGGGCCTGAGGTTGCAGTTTTCACGTCGGTTTTCAAGCTCACCGGTTTCTGCATTTTTCCGGCCGCCGACTATAAATCGGTAATTTCGATGTCTTCCGATCATTTTTAGGTCTTGTGCTAGTTATGAAAGTTGCTCAGAATGATGAAACGAAGGGGACAAGCTCAGCCCTGACACCATTGGTGGTGGTCGGTGGCGGCTCTGTCCCTAACTCCGGCGGCCTTTTCCGGCCACCTCCGGAGGTCTAAAAATTGGTTTCTGTCCATTTTCTGATTCTATGTTTCGATACGATCATTTCAGCGTATTATACGCATTTTTCGGATATCGTATGAATTAGTTATGAATTTTGTGATTTCGATCGATTTCGGTCGTTAGATTTTTGATCTGTGAAATTATGACCGTTGGATGAACTTGTAAATTTGTTATGATGATCATATGACTGTCCCAGAGGCTTTGTGTGGTCATGGGCGAAGATCCGACCGTTGGATCTTCGTATATGTGAAAAACGGTAATTAGGGGAGCGTTTCGTTAGAAACCGCTCGTCGGATTTTAATGTAAATTAGAATCTGACCGTTAATTAGTGGTTAAATTATGAGTTGAAATTGTTGGCTAAATTCAAATCACATTTGATTAGGTGATTGACGGATTTTAATTGCGTGAGCTATTCGGCGTTAATTATAAATTATAATTTATAATTATATTGAAGACGCAACGGGAGTTTCGAGGTGAGTAAAACTCACGTGGCTCATATTATGAACCGAGCATTTTAATTTATTTATTTTTGGTAATTGTGTGAAAAATATTTGCGGATTAAATATTTGTTTTAAAATTTCATGGACTTGAATCACCACGGTCCATAGGTAAGTAAAATGAATTTTAACTATACAAATGAATTTCATAATTTTCTTGTGTGAACTATAGATGGTATTAGTGGTCATTCCTGAGTGGATGATTACGTATATATATATTTATGTGGAAAATATATATTGATGAGTGGATTGTTTGATTGATGATATGATTGAGTGGAATGGATGAGTTGATTTTATTACGATTGTGTAATTCCATAATAATATGATGTATCTTGGTTGGGTTGATTTCAGTATGTGATGTTATATGTTGGGTTCATTTATGGGTTTAGGGTTAACATAATGACCGATGTGGGTAATTGGACGCTCTAATCCTAGTGTGGATGATGAGATACGATTGGTTGAGTATGTGGAATTATTGGACGTTCTAAATATGTATATAGGTATACATATTGATGAAATACAATAATTGATAAATATGTCGGATGCCATAACCTAGGCCAGGTGACGGGCTACGATTCAGTTAGAGCTCTAGTCTGTCAAGTACCGTATTTTTATAAATACGATGAAGAGAGTTGTGGGGAAAGTAGTGAGTGGGGTTGTCTTGTTATATTGAATTGGTGTTGATTGAGATTGTTATTATTTGTATATGTGGAAATAATTGAGTGTTGCTGTGTGTGAGAATAAATGAGATTAAATTAAGTAACAATTCATTCTTTTACTCATACAAGCTTTCATAAGCTTACCGGGTTTTGTGTTGTTGCAATCCCGGTACACTATTCAATGGTGTAGCGGATATTCCTGCAGGTCAGGATAACCAGGGAGGTGACCGAGCTGCTTAGGTGTTATAGCAGTTTTGTTATTTATTTAGTTGTGAGGTGTGTGTATGCTCATTTAGAGCTTTACTTTATATTTTGGATTGTGTTGTAATAATTAACCGAGACTAAATTCGGTTTGATTTTATTTCGTGTGGTGAGTATGTTAAGAAAAGAAAAATTTTCAGGATGATTATTTTGTGTTGTAGGATTTTCATGTTTCGGATTTTGAATTGTTATTCTAAAATTCGGGGCGTTACAAAAGTAAAACACCAAAAACTACCGAACGCGCCCCCACATGCCGCCACAAGTGGCTGTGTGTGGGCCCCACTCATCATCACCTCCGACCTGAATTAGGTCACAATACCTATGCCAGATTGCTCCTTACAACAAGCTCAACCACTCTAAAAACTACAACAAAGTCAAAATCTAAGCCATTTGGCTGGAATTTACCTCGAATGGACACGGGGTCTGATTTCTTCAATGCTTCAATTTTTGGTTCTCCAATCAAATCGAACTATAAGGCTTGTACTGGGAAGATTAGCGAAGCATGGGCTCAAAACCCAGGTGGTGGCATCGTGGTAGGTGGCTGAAATCCGGCAAACGAACCGGTTTCTTGTCGAATGGTTTCTTGTTGGTTCTCATTCCTCATGGCTGGATAGACCGAATTACACCCATGCGTATGTAGACGAGGAGAAGGCAGTTCAAATGGCACTGACGTCGTGGTTTGGGGTGTTCGAATGGCAGAGAAATTTCTAGATTTCCTATTCGGGTCGGGTCGGTAATCCGGGTCTATCTCGAGAGAAATGCAAATGTTGGGGTTGTGACTGAAATGGAAATTACTAAAAATGGAAGGGTCAACTGCTATTTATAGTAGGTTTCCCAAGATAGTAACTTTTGCTTTTCAGATCCTATCTTCTTCATTCGAACTCCAATTTAGCGTGTCGGGTGTCCACAAATTCGGTTTAACGCATTCTACAATTTTTCAGAAGGAAGTTTCCTCAAAATGTGAACATAATATTAATTCCCCTAAACTATTGAAACAAAGGTAAAAGTTAAGATGATTGCTATTTATCGTCTAAATAACTAGTAAACTGGTAAATTTAATTACAGGGTATAACAATTTAGATTTTAGTTTAATTAATTTGCCACATAGGTTTTCAAAATTAGACAATCTGCTTCACTTCCGTTAAATTAACTTGTTTACGTCAATGCTCCAGTCCAAACATTAATATGTGGGGAACATTTTGGTGGTTTTGTTTTAATCAAGATTGTTGCTGTTTGTGTTAATGATACAAGAGGAATCGACAAAAATTAATTAATTTGATAGACCGGCACCAAGTTGCTAATTTTGAAAACCTATATAGGGTAACAAATTCGATGAAATATATAAAACTTTAGGTAACATATTCGCTGATATATATAAAACCTAAAGTAACAAATTAACATTAAAGTGAAATTTACTATAACAAATTAATCATGCTTTCTAATCCCCAACATTTTTAGTGATTATGTTGTACCCACTGGCAGCCTCTATGAGCAGTATCAATTGTTAATGGCTCCCAGTGGTCTTGGTCTCAACTCGAGATCTAATAGAAGATATAAAATCAGTTTTTATGCACTCCTTTATCAGTTTTTATGCACTCCTTTATCATATGTATTTGTCTTGGTCATTCGTGTTCCATGTATAAGTCGGACAGTGCTATTGCTTCTATTGCATTTTCATCTACATACCATCAATGATTTGTTACTTAGTTTGTATCGATTAAAATTATGCCTCTCCCTTTAGGTTTTTCACATGTACTTGAAGCTAGCTGATTGTATACATTTTTATACGTATAATTGTATCTAAAACACTATAATTAAGTAATCCTCAAGTCAATTATTATGTAATTAATCCATTTTTATTTATTTTATAGTAAATAAGCGGGGTTGTGAATTTTGGAAGAAATTGTGCAAAAATGGAGTAATTTGGAGTTTCCGATAAAATGACGAAATAGTCAATGCAGTTCAACCTTGGTCAACACCATCAAGGGAGCAGAATCTAATCACCTTCGATAATATGTTATGGAAGTGCATTGAGAAGAGAGAAGAGAGAAGAAAGAAGGAAGAAAAAAAAAAGAAAATTGAGGAGAAGAAAGGGAAAAAAAAGGTAAAGAATTATGACATCATGATGACGTCATCGTGCAATCATCCTTTAATCATCTGAGGATTCTGAGCCATTCCTTTTCTTTTCCTCACGTGCACTGCACGACCCATCCATTTCTTCAATTGCTGCCACTCTTCCCGGCCACATATAGAATTATCCCATTCCAATTATCATCCATTCTTCCTCTTCTCCCAGTAGACCAGCACGACCTTTCCAAGTCCCAATTTCCTTTTTCTCTTCCTCTTCACCGAAAATCTCACCTCACCCCAAATCCCCTTCTTCTTCATTTATTCCAACTTCCACACCTCCTCACCAAGATTTCTTATTCTCATCCTTTCTTCTCCTCGTTAAGATCTACACTTCCTCACTAAAATCCATCTCACCAAAATTCCATCTTCTCATCAATTTCACAAGATTTCAAGGGGAAGCACTTCAAGTAGCATAAGCATAAGGGGTTTAATCACTACTTGGGTAAAAGAGAGAAATTATAATTTCAAGGCTTATTATATTTGTCTTTTAGTATTTGTAACTTGTCTTATTCTCCCTCTTCTATACATTTTCCTCTTTTGTTTGTATGAAATTGATGAAATTGATGATATATATATTTATAGGTAGTGAGTAGAAATTTTGTTGGAGGCTAAGGTTTGTGTGCCCTAGCCCAAATTTTATGTAAAAGATGTCTATTTTAATGGATGCTTGTATCAATTTTTGTTGGGTTGAAATGCATGTTTAGGAGCCTAGTCAACTCTATCGTATGTATTTTGAGCATGTCTATGACGGAGTTAGAGGCTTGACCTGCTTTAATTCCTAAGCTAGAACCCTCAATTTGGTATTGTAAGAGTTATAAGCATGGTGATTTACACCCGTCGCGTGATTACGCTGGTGAATCGCTTACTGATCAAATTCTTGGGCTTTATGCCAATTAGAGCGAGTTAGAGACCCTTGAATCAGCTCTAACTTTCTTTAATTGAGTTTATGTGACCCTTGAAACGGCACATTAATACCATAATTGAGAATATATGGTCTTTGAGCCTTAAACCGCCTAGGATATGACTACCGCCAAATGAAGAATTTTGCATCTACATTAGATAGCTTCCTACACATAGGATTTGGGTGAAGGAACCTCCCTAACACTCAACACTCTCTTGTCTTGAATTTTTTTTTTCGCAAACTACTTTAGCATTGCATTTTCCATTTTTAGCAATTTTCTATTTTCGGTTCTTAATTTTAGTTTAAGTCTTTATAATTAAAAATCACAATTTCGGATACTTATTGCTAGGATAATTTGTATTTGTGCTTAGTTGTCCGTAACCAAGTGGGGTTCCCTATTCCCTTGAGTACGATACTTGGAGCTTAATTTATTTGCCATAAACTTGATAACCGTGTTGTATTACACGTAAGACGCTGGTATATGCACCGAATCACTAGCAGCTACCACTAATTATTAATAGTTGATGAACTAGCTAGCCGCTAGCAGGCTTCAATAATTTTGAAGATTATTGTTACCCGGCAATAAAAATAGAACGAAGCTACGTATCTTCCTCTGTTTTCTTTTTCAAATGAGAGGAAGACCTAAGCATATGCTTCCACTCTATTCCATTCTATAGTTAGTAAGGATAGATGGAGATTATCAAAACATGTCTTTTTCTTGATATCTAGCTATTTCGATCAAGAGAAACAACTGTAATTTTGCAGCTATGAAACAAGAAAAACTTTGTAATTTTCATCACTCATCAGTATGCCAGTTGACACACGATTGAAAACTCTATAAATAGCACTTCATCCATTTCAGAATTACTATCACATCCAACAATACCAATCCCATTTCAACACAAGCCAATCAAATGGCCTCGAGAACTTCCACCCTAAAATTCTTCTCACTAATAATCTGTTCTCTTGCAATCGCCGAAATGGCAATGGGCGGAGATCCAGATATTCTTAGTGACTTCATAGCGCCTCCAAATGGAACAGTAGATGGAAACTTCTTCATAGACACCGGCATGCGTGTTCTTGTTGGAGGAGACGAACCCAAAACCTTCACAGTATTGAAGGCAACCGTGGCTGAGTTCCCAGCTCTTAATGGCCAGAGTGTTTCATATGCCGTCCTTGAATTCCCTTCTGGCACTACTAACCCACCTCACAGTCATCCTCGCTCTGCTGAGCTCCTCTTCCTTGTTGCCGGTTCCCTTGAAGTTGGCTTTGTCGACACAAAAAACAACCTCTTTACTCAGACTCTTTAGGTAGGTGACATGTTTGTTTTTCCCAAGGGACTTGTGCACTTCCAATACAATACTGACTCAGAAAACCCAGCTATGGCAATTTCTGCTTTTGGAAGTGCAAGTGCAGGAACTGTGTCAATTCCTTCCACTTTGTTCACCACCAACATCGATGACAGTGTCTTGGCTTTGTCCTTCAAGACCGACGTAGCTACCGTTCAAAAGCTTAAGGCTGGTCTCGCTCCCAAGCCATGAGGAGAAGATTGATATAATTAGTTAATATGGCTTGGTGGTTCTGATATAACTTGTAATTCTTTTTTATTTGAATAATTACCCTCAATAAGTTGGAAGGGTATGTCACCAACCTGTGTTACTGTGACAAAGCATTTATCACAATTCACCTATCATGATCAACTATCCATATTTTTATTTGATCGATTCGTAAGCCTGCATGACTTTGTTTGTGTTGAATCTATTGAACTCCATTGTAAATTTCAAGTTGATTTGGATTTCTGATATAAAAGGGAAGGGACGCATGAACATGAATAACACAAACCTAACTTAACCATGCATGGTAATTTTCTCTAAAGTAATTTTTATAGGGAAGAATCTTCTCGATATTTATGAAACACTACAACAGTAAACCTAATTTGCGAGGAAAAACTGTCTCTGAAAATTGAAATTTCCTCGCTGTAATATTTTTGCGAGGAAAATATTTTGGTCATCAGTTCCTCGTAGTAGGGTGGTCAAGAAAAGTTTATGCGAGAAAAATACTATTTCCTCGCCAAATCCTTTTCACAATGAAAATATTTTTTTCTCGTCATTATTCTTTATCTACAATGTTTTTCCTCCCGTAAACTCATATATTTTCCTCACTAAAAAATTTTGAGGACTAAAAAGTAGTCGTTGAATATATTTTCCAATGAAGTACATTTCATCGCTAAACTATTATTTTCTCGCTAATGATAAGTAATAATTTTAAAATTAAAGATAATAAAAAATTTAATATACATCTTTTGGGACGAAAATAATTTCGTTGTTGTAGATAGGTTTGAGTGAGGAAGTTTTTCCTCACTATAAGTTATCTTCAGCGAGGAAATTTTATTTTCTCGTACTATGCATTCTTTTAGCGAGGATACCATTCCTCCATAAACGTACTCAATGACGAGGAACTTTACTTTTGTCATTGTAAGTTCTCTTGTCCACAAAGAGAAAATTCTTTTTTGTTGCAATTGTTTGGTTTTGGCGAAGAATAATAATGTAGATAATAAAGATGAGTAGAGAAAAGAAATGTATATTAAAATTAAAGTAATAACTCAAAGGATTCCCTTACAATAAGTACTAATTCAAAGTAGTTAGATCAATACTATATACCAATTCAAACGAGTTTAGGAATCCTCCTGTACTAAATCATTCTGTTATTAATTGGTGAACTCCATGTTTTTTTGGCATCCTCCCTGATCACTTTCCCAAATCTTTGAATTTCTTTTGCTCTTGCACTTGGAACTCGGTCACTAGAAATGGAAGTTCTCTTTTAGAGGTTTTGTAGAGAGCTTTAGCACCTGCAGAGCATAGCAATAGGTGCCCACTTACGGATCAAAGCCTGCAATCAAGATGTGAAGATGATGAATTAAATTTCCGCTACACATACTACTCCGTGTGAACTTTACATATGACCCAAATGCTTGATAGAAACATCTCACTTTAGACATCTCACTCTAAAGTGCTCATAGCAGATTGGAGAAATTTTACTCACTGAAACAAATACAGCTATGAAAAAGACTAAATTGTACAAAGTACAAGAAAGCAGAAAGTAAAGAAGAGCAATAATAAATAAAGACAACCCCAATTAAGCTTAGCCATAGCAAAAGCATACATCACCAGTTCACCACCATCAGGCCCAAGTGATTAAATATTGTCAATCGAGAGGCACAATTGGTTGCTTCAGTAGATAGGCTAAAGAAAACAACCAGTACCTACCTAACAAAAACAAAAGCAGTTTGGAATACAAAGAAGAATAACTAAGAGAGGTCCTGGAAGAATTTTTATTTTTATTTTTATTTTTTTATTACCACCAAGAATGATGAATATAAGCTTGTACAAGGATACTATCCTCACCTTAGTGAGTGAATTTCAAACACATGCTCTGACTGAAGCTAAAGTAAACTGCAATCAATATTGTAACGGAGACATAGAATGTAAGCTAAATAATGAAATTGTAATGCAGAATACAGTCCTTCTCAGATGTTCAATCCAAGAGAACAGCACCAATGCAGATAACAAATCCACTATCTGCTTTACGCCTTTACATCAAGCAATACATGCATTTATACTTCAATGACAACAAATTAGCAAGTATATGCATATATACAAATTACTAAGTAATACGTATACAAGTGCATGAACAATCAAAGGATGCACAGGTCAAAAATAAACAAAATAGAAGTCAAAGAGCTTAAGAATAAACAATCCCAGTATCAAAGCATAATCAAATAAAAAAAAGAAACGAATTATTTCTCTCTACTCCTATTCTAGTTCAAATGGGCGTGTCAAATTCTAAACTGGGAATTAACCTACCAAAACACCAAAGAACCCAAACTACACCAATATCCAAAAACCCAAAATGCAGGTGTGAGAATGCGGACCGACCTTTTGGAAGTTGAGTCTCCAACCTGAAACATGGAACCAAAATATGGCAGCACACACCTAATTCAATCAAACCTTTGTTCTGTTTATAAGAAAACATTCTCAATCCAGGGTTTACCAATTGCTCGAATAATCAAACCCAAAATAAGAGAGCAATTGAAATTACCCCAAATTATATACTCTATGACATCTCAAATTTAGATTTAGCAAAATAAGACCTTGATTAATCAAGCTATACAAGAATGATACATAGGGAGGAAGAAAGATGAATCTAATCTTACTCAAAGATAGGAGTTCAGAGACGAGCCTCAGAGATTAGCGCCTCTATGTTTTTTCCTCCCCGCCTTCGGTCTTTTCAACTTTTCATTGTCCCGCTTCTCTATTTTTTCTGTCCTTTTCTTTTTCTCTATTCCTTCAATATGCCATTGATAAAAAGAAAATGTATTTATAAAAATAAAAATGGGTTTAGGTATTTTTATGATTATAAATATTTTAACGGTTTTCAATTGTAGAGCGGCCCATGATATTTGATCATATTTTTAAAAGCAAAAATATGGATAATGCTTGTGCATATGAATAATGATTAACGATTCGACAATAGCACATTGCACAAGTGAATAGAAAAATGAAAAACGATTTCGACAATATGTCATTCATTGGTAGTCTTACTTGTAGTACATGTCGGTGTGCCTCTTAAATATAGAGCACACCGACATGTGAAAACTCCTCAATCTAATGGGAATAGAAAATTCTAAATTGATCATCAATATGAAAGCTCATTCATATAATAGGAATAGGAATAATTCGAAACATGTATATATGTTATAAGAGTTTGCTTAAAATAGAGGCTAGCAATGACAGCAACAAGGCCTGACCATATGTATGCTGTAAGTCTATTATCCAGATTTATGCACAAGTCAACCAGATCGAGTACATTATGGAGCTGCAAAGGGATTCTGAGATACATCAAGGTACAATTGACTTTGAAATTATGTATGAGAGGAATGTGGAACCAAAACTCTTTGGTTTCTGTGATAGTGATCGGGGAGACAGTGTTGATGATTTGAAAAGCACATCTAGTTACACTTTCACATTTGGAACGAGTGTATTCTCTTGGGGTTCAAAGAAGCAAAGATCAGTGGCCCTATCTATAGCTGAAGCTGAGTATGTGTCTACATTTATAGCTACTTTACAAGCAATCTGGCTCAGAAAAGTTAAAAAGATTTTGGTGAGAAACAAGAATATGCAAAAACCATTCTCTGCGACAACAAGTCTACTTGCCATAAGCAAGAATCCTGTGTACCACAGTAGTGATGAAGTAATATGGGGTTCACATCCAAAACCAATTAACAACTGATGGAGTGGCCCAAACCCTTATAAACCCATAGGCAAGGTCCCAATTTTCTCATGTGGGATGTATACATTCTCAACACGCGTGAAAATTTTGCAAGCCATACACGTGGACAAATTGGGTGACGTGGAGCCCGTGTAGCCGTTAGGCATGCGCACGTGGGTAACCCGTTCTGATACCATGATAAAATAATCTAGAGTTCACATCCAAAACCAATTGGCAATTGATAGAGTGGCCGAAACCCTTATAAACTCATAGGCAATATCCCATTTTTCCCATGTGGGATGTATACATTCTCAACAGGTAGGGCAAAGCATATTGCCTTGAAGTTTCACTACATCATCAGGGATGCAGTTGAAGAGAATGAAGTGGATTTGGTCAACTGCAATATTGAAGACCAAGCTGCAGATATCTTCACCAAAGCTCTACCAAGAGAGAGGTTTGAATACCTCATAGGCCTACTCGGAATGAAGAAGCATGCATTAAGAGGGAGTGTTGGAATTAATGCTTTTCCATCAATCTGGGAAGCTCCAGCAAAGTTCGCTGCTAATGTTCGTAGCGAATCAAAGTTCGCTGAAGTGCGTTCGCAAGGTGAGTCAACTGCAGGGAAAAGACATAAGTGAGTTCGCTTAGAAGTAGTGTTCGCAAGTAACAATTCGCTTAATAACTAAGTCTGTTCGCTAAAGGATTAAGTCTGTTCGCTGTATAAAACTTGCTGCAAATGAAAGACTTAGCTGCGGTGAAAGCTATTTTACAGTCAGTTGCATTACTGTTTGCTCCACTCAGTTTAAGCTACATATTTTGTATTTAATGTACTTTAATATAGTTTAGAATACTTTCATTCTAGATATTTTGTAGGTTAATCTTGTACCCTATATAAGGGAAGAGATGGTTGACGTAAAAGGTGAACAAGTTTAGAAACTCATGTACACAAGTTTGCTGAGTTAAGTTGATCTGTTTATGCTTCATTTGCTACTGCAAATTAAACAAATCAACAAAGTTGTGGTTTTGTTTATATTTTGTTCAAATACAAAGTAGAAGCTATCAACAATATTAAACATGGTTGTAATGATATTACAAAATTCAAATGAATGCCTAAACATGAAAATTGATAGAGTTCAACAGTTGAAATTATATTGAGACTTTTTATCTGAACTAACCACATTTAGAGGAATCTGTTAATGTATTATTGATAATAAATGAATTGTGACGAGCAATGGAATGCAAGTAGATGGCTTACCCTTTCAAAAATCGACACGTAATGCATAATTATTCAAAGCAACATTAAAAACAACAAAGCAATGAAGAATCAATTTTGTGTTTCTATCTTCATGGCTTCGGAGCAAGTCCAGCTTTGAGTTTCTGAACGGTGGCTACATCGGTCTTCAGTGACAAAGCAAGGACATTATCATCAATATTAGTGGCGAACAAAGTGGGAGGAACAGATACAGTTCCAGCACTTGCACTTCCAAAGGCCGAAATGGCTAGAGTCGGGTTTTGTGCATCAGCATTGTACTAGTAGTGCACAAGTCCCTTGGGAAACACAAACAGGTCACCGGCTTGAATAGTTTGAGTAAAGAGGTTATTCTTTGTGTCGATAAAGCCCACTTCAAGGGTACCATCAACGAGGAAGAGGAGCTCAGCTGAGCGAGGATGAGTGTGTAGTGGGTTAACTGTGCCAGATGGGAATTGAAGGACAGCATATGAAACACTCTGCCCGAAAAGAGCAGGGAACTCTGCCAAGGTTGCCTTCAATACGGTGACGGTTGTGGGAGGGGTTCCTCCAACAGGAGCACGCATGCCGGTGAATGTGAAGTAGTTTGCATTTTCTGTTGCATTTGGAGTAGGTGTAATGAAATCCGAAATAATATCCGGGTCAGCCATTGCCATTTGAATTATGGCGAATGAAGAAATTAGTAGTGAGATGAATTTGAGTGTAGAGGCCATGGTTGGAACTTGATTGGTTTGTTGAAACTAATCTGATGTGCTATTGCTACAATGTTGAGTAGTCAGATGAGGTGCTATGTATAGAGTGAAGGTTATAATTTACTATTGCTGCAGGCCTTTCTATTGCGAAGTCAAGGTGAAATTTACAAAGTCTTTCTTGTTGTAGTTGCAATTCTACAGCTAGCTGTCTTTCTTGAAACTGAGACAGGAGTGTGAATACTTCATGTTTCTTATATTTTCTTTATCAACAGTTCAACACAGCTTAAAATGGAAGAGAGTAGAAGTATATGCTTAAACCATTGATGTTTTTGATGTTCCTCCGTTGATTAACCTTATAGGGTAGGTTAAGTCCTAACATTGCAGAATAAATGGACGTACATATGAATATTGTTTGAAATTCTTCCTCAATTTTTTATGGTAAAACAAATTAAAGTTACTAACTTTGAATTTAGTTTAGGGTGCTGCTATTGTCACCCTACCATTTTCTTTGTTCACCCTACTTGCTCATTACACCCTACATTTTAATTTCAATTATTAAATTTACTTATTTAATCCATTTTTCTTTCTAACAATATCTTTATATGACATATCCAATTAAAAAATAAATGTTTTACATGAAAAATATCTCATTTAATTTATACTCATAAAAAGATTAAATTTTTTTAATAAAATCATAATCTGATTTACTCTTTTTTTTTATTTTTTCTTTCAATTTCAACGTTCGCTATTTCAATCCATGTAAAAAGATTAGTAAATTTACAACTATGATCAATGAAGAAGAAATTGATTTTTTTTCTTATTCGTGATTTAAATTTTTACTTTTGGTGTCCACAAATAATATTGCAAAGATTTTGATGAAGTTAAATTAATGGTTTTTGTGAATTGAAAAACGAATTAACGATGAAGAAGCAACAAAAATATAGTCTTTGTACGTATTTAATTAATTACTTATAGATTTATTTTTTCTTACATATTTGAATTTTAGAAAATTAATGTACTTATCAGTCATTTTACACTAGGGTAATATAGTCTTTCAATAATTCAAATGTTTATAAGGTGAACTAAGAAAATAGTAAGGTGACAATAGCCACACCCTTTAGTTTATCCACTACTATAACTCGGTGTCCAAATCAATGTAACTGAGGAATTAACTTTAGCCCTCTCTTATTGTCATGGTACGTGTACCAAATTAGAAACCAAAATAGTATATATGGAAGGAAAAAAAAACTTACAAGAGAAATATGAAGACAAACAGAAAGATATAATTGAATAAAACAAACCAAGAAAATATAGATGTCTCTTTAATATAAGACAAAGTATCAAGGAGTATTAACTGCTCTGCATGATTTCCTGATCTCCCCTTGCGTGCCTGTAAGTACTCCCACTGCTCCCAACTTAACCATGGCCTGCCCAAATTTTGCGGAGAAACCAAAACTATTGGCAATTGTTGTCTCTGTGGACTGAGTTATGGGGTCGAAAGCTAGCTCTTGGTCGATTTGAAGAACTCCTCTCCTAGCTCGTATTTGCTTGTAGACTGAGTTGTCAACAATGAACGAACTTGGTACGTACTCGTTCTGGTCAAGATCAGCAGTACTTTTACTGCCTGCTGAATTTTGAGGGCAGATAGATCTCAGCTTTCGCAGCAATGATGAATCCATACTCGGTCAGGTCCGCCAGTGTTTTGGAAATTGTATAGACGGTCTTGGAAGAGAAAACAATGTGCCACCCCAATGGTGTGACCGCCTGCATCGTGAACAAGCATGCATATATAAATCCCATCGTGTACACATAAATATATGGGACATATATTAAATAGCCTAACATGTCGATCATATTGTCAAGCTGTCAATTGGGCAGTGATAAGGTGTAATTATGCTTAAATCTGTAATCAAATTGATGTTCGACAACATAACAAGTCAGATATGTCCAACAAGATAACATTTGCAAACAAAATATTGAAATTTTGAGATTTAAAACTTGAAGAATAAGAAGACGCGAGGCGCAGATGAGTATGTATTGTTTAGTACCAAGAAGATAAACCATGTCAATGGCATTGAGTCCTTTTCTAGCAAATGCTGCAACAGATTGATTCACTGAAATTGATGGAGCTGGGAGATCAACATTTGATGCGAGAGATACAAAGCCATCTCTTCTCCCTGTTTGAACACTGTATCGCCCTCCTCCACTCTGAAATTAAGTCATAATCCAAGTATGTATCACCTCCATGAATTAGCCAAGAACTTAATATATATACTCCGGAAAAGAAATACAGATCATATTGCTTACCAGCCATACAGCTTCTCTGGTAGCCATTACGATGATATCGGAGCAGGAGACCTTTCCTGGGCATGCAACTTCGACAGCAGCTTTTACCGCATCAATGACATCATAACCCCGTACACTGAGATTCGGAGGAGCTGTTTTCTCACTGGAGCTTCCATCTAGTAGAATGGACGCATCACATCCCTTTTAAACAAAAAATATATAAGCATGCATTAGCTCCCGCAGGTTAAAAAAGAGAAACACTATTGTTTATACCATATGCGTATCGAGCATAAATACCGAAAGAATAAGGTCAACTGGGCCACCGGAAGAGGCTTGGGTCCTAACTCTATAAAGTAGGCTCAAAGCCCAACACATATACTAGTCTCACATTCCCAAATTTGATAAGCCACATCTAGCCCCACATGGAAAAAGGAAGGGTGACAAGCCTAAACCTAACATATATACACGTGTCTTCCCCCTCATTTAAGGTAAGCCACCATTCTCTCTACTCCTACCTTATCAACTTTCGTACAAAGTGTCTGACTGAGGCATCGGAGAGTCGAAGGTTGCCAACCTCGATCTACCCTCTGACTTTTATTTGTGGTTGATAGGTGACGGAGCTCGGAGATGGTGTGCCCTTCGGGTGATTCATGGTATCCACTCAGAAACCAACAAAAACAACTATGAATTCATGGTGATAAGTTATAAGATTTCTCCTCCTTTTCTTCTCAACATACATTTTTAGTACTACTCAAGATATTCGAAGAGAATTCCGAGTTTACTACCTCTATCAGTTTAAGTATGATGTGGAAATAGAATCAATTTTTTGGCATTGAATTCTCTTCTAACTTAGTAGATATATATATATAGCCGCCCTTGCCCCACCTTGCACGTGAAGCATCGGGTAGGGGTGAACGGACAATAAGCCAACAATCAAGCTAACATAATTAGCGTTAGCTAGGGATTGATGAACACAAAATGAAATATAGAGAAGAAGAAAAAGATGAAAATTAAGAAAGTTACATTCACAAAGCAATCGTGGAACTGCATGCGAACGAGAGCAGCAGCAATTGTTCGGTCCATTTTGTACTTTGCCTTGACTACCTCAGCCACTACTTTTTCAACATCAGCAAGGCACCGTCTCTCGTAGAACCCTACCCTCAGTGCCCCTACTGCCCCATAGCACTGCCCTGTGAGGCTTACAAATACGAGCCCAAATATCCCTACTGCCACTAGAGCTCTGCTAGACATTTTCATCTTCTTTAATTTTCAAGCTACTAAACAAACAATCTCTGTGTGAATCAAAAGAATACATATCTCCTGCATTTATAGGAAGATCAGGAACCATGCATAATTGGAAACTTGCAAGCTTGTGTGGTTTGCACGACTTTCTGTAATTGGTCATCTTCATTTGCATTTTGAGTCGGCTATAAACGTGAAGTCATGTAAGTAAGAATATGTGTATATAAATATAAGCCAAGACTTTCTTAATAGTTGATATGAGAATGAGAATCTCCAAGGTCAAGGATAGTGCATGTTTTTCTTAGATACTCATTTATTCCAAATCTTGTAGACCGATCTGTTCCTTGATTCAACACCCTAATTACGAATTATAATGTCCCACATTCAGAAGACGGTGATACAAATTTAGCTGACCTTTGTTTAATTAAACCCAGAAAAGAAAAAAAAATAAAAAAGATTGACCTCTGTTGGTTTTTCCTTCTCGCTCGTGCATTTATTTTTTTTAATAAAGGAATTATTTTCATATAATAGAAACTCAATAGAGTTGATTACAATCTATCTCGTGCATATTTATATATAAATGAAGAGTTTTATTTATTATTTATTTATTCATTTTTTACGGCGGGCATGAATACTGCCTTTTTTTGTTTTTGGCTGAACTCAAAGGTTAAGAGAGGCAAAGAGCCACCTTAACCTTTAAAATTTTATTGAAGAAGGAAAAATACAAGAGGAGGGGGACCAAAGAAGTAAAACCTCCCATACAAAACATAACTAAGCTATAGAAAAAAACAAACTAACGAAAATGAAAATTCGGCATTCCTAAAAGGTCACTCCGAAAATGTCTGTCAATGAAATGAGGAATTAGGTCCCACTAAATGAGTTCACTAGTCAGAGCCGTCCTTATGTTGAAATATGCCTATCGCTCAACTACGCACACCCTCCAGACGATCAAGATTCCAGACATTCATGACTTCCAGTGACTTATTCGTACTAAACTATCGACATACTTGCGTTCATATCACTTGACTTTTTCTTTATGAAAACAAAAAGTGGAATGGTGGTTGGGTTTTTGTGGCGTTGTGTTGTACATTGTATGTAGTTGAAAAACCAAGAAAGATGGAGGAATCAGTGTAAAGAGTAACTGGAGAAGAAGATTGTGTAGCAGCAAGAAATTTCTGATGATAACCGATAGCATTTCATATAGTCCATGCATCCTATAGCCACAAGTTCACTAGGATTAAATTAATATAGATATCTGGTTGAATGTGGAAGAGGGGTAGGAGTAGAGTAGTTGATGCACAACATCGTGCAAACCCAATGGGGATTCATTTAAAGGACATCCATCCATGTCGATCGATAAGATGGAGGGTAGCCTAATATGTATTTCACAGTGGATCTAAAACTTGTCCATCCATGGTCTTGAAGGGGTGTATTGTATATGGAATTAGTGGAACTTTTAAAAAAATCTATGGAATTTAAAAGTTAAGGTGTATTCAATATAGACTTTTAGCTATCCATGAAAGTCTTAGGGTATTCAATTAGGATTTTTAAAGACTTAATGAATTTCACCAAAATCTAGGGATATTCAATTAGGACTTTTCAGAATGAATGAAAGTACAGAGATATTCAAAATATCATTCATACTTATAGAATTAGAAAATCATGCATGATTATGGACTTTATAGTGTTAATTGTACATACCATACTTCAATAATTTTCTAGCCCCAAGACTAAAGATTTGAAAAAGTCTATCGTAGATTCATAGGTCCCTTAAAAAAAAAAAAAGTCTATCAAATTTCTTCTCTCTACGCGCGAAGAGGTTGGTCCTCCATCATCTCTCTTTCTTGCTTTTTTTGTCTTTTCTCTAATCTTTTATGATATCAATATTTTTTGACACCCAACACGTTCATTGTAGTTGTTAAATTTGATAATTTTGTTTTTCAATTGTGATACTTGGAACCTCTAAAATCAATAAAAATGATTTGTGAAACCCTAAAACCCAACTATTGTGGTCTACCCCTAAAATTTTGAATAGTGTTGCTATGAAATACTGGATTAATTTTGTCTTATTAATTATTCTCATCGATTTGAATTTATATTATAGTTCAAAGAAAGCTTGAACAATTGATTTCACTTGATTGCTTATAGATCAGGATATTGACCAATATTGTTATGATATATGTTAATCAGCGAAAACAAAATTGATGAGAATAATTACCCATAAACATCAAGTGATATATATTGTATATTTATGTTGGTTGAGAGATTATGAATGAGAAAAAACTAGCTAGACAGAGTAACGATCATTCATTTGAGTCAATTTCTACTAGAACATACTTGACCATTGAAGAGGCAATGTGTTATTGTCTTGTTTTGTGTATGTGTTGCATTGATTTTGTTTTTTGTTTTTTGTTTCTATTTTTTATACGTGCAAAAAAATCTATAGAAGTCATTCATAATAAGGTATATAGATTTTCATGAATCAATAAAAAGTCTATTGCTAAAATCAATGATTTTAAGAAATCCTTTCCTAGAAGACCTAGTTCTCTCTGAAAAATAAGGTAGAGGTCAGCGGCTATGGTTTCGTAGATCTGAGGATAGTAAAGTTGAGAACGACGGTTCTCGTAGATCGGAGGCATGATGGTAGAGGCTATGGCGGCTCGACTGGCGGCGACACTTGCACTGATGGATGACGCAGTGGTGGAGTTTGGGGAAGCTGGAACAGCGGCTGTTGTTGCGTCCGGTTTTTATTTGGTGGGTCATATGTTGGCACCTAAGGTAAGGGATGATGCTGGATTGCCAAGGCGATGGCGGCGGTATGGGGCCTGCGTGATCGTCTCTCGATCAGGAAGGTTGAGGGGGATCGGTTTCAGTTCTGTTTTGCGGTGAATGAGGAAGGTCATAGGGTTCTACACGGTGGCCCTTGGCATTTCAAGAACCGGATGAGCTTGCTGGAGGAGTATGATGGCCTTGGGGAGCCGAAGTTGGTTCCACTGAAATCGTTGGAGGCATGGGTCACTTTGCGATGTCTACCTCTACGTCTGCGGACGGAAGAGTCGCTGATGCTGATTTGATCATCGATGGGAAGGTTTTTGCGGGCTAAGAAGGTTGCACTGCAACTGGGTTCTCCTGAACAACGTTTTCTGGTCCTCTTGGACGTTCGCCAGCTTCTCTGGGGGCAGCGGATTTTTGGCTTTACAGAGACGGTAAGGGCGGAGGTGGACCTATTTTATGAGAAGGTCAAAGGGTGGTTAAGATAGTATGCCATATTCGACCATGATGATCGGGTATGTGATCAGTTTTTGATCAAGAAAAGCGGGGGTGTGATGACAGGAACTACAGGGCTGGTATTGGGAGGTCAGGTGATTCCGGCGGTGGCTAGGAAAAAGCCGGCTAAGGTGAGCCTGCCAGAGACTCCTAGATGCAGTGCTAGTGTTACTGTGACACCTACACCAATTCTGTTAGGGCTGATGGCAACAGATGAAGTGCCAAATCTCATGGATATTGTTGGCCGGTCCATGGAGATGCTAAATGGGATACTAAGCTAGAATGCTCCATGTCCTATTCGATATGGTACCCCATTGAATCTACCGGTGGCTCCCATAGCTATAGAAGCAGCACAAGCAAGTGCCGTGAAGCGCTCAGCTTTTTCTGTGCAAGCTCGTCCAATAAGAAGGCTAAACTGCGTACCGATTCTTCTGCGTTAATGTGCTTGGATGTGGAGGAGGGTTTTTGGGTTACCTAATGATAATGGGAAAGTGAAAATCTCACCTTTGAAGACTAAGAGGAGTAGTCCTAAAGGGTCCAAGAATAAGTTTGGACCAAAGCTTCGTAGTAAGAGAGTGGTTCGGAAGATTAATATTGACGAGACTGCTGAAGGACAAGTGGGCAATGACTTGTCTGTGATGGGAGATGCAACTCCATCGGGGGAGAAAGTGGTTTCTGAGGAGGTATTTGTGAGTCCTCTCCTGATGGGGATGGCTTCGGGTATAGCTCAAGAATGAGTTTTGTCGCCAAAAATATTTGGACATCTTGGCCTTTTAATTCTCTAGGATGTTCCAGAATAGATTTTGGCAGGGCTTCATGATCTTTAAAAATGTTGAATTACTTAGGTAGTGACTCTTTTAACAGTCCTACAAGGATGGGTCATTATGTGTAATTTCGCTGATCAATACAATGAAATGACAATTCTCTAAAAAAAATGATTTTAAGAAATCAATAGTAGTATATCAACCTTTTAAAGAGTCTGTAGATTTTTCCAAAAGTCTGTACAAATCCAAATACAATATACCCCTCTTGAGATTCAAATTATTGAAGATGAGAATGAGAGTGAGAATTGCGAAATGAACCTTTCATTTATCTATACCGGGCATAATTCATCAGACGATTTGAAAAATTGGTATCTGTTGAGTAAAAATTGCACACGATGAACGAAAATATCACCAAACATAAATTCACTCGTATTCATTAAAGGAACAGAGTTTTAATTATTTCCGGTTCGACCCATTCAAGACAGAATGTATCTCTTACTTATATTCTATTGTTATAGGGAAACACCCTTTGATTCCATTTATGAAGAAACCAATTGTGGATGTGTGTTTGTTTGTTTGTTTGTTTTTGTGGCTGCACCCGGATATCTGAATGGGTTGCCTACGTACCCTTGGAGAGGGATCAAACCATTCGTAGTTCAAAAGTTCTAATGAGTGAATAACTTGGAGGGTATGGCTTTTTGGAATAGGAATAGTGTTTGGACGAATTTGGTGTAGATGAACCAGGGATTCGATTTGTTTTGGATTTGTTTGGAAAAACTATGACGTTTCCTGATGTTCGGCGGAATTTGACTAATGAGGTCAGAGATTCGAATTGAATGAACCAGGGAGTCAGAGATTTTGTTTGGACTTGCAATTGCATCTAGTTGGTCGCTAGATTGCTTACATACACTTGAAAAGGGATCAAACCGTTATAGTTCACAAGAATTGGTATTTCTGATGTTGGGAGAATTTTTGTGTCGACGGATGTACATATATTTATTTTTTTGAATCTGTTGGATGTATTTCTTATGCAGACATTCCAATTTAATTTAGGCACGTGATGTGTTGAATCTTGTACTGGGCCGTACCCAAACATCACAATAAACGGGCTTAAATGGTGGTCTGTATTTCTAGGCCTTTAGCTTTATTTTTGCGTCAGGCCCGAATGAAATGATTTGAACACCCATCTTTCTTTCCAGACCTTTTAGCTTCATTTTGCGTCAGGCCCAGTTATACTCCCAATTTAGAAGCCTGCTGTATTCATGAAACCAAACTGATACGTCTTCACATCAGAAAGCTGGAATCCTTCTTAGCGTAATTGATTCGAGCTGGTAGACATCATGTTGGAGATGGAAGCTAGCTCTTGTAGTTCAATTCGGAGGGGAGCCTGCGACCCATTTGTTTTGACTTCTGTTACAGCCCATCTCTATGAAAGCCTTAATTTTTGTCTTCTTATTGATCATGCTGTGTAGCACATTCCATTATGTGTTGACCTGTTACTGATCACAATCACGGCCTCAAAGGATTAATTAAAGTAGCCACACTTGTCTTCTTGCTTATGACATACAGCAAGTTCAAGTTTGAATTCTTGTTTAAACAATTTAGCTTGCTTCCGTCGTTTTGTCTTCTTGTTTATCAATCACACCACCGCTTCAAGAAACAAAGCAAAGCTTATTAATCTTTCTTTTGCTTTTGAGCATCTGGACCTTGTCTTTTAATTAACTTTCATCCATAATCTAACAATTGCCTTCTGTATTGCTTTAATATAAACTCTTTTGCACGTTTGCATTATTTCACCACCACCAAGACTTGTCATGCAATTTTGTTTGAAACGTGGTCGTAAATGATGAGACTTTGAGAGACAAACTTTTGTTCTTGTCTCAGTTTCTATTTGCTGACTATAGCTTCGACATTGGCTTCAAGGAATATTTGTGTGATGGTCATGACCATCCATAACTTTGGCTGTTCATGAACAACCTCTATTAAAGCGATAACAGCGTCATCCTTTGAGGGAATTTAGCATTGAAGCTGGGCTGTTCATGAACAACCAAATTTTTCAATGCATTAAGCTTGCAACACCATTTGGGAGGGATTTTGAGCATGAAACTCGGCTGTTCATGAACAACCGCTCTTGTTTCAATGCTTCAGCCTCGGAGCATTTGGGAGCAGCAAGAACATTATTCGATGAGCTTAGGAGAACTCTAATAATTGCGGTCGTTCATGAACGGCCTATTAGAGTTTTGGATGAGGATCAATTGGAGAAGGTTGTTTCACAGGGAAGGCCGACTTGTTTTTCTTGTCATTGACATCATCTGGGAAATTTTGTCTACGAAAAATTAACCATAATGTAGCCTTATACCTGCAGACTTTCTTCCTCTTTCTCTTGTAACTAAACGTAGCTTCATTGCGTAGTTGTACCTGCTTTTCCTCTTTCCGCTCTCCGTATTTCTGCTCTCTAACTTTTTCTCCCCCCTTCTTTGATGTCGAGAGTCTCCTTTTGTAGGCAATAATCAGGGAGTTTGGTTTTGATCGGATGAGCCTTCATTTCAATTTGAATGCATACGGTCAAATTTCAAACTAAGCTGACTCAATCTTCTTGTGCAATCAGGTACGACTTTTATTTCCTTCTCTCTTGACCGACTTATGCATGATCTGTTTTGATAGCTTGGGAGTTCAAATACTTATGGATACGATCACAAGTCCAAGAATAGTCAAAGCCAACCCCCCCATATTTGTTGGCTTACTGTTTCTGTTCCTCAACAGATAAACACAAAGCCAATTAACCAATCACCATCCAAGAGGTGCAATTTAGTTTGGCCTTATTATCCGTATTAATCTCTTTTGCTTTGAACTCTTTGATCAAACAATTAAATGGAATTATCTTGCTGATCTGGTGGCCAAAATATATATGTATATTGTTGCTTTGGACTCCAATTTTTATTGAAAGACCACGAATCTGTGAGAGTTCATCGAATTGGACATTTGGAATATTTTTTTTGGTCTCAACAGTATCTCTAGCATTTCTAATCTATAATTTCTTTAAAATATCTCTCTCATAAATATGAAAAATTAAGTCCACTTCCACGATATAGTCGGAGTGACTTAATATTATGCCCCGTATCTAAATTTATCCGTTTACTGGTTATTTGGATGGTAAACAATAGTTACCTTTACTTTTTACCTTTGTATCGAAATTTTTAGGGGTTTTAAGAGTTGATTTTTTGTTCGGCTTGGTGTTGGAGTACGACGATTTCAGGTGTGGACAGCGCAGCGAGCAGAAACTCCGGCCGACCTGTTTTGAGATTTCCTGCCAATTCTCGATTTTTCGGCCACCTCCGACCGTGCCACCACCCATATCTTGAAGCTCTCTTCTTCATGGTTCAAACCCAACTATTTGCTAGCTCCAATTCAGTCGGAGGAAGGAGAATCGACAGTGAGAAGAAATCTAAGGTTTTTCAGGGTTTCTAGGTAAATATAATTCAGATCTGTACACTTGAAATTGAGCAATGTTGTAGTTGAGAAAGTTGTTGGGAATGTTGTAAGGATTATTTTGACATAGGTTTGGTGACCCAAATCAGGGTTGGAATTGGTGGCGCGTAAGGCCCACGTGCAGTCACTTGTGGCGGCGCGTCCGGCTGTTCTTAGAGCCCTGCTTTGGTTTTTTGGGTTGAGAATATTGTTACTAGCGTGAGATATGAATTTTGTATCAATCGGTGCACATTTTGAAAATGATCGAAATGTCTGAAGTTTCAAAAATTCGGGTTTTGATTTGGGAAGATCCAACTGTTGGATCGACCCCAATTTTCGATAGGTTATTATAGTTATTCAATCAACATAGCCTATGGTTTTTGAGCTCATTCCAGTATGAATTCACGCTCTCAATGAATTATCATTTTTTAGGGTTTCGAATTTTAGTATCATCAATTTATCGTCGATTATCGAGAACAGTTAATGATAATATCAATTTGTTCAAGACGACGTGTAGGTCAAGTTTGAGGAATAAATTGTCAGACGGACGTCAGACCGCAATCTGTGAGTAGACATTTGATTTTAAAATAAATTATACATGAAGTACTATTTTCGAACATTTTTTTCATGAGATTTATTTATTATTTTATGACTTATTGAGATATTGAGCTTTATGAGCTTTAATAGTATTTGATTTATACTTTTGATGACTTATTGATGTTATAGAAATGGATTAAGTTTGATATTGATATCTCTTTCCAAATGTAGAGCCACATAGGGGCCTAGTGGGTCCCGTGCCCTACTAAGATTGATACAAATATAACTTACATGACATGTATTACCAGTTGCCAATTAGGCATAGTGGTCCAATAACTTTTGTTGTGGACACCGAGTCCCCAGTTCGAGTCTTGCAATATATATATATATATATTTTTTTTTTCGTACTCCATACAATACCTATGAAATCTCCATACAATGCAATACTAATATACGTACTACAGGCTTCTTCTAGCTCTTTTTTCTATATTTTTTATGTGGTATTCACAACAATGAAATCTAGTCGAAGAAAATTACGTATCGTTGTAATATATAGATTACATAAACAGTTATTTATTTATTTTATGTTTTGTATGATTAATATATTTTTTTGTGCCCCAGCAAACTAAAATTTCTAGTTCCGCCACTGTCTCTTTTGAATATTAATATCGGCTTTGAATTTATAATGAGTTTTGGAGTTGATTTCACCAACAAAATTATTGATTTTTCAAGGATTTCTTTTGGTAAATTGAGATATATATTATGAGTTGATTATATTGAGAATGAGTTCAGTTTATTTGAGGAGGTAAATATGTTAGCGCATGCATGCATTACCTGGTCGACAGTACTCTTCAAGTAATAGTCTGGTCAGCAGTACCCTTCAGATAATATTCTGGTCGGCCGTGTCCTCCAGAATATATATTTCGGTCTGTAGTACCCTCCAATGCATCATCTGGTCTGCAGTACCCTCTAAATGGCAAGAGGAAGTTAGTTGATAGTACCCTCTAACTATTTATGGCCAGTCAGCAGTACCCCCTAGCCATCACCTCCTCGTTCGATCGGCAATATCCTCCAATGCGTCCATGGTCGGCAGTACCCTCCAGGTGGCATGAGATGATTAGTCGGTAGTTCCCTCTAGTCATCACCTATTTTACGTTATGAGTATTTTAATTAGATTACGAGATTTCTGAATGATTTTGAGATATATTACCATTGTGTATGTTAATGAGATTTCTGAGACTTATAAAGTGATCTGAGATATTTCTTTATGCGAGGTTTTGAAATGATTTTGAGGTGATTCACAGAGGATTTGATTCATTTTGAGATTTCAAAAAAGAGGAGGATTAAGAGTATTATGCATGGTTTTTAAGATAATAAAATGGAAAAATCACTACTACAAAAATTGAATCAGACTACGGCTAAAAACCGTCGTCTGATATGGAGGCAAACCGTCGTATATCGAGGCGTCGTCTGATGAAGGTTGATTGTAGGGAACCATCGTGTGAAGGGCTCAGCAGTATGTTGGCAGCATGCTGGCAGCCTGTCGACAACATTAGCTGTTGCGTGACTATTCTTCAGACGACGGGCAACTTTAGAAACTGTTGTGTAATTGCAATTCAGAAGTCGCTTTATTTTATGCCCGTTGTGTGACTTTCATTCAGACGACAGTTTTTCAAAATATACACTATCTATTTTACATTCAGACGACAGTTTTTATTTTTGGGTCATTGTGACTATTGTGCACATATGACAGTTTTTTTGTGGTTATTGTTGTCGTAATAGAATGATTCAATGCATTGTATATGTTGAAACTGAAATAAAAAATTATCAAATTAACCGTAGCTGATCAATATATAGAAGAAATTTTTATAATCCATATCATGCACCAAAATAGATTGTGCAAAAGTAATCTTTCATCTACAAAAGGAGTACATCTAATACTACTCTCCTAGAAATATACATCCAGAAATTTACTTAAGGAGTCTAGCTTTGCTACTCTCATGGCCTCATTGGAGTCTAGCTTTAGAAGTTTTTGTAGGAGTTTTTTGCTCTCTTTATGTAGTTCCAGCTGCATGTGGATCAATAGTTCACTGAGGGGTACACATGCCAAAACAGAAACATTGCAATTCAATTATACCCTTTCTCACCAATCAATGCTAGGATCATGTACCTGATATTAGAAAAAAGGAAACAACATACTTATTCACATATGTGGTCAATGAAACACTGAATTTATACATGTTCTCATCATTTAGGAAAGGAAATGCATCATTTAGGAAAGGAAACAACAAACTGGACTATAGTAGTGTGATCAAGTAAAGATCTTACATGTTTTGCACCAGCTTGAGCACAAAAGATAGAAAGAATTCATGTACCACAGCCAACATCCATTACCACCTGCCAGCCAAACAAAAGAGGTTCCAGTAATGATGATAACTACTATTTTATGTTCTTCCTTCTAAGGTAAGATTTGTGCCTTCAAATTTTCAAAACATAATATGCTATTTTAGGCCTAATACATCCCTCCCACCCTCAAAACCAGAGCCAGGACTTACTAGCCTTGTGCATCCTTACACAAGCTAAAGTTTATGAACAATGTTTCTGAACAAAGTATAATGCAAAGACTAACCTTTGTTTCTGATTTAAGTATAAAGGGTTTAATTAATTGGTTGGCGTCAATGAATAAAAATAGCTTTCATACATCTTCTGACTTAGCAAGAGATGTCATCTAACTTGTGTTAATTTAGGCTTACTTGCTAAAATTGCAATTCAATTCTAAATATCTAACATCACCTCAAGACTGTAAAGGTATGTTTCTATGTGTCGGATGAAGCTGAATACACAATAAAACTCACAGCTTCACTTAGTGTTTTCCCTACAATAACACACTACAAAAAGATAGAAACCATATTAACATAAATAAAGCATACTTACTGCATCAGTTGAGGTATCAGGACACTGATCATGTTTGTTATCATTATTTAAGAGGCCAGTACTGTCTCCTTTATCTCTCAAAACAAACCCAAGAGTCAAATTTCTTTTTTTCTCCAATCGGTTCAATATACCCTCGATTCCAGTATCAACCTCAGTTGTTGCAGCTTCTCTATACACATAGGAAATAAGTGAGATGATATACCATCCCAAAGATAGAATTAATGGTTGATTCAGTCATTTAAAAACAGTATGATCAAGGAGCAGTGGGTATCTTGTCCCATGCATTTATACCTATCCATTTTAGTTGACATAATCATTTTTCTCATTGAAAAGAACAAGGAAAAAACAGAGACAGATAATCAAGACTTGAGTGCTTATAAGGTCAACAATATTTGCTGCAATAGCAATCCAAATTAGAGCAAAACATCAATACATAACATGGTCAATAACAACTGCAACTTATCTTCCACATATGTAATTCAAAGTTTACTAGCAACCTAAAATAACAGTACTTTCATAGTTCAAACTGGAACGTACATGCCAAACTCATTAAGTAAATGAGCAAGTTGTGAAGTTTGACTACTAACATACACTAAACAAAAAAGGAAGTGTAAGCATGGTAGAAGGAAACAAAACGAGCAAGTTGTGAGGTTGTGATGTTGACTATCGATGATATGCATTCAAGAAAGAAAAAGGAAAATTATGATGAAATGAAAAGATTGAAATTCTGAAATTTAAAAATCAATCAAGCTCACTATATTTTTTCAAATGGATCTCAATACTGGCAAAGAAATGTAGAATGTTTGGCCTAGCAAATTCCAGAACAAACTTTTAAGTCCTACATTACTGGGCAGTATAAAGAACAACTAGATATAGCCACAGAGTTCTCTGAGGCTTGTACTATTTGTTCCAATTAATAAGAGTATATGATCTTTATTAGTGTAAGATGGCTTGTAGCCTTATTATGCCTTTGAGGGCCCAAAAGGCACAGCGAGCCTTCACATAGTATACCAATATCAATGCTTATTCAACTAATATAAAAATGCTGGCACTAGACAAAAACATACAATAGACCGAAATGATTTAGCAGCTGATTTAATACTACTTTAAGAGATTTACCAGAGAACCTCTAAAGGTAGCCTGTGCCTTTGTTGCATCTTGCTCTTGCCTGATTTTTCAAGATCATACGCTGCATTTTGTGGTGTAGAGCCTTGTGAATCTGTGCTTTTGGCTTCCTGGCTCTCTATCACCAAATGCACTTGGAGCTGCCTTGTTCTCCAATTCTAACCCTTTGTTATTATCTGTAGCGTTTATGCTTTCATGAAAAGCCATAGGCGGATCTGCAACAAATTCAATTGTAGCTGCCCTAGCAGCAACCACCACCTCTTTCTCATTTACAAATCTCTGAAATCATAGACATAAGACTAGTTAGACATAAGAATAGAATTTGCGTACGTTACTACTTCTATACAAATATAAAAAGTAAGTAAACTTCTCAGATTGAAGGTATAGCTCCAGTTTTAAAAATAAAAATGAAAAATAAAGTGGAAGTTTCTTTTAAAGTGAAAACTTAAAAAAATTATTTACAGTAAGGTGTATGCATTTGTTTTGAAGTTGGACATTGTTACCTCTCTTCCTTTTGATATATTAGGTTTGGATGACTTCTTCCCAAATAGGACAGTCTTGATCCATTTAGCTGGTGATTTGCCCATTGCAGGAAGGCCGATAACACACAATCCTGAAGCCCGTTTTCTGCAGAGTTCCATACGATCACAATTTAAATATACATGACTTACAAATTGAAACACAAGATAAAATTACATTAATGCAATGGATTCCAAGAAACAAAAAGAATATCATATAATGGTATTTTTGAAAATTTTCCAGAACCAAATACTGTAAGAGCAAATCTCTGGATGCTTATGATAATAACATACAACTGATGAGGTATTAACTTCAGACAATCTATAAGAAAAGGCTTTATCATTTTAGCATAGTCAATTCTGTTCTAATTACAAACTAATGAGGCATGCATTTCTAAGAATTGCATAAATCAAAGTACACACCCAATAAGAGAGAGAGAGAGAGAGAGAGAGAGAGAGATCCTCAAAGCATTTTTCTTTTGATCTTAACATGCCTAAAGTTTCAAACTTCCATCAACACCTTGAAAAACAAGAACCATATGCCAAAACATAATCCACATTTGATCTATTTCAGCAAATTAACTACCATACCATACCATACCATACATTCCAAGTAAAAATCCTCAACACTATTAAAACCAACCACCATTTATGCCAATTATCCTAACCCCACTGAACCCAAAAAGGAAATCCACCCAAAAATTCGAAAGCCCACAATATCTTACAAGCTTCACAAATTGTAAGACACAAATGAGCCCCAGCTACCCCAGATCTAAAACTCACTTACCAAATGTAGAACCTTCCAAATCCCTAATCTCAAAAAACAATCAGACCCAATAAAACACACAACATAAAAAAGCAGCTTCAATCATTACACACACAACATCAAATCCACCTCTGAACCAAAAAACCCCAAACCAATCAGTTCACACACAAAAACGCAATTCAATTCCTTCAATTACAGAAACGAAACAAGAAGATGACGATGAAGAACATGTGTTGGAAATTGCAAGAGAGAGGAGGTTGTTACCGGTGAGATTGTTGGATTTGATGTTGGCCTGAGCGCGGTCGGAGTAGAGCTCGGAGTTGTTGGAGTCGACGGTGATGGCCTGGGTGTAGAGGTTGACGGCGAACTCAAAGTGGTTGTCGATGAAGGCCTTCACTATTTCCCAAATCGAATAACCCATTAGGTTTTAGTCGGGGTTTGGCGAGAAGAGAGAGAGAGAGACAACTTTTGGTTGGGGTTTGTAAAAGAAGAAGAGAGAGGGTTTGACGAAAAAAGGATTTGTCAAGTAGAGAGAGAGAGGTCGGGTTTGTCAAGAAGAGAGAGTTTTGGGGTTGTCGGTGAGTGCCGAGTGTGAGGCGAGTCGAGAGAGGGTTTTGTTATAGGTTTGGATCTGTCGAGAGTAAGGAAAGTCGAGAGTGAGGCGCTGTCGATAGAGGGTTTTGGTTTTGGTTTTGGGTATGTTTTTTTTGCGCAAGCATTAGGGTTTCAAGCCTGATCTATCAATTTGGAACAAGGATTCACACAAATGCTGTCTGAATGTAGCCATTTAAATTTCGAGTTTGTCTCTTATTAATTTGGCTTCCCTCTTTGGGTAGTTGGAGAAAAATTTTGGTGGGAGATCTCCCTCCTTTTTATAAAACATATTAATCAGACCATAGTTTTATTGTTTCTCGTCATATGATTAATACATGTTCAAGGAAAATTTGGGGTTTGAGTTCGGGTTTGGCACCACTTACATGGTGGGAAACTTGCTGCTCAATTTTTTTAGGGTCATACAATGGTTTTGTGCTTAAACATCTTCTGAACTAATTCATAATTCTATATCAGACGATGGATTTTATAAAAATGATGTCTAAAAAAATAAAAATCAATCAGATGACGGAAAACTATAACACGTCGTCTGAGAGGCATCGTCTGATTCAATTTTTGTAGTAGTGAATATTAAATCTTCTTGTTCTTTTGAAATCATTTATTTTTTGTCCACTCACTCTAACAGTTTTCAAATGCTTTTCCCTGGACTTTTCGGTTTTACATGCCCAGTCTGCAGACTAGTTAAGGTCGAGCGTTCGAGGCATCGAGGCATAATGTTCGCCACCTTCATCATCGTTGTAGGTTATTGTTTAACCTACTCATATATGTATATCGGTTTTATATTCGTAGTATTGCTCTGATTACCAAACTGTTTAAGTATGTTTTTAAATGGTGTACTCACAATGTATATATTTGGATTGTAAAAGTAGTTGGTGAGATGATGATCTAAGTTCTATGTCCAGGTTTGTTTATTTGGGTAGTCCACTTTTAGGGGAATTTCCTCCAATTTTTTTAATAGAATTTCTTCTAAAGTGGGCCCTGCAGGGCTTGTTTCGGGTTTTAGAGTGAAATTTGGTTTGGGTCCGGTTACTTGAGGTTTGAAAACACAGAGGTTTCCATGGCTCTTGGCTCGTGGCACCCCACAATGACAGTGGCTTCTCGCCCTGTCGACATGAGAAGAGGATATGATAGAGTCTGATTTGGTGAGGGTTCTTGCCGGAATCTGTTGTATAAAGGCTTGCAATTGGTTAATGTAGTTCTAATGTGCCACGAAACACTAAGGCACTGTTAAAATCTTTTTTTTCTTTGAATAAGGGCGAGTGCGGCTGTTTTCAAGCCTTAATTAATAAAACTGTAGAATACATGGGGGGGATGTGGTGCCTAAACCTCGAATTAAAACATGCATCAAGAGAACTTCCTAAGATAATAACAAGAGTCTCAACTAAAACAATGTATTCTAACAAGCACAAACTAGTGAAGAGTGCATCATTAGCTACTCTATTCGTTTTACAACTGTGATGACATACCAAAAAGATAACTCTACATCAAATAAAGCAGCAGCAGCAGTGGCACTGGGGAGATCAATCATGGCTCCAAACACGACTTGTATCAAGATTATGACCCATTTTTGCCAAAGAATTAGCGTCAAAGTTGGCGTCTCTAAAAATGTGGTTAAACTTGATGTCTTCAAAGCATGTTACATGCTTTCTTATGCCACCAATTACTGTCTTGAGACTCTACGGGATAGAATATTGACCATTGATGCACTTGATAAGAGTTTTTGAGTCACATTCTACTTGAACTCTCTTGATGAGTGACTAAGCTGTTAAAATTCTATCTCACAAAGAATGGCACCTCTCTGTTTGTTTTTTTTTTTAATAATAAATGGACTTTCTAATAAATGATAGGAGAAATAATATTTCTTATTTTTAGGAGAAAATTAGTTTTAAGTCCGAAAATCATGACCTATTGAAAATTAGTTTTAAGAATGGCACCTCTCTGTTTGTTTTTTTTTAAATAATAAATGAACTTTCTAATAATGATAGGGTAAATAATATTTTTTCTTTTTAACAGAAAATTAGTTTTAAGTCCTAAAATCATGACCTATTGAAAATTAGTTTTAAGAATGGCACCTCTCTGTTTTTTAATAATCTTGAAGGCTTAATCTTGTCAGTATTACAACGCCTAAGCATCTTTTGGTTATAAGCTGATTGATGAATCAGGATACCATCTTCACGGTGCTCAAGTTCCAAACCAAGGCAAAACCGTGTTTTCCTAAGATCTTTAATCTCAAACTTGGATTTCAAGTGTTCAGCGGTTTTCCTTAACTCTTTAAGGATGCCAATTATATTCATGTTAATGACATAAACCGCTACTGTTGCAAATCTAGAACTTGTCCTTTTTATGAACACATCACGGACCCATTTGTGGTATCCTGCGCCTGTTGTCTCTAGTGGAGCAAAGCTCAATTTGTCCAGGTTATTCATCCTAAAAAACAACAAGAAATAGGTTAGTTTTGGAGTGAAGAAGGCTACCACAAAAGCAATAGAAATTTCTAAACGTAGTCGCTTCCAAGAAATTAGGGGTTTTCTAAGCGTAGACGCTTCCAAGAAAAATCCGATTCCAATAGGGGTTTTAGATTAGATCGAAACAATGATGTATGTGGTCGATCGTTTTTCTTCTCAACAAACTCTAAGTTTGGAGGACTCTACAAGCTCCAAGCTTGGAATTAGCACGAACCCCCACAGTTCAGCTATTTGTCTCCCCTATGTAGAAGAAAGGGGGGTAGAAGAAGGGATGTTGGAAGTCCCCGAGAAAATGAAGATAAATTGAAATAAAAACTTCAAAAACGGGAAGTTTTAGAAAATTTTACCTTGAAAATTGCTAGAAAATTGAGAGGAAACGTTGTTAGAAGTGGTCGAAAGTTGGCGGTGGTCGTTGGCCAGAGCGGCTGCAGGGCTACTGCGAGCCTAGTGCTAGGGCTGTCGGTAGATGTCGACAGCAGGTAGGGTAAGTGGTAGGGGTCACAGGGGCTGTCGACAGATGTGCGAGGTGCCGTCGAAGGCTATTGAGCGCAGGGGCACGTAGCACGAGGGGGCACGCAGGCTTGTGCGAGGTTTGGGGCAGGATCTATCGATAGATGTCGATAGGGGGTCGGCAGATGCGTGCGGAGATTGTCCGCATATCTTTGCAGCTTTCTACAAATGTGTGTAGGGACCTTGGCAGGGGCTCGGCAGATCTCGGCAGGTACTTGCACGGGGTAGGCACAAGGCAGGGCAGGGGCCGGTCTGATTTTTCCGACAACCGGTTTAGCGGGTTTTGACCGGTTCAAGTTGTTCCGCCACCGGTTCTGGGTTCCTTAAGGCTAGGACTTCAATATGTGTGGTGGTGGATGTTGGGATTTGAAGGCTACGATATTAGGGTTTCAGGGTTAGAGCTTCGTGCTGATAACGTATTGTAGAGAAACTGAAATTGAGAGGAATTTGTTTTGTATTCTCATTGATAATAGGGGCCTTTTTATATAGAGAATTACAATGTATAGAATCAGAATCATACAAGGAAAGTAATCGTAAATTGAATAGGAAGCTAGATCCTTCTAATATAACCCTACTACCACTAGGTCAAGTAATCTAGGGTTTAGACCAAACACAAACTAGAGATTTACTTAAATAGGGTGGGCAAAAACTTTGAAAAGTTGGCCAGGACTAGCCGATTTAGTTTGGTTTGGTCTGAATTTGAACTGTCTCAAATCTGGTTTGATCCTGGGCTTTGGACTTTAAAAAAACAAAAATCCCCTTGGGTCTAGAATTCTTTTTTTTATTAGACGTCTTCTTTTATTCCCCTTTTTCATTTTTTTTTTCTTCTTCCTCTTCCTCTTCCATTTTTAGTTTCTTCTGCAACTTCTTTTTCTTTTTCCCCTGTCAAAATTCACTATTCAATATTTTGAGCTTGAGCTTGACAAAGTTCTCTTTCCATCTTAACTATTATATCCATGTACCGCTTGAATTGTAGAGCTGCAGACCTTTTCTCTTCCTTTAGTACAGCAACAAATTCCTTTGTATTTATTGTTGGTATTGAAGATTGACTTCGACTTTGAGGGCAGCCTCGACACCACCGTCGTCACCGGACCCACACACATTGGCCTGGCCTCCAATGCCCCAATCCAATCCAACTCCTTTGTCGCTCAATCCAACAACCAACCCGCCGCGGTGTTAGATCTGGGGTTGAGATGGAAGGTAAGTTTAGATCCAGTTCGACTTCTGAGATGGGTTTTTTTTTTTATGGTAGCGTTGAGATGGAAGCCATCATCATGGATTGACCCAAAAGATAATGAAGTGTCGTATTGGGTTTGAGCATCATCGGGTTCCATCAATTTCAAAAATGAAGAAACTGATGAACCTAGAAAAATATTCAATTCTGTAGTGTTTTTTTTTTTTTGAGTAAAACCCACCACTAGGGTCAAAACTTTCTTGCATCAGATAAAATGATACGTAACTTTCAAAAGTGATCAAAATGATACCTAAATTTTTAAAAACAAATCAACTTAATATCCTACTTTCAAAAGTGATCAAAATGATACCTAAAGTTTTAAAAACAAATCAATTTGATACCTCAGTTTAATTTTTTGTAACTTTTTGTTAAATTGATCACGTGTGGTGCAGTATTTTGTGAGGTTATATTAATATTTTACACAAAAAAATATTTTTCAATTATTTTTTATTTTACTTTGTTAATTCTCTTATTCTTCTTCTTCTTCTTCTATCTCTGCCTCTCTCTCTCTCTCTTCCCATTTTTCTTTGTTTCTTTAGAAGTTGGGAAACATCCGAACTTTATTTGTTTCTACGATCGATGGTAGAATTGAAATTGAATGGAAGATTTTATTTTTTTAATTCTATAGAAGAAGAAGATTGGGTTATAGATGATGGATGACCCTCTGACCACAAATCACTTCAATTTTTATGCTTGATTTTGCATTTGACTTAACAAAGAAGTTAAAAAAAGGGCTAAATACTGACTACTACCATGTAGTTTGGGTCTAAAATCAATTCAGTCCCTAAATTTCTAATTTCATCAAGAACACTCCTGCACTTTCAATTTTGATCTAATAGGTTCAGTTTGTTAGTCTTCCGACAATTGAGTCATTTAACTTGTTGACGTGGCTCATATATAGCCTATGTTTTATGATATGGTATTGAGGTGGCCTGCATAGTCAATTTTGGAGTGAGTCCCACTATTAGAAATCTATCAAATAAATAGTTTTTCAACAAATAATCCAACTATAACTTGAACTCATAACAGAATATTAATGAATTGGACCTATTAGATTAAAATTGAAAGTACAGGGGTGTTTTTGATGAAATTAGAAGTCCAAGGACTGAATTGATTTTGGACCTAAACCCCAGGGTAGTAACCAGTATTTAGCCCTAAAAAAAGTAAACTTTAGGTATCATTTTGATCACTTTTGAAAGTTGGGTATCAAGTTGATTTGTTTTTAAAAATTTAGGTATCATTTTGATCACTTTTAAAAATTTAGATATCATTTTGATCACTTTTAAAGTTAGGTATCATTTTGTCCGGTGCAAGAAAGTTTTGACCCTAATGGTGGGTTTTACTCTCTTTTTTTTTTAGCCTCTTTTGGTCCGAAAACCTAGAAAACCGCTTCGAAACATTTTAGTCTAGATTTAATTCAGTTCCAACCTATGGATGACACTATTTGGGCCTAGTCCAAAAAGTTTGGGCTTGGTTTTGGGCTCAATAAATTTGCATATGATTTTGAAAAGTGATTTTCGAATTCATAATGATTTTTTTTTCTAGACTACCAGACATGGTACTAAACCCTAATAGGATCATAATGTGTTTATGTTTATATTCGGGACACCAGAGATGTTAGAAGTACGAGTGAACCGATGGGTTCCAATGTTAACTCGCTTTGCTACCAGTCAAGAGAAATACATGAGGCATCAGGGAGAAGACCTAGCGGGTCCGTCTATTTTACTCCATTGCCAAAGTTATATAATTATAATATGGGTGGTTCTCGTTACACCTCCAAATTTAATATATGGACCTCCAACATTTTTCAAATATTAATAAACTTTGTCAAGTCATATGAAAAGACATATAAGAACAATGAGAGAAAAATGAAAAAAAAAATTCTTTTTATCTCTCCCAAATATAACATTCGATTAATTTTTTTTTTTTGGAATTTCCTTTTATGGCCTATAGAGTTTTATAATTTACCTAAAACAATTAAGTAAAAATAATAATTTCTATAGACGGCCCATCATTTAATACAAAAGTAAATTCAAAACATCTGATTTGGAATTTTCTTAAACTAAATTCATTGAATATTTTGATATAGTATTACTTGATCTTCGAACCCAAAACTCATGAAATCCTTCTTTTAGCAAATTCAAAGGGATTCCAGCAACATATCAAGATCGAGAACCAATCCTCTGATTAATTTTGGTGAAAGAAAAATCTACTCATAAGAGAGCAATATCATGTGATTTTGATTCATTCTTCTTCTCGTGGTTGAAAATACAGATAAAAAGTAGAGTAACATATTGTTGTATCTCATGTTAAAAGGTGTTTTTGTAAAAATAAGGAGGTCTACTTAGCTTTTCTAGTATTCTAAAAAGTAAATTAGAGGTATACTGAGTATGAGAGGTCCAAATACCAAATTTGGAGGTCCAACTAGAACTACCTTTATAATATTGTATTTAATTTGACAAAAAAAAATAGTAGGTGAAAATAGTTAATTACCATTAGTGAAGTAGACTAGTTCGATATATCAAGTAAATTAGTTCCATAAATTGGTAAACTATTTTGTGACTACACTACTTTTGCATCGAGGTACGTTAATTGATGTATCAATATATTTATGTATTGTAGAACTTCCCAATTGAATAATCATGCATAGATATTCACATACAAACTAATAAACAAACATTCAAAAAATAAAGCCCCCACACATATATCTAGCAAACAAATATAAATGCAAAAATAAACAAAATGGTTACCAAACATATGACATTTAGTGCAAATCACTATCTTCCAAAAGTTTTTATTCAAGAGTCTCTCCAGCTAACACACCCAAACTCTCTCTCTGTCGTTTTAAGAGTCGATAATGTCTTCCACCCTCCTGTGATGAGTTTTTCCTGAGCTTTATCTTAGACCTGAGGTCTTATGTCTCATTTTCTTTATCTTTTTCTTTGCTCCAACCAATTGATCTCCAAATGCCCAGATTTACTTTCACTTATCTCATTCTCATATAGCTCCCTTTCTCATCTTTTGTCTCAATTTTTAATGTTTCCACAATCTTACCCTCACACTTGTTTATTCTAGTCTCGACCTAGACCTATACACCTAACTCTATACTTGAGAATTGATGTCGTATTGGTATCCCACCGATGTTTGTGGACGTTACTAGAACACTGTCATTGTGTTGCTCGATAGTCTCCACCTCCACGACTGCAGTTATTATATCTTTTGGTGCCTTTTGTCCTTCTTGTGAAGACTATTCGTGTATGGAGAATTGTGGTTGAGAAATCTTTGGCCTTTGGAAGTGAAGCTTTGGTCGATGCTACTCTCATTGCAGCTTGGCAGTCAGTAGCCTTTAGTTAGATTGATCTCCTAGTGGTAGTTTTCTGCGGTTTTAGATATAAGGTTGTTTTGGTTGTTTTTGGACTTTTGGGCTTCGATTTGCTATTTTATGTAAGATGTAGGCTAATCAAGCTTTCGTCTATTCCGTACCTAAGACGCTTGCTTCCTTATGCACTTCTACATTTGTAATATGTGTTCTCTTAATGAATGAGCTATTTGACCAAAAAACTAAAATACATATAGTGTCAAACAAGTTTCCTACAACTTGTCGTCTTTATTTCAAGTGGAGTAGCTAGCTATTATGTCTTTTCCTTTAATCATTTTGAGTAAGGGTGGGCATTTGAATCCGAAATCCCGACCCAAAATCTGTCACATCACATCCCGAGCAATATAAGACGAGATCATCATTATTTTTTTTTTTTGGTGATCAGGATGGTCTTATCCTGTCCCAAATACATCAGGATTAGAATGAGATTGTAATTTTAATCTCGAGACTGATCCCATTTCATTCTGAAATATTTATATTTATAATTTAAATTAAATTTTTAGTATTTGTCAAATTTTCATAGGTTGCTTGTGATAATTTTCAATATTTATATTTGTCAATTACTCAATTTCCTTGGACTTAAATTGAACTTCTTTCAAGTGTTGTAAAGCCACAGGGCTTAGATCGATGGTTTTTATATGGATAATGCTCACATATGTCCCGGCCCATCTCAACCCGTTCCGACCCGTGACGGGAATGAGTTAGCCCCTATGTGTGACGAACTCATCGTGCATTTCCCGTTTTAAAAATGTTTGGTATTTTATTGTTTTGTCCTTTATGAATCGGAGGCTGCAAAGTATAAATAAATCCATAAAAGGACGGGGGATTGAGGGTGCAGTGCACTCTCTCAATCTTCTTCTCTGGGCTTCAATTTCGAACCACAGGGCTGCCCGCCTGCACCTACTTTCAGTTCACTTGCTTACTCTCACCTTAAACCCTCAACCCACTCATCTCTTCTTTTCACTCATTTGCAGCTCTCCATTTCAGGTTTGTGTGAGAATTGTATTTGATGCTGTTTGTTTGTTCGGGACTGTTATCACCTATCTGATGCCTCTTCCCTATGCTCTCTGATATATGCAATTATCTGAATGATGTTGAAGATGCTACTGATTCTTATGCATATGGTTATCAAATTGATTTGGTTTGTATGGAGCAGGAGGGTGGTGAAGGTTTATAGAGTGAGAGGTTAATGATGACTATAGGCAGATGAGTGGGAGTGGGTGTCTCAGGTCCTTGGTGCTCACTGTAAACCAATGCCACAACCCTATGTTCTTCCATCGCTACCGGCTTAGTTTCAGAACCAAACCCACCTCAGCTATCAATCTTCGCAAGGTAAACACTTCTTCTTTTGATTTGTTCTGGGTCTTCTAGTTTTGTTTTATTTAATATTTTGAATTTCTGCAGCGCTTTCGTGGGAGCGTAGTCAGTTTGAGCTTGGCGGAATATAGTAATGCAGCGAATGCTCGTGTTTCGGATGATTATCTTGTTCATCAAAATGAAGTTGGTCCAAAGGGGATCGATTTGTTGCATTCTATGGAAGCACGTTGCATTCGTGCCAATTCTCTCACATATATTTGGCTTTTAAAAGGGTGCTTGAGTTCTGGGTCTTTGTTAGATGCTAGGAAACTTCACTCTAGGATTTTGAAGTTGGGGTTTGGTGGAGAATATGAAATAAGTGACCTATTTGTCGGTGTTTATCTTGCAAATGGTGATTCATGCAGTGCACTAAAGGTTTTTGATGATCTACCATATAGAAGTTTATTCTCATGGAATAATATAATTCATGGGTTTCTTGCAAAGAAGTTGACGGGTCAAGTATTGGGTTTCTTTTCGCGAATGGTAGCAGAAAATGTGCGTCCTGATGAGACCACGTTTGCAGGAGTTTTAAGGGCGTGTGGTGGTGGTAACGCCAGTATCCAATATGTGGAACAGATTCATGCTAGGATTATCCGTCATTGTTTTGGTACTAGTTTACTTGTATGTAATCCCTTGATCGATTTGTATGCTAAGAACGGCTCTGTGGATTCTGCTAAAAAAGTCTTTGATAAGTTGAATTTTTGGGATAGCGTTTCCTGGGTGGCTATAATTTCTGGCTTATCTCGTAATGGACGAGAAGAAGAAGCTGTTCTCCTATTCATCCAGATGCATACTTCAGGAATTTTCCCAACTCCTTATGTTTTCTCAAGCGTGATTAGTGCCTGTGCAAAAATAGAGTTATTTGAGCTGGGTGAGCAGCTGCAATGCCTTGTTTTCAAGGGAGGCTTTTCTTGTGAAACATACGTATGCAATGCTCTTGTAACATTATATTCCCGTTCAGGGAACTTCATATCTGCTGAACAAGTTTTCAATACAATGTGGCACAGGGATGGAGTATCATATAACTCATTGATATCTGGGCTAGCTCAGTGTGGATTTAGTGATAGAGCTCTGGAATTGTTCAAGAAAATGCAGAGTGACTGTATGGAACCTGACTGTGTAACAATTGCTAGTCTTTTGAGTGCCTGTGCATCAGTTGGTTATCTGTATAAGGGGAAGCAACTCCACTCATATGCAATTAAAGCAGGAATGTCATCAGATATAATCCTCGAAGGGTCCCTGCTTGATCTTTATGTGAAGTGCTCAGATTTGCAAACCGCCTATGAATTTTTCCTTACAACAGAGACAGAGAATGTTGTCCTGTGGAATGTGATGCTAGTTGCATATGGGCAGCAAGATGACCTGAAAGAATCGTTTCATATTTTTAAACAAATGCATGTTGAGGGTATGATTCCTAATCAATATACCTATCCGAGTATTTTGAGAACCTGTACTTCTGTTGGAGCTCTCAATTTAGGAGAACAGGTTCATACTCAAGCCATAAAAACTGGCTTTCAGTTTAATGCATATGTCTGTAGCGTGCTCATTGATATGTATGCTAAGCATGGAAAATTGGATACTGCCCTTGGGATACTCAGAAGACTCCCTGAAGATGATGTTGTTTCGTGGACAGCTATGATTGCAGGGTATGCACAGCATGATTTGTTTGCTGAAGCTCTTTTACTTTTTGAAGAAATGCAAAACCGAGGGATTCGATCTGACAACATAGGATTTTCAAGTGCAATTAGTTCATGTGCTGGTATTCAAGCACTCAATCAAGGTAGACAGATTCATGCTCAGTCATGCATATCTGGTTATTCGAATGATCTTTCCGTTGGCAATGCGCTTGTTACCCTTTATGCTAGATGTGGTAGAATATGGGAAGCCTACCAAGCATTTGAGAAAATTGATGTGAAAGATAATATATCATGGAATGGACTGATATCAGGGTTTGGACAGAGTGGGTACTGTGAGGAAGCACTGCAGGTATTTTCTCAGATGCATCGAGCTGGAGTAGAAGCTAATTTGTTCACATTTGGCTCTGCAGTCAGCGCTGCTGCTAATTTAGCAAATATAAAACAAGGAGAGCAGATTCATGCCATGGTGATAAAAACTGGGAACAATTCAGAAGCTGAGGTTTCCAATGCTTTAATCACATTATACTCAAAGTGTGGTAGTGTTGATGATGCAAAGAGAGAGTTTATTGAAATGCCTGAAAAAAATGAGATTTCTTGGAATGCCATGATCACTGGCTATTCTCAGCATGGGCATGGTATTGAAGCACTACATCTATTTGAGCAGATGAAACAACTTGGTGTGGTGCCAAGCCATGTCACATTTGTGGGAGTACTTTCAGCTTGTAGCCATGTAGGCTTGGTAAGTGAGGGGCTTGCATACTTTGAATCCATGAGCAAAGATCATGGACTAGTGCCTAAGCCTGAGCATTATGCTTGTGTTGTTGATCTTCTTAGTCGAGCTGGTTCTTTGAGCCAGGCAAGAAAATTCATAATTGAGATGCCAATAAAACCAGATTCAATGATTTGGAGGACTCTCTTAAGTGCTTGTATAGCTAAAAAGAACACAGAAATTGGGGAGGTTGCTGCCCGTCATCTTCTAGCACTGGAACCTGAAGACTCAGCAACTTACGTCCTCATATCAAACATGTATGCAGTGGCAGGAATGTGGGGTAATAGGGATCAGGCAAGGCAATTAATGAAGAAAAGGGGTGTGAAGAAAGAGCCTGGCCGCAGTTGGATTGAGGTAAAGAATTCGGTTCATGCATTCTATGTTGGTGACCGGCTGCACCCACTTGCCAATAAGATATATGAATTCCTAGGGGATTTGAATGAGCGGGCAGCTGAAATTGGTTATGTTGAGGACCGTAACAACCTCTGGAATGACATGGAACAACAGGATAAAGATCCAACAGTGTACATTCATAGCGAGAAATTGGCAATAGCTTTTGGCCTGATTAGCCTATCTAATACGATTCCCATACGTGTAATTAAGAATCTCCGTGTTTGTAATGATTGCCATAATTGGATCAAGCATACATCGAAGATCTCAAAAAGAACTATCATAGTACGAGATGCGTATCGTTTTCATCATTTTAAAGATGGAGTTTGCTCTTGTAAAGACTACTGGTAAGACTGTTGAAAAGGTTAATAGAAAAGAAGTCTTGACACTGGGCATTTGGAATCACTTCATTGTATATGATTGTGGCGCCTATTTGACTTTCCTCTTATAGAAGACCATGGAGACTGGTATGAATTCTATTTGTAATTTTTTGTTTTTTAAATGCTTTTCTGTACAGAAGTCTGGGGACTATGGTTTGTTAACTAGTGACCGATTCTAATCTATCTTACATAGGAACTGCTTCTTAAACATAGGGTTTCCTAATGTGTGTAATGGCTTATGTTGCTCCAAATCATTTTGATCATCTATTAGGATTTGATTCTTATCACATCAAACTACCATGGTTAGACTCAGTTTTTGATATGTATATAATTTGATTTGATAAGAATTATTCACTTATATGCTCTTATGAGTTTGGACATGGTGATGATCGAGTATATTTTATTTAACTGTTCATACTACTGTGGACTTGGAACCCTGACTGAAGTTTGAAACTTTAATGTTATCCTCTGGATGTTAGCTTAAACTTTCTGCCAATATGTTCATACTTTGATTGTGTTAATACTCATTTGATTATCATTTCTATGTGTATACATATTTTCTACTGTAATGCATTCCTTTGCGTGTGTGTGTGTCATAGTTATATTGATTCGAGATGTAATCCAGATACTCCGTTCCATTTGTAGATTCCATGCAGATTATGTGGATGAGGGGAGACCTTGAAGTCCTTATAGGGTCCAAATGGCAAACGTGTAGTGCATCATTTTCAGTCAGGTATGATTACTCGTTTTCTTCAAAATTAGGTGTCAAACCAGTCTTCAAAGTCCTTCTATCATTATTATTCAATTGAGGTACACTTTTCATGCTCATAATTGAAAGAAATTAAAATGGAAATGGTTCACAGAGAGTTGTATGATTATTCAATTTTCAGGGATCTTCTCTATTATCCTGTGCTAGTCTGGGGTTCTTGGCTGCAACCTAATGTTTAGGAATGCAAACTATAAAAGAATTGCTCTCCAAGAACACAGGGTGGTCCTTACTTTTGAGAAAATTAGATGTTAACGCTGTCCTTATATTGGTGCATATCCGATAGTATGACTTTGCTCATCTGCTCTAGTACATTGTTTCACTTTGGTTCCAAGTGACATATTCTTTTATAGGGGTGAACTTAGAGTTTGTCAACCTCACCGCGTGATATCATCATTTTATCCTTAAAAAACCAGCATCAATTTTATGCCAAAAATCATCATCATTATTTTTATGGTAATTTCATAAAAATCTCGTGTTGATGCAGGACAAGACTGTTAATGCATTTCCACATCCATTAAACAAGGAATCGGGACAAGACTGTTGGCAGAAAGTTTCAATGTGGGAATGTAAGAACTAAACTACAATACCGTGTTGCTCTAGTATGATCATGAAGTTTCTCTTTCTGATTGTAAAAGTTTTGTCTCCCTACTTATAATTTGGAACAATTGGTTCTGAATTTACATTCAAAATAGCATGTTAGAATTGGTTAGGTATCATGATGGAAGCAAACAATGAGCCTGACCATTCCTACTAACCCCCTTGTTGTTTTCACCAATCATTTGATCGTACCCGGAGTAATCTATCCTTAAACGCCCCACCCTATTTATGGTACACTGTTTAGATATTTAGCTTTGCCATGGTTTCAGACTAGATTTTAGGGGCATTGCTTGGCATTGCTGCAGTTGACTTGTTACAACTTTGCTTAGACAGTCTCCAGATCTTTGCCGAGTGGCTAGGATCCTAAGATCCTGATTTTGATCTCGTCAGATAAACCATATATAGTGCTTCAGAATATACTCAATAGAGTGCAGATAAGATGTGCTATGTTCATTAATATTGATCTAAAGACGATGTCAGACATTATCAGTAATCAGAAGGACTGAAACTGAAGCAGTATTCCAATTTTAGAGATTTCTTCTGATATGCCATGAGCCCATGACCTAGTGCTTTAGACGTAAAATAAGTCTTTGCCTATAGAACATAACTTGCGGTCTTTACTTCCATGGAAAGCAAATGGTCACTGTTGTCCTTACATTGAGTCTGACCAGTTACTCTGCTGATCATGTTTTGTTTCGCTTGGCCTCTAAGATCTAAATTTATTTGTATTGTTAAACATTGGTAACCTGGCATTCTGGATTCACCTTGCTTACTAATTGATAATCCTACTTCATTTCCATCACAATTATCCTCTAGAGCTGGAACTGGAAGACTCAGCAGCCTCCTTCTCTTATCAAATATGTACGCAGTGGCAGGAATGTGGGGTTGTAGGGATCAGTCAAGGCAACTAATGAAGGAAACTTGTGTGAAGAAAGAGCCTGGCCGCAGTCGGATTTGAGATCGAGAATTCAGTTCTTCCATTCTGTGTTGGCGAACAACCACACTCGCTTGCAGGCAAGGTATATCAATTATTCGGGGACGGGCATCTGAGTTTCGTTGTGTTCAGGACCATACAATCTTTGGAAGGAAACAGAACAACAGCATAAGGATCCAACAGTGTTATTTTCACAGCGAGAAATTGCCAATTGCTTTTGGCTTGCTTAGCTTATTATACGTGTAATTAAGAATCTTCTTTGTAATGCTTGCCATAATTGGATCAAGTACATGTCAATTATCTCAAATAGTACTAACCCAATATGGGATGCAATCATTTTCATAATTTCAAAGGTCGAGTAAAGATTACTGGTGAAAAGGTCATCACAGGAAATAATGTGTTTCATATGTCTGTTATTCTATAAAAGACGATAACGCAATCTTGTCTGAATGCCAAAAGAGATTTTATTTTTATTTCTAGTACTATTAGATTTTTGTTGAGAATTTTGGCTTTAGCAGGAAGAATAATTAAAGGGTAGATGTGTCAATTTGAGTAAACCAGCAAAAGATATTCCGAGGGAAATGAAGTATGCTTGCAAAAATATGTGGTAGCGCTTATTTCCGTGGACTCCTTTTATTACCAGTGAAGGAACCTTCATACTCTTTAACACTAGAAGAAAAGAAGAAAAGTAAGCATTTGATCATGGCACGGTTAGCTGCACAAGCAAATGTGAAGTCGCTCTTGAATGGTGAGGGAGTCCCATCATCAGGATCCGGGTTGGACCCAAAAGACCCATTGAGCTGCATGTTCACTTTCTCATCATCGATCAAACCCCAAAACCGCAGGCTCAGCTCATTTGACTCCACCAGGATCTACTCCTCCAACTCTTCCTCCAACAAGACCAAGCGTCTCAAGGCCGAGGTTCGTTTGTTTTTCGGGGATGAGGAGGATGTTAGGGGTGACAACAAGGTTGGTGAGCATGCCCATCATGGTGATGATGATGATGATGAGTTTGAGAGGGATGAGCTGTCCTGTTTCAGAGGTCTGGTTTTGGATATCTCTTACAGGTTGGTGATCAGGACCCACTTGTTCTATTTGGTTTTGACTTGCATGACTACTTTCTCAGAAGCAAAAGATGAGTATTTAATGTGTTGTGGATCTGTTTAGTGAGTCATTGATGAGTTGATCATTCGCATTTGGTTTTTGCTGATTTTTTATATCATGGTTTTGGCTGTTGTTGTTAGTAATGTGGTAACTAAATGAGTTTGATTGTGTCTCCAATGGAGAATGAGTTTGAATGAGTGTAATGTGTTTTCTTTCTTGATTTCTGAATTGTGTATGTTTGATTTTTATGCTGTTTCAAATATGAGAATGAAAATTTTGCATTCTAGTAGTAGATCTCATAGAAAACAATGGGAGTCAGCATTTTCATCAAACAGTTTCACAGCCTTGTGATCAAACAGACTAAATGGTCCTTAAATTATGTGGTTTCAAAAGGAAATGAACTTGATGCCTTTACTCTCACTTTTTGACCATTGGAGAAGTATTCGACATTCAACTAATGTCTGTGATGCTTCATTTTTCTCTATTCCTTCAATTGTCTTATCTACGTGATATTGCTAATGCTTATCAGTAAACATGAGGTATGTTATATGATTCTTACTATCCAGTAATCATTAAACGGTCTTGTAACAAGTATCTATGCATTGTGTAGTGTTTTTTTCTAGTTATCTCTAGGGTGTAGTTCCATGGAGGACCATACACTTTCTTCTGTACTATTTTATCTACTTGCTTCTTTTCTTTTCCTTTTATAATTTTGTTTGGTCTCTGTGCCAGGCCAATTAATGTGGTCTGCTGGAAACGTGCTATTTGTTTGGAATTCATGGATAAGGTGGGACTTCCACCCCTCACTCAAGTTAGATACTTTGCAAACGCTAGAAGCACCTGAAAAGGATATGTTATGTGCTGATATTATTTGTAATGGCAATTGTAGTATTAAACATATTGTATTCCTCAAAATTATATTTCCTGCAATGGTCAGAAGCTATAGTTGAATCATGCCTTTTTAAAATACTTGTTTAATTCAATTCTTCTGTTGTACAAGGCGGATGTCCTAGAATACTATGATCAGACTGTTAATTCCCCAAGTGGATCCTTCTACATACCGGCTGTTTTAAGGGTATGTAATCCCATGACTTTTACCATGTTTTTGCTTGAGATTGACAACTTCATGGATCCTTGCTTGTTAGTAGTTTTATACTCTATCATGTTTTCTCTGACCAACAGTCTTGACCTTTTCTTTTCAAGTCCACTTGGACTGATTACATCCACTCTTTGTTCCAGATTCCCCATTTACTGCAAGTTGTAAAGAGAAGAAGAATTAAGTGCAATCTTAGTCGTAAAAATATACTTTGTCGGGACAGTTTCACCTGTCAGTAAGTATATTACCCTTTAGTTAAACATTTTTGTGCTTATTTTGAGTATGTACAAGTGAATAGTTATGTACTTGCATCTCAAGGGCCAATAAGTAAATGTTGCAGTCTTATTGTAGCTCATTAAGTCTCTTGTGGTCATACCAAAGACCTGGGACTGAACCTCACCTTCTCTAGGAGTGGGAGTTTCTGTGGAATTGAGAGGTTAATTCTAAGTAGCCTTCAGGAAACATGAAAGGCAGAAGAAAACTAATTAAAAGCATTGTAAAATGTAGTTCTGTCTGGCGTTGATTAAAACATTGGGAACTATGATAGTATAACAGGTTGTCAATGATGCTATAGCAAGAGAGATTTGCTATATAATTTGAAATTTTGAATGTTAAAGACTTAAGGAGTTCTGAAACTTCTGAAAATAGCTTACAAAAGAACAGCATCTCATGACAATATAGGTCTTATTGCTTATGTTCACACTAATGTGGGAGGGCGTTTTTGCTGGTGTTTATTGTGGCGGTTTAGGTTATTTTTTCAGCTACGTTGATGAGGAATCCCAAGGCATAGGATTACTTTCTGAAGGATAAACATAAGGTATTTAACTGTTTAAACAGTGGACAGCATAGGCAGAGAACCTGGTCTATAAATCCTTCATACTTATAATGAAAATGAGCATGATTCTTGAGGTAATAGGATTGAGGGAATTGCCAAACAATTTTCAATGAAGAAGGATCCATCGAATTGTAAAGATAATGGATAGATCATTGTTATATATATGGAAGCATTGTTGCCAAAGAGTTTCCCTTGTTGAGGTAGTCAGTATAACATTACCTATGAACCAATGGCCATTTGCAGCTACTGCTTTTTCTCTTTTAGAGTTCTAGAGGAGATATAGATGGGTTAAACAATATTATAATTTATTAATACACATATGAATAGTAAATTGGTTAATGGTGTTCTGACTGTTGATACTTGGACAAATTTATGCAATACGTTTCTGAACTGACCTTAAATGACATCTTCTTTCTACATAATTTAATTCTGTCGCTCAAAGTTGTAAGTGGAACCAAAGGTCAAGCTAGTTTTTATCTTGAATGCTAAGGTTCCAACAACGGTCAAGCTATTACGCTGGTTGGTGGCTCATGGGAAGGTGAAACTTGCGATGTGCTTGAAAGAAGATGGCATGGTTGCTGTGTCACATGGAAATTGAAGGGAGAGAGTGTCACTCATTGTTTGTGCATTTTGAAGGTGCTTCACTTGGCAGGAATTATTTAGGGAGGCTCCGGTAAGTTGGGGAACTTACCCCAGAAGCAAGTCTTGCTCAACCAACCAGCTCCCTTTAGAAATTTCAGATATAATTGGAACCATCTTTGGATTTATGAAGTATGTACTGTGTGCATGCATCTTTCACAACGCAATCAGTATCAAACAGTTGAAAATCACAAATGGACATCTGCTACTGGTGATACCTAGATAACCTGATCGGGATCTTCAACTGTTGCTAGACAGGAAGTCCATAGCTTGGTTTCAGTGATCTGTTAAATAGGCCGTCACCAATAAAGAAACTTCATTAGCTATGAATTCTGATCTGAATATATGTGTTATTTTCAGTAAGGGTCATAGTTTAGATTTTGATTACTCACTTTGTATGTCTTTTCTGGACAGGTACTGTTCTTCACGTGAAAACTTGACTATTGACCATGTTATACCAATTGCACGAGGTGGAGAATGGAAGTGGGAAAATCTGGTAAGAGTGTAAGACAACCATTTAGATATAGTTGAGGTCTGTGTGTGTGTGTGTGGGTGTGAGGAGAGCAAATAAATAGGACAAAAGCATTTTATATCAAACTCTCAATTCTTTGTTGTAGTTGAGGTCATCAAACTCCCTAAGACAGAAGTACTTCTTTCCATCAACTTATATAACGAAGTCCCCATGATCCTTTAGGTGGAAAAGGAATCTTGGAGGGATCCTCCTGTCCCTCTGCTTTTGTTATGGATGCCCCTTAAGCTCTGAACTAGAGGAGTGTTCTGTTGTTCTTTTCTCTTTCCTTTTGTTTTCCTTTCTTCACCCAATTTCTCTGAGAATTTTCATGCTTCCATTTTATTTTTACCATAGGTGGTGAAAATGTGTGATCTTGTTGTGGTCATTGGCTTAAACATTGGATGTACAGTATATACTTATTGGAAAGTTGTAAACTTAGTCCAACTTGTTGCTCAACTGCTACTAACATAGTTTATGAAGTTGTAATGGCACATAAGAATGTAATGGGGAACATGAACAATAACTTCAAATAAGACAGATTCCAACCGAGTATAGTTCAGTTAAAAATTAGAATTCCCACTAAGGTATGGTTCCTGAATCAATTTTTTCCTCTGTTCAGCTATATTAAGGCCATGTTCTTTACTAGATGCGATAGGGAAAATGACATGAAAAAAAATTAGTGTTGGATAGTGTGTGTAAACCTCCACTATGTTTCAAATTCCCCTACTCTGAGAATATCAATTTTCCAAGAGAAGTTTTATTTCACAATATGGGATCTGGAATATGGAAAATTGGGTTCTTCAGAAAACCAAGTCTAATAGTTATTTGGTCCCTACAAAAATAGCGTTCTCTGCAAATACTTGCTTAGTGTTTTTTAATCATGCAGTTTTCTGTTGATGCATATTAGGTTACTGCATGTGCAAAATGCAACTCGAAGAAAGGGCAGAAGACATTGGAGGAAGCATGTATGAAGCTGATGAAAATTCCCAAGGTATATTAATAAGTAATGATCTCAGAAATAGAGAAGAGCGATATGTTATTCTCTCACTAATTACTATTTGACACAATGACATGCACTTGATGTTGCAGACTCCAAAAGACTATGACATACTTGCCATACCCCTAACAAGTGCGGCAGTAAAGATGCTGAAAATGAGGAAGGGAACTCCAGAAGAGTGGCTCCAATATCTGTCGAAGCCTTCTTCAATGCCATGACATCAATCGATTGTTATCTTCCCTGTACATATGTGCTTGCTCAGTCTTGGTGCTGAAGTCTCCTAAAAGCACTTTAGCATTCCATTGATGGCATCACCTAATGAATGGTAAAACATTTATGTATAGTACTTGCATGTTTGACTTTGTATTAACAGCCAATATACTTTTCGTGTATGTAACTTGCTACATCTTGTTGATGAAGGAATTAATTGGCAGATATTTGATTCCTGTTTTTTTTTTTATATATTTTTTTTTGGTTTGAAGTACCTTAGAGGATATGATCTAGTTTGTATTTGGTATTTGGTTTTTTTTTTTTAATTTTTTTTAACCAAATTGAAATGCTAAAGACTCAAATGTGAAGCTGAATTTGTGGGTATGACTGTGTTTCCTGCAGCTGAAAAGAGGAGAAAATATCATCCGCAAGATGAAGTATACAAAAAGGAAGCCCTTTTTTTTTTTTCTTTTTCTTTTTTCTATACAATTTTGGCCTCTACCCTTATGCCATCAATATTTGTGAGCCTTCTTGTTTTGAAGGATGAATTAGAAGAAAACCATCATCGTTCATTCATGACTGCTGTTGAGAAAATCCAAATGAATTATTGGCAAAAACAGGAGGCAATGACAAAATATCGAATATCGATGGAAATATCGAGGAAATTTCGATATAAGTAAATTTTCAAAAAAAATGATGCAAATTTAAAAAGTAACATGGAATTCATTAATGAATTTTTATGAAATGTTTATATGATCAACTACATATAGTATTTCAAAAAAGTGTTTGATAAACTTAATTGTATAATGATTGTAGTAATTTAGAGTATAATAAGGTACAGTGACATGCATGACAAAGAAATGAAATTCTACATGAAAAAGAGATGTAATAAGAAGCCTTACCTATATCATTTTCTTCTCTGATCTAGCCTCCGCTAGGGTTTACTTTCTGGGTTCCTAGAAAGCGAGATCCGATCTACCATGGATATGGACATACTTAGCTGGAATTGCAGGGGAATCTGCAACGACACAACAACTCGGGCTTTGAAGGACCTTGTCTCTCAAAATAGGCCTCAGATCATTTTTTTGTTCGAAACCAAGATCAGAAGCTTAACTGATTTTAAAGCACTCCAATCGGCGTTAGGGTTTGTGCACTCAAAGGAGGTTTTGAGTGATGGTCAGTCCGATGGTCTGGGGATGTTTTGGACGGAGGATGTGAAGGTTCAGGTCAACACTTTTTCTCCTCACCATATCGACATAGTGATTGAAGGAGGACCTAGTGTCACGCCCCAAATTTTTGAATAACAAGTTTAAATCCGAAACATGAGTAATAACAAATACAGATAACGTTCTGAATTTTTTTTTCTCAGAAACCATCACGCCTCACACCACTCAATATTACATAAAACAAATCCTCAAGTTACTTATTACAGCCCACTCTCACCAACTTAAATAGTAAAGCTCAATGAGCATAACCAACCTCACAAAAATAAATGCGATAAATCAAACATTACTACACTAAACAGCTCGATCACCGCCTTGGTTCTCTTGACCTGCAGGATTATCCGCTACACCGTTTGAATAGTGTACCGAGATTGCAACAACACAAAACCCGATAAGCTTTTGACTACCCGTATGAGTAAATTTAGAGATTGCACAATTTAAGTTAATAATACAAACACACAAAGTAACTCCAAAATACACTGAAACGTAAAGGAAAAAAATACTCTCAAGACTCTCTTTTAAATCTCTTACTTATGAGTCCCAAGTAACCTCGACGTTATCCTCATAAGACCGCTCAACATTTGGTAGACAGACTAGAGCTCTAACTGATTGCAACCAACAACTCGGCACAAGAGCATGGTTCACGATAATCGGCAACCAACAACTCCTCAGAGAATGGTTCACCTACATCAGCAACCAACAACCCCTAAGGGCATGGTTCACTGATAATTTACCATGGTCACCCTCGTGACCTATTGATCTCCACAGATCAAAACAATTAAAGAAGTCACGCTTGACTTCATAATGTCACTCAACTCTCAATACTTTTCAAACAATAAAACTCAAGACATTTCTCAATATATTGTTCTAAAAACGTAAACATCCAAACAATAATAGCAACAAAATCATGCATATTGTTTCATCAACACAATCCATCAATAAATATATATCATCACGTAAATAATATATATACATACACATTCGCGCAAGAATGACTATAATACCAACTATAGTTCACATGCATTAAAACAAAATTCATTTTGTGACCTGTGAGCCGCAACCCTATGAACCGTAGTCGATCAAGTTCATAATATTTCAAACAAACATTTATTTTCTTAAAACAATTTCCACACATTCATAATTCAATATAAATCACTAAATTTCGGTTAGTAAATGAACCAGGTGCGATTTACTCACCTCTAGTCCCGATGCGTCTTCTTAACAGCCCAAAATATAACAATCTGAATCGTCCACCAACTCGATCCGTCAATCACCTAATCAGATACGATCTTAACTTAGCAAACCATTTATAAACCACTCTCATACGACAATCCAATGGTCGGATTCTAAATTAATGATGATCCAACGGTCTGATCATCCTAAATCGTCCTCACAAACATCTCCACAATTTGATACGAAAATCTGACAGTCAGATTCTCACAAATCGCATTCCGAATCTCTATTTTGCAATTATACGAAGATCCAACTGTCGGCACAGTCATACGATCAACATATCAAAACTTGAAGCAAAACCGACGGTCTAATCTCCGCAGATTGTAACCAGAAGGTAACACGTAAAAACCGTAAATAGTAACGTCAAAACATAAATCCACTATTTATCAACTCTTTTTTAAAATAATCTTGCAATATATCAAAACGCTCGTATGGGTACATAGATCATCGCCTAGATAATAAAAACTCAAAATATAGTCCGACACGCAGCCACACACGACGGTCAGACGGTGGTCAATGCGGCGGTCAACCACTCCCGATGCAAATGTTGTCAACTACATACTCCTTCAAAATAAAAGGGTGATCAACTTTCACACCTGGAGCTAAGCGAGATTTGGTCTAGATCGTCCTAAATCAAGCTTTGAAGTTGAATTAATCTCCGCCCTCTGATCAGATTCCAGATTTAATCATAGCCATCGAAAACTTCAAATGTCGATCTTTCACTCCACACTCAAAATCGTCGTACAAGGAAGATATGAGGATGATCAAGAGGATGAGGAGATCACGAAGAGGTGGAGGATCGACCCGTGCAACACTGGCACAGGGAAATCCGATTGGGTCGGCTCACGGGGCTGGAGTAACTTCGATCCAAGGAGGGGGCAGCGGCACTAGGCGGCTGGGCGGCTTGGGCCGAGTGTAGGGAGGGCCGGGTCGGTGGCGGTGGAGGCCGGAGGAGGGAGGAAAATGCGGTTCTGGTCGCGTCTAACCCGACGGAGCTGAGGCCGAGAGAGAGAGAATTGAGGGGGGGGGGGCTGAAATGCAAAATAGAATTTTTTTCGTCCTTAATGAATCAATTCTGATTTTTTTGCTATTTATAGAAAATTTCTAATTTTTAAATATTCATAAATTATTCATATGAACTCCGAATATTGCATTCCACATATGCACGAGATCGTATCGACGACCTCTATAACTTTCATAAAGGAAGTTCTTCCAAATTTTGAACATATAAAAAGTCAATTTTCACGACCCCCTAAATAACTTTCGTTTCGAAAATAAAATTCGTTCGAAGCTCATCTCCTCATACAACGACATACGAATCAAGCCCAAAATTCATAATTCATATTATTGAACAAATATTGAATTAGATAATTTATTTAAATGAAATTTCAGGTCTTCACACCTAGTAACCCTAGATGGAGTCTCAAGGGCTTCTATGGCTATTCCAGAACGTCATAAAGGGATCGGTCATGGCAACTATTACGTGATTTGGGTGATCTTGATTCTCTTCCATGGGTTGTCATCTGGGATTTTAATGAAATTCTGAATAATGATGAAAAGAAAGATGGCCCTGCTAGGGCAGAACGACAGATAAGAGGTTTAGGGAAGCGTTAGGTTATTGTGGACTACTTGATCCAAGGACCGCAGTCGACCTGATGGAACTCTGTAACTCAACTCCGACTTGACAGAGCTGTGTGCACAGAGTCATGGTGCGACATTTTCGGGTTTGCAAGGCTGAAACAACTTCCCCCTAGCGATTCTGATCGCGTCCCAATACTTTTGTACGCTAGTACGATACCTCTGCTAAAAAGACCAAGGCACCTACACAGTGTGAAGACCCGAAATTTCAGTTAAATATTTTGTAATTCAATATTTGTCAAATTATATGAATTATGAATTGTGAGTGTGATTGGAATGTTGTTACGTGAGAAATTTGATTACGAATGATTTTAGTTTCGAAAAATTAACGTTATTTAGGGTTTACTAAAATTGACTTTTTATATGTAAGGATTTGAGGAAACTTCCTTCATGAAAGTCGTAGAGCTCGTCGATACGAGTTCGTGTATATGCGGAACACAAGAATCGGAGTTCGTATGAGGAAGTTATCGCGTTTGGAAAAGTTTCCATTTCAGGTATATATAGGTTACTATTTCGGGAAATATCCCAAAATAGCGGAAATATCCAAATTTGGAAACTGTCGAATTACTGTTCATTCTCTCTCTCTCTCTCTCTCTCCCCCCGAAACCGACCGAAAACAAAGAAAGAGAGTTTTCGGTCGATTTCTCCCTCCTCCGGCCACCAAACGACTCGAAACCAATTTCTACGGCTTCTTATTGTCCTTTCGCAGCTGCCAGTGGCAGCCTTGCTCCGCGGCATGGCCGGTAGCTGCAGGCGGGAACGAGTTTTCTATTTCCAGCCGAGTTGAGTTCCAAGCAAGATTTCTCCAAGTTCCGACCACCAAAACTCGAGTTCTTTGGCTTATTGAACTCGTATCAAGGAGCTGAACACGCACCAAGAAGACCGGACTTGAATGAAGGCTTTTGACGTCGAACGGAGCAGCCATCGGAAAATTGCAATTTTTCCGGCCGAACGGACTGTTTTGGTAATTTTCGACACCTTCCACTTGTTTTTTCACTTCGTGCTAGTTATAAAAGTTGCTCAAAATGATGAAACGAAAGGGGACAGCCTGGCTCCGACACCATTGGAGGTGGTCGGTAGCGGTTCTTCCATAAAATCCGGTTGCCTTTTCCAGCCACCTCCGAGGATCCCAAGAGCAGTTTCTGCTCATTTTTAGATTCTACATGTCGATACGATCCCTTTGATATATAGCATATGAATTTTGGATATCGTATGAATTAGTTATGAATTTTACGATTTTGATTGATTTCAATCGTTCGATTTGTGATATGTGAAGTTTGGACCTCCGATAGACTTGTAGTTTTGATATGATGATCATAGGACTGTCCCAATGACCATGTATGGTCATGGGTGAAGATCCGACCGTTGGATCTTCATATTTTTTTGAAATGTACACTAAGTTAATTATTGTATTTGGTTAGGTGATTGACGGAATTGAGTTGGGAGATGATTTTGAATCGTATTTAAGCTATTGAGAAGACGCAGAGGGATCAGAGGTGAGTAAATGTCACTCGGTTCATTTACGAACCGAATTTCCTTAATTGCACAATTTATTTGTTATGTGTGAGAAAATGGTTTTAAGAAATGAGTTTTAATGTATATATAAAATGAATTTCTTGGGTTTTACTCCGTGTGAACTATAGTTGGTATTAGTGGTCATCCATGAGTGAATGATTACGTATATATATATTTACGTGATTATATATTGAATGTGTGACATTGAGTTGTGGAATTGTGATAACATGATTTTTGATATGTGGTTATTTTAGAAATTGCCATGATTAATTGTGATAATGATTTGTGATGAATGTTATGATAATCATGTTGATTTTGTGAATTGAATAGAAGGTAGAGAATGTAGGGTTCCGAGGACCGAACGGTCTAAGGTTCTTTGGTTAAATGATGACCGGAGTGTATGTGTTTTGAGGACAGGGAGGCCCGAAGTTCGACGGTTAAATATTAACCGAGGTATGTTGCTATGAGGACAGGGGAATAGTCCAAAGTGCAAAGCTTATTGATTTAACCTGGGATTATACCGTACTTGCACCTAAGCCAAGGTGACAAGTGACGATGTGGTTAGAGCTCTAACGTGGGACCAAAGTAGTGATAGTTGTGATTAGGTGATTGAGGAACCAAAGTGGTGATAGTTGTGATTAGGTGATTGTGGGAATGTATTCCTTATTGTTTTCCGTATGTCAGTTTGTTGTTTCGTTGTGGATGTTGAGATTGTTGGATGTTTACTTGAGTTAAAAGATTTGTGATTTAATAAATCAACAGTTCATTCTTTTTTACTCACACGAGCTTTCAGAAAGCTTACCGGATTTTGTGTTGTTGCAATCCCGATACACTATTCAAACGATGTAGCAGATAATCCTATATGTCAGGAAAATCAGGGTGGTGAGCGAGCTGAGTAGGGTAGCAGAGTTGAGATCAGCCCTTGGTTTATTTTGGTGTGATTTATAGACTCTCTTGAGCATAACATTTTATTTATGTTGGTATTGTAATAATTGACTTGAGATAGTTTGCTATGAGGTTTGTGTTATGATTTGTGAGATGTTGGTTTATGAAAAAAATTCAGGATGATATTTGTTTAGTTGTATTCATGTTTCGGATTTCAACTTATTATTCGAAATTCGGGGCGTGACACATAGTGAGTGTGATGATGTTGTATCTGAAGCGTGGAAGAATGATGTGACAGGACCTCCCATGTTTCAGGTTGTGAAGAAGATAAATGGTAGAAAAAGACTTTTAAAGGCAGGCAGCTGCAAATGTTGGGTATTAGGGCAAGAATGGATGAGCTTATTGATGTCACTATTACTGACACTGTACTGGCTGAGAAAAAGCAGTTGATGGAGAAATTTCAGGCATTACTATATGAAGAGGAGTCTTTTTGGAAGCAATGATCCAAAGTTACATGGCTGAAAGAAGGTGATAAAAACATTGGTTACTTTTATAGAAAAGCAGCTAATAGGAGGAGGAAAAATACCCTGAATGGTTTGTTCGATGCGAAAGGAAAATGGTGTGAGGATGATGAAGGTATGGAACGAATTGTCACCTCCTATTTTAATTCAAAGTTTATTGCTTCTAATATTGATTTGGAAGTTATGCACACTACATTGGAAGCAATTCAACCATGTGTGTCTCGGGAGATGAATGAACAGTTATGTGCGGAGTATTCTTTAAAGGAAGTAAGATGTGCTCTCTTTCAGATGTATCCGACTAAATCACTAGGACCTGATGGGATGCCTCCATTGTTTTTCCAACATTATTGGGATATCATTGGGGAAGAGGTTACTGATGCAGTAATGAGCTTTTTACAGCCCGGTCAACTTCTTAGACAAATAAATTTCACTCATATTTGTCCAATCACAAAGGTGTCTAATCCAGAACATATGTCTGATTTGAGGCCGATAGTATTGTGTAACATTATCTACAAGATGTGTTCTAAAGTTATTGCTAATAGACTGAAAGTTATTTTGCCGGAATTGATTTCTCCTTTTCAAAATGCCTTTGTTCCAGGCAGGCTGATCACATACAATATCCTGGTTGCAAATGAGTTAGCTCACTTTGTACACAACAAAAGGGACGGGAATGATGGTTGGATGGCTTTGAAATTTGATTTAAGTAAGGCCTATGACAGAATGGAGTGGACTTTTCTTCGAAAAGTAATGGAGAGGTTCGGTTTTGCTTCTGTATGGATTGACATGGTTTTGCAATGTGTTTGCTCTATTCGATATTCATTCTTGCTATGGAGTAAACCTCATGGTATTGTGATCCCTAGTAGAAGGTTGAGGCAAGGAGATCCTTTGTCTCCATATTTATTTCTCATTGGTGTTGAAGGTTTTTCTGCTTTGCTCCAACAGAAACAGAGTACTGATCTATTGTCTAGCATTGAGATTTGTAATGATGCTCCTTCGGTAAGCCATTTGTTATTTACTGACGACAATATGCTTTATCCTTCAGCCTTGTTGGAATCTTGTTATCAAATACAAGATATTTATTGAGACTTATGGGATAGCTTCTGGCCAATTGGTGAACTTTGATAAAAGTTCGGTGGTTTTTAGCAAAAATGTTACAGAGTCTATGCAAGATGAGGTTGCTAGTTTGTTGGGTGTTGAGATAGTTGATTCACATGAGAAATATTTAGGTTTATCTACTTATGTGGGGAGGAAAAAAACATCCACTTTTCAATACGTTAAGGAGAATCTAGTCAAGAAGGTAGCCAATTGGCAAGGGAAGTTATTGAGTGGTGCAGGCCGTGACATTCTAATTAGGGTGGTGGCACAGGCTTTATCTATTTAGCTAAGAGTGTGTTCCAATTGACAAAGAATTTTTGTGAGGATTTGGAGCAGATGTGTGCAAGATTCTGGTGGGGGAGTACTCTTAACAAAAGAAAAATCCATTGGAAGACATGGAAGGCTCTTTGTAATCCTAAAGAGGAAGGGGGATTAGGGTTTCGAAGTTTATCTAAGTTTAATCCAGCCATGTTAGCAAAACAATCATGGCGTGTGATTAATAATCCGTAGTCTTTGTATGCACGGATATTTAAAGCTAAATATTTTCCACATGAGTCTTTCTTCTCCTTCATACTCTTGGAGAAGTATTTTTGGCACATGCGAGTTATTAAGGAAAGGCACATACTGGCAGATATGGACTGATTCTTGGATTCCAGGAGTGCTGAATTGTATGCCTCAAGAAGGAAATAGTGCAGCTGGTAATATTACCTGGGTGAGTGAGCTAATGAGTCAAACTGGTGTATGGAATGACATATTAATCCATGGCATCTTCCCTGTGGTAGAAGCTAAAGCAATACTCTCAACCTCTTTGTCTACTAGGGATGTGCATGATAGAGTGACGTGGAGACTAGAGAAGAATGGTAAGTTTACAGTAAAAACTGCTTATCAATTTTCTTTTTCTACATCTTCTTCTAGAAGGCCATTTGATCTGTCGGTTGGTGTAATGTTTTGGAAGAAATTGTGGAAGGTGGATATACCTAACTCTGCCAAGGTATACATTTGGAGAGTGTGCCAAAACCATCGAAAGGAAATAAGAGACCCAAACATACCCTGAGCAAAGCAAAAGAAAAATTGAAAGAAAACAAAAAAAAAATCAAAAACCAAACCAATGGAAACTTAACCTCAAAATACCCGATCACAATCAGGCAGGCTTACCTTTAGGTAATTCGGCAAACTTGAGCCAATTTTGATGTCAATTTTTTCCTCTTTTTGAGACTGATTTTGATCTTCTCTTCTTTCTCAGTTCGGTCACTTGTTTTATATGAAGCCATATGTACTCCGATAACCTCCCTCAGCCTCCCGAATCTTGGTTTGTGTTGAGCTCGTGCGCCCTGCAGTTATCCTCTAGTCTGAAGATCGTGGGCGACTGCATGAGATTCTCTTCTTTTCTCTGCGGTTTTTCTCTACACTCCCGTATTTATATTTTCTCTCACTTTTTTGGTATCTTGCAATATTAGCCCCCTTCGATGTCTTTTATTTTAGTTGAACTGTCGAGCAATTTCGGTTGAACTGTATCTCTATTACGGGCAATATCGGAAGTTCAATTTTTTGAAGTTTTTGACACCAAAGACTAAGCCTCCCTTTATAGGAGTAGAGATAGAACTGATTAGTTGAGTGATATTTCACAATTTTCTCAAAAAGTTGTAAAAATAAGTCTCAAACAATTTCCAAAGAATTCTCTAACTGTTAAATAAGCTTTTGCTTAATTATCAAATGAATATACTTTAGTTTAACATCCTAGGAAATCCGAAAAATATGGAAAACAAAATCAACATTAGCAATTCACATGAGGTCATAGATAGAATATAGAAAAAAAAAATTATGGTTAGTGAAAACACAATAACGATCCAAGGCTCACCAAAACCACAATGAGAAAAAATATATCCTATATAGTATTATGGCAGTATCGAAACAATTGGGAACAATATGAAGCTTATAAATAGCGAGAACATGGTGTAAGAAAAAATAGTCTAAAAACTTGAAACGAAAAATCATGTAAAAAGAGACACAAGATATGATGAAGACTTATGCAACAAGGAATTGTTTTCTAACATTTTCGGATGATTTCCTACCTTCAATAGCAAGGATGGAATCTCAAAACTTACGTCCTATTTTTGTGAGAGGTTCTTAAAGATATTAAATCACTTTAAATATGTGAAATGTTATACAACCAAAGACTTTGATTAATAAAATTTTGATAAATATAATCGAACTTAGGATTTAAATCCCTAAATGTATTAAAATCTTGTGTCAATTTCTCATATATCTCATCAGCACAATGCCCCATCATTCTTCTTGTATGCAAGCTCTCCTCTCATAACGGTTTAAAAACTCAACAACATGTTTTTCACTAGTTCCACTTGCGGTCAATTTGTAGTTGCTAATTAAGTATCGACTTCGGTACTCATTACTAACATGATAGATGTTTAGACAATGATCCCTTCTGTATTAAGTGATAAGGAAAGAACCACCGAACAAATCATCAACTAGTCATCAATATAGAATTGACTAGTTGGGTGGTATTTCACAATTTCTTTGAAGAGTTGTAAAAATAAGTCTCAAACAATTTCCGAAGAATTTTTTAATTGCAAACTAAGCTTTTGCTTGACTGATATCCTAGGGAATCCTCAAAACATGAAAAACAAAATTAATTTTATATGTGAATTGCTTTTGAAATGAATATAGAGAAGAAATTATGGCTAGCAAAAACAAATTAAATAATTAAAAGATCCAAGCCACACCAAAACCACAATGAGAAACCACATATTGTATTATGACAATGGAGAAACAATTGGAAACAATATGAATCTTATAAGAGTAAAACTCTAAATAGTACATGAACTATTGCGAAAGGTACTTTTTGGTAGCTACGAATTTGTTTTACTTCAAATGGTACCTGAAGTATTGCGCCGTTACCAAATATAGTATCTACGTTAACTTTTCTGTTAAAGTCGCCTATGTGGTATATACTTCTTTTAATAAAAACTCTAAATGGTATCCGAACTATTGCAAAATATATATTTTTTTTATAGAAAATTACACACAAGTGTTATTTTGGAACCTTAATTAGCCATAAGGCTACCTAATTTTTCTTGTACGCATAGGACCACTTACATTCACAAATTATTTCATTAATGACAATTTTACCCTTTTACCTAAGCCCAATCCCATCAGTTTTACATCGATCACCAATCCATCTCTCTCCCTCCCCGCCCCTCCCGACCACCGGCACGACGCTCTCTCGGTCCCTCTCTCTCCTCGATCACAGATCACATCTTGGTCTACACCTCCGATTCCGGAGACGACCAGCACGGTGCTGTCTATCTCTCACTTTCATCGATCACGGATCTTCATGGCGCTGGCGTGATGGTGCTGCTTCACTCTAATTCTACCGCCTTATGTCGATCCATGACCGGGAGGATGCAGCTCCGGCGGCTAGAATTAGATTGGGTTATTTGAACAATTCGGCCTCAAAAGGACTCTGGTCCACCGCTGAATTTCAGGTCATACAGAAGACGACGACGACGAAGAAGCTCTGATTGGGAGCTACCTTACTAGAGGCGAACTCATATCTATACTCAGATCTATCTGATTCCCTACTCTACTCATATCTCTCCAATCAGAAAGTTGCAAGAGGTCATTTCTCTCAGTTCCGGGGTGCAATTGTGCTCCGACGAAGCGGCAGTGTCGGAGAAAAAGATAGACGGAAACAGAGCACTAATTCCAGAATTATGATTCCAGTAGACCTTTGATTTGTATTTGTTTTCTTAATATTTCTAGGATCATTAGTTAATTTTGTGATTTTGATGGATTAGTCTATTAAGTTCTAAGACCATGAGGTGGAATAGAACTATCAGATGCTGGAGAATAGAGAGGCTGAACTTGTTTATGTTTGTCTACACCGAGGACTACAGTTGCTTTATAATCTGCAAGTATAGTACCATTTCAAGACATGTTGAGAGTTTATAATATGATGCTACTGTAAACATAATTTAGTGTGTCAGACTTCTTGAATGAAATTGAATCTTAATTTTATGCCTCATTGTTCAATTTGGATGCAATGGTATTTGTGTTAATTTGTCAGTTTGATATTTGGATTCAAGTTTTGAGCCCAAGACATGGCTTAACCAAAGAAAGCACCTTGAGCCTATAATGTTATTTTCTTAGTTAGTAGGTGTTGTGGAGTGTGGCATGTGAATATCTATTGACTAGTTTGTTATTGATTTCTTAGTTTGGTAGTACCTTTTGGTGGTGGTAAGAGTAGTTTTTGGTATTGATTATAGTGGCTTTTGTTGTTGGTGATAGTAGTAATCTGGACAATATCTTTTCTTGTTGATGAATGTAGCTTTTGCTATTGGTGACAATAGTTTTTCTTATTAGTGAGACTATTGGTGACAATAATTTTTGATGTGGGTGACAATAACTTTTGTGATCTCACCGGATACCTCACCGGAATAGATTTTGTTATTGGTAAGAGTAGTTTTTGGCGTTGGTGACAGTAGCTTTTATTACCTCGCCGGAAAACTCACTAGAGTAGCTTTTAATGTTGGTAAGAGTAGATTTTAGTGTTGTTGACAATAGCTTTTGTTTCCTCGCCAGAGAACTTACCGGAGTAGCTTTTGTTGTTAGTGAAAGTAGATTTTGGTGTCGGGAATAGTTGTTGCTGGGGATAGTAACTTTTGATTTTGGGGAACGTAGCTTTTGTTGCTAGATACAGTAGCTTTTGTGACCTCGCCGAAGGTTGCCGAAAATCTCATCAGACTAGCTTTTGTTACTAGCTACAATAGCCTTTGATATTAGTGACAGTAGTATTTGTGGTCACTGGAGTTGACCGGACACCTGCAGGAAGTTGACGAGAGACCCGCCGGACTTGACTGGAGACCTCCCCGGAGAGGAGAGAGAGAATAAATGTTGATTTTGTACTCTAGTGGTATTTATGTAAATATATTGGTTTTTAATATCTAAAATATAACCCCCTTTTTAATCTAGTGGCCTTATGAGGAAAAAACTAGTTGGTGGTCTTATGGCTAAAAAAACATTCAAAATGCACTTATATGTAATTAACCCTTTTTTTTTACCCTAGATAGTACCTCAAGTATGTATTTGGAGTTTTATCTTAAATTTGTGATCAATATGTATTTGAGATACCATTTGGGGTAAAAAAAAATTACAGGTACCACAAAAACATTTTGCAATAGTTTGGGTACCATTTGGAGTTTTTATTCAAAAAATACATGTCACGTAGGGGACTTTAACTGAAAATTTAACAGAGGTATTATATTTAGTAACTGCACAATACTTCAAGTACTAACTGGGGAAAAAAAACCGTAGGCAATAAAAATTAACTTTCACAATAGTTTAGGTATCATTTGTAGTTTTTACCCATCTTATAAATAGTGAGCACATGATGTAAGAATGTGGCGACCCGGAGACTGGATTACCATAGCGCTGCCTCCCCAAGGAACCCTACACCCATGACACTCTGGGAGTGAGTGTTTTGGGCCTAGAATTCCTCAAAGAGACAAGACCTTTAGGTTAGAGAACAAGAAATCTATAAGCCCGAAATTCTTTAGGTTTGTATAGTGGGCTTGGCTCGTAACCACAAGATTACAAACTAGGCGAGGCAAAGGAAAGGAAGGTGGTGTTGTGTTGAGTTTTAGTGTCACGCCCCGAATTTCGAATAATAAATTCAAATCCGAAACATGAATACAACTAAACAAATCACGTCCTAAATTTTTTTCTCAAAACCAATATCTCATAAACTATAACACAAACCTCGTAGCAAACTATCTCTCGAGTCAATTATTACAATACTAACATAAATAAAATGTTCTGCTCACAAGAGTCTACAAAAACACACCAAAATAGACCAAGTGCTGGTCTCAACCCTGCTGTCCTACGCAGCTCGCTCACCACCCTGATTATCCTGACCTGCAGAATTATCCGCTACACTATTTGAATAGTGTACCGGGATTGCAACAACACAAAACCCGGTAAACTTTCTGAAAGCTCGTGTGAGTAAATAAGAATGAACGGTTGATTTATTAGACCACAACTCATTTATCTCAAGTAACATCCAACAATCTCAACAACCACAAGCAACATCAATCCAACATACATGAAACAACATGGAACACATTTCCACAATCACTAAATCACAACCCTCGCCACTTTGGCACCTAATCATAACTATCGCCACTTTGGCACCCACGTTAGAGCTCTAACTGCCTCGTTACCTCTGACACCTTGGCCCAGGGTCAAGTAACGGCACCTCCAGGTTACTCAGTAACCCGTGAACTTTGGACCATTTCATGTCCTCAGAACAATATATCACCGTTATTATTTAACGGTCGAACTTTGGACCTCCCTGTCCTCAGAACACATACACTCCGGTTATCATTAACCAAAGATCCTTGGACCATTCGATCCTCGGAATCCTACTTTTCTCTACCTTCTATTCAACTCACAAAATCAACATGCTTATCACCAACATTTATCAAATATTAACAACATAATTAAAATCATATTATCAACATTATCAACAACATATTATCACAATTCCACACCTCAATGTCACACCATTCAATATATAATCATGTAAATATATATATACGTAACCATCCACACAGGAATGATCACTAATACCAACTATAGTTCACATGATACAAAATCAAGAAATTCATTGTTTTAATATACTTTAAAACACATTTCTTAAAAACCATTTTCTCACACATAACAATAAATTGAGCAATTAAGGAAATTCGGTTCGTAAATGAACCAAGTGAGATTTACTCACCTCTAAACTCCCGCTGCGTCTTCTTACAGCCCAAAATACGATTCACAATCGTCCGCTAACAAATCCGTCAAATACCTAATCAAAACGATAATTAACTTAGCGTATAATTTCAAAAACACACTTATATGAAGATCCAACGGTCGGATCTTCACCCGTGACCACACAAGGTCACCGGGACAGTCCTACGATCATTATATCAAAACTAGAATTCTATCGGACGGTCCAAACTTCATAAATCACAAATTGAGCGATCGAAATCAATCGAAATCGTAAAATTCATAACTAATTCATACGATATCCAAAATTTGCATACTATATATCAAAATGATCGTATCGACATGTAGAATCTAAAAATGAGCAGAAACTACACATGATACCCCCGGAGGTGGCCGGAAAGGGCCGCCGGAGTTTAGGGCAGAGCCGCCGCCGACCACCACCAATGGTGTCGGGGCTGAGCTCGTCCCCTTCATTTCATCATTTTGAGCAACTTTCATAACTAACACGAAGTGAGAAAATGAGTGGAAGTGGCTGAAACTTACCAAAAACAGTCCGGTTTGGCCGGAAAAACTGCATAAACCGATATGTGCTCCGACGAGCCTGAACACCTCCACTTCAGGTGCTGTCCTTTTTACTGCATATTCTACTCCTCAATACGAGTTCAACAAGATAAAGAACTCGAAATTTGGTGGTCTAGAACTCGAGATATTCGCTTCGCACTCAAAACGGCCGAAAATGGAAAACCAGCTTCCCGCCGCCGCTACAAGCCGTGCCACGGCGCAAGGCTGCCTCTGGAAGCTGCGCAAGGTCAAGGCGAAGCCGTGGGAGGTGGTTTGGCGTCAAACGGTGGCCGGAGGAGCAAGAACTCGGCTGGAGAAGTTTGGCTCTGTTTTTGCTTTCGGTTCGGTGCCGTGCGAGAGAGAGAGAGAGAGAGAAAAATCTAGGTTTTCTGATTTTTCAGATTTTTTCCAAAAAATGTAACCTATATATATACAAAATCGAAAACTTCTAAATGCCATAACTTCTTCTTACAAACTCCGATTCTTGTGTTCCGCATATGCACGAACTCGTATCGACGAGTTCTACGACTTTCATGAATGAAGTTTCCTCAAATTCCTTACGTAAAAATAAGTCAATTTTAATAACCCTAAATAACGCTAAATTTCGATACTAAAATCATTCGAAACCAAATTTCTCAAATAACGACATTCGAATCACACTCACAACTCATAATTCATATAATTTGAGAAATATTGAATTACGAAATATTTAACTGAAATTTCGGGTCTTTACATTTAGATCCTATGTCATTTTTAGTTCTTAGCCCAAGTTTGCATTAGGTTCATTGAATGGTGATTTACGTGAGTCTTCTAGGTCTAGCCCACTATGACCTAAAATCAAATGAAGGTTCTAACCCTAGGGTTCCACTTTGGTGGTAAGCAATCACACACACACATCATCTGCCATACATAACGTTATGAAAATTTAACGAGATCAAACATGCCAAAAAGAAATAAACTTTAAATAAAACAAATCTTGGCCTTCAAGAATTATCCTCCGTACCCAAGCTTCGACAACAACATCTTGCAAAACAAACTAGAATAGGGGTTAGGCTCCTATATCCAGTCATTGCCCATGCTCGCCCCCGTATCTAAGTTTAAAAACATGAATTATGGTTTTGAATAAAAGTAGTAGATAAAAACCGGTTTGCGATTCCACGTGATCGTCACCACGTAACTACAATCCCACGACAATTGATCTTCCTTCACACTTTCATCACAACCGTCCATCTAGCCAATCACTTTCCAGAATTCAATAATCACAAGGCTAGAGACAAGAGGATAATTTAATAATAAGGGCATGGTGCACACTGCCCACCACCGGTGGCTCAAGGAGGAACATACCTCTTCTTACATCCCCATCAATTGCCAACACATCAATCCAATCCACGCAAACCATTTCAATTGTAAAACAAATAATTTTCAAAACCATGCAAGAGGTCTCATATAAAACATAGTATATGCAAGAAAAGCATAAATAGAGTTAAAGGCATCCCCTACCTGGAACTCAAGCTTTCTCTTGCGGTACTTGGCCTCGATGCAACCTTGTAGCAACCACCAACTTCACAAGATCCTACCACGATATCGAGCCTAGATCAATAAGCAGCATTAATAACGATAAACACGGCTAGCTATTCACACACAATACTCTCCAAAGAGAACCTTTCCTTTAACCTAATTAACTAGCTAATAACCAGACCATTTGGGCACTAAGGGAGAGTTGGTTTTTCAGGAAAAAGTGGCAAAAACACCTTTAGAAGATAAGTTGTTAAAAGCTGAAAACAGAGTTTAAGTAGGGACTGTTAAGGGCCAAGGACGAGTGTCCCAAAACACTTGAGGCAAATTCTTGGGAAAAGTTTGGAAAGAAGATGGTTTAACAACCTACTTAGGAAGAATGAAATGGTTATTGAATTTCAAGTGAAGCCATGTGAAGAGGAAAGGTTTTAAAAGCTGAAGTAAAACGATGTGCAAAAATCTCTCCAGAAATATTAGTTTCTGTCCACAGACTTCAAAATTGCATAACTAATTCTAGAAAAATGTTTTTGGAGTGATTTAAATTCTGAAATGTTAATCTTTGTGTCTACTATATTTCTCTAGAAGAAACTGACCCCAAATTCTCAACGGTTTATCTCCAGTTTTGAAATGAATGCAACTGGGCCAGATTTTACTGAAAACTGAAAAACTGTAGGAAGTAGTGTTCTTGTTCAAAACTCTATTGGTACCCAAAATGGCTAGTCAAGTAAACTCTAAGACACCTATAGATATATCTAAAGCTCCTAAAGAATTAAACTTTCAACCATCCTTTAATACTAAAAAGTGGAGGTCTTGTAACTCAATAACATGATGTTTTGAAGACATGATGTTCAAATAACCGTAAAACAAATAAACTCTTGAATCAAGCATGACTTCAATGTTCAAGTTAACCATGGTTTAGCATATATCCAACACATCAGAAAGAATGAAAGGTTCTAAGCTAAAACAACAAGGTTCAAACAACAATAGTGACAAGTTGTAATCTGCAAGAGTTTGTAACAACAACCAAAAATACATAGAGTGTTAAGGAAAGGATGATACACACCAAAGACTAACCAAAAATGTGAGTTTTTCTTGAGGGATTAGACAGGAAAGAGAGCTGAGAGAGTTGATTGGATCGAGCCTAGTTGCAAGCCAAGAAGTTCGGTCAATCTCGAACATGCAAAGTGAAACAGAGACCGCTCAATTTGTAATAGAGTTGTTTTGAACGTATTGAGCCTAAAAATTGAGGAAAGAAATAAGAACTTGATAGTTTAAGAATCTTACCAATTGTGGGTATCAGTCTCAAGCAAGGTGTTGGGGATTCGGGTAGAGCAAGAGAGACAGTTTAAGCAGAAATCCGGAATAGGCTCGCTTCCGAAAGCTTCCGCTTCGAGAGGTGTACAAGTCTCAAATCTACTCCGATGGATCTGAAATTTGGAGGCTATAAAGAAGAGACATAGGCGAACAACTTTGATGAAGAAAGGTTTTTGATCGGAGGTCTAGAACTAGGTATTCAGAGGCATGAAAACACACTGATATGCCCAGCGAAGAGAGAAAGGGCGAGAAGAGAAGGGTGGACTTCTGGCCTGAGTTTCTCTCTTTTGAATGTCTAGAGAGATGTTCTTGGAGGAGTTTCCATATGCATGCTGGCAACGTGGAAGGGAGGAGCTGAACGAGGGTTTACTTTCCCTCTGCCCAATTTTGACGAGAACATGAAAGTGAAGGACTTGGGCTTTGCATAGGTTGAAGCAGGCTCAACGTGTGGGGTTTGGATCAGCTAAGGCATGGGATAAAAAAAAAAAAGGTTTTAAATCTAAAATAATAGGGAGATAAAAGTAGGATTGATAAATACAAGGAAATTCAAAAATTAAAATGTTGGCAAGACCAAATAAAGATTGGGCCTCACCAAACTTGTATTTAGATAGAAAAATGGTGAGATAAGTTTTTGTCGGAGTTTTGCTCGAGTTTGAAAAACATAAGGAGTAAATAAATTGTGCTTTCGAAAGTCGGTGAGATGGTTGACGAGTAAGCGTCGGGTAAGGCGCGTAGTAATTCAACTAATTGTTAAGAAATAAGGTAAAACGAGAAAATCGTAAACACACGCTCAAGTAGATTTCAAAATTATGCAAGGATGCTATTATGAGCTACAAGAACCTTATTGGATCAAGGGAGATGTTCGGGTCAAAGGTCAACTAATTTATTGGGCTAGGTTCACTAGCATATCCATATGTTTGGTGTCCAAAGTAAATTTTGGACTCTAACCTTATGCTATTCTTGGGCTCAAGGCCCAAGCCCAAACTATTTCCATAAGTCTTTAGCAGAACAAAGGTCGCGAAAAATTATCCCGTCCAAAAGTGACGTTCGGAATTTCACGGTGTCTACAAAGAAAAAAAGTATAAAAGGTTGAAATAATAAATCATGTACAGGAAGAGAAACAAAAAATGATGAAGCATTTATAATGCAATGATATTTTGTAAGGAAGAGGGAGAGGGAGGGAGGGGGGGGGGGGACGAAAGTTCGTTTATTAACTGTTGAAAAAAGTTATATTACATCGACAGTGTCATTATAACTATGTTGTGTGTGATGAATCTCAGACAACAGCAACACAACTACATGATGTCTGAAATGAATTTCACACCACACAGTTATAATGACACTATTGTCTGAAATGAATCTCCAACAAGCGTCATTGTTGTTTTAGTTGAGTCTTATGCAAATAAAACATCAGAAGATTTAGGAATCTGTCGTCTAATGGGAACTCAGACAACAGTTAGTAATCTATATGTGTTGTAGGATTTGCATAAGGTATAACAGTCCACTGATGGGATATGTCGTCTTAAGGGAACTCAGACCACAGTTTTTATTATATTTAGTTGTGGTTTATGAATCTTAGTCAACATATTATTGCTATATCTGTTGCCTGATTTCAGTATCAGACAACAGTAATTTTATTATACATGTTACTGGAATGGAGATCACACAACGTCAATTTATTATTTCTGTTGTCTAAAATCAAGTTCAGACAACAAGTATTATTTGTTGTTTTTTGATGTGATATGAAGTGGATCTCAGACAATGGTTTTGTGAACTCCTGTTGTGTTTGGAAACAACAGTTATCTTAACAAAATTGACCTTGCAAAATTGTTGCAAGTATTAACATTCATATCCCAAACAAATCTAAAATAAGACATCATATATCAATGCCATTTGTCTCTTACATTGCCAATCCAAAATATTTCCAAAAATACATATCTATATCCAGATACGATCAAATCCAGCAATAACCTCAATCTAGCAAGTAATATTGTCTATCTTGTTCAATAAGAAGGTTACCAAAATAAGTCACCAACTACTAGATACGATAGTACTATTTACGCATAGCAACTAAGCCAGCAGTGTGGTCAAGGCAAGCTTCCTCCGTATGCCTTTATTATTATCTCCGTATACCAACCTTCTTGATCCTAATTTTTAAGCAAAGCCCACCTTGATACCCATTCTTGATGAAGACACAATGCAAAGTGCCTTTCAGTATTTGCATGGCCTGCAATAAAAACGTTGTGCTCTCGAATAAAAAAACTCATACGGAATAGTTCAAATAGAAAACCCCGATCTTACCCAAGCCACTACTTGAAATTATTTAAACTGACAGAATAGATCATTAGTCAATATAGGTAAGATAACCACAACAGTAAAAATGCTAAATGCTGCATCACACTTCTAACTAAATAGACTCAAGAATCAAATATCAAACTTAAGACTACTAACATTGAGTCTACAATTCAACTTTCCTTCAAACCGGCAGCTGAAAGATAAGCCATAAATATCCATAAAATCAAATGGTATCAAATCAAATTGTGTTCAGATCTAAATATGATGGCAGTTACATTCAAGCTTACCCAGAAAAAGCAAAACTGTGTGATCTGTTAAAAGCACTATATTGCTTGTGAAAGCATTTGGTGTGTACCCTTTTTTAAATTAGCTGGAGCCTGGATTTGCTACCTACAAAAAACACATTCAATCCGATTTAAATCAGAGAGCACATTCAATCCAGCACACTTTGCAACAATAATGAGCACCTATATATACACTCAGAAACCAGCTCAATACACTCAATTCCAATTCCTACAGATCCAATTCCAACCAAGTGAACTTAGAAACTAATTCAACACACTCAATCGAACCAAATATTACAAATCAAACAGACACCATCTTAGATTACCAATTCAGTCAACGAGTTAAAATCTAAAATGTAAAGTCATATACTGAGAATTCAATAAAATTCACAGCAGTTCATAAAAACTATACGCTCCAAAAGCAGTGGCATTGAGTAAAAAATTCTTCATCTGAAAGTGTTAAATTCACTTTACAAAACCACATACTCAGTACTAAGTAAACTTCCGGAATTCCCATCAAGAAGCTCACCATAACATACACATCCCGCCCCTGGCACCAAAAACAGTCAAAGAACTTAGTTTGAATGGCTTTGGTCAATTTAATGTTATTTAAAAAATGCAAATGCACATAAGCTGAGAAGTAAATACCTTCTTTTCCTTTTGTGCAACTCCAACTACTCGAACCAAAGACTTTGCACTCGTCAGGTGAATGCTCATAACATTGCAAACAAACAAGCACCAAGGGAAACTCTTTTAGATAGATACTATATAAATAAGTAAAAGAAAATGTACATGCAAACTAATCTTACTTTACAGTGGCCTCCACAACCCAATCACCAATACAATTAAAATTAGTCCCCTTGGAAAGTAAATCAACCTGTCATTAGAAAACACATTCAGTCCAATTTAAATCTAATTTTGAAGGTCTATTTTGAAGTATTCGCGCATGTTAATACTTCAATAATAAAATCAATGACACAAACAGATATTGAATCAGTTTAACAAAAGGATCAAACTTACAGAAGCTATTATAGGGGTTGAAGAAGTTGTTTGAGCTTCAATTTCTCATAGAAAAACATGAACACTTCTATAATCTGCATCATGTTTAATGCCATGTAATTAGAACCAAATTATATACCAAACATAATCAGACAATATAAAGCACTGAAGTAAACAAATCCCAACAATCAAATGCATAACTGTTAAGCAGAATGGATATGAAAGCAGATAAAAGTTTTACAAAATTGTAATCCGCTTATAATTTCTAACAAACCATCGTTGTCCTAACAAATGACTTCCTAACAAGGTAAAACAGAAGTATTCATTTTTTTTTTTGAAGTATACAAGTTGCATCAAGAAGGGAAGATGTATAGACAAAACGAATAGGATCAAAAACACTAGATGTATATGATTTAAGTCAAATTACCTTGGATTTCTTTGAAGAATTTGAGTTGACTTCTACAATTTGCTCTTCATTTTTTTGCTCTTCCTCACTGGATATGCCTACCCACTGGCCAAATGAAATATAGGCAGTCCCATTTGTGCTACATGTTGTCGAGTCACCAAAACGGTTGGATGAGTCTCTACATAAAGCTGCAATCAGAACAAGCGGCACATTCCCAATGTTTCCTGCACATCATTGAAAATAAGCTTAGTTATTTTGCCTAAAGCCAAGCAGCAGTAACATAGCTTACATAGAAAACTAATTCCTTGCATATAAATATACTCATTATTATCTAAATGCATAAGATCAACAGTGGCAGATATCAATACTCATGAAACTAGCTTATGATCCAAGTTGTCCACCGTATATTCAGTATGCAAGTTTGCATGCATCTGGTAACTTATATTACAAGATTAACATCAGCTAATCATTGTTGAATATAAATCATCCCACATTTTGGAACAAAATCAATACAAGCTTCATGCTATTAAACTTTATAAGGATGGGAGTGACACAGCATACCAATTCCAATTTGTACAATTGTGAACTTGAAGTATAGGTATGGTGGACGGACAATGGATGCGGTTATATAACCTATGATTGAGCCTGATATACTACCAAGAACTGCATTTGCAGGAATAAACCACCTGCAAAAGGATAGGCCATTCTGAATACAAATCACAAGGCTTTACTATCGGATTTTGAAAAGAAAAGAAAAAAATAGCAGAATATCAAACATGGAAGCAAAAACGAGAAAACGAGCTGCAAGAAACAAAAAGGTAAGCAACTTGGGAGCTGCAAGAAAACACATTCAATCTAATTTAAATTAGAGAACACATTCAGTCCAGCACAGTTTGCGACAATAATGAGCCCCTATATATACACTTGGAAACTAGTTAAATACACTCAATTCCAATTCCTACAGATCCAATTCCAACCAAGTGAACCCAGAAACTAATTCAACACACTCAATCGAACCAAATATTAAAAACCAAATAGACACCATCATAGATTACCAAATAGCTAGCTATAAATCCTAAGCTTCAGACAGGCCCGGTTCACTTTTGATTAAAAACCAACACAAATTTACCAAAATCCATAGGAATCCACAATATCATATGGTCATACATGGATTTTATTATTAAAAATTACAATCTGAGTCGTTCATTTTTCTCCTCAACCAAAAACACAACACCGGTGCACCCAACCCGTGTCACGAAATCTGATAGACCAATAGAAGAAGACGGGGAAGAGTTGAGATTTTTGCAATAAACCTAATCATATCAGTAAACTTCAAGGCCCAATGAAATAAATCAAAGAATTGAACTGAATCTGAAAAGAGAAGAACTTACAAGGAGAGAGAGAGATGGAGGTTGAAGAGTGAACCCATGGATCCTCAAGAGGGAGGGGGAGAGAGAGAGATATGGAGTCGCGACTGAGGGAGACTGACAGAGAGAGAACCCATGGTGGAGGGACTGAAGGTGCGCGCGACGGAGAGAGATAAGGTTGAGTGAGAGTGAGGCTGAGAGGCTCGACAAGGGTAAGAGGGTGAGCGGGATTGAGGCTGAGAGCGATGGCAAGTGAGAGAGAGGGTGAGAGCGATTTGGGAGGGAGAGTGACCTAATTTTTAGCTAAGGAGGGAACACTTTCAGATGGGCTACGCTGTGAGTGTTTTCACTCACATAAATGTAAATCAATTTTTTGTTTGTCTTTTTTTTTTTTTGGTTTCTCATACAACACATCTCCTTGTTGGTGTTGTCTGAAATTTCTTAAATTTACCAAATGACGATGTGTTGGCTAAATAGAGATGAGATGACCGATTTAAAAAATATGTCGTCTGACTAACTCAGACGACAGCAAAAACTCATGTGTCGTGTGATGAGTGTCGTGTGATTAACTTATTCTTGTAATGGGTCCTCATCTTAAAATTAAGTATTAGGAAATGAACAACTCGTCGTTGAACTTCTACATCACAAGATCAAATACTTGTTTTAAAAATTTGCAATGATATTTGTTAATTATATATATATATATATATATATATATTGATCTGAGGGAGACTTATAAGGAGAGGGAGACGTCTCAAAGCTGAGCTAAGCTATCATTAGTAGTGTCATAAAATTTTAGGGGTTTTGATTAAAGGATAGAACCAAAACTTATGTCATCTAGTCCTATAATCCGGACTTTAATTGTATGTATGTCAATTATTAACATATAGAGTTTCACCTTAATTTTGTCAAAGTCTAAATTAATACATGAAAGGCAGTGTTCTAAAGGATTTTTCCTTGTCAAGGTAAATCCTCACAACTACATTATATTTTTAGATAGATTTTACTTTTTCCATCTATAGTCAGGAGACTGCCATTTCTTATATACAATAAAAACTTTTGCGTCTACCTAATAGTTTGCCTAAAATTATTGGATGATTTCCTACCTTCAATGACAAGGATGGAATCTCGAAACTTACGTCCTATTTTTATGAGAGATCTTGCAAGATATCAAATCACTTTAAATATGTGAAATATTATATATGCAAAGAATTTGATTAATTAGAATTTAATAGCATCTTTAGCAATATTAATCATTTTTGAGTCAAATTTTAACCAAGATAGCTAAAAATTCATTTTAGCTAGCAACTTTAGAAATACATCTGCATTAGTGCTCTCTATTTTAACTAGTTTTAAATTTATATTTCTTTTAAATAAAGATTCAATAATTTAAATGTATTTATAAATCACATGAAATAACTTTAAAAGAATGTTAACCAATCAAAGTTATACGAGTTGACAAGCTAAACTTTAAATAGTTTCTCTTTTTGTCATTATCTTTTTTATTTGTGACCATTGCAAACAAAACCGCGTGTGAATGAGTTGTCAAAAAAAAAAAGCGTCTGAAAGCGTGTGAACCAATTCCGACTGTGTTTAGGATTAGGATTAGCCTCTGTTTATAAAGGGTCCCCACTTCACTCTTTACTGTTCTCTCTCTCAATTCTCCAATTCTCTTTCTTTCTTTCTTTCTTCCTTTCCCGAAACCCTAATTCGTTTTTCTCTCTGAAATTGTTCCATTTCTGCAATCATGGCGACATTAAGATCCAGGCTTCCAGATCGCTCCAACAAACAAGATTTCAAGAATCGGTCGTCAACAACCAACGAATCAGGTCTCCCAGTCGGGGTCAGGTTCCATCCTACAGACCACGAACTCCTCGGTTACTATCTCCACACCAGGATTGCCATGGGTGACCACTTTCACTCCGATTTCGTCGCCGATTGTCCTGATTTTTACGGCGACAATGAGCCCTGGGTTGTTTGGCAGATCTACGGCGGCGGTGAGTCCAAGAAAGTGGAGGATGAAAAGACTCTCTATTTCTTCACCCATCGCAGAAGGCTGAGTCCCACCGCCAAGCGTTTTGATCGGAAAGTGGGTTCCGGCACTTGGAGCGGTCAGTATTCGAGAGAAGTTGTTGACCAGGAGGATGATGGTGTTGTTATTGGGCTCAAGAGGGAGTTCCGATATGAGGGCGGTTGTGATTCTCGTCACAACGAGGCTTGGTTGATGCAGGAGTACCAGATCATTGATGATGATTCTGATATTGTACTGTGCACTTTGAGAAAGAACCCTAGAAAGGCACCACCTGCTCAGAGGAGCAATGTTGTTGAAAAGACCAGAGTTAATGACAAAAAGAGAAAGAGCATTGTAGATCAACCCAGAAAGCCTAAATTGAAAAAGCAGAAAAAGGAAGAGAGTTGTGATCAGGATGAAGAAGGCAGCAGTGTTGATCAGATGAAAGTGGAAGAGACCAATTACGAGTTGGATCAAGATCATGGACTGCTGCAACTAGTGTTGCCCGATCCATTTGTTGATGATCAAGATTGTTATTATTCTGAGGTTTATCCTGAGCTGTTTGTTGATGAAAAGGCTGATTTCTCTACTATGGATGAATTAATTGCAGAACTTGGTCCCTTATTAGGATCATAGAGGTGCATCTCCAATGGAATAACTCTGACACAACAGACAATAGACAAAGTAGAGATGAGAACAAAAGACACTGAGAACTGGACATTCATTGAAATCAAGTACAAAAGTTTCTTAAAATAATAAAAAAAAAAAATAAATACAGAACTGGGCATTCATTGAAACACATACCATTATTACATTCTAAAATTCAACAGAAATGCTTCATTCTAGTTATTTAGATGCATATCCATGAAAGTGGTAGTTAAATGGCATAGAAGAAAATTATACACAAGAGTTGATAGTTCTATCTAAGCTTTGCATCAAGTTCTAATCAAGTCAACAGAGAGTTAACCGAAAGTAACAAAAAGCTGCAAGTTGGTACTGGTTTCAAGAATTGTTGAATAGAAAAAAAGCAGCAAGTTGCTAGCAAATAGACAATACCAAAAAAAAAAAAAAAAAAAAAAAATTTAAGAAGGTCCATCCCCTTCTCCAGATCCTACATGAAGTAATTCATTGCTTAATGTTAAAGTATGGAGAGATGAAATCAGAAAGTCAGAAACCAAGATTTCCCAGTTATAATTGAACCCAAAAACTGAACCCAGTCCGAGTGGATGGGAAAGAAGGGGACCAAAAAAAAAAAAAAAAAAAGAACAAAAGAACAGAGAAACTACACAAGTTGAAAATGCTATGTTGAATGGCTAATTACAGATACTTCAGATATCAGATAGAATATTCTTTTGCAATAAACAGGTTCTACGACATTAGACTTATACTTCTCGCAGTGATATCCTAGTGAGAGTTTTACCTGCTGAATAGGATAAATCTTCGACTGCAATGCTATTGAAGAAAATCTACCTGCTGCTAAGATCTTCCACATATACCTAGATCAAGCAGCTCTTGTCTGCAATTTGAAGTTTCTCATTCAGTTCGGTCTTGACCTGCTCATCTTTGCTCTCAAAATTACTCATTAACTCAATCTTGCTCATCTTTGTCCTCAAAATTACTCATTAACTCAATCTGCAACCGGAATTAATGCCTTTAACAAGTACGGAAAAAAAAGAAAAAGATAAAATGCAGTTCAAAAGATACATGAGTCTATCAATCATGGTCATGTTCTCAAGATGGCCCATGATGCATACTGATAACAGTGTGAAAATAGCAACTAGATTCCAAGCTGACTTCAGATCAGCACTTCTCATGAAACCAGAAATCAACGAGTTCCATGATACTACAGTCTTATTCAACTTTGCGCAAGCAGAATTGACACACACCATAGTCACTGAATTAGGCTTAATACCAGCAGCCACCATCTCAAAAAACAAAGCAACGGCCTTCGTTGGCATATTCCTCCCACCATAACCACAGATCAAACCAAGTCCGGTACTTCTCTCAAGAATTTCATCAAACACCTCGCGGGCATAATCCAAGTCCCCACATTCTGCATAGAAATGAATCAAAGAATTCCCAATGAAACACATCTTAATTCCTCCAAACCCATAATGGAGCTGAACCCATTTCACAGGAAGCCACCATCACTCAATGCAAACGCGAACGTAAACTTATCCGGTAAAACACCCTGAACCTACCATCTGAACATAGAGCCCAATAGCCTCGTCACCATCTGAACAATACACCCTTTGTTTTTTCTTGTTCAAGAAACAAGTCCAAGGCTTTCGAAGGTGCCCATTTCGGCGCATGTGATAATGAGCTTCGTTTTGGTTAGTTGGGGTGGCTGAGAGCAGAGGACTCAGCTGAAGCATTGCAGCCATGGAATGGGTCTGTTGGCCTATTTGGGGTTGCACCCAACTATAACCAACTTAAACTGCAATGCTTCTATTTCTATTTCTGTTTTAAGAAATTATGGACGCTTGTTTGATGCCTGTCTTATGAAGAGGTGCAGGTCCAGCACAAAATGACATTTCTAACCTTTTAAGTAGCTCACAGAAGATGATTTCTTTCTTTATCGTGAATTACACTCCATTGTGAACCTCTTTCAATGCCATCGACTCTCTGTAATTGCTATTAGTAAACTGTAAAATTGAGCTTGAAAGATATAAAGCCAAAGGGATATACTGCAGCAGCAACAAATCTGTTGCTTAAAAATATCATGAAACATATGAAGAAAATGAGATGGAGATGGATGTATAAATCTGAATTACAATCTGATTTAAGGCTATCAAATCAAGGAAATGACTAGGAAAAAAACAAAAAAACAAAACAATGATCAGGGCTCTATCTGGATTTTTTTAGCAAAATAAGCACAGAGATACCATAAAGAGATGACATGGACACATGATAAACCAGATTTCATGTGCTGAGAAATGATCATTTCTAGAACTCAGTTTAAATGAGCTAAATATGATTTAAGGCTGTCAATATGACTTAGTAGGATACCAATCTAACTCAGAAATTTGTTTACTACACGCTACGGAATGTTAACTTTGAAAGGAAACAAGCATTGTTATTGGATGTGAAACAACCTCATCAGTCATCATACAGCAGCAGCACCATGGTGATAGTACTTTGCTACTTCCTGAGTTACAAAACAAGTAAATGAAAAAGACACTTGCCCTTACTCTTAGAGCAAGTTCATTTGTGGGTCACCAGTTCACCTACCATTCACTGCTTTTTATGTGTATTTTCACTCTCTGGGTCACGGACACAGTGTATTTCGTGCCCTAGGTCTTCCTGTGTCACCCTGGGTCATTTTCTAGGTCACCCTGGTGACCTACAAGCTGACCTGGTGACACAGATCTTATTGGAAACTGTGTCCATGACCCAGAGAGTGGAAATAAACACTAACAAGCAGTGAATAGTGTGACCAAACTGGTGCACTTGCTCTTAACATCAGATTACAATTATTTACACCTCAGTTTTGGAACTCAACTATGAGTTGTTAACTGCGAAAGACTAGCTTTGTTAGAAAGCCTTAGGTATCACCTTGACGGTACCTATTTGGAGTTGTTTTGCAGCAGCCTCCAAACAAGGAAGCCCCAGCCTCTCGCCACTTCTCTATGAGTGTCTGCAAACTCTTCATTAACCGACCCACTGAATGGTCGCAATCGAAAGCACATGTAATTCAAAATACGAATTTGTACGTCTATCAAATACATAGAGATCATCTGCATATGGGTTCATTGACCCTACTGAAAACAAAACTTGAAAGACGCGGTTGACCGTTGACCCCTCCATTCGATCCCTTTATAACAAATATAACAATCAAAAATTCTGTACGAGTCGAATCAAAGAGATTGCTCCCTGGCTCATAGTTTACCAGCATCTGCATTCACCTGTATAAACTAAGTGGAGCTGATATAGGATAATGATTCTGTTGAGCTTACTAAACCTTTTAACTGTAACTTCTCCACCATATAGCAATGACTCCTTTATAAGCCTTGGCTGCTTCCCCTTCCGCAGCATGCAACTCGGTTTTCATTGAATCTCATTGCAGCTGATGTTATCTCTATTTGTCTTAACTGCACAACTTAGCCCTTGTCGACTTCTCGTTGCAATTACCATTCTCATCTTGGCACCCAAAACAAATTAATCACAAAAGACTCTAAATATGGACAAGATAAATGCAGCTAAACCTCCCAAACAATAGCCTCTCCACACTGTAACTATGGACAAGTTAATCATTCTCCTCATTGCAACCAAAACAGATTAATCACAAAAGAACTTTAACTATGGACAAGACAAATGCAGGTAAACCTCCCAAACCAATAGCATCTCCATCACTGTCCTTGCTTTTCTTTCACCCATCTTGATTTCAAGATCGACATCTGAATGATTGAACAATGCCAACCCCAAATGCAACCCCGTAGCATCTATGACTCCTCCCACATCAATTGAGTGCTTCCAATCACCAAGTCTCAACCCCAAACGCCAACCCTGATAGTGGTGTTACAAACTTCTGGACTCCCCAAATAATCTGCTTCTTAACACATAAAAAGAACCTCCACCAAGTACTAGTGAACTCAACTGGTGAAATTTATTTCCAACAAATCCGAACCTTTCATAGGTAATTAATACTCTGAGAGCTCAACCTGGCAAAATATGATAGTAAGCATTTGACTGAAAAAAGTAAAGTAAAGATATTTTAAATGACTAGTAATGAAACTGAATCCAATTTGGCTTTTGTGGTGTCATGGAACTCCATCATCAACGAGGTCTTATCAGATTTCTTTTCTTCTTATGACTGTCCTACCTCTTTCTTTATGGGATGACTTGTGAGATTTGATAGCTTGGGGGTCTATCAATTTGTTCTGAGGATTCCTCTTGTTTAATAGAACCAATGTGATAGCTCTATAAGACTAGTCCAGCAGCCACTAATTCTGTCACGAACTCTTTAGATGACCTGTCAAAGGAAGATATTCTTAAGCAGGGGTAGGACCACTAACAATAGATAGCAACTGTAATAAGTTTAACATTCAATAGATAGCAAAAAATGCAACAAAATCACACTTAACATCTTGTTAGCCACCATTCATTATGTAAGGTCTCTATAGCCATGTCCAACCAGAAAAAATGGCATACAAGTCAAGAGAGACTTGATAAATTTTACTCTTCCGCAATTTGGAGCACTATGAAAACTTTAAAAGGTATGACACATTAAATACAAGGCTATTAACTCTACGTAAGTTAACAATTCGATCTGATAGTTTTAATAGAAGGCATTATTGTCTCCTGAGCTATATTATCAATTGTATTACTATGCTTCCCTAATTGATCATGAGGAAGAAAGCATGCGGACCCTTCCATCACGACCTAATCCTAAACTCTATAAATAATCAAGGTCGACTAGCTGAGTCCACTAAAACTACTAAAACAAAAAGAGACTTTAAAGATATGGAAACATTTTGATGACACTGAAGTCTCACTTTTAAGCAGGATTGACAATTTTAAATCATGTTTCTGGCTCAAGATTCCATGCACAGGTCTTTTCTTGCCGTACTGTTCACACCGCTCACTTACTTTATGTGTATATGAAAAAAGACTAAAGAATTATAAGCATGGTATCTCTACTATGAGATATTATATCCTGTTTCAAGCATCTACAGATGACGCTAGCTATTTGAAACACAAAGCTCCTAAAAGTTGGGTGAGGCACATTTCTATCTAAGACAAAAAGCTGGGTGCCTACACTAGAACAAAGCTTCTTCCTATGACTTAGAGCAAAGAAGTGACTACATATCAATACCAAACTATCAAAAATTGCAATTATAGTAGTAAAAATGAAAAGAAAATATTCTCATTCTAGTTTTTTGATACAAATATCGTGCCATTCTTACATGAATACTCAGTGCAACTTATTGACATAAAACATAGGACATCATCAAGCCTGTCAAGTAAAAGAACAGTGTGGATAGTGGAGACAAAAGTATATCAAGTAAAAGAACTAAAATTTAATAAAAAATCAAGACTAATGCAACATCTAACAAATAATTGAAATTACCTATAGAATGGTTGACCTCAGAGATCCGCCAAAGAAACTTTCCCAAAACCCAGAATCCTCGGCATCATAATCAATTTTACGTTGTGAGTAATGACATGAAAGAATCCCCAAATTGCTACCTCCAGAATAAAGCCCATGAGCCAAGCATCTAAATAAACTCCTTAGTTGAATCAATCGCCTCCCAAAAAAGCCTTCTTCTTCTTTGGTCCCAAAACCTATATCCTAAAACTCTAAAAAAGCGTCTATGCCTCATTTATGTCACCTTTCAATTTCAAGAAAATATAAAAGCGTTTTATTCCATTAAAAGTTATCCATAGGTCTATTACATCATTCTTTAACGATCATAAAAATTAAAAAATCACAGAGCGGAAGGAAATTTAATCCCGGATCGAAGTCATTGACTGTTTGACTTTTTTATTTGTGAGTTTGACTTTTTTATTTGTGACCGTTGCAACGGCGTGTGATTAAGTTGCAAAAAAGGACAAAAAAAAAAAAGAACCGCGTTTGAAAGCGTGTGAACCAATTCCGACTCCGTTTAGGATTAGGATTAGCCTCTGTTTATAAACTCCCCCTTCATCACTCCACTCTTCTCTTTCTCAATTCTCCAATTCTCCAATTCTCTTTCTTTCTTTCCCGAAACCCTAGTTCTTTTTTCTCTCTGAAATTCTTTCCATTTCTGCAATCATGGCGACACTAAGATCCAGGCTTCCAAATCGCTCCAACAAACAAGATTTCAAGAATCGATCGTCAACAACCAACGAATCAGGTCTCCCAGTCGGGGTCAGGTTCCGTCCTACAGACCACGAACTCCTCGACTACTATCTCCACACCAGGATTTCCATGGGTGACCACTTTCACTCCGATTTCGTCGCCGATTGTCCTGATTTTTACGGCGACAATGAGCCCTGGGCTGTCTGGCAGATCTACGGCGGCGGTGAGTCCAAGAAAGTGGAGGATGAAAAGGCTCTCTATTTCTTCACCCATCGGAGAAGGCTGAGTCCCACCGCCAAGCGCTTTGATCGGAAAGTGGGTTCCGGCACTTGGAGCGGCCAGTGTTCGAAAGAAGTTGTTGACCAGGAGGATGACGGTGTTGTTATTGGGCTCAAGAGGGAGTTCAGATATGAGGGGGGTTGTGATTCTCGTCACAACGAGGCTTGGTTGATGCAAGAGTACCAGATCATTGATGATGATTCTGATATTGTACTGTGCACTTTGAGAAAGAACCCTAGAAAGGCACCACCTGCTCAGAGGAGCAATATTGTTGAAAAGAGCAGAGTTGATGACAAAAAGAGAAAGACCATTGTGGATCAACCCGGAAAGCCTAAATCGAAAAAGCAGAAAAAGGAAGATAGTTGTGATCAGGAACAAGAAGGCAGCAGTACTGTTGATCAGATGAGAGTGGAAGAGACCAGTTACGAGTTGGTTCAAGATCATGGACTGCTGCAAGTAGTGTTGCCCTATCCGTTTCAAGATGATCAAGATTGTTATTATCCTGAGTTTTATCCTGAGCTGTGTGTTGATGATAAGCCTGATTTCTTTACTATTGATGAATTACTTGCACAAACCCCAACTTGGTATGAGGGCAACAACTTCAATTTGGACACAGGAGGACCACTTCTTTGATAATCTGGTTACAGGAGCTAGGACTTTTAGATAGTTTGTTTTAATTTTTCTCTCCTACATGTATCTATGTACATTTTTTCATTCTTAAACCAGTTAATGGGTTATACACACTACTTTGTAAATGAATTTCTATTGAATGAAATCAACATCACATTGGTTTTTCTCTCTAGCTGTGCACTTGTTTTTCAATATCAAATTTGTTAACTTCGTTACTTAATTCCTATTTCTGTCACACATCAGAGTTTAACGTTCTTGTTCTGTCAAACAGCAAATATAAAGAAAAACTCCAGTTTACTGGACTCTCTGTCACCGAACTAGCTGAAATGAGATTTAAATGAATGACTGTGTTAACTGACAATTTGGTCCTTATGGATCATAGAGGTGCATCTCCAATGGAGTAGCTTTTATATTATGGAAACAGTTTAAAAATTTATAACCACAGTAGAAAAAGTAGAGATGAGAACAAAAGACACTGAGAACTGGAGATTCATTGAAATCAAGTACAAAATTTGAAAAAGAATGATTAAGTCACATTATGGCAAACTGAGTGAAACAGTTGACAGCAGGTAGGCTAACATATGGATTTGTTTCCAGACCGGAAACAAAACTAGCAAGTTGCTCTAAGGCTTTCATTTCTGTGTGGAGTGCAATGTGTAAATGTACGTATTGCAGCCCTCTCACAGCTATGATTCTCCGTGGACTGTAGTGGCTACACTAGGAAAAATTCTTAAAAGTTTTCAAAGTAGTTGCAGAAACCTGAAAATTTTATCACCCTCCAGATTGAGTCTAGTGCACTGACAGAAATATCTTGTTCTCGCCAATTCAAGATCATATATTGCAATTAAGTAATCCATATATGTCAAAAAATGTAAATTAAAATCATGTCTAAAGTGATTAGTTGAATATAGAAATATGTACCTTAATCAAATACATAGAGATCATCTGCATATAGGTTCATTGACCCTACTGAAAACAAGATTTGAAAGACACGGTTGACCCCCTTCATTTGATCCCTGCATAACAAATATAACAATGACAAATTATGTACATGACGAATCAAAGAGACTGCTGCCTCGTATCCGTTCCTGGTTCATAGTTTACCAGCATTAATTTGCATTCACCTGTAGGAACTGAAGTGGAGATAAATAGGATAATGATTGTTTTGAGCTTGTCAATTCCTACAAATGAAGATGTGGCTTAATCTCCATAGGCTGTGTTGTTTGCACCCACTCTAGGAATACATAATGTTTAATTTGTTAAAGGTAAAATGACAATTGGAATTAGTCTACTCATTTCATTTCATAGTCCCTTTATATAGGGATAGAATTACAACGGAAATATCGATTACATTAATGATACTGAATGCTGATTGAGCTGTGATTTGTAATTGCTTGATTCCCTCTTTGTCTGTTTCTTTGACGAAGACACATAATGTGTTTTTCCTTTAACACTCCCCCTTGTGCCAAGTCAAAGACAAAATGGTGCATGAGTTGTTGCCTCACTAAAAACCTTGCTAAGTAACAATAAAAACCCTGTGGGACAAAAATACACCTTGGTCAAAGGAAAAGAGCACAACGCACCTTTTACATTTGAGTATGACATGTGTGTGTTAGACTCCCCCTGATGTCTACACCTCCCCCTGATACTTGCATTAATCAAGGGAGCTTGGAAAATCTTCGCATTCCTATGTTTTTCACATGTTTCTCAAATGTGGCCTTAGGCAATGATTTGTTGAACAAATCTGCCACATTCTCCTCACACCTTACTTGATTCATTTAAATCTTGAGGAGAGACTGTTGTTGTTGATTGTAGAAAAACTTTGGCGATATCTGTTTTGTATTATCACTCTTGATATATCCTAGATTCATATGTTCAATGCAAGCTGCATTATCTTCATAAATGCAAGTAGGCTCTTCAGTGGTAGAACTCAAACCACTAGTCTCTCGAATATGTGTGATGATAGCTCTTAACCATACACACTCACGAACCGCCTCATGAAGAGCAATGATCTCTGAGTGGTTCGAGGAGGTAGCCACAAGGGTTTGCTTGGTTGATCTCCAAGATATCGCCGTGTTCCCAATGGTAAATACATAACCAGTTTGGGAATGACCTTTATGTGGGTTAGAGAGGTACCCAGCATTAGCAAAACCAACCAAAACGTCATTTGGCTTTTCAGTGTAGTGAGTGGCGTTTTCGGCATCAACATTTCCTTTAGGGATTGCAGTTCCATCTGCGGTCTCTCTTGTCTCTCTGTAGGGAAAGAACAAGCCCAAGTCAATGGTTCTTTTTAGGTATCGAAAATGTTCTTGATACTATTCCAGTGACGTTGCGTTGGCGCTGAGCTAAATCTAGCTAACAAGTTCACTGAGAATGCAATGTCTGGTCGAGTACATTGGGCTAAGTACAATAATGCGCCTATTGCACTTAGATAGGGAATTTCAGCTCCCAACACTTCTTCGTCATCTTCCTTTGGACGAAATGGATCTTTCCTTGCATCCAAACTTCGACCGATCATGGGAGTGCTAGCAGGATGTGCTTTGTCCATGTTAAATCGCCTGAGCATCTTTTGGACATACGCAGACTGGTGGATTAGTATTCCACAAACTCGGTGTTCTAGTTCAAGGCCTAAACAGAATCGAGTTTTCCCAAGATCCTTCATCTCAAATTCGGATTTCAAGTAGCTCGCGGTTTCTCTTATTTTATCAAGAGTACCTATTATGTTCATATCATCGACATATACTGCTACAATTGCAAATCCGGAACTTGTTTTCTTTATGAATACGCAGGGGCATACTTCATCGTTCTTATATCCCTTCCCAATCAAGTAGTCACTTAGACGGGTATACCACATCCGCCCGGATTGTTTCAATCCGTAAAGTGAGCGTTTCAACCTAATTGCAAACGCACTCCGTGGTTTAGAGTCACTTGACTTGGGTAATGTAAGGCCATCATGTACTTTCATATATATCTCTGAATCTAGATCCCCATAGAGATATGCAGTAACCACATCCATGAGCTGCATTTCCAGTCCTTCGGAAACTACTAAGCTAACTAAGTAGCGGAATGTTATAACGTCCATTACGGGAGAGTATGTCTCCTCGTAGTCAATTCCAGGGCGTTGTGAGAAACCTTGCGCCACAAGGCGAGCCTTGTACCTCAGAACTTCATTCTTCTCATTACGCTTTCTGATAAAGACCCATTTATGTCCTACAGGCTTTACACTTGGTGGGGTTAGCACTACCGGACCAAATACCTATCTCTTTGTCAGAGAATCTAATTCTGCCTGAATTGCTTCTTTCCATTTAGGCCAATCTGCTCTTTGTTGACATTTTGCAACAGAGCGTGGTTCGATATCATAGTGCTCTATGATTCCTTGAGCAACAATATATATCATCAATGTGTATGGAAGATCTTTCTATCAACTCATACGCACTCTCATAATCCTTTGAGATTTCTTTGTTCTCTGGAATCATTTTAAACATCAGAGTGTCCTCCAGTATTGATTCATGGACATAACTATAATCAGAGACAATCTCATGAGAGGGATTCTCTACATTGATGATTAATGGATCGGTTTGTGCCTTACTCTCCCTCTTCTTCCTTGGGTGAGTGTCAATCGAACCAAGTGGCCTCCCCCTCTTCCTTTGGGGAGCCATGGCCTCAACCACACCTCCACTAAGTGTGGTTGCAGTGCCTCTATCTGTGACACCGTGCCCCTTGTTGGGGACTTCTAACCTTGCAGGCACATTTGCAGCTGGTATATGTAAACGCATCAGGCGTCGAATCTGCTACGTTCTGAAGATCGATTATTCTTTTCACTTCACTTTCACATTGTGAAGTGCGGGGATCAAAATGAGACAGAGTCGGGACAAACCACGACAATTCCTGTCGTTCCCTTGGAAAATCCTTTTTCCTATCTCCCCCTAACGACGGGAAGACTGTCTCATCAAAGTCGCAATCCGCAAATCTAGCGGTAAAGAGATCGCCTGTCAAGGGTTCCAAATAGCGGATAATTGTTGGGGATTCATATCCAACATAAATACTTAATCGTCTCTGAGGACCCATTTTGGTGTGCTGTGGAGGCGCAATAGGCACATATACTGCGCAACCAAATATGCGTAAGTGTGAAATGTCAGGCTCATATCCAGTTACCAACTGGTACGCAGAAAATGGTTGGCTAGCAGTGGGTCTAAAACGAATAAGTAAACCTACGTGCAATATTGCATAACCCCAGGCAGATATAGGCAGGTTGGTGTGCATAACCAATGCCCTAGCCACCATCTGTAGTCTTTGATGGTGGCTTCTGCGAGACCATTTTGTGCATGCACATGGGGTACAGGATGCTCTACATTGATCCCAATAGACATGCAATAATCATCAAATGCTTTTGATGTAAACTCTCCAGCGTTATCAAGCCTTATAGACTTGATGGGGTAATCAGGGTGGTGAGCCCTTAAGCGTATAATCTGTGCTAGGAGTTTTACAAATGCAGCATTTCTTGTGGATAATAAGATGACATGTGACTAGCGTGTCGAGGCATCCACCAGAACCATAAAGTACTTGAATGGTCCGCATTCTGGATGGATAGGTCCACAGATATCTCCTTGTATCTTTTGTAAGAATGGAATGTTTTGTTTTGTTTTGTATCTTTAGCATAGGAAGGTCTCGATCCTGTTTTTGCTAAAGAGCAGGCTTTGCAAAATGATTGATGTGCCTTTGAAATAGTCAATGAGGCATAATGGGGGGGAGGTAGTGCTTCTGGCACTTCAGAAGGCAATGACTGCATTTGAGTAATACTATGACCGACACCTTGCAGTGTGGCGGATTTTCCTCCCATTTTATTTCTCACTCGAAAGAAGGGATGTCCGTGTGAGTTCTTTAAAATACGGATCATCATGTCACGACTGAGGTGCCCTAGGCGGTCATGCCAAAGCCTGTATGAGTCAGTGTCCCACATTTCATTGTTAGTGACATCATATGATTCAATGATCCGAATCGTAGTGAGGTACAGTCCACTAGATTGACTCATAAGTTTCTCTAAAATGCGTTTCCTTCCACATTCATTAGAGGTAATATAAGGGTATTCAGTTCCATTCTCACAATGTGTTTCTACATGATAATCGTTGGCACGAATATCTTTGAATCTTTAACAAGGTTCGATTAGCTCTCGGTGCATACAGAGCATCTGTGACATTAAATATATCTCATATTCTTTAGAGTATTTCTATGTTAGGTAGAATGATAATCTTTCCATTCAAATAATTTTTTCTTTTTCTAGATGTATTGCTTTACATCTTTATAGTGCGATTTCGAGCCATGTAAATATGTGTAGTAAATAAATTTGAATAAATTCAGTGCTTCAGAATAAAATTCATATTTATTGATAAGTCAACGATAATCAAATCAAGGTCATGTTCATAAATCTAATTCATCAAACCATTATTGAAATAAAATTTAAGACCAAGTAGTAGTCTAATTAAAAATGTGGCATTATGTCTTCACAACTGTCTTTGGAAAATAAAATGAATAAAACAGATTAGTCAAGATTGAGAGCATCCATCGACTTAGCAAGTTCCTCTTTGCCATTGAAGTCTGCAACTGTAAGGTTGACGTCTAGGTCATAACCTCCTTCTTCCATATAGTGAGTCTCTTGTTCTTTAGACTCTCTATACCTCTTGTAATTAGCTGCTGCTCTGTTGCTTGCTTGGCAATTCTTGTACCGATGCCCAATGTCTCCACACCTATAGCATGGTTCATTGTCAACTCTTTCCTTTTGCATCTTGTGTCCATGATCCCCATGTCCCTTTTCACGTGGTGCATTGTTGCCACTTGGGTAGGGATTAACACGTTTAAACCCCTTTGCATTAGAGTTCTTTCCACCTTTCATTTTTCCATAATTAGCCTCGGGAATTTTCTTTATCCCAGTGGGCCTGGCATTGTTGTTCAAGAGAATCTCATTATGCCTCTCAGCCACTTGCAGTAGGCTGATCAACTTATTGAAGGTTGTGATTCTTTTGTTATCATACTCCAGCTTATACTGGTTCGCTAGTATAAGCGCTGAAGTAGGAAAAGTGGAAAGAGTCTTGTAGATCATATCATCTTCTGTGATTTCCCTTCCACAGAAATTGAGACGTGCCTTTAAGCGCAACATGCCCTTGTTGAAGTCATTGACCTTTTTATAGTCAAGCAAGCGGATTCCATTCCACTGAACAGCCAGTTCTAGGAGCAAAGTGTCATGAATGTTCCCAAAACGTCCCTTAAGGGTATCCCACAGTTCTTTGGGTGTCTTCAACTGAAGGTACTCCTAGCGTAGGCTAGGATCAATATGTTTCCTCAAAAGCATTAAGGCATTTGCTTTCACCTTATCAGACGGTCCATTGTCTTTGGGGTCAGTGGGAGTTTTGATGGCGGCAGTGTATTCTTTTGCCACAAAAGCAGTTTCTACATCGGAAACCCAACGGTGGTACTCAAGTCCTTCTGAGTCCAAAATGTCAAACTCAGGTCGAGTTGGATCAGCCATCTATATAAAACAAGAGAGAAGATATAAACTACGCAGTCATAAAGACATCCACGTAAATTATTTTCCAATCGTATGAATTAGATTTCAAGACCAAGATTCGCAATGGTCACATTTTTTTTTCCGATGCTATGTGAAAATACTTTATCACAGTAAGTGTGTGTATAATGCGCATGAATTTTCATTATCATGGCAAAATGGAATTTTATATGTTGCATTACAAAAATAACTATAACACATTTAATAATAAATGAAACATAGCATATAAAAATAAATTACATGACATGCTCAAATTGCACAAACATACAACGAAATATATGCTGCATATAATAATAGTAATAATATATCATGCGTAAAATAAAATATAAACAATAGCATAATATAAAACATGCGTAGGCATAATTTATAAAAGCGTAAATAAAATAAAAACATGCTCAAAATTGCATAAATAATAAAGTATAAAACATGCTTAAAAATAGTAGACATAAATGAAAATCACATGCTTTAGATTCCACAAATATATATCACATATATAACAAGCAATAAAATAGCATGCTCAAAAATAAAATAAAAAATTCTAATTATAAATAATTAAATATACCATAGTATGAAAATAAAAGAGAACATACTTGGTGTCGAGAAAAACAATCCTAACGCACGCGCGTGTTGATGCAGGCGGGCGTAGCGATGTTTATTTTTTTTCGGGTTCTGCTGGGCCTGCTGATTTGTTGGGCTGCAAGGCCTGTTTTGTTTTTTTTTTTCGTTTCTAGGCCGCACAAAAATTATTATTATTATTATTATTATTATTTTATTTATTTTTTGGCCGGGTCCCTTTTCTTTGGGCCTAGTTTTTTTTTTTCTCTTTTTTTTCTCTTCTTCACGTCTTCTTCCTCTGGTTTGTTGGTTCTTTACAGATGGTGGCTGCGAGGCTAAGGAGCGGCTAGGCGAAGCTAGGAGCAGAAGGCCGCGCGCTAGTTGCTGAGGCGAGCTAGGCAGCGGAAGGCTGCGCGGGGCTGTTAGAATCTGCGTAGGTGGGCAAGGCACTGGGGCCCTGGCGGGTGGGCTACTGTGCAGGGCTTCGCCGGTGAAGGGCTGGCGCTGCAGGTGGGTTGTGAGTGCGCTGCAGGTGGGTTGTGGTGGGCTGGGATCGAGTAGAGGTCGCCGGGGAAGATGGATGCCGGTCTGGACGGGAAGAAGAACAAGAAATTTTTTTTTTTGATGGCGGCAGAAAAGATGTAAAAGTTTTTTTTCTTCTAGGGTTTTGGTTTTTTTTTTGACGGAAAGAAACTAGAAAACTAGGTTTTTTTTTTTCTTTGGCTATTGACTCTGAGCGTACTGATAACGTGTTAAAGGTAAAATGACAATTGGAATTGATCTACGTATTTCATTTCATAGTCCCTTTATATAGGGATAGAATTACAACGGAAATATCGATTACATTAATGATACTGAATGCTGATTGAGCTGTGATTTGTAATTGCTTGATTCCCTCTTCGTTTGTTTCTTTGACGAAGACATATAATGTGTTTTTCCTTTAACATAATTTTTATTTTCGAACTTGCCTGGACTTCATTTCACAATGAATTACACTTTCAAATGGTGCAGAGTCAATCTTCAATTGAATGACTTTATCATTGGAAACACTTACCATTATTACATCCAGATGCTTACATTATAAAATTCAACAGAAATGCTTCATTCTTGTTATCTAGATGCATATCCATGAATGACACCACAGGCCAAACCCCAGCAACCAGAGAGTACACTTTTCGGGTCTGAGTTACCTTAAAACAAAAGTTCTGAAATTCTAATTACACGGGGGCCTTATAATACGTACACTTACAACAAATGTTAGGAAGTCCATTAGTGCAATACATACTATAAAAAGCTCTCACGTTGATAATATATCTAGAACTGCAGAAACCCCAACTATAAGTAAAAATCAGCATATGTGCATAGACACACGTACACTTAAAATTTAACAAACATGGAAATGTATAAACACACATTAAGCCAATTTTTGTGTCCAGAATTTGGTGCTATGTTGGCATTGTGGCGGAGGTGCGAGCATTAATGAATCATCCACAGACAGTAAATTACATTGTTCCTGATTTCTCTGTATGTTCAGACTTCACAAAATAGGTGTTAGATTCAGAAGTGGTGGGTATGTCAGTTACTTGAGAACCACTTTATTGCACAATAATGTGAAATTGTGAATATAAGGAGAATACAAAGGATTTGGGCTGCCTTCCTTCTCCATACGACCCACTATATGACAATGCTCTTTCATTCACTCTGACTCCAAGAGTTCAAGCTCCTCTTCTTGCAGGTCATATTCATCAAATTTTGCAAAGTAAGCTCTCTGCTGTTCAGTTGAATCTCGTGGCAAGGTATACTCGGAAACTCTTTTCCATCTCCTACAACATGCTGCTTCTGCAACTATTAAATGCAGAATAAAAGACAGTGAGTATAAGTGTATAACCCAGATGCTATTTACTTAAAACAGAAGAATACAATGTTCTTTTATATATAACACTGAACAAATGATTGCACAAATCATTTCCCAAGACGGACTAAAAGTAAAAACAAATACCTTTAAGTGAGGAGACATTTCTTATATAGACTAATATTTTTTAAAAGCCATGAACAAATGCAATATCATTAGCATGAACATCACAGAACAGGAAATGGCATGTCTTCAATTGGGAAAAATAAAAGAACAAGAATAAGATAAGTAATAATATCCACAGTTCCACACAAATAGAATGTCTACAAGCATGAAGTAAACAACCTCAGATCACTGGAAGTTATTGCTACACTAAAAAGCATCAAACTGTAAATTTACAACTTACTATTCAAATCACACAAGGCATTACAACCAATGACTATCTTTATCGAACTCTCATATTAGCAATCTTAAACCCCATTTTATATAACAACAGAAATGAGACAATACAATATTCCTGATCTTCAGTGCAGGAGGGCAACCAAAGAGAAACTATGTCTTCCTTATCTTTAATCATTTTTTTGAAATATCTACTGACCAAGGCTCATACACCTCAGCGTTAGTGGTACCTATACTTCCAAATTCAGAATCTATTGTTCAAGCTCGAAGACTTTTCAAATAAATGGCATATAAGAAAATTATACACAAGAGTTGATAGTTCTATCTAAGCTTTGTATCAAGTTCTAACCAAGTCAAACAGAGTACTGTTAACCAAAAGCAACAAACAGCAGCAAGTTGGTAATGGTTTCAAGAATTGATGAATAGAAAAGAGCAGCAAGTTGCTACAAACAGGTGAACACCAAAAAAATTAAGAAGGTCCATCTCCTTTTCCAGATCCTAGATTAAGTAATTCATTGCTTAATGTTAAGTACGGAAAGATGAAATCAGAAACCAAGATTCCCAGTTATAATTGAAAGTTCGAAACCAGAAAACCCAACCCAATCCAAGTGGATGAAAAAAAAAAAAATGAAAAAAAAAAAGGCAAAGCAGAGAAACTGCACAAGTTGATAATGCTATGTCGAATGGCTAACTACAGATACATACTATACTTTAGATATCAGATTTCTACGACGTTAGACTTATACTTCTCGCAGTGATATCCTCGTGAGAGCTTTACCTGCTGAATGGGATAACTCTTCGACTGCAATGCTACAAAAGAAAATCTACCTGCTGCTAAGATCTTCGCCATATACATGGATCAAGCAGCTCTTGTCTGCAATTTGAAGTTTTTCATTCAGTTCGGTCTTGACCTGCTCATCTTTGTCCTCAAAAATACTTATTAACTCATTCTGCAACCAGAATTAATGCCTTTAACAAGTATGGAAAAAAAAGAAAAGATAAATTGCAGTTCAAATGATACAAGAGTCTATCAATCATAGTATGTTCTCAAGATCGCCCACGATGCATACTGATAACAGTGTGAAACTAGCAACTAGATTCTAAGTCAAATTTCCTGCCAAAAAGAAAGACATCAAACACAGAGAACTTGCGTTGTGGCTAACTACTTCCATTGTGAAAGACAGTCTTTTACCTTACCTGTTTATGAAACAAATCAAATTCATCTAAGCTAAGACTCTAAGAGAACCATCGCTGTTGGTATCAAAAAGCTTCATCATCTCGCATGCATCTTCTCCTGGGCACCAACCTATTCCATAACTTCCATAAGTTCCTTAATGATTGTCTTACCATCTCCATTCTTGTCAATAAAGCAGAATAATCTATCAATCTTACTTTGCTCAGTCTCAATGCCTTCATAATTTGCGGATGGAAGATCGAAACGTGAAATATGCAAGTTTAGCAGCAGCCATCATTATGGCCTTGACCAGCTTTCCCACATCAAGTGATTTTATCATTCTATACTTAACAAGCCTTATCTGGCTCTGTAAGACCACTGTCCGAGCTTCTGCTAATATTTCCATCACCTGATCGAGTCCTTATTTTATTTCCATCTAAGGCCTACTGTTGCTACAGTCACTAACATCAACTTTCCTGTGTAAACTCCTATACCCATGCATTAGGCCTGGCAAGGTAGTCTCCAGTCCTGCGAGGCATCTCTTTCCAGAAATATCAAAAACTTGGCAAGTCCTAGTGTCACGCCCCGAATTTTAAAATAAACATTCAAAATCCGAAACATGAAATTTACCACAACTCAAAATAATCATCCTGAAAATTTCTTTTCTTAACAACTTCACCACCCGAAAAGAAAATCAAAACCAAATTTAGTCTCGGTTAATTATTACAACTTAAATCCAAAATGAACTGTAAAGCTCTAAATGAGCGTACACACCTCACTACTAAATGAAATAACAAAAACTGCTGTACACCTAAGCAGCTCGGTCACCTCCCTGGTCATCCTGACCTGCAGGAATATCCGCTACACCATTTGAATAGTGTACCGAGATTGCAATAACACAAAACCCGGTAAGCTAATGAAAGCTCGTAGGAGTAAAAGGAAAGACTGTTGTTTAATTTAATCATAATCAATTCTACTCAAGTCAACACTCAACCGTTTCCACAACCACGAAGTACTAACAATCTCAATCAAATACCAAATCAATAAATCAAGACAACCCCAACTCACATATTTCTTCACAAAACCTCAACATCGTATTTATAAAAATACGATACATGACAGACTAGAGCTCTAACTAAATCGTAGCCCGTCACCTGGCCTAGGTTATGGCATCCGACATATTTATCATTATCGTATTTCATCAATATGTATATTTATATACATATTTAGAACGTCCGACAATTTCACATACTCAATCAATCGTATCCCATCATCCACCCAGGATTAGAGCGTCCGATTACCCCACACAGTTCACTACGTCGACCCTAAACCCACAATGAGCACAACATATAATATCACATACTGAAATCAACCCAACCAAGATTCACCATATTATTATGAAATTATACAATTGAAATATAATCAATTCATCAATTCAACTCAATCATATCATCACTCAACAATCCACTCATCAATATATATTTTCCACGTAAATATATATATACGTAATCATCCACTCAGGAATGAATACTAATACCATCAATAGTTCACACAATAAAATCGTAAAATTCATTTGTATAATTAAAATTCATTTTACTTACCTATGGACCGTGGTGATTCAAGTCCATGAAATTTTAAAACAAATATTTAATCCGAAAATATTTTTCACACAATTACCAAAAATAATTAAATATAAAACGCTCTGTTCGTAATATGAACCACGTGAGTTTTACTCACCTCGAAATTCCCGCTACGTCTTCAATACAAATACAATTAACGCCGAAATAGCCCACTCAAATACAATCCGTCAATCACCTAATCAAATGTGATTCGAATTTAGCCAATAATTTCAAAACATAGTTGAACTACCATTTAACGGTCGGATTCAAATTTACAATAAAATCCGACGAGCGGATTCTTACGAATCGCTCCCCTAATTACTGTTTTGCACATATACGAAGATCCAACGGTCGGATCTTCGCCCATGACCACACAAAGCCTTTGGGATAGTCATATGATCATCATATCAAAATTATAAGTTCATCCGACGGTCCTCATTGCACAGATCATAAATCTAACGATCGAAATCTCAAAATTCATAACTAATTCATACGATATCCGAAAAATACGTAATACGCCAAAATGATCGTATTGGAACATAGAATCATAAAATGAATAGAAACCAAATTTTAGACCTCCGGAGGTGATCGGAAAGGGCCACGGGAGTTAAGGACAGAGCAGCCGCCGACCACCACCAGTGGTGTCGGGGCCAAGCTTGTCCTCTTCGTTTCATCATTCTGAGTAACTTTGATAACTAGCACAAGACCAAGAAACGATGGGAAGGGATCGAAAAGTACCAATTACAGTCGGCGGTCGGAAATTTTCCAGAAACCGGCGAGCTTGAAAACCGACATGAAAACTGCAACCTCACGTCTCGATCCCTTCTGGAAACTTGTTCAGAACTTCCTTGCGAACTCAACAAGCCAAGAATCACAAGAAACGATCGTGTATAGCTCGAGATATTTGGATTGAAAGTTGGTTTTTCGATCGGCACGGGGTCGAGCTCCGACGAATGTGAAAACTTTCGACCCAATTCCGGTCCTTCTTGGTGCTTGTAGAGGAAGTTGAGGCGAGCTCAATGAGCCAAGAATCAAGTGAAATGGTGGTCTGTAGCTCGAGATATCGAGATTGAACCGAAAACAAATCTTTTCGGTTCGGGCCGTGGCGCCGCCGCTGCCGGCCGTGTCGCGGCGCAAGGCTGCCTCTGGCAGCTGCGCAAGGTCGAGGCGAAGCTCTTGGAAGTGGTTGCAGCGCGAGAGATGGCCGGAGGAGAGGATGGGAGCACGGTGAAGCCATGCTCTGTTTTTGGCTTTCTGCCGAGTGAGAAAAACGCGAGAGTGAGAGAGAGAATGAACAGTTCCTTTCAAAAAAGGAAGGGAGGCCGGTGGAAAAAAAAAAAGGGTTTCCAAAAATTTCTAGGGTTTTTTCTATATATACAAGTTTCGGAAAATCTTTTAAATTCAATAACTAATTCAGAAAAAATCCTATCTTTGTGTTCCGCACGTATACGGACTCGTATCGACGAGCTCTACAACTTTCATGGAGGAAGTTTCTCCAAATTTTGCACGTAGAAAAAGTCGATTTCTAAAACTGAGCATTTCGAGCTTTTCGTTAAAATAATTGTTTCGAACCTTCGATAATTCAAAAAGTGAAATATTATCGAACAATATTCGTGAAATCGCATAATAATCGTTCAACACAATTACTCGAATTTAAAATGAAAATTGCGGGTATTACACCTAGGCTCCAATGGACCAATACGACTCACAATCCCAGCACATCATTCTACCTGTTCTGGCTTCCTATTATCCTACAAGAGCTTCAATTCTTCATGGTGCTATACACGCTCTGATGTCAACCATTGACTAATATATGCATAACCAGGCCTGCCAATGAGGGAGCAGCTTTCAAGCTGTAATATACACTTGCCAAAAGGCTTACTTCCAGTCTAATGACTCGATCCTCAACCACGTATCCACAAAAAAGATAGCAGGAATGAGGAAACAAGTACTGAAATGACATCTACTGAACCTTTTGGACAATGATAGACCTGCAAATGTGTTCAGATTAATTGACATCTGGGAAACTAAATAACAACTAAATATCAACATAAAAAAACCACCTGAGTTTAATTAACTAAAGCAATAAGGTTGTTTTCCAGAAACAGGCACAAGGTCATCTATGCGCTATATCATTTACCTAAATCTTACATCACATTAACTAGTAGGGCTCCTCATTTAGTAGGAAATATGAAATATATAATATTTGGATGTGGATTGTCATATATTCCATTAAATTGATTAAAATCTAATATATATGATGCTCAACATGATCAAAAATTATTGACTATATAGGGCCTTAAACCTGAAACTAACTTGTCAAGACCTTTCATCACATTTGCATTGTAAACTATGTACTGCTTTACGTGAACTTCCTAGTCAGCGGCATGCATATATTGTATATGTTCTTCAAACCAATTTAAAGTTTTCTTTGCCGAACTTTATTGCGCTCTAAAGTCTAAATTTATAATTGACTGCAAGGATAGAAAAGTCCCTACAAACCACTATCTTGAATTTTATAATGCTCAAATGAAAGTGAAGGTTTGTAATCTAGAATTGGGGGCTGTTGCAGAAACATATAGCTGAGTCATCTCAAACCTTCCGCAAAAAGGGCATACTTCCGACGTAAGACACAATATCAAATTCAGAAGAGGAAAGATAAACAAACTCATGAATCAACATTCAAAACTCAAAAGTGATCTTCTGGCTGTCGAAAATATTTGATAAAGATCTTGCACTAATAATGCATAGAGCCAAATACCTTCTAATTCATACTCCTAATCCCAGTAGAGGTCGAATTGTCCTAGTTCGTAGTATCGACGGAGTTGACATAATTATCTATAAATCGAGGGAGACGAGAAATATCTTTGCAAACAAAAATTATTGCTTGATCTTTCTTCTGCAAGTTCTGCTCACTCTCAATTTTAAACGAGTTTGAAACGATGATCGAGGTAAGTTTTCTCGTAGATCTCTTAATTTTGTTATTATGATCGTGTGTATCATTTGGTTATTCATGTGCTTCGTGAAAAGGTACATTGATTTGGATTTTTATTGATTGAATTTTTATTTGTTTATCCTCTCAGATTGGAAAATTTTGCCTAAACACCTTTTAGATTCGGTTGTAGAGCGATTAGTGTCACCTTCCCACTATTTACGATTCAGTGTTGTGTGTAAGTCGTGGCTAAAAGATTATCAAGCCCAATTCTCAAAAATGATGGTTCCAGTGCTCTTGATTGCCTCTGACCAAGAAGATACATGGAATGTGTGCAATGTGATAGAGAATAAGGTCCTTAATATGCAAATTAGGATGCCAAAAAAAACAATATTGTTGGTGTTCAAAGGGGTGATTAATTTCGGTGGAGAAAGATTTTTCAGTAACCTTGATAAATTCGTTCTATAGCCTGGAAGTAGTAGCTTGAAGTAGTAGCAAAAAAGAAAATTCAATCATTCGCCTTCCTAGATTATCAGTTTCAAAACCGTGGAGATGGTCAGGGAAATATGACTATTATGTGTTCAAATCTATAATTTCATCGGAGTGACCGGACCAATCTTAGATACAAATGACTGTATTGCTGTCCTCGTATACGGGAATTTCGTCGAATGGCTTTTATTAGGCCAGGCTTGGCAAAGATGAAATTAAACAACTTTAATTGATAACAAGCGGGTGGTAAATAAGAAATCATTCACTTTGAAGACACATTTTACGCTGTTGATATCTGAAATAAGCTTTCATGTTTTGAGAGTACTTTGCAATGCAGCGCAGAGATAAAATCATGTTGAAGGATATCAACATTGAGTGTGACTCTTCAAACTAAGGTTTAGTTCTAAAGTTGTAATAGCAGTGAAAATTCTAGATTTTCTAATTATATTCGAATTTTATTTCCTTGTATGACAAGATTATGTACTTTGTAAATCCCTATATAAAGGGCTCTTATTATCAATAATAGAACACATGATTCTCTCATCAATCTCTCTGAAAATCATATTTGCTACATCCGTTTGAACACAATATTGGAATGGCCAAAGAGAAGAATTATCTTGGGATTTCAAATGACAAGGAAGCATATATTCATGGTTAGATGGTACTATGAATATGTATATGAAGATGAAGATTCAGAAGAATTTGAACGTGTGATAACTGGATTCAAAATTTTTTGATTTATTTGTCATGCCCCGAATTTCAAATAAAGATACTCGAATTTGAAACGTGAAAACTTAACCAAATGCCCGAAATACTTAGAAAATTTTTCAAATAAATCTGAGCAACAACAAAATGTCAATAAAGACTCAATCACTTAAGTCGAATATCACATTAACAAGTGTTTACAAAACTCAAGAGAACTTATATACAAATATACACGCTCGCTAGGAGCATACCAAAAACAGTAGTACACTAACAAAAATAGGTTCTGAACCTAACACTGCTGCACTCCTCACCTCGATCTCAACCTTGGTGGTCCTGACCTGCAGGAAGAACCGCTAGCTACACCATGGAATAATGAACTGGGATTGCAAACAACAAACTCGATAAGCTTTCGAAGCTCGTATGAGTAATCCCAATTAAAATGACTCACGTCACGCATGCTTATAATTTCACAACTTAAGAGTAATTAAAGCAATCCAAAACAACTCCATAAAAATAAGAACTCAAGTCCCTCAATGGACGATAAAAGAAGGACACCACCTGACCTTTCATTAAAAACGCGTACTCATGGGCACCAAGTAACCCACATGATACTCATGCAATAACATGACTGACAGACTAGAGCTCTAACTATATCACAGCCCATCATTTGGCCAAGGTTACGGCATCCGACATGCTTGTCACTAATCATAGTCCCTCAACATAGTTTAGAACATCCGATTTGTTTACTCAATCTAGCCCATCACCCGATAAGGGTTGTGGCATCTATTAAACTCAAAGAATCGTAGCCTATCATCCATCTAGGATTAGAGCATCCGATACCCTCATACCGGTCACTGCATTGACTCTAAATCCATAATCGAGCATACATGATAACTTTCACATCATAAGATCAACAATTCATTATTCAACACTTTAATGCGGAAAGAAAAGCTTGAATAATAATCAATCCATTTTCAATCATTTCATCACTCACTAACACGCTGATCAATATATGTATATATATATATATACCACGTAAATATATATACACACACGTAATCATTCACTCAGGAATGACCACTAATACCAACTACAGTTCGTACATATTAAAATTGTTAAATTCATTTTATACTTAAATTCATTTTACTCTACCTGTGAACCGCAGTCCTATGAACCGTAATCGATCAAGTTCATATATTTGAAAACAAATCTTCATTTATGAAAACGATTTCACAATTATCAATTAATTAAGTAACTCGATTCATAAATGAACCACGTAAGATTTACTCACTTCAAAATCCTGTTGCATCTTCTTAACAGCTCAAAATAAGATTCACAATTGTCCGCCAACTCAAACCGTCAATCACCTAACCAAATACGATATTTATCTTAACACACAATTCATAAAATGCACTTATACAAAGATCCAGTGGTCGGATCTTCATCCGTGAACACATAAAGCATCGGGAAAGTCTTATGATCATTATATCAAAATTACAAGTCGATTAGATAGCCTGATCCTCACGGATCACAAACCGAAGATAACGAGTAAAACGGTAAATCTAGCATGCATCAATTTTTTCCAAAATGACCTTATAATATATCAACACAATCGTATGGACACGTAGATGAATAAACTGAAAACAAAACACAAAAATAAGTCCGGACTCGCTGCCACGCATCGTTGGCAGTGGGCGGTCAACGCTAGGTCAAGGGTAGGGGATCAACGTCGGTCAACCACCGCCTATGGAGGATCAGGCCATACCAACATGTTCATATTGAAGAGAGAAGCAACTTTCATACCCGAAGCTAAAGGAGAAGAGGTCTAGATCATCCTAGATCAAGCTTGGAATTTGGAGGCCTTCTGATCATGTTTCTAGATTCAACCAGAACCGTCGACTTTCAACTCTTGATCTTTCGCTTCATAGGTAAAATCGTGATGCGAGGCGGGTATGAGGATATTCTAGAGGAAGAGACGATCCCAGAACTGTGAAAAATTCTGCTAGTAAGTCACCGGAGATCGGAAAACAGGTGGGATCCTGATTGTACCATTGAGACAACCTTCGATATCCTTCTGGGCTGTTCCACCGGTGAAACCCAACACTAGGGATCAACAGCGAAGGTGAGGTGCGTCAGTCCATGCCAGGTCCGTCGTTGCTGGTTTCCGGAAAACGGAGATGGTTCCGGGTCAGGTCACCGTCGGGTCACGTGGGTGAGGTGGGAGAACAGAGTGTTTCAGGGGAGGAAAATGAGATTTTTGGAAATTCTGGGATTTATGAAAATGTCTAGAATATTCATATATTTATAAAATTTTTCCAATTTTCAATCGCTCATAGCTTCTTCATAGAACTCCAATTTTCACGTTCCACATATACACGAATTCGTATCAATGCGCTCTATAACTTTTGTGAATGAAGTTTTCACATAATCTAAACGTATGAAAGTCGAACTTCATAACCCCCCTAAAACGTGTATTTCAAATAATTAATTATCCGAAATAATTTCGCTATATCCTCGAACCACAGAATCCTACTAACGAATACTTTATTAATTTCAGGAAATTCTGAGAAATTAATAACGAATTTTCAGGGTATTACATTATTTTTTACAAATGTGAGTGGATAGAGAAAAGCTCTTTAGGTGATGTTGCACTCTTCACTGGGGATAACTCTTCAGCTTCAATCTTTTATGAGTTTCAGTCGAATTGCATATATTTGAACCATGATATTACCCATGATGCTGCACTAGATGAGTGGCCAAGCATAAAAAACATAATTCTTCAGAATAGGGGTCATCATTTGGCCTTTCGGCCCTAAGCTTGCACCAAAGCCTAACCAGCCCATAGGGCCGAAGCCCGACTCTGCTTTTGCATTAGAGCGAGACAGCCCTACCCTTTCTCAAATAGGATAAGGTATGTGCCATGCAAATTGAGTCCTAATAATTTTCCATTCTTTGTATTTAATTTAATATGTTCTCTTTTTTCTATAATATACAACTTATCTATTTCTTTATAATTGATTTAGTAAGCTTTATTTTATTTAATTGAGAAATTTTAAATCCACACCCCTAACTACTTAATACACATCTTTATTATTTTATATTTCAAATTAGATTTTACAAGGGCATCTATGTATTAGAAGAAGAAAAAATTGAATCACGCATTTCTATGTCTCTTTTTTTAAACCCTATACGTTGCAATACATCTTTCTTTTCCGCATTTCATCACCTAAATTTCGACTATGGACATGAAATTTGAAGACCTCGTTCAACAATCTTCAGTTGAGATATGTATTCTTCATCTTGCATTGAATACAATTCAACGTAATCTCGAGAGCTATCTCATTGAGATTCACAGTCGTTTTGGAGGTGGTAGCTAGTAAGTTGTGAGAGTGAGAAGAGTAAGAAAGCAAAGCATTAGGTGTTTTTTTTCCTGTCCTATCAGTTTTTAGTTTTCGTCTTGCGTAACATATTGAACATGTAGTGCATGAAAGTGTAAATTTTGTCGACCATATTCAAAATTTAAATTTTGAAGGATTTGCAAATGTTCAAAATTTTTTATATTTTCAAATTCCAATTGATTGATGTGGTAATGGAGTTGGGATAGACCAAAATTTCCAGCAAAAAATAGAAAAAAATATGTAAAATAAAATTATGAAATCTCAATATACTAATATATAATAATCATATTAAATAATAATCTTAATATAGTCAAATAATATGATATTTCATGATTTTAGAAATTAAGGGTATTTTAGGTCATTTGGGTTGTGTATTAGAATGAAAAATTAAATAAGTGGTGTATTGAGTACGGGGTGTGTATTAAGAAAATAGGGGTGTGTATTTATAACTCCTCTTTTTGTTTCCTTTCTTAAATAACAATTAGTTTTCGGAGATTTAGAGAGATAGTTAATTAAATATAATCACTTTAACTAATATTTATAAATGTTATAAGTTAATTCCAATATATATTAAATATGATCAACAACAAAAAAATGAGGCTTGTATTACCTATAAAACTATTAAGCCACATTTTAAAAAATAAAATAAAATAATATTTCTCTTTTTGTTAAATAAAATAAGGTCATTTTCAACCCATTTCGGCCCTATTTGCCCTATTTGGAAGGCCCGCCTAACTCGGGTCTAGTGGCTCGGGCCTTTCGGACGAGTAAATTAGCATATTCAAGCGCCGACCTGACTCTAAATTTTGTTAACTTTGACTAGCCCCAGCCCGGCCCTACTCTAAGCCCTAAAACTTAGGGTAGGGCCTGCCCTAGCCAGGCCCATGATGATCCCTACTTCAGATTTTGGTGTTTATGATGTCAAAACTCAAAGCATTTCACAGCCTTATGGTGTGCATGCTACCAGTCTGGTGAAGAATACTAAATGCCCACCTATGTGGATTATGCCAACTTTTCAACTATGAAGGACAAAGTTTTGCTCAAAACTCAAAGCACTTCACAACCTTAAAATTTTTGACTAATATCTTTTTTTGAAAATCTTTCTGTCGGTCTTCCCCACGCCCGTTATTACAACAATCTTTTCACTCAAGTCTTTCCAAAAAAACACAATAAGCGCAGAGTATTTTGTTTTAGCTATAGAGGGGCCTGGGTTGGGAAATGCTCCATTGATAGATTGAGTTTGATGGGAAGAAGATCAAGATCAAAATTACATACGGCATATAAGGATTTCGGATAATAAAATTTACCTTTTTTCTTATGAGTTACATACTGTTCCACGTAATTGTGAAGCTATAAGGTATCATACCCTGGGGATTACAAAATAACGAAAAAGTAAAAGTGACCGAGATGCGAGGGAAAAATTTTTGTTTAACATTTTCGGAAAGGGCACTTATTTGTTCGTTTACGAGGCTTAGCACGAAATCATAAATAAACTCTACCGACGATTGCCAACTACAAGTCTCCACCGCAACTTCACTCACAATTTAACTAAATAAAAACCAGTAATCCTGGAATAGAAAATTAGTTCAGGAGATCACCAAAAAACAATCTAAAATTATAATAATCCCTACATATAGTTTAGTTTAGGAGATTACATTAAAATCGATCAATTTAGAAAACAGTAATCCCTGCATATAATTTAGTTCAGGAGATTATGAAAGAAAACCTAGTAATCTAATAATAGAAAACAATACACAATCATCCATTGATAACACCAATTACCATAACATCAGTCACTCAACAACAACCCACATCATTAACACAAAATCATCACATAGATCATCACACAGGTCATCACACAGATTGTCACATAAAATTATTTCCTCATTTTCAACAATCTCAAAATAATAACGAAATCATTTTCCAAATATTGTTCTCTCAACTCGAAACCATGCATAACCAAAAGCATACAACTTCTTTCAAAACTCAAAGCCGACAAACCGTCTATTCTTTCTAAAACCATTATATTGCACAACAATAGTGAACTCCACACAAAATTCCACCAAGATATATATATTTCCTGTAAATATATAAATACGTAGTCATCCGCTCAGGGATGCCACTAATACTAACTATAGTTCACACATAGAAAACCCATGAAAATCATTTTTATAATAAAACTTCATTTTATTTACCCATAAACCGTGGACAATCAAGTTCATATAATTTAAAACAAATATTTACTTTCAAAAAAGATTTCACAATTTAACAAATCATTTTAAATAGTTAAGTAACTCCGTTCATAAATGAACCTCGTGAGATTTACTCACCTCTAAATCCCACTACGTCTCCTCTTACAGTAGAGATAAAGAACCGAACACTCTCCGTCACTCTCCTTCATAAAGCGGTTATCGTTCGAACCGAGCATTAGAACCAAAAACCGAAGATTTCGTCAATTGAGACAAAACTTCCTCCAAGAGCTCTCAAGGTCTCCGGAACACTTCTAGGATCAATTTATCAAAATTATACAATGATCCAATGGTCGTATTCTCACGGATCGCAAACCAAGAAAATTGAAAGAACAAAAACCTAACATGCTTCAAATGATCACAATATGATCCTATAATATATCAACATGCTCATATCGACCAGTAGGAGACAACTACTGAAACAGAACCTCAAAAACTGGTCGGAAGCGTCACCATGGGTCTCCAGCAGTGGCTGTGTATAGGCTCCACACGCTGCCAGTAACCCCCGAATTGGGTCATGTGTGACATCGTTAATATTGGGTAAGTATTATAACACTGACATTGAAAACATCGATTAATTTCTTTGCCACAAAGGGAATTCAATAGATAGATAAACTTTACTCAATGGTCAAATTTTTAAGCAAAGCTTCAGAAAATGTAAATTTTCAATCACACATTGCTTATATAAACTTGAATATCAAAAGAAGCCTATATACCTGCATCTAAGGCCGCTGCTTGAGCATACTTTTCTACCTTCTTATTAGGATCGGTACCAAAAACCCAGACATCAGTATAATATATATGATTACGATAAGTCCTTGTACTAGTTTCCAACTCTTGCTCATCTTTTCCCTTCAAGTTAGGGAAGACTTGTAACCTGCAATCTTACCCATGGAATGAAATTGCAATTAAACAATGTAACACTAAAATCTGTATCTATAATGCAACTTGGTACTTACTAACCTCATCCTGATAAAATTACTTTACCGATATTTAACACTGGTGAATCCAACAGCTCGTATAGAACAAATTCAATGGAGGCTAGGGGAACATGTCGCTATTACTGCTTTCATGAACCTCTTCTTCCGCATGAATAAAGGATGCTCAGATAGAGCAAATCTTGCACGAGTGACCTAGCCACTGAATTGGAAGCATTTAAGATGAATCAAATTCAACGAGAGTAAGAGGAAAGAACGAAAAGAAAGCCAAATTGAAATATCCAGAAAGAATAAACCATGGTTCTAGATCAACCCGGTGGCAACCAAGTTCTGCAATGCTCAATTTGTTGAGTTAGATCGAGAACGGAGAGAAAAAGAAAGAGGGTTACGGTAAAGAACAGAGATTGAGAAAAAGAGGGCTTGGGCTTTTTGATTAGAAAATAGATTTAATAAGACAATTAGGCCGCATACTTGTTTTTTCATGCGACGACAGTATGGATAGAGTCACAAAGTACTGAAAGTTTGCTACAGCTAACATTCACTGAAATAAAATATTAAGTTTTGCCACCCCTATTGCCACGGTGTAGTAATTCAGTCGCAAATTTTGCGACGGCATAACTTTGTCGAAGAGAAAAGCTAATTTTTGGCCACGGCAAAATCATGCTGACCCTAATTGGTGAAGCTATTTCAATTGTTTTTTGTAATGCACCCTCAAGATGTTGGCCACTTTGTCAAGCAGTGTCACTGCCACAGATATCAAACAACGTACCAAAGAGAGTTTGGAGAAAAATCTCATGGCACAATCCCTCATAAAAAATGGTGAAGGAAGGGAAGAGCCGTCAGTTTTGGATAGAGAATGGCATATTGATGGCCAAAGGAGGACGAGTGTTTGTTTCGCTAGCTGATGGACTGCAAAGGATGCTCATGAGGGAGTGTCATGACACCTTGTGGGCAGGTCATCTGAGATGGCAGAGAACCCACGCGCTTCTCAAGCAGGGTTACTATTGGCCCCAGATGCGAAACAATGTCACAGAGTACACCAAGACCTGCTTAACTTTCTAGCAAGACAAGATCGAGTGTCAGAAGGCTTCAAGGCTGTTGAAACCATTTTCTATTCCAGCTCGCCCGTGGGAGAGTATCTCCTTTGACATTATTACTAACCTTCCGAAGGTGGGAGACTTTTCAAGCATCCTTGGTATGGTTGACAAGTTTCGAAGTATGCCACCTTTGTGCCAACCCCAAAGTATTGCTTGGCAGAAGATACGACAAGCCTCTTCTTCAAGCGTGTTGTGAAGTATTGACGTATGCCTCAGAACATTGTCAGCTATCGGGACAACAGTTTCACAGAAACATTCTAAATTGAGCTATTCAAGCTGCTTGGCTCTAAGCTTAACACATCTTTGAGTTATCACCCGCAGACCAATGGACAAACAGAAAGATTCAATGGGATGTTAGAGGAGTACTTGCGCCATTTCATTCATGCTAATCAATAGAATTGGGCGCAGTTCCTAGATGTTGCACAATTTTGTTTCAACTCGAAGAAGAGCTCATCCACCAACAAGAGTGTTTTCAAAGTTTTCGCCAGGTCAACAGCCGCTCTTGTCTCATATTGTTCAAGAAATTTACAAAGGGACAAACCCACATGCTTTTAATTTCATCAAAGAGTGGAAGACCAACTCTGAGATTGCACAAGCTTATCTGGAGAAAGCAGCAGGGCGAATCAAAAGTGGGCAAATCAAGGCCGCAAGCCTAGAGTGTTCAAAGCAAGAAACATGGTTCTGGTCAAGTTGCTCCCAGAACAACTCAGGTTCCTATGCTCCAGAGACAAGTGACTATTCAGGAAGTGTGAAAGACCACTCCCTGTCATCTCTAAAGTGGAGAATTGTTCCTACAAAGTCAAAATTCCAACCTGGATGAGAGTTCACCCCTTCTTCCATGTCAGCAACCTCAAGCCGCACCAGCTAGACCTTAAAGGTCAAGCACGAAACCAGCGTGTTCGAGAGCACGTCGACATCCGACCACCAAAGTAGAAAGAAGTGGAGGAGATCCTTGCAGAGGGAGTGATACGAGTGTCAGAGTGCCCATGCCAGCAGTTTCTTGTCAAGTGGAAATGTCTTGGAGATGAAGAAAATAGTTGGGAGAATGTTGAAGCCCTTAAGCTGAACATTGAAGACTTCAAGACCAAAGCAGTCGTCGAGAGCGCTGACAGCTTAAGTAGGGGAGGATGTTAGGGGCCACACTTATAATGCCATAAGCAACCTTGTCCAGGATCTCCTTTGGTTGGTTGCTTGTGTGCTTGGGGTGTTTTGATAATTTACAAATTATGTAATTAATTTTATTTAGCATTTAGTCTCCTCAGCTAAGTGCATGTTTCCCCTTGCCTTGGCCATTTAAGCCTGTTATGCTATTTATGGAGGGGTTCCTAATCGACATAATTTGGAATACTGAACAAGTATAGGTAAACACAAGTACTTTTGCCTCCCTTTAGGTCTTATCATCAATAAAAGAGGAATTATTCAATCATCTGTACTCCATAAGATTGCTTCTTGATCTTTCCTTTTGATTATTCATTTGTAAATCGTGGTTGTCTGACATTTATATAATTGTGTTCTTACTTGCCGCTAGCACCATTTTAATATCGTGTGGCTTTCATTGGTCCTTGCAAGGTACTTACTTGGTTGACTTGCCTACCAGCAAGTGTTGCATGGTCCTCTTTGCGCATCGCAAAGTTAGGCCCATGACACATTGCTAGACCTTGAATTTATCCTTTTCATCATTCATTTCATGAATGTAATTCTTTATCTTCTCTTTTACCAATGATCACGTCTTGAGCCGAACTATCTTTTGAATATGCTTTGCACATATTTCCCTTATATATAAAACTTGCCTTGTCACAAATTGGACTAAATAATATATGATAGTTGATCTGATTATTGAGACTTTGATTTCATAATGATCCAATTTCAATTTGCGAGTAACACGTGTCTTAGCTAAGATTTCACAAAAGACCAAGTCTCGTCCAACTTCTTTCTTCATTTCTTTTGCAGGTCATAATGTGAAAAGTGACAAAAGATATTGCTATTAGAGTCTACCACATGGCCAAGCATATTAAATTAGTTCCAATATTTAAGGATACTATTGAAATTCGATTTTGTGTATATGCTTGTTCACTTATCCACATCCGGTTTGTATATCATTTCAACATCATCACAAATAGAGGCGGATCTAGGTATAGCGATAGAAGCTAGGACTCAAGCCCTCCCCAAACGTTTAGGTTGAGGAAAAAAAAACTATATATATATTTTTTTTTTTTTGTATGTATGTTTGTTTGACGAAGTCCACCCGAACTCCTGAATTATCGAAGTCAAACTCCTCTTTGGCTCTCCCATTCTCTCCATCCATCACAAGCTCTCATTCTTCATCTTCTTCGTCTTCCCAAAATGGCCTAAATTCCAAACTAAATTCATTCACACTCGTTGAACCCTTGAACTCTTAGGTTCTTATATCCCCTCTCTTCCATTCTCACACTTGTGCATCATTATACTAAAAAAAATTTTGGGCTTCACCCAAAGAGACATATGAATATGTAGCCCACCCCTTTTTTGAATCATAGATCCACCACTAATCACAAAGACATGGAGAGAATAACCAAAGTAATGTGTAGCTTCTTTATCTTAATAAAATATCATGACAACATAGTTAATTATACATGAATGTTGAATATCGATAACAATATCAAGGAATGGCAACTTATATAAATTACTAGTATCAATCTCATACTTTTACATAAAATGATTAGTTAATCAAAATACTTAATGAATGTGGAAAACTCGTTTGGAGGAAATTGCCACAAATAAATCTTTGAGTGTTGATGCCACAGATATAGTCGGCTGAACTCTTAAGCACTCTATCAGTTAAGAGGACAATAAAATCTCATTTATCGATATTTGAAGGAAGAATATATGTTTGAGCATATTGACAGAGTTAATTTTTTCTTAATGGATTTTACCTATGATAATTATTTATATTTATCATTACCCATACTTTGTGATTAACAATCTTTTATTAATATATATTTTCTTAGGATCGGCTTTATTACATTAGGTTTGAGTTCCAAAATCCCAAACAAAAACCTTAAAAGCAAATACTTCAACTTACGGTTATTGAGTATGGCTTATGTTAGCTTAGCTTCATATGCCACATAACGTTTTTTGTTGGAAACAATCCAACATTGTACATATGGTAGGTGTTCCAATCGCTACACTTACAAGCCAAAGTTGAACTATCTGGGCCGTGGGCCTTATCGAATTGAATTATTGTTACTATTATAAGTGATTGTCCAAATATGAGATAATAGATTAAACTAGCTATGAGAGTATAACTATATTATTAGAACGATCAATGGGAAAATGCAATACCATTAGTTCCAAGTTTGTGTTTTATAAATTGATTTCTTGCATCATGCTACAATTTCCCCCATTAGCACTCCTATTTTAGTCACCACAAATTATCAGTACCAACAGAGAATAGTATTACACTGATATAAAACATTGGTGGGTTTATTTTCCTCTCACTAACCATTAGTGTGTATTATATACAGTACATGCAAAGTATTACTTGTTTAATCCTTATGTCACTACTAATTGTGTCAAAAATGAATAGTGCAGTTGTTATAAAGCACCACTTCTCCTGCTCAAAACTAACAAAAAAAAAAAGTAATACTTTGCAGCCAATTCTAATTATGCCTAGTATTTTAGCTGCTGTTAATAATATTGCGTAGCCATGCACGAATTTTAATTATGCATGTAATATAATATAGTATTATTATTGAACATTTCTAGAAGGGCCTTCTAGAAGCTTTGGCCTGAGTTCTTCATATTTGGCAATATATATATATATATGTACCTGGAAAGCAATCAATTAATGTCACTTACAAATTTTCTTAAAAAAAAAAAACACAATTCTATTTCTGCTAAAAATATAATTTCACAAAATTAACTGAGAACACCATACAAGTAGTGTCCTATCATATACATAATAGCAGAGCTTCAGCGTGACATCACTGTTGATTTTGAAATAAAAGATTTCGAATATTTGGAGATCATGGGCTGGAAGTTGTAATTTGCACCCAATGAGAAAAAGTATAAGAAAAAACCAGCTTTATTCACAATCATGATAAAATGGCAAGATTATGAAAGTGTAAATATTTCAGATAGCATCTTCAGGAACACAGATTCATTTAACTTACAGTAATGAAAGTGTAAATGAATGGTAAAAGAGGCTTGTATCTCATTCCTCTTGAGAAACATGGTTCTTCCAAGTTTAAACATCATTTTTCAAAAAAGAAAATCAAGTAAAATGGGGATCAGCTAGCAGAATAGCGTACTATTATGAACATGAAAGAATCTGATAAAAAAATGTAAGTTTGCATAGGCAGGACATGTAGAACAAAAAAAAAATATTCTACACTAACTGTTTCTCAACCGAAGGCACAAGGAACATCTTTGATTCATGAACAAAAGTTGATCAAGAAGAGTACAAATATGAATGCACTACATACAATGGGAAATTCAAGAGCATATAACAAAGCAAAAATATATAACAAAAAATGAAGAAAAGGAAAAACTAGATTATGGGAAATACACTCACAACAAGAAAAAACCCTTTTAGAGACAAAATTATTTGTGACAAACCTAAATTTTGTCCCTTAAACATCTGATGGGCAACGAAATCCTAATATTGTCCCCAAAATTTTTGTCCTATATATAAACATAATTCACCACTTTTTTCAGTGACGAATTATTAGCATAGGGGATAACTATTTTTTGTCACTGAAAGCGGAATAGGGGAGGCAAATTGGACGTGTCTCCAATTGCATAATTTTTTGTCCCTAACTCTATTTTGGCAAAAAGATACAACGTCGTAATTTTTCTTGGTGTTGAGAAAGTAATTAAAAGAAAATTTTCGGAAAAGCCTTGCAGAGTTGCAGTTGCCGCGCCCACTCCTCACGTCTCCCACTAACACTGCTTAGTGCTGCCTGCTCTTTGATGACTCAACCTCGAATACCCGTTATTTCTAATTTTCCATGTTGCCGTGATTGTCAGTTGTCTCTCCTCTCCTCTCTCATGCTCATTGATTGTGTTGATCTTTGATTATAGTTTAGTATTGTCAATTGTGCGAATTTGATTCGATGTGGGTGGATTTCTTTTGGGTCTGTTTAGGGCTCAAGATCTAATTTTGATTTGGTTTTCTTTCTGGGTTTTTAGAGTGTGATTACACTGTTTCTATGGCGTGGAAACCCATCTTGATCAAGCTCAAGGATTTGCAGAAGGATCCCCTACATTTGGCTCATTTGATGGTGATGGCTGCTGGGATCTATAGCAATTCGTTGGGTTATCGGGTTTATTGGTTTCAGTTTTCAGGTTACTCCTTTCTATAATTTTATTCCTCCAAATCTTCTTGATTCAATTAGGATCATGATGCATCACAGTTTTATTGATGTGTTTTAGGATTTGGCTGGTGGAGGCTGCAATCCTGAATTAGAATGGGCAGAGCTTCTGCTTTATTGGTTTCCACTATCTTGCTTTCAAACTTTTTTCTTTTACTTGCCTTTTTGGCTACCTGCTATGATCTAAGTTATATTGATTTGTGGTAGTGATGATTTACAATAGTTTTTGCTCCAGGCTTTATTGGCTTCACCGTTTCAGTGATCAACTCATTCCTTCTCATTTTATATTCTACTTCCTTATTTTGGGCCACGTCTTAGATTTCAGTGGATTAAGTTTCCATTGCTCTATTTTATGTTGTTGGTTATAGTTAGCTCCATGTGCTGTGGCTTTTTTGGTTTCCAAGCTGAACTGTCTTCTTATTTTCATAGTATTATTATTGGTGTATTTTGACTGATAGTTTCGATAGCTGCAACTGCTGGACATGACTTAAATTGTGTGTTTCAGCTTTATTTGGTTTCGGCAATCAACTTGTCATTTCTTTAATTATTTATGAGTCCAATCTGGGAAGAAATTTTAAACTTAGCATGCAGTCAAGAGATTGTTAAAGATGAACTGGAACCTTGTGGTCGATCTTGGTGAAGCTTATTCTTATGACTAAAATTTGGAAAACATATTGCTATGGTATGCATCTTGTTCTACTGTTGTTTATTCCCAATTGTATCACCTGTACGATGAAGATGGAATTGGATCTTAAATGAATTGCTTTTAGTTATATGGTTATGTTATTTCAAGACCATTAGATCATAGTTGTGTACTGTTTCCTTATTCATTACTTTCTTGGACCGGGCCTTATAACTTTCTTGCAAATCCAGTAATGTCTTGAAGTTTTATGTTCTAGTCACCTTACATTTGGAGCTAAAATATTTTATGCACATTATACCATAAATATTCTTATTATGATAGTACTTGTCTCAGTAAAATGTTTGCTTAACTAATGTGTGCTCCTGTGATCTTTTAGGAAAGCATCTATTGGAGCGGAAGAGTAGCCTCTTAAATGAAGAAGTATATGAATTGTAATTAAAAGTGAAAAGTTATTCAAACCATACAGTAAGTACATGTTCAAAAAATTGTGCCTAATAGCTCTGTTCTTTGGTTTTTGATACATTCTTGTAACTTGTGTTTAAGCTGTCTCATTGTTTGCATGCAAAATATTGGTGTTCATTCGATAAAATTTCATCTCCCTATGCAGGTAAATATCTTGGCGAATATGGGTAGAGGTCATGAAGGGCAGAGAAATTCATTGTTTGGTCTATGATCCTAGAGGCCTCTGATCTCTTCTGCTGAGCTGAGAAGTACAATGGAAAAGATTTCGAGGAACATGGAGCAGATTGAGGGTCAAGTTGCTACTGTCCAAGGCTATAATATATATAATTATGGTGATGGATGATGATATGCCTGAGGATAAGGATGAGGAAGAACACGAAGATGAGGAAGTAGTTTATAAAGCCACAATTTTAATATTTTGATTTGGTAGTATCTTTTAGTGAACATGTTTATGTTGTTGTCTATTTAGTACATTGATGTTGGATATTGGTTAATTAATGCTACATCTCCATATATTTTTTCTTGGAATAAAAGTGAGCGCTTCAATTTGACTATCATTTGATTTCAATTAGGTTAATGTTTAAAATTAACATAAATACAAAAGTATATATATATAATGAATTAAAATATTTTAAAAATGGCCTTCGAATTCAGTTTTCCCCAATCTAATTTCCCGCCATTTAGGATTTCCCAGTAATTGTGAACGATTTTAGGAGACAAAATATAGGTTTATCGGTGACAAAATGTATTTTATCGCCCTTATGGTTGGGTGACAAAATTTACTTGTTATCACTAATAAGAATCTGTCATGCACTATTAGAGACAAAATGATTTTGTCACCCATACCAATGGGTGACAAATTTGTTTAAATGGGAGACAAAACCGGTTTGTCACTAAAGGGTTTTTCCCTTGTAGTGGTTTATCTACCACATTTATTGGTATCAACTAAACCCCAATCATATCCATAATCAAACTTTACTCCTTATTTACCTTAGGATGATATTTAACCAGCAAACATATACCTTAATTACTGCCTTTTCTTTCAAACAATTAAATTAGTACTCTATTGACTGAGTTTAGTTGGTACAAATATTGACTCTACTTTACTTGACTAGACATTCTAATATATAGATGAAGACATTTGCCTTACATCCATCAACATGGCCTCCCTATTTGCATATTTTTATTCTTCCATATTTAGCCATGTCAATCCCCCCACTTGTGAAACGAAAGCTGGTTTTCTCTGATGAGGAGAAAGACATTGATCACAACCTTTTTCCCACCCTTGAAATGCATGTTTCATTTTTCAACTCTACTCTTCTTGTACCTAAGCTTATGGATCCCAAACAAATGCTTGCTTTGTTGCTACCTGAAGCAGGCAAGTTAAGTCTCAGGTTCCCCATTATCCCTCTATATGATCATAGAGGTTATGAAGTCTCTCTATTTCCACAACTCCATCGCCGAAGTAGTGCCAAATTGAATAGAGCTAAAGAAAGCATTGTTAATCACATACTCTATAACACCTATAACAAGGATGGTACCCTACCTGGTAGTTATTACTCTGTCAACTTGCCAAAATGTGATTGTGTGAGCAAAGAACCCATGACACATCTCCATTTAGTGATTTGGTTATTTTCACTGACAAAAAATCACCCAAAATACATATCCCAAATCCAACTACAGGATGTACCTGCTGATTCACAAAGTCCAGACTCTAGGTACCAAGAGGTCATGAATGTGCATATTTATTGGTGATTTAACATCTCCGTTTAAGTTTTATGTGGTTAGATGGAAAGATCTTCCTACATGTACCTTTTTTAACCTTTTGTAATCCTATTGATCTATATGACCCATACATAATTAGATTTTGATCAAATAATCCATACTTGAATGACAAGTTTGATCAATGTAAGACTCTTATACAAGCAATAGTGGTAGATGAGGCAGGACACTGCATAGCAAAATTAAGATCAAAATATATAGTTGTTACATTGCATCCCACCAAATCCAATGAAACTCATTTTGTAGATATCATATATTGAAATTTTAACCAAATTATCAATTAGATGGGTTTCAATTTAAAATATAATAAGTTATTAATGTTGGGTGAGGTTGCACCCTCTTAGTCTCGATTTTTAAAATGGTCTTTTAAGATTTCTCAATCATGCATTACAAGTGACATCATATGATAGTATAATAAAATGTTTTTGTATTGATGGAGATGGCCGAGGACCAGCTCTCTGTGGATGAGATGTTAAAGTCATACACAAAAGAACCTTGGGTGTGGCATGGTGAAATGCTTGAGGCTTGGGTTAAAAAAGGTCAAAGTCGACATGAAGCTCCAAATGTCCCATTAAATACAGTTTGTGAAATTGACTTACTTTTAGATGATCTTTATCCTGGATCATGTAACCTCAATAAGGACCCTGCTAATTTTAATGCCCCACCACCACTACCTCCAGATGATATGCGTTGTTTTTATGAGCTATTGGAAGAGGTAAATAAGAAGATATATCCCGGATGTCAGAAGATGAAGAAAATTGAGTTTCTTGTTAAGGTATTTCAGCACTAGTGGTGGTATGGGTTCAGTGACGTGGGTCTGAATTCATTGCTTCAATTATTTAAATTTATTTTACCAGAAGATAAGACAATATCAAAAAATATTTATCATGCCAAGAAGTTGGTAACTAAATTTGGATTAACATATGAAAATGTATACGCATGTCCTAACGACAACATTCAATACAGGAAGCAATACAATGGACTTCACAGTTGCCCAGTTTGTGGTGACAATCAGTATAAAAGTAATGATGGAAACAAAAAAAGACAAACATCTCAAAAGGTGTTAAGATATTTCATATTGGCTCCTCGATTGAAAAGGTTGTATATGTCTCATCATACGAGAGAAGATATGTGTTGGCATGCCACAAACCTCCCAAATGACGGTTACTTGCGACATCTTGCTGATTCAAGAGCATGAAAACATTTGGATGGTAAATTTCCAGCTTTTGGTGGAGAAATGCAGAATGTGAGACTTGGGTTAGTCACTGATGGATTCATTCTATTTGGATATATGAGTACATCACATTTCACATTATCGGTATTGCTTACGGTATATAATTTGCCTCCCTGGTTACACATGAAATAACAATTCATTTATATGTCATTACTAATCCCAAAACCTCAGGATCCTGATGACATCATTGATGCCTTCTTAGAGCCATTAATAGACGAGCTTAGGGAATTATGAGATAATGACATAAACACATATGATGCTTTTAGGCAAGAGACCTTCACAATGCATGTGGCTGTATTGGGACTAAAGTCACTAAAAGAATTGGTGTGCAATGGGGAAGATTGTACGTAGTAGTGCATGACATACAATTCCTATCATCTTTTGGTTTTGATGGGCATAACACCGATTGCTCACAAAACCAATTTCAAGAATACGTTGGTTATACATTGATTTAGATGTTGTTACAAGTGATGTCTCCAACCTTTAATTTACTCTGATTTTTTTTTTCATTCAAATAAATAAAAGAAGTATGCCCAATTCTTTTCTGCTATCGATTCTCAAATCGCTTTTCGAGTTTTTTCAAGTCACAACTGCTTAAAGACTTTCTTTGAGATATTGTGATTTGTTGAATGAGTCTCATTTGGAATATTTGGTGTTTGATTGTCCTTCCTTGAATATATTCTGTTGGAACATTATCTAGAAAATAAAATTTTGCGGGGAATGCAAGAGAACACCAGAATATATCTGAAGTTAGTTTAATGGTGCATGCAGTTTAGCATTTTGAGGTTTGAAATTGTCACGCCCTGAATTTTAGAATAAAATTCAAAATCCGAAACATGAAATTTACCACAACTCAAAATAATTATCCTGAAAATTTCTTTTTCTCTTAACAACCTCACCACACAACTTAATTTCAAAATCTGAATTTAGTATCAGGTAATTATTACAACTCACTCACAAATTAAATTGTAAAGCTCTAAATGAGCATAACAAACCTCACAACTTAACTAAAAACAAAATAAATACTGCAACACATAAACAGCACGGTCACCTCTCTGGTTATCTTGACCTGCAGGAATATCCGCTACACCATTTGAATAGTGTACCGGGATTGCAACAACACAAAATCCGGTAAGCTTTTGAAAGCCCATATGAGTAAAAAGAAAGAACGGTTGTTTAATTAAATCTTAATCATTTTCACCCAAGTCAATGCACAACACTTTCTATATCCACAAAGAACAAACAATCGCACAATCAATCACCAAATCAACAATTCTACACAAAACCTAGACTCACATTTTTCTTCTCAAAACCCCAAAATCGTATTTATAAAAATACGGTATCTGACAGACTAGAGCTCTAACTGAACCGTAGTCCGTCATCTAACTTAGGTTATGGCATCCGACATATTTATCTTTATCGTATTTCATCAATATGTATACGTATATACATATTTAGAACGTCCGATACTCGTACTTACTCAACCAATCGTATCCCATCATCCACCCAGGATTAGAATGTCTGATTCCCTCATACTGGTCACTACGTTGACCCTAAATCCATAATGACCACAACAATATGTTTTCACAAAATGAAATCAACTCAACCAAGATACACACTATTATTATGAAATTTAAGCATTTGAAAATATAGTCCAAATCATCACTCCAACTCAATCATATCATCACTCAACAATACACCTACCAATATATATATATATATATATATATATATATATTCCACGTAAATATATATACACGTAATTATCCACTCAGGAATGACCACTAATACCATCTATAGTTCACATAAGAAAATAGTGAAATTCATTTGTATAATTAAAATTCATTTTACTTACCTATGGACTGTAGTTGATCAAGTCCATGGGATTTTAAAAATAAATATTTAATCCATAAATATTTTTCACACAATTACGAAAATAAATAAATTAAAGCACTCGGTTCGTAATATGAACCAGGTGAGTTTTACTCACCTCGAAAACTCCCACTGCGTCTTCACTTAAAATACAAATCATAATAATCCAAATGCTCGTCAACTCAAGCCGTCAAGTATCTAATCAAGTACAGCCTTAACTTAGCAAACGAAGCACGAAATAAACTTAAATGATGATCCAACGATCGGATTCTAAAATAAAAACTATCCAACAGTCGGATCAAATTTAAACGATGATCCAACGGTTAGATCCTCACCGGTCGCCCTTGGAAACATCCTATCAAAATTATACGAAAATCCAACGGACGATCTTCACGAATAGCCTTCTGAATCACTGTTTTACAATTATACGAACATCCAACAGTCCGATCTTCGCCCGTAACCACACAAAGTCATCGGAACAGTCATATGATCGTCATATTAAAATTTGAAGTAAAACCGTTGGTCTGATCTCCATAAATCGTAAACCGAAGATAAAATGTAAAAACCCTAAATAGTAGCATAAACACTTAAATTTATCAACTTTTTCTAACCATGTTATATATCAAAACGCTCGTATGGATGCATAGATCATCGTCCAGATAATATAAACTCAAAATATGGTCCGACGCGCCGCCACACGCGGCGGTCAGACGGTAGTCAACGCGGCGGTCAACGCAGGTCAACCACCTCCGATGACAAAATTGTCAACTACAAACTTCTTCAAAATAAAAGAGTGATCAACTTTCATACCTGGAGATAAGCGAGATTTGGTCTAGATCGTACTAGATCGAGCTTTGAAGTTGGATTAATCTCGGCCCTCGATCACGTTTCCAGATCTTACAAGAGCCGTCAATTTTCAATCCTTAATCTACAACTCTACACTCAAAATCGTGATACAAACCACATATGGGGATGATCAAGAGGATGAGGAGATCACAAAAATGCCAACGATCGGTCGAGGAGACGCCGGAAAATAGAATTTCCGGCCGGATCCATTTCCTTGAATGTGGAGGCTCCGATCTCCACCTTCCGGTGGTTTCTGTCGGGAACGAGCAGCAAGGGGAGCACGGCGAGGGCGGGGCGAAGGCATCTGGGCTGGTGGCTCAGCCAGAGAATGCCGAACTCGGTCGGAAAACCCCGGTCGGGTCAGAAGGAAAATTTGCATAGTGAATGTACAAGCCGAGAGAGAAGAGGGAGGAGAGAGATTTCCATTTTCGGAAATCTGGAAAAATGAAGGAAATATAAAAAAAAAAAAAAAAAAAAACATATTTACACCCAAAAAGAACGATTTTCAAAAATTCATAATAAATTCATACGAACCCCAAATATTGTGTTTCATATATGCACGAGGTCATATCGACGAGCTCTACAACTTTCATGACGGAAGTTTTTTCAAATTTTAAACGTATAAAAAGTCAATTTTCACGACCCCCTAAATAACGTTCGTTTCGAAAATAAAATTCGTTCGTAACCCTTTTCCTCACACAACGACATACGAAGCAAGCTCAAAATTCATAATTCATATTATTGGACAAATATTGAATCATATTTAATTTATTTAAATTAAATTTCAGATCTTCACAGAAATACAAGTTTAAACTCACAAATTACAAGACAACCATGAATGGAAACATTGAATCAAGACTATATTGGTAATTATGATTGCCCAATCACATGCATGAGATGAATTGAAGAAACGGAGAATAATAGTGTCTTTGATAAATTTCAACTATAAAGGTTAGAGGCTACTCAACCATAAAATCACCCATCCATTGGTGATTTTTGCTAGAAGACACACAAACCTCAAACATAAACCTAAGAGAAGAGATATATAACTCAAAATTGCTCGTATGCATAAGCTAAAAAATAAAATTTGTGAATGTTACAATTATTAGCCATTTTCATACCAATAACCAACCTCAATTTCCACATCAAGCACTTGCCCAATACAAAGTTTAACAGTAAAACTCTTGTGTCAGTCCTCATATATTGTGATTTATAAGTAAATGTCTAGTTCCATCAAGTCTGAATTGTATCTATAACTTTGTTGTGAACACAAGATGACGATTCCCTAGCCCATTTCGAATTTACTTGTAATTAAAAATCAATAAGAAAACCAAATGTCAACCAAAAAGTACCAAATATAAAGTCCAACTATCAACCCTCAAAATACCAAAATATCTAGAAAAAAATAACAAAATACTCCAAAACAACTATTTTAAACAAAACTTAATCAAATAAAATGTAACATCGGTCAACTCCTTTCTAGATTGCTTCATCGTCCACAACTTTTAAATCAATAAGACATCATCAAGAAAGGATTGTAGTGTAGCGCTTCTTATTTGCAACTTTATTTATGCTTACAAGAAATACAACTTCATCCATATTGTTTTATCAGCTTGGACACATGTTGTGATAGAGCAAATTGAGGTTGATAGTTGAGTTAGGGATGAAACCAATGTGAGGACCATGGGGTTGGGTATGAGCGGAGGGTTGGGGTTCTTGTTGTAGTTAGGGTTCAAAATGAAGGGCGGGTTAAGGCCCTTATTCTAGAGGGAAATGATTGTTGGCCTCAATTAATAAGGCCTAACATTTGTTGCCTTAATCTTAGGAGGCATAACATGTCATATCCACATCATTTATCAAGTGTCAACACATTACTTAAACACTATATCATTATATGCAAAAGTCTATGATATCCATTTATTATCCAATAGCTAAACAAAACCTTAACACATTAGGTCAAAACCCATGTTGCAAATAAAGTACATCTAGAGAAACTATAACATATATATTTGTTTGCTTCACGACCTTTGCAAGAGGAATTGTATCAAGAGAGTACATTTTTAAATTGACGTTTATATCAACGAACGCTTTAGATAATTCCTCTAGTATAATTAACTGCAACATAATAGCATTAAACTAACTAAAAACAATCTTTCTTAATTTTCAACATTACAAAAATTAATAGTAAATGCCAACCAATTCAAGTACAAGCATACAAGAAAAATCAATTAGAAATATAAACAAAAATTTGTTCAAAATAAGACAAAGTAGAAAATTAAAATTAAAACCTACAAATCCATAAAAGATTTGTCATTTAGTCATACCAGTCAGAAGAAGAGGAGAGGAAGACGAAAATGGATGCTAAGCTTGCATTGGCACATTAGGACACAGTTTCTAATCTCCCAGATCTCAACCAAGCAAACAAGGAAAAAATTGTAGATGCGATTGAGAAGGTTATTCCGATGGCCTGATGAGCATGAGAACCAACTTGTTGAATGTGAAGAATATGAGAATACGATGAAAAAGCTTGAAAACGTTTGCAATCCCATATTGCCAAGAAATACTAGCTAGGGTACGGCTATTCCTGAGATAGATTGTGATAGCATAAATATAGAAATAGCTTCCACGTCAATTGCTTTTAATTAATATTGATCTAGTTGGTCTTGATAAGTATGAATGTTAGGGTTTGGTTTTAATCTTTTAAGTGACATGATTAAAGTAAGAGTTGCAATATTTTTTTTTTGTAATGAATATATACTATATGGGGAGATTCTATTTAAACCTCCAAAATTGGCATTTGGACCTCTATACTTTTTTCAAGTAATAGTTAACTTAGTCAACTCATGTCAAATTACCAATAAAAACACAAAAAAGAGAAAGAAAAAAAATCTTGATCATCTTATCTTTAGTGAAAAGTAGTAGTCTTCAACTTCGAGAAAACCTTCTCCTCCAACTCAGTAAAGTTCTCTGGGATTGTAGTTTTGATAGCTATTTTTGGTCATTCATTACATTCATTCATGAAGATATTACTTTGGTGGCTCGCTGAAGTTGAAATGGGGTTTTGTTATGGGTTCAAGATTTTGATTGACATTCTCATTCTACTCGATGGAGCTTTCAGTAATAATGTTCTGAAGTTGGAGTTAATATTGTTGTGTGTTCAGTTAATGGTTCCTTTTTTTTTTTTTTTTTTGAAGTTTGATTGCTTTGCTTATTATTGAACCAAACAAAACTTGATCAAAACAATCAAGCAAATGACATAATTCATTGATAGTATATTGATCGAAAGTTAAACCAAAACAAAACCTATTTATTGATAGTACATTGATCAGTCTAATTCCCCTTTGGGCCCAACCTCAATCCCTTATACAATGATTCCACCTTTGCATTTATTACTAATCTCACAACAAAGCATCTCCAACTCTTCGTCTTCCTCTCATTTGATGACTCCAAAAATCCCTGAGACTATTTTTGGTTCAGTTAGATTTCAGTTAGTATCTCTATTACTAAATGTTCAAAAAGCAGAGGCTGTCCTCAGAAAAGAAAAGATGCAATCTGTTGATCCCCCTATTCTGGTTGATTGTATCTTCGTTGGTTGTTTGATCTAAGAGCACTGCATGAACATATATAGATAAAATCATAGAAGGAATCTGAATGTACCTACATGTAAAAAATTGCTCACAATATTGAAATTGAAAAGCTTATGAGATCTCCATGCACATCTATTTTTGAGAGAGAGAGAGAGAAGAAGCATGGACTCTAAAGGTTTTTTTTTTTTTTAAGTAAAATAGGATTGTGAAAGTTCAAAAATTAAAGTAGGTCCAAATATCAATTTTGGAGGTATGAATAGAAATTTTTTTTATTGATTTTATTGGACTATGACCATTGTAGAAAAATTAAGGAGGTATAGATAGTATTTTGGTTATTTGTAAAAGTAAGTTAGAGGGTGCGGAGGTCTAAATGTCAATTTTAGAGGTATGAATAGAAACTCCCTACTATATGTTTGATCCAAAATAGTCAGCATATGTAAATATGAGACATTACAGTTGTAGAGGTAGCTCTACACATCTGCATTAGCAACGTCCGATTATATAGGTTTGACCCAAAATACAGGTCAGTATGAGTACCTGTGGAATTAGATAATGATAGTTACATTCTTCAGTCATGTTTACATTGTACAGAAGGCTTCAGTCATCTACTTACTGATCTATAAAAATCATTCTAAGCTTTGTCTTAATAATTCTTGGCAACTCATTTTGGATGCAAGTATCTTAAATATAATATCCATAGAAACTTGCATGCACTGCTGGAAAAGAATGGAGTAAAACCCTACACATTCCAAACACAGAAAATCAAAGACAAAAAGAGCTGATACAGATCCCAAGTGATCAACGACCTCCTTTTCCCTCATTTAAAACAAGTAAAATCACTTTATGTAACTGAATTTATATTACTGAGTTGCCTCCAACTACAGAATGCCGCTTCAGGCAGCACTCACATGCTCTGCAACTTTTTCACTACCTGTCTTCTTCTCTGCAAATGATTCACCCATATTGGAAAGGTAAGTACTCATTTGCTCATCCGTACTTCTACTTATAGGAAAAGCTAACATACAATGTAAAATTTGAACTAAATGCAAGCAAGCCACTAAAATTGTTACAATTTCACATTTGGCAAACATTCACAATAACAGAATAAAATACAGTTGCAAGTTCTGAGAAGATGACCTTCAAGCTTCTGGCTACTGTATTGGAATATAGCTGCAGCCGACAATCCAGATTTAAACGAGCTTGGACAAGCCTGTTTAGAAGATAATGCATTTCTTATGGTTTTAAATGGGTCAACTGCTGATTTATAAGGCTTACAGGAGTTTATAAATGAGGTCACACATTGAAAAACTTAGCTTCTTTTATATAAGTTCATGCCAATTGCCAAGAAAAATCTTTGAGGCTTTTATATCTTTGGTCTGTTCTGCCCATCATTCTAATTGCATTCTCATTCTGAATCCTATCCATACAACGAACCAAACATTACTACATGTCAAATGGAAACATTTAATATGTGCATCATGCACTGACCTCTATTTACCACTGACTCAGATTCGGAGAGACGTTGCTAGAAGGGCACTGTATCTTCATGGGGACTCTCAGATTCACTCATTCTCAGGGATTTAAAGCTTGGCCATGCATTGGTGGACAAGGCAATCTAAGACCCTAGCTTGGTAATAATGATTAGTTAATGTCATAACACCTCTTACAGTAAAGATAGTTCTTGACCAGAACATAAAACAGCAATACATGGATCAGAAGTACATATGAACGATGGTATATTATCTGAAAATCTGATGTTTCTATTCTTGGGCTTAATCTTGGTCAAGATTTGTAGTGGAAAGAAAGTGGGTATCACTGCATGTTTTATGTTCCCTTGTCTACCTTGATAGTAGCTTACTAGGTTAGCTAGAAGCCCGGAACATATACATTTAGATTGAAGACATATTCTCTAGATCTTCTTGAAAACACAAAATTCTGCTAAACAAATGATAGGCAAGAAGGCATGGAAAACAAAAATATACCTCTGGAACCTGTGTTGATGGAATCTTGCCCAACAGCAGAGGTTTTGAGATCCAAAAATAAGAGCTTTTGTGTGTCCAGATCCTGCAGAAAGACCATGTTACCTGTGATTGTATTGCTGGAAGTAGATTAATAGATCTTCAAAGCAACCAAAAGTATTTTTTTGTAGCAGGTAGAGCCGTTACAATAACGACTACAGAAAATCTTACTTCAAATGAGCTCACTGTTTCCATCATTGTGCCATGGTGAACATCCCCACTTGGATGAAATGCAAGTCTTCCTACTATCCAACCAAATCAAGTGGACAAACAAGCCACCTGAGAACAACCAGACTCTCAACCTTCTCAAAGAAAGCCATATAGTTCTTTTATCAGATAGAACAAAGCAAACATAGCAGTCTGATCTTCGATATACCCTTATAAATATGATATATTCCATACAAACTTGCATGCATTTCTGGACTTGAATGCACCAGAAATCTATACATAAATCACACATGAAAAAGAAATAAGCCTTCTGCAGGTCCCAAGTGGTGAACAAAATTCTCCTCTCGGTTACAGATGAAAAATCAATTCAAGTAAATGATTCTCTATTACTCAAGTTGCCTCCATCTGAAGAATGCCACTTCAGGCGGCACTTGGAACACCAATTGGTCTTCTAATAAAGAACCATAGTTCAGATCAAAAATGCCTAATAAGGGATAGGGTTAATTTAATATTGCCCCAGTAGGACAAGCTTATATCTAGTGACCTAAAACCAGTTCCACTTCTCAAAATGCAATGCGCTTTCTGTTCTAGTAAACGTTCAATGAATATCATCTACATTCAATCTAATAATAACTACATAAATAGATAAATGAATACAGTAGTGCAAATTATGAACCATAACTAGCCAAGATGAACATCCAACCAAAAGGTATCAGGCAAACTGACTAAAGCACATTTTGAAGGCCGCCTTCTGCTGTTGCCTGAGTTTAACCCGAACCGTCGCATTCTTCCTTTTTCATTGGGAATAGCATAAATTACAGGAATCCTAACTAATAATAATCAGATGAAAATTGAAAATCATTAAAAGGTTGGTAGAAGAAGGAGGCTATGCATCACGTCCTAACACACAGAAAAGAGAAGAAAAGTATATAGCAAGTTAGTGCTTCTTTACTTGTTTATGTTCTTTCAAAGTCCTCACTGCCAGTCTAAATTTTCAGAGGCCACAATGCTTATGCACAAAGAAGGGGCTAATGCTATTGCAAACTTTGCTAATAGTGGGGGTGATTAATATCCTAAACCTTAAATTAAACTTCAGAACTCCAAGATTTTTAGTCTCTGGGTGGTTGGGATGTGCATAAACTCCACATGTGCTCCCTGATGTGAGCATTCTGGCCCTATGGTTTTGCTGGATGTGGGGTAGACCAAACGATCTGGTATCTGAGATAGATTGTTTCTCAAGATAGATTACTTACCGATGTCCAAAGATGCAGGAGGAAGCTTACTGTGGACTCTCACTGCTCTTATTGTCTCCAGGTACAGGAATCCTTGCTCTATCTTCTCAGGGATTGCCCTAGAGCTATGCATATTTGGAATTTAATCCTTTGGTGTGACAGCTTGAAAAGTTCTCTAAACTTAGATTGGAGTGGTGGATAAACGCTAATTTGCATTGTCATATGCATTATCAGAAGGGTATACCATTCTAATATATTTTATATCAGATCGGATATTTTCAGCTTCCGTGTAAATGTGCTTGAGATTATTAGTGGGAAATTGCAGGTTCTACCCTTCTACCTCACCAAGCATGCCATTGTCTACTTTTATTAGAGGCTTAGCTAGACAACAAACATTAAATTCACAACACTTCTTCTGCTAAATAAATGACAGTCTGTCATGGAGATAATGGAAAAATAGGAAGAAAAAAATTGTGGAATCTGTGTTGTTACCCAGAGGTGTTAAGAAGCATACGTATTGAGCTGTGCGTCCAAGAAGGTCCTGCAGAAAGACTAACCAGGTCACCTGTGGTTGTATTTCTGGGAGGTAAATTGATGATATTCTTGAATCAAAGCAGCCAGCATTGTTTTCTGTAGGTAGTGGTATATGAATTTAACCCAACATACTAATATGAATTGCAATTCCCCTTACTTCGCTTGCTCATGTAACAAGATTGTAAATTAATTTCAGAAATTGCAACTGGTGTAAACATAAATTAGGCGAAATCTGGTACGGACGCCATGAGATTACCAATGTTATGCAGTAAGAAAAACCAGCCGTGTAACCTAGAAGCACAGGTATTTCACTCTTAAAATAGTATGCATGAAAGTCCCGTAAAATCCAAGACTTTAGGAGAGCCGGTAAGGTGGAGAAATTGGAAACCTGGTCAGTAGGGTGGATCTCTCTCTGTGTGATAATGAGTATTCCAAGAGTTTCATGCTCCTTTTTTTTCTTTACCACTTGTGCGATACACAGCATGTATGTAATAATAGACTCACAAAGAGATTTAATCGTCAAATGAAACAAATGAGACACTTGTGTCATCCAACCAATTCAAGTACGCAAAGTGAAGAAGTCACCGAGAACACTCAACATTGAACCATCACAAAAGGAGACTGAATATTCTTTTTTATCACAGACCAAATCAAACATAGAGGTTCTGCTCACCTTCAATATGCCTGCATAAATATTTTAACCACTGCAAACTTGCAAGCATTTCTGGGAATTGAATGGACTAAACACCCTACACCCACACTCATATACACATGAAAGAAAAAAACACAATGCTCCATCTCCCAAGTGATACAACAGATTCCTCCTCTCTTTTAGTCACACAAAATCAATTTAAGTGATTCTCTACGCAAAGAACCAAAATCATTTAATAAAGAACCGTAACCTGAAACTAAAAATGCCTAATAACAGTTAATACTCCCAACAGAACCCATTCTCCTAAACCCATCAAAGGAATTGATTTCAATCACTTCTACAACCCAATCATGCAATGCGAATCTAATGAAGATCAATAATGCACGTTAGCCAACGTTGACATGTCTCAGGCAAACAGAGTAAAGAATACCTCTCTTTTTGGAGGCCTTCTTCTTGCTGTTGCCTGAGCTTCAAACCATACCTACTCTGGCTACTCATTCCTCTTCACATTCCTTTTGCTTACATTGGAAATAGCATAAACTACAGTAATCCGAAATTCCTAATCAGTAATATTCAAATGAAAATTGCAAAACATTAAAAACTTCTACCGAGCTGGAGGCTTTGCATCCAAATCCTGATCCACAAAAGAATCAGCAACCTAGCTACTGACTCTTGTTGGAACTCTCTTTTATCAAAGACTTTCATGCTCCTTTGTTCTTTACCACCAGCCTATATGTTATTTATGTAATACATAAAGAGCAAACATTACAAATAGATTCACAGAGATTCAGCAAGTCATAAATATAAATAATTCTCAAATGAAAAAAATGAGAGAATCGTGTTTAATCCAACCAATTCAAGTAAAAGAAGTCCACAGAACACCTGAAAGACTCTCTTGAAGAATGCTGATCTTTCTCTTAGATTAGATAGACCAGATCAACATAGCTGTTCTGCTCTTCAATATGCCTACATCAACATTATATTCCATGCCAACTTCCATGCATTTCTGGAATTGAATGGATTAAACCCCTAACCTAAATCTATGAAACCTTAATAATAATTAACATTGTAATCATGTATTGCCGCAGATATTTCCCCAACAGACATGCCAAATCCCCTAACTCCCACATCGCATACCAAAGCAAGTGATTAACCCCTTCTGTTACCAAATCATGCAATAGACGTTTAACTTTAATAAGTGTTCAATGAATTTTATCTCCAATCAATCTATAACTAAGGTCAACAATGCAGAATTATAAACCATAATTAGCCAAAATTGACATGTCTCAGGGAAACAGAGTAAAGCAGACCTCTCTCTTTTTGGAGTCCTCCTTCTCCTGTTTTGTGACGTTCAATCCATACCTACTCCTTCTTCAACTTCCTCTTCTTTCCGTGGAAATAGCATGAACTACAAGAATCCTAATTGGTAATAATCAGGTGAAAATTCCCCCCAATCAACAAAAGTAAAGAGGTCGAACCATAAAACTCTCAGATACATTTCTCATATAAAAGTAAATATAACCTCAGTTCATCAAACTTTTACATACTACAACTTCTGCGCATCCTTATAAAATAACTGGTATTTTGGTATTTGCACGCTACAACCAGGTTACCTGTGGTTGTATTGCTGAGACTTAACACATTATCTTCAGTCAAAGCAGCATCCGTTATGTCGTCAGTAGAGTTATTCCAAATAATGAGTGTACAACTAAACCCACTTCAAATGAGCGGACCAATCCCACCCTTGTGCCAATTAAGGTGAATCAAACCTTAGTTACTAGAATGAATTGCAATTCTTCCTACTTTGCTTGCTCATGTAACAATTGTATAATATTTCTAGAGACTGAAATTATTGTATATACAGATGAGGAGAAAAATGTTTAGGACACCATGGCATTGCAATTTTATGCCATAAACCAGCCATGTCCTCTTAAGATAGTATAGATATTACTAGCAAAAAAATGTTACACAAACCCTAAGACTTCAGGAAAGTCAGTGGGGTGGAGAAATTGGAAAACTAGCTCCTGAGACTTATGGATCTCTCTATTTTTGGTAAAGCTATTCAAAGAGTTTTGTACCCCTTTCTTGTTTACTACCAACCTGTTTCTTATTAATGTAGTATATAATATGGATCCACAGATATCACCCATATTACAACTTTACAAGCATAAAGAATCATCAAACGAAACAAAATGCCAAACTTGCATCCATTTGTGGAGTTGATGGTTTAAACCCGATAGCCTCATACACACACATGAGATAGAGAAAAGGATGGTCCAGCTCCCGAGTAATCAACAGATTCATGCTCTCAATTACTCATACAAATCCACCCTGAGTGAACAAGTCTCTGATAAAGAAGTAATTTGTCTTCTATCAAAGAACTAACATAATAGTGTCACAGAAAACTCCCACCAAGATATCCCATATCTCCCCTAATCCCGACATAGTTAATCAAAGTAAGTGATCCATTCACTTCTACAAGCCAATCATGCAATGAGCTTTCTAATTGTACAATGCATATTATCTCAAGAATACAAAATTATAAAACATATTTAGCCAAAGATTGACATGCCTCAGGAAAACATAGTAAAGCATACCTCTCTATATGAAGTAATAGGACGCTCTGCTTCCAAATCCCAATCCACAAAAGCAAATAGAACCAAAGACAAGGCGTTTAATTTCTCATATTAACAAAAAATACAATCTGACAAGTTCATCACATTTTGGCAACTTCTAGACATCCTTATAGTACAACTGGTATCTCGGAATTCGTTCCGGCGGCAAGGGGCAGTTCACAATTAGCTTCCCTTTCATCGCTCCTCTGAAAATAGCCTCCACGACATCAATGAAGTCCTGCTTCGTCCGAAACGCGCCGATCCATTTGGTGTGATCAGCAGTTCCGGAATCCATCTTCATGTGATGGGCGTTGAAGAAGAAAATGGTGGAGGGAATCAAAGTGATGTCGAAGTAATGGAGGTAGACCTGAACGTCGTCGGAATCGACATCGACGAGTGCCACGGTTGCAAACTTGGAGACGTCACGGGCTGCTTTGGCGAGAACGTCGTCGAGAAGAAGAGAGACGGAATCGGAAGCGCGGCCGAAGCGGAGGACGAGGACCTTGTCGATGGTGGATCCGATGATCGAATCCACCTCTGGCTTCTTCGTCAATGTCGTCAATAGGTAACTCATGATTCTTCGATTTGAGCGTGAGACCAAGAGAACGCGGTGGCGGTGAAGCTGGCCGGATTTGAGATTAGGCGGGAGGTTTTGATGTGGGAGCTGCGAGGGAGAAAGAAGGAAATGGAATAAGGTGTTTTATCATGGATTGTTCTCGATGGTGGAAAGGACAGGATTTGTTGATAACTTATGGGTTTGGATTTAATAATTTAAAAAATTGCATAGTAACATATGACTAAAAATAGAAAACTCACTTTCAAAAAATTTTATACAAATAAGGATATGAGCTCAAGCCCAAAAATCAAATAATGCAAGCCTGGCTCCTAATTTTAATAGAAAATGACCAAAATGCTTGAGTTTCATCACAATTTACGGTCATTGCCACTGACCGAATATCCAAAACTCAAAGCTCAAATGCTACCCAAAACCCCAGCGACTTATCTGCCATGGCTGAATCTCTGATTATTCGAGAAAGCTGGAAAAGAAAGTACGCCGACAACGGCGATGATAAGGCTCAGGTAGCAACACCGTCGCAACACCTAAAACGCATCATTTTATCACTAAGCAAGCGCCCAGACCTCATCGATGAAAATGGCCTCGAACGATTTCCACCGTAACCATCCTTCCACCTTCTCACTTTCACTTTTCTTCGTTCTGCTTATTTCCAAAGCAGAAGCTTTGATTTTGGCTTTCTCACACAGCGATGTAGGTTACAAGGAGAAGCGGGAGTTGCTGATATGAAGAATCGACAAGAAGAAGAAAGAGCTCGGTGGCACAATGGGGAGTTACAGAGCATGGTGGAGAATCTACACTTGGTTCGTCAAGAGAGCTAATTCTCAATACCACCTACCTTAATTACAAAGGTATCAATTCGCATTTAGATTTAGTTTTGATGGAGATGCATAGGTTGGTTTCAGATTGGGATTTAGAGGTGGGTTTTCTCCATTTTCGCCCATGTATTAGATTTTGATTGAGGTTGAGTATTCGGAGGTGGGTTTCCTCTATTTGGGAATATATTTGGATCTTGGAGGAGATGGGTTGTTTGAAACTGGGTTTTAATTTGGGAAATTTGAAGTTTAGAGCTGGGTTTTTCAGTCTTAATGAATTGGTATTCTCAATATAAAATTGCAACTGCTAATTGCAGCTGGTCATAGTTCAACAGTCTAGCTATTGTCCAACAATCCAAAATAGCTTAATCAATCAAAATCAAAATCCAATTGCTATTTCATTTTTCTTAGGTCGCAAAATTTCAGTCTTTGTGGTACTCTCATTGGATTTTCAAATACTCAAGGTCATCACTTTGAGCAATGCAAGACCCAGAAAATAAAATCAACCTAGGCCAAAGAAACAAAACCCAAGAGAAACCCAATTCAAAAACAAAACCCAAGAGAAACTCAAAACCGTGAAACTTGTTTTCTAATATATTTTTCTTTAGTGGCTTCTTTGATTTTAATAGTTTTCTCGGAGCCCATTTTGTGGTTTTCTTCAAGACTAATTGTAATACCCGCAATTTTTATTTTAAATTCGAGTAATTGTATTGAACGATTATTGTACGTTTTCGCGAATGTTGTTCGATAATATTTCACTTTTTGAATTATCGAAGGTTCGAAACGATTATTTTTAATGAAAAGCTCGAAATGCTGGGTTTGAGAAATCGACTTTTTCTACGTGCAAAATATGGAGAAACTTCCTTCATGAAAGTTGTAGAACTCGTCGATACGAGTCCGTACACGTGCGGAACACAAAGATCGGATTTTTTCTGAATTAGTTATTGAATTTAGAAGATTTTCCGAAACTTGTATATATAGAAAAAACCCTAGAATTTTTTGGAAACCCTATTTTTTTTCCACCGGCCTCCCTTTCCTTTTTCGGAAAACACTGTTCATCTCTCTCTCTCGTTTTCTCTCTCGGCCGAAAGCAACAAAAACAGAGCACAGAGAAACCGTGCTCCCATTCTCTCCTCCGGCCACCTCTCAAGCTGCAACCACCTCTAGGAGCTTCGTCTCAACCTTGCGCAGCTGGCAGAGGTAGCCTTGCGCCGCGACACGGCCGGTAGAGGCGGCGGCGAAGTCCGAACCGAAAAGGCTCGTTTTCGGTTCAATCTCGATATCTCGAGCTATAGGTCACCATTTCACTTGATTCTTGGCTCATTGGACTCGCTTCAACTTCCTCTACAAGCATCAAGAAGAACCGGAGCTGGGTCGATCGTTTTCACATTCGTCGGAGCTCGACCTCGTTTAGATCGAAAAACCACCTATCGATCCAAATATCTCGTGTTATACACGATCGTTTCTTGTGATTCTTGGCTTGGTGAGTTCACAATGAAGTTTTGAACAAGTTTCCAGAAGAGATCAAAGCGAGTTGTAGCAGTTTTCACGTCGGTTTTCAAGCTCACCGGATTTTGAAAAAATTCCGGCCGAAGACTGTAATTGGTAATTTTCGATCCCTTCCCATCATTTTTGGGTCTTGTGCTAGTTATGAAAGTTGCTACGAAGGGGAAAAGCTCGGTCCCGACACCATTGGTGGTGGTCGGCGGCGGCTCTGTCCCTAACTCCGGCAGCCCTTTCCGGCCACCTCCGGAGGTCTAAAATTTGGTTTCTGTCCATTTTATGATTCTATGTTTCAATACAATCATTTCGCCGTATTATACGTATTTTTCAGATATCGTATGAATTAGTTATGGATTTTGTAATTTGGATCGATTTCGATCGTTAGATTTATGATCTGTGAAATTAGGACCGTCCGATGAACCTGTAATTTTGATATGATGATCATATGACTGTCCCAATGGTTTTGTGTGATCATGGGCGAAGATCCGACCGTTGGATCTTCGTATATGTGCAAAACGGTAATTAGGGGAGCTATTCGTGAGAATCCACTCGTCAGATTTTACTATAAATTAGAATCCGGCCGTTAAATGGTAGTTCAATTATGTTTTGGAATTATTGGCTAAATTCGAATCACATTTTGATTAGGTGATTGACGGATTGTATTTGAGTGGGCTATTTCGGCGTTAATTATATTTGTATTGAAGACGCAGTGAGAGTATCGAGGTGAGTAAAACTCACGTGGTTCATATTACGAACCGAGCGTGTTAAATTTATTTATTTTTGGTAATTGTGTGAAAAATATTGCGGATTAAATATTTGTTTTAAAATTACACGGACTTGAATCACCACGGTCCATAGGTAAGTAAAAATGAATTTTAATTATACAAATGAATTTCACGATTTCCTTGTGTGAACTATAGATGGTATTAGTGGTCATTCCTGAGTGGATGATTACATATATATATATATATATATATTTAAGTGGAAAATATATATTGATGAGTGGATTGTTGAGTGATGATATGATTGAGTTGAATTGTTGAATTGATTGTATTTCAATTGTGTAATTTCATAATAATATTGGGTATCTTGGTTGGGTTGATTTCAGTATGTGATATTACATGTTGTACTCATTTATGGGTTTAGGTCAATGTAGTGACCGGTGTGGGGTAATCGGACGCTCTAATCCTGGGTGGATGATGGGATACGATTGGTTGAGTATGTGAAATTATCGGACGTTCTAAATATGTATATAAGTATACATATTGATGAAATACGATAATGATAAATATGTCGGATGTCATAACCCAGGCCAGGTGACGGGCTACGATTCAGTTAGAGCTCTAGTTTATCATGTACCGTATTTTTGTAAATACGATGTTGAGGTTTTGTGAAGAAAGATGTGAGTTGGGGTTGTCTTGATTTATTGATTTGGTATTTGATTGAGATTGTTAGTACTTCGTGGTTGTGGAAATGGTTGAGTGTTGACTTGAGTAGAATTGATTATGATTAAATTAAACAACAGTCTTTTCTTTTACTCATACGAGCTTTCATAAGCTTACCGGGTTTTGTGTTGTTGCAATCCCGGTACACTATTCAAATAGTGTAGCGGATATTCCTGTAGGTCAGGATAACCAGGGAGGTGACTGAGCTGCTTAGGTGTTACAGCAGTTTTTGTTATTTCGTTTAGTTGTGAGGTGTGTACGCTCATTTAGAGCTTTACTGTTCATTTTGGATTTGAGTTGTAATAATTAACCGAGACTAAATTCGGTTTTGATTTTATTTCGGATGGTGAAGTTGTTAAGAAAAGAAATTTTCAGGATGATTATTTTGAGTTGTGGTAAATTTCATGTTTCGGATTTTGATTGTTTATTCTAAAATTCGGGGCGTGACAGTTTGGTATCAGAGCGTAAGGTACATATTTGGTGATATGTCAATACTTACCGAGTGATGACCCGTCTGCAGCGGATCCCCATCGTGTGCTCTTCGGTATTGACAATGTGATTAGGCATGTGAGAGCGCTAGGTTGGCTAGGAACGTTAGCACGTCTTAAGAAATTTAGGCATCGTCATGTATGCTTAGTACTTGGTTAATATGGACTTGCATTTGACTTATACTTTGTTTAAGTGTTATGCGTGTATTAATCAAGTATATCATGCTTATTAGGTAATGGAGATTGAGGGAAACGAAGCCAGAGGTCGAGGTAGAGGTAGACCTCATGGCAGGGGTAGAGACCGAGGAAGGGGTAGGGCCCCTCCGGTCGAAGAAGCATCCGAGACGGAGGTAGAGGAACCTTATGAGGATCAGCCTATTCCTCCTGTGGCAGTGGTTGATGATCCTGCCCACTTGCTGATGCTAGCAAGGGAAATTACTCGCTTGGGAGCAATCAAGTTTGGAGGAGGCACTGATTATATGGTGGCGGATCGATGGATAGAGGATTTGCAGACTTATTTTGATCTGCTTGATTGCACTGAGACCGATAAGAGGAAGCTAGCCGCTTTCATGCTGAAGGATGAGGCTAGGGTGTGGTGAAATGTCACACAGAGGAGAATAGAGGTGTCTACTTTGACATGGGACGGCTTCGAGAGGCTGTTCAGGGAGAAGTACTTTCCACCAGCAGTGAAGGAGAGGTTGGAACGAGAATTCCTTGCACTTTGTACATGGAAAGATGACTGTAATTGAGTATGAGAGGCTGTTCAGGGAGAAGTACTTTCCACCAGCAGTGAAGGAGAGGTTGGAACGAGAATTCCTTGCACTTTGTACAGGGAAAGATGACTGTAATTGAGTATGATGCGGAGTTCTCCAAACTGTACAAGTATGTGAGGCAGATGGAGGATGAAAACTTGGCCAAGAAGTTTCATAGAGGGTTGAGTCCTTCGATTGAGCGTGATGTGGCCATCTTGGAGCTGAAAAAAAAGAGAGAGATCTTGGCTAAGGCACAAATCATTGAGCAGCAGAATCTGATTCGTAGAGAGAAGGAATCTGCTGAGAGAGACTTCCAGGGCAAGGGAAAGGCCATAGCAGGAAGCAGTAGAGCTAGAGACTTCAAGGGTGGGTTCTGGAAGAGACAGAGAACTCAGTTCCAGCATCAAGCTCCAACTAGGGCAGCAGTAGCTCCTCCTATTCAGGCTATGCCTATTAGGCAGATAGCACCAGCAGCTCCAGGAAGTGCTTTAACTGTGGCGAGCCGGGCCACATCTCTCGTGCGTGCACCAAACCACGGGGTAGGATATGCTACAGCTGTGGACAGGCAGGGCATCAGGCTAGGGAATGTCCCCTAAATCAGGGTAGAGTGCAGGGTAACCAGCAGAGGCAGCTACCACCTGCACCTGCTAGAGTCTTTGCCATTGGTCAGGCAGGCACGGGAGTGGAAGGTACCTTATCTGTTTATCACGATCTTGCTAGAGTACTGTTTGATACGGGAGCCTCACACTCTTTCATATCTAGTTCGGTTGTGGATGTATTGGGTTTGATTGTTATGCCTCTGACTAGATCATTATGTGTTACATCACCTCTCGGTGTGTCACTTGAGCTTAGCATGTTTTGTGATGATTGCCCTATTGGGATTGGTGGCAGAGGGTTCTCTGCATCTTTGATTGTGATTCCAGATCACACGTATGATGTGATTTTGGGTATTTGTGTCACGCCCCGAATTTTAGAATAAAATTCAAAATCCGAAACATGAAAATTACCACAACTCAAATAATCATCCTGAAAATTTCTTTTCTTAGCAACCTCACCACACGAAATAAAATCAAACCGAATTTGTCTCGGTTAATTATTACAACACAAGAACACAATAATTTGTAAAGCTCTAAATGAGCATACACACCTCACAACTCAATGAAATAAAAATAACTGCTGTAACACCTAAGCAGCTCGGTCACCTCCTTGGTTATCCTGACCTGCAGGAATATCCGTTACACCATTGAATAGTGTACCGGGATTGCAACAATACAAATCCGGTAAGCTTATGAAAGCTCGTATGAGTAAAAGAAAGAATTGTTGCTTAATTAAATCATATTTATTTCTCCCTAAGTCAACATGCAACAATTCTACAACCACAAAACCAACAATCACAATCAATCAACAACTCAACACCAAAACCTAACTCACGTCTTTCCTCACAAAACCCCATCATCGTATCTATAAAAATACAGTATTTGACAGACTAGAGCTCTAACTGAATCGTAGCCCGTCACCTGGCCTAGGTTATGGCATCCGACATATTTATCATTATCGTATTTCATCAATATGTATACTTATATACATATTTAGAACGTCCGACAATTTCACATACTCAACCAATCGTATCCCATCATCCATCCAGGATTAGAGCGTCCGATTACCCCACACCGGTCACTACGTTGAGCCTAAACCCATAAATGAGCACAACATGAAATATCACATAGTGAAATCAACCCAACCAAGATACACAATATTATTATGAAATTACACAATTGAAATATAATTCAATTCATCAATTCAACTCAATCATATCATTCACTCAACAATCCACCGATCAATATATATTTTCCACGTAAATATATATATATATATATATATATATATATATATATATATACGTAATCATCCATTCAGGAATGACCACTAATACCATCCATAGTTCACACAAGAAAATCGTGAAATTTATTTGTATAATTAAAATTCATTTTACTTACCTATGGACCGTAGTAATTTAAGTCCATGAAATTTTAAAACAAATATTTAATCCACAAATATTTTTCACACAATTACCAAAAATAAATAAATTTAAAATCCTCGGTTCGTAATATGAATCACGTGAGATTTACTCACCTCGAAATTCCCGTTGCGTCTTCAGTAAATATAACTCACAATAATCCAAATGCTCGTCAACTCAAGCCGTCAAGTACCTAATCAAGTACGGTCTTTACTTAGCAACGAAGCACGAAATAAACCTAAATGATGATCCAACGGTCGGATTTCAAAATAACGACAATCCAACGGTCGGATTCTAAAATAAAGACAATCCAACGATCGGATCGAATTTAAACGATGATCCAACGTTTAGATCCTCACGGATCGCCCTTGGAAACATCCTATCAAAATTATACGAAAATCCGATGGATGGATCTTCACTAATCGCCTCCCGAATCATTATTTTACAATTATACGAAGATCCAACGGTCGGATCTTCGCCCGTGATCACACAAAGTCATCGGGGCAATCATATGAACATCATATTAAAATTTGAAGTAAAACCGATGATCTGATCTCAGTAAATCAAAAAACCGAAGGTAAACTGTAAAACTGTAAATAGTAACATCAAAACAGAAATTGACTATTTATCAACTTTTTCTAACATGACCAAGTTATATATCAAAATGCTCGTATAGATGCATAGATCATCGTCCAGATAATATAAACTCAAAATTTGGTCCGACTTGCCGCCTCACGCGGCGGTCAGACGGCGGTCAACGAGGCGGTCAACGCCGGTCAACCACCTCCGATGCAAAAGTCGTCAACTACTAACTTCTTCAAAATGAAATTGTGAACAACTTTAATACCTGACTTTTTCGGACATGAGGTCTAGATCGTCCTAGATCGGGCTTTAAAGTTGGATTAATCTCGGCCCTCTGATCAGTCTCCAGATTGAATCAGGGACGACGAAACCTTCTGTAATACCCGCAATTATCATTTTAAATTCGAGTAATTATGTTGAACGATTATTATGCGATTTCACGATTAATATTCGATAATAATTCATTTTTACAATTATCGAAGTTTCGAAAACGATTATTTTTAACGAAAAGCTCGAAATGCTCGATTTAAGTAATCGACTTTTTCTACGTACAAAATTTGGAGAAACTTCCTTCATGAAAGTTGTAGAGCTCGTCGATACGAGTCCGTACACGTGCGGAACACGAAGATCGGATTTTTTCTGAATTAGTTATCGATTTAAGGAGTTTTTCCGAAACTTGTATAAATAGAAAAAACCCTAGCTAATTTTTCAGAAAACCTACCATTTGGACCGGCCTCCTCACATTTTCAGAAAACACTATTCATCATCCCCTACCTCAGTCTCTCGACGAAAAATCGACCGAAATAGAGAGCAAAGTTCTCCTTAATTGTTCTCCTCCACAGACCACCTCTCGACCTCAAACCAAGTCCCAGGCGTTCGTCTCGAGCTGCTCTAGCTCCCGGAGGCAGTTTCACAAGACAGCGTAGCCTGTAGAGGCGGCGGCACGACCCGAACCGAAAACGACCATTTTCGGTTCGATCTCGATATCTCGAGCTACACTCCACCATTTCACTTGATTCTTGTCTCATTGAGCTCGTCTCAACTTCCTCTACAAGCACCAAGAAGGGCCGGAACTTGGTCAAACGTTTTCACGTTCGTCGGAGCTCGACCCGAACGGATCGAAATACCGAAACTTTCGATCAAGATATCTCGAGCTATACACGATCGTTTCTTGTGATTCTTGGCTTGTTGAGTTCGCAAGGAAGTTCTGAACAAGTTTCCAGAAGGGATCGGGGCCTGAGGTTGCAGTTTTCACGTCGGTTTTCAAGCTTGCCGGTTTCTGCATTTTTTCCGGCCGCCGACTGTAAATCGGTAATTTCGATCCCTTCCCGTCATTTTTAGGTCTTGTGCTAGTTATGAAAGTTGCTCAGAATGATGAAACGAAGGGGACAAGCTCAGCCCCGACACCATTGGCGGTGGTCGGTGGCGGCTCTGTCCCTAACTCCGGCGGCCTTTTTCGGCCACCTCTGGAGGTCTACAATTTGGTTTCTATCCATTTTATGATTCTATGTTTCGATATGATCATTTCGGCGTATTATACGCATTTTTCGGATATCGTATGAATTAGTTACGAATTTTGTGATTTCGATCGATTTCGATCGTTAGATTTTTGATCTGTGAAATTATGACCGTCGGATGAACTTGTAAATTTGTTATGATGATCATATGACTGTCCCAGAGGCTTTGTGTGGTCATGGTGGAAGATCCAACCGTTGGATCTTCGTATATGTGAAAAACGGTAATTAGGGGAGCGTTTCGTGAGAAACCACTCGTCGGATTTTAATGTAAATTAGAATCTGGCCGTTAATTAGTAGTTAAATTATGTGTTGAAATTGTTGGCTAAATTCGAATCACATTTGATTAGGTGATTGACGGATTTTATTTGAGTGGGCTATTCGGCGTTAATTATAAATTATAATTATATTGAAGACGCAGCGGGAGTTTCGAGGTGAGTAAAACTCACGTGGTTCATATTACGAACCGAGCATTTTAATTTATTTAGTTTTGGTAATTGTGTGAAAAATATTTGCGGATTAAATATTTATTTTAAAATTTCATGGACTTGAATCACACGGTCCATAGGTAAGTAAAATGAATTTTAACTATACAAATGAATTTCATAATTTTCTTGTGTGAACTATAGATGGTATTAGTGGTCATTCCTGAGTGGATGATTACGTATATATATATATATTTACGTGGAAAATATATATTGATGAGTGGATTGTTGTGTGATGATATGATTGAGTAGAATTGAGTTGATTATATTACAATTGTGTAATTCCATAATAATATGATGTATCTTGGTTGGGTTGATTTCAGTATGTGATATTATATGTTGTGTTCATTTATGGGTTTAGGGTCGACGTAATGACTGGTGTGGGTAATCGGACGCTCTAATCCTAGTGTGGATGATGGGATACGATTGGTTGAGTATGTTGAATTATTGGACGTTCTAAATATGTATATAGGTATACATATTGATGAAATACAATAATTGATAAATATGTCGGATGCCATAACCTAGGCCAGGTGACGGGCTACGATTCAGTTAGAGCTCTAGTCTGTCAAGTACCGTATTTTTATAAATACGATGATGAGAGTTGTGGAGAAAGTTGTGAGTTGGGTTGTCTTGATATATTGAATTGGTGATTGATTGAGATTGTTATTATTTGCATATGTGGAAATTATTGAGTGTTGCTGTGTCTGGGAATAAATGAGATTATATTAAGTAACAGTTCCTTCTTTTACTCATACAAGCTTTCAGAAGCTTACCGGGTTTTGTGTTGTTGCAATCCCGGTACACTATCCAATGGTGTAGCGGATATTCCTGCAGGTCAGGATAACCAGGGAGGTGACCAAGCTGCTTAGGTGTTACAGCAGTTTTGTTATTTATTTTGTTGAGGTGTGTGTATGCTCATTTAGAGCTTTACATTACATTTTGGATTTGAGTTGTAATAATTAACCGAGACTAAATTCGGTTTGATTTTATTTCGTGTGGTGAGTATGTTAAGGAAAGAAATTTTCAGGTTGATTAATTTGAGTTGTAGTATTTTCATGTTTCGGATTTTGAATTGTTATTCTAAAATTCGGGGCGTGACACCTTCAACTCTTGATCTACCACTGTACACTTAAAATAGTGATGCAAAGCCACATATGGGGATGATCAGGGGAAAAAGCACGTCACGAAAATGGGATTGATCGGCCCGTGCACCGTCGGAAAATTGGTTTTCCGGCCGGGTTGGGTTTGAACTTCGGATAGCGGCTTCGATCCAAGCCTAGGAGACGCGGCTGGGTGAGGCGACGACGGGGATCGATTGGGGGTGAGGAGGCGAAGCGGCTGGGTGCCGGGTCCGACGACGGCGCGGCCGGGAAGGACGCATTCCAGTCGGGTCAGGTAGAAGTCGGGTCGGCCGAGTGCTAGGCACAGTTGCGCGCGAGAGAGAGAGGGGGGGAGGGCTTTTGTGCAAAAATGAATTTTTTTTGTCCTTAATGACAAACTCAGATTTTTTCCACTATTTATAGAAAATTCCGATTTTCAAATATTCAAGAACTCCGAATAATACGTGCCACATATACACGGACTCGTATCGACGAGCTCTACAACTTTCATGAAGAAAGTTTTCCCAAATTTGGAATGTATAAAAAGTCGATTTTCACGACCCCCTAAATAACGTTCGTTTTCGAAAATAAAATCATTCGAAACCAATTTTTTCAACCCACGACAATCCAAATAATCTCAAATATCATAATTAAATTAATATAACAATTATTGAATTACATAAATTTATTGTATGAAAATCTGGGTCTTCACAATTTGTTAAGTCATCTTTTGTCAATAACTTATATGTAATTTGTTATTAATAATTCGATACATTTGTCCGTTACCGATTCAATTCAAAGCAACTCCAACCATAAGGTTCAAAACCAAATTTTGTTGAATTATAGGACTTTTTATCTCCAACAATGTTTTTTAAGGGGAGTTGGTCCTAAAATTATAGGTCTTGGGTTCATCCCAAGTCTCATATTTGAGACTTTTCCAAGACCAAAACTCAGATACTGTTCATAGGGCCTAGCAAATGGGTTATTATATGCTTTTACTCAAATTGGCCCTATTTAATCTGACGGCTCAGATTTGAGGGGAAAAAATGTGATCAATGGCTCTTATTAAATCAAGGGTTGTTATTTCTGTTTTGTTCCAAAAAAAATTTAAAAATTACAATTAGGAAAAAAAAATATACCTATTGGAACAGTAAATTGAAAATTCTATAAATACCAACCCATTCTTTTCTATTTCCTCACACCAAATATCCTCCATCTCCTTCGCAATTTTTCATTCATTCACCCATCTGCTTCAGGAGTTTATCTTTGTATTGAACAACTAAAATTGAAAATCTAAATTTGCAGTTTAAAATTCAATAAAAAATGAAGTACCAATACCACAATTGAGGTTTCCGAAACTCCAGTTTTAAGAAACTATGTCAATTCTGTCTCAAATTCTGAATGTTGATTAATTTTGTCAACCATTTCTAGGGTTCTATACTTGCAAGCTTAGAAAAGAAGAAAATGTCAGTGCGTGAGATTATCCAATCTCAACAATATATATTCTCTACTTTTTATATAAATGTCTCTTTTGGTCATTTTGTCTATCAATGAAATCTCATATTGAATGTAATAAAATAGAGATATGTATTTAGCATTTTGGGGTGTGCGAATAAAATTTCTCATTACAAACGCATCAAAATAGAAGAAGAATAAAAAAATTTCAAAAAATCAAAAAAGACCTGAATGAGAATTTTAAAGGTCCACCCCGCCCCCCGCCCCCCGCCCCCCCCCCCCCCCCCCCCCCGGGGGGGGCGCCGGCTCTCAAATTATATGTCTCTTCTAGTTGTGTCGATATTTGGGTGGTCGGTCTAAGTAGCATTCAAGAAGACAATAACATTCAAAAGTGAAAACACCACCATAACACCATTCGCGATAATTTTTACTGTGAGAGATGAAAAAGAGGGAAAGGCAAAAAAGTATTGCGTCCCAATATAAAGTGCCAAAAATCTGTTATACCCCTTGAAATAGGGACACGTCTGTATGAATATTTGACCACATAAGTATCTCTTTGACTAAACTTTTTGAATTTAGGTATCACTCATTAATCTCGAATACCATCGAGTAGAGCTGTTAATGGACCAGATTTGGAGTGAATCGACCTACATCCCAATCTGATAATTCGCTAGATCATTGAAAGTCAAATCCAAATCCGTATTCAGCAGAGTAACAAATATATGGTCCATTAATCTGACCGTTTGTTATAATAAATTTTAAATGTAAATATAAACTTTTATCATCATGTACAACAAAAGAAACTCTGATAAAATATTATAACAATCTAAACAATTTTAGTCTTCTACTAAATTTTCTTTTTTCCTAAACTTATATGTAAATACTAATTATATATTGAAAATCAAATAATTATATTTAGATAAATATTATAGGGAACCCTTCTAATGAAGACTGATTGAGGACTTTTGTTGTAGACTCACTTTTCCATCATATTTCTGTAAATCAACTGTTAGATGTTTAGATATTTATGTATAGCTTTTATTTAATTTTTCAACCAAATTGAAAATTGTTTAGACATTAGCAATCGTGATTTATCAGTTATGAACATGAACGGTTCATGTTTGACAGATTTGGTTCGTCCATTAATTTTATCTAATTCGGTACCTTAACGATTACTAATTTGGAAGAAAATTTTCAGAAGTGATATACTCATGCATACATAGACATGTAATGATTGATTTGATATAATATATCCGAAAAGTAGGTTTCCCAAACCGTTTATTAGAAAGTTCTCAATTAATCCTTATTTTAATAGTCCTCATTAGAAGGGCTCCCAAATATTATATTTTGTATTAAGACGGACCAAAGTATTAACAATGAGGTCAACTCCCACAATAGGTTCTATTTGGGGGTGCTATTCTCATTTTAGCACCCCCTTATTGCACTATTCATATATGACTTAATTCTCATCTCCAACAATGAGGTGTTATATAAGAGTGCTATTTTACTATTCTTGATTAAAATATAATATAAGTATAATGTTATGAATATTATATTAAAAGTATGTTAATATAGTTAAATAAGGTAAAAAATTAATTTTAATTTTATCTTAATATTTAAAAATGGTTCTTTTCATTTAATTAATTTTTATTTGGACCTTTAAAATTCTCATTCAAGTCTTTCTTGATTTTTTTAATTTTTTTTATTTTTTATTTTTTTCTATTTTGATGCGTTTGTAATGAGAAATTTTATTCACACACCCCAAAATACTAAATACATATCTCTATTTTATTACATTCAATATGAGATTTCATTGATAGACAAAATGACCAAAAGAGACATTTATATAAAAAGTAGAGAATATATATCGTTGAGATTGGATAATCTCACGCACTGACATTTTCTTCTTTTATAAGCTTGCAAGTATAGAACCCTAGAAATGGTTGACAAAATTAATCAACATTCATAATTTGAGAGAGAATTGACATAGTTTCTTAAATTGGAGTTTTGGAAACCTCAATTGCGGTATTGGTACTTCATTTTTTTTATTGAATTTTAAACTGCAAATTTAGATTTTCAATTTTAGTTGTTCAATACAAAGATAAACTCCTGAAAGCAGTAGGTTAATATTGATAACATATTCTAATTTGGACTATTTAGCATTCACGTCTGTAAACTATTCACAACACAAGTTTTTTTTTTTCCTTGACCTAGTTATGAAGGATGAACTACTGCAAATTGACATCATTAACGTCAATGCCCATGTCTTTAATCTACTCAGGTCTGGAAAAACTTTCACACTATAGAATAGTTCTTATAAACTAAAAAAGATTGATATGTTTTGTGAAATTGATGGCAATTTGGAAAGCTTGGGGTGATGTATTTAGTAAAATATTAAAGCAAAAAATTTAATGGATGGGTGTATTAAGTAGGGGATGTGTATTTAGTATTTAGATATGTGTGAATAAAATTTCTCGTTTGTAATTACTGTAATTGTCTTTATTTTTACACGATTAGTCTTTTTTTATTTTTTCTCAATTTTTAGTAGTCTAGAAAACAGGTAATTGGATATAACTACTAAAAATAAAGACAATTACACTAATTACAAGCACATGTAAGCCAGTTCCTAATTACAAACACATGTAATTAGTGTAATTGTCTTTATTTTTAGTAGTTATATCCAATTACCTGTTTTCTAATGTTCAGTTACTAATCGTCTAGTTGATCAGTTACTTTGTCACGCCCCTGATTTTTAACCCAAATAAAAATCGATATACAATCTCATAATTATACATGCGTGATCGTTCAGACATTAATACCAAATACCTGGAAAATTTTTCTCTTTCAACTAAATACATATTGATGCCCTGAACCCACTATGTCAATATTGACCCGCTCCGTAGAGTCATATATTACAAAAACTTACGAATTAAATTATCAACAACAAAATAAAACATAAATGCTCATCAGAGCTTACTACAACGGAAATCCAAATAATGGTAAAGTCACAAAAATTGCTTCCTACCGTTAAGCTGCAGATACACTACCCAAACTTCAGCCACAATTATCCTAACCTGCAGGATTAACCCCTACATTGTTGAATAGTGCATCGGATCGCCATACAATAAACCCGGTATGCTTGTGAAAGCTCGTATGAGTAACTCAAAACTAGCAACAGAAAATCATGCTTAAGTCTCCTAAGTCTAATAGTTAAAAGCATATCTCAAAGCATCAACTATCAAATCCAAGTATTTCAATAGCATGCATCATAAGTCTACTCATAACGGAATCTATATGCTCATGTCTAAACAGCATTCAAAACCATGATTATAGTCCAAAAAGTAATGTTTGAAATCATATTTGACGCTCAAAGGCAAATTCCCAAATCACAGTGTCCAAAGTCATGGTAATGCAACTCAAGGAAGCAACTCACCCAAACATAAGGAAAACAATTCACACTTTGATTCCTTAAAGCATGAAATAAAGGAGAACAACTCACACTTTGATTTCCTTTCAAATAGAAATAAAAGAAAGCAACTCACACCTTGGTTTCTTTCAAAACATAACATAGAAAACAACTTACTCCTTGGTTTCTATCAAAATGTAACATAAAAAGCAACTCACTCCTTAATTTCTATCAAAATGCAACATAGAAAGCAACTCACTCCTTGGTTTCTATCAAATCGTTAATAAGGAAGACAACTTGCACCTTGTTCCCTTAAAAACCGTTAATAAGGAAAGCAACTCACACCTTGTTTCCTAAAAACATGTGATCTCATGAGTTATATATAACCTTGCACCGTTACCCCATGAATCCCAAATGACAGACATACTAGAGCTCTAACTGAATTCGTAACCACTCGGCCGGCCAAAGACGTGATTACCTGATATTCTGCCTAAGGTCATAGACCTTCATTCTTCGGACTTCTCAATACCTCAGAATAAAACATTAAAAAAGTCGCATAAGACTCAAAATGTTACACAAATCTCAACGCTTTTAAAAAATAATCCAAATCAACCTTTCCACAATCATTTGTTTTTCGAAAAGCCATAACACAAAACAATAAAAAGCATCATTCATGCATATTGTTTTTATACACAAGTCCAGTAAAACATATATATATTTCACGTAAATATATATACATAGTCATTCTCTCAGGAATGTCTACTAATACCAACTATAGTTCACAATCGAAAATTCGAGAAAACATTGTTATACTTAACTCATTCCCTACCTGTGAACCGTAGTCCTATGAACCGTAGTCATTCAAGTTCATATTATTTCAAACAAATATCTTTTTCAAAACATTTCACGATTTATAAATTAACTCCGAATAATAAATAAATCCGTTCATAAATGAACTTTGTGAGATTACTCACCTTGAAATTCTCGTTGCGTCTTCCCACTACTAGACCACTTACAGAACGCTCTCTGTCAAGTACCTAAGGAAGTACAGGCTTGATTCAGTCAATGAATCACAATTAAATAAAGTTTGAATCCCCAAATCGAACTAAAATCTCAAAGTAATGATAATTGAGGCGAAACCACTTCTGAGACCATCCAAAGTCTCAGGAATGTTTTTACGATCGACATGACAAAATCACAAGTCGATTTGATAGTCGGATCCTCACGGATTAATAACCGAAACTATCGAAATCACAAAAACCCTAACATGCTCATACGATCTCCAAAAATTACGTAATGTATATTGAAATGCTCGCATCGACGAGTAGATCGAAATCAGGAATAGAAACTATCCCTGAGGTGGCCAAAAACCGTCGGAAAACACCACTATAGTGGTTGCGCCGCTGCCAATCCAAAGTCGGAATTTGGCAAAACTTCCAACATCAAAGTTTTTCATCTTAACTCTAATCTCAATTTTCATAACTACATCAAAGGCCAATAATAAGCCAAAAATTCAATTTTTACCTTGGAAGTCGACGGATCTGATGAACCCTAGTTTTGAATTCGATTCAATTCGATCTCCACAGATGAAATCGATGCAAACCACCTAGGGAGAAATGATCTACATCCCTTGAAGTGCAAAATCCCTTTTGGAACAACAGCCAAAGGTGGCCGGAGCTAAGAGAGCGAAGGCCGATGACTGGAGGCGATTCTGACCTCGTCTCGAGCTTTTCTCGACGTTGTAGCTCGAGCTACGGCTCGACCCACGCTTGATTGCTTCCACAAACGTGTAGTGGGCAGCAAGGAGAACCCAACCCACCTTGGATCGAATCTTATGGTGGTCGGAGGAGGGAGAACGACGCCGGCAAGGTTGGTGAGGTGACTCGGGCTCGGGGAGAGAGGAACTGAGCTCAGGTTTCCTTTTGGGAAATCTAGGCTCTTTTGCAATTTTCCCAAAAATTTGTCCTCTTATACAAAAATGGAAAATTCTTCTGAAGCCCGTAACTTCTTCATACGAACTCCGATTTTCGCGTTTCGCATATGCACGAACTAATATTGACTCGCTCTATGTCTTTTGTGAAGGAAGTTTTGGAGAAACCCAACGTATAAAAAGTCGACCTTTTCACCCCCCTAAAACCATACTTTTCGAATAAATAATTCGTCTAAAACACTTCCGTTCCGTCCACGAGCTACGAAACCGTCTTATAACCACAATTTTGATTCCGAAAAATCCTCGAAAAATAATAACGAATTTCTGGGTATTACATTCATATAATCAAGTGTTCGAATCTATACTATTATTAAAAGAAGAGAGTTTGCTCTTCATAACAGAACTTTTTTTACTAATTTACCCTTTACTGAATGAGAAATAAGTAATAGGGATAACAACTTCAATTTACAAAAATAAAATTAAAATAAAAGTAGTGAATTTGGATGTTAATTTGGATGATTTATTCTTTGAATTTTTCTTTGGGTTTTATCAAAAAAAAAGAGAAGAAAAGATGATACACAAATAGGTCCTGACTATAGTTTTCACATTGAGCTCCTTCATATTTGATGGATCTCAACTTCGACCCTCCATTTATGCTAACTCCGCCAATTAAAAGAATCTTGTTTAGTTGATTATTATTTTTTTTTTTTTTTGGTTACAATCTTTTTAACTGACTTTTGTCATGAGGATTTTTTATTTCCTGCGTTAATTTCATAAATATCCCTCTCTATATATATCTAATCTTGCATGTGCACATACAAGTTGCAACATGCTTGAGCTTGAAAAATTTAATGATGTAACACCTTGAGGTATTTGATGAAGGAGTCCCCACTTTATCCATGACGTCCCAGGTGGCAGAAGCTCATTGAAGCACAACCCATCTATACCATTATGCAAATCCAACCCATCTTCCACAAAATCTGAATCTCAGAGAGCTGACAAAACCCCACCCCTTTCAAGTTTCCAAACCACCACCAACACTTACATTTCTTTCTGACTCGACCACTCCGAAACTCAGAGTTACAGAGAATCTGTTCAGAGATGGCGACAAGCTTCGCAACCGCATCGACCGTCGTAGGCCTCGGAAGCTCGCTCTTGTCCAAGAAGACATGCCTCTCTTCAGGTGCTTAACTATATCAACTTCCTCTTAACTTACGCTGCTGTCTCTAAAATGCGCCCTGTTGTGTGACATGCCCTAACATGCGCTCTTTCTGTTAATTACAGACTTTGTGAAACCTGTCATGGTTAGGAGCCCTCTGAGCCAAGCAAAAGCTTCTGGAGGAAGGTTCACCTGGTAAGTTATTTTGTTTGAAAAAAAAAAAAAAGAGTTATATGTTTAATTATGGGTAACTATATATAGCTGATGGTTAAATCCATGCATATGCGTGAATAAATATTATAGCATGAGCTTCCAGAGTGATTGGCTGAGGAGGGATCTGAATGTGATTGGGTTCGGGTTGATCGGATGGTTGGTGCCATCGAGCGTTCCGGCGATCGACGGCAAGAGTTTGACCGGGCTCTTCTTTGACAGCATTGGAGCCGAGCTCGCTCACTTCCCCACACCTCCAGCTCTCACTTCGCAGTTCTGGTCAGTAACACTAGTCTACTAACGCACTTTCCTTTAATTTTTGTGGCTTATTTGATTTTAAAAAAATATATATATAAAACAGATCTTTTCCCTTCAAAATAAGAAAAAAAAAAACAATGTGTAGCGGATCAAAGGAGGAAAAATTAAATAAAGGTCCCACCGAGATTTGAACTCGGGTTACTGGATTCAGAGTCCAATGTCCTGACCACTAGACCATGGGACCAATGTTGCTAGAATAACAGTACTGTATCGTTTTATTAGATAACTTTTCATGTTGGGAGAGGCTAAAAAAAATAAAATAAAACAACTAATAAAAGAATGAAACATGAAAAAAAAAAAAATGCCTGTCTCACATGACGCATAGGGTGTGTTTGGTTGTTTCTAATTTATTTGAACTCTTTTTTCAAACCAAAATTTAAATTAAACTCGGTATTTATTTTTACTGAGAATAAATATGACATCCGTTTTGAGCAGGTTGTGGTTGATCTGCTGGCACTTGGGGCTTTTTATCACCCTTACTTTTGGGCAGATCGGCTTCAAGGGAAGGACTGACAAGTACTTTTGAATTTGATCCTCTTTAATTAGGTCATGTAAAATCTGTATTTGATGTCAATTATCTTAATTTCTCCAACTCTCTTCTCCCCTTAATGGTCAAAATATCATTTCTTGCATTATTATGTACTCTATGTAAATAACGAAGGGTTTTTCTCACAAGTATTTCTATAGTCTAAATATTGTGGTTAGATTTCAAAAGTTACAAAACTGTAATCGAGCTCACTAAATAATGAGTTTGTACTTCTATTTAACTTCCAAAAAGAACCTTTACAAGTAACCATGTGCATCACACTTGACCTACATTACAAGGGTGAAATCATCAAAATTAACATGAGTTTTTATCATGAGTTATACATTAACTAAAGGCCACGGGACTATTTCATACTTCAAAATTTATCTACTAGAAATTAGCCCAATCAGTGGAGGCTAGGGTCAAACTCCAATCCTAGTCCTATAACTCATTTTGAGACTGTACGTCTTCCAAAATTCCATCTCCAACTAGCATAAGATGTAGTCTCATTTTGAGACTGAGCTGAAAACTCTTCCCATTTTGAGATTGTTTTGGTGGTCAGAACTTATTCTGAGATTGTGGGCCAGACAATGGACCCAGCCCTTTGATTGGCAAAAGTTGGAGAAACAAGGCCCAAAGTTCAGCCGCACTAGATGACAAAATTACGAGTCATTGGTTGAGATGTAACAGTCATATATCATGCGTCTCAGGACACTCTGTACTGAAACAATATAAAGTGATATCAATATTTCATATAGGGCCTGGCTTCCAATGATTGTTCTTCTGTAGAATTTGCCTAGTATATGTTGTAGTTTTTTTTTTTTTTAAATCAAATCAATTTCATTCATACTCAAGCCAGAATGACACGGATACATACATTCCCTTGCTATACCAAGGACAAGTTTAGGACGTGGTATGCTAGCACCACTCATTAAACAACCAGTGCTCACTTATTCAAAAGTGAGCCTATACACTATGAGAATAAAACATAGTAAATAGGCTAAAATCAAACAAAACTTAAATTTCCTGAAGCCAAGACTCCAGACAATTCTAGTACCACATGTGTCAGGTACAAACATAGATGGTTGGATCAGACCACCCGGATCCCAGATACGAAACCCTCGAGAATTAGCTCTCCTTATTTTGATCCACAATCGGGCCTTAATCCAAAGAACCTTCCCAGATCTAGGCTTCAGAGTTGATTTGGGCCACACAACTGATTTGGACACCCAAGTTGGATCGGGCCTCCACTTGAATCCGAGCTCCGCTCCTCCTGCATCTATCCCGGTCGCTGCAACCGCCCCCATCACTCTCGGTACACAGCCATCATCAACATCATCCAGCGCTTGCGCGCTGCACACACAATTGCCAAGACTCTCTCCTTTCTCTTCCAAAAATTGGAAGCACGTTGTGCAAGCCCTCTTGTCGTTCACCTCAACACCAAATCGGACCACCACCGCTCCGGCAAATTGGATCGCTGCCTCCTCTGCAGATTGGATCCCAAATCCAAACACCGCCTGCCGGACAATCCCTGTAAACCAAACTTTATATGCTTTTAGCCTTGCTCTACGTGGTCGAACTCGACCCCCCTCAATGGTTGTTTCTGCTACCTTATGCCACGCCACCATCTTCATGGCAGCCCCCAGAATTCCAGCCAGGCCTTCTCGTTGATGTCCCTGAGAAGTCAAAAGTTTTGGATCAATCGATCCAATCCAACCCGGAGGTTTGCTTGGTTGAGTGTTTGTCGAAAAGAAACAACTTTGAAGGGCTGATGACAGACCATAGAGTGTGGAGAGAAAAGTTCCACTTAGATGGGTGGCCGGCCTTGGTCGCCATGCGCGAAAAGCAAAGCTCTGGCGGCTAGGTTTTGGAGATGGGAAGAACATCTCTAACTAGACCATATAACATTTATAGTATATGTTGTAGTTAGATACTGTTATTATCTCAAAATGGAGTTTCTTCTTTTTCTTTGCTCATATCAACTTTTCTCCACTATACTATTATTTTATTTTTTCAATCCTTGCTCATTTCACAACCAAGTACTGCTCCTTTATCTTCTTCAAACCCAAACTTAGGCTTTTTCAACCCTCAATAAGCTGCCTCTAAAATCATGGTCTTCTTTATACCCAGGCCTTTTCAACTCTTCATCATCTTCCTCTAAAATCATGGTCATAGCAGAGCTTATTTTCAATTGTTACCTCCTTGATTTTATCTCACTCTTGCCAATAGTTTCCTTTGTTCTTCTTATTTGATGTTTGTAATTGTTGTTCAATAGTAAAAAAGGATCCCAAATTCATGGTCCACCCCTCTTGAAAAATAGAGGATGATGAAATTGAAGCATAAGAAAGTTCGTTCCATTAGAGAGGGAGAGAGATCTGTCAAAAAATTGAAAGAAAAAAAGCATCGATTATGATGAAGGACAAAAAACCTTCGATCATTGCTCCAAGCCTCTAAAGTGAACTTTTCAATTGGCACCGAATTCTTGTTGGCGGCACGAAGCTATTTGGATCAAGGGCGAAGCGGAGCGAATCAGAGTAGAGAGAGAGAGAGAGAGAGACCCAGACTATTTCAGCCGTAGGGATAATTAAAAAAAACTATGAAATGAATATAAGACTACACGTATCATTTGGTTGTTGGAAGCTTAGGTAGGTTAGGCAGATAAGGAGGTTAAGAGAGGATCCTTACTCGAAGTAAAAACAAGGCTCCCTAGAAAAATGTTGTTGCTGGTTCAAGCTCAAGTCCAATGAAGACCAAAAAAAGCGTAATGGTTCTAAGAAGAAAGCTAGTGTGGGAAGGATGACTTGCCCCTATTTTCTTTTCCTAAAAGGTTTGATAACTCCAACCCTAAGGCGAAGGAGGTTACAACTGCTTGATAATTTGCAAGTTGCTTAGCCTATACTGGCAAGTGGTGCTTCTATGTGTCTTCTTAGAAGTACTAGATGTTCACATACTACAGTTCCGTACTCAGCATAGGTGGCTAGCAAATTATATTTTTTTTTCCTTTGAAGGCGAGACACTTATTATTTGTAATAGAACTGGAGCACTTAATTCTTATGGAATAGTTGTGTACCAATGTAGGCCTAGTTTTGCTTATTTGGTGTATGTACTATTCTGATTTTGGTTCAATGAAAGTTTCACCAGTAAAAAAAAAAAAATGAAATGTTTAAGCCTTAAAAGAAGATAAGAAATGAAGTGAATAGGTGAATTTTTATACACTAGTGGCTTTGATCTATTGGAACTTAAGGTTTTACCAAAAAAGATACAAATAATAATGAAAAATCACAGAATTTTTAAGAGACTGAGGGTTGAACGAAGAATTTACAAGCTGTGTGGAACAAGAAATATCACATAAGTGGAACATAAAAACTAAGGTCAGATGAGTCGATTGGCTCATACGAAAATGGAGAAGTATCACTTTATTTTAGATGATATTGGCCCCCTTAGACCGTGCCCACACAATTTCGTACTTGGGCTTCCACCCCAAAACATGTCTTCCTATTGGGATGTGAGCCTTTACATACAAAGAACATCACCTTCTCTCCCCTGAGCGATTAGAGCACAAGGTAGCTTGCTAGTGCTTCCAACACCCACCCTATGTAACAAGATTATGTCTGTTTTGAGCCCCACCATGACAATTTTGTTGTTTGGTTTCCATCCTAAAATACATCTTGCTATATGAATGTGAGTATACACATATAAAACACCTCACCTTCCCTCACTTGAGTGGTATGGGATGTAGTGAACAAAGTAGCCTGCTAGTGACTCTAGCACTTGCTAAGTTTAGTTATCTGGCTTCCACTCGAAACATGTCTTGTTATAGGGATATGAGTATGCACATTTCAAGATAGCATAAAAGTGCCTCTAGCACCCACCTGTGCAGGTCATTACATAAGATTGATTTTATGTTTATAAATTGCCAAACAATCAACCTTCACGATATTAGGAACTAGCATGCTGTCCTTTAAGTTTTGAAGAGATCCAATTTCATTCCTTTTAGTTTTATTTTAATGTTTTTACTTTTTTTTTTTGAATCTAAATAGGTCAGCCATTTATTGAAAACAAAAATCCTTACATGTTACAAACGTCAGCTGCAATTGCAGCTTGTAAAAAAACTGGAACTAAGATATAGAACTCAGCCTGCCTAAGAGAGCAAGCATGGTTACCCAACAAATGAGCCACCCTGTTTCCTTGTCTACCCACATGACACACATGAGCCCTACTGGAGGAGCTCTCCACACTACCCTTCGCTGTCTTCTAGGCCTGGAAAGCTGCAAACTGTGGAACCTAAACTCTTGCAATCTGGACACAATCCCCATACTAACATCCCCAACTGCCCTCTGCTTTTGATTCCAAATCCGATCATTTCTCTCCTGCCAGATCCCCATAAAGAAAAAAGGAATTCCCCCAAATGAAAGAGAGACAACTGTTGTACACATAGCTCCAGCCAAGTCAGAACAGTATCACCCATATTCCTAGGGTTATAGCAGACCAACTGAAGCAAAGCATTCTTATGGAGCACAGCCTGAGTGAAGACACAATCCCGACACAAATAAAGGGTTGTTTCATTGTGAGTCTCACACAACACACACAGATGCGAGTCTAACACCACCCTTTTCGAAGCCAAACTACCCAAAGAAGGGAGAATATCCAAACACACTCTCCAGAGATGTATTTTAGCTTTGTTTGGGATAACCACTTTCCAGAGTTTCTTCCAAAAACCCATCCCAACTGGAAGCTGCAATGGATTATAACTAGAAGAAGTCAAAAAAGCAGATCGATATGCAGTCTTTACTGAAAACCTACCATCCTTCGACAGTTTCTAGCATAAACGATCCTGCAAATCCCGCCGACTCAACGGAATTACAGCAATCACGTCTGCCTTCTCCTCCAAAAAAAATCTCTCTTAACAGGGGAACATTCCACCTCCCAGGTTCAAGCATAAGCTCGCTTACTTTTCTAGCCTCCCTTAGCGCACCCAAACTGGTTGGTCTCCCCGAAGGCAACGCTACCACCCAATTATCCGAGAAGATATCCAGCTCCCTACCATTACCTACCTGCTAGTAATAGCTTCCTTGGGGGAGTTCTCTAGTAGAGAAAATACTTCTCCACAAGTAAGAAGGGGACACATGAGGCGGAGCCTCCCAAAAGGATTGATTCGAGAAGTATCTCGCCTTATATATACGTGCAATAAGAGATGAGGGATTCTGCAAGATCCTCCATGCTCATTTGCTAGCATGGCAGAATTAAAGTTGGATAGGCTCCAAAAACTCATTCAACCCTCTTCTCTCAGATTACAAAGAGCATTCCAATTCTTCCAATGAATTTTCCTCGCATCTAGTGTACTTCCCCACCAAAACCTTGCACACTGTTGTTCCAGATCCTCACAGAAACTCTTGGTAAGTTGGAAGACACTCATGGCATAGGTAGGCAAAGCTTGAGCCACCACCCTGATCAAAATATCTTTTCCAACCCCACTCAATAACTTACCTTGCGAAGCCGTAAGTTTCTTAGACAACCTTTCCTTAATGTACTGAAAAGTAGACGTTTTCTTCCTCCCCACGTAAGTGGGAAGGCCTAAGTATTTTGCATGAGATTCCATAACCTCCACCCCCCAAGAAATGCGCGATCTCCATTTGTAGATCAATATTCACATTTTTGCTAAATACCACCGAGCTCTTAGCAAAGTTAACAACCTATCTAGACGCTTTTCAATAGGCTTCCAACACTTCTTGTATAATGGTACAAGATTCCACCGAAGCCTGTGGTAGAGCATACCATCATCCACAAACAATAAATGGTTCACCAAAGGTGCAGTAGAGCATACCTCAATACCCAGTAGGGAACCGGTAATCATCCTCTGTTGGAGTAAGGCGGAAAAACCCTCAATCCCAATAAGAAACATATAAGGAGACAGAGGGACCCCTTGTCTCAAACCTCTGCTAGGTATGACATATCCCCGTGATCTTCCCCAGACCAGAAAAGAATAACATATCGTACTCACACACTACATCACCATCGATATCTAACTCCTAGCAAAATCCACTCCATATGATCATACGCCTTACTCAGATCTAATTTCAAAGCAAAAAAGCCTTCATTCCTGTCCCGCTTGTTGTGTACAAAATGGGCAATTTCATTGGCCACCAGGATGTTATCCGTAATTAACCTACTGGGAACAAATGCGCTTTGGAAAGGAGAAATCACTTTAGGTAATATAACCTTAAGTCTGTTAGTTATTACCTTTGATCAAATCTTATAAATAACATTACAAAGCGTAATCGGCCTCAAGTCTGCCATAGTCTCTGGGTTACTTACTTTCGGAATAAGACAAATATGTGTAAAGTTTATCTGCTTCAACAGTTGGCCCGTCTGTAGAAAACTATGGATAGCAGCAAAAATGTCTTCCCCAATAAACTCCCAATAATGTTGGAAAAACAGTGGGGGCATCCCATCTGGGCCCGGAGATTTGGTAGGATACATCTGAAAAAGAGCAAAACGCACTTCCTCCATAGTGTAGGGCCCACACAACTAAGCATTCATCTCCTCAGTAACATAAGGGGTAATGGCCGCAAGTGTCACATCCATTGCGTTAATATCAACTTCATATGCTCGAAACATTTTAGAAAAACAGGCAGTAATAACATTCTCAATCCCTGCATCGTCTTCACATCAAATACCCTACTCATCATATAACCCTTGCAGGGTATTCTTTCTCTTCCTATTTTCTGTCTTCCTACAGAAGAAGCTCGTATTACGATCCCCTTCCTTCAACCATGTGACTTTAGCATGTTGCTTCCAAAACAACTCCTCTTGGAATAGTAACTTTTGAAGGTTATCCATCAATTCCTTCTTTTCAATTTTCACTCTCTCAGATGGGTGCACACTCAATAACTCCTCCAAACGAGCACGAATGCTAATCCTTTGTAGTTGACGGTCTCGAAACACCTCATTCTGCCATTTATCCAAGAGAATTCTAGTGTGCATAATCCTTTTAGTAACACAAAACATAGGTGTACCGGAAACATCTGTTCCTCAAGCCTCCTTTACAACTCTATCACAGTCCTCATGCTGCAGCCAAAACGATTCGAATTTGAAATGATGACACTTAGGCCAAGTTAGTCGGGGAATCGAACTAGCACGTAGCAAGAGGGGAACGTGATCAGAATCCGAAGGCGCTAAATGGATCACTCTAGCATAATGAAAGATGTTGATCCAATTGGGAGTACAAATAGCCCTATCAAGATGCAGCAAGGTATCAAAGTTCCACCAAGTAGCCATTGCACCCTGAAAACCTAGGTGTAGGAGATCACAGTAACCTAATGCCTCCAATAAAACCACGCATATGTCTCTCCTGCCGAAGATGACCTGCAATCTTTTCCCCACTATTCAAAATCTCATTGAAGTCCCCAATCACCATCCGAGGGAGGGAGTCCAGATCAGCTAGGTCACAAAGGAGTTGCCAAGAAAGATCCCGTTCTCCAGTTCTTGTATGTCTATAGAAACCCGTCATTCTCCAAGATGGACGCCCAGATTCACCCACCACCACCACGTCAATATGATGCGCTGATTTGGTTCCTATCTGAATCTTCATGTCGTCATTCCAAAAGAGCCCCAGGCCCTCTGCCTGGCTCGAACTCAACACTGCCTCCGCATGTGTAAACCCTAAAGCCAGACGAAGCTTCTTGAAATCTTCGAATCTACTAATCTTTGTTTCACATAGAAATACTAATTGTGGACGATTCTGAGAACACAAATCCTTCAGCGCCCGAGTTGTTGCATCGTTGCACATACCTCTGCAATTAATTCCAGCCTAGAACATCCAGATCCATAGATCTCAAAATTTGCTTCCTCTGCCAAGAAAGTAACCCTAGCACGAAAACGGCTAGGTCGGGTGTATGTTTTTACTAATGTAATGTCAAATTATATTATTATTTTTTAGTTTGGTTTTTCACTTTCATTCAATCAAAAATATCAAAATAAATGTCTTTAGAGAATTTTCAGCAATGCTAGTCATTTTTCAGTCAAATTTTAGCCAAAGTAGTTAAAAAGTTATTATAGTTAGCCAATTTAGAAATACGTTTGCATCAATTCTTTGTATATTAGCTAGATCTAAATGTATATTAGAGTGGTTCTATTCATACCTCTAAATTTTCTATTTGGACCTCCTAACTTTTTTAAAAATTTTAAAATCCTGTTTTACCCCTTAATCAAAAAAATTTCAAATCATACAATCCTCATTCAGTTACCCAATGAATCCACCTTGCCCAACCTGGAATAACATTGCTTCAACCCTCCTGGCGTTGACGTTGTACCTGTCAGCTGCACTCATGAAAAGTATTTCACCACATTGATCTACTTTAGGACATTATATGTATGCATGAATCTATTAATTAAAATCAGAGCGATGTTTTTCAATTCTCAAGCATGAGGCAAAGAAGTAGTTTTACAAAGCCATATATAAACATTAGTAATTAAGTTGAAATAGTTCAGAACCATGTCATGAATGTCAATAACTCTCCGTATAGCGTACAAGCAAGAGAAAACATTATCAATATCATTAAAGGCAAAGGAACGAAAGCATTGTTCAGGAATTTCAATATCTTTAAATTTTGTGAGCAAAATTCCTATGTTTAGTTTCTGATTTGCAATCTCTCTACTGAGAGACCAAAACATCTTTCTGAATAGAAGGCACCATCAGTTCCATGACTTGTATCGACTCCCTCGTCATTTGTACATCCAATACCTTGTCATTCTCAAAAGGTAACTGGATAATATTATTTTCAACATATACTTGAGACTATACAATATATGGTGGACTGTAGGTCCTCTACTTCCAGGACAGACGAGGGCCGATCTTGGTCAGATTGGAACTTGATGATGCAGAGAAAAAAGGAAGAGAGTAAGAGAGAGAGGGTAAATATGGAAGTTTGATGACAAAATTTTTGAGAGGAGGTGTAAATAGCAAATTTAGAGGTTTGAATAGACCCACTCTTTATATTATTTATTGCATGAAGAAAAAATAGTTTAAATGTATTAATAAAATACATAGGATGACTTGAAATGAATGTTTTAAATTAACAAAAATAATAGAGAGTCTCACTCGTTCTCTATATTTAAAGTAGATAACTAAAACTTAAAATGGAAAATCACTTAGGAGTGTGGTGTAACTGCTAAAATTTATAAAAAGTTAAACATGCTATCTAGAGTAGCTAAGGAACCAAAATAGAGAGTCTAATAAAGATGCTCTTAGTCGGGTCTGGTTACAATAATTTATTTATTTTTTGTTAAAGTAAGGACTTAAAAAATACAATAAGGAAGGTTCTCATACCTTAATGACAGTTTTATGGTTTTGATGCATGCACGAGTAGGTCCGTTCTTCCGCTTATTTTTTTAGGGTAAATTTCATTTTAGCTCCCTGACTTTTACACCCTAAATCACTTGTGCCCTTAAACTTCTAATTTCATCACGGTTTTCCAACTAAAATCAGAACATATTCTTGCAGCCTATCCTGAACATGCTCTGTTGCAATGACGCCGAATCACATCTGAGTTTGTCAAGACTACCGTGTCCAAAGGTAAAAGAATTGATAGGTAGATCAAAATGTTTGCCCATGTGTAGCTAGGAAAGACTGAGTTTGGAATAACCAGCATGATTTATTCCTAGTTGGGCAATGAGGCTCGGTACCGTCGGTACCTCCAAGACCTTTTGTTTTGGTGAGGTGCTTAGCCAAAGTTTATTTTGTAGTAGCTAAGGAGATGAACTATTTAGTAGTGGAAGAGTAGTCGTGCATGGATGGTTCGTTTGTTGAATTCTTAGAATATGATGGTAACCATGGTGAACCAAAGTTGTTAACTTTATATTCACCTTTTAACCAGTGTTCCAAAAAATGGTTTGGGCGGCAGCCTAGGCATTGGGCTTGGAGTGACTACCATGATTTTAGGCTACACGAAAAGGGAAATTGTGTTGCTTTTCAGTGGTATGAGTGGGCGCTAGGCGTTGGCTGGGAGCTGGCGGGCTTCCTAGACACATCTGTTCTCCTCTTTCTTGTCGTATCTCTCTCCTCGATGGCACGACAGGTCGACTCTCTCTCCCTCTCCCTCTAATTTTCCAACTCTTTCAGCTTGAAGCGGCAATCAAACCAATCACTATGTGGATATGAAACTCATTCGAGAGGATAGTGATTTTCCCTTTTCCATTTTATAGTTTCAATATGAATATATCGATTAATAACATTGTTGGTTGTATCAAATTTACTCTCTATTTCTCTCTATATCCTTTCATTGTTGAGTCTTGCTTTTAATAGCTTCTAGGTTTCAATTTTGTTGGGTTCTAGTGATATGTGTGTGTGTGTGTGTGTAAGTGTGAGAGCTCTGAAGGAGGCAGAGGAGCGCAGAGCATCAAATGGTCGAGTTTTGGGTTTCAATATTATTGTTAGAGCAAGTTCATCTGTTGTGTCACTGACTCAGATATTATTAACTATTTTTTATGTTTGTTTACACCCTTTGGGTGACACATTTTCCACACTGACCTGGGTCAGTGTTGTGACCTATAAACTGATCTGGGTCAGTTTCACCCCAGGTCAGTTTGTAGGTCACGAAACTGACCTAGTGACCCAGAGGATGGAAATAAACATACAAAAAAAAATAGTGGACAGCAGCTGACCCAGTGATCCAAAGGGTATATTCATTTTTGAATTGCTGATTGGTACAGGTAGAACGAGCTGTGTCCCTCATTATTATTTTTATTTTTTGCTAATAATAAGTATGATTGATACTATTATATATTATTTTTATGTCATCAAAATAATGAAAAAAAAAATCCGCTTAGCCCCCTAGGTGCGAGTCCTTAGCTCACTGCTCAACTAGCACCTATTTTTTAGAACCTTGCCTTCAACTAAATTTTTCCATCTTTATGCTTGCCTTTGGGTATTCATTTACTATTTTCCTTCTGAAAAATTAATTTGAAGTTTTAACTTTCTCCTTTTTGAAAATTGTAAAGAAAAGAAAAGAAAAGAAATTATACGAAAAAAAACGGAACCTAGCCGCTCTGCTAGGGTTTAATCGTGAACTTCTCGGTTTCTGATCAAAATTCCTAAACTTGTTGGCCATGGCCAGTGCTAGCCTTATGGCTAAATGGATCTTACTTCACGTCACTTTCGCTCAACTGACGGTGCTGTGTGGGGGTTATTTGGATTTAGGAGACGGTGTATCAAGCCTAGAGCAACGTTTGGTTGCTGACAAGGGTCGGTGGCTCGAGGAGACTTTGGTGCGGCTTTCTGATGGCTTTCAACCAAGAATTCTTGGCTTGGATTTGGTTACTACAGGTGGTTATGGTGATGGCAACGGCAATCTCAAAATGGTGAAGAACGATGTGGTCAGGTTTAGAGGTGGACGGACTGGTGTTGGGGTGATTACAGCAACTGTACTGTTCTATTTAGACTTGTGTTCGTTGGAGAGGCTAACGGTTGGGAAGGGCTGCTTCAATCGGATTTGTGCTGGTGCTATGCAGCGACGACATATGGGGGAGGAGGTGGTGATCTGGAATTTGGTAGTTGTAGACTAGCAGATAAGGATGTTCGCGGTGGTTTTACAGTCGTTGGGCGAGGTGGTCTGCGAGGTCGATGTCCTCTGGCAGCGCTGCAGGTTATCGGTGGTGTTGATTTGGAATTCCATGGAGAAAGCTCTGGGGTGCCCTTAACATATCCTGATTGGGTGCACTTAGGGCTTCCACACCTTGGGTTATCTGGACCAGGCTTGCTTTGGATGGTGATGTGGACGTCATGGGGTCGGGTAGAAATGGAAGGGGAGTCTGCTACTCCTCTTCCGAAAAGTATTTAAATTTGTTAGGTCGCAAAGATCATAATCTTTTATGGTTTTTTATTCTTGCTTCGGATGTTACTGATATTTGTTTGGAATAATGGTGCATGTATTGTCTAAAAGATGGATGTACTGGGGATATATTAGGTTCGTGTTCGTGTTCTTGTTTTAGAATAGGAGTTGATACTCTGAGAAATGATTTTTTCTGTCGATCCCATATAGATGTTTCGTTTTTGTACTGCGTGCTGAATCTATATAAAGAGCTAACCTCTTTTGATTAAAAAAAAAAAAACTCTCCTACTTATTCTCTCATTTTTAAAAATTTTATTAAAGCCCTAAATGCTATTATTTCAAAGTCATTAATTTGACCTATGTTTGACAGCAAATACTGCAAGAGAATGATGAGAGACGCATCAAATGCAATTTTTATTATTTTTTTTGTTTTGAATGGTGAGAATAATACAACCTCAAATTAGTATTTAAACTAAAATTCAAACTTCATATTCACTTTTCTTTTTTAGATAAAAGATCAACCTGTATTAAAGTTTGAGCAAGCATTACAAAATCGACACACCCTAAAGGTCATCAGAAAGAGCTGATTTATAGAGTATAACTAAAACCCTGTTCTAGAAAAAAAAAAGTACCCAACATACTCCTAATACACCCATATTTTTAGAGATAAGCACTTTTATTAATTTAAAAAAACTTAGTTCTTCAAAGTAGGTTAAATGATTCATAAGAGAAACAAAGTCTTTTGCGACCTTTAAAATTTAAACAAAATTATGAGCCTTACAGAGCCGAACAAGCCAAGTCCACACAAAAGGGGCAACCCAACCCATAGACAACCCTAGCCCATGGAAAACCCTAAATTCCTTTAGAGTCCAAACCAACCAAGTGAAGCCCAAAATAAGGGAAGAAGCCCAGAAGGCCCAGTTGCAAAAGCCAAGTTTTGTAGAGATGGAGGCCGCCGCACCACCGTAGCCACCTTCATTAATCTCGTGCCCGTTGTTGCCGCAGCACCTGTCAGTCACCAAACCCACGATTGACCAGCACAGCGGAATCAGTGAACTTGAGCTAGGGATCCTGACCCCAATCCTCTAATCCGGAGCCGTGAAACCATTGGTAGTACCACTGCATTCCAAGCCTCCAAACCAACCGATTTCGCATTGCCAGAAGCCGTCTGTCTCCAGCCAGGCCGCCCAGTCAGTGTCGATTTCCAAATGAACGCTAACACGCACATTCGACCAAAAACCACAATCCACCGCATCTGTAGCAAATTTTCACCACAAATCCTAAATCGACTCTAGACTCCAAGTCCTACCACAAGGCAGAAGATCCTCGACGGACCCAAAAGCATGGACGCCCACCACCAATTCCTCACCAAAATGAGAAGAAATGAAAAGAAGAAAAATGACGGAAACATGTTGGAGGAAGACTCCACCATCGCTACCTTCAATCCAACCAGATAAGGGAAGGGAACAACACCCTGCCCTCATAGTCACAGGTTCACTGCCACCGGCAATTTGGAAGATTTTGTCAAAGACGACCTGCTGTCGAGCAAACCCCAGCAGAGTTAGGTCAGAAAAAAAAAAAAAAATTCCACATTAGCTAAATACTTCAATTGATTTCATGGTATCCAAAATGAGTAAGTTGGTAGTAAAGTTTATTTTAACTTCAATTTACTTGAGTTACATATTATTTTTTTAATTAAATAAGTGCAATACATTATGGTACAAGGGTAGACTATGTCTATTTATGCATGGAGTCAGTCTACTCTTATAATGAACTGACTTACCTCTGTATTGAACTAGTCTACATGATGTATCGGTACATTAATATACATTACATTTTTCCTTCTTTTAAACATAATGATAATCTAATCTTATTTCTATCAAAGATTCTTCGACATGGATTTTCTATCCTTCACTCCACCACCACATTTGGTGGTAACATGTGCATGAACCCTACCCTTATATCTAGTTTTATTTCATTTCCCCAGCTTTGCTAGGCCATTCAGGAACATGGTTCTTCATGCTCCTACTGCTTCTGTCCTTCTCAACACATCTTGTGGCATTGTAGCTTCAGTTGGATTTTTTTTCAAAAAAATTCGAACCAGGAAGCTCCCAAAGACCACAAACAACACCATTAATGACATATTTTTTTTTTGGTGAAAAACACCATTAATGAAATGATTCAATAGAAGAACAGAGGACAGGGTCATATGGGGGCACAGACGTGGGGGCCCTGGAAATAGCAATTATGTGGGTGTTTTTGTAAGATTTGTTTCTCGTGTAAGCTCCAAGGGCCAAATACAGCAAGGAAACTCCAACAAATTCCAAAACATATTGAGCCGTTAGTAGGGTCCCACCTCATTGGCTTCTATCTTGATCGATTTTTATCTTAAGAACCTTTCTTAGGGCTTGCTTGATTGATTGAGAGATCTTGTGAGCTGTACTGGCTTTGATGATAAGATGTTGTCAATTATTAAATTATAAATATGAATTAATTGGTTAACTCAAGATTGCCTATTGGGGGGTGTAATTTTCTAAGTTCATGATTTGTTGGAAAATCTAACTTTTTAGAGTTCTTCTCTTTGACCTACTTTGCATATTGGAACATTTACACACATCGAGATGCAATCATTTGTTTTCTTTATTTTAGTTTTTAGAAGAAAAAGGAATGTAATTTTCTTTTTTTACTAATGTTTTGAGTAGCATTACGCCATGACAACAATCACCTCAAAATCCGTCACCCACTTCGAAATAAAGATCAACATTGGGAGTTGTCAAGCCTTGTTGCCTCCCACAGTCCTATTATAATCTCCCCAAAAGATAGGAGCACAATCAAAGCTATAAAACGTTTAGAGAAACGTTTTTCATTAAGGTAACCAAAGTAAATAAGAACCGGTCATCTTCGATCATGCAATTAGGAATAAAACTCTATAATTACCAAATTGATCGAAAAAATTTATAACGATGGTTTGTTAAAACATACATAGTCAAATATCTGTCCAAGATGAATGATGATCTAATTGTCGTTGACTTTGCTAAAATCCGCTGCCTATAATGGAGAGCATCCCGGTAAGCCTAAAACTTGACCAAGTTAATACTATATCTTATTTTGATACCAAATCAGCAAAATACTAACTAATATTTGGTTTGATAGTATTTCTATTCAGTTTGTTGAAAGAAGTCTCAAACTTAAATTCCTTAAAAAAAATACTAAAAACAACATCGAAAATTTGTTTAGGCGAAAAAGCAATGTATTTCAAATCTCATAACAACACATTTTAACTTTTGAGAAAAATTATCGATTTTTGTAAATTCTTCTTGATTAGTGTTTTTTTTCTGTCTCAATAATTAGACTTAGCAAACATGAGACTCTAACTCTATTATTGCCCTCGTTACTATAGTTAAATATAAATCTTTTGTTACATCAAAAGAGAAATGAATGTATCAATTAAAAGCATCCAAACAAATTGGCTTATCATAAGTCACATCTTTTGCTAGAGATAGAGTGCTAGACCTACCCTAACCACTTACTTAGAGTCTTAGACTACAGAAATTTATATTTGACGTTTTGTGAACAAATTCCCTACCATTAAACATCATGATTGATAAATTTCATAAGATAAGATCAACATTTTCATGTCATTCCTCTCTTGATTAACGTTTTGGATGTACAATTTATTAGAGAAAAAAAATAAAAATCACAGAAAAAAAATGAAAAAAAAAATATTGAGGAAGGTCTTAGGTCTGTAAGCAGAAGTTGCGAGATCCAAGAGGAATTAGGCAGGAAAAGAAGAACATTCCAGCACAGAGAGGAAAGAGACAAATGTAAATGGAAATGCTCAGAACCTAGTCAATATTTGTGGGCCTGCACACTTCACAATTACACATGCAGGACCCTGATTGAATGCATTTTGGTTCACATGTTTGCCACATCATCTTGCCTTTGTTTTTCGATTTAATCAAAAAATTGGGAAATGAAATCAAATGAATGAATGAGAATTGAGAAGAGAAGAAAACTCTCCCCATCCCAACTCCCCAAGTTTCCAAGTCCCAACCATCACTCTCTCCCCGCTTTTCCATTTTCCCTCTCAACAAACTTAAAGATTTTTAAAGCTTCCATTTTTATCACACACAGAGACTGAGAGACACAGCCTTTGACACCTTTCCAAGCTTCCCTTGATCTTCTTTAAGACCCTCTGCCTGCCCAGAATCTTTGACAGTCTTCCCACACTTTTTCAATTACTGAATTCAAGGCTGACACTTTGAAAAACTTGCCTTATGGAAAGCAAAATCAAATGACCGCACCCTCCTTATCATCATCAATGTACTTCCACCTTCCCCATCTTTTCCCCATCCTTCACTCTATTCCCAAATATTCCTCACAATCTTGAAGATCCCCCAACTGGGTCGCCATCATTGCCCTCCAAGATCAAAACCCAGATACCGATTACTCCCATATGTCTTTGCAGAACCGCCACGACTTGATCGACAGGCAATGCAGCAAGATCAGGAAGCGAGGCTGTTCGTCTTCGTCCTCGTCTTCCTTGGTGCGTAGGTACAGGTTGAAGCGGGCCATTCTCGTCGGGAAGCGAGCCGGGTCGAGTACGCCAGTGCCAACTTGGAAGACTTCAACGAGCCCCAGATCGCCGCCCAATTGCTCCACCATGCCGAAGAAGCAGAAGGGTCAGCATCATTCCAAGGACGACAGGAAAGGGAAGGAAGTCATGTCAGTCTCAGCAAGAAAGCTTGCGGCTACGTTGTGGGAGATCAATGAAGTCCCTGATTTGAAAAGCAAAGATCCTAAAATCAAAGAGGAAGAGGGTATTGCTCAAATGCCGCCAAAATTCCCAGATCCATCTTATTCTCCTATTTCAGAGGTGGGATCATTCTGCCTTTTCTTATCCTACTGTGATCGACATTTGGTCTGATAATTTTGATAACATTTTTGTTGTGTTTCCATGTTAGATTCCAGTGTAGTTTAGCTAAGTTGGAAAGAACTCTGTTTCTTGTTGATTATTTAAGGTTGAGTTGTTACTTGCTATGTTGGAGAATGTTTCTATTTGTGCTCTGGATTTATGTCCAAGGATTTTGATATTTTTTTTATTGTATTTCCATATCAGATAGTAATACAAATTTCATATTCATGAGCCGAAATGCAGAACTCTAATATTTATTTTTTGGTCTGCAGATTAGAACTCTGTTTAGTTTATCTAGCGGAAAGAGTTCTGTTCATGATGATGGTTGAAGAGTAGTAATTTTTTTTTTCTAAATTGAATTAAAAGTTTATTTTGGTTTTTGTAATTTTGCAGAGAAAAATTGGAACTGGAGTTGGACACGAGAGAAGGTTGTCAGCGGTTTCTCAGAGAATTCAACTGACTGATCACTACTTGGGAGGGTTTGAGACTCATAGCAGTCACAGTGTAATTGAGGTAAACCAATTACTTTATCACATAACTGTTAGGATTGTTAAAAACATGGACAGAGTATTGCCTAATTGTAATAAAATGACGTGAAGATGTAATTGGAATAAAACATGGACAGAGTATTGTCTAATTGTAATAAAATGACGAGAAGATGTTGACAGTGATGCATAGAAGTTGGTCCCCAGATATTTGTCTGATAATAGTTATCTCATAAAGATTCAAAAATAGTTTCCTCAGTAGTCATTTTCAAGGACTAGTAGATTTTCAAAAGTTCATACCCATCAGTCTATCACATACTCACATCGTTTTCACTTTTAAAACAGTCGGTATTCCTATGGACCAAACAAATTCTTAGCGTTTTATTTATTTTTCTCTTTGCTGTGGTCCGACACATTCTCGGCTCTTCAAAGTACCAATTTTGTACATTTTTCTGAAATTGTAAGGCACACAGCCATTTTTATCTAGAAAGTTTTTATTTCTTTTGAGTTTTGACGACATCAATTTTGAAACTTTGGATATATGTTAAAGCTACAGTTGATTGCAGAAGCACACATGTTGATTTCATATCACAATATGCAGGTCAAAGATCAATCATATGGAAAAACTGATCGAAAATGCATTAAGACCTGTTTGAAGGAGGTCAGCAATGGCCTTTCTACATCCAAGGAGCTCATAAAAGTTCTAACTCGTGTTTCTGGTCTTGAAGAGCAGCAGCATTCTCTAAGTATACCCTTGCTCTCAGCCTTACGAGTTGAACTTGATCGAGCGCACGTTCAGGTTCATCAATTGATCCGAGAACAGAGGTCAAACTGCAAAGAAATTGAGTACCTTATGAAACATTTTGCAGAAGAAAAGGCAGCCTGGAAAAGCAAGGAGCGAGAGAAAATACGTGCTGCTGTAGCATGCATAGCAGAAGAACTTGAAGTGGAGAAGAAGCTGAGAAAACAAACAGAACGGTTGAACAAAAAGCTTGGCAAAGAACTGGAAGATAAAAATGAAGCTCTGTCAAAGGCAATAAAAGAACTTGAGAGGGAGAAGAGAGCAAAAGAGATTTTCGAGCAAGTTTGTGATGAGTTAGCCGTAGGTATGGGGGAAGACAGGGCCCAAGTTGAAGAACTAAAGAGAGAGTCAGAAAAAGTTCGTGAAGAGGTGGAAAAGGAGAGAGAAATGCTTCAGCTAGCAGATGTGTTGCGCGAGGAGAGAGTTCAGATGAAGCTCTCGGAAGCGAAGTACCATTTTGAAGAGAAAAATGCGGCTGTTGAGCAACTGAAGAATGAGCTAGAGGGCTACTTGAGATCCCATAAGGGTGAAGGCACTGGTGAGTCTCCAGACTTCAAAAGAATCAAGGAACTTGAGGCCTACTTAAAGAAAATAAATTTTGGGTCATTTCAGACCATAAAGGAAGGAGATGATGGAATGGAAGTTGCATACAGAGTAGAGTGTGATGAAGAAGATTCAGGTGATGAAGAAGATTCAGGTGATGATCTTCATTCCATTGAACTAAACATGGACAATAGTAATAGGAGCTACAAGTGGAGTTATGCTTGTGGAGATGATGCTGAAGATGATTCGAAAAGGAGTTCAGTTGATAAACAATTTAAAGGAAGAAGGTCTCTCTCTGAAAAGATACAATGGGAAAACATTTGCTTAAACAAAAGTTCCACCGGCATTGATTGGGGATTTGGCTCAAAAATTCAAGAACATGCAGACGGGCATCAAACACAAGAACACGAAACTGAAATCAAGAAAAACGGATCTGCTATATGTCTCATAGACCATATCTTATATGATTCAAAAGTATGACCAATTCAATGCTTTGCCACTACAACTTGCCAGTACCAATGCTTGCCTATGAAGGATCCGCGAGAATGAAGTCATTTAATGAGGAAGTTATACGGCCTTGCCAAAGAGTGATTCAAAGCCCTAGCTAACATTAGAAGATACCACTGCCAAGGTTAAGAGAACATAATTGTCTTATATGTTATATAATTTCTTTGAGCTTTTCTTTCTTCAAAGCTTTCCACTACTTAAATTGCTTGCATCAATCGAATTCAATGTTACATACAGATCAATTGTATATACAACTTTTATAATGCTATATGAATTCAGTATAATTTATTTGTAAAATTTTAGTCTTTACTATTGAGCATGTTTTAGGAATCCCTAAGACAGTGACCGTTTTATATAAATCATAACTGATTCAAGTGTTTAGTCGAAGTAAGAAGAGAAAAAATAACGAAGTGATGTTAGCTTAGTGGTTAGAGCACCCACTATCTAATGATGAAGTCATGGGTTCGAGTTACCATGGGGTAGGAGTGAAATCTTTTGATCCTAAAGTGTTTAGTCGAAGTAAGAATGCATTTTCTTCTCATCAATTCTCAGAATACAAAGGCCCCCTTACTCCAACTCAACAACTTGAGTTCTTCACAAGCCTTTCAAATGTCGGGTTTCAGCTAGAAGAAATTGTCATCTTCCTCACTTTCCATCTACTTTCCTGGTTAAAGTTAAAGCTTTTATAAGTTCCTGAACTATTATGGAACATAATACTTTATCTTAACTAGGAGAAGGGGTTCCACTAGACTCACTCCACTTGAGAAAACGTTCTCAATGCTCTCAAATCAAGCTGCATTAATGTCGTCCTTCCAAAGGGATTTGAGCTAGAATGTCTTGAAAAATCTAGCTACAATCCTATTAAAGAGGACTAGTTGTAAATATTATAAATATGTGGTTGTCCACATAAATTCTCATCTTTTATGTCTTTAAGATGTAAACCCAACTTCTATATAAAGGGATTCATGAGAATGAATAATACACACTTCTACCTCCTCATATATTCTGTTTCTTTATTCTATTTCTCTCTTATTCTTTTGTTTATAACACGTTATCAGCACGCATTTGCTCTTATTTTCTTCTTCTTTGAACTCCATGATGATCCATAAGCCATATGGTGCAACATAGGTGCTTATGATTAAAGCTAATGATCTATGAGTTTTTCTCTCATTCTCAACGAATTGCTTCATATATAACATAAATATCTTGTATTATCGCATAACAGATACATGTGTTTCATATTTATCATCTTTGTTCCTATTACATATGAATATCAATTTTTTTTATGCGATCATTTACATATATTTGTATGTATCTTTTATATAATACAATTGTTGAGAGTTATGTTTCATATTCGACTTTGAAAACCATTGTTCCAATAGTCAAGACTTGAGGTGCTGATTGAGTAGTCTTAGACCTATGACTTTACAAACATCATGCGAATATTTTTCTCGTGTTTCCCTATGGGATCCATTGTTCATATTTATGAACACTTCGAAACCACTATTTCATATATGAATTTTCTATCATTGTTAATAGAACATATAGTTGTAATACTTATGGATCCTAATATATCTTGTCTTTTCTCTTGTAGAAAGATGACACATTTGACAAAATTAGACTTTGATCCTCTTCAAATTTCTGGCAAGAACTATTTGAGTTGAGTTCTTGGTGCCAAAATTCACCTTATAGCTAACAACGTTGGAGATGTCATCAAAATTGATAATAAGCCATCTGTGCAAGATCAGGCCATGGTTATGATTTTCTTGCGTCATCATCTTGACGAGAGCCTAAAAGATGAATACCTTACGGGAAAAACCCACTTGAGCTTTGGCAAGCATTGGCTGATCGATTTGCTCACCAGAAAACCATTGTTCTACCTAGAGCACAATATGAATGGACGCATTTGCGCCTTCGAAACTTTAACTCTGTCACTGATTTCCAATTCTGCTATGCATTGGATTACTTCCTAACTAAAATTATGTGGAGAATCTGTCAGTGAAGATAACAAGCTCAACGTCTCTAATTTTTTTGTGGACAATGAAAAACATGTTGATGACATGATCAGCGACGGTGTTCTTGACACCGATTAAATTTAAGCCTATGTTTAGCCTTTTTTTTTGTTTGTCTTTATTTATTTTATTTAGTCATTTTAAGTCTATGTTTTGACACCGATTAAATGAAATTACGTTTCATTATTTTTATCTGTTTAATTACATTTATTATGTTTAAATTACCTTTATTACAATTTTTACATAATTGAATTTGTCATGAGTATTCATTGCAAGAGTTACAGTTATCATGATAATGTTTCCAATTACCATTGTCTAGTAGTTATTGTTATTAACAACTCATTTTTTTTTACCAATTTTATTACCATTCTCCTGTAATTATTGTTATAAATAACTCATTTTATTACCATTATTTGATACTTGCCATAGTTATTTATTTTTTGAGATCATAATGTCTTATGATTATATTTGTCATATCTACCTATGGATTATGTCATTTGTGAAAAAATAACAAAATACATTCCATTACCTGGACTTGAACAAAACATTGATAAAGGTAAAGGTACCAAAAAATTACTAATCAGTTGATGAATTTTCTATGTTAATGGAATACTGCATTTTATATACCTCTTTCATAGATAGACATTATCAACATTGAATTTTAGTGCAAGCTATGGCGCCTTTACCCGGTTTATAATGGCCTCAAATTCGCTCGAGGCTAGTGCTGTTATGTTTAGTGGTGTTAAAGTTTTGTTGAGCTTTGGAAAGCATTGGACATATTCCTTTCATTCTCACAACTCGTTTGTGAGGGGAATGAATATGTATCCAAACCATCGTATGAGATCAATTACAGAATATGACAAATATCAAGCCCAAAGCGCCCCAAGCATATAAGCATGCTTTTCCATAATAACCTATCCGAGGAAGTCCCTTTTCCCTCATGTTCTCTCATTTAGATAAAAAAACAACTAAAATCCAATCTTGATGTTAGGTCCATAATTACCTAGTAATTATTCCCCTAATCTTGCACTTTTGCTTAACCTTTTTGTTTATTTATATATATTTATTATGTTTTCCTTTTTATGCTAGGAAATAATGGAAAAGCTTGGAAATGCACTAAAAACTCAACTTTAGCATATTTTCCCACTCCGGCTAGGAGAAATCAAGCTAGGTAAGGAAGGAGGAGCGGCATACTGACCAAATGAACTCCAAATAAGTTGAAACTTTTCAGATCCATTCTTAACATCCCAAGGATCATTTCTTATGAAGAGTGTAAGAGCTAGTTTGGAGTGAAAGGTGTTCAAAAGATCGGTCAAAATTTCTGACTAAAAGACGAAAGCTGTAAAACCGGACCTGTAAGGATTCCGGCAGCATTTCCGGCTAAACCATGGTGAACGAAGCTCTGAAATTTTACTAGGATAATTTTTACTCATGGAGAAACATTTGATATGAAGAAGTCAAAGACAAATTCTGAAGTCTCGGTATAGATTCAATTGAAGGAAGATAGAAGAAGAAAGTGTGCAAACGGACAAAAAATGGGTCAACGGTGGTCAACTCCTGATTCCCGACATTTCCAGCCTAGTTGGCCTGCTGAGAACATATGTGGAGGACAAGGAAGAGCTGATTAGGGTTGGAGACTTTAGGTGGGAAGATTTTAAGTCTAGATTATTTTGAAATTCAAAATTTGAAAGAGGACTAGTGATCCTATTCTTACACCTTACACATTTGTATTCCATTTATTACTTTGTTCCCCTACACAATGACTCTTCTACCCTTACTTTTTCTCTTCCACCAAAATATCTAGGGGTCGTCAACGGGCCGGGCCGGGCCGGACATTGCTAAATTTTTTAATAATGGCGGGCCGGGCCGGGCCGGGCTTTATTAAAAATCGAAGGATCCAAGCCCGTCCATATAAAGCGGGCCTTGCGGGCTTTTCCGGGCCGGGCCGGGCTTGGACTTGCGGGCTTTTTCGGGCCGGGCCTTGCGGGCTTTATTTATAAATAAATATTTGAAGACCCAAATATTTTTTTTTTTAATCAAGCTTTGGAAATTCATTGGATAATGATCAAATACAACCAAAGATAATAGATCTATATTGTACCAAAAAAAATCTATATTTATATATAGATACTAATTTATTGATAATTAAATTTTTAAAGACACTAATTTTTTATAAATTTATATTGATACATCATGCACTCCAAAGAGCAACATATAGCAATTCAAAGAAAATGAGAAAACCGACCGTTGGATGTGATTATTACAATAAATTATACGTGTGGTTAAAAATTTAGTCAATTTCACCGTAGTTTCGAACTCAATCGAATTAGTCAACCGTAGTCACTTGCATGTTTTCTTGGTTGACTGATGGCGTGATAACCGCAAAAATTGCTTATTTTTTTACATCACGTTTGTAAATATTTCATCGATGGATGTGAGTGGACATAAGATAAAAATTTCAATTTTAATTACAAATACATTGACCAATACCAATTTGCCTCTTAAAGTTGTATGACTTGTACATTGCATTTAAATTGTTGAGGTTCATTCTAAAGCAAACATGCAGTGGAAAATGAATTTGAAAAAACCAACCGTTTGATGGAGAGACTGTAATATTTTATGGTGGTTGTAAAAAATCCAGCTAATTTGGTTTTCGTTTCGAATTCGATCAACTAGGTCAAACCTAGTTACTCTTATAAACCTATATTTATATATCACACTCCAAAGAGCAACCTCTATCAATTCAAAGAAAATGGGAAAACCGACCGTTGGATGTGATTATTATAATAAATTATGAGTGTGCTTAAAAATTTAGTCAATTTCACCATAGTTTCAAACCCGATCGGATTGGTCAACCGTAGTCGCTTGTATGTTTTCTTGATTGACCGATGGCTTGATAACCGCAAAACATGCTTATTTTTTCACATCATATTTGTAAATATCCTATCGATGGATGTACGTGTACATAAGATAAAAATTTCAATTTTATTACAAAGACGTTGTCCTATATCAATTTGTCACCTAAAGTTATATGACTTGTACACTGCATTTAAAACTATTGATGTCCATTCTAAAGCAATCATGAAGTGGAAGATGAATTTGGAGAAACCAACCGTTCGATGGAGAGATTGTAATGTTTTATAGTGGCTGTAAAAAATCCAGCCAATTTAGTTCTCGTTTCGAATTCGATCAACTAGGTCAAACTTAGTTACTATTATAAACCTATATTTATATATCATACACTCCAAAGAGCAACCTCTATCAATTCAAAGAAAATGGGAAAACCGACCGTTGGATTTGATTATTACAATAAATTATGAGTGTGGTTAAAAATTTAGTCAATTTCACCATAGTTTTAAACCCGGTCGGATTGGTCAACCGTAGTGCCTTGTATGCTTTCTTGATTGACCGGTGGCGTGATGACCGCAAAACTTGCTTATTTTTTTACATCACGTTTGTAAATATTTCATTGATAGATGTGCATGGATATAAGATAAAAATTTCAATTTTAATTACAAATACATTGACCTATACCAACTTGCCTCTTAAAGTTGTATGACTTATACATTACATTTAAATTGTTGAGGTTCATTCTAAAACAACCATGAAGTGGAAAATGAATTTGGAAAAAACCAACCGTTTGATAGAGAGATTGTAATATTTTATGGTGATTGTAAAAAATAAACCCAATTTGGTTCTCGTTTCGAATTCGATCAACTAGGTCAAACCTAGTTACTCTTATAAACCTATATTTATATATCACACACTCCAAAGAGCAACCTCTATCAATTCAAAGAAAATGGGAAAACCGACCGTTGGATGTGATTATTATAATAAATTATGAGTGTGCTTAAAAATTTAGTCAATTTCACCATAGTTTCAAACCCGATCGGATTGGTCAACCGTAGTCGCTTGTATGTTTTCTTGATTGACCGATGGCTTGATAACCGCAAAACATGCTTATTTTTTCACATCATATTTGTAAATATCCTATCGATGGATGTACGTGTACATAAGATAAAAATTTCAATTTTATTACAAAGACGTTGTCCTATATCAATTTGTCACCTAAAGTTATATGACTTGTACATTGCATTTAAAACTATTGATGTCCATTCTAAAGCAACCATGAAGTGGAAGATGAATTTGGAGAAACCAACCGTTCGATGGAGAGATTGTAATGTTTTATAGTGGCTGTAAAAAATCCAATCAATTTAGTTCTCGTTTCGAATTCGATCAACTAGGTCAAACTTAGTTACTATTATAAACCTATATTTATATATCATACACTCCAAAGAGCAACCTCTATAAATTCAAATAAAATGAAAAAACCGACCGTTGGATGTGATTATTACAACAAATTATGAGTGTGGTAAAAAAATTAGCTAATTTCATCATATTTTCAAATCCGATCTAATTGATCAACCGTTGTCACTTGTTTTTTAGAATATATATGCACATATTTACTATAAAAATATGAGAATTTCCACACACACACACACATATATATATATATATATAAATATAAACACACACATACACACATCTATATATATATATATATATATATAAACACACACAGTGCACACACATATCTATATATATATATAGAGAGAGATTATATATATATATATCTCTCTCTCTCTATATATATATATAAGCACACACACATATCTATTATATATATATATGTATATATATATATATATATATATATATATAAACATACACACATACACATATATATTAATATATATATCTATATATATATATATATATATATATTCACAAACACACACAAATATATATAATATATAAAAAATAGTTTACGGGCTTTTGCGGGCCGGGCCTAGACAGGCTTTTACGGGCCGGGTCTAGCGGGCTTTTGACGGGCCGGGCCTATGGGCCGGGTTTTCCGGGTTTTCCGGGCTTTTTAGCGGGCCTCCATCGGCCCACCGAGGCGGGCTTTTGCGGGCTTTTTGACGGGCCGGGCCGGGCTTTTGGCCCTCCGGGCCGACGGGCCTCCATCGGCCCACTTGATCCGCGGGCTTTTTGATGAGGCCTAAAAATATCTATGGGCTTTGGTCATTTCTATGTGGAGTCAAAAACTAGATCCACATTTTGTGCTTACACATTTGTCAATCACATCTAGCCCTTGATTTCTTTTGATCTCCACCCTTGATTTGAATTGCCTTGGCCTTAAAATAGCTCATTCTCTCTCCCCAAAACGGTGCATCCCCTTGGCTCCCTCATTTTAGAGCATCAAAATCTCTCTTTTCTTTAGTTTTACGCTAGTTTTTCATACCTTGTACATAGTTCTTTGAGTTAGTGTGAGAAATAGATGTGTAGGCACTTGGGTTTCCCCAAAACCGAAGTTACTGCATACTCTAAATCAATCACAACACTTGCTTTTACATATCCAAGCATTTGCTCTTCTTTGTTCTTGAGTTTTGTGGATGTGTATGATGTTTTGGGTTGTAAAACCGAAAATCCCATACCTTGAAGCAATTCTCTCATCATTTGACATCTTTGAGAGCTAGGTAGAAGGTTGGGTAGTTGTTCTCTTTTTCTCTCATTCTCTGTTTAATTTGATGTTTATGGCTTATATTTGTAATAGCACGTGTTGTGGGTAGTTGGATTTCAGCCCTAGCCAAACTTATGTGCAAATAATGTAAATTTCCATGTGGTTTGATGTTTATGCATGTTTTGAATCTTTTGGCTACTATACTTTCATGCATCCTAAGTGTGTTTATAGATTATCACCTAGAAGCATACTTTAGGAAATTAATGAATCGGAAACATGAACTTGGTTGACTCTTGATTCCGTGAGCATGTGTAGCTAAAGGTGGTTGCTTAGCTTATTCCTACGGGAAGAGCTAAGTTGCTTAAATTTCTTACCTTGAAATTAAAGCATGATGTTGTGAGTTTAGGTTCCAGAAGAATTTAGGCTCACGGCACCATAGACCATTTAGGATCCGGAAGATTTGAATGGTATAAAGGTTGTGTAATTTAGCTTTGCTTCGGAAGAGATTGTTAAATTACATGACTAGCTGGTTTCTTAGTAGCTTCACCAAAGCACTAAGGGGAAATTTATCAAAGCATGTTATTACATTAAATATGGATTACATTTTGTGCATGAGTAAGGTTAGGTTCGATGCCTAAGTTTCTATTCTTCTCATTGATTTAGTTTCCACATTTTTATTTGTTTATTTTATTTTATGCAGCTTAATTTTCTTTATCCAAATTAAAATCAACAAAGCCGCTCACTACTACAATTGTTAATACCATCCTCATGATCTTTGCTTCCAAATGGCTAAGGTTGTGAACTTGTAAAAATGTAGACTTTACATGTGTTTTTTAGGTTTATTTTCGCGGTGATCTAGCTAGAGTAGAGTTACTTAATCCCTTGGGTACAATACTCTTACTTTCCCCTTTTACTAAAACTTGACCTCCTAATCTTGAGAGTAGGAGACATCATACCCCAAATTTGCACTTATTTTATATTCAATGATGTTCCCAACACTTGACATCACAAAATCATATTTTGTCGATATTGTTGGGCTGTTCATGAGCTTATGCTCTTGTTCATGTTAGAATTGGGTTAGAAAAATGCCCTTGAATTTTCAACTCTCTCCACTTAGCTCTATATATTGAACAGTAATAAGAGTGCCATAGTTGAACTTAATGACTTTTCAACAAGTTTGTGCAATGAAAAGTCATTCTACGTGTATCATCGCCTTGCCTTTACTCCCTCAAAAAACTATTTAGTAGGGGTGGGTAGTAGAGCCCCAAAAAAGGGCCCCAATTGGCCGGATCGATCTGAGTTTTTCAAAACAATTTGACAAACCAGTCTATTCCGGGTTCTATCCTAGTTTGGTCCCGGTCCCAAATCTTTAAAATATGATAGAACCCGGTGGGTCTAGGCCATACTTAACTTATAATTTTTTTATTAGTTCTTTTGATTCATTAAGTGCTAAAAATTAGTAAATTTGGCCTTTTTCTTATTAGGTCTTCTCTCTCTCTCTCTCTCTCTCTCTCTCTCTCTCTCTCTCTCTCTCTCTCTCTCTCTCTCTCTCTCTGTGACACTAACAAAGAACAATTACCTAGCCAAAAGGGCTCGTTATATCCGATCTGAAATGAAGTTGATGAGATCAGTCCTCTTTATGTCCGTCACCTCCTTATCCTCTCCAAGTCTGCCGCCCTCAATTCAAAAAGGTTTATCGAACCCGAGATCTAGTTCCAGATTGTGAAATTTATTCTTACTTACTCAACCAATCGTATCCCATCATCCACCTAGGATTAGAGCGTCCGATTCCCCCATACCGGTCACTACGTTGACCCTAAATCCATAATGAGTACAACAATACGTTTTCACAAAATGAAATCAACTCATCCAAGATACACAATATTATTATGAAATTTAAGCATTTGAAATATAATCCAAATCATCATTTCAACTTAGTCATATCATCACTCAACAACACACCAACTAATATATATATTTCACGTAAATATATATATATATATATATATATATATACGTAATCATCCACTCAGGAATGACCACTAATACCATCTATAGTTCACACAAGAAATTAGTGAAATTTATTTGTATAATTAAAATTCATTTTACTTACCTATGGACCGTAGTTGATCAAGTCCATGTGATTTTAAAAACAAATATTTAATCCATAAACATTTTTCACACAATTACAAGAATAAATAATTTAAACCACTCGGTTCGTAATACGAACCACGTGAGTTTTACTTACCTCGAAACTCCCGCTGCGTCTTCACTTAAATACAATCACAATAATCCAAATGCTCGTCAACTCAAGCCGTCAAGTACCTAATCAGGTGCGGTCTTTACTTAGCAAACGAAGCACGAAATAAACTTAAATGATGATCCAACGGTCGCATTCTAAAATAAAGACGATCCAACGGTCGGATCAAATTTAAATGATGATCAAACGGTTAGATCCTCACGGATCGTCCTTGGAAACATCCTATCAAAATTATACGAAACTCCGACGGACGAATCTTCACAAATCGCCTCCCGAATCACTGTTTTATGATTATACGAAGATCCAACGGTCGGATCTTCACCCGTGACCACACAAAGTCATCGGGACAGACATATGATCATCATATTAAAATTTGAAGTAAAACCGATGGTTTGATCTCCGTAAATCGTAAACCGAAGATAAACTGTAAAACCGTAAATAGTAACGTCAAAACTTAAATCGACTATTTATCAACTTTTTCTAACATGACCATGTTATATATCAAAACGCTCGTATGGATGCATAGATCATCGTCCAGACAATATAAACTCAAAATTTGGTCCGACGAGCCGCCACACGTGGCGGTCAAGCGGTGGTCAACGCCGATCAACCATGTTAGATTCAAAATTTATCAACTACAAACTCCTTCAAAATGAAATTGTGAACAACTTTAATACCTGACCTTTTCCCAGATAAGGTCTAGATCATTCTAGATCGAGCTTTGAAGTTGGATTAATCTCGGTCGCTCTATCAGATTTCAGATCCAATCAGGGACGTCGAAACCTTCAACTCTTGATCTACAGCTCTACGCTCAAAATTGTGATACAAGCCACATATGCGGATGATCAAGAGGAGGAGTTGATCACGAAAATGGGAAGGATCGGCCCGTGCAAGGCCGATACCGACGAGATCCAGCCGGGTCGAGCTTTTGGGGCTGGGCTGCTCCGATCTCCTGCTTACGTCCAGCGGGGGTGGCAGCCAAGTCGACAGGGAAGCAGGCGACCTTGATCTGAGCTGCCTCGCGGTGGTTTCGTCGCCGTTGGACACCGGACGGCGCGCTGCAGTGGGGTCGGGTCGACTGCATTTTTCCTATTCTTTGGGCTTCAGCTGAGAGAGAAGAGAGAGTGAATTTTATTATTTTTTTTTTGGTTTTCTGAAATTTCTAAAAAAATTCCTATATTTATAGAAAAATTTCAATTTTCAAAAATTCATAACTTAATCATACGAACTCCGAATAATGCGTTCCACATATATAAGAGATCGTATCGAAGAGCTCTACAACTTTCATGAAGGAAGTTTTCCCAAATTCTAAACGTATAAAAATTCGATTTTCACGACCCCCTAAATAACGTTCGTTTTCGAAAATAAAATCGTTCGAACTAATCCCACAACCTCTCCAAGCTTCGTACCCTCACGCACAACCACGAAATATTTCTAAGGATCCACAAAATTTAATTTGGATTTTTTCAGGGTATTACAATCTACCCTCCTTAAAGGAATTTCGTCCCGAAATTCAAGCACACTCATCTTCGGTGGGTTGTGGATACGTCACCCTCATCATGACGACTCCATTACACTTTCACTAAGTCGACCTCCTTTGTACGAAATCTCCTCGTATACCTATCCAAGATACTAACAGGTTCAACCAAGAAGGTCACATCCATGTTTACCTCGATCGTACCATGATCAATCATCTCGGATATACATCCTAAGCATAGACACATGGAAGATATTGTGAACCTCAGACATGCTAGAGGGTAAAGCAAGTTGATATGCCAAGTCTCCTACCCCTTCGAGAATCTCAAAAGGTTCCCATATATCTTGGTGTCAGCTTTCCATTCTTGCCAAATCTCATCACTCCCTTCATAGGCGAGACTTCAAGAATACATGATTACTTACTTCAACTCAACCTGTCTCATCTTCAAATCAGCATAGTTCTTCTGTCTACTTTGTGCTGTTCTAATCCTGTCTCAGACAATAGTGATCCCCTCGGTGGTCTCCTGAACAATCTTAGGACCCAAAAACTCTTTATCACCAACATTTGTTCAACAGATAGGAGTCCTAATTGGTCTCCCATAAGGAGCCTCCTATGAAGTCATTCCGCTGCTGGAATGATAGCTGTTGTTGTAGGCAAACTCTACCAATAGTAGATGGTCTGCCCTACTCCATTGAAGTCCAAACACAAGCTCTCAACATATCTTCCATCACTTGATTCAATCTCTCAGTCTGTCCATCTATATGTGGATGAAAAGCAGTACTCATAGATAAAGATGTTCCACATGTCCTATGGAATCTACTCCAAATTTCTGAAGTGAATTGAGCATCCCGATCAGAAACAATCATTATAGACACACCTTGAGGCTTCACTATCTCATTGAGATCCAACTCACACAATCCCTCACCTAAGTAAGTCCTCACCACAGGAAGAAAATAGGATGATTTGTCAAACGGTCAACAATCACCCACATCGAATTATACCTTTGTCTGGACCTAGGCAATCTAGTCACAAGGTCCATAAAGGTCTCTTTCCACTTCCATACAGGAATTGGTAATGGTTTCAACTTCTTGTAGGTCTCTGATGCTCTGTCTTCACGTACTGACAGGTAAGATACTCGATACATACTCCGCCACGTCTCTCTTCATCCCACTAAACCAAAACTGTCATCGTAGATCCATATAAATTTTGGTGCTCTCTGGTTGTATAGTATATTGAGATCGATGTGCTACCTGCAGGATCTCCTCCTTGAGATTATCACAACTTGGAACACACAACCTCGATCTCAATCTCAACCCACTATCTGCTCCGACTTTCCACTTAGAATGTCCCTCATCATTCAAATCTTAGCTGACTTGCCACGTTTAAACCAGTTAAATCTTTCACTCCATGTTGTATTGTAGTCCCATCTGGGATCACACACCGACACCAATGATAGTTATACCAACTTATACTTCAACAGTACTTCGATCATCCGCTCTGGATCCATCATAGACTTCTTCCTTAGTCTAAGCACATCAATACATTCAGTGCCACAAAACTCTAGGAGATACGATAAAACTAAACATCGAATCTCCACTTCTCACCATAACCAAAACAGGTCTTATAGACCTCAGTCTTATATTTAGGTTTGAAGTGACAAACGCCTGCCTTCAACATGATCTCCAACGCTTGATCTAATCTTTGAACCCGTCCAACAATCTGTGGACAAAATGCTGCGTTCGTACTTCTAGTAATTCCTCGTAGCTTTCTAGATTAGTCTCCACTACTACATAAGACATACCTTGATTCATCAAACAATACTGGTACAACACCTAGTATCTCACTCACGACTCACTTCACTGCCTACTTGGTGGTAACCCAAGTCGTGAGTTTCAACTCTGTAGTTATAGTACCTCACACTGACTATACCACAGTTCAAACTCCTATCCTCACAACAATATATGTTCCCATGCATTGATAATACAACACTAGCACTCCTAGGGTTGAAAATAACATTATCACCTCAGCTCACAGTCATCTTATCACAAGGTCATATCACTCTTTCCATATGCCAAACCATACACGAAGCCTATCATAGTAGCAATGAATCATGCATTACTCCATTAATAAGTGTTTTACCATTTCAGGGCATAATCATGATAAAGTCTAGCAACCCACACACAAATCATCACATGGCATTGCACACAAAATCATTGTCACACAGACTGCCACAAAATACTGCTAGACAATTAAACAAGCACTGCCACAAGGGCTGCCACACAAGCACTGCTACAAAACCTGCTATAAAGGCACTGCCACAATGGCTGCCGCACTTCCATAAAGATGTATCACCAACAATCATTCTCAAACACACCAAAAATCAAATCATACAGAGGAACTGGCTAGAATCATATGAGTCAAACTAAACACAAAACAAATGTGAAGAAATGCAATGCTTCACTAAAATCAAGGATGAATAACAGTTAAAACCTCCCATATAGAAACGTCACGAGAGCGCTACATGCCCAATGTGTGTGGTCAAACTAAATTCAGCAGCTACCTCAGTTGACGCCTGCTAATGATTATCTGCCTTTTCCAGGACCCACACTGAGTACCTGATGTACTACCGCACTCTCTATAACTACATGGAATCTCACATTGTTGTCATCTCCCTAAAAGAAGTTTGAACTTCCTACTCCATTATCCAAGCACCAGCAATGTTCATTGCCATGGAAGGCAGCTGTAAAGGGACCACTCTCCCTGATCTCATAATTCAGTCCTTACTAGAACATATGAGCCAACTCCTCAATAGCTACCAGCCAAACAAATTGATACAGTTGTGTGAGTTAAGCTCCTAGTCTCCGACACTCATAACCTTTCGGGTTAACGTAATGAGATTAACTCTAACTTCTCCGCCACTAAAATACAAGCACACGTCCCAAAAAGGTTCTACACAGTCCTCTCAAGACATGGTCACTATATTCCTAGTTCCTTAGCACAAAATTCCCGCCGTCATCATATCTCACGTTAAAGAAGAAGCAAAACTATCTTCTTCTTCTTCTTCTTCTTCTTCAACTATACGGTATAACCCATGGAGAAGTACTATGTCTAATGAATCCATACTCAAGTAACTCTCACCTTGAACCTTTAACTCCTTAAGTTCAGTTTGTGTCATCCGATAAAGTGCTATTGATATAGGTATCACACCTGCTATCGCCTAGATAACGAACTTCACTACCCTCCTTAGAGCTAACATAAGTATTTCCCTAGTTACATCACTAAGCTCAAAAACCACAACAATCGCTTCTCTGACCACAGTACTACCTACAAGCTCCACATAAGTCAAAAATTGTATTCAATGGCTAACACCCTAACCCAAATGAGTTCTATCAACTGGTTAAGTCATGCTAAAGTGAAGCATTCAGCCCAACTGAAACTTCACGGCCAACTCTTGATCCATTTGTCTCCTAAACCGATATAGTCTTGAGAATTCTACCTCATAATCTCTCACTCTCTTATCATCTTGAGTTAGTGAGATCAATTCCCTTTCCAACTGTTCCTAGCCTAGTGACCTCCTTAGTCAGCCTAGATAGTTGAGTAGTATCAACTGCTTCAACAACAACCCAATCAAGTTGTACTATCTCCTCCATAAGATTGAACTCCACCTGAACGGAACCCATGCATTTACTCATAATTTCTCCTTCTGAAAATTCATTGCTAAGTGGACATAGAGTCACCGCACAACCTTCTCAATCTATACTAAGAATTCAATCTCACATAATGTCAGCATAGCTGCCTCAGAGTCAGTTTAAACACATATCACATGTCAATTGGTAAAGCTCCACTACTACATCCCTTAACAAACAAGATATCTACAGGGTACGTACATTCCATCCCAAAACATCTGCAATTCCAACTTAAGAAGGCAAAATTATTATCTACTTGTATCCACATTAGTCACGTGCATGCGTCAACACCATGCCTTCAACCAAACACTTCAACATACAAAAGAACCTCAATTCCATAAAACAATCCTTACCGACTCAACAGAGTTAAATCCGGAGGTTCCCATTTCTCGAAGATTGCAACTCATGGAAACTAAACTTATTCTAATATGAACCTACAAGACAACTCTACCGTCCTACCCTGGCACCACCACGGTTTCTAGGCCTACCCCTTCAAACGTCCAACACCTAAGAAGTATAGTATGCTTGGTTAATACATGTATAACACTTAAAACACAGTATAAGTCAAATACAAGTCCATATTAACCAAGTCAATACTACAAGGAAAGTATTAAAGTTCCTAAGATGACTTAGCGACATAAATGACTCCTCACACTCACACATACCCAATGACATTGCCAATACCGAAGATCACACGATGGGGATCCGCTGCAGACGGGCCATCACACGGAAAGTATTGACATATCACCAAATATGTACCTTACGCTCTGATACTAAACTGTCACGCCCCTAATTTTAGAAAAATATTCAAAATACGAACCATGAAAAATACTACAACTCAAAATAATAATCCTGAAATATTTTTTTTTTCTTAATAACCTCACCACACAATTTAATTTCAAAACCCGAATTCAGACTCGGGTAATTATTACAACTCACTCACAAATTAAATTGTAAAGCTCTAAATGAGCATAACAAACCTCACAATTTAAATGAAAACAAATAAATGCTGCAACTCCTAAACAGCACGGTCACCTTCCTGGTTATCCTGACTTGCAGGAATATCCACTACACCATTTGAATAGTGTAACGGGATTGCAACAACACAAAACCCGGTAAGCTTTTGAAAGCTCTATGAGTAAAAAGAAAGAACATTTGTTTAATTAAATCATAATCATTTTCATCCAAGTCAACGCACAACACTTCCACAACCACAAGAACCAACAATCTCAAATCAATCACCAAATCAACAAATCGACACAAAACCCTAACTCACATCTTTCTTCTTAAAACCCCTACATCGCATTTATAAAAATACGGTATTTGATAGACCAGAGCTCTAACTGAATCGTAGCCCGTCATCTGGCATAGGTTAAGGCATCCGACATATTTATCTTTGTCGTATTTCATCAATATGTATATGTAATACATATTTAGAACATCCGATACTCGTACTTACTCAACCAATCGTATCCCATCATCCACCTAGGATTAGAGCGTCCAATTGCCCCATACCGGTCACTATGTTGACCCTAAATCCATAATGAGTACAACAATACGTTTTCACAAAATGAAATCAACTCATCCAAGATACACAATATTATTATGAAATTTAAGCATTTGAAATTTAATCCAAATCATCATTTCAACTTAGTGATATCATCACTCAACAACGCACCAACCAATATATATATTCAACGTAAATATATATATATATATATACACACGTAATCATCCACTCAGGAATGACCACTAATATTATCTATAGTTCACACAAGAAATTAGTGAAATTCATTTGTATAATTAAAATTCATTTTACTTACCTATGGACCGTAGTTGATCAAGTCCATGTGATTTTAAAAACAAATATTTAATCCATAAACATTTTTCACACAATTACAAGAATAAATAATTTAAACCACTCGGTTCGTAATATGAACCACGTGAGTTTTACTCACCTTGAAACTCCCGCTGCATCTTCACTTAAATACAATCACAATAATCCAAATGCTCGTCAACTCAAGCCGTCAAGTACCTAATTAGGTGCGGTCTTTACTTAGCAAACGAAGCCCGAAATAAACTTAAATGATGATCCAACAGTCGCATTCTAAAATAAAGACGATCCAACGGTCGGATCGAATTTAAACGACGATCCAACGGTTAGATCCTCACGGATCGCCTTTGGAAATATCCTATCAAAATTATACGAAAATCCGACGGACGGAACTTCACAAATAGCCTCCCGAATCACTGTTTTACAATTATACGAAGATCCAACGGTCGGATCTTCGCCCGTGATCCCACAAAGTCATCAGGACAGTCATATGATCATCATATTAAAATTTGAAGTAAAACCGATGGTCTGATCTTCGTAAATCGTAAACCGAATATAAACTGTAAAACCGTAAATAGTAACGTCAAAACTTAAATTGACTATTTATCAACTTTTTCTAACATGACCTTGTTATATATCAAAATGCTCGCATGGATGCATAGATCATCGTCCAGATAATATAAACTCAAAATTATCCGACGCGCCGCCACACGCGGCGGTCAGACGGCGGTCAACGCCGATCAACCACGTCAGATGCAAAAGTTGTCAACTACAAACTCCTTCAAAATGAAATTGTGAACAACTTTAATACCTAACTTTTTCCCAGATAAGGTCTAGATCATTCTACATCGAGCTTTGAAGTTGGATTAATCTCGGTCGCTCGATCAGATTCCAGATCCAATCAGGGACGTCGAAACCTTAAACTCTTGATCTACAGCTCTACGCTTAAAATCGTGATACAAGCCATATATGGGGATGATCAGGAGGGGGAGCTGATCACGAAAATGGGAAGGATCGGCTCATGCAAGGCCTATACCGACAAGATCCGGCGTGGTCGAGCTTTCGGGGCTGGGCTGCTCCGATCTACTGCTTACGGCGAGCGGGGGCGGCAACCATGTCGACAGGGAAGCAGGCGACCTCGATCTGAGCTGCCTCGCGGTGGTTTCGTCGCTCTTGGACGCCGAATGGCGCCGCTGCAGTCTAGTCGGGTCGGGTTAACTGCATTTTTCCTATTCTTCGGGCTTCAACCGAGAGAGAAGAGAGAGAGAATTTTTTATTATTTTTTTGGTTTTCTGAAATTTATAAAAAATTCCTATATTTATTTAAAAATTCCAATTTTCAAAAATTCATAACTTAATCATATGAACTCCGAATAATGCGTTCCAGATATGCACGAGATCGTATCGACGAGCTCTACAACTTTCATGAAGGAAGTTTTCCCAAATTCTAAATGTATAAAAATTCGATTTTCACGACCCCCTAAATAACGTTTGTTTTCGAAAACAAAATCGTTCGAACTAATCCCACAACCTCTCCAAGCTTCGTACCCTCACCCACGACCACGAAATCATTTCTAAAGATCCACGAAATTTAATTTGGATTTTTTTTCAGGGTATTACAATTTTGCACATACACCTAATGAAATCTTAAAACATAAAACTGTACCATAAAGTATGTATTGTAAAACCAATCAGATGACCTAGATCTAGGAGAAGACTAGGTAAGGCATTTGTAACTTGTTTATGAAACAAGTAGAAGTTTTAACATATTATACATCTATAATATAAAGGTCCAAGGTAAGGTCATACTTAAGTATTGATAAGTTCCTAAGCTCTACGCATTTAATTGTCAAACAGTTTAGATGTTCATAATCATTCTAGAAAATTATAAAACTACAAAAATGAAAAACGAAAAAGAAAAAACAAAAATTCTAAATAACTTGCATAACTTCATATAATTAATGATAGATCAATATCATTATGTGCCCGTTGAAAAGATGAAAAACTTATTCTAAATTCCGAAATATAAATGCAATTAAATATACATCTTCACTGTAAAGATCATGACACCGTCTGAAAGAATCAATATCCTGTAGATTTTTTGGCTGCTCCTGCATTAGTTGTACGGTTAGGAGATTTAATTTTCCCCAAGTTCCCCCAACTCCAAAACAGACCTGAGATTTGTTGCCATAGCCTTCTTTCAACATGTGAATAAGGTGTCGAGCATTCAGTGAGACCTCATTATTAGATATTTCATTTTTTTGTTTTTATTCCTTACCTTATGAGGAAGATGAGATACAAACGCTACAATTTAGATTTGAATGGCTTCATCATAAAGTTGAAAGTTATACACATAATTTATAATTTATGAACACGATCAATTCAAATATCAAATATGTGGTTAACAATTCAAAACATACCTTGACATATGATGACCCAACCTTGTCGTGCTGAACATTCTAACATGATCACATGAAGATTCATTAGGTTTCGATTGATATTGGCTATCTTTTCCTATCACACCCCGAATTTTCTTAATCAAAAATCAAAATCTGAACCATGAATTACTACAACTCCACAATAATATCCTGTATTTTTTTTCTTTAACAAACGCACTACACGAATTGGAATCTAAATCCCGAATTTAGTCTCGGTTAATTATTACAATTGAAACTCACAAATAAAATTGTATAGCTCTAAATGAGCATAACAACCTCACAACGTGAATGAAATCAAATAAAACTGCAACTCCTAAACAGCACTGTTTCATCCCTGATTATCTTGATCTGCTGGAATATCCGCTACACCATTTGAATAGTGTACCAGGATTGCAACAACACAAAACCCGGTAAGTTTTTTGAAAGCTCATATGAGTAAAAAGAAAGAACAGTTGTTTAATTAAGTCATATTTATTTCTACCCAAATCAACGCCTAACAATTTCCTGATCCGCAAAGAAACAACAATCTCAACAATCAATCACCAAATCCACAATTCATCACGAAATCTAAACTCACATCTTTCTTCTCAACACAACGAAATCGTATTTATAAAAATACGGTGTCTGACAGACTAGAGCTCTAACTGAATCGTAGCCCGTTACCTGGCCTAGGTTGTGGCATCCGACATATTTATCGTTATCGTATTTCACCAATATATATACATATATACATATTTAGAACGTCCGATACTCGTACTTAATCTTGCCCCATTACCCGACAAGGGTTGTCGCATCCAACTCACTCAACCAATCATAACTTATCATCCACCTAAGATTAGAGCGTCCGCTTCCCCCATATCAGTCACTACGTCGACCCTAAATCCATAAATGAGCACAACAATCTGTTTCACAAAATAAAATCAACCAATTCAAGATACACAATATTATTATGAAATTTAAGCATTTGAAATATAATACGAATCATCATTCCAAATCAATCATGTCATCACTCAACAACACACCACCCAATATATATATTTCACGTAAATATATATATATATACGTAATCATCCACTCAGGGACGACCACTAATACCATCTATAGTTCACATAAGAAAATTTTGAAATTCATTTGTATAATTAAAATTCATTTTACTTACCTATGGACCGTAGTTGATCAAGTCCATGTGATTTTAAAAACAAATATTTAATTCATAAATATTTTTCACACAATTATGACAAAATTGTAATACCCGCAAATTTCATTTTAAATTCGAGTAATTGTATCGAGTGATTATTATACGATTTAACGATTATTGTTCGATAATAATTCACTTTTACATTAATCGAAGTTTTCGAAACAATTATTTTTAACGAAAAGCTCGAAATGCTCGATTTGAGAAATCGACTTTTTTCTACGTACGAAATTTGGAGAAACTTCCTTCATGAAAGTTGTAGAGCTCGTCGATACGAGTCCGTACACGTGTGGAACGCAAAGATCAGATTTTGTTTGATTTAGTTATCGAATTTAGAAGTTTTCCGAACTTGTATATATAGAAAAATTTTGGGAAACCCTAATTTTTTCTACCGGTTCCTCTCTTTCTCTTCTTCTTTCTGTTTCTGGAAAAAAAAAACTGAGTTCCTCTTTCTCTCCCTCCGCGCGGCCGAGACTCAAAACAGGGCAGAAGTTCAAGCAGCCACCACCAGCTCGTCCGGCCACCTCTCGACTTCAAACCACTTCCAGGAGCTTCGTCTCGTCCTTGCGCAGCTGCCAGAGGTGGCCTTGCGTCGCGACACGGCCTGTAGCGGCAGTGGCACGGCCCGAACCGAAAAGAGGCGATTTCGGTTCGATCTCGATATCTCGAGCTACACTCCACCATTTCACTTGATTCTTGGCTCATTGAGCTCGCCTCAACTTCCTCTACAAGCACTAAGAAGGACCGGAACTGGGTCGAACGTTTTCACGTTCGTCGGAGCTCGACCCAAACGGATCGAAATACCGAAACTTTCTATCAAGATATCTGGAGCTATACACGATCGTTTCTTGTGATTCTTGGCTTGTTGAGTTCGCAAGGAAGTTCTGAACAAGTTTCCAGAAGGGATCGGGGCCTGAGGTTGCAGTTTTCACGTCGGTTTTCAAGCTCGCCGGTTTCTGCATTTTTTCCGGCTGCCGATTGTAAATAGGTAATTTCGATCTCTTCCCGTCATTTTTAGGTCTTGTGCTAGTTATGAAAGTTGCTCAGAATGATGAAACGAAGGTGACAAGCTCGGCCCCGACACCATTGGCGGTGGTCGGTGGCGGCTCTGTCCCTAACTCTGGCGGCCCTTTCCGGCCACCTCCGGAGGTCTAAAATTTGGTTTCTGTCCATTTTATGATTCTATGTTTCGATACGATCATTTCGGCGTATTATACGTATTTTTCGGATATCGTATGAATTAGTTATGAATTTTGTGATTTCGATCGATTTTGATCGTTAGATTTTTGATATGTGAAATTATGACCTTCGGATGAACTTGTAAATTTGTTATGATGATCATATGACTGTCCCAGAGGCTTTGTGTGGTCATGGGCGAAGATCCGACCGTTGGATCTTCGTATATGTGAAAAACGGTAATTAGGGGAGCGATTCGTGAGAAACCGCTCGACGGATTTTAATGTAAATTAGAATCCAGCCGTTAAATGGTAGTTAAATTATGTGTTGAAATTGTTGGCTAAATTCGAATCACATTTGATTAGGTGATTGACGGATTTTATTTGAGTGGGCTATTCGGCGTAATTATAATTATAATTATATTGAAGACGCAGGGGGAGTTTCGAGGTGAGTAAAACTCACATGGTTCATATTACGAACCGAGCATTTTAATTTATTTATTTTTGGTAATTGTGTGAAAAATATTTGCGGATTAAATATTTGTTTTAAAATTTCATGGACTTGAATCACCACGGTCCATAGGTAAGTAAACTGAATTTAAACTATACAAATGAATTTCATAATTTTCTTGTGTGAACTATAGATGGTATTAGTGGTCATTCCTGAGTGGATGATTACGTATATATATATTTACGTGAAAAATATATATTGATGAGTGGATTGTTGTGTGATAATATGATTGAGTAGAATTGATGAATTGATTTTATTTCAATTTGTGTAATTCCATAATAATATGGTGTATCTTGGTTGGGTTGATTTCAGTATGTGATATTATATGTTGCGTTCATTTATGGGTTTAGGGTCGACGTAATGACCGGTGTGGGTAATCGGACGCTCTAATCCTAGTGTGGATGATGGGATACGATTTGTTGAGTATGTGGAATTATTGGACGTTCTAAATATGTATATAGGTATACATATTGATGAAATACAATAATTGATAAATATGTCGGATGCCATAACCTAGGCCAGGTGACGGGCTACGATTCAGTTAGAGCTCTAGTCTGTCAAATACCGTATTTTTATAAATACGATGATGAGAGTTGTGAAGAAGTTGTGAGTTGGGTTGTTGTGATATATTGAATTGTTGTGTGATTGAGATTGTTAGTACTTGCATATGTGGAAATTATTGGGTGTTGCTGTGTGTGGGGATAAATGAGATTAAATTAAGTAACAGTTCTTTCTTTTACTCATACAAGCTTTCATAAGCTTATCGGGTTTTGTGTTGTTGCAATCCCGGTACGCTGTTCAATGGTGTAGCGGATATTCCTGCAGGTCAGGATAACTAGGAAGATGACCGAGCTGCTTAGGTGTTTCAGCAGTTTTGTTATTTATTTAGTTGTGAGGTGTGTATGCTCATTTAGAGCTTTACATTACATTTGGATTTGAGTTGTAATAATTAACCGAGACTAAATTCGGTTTGATTTTATTTCGTGTGGTGAGGGTGTTATGAAAAGAAATTTTCAGGATGATTATTTTGAGTTTGTAGTATTTTCATGTTTCGGATTTTGAATTGTTATTCTAAAATTCGGGGCGTGACAAAAATAAATAAATTAAAAGCACTTGGTTCGTAATGTGAACTAGGTGGGTTTTACTCACCTCGATACTCCCGCTGCGTCTTCAATTTAAACACCAATCACACAGAACCCGCTCACCCAAGTAAAAATCGTCAATCACCTAATCAAATGAGACTTGATTTTAGCCAATAATTCCAAAACATACTTACTACCATCCTACGGTCGGATTCTAAATTATACGAAAATCCGCCGAACGGATTCTCACCAATCGTCTCCCTAGTCACTGTTTTGCAATTATACGAAGATCCAACGGTCGGATCTTTGCTCATGACCACACAAAGCCACTGGGACAGTCATATGATCAACATATCAAAACTCCAAGTCCATCGGATGGTCCTAAGGTGAAGACCCGAAATTTCAGTTAAATATTTTGTAATTCAATATTTGTCAAATTATATGAATTAGGAGTTGTGGGTGTGATTGGAATGTTGTTGCGTGAGAAATTTGGTTTCAAATGATTTTAGTTTTGAAATTTAATGTTATTTAGGGATTACTAAAATTGACTTTTTATACGTAAGAAATTTGAAGAAACTTCATTCATGAAAGTCGTAGAGCTCGTTGATACGATTTCGTGCATATGTGGAACGCAAGAATCGGAGTTCGTATGAGAAAGTTATCATATTTGCAAAAGTTCTCATTTCGGGTATATATAGGCTACTATTTCCGGAAATATCCGAAAATAGCATAATTATCCAAAAAAAGAAACCACGGGTTACTGTTCATCTTCTCTCTCTCTCTCTTCCTCCGTTGGCCAAAAACAGAGCAATTCTTTTGCCGGTCTTTTCTCACAGGTCCGGCCACCGTTTGAGGTGAAACGAAGCCCAGATTGACTCTACTCCTTCCTGTGAGTCGACTGGTAGTCACGGTTTCCCCTCTCGTGGCGGGTACACGGCGGTGGAACTCAAAAAACTATCCGAACCCTAAAACGAACCAGCGGTTATTTCTCCTTGCTCCGGCAACCAAACTTGAGTTCTTTATCTTGTTGAACTCGTATTAAGGAGTAGAGCACACAGTAAAAAGACCCAGACCAGAAGGGAAGCTTTTGACATCAAACAGAGCAACTATCGGAAAATTTCGGTTTTCCGGCGAATTGGACTGTTTTTAGGTATTTTCGACCACTTCCACTTGTTTTCTCACTTCGTGCTAGTTATGAAAGTTGCTCAAAATGATGAAACAAAGAAGATAAGCCCAGCCCTGACACCATTGGCGGTGGTCGGCAGCAACTCTGCCCTAAACTCCCGCGGCCCTTTCCGGCCACCTCCGGGGGTACCATGAGTAGTTTCTGCTCATTTTTAGATTCTACATGTCGATACGATCATTTTGATATATAGCATGTGAATTTTGGATACCGTATGAATTAGTTATGAATTTTACTATTAGCATATCGGCTTGCTTTACCTATTAGCATGGCCGGTGTACACAATGTTTTCCATGTGTCCATGCTTAGGATGTACATTCAAGATGAGTCTTATGTGATTGATCACGGTACGATCGAGGTGAGTCCGGATGTGACCTTCGTTGTTGAACCTGTTCGTATCTTGGACAGGTCCACGAAAAGGCTTCGTAGGAAGGAGGTTGAGTTGGTTAAGGTGTTGTGGAGTCATCATGATGAGGGTGATGCGTCATGGGAGCTAGAGTCTGACATGAGGGCGAAGTACCCACTACTGTTTGTTGATGAGTTTGCTTGAATTTCGGGATGAAATTCCTTTAAGGAGAGTAGACTGTGAAGACCCGAAATTTCAGTTCAATATTTTGTAATTCAATATTTGTCAAATTATATGAATTAGGAATTGTGGGTGTGATTGGAATGTTGTTGCGTGAGAAATTTGGTTTCGAATGATTTTAGTTTTGAAATTTAATGTTATTTAGGTTTACTAAAATTGACTTTTTATACGTAAGGAATTTGAAGAAATTTCATTCATGAAAGTCGTAGAGCTCGTCGATACGATTTCGTGCATATGTGGAACGTAAGAATCGGAGTTCGTATGAGAAAGTTATCGCATTTGCAAAAGTTTTCATTTCGGGTATATATAGGCTACTATTTCCGGAAATATCCGAAAATCGCATAATTATCCAAAAAAGGAAACCACGGGTTACTGTTCATCTTCTCTCTCTCTCTCTTCCTCCGTCTGCCTAAAACAGAGCAATTCTTTTGACGGCCTTTTCTCACAGCTCCGGCCACCATTTGAGGTGAAACGAAGCCCAGATCGACTCGACTCCTTCCTGTGAGTCGACTAGTGGTCACGGTTTCCCCTCTCGTGGCGGGTACACGTCGGTGGAACTCAAAAATCAATCCGAACCCTAAAACGAACCAACGGCGATTTCTCCTAGCTCCGGCCACCAAAACTTGAGTTCTTTATCTTGTTGAACTCGTATTAAGGAGTAGAACACGCAGCAAAAAGACCCAGACCAGAAGTGAAGCTTTTGACGTCAAACGGAGCAACTATCAGAAAATTTCGGTTTTCCGGCGAACTGGACTGTTTTTAGGTATTTTCAACCACTTCCACTTGTTTTCTCACTTCGTGCTAGTTATAAAAGTTTCTCAAAATGATGAAACGAAGAGGATAATCCCAGCCCTGACACCATTGGCGGTGGTCGGCAGCAACTCTGCCCTAAACTCCCGCGGCCCTTTCCGGCCACCTCCGGGGGTACCATGAGTAGTTTCTGCTCATTTTTAGATTCTACATGTCGATACGATCATTTTGATATATAGCATGTGAATTTTGGATACCGTATGAATTAGTTATGAATTTTACTATTTCGATTGATTTCAATCACTCGATTTGTGGTCTATGAAGTTTGGACCGTCCGATAGAATTCTAGTTTTGATATAATGATCGTAGGACTGTCCCGATGACCTTGTGTGGTCACGGGTGAAGATCCGACCGTTGGATCTTCATATAAGTGTGTTTTTGAAATTATACGCTAAGTTAATTATCGTTTTGATTAGGGTGTTTGACAGATTTGTTAGCGGACGATTGTGAATCGTATTTTGGGCTGTAAGAAGACGCAGCGGGAGTTTAGAGGTGAGTAAATCTCACTTGGTTCATTTACGAACTGAATTTTCTTAATTGCCCAATTTATTTGTTATGTTTGAGAAAATGGTTTTAAGAAATGAGTTTTAAAGTATATTAAAAATGAATTTCTTGATTTTGCATCATGTGAACTATAGTTGGTATTACTGATCATTCCTGTGTGGATGGTTACGTATATATATATTTACGTGATTATATATTGAATGGTGTGACATTGAGGCGTGGAATTGTGATAATATGTTGTTGTTACATGTTGATAATATGATTTTATTATGTTGTTAATATTTGATAAATGTTGGTGATAAGCATGTTGATTTTGTGAGTTGAATAGAAGGTAGAGAAACGTAGAATTCTGAGGATCGAATAGTCAAGGATCTTTGGTTAATGATAACCGGAGTGTATGTGTTCTGAGGACAGGGAGGTCCAAAGTTCGACTGTTAAATAATAACGGTGATATATTGTTCTGAGGACATGAAATGGTCCAAAGTTCGCGGGTTACTGAGTAATCTGGATGTACCGTTACTTGACCCTGGGCCAAGGTGTCAGAGGTAACGAGGCAGTTAGAGCTCTAACGTGGGGTCAAAGTGGCGATAGTTGTGATTAGGTGCCAAGTGGCTAGAGTTGTGATGTGGTGATTGCAGAAATGTGTTCCATGTTGTTTCCTGTGTGTCAGTTTGATGTTTCCTTGTGATTGTTGAGATTGTTTATTGTTTACTTGAGTTAAAAGAATTGTGATTTAATAAATCAACTGTTCATTTCATATTTACTCATACGAGCTTTCAGAAAGCTTACCGGGTTTTGTGTTGTTGCAATCCCGGTACACTTTTCAAACGGTGTAGCAGATAATCATGCAGGTCAGGATACTCAGGGTGGAGAGCGAGCTGCGTAGGGCAGCAGGGTCGAGACCTACACTTGGTCTATTTTGGTGTGTTTTGTAGACTCTTGTGAGCAGAACATTTTATTTATGTTAGTATTGTAATAATTGACTCGAGAGATAGTTTGCTACGAGGTTTGTGTTATGGTTTATGAGATGTTGGTTTATAAAAAAATTCAGGACGTGATTTGTTTAGTTGTATTCATGTTTCGGATTTCAATTTATTATTCGAAATTCAGGGCGTGACACCTAACTTCCCAGACCATAAATCTAACGATCAAAATCGATCGAAACATAAAAATTCATAACTAAATCATACGATATCCAAAAAAATGTGTATAATATACTGAAATGATCATATTGAAATGTAGAATCTAAAAATGTGCAGAAACTATATTTTTGACCCCGGAGGTGGCCGGAAAGGGCCGCCGGAGTTAGTGGCAGAGCCACCGCCAACCACCACCAATGGTATCAGGGCTGTGTTTTTTCCCTTCGTTTCATCATTTTGAGAAACTTTCATAACTAGTACGAAGTGAGAAAACAAGTGGAAGTGATCGAAAATAACAAAAATAGCCTTTTCGATCGGAATTTCTCCAGTTTCCGATAGCTGCTCCGTTCAGCGTGAAAACATTTGCTTCAGGTCTAGTCCTTCTTGCTGCGTGTTCTACTCCTTGATACAAGTTCAACAAGCTAAAGAACTCGAGTTTTGGTTGCCGGAGCTAGGAGAAATCTTGGTTGGAACTCGACTCGGCCGGAAATGGCTAACTCGTTCCTGCCACCTGTAACGGCCTTGCCGCAGTGCAAGGCTGACACTGACATATGCGCAAGGATGAGACGAAGGTGTTGGATGTGGTCTGGTGTGAAATGGTGGCCTATGGAGGGAGAACTCGATCTGTGAAAGGTAAGGGCGATTCCAACTCGGCTGCACCATGTTCTTTGACTTCCAATGGCCACCACAATGGTTATTTCCTATCGCTATCTTTTTGAAAGTTTTAAATGAGCTCAAGGTGAGAAAAAGTTCTTTTGGAATCAAGTCAATCAAAGGTTTGTGGAGGGAGATATGGCCAGACAAAGGGAGAGCAGCTTGGGCGAGTTCCAGCTCGAGCTGTGCGGCTTCTCGGCCTCCTAGCGCCTCCCACGATTCTTTTTTCACTTCAATGTCTTCTAGGAAGTTTTAAAGAACTTCAAGCCGAACAAAAATGCTTTTGGAATCAAGTCGATCAGAGGTCTGTGGAGGGAGATATGGCCGGACAAAGGAGAGCCCATAAATGGGGTGACGAACGCGGGGAGAGAGAGAGAGAGAGAGTGAACAGTTCCGGTTCCAAAAATGGAGGCTGGGTAAAAATGGCAACTTTCCAAAAATGCTAGGGTTTTATGCTTATATACCCGAAATAGAAGTTTTTCTAAATGCGATAACTCCATCATACGAACTCAGATTCTTGTGCTCCGCATATGCACGAATTAGTATTGACGAACTCTACTACTTTCATGAAGAAAGTTCTCTCAAATTCTGAACGTATAAAATGTCGATTTTCACGACTCCCTAAATAACGTTCGTTTTCGAAAATAAAATAGTTTGAATTAATTCCATAACTTCTCCAAGCTTTGTACTCGCTTCCACGACCGCGAAATCATTTTTAAAAATCCATGAAATTAATTTGGAATTCTCGGGGTATTACATTTTCATTTGCACATATGTTTTTGTAATTTGGTTTGGATAATCTTGGTCTTCCTTTGCATTGACATCACCCATTACCGCTTTCTCTTTGAACTGCCTCCCACCTTTGAGTTCATTTATTACTTTTAATAATTCCTCTTTAAGCTCGCCCAAATTTTTGTAATGAATGTACCACCAACAACACCTTTAAGTTCATTTATTGCTTTAAATGATTAATCTTTAAGCTCTCTTGCAAAGTTTGTAAGGACGGTACCAACAATACCTTTGAGCTCATCAACGAATTTCTCAACACAACAAACAATAGTTCTCAAAGATTCTATATTATCTTTAAAAGTAGAAAGATCTCCCACCTCATGCTGGTATCTCGCTACTATATCAATGTTGGAGGAAGATTAATACTAAGACTTTTTGGACCCCCTTTCTTTGAGATCAATTTAATTAGTTTTGATGACTTCTTTTCCCCCTAGATAGCAACATGAGACTTTAAATAATCGATAGACGTTCTCCCACATATAATAATATATGAATAATAAAGTTGCTCAGAGAGGTTGTGATTATCTTAGAAGTGATGTTTCAGCCTGCTTACCATATGCTTCTTGTAACTTATGTAGGTTAATACTAGTGAGAAATGCAAAATAGACTTTGAGCCTTCATTCTTTCAATTGTTCTATACTTCCATGGCTATTATATCCATATTTAATATTTCCTTTACTATTTTTTAACATTGTTTTTTGATATTTTACTATAATAAATTCGAAATAAAATAGTTTAGTACATGGTTTTTTATTTCTAGATATTTATTTAGATTTCGAATTTGAAATAGAATTTTGTACCTAAAGTTAGGAATATAATCTAGTAACGTAATTAAGTTAAAATCTTATTGTATATTTATTGTATATTATAATCGTATAATATATTAATATAATGAATTAATTAATTATTATATCTATTTGAAGCAAAAATAGAGAATTTATATAATTTGAAATAATTTCATTAATATTCATTAATATATAAATTAACGGAATGATTAATTGATTAATTATATCCATTAAACAACCTTAATTATTGTTACCTTTGTTTTGTGTATCAACTCTATCGTGCGTAACATATCGGTTGCAAGTTTTCAATATCATGACCTTTTCTTTAGGATACATCTTAAAGCTTGAGAACCAACAACAAAGAATTTAACTAAAGAAAGAGAGAAAAAAATCCAAAGATTTCAAACCTGAAATCTAAAGCTAATCATCCAAGGGTGGTGTTAGATGGAAAACTTAAATAGCTTGAAAAGTTTTAAAAAGTATACACACACTGATAATTAAAATATGATAATTAGAAAAGCTAGTTTGAGGTGCCATTTCTAAAATACCTTTATGTCTTTGACATTGGCTGTAAAACTTTGTAGGCTTCCAAATCGCTTACATGCATGACTACCATTACTCCTATTTTTCATGTCATATTCTTAATTTTGCACCCAAAAGAGCCAAAATGGTATGCAGTTCTCTTGTGGAACTAAAAAGACTCCTAAGGAGGCCTGGGAATCATTCTCAAAAAAAAGAAAGAGGTCCGGGAAGAATGAGCAAAAAGTCCTTCTACGGTGCTCTAGCTAGACTAAAATATCATAATCCCAACCTTAAGGGGGCCAAGGGTTTCAATTTATCATGCCTGCCAATAAATGTCAACATAATGCTTGTACTATAAGTGCCATTTATCACTTGTCTTCGTGATTAGATAATTATTGATATGAGAGTTGCATGTTTTAATCTGTAGTACAAAGTTTCCTTACAATTTCGAACACTGAATTTCCATAAACTTTACTAGTTTTCTCGAAAAGGAGTCATTAAGCCTTTTTAATTCTATTAAAAATAAGTTATGGTGTTTGTTCATAAACATATCCAAATTATTGATATATATGAACTTTCTAAAAAGAATAATTTTCCACATTTGTATATTAAATGTATATGGAACAAAAACTCAAAATACCAAGCAATAAATTTATTTCCCAATTGTTGCAAAAACAGATTCACATGCACTTGGGTCAACAAAACCCTAGAGCATTGTGCTGGCCGCCCATTGTTTTTTCTAAAACCGCCTTTCTAGAAACTCTCTCATTTCAGCTATAAAAACATGACCTACCACCTTTGTATAGGCACAAACTACCACCATCTCCTTTTGATTTGATTTTGGTTGTGTAGAGAGAGATATGATGGTGAATGTTTTTGATAATTCTCAAGCCAAAGATGAAGATGAAGATGATGCTAGCCTAACATCTGGTTCTTCAATCGAATCAATGATTTACCAGACTTTGGTATACACCCTTATCAACAATTGTTTATATATATACTCGGTTTCTCTAAAAATTTTATATACAAAAGTTTTTTTTCATTTATTTTCCTTATGATTTCATTTGTTGCTTGTCAATTTCTAGTGTGTTAAAGGAGGTGATGATGTTAAGTGTTGGGCCAAAACAGTACCCATCACAATTTTAGGGTTTTCTAGAGTATTAAGAATTGGAATTGGGAATTAAAGTAATAATTTCAAGTTTTGGGACTGTGTTTTATGATTGCCCTATTTGAACGTTGATAAATCTTGAATTCTTGATAGCTCAGTAGTTTCAAAAGGACATATCACTAGAATAGCTAGAGTTTCTTAGCACCATATATATAAATAATGATAGTCATTAATATTGTTTGCTTAGGCTTACTTTTTTCTCCTTTAAGACTCGTTTTTTGAATTCGCAGAAACACAGAGCTCTCAAGTGCAAGGATTATAAATGGAGTCATATTCATCACTAGTCAAATTTTCATAGGCATTATGAACAAAGATCAAGCCATTTGCACCCCTCATGTGTGTTGTAAATGCAAATGGACAGGGGGGCAACTCTATGGATAGAAGGTAGGTTGTCGGCGTTAGACTACTAATTCCTGTTGGGTTTTGCATAGAGAGGAAGTGCTGCCGGTTTTTGTTTCCTTCCCAAACGAAGAAGAGCAGGTGGGTTTGCTTGTTGAATTTCCAATGGACACAATTGTGGGTTTTACTTTTGCTAGCTTTAACTTTTTATTTAGTAACTTTCCATTTTTAATTGATGAGAAATTGAATTATTTTGTAGGAGCTTTTCATATGAGAATATTACACATAGGAGACACAGACATTTTCAGCCTTGGAACTACCCTAATGGAGTGTACGACCTAATCCTAGCTTTCCTTGAGCGAAGGTGATCGATAACACAGAGTCCAGGTCAAGGCCTCATGTTACAGATACAGCTAATGTGAGGAAACTCAACACCAGGCTTTATGCAACGAATCAACAATTTACTTGAATTGATATCACTCATATTAGTTTGTTTGTTTTTTTGTTTTTTTTAGCTAAGAGAGTTAGTTACTGCTTCGCTATAAATCTTTTATTTTTGTAGGCTCAGTTTGTTGTATATAAACATGTGATTGTAATTTGACATTTTAATCAATGCACAGTTTTTTGTTCTTCATTGGTATTGTTCCCACGACATGTTGCCTATCTTTGTGGCACTTGTTCTCCAAGTATTATACAACTCTTTTTTTAGTTTCATCAAGAATTGAAAATGAACTTGATGATGTTGAGTCTCCGGTGGACTATACCTACACAAACAACCTCCTTCTTAGTAAGAATTATATCTCTTCTGCTTGTAGTTAGGGATACTTATGCCCAGTTTGAAATTGACATTTATAGATCGAATTGCAATCTTAATTTGACCCAACGTGGATATTTTCTCAAGCCTCAGTCCATTCCTTCATGTTTGCCTTAGAACCATCAAACCATTAGAGAGACAAGCTTAGTTCTAGTTTCGACTTATGGCCTGTGAGCAAACTTGGTTGACTGGATATTTCCCCTTAGGGTTGCATATAGAAGTCTTAGTCACTTTTCATTGTTTACGTGACAAGCTTGGCAGGTATTGCTTGTACCTTAATAGATGTGAACAATTTATGGTATCTTTAACATCTATCGTCTTGAATTCCTTTTTCCGTTATTATTATATATATATTTATATCACATATAAAAATATGTCAATCATGTTCATAACATCTACCAAGGAGTCTTGCGAGCCTTTGTTTTGGTTATGCATGCTCTATAGCTGGTAACCCAATAGGACTGCTTCATGTTTATCTGGATCACAGGGTTCCAGATTGCCTATCTTCAAATAGTCATCCAAGTCATTACTCTCTTTTTTTTCCCCCTTCTTCCTGATCTGGTTTTCATCACCAACAAAGAAGACATAGAATCGAAATTCAACTTCTTTGTAAGTTTGTTTCAAATTTTGGCCTGATTAAAATCTACAATAATCAAATGTCAAATAACAACCACATCGTGGCTGGCCAAAACTTTATTTTTGTGTACGAATACCCAAAGCAATGAAGAAATAAATTGATGGTGAAAAGTTGAAAACTAATTGAGAAAAAAAATTTGTTTAAGATTTTCAATTAAGCGGAGGTAACGGAAAGTTAAAGATGGACCTAGATTTTTTTTTTTGAAATAGAAGTTGATTTCATTAGATCAACAGCCAATAGGCTAGAGTCTACCATAACTTACATAAGCAAAACTCGGCAAGAAAAAATCCGAACTAAACTATCTAAGCTAGAGCATATCATTAAAATCTCTGGGACGCTCACATTTAAGCGAGCCTATACAAACCTCGCCTCCTACGGAAAGGAAATCATTCAACTAGCCCTAACTTATCAATCACGCAATTGTGGTACAAATTAGAAACTAGAAACGTCATAGAAGACTCATAGAAACTTGTCCCCGCTCACATAGGCTCATACCCAACACAAATAAATTAGTAAATAACAAGCTCCTCCCCTTTCGAGTTAGAGCTCATACCAGCAGATACCTTCTTGACTTTCTCCTTCTTGGAGGCTTTTTTCATAGAGACCAAGGACTTCTGCCCCATCAGCTTGAAGTTGAGCCCAGGCCCAGAGACCCAAGCCCAAATCCAAGCCCACAAAGGAGACCTAGTAGGCGCCCAGATCATCTTCTGCCACTCTGCCTCCACCACTGCTATCAATTTCGGTGGCCTTCCTACCCACATCAGCAAAACCACCGACGTCTAGGCAGCCGGTTGGAGATCGCCGTGAGCTCCACCTCAAATCCGCCGCCCTCAAAGAACAACCTCTATCGACGTCTTAGAACGACGACGCCCAGATCGAAGCACCAATCTACAGATCCCAGCCACCGGCCTCATCTACTACCGCAATCAGAGTCGACAACCACCGTCGACGCTGCACGACGCTCGAAGACAAGATCTAACCCAGCAAAAAACACGGTCAACGAAGCCTCCAACCCAGAAACCCCGCGCAGCAACTCACGATCAACGCCAAGACCCCGCCCCGTGCCGCCGCATCTTGCCGCTCCACGATCGCCGTCTTGCCTGAGGAAGGATCACCTTACATGAGGGAAGATCGCCGCCGCCAGTTCTAAACCTAGGTTTCAAAAACCAAGGTCGCTCCGAGAATCTCGGAGACGCCTCATTCTCGCCCTTTTTTTTTTTGCTTTGACTTCAAACCCTAATTAATCAGTCTCAATTTCCCCATGAAGTGATCAGTTAAAGATGGACATAGATGGGTAATAAAGAATGGTTTCAGAATGAGAAATAACAGAAAAATGGAAAGACAATCAATTTGCTAATTGCACCAAATTGGATCTAAATCATACTAAACTATAAATAAAATGAAGCATGTTGGTACATATTGAATCTAAATCATAAATAGCCATCTCAAAACTTGTTCACCCGATTACTTCATAAGGGATAAAATTCTTAATGATAAACAATAGAAAGGCAATAATTCTGCTGACTACACTATATCGTAACTAAGTGGTATTAATTCATAATTAAAAAGCCCTACGGCCAACTATTCCATAGCTAAATCCTAGATAGGCATCTCGAACCTTGTGCATCCAACTATATTAGAATGAAAGAAGAAAAAAATCGAACGTCTTGACTTTGTTTTGCTCAACTACAAAACTTGCACCCTAATAACGTGAATTCATATCTAGTCCCTTATTAATAAAATATGTCCTACATAAGGATCATTTATAATTTTCTTGTCCAAACAAGCCAATTTCTGAATGCCAGATTTGTTGCAGCACCCTTTTTGCAAAGGAAAACCTATAAGAAGGTTCAAATTTTATTTTTTACATGAAACTTTTGTTTACTGGTGTTCCCACCTGTTTTTGTTTACATACTCCCAAATTCAAGTTTCGAATAGTCTTCAAATCTATCCACAAGCAGAGGATATACTGCTCTCTTTTCTTTGGATATTCAAGAAAGGATTAAAATTGGGAAGTACAGCAAAGAAGAAATTTCGTCTCTAAAGTTGATTTTAATACAAAGTAAGCAAGTACATAATCCCATCAACTTTGGGGTACAATTCACATTTGTGAACAAGCCTGCATTTTGCAAACTACCCTAGTGAGGAGCTGGCACAATTCAATTATGATTTGTCTGAGACTTCTGTCTTCGCTGAGGCTGATGTGAAGGTAACTGGATTTGCTGGATGGTCCCTCACAATCAAGCTAAGCACTTCAGGCCGTGCATAGTGTCCTACCACATCGAAATCAAACTTCGCCCTTGCTACATCTCCAATATCTAAGCAACATTTTGGTCAGTTACAACATCAGAGATCCATTCTTATAACAAAAGAACTAAATATAAAAAAGAACTAAATCTAGTTCTTGTGGGAATGAACAGCCTTGCACTGAATAGTATTTGATTATATTACGAAAAATAAAAAAGAATGAAGTTTTAATCTTTAGGGTCTCTAAAGGAATTTTGTTCGACTTAACACTATTTTTTGTTAGATTCCTCCCAAGTGGTTTAATGGGATTATTCTGGAGTTAGAGCAGGCCTTATACCTACCAAGGAGAAGACACTTGTCCTCATAAAAAGTAGCCACTTGACAATCAAGTCACTACAGATTCTCTTTTTACGTGTGACACAGAGGATCAGTAAAGCATGAAGCCCAAATTAGACTTATCAGAGGACCATATTACTTCAAAAACCACACATCTAAAAGCATGAAGCCTCGATTAGACATTCCAATTTCGTGTACAACATATACCCGTTCCTATTTCCTGTACTGAAAACATATAGACATTCCACTTTCATTCAAAAACATGATTCAGTTTCCCTGCTAATTCTGCTTCGAGAGAAGAATCTCATACCAGATTGGGAAGTGGTCAGATTCTAAATGCTTATTATGGAACTGTATCCTGGCTTGCGGTTAGCACTAAAGGCCTTTAACAAAGTTGAGGTAGAAGTTACTGTTGTTGAGCTGATCTGCAGATATATAGCACTTGTCACCCTCTTTTCACACTAATGGGCATGGCTTTCAGGCTGATTAGAGCGAGTGCACAGCTTAGTCATTTCTAAAGGGAGGAAACTATGCAGCTGACGTACTAGCTAATTATGGGCTCTCTTTGGACCTGAGATGTGTCTTTTGGGCTCTACTCCTCCTAATTGTGCTTCACCTTTATGTTGAGGATATTATCAGGGTATCTAGGTCCCATGAGGTCCTCAGTTTTTTCTTTTGTTTTGGGCTTCAGTGTCCATTACAGCAAGATAAAAGAAATAATAACCCAATTTGTAATACAGAAACTCTTAATTATTTTAATTTCTTCATAACACAGAAAACTGATTAACGATAGGAGAGTATATAAAAAACATGGCATACCAAGATCTGCTGAGATGAGTGCCTCCCCGTCATAATTGGGCCCAGCAAGTATAGTCCCTGACGGTGATATGATGACACTGCCTCCAGCACAGACAACAGAATCAGGAGTAAGTTCCTCTTCCGTGCCTGAAAATATATACTCTGGTGGAGGGGGATAGTCTTTCCTTCGACAGAATTGGTTAGCTGATAAGACAAAGCACCCACCTTCTAAAGCAATATGGGTCATTGACGCTTGCCATAGATCCCTAGAATCAGCTGTAGGAGCACAATATATTTCAATGCCTACAAAACAAAAAATATTCCACATCACATACTCCACTTCTAAGTTGTGGAAAGTGGAGTGCCAAAATCACTCCCCTTAATCTATACCAGATGATATGAAACTCTATATTGAACTTAAAACTCGCACAGCAAGCATGGAGATTTGAAGGTCTCAAACAGGCCCATGACCCAGAAGTAAAGTGAACAAGCCCTTCTTGTGTCTCATCGGTAAAAAGCTATTCTTTACTCTTATTACACTGAACTAAATCATCATAATATGAATTCTCAACCTAGAAGAAAAGAGAAAGTTAAGCAGATCAGGGGAAAACTAATATATTCAGCAAAATGAGTCAAAACAGGTTGATTAAGTGGGGCTTTTCAAGATTTCCAAGGGAAATGACTAACCTTTAGCATACATTGCTGTCCTTAAAAGTGGCATCTTATTTTCCCAACAAATGGCAGCACCTATTTTTCCAATTGGAGTATCAAACACAGGAATTGTGGATCCATCTCCAAATCCCCAAATGATTCGCTCTAATGCTGTTGGCATTATTTTTCGGTGCTTTCCCAGGTAGAAACCTTGAGAATCAAAAAACAGAACAGTACAATAAAGTGTATACCCTTCTTTCTCTATCACACCCATTACCAAGAATACCTTATATTTTCCAGCCATTGATGCCAACCGGTCAACTTCAGGACCTGCATTAATTAATAGAAATAGTGAATCTACATATTCATGCCGCTTCTTCATAAAAGTTTATAAAAAATAAAAATAAAAATAATAATAATAAATAAATAAAAACTAAATCACAAAGCCTCACAACTAGCAAACATTTGATAATAATTGTTTTAGCACACATCATCTTTCTTCATTTGGATTGGTAGTAAACTTATTAGCATATTCCAGAGAGTATTTGAATTCCATCTATAAGGAAAAGAAAAACGAAACTTGGAAATGGATGACTTTTTACACAACATAGCTGATAAGAGCAATGTTCAAAAACCCATGGTGTAATATGGCCTACAGAAAACTAACCAAACCCTATCGATTAGGTACATTCATGCAACCTGCAGTGGCTGGCACAACTCAGTTATGTTGATCTAGACCTAACAAGGGCATATGGCTTAAGAATGTTCGCTGCATGGCTATATTCTGTTTGGGTTGTCAAAGACTGCAGTAGATTTTCTTTCAATGACAGGCTTCAGTGGAATTCACAGATTTGATTGAACTCCATACAGTCCACACAACTTTGACGGGATACTATATAAGATTTAACAGGACTTATCGCACTTCAACCACATACTTGTTAAAATAGCTCATCTAATATTTGGGTATTTTTTTTCTTTTCTCTTCTTCGAGAATACCCATATATGATGTCAAAGTTCTCAAAGCTCACATCAATATGCTGATCTTTTCATGCTATTGAAGATTGGACAACGAACAATCCAGGAGATCCCTATTTATAGAAACGGACACATCCATACTATGAAGTAATGATATATGAAGACCTTATCTACTTTCATTTCAACATGAAAAAAGGCAACCATAAACAAGAGACACAACTTTAAGACTTTTGAAAAACTGATACAAAATCATACAGAAGAGCAGTTGAGCAGAACCAAGGGAATATCTCACACACATGAGCTAATGTCGTTTTACAACTGGCCAAATATGATGAAGTCAATATGGTGATGTGCCTTTATATATATTTGTCAAACTAATTTGCATGTGTAAAGAAGACATCAAATCCTAAATATAAATCAAGAAATTCAAGACCATCATAGAAAAAATTAAAATATAAAAAATACTAATATATCACATAGTAATAGAGAGAGCACTGTCCTGCAAAATCGATAAAATTTGGTTGATTCATAAAATCCAGATTAGATAACAGAATACTTTTAAGGAGTATTTACAAACAATTATTTAAATACCACCATACTTAAATACAATATTTTGAAATCCACAATGAATACCCCTAATATTTTTAAAGTCCAAATTAAACTTCTAAATTTAAATTGAATACACCCTCTAGTCATGCGGTCAGGCCATTCTTGGCACAGTCATGTGGGTTTCAAGATGAATATTTTGAAAGTGGAAGTAGAAGAAAAAACAGTATAGAAAAGATAGTTTGTTAGAAAAATTGAAGTATCAGCCAATAGGTCTACGAAGGTTGTGTCTCAAGAATATGACCAAATGGGTGAGCTTGATATGGTCATTCCAGGCACAGCATGCATGGGATGTATATCTGTGTTGTGCCATGAAAACTGTAAACAGGCTGGGCCCTGTTTTACACCTCCAATTGCTAATTTTTAAGTCGTCTCTGCATCTACGAACTTAATGAAGATACATAATCTACATATTCTTCATGTACGTGATAGGGATGACGAAAGATATCAAATGATACCCAAGGAATTAAGAAAACAGAAATTTCACTTATTGTTTTTCTTTTCAATTTTCTACAGAGGTGTTATGGTATTTTGACAATCTGAAAAGTCTAGAAAAGGCTTCATTCAAAGGTCAGCCACCCGCCCCATTGTTCTCCCACAATCTCACTCTTTCCCATCACCCACTGCAATCTGAGAACACTTGTAAAAAGTGTTCATCCCAACATAAATGTCCTTCCAGGGGGCTTCTACTCAATCCTGTGATAACTGGGTTAGAATCGCATCCCTTTTCGCTATTCAATACTTCTGATCACTACCATGCCGCAGAGAATCTCTCTCTAGAGGAACGAGAGATTCTTTGCTACTACATTTCTGATCTCCAGATCTCCTTTCTCTTTACTTTTGGAACCCAAGTTCCACTTAATAAGGTGGTCCTTCTGCCCTTCTCCGCATCCTTCCCATAGAAATTCCTCATCAACCCACCAACCTCTTTTCCACGCCAACTGGAATTGGAAAAGAAACAAATAATATGTGGGTAAACTATAGTGAACTGCTTGAATCTAAGCTACGTCCCCTTGATAGAATGCCTTCTTTCAACCTTCCAATCTCTTTTCAACTCTCTCAATCACATGATTCCAAAACAAAGCGTCCTTAGGTACATTCCTTCAAACTCAAGAACTTTGGCAGAGATTCATAAAACCCAGATTAAACCAGAATACTTCCAGACATTTTGAAATACTTCTTTGAATACCACCATACTCGTAAACATTCAATACATTAAAAATCTAATTAATTACCCATCTTAATTGGGCCATGCCATTCTTGACACAGACTCATGCAAATGTAGAGAGAGTTCAGGGAAGGGAAATAAACAAAAGAACAAAAAAAAAAAAAAGTAGCAAAAGAGATTTTCTTTGAGATCATGGAGGGGTTACAAGAACAATAAGTATAAGTTCTACAGATTTCAGCCAATCTAGTCATTCTACGAAGGTTGTGTCTAAAACATATGACCAAATGGCTTGATATGGCCATTCCAGGCACAGCATGCATGGAATGGATATCTGTTTTGTGCCTTGACATCTTTAAACAGGCTCGACCCTGTTTACACCTCTAAATTGCTAACTGTTAAGTCGTCTATGCACCAGTAATAACTTAATTTAATATACAGGATCTACATATATTCTTCATGTATATGATAATGAAATATACAGAATCTACATATATTTTTCATGTGTGATAGGGATGACTAAATGGTATCAAACGATACCCAAGGGGTCCAGCATACAGAAATTTTACTTCTCGCATTACATCTGTTGTCAGAATTTACTTAGACTATGCACTACTGAGGATTTCATCCGCACATTGACCAGGATGTATACCAGTTAAACTTTCCTCAAGAATATTTCTCATATGAAAGAGAACATAAGTAAAGTTTCTTCGGTCCAAAATAAAGAACTAAATAGCAACCAATAGCTTAAACTTGAAGTTTAAGCATAAACTGACATGTCAGTGCACATCTTGTATTTCAATGCGGCATTCAATTAACCTTGCACTCTGATGCATATCCATTTCAATTAACCTTGTATTTCAATGCCTACCCATTTCAGTACGCATATCTAATGCATCAAAATAAAAACCAAAAAGTAGTTTTACCAGGCACATTAATGGCTGCGGCATGATACTTTCGGAACTCTTCTTTCCCCTTGGTAGTTCTGTTCCCAATCGCAACCCCGAAATTGGAGCCGCGCGGATACCCTCCCACAAACGCTTCCGGAAACACAACCAGCTGCGATCCATACCCAGCTGCTTCAGCCAACAATCTCTCAGCCTTATCTGTACACACAACAACAAAATCAGAACCACCAGACAACAAACCTTGCTCAATCAAAACTGGATTGATGAAAACCATATCTCAAATCCCCATCCACCAACAGAGTCAGAATTCCATAAACTAAACAAGAACCACATTTTAGAAATGTATTTCATACCAAGTAAAATTTGCAGAGTAAAATCTTGAATTAGTTGACTGGAGTAAAATTTGGAGAGTAAAATCTTGATCATGCAGGTATAAGGTTCACATATAGGAGTAAAGAGGTGAAGAGAGGACCTAGAGTGGCGGGAGTGTCGTAGAAGACGGTGGAGGCTTGGACGACGGTGGCTCGGACGGTGGGTGCGGAGTCGTCGCCGCCCATGTCAACCTCGGTGAACACTGGGCTCTCGTTCACTTGTGTAGATGAAGGTACCAGAGCCATTTGCTCTCTCTCAGTTTGAGACCACCTATCAATTTTTGTATTCGATTTTGGAGGCTGGAATTCCACACTTTGAACTCTCAAGGTTGAGTTGAGTTTCTCTTCTTGTTTTTTTATTATCAGTTTTTATGTGGCCAAGTGGAAAATGACCAAAACCAGAGTATCAGGCGTTTCTAGACCTTCCATGTCAGAAAGTCAGAGTGAGTCAATCACATTCAAAAATCAAAATCAAAAATAAAAATTTAAAAATATGGAATGACCCCTTTTCTCTACCAAATTTGAGTTTACCTTCTTCTGTTTTTTTATTTTTTGAAATTAACAGCAGAGGATGTGCCTTTGAACATGATGCTTTACAGGGCATCCTCGCCTTCTGTAGTCTGTTTCACTCAAATTTTGAGTCGATTTCTTAAACTAGAAGATATCTCTTTGAATAAATCAGTGAGGATACACTGATTGTTGATGCATTAATAATGATATTTCCTCAAAGAAAAATTTTTAGGTGGGAAAATCCCCACTACGTGGCCTTGGGGCCAGCCAATCAGAGGGAAGAAATTTTTTTCACTTTTTCAAAACTGTCCTTGATCCCTCATGTGCAATACCCAAAACACCTCTCCTATTAGACCGTAATTGGTCCTCCCCACCACGTGTCCTGTCACACCCCGAATTTTTGAATAAAATTCAAAATCCGAAACATGAAAATATTACAACTCAAAAAAATCATCCTGAAAATTTCTTTTTCTTAACAACCTCACTACACAATTTAATTTCAAAACCCGAATTTAGTCTCAGATAATTATTACAACTCACTCACAAAATAAATTGTAAAGCTCTAATTGAGCATAACAAACCTCACAACTTAAAAGAAATCAAAATAAATGCTGCAACACCTAAACAGCACGGTCACCTCCCTGATTATCCTGACCTGCAGAAATATGCGCTACACCATTTGAATAGTGTATCGGGATTGCAACAACACAAAACCCGGTAAGCTTTTGCAAGCTCGTATGAGTAAAAAGAAAGAACAGTTGTTTAATTAAGTCATATTTGTTTTCACCGAAGTCAATACTCAACAATTTCCACGTCTACAAGAAACCAACAATCTCAAATCAATCACCAATCAACAAATCGACACAAAACCCTAAATTCACATCTTTCTTCTCAAAACCTCGAAATCGTATTTATAAAAATACGGTATTGACAGACTAGAGCTCTAACTGAATCGTAGCCCGTCACCTGGCCTAGGTTATGGCATCCGACATATTTATCTTTATCGTATCTCATCAATATATATACTTATATACATATTTAGAACGTCCGATACTCATACTTACTCAACCAATAGTATCTCATCATCCATCTAGGATTAGAGCGTCCGATTCCCTCATACCGGTCACTACGTTGACCCTAAATCCATAATTAGCACAACAATATGTTTTCACACAATGAAATCAACTCATCCAACATACACAATATTATCATGAAATTTAAGCATTTGAAATATAATCCAAATTATCATTCCAACTCAATCATATCAGCACTCAACAACACGCCAACCAATATATATATTCCACGTAAATATATATATATATATATACACACGTAATAATCCACTCAGAAATGACCACTAATACCATCTATAGTTCACACAAGAAAATAGTGAAATTCATTTGTATAATTAAAATTCATTTTACTTACCTATGGACCGTAGTTGATCAAGTCCATGTGATTTTAAAAACAAATATTTAATCCATAAATATTTTCACACAATTACGGCTAAATAAATAAATTAAAGCACTAGGTTCGTAATATGAACCATGTGACTTTTACTCACCTCGAAACTCCCGCTGCGTCTTCACTTAAAATACAAACCACAGTAATCCAAATGCTCGTCAAATTCAAGCCGTCAAGTACCTAATCAAGTACGATCTTTACTTAGCAACGGTCGGATTTTAAAATAAAGACGATCCAACGGTCGGATCGAATTTAAACGATGATCCAACGGTTAAATCCTCACAGATCGCCCTTGGAAACATCCTATCAAAATTATACGAAAATCCGATGGACAAATCTTCACGAATGGCCTCCCGAATCACTGTTTTACAATTATATGAAAATCCAACGGTCGGATCTTTGTCCGTGACCACAAAAAGTCATCGGAACAGTCGGATGATCATCATATTAAAATTTGAACTTAAACCGATGATCTGATCTCCGTAAATCGTAAACCGAAGATAAAATGTAAAAACCGTAAATAGTAACGTAAAAACTTAAATTGACTATTTATCAACTTTTTCTAACATGGCCATGTTATATATCAAAACGGTCGTATGGATGCATAGATCATCGTCCAGATAATATAAACTCAAAATATGGTCCGACGGGCTGCCACATGCGGCGGTCAACGCCGGTCAACCACCTCCGATGCCAAAGTTTTCAACTACAAACTTCTTCAAAATAAAAGGGTGATCAACTTTCATTCATGGAACTAAGTGAGATTTGGTCTAGATCGTCCTAAATCGAGCTTTGAAGTTTGATTAATCCTGGCCCTCGATCACGTTTTCGGATCTAACCAGAGCCGTCAAATCCTTGATCTACAACTCTACACTCAAAATCATGATGCAAGCCACATATGGGGATGATCAGGAGGATGAGGAGATCACGAAAATGTCAAAGATCGGTCGAGGAGACGCCGGAAAATATAATTTCCAGCCGGATCCATTTCCTTGAATGTGGAAGCTCTGATCTCCACCTTCTGGTGGTTTTTGTCGGGAACGAGCAGCAAGGGAAGGACGGCGAGGGCGGGGCGAAGGCATCTGGGCTGGTGGCTCGGCCGGAGAACGCCGAACTCGGCCGGAAAACCCGGGTTGAGTCGAGCGGTTCCGAGTCAGGTCGGAAGGAAAATTTGCATAGTGAAGGTACCAGTCGAGAGAGAAGAGGGAGGAGAGAGATTTCCATTTTCGGAAATCTGGAAAAATGAAGGAAAATATAAAAAAAAAACATATTTATACCCAAAAAGGAGAATTTTCAAAAATTCATAATAAATTCATACGAATCCCAAATATTGCGTTCCATATATGCACGAGATCGTATCGACGAGCTCTATAACTTTCATGAAGTAAGTTTTTCCAAATTTCGAACATATAAAAAGTCAATTTATACCCTAAATAACGTTCGTTTCGAAAATAAAATTCGTTCGTAACCCCTTTCCTCACACAATGACATACGAAGTAAGCCCAAAATTCATAATTCATATTATTGGACAAATATTGAATTACATTTTTAAACTAAATTTCGGGTCTTCACATGTCCCGTGCGTTCGCCCTACGCAAGAATTTCTCTTCCTCAAATGCTGTCACAAGCAATTTTAGGTTCAATGCATTTGCAAAAGTAGTTAAGTAGTAGAAAAAAGCTACAAGCCTACAAGATTATTTGTTAAAGAAATGGTGATCAAGAGCGTCTTTAGCAGACACTTTATTTTGTTTCCTTAGCTGTTTTAGAAAGCATGTTTGTTTTTTTATTTATTTTAGCAGTTGCATCAGACTCCTAAGGCCCCGTTTGGTATCGTGGTTTGGGGTTAATTTTTTATTTTTTTTTAACATTTTGGGCTTTCATCCAGTTTGGTAAGTTTTCCAAATCTGAGCTTGGTTTTGTTTATTTTTTGGGTTCTTATTATTTACTTTGGATTTTGTTTTGAAGCGTGTACAACACACACACACACACATATATATATATATATATATATATCTCATGTGTCAATGTTTTATTTGTTGGTTCAACATCATAGGGTTACAAGTTCAAGTTCTTAATTTAAATGCAACTTAAGTTTTCATTGGAAATTTTGGTAAACCTTGAGTCCACATGAGTAATCTATTGATTAGTTTTTATCTGGCTATTAGCACTTTAAACCCAAAGAAGTACTTACACGAGCCTTGCATATGGCTATAAAATGGTCCTTATTGAAGATTGAAACTATAATTTATTAGGAAAAACTATAATTGGTAGTGCTTTGTAGGCTGTTCAACTCCATGACGTTTTAGTTTTTGACATGAAATTCTTGTAGGTACTAGGTAACTTGTTTCAAGGTAGGAAAGCCGGGGCTGCAAGACACTCAAATGCTTGTATTTCTTAGGCTTAAGCAAACAAAATTTCTTAGGTTAGTATGTTAATTGCAGAAACACCACCTGCATGTGTTTTGTTATGACCATTCGGCCTCAGAACCAGCACTATTGTTGCTATGTATAGCATATATATATATATAATGTTGTTTAGGTGTGGATATCTGCACCTAAGCAAAAACGTACGGATTTTGTGTTTTTCCCCACTTTTCGATCACACATTCACATCTTAACCGTTCAGTTTTTAGGTCCTAATGTATAGATCACCTTTGCAAAATTTCAGCCAATTTGGTAATCGTTAAGGCATCCAAAACTGCAATTTACACGAACGAACTGAATCTGTCGAACCGGAACCGTTCGTATATATTGTTGTAATTTACACCCCATTCCCACCCTTAATGGGGCTCGAACTCCTGACCTCTTATATATGAGACCAAAGTCTTACCACCCCACCAAACACACACACCCAGACGATGAACCTTGAAAGTAGGCAAAGTGGAACCAAATCTACTAGCTGGAATCCTTCAAACTGTAGCTATATTTTGTGACCTATGTATCAAGGAAGTTGGAAAAGGACAAAGGCCTGGTACTCACTTTAATAAAGAAGGATGGGCTAGTTGGTTGCAAACTTTCATGCAGAGACGGGAAATAATGACGACAAATCACAATTGAAGAACAAGTGGGATTTATTGAAAAAAGAATGGAAAATATGGAAAGATCTAATTAGAAAGGAAACATGCCTTGGTTGGAATCCCACTAAAAATACTATCGATGCATCAGAAGAATGGTGGAGGAATAAAATCAAGGTATGCAGCAGGAAGTTTAAGTGCACTAAAAGTGTCTACTTTTTAATGTTATTTATATTTATATTGATACTATTATGTCTGCATATTAATAGAGAGAAGCTGTGAGATAGAGAGGAATATTGGTCATTGAACTACAGTACCAATTAAAATCGATTAAAAGGGCATCCTTTGAAAACCCCAAGCGCCGCCCTTTGTTGCGACGCTTTTACGGTCATCTATGGCCAGCAAAACACCTTCCGGCCACCATGCTGCAAGGAAATATTCTTGTATGGAATTGCAGGGGTATTGTTAACCTTGAAACACAACGGGCATTGATTGATTTGGTCCATGCTAAGAGGCCTTACCTCATCTCTTAGCCGAAACCCTAGCGACTCCACAACTAATCAATTCTCTCACAACCCGTCTAGGGTTTGAGGATAATATTTGCTTTCCCAAGGAACAGGAATCTCAGGGCCTGGCTTTGCTTTGGAATTCTGAACTCCATGTCGATCTACGTTCAAAGTCTGCACACCATATTGACGTTGATGTGAGAGAGATAGGAACGAATGGGGTCTGGAGCTTCACCGGTGTTTATGGATTTGCTGCTAGGGAGGAGCGCTATAAAACGTGGTCCTTGAATGAAGCTCTGGCAACAGAAGCATGTTCTCTGCCATGGTTGATGGTCGGGGATTTTAACAAGCTAATGACACGGGTTGATAAGTCTAGTGGCCCTCCTAGGGCGTTGGCACCAATGGCTAAGTTCAGGTCCACCATGGACGCTGCAGATTTGATGGACATGGGATTTTATGGTGGACGCTTTACCTGGTTCAATAAATTTACAAAGGAGCGACGTTGGGAAAGACTCTGTCAGACAAAGCATGAAGGCGGTATGGGTTTTAAAAATATTTATGCTTATAACCTTGCTATGTTAGCTAAGCAAGGATAGAGGATTGGTACCAACCTACCTCTCTTATTGCTAGACTCTATAAGGCCAAGTACTTTCTGTATACTAATTTTTGGCAGGCTGAGCTTAGGGATGCCCCCTCATTTTCTTGGCGTAGTTTTTTGGCGGGTAGACCGGTTTTGAAAGCTGGTATCAAATGGAGAATTGGAGATGGTCTGCAAGTTAACATTTGGAGAGACAGTTGGATACCTAATTGTCCACAGTATCTAGTTCCGAGACCGGTAGACACTCCAGTTGAAATTGTAGCAGATCTTATTGATTCACAATCAAGGCAATGGATCCCAGACATCATCCATGCGGTTTTTCATCCAAATGTAGCAGAAAAGGTGCTTAGCATCCCACTTAGTAGACATACTGCTCTCGATAGACATTACTGACACCTTGAAAGGAGAGAGGACTTTACGGTGAAGAGTGCATACTGGATTGCTCGTAAGCAGGTTCTTAACAATGTTCTTGTACCCACATCCAATGGTGATCCCTTTAAAGATCTACGGAGGAGATTATGGAAACCCCAAGTCCTTGGAAAGGTTCAAATATGTGTTTGGAGAGCCTGCTACAACTTGTTACCTACAAGAGAGAGGCTTACAGCTAAAGGGTATGAAGGGGAGATTCGGTGTCTGTTATGCAACTACATGATTGAGGGCACAGCTCATCTATTTTGTAAGTGTCCTATAGTAGTTTCTTTACTGTCTCAACCTCCGTTTCACCTTCAAAGCTCTTTGCTCTCTCAAATCAACTTTAAAGAGTGGATGTTGGAACAAACATTGCACCTAAAAATAGAGACTTTTGAGAAATTACTTATGTTGATCTGGGACTGTGGACAAATCGGAATGCAAAGCTATGGGAAGATACTGCTGGTATTGCTACGGACATACTGTTCAAATGCTTATCTTGGCTTGAAGAATTTCAAAAATCACGAGCATCTGCATCTACAATGAGATCATCTACTCTACATACTTGGAAGCCTTCTTATACTGTAGAGTATAAGCTTAATATTGATGGGGTTTTTATGCCGCAAATGACAAAAGGAGGAATAGGTGGGCTTCTCCGAACATCAAATGGATCAGTGGCAACTGCTTTTCACTCTGTTTCTCAATTTGTTAGTTCAGCATATCATGTTGAACTGTTGGCCATCCATGTTGGGCTGGAACTTCTCCAACAACATAACTTTGGCTTTGTTATCATTGAAACTAATTGTCAAACTGCGGTTCATGATATATAGCTGCTCGTCTATGCTTACAGTGTATGGTACCCTCATTGCGGACATCTAGGCTGAAGGAATTGTGTCCTAAAACAATCATTTTGATGTAATTATTATTGTAATTATTATTAATAAAAAAAAAAGACAAGTTTATTGTTCATTGTTTATATTTAATATTTGATTGAACAAGATCCAAGGAATATGAGTTAAAGAGAAAGTAATCTAAAGAATTAGATGTGTGAGACCTTTACTCTGTCACACTCTTATCCTAAAAGGTTCCTAGTCATAGGATTATCACTTGGACATTGATAATCCGGAAAGACTAGCACATACTATGTATGCTTAATATGGAGGATGATATGTCTCTTGTCATTTGTGTAGAGACACTAATACAAGTATGTGGGTGATCTTAACATAAAGAGTACACTGAACGCAATCATTAAAGTTCTTGTATAGAGTCTTACTTACATGTCAAACTTGAACTCTAAATTGCAATAATACAAATTAGTCATTTGACCTGAGACACCATAGTTGTCTTATGAGTGAAGGGATTATCGCTTGATGATGCAATAATATTATGTCCTGTAATGGATATAATAGATGCATTTATTGGTATAATCAATTCGGTCATGGAGACATGTGAGTGTACAATAAGGAATCTCTATCCTTAAGTAAATAAGGTGTATGTTCAAAGATGTGATTCAATGAGTCTTTGGCCAAAGCATTGAAGAGATTAAAAAGGAGTTTCTAATCACATTCTAAGAATCACATAAGAATGAAAATCACATTAGGGGATTGACATGTTAATTCCATACCCTGATGATGTGATTTAGAACATAGTGTTAGAGAAGGACCCGTATTGTATTGTAATTCCAATTGAATAGGTTCTTTGTCATTCTATATTAACTAGGGTAGTCATGATATATTGCAAGACGTCACTCATGACTTGTGAAGTCCCCAATGATTAATAAACATTTATAATCCTAATAACAAGGGAGAATCAAAAATGGAGTTTTTGATTCGTAAACAAAATAGAATGGTTTCTATAAACTTCACTGTCTTATTAATTAGAACCTAAGAGATCGCACACCATATAAGTGGATCCTTGAGATTGTATATGAAGAAGATTAAACAAGAGTTGGTTATGACCAAATAATTAATTAGATTTATTATTTGAACATAATTAGGAGTTTCGGGTAAAACCGAACCTATTGGGCCTAAACGATTGTCGGGTTTTTAGTGTGGACTTGGGCTTCACTAAATGAGATTTAAATGAAAGCCCAAGACACATTTTTAGTGCCCAATAAAATGTATGGACCAGCCAATATATTGGCTTTATGAAAGTCAATATTTTTCTTTTAGTAATTGGATTTATTTCCTATTATATAAAGTGAAAGCATGGACAAAAATGATAAGTGTGTCTCCACACTATTATTTTCAGATTAGAGAGAGAGAGAGAGAGAGAGAGTTCTCCCTTGGTCCATTACAAAAATTAAAAGGAAAGAAGAACACTTGCATAATTTCTTCTTTTCTTTCATCTTTCTTCATCTCTTGATTCACTTGGTGAAGATCCTTAGAGGCCATATATTTTTGTGGCTTTACTTGTTACATCAAGGAGAAGATCACAAGCACAAGAAAGAGTATAAGAAGAAGTTCTTAATTCAAGGTGCTTCAAGGTGGAGGAAACACACACAAGGAGAGATCAAGGAGAGGAACTTTGGTGGTTCACTTGGATCGGATTAAAATCACGCTCCAAGGGTGAGTAGAACCTAAACTACCTCTTTGTTCTTCATTACTATGCATGCTATGTGTATATACATATCATAATAAGCCAAGATCATGGGTTAAAGGAATGGATTTTATGTTTAGTTAGTAGTTTAATTGTTAAACTAATTCCGCACTAATTAAAAAGTTTTGAAATCCATCCATTCCTTCAATTGGTATAAGAGCCATTGGCTTAATTTTGATATGTTATAAACATGGCTAAGTATGTTGGTTGATGTGATTTTATTAAACCTAGAGTAATATGTAATTTAGATCATAAAATTTGCTTTGTCATAAAAGTTATGAAGCATGTGATGTAAGGTAGATTTTATGATAGCAAGAAAAAGTTTCTAGAGATTACATGTAGGAAGTGATTTAAGTTGTATGAACTTTGATGCATATGGGATTGTATTAAGGGGACTATATGTTTCTTAATTAAGGTGTTAATCTTAGAAAAATATTAGATTATATATGCTTTAGGGTATTCATGATTTTTGGCTTCAAAGATGAAGTAAACAAGTGTTCAATGGAAGAACACAAAGCTGGAAATAAAATTTCCAGCTTTGGAACATGTCTAAACTAGTTATGAACTAGCTAATTTTTCATGGTGTTTGCTTTTACTTTTGATCCATAAATTCATGAATTGAAATTTACCTAATAGTTAATGATGACATAAAATCATTTCTATGTTTCCCTCACCAAATAGTTGGTAGAGTTAGTCATCTTTACTATTAGTTTCTCTAAATTACTCACCAAAAGTTGAAATGAGATAAAAGACATGTCTCCCTAAATCACTCATCAAAAGTTGATGATGCATGATTAAAGACATCATCCCCTAAATTACTCACTAAAAGTTGGTGATCCATGATGTAAGACATTATTCCCCTAAATCACTCATCAAAAGTGATGTAAGACATCATTCCCTAAACCACTCACCAAAAGTTGGTGATGCATGATGTGAAACATCATCCCTTAAATCACTCAACTAATTTACTTGCATTAAATTAAAGTAATTTAGTGGTTAACTTATTTTGATTGAGTTAATTATGCTTGTTTAATTAACCTTATTAATCTTGGTTAATTAAAGGATGTTTATGGACTATGGCCTAATATAATTGAGCATGAGATTGGCCGACTATTCATTTTGAATGAATGTGGTTATGTAATTAAAGTAGTTAATTCTTTTGGGTTATGTAATTAATTTAATTAATTCATTTGGTTGTGTAACAAAGTAGCTTATTTAATTTATTCAAGTTTGATTAAATTTAAATGGGAGCTTGTATGCCCCTTATCCACTATTGTAATCGAAGATGGAGGCACATGAGGATGATCCAAAGAAGAAGTTTGAAGTCATCAAGCCTTGAAAGGAGTTCAAGTGCAAAGTGTAATAGCGTAGCTTTGTTGTTTAATTTTCGTAATCGTTACGCGTAATTAAAATCAACCACCCAAACATAACCTTGATCCAACATATTGGCTCATGTTGGATCAAACAATAAGTCCATAATCATCCTATATGACCTATTATAATTGTATATTCATTGCACTTGATCAAGTAATTTTATACTTCCCATGATTCCATTTGAAAAATGTTTTTGATGAAATCAAATTGTTTTTCTGAAAACAATTAGTGGGAATATTTTATTATAGATCAAGTATAATGAATATGTGATTGCATTAGGATCAAAGCAAATGCAATGTGATTGTTATTAATAAGATTATTAAATATGAGATCTTAAAATTCCCTCAAAGTGATATTAAGTTGAAAAACGAAGAAGGTATTATGAATACTTCTTTGTGGCCTTCCAGCATTGTAATCTCTTATATGTTCTTGCATGTAAATATCATTCTGAACAGAGGTATTTCTTGCTAGGAGCATTGAAAGAGGTTATTCAACATTTGATGTTGTAAGGTAGGGACAAATTTTGGTCAATATTCTATTATGATGAGATTTAATTTTTGATCCCTATACTTACATGAGATGATGGGTATAGCTTAACTAAAGTAATTTATCAATATCCTATTATGGTGAGACTTACTTATTTTAGAGGCCAAAGTTATGGATATTCACATTTGATGTGATTGGATAAGAGTATCCTCTCATAGAAATTAAGTTGACCTATAGTTCTATTATGATGCGGTTGGCTTAATGAAAATGAGTCTTCCATACTCACTAAGAGTTTTAATTTATACTCTCAAATCCGTCCCACTTACACCATATGAGATGTGGCATCGGAAGAAACCAAGTCTCAATCATATTAAGATTTGGGGTTGTCCAGCTTATGTCAAAAGACTAGAAATAGGCAAGCTTGAAGCTAGATCAAGCAAATGTTTATTTGTGGGATATCCTAAAAATTGTTTAGGATATTATTTCTATCAACCTGAAGAACAAAAGTGTTTGTTAGCAAAAATGCTACTTTCCTTGAAAGAGACTATGTCCTTGATGGAAATGTTGAGCAAATGATAGAACTTAAGGAAATGTCCAACAAGCCACAAACAAACACTTCATCTCCCGATGAACGACTTCTCGAACCAATTATAACACAAACTCCAAGAAGATCTAGTAGGATCAGGATACCTTCTAAGAGGTATGGTTTATGTCATGAAAGCCTTGGAGAGTTAAATCTCCTTGGTGACAATGAAAAACCTGCATAATCCTTCTAGTTATAATGAAGCAATGTCGGACATTGACTCAAAGAAATGGCAAGAAGCCATGGAATCCGAGATTGACTCTATGTACACCAATCAAGTCTGGACTCTTGTTGACCCTCCACCTGGTATTAGACCAATTGGAAACAAATGGGTCTTCAAGAAAAAGATAGGCTCAGATGGTAAAATAGAAACCTACAAAGCCAGGTTGGTGGCAAAGGGTTATAAGCAAAGAGAGGGCATTGACTATGAAGATACGTTCTCTCCTGTTGCCATGGTTAAATCCATTCGGATATTATTTGCTATAGCTGCTTACTATGATTATGAGATATGGCAAATGGACGTAAAGACTGCCTTTCTGAATGGAAACCTTGAGGAAGAGCTTTATATGGATTAACCTGAAGGCTTTACATCTAAAGATGACATTCATAAAGTGTGTAAGCTTCATAGGTCCATCTATGGACTCAAGCAAGCTTCAAGGAGTTGGAACATCCGTTTTGATGATGCAGTCAAATCTTTTGGTTTCACACAAAACATGGATGAACCTTGTGTTTACAAAAAAGTCAGTGGGAGTGCTGTTGTGTTTCTTGTACTTTATGTAGATGACATCCTACTCTTTGGAAATGATGTAGGAATGTTATCTTCAATTAAAGTTTGGTTGTCCAAGACCTTCCTTATGAAGGATCTTGGAGAAGCTGCCTATGTATTAGGAATAAAGATCTACAGAGATAGATCAAAAAGATTAATTGGATTATCTCAATCCTTGTACATAGATAAAGTGCTGAATAGATTTCACATGAAACAATCTAAGAAGGGTTTTCTGCCTGTCAGACATGGCATTCACCTCTCTAAGAAAATGTGCCCACAAACGATTGAGGAAGTGCAAAAGATGAGCAAAATCCCATATACATCTGCAATAGGGAGCCTCATGTATGCGATGCTGTGCACTAGACCTGATATTAGTTATGGCGTAAGCATAACTAGTCGATATCAATCCAATCCAGGTTTGAACACTGGAATGCTGTTAAGAATATCCTCAAGTATTTGAGAAGGACTAAAGATTTATTCCTCGTTTATGGAGGTGGTGATTTGCAATCAGAGTTGCAAGTGGAAGTATACACAGACTCAGATTTTCAATCTGATGTGAATGACAGAAAATCCACATCAGGATTTGTCTTCACCTTGAATGGAGGTGCAGTAAATTGAAGAAGCTGCAAACAAAGCGTTACTGCAGATTCCACTACTGAGGCAGAATACATTGCAGCTGCAGAGGCTGCAAAGGAAGCAGTTTGGATGAAAAAGTTCATCACTGAACTTGATGTTGTTCCTACCATTGAGTCACCGATTCCACTTTACTGTGACAACAATGGGGCAATTGCTCAAGCCAAGGAACCAAGGTCTCATCAAAAATCCAAACACATCGAAAGACATTTCCATATCATAAGGGAGATTGTTAATCGTGGAGACGTTAACATTCTCAAAGTAGCATCTGTTGATAACATATCAGATCCATTCACTAAGTCTTTATCACAAGCAAAGCTAGAACGACATCTTGAGAAGATGGGTGTACGTTACATGGCTGATTGGGTTTAGTTCAAGTGGGAGATTGAAGGAATTGTGTCCTAAAACAATCATTTTGATGTAATTATTATTGTAATTATTATTAATAAAAAAAGGCAAGTTTATTGTTCATTGTTTATATTTAATATTTGATTGAACAAGGTCCAAGGAATATGAGTTAAAGAGAAAGTAATCTAAAGAATTAGATGTGTGAGACCTTTACTCTGTCACACTCTTATCCTAAAAGGTTCCTAGTCATAGGATTATCACTTGGACATTGATAATCCGGAAAGACTAGCACATACTATGTATGCTCAATATGGAGGAAGATATGTCTCTTGTCATTTGTGTAGAGACACTAATACAAGTATGTGGGTGATCTTAACATAAAGAGTACACTGAACACGATCATTAGAGTTCTTGTATGGAGTCTTACTTACATGTCAAACTTGAACTCTAAATTGCAATAATACAAATTAGTCATTTGACCTGAGACACCATAGTTGTCTTATGAGTGAATGGATTATCGCTTGATGATGCAATAATATTATGTCCTGTAATGGATATAACAGATGCATTTATTGGTATAATCAATTCGGTCATGGAGACATGTGAGTGTACAATAAGGAATCTCTATCCTTAAGTAAATAAGGTGTATGTTCAAAGATGTGATTCAATGAGTCTTTGGCCAAAGCATTGAAGAGATTAAAAAGGAGTTTCTAATCACATTCTAAGAATCACATAAGAATGAAAATCACATTAGGGGATTGACATGTTAATTCCATACCCTGATGATGTGATTTAGAACATAGTGTTAGAGAAAGACCGTATTGTATTGTAATTCCAATTGAATAGGTTCTTTGTCATTCTATATTAACTAGGGTAGTCATGATATGTTGCAAGACGTCACTCATGACTTGTGAAGTCCCCAAGGATTAATAAACATTTATAATCCTAATAACAAGGGAGAATCAAAAATGGAGTTTTTGATTCGTAAACAAAATAGAATGGTTTCTATAAACTTCACTGCCTTGTTAATTAGAACCTAAGAGATCGCACACCATATAAGTGGATCCTTGAGATTGTATATGAAGAAGATTAAACAAGAGTTGGTTATGACCAAATAATTAATTAGATTTATTATTTGAACATAATTAGGAGTTTCGGGTAAAACTGAACCTATTGGGCCTAAACGATTGTCGGGTTTTTGGTGTGGACTTGGCCTTCACTAAATGAGATTTAAATGAAAGCCCAAGACATATTTTTAGTGCCCAATAAAATGTATGGACCAGCCAATATATTGGCTTTATGAAAGTCAATATTTTTCTTTTAGTAATTGGATTTATTTCCTATTATATAAAGTGAAAGCATGGACAAAAATGATAAGTGTGTCTCCACACTATTATTTTCAGATTAGAGAGAGAGAGAGAGAGTTCTCCCTTGGTCCATTACAAAATTAAAAGGAAAGAAGAACACTTGTATAATTTCTTCTTTTCTTTCATCTTTCTTCATCTCTTGATTCACTTGGTGAAGATCCTTAGAGGCCATATATTTTTGTGGCTTTACTTGTTACATCAAGGAGAAGATCACAAGCACAAGAAAGAGTACAAGAAGGAGTTCTTAATTCAAGGTGCTTCAAGGTGGAGGAAACACACACAAGGAGAGATCAAGGAGAGGAACTTTGGTGGTTCACTTGGATCAGATTAAAATCACGCTCCAAGGGTGAGTAGAACATAAACTACCTCTTTGTTCTTCATTAGTATGCATGCTATGTTTATATACATATCATAATAAGCCAAGATCATGGGTTAAAGGAATGGATTTTATGTTTAGTTAGTAGTTTAATTGTTAAACTAATTCCGCACTAATTAAAAAGTTTTGAAATCCATCTATTCCTTCATAGGCTACCTTGAAAGGCTTGCAGCAAGTGCAGATAAGCTATGCCCCACATACTTGCAACAGAGCACTGCATAGATTAGCTCGCATTGGTTTTGAGTCTGAACAATGTATGCTTTGGCTAGACACTACTCCAGATTGTATTTGGGATTTGGTCCAAAAGGAGATTCCCACTCCTACTTAATCTAATAAAGTTCTGGTTCTTTTGGCCTTCAAAAAAATTATGTCTGCATATTAACTGTTATCTTTATGAGTCCGCAATATGCAAAGTTGCGTGTGCGAGGCATCAATCCTGATATAAAAGCAAAGTTAGATATGATGTTCAATGGCGTTGTACATAGCAACTGGTAAATATGCTTGGGCACCTTCATCTGATTTACCACCACCTTAAAACGGGTAAGCTCCAAAGGATGGCGTTATTTCGTTGGAAGATAGTCTTGATTCTGAGGAATCTAACATCTAATGAAAGTCCACATGCAATAAGCTCAAGTCACCAAATAGATAGGAAAAAAGCAAGCAAATGAGAGGTGCTGCAAAATTGTCCCAATGAATTAATCGTCTTGTTGAGGTAGTTGAGACTAGGAGTACCACATCATCATTATTGATAAAAGGTTCACAATCTACTAGTGTTTATGAAGTAATGAAGGTAGTTGAAAGTTTGTCGGGGATAGAGATTGGTAGCCAACTATGGTGGTTTGCAACTGAGTTATATTGCTCCCAAGAGAAGAGGGAAATGTTTTTTGTGATGAAAAATCTGGGGATGAAGCTTCAATTTATCCTTTGTAATCAAGAAATGGAAATTAATAAGTAGATGGGAAGGAAGGAGATTATAGTGACATTTTACAAGAAGATAATTCTATCTTTCTTATGCTGCCCCCCTTTTTTTTTACTTTACATTATTGTGACATCATGCTTGGACAGCACAAGGGAGAGTGTTGAAGGATATATATTCAGTTTATGTGTGCCTTACTAAACTAGGATTACTTTCTATTATTGTAATAGGAGAAGATTGTTATATATTCCTAATCTTAGTTGGAATAGGATTCCCTGTACTCAATGGAATTATACTTATATCCTCTATATATAGAGGCTCCTATTATTATGAAATATACAAATATTCTCTCTGGATCCTTTATTCTTAAATAGTTTGATTAAAAAGTAATTTTAGGAAACATTATTTAAAAAATAAATTAAATCTAGTATTCCATTAAATATTGTTTGAATTTCTTTAATTATGTTAATTATGAAGACAATCTATGGCAATTTGTTGCAAAAGGGTACAATAGGAATACAAAAACACACAATTAGTTGCATAAAGCGGAAAATGAAAGAAATCTTATGTGGAAGGTGAGTCATAAGACTGTAATTAACAAAAAAGGGCTAAATACATATTACTACCCTATAGTTTGGGTCCAAAATCAATTCAGTCTCTAAACTTCTAATTTCATCAAAAACACCCCTGCACTTTCAATTTTGATCTAATAGATGCAATTTGTTAGTTTTCCGACAAATTGAGTTATTTAACTTGTTAACGTGGCTCATATATGACATATATTTTATAATGTAGTGTCAAGGTGACCTGTATAGTCAATTTAGGAGTGAGTCCTACTATTAAAAATAAATAATTTTTCAACAAATAATCAACTGTAACTTGAATCCATAACAGAAAATTAACGAATTGGATCTATTAGATCAAATTGAAAGTGTAGGAGTGTTTTTGATGAAATTAGAAGTCCAGGGACTGAACTGATTTTGGACCTAAACCATATGGTAGTAACCAGTATTTAGCCCAAGAAAAAAAATATCATGTGGATTGCATCCAATGTAGAGAATGAATTTTGTCTTCATTTTAGGGTGTTGCTATTCGCACACCCATTTTCTCTGTTCACATAACCCTTCCATTATCTATTACTTAAATTTAATATTTTATTTTTTTACAAAGTACCCTAACTACTCTCTCTTGCAATTATGTTTCTTTTTCTTTTTTCTTTTTAGCAGGTCAATCATCCTCAAATCCTAACTCTTATTTTCCCGCAGACATAAAGAACTTCAAGACTCTTTGCAATTTTCTCTTTTCTTTTCCATCAGAAACTTCTCTAGCATAGTTATTAGATCTCTCTAACATGATGCTTTGAAGTTTAATTATGGTAGATCAAGCAACTTTAGACCCATCTTTAGAGAAAATTTTATATCTAATTTGCAATAGAGACATGGAAGAAAATATTAGTTTAGTGATCATTCGAGCCCCTATCCATCATTCCTGGTATGATTCTACTAAAATTATTTGATGTATTTCAATCCATTACTCTCCGCTAAAATATCAATGTCTCAACGATTTGGTGGATTAGGAGCTTTAAATTTGTGTGTTATGTTCATCTTTGTTTATTTTTGGTATGGCTTGCTTCATAATCATGGTTTTGACTTGAGTTAATTGATATATTTTAAAATTGTTGACGCTTTGATTTCATTTTGACTTTAGTCATATCATCACTCTGCAGAATGCTTTGTCACTGGGAATGTGAGAGGTTTTAGATCTCCTTTAGTTTAGGTGATATGCTTATACCTTTCTTCAATTTTGTATAGCAATCATGACATACCTAAATCCCTAAAATCAGTTACATCGTGATTTTTCATCTGAGCCCTAAACTTTGCCACACTAATTGTAGAATTTTTAACATATTGCAGGTCCTGCCCACCATTTTCTTTTTCTAATCAGCATTGATATTCACTAGAAAAAATTAGTTTATTGTATAATGATTAATTCATGACTTGCCAAATAGAAAAAAGAAAAAAGACAAAGAAACATAATTATAAGATAGGGTAGTTAGGGTATTTTGTACAAAAAATTGTATTAAAGTAATGGAAAATAGAGAGGGTGTGTGAATAAAGAAAATGAGTGTGTGCATAGCACCACCCTAATTTTATAATGTTTTTCATATAATTTTCACTTTAGACTGTTTGATTACTTTATATTTCTCAAGTAGAGTTTGACCAAGTTTAATGCCATAGTGGTTCTATATGCCAGATTAGGCCAGCCCAATGGCATAATGATTGTGGGTATTTGGGGGCTCAAATACTACACTTAACTCAGTAATAATTATTTCTTTAAAAGCAAAAGAGTGAAAATTCACATTTCAACTCAGCCATGTTTCGTTTTATGGCTTGTGTGCAAAACTAGTTAAATGAATATATTTTTTTTAGGCTGCTTATGGAAGTCTTAATCACTTTTTGTTGTTGATGTGACAAGCTTGGCATGTGTTACGTGTGCCTTAATAGATGTGAACAATATATTGTATCTTTAACATCTACCGTAGTCATATTCAATTTCATTTTCTGTTATAATTTCAATATAATATCCCTCACAAAAATACATCTATCATCTTTATAACATCTGCTGAGTGAAGTTTTGAAACCTTGTTTTGATTATGGATGATCAAGAACTAGCAACCCAATAAAACAACTTCATGTTTATCTCTGTCACAGGGTTCCAAATTACCTATATTCAAAAAACATCCAAGTCATTTTATGTGGCCAAGCTCTCTCTCTCTCTCTCTCTCTCTGCATCAACAAACTTTTTTTTCTTCCCCTTCCTTCTTCACTATTTGGTTTTCATCACCAACGAAGAAGACATAAAATTAAAATTCAACTTCTTTGTAAGTTTTTTCAGAATTTTGGCTTAATTAGAATTTACAATAATTAAATCTCAAATAACAACCACATCATGGCTGGCAAAAACTTTATATTTGTGTACAAAAACCCAAAGTAGGAAGAAATAAATTGATGGTGAAAAATAATTGAGAAATAAAATTTATTTCAGATTTTCAATTGAGCTGAGGTAAAGGAAAGAGAAAGATGGAAATATGTAATAAAGAGTGGTTTCAGAGAGAGAAATAATATAAAATGCAAACACAATCAATTTGCTAACTACACTTTATCTTAACTAATTGACATTATGAAGTTTCATTAATCAAGACTTGAAGGCAGTTGTACCGGCTCTTCTTAAAGAAAAAAAACTAATTGACATTAATTCATAGCGAAATCGTAGATAGACATCTCGAACCTTTTGCATCCAATACTGTTAGAATTGAAAGAAAAAAAGTTTAAAAGTCTTGACTTTGTTTTGCTTAACTACGAAATTTGTACTCCTAATGACGTGAAGTCGTAACTGGTCCCTTATCAGTAAAATATGTCATACATTAGGAGTGTTTTATACATTTCTTGTCCAAACAAGCCCATTTCTAAATTTCAGATTTATTACAGCTTCTTCTTTGCAAAGAAAAACCTAGGAAGGTCGAGCTTTTATTTTTTACATGACACTTTTGTTTAATGGTGTTACCTGATAATTGTATTTACATACTCACAAAATCCAGTTTTGAATAGTCTTCCAATCTATCCACAAGCAAAGGATATACTGCTCTCCTATCTTTAGATATTCAAAAAGGATTAAAATTGGGAACTCCAACAAGGAAGAAATGTCGTCACTAAAGTTGATTTTAATACTAAGTATGGAAGTATATGATCCCATCAACTTTGGGGTACAATTCACATTTGTGAACAAACTTCAGAAACTAGAAAAATAGAATTATGGTTTGTCTAAGACTTAAATCTTTGTTAAGGATGATGTGAAAGTAATAGAATTTATTGGATGTTCTCTCATAATCAAGCTAAGCACTTCAAACCATGCATAGTATCTTGCAACATCAAAATCAAACTTCGCCCTTGGTCTATCTCCAAGATCTAACACTATTTTGGTCAATTACAAAGTCAGAGATCCATCCTTATAACAAAAGAACTAAATATACGGACAAAATATGGATAGTTTTACATAAGGTTGAGTTTTCACTCTTCATTTATATTAATAATTTTTGTAGGAACGAACAGCCATGCCATGAATAGTATTTTGATTAAATTACAAGAATTAAAAAGTACAAAGTTTTAATTTTCACTATGTTAGGGTCTCTAATAGTAAAAGAATTTTGTATGACTTTACACTATTTTTTAGTAGATGCCTCCTAAGGTGGTTTTGTCGGATTAAAGCAGGTCTTTTAACTATCAAAGAAAAAACACTTTTTGCATTGTTAAAAGTAGCCACATCATAACTAACTCATTACAGATTATGTTTTTATGTGTGATAGAGAGAATTAGTAAAGTTGTATTATTAGTAAACCATAACCTTATTATGCGCCACTTATTGAAGTGCTTAGCTAGGTTGGAAGAATAGAAGGCAAAGAGTACTTTGTGGGATAAAAATATGGGTCTGCAACCCAATTTCTAGCACTCATGATTATTGCTAGATTTTGTGATCAAGGAGTTGTAGCGGAAGCAATTGATTAGTTTATAGAAATGCTAGCAAATAAGGTAAAACCACAATCGAGAACTTTTTGGAAATTGGTTACCTTATGTATGACAAAGAGAGATTGGATAATTCTTTGCTTGTTGTAAAGTTCAGTTTTTTTTTAAAGGGAAAGAGTAATTTTATTTACACAACTCAGTTTGTTTAATACACATCCCGCTTTTTTGTAAAAAATTTTAATTCCTTCTATACTCTTTCTCATCTAAAAAAAAAATCCTGCAAATCGATGGAAGGATATCAATATTGTTCAAAAGAATTCTTCATGATCTTCTCTGCCACTTTACTAATTAACTTAACAAACACATCGACTGTTTTAATCTCTCTCTCTCTCTCTCTTTCTCTTCTAATTAATTGGAGTTACATGTTCAGTATTTCTTCATGATCTTCAATTTAATGAGCTTGCTATCTAAGTTGTGTTATGGTATGTTATATAATAAGAAAGAAAAAGGGGTTGGACAGATAGGTGAATAGTAATATTATTCCTTAAAGTGGTAACATTGAGTCCTTAAAGTGGTAAATTTTCATAGTTTACCGTATGAGTCCTCAAAGTGCTAACATGAGTCCTTAAAGTGGTAAAAATAGTTGATGTATGAGAAATGTTAACATACCATAGTTTTACCCTTAGAAATTAGAGATGTGTGAATAAAATTACTCTAAGGAAAAAAGGATTAGACGATATTAGCTCCTCGGAGGCAGACACTGTAGGGCACAAGACCCACCCTCAATCCCGAAAGCGAAGGGTCTGCCACTCTCTAGGAGTCCACCGCCCGTCCCTTTGATCCACTTTATTAATAGATTCAAAAAAAGCCAGAACCTATATGAAGACATATAGTACAAGTCTCTCCCGTAATCACTCTCTAGAAAAGTTGGTAGCGCATTCCACCAGATGGAACCCTCATGATAAGCACCATAGTTTGCCAATTTGTCTGCTACTCTGGTAGCGCATTCCACCAGATGGAACCCCCATGAATCCAAAAGAGCCAAAATAGTATGCATTGCCCTTGTGGAACTTAAACGACTCCAAAAGAGGTCGTGGAATCATTCTCAAAGGAAAAAAAAGGAGGCCCAGGAAGAATGAGCAAAAATTTCTTCTATGGTGCTCAGGCTAGATTAAAATATCATAATTCCAACCTTAAGTGGGACAAGGGTTTCAATTTACTATACTTGCAAATAAATGTCAATATGACACTTGTGCTACGAGTGCCATTTATCACTTGTCTTTGTGAGTAGGTAATTATATGAGATGAGAGTTGCATGTTTTAATTTGTAGTATTCTGTTTCCTTAAAATTTCAAAAACAGAATTTCCACAAAATTTACTAGTTTTCTCATAAAGGAGTCACTAAGCCTTTTTAATTCTATTAAAAATAAGTTATGGTGTTTGTTCATGAACATATCTAAATTAATGATATATATGAACTCTCTAAAAAGAATAGTTTTCCACATTTCTATATTAAATGTATAGAAAACAAAAACTAAAAATACCAAGCAATAAATTTATTGAATTTCTAGGACTCATTTTTTGAATTTCTAGAAGCACTGAACTTGAAGGAGTAGATATGATGGGCTCTTCAAAAGATAGCATGGGGAAGATTGAAAAGCTCCCGAGCGCAAGGATTCAAAATATAGATGGAGTCATGTTCATCACTAGTCAAAGTTCCATAGGCATTATGAACAAAGATAAAGCCATTAGCACCTCTCATGTGTGTTGTAAATGCAAATGGACAAGAGGGCAAATCTATGGATAGAAGATAGGTTGCCGACATTAGACTGCTAATTCCTTTTGGGTTTGTTTGAACAGAGAGGAAATGTTGCCGGTTTCTGTTTCCTTCCCAAGCAAAGAAGATCAGGTGGGTTTTGATGTCTCAGAAATAGCTGATGCAAGAATAAATAAAACTCAAGATCAGGCCTTATGCAACGAATCGATGATTTACCTAAATTGATATAACTCATTTTAGTTTTTTTATTTTTTTTATTTTTTAGCTAAGAGAGTTAGTTACTGCTTAGCTATAAATCTTCAATTTTTGAAGGCTAAGTTTGTTATAATAAACATGTGATTGAGTCTCAAGTGAACTTTACCTACACAGACAACCTCCTTTCTAGTAAGAATTATATCTTTTGTGCTTGTAGTTAGGGGTACTTATGTCCAGTAATTTGAAATTGACATTTATAGATTAGATTGTGATCTTAGTTTGACCCAACTTGAATGATCTCTCAAGCTTTAGTTCGTTCCTTCTTGTTTGCCTTAGAACCATCAAATTGTTATGGAGACAAGAGCAAAATTTAACTTAGTTTCGTGTTCGGTTTATGGCCTATGTGCAAACCTAGTTGAATGGATATTTCATGGAAGTCTTAGTCACTTTTCGTTGTTTTTACATGACAAGCTTGGCACGTATTGTATGTACCTTAACAAATGTCAACAGCTTATGGTATCTTTACTTAACATCTATCCTAGTCATCTTGAATTCCTTTTTCTGTTATAATTTCAATATATATAGGATTATTTTCACAAACAGTGTATGAAGTATGGATCATTCGACACTTTGGTGTACCAATTTCAATAACTATCAAAATTGTGTATCAAGTTTACTCCAATCTTTCATTTTGGTGTACGCCATTAAATTTTCCGTTATCTTTCCTTTATCTTTACAAAAAAAAAAAAAAAAACAAGACAAAGCTAAAGGAAATATAACGGAATTTTTTTTTTTTGGCAAAGATAACGGAAAATTTAATGGCGTACACCAAAATGGAAGATTGAAGCAAACTTGATACACTATTCTGATAGTTATGAAAGTTGATACACCAAAGTGTCGAATGACCTATACTTTATACACTGTTTATGATGTTTTTCCATATATATATATATATATGTGTGTGTGTGTGTGTGTCCCACATAAAAATACATCAATTATCTTTGTAACATCTACCGAGAAAAGTTGCGAAGCCTTGTTTTGGATATGGATGCTTAAGAGCTAGCAATCAAATAGGACGACTTCATGTTTATCCGTGTCGCAAGGTTCCAAATTGCCTCTATTCAAGTAGTCATCCAAGTCATTTTATATGGCTATTAAGAATCAATCAAAATTTCCCTTATCCTACATTTCCTTATGTTGAATATTGTCTAGATTCATTGTATTTGATGTATTAATTAGTTAGTTGACCTTTATAGTATTGAATGTAATTTAGTGTATGAAGATTTGCCTCCACCAATTTGTGGATCAGCTATATTATGTAATTCCTATATATGTACTATCATTGTATCAATGTAATTCAATTTACTCCCAATTTTACATGGTATCAGAGCATTTCGCTCTTGGACCTAAGTTATCAGATTCTTTTTTCCAGCTACTGTTGTAATTTCTTTAAGAAGTTTTTAAATTCTCATTTTATTTATCATTGTTGTCTGTCAGTCCACTATTCATATACTTCAAGAAATTTCTCCTAACTTTACCATTAAGCAATGCATATAAATTATGGCATTGGCAAAGAGTAAGAGTGTTTTTCAGTCTTACGCAAATGCGGCTGATTTGTCTAATTCATCGTCTAGCCCTACATGGATTCTTTAGAGTGGTGCGACGGATCATATTACGTCACATTCTTGTCTTTTAACTAAGTCTTATGTTTCTCATATTTCTTCTACTAATTTACCTAATGGTGTTACCGCTCCCAGAGAGTCAAGAGGATCAATTTCCTTTGATAAACATCTTCCATTGCATAATGTCGTTTGCGTTCCTTCCTTCGATATCAATCTAATGTCTATTGGAAAACTTATCAAATCCTTGAAATGTTGTGTCATTTTCTTTCCTAAATTTTGTATTTTGCAGAACTCGGCTACGAGGAAGATGATTGGCTTGGGTAAACGGCATGGAGCGATCTCTACTACATATCACCTATGCACTCTACTCCCATTCACCATGTCAATGCCCCTCCTAATTTATGGCATCAACGTCTTGGTCATCCTTCACTTGCACACCTCAAATTGGTTGTAAAATTAGTTCATTCTATTTATTTTCCAGCTAATAATTGTGATGTTAGTCCATCAGCCAAACAAAGAAGATTACCTTTTCCTTCAAGTGAACCTATTGCTTTAATACATTGTGATATTTGGGGTCCTCACAAAATTGGTTCTCATTCTGGTGCTCGATTTCCTTACTATTGTGGACACTAGATGCACTTGGATATTTCTGATGTGTCATAAAACTGAAACATCATTGTTAAGACAATTTTTTGCCTTTGTTTGCACTCAATTTCATAAACAAGTTCAGGTTGTACGAACTGATAATAGGTATTGAATTTCTTTCATTGATTCCTTTTTTCTTTAGTAAGGTGACATCTTTCAACGCTGTTGTGTTTACACACTCCAACAAAATAGAGTGGTTGAACGTAAGCATCGTCACATTCTTAATGTGGCACATGCATTGAGTTTCAAGAAAAATCATCTTTGATTTTTTGAGCAGAATGTGTTTTAACTGCTGTTTATCTCATTAATAGATTACCTGCTCCATTGTTGGCAGGTAAGTCACCCAATAAACTTCTTTACAACCATCATCCCACTTTTGATCATCTTCGTGTATTTGGATGTCTTTGTAATACGTCTGTTGTCCATCCCATGCAAAATTTGATAAACGGGCTACACGATGTGTCTTTGTTGGGTATCCTTTTGGTTATAAGGGTTATCGTCTTTATGATCCGATATCCAAGTGTTTCTTCACCAGCCATAATATTGTCTTCCATGAAACTAGTTTTCCATTTTCTACTCAAGATAGCAACACCCAACCTAAGTTTTATGTGTTTTCGCTTCCATAACTAGATATACCACATGTCTCATCTTCTCATGTGCCTCCATCTAATATCAAGATGCCACCAACTCCTTCTAGCCCAACATCAACAACAGTCTCTTTACCACCAACGTCTGAGTCTTCCATTCCCCAATCTTCTCTTCCACCTGCTCCTACACATCTATCCACACATAATCGACAAGTTCCTGTTTAACATAAGGATTACCACATGTCCAAGGCCACGCCACATACTCAAGTTCTATTGTCTGACTCGAAACCCGACCCTGTGAAAGGTACGCATTACCTTTTGTCTAATTTTGTATCTTCTTCTCATCTGTCACTTTCACATCAGTCATTTTTAGCTGTCATTTCAGGACATACAGAACTTATTATCTTTGCACTAGCTGAGCATGATCCTCGTTAGCAAGAAGCTATAGCTACTGAACTTGAGGTTTCAGAGAAAAATAACACATGGACTTTGGTTCCTTTACCAGCTGGTCAATGACCTATTAGATGTAAATGGGTTTATAAGATTAAATACAATGCTGATGGCACCATTGAACATTACAAAGCACGTCTTGTGGCCAAGAGTTATAGCCAAGTTGAGGGTGTGGATTATGTGAAAACATTTTTTCCTACTGCCAAGCTCACCACATTCTAATGCCTTATAGCTGTTGCTGCTTCTCGTTATTGGTCTAACCATCAACTTGACGTCCAAAATGCCTTCCTTCATGGAGATCTTGATGAGGTGGTCTATACAGTTCCACCTCCTAGATTTCACCGATAGGGGGAGAACTTAGTGTGTCGGCTCAATAAATCTCTTAGGGTCTCAAACAAGCTTCTCGTAATTGGTTCTCAAAGTTCTCTAGTGCTATACGAAGTACCGGATTTTAGCAGTCCAAGGTTGATTATTCTTTATTCACAAAGGTGTATAATAATTATTTTATTGCACTTTTGAGTTATGTTGATGATATTCTGCTCACTGGAAATTATCCGAAGGAAATTCAAGCACTCAAATCATTTCTCAATAAACATTTTGTATTAAAGATCTTGGTGATCTAAAATATTTTCTGGGAATAGAAGTTTCAAGGTCCAAGAAAGGCATCTTTATTTTTCAAAAGAAAGTATGCCATAAATATTCTTGAAGACGCAGGTCTTACAAGTGCATAGCCAGAAAATTTCCTATGGGACAACATGTTGGCGTGTGCTAAACTTGCTTATGTGAGCTTTATTGGTTGAAATGAGGTGCAATATTGGATGGAGAATTGATTGTGGCCTTGCTAATTTCTCTGTTAGTGTTTGTAGTCTCTACCCTATTTACGGCTGTTGATTTAATGCATTTAATTTCTTATTTTTTAAAAAAAAGGGAGAAAAAAATAAAAATAAAAAGAACTATTCCCCTCTAAGTTGAACTATCTATTTTAACAAAGCATCAATTTTCAAAATCACCATTTTATCGAAGCTCTCTAGAGAAACAGAGCTTTGCATTCACAAAAGGAAAAAAAGAAACAAAGCATTTGTGGAGGGGAGAACGTAGATGATGCATAGACTTTGAGGCTTTTTAAAGGAAGTTTGAGCTTTCTTCCTGCTCAAACTCACAGAAGCTAAAGATGATGCGGACAACTGCTTCTTCTTATTCTTATCGCAGCAGAAGAGGTATGCCTCGTCTTCACTCTTCTCTGGTTGTTTTCATCAACAATCACTTGGCCTTGTTTCATTCTTAACCTCAAAACTAAGCGAATCCAGAAGCAAACAACTACGAAAGCTTGAACATGCCTTGCACCTGCTCTTTTTCGATCAAATGCTTCAAAGGCATCCTCTGCCTTCGCTTCTCTGTTTCAACCAAATTTTGGGGCAAGTTGCCAAATTGGAACATTATTCTGAAGTCATCTATTTCTATAACCAAATGGGTGTGTTGGGAATTGTTCCTGATGTTTATACTCTAAACATTCTCATTGATTGCTTCAGTTATTTGAACTAAATGGGGTTCGATTTATCTGTCTCAGGGAGTTTCTTCAAATTTGGTCTTGAACCAAATGTTAGGACCTTTACCACTTTGATTAATGGCCTTGTTCTCGCGAATAGAGTGGCTAGCTGAGGCTGAAGGGTTTTACAGAAAAATGGCTGAGGGAGGTTGTATACCTGATATGGTTACATTTGGTACGTTGATTAGAGCCTTTTGCAAAAATGGTAACACTAGTGTAGCTATTCAATTTCTAGAGCCATCCCAATAGTAAGTGATGCCTAAGACAAAAATTATATCCTATTTTTTCTTTTTCTTTATTTTGGTGTACCCTTGCTACTTTACAAACAAAGTATTTTGTACAATAATTTTGGGTCTCAACTATGAAAATAAGAATAACATAACCCATAAATGGAGGTCTAATTTCAATTAGTTAAGGTCAAACAAATATTGATCGAAGATAGACAAATACAAAATATACAAGAAAGACGTTTGTAGTAGAAAGAGAGAAAATTCTACCTAAAGGTAAGAGGCCTAATTCTGCAAGACCTAGATAAGTTCAAGTGACTTGGTAATATGTTGGGCCCAACTTTCTTAGGTGGGCAATTTAGAAGTTGTTTTCAATTTTCATTGGGCTTTTAATAGTATAAAGTATAAAGACTTATTTCAAAGTGAGGCATTTACCTAAGTGAGGTCTAAGAAGGTCGCCTTGTTTGCCTTGAGCTACGGTTGGCCTTGAGGAAGAGGAAGAGAAAGTCGAAGGCAATGACAGTGGTGATGACGCCACGAGGAAGGGAACAACACTAGGAAGAAAATGCTGATCAGTGATAGACGTCACTTTGGCATCAGTATTGTTGAGGAAGATGATCAACATATATACATATTTGAGGACAAGTGGTTTGAAATATATAGGCTTGACCCACAGAAATGACAGCTTTGATCGAAATGGCACAAAAATTGGGGGACAAGCTATTACTTTTGTCAAATGAGAGATATCAAAATCACGGACTTGTGGGCGAATTGCGCGCATTTATTTTGCAATTAGCTAGCTAGGGTTTGAAAAAATTTGTGATTGATTAAGATGTACTTATAACGAATATTCTTGGTAATCATCAGGGAGTTGTAGTAGCTAGGTACGCAAATGAATTCTCCAGAAGTCCATCAATCTCATGCATGAGTGACACCGATTTTATAAATCCTCTAACACATACTATAAATACGTCCAATAAAAAAGAATATAAAACTAGGTAATAAAAACATAACATGATATTGTTGTAAACATCTCAATAAAATACTAGATGCTTTTATACATGTGCTCCTCTTAATACTACTCTATTAGCTTAGCCGCTTCAATAAGGTTTCGATTAACAGTGACAGGAATTGCATTAGAAGCCAACTCAGAATTCAAAGACATCACAGTTCCTTACCACCCCTTTGGCATAGCTGGAAAAAGATTTTTGAGTACATAAATGTATAGATTTATGCGAGAATATCTTTGCTGCTCGGAGCATGGAGTGCTCGAGTGTTTGGGCCCAGACACTTGATATGCACATGTAGACTGATTAATAGGAATTGGAGACGGAAAAGGCTTAGCCTGTTCCCAGTTGCCAAGTTTGTCCTATTCCGGTTAATTGGGTGAGAGTAAGATCTACTTCGCATCCTCTATCATGTAGTCGTGGATGAAACCATTGGAAAAATTAAACCCTCTCTCAACCCTCCCTTTTGTCATGTAGCACACGAGAAGCCCAATGCTAGGTTAAAAGGAAGAGAGTTGAGGATTGATGGGTAGAAAGAATTAGGTTTTGGAGGTGGCGCCAGAGGGAATACCCAACATGTTTTCTCAATGATTTCAAGCCTGATTTTCCAGCAAAACTGTAAGCAATGTAGTGTAAAGAAATATTACTATGGTTAGTTTGTACATGTTGCTTCTGCTTCTATTTGCATTATGGGCTTTGCTCATCCCCTTGTTCAATCGATTCTTTCTTTCACCAAAAGAAAAGTCAGATGTGAGATAGCTCTGTTGTAATGTAGATACAAAAATCATTTCATGCTTGGGAATGGAAAAATATTACCTGCACTTGGGTTGTCACGTAAGTGTTTGTTTGGGTGAGCGTGTGGGTAGTAAAGTTTTTTCAGTAGCATATTTTCTTCAGAAAGCACTCCAATACTTTTGTCATTGCCAATCACAATACTTCAGCCAACTGTTATACAATTGGCCAAAATATAACACTAAGCTCCCTTAGAATTAGGATACAATTGCCAAAAACATGTGAAACACACCCTTAGTTTTATCTTGATCTGTATTGTTAATTTTCAGCCATTAAGATGAAGTAGCATAGCAAAACATGATTTCTTAACAAGGTAATTTGGTTGACCTAGAAACCATAAGCAGGAATAATGGTAGGCTGTAATGAAGTAACTTGTAACTTGATATAACAGTAGCATAGTATAACTTATCCTAGAAAAAAAAAATTCACTATAGCAGAGTGTCCCAAATGGTAGAAAAGAAAACAAATAGCATAAAGATGTTGCACCTTTTCCCAAAGCAATGGAATTATGTGAAGCAAACAATGTCTTCTTTTTCGGCAGAGATAATATTATTGATTAATTCATTTTGTAGAACCTCATATATCCATTTAAGTTATTCTCACAAGTTGTGGATATGTGGACAGGAAATTATGATGATTGAGAATGAGAAGAAGATCTCCCTTCGACACAGAATGGTAATATCACTCAACATTTTCTTGTCTATTACCTAGATGTGCTGATTATACATTGCCTAGTTTCTTGTATCTTGCCATTGATAGTAATTAGCAGGTGCCACTCTCAATGTATTAGTGATGTGTAAATACCGTACCTTTTTAATTCAAAGTTTCTACTCGCTCTTAGATTCATCAAAAGATTACTCTTTAATTTGTTTATTTTTTTTTAATAAAGTAGGTAGGTAAATGATTTGTGTATGATCTTACATTAATGACAAACCTTAATTAAGAGAACAGCCTTTGCTGCATATGTAGTTTTATTTCCATTGATGCTAGTTTTTACTTGACGGCATGTGTAGTTCCATATCTTTAATGCTTGTTTTTACTTGTCTTTAATGATATGGAATAGATTTATCATATTCATCTTTTTTTTTTTGTAGTGGCTAAAGAAATGTATTAAGGTGTTGTAGGACTCTCTTGATGCCAATAGAAAAGCAAAGTTAGAAAATGGGCTGGATTATGACCTTGAGAAGTCACTATCAGGTGAAAAAGTTACTTGTGTTTGTGAAATGGGATTTGGTTCCTTAATCAATTTGCAATGCACTGAGCTTAGTAGGCCATTATGTCAACAACTTGTGGAAATGATTGATGTAGCCAACCACACTATCAATATACATGGAAGAATGCTTCAGATAAGTAAATTAGACTTTGAGCATGTGATGGGAATTAAGGATGGAGGGCAAGAGATATTACTGAATGAAAAACTTGAAGATGCACATTATGCTGAGGTCTGGAAATTTTTGTGTGAGGAAGAGAAGGAGATAAGTGTCGAACATTTGAGGAAGATTACCATTGAGTCAGAGAAGGCTGATGATACATTCAAAATTAGCTTTTCTCTTTATGCATCAGCCATTATTCTGTGCCCATCAGCATCATCAAAAGTTAATCAGAAGTTAATAATGCCCCTTATTGACCATGCCACCGTATGCCACAGAAATCGGTCTACTTTATGTTTCCTTCAACTAATGGAAGGTGTTGAGGATTTCCAGAAAAAGAAAGAAGGATATGTTGGTGGATCTCTACTGTTTTTGCAATTATTCTACTGTGAGTTGGTGTCTAAGAGGTTGAATCATGTTGAAAAGTGTGTTCTACCCATTGTTGCATGGGGTAATAAGGAGACAAATCGCTTGGTTAAATGGGTTGTAAACCATAGGGGGGCTTAATTGTTCGCTGATCTTTTATTACAATGAGATCTTTGCCAAAAGAGGAGAAGATACTGATGTTGGTCCAAATGTGGAAAAACAGGTAATGAATAAGATTGAAGCTATGAAGTCAGATATGGGAAATATGGTTAGAGAACTTTACAGAAGTTTGAAAAGCAACTAGAAGTAATGAAGGAGCAAATGATTCCTAATATTGTTGCTGAAGTCGCTAAGTTGATGAGCAAACTAGATGCATATGAAGTTATGAACGAAAAGGTCATAACAGAGGTTAGCGCTAATGTAGTGCATATCATTGAATCTGAAGGTGGAAATGATGCCAAGTTTCGAGACCCTTCTAAATTAGATGCTTTGATTATGGTTGGTACACTCATGGGAAACCCTCCCCAAGCACCAGTTATTCATAGACCAGAGGTAGATGCACTTATTCTTTCCTTTGTAGGTTCCATTATGCTTGTAGTGTGGCTCTGCTAGGGTTCAATGCCATTCTTTATCTGATTTTCGAAAAGAAAAAAAAATGATTGAATTACACTTAATACATATTGAATCTTTTGTGATTTTGGGATGTCAAAGCATACTGATACCTGGAGAGTATCTGCCATATGATTGTATTTTTAGTTCACACAATGAAAATTACAACAGTTATTGTTTGGAAAACGTACTCGTCATGAACAGAATTTTGGTGTAGATGTATATCCATTTCACAACATGCAACTTTTCTAAACCCTACTTTCAGTGCACAAAATATTATTACTGTCACTGCAAGGCTAGTATTTTTCTGATTTTAAGGTAGGACTTATGTTTTCATTGCAAAATGAATTGACCGTTGAAATGACAGGTGAGATTGAACCATGGAGAATGGGGAAATGGGAGTTAACGATCTGATTGTTCTCATAGCCTACTTGGAAATGGTGGTATCGCAATGAAGAATAGCCTGGTTCCCACAAAAACTCAAGCACTTGTGTGTGTCCTATTTCCCCAAAGCAACAAAAATATTTATCCAAAGTGCAAGAAGCAAAAGTCAAAGATCCCAAATGTTGGCTGATTACATGAACCAAGTGGTGTCTCTGCAATGGATGAAGAAATTCTAAACTTCCCTTTTCCTGCTAGTCAGCTAATTACTAATGAGTCCAGGTAATACATTCTTTTCCCCATACATGATATGATACATACATGAGCTTACTGGTTGTTATTACATAGCTACATGGTTGCTGGGTGTGATGGGTTTCTCATAAATCGAGGCGATATCGTTTGTTTGCAACCACAAACCACTCTACTCGATGATGTAAGTGCTGCTTTATTTTTTGCTACGTTGATATTATCTGTGATTATGAAAGACACTCTCTCTCTTGGTTCTTCCCTATCCATTTTGGTGTAAGTATTATTCATGGACGACCCTATAGTTCATATCATACCATCAACTTTTAAAGTGGAAACAATTAATCAAGTTGCTTATTATTTCAATGCTGAATAGCAAATAGTACAAAACAATGTGGGAAATTTGACTTATAACCAATGGGTTGAGTACACAAGATCAACATGCCGCCTTGATCGATTTCGGGGGACATCAATTGGGGCTAGCAAGGTATTTGAGTAGTTCAATATTGAATGGTTGTTTGGAGATTATACACATGGCTTGTTATATATGAACTGTTTGACATGACAGATCTTCATTCCCCTCCATGATGGAAACTTCAATCACTGGTTTCTTCTAATTGTAAACACTAGAAGTAGGCAAGCTGTGTTGTACGATAGCCTCCCCACTGATGAGTCTACAGGGAGTCGTCGTGCCGCCAGGGCTGCTGTAAGCTTTTGAAATGGATATTGGATATTACTATTGTTGAACAATGATTTTAATATGTTGATTGATTGTATTTGTATCTTGTGAACATCAATTGAGGCACCTTGATAGGGTCTGTGCTAACGACATCATGCATATGTAACTCTTGCATTAGGATCAATGGTTCGAGTTTAGGCACTTCACTCTTATCAATGGAGCCTTCAATCCGATACAAGACAACACTTGTGACTATGGGATATATGCAAAATGAAGGTTCTGCTTGACGATTTGGGGTATGTAAAATATTTTCAGTATACAAGTTACTTTGTAATAAATCTAATGGTTGGACTTTTTGTTTTTTAATACTACGTTATCCTAACTACTCATCCAATTTCTAGTTCAACTCTGCTGATCAACGTGTGAAGCTTGCTTTGGAATTAGTGAAGCATCCTAAGAACACAAATCAAGCATACGTCTTCAATAACATGCGCTATATGAGGCTTATGGTCCATGTCAGGGAATGTGTAGGAGATGGTGATATGTGCACATACACTTCTGGTTATATGAGAACTCTGAAGAGCAACAATACTAAAAAGAAGGTCACTGGCAACAAGAAAAGGGCAGCAGGTGGCATAGAGAATGATGGCGGTCTCAATCCCAGCAAGGTGCGCTGTATGCCGCGCTGGCGATGATGGTCCTCTTTGATTGGACCCGGGCAACTCCTTTTTGTTGTTAATGTTCCAAATAGCAGGGTTGGTCCATTTTTGTACATTGCTAGAACCTAAATTATCTAGCTAACTTTTGTAAAGAGTAGTGTCTAGACTGACATCTAGGGTATTCAGAGAAATGGGCCCATGACTTTATTTGTTTATTTTTTTGAATCCAGCATGGTTCTATGGCATATTCAACATATCACCAAGAGGCACTGTTTTTCTCACCTCTTATACATCTTCACTTTCTCATATTGCTTATCTAAGGTCCAGGAAGAACTATATCAGTATGTAGATATAGCAATTTCAATTGTGAGATGTATTATTTTGTGCACAATAGCATTATCATGTTGTTACTGTAACGTGTTGAACTATGATGATGTAATGTGAATTTATTGTGGATGTTGCTCTTGTCGTTGATTTACATTTGACCATCTAAAGTTTATTAAATTAAATTAGGGGTGGGTTCGGTTCCGAGCCCAAACCGAAAACCGAACCGAATTTGGGTTCGGTGCGGTTTTGACGTTTCGAGAAATTAGCACCGAAAACCGAACCGACCCAAACGGTTCGATTCGGTTTGGCTCAGTTTCGTTTTTTTTTTTCCAAATATACTTCTTTGATATTATACTCTTTTTGTTTCTTCAAACCTAGAATAATAATCTATAACAAGGAGTTTACAAGTTTACTAATGCATCTTTGTACTTCAATAGACAATAATATATAATTCCATAGTCCATCAAGTTCTAGCATCAAGTATGAAATGGTCAAAAAATATAGAGTCCAAAGTTTATAAAGGTCCATCATTACATCAACACTAACCTCACAAACTAAAAATGTGAAAGTTCACTAAAAGATTGAACATTACAAAAAGAAATACACTTTTCAAGCCCTCCTAAACCCATCATAAAAATACACTTCCCATCACCGAGAGGCTAAGCAAATAATGTGAAAGAAACTGATTTATATCACTTACTGCTTTAATATGAGGAGACACTAACACGTAACTGTAGGTTTTGCAATGAGGGATGTCAATGTGGTTGAGTACTCATCCCTTAACTCACCTAGGTTGATGCTCCACGGGGGAATTTTGATGTCACTAACCTTAACTCTCGACACCATCTCCTCACCCTTTAAGAAAATTAGTGTTAATTATTTCAAAATTACAGTGGACTACTATTTGATTTGAAATTTAGTAGACAACAAGGTAATCCTGTAGTAGTGAAATGTGCATGAAATTAGGAATCCATGGATAAATTATTCGATATGTAGGTGGAGAACACATAACTCTAATGCAGATTTTGGCTTCTGCTAGTTACAATTTTTGGCTTACCTCTAGTGTCATAGTTTGGTTAAACAAAACTGAATGATTGTTTCATGATTTGGTTTGATAGATTAACAAGGGCCTCGGGGAGGAATGACTTCAAAAGAAATTTATTTACAGGCAGCAAGGGAAAAAAATTATAAAGATAAACAAATATAGGTTAATACCGTGGCAGTCCATTCTAGTTCTTATGTCTAATCTATAACTAATATTTTACAAGGGTTGTAAGCCTATAATTAGTATCTAGTAACTTATCCTGGAAAATCCACAACACGATACTCTTTGTTTTTATTGATGAGCCAAGAGCAAAATAAGATCTCCCTAATTTTGTATAATTTTGTTTTTCTAGCACAATCATATCTCCCTAATTTCCTATATCAATAAAGTAGACCAATCTAAAATCAGAGCATACAACAAGTAGCATTTCCCAAAATTCAACTATGACAACCAAATCATGAATGGACCATATGACGTAGCGTGTGGTGGGTACTAAATTATCCATACATGAGTAAAAACAGTTAATGTAAGAGCATGTAGCAATGTAAGAAGAGCAAAATACACAAGCATTACTGTATTAACAAACTATTATTGGTTGCCGCCACTTTTATGCCATGAATAACAATTATATCACACTTCCCAGATTTGTATGCAATAGGAAGGTAGAGTACCGTAAAGTCTTGACTCTCATGACATCCTTTGCTGGGCAGTATTGAGTTGTTCATAGTCACTGATTTGGCTGCTTTGTCCATGAAATCTGGTCTTTCGTTCGCTGCATTAGACAATGATGTGGCTTTGTGGTCAATCGAATTATAAGTGTCGTCCTTGACCCCATCCCCTCCTGGATTTACCACTGCTTTCTGAGAGCGTAGGCCATGCCTTGTCGCTGGCCCTCTCGCTTGCTTCACCTTGTGGCGGGCTTTTCCTTTGCTGGATGTCATTTGTCTTCAACCCTCGTTGTGTTTTGAATTGAGTTTTCTGGGTTTGAGAAGAGAGAGCAGGGATGAGTGAATGAGGATGCCAAAAGCGGGGAGAGGGATGAATTAGGTTTAGGATTGTAGTTTTGGGTGCAGTCAGACTCACATAGGCTTGAATTTTTACCAATAAAAGATCTACACATTTATTTTAAAGCAGACAGAGATACTGAATTGTTCCAAAGTCAATAAAACCCTAAAGCCTAAGCCCCAAACCCTAATTTTTTTTACATTGTATTTGTTAACACACTATAAATACATGGGTTGCACTAATTTTTCAATTTCCATATTTTGAATATATTGGTTGCACAAAATCCTTATATGCATACTAATGTGATCCAACTTATTTATTAGTTACATCGAAAAATACATTCCATGAGTAACAAGGTGGAGGAAATATAATTTATCAAGACCGACCGTCGATGCTCTCATGATAAGAAGAAATGGTTAGGGGTCTGAGATATTTTTGTCGTCGTTTGGGTCTCGATCTATTAGGTCAAGCCTAGATCCTAAATATCCCATAAAACTAATATGCTCATAACTGCTCACTCGCAACTTCTTTCTTCAATCTGTCAACTCTCACACTCTCGTGACTATGAGCTACATCAACTAGTCTAAAAAGTTCAGAAAGTTTATCTACTTGTGGTTAAGCTTCTCTTAGGGAGCTATAAATGCATAAATGGTTGACCGCTTGGTTTAACATCTAAATCACAGATGATCGGGTTAGATTTTTTTTTTATACAGTATCTATCATACACTACAAGTAGACGTGTAATGTCAAATTTTTCGATTTTAAGTTTCAAATTTTTAGATCGCACGAAATCCTTATATCCTTACTAATGTAAATCTGTGTTTAGAAAAAAATACCTTCTATGAGCAACAAGGTGAATAAAATAGAATTTATCAAGACCGACCATTGGATGTTATCATGATAGGAAGAAATGGTAATGGTCAAAATTTCAGCAATTTTTGTCACCGTTTGAGTCTCGAACTATTAGGTCAACCCTAAACCTTAAATACCCCATAAAACTAATATGCTCATAACTGCTCACTCGCAACTTCTTTTCTAGATCTGTCAACTCTCACACTCTCATGGCTATGAGCTACATCAACTAATATAAAATTTTCAGAAAGTTTATCTACTCGTGTTGAAGCTCCCCTTAGGGAACTATAAGTGTAAAAATGGTTGACCGCTTTGTTTGACAACTAAATGACAGCGGATCGGGTTAGATTTGTTATACAGTATCTATCAATACACTACAAGTAGATGGGTAATGTCAAATTTATTGATTTTAAGTTTCAATTTTTTAGATCGCATGAAATCCTTATATCCCTACTAATTTTAACTTGTTTATTAGTGTATAGAAAAAGACACATTCCATGAGCAACAAAGTGGATGAAATAGAATTTATCAAGACCAACAGTTGGATGCTATCATCATAAGAAGAAATAGTTATGGTCAAAATTTCAGCAGTTTTTGTCGTCATTTGGGTCTCGATCTATTAGATCAACCCTGACCCCTAAATTTCAATCTTGTGTTTATTTCTTTCTAGTTGAAGAGTGAAATGGTAATTCATCCCAACACATGTGATTGCATTATTTGTATTAATAGAGGCATCATTGCAAATGCTTGATATGTGCTCAAAATTTTAATTTGCTGCTGTAAAATGTCATTGTTATGATGCTTTTACTCAGAACACTTTCTAATAGAACGATTCAAAATCCAAGGCTTGCAAAAATAAATGGTATCCAATTTTTCGGTACTGAAGTAAATATAATGATGCTTTCACCATCATAATCTAGGAATATAATTCGCACTTAAAAACGACGAGTCAATGTAACCCAACAAACAGGTCTAGCCCTGTTGCCACTGAACAGAGAGAAACGTTGATGTCATCCATGCATATCAATAACTAAATCCAGCATATAGCATATCAAAAACTAATACAAACGTGATAAATTATTAAACGATCAAGTGTAACAAATAAATAGATAAAGAATGAACAACAAAAGGTTAATTTCATTTAACTTTTTCTGATTTACAATCTTGGAGTGTGTTACCAATTAATTGGTTTTGATTCAATAGATCTATAGGAATAACATAGAAACTAGCTAGAAGACCTTACTAAAGTAATTGATTCATTCAAAAGAGACTTGAGATGGACGAATTGGCCCCAACAGTAGTGGCTAGAGGGGGAAGGAGAAGTTGGAGTTGAAGCCAAGCAAAAAGTTGAAATTCAGATTAGTTAAATTCAAATCAAATATCTGAGAAAGATAATTGAGGAACAAGAAAACTTTGTGCTGTTGAGAAGTTGCATCCCAAGAAAATACACCATCACTTCGTGAAAAAAGATTGTTTTATCCATGACATTATAAACCTGCAACAAAATACAAAAAGAAAGAATGTTGGTCATAACTTAATGCCATTCTTTCCATTACAGAAATAGTAAAAGTTACCCTTATTTATAAACTAAACCGAAAAGACCCAAATCATTGCCTCAACTATTACACCTGTTACAACAGAAAAAATCCGCATTATATCAATTCACAAACTTCATAACTACAAACTACATGCACTAAAACACTCATCCTGAACAATGACGGATATGTAAACGTAAAGAAAACCAAATTCTTGTTGCAGTTCTAATTTCTAAATGTAATGGTCATATGTCCCCACAAAACTATTGATGTATCCATATGAAGATGAAGAACAAACTTACCTCTTCTTTTCCTCAAAAAGAAACTTTATCATTTCCAACACTACTTCACCACTATTCCTAAATCATAAAGTCATAAGTATGGTGTGCGGTGGAGGATTGTGAAAGGGCATGTGCTGTTGTAGCCTTTTCAACAACCAGGTCAGCTGCCTTTTTGTCACATGTTCTAGAGTTATGTCCGCTTCCTTTGCAATAAGAATAATGCCTTTCGACTCTCGTAGGTTCCTCCTCAGCATTATGGTTCTCTTCCCCATGCTTTGCTTTTTTGGACATGTGGAATACCGGGTCTCTTACTACATTTTCATGGTTTTGACTACTGATGTGCAGGCTTGTTTCAGAGTGTTGAACCTTGTACTTCTCGGCCATTAGTTTCACTCTAGTGAGTTCATTCATAATGACTCTGAACCTTTCTGTAGTCAGAGACCCATCATAAGATATACGATTGTAAATTGAGTGCAAGGCCGCACACCTGCCAATCTGCATGGTTTTATCTGAACCTTGATTCAACGGTACCGCTCATGGATTAACTAGTTTGGTAAGACCTCAATCTGCTTGTACTTCATCAGAAAAAAAATATGAGAGCAAGGAATCCCATCAGACTCAAATAACATGCAGGAGCAGATGTAGTGAGGATCTCCTTGCCCCATCCTAACTTCCACATTCCATACCAATTGCAGTTGTTTATACTTCATCACATAGAACACACTTGAACTAGAAAATGATATCATATTTGTCACAAAGTAACTTCTCTCACGCTTAATCTGAATGCTAGCCACCAAATACATGTCATAGGTCAACTTCATAGCAAGCTTATCCTCCAATGCTTGCATGTGAGTGGTGAGGACCAGCTTTGAGTTCCTGCAATTATAATAATCCTTTATGACATCATTCCTCATCCGCCTTATTATTCTGCCAATCCGGGGTAGAATCTCAAACATCCTTGAGCACCTCCCTATTCCAAACTTTAATTTTTTATTCATTCATTCACATCTTTGGGTACTTATCATACCACCAAAGAAATGTCAAGTGAAAAAAGCTTATGCCCTACGTTCCCTTTCTTGATATCTGCAACCAATTTTCAACTCCTTCAGATGCTTTTGCCCCCTTAATTTTTTGTACCATGTTCCGCCAAGCTTCTTCCAACTCGACTGTTGACCATAAGTTATACATACACTCTATGAACTCTTTTCTGCGGTCCTCATCTTTAATTTTTTTAGCCATGTTTTTACCAACATGCCAAGAGCATATATTGTGCTTTGCTTGGGGGAAAACTTCTACAATTGCTTTGCGCATTGCCTTGTCTCCATCTGTCAAAGTAGCCATAGGCTTCTTGCCAGTCATTGCTTCCAAGAATGTTTCCAAGACCCATGTGTAGGTCTCCACAGTTTCATCAACCAGAATTACGCAAGCAAACACAATAGTTGCACGATGGTTGTTGGTTCCCACAAACACTACAAGGGGCCTGTTGTACACCTTGGTTTTATATGTACTATCGAATATCAATATATCCCCAAAACATGTGAAATCATATATACAAGGAAGTTGAGTCTCTCCAGAACATATTTGCAAGTCTCCTATCGACATCAACACTGAACTTGCACATAAACCTAGGATCTTCTATGGCCTTCGCATTCAAATAGGAAATTACAGCCTGTGCATCTCCATCAATAAGCTTTGCTCTTCGGTCAGCATCCATCTTATTGAACATATCCTTGGAAGTATATCCAACAAACTCAAATCCACTACTAGTGTTGACAATGTAGTTATACGCGCGGGAGGTGCTTATTGAACAACTCTGCATTGCATTAACATGACCCAAATCTGTGTTTCTGACACATCGATTTGATCGAATGAATTGAGTCTCCTTTGGCTTTGCTAATTCATGACTGTGTTTAGTCTTGAATTCAGTGATAACATATGTACCAGAATCCTTGTTATAGTGGAAACAACATGTTGCTAGGTAGTTCTCTCTTGTCTCGTTCCTTGGATTACGAACACGGTCTTTCTCCAACCACTTTGCATCTCTTTTTCCTTCTTTACAACAGACCATTCTTCTCCAGGTAATCCTCCCTCCAATCCCCTTGTCACTCCCTGGTTTTGCACACCAAAACCAATGGTAGTGCCATACATCCTATACCATCTTTCAACATTCTCCACAGTTGGAAACTCTCTTCCTACTACGTCATCAGCAGTCAATTCCTTGAAATTTTCCCTTTTAGGTAAAGAACTCGAACTCATACCCTCTGTTGATTACTGCTACCATCATCAACTTCCTCATCTGGCTCAACTCTTGGACCAGTGATTCCATCATGTTCAATCTTTTGTCTCTGGAACTGCCGTGCTCTAAGTTCATGTCGTATTTTATTGAATAACCTGTTGCCACAAATGAACTCATTTAGCAAAACTTTCGACTTTTAACACTTTCGTTACAGGAAAATTTTCAATTTCCAGTTTTAATTCTAGAGTCTAATACCAATTCATGTATATTCAGATTGTAATTTTACACTCTCCATCTCCTGAAGAAACTCGAATGAATTCCATTGCATAAATAAATTTAAAGCACACCTATTTAGCAATAGTCACACAAAACCCAAAAAATTGTAAATCATTTGCAATGCCGATCTAAAAGATCTACTATTTAGCAATCACACAAAACCCACAAAGTTGTAAATCATTTGCAATGCCGATCTAAAAGATCTACTCTTTAGCAATCACACAAAACCCACAAAGTTATAACGAGCGAAAAAATTAGATGAGATTTGTAAAATGTAGAGCAGAAAATTGATGTAGATCGAGTCATAAAACTAGAGAGTTGACATTTATAAAAGTTAAGAAGAACTCACTAGGCTAGCTGCTGCTGTGAGTAGACACAAAACTGGGGCTCTGAGAAAGAGTTTTGCCAATGTCAACAAATTGGAGTAGAACCCATTATGGAATTGAAATAGCCTAAAATAAATTTGGAGGAGGGAGACGAGAAGGATGCCACTTCATTCGCTGGGATATCCATGGCTACCCCATCAGCGATGAAGAATGTCCAATTACTGCATCAGTTCTCTTTTTGGGATTACCTTTGACAACGTGGATTCCCAAATTTTTTGATTTTTTACTAACAAGTTTAACTGTTTAAAAGACTGTCATTTTCAACCAAAGAGAATAGAAGAAGCAGGTCACCCGGGTGACATTTTCAACCATTAGATTTTAAGCTTCATATTCAACGGTCCAAAATACTTTGAAGTGCAAACTCGGAGCACGGAAGAATTTTCGAGATTTACGCACACTATAGCAAAAATAGTTTTTTAAGACACAATGTATGCCGTAAAAGACAATTTTACAGTACAAAGAAGCGTATCATAAAAAACCATGTCGTAAAAGACAAATTTCTCTTGTAGCACACAAAATGTGCGCCGTAAAAAACCTTTTTTGCTCGTCATAAAACACTCTTTTGCACGCTGTGAAAGATCTTTAACAACTTTGATTGTGTGCCGTAAAAAACCATTTTGCGTATCGTAAAAGACCATTTTGCGTGTCGTAAAAGATATCTTCATTCACTCTTCCAATAGACCCTACTTTCAATTAAACACTTTCATTCAAGCATAGTAAACAAAAGCATTCATGTAGTAAATTATATCAATTAAATAACTTCATATTACAAAATCAATAGTATAATTAAACTGGTTTTCAAATATAGAACATGCTAGCTAGATTTGAATTGTCTTCAGATTGATTACATGAGTAATTGAAAGAGTTGATTATAACTTGATATGAGGCCACATGCTAACCATTTCCCATAAAGAAGTCGTACATCATAGAGCCTACAAAGACAAGCAATTACAAGCATTAGTGAAGTTGGCCCTTCAATCAGTCCAAATGAATAATCCATAAAAGTCGAAACAAATAACCCTAGTGTAAAATACACACACACACACACAAGGCCTCTAGTGAGGGATCCCTTTTTTGGTCTTTTCTAGGGATAGGGCATTAGACCAACTTTTCGATCATATTTTGGCATCTTAGCCGTTCAGTTTTTAGGTCCTAATGTGTAGACCACTTCTGCAAATTTTCAGCTAAATTGATTATCGTTAAAGTATTCAAAATGGTGACATAAGATTATAAGTATGAACGGTTCAAATTTAATAGATTGGTTCGTCCATTGATTTAATTTAGTTTGATACCTTAACGATCACCTATTTGGCTGAAAATTTGTATAACTGATCTTCACATCAGGACCTTAAAATTGAACGGTTGAGATGTCGAAATGTGATCGAAAACGTGGTCTAATGCCCTATCCTTATAAAAGACAAAAAAAAAGGATCGCTTAGTGGAAGTGCCCTTATATATATATATTTATATATATATAAACATATCCTATCCAGAGTGAGGCCTTACAATGAAAGTAACGTGTGAGGTTGGAGTTTAGGGTCACTTTTCAGTCTCATATCCACATTTCGACCGTTCAGTTTTTAGGTACTAATGTATAGATCATCTTTGCAAAATTTCAGCCAAATTGATGGTCCTTAAGGCATTGATGCCTTAAAGCTAGTACGGTTTAGGGTGGATAGATTCAGTTCGTCCATTGGTTTAAGTGAGTTAGATACCTTAAAGATCATCAATTTGGCCGAAACTTTGCAGAGATGATCTATATATTAATACCTAAAAACTGAACGGTCGAGATGTGAATATGAGACTGAAAAGTGACCCTAAACTCTAATCTCACACGTTAATTTCAAAGTGAGGGCTCATTCTGGATAGGATATGTCTCTGTGTGTGTGTGTGTCCTAGCTAGTGTTGTTGCACAAATGGTTTCTTGATAGACTAGAGGCATACCAAGAGCACAAGAACTTTGCTTGTGTGTGTGTGTGTGTGTGTGTCTGTCCTAGCTAGTGTTGTTGCACAAATGGTTTCTTGATAGACAAGAGGCATACTGAGAGCACAAGAACTTTGCTTTTACATTAAGGTTATCAGCATACATATAACATGTCCAGATGAGAAAATGGATCTGCTTTCTTTACATGTTAAGGAGTATCTATCATTACCAGCTCTAAAACTATTATGACGAATAACTTGAACAAACCTACAGACCTAATGCAACTACAACTCAACCAACCAACAAATTAAACACCTAGCTACCAAAACTAACACAGAAAAATCAGAACATAAAAGAAAAATCAGAACATTCATGTAAGGCTCAAGTGTGGCTCAAATTAATACATGGTATGAAGGTAAGCTGCCAATAGTTAAAGTTGGTATTGTAACTTTAGACCAAACAGAGCCTCATACCTTTTGGTTAGCTTTGATCTTGTAGTCTTTATGTATCTGAAAATAAAGTCCTCACCATAAATTCCCAATTACCGTGTAACAACATCGGCAGTACCATATTATATACAATTGGCAAATTGATTAAGCAGTTATACTCTAGTACATATAAAAACAGATTCATAAAACCAAAAGATTCTGGTCTCAAAGATGATTCCAGCCTCAAGATGACTTGGGAAAGAAAAAGACCAAAAAGAAATGGCCATCTATATAGAGAAACAACCAGCAAGATCTGCTCCAGGTCAAACTAATCAAGCTACCTATATCCAGGCAAAAGAGGTGTTTGACAAAAATGGGTACCGAAAGGGATACAATGAGAGGAATTCCTCCTTGATTAAAAAAGAAGTGAACGTACGATTACCAAATCCAAGCAATAAATGCACCTTGCCAACATTTTCGAAAGTTATTATCTGTAAAAGCTAGGAAAGGGAGGAATCACAAGAAAAGGGAGTCAAAGAAGATACACTTGGCTTGGCAATGAGCCAAAGTCCATTAAGTCAGTTTAAAATTTTCCAATTAACACTAACGTGCGCATCCAATAAATCATGATTGTTTAGAATAAAAACAAGTTGCCAGGGTTATCTTTTCACATGTATTCTGCAGAGCTAGCCAATACAGTTTTTTAATGATTCCACTAGAAATTGTTAGGCTTTGAGGGAGGATGAAATCCACTGTCCCCAAAAACCCTCTTTCAACACTTTCCCCATCTGTTAATTATTTTATTTTTTATTCATTCTGAGCTAATCAACACATGGTAAGACGGTTGAGAGAGGGTTTTTGAGACAGGGGATTTCGTCCCCTTTGAGGGTGGTAATTTGAGGAATTAAATAATATGCGCTGTAAAATGTACGCCGTAAAAGATCAATTTTGCTGTAGTGAGGTAGTGCACACTCACATTAGGGTGGTAATTTGAGGAATTAAATAATGTGACAACCTTCATTTGAATAAACTTTTTAGTAGAAATTCAAAAACGCGTGAAATGAAGAAACAGGGAAGGAGCAGGTTGGACTTCATCACACTGACATCTATAACCACAAATTGTATACTTGACTTCAGCACAAGTAGATTGAGTTAGAAAATGGTGAGCTTGACTCTGGTACCAGGGCATCTCTTGGCCAACATGATCTCTCGGTTAACCTTATTAGTTTCTGTGTTGTTCTTAGCAATTCCATTAGAAGCCAACACCTACCCAAAAAAATGTGGAAATCTCGACCTCACATTGCCCTTTCAATTTGGCACTCCTGGAAAAGGAAGTGGATCTTCTATAGGTGATTTCTGGTTTGACATAATACATGGCAGCACTTCCTATAGAACACCAACATCCTTCATAGGCGAAACTGGTCTTGAGGTACAGGTACAGGTTTCTTCATTTACCAAGGTACGCGTAAATAACTCCATTGTTTACGCTTACAGTAATTATAGCTGCTACGCTGAAGATGGAGTGAAGATGTTGCACGCAAGCAATCTCCAAGCTGCTGCAATCAATTTGACAGATGGCGCCCAGATTATCAGAACCTCCAACACTATTACTGCAAACAAGTTCACATTGATAGGTTATGAGTCATTCGATTTTGTAGGTTATGGTTCCAGCATCAACAGTACAATGATTAATCAGGAAAGAAGGGCTTGTTCTGGTATTAACTGTGGTCATTCTTTCATTCAAAAAGGCATCAAGTCCTTTTTTCTGAAAGAGGCGGGAAGTGTAGGAAACGTTACTTTGTTAGCTATGTATTTTTGGTTTATCATGAGACTGAGTGGTAGTGGTACACCATTCAAGTCCAGCCTCACGCTTCCTGTGTCTATGGTAGAAAACATTAGCTATGCGAGTTGTCGCACTCTACGGCCACCAGTCAGCTCCAGGTTGAAATTATCAGCTCAACACTCTCTATGGCATTCCAATTCAAAAAAGGGACTCCTTGTATCTAAAGTTCGCGAAGTTGACACACATAAAAATCTGAAAAACCACATGAAAAAGGACAGAGGTTTCATTCCACACATCAAAGTCTTTGGGGAAACTTTCACTCTAGGTACGTGCTAGGCAGTCCCCAGCCTGATTATAACTCATTACTAATTTTTCGCCTGAACTATAATTGATAAGTGGTTAAGTACTGCAGCTACCCTTTCTTCTTCTTCTTCTCTGTTGTTCTATTTTTCGGTTGTATTTTCAGAGGAGGTGTATATATAACTAAATAATTAATGCAACCTACCTTGTAGGTCTTGGCTTTTTTTGCTTGTTTCTTGTGTTTGGGATCACTGGGATATATTCCAGTGTGAAGAAACAAAAGTCGGCTAAGCTCAAATCCGAGTTCTTCCAGAAAAATGGAGGGTTATTGTTAGAGCAGCGTATTAGTGCTTCAACCGGAGGTTGCACAATCATTTTTACATCCAAGGAGATAGAAATGGCTATCGACTATCATACAAAGAGTCACATTTTTGGTCCAGGAGAGGGTGGAATCGACCGCTTCATAGATGAGATTATCACTCTTACCCAAATCAACCATCAAAATATGGTCAAGTTCTTGGGCTGCTGTCTAGAGACTGAAGCTCCCATACTGGTCTATGAACTTGCCTCCAATGGGACCCTTTTCGACTACATTCATCATACCAATGGGAAAAGATCATTGTCTTGGGATACGCTTCTAAAGATAGCCTCAGAATCTGCAGCAGGTCTTAATTATCTGCATTCTGCATCAATCATTCATGGAAATGTAAAGTCTTCCAACGTTTTACTAACTGATCGTTTCGTTGCCAAAGTTGCCGGATTTGGACCTCCGAGGTTATTTCCTACTAATGAATCCCAGATAAGCACACTGCTGCAGAGGACACTTGGCTATGTAGACCCAGAGTATCTTCATAAAGGTCAACTGACAGATAAGAGTGATGTCTACAGCTTTGGAATGGTTTTATTAGAGATTGTAACAGGAGAGAAGCCAATATCATTTGGTAGACCAGAAAGTCAGAGAATCATATCTTCCCATTTTATTTCGTCCATGGAATTACAAAGTGGTCTCTTTCATGAGATTGTTTGGCCACAGATTATAAGAGAAGGAGACAGAGAACAAGTCAGAGCAGTAGCAGAGCTTGCAAAAAGGTGCCTCAAGCTGAGTAGTGCAGAAAGACCAACAATGGAAGAAGTGGCCGGAGAGCTAAAGAGGCTATCTGACAGCCACCAAGTACAAGTTGGCCGCCATGACATCAAAGGTTCTTTGGAGATGAACCAGCCGGAGTGACTAGCTCATAGAGCTCAGATATGGATTTCCTTAATTAGTTGTTTAAATTTTATTCAAACATCGTGTCTGGCATTGAGGTCTTCTTAGTTTGATGTGCACTTCCCCTGTAAATTATTTTAATGAATGTCATGTAGAAAGTGATAAGGTTCAATGTTTGAAATTTTAGTTAAAGAAATGAATAATGTCTGAATCTTCTGAAATATAAAATAAACTCAACCTCCTAGCAAGGTTACTACTGGATTCAAGTTCAACTCCGCATGAAAGGAAGAAACCAGGAAGCTAGCTATGAGCAATTTAAAGGCTATTTCGTATCATAAAAAAAAAGTAAATATAACCATATAATAGAGTGCAGAACTGAGTAAGATCAACTATGTTTAGAAAAGATAAGGCAAAAAACACAACATGCTCAATTCTTGGTTCAGCTTAGCTTCAATATATTGTGTGTGTTCACAGCAAATGCATCAGAAGCGCCCAATTCCAGCCTCATAGTTCCTTACCAATTGGAAACAAATGTTGCAAAAAGATCTTACTTCAACGATGGGGTTTACTTGGGTCAAAGTAATAACAATATTACTGGTATTTTTATAATAATTCTTCAAGCTTAGGGTTTTGGTGCAGCATCGACGATAATGACTATGACTAATTGAATATTGCAATGGAGTAACACCTCAATCCTGTACCTGATGTGTACAAAGGTAAGCGATCTATCCATTAATTCTTCTCTAAGAATATATACTTTCTTTCATATGGTGGGTTCTGCAAGTCTAATCCTCTAATTAACCAAATGAAACTGTTATAGTCTCTTACTTAACTGCCTCGACAATCTGTACCACTGTGTTTATCTTCTTAAGAAAATGAGGACCAGGAGTGGAAGGGTGTACTCGAGTAGAGAGATCTGGGAGAGGCGGATTATATCATAGTCTCATGCTCAGGCAGCTCAGCTGATTTTGGGCAAAACTTTACATCTTTTGTACCGGAAGAAACCGATTATTTGGCTTTGTATACCTTTTGGGGATTGTTTCTCATTGCAGGTATAGTTCTCGATCTGCTCTACTTCTTATTGATCATTGATCATTACTTTGCTATGTCTTCTATGAGTTATGAAACTGAACGTATGCATATAAACTTTGTACTCAATGCAAGAATACAAACTTACCTGGAGCTGCAGCCATCGTAGAGGATTGAAGATTGAACTTGTCAATTAGTCTACTCAGTTTGTTTCTCCTCTGAGCTATCCCTTTTGAGAGTCTCCAATGGGTAGAGGTTAGTAGGAATGAGAACCCGCGCAATGCCGCGGGAAAGAAATTTCTACTTTATGCTGTGGATGGTATAACTGTGTTCAGGTTGTATAACAATTATCAATATATCAATTTCTGTTGTTCTAGGTGGAAATTCTGTCCCTCCAGCAATGGAGTATGCAAGAGTTAAAGAACGTTTAAACCTTGATATTCTCCTCAACTTGCACATGTTGGAAAGAGATAATCTATAACACACTACTAAAAGAGAGAAGACGGTGAATTGGTGATCACTAATCTCACTCCAAGCTCTAAGAACTCCGCACTGCTGCCAGCAGTTATAATGTTGCGGGCACTGAGGGTGATTGTGATTCCATAGTAGAATTTTGTGCCGTGCTCGAGTGCCTTAACTCCACTCAGAAAATCATACAGTCGGATTATAGGTTTCTGCATATTCAAAGCAGAGGTTCCGCAGCCTCAAACACTTTGATAGAAGTGGAAACTGTGTGACCTGTGAAAATGAATGAATTAATTTCAAGAATGTTGTAGTATAAATGTATAATACTATGTATGTTTATATCATGTAACAAATACGTAAAGTATTTAGATAGGTACTTGAGTATATAAACATAGGTACTTGAGTGTATGAAGACTTATGTAACATGCTTTACCAAGGGGCAACAAGCATGGCAGAAAATCATCATCAAGATGGTTATCATTTTGGTTTTCTCTTTGAGCTTTCACACTACAAATGTATCTCTATAAATACCCCATTGTATGAGATGAATAAACACACTTGAAATCTCCATTCTCTCTGAAATATTACTCTCTCTTTCTGTGTGTCAATTTAGCTTGTTCTCAAACACGTTATCAGCACGAAGTTGCTCTAGAATTAGAATCGAAAATTGACGAGAGAAGAGTTCATCATCAATCGAAGTCATTTTTCCAAACCTACAAAAAATCCCCAAACCCTAGCTCATATCAAAGCCCTTGATTCCAGAAGCCCGGAACGGGCCGGAAAAGGCCTGAACCGGCCGTCAGAATCTATGAGCACGAACCGGACATTGCCGAGGTGCTGTCGAGGTGCTGTCGAGACCTGCGCAGCAGCTGCCGACAGCATCTGCCGAGATGCTGCGCAGCAGCTGCCGAGGCAACTGCCGAGCAGCTGGCAACACATCTGTCGACAGATTTGCGGGGTGACTTTTCGACACTTTTCCGGCGACTTTTCGGACGATTTTTCTCAATTTTTCCCAACGATCCTTTCGATCACCTCCGATAATTTTTCCGGTCAAATTCTCTGGCAACACTATTTCATGGTATTCTTTACTAAAAGTTCCCATTTTTAAGTTTTTATTCATTTTCTCTCCTTTTTCCTTTTTCTCGGGAACTTACAATCAAAAGAGGAATTATAGAAATCCACGCCAAACGAACTAAGAGCGTTCGTAATCAATGAACTAAGAGTGTTCACAATGATTCTTGGAAATTGATTTCTTGGTAGCATAGCTCGGAAATCTTATTATTTTTCGTGGAAGTTTAAACTTCGAAACTAATATTTTCTTCTTATCTTCAAGGATGTCGAATGAACCTAGACTCAACTTTCAAATCCTTGACTCAACAGGTTTGGATTACCATAGCTGGAAAACCGACGTTGAGAATCATCTCACATCGAAAGGGATATTGCTAATCATCCATGCACCAGACCCGGCCCTTGCGTTCCCTCGAACACCCAAGAGGCATGCACAAGCAATCATCTTGATGCGACGTCATATGGACAAAGCACTCAGATTAGAGTACATGTCCATCAAAGATGCAAAGGATTTATGGGAGGCGCTACAAGAGCGCTTTAACAATATCCAAGATTCCCTCCTCCCTGACTTGAAGGTTCAGTGGAACGATGTACGCTTCTCCGAATTCAAGTCTATTGCTGAGTACAATTCAGAAGTCTTCGTCTCAAATCCATGTTGAGGTTCTGTCAAAAACCCCTCACAGAAGAAGAGCTAATTGAGAAAACTCTCTCCACCTTCCCCGTTGCAACAATTTTGCTATCAAAGCAGTATCGCACTGAAGTAAATGCTGGACGAATTACGAGGTTCAATGAGCGCATTAATGTTTTGTCAGTAGCCGAAAAGCACGACAACATTCTCGTAAAGAATTATAATTCAAGACCCATCGGAACCAAGAGCATTCGTGAGGCAAATTATAATGCACCCAAGAGAGGGCACAAGGAGCGGTACCCTAGCAATAGGGGACATGTGTACCCTAATAATAGGGGACATGAAGGACGAACATGTCCATATAACTGCCCCAATAAAGAAGGAAACCGCAACTTTAGAGCGGGCACACGTGATGGCAACTCTACACGTGGAAGAAGGAGATATGGCAACACCGGCCGTGGAAATAGCACCATGAGCCGTGGAGGTCGCACCATGCGCCGTGGTAGTAGCAGCAACCCTCCTAGAGAATATCCACAACATGCACAACCTGCACAACCTGCACAACCTGCACCTCAAATGAAGGGAGGGAACCACAATGACATGTGTCATCGATGTGGATCAATCGAGCATTGGTTTAAAAAGTGTCATGCAAGTACCCAATTAGCTGCACGCTACAAGGAGTACAGGGAAGCAAGAGAGCAAGAAGCTAACCTTGCCAAAGATGAAAGTAGTGAAGATATCAATCTCACCGTTGAGGACTTCAAGACTGTAAATGAAGAGCACGAGGATGCCACAAACTTTGATTAGAATAATCCTCTTTCTATTTTCCAAGAATGGCAAATGTGCCTTAGTCAATAAATAACAATTGTATTAAACTCCTTCTTATGTGGCATACCCAATGAAGTATGATGTCTAGGAAAGCAATTGAGATCGGGGTATTTAAGCGAGCCTCGCTCCACCAACATCTCTCTACTTTCCTGGTCATATTTTATTGGAATTACCAAACGGATTGAGTGATAACAATTTGTCTAAAGTTTGATATTTGGAATAGACTTATGAATAACTTTGATGTAATCATTGGCTATTTTCCCTATTAATAAAGTATCGCATTCAATGTCATGGACATATGTTAATATTCCGAACTTTATTCATTTTCAGTATGTTTTCTGGAGAATTGGAATGCCTTCTTGTTAGTGGCACCACACATACTATATTGCGACATAGGCAATTATTTTTATGGATGACACCTAGTTGATCCTCAGTAACTACGATGGCAAGATCATCACAATTGATTCATGGTCGAGGACCAGCTCAATTTTTGTTACCAAATGGCACAAATGTTAATATAGCCGAAGCTCTATATGCTCCAAGGGCCGGAAGGACCCTATTAAGCTTTAAAGACATAAGAGCCAATGATTTTCATGTAGAAACACATTGTGAGAATGGACAAGAGTTCTTTTGCATCACCTCTAAAAACTACGGAAATACACGAGTATTAGAGAAACTTATGTGTCGCTCTAGTGGATTGTATGCAACCACTATTAGAGTCATTGAATCCAACCATGTCATAAATGACAATTTATGGGATCCTGATACATACAAGCTTTGGCACGACCGTTTGGGACATCCAGGTCGTGATATGATGCTCCGTATATTAAAAACTTCACACGGACATCCATTCTTCAAAACAAAAAGAAGTACGAACCAAACATTGGTCCAAAGAGTTACTTCTAAAGCACATCATTCGTTTTGCAAAGCTTGCTCTTTAGCAAAGGTAGGATCAAGACCATCCTATGCAAAGGACACTAAAGAAAATATACCATTCTTACAAAGAATACAAGGTGATATTTGTGGACCTATCCAACCAACTTGTGGACCATTTAGATATTTTATGGTGTTGGTTGATGCATCGACACGTTGGTCGCATGTCATGCTCTTATCCACAAGAAATGCTGCATTTGCTAAACTCCTAGCACAAATCATTAAGTTAAGGGCTCATCACCCTGATCATCCTATTAAGTCAATTTGTCTTGACAATGCTGAAGAGTTTACATCAAGAACCTTTGATGATTATTGCATGTCCATTGGGATTGAGGTCGAACACCTTGTCCCTCATGTACACACCCAAAATGGACTCGCAGAAGCTGCCATTAAAAGACTTCAAATGGTTGCCAGGGCATTGGTTATGCGCACCAATCTCCCTATTTCTGCTTGGGGCTATGCAATATTACATGCAGCTGTACTTATTCGTCTGAGACCCACTGCCACCTAACCCTTTTCTGCGTCCCAGATGGTGACTGGGTATGAGCCTCATGTCTCACGCTTACGCATATTTGGGTGTGCAGTCTATGTGCCAATTGCGCCGCCACAGCACACCAAAATGGGTCCTTAAAGACACTTAGGCCTTTATGTTGGATATGATTCTCCAAGCATTATCCTCTACATAGAACCCTTGACAGGTGATCTATTTACCGCTAGATTTGCGAATTGTCACTTTGATGAGACAGTCTTCCTGTCATTAGGGGGAGACAAGAACACTAATGTTCAACAGAAAAGACAGGAATTTTCGTGCTCTATCCCCACTTTGTCTCATCTTGATCCCCGAACCACACAATCTGAAATAGAAGTGCGGAGGATTCTCGATCTTCAGAATGTAGCAGAATCAATGCCTGATGCGTTTTCTGATATCACTAAAGTGACAAGATCACACATACCTGCTGCAAACGTACCTGCAAGGATTGATGTCCCTGAAACTAAAGGACATGACATCCCCTCTATTGGTGATGCAGTGGCTAGACCCATGGCTCCTGCCAGGAAGCGCGGGAGGCCCATAGGTTCGATGGATTCTCGCCTAAGAAAGAAAACGAGCTTGACACAAAAAATTCATTAATCATCGATACAAATAATCCATCTCATGAAAAAATTCTGAATTATGGTTATGTCCAAGAGATATCATTGGAGGACGCTCCAATGGTAGAACCAATTCCAGAGAATAGAGAGATCTCCATGAATTACACTAGTATACATGTAATTATGGACAAAATTTTATGGCTATTGATGATGGATTTGCATATCATATTACAAAAGGAATTATAGAATACGATGATATCGAACCTTGCTCCGTTGAAGAATGTCAACGAAGAGCATATTGGTCCAAATGGAAAGATGCGATCCAGACTGAATTGGATTCACTAACAAAGAGATAGGTATTTGGGTCTATAACACTGACACCACCAAATATAAAACTTGTTGGCCATAAATGGATCTTTGTTAGAAAGTGTAATGAGAAAAATGAGGTTGTTAGATACAAAGCCTGCCTTGTGGTGCAAGGTTTCTCACAATGCCCTAGAATCGACTACGAGGAGACATATTCTTCCGTAATGGACGTTATAACGTTCCGCTATCTTGTCAATTTGGTAGTTTCTGAAAAACTTGACATGCAGCTCATGGATGTGGTTACAACATATCTCTATGGGGAACTAGATTCAGAGATATATATGAAGGTTTCAGATGGACTTCAATTACCCAAATCAAGTGGCTCTAAACCACGGAGCGCGTTTTCAATAAAATTAAAACGCTCACTATATGGATTGAAACAATCCGGACGGATGTGGTATAACCGTCTAAGTGACTACTTGATTGGGAAAGGATATGTTAACAATGAAATATGCCCTTGCATGTTCATTAAAAGGACAAGATCCGGATTTGCAATTATAGCAGTTTATGTCGATGACATGAACCTAATTAGAACTCTAGATGAGTTAAAAGAAACTGCTACATATTTGAAATCTGAATTTGAGATGAAAGATCTCGGGAAAACACGGTTTTGTCTCGGAATAGAACTCGAGCACCATAATGATGGGATTATGACCCATCAGTCAGCATATACTCAAAAGTTACTAAGGCGCTTTAATGAAGATAAAGCAAAGCCTATGAGTACTCCCATGATCAACCGTAGTCTTGAGCCCATGAAAGATCCTTTCGTCCAAGGGATGAGGACGAAGATTTATTAGAGGCTGAAATACCATATCTAAGTTCGATAGGCGCATTATTGTATTTAGCTCAATGCACGAGACCGGATATCTCATTAGCAGTAAACTTGTTAGCTCGACATAGTTCTGCGCCAACACGCCGCCATTGGATTGATATAAAGACAATCTTTCGATACCTAAAAGGTACGATTGATATGAGCTTGTTTTATCCCTACAGAGAGAAAAGAAATGTGAACGCCTGCAACACTATCCATAGTGACCGACGTTCTCCTCCTCCCCTCCATCAAAATAATAGTGATGTTCTGACGGGCTTTGTTGATGCAAGATATCTCTCTGACCCTCACAAAGGTCGCTACCAAACAGGTTATGTCTTTACCATGGGAAGCACCGTGATATCTTGGAGATCTACAAAACAGACTCTTGTTGCTACTTCATCAAATCATGCAGAGATTATTGCACTACATGAAGCCGTGCATGAGTGCATATGGCTAAGGTCTGTAAATAGATACATTCGAGGAACTTGTGGTTTGAAATTTACCACAAATGAACCTACATGCATTTACGAGGATAATGCAGCTTGTATTGAGCAAATGAAATTAGGTTTCATCAAAGGTGATAATACCAAGCATATATCGCCGAAATTCTTCTACAATCAGCAACAACAAACACTTCTAAATATTGAAGTAAATCAAATCCGATCAGAAGATAATATAGCTGACTTATTTACTAAGTCACTACCAAAATCCCCTTTCGAGAAACATGTAAGGAGCATCGGATTGAGGAGGATATCCGAACTCCCACGATCTTCAAGGGGAGTCTAAATCAGGGGGAGTATCCAGAAACATACTTCACACTCAACGCGCGTTGTGCTCTTTTTCCCTTTCGACCAAGGTTGTTTTTCCCACAGGGTTTCATTACTTGGCAAGGTTTTTAACGAGGCAACTTCGAAGCGCACCACCAACACAATACTACTGAACATGAAATATCCAAGAGGGAGTGTTGTAGTATAAATGTATAATACTATGTATGTCCATATCATGTAACAAATACGTAAAGTATTTAGATAGGTACTTGAGTGTATAAACATAGGTACTTGAGTGTATGAAGACTTACGTAACATGCTTTACCAAGGGGCAACAAGCATGGCAGAAAATCATCATCAAGATGGTTATCATTTTGGTTTTCTCTTTGAGCTTTCACACTACAAATGTATCTCTATAAATACCCCATTGTATGAGATGAATAAACACACTTGAAATCTTCATTCTCTCTGAAATATTACTCTCTCTTACTGTGTGTCAATTTAGCTTGTTCTCAAACAAAGAAAGCATTCACCTGCAATAATCTTTGAATTTTGTGAGGAGCTTATTGAGTGTACCTTGTGAAGCAAATATCTGTTTCCCATCACTTGAATTATGAGATCTCTTGGAACTTCAAAGGAAACTGACTGGAAAAACAGAAAAAATTCTCTTAGTAACAACCTTCTATTCGTTAATGATACGATCAAAAAGATAGTTCATGACTGATTCCTTCTATCTGGCCTAGATCCAAGTTTGATAAATTTCATGGTTAATCCCTTACTGTAGAAGTTGTCAGTGCAACTAAGACCTGGAATCAAAGAAAGCCTCCTCTTTACTACCTGCTAATCCCTTGAACATGCTCACGAGTAAGTTCAGAATTGGTAATTTTCTGGTACATTTTCCCCAACTTGTTCATCATCATCATCATCATCATCATCTTCAAGCATGACTTGTTCAAACCACAGAGTCATTACTCTGAATTGATGTTTGACCCTTTTAAGCCTCCTGTGAAGTTCCCGAACATACACACACATCAATTGAATATTGAACTTGGAAGAACCAGCACAATCGAACCACATCAGACGTATGAAGACAGAACAAAATGAACCTGTGGCAAAGAAATAGTTATATCATTCAGATTAACTGCTGCTTTATGAAAAGGCTGACTGCTATCAGCAAATTCTTTTTGTCATAGCTTTGAATATGTAGTATTTCCAGAAAACGGTTCCGATACATAAGCATGCTTCTTGGTCAATTTATTTGCTGGTTTACCATCTTTAGTACCAAATCTAAAAACCTGAAGTAAGAATATAACCAACGAATTGAAGTGAAGAGAGTTAACCTGAACCCACTCTAATGGAAGCATATGCTTCCATTTCTTGTTAACATGCCATCGAGGATGAAGCAATATCAGAATCCAGATAAAGTGCAAGCCGATGAAGTTTGACACTGAAAAATGAATGGGGAAATATATCATGAATTTCTACATAAAATTAACTTTCAGGTTTCTAGTTCCCTACACTTGAAATTATTATTACATTTTGAAATTAGAAGCATTCAAATCTATGAATACAATCCAATTACTGTTTAGCAACTTGATTCTTATATAAGGAACCTTCTGACTATGGTCTAGTGCCGAGTAACAAATGTCTTTTTTCCACTATCATCAACTTTGATGGCTGCAAGTCTCTCCAAGGTTATGCCTGCTGCAAACGGATTAACAAAATTGCTACAATATTGAAGACATAAGGATAAAAAAAATGAGGAGGATCAGGAGAGAAATATAGTTTTCTTTTTACCTGTCAAGATCCTCATATCTAATGTGAATTTTTGAAATCGAAAGAGCATTTGTTATCAGTTGTAAAGAAACAGCTTTCATATGGTTTTATTGACGCAAGAGTGGCTCTATTGTGCTGTAGTATGCTTCTTGAACAGATCCTTGGATTGCTTTGTTCTGTGAAGGGAATGGTAGCTTTTATTAACCATTGAATTAGATAATGATGTGAAACAAAAATAGGATCTCAGCAAGGATTTTTTTAGGCCTGTAAAGTACTCATAGGATTTTCAAAAGTGAAGCTGATGGATGAGAAATGGGGAAAATAAACTATAGCAAACAAATATAATGATGCTAAATTAAAAAACCTAATAATACCAAAAAAATAAAATAAAAAAGAAGATATTTTCAACTATGAATACAATATCAAACATAACGCTAGTACTGTATTATCTTCTTGCTTAGTATTCTGAAGCGTCTATTTCCTGATGACTAAGATGGAACAGAGAGATACTATGCAGCCTCTCAACTTGCTCCTACCAGCATGCGCTCACATTAATGCCTCTATGTAAATAAAACCACCTATTTTGTATCATCACTATCTGGTAAGCAAGTAAAATATATCCTTCCTAAAGAAGCTATGTGGCAGATTGCTGCAATATTAGATTGTCAGACAGGAAATACTCTAATGTGTTGGTACCCTTTCTGTCATCTGTCTAAGAGTAAATTTCTGAACTAAACCCCATTAGATAAAACCTAATTTGCTTGTATATTGTTGTAACATCAACTTTATGTTGGTGAGCATTCTCAGCAGATATTCTGATATGCTAACATAATCAATTGAGTAGAGTCATTTTTTCGTTCTTCTTTAATCAGACCTCATGAAACCAACAATTAAATTGCAACTACTTTAGAAGAACAAATCCTGTCAAGCAAACTAGGCTAGAATTAAGCTGTTTTAAGTGTCAAACACATCAAATTCAGTAACCATAAACAGTATTTCAACTCAAATTCTCGTTAATCAAAATATGTGGACCTATCAATTTAATATGATCAAGGAAAAAAATGGATAGAGAAAGAAAGAGACATGTCAACATTAATACCTGGGCATCATACATGTCAACCCCACTTTCCTCTTCCAATCAATTAGTCAAATCCCAAACTGTAGAAGAAATAATATCCCTAAAACATCAATTCATGTGTGTGTAAAGATAAATCAGTGAATAAATGGTGAATTTACTATGAAACTTTCAAGAGTTCAAGAACAATTACAAACAGCCAGACTAAAAATTCATAGGAAAGCATTATAACAATCTTAGTGAACTCAAGGAAAAAATTTCAGGAACTCAAATATACCCACCTCTTTTCCATCTATCTGATTTAACTTGATCACATTGATCTCCACTAAAAATCAGACGATTAGATTTAGTCATTCTCTGCTCAATTCCCTCTCCACTGACCTTCAGCAGGACACTGTTTTAACAGCCTTTTTGTTCCCCTCGGCACAGTTTTCAACGCCATCACTACATTCTAATATATAATCCAATTAACATTAAAATGATAGAAAGAACGACAATGCCTAGGTAAACCATCTCTTTATAATCAAGCATCACCTCCTACAATTACATCAATCTGAAACAGAGACTGAACATTCTCTGAACAAATTCATTCAACAACACCCAGCAGCACTCTTTAAATTTCACTAACAACATCAGCTGAACATAAATACCTGAATTCAAAACATTTCCAAATTATGATACCTCATTGCTTCCGATATCTGCAAAAAAAAAAAAAAAAAAATATCATCTGCCCTTGTCAAACTATCCAGCCTCACTCAAAAACAACTACGAAGTTTACACTCAATCTAGAATTATTGCATTAGCGCGCACACACAAAACACGAATCAAGAAGGAAAAAACAACACTAAACAGACTACAATCACATAACCCGTAGCCCTAGAAAAACAAACAGTTTATTTTAATCATCAATCTAATGACATAATTTTAAACAAAAATAACAAACCTGAATGAAATCAGCACACCGAACCAACACCAAATAACAGAATCAGGAACAGTGCAAAAAAAAAAAAAACAACCCAGATACTCCTTTGCATAGAACCTACAGAATCAAAACCAAAAACAACTATCACCAGTCGGGCACCCAAAAAAAAAAAAAAAAAAGACCATATTTCTGAAATTACCTAAAATCGTCACCTTCAACCTCCTCCAATCAATCACTCAAATCGCAAACTGGAGCACGAACAATACCCTTACAAAATGGAAACCCAAGTCAATTGAAAACCAACCACAGCAGAAAACCCAAGGAAACCTATAAACCAAAGACACAAATGAAAAACCAACCCAAATGGAAGCCGGCAGAGCTATCCAAAACGCAGATCTTCTTCCTCCTCACAGCAAAACCGAAACAACCACTCTCTCTGGCTCTCTCTCTCTCTCTCTCTCTCTCTCTCTCTCTCTCTCTGTGTTTCGACCCTGCTTTCTCTAGAAACCACGAATCAAATCTACACAAATTTGACTTGACCATAGAAGGAAGGCATCCCGCAGATTATGATTAGTTAACCGGCCACCTAATTCCTTCTGCGTGGCTGGATTCTACTTTTTTTTAAATGTCCTACTACTGTCCGAGCTTTCCGATCAACCAATCCCCTATTTCAAGGGCATCCCCTTGTTACTCACTCCGCAGCGCATATCTAAAGCTCTCACTCCTCATAGAAAGGGTCATATTCAAAATCAGGTTCTTACGCGCCATAGTTAATAGCATTGATCTCATGGCTTAGATAGTAAGTCCCTCTTGAAGCATTCTTCTTGAAACTCTGTTCTTTCTTTAATCATCTTTTCATAATTGGAAGCCTCAGTAACAAGATCCCCATAGTCTTTAATCCTCATAGCATTACGATGCATTCCGATCTCATTATTTAGACCTTTCAGCCCAATTCTGCATACTTGTTGATTATCCAACGGGTCAACACAACGAGCTTACATCTTTGGAGAAAGAGCGCAGCGTTTTCACTGGTTCGTTGTCGCATGTGACTCAGATCTTCTATTTGTAACAGCTGCTTGAGTGCTTCCAAACCGAGCATGGAAAAGGGTTTCCAACTCATTCATCCCAGATAGGGGCTCCAAACTTCTATACCATTCAAAGGCTAACAAGGTTGGAAAAAGCTTCAATTTTTGATCACTGCATTACCACATTGATTGGTAAATTGAGCAATGTGTTCCATTGTTACTCTTCTTGAAAAACGTAAGCCCAACCCTTACATTTTCTTGCTTTTCTTTGTTGAACCCTCTATGGTCTACCCTCTTTCTCGATATCCTAATCCTAGCGTTCGTTAGCAGAAGTAGAGATAGGGGGAGATAGGATTTTGGAAAAAAATTATGTGAATTTTACAGAAGCCGCTATAAAGGGAAGAAGCACATCCTGCACCTTCACCTACGAAGCGCTACGCTCTTGCTAACGAAAGACTACTTTCCAAGCGAACTACTGAAGGCAGACTACCGGGAGTGGGAATAAAGCTCCAGCCCTTAGCCTTGAACTCCTTTATCGAACCAAAGAAGGGGTGAGGGAGAGATGGCTTGCTTACTCACCTAGTAGCGTATGTTGGCGGCAAGGAAGGAGGCATTGGAAAGACTAGACCATACTAAAGTAAAGAGGCATTCGGGAAGCTACTAGTTGCTTCTGGTGTAGCTTATAGAAGGCTGACTGCTACATAGAGAGATCCATATATCAGTCATGAGCGATAGCGAAGCCTAGAGAGGCGGAAGCAGTAGCTTATAGGACTAAGCCGAGCCAATACGATAGTCGGGAGAAGGAAGTGAGACCAAGTCGAGCCACTAGTGGAATGGCGAAGGAAGCCTACTATACGTATACTGGATTAGTAACCGGTGAAATAAAAAATAAAATAAGGAAATTTCAATGAACTATTAAGCAGTGTGATTGATCAGACAAGTACCAAGGGCTTTCGGTAGACTTCTTTCATTTCCGAATTAGCTTGCGAAAAGTCCTTGCATTAGTATGAGTTCGTTGCCTACGTAAGGGCAATCCATCTTGATGACGAAAACAGACGGGCAAAACCGCCATTTCATTTCGAAGAGTGACAAATAGTGATGAACAGTGTACAGTGCTAACCGAGCTTTAGTATATGGAGAATGTATTCTCTTGTGTTGGTTGTGATAGCTAGAGCAGGGACCAAGTAGTCCTATGTATAGGCTTAGGTTATGTTCCTTCCCATAAAGGTTTTCCTAAACCTTTCAGCAATAGGAACATACTCCTGATTCATATACAGATTCTTTATTGAACCTAGTGTAATGAGGTATAGCCAACGATATAAGTTTTCTCTCAATGAACTAGGAATCATAATTGAAACATCATCGTTAAGTCCAATTGCATATTCTGTACTTAAGAGCAACAAGTTGCTGTGACTTAAGTTGATATTGATACGTCCACTAAATCTTACAGTCTCTCACTTGGACTATCAATGTTCAATATGACAAGAATGTTACTGAAATCAGATATAGCAATCATGAAGTGCGTGCTGGACCAACCATGAAGTCCAACTTGAAGTGTACGTTAGACCAGCCATGAAGTCCAACTTATTTCAATGCTCAGTCAATTTGCAATTGACTTCAACAGATGAGAAAACAAATGCTTAACCAAGCATTAGGCACCTCAAAATCATGAAGAAATAATTACAGATCACAGTAGCCATCTTCATGTACATGAAAATATACTCAAATGAAAATGTAACAACATAAATGAGGTCCTCATGTAGGATTCAATAGCAGAATCAAGAATAAATAAAACTTGCTTACTGATACAAAATTCAAGTTCCAACTGACTCATCATAGTCACTACAAGAAATCATGTCATCAGCGAGGAAAACATCTGCGACGATTAATAATTCTTCGTAGAAAGTTGGATTATGTGAGGAATAGATAGTCGTTGCCTGTTTAAGAATGTGTGAGGAAGTATCCCTCACAAATTCTCATTTTGAGCGAGGAGTTTTGTTGTTCCTTGATTATGATGTAGCAAGAATTGGTGCCAAAATTTTAAGCCAAAAATTCCTCACAATTAATTTTAAATTCATCACAAATCTTTGGCGGCTTTTTTTTTTATGCCAAAATCTTTGGCGGCTTAAGATGGCGCCAATTTAAAAATATTTTACAAGGAAAGATACACATTCCTTGCTGAAAACCCCTAAAATTATATAATTTAAAAAATAAATAAATAACCAAAATTGCACGATAGAACTCTCTACACCAGTTCTCTCTTACATACTGGACTCTTCGATCACCTCCACCATCTTAATCGCTCCACCGCCAATCCCTTCTCTTATCACTAGTGACCACTTTTGATTGCCGGCGACCACCTTTGATTGCCGGATATCACCTTCAATTGTCCATGACCACCATCGATTATCTACAACAACCGACCCACTGCATTGTACCTACTCGAAGATCAATTCGTCATCATCCAATTTCAATTGTTTTCATCTTTCCAAATATAACCCAACGTAGGTATATGGTTTAATCTTTCTCTTCCATGTATCTCAACTTAATTCTCACTTGCTTTAACTATATTATGGTTTAGCTATTTTTTGTAGTTTGATTTTGTTTTATGACTTGAATCTGGGTTTTGAGTATTTCAATTGTTTTTTCAGGTTATCGATTAAAATAATTCCTCACTTAGGTTTAATTTTCAATACTATTTGGGGGTTTTAGGTTTTTGTTTGTCTTGAATTGACTATATTTGATTGAAATAGGTCCAATTTATGAATCCAAAGATGGATAGTGCCATGTGTTGATTGCATTGATGAAATATATATCATACATATAAATTATGAGTTAGGGGTAAGTAGTTAGCGTTTATTAATTTCTCTCAGCCTTAGTGTTTGAGTTGCTTTTGGGTATAAATTGTTTTTGCTTGCTGTTATTGTCTTGTGATTTGGTGTTTGTTCAATTTGTTTGTTCTGTTGTTTAATGATTTCTTCTCTTTGTGCATTTGGAGATCCTTTTTCATCATCAACTACTTTACTCTACTGAACTTTTTCAATTTTTTCTTGACTTTACTTTTCTGCAATTGCTGTAATTTCTTCCATTGTTTGCTGTCTATAACTCATTGAACTTTCATGTGATCTCTTCTCACCAGTGAAATATGCACCTAATAAATATAGCATAAGTTAATTATCAAGAATAGAAGTATGAAAGAAGGCCTTAAGATTGAATGATAATGAGGTTATTAATTGATTAGCTAGATAGGTAATGAGGACTAGCTAGAGAGAAGTTTCCCACATGTCATTATACTCTAGTAAAATTTGAGACTGCATGTATAATGCATTTGCTTCAAAGTGTATATAATATAATACTCTAGCAAACTTCTGATTGAGGATGCCATTTGTTGTACTAATTCTATTGTGGCTTATGTATCTAATTCTTTCTTGACAGGTGGTTTCCGTTCTTGTTGAGTAAAGCTTGTTGTAATGCCTATGGAAATCTTAAAGCAACATTTCTTATTGCAGTGGTGAGTTATGAGTAACACAGAGAAGTTCATATATCTAGACATCAGCTACTTTTGTTTGAGAATCTTGTTGGTTAGTTTGTTCATGCACTTTAGTTTGGTACTTCATGTCTGGTAGTTCAGTTTGTGGTGTAGAAGAGTAGGAGATTTTGTTCTTGTAATGTGGATAGAATGTGTTACAAAATAAGCCATGTTGGTTTTCCAAAACTATACTTTTATTTCGGCATAAATTTTGGTTGTTATTTTCAAATATCTTCCAATAATGACTTCATCTGAGCTTTATTACTTAAAAATAGACACCCCAAGATTTGTTACAAGAAATTTTTGTCCAAAACAAAACAAATTTGAACTCTGAACTCCATCTAGAAGAGAGAAAAGTTTTACTAAAATTCTGCAGAAACTGCAGTACCACCCTCTTTGGAATTTATTTTAACCAACTTACTGGCCTCCAAATGTTCTGAAATTTTGACATGTTTCTGTTTTGTCAGTTAACAAAGGATTGGAAAGTTTCATCTTATGCTGTTGTAAAGTGAGTTTTTGGTCTTTTTCCAAGTTTGGTCTGTAATTGAGAAAGTTCTAGAATTTTGAACGTATCTTCTTATTTTCTGTTGAGATTTGAACTCCCATTTGAATCAATGAACCTATGATTTTTATTTATATTGAATTTGACATTCCAAATGGTTGTTTCAAGACTGATTTCAAGTCAATTGGATTTAAAATGAATTTTTGGTGAATTTATAAAGAAGATAGTGTTACTACTCTTTAGTTTTGACCTTTAGAGATGCTCCAATGTAATTGAGAAATTGTGCATTTCTTGTTGATGTAGTAATATTTTGAAGATCATCTAAAAGTGCATGATTTTAAGAGGCTGATCTTTGATTGAGTGCTTTTTTAAGAGCATAACACCTCTATATTAAACTTGGCCTCTTCTTCCTAGTTATAACTAATTGCCTTGACTAACAACCAAATGAGGGTCCATAGATCTAACACAATTTTCTCCATGTATGGTACATATATATGTGTGAGTGTATTCTGTCTAGCTCTAGGTGTCACTAGTAGATAGATATACTCTTCTGAATATATATGACTTCAAAAGACTGATGAGAACGAGATTAAGATGGAGGCTAGGGAGTAATAATTGAGCTTTTGTATTATCTGCAAACTAGATATTCATGTATCTTCATTATGTCATCATTTTTTAGCTTAATGTACTGACAGGTGTATAAGTTTTCTTTCCAATTTAATTACTATCATTTAGTAACACTTATTTCTTTGACTAACTATATCATCATTTTTTTCCCAGGACATTGACGATATTTAACAACATTAGTCCAAAGAACTTGTTGTGTTTGCGTGTTTTTTTAAGATCAGTTATTCAAATCTTAATAATTAAATATAAACGTACTATGATAAGGAAACTTTTATTTATTTACATCTTCATTTAGAAACATATGTATAGGTGTTTTACAGTTTACTTAAGAAAACTAATCATGCTTTGCTTGTAACATGAATATGATAACTTGATAAGTGATGCTTGTAACATGAATTCATGGGGGTAAGATTGAAATCATGGGTTCAAATCACTATGGGGGTAGGAGTGAAATCCTTTGATTCTATTTAGAAAAATAAGATAAAAGAAAAAAAACATGAATTAAAAAAAAAAAGATAGTAATGGCTCTAATATTTCTGAAAACTTAGATAACTCATGTTTATTACATGAATCTGAAAACTTATTAGAGATGTGAAAAATGTTCTTTAAGATGCATATAATAAACTGTAATATAGATAAGTAATGCCTCTATAATATTTCTGAAAACTTAGGTAATTTATGTCTATCACATGCATTTGTTCTTATGCCAATTAAACTACTAAAATGCATATAATAAACTGCATGTTGGTTATTACATATCCATATTGATCCTTTCAATCTTGTTTAGATTGGAATTAGGTTAAGATGGAGGGAATGAATACTTGAGCAGGACAAATCAGTGAAGAGTATAAAGTAGGGGTTAGATCTTTTATAGAGGTTGCAAAACATCATGTGAATGAGAGGAATGAGACAATATGTCCCTGCATGGGGTGCTTCAATAAACGTTGGCAGCCTCTTCATGTTGCTCATGTCTATTTGCTGCATTATGGAATGTCAATTGCATATATGAAATGGATTGATTATGGAGAACATGGAGATACATTGACCACCAAGGGTGATGAGCTAATTGACGAACCCAATAGTTTATTTGACATGATGTTTTTTTCACCGTGTTCTAGCTCCACAACCATCTCCACTTTCTCATGCATGTGTGACTAGACCCCCTCAAAAGCGCACAACTTAGTGCCCCACAAGTTTGAATTCAGGTTGAACTTCCATATTCATATTAGAACTTTCATAGAAGGTTTGTTTGTTTATTGGTTTTAGTTTTGAATGACTATAATGCATTGTTAACGCTTCATTTATTTGATATTAGACTTTTTTTGAGGTTGATCTCCATCATCCAAAAGTTCTTGAATATGTGGATGGAATAATGGCTACATCATACACTCAGTTTAAATGGAGATTGCATCATCACTGCAAGGAGAGTGGAACATATGAACGGGCATAAGACAAGTTGCTTGACCTAGACCTTTGGAATAGTAGACCTCTAGAGCATTGGCATTGGTTGTGCGATAATCTTTATAGCAATGATGGATATATGGTGTGTACTATTATACTTCATTACATATTCATAGATTGTGCTCTGATTATTGAAAAAAATGAATTCATATGAAAATCTGATGCTTATATTGTTTCATTAGTAAAGGAGGTCTGTGCTACTAATGCTCAAAACCGAGATCAACAAGAAAGTACCCATCGGGGCGGTGCAATGCCATTTATTTAGTATGCTTTGCAAGCAGCAAAGGTAATTAAATAATAGTGGCTCGTGTGGCATTCTATTACGATAAACTCTTACATATTGAATTGTATGTTTTTTCAAGTGTAGGAAGGTGGTAAGCCTGTATAATTTATAGACAATTATGAAAGGACAAAATTCTGCTTACTACTCTATACTTTTAAGAGTTCATCATTTCAGTCCCTGCACTTATAATTTAATCAGAAAAGTCCTTGCACTCTCCAATTTCATCAAATCGATCCAATCCGTCACTATTCCGTCAATTTTCGCTGTTAAAATGCTGACGTGGGACCTTCTCACAAGGAAAATTCCCAAACTACCCATCGCTAGGCAGCCCGCCAACGCGTTAGTGTTGTTAATGCAGATGGGTAGTTTGGAAATTTTCCCCAAAAATTGACAGAATGGTGACGGATTGGATCGATTTGATGAAATTGGAGAGTGCAAGGACTTTTCTGATTAAATTAGAAGTGCAGGGACTGAACTGATGAACCTTTGAAAATACAAGGTAGTAAACAGAATTTAATCCATTATGAAAACATGTATCAGGATGCAGAGCATAAATGGGTTAGTGAGGCTAAATGAGTGAGACATGTAAGTTATCAATCAATATCTTAGTTCAAATATAAGTTTTATAAAATAAAAATTGAAGATTTAGAATTCAAGTCTGTGATTTGAATCTATATGTATACATAGTGCCAACGCTGATTGAATTATATAAGTACAATGTCTTATATCTAGATTTGTATTTTAGAAAGTGATGTATATAATCATGTCAAGTATAGTGCATTATGTCTAGTCTGACTTTGTTAATATCTAGGGTGTGTGTGTGTGTATACATATAATCATATCATTCTTTTTATTGCTGGAGAAAATGAAGTAGAAAAGGGAAGATGTCAAGGCAAAGCTCATTCAAGAGGCACTAGAAGGTACTCCTATTGAATCAATAGAAGTGGCTTTGAATGATGATTGCAATTATGGTTGAGGAGTGTGGGAGAAAAGGTGGCAAGGTTCAAGGTGTAGGTGCTTTCCCTCGCTTGGATATCTCGTCTTCTTCTTCAATGCCAATAAATTCTGAGCGGAATGAGATGAAAGGTAATCTAGAAAAGCTTACATCCACTGTAAGTTGCTTGGAATCTGAGAATGCGAAGTTGAAATCTATGTTGCGAGCAATATTTAGCAAATTTAATGTGAGTGATGACATTAATTGTGATGCTGATGATAGCTATGCTCGAGGAACTGACAGTATTGAAGGAACTGATGACTTCTCTAATGACTAGCTTGGTATGGAGGGTTAGAGTGCCTTGGGTTTTATGAAAATTTAGGAATTATCTTTCTCATATGTAGTTAAGGAACTACTTAGTCCTGAATAATCGGTTCTAGGTTATTTTATTTTGGATCCTTTTGGAATTGCAATTACTGAACAATAATATGTTGGTGACCAGCCAAAATTTAATATAATTTTGTAGGTTTTATAAGTCATTTGCATTTTCCCTTTGTCTCTAAAATGAACAAGCATAATTTTAATTATGACGAATACACATTCCTTGCAATGTCTAATCTATGAGGAAATGTGTTCCTCACATTTATTAATTTATGAGGAATATTCGTCCCTCGCAATTATAAATCTGTGAGGAATCTTCATTCCTTGCAATTATTAATCTGTGAGGAATCAACATTCCTTGGGATTATTAATCTGCGAGGAATTTTTGTTTTTGGCAATTAATATTCTGCGAGGAACACATATTCCTCGTAATTAATAATCTGCGAGGAACACATATTCCTCACAATTAATAATCTGTGAGGAAATCTAAAATCCTCTCATATAGTAATCCGTGAGGGGGTTTAAGCTTGGAAAATTTGCGACGCACGAGTTTACTCGCTCATTAGTTTAAGCGAGGAATTTGGACATTTTGTGAGGAATTCCATTTGTCATATTTCTTGTTTTCTCTTGTAGTGAGTTATGCAGATCTACAACTTATATTCAACATTCTTGAAACGTTTCTGAATTTTCAAGCTCATTAATATATGCAGACAATCTATGATGATAAGAACTTTGAAAAAACAAGCTTCCAAAGATAAATTTTACTTAAAATGGATTTAAAGTTTTCAACTACTAAAAACATAAATTCAAAACTAATGTGTTCAGAGAAGACTCCCACTTATTCTGTGTCACGCCCCGAATTTCGAATAATAAATCCAAATCTGAAACATGAATACAACTAAACAAATAACGTCCTGCATTTTTTCTCAAAACCAACATCTCACAAACCATAATACAAACTACGTAGCAACTATCTCTCGAGTTAATTATTACAATACTAACATAAATACAAAGTTATGCTCAAAAGATCGAGTCTACAAAACACACCAAAATAGACCAAGTACTGGTCTCAACCCTGCTGCCCTACGCAGCTCGCTCACCACCCTGATTATCCTGACCTGCAGGATTATCCGCTACACCATTTGAATAGTGTACCGGGATTGCAATAACACAAAACCCGGTAAGCTTTCTGAAAGCTCGTGTGAGTAAATAAGAATGAACGGTTGATTTATTAGACCACAACTCATTTATCTCAAGTAAACATCCAACAATCTCAACAACCACAAGCAACATCAATCCAACACGCATGAAACAACATGGAACACATTTCCACAATCACCAAATCACAACTCTCGCCACTTTGGCACCTAATCACAACTATCGCCACTTTGGCCCCACGTTAGAGCTCTAACTACCTCGTTACCTCTGACACCTTGGCCCAGGGTCAAGTAACGGCACCTCCAGGTCACTCAGTAACCCGCGAACTTTGGACCATTTCATGTCCTCAGAACAATATATCCCCGTTATTATTTAATTGTCGAACTTTGGACCTCCCTGTCCTCAGAACACATACACTCCGGTTATCATTAACCAAAGATCCTTGGACCATTCGATCCTCAAAATCCTACGTTTCTCTACTTTCTATTCAACTCACAAAATCAACATGCTTATCACCAACATTTATCAAATATTAACAACATAATAAAATCATACTATCAACAATTATCAACAACATATTATCACAATTTCACACCTCAATGTCACACCATTCAATATATAATCACTTAAATATATATATACGTAACCATCCACACAGGAATGATCACTAATACCACTATAGTTCACACGATGCAAAATCAAGAAATTCATTTTTAATATACTTGAGAACACATTTCTTAAAACCATTTTCTCACACATAACAAATAAATTGGGCAATTAAGGAAATTCGGTTCTTAAATGAACCAAGTGAGATTTACTCACCTCTAAAATCCCGCTGTGTCTTCTTACAGCCCAAAATACGATTCACAATCGTCCGCTAACAAATCCGTCAAATACCTAATCAAAACGATAATTAACTTAGCGTATAATTTCAAAAACACACTTATATGAAGATCCAACGGTCGGATCTTCACCCGTGACCACACAAGGTCACCGGGACAGTCCTACGATCATTATATCAAAACTAGAACTCTATCGGACGGTCCAAACTTCATAGATCACAAATCGAGCGATCGAAATCAATCGAAATCGTAAGATTCATAACTAATTCATACGATATCCAAAATTCACATGCTATATATCAAAATGATCGTATCGACATGTAGAATCTAAAAATGAGCAGAAACTACTCATGGTACCCCCGGAGGTGGCCGGAAAGGGCCGCCGGAGTTTAGGGCAGAGCCGCCGCCGACCACCACCAATGGTGTCGGGTCCGAGCTTATCCTCTTCGTTTCATCATTTTGAGCAACTTTCATAACTAACACGAAGTGAGAAAACGAGTGGAAGTGGTCGAAAATACCTAAAAACAGTCCGGTTTGTCGGAAAACCGAAATTTTCCGATAGTTGCTCCATTCGACGTCAAAAGCTTCACTTATGGTCTGGGTCTTTTTGCTGCGTGTTCTACTCCTTAATACGAGTTCAACGAGATAAAGAACTCAAGTTTTCGTGGCCGGAGCTAGGAGAAATCGCCACTGGTTCGTTTTAGGGCTCGGATTAAGTTTTGAGTTCCACCGCCGTGTAGCCGCCACGAGAGGGGAAACCGTGACCACCAGTCGACTCACAGGAAGGAGTAGAGTCGATCTGGGCTTTGTTTCACCTCAAACGGTGGCCGGAGCTGTGAGAAAGAGGCCGGCGAAAATTTTCTCTGTTTTGGAGCTTGGACGCGCGCACGAGAGAGAAAATGAAGATGATGAACAGTGCACCGACTGAAAATGGAAACCCATTTTCGGAAACTTTCCATTTATATATATACCCAAATTGGCAACGTTTCTAAATGCTATAACTTCTTCGTACGAACTCCGATTCTTGCGTTCCGCATATGCACGAACTCGTATCGACGAGCTCTACGACTTTCGTGAATGAAGTTTCCTCAAATTCCTTACGTATAAATAAGTCAATTTTAATAACCCTAAATAACGTTAAATTTCGATACTAAAATCATTCGAAACCAAATTTCTCAAATAACGACATTCGAATCACACTCACAACTCATAATTCATATAATTTGAGAAATATTGAATTACGAAATATTTAACTGAAATTTCGGGTCTTCACATTCTGCCCAGTCAAGAGTTTCTAAAACACCCATGTTTTTGACATATACCTAAAAAGGTGCTAGTGGAATGTCCTTTGTGAGGGGATATGCAAGCTGAGCCAGAGTGCAAATTTTAATTATATCAATTTCATTGTTTCTCACACTTTCTCTGACTGCATAGTACTTCACATCTATATTCCTTGAGACTGTTGACCTTTTATTGTTCTTAGCAAAGAATGATGTAGCTGCATTGTCACAATAAAGCTGTAATGGCCTTTCAACTGAATATCCACAACCTTTATTGCATTTATGAAGTTTCTCAGCCATAAAGCTTGTCCATCATGAGTAGCCACATACTCAGCTTGCATAGTTAAAGTAGCTGTTAAAGACTGCTCTAACAGTTCTCCAAGATTTTGCACCTCCTACCAATACATAGATATAGCCTGAAGTGGATTTTAAATCATCAATGCAACCTTTGTAGTCTAAATCTGTATACCAGCACAAAATTTTTTGTTCTTTGTAGTTACCTGAGTACCTTCTTGCCTATAACCCAATGCCCATTCCCAGGATTAGGTTGATACTTTGCCAACACACCAACTGAAAAGGCAATGTCAGGCCTTGTGCATACTTGAGCATGCATTAAACTCCCAACCAGTCTTGTTTGTGGCCTTTTGTCCATATCTTTTCTTTCTAATGAGTTTTTAAGACATTGCCCTTAATGTAGTCGATCCTTTTTTGACATTGGTCATTCACCAGCTTTACATGTTTCATTGCAAACCTCTTAAGTACATTGTCAATGTAGTTTCTAAAACCTTATCTCACAAACATCTGATTCTGTTTGCATGGAAGATGTCGATGAGATGGCTATGCGCCTGGCTGCCTCTCTAGGATTGGAGGATGCACGTAGTCCGGTGGATCTGTGACCTCCTCGTGGAGAAGGATTGCGTCGAACTTAGACATATCTAGTTGGGAAGCTTTTGACAGCCAAAGCTTTTAATAAGAGATCTTTTATGGGGATGTGTCGGCGAGCATGGAGGTTGAATGGCTGCTACACAGTCCAGGAGCACGATGATCGCTTTCTATTTACTTTGTCGGACCCTACTATTCGTAACCGGATCCTTCGGGGCGGTCCATGGGGTTTGATAAGGCTCCGGTGATGTTGGCACCATATGATGGAGTTGGAGCAATTAAAGATGTGCCGCTCACCAACCTCAGCTTCTGGATAAAGGGCGGGGTCTGCCGCCTGCTTTTCACATTGATTGCTACCTTAGCAAGATTGGCAGCGCCATGGGTAGATTTGTTCAGAAGGATACCATATAATTTGATGCAGGAAGAATCCGGATTAGGGTTAATTTGGATCTGATGCAACCTATTATTTTTTGGCGAAGCTTCACCGTGGAGGATGGTATTGTGGTGGATCTGGACTTCTTTTTGAGAACCTGTATGGTAGATGCAGGGACTGTGGTGTGGTAACTCATGTTGGTCTACTATATTCGGGAACCCGGTTGCTAGAAGAGATGAAAGCTGATGCTCCCTTCTCGCATTGAAACCTGGAACGTGCTTTGAATCAAGTGGATGTCACGCTGCATGCAGGGCTAGTGTTGGTCTTTAGGGCACAGAAGACTCCCTAAGTTGGTTTGGAGAGGTTTATGCTGACTGTTAAACATAAGACGAAGAGAGCAGTGTGCAGGAAATGATTTGGTGGAAGTGGAGAAGGTAGTTCTAGGGTGCAGACGGACTCAACTATAAAGGAGTTTGATGGTGACAGTGAGCCAAAATCTGATGGCTCGGGAAAGGAGGTAGATGGAGCAGATGTGTCGACTATGCATACATCAGTCCATTCAGTGAATTCTCCTGTATGTGGAATGTGACATAAGCGAGTAGATGAAGCGGGGTTATCTCTAACGAGAATGAGGTTGAGCTTAGCCATTGGAAGAACTAACCTGGATGCTATGACTATGGGTCTGTGCAACGTGAACCAACTCAAGAAGGTTTACAAAAAGCGAGGTAGGCCAAAAGGTGTAACAAATAAACCTACGGAGGTCAAGGTGGTTCAAGCTTCTCCGATGAAAAAGCCTCTGGTGAAAAAATCCCCATTGGATAAGAAGTCCCTATTGAAGAAGAGTAAGCTTTCAAGAAAGGAGGAAAAGTTGGTGAATGGTTTGCCGGAATTCGCTTTGGTTGACGTTGTTAATGGTTCTAACGTGTATAAAGGGAAGGAACCTGCAATGGTTTAGTAGGTGATCCTAGTTTTGATTGTCTATTCTAGTAGAAATGTCTCTATGAGTCTTGTAGAAGTGCTTGGCTTTAGCATACCACAATTGCGTGCTCGGCGTTAAAGGTTAGGTATAATAGATTGCCTGCAAGGCGAGATATTGTTATTTGGCATAGACTACTCTAAGCAGAAATGTATTATTGGAGTAGTTTTCTGTACTATTCTTAATTAGGCCTCATCAAAAATCCAGCAGATCAAGTGGACCGATGGAGGTCCGCCGGCCCGGCCCGGCCCATAAAAGCCTGCCTCGGTGGGCCGATGGAGGCCCGCCAAAAAGCCTGCAAAAACCCGGCCAGTAAAAGCCCTTAAACTATTATATATATATATGTGTGTTTGTGTGTTTATAAATATAAATATATATAGATATATATGTGTGTGTATGTTTATATATATGTGTTTGTGTGTGTTTATATGTACACACATGTGTGTGATTATATATATGTTTATATATATATATATATCTGTGTGTGTGTGTGTTTATATATATATATATATATAATAGATATGTGTGTGTGCTTATATATATATATATATAGATATAGATATGTGTGTGTTTATATATATAATTATATACATAGGCACACACGTGTATGTGTATGTTTATATATATGTGTGTGTGTGTGTGTTTATATATATATATATATATATATATATATATATAGATATAGATATAGATGTGTGTGTGGAAGTTCTCATACTTTTATAGAGAATATATGCATACATATATATTCTAAAAAACAAATGATAACGGTTGACCAATTCGACCGGATTCGAAAATATGGTGGCAAATTGATATAGGTCAACGTCTTTGTAATAAAAGTGAATTTTTTATCTTATGTATACGCACATCCATCGATAGGATATTTACAGATATGATGTGAAAATATAAGCATGTTTTGCTTTCGTCAAGTCATCGGTCAAGCAAGAAAACATACAAGTGAAGACGGTTAACCAATTCGATCGGATTCAAAAATATGGTGAAATTGGCTAAATTTTTTACCACACTCATAATTTATTGTAATAATCACATCTAACGGTTGGATTTTTCATTTTATTTGAATTTATAGAGGTTACTCGTTGGAGTGGATGATATATAAATATAGGTTTATAAAAGTAACCATGTTTGATCTAATTGATCGAATTCGAAACGAGTACCAAATTGGCTGGATTTTTTATAACCACCATAAAATATTACAATCTCTCCATCAAACGGTTGGTTTTTCCAAATTCATTTTCACTTCATGATTGCTTTAGAATGAACCGCAACAATTTAAATATAATGTATAAGTCATACAACTTTGAAGAGGCAAATTGGTATAGGCCAATGTATTTCAGACCCCATCGATGAAATATTTACAAACGTGATGTAAAAAAATATGCAAGTTTTGCAATCATCACGCCATCGGTCAATCAAGAAAACGTACAAGCAACTACGATTAACCAATCAGATCGACTTCGAAACTATGGTGAAATTAACTAAATTTTTAACCACACTCATAATTTATTGTAATAATCACATCCAACGACCGGTTTTCCCATTTTCTTTGAATTGATAGAGGTTGCTCTTTGGAGTGTGTGATATATAAATTTAGATATATAAAAAATTAGTGTCTTTAAAAATTTGTTTATAAAGAATTAGTGTCTATATATAAATTTAGATTTTTTTGGGTACAATATAGATTTGTTCCCTTTGGTTGTATTTGATCATTATCCAATGAATTTTCAAAGCTTGAGTAAACAAATATAATTAGTGTCTTTAAATATTTATTTATAAATAAAGCCCGCAAGGCCAGGCCCTAAAAAGCCCGCAAGGTCTGCTTTATATGGACGGGCTTGGATCCTTCGATTTACAATAAAGTCCGGCCTGACCTGGCCTGTAATTATTTAAATATATAGTAAGGCCCAAGCCCACTATGAATGGGCCGGGCCTGCCGGTCCGGCTCGTTGACTAGGCCTATTCTTAATATATGAACCGGGGCATACTACTGGTATGTTTCCATATTTCAAAAAAAAAAAAATGTAATCGATGAAATGTTATTAAGAATTTAGTTCATATAATGGTTTATTAATTACATACCTACCATAGAGGTTTGTTCGACTATTCGTTTATACCGTACCAATTATACCCATGCTAACTTGAGGAGTTGGGCAAAACACCTGACTTTCAGGTGACTATTAAAAGATATATATATATATATATATATATACACACACACACACGCACACACACACATATCTTATCTAGAGTGAGGCCTCACTCTGAAATTAAAGTGTGAGGTTGGAGTTTAGGGTCACTTTTCGGTCTCATATCCACATCTCGACCGTTCAAAACCAATATATAGATCATCTCTGTAAAGTTTTAGTCAAATTGATAATCTTTAAGGTATCTAACTCACTTAAACCAATGGACGAACTGAATTTGTCCACCATGAACCGTACTAGTAATCAATGCCTGAAGGGCCATCAATTTGGCTGAGATTTTGCAGAGATGATCTATACATTAGTACCTAAAAACTGAACGGCCGAGATGTGAATATGAGACCGAAAAGTGACCCTAAACTCCAACCTCACACGTTAATTTCAAAGTGAGGCCTCACTCTGGATAGGATCTGTATATATATATATATATATATATATATATATATATATATATATATATATATTTATATGTAGTAGATATGACTTTCAAGTTCGAAAACTTTAATGCCTACTGCTTTTATTTTTTTATGCTATGAGTTTCATTGGTCACCTATTCCAAATGTTGACATTTAGCGACATTGATGGCTACAAGATAGGTTGTTTTATGCCATGAGTGTTTTTTTTTAGTATCTTGTCAAAAGGTATAAAGTTTTAGATCCCTCATACCTATGTCATTTATTAGTTACTTGTTCTAGAGGTATGTTATTTAATGTCTTGTCTATGAGGTAAGTTGTTTTATGTTAAAAGTTTTTTTCAATACCTTGTCAAAAGGTATATAGTTTTAAATACCACATACCTATGTCATTTATTGTTTACCTATGCAACGAGTAGATGCTAAAATTTCATATTACTTTTCACTATCCCAAGGGTATATCAGACATATATGACAACATAAAAAATATTAATTATACATCAACACTCTACAAGGAAGCTTTACCTACATGGATTGAGTATAGATTGATAAGAAAATATGTATGGGTTTTTTTCAATACCTCTTTAGAAAATTGAGTTTATATCTAATTTTCTCCCTTTGATCATTTTGTACTCTCTCTCTCTCTCTCCCTCCCTCTCTCAGAATGCTTACCACCTTTCCTGTTTACAAAGAGCTTCATAGTTTTGCCTCAATAACTATTTGATTCTCTGACAATAGCTTTGTTGGTCATTGATGGTAGTGTGGTAGTTGCTTTTGGGTTTGGTAGAGCTCTTAGATTGTTTGTTATTGCTTTATGCTTATTTGGAAATTGGAAGCAGCCTCATGATTTTTAACGGTAGATTTTTTGTTCAGCAAAATGGACAACTTAGTTTGGCAAGCATTTTTTGCAACAGTTTTTTTGTTTGGCATTAACTTTTGTTTTCCTTGACAGTAATTTTTGTTTAATTTGGGAGTAGCCTTTTATTTTCCTTGGCAGTAGCTTTTATTTTCTTTGGGAGTAGTATATCTCGTGATTTGTGTGTTCATTGGAGCTTGTATAATGCTTATCAACTTGGGTGTTTAGCAAGAGCTTCTTATAATTATGACTCAATAGTTTTATGGTTATCTGACAGTTGCTTTAGAGTATCTTAAACAATGTTAGCTATATTTTAGTCAAATTTAGCTAAGATAGCTAAAAAGTTATTTTGGCTAACCATTTTTAAAATGCGTCTGCATCAGTTCTCTCTATTTTATCTAATTTTTAAATGAAAATTAAATAGTTTAAATGTATTTATAAGTTACATAAAATAACTCAAAATGAATGATTTAAATTATAAAGAGAATCATCTCGCTCTTTATATTCAGGAGTGAGATAGCTAAAAGTTATAATAGAGAGTCATTTATGAGTCTAATATAGCTGCTTGTTAACGTTCAATGTTCAGTGATAGCTAAACTACGATCAACACAGGTCCGGCGGGCGGACCGTTACTTGATATTCTCAGTGTTTCCGCTACCTATCAAGTGAAATACAAAGGGGGTGTCAGAGAGAGACCGCGTTGGGTGGTCGTCTCTTCTCTGATGCCTAAGTTAGTCAATGTATTTGCATTGACATGGTAACAGTAGACAAGTAGTAGATGCGTAATTAATGAGGAGAGAGGAGAGAACCTTTTATAGGTGAGGAGAGAGTTGATCTTCTCCATGTTTTCAATGTGGGGCTGATATGCTTCCGTTCCCATGCTTTGGAGCTTCTGATGCTGTGTTGGCGCTGCGCCAGTGGTGATCTGAGGGTAAGCCGGGACTTAGGCGGTAGCCTGCTTGGCTGTGTTCCCATAGGTGACTCTAATGGCGGGAGCTGGTATTGCTGGCGGTAGTATGAGCGTGGCTCATTATAGCTAATTATGCTAGCCAAATGCTCATGTAAGTACAAATCCCCCAAGTCCCCAGTCAAGGACGGCAATCTTGGTTGGGGAGTTGCCTAGCGGTTTGAAGCGTTACTCCTGTTAGACTTGCAAAACATAATTAGCGTCAGTGCGTTGTCAACCATGGACTTATTGAGAAAATGCTTTATACCCTTTCGGGTGGGCCCCTGCTAGGCCCCCCAGGGAGTCCCCACTCCCCGGCTAAGATAGACCTATGTTTGGTCTCTGTATTGTTTGTTGAGGGGATCTATGTTGAACATAGGATGTTGGGTAGCAAGCCCAAACTTTGATACCCAAGTGGCGGGGGTCAACGTGCCTGATCAGGGCTGTCGAAGACTGTTGACGTGTCCCCGTACTTGTCCCAGAGGACACAGTTTTAATGCAACGCCGTGTGGCGGTCGTTGTCCATATGAGGTGTAGCCTGAGGAATCGGAGGTGGCGGGAATCCTTCCGCCGTGGGTAAAAGGGCGGTAGCATTGCGGGGACTGATGTTTGTGAGACATTTGCTAGCGGTATTGTGCGTAATGGCGATTATCTCGCTTGCAAGGGGAAGGAGAAATTCCACTAGCGATGTTTTGCTTAGCGGCGACTGTCGCCTCCCAACGCGTAGCAGAAACTCGCTTGCAAGATAAAGAGAAGTTCCGTTAGCGGTGTTGCTCGTAGCGGAGACTCGCTTGCAAGATAAGGAAAAAAGTTCGCTAGCAGTGTTGCGCGTAGCGGAGACTTGCTTTGCAAGATAAGGAGAAGTTCTGCTACCGGTGTTGTGTGTAGCGAAGACTCGCTTGCATGGTAAGAGGGAGAAATTCTGCTAGTGGTGTTGTGCGTAGCGGAGACTCGCTTGCAAGATAAGGAGAAAAGTTCCGCTAGCGGTGTTGCGCGTAGCGGAGACTGGCTTTGCAAGATAAGGAGAAGTTCCGCCAGTGGTGTTGCACGTAGTGGAGACTCGCTTGAAAGGTAAAAGGGAGAAGTTCCACTAGCGGTGTTGCACGTAGCGGAGACTCGCTTGCAAGATAAGGAGAAATTCCACTAGCGGTGTTGTGCGTAACGGAGACTCGCTTGCAAGGTAAGATGGAGAAGTTCCGCTAGTGGTGGGACACATGTGCGGCTGGAGAGTGACGTTGCTTTTTGGCGGACGACCTAGATTTGATTAATGTTGACATTAAAAGGGGGGAAAACCAGAGGTTGTCGCCATTATCTCTACTTCAAACTTTCTCATCATCCTGAAGCTCTATCCTCAGGCATTCAAGAAGTGACCTCTGCTACTTTATGGATTTTCGATTTGAGTGGTTTTTGTGTCTCACTGGTGTGTTCTGAGGGTGCAACATGTAATTTGGGGGTCTCTTCTGGTGTTTGCGAGAGATGAGGCTTAGGGATGTGCTAGATGGCCGAATATGGGTTAGTGTGGGTTGGTGTTTCACGGATGAAAATTTTCGTATAGGTAGCTTAGATCTTATGTGAACTAACTGGTTTGGGTTTTAAGGTTTGTGATGGCTAGCGTCGTAGAGATCTCGAGCAGTGAGGATTCCGGGTCTGACGTGTCGTTCAGCGAAGCAGATAGGATATTTATTGATTCGTTGCGCCCGTCTGCCCCTGCAAGAACCTCACTGTCGGAACCGCTAGACATCGAACCCTTACAAACTATACCCTGGGACGTGGCCATGGCACGAGGTGGGCAACCGGAGAGTTCTAGGACCAAGGAGGATGATGGCACATGAGAACGGTGTGAGGAGAGGTTGGCGAGCAATAACGCAGCTAGTGGTTCCGTCGATGGGGAAGACGTCAGCGGAGAGGAAATGGAGTCCGCCTGGTTCTTATCTGACTGAATCGCGGTTGATGAGGCGGGAGGGGCAATGACCGAGGCAGCCGTCAGTCGCCTGAAGCGGGTGTTCTGCTTACCAGGAGTGGTGAAGTTGCGCCCGCCAGCCGCTAATGAGAAGGCATCCATTTTGCCGATGGGGTACGCTGCTGTTCATGAGGCCATCTTCCACCAAGGTGTGACTCTTCCGCTACTCCCCAATCTCTACATTTTGGTATGCGAGTTTGGCCTCGCCTTTGGGTAGATTTATCCTAACATGTGGTGGTTGTTGATGGCGCTGAACTCGCTATGGCGCTTGTCCGGTTGCGAGAGTCTAACCGTGGCGGAGGTGCTACATTTCATTGAGTTGGTGTATGTGAGGTGCCGAGGTTGCAATGGTCTAGTGAATTTGAGTCGACGGCAAGGGGCGCCCAAGTTAATCGAGAACACAAAGGATTCCATGTCGCACTGGTAGGGGACCTTCTGCGTTGCCACCGATGGGTGGGAATACTAGGCAGGGCCAAATGTAGGGCCGCCGACCTTTTAGATTAAGTCGGAGTTTCAGCCCATCAGAGGTTGTTGTCGACCTTCGCCACTCTAGATTTTGGCCTTACTTGTCGACTCTTATAATTCTAATCGCGTCTCACTCTTTTTTTGTAGTGGGCTTGCGTTACGACTTGACTCACGAGGAGGAGTGCCTCGTGGCAAGGATTAGAGGGTGTTGGCAGAACCGCAACCTGCTTGACCTTAGGCTTCTCACTGGTTGGGAATTGTTGGTCACCCAAGAGTTGGCTCGCACCCTTGGTAGGTAACTTTCGGTGATTTGTGTTATAGTCCAGTTTGCGGCGGGCTAACTTGTTATTTTTTTGTGTAGAATCTCTGTCGGGAAATAGAAGGAGCTAAGACGCCTTTGCCAAGGCAATGGACCGTGGAGAGTTAAACAATTTCTTGGATAGCATGTACGCCCAAGGGCTGGCGGCCTAGAAGAATGCGGTCGACCTGGAGACACTGACGCTGAGCCAATTCGAGGTGCCTGTGGTGTTGCCGATGCCTGATCACTCCCATCTTGGTGCCGACGGTTTGCCAGCCATTCAGGCGGGGGCTACGGTCGGTCGTGGAGTTGTTGGCGGGAGGGTGGTTCTTGCATCCACTGTGCAGCCGAGGGAGAGAGTGGCCGCCACCCCGTCTAGGTCCCAGAAGGAGAAAACGGTGGCCACGAAGGCACCCGTTACCATTGCTGGGTTGGAGCCCCAAGTGGCCTCAAGGCCTATCGCTGCTGGTGCTACGTAAGTGTTATAGAAGAAGCGGCGTCAGAATGACAAGGAGGAAGAGGCGGAGACCATAGGGGCCTGCCAAGAGAAAAATTCGAAGCAGGTTCCGCCAGAGACGACCATCTCCGCTGGCGTGGAGGCTCGGACTAGTGACCTGGATTCGTTCACCGCTTATGCCGAGTTTCTGACGGACCTCGAGCGGGGGTTTTTGTATCACTAGTGTGAGAGGCTGGGGTTCGGCTGCCTGGGGGAGATTGTTCACTCCACCGCCCTTGATCAATCACCCTTCAGCTCTGCCTTTAGGCACTTGTCTGTTGGGTTGCATCAGTTATTTCTGGTGGAGTGGAGTCAGTCCCGTACTGAGCGATAGTTGAGGGAGGAGATTAGCGGTCTCCAGGGGGAGTTGGTGGAGGCCAAAGAGAAACTGGCGGAGCCTGACCAAGGCCGAGTGTGATCGTTCGGATGCCCGTGGCAAGCTGTCTGTCGCCATTGAGTGAGACCTCGAGCGGAATAACAATGTCTCCAAGCTGGAGCAGGACATAGCTTTGCTTAAGGATCAACTGGCAGCTAAGGTCAAGAAGATTGAGATCCTTCAGCGGGACTCTGCCTCTAAGTCCGCCGTAGTGAAAAGGGTGGAGGGTGAGGTTACCCAGTGGGAAGCGGAAAGGAGCCGCACGGAGGCCGCCGCTATGGAGGCGTTCAAGCAGTCCGCCGAGTATAAACATGCAATGGCGGAGGCGGCAAAGTCTGGTGCTACCGCTAACCTGGAGCTTCTGAACCAGAAGGGTCCTATTGACTGGGTTAAGCGTCCCAGCACGCCAGGCCGTCAGGGCAGACAGCGCCTCCTCTGAGTGGTGTGACTCCCACTCAGGCTGAGGGTTTTGTTCAAGAATCGAGGAGAGCGGTGAACATCCGGCGGACGACTCTCAGCGGACTCCACCTCCTACGCAGTCTGAGGTTTCGTGTGCCAGCTTTTTGGTTGCACATACTTGACCGGATGGTACCAACGTGACTCCCAGTCTGACCACTCATGGGTCCGATCAGACAAGCCACATGTCAAAGCAACAACCACTGCCAGCAGGCGAGGATGGCACCTGCAGCTCCCCAGAACCCATGAAGACTGGCCATTGCTTTGTCGTGCCGCTGAGACCTCTTTTTTCTTTTTGGTGCCGCTAAGGCTGTTTTGTAATTTTGGAAACATCTTTGGGTGGAGAATCCCGATCCCCATATTCAACTGGTTACTTGATTTCGAGATTTTTTTTCTGTGGTACTCGTCTTTGATTTGTGTTGGTTGCATGCCTCCATACTGTTAGAGCCTGGACTTGTGTTTTGTTAATCAATCGAAACATTAAAGGAATTAAAATTGTTCCAAGCGCACGAGGTAGCGGACATAGTTCACCGAATGTTGTTGGCGTTGCCAGTTAATTCTTGTGCATGGGCTTGGGAACAATGGTTTGAATAATTCCTCGTTTCATTGGTAACTGACGGATCAGCATTTACAAAAGTAGGGTTATACCCGTTGGGTAACTTCCTTTAGCAAAATGTTGAACAAAAATTTAGCTAAGTCAAGTTGCTCTTTGGTAGCGGCACGACTATTTGTAGTAATATCGATATTCTAAGGGTGGGTCGTCGTGACGCCATCCTTGTCCATTAAGTAGAAGGTGTTGGGGCTAACGACTTCCATAATTTTGTATGGACCTTCCCAAGTTGGGTGGAGTGCCGTTGGTGGTAGGATGACCTTCTTCATTACCCAGTCCCCCAGATAGAGGTTCCGAGCCTTGACCCTGGCGTTGTAGAAACGCAATACCCGCTGTTTGTTTTGTAGATTGTGCAAATGGGCCTTGTGTCGTTTCTCCTCTAGGAGGTCCTTGTCCATGCTAACGCCTTCGTCGTTGGTCTCAGAGCAGTAGCCTTCGACTCTAGCGGTGGGTTGAGTAACCTTAATAGGTAGGACATCTTCTGTTCCGAACATCATGCAGAATGGTGTTTCACCAGTGGCGGAAGTTGGGGTAGTCATGATGGCCCACAAGACTTCAGGCAGCTTCTCTGGCCATAAACCTTTGGCGTCATCGAGTTTCTTTTTTAGCAGCTTTTTGATTATCTTGTTTGCTACCTCAACCTGGCCATTGGTTTGGGGGTGAGCGACAGATGCAAAACTCATCCAGGTGCCCAAGTTAGCGGTGAAGGATATGAGTTTCTTGTTGTTGAACTGCGTGCCGTTGTCTGTGATGATTGTTTGGGGGATGCCATAGCGGCAGTAGATGTTCTTCTAGAGGAAGTGAATTACCTTGGCTGTAGTTATTGTTGTCAGAGGTTCCGCCTCTATCCACTTGCTATTGCAATCGATGACAACGATGATGTACTTGAACTGTCCTTTTGTAGTTGGGAACTTTCCTATTAAATCCAAGCCCCAAGTTGAATGAATCCATGGGCCAATGATGATTAAAAGGGGTTCCGCTCGGGCATGTGGGAGGTCAGCATATTGTTGACATTTGTAGCAAGACTTCGATATCTTTCTGGCATCGTCGCTGAGAGTAGGCCAAAAGTAGCCCTGTCGCATTGTGTGATTGGCCAGGGATATGGCGCCCGAGTGGTTTCCACATTCCCCGCCTTGTATCATTGCAATTACGACCTTTCCTTCCTCTAGGGTTAGACACAGGAGGTTGGGTTTAGTGAAACCCTGGCGGTAAAGTTTGCCATTCTGGATGTTGTAGCGAGTTGCTCTCCTCTGGAGTTTTCGTGCTTCGACTTTATCCGCTGGCAATGTTCCATTGCGTTCATACTCGATGATTTCGTCCATCCAACTGGGGTTGACTTCAATGTTAAAAATCTCCGCTAGGGTTTTTGTGATGCTTGGTCTGCCAAGACTCTCTACCCTTGTGTCCGCCAGACTTTGGTGTGGTTGAGCGGTTGCCTGTCTTGCCAGTGAATCGGCCTTGACATTCTTTTCCTGGGGATCTATGTAATGGTGTGGAATTTTAATTTTTTGAGAAGCATCTTGACGTATCCCAAGTATGCCGCTAGCTGTTGATCTTTGTCTTGGAAACTATCGCTGACTTGGTTAACGACTAGCTGAGAGTCGCTGAATATGTTGACGCTGTCAGCCCCAGAATCGATGGCAAGGAGTAAGCCGACAATGAGTGCTTTGTACTCCGCCATGTTGTTAGAGACTTTGAAATTGAACTTCAATGCATATTCCACGTTCAGTCCCCCTGGCCCCGTCAAGATGACAACGGCACCGCTGGCCTTTGCGCAAGCGAAGCCGTCAACGTGTAGGTTCCAGTCTAAGTACTGGGGGGCTGGGTCATCAGAGGTTATTATTTCTGCCCCGGGCTTAGCCTCTGTGCCAGTTTCAACCGTACGCTCCGTGAGCTCAGCAATGAAGTCCGCCACCCCGTGGCCTTCTATAGCAGTCCTAGCCTTGTAGTCAGTGCCAAACTCGCACAGCTCGATGGCCCACTTGCTAAGGCGCCCTGAGTGTTCAGGGCTCTGCATTACCTATCTTAGCGGCTGGTTTGTTAGGACATGGATTGTGTGGGCCTAACATTATTGGCGGAGGCGTCTGGTGGTGACGATGAGTGCGAGAGCGAGCTGCTCCAGTGGAGGATATCTTGTTTCTATCCCTTTCATGCCTCTGCCGGCATAGAATGCGGGGAGCTCCTGGTGACCGTCCCGCCGGACAATGGCGCAGCTTACCACTGACTGTAATACCACTAGGTATATATACAATGTCTCCCCTTGTACAAGAATAGAAAGGAGTGGGACCGCTGCCAAGTACTCTTTCAAGCTTTGGAACGCTGCCTCATAGTCTGGGTTCCAGTCGATGACCTTCTTGTGGGTTGTCTTCATAATTTTGAAGAATATGAGACATCTTTCAGTAAGTCTGGAGATAAACCGAGAAATGGTGGTTAGTTTACCCTGAAGGCTTTGAACGTGCTTCTTCCACTCTGGAGCCTTCATGTTGAGGATGGTCTGTACCTTGTCAGGATTGGCTTCTATGCCCCGTTCACTGACTATGTAACGAAGAAATTTGCTGGCGGTGACACCAAAGAAACATTTTTCTGGGTTGAGGCGCATGCCATAAGCCAAGAGAATTATGAATATAATTCTAAGGTTTGCCACGTGTCCGCTAGCCTTGATGCTTTTTACCAAAATGTAGACCTCGATGATTCTTCCCAAATGTTCAGCGAACATGGCATTCATCAACCGCTGGTAAGTTGCCCCGGCGTTCTTCAAATTGAAAGGCATGACATTGTAGTAGTGTAGGCCCTTGTCGGTGGTGAAGGAGGTGCACTCCTGGTCGCCGGGGTGCATCTTAATCTGGTTGTAGCCGGAGAATGCGTCCATCATGCTGAGCAACTCATGTCCAGCGGTTGCATCGACCAGTTGGTCTATGCGAGGCAGCGGGAAGCTGTCTTTGGGGCAGGCCTTATTGAGGCCCTTGAAGTCGACACACATCCTCCACTTTCCGCCAGACTTTTTCACTATGACCAAGTTGGATATCCACTGAGGGTAATTAACTTAGCGGATGAATCCAATGTTCTGGAGCTTGGCAACCTCTTCTCCTATTGCGCGATACATTTCCTCATCAAAGGCCCTTCGCCGCGGCTTGACAGGGTAGGAGGATGGTTTGATGCTCAATTTGTGCGTTATGATCTCAGGGGAGATGCCTGGCATGTCAGCGTTGGACCATACAAAGACGGCTGCGTTGTCACATAGAAATTGGGTAAGCTCATCTGCTATCGCTTAGTCAATCTGAGTACCGATGCAGACTGTCCGCTCAGGGTGTTTGTCTGAGATGCTGATGACCTTTAAGGAAGTTTCTGGGGGTGGTGGAATCTGATCTTTGCACTGGTTGAATATATTCTCGTATGATGCTGTGAAGATTGTAAACACTACATGTCGCTGGGAGGACTCCGTTTGTTTATTACGATTATCCCTATGAGATGAGTGGTTACCCCTATTGTAATGTTGGTCCCTCTACCGCTTGCTCTGGTAGTTGCCTTTTTGCCACTCTCTCTTCTTGTCAATTGGTGGCATAGCGGTGGTCTTGCTAGTGGTTTCCCGATGGCTGGCGGAGGGCTGGGCTGACTTTACAGGTGTTGGTGGTGGTGGTGGGCTCTCTCCATACGTGATGAATTCTGCCTGTGCATGGATGACAACCTCGTTCATGACTTGGTCATAAGCGGCATTTGGATGATTGTAATTGAGGTGATAGAGGAATGGCCCCTTGAGGAGTCCCTGCTTGAAGGTTGCCAGTGCCATTGTCTTATCAAGATCGCGGCACTGAGATGTTGCCGCTCGACATCTGGTGACAAACACCTTTAATGTTTCCTCTGTCCCCTGCTTGAGGTTGAACAGCTGAGTTATGTTGTGATGTCTGGCAGCCAACAGGATGAACCGAGTAAGGAAAGCATTTGACAGTCCTTGAAATGAGTCGATGGATCCTGGCAGGCATTCAAAGAACCAGCTCATTGCCTTACTATCCAATGTTTCGCTGAACAAGTGGCAGAGGGTGGCGTCATCAAATCCCTTGTTATTGGTGACCTTTTTGAAGGTGTCCATGTGGACGAATGGGTCAGACGTTCCGCTGTAATGTGACATCTTTGGTGTCTTTGCGTGTGCTAGTCTGACAGCCTGCAGGATCCTGGTGGTGAATGGCCCTGGTCTGGATGTGAAAAGCGGATTTGGTATTGGCGCTGAGGCGCCTGCCTCCGCCAGGGCTAGCCTCTGCTCCAACTGTTGCATCCTTTCCAGTATTAGGGCGGTGGCATCACCAGCTGGCCCCGCTTGGAGGTTCCGTCTGATTGGGCCTTGCCTGGTAGCTGGTAGGTTGCCTTCAGTCCTAGCTCTGGTTGCCGAGCGGTTGGTATTTGGTTGTGATTCCGCTTCCTGCTCCATCATTAGGCGGGCCGGAGGAGGTGGGCCCATTAATTCTGGTGGGTTCAACGATAATTGCATCTGTATGATTGGTACAGGTATAATTCCGCCGGTGTTGGGTCGACTGCGTCTAGTGCTTCGTGACTGTTTGCTCTATGCTTTATTAGTGTTTGCCTCCAGCGCCTTTTTCAATTCGTCGAACCTCAACATTAGCGTGGCCACTTGTTTTTGGGCTTCCGCCTTCTCTCGATGCTCTTGTTCGCGCTCCTTGTTTGCTTTGTGGAGGTCTGTCAATGCCAGTTCATACATAGAGGCAAGGTCCTGGACCGTTGGACGACTGCTGCCCGGCTGGGCCTCCGCTGCAGTTTGGGTCTGCTGGACCTGGGATGAGCCCTGGGGACCCATGTTAGGGTTGGTTGGAGTGTTGAATAGTGCTCGGTTAACGTTGACTGCTGGGTCAACGCTAGCCGCGGGGTGGGGGTTGGCGGGGTGGTCCCCTTGCTCCTCGGCGTTTCCCCCGCTACTGTTAGCCATGGTGGTGGTGGGGTGACCTTTTGTTCAAAAGATTCCCACATACGGCGCCAATGTTAACGTTCAATGTTCAGCGGTAGCTAAACTATGATCAACACAGGTCCGGTGGGAGGACCGTTACTTGATATTCTCAGTGTTTCCACTACTTGTCAAGTGAAATACAAAGGGGGCGTTAGAGGAAGACCGCATCGGGCAAAATGCTTTGTAACGCCGACAAAATGCTTTGTAAGAAAACTTTACAACCAGCTTTGCAATCCAGACAAAGCATCGACATTTTTCAGAAAGGGCAAGTGGTTTTATAGTTCTGCTGAACTAAATTTCGTTGTAGGATTTTGGAGAGTTTGCGGCACTTTCGTGCTTAAATAGAACTGGAGATGCGTGTCTCATATTTCCAGACGATGTACATGATAGACTGATGGTAAGTGTGTATGACCAGATGAAGAGAAACACACACAATTAAATTATCTGTAAAATAACCCCAACCAACTTTTCATAAGTAAAATTAACCTCAAGCTTTCATTGAGGTAAGACTGAAAATTCTCTTCTTCCAAATCAAGGTCCAAAACATAGAATTATATTCGAACCCCAAGTGCCAGTGCCATGGGCAATACATAGGTAGTATTCCTTTATAATCTTATGGTTCCACTAAAACACCAACATAGTCTATAGCAGGTCAAGTACTAGAAGCCTAATACCTGCATTTAGTGGACGAAACTTTATACAACAATTATGTGTCGAAAAACTATATAGACTTAATCCAGTCATTTATGATTTTTTTCACTAGCCAGAAACTTCCCAACATAAAAAGAAACAGACCCAGTAATATTAGAAAAACAAAAATTTGACAGAAACAGAACGAGCAATACCAAAAAAACCAAAATTACATATATCAACACGTGATTATTTGCTAAACCTTTTGGTGACTGCTCTGACTTGGTACGTTCTATTAATGTTTGTGCACGAGACTTTAACTTTGGCCTTCTTAATCTGATCCTTCGATTTGCAGTACCTTGGAAAGGAATGGCTTGAGACACAACGGCTTGCATTGAATCTTGTTGGGCTTCTGAATTATTTGCAACCACTGGTGGGATGTCAGCAGCAACAGAGACTGAAGATTCGTCTAGATTGATTATATCATCTTTAAGTATCTCAGCGAAGAAGTCATCATCATAAGAACCCTGCAAAATTGCAAATAACATGGATTTAACAAGGGGAAATGACAGGACAAGATAGATATTATAACATTACTTTTAATTTTAGTAATTAAATTCTTCTTTTATCTATATCTCCACATAATTTAATGAAACAATTCTACAAGACATCATGGTTCTTACTTGGAAACATTCTTTTATAATTTAGCACCAAATATCTTAAAAACCAATATAAGTATATTTTAGGTTGGAGGGACACGCCGCCCTTGGAGGGACACGCCGCCCAGCGTGACATGACCTAGCCACCTCACACTACCAAGGTCTTTGCTTACTAATCCATCAATAGAGACATGCTCCATTATGCTTACTAATGTAATACAAAGTACATCAACCAAATATTACATAGATGGTCACTATATGTATAATTACGTTATATAAAATCAGACTAGACTTTGTAAGTTGTCATCAAATAAGATTTTAAAAACTATAATAAAAAGAAAGAACGACATGCCGAGATAGAAACAATCCTACCTTTTGGTGCTGAGATGATTCCATCTGTGTTACCTCTGGTGTCAGCTTCTGACAGGAGTCAGATGCAGAATCAATTTGCTCAATAGAATGAGAATCATAACTGCTAGTAGATTTCTTTGAGTAGCATTCAGTTGCCTTCTCCCCTTGATCAATAATACCAACTTCGAAGATAACATTTTCATTATTCTGCACAGCTGATAAAGGACTTTGACTTGAGGAACCTCGGTTTGTGGTGTCATTCAGACGGAACTCACTGTTCTTCCTAAGGCGGCAAACAACCATAGAATCCTGTAAATACAGGCAGGCAGATACTTAAGGAATAAATGACCAGAACCAGGAAACACATGCAGCAAACGGAGTCATCAAGGATGTCACTATCTGTTACTAAACACCAACCCAGTAGCAAATGGTATTATTATATTTGCCATTTGCTAGAAAAATATAGATCCAGTGACAGTTAAAACTAAATAACTAACAGATTTTATTTTGGACTAATCACCTGGGATTTATCATTCAGCATACAGTATTCGTGCATAATCCATTCTGTTCTTTCACCTTTTGGTGCACGTCCGATGTGGAACACAAGTGTCCTCTTGGTACCAATAACATTAGAACTTGACTTTACATTACGTTCTTTGCCTGTGGCTTTCCAATAACCAAAATCAGTTGCCCTCCTGCTCTGTGAACCATTTGGGTACTTTCTACCCCGTGGAGAAAAGAAGAACCACTCATTCTCCGATTGAATGACAGATTTAGCTACAAATACACCGGTATCAATCAGACCCCATGCCAAACAATAACATTATTTCTTTACAAAGAGACTTGGACTAGTATAGGAATCGCATTAGATAAAATTTAAACATATATACACGCACAAAAGCTCACAACAAAATAAAGGGAGTTGCACCATAAGGCATTGTCTGTTCACAAACAAACGGACCCACCGTGCCACTCCATAATTATAATAATGATGTTTCTTTTGGATCCAAAGGAAATATCTCTCATGTACAATCTCTTAAACACTAACACAGAATTCCATTGGAATTCTCACACTTTGTTTCCTAAACAAAAGTAATGTCAAAACTCTTCAGAGAGAGAGAGGAGAGAGAGAGAGAGAGAGAGAGAGAGAGAGAACCATTTGTATAGCAGATGCATAAATGCACTATAAATTTTCATTAATAAGTATAAACCATAAAGACTGCTCCTAGAGGTTGAAATTTCATAGATCTAAACATACATATATCAAGTTACTCTAATGAGAACCTCTGATCATTTTGAGATACTATAGGTGGCAAATTGTGGGCTAAGGTGCAATTCTGTAGGACTGTTTGTTTTAGAGGAAAATGGGTGGAGAAATGACAATCATCTTGCAGGTACAGACCTTCATTGGTTTTTGAATTTGAGTTGCATAACTTGAACCAAAAAATAATTCATATATTTCAAACCTGCTTTATCCACAAAAAATTATTATCCTAACCAATGATTCCAAAATAGAATTTTCCTAAATCAAAAGATTTCATTAGTTTCTTAACTAATTCATCAATTTCAACAATTTCATTGGTTTCTTAACTATACTAGGCAGTCCAAAATGAATATTCCCAAAAATGCTTCCCATCACCTCCTTCACTGAAACCATACAACTACAAGTACCCTACTCATAGAATTTGGCTCTCTCCTCATCAGCTCATATTCCTAAAGTTTTCGACTTTATTGGCTTCCAAATAGACTAAAAATCTCCTTCATATTCCCTATAAATAGCTATTTACTCAACTCAACGCTGTCAGCATCAACTCACAACACAGGGACAAAAAACAAATGTATTTCCAATTTCAACAAACCAAATGATTGTTTCAAACAAAATCCATGACTATACGACTACAACAACAAAATCCATCACCCGGACCAAAGAAGGGGAAAAACAAATCCATATAGTGACTACAGAAACAAAACCCAATTCCCAAACATATCAACAAATCAAAAACTTGAAAGCAAAAACTGAGAGTCAAAACAAAACGAACTAATAAAATCTAACAAACAAACCCGGCAGGTCCCAGGGCTCGAAGTTGCAGATATCAACTTCGGAAATGACCTCCACGCTCTTCTCAGGGTACTCCAACTTGTTCTTAAGGTAGTGCGAAATCAATTCCTCGTCGGTCGGTGAAAACCTAAACCCCGGAAACATCGAAGAGGCAGCGATGGAAAGCTGAGCCTCTTTGGAAATCCCACTCATCTGTTCCTCTGTTGAATCTTCTCTCTCAGTTCCTCAGGATATTTCGTGGGTTGCTTTTGTGTATATGCTGTTTGAGACCACCTGGAGGAAATGAAAGGGGAATTTTGGGTTAAGTGAGACTTGGAAGTTCGGTCAAATCAGAATCTCCTTTGTTTTGGGTTTTAGGGTTGGGGGGTTTTGGGTTTTATGCTTCGGAGATTTTCGTTTATGCTTTGCTTTGTTTGCTCTGTCTAGTTTTGCGTGTCGAGGTGTGTTTGTTTGCACTTTGCAGACGCAGTAGCAGGGTCTAAGCCCGGCACGTTTGACAGCTGGAAAGAGGGGTGGTCATCACGTGGAGACCCATCTCTCTTCTTTTCCCATTTGATGTTTCTTCGGGTATTGTCAGGGACGTGAATTTGGATAGGAGATCCGGTGGTGAATCTATCTATTTATCTCTTTTTTTTGCCCTTTTTTTTGAACAGTTATCTATTGTTTTTATATATTTATATCTGGATACATACATGGTTCTCCATATATCTATCTATTAATTTTGATCATGATATTCAAACTGAGTGATTTAGTCGTGCTCGAGAGTTCATTTCTGGATGCACTTTTGTACTATTTGTACAATCTGAATCGTATTTAATGAATAAAGTGAAAATACCAAACAGAACAATATTGCAATATGATCGATAGAACTGCTTGACAAAGAATTTGGTTTATCAAGAAGTACACAGGAATTGCTAAAGCAGTGTAAACCTCTCAACTGAGGAAACTTCATTGTGTGGCTTTTGACGTAGCCAACACGAAAAATCAATCCAGTATGAAACAATCGAGTTTACAGTATATAAGTAGTGTTGTTCATAACAATCACTTTCAATTAGCCAACTGCTAACTTGTTTTACAACTATTCTAACTTCTAACTCAAACAACACAACATGTAAACAATTCAATCTTCAATATTCCTTGCACTCAATCGTCTCACTGATCTTGATAATGAATTATGAAAATGACAGAGTATGCAAGGGAATACATGAAACAAACAACGAGAGTTTTTCAGTAAAAGATTTGAGTAAACATGTGTAGCATGAAGAAAAACAATTTTGATACTCAAAAACCCCTACTATGAAATCAGTTTTCAAAACCTTTTATAGAGGAGCAAGACTCCCCCTCAATCAAATCTCTTTTTCATATCAATCAAGATAAAAACAAGGAAGGCTTTTAAAACTGATTTGATAAACAATCAAAACCCAATACTTCCTAACTTTTAGCAAAACCAATCGTTTATTTGATATGCATCATAAAACCATTCAATGCAAATAACAAAAATAAATCATTTAGTCAATATGCATATAAAAGAGAATGATGGAATGAGTACATGATCAGTGAGAGTGATTTTGCCAGATTTTCCTCTTCATATCTTGCATGCTTCTTTGACTTCTTGCGTCACTGGGAAATTTGAAGGAATCCTTATCTTAGTTTTCTGCAACTGGTGCTTTCCTAGTAGCTGTAGGAAAGTTATGTGTTAAGTGGTAATAGCCTAATATACCTACATTCTCCCCCTTTGGGCATTTCCATTCAACACATAACTTTGTCATCTTTAAGTCCTGCAAAATCGGTATCACAAACGAACACAAACTAGGAATAGACATAACCAGGGGGTAGACTAAATGTGCTGCTTGGAGGGTGGCTCTGCATGTTCCGGACTTCCCTGGCAAGGGTGGTCAGAGTGTTGTGAGTGCGGACCAAGAGGGAGTGCATATAATCCATGTCATTGGTGAGGCAAGTAATCCTCCAGTCAGCCACCAGGATGGAGTCGCGGAGACTGTCCATAGAAATCGGAGGAGGACTGTGACTGCGTTCCCGAGAGGGACGAAGTGCTCCAGGATGGGGAATACCTGCTTTGGCAGCGGCCTGGCAGCCCTCCTCAGGAGGAGGAAGACACTGGTGGCCACCAATGCGAGTGGTGATCTTTGTGCGAACCATGATAAGCAGATGAAATGGTGTGAAGTCTGCACACTGAGAAAAGAACGTGAAATCCGAGAGAGACAAGGCAGACTATATATAGAGAACCATGAGGAATGTAGAAAACCAAGAGACATGCCGAGTCAACATAGCTTCTCCGAGAAAGAGAGAATTTATGACCATTTAAGAATCCAAGAATCATGCATGCAAAATACTGAAAAAATAAATCTCCCCCTAAATGCATGCTTAAGCGATAAGGAAAGCAACCAGATGGAAAACAAAGAGAGGGACAATAATGGCTTATAAGAGATCACCATGCTAAGTATCGAGGCACATAATATATGTTGTGTAATGTTGGATGAGAAAATGTAGCATAATTTAAAACATCGAGAGCAAATATCAAGTAGAAAAAGAAACATATCTCAGAGGGACAACCATGATGTATTCTATCAACAATTCTGATGGATACTCAAGAGTAGCTCTTAATAAGAAAACCTGTGATAATAGTGAGAATAACTAGTACCTGGGGCTTAGAATCATTGTTAGAGTAAGAGAGTAGAATTTAAGAAATATAACAATGAGCGTGAAACTCAAGAGATTTCCGAGAAGAAAGTGGAAACATTTGTCCATAGAAGTATGTAACATAACCATGAATTATTTTATTTTGTACCAACAAGAACTCATGTAACAAAACACTTCTTAGTAACTCCTAGACCATACGATCTTAGGGTACTAAGCATAACAAGGATGCTCAATATAGAGTGTGTCGAGGTGTGGTTTGCCCCCTTTTTTATTTTATTTTAGTTCTCAGTCAATAATCACTCACCTCGTTTCTTGCAAACCCTGGAAAGTTCACCACAACTAGGACCTAATTACTTTGAGAGGAGATATACATATAGCCATTCTCGTTTCTGACAAACCCTAGAAAGTTCACCACAACTAAGATCTGATTACTTTGAGAAGCGGACAAGAGACATTGGAGCATGTAACCCAGTTTACTTTCTTCACTTGTAATCTCTTAACAATAACAAGAAGCAAGCCACCAAAAAAGAGTGATAAGTGATCGTGCAAACATAGTTAAACATATTAAAAGAGTAAGTTGGAATATACAATGACTATCCAGAATAAGACATGGAAATAATGACTGAACATACCTCTAATGACAGTGCTCAAGGTATACTAAAATCACAATTTTCTCACGCAACATTGACCAGACATAAAAATGCCTCAACACTTGGCACATATCCCAAGTGCGTTTCTCAACAGCTCAAACCTAGCAGTGTCAAGTGGCTTTGTGAATAGATCAGCAAGTTAACTATCAGTGGGCTCAAAGCTCAACTCAAGTATATTCTGCTCAACCAAATCCCTAATAAAGTGATATCGAAGATCAATGTGCTTTGTTCTAGAGTGTTGAACATGATTTTTGTGATGTTAATAGCACTTGTGTTGTCACAGAAAATAAACAACTTACATTGGGAAATGCCATAATCATGGAGCGAGTATTTGTGTGTAGCAACTCCCAGCTGCAATATACTCAGCCTCAGCAGTAGATAGGGAAATGCAGTTTTGTTCCTTGCTATGCCAAGCAACCAGATTGTTGCCAATGAAAAAGCATCCCCCAGAGGTGCTTTTTCTATCCTTCAAGTTCCCTCGGGTCAGCATCAGAGTATCCTGCAATTTCCACATTAGTGTCAAAGGTATAGAAAATACCACAATTTACTATACCAGGAACATATCAGATGATCCTTTTGACAGGTCTAAGTGAGATTCTTTAGTATTAGCTTGAAATCGAGCACACACTCCCACATTGTAGGAGATATCGGGCCTACTGGCAGTGAGATAGAGCAAGCTGCCAATCATGCTTCTATAGAGTTTGGAATCAACTGATTTCCCATCCTGATCTTCGCTTAACTTTGTAGTGGTGCTCCTGCGATTGTTGACCACCTTCTTGGATTGAAGACCAAATTTCTTGATTAGATTTTCAGCATATTTGGTTTGAGAAAGAAATAAACATGTCATTAATCTGTTTTACTTGTAATCCAATGAAAAATGTCAGCTCGCCATACATACTCATTTCAAATTCACTTTCCATGATTGACTGAAATTCTTTAACTAGATGCCTCGATGTAGAGCCAAAAACAATGTCATCAACATATACTTGAGCAATAATAACATCAGAGTTTTCATGCTTCACAAATAAGGTCTTATCAATGGAACCCCTAGAATACCATTTTCCATAAGATAATTTGAGAGCCTTTCATACCAGGCACGAGGAGCCTGTTTCAGTCCATACAGGGCTTTCTTGAGCCTGTACATATGGTCTAAATGATGTGGATCTTTAAAACCCTGAGGTTGTTCCACATATACTTCCTCTTGTAAAATTCCATTGAGAAACGCAGTTTTGACATCCATTCAAAACAGTTTGAACCTGAGATGACAAGCCACAGACAAAAGTAATCTCACAGATTCTAATCATGCAACAGGAGCAAAAGTTTCATCAAAATCAGGACCCTCGACCTGTGAATACCCCTGAGCTACAAGCCTAGCTTTATTTCTAACCACATTTCCATTTTCATCACTTTTGTTTCTAAAAATCCACTTGGTTCCTATGACGTTGCAGTTCCTAGGTTGAGGTACCAAGTACCACACATCATTTCTAGTAAATTGATTCAGCTCTTCCTGCATAGCACTAATCCAGTGATCATCCAACAAGGCTTCCTTAACATTTTTTGGTTCAATCAAAGACACGAAACCAAAATGAGATATAACATTCATACTGAGCAGATTTTCAGTGATAAAGTATAATAATGCATTTCCTCGACTTACCTCATCTTGACTTACCTGTGATGCAGCTTGCCTTCTAGTTGTCAGTCCATCAGTTACATTGCCAATGATGTCCTGAATGGAATGATCTTTCTGAACTTGCTTGAAGCCTCTTCTCATTATCGGAGCTGGTTCAAAAATGTAATCAGTTAGCCCCACTTCATCAGTTTGAACTTCATTGCTTGATATGGGAGGAACTGAGGAAGAGGTAGATGATGCATCTACAAAAGATTCTTCTTGTTTCATACATTGATCATCAATAGAGACATTAATGGATTCCATAACAACTCGAGTTCTTTTGTTATAAACCCTATAAGCCCTACTATTCATAGAATATCCCAAGAAAACTCCATCATCACTTCTAGCATCAAACTTACCAAGGTGTTCTTTATCTCGTAAAATATAGCAGGGACTTCCAAAATCATTTAAGTGGCCCACATTTGGCTTCTTACCTTTCCACAGCTCATAAGCTGTTTGATCAGTACCTGGTCTGAAGAAGACTCTATTTATTGTATAACATGCAGTGCTGATAGCTTCAACCCAAAAGTTTGTGCTTAAACCTGCAGCATGTAACATAACTCGAGCCATGTCCAACAATACCCTATATTTCCTTTCCACAATGCCATTTTGTTGTGGAGTGATTGGAGCTGAGAACTCATGTGACAAACCAAGCTCATGAAAATAGTTAGAAAAGGCAGCATTTTTAAATTCAGTACCATTATCTGACCTTACTCTAACTATGCTAGTATTGGACGACTGCTTTTCTATGATCAATTTTCGACTCAAGTTTTTAAAAGACTCAAATGTTTCAGTCTTATCTTTTAAGAAATTGACCCATGTATATCTCGAGAAATCATCCACAACGACTAGCATATAGCTCTTACCTCTAATACTTTCAGATTAAGCTGGTCCCATGAGATCCATGTGTAACAGCTCCAATACCTTCGTGGTTGTTGCAGAATTCACCACCTTGTGAGGTGCCTTGGTTTGCTTTCCAATCTTGCAATCCCCACATATCTTGTCAGTTTTGCCCTTCAAATTAGGCAAACCTCTGACACATTGCTTGGAAGATAACTTTAGCAAGTCCTAATAGTTTACATGTCCCATCCTTTTGTGCCAAAGTTCAAAGGTTTCCTCTGTGGATCTTACAGGCAGATAGGACTGCAAGCTAAAAGATTCATTAACACGAATATGATAACAGTTATCAAAAGATCTCTTACCTCCCATGACACCTTCTCGTTTCTGATTTAAGACCAAACATCTCTGTTTGTTAAACCACACATCTTCATAGTCATCAGCCAAATGGCTGACATTGATTAGATTAACAGTTAAAACTTCAACAAATAACACATTTTTGAGATTGGGTATACCTAGAGTGTTAACAGTGCCTCGAGCTAGAATATTTGCTTTCCTCCCATCCTCAAAGGTGACTGACCCAGTTGAACTTTCATCCTCAAATGAAGCAAACCAAGTTTTGTCTCCAGTCATATGTCTAGAGCAGCCACTGTCAACATACCAAAAATCTTGTCGCTTGTCTGCTAAGGCAGTCAAAGCTACCAAACAAGTTTCCTCAATGTGAGTATTTTGTTGAACTGTACTTGCACAAGCGAAAAGACATGTAGCATCAAATTCATTAGTATGAGCCATAAGACATTTACTTTCCTTTTTCTTGGTCCAACCATCTTTTCTTCTTTCAGTTTGAAAATCTTTCTTAGAGAACATTTCAGCTAGTTTGTTAATGAGTTCCTTTTTGTTCTTTAAGCTCACATTTTAGGGATTCAACAATACACTTTTCTTGAGAAAACTGTGAGTTTGACAATCTTTCATTACATCTAGGTCTGTTATGGCCTATCTTACCACAGTGATGACATGTAGGAATTAAATTTCTAGGGTTCATGTACCTGTTTTGACCAGTAAGGGACTCTTGGTCAAGGTTTACTTGATAATTTGGTGTTGGTTTACCTTCTTTCCGATTCTTCATAACTGTGACATGATCATCAATGGAGGCTTCTTTCTTTTCTACATATAATCTTGACGCTCTTACGAACTTAGTACTTTTGGAGTTCTCTCCAGTGTACCCTAACCCACAAGTGTCATAAGGGGCGTTTCCTTATCCAAGCAATTTAGACATGGAACTAGAGCTGACATCGAACTTGTCGAATCTTTCTTGAGTCAATTTCAACTCATCTTGCAAGGACTCATTTTTAGCCAACAATTCCAAGTTCAATACTTGTTGTCCTTTAACATACAGGTCTAGCATTTTGATCCTGTTGAGACACTCAGTCTTTTCAGTCTTCCATGTTGAAGACTCCTGGTCACCTTGCAAGTCTGCTACTTCGCTCACATGTTTTCTTCTTTTTAGTTTCCATGAAGATTGTGAGGTTTCCAATATGTGCTCCACTTTTTCTTTTTTAGCTCTCAAGAATTCAACTTCTTTTTCTAAACTCAAGTTTCTACGCAAAGTTGCCTTTAAAGCTTTGTAGAGTTGTCTACAGCAGATATTTGTTTCATCATCAGAAAAGGCATTGTCACTATCAGAATCAGGTAGAACTAATGATACAAAAGCCACATTTTCCACTTCCTGAGACTCATCATCATTCCAGGTTGAGAGAAGAGATTTGTTGCTGCTATTTCCATGCTTCTTATTTCCACAATCAGTAGAAATATGACCGTAGCCACCATATTCATAACACTTAGTTTTTCCTGAGTGAGTTCCCTTGAAGCTTCTTTTCCCACTCTTACCATTGTAATCACTGCTGTTACTGCCATTATAAGAGTTTTTCCTAGGAGTATTAGGATTTCTGGATGAGTTCTTGTTTTTGAGAAATTTTTTAGATTCCTTTGTCAATAGAGCAAGATCCAGTGTCTCCTCTTCCTCTTCTACTCCTTTAACTTCCTTGAAGGTGACACCCTTATTTTTCTTCTCAGGCTTCAATCTCAACTTATAAGTTTTGAGATTTCTGATGAGCTCGTCAAGTGGATATACATCAATGTCAAAATAATCCTCAATACTTATAACTTTGGAATGAAATTTTTCAAGCAAAGCCCTCAGTATTTTCTTGACAAGTTTATCATCTTCAAATGGTGTTCCCAAGCTATGACATTGACCATCAATTTTCAGAATTCTACCATGAAAGTCATCTACTGTCTCATCATCCCCCATAGCCATAGTTTCAAACTCATAAATCAGACTTTGCAATTTTTGAGCCCATACCTTTTTAGTACCTTCATAGGTTGTTTGAAGTAGATCCCAAGCCTGTTTAGCAGTATCACAATGATTGATCCTCAGTTTTTCTCGTTCAGATAGAGCTGTGAATATGCTATTTTTGGCTTTGAAATCCGCTTGAAGATCGTGCACCTCTTCTTCTGTCCAGTCTTTCCTTGGTTTTGGGATACTTGTAGAAGAGCCTTCACTTTTGCTAGGAACCACCGGAGTCTTCTAGCCATTTTCAACAATGTTCCAAACATGCTTGTCTTGTGCATAGAGATAAGATTTCATATAAATCTTCCATTGAGTGTACTTTTCACAACCCCTATCGAGCCAAGGAGGACTATTGATAGATCTTCCAGTAGCCCTATCACGCGAATGTTCCATTTTTTCCAGAGATCACTAGAAAGTTCTAGAACCTGCTCTGATACCAAAATGAAAATACCAAACAGAACAATATATGCAATATGATCGATAGAACTGCTTAACAAGGAATTTGGTTTATCAAGAAGTACACAGGAATTGCTAACGCAGTGTAAACCTCTCAACTGAGGAAACTTCACTGCGTCACTTTTGACGTAGCCAACATGAAAAATCAATCCAGTATGAAACAATCGAGTTTACAGTATACAAGTAGTGTTGTTCATAACAATCACTTTCAATTAGCCAACTGCTAACTTATTTTACAACTGTTCTAACTCCTAACTCAAACAACACAACATGTAAACAATTCAATCTTCAATCTTCCTTGCACTCAATCGTCTCACTGATCTTGAGAATGAATTATGAAAATGACAGAGTATGCAAGGGAATACATGAAACAGCAACGAGAGTTTTTCAGTAAAAGATTTGAGTAAACATGTGTAGCATGAAGAAAAACAATCTTTATACTCAAAAACCCTACTATGAAATCCGTTTTCAAAACCTTTTATAGAGGAGCAAGGCTCCCCCTCAATCAAATCTCTTTTTCATATCATTCAAGATAAAAACAAGGAAGACTTTTAAAACTGATTTGATAAACAATCAAAACTCAATACTTCCTAACATTTAGCAAAACCAATCATTTATTTGATATGCATCATAAAACCATTTAATGCAAATAACAAAAATAAATCATTTAGTCAATATGCATATCGAAGATAATGATGGAATGAATACAAGATCAGTGAGAGTGATTTTGCCAAATTTTCCTCTTCAGATCTTGCATGCTTCTTTGACTTCTTGAGTCACTGGGAAACTTGAAGGAATCCTTATCTTAGTTTTCTACAACTGGTGCTTTCCTAGTAGCTGTAGGAAAGTTATGTTTTGAGTGGTAATAGCCCAATACACTTACATAAAGTTTATTCTTTCGTCAAAAAAAAAGTCAAGTCTCTTCTGTTGTTGTTACAAGTCTTCACAAGATTTGTGTGTAACAAAAATACTCTCAAGCCTTAGGCAGGGTCTGGTTTTCCAGTCAGGTGTATGCCATGTCCCATGGCATACCCTTGCGGCAGCGTCATCAGTTGGGCTAAAAGGGACCTTGTGTTTGGGATTACACTGTCTAGTTGGGGAGAAGGTAATAGGGTAGTGATGTTATTATCCAAGGCGTTTAAGGGATTTAACGATGAAGGCAGCGACGGGCTGATGAATTAGAGTTGGGGCCAATGTCGCTTGACCAAAGGAAGGAGTGCGGACGAGCTGGGGGTATGTTGCGGTGGTATGGCGGAATGAAGATCGTCTGAATGTGATAACCAGACGATGGCGTCACTGGAATCACCGGTGTCAGATCAAATCAATTGGATTTGATCTTATCAGATCGGATCGATCACTGGTTGGGTTTTCTGGCTCCGATCTTAGGAAGGGTGGTGTGGCTAGTTGGAAGGTGGTAGGTGACAGTGGTGCTGCTGCCGGAGGATGGACAATAGGGGAGGCACCGGCGTGTCATGATTTCTACACCCGATCTCAGCTTGGGCCGTTTAAGAGTTGGGTCTGGGTTTTGACCCTTGACTCTTCGTTGGTCTGGGCTTTGAGCCTCAACCCAACTTATTTTTCTATTATGCTTTATTATTATTTAGTATTGCTTTTAGCAAGCTACGGTTCTATGCCAGTAATAATTCTCTACCACTTTTGGATAGGGAAAAGTGGGATTTGTCCCGATATGCACACTCTGTGTGCCTTGATTGCTCTAGTGAGGCGGTGAGCTATTTGCTTGATCAAATAGACTCAACCTCCTAGTGGCAGAATGAAATTGAGTGTCATAGGATATATTTCCTTGCGGCAATTGTGATGGCCTGGATTTTCGTTATTTAATTTTGGTAATTAATAATGGACTAGTTGTACGAATAATTGTTATTGTGCTTTATTCGTAAGTTATATGTGAATTGGAATGGTTTTCATACGTATAATTATTCGAAAAATGTGGATTTAAGGCTCTCCAATGTTGACTTTTTATACGTTGGAATTCTCCAAAAACTTCATTCACGAAAGTTGTAGAGCGAGCCGATACAAGTTCGTGGACATGTGGAACACGTAAATCGGAGTTCGTATGGGGAAGTTACAGCTTTTAGAAAAAGTTTTCATTTTAGTATAAATAAGGAATTTCTAAAAATATCTTCATAATTTCATTTTCCTTTTCCGGAAATCATTTCTTCTCTCTTTCTTCTCTCTCGACTGCACCTTCAGAATCAAAGAAAGCCAACTGACTCGACCCGACCCGACCAGGCTTTTCTGGCGATCTCTGGCGGTGAAACTCTCCAGATCAGTTCACCTCCTTGCTCTTGTCGTCCTTCTGGCATCCTCTAACAAAGATTCTCATGCACGGCGGCGCTAGAAGGCGGCGAAAATTCGTGTATTCGGACCCGATCGGTTCTCCGATCTCCAACTTCGGCGAGGTTTCAAACCAAGCTTGGGGAGCTCGTAGCAGCCTCATTGGTTGATCCTCGGTGGTTATTTGGGTAGATTTACGTGAAACTTGGTTCAACTCGGAATGAACAATAATTCACAACTTGCAATGTAGCTTTCGAATCTTTATGCTTCGATTTTGACTTCGTGCTAGTTATGAAAATTGATAAGCATGCTTAGACGAACAACTTTGATGTTGGGAGTTTTGTGAAATAATGAGTTTTGGCCCGCGGCGGTGCGCCACCGCCTGTGACGGCGTTCCGGCCATGTAAGGGACTGTTTCTTGTATTATATATCTTCTACTCGTCGATACGAGCATTTTTATTTATAATACGCAGTTTTTGGAGTTCGTATGGATTTGTTATGATTTTTACGGTTTCATACCGGTCGATTTATTCGATCCGTGAGGAGTCGAGCGTCCGATCTCTTCAATTGGCGTTACTTTGAGATTTTAGTTCGATTTGGGGATTCGAACTTTATTTAATTGTGATTCTGTAATACCCGCAAATTTTATTTTAAATTCGAGTAATTGTATCGAATGATTATTATGCGATTTCACGATTTATGTTCGATAATAATTCATTTTTACAATTATTGAAGTTTCGAAACAATTATTTTTAACGAAAAGCTCGAAATACTCGGTTTGAGAAATCGACTTTTTCTACGTACGAAATTTGGAGAAACTTCCTTCATGAAAATTGTAGAGCTCGTCGATACGAGTCCGTACACGTGCGGAACGCAAAGATCGGATTTTTTCTGATTTAGTTATCGAATTACGAAGTTTTCCGAAAACTTGTATATGTAGAAAATTTTTGGGAAACCCTAATTTTCCACCGGCCTCCTTCTCTTTCTTTTTCAGGAATTTCACTGTTCATCATCTCTCTCAGCTCTCTCACCCGTCTCTCTCTCGACCGAAAAGGAGAGAAAACTTCTCCTTAATTGTTCTTCCTCCACAGACCACCTCTCGACCTCAAACCAAGTCCCAGGCGTTCGTCTCGAGCTTCTCTAGCTCCCGGAGGCAGTTTTACAAGGCGGCGCAGCCTGTGGCGGCGGCGGCACGGCCCGAACCGAAAACCACCATTTTCTGTTCGATCTCGATATCTCGAGCTACACTCCACCATTTCACTTGATTCTTGGCTCATTGAGCTCGCCTCAACTTCCTCTACAAGCACCAAGAAGGACCGGAACTGGGTCGAATGTTTTCACGTTCGGCGGAGCTCGACCCGAACGGATTGAAATACCGAAACTTTCGATCAAGATATCTCGAGCTATACACGATCGTTTCTTGTGATTCTTGGCTTGTTGAGTTCGCAAGGAAGTTCTGAACAAGTTCCAGAAGGGATCGGGGCCTGAGGCTGCAGTTTTCACGTCGGTTTTCAAGCTCGCCGGTTTCTGCATTTTTTCCGGCCGCCGACTGTAAATCGGTAATTTCGATCCCTTCCCGTCATTTTTAGGTCTTGTGCTAGTTATGAAAGTTGCTCAGAATGATGAAACGAAGGGGACAAGCTCGGCCCAGACACCATTGGCTGTGGTCGGTGGCGGCTCTGTCCCTAACTCCGGCGGCCTTTTCCGGCCACCTCCGGAGGTCTAAAATTTGGTTTCTGTCCATTTTATGATTCTATGTTTCGATACGATCATTTCGGCGTATTATACGCATTTTTCGGATATCGTATGAATTAGTTATGAATTTTGTGATTTCGATCGATTTCGATCGTTAGATTTGTGATCTGTGATCTGTGAAATTATGACCGTCGGATGAACTTGTAAATTTGTTATGATGATCATATGACTGTCCCAGAGGCTTTGTGTGGTCATGGGCGAAGATCCGACCGTTGGATCTTCGTATATGTGAAAAACGGTAATTAGGGGAGCGATTCGTGAGAAACCGCTCGTCGGATTTTAATGTAAATTAGAATCTGGCCGTTAATTAGTAGTTAAATTATGTGTTGAAATTGTTGGCTAAATTCGAATCACATTTGATTAGGTGATTGACGGATTTTATTTGAGTGGGCTATTCGGCGTAATTATAATTATAATTATATTGAAGACGCATCGGGAGTTTCGAGGTGAGTAAAACTCACGTGGTTCATATTACGAACCGAGCATTTTAAATTATTTATTTTTGGTAATTGTGTGAAAAATATTTGCGGATTAAATATTTGTTTTAAAATTTCATGGACTTGAATCACCACGGTCCATAGGTAAGTAAAATGAATTTTAACTATACAAATGAATTTCATAATTTTCTTGTGTGAACTATAAATGGTATTAGTGGTCATTCCTGAGTGGATGATTACGTATATATATATTTACGTGGAAAATATATATTGATGAGTGGATTGTTGTGTGATGATATGTTGAGTAGAATTGATGAATTGATTTTATTTCAATTTGTGTAATTCCATAATAATATGGTGTATCTTGGTTGGGTTGATTTCAGTATGTGATATTATATGTTGTGTTCATTTATGGGTTTAAGGTCGATGTAATGATCGGTTTGAGTAATCGGACGCTCTAATCCTAGTGTGGATGATGGGATACGATTGGTTGAGTATGTGGAATTATTGGACGTTCTAAATATGTATATTGGTATACATATTGATGAAATACAATAATTGTTAAATATGTCGGATGCCATAACCTAGGCCAGGTGACGGGCTACGATTCAGTTAGAGCTCTAGTCTGTCAAGTACCGTATTTTTATAAATACGATGATGAGAGTTGTGGAGAAGGTTGTGAGTTGGGTTGTCTTGATATATTGAATTGGTGTTGATTGAGATCATTATTATTTGCATATGTGGAAATTATTGAGTGTTGCTGTGTGTGGGAATAAATGAGATTAAATTAAACAACAGTTCCTTCTTTTACTCATACAAGCTTTCATAAGCTTACCGGGTTTTGTGTTGTTGCAATCCCGGTACACTATTCAATGGTGTAACGGATATTCCTGCAGGTCAGGATAACCAGGGAGGTGACCGAGCTGCTTAGGTGTTACAGCAGTTTTGTTATTTATTTAGTTGTGAGGTGTGTGTATGCTCATTTAGAACTTTACATTACATTTTGGATTTGAGTTGTAATAATTAACCGAGACTAAATTCGGTTTGATTTTATTTCGTGTGGTGAGTATGTTAAGAAAAGAAATTTTCAGGATGATTATTTTGAGTTGTAGTATTTTCATGTTTCGGATTTTAAATTGTTATTTTAAAATTCCGGGGCGTGACAGATTCGTTGACTGAATCAAGGCTGTACTTCCTTAGGTACTTGATGAAGTATTTTTGGACGGCTATTTTGTAGCTTGCCTGCTTTGTTCTATATTGAAGATGCAGCGAGAGTTTCAAGGTGCGTAATCTCACAAGGTTCATTTATGAACGGATTTATTTATTATTTGGAGTTAAATTTATAAATCGTACGTGAAATGTTTTGAAAATGATTTTGTTTGAAATGATATGAACTTGATCGATTACGGTTTATAGGACTGCGGTTCACCAAGTAGGAAAATGAGTTTAAGTATAAATATGATTTTCCAAGTTTTCGATTGTGAAATATAGTTGGTATTAGTAGGCACTATAGAGAGGATGACTATGTGTGTGTGTGTGTGTGTGTGTCTATATATATATATATATATATATATTTGCGTGAAATATATATGTTTTGGTGGATTTTGGTTGATTGATGAAAACAATATGCATGAATTGATACTTTTTATTGTTTTGTGTTAAGTCTTTTCGGAAAACAATGATTATGGAAATGTTGATTTCGATTGTTTTGAAAAGCGTTGAGAGTTGTGTAACATTTTGAGTCATGTGCGACTTCTTTAATGTTTTATTCTATGGGACTGAGAAGTTCGAGGAACGAAGGTCTAGACCTTAGGCAGAATATCAGGTAATCACGTCTTTGACCAGACGAGTGGTTACAAATTCAGTTGGAGCTCTGGTCTGTCTGCCACATTTGTGATTCATGAGGTAACGGAACAAGGTTATTTCTAAGTCATGAGATGACGTGTTTTTAGGGAAAAATGTGTGAGTTGCTTTCCTTATTAACAGTTTTTAAGGTAACAAGGTGCAAGTTGTTTTCCTGATTAATGATTTGATAGAAACCAAGGAGTAGGTTGCTTTTTATGTTACATCTGATAGAAATCAAGAAGTTGCTTTCCATGTTACATTTGATAGAAACCAAGGAGTGTGTTGCTTTCTATGTTTCGTTTTAAAAGAAACCAAGGTTTAAGTTGCTTTCTTTTATTTCGATTTGAAAGGAAATTAAAGTATGAGTTATTCTCCTTTATTTCGTGTTTTAAGGAATCAAAGTGTGAGTTGTTTTCCTTATTTCTGGTGTGAGTTATGTTGATTGTTTTGAGTTACTTATACGAGCTTTCACAAGCTTAGTGAATTTGTTGTGTGACAACTTGGTGCACTATTCAACGGTATAGGGTTTAATCCTGTAGGTCAGGATAATCGTGGCTGAAGTTGGGGTAGTATACTTGCAGATTAACCGTAGGAAGCCAGTTTTGTGAGTTTACTGTTATTCAGACTTCCGTTGTAGTAAGCTCTGAGGAGCATTTACAATTTACTTTTTGTTGTTGACAATTTAATTCATAAGCTTATGTAATATATGACTCTGTTGGCGGGTCAATATTGACATAGTTGGTTCAAGACATCAATATGTATATTGTATGAGGGGAAAAAGTTTTCCAGGCATTTGGTATTGATGGTTGAACGATCACCCATGTATAATTATGAGATTGTATATCGATTTTTAGTTGTGTTAAAAAACAAGGGTGTGATTGTTTGGTATCAGAAAGTATGGTGCATATTTGGTGACAATCAATATTCCTCGACTGATGGCTCATCTGCAACGGATCCCCATCGTATACTCTTAGGTATTGATATAGTCATTGGGTATGCAATGAACGTTGAGTTTAGGGCCTTCAGGGTAGTGATGACTCAGAGGTGTATATGTAGAAGTTTGGGTAGCTTTTATGAGTTAAGATCTTTTGAGGAGTGAGAACTTTTAGATTTAAGTCTGGATTTACGTGGGGGATGGGATTGTTCCTCTGACATGGTGTTGTGGGTGAATTAGTCATAATGTTGACTTATACTTGTGTTTGAGAGTTATACAAGTATTGACCACATGATGTCGTGCTTCTCAGGAAATGGATCATCTAGGAGGCAGAGCTAGGGGTCGAGGTAGACCCAGAGGCAGGGGTAGAGCTCGAGGTAGGGGCTGAATTCCTCCAGTGGAAGAAGTTTATCATGAGGAGCAGGTGGAGGCACCGAATGTTGAGCTGCCTGTTCCACCTGTTGTGGAAGTTGTAGATGTTATAGATGCCACTCGTTTGTCGAAGTTGGTAAGAGAGATTTCTAGGCTGAGAGTAGTCTTTTTCAAGGGAGGTACGGATTTCATGTTGGCAGATCAATAGGTCGAGAACATGAAAAACTACTTCGAGATGCATGGTCTTGTGTGACGACATTGAGAAGAGGATGATAGCCTCGTATGTGCTTCACGATGAAGCAAAGGTGTGGTGGAATGACACATAGAGAGTTATGGATGTGTCCACCATGACCTGGGATGGTTTTGTGGAACTGTTCCGGAAGAAGTACTTTCCACCTTCAGTGAGGGAGCGGTTGGAAATGGAATTCATCTCGTTAGTCCAAGGGACTAAGAGTGTGAGGGAGTATGAGGCTGAATTCTCAAGGTTATATAGATTTGTGAGACAAATGGATGCTGAGAGTTTAGCTAAGAAGTTTCAACGATGGCTGAATACTTTGATACGGCGCGATGTTGCTGTTCTGGAACTGAAGACTGTGGAGCTTATCTTTGCTAAGGCTATGGCCATTGAGTAGGAGAACCTGACTTTCCAGGAACATGAATTGACTGAGAGGGACTCCCAGAGAAAGGTAAAGGCAGTTGTTGGGAGCAGCAATGCGTCAGGGAATTGAGGTGGATTCTGGAAGAGGCAGAGGACTAATCAACAGGCGCCGGCTAGGGCTGCACCGGCTAGGTGATTACACGTATTTTTATGCGTGTAATTACGTTCCAAACACTAGAATTAAGTTAATCCTCAAGTTAATTATTATGTAATTAATCAATTTTTATTTATTGTGTAGGAAATAAGCGGAATTGCCGAAATCAAGATAAAAATGTGAGAAATTGTGCAAATTGGAGTTTTCGAGAAAAAGACGAAATTGTGGCTCCAGTCAACCATAGTCAATGTGAACGAGAGAAGTGAAACCCGGCTACTTCCTTGATGGTTAGTGTGAAAATACATTGAGAAGGGAGAAGAAAGAAGAAAAGAAAAAGGCCAAAAAAAAGAAAACAAAAATCAGCCGTTTGATGACGTCAGCATCAGCATATCTATTCCTCCCTCCCCACGTGCAGCCTTCATCCTTTTTTCTTTTCATTTTTTTCTTCCTCTCACGTGTTGACGCGTGTCCCACCTTCTCCCCGCCCTACACCACGGAGAACCTTATAAAAATTCCAATTATCCTTTTCTTCTAGGAACAGCGCCGACCTCACTCCATTACGTCCTCTCTCTCCTCTTCTTCTCCAACAGACCACACTCCACCACACCACCATTTTCTCCACCTTTTCTTTTCTTCTCCTCATCAATTTTTCTCCTCACCAAAAACCTCATCGCTAAGATCCATTTTCCTCCTCACCAAGAACCAAAATCCACCTCACCAAAATTTCATCAAATCCTCATCAATTTCTCAAGGGATCTCAAAGGACATCAAGATTTGAGATTGTGTATAATGGAAAGCAATAAATCAAGACTTGTCATATTTGCTCTACAGCAATTGTGACTTGTTCTTATTACTTCTCACTCTTCTTCACATTTACCTCTTTTATTGATGTATATTATTGTTTATTTGTGGATGGGTTGTGAGTAGTCTATTTAGGAAGCTAGGGTTTGAGCCCTAGCATGGATTTAATATAATAAATATGTTTTGATTTAATGATTTTCAATTTCGTGTTTGACATATGTTCTACTATATAATATTTGGCTTAGATGCATGCTTAGGAGCTTGATTAACTCTTGAATGTGTAGATGAGCATGTCTTGAACAAATTAGAGGACCTAATCACTTCTCTATTTTATAGCTAGGACACTTGTTTAGAACATGGTTAGTTACAATACCAATTTCAATTGCCGTATTGGTTAGCTTGGGAACCTTGAGTCTAGGACTTTTCGCTTTTTGATGCAACTAGAGGCCCTAACAAGGTTCTAGATTGTCCTAATTGAGTTTCTACGACCCTTGATCCGGAGTAGGAATACTTTTTAAGAAATCTAATGATCCATGAGCCGTGAAAAGCCTTGGGTACGGTTCTTGATGCCATTATGAATTGAATGACCATTGTCGGAGCATATTTGTTCATTAAATTTGGCTAGGAGGATACCCTAGTGACCTAGTTTTAATTTCTTAATTAGTTTCTATTATCTCCATTCTTATTAGCTACTTAATTTTCAATTGTCAATTTCTTTTTTAAAATCAAAAATCAAATTTCACAAACCAGTTTCATTATCCTTACCATTTGGTTGTGGGTTTCCGCATTCACTTGTGGTTCTCTTGACCAATTTTAGGCTTGGTTGTTCCGAGCCGGGCATGTAAATAGCTTAGTGTTATTTTTAAGTTTTGTTTGTTAAATTGTTGGTGGCTTAGTAATCGGCATAATCAAGGATTGGAGTTAGCCTTTCAATCCCCGTGGTACGATAATTTTGGGTCCAAATATTTCCTACTTCTTTGATGACCGTGCCCTTATTGCGCGTAATTTGCATTTAAGCACCAAATCAGATGGCGCCGTTGCTGGGGATTAAAGTGTAATAGCTTTAATCTCTTGGTTTTTGGTTATTAGGTCACTTGCATTATTTTCTTCGTTTTAGTTTATTTTTTCTTTGTTTGTCTAGATTTAAAAAAAAAGTGTGTTTGTTTATTTTACTTTTCTTATTTTGTTTATTTCGTACTTTTGTGTTTGTTTGTTGAGACATTTTGATTATTTCTATCGAAGTGACGGGCCTTGTATTTCTTTGTAGTACATGTAAGACATGATCATCGATAGCGATCGTAACTTGCCTTGACTTGTTTGCTAGTTTTTTATTTGGTTTCCTTCTTAGTCGTTAATTTCTTGAGTTGTTGGTTTTCACCATTTCTTTACTTTGGTTATTTTATTTTCTCATTTAATTTTTGTCTTACTTTCTCTTCTTAACCACTCTCATTCATTGTAAAAAGTGAAATTTGATTCTCATTGCCTATTTTGTGAATTTTTGAGTACTCATTACGTGGTCTCATTTTTGTTCCAAGGTATGTGAACGAAGCATCTTCTTCATATCAACCGATCACTCTTAAAAGCGGAAGGGTATTGAGTGAGGACACTAGAGGGAGACCAAGAAGGAGGATTCGAAGACCATTAGTGACCGAAAGCGCTCCACCTCGAGTTCTTGATCAAGAGAGAGTACCTTTAAGACATTCACAAGGAAAAGTCAACATGGGAGATGCACAAAATCCTCCCTAAGGCAAGACTATGAGGGAATATACTAGTCCCATAATTGTTGATCACCCTTCTTGCATTACACTCCTCCATGTGAGCATCATTTTGAGATCAAGCCCACTACCTTGAGCATTCTACCCACATTGTCACGTCCCGAATTTTAGAATAAAATTCTAAATCCGAAACATGAAAATTACCACAACTCAAAATAATCATCCTGAAAATTTTTTTTTTCTTAACAACCTCACTACACAATTTAATTTCAAAACCCGAATTTAGTTTCGGGTAATTATTATAACTCACTCACAAATTAAATTGTAAATCTCTAAATGAGCATAACAAACCTCGCAACTTAAATGAAAAACAAATAAATGCTACAACTCCTAAACAGCACGGTCACCTCCTTGGTTATCCTGACTTGCAGGAATATCCGCTACGCCATTTGAATAGTGTACCGGGATTGCAACAACATAAAACCCGGTAAGCTTTTGAAAACTCTTATGAGTAAAAAAAAAAAGAACGGTTGTTTAATTAAATCATAATCATTTTCACCCAAGTCAAGCTCAACACTTTCCACATCCACAAAGAAACCAACAATCTCAAATCAATCATCAAAATAACAATTCGACACAAGACTAGAACTCACATCTTTCTTCTCAAAACCCCAAAATCGTATTTATAAAAATACGGTATTGACATACTAGAGTTCTAACTTAATCGTAGCCCGTCACCTAGCCCAGGTTATGGCATCCGACATGTTTATCTTTATCGCATTTTATCAATATGTATACGTATATACATATTTAGAACGTCCGATACTCGTACTTACTCAACCAATCATATCCAATCATCCACCTAGAATTAGAGCGTCCGATTCCCCAATACCGGTCACTACGTTGACCCTAAATCCATAATGAGCACAACTATATGTTTTCACAAAATGAAATCAACTCATCAAAGATACACAATATTATTATGAAATTTAAGCATTTGAAATATAATCCAAATCATCATTCCAACTCAATCATATCATCACTTAACAACACACCAAACAATATATATATATTCCACGTAAATATATATATATATATATACACATAATCATCCATTCAGGAATGACCACTAATACCATCTATAGTTCACACAAGAAAATAGTGAAATTCATTTGTATAATTAAAATTCATTTTATTTACCTACGGACCGTAGTTGATCAAGTCCATGTGATTTTAAAAACAAATAATTAATCCATAAATATTTTTCACACAATTACGACAAAATAAATAAATTAAAGCACTTGGTTAGTAATATGAACCACGTGAGTTTTACTCACCTCGAAATTCCCTTTGCATCTTCACTTAAAATACAAATCACAATAATCCAAATGCTAGTCAACTCAAGCCGTCAAGTACCTAATCAAGTACGGTCTTTACTTAACAAACGAAGCATGAAATAAACTTAAATGATGATCCAATGGTCGGATTCTAAAATAAAGACGATCTAACGGTCGGATTCTAAAATAAAAACGATCAAACAGTCGGATCAAATTTAAACGAACATCCAACGGTTAGATCCTCACGGATCACCCTTGGAAACATCCTATCAAAATTATATGAAAATCCGACGGACAGATCTTCACGAATCGCCTCCCGAATCACCGTTTTACAATTATACGAAGATCCAGCGGTCGGATCTTCGCCTGTAACCATACAAAGTCATCAGGACAGTCATATGATCATCATATTAAAATTTGAAGTAAAACTGATGGTCTGATATCCGTAAATCGTAAACCGAAGATAAAATGTAAAAACCGTAAATAGTAGCGTAAAAACTTATGGGAAAACATCACAAATTGTGTATGAACTTTAGGTCATTCTACACTTTGGTGCCCAACTTTCATAACTATCAGAATGGTGCATCAAGTTTGCTCAAATATTTCATTTTGGTGTACGCCGTTAAATTTTCCGTTCTATTTACCAAAAAAAAAAAAAAAACTGACAAAGCTAAAGGAAAGATAACAGAAATTTTTTTTTTTCTTGGTAAAGAGAACAGAAAATTTAACGGCGTACACCAAAATGAAAGATTTGAGCAAACTTGATACACCATTCTGATAGTGATGAAAGTTGGTACACCAAAGTGTAGAATGACTTAAAGTTCATACACCATTTGTGAAGATATCTCAAAACTTAAATAGACTAATTATCAACTTTTTCTAACATGACCATGTTATATATCAAAACGCTCGTATGGATGTATAGATCATCATCCAAATAATATAAACTCAAAATATGGTCCAACGCAAAAGTTGCAGAAGTTGTCAACTACAAACTTCTTCAAAATGAAATTATGAACAACTTTAATACCTGATTTTTTTCGAGATAAGGTCTAGATCGTCCTAGATCGAGCTTTGAAGTTGGATTAATCTCGGCACTCTGATCAGTTTCCAGATTGAATCTCAGCCATCGAAAACATCAATCCTTAATCTTTCGCTCCACACACAAAATCGTGATGCAAGGCTCATATGGGGATGATCAGGAGGAAGAGGACATCCCGAAAATGGGGAGGATCGGCCGAGGTGGTGCCGGAAAATGGAAGATTCGGCCCTAAATAACCGCAATTTCCATTTTAAATTCGTGAAATTATGTTGAACGATTATTGTATGATTTCACGAACGTTGCTTGATAATATTTCATTTTTTTGAATTATCGAAGGTTCGAAAAGATTATTTTAACGAAAAGCTCGAAATGCTCGATTTGAGAAATCGACTTTTTGTACATGCAAAATTTGGGAAAACTTCCTTCATGAAAGTTGTAGAGCTCGTCGATACGAGTCCGTACATATATGGAACACATTGAGCGGATTGTTTTGAATTAGTTGTGGAATTTAGAAAATATTTCTATTTTGGTATAAATAGAAAAAACCCTAGTTATTTTCAGAAAGTTTCCATTTTGGTTCGGCCTCCTTCTATTTTCGGAATTCACTGTGTATCATTTTCCTCCTTCGTTCTCTTCGTCCGAAACCGACCGAGAAGCAGAGCAAAGTTCTCCAAGCTGGTTCTCCCTCCACAGACAATCAATCAACCTCAGGCCACGTCCCACTCCTTCGTCTCTAGCTGCTCTACCTGCTGGACGGCGTCGCTCCCACCGTCACGGCCTGTAGGTCTGGCAAAATCGCCTGAGCCAGTAGGACCCGAAAACGAACCAAAACAAGCTCCTCGTGTTTTCGGCCACCAAACCAAGTGAAACTCTTCCCTCTACATTGACTCGACCTCCTGAAGCTCTTAGAGGCAGTTTTACACGGCGGCGCGGCCTGTGGTGGAGGCTGGAAGCCAGCCCCGATCTGATCGAACGAAAATTTCGATCCGAATATCTCGAGCTATGGACCTCCGTTTTTCTTTATGATTCTTGGCCTGGTGAGTTCGCAATGAAGTTCTGAACAAGTTTCCAGAAGAAATCGAGGCGTGAGGTTGTAGTTTTTACATCGGTTTCAAGCTCGCCGGTTTCTGAAAAATTTCCGGCCGCTGACTGTGTTTGGTACATTTCGATCCCTTCCCGTTATTTTCTGGTCTTGTGCTAGTTATGAAAGTTTCTTAGAATGATGAAACGAAGGGGAGAAGCTTGGCCCCGACACCGTTAGTGGTGGTTGGCGGCCCTTTCCGCCCACCTTCAGAGGTCTAAAATATAGTTTCTGTCCAGTTTATGATTCTATGTTTCAATACGATCATTTCGGCATATTATACTTATTTTTCGGATATCGTATGATTTAGTTATGAATTTTGAGATTTCGATCGATTTCGATCGTTAGATTTATGATCTGTGAAATTAGGACCGTCTGATGGACTTGTAGTTATGATATGATGATCATATGACTGTCTCAGTGGCTTTGTGTGGTCGAGGGCGAAGATCCGACCGTTGGACCTTCGTATAATTGCAAAACGGTGATTAGGGAAGCGATTCGTGAGAATCCGTCCGTTGGATTTTCTTATAAATTAGAATCCGGCCGTTAAATGGTAGTTTAGTTATGTTTTGGAATTATTGGCTAAATTTAAATCACATTTGATTAGGTGATTGATGGGTTATACTTGGGTGAGCTGTTTTGGTATGATTTATATTTTAATTGAAAACACAGCGGTAATTTCGAGGTGAGTAAAACTCACGTGGTTCATATTACGAACCGAGTATTTTAAATTATTTATTTTTGTAATTGTGTGAAAAATATTTGTGGATTAAATATTTGTTTTTATAATCACATGAATTTGATCACTATTGTCCATAGGTAAGTAAAATGAATTTTTATTATACAAATGAATTTCACGATTTTCTTGTGTGAACTATAGATGGTATTAATGGTCATTCCTGAGTGGATGATTATATATATATATATATATATATTTATGTGGAATATATATATTGATTGGTGGATTGTTGAGTGATGATACGATTGAATTGGATTGATGATTTAGATTATATTTCAAATGCGTAAATTTCATAATAATATTGTGTATCTTGGATGGGTTGATTTCATTGTGTGATAATACATTAATTGTTGTGCTCATTTAAGGATTTAGGGTCAACGTAGTGACCGGTATGGGGGAATCGGATGCTCTAATCCTAGGTGGATGATGGGATACGATTGGTTGAGTATGCACAATTATCGGACGTTCTAAATATGTATATAAGTATACATATTGATGAAATACGATAAAGATGAATATGTCGGATGCCATAACCTAGGCCAGGTGACGGGCTACGATTCAGTTAGAGTTCTAGTCTGTCAAATACCGTATTTTTATAAATACGATGTTGGGGTTTTGAGAAGAAAGATGTGAGTTAGGGTTTTGTGTTGATTATTGAATTAGTGATTGATTGAGATTGTTGGTACTTCATGGATGTGGAAATTGTTGAGTGTTGACTTGAGTACAAGTAAATATGATTTAATTAAACAACAGTTCTTTCTTTTACTCATACGAGCTTTCAAAAGCTTCGGGTTTTATTAAAAAATTCGGGGCGTGACAGGCTGGGCCGGGTTTTAAGCACGGATGGATGCTTCGATCCAGGTAGGGGAGCAGCGGCGGGGCAAGCCGGTGGGGGGAAGCAGTCGGGCGGCTCGGGGAGCACGCGTGGAGGCCGGGTCCTGTGGCAGTGGTGGCCGGGACGGCGGTTTCCGCTTGGGTCGAGTCGGGACTGGGTCAGAGAAAAAATCTGATTTTTTCATCCTTAATGAAAAAATCTGATTTTTTCATCCTTAATGAAAAAATCAGATTTTTCTTACTATTTATAGAACAATTCCAATTTTTAAAAATTCATAACTTATTCATACGAACTCCCAATATTGCATTCTACATATGCACGAGATCGTATTGACGAGCTCTATGACTTTCATGAAGGAAGTTTTTTTCCAAATTTCTAATGTATAAAATGTCAATTTTCACAGCCCCCTAAATAACGTTCGTTTCGAAAATAAAATTCGATCGTAACCCCTTTCCTCACACAACGATATACGAAGCAAGCCCAAAATTCATAATTCATATTATTGAACAAATTTTGAATTACATTTAATTTATTTAAATTAAATTTTGGGGTCTTCACAGTCTACCATCCTTAAAAGAATTTCGTCCCAAAATTCAAGCATGCTCGTCAACAAAAAGTTGAGGATACCTCTTCCTCATGTCAAACCCCAATTCCCATGATGCATCACCTTCATCATGATGACTCCACAACACCTTCACAAAATTAACCTCCTTCCTACGAAGCTTCTTTGTAGACCTATCCAAGATACGAATAGGTTCAACTACAAATGTTACATCTGTGTTTACTTCGATCGTACCATGATCAATCATGTGAGATTCATCTCAGACATACTTCCTGAGCATAGACACATGAAAGACATTGTGCACACTTGACATGCTAGCCGGTAAGGCAAGTCGATATGCCAAGTTTCCAACCCTTTCCAGAATCTCAAAGGGTCCAACATAGTTCGGTGTGAGTTTTCCCTTCTTGCCAAATCTCACCACACCTTTCATAGGTGAGACCTTCAAGAATACATCATCGCCTGTCTCAAACTCTAAAGGTCTCCTCTTCAAGTCAGCATAACTCTTCTGTCTACTCTGAGCGGTTCGGATTCTGTCCCGAACATTAATGACCTTCGCTATAGTCTCCTGTACAATCTCAGGACCGAAGAACCCTTTATCCCCTGCTTCCACCCAACAGATAGGAGTCCTACATGGCATACCATAAAGTGCCTCATATGGAGCCATACCGATACTGGAGTGATAGTTGTTGTTGTAGGCAAACTCTACCAATGGCAGATGATCCGCCCAACTTCGCTTAAAGTTCAGAACACAAGCTCTAAGCATATCCTCCATCACCTGATTCACTCTCTCGGTCTGCCCATCTATCTGTGGGTGAAATGCAGTGCTCATTGCAAGAGATGTGCCAAATGCCTTATGGAACCTACGCTGGAATTCTGAAGTGAAACGAGCATCACGATCAGAGACAATTGTCACAAGCACACCATGAAGCCTCACTATTTCATTCATATACAACTTACACAATGCATCCCCTGAGTACGTTTTTGCCATGGGAAGAAAATGTGCTGACTTAGTCAACCGGTTAACAATCACCCAATCGAGTCATAACTTTGCTTGGACCTAGGTAATCCAGTCACAAAGTCCATGGAATAGGTAAGGGATTCAACATTCCTGCGGTCTCTGATGCTCTGCCTTCACTTGTTGATGTTGATGTTTAATATTCAGCGGTAGCTAAACTATGATCAACGCAGGTCCGGTGAGCGGACCGTTACTTGATATTATTAGTATTACCGCTACCTGTCAAGTGAAATACAAAGTGGGCGTCAGAGGGAGACCCCGTCAGTCGGTCTTCTCTTCTCCGATGCTTAAGTTAGTTAATGTATTTGTGTTGACAGGATAACAGTAGACAAGTAGTAGATGCGTAATTAATGAGGAGAGATGAGAAAACCTTTTATTGGTGGGGGGGGGGGGGAGCTGATCTTCTCCATGTTTTCGATGTGGGATTGACATGCTTCAGTTCCCAGTTTCTGGAGCTTCTGATGCTGTGTTGGCGCGGTGCGTGGCGGCGCGTCAGTGGTGATCTGGGAGTAAGTAGGGGCCGAGGCAGTAGCCTACTTAGCTGTGTTCCTATAAGTGACTCCTATGACAGGAGCTGGTATTTCTGGCGATGGTATGAGCGTGGCTCATTATAGCTAATTATGCTAGGCAAATGCTCATATAAGTACAAGTCCCCCAAGTCCCCAGTCAAGGAGGGCCATATTGGTTGGGGAGTTGCCTAGCGGTTTGAAGTGTTACTCCCGCTAAACTTGCAAAGCATAATTCGTATCAATGCGTTCTCAACCAAGAACTGATTGAGCAAACGTTTTATACCCTTTCGGGTGAGCCCCTGCATGGCCCCCCAGGGAGTCCCCCACTCCTCGGCTAAGATAGACCTCCGTTTGGTCTGTGTATTGTTTGTTGAAGGGATTTATGTTGAACAGAGGTTGTTGGGTAGCGAGCCCAAGCTTTGATGCCCAAGTAGCGGGGGTCAACGTGCCTGATCAGGGCCGTCGAAGATTGTTTAAGTGCCTCCGTATTTGTCCCAGAGGACCATGGTTTTACTGCAACGCCGCGCGGCGGTCGTTGTAAGTGAGGCATAGCCTGAAGAATTGGATGAGGCGAGAATACCTCCGTCGAGGATAAGGGCGCAGTAGCACCACGGGGACTATTGTTTACGAGACATTTGCTAGCGGTATTGTGTTAGCGGAGTCTCGCTTGTAAGCTAAGTGGGAGAAGTTCTGCTAGCAGTGTTGCGTGTAGTGGAGACTCGCTTGCAAGACAAGAGGGAGAAGTTTCGCTAGTTGTTCGTAGCGGAGTCTCCCTTGCAAGATAAGGAGCGAGAAGTTCCGCTAGCGGTGTTACGCGTAGCGGAGACTCGCTTGCAAGATAAGGAGCGAGAAGTTCCGCTAGCGGTGTTGCGCGTAGGCGGAGACTTTCTTGCAAGATAAGGAGGGAGGGGTTCCCTCTGGCATAAGGGCACTGAACCTGGACATTGGTACACTCGCCCCCTTTGATGGCTTCTGCCACGTGGCCGTCATGCGTCGGCCTAACGTTTGGGATTGTGAGTTCTGAGCGCGCGCGTCTCTTCATCATTAATGTGAGTAATTATTTACTCAATCTCCGAGGCGACGCCTCGGTTATTCTAGAAACTGAATGCGATCATGGGACACGTGTGCGACAGGAGAGTGAAGTCGCTTTTTGGCGAACAACCTGGATTTGACTGATGTTGACATTAAATGCGGGGGGGGGGGGGGGATTTAGAGGTTGTCACCATTATCTCTTTTTCAAACTTTCTCGTTGTCCTCAAGCTCTGTTCTTTCGCATTCGAGAAGTGACTTTTGCCACTCGAGAGAGAGATCGGTGTTTTGGTGCGCAAGGGATCCCCGAAAGTGAAGGTGTAGAGTTCGAACGCTCCTGATTTCCCACACCGGTAGGTTAGTGATTCTAAGCTTTTTCAGTTTTTTTTTTGTTTCTATTTTGCTCTGTTACTTTCTGGATTTTAGATTTGAGTGGTTTTTGTATCTCGCTGGTGTGTTCTGAGGGTGCAACATGCATTTTGGGGGTCTCTTCTGGTGTTTTTGACAGAGATGAGGTTTAGTGATTTTTGCTAGATGGTAGAATCTGGGTTAGTGTTCGTGTTTTGGTCAAATCTGGGTAACTGTTCTTGATATTATTGGATGAAAATTGCCCTAGGGGTAGCTTAGATCTTGTGTGAACTAACTGTTTTGGGTTTTAGGGTTTGTGATGGCTAACGTCGTAGAGATTTGGAGCAGTGAGTATTCCGGGTCTGACGTGTAGTTCAGCGAGGCGGATTGGATATTTGTTTATTAGTTGTGTCTGTCTGCCCCTGCAGGAACCTCATTGTCGGAACCGCTAGACCTCGAACCCTTACAAACTATACCTTGGGACCTGGCCATGGCTCGAGGTGGGCGACCGAAGAGTTCTAGGACTATAGAGGATGATGGCGGACTCGAGCGGAGTGAGGAGAGGCTAGCGAGCAATAGCGCAGCTAGTGGTTCCGCTGATGGGGGGGGACGTCGGCGGAGAGGAAGTGGAATCCGCCTGGTTCCTATCTGACGGAACCGCGGTTGATGAGGCTGGAGGCAGTATGCTCGAGGCTGCCGTTAGCCACCTAAAGCAGGCGTATCGCCTACCTGGAGTGGTGAAGTTACGTCCGCCAGCCGCTAATGAGAGAGCATCAATCTTGCCGGCGGGGTTCGCTGCTGTTCATAAGGCCATCTTCCGCCAAGGTGTGACTCTTCCATTACTCCCCAATCTTCAGATTTTGGTTTGCGAGTTTGGCCTCGCTTTTGGGCAGATTTCACCCAACATGTGGTGGTTGCTGATGGCGTTGAACTCGTTATGGCGCCTGTCCGGTTGTGAGGGTCCAACCGTGGCGGAGGTACTGTATTTCTTTAAGTTGGTGTATGTGAGGCGCCGAGGTTGTAGCGGTCAAGTGAATTTGAGTCGGCGGCAAGAGGCGCCCAAGTATCGAGAACATGAAGGATTCCATGTCGCACTGGCGGGGGACCTTCTGCGTTGCCACCGACGGTTGGAAATACCAGGCGGGGCTGAATGAAGGGCCGCCGAATTTTTGGATTAAGTCAGAGTTTCAGCCTATTAGAGGTTGTCGTCGACCTCCGCGAGTCCAGATTTTGGCCTTGCTTTGTTGACTCTTATAATTCTAATCGCCTCACTTTTTTTTGTAGGGGGCTTGCGTTACAACCTAACTCGCGAGGAGGAGTGTCGCGTGGCGAGGATTAGAGGGTGTTGGCAGAACCGCAACCTTGCTTGACCTTAGGCTTCTCACTGGTTGGGAATTGTTGGTCGCTCAAGAGTTGACTCGCGTCCTTGGTAGATAACTTTTTGTGATTTGTTCTCTAGTCCAGTTTGGGGCGGGCTAACTTGTTATTTGTTTTTGTAGAATCTCAACCGGGAAATAGAAGGAGCCAAGACGCTTTTTCCAAGGTAATGGACAGTGCAAAGATGAACGATTTTTTGGAGAGCATGTCCACTCAAGGGCTGGCGGCCCAGAAGACTGTGGTCGACCCGGAGACACTGTCGCTGAGCCAGTTTAAGGTGCCTGTGGTGTTGCCAATGCCTCACCACACCCATCTTGGTGCCAACAATTTGCCAGCCGTTCAGGCCGGGGCTGCGGTTGGTCGCGGGGTTGTTGGAATGAGGTCGGCTCCTGTATCCACTGTGCACACGAGGGAGAGAGTGGCCGCCACTTGGCGTGGGTCCCAAAAGGAGAAAACGGTGGCCATGAAGGCATCGGTTACGATTGCGGGGTTGGAGTTGCAGGCGACCTCAAGGTCTGTCGCCGTTGGTGCTACGCAAGTGTTGCAAAAGAAGCGGAGTCAAAATGATGAGGGGAAGGGGAGGAGACCATAGGGGCCTGCCAACAGAAGAAGTCAAAGCTGGCTGTTCCAAAGGCGACCGTCTCCGCTGGGGGGGAGGCTCGGACAAGTGACCTGGACTCGTTCGCCGCCTATACCGAGTTTCTGATGGACATTGAATTGGAGTATTTGTATCACCAATGTGAGAGGTTGGGGTTCGGCGGCCTGGCGGAGGTTATTCACTCCACCTCCCTTGATCAGTCGCCCTTCAGCTCTGCCTTTGGGCACTTGTCTATTAGGTTGCATCAGTTGTTTCTGGCGACATCGAGTCAGCCCCGCACTGAGCGACAGCTGAGGGAGGAGATTGGCGGTCTCTAGGGGGAGTTGGTGGGAGCCAAAGAGAGACTGGCGGAGGCTGAGCGGCGCCTGTCCAAGGCCGAGTGTGATATGTTAGATGCCCGTATCAAGCTGTCTATTGCCGTCGAGCATGACCTCGAGCTGAATAACTATGTCACTAAGCTATAGCAGGACATGGCTTTGTTGAAGGATCAACTGGCGGCTAAGGTCAAGAAGATTGAGATCCTTCAGTGGGACTCTACCTCCTAGTCTGCCGAGGTGAAGAGGTTGGCGGATGCGGTTGCCCGGTTGGAAACGGATAAGAGCAGCTATGGAGGCGTTTAAACAGTCCGCCGAGTATAAACATGCGATGGCGGAGGCGGTAAAGTCTGGCCAAGGGGACCGCCGCTAACCTGGATCTGCTGAAGCAGAAGGGTGCTATCGATTGGGTGAAGGCGTCCCAGCCCGCCAGACCGTCAGTGCAGACAGCGCCTCCTGCGAGTGGTGGGACTCCTACTCCGGCTGAGGGTGTTCGTTCAGGAAGTGGGGAGAGTGATGAACATCCGGCGGACGACTCTCAGTGGACTCCTCCTCCTACGCGGTCTGAGGTTTTGCCTGCCGGCTTTCTGGCTGCACATACTCGACCAGATGGTACCATCGTGACTCCCAGTCCGATCGCTCGTGGGTCCGATCAGACGAGTCATATGTCAGAGTAACAACTGCTGCCGGCAGGCTAGGATGGCACTGCAGCTTCCCAGAACGCATGAAGACCGGGCACTATAGTGCTGCTGAGACCTCTCTATTTTTTTTTGTCGTTGCTAAGGCTCTTGTAATTTTTGGAAACATCTTTGGGCGGGGAATCCCGATCCTAATAAATTCAACTGGTTATTTGAGGTTATTTGATTTCGAGATTTTTGCTGTAGTATTCGTCGTTGATTTGTGTTGGTTGCATGGCACCATACTATTAGAGCCTTAACCTGTGTTTGTTAAGTAATCGAAACATTAAAGGAATTAAAATTGTTCCAAGTGCACGAGGTAACGGACGTGGTCCGCCGAATTTTGTTGGCGTTGCCAGTTAATTCTTGTGCATGGGCTTGACAATAATGGTTTGAATAATTACTCGTTTCATTGGTAACTGACGGATCAGTGTTTACAAAAGTGGGGTTTGAACCCGTTGGGTAGCTTCCCTTAGCTAAATAATGAACAAAAATTTAGCCGAGTCACGATGCTCTTGGGTAACGGCATGACTATTTGTAGTAATATTGAAGGTGTTCGATATTCCAAGGGTGGGTCGTTATGACGCCATCCTTGTCCATTAAGTAGAAGGTGCCGGGGCTACAACTTCCATAATTTTGTATGGACCTTCCCAAGTTGGGCGGAGTGCCATTGGCGGTGGGATTACCTCCTTCATTACCTAGTCCCCTAGTTAGAGGTTCCGGGCCTTAACCCTAGCGTTGTAGAAACACGATACCCGCTGTTTGTTTTGTAAATTGTGAAAATGGGCATTGTGTCATTTTTCCTCTAGGAGGTCCTTGTCTAGGCTGACGCCTTCGCCGTTGGTCTCAGGGCAGTAGCCTTTGACTCTAGCGGTGGGTTGAGTGCCCTCGATAGGTAGGAAAGCTTATGTTCCGAACATCATGCAGAATGGTGTTTCACCAGTGGTGGAAGTTGGGGTAGTCCTGACGGCCCACAGGACTTCAGGCAGTTTTTCCGCCCATAAACCTTTGGCGTTATCGAGTTTCTGTTTTAGCAGTTTTTTAATTATCTTGTCTACTGCCTCGACCTTGCCATTGGTTTGTGGGTGAGCAATAGATGTAAAACTCATCCTGTTGCCTAAGTTGGCGGTGAAGGATATGAGCTCCTTGTTGTTGAACTACATGCAGGTGTCTGTGATGATTGTATGGGGGACACCATAGCGGCAGTAGATGTTCTTCCAGAGGAAGTGAATTACCTTGGCGGTAGTGATTGCTGTCAGAGGTTCCGCCACTATCCACTTGCTATTGTAGTCGATAGCGACGATGATGTACTTGAACTATCCTTTTGCGGTTGGGAACTTTCCTATTAAGTCCAGGCCCCAAGTTGAGTGAATCCATGGGCCACTGATGATTGAAAGGGGTTCCGCCGGGGTGTGTGGGAGGTCAGCTTATTGTTGACATTTGTGGCAGGACTTCAATATCTTTCTTGCGTCGTTGCTGAGCGTAGGCCAAAAGTAGCCCTATCGCATTGTGCGGTTGGCTAGAGATCTGGCGCCCTCGTGGCTTCCACATTCCCCGCCGTGTATTTTAGTAAGTACAACCTTTCCTTCCTCTGGGGTTAGACACCAGAGGTTGGGGTGAGTGAAACCCTAGCGGTAAAGTTTGCCATTTTGGATGTTGTAGCGGGTTGCTCTCCGCTAGAGTTGTTGTGCTTCGACTTTATCCCCTGGAAGAGTCCCATTGCAATTATACTTGATGATTTCGTCCATCCAACAGGGGACGACTTCAATGTTAAAAATCTCCGCTAGGGTTTTTGTGATGCTTGGTCTGTCAAGACTCTCCACCGTTGTGTCCGCCGACTTTGATGTGGTTGCGCGGTTGCCAGTGAATTAGCCTTGGCGTTCTTTTCCCTGGGAATCTATGTAATGGTGTGGAAGTTGAATATTTTGAGAAGCGTCTTGACGTATCCCAAGTATGCCGCTGGCTGTTGATCCTTGGCTTGAAAACTATCGTTGACTTGGTTAACGACTAGCTGGGAGTCGTTGAATATGTTGACGCTGTCAGCCCCAGAATCGATGGCGAGGACTAGTCCGGCAATGAGTGCTTCGTACTCCGCCATGTTGTTAGAGGCTTTGAAATTGAACTTTAATGTGTATTCCACGTTCAGTCCCCCCCGGCCCCGTCAAGATGACACCGGTGCCGCTGGCTTTTGCGCAAACGGAGCCGTCAACGTGTAAGTTCCGGTCTGAGTGCTGGGGGGCTGGGTCGTCAGCGATTATTATTTCTATTCCGGGCTTAGCTTCTCTGCCATTTACAACCTGACGCTCCGTTAGCTCAGCAATGAAGTCCGCTATCGCCTGGCCTTTCATGGTAGTCCTAGGCTTGTAGTCGGTGTCAAACTCACTAAGTTCGATGGTCCACTTACTGAGGCGCCCCGAGTGTTCAGGGTTCTGCATTACCTGTCTTAGCGGCTGATTTGTTAGGACATGGATTGTGTGGCCCTGAAAGTATTGGCGGAGGTGTCTGGTGGCGACGATAAGTGCTAGAGCGAGCTGCTCCAGTGGGGGATATCTTGTTTCTACGCCGTTCATGCCTCTGCCTGCGTCGAATACGGGGAGCTCCTCGTGACCATCCTGCCGGACAATGGCACAGCTTACCACTGATTGTGATACCGCTAGGTATATACACAATGTCTCCCCTTGTATAAGAATAGAAAGGAGTGAGACCGCTGTCAGGTACTCTTTCAAGCTTTGGAATACTGCTTCACAGTCCGTGTTCCAGTCGATGACCTTCTTGTGGGTTGTCTTCAGCACTTTGAAGAATGGGAGACATCTGTCAGTAAGTCTGGAGATAAACCGAGAAAGAGCGGTTTGTTTGCCCTGGAGGCTTTGAACGTGCTTCTTCTACTCTGGAGCCTTCATGTTGAGGATGGCCTGCACCTTGTCAGGATTGGCTTCTATGCCTCGTTCACTGACTATGTAACCAAGAAATGTGCTGACGGTGACGCCAAAGAAACATTTTTCTGGGTTCAGGCGCATGCCGTAAGCCAAGAGAATGGTGAATATGATTATGAGGTTATGCTTTTTACCAACATGTCGTCCACGTAGACCTCAATAATTTTTCCCAGCTGTTCAGTGAACATAGCATTCATCAACCGCTGGTAAGTTGCTCCGGCGTTCTTCAGACCGAAAGGCATGATATTGTAGCAGTATAGGCCCTTGTTGGTGGTGAAGGAGGTGCACTCTTGGTCGTCGAGGTGCATCTTAATCTGGTTGTAGCCGAAGAAGGCGTCCATCATGCTGAGCAGCTCGTGTCCAGCTATTGCATCGACTAGTTGGTCTATGTGAGGTAGCGGGAAGCTGTCCTTGGGGCAGGCCTTGTTGAGGCTCTTGAAGTCGACACACATCCTCCACTTTCCGCTAGGCTTTTTGACCATGACCAAGTTGGATATCCAATAGGGGTAGTTGGCTTGGCAGATGAATCCAATGTTCTGGAGCTTGGCAACCTCTTCCCCTATTGCTCGATACCTTTCCTCCTCAAAGGCCCTACGCCGCTGCTTGTAGGAGGATGGTTTGATGCTCAGTTTGTGCGTTATGATCTCAGGGGAGATGCCTGGCATGTCAGCGTAGGACCATGCAAAGACGGCTGCATTGTCACGTAAAAATTGGGTGAGCTCATCCGCTATCGCTTGGTCAAGCTGAGCACCGACGCGGACTATCCGCCTAGGGTGTTCGTCTAAGATGCTGATGACCCTCAAGGAAGTTTCTAGGTTGACAGGCTCTTTTTTTACATATTTCTTCTCGTCCTCCCTAGGGTTCTCAAAGATGTTTGGTGCTGGTGCATGGTTTCCCACCGTTAAGATCTCATGGCGGCGCGCCGAGCGTGCCACAGTTGTGGAATAACATTCTAATGCCAGTTGCTGACTTCCCTAGACACAGCCTGTCCCGTTGGGCGTAGGAAATTTCATGAGAAGCATATATCCGGCTATGATGCACTTGAGCTTGTTGAGCGTCGGTTGACCAATGATGGCATTGTATGAGCTGGAACAGTCTACAATGAAGAACTTTGTGTGGATTTCTGCCGTTCGTGGGCTAGTGCCAATAACTAGTCGCATGTAGTCCGAACCCAATTGTTGTGTGACGTCACCGGAGAAACTAAGCAATGGCTCATGATCCTGTAGTAATTTCCTATTTCGTTGGAGTTTGCTGTAACAACCATTGAAGATAACATTTACAGCGGAACCGCCGTCGACAAGGATTCTTCCTATTGACCATTTGCCGAGTATGGCGTCTATTAAGAATGGATCGTCGTGGGGCAGATGTACTCCGCGCTCCTCTTCCTCTGAGAATGTAATGGGTTCCCAACCAACCTTTGGCAGTTTTGCGGGCCTCTCAAAGCGGATGTTGCAAATTTCGTTGGGGCGGTTAGCACTCGCATAACTCTTCTTTGCCCTATAAGACATGTTGGTGATTGGGGCACCACCGTCGATGGTGTTAATGAGGCCTATTGGTTCGATGTTGGCCCACTTTGAATTGCTCCATCTTACCGTCTCAGTATAAAGTTTCGATGGCTTTCTTGAGGGCGTGGCAGTTGTTGGTATTGTGTCCGCTGTCCTCATAGTATTTACACCATTTGCCAGTGTTTCTTGGTTTTCCCACCCTTGGGTACTTTCTCGGGGGTGGTGGCGGTATCTGATCTTTGCACTGGTTAAATATATCCTCGTATGATGCTGTGAGGACTGTAAACACTGCATGCCGCTGGGAGGGCTCCGTCTTATTACGGTTATCCCCCTTAGACGAACGGTTGCTCCTATTGTAATGTTGGTCCCTCTGCCGCTTGCTTTGGTAGTTGCCTTGTTGCCACTCTCTCTTCTTGTCAAATGGTGGCGTAGCGGTGGTTTTGCTAGCGGTTTCCCGATGGTGGTAGTGGTGGGCTCTCTCCATACGTGATGAATTCTGCTTGTGCATGGATGACAGCCTCGGTCATGACATGGTCGTAAGCGGCGTTTCGATGAATGTAATTGAGGTGATAGAGGAATGGTCCTTTGAGGAGTCCCTGATTGAAGGCTGCCAGTGCCATTGTCTTATCAAGATCGCGGCACTGAAACGTTGCCGCCCGCCATCTGGTGACAAAAGCCTTCAATGATTCTGTTGTCCCCTACTTGAGGCCAACATGATGAACCGAGCAAGGAAAGCATTTGACAGTCCTTGAAATGAGTCAATGGATCTTGGTGGGCATGCAAAGAACCAGCTCATTGCCTCACCGTCCAATGTTTCGCTGAACAAGTGGCAGAGGGTGGCGTCATCAAATCCCTTGTTGTTGGTGACCTTTTTGAAGGTGTCCATGTGGACGAATAGGTCAGACGTGCCGCTGTAATGTGACATCTTTGGTGTCTTTGCGTGTGTTGGTCTGACGGCCTACAATATTCTGGCGATGAATGGCCCTGGTCTGGATGTGAAAAGCAAATTTGGCGTTGGTGCTGGGACACCTGCCTCCGCCAGGGCTATCCTCTGTTCCAATTGCTGCATCCTTTCCAATATAAGGGCGGTGGCATCGCCTGCTGGCCCCTCTTAGAGGTTCTGCCGGATTGACCCGTGCTCTGACAGCCGAGCGGTTGGTATTTGGTTGTGATTCCGCTTCTTGCTCCATAATTAGGCGGGGCGGAGGAGTGGGCCCCTTAATTCTGGCGGGTTTAGCAGTACTTGCATCTGTACGATTGGTACAGGTATAATTCCGCCGGTATTGGGTCGACTGCGTTTAGTGCTCCATGACTGTTCGCTCTGTGCTGTATTAGCGTTTGCCTCTAAAGCCTTTTTCAATTCGTCGAACCTCGACATTAGCCTGGCCACTTGTTTTTGGGCTTCCCCCTTCTCCTGACGCTCTTGTTCGCGCTCCTTGTTTGCTTTGTGGAGGTCCGTCAGTGCCAGCTCGTACATAGCGGCAAGGTCCTGGACCGGCGGGCGACTACTGCTCGGCTGGGTCTCCGCTGCGGTTTGGGTCTACTGGACCTAGGATGAGCCCTGGGGACCCATACTAGGGTTGGTTGGAGTGTTGAACAGTTCTCGGTTAACGTTGACTGCTGGGTCAATGCTAGCCGTGGGATTGGCGGGGTTAGGGTTGGCGGACTGGTCCGCTTGCTCCCCGACATTTTCCCCGCTACCGTTAGCCATGGTGGTGGTGGGGTGACTTTTTTGTTCAAAAGATTCCCACAGACGGCGCCAATGTTGATGTTTGATATTCAGCGGTAGCTAAACTATGATCAACGTAGGTCCGGTGAGCGGAGCGTTACTTGATATTATCAGTATTCCCGCTACCTGTCAAGTGAAATACAAAGAGGGCGTCAGAGGGAGACTGCCTCGAGCAGTCTTCTCTTCTCCGATGCCTAAGTTAGTTAATTTATTTGTGTTGACAGGATAACAGTAGGCAAGCAGTAGATTTGTAATTAATTACGAGAAAGGAGAGAACCTTTTATAGGTGGGGGGGAGCTGATCTTCTCCATGTTTTCGATGTGGGACTGACATGATTCAGTTCCCAGTTTCTGGAGCTTCTGATGCTGTGTTGGCACAGTGCGTGGCGGCGCGTCAGTGTTGATCTGGGAGTAAGCCGGGGCTTAGGCAGTAGCTTACTTGGCTGTGTTCCCATAGGTGACTCCTACGGCGGGAATTGGTATTTATGGCGATGGTATGAGCGTGGCTCATTATAGCTAATTATGCTAGGCAAATACTCATATAAATACAAGTCCCCTAATTATTGAGAAAATGCTTTATACCCTTTCGGGTGGGCCCCTGCTAGGCCTTCCAGGGAGTCCCCCACTCCCTGGCTAAGATAGACCTCTGTTTGGTCTGTGTATTATTTCTTGAGGGGATTTATGTTGAACATAGGGTGTTGGGTAGCGAGCCCATGCTTTGATACCCAAGTGGCGGGGGTCAACGTGCCTGATCAGGGCGGTGGAAGATTGTTGACGCGCCCCCGTATTTGTCCCAGAGGACCATGGTTTTACTGTAACGCCACGTGGTGGTAGTTATAAGTGAGGCGTAGCCTGAAGAATTGGATGAGGCGGGAATACCTCCGCCGAGGATAAGGGGGCGGTAGCGCCACGGGGACTAATGTTTGTGAGACATTTGCTAGCGGTATTGTGTTAGTGGAGTCTCGCTTCTAGGCTAAGTAGGAGAAGTTCCGCTAGCGGTGTTGCGTGTTATGGAGACTCGCTTGCAAAACAAGAGGGAGAAGTTTCGCTAGTTGGTTTTAGCGGAGTCTCGCTTGCTAGATAAGGAGCGAGAAGTTCCACTAGGGGTGTTGCGTGTAGCGGAGACTGGCTTGCAAGATAAGGAAGGAGAAGTTCCGCTAGCAGTGTTACGCGTAGCAGAGACTCGCTTGTATAGATCATCGTCCAGATAATATAAACTCAAAATATGGTCCAATGCCCCGCCACACAGGGTGGTTAGACGGCGGTTAACGCGGCGGTCAACGCCAGTCAACCACCTCAGATGCAAAAGTTGTCAACTACAAACTTCTTCAAAATGAAATTATGAACAACTTTAATACCTGACTTTTTTTTAGATAATGTCTAGATCGTCCTAGATCGAGCTTTGAAGTTGGATGAATCTCGGCCCTCTGATCAGTTTCCAGATTGAATCTCAGCCATCGAAAACTTCAATCCTTGATCTTTCGCTCCACACACAAAATCGTGATGCAAAGATCAGATGGGGATGTTCATGAGGAAGAGGACATCATGAAAATGGGGAGGATCGAGCGAGGTGGTGCCGGAAAATGGGAGATCCGGCCGGGTCGGGTTTTAAGCTCGACATGATGCTTCAATCCAAGCGGGGGAGCAGCGGCGAGGCCAGCCGGAGGGGGGAAGCGGTCTAGCGACTCGGGGAGCACGCGTGGAGACCTGGGTCCCGTGGTGGCGACGGCCGGGTGGGCGGTTTCCGCTCGGGTCGGGACTGGGTCAGAGCAAAAATCTGATTTTTTCGTCCTTAAAGAAAAAATCATATTTTTCTAACTATTTATAGAAAAATTCCAATTTTCAAAAATTCATAACTTATTCATATGAACTCCGAATATTGCGTTCCACATATGCACGAGATCGTATTAACGAGCTCTATGACTTTCATGAAGGAAGGTTTTTCCAAATTTCTAATGTATAAAAAGTCAATTTACACGGCCCCCTAAATAACGTTCGTTTCGAAAATAAAATTCTATTGTAACCCATTTCCTCACACAACGATATACGAAGCAAGCCCAAAATTCATAATTCATATTATTGAACAAATATTGAATTACATTTAATTTATTTAAATTACATTTCGGATCTTCACAGTCTACCATCCTTAAAGGAATTTCGTCCCGAAATTCAATGATGCTCGTCAATAAAAAGCTGAGGATACCTCTTCCTCATGTCAGACTCCAATTCCCATGACGAATCACCCTCATCATGATGACTCCACAACACCTTCACAAAATCAACCTCCTTCCTACGAAGCTTCTTTGTAGACCTATCCAAGATACGAACAGGTTCAACTACAAATGTTGCATCTGTGTTTACTTCGATCGTACCATGATCAATCACGTGAGACTTATCTCAGACATACTTCCTGAGCATAGACACATGGAAGACATTGTGCACATCCAACAGGCTAACCAGTAAGGCAAGTCGATATGCCAAGTTTCCAACCCTTTCCAGTATATCAAAGGGTCCAACATGCCTCGGTGCCAGTTTTCCGTTCTTGCCAAATCTCACCACACCTTTCATAGGTGAGACCTTTAAGAACATATCATCGCCTGGCTCAAACTCTAAAGATCTCCTCTTCAAGTCAGCATAACTCTTCTGCCTACTCTGAGCGGTTCAGATTCTGTCCCGAACAGTAATGACCATCGCTGTAGTCTCCTATACAATCTCAGGACCGAAGAACCCTTTATCCCCTACTTCCGTCTAACAGATAGGAGTCTTACATGGCCTACCATAAAGTGCCTCATATGGAGCCATACCGCTACTGGAGTGATAGCTGTTGTTGTAGGCACACTCTACCAATGGCAGATGATCCGCCCAACTTTCCTTAAAGTCCAGAACACAAGCTCTAAGCATATCCTCCATCACCTGATTCACTCTCTCGTTCTGCCCATCTGTCTGTGGATGAAATGCAGTGCTCATTGCAAGAGATGTGCCAAATGCATCCCCTGAGTACGTTTTTGCCATGGGAAGAAAATGTGCTGACTTAGTCAACCGGTCAACAATCACCCAAATCGAGTCATAACTTTGCATGGACCTAGGCAATCCAGTCACAAAGTCCATGGAGATATCTGCCAATTTCCAAATAGGAATCGACAAGGGATTCAACATTCCTGCGGTCTCTGATGCTCTGCCTTCACTTGTTGACATGTAAGACACTTCAACACATGTTCTGCCACATCCTTGTTCATTCCATACCACCAAAACTGCCTTCGTAGATCCATATACATTTTAGTACCCCCTGGATGTATAGTGTAAATAGACCTATGTGCTTCCCGCATGACCTCTTCCCTGAGGTTATCAACACTCGGTACATACAATCTCCCTCGAAATCTCAACCGTCCATCTGCCCCAATCATCCACTAGGAAGGACCCTCCACATCCGGATCGGCAGTCTTCTCAGCAAGCCTCGCCTGAGCAAACTCATCAAGTGTCTGACCCTGAATGATCCTGGAAATCAAGGTAGGCTGTAAGGTGATACTACCGAGAAAGATTCCATGTCCTGCTCCTGCGGGCATAAGGTCAAACTCTGATGCAGCTTCTAACATGTGCCACTCTCGCACCATAATCGATGCCATGATTACTCGAGGTTTCCTACTCAAAGCATCCGCCACTACAATCGCCTTTCCAGGATGGTACTCCAAGGTGAAATCAAAGTCCTTGATGAGCTCCATCCATCTTCTCTGCCTCATGTTCAATTCTTTCTGGGAGAATAGATACTTCAAACTCTTATGATCAGAAAAGAGTTCAAATTTCTCACTATAAAAATAGTGACTCCAAATCTTCAAGGCAAACACCACTGCTGCTAGCTCTAGAACATGAGTGGGGTAATTCCGCTCATGTACCTTCAACTGTCTAGAACCATAAGTAACAACGCTACCATTCTGCATCAACACACACCCCAAACCCTGATGAGATGCATCGCTATAAATGACTAACCCATCACCACTAGTAGGAATAGTCAACATCGGAGTTGTAGTCAATCTAGTCTTCAGCTCATTGAAAGCCTTCTCATACTCATCCGACCATACGAACTGAGTGTCTTCCTTGTCAATTTGGTCAAAGCTAAAGCAATACCAGAAAACCCTTCAATGGAACGCCTGTAATACCCTGCCAATCCAAGGAAACTACTGATTTCTGTAACGGTAGTAGGGCGACTCCAACTCATCACTGCTTTAACCTTCAAAGGATCCACAAAAACTCCATCCTTCGAGACCACATGACCAAGGAACTTGACTTTACTCTGCCAGAAATCGCACTTCTAAAACTTGGTAAATAATTTCTTCTCTCTCAACATCTGTAGCACAATCCGTAGATGCTTCTCATGCTCATTTGACGACCTTGAATAAATCAAGATGTCGTCAATGAACACTACCACAAACTAATCCAAGTAGGGACTGAACGTGTGGTTCATCAAGTCCATAAATGCTGCAGGTGCATTCGTGAGACCAAAAGGCATGACAAGGAACTCAAAATGTCCATACCTGGTTCTGAACGCCATCTTTGGAATATCTTCATCCTTCACCCTTAACTGGTGATATCCAGATCTCAAATAAATCTTTGAGAACACAGTAGCCTCCCTAGGTAAAGGGTACCTGTTTTTGATGGTTACCTTGTTCAGCTGTCGATAATCCACACGTAATCGAAGTGAATTATCCTTCTTCTTCAAGAATAACACTGGTGTGCCCCAAGGAGATACACTAGCCTAAATGAACCCTTGCGCAAGTAATCCCTCAATCTGAACCTTCAACTCCTGAAATTCAGCTGGTGTTATTCGATAGGGTGCCTTCGATACAGGTGAAGTACCTGGTATCACATCAACGGAGAAGTCCATTACCTTTTTCGGAGGTGACCCAGGGATCTCCTGAAACACTTCAGCATACTCTGAAACTACAAGAATCCATATAATCCTTAAAGTACTACTCTTGATTCAATATGGGCCAAAATCTCTGCCTCATGGCAATGTCAGACTTCAGACAACGGAAATGAAACACTGGCTGTCTAGGAACATAGAAAGACACAATCATCCTAAAGCAATCAATCACTGCATGGTTCGGGCTCAACCAATCCATACCCAAAATCACATCATGTGATCCGGAATCACAATCAAAGATGTAGAGAACTCTCTGCCACCAATCCCAATAGGACAATCATCACAAAACATGCTAAGCTTAAGGGACACCCCGAGAGGTGATGTAATGTATAATGATCTAGTAAGAGCAATAGCAATCAAACTCAACATATCCATAACTGAACTAGATATGAAGGAGTGTGAGGCTCCTGTATCAAACAGTACTATAGCAAGATAGTGATAAACAGATAAAGTACATTCCACTCCCGTGCCTGCTTGACCAATGGCAAAGACTCTAGCAGGTGCAGGCAGTAGCTACCTCTGCTGGTTTCCCTGCACTCTACCCTGATTTCGGGGACACTCCATGACTTGGTGCCCTGTCTGTCCACAGCTTTAGCATATTATACCCTGCGGTTTCATGGACGCACTAGAGATATTGCCCGGCTCGCTACAGTTAAAGCACTTCACTGGAGCTACTGGTGCTATCTACCTAATAGGCATAGCCTGAATGGGAGGAGCTACTGCTGCCCTAGCTGGGGCATGATGCTGGAACTGAGTTCTCTGTTTCTTCTAGAAACTGCCCCTGAAGTCTCTGGACCTACTGGTTCCTGCCATGGCCTTTCCCTTGCCCTGGAAGTCTCTCTCAGTTGACTTCTTCTCTCTACGAGTCAGGTTCTACTGCTCAATGATTTGTGCCTTGGCCAAGATTTCCCTCTTCGTCTTCAGCTCTAAGATGGCCACATCATGCTCAATCGAAGGGCTCCACCCTCGCTGAAACTTCTTAGCCAAGTCTTCGTCATCCATCTGCTTCACATACTTGTACAGCCTGGAGAACTCCGCATCGTACTCGATCACAGTCATTTTCCCCTGTACAAGTGCGAGGAATTCCCGTTCCAACCTTTCATTCACAGCAGCTGGAAAGTACTTCTCTCTGAACAGCCTCTCGACGCCATTCTATGTCAAGGTAGATACCTCAATACTCCTCTATGTGACATTCCACCACACTCTGGCCTCATCATTCAACATGAAAGTGGCTAGCTTCCTCTTATCAATCTCACTGCAGTCAAACAGATCAAAGTAAGTCTGCAAATCCTCAATCCATCGATCCGCAGCCATATCATCCGTGCCTCCTCCAAACTTGGTTGCTCCCAAGCGGATAATTTCCTTCACTATCACTAACAAGCGAGCAAGATCATCAACCATGCCCACGGACGGAATATTCTGATCATCATAAGGTGCCTCTACCTCTACCTCATATGCATCATCGATCGGAGGGGCCCTACCCCTACCACGAGGTCTGCCTCTACCTCGACCTCTCGCTTCGTTCCCCTCAATCTCCATTACCTAATAAGCAGGGCATACTTAGTTAACACACGCATAACACTTAATCATGGCATAAGTCAAATGCAAGTCCATATTAACCAAGTAACTAAGCATATAAGACAACGCCTAAGGTTCTTATGACATGCTAACGTTTCTAGCCAACCTAACTCTCTCACATATCCAATAACATTGTCAATACCGAAGAGCACATGATGGGGATCCGTTGCAGACAGGCCATCACTCGGAAAGTATTGACATATCACCAAATATGTACCTTACGCTCTGATACCAAACTGTCACGCCTCGAATTTTAGAATAAAATTCTAAATTCGAAACATGAAAATTACCACAACTCAAAATAATCATCCTGAAAATTTTTTTTTCTTAACAACCTCACCACACAATTTAATTTCAAAACCCGAATTTAGTCTCCGGTAATTGTTACAACTCACTCACAAATTAAATTGTAAAGCTCTAAATGAGCATAACAAACCTCACAACTTAAATGAAAAACAAATAAATGCTACAACTCCTTAACAGCACAGTCACCTCCCTGGTTATCCTGACTTGCAGGAATATCTGTTACACCATTTGAATAGTGTACCAGAATTGCAACAACACAAAACCCAGTAAGCTTTTGAAAGCTCGTATGAGTAAAAAAAAAGGACGGTTGTTTAATTAAATCATAATCATTTTCACCCAAGTCAAGCTCAGCACTTTCCACATCCATAAAGAAACCAACAGTCTCAAATCAATCATAATAATAACAATTTGACACAAGACCCTAACTCACATATTTCTTCTCAAAACTCTTAAATCGTATTTATAAAAATACGGTATTGACAGACTAGAGCTCCAACTGAATCGTAGCCCGTCACCTGGCCCAAGTTATGGCATCCGACATGTTTATCTTTATCGTATTTCATCAATATGTATACGTATATACATATTTAGAATGTCCGATACTCGTACTTACTCAACCATTCGTATCCCATCATCCACCTAGGATTAGAGAGTCCGATTCCCCCATACCGGTCACTACGTTGACCCCAAATTCATAATGAGAACAACAATATGTTTTCACAAAATGAAATCAACTCATCCAAGATACACAATATTATTATGAAATTTAAGCATTTGAAATATAATCCGAATCATCATTCCAACTCAATCATATCATCACTCAACAACACACCAATCAATATATAGATTCCACGTAAATATATATTTACATAATCATCCACTCAGGAATGACCACTAATACCATCTATAGTTCACACAAGAAAATAGTGAAATTCATTTGTATAATTGAAATTTATTTTACTTGCATATGGATCGCAGTTGATCAAGTCCATGTGATTTTAAAAACAAATATTTAATCCATAAATATTTTTCACACAATTGCGACAAAATAAATAAATTAAAGCACTCGGTTCGTAATATGAACCACGTGAATTTTACTCACCTCGAAACTCTCGCTGTGTCTTCACTTAAAATAAAAATCACAATAATCCAAATGCTCATCAACTCAAGCCGTCAAGTACCTAATCAAGTACAGTCTTTACTTAGCAAACGAAGCACGAAATAAACTTAAATGATGATCCAACGGTCGGATTATAAAATAAAGATGATCCAACAGTTAGATCCTCACGGATCGCCCTTGGAAACATCCTATCAAAATTATACGAAAATCCGACGGACGGATCTTCACGAATCGCCTCCAGAATCACTGTTTTACAATTATACGAAGATCCAACGATCGGATCATCGCCTGTGACCAGTCATCGGGACCGTCATATGATCATCATATGAAAATTTGAAGTAAAACCGAAGGTCTGACCTCCGTAAATCGTAAACCGAAGATAAAATGTAAAAACCGTAAATAGTAGCGTAAAAACTTAAATTGACTAATTATTAACTTTTTCTAACATGACCATGTTATATATCAAAACGCTCGTATGGATGCACAGATTATCGTCCAGATAATTTAAGCTCAAAATATGGTCCGACGCGCCCCCACACTCGACTGTCAGATGGCAGTCAACGCCGGTCAACCACCTCAAATGCAAAAGTTGTCAACTACAAACTTCTTCAAAATGAATTTATGAACAACTTTAATACCTGACTTTTTTCGAGATAAGGTCTAGATCGTCCTAGATCGAGCTTTGAAGTTAGAATAATATCAGCCCTCTGATCTGTTTCCAGATTGAATCTCAGCCATCGGAAACTTCAATCCTTGATCTTTTGCTCCACACACAAAATCGTGATGCAAGGCTCATATGGGGATGATCAGGAGGAAGAGAACATCACGAAAATAGGGAGGATCAGCTGAGGTAGTGCCGAAAAATGGGAGATCCGATCGGACCGGGTTTTAAGCTCGGAAGGATGCTTCGATCCAGGCGGGGGAGCGACAGCAGGGTAAGCCTGTGGGGGGAAGCGGTCGGGCGGCTCAGGGTGCACAGGTGGAGGCCCGGGTCCCGTGTCGACGACGGCCGAGAGGGTGGTTTCCGCTCCGATAGGGTCGGGACTGGGTCAGACGGGGGGGGGGGGAGGGGGGGTAGGGGGGGCTGCGCGCGCGACAGAGAGAGGGGGGGGGGGGCCAAATGCAAAAAATCATATTTTTCTTACTATTTATAGAAAAATTCCAATTTTCAAAAAATCATAACTTATTCATACAAACTTCGAATATTGCCTTCCACATATGCACGAGATCGTATTGACGAGCTCTACAACTTTCATAAAGGAAGTTTTTTTTTCCAAATTTCTAATGTATAAAAAGTCAATTTTCACGACCCCTAAATAATGTTCGTTTCGAAAATGCCGCAAGAAGAGACAATTTAAAGAGTGGTAAGAAGAAGAGTGGCTTGATGAGAGAGATACATGAATATTCAAGAAAGTGGATGTCAATATCCCATTGGTGGAACTCATTCGTCAAGTGCCAGTGTATGCTCAATTTCTTAAGAGCTTGTGCATGAACAAAAAGAAATTTAGAGCTGATGAGATATTTGTGTTAAAGGAGGAAGTAGGTGCAATTATCCAACAAAGACTATCACCAAAGATGCAAGATCCCGGGAGCTTTACCATAGGGTGTACCATAGAAGAGAAAGTGTTTGAAGGAGCTCTTATGGACTTAGGGGCGAGTGTCAACTTGATGCCTTTAACCATCTACTGGAAGCTACAAATTGGTGAGTTGAAGCCCACCTCGATTAGATTGCAATTAGCAGATCGTAGCACAAGGCATCTGGTAGGAGTTGTAGAGGATGTGCTAGTGAGAGTAAACAAGTTTATTCTATCGACCGACTTTGTAGTGTTGGATATGGGTGAAGACCCCTACCTTGATAATGAGTTACCTATCATTCTAGGCCGACCATTTATGGCAACGACGGGTGTGAAGATTAATGTGTTGAAGGCTACCATTAGACTCAAGGTGTTAGGTGACAAAGTAAAGATTAAAGTGTGCAATCCATTCTATCTGCTGAACATTATGAAGGAGGTATTCTCTATTGATTTGGTGAAAGGTAATGAAGCCAAGAGTGAGCGGACCTTTGGACCCTTGAATCCTTCCAAGCCTACAATCCATGCACAAGATCATTTTTCACCTATTTGGGGCTATGACCATGAGCCACCATTGAAGCATGATGATGTAGTTCCTACTTCTACTTTGGAGCCCACTATTGAGCTTGAAAAGCAAACAAGCCCTACTCTTGAGACTTATGAGCAACACAAGAAGAGTCCACCATTAAATGAAGCACAAGAGGAGTCCATCAAGAAGTTAAGGGATATTTGTGGAGTTGTCAAGGAGAAGGAAAGATCTAAGAGGTATGATTGGCCTCCACCTCCAAGCTACAAGCTCGCTTCTTCAATTGCTAGATGTTTTGGAAATGAAAGTGAGGCTAGCACTATTGTTGTGGGTGGTAAGAAGACATCCTTTGAGCCACCTTGAGGAAGAAAAGTGAAGAAGATTGGCTTGGGGTCTTTAAAAACAAGCGCTTCTAGGGAGGCAACCCTAGGTTGTTTGAATTTACTTTGTTTATTTTGCATCAATAAGGCTATTTAGCCATCTTTTTGGGGGGACGTGGGGTATGCGGAGTTTGAAATGTGAAGAAAGAATGAATTTGGCAGTGATCAGCTTTTGTTCATAATGTTTAGTTGACTTTGGGCGGTTATAGCTTCCAATCTATATGATCATTTGAGCTGAATGTTTCTGGAACAATTCTCCTATATGTCTACTCGCGGCTGCCTAAATTTCAGCCTCTTTTGGTCCTTGGAACTCTAGTTATTTAATAGTCAATGCATGGAGGTCAGAACATAGGCAACTACTATAGAGTGACTTTGGGAAGCTACACCTTCTACGTATCAAGAAGTTTGGAGCTACACTCTTTCATAGATGTATCTTCATATGTCCTCTATCTGCTGGAAAATCAGTTTTTAATTGAGCCTTCCTAGCCTCAGACATAATGTTCCAAATGACAGAGGATAGAAACAGAGCACATTAGAAACTGCAGAACACTATAGTAAGTTTGGAGTCCAACTATTTTTTATTCAAAATCGATTTTCCAGTGAAATTTCAGTAGAAGGTATTCTCATGAGTCTAATTTCACTTCCAGTTGGTCTCACCCTCTTTACTACCTCTGGAGCTTTAGATATTACAGCTTTGGTGACTGAGGCTCAGTAGTAGACTTCATGGCAGATCAGCAATTTTGACCCCCTTTGGTTTTCATTTCATTTGGATATAGGTGGCTTACTTTATATGGATAGAAATCTCTATGAGTCTACTTTCTATTCCATGAAGTCTCACTTACTTATCTATTTTTGAGTTTGAGATATGGGTATTTGAAGATAAAAAGGTCATTGCTTGAAGTTTTCTGCACTTGGGGTGATTGGACTTCTTTGCACTTCATTTCATCTTTGGATGATATTTTATGGGCAATCATGGAATGTATTGGATGTATTCAAGGCTTAATGGAGGACCTTGGTCCTTATTCTTTGAAGTGGTTGTTATGTGGCACATTGCTCAAGGACATTTATGTTCTAAATGGAGTCAATTTTTTCATGAGCACCTTGAGCTAGCTTGAAGCATACGTTAAGGAAGTCAAGGCTTTGTGCCTTGAGGTTGGTGTCTCATATTTGTCTTTCTGAAGATCATGAGCAATGGAGGTCTACAAAGGGGGTTTTCCGTATCTTTTCTCCGCACATAGATTTTCGTTTTCATAGTTAATTCTTGTGCCTTCTCCCGGACTTCACTCTTATGCCTAAATCCAACATGAATTTTAGCTTTCTAGCTCACTTGACAACATTGAGGACAATGTTAGTTTTAAGTGTGGGGGTGAGAGCTCGAGTGCACTATGAAAATAAATAAATAACTAAATATATTAGATTAGCTTTTTGTAATTATATTTTAGTGGTTAATGCATTTTTCCTACCCCAATGCCGAGCCATTGACATAACTTGTTGTAACTGTGGATAGATTGAGTATGATCTAGGACTTTGAATTTTTTTTTGTAATTGAGTGCATATGTGATATATGCTTGACTATATATGTGCACATAGCCTATGGTTAGGTTGGTTCATCATAATTAGAGAAGCATATAGATGATTTGATTGACTTGCGTGCCCTTATTTGTGAGCTTTTGTGTCTATATCTATAGTGTAAGCATCGTTCATTCACTTATTTTTTCATGTGTGAATAATTTCATGACATTGTGTATCTAGAACTTGCTTAAGATCTCTCGAGGCTACTTGTTAGCTTGCGATGGGATAGAAAGGATTGAGGCAATAGGCTTAATACTACCATGGCCAAAGAAGCATGTGCCTAAAAATATTTATCACTAGATTGCCACTTGAGCCTATTTATATGTTTAGCCTTGTTGTTCATTAGCACCACAAATCCATACCTAGCCTCAACGCTTTTATCCTACCTTCTTTTGGTAGTTGGTGAAGCAATTTGAGAGAGTGACTTTATGCTTGAGTGCTTCAAAAGAAAAGAAAAGTCAAAAGTGTGAGGTTACAAAAGAATAAGTGTGGGGAGTGTGTGTTAGAAAGTTCACCAGAAAAAAAAAAAAAGAGTTGTGAAAATAAAAAGAATGTTCAAGGAAAAGAAAAGTGGAAGGAAAAAAAAAGAAAGAAAAAAGAGTATGGGTCGTACATCGGGATTAAAGTAAGTGACTTCGCATTCAAAAGCAAAAGTCATATATCCCTATAAGAGAGAGTTGCTTCACCGATTTCCATGGACTTTGTCTTTCCCTATCCTTCATTTCTATTAGCCACTTACCCCTAGCCCCATTACAACCAAATAAAAGATCGACCTCTTGATCTTGAATGTCATGGGCTACCCAGCAGAGATGAGATCGAAGAGCAAGCATATGGCGATGTGTGTTGTGAAATTACTTTTGAGTGAAATACATATAACCCCAAAACACTTGAAAGGTAATATTTAGTGAACCTATGTGAGTTTAGTCGACTATGTCGGGTCTTCTACATGCCTATTTGAATTGTGGTGGATTGATTTGACACATGGTCAACACATGCATATACTTGAGCATTTATCACATGTGCATCCTCCTAATTGCCTTATAAATTCAAAAATCTTATGTGGTGTTTATGTCTCTTTCATGGTCATATACATAATTAGTTCTCCGAGGGTTATGATTGGAAAGGCTAATACTACACTATCTTTATGTTTATGAGTTATTCGATTTTCGGATTATATTTCATTAATTTGCTTGGGGACAAGCAAAGTCCAAGTGTGGGGGTGTGATTACAAGCATTTTTATGCGCGTAATTATGTTCTAAACGCTAGAATTAAGTTAATCCTCAAGTCAATTATTATGCAATTAATCAATTTTTATTTATTATGTAGAAAATAAGCGGAATTGCTGAAATCGAGATAAAAATCATTTGTCTATGCCATTTGGTTGTGGGTTTCCGCATTTACTTGTGGTTCTATTGACCAATTTTAGGCTTGGTTGTTCCGAGCTGGGCATGTAAATAGCTTAGTGTTATTTTTAGGTTTTGTTTGTTAAATTGTTGGTGACTTAGTAATCGGCATAATCAAGGATTGGAGTTAGCTTTTCAATCCCCTTGGTACGATAATTTCGGGTCCAAATATTTCCCACTTCTTTGATGACCTTGCCCTTATCGCGCGTAAGTTTCATTTAAGCACCAAATCACTAGGATTGATAGGGGTGTAGCTTTTGGGCAAGGATCAACTGTGAGATGTTACAACGGCAAGGAGATTGGCCATACTGCTAAAGCTTGCACAAAATTGAAGAACTTGGCATGCTTTACTTGTGACCAAACAGGGCATTTCTCAGGGATTGTACCCATCAGCAGGGTAGGGGATAGGGGAATCAATTGAGGCAACTGCCTCAGGGGCAAGCTAGGGTGTTTGGTCAGCAGAATATCGGAGTGGAAGGTATGTTATCTTTATTTGATTTCTTTGGTACGGTGTTGTTTGATATGGGAGTGTCCCACTATTTCATATCTAGTTCGGTGGTTGATATGTTAGGTTTGACTACTAGACCCTTGTGTGTTACTTCCCCACTTGGTATTTCCCTTGAGTTGTGTATGTTTTGTTATGCATGCCCTATTGTGATTGGTGGAAGAGAGTTTACCCCGACTTTGATTATGTTAGCAGATCATATGTATGATATTATTTTTGGAATTAACTGGCTGAGGCCAAATCATGCTATAATTGATTGCTTTGAAATGGTAGTGTCATTTCATATACCTGGACAGCCGGTGTTTCGTTATCAATGTCTTAGATCAAATACTGCTTTGAGGGCAAGATTCTTAGCTCATGTGGAATCGGTGAATTGTGCTGTGATTATGGCAGAGATTGTTGTGGTAGAGAGTTTACCCTGACTTTGATTATGTTAGCAGATCATATGTATGATATTATTTTGGGAATTAACAGGCTGAGGCCAAATCATGCTATAATTGATTTCTTTGAAATGGTAGTGTCATTTCATATACCTGGACAGCCGGTGTTTCGTTATCAATGTCTTAGATCAAATAGTGCTTTGAGGGCCAGATTCTTAGCTTATGTGGAATCGGTGAATTGTGCTGTGATTATGGCAGAGATTGTTGTGGTTTCCGAGTACAGTGATGTATTTCAGGAGATACCAGGGTTACCTCCAAGAAGGGTAGTGGATTTTGCTATCGATGTGATACCAGGTACTGCATCTGTATCCATGACACCTTTTCGGATGGCACCAGCTGAACTTAAAGAGTTGAAGGATCAAATTGATGGTTTACTTGAACAAGGGTTCATTAGATCTGGTCCATCTCCTTGGGGTGCACCTATAGTGTTTGCAAGAAAAAAGGATGGTTCACTACGGTTGTGTGTGGATTATCGGTAGTTGAACAAGGTGACGATCAAGAATAGGTTCCCTTTACCTAGGATTGATGATTTGTTTGACCAGCTTAAGGAAGCTACTATATTCTCGAAGATCGATTTGAGATATAGATATCACCAGTTGAGGGTGAAGGAATAGGATGTTCCTAAAACTACTTTTAGGACCAGGTATGGACACTTTGAGTTTTTTGTCATGCCTTTTGGCCCAACTAATGCACCTGCTGCCTTTATGGACTAGATGAACCATATGTTCAGTCCGTACTTGGATAAGTTCGTGGTAGTGTTTGTGGATGATATTTTGATTTATTCTTAGTCATTGGCAAAAGGAGGTTAAATTCCTTGGTCATATAGTTTCGAAGGATGGAGTCTCTGTGGATCATTCTAAGGTTTAAACAGTGATGAACTGAGGTCAACCCACTATAGTTACTGAGATACGTAGTTTTCTGGGTTTGGTGGGTTACTATCGGAGATTCATCAAAGGGTTTGCTAGTATAGCTTCAGGTTTGACCATGTTGACTAGGAAGGAGGTCCGGTTTGTGTGGATTGAGGAATGTGAGAGGGCATTCAATAAGTTGAAGAGAAGATTGACCACATCCCCAATGTTAACTATTCCCACTACTGGTGGTGGTTTAGTCATCTATAGTGATGCATCTCATCAGGGACTGGGATGTGTGTTGATGCAGCATGATAGTGTTGTTGCTTATGGGTCTATACAGTTGAAGATACATGTGCGTAATTACCCCACTCATGATTTGGAGTTGGCTGTGGTTGTTTTTGGCTTGAAAATTGGAGGCATTACTTGTATGGGGAGAAGTTCGAACTCTTTGCAGATCATAAGAGTTTGATGTATCTGTTCTTTCAGAATGAGTTGAACATGAGACAGAGAAGGTGGATGGAGCTCATAAAGGACTATCATTTTACCTTGGAGTGTCATCCAGGAAAGGCCAATGTTTTGGTGTATGCTTTGAGTAGGAAACCTAGAGGTGTAGTTTACTTCTATTATGGTTTAGGAATGGCTTATGTTGGAGACTGCATATGAGTTTGACCTTGTACAAGCAGCAGTTGATAATGAGAGTTTCCTTGGAAGTATCATGGTACAGCCTATCCTGATTTCTAGGATCATTCAGGGTCAAACAAAGGATGAGTTCTCAAGTGAGAAGTTAGTAGAGTTAGCTGCAGATTTACCCATGGATGTTCCATTCGAGTGGAAGGTGGGAATGGATGGTGGTTTGAGGATGAACCATAGGTTGTATGTTCCGGATCGTGTTGACCTCAAGGGAGAGATTCTTCGTGAGGAACATCAAACGCGGTATATTGTGCATCCTGGAAGTACTAAGATGTGTTGGGATTTGTGAAGGAAATTCTGGTGGAATGGAATCAAAAAGGATGTGGTAGAGTATGTCTCCAAGTGTCGTACTTGCCAACGTGTGAAGGCTGAGCATTAGAGACCTGCAGGTATGTTAAAGCCATTACCTATTCTCGTGTGGAAATGAGAGCAGATCTCAATGGATTTTGTTACTGGACTGCCTAGGTCCAAATAGAATAACTACGCAGTGTGGGCCATTTGACGAAGTCGGCACACTTTCTTCCTCTGTCAATGACGTATTTGGTTGACATGTTGTGCGAACTTTACATCTAGGTGATCGTGAAACTTCATGGAGTGCCTGTGTCGATTGTTTCTAATCGTGATGCTCGTTTCACTTCAAATTTTTTGAGCAGTTTCTAAAAGGCTATGGGAACTGATTTAGACATGAGTACAACATTTGACCCTCAGACTAATGGGCAGACTGACCTAGTGAACTAAGTGATGGAGGATATGTTGAGAGCCTGTGCGTTGGACTTCAAGGGAAGTTGGAAGGATCATCTACAGTTGATTGAATTCTTCCACAACAACAGTTATCACTCCAGTATTGGCATGGCACCATATGAGGCCATGTATGGTAGGCTATGTAGATCTCCTATCTGTGATAGGAGCATAAAATGCGACATTTATATTAAAACCATATATTACGCTAAGTTATTTTCTTTAACTTGATCAATTTAACTTATTAGGTGTTTTATAGGTACATTGTGTTCGTGATGATACTTTAAGAGCTAAATGGAGTGTCAAAGTTCAGAAATGACTAAGGAAATAATGGAAAAGCAAGGAAATGCACAAAAAAATCAACTTTAATACATTTTCCTACTCCAGTTAAGAGAAAGTGAGCTAGACAAGAAAGGAGGGGTAGCCGCCTGACCAAACGCGCTCCAAATGAGTTGAAACTTTCCAGTTTCATCCTATTTATTATGAAGAGTGCCAAAGCTAGTTTTCAGTGGAAAGTCTTCAAACGGTTAGTCCAATTTTCTAAAAGATGAAAACTAGAAAACCTGACCTATACGTATTTCAGAAGCATTTACGGCCAAATCACAGTGAATTTAACTATGAAATTTTACCAAGATGATCTACACTAATGGAGGAACATTTGATATGAAGAAATTAGAGGTCCATTATGAAGTCTTAATTGAGAGTTAATTGAAGTAATTAAGGGGCAGAAAGTGACCTAAAACTAGCTCCAGCATTCATCATGTTCATGTTTCCCACCCACATAAAGAAAGCTAGATGCTTTTCTCTTTTTTCTTGGATATATTTTTCTACTCCAATCTCTTTAATTGATCATCATCACTTCCATATTTCTGCACCTTCATGCTTTGCTTTCATTTCATCATTACTCCATCTTTTCCAGATTTCACAAACCACTTCCATACTCCACTTTCATTAGTTTTATTTCATTCATCATTTCACTCTTCTTTCTATTCCCTATATAAACACCTTCTCCTCTCACTCTCAAAGACATTCCTTCATCCATTTCATCTTCTTTGTTTCACCATCTCCTCTCCATTCTCTAGTTCTTAGTTCTATTTCTTTTCCATTCTCTAGTTCTTCGTTTTGCATCTTTAAGCAAAGAGTAGAAGAAGAAAAAGTCTTGAGCAATCCTAGCCGCCATTGTTCCACCTTGTGTTGTGATACTGAAGCCTTGGTTTCAAGATTCAAGATCAATGTCTCAAGCTCTTCATCATCCATTCCCTTCACGGGTGTAATTCAATCTTTTTCCTTTTAACTTCTTTTGTTTGGATTTGTAAAACTATGAATTATAGTTAACAAATAACGTTAAGGGTAAAGTTCAAAGCCCGTCTCTATGTTTTGAAATAAAGTAGTAATTTCTTTATTTTGATTTCTATGTTATTTATGTGAGATTGCTTAATTGATTTTGGATTATAGAAAACTTTTATATGTATGTGTTCATTGGTGGCCAACTTGGGATATATGCATGTAATTGGAGCTAGATTTAGGTAAACAATTCACCTAATAGTTTTGTGAACCTATTTCATAAGTAGTAAAGGCTTTGGATAAAAGTCGAAATCAATTAAGGAGGATTGAAAATAGATGAATTTTTTCATATTAGGTAGTGCACTTTCGTTGACATCCTTTCTTTGTTCTTTATGCATTGAATGTGTTCTTGGTTAGCTAGCTTTCTAGACTACGATTGCATGTTTAAAGAAAGTAAAATATGGGAAATCGGTTGCTTATTAACGTTTCACATAGTCAACTTCTTTCTCATGACATGGATAATCAGTTATAGAAATTGTAATTGGATTTTTTGCATATGGATATGGTTTTGATCTTTATTCTTTGCATTCCACCATTGTACATGTGTTTTTACATTTTCTTTATTTTATTATTTTAATTTTTTATGTTATAATCCTAAAACCCCCTTTTGTGTTTACCTGTATATATTTCTTTTCTTTGTTATATTTTTGTAATTAATATTTTAATTCTTTATTTGTTTACACAATTACAGGTATACCATCAATCTCCGGCTTGAACGCTCCATACTTATTCCTTACTACTATCTGATGCAGCGTTTAAATTGCGTGCTACTTTTAGCGTGTCAATTTGCTGGGCAGAAGGAGGAGATAAGATACTGTTGAGTCCTGAGATTGTTCGGGAGACTACTGACAAGATTTCAATTATCAGGGACAGGATTCGGATAACCTAGAGTAGACAAAAGAGTTATGCAGATATGAAAAGGAGATAGGTCGAATTTAAAGAGGGTGATCATGTGTTCTTGAAGGTCTCACCCATGAAGGGTGTGGTGAGATTTAGTAAAAAAGGAAAGTTATCACCAAGGTTTGTCGGACCTTTTGAAATTCTGGAAAGGGTAGGAGATTTGGCTTATAGGCTTGCCTTATCTCCTAGTATGTCTAGTGTGCATAATGTGTTCCATGTGTATATGTTGAGGAAGTATGTCCAGGACGAGTCACATGTGATCGATTATGCACAATTGAGGTACATGAGGCTACCATCTTTGTTCTTGAACCTGTGCGTATTTGGGATAGGTCACTTCGAAATAAGGAAGTTGACTTGGTCAACGTATTATAGAGTCACCATGACGAGGGTGATGCTTCTTAGGAGCTGAAGTCAGAGATGAGAGCGAAGTACCCATAGTCGTTTGCTGATCAGTGAGTGTGAATTTCGGGACGAAATTCCTTTAAGGAGGGTAGACTATCATGAACTGGATTTTCGTTATTTAATTTTGGTAATTAATAATGGACTAGTTGTACAAATAATTGTTATTGTGCTTTATTCGTAAGTTGTATGTGAAATGGAATTGTTTTCGTACGTATAATTATTCGAAAAATGTGGATTCAGGGGAGATCCAAGGTTGACTTTTTATACGTCAGGATTCTTCGAAAATTTCCATCACGAAAGTTGTAAAGCGTGTCGATAAGAGTTCGTAGGCATGTGAAACGCGTAAATCGGAGTTAGTATAACGAAGTTATAGCTTTCGGAAAAAGTGTCCGTTTTAGTATAAATAGGAAATTTTGGAAAATATCTTCATAATTTCATTTTCTTTTCCGGAATGCATTCCTTCTCTCTTTTCTCTCTCGACTGCACATTTAGAATCAAAGAAAGCCGACTGACAAGACCCGGATCTGACTTTTCCGGCGATCTCCTGGGGTGAAACTCTCCAGATCAGTTCATCTCCTTGCTCCGGTCGTCCCTCTGGCATCCTCTAGCAGCGATTCTCATCCACTGCGGCGCTAGAAGGCGGCGAAGATTGGTGTATTTGGACCCAATCGGTTCTCCGATCTCCGATGTCGGGGAGGCTTCAAACCAAGATTGGGGAGCTCGCAACAACCACCTTGGTCGATCCTTGGTGATTGTTTCGGTCGATTTACGTGAAACTTGGTTCAACTTACACAGAACAATAATCCATGGCTTGCGAGGTAGTTTTTGACTCTTTATACTTCGATTTCATGCTAGTTATGAAAATTGATAAGCATGCTTAAATGAACAACATTGATGTTGGGAGTTTTGTGAAAAATATTGAGTTTTGGCCGGCAGCGGTGCGTCACCGCTTGTGGTAGTGTTCTGGCCATGTAAGGGATTGTTTCTGGTATTATATATCTTCTACTCGTTGATACGAGCGTTTCCATATATAATACGCAATTTTTGGAGTTAGTATGGATTTGTTATTATTTTTACGGTTTCATACCCGTTGATATATTCGATCCATGGGGATTAGAGCATTCGATGGACTTGTTGTTTAGACACATCGATCGTGGAAGTATTCCAGAGACTTTCGAAGGTCTCAGAAGTGGTTTCGCCTCAATTGACATTACTTTGAGATTTTAGTTCAATTTGGGGATTTGAACTTTATTTAATAGTAATTACTTGACTGAATCAAGGCTGTATTTCCTTAGGTACTTGACGAAGTATTCTTGGATGGCTATTTTGCGGTTTGGCTGCTTTGTTCTATATTGAAGACGCAGCGGGAGTTTCGAGGTGAGTAATCTTACAAGGTTCATTTATGAACGGATTCATCTATTATGTCGAGTTAATTTATAAATCGTACGTGAAATATTTTGAAAAGGATATTTGTTTGAAATGATATGAACTTGATCAACTACGGTTCATAGGACTGCAGTTCACAGGTAGGAAAATGAGTTTAAGTATAACTATGATTTTTCAAGTTTTTAATTGTGAACTATAATAGACATTCCTGAGAGGATGACTACGTATATATATATATATATATATTTATGTGAATATATGTTTTGGTGGATTTTGGTTGATTGATGAAAACAATATGCATGAATTGATGCTTTTTATTATTTTGTGTTATGAATTTTTGGAAAACAATAATTATGGAAATATTGATTTCGATTGTTTTGAAAAGCGTTGAGATCTGTGTAACATTTTGAGTTCTATGCGACTTCTTTAATGTTTTATTCCGTGAGACTGAGAAGTTCGAGGAATGAAGGTCTACGACCTTGGGCAGAATATCCAGGTAATCACGTCTTTGCCCGGACGAGTGGTTATGAATTTAGTTGGAGGTCTAGTCTGTTTGCCACATTTGTGATTCATGGGGTAACTGATAGGAGCATTTTAATGCGATATTTTATTAGTTAATTCCTCATATTTTGCTTAGTTAATTCCTTAACCGAATCGATTTTCAACTCAATTTCTATTTTTAGGTACATTGGAGTAGATGAAGATGAAATGAGCATTATGTCCATAATTACCCAGAAATGATGGAAAAAAAATTAAAATGCACTAAAAGATCAATTTTACACATTTTCGTACTCCGGCTAGGAAAGACCGAGTCAAGTAAGAAGGAGCGGCCGCCTGACCAAATGAACTTCAAATGAGCTGAAAATTTCTAGATCCATTCTGGACATCCTAAGGAACATTCTTATGAAGAGTACAAGAGCCAGATAGAAGTTGAAGGCCTTCAAAAGATCGGCTCAAATTCCTGACTAAAAGACGAAAACTGTAAATCGGACCTGAACGTAGTCAAGATGCATTTCCGGCCAAATCACCATTCTAAAAGGTCTGATATTTTACGAGGATGATCTACATACATGGAGGAACATTTGTTATGAAGAAGTCATAGTCAAAATCAGAACTTTCTGTGGAGATAAAATTTATCTCCCATTTATCACATATGGGAAGACTTTTTAACTATTTCTAGGTCATTTTTGGTAGGCTAGGTCAACAATTGATGTCTACACATTTTGCTATCAAATCTAGCCCTTCATTTATTTTCATCTTCACCCTCCATTTATCATTTTTAGCCTATAAATACACCTCCCCTCATTAGGACAAGACATTCCTTCATCCATTTCATCTTCTTTGTCTCACCATCTCCTCTCCATTCTATAGTTCTTAGTTTTATTTTTCTCTCCATTCTCTAGTCCTTAGTTATGCATCTTCAATCAAAGAGGAGAAGAAGAAGAAGTCGTGACCAATCCTATACGTCATCGTTCCACCTTATGTCGTGATACTGAAACCTTGCTTTCAAGATTCAAGATTAACGTCTCAAGCTCTTCATCATCCACTCCCTTCACGGTGTAACTCAATCTTTTTCCTTGTAACTTCTTTTGGTTTTCTTTGTTTGGACTTATAGAACTATGAATTATAGTTAACAAATAACATTAAGGGCAAAGTTCAAAGTCCGTCTCTATGTTTTAAAATAAGGTTGTAATTTCTTTGTGTTGATTTCTATGTTGCTTATGTGAGATTGCTTAATTGATTTTGGATTATAGAAAACTTTTATATGTATGTGTTCTTTGGTAGCCACTTGGGATATATGCATAGATTTGGAGCTAGATTTAGGTAAGCAATTCACCTAATAGTTTTGTGAACCTATTTCATAAGTAGTAAAAACTTTGGACAAAAGTCGAAATCAATTAAGGAGGATTGCAAATAGATGAACTTTTTCATTCTAGGTTGTGTACTTTGGTTGACATCCTTTCTTTGTTCTCCATGCATTGAATGTGTTCTTGATTAGCTAGCTTTCTAGACTATGAGTGCATATTCAATAGAATTGATTTAGGTGCTTTCGCTTAGATCATTTGTTCAAGGAAAGTAAAATATGAGAAATCGTTTGCTTACTAACGTTTCACATGGTCAACTTCTTTCTCATGACATTAGATAACCAACTATAAGAATTGTAACCGAATTTCTTGCATATGGCTGTGGTTTTGATCTTTGTTCCTTGTGTTTTTACAATTTCTTTATTTTATTTAATTTTAATTCCGATTCTATAATCCTAAAACCCCCTTATTTGTGTTCACTTGTATATTTTTCTATTCTTTATTTTATTTTTGTAAATAATACTTTTCTTTATTTATTTCACAATTACAAGTGTACCCTCAATCTCTGACTAGAACGATCTCTACTTATTCTATACTAACGATGACATTTTACAGGGTTAAATTGGGTGCTACTATTAGCATATCAGTAATGGGACAAGGTTATTTCTAACTCATCAGATTACGTGTTTTTAGGGCAAAATGTGTGAGTCGCTTTCTTTATTAATGGTTTTTCAGGTAACAAGGTGCAAATTGTTTTCCTTATTGACGATTTGATAGAAATCATAGAGTAAGTTGCTTTCTATGTTACATTTGATAGAAATCAAGGAGTGAGTTACTTTCTATGTTACATTTGATAGTAACCAAGGAGTGTGTTGCTTTTTATGTTTCATTTTAAAAGAAACCAAGGGATAAGTTGCTTTATTTTATTTCAATTTGAAAGGAAATTAAAGTGTGTGTTATTCTCCTTTATTTTGGTGTTTTAAGGAATTAAAGTGTGGGTTGTTTTCCTTATTTCTAGTGTGAGTTATGTTGATTGTTTTGAGTTACTCATACAAGCTTTCACAAGCTTAATGAGTTTGTTGTGTGACAACTCAGTCCACTATTCAACGGTGTAGGGGTTAATCCTGTAGGTCAGGATAATTGTGGCTGAAGTTGGGGTAGCGTATTTGCAGATTAATAGTAGGAAGCCAGTTTTGTGACTTTACCGTTATTCGGACTTCCGTTGTAGTAAGCTCTGAGGAGCATTTACGTTTTATTTTGTTGTTGACAATTTAATTCATAAGCTTATGTAATATATGACTCTGTGGGCGGGTCACTATTGACATAGTAGGTTCATGGCATCAGTATGTATATTGTATAAGGGGCAAAAGTTTTCCATGTATTTGGAATTGACAACTGAACGATCACACATGTATAATTATGAGATTGTATATCGATTTTTAATTGTGTTAAAAAATCAGGGCGTGATAGCAACCTAGTAGGAAAGTTGCGCTATTTGTAATGATCCTTCTTCGTGATAGGGTTATCTTTCGGTATGTCACCGCTGTGTCAAAGTAAATAGAGTAGCCATTCGTGCACTCTTTGTTAATTGGTGCTTGTTAGAATATATCCGTTTTGTGGAGAATCCTAGTATTATTTAGGATGTTCTCTTTCTGCTTATTGTAATCTAGGGTTCAGGCTTTACGTCCCCCCCCCCCCCCTTCTGTATTCTGCAATTTCATTAATCAAGGCGTAATCTAGGGTTCAGGCTTTGCGCCCCCATGTATTCTGCAATTTCATTAATCAAGGCTTCAGGGTAGCTGCATCAGCCCCTATTCAAAAAAAAAAAAAAAAAACTCTTTTATAACATAATGTCAAAACAAATCATAAAAACATAAAGGAATAATAGTGTAAAATATAAATATAACCCAAAAATACAATTACCTATTTACCTCAGAGACCCCAAAAACATGGGCATGATTGCTAGAAAAGATAGATTCGAAGCAAAATGCGTAACATGGATAGAGATCTCTAATATCTAATTTCTATGATCAAGGATATTATTGACATCCCCATATTCATCCTCACCCAATAGTAACTAAAATTTTTAAATAAATTTCAATAAACTTAATTTTAGGAGTATGTAGATAAGTATTGAACAAGACCATATTAATAAATCTGAAAGTCAAGTACTTAATATCTCACGATAATTCTAAATTTATATTTTAAATACTTTTCAAGTAAATACAGAATATGTTTATGTTAGAGATATTCTCGGAGATTTTTGTAGATATCCGATCATAGTATGATTATGTTTCCATGTACAACTCAACTTCTATGCCTGTAATCCACTATATATAGAGGACCATATTATTAATGAAAGCACAACAAATTCTCTCCCAAATATCGATTCTCAAAATCCGAATACAAACCTTGAAACCTTTTTTGCCTCTGCCGCACACCTTGAGCCCTCGACCCTAGAAATTCAGAACCGGTGGCAGAACCACCAAAACCGGCCAAAAACCTACCGCTGGTTCACCACATTTCGGACCTTCGATTGCCACCAAATTTTGTCAGTAGCAGCACCCCGATCTCACTGTTCCAGAACCGGTCAGATCATTCCAAGAACCGGTCTAAAACTTGCCAAACCAGCCCATTGACTGACTGGTCCACATGTAGAAAACTGGACAGAAATGTTTTTAGGGTAGTTCTGACCACTATCGATTAATTTAGGCCACCACTGACCAGTTTTTACCGCCTTCGGCCAATGACAAGCACCGCCAGCCAACCCAATTATCCTACGACCCTCCGACAACTTTCCGGTGATTTCTTGGCTACTTTTTCCTGCAATTTTTGACATTTTTAGGTATGTTTTAAAAATTCTATAGATTCCCGTTTTTGAAGTTTTTATTCCTTTTTTTTTTCTGGGACTTGCAACTTCCCTTCTTCTACCCCCATTTCTTCTTCATAGGGGAGACTATAAACCGAACTGTGAGGGTTCGTGCACATTCCAAGCTTGGCACTTGTAGAGTTGTCCATCCAGCGACTAGTTTCGACCACCGACTAGTTTCGACGCTTCCAGCCAGCAACAACCACCGACCGCCATTCCAATTTTCTGACGACTCTCCAACAATTTTTCGGTGATATTCTGGCAACTTTTTCCTGAAATTTTCTACATTTTTTAGGTATGGTTTAAAAGTTCTATAAGTTCCCGTTTTTGAAGTTTTTATTATTTTTCTCTTCTTTTTTTCAGGGACTTGTAACCTCCCTTCTTCTACGCTCCCCACTTTCTTCTTCACAGGGGGTTCATATACACTCCAAACTCAGATCTTGTAGAGTTCTCCAAACTTAGAGTTTGTTGAGAAATTATGATCGACCACAAACACATCATTGTTTCGATCTAATCCACTACCTCTTGGAATCAAATTTCTTGGGAGCGACTATGCTAAAATATTCCTAATTTCTTGAAAGTGATTACGCTCAGAAATTCCTAATTTATTGGGAGCGATTACGCTCAGAAATTTCTATTGTTTTCGTCGTAGCCTTTTCTGCTCCGAAACTAACCCTTTTTCTTGTTCTCTTTTCAGGATGAGTAATTTGAACAAACTGGACTTTGCTCCATTAGGAACAACTGGCTCTAGATATCGCAAAGGGGTTCGTGATGTCAGCCAATAGCTCAAGGCCGAAGGAATCCTTTGTACGATTCTCGAGCCTAACGAGGACATGCTAACTGTTGAGCAAGCTCAAGCTTTGGAAGCAAATAGAGCAGCCTTGGAGGCAAATAAGGGGAAATTATCCTAATGACTTATCATATGGATGATTTGCTCTAGTACGAGTATATGAATGAAGAAGACCCCAGAAGGCTGTGGGTCTCACTCGTAGAAATATTTGGCAACGTCTTTGACACCCTGCTTCCTGACTTAGAAGTGAGATGGCATAGCCTCCGCTTCTGTGATTTCAAGTCAATTGTTGACTATAACTCGGAAGCACTTCATATTAAATCCTTAATGGAATTCTGTGGAAAAATGTCACAGATGCAATGTTGATTGATAGGACTCTCTCGACCTTCCCCATCTCTACTGTGATGGTTGCTAATAACTATCAAATCTATGTTACTGCAGGATGGATCACAAGGTTTTATGAGGTCATTGGAGCTATGAATGTTGTTGAAAAGAATGACAACATCCTTGTGAAGAACTATAATTCGAGACCCGTGGAAACAGAGCATATTCCGGTCCAATTATAGTCGCGCCCCTAATGGAAGGCGCCAAGAGCGAAACCCAAATCTTGGGACATTTTTGGACATTTTGGTCTATATTCTCACTTTAATAAGGAAGGTAAATGCCAAAATAGGTGAGCACGGAACCAAAGACATCAGCACGGAAAGAGAGAGGGAGGTACCACCTCTGGCCATGTTGGTGGCACCACCAGCATTAAGAGCCATCCAAATGACGCTTTCAAAGGGCCTCAATCAATGGACTCTGAGCACAGAGATGTATGTTCCAGATGTGGAGTATCTGGTTACTGAGCACATATTTGTAGAGCTTGTGAAGATATTGTCACCACCTACAAAGCAGATTGTGAAGCAAGAAAAGGTCACTGTGTGGAACAAGAAGATCAAGAAGGTGATCTAGAGTAAACGGTTGAAGACTTCAAATCTGGCTGGGATCAATAGATTGCCAATTCTGTTTAAGTCTTTAATTTTCAAGAGATCTAACAGGCAATTGCCATTCATTTTTGTAGTAAATGCCATTAGTAACCGACATCTCTCTACTCATCTGGTCATCTTTATTTTAGCGTTACCGAAAGAAGTCAAATGACTACCATTGTTTTGCATTAACTTGAATTTGGATTAGATTCTCTTAATGGTTAAGAAACAATGATGTCTCGTTGGCTTATGAATAAAATTTCAAGTTCTTTTCATTATGACTCCATTTTGATTCTAAGCATATTACTTTGTGACTACTGTTGGTTGCATCACGAGTACGAAAATATGTGCAAATTTGTGTGATGTTATCTACTCCCAAGTATAGGAGGTCAAGTTTTAGTAGAGGGGAAAAGTAAGAGTATCGTACCTAAGAGATTAGGTAACTCTACCCTAAGCTAGATTACCGCAAAAATAAACCTAGAAAACACATGGATAGTAATGAATCATCCATTGAAAGCCAAAACTATCAATAATGATAATATTAACAATGGATAATAATGAATCCGTTGTTGAATTAATTTTAACTAAACTAAAACTAAAGTGCAAATAAAGTAAACTAAACTAACAAAGTGTAAGAGATTTGATCAAATGAGATGAAATGGGTTATAAGGCATCACACCTAACCTCTTTTGTGCAAAGTATAAGTAACCAAATGTAACATGCTCAAGCCAAGATGGAATCCCCCTCGGTTCTCTTGATTATTGAGTAACCAATAAAAAATTATACTAGAGAATTTATTTAAGCTACCCCTTGATTATCGGAAATAACTCTCTTACAAACCTTTTAGTTTCTACCCATTTCTTGATTATCGGATACAAGCAGATCTATGTAAATGCAAGCTAAGGTCCCTTGATTATCGGACACCTAAGCCACATCCACATGATAAACCCAATCGTAAGAACCCAAGTAACCATATTTGATTATCACAAGATTACTATTTCCACATTTGCAACATGCTTTAGTTTATTAAGTTTGTCATGCCTAGCCCTACTTCCATGAAATTATCAACACTTACCAAACTTAGGTGACAAATCTAAGATGCATAAATGATGAACAATTAAACTAGCAAAGTAGAAATTCATGGCATAAACCCTAGCCCCAAATTTATTCTACTTACAACTCATGGAAATATATATAAAAGCCTTAAAGGAGTAATGCATCATAAAAACAAAGAGAAGATGGTGAGAAAAAGTCATAATACCCACGGGTTTGATATGTCAATACCAAACCGAGATGAATCAACCCCCCCCCCCCCCATACTTACATGAGCATTTACCTAGCATAATTAGCTATAATGAGCCACGCTCATACTACCGCCAGCAATACCAGCTCTCACCATAAGAGTCACTTATGGGAACACAGCCAAGCAGGCTATAGCCTAGGCCCCGGCTAACCCCCAGATCACCTTGCTGCTACGTACGAGCTGGCATTGACGACCTCCACAAAGCAAACAGGGAGCGCGAACAAGAGGGCCGGGAGAAGGCGGAAGCCCAAAAACAAGTGGCCACACTAATGTAGAGGTTCGACTAATTGAAAAAGGCGCTGGAGGCAAACGCTAATACAGCACAGAGCGAACAGTCACGGATCACTAGACGCAGTCGACCCAACAATGGCTGAATTGTACCTGTACCAATCATACAGATGCAAGTACCGCTGAACCTACAAGAATTAATGGGCCCACCTCCTCCGCGCCGCTTAATGATGGAGCAGGAAGCGGAATCACAACCAAATACTAATCGCTCGACAGCCAGAGCTAGGACTGAAGGCAACCCACCTGCCTCCAGGTAAGGTCCAATCCGACGGAACCTCCAAGCAGGGCCAGCTGGCGAAGGTGTTTCGATTGATTAACAAAAACACAGGTCAAGGCTCTAGCAGTATGGCAGCATGCAACCAACACAAATCAACGATGAGTACCACAAAAAAAATCTCAAAATCATGTAACCAGTTGAATATATTGGGGATCGGGATTCCCTGCCCAAAGATGTTTCCAAAATTACAAAACAGCCTTAGCGACACCAAAAAAGAGAGGTCTCAGCGGCACTGCAAAGTAATGGCCAGTCTTCATGGGTTCTAGGGAGCTGCAGCGCCATCCTCGCCTGCCGGCAGTGGTTGTTACTCTGACATTTGGCTTATCTGATCGGACCCACGAGCGGTCGGACTGGGAGTCACGATGGTACCATCTGGTCGAGTATGTGCAGCCAGAAAGCTGGCACGCGAAACCTCAGACTGCGTAGGAGGTAGAGTCTGCTGAGAGTCATCTGCCGGATGTTCACCACTCTCCCTACTTCCTGAACAAACACCCTCAGCCTGAGCTGGAGTCACACCACTCGTAGGAGGCGCTGTCTGCCCTGATGGCCTAGCGGGAGCACCCTTTTGGTTCAGCAGCTCTAGGTTAGCGGTAGCTCCAGACTTTGCTGACTCAGCCATTGCATGTTTATACTCGGCGGACTACTTGAAAGCCTCCACATCAGCGGCCTCTGTGCGGCTCCTATCCACTTCCCACTGGGCAACCTCACCCTCCAACCTCTTCACCTTGGCGGACTTGGCCGCAGAGTCCCGCTGAAGGATCTCAATCTTCTTGACTTTAGCCTTCAATTGATCATTCAGCAGAGCTACGTCCTGCTCCAGCTTGGAGACGTTGTCATTCCGCTCGAGGTCACGCTCAATGGAGACAGAAAGCTTGCCACGGGCATCCGAAAGATCACACTCGGCCTTGGTCAGGCTCCGCCAGTTTCTTTGGCCTCCGCCAACTCCCCCTGGAGATCGCCAATCTCCTCCCTCAGTTTTTGCTCAGTACGGGGCTGACTCGACGCTGCGAGAAACAACTGATGCAACCCAACATACAAGTGCCCAAGGGTAGAGCTGAAGGGTGATTGATCAAGGGCGGTGGAGCGAACAATCTCTCCAGGCCGCCGAACCCCAGCCTCTCACACTGGTGATATAAAAACTCTCACTCAAGGTCCTTCAGAAACTCGACATAAGTGGCGAACGAATCCAGGTCATTTATCCGAGTCTCCCTGCCAGCGGAGATGGTCGTCTCTGGTGGAGCCTGCTTTGACTTTTTCTGTTGACTGGGCCCTATGGTCTCCGCCTCTTCCTCCTCTTCATTCTGACGCCGCTTCCTGTACAACACTTGTGTAGCACCAGCAGAGACAGGCCTCGAGGCCACTTGCGACTCCAATCCCGCAATCATAATCGGTGCCTTCGTGGCCACCACTTTCTCCTTTTGGGACCCACGCCGGGTGGCGGCCACTGCTTTGGCAACACCACAGGCACCGCCAACCCATGAGCGTACATGCTCTCCAAGAAATTGTTCATCTCTGCACGGTCCATTGCCTTGGCAAAGGCGTCTTTGCTCCTTCTATTTCCCAGTGGAGATTCTACACAAAAAATAACAAGTTAGCCCCCAGCAAACTGGACTAGAACATAAATCACCGAAAGTTACCTACCAAGGGCACGAGTCAACTCTTGGACGACCAACAATTCCCAACCAGTGAGAAGCCTAAGGTCAAGCAGGTTGTTGTTCTACCAAAACCTTCTAATCCTCGCCAGGCGGCACTCCTCCTCTCGAGTTAAGTTGTAACGCAAGCCCGCTACAAAAAAAAAGTGAGACGCGATCAGAATTATAAGAGTCTACAAGCAAGGCCAAAATCTGGAGTGGTAGAGGTTGACGACAACCTCTGATGGGCTGAAACTCCAACTTAATCCGAAAGGTCGGCAGCCCCACATTCGGCCCCGCTTGGTATTCCCACCCGTCGGTGGCAACGCAGAAGGTCCACCGCCAGTGCGACATGGAACCTTCATGTTCTCAATTAACTTGGGCGCCCCTTGCTGCCGAGTCAAATTCACTTGACCGCTACAACCTGGGCGCCTCATGTACACCAACTCAAAGAAATGAAACACCTCCTTCACGGTTGGACCCTCGCAACAGGATAGGCGCCATAGCGAGTTCAACGACATCAGCAACTGCCACATGTTGGAACAAATCTGCCCAATGGCGAGGCCAAACTCGCATACCAAAATCTAGAGATTGGGGAGTAGCGAAAGAGTCACACCTTGGCGGAATATGGCCTCATGAACAACAACGTACCCCACTGGCAAAATGGATGCCTTCTCATTAGCGGCTGGCGGGCGCAACTTCACCACTCTAGGTAAACGGAACACCCGCTTCAGGCGGCTGACGGCGGCCTTGGTCATCGTCCCTCCAGTCTCATCAACCACGGTTCCTTCAGACAGGAACCAGGCGGACTCCATTTCCTCTCCGCCGACGTCTTCCCCATCGGCAGAACCACTAGTTGCACTATTGCTCGCTAATCTCTCCTCACGCCGCTCGTGTCCGCCATCATCCTCCCTGGTCCTAGAACTCTCTGATCGCCCTCCTCGAGCCATGGCCACCTCCTAAGGTATGGTTTGTAAGGTTTTGATGTCTAGCGGTTTCAATAGTGAGGTTCCTGCAAGGGTAGACGGGTGCAACGAATCAATAAATATCCTATCCGCCTAATTGAATGACACTTCAGAATCGAAATCCTCACTGCTCGAGATCTTTACGACGCTAGCCATCACAAACCCTAAAACCCAAACCAGTTAGTTCACATAAGATCTAAGCTACCCATACGACAATTTTCATCCGGGAACACCAAGAACAGTTACCCAGATTTGACCAAAACACGAACACCAACCCACACTAACCCAGATTCAACCATCTAGCAAATCCCCAAACCTCATCTCTGTCAAAAACAACAGAAGAGACCCCCAAAACTCATGTTGCACCCTCAGAACAAACCAGCGAGACACAAAAACCACTCAAATCAAAAACCCAGAAAGTAGCAGAGCAAAAAAAAAAAAAAAACTGAAAAGGCTCAAAATCACTAACCTACTGGTGTGGGAAATCAGGAGCGTTCGAACTTTACGCCTTCACTTCCGGGGATCCCTTTCACCAAAACACCAATCTTTCGCTCGAGTGGCAGAGGTCACTTCTCGAATGCCAGAGGACAGAGCTTGAGGACGACGAGAAAGTTTGAAGTAGAGATAATGGCGACAACCTCTGGTATTCCCCCCTTTTAATGTCAACATCAATCAAATCTAGGCCGTCCGCCAAAAAGCGACATTACTCTCCAGCCGCACACGTGTCCCACAATCACATTTAGTTTTTGGAATAACCGAGGCATCGCCTCGGTGACTGAGTCAATAATTACTCGCATTAATGATGAAAAGACGGGCGTGCTGAGGATTTACAATCCCAAACGCTAGACCGGCGTATGACGGCCACGTGGCAGAAGCCATCAAAGGGGTCGAGTATGCCAATCGTCCAGGTTCAATGCCCCTACACCAGAGGTAACTTCTCCCTTTTTATCTTGCAAGCGAGTGTCCGCTACGTGCAACACCGCTAGCCGAACTTCTCCCTCTTATCTTGCAATCGAGTCTCCGCTATGCGCAAGACCGCTAGCGCAACTTCTCCCTCTCATCTAGGAGGCGACATTCGCCGCTAAGCAAAACACCGTTAGTGGAACTTCTCTCCTTACCTTGCAAGTGAGTCTCCGATGCGCGCAACACCGCTAGCAAAACTTCTCCCTCTTATCTTGCAAGCGAGTCTCCGCTACGCGCAACACCGCTAGTGGAATTTCTCCTTATCTTGCAAGCGAGTCTCCGCTACGCGCAACACCGCTAGTGGAATTTCTCCTTATCTTGCAAGCGAGTCTCCGCTACGCACAACACCACTAGCGGAACTTCTCTCCTTACCTTGCAAGCGAGTCTCCGCTACGCGCAACACTGCTAGCGGAATTTGTCCCTCTTATTTTCAAAGCAAGTCTCCGCTACAAGCAACACCGCTAGCAAAACTTCTCCTTATCTTGCAAGTGAGTCTCCACTACGCGTAACACTGGTAGCGGAACTTCTCTCCTTATCTTGCAAGCGAGTCTCAGCTACGCGGAACACCGCTAGCGGAACTTCTCCCTCTTATCTTGCAAGCGAGTCTCTACTACACGCAACATCGCTAGCGAAACTTCTCCTTCTCATCTAGGAGGCGACAGTCGCCGCTAAGCAAAACATTGCTAGCAGAATTTCTCCCTCCCCTTGTAAGTGAGATAATCTCCTCTAAGCACAATACCGCTAGCAAATGTCTCGCAAACATCAGTCCCCACGACTCTACCGCCCCCTTACCCTCGGCGGAGGGATTCCCGCCACCTTCAATTCCTCATGCTACGCCTCAAACGGACAACGGCCGCCATGCAGCGTTGCATTAAAACCATGGTCCTCCGGGACAAGTACGGGGACACATCAACAGTCTTCGACGGCCCTGATCAGGCACGTTGACCCCCGTCACTTGGGTATCAAAATTTGGGCTCACTACCCAACACCCTTTGTTTAACATAGATCCCCTCAACAAACAATACACAGACTAAACGGAGGTCTATCTTAGCCGGGGAGTGGGGGACTCCCTAGGGGGCCTTGCAGGGGCCCACCCGAAAGGGTATAAAGCGTTTGCTCAATAAGTCCATAACGCACTGACGCTAATTATGCTTTGTAAGTCTAGCGGGAGTAACGCCTCAAACCGCTAGGCAACTCCCCAACCAAGATTGCCCTCCTTGACTGGGGACTTGGGGGACTTGTACTTACATGAGCATTTACATAGCATAATTAGCTATAATGAGCCACGCTCATACTACCGCCAGCAATACTAGCTCCCGTTATAAGAGTCACCTATGGGAACACAGCCAAGCAGGCTACCGCCTAAGCCCCGGCTTACCCCCAGATCACCATTGAATCGCCGCCACACGCAGCGTCAACACAACATCTGAAACTCCAAAAGCTGGGAACTGAAGCATATCAGTCCCACATTGAAAACATGAAGAAGATCAGCTCTCTCCTCACCTACAAAAGTTTGTCTCCTCTCTCTTCATTAATCACGCATCTATTACTTGCCTACTATTAACATGTCAACGCAAATATATTGACTAACTTAGGCATCGAAAAACAGAAGACCGCCCGACACGGTCTCCCTCTGATGCCCCATTTGTATTTCACTTGACAGGTAGCGGAAGCACTGAGAACATCAAGTAGCGATCTGCCCACCGGACCTGTGTTGATCATAGTTTAGCTACCACTGAGCATTGAACATTAACACCCCCCACAAGCTTTCTAAATGAAATCCAAGAATATGTGATGCTTCAAAGTATAGTATTTTCGGTTTTCTCAAACCCAAAACACTATACAAATCTACAAGCACAAAGAGAAATGAAGAACAAGGCCATGGATCTGTCCACAAGTGTGAATGATCAAAAGGTATAGAATCTTCGGTTTTGATTATCAACCAAAGATGTTATACCTCTCTCTCTACAAAAAGGGTAAACAAAACTACCTAACCTACCTAAAAAATGAAGAACTAAGAAGAATGGAAAGGAAATAGAGAGAGGAAGAAGAAGAAAATGGATGAAGGAAGAGATGAAAAACGTCCAAATGAGGGGATGGTGTTTTTAGAGGCCAAAAGTGATGAATGGAGGATGGAGATCAAATGAAATGAAGGGCTAGATGTGGTTGACAAATGTGTAAGCACAAAATGTTATCTAGTCGTTAACTCTACATAGAAATGACCTAAAAAGCCCATAGATATTTTGATAGAGGAGAAAAAGTAAGGGTAGAAGGGTCATTGTATAAGGAAGCAAGGTATAAATGGGAGACAAATGTGTAAGGTGTAGGAATGAAACCACTTGTCATCTTTCAAATTTTGAATTTCAAAATAACCTAGACCTAAAGTCTTCCCACCTAAAGTGTCTAACCCTAGTCAGCTCTTCCTTGTTCTCCACACATGTTCTTGGTCAGCCAAGTTGGCCGAAAATGTCCGGAATCCGACATTGACCACCGTTGACCCATTTTTTGTCCATTTGCGCACTTTCTTTTCCTTTCTTCATTCAACTGAATCTCCACCAAGACTTCAGAAATGGCCTTCGACTTCTTCATACTAAATGTTCCTCCATGAGTCTAAATCATCCTACTAAAATTTCAGAGCTTAGTTTACCATGGTTTGGCTGGAAATGCTCCTGGAATCTATACAGGTCCGATTTTACAGTTTTCATCTTTTAGACAAAAAATTAAACCAATCTCTTGAGGGCCTTCCACTCCAAACTAGCTCTTGAACTCTTCATACAAAATGATCCTTAGGATGTCTACAATGGATATGAAAAGTTTCAACTCATTTGGGGTTCGTTTGATCAATTGCCACTCCTCTTTCCTTGCCTAGCTTGGTTTCTCCTAGACGAAGTGGGAAAATGTGCTAAGATTGACTTTTTAGTGAATTTCTAAGCTTCTCCATCATTTCCTAGCATGATAAGGAAAATATAATAAATAGATATAAATAAACACAAAGGTTAAGCGAAAGTGCAAGATTAGGGGAATAATTACTAGGTAATTATGGACCTAACAACTACAAAGGCTAGGCCAGGCCATCAGTCTTAGTTCAAGGACATGGAATAGCCCAAGTTTTCCTTGCCAAATGGCACCTTGATTACTGTCACAGAAACTGTCATGCCCCGAATTTCGAATAATAAATTCAAATCCGAAACATGAATACAACTAAACAAATCACGTCCTAAATTTTTTTCTCAAAACCAATATCTCATAAACCATAACACAAACCTCGTAGCAAACTATCTCTCGAGTCAATTATTACAATACTAACATAAATAAAATGTTCTGCTCACAAGAGTTTACAAAACACACCAAAATAGACCAAGTGCTGGTCTCAACCCTGCTGTCCTACGCAGCTCGCTCACCACCCTGATTATCCTGACCTGCAGGATTATCCGCTACACCATTTGAATAGTGTACCGGGATTGCAACAACACAAAACCCGGTAAGCTTTCTGAAAGCTCGTGTGAGTAAATAAGAATGAACGGTTGATTTATTAGACCACAACTCATTTATCTCAAGTAAACATCCAACAATCTCAACAACCACAAGAAACATCAATCCAACACACATGAAACAACAGGGAACACATTTCCACAATCACCAAATCACAACTCTCGCCACTTTGGCACCTAATCACAACTATCGCCACTTTGGCCCCACGTTAGAGCTCTAACTGCCTCGTTACCTCTGACACCTTCGCCCAGGGTCAAGTAATGGCACCTCCAGGTTACTCAGTAACCTGCGAACTTTGGACCATTTCATGTCCTCAGAACAATATATACCTGTTATTATTTAACGGTCGAACTTTGGACCTCCCTGTCCTCAGAACACATACACTCCAGTTATCATTAACCAAAGATCCTTGGACCATTAGATCCTCGGAATCCTACGTTTCTCTACCTTCTATTCAACTCACAAAATCAACATGCTTATCACCAACATTTATCATATATTAACAACATAATAAAATCATATTATCAACATTTATCAACAACATATTATCACAATTCCACACCTCAATGTCACACCATTCAATATATAATCACGTAAATATATATATACGTAACCATCCACACAGGATTGATCACTAATACCAACTATAGTTCACACGATGCAAAATCAAAAAATTCATTTTTAATATACTTCAAAACACATTTCTTAAAACCATTTTCTCACACATAACAAATAAATTGGGCAATTAAGGAAATTCGGTTCGTAAATGAACCAAGTGAGATTTACTCACCTCTAAACTCCCGCTGCGTCTTCTTACAGCCCAAAATACGATTCACAATCATCCGCTAACAAATCCGTCAAACACCTAATTAAAACAATAATTAAGTTAGCGTATAATTTCAAAAACACACTTATATGAAGATCCAACGGTCGGATCTTCACCCGCGACCACACAAGGTCATCGGGACAGTCCTACGATCATTATATCAAAACTAGAATTCTATCGGACGGTCCAAACTTCATAGATCACAAATCGAGCGATCGAAATCAATCGAAATCAATCGAAATCGTGAAATTCATAACTAATCCATACGATATCCAGAATTCACATGCTATATATCAAAATGATCGTACCGACATATAGAATCTAAAAATGAGCAGAAACTACTCATGATACCCCCGGAGGCGGCCGAAAAGGGCCGCCGGAGTTTAGGGTAGAGCCGCCACCGACCACCACCAATGGTGTCGGGGCTAAGCTTATCCTCTTTGTTTCATCATTTTGAGCAACTTTCATAACTAACACGAAGTGAGAAAATGAGAGGAAGTGGTCGAAACTTACCAAAACAGTCCGGTTTGGCCGGAAAATCTGTAGAAACAGTTGGGAGCTCCGACGAGCATGTAATCGATCACTTCAGGTCCAGGTCTTTTTGCTGCGTGTTCTACTCCTTAATATGAGTTCAACAAGCCAAAGAACAAGAAGTTTGGTGGCCTAGAACTCGAGATATTCACTTCGCACTCAAAACGACCGAAAATGGAAACAAGCTTCCCGCCGCCGTTACAAGCTGTGTCACGGCTCAAGGCTGCCTCTGGCAACTGCGCAAGGTTGAGGCGAAGCCGTGGGAGGTGGTTTGGCGTCAAACGGTGGCCGGAGGAGCATGAACTCGGCTGGAGAAAACTTGCTCTGTTTTTGCTTCCGGCTCGGGTGCCCGCGCGCGAGAGAGAGAGAGAGAGAGAGAGAGAGAGAGAGAGAGAGAGAGAGAGAGAGAGAGAGAGAGAGAGAGAGAGAGAGAGAGAGAGAGAGAGAGAGAGAGAGAGAGAGAAAAGCTAGGGTTTTTTTTCTGATTTTTTTTATTTTACTCGGAATTTCCAAAAATGGCAACCTATATATATACAAAATCGAAAACTTCCAAATGCCATAACTTCTTCCTACGAACTCCGATTCTTGTGTTCCGCACACGTACAAATTCGTATCAACGAGCTCTACGACTTTCATGAATGAAGTTTCTTCAAATTCTTTACGTATAAAAAGTCGATTTTTAGCAACCCCTAAATAACGTTAAATTTCAAAACTAAAATCATTCGAAACCAATTTCTCAAATAACGACATTCGAATCACACTCACAACTCATAATTCATATAATTTGAGAAATATTGAATTACGAAATATTTAACTGAAATTTCGGGTCTTCACAGAAACTCTCTATGCTCCAAGGGCAAGTCGCATCATATGAATAGCCAACAGATTCCATGCAGAAATGCATGTAGAGAACATAAAAGAGTTCTTTTTCAGTACCTCTAATGATTGCAAAAAAAAAAAACGCATCTTAAAGAAACGTATGTGTCTCTCTAGTGGATTTTATGTCACCACTATTCGAGCTATTAAATCCTATAAAGTTATGAGAGACGATCTCTTGGATTTAGACATATATTGGATTTGTCACAACAGGATAGATCATCCTAGTCAAGATATAATGATCCGTCTATTAAAGACTTCACATCTATTCTTTCGAGCGAAATGAAGGATGAATCAAAAGTTGATTCATAGACCAAGTGTGACCGTGGCCGCTGCCTCTGGCCCCGCAGCAGTCCACCACCAACCTAGGGCTGGCACAGTCCCTAACCATGAAGCCATTGATGACGTCCATCATGGTGATGGCGCCCTAGGTGATGCTATAATTACCAACTTTGCTTCAAATCTAATGCTCAAGCTCAAGCAAGATCCTTATTGGTTGCTTTTAAGGCCTCTCGCTTATTTTACAAAGCCCATTCCTTAAGAAAATTAGGACTGAGACTATCCTATGCAAAGGATATGAAAATACTCATTCTGTTTTTACATAGAATCTGTGGGGATTATGTGGACTGATTCAATCAACTTCCGGACGTTTAAATATTTCATGATGTCGGTTGACAAGTAAACATATTGATCACGTGGTGTGTCATTGTCCACCAGTAAATGCTGCTTATACTATACTCCTAGCATGTATCATATGACAATGGGCTCACTCCCTGGATCATCATATTCAGTCAATTGGACTTGACAATGCTAGAGAGTTTACATCGACGACTTTTGATGGTTATTGTAATAAGACTGATGTTGGACATTATATTCCTATGTATACACCTAAATGGTCTCGCAAAAATGAATCAGAAATTTCTAATGCGCACCAATCTCCTTATATCCGCTTGAGATGATGCAATATCGCATGCAGCTAGCTATGCTAAATCGTCTATGACCTACCACCAGTCAATCTACCTCTGCGTTATAGCTGGTGATTGGGTGCCAGTATCTTGTACTGACAAATATTTGAGTGTGTCATTTATGTGCCAATTGCAACTAAGTTGAGTGTACTATGAAGGGTTCTTACAGACGAATTAGCAACTAAGTTGGATTTGAGACTCCAACAACCATCCGCCACTTAATGTCCTTGTTAGGCTATCTCCTTATAGCTAGATTTTTGGATTGTCACTTTGATGAGATAGTCTTCTTGTCATTAGGGGAGATAAGAACAAGGATATTTAGCAGGAACGACAGGAATTATCATGGTCTATCCCTACTATGTCTCATCTCGATCCCCGTTGAAGTGATGAGATCACACATATCTACTGCAAACATGCATTCAAGGATGGACGTCTCTACAAGAAGACGTAGCGCTACCCTACATGAAGGTAGGCATGGCGCAAACCCCATAGAGAGTGACACTCTAGCGTTATAGGCCATTGTCCCAGCTAGGATGGGTGGGAGGCTTGTGGGTTCGAATGATACTTTGGCATAACCCAATTCTTGTATCATTGACACTTAAAATCTGTCTCATGATAATCTTCTAGATTATGGTTATCATTACGGGACGCCTTAACGTCAGAACCTATTCCTGAGAATAGGTTGCTCTATGAAAGTTACACAAGTGTACATAAGACGTGGGATAGAAACTCCATCATAATTGATGATGTAGTCAAGAATTTCATTGCACATGAGTTTATTGAGTCTGATGATATCAAACCATACTCCGTTAATGAATGAATGCTAACGTAGAGAAATTTAGCCTAAATGGAAAGTAGCGATCCAGCTTAATTGGGATTTTCTAAACGAAGAGGAAGGTTTATAGAGCCAGTAATGCCAACACCTCCTAACATAAAGCCTATTGACTAATAGATCTTCGTTAGAAAGCTTGATGAGAAAAGGAGATGATAATCTCGCCTTATAGTGCAAGGCTTCTCACAAAACGCCCTAGAATCGAACGATGAGACATATTCTCTTGTAATGGATATCTTTGCACTCCACTACCCTGTCAGTTTGATAGTTTCTAAATAACTAAACATGCAGCTTACAAATATGGTCACTAAGTATCTTTATGGGGATCTAGATATGAATATACATAAAGGTTCATGGTAAACTTCATCTACCCAAGTCAAGTGACTCTAGACCATGAAGCGCATTTGCAATAAGTTTGTAATGCTCACTAAAGTGACTACTTCATTGGAAAGGGATATATATACCCCCGCATTTCCATAAAAAGTTTCAGATTCTATCGCGGTTCATATTGGTGACGTGATCTTCATTGGAAGGCCTTAAGGAGTTAAGAGAAACCGCTGAGAACTTGAAATCCGAGTTTGAGATGAAGGATCTTGGGAGACATGATTATGTCCCAGTTTGGAACTTAAGCATTGTGTTGATAGATGCTTAGGCGTTTAGACGAGGTCAAGCCTTCAAGCACCCCTATGATCGTCCGTAGTCTCATGCCACCTAGAGTATACTGCCGACCAAAATATTGTCTGGAGAGTATCACCGACCAGACTATTACCTAGAGGGTGTTGCCAACTAGGTAATGCATGCGTACACTATCATATTAACATCCTTGAATAACTAGACTCAAACTCAATCTCTTTAAATCTTAATATATAAATCTTAAATTTACTGAGAGAAAACCTCGAAAACACAACAATTCTCATAGTGAAATCAACTCCATAACTCAATATAAATTCAAAGCTGACACTAATATTCGAAAGAGAAATCATTATTAAACTTCATCCACTTTGTAAAATATCAATAAGTTGTCGAAAGTATAAATCAAGGAATCTAAATAAATCAAAGCTCATAAAACTAAATCTCTCAATAAATCATAAAATCTCAAAGCATAAAATCTCATAATAAATAAATACTCAAAAGTAGTAATGCATGCATAACTTATTTTAAAATCAAATGTCCACGCTATGAAGGTCGTCCGACGATTTCTTCCTCGAACTCAATCTACACGTCATCCTCAGAAACCCGAAAACCCTAGAGTTTCCTCTCACCTTCAATTCTCCTTCCTCCTGTTGAAATGGAGCTACCCACTGGTTGGGTTAGAAACCACAAAGAATAGAGCTTCAAGATGTGGGTGTGAGCAGAGCTTGAGGTGGCTGGAATAATGAGATTTCGCCTGAAAACTGCAGATGGCGTCATCGGAGTTCATTGCTTGCTGCACCTTCTACTGCCAGAATTGGCATGCACCACTACCACAGATGGTATCGGTTTCATGGCTAGAGGTGCCGAAATAGTAGAAGGCGCAGCAAGCAAATACTAAAAATAGTAGTTTCCCTTTTGGGAAGCTTCCAATAATACTTAAAGGAAACTCCCAAAAATTATAAGATTGCCACTGACCTTAAACCTTTATATCTTCTTCGTTACAACTCCAATTTTAACGCACCGCATGTCCACGAATTTATCGTGCTCTACAACTTTCTAGAAGAAAGTTTCCTAAAAAACTGACCCAATAAAAAAGTCAACTCTTTAAATGCCTAAAAAATCCGAAACGAATGTAAAAAGTAAAGATAATTATCGTTTACCATTCAAATGACTAGTGAACGGGTTAATTTGGATAGGGATGTTATGTGTGGTGATCCAGGATGAACATGGCACATGTGTAGCAGCAATGGCTCTGTATTTTCCTCATTTTCTTTCTGCTTTTCACCTAGAGGCGGAGGCTTGTAAGGCTGGTATTCTCTTAGTCATTTACTAGCATTGGAGTGCTTTTGACCTTCAGAGTGATTGCTTACTCATGGTAACTACTTTGCAATAGAATTTGGAGGATTGATCTGAGATAAGGTGCATTATCGATAATAGTAAGTCATATTTTACATCTTTACACTCTATTTAGGTTAGGCATATCTTCCATGAAGTAAATGGTGTTGCCAATAGATTGACTCACCTTGTTAGTTTGAATTATATTGATAATGTTTGGTTAGATGAGTCACCTGTAAATGTCCATGTACTAATACTCAAGGTTAAGGCCCTACGTGCCCCTCGATGCTTACTAGTAGGGCTAGAGTGCTAGATTACTCAAATCGGTCAATATATGGGAGTTACTTACGAAATTGGAAGATCAAGGACTGACATAATTATCGGAAATAAGTTTAAGTAGGTAAATTGATTTGTGTCCTTCCTTATTTTCATGAGTGGAAGAGAATTTGGTAAGAAATGAAGTGATTTTAACACCATATTTTATAAATTACATTACCATTTGTACTTTGAATTTCTAGAAATAACTAAGGTTTGGCCAAATAAACTGAAAACCTGAAAAATTGAATCGAACTAGCTGGTGCGTTATGGTGTCGTGTTGTTTTTTCTCAAAATTCGAGTCGGGCAGTTTGCATCAACAAAACTCGATCAATACGGTTCTCAGTACTTGTCATTAAAAAATTCAGTGGACAGAAGAGATCGAACAACACAAGTTCAATTACAAAAAGCATGAGTGTCACATTTTGAGTGTGTTTGTCTATAATAGACTTCCCAACAACATATGAATCTCTCTTCACTATGTCAATAAACTCATCAGACAACAGTCAGCTGTTGTCTGAATCAGAAAATTTCTGTTGTCAAGTAGTCTAATATCTCTTAGGCCTTCAGACAACAGATATAACCCGTGATCTATATTTCACTCAAACAACATAGGCCGACCAATAATCTGTTGTCTGATTGTGTCGAGATATGCCGAATTATGACTTTCTGAGGTTGAATATATAATCAAACGACAGAAATATGTTGTTATAAAAGATTTTGGACAACATTCACTAATAAAACTCTATCGTATGTATTTTGTTAACATGACAGAAATCTGTGGTGTGAATATATAGAGTTTTGACCTATCTTGGTTATTTTCTGTTGTGTGAATCAATTGTGGACGACATATATTTATTAAATTCTATTGTTTCTTTTCTATTCAAATGACATAATTAAATCGTATGGGTGAAGAGATTCTTGAGCTGTGCTGTTGTCTGACTGAGTTTCACACCAGATATATGTCAATGTATAGCACTATAAACAATATTTTGAAAAAGTTACTTTCGTGCTATGATCTTCTGTTGTTTCAGACAACATATATTTAGTTAAATTATGTTGTTTGATATCAGGTTTAGTATCAGTTTTTTAGTTATTTATGTTGTCTCAGTTGCCTTATAACCACAGACATCTGTTGTTTGATGTTTTGTTCAACATCAGCTTGATTTGGTTTTTATGTTGTATGAGTTGTCTTATAACCAGGCCTTTCTTTTGTCTGATGTTTGGTGCAATGTCAGCTTCTTTCGTTATTTATGTTGTATGAGTTGTATTATAACCACAACATATATTGAAAAACCTGTGTTAACTGGTAAGCACAATAACAGCATCCAACTATAACAAATCAAAAGCCATTTCATTTAAATCAGCCAGCAAACTACATCAATATTCAACATTACCATCAATCCATCCTAAAAGTTGAGTAATCTGTTAGTATATACATATAACTAAAAGAAGCCTACTGTAAAATAATAGTAATTCCGGATCTTCCTTCTTGTTGTACCCAAATTTTCCTGCAAAACGGTGAAAGGATGAGACATCTCAAATGAACCAATCTATTGATTATCTTATCAAATTTTCTTCACATGTCTTTAAAATTGATTTGCAGATTGTGAACAAACTCATTCAATAATAATTAGCATCACTCTTTAAATTTTATTAGCAGTATCATTTAAACATTCATACTTGAATTCAAAGTACTTGCAAATTTTGATAGCTCGCTGTTTGGGATATCTGCAAAACAAAAGAAGACCATTCATTACAACTACTAATAATTTCTTTGTATGAGAGTTCTAATTATGTGTAAAATCCGGCCAACTATGGTTGAAGTTTTTTCAAATGAAGGTTATTTTTTAAACAGAAAAAACAGGTTGAAAAAGTGAGAGTTTCTACTCTCACATTATCCACTTATATTTTTTACAGCTTCACCTGCTTTTGGTATTCTAGTTTTTAGTTGGAAGAAATGCGTCCATCTTGCACAAAAGAGGCTCTAGTTAGAGATGCTTTATGCTATTCTGTGTAAACAGTTCATTATCAACACAAACAAAGAATACAACACAAATACCATTATTCTCTTCATTGTCTTTGATTTTATTTTCATTATTAACTTCTCTATCCCGGTGCCTAATCACCTGCCTCAAGTATTATGAGCCAATACGACCTTGATTCAAACAACATAGTTCATGGAATGAAGGCCTATCTACATTAATTAGCAAGGACTGACAAACTCTAGAATTCATTTAAACTGAAAATACAGAAGCAAATCAGTACAGAAAGTTAATATGTTGGTAGAAAGTTAAATGGCATTCCATGATAATTAAGCAAAGCTGTATAATACACCTCAAACACCAGAAACAGCAGCTCTCCTGTATATATATACATATGACAATCATGACAAACCATACCTCAAGAGAAAGGCAACTGCATCAAGCAAGCAAAGAACAACAATCCAACAATCAGAGAACAGAGCAATACTACCACCTCTCGTTTTTGTTTATTCAAATCCCTACCAAATGCAAAAAATATTATGTTACTACAATAAACAGAAAAAACTGAAAGATAAGCCACAGAATCTCAGATTAAAAGAACAAATAAGAACAAAAAAAAACCAACAAAACAGATCAAATACCTTCCACTTCTTTTCTTTCAAGCAAACAAAAGGTCCTCTCTTCTTCCTTCTCCTTCTTTCAAGCAAGAACGATTCCTCTCTTCTCTGTTTGACAAATAACAAAACCTCAAGTACAAATAAAAATATTATCAAGCAAACTCTTAACTCTATAAACCTTTGATCCATAATTACACTTCACAACTCAAGATTATGAAGAAATCGAAATAAACCCATTAAAACCATCAATGCCGATCAATAATAAACTCAATGACAAAAATTTCCACTTGAACAAGTCCCAATACGGTTTACTTTCTATTCCCAAAAACCATCCATCCCAAAATCACAAAATTGATCAAAATTCCAAGGTCAATTTAGCACAAACTCATCATCATAGCCAAAAACATCAAAGTCAAAACCGACAATTCTCAATGCCAAAATGCAAAATTGGAAAGAAAAGAAAAAGCAAACATAAAACTCACGAGCTGAATCGCTACCTCCTCGTTCGTCTGAATATTAGTACCTGCAAATCATCAAAAACAAAAACCAAAAAGAATTCAACAACGAAAAGCAAGCGAAAAACCAAAAGAGAACAAGTGAGCAAAGGCGCACCTAAGTAGATCTCTCTGAACGATCCACTTCCGATCTTCCTACCGAGTCGGAACTGCCGCTCATCAACAGCAGGGCTGAGGCCGGTCTGGTGGGAGGCTGTGTGTAAGTTACTGAGGCGTGCTGTGGCTGCTGGGATCTGCGCAGGTGGGGAGGGCGTTGGGGTGTAGGCAGGTGGGCTACTGGCGCAGCTGTGAGGGCTGGTGCCCAGAGAGGAGGATTGGGTTTTCAGTTTGAAGATTTCAGTTGGTAGGCTGCGCACGAGTTGTTGAGGCGAGCTGTGGCTGCTGGGATCTGTCCAGGAGGGGCCGCGCGGGGCTTCTGGGATCTGCGCAGGTGGGAGGGCGTTGGGGCGGCTGTGCGGGCTGATACGCGGAGGGGAGGATTGAGTTTTCAGTTTGAAGAACGAAAGCGACAGCAACAGAGGAGGTGAGTTGTGGGTTGGAGAGTGAGGGTGAGCTGAGAGAAGGTTTTTAGGCTTCTTTCATCAGTTTGATAAATTTGTCGGCTAAATGTTGGGCGGAAAAATTTTACTAAGTTTTTCATTGTGCCAAAGAACTAAACTGAAAGGAGAGGGAAATAAAAAACCAAAGTCAGTTCAAATGCACAACAGAAATCTGTTGTTTGAAACCTCAATGTAATTCACAACAGAAATCTGTTGTATGAAACATTACCCTTTCCAAACAGTTCTTTTCAAGAAAAAAAAAACTCAAACAACCAAAACTAAATCAACCTCAATGTAATGTACAACAGAAATCTGTTGTCTGAAACATAACCCTTTCCAAACAGTTCTTTTCAAGAAAAAAAGAAAACCCAAGCAACCAAAACTAAATCAACCTCAATGTAATGCACAACAGAAATCTGTTGTCTGAACATAACCCTTTCCAAACAATTCTTTTCAAGAACAAAAAAAACCCAAACAACCAAAACTAAATCAACCTCAATGTAATGCAGAATAGAAATCTCTTGTCTGAAATAACACATTTTTCAGAAAACTGATTTACCATGATATAGATTATATTCAGACAACAGAATTTTTTCATTCTGTCGTTAAAATTATTTAGACAACAGAAATCAATCATTCTGTCGTCTGATAAATTTATTGACGTAGTCACTTGAATCCAAATTCTAGAAATTGTATGTGCAACCAAATCGAGACATTTTGGTTTCGATTTGGTCTAGGTTCCACCATTTTGATGATGGAGAGCGGACCGTGCCTACTTAGAAATGACCATCGTATACCCCTATACTGATTGGCCTCCAATGAATGATTTAATTTTATCAATAGCTAGCTAGAAAAGGGGCAAAAAAAAAAAAAACATAATCAAGTGAACAAGTTTTGTAGTTAAGCTAAACAAAGTCAACACTCTCAAATTTTTTCTTCTTGACCTGGTAAGAGGGTCTATCCTTGTCAAAAGCTTGGGAGTCATGGTGCTCCTTAATTTTTTTTAGTTAAGCTAAACAAAGTCAACACTCAAATTTTCACTTTTTGACCTGATAAAAGGTCTACAGTACTTGTCAAAAGCTTGGGAGTCACGTTGCTCCTTAATTTTGTTTTCTTTTCAGATCGATGCTTGGGAGCTAGGGTTAATTAAGTGACTTAAGTCATGTTGTTTATAGAAGAGAAGATGATGCTACGAATTGGAAAGGAGGACGAAGAAGAAGAAGCTACAAAATATTTTTGGTAATTTGAGTCATTCATTAAAGGCAAAAATGATATATTAATAATTATAAATGTCACCTATTCAATTAATTCTCTGCTCACTTGTCCTCATCTGTTGTTGGACGTACACGGCAGGGTGGATAACAATAAATTAGAGTTTTTATTAAGTAATTTGGAGTCTCCTTCCGCCCACACTTTAGACAGCCATAGATGGTATTGCTGCATGAGTTGGATGGCTTTTCCACCTTTTTATACCGCAACGCATATAAGACTAGAGCAAATATAGCTAGAGTACGTGGGGTGGTGGCTCACTTCTCATCCTCATATGGAATTAATTTTCAGACTAAAGCAAATATAGAGTACGTGGGGTGGTGGCTCACTTCTCACCCTCACATGGAACTAATTTTCATAAACGCAATGCATATAAGCAGAAAATCAAACCATTTATAGAATATAAAGTTAGCTGGTGGCTCATTTGTCATTCCTTTTTGGGGCGCACTTAAATGCATACCTTGAATCGGTATATCATGATGCATGGTTAAGTAACACAAACGCAATACACATAAGAAGAAATTAATCATTTATATCTCAAATTAAGAGCTAGCAGTTGGCTTACTTCTCATTCTTTTCTGGGCACTTGATCAATAGTGCATGATGCAATATAATTGCACGCTGGCTTTGGCCATCATTTCACTCTTATCCCCTCTACAGTATAGTTTACCCAAATTTGAGTACAAACACAGATACTACAAAATGTTGGCCGGGAATTCAAGCGACCAAGAGCTGCAGGCCTTTCACGAATCCAAAGCTGGTGTGAAAGGGATCGTCGATGCAGGAATCACGAAAATCCCACAATTTTTTGTCCACCAGCCAATAGATCACGGCCATGTAACCCAAACCGAATTCAGTATTCCAGTAGTGGACCTCGCTAACGCCGCCATTGGCATGAGCAGGCATGCAGAGGTGATTGATGGAGTTCCGCGGGCTGCGGAGAGTGTGGGGTTGTTCCAGGTGGTGAACCATGGGATACCTAAGAGAGTATTAGAGGAGATGCTGCAGGCCATGCGTGGGTTTCATGAGCTCCCCAAGGAAGTGAAAGCTGAGTATTATAGTACGGACCCCAAGTGGAAGGCCAGGTTTGTTGGTAGCTATAATTTGGGTATATCAAGTTCTCTACAATGGAGGGACTCTTTCATTTGTGACATGAGTTCTGAGCCCCTGAATCCTCAGGATTTGCCTGAGGTTTGCAGGTATATATACCAACTAGAATTTGGTATTGTGTTGGGATTTTTATATAAGCGCTCAGAAATCAAGTCTCTCCCTCTACGGCTCATGTATGTATACAGTTACAATACGTACAAACATGAAATCCTATGAGTTTTCTACCATTAATTTACTTCTATCATAAAATAATGATTATCATTTGACCCTTGTTTTGTACATTATAATGATTAATATTTCATATAAGATAATGATTTGTGAAAAGTTAAAATTTTGCAGAGACATAACTATGGAGTACTCTAAATATGCTCACAAACTAGGTGTCACTTTGTTTGAGTTGCTATCGGAGGGACTTGTGCTGAAACCTCACCACCTTATAGGCTTGGACTGTGCAAAGGGACAACTTATTGCTGGTCATTATTATCCACCATGCCCTGAGCCTCATTGACTATCGGCGGTGGCAAACACACAGATGTTGCTTTTCTCAGCATGCTACTTCAAGACAATGTCAACGCACTCCAGCTTTTGTATCAAAACCAGTGGATTGATGTCCTTCCTATTCCCGGCGCTGTCGTGGTGAATATTGGAGATTACTTGCAGGCAAGCAATATGGTATTGTATATATTCATTGTTTATTGTATTGCCTTTTCAATTGCGTACTGTTCTGTAATTTCTTATAATAATGGCTATACGTGTTGGTGCAGCTAATCTCAAACAATAAACACAAAACCGGCATTTATAGAGTACTTGCCAAGAAGGAAGGTCCAAGAGTTTCTGTGGGTTGTTTTTCCAGGCATGTTCCACTAGAAAATTCTGCATGGAGGCTCTATGAGCCGATCAAGGAGTTGACATCAGAAGAAAATCCCCCAATATACGGTGGAACAACTGTGACAGATTACATGCAGGGCCACTACATAAAAGGGTTGATCATCAATGGGGTGTGTGGTCTCGAATATTTGAAACTGTGAGGTAGAGTGGTAGACTTGATAACTGTGTATTGCTACTCTGGTCATCGAAAAGATCATGGTGTATTGCTACTCTAGTACTTAATTGATGTAATAAGGGATCAATGTCGTGTTTATCACTGATCCTCTGTTTTTACTACATGGAAAATAATCTCAGACTACAGAATCGATCAGTTCTATGTTGCATATATTGAGCTTTTCTATTTATTCTCAGAAGGATCAATTCTATGTTGCTGTTTTGCCAAGGATACCGGAAAAGTAATTTTGGAGTATACATTGCAGCTCCTTTTGATTTTAATAGTTGCTATGACGTTTCCATTTTGGCATTATTACTCGAAATTTCTCTAGTTCATAGCTTTAGTTCACCTACTATATAGCTATGTAGTGCTCTTTTTCCTTCTTATTGATTTCTTCTGCATCAGGATCGTTATGAGACAAAAGCTATTCAACTTGAAGAAGAATTGTTGCTGCTGGTTTTTTTGGCTGGTGTCCCTAGTACTTGGCGACCCCAAAGGGACACCACACTTAAAATTTCACCCGGCTCTCTAATCTTAGTTGAATGTGACTGCTACACAACACCAGAAAGGTTTATTATTAATTGAAGTCATGTTTCCAACTACTTTCATAAACTTGTCGCAAATTTGGGACATTTATTTCTTAACGATCATCAATTTGGCTGAAAATTTACAGAATTGATTTATACACTAAGACCTAAAAGTTGAACAGTTAAGATGTGAATATGTACTTGAAAAGTGATCAAAATATGAAAATCGGTTCCTTAGCTAAGGAACGGACCTCCTTAGCAGAGGACTCTGTGTGTGTGTGTGTGTCAACATATACACACACACACACACACACACATATATATATGGGAAAGAGTCACATAAAATACCCCTAACTTAAATTCATTCTACACTTTAGTATCTCATATTTTAAATAAATCACTTTAGTACCTGAACTTATTATTTTTTTATAACATTCATACGCGTTACTAACACCATTAACTCAAGCTAGTGCCACATGACTTTTTCTACAGGTGTTTTCGTCCATTTACATTTACCTTTATCTATTAGTCAGCGATTCAAAGGGTACAAATAGGATTAAACCCTTCAAGAAACCAAGAGCAACTAACGTTGGCACAAGCACTAAGAATGGAGATGGAGCAAAACCAGGAGCCCACAAGCCATGGAAGCACTAATGCTTGCAGCAAACTTAATGACATTTTGTGACATTCATGACCATTTGTTTCTATGACATTTTATTATCCTTTTTGTGTTGGAAAACAATTAGAGTACAATTGATGTTGCTCGTTTGAATATTTTGTGTAACAAATGGTTGTGCTAACACAAATGTCTTATGGAGCTTGTTAATCTATTTGAACTCATGAATATTAGTAGTACACAATTTTAGTAGCAGTGGCAATTGTGACACTTCATTCCTTATAATAGCACCCTACGTATGTACTTGTAGTAGCATGATCATGGACAAGGGGAGATTCTTGAATTCATAATACAAAGGAAAATCTTATGATTCTCATCCAATCGACTATCTAAAACAACAACCCACTACTACAAAAAGCTAATCACCCAACACCAATCACACAACGGAACATAAATTGTCTGTTGTGTGTTTAAGTAAACTCTATTGCACAATGATATTAGTGATGTTCTGTTGTGTGAATGTCAACAAAGTGATAACTTTTTTCTCAGAACTACATTGCACAACACAATTAAGTATTGTCTGTTGTCTGAGTCTTAAAAATTTAGCGGCAGATTTCCCTCCATTTTCGAGTCTTGGTTGCCTCTTGAAATCTGAAATTTTAGGCTACTTCGTACAACGGTACTTGAGATTTCCATTGTCTGATTGAAAGTTGGATGCCAAATGAAAACTTGCTTGAATGTCTTCCACAAGGTAAACCTAGTTAAAGCTGTAGAAATCAGACAACAGAAGTTATAATTTTCTGTTTTGTGAAGTGGGAACACATGCGGCAACATTTTGAGCCAAGTGAGGTATGCAGCATATTTCCCCCCATGTTTTGACATAATTTTGATTTTATATAGTGGACTCTTACAACAGTCTGTAAGCTTCTAGTGTGAGAGACTTTAAAATTTTTTGAAGTTTAATTGTACCTCCTGCCCAGCCCTAGCCACATCATGTCCGAAAGAAAAATGAAACAAAATGAAACCTAACCTCTCTCGAGCTCTCTCAGTCGTGAAATCCCTTTCTCTCCCCCCTCCCACGAAACCCCCCTCTCGAGCTCTTCCAGTCATGAAACCCCTCTGTCTCTCTCTCCTCCTCGCCTTTAAACTAAGGTCAACTGAAGAGATGCAGAAGACGAAGGTGTCCGAGACGGCGAAGGTGAACGTGCTGTGCTTTGATGTCCTTAACCTCTTCAGTCTTCGACTGCCGCCACCATCTCCGCACAAAGCTCCAAAACAAACCATCTCTAGTCCCCAAAGACACCCTAGACTTCCCCCTCACAGGTATTTCAAGCTCTTTCGCTTCTGTAAGTTTTGATTTTTTGTGTTTTCATATGCTATTTTGCTTCGTCTTTCTTTGACTTTGGTGATCAATTTCAAAAAGCATCTACATCCATTCACAAGACTGGTCACCATCCTCATCTACATCACTGGAGTCTTCGATCTCTGTAAGCATCTCTCTCTCTCTCTCAATCTCTCTCTGTGTGTGTACATACAGATGTGTGTGTATATATATATATATACACATGATTTGAATTGTGTGATGCAGATGAGATCAATAGGCTCACTGACGATGATTTGGAAGCGCTGCAAAATCTGGGATTCTGAAATGGTTTTGCTGTTATTGTTTTGCTTTTTTAGCTTTTAATTAGAGGTAGTTTGTTCACAATTAAATGAAATCAATATAGATGGGTACGCAGGAGCTTCCACAAAGAAAATGGGAGATGGGGTTGTGTCTTTATTCTTGGCGAGAGACCTCTTAATTTGTCATTTGTGTTTCCTCAGGCCAGCAACCCATTTGTGAAGCCGAAGCGGTGCCATCTCACAGCAGTAATTTGGAGCACTATCGTCCAAAACATGCGATGGAATCACGGTGTGGGGATCGCTGTTTCTCATTGTTTCATTTGTAGAGCAGTAACATAATGCCCACCAACTATTCGATGAAAGGCCAAAGACAAAGTCTGTAGCAATTTCCTTGCTAGATTTTAGCGAAGGTAGTCTTCGTAAGATTTGTCTTTTTTTACTTTTGCTTCTTTCTTTCATTGATTCTGGGATCATGATTTAATTAAACTTTTTTTTGTTTTGTTTTTTTTGCTTGCAGGCGCAATTAGATCACCAAGCTTCACCTTCTTGGTCTCCTCTTTCATGGCTTCAATAGTGCTCCCTCATCGTGGAGAATAGATTTAGCTTTGTGCAAGCCTCAATTTGAAGGAGAAAAATTAACTTCCTTATTGCTTATTTGCTAGTGTCATAAGGAGGACACACAGATTATTGCGGACATTGAGAGTAAGTTTTGTTCTCAGAATATTCACTTTCTTCTCTTTTTTACTTTGTGCTTTTGTCAATTTCTTGAATTGTCTTGTTCACATTGATTTCATTTAATTGTGAACATGAAACCTAGAGACACCACCAAAAGTTTCTTGAATGAATTCAAAGCTTTTGATAATTATTTCAAAGCTTTTGGTATTACTGCACTCCACCTTGCCATTTTGTCTTATACCCGTAATTGAACTTTCAATCTTGATTAGGGAGCATACCACCGCCGAGCTTTCATTTAATCTTCAAACTTGATTAGAAAACCACCGCCAAGCGTTTCTTCTTGTTTGCTTTTCTATGGCGGCACCTCATCAAGCTTTTAACTCTGTCATTTTGTGCAATTGTTAATTAAGCTTTTTGTTTTATGCATAGCTTAATTAACTTTCCCACATGGCCTGCAACGCCACCATCACATTCATTCTTCTTTCTTTTCTTTTTGCTTTGTGCCATATTGCATATTCTTCAAACCAGAGCTTATTAGCTTCTGGAATTGTTTTGTCGAACAATGTTCTTAGCTTCTCTGTTTAATCTCATATGAAAAATATGTTAGGAAACATAGAGGTTAGTGGTTTTGATAATATATCTTAAAAGAGAGTGTTGTAGAGGTCGGTGGCTTGCCCAAAGAGTTGTTCAGTGGCTTCTTGCTTCAGTACTCGGTCAGTCATTGCTTGAATTTTGGTTATCTACATTTTGTTTAATGCATACATGATCCATTTGTTACTTATCAGTCTGTTTTTCACTCTTAGAGTAGAGAATGTCGGTTTTGTTTTCGTCTGTTCGGACCCTTTTAGTTACCCATCAATTTGGCAATCCATTAATTTTTTTTGTTTGTTGACTTCCTGCAGGAACAGCAAGTAACATTATCACTTATATTGCATGGTATATATACTGTCTTCTTATTTAGTTATTTGTGTCAAAATGTCTGGTTCTATTTTCTGTTGCTGAAAGTTCTAGTTTTCTGTCGATACTTTTGACACAGTCATTGTCAATTTGTGTCCATCTGATCCCACCTTCCTCAGCTTTGTCTGTTCCAAATTGCTTTCTTTCTTGTTTTTCTTACTATTTTGCTTTGCTAATATGTGTAGTTTCTTTTTGTTTAGGCTTGCTTCTTTTTCCAGCTCCTTGCTTAAAAATATGTGATTTTGGGTAGTCAAAGGTATGATTCTCTGTTTCCTATTTGTTACTTATCCTTTTCTTTTGGATAATGTCATTGTTACTTATATAATGTATACTTTGTGTCCACACTTTTAATAGAAAGAAAGGGAGCTCAGAGCTAGTCAAGATGAACCTCTAATAGAGTCTTTGTTACTTATCTAATGCCTTAATCACTCTTTGCTTCAGTTTGTAGACAATATTTACCAAAATAATTGAAAACCGCATTGAAAAGTTCAGTTCCAAACTTCTAATTAATTGAAATGCTTCTGAAAATCAATCTAGACCCTCTTGCTTCTCTCCCCTCAATACCATAAATACCCAATTCGAGAGTTTGGTTTTCTGCTTTTGATCAAGATTTGTAGAAAGACAAAAGGAGAGAGTTTCTGAAGTGGAGGGCTTTGTTTTGGTTTGTTTACTATGATCTATCTGGTGTAGAATTATGATTCTTATTCATGAGTACTTGTTGATGAATGCAGATCTTCTCTTTGCACTTGTGTTATTTCAGATTATTGGATTTTGTTATATATTATGCATGATTAATATTTCTTTAATATTTTGGTCATATGTTTGGAATCTAATTATTGTGATGATAACCTGCAATGTATTTGATCCGTGAGTTCTATGTTTAAGTGGTATACAGACTCAATTTTGTGCTATGAGAGACTTGTACCTTGAAGTACTGTTTTATTATTTTATGCTTCTCTTGATTTTAAACTGTTTTCATTATGTTCTTCCTGAAATTAGTCTGGTGTTGAAGGAGGTAAACTCTTCCAGCTGCATCTTTTTCTTCCCTACTGAACTTACATCATTCCTCATATTTTTAACAGTGCATAAGGGGTTATGTTGTTCTCTTGGACAATGATGGTGCAGCTGCGTTGGTGCTAGCGGGTGGGAAGAAGGAACTTGAATGCAATAATGTCAGCATGTGGATGTTTTTGGAACAATGATATTGTATCAGCTTTTGCTATCTTTCAATGTAATTAGCTAGAATGCAGCAACCATCAAGCCAGGAAGAATGCCTTCTTCTTTGGTTTTATGGAATAGATGGATATATGAATGCTACCTCTTTTGGTACATTAGATTGTTGAATTAGAATATTTCAGTGCCTAAATCTTATATATTGTGCATTAGTTTTGTGGAAATATTTCAGGTAAAGAATTTTAAATAATCAAACAACAGTCAATTACATTACGTTGTAAGAATATGTATATATCGTTAATCACACAACAAATCAATTTTAATCACACAACGGTACCAATCAAATTTTGTTCTCATTAAAACTCACACAACAGAACAAATACATATCAATTGTCCAATGTTAAATCATATAACGGTATAGGAATAAGATGTTGTATGACTTGTGAAGAATTCAACACTGAGCCTCACACATACAACAGTTACTTATGATACCTATTGTGTGAAGGAACAACCAACAACAGTCGTCATATTTTTCTGTTGTATGATAAGTTAACCAACAACAGCGTGTACTTACTTTTGTTGTCTGATCACCATCAAAAATGCGCCGCATCCAATTTCTGGCATTGACATGAGCAGAATTTTTGCAACGATTATAAGCAGTGCGTTGTGTCTATGATATTCACACAATGGTGTTTCACCGTTATGTGAGTGTGCTCATCACACAACATCGAGATAGACGACAGACATGGTCCACATCATACAACAGAATTCCACCATTGTGTGTTGCAGTTTTTGTAGTAGTGACCCTTTTAAGATGAGCTACCTAACAAAACTAGTTAACCAAAAATAGAAAACAAAATTGTAGTACCCAAAAATTCAGTCCCAGGTCCCAAATGATACTAGCTATTGGACCATTACCTGACCTATATCAATCAATCACATAGCCAAAAATACAATTAAAGAGAAGGGTGAGTTCCAGAAGCTATTCCCATTTCTGGTAATAACCATCCATTCACAATATATCATTGACAGAAATGACATATTGATATATATTGAGTTGGGTTTAACTTTTGCAAAATACATTAGTACATTAATGTACTGATACATCAAGTAGACTAGGTTCAACACAGAGGTAGACTAGCTCGGTACAAGGGTAGACTAACCCCATGCATGTCTACCCATGTACTGAGTTGGTCTACCTGTGTATTGAACTAGTCTACTTATATCGGTACATTAATGTACTATAGATAATCCCTTAACTTTTGGAGGGAATATTGCAAATCATGAACAAATATTTTGAAGGGAGTTATAACTTTTGGAGGGAACTAATTGATCTACTGAAAGCTATGATATTTTTAAAGGGAAAACATTAAAGGACGAAAACACCCATAGAAAAAGTCATGTAGCACTTAAGTTAACGGTGTTAGTAAAAGCATGTATGAATGTTATATAGAATAATAAGTTGAGGTATCAAAGTGATTTATTTAGAAGAGGAGGTATTAAAGTGTAGAATGAGTTTAAGTTAGGCTACTCTTTGTGACTATACTTTCTCAGGTAAAATATCCTTAGCTTAGCTTATGAAATGAATTTCCAGTTTTTGGATGCCTTAACGATCATCAATTTGGCTAAAATTTTGCAGAGATGATCTATACAATAAGACCTAAAACCTAAACGGTTAAGATATGAATATGTGATCGAAAAGTGACCAACTGTGTGTATATAGGCGCCATAGCCTCCATCCAATGGGCCTTACGTCTCCCTTTGTCTGTTTATCATTTGGAACACTTATAAAGACATGTTGCTTAAATCATTTCTTAGATGTGGGTCTCACTCCCACATGCTCCAACAGTAAAGTCTCTCTCACATGCTCCATCAGTAAATGCCATGGGCTTGGATTTACTCAACCTAAAGGAAAACCTGTGCAAAGTAACCAAGCAAATTATAGCACATATGATCTCTCCTTGAGATCCTAAAACATTAAACCATTAAATTATCATGAATGTACATATGACGCAAGCTAGGTCTATGTTCAATTGCTTATCACTATGTTTCAATTTTGTCTGTGAATATCTTTATGACATGAAAGAAGACCAGCGTTCGATATACTGCAACCTAGTAGGGTAAAAAAGAGATTATGTTTTGGAGAACTTCTTGCTTAAGAATAGAGGAGAGATTAAGCAGATTCTGTAAGGAAAAAAAAAATTACACTGGATCTCAAGTCTAATGCACCTCCCATATTTGTCCCTAAACATTCAGCAGCATTCATTCCTTGAAGAAGACTCCTAAGGTTCCCTAACAATATAAAGATTAAGCATGTGTGTCTATAAGAGTCCTCAATATTAGGAAATCCTTAGTAATGTGACATACCTAATGAGTTCTAACATACTGGAAGGCCACAACAAATTGTTACCTTGCCATTTTTTATCTATGATTGCAAGTTATGGTCTCACCTCTTTAATGCTTTATTAGACCAAGGTTTCTCCTCTTAATAGAGGAATCATATGCTGAAAATCAAAAAGGAAATTAAACTACAACCAATGTTCACACATGCTGACACCAAAAAACACTAAACAAATTTGTGATTGATCATTTTAGTATTTAGTATTTAGTCTACACTTGTACACTGTGTACATGAAAACATCATGCATGGTAAGAATAAGGAATTAAGGATAAGCTATGAAATTGAAGCATATAATTGTAAGTCTCAAACATATAATATGAAATTATCTTAAGGTTTTACTATACTTTCTTTTATAAGAGAGCCTTCTTTGTTTTGTAAGAATCTTAGAAATTGCTTAAGGTGCATACTTCCAATGGTTATTGGAGAAAAAAAATCTAATATTAAGAGTAGGGAGTGTTTGGCTCCAAAACCAATCTGGTAACTCTGCTTGTAAACAGTCTTTTTTGAGTACGCAGGCATGCCCGCACCGTAGGGTGCAGTCATCGGGGGAATCCGTTGACCTGACTTCTTCTCAATCGTTGTGGATGAGGAGAGCACTAACCTCATCACAAGGCTCTTTTCTTTGCCTTCCGAAAAAGGACTTCTTGCCTTACAGGTAAGGGCTTGGATTGTGATCTCTTGCGTCACCGAGTCGATACTTAGTGTTGTAAACTAAGCAGAGCAATCACCGGGAAGTAAGAGAAAGCACAGGTTTTGCTAAAGTATGACTTTAGCTTCGGTGGGTTACGAGGGTGTTACCCTTGGGTTTCAACTAGTTTGAAGATAGGTTTGCTCCAGAGAGGCTTTGATAATTATTGAGATTGATTGAAGAGTTGTCTGTTATCTGTCATTGAAACCTGGTATTTATACCTTAGGGTTTTTATTACTCCTTGCCGTAGAAGGATTGTAGATTCCTATTCGGTCTCTGCTACCTGACTCCCATGAGGGCTCATTTTCCTCATGGATCTTAGAATGGGTGAAGCTGTAACCCATACCCAAGTAGAGTTAATTTTGGGCCGCAGGTATCAGCCTGCCAAGCTGAATCCCCTTAAGGGATCGCCAAAAATACATTTGGGCTCAAACATTGCCCCCCATGCCTTGAAATCAGGCCCGCCAAAATGTAACTGATTGAAGAGGCCTTAAGCAACATGTCTTTTCACTAGAAACGAGGCCATAAATATGGTATTGCGTCTGTTCATTGCTAAACGTCCTTTCGTCGCATCGTTTCCCTCACAAAATCCTCTATTTAAATCTTGTCGCTGCTTCAATCCTGTCACATCAGAAACTTATTAAGTCCCTTAAACCCAGAGAATATCCCTGTTTCAAATCCCTTTCTTCAACAAAACCCAGAAATGGCTCCATCGAAGAAGATCATTGTCAATCAGTAGGCTGCTCATGCCAGGGGAACTGGCATCGGCACACGATGCTTCACTAGCACCACCATCCAAAGACCTCTGCTGCTCCGCTTTCCCAATTCTCAGGCCTGATTAGGTCCTACTCCATGAGAATACATTCTAGAAGACGTCATTGCCTTTTACGGCATGCCTATTCGTCGACCCATTTAAGTCCTCTAGAAAACCCCCGGCGATTTCAACAGTTCGAGCGCACACCAGCTCAGAGCCAAAAAAGGGTCTTGGCCTTTAGTTTGCCCAGTGAATCTCACTTGGTATCGCAGAGTCTGAGCATGGGATTTGGCACACTGGGATGCAGTAGGAATTGCTCAGACTATCGACCTATGCTCTCAACTTCCCAACGGCGGCAACCGCTCTACCTTGGCTGCCATTCTTTGCTTCTAAAACACTGCCACCAACACCTTCGATTTCAGGTTTGGCCAAATGGGTATAACGTTGTTAGACCTTCTTACCATTACAGGGCTCCCTATTGCCGATGAACCCTATATGCACGGCCAATTCGACGTCATTCAATTCCCCTTACAAATGAATCAAGCCGGCTGCGGCCACCACATCCGCTCTTATCTTCAGTGGCGAACCCATTATAGCAAAGAGCATAATACGACTGGGAGCATTGCCTTCCTAGAATACTGGCTCTGCAAATTAATCTTCTGCACTTCTTCCAACAAACCCACTGGGCCTTGGTCTTCTTTAGCGCCCTACCATTTGGACTTAGTGGATCAAACTTCCATTTTTTCCCAGAGATGAATGGGGCAACTTGGGTGCACTCGCTTTCAATGTCCGCTTTTGACCCGAAGGATGGACAACCAGAAGGGTTGGGATGAGTATCCCAAATCCCGCCTTTCCAGTGTAGACGATAGCGGCTGCAATTAAGGTTTTGGATGAGATGGGCCTCGAAATAAAGGCGTATCGCTGAGTCACTCTTGCCAGAAGATCCGGAAGACTTCAAAGCTTGCATTTAGAAGTTGTAATGTAATCTTGTGAATGTAATGTATTGCTTTTGGCCGTAAAGCCACTTTATGAATGTAATCTTGTAAACTTTCAATCTTCAAGAACATTATAAAGCCTCTGGTATAGGCCTTATTACATATATTTTTAACACAAATTGTCAAAAAGAAAAAAAATCAAAGAAAATTACAGAAAAAGCTCACTTTAATCAATCTCTTTAAAGGGCACGAGTAAGCAAAGCCTTGTATAGGTATTGCCCCTAGTCTTGCTAGGTGGAGCGAGTACATTATAATAGGGCCTCTAAACAGGCCCAAGGGAAGATGTGGACGCGAACGGAGTAAGACTATTGCCCCCGAAACTCTGCGGCCGAAGTGATAGTGGGGTAATCAAATTCCCAAACACTTGGGTAATATTTTTTCAGAAAACGACCGTTGATGGGGTTCCGGTGGATATCGCCGACCAAATCTTTGAGATGAAAAACCACTTTTTCCAAAATCCTTTGGATGATAAAGGGTTCTTCCCATCGCGATGTCCATTAGTCGCAACCGGCGAGCTTCTCGCCAAGCGGTAGAACTACCTTTCGAACGAGGTCACCCTCTTTGTAGATACGACCTCGCATCGTCTTATCCTAGGCACAAGCGACATGCTGTTTTTCCATGATCAGACTGACCAAAGCCACCAATTGCTTCTCACTGAGATCTTCATGTTCCTGCCACATAGCTTAGACATAATCCTCGCCAATCAGATGGTGCTGGTTCTAGACTCGGAGAGACTGAACATTGATCTCCAAAGGTAAAACTGCATCTTGACTAAACATGAGAGCATAGGGCGTTGTGGCGATGAGGCTAAGCTTGGAAGTGCGATATGCCCAAAGGGTCTTATACACTGTTTCATGCCACTCGCAAGAGTTCTCAGCTAGCACTACTTGAGCAATGTAATGATAATCATATTACTAGCCTCTGCTTAGCCGTTGGATTAAGCATAATAAGGAGTGCTATGAAGAAACTGAATGCCCAAATCACCAACGAGCTGTTCCACTTCTCGTCCCATGAATGCTGCCCCCTGTCCGAGACCAAAACCTCTGGGATGCCAAACCTGCAGATAATATAATGAAAGATAAATTGCCGAATGGTGGTTCCGAAAGCCTCTTTTAAAGGCTCAGCCTCTACCCATTTAGTAAAGAAGTCTGTGGTGACAATGATGAATTTATGTTGGAGTGAGGAGTGAGGATGGATCATGCCAATCAAATCCAAGGCCCAGTTGCGTGCCAACCAAGGTTCGATAATAGGCTGTATTGGTATATTGGGAAAATGTTGGACTGGTCCATATGCTTGGCAATCTTGGCAACCCTTTGTGAAGGTGATGTAGTCTTTTAGGATATTGGGCCAATAATAACCATGTCTCAGAATGAGCCAAGGCATCATTGGACCTGCTTGATGGGCTCCACACAAGCCTGCATGAGCCTCTCATATCAGGCTCTTAGCTTCCCGGCCATAAACACATCGGAAGTCTATGCCTTCCTCTCTGCGGCGTCGTAACTTATCATTCCTGAGAAAGTAATTAAGCGTGAGAAAACGGATCTTCTTGTCTGCATGGAGATCCGGCTGCTTGAGGTATGCAATTAAGGGAATCCTCCAATCCACGTCAATAGGGTCCAGCGTTGCCACTACCGACTCTCTCTGGTAGGTTAGGTCATGCAAGTCACGAAAGCAACGTGCGATGCTCAACCTTCAGAATTCTCTCGCGAACTCCATATTTTAAAGTAATACATGTAGCCAACTGGGTGAGTTCATTGGCAACAAAGTTACACTTGCAAGGAATGTGTTCGAGTTCCACGTCGTCAAATTGGACCAGAAGTTCAAGGGCGCTATCCAGATAAAGGGTGAGTAAGTAACTCGTGCACCTGAACGTTTTTTGCACAATTGATTAATGATGAGTAAAGAGTCACCGCGGACTTGGATATCCTTGACTCCTAACTGAGGCAATGCCTCTAGGCCTATAATGAGGGCCTCATACTCAACCTAGTTGTTAGTACACCGGAACTCTAACTGGAAAGAATATGAAGAACGATCGCCTGTTGGGTTTTCCAAAACTATCCCTTCCCCTGCTAGCGTGTCCGTTCGCAAACCATCAAAATATAGCACGCAGGGCTAGAGGGAGACAGTGGCTTGGTACAAGGTAGAGTATTTAGGCAAGCACGATAGGTCTGGCTGATGCATTGTTTCAGTAGCCACTTCCAAATCTCGCACCATTGGGACATCCAACATAGGATGATGTGCCAGGAAATCTATGATAGCCTGCCTTTTGACTGCTTTCAGTGGGATGTACTGCAGAGAAAATTCTAATAAAGTGAGCACCAACTTGTCAATGCGACCTCTCAAGATTAATCGGTCGCGAAAGCATATATTTGACCAGAGCATTCTGTGCGATGATGGAAGTCGTGAATGATAACATGTAATGCCACAACTTGCATGCAGAGAAGTACAGGGTGAGACACAACTTTTCCATTGGAGTGTACCTTGTTTCACAATCTGTGAGTGTCTTGCTGAGGTAAAAGATAGCATGCTCGACTCCGTCTTCATCGTCCTAAGCTAGTAGGCTCCCAATGGAAGCCTTTGCTGCTGAGATATATAGCTTCAGTGGGAAGCCTGGTCTGGGAGGATGAGAACTGGTGGATTTGCTAAGTAGGCCTTGATCTTGTCAAAGGCCTCTTGATGTTTAGGTTCCCAGACAAATTCACTTTGCACTTGCAGCTTCAGTAGCGGGAAGAACGGCTGGATTTTGCCAGCAGAATTAGAAATAAACTGCCACAGGAAATCGATCTTGTCCAATAATCTCTGCAATTCCTTCTTTGTTCTCGGAAGAGATGCATTAATTACAGCGTTGGCTTTATCCTCAAGGACCTCGATCCCCCTCTGGTGGACAATGAAACCTAAGAAAAGACATTTGGCTGGGTTCATCTTCAGTTTAGGTAGCCGCATATGCTCAAAGACCTTTATGAGGTCTACAATGTGGTCCCCTCGCTTCTTAGATTTATGACCACGTCATCTATGCAACCTCCAGACTCTTCCCAAGTATGTCATGGAAGATCAAGTTCATAGCTCGCTTATAGGTGGCCCCAACATTCTTTAGGCAGTAAGGCATGACCACATATTCAAAGACTCCCACGAAACATGGACAACGGAATGCGGTCTTGTGCCTGTCCTCTTCCGCGAATGGAATCTGGTGATATCCTGCGGTGCCATCCATGAAGGACAAAAGCTCATGTCCTACTACAGTGTCTACCAATATATTCGCTACTGGCATGGGATAAACATCTTTAGGAATAGCCAGATTAAGGTGTCTATAATCCACGCAGACCTTCATCATGCCATTTTTCTTGCAAACAGGCACTATATTGGATAGCCACTGGTTGTACTTGGCCACCCTGATGATACCTGACTTATATATCTTTTCTACTTCCTCTTTGACCAGAACCTGGGTCTCTGAGTTCATCCTTCGCGGCTCTTGTTTCACAGGCCTCTTGTCAGGCAACATTGGTAGCTGGTGGCAAACCAAGTCTGGTGATAGGCCTGGTATGTCTTCATATTTTCTTCGTGAAACAGTCCTTATACTCAAACAACAAGTCAATAAGCCTCTTTTTCTCGCTAGGCTCTAAGTAGGGGCTGATAGCCACCTCCATAGGCTCATTAGCTATTCCTAGGTTAAGCTTCTCAAGAGGATCCTTGATCTTTAGAGGTGTATCGTCCAACACTACTAGGGCAAGTTGAATTTCTTCCTCTTCCTCCTCGTGGTCAGAGAAGTCTTATTTAATGTATTCCAACATCGCAACCTACTTGTAGGCCTCTTTCTCCACCAAGTACAATGATAACATGTCATACAAAGAGTGGAGGGCCTTTATTATAATCAATTAAATAACTTGAGAGTGGGGCACAACGTGGCCAGGCCTTTCTAGGTCCTCTTTTGCGAGCATAAGTCCCAATTTAGAGGCCATTACTCCTGTGGGGCAGCCCTTATTGTCGATGCCACTGACTTGTAATGGAGTAATGGGTTCCAAGTAGTACCTGGCATCTACATAATTTGCAGAAATAGGGAAAGGACGAGGATCAGTAGACGGAACACAATAGCTCCGGTGAAAGATGGCGCTATAGGCTGCATATCAATTTGTTACAAAGAAAGCGTAGAGACCTTCTGCCGGACCAACTTTGATGCATAGGAACAGTAAGCCCAATGTCTTCGTGACAGTCCCTGCAAAGTTCTTCTGTGTCAGCAAAGTGGACTGGATCTTCTCTTTCTTGATCCCTAATAGCTGCATGGTCCTTGTCGTGATGACATTGACAGCAGTCCCAGTGTCGACCATGATCTTGCTAACCTTGGTGCCATCAATCTCTACTATGATATATAGAGGTCTCATGTGTTGTACCATAGTAGGAGTTGATCTTGTGAAGCTCATAAAGAAACCCTTGCTGTTGGCATCTTCAATTTCAAGGAACACTACTTTTTCCATATGGGTCGTTGTTGCTGAGGTGATCTGTAGCGGTTGCTCGCTATTGTCTTCAACTTTTGCACACTCCTGCGCGGCGACTGGAAGAGCGTATTTGGCAAGTAATTCATGTACCATTCCGCAAGCAGGTGTTCGGCACCTTAGTAGCCTCCATGTCCTCATCAAGGTTAATTATGGGTTCCTCAACTGGGATCTCAGAGTTGAATTTCTTAACGAGCAGAGCAACCAACGATTCTTCTGCGGGGATCAGCGTTTCTTCCTGCTTCTATTCCTACACCAAGAGAACCGGCTCTGGTAGATCCGGCTGCTGTTCTGTAGCTGAAGCTAAAGCTTCTGTTGTGGCTGTGATCACTACGCCTGAACCTTCTTAGGCATCTATTGTAGGGTTTCATCTGTTTGACCCTTGCCCCCCAGCCTTTCAACAACAAAGGTTTATCCTCATGCTCATCACGAAACAACCTACTTCGGACACTTGGTTGTTTGGTTGGTGAACTCTCATTCCTAGCTGGAGGTGGTGTCCTTTCTCTAGTAATTCTGTAGAAAACACTGGGTCTGGACGTCCCTGGTTCTGAACTAGATTGTTTCTAAAGTTACATGGAGCCACTAAAGGTTTAGCAAATAGCGTCTTGATTTCTTTTTGATATTGTTCAGGAGACTTAACCAATTGCGAGGGTTTAATAGACCTAAATCCAAAGCCTCTAGTGTTTGCTTGGCCTCTCCAAACCTGCGCTGCAACTTCCTTTTCTTGGTGGGACTAATATCTATAGCTTTTCTTTTTTCCCTAGTGTACCACTTGGCTTCCTTAATGGCAGATGTTGAAGCTGGAGGAATGTATGGCTTGGTCATGATGTCTTTCTGCTCACCTCCGCTCTTCCATTCTTACTTCTTTTTGTCCGCGACAGCCCTCAATTTGGTGAACAAATTGGAATCTTTTGGGGTCGGCGGCGTCTCTGTTCTGCCATTCGCTTTTGGGCTGGAAGGCTGATATTTTTACGAGGGAGATACCCATTTGATAGGTGGGGGAATGAGCCAAAGCAGAATGTCTGCTCGACTTCTTCATGTGATACATGGATACCACACTCCTCTTTGCATCGCAAGCAAAGGACCACTGGTGAGGCCTCGTTGATGGGCATTGAATTTTTCTGCGCGGGGGATTCTTCTCCCGTACCTTTTTCCTCTTGACCCTTGGTAGTTAGGTCAAGAGTTGACTTCCTCTGGCCTTTTCTATTCTAGGTCACATCCACCATGTTCACTCTGGTATCAAGGAAAGGATTCAGATCCACTAGCGCTGCTGCGGTTGTTGGGGACTCAACCTGCAAACTACCAGTATTAAGCCATACCTATATTTGATCCTTCAACTTCACACACTCAGTTGTATTATGATTCCATAGGTTGTGGAACTTATAATACTTCTTCCCTTTCAATTGTTCTGGTCTGGAGAAGGGTTTGAAGTCTGTCTTCATCATCTTCGCGGCGATCATCTCGTCTAGAATCTCATGTGCCTTATTGGCGTTATATGTATATGTCGTGAACTCAGGTTTAGGGAAGGCAGTGGACTTGAGCTTCACTAGTTCCTTAGTAATCTTCAACTGCTTCAGGGCTGAATTTTTCTTGCCAGGTAGCTCAAACATAGAGACATCAGTTTCCTCCATCCTTCCTTCTCCGGGAAAGCTTATTCACCTCAATAGTAAGGATCATAGGTAGCTAGCTGGTAACTGAATGCAGCCACTGTACGGTGCTTCCTTGGGATGTATGTCCTTTTGGACGAATTCTTCCTGACATCTGTTTCTCTTAGGAGATGCTCAAAGGTGCCAACCTCCATGATCAGTTCTCCTATAGATTTGATCATGCTACCATGTTGTTTATTCCGCTGATGTGGCTCTAAGCCTTTGATCGCCAACTTGACTAGTTCTCTTTCTAGTAGGAGCACGTTCAGCTTGGCCTTTTGAATCTGGAATCGTTGAAGATAAGCCACAGCAGATTCAGTAGGCTACTAAGCCATCTGGGTGAAGGAAGCCAGATCAACTTCAGGCTCTATAGCTCTGAAGGTTTCTCAAAACAGCTTTTCCATTGCCGGCCAATTAGTGATGGACCTTGGTCGGAGCCTGGAGAACCACCTAAAGGCAGCTCCAGACAGTGAAGTGCTAAAGATTTTGCACTTGAGGCTATCATCATTCTGATACTGGCCGCATTGTACCTTGAACCGGGCCAGATGACTCACTGCTTTTTTTGTATCTTCTTTTGAGAAGGTGGAAAATATAATATTCTTATAGCCTCTTGGGAAAGGCGCAAGCATTATATGCGGTGGAAATGGCTTCTCGTAAACCTGATCGAGGTGGGCCCTAGGATTGGATAGCCTGATGATCTCCACCACCTCATCATGTCTCACATAATCCGGGCTTGGGAGAGGCGGTCTTGTTATAGCCAGGCGAGTTACCTGTACCATAGGTGCAGGCTGACCCGCTTGTACTATTCCTCCTCCTAGATGAACGACTCAAGGAACTGGTGATTGCTGAAGAGTAACATTTGGGATAGCCTCATCTTTTGCCAGGGAAATTATTCTAATAGGATTTCCAGCCTGATCAATCCCATAATAGTATACATCCCACAGTAGTATACATTCTTTGTCCCATCAATGTCGTATTGGGTAAATTTGATAAAACCTGGGGGAATTTCTTCAACAGTCTTCGACAACTTGGTCTTCTATGCAACTGGCGAAGTAGTCTTGTCTTTACCCTTGATTACTAAGGCCTTCTCCTTAGTTTTAGTCGGTGTGTCAGTCAGAGCCGTAGAGATTGTCGCGATGTTACCGCTAGCCTTATCTCGAGCATATGGCGGCATGTACTTGCCGGACCCTATGGGCTGACCGAGAGAACCAAGGATAGCATTGGGGTCCCCTAGTGCCTTATTTAGAACCTCTTTAGTCTGCTTCATCTCAGCTCTTTGCATAGCAACTTGAGTCGCGAGATGGGATCCGTTATTGTGAATAGCTGCGATATCTATTGTGATTTGTTTGCACTAGGCAGTTATTGTATTTATGACTTGCTTATTATTTGCTTGGTTTTGCTAGGCCGCTTTTTCCAGCCTTTGGTCCAGGATTTGGATCCACCTCTTTTGTTCCTGTGCGAGATCGTTCGCGATATCCTTTTTTATCTGCTCATGAAACATGTCATTGTTCTTCTAGATAATATTCAGTTTCTCTTCTAGGCTCTCACCCCTGTCATAGGAGTGGCCACAAAGTCATATGTTCTCACCCCATCTTCAACTGTTTTGGTGGTATCAGACGCTCCTCCAGCCTCATTAGGTTGGGTGGTGGAAACTTTCTCACCCTCAGTAGTAGGCTGCTGATTTCCTCCTCTCTCAGTTGACATCTCGGTCGATGGCGGGTTGAGAGAAAATCTTTGGATTACCTGTTAGTCAGAAAGACCAGAAGAGTCTACACGCGAGTGCGTTCTGTAACTGGAGGTCTTGTGTTTTGGGCAGTTAGCGTCAGCCTTTTTCTAAGGGTTTGCGCTTGACTTCCCAATGGTGGCGATCACGAAAAAACGCTATGCAAGTCCCACCGGGTGTGCCAAAATGTTTGGCTCCAAAACCAATTTGGTTACAAACAGTCTCTTTTGAGTGTGCAGGCGTGCCAGCACTATGGGGTGCAGTCGTCGGGAGAGTCCCTTGACCTGACTTCTTCTCAAGCGTTGTGGAGCACTAATCTTGTCATAAGGCTCTTTTCTCTGCCTTCCGGAAATGACTTCTTGCCTTACGAGTAAGGGCTTGGGTTATGATCTCTTGTGTCACCGAGTCGATACTCACTGTTGTAGACTAAGCAGAGTAATCACTCGGAAGTAAGAGAAAGCACGGGTTTTGCTAATGCATAACTTTAGATTCACAGGGTTGCGAGGGTGTTACCCTTGCTTCGCTGGGTTTCAACTAGGTTGAAGATAGGTTTGCTCCGGAAAGGCTTTGATAATCGTTGAGATTGATTGAAGAGTTGTTTGCTCCGGAAAGGCTTTGATAATCGTTGAGATTGATTGAAGAGTTGTGTGTTGTCTGTCCTTGAAACCTGGTATTTATACCTTAGGATTTTGATTGCTCATTTCCGTAGAAGGATTATTGATTGTAGATTCATATTCAGTCTCTGCTACCTGACTCCCATGAAGGCTCGTTTTCCTTATGGATCTCGGAATGGGTGAAACTGTAATCCAAACCCAAGTAGACTTAATTTTAGGCCGCAGGTATCAGCCTGCCAAGCTGAATCCCCTCAAGGGATCTTGCCAAAAATACTTTTGGGCTCAAACCGGGAAACCGTCCCTTGTTTCACAAAATGAAACAATCATTGAACAGGATGAAAAATTAGGTTAATACCAAGGCAAGAATCAAGCTCCACATACCTCTTCAACCTGTATCCAGCATCAAGATATCTCTTTCTATATACCGCATAATTATACACATCAATTGCAACCTCGTTACTGTGCAAAAGAATAATAACTAAGATCGATTAGCAAATTTGATAAGGTATCTAAAAGACCAACAAAGACAGTATCAAAAGCCAAATTGATGAACCAAGATTCTAGATAGACCTTATAAAAATTTGCTACACTAATTGCAACTTTAAAGCAGTTTTGGATGTAATCCTTACTGCTTTTCAGTTTGAAACCTGTCAATACTTGACCATCACCAGATAGAACAACATATCAGGATTTGTAATAATTATGAATTTGTTTCTATGATATTTACGATGCAGATTACTAAATGATAAACATCCGACCTTGATCAAAAAGTGAAATTGTGATTTCACATGACAGATTTGTTACAAAACATAAACTGAAACATCTTGTAAACCAATTAAGCTATCTCATACAATAAATCAAATGTTGAAATGAGCTAACTTGGTTGGCTGGTGTTGGAATCCATCTTGATCTTCTCCTAGATCCACACTGTATCTTCTCAGTTTTGCTTAATGGGACAAATCAGAATGAGAATGGTGATGTGTTCTAGCAAGGATCAAAACGATGAAGGCTCTAGTTTTATAAACTGATTTCGGTGTAGTTGCATGACAGTTCCTTCCATCAAGGAACTATCTAAATAACTGCTAGTCTTAATCCGTTTTGTCTTAATTATCATACGTTTTAATTTAATTCATAACAGATAGATACTTACATATACATACATATCATTAACTCGATTAAGTTAATGCACATATACATATACACATGTAAGTAAAACATATTGTACTCTAATTTGAGTTCTGAAAAGCTTGCTGCTGGTGTCTGGTGTGAAAATTATATAAGACTAGTTCACATATGTTATTGCTGATATTACAATCTCCCACTGAACTAGGGTTATATAATGTCCAAATTTCAGCAAGTCCTTTCCTTTAATGTGCACTTGAACTCAATTTACTATCTGCCTTCAAAATCCTGTCAATTAAGCTCCACCACATTGAATCATAAAAGAGTATAATGAATTGACAAATCATTAATCTTTTATAACCACAATATGGTAAACTGAATTACATGGATTACCACTCGTATGATCATGCTTGCCATATATATTAATCGATTTGCAAGTCTAAATGATCCAGATGGAATTAATTTGCTACATGTTCTCTGATATTTAGTCAGCTATACTTAAATGTATATACACAATGAATAATGCAGTAATGCAGCTTTGAATAAAGTGATTCTATTCAAGATTATATGAAGACTGAAATAATCAACAGTTTGCAATACTAATTACTGTATTACTTGATAGTTTCATAGCAGATTGCATTGTTAATTGTCAAAACTATCTAAAACTCCCATATTTCCTACATGATCAATAAATATTGATACTAGCAGTGCCTTGGTCAGTGGATCTGTAAGTTGTTCCCTTGTACCAATCTTTGTCACCTCTATCTCATTGTCTCTCACACTTTCTCTTACTGAGAAATATTTCACATCTATGTTCCTTGAACCAGATGTCCTTCTGTTGTTCTTAGAGAAAAATATAGTTGTTGCATTATCACAGTATATCACCAATGGCCTTTCAATTGTGTCTACTACTTTCATTCTGGAAATGAAATTCCTTAACCACAAAGAATGGGCAGTTGCCTCATATATGGCAATATATTCTGCTTGAAAGGTGGAGGTTGCAGTTAGTGATTGCTTACTGGTTTTCCATGAAACTGCTCCTCCTACAAGCATGAAAATGTAGCCTGATGTTGATTTTAAATCATCCAAATCTTGTCAGCATGAGGCATATGTATCACACTCTACTTTTAATTCTTGATCTTCCATCCTTCTGTACACCATCATGTGATCTCTAGTATTTTTCAAGTACCTCAACACCTTTTTCCCTGCAATCCAGTGCTTATGGCCATCATTTGATTGATATCTAGACAACATATTCACTACAAAGCTTATATCTGACCTGGTACAAACTTGTGCATACATAAGGCTTCCAACCAATTTTGCATAGGGTACATCCTCTATACTTTTCCTTTCTAACACATTATGAGGACACCGCCCTTTGTGCAGTTTATCACCTTTAGAAATAGGTGCACTCCCTGACCTGCATTTTTCCATGCCAAATCTCTGCAAAATTTTATCTATGTAATTCTTTTGTGACAATCTCAGCATGCATTGGTTTCTATTTCCGCTAATTTCTATTCCAAGCACATAATGAGCTTCCCCCATGTCTTTCATGTCAAAGTTTTTCATCAGAAATTCTTTTGTTAATTTCAGCAAGTCAACATTACTGCTAACTAATAAGCTCTCATCAACATATAAAACTAAAAATATGAAATGACTCCCACTAACCTTGTAGCATACACATTCATCCAACTTGTTTTCTTCAAATCCAAAATCTGAAATCATAATATCAAATTTCAAATACCACTGCCTAGATGCTTATTTTAATCCATATATTGACTTGTTAAGCTTGCAGATTTTCTTCTCATCTTCTATAAAGCCTTCTGGTTGAAGCATATAAAATGCAGTTTTGATATCCATCTGATGCAGTTCTAGATTGAAATGTGCAACCAATGCCATTATGACTCTAAAAGCATCCTTGGTTGAGACTAGTGAAAAAGCCTCATTGTAATCTATCCCTTCTTTTTGGTTATACCCTTTTGGCACTAGTCTAGCCTTGTACCTTTCTATTTGCCATTTGCATCTCTTTTAGTCTTGTAAACCCATTTGCATCCAATTGTCTTTAAATCTACAGTTCTGTCGACTAGTGTCCAAACCCCATTTTGTGACATGCTTTTAAGTTCGTCCTCCATAGCAAGCTTCCATTTGTGGCTATTATCGGATCGTATAGCTTCTCTTAATGAGGTTGGATCATTTTCTTCCCTAAAATCAAAGTCAACTGCAGTCAAGAACAAGTGATAATCACTTGATATTGCAGATTTTCTTGCTCTTTCTGACCTCCTCAAGACTTGTTATTCTTGAATAACTGGTTCTTGCACATCCATATTCTATTGAGGCTGATTATCTTCAATGGTTGGATCTGCAACATTGACTGCTTGAGTTTGATTTTAATGAGTGGCTCTTGAAACATAACTGTTGTACTTGAATTACTTTCTGTCTGCATTATTTCTGGAAATACAAACCATTCTTCCACATTATGATATTGTTGATCCTCATTTTCTCTAGCAATCACAGTTTCATTTTGATCAAAGACTTCATCAAAGAATGTTGCTCTATGTGTTTCAAATGCCTTGAATAATAGTAAAACTTGAATCCCTTAGACTTTTCTGAATAACCAATGAAGTAAGCACTTATTGATTTTGATTCAAGCTTGTCATTTTCTCCATTGTAAATTCTTGCTTCTGCCTTACAACCCCAAACATGAAAGTGATTGAGGCTTGGTTTGTATCCACACCAGTTTTCAAATGGAGGATTGTTGACTGCCTTGCTAGGTGTTCTATTGCAGATGTAGTTTGTTGTTTTCAAAGCCTCTGATACCATAATCCTGATCTGCAGAACATGCTTCTAACCATGTTCATTAATGTTCTATTTCTTCTTTCGGATACACCATTCTGGTGTGGTGTCTATGGTGTGGTATATTGAGCAACAATGCCGCATTGTTCTAGATATGCTGCAAAAGGTCCTTTATGTTGCCCTTTTTCTGAATATTTTCCATAGTACTCACCTCCTCGATCTGACCTTATGACTTTAATAAGTCTTTCTGTTTGTCTCTCTACTTCAGTTTTGAAGATTTTGAAAACATCAAGCACTTGTGATTTTTCAGAAATTAAATACACAAAGTAATATCTTGAAAAATCATCAATGAAAGTCACAAATATGAATGTCCACAAATGGTATTTACAGGAAATGGACCACAAACATCTGTGTGGATTAGTTCAAGCAAGTTTGCAGACCTTTTGGAACTGAAATTTCTTTGACATGTCATCTTTCCTTTCAAGCAGTCCACACAAGTTTCAAAATCACTAAAGTCTAATGCAGGTAAGATTTCTTGTTTCACTAATTCATGCAGCCTTTGTTTTGAAACATGTCCTAGCCTTTTGTTCCAAAGAAATGAAGATGCATGCTGTTTGTTCTTTCTTTTAACGCCAACAGTTTTTGAAATATTGAAATATTGAAAACTTGATGATTTTCGAAAGCTGTATTTATGCAATTCACACGCCAGTAACCATTTATCAAAGTAGCATCACCAAAACAGGATGAATTTTCATAGAAATACATAGCCCTATTATTACTTGAAAAGCTGAAAGCATTATCCATTACAAATTGAGAACCAGATATTAGGTTTCTCTTTATTGAAGGAATACAATACACATTATCTAATACCAGAACATACTTATTCCTAAATACTAATTTAACACTTCCTACAGCTTGAACTGCCACCCTTTGGCCACTTGCAGTGCAAACCCTTGTTTCATTCTTCTTTAGGATTGTTTGGCTTGATAATCCCTGTAAAGAATTAACAATATGTATGGGTGAACCAGTGTCAAACCACCATGAATTTTTACTAACAGATGCATGAGACTCTAAAGCAAAAATTGATTTTAGCAGAAAAGTACATTTCTTGTTCAACCAGTTTTTGAAGCCCTCACAATCCTTTTTAAAATGACCTGTTTTCTTGCAAAAGAAACATTTCATTGGACCATTCTTATTGAGAGACTTGTTTTTGTTTAGATCAGTCTTCACACTAGATTTTGAAGAACTAGCCTTAAGTTCTTGTTGCCAAAGTTTTTCTTATACTTTGGCTTGGTAATGTAGTTGATGCTTACTGCCTTTCCCCTTTTGATCATTTCATCTTCTTCCTACACACAAATGGAAATCAGTTCATTAAGACTCCATTTTTCTTTCTTTGTGTTATAGAGGCTCTTGAGATGGCTATATTGATCAGGGAATGAATTCAACAACATATGCACCAGAAAAGGATCATCAATGTTCATACTCAGGCCCTTCAGCTTTCCTGCAATGTCAATTCCTTTCATAATGTACTCTCTTATGCTTCCATGCCCATTGTATTTCATCCCAGTCAGTGCATTCATGAGTGTGCTAATTTTAGCCTTCTCAGAGACCCTATACTTCTCAGCAATTGAATTGAAGTAGACTTTTACAAACTCAGAATCTGGTATGCCTCCCTTGACTGCATCAGTCATACTCTTCTTGATGCAAATTAGTGCCATTCTATTATGCTTGATCCATTGTTGATACATGTCTCTTGTTTCCTTGGATGCTGTTGCAGGCAACTTAGCATGTGGATCTTCCTTAAGCACATGGTCAAAGTCCAAAATGCCCACGTTGAGTTCTATATCTCCCTTCCATTTCTTGAAATTCAGTCCATTGAGCAATTCAATTTGATTGATGCTCATGGGAAAATGCATTACTAGAATGAATTTTCAACTTAAATCAGTCATTCATATCTGTATTTGCATATATATGCATACAGTTCCAATTTCACTTTATGCCAGAAAATTTATATATATGCACATCTCATTCTCTTGAAAAACATTTAATGAATATCATATAAGCAGATGAATGTGCATGTATCATTTTCAAGAAATTGGTATCATTTGTGGTACACATATCTCTAATGAAATACATGAAGATCTGTAATCTGTCATATATGTTTGATAAGAAAATTTAGTTTCAGGATGTCTAACTGCTTTGGAAGTTAGATCTTATTCTAAATCTTCAAGTTTTCTTGATGATTCTTTCTGAGAAGTATGTCTAAGTATATATATGCCAACTAATTTGTTAGGATTGTACACATATATATTAGATCATATGTGAAAGAATGCCAATTAATCTACTGCATATATCAATATAAACATGGCTGTTGTGGCAACACTATGTATTGTATTGAAACATGTAGATTTATCTTGAATTCATATGTATAATCATCAGAGGCACATATATATCGTTTATAAATCAAATAAATAACAGTAATAGTATTACATTCAATGTAAATGTATATGATAAAGAATTATCAACATGATTGGATAAATATCCGCAGTGCTACTAATATGCATGTCAATGTTCATGAACAATATTTCAAAACAATGTCCCAGATCATTTAACTCATCATAATTTGCATAAACATTGATTTAAATCTGAGTATAGATGCTCTGATACCAATTTTTAGAAAACATAAACTGAAACATCTTGTAAACCAATTAAGCTATCTCAGAAAATAAATCAAATGTTGAAATGAACTAGATAGTTAAGTAAACTAACTTGGTTGGTTAGTGTTGGAATCCATCTTGATCTTCTCCTAGATCCACACTGTATCTTCTCAGTTTTGCTTGATGGGACAAATCAGAATGAGAATGGTGCTGCGTTCTAGCAGGGATCAAAACGATGAAGGCTCCAGTTTTATAAACTGATTTTGGTGCTGTTGCATGATAGTTCCTTCGATCAAGGAACTGTCTAAATAACTGCTTGTCCTAATCCGTTTTGTCTTAATTATCATACTTTTGAATTTAATTCATAACAGATAGATACTTATATATACATACATATCATTAACTCGATTAAGTTAATGCACATATACATATAAACATGTAAGTAAACCATATGGTACTCTAATTTGAGTTCTGAAAAGCTTGCTGCTGGTGTCTGATGTGAACAATATATAAGACTAGTTCACATATGTTATTGCTGATATTACAAGATTAACAAATAAAGTAGGTAATACATCCATATCTGTCATAGTTTCATTATTTCAACCTTCATGGTGATAGGTATACGTAGTAAGAGATCTATCAACTTTCATAATCATCTTCTTATCAATGAAAAAGTGTGATCTACTTTATATTTAGAAGATAATTCAACTATCAAACCCATGGTTGATGCATCTGGAGAAAAACCCTCTTCATCATTTCATGAGTAAGTCCTATCGCCCTTAATGTTTCATTATTATTGATAAACCCACTGACCATCATGCTATACGTGTAATCATCTGCAGAGCAGCCCTTCTCTTCCATTTCTCTAAGTAACTTTTCAGCTTCACTAGTCAGGCCCGCTTTACAAAATCCATTAATGATTACAGTATATGTCTTAACATCAGTTTGAAGTTCTTTTGCTGATAAGCCACAAAATTGATCCCTTGCAACTTCAAGTTTTCCAGCATTGCACAAACCTTCCATAAGAATGCTGTAAATTACAATATTCATATGCACCTTTCTAGCTTCAATCTCTCCAGGAAATTCCAATGTCGTATTAATTTGCTGGTTTTTACATAATCCATTGAGTAAAACAGCATAAGTTTGAACATCTCAGAGAACAATTTTAGTGTATATTGTTTTTTTTTTTTTTAAGAATAAGTGCATATTTTATTCTACCCACTTTGCAGAAACCATCCATAAGAGCAGTATAAGTAATGGTATCAGGTACAAGTTCCCTACTAGACATTTCTTGGAAAATCTTGTCAGCCTCATCTATCTTTCTACGCTTACTGTATCCATTTATCAATATCATATAATTACCAGCATCAACCACAAAACCCTTACTCACAATTAGATCAATTTTTTTTTTTTGCCTCATCATCTCTCCTCTCAAGCAGTAACCGTCCATCAGTGAATTGTACATAACTTTATTAGGAACAATGTCTCTCTGAATCATCATTGCAAGCACGCTTTTGACTTCCACAACATACCAACCCCAACTTACAAAGCGTACCTATAAACCAAGACACTCAAAGTGCGCACATTTGGAAACATTTTTCTTGTCACCATTTCATTCAAAAGTGTTGTAGGTTTTTTCCACCTACCTAATTTGCAAACGCCATGAATCAAGGAGGTATAGGTAATGGCGTTCGGGGTAATACCCTTACTCACCATTTCCGAGTAGAGGTTCAGTGCATCAACAATCAGTCTGTCCTTACAAAGACTGTCTGTGATTGTGCTATAGACAACAATATTAGGCCTGCAAGCTATTTGTTCCATCTTCCTAAGCAATTCATTCAAAATACTTGATGAAAGCGGAAAACTTGTTTGCATCGGAGGAAACCGCCACAAATAAATCTTTGAGTGTCGATGCCACGGACAAAGTCGGTTGAACTCTTAAACGCTCTATCAGTTAAGAGGACCATAAAATCTCATTTATCAATATTTGAAGGAAGAGAATATGTTTGAGCATATTGACATAGTTAGTTTATTCTTATTGGATTTTACCTATGATAATTATTTATATTTATTCAATACCTATATCTTGTGACTAACAGTCTTTTATTACAATATATTTTCAAAAACCTTGAAAGCAAATACTTCAACTTACAGTAGCCCGAGAACTTGATCACATTTTGATGGTTGATTTAGCAAAGATGATATTCTCGATCATTTATAAGACGCTCGATCTGGCCATCCTCTACTAATACCTTTTCTTTTACAAAGACCATTGCATTATCTGCTGGTGAAAGTATTGTGTAAACTGTTCCAAAGGTACATTAGTTGGCTCCTAGCACTTGACTAAAAGTGTGATTGCTCTCGGTAGCCATCTTAAGCTCCTCAGCCGTGAAAAATTTTGTGCATGCAATTGCAGGTCCATGAGAAGCAACATACTGCTCCAACAAAAACCCTCAATTTTTCTGGAATAAATTGGATTTAAGATTAATGATCGTGTGCTTCTTCACACTAGAATAAACCCCAGAGACCACGAACAAAAGCAAACCGATAAGAGTTAAAACCTGCAAGGTATATTATATTTTAGCACCATATTTTGCTCAGACTTTCAACTTTTTATTAGAGGAAGATGTAAGATCCAATGCATTTTATCAATGTCAACTTAAGTTACAGCAACATGTTACTCTTAAGTATAGAATAAGCAATGGGACTTAACAATGATCTTTCAATGAGGAATCCTAGTTCATTGAGAGAAACTTATATAATTGGCCATACCTCATTACACTAGGTTCAATAAAGAATCTGTACATGAATCAGGAGTATGTTCCTATTCCTAAAAGATTTAGGAAAACCTTTATGAGAAGGAACCTAAACCAAAGTCTATATATAGGACTACTTGGTCCCTGCTCTAGCTATCACAACCAACACAAAAGAATACATAACCTCTACCCATTGGAGACTCTCGAAAGGGATGGCTCAGAGGAGAACAGCCGAGTACACCAATTGACAAGTTCAATCTTCAATCCTATTTGATGGATGTAGCCATAGCTGGCTCTGATGCTGTGCAAGAAGTGCGACAGCACAGGGCCCCAAAGTAAAAGGGCCACAATTTTTAGGTTAATGTTTTATGTTTATATAATTAAATATAAAACACAGTATGGAGTAGGGCCCTTTTTTTTCCTGCATTCATTCTCTCTCCCTTGAGTCCCTCCTCAATTCTCAGTGGCCTTTTTATTACTTCCCCATCTATCTTTTTTTTAATGTTTATCCTTTTTCATTCGCTGATTGCTCTAAAAAATCCCATATTAGAGTAGACCATGTTCTCTCTTAAACTCCCAAATTCCCACTTCAAGTCTTCATTATTCAGTTAGAGACTTTGAAGTCAAATGAATTGCATATTCTCATCAGTAATTTCTAGACGCTAGTCACGACTCAAGTATGACTAATTGATACTTAAGTATGATTAATTGATTTGTGGATAAAAATGAATAAATTTTTTTGCTTAGTATTTGTTCAATTATTATTTAATAGTTTAATTTGTATAATCTTCCTAATAGTATGTTCAATTCTTATATTAAAAATAATATGCATTAGGGCCCTTCTTTAAAGGGAGTCTTGATAGATTCATTACCAGAGAACCATAAGGTTTGGCTGAACATTTAGTCAATGAAGAGCACGCTAATAGGAAGGAATCGGTTGATAATACCAAAGAGAATGGGAATGGCAACGAAGTTGTTGATGGTTTTATGTATCTTGGCTGCAAACTTTACGTTTTAATTGAATATTTGGCATTTTTGAAGTATAAAATTTTAGCTATGAATTTGATGAGTTATCAATGATTTTTCTTCATAATATTTTCATATAAAACTAAAACCTAGAGGGCCTTCGCACAAGGCCTCCGAAAATTTGAGACAGCCCTGACTGAGCTCCAGGTAAGTTTGTATTCTTGCATTGAGTACAAAGTTTATATGCATACGTTCAGTTTGATAACTTATATTTGGTATCAGAGCCATTATGCTCAAGTAAAAACCAACTTTTGCAAAACTTATTTTGTTTTACACAAAATTTTACAAAATTGGAGCCTAAAGAATTTTTCTCAAAAAAAAAAAAATCAATATGCGTTTTGTTTAAAACCAAATACTAAAAGGGGGAGAGAATTTGAACTCTTTTGATCCAGGGTTACTACATGAAACCCAACCCATTCTTACAATCCGAAAGCCTATATATAAATAGGAAAAAGAAGCACAAACATACCTTTGCTTCTTCAAAGTCAGCGTCAACCCCAAATCTGTGTTTTGCTTTAGATGCTAGAGTTCCTCGATTAAATCTTCAACAAGAGAATTCCACCTATATTTCTCTATAGCTTGTTGGATTCTTATTCAAGGAGCTTTTGCATCTTCTATTTTGCTTTAGGATTGAATCTCTGATCAAAACTTCATATGAATTCTCAATCCCAGGTATGTTGAGGCCTTTAAATGCGATTCTTTGCAGGATTTTAAGTGTACTTTAAATGAGATTGTTTGTAGGATACTATTTGAATTGTGTTTTGGTTGGGTTTTGTGTGTTTTGATGTGCTCATTGATATTGTTTTGCTGTGATTTTTGTCTCCCTTATGTTCTAAAAATACTGTAAAACACAACACATAAAACTTGTTCAAAACATCTAAAATGTCTTGATTCAGTTTTGGTTTAGGTCTTTTGCAGATAGTATTGTCGATAGCAATCCCTTGTTAAAGACTTATACTAAAACATTAATACTAGATCAACAGCTCGTGACATTGATTTTAGTGGCTTGAATCCTTGCTCCATATAGGAGGTATAAATGATTAGAGCTTCTAAGATCAATATCAGCATATAACAAAGTCTAAAACTTGCCTTAAGAAGGTAACATAAACTATTTTCTTGCCGGTCGAGGTGTTAACATGTTCAAGATACCTCCAACTGAGTTTCTTAGATTTTGGGTATATGATTAAAGAAAAATAGGTGTCAAAAGTCTTTTTGCCACTCTAGGTAAAGCATGACACATTCAATATATATGCACTTCATTTATTGCCTCTCCAGTTAACTAAATGCATTGCTTACTAACAAAACTTCTAAAAAAATTTCAGCTATGAGTATGCTTTTTAATTGTAACCAAATGGAAACACTTAATGGTTCAAACTTTAAGAGATGGAAACAAGAATTAGAATTGTGTCTAGGATACATTGATTATGAGCATGTCCTGCATGAAGATCATCCAGCTGAGTTGACACCCACAAGTACTGGGGAGATGAAGGATAAGTATGCTCAGTGGTACAAACATAAGAGAATGGCTCTCGTTATTATGAAAAGGTCCATGTCAGAAGCTGTCATGGGTGGTATGCCAGATGCAAAACTAGCAAAAGAATATTTTAGAAGAGAAATATCAACTGTCTAATAAGGCTGAAATTGGGGCATTAATGAATGCTCTAACTAGTATGAAGTTTGATGGAGTATGAAGTATCAAGGAATACATTATGAAGGGTATAGAAACTGCAGCAAAACTTAAGGCTTTAGGTGTCACCATTGATGGCCCTCTCAATATTCTCAACTAGAATGCAGTTACAACACACAAAAAGAAAAATTGCAGTGTGTATGAATCTATTTCAATGTGTGTGCAAGAGGAAGATAGGATTAAGAAGAGAAAATGGGTGGCTGTAAATTTGGTTAACAAGCTACAGTTCAGGAAGAAAGCCTTCAAGCCTCAATATTCTGCATCATCCACCTCAAAAGCTGCAAATGAAACATCTTAGGAATCTAACAACTTGAAGTATCAAAAGTCAAGTTTAGTTAAGTGTTTCTTCTGCCATAAGACATGTTAAGAAAGATTGCAGAGGTTTTGAGAACTGGATGGGTTAAAAAGGTAACAATTTTGATTTTGAAAATAAAAGAGGTTTTCATTTAGAGTAAAAAACTGTCGGTGTGAATGAATTGATTTCAATGTGTGTGCAAAAGGGAGATAGGATTAAGAAGAGAAAAGGGGTGGCTGTTAATCCGGTCAACAAGACACAATTCAAGAAGAAAGCCTTCAAGCCTCGTTATTCTGCACCATCCACCTCAAAATCTGCAAAACATCTCAGAGATCTAACAACTTTAAGAATTAAAAGTCAAGTTTAGTTAAGTGTTTCTTTTGTCGTGAGCCAGGACATGTTAAGAAAGACTGCAAAGGTTTTGAGGACTGGATGGGTTAGAAAGGTAACATTTTTGATTTTGAAAATAAAACTGTTTTTCATTTATAGTAAAAAACTTTCAATATGTCTAGTAGCTCTGGTTGGTTTGCTACTGCATCTCCAATTCATGTTATTACATCTATGCATAGTTTTCTAAGAAAGAGGATTCCAAACAAGGAGGAAGCTAGGATTAGCTCGGGGAGTGGGAACAGAGTAGCTGTTGTACACACTAGAGGCCCGTAGGGATACCCAGGAACCATGTCATGGCCCGGGTTCTCAACCCACCATGAAGTTGTCCGTCTTGAATGGCACTACAGTCACCAGAGGCCCTGAAGCGGACCAGTATAGCCTATCTAAAAGGCATATCACAAGGCTGACAACAGTCAGAGGAACAATTTACATCCCACATCGAGAGGAAGAAGAATTGCCTTCCCAATCTCGAGTATTAAGGGATTGGCACAACCATCTTCCAAGGGTGATTACTCTTTCACCCATCATTATCCATTATTAATATACTAGTATCTCACTCAGGCATTAAAGAGGTATAAACCGTCTGGTACTGTTTTCCTCTAACATTGTTCTTGGCACAAGATTTAGGAGCTTGATCGGTACCCTGAGTGGTATAGCATTCTAAGTGAGGTGCCCGGAGAAAGCCACCAAAAACATTGGCGTGCTAGGTAAGGGTCTAGAATCATGACTGAGCTGGAAGAACTGGTGGCTGAGGGTAGAAACATCGCTTGTGCACTAACATTCACTCCGGGCACATCAGCAACAGGGACGCCAGGTGTCGGAGGTCTAACACAGGGTCCCAGATTCCTTAACCCGCAGAACTTTCAAGTACCTGATCCAGCACCGGCCTCGAATCTGGATACCATGCTAGCGGAGATTGCTGCCTTCAAGGAACAATCTTGGATAGATCGGGAACAACAAAGGTTCGACAGAGAGACTAACCTCTTATCACAGCAGAGGTTACAGGAGTTGGAAGACGAGAATACCGTACTAGCTCATACACTAGACCGACGACACCAACATAATGAAGCACTCACCCAAGCCCTCGCCCAAGCTTCTCAACTAACAATAGAATTAAATGTCACCTTAGTTATCGCTAGGACCTGAGCAGGGCCAACTATCTCAGCTACGGGGCAAGGAATCCTTCACAAACCGATAGACTTGCACAAAGAAAGCCTGAGGCATCTGCCACTACCACCTTTAATATGGTCGCCTCAGACGGAACCATCGGTAACGGATCCGAACATAGTATAGCTCTTACAAGTAAGTTCGACTTTACAGACCCTCCAGCCTAGAGTAGAAGCTGCGGAGCACCGGGATGCCTGGAGGCCGATGACCACTTTCGAGGATCGTTCGGGACCTTTCACTCAGGAGGTCCGAGGTGCAATAAGGTCAAACGCAATGAAGCAGCTCAAAATTGATTATATGGGGATTAGGGACCCATATCAACATCTGCAGGCCTTCCGTTCACAAACTAGTGCCAAAGGATACACGGATGAGGTTTGCTGCAACATGTTTCAGGAAACATTGTCTGGCGAGGCCTTGAGTTGGTTCTACGAACTACCAGCTGGTTCCGTAGGAAATTTCAAGGGCCTTGCGGACAAATTCGTTGCTCGATTTATTCTACGTATCGATGGCATAAACACTTAGACGGGACTACTTAAGGTACAACAAGGAGAGAATGAGACCCTGAAGTCTTTCGTCAATAGGTGGTAGGCGGCTACCGCCAAATGCCATGATCTTAACATGGAATTGGCAGAGCTAGCTTTCAGGATAGGCCTAAGACTCGGGGACTTCCTTTACGGGATCAATCATCACCCCCGGATAGCTACGATGCGTTGATGGCCACTGCCATCAGGCACTCCCAAGCAGAGTGTGAAACATACGGAGATACCATCAAGCCAGAAAAAAAGGACTGCAAATCAGGCCCCCACCCTAATACACAGAGAGAAGCCAAGAAAGCGAGAGTGGCCACAGGACACATCCCAGTCGTCGTACTCCGTGGGTAAGAGAAACAATGAGTCATATAGGTTTACGAATTATTCAGGGACACAGCCCACAAGGATGATCACACACACTATCCGAAAACAACACCACCACCCAGATATAAGGTATTCACTATCCTTAGAGCCACGTATGAGACTATTTAGAATGAAAATAGAGATGAAATACCCGGGCCACCCCATCAAAAATTTCCAAAAAGCAAACTCACACAGCAGGATACCGGAAAGTTCTACAGTTACCACAAAGACGCTTGACATAATACGAATCTCTGCATGGCCCTGAAGAACGCAATCGAGGCCCTCATCCAGAAGGGTAAACCACAACGGTATCTGCCCGCTAAGGAGGTAAGGGCCATCGACGTATACGGCCGAATCTTAACCATCTATAGCGACGGTCACAAGGACTTACCGCCCCGGGGCAGGAAACAGTGCTCCAGTTCAAGACACACTGAGGTTTTCAATTTCCACAAAACCACCCAACAAGGAGGCAACGTTGGGTGGAAATCCGTAACCTTCTTAGAGGAATAAGGGAACTAAAGATGCCCCACAATATCCCCTTCTTGGGTACTTGTGGACACCGGGGCCTCTGTTAGTGTGTTATTTCGTGATGTATACAAAGCCTTGAACAGGGGACGGGCCAAGTTGTCACAAGATAATGAGCCTCTGATCAGCTTTTCAGGAGATATCGTCCAGCCACTCTGATCAAATTACTTGTCAGTCACTATCGGAGAAAGTCCAAACTGTTCAACCATCAAAACGGTTCATCATGGTCGACTATAATTCGTCCTATAATGCTATCTTGGGCCGCCCAGCATTCTGGCATTTAAAAACATTCATTTCCCGTCACATGCTCATCAGTTATGATGAAGGTGCTGACCCCGGTAGGAATAGCTACCATACCAGGTGATCAGGCTGCGGCAAGGCACTGCTACCCTCTAACAGTATCCCGGGGAAAGGCAAAGTTAGAAATGTTATCCGTAGCCACCGATCCTCTAAATGACAGGTATGAAGACCCTAGGGATGATACGGACTCTGACGAGGAACGGCCCAGTGCCGTAGAGGATATCGAGGAAGTTGTGTTATCAGAATAGTTCCAGGACAAAATTGTCAGGATAGGTACCAAATTGACTTCGGCTATCAGGGAGAACCTAATCTCGTTCCTCCGCTCTAATGCATCCGCTTTCGCTTGGTCGTACAAGGACATGCCTGGTATACGAACTAATATAGCTATGCATAACCTTAGCATTATCCCTCACTCAACACCGGTAAGGCAGAAGCATAGAGCTTTCACACATGATAAGTACCGAGCTATCCAAGCTGAAGTGAAAACGTTAATGTCACGCCCTGAATTTTAGAATAGAAATTCAAAATCCGAAACATGAATTACTACAACTTAAAATAGTCATTCTGAAAATTTCTTTTCTTAACAACCTCACCACACAAAATAAAATCAAAACCGAATTTAGTCTCGGTGAATTATTACAACTTCATCCTTCACCCTTAACTGGTGATACCCATATCTCAAATCAATCTTTGAGAACACAGTAGCCTCCCTGAGCTGATCGAACAAATCATCAATCCTAGGTAAAAGGTACCTATTCTTGATGGTCACCTTGTTCAGCTGTCGATAATCCACACATAACCGAAGTGAATTATCATTCTTCTTCACGAACACTGGGGCGCCCCAAGGAGATACACTAGCCTGAATGAATCCTTGTGCAAGTAAGCCCTCAAACTGAACCTTCAGCTCCTGAAGTTCAGCTGGAGCCATTCAATAGGGTGCCTTCGATACAGGTGAAGTACCTGGTATCACATCAATGGAGAAGTCCATTATCCTTTTCGGAGGTAACCCAGGGATCTCTTAAAACACGTCAGCATACTCTGAAACTACAGGATTCCCTATAATCTTTGAAGTACTACTCCCTGATTCAATATGGGCCAAAATCCCTGTCCTTATGGCGATGTCAGACTTCAGACAACGGTAATGAAACACCGGTTGTCCCGGAACATGGAAGGACACAATCATCCTAAAGCAATCAATCACAGCATGGTTCGGGCTCAACCAATCCATACCTAAAATCACATCATACGTGTGATCCGGAATCACAATCAAAGATGCAGATAACTCTCTGCCACCAATCCCAATAGGGCAATCATCATAAAACATGCTAAGCTCAAGAGACACACCAAGAGTTGATGTAACACATAATGATCTAGTCAGAGGCATAGCAATCAAACCCAAAACATCCACAATCGAACTAGATATGAAAGAGTGTGAGGCTCCCGTATCAAACAGTTCTCTAGCAAGATAGTGATAAACAGATAAGGTACCTTCCACTCCTGTGCGTGCCTGACCGATGGCAAAGACTCTAGCAGGTGCAGGTGGTAGCTGCCTCTGTTGGTTACCCTGCACTCTACCCTGATTCCGGGGACACTCCTTGGCCTGATGCCCTGCCTGTCCACAGCTGTAGCATATCCTACCCCGAGGTTTCGTGCATGCACGAGAGATGTAGCTCTGCTCGCCACAGTTAAAGCACTTCACCGGAGCTGCTGGTGCTATATGCCTAATAGGCATGGCCTAAACGAGAGTAGCTACTGCTGCCCTAGCTAGAGCCTGATGCTGGAACTGAGTTCTCGGTTTCTTCCAGAACCCACCCCTGAAGTCTCTGGATCTACTGCTTCCTGCTATGGCCTTTCCCTTACCCTGGAGGTCTCTCTCAACAGACTCCTTCTCTCTGCGAATCAGGTTCTGCTGCTTAATGATCTGTGCCTTTGCCAAGATCTCTCTCTTGGTCTTCAGCTCTAAGATGGCCACATCACGCTCAATCGAAGGACTCAACCCTCTCTGAAACTTCTTGGCCAAGTCTTCGTCCTCCATCTGCCTCACATACTTGTATAGTCTGGAGAACTCCGCATCATACTCGATTACGGTCATCTTCCCCTGTACCAGTGCAAGGAATTCTCGTTCCAACCTCTCCTTCATAGATGGTGGAAAGTACTTCTCCCTGAACAGCCTCTCGAAGCCGTCCCATGTCAAAGTAGACACCTCTATGCTCCTCTGTGTCACATTCCACCACAACCTAGCCTCATCCTTCAGCATGAACGCGGCTAGTTTCCTCTTGTCGGTCTCACTGCAATCAAGCAGATCAAAATAGGTCTGTAAATCCTCTATCCATCGATCTGCCACCATATAATCAGTGCCTCCTCCAAATTTGGTTGCTCCCAAGTGAGTAATTTCCCTTACTAGCATCAGCAAGCGGGCAGGATTATCAACCATGGCCACGGGAGGAATAGGTTAATCCTCATAAGGTGCTTCTGCCTCCGTCTCGTGTGCTTCTGCCTCCGTCTCGTGTGCTTCTTCTACTGGAGGGGCCCTACCCCTTCCTCGGCCTCTACCTCTACCACGAGGTCGGCCTCTACCTCGACCTCTAGCTTTGTTTCCCACAATCTATATTACCTAATAAGTAGGGTATACTTGATTAATACACGCATAATCACTTAAACAAGGCATAAGTCAAATGCAAGTCCATATTAACCAAGTAACTAAGCATACAAGACCACGCCTAAAGTTCTTATGAAATGCTAACATTCCTAGTCAACCTAACGCTCTCACATACCCAATGACATTGTCAATACCGAAGAGCACACGATGGGGATCCGCTGCAGACGGGCCTTCACTCGGAAAGTATTGACATATCACCAAATATATACCCTACGCTCTGATACCAAACTGCCACGCCCCGAATTTTAGAATAGAAATTCAAAATCCGAAACATGAATTACTACAACTTAAAATAGTCATCCTGAAAATTTCTTTTCTTAACAACCTCACCACACGAAATAAAATCAAAACCGAATTTATTCTTAGTTAATTATTACAACTCAAATACAAAATAAATTGTAAAGCTCTAAATGAGCATACACACCTCACAACTCAATAAAATAAAAATAACTGTTGTAACACCTAAGTAGCTCGGTCGCCTCCCTGGTTATCCTGACCTGCAGGAATATCCGCTACACCATTTGAATAGTGTACCGGGATTGCAACAACATAAAACCCGGTAAGCTTATAAAAACTTGTATGAGTAAAAGAAAGAACGGTTGCTTAATTAAATCATATTTATTTCTACCCAAGTCAACACGCAACAATTTCTACATCCACAAGAACCAACAATCTCAATCAATCGACAACTCAACACCAAACCCTAATCACAACTTTCTTCACAAAACCCCAACATCGTATTTATAAGAATACGGTATTTGACAGACTAGAGCTCTAACTGAATCGTAACCCGTCACCTGGCCTAGGTTATGGCATCCGACATATTTATCTTTATCGTATTTCATCAATATGTATACCCATATACATATTTAGAACGTCCGATAATTGAACATACTCAACCAATCGTATCCCATCATCCACCTAGGATTAGAGCGTCCGATTTCCCCCTTACCGGTAACTACGTTGACCCTAAATCCACAACAAGTACAAATGTATGTTTTCACATAATTAAATCAACTCATCCAACATACATAATATTATTATGAAATTTAAGCATTTGAAATAAAACCAAATCATTATATCATCACTCAAAATCACGCCAATCAATATATATATTCCACGTAAATATATATATATATACGTAATCATCCACTCAGGAATGACCACTAGTACCATCTATAGTTCACACAAGAAAATAGTGAAATTCATTTGTATAATTAAAATTCATTTTACATACCTGTGGACCGTAGTGATCAAGTCCATGTGATTTTAAAAACAAATATTTAATCCATAAATATTTTTCACACAATTACAAAATAAATAATTTAAAGTACACAATTCGTAAGATGAACCACGTAAGTTTTACTCACCTCGAAATTCCCGCTGCTTCTTCAATAAAATATAACTCACAATAATCCAAATGCTCGTCAACTCAAGCATCAAGTACCTAATCAAGTACGGTCTTTACTTAGTAATCGAAGCACGAAATAAACTTAAATGATGATCTAACGGTCGGATTTCAAAATAACGACAATTCAACGGTCGGATTCTAAAATAAAGTCGATCCAATAGTTGGATCGAATTTAAACGATGATCCAATGGTTAGATCCTCACGGATCGCCCTCGGAAACATCCTATCAAAATTATATGAAAATCCGATGGACGGATCTTCACTAATCTCCTCCCGAATCACTATTTTTCAATTATACGAAGATCCAAAGGTTGGATCTTTGCCCGTGAACACACAAGGTCATCAGGACAGTCATATGAACATCATATTAAAATTTGAAGTAAAACCGATGGTCTGATCTCCGTAAATAACACCTCGAAGGTAAACTGTAAAACCGTAAATAGTAACTTCAAAACTGAAATTGACTATTTATCAACTTTTTCTAACATGACCATGTTATATATCAAAACTATGCATAGATCATCGTCCAGATAATATAAATTCAAAATTTGGTCTGACGCGCCGCCACACGCGGCGGTCAGACGGCGGTCAACACGGCGGTCAACGTCGGTCAACCACCTCCGATGCAAAAGTCGTCAACTACAAACTTCTTCAAAATGAAATTGTGAACAACTTTAATACCTGACTTTTTCGGAGATGAGGTCTAAATCGTCCTAAATCGGGTTTTGAAGTTGGATTAATCTCGGTCATCCGATCAGTCTCCTGATTGAATCAGGGACGTCGAAACCTTCAACTCTTGATCTACCACTCTACACTTAAAATCGTGTTGCAAGCCACATATGGGGATGATCAGGAGGAAGAGCATGTCAAGAAAATGGGATTGATCGGCCCGTGCACCTCAGGAAAACTGGTTTTCCGGCGGGGTCGGGTTGGAGCTTCGGAAGGAGGCTCCGACCCAAGCCTAGGAGAGGCGACTGGCCGAGGCAAGGGCGGGGATCGACTGGGCGAGGGGCGGCGATGCCGGGAAGGTCCGGGTCCCGCGACGGCTTGGCCGGGAAGGCTGTCGTCCGGTCGGGTCGGGTCGAAACCGGGTCGGCTGCACTTTCTTCAATCCTTCAGGCTTCAGCCAAGAGAGAAGAGAGAGAGAGAAAAAAATTGGTATTTTTTTTGTTTTCTGAAATGTCAAAAAAAAAACCAATATTTATAGAAAAATTCTGATTTTCAAAAATTCATAACTTAATCATACGAGCTCCGAATAATGCGTTCCAGATATTCACGAGATCGTATCGACGAGCTCTACAACTTTGATGAAGGACGTTTTCCCAAATTCTGAACGTATAAAAAGTTGATTTTCACGACCCCCTAAATAACATTCGTTTTCGAAAATAAAATCATTCGCAACCAACTTTCTCAACCCACGACATTCCAATTATCCCAAATATCATAATTCAATTCCAAATATCATAATTCAATTAATATATCAATTATTGAATTACATAAATTTATTCTATGAAAATTTGGGTCTTCACAGTTAATGGCCATCAATTTCATCCAGGAAGTGACGTATCCCCAGTGGTTAGCTAACGTGGTCATGGTTCCAAAGAAGGCGCCTAGATCATGGCGTATGTGTGTAGACTACACAAATCTCAACCGGGCATATCCTAAGGACAGCTTCCCCCTCCCATGTATCGACCAGTTAATCGACTCCACTGCTGGGTACCGGTTACTCAGCTCCATGGATGTTTTTAGTAGGTACAATAAGATTCGGATGAACCCCGGAGATGAAGAACACACCGCTTTCACAACAGGCAAAGGTCTGTATTGTTACAAGGTCATGCCCTTCGGATTAAAAAATGCAGGTGCCACTTACCAATGACTTGTCAACTCCATGTTTGTGGATGTCATCGGTACTATCATGGAGGTATATGTGGACGATCTGCTGGTCAAAAGCCTAAAGGACGAGGACCACGTACTCAATCTATCAATTGTCTTCGCCATCATATTACAGAATGGTATGCGGCTTAACCCCAAAAAGTGCATCATCAGGGTCGAAATAGGAAAGTTCCTTGGGTACATCATTAGCCACAGGGGAATAGAGGCCAACCTTGAGAAGGTGCAGGCTATATTGGATATCACGTCCCCTACTTACTGGAACGAGGTCCAGTCACTCACGGGTAAGGTGGCTGCTCTGTCAAGATTCATTTTGAGGCTCACCGGTAAATGTACCCATTGCTTCAAGTTACTTAAAACCTAACACGTCGAGGTAATAACCTGGACCGCTGAGCACGAAGCTGCTTTTCTTGGCCAAAAAACATAACTAGCAGCGGCACCGTTGCTGGCCAAACCTGTCCCTGGAGAAATGCTTTATATCTATCTGGTGGCATCATCGACCACAGTAAGCTCCGCTCTGATCAAGAGAGATTCAGATTGTGAGTACCCAATGTACTATGCTGGGAAAGGTTCCACTGGAGCAGAATCAAGGTACCCGAACATTGAGAAGGTAGCCTTGGCCCTCTTAGTGTAGGCCCGGAAGCTCAGACACTACTTCCAAGCACATTCGATCACCGTTTTCACTAATCACCCATTAAGACATGTCCTGATAAACCAGAGACATTGGGTAGATTGATCAAATGGGCCATTGAATTAGGAGAATTCGATGTCAAGTATAGACCTTGGACAACTATTAAAGGTCAGGCCACGGCGAACTTCATTTTCGAACTTATTCCCCATCAGGACCCACCTACGGGGATAACTAAACCACCAACCCCGCACCCACAACCACCAAGCTCGTGGCGATTGTAAGAAGACGGTGCATCTAACTGAAAAACAAGCAGCTCCAGTATTCTACTTATCAGCCCAGAGGACCAAGTCTATGAGTATGCCCTCAAATTTGCCTTCAAGGCATCCAACAATTCCGCAGAATATGAGGCACTCATAGCAGGCCTACAGATAGCACGGGAACTAGGTGTTCAGCACTTGAATATCTTTAGCTATTCACAGTTGGTCGTCAATTAGGTCAGCGGTAAATTCGAGGCAAAGGAACCTCACATATCGTCTTATCAAGCCCTAGCTCGGGCATTGGTTCAGCGATTTACTTCATATGTCATCACCCAAATACCCAGAGCAAAAGACAAAGCTGACTCCCTTGCTAAGATTACAGCAACTTCTCCAAGTCCTATATACAGGGCCACCAAGGTTGAAGTCTAGAAAAACCCAGCACTTCTAAAACGGCGTTAGAAGTGTACGAGGTGGATCACACTGCCTCCTGGACGGACCCAATCTTGAAGTACATGGTTGACGGTTCGGCTCGGAAGACAAAGTAGAGGTCATTGCTTCCCCAACCTCAAGTGTGTGACCCCGGAGTATGGCTACAAGAAAATGGAGGACATACACGCTGGCGTATACGACAACCATGCAAGGGCCCAATCTCTTAGGCACAAGACCTTGAGGGCTAGATACTTCTGGCCAACCATGTCGGCCCTAGCTCAAACAATATCAAGCTCTTGCACAAGTGCCAAGTGTATGCTCACATCCCAAGGGACCTATTGCTCTCTCCGTACTCCTTGTACCCTGGCCTTTCTGCCAATGGGGACTGGACCTGATCTGTAAGCTCCCCACAGCGGTAGGACAATTCAAATATGCCATTGTGGCCGTCGACTACTAGATGACATAGGTAGAGGCAGAACCTCTAGTCGCTATCACCACGGAGAAGGTGAAGAATTTTCTATGGAAGAACATCTATTGCAGATTTGGTGTCCCAGACACCATAGCCACCGACAACGGTGCCCGACAACGATGAACTCAGCTCACCCCTAGACCAAAGGTCAAGTTGAGGCTGTCAACAGAATAATTAAAAAGATACTCAAGAAGAAGCTGGACGAGGCCAAAGGCCTATGGGTTTCCAAACTCCCTAAAGTATTATGGGCCATCAGAACCATAACGATAGAGGCTACCGGGGAAACCCCTTTCTAAATGGCCTTCGGGTCTGAGGCGATTATACCTATTGACATGCATATCCTAAGTCCCAGTATCGAGTACTTCGATGCGGGTACCAACGCAGAAGAGCTACGCCTTGATGTTGATTTGCTTGAAGAACGTAGGGATGTGGCACATATGCGTAATCTCGCAAACAAGAGAAGAATAGCCCGGTATTACAATGCCACGGTTCAATCTCGCACATTGAAGTTGGGAGACTAGGTCATGAAATACGTCTACCCAGAGCCCCGGGGACTTGATCCCTTATGGACAGGCCCTAATGAGATCGTTGAGGAGGTAGGCCCCGCAACATTTTTTATTTGGGACATGGACGGAGTCGTCTCACGACATCCATGGAAAACACAGTGCCTCAGGTATTATTACAAGTAGCTCCCAGAGCATCTTACCCTAGCTTTTGATCATCCAGCTATGGCAAGCTACCCATCGGGTACCCATTTTGTATATGGCACTAGTGCTATTTTGAATGGAAAAATGGATTATTCAGACCATTACTTGCCATTTTCGTTTTGCCCTATTCTCGGATATACCAGCCAACCAAGCTGCCTAGAGAGGTTGCTGACCTCCTTCACTTGAGTGTCTTCTTCGCTTGCATCAATGGCATACACATTGAACAGTGCCTCTAACACCCTGTTAGTAAGCAAGGAATAGGACAACCCATATGAAATAAAACTGAAAGGATACTAGTACCAGTATCATTGATTGTCGCGCAATCCGCCAAGTTTTCCTGGGGTGCGTTATCCTTGGCCCGTACCCGGTCGAGATCTATATCCTTTAGATTACTCAGCATCGCCCGGACGAACTTCTCGTCAGCTACTTCATACTTGCTCAGTACCTGTTTGATAGCTTTTTTCGGGACTACTAGTATGGCAAGAAAAAAGTACAGCTCCGTTGATGGGTGACTCTTCTTCTGTCCTTTGGGTCCGCTCCATTCACGTCCCTTCCTGTGTAGGTGACCTCCTCCTTGTCCCCGCTCGGGTGGCGGTGCCTATAAAGCCTCTTCTTTTCACCTGTTAGCATTGCCTCCTCGCTTCCAGCTGACCCAATGGATCAGAAAGATACTGACCTCGACACTGGCGCCTTACCCCTTCCGGGATCGGCTACAGTCACCACGTCCCCAGTTACAAGTTGGACGCTCTGGGTAATTGAGGCCTCAGGATCAGGGTGCCCGTACCCTTCATCATCAATTTCGAGAAGAAACTCGTCTATTGACCAACCCATGGCCTTCGATGCAAGGTCGACATCAATGTGCAGTGCATCCTCCCCTTGGCTCATTAGCATCTCCATCAGCTTGTTATCGTTCATCTTGTCCTCTCCCTTACCTTTCCGAGGTTTCCTTTTTGGCAATTTCACTGCAACCAAGATCGAAAGTCATAAGCAACCACAACCAGAATCAAAGTTCCAACCAAAAAAAAAAAACACCAGCCTCACCGGGCAATCTCCCTATACCTAGCCTATCTAATATGGAGTACCGAATGAACCTATACGAGCTTCTCTCTTCTGCACCTCATACGGCATATACCCGAGCTATTCGCTTTTTCTCCACCTCTGAGAGGGAGTATGATTGATCCCCAATCTCCTGGAATGTACCAGTCACACGCTAGTTTTTATTTCTAATCTACCAATGCCCACCCGCAAGAAATACCTTACTCCTCCACTTCTTGCTTTGGGATGTGGGCATGTCGATAACTAGAGACTCATAATCCTGGGTAGTGAAGGTCACCATACCTTGACAAGTTTGTTTCCTCGAGTACAGTACCTGGTACACTACCCGGAATTCATTGATGATGGGCCACCCTCATTGGCATAAGTCCCACATGGCCATCATACTCAGGATTTGTTGCCACGCGTTCGGTTACAAGTTCAGCATCCTGAGCAGATACTGCAGGCACCGGGGCAGCGGTAATGAAAGTCCTTGGTGGAGTTGATTCTCGTGTAGCGCTACCCATCCCGGGGGGGAGGGGGGATTCCCAGCCATCTCTCCTGTCTTCAGAGGCCTAAGCTCTCCTTCATCCTCATTGTATTAATCTCCTTCATCATCATGCTCCTCCCAGGCCCATCACACATGGTCCCGTCCGCTAGGGTGTACCTAGGTTTGGGTATACCATGAGGTATGGCTACCGTGACTCCTTGCACCTCCGCCCCACAGTCGTCCTTGCACTCATCCCCATCGGTACTCTCACTACTCTTTGGTAACACCCCGGTCGAAGACCCTGTATTCTCTGCCATCCCTATATGCCCAATCATTGTTAGACACCTGTCGGTATCTGCTTTCGCTTGTCTCGCGGAGGATTGATACGACGATCCTGCATCCCCAGCCTTGGTTTCTGATTCCATCCAAGAACTACGGGAACACGAGCCACAAATTTGCTATTAGGAATCAGAAACACAAGGTCAGCCTACTCATTTAGATCTATGGCTTTCTTGAAGCACAGATCGTTCCCCACTTCAAACCCAGATATTCAAAGATACCCAGAAATTGAAACAAAACAATAAATCAAACCAGACACTGGGGAAAACCCATAAAAACCCAGTTTTTTTTCCTCCCTCTCCTTCCCCCCCCCCCCCCCCCAAATGGACACTCACAGATAAACACATGCATTGCTCTTATTCATTACACAAAAAACCCAGAAAAAAAAAAGCATGTCGCAGAAACCAAAAAACACCCATGGCATCAAATCACAAAATAAAGCAACACATGCCTACACATACACCGAACTACAGTTCTTAGCAGAGGTGTTCTTACCTTTTCGTCAGCAGTCGATCGTTCGCTCCTTCCATAGCAAGCCGTTGGAGATTTTTTTTCCTCACTGTTTTCAGTTTTCAAAAGCAACTGAAGAGGGAAAGACGATTTCCCTCTTAAATTCAATCTCCCACCGATCACATCTATTGAAGACGAAAAGCCCTCGACCGTAGGATCACTACATGTGTCCCACGCATCTCTTCAAGCCTCAAATCTCCCAGTCAAAACGACGGGCATTTATTGCACAACCCCACTTTTGTGCTCCCACATGGCTTACATGCACAAATAACTATATCGAGTATCACGAGTATCATGGGCCCAAGGCCATAAACCCCATCGGGTATAATACTACGCTCCCTATCCCACTGGATCACGGCTCACTCACCTCATTAGGTACATGAGGCCCCAGGACTATCTACTCCACTAGGTATACGAGTCCTAGCCTCACCGTACCGGGTACCATGGGCCCAAGGCCATAAAACCCATCGGGTACGAGACAACGCTCTCCCTACTGGATCACGGCTCACTCACCTCATCGGGTACATAAGGCCCCTGGCCTATCTACCCCACTAGGTATACGAGTTCCAACCTCACCCTACGGCGTATCATAGGCCCAAGGCCATAAACCCCATCGGGTACGAAACCACGCTCCCCATCCTAATAGATCGCGGCTCACTCACCTCATCTGGTGCATGAGGCACCTGGCCTATCTACTCTGCTAGGTATATAAGTTCTAGCCTCACCCTACCGGGTACAATGGGCCCAAGGCCATAAAACCCATAAGGTATGAGACCACACTCTCCATCCCACTTGGCCACGGCTCACTCACCTCATCGGGTACATGAGGCCCTTGGCCTATCTACTCCACTAGGTATACAAGATTTAGCCTCACCCTACCGAGTACCATGGGCCCAAGGCCATAAACCCCATCAGGTATGAGACCACGTTCTCCTTCCCACTAGATCACGGGTTACTCACCTCATTGGGTACATGAAACCCATGGCCTATCTACTCCACTAGGTATACGAGTTCTAGCCTCACCCTACCGGGTATCATGGGCCCAAGTCCATAAATATAATTGCGTACGAGAGCACGCTCTCCATCCCACTAGATCACGGCTCACTCACCACATCAGGTACATGAGGCCCCTGGCCTATCTACCCCACTAGGTATATGAGTTCAAGCCTCACCCTCCCGAGTACGCTCTCCATCCCACTGGCTCAAGGCCTCGCTCAAGACATCTCTTGCACACGAACTTGGGGGACTCCCTACTAGTACACAAGTGCCAAACCCCCCGTCAGAACTATCAAGTCCCCACCCAAGAAATATCTTGAACGGAACTTGGGGGACTTGTACACACTAGATAACACTTATCTGGGTTTGTCACTACCAAACTGGGGGCCATAGGGATACCCAAGAACCATGTCATGGCCCAGGTTCTCAACCCATCATGAAGCCGTCTCAGATGACATTACGGGCACCAGAGGCCCTGAAGCGGACCAACATAACCTATCTAAAAGGCACATCCCAAGGCTGACAACAGTCAGAGGAACAATCTACGTCCAATATCAAGAGGAAGAAGATCTGCCTTCCCAATCTTGAGTATTAAGGGATTAGCACAACCACCTTCTAAGGGTAATAACTCCTTCATCCATCTTTATCCATTATTAATGTATTAGCATCTCACTCAGGCATCGAAGAGGTATAAACTATCTGGTACAGTTTATTCCTCTAACATTATTCTTGGCACAGGATTAAGGAGCTTAATCGATACCTCGAGTGGTATAGCATTCTGAGTGAGGTACCCAGAGAAAGCCACCAAAAACAGCTGTAAAGGCCACTAGAAATCGTTAGACTTGTTTTTACTATTGGTTTTTCTTTGAATTTGGAAAATGTACATCGTATTCCTTCTATGCAAAGAAACCTGATTTGAAGCTCTCTTTTAGTCAAAAACAATTGCTGTACTTTTACAAGCAATAATAAAGGTTTAGATTTCTTCAAAAATTCTGAGTTTATTGGTGATGCTTCTTTTATTGCAGAAATTATGTTGAAGTCTTTTGGGTTGAAAAATTTGTTGATTTTAAAAGGGCTAGACTGAATGAAAAATGTGCTTTTCTTTGGCATAAACGTTTGGGACATATTTCAGAAGAAAGATTGAAAATCTTAATCAAACAAAACGTTTTACCTTATTTAGACTTTTCTGATTTTGGTTTTTGCATAGAATGTCTTAAAGGTAAAGCCACCAATCTTAGGAAGAAAGGATCGATTAGAAGTCAAGAGCTATTAGAACTTATTCACACTGACATTTGTGGTCCTTTTCCTCATAAAACCATTTGTGGAAATCAATACTTCATTACTTTTATTGATCATTTTTCAAGATCCTGTCAAATTTTTCTTATTTCTGAAAAATCAAAGGCTCTAGAGGTTTTAATTTTTTTTTAAAACAAAGGTAGAAAAACAGTTGAACAAGGTTATTAAAGTTGTTAGATCAGATAGAAGTGGAGAGTTCTATGGTAGGTACACTAAATTCGGGCTAAACAAGGGTCCATTTGCTCTCTACCTTCAAGAATGTGGAATCAAGGCTCAGTACACCACACCAAGAACCCCCAAGCAGAATGGAGTCGCAGAAAGAAGGAATAAAACTTTGATAAATATGGTGAGAAGTATGATCTGTACGTCTGGTTTGCCAAGATATTTATGGGGGCCAAGGAAGCACTAAATATAGCTAACTATATCTGTAATAGAAACCCTAACAAATCAGTCGAGAACAAAACACCTTTTGAGTTATGGTTCAACATGAAGCCTAGTTTGCATCACTTTCATGCATGTATGGGGCTGTAGAGCAGAAGCAAGGATTTATAACCCTCAACAAAAAAAATTTGATTCTAGAACCCCGAGTGCTTATTTTGGTTGTTACTTGAACAGATCTAAAGGATACAAGTTTATAGTCCTCATGGTAGCACAAGAATTTTAGAAACCAATAGAGCTATATTTATTGAAAAATTATATGTTTTAGAAATTGCATATATCTGTGAATTTAAGGCAACTAATGAAACTAATATTAATGATACTTCTGAGTGGTTAGTTTACAACAACAATAAGGGCATGGACACTGAGATGACTGATCGGGTTGAATTACCAGTTGAGCATGAGATTTTGCCTCCTGTAGAAACAGTTATAGCTCAACAATAATATTCAACAGCAACAAGAAGTTGATGAAGTGTTACAACAATAAGAAGTCAATAATGAGCATTAGTAGCATAATGATATTGTTCAGCAACCTGAGGAAGTGGAACCACAACAACAACAACAACAACAACAAGAACTAGTACAATTGAGAAGACCACAATGGGAAAGAAGATCAGCCATTCTAGATTGTTATGAAACAACTTTTCTGACAGAGAAAGATTTTGATCTTGGAGAAGAAGAAGATCCAGTTACTTATTCGCAGGCACTACAATCAACATATGCAGATAAATGGGCAGAGGCCATGAAGTCAGAATTAATTTCAATGGAAATAAAAAAAGTGTGGGAATTGGTTGATAAACCAGAAGGATACAAGCTAGTAGGATGCAAATGGGTATTCAAGACCAAGAAAGATTCAAGAGGAAATATAGAAAGGCACAAGGTGAGGTTGGTTGCCAAAGGGTTTACTCAAAAGGAACGGATTCACTACACAAAAACATTCTCACCAGTGTCAACTAAAGATGCCTTCAGGATATTAATGGCCTTAGTAGCTCACTTTGATCTTGAGCTACATCAAATGAACACCCAGACAACTTTTCTGAATGAAAAACTTAAGGAAGAGATATACATGGTGCAGCACGAGGGTTTTAATATTGAAGGCAAAACTAACAAGGTAAGTAAACTTAAGCAATCCATTTATGGTTTAAGGTAGGCTTCCAGACAATGGTACCTTGAGTTTGATTCAGTAATCACTTCATTTGGTTTTGAGGAAAATAAATTAGATGAATGCATATATGTGAAGATCAGTGGGAGCAATTATATTTTCTTAATCTTATATGTTGATGATATCTTATTGGCAAGTAGGGATGTGAATATGTTAAAAGAAACAGACAATTTTCTATTGAAGAAGTTTGACATGAAGGATATGGGTGAAGCTGCATTTGTACTTGGTATAGAAATTAAGATAGACAGAAACAGTAAAGCCTTGGGATTATGTCAAAGCTCGCATGTGAGCGGCTAGGGGTCATCATGGGTCTGGTTAGGGCCGGCCCTACCCTAAATTTTAGGGTTTAGGGTTAGGCCGGGCCGGCCCTAGTCAAAGTCAACAAAATTTAGGGCTGGGGCTTAAATATGCTAACCCTTACCCGCTCGAAAAGCCCGATCCGCTAGGGTCGAAAGGGCCGGGTCGGGCTAGCCTTTTGAGTAGGGCCAAATAGGGCCGAAAATGGCCTTATTTTGTATAACAAAAAAAAACATTATTTTTTTCCTTAAATGTGGCTTAATGATTATATAGGTAATACAAGACTCATTGTTTTTTGTTGATCATATTTAATACATACACACACACACACACGTGTACACACATATATATATATATATAAATTAACTTATAACATTTATTAATTTAGATAAGGTCGTTATATTCAATTAACTATCTCTCTAAATCTCCCAATATTAATTGTTGTGTAACAAAGAAAATAAAAATTAAAGAAAACAAAGTCGATGTAATAGAAAATAATATAGAATTTTTGGGTTGGGTCGGGTAGGGCTTTTAGGGTCTGGCCGGGCTCTGCCCTTACCGACTCATTCGGGCCAGGCTTTAAGGTAGGTTTGGCTTCATTTGCATGACCCTTACCCTACCCTATTTGAGAAAGGGTAGGGCCGGCCCCCCCTAATATAAGGGCCGGGTCGGGCTTCAGCCCTACGGACCGGGTGGGCTTAGGGCGGGTTTAGGGCTGAAGGCCTAAATGATGAGGCCTATGTGCGGGGAGGTACAATTGTCAATTGTCATTAATTACATTTCATTGATTGCATTACGTGCACCACAAGAACAAAAAAGTAAAAAAAAAACATAAAATAGGTAACCAATGAAATTCATAGCATAAAACATAAAAAATAAAAAATAAAAACCAGTAGGTATTAAAGTTTTAGAACTTGAAAGTCATACCTACTACATACTTTCTATTAATCGTCATAATTTACCCAACTCCTCAAGTTAGCATAGGTACAATAGGTATGGTATAGACGTATAGTCGAACAAACCTTTATGGTAGGTATGCAACTAATAAAAACTATTGTACAAACTAAATTCTTAATAACATTTGATAGAATACATTGAGTACACCACACACAAAAAAAGTAAAAAAAAAAAAAAAAAAAACACTATTCTCCACAATCTCAATGACATAAACTATTACCATCAATAATAAGACTAAATAACTTAACTATGCAATAGTAGGTTTGTGAACCCAAAATGCAAGAGTCTCTTCATATTTAGTTCATTTAAAGGAACAATCAACCCAAAAATAGACCAAATTGCAGATTCTAGACATTGATAACAATATTAAAGTTAGGGATTACAAAACCTACAATTAAAATAATAATGCAAAGAGATTTAATCATAGAATACATAACATTATTTTTTTTGTCAACAAGTAGATTAGCGTAGGTTAATAAATTTTCCTTCAGTGGCAAATTCTGTAATTTTGAGGGGAAAAAGGTTGTATTATTTATCTTACATGAAAATTTTTGAATGTAAATTGAAAAGAAATAATGGATGGATTTTACTTAATTTACCTAATATTTCTTTAAAAATCGGGCTTATAATGAACTGCACCAGAGAACGGCATTATGTGTTCATATTTTAAGTTCTCATTTGGTTTTAGTATGTATCCTCTAATATTTTTTATGTTTCCCAATATACAGTGGTGTTCACCTTATTAGTAATTAATAAGGAAAATAATGTAAAACTAACTTCTTCTTTTTTTAAATAAAAGACGGGTGCGGCTGCCCTCAAATCTTGATTAATGAAACCGTCGAATACAAGGAGGGACATTGACCTAAACCCCTGATTACAATAGGCACCTAGAGTACATCTTGAAATAATATCATGAATCTCTACTAAATAATTGTATTCAAATACGTACCAACTAACAAAGAATGTGTTCCAGACAGTTCTATTTGCTTACCAAGGGGTGTGTTCTTGTTAATACCATTGATGTTATTGTTAAAACAGAAAGAGTCTGTCTTTCTCGCGATGACATGTCAATGCTGACTTTATCTTTCTATTTTTAATGCTCTTTATTGATAATAAAATGCCAGAGTTGAATATATGGCGTACCAATTGTATGGTAGCATTTGCGCTCAAACAAAAACAAAAACAAAAACAAAAGTATAAAACAAGAAAACAGAAAAGCTTTCGTCTCCGACCCAACAACATCACTGCTTTCAACTCCGGAGGCCGGTCAGTTCTGTTGCACTGTAAGTCATCCCTTTTTGTTTCCATTTTGGATTAGTCATCTTCTCGACTACTCTCAACTTGTGGGATTCCCGAAAAAAGGTCAAATCATAGCTTCCTCTGATTCAATTGTTTGTATTGGATTGGATTGGATTGGATAGGTTGAGACAGAGCCGAATTGAAGTCAGTTCAACTTAACTGAAGTGAAATTCTTTTCCTTCGAACCAGAATAATAAGGTAGATAGAATTATTAGATTTTAGACTCTGTGGGAGGTTGTTATGGTGTGTGGTTTAACTGTGAATTTGGTTTGTTTGGTGGCTAAGAAATTAAGGAACATGAAAGCCGTTGTAAATTCCTCCTCTTTATTCTAGTAGATGATGGTTGTCAGTAGAAGGTGCTTTATATTTCAATGAGGTTCCTTTGAGATAAGTTTTAACGTTAAGATAAAGCACAAGGAAGAAAGTATTGTCTAGAAGCAAAATTCCTAAAGATGACAAACAGAAATTATATTCAATCTACAGGACCTAGAAAAGTTTTCATTACATTTCAATTTATGTCGAGAGATGAGACAGATGGAGCCCAAGTTTGATCCTTTTGTTTTTGTATTTTATTCTTTTCCAAGGTTAGAAGCCTAAACAGCACAAGGTTTGGAATATAAAATATTTGCTAAATCAGTCTCCTCACAAAATGAAGATTCTTGTGAAGAGATGTGTTGAATGTCAAGCCTGGTTTCTGATGCTTATTCTTCTTGGTTTTTATAGTGAATGGGTTTTGTATGCATATGAATGATGCCAGGAGCCGTATTACTTGTAGCTTTTGATTCTCATTATCTCTTCGCAGATTTAATTGAAGCAACAACTCGTGCCTGGCCTTGAGCAAGTTCAAGTCTCTCTCAACAGCCGAATCAGATCTCAAAGATGGAGGAGGCTATTGATAGAGAAGGTAATAAATCTCTTTCTTATTCAACTTATTCTTTTATCTTCAGAACATTTTCATTACTTCAGGAATTTCTGTGTCTTTTGTGTAAATTCTTTCTTGAATTCAGGAGGAATGTATATTTAATACTTCTGTTTTGTTTTTTTGTCTTCCTTCTGTATGTGCACTATTATCTAACCTATATACTATTACCATGCTAGGTTTAAACTTCAAATCAAAGTTATATGTCTTATTCGCAGTTAGTTGTCATTGTAAAGTTTGCAATTTGGCACTATCTTAGTGAACTGCAAGCATGTAATTTTTTTTCCCCCTTAATTAGCCCCACCCTCGAGCAAGATAGAAAACTACAATGTATTTGACCTTTGTTGTCATGTAACCACTGAGCCATGTATGGTTCTTTCCCAATCTATTTCTTTGTTGGTAGACGAAGCAGGACGACTTAGTTCTCAGCTTCTAGCGTCTTTGATAATAGGATTATGAATGCAGTGACCAGCGAAACATTTATCTGGTTGACTCCAAAGAAGATGAGAGTCTATGAAAGTAGGGGAATTCAGGCCTTTCCCCTTGATGACAAGTTTATAAGGCCTTCCTTGGGAAGTTCATATGGAGAATTTAAGACCTTGCTTGAAAGACCTTGGAAAAAATTTCTTTATTGAAAGAAATTATAACACCTGGCTTGGGAAGTTGTTCCGGAGATATCCTTTGGAAGCAGATTCCTCGTGGATAGAGTGATAAGGAGTAAGTTGATGTTAATGGTTGGGATGCTAGACCCTGATGAGGGTTTCAAGTTGAAGTAGGTGGAAAGAAATTTTACATAAATTCTCTCTTTTGGAGCACTATAAGTTGGTGGGGGTGATGGGGACAATGTGAGATTTTGGGAGGACAAGTGTCAGCGACAGAAGCTCTGCGTATGTGTTTTGCAGTTATACTCCAGCAAGTACATTGACAAGATTTCAAGGTTTATAGATTGTACAGTGTTTTCTTATAGCCAGACCTTCGGATTTAGAAGGACTCTCAATGATTTGGAGATGGAGAGTTTCCATCTCTGTCATTAAAGCAAGAAGGTGCACCCTGTTTCCTTCTAGGGGGATGATAGGGACTTGGCATTTAGAGCTAGTCTTTTAACAGTTATCCTTGCAATAGATATGAGTTCTCATTTATTCTGTTAAATGTTAATGAAATTTGGAATACAAAGGTTTCTCCTAAGGTTTAGATGCTCACTTGTTCAGAAATGAAGACCATGCCTTTACTTTTGTCTTCACAAGGCAAGGGGATAGAGTGTTACAGATCTGGTCTAGGTTTTTCAAGGGTGCCCATGTTAGTTGGCTCATTCAGAGAGTGTTATGTTGTTAAGCATAAGTTTAAGGTTTAGAAAGATGAAAGAAAGCCAAAACCCTTTCTGGTTGAAGAAATGTTGGCAGCAATTCTGGGTTATATAGATGGAGTGAAATTTAAAGATGAAGATATTTGGGGATGGGGGTGGAATAGCTCCGGATCAATTTAGTATTTGGTCAGCTTTGTGGGCAACAGTCATTGTTGAATTCAAAAATTATTGCTTATCAACTTTATTGTTAGATTGGAAGGCTGCATTAAGTTGGTAAAGAATTGTTACCTTGAAAGTCCTTTTATTAATACTTCAATAGTAAAGTTCTTCTAATTTTATTAGAGCTTTTCTTTGCTCTTGTGCTTTGGAAGTGTACTTCCTGTCCTCTAGTTCATTGTAGTGTCAATTTTAGTGATAAAACTCCAATTTCTTGTCACAAAAAATAAAAAAAAATAAAAATAATAAAAATGAAGAAGAAGAACAAAACAAGACTCAAAGTGGTGTTCCTATAATGATTTCAACATAGTAACAGCCGCATCTGCACACACTTTTCTTATTGAGTTGGTTTGTTGATGTTGTTAAGTGTAAACTATAGCTTCGTCTGAAAAGATGATGTGTAGGCATAAAGCTTTTCTAGTCCATGAATTGTCTAACACCATATTGCAGATGTAGTTGCAGCAGGTTTTGGGTTAAAACTCCCCATCCCCATCCTCCATTTATTTGTTGATTTGTAAGGTACATGGTACTGTTGTATATGTTTACATTTGTCTGCCAGTCCTTATGCAGGATGAGGCTGCATGTGAGGGAAATTATTGATTTGATATACACTGTTTGTGTATTCCTTAATAACTTAAGGTTTTGGTGTTCAATGATCTTACAAGACGTGACGATGACTGAAATATTACTTGCTATGAAGCGGGATTTTCAACTGTAGAAAATTAATTTATGTGGAAGGCAGTAGGGATCAAATTCTTAAGTTGTATCTACTTTGGTTTGAGTCAACCTGTAGGAGTATCTATGCAGTGTCCGAGTGTGTAATCACATTTATTCCATAAAAAAATTCCCTGGTGTATTGCAATGTTCCTGTGGTTAATTTGGACACTGTTAATGTTAAGAGAATTGTAGTTGTGAATGATGCAAACATGTAGATGCTTGTTCAAGAACACCATTTGAAGGATCCAGAGAAAAAAAGAAGCAGCAATATTTACTGGAAAGGCTAAATATCTTGCACTGTTTTTTTTTTTTTTTCTCTTCTCTATTTCTTTGGTTGTTTACATATGTACATGTATTCTCTTTTTCTGCAGCTTTCAAGTCATGAGCTACTTAGCCAAAAGAGGTCGCAGGAATGGAAACCCAGAAGCAGTTTCAAATCAACCTCTAATCTCATGCCCTTTGACCCTCATCACCAATTCCCCTCCACTACATCCTCCAGAAAAGACTTGCTGCCTAATACTTGTTTCTGATTACATTTGGCATTCTTTTAATTGTCATGATTAAACACCAACTGAATTTCAAAATCCTCCAAAGAATAAAGAGTTCTAGGAAGTTCCAGCCGGAGTGTTGTTCCCCAACAAAGAGAAAGAAGAGCATAGAAGTAATGGCACCCCAAGTGAGGTTGCAAGGTGTTGATGATAAATTGCAGAAGCTTCTGGATACTAACATGGATGAAGCTCCGGCCAGAAGGAGAGCTCGTGAGGCTTTTAAGGATATTCAGCTTAATATTGATCATATATTATTCAAGACACCAACTGATGGACTGAAAATAAAAGAGTCATATGAAGTGAACTCCAGGGGATTGGAGATCTTCTCCAAGAGTTGGCTTCCAGAGACATCTCAGCCCAAAGCAATACTGTGTTACTGTCATGGTTACGGAGATACTTGCACGTTTTTCTTTGAAGGAATTGCACGGAAGTTGGCATCACATGGCTATGGAGTTTTTGCAATGGACTACCCTGGATTTGGACTTTCGGAAGGTCTTCATTGCTATATTCCTAGCTTTGAAAGGCTCGTGGATGATGTCATTGAGCATTTCTCTAAAGTCAAAGAGCAACCTGAGTTCAATACTCTCCCAAGCTTTCTCTTCGGGCAGTCCATGGGCGGAGCTGTAGCTCTTAAGATTCACCTAAAACAACCCAGTGGATGGAATGGTGCTATCCTAGTTGCACCTATGTGCAGAATTGCAGATGACATTTCCCCGCCGTGGCTACTGGCACAAGTCCTAATTGGTGTCGCTAAATTCCTTCCAAAGCAGAAGTTGGTTCCACAAAAGAATCTGGCTGAGGCAGCCTTTAAAGACTTGAAGAAACGGAAAATGACGGCCTATAATGTTATTGCTTACAAGGATAAGCCACGCCTGCAGACTGCTGTAGAAATGCTCCGGACAACTCAGGAGATAGAAAGACGATTAGAAGAAGTCTCTCTTCCATTATTAATCCTTCACGGAGAAGCTGATACCGTGACCGATCCATCTGTGAGTGGGGCGCTTTATGAGAAAGCAAGCAGTTCCGACAAGAAGCTAATCCTTTACGAGGATGCATATCATTCCCTTTTGGAGGGTGAGCCGGATGAAATGATAGTTCAAGTTTTCAATGACATCATATTATGGCTCAACGAACACAGCACAAACTTTACAGCCAGATAATCTTACTATTCACGCAATTAATTTTCTTTTTCATTATTACATTGTTTTTTTCTGAGGAAAGAAAAAGAGCATTGATTGTTTCTATCTTATCTTGAACAAATTTTGTACTGAAAAGCTGGATTATTGTGTTACTTCAGATCCACAATTGGCAATCTTTATAAGTTAAATGTTGCTTTTGATTTATATTCTATTCAGCAAATAGATTCTGTCTCAGATTCCCCAAAAAAGAAAGAAAAAAAATTCTGACAACAAAGGTTAAACCGTTAAAACAAATATTCTGGATCGTTCTTGTCTCGCATATACTTCTTTTTTTCTATTTTCTTTTTTCTGCAATCAATCTGTTGAAGAGCCTTATTTGAAGTGCTTGATTTTTATTTGTCCAAAAGACTGCTTGATTTTGAATAACATATATATGTGCTTGAAGTGTCAAATGTGGATGATCTTTATTGTGATAACAAGGCAGCTGATGATATTGCTCATAATCTAGTTTAGCGTGTGGAGGTAGACACACATTTCAGTAGGAAAAGTATTTGATGTGAAGATAGAGGAATAACTAGTTGATATTTACACTTAGCAAAGCCATTTTTAGTAAGGTTTTTTATAACTCATTAGGCAAGTTGAACATTCGAGATTTGTATGCTAGAACTTGATGGAAAATTAAGTAATTTGAATTCTCTAAAAACTAGTATTCTCTTTAAGGAAATCTCTATTTTGTGTTTGGCCCAAACTCTAGGTTACTTGACCTAGTGGTAATAGGGTTACATTAGAAGGATTTAAAATCCTATTCAATGTAGAGTTACTTTCCTTGTATGATTCAGATTCTATGCATTGTAATCCTCTATATAAAGAGACCCATATTATCAATGAAAATACACAACAAATTCATCTCAATTCTTCGTTTCTTTACAACACGTTATCAGCACGAAGCCCTAACCCTAAATTCGTAGCCTTCAAATCCCAAAAACTTCCACCGCCCACTTTGAAGTTCTCACCTCTAGGAGCTTAGAACCGGCGGCGCTGCCCCCAGAACCGGTCGGAGTCAACCTGAATCGGCCGCCGGAAGTGACCAAACCGGCCTCCCAAGAAGAATCCGAAGATCTCCTGCCTAGTTCACCATCTTTCCGTCCCCCCTTCACTGCCACCTTTTGTCAGAAGCTGCACCTCGTCCTCAGTTTCCGAGAACCGAAAAAATCACCACCAACACTAAGAACCATTTAAATGACGCTTTCAAAGTGCCTCAATCAATGGAGTTTGAGTAAAGAGATGAATGTTCTCAATATGGAGTATCCGGTCATTGGGTACACATTTGTAGAGCTCGTGAAGAAATTGTCACCGCCTACAAAGCATATTGTGAAGCAAGAAAAGCTCACTATGTGGAACAAGAAGATCAAGAAGATGATCTAGAGTGAAGGGTTGAAGACTACAAATCTGGTTGGGATCAATAGATCGCCAATTCTGTTTAAGTCGTTATTTTTCCAAGAGGTGTAATAGGCAATTGCCATATATTTTTGCAGTAAATGCCAATGGTCACTACTAGAATTTTGTTCATATACATCAATCCAGAACCGATGTAAAACTAAATTCTAACCGATCTCTTAGTGGCTGATGTAAAAGATCCAGACATCACTTTAAAGCACGTCAAAGACCGATGTCCCGAAAGACGACCAACATCGCTTATTAACAAAAATCGATGTATAATCGTTACAATCATCATAATTATTTAATTATGCATATTTTCACATTTTATACTTAATAAAGTATAGCTTGAACAATACCTAAGTGAACATTTAAATCGATTAAAATTTCATAAATGATGTCTAATACTCTCGTAGACATCAGTCTCCAAACTTTTTGTTTGTTCGTGTCCATTTTTACCTGCATATTGCCACCTTAATCTCTTGAGAACGATGTATGTGCCTTCAGGCAACATCGGTTACGCTATTAAGAAGGATGTTTTAATTTCCTGGGAACATCGATTTTTGTTGGTTGAAACGATGTTTAATGGTTTTGTGTACATCGGTTTTGGTTATGTGAAACGACGTTTATTGGTTACTAGTACATCATTTCATTTCAAATAAATTGATGTTCTGCTTGTTTGTAGACATCACTTTTATTTTTCAAAACCGATGTCTTGTTTGTCAAGGTAAATCGGTTTACTTTATAAGAGCTGATTTGTATGTTGACAATAGAAAACGGTGGTGGTTAGATATTGATATGCATTGGTTTTGTGTACATCGATTTTGGGTGACATTTCAATATGTTGATAATAATGAGACATCAGTCCAATTTTAGGTACTGATTTCTAATCTTTGAATTGACATCGTTTTCTTTGATATTAGTGTTTTGTTCCCCATGTATATACATCAGTTCATACATATAAGAATGATGTGCAAATAATCATCTAACTGCTGGTGGTGGGAAAAGATCTAGAAATACATTTCTCATCATCCAAAAATTGGGGCTTTCCATTAATTTTCTCAATTTCGTTCATGATTCTACATATAATTGACAAAATAAAACCCTAAACCTACAAAGGCTAGCCCATAAACATATTAGCAACCATATACATCAGTTCTACATATATACACCAAACTTTCCTTCAAAGCAAAAACTAGCTAGCCTTACACAAAATCATGTCAGTAGCCACAAGTCCTACACCAAACTTTGTATATAATCAACCATTTCAATATGCACCTCGTCAATTTCAGCTTGGCTATATGATTTGCGTGTCTTTACCGTCCACTAGAAATGTATTTAAGAACATATAAGTCACAATGGGGCTAAACATGCTAATACTTAATTAAATCAAAAGGGCTAAATACTAGCTACTATCCTATGGTTTAGGTCCAATATTAATTCAGTTCCTGGACTTCTAATTTCATCAAAAACACCCTTGTACTTTTAATTTTGATCTAATAGGTCCAATTCATTAATATTTTGTTATCGGTTCAAGTTATAGTTGGATTATTTGTTGAAAAACTATTTATTTTTAATAGTAAGACTCATTCGTAAATTGACTAGAGGTGGTCTGCAGACACCACATCATAAAACATAGGTCGTATATGAGTCACATTAACAAGTTAAATAACTCAATTATCGGAAAACTAACAAATTGGACCTATTAGATCAAAATTGAAATTGCAGGCACTACTACAAAAAGTGCATCACACAACGGTGGAAATCTATTGTGTGATTTGGACCATGTCTGTCGTCTATCTCGGTGCTATGTGATGAGCGCACTTTAACAACGGTGAAACACCATTGTGTGTATATCATAGACACAACGCTTCATTTATAACAGTTGCACCGATTCTGCGCATGCCAATGCCAGAAATTGGATGCGGTGAATTCAATTGTTGTTTAGATGGTGGTCATACAACAGAAGTAAGTACACGCTATTGTTGGTTAACCTCTCACACAATCGAAAATTGACACTTAGACAACGAGAGTAGTACCACACTGTTGTTGGTTAACTTATCATACAACAGAAAAATATGACAACTGTTGTTGGTTGTTCCTTCACACAACATATATTATAAAGTAATTGTTGTATGTGTGAGGCTCATCTTCACAAGTCATACAACATATTGTTTTTATACCGTTATGTGATTTAATATTGGACAACTGATATCTATTCGTTTTGGATAAGAAAGGGAAGAGAAAGTGGCGAAAAAGATGGCTGAGAGGGTTGAGAGGTTTTGTTTTTCACTTTGCAATTAGGTCGAGATGTGGCTCGATCTATGGGACACAATTAACCCTCAATAAATTTTCAAGTCGGTCCCACAACATTTTTGTAACAAACTGTTGTAGGAGTGTATTGTATAAAAAATTAAATGCTAAAACATGGAGGGAAACACTGCCGCCTACTGCTTTGGGCTCAAAATCTTGCCGCCTATGTTTTTAGTTCACACAACAGAATAGCTTACAACTGTTGTGCAATTTCTACAGATTGCGCTAAGTGTATCGAGTGGAAGACATTCAAGAAAAATTCCTCAAAATTTGGCGCTCAGCTTTCAATCACACAATGGAAATAGCTATACCATTGTACCTAGTAGCCCAAATTTCAGTGTTTCAAGAGGCAACCAAGACTCTAAAGTAGAGGGAAATCTGCCGCTAAATTTTTTAAGACTCAGACAACGGACAATATTCAATTCTGTTGTGCAATGTAGTTCTGATAAAAAAGTTATCACTTTGTTGACATTCACACAACAAAACATCACTAATACTGTTGTACAATAGAGTTTACTTAAACACACAACAGATGATTTATGTTCCATTGTGTGATTGGTGTTATGTGATTAACTTTTTGTAGTAGTGAGGAGTGTTTTTGATGAAATTAGAAGTATAGGGACTGAATTGATTTTGGACCCAAACTATAAGGTAGTAATCTGTATTTAGCCCAAACCAAAATGTTCTTCATATAATGCATATAAGTACCTTGGTTGGAAATGAAAGTGTCTCATCCTCTATAATGTCCTTCATGTATCGTATAACATAATAGCCACACTCAACCCCGCTCGGTTGTTTAGGTATGCCCTATTTATTCAAAGTATTGAATTAGGAAGCCATGTATTAACATACTAGATGTAATGTATTATCTCAGCCAATTAAACACATGTATAAGCCTTATCGGAAGCGGTTTTACTTTAGGCAGTTTGTTGATCCTACCAGTTTCAGCATTGAAGGTTTTCACCGCATTACACAACCATATTATCATTACCCAATTTAAATACTACTTGATCGGATATTTAAGAAACGCTCAATATATATAATTAATACTTACTTTATCACCGAGGTCTCTCATTCTTTGTAATGGACTGGTTTTGGCAACGGATCCAATATGTAGCTTTGCACCTTCCCATAGGATAGTTAATATCCAATGCTTCCTGCAATAAAAATGAAGTCTACATTATGCAAAACAGAAAAGCAGTTTAATAATACCAAGTATACTAAAAATATTGCAGCATTACCCCGGATTGTAAGACATAAAGAAAATACGATCAGATTTTCCCTCTTTCAACCGATCAACTAAGTACCGCACAAAGTCCGGTCTTTCGCAATTATATGTAGCTACCAGATCAACAAAAGCAAAGGTGTCCGAAAGGTCCCTCTCAGTAATAAGTTCATGCAAGTACCTGTGTCAAAAGCTAAGACATGAAATGCAGCAAAACCCCATCATCCATATCACCTTTCCACACATAACCCTAGACTAGAATAAATATGTTTGAATCTTTGCACAAAAATCTAGGATCAAAGTCTTATAGTTGAAACTTAGCTGATATCACTTAATTTGAATAGTTGCATGGAAACAAATTAAGAATTATTGCACTAGAGAAAGTGAAGCTTACCCCTCATATGCTGCTATAACTCCTTGGCCAATCCACTGCATCTCTAACAGATGAATCACATTCTCAGACAAGATATAGAGTTGTATGGGTTCGCCAAACACTTCTTTAGAAAACATTGTGCTTATTGAGCTCCCCGTTTCTTTCATGATAGTTGTTGCATGTTTATGCAACAACTTGCAGCACTTCGGCACCCACGGATTAATCTCAACTTGATCAAACAATGACTTGACGAATTGCGGATTCTTCTTCTTTTTCTGCAAAACCCCATAAAATTTACATCATTAATACCACAACCCAACTGCCATTATCTATTGGTAACTAACTTCTTCCATTATTCTTCCATAACAATTGAACTGTCATAAAAGATGCAATAACATATTGATGTAATTAGAGCTGCACCTTGTTTTCTATAAAAGGTAAAATAAATTAATTAATAATCAATGCATGTTCTGATAAAGATGAGAAACTTTTGTGATTTATTTGGTCTTGCAGATTCAACTTGCTGATGACATAAAGCAATACTTTCAGTTTTGGTTTTCTCTCAAAGTGGTAGCATTGCATTCAATTCCTAAAAGACGCAGCATATAACATATAGCAATTAAACAACACCTAAGCCAATAAACTAATCATAAACATACCTAAGCCAAAACCTACCGAAACAGAAAACTCATCAACCAAATGTACCTTAAACATTGTCCGCATAACAAGATCCTCAGGCCAAGCTACGTGACTCCCAAGAGCTTCCCTAACGAATTCCATCTCACCCGCGATGGAGATAGGAAGCACTGCATCTGGTTTAAGTATACCATCCACCGATACATGAACAATTCCCTCCTTCAATCGAACTTCATGCAGTGTCTTGCTTAGTTCCCCCTCTTCGAATACGGAACTGAAAGCAACTATTATTGATATTATCCACTGCTAGCTCATATACCTCGGCACCCTAAGAGGGGAAAAAGAAAGTGATCAAATCTACCAAAGGTCTGAAGCATAATTTATACACAAGTACAATGCAACTATTAGAATTCACATAAAACTACATATATTTCTACCTTTCTAGGAGTAGGTATAATGTCACATTCCTCCATATTTTCCATGACCTTGGCATCATTAGGATCAAATTTGTCAATTCTTGATTTATCATAGAAGCTGCCTTTGTCGGATATAGGGGAAATGATATTATCCCCAGTGGTAGGCGGATGCATGGCTGTCTTCCCTGTTATTAGTGCTTCTAGCTGTGCAATCCTTTGATATAACATCGCTTCCGTCTTTGCTTGCTGTGCAAGAAGCATTCTCTTTGTGTCCTCCAACTCTTTATCACTTTCCTTATCACGGGCCAATATATCTGCCTTAGTAATTTGAATTCTTTTCTGCTTTGACAGATTAAAGTAGGAGGATGGGTTGACGAAGCCTCCAACACCCCTCACCCTACCTAAGTGTTCAGGGGTTTCTAGAGCTTGAGATAGGACATCACTAGTCCCTGAGATTTCCGACTCACCTTTACTCTTCTTCTCCAACAGTTCATCTTAATCAAATATGTAAAAATAAGTTAGATGAGGTGATGATACACCTAAAATTTCTAAACATAAAAATCTGGACTCACTATTTTTGTTGCCACCAATGAGAGTTCTTCATCTATCTTTCCATTTTTTGGTATGCGGGCTTTCTTCCACATAATTGCACAATCAATTATCTCTCCTAACCATGAGGGAACACATTACAGCAAAAAAATATTATTGAGGTGAAAAAATGAAGACAAGCAGATCCTAACCAATTCCTCCTCTAGTCCAAGGTATCCCTTTCTTGATAATCTGTGATGGTACTTTCTCTTCCTCACTCGTTCACTTTGTTTTTTATGAAGTTTCTGCATAAGAGAGTTAAGCACAATTATTGCATAAAATAAGTTTCAACTAACATAGAAAATGTATACATAGATACGACACAAGCCTTATACACAATAGGAGCATACCAGCCATTCCTCAGTAGTCCGTTGTTTTACAAATTCCTTCCACAGTTGTAGGCCAACATAGGAGTACTGCTTTGGTGGCTTTCTCAGTTTTTTCTTCTTTCCCAAGAATGGCTGAACATACTTATTTGTTAATGTGGTCTTGAAGTATCTCCATTTCACGCCAGCTGATGACAACACTAGTTTTCTGCTTTCAGGGGCTACTTTGAATGTATCCTATGCAACAAATGTAAAAGTGGGATTAGATAGTATATATATACAAAATTAATACTTTTTCATATCAAGCTTGCAAAGAAACAATAAATGTGTACATATTTCAGCAAAAGTGTAAATAAGGATGAGTGAACACATATTTCATCTTCCCAAGTGCTTTCTTCACCACTACCTTGTACATTGCAACCACACTTTGCTTCCCTCTAATTTTTCCTTTCACTAATTCAGTGGTCGTCATAGTTTCAACTGATACATAATCGTCTGTATCATCTACCACATCATCAGTCTCATTTGGACTAGTAACCTTCTTCACTTTTTTTCCTGAATCTTTGCGTTCTTTTGATTTTCCCGTCTTCTTTGAACCCATTGCTTCAAGCTATCTGATCACAATGCACAAACCATGTGTTAAATAATGCAAAACAACATAGAAGCAATCAAATTATAGGTCTAAACAAAACATGGAGCCACTTTAAAGAAAACAGATTCAATTAAAAGATAATTCAAATAAAGAAACAGATACATAACAGAATTGATGCATATAAGCAATAGCATAGTGTTCAACTAATATACATCACAAAATAATATAAGTCACTTAGAATACAACACAAATAAAATCTACAAATGCTCTCTTGGAGTTGTGAACTGGTTGACCCAAATTGGACATGCTTTGTATCCTTTAGTGGTGCTTCCCGATAAGTTTCCATATGCTGGGAAGTCGTTGATGGTTCACAATAAAACAGCTCTTAGTGTAAAATATTCTCTTCTGTGTGCATCATAGACATTACTAACTCCTTCCCACAAACTTTGTAAATCATCAATCAAAGGATCTAAGTAGATATCAATGTCATTTCCCGGTTGTTTTGGACAAGATATTAATAGAGATAACATCATAAACTTCCTCTTCATGCATAACCAAGGAGGAAGATTGTAGGTCACCAATATTACGGGCCAACAATTATACCTACTACTTATTGAACTATGTGGATTTATACCATTAGCTGACAAAGCCAACCTAAGATTTCTTGACTCTGCAGCAAATTGAGGCCATTTATAATCTACCAACTTCTATGCGGGAGAATCCGCTTGATGGTGCATGTGTCCATCCTTAATTCGCTTGTCCTCATGCCGAGTAAGCATTTCAGCAGTGTCGGCTGATTTGAACAAGCGCTTGAATCTAGGAATTATGGGAAAATACCACAACACCTTCGCTGGTTGCCCCACTTTAACAGTTTTATCCTTCTTTAGCTTCCAATGAGACAAACAACACTTAGGACAAGTGATCTCATCAGAAAACTCTTTCCTATACAATAAGTAGTCATTAGGACATGCATGAATTTTCTCATATTGCAGCCCTAAATTACTAAGAGTCTTCTTTGCCTCATATAGACTTTGAGGGAGTACATTATCTTTAGGAAGCAATGACCCAATAGTGGAAAGTAGCTCAGAAAAGCAAGTATCACTCATACCGAACCTAGCTTTCAAGTTATGAAGTTGCACCAATGAATCTAACTTAGTGCGTTCACTATTTTCAAATAAAGCTCTCTCTACATCCTCAACAAACTTATTAAACTCAAATGACTCCTCATCATAATCACCCTCATTAAAGTCTACTTGACACATATCAACAGTTTCAGACTCAGCTTGATGGTTTTGGGGAAGGCCCCCTAAACTAGGCACACTACCACAGGAGGACAAGGACGGTTCTCCATGCCACATCCAGGTTGTGTAGCTCAAACTAAATCCATAATCATACAAATGACCCCTAATGACTTTAATAGACTTTTTTTTTAAGTTTACACATCTTGAACAAGGGCAAGGAATTCTTTTACGGTTACTAGCATTTCCTTCAGCAAAAATCAAAAAATTCTCAACACCCAATTGGTACTTTAAAGTATCCCTATCTTCATTAATCCCCTAGAACATCATAAAAAAAAACCTAAATTAATTTAACCAATCAAAACTGGACAGCAAACCAAAGAGTGAAAGTCATCACATTCAAAACTTCATATACAAATTCAAGACTGATTATCAACTTGTCATACAGTCCACACACAAACTAAATACTCATAATCATCACTTAAATACTTCACATAGTTCATAGACAAACCAGCAGCAGAGTTGGGTTGCTAACCTGAATAGTTGGGATTTCACGATGCAAAAACTAGTCAAGCCTTGAAAACCTGTGGATAACCTGCTGCTCCTTGCAACCAACTTGGTATCTTACAATTTATTGAGATAAGGAACATCAGATTATCGCAATATTGAAATTGAATAGGACTTTACTACAACAACATCAGATTATGAACAAAATGAGTACAAAATGATTTCAGTCATTGTATTAGTAATACTCCCAAACTCCAAAACACAGTATACATAAGTCATGCCTTAGTATACAGAAGCCATACTTCTATGGAAATCATTTTCACAATTCCTTTTTTTTTTCCTTATTGATCAACTATCATTTACTGTTTACCAACTAAGTTTTTTTTCCTTCCGTTTTTTGTTTTTATCCTTTGTGTAAGTATATATCTTTAGTTACTGCATACAACATATATTAAGCTATGGAAAATAGATTTTTCATCCCCAGCCCTTTCATACAATTGCCTATGACAGTGCATTTGCTAATGGTATTCCAAAAACCAAAACAATAACCGGAACGTAAAACAGGAAAAAAAAAACAACAATAAGGATTCCTTTTTCATTACAACTGACCAACAAAGCAGCAATAAAGATTTACCAACTAGTGCAATGATAAAAGTACCTATATATATATATATAGCAGAAATCAGTACATCAATAAAAGGTGTTTGGATTACCGAAATAGAAGCACGCTCCAGGATCAACACTAGTTCTTCAGGAGCTTCGAAACTGGACCATTGATGTGTACCTTTAGGCAGCTGCAAAAGAATCAATTCATATCAAGTCAAAATGTCATCTACCTGCATGTTATAGCACATGAAAGAAAATTGCAGTTTACAATGTTTAGTAACCTTGTATGAAGTTTACAATGCAGTTTACATAGCCTTCTAAATGCTCCCAAATCAAACAATTGTTAATTAAACTTGTTTGATATTCTTCTTTGCAAGAATTTCTGGGCTGTAATCCTCAATACTTAGATAACTCATGAATAATGTGAAGTCGAGAGTTTCAACCCGTTATCTAACTAATTACTTATTTCAAAGGATAACACCTACTAAAAACTTCTATTAGAACATAAGAAAAATGCTATTGCAAGATGCTTGCAGGTCTAATGTGCACGATTGTATATGCAAGTTATGATTCTGCCTCAGTTCCTTGAGCGGCAAATGGGTCTAAATATAGCCCTACCAAATACATTTTCTTGAGCATATGCCGCAACTACTAGTAATTATTTCTTCAAGAACAACATAACTCAAAATCTATCCTATGTGACTAGGCATTGGGGGAGGGGGGAAACAAGCTATTCAAATGCATATCACTAAAACAGAAGTAAAAGGCAGGCATGGTGAGTCAATAAAGTCTCAGAGAGATAAAACCACTGAAATATTACCTTCTTCAGCTTCCCAAAAGCATGCATAAGAGCATTGTATATACTGTGTAAGGAGATCGTCGGCCACTGAGACTCCAACAATCGTCCGCCACTTCATGCCCTTGCTAGGCGATCTCCTTACGGCTAGATTTGCGGGTTGTCACTCTGCTGAGACAGTCTTCCCATCGTTAGGGGGAGATAAGAACATGGATGTTCAACAGGAACGACAGGAATTGTCGTGGTCTGTCCCTATTATGTCTCATCTCGATCCCTACTAAAGTGACGAGATCACATATGTGCTGCAAATATGCCTGCAAGGAAGTACGTCCCTACGAGAGGACGTAGCGCCACCCTACACGGAGGTAGGCAGGGCGCCAACGCCATAAAAAGTAGCATTCTGGCATTACAGGCCATGGCCCCAGCTAGGATGTGTGGGAGGTCCGTGGGTTCAAAGGATGCTTTGGCACAACCTAATCCTTGGATTATTGACACTCAAAATCCATGTCATGAGAATCTTCTGGGTTATGGTTATCGTTGGGGGACGCCTCAACATCAAAACCTATTCCTGAGAATAAAGAGCTCTATGAAAATTACACTAGTGTACATGAGACGTGAGATAGAAACTCTATCATAATTGATGATGTAGTTGCGCTTTCATTGCGCATGAGTTTGTTGAATCTGATGATATCGAACCACGCTCTGTTGATGAACGAATGCCAACCTAGAGAAATTTGGCCTAAATGGAAAAATGCGATCCAGGTTAAGTTGGATTCTCTAACGAAGAGGAAGGTTTTTGTGCTAGTGATGCCAACTCCTCCTAACATAAAACCTAACTAATAGGTCTTCGTTAGAATGCGTGATGAGAAAAAGAGATGGTAATCTCGCCTTATGGCGCAAGGTTTCTCACAAAACGCTCTGGAACTACGGTGAGACATATTCTCTCGTAATGGATGTCTTTGCACTCCACTAACTTGTCAGTTTGGTAGTTTCCAAATAACTGAATATGTAGCTTACAAATATGGTCTCTTTGGGGATCTAGATACGGAAATACATGAAGGTTCATGGTGAACTTCATTTACCCAAGTCAAGTGGCTCTAGACTACGGAGTGTGTTTGCAATAAGGTTGAAACGCTCACTAAAGTGACTACTTGATTGGGAAGGGATATGTCCACGCGTTTCCATAACAAGTTTCAGATTCTATCATGGTTCATGTTGGACATAATCTTTATTGGAAGCCCTTAAAGACTTAAGGGAAACCGCTAAACACTTGAAATCCGAGTTTGAGATGAAGGATTTTGGGAGAACACAATTATGCCTCGGTTTGGAACTTGAGCATCTTGTTGAAAGATGCTTAGGTGTTTTGACAAGGTCAAGACTTCAAGCACCCCCATAATCGTCCGTATTCTTAATCCTGAAAATGATCCTCTTCGTCCGTAGGATGATGGCGCAGATGTGCTAGAGGCGAAAGTGTCCTACATAAGTACAATAGCCGCATTATTGTACTTAGCTCCATGCACAAGACCAAACATCTCATATGTTGTGAACTTGCTAGCTAGATATAGCTTTCCGCCAACGCGACGCCATTAGATTTGTGTAAAAGATATCTTTTCGGTACTTGAGATGTACGATTGATATGGGCTTGTTCTATCTCTATAAAGAGATGATGGATTCGGCCCATCACACAGCAGAAACGCAGCCAATGCTGGCCTGCATTTTCTATCCCCACCCCAAAACGACATAAGTGTTTTGGAAGGTCTTACTGATGTTGGGTATCTTTGTAACTCACACAAATGTCTTCCCAAACTGGTTAAGTGTTCACCATGAGTAAAGACCGCGATATCTTGGAGGTCTACATAATAGACCCTAGTCACTATATCTTCAAATCATGCAAAGATTATTGCTCTTCACAAAACAGTTCGTGAATGTCTATGGTTACGATTCATAGTTACGCATGTTCGAAGTAATTGTGGTTTGAAGTCTACCATAGATGAGCCTACGAGCATTTAGGATAATGCTGCTTGTTTTGAACAAATGAAGCAAGGCTACATCAAAGCGACAACACCAAGCTTAATCAGCAACAACAGACTCTCCTCAAGATCAAAGTGAACTAGATTTGATCTGAGGACAGTGTGGCAGACTTGCTCACTAAGTCATTACCTAAATTCCACTTTCGAGAAACATGCTGGTAGCATCGTTTGCAGAAGTTATCTGAACTCTCATGACCGTACTCATCAAGGGGAGATGCAGACATCAGGGGGAGGTGTCTACATATATGGTCTCGAAATGTGAAGGGTGTCTTGTGCTCTTTTTCCCCTTCGACTGAGGTTATTTTTGTCCCACTGAGTTTTTGTTACTCAGCAAGGTTTTTAACGAGGCAACGAGAGAAGCACCGTGTTTGGGCAACACAAGGGGGAGTGTTTAAGGAAATCTCTATTTTGTGTTTGGCCCAAACTCTAGATTATTTGACTTACTGGTAATAGGGTTACATTAGAAGGATTTAGAATCCTATTCAATATAGAATTACTTTCCTTGTATATTTCAGATTCTATGCATTGTAATCCTCTATATAAAGATGCCTCTATTATCAATGAGAATACACAGCAAACTCATCTCAATTCCCGTTTCTCTACAACATAATCCTCTTTTAATCTGCAAACATTGAAAACTTCGTATGGTGTGGATTTTCAAAATTTTCCTTTCAAAATTATACCTAATAATCCACCAAAACAGAAAGGCTTTATAGCGACTAAGTTTTTTGCGAGGAATTTATTTTCCTCAGTAAATGTCACTTTTTACGAGGAATATTTCGATTCCTCACTAAATGTCATTAGGTTTTCTGTGAGAAACATATTTTCCTCACTATACACCACTTTCTACGATGAATATTTTAGTTCATCACTAAAGGTGACCATAATTTGGTCATCTAAATCATCATGTTATTAGCGAGGAAATATGAAACTTGGGTGAAGAATTTTTTCATCACAAAAACAATATTCAACGAGGAAATAACCGTTTCGTCGTTATTACTTTGGCGGAAAATTATGTAAAACCCGCCAAATTCAATGGTGATAAGACTATGGTTTCCTCGCTAAAAATCCGTCTTTTACAAGGAACTATTTCCTCATCAAAAGAAGCAATTAGGGAGGAAATAATGATTTCATCGTTATTTGTTTGGCGGAAAATTATATAAAACCCTCCAAATTCAAGGGCGACAAAAGTATGGTTTCCTCGCTAAAAATCCGTCTTTTACGAGGAACTATTTCCTCGTCAAAAGAAGCAATTAGGGAGGAAATAAGGATTTCGTCGTTATTTGTTTGGCGGAAAATTATGTAAAACCCGCCAAATTCAAGGGCGACAAAAGTATGGTTTCCTCGCTAAAAATTCGTCTTTTACGAGGAACTATTTCCTCGTCAAAAGAAGCAATTAGGGAGGAAATAAGAATTTCGTCGTTATTTGTTCGGTGGAAAATTATGTAAAACCCGCCAAATTCAAAGGTGACAAAAGTATGGTTTCCTCGCTAAAAGTCTGTCTTTTACAAGGAACTATTTCCTTGTCAAAAGAAGCAATTAGGGAGGAAATAATGATTTCGTCGTTATTTGTTTGGCGGAAAATTATGTAAAACCCGCCAAATTCAATGGCGACAAAAGTATGGTTTCCTCGCTAAAAATCCGTCTTTTACGAGGAACTATTTCCTCGTCAAAAGAAGCAATTATGGAGGAAATAAGGATTTCGTCGGTATTTGTTTGGCGGAAAATTATGTAAAACCCTCCAAATTCAATGGCGACAAAAGTATGGTTTCCTCGCTAAAAATCTGTCTTTTATGAGGAACTATTTCCTCGTCAAAAGAAGCAATTAGGGAGGAAATAACAATTTTGTCGTTATGATTTTGGCGGAAAATTGTGTACAACCCGCCAAATTCAATGGCCACAAAAAGTGTGGTTTCCTCGCTAAAGTCCGTCTTTTATGAGGATCTATTTCCTCATCAAAAGAAACCATTAGGGAGGAAATAATGATTTCATCGTTATTTGTTTGGCGGAAAATCATGTAGAACCTTCCAATTTCAAATATATATAGCTCAATGGTTAGAGTACCCACTACTTAAGATCCAGGTCATGGGTTCGAGTCACTATAGGAGTAGGAGTGAAATCCTTTGTTCCTCTTTTCAAAGTAATAATGAAGAATATATATATATATATATATATATTATATAATTTAGGCCTCATCAAAAAGCCCGCGGATCAAGTGGACCGATGGAGGCCCGCCAGCCCAGAGGGTCAAAAGCCAGGCCCGGCCCGGTGGGTAGAGGACCGGGATTGGTTTAGCGGTTTGAAAACCGTCTCGGCCCGCCAAAAGCCCGTTAGGCCCGGCCCATAAAAGCCTGCAAACAAAAAATATTATATAAATAACACAGAAAATATTGTGCAGAACACCTAACTTCGATGATTTACTGGGAACTGGTCGGATGTAACTAGGAGCTGTATCCTATATGTACAGAAAGCCTCATGTGTCTACTTTCTAAGGAATTTTACGGTTTGGTATTCTGACTTTTCTAGAAGGAGTTATGGCAATTTAAGTGAAGGTAGTTCAGCTTAAATGAGAATCTGCAACACAGAAGTTGTTGTGCAGAATACCTAACTTCGCTGAATTACTGGGAACAGCTCGAATGGAATTAAGAGCTATACCCTATATGTATAGAAAGCCCCATGTGTCTAGTTTCTGAAGAGTTTTACGGTTTGTGATTCTGACTTTTCTAGAAGGAGTTATGGCAATTTAAGTGAAGGCAGTTCTACTTGGACGAGAATCTGCAACATCTTTTACAGGTTCATATCTAGAACCGAAATTCGCTGAAGTACTGGGAACTGGTAGGATAGAATTAGGAGCTGTACCCTATATGTACGGAAAGCCCCATGTGTCTAGTTTTTGAAGAATTTTACAGTTAGCGATTCTGACTTTTTCAGAAGGAGTTATGGCAAATTAAGTGAAGGCATTTCAGCTTGGACGGGAATCTGCAACATTTTTTACAAGTTTATGTCTAGAAAACCTGGCACGTGTATTTGGAAATCTTCAGTGCGCCACATCATCAGTATATGTGTGTGTGTGTGTCTCTTTGTGTGAGTGTGAATTTGTTGTAATTTGGCTTATGGTGAAATTGGATGTTTTCATGCTTCTATATAGAATATATGCATATATATTCTACATATCATGACTACGGTTGACCGATTCGATCGGATTCAAAAATATGGTGAAATTAGTTAAATTTTTTACCACACTGATAAATTATTATAATAATCTCGTCAATTGTCGGTTTTTTCATTTTATTTGAATTGATAGAGGTTGTCATTTGGAGTGTATGATATATAAATATAAATTCATAAGAGTAACTAAGTTTGACCTAACTGATCGAATTCGAAACGAGAACCAAATTGGCTGGATTTTCTACAACCACCATAAAAACATTACAATCTCTCCATCGAGCGGTTGGTTTCTCTGAATTCATTTTCCATTTCATGGATGTTTTAGAATAAACCTCAATAATTTAAATGCAATGTATAAGTCAATACAACTTTAGGAGGTAAATTGGTATAGGCCAACGTCTTTGTAATTAAAATTGAAGTTTTTATCTTATGTTCACGCACATCCATCGATGGAATATTTACAAGCGTGATGTGAAAAAATAAGCACGTTTTGCTGTCATCATGCCACCGGTCAACTAAGAAGACATACAAGTGACTACGGTTGACCAATTCGATCGGATTCGAAAATAAGGTGAAATTGGCTAAATCTTTTACACACTCATAATTTATTGTACTAATCATATCCAATGGTTGGTTTTTCCATTTTTTTTTTTGAATTGATAAAGGTTGCTCTTTAGAGTGTGTATGATATAAATATAGGTTTATAAGAGTAACTAAGTTTGACCTAGTTGATCGAATTCGAAACGAGAACCAAATTGGCTGAAATTTTTACAACCACCATAAAACATTACAATCTCTTCATCGAGCGGTTGGTTTCTCCAAATTCATTTTCCACTTCATATTTGCTTTAGAACGAACCTCAACAATTTAAATGCAATGTATAAGTTATACAACTTTAGGAGGCAAATTGGTATAGACCAACGTATTTGTAATTAAAATTAAAATTTTTATCTTATGTCCACTCACATCCATCGATGAAATATTTACAAACATGATGTAAAAAAATAACCACGTTTCGCAATCGTCACGTCATCGGTCAACCAAGAAAACATACACATGACTACGGTTGACCAATGCGATCGTGTTCGAAACTATGGTGAAATTGACTAAATGTTTAACCACACACATAATTTATTGTAATAATCACATCCAACGGTCGGTTTTCTCATTTTCTTTGAATTGATAGAGGTTGCTCTTTGAAATGTATGATATATAAATATAGATTTATAAAAAATAATTAGTGTCTTTAAATATTTATTATAAATAAAGCCCACAAGGCCCGTCCCGAAAAGCCATCAAGGCCTGGCCCGAAAAAAGTTCGCAAGACCCGCTTTATATAGACGGATTTGAATAATTCGATTTACAATAAAGCCCGGCCTGTCATTATTTAAAAATATAGAAAGGCTGGTGCGGGCCCCGCCCAAGCCCGCTATGAATGGGCCGGGCTGTTGACGAGGCCTAATACACACACACACACGCACACACATATACATATACCTATACACAGTCCTTCTCAGATAAAGATCTTCTTACCTAAGTTTAGGAACGGATTTCTATATTTGACCACCTTTCGATCACATATTAACATCTTAACCGTTTAGTTTTTAGGTATATATGAGTAGATCATCTCTGCAAATTTATATATATATATATATATATATATGTATATGTATATGTTTATGTATGTATGATACACACACACACACATTATATATATAAGGGCCCTTCCAACATGAACCGTTCATACATATAATTGTAAATTACAGTTTTGAATGTCTTAATGATAATCAATTTGGCTGAAAATTTGTAGAGGTGATCTACACATTAGGACCTAAAAACTGAACGGTTGAGATGCCAAAATATGATCGAAAAGTTGATCTAATGCCTTATCCCTAAAAAAGACCAAAAAAAGGGATCCCTCACTATAAGGGCCTTGTGTGTGTGTGTGTGTGTGTGTTTGTGTATGTATGTATGTATGTATGTATGTATGTATACACACACATATATATATATATATATATATGTATATGTATATGTATGTGTCTATATATATATAAGGGTTTCGAATCAAGATAGCTAATAATGCGCTGACTGATTCTACCTCATTCCAATCCTCTCGAGAGAATTATTGTTTGAAGTGGTTATGCCTCGAATAGATTGTATCTCAAAGAGATTGTACCTCATTCGGATTTTTCCTTGAGCAAATCTCTCGTCACTCAAATCCTCCTTAAAGAGTTTCATCCTATCGAGATCCTCTTCTATAAGTTATTTCCTCCTCGATTAGATATTCACGCCTTGACCGAATATTTCCACCTTGATCAGATATTCTCACCTCAACTAGATATTTCCACCTTGACCAGATTTTTCAGCCTCGAGAGAATATTTCCACCTCGATTAAATATTTCTGCCTTAACTAGATATCTCCATCTTAACATGATATCCCCTCTAAACCCATTTTTATTTTTATAAACACATTTTTATTTTTATAAATGACATATTGAAAAAAAGAAGAAGAAAGAAGCGGGATGTTTTGGTTTCATTTACCGAAGGCGGGGAGAGTTAAAAAAAAGAAAGAAAATAAAGCGCTAATCTAAAAAGGAAAAACAATTAAGAGATAAAACCTAAGAGAAGGAAAACTCTATACTTCTCTATCTCTCACGGTGCAGCCTCCTTCTCTGCATCTCCCATCTTTGAATTGAAGCTCTCATCTCTATAGAGACTAGATTCATCTTTCTTCCTCCTTGTACACAATTATTGTATAGTTTGATTAACGAAGGTCCTATTTTCAGAAACAGAACAAAAGTTCGATCGAATTGGGATCGAATGGAATTGGGACGTTAATTGGGTCTGTGCTGCCAAATTTGTTAGCCATTCTTCTTCTTCTATCCGTTTCTATTTCGAATTCCCCAAATTCACTTCAACTTGCATATACTGGAATCTGTGGCTCACTTGCTTCTGTGCAATAACAAATCAATTACATAACGGGTCGATTGCTAGTTATTTGTAAGTGTTTCGAGTGAATTGCTTATACTTGGTTCCTTGGATTGAGGTGTCTTCGAGGTAGTTTCATAATTAGTTGATTTGATTCTTTTCATGGTGGATTCTGTAATCCCAAGTTCAACACAAAGGGTATAATAATTGGGTTGAAATTGACTCTTATCACATGACTGATATATCTAACTTTATAATCGAATGAAGGTAGAGTTGCAGGGATTGAATACTTTTAATATTGGATGAGATATGATGATGTCAATTGTTTCTTCTTGGGCGGTCATCATTGAAAATCTAGAATTAATGTGCAGTAAGAAGGATGTTGTGATCTAAATCTAGTTTGCATGGTTCTTTTGGTTGTGAGCCTTCCTTTGTGATTATTTTATGCCCTTGTAAGTCATTTAGTTGATATCTAAATGTTAGTTATGTACTGAAAAATTGTAGACTCTTCTTTGGGAATTTGGTCTTCTGTGGTCTTGTTTCATTTTCTGGGTTCATTTTCTTTGGTCTTCTAGTTGCCAAGTAACCCAGTTAAAGTAAAAGATATAATAAGAGTCAAGTATAACAAAGGAGTACGTTAATTACTTAACTGAATTGAAATTTCCACTCACAGAACAAGAGAGTTAGGCTATAATTTTTTTTTTCCAACTTTATGTTCTGTTCTCTGATCTTTTTTGGTTGGACAGAGAGAAGGCTTCGGTTTGTGGCTGTCCTTTCTTTTCTCCTCCCCTCTTTTTCTCCCCTCTTTAATCTAACAAAAAAAAAAACAGATATAAAATGCTACCAAATGGACCTTAAGCTTTTATAATTTTATTTTTCTTGTACTAAATTTCCATTTCCAAGTCCAACACAGCAGATCGATCCATCAATTTTTGTTCACATATTTTCTACCCTTTGTCTATTAATTTTTTGTTATTCATTTTTTTTTGTGGACTAAAGCTTATTATAATGTGTGACGTTTTGGGATTGAGATTTATAATGACAAATTGTAATGATAATTATTCTATTTATATTTATTTGAGGTTTATTAATGCCTCTTTAGCTACTACTTTCTTATCTATCTTATAGATTTTTTTTTTTTCTTTTTTAACAGAGAAGTTTGTTATTTGTTGATTTTGCATTTTTTATAATAGTAGTCACAAGATGCGCCGTTCCAATGTGTCTAACATCCAAAAGCCTACTACTGGTACGTATTGTATTTTGTTTTTTTATAAGTTTATAATTCATTTAGCTGATTGATTAATTAATAATTTAATTTAACATGTATGTATAACAACAGGTAATGCACTGAGTAAACGCTCTCGTGTGCAAACTACTGATCAGCCATGCCCAAATGGATCCCGTTCTACTTTAGGTAATTCTTCAATTTTTGTTCTGCTACAACAATATTTATAGAAAGTTATATTTAACTTATATTTATTTGACTCATATTGATTAATTTAACATGTGTGTGTAATAACAGGTAGTGCAATGAGTAAACGCTCTCGTGTGCAAACTACTAATCAGCCATACGAAAATTCTGTAGAAGATGGACTCAATTCTGCTATTGGTACCACTACAGAACGAACTACTGCTGGTAAGTAGTATTGTAGTCTTCTTGAATTCAATTTTCATCACTTTAATTATTTATGTACTAAGAAGTATAGGGAAAAGAGAGCGAAATGCAATTTTGTTTTCATGAATTGCAAATTAGAAGGGTATACCTAAATTATATGTATAATGACAGGGGTCAGAATTAGTTCACGTCTTCAGCATCAAACTGCTAATGATCAGCTATTGATAAATGTTACAACTGAAGAGCAAAATGATAATGTGATGTCAGCTAGTAATCAGACCCTCCTACAAGTATATACAATATTATATATATATTGTTATATTTTGAGAACTAAAATATTTGTGTACATTAATTAAGAATTATGTTAAAGGTCCAACAAAAAGGTGCGGGGAAAGACAAGAGGAGTGAATGTAGATAAAGTGCTTTCTCAATTGAATGCTAAAATACCTGTCACTCTGACCGGACAAAATGGTAGACCTACAGGCCCATATGTTGAAATGTTGGCTAATAAAATTGGTTTCACAGTTCGAAACCATGCCCCACTAAATGTTGAAAAATGGAAGAAGATTCCGAAAATTAAAGTGGATAAGTTGGTTAAAAGAATAACGGTGAGTGATGGTTTGTTTTTTTTGAAATGTAAGTTTACATTGATTGCTTTAATTAAATATTTTGTTTGACATGCAATTATTAATATGCAGAACAAGTTTGACATTCACATGTCTCTCCCTTGGGTCGAGAAATATGTAATTACAACATATCAGACTGTATTTTCTAATTTTCGTTATAAGCTGAAGAAACATTTTGAGAAATTTTCAACAATCGAGGAAGCAATTGAAAACAAACACGATGATGTCAAGACTCAGGAAGAATGAGAGTTTCTCTAGTGAAAAGTTTCAGTTACAATATTGTTTATTTTTTTAACTATTTTTCAACGCAGTTCACTTTTTTGTTATATTAGTTTTCTTTTTCATTCAGATTCCAACTAATTGTTTGATATTTCATAATATTTTTTAGATTCGTTCAGAGAAGAATGCTATAAATAGGTCAAAGTTGACACATCACCACAAAGCTAGGTCAAAATCATTTATGTCTCACCAAGAGCAAATTGTATATTTATAAATTTTGTTAATAAATTTATAGCTTCAATATATATTTGTAGATGTTAAAAGAATATGTTTGAATGCAATAGGGAGCACAGACTGGAGAGATGCAATGTGCAATTGATCGCTTTGAAACAGAATACAAAAGCACTAAAAAAGGTTGGGACTTGGGAGCAAAAGCAAAGTGGGTAAGTAACTTGTTAACGATGCATACGTATGGAAAAAAGTTCTATAATGTATATATTTTGACCATGACCATAGGTGAAATTAATATAAATTCCCTAAATATGATTAAATTGATCAGGTTGTAATTGAGAAATTGCATATCATATCCAACTGTATATATTTTTTATTGTAGGATGAAATGATTAAGATGTGAACTGAGACAACTAAACCTGATGGAACTCGGACAATGACAGATGATGAAATGTGTGCAAAAGTCCTCGGAGTCAAATCAGGCTACATCAAGGGTTGCGGTTTTGGCCCTAGACCTCCACCATCAAGAGTCTCACTCGTCGATAAATGAAATGTCTGAAAAGAACAAAGTGTTGCAAGAACAGCTTCAAGAGACCCAACACCTTGTAGGGACTCAACAACAAAGATTGATGCACAAAATGAGGTGATCCAAAGATTGGAGGAGCAAGCCAAAAAGTTTGAGGAGTTCATAGCTAACTTTTCCAGGCAACATCCATCAAGTTAGTATCTTTATTAGAGAACTTAAACATGGAGAAATAATTTTTTAGATCATCTTGATTTTGTTATTGGTTTTAGATTATTTTTGTTACTCCTTATGTTAGGAAACACTTTGATTGTTACTTTGGTTTTATTATTATGAGATTTATTGTTGGTTTGACTATTTCAATCAGTTTTAAATATTTTCATGCAATATGGTAGAGAACAATCTGTGACAAAACCATATGTATTGTCAACATTTTCCTCGTAATAAGCAATCAATTGTAACGAAAAAGAATTTTCTCATTATAAGCTATAGAATGTATAACGACAAAAATAAATTTCATCGCTATACAATACACAATTTATGACGACAAAAATAAATTTTCTCGTTAAAAATTATAATATGTACGACGATGAAAGTAAATTTCATCGCTATAGGTTATACAACTTACGACGATGAAAGTAAAATTCCTCGCTATAGACTATACAACTTACAACAACAAAAGTAAAATTCCTCGCTATAGACTATACAACATACAACGATAAAAGCAAATTTCCTTGCTATAGCAAATACAACCTACAACGACAAAAGTAAATTTCCTCGCTATAAACCTTATAACCTATATCGAAAAATGCAAAGTTCCTCGTCATTGAGTACCTTTAGCGAGGATTACACCATATATATAACCTATATCGACAAATGTAAATTTCGTAGTCATTGAGTACCTTTAGCGAGGAATAGTTTTCCTTCGTACAAGATACATATAAGGAAGAAAATAAATTTCCTCATTAAAGATTGCTTATAGTGAGGAAAGACTTTCTTGCCAAAAGATACCTACAACGACAAAAATGTTTTTTCAATTTTTTTATTATTTATAAATTCTAAATCTTTTACATATCATTAACGAGGAAATAACACTTTAGCGATGAAATTTATTTTATTGGGAAATATATTTAACAACTATTTTCTGGTCTTCAGAAATTTTTAGTGAGAAAAAAGTATGAGTTTAGGTGAGAAAAAAATTGTAGCTAAAGAATAACGGCGAGAAAAAAATATATTCATCGAGAAAAGGGATTGGTGAAGAAATAGTATTTTTCTCGCTGAAAATTTTCTTGACCACCCTACCGTGAGGAACTGGTGACCAAAATATTTTCCTCGCTAAAACACTACGGCGAGGAAATCTCAGTTTTCAGCGACAAATTTGTTCCTCGCAAATTAGCATTTCTGTTGTAGTGTAAGCCGATCACTCGACAACCAAAAATGGTTGATCCTTCTAGTTAATCTTTCACCCACTAGATACTAAGAGCTCTGAGGAAAATGCAGAACCACCTCACCGAACCCATCCTTTCTCCGAAGCTAAGACCCACAACGCATGCCCAGGGCTGCGCCCCCTTTTATGGCAAAGGATGCAATAAAAACCTCTTCTGCTCAAATGAGAAACACGACAGATATATAGCTAAAGCTGATAGAAAAAGATTTGGCCATTTAAATCTAAATAAGCTGGAGATGACGAGATCGATTATATATAGTATAGGTAAGCCATTCTTAATGCTTGAGACTTGGTAAATTAATAGTAAGAACACCAACAGTACTCCCAAGCAATTAACAGTAAGTAAATGGTGCAAAATATTGCAGGAACGATCTAGTCACCTGTCCTTTTGTCCAGGATCCAGAAAAAGGTTGTATGAAAAACTAAGTTGATGAAAAACTAATAAGTAAAAAGTACTAGTCGTGCTAAATCACATGGTTTACGGTCTATTTTGAATAAATAGTGTTAAAGTCAGCATCATTTGATGTGCATGGGTAGCAACACGACGTAAACAGCATGTTTAACACCGAGGATTAGAAATGGAAACGTGTTATGAGAAATACATGTATCAAACATGTTACATTGTGAATGGCTTGTCAACATCACGTGTTTCAATGAAGTCTTGGACACATATTGTTGTATATATACAGGAGCTAGCTAGGCTATAGCTTCAAAACTCGCGAGCGAATTACTATAGCAGAGAGAGCCTCCATAAAATTGAGTACTAAATCATGGCGGGCTTCTCCTTACTTTCTGCTGCTGCAAGAAGGTATACAGTACCTATATATATGGTTAGTTCTAGCTAGCTAGTAGAGACTATTTTGGCGCCATTCTTTTGTTTTGTGCATGCATGGGTCTAAATTAAACTGTTTGTGGATTAATACCGTAGGCTTGAAGGTAAGGTAGCACTGATCACCGGCGGAGCCAGTGGCATCGGAGAATCCACCGCCAGACTCTTCTCCAAACACGGCGCTAAAGTCGTGATAGCGGACATGCAAGACGACTTGGGTCGATCCGTTTGCAAAGACCTGAACCCTTCCTCGGCTACCTTCGTCCATTGCGATGTGACGAACGAAAAAGATGTCGAAAACGCCGTGAATACGGCCACCACCAAGTATGGAAAGCTAGACATTATGTTCAACAACGCCGGCATTGTCGGCATGGCCAAGCCGAACATCCTTGACAACGACAAGGCTGAGTTCGAACAGGTTCTCGGAGTGAACCTGGTTGGTGTGTTCTTGGGAATCAAGCAGGCGGCTCGAGTCATGATGGGAGCTAGAAAAGGGACCATTATCAACACAGCTAGCGTTTGTTCAACCATAGGGGGCTGCGCGTCGCATGCGTACACCAGTTCAAAGCATGGCGTCGAGGGGCTTACGAAGAACACGGCAGTGGAGCTCGGACAGTACGGAATACGTGTCAATTGTGTGTCGCCATATTTGGTGGCGACGCCGTTGGCCAAGGACTTCTTTAAGCTCGACGATAAGGGAGTTGGTGGTGTTTACTCGAACCTCAAAGGGGTGGTGCTGATCCCGGAAGATGTGGCGGAGGCTGTTCTTTACTTGGGGAGTGATGAGTCCAAGTATGTTAGTGGACATAATCTGGTAGTAGATGGAGGCTATACTATTGTCAACCCTAGGTTCTGTATGTTTGAGCAATCTTAATTGATTGTTTCTAGTCCAAGTTCATGGGACAATTGGATACAGTAAAAATGTGCTTGAAGTGTCAAATGTGCTTGATCTTTATTGTGATGACAAAGTAGCTGATGATATTGCTCATAATTTAGTTCTCCATAGACAAACATTGCAGTAGGAAAAGTACTTGATGTGACAGAGGAATAACGAGCTGCTATATACACTTACCAAAGCCCTTTTTAGTAAGATTTTCCATAACTCGCTAGGTAAGTTGGACATTTGAGATTTATATGCTCTAACTTGATGGAAAAATTAAGTAATTTGAATGCAATAGTATTCCTCTTTATTACTCTACAAACATTTAAAACTTTCATATGGTGTGGATTTTCCAAGTTTTCCTTTGGTAATTATCATAGACCATTGCAAACCCAGTCAACCTAATAATCCGCCTAAGCCGATCCTTCCACATTCCACAACAAAAAATGGTTGATCCTCCTAATCTTTTACCCACTAGATACCAAGAGCTCTGAGAAAAGTATAGAACTACCTCACCGAACCCATCCTTTCTCCGAAGCTTAGCCTGAAAAACAAGGTCCACAACGCATGACCGGGGCTGCGCGCTGATAGCTTTTGTAGATTTATGCAAAAGATGCAATAAAAAACCTCTTCTGCTCAAATGTGAAACACGACAGATATATAGCTAAGCTGATATAGAAAGATTTGGCCATTTAAATCTAAATGAAGTGGAGATTACGAGATCGATTATATATAGTATAGGTAAGCTATTCTTGGGACATTGGTAACTTAAAAGTAAGAACACCTACAATACTTCAAAGCAATTAGCAATTAGTAAATTGTGCAAAATATTGCAGCAAGAAAGCAACGATCTAGTCACCTTTTCGTCCAGGATCCAGAAAAACGTTGTATGAAATAATAAAATTAGTTTTGTCTCGTACCATAAAAACTTACAATTGAATATTATTAGTCACATGGTTTGCAGTCTATTTTAAATAATTAGTGTTAACGTCAGCATATTTGATGTGCATGGGTAGCAAACGACGTACAACTTTTATAACACGCAGATGTTAGCAGCAAAAAAGGTGGAAAATAAAAAGGACATGTATTACACATGTATTACAGCGGCATTCCAAATGGCATGTCCACATTTACAGATGACATTACAAATGGCATGAGAAATACATGTATTACACGTGACATTGCTGATGGCATGTCCTCATTTACGTGTCTCTTCAAACTATTGGACACACATAGTTGTTTATATATAGTAGCTGGGCTGTAGCTTCAAAACTCGATCGAATTAGTATAGCAGAGAGAGAGAGAGATTCCATAAAATTTAGTACTAAACCATGGGGGGCTTCTCTTACCTCTCTACTGCTGCTAGAAGGTATACACTACCTATATATGTAGTTAATTCTAGCTAGCTAGTGTCGAGACTATAATTTTGGCGCCATTCTTTTGTTTTATGGATGCTGGAGACTAAATTTAACTGTCTACTTGTGGACTAATACTGTAGGCTTGAAGGTAAGGTAGCACTAATTATTGGCGGAGCCAGCGGCATCGGGGAATCCACCACAAGACTCTTCTCCAAATAAGGCCGACGTGCAAGACGACTTCCATGGGTCAATCCGTTTGCAAAGACCTGAACCCTTCCTCGACTACCTTCGTCCATTGCGACGTGACGAACAAAAAAGACATTGAAAACACGATGAACACGGCCACCACCAAGTATGGAAAGCTAGACATTATGTTCAACAATGCCGGCATCATCGAAGTGGCCAAACCGAACATCCTCGATAACAACAACGTCGAGTTCTGAAGTCAAGCCAAGCCCCAAATCACTCAAAGCCGCCTCCTCCCCGACTCCTTCACTCTTAAAGCAGTCAATCCCCATACCTTACTCAAAAATTTGATAAAATCATGAAGATTCCATAAGTTTTCTCAAGAATTTTGTTCTAAAGGAGGCTATTTGCAAAAATGGAGCAAGAAATAAATTCGATTTGAAGAAAAGGAGTTTAAGGTATGATCATGCTTTGATCAACTTTCCTTATTTTCTTTGGATGGTTTCGTGTTTCTTTGTTATGTGCAATTGGAATTGGAATTTGGATTTGTAATGCAATGTTTTATTCACTGCCCTGCAATATTATGAAACAGGGAAGGGGAGCCAAGAGTAGAACTCTGCAATATTTTTTTTTTTTTCTTTTCATTGTTTTGGCTGTATGATGTCACTGTTTGATGATAGGTTCATTCCCTACTAGGAGAAAATTATCATTAAAGGGGCACTTCTTCTGTAATTGGAATTGAACATGAACTATTTTCAATGGTACTGTGAAGCAGATCGAAACTGATTGTTGAAAGCTTAACTGCTGGTTTGATCCTAATTCCTGTTGAGTCTGGGTTCCTCAACACCTACTCATGAATTTTAGGAGTTAAATCAGATGATCAAGTAGGGGAAGATAAATTAGATGATCGAACATACAGGTCAGTTTAGCTAAATTCTCTATCCTTCACCATTAATTGATTATTAGTTTGAAGTTTTAGCTGGATGAAACAAATTTACAGATATGTGGATTCTTATATATGACAACATATTGGACTTAACATGTTAAAGAAATCAAGAAAGCATGTCTGGCCCCGAATTTCAAACACAATAATAATATAGTTTCATCAAATACAAAGCATTGGCTGTGATAGTTCGGACATCAATACTAAATAGCTGTGAAATTTTTCCTTTAAACAAGGCAACCAAACGATGTTCCGAACCAATAATGTAAATACAGACTAGTTCTTTTAGTCATATATTACATTAAGCATGTTTACAAATTAAATTGAAACATCAATTCAGTAAGTAACAACACACACTACACTCATTACACAGCGGAAGACTAACAAGTTTGTACTACAATTAGGTAGTAAACCTACCACTGCAATAGCAAGGAAGTTCTACAACTTCAACCACGCTCACCCTAACCTACAAGATAACCCCTACACTATGGAATAATGCACCGGGTTGCCATACAACAAACCCGGTAAGTTTATGAAAGCTCGTATGAGTAACTCAAAACAACAACAGAAATAACTCACACAATCACGGGAAAAACTCACACGTTCCAATTAAGGAAAACAACTCACACTTTGATCCTTAAAACACGAAATAAAGGAGAACAACTCACACTTTAATTTCTTTCAACACGAAATAAAGAAGCTTCAACACGAAAAAAAGAAAGCAACTCACACCTTGATTTCTTTCAAATCGTAAATAAGGAAAGCAATTCACACATTGATTCCTTTCAAATCGTTAATAAGGAAAACAACTCACACCTTGGTTCCTTAAAAACATAAACTCATGAGTTAGATAACCTCGCTACGTTAGCCCATGAATTTCGCTGGCGGATAGACTAGAGCTCTAACTGAAATCATAACCATTCATTCGGCCAAAGACGTGATTACTCGATATACTGCCAAAAGTCAACTTGTGACATTGAATCCTTGGGCCTTTCGGTGCCTCGGAATAAAACATTTAAAGAAGTTGCACAGGACTCAAAATGTTATACAAATCTCAATGCTTTTCAAAACAATATAAATCAACATTTCCACAATCATTTGTTTTCCGAAAAGCCACAACACATAACAATAAAAGGAATCATTCAAGCATATTGTTTTCATCAACCCACAAATCCACCAAAAAATATATTTTCACGTAAATATATATACGTAGTCATTCGCTCAAAAATACCTACTAATACCAACTATAGTTCACAATCGAAAACTCGAGAAAATCATTCTTATACCTAAACTCATTTTCCTACTTGTGAACCGCAGTCCTATGAACCGTAGTCGATCAAGTTCATATCATTTCAAACAAATATTCTTTTCGAAAGCTATTCAAAATTAACCAATTAATTCTAGATAATAAGTAAATCCGTTCATAAATGAACATTGTGAGATTACTCACCTCAGAATCCTACTACGTCTTCTATACAGAACCGAACTAACTCTTACCCAACATGTAATAACCACAATTTCCATTTTAATTTCATGTAATTGTGTGGAACGAATATTGTACAATTTCATGAATGTTGCTTGAAATATTTCATTTTTAGAATTATCGAAGTTCCGAAACAATTGTTTTAACGAAAAGCTCGAAATGTTCGATTCAAGAAATCGACTTTTTATACGTGCAAAATTTGGGAAAACTTCATTCATGAAAGTTCTAGAGCTCGTCGATATGAGTCTGACATATGCGGAACACAAAGATCGGATTTTTTTTTTATTTAGTTATCGCATTTAGAAGAAATTTCCAAAACGGGTATATAAAGAAAAAACCCTAATTTTTTTTGGAAACTTTCCTTTTTCTCCCGGCCTCCTTCCTCTTTTGGAAACTGTTCATCTTCGTTCTCTCTCTCGCGCGATCGAAACGGGAAACAGAGCACGGCTTCACCGAGCTCTCCCTCCCTCCTCCGTCCACCTCTCGACCCCGAACCACGTCCCACTGCACTGCCTCGACCTTGCTCAGCTGCCAGAGGCAGCCTTGCTCCGCAACAAGATCAGCAACGGCGGCGGGAAGCTCCGACCGGTTTAAGCTTGATTTTGTTCCAATCATGATATCTCGACCTACAAGCCATCAATCCTTGCCAAACTTCATCCTCAAGGTCGCCTCGACCTCCTGAAGCTCCTAGAAGCAACCTTGCATGGCAACGTGGCCTGTGGTGGAGGCTGGAAGCTAGCCCCGTTTTGGATCGAACGGAACTTTCGATCCGGATATCTCGAGTTGTAGAGCTTCGTTTCGAGTGATTCTTAAGCTGGGGAGCTCGCCTTGAGTTGTTGAACAACTTCCAGAAGGAATCAAAGCCATTGGTGGAAGTTTTTACGTCGAACTCAAGCTCGCCAGATTCTGAAAATTTTCCGGCCACCATGATTATTTTGTTACTTTTCGACCTCTTCCCTTTATTTTCTGATCTTGAGCTAGTTATGAAAAATGTTCAGCATGTTAAAATGAAGAAGAGCAGCTTGTACCCGACACCATTAGTGGTGGTCGGCGGCGGCTCTACCATTAACTCCGGTGGCCCTTTTCGGCCACCTTCGAGAGTCACAAATATAGTTTCTGCACATTTTAAGATTCTACATTTTAATACGACCATTTTGACATAGTATACGCATTTTTCAGATATCGTATGATTTAGTTATGAATTTTTATATTTCGATTGATTTCGATCGTTAGATTTGTGATCTGTGAAGTTAGGACCGTCCGATGGACTTGTAGTTTTAATATGATGATCATATGACTGTCCCAGTGGCTTTTTGTGGTCATGAGCAAAGATCCAACCTTTGGATCTTCGTATAATTTCAAATCGATGATTAGGGAGGTGATTCGTGAGAAGTCGTCCACCGGATTTTCGTTTAATTTAGAATCCGACCGTTGGATGGTAGTTTAAGTATGTTTTGGAATTATTGGCTAAATTCAAGTCACATTTGATTAAGTGATTGACGGTTTTAGTTGGGTGAGCGGGTTCGGTGTGATTTGTATTTAAATTGTAGATGCAGCGGGAGTTTCGAGGTGAGTAAAACTCACGTGGTTCATATTACGAACCGAGTGCTTTTAATTTGTTTATTTTGTCGTAATTGTGTGAAAAATATTTATGGATTGAATATTTGTTTTTAAAATCACATGAACTTGATCAACTACGGTCCATAGGTAAGTAAAATGAATTTTAATTATACAAATGAATTTCACGATTTTCTTGTGTGAACTATAGATGGTATTAGTGGTCATCCCTGAGTGGATGATTATGTGTGTATATATATATATATATATTTACATGGAATATATATATTGGGTGGTGTGTTGTTAAGTGATTATATGATTGAGTTGGAATGATGATTGTATTATATTTCAAATGCTTAAATTTCATAATAATATTGTGTATTTTGGATGGGTTGATGTCATTGTGTGAAACATATTGTTGTGCTCGTTTATGGATTTAGGGTCCACGTTATGACTGGTATAGGGGAATCAGACGCTCTAATCCTAGGTGGATGACAGGATACGATTGGTTGAGTGAATTGGATGCCACAATCCTTGTCGGGTAATGAGGCTAGATTAAGTACTAGTATCGGGCGTTCTAAATATGTATATATATATATATATATATATATATTGATGAAATACGATAACGATAAATATGTCGGATGCCATAACTTGGGCCAGGTGACGGGCTACGATTCAGTTAGAGCTCTACTCTTTCAAACACCGTATTTTTATAAATACGATTTCGGGGTTTTGAGAAGAAAGATGTTAGTGTAGGTTTCGTGTTGAATTGTTGATTTGGTGATTGATTGTTGAGATCGTGGTTTCTTTGTAGACGTGGGAATTGTTGGATGTTCGCTTGGGTGAAAATAAATATGACTTAATTAAATAACCGTTTCTTCTTTTACTCATACGAGCTTTCAAAAGCTTACCGGGTTTTGTGTTGTTGCAATCCCCGTATACTATTCAAATGGTGTAACGGATATTCCTGTAGGTTAGGATAACCAGGGAGGCGACCGTGCTGTTTAGGAGTTGCATCATTTATTTGTTTATCATTTGAGTTGTGAGGTTTGTTATACTCATTTAGAGTTTTACAATTTAATTTTTGAGTGAGTTGTAATAATTAACCGAGACTAAATTCGGGATTTGAAATTAACTTCGTGTGGTGGGGTTGTTAAGAAAATGAAATTTTCAGGCTGATTATTTTTAAGTTGTGGTAATTCATGTTTCGGATTTTGAATTTTGATTCTAAAATTCGGGGCGTGACAGTTTGGTATCAAAACGTAAGGTACATATTTGGTGATATGTCAATACTTTTCGAGTGATGGTCCGTCTATAGCGGATCCCCATTGTGTGCTCTTTAGTATTGACAAAGTCATTGGGTATGTGAAAGCGTTAGGTTGGCTAGGAACGTTAGCATGTCATAAGAACTTTAGGCGTTGTCTTGTATGCTTAGTTACTTGGTTAATATGGACTTGCATTTGACTTACGCCATGTTTAAGTGTTATGCGTGTATTAACCAAGTATGCCCTGCTTAATAGGTAATGGAGATTGAGGGGAACGAAGCTAGAGGTCGAGGTAGAGGCAGACCTCGTGGTAGGAGTAGAGGCCTCGGTAGGGGTAGGGCCCCTCCGGTTAATGATGCATATGAGGTGGAGGTAAAGACACCTTATGATGATCAGTATATTCTGCCCATGGGCATGGTTAATGATCCTGCTTGCTTGTTAGTGCTAGCGAAGAAAATTAACCACTTGGGAGCAACCAAGTTTGGGGGAAGCACTGATCATATGGTTGCAGATCGATGGATTGAGGATTTGCAGACCTACTTTGATTTGTTTTACTGCAGTGAGATTGATAAGAGAAAGCTAGCCGCTTTCATGCTGAAGGATGAGGCTAGAGTGTGATGGAATGTCACACAGAGGAGTATTAAATATCTACCTTGACATGGGACGGCTTCGAAAGGTTGTTCAGAGAGAAGTACTTTCCAGCTATTGTGAAAGAAAGGTTGGAACAGGAATTCCTCGCACTTGTATAGGGGAAGATGACCGTGATTGAGTACGATGCAGAGTTCTCCAGGCTGTACAAGTATGTGAAGCAGATGGATGATGAAGACTTGCCTAAGAAGTTTCAGCGACGGTTGAGCCTTTCAATTGAGCGTGATGTGGCCACCTTAGAGCTGAAGACGAAGAGGGAAATCTTGGCTGAGGCACATATCATTGAGCAGCATAACCTGATTCGTAGAGAGAAGGAGTCAGCTGAGAGAGACTTCCACGGCAAGGGAAAGGCAATGGCAGGAAGCAGTAGGTCCAGAGACTTCAGGGGCGGTTTTTGGAAGAAATAGAAGACTCAGTTCCAGCATCATGCCCCAGCTAGGGCAACAATAGCTCCGGTCGGTCCGCCGGTCACTGCAAAAATCGAGAAGGATCGGCCGAGAAGTTGCCGAAAAAGTGGATTTCCAACCGATCGATCCGCCGTCACTATTCACATCTTCAATCTCCTTCTGGGTTGCTCCACCGGTGAAATTGACGCCAAAGGTCGACGGAGGAGACTAAGTCGAGTCGGTCTGGATCGGGTACGCGGTAGTTGGTGGCCGGAATCAGATTTGGAGCCGAGTCGGGTCAGACGATTTCCGTCAGGTCTAAGGAGAGAGAACAGAGAGAAGTCGGGGAAGGAAAATGAGAAAATTGAAAATTTTGGGATTTATGAAAAAATATCAAAATTTTACCTAGTTACAGAATTTTCACAAATTTTCAATCGCTCATAATTTTCTCAAATGAACTTCGATTTTCGCGTTCCACATATCCAAGAACTCGTGTTGCACTCTACAACTTTCGTGAAAGAAGTTTTTAGATAATCTTAACGTATAAAAAGTCAAACTTCGTACCCCCCGTAAATCCACACTTCGTGAATAATTATTCGTCCGAAAATAAATCCACTTCATCCTCGAACTACAAAATCGTACCAAACACCACTAATTTAATTATGGAAAATCCTCAAAAAATAGTAACAAATTTTCGGGGTATTACAAAGCAGCACTGTGATTATGTTTTTTATGCATACATGTTCTATATATAAAACTAGTTCTATACATAAATACAGCTAATTTATACGTAAGGCTTACAGCGTAAGCAAGGCATTGTGATTATGTTTTTTATGCATATATGTTCTATATATAAGACTAGTTCTATACATAAATACAGCTAATTTATACGTAAGGCGTAAGCCTTACGTCTCAAGGCGAACGCCTTACCGAAGCTCTCCCGAAGACGCCTCAGCCTTTTAAAACATTGGTTTTGTTACCTTGAAAGCCTTTTTTATTAATACTTTAATAGTAATGTTCTTTTAATTTCATCAGAGCTTGTCTTTGCTCTTGTGCTCTGAAAGTGTACTTCCTGTCCTCTAGTTCATTGTAGTGTTGTTTTCAGTAATAAAACTTCTAGTGTTGTTTTACTGATAAAACATCAATTTCTTGTCCAAAAAAGAAGAAAAAGAAAACAAGACTAAAAGTGGTGTTCCTATAATGATTTCAACATAAGTAACAGACGCATCTGAACATAGTTCTCTTATTGAGTTGGTTGGTTGATGTTGTTAAGTGTGAATTATAGCTTCATTTGAAAAGATGATGTGTAGGCTTGTATACATCATTTGGACATAAAGCTTTTCTAGTCTATGAATTGTCTAACACCATATTGCCACTATGCAAATAACTCAATCAGACAACAGACATCAAACAACCGAAGCAAATTTTCTGTTATCCTAATTTTTTAGATGACAAACAAATCTAATTTTGTTGTTTCAATACCCATCGAAACACATTTTTATCATTTTGAATAAATGGATGATATTCAAATAACATTTTTATAAGGGGTGGGCATATGTCAGATATTCAAATAACATTTTTATAAGGGATGGGCATATGTCAGATATTCAAATAACATTTTTATAAGGGGTGGGCATATGTCAGATATTCAAATAACATTTTTATAAGAGGAGGGCATATGTCAGGCCAGTTCAGTTTGAAGCCCAAACCGTTTCCGACCCGAAGTAGTCAGTCGGCCCCAATTTCAAACCGACAACCGAGTAACAAATGATTGGGCTCAGTTTTTGGTTGGGCCGAATTTTCGGATCGGCCTAGTTCGGTTTTGGTTAGGAAGAAACTGAAAGTTTTGGCTCATTTTTCCTTTTTAATTGCCTTAATTTTTCGGAACAATTTGAAGGCCCAAGTTTTACGCCTTTACGTTTTACGATTTTACCTGCTTTTTCGGCCCAATTTGAAGCCATTTTCAAGCCCAATTTTGTATTTAGCAAAAGTATCGAAAGAACAAACAAATACCATACCAGTTTTCTAACATTCGTATTTTCTTTTTTGTTCCAAAGTGAAATTCATGAACTATATCGTGAGATTCATGAATCGGTATTTCCTCAGCTTAATAGCTCAGATTTGTCGATTATTATTTTCTGAGCTTATTAGCCCAAATTTGCAGACTATTATAAACAATAAATCATTTAATCTGGCCAAGTGCTCCGATTTGGAATCTGTAGGTTAACATCACCATCGCCTACATATTTCTTGGCAAAGGTTTTATTAATTCTCTGCAAACATCATAAAAACAACGTAAATAATCAGTTATAATAATTTCAATCCAGTCAAATATGCAAGCAACTAATTTCTCTAACAAAAAAAAACAAAAACCTCTCGGATCTAAATAGTTTGTTCTGAACCCATGCAATCTAAAGGGAGGCAGATGCTTACAAACCCATATCTCACCATTACGTACTGATCGAATCTAAAGTATCAAAATTGAAAGAGAAATAGCAGATCGATGAACACGATTAATCTATAATAATTTCCATGAATCCAAAACATGAAGCGAAAAGAAAAACTGAAAGAGATCAAATCTATGAACATGAAACTTATGAAAGAATGACAGTATAACAGAGATGTACCTGTGGATACGAGAGGTTGCGGTGGATGACGTAGTGGACGCGGTGGACCTCATGTTGACAGCGTGAGATAGAAGAGGGTGCGAGAGAAAATGGAGAGAGAGGGCTGAGAGTTTGAGAAAAGAGAGAGAAGCGGCTGAGACGGCTAGAGAGAGGGATGAGGTGAGGAAATGAGAAAAGCTTCTAGGGTTGTTAGCTTTTATAGTAGGTGTTAAGATCGTGTGTGGTAAGGTGCACCCGAAATAGGCCGTACCCACTTAAAATTCAACAGCACATTAAAAAAGTATAAGATATTTTTAATCCGGGCGGTTAGGTTTTCTCCGGTCGGTTTAAGTGACAAAATCGGGTCAAAACCGAAAAAATCCGATTCAGTTTAGTAAATATTGTTTTCTGTGTTTTTTGCAAGCGGTTCGGTTAACGAACCGGAATTCAGGTCCGATTCGGCCGGTTTTAGAGTCTAAATCGGTTTTTTGCCCACCCCTAATTTTTATGTTGATAGCTGAAGATAGTGATGTACATGTAATTTCATTCCTCTGAAGACTCTTATTCACACTATGTTTTTATGTTGTTGGCTCAAGATAGAGATATACCCTATAATTTCATTTCCTCTAAAGTCTAAAAGCTAGTCTTATTCAAACAACAGTGATAAGAATTATTTGTTGTCTGAATATAGAAGACTGAAATTTTGAAATATTTCTCCCCCCTACTGGATAAAGGCATTTCCCTCTCAAAATGATCAAACCCTAGCTGAGTCAAAAGAGTGGTAACATTCAGACAACAAATTTAACAAAAATTATGTTGTCTGATTTAATACATGGAGAGTCAAATTTTTTAATTTTTGTTTTTTGCTTTTCCCTTTCATATCTCCTAATACTCTCTGTCTCTCACACTATCTCTCAAAACGTGTTCCTATCTCAGCCTTAGCCTCGATTCTCTCTCTCTCTCTCTCACTCTCTCTCTCTCTCAGCCTTAGCCTTGCCTCAAGCTCAAATATCCTCGATCTCTCAATAGATACGATTATAATTGAAAGGACTGAGGATGTAGAGAGGGGATGTTAGTAGCAAAGGAGATATCGCTCCATCCCTAGCATCTATCAATCCCGATGGCCAATTCGCTTTCTCCGACTCTAGGGATGGTGAACTTCGTCTCTGTTAGAAGATGTAAGCTTTCACCCTCTTCCCCTTCCCGCTCAAACCTCCATTCAAATCCAGTCCTCAGAAGAATTGTCTCCCATCGCTCCAGCCTTTGAGTTTGGTGAAAGGACTTGAATATTGGGCTTTGACATTTTTTGGGGATGTTTTGAATCTGCTTGAGAGGGAGAGATGGCAGTAAGTTCATAACTTTGCTTCCTTTTTTTTATTATTATTATTATTATTTTATATTTATGTTTCTTTTCTTTGGTTTTGAATGTTTGATTTTGATGTTTTCTTGTTGGTTGAGCCGTTGAGAATTCTAAATCATTATGGATAGGTTGAGAAAGGGTCTGGTTCTTTTCTTGATTGCCAAAATAGTATTATGTATGATTTTGTGTTCTCTTTTTGGATTGTGTCTACATCAGGAAGCTCTAGATTGGTTCTAGTATCAAGCTCACATGATGGCTCATGCAAGGTTTATTATCAAAATCATCTTAGCTTGTGCTTGTGACCATTGTGTCTTTCTCATTGATATATCTTGTTACTGACTATTCGGTATTCTAGGTTTGGGATTTAGGCTTGGGAAAGCTTCTGCAAGCTTAAGTTTATCGCACTTATTCTTAACCCAAGAGAGCAGCTCTTTTCTCTAGTAGTGTAGACGGAAGAATTTTCGTGAACCAACTCCAAATTGGACTGGAGGATGAGGACCCTTTGTTCGCTGTTGAAGATCAAGCAGTTATGCTAAAAGGACATAAGTAATGTATGGTGTTTATTGTTTCTCTAAATCATTGGACATGAAAATTATCCTTTTGTTTACATAAATCATTTGTATATCACTTTCAGTTTTGGTGAGAATATCTTATTAACAAATAGTTTCATACTAGTTCAACTTTGAAAGGTACATAAATTTGATCATGTTGTTCAGGTATTACTTAACAAAGCTATAACCTTCTGCTAATTTCATGGTGTAGATATATATGCACATTTATTTCAATAGTGCGGTGTTAAATCTTCAATAAGAGTCTCATTTTTCTCATTTTCATACATTACATAATTTGCTAAAATGGCCGCAATCCACAATCGATGCAGTGTATCTATTACTGCATTGACATTTTACCAATCGGGTCTGATATCTGCATATGAGGATTGCACCATCTGCATCGAGGATGTCACCACTTGGGCAATCATTCGTAGATTCAACCATCAAAAAAGTAAAAGTACCCTATATCTTTTGCTGTGTTTTGTTTCAATCCTGTTTCTTTTAAAGGTTAGAGTTGTCAAGCCCCGATTTTTAAGCACAAAGTAATAAATCAAATAAACAAACAAAACACAGGGCGCAATAAATCAAATATCGATCCTAAATACTAGGAAAAGTGTAAGTAAGTTTCGAACTCATAATGTCAATACAAGCTCATTCTTTAGAGTCATATATTACATTACATAAGTTTACGAATTAAATTGCGTTAACAAAATAATAAGTAAATGCTCCCTCAGAACTTGCTATAAACGGAAGTTTGAAAAATGTCAAAGCAACAAAATTAGCTTCCGAACACCTACAATTGCGATAGCAACACTTCTACGGCAACCACGATTACCCTAACCTACAAGGTCAACCCCTACATCATTGAATAGTGCACCGGATTGCAACAACAAACCCGGTAAACCTTTGACAGCTCGTATGAGTAAACTCCAACCAGAATAGTAAAGCAAAATAATAAGTCAAACAATTCGAACAATATGGTAATCCTTGTAGATGATTTAGTTCAGGTGATTACGTAAAGATAAAACAATATAAAGAAATATTAATCCCTGCATATACTTCGAAATCATAGTAATCTCTGCATATAGTTTAGTTCACGAGACTACATTAAAACCAATCAATTCAAAAAATCATAATCCCTGCATATAATTTAGTTCAGAAGATCACGAAAGAAAACCAACAATTCAATACTAGAAATCAATACACATTTATCCAATTATAACTCTAATCACCACAACATCAATATCAAAATTAATCACTCAACAACAATCCATTTCATTTACACAAAATCAACCACATCATTTACAGAAAATCATCACATAGATCATCACACAGATCACCACACTGGTTATCACAAAATATTGTTTCCTCATCTCCAACAACCTCGAAACAATAGGGAAACCAATTCCAAAATAATATGTTCTCATCTCAAAACCATCATCAGAATCGCACACATTTCAATCAAAGCTCAAATCGACAAAAACCTCTTTTCTTTCAAATTTCATTTGTTTTCCTCAACATTACATCGCACAACAAAAGTGAACAACACACCCAATTCCACAAGTATATATTTTTCACGTTAATATATATACATATATATGCATACACTGTTGCTTAAGAAATCATAGAGCATGATGATATTGAATCACGCTCTGTTGCAAAAAGTCAACAAAGAGCAGATTGGCCTAAATGGAAAAAAGCAATCCAGGCAGAACTAGATTCTCTGGCAAAGAGACAGCTATTTGGTCCGGTAGTGCAAACCCCGCCAAGTGTAAAGCCTGTAGGACATAAATGGGTCTTCGTCAGAAAGCGTAATGAGAAGAATGAAGTCTTGAGGTATAAGGCTCGCCTTAGCGCAAGGTTACTCACAATGCCCTGGAATTGACTACGAGGAGACATGCTCTTCTGTAATGGATGTTATAACGTTCTGATACTTAGTTAGCTTGGTAGTTTCCGAAGGACTAGAAATGTAGCTCATGGATGTGGTTACTGCATATCTCTATGGGGATCTTGATTCAGTGATATATATATATATATATATATATATATATATATATATGAAAGTGCCTGATGGCCTTACAATGCCCAAGTCAAGTGACTCTAAACTACGGAGTGATTTTGCAATTAAGTTGAAACGCTCACTTTACGGATTGAAACAATCTGGGGGGATCTGGTATACCCGTCTAAACGACTACTTGATTAGGAAGGGATATAAAAATGATGAATTATGCCCCTGCGTATTCATAAAGAAAACAAGTTCTAAATTTGCAACTGTAGCATGTCGATGATATGAACATAATAGGTACTTTTGATGAAATAAGAGAAACCGCGAGCTACTTGAAATCCGAATTTGAGATGAAGGATCTTGGGAAAACTCGATTCTGTCTAGACTTTGAACTAGAACACTAAGTTTGTGGAATACTGATCCACTAGTTTGCGTATGTCCAAAAGATGGTTAGGCAATTTAACATGGACAAAGCGCATTCTACTAGCACTCCCATGATCGGTCGAAGTTTGGATGCAAAGAAATATCCATTTTGTCCAAAGGAAGATGACGAAGAGGTGGTGGGAGCTGAAATTCCCTATCTAAGTGCAATAAGCGCATTATTATACTTAGTCCAATGTACTCGACTAGAAATTGCATTCTCAGTGAACTTGTTAGCTAGATTTAGCTCATCACCAACGCAACGTCACTGGAATTGTATCAGGAACATCTTCTGATACCTAAAAGGAACCATTGACTTGGGACTATTCTTTCCCTATAAAGAGACAAGAGGGACCGTAAATGGAACTGCAATCCCTAAAGGAAGTGTTGATGGCGAAAGCGCCACTCACTACACCGAAACTCTAAATGATGTTTTGGTTGGTTTTGCTGATACTGGGTTCCTCTCTGACCCACATAAAGGTCGTTCTTAAACTGGTTATGTATTTACCATTGGAAACACGGCGATATCTTGGAGATCAACCAAGCAAACCCTTGTGGCTACCTCCTCGAACCACTCAAAGATCATTGCTCTACATGAGGCGATTCATGAGTGTATATGGTTAAGAGCTATCATTACATATATTCGAGGGACTAGTGGTTTGAGTTCTATCACTGAAGAGCCTACTTGCATTTATGAAGATAATGCAGCTTGCATCGAACATATGAAGTTAGGATATATCAAGGGTGATAATACAAAACACATATCGCCAAAGTTTTTCTACAATAAGCAACAACAGCCCCTCCTCAAGATTCAAGTGAATCAAGTAAGGTCGGAGGAGAATGTGGCAGACTTGTTCACCAAATCATTGTCTAAGGCCACATTTGAGAAACATGTGAAAAGCATAGGGATGCGAAGACTTTCCAAGCTCCATTGATCAATGTAAGGATCAAGGGGAGGTGTAGACGTCAGGGGGAGTCTAACACCCACATGTCATCATCAAATGTGAAAGGTGCATTGTGCTCTTTTCATTTGATTAAGGTGTATTTTTTGTCCCACAAGGTTTTTATTATTACCTGGCAAGGTTTTTAGTGAGGCAACAACTCATGCACCATTTCTTCTTTGACTTGACACAAAGGGGAGTGTTAAAGGAAAAGCACATTATGTGCCTTCGTCAAAGTGACTGACGGAGAGTGAATCAAGTAATTAGAGATTACCATCCATCAGCATCAATTACAGATCAATCAGCATTTAATGTCATCATTGTAATCGATACTTCCGTTGTAATTCTCTCCATATGTAAAGGGACTATGAAATGAAATGAGTAGACCAATTCCGATTTTATTTTACTTTTACACTAATAAACATATTATTGCCCTCTAGTAATATTATTATTGCCTCTCAATAATCTTACTATTGCTAACCAAATTATAATAAAAAAAGGGAAAATGTCCTTTTTCTCGGTAAGTGACAAGTCTCACTCCCTAGCTCTCTCACTTTTAGATTAAAAATCTTATAAGTGCATGATCAAGTTACTTGTTTTAACAAAGGATCAAAAGAACATAACAGAAAAAAAAAATACCGAGTTCGCTAGTCTCCGGAGAAAAGAAAAGTAATTGATTTCCTTTCCTATAAGACGAATAACCAAAAACAAATTGAAACCTAGAGCATGTGAGATTAGTAGGGAAGGAGAGAGGGTCGCACGGTTGGTATCGTGCCCCAACACGACGTCATTTTATTGCTTAAAACCCACCACCGATGCAGAAGAAGAACTGTCTCCGAACCTTCGCGATCATGGCCACTAACCCCGACAAGCTCGTCAAGGGCGTTGTTCACCGGAAACCCCATCTGTCTTCATTAAAACCCTCATCATCATCATCGGAAGCCACTCGAACCTTACAGAGACGGCGCACACCTTAATCCTCATATGGTTCTGCAGAATCTGATTCAGATCCTCTCAGTTCAAATCTGATCACTGCCGAAGGTTAACCTTCTCCGAAAGTCACCAAAAACTATGGACTCACCGCTTCTTCATCACCGCCAACCCCACTGAGATGTTGCCGGCACCAGCGGAAATTGAAATCAGAGGGGGATATGTGAGAGCGAGGGGCCGTTTTCGGCGTCCATGATAGGAGAAGAAAGAGAGTGGCGTGCTTGTAGTTTGATAATTGAATTTTGGCTAAAATCGTCTTTAGCTGTTAAATGGGTAAGTGGGAAAAAAAAACTTGTTAGTGGAGTAAGGCTGTGTTTGGGGTAGCTTTTCAGCTCCTGTGCTTATAAGCCCAGTTCAAATTGGAGTTTGGTAACTGAGCTTCCTGGCAGCTTTTTTCAGAAGCTACTGTGGCTTCCTTAGATAAGCAGAAGCTGAAGAATGCAGCTTCCAGAAGCCAGAAGCCACCGAAATTTACTGTAGATTAATGAAACCTCCAGAATGTCAAAAATTGTCCTTCCAAGCTGAAACAATTTCAGCTCAACCGTTTTCATTAACCCTACGCGGCATCTCTCCTTCGTCATTGTTCCCCATCTCTCTCCCTCATCACACCCAAACACCACAGTTCAACAAATCTATCAAGGGTACCCAGAAGTACAGAACCTCAATTTTACCTTCTGGGGTAGAATTTGCATATGAAACTTTCGATGACGAAGAACACAATTGCCAGAGATAGCCTAGTCGACACCGAGTTGATCAACTCCGTCCTACAAGCTCGACCGGTAATGGAGTTCGACGTTTGCAACCCAGCAAGATCGTGGCTTTCTACTCCAATTGTGGCCAGCTTCCTCCTACTGATGCAGCCAAGCCAAAATGAAGCCGAGAAGAGCTCGGAAAGCTGCCGGCGTCGAGGAACCGCGACGGAGGCAGAAGCAACCCAGAAACAAATTCGTCAAAACTTGATTAAATCGGAAAACTAATCATACTAGGGTGTTGAGCATGACGAGGAGGTGGGTTTCCATACCAAATTCAGCTTAATCGGTCGCCGGAAGTTGCAGTGGTGGTCGCAGAAAGTTCGGGGCTTCTCATCGTCGATTCTCTGTCTCGGTTCAATGCATGGAAGATCTAAGGACAGGGGGCTGCTGGCGACGGCGAGACGAAGATGATGGTGTATGAGCGCCGACCGGAGGTGACCTGACGGTGGAGCGCCAGCCGGGTTGCGGTGCGTCTCGGGCCAGAGAACTCTGGTTCTCTCCCTCACTTGATCCTTCTGGTGTTCCCACTGATCAAGGCTCATATATATAGATTGGTGCAATTAACAATGGACGACCCTGATCAAGCAGTGGAGGAAATGGATGGCCAGGATTGCTCCACGTTTTCGATTTCTTGAATTAATTTCTAAATTTCACAACTTTGAAAAATCACGAGAAATAGCCCGAGTATCCGAATAATTCTCCGAAAATTTTTGGTTACTTGATGCGAACTACAAACCAATTGTTATGAATGTTACTAATATATTTGTATAAATTATTTTTAAATATAAGTTATTTTTAAAATTGTCAAATATTAATCATTTGATAACCATAATTTATAAAAAATGAAATTTATACAAATATTAATCATTTATCAAATAATTAATGCAAAATAATCTCTAATGTCTAATTTGGTCATTCCACAAATAAAAAGCACAAGCCAGTTTAGTTTACCAAACACTTTATCACTGCTTTTACCACTGACAGCACTTCTAAAAAGCCAGTTTACCAAACACTCAGCAACTTTGCTTTTCAGCCACTTATTCTCAGAAATAAGCTGAAGCCAGCTTTTCTGAAAAGCACAGCCGTACCAAACTTACCCTAAATGGGATCATATTATGTTAAATTTTGGCATTTGGCCAAGATCCCTTTTCTTTTTTTGGGTTAGAATTGAAGAGGCCAAACAAAGCAGCAGTGAAAATCATATATGAATCACAAAGCTAGCTTCTTTATCATAATATTAACCCAAAAAAAAATGTAAAGACATTAGCTTTATATCAAAATTAGCTTGATGATGTTTTAAAAGTATATACTTGAAACAACCCAGTTCAAACAAAGCAACACCAGCACAAACTATAATCCTACAAAACAACTCAATTCAAAAGTACTATGAATGCCAATGAAAGCAAGAAAGATGGGCAAGTTATAAGCAACCCTAGTCTACAATCCAAACCACTCTCCCTGAGACTGTCAAACAACTTGATTTTCAAAGAATAGCCCTTATATCAACATATCGACACTCAAAAAAAGCCAAACCGGGGAAATCCATCATTTTGAAGAACCACCATAATTAATCAAACTAGTTAGATCAATCATCAAGGAATTATTAAAAAGGTAAAATTCAACCAATTGGGAAATTCAAGATTCAATTTTGAAGAACCCCACAACCAATTACCAAGAAATTGAATAAGTTTACCTTAGTATTGGACTGGCCGGACTGGTGATTTCCCTAAGAGCTTCACATTCCCCTCTTCTTCTTCTCTTCCTCTGTGTGGGTGTAATCGTTCTATCACTCCCTCTCTCTACCTCTTTCTTTGTGCAGATCAAAGAAGCAGGTGTCCTTCTTCAAGGCAAACGTGCAGAGCGAAACCAAAACCAATTGGCACCATACAAAGCAGACATGTATGCAGATTACAGGCCATTCCGTAAAAAGCATGCAAGGCCAAGGGCAAAACAGGCACCGCACTATTCATAAGAAATATAAACTCGCAAATACATTGACCCTTTTCTCCCTACATAAAATAAACCACATGGACAAAAATGTCATTTTATTGATGATATGAACAGTACGTACTAGAAACAGTATAGGAGCTTTAGTATATAGGTAATTTTGGGAAGCAAATAAAGTACGTGGCAGACAAACAGTATGTTGACAACAATTTTTATGTTTTTTTTTTTTTCTGTTCTATCAATGCTAGCAACCTTTCTCATTCATTGCTTGCCACGGGGGGGGGGGGGGGTGTATTGTATTTGAATTTGTGTAGACTTTTTTTAAATGACAGACTTCTTGAAAAGTCCATAGACTCTTTAAAAAGTTGATAGACTTCTATTGATTTCTAAAAACCATTGATTTTAGCCATAGACTTTTTATTGATTTATGAAATCTATATACTTTTATTATGAATGACTTCTATAGATTTCCCAACACATAAAAAAAAATAAAAAATACAATCAATCCAACCCAAATGCAAAACAAGATAATAGCTTGTTGCATCTTCAGTGATCAAGTATTTTCTAGTAGACATTGACTCAAATGAATAATTATTACTCTGTCTAGCTAGTATGTTCTCATTCCTAATCTCCCAACTAACATAAAGATACAATATAAATCACTTGATATTTATAGTTAATTATTCTCATCAATATTGTTTTCGCCAATTAACATATATCATAACAAGATATTGGTCACTGTCTTTATATATATATATATATATATATATATTCAATCAATTGAAGTTCAATTTTTCAAACTTCATTTGAACCGTAAATATAAACTCAAATAAATGAGAATAACTAAGAAGACACAATCCAATATTTCATAGCAACACTATTCTAGGTTTTTGTGGTAGACCATAATATTTGGGTATTAGTGAACATGTTGGGTATCCAAAAACATTGATATTATAAACGATTAAAGAAAAGACCAAAAAAAAAAAAAAAACAAGAAAGAGAGATGATGGAAGATCAACCCTTTCCCCCGCAAAAAGAAAGTCTATCATAGACTTTTCCAAATCTCTGGTCTGGTGGCTGGAAAATTATTAGAGTTTGGTGTGTATAATTAACACTACTTGTAAAAATTAATAAAGTCTTTTAAAATTCTGATTTGGGGGTGCCTATTAATTATAGGCTTAAAAGATTAGATAAATCATTTGTATACTCCACTATTTGTAAAAATTAGATAATAAAATAGGCTTAAAAGAAAAATTTCAGTTTTCCTCTACACTCTTATTTATTTTCATCTACAGTAATTGTTATGTTTATCAATTTCCTCTTTTTTCTTTTTTCCATAAAAAGATTTTTTTTTCTTCTGTCCATTGACATAAGCATATATTCTCGTTTGTATTAACGATCGAACAACCCTTCTCGACCATTTGGAAATGGGCATCATAGGATTGACATGATTTGCTTTCTGTCGGTAGAATACAAGAATATGACCCCGTCGATCTGCTACCCTGGAGTTCTATGTACTTAACCATGTCAAACAACGAAGAATTCAAGACTGATTGTATGTGGTACTACACAAATAATGATAACAAAACACAATCCAAAGTGTTCCGGGTAATATATGTAAAGGGTGCAATTCATAAGCAACTTGGAAAGCTTCATTAAGGTCATGGTCTCTATCAACTAAATTAATTCTCCTGATGATCCCATGAAGTGGGAGGTGCTAGGAAGATATTAGCACTCTCCGGATCCTCAATGCCCTTCTATCATCTAAGTTGAAACTCCAATAACTATCACAAGAAAAATAAAAGCAACTCCCTCGTCTTGAGTGGAAACCAAGAAGCAGCGGTCTTTTCCCACGAACAAATTTGATCATTCAAATCTGCAAAATTTTCTGAGATGTCAAGCTTGAATGAATCTTAACATATTATAGAAGAACATTAATTCTTCAAGAATTAACAAATTTACAATCTTATCGTAGACCACAAATTTCCTTTTTTAGAGTTTTAGAATACAAAGACAAATTGAAGAAAGAACAATATTGTATCGATCATAGATTTAGATATTCCCATCAATCCTATTATCAAAATATATAGAACAGGAAAATAATTTTCAATTTCTATCGCCTAATGGAAGTTGATTTCATTTGGGATTTAGATAAGAGGCCGTGACCACTTACCCAATTTGAGCCTAAAAATTGCCCACTTACTCCACCAAGAAGTTTTTAATCCCTTTTATCCAATTTAAACATGAATGACAATGTTAACCTCATTTTAATTAACAAACCCCACAGACTCTCTCTCTATCTCGACTCCTCTCAGAGACTCTCTCTCTCTCTCTCTCTCCTCCTTCCTCGATCGAGTCGACTCAGCGAGTTGCAACCAGTGGACAACAACCACCATCCCTGCCGGACGAGGAATTGATGGCGATTGGCGAGACAGTGGTTCTGCATCGCCGGAAGAGGCGCTGATGAAGACCGAAATAGCCCAGTGTTTTCTGAGTAGGTGGTGAGGACCTCGAAGGTGATTGCCGCCTTCTCTTTCAAGGTGGTAGCCCGAGATTCGAAAACCTCCTTGCGCGACTCATCATTTGCGGCGGGGAGGGGCGAGACTGCTGAGGTGGCGTTTGATTGGTGGAGCACGCCAGATCTGAGTAGCAGGTCGAGGTCGCGGAGCTGGTTGGTGAGGGACGCGGTGGCCATGTCGAGGTCGTTCTGCATATAGAGCATCCCGCGGGTGAACAACCGGGGCTGAAGCATGAATTAACCTTCGCATCGGCTCAGGCGGAGGTCTCCTATTCTTTTGGCCGGACCCGGGCCAGGAAGGCCTAGACTGAGTTTCCGGTGAATTTGAACCGTAAGAGATTGAAGAAGGAGGTGATAAGCGAAGGTCACCAAAGATGAATTGAAGAATGGTGTTGTGGAGATGGCTATGGATAATGAGCAAAACGTTAGGGTCTGTTGGTAATGAAGATGAGGCTATGCAGAGGGGTGTTTTTTTTTTTTTTTTTTTGGTCTGATAGAGGAGAGAGATTTGGAAACCAATTTACTAATGAAGATAGAGTAAACTTTTATTGGCTTTTATTGGGGTCTATTGGGGGGCAATGATATGATTATTGAGGGCAATGATATAATTATTGAGGGTAAGAATATGATTATTGGAGGCAATATATGTTTTTTGGGGGGGCAATAATATGACTTTTGGGGAGCAATAATATATTCCTTAGGGGGCAATAATATGACTATTGGGGCAATAATATGATTACTGGTATTATAAGGGGGCAATAAAATCTGCCGCCAGAATCCGGTAGCCAGATTCGCCAGTCACCGGAGTCCGTGGTTGGTCACTGGTCACCGGAGTCCGGCAAAGTTTCCGATGACTTCTCTCTCTAAGTGACAAAGAATGAGAGGACAAAAATGTCCCAAAAATAAATAAAAAGGAATAAAAAAATTAAAAAATTAAAAACTTAATTGGGCATTAGAGAAATGATCTTGTAGAGTGTTTGAGTAAGTGACCAATCTCTTAGTGTTTGGATAAGTGGGGTTAATTAACCCCAAAATTGGGTAAATGATCATTTCCCCTTTAGATAATAGATGCACCAAACAACCTATTGTTCACAATCACATGTAATCATGGATTAAATAACAAAAAAGAGAAGAGAAAAAAACCTGAATATTTAGATTAATTAGTTGCCTTTGTTGTCTTTGAAAACCACAACTATTGCTCGTTGTTGCCTGTGAACCCAATGAAGAGAAAAGATGAGACTGGAGGATTCCTCGTCAATGGAAAGCCTTCAAGTTCGACAACAATTCAGAAAAGAAAAAAAAAATGACGTTGATAAATGTGAGATGAATGAAGAGTTTTAACAAGGATGAAATTAAATAGCAATATAGAGGGGAATAGAAAAGTTGTCTTTTAAGCCTATTAATTATCTGATTTTTATGGATAGTGGAATACAAGTGGCGAGTAATGAATGGAAAAGGTAGAAAGGAGGAGGTTGCTAGTATTCATCCGTTTTGAATTGTTAGGCTTTACCACAGAATGAATAAGAAGTGGAATTGTCTAGTTATCTTGTTTAAGAGCATCTTTAGTAATGTTGGTCATTTTTTAGTCAAATTTTAGTCAAAGTAGCTCAAAAGTCATTTTAGCTAGCTAATAAAATACACCTACATCAGCTGTCTCTATTTTAGCTAGCTATGTTATTTTTTCAACAAATAAAAAATAGTTTAAATGTATTTATAAATTACATATAACAACTTGAAAAAAATGTTTTAAATTATTTAAAAAAATAGAGAGTATTATCTCGCTCCCTATATTTAGTAGCGAGATAACTAAAAGTTAAAATAGAGAATCACTTAAGAGTTTGGTGTAGCTGTTAAGTTTACAAAAAAAGAAAAATTGCATTTTTAACAGACTCTCTAATAAGAGTTATTTGATTTTGTTGTTAGCGCGACTTGGAGACGAGACCAAGACGAGCAAGAATTAGATTTGCAATGGTTTATAATTATCACAAACTGTCATAAATTTATATTGCATGGATTTTTACGCCTTTTCTTTGGTAACTTTCACAGACCAGGGCACCCTAGTCGATCTAGTCTTGCATGAAACAAAAAAATGTATAGCCTCCCAATATTTCATGCACCGAAATCTAAGAGCACCTAGGAAAATAGAACCACAGGGAGTACAAACATAATAGCGAGCGGGAACCCTAGCGGCCATGTTCTTAGAAGGAGAAAACTCCTTTAAGTACAGATTTAAATGAAAACATGTTCCCATAAAATGAGGAACACAATGGGACATCTAAATCTGGCATATATAGATTAGATAGATCAATACTATAAGTTGATGTATATTTTCTTGTTCTTGTCACGCCCCGAATTTTATAATAACAATTCAAAATCCTCAACATGAAAATTTTTCTTTTCTTAACATACTCACCACACAAAATAAAATCAAACCGAATTTAGTCTCGGTTAATTATTACAACTCAAATCCAAACTGTAATGTAAAGCTCTAAATGAGCATACACACACCTCCCAACTAGATAAATAACAAACTGCTGTAACACCTAAGCAGCTCGGTCACCTCCCTGGTTATCCTGACCTGCAGGAATATCCGCTACACCATTGAATAGTGTACCGGGATTGCAACAACACAAAACCCGGTAAGCTTATGAAAGCTCGTATGAGTAAAAGAAGGAACTGTTACTTAATTTAATCTCATTTATTCCCACACACAGCAACACTCAATAATTTCCACATATGCAAATAATAACAATCTCAATCAACACCAACTCAATATATCAAGACAACCCAACTCACAACTTTCTCCACCACTCTCATCATCGTATTTATAAAAATACGGTACTTGACAGACTAGAGCTCTAACTGAATCGTAGCCCGTCACCTGGCCTAGGTTATGACATCCGACATATTTATCAATTATTGTATTTCATCAATATGTATACTTATATACATATTTAGAACGTCTAATAATTCCACATACTCAACCAATCGTATCTCATCATCCACACTAGGATTAGAGCGTCCGATTACCCACACCGGTCATTACGTTGACCCTAAACCCATAAATGAACCCAACATATAATATCACATACTGAAATCAACCCAACCAAGATACATCATATTATTATGGAATTATACAATTGTAATATAATCAACTCATCAATTCAACTCAATCATATCATCAATCAAACAATCCACTCATCAATATATATTTTCCACGTAAATATATATATACGTAATCATCCACTCATGAATGACCACTAATACCATCTATAGTTCACACAAGAAAATTATGAAATTCATTTGTATAGTTAAAACTCATTTTACTTACCTATGGACCGTGGTGATTCAAGTCCATGAAATTTTCAAACAAATATTTAATCTGCAAATATTTTTCACACAATTACCAAAAATAAATAAATTAAACTGCTCGGTTCGTAATATGAATTACGTGTGTTTTACTCACCTCGAAACTCCCGCTGCGTCTTCAATATAATTATAACTCACAATAATCCAAATGCTCGTCAACTCAAGCCGTCAAGTACCTAATCAAGTACGGTCTTTACTTAGCAACGAAGCATGAAATAAACCTAAATGATGATCCAACGGTCGGATTCTAAAATAATGACAATCTGACGGGCGGATTGAATTTAAATGATAATCCAACGGTTAGATCCTTACGGATTGCCCTTGGAAACATCCTATCAAAATTATACGAAAATCCGATGAACGGGTCTTCACTAATTGCCTCCCGAATCACTATTTTACAATTATACGAAGATCCAACGGTCGGATCTTCGCCCGTGACCACACAAGGTCATCGGGACAGTCATATGAACATCATATTAAAATTTAGAGTAAAACCGATGGTCTGATCTTTGTAAATCTCAAACCGAAGGTAAATTGTAAAACCGTAAATAGTAACGTCAAAACAGAAATTGACTATTTATCAACTTTTTCTAACATGACCAAGTTATATCTCAAAACGCTCGTATGGATGCATAGATCATCGTCCAGATAATAAAAACTCAAAATGTGGTCCGACGCGCCGCCACACGCGGCGGTCAGACGGTGGTCAACGCGGCGGTCAACGCCGGTCAACCACCTCCGATGCAAAAGTCGTCAACTACAAACTTCTTCAAAATGAAATTTTGAACAACTTTAATACCTGATTTTTTCAGAGATGAGGTCTGGATCGTCCTAGATCGGGCTTTGAAGTTGGATTAATCTCGGCCCTCTGATCAGTCTCCAGATCGAATCAGGGACGTCGAAATCTTCAACTCTTGATCTACCACTCTACACTCAAAATCGTGATGCAAGCCATATATGGGGATGATCAGAAGGAAGAGCACGTCACGAAAATGGGGAGGATCGGCCCGTGCACCGCCGGAAAAAATGGTTTTCCGGCCGGGTCGGGTTTGGGCTTCGGATAGAGGCTTCGATCCAGGCCTAGGAGCGGCGGCTGGGTGTGGTGACGGCGGGGATCGACCGGGCGTGAGGCGGCGAAGCGAACGGGGGCCGGGTCCGGTCGGGTCGGGTCGGCGGGTCTGCAGGCACAGTGACCAGGCCGAGAGAGAGACGGGGGCTGATGTGCAAAAATAGGATTTTTTCGTCCTTCACAACAAACTCAGATTTTTCCACTATTTATAGAAAAATTTCGATTTTCAAATATTCATAACTTATTCATACGAACTCCGAATAATACATTCCATATATGCACGGACTCGTATCGACGAGCTCTACAACTTTCATGAAGGAAGTTTTCCCAAATTTTGAACGTATAAAAAGTCGATTTTCACGACCCCCTAAATAACGTTCGTTTTCGAAAATAAAATCATTCGGAACCAATTTTCTCATCCCACGACAATCCAAATAATCCCAAATATCACAATTCAATTAATATAACAATTATTGAATTACATAACTTTATTGTATGAAAATCTGGGTCTTCACAGTCTACCCTCCTTAAAAGAATTTCGTCCCGAAATTCAAGCATGTTCGTCCATAAAAAGCTGAGGATATCTCTTCCTCATGTCAGACTCCAATTCCCATGATGCATCACTCTCATCATGATGACTCCACAACACCTTCACAAGATCAACCTCTTTCCTACGAAGTTTCTTTGTAGACCTATCCAAGATACGAACAGGTTCAACTACAAACGTCACATCCGGGTTCACTTCGATCGTACCGTGGTCAATCACGTGAGACTCGTCTCGAACATACTTCCTGAGCAGAGACACATGGAAGACGTTGTGCACACCCGACATGCTAACAGGTAAAGCAAGACGATATGCCAAGTTACCAACCCTTTCTAGAATCTCAAAGAGTCCAACATACCTCGGTGCGAGTTTCCCCTTCTTGCCAAATCTCACCACACCTTTCATTGGTAAGACTTTCAAGAACACATGATCACCTGTCTCAAACTCCAACGGTCTCCTCTTCAAGTCAGCATAACTCTTCTGTCTACTCTGAGCGGTTCGGATTCTGTCCCGAATAGTAGTGACCTTATCTGTAGTCTCCTGTACAATCTCAGGTCCGATGAGCCCTTTATCCCCTGCTTCCGCCCAACAGATAGGAGTCCTACATGGCCTACCATAAAGAGCCTCATATGGAGCCATACCGATACTAGAGTGATAACTGTTGTTGTAGGCAAACTCTACCAATGGCAGATGATCCGCCCAACTACCCTTAAAATCCAGAACACAAGCTCTAAGCATGTCCTCCATCACCTGATTCACTCTCTCAGTCTGTCCATCTGTTTGTGGGTGAAATGCAGTGCTCATAACAAGAGACGTACCAAATGCCTTATGGAACCTACGCCAGAATTCTGAAGTGAAACGAGCATCGCGATCAGATACAATCGTCACAGGCACTCCATGAAGCCTCACTATCTCGTTCACATATAACTTACACAATGCATCACCTGAGTACATTTTTGCCACCGGAAGGAAGTGTGCTGATTTAGTCAACCGGTCAACAATCACCCAAATCGAGTCATAACTTTGCCTGGATCTGGGCAATCCAGTCACAAAGTCCATAGAGATGTCTTCCCATTTCCAAACAGGAATCGATAAGGGGTTCAGCATTCCTGCTGGTCTCTGATGCTCTGCCTTCACCTGTTGACAGGTAAGACACTTCGACACGTGTTCCGCCACATCCCCCTTCATACCATACCACCAAAACTGCCTTCGTAGATCCATATACATTTTAGTACCTCCTGGATGTATAGTATATCGAGACTTATGTGCTTCCCGCATGATCTCCTCCCTGAGGTTATCAACACTCGGTACATACAATCTCCCTCGAAATCTCAACCCTCCATCAGCCCCAATCATCCACTCAGAAGGACCCTCCACATCCAGGTCAACAGTCATCTCAGAAAACCTCGCCTGAGCAAACTCATCAAGTGTCTGACCCTGAATGATCCTGGAGATCAAGGTGGGCTGTAAGGTGATACTACCGAGAAAGATTCCCCGTCCTTCTCCTGCGGGCATAAGGTCGAACTCAGATGCAGCTTCTAACATACGCCACTCCCGCACCATAATCGATGCCATTATTACCCGCGGTTTCCTACTCAAAGCATCCGCCACTACATTCGCCTTTCCGGGATGATACTCCAAGGTGAAATCATAGTCCTTAATGAGCTCCATCCATCTCCTCTGCCTCATGTTCAATTCCTTCTGGGAGAATAGATACTTCAAACTCTTGTAATCAGAAAAGAGTTCAAATTTCTCACCATAAAGATAGTGCCTCCAAATCTTCAAGGCAAACACCACAGCTGCTAGCTCTAGATCATGAGTAGGGTAATTCCGCTCATGTACCTTCAACTGTCTAGAACCATAAGCAACAACACTACCATTCTGCATCAACACACACCCCAAACCCTGATGAGATGCATCGCTGTAAATGACTAATCCACCACCACTAGTAGGAATAGTCAACACTGGAGCTGTAGTCAATCTAGTCTTCAGCTCAATGAAAGCCTTCTCACACACGTCCGACCATATGAACTGAGTGTCTTTCCTGGTCAATTTGGTCAAAGCCGAAGCAATACCAGAAAACCCTTCAATGAAGCGCCTGTAATACCCGGCCAATCCAAGGAAGCTAAGGATTTCTGTAACCGTAGTAGGGCGACTCCAACTCATCACTGCTTCAACCTTCGAAGGATCCACAGAAACTCCATCCTTCGGGACCACATGACCAAGGAACTTGACTTCACTTTGCCAGAAGTCGCACTTCTCGAACTTGGCAAATAGTTTCTGCTCTCTCAATGTCTGTAGCACTATCCGCAGATGCCTCTCATGCTCAGCTGACGACCTTGAATAAATCAAGATGTCGTCAACGAACACTACCACAAACTGATCCAAGTAAGGACTGAACGTACGGTTCATCAAGTCCATAAATGCTGCGGGGGCATTCGTGAGACCAAAAGGGATGACAAGAAACTCAAAATGTCCATACCTGGTCCTGAACGCCGTCTTTGGAATATCTTCCTCCTTCACCCTCAACTGGTGATATCCAGACCTCAAGTCAATCTTCGAGAATACAGTAGCTTCTCTAAGCTGATCGAACAAGTCATCAATCCTAGGTAAAGGGTACCTATTCTTGATGGTCACCTTGTTCAACTGTCGATAATCCACACATAGACGAAGTGAACTATCATTCTTCTTCACAAACAACACTGGTGCGCCCTAAGGAGACACACTTGCCTGAATGAACCCTTGTGCAAGTAAGCCCTCAATCTGAATCTTCAACTCCTGAAGTTCAGCTGGAGCCATTCGAAAGGGTGCTTTCGACACAGGTGAAGTACCTGGTATCACATCAATGGAGAAGTCCATTACCCTTTTCGAGGGTAACCCAGGGATCTCCTGAAACACGTCTTCATACTCTGAAACTACAGGAATCCCCGTAATCTTTGAAGTACTACTCCCTGATTCAATATGGGCCAAAATCCCTATCCTCATGGTGATGTCAGACTTCAGGCAACGGTAATGAAACACCGGTTGTCCCGGAACATGGAAGGACACAATCATCCTAAAGCAATCAATAACAGCATGGTTCGGGCTCAACCAATCCATACCCAAAATCACATCATACGTGTGATCCGAAATCACAATCAAAGACGCAGAGAACTCTCTGCCACCAATCCCAATAGGGCAATCATCACAAAGCATACTAAGCTCAAGAGACACACCGAGAGGTGATGTAACACACAATGATCTAGTCAGAGGCATAGCAATCAAACCCAAAACATCCACAACCGAACTAGATATGAAACAGTGTGAGGCTCCTGTATCAAACAGTACTCTAGCAAGAAAGTGATAAACAGATAAGGTACCTTCCACTCCCGTGCCTGCCTGACCGATGGCAAAGACCCTAGCATGAGCAGGTGGTAACTGCCTCTGCTGGTTACCCTGCACTCTACCCTGAATCCGAGGACACTCCCTAGCCTGATGCCCTGCCTGTCCACAACTGTAGCATAACCTACCCCGTGGCTTCGTGCACGCACGAGAGATGTGGCCCGGCTCGCCACAGTTAAAGCACTTCACTGGAGCTGCTGGTGCTATCTGCCTGATAGGCATAGCCTGAATAAGAGGAGCTACTGCTGCCCTAGCTGGAGCCTGATGCTGAAACTGAGTTCTCTGTCTCTTCCAGAACCCACCCCTGAAGTTTCTAGCTCTACTGCTCCCTGCTATGGCCTGTCCCTTGCCCTGGAAGTCTCTCTCAGCAGACTCCTTCTCTCTACGAATTAGATTCTGCTGCTCAATGATCTGTGCCTTAGCCAAGATCTCTCTCTTGGTCTTCAGCTCCAAGATGGCTACATCACGCTCAATCGAAGGACTCAACCCTCTCTGAAACTTCTTGGCCAAGTCCTCATCCTCCATCTGCCTCACATACTTGTACAGTCTGGAGAACTCCGCATCATACTTAATTACGGTCATCTTCCGCTGTACAAGTGCAAGGAACTCTCGCTCCAACCGCTCCTTCACTGCTGGTGGAAAGTACTTCTCCCTGAACAGCCTCTCAAAGCCGTCCCATGTCAAGGTAGACACCTCAATGCTCCTCTGAGTGACGTTCCACCACACCCTAGCCTCATCCTTCAGCATGAAAGCGGCTAGCTTCCTCTTATCGGTCTTAGTGCAATCAAGCAGATCGAAATAAGTCTGCAAATCCTCTTCCAACGATCCGCCACCATATAATCTGTGCCTCCTCCAAACTTGGTTGCTCCCAAGCGAGTAATTTCCCTTGCTAGCATCAGCAAGCGAGCAGGATTATCAACCACAGCTACAGGAGGAATAGGCTGATCCTCATAAGGTGCATCTTCCTCCAACTCGAATACTTCTTCGACTAGAGGGGCCCTACCCCTTCCTCGGCCTCTACCCCTGCCACGAGGTCTACCTCTACCCCGACCTCTGGCCTCGTTTCCCTCAATCTCCATTACCTAATAAGCATGATATACTTGATTAATACACGCATAACACTTAAACAAAGCATAAGTCAAATGCAAGTCCATATTAACCAAGTACTGATCATACATAACGATACTTAAATTTCCTAAAAGTACTAACGTTCCTAGCCAACCTAACGCACTCACATACCCAATGACATTGTCAATACCGAAGAGCACACGATGGGGATCTGCTGCAGACGGGCCATCACTCGGTAAGTGTTGACATATCACCAAATATGTACCTTACGCTCTGATACCAAACTGTCACGCCCCGAATTTTATAATAACAATTCAAAATCCTCAACATGAAAATTTTTCTTTTCTTAACATACTCACCACACAAAGTAAAATCAAACCGAATTTAGTCTCGGTTAATTATTACAACTCAAATCCAAACTGTAATGTAAAGCTCTAAATGAGCATACCACACCTCCCAACTAGATAAATAACAAACTGCTGTAACACCTAAGCAGCTCGGTCACCTCCCTGGTTATCCTGACCTGCAGGAATATCCGCTACACCATTGAATAGTGTACCGGGATTGCAATAACACAAAACTCGGTAAGCTTATGAAAGCTCGTATGAGTAAAAGAAGGAACTGTTACTTAATTTAATCTCATTTATTCCCACACACAGCAACACTCAATAATTTCCACATATGCAAATAATAACAATCTCAATAAACACCAACTCAATATATCAAGACAACCCAACTCACAACTTTCTCCACCACTCTCATCATCGTATTTATAAAAATACGGTACTTAACAGACTAGAGCTCTAACTGAATTGTAGCCCGTCACCTGGCCTAGGTTATGGCATCCGACATATTTATCAATTATTGTATTTCATCAATATGTATACTTATATACATATTTAGAACGTCTAATAATTCCACATACTCAACCAATCGTATCCCATCATCCACACTAGGATTAGAGCGTCCGATTACCCACACCGGTCATTACGTTGACCCTAAACCCATAAATGAACCCAACATATAATATCACATACTGAAATCAACCCAACCAAGATACATCATATTATTATGGAATTACACAATTGTAATATAATCAACTCATCAATTCAACTCAATCATATCATCAATCAAACAATCCACTCATCAATATATATTTTCCACGTAAATATATATATACGTAATCATCCACTCAGGAATGACCACTAATACCATCTATAGTTCACACAAGAAAATTATGAAATTCATTTGTATAGTTAAAACTCATTTTACTTACCTATGGACCGTGGTGATTCAAGTCCATGAAATTTTAAAACAAATATTTAATCTGCAAATATTTTTCACACAATTACCAAAAATAAATAAATTAAACTGCTCGGTTCGTAATATGAACCACGTGAGTTTTACTCACCTCGAAACTCCCGCTGCGTCTTCAATATAATTATAACTCACAATAATCCAAATGCTCGTCAATTCAAGCCGTCAAGTACCTAATCAAGTACGGTCTTTACTTAACAACGAAGCATGAAATAAACCTAAATGATGATCCAACGGTCGGATTCTAAAATAATGACAATCTGACGGGCAGATTGAATTTAAATGATAATCCAACGGTTAGATCCTTACGGATTGCCCTTGGAAACATCCTATCAAAATTATACGAAAATCCGATGAACGGATCTTCACTAATTGCCTCCCGAATCACTATTTTACAATTATACGAAGATCCAACGGTCGGATCTTCGTCCGTGACCACACAAGGTCATCGGGACAGTCATATGAACATCATATTAAAATTTGAAGTAAAACCGATGGTCTGATCTTTGTATCTCAAACCGAAGGTAAATTGTAAAACTGTAAATAGTAACGTCAAAACAGAAATTGACTATTTATCAACTTTTTCTAACATGACCAAGTTATATCTCAAAACGCTCGTATGGATGCATAGATCATCGTCCAGATAATAAAAACTCAAAATGTGGTCCGACGCGCCGCCACACGCGGCGGTCAGACGGTGGTCAACGCGGCGGTCAACGCCGGTCAACCACCTCCGATGCAAAAGTCGTCAACTACAAACTTCTTCAAAATGAAATTTTGAACAACTTTAATACCTGATTTTTTCAGAGATGAGGTCTGGATCGTCCTAGATCGGGCTTTGAAGTTGGATTAATCTCGGCCCTCTGATCAGTCTCCAGATCGAATCAGGGACGTCGAAATCTTCAACTCTTGATCTACCACTCTACACTCAAAATCGTGATGCAAGCCATATATGGGGATGATCAGAAGGAAGAGCACGTCACGAAAATGGGGAGGATCGGCCCGTGCACCGCCGGAAAAAATGGTTTTCCGGCCGGGTCGGGTTTGGGCTTCGGATAGAGGCTTAGATCCAGGCCTAGGAGCGGCGGATGGTTCTGGTGACGGCGGGGATCGACCGGGCGTGAGGCGGCGAAGCGAACGGGGGCCGGGTCTGGCGGCGGCGCGGCCGGGAAGGCCGACTTTCAGTCGGGTCGGGTCGGCGGGTCTGCAGGCACAGTGACCAGGCCGAGAGAGAGACGGAGGCTGATGTGCAAAAATAGGATTTTTTCGTCCTTCACAACAAACTCAGATTTTTCCACTATTTATAGAAAAATTTCTATTTTCAAATATTCATAACTTATTCATACGAACTCCGAATAATACGTTCCATATATGCACGGACTCGTAGCGACGAGCTCTACAACTTTCGTGAAGGAAGTTTTCCCAAATTTTGAACGTATAAAAAGTCGATTTTCACGACCCCCTAAATAACGTTCGTTTTCGAAAATAAAATCATTCGGAACCAATTTTTTCAACCCACGACAATCCAAATAATCCCAAATATCACAATTCAATTAATATAACAATTATTGAATTACATAACTTTATTGTATGAAAATCTGGGTCTTCACAGTTCTTGTTTTTATTGTATTTTTTTCAAACATTATATGTCAGTTTGTCTGTTAGGTACCTAACTACCCATAAAACTGTTAACAGTACTGGATCACATTTCACATGAATGGTTTAAAAGGAAATCAAAAGAATCAATTATTGTTGTAAAGATAAGCATTGGGTTAGCAATACGACTATATCGTACAAGCATTGATGCAATGTATCGAACGATAAAAAAAATAAAAAATATTATGTATTACTTACATGTATGTTAGCAACACAGATAAAAAAAAAAACGTGTACCATGGATAAGAACTCAAACTTACATGTGTTGTTCAAAGAAACCTATGTTACGTGAGCTGCAACACAACAATCTTAACAAAGTGCAGCCCTATAACAGCTCTATATTCACCGATCTTGTCAAAGTTGTCCAGACTACATTAATGCTTTGACAAAAATGTATATGTACACTTCTCAATTGTAATATTAGTAGGACAGTTATGATAGCAGCTCTATAACAGCAGAATTGTAAATCAGTACGAGTGTGCTTGAATAGAGTTTTAATTATTTCGGGTTCAACCCATTCAAGACAGAATGTGTCTCTTAATTACTATCCCTTGTTACAAAAGAACACCCTTTGATTCCATTTATAGAGAAACCAATGTGTGGTTGTTTGATTATGCTGCTGCACCCGAATTTTGGAATGGGTTGCCTACGTACCTGGGAAGGGATCAAGCCACTCATAGTTCAAGAGTTCCAATGAGTGAATGACCCATTGGAAGACTTGGATTTTTTTGAATAGGAATAGTGTTTAGGATGCGGTTGCATCTAGATTATTTGATTCCAGATCGCCTACATACCCTTGCGGGATCAAACCACATGTAGTTTCAGCATTTGAGATTTAAATGGGTAGATGCCCCATCTATTTTTGGATTTGTGTTTGAGATATTTATGAGGGTTTAGAGCCCTTGGATTTGTTTTTGGGTAGCTTGGGAATGATTTGATTTTTCTGTTGTTTGGGTGAATTGACTAGTGGAGTCAGGGATTCGGATTAGCTGAATTTGACTGGTGGAGTCAGGGATTCGATTTGAATTTGTGGTTGCATCTAGTGGGTCGCTATATTGCCTACATACCCTTTGAAGGGATCAAACCATTGTAGTTCATAAAAGATTTGTATATTTGAAATTTTCTTGGTTTTGTACCAAAAAGATATTTTTAGGCACCGAAGTATTTTCTTACGAAACCAATGTTCGGATATTTTTGATTTGGACACCCGTTGTGTTAAGCCTTGCCGAACTCTTCAAATGGGCCCCAATATAATATGGGCCTTTCTTGTGAGTCATTTTCCTTGGTCTACCATCCATCGAGACCCTTTTAGAGGTTCAAACTGATTCAAAGGCCCAGCTACCATTTCCTCTGTTCCACTTCTATTTTTTCCTTCCACTTCTGTGTTCTTCTTTTCCTTTTCACTTCTTCCGCTTCTTTCTTCTACCGTCTTGGACAAAGTCTAGAACCAAACTGGAATGAAGGTGGACTTGAAGACTTAGACTGAATTGGAGATTGGAGATGGGTACATAAGAGCTTCCACAAAGCCAATGGGAGATGTCGGCTGTGTCTTTATTCTTGGCAAAAGAAGACGACCTCTTATTTTGTTATCTGAGTTTTCTTAGGCCAGCGGCACATTTGTGAGGTCGAAGTGGTGGCATCCAAAAGAAGAAATCATAGGATTTGGACTCATGGTTGGGGATCGTTGCTTCTCATTGTATCATTTGTAGAGCAGCGACATGATGTCCACCACATGTTTGATGAAAGGTCGAAGACGAATTATGCAGCAATCTCCTTGCTAAATTCTGGCAGAGGTAGTGTTCGTGAGCTTTTCCTTTCTTGATTCCACACTCAATAGAATTTGGTTTCATTATTCACTTCATATTACTGCACTTCTTGATCCTTTGTTTATTCACCATAATTGAACTTTCAATTTTGATTAGAAAGCATGCCACTGCCAAGTTTAATTGAATTTTTAAACTTGGCTAAAAGACCACCGCCAAGCCTTTTTTTCTTATCTTCTTTAACATGCTTTATTTTATATATTTTTTGGTTTTGTCTTGGTCTGTTGAAGAAGACTTGATCATGTAACTTAGTTAAGTGACTTCCCAAAAGGTGCTTTTGTCATCTTACTGAAGAAGAATTCGGCCACATGTAGAAGTAACCCAGAAAGTGGTAGTCATTTGTTTTCCCATCCTTCTTTGACTTTTATTTTGAGTCAAATCCCACCAAGCTTGTTTTGATTTTAAGAGCAGAAGAGCCAAAGTTTCATGGACTCTCCTTGCTCGGATGTTTTTGTTAGGACAGTCTCACAGGGAAGCTTTTTGATTGCTTTTTTTTTTTTCGCTGTCGGTGAGGATAAAGGTGATGAGTGCATCTCTGTTTTTTTTTTTTTTGACATTCTGCTTGCAAATTTGTTGCAAACTTTGGTAAAAGCTTTGTGTCACTGCTGGAACTTGAGAGCAAAGCCCCTGCTGCTAGGATTTTACGAACCAACAGCCGTCACCCAGAATTTGAGGGCAAAATGGTGCCTGTCGCCGGAGCTTGACGATGATACGGCACCCTAAGGTACGCCTTGCCGGAGCTTGAGGATAATACAACACCCTAAGGCACGCCGTGGTGGAGCTTGACGACAATATCGGCACCCTAAGGTACACCGTGTCAGAGCTTGAGGATAATACGGCACCCTAATGCACGCCGTGCTGGAGCTCAACGACAATATCGGCACCCTAAGGCACGCCGTGTCGGAGCATATATGATATTGATACCCTACGGTATCGCTGGAGACCTGCATCAAGTGAGAACAACAACGGAAAAGGTGCACATCGATGGTGAAAGTCTCACCCTCTTTTTTCTTGCTTTCTTTCTCTCTCTGCTGCTCTCCCTCTGCTTCTTCCCGGTCTCTGTCTATTGTCCTCCTTGTTTTCTTTTCATGTAGCACTTATATAGTGAACTGGTGATAAGTTTGACTTTTAATCAACCTGGTGGGTTTTGGAGTTCCACTCAAATTGAAGTAGTTTGGGAACTTATGTTCCAAGAACCCGTGAACGCTACAACTCTTATCTTTGCAATTGCATTTTTATCTAGACTCTTGACAAAGCTAGGAGTCTTAGCACGTTTTTGTAAAACCTAATATAGGCCAGCTTGACGACTCTAAGCTTTTTTCTTTTGCTTAGAGTTCCAATAGCTATCAATCTCGTCCATTCTTTCTTTCTTTTTTTTTTTTTTTTCCTCTTTAGAGGCTTTTAATTTTAAATAAAGCACTCACATTTTCCTGTAACGGACGAGCCTTATTATAATTAGGTGTGTGAATTTTTAGCGTTTCAACACACACCTAACTTGAGATTGAAGATCAAGCTCGTGCTCATACCCAGAAAAAAAAAAAAAACAGTACCAAACCTTGTTCATCTTACCAATTATCCATACCATACTGAGGAAATCAATCAAACTGCCTTGATTCCTTTCTAACCATATCTAGACCACACGCATACCAAGCAAAGAAGGAAACAGCTACGGTAATTTTTTGCCGTACTTTCCCACCAAATCACCATCATCAATTATTCACATGAGTTCACTACACAAGAAAATCTACCCATACCAGATCAATATTTAGAGTTTTATTGTCTTTTTTCTGAAATTCTAAACTGATTGTAAAATTGATTGCTTCACGACGGATAGACATCAACCACCAAATTCAAATTTCAGACGAAACCCGACAACCTAGATTATCGATTTCCAATGATCCCAGACGAGATCCTGGTGATGAACATCTCGTAGCTCAGAGTCTCTTCATCAGGCCGCACTGCCATCGACCTCAAACCACACTTCGATCGAACAGCCTCAACGTTCTGGCTGATCTAGTCGAGCCCATGAACTAGGAATAAAGAGTAACATGAAGCTGATTCATCAAGCAGGAAAAATGCTATCGAGAGCTGAAAAGGTGGAATCGAGTTTGGGCTTTATAGCAGAACGCTCAGTTTCTCTCTTAGTTGGAATCGAGTTCTAACTACCTTCAGATTGCACGAGGCAAATATTATACCCAATAGATCTGAGCCTACCTATTCACTTAGGCCCAAGCCCAATTGGGCCCTCTTAACTATTTGAGTTCAGCCTGATCCATTCCAATACCGAACACCATGGTTCTCGAAGAAGTACCCAATATTCATCTCTCACGTCAGCAACCAACTTGAAATCTTCTTCTCAACAAAAAGGGCCATTGTCATCCAATGATGGTGGCCCTATTGCTCTAGAAAAATTAGATAGCACCAATTTTATTTCTTGGTCTAAATGTGCCAACTTGAATATTGCCGACTGAGGCAAACTTGGCTATCTCACTAGCAAGAAGAAAGCATCATTCGAATAAGAAGATGAAGAGGGTTTTGAAATTTGGGTTGAAGAAGATAGCAGCATGGCTCCTGAATTCCATGCACAATGATGTCAGAGAAATTATGGAGGCTTGGACACAGCTGAAGAAATTTGCGATGTTGTCAAAACTACTTTTTCAGTAGCCCAAGATGATACAAGACACTATAAGCTGCAAATTGCTTCTGTTTCCACTAAATACAATGGAGGTCCTCTTCATGGCTATTACAGCAATATGGAAGGAAATTGACATATTGAATCCTCTCCGGCTCAAGGATGTAGATTCTATTACCTGAATGTTTAATAGGGTCACTAAGCATCGCGTCTAATTTTTTTTGGCCGGGCTAGACCCTCACCTTGATGGAGTCTGGAGCAGAATTCTAAACACCAAGCGGTTGCCTTCCATAGAAAAGGCTTATTCTCATGTCCATGCTGAGCATAATAGGCTCCAACATGATGTCTGACACAAAGCACGAATGATCTTCCATGATTGTTCAATACCGACCACCGCATGTCAGTAGCTTCCAACCTTCTTTATCTACATCACCTTAGAAATCACCCTCTCCAGGACCTATGAAATGTATTCACTGCAACTCAACCAAGCATATAGTAGAGACATGTTTTCAATTACCTGGCTTTCCTAATTGGTAGGAGGGTGACATTCCTAATCTCAAGGAAGCACAAGCAAAAGAAATACGAGAGAAAGCAAAATTAGTTCACCCCCTGGAAATAAGAACCGAAAGAGCTATTGGCCCAAAGGCAAACCTCAAGCTTTCCTCCAAATTACTTCACTAGACCCGAGTCTAGATACAGCTTCTAACGAAAATGCTCATGATGATCACTCTGTTAACTCCACTTTTGCCTTCCTGACCACTTTAGGTACACCTTGCTTTTCTCTCTCGAGTAACTCTTCCTTTAATTGGAAAGATATGTAGATCATTGATTCAGGTGCAACTGACTATATGACTAATAATGCCGGCAATATTCACCATTTAACTCCAGTTCGCCGGTCTGGCATATATAATGGCAATGGTGATTCTTACCCCATTACTAGTAGTGGGTCTGTCACTTTTACAGATCCCATCACCCTTGATACAATGTTGCTTGTTCCTTCCTTATCTCATAACCTATTATCTGTCAAACAAATAATCAAACAATTTTATTGTTGTGTAATTATTTACCCCTGATGTTGTATATTTCTTGATATCCTAAGAGGGAAATCATTGGGTGGGGTATTGAGAAGGAGGGATTATACTACATGGGGATGACCTCTACTAGTAATCTTTGTGTAAGTGAAGTGCATCAGATTCAGAAAAATTCCTCCACATATGAAGAACAAATCTGGTTATGGCATATCAATCCAAGCTCTTGCAAGTCATTTACCTTTACCACCTACCCATGCCTTTGATCCAAAGACTTTTGGTTGTGTAGCCTATATACATATCCATAGAAATCAGAGGACTAAAATGGATGCCTGTGCCAAAAAGTGTATCTGTATTGGTTAGGCTTCCACTCAGAAGGGCTATCGATGCTATAATCTGACCCCTAACATACCTATGTTTCAATGGATGTTACATTTTATGAACATGATTTATATTTTTCACTGAAGTCTCCTCTTCAGGAGGAGAATAATGTTGAGGAAGAGCAGTCTTCGAGGGATTAGATTGCTTGTGTCCTTTGGAATGTCATTTGGAACCCGTGGATAATCAGGTGCACGTAATGGAGAAACATTTTGCACATACTAAAAGGAGCAACCAGTTACAGACATCAGAGACAATAAAAACAGATTGTAGAATCACTGAAAATGGCAATCATTTGTCAACTCCATAATCAGTATAGATAGATGCTTCTTCCCTTTCTACTACCCCATCAACACCAATGCTTCATGAGGATGATCCAGAGGTAATTAATAGCCCTATGTTTGAATTCCATGATAATATAAATTCTGAACCTAACTCTAAAACATAACCAAGTAACATCATTGGGGTTCATAAATTGCCATTCTGGAAAAATCGAGGTCAACCAAAGGCTCAATATGAGCCAGGTCCTAAAGCCAAGGCCAAATACCCCATAATCAATTACATGTCATTCTATAAGTCATCCAAGTCATATATGTCTTTTGTATTTCATTTATCTGCTATTATCATTCCAAATAAAGTGTAAGAAGCTCTAGCAAATCCTAACTAGACTAAAGCTATGGAGGATGAAAGGGAAGCCTTGCAACAGAATCATACATGGGAACTAGTGCAAAAACTACAAGGAAGAGAACAGTAAGGTGCAGATGGATCTATACATTAAAGTACTCAGCTGATGGTACATTGGACAGAAACAAAGCCAGGTTGGTTGCAAAAGGGTATATTCAACATATAATATTGACTATCAAGAGACTTTTGCACCAGTGGCCAAGATGAATATTGTTCGAGTACTACTATTATTAGTGGCTAACCTAGACTGGCCTCTGAAGCAGTTTGATGTAAAGAATGCTTTCCTACATGGAGACTTGAAGGAAGAAGTCTACATGGATCTACCTCTTAGCTATTCTCCACCTTCACAAGTAGGAATGGTGTGCAAGTTGAAAAGTCCCTTTATGGACTAAAACAATCCCCGAAGGCATGGTTTGGATAGTTTGGTTACAAACAAAGCAATTCTAACCATACACTGTTTCTGTTTATGATAGGTAATGACCTGAAAGAAGTAAAGAAACTGGAAGCACATCTATCATCTGTTTTTGAGATGAAAGATCTCGGAGGATTGAAATACTTCTTGGGTATTGAGGTGGCTAGATCAAAAGAAGGCATTACCATATCCAAAGGAAGTATATGGTTGACTTACTCATAGAGATAGGTTTACTAGCATGTAAACCAGCAGATATACCAATGGAGAAAAATCACAAATTAGCTGAATATCCAGACCAAGTGCTTACTAACAAAGAGATATCAAAGATTAGCAGGCAAGCTCATTTATCTCTCACATGCCCGACTTGATATTCCATATGCTATAAGTGTTGTAAGTCAATTCATGCATGCACCAAGTGAAGATCACATGGACTGATGGACGCGGTATATGGAATTCTAAGGTATACTTGAAGATAAATCCAGGTAAAGGGATCATGTTCTCCAAGAACAATCACATTGAGATAGCAGGATACACATATATAGATTAGGCTGGCTCTTCACTGATAGAAGGTTTTTTTTTTCAGGTTACTTTACTTTTATGGGAGGTAACTTGGTCATGTGGAGAAGCAAGAAGAAAAAAGTGGTTGCTAGATCCACTACAGAAGCTGAGTATAGAGGAATGGCTTGTGTAGTATGCGAAATGTTATGGCTTCATCATTTAATAAAGGACTTGGGATTCAAACCCAAGTATGCTATGAATTTTTATTGTGACAATAAAGCAACCATTGATATAGCACACATACAATCCAGTTCAACATGACTAACAAAACATGTTGAAGGGACGTTTCATCAAGTAGAAGTGGGAGTAAAAAATCATTAACATGCAACATGTTCCGACTGAAGATCAACTTATCCTAACCAAATTGTTTCTGAAAAATGTTCCATAGCTCATTAGACAAGTTGGGTATGCGAGACATCTACTCCCTAACTTGAGGGGGAGTGTTACGTGACCTGCAACACACCAATCTTGAAAAAGTGCAGCCCTATAGTAGCTCTATATCCACCGATCTGGACAAAGTTGTCCATACTACATCAATGCTTCGACAAATATGTATATGCACACTTCCCAATTTAAAATTGGTAGGATACTTATGGTAGCAGCTCTATAAGAGCAGAATTGTAAATCAGTAACAGTGTGCTTGAATATACAAAAATACATTACCAGATTTGACATGGTATCAGAGCAGTTTTGCTCTTTAGACCGATAGCCATACCCATACCCATATTCCGCTGCTAGAAAATACCAAGAAAAGAACTCTGTTTCTTCACCTTACCCAGTACCAAGAAACTCAAAAAGTATATCCATATCAGTACCCAGACAATACCATACGCATTGGGTTAGCAACATGACTATTGGACAATCATTGATGTAGTATGTAGTATGATGAAGAAAAAAAAAAAGTCCACCAATGTATTACGTACATGTATGTTAGCAACACCAAGAAAAAAAAAACGTGCATCATGGATAAGAACACAAACTTACATGTGTCGTCCAAAGAAACCTATGTTACGTGAGCTACAATACACTAATCTTGACAAAGTATAGCTCTAGAGCAGCTCTATATCCACCGATCTTGACAAAGTTGTCCATACTATTAATGCTTTGGCAAAAATGTATATGTACACTTCCCAACTATAATATTGGTAGGATAGTTATGGTAGCAGCTCTACAAGAGCAAAATTGTAAATCATTAAGAGTGTGTTTGAATATACAAAAATACATTACTAGATTTGACAACCTAGCAGATGGCATGTCCCCCGTATCCTTAATTTGAGACAATTGTTATATAAATCAGTGAGGGTCGTGTGTGTGGTAGCAGCTCTACCAGTGTAGAATTGTAAATCATTAAGAGTGTGATTGAATATACAGAAATACATTACTAGATTTAACAACCTAGCAGATGGCATGTCCCCCGTATCCTTAATTTGAAACAATTGTTATTTAAATCAGTGACGGTCGTGTGTATGGTAGCAGCTCTGCAAGAGCAGAATTGCAAATCATTAAGAGTCTGCTTGAATATACAGAAATACATTACTAGATTTGACAACCTAGCATATGCCATGTCCTCCGTATCCTCAATTTGAAACAATTGTTATATAAATCAATGAGAGTCATGTGTGCACTCAATCGAATTGTAAAGAGCTTCCAAAAAATTGAGTACTAAACCATGGCGAGTTTCCCGTTACTCTCGACTTCTGCAAGAAGGTATACACTATCCATATATTGTCACGCCCCGAATTTTGAATAAAGATATTCGAAACCGAAACGTGAAAACATAATAATCGCAAGACTACACATAGAGAATTTTTCATTTAAACTAAGCAACAAACAAATCAAGCACACAAATGTCAATACCGACTCGTTCTTTAGAGTAACATATCACATCACCAAGTGTTTACAAATTAACCTGAGTTACAATTCAATAAGTAAACATGCTCACCAACTCTCCACACAGCGGAAGACTAAAATCAAAACACTTCTACATCCAAGCTACAGAAAGTACGCCTCAGCTTCGACAACGATTAATCAATATTCTTACCTGCACAATAAACCCTACACCAAAGAATAGTGCACCGGATTGAAATAACAAACCAAGTAAGCTTTTTAAGCTCGTATGAGTAAACTCAAATAAAATGACTCACGTCATGCATGCTTATAATTTTTCAACTCGTAAGATAATTAAAGCAACAAAATTTAGCTCCACAAACACAACCAAACATCCAATCACATTAGATAAAAATTAGTAATCCATGCATAGAAATTTAGTTCAGGAGATCACCAAATGCGCACAATTCAAGTCATAGCAACTCCTGCATTTAACTTAGTTCAGAAGATTATATTTAAAATCAAACAATTACAATAATAAGGAAAATGGATAAAGAAGTCAAACAACTCACACTAGAGTCGATGATAACCCATCAACCTCAAATAAATCATCCCACAACAATCCACATCATTTACACAAAATCATCACGCAGATCATCACACAGATCACCACACAGGTTGTCACATAATATTGTTTCCTCATCTCCAACAGCCTCAAACAATAATGAAATCATTTCCCAAATATTGTTTTCTCAACTCAAAACCATCACCTTGCACAACAATAGTATACTACACACACAATTCCACCAATTTATTCATTTAAAATCCCACGCGACACAACACATCACTGAACTTGACTACTCATTCAACACAATAAGTAGCAGGTCAAAATGATATTATGAATAAATCACAATTCACTCAGATCACAATGTCACTCCATCACCATATCTATTTCACGTAGTCATTCACTCAGAAATGGCCACTAATACCAACTATAGTTCGCACACACTAAAAACTGAGAAAATCATTTTTATACTTGAAAACTCATTTTACTATACCTGTGAACCGCAGTCCTATGAACCGTAATCGATCAAGTTCATATTATTTGAAAACAAATCTTCATTTACGAAAACGATTACTATTTATCACATAATTTCAACTAATAAGTAAATCCGTTCATAAATGAACCCCGTGAGATTTACGCACCTCAAAATCCTAATGCGTCTTCTCACCGCAAATATGGACTCAAATATGCTCCGTCAATCACCTAAGTACAATACGATCTTAATTTAGTCCACAAATCAAAAACAATTATATTTCTGACTCAAATAAAATCGAACGAACCGAAAACCCTAAAAATTTTAAAATTCATAACTTGCTCATACGATTTCCAAAATTTACAAAATTCATAACTTTGAAAATCGATCGAAATGATCGTATCGATGTGTAGAACATAAAAGTGGGCAAAAACTATCCTTGAGGTCCCCAAAGGTGGTTGGAAAAGGCCGCCGGAGTTAGAGGCAGAGCCACCGCCGACCATCACCAATGGCGTCGGGGCCAGGCTGCTTCTTTTCGTTTTATCGAGTTGAACAACTTTCACAACTAGCTCGAAGTCATAAAATGAACGAAAGGGATTGAAAAGTACTTTGGAAGCTACGGGAACTCAGAAATTTTCCAGTTTTTCGACGAGGATTTGTTCTCCGTCCACGGATCACTTCATGTCCAATCCTTCTTGGAGCATGATCCCCGTCCTCTGGATGTTCTAGAAAGCCAAGTAACTTAAGCTATGGTGGCCATAGGAGGGAGAAACCGACATTAACCTAAAACTGAGGTCGGATCGTGTTTTCCTTGTTGGCTATAGGCCGAGATAGGTTGCAAGGCAGCCACGGGGAGGTGTGCAAGGTCGAGGCGAAGATAACCCAACTTGTTTCACGTCAATTGGTCGCCGAAGGAGGAAGATATAGCCAGTGAAGGAAATCGGCGATTTTCGATCGGAGGAGAGAGAAAAGAGCTCGGGTTTCCTTTTTTGGATATTCTGGGATTTTTGGATTTTTTTTCAGATTTGTCATATTTAACCAAAATGGAAACGTTTTCTGAAAGCCATAACTCCTTCATACGAACTCCGATTTTCACGTTTCTTTTGTCCACGAACTCGTATCGACGCGCTCTACAACTTTCATGAAGGACATTTCCACAAAATCCTTACGTATAAAAAGTCAACTTCGTAACCCTCCTAAAATGTGCATTTCGAATAATTATTCGTACGTAAATAATTTCACTCCACCCTCGAACCACGAAAGCATACTAACGAACATTTTATTAATTCCCAGAAACCATTAGAAATTAATAATGAATTTTCAAGGTATTACATATATACTTTTAGAATCTAGCTAGTGCATAATATAATGGTGCGATTCAGATTAATTTTAGAGGTTTTTAGATGTAGGTCAAATTTTATTCCCTTATATTGGATCAGTCCATAGGTAATTTTATTATTAATTTAGGTCCATCGACTTTTGTCATTATATATTCATGCCTATTTTGCCCTTTGAGTTAAATATAGAAACAAATTAATTGCATTTAAGTATTCATTTTTTTCAATTTGAATTTTGAACCCATGATGAGCCTCCAACAATTTAAAATAAAATTAGTATTATAAAATTAGAAGTAGAGATGAGAAATCAACCTAACTGGAAGGTAAAAAAAAAAGTGCATAAAAAAATTCTAGCTAACAGGTACGTATAAACTAAGTAAGAGATACAAATTAGGGATTAACTTTCTTATATTGTAGGTATACCATAAGTAAGAGATACTTACCTAAGTAAGAGATATACATTTACAGATTAATGTTCTTTGATTACTATAATCGAGATATGTATGTAGGTAAAAGATATAAATTTACAGACTAATTTTCTTCTATTGTAGGTATAAATAAGTCGAGATATAATTTTACAGATTAACTTTCTTCTATTGTAGGTATACCATAAGAATAGTACGTTATGAAAGATATACATCACATATGATATTAAACTACTAATCAAATTGCTAATTTTAATCCTATTAATTCTTGCCTCTTATGTGCAACGACATTCAATAAGGGCATATTAGCCATGTAAAAAGAAAAATTAATGACAGTTGAGTCATCAATATGGAAAAGGAAATAAATCTGAGCTGAGTCATTGGACCTCAATTAACAAGAGAAATTGATGCGTACTACAACCAAAATAGGGTCTAGCTTTCGAACTTAAATCAAATTAACTCTTAAATTTCACTGTTGTGGATTGATAGGTAGGCTTGAAGTAAGGTAGCAGTGATCACCGGTGGAGCCAGTTGCATCGGAGCATCCACTACTAAACTCTTCTCCAGACACGGCGCTAAAGTCATGATCGCCAACGTGCAAGACGACTTAGGCCAATCCGTTTGCAGAGACCTAAACCCTTCCTCCACCACCTTCATCCATTGTGACATGACGAATAAAAAAGACATCGAAAACACCGTGAACACGACCATCGCCAAATATGGAAAGCTAGGCATTATGTTCAACAACACCTATTACGTCCCGAACCTAGAATTTTCAATTTTCTAATTAATTTGACGGTAAATATCAGTTACTTTTAATTTTTACTCCGTTATACGATTTTAATGGCCCTAAAAGTTGACTTTTTGTTCGGGCCATGATTTGAGAAAATGTTTTTCATGAAAGTCGTAGAGGATGTTAAACCGAGAACATGCATATGTGGTTCGTAAAAATCGGAGTTAGTATGCGAAAATTATAAGCGAAAAACTAAATTTACTATTCTCGGTTACTATTCATAATAAGTTTGTTTAAATAGTGAGTTACTGTGGTAAGTTTCCAAATTTGGAAACTTACCCGGCCTCTTCTCTCTCTTCTCCCCCGATCCTTCCTCCTCCCGTTCGGCCCGATTATTCCTCCTCCAAATTTCTTCGTTTCCGGCCACCCCACGACGAAACCCAGACATCCCTAGGTTCGCCTCCTCCTCCTCGTCATGCCCATGGTCGTATTTCACGGTGTCTCGACCGGAGGAGCTCGGAATTGAACCAAGAAGATCACTGTAGCAGTTTCGGTCTTTTGACGATTTCCGACGATTCCGGCAGTCACCGGCCACCAAACCGGCGTCGAAGGTTCGGTTTTCATCACTGATCATTTCCCCTATGGCCTTGTATCACGATTTGTTGTGTAGAAGCCGAATTGATGAAATGAAATTTTAGGGTTCTTGGAAAATTTCTGGGTTTGTGTTCATCAATTGATTTCGGCCGGTTTTAATTATTATTTGGATGTGTTGTAGTTGAATGAAATGACCAGTGGGTAGAATTGATGTTGTACATGAAATTTGGTGGCCATAGGAGGAGGTTGATTCTAGCGAGTAACCGCCACTCGCCGCCACTGTGGGCGGCGCGTGGGGTGGTGTAGGGCAGGTTTCCAACTGTCGTAATTTAGCTATTTAATCATTGGTATAATGTAGTTTCCATATTGGTAACCTCGAATTAATTTCGTGAAGTGTAGATATGGTTTTCGTTATGGTGTGAAATTCGTTAATTAATTTACGGATAATCCGTGTATCGGAATTCCTTAATCGAAAGCTCAAAGTAAAGAAATGAAGTTAGAAAAGTGAAATTGGAGATTTTTAAGTAAATAATAACAATTGGGATATGGTTGTGTTTTTGGTGAATTTAATTTTTATCTGTTCTGTACTTATCGGTTTATGAACGTTACATTGTACAGGACGTGAGGAGGATTCTCACGAGGAGGGTTCGGATCGACGGCAAGCTTAGCCGTATACTGTGAGTGGACGTTTGATTTTAATTCATGCATGCGATTAAATTTTCTAAGTTACGAAATTATTTAAATTATCTTGTATTTAATGAGCATATTATTCGATTTTTGATTGTGGAATTATTTATCGTTCGAATTGCCGATTAGAAGTGGTTATGTTCCATTTCGAATTTCTTATCAGAAATAATCTTCTACGAGATTATTTCCGGAAATGAAAGTATCATTATTTATTAGTAGATTTGGACTTTCCGAGAAATCTTCGGAAATGGGAGATTTCTTCGAGATTATGAACTTACTTTATTTTCGTATATTGGTTCATGATTTTGAGTCATGTTGGCGTGCGGGGTCACGTCGTTGGACTAAGTTCCTTTCTTGTGAGACTTGGAGGAAGTCTCACTAATTCTCGATTTTCATATGGTTTTTACCCACCATACCTGGGTCGATATACTTTATTGGTAGCTAGCCTATTAGTACTCCTCCCTACTTACTTTGTGTTTGTGGGTGAGTAGAGCCGAGCATGGGATGCTCTTGAGTGTGGGACACTCCGACCCGAGCCTTAGCGGCTCACTTTATTTTATTGTATGGTGATGATGTCTTTCCCCATACCTTTTAAATTATTTATTTATTTATTATTCGTTCGACTAACAGGGCCAGTCGAACTTCCCTCAAACCAGCGGGGCTGGCTTAGTCATGAAAGTGATTTGAAATTTTTAGTTCCCTATTGCATGCATAAGAACGTTCTAAACAATAAGTGCGGGAAAGTAAGAAACATTTCTTTCTTAATTAAATATTTTTTGTCCACTCACACTAACGTTTTATTACTTACTTTCCCCTGGGCTTTTCGGTTTCCTTTGCCCAGTTCGCAGTGCTGCTGTTCGGCGTAGGATCGAGGCTTAGCACCAGTCCTGCCACTTGCCTTTCGTAGGTTAATATTAACCTACCTCATGTAATATATTTGATTTTATCGTAGATCGCTCTGATAACCTTGAGAGGCTTAGTATTATTGTGTATTAATTTCGTTGTCGGAGATGTGTTTTATTTATGGAGTTGAAGATTAGAACCCCTAGGTTGTATTGTATAAATTTTACTGCCTATACTCTTGGGTTTTAGCTTGGTAACTTGTGGTGGTTGTGAAATGTAGGATGACTGCATGTTGTTGGATCTTGGATTTAGAAAAATTTGCTTTTGTTGTTTTGTTTTTACAGGTTGGGTTGTCCACTTTTAGGGGAAGTTCTGTCGAATTTTTTTTAAAAGTGGGCCCTGCAGAGTCCATCTTGAGAATTTGAGAGGGTTTTCGGGATGGGTTCTGACAACACCGACATCAGCGATGTGGCCAAGCTGAATATCATCGACAAAAACAAGGCCGATTTCGAGAAGGTCCTCAGAGTGAACCTGGTCGGTGTCTTCCTAGGGATCAAGCATGCAGCTCGGGTGATGATTGGAGCTCGAAAAGTGACTATTATCAACACGGCTAGCGTTTGCTCGATCATAGGAGGCGGTGCGTCGCATCCTTACACGAGTTCGAAAAATGGAGTCGAGGGGCTCACGAAGAACGCTGCGGTTGAGCTCGGACAGTACGGAATACGTGTGAATTGTGTGTCGCCGTATTTGGTGGAGACATCATTGACCAAGGACTTTTTTAAGCTCGATGATGAGGGAGTCGGTAGTGTTTACTCCAACCTCAAAGGGGTGGTGCTAAAGGCAGAAGATGTGGCGGAGGCTGTTCTTTACTTTGGGAGTGATGAGTCCAAGTATGTTAGTGGGCATACTTTGGTAGTAGATGGAGGCTACACTATTGTCAACTCAAGGTTCTGTATGTTTGAGCAATCTTAAGTCAGCAGGAATTTTCCTAGTCCAAGTTCATTGGACAATTAAAGAATGATATATATGCCTGGATATGATACTTATAGTATAACTGAATCTCAAATAAAAGATAGATAGTAAAGAGGAAGAAAAATAATAACAAAGTGTACAAATCGAGCTCGAAAATTCACAACTGCTCATGAGAAGGATTTCAAAGTTCTTATGAAGTACTTTAGAGGTCAACACTATTGTAGCACAAAGTACAATACGGAATGTTAATTGATTTGACTTGTGTTTGGTGTAGACAAGTACAAAGTTAAATACAATAAGGAGTATTTCTTCTTCAAACTCGCAGCTTCAAATCTTTTGCTCCATTTCCCTATCCCCTTCTCTGTCTCCCTATCAAATTTTGACACCTGGCATTGTTGTCTCCTCGACCTAACCACCTCTTACCAGCCTAGTAACCCCGGTAAACTCTAACCCAACATCTCTGACTCTACCAAAACACTAAACCCAACAACTCTTCTTCCTTTTCTGCTGCGGCTGTCTTGCTTTTTGTCTGGAACTCCTCTTCAAAAATGGAACATGGCGGAGATCGAGAGGATGACGAAGCGGCCATGGAAGGTAACAGTAGCTCCTGGAGTCGTCGACGGCTGACGTAGATTGACGTTGGTGACGGTTCTGGAGCCGGTGAGGATGACGAGGCCGATGTTCTTGCGGCAGCAGTATCGGGAGATGGCCTGGATGATGTCGTTTCCTGGACTTCAAGAATGTAAGGGCTCATGGCGGCCTCGGTGTCTCGGGTTATGATGACGGGCGGCTTGGGCTTGTTCTTGGAGCCGGGAGGGCGGCCCCTGGGCCAGCGGACGACTTCAATGGTGGCGCTGTCGGCGTCGATGGGGTTGTTGGGATCTGAAACAAGTGGCTTGGTGGCTGTGCCACTGCTGGTTCGGCTGGTGTTTTCTTTTTCAAAAGTCTGGGGCTGACATTCGCCGACTATCTGAAAGACTGAAACGGGTTGGAGAAATAGTGGTGGTACTGCTGCTGAGGGTGAGGATGAGATTGTGGGTTGTTATGATGGTGAAGCTTCGAGAACATGTTTATAGGTTGTAATAGTTTATGTTATGTATATTTTTGAGGATGAGATTGTGGGTTGTTATAGTTTATGTATATTTTTGGGATGAAACTAGAGCTATGGTGAGTCTGATTGGTGGGGTGCTTTGTTAGGATTAGTTTATGTAAAATGGAACACGTTCCTTCCCAAACGTTGGGTTTAGTGTTTTGGTAGGGTTAGAGATGTTGGGTTAGTAAGAGGTGGTTAGGCTGAGGAGACAATAATGTCAGGTGTCAAAATTTGATAGGGAGATAGGGAAATGGAGACAGAAGATTTGAAGCCCAAACTCGCTAACCGGTGTTATGCTGAGTACTCTATTCTAGAATTTATAAATAATACCAGCTTTCTCTCTTCGTTACTCTCGCTCACACAAAAATAATCCTCACCTAACTCATCATTGTTCTTCCTTCCTCATCATTTCATTCAGCACTCATGGCTCTCGAGAGGGAATAGCAGGAAAATTTGCTGAATTTGGCTGAGTTATGAATGGGTAGTGCATGCATTTGGGAGTATGGTATTTGCTGTCAAAGTGAAGCAAATTTTGAATTGAATTGATGATTTTGTTGAATTTGGTTGATTTGGAGAATTCAGAATTGGGTATTGCATACAATTGATGAATTGGGTATTGCATACAATTGATGAATTGGGTATTAGTTATGGACAGTTCAACGTTGGAATCTCAATCAATGTTCACTTTACTCGTCTTGTTAGTCCTTGAATTCTTTTTATTGGAATTTCAAATAAGATGTTGATTCTATGTTTTGTGAGTAGGTGGGAATGATGAAAGTAAAAAAAAAATAAAAATGCAAACACATATTGCAGAGAAGTTGGAAGTGATATAACACATAGCAAAGAAAGGGCTGTAATCCTCCATCATGTTGTTGAACAAAAACATAGTTAGTAAAAAGGGGGATGTATATAGTATGCGAAAAATACATACATGTATTATTCGGACATTTTATCAAACAATTTGTAAAGTTCAGCAAAATATGTTTAATTAAATAAACAATTAATTTTTTTAATTAAAATATTAATGTTAATTAATATGTGCAAAATATGAAAAAAAAAAACAATGTAAGAATTGTGTATAGGTAAGAATTGTGTATAGTATGTGTATAATACTCCTGACTTCAAAAGTACGAAAAATTTAACGAATACATTTCAGAAATACAAACTACAAAAGTATTTTAAAAAAAAAGTAAATACGTGTTTTATTCGCATATAATATGAAAAATTACTAACTATGATCAAAAGCAGCGTACTTGTGATTTGCGTATTGCAAAATATTCATGGAAATTTTTTGGGATTTGATTGTTATGAGTATGAGAATTTTATAGAGAGTCATTGGTGTTCTGATGGTTATATTATGCGTTCTTTTTTGTTCTTCTGGATTGTTGTTGATGTTTTAGAGTTTGCTTCTTACTCCTAGTCACATGAGTACCTGCTCACCAAACACAACTCATATTAATACTGATTAAGATCACTAACATATATGGAGCCCGACCAAGTCTTCTGTTTAAGGAGGTCTACAATTACACCAAGTATCAAATGACCCCTTAAGCGACAGTACGCGGGATTGTGAGGCACAAATGAGTCCCAACCATATATATTAAACTCTAAAGAAGCAGTTATAAGAACTTAAAACTGTATATATTTTTTTTCAATTATCAAATCCATTTGTCTGTCACTATTTCTCAAGAACTGTCTCTTAAGTGAGCAGACCTCCTAATTTTCATGGAAAATAAAAATCTGTGGCTTTTCTCTCTCTACAAGTGTGCCAGTTTTTTTTTTTATGCATCATCATCCTTTCTGTGTAATGCTAGAATGTTGTGACCTTGGATTTGACTATAGTTGCGGTTAGCTTCTGCGCCACCCTCTGTAGTTGGTGGCTATTTAGAGAGTTCGTGCGTAGTTATAAATAAAATAATTATCATTTTCTAAAATGTTCTTCATGAGGTATCAATTGGGGATGAGTTCGTAAAACCAAAAATTGAAAAATAAAAAAAAACTGAACCGGATGAGTGTGGTTTGGTTTCGGTTTTGGTCTCGCCGAAAACCAACTGAACAAATTTATACTAAACTTGATCAAAACATCGTTGTGCTGCATGGTTATAGTCGCGCGCACACTAAAATGTCAGTTCTTGTTTATCAACGTGTTTTTTTTTATTGCCGACCTTGATACAATGTCGAAGTGACTATTTCTTTTTCTTCGTTGTATGCCTCATACATGCCTTAAATGGTTTAATCAGTCTGTTTGAATAATTAAATGTACAATTGTTGTCATTCTAGTCCGTCCCCTACTCCGCACGTGACAACCCGTTTTTACTGTGGAAGTACTTCGAGCAGTTCACCGACAAATTATGACCCCGTTTTTTGCCTACATTGTTTCATCAACTAAAGGTTGTTCACCTTTAAAACATGATGTGTTATGAGTACACACAGCATGAATAGCAGTCGATCCTCTAAATTTTTAGTCGCCGTGGGGGACTGGGGGCACATTGAAACTTTAAAAGTCGATTGAATCTTCCCTCCCCACACAGACTACCAAAAACATCTTATAGTCATAAACTCTCTCTCTCTCTCTCTCTCTCTCTCTCTCTCCTGATTTGGAATGCGGTTGGGGGACTAAGGCCTCATTTAGTTCATGGAAATAAAAGTAATTATTTTATATTTTAAAAAATTACATACAAGTAACAGATCAAATTTAAAAAAAAAAAAAACAGAAAACTCATCTTTTATTAGATTTATACAAATAAAGACACAAAATCCAGGCCAAAGGAGAATAAAGTAGACATAATCCATGAGATCTCATGTGTAATTACCAATTGATATAATTTTTCTTTAAAATTATCTCGATGCCATTATGAAAAGGTTATGACTTTTTTGTCAGCTCCCTCTCTTCACTGATCGAGACCCAAACTTCCCTTTCTCTCACTCAACCATGTCTTGTCAAAACTCTCAATCTATTCACTCCTCATCCTAATTAGTTTCAGGATTGGTCCGAGCCTATGAGCTTTGTCGGAATTTCGTTTTCTATATAAAAGATTCAAATATGAAAGATGATGGTGGGAATGTGGTGATGCTCATGGTCTTTGCAGCAGTGATTGCTCAAAGGCACCTTGAAGTTGCTGGAACACGACAAAAATGGGAGAGAGCAACTGTAACCTCGCAAGTCTGAGATGGTCCCTCAAGGGAACGACTGCCCTCGTCGCCGACGACACTCGTGGAATTGGGTACGCCGCAATGGAGGAGCTAGCTGCGCTTGGTGTGTTTGTGTTCACCTGTTCTTGGAACTCGGTAGAACTTGCAGAAAGGTGTTAAGGAATGGTCTACTAAGGAGTTCCATGTCACTGGAGTTGTCTTCTATGTTTTGATTAAATTCAATAAAAAGAAAAACTAATGGAGCATGTGGGTGTTTCTTTCACCGGGAAGTTCAACATATTTGTAAGCTAAAAACCTTGGCCCACTACTATTTTGTAGAAATGTATCAGACAATTGATTATGGGTGTCACTTCAGTTCTGAATTGGTGTGTGGTGTCATGGTGGAACTAGGTGAATAATGTTGGGACAAACATAAGGAAGCCAACTACTGGGTACACTTGTGAAGAGTATTCAAAACTAATGGCTACTAATTTGGAATCTGCTACGTCCTTGGTATGATATGCAAGCTGGTTGCTTTTATTAACTAATTGAGACAAGTATCAACACGAGTACAAGCAATATGCAGTAGCAGAACACAAGCACAATTGTAGTAGTAGAACTGGACGATTATGAGCGCAGTAAAAGGATTGGACGAGTACAGTAGGAGAACACGAGTGTAAGGATATAACAACTGGACGAGTATAAGTGCAGCAAGTGCAGTAGCAGGATTGGACGTGTGCAGTAGCAGAATATGAGTACAACTGTAGTAGCATAACTTGACGAGTATGAGTGCAGTAGCAGGATTGGACGAGTGCAGTAGCAAGATTAGGCGATGATGAGTGCAGTAGTAGAACATGAATACGAGGGCAGTAGCAGAACTGAACGAGTATGAGTACGGCGAGTGCAGTAGCAGGATTATCCCATAACGAGTGCAGTAGCAGAATTAGACGAGTATGAGTGCAATAACATGATTGGACTACAGCAGGAAGAAAATAATTAAGATTTAGTTATCCATGCATGAAGATTAGAATTGTAAATGTTTTATAGACACATGGCAACAAAGTAACATAAACGAATTATTCTAAAAAAAAAAAAGTTAACATAAAGGGATAAGAAGACAAAAGAAATAGTTAAGGGTAAAAAAAGTAAATTTACTCATAACATGTGGCAAGTGGAGATTAGATTGTCCTTATTTGTAAGATTTAATCCTTATACAGGGATTAGAAGTCAAAAGAAGTAATTAAGGATAAAAAAATAAATTAACTCATGAGGTGTGGCAAGTGAAAAACACATTGTCCTTATTTGTAGGATTTAGTCCTTATATGTTTAATTCAACTTTAAATGATGTATTTGTTAAGTTATCTTTTGTCAATAACTTATATGTAATTTGTTATTTATATTTCCCATAAGAAGGGAAATGAAATTTTCCAAGAACTTTCCATTCCGATGTTTGGTAATGTAAGGAAAGTTATCCGGAAATTTATTGAAAAATTTGTAAATAATGTAATAAAATAGAGAAAAATTCAGCTACCGTCCCAAAACTATGTTGCCAAGGCCAATTTGATACCTAAACACTCAAAAGTATCAATGTGATACCCAGAGACCAAATTGGTATCAACGTGATACTTCCGTCCAAAATTTCTGACGGCGCCGTCTGTTTGCTGACGTGGGAAGCACGTGGGTCTTCAAAAAAGTGAAATGACCAATTTACCCTTTTTTCTTTTTTAGAAAAATTCATCTACCATCCCCAAACTATTTTGCCAAGGCTAATTTGATACCCGAACTCTCAAAAGTATCAATGTGATACCCAAAGACCTAAATTTGTCACGCCCCGAATTTTAGAATAAAATTCAAAATCCGAAACGTGAAAATTACAACTCAAAATAATCAACATGAAAATTTCTTTTCTTAACAATCTCACCACACAAAGTAAAATCAAAAACCAAATTTAGTTTCGGTTAATTATAACAACTCAAATACAAAATGAACTGTAAAACTCTAAATGAGCATACACACCTCACAACTCAATGAAATAAAAATAACTGCTGTAACACCAAAGCAGCTCGGTCACCACTGCTACTAGCTCTAGATCATGAGTGGGGTAATTCCGCTCATGTACCTTCAACTGTCTAGAACCGTAAGCAACAATGCTACCATTCTGCATCAACACACACCCCAAACCCTGATAAGATGCATCACTGTAAATGACTAATCCACCACCACTAGTAGGAATAGTCAACACAGGAGCTGTAGTCAATCTAGTCTTCAGGTCATTGAAAGCCTTCTCACACTCATTCGACCACACGAACAGACTTTGTCAATTTGGTCAAAGTCGAAGCAATACCAGATAACCCTTCGATGAAACGCCTGTAATACCCTGCCAATCCAAGGAAGCTACGGATTTCTGTAAACCGTAGTAGGGCGACTCCAACTCATCACTGCTTCAACCTTTGAAGGATCCACAGAAACTCCATCATTCGAGACCACATGACCAAGGAACTTGACTTCACACTGCCAGAAATCGCACTTCTCGAACTTGGCAAATAATTTTTGCTCTCTCAACATCTGTAGCACGATCCGCAGATGCTTCTCATGCTCACCTGACGACCTTGAATAAATCAAGATGTTATCAATGAATACCACCACAAACTGGTCCAAGTAGGGACTGAACGTGCCGTTCATCAAGTCCATAAATGTTGCAGGTGCATTCGTGAGACCAAAAGGCATGACAAGGAACTCAAAATGTCCATACCTGGTCCTGAACGCAGTCTTTGGAATATCTTCATCCTTCACCCTTAACTGGTGATATCCAGATCTCAAATCAATCTTTGAGAACACAGTAGCTTCTCTAAGCTGATCAAACAAGTCATCAATCCTAGGTAAAGGGTACCTGTTCTTGATGGTTACCTTGTTCAGCTATCGATAATCCACACATAATTGAAGTGAATTATCCTTCTTCTTCACAAATAACACTGGTGCGCCCCAAGGAGATACACTAGCCTGAATGAACCCTTGTGCAAGTAAGCCCTCAATCTGAACCTTCAACTCCTGAAGTTCAGCTGGTGCCATTCGATAGGGTGCCTTCAATACAGGTGAAGTACATGGTATCACATCAATAGAAAATTCCATTACCCTTTTCGGGGGTAACCCAGGGATCTCCTGAAACAAGTCAGCATACTTTGAAACTACAGGAATCCCTGCCCTCATAGCGATGTCAGACTTCAGACAACGGTAATGAAACACCGGTTGTCCCGGAACATGGAAGGACACAATCATCCTAAAGCAATCAATCACAGCATGGTTCGGGCTCAACCAATCCATACCCAAAATCACATCATACGTGTGATCTGGAATCACAATTAAAGATGCAGAGAACTCTCTTCCACTAATCCCAATAAGGCAATCATCACAAAACATGCTAAGCTCAAGAGACACACCGAGAGGTGATGTAACATATAATGATCTAGTTAAAGGCATAGCAATCAAACCCAACACGTCCACAACCGAACAAGATATGAAGGAGTGTGAGGCTCCTGTATCAAACAGTACTCTAGCAAGATAGTGATAAACAGAAAAAATACCTTCCACTCCCGTGCCTGCCTGACTGATGGCAAAGACTCAAGCAGGTGCAGGTGGTAACTGCCTCTGCTGGTTACCCTGCACTCTACCCTGATTCTTGGGACACTCCCTGGCCTAATGCCCTGCTTGTCCACAGCTGTAGCATATCCTACCCCGTGGTTTCATGCACGCACGAGAGATGTGGCCCGGCTCGCCACAGTTAAAGCACTTCACCGGAGTTGCTGGTGCTATCTGCCTTATAGGCATAGCTTGAACGGGAGGAGCTATTGCTGCCCTAGCTGGAGCCTGATGCTGGAACTGAGTTCTCTGTTTCTTCCAGAAACCACCCCTAAAGTCTCTGGATCTACTGCCTCCTGCTATGGCATTTCCCTTGCCCTGGAAGTCTCTCTTAGCAGACTTCTTCTCTCTACGAATCAGGTTCTGCTGCTCAATAATCTGTGCCTTTGCCAAGATCTCTCTCTTGGTCTTCAGCTTTAAGATGGCCACATACGCTCAATCGAAGGACTCAACCCTCTCTGAAACTTCTTGGCCAAGTCTTCGTCATCCATCTGCCTCACATACTTGTACAGTCTGGAGAACTCCGCATCATACTCGATTACGGTCATCTTCCCCTGTACAAGTGTGAGGAATTCTCGTTCCAACCTTTCCTTCACAGCTGGTGGAAAGTACTTCTCCCTGAACAGCCTCTCGAAGCCATCCCATGTCAAAGTAGACACCTCTATACTCCTCTGTGTGACGTTCCACCACACCCTAGCCTCATCCTTCAGCATGAACGCGGCTAGCTTCCTCTTATCGGTCTCACTGCAATCAAGCATATCAAAATAGGTCTGCAAATCCTCTATCCATCGATCCGCCACCATATAATCAATGCTCCTCCAAACTTGGTTGCTCCTAAGCAGGTAATTTCCCTTGCTAGCATCAGCAAGCGAGCAGGATCATCAACCATGGCCACGGGCGGAATATGCTGATTTTCATAAGGTGCTTCTACCTCCGCCTCATAAGCATCATCGACCGGAGGGGCCCTACCCCTACCTCCGCCTCTACCCCTACCACTAGATCTGCCTCTACCTCGACCTCTAGTTTCGTTCCCCTCAATCTCCATTACCTAATAAGCAGGGTATACTTGATTAATACACGCATAACACTTAAACATGGTATAAGTCAAATGCAAGTCTATATTAACCAAGTAACTAAGCATACAAGACAACGCCTAAAGTTCTTATGACATGCTAACGTTCCTAGCCAACCTAACGCTCTCAAATACCCGATGACATTGTCAATACCGAAGAGCACACGATGGGGATCCTCTGCAGATGGGCCATCACTCGGAAAGTATTAACACATCACCAAATATGTACCTTACGCTCTGATACCAAACTGTCACGCCCCGAATTTTAGAATAAAATTCAAAATCCGAAACATGAAAATTACCATAACTCAAAATAATCATCCTGAAATTTTTTTTCTTAACAACCTCACCACACGAAGTAAAATCAAAAACCGAATTTAGTGTCGGTTAATTATTACAACTCAAATACAAAATGAATTGTAAAGCTTTGAATGAGCATACACACCTCACAACTCAATGAAATAAAAATAACTGCTGTAACACCTAAGCAGCTCGGTCACCTCCCTGGTTATCTTGACCTGTAGGAATATCCGCTACACCATTTGAATAGTGTACAGGGATTGCAACAACACAAAACCCGGTAAGCTTATGAAAGCTCGTGTGAGTAAAAGAAAGGACAATTGTTTAATTAAATCATATTTAGTTTTACTCAAATCAACACTCAACAATTTCCACATCCACGAGGTACCAACAATCTCAATCAATCACCAATTCAATAAATCAACACAAACCCCAACTCACATCTTTCTTCACAAAACCTCAACATCATATTTGTAAAGATACGGTACTTGACAGACTAGAGCTCTAACTGAAACGTAGCCCGTCACCTGGCCTAGGTTATGGCATCCGACATATTTATTCTTATCATATTTCATCAATATGTATACTTATATACATATTTAGAACGTCCGATAATTGCACATACTCAATCAATCGTATCCCATCATCCACCCAGGATTAGAGCGTCCGATTACCCCACACCGGTCACTACGTTGACCCTAAATCCATAATGAGCACAACATATATTATCACATAATGAAATCAACCCAACCAAGATACACAATATTATTATGAAATTAAGCATCTGAAATATAATTCAAATCATCGATTCAACTCAATCATTTCATCACTCAACAATCCACCCATCAATGTATATATTCCACGTAAATATATATATATATATATATATATATACGTAATCATCCACCCAGGAATGACCACTAATACTATCTATAATTCACACAAGAAATGGTGAAATTCATTTGTATAATTAAAATTCATTTTACTTACCTATGGACCGTAGTGATCAAGTCCATGTGATTTAAAAAAAAAATATTTAATCCACAAATATTTTTCACACAATTACAAAAATAAATAAACTAAAGCGCTCGATTCGTAATATGAACCACGTGAGTTTTACTCACCTCGAGATTCCCGCTGCGTCTTCAAATAAAATATAAACCACACCGAAACAGCTCACCCAAATATAATCCTTCAATCACCTAATCAAATGTGATTTGAATTTAGCCAATAATTCCAAAACATAACTAAACTATCATTTAACGGCCGGATTCTAGTTTATAAGAAAATCTGACGGACGGATTCTCACGAATCGCTCCCCTAATCACCGTTTTGCACTTATACGAAGATCCAACGGTCGGATCTTCCACACAAAGCCACTGGGACAGTCATATGATCATCATATCAAAACTGCAAATCCATCGGACGGTTCAAATTTCACATATCATAAATCTAATGATCGAAATCGAAAAATTCATAACTAAATCATACGATATCCGAAAAATACATATAATATGCCAAAATGATCGTATTGAAACGTAGAATCATAAAATGGATAGAAACTAAATTTTAGACTCCGGAGGTGGCAGAAATTAGGGACAGAGCCGCCGCCGACCACCACCAATGGTGTCAGGGCCGAGCTCTTCCCCTTCGTTTTATCATTCTGAGCAACTTTCATAACTAGCACAAGACCAAAAAATGACGGGAAGGGATCAAAAAGTACCAAGCACAGTCGGCGGCAGGAATTTTTTAAGAAACAGGCGAGCTTGAAAACCGACGTAAAAACTGCAACCTCACGCCTCCATCTCTTCTGGAAACTTGTTCAGAACTTCCTTGCAAACTCACCAGGACAAGAATCACAAGAAACGATCATGTATAACTCAAGATATCCGGATCGAAAAATTGTTTTTCGATCTAAACAAGTCGAGCTCCGACGAACGTGAAAACTATCGACCTAGTTCCGGTCCTACTTGGTGCTTGTTAAGGAAGTTGAGACAAGTCCAATGAGCTAAGAATCACGTGAAATGGTGATCTATAGCTTGAGATATCGAGATCGAACCGAAAACGAGCTTATTCCATTCGATGCTCACCGTCGCCGCTACCGGCCTGTCGTGGCGCAAGGCTGCCTCTGACAGCTGCGCAATGTCGAGACGAAGCTATTGGAAGTGGTTGGAGGTCGAGAGGTGGCCGGAGGAGGGAGTTCTTGGCTGTGGACTGCTTGCTCTGTTTTCTGGGCTGTCGGCCGCGCGGAGAGAGAGAGCTACAGTGGTTTCCAAAAAAAGAAATGGAGGCCGGACCAAAATGGAAGTTTTCTGAAAAATTTTATGGATTTTTCCTATTTATATTCAAAATAGAAATAATTTCTAAATTCCATAACTAATTCAAAAAACATCTGGGCAATTTGTTCCGCATATTCTCGGACTCGTATCGACGAGCTCTACAACTTTCATGAAGGAAGTTTTCCCAAAGTTTGCACATATAAAAAGTCGATTTCTCAAACCGAGCATTTCGAGCTTTTCATTAAAATAATCGTTTCGAACCTTCGATAATTCAAAAAATGAAATATTATCGAGCAACATTCGTGAAATCGTACAATAATCATTCAACACAAATTCACGGATTTAAAATGAAAATTGCGGTTCTTACAAAATTGGTATCAACTTGATACTTCCGTCCAAAATTTCTGACGGAGCCGTCTGTTTGCTAACGTGGCAAGCACGTGGGTCCAAATATTTACCCTTTTTTTTTATTAATTCATTTTTTTCCTTTTCTTTTCATTTCTTCTTCTTCCTTCTTCTTCTTCTTCTTCTTCTTCTGGGATTTTCTTCTTCTTCTTAGGGTTTCGCGGCGCCAAGCAGCTTGGGGCTGAAGCTCCCTATCAAACCCGATACCGGTCGAAGAACCTGCTGGTGCTGAGATGATCAACGACCCGTCGGCGTAAATTGGGGCCGCCGAGTTGTTGAGCGAGACGAGGCGTTCAACTGGAAGGTACCGTGAGAGAGTGACCGTCGAGGCGGAGTATGTACGCGTACGGTCTCCGAAGGGAAGTGACCATTCTTGACATTTTGTGAACAGTGTCTGACCTGCCAATCTTGATAGTTGTAATACAAGACAAAAAAACAGTGAATAGTCTTGATCGGTCAATCTCAACGGGTGGACTTGCTCTAAAGGCATCATTTGTCCTGGCAAGGTACTCGCCTTTGCCGGGTCTTCTTTCTTTACAATTTACAAACAAAGACGTCGGCTCTAAATACACGTGTCGTTGACTAGAAATCTATTGGAAATGTCAGTTAATTCTTCACGTGGGATAAGTTTATTGAACCCACATGACACATTGCCCCATGAAATCAAGGTACACATACAGAAAAAAAAAATTACGCATCTTGCTAGTATGGATACAATCATGCTGAAGTAGATAATTAATTTATAACTTTAAAGACTAAGCAGACTCCCTTATTCTGATCGACCAGAAACATCTGAACTCAACGTATACTTCCCAACCATTTTGTAATGAATCTGCTTCAGCCATTACGAAGTAGAGAGAGATGTGTTTTCTACTTTCCTCTTCTTGTTACCATTAGGGTAGAACACAAGTTTCCTGTGACCAAAAATGGATATTAGGGAAAAGTTAAAGCCTGTAGATATAAAATAAAAAGTTAGAATGATTCTCTATTACTTGGTGTCTGAAAAGCAATTAAGATGGAGAAAGAACACGTGTGTGTGTGGGAGTTGGCATATGAGAATATTACCATTTATATCCTCCAGCTTCAAATTCCATCCTCTATAACTTTCACTCACCAATGAAGACAACTACAGATGTGTAATGAGTTGGCGGTGAATCTGAATGATTTCGAACCCCTGAAACTAAATAAATGCAAGAAAAGAAAGCAATCGAGCAACCGGCATCTATGACATACAGTTTATTGAGGGCATCCTTTATCTTAACTGTGAAGTTTGCTTATGATTGATGGTGTTATAAATACATGCTTACAGACAGAAATAAAGGATATCTAGGTATCTTACCATCTTTTTCAAAGTTAAGGCTCGCCATGGCAATAAACTTCAGCTTTATACAAACTAATTACGGATTGCATCAGGAGGATTGCCTGTAACAACATTAGAGAACTAGGAGGAGAATTGAAAGCCAAAAAAGAGCGGAGTACTACGATCAAGATTCAAGCTGAAATGTACAATTGATACATATAATGTGATTTGAAAATGAGTAAGAGAGAGAGTCGGTATCTATATATACACACATCGACATATATACTTACAAAAACTTTAACCTTCACTTAATTTGAAAATGAGTAACTGTATATCTATACAGTCTACATCCTATATCTATACAATCAATCAAATATGATGAACAGGTTACAGAAGCTAAGCCATAGATTAAAATTTCTGGAGACACAAGTCGTAGACCTGTAATATAGCCAAAAAATATCACCGCAGTAAACCAAACAAACCAAAATTCACCTCACTTATGGACCAATACCAATCAAACAAGCTAAAGGAAACGATGATCAAGCACTAGATTAGGGTTAGCGTTAGGGACTACGAGTGTAAATTAGAGAATTTTACCATACAGTCCCAGAGAGGGTGAGAGAGAAGACCAGACCAGACCAATACCAATCAAACAAGCTAAAGGAAAGGATGATCAAGCATTAGATTAGGGTTACGGTTAGGGATTACGAGTGCAAATTAGAGAATTGTAGTAATCATACCCAAAAGTACAGCATCAACCGTTCTCCATTAATGAAAGATACAGACTACTCAAGGATTAGGAGTGCCATCTTGATAAAGTTTCAAGCATTTTGACAACCGGAAGCTCTCCTAGAGACTAGAAACCTTAGCTTGTCAGAAAGAAAGGACAACTAAGATATGGACCAGACTTAGAGGAAATTGGAGGTGGGTGTGGATGAAGTGAATGGGAACTAGATCAGAAATAAAAGGAACCAGGAGATGGGTGCGAATGAACTGAATGAGATTGATGAAAGGTGGTTGGGTAGGTTGTTAAATGCAAGAAGAGAGCGAGACAAAAGCTCAGAGCACTGCACGTGTGTGTGTTTGGTGGGGTGATAAGGCTTTGGTCTCATATATAAGAGGTCAAGAGTTCGAGCCCCATCAAGGGTGAGAATGGGGTTTTTTTTTTTTTTATTTAAAAAAAAAGATCTCATTCACACCCACCTCCAGGTTCCTTTTATTTTTGATCTCATTCTTATTCAATTCATCCACCCACCTCCTAGTTCCTCTAAGCCTGGTCTATATCTTATTTGTCCTTTCTTTCTGACAAGCTACAGTTTCTAGTCTCTAGGAGAGCTTCTGGTTGTCATAAACTCATAATTGTTAACGTCTCAGACTTTGTCAAGATGTCACTCCTAATCCTTTGAGCAGCTGTATAATGGAGACCTACCCAACACCTTTAATCAAACTCATTCAGTTCATTCGCACCCACCTCCAAGTTCCTTTTATTTCTGAACTAGCTAGTTCTCATTTAATTCATCCACACCCACCTCCAAGTCCCTTTAATTCTGGTCTATATTTTATTTGCCCTTTCTGTTTGACAAGCTAAGGTTTCTAGTCTCTAGGAGAGCTTTTTGTTGTCATAATTGTTAATGCGTGAGACTTTGTCAAGATGGCCCTCGTAATCCTAGAGTAGTCTGTATTTTTCATTAATGGAGAACTACCCAACAACTTTAATCAACCTCATTTAGTTCATTCACACCTAACTCCAGGTTCCTTTTATTTTTGAAGTAGTTCTCATGTAATTCATCCACACATACCTTCATATTCCTTTCTCTGGTCTATATCTTATTTGTCCTTTCCTTTTGACAATCTAAGGTTTCTAGTCTCGAGGAGAGCTTCTGGTTGTCATAATTGTTAATGCCTGAGACTTTGTCAAGATGGCAGTCCTAATCCTTGAGTAGTCTTTATCTTTCACTAATGAAGAACTTGTATCGCAAAAACATGCGCGACAATTTAACCCTGCAAGAATGTCATATTTTTGTATGGAATAACTATGGATCGTTCAAGCCAAGATTGAGGGTACATAATTAATCACCCAAACAAAAAAACTAAAATACAAAACAAAAACAAAAGAAAACAAACTTTGGTGGTTTTTAAATTAACAAAAATAAAAAGACAATAAGAAAAAAAATTCGATTCTTAGGGTTTGAAAAGATATATGATGAAGATGTTAAGGATTTGGTAATCCACCACCAAACATGCTCAAGACAAGTTCATTATCCTAATTTCAATTGCCAAGTCATGAAAAAGGTTTCAATCAAGAACAAATCATGAACGCATGCATAAGTTCTTATTATTTTTCTAAATCACTTAAGCAACTTGAACACACCATTACTAAGCCTTTAGAACAAACAATCAAGGTATAAAGCGCTATAATATCAACAATTTATTCTAAGCATTAATTACATGTGTAAGTTTGATCGAAACAAGAATCCAATACTAGTGTGGAACGCCAACCAAGCATGCAACTCTCATTAATTGATTTGGTCTACTGTCCTATAGACTTTGCTACCTATGAAACAAGCATTATTAACCATTTAGCAGATTAAAAAAACCTATTTCTTACCCCATTTACATGCTCATAATATTCTACGTGTACATCATAAAACATAAACATGCAAGAGTTATCCATCAAGAGAAATCAAATAATCAATCCTAAGAACAAAGTAATTTTGAAACTAAGAATCAAAATAATGTCAAAAACATGTCTAGCGGTTTCAAACCTTCCCCCTAACTAAGAAATTTAGTTATACAGTGTAGCAAAATCACAAGCATAAAAAATAGTATAAAAATTGAGGAAAAAAAAAAGAAAAAAAAATGGTGGTGGATGAACAAGAAAGAGGGATACAAGAGAAGGTGAAGAGTATGGATCTCTTCAACATGTTGCATAGCTTCTTTGTATAGGGATGCACAACCCTAGTTTCCTCTTCCAATTTTACGTTGCAAACCTTCCCAAGTTGCTTAAGGTTTCCTTTGATTGGTGCACAAATTAATTACTCTCAGGCCTTTGTAATCTAGCCATAATCTCACAGGATTATTCTAGGACTCTGCTCCTTGATAATTGCAGCGTTATAAAACTTCCAAAAACGCACAGCAAGGCTGCCCAAAAAGGATTCTCGGCCAAACTTCGCTATTTGACTAGGATTTGATTTTGTCTCTAAAACTTCCATCTTGGACTAGTTTTGAAATGCTATTGCCATCTTTCTAGATGGTTATCGATTTAACATAAGAACAAGGCACAATAATTTGTACCAACTCAGACTTTTATTTATTTCACGAAAAATATAAGAAACTAATACAAAAATCAAGATCATTACAGATCTGGACAAAGTCATCCATACTACATTAATGCTTTGACAAAGATGTATATGTACACTCCCCAATTGTAATATTGGTAGGATAGTTTTGGTAGCAGCTTTAAAGAGCATAATTGTAAATCAGTAAGTGTCTACTTGAATATATAGAAATACATTACCAGATTTGACATGGTATTAGAGCAGTGTTGCTCTTGAGACCGATACTCTTACCCATAACCATACCCATATTCTGCAGTCAGAAATTACAAGAGAAGAACTCTGTTTCTTCACCTTACCCAGTACCCCGAAACGCAAAAAGTATGTCCGACAATACCATACGCAATGGGTTAGCAACATGACTATTGTACAAGCATTGATGCAGTATATAAATAATGTAAAAAAAAAAAAGAAGCCAACCAATGTATTACGTACATCATGTTAGCAAAAAAAAAAAAAAAGGAAGGTGCACCATGGATAAGAACTCAAACTTACATGTGTTGTTAAAGAAATCTATGTCATGTGAGATACAGCAAATTAATCCTGACAAAGTGCAGCCCAGCCTATAGTAGCTCTATATCCACCTATCTTCACAAAGTTGTCCATACTACAATATTAATACTTTGACAAAAATGTATATGTATACTCCTCGACGGTAATATTGGTAGGGTAGTTTTGGTAGCAGCTCTACAAGAGTAGAATTGTGGTTCAGTACAAGTGTGCTTGAATATACAGAAATACATTACTAGATTTGACAACCTAGCAGATGGCATGTCCCCCATATCTTTAATTTGAAACAATTGTTATATAAATCAGTGAGGGTCGTGTGCATGGTAGCAGCGAGCAGAATTATAAATCATTAGGAGTGTGCTTGAATATACAAAAATACATTACTAGATTTGACAACTTAGCAGATGGCATGTTCCTTGTATCCTTAATTTGAAACAATTAATTGTTATATAAATCAGTGAGGGTCGTGTGTATGTTAGCAGCTCTACAAGAGCAAAATTGTATATCATTAATAGTGTGCTTGAATATACAGAAATACATTACTAGATTTGACAACCTAGCAGGTGGCATGTCCCCCGTATCCCTAGTTTGAAAAAATTGTTATATAAATCAGTGAGGGTCGTGTGTACACTCAATCGAATTGTTATAGTAGAGAGAGCTTCGAAAACATTGAGTACTAAACCATGGCGAGTTTCCTGTTACTCTCGACTACTGCAACAAGGTATACACTATCCATATGTACTTCTAGAATCTTGCTAGTACAGACTATAATGGTGCGATTCAGATTTAATTTAGAGGTTTTTAGATGTAGGTCGAATTTTATTACCTCATATTGGATTCAGTCCATAATCTAAGTCCATTGGTTTTTTCATTATATGTTCATGCCCAGTTTACCTTTTGAGTTTTATATATAAAAAAATTAATTGCATTTAAGTATTTATTTTTTCAGTTTGAATTTTGAACCCATGATGAAGGTACAATAATTTAAAATAAAATTAGTATTATAAAATTAGCAAATAGAGATGAGAAATCAACCTAACTGGAAGGTAAAAAAAAGTGCATAAAAAAATTCTAGCTAAAAGGTACGTATAACCTAAGTAAGAGATATAAATTAGAGATTAACTTTCTCATATTGTAGGCATATCATGAGTAAGAGATACATACTTCAGTAAGAGATATAAGTTTACAGATTGATGTTCTTCAATTACTATAATCGAGGTATGTACGTAAGTAAGAGATATAAATTTATGGAATAGTTTTCTTCTATTGTAAGTATAAATAAGTCGAGATATAAATTTACAGATTAATTTTCTTCTATCGTAGGTATACCATAAGTAAGATATACGTACCTAAGTAAGAGGTATACATTTATGGATTAATGTTCTTCAACTACTATAATCGAGATATGTATGTAAGTATGAGATATAAATTTATGGATTAGTTTTCTTCTCTTATAGGTATAAATAGTCAAGATATATATGGTGAGGAAAGCTACCTACATATGAGTTATATTATGCAATGCTGAATTTTTTAGCTTTGAATATATCTACCACAACAATTTTGTAATGGTATATTACCTTAGAATATGGTTATAATAGTGGTTTGTCAACCTAAAACATAGATATGGTTTTATTGAAACATTACTTAGTTCTATCCTGATATGAATATCGTTGTTCTAATCTATATATAGGTAAACAAATGCATATATGTTGGTTTATAGGTTAAAGATAAGTTAAGAAGGAAACGCTAGAAAAAAAAGAGAGGAAGAATAGCTACCATTTATGAATGGAAGAAAAAGAAAATAGAAGACTGAATGAATCATAGTCGTATAGGGCCGACAAGAAAATACATTGACCATGCATGGAGGGCTTAATGTTAAAGAAGGAGAACCACGTTCATGAAAGACTTGATATTACATATAAGAGTCATATCCATAGAAGCTTTAGTGTTAAAGAAAAAAAACATTACCGTGATATATATTGCTTTAGAAAGATTCCTAACTTATAGAAGATTCCTAACCTATAGAAGATACATCTTTTAAATTTGAATAATTTTAGGAATGCTTTAAATTGAATTCCATTTAATGTCATATCAATTCCATAATTTTATGTCGCATATAATAATAGTATGTAAAGAAAGATTTACATCACATATGATATTAAATTGCTAATTTTAATCCTATTAATTCTTGCCACTTATGTGCAAAGACATTCAATAAGGGCATATTAGCCATGTAAAAAGAAAAATTAATGAGAAAATGAAATAAATCTGAGGTGGTAGCTGAGTCATTGGACTGCAACTAACAAAATAAATTGATGCGTATTACAACCAATATTGGGTCTAGCTTTTGAACTTAAATCAAATTAACTCTTCAATTTCACTGTTTGTGGATTGATACGTAGGCTTGAAGGTAAGGTAGCAGTGATCACCGGCGGAGCCAGTGGCGTCGGATTATCCACTGCCAAACTCTTCTCCACACACGGCGCTAAAGTCGTGATTGCCGACGTGCAAGATGACTTGGGCCAATTCGTTTGTAGAGATCTGAACCCTTCCTCCACCACCTTTATCCATTGCGATGTGACGAACGAAAAAGACGTCGAAAACGCCGTGAACACAGCGATCACCAAGTATGGAAAACTAGACATTATGTTCAACAATGTCGGCATCAGCGATGCAGCCAAGCCAAATATCCTTCACAACAACAAGGCCGATTTCGAGCAGGTCCTCAGAGTGAACCTGGTTGGTGTCTTCCTGGGGATCAAGCACGCAGCTCGGGTGATGATGGGAGCTCGAAAAGGGACTATTATCAACATGGCTAGCGTTTGCTCGATCATAGGGGGCGGTGCGTCTCATGCGTACACGAGTTCGAAGCATGGAGTTGAGGGGCTCACGAAGAACACGGCAGTAGAGCTCAGACAGTACGGAATACGTGTGAATTGTGTGTCGCCGTATCTGGTGGAGACGCCGTTGACCAAGAAATTTTTTAAGTTCGACAATGAGGGAGTCGGTGGTGTTTACTCCAACCTCAAAGGGGCGGTGCTTAAGCCGGAAGATGTGGCAGAGGCTGTTCTTTACTTGGGAAGTGATGAGTCCAAGTATGTTAGTGGGCATAATTTGGTAGTAGACGGAGGCTACACTATTGTCAACTCAAGGTTCTGTATGTTTGAGCAATCTTAATTCAGCGGGATTGTTCCTAGTCCAACTTCATGGGACAATTAAACAATGATATATATGTCTGGATATGATGCTTAACGTATGATTGAATCTCAGATAAAAGATAGATAATAAAGAGGTCAGAAGGATCTCAAGGTTCTTATGAAGTACTTTGAAGAGTCAACACTATTATAGCACAAAATACAATAAGGAGTATTAATTGATTTGCCTTGTGTTTGGTGTAGATAAGTACGAAGTTAAATGATACTATATAACACCATTGTTTCTTCCTCAAATTTGCTAAGAGCAATTCCAACAGCTTCCGCATATTTTGATTTTTCTCTATTTTAGGGAAAAATGAGTCTCTTTTACTCCACACGAAAATAATCCTCACCTCACTCATCGCTTTTCTTCCTTCATCATCATTTCTTTCAACGGTCATGGCTCTCGAGAAGAAATCACAAGAAAATTTGCTGAATGTGGCTGAGTTATGAATGAGTGGTGCATGCATTTGAGAGAATGGTCTTTGCGGTCAAATTAAAGCAAATTTTGAACTGAATCGATGATTTTTCTGAATTTGGTTGATTTGGAGAAGTGGATATGACATGGAAATAAGGAGAGAAAGTGATTCTTTTGAGGTTTGGAAGGAACCACTTTTTGCTCTTATTTTCCCTTTCTTTAGGTAAGCATTTCATTTCCTTTCATATCCTAAACACATGAAATGAACAAGTTTTCTTTCCTGATACTTACTTTCCGCGAACCAAACATGGCTTAAGAATTTGGGAGGCACAAATTGGTTTATGAAAGTAAGGTTTTTTTTTTTTTTTAGGTTAAAGAAATTACCGATCGGGTTTAGAAACGATTTCTTCCAATCCAATTTAGGCACTGAATGAGATTGTTCTGCATGTCATTGGGAGTGTCCAAAAGCCAAACAGGTTTGGAAGAAATTGTTTCTAAATGGCGTCCATAAGGTGCGGCAGGAACGTTCTCGATTTGATTTGGTATACCATGTCCGTCTGACTACTACTGGAACAGAGTTGAGAGACTTTTTGCTTCATATCCTGGTAGTTGTGGCTGTACAGAAATCTATATGGGCATGGAGAAAAAGTTATGGGACCAGTTGATGTCCTACTTGAAGTTAATGAATGGCCACGTGAATATGGAAGCATGTGTGGTCCAAGGAAATAGAACCATATTATCTGGAAGCCACCACCTTTGGGTTGTTTAAGGATGAATTTTGATGGGGCCTCTGATTCAAAGAGTGGTATTTGTGGTTTGGGCGTAATCTTCAGAGACAATCTGATTGCTATGTCAGTCCCACAAACTGGGAACCTCCATCCAAGATCAGTTGAAGCTCTGTCTCTCCTACATGACTCAGATTCGTTATGCATGTGGGTTTCATGAACTTAGAAGTTGATGGTGATGCTCTCACAGTTATTAAGACATTGAAAGATAGTGATGATGATTTGAGTTATTGTTTTTGTTTTTTTTTTTTTTTTGAAGTGGATAATGATTTGAGTTCCAAGGTTAAATCGTTAAGTTCAGTTTTTTTTACAGTTGTAAATGACACTTTGTGTTTGTGAAAGGGGATGGCAATAAAGTTGCCCATCGTTTACCAAAAGAAGCCTTGAAACGTAGGCAACATTTTTTTTGCTTAGAGTCAAGGCCTGTTTGGCTACATGAGTGCGCCAATATGGGTTTTCAATGCGAAGTCTCATGTGGGTAATTATCTAACTTTTCTACCATATTGGGGTAGGGAGAGGATCCTCTCCTGAGCTCATTTCTCACTTGAGCTACCTGAGCTTTCAGGGAGATGAAGACACGTGGCTCATATCACATCCAATGGTCCAAATATTCTCTGGTTACTGATTTTACAATAATACCCTTTTCAGATCAATCTCTTCTCTCTTCTTTCCCTGTTCTTCCCTCTTCCTGTCAGCGTTCTTCTCTACCATACATATCCATGGCTTAACCCCAGATGTAATTGGTTGAAAGAATAGAAGGGATCATACATATCCTATTGGGTTCAAGGGTTTATTATTCAATGGCTCTCTATTGCAGGTGTCATTGGATTTTCTTAATAAGAACAAGGGATCATTCAATCACTTCCCCTGAGCCTAACGTCGACCCGACTCATCTCAAATCAATATTGTTGTTAATTCTTCCAAAAAGGGTATGTAATGGAAATCTGGGATAGCAACTTGAGATTTGTGTTTTTGAGCCTTTTATTGTTTTGGGGCTGAATTTCGGGTTGCAAAATGGTTTGATTTGGGGCTGGGTGTTCCATTGATGTTCTTCCCTGTAAAATTTCAGTCTTATCTCTTCAAGCAATACGGGATACACTTTCAACTACCCAAATTCGCCATTTGAGGCATTTCAGATACTGGCCAACCTTGTTGGATTTTTTTTTTTGGTTACAACCTTGTCGAAATTTAGGGACTTAACAGTGTGAGGAATCCAACTTCCACAATTCTGGATATGCCCTTTAAATACTGCTTGTTCTTTTTCTTTTATTTTCAGAAAATCAAAACTCTTTCTGTATGAAATTCATTGAAACCCACTTGATTAATCGTTGTTTGTTTTGGTGTTGAGTGAAGAAGAAGAAGAACTAGAAGGAGAGATAGAGATAGAGACACTTAGGCAGGCGTGAATGAACAGATGAAAAAAGACAAACTAAAATAGTTTGTAAACCGTTAGATTTATTATATCCACGTGTTGAAATCTAATGAAAAGCTCAGGAGGGGAATGAGCTCAGGAGAGGATCCTCTCCCATTGGGGTAAGTGTAGACTGTTATTCCAATTCATTATTAATAAATTTTTCTTCAAATAAAAGAAGAAAATTACCGATCCGGTTAATCAATTTCAAGTTTCGTACTAACAGTGGTGAAAACTGAACCAGTGAGTACATATAGACACGCCGTCCTTTTTCTAGAGCTAGGGTCGAAATCCAAGGTGCACGACTGCAAGGAGCGACGCTCTTAGACTGAGAAAACCCCTTGTATCCGCTTCTTCCACGGACAGTCACCTCTGCTTCCACTATGCAACTAATGCCAGTATATATCATTCATCAAAACCCCTTGACTGGTTGCCTGAAAATCTTTTCTTTAATAAATGAACTCCAACCCCAACTTGAAGACACGTCGGTGAAGCTGTAAGTACCTACCAGAGTTAAAAGAATTTTTTAGTTCAATACTAATGATGTATAACCTTAATAAACCCATCATCCTTTCATACAATGAATTAGGCACATCTTTACCATTCAAATGATGATGCGATTGATGCCTATCATGAATTTGATCTAGGATACGCAAATTATACTCCACAAAGAGTTTAAAGCCGGGGGCAAGGGATTCGGGACTGGCCAATGCCAGAAACAGAGAACGATGATGGGCAATAATCTTAATAAACCCATCATCCTTTCCTTTTGCTTTGTGGGGTTACGCCTAGTGAACAACTGAACAAGTAATTATTTTGTATTTACCTATAGATATAGATGGAGTGAGGGGGAAGGGATTTCATAATGCGTGGAATCTACACTCTAAAACAAGGATTTGATCAAAAGACTCGATCAAAAATGTCATTTATAGTCTCCCGTACTGCATGGTTTGGAGTCATAACATTGATCACAGAGTTGAAAACTTCTCAGTCTTCCATACATATTTGTATGTAAAGGCATCCTTTGTCCTGGCTAGGTACTCGTCTTTGCGGGGTCTTCTTTCTGGAAAATTCTGCCGTGTAGATTTGCATACAATGCAGATCTGTGTGTCAGTCAGTGATTGGACCTATAAACTAAATATATTATTTGACCATATAATCAGAGCCACAGAATGAGAAGAATAATAAAATCAATAGTGTACAACTGATCTGCATGGTATGCAGATTTGCACTACAGCCAAGTCCCTTCTTTCTTTACAATTTACAAACACGTGTCACCAACTAGAAATCCCACTGGAAAAGTCATTTAATTCTTCACGCGGGATGAGTTTATCGAACTCACATGACACATCACCCCATGAAAGCATTTTTTCTTCATAAAAGCATCTAATCAAAGTACACATGCAGGAAATAAAAATGACGCACTTTGCTAGTATAGTAGTATGGTTATAATCATGCTGAAGTAAATAATTAATTTATACGTTTAAAGACTAAGCAGACTCCCTTATTCTGATCGACCAGAAACAATCTGAAATCAACATATACTTCCCAACCACTATGTAATGAATCTGCTTCAGCCATTACTAAGTAGACAGAGATGTGGTTTTCTACTTTCTTCTTCTTATTTCCATTAGGGTAGAACACAAATTTCCTGTGACCAAAAATGGATATTAGGGAAAAGTTAAAGCCTGTAGATATAAAATAAGAAGTTACAATGATTCACTATTACTTGGTGTCTGAAAAGCAATTAAGATGGAGAAAGGACGTGTGTGTGTGCGCGCGCGCGCGCGTGGGAGTTGGCATATGAGAATATTACCATTTGTGTCCTCCAGCTTCAAACTCTTATCCATCCTCTATCCCTTTCACTCACCAATGAAGACAACTTTATTTGTACAGTATACTGAGTTGGCGGTGAATCTGGAAATGATTTCGGAACCCCTGAAACTAAATAAATGCAAGAAAAGAAGGCAATCAAACAGTAGGCATCTAGGACGTACAGTTTACTGAGGGCATCCTTTATCTTATCTCTGAAATTTGCATATGATATAGTGTTATAAATAAATGCTTAGAGACAGAAAGAAAGGATATCTTAGAATCTTACCATCTTTTTCATAGTTAAAGCTCGCCATGGCAATAAACTTCAGCTCGTTACAAACTAATTACGGATTGCGTCAGGAGGATTGTCTGTAACGACATTAGAGAACTTGGAAGAGAATTGAAAGTAAAAAAAAATGTGGTGCACTACGATTAGTGGAGTACTACGATCAAGATTCAAGCTGAAATGTACAATTGATACATATAATGTGATTTGAAAATGAGTAAGAGAGAGTCGGTATCTATATATACACACAGCGACATTCATACTTGCAAAAACTTTTAACCTTCACTTAATTTGAAAATGAGTAACTATATATCTATACAGTCTACATCCCAGTTCACAAATTTTCACAAGAACTCGATGGAAAATCAAGCAAATATAATGAACAGGTTACAGAAGCTAAGTCATAGATCTCAATTTCTGGAGACCCAAGTCGTAGGTCTGTAATATAGCCAAAAAATATCACCGCAGTAAACCAAACAAACCAAAATTCACCTCACTTATGGACCAATATGTACCAATCAAACAAGCTAAAGGAAACGATGATCAAGCACTAGATTAGGGTTAGTGTTAGGGACTACGAGTGTAAATAAGAGACTTTTACCTTACGTACAGTCCCAGAGATGGTGAGAGAGGAGACCAGACCCAAGTCGTAAATCAGTAATTTCGCCAAAAAAAGTATCAGCGCAGTAAACCAAAATTCACCCCATTTATGGACCAATACCAATCAAATAAGCTAAGGCAAACGAAGATCAAGCACTAGATTAGGGTTAGTGTTAGGGACTACGATGTAAATAAGAGAATTTTACCTAACAGTCCCAGAGATGGTGAGAGAGGAGACCAGACCCAAGTCGTAAATCAGTAATTTAGAAAGAAAAAAACACATCACCACAGTAAACCAAACAAACCAAAATTCACCTCACTTATGGACCAATACCAATCAAACAAGCTAAAGTAAAAGATAATCAAGCATTAGATTAGGGTTGGGGTTAGGGATTACGAGTGCAAATTAGAGAATTCTAGTAATCATACCCAGAAGTCAGCATCAACCGTTCTCCATTAATGAAAGATACAGACTACTCAAGGATTAGGAGTGCCATCTTGATAAAGTCTCAAGCATTAACAATTTTGACAACCGGAAGCTCTCCTAGAGACTAGAAACCTTAGCTTGTCAGAAAGAAAGGAGAAAGAAGACGTAGACCAGACTTAGAGGAACTTGGAGCTGGGTGTGATGGATTGAATGAGAACTAGATCAGAAATAAAAGGAACCTAGAGGTGGGTGCGAATGAACTGAATGAGATTGATGAAAGGTGGTTGGGTAGGTTGTTAAATGCTAGAAGAGACCAAGACAAAAGCTCAGAGCACTTTTCTCTTAAATGCAAGAAAACAGCGAGACAAAAGCTCATAACACTTTTCTCTTTCGAGAGAAAAGTGCTATGAGCTTTTGTCTTGGTCTCTTCTTGCATTTAACAACCTACGTACCCAACCGCCTTTCATCAATCTCATTCAGTTCATTCGCACCCAAAGAGAAAAGTGCTATGAGCTTTTGTCTTGGTCTCTTCTTGCATTTAACAACCTACGTACCCAACCGCCTTTCATCAATCTCATTCAGTTCATTTGCACCCAGCTCTAGGTTTCTTTTATTTCTTTTCTCATTCCTATTCAATTCATCCACACCCACCTCCAAGTTCCTCATAATCTTATTTGTCCTTTCTTTTTGACAAGCTAAGGTTTCTAGTCTCTAGGAGAGCTTCTAGTTGTCATGAACTCATAATTGTTAATGCCTAGCTCAGACTTTGTCAAGATGTCACTCTTAATCCTTGAGTAGTCTGTATCTTTCAGTTCATTCACATTTAATGGAGAACTACCCAACACCTTTAATCAAACTCATTCAGTTCATTCACACCCACCTCTAGGTTCCTATTATTTCTGAACTAGTTCTCATTTAATTCATCCACACCCACCTCCAAGTCCCTTTACGTCTGTTCTATATTTTATTTGCCCTTTCTTTTTGACAAGCTAAGGTTTCTAGTCTCTAGGAGAGCTTTCTTGTTGCCATAATTGATAATGCGTGAGACTTTGTCAAGATGGCTGTAACGTCTCGTATCTCAATTTATCCGTTTACTAGTCATTTAGACAGTAAACGATAACTGCCTTCATTTTTTACTTTGTTTCGATGGCCACTAAAAGTTGACATTTTATTCTGGTCAAAATATGATAAAATTTCCTACATGAAAGTGGTAGAGGACATTAAACCGAGCGCGTGCATATGTGGTACGTAAAAATAGGAGTTCATGTGCAAAAGTTATAAGCGGAAAACGGAAGTTATTATTCATGGTAAGTTTGTATAATTTTGAAAATTTCACTGTGGTAGATCAAAACTTACCCGGGTAAAATTGTAGTTGACAGGATCTGCCCGAATTTCACCCTGAAATCCGAGGTGGCCCTGTGAGGCTCACCTTAGGAATAACTCTACTAAAAATTCGGCAAAGTCACCCCTAAAATGGACTATCCCAAAACCTGTAAACATACATTCACACTTCTAATAAGCCATCCTTATTCTTCTGGAGCCACCTTGCTTCTCAAATTACAACAACTCCACAATTAACAACTGAAATCTGAGCAATGCAACATAATCCAATTACACAAGGGTAACTCCCAAACTTAACAACATTCGTCTCACAGGTCATCAGAGCAATCTAAAAGAGAAAAAGAATGCATAATGCAAGTAGGTTCAGGGATTAACCTACAATATGAAAATAACAGCAGCAGATGCTATGCACTGAATTCTACAATATGACATAAAAACGTTAGTGTGAGTGGATTTTTGTTTTAAATGATGATGCATGCGTTTATTTCTTGAATTAATGCTTTATTTAATTTATTGCGCTATATTTTGTGCATATAATTTAATTTCAAAATTTGATTTTCAGATTTATCTTGTGGATTTGATTTCAAGGACGATTATCGGAGATCGAATATATTTTATCTTGATTATGATTTGCGAAATGGTTTTGTGTTACTATTTCTCGGATATTGAGCTTTCAATGGTTTATTTTTGATATATGAGTATTATTCGAATTCATGATTTATCTCAGATTATAATTGAATTTCGAAATGAATTGGTTTCGGATTTATTTTGATTTATTGATTGGTTTTCCATCATGACTTTCAAATTTGAATTTATGGTTTATGTTGATTTTTTTTTTTACGAATTATTTTCCTATGTGATTTCCGGAATTGCATATTATATTTTTATTCGCCGATTTTGAGTTTTCTGAAAGGTGTTCGAAAATGAGATTTTCGAGGAAATTATACTCATATATTATTTCCCGCTTATTTGTTGTTAGTTTTGAGAAGATATTTTTGGCGTGTTGGACACATTGATGATATATTTGGTTTACTGTGAGAATTTGGGGAAGCTGTATGGATTTACTGGTTTGCAAATATTTCTTATGCCATACTTTGGGTGATTATTTATCATACTAGCATTGAGTCTGCCTTTGTGGTGACCTGATGCGATCATGGAAGCCCGTCCGCCTATGTGGCGCTGGTTACTGCCTTTGTGACAGTAATACCAAAGCCCAATATCCTAATTGCCACACATAGTGGCGTAAGGGTATATACGGGAGTATGAGAGTACTTTAGCCTGGGAGGCTATCACCCGAGCTTGGGGGGCTCACTCGTATGGCTATCATCTTCCCCTATTTATTATATTATTTTGGACTAGCGGGGCCGTCTGATTTCCCTTAACCAGCGGGGCTGGCTTGTCTTTATGAGGTTCTCAATTTGAAAGATAAATGTTTTACCATTGTTGCATGCATCGAGTTTTTAAAGGAATAAATGTGAGAAAGCATAAAGTCCCTTTTTCTTTACAATTAGTTATTTTTGTCACTCACGCTAATGTTTTTATATACTTTCCCATTCGGCCCTTCAGTTTCATTTGCCCAGTCTGCAGAGTAGCTGGTACGGCATAGTAGGATTCAGGGCATAGCATCTGCTGCTGTTATTTTCATATTGTAGGTTAATCGCTGAACCTACTTGTATTATGAATTCTTTTTCCCTTTTAGATTGCTCTGATAACCTGTGGAACGAATGTTGTTAAGTTTGGGAGTTACCCTTGTGCAATTGGATTATGTTGCATTCTTCAGATTTCAGTTGTTAATTGTGAAGTTGTTGTGATTTGGGGAGCAGGGCAGCTCCAGAAGAATAAGGATGGCTTATTAGAAGAGTGAATGTGTTTCTACAAGTTTTGGGTAGGCCATTTAGGGGTGACTCTACCGAATTTTTGGTAGATTTATTCCTAAGGTGGGCCCCAGAATGCCACCTCGGATTTCAGGGTGAAATTCGGGGCGGATCCTGTCAAGGACCCTCCTAATCCTTGAGTAGTCTCTATCTTTCATTAATGGAGAACAACCCAACACCTTTAATCAACTTCATTCAGTTCATTCGTACCTAACTCTAGGTTCCTTTTATTTCTGAAGTAGTTCTCATTTAATTCATCCACACCCAATTTCATGTTCCTTTAAGTCTGGTCTATATCTTACTTGTCCTTTCTTTTTGACAATCTAAGGTTTCTAGTCTCTAGAAGAGCTTCTAGTTGTCATAATTGTTGATGCATGAGACTTTGTCAAGATGGCATTCCTATTCCTTGAGTAGTCTGCTTCTTTCATTAATGGAGAACTTGTATGGTAAAAACAAACGCGACAATTTAACCCTGCAAGAATATCATAGTGTAGTATAGAATAACTATTGATCGTTCAAGCCAGCGATTGATGGTACACAATTAATCACGCAAACAAAATAACTAAAATACAAAACAAAAACAAAAGAAAACAAAGTTTCGGGGTTTTTAAAATTAACAGAAATAAAAAAAGAAAATAAGAAAAAAAATCAATTTTTAGGGATTCAGTAATCCACCGCCAAACATGCTCAAGACAAGTTTATTATCCTAGTTTCAATTATCAAGTCATGAAAAAGGTTACAACAAGAACAAACCATGAACACATGCATAAGTTCTTATTACTTTTCTAAATCACTTACGTAAGATGAACGCACCATTACTATGCCTTTAGAACAAACAATCAAGGTATAGAACGCTATAATATCAACAATTTATTCTAAGCATTAATCAGATAGATTTGAAAGTTTGATCGAAAGAAGAATCCAATACTAGTGCGGACCGTCAACCTAGCATGAAACTCTCATTATTCGATTTGGTCTATTGTCCTATAGACTTTGCCACCTATGAAACAAGCATTATTAACCGTTTAGAAGATAAAAAAAAACTCTATTTCTTACCCCACTTACATGCACATGATATTCTATTTGTGCATCATAAAACATAAACATGCCAGAGTTATCCATCAAGCGAAATCAAATAATCAATGCTAACAACAAAGTGATTTCGAAACTAAGAAAACAATGTCAAAAACATGTCTCGAGGCTTCAAACTTCCCCCTAACTAAGAAATTTAGTTATACAATGTAGCAAAATCACAAGCATAAAACATAGTACAAAATAGAGAAAAAGAAAAAGAAGAAAATGATGGTGGCTGATGAACAAGAAAGAGGGATAGAGGAGAAGGTGAAGGTTATGGTTCTCTTCAATGTGTTGCAGAGCTTCTTTGTATAGGGGATGCACAGTCCTAGTTTCCTTTTCCAATTCTGCTTTGCAAACCTTCCCTAGTTGCTTAAGTTTTCCTTTGATTGGTGCCCAAATTAATTACTCTCAAGCCTTTGTAATCTTGTCATAATCTCGTAGGATTATTCTAGGACTATCCTTGATAATTGCAGTATCGTAAAACTTCCAAAAACACACAGGAAAGCCGCCCAAAAAGGATTCTTGGACAAACTCCCTTTATTTGACTAGGATTTGATTTTTGTCTCTGAAGCTTCCTTCTTAGACTAGTTTGACGTGCTACTGCCATGTTTCCAGATGGTTCTCGACTTCTCTATGCTCTGTGATATCATTTTATTGTAGAATGATCAATAAACCTCGAGAAAAACTCCAGCTAAGGCCTCAGAAAAGATCTCCCAAATGCTTCACGAAAAGCTGACTGTTTGTGCTTTCTTGGAAAGCCTATTTTGAGCATTAATTCCTTCTTCCTCATTGATGATTCTGACCAGTTCGTTTGCTCATGTTTGAATTACAACTTCATATCTTCATGGAATGCTAGCTCTTTCTCAAAAGTGCACCTGGAAGGATGCAAAAAAAGCTCTCCAATACTGTTCCCGAAAAGCTGATTCTGAACAGCAATTCCCTGCTTTGCAGCAATTATTTTGCACAACTATTTCTGTGGGTTTTCTTTGTAATTTTTGGTTATATGAATGATCAAACTCAGTACAATCATCAATACTTCATGGTCCATGGCTTCTTTGCTCCATTTAAGCTCCAATTTCTCTTGAATTGCTTTACAAAGTACCTAAAATGATAAGAGTTAAAACAGACTTTAAAGAAAATAGCTAAGTAAATTGTGAATGATTGCACATTATATTTGTCACATTTTATACACGTTTCAAATTCCCCACACTTAGATTTTGCTAATTCCTTAGCAAAATAAAAAAAAATAATAAAAGAAAGATCAAAAGACTCAAAACATACTATGCCTTCAACATTGTTGTCTCAAAAATCTATTACTTACATGTCAAGAAGAATAACACGCTACTAAGATTTAATCATGTATTTTTTTAGACTTAATCAAAACATATTAAAAATATATAAACATGTATGACTTGGGAGCAACTATGGTGATGAGTGGAGCTTAGCATGTATCAACAAGTATGATTCATCCTCACAGGATTTACTACTCTTTTTTTCTCTCAAAATCAAGGCTAATACTGAAAAGCTTTTCTACTCAAATATATGTGAGAGATGATAATATTTTTGACGAACAAAAGGCTCACATATAAAGAAAGAAAGGCTATGTCGAATTATATTTTTTTTTTCTTTTACGATCTATGTCGAATTATATTTTTTCTTTTCTTTTACGATCTCATGAAGGGTAAGGAAAATCACAAAATATTCTATAAACCTAGCAGAGCTTAAATTATAGTTGAGATGTCTTCATGTAGTCACCAAGGCATCTTCACGTCTAGTACTTCTCATGTGGTTTTATAAAGGACCGGATGTGTTCTTTTTGGTCCCATCCTTCATTCTAACTTTTCTTTGAACACTTGTGAAATAGGACAAAGATCAAATTTGTCTTGAGTGGGGCTTCACTTTAAAACAAACTCCTTACCCACAATAGGGGGACTAACATCCATAAACACTTGCACTTTTTTTTTTTTTAAAGCCATACATATATTTTTACTATTTCATTTTTTTCACGGCAACATATATATATATATATATTTTTTTTTTCATGGACAAGTCTTACCCCCACAGTTAGTCTTCTCCATCATCTCCTTATGACGCCACCTTGATCTTCTTTTTGTCTCATAAGTATAGCTCTACTAAATCATTAGAAAAATGGGTAGGGATATAACTATACTAGGGTTAATGGTTACAAATATTGAGGGTGATGAAAGAAAAGGTTTAAATGTAGGCCCACTGGATTAAACTAGGGGGTCCATATCTTGTGTACATAAATGGGGACTCGGGCTATTTTTGGCTTTGGTGGAAGTTCCTAGGTTCCTTTATCCTTTCCCTAATCAGGGACATGTAATAATAAAAGTTTCAACTAGCACAAGAGTGAGTTTTAGTAATCTCTAGAGTCCATTAAACTTAATCTACGGTAAGCAGTCAGTCAAAGAGAAAGATATAAAAGAAAAATTATATTTAAAAAGTCCAAGTGAGATCTCTCTCTCTCACTCGTGTTTTCTATGTTGTCGTATGACCTTCCTCTCTAGTTTTCCAGATCTCGATACCTCTCTTCCACTGTATCGTCCCTCCTATCTCCTTCCTCTCCACTTGCTATTGGCCTTTCTCCCCCCTTCCCCCCTCAAGGCTGAGGCATTAATGGCATTTCAAGAGGGTGGGTTCATATTCCCCAAGGATGTGATGGTCCAGGACGACTTACACGGTAGTGGCGCTGGATCCTCTCTCCATGGATCATGGATAGGCAAAGTCTTTCTCCTTGCCTGTGGCTATGCTTCCTCTCGTAGGCGTGACCCTAGTGGTGGTGGCAGTGTTGTTTTGCCATGGTGATGTGCTGGCTGTATGGAGCATTGATCTGGGGGGCGACAAGCTGCTGGCGGCTACCTACTTATAGGATGGCTAGGGTTTGATTCAGGCCCTAGGGTTTATTGGGGTCTGAATGTGTGTCTAGCCCATTCTATTTTACTTTTATTTTCTTTTTTCCCTTTTGTTTTTGGGCTTGGAAGTGACGGGCCAAGCTTAGCAAACTGGGTGTAGGTTTTCTTTTTTTATTTTTTAGTTTTCGTATGCATAAAATGGTAGGGCGTGCTTTTTTAGTATGGCCATGGTCGGCTTAGCATACCCACTATTGCTCTATATATATAGGGCTCTTGAAGTTGGAGTGTGTTACTATTTTGAAGTTTGTTTCCAGTTCATGGCTGGCTTCTTGTAATGATTACTACTGTTTGTACTTGAGTCCGATTAATAAAAATGTTTTCGTTTCTCCTTAAAAAAAAAAGAGGATACTGGGATCACTAAGCATCGTCAAGAAAATAGGAATATATTTTTTCAATAAACACTCACAAAGAATAGCAAATAGGCTCAAATTCTCACAAGGATTATTATGAATCATAACTCATCATCAACATGCTCAAAAGTTTGTACCAAGGTCAATGAAAAGCCATATCTACTACACAATCATATACTTAAATATATATTGTAGTTAACCAAAGAATTCATTTCACTTCTTCTTAATATTGTGACCCTCTTTTATCTATACTTTCAAAGATATAAGTTCATCCTAGACGGTTGAAAGACATCCTAAGACTTGAAAAACAAAAAAAAATTCAAAATCAAAGTATTTATGACGCCAAAAACAAAGAAGATAAATTTTTGAAAGAAAAAGAAAAGTAACTAAACTCAATGAACTTTTTTTTTTATATTTGTTTGAAAACCAACAACCTAAAAACTTTGTAACAACTTGTAAATCCCTTCCCCCACACTCACCCTACATTTCCTCAATGTAAAGCAAATATAAGCACGCAAAGTAGAATGAAAAGGATGGAAGAAGAGAAAAGAAAACAACAAAAACAAACAAACAAAGTTGAGAAAGTAAAAGGATGCTCCCTCTTGTAGACCTCCCAATGCACGCGACCTTTGAAGACAAACCAAAGACACCAACCGCAAGGTTATGAAGCTTTGACTGACAGGACCTACTCTAGATTGCACCCTGAAATCCGAAGTGGCCCTGCGGGGCCCACCTTAGAAGATATTCTACAAAATTTTTGGCGGAACTCGCTTGAAAGTTGACTATCCAAAACTTGTGAAAACATTATAACACTCCTCAATAAACAAATCCATCCTCATCTCCTGGATCATACCTGCTCCATACAATTCATATCTAACTCTTCAAACAAGAAACATAAAAGCAAACTGAAATTCAAACTCAAATAGCAAATTATCTTCCATGCTAACACAACCTAAATAGAGTACAAGTAGGTTAACATGTAACCTACGCAGAAAATGGAAGCGGTGGTCACTATGCCTTGACTCCTATGCAAGCTCTACCTCAACTACTCTGCAAACTAGGCATGAAGAACCGAAAAGCCTAGGGAAAAGCATTTGAAAAACCGTTAGAGTGAGTGGATGAAAAATAAGTAATTGTAAACAAGGCAAAACAATTATTTAATGCTTTCCCAATCAAATCTCGTGAAAATACTATTAACCAACCTCTAGTACTAGAATCTCAACTGATTGTATAAATCAGCTAAAAATACGTTTCAAATACTCTAATAAAGATATCTCAAAAAATAAACTGTATCTCAACTCGTGTTGTAAATCATCTCCAAAACTGTCTCAAACATTAAATTACTCATAAGATAAAATATCTCAAAATCATTCAGAAATCGCAATGAAAATACTCATACATAAAATATGTGATGGCTAGAGGCAAGAGGGAACTGCTAACTAGTCATCTCATGCCACCTGAAAGATACAGCCGACCAGGGACGCATCGGAGGGTACTGCCGACTGCACGAGGAGCTGATGGTTAGAAGGTACTGTCGACCAACCATAGATAGTTAGAGGCTATTGTCGACTAATCATAGATAGTTAGAGGGTACTGCCAACTAACTATCTCATATTATATGGAGGGTACTGCCGACCAAATGACGCATCGAAGGATACGTACTACCGACCGGAATATTCTGGAGGGTACTACCGACCAGAATATTGTCTGTGGGGTACTGCCGACCAGACTATTACCTGAATGGTCTTGCCAACTAGATAATGCATGCATGTGCTAACATATTTACCTCCTCTAATAAACTGAACTCAATAAATAATAAATGTCTCAATAATTCAAATATCGGCAAGAAATCTAAAAATCCTCCATTACTCAAAATAGACTCATTGCCGATAGAAGAATAAACTCATTGCCAATGAATCATAATTTACTCATCGAAAGAATAATATTAAGAAATCTCGATAACTTATAAGTAAATCATAAAATCAATTATCAACTCAACTATAAAATTTTAAATCAATAAGTTAAAATAATATTTAGAAAATAATATTGCATGCAATTTAATTTAAAAGAAAATGTCCACTCACAGATTTGTGCTACGACAGCAGTCCAACGATATCTTCCCCGAACTCAATCTACATGTTGTCTTGAACAAATTGATATTGTCAATAACTGTTTTCACTAATCGAGGATAAATTGACAATACTAAAATTTGAAACCTTAAAAATGATAATTCTTTGAAAACTTGAATTTACATCAGAATAGTTCAAACTACATAGGTTGCGTTGGTTCGGTAATTATAACAACCTATCGAAAAAATGCGGTCGATCAAACGATCGGATCTTCCCAAATCAAAACTCGAATTCACAAAACTTCAGAAATTCCTACCGATCACAAAATTCATCATATAGCTACTAAACTATATCCACATGCTCATAGTGATAAGCTCTACCCAAAACACCAAACTAGAACTCGGCTAGAAGCAGACTGACATGCCGCCAGAAGTGGCTACGCGTGGGCCCTACCCACCGCAAGTTCTGAACCTGAATTGGGTCACCAAACCTACATTAAAATGTTCCTTACAACAAGCCTAACAACTTTCTCAACTATTAAATTGACCAATTTGAAGTCTACAAATTGGAATTTACATCGAAATCTTGAACCCCCAGTTTTTTTTCTGATTTTTTATTCTCGTTACTCCAATCGAGTTGGAGCTCGTAGCTGGGTGGTTTGACCTTGAAGAAGAGCGCTTCAAGATGTGGGTGGTGGTGTGGCCGGAGGATTTTATCTTCGATTCTCTCTCCCAACTGCAAATCGGAGCTGGAGAGACAAATTGAACGTGACCGGTCCGATGGCCTAAGGTTTTTCGGAAAAATCCATCGAGTTGCAAATTGAGTCGGGTCAAAGTTCAGGTTTGAGAGAGAGAAAACTGGGTTCTCCGCCAAAGCATCTTGCTATTTCTAAATGGTTTCCGAAAATAGTAATTTTGACTTTTCAAACCATAACTTTCTCATACAAACTCCTATTTTCGCATACCGCATGTCCACGAACTTGGTTTAACACCCCCTACGACTTTCTTGAAGGATATATTTTCAAAAAGTAGACCAAGAAAAAAGTTAAACTTAAGGACCCCCTAAAAGTGAAATGAAGGTAAAAAGTAAAGATATTTGTCTTTTACCATCGGAATGACTAATAAACGGGTAAATTTGGTTAATGGGTATAATATTGACTTCCTAATGTAAGCTCCATAATAGGAAACACCACTTACACAATTTACGTTCAGCGAAACCTTGCAACAACCCTATTTTAGAAGCTCATAACTCATTCAATCATAATCGAAATCAGAAGGTTCCACATGGAGATGAAAGTTCACATTAAGGGATTTCCATATATATGTAGCACGAATTCCAACTGCAAGGGATGTGAAAAATAGAGACCTACAAAGTTAGCAAAAAAATACAAAACACTGGCAAAATGTTGACAGAATGACCTTCGGCCATTGAAACCCCTTGGTAGGAATGAAGTAGACATTTAGGGATTCAAATACATTCAAATACATATAAGGCATGCTCTATTTAGACCCCGAAAGTATACCCTATTTTGCACTTTATGTGGCTTTTTCGCCCAGTTTTCTAGTTTTCTGCCCTAACCCTTCTATACTCAACTTGAAATGTCAGACGCTGTGAAAGTTGGAATCTAGATCCGCCAACTCCATTGGAAAGGGACATCGGTTTCATATATGGTACGTCTTCTAATTCCCAGTGAGTTGTGAATGGTAGCCGCTCAGAGTGAATTGATCTACGAGGCAAAAAGACTGTTTCCCTGAAAATGAATTTCCTCGAACTTTTCTTCAACTATATGACCTGTACATAAACTAAAAACAGAAAAAAGAACAAAATATAATACAGGAAATAGAAGAAAAGGAATAAATAAAGCGTCCTTTAGAAGTTGGAACTTATGAAGACTGCAATCTTTCTCCTTCATTCATTGGGTTGCTTCCCAAAAAGCATTTGGTTTAGTCTTCAGCCTGACATAGCAGCTCTTCATCTAGAGTAATCAGGAGGTTTAGGCCGCGATTTGATCAAATGCTTAACCCTCTTTAGAGATTTTGCATGGTCACTTTTTATCATTTTAGCTAACTTGGAAGCAATAAGTACAAAGATAGGATTTGATGCTTCTCTTTTTCTTTCTCTTCTTCCAGTATCTCCTTCTTTTCCTAAGTTTAACAATCACGCTAGAATGAGCTCCTTATGTGATTTGAGATCTTCACTTATGACCGTCTCCACATGATCAACTAACTCAAACGTTGCTTGGATGGGACAAACATGTGTAGAGCTTGAATGAGACGCTGAAGAATCATGTCATCTTCCATGTGCTAGCAATGAAGACCCAAATGTAGGAGCTTTGATAGACTCCTCTTTTAAGCAATCCTTCATTGTGGTCTTGTAACCTTTTGGATTTTCATGAGGTACCATGATTGGTTCAAGCACTTGGGATGTCATATTAGCATGAAGCTCATCCTTACTTCCTTCATGAAAGGATTCCTCACCATCAAAGCGATCTTCAATTTCCAACTTTTCAAGCTCCAAGCTCGGTTATGTAGCATATTTCATAATCCTCACAAGTCTCAACATTAAGTTGCTCTTTATAAGACTCCTCCAAATCTCTTTCTTCATCCTTGTCAAATTTGAATCATGGAATGCATCATGAGGTTGATACAAAGCCGTAGTTGTTGGGAGCTTCCCTAAAGTTTCCATTAGTGTAGAAAGGTGCTTATGAGATATTAAAGTCTCCAAACACCTTTGAGTTTATGCCAAATCATCATCCTTCACTTGAGCTCGCTGTTCCTGAATCCAAGTTTATTAGAAGCATTTAGAGCCTTAGTCATGTCATTTAGAGACTTAATTATCTCCTCATAATTATTTGACATATCTGAGTTTTTAGGAGGTGGTGCTTGTGGCCAATGGTCATGGTATGAACATGGGGAAGCTTTGAACTCATTGAAAGATTCTTATTGCATGTTTGGATTGTTGTTCCACGAAAAATAGGGTGGATTATTCCATGCCAAATTGTATGGAGGTGAATATATTAACTATTCTAATGCCCTTAGTTTGTCCTCCAAGCATGGTATTTGATCATAGTATCCTTGATTGGATGCCTGGACTTGTCTCCCTTAAATGACCAACCATGAAGCATATAAAAACACACCTCGTAAGATTAATGCCACATTGAAAAGTAAAACGAGAAAGATATGTGATTTTTCAATCCCCGACAACGACACCAAAAATTGGTATGCTAAAAATAAGCGCGTAATTTAACCCTCAAGAATGTTAGATTGTAGTATAAGATAAGTAGGGACCGTTCAAGCCGGAGATTGAGGGTAGTACAATTAATCACACAAACAAACTAACTAAAATTCAAAAAAAATAAATAAAAGAAAACAAAGTTTGGGGGGCGTGTTTTGAAATTAACAAATAAAAAGAAAATAAGAAAACAAATTCAATTTTTAGGGTTTGAAAAGATATGATGAAGATGTCAAGGACTCAGTAATCCACCACGAAACATGCTCAAGACAAGTTTATTATCCTAGTTTGAATTACCAAGTCATGAAAAAGGTTTCAATCAAGAACAAATAATGAACGCATGCATAAGTTCTTATTACTTCCCTAAGTTACTTAAGCAAGATGAACGCACCATTACTGAGCCTTTAGAACAAATAATCAAGGTATAGAACGTTATCATATCAACAATTTATTCTAAGCATTAGTCACATCTGGAAGTTTGATCGAAACAAGAATCCAATACTAGTGTGGAACGGCATCCTAGCATGCAACTCTCATTATTTGATTTGGTCTATTATCCTATAGACTTTGCTACCTATGAAACATGTCTAGGGACTTCAAACCTTACCCTTAATTAAGAAATTTAGTTATACATTGTAGCAAAATCACAAGCATAAAACATAGTATAAAACTAGAGAAAACAAAAAAGAAGGAAAAGATGGTAGCGGATGGACAAGAAAGAGGGATAGAACAGAAGGTGAAGGGTGTGGTTCTCTTCAACTTGTTGTAAAGCTTTTTTATATAGGTGATGCACAACCTTAGTTTCCTTTTCCAATTCTACTTTGCAAACCTTCCCTAGTTGCTTAAGGTTTCCTTGAATTGGTGCACAAATTAATTACTCCCAAACCTTTGTAGTCTTGCCATAATCTTGTAAGATTCTTCTAGGACTCTCCATGATAATTGTAGCATCATAAACCTTCCAAAAACACACAGCAAAGCTGCCCAAAAACGATTCTCGACAAAATCCCTTATTTGACTAGCATATTTCTGTCTTTGAAGCTTCCTTCTTGGACAAGTTTTGACTTGCTATTGCCATGTTTCTGGATGGTTCTTGACTTCTCTATGCTCTATGACATCATTTACTCTATAATGATTAATAACCTTTGAGAAAAACGCCAGCTAAGGCCCCAAAAATGGTCTCCCAAAATGCTTCGTGAAAGCCTGACAGTGTTTGCCTTCTTAGGAAGCCTCGTTTGAGCATTAATTTCTGCTACCTCGATCATAATTCTAACCAATTCTTTTTCTCATGTTGAAAAACACCATCATATATTTTAGGGATGCTAGCCCTTTCTAGTGCACCAGGAAGGATGCAAGAAAAGCTCTCCAAAACTGTTCCTGAAAAGCTAATTCAGAACTGCAATTTCCTGCTTTGCAGCAACTATTTATGTGGGCTTCCTTTGTAATTTCTGGCCATATGAATTATCAAACTTAGTCCTTTCATCAATACTTCATGGTTCAGGGCTTCTTTGATGCATTTAAGCTCCTATTTGTCTTGAATTGGTTTACAAAGTACCTAAAAGTCAGGCTGAATGCTGTGTTTTTTACAAATAAAATACCAAACAAGCTAGCTGTGAAGACCCGAAATTTCATTTAAATAAATATGTGTAATCCAATATTTGTTCAATAATATGAATTATGAATTTTGGGCTTGATTCGTATGTCGTTGTGTGAGGAAAAGGATTACGAACTAATTTTATTTTCGAAACGAACGTTATTTAGGGGGTTGTGAAAATTGAATTTTTATACGTTCGAAATTTGGAAAAACTTCCTTCATGAAAGTTGTAGAGCTCGTCGATACGATCTCGTGTGTATGTCGAACGCAATATTCAGAAAAATCAGGAAAAATCTGATTTTTCATTAAGGATGAGAAAAAATCATATTTTTCATTTCAGCCTCAGACCCTTCGGGTCTCGTCCGACCCGACCCGGCCGAACGGCCTTCCTTCGCCCACCTCCGCCCTCCGACCCGACCTTCCCCGAGCTCGCCGCTCCTCACCAGCCACTCCCCGACCTCGGTTTGCCCAGCGGCTACCTCCTACCTTGGATCGAAGCAACCCCAGACGAAGAGGCCGATCCAATTGGATCCCCCTAGTGCAGGCGTTGCACGGGCCGATCCTCCACCCTTTCGTGATCACCTCGTCCTCCTGATCATCCTCATATCCTCCTTGCATGACGATTTTGAGTGTGGAGCAAAAGATCAAGAGTTGAAGGTTTCGACGTCCCTGATTCGATCTGAAAACTGATCGTGCGACCGAGATTAATCCAACTTCAAAATTCGATCTAGGACGATCTAGACCTTGTCTCGAAAAAAGTCAGGTATTAAACTTGTTCATAATTTCATTTTGAAGAAGTTTGTAGTTGACAACTTTTGCATTTGAGGTGGTTGACCGCCGTCTGACCGTCGCGTGTAGCGGTGCGTCGGACCATATTTTGAGCTTATATTATCTGGACGATGATCTATGCATCCATATGAGCGTTTTGATATATCACAAGGTTATTTTAGAAAAAGTTGATAAATAGTGGATTTACGTTTTGACGTTACTATTTACGGTTTTTACATTTTATCTTCGGTTTACGATTTACGATTTACGGAGATCAGACCATCGGTTTTACTTCAAATTTTAATATGTTGATTGTATAACTGTCCTGATGACTTTGTGAGGTCACGGGAGAAGATCCGACCGTTAGATCTTCGTATAATTGTAAAAAAGTGATTCGGGAGGCGATTCGTGAAGATCCGTCCGTCGGATTTTCGTATAATTTTGATAGGATGTTTCCAAGGGCAATCAGTGAGGATCTGACCATTGGATCATCATTTAAATGAGATTGACCGTTGGATCGTCTTTATTTTAGAATCCGACCGTTGGATCGTCTATATTTTAGAATCCGACCATTGAATAATCATTTAAGTTTATTTCGTGTGTTGTTGCTAAGTAAAGACCATACTTGATTAGGTACTTGACGGTTGGAGTTGACGAGCATTTGGATTATTGTGATTTGATTGATATAAAGCGCAGCTGGACTAGAGGTGAGTAAATCACACATGGTTCATTTAAGAACCGAATTTAATAAATTATATTGATTTGATAATAATAGACATTACTATGTGAATGTCTATGTATATATATTATTTATATGATGATATATATGGATTGTGTTGAGGAAACAATATGCATGATTGTGTTGCTTTTATTGTTTAAATGTTTACTTTTCGTGATTAATATGTTGAGAAAAGAATTGAGTTTTATTGTTTGAGAAACAATAAATTTTTTTGATCTATGGAGATCAATAGGTCACGAGTGTGACCATGGCTTACTATCAGTGAACCATGCTCTTGTACTGGGCTGGTGGTTACTAATAGCATTATAATCGTGAATCACGCTCTCGCATTGGGCTGGTGGTTGCAATCAGTTTGAGCTCTAGTCTGTCTGCCAAATGTGAGTGGTCTTATGAGGGTAACGTTGGGGTTACTTTTGACTCATAAGTATGAGTTTTAGAAGAGAGTCTTGAGAATATTCATTATCTTATATTTTAGGAAATTTGGAGTTACTTTGTGTGTTTATACTTATTAACTTAAATTGTGCAATCTTTAAATTTACTCATACGGGTTTCAAAAGCTTACCGGGTTTTGTATTGTTGCAATCCCGGTATACTATTCAAACGGTGTAGCGGATAATCCTGCAGACCAGGAGAACCAGGGTGGTGATCTAGCTGCTTAGTGTAGCAGTATTTGATTTATCACATTTGCATTTGTGAGGTTTGTTATGCTCATTGAGCTTTACAATTTAAGTTTGTGAGAGCGTGTCGTAATAAGTAATTTGAAGATTTGGTTTTCGTTTTATTGAGTGGGTGTGTGGTTGTTTATGAAAAAAATTCAGGACGTTTATTTGATTAAGTTGTTTAATTCATGTTTCGGATTTGAATTTATTTAATCAAAATTCGGAGCGTGACAGTTTGGTATCAAAGCATAAGGTACATATTTGGTGATAATCAGTACTCTCTGAGTGATGGCCCGTCTACAGCAGATCCCATCATATGCTCTTTGGTACTGGTATAATCATTGGGTATGTCATAGTGCGGAGTCTAGTTAGGGTCGAAGTCCTTAGAACGGTAGAGTTGACCTTTAGGTTCTTGTTGGAACAAGTATAGTTCCTTGAATTACCTTAGATGTGTTAGTAATATGGACTAGTATTTGACTTATGCTATGTTTTAAGTGTTATACTTGTATTGACCAGGTATACTTGTACTATTATCCATAGGTAATGGATCTTGTGGGAGGCAGAGGTAGGGGTCGAGGAAGACCCAGAGGTAGAGATAGAGGTAGAGGTAGGGGTAGGGCCCCTCCTGTGGATCACTATGAGGACGAAGTGGAAGCACCAGAGTTTGAGCTGCCAATTCCACCTGTGGCTGATCCCGCTCGTTTGTCGAAATTGGCAAGGGAGATTTCTCGTATGGGAGCAGTTCCATTTAAGGGAGGCACAGACTACAAGTTGGCAGATTAGTGGATCGAAAACATGAAGGGTACTTCCATATGGTGATTTGTGACGAGCAGGAAAAGAGGAAGATATCGTCGTTTATGCTTCAGGATGATGCACGGTTGTGGTGGAGTGGCACAGAGAGAATGATGGATGTGTCAACCCTAACCTGGATGAGTTCATGGAACTCTTCAGGAAGAAATACTTCCCTGTTAGAGTGAGACACCAGTTGGAGAGATAGTTCCATTCTCTAACTCAAGGGAAGTTGAGTGTGAGAGATTATGAGGCAGAGTTCAACCGATTGTATCAGTATGTGAGACAGCTAGATCCTGAGAGTTTGGCCATGAAGTTTCAGTTGGGGCTGAACTCTTCGATTCGGCGTGACGTAGCCATTTTGGAACTGGCAAAACTAGGACTCTTGGTGGCTAAGGCATTGACCATTGAGCAGGAAAACTAGATTCTCTTGGAGGAGCAAACAGTTGAGAGAGATCTTCAGGGGAAGGGAAAGGCAGTTGCTGAGAGCAGCCATACAGTGAGAAACCGAGGTAACTTCTGGAAGAGGCAAAAGACTAACCAGCAGACACCAGCTAGGGCTATGGTTCCTGAACTTGCTAGAGTGGTACCTATTAGACAGGTGGGGCCTCTGAAATGTTTTAATTTCCATGAATTGGGGCACATTTCTCGGAACTACCTGAAGCCAAAGAACACGGTGTGCTCTACTTGTGGCCAGGCAGGACATATCTCTCGAGTTTGTCCACAGCAGCAGGATAGGGGTCAAAGGAATCAGCAGAGGCAACAGCCTCAAGGGCAGACTAGAGTCTTCGCTATTGTCCAGAGAAGCAATAGGGTGGAAGGTACTCTATCTGTTTATAACTATCTAGCTAGAGTATTGTTTGATACAGGAGCCTCCCACTCCTTTATATCTAGTTCTGTGGTAGATGTTTTGGGATTGACTGCTACGCCACTTGCTAGATCTTTGTGTGTTACATCACCTCTTGGCATCTCTCTTGAGCTTGGTGTGTTTTGTGATGATTGCCCTATTGGGATTTGTGATAGAGAGTTTACTACTTCTTTGATTGTGCTTCTGGATCACATGTATGATGTGATTTTGGGTATGGATTGGTTGAGCCCGAACCATGCAGTGATTGATTGCTTTAGGATGATTGTGTCCTTCTATGTTCCTGGACAACCAGTGTTTCATTACCGTTATCTGAAGTCTGACATCGCCATGAGGGCAGAGATTTTGGCTCATATTGAATCTGGGAGTAGTGCTTCTAGGATTACAGGAATTCCTGTAGTTTCAGAGTATGCTGATGTGTTCCAAGAGATACCAGGATTGCCTCTGAAAAGGGTAATAGATTTCTCCATTGATGTTATACCAGGTACTGCCCCTGTATCGAAAGCACCCTATCGAATGGCTCCAGCTGAACTTCAGGAGTTGAAGGTTCAGATTGAGGGATTACTTGCACAAGGGTTCATACAGGCTAGTGTATCTCATTGGGGTGCACCAGTGTTATTCGTGAAGAAGAAGGATAATTCACTTCGGTTATGTGTGGATTATCGACAGCTGAACAAGGTGACCATCAAGAACAAGTAACCTTGACCTAGGATTGATGACTTGTTCGATCAGCTTAGGGAGGCTACTGTGTTCTCAAAGATTGATTTGAAATCTGGATATCACCAGTTAAGGGTGAAGGATGATGATATTCCAAAGACGGCGTTCAGGACCAAGTATGGACATTTTGAGTTCCTTGTCATGCCTTTTGGTTTCACGAATACACCTGCAGCATTCATGGACTTGATGAACCGCACATTCAGTCCTTACTTGGATCAGTTTGTTGTGGTGTTCGTTGATGACATCTTGATTTATTCAAGGTCGTCTGATGAGCATGAGAAGCATTTGTGGATCGTGCTACAAACATTTAGGGAGAAGGAATTGTTTGCCAAGTTTAAGAAGTGTGATTTTTGGTAGAAGGAAGTCAAGTTCCTTGGTCATGTAGTTTCAAAGGATGGAGTTTCTGTGGATCCTTCTAAGGTTAAAGCGGTGATGAGTTGGAGTCACCCCACTACTGTTACAGAGATCCGTAGCTTCCTAGGATTGGCAGGGTATTACAGGCTTTTCATTGAGGGGTTTTCTAGTATTGCTTCAACTTTGACCAAGTTAACACAGTTTGTATGGACGGATGAGTGTGAAAAGGCCTTCAATGAGTTGAAGACTAGGTTGACTACAGCCCCAGTGTTGACTATTCCTACTAGTGGTGGTGGGTTAGTTATCTACAGTGATGCATCTCATCAATGTTTGGGGTGTGTGTTGATGCAGAATGGTAGCGTTGTTGCTTATAGTTCTAGATAGTTGAAGGTGCACGAGCAGAATCACCCCACTCATGATCTAGAGCTAGCTGCAGTGGTGTTTGCCTTGAAGATTTGGAGACACTATCTTTATGGTGAGACATTTGAACTCTTTTCTGATCATAAGAGTTTGAAGTATCTATTCTCCTAGAAGGAATTGAACATGAGGCAGAGAAGATGGATGGAGCTTATCAAGGACTATGATTTCACCTTGGAATATCATCCTGGAAAGGCCAATGTAGTGGCAAATGCTTTGAGTAGGAAACCTCGAGTAATCATGGCATCGATTATAGTGCGAGAGTCGCTCATATTAGAAGCTACATCAGAGTTTGACCTTATGCCCGCAGGAGCAGGACATGGAATCTTTCTTGGTAATATCACCTTACAGCCTACCTTGATTTCCAGGATCATTCAGGGTCAGACACTTGTTGAGTTTACTCAGGCGAGGATTGCTGAGATGGCTGTTGATCCAAATGTGGAAGGCCCTTCCGAGTGGATGATTGGGGCAAATGGAGGGCTGAGATTTCGAGGGAGATTGTATGTTCCAAATGTTGATAACCTCAAGGAGGAAGTCATGCAGGAAGCACGTAGGTCTCGATACACTGTACATCCAGGGGGTACTAAAATGTATATGGATCTACAAAGGTAGTTTTGGTGGTATGGAATGAAGAGGGACATGGCAGAACATGTGGCGAAGTGTCTTACATGTCAGCAAGTGAAGGCAAAGCATCAGAAACCCGCAGGAATGTTGAATCCCTTGTCGATTCCTGTTTGGAAATGGGAAGATATCTCCATGGACTTTGTGACTGGATTGCCTAGGTCCAGGCAAAGTTATAACTCGATTTGGGTGATTGTTAACCGGTTGACTAAGTCAACACACTTTCTTCCGGTGGTAAAAACTTACTCAGGGGATGCATTGTGTAAGTTATATGTGAATGAAATAGTGAGGCTTGATGGTGTGCCTGTGACGATTGTCTCTAATCGTGATGCTCGTTTCACTTCAGAATTCTGGCATAGGTTCCATAAGGCATTTGGCACATCTCTAACAATGGGCACTACATTTCATCCACAGACAGATGGACAGACCGAGAGAGTGAATCAGGTGATGGAGGATATGCTTAGAGCTTATGTTCTTGACTTTAAGGGAAGTTGGGCTGATCATCTGCCATTGGTAGAGTTTGCCTACAACAGCAGCTATCACTCCAGCATCAGCATGGCTCCATATGAGGCTCTTTATAGTATGTCATGTAGGACTCTTATCTGTTAGGAAGAAGTAGGAGAGAATGGACTCTTAGGTCCTGCACTTGTTCAGGAGACTACTGAGAAGGTCACTACTATTCGGGACAGAATCAGAACCGCTCAGAGTAGATAGAAGAGTTATGCTAACTGGAAGAGGAGACCTGTTGAGTTTGAGACAGGCGATCATGTGTTCTTGAAGGTCTCACCTATGAAAGGTGTGGTGAGATTTGGCAAGAAAGGAAAACTCGTTCCAAGGTATGTTTGACCTTTTGAGATTCTGGAAAGGGTTGGAAACTTGGCATATCGCCTTGCTTTACCTGTTAGAATGTCGGGTGTGCACAATGTCTTCTATGTGTCTATGCTTAGGAAGTATGTCCGAGATGAATCCCACGTGATTGATCATGGTACAATCGAAGTAAACACAGATGTGACCTTAGTGGTTGAACATGTTCGTATCTTGGTTAGGTCTACGAAGAGGCTTCGTGGGAAGGAAATTGATCTTGTGAAGGTGTTGTGGAGTCATCATGACGAGGGTGATGCATCATGGGAATTGGTGTCTGACATAAGGAAGAGGTATCCTCAGCTATTTGTTGACGAGCGTGCTTGAATTTCGGGACGAAATTCCTTTAAGGAGGGTAGACTGTGAAGACCCGAAATTTCATTTAAATAAATATGTATAATCCAATATTTGTTCAATAATATGAATTATGAATTTTGGGCTTGCTTCGTATGTCATTGTGAGATGAAAAGAGTTACGAACAAATTTTATTTTCGAAACGAACGTTATTTAGGGGGTCGTGAAAATTGACTTTTTATACGTTCGAAATTTTGGAAACTTCTTTCATGAAAGTTGTAGAGCTCGTCGACACAATCTCGTGCGTATGTGGAACACAATATTCCGAGTTCATATGAAAAAGTTATGAATATTTGAAAATTGGAATTTTTCTATAAAAATCAAGAAAAATCTGATTTTTCATTAAGGACGAGAAAAATCAAATTTTGCATTTCAGCCCCCCCTTGATTCTCTCTCTCTCTCGGCCTCAGACCCTTCGGGTCTCGTCCGACTCGACCCGGCCGAACGGCCTTCCTCCACCCACCTCCGCCCTCGGACCCGACCTCCCCTGAGCTCGCCACTCCTCGCCCAGCCACTCCCTGCCCTCGATTTGCCCAGCCGCTGCCTCCTGCCTTGGATCGAAGCAACCCCAGACGAAGAGGCCGACCCAATCGGATCCCCCCGTGCCAGCATTGCAAGGGCCGATCCTCCACCCCTTCGTGATCACCTCGTCCTCCTTGCATGACGATTTTGAGTGTGGAGCAAAAGATCAAGAGTTGAAGGTTTCGACGTCCCTGATTTGATCTGGAAACTGATCGTGCGACCGAGATTAATCTAACTTCAAAGCTCGATCTAGGACGATCTAGACCTTGTCTCGACAAAAGTCAGGTATTAAAGTTGTTCATAATTTCATTTTGAAGAAGTTTGTAGTTGACAACTTTTGCATCTGAAGTGGTTGACCGCCGTCTGATAGTCGTGTATGACGGCGCGTCGGACCATATTTTGACTTTATATTATTTGGACGATGATCTATGCATCCATACGAGCGTTTTGTTATATCACAAGGTTATTTTAGAAAAAGTTGATAAATAATGGATTTACGTTTTGACTTTACTATTTAAGGTTTTTACATTTTATCTTGAGTTTACGATTTACGGAGATCAGACCATCAGTTTTACTTCAAATTTTAATATGTTGATCGTATGACTATCCCAATGACTTTGTGAGGTCACGGGCGACCATTTGTGAAAATCCGTCCGTCGGATTTTCGTATAATTTTGATAGGATGTTTCCAAGGGCGATCCGTGAGGATCTGACCATTGGGTCATAGTTTAAATTCGATCCGACCGTTGGATCGTCTTTATTCTAGAATCCGACCGTTGGATCATCATTTAAGTTTATTTCATGTTTCGTTACTAAGTAAAGACCGTACTTGATTAGGTACTTGACGGTTTGAGTTGACGAGCATTTGGATTATTGTGATTTGATTGATAGAAAACGCTGCTGGACTAGAGGTGAGTAAATCGCACATGGTTCATTTAAGAACCGAATTTAATAAATTATATTGATTTGATAATAATAGGCATTACTATGTGAATGTTTATGTATATATATTATTTATGTGATGATATATATGGATTGTGTTGAAGAAACAGTATGCATGATTGTGTTGCTTTTATTGTTTAAATGTTTACTTTTCGTGATTAATATGTTGAGAAATGGTTGAGTTTTATTGTTTGAGAAACAATAAATTGTTTTGATCTGTTGGAGATCAATAGGTCACGAGTGTAACTATGGCATACTATCAGTGAACCATGCTCTTGTATCGGGTTGGTGGTTACTAATAGCATTATAATCGTGAACCGCACTCTCGCGTTGGAGTGGTGGTTGTGATCAGTTAGAGCTCTAGTCTGTTTGCCAAATGTGAGTGGTCTTATGAGGGTAACGTTGAGGTTACTTGTGACTCATAAGTATGAGTTTTAGAAGAGAGTCTTGAGAATATTCATTATCTTATATTTTAGGAAATTTGGAGTTACCTTGTGTGTTTATATTTATTAACTTAAATTGTGCAATTAAATTTACTCATACGGGCTTCAAAAGCTTACCGGGTTTTGTGTTGTTGCAATCCCGGTATACTATTCAAACGGTGTAGTGGATAAGCCTGCAGGTCAGGAGAATCAGGGTGATGATCGAGCTGCTTAGTGTAGCAATATTTGATTTATCGCATTTGCATTTGTGAGGTTTGTTATGCTCATTGAGCTTTACAATTTAAGTTTGTGAGAGTGTGTTGTAATAAGTAATTTGAAGAATTGGTTTTTGTTTTATTGAGTGGGTGAGGTGTGATTGTTTATGAAAAAAATTTAGGACGTTTATTTGATTAAGTTGTTTAATTCATGTTTCGGATTTGAATTTATTTATTCAAAATTCGAGGCGTGACACTAGCCATTTGCAACACGATTGATAAGAGGAGCATTTCAATGCAACGTTTTTAGTAGCTAATTCCTTATATTGTGCTTAGTTATTTCCTTGGCTGAATCAGTTTCAACTTAGTTTCTCTCTTTAGGTACATTAGAGCAGATGAAGAAGAAATGGGCTTGAAAGAGCATGAAAAGCAAAGTAGACGTTGAAAATGACAAAGACAAGGGACAAGGGTTGCAAAAATAAGTTCAAAGGAAGAAATGAAGTATTCCTGATCCAACTAGAAAAAGGAATCCCAGTTAAAGTAGGAATCCTAGGTCAACTAGGAAACATGCTCAGAGAAATGAAGAAAAATACAGTTCTAGTTGGACTAGATTTCTGCTAGGAAAAGGAATCCTAATGAGACAAGAAGTCCCAATTGAACAAAGAAAGCTCGAAATGGTCCTGAAAACGTCTAGAAAATATTTCTACCAAAGAGTCCTTGTTGGACTAGGAGTCCTAATAATATGAAGAATCCTGGTGTGACTAGGAAACCTAATTGCATAAGGAGTCTTGATGACACTAGGATACCTGAGTGAACTAGGAGAGCCCAAGAACATTCAAGAAGCATCTAGAAGAAGTCCAAAAAGTCCTATACAAAGGTGATATGGATTGTGAGTCGTTTCTGACAAGAAAAGATGGATAAAAATTAGATCTAGACTCCATATTAGACATAGACTGATTTTGGCTAAATTTCAAATATATATCTGGATAATGACATCTCAATTAAATCCTAAATGCATCTAGACATGATTGTGGCCAAATGGAGACTCTAGAGATTATGAAGGAGAGTTTCAGGGGATTACAACATGCATAAAGGATGGAATCAAGTCCAGATACATTTCTTGTTGCCCACACTCCTTAATTGCCAAATTTGAAGAAGAAAATCAGATTATATCTCTTAATATTTCGGCAATTTAAAGAATCAAGGTGCAGAACTACTTCATTTTAAAGGCTTCTCATTGGTTGGATGACACAAGAATGCTGACGTGGATTTATCTGATAGGTTAGAGCTATGTGGACCGTTAGATAATTAATGGAAATTAAAAGAAGGATCTAGCTGAAGGCTTGGGCGTCCCCTATATATAGATGCACCCTGGGACGTCTCACTCACCAATTCTTTCATTCTTTTTATACACCAAAAGTTCTGCTCCATTCTTTAGTCTTCAGAATTCAGCATTTTCAAGCAAAGAGGAGGAGAAGAAGAAGCCGTGAGCAAGCCCTATCCACCATCATCCATGCTTGTGCCTTAGCCATTGAAGCCTTGCTTTCAAGTTCTTCAAGTGTTCTTCATTCATCCTTTCACGGTGTAATTTAATCTTTTCCTTGTAAACTCTTTATTTTTTCTTAGTTTGAATTCGTGAACAATGATTTCTAGTTAACATATAACGTTAAGGGAAAAGTTTTAGACCCGTCTCTATGTTTGAATAAAAGTTGTGCTTTCTTTATAGTTGGTTTCTATGTTGCATATATGAGATAGCTTAATTGATTTTGTTTTTACCAAAAACTATTATATGTCTATGTTGTTTGAGTGCAGCTTAGGATATATGCATGTAATTGGAGTTAGATTTAGGTAAACAATTCACCTAATAGTTTTGTGAACTTATTTCATAAGTAGTAAAGACTTTGGAGAAAAGTCAAGATCAATTGAGGAGGATTGCAAGTAGATGAAATTTTTCATACTAGGTTGTGCACTTTGGTTGACGTCCTTTCTTTGTTCTTCATGCATTAAACATGTTCTTGAGTAGCTAACTTTTTAGACTATGATTGCCTATTTGATAGATTTAATTTAGATGCTTTCACTTAGATTAAATATTTAAGTAAAACAAAATATGGGAAATCGTTTACTTACTAACGTTTCACATGGTCAACTTCTTTCCATGACATAGAAAATCAACTATAGGAATTGTAATTGGATTTCTTGTATATGGATGTGGTTTTGATCTTTGTTCCTTGCGTTTCACCCTTGTATATGTGTTTTTATGTTTTCTTTATTTTATTTTTCCACCTGACGACCATCCAGCGTAGGCAAGGCAATAGAGTCCTCAGACTGAAATCTGACAATGATACTTGGTTAGACAAAGATGGCATTATAAGGTCTGAAATTAAATGTTATTTCAAGGACATTTTTTCAAAGTTCAGGGAAAGAGAGTGGGATGAAGCGTTAAATGCAGTAAACCCGGTGATCAGCTTCCAAATGAACCAATCTCTCTCACGTCCTTTCTCAATAGAAGAAATTAGGAGGCAGCCTTCCAAATGGGGGTTGAGAAAGTACCAGGCCCGGAGGGTTCCATGGTGTGTTTTTCATAAATTCTGGAGTATTATTAATGATACTATGAATGACATAACAAGAAAATTTTTTAATTCTACACTTATCGAGAAACATTTGGCATGAAGAAGTCGTCCTCTAGAATTTGTGCTATGTAATTATGAAGTCTCAGTGGAGATTCAATTGAAGGAAACTTTGGAGATGTATCCTAGTAAAAACATGACAGTTTGGCCTAGAACCTTCTTTGGGAGGATTTCTTGTGCATTTTTGGAAGGTCTATGATGCTGAAATTATCAAGGAGAGCCCTAGAAGAATCCAACAAGATTATGGCAAGATTAATCCATTATATTAACCTTTGGATAATAGGTATCCCTATGCACCTTCTTTTCTTTGGTTGTCAAATTGACTTTGGTGACCCAAAACCTCCACAGCACTCTTCATTTTCATGTTTCCTATGCATAATAAAGAGAGCAGCTACTCCTCTCTTCTCCTAAGTCATCTTTTCTACTCTACACTCTCATAGTTCATCATTACTTTCCTCTTTTTACTCCATCTCTTCCATACCCCTTCACCTTGTATTCAGGATCTATTACCGCTCTCATACTCTACCTCCATGCTTTTTACAATGCTAAGCTACTCCCTTTTACTCTATATAAGCATCTCTTCTCACAAGGAAAAAGCATGACCCATACCACCCCATTACATCTTCTTTCTCTCTATTTATATCTCCACCACAAAACCTCAATCTCCACTTCCCAAAGTCCGAACTCATACTATCCATACTACTCTATCTCCCACATCACCATCACCATTTCTTATCATTTACCTCCATTAACACCACCACTACTACAACATTTCTCCACTCTCTTTTCTATCATCATTTTCTTGATCTACTCCACGTATTCACATGATAAATAATATAAGCTTTACTATCTTTTATCATCAAATCTTCAAGAGTAAGAAGGAAAGGGAATCACCACCAAGCTTGGAGACCATTCAACACACCACTAAGCTAACTCTATCTTTTTTACTCAAGATTATGTTTTGGTGTTTAATTTGGTTATAAAGTTAGTATATGTAATTATGAGTGAGTAATACTTTGTTGGGGCTAGGGTTGAAAGCCCTAGCCAATCTTGCATGGATTGATGTTATAATATTATGTAATGTAATTTTCTTCAATATGCCTACATGCTAGTTCAAGAGTTGAATGCATATGCTTAGACTTTACCACTTTGAGTATGTGTATTTGCTATGTCATGATATAATTTTTAGAGATTGGTAACCTTTGAATGTTAAAGCATGAAAGCACACTAGGTGTGCATGTAGGGGTTATGAATTACAATCACTTAGAGATAAGTAAACTTGTAAATGGACCGGATTTGGATCAGATCGACCTAAATCCAAATCTGTTTACTTAAAAAAAAAAAATTGATCCAAGCCTGCTCCATTAACCAGGCGGATCATTGTTAGCTCGATTCAAATCCGTATCCGCCGGACTAACGGACACCCGATCCAAATCTGTACTTTAACAGTAATATTGAATTTATGTCATGAAACCTCATAAGATATTAATAAAATATTAAAACAACATGAAAAGTACCACCAAAAGTAGAATTACATTATCAAAATTCTCAATGCTTCTTGGAATCTTGGGTGATGGACTGTCCTTTAGATTTCTACGAAAAATTTGTATTTAGAAATTCTTCATATTTTATATTTTATATTTTTAAAAAATAATAATATATTAGTAAAAAATAATATTTTATTATTACGAAAACCAATCTAATAGCCACCGATCTGGAGCGGGTCCGGATCAAAATCTAATCCATTTACACGTCTAGAGATAAGATTGAATGGTTTGCATGATTTCTTCATCTCCAATCTTTATGCACTTAGGGTAATGCACTAAATATCTAACCGGATTGAAATGTATGACTTAAGTAGTTAAGTACTACACCTGAGAGGGGTTGCTTGATATCACAAAAGGAGCATGTCACTTGTTATACCCGAGAGGGATGCAAAGAGAGAAATTGGTCAATTAATTTAGCATCTTTGATATTGAAATGCATCAATACTTGCAAGGGAGGTTAGTGGTAGACAATCTAAATCCTAACTTTCATCAATTTGATCGCTAGATTAGTTTAGAGTAATTTAGTTTACATTTGAGCATCTAGTTGTTTTAAATTCAAAACTATCTTCAAAAACCAAAATCAAATCACTACTCCAACTTGCACACTCACCATGAGCCTAGATTTCCTTGTGAATTTAAATTTGTGATTGTACATTTGCATATTCTAGCTCTTCCTAGGTTCAAATCCTAGCTAATGAAAGGGATCCAATCCTCATGGGTTCAATAACCTTTCTTAAATCCCTATACTATTACTTGTATCTCTTATACTTGAGGGTGGCTATGTGGCTAACATCTAGTATCATATCCCTATTTCAATATGCTTTTATTCCGGGACGTCAAATCTAAGATAATCTTCTTGTGGTTCTTGAAGCTTTCTATCATTAGAAAATGTAGACATTGAGGAGTCGGCCTTGAAACTCACTAGGACCAAGGCATATGATATGGTGGAGTGGTATTTTTTAGAAAAGGTTCTAATTTGAATGGGTTTTGGTATTGGTTTTGTGAAATTGATTATGGCTTGTGTTAAGTCTGTATCATTTTCTGTGACTCTAAATGGAAAGGTTGGCTGTTACTTCAAGCAATCAAGAGGGCTAAGACAGGGTAATCCAATTTTTCCATACCTATTCCTATTTATATCAGAAGTTTTCTCTTCTGTTATTCAGCTAGCTTGTGACGTTGGATCTCTCTAAGGTATCAAGCTCAACCATCAAGGACCCTTACCCTCTCACCTTTTCTTTGCTGATGATTCTCTCTTCTTTCTCAAAGAAAATCCTTATAATTTTTTAGCGATTATGAGAATTATTGAGGTCAACTGCTTAGCTTCTGGACAGTGGTTAATTCAAATAAATCTAGCTTGTATTGCACTCCTAACATATATAAAGCTAAGGTGTCTGATCAACTTACAATTCTTGGTATTCCTGATGCTATGAACCTTGGTCATTATTTGGGGCTCCCTACTCTTTGGGGAACATCAAAGAAAGCTTTCATGAAGGCGAGACATACTGATAAGATTCAAAGCTGGAAATTATGTACTCTATCTATGGCGGGGCGTGAAACTCTTATCAAATCAGTAGCACAGGCTGTTCCAACCTTTCCTATGCACCTGCTTTAATTTCCCAATCACACTTTCTAGGGAGTTAGATGCTTTATTGGCAAATTTTTGGTGGGGACAAAATAAGCATGAATCTAAAATTCACTCGAGAAGCTAGGAATCTTTGGGACAATCTAAAGAGTGTGGAGGATTGGGATTTAGGAACTTGAGTGAGTTCATTCAGACCCTACCTCTTTGTGTGCTTTAATTCTAAAGGTCAGTACTATCCTAATTCATACATTTTACATGCTAGCAAGGTTTCACGTGCTTCATAGGCTTGGAGCAATCTTTTGGATGGCAAGGCTCTTATTATTGATGGGGCAAGGTGGCAACTAGTGAATGGAGAGACTATTGATATTTGGGCATATCGATGGATTACGGGGCCTAGTCCATGTTTTCTTAAAATATCCTTTCTGTTGATCAATTTAGACAGCATAGAGTGAAAGACATTATTGATTGGAACTCTCGTAGTTGGTATCTAAATCAGATCCAAGACTTAATTTCTATAGAGGAATGCTATCAATTTGAGCTAGTTGTTACTAAGGATCAATCTTTCGTCAATAGAATTGTTTTGCCCATCATAAAGAATGGGCAATTCATAGTCAAATTTGGTTATCACTTTATTCACACTCTAAATCTAGTGCCTACCACTTATCATGCACACTCCTCACGTAGAGTGAACACCTTAGCTTGGAAGTCAATTTGGACTATTGAGGCGTCTCCAAAAGTCAAAGTTTTCTATTTGGAGGACGTTGGTAAATGCTCTTTCATCCTATCAGAATCTATATCGAAGGAAAGTTACCCCAACCATTTTGTGCCCAGTGTGTGAGTTGCAGCCAGAATCTATGGAGAACATTTTCCTTCAGTGTTCAAGTATAGTGTGTGCTTGGTTCATCTCAGGGCTACACTATAAAGTCAATTTACAGTCCATTGATAATATTGATAGTTGGCTTGAAAAAAATCATTCCCTTAATGGGTGGCTATAAAACAATCAAAGAAGAATTTCTCACCAAATTTTCTCCTTTTTCCGCATCTCTCTCCTTTTTTTTTCCATAGAAACAAGACGTCGAGGTTATCATCGCAACGAGCTGTTGTTGGTAAGGCACTGAGAGGTGATTGGCACCTAGAAGATGGGCCGGATCGATTACTGATAAGAGGTGTTGTACCTTAAGGATGACTTGGTGTATCGAGAGGATGTGTTGTACCTTAGCTTAGTCACTAGAGAAGATGTCAGACTGACCTGGTATTGTATTCCGGTAAGAGCAATAAGATGAACTCAAAATTTGTAGAGTTGAGCTGACCCATCAGAGCCTCATGAACATGACAGTGGTGTTGATGTAACCCATGAAGCCCTCGTTGGTCGAGAACAAAGAAGGCAAACCCCTCTCTCCAAGCTTTCTCTCTCTGAATGCTCTCTAAATAGAACCCAGAATCATTGTGTTCTACTATCGTGTCTCTAATAGACGTGATAGAGGAGATGAATGTCAAGTGATGGAGATAAAATTTGCTGCAATGGCAAAAAGGAGGGATGTGTGCTATTGATATGCGCTAGAGAAGATGCATGAAGAGAGAGAGAGAATACTCTGGTACCGGTGCGTTGGTGCTTGGACTCACTGCGGGGCTCGCCGAACATTGTGAAAGTTGGCTTTTGCTTCGCCAGAGACCCCTATCTACGACGATGGTGGAGGTGAGTGGCGGTGGTGCATGGAGGCAGTGATGGAGTAGAGAGAGAATCTAGATCTACTTTCTCTCTCCTCTAAGTTCTTTGTAAAATTGAAACCCGGCTAAAAAAGAAGCCCGATGTTGATCATGGATTGAAGAAATGTGAAGGGGATAATGAATCTGAAATTAATTCAAAACAAAGAGAGGATATGTTGGGTATAGAAAGCAGATTCAGGGTGCCCAAATTTATTTCGAGATTTACGATGCCGGGCGGGTTGTACAGTGGTAACCGTACATGATTCTCATTGAAAAGTCAACCCAATAGATCCAAATAAAGCTGAAGTATCTAGGATGAATTGAAGTCTAAGACTAGCTACCCCAGCCTTGCGGGTCTTCATGCAAGTGGACCTTGATTTATTAGCGGGTTGTGGCATGCTAAATGGCAACATGATGTATGTCTTACATGCTGAATGGAAACACGATGCATGGATGAGCAAAATAAATACCCCGTAAGAGAGGGGCTGCATGCTAGATAAAGTAAGAGAGCTATATGTATGAGCTGGAGAGAGTTGCATGCGTTAGCAGGCGACACGGCTTTTGTAGCGATTCTCACAGATGACGCCAATGTTTCTGCGCAAATTCAGAGACTAAGTATGAAGCATGATAGGGAAGGAGAGAGATGAAATAACATGTATAGTGGTTCACCCTGCCTAAGAGGCAAGACTACGTGCACTTAAAGATTTCACTATGAGTAAGGCTAAATACCCTTTGTAGTAATACAAGTGTGGAGATCATGGATCCCATCCTCATCTAAGTAGGGGGTGACTGCCTTTTATAAGTAAAGGAGTCTCATTCTATTTTACATTTCTGATATGGCACACAAAGCACATATTGTTTCTCCTGAAGCTTTTTGGAGAGCATGGGAGGGTGGCCTCCCGGCGAGATATAGTTCGACCTCCACTATGACAAGGTAGCTCAAGTGTCGTTCTACCGGATGTATGCCATAAGTGAGATTAACCATGTCACGAGGACCACCTACAAGGTTGTTGCTTATGCTTGGCAGTATGTGATATAGGTGGTATCAACATCAACTCTCATTACAACTCTCACTCCCATCTTTTCCCGAAAATTCATCCATTCCACAAAACACTAATGCATGCATCTCCCCAAACCTCCACATTATTTGTCATCCACAAACCAGAACCATCACTCCAAATTCTCACCACCCTCATTAATGGAACCCCCCCTCCCGGCACCCCCTAACCTGAGCATGTTAAGATCAATATCGATGTTGCCTATATTAAAGAGACATACCTTATAGGTGTCTGCGCTTTAGCTAGGGACAACCATGGCTCCCTAATTGATGGCTCTAAGTCGGTTTGTTTTGTCCGCGCAGCTAGCTCCACCCTGAAGGCTGAAGCTAAAGCTGCTTTGAAAGCGGTGGAGTTGATGAAGCGCATCCTTCATGTCCCAATCCTCCTTGAGTTTGACTTAAAGTCATTAGTGAACTGATGATCGTCCACATTCTTCCCTTGTTTTTGTTCTTTCTTGAGATGGTTTACCGTGCTTCCTCCCACCCCCCCTGCAAGGGCCTTCTAGCTAGGATTTTGTGTGCCTATGACTCAGTCGAGGTCTTTATTGCCATAATTTTCATCAACGTCTCCATTTCAGGGAGCTCTATTTCTCAGTTTGGTTGAGTTTATGTTTATGTCGTTGTGTCTCTTCTTCTCTAGTTTTCAGATTTTTTTTTTCATAAGTTCTTTATCTTCCGTTTTGGCTTGACTTGGTTTCTTTGCTAGTTGGGCTTTACTTATGGCTTGGTCTACTGTTTGTATCTCTAGACTTGGGCTTCATAATGAATATCATTTGACCAAAAAAAAAGGATAGAGATTGTGAGGGAGGGATAAAACAGTGTCGTTGTGGTGTCTCCACGAGATGCTCTAGCTGCAGAAGTAATTATGACTTCTTTTGTTTCTTGTCTCAAGCGGCAGAATAAAAGTTTTAAGTGTAAGCCTAAAAATTTTGCGCCCTCCATAAAAATACAGTTGAATTTAATTTTCGCTCGCCAAAATAATAGATTGTTTTCAATCAAAAATGTTTGACAAATTGTTGCAATATCTCTGTTAAATTTAACTAGGGTTGTCATTTGATTTAGTAATTATCAAATCGATCGAATACCAACCGATATTTTAAGTTTAATAAATCAACATTTATGTAATTGAAACTGATAAAATAGAAATCGAAAATTATCAAAAAATTTAGTTTAATTTCAGTAAATGTCGAATTTACCGAATATCTAAACATTAATTATATATCTTCTAGTTTTCAATACAGACACATGTGAATGAAGAACTATACTCTATAAGCATAAATATTTTTTACAATAGTATTAACGTTATTACTACTTCTAGATTAGTAGTATATATAACATTATCAATGAACTTAGACAAAATAGGTCATATATTGTGGGACAACCCGGTAAAATCATTAGATAACTAGTTTTATTGAAAATTGATAAAATTATATGTCATATGTGCATAGAAATTGAAAAATAGGCAATGAACGCAAAGTTTATGACTGTTTAAAAAATGGAGTAAAAAATATTAGTATTGTTCATTCTAATTTATAGTCTAAATAAATACTTGTTGTAAAGTTGGTAATACCGAAAACCAAAATAGTAAATTTGATCAAAATTATTAAATACTTAAAATATTGATTGGTAATTGGTAGCTTAATTTTAAAATCAAAAACTTTGATTTTGAAGTTGGTAATGTCTATAACTAATTAAACATACCAACTGGGAGCTCTAAATTTAACACATGAGGACTCCACTAGTTGGCTGACAACTATAATTGATCAATGACTTGAAGAAACACATGTAGTCGGTAACCCTATTTAGCTAATTCGGGATACCTTCTTGGCTCGCAGAATATATTTATATTTGTTAATGCAGCTCGATTTCATTTGATGGGTGCATCAGCTCTGGTCTTAGTCTCTTGATTGAGGTGGCTAGAGGTTGAGGTTTCCATGAAAAATTTGTCATACATTTTTTTTCCTTCTAATATTTAAGAAGTGAGTTATTATGTTGAATGCCATGTTTAGCAAGAAATAGTTTAAAGTAGAACCAACAAATTCACCACCACCAACACTATGTAAAACTTTAATTGAAGTAGAATGAAGGTTCTCAAATCATAATTTGAATATGTGAAAACAATGAAGTACATCAGATTTCTTGAACAATGATATAAAATCCAACAGTGTTTGGACTAGTCATCAATCAAGCTTAGAAAGTACCTATAACCTAGTGTAGAAGAGATTGAGGCAGGTCCCCAAACATCAACATGGATAAGCTATGGAGGTCCAGAGTTGGTGCTACTTTAGGAAGACAAAGAAAGTCGATGAACCTTGCCTTGCATGCAATAAACGCAGAGAATACTTTAAAGTAGCAACTAGAACCTTGATAGCCTACAGTACTTTATTGACAACTTGATGATTGGCATGGCCAAGACGAGCATGCCACGCATTACTAGAAAGTAAAGAAACATATTGAGCTTGAGGTGACTGTGATGATAAAGGAGAGTGAAGATGGAGTGAAGTGGATAGGACACACACACTGGTACTTGAGAAAGTGTTCTCCTAAGTCCCAAATCCTTAATCATAGAACTAGAAAGAGTGAATACAAAAGCACAGTTATTATCAAAGACAAATTGATTCACCGATAATAGATTTTCTGTGATATCCGGAACATGTAACACATTTTTCAAAGGCAAAAGGTGTGTGCATGATAGCAGAACCAATATGAGCAATGTACAAATGTTGACCATTACCAATAGTGAGTTTAGTATTACTATAGTAAGGAGTCACATGTTGACTATCATCAGAATCAGCAAGCCATTTGGAATTGGCAATCGGAGTAGGAGAGAAGTTGAAGCCTAGAGAGGTTGATGAGTATAGAGGATGCACATGAACTCTTTGTTGAAATGACTATGTAGGAAGAACAGAGGAAGTGTGTGAAGGCTAAGCTGCGAAAGCAACCGAAGCTTTAATTGGAGTGGTTGGAGTAGTAAACAGTGCGATTAGTTTTACCAGTGGAATGCTGCCAATATAAGCATGGTTCATACGATTGTAACAGTTAATGGCGGAGTGTCTTTGATGCTCACAGATCTGACACTAAATGCGAGGGAAAGAAGGAACAGAGTTGAAAGATCCACGAGAATTACATCGAAAGGGTGAGGTCTGACCTTTACCTCGATGCTGAAAAGCACCACGAGCACTGGCATGAAAGGAAGATAGAGTAGTAGGCATGCCAGCAGAAGCATGAGCAGAACGTTTAAGGTTGAGTTGCTTGCGGTCTTCAATAATGATCTCCTTAGAAAGAAGTAGGTTGTGGAGTTCATCAGATGTGACCGAAAAAATTAACGTCCATTCTAGTGCACAAAGCAGTGGCGAACGCAAAATACTCATCTAAAAGGCCTTGAAGGCAATAGGCTAAAATATCGGATTCGCTACCGGAACTCCGAGAGTAGCAAGGTTATAGCGCGTAGCCTTTAATCAATTGAAGGTAAGTAGTAATGGAAAGAATACGTTTCTTGGCCGATTGAAGCTAAGATTTCAGATAGAGAAGATGAGCTTGAGAAAGTCAGGTGAAACAAGCATCGAGGTTGAGCCAGACATCACGAGCATGAATATGGCTGTTGACGTAAGGCAGACGGAATCAGAGAGTGTGGAATTGATCCATATGAGAAGTTTCTCGTCCCACTCAAACAAGAAATGAAGGAGTCGTTTGTGACGAGCTCGTCGGAGGAAGAAAAAACCTTCTCCGGTGGACATGGTTCTGAATAGTCGATAATGGAGAGGAGACGGTGCTTGTGAAGCACTGCAAGAAACACCAATTTTCAGAGTAGGTAATTAGTCTCAGTGAGAGGAACATGTATGACCAGACTGAGATTTTAGACCTGCATCGATGATGAAGAAGCTTGAATCAGAGGGAAGTTCAGGTTAGGGTTTGAGGTAGTAAGAAGAAGAGGAGATGAGGAAGTAGAAGATGCCGAGGTGAGGGTTTTGAGAAAAAGAATCGAAGGTTGAAGATGAAGGATTAGGCTATGAAGCAAAAGGCTCTTGATACCATAAAGAAAAAAAAAGAGAATTGAAGAAAGCTAAGCATGAAATTCTTGTGAAATGTATTGATTGCTCATTATGCTGTGTACACACCTACTTATACATCAATGCTTTGACTTAGATTCTAAGCTTTAGGAAGGAAATAACTAACTGATTCTACATCCTTCTAGATTCGTTTACAACAAATTTGATCACACTTTCATTGTGCAGTAGAGTCTTGATCTAGTGTGGCACCTCGTGTATTCTTTGATGGGGTTTGTTTGTCTGTAGCAAGTGTATATGTAATACATCAAAAATTTAAATTAATTTTCGATGACCTTTCTGAAATGATTTCGTGGTCGTGAGCACAAGTACTAAGCTCACAAATGTTGTAGAATTATTTCGGACGAATTTTATTTCAAAAACGAACGTTATTTAGAGTTTACGAAAAATTGACTTTTTACACGTACAGAATTTGGGAAAACTTCTTCCATGAAAGTCGTAGAGCTCATCGATACGAACTCGTGCACATGCGGAATGCAAAAATCAGAGTTCGTATGAATTAGTTATAATTTTTGGAAGAAATTTCTTCATAATTTCCAAGTTTCCAAAAATGGAAATTGTCCCTCTCTTTCTTCTATCTCAACTGCAGCCTTCAGAATGCAAGTTTTGCATCTGACCTGACCTGACTACCCTTCCCTATGGCCGACGACTGGGGACCCGACTCAGACCGATGTGCCTTGACGTCCGAAGACGACCCTTGGTGTCAGCTTCACCGGCCGCCGCCCCCAGACAGAGATCAAAGCCACCCCAATCGATGCAATTGAGACCCGACCGGAAAACCACTTTTCGGGCATCCCCTCGACTGATTGTTGGCATTTTTGGAATCTCCTCCTCCTCCTTCTGATCATCCCCATATAGGCATTGCATCACAATTTTACCTGTAGAGTGAAAGATCAAGCGTTGAAAATTGACGGCCCGTGTTGAGTCTGGGTTTCAAATCAACGGCCGAGATTAATCTAACTCCCAAGCTTGATCTAGGATGATCTAGACCTAATCTCGCTTAGCTTCAGGTATGGCAGTGATAAGGTTCTTAGAGCTCGCAGAGATGAACCAATTTTTAGGGTAGTAGGAAGCTTTCTCTTTCCCCTTTCGAGAGAAAAACTTCCAGGAGATGCCATCAAATTGGCAACCCTTCTCTGGAACAGGCTAAGGAGCTGCAATCGACTACGGGAAAACTAAGGGTAAATGGTCGGCAAAGAGGGACTTAACAGCATCATACTTGACCATTTTAGCCGGGTAAACAGGGTTATATATCATTATGAAACATTTCCACCATGAAGCAATTATCATTAAAGAGTTTAAAGGGACAAGATTGACCACAGTTACACTGTATATACTGAACACAGTGATTTGTGTGTTTTTCATTTGCCTACCACGTAACAATCAACACGGTCATCAAATATAGGAAGTAGGTATGTCATGGCTTATCGTACCTCAGGTATTACAAACTAGCTAAGAATCCTATGGTTCTAGGTCACCGAAAATCACTTGCACAAACAAATAAAAATAGAAAAAAATGTTAAATAAAGCACCGAGTCTCATTCAAGCATGACTTTGCATCACACAAAGCCACGTAGATGGCCTTGCACCAAGCAAGGCCCTAGATAGGGCTGTGAAACACACAAAAGTGCATGTAATGCTCACGCCCACATGGATTTACACATGGAAAGTCACAATGTTTTTTTTAGATTTTCATAAATGATAAATAAACTATCTAACTACGACATAAAAATAAGATAGATAGAAGGATGAGATGCATCGCATCAAGGGTCACCATGGAATTAAAAATTCTCCACACAAATCTAAAATCATATGGAATGATGATGATTAATTCAAATGATGCTTCAAGTGTTTTGTCGGATTTCCATTTAGCATTAAGAGGTCGAAAAAAAGCTAAATTGATTGTCATAAAATAGTAGTCAAACCCTAAGCAAAAATAAGAAGAAGAAAGAATACTTAGTTTTTGGTACCCTATACTAGTCTCAAATCTTATGCCTTGTTAGGGCCATCAGTGCTCAAAACTAAATGCTTTATGTTTCGACAACCGATTGTAACACACTCTAGCAACCATCACCACAAATAATAAGGTCAAAAAGAGTGCTTGTGATAACAATTACCCTACCCAACAATTCCGAATACTATTCCGACAATCAAGGGTAATAATACTCAAAATTGGGTGATTGGAGAACCACAATCTAAGAAATCCAAATGGAAATAGAGATAGCAATGGGTAAATTCCACCATACTCATGCCATAATCTAAATTGAAATATAAATTCCCCAATTTAATATTCCAATTCCAACACGCCAAACATAGATTGAGAAGGGGAAAACCTAAACCAATATACATCTAGAGTGAAGAAATTAAAGCAAGAGTACACAAATCATATGAATAAACATCAATTTTATTAATTCCTCAACAAAACCATTCCAAACTAAACTTGGTTTTCAAAACCCGAAAACCATGAGAGGTCACACATAAGTATATATCAATACACATCAAACAACACCATAAGCAAGAAATAAGAGAGAGAAAGAAGAGGGAAAGAGAGAAGAAATCCATAAAAGTTAAGGCAAAGCTTGTCACTAGCTGTTGCCATAACTTCATGGCTTCTCTTGCTACCTTTATGAAGCCATGGTGTAGAGATGGTGGCCTAGATACTAAAAATGTGTGTGCCTTTTCCTTGTGCAAGCTTACATGTGAAGAATGGGGGATGAAGAAGAGAAGAAGAGCTGAGAAGGGAGAGAAGTCCCAAATTCGGCGAAAAGGCCTATGGTATAGAAAAATGGGTCTTGAGCTTGTGAAATGTGTGTGCAAAGCTGCTTAAATACCCCCTTGGGTTCAAGAGTCGAGATTAGATTTGTACCCTAGATCCAAGGGCTAAAAAACAAGTAGAAAATGGGTAACATGAAAAGACTAAAAAAACCTAATAAAAATATAGAGAATTGGAAGATTAGAAAACATTTTGGAAAATATAAAGAAAACCTAAGGGTAAAAGTAACAGAGGGTAAAAGTAAGTGAGTGTGTGCCTAGTGTGAACACAAATAAATATCTTATCTACATATGTGATGTGTGTGAGGTGTGGTCCACTATTATTATTGTCATTATATCAATTTTGAATTTGAAATTTGAATACTAAGATGTAACACATATGGGCTTGGGTCTTCATAAGTGTGCTTCTTTGGTCTTGGGGCTTAGACTTCTTGCTATTGGGTCAATTGACTTGGTTGACCCGATGGTCAACTAGTTGACTTCGTCCTTTAGTCGAAGTTGACTTTTTGGCTCAAATTCGCTACTTCTTTCGTTTTTTTCTCTCTTGACCATAATTTCCTATAAATGAAGAAAACATGAGGTGAAGAAGCAGAAACAGCAAAAACCAGGAAGAAGGGAGAGTAGGTGAAGAAAAAACTCTAGAAATCAGTCTATAAATAGTGATCAAAAACCTTGGGGGATACATAAAGCCTCGATCAATAGCTTGGAAACAGATTCTATAAACTTTGGAAATCAGCAAAAACCAAATAGGCATCACAAAATAAGCACACAATATAGCAATCATAATGAAGATGTTCCTAGTGTTTCTAAAACAGAACCACATGAAAATGGAATTAGCTTCACCCAAAGAACATAACCCAATCGAAAAATAAGCAGAGAACGAAGTGTCTAAATTAGGCAGAAATGAGGTAAAGGAATAATCATTAATCAAATGGAAAGGATAAATACTTATATGATTTTTGGAGAAACCAGAAATCTGAATTGGGAGATGGAATGCAAGGATTCAGCTCATGGTAACAGATGTCGATCCAAGGGTGATAACGGTTGCTTGAGTAAGTGGTTGTCTTGGAAATGGAAATTGGAACAGGAAACGCACTTTCCGGATCTCATGATGAGAATCGCCGTCATAGGATCTGGACAGGCCTAAATCTGAACCGCCGACCTAAAAAACCGTGCAAACCACACCACCCAAAATCCCAAAATCTTTTGCAAATCCTGACCAATTTGTTCTCCAATTAGATACCGGTAGTCTAGGTTATTGGTAAGATGAAAAGCAGGAAAACAATGAGTAGAATGATGTGGGCAAAGAAGGGATGATGAAACCCTAGATCCCCAAATTTTCACGGCACTTTCAAAGCTCAGTTTACTAAATAATCAGCTGTTTTGTTTTTCAACCAGTTATTTTCAGAAATAAGCAAAAGCTGACTTTTCTTAAAAGCCAGTACCAAACACACCCTTAAACAGTAACAAACGGACACCCCAACGTAAAAGGGAGAAGCTGATTCTAGTATCTGCCTCCTCTCATAGTCAATTTCTTCAAGCAAATTGAAAGCTCCAGAGCTCTCATGCAATTCACGGCAGTAGATAGCTTCTTCTTCCTCAATTCTAGTAGCTGTAATATGATCAAGTGAAGATGGAGCCGATCATGAACCAAGGGTTCTGTTGCGGACGCTGATACGTAAGTCTTCCCTTTCATTTCAATTTGGATCAGCAGCTACGTCTTCCCTTATTTGTTTGCTCTTAATTTATGGATTCTTTCTGCGTGTTTAAGAATTTACCCTGATTCAATTGTTTAAGAATTTAACCATTTTGATTAGTCTGACATAGAAAATTTTGTGTGTTTAAACTCTGAGAACACGTCTCGTAGTTGAAAAGGGTTTTTTTTTTTTCCTTGAATGAAGAAAATTTATGAAATACCTGTTCAGTTGATTATAGGAAACAGGAATTGATTATGTTTGATCACTTATGGCCATTTACTGTCCTGCATTACTACACACCGGGTTAGACTCTGAGAATTTGTATGAGGTGAAAAGAGTCGTATACAATTGCCTCGTAGTTTAGACTCTGAATGTTTTGTTGGTATTAGTGGGTCTTTCCCAAAATCAGAAGCCTAACAAGGCTCATTTGCAGGCCTCAAGAGGCCAATCAAATCACTTTCTGCTTTCTGATAGAAACCAATTACCATAGTGGGAATGTGGTTTGTACCAATGACGGCCTAACAGCTTGACAGCAAGAGTCTACCTCAACATATATTTTCTGAACTTTAATATCTGCATAACTTTTAAGCCAAAGAGATCCCCTGAAGTTCTGTGACTACAATTTCACCAACTATGAGATTAGTAGTAAAACCGCCTATCCATATGCCACTACTCTCCTAAATAACTCCACCAGCTGCAATATGCTGATTCAAAACTTCTTCTTGAGCCAGTTCCGCTAAATTGGTGGGAGGAGGAGACCGTCCAAGGAGAACTTCAGATCTAGAAAAATTGCAAATAGAAGGTCTCTTAGCATCCAACCATTAAGGATGATAGAAGAGGATTCTTCTGTTCATTATATATTCATATCATTAGCTTTTAATCAGTAGGTGAGTAGCCTTCCTTGAGACATCAGCCAAATGAATGCTTTAATCTGGGGAGGAATCCTCCTCATATTCCAGATGAAATGCCGCTAAGAACACAAAGAGTAGTCTGTTCATTACATAGTTCAAACATTGACTTCAGTGAAATTTCCATATCGGGAGGGATACAAGTATATATTCATCCCTGCCAAAACCTGTAGGAAGACTAATAGTCCTCCACTCAATCTCATCATCTAGTGAGCTCATCAACTTAGGAACAATTGATTGTTATTCACCAGATAAGGAGCCAAGCATTCTTCCAAGTTCAAATATTCATAATTAGTAGAGCTCAAGTTGATCGGAGGTTCACAATCAATTGGAGTCTCTCCAAAACTTAATTTAGGGCATTATTCATGACAGCAGACTTCTAGGCCGTTTAAAGGTGCAAACTCTGTCCCATCTTACTAGGTGAGGCCTAGAATGGGATGTAGCATTACGCCAGAGGCTTGACTTAAAGAACCTCATAGGTTCCAATTGTTAAGTTTCGCGTTTTAAATAGTACTTGTGAGTTGAAGTTGCTTCATGTTTCTATAATAAGGCTATATTTGTTTGAGAATTAGTTTCTGAAAAATTGCCCAGGTCACTAATATTGTAGTTTTGTTTTGAAAAAAATAAAATCCTTTCAGTTAAAATAAGGTCCTGGAAAGAAAGTTTTATTCAGAAAAGTTTCTGGACATTTGCAGCTAATTCTATCAAGCATAATAACATTGTCTAGATTGGGTTTTTGTAAACCTACCATCAGCAGTTAATTCTCTCAAAGGGAAGTTCACTAGAAATAGTTTCCTTAAAACTCGGCTTTATGCAGAGACAAATGGAGCTCAAGTTATATCTGCATCTTTTCCAAGATTAGAAACTAAAACAGGATATGGTATGTAGCATTGAAAGTAAATTATGCTTTAACTAAAGATTGTTGTTAGGAAGGAGGGTTCAATGAGTTCCAAGTTTGATATGCTTCTATATCTTGTGTGATAACTATACCATCGTTAGGAACTTAGGATGAGCACTAGTGATTATCTCTTTTGGGATTTTGGGAGTTTGAATGACCTACAAGTTCTGGAGTTTGTGTCCTTAACTTCAAAGCTTGTGAACATTGTGCTGGTCTCATCGAAAGAAAAGGTGGATCTGGAGGCTTTCGTTTACTTTCGGTTTTGATGAATTTGATATCTTATGGGGTAGACTTTTTTTTGGGCTTGTCTATGGGCGTCAATTGCTTCAGCTTTTAGAAATAGTTAATTTTTTGCTATTTACATAGATGTCTGCTACAGTTAGTTAACTAATTGTTTTATTCTTCTCTGGTTGGGGTTCCTTGTTGTTGTTGGTGTTTTAGGGGCTCTGTTCAGTGGATCTCTTTTCCACTTCTCTGCAATGGTATACATATTTTTTTTTCCAATAAAATTTTGTTTGGTATCATAAATAAAATAAATCCCGACTTTCATGAGATCGATGTATCAAAAATAATACTTCCATCGGAATAAATTTACTTATATTGTTTTAGCAGGTTATATATTTTACATATCTTGTTCACTGAAGTTACATTTAATTAAAGCTATCCTCAGAGTATAACTTCTCATGCCCCTCTTTTGAACTTATAAAACTTGTTTCTCTTTTCTCTTTTGAACTAGGATTCACAAAAAAAATTATTGACATAATTTTTATTTTTGAAAGAAACAGTCTAAATAAGCTTTAATATATAAATGGTTGGTATAGGATATTAAGGTCTATTTCTTAAGGAAAAATAATATTGTCATAAAGCCTAGGCTGTGGGGCTAAGCCTGAGCCCTGAGTGATTTCCTTTTTCACTGGCTTATTTATGGCCTGCCCAATTTAAGGGGTCAAGCTGGTCCATCTGACATTGTCTTCGTGCTACTTTTTCAGATTCTGCTAGGGTAAGTCCTATAGAGAGGCATAGAGAGAGATGGCAAATCAAGGTGCAAAAAAGCGCAAGGAAGAGAATGCTCGGCACATGGCAAATATCCGTCGCCTGATTGTGGCCTGCAATGTAGGCTTTGGTTGAGTGTAGTACGAACTAATGATATATGTTAAATTTTATGTTAAGCAGAGTGATGTTGATGCTCGGTTGGTGACTTGATGTAGGTGATTTATGTGGTAGTAAGGATGCTCATCTTCCATTCCACTTTTACCTGGAAAAACTGGGTTGCTTTGCTGCTGACATCTGTAGTTTATTATATTCCCTATCAACAACTCGCCCAAATGGCAAATCTTTCTTATGCTGATGATGGCAAACTTCTAGACGGCGGATTTGATATGACCACTGGTGGAGTGTGTGGGTATGTATCTCCAATCAATGATTTCTTATAATTTACAAGAGCTTTATTATTCTCATGCACTGCTACATGAGGTAGGATAGGACCACAGATTTGGATAAGCATACTCCTTACCATATTCTGTTATGCTCTTTTCTCTTGGGGTCCTTAATTATGTATGATAAATAAGTGCTTAAATGAAAGTTAATTTACATTCAGCACTGGGAGCAGATAGCTTTTATTTTTATAGATTTGTTGTTTGGCAGTTGGATACAGTGTTTCGTCTCACAGATGTCAAATGCATTAGTAGACCATATAATTCATTGTTTTCTTATGCAACACCACTGACGTGTAATAGTTAACAAGCTAGGCACTTTGACAAGCTGTAGAAATGAAATATGTATTGTGTGTTTATAATACCATGCTTATTGGGTTATGCAGTCAACACACACACACAAATAAAAGTGCACATGCAGGCTTATCCGCTTATGCGTTTATTGTAAAATCTTGACTTTTGGGTTGTGATACTTTTCAGCTATTTACATGACGTAATCTACATTACAAGCTTCGTGCAAGTTATGTCCATAATCTCTGGAAAATTTTGGTATACGTATCTGCTGGTAAGATCTGATTAACCAATTTTCTTGTATGTTTGTCAAAGACGTGGAGGATAGATAGTAGTTGCTATACTTGCTTCAACTTAATAGAAAATTACTTGGTTTAGTTGGTCATATATCCCATGTTGCACAGTCTCTTGGGCTTTTGTGGGGTTAAATTTGCCCAACAAAACAGTTGATGGATGAGTATGTGCACTGATGTTTGTCCTTAGCAACTTCGTTGTTCTAGGACCTCCGACTGATGGCTTTAGAAGGTGTCCCTAGAACATTCTCACAGTTAGGAAGGATAGGTTGACGAAATATGCACTGAAGAATATATGGACAGTTTAAGGATTGGAGAAGGTTGCATATGCCTATGGGAGGAGTTTTTTGTTTTTAATTTTAATTTCTTAAGTTTTTCCTTATATGTTGATCAGAGATTATGGCAATGACGTTTTTGGATACACACTGCTAATCTGCTTATGGTTTCCAGATACCAGCTTTTGGAGCATACAAATCATTTGGTTTCTTTAGAGGATTTATGTCCCAAAGTTCAGAGGTAACCTCTTTTAGTATTTGGATGACGGTAAAGTTTATATATTTGCTATATTCTGTATGATTCAGTAAAGCAAATTTGTAATTAGGGTGGCTTGGAGGATGAAAAGACACGAAAGAAGAGGGAAAAGACGGAGAAGAAGGCTTCAAGAGCCCAGTTTGTCAAGACAAGAAAAAGATAGAGCTTCTTCAGACCCAGGGCAAGTGTGCCTATGGATTGTCTACTGCAGTAGTAAGAAGCAAATCTTGTTAGTTCCATGTTCCCAAGTGCTACATCCACACTGCCCCTTAGCCAAAACACAACTTTGGGAGATTCCACATTTATATGAGGAAGATAATGCGTTTTTGATGTTAACTCTAGTTGAGAAGTCTGGTGGAGTAGTACTAACCGGTATGGTTACATCAACATACATTGTTAAATGTGATGCAAAAATATTGTAAAAGCAAACTCAGAGTCTGTTGGCCAGAGCCTGAGATTCTATTTATGTAATCTGTGTTGCTGAGTATTTGACAAAAATTAGATGCAGAATTGCGCAATGGAATGAGACCATTTAATGAAACTTGGCTTTCACTTGATTAGTGTAATTTCGTTCAATATTCTGAACGTCTTATGCTAAAGAAAGAAGATGCATTCTCATGTTAATGGCTAATTACTCCCATTAGAATGAGTTGGGCATATATGCTAGTGATATTTGAACTCATGTCTTTGACAACCGTCTTGGTTTACAGGATCATCAACAACAGGTTATAGCTCAGGTGTCACAATTCACTGGGTTATTAAAATTAGAACATTTCAAAATGAAGGTGGAATGTAAAAGATATTATTTACTCAACGGGTGTAAAACTGTAAGTAAAGTGCCCTAAAGTAAAATTTTGTAAGGTAGGAACTAGGAAGGGCACATGGATACGTAGGACTTGGCTTACCGTCATGACTTCAAATAGGAAGGTCGCTTTTCTCCAAGCCAATTCAAAACTTGCAAAGCTTTCCAAAAAAATATTCTTGTTAACGGAGTCTTGGGGCCGATCATGATATCGGGGTTTTGTTGCCGACGCCAATCTCTGTAAGTAAGTCGTCCCTTTCATTTCCACATATAGTTGCATACCGATTCGATTGGATTCTGTGTAAATCAAATGCACCTCATAGCTAACCCTGATTCAATTGGATTAGATTCAACTATCTGCACCTAATTTAAGGCATTTAGATGAGATTGACCTGGACCTAAAGAACAAGTCTCATAGTCTTATTGAATATCCTTTTTCATTCATAATCCCCCAAGGTGCAATTGATTATCTTCTCTTGTTGTTTGATTTACTTAAGACTGGACACTGGTTTTGTGGTTGCTGTGAAAATCGGATCATAATTGGCGGCTCCTTTGGACTTTTAATCTCTTTTTCTTTGGTATTAATGAGCCAATCAAATCCTTCTCAGTAAACCTTGGCAATCCCAATCCTTCTCACTATGGTTTGCTCCCATGTGGTCTGGGTTTCAAACATCCCTAACCTACCTACTTAGCTATTTCCTATGGTTTTGTGCCCCTTCTAAACATTGTCGGGTTCGGCAGGAGGTCCCAGTTTCTATCCTGGTCTGCGAAGCGAGTGTTTCTGGCCATCCATTTACCACTACTGTCCGGAATAACTCCACCAGCTGCAATATGCCCATTCAAAGTTTGTTAGGCCCTCAACATTAAGCTTAATTGGTGGGAGGAGGTACAGCTCTGCATCTGGGAAGGTTGCTAACTGAAGGTTTATTACCATCCAACCATAAGAAAAGGAAGTTAAGGATGATAAAAGAGGAGTCTGGTTATTTACATATTTCAAATCATTAGCATTAAATCAGAAGAGTCTTGTCTTTAAATCAGCACGAGTAACCTGCCTTCCAAAATCAGCCAAGTGAGTTATCTGTCTGTTTCTCTAACGGTCTTCAATAGCTCCTTCTTCTGTCGACTCCTTCTCCACCTTGTTATACTTTCCTTTTTTCGCACTTTCAATAAAAGCTGTCTGTTTTCCACAAAATTTCGGTTTTTAAAAGGGAGTATGGAGCCTGTGTGGAAAATTTTCAGTACTTTATAATCTTTTTCTTAAAATTTAAAACACAGAAAATGTTCTTGACTTCGCATTAACTTGGAAGTGTAGACTGATAGCAGAAAATTCCACCAAACACAAAAATGCTCTCTAGAAGTAAAGCTAGGAATTCTATCAAAAGGAAGTTCACTAGAAAAACTTTCAAAACTCGTCTTTATGTTGACTGTTAAACTCGAAAAACAGTTATTTCTATCGATACCTTTCCTTTGCAGTTATTCGTAGATCCTTCAGTCTTAGGTGATCTTGTGCTAACTTGCAGGAGATTCAACAACCAGGTAGTCCCGACTCGGCAGGGTTCTAATGCTTTCTATATTGGAAGATTTTTGGGTCTTCCAATATCTCTCTTGTTCAGAAGAATAAAACACATCGCAATGGCCATACATAAAAAGAACAAAATGAAATAAAGAAGATAAATGCAATTTGAGTTTGATTTCTGCATCTTTTCCAAGATTAGAAACCAGAACAACATATCTAGTGGAGTATAGAATGTAACTTGTGCTTCGACTTTAGATTTTTGTTAGAAGGGAGGGATATAGTGAATTCCAAGGCTGATATTTGATGTTTGTCAGGTTTTGTAACTGTGAATGATGTCAAGACCGGTGTTGCTTGTTTTTCTGCTTCTTGTTCTCATAATCACTTCCCAATTTGAGTGGAAGCAACAACTTGTCCCTGACCTTGATGCAACTCCAAGTATTTCCCAAAAGCCAAGTCAGAGCTCAAAGAGGGAAGAAGCTGTAAAAGAGAAGGTAATAAGTATTCTTTTTTACTGTATTTTTTCACATTAATGTTTGAGTTTTTATCGTGGGTGGGTCTAAACTTTCTTGAACCGGATAAGATGGTACCCAAACTTTCAAAAGAATCAATTAGGTACCTGAACTTAAAAAAACGCGTCATTTAGGTGCTTCTGTTAACTTTCCATCCAATCTCTATTAAAATTGGAGATAAATTCGACATTTTAACACACTTTTCACATCAAAAAGACATGTATACCCTCAATAATTAGCAAAAAAAGAATCATGAAATTTGAATTGGAACACGACCAATCCTAAATACTAGAGGAGAGACCGATAGAGAGCTCCCAATTTGGTTTACCTTTTTTTTTCCTTTGCTCGAAGGATTTTAAATAAAAAGAAAAACAAAAGTATGTGGTATGTCTGTTTTGCCCTCAATTTTAACGGGGAGTGGATGAAGATTTGACGGAAGTACCTAAGTGAAGCGTTTTTGTAAGTTCAAGTACCTAATTGATCACTTTGAAAGTTTGGGTACATTTTTGTCCGGTTCAAGAAAGTTTAGACCCCACTCATGATAATAACACTTCTAGATAAGTTTTGGTTTAGAAATGTTAATGTTTATCGTGCAAAGTCTTTCTTTCTCGTTGTTTACGATGAGTTGCGTTCTTGTTTTTTTTTTTTTTTTTTTTTTTTTGATAAATCTAGGTGCTAGAGTTCGTGCATATTACTTGAAACCAAAACTACATGATTTTCCTTAGAAGAAGAAGAAAACCACTTTGTATTCTTCTTTACTATATGGGAGATCTAATTCTTGCTATCAGCGTGGACAACTTCCATTCTCTGGCGTTAGTTTTCAAACAAGCAAGAATCACCTTTGAGACCAGTGGAGTCTTTTGGGATACTTGCCAGTATCGTTAGCATGACTATGAGTGGTTGCAAAGGGATTCAAATGTTGGACATGTATTTGCTTTGACCTTTCTTATATATTTTGGTGGTTGTTGGTTTGAGTGGATTGGTTAAAAGAGCATGGGACATGCAACTGATAGAAGCACTGAAAGTAGGAAGGGAAGGAGTGGAGATTTCATATCTACAGTTTGCCAATGATGCAAACTTTTTTTCTTTCTGGTTTTATCAGAATTTGTTTGATTTACTAATGGTGAGTCTTTGTGTGTCTTGTGTGGGAATAAAACTAATAGAGAAAATTGTCCGTTACTCTGTAAGAGGTGAGAGTGATTGCTAACATAGAATTTGGGATGGTGTGGAAAATTGGCCTATTAAGAAATTGGGGCTGCCTTTGGGAGGCACTCTTGGGATCCAGAGGTGGAAAACATGGAAGATGGTTAGAAGGGTCTAAAAAATCTCTTTTGTAACTTCAGTCCAATACTTCTTAGTAGTTTGCATCGATTAACTTTAATCTCAAGCGATGTCGCTAATATGTTAGATAGATTAATGAACAACGTTTTTTTTTTTTTTTTTTTTTGGTGGTAAGGGGTGGAGAAAGGAAGAAGGGATCTCTTAATCATTTGGGAGGTGATTTCTTAAAAAGGAAGAAGGGATCACCTAATCAATTGGGAGGTGGTTTCCTCAAATAGAGGAGAAAGGGGTTTTGGGGTGGGAAAATGGTGAAGAGGAATGAGGCTCTTCTTTGGAAGTGGTTATGGAGATGTCAGGAAGAGGGAGAGTCCCTGTGGTACGCAGTCAGAAGTAAATATGTGCTACGTGCTAATGGCTGGATTCCAATATTGTGATCCAGGGTTCAAGCCTAAGCCCCTGGACAGCTCTCTCCCCATGAAGTAGTTCGTTTTCTGTTTGTTGCCATTTTCTAGTGGAAATTGGCGAAGGGGTAATGTTTTGGGAAGAGAGATGGGTTGGGATACAACCTTTGCCATTCTTATCCTTCTTTTATAACTTTACTATCGCTAGGATGTTAGTGAGCTTTCGTGCTTATTTCTCAGCTTGAGGACATATGAGAAGGTGGTTGTTGGAAGCTTCGGGCGAATTTCCTTGTAAATCCTACTCAATGAAGTTGACCTGCAACCATATTTTGTGATTTGGAAGGCTAAAGTCCCTTCTAATTTAGAACAGAAGCAGCCTACTGAGAAGGGAAAGAATGGATGGAGATCAAAATAGAAGCTTGTGTCCACCTCAAAACAAGAGAAGATAGAGGAAGTTAGGCTAAACTCGTTTTCTTTTGTCCAGTAAAGGTATTGGTGTCCTCAAAACAATTGCTTCCAAGTAAATATTTCAAAACCCAAATGGTCAGGGTTATCTCTTTTCTTTTCTATTTTCTTTTATTATAGTGAAACTGCTTGGAATTTATGCATATGCGTATATTAATAGATCTGATTTTAGAGAGTGCTCATGAGTCTTATGACTAATGTTATGTTGGATTAGCCTGACTGTTAGTCAGACCAATGTACTTCGTTGTGGATAGAATGATAATGTAGGCTAGATGAGAGAAATGTTTTCTTGGTGTATCTGGAATTATTAATCTTATACCATTGCTTAGAGTTCATTCATCTTTTCAGTGAATTTACATTACAATATCAGTAGTTCTTTTATGACTTTCTTCGGTGCCTGAAATTTCATGTTTCTTGTTTTAGATCATATTATTGCAAGAAAAGAACATTAAGAGACTCAATGAGGTTGTCCATAGCCTTAGGGAACAGTTGCGACGGTGTAAAAGCAAGAATGAGACAAGGCAGCACACCATAAGTTTCCTATCTGAACATGTTACAGAAATTGAACAACATCAGATATTCGAGGACTAGGTTGAGCCTGTGGAAGTATATGACTAATACGTGTAATCTGTAAAACCTTGGTAGGCATTTGCTTTTGACCAATTCTCACAGTGAAATTCTATCTTGGCCAAGTATAGAATGGAAATTTACTTATGGTCAGGAGTCATTCAATATTTCAATTGTACAGTTATAGCTGAAAGAAGCTTGTCACATTTTACTTTTTTTACACTGATTGAAAGAAATGTGATGTCGACAGCATTACTTATGCAAATAAAGTTGTACTGTGCTTATGAGGATTTAATTTTAATTGAGAGAGGTGAAGCGTGAGGGGAATGGAGAAAAGGAAAGTACTTTGAATGGTCTTTTTCTGGTCATCAATCATATGATCTCCTATCATTCTCTATTCTATTTCCCATCATTGTTCCTTCACCCAAAAACTGGCCTCCCCTCTTTGGTATGGGTCTGATGTAAATAAAGCATATCACTAAATATTTGAGATGGTCTTGCTGCCCTCTCCTCTTGTGGTAATTTTCTCTTTGAGAAATTCTCATAATCTTGCTTATTGGAGGCACAAAAGCCAAAGCCAAAGCCATGAGAACTCACCTAAACTGGAAATCCACTGAAGTACAGACCCAATTTTTTTTCTTGAACTTGAATTAGACTAGAGGATGGGCGAGGGTGATAAACAGAGGAAGCATGAGAACCTTTGGAACCCTACGCTACGGAGAAAGAGAAATTTGGAAAAGCACGGAGCACCCGACACAATGCGATTGACCATCACAAGCATAGGCACAATGCTGACGACCACAATTGCCAACATCACACTCCGATTAGACCATTATTCAAAGAGAGCTAGCGTTTTGGATGAGAGGTACGGAAGGAAGCGATTTGAGGACGATGATCAGAATGCAAATTTGCCTCTTAGTGCAGTATGAGTTGAACAAATCAACCGATTTCGGGATAAAACTTCAGTTCAGCGGAGAGTCTTCAGTACTTCGTCAGTTCAGTTCAGAACTTATATACATCAATCATAGCACCAATGCAGTATACGGGATGGACTTCGATCAAATTACGAATAACCATTTTGTATGAATGAACTGTACCCAAGACACTTTCGAATTAATGCTCATTTAGTCGATCCTCATCCCTCATTAATTTCCATCTTTTGAACCTTCCTTGCAGCTAGACTATCCTTAATATCCTCCACTCCTTTGGCTACAAATAGTAATTATAATCCCATACATCATTCACTACATCGAGAGTAATCCACCATTTTCTGGAGTATGATAGTGGACTGCTGAAAAGGTCTTGTGCAGTTATCATGTCTCATGGGATTTCAGTTGGAGCATTTTGAAGGGTACTTGTGTTGAAGATGATCGAACACCAATAAGGTCCGGTGTTGATGGAGTTGAGTTTCAGCCTGTGTCTGTGTCCACCTTGATGCTGCCTATTGAGGAACTTAAATTTATCAAGAACAAGCTTGGAGTGGTAAGATTGTTCGATTTTACTTACGTACCTCCATAACTAATGAGCTATGTACATCTTTTGGTTAATTTTGTCAGAGCAGTGTTGATTTTCTGTTGATGTATTCCGTTAGGGTAACTGGAAATGACAAAAGGAACCAAAAAAGCTAATATTCTTTATGATTTATGTACATGTAAATGATTGAATTTATTGTTAGTGAAACATGTTTTAACTAACTTTGGTACAATTGGTTGCATGCAGATGATAAATGATGTGATTTCAGGAACAATCTTTCTGGGCATCCGAATGTACATTCAAGAGATGAATAATGAAAAATCAAGTAGCCAGAATTGCACGGCATTGGTGTTGCTCAATACTAGACTTGTTGCGGGTTACAAGTCAGTGCAAGAGATGTTGATCGAAACAAACAAGTCTTGGTGAAGTCGATTTGTGTTCTTGCACGTCTCGGTGCCCAAGTCAAGTGAAGTTACAAAGCCACTGGATTTTGTGTGGGAAGCACATAATATAATCAAGAGACAGAGAAACTCTTCAGCTTGGTACCTCGCCACTAGGCTCTGGGACATTTTGAAGAAATTTAGAGGCCCTGAGGTAATTAATTATTAACAATATAATTATTAATTCTTAGTGCTTTATCATTTCGTTCTTTATCATAGCGACTAATAATTGCACTAAGAATTTCAGCATTCGGTTTAAACCCTTTTCCCACCATCTGAGCCTGAAGCTTAAGCGCTTCTTCCAGCTTCCCCTGCTCACACAACCCTCTTATCAAAAACTCATACAACTTCCCCTGAATCAATTTTTCCTATTTTACAGCATCCTCTAATAAGATGCTCGCAAGTGGCACCAGTAGTCCCTATTTGTTATGAAGAAGGGAATTACTTTTCCTGAGTTGACTATGAATAGTGGTCATACTTCTACTTTTGTATAATTTCAATTATTCCTATCCGCACCGTTTCATTTTACATGGAGATAGAATCTCTTAACTGTTTTTTGGATATTTATGAAGGCTAGTGTCGTGTTGACACGTGTAGGGCATGTCAAAGTCTCACCTATATGAGCTGACATCTTAGTGAAATCATTATCAATTGAAATATCATTTCTGCTTTTGCTTTAGGCTTTTCTTTGCTTTTTTCTCTGTGCTATTCTTCTGATTCTGGAGGTTAGGGTCAGTGCCCTAACAATCTGGTATCAGAGCCCTTGCTCTGGGGGCGATGGTGAAGCTCAAGGGAGCGGGAGGTGTCGGAGTTCAACCACACGTTTCCGGTGAACTTTCTAGTGTGGAATTCGATTTACAGGTTCTGAAGGATGAGATAGCAGCCAAGATGGTTGTTATGCAAGAGTCTGTAGCAGCTGTTCAAGGATCCGTAGCTGAGGTGCAAGAATCGATAGCATCGTTGCGCAACCAGATCTTAGAGGACATGCGGCTACTATTAGCTCAACATCCTAAGCCTCAGATCGGGTCATCTCAGCCTAGCCAAGCTCAAATCGGGCTTAGCCAAGCTCAGATAGGGTCACCACAGCTCAGTTTTGGGTCTCTACACGTAACTGAGGGTATTCCAGGTGGTAATCTAAAGGGAAATGCATCTCCTGCATCATCGGTGCTAGCTACTTCCTCAACAACCTCCACTAATGGAAAGGGTAGTATTTCAAAACCCCCAGCAACTGCTCATCCATTACCCTTGAATAATGATGATGTTATCTTAGGATTTGCTAGTGAACTTATTCTGAGAGGATGAATACGGAGAGAATTGTGCAAACCACTAGTGCTATGATAGGCGGATCTGTGGCGTTAGATAACGTGAGTAACAAAGAGGTTAACAGTAACACATTTACTCAGCCTGGAGCTAGTATGCAGCATCAATATTTCTAGCACACAAATTTTGGTGCTCAACCATTTAACCACTTCACTGGGCCCTTTGTTGTGCCTAACATGAATCAGAACTTCAATTCATATGGATTTGCTGCAACTAGTCACTTTAGTGAGACTGAGCCTTTTGTTTTCAATTATTCGGGCCCCCACCCATATACAGCCATCAACTTTCCTCAGCAGCCAGCTCAACCAACATTGCCTTTTGCCATACCTGCATATCTCACTAACCACACATCTTCACAATTGAGTTCCTTTAAGAATCACCCTCCTTCATATGTATCTTACCAGCCACACAACGGTCTAGCTACACCTAACTCGATATCCCCACCTATGCATTCATCACAGCTATCTAGTCCCTATGCTTTGCCCCAATTCTATGTGCCTTACAACACTCCTCCTCCACAATCATTTGGCTATCAACACACCCCACCAAATCAACATCATACTGATCCCAATCTACCAACAATGAGGCAGATGAGGTTGGAGTTCAATGTGTTTAGTGGAGGTGATCCAGTGGAATGGCTCAATAAGGCAGAGCAGTTCTTTGAATTTTATCAAATACCTGAAGAAAAGAAGTTGGCTATTGCTACTATGCACCTTGCTAACAAGGCTTCTGATAGGTGGTATATGTTCAAGCATGAATTTCTCCCACTTGGGCAGGGCCGGCTGATCTCTTGATGAGGGAGTTTAGTTGGTTTTTCTCAACAGGTTCTGTTGTCCTGCTTCTTGGGGTGACATTATGGCTGATGTTAAGGCTCAGAAGCCAAAGTCCCTTTATGAGGCCTGTGAGTTAGCTAGAATTTATGAAGAAAGGGAGGTAGGTCACTGAAACCAAGCAAGGAACACCATGGGAAGCAGACCTTTCTCTACCAACAACTCAAGATTGCAAGGAAGAGCCAATGTAAACCTCAATGGGAGTCAACCTTCTAGATACTCAAGTATTCCAGCTAGAACTAACTCTATGGCTCATCCTCCTGTTGGTAGCAACAACAATACTGGAAGTAAAAAATTGAGTCAAGCTGAATATCAAGAGAGAAGAGCCAAAAATCAATGTTTCTTCTGTGATGAGCTCTTTAGGTCAGGCCACAACTGCAGAAAGGGACAACTCATGGTAATTGAGGTAACTCAAGATGAAGTTGAATTACCTGTACCAGATAATGCTGACACAATGGAGGAAGTTCAAAGTGAGGAAGAAACACAAAAGATGGAGGTCCAATTACAAGTGTTGGGGGAGCATAACAATTCTGACACCATGTAGCTTAAACTCTATTTTTTTTTCTTTTTTTAACAATCGAGTAAACTTTAATTAACCAACCATTGTCACCATTTATATCAGTTTCAATGGCAACTCAACACGGGAAGTTGAGGAAAAAAAATACGTTAAGAGGCGAAGGCTTTTAATTAAAGTTCCCCCAAAATTAATTGGAACTTGTAAAAATCAAACTCTTTTATTACTTATTGCCTTTGTAACAATAATCAATAAATTTATTCATTCTTCTCGAAAAATAATCCACTTAATTATTTCTTTCTACTGAAGCATGGCAATCTATGGATCATAATATCTCTCTTTGAGTTGTGGAAGAATCATAACCAAAGGTCCTTGCCCAAGACGCTGCTCTCGACGTCCAAACCCTAATACCTGTATTTTGGCACGGTAAACTGTCCAAAAACAGTAGTGAGATGGCATCCAATTGATGCAGTCACAGCGTCCTTCGCAGCCTCCTTGGCCCTGGTCTGCAATGATGTCGTTGACATCACTAAAATGGAGGGGGGCGCGTAGCGGAGGGCGGCGTAGTCGTACCTGCTCGCCAGACCATTGGCACCAAAGCCAGTGTTAAATGACCTCACGCGACTGTTCCGTCGAATATGGGTTCTGGAGGCAGGCTTCCGGATATAACAACGAGCTGAAGATTGCTTTCTCATCTCCTTTGATCTCTGACAATTCAGCAACAAGGTGTTGCGAGGCGATCCATGGCAATACAACAAGGTGCCGGTAATCCTGCAGATCTTTGATGGTGTGTTGCTGATTCATCAGATCCTTATGACTGAACTCTTCTTCTAGGTGCGCATTACAGACGTACCGCCGAAGTTTGAAGAGAGCTATATGATCAGAAACATTGCATCTGTCGCTGGTAAGTTTCTCGAGCTTGATGACAAGCTGTTTGATACTACTGGAAGGATTAGGGTTCCTGTATCCCATGATATCTCAAAACCTTTTCACTTCAAAAAAACCCTAAAACTGGACACAAATGCGATTGCTGATATCTCTTTCTTCTTCGAGAATTTGGGGGGGGTAAATGTAGTGTGTGTCATTTAATCTTCCATGAGAATGGGATTTGTCCACTTGCTGCTCAATCGACACCTGCACCATCGGTAGAGAAAATTCCAAACAGAACAGGCCCTCTGCTAGGCTTTGCAAATCAGATCGTGCTTCACCTTCCAGGGAGTTAAAACCCCTGCCCTCCCTCCTATAAGTCAAATGCTCTTTGGTCCGAAAAAACTGATATGCAAACCTATTATTATTCAAGAGCATGTGTTACATTCTAAAGACATTGGGGAATGCAGCAACACCGAGCTAGCCCTTGTTCCCGTGAACACCATTGTCACAACACGAAGTCGTCCAACCGCTCCTTTCTCATCACCAAAAAAGCTTAAGGGTGTCCCAGAACTGCTAGGTCTACCTGCATGCTCTGAAACTCCTACTAAAAAGGTGAAGCATCCCAGAGTTCACATCCAAGTTTACTAGCAAATCCCTATCCTTGGTGGAGGTGCCAGGCTGTGTACTTGTCCCAAAGGAGGGGAATGGAGCTGAGACAAAGAAGAAAAAGCGGGGAAGGCCCTTAGGATCAAGGAACAAGCAACCCTCCATGAAGAAGATTGAGAAAGCACAGGAAGCTTGCTATGCTTTCCTCTCTCAACCTCCTAGCCCTAGTGTCAAGGGCAAGGAGAAAATTTAAGTTTTTATTTTATTTTTTCTGTTTTAAACTTAGCCTATTGCTTTGCTTTTCTTGCTTAGTTTGTAGGCTCTCTGAAATAAGTGAGCATGAGAATATTCAAACGAGTAGGTCTAGTCTATGTATCATTGTGGCTTGTCCACAAACTTTTTATCTACCCATAGTCGGTAGAGGGATGATATGCAATGACCTATTCTTGCTTGAGAAATTTATATAATATCGACATTATATTTATTAAAAAAAAACTCTTTTATTACTTAGAGTTTAATTGATGTTAAGAATAATGGCTGTGCCTGGCTGTATGGCAAAATTTGATAGTTCCATTCATTAATTTTGTTCTTTTTTTTTTATTAAATTTTATTGCGCTTTTCTTTCTTTTCCTACTTGATTTATTCTTCCATTTTATCCATGGAATTTTTTCTATGAGTTTATGATCTAGATGCTTTTGTTTATCAGTATACCTTATGATGGTGATTATCCATGCATGTTTTATTTGGTAGAAACAGAGGCTCTGCTCTTGGTTTGATAATAAGAAGAGATATGATAAACAAAAAAGTCAGTTTTATATATATATATATATATTTTTTTTTTTTTTTTTTTGAGGATCCAAATAGAAAGTTACTGAATGGATAATGAAGGAATTAATAAAGCACTAAGAATTAATAATTATATTGTTAATAATTAATTACCTCAGGGCCTCTAAATTTCTTCAAAATGTCCCAGAGCCTAGTGGCGAGGTACCAAGCTGAAGAGTTTCTCTGTCTCTTGATTATATTATGTGCTTCCCACACAAAATCCAGTGGCTTTGTAACTTCACTTGACTTGGGCACCGAGACGTGCAAGAACACAAATCGGCTTCCCCAAGACTTGTTTGTTTCGATCAACATCTCCTGCACTGACTTGTAACCCGCAGCAAGTCTAGTATTGAGCAACACCAATGCCGTGCAATTCTGGCTACTTGATTTTTCATTATTCGTCTCTTGAATGTACATTCGGATGCCCAAAGATTGTTCCTGAAATCACATCATTTATCGTCTGCATGCAACCAATTGTACCAAAGTTAGTTAAAACATGTTTCACTAACAATAAATTCAATCATTTACATGTACATAAATCATAAAGAATATTAGCTTTTTTGGTTCCTTTTTTCATTTCCAGTTACCCTAATGGAATACATCAACAGAAAATCAACACTTTTCTGACAAAATTAACCAAAAGATGTACACAGCTCATTAGTTATGGAGGTACGTAAGTAAAATCGAACAATCTTACCACTCCAAGCTTGTTCTTGATAAATTTAAGTTCCTCAGTAGGCAGCATCAAGGTGGACACAGACACTGGCTGAAACTCAACTCCATCAACACCGGACCTTATTGGTGTTCGATCATCTTCAACACAAGTACCCTTCAAAATGCTCCAACTGAAATCCCATGCACTATTTAAAACGGCAGAAAATATCTTAGGCACAAACTCAAACACACGAGATCGACTACTAGTTTCATTCTTTGCACCCTTGAAGGAAATGTCAGGGGAATAGAAGGATTTTGAGCATTCTGGAGACAAGAGAGAAGAGCGCCCATGAGAGAGTAGCCATCGCCCAGGGCATGGTGGATCTTGAATATTAGTTGTCCAGATGCATGACTTGTTGGGTACTTGAAAAGATGAACTTCCCATAATGACCTGCTTTGTGGGAATGTTTCTGATGCTATCTTCGTTATATACTCATCAAAGTAAATATCGTATGACTCAAGTGACATTCCAGAGGGGAAAATGGGGACATGCACATGGTCTTCCAGCTTCACTTCAACCCTCTTCCACTGCTTATTCTTTTCATCCACACTTTCAACCTGCATTCATTAATTTAACAAATTATTAAGTAATTAATGACGACATGCGAGAAATCTAGGGAATGACTCAGTTCCCTAGTCCACAGAGAGAGAGAGAGAGAGAGAGAGAGAACCATAATGGAAGAGAAGCGTGGATTGATAGGGAGAAAGACATTTTTAAGAAGTGAAAAAGTTTGAGAATCATCCGACTGGAACTTGTGATTCCAAAATGGCAAGAATTGCAAGAGATAAGACAGAGCTGTTGATGAATTGGCCACCAGGGCTCACCGGCTCTTGTAGTAGTGCTTCATCAGACTCCATTGTAGTTTATTCTAGCTTGCAGGTGTATCAATGTATGTGCGTGTGCTACGTAGTATATATGTATATATAATACCAGTGTATAGTATGCTAAGGTTGATATAGACATCCATACCCATTATTCTTTGTGATGTGCTAGCTAGCTAGCTAATTAATTAAGTAGACCTACAGGCCGGCTATTTAGGTAGAAGAATCTATCGCGTTTGTACCCTTCACTAGGTAATATTAATTCTTGAGAAATCAAGAAAGATCGACATGAATGGATTCAAAGAAATATTGCTCTACTGTCTGTTAGGCAGTATCAGTAGCCATCATCCCTAATCAATCGTTGCTCTTTCAGTCGGCAGGAGCGGAGTCAGAAATTATAGGTTGGGGGACCAACAAATACTCAGGTTTTTTTTTTGCTAAACACCATACTTTGTCGTACACATACAAATGAAGAGATTTTTTTTTTGTCTAAACTCATAATACAAAGAGAAATTTTTGTTTAAATCATAAATATTTTCTTGTTTCATTTTCTTTTCAAAAACTGCAGTATTTAATTTTGACTACTTTGACCAAAAAAGAAACATTTAATTAATTGTTTTCTTCTTTCTAAAAGAGTAGTTAATTGTTTTTTTTAGAGCTAAATACTGGTTATTAGTTTGTGGTTTTGGTCCAAAATCAATTCAGTCCCTGGACTTCTAAATTCATCAAAAACACCTCTGCACTTTCAATTTTGATCTAATAGGTCTAATTCGTTAATATTCTGTTATGGGTTCAAGTTATAGTTAGATTATTTATTGAAAAACTATTTATTTTTAATAGTAGGATTCACTCTTAAATTGACTAGAGGTGGTCTGCAGACACCACATCATAAAACATAGGCCATATATGAGCTACATTAACAAGTTAAATAACTCAATTGTCAGAAAACTAACAAATTGGACTTATTAGATCAAAATTGAAAGTGTAAGGGTGTTTTTGATGAAATTAGAAGTTCAGAGACTGAATTGATTTTGGACAAAACTACAGGGTAGTAATCTGTATTTAGTCTTTTTTATTAATAAAGAGTACTTAATTATTTATTAATTTAGTTTCAGATATTTTTTATAGCTCTTTATTAACACACAATTTATAAGGGGGACATATGATTTCGTCCCTTCTACATACAGTCTTACATTAATTGAAGTAATTAAGGATTGTCCTATTATGTAAACTAAAAAAGTGGAGGGGTGCCATGGCGCACTCCAAAGCCTAATTAACGTACCTCCGCTCCTGCCTTCAGGTAAGTAGCTTCTAGGCTTGGTTAGTCAAAGGTTTAGGTCAACAAATGCAATTTGCCAAAAAATGCAAAAGCCAGTAAAAACAAAATTAATCTCAAATTTGAAACCAATCCTTCCCCTTCTTCCTCATATCTCTCCTCTCCTTCTCCTCCATGACCGAGCAGCCGAGATCCTTTCTGATTCCGGCTATTGAGGAATCAAATCCTACATGATCTAGAACACTTATTGTTAGGTGATTTGCTGTATCAAGAAGTTATTAACTAGATATGTATTACTGTAGTTGGCAGGATAGATAGTCCTACTAGTTAGGGAATTAGCTGTATAAAACCCTGTAATTGTACTCAAAACAATCAAAGAAAGAATCTTCTTCACTTCAAAGAATTCTTTATGGTATCAGAGCACACGCTCTTGAGAACCTAGAAACCCTAAAACACAAACTTACCTCATGGGCGGAGAAGAAGAAGTTCAGAAACAGAATTCTTCCAAAGCCTCGGCACCATGGGAGAATACAAATCACCCTCTCTTTCTCCATCATTCGGATCAACTAGGAGCTGTCCTAGTTGCACAACCTCTGATGGAAGATAACTACACGACATGGGAGCAGTCGATGACTATGGCGCTCACCATCAAAAACAAAAAGGGTTTCATTGATGGAACCCTCACCAAGCCAACTCACAATGCTTCTGAGCAGCTACAGTGGGATCGGTGCAACACCCTTGTGAAGACCTGGTTACTAGGAGCCATGTCAAAGGAGATTGCAAACAGTATAATTCACTGTAAGGATGCGCGAGGTATGTGGTTAGATTTGAAAGAAAGATTTTCTCAGATCAATACAGTTGCACTTTTCCAGATTGAAAGCGCCATCCATGGCTGCGAACAAGGCACAACGACAGTCACATCATTCTTTACAAAGCTTAAGGGCTTATGGGATGAAAAAGATGCACTCTGTGCGTTTCCTCCGTGTAGTTGCGAGGCTGCTTCTGAGGTCAAGAATTACATCGAGACACATAAAACCATGAAGTTTTTGATGGGACTGAATGAAGGCTATGCGCAGACCAGGAGTAACATTATCAGTATGGATCCTTTACCAACTCTTAACAAGGCTTATGCTATGGTCCTTCGTCAGGAGAAACAGGTAGAAGTATCCACCGGGAAAAACACACAGATCTCAGAAGCTTCGGCATTTGCTGTAAGGAAGTCTTCTCGTGAAGTTCAGTTTATAGGAGGAGATACCAAGTGGTGCGAAAAATGCAAAATGGACAACCACAACACCAAAAGCTGCAGGGCACACTTCAAGTGCACGTATTGTGGATTCAAAGGCCATACGTATGACTACTGCCGCAAGAGAAAGAAAATATTGGCAGGAGAAGAAGGGAGCTCGAAAGCAAATTTTGTGGGTATGTCTAATGAAGGCAATGAAGACCTTACTGGTCTTCCTTTATCACAGAATGAGTGCAAGCAGATGATGGGATTTTTGGGCAAGATTAAGGCCGCAGCTAGCAAGACCAATGACGGCCATCAGTTGCTAGAGATGTTGAACACTACACAGCCATCTTCTACAAATTTTGTTGGTAACGTTCCTAATCTTGAAGAGATGTCAGGTAAAGCCTTTGCTCTCACACAACACAATAAAGATGTGGTTTGGATCTTAGATAGTGGAGCTAGTGACCATATTGTATGTGATCCTATCCACCTTATATCATCTCAGCCTGTTCATAATCGAACAGTCAAATTACCAGATGGTACCATGTTGCAAGTCTCTCATATTGGGACCGTAGTCTTTTCCTCACATTTTATGCTACATAATGTCCTCTGCGTCCCATTGTTCTACTTAAATCTCATATCTATTAGCAAGCTTGCCTTGGATTCCTTTTATATCACCATATTCATCAAACAAGTCTGTTTTATACAGGACCTTCAATCGGGGAAGATGATTGGGACGGGAGCTGAAAGTGAGGGACTCTACTGCCTCAATATGCCCAAGAAAGGAACGTGCAATGTGGTGAAGACCAAAACTCAAGACTTGTGGCATCAGCGACTCGGCCATCCCTCTAGCAAGGCGACTTCTTTGTTCCCTTTTATGCAAAATAAAACTTGTGATCTTAGTCACTGTTCCATTTGTCCCCTAGCTAAGCAAGCTAGACAACCTTTTCCCTTAAGTTTTTCGACTAGTACTTCTTGTTTTGATTTAATTCATGTGGACATATGGGGTGGCTATCATGTTCCATCTCTTTCTGGAGCTCAGTATTTCTTAACAATTGTTGATGATCATTCCAGGAGTACTTGGATTTTTCTCATGCATCATAAGTCAGAAGCAAGAAATTTACTCATCCATTTCATCACTTTAGTCGAAACACAGTTTGGGAAAAGAGTCAAGGTTGTTAGGAGTGATAATGGCCCCGAGTTTAAGTGCATCGAGTTTTATTCTTCTAAGGGCATTTTACACCAAACGAGTTGCATTAATACGCCCCAGCAAAATGGCATCGCTGAGCGTAAACACAGACATTTGTTAAATGTTGCTCGTGCACTTCTCTTTCAGTCACACTTGCCTAAACCTTTCTGGGGGGATGCCATATTGACGGCTGCTTACTTAATAAATAGGACACCAACACCACTTTTACAAGGGAAAACACCCTTTGAGAAGCTGTTTCACAAACCACCGAACTATTCCCAGCTTCGTGTTTTTGGTTGTAGGTGTTTTGTTTCCACTCATCCGCTGCGACCTAGTAAATTTGATCCTCGTTCTAGTGAATGTGTTTTTCTGGGTTATCCTCACGGTCAAAAAGGTTACAAGGTTTATAGCTTGAAGGACAAGAAAACATTAGTATCCCGGGATGTGATCTTTTTCGAAACAGAATTTCCTTATCAAACTAGGACTCCCACATCCATGCTTCCTGATAACTCTCAGCCATTAAGTTACTTATTTCCTTCCTCATTTAATTCATCTCCAACAGATCACTACCTCTCACCAAATCTTTTTGAATCTGAGTTTGATTCCAATCCCATCACGTCTCCAAATCTTCCAGCAATACAATCTGATTCCCATCCTAACTCTACCAATCTCCCAGAATCACAATCTGATTCTCATCCTAACTCTTCCACCTCTTCCTCAACCGTATCACCTACAAATCATCCTCCAACCATCTCAGACTCATCCGTTTCCCAAGAAGTCGCTCCACAACAACGACAGTCCACAAGAGCCACCAGAACGCCGACCACATTGCAAGGCTTTCACATTGAGGCAGCCCTTCCTTCTCGCCTTCCACCGTCATCCTCCACGAGCGAAGTTCAGCCTTCAGGTACTCCTCATTCCATTGCTCATGTCTTATCCTATGACAGACTTTCTCCCACACACAAGGCTTTTACTATTAATCTTAGTCTAGAAAAGGAACCACGATCTTTTTCTCAGGCCATCCTTGAACCCAAGTGGAGAGAAGCCATGAATCAAGAAATACAGGCCCTACAAGCAAATAAGACATGGAGTTTGGTACCTCTTCCTCCCAACAAGAAACCAATTGGCTGTAAGTGGGTATTTAAGATCAAACATAACCCTGATGGCACCGTGGAACGTTACAAGGCACGTTTAGTTGCCAAAGGTTACAGTCAAGTTGCCGGAATTGATTATCGAGAAACCTTTGCTCCTGTAGCCAAACTCACCACAGTTCGTATCCTTCTCAGTTTAGCAGCTTTGCAAGGTTGGCATCTCCACCAATTGGATGTCAACAATGCCTTTCTCAATGGTGACTTATATGAGGAGGTTTTCATGAAGCTTCCTCCTGGTTTCGGACGAAAGGGGGAGCATAGAGTTTGTCGACTTCACAAATCACTGTATGGTTTGAAACAAGCATCCCGACAATGGTTTTTGAAGCTTTCTGCTGCGCTTAAGGCTGGTGGGTTTAGTCAATCCTGGTCAGACTATTCACTTTTCGTCCGAAATCACCAAGGAAGATTTACAGCCTTGTTAGTATATGTTGACGATGTCATAGTAACCGGGAACAACTTGGAGGACATCTTACAGACGAAGGAATTTCTTGCAAGCAAGTTCAAGCTCAAAGACATGGGGCAGTTGAAATATTTTCTCGGCATTGAGGTAGCACGGTCTAAACAAGGTATTGTTTTGAGTCAACGCAAATATGCACTTGAAGTTCTTGAGGATGTCGGTTTTCTAGGGGCTAAACCATCACGATTTCCCATTGATCAGAACTTGGTGTTACGGCAAGGTGAGAGAATATTGTTAAAGGATGCGTCTCAATATCGACGATTGGTTGGAAGACTCATTTATCTTACAATCACTAGACCAGACCTTGTGTATGTGGTGCACATTTTGAGTCAATTCATGGACAAGCCTCGCCAACCCCATTTGGATGCAGCTTACAAAGTGTTGAGATATTTGAAACAAGCCCCAGGTCAAGGAATATTACTGCCTTCCACCGGACAATTAGAGATACAAGCTTACTGTGATGCAGATTGGGCGCGTTGCAAGGACACTCGAAGATCTACTACTGGGTACTGCATTTTCTTAGGCAATGCACCAATTTCATGGAAGACTAAGAAGCAAGGAACTGTATCTCGTTCTAGTGCAGAGGCGGAGTACAAGTCTATGGCAACCACATGCTGCGAAATTACATGGATTAGAAATCTGTTGAAGGACTTGAACGTTAATCACACACGTGCAGTCAGATTATTCTGTGACAATCAGGCTGCAATTCATATAGCATCAAATCCAGTTTTTCATGAGCGGACGAAGCACATTGAAATCGATTGCCATGTTGTCCGGGAAAAGGTACAAAGAGGATTGGTTCAGACCGTTCATGTCAAAACGCAGGAGCAGCCAGCCGACTTGTTCACCAAGCCACTGAGTTCCAAGCAGTTCACTATTCTTTTAAGCAAGATAGGTGTAATCAACATACACTCTATCTTGAGGGGGAGTATTGAGGAATCAAATCCTACATGATCTAGAACACTTATTGTTAGGTGATTTGCTGTATCAAGAAGTTATTAACTAGATATGTATTACTGTAGTTGGCAGGATAGATAGTCCTACTAGTTAGGGAATTAGCTGTATAAAACCCTGTAATTGTACTCAAAACAATCAAAGAAAGAATCTTCTTCACTTCAAAGAATTCTTTACCGGCTACCAATTCAAACAACTCGCACTCCGTCATCTCCCAAGCGTCGTCGCTTACCGTCTTCGTCCCGGCCAGCACAGTCTGAAGCTCCTCCGCTAACGCCTCCTACCTCGTCGCCGGAATCAAGAAGTACCCGAGCCCATAAGTCGAATTCTCAGGTGAATTGACGGCAAACAGGGCTGTCCCCAAACATGTATAGTTCTGGATTTCAGATTGTGAATTAAGATTCTGGAGGTCCAACAAGAATGAGCAAAATCTCAAGTTCAAATACCAGTTTACTCACAGTTTTATACAAAAATTATACGAAAAAAGAAAACCTAGAACATCGGTGTAGTGGCTAAGACAAAGAGTAAGGGGTGGGAAATTCAGGGAACGAGCCGAGCCTCCTCTTTCCTTTGGCATCTTTGTTAATTTATTTATTTTTTGTTCCTTTCTATTTTTTTAAATTTTATTATCACAGATTTGTTGTTTGCACCAGAAAAAGAAAAATTGTTGGTAATATGACATAAAAATAATTGAAAAATGAATTGTCAAATTAATTTTTTAAGTGGACGTTTTGTTCTAATTTATTAGTTTAGTTTTTACAACAACTATCTGTGAAGATCTTTTCTCTCGGGTTTTTGTACGTGCATGATAGAGCTGGATTCTATGAGAATAATCATAAAAAGCACCCCAACATTGGAAATTTTGTTTGTGTTAGTGATCTGAAAGTTATTGTGATTGACCTATTAGATAATAAATATTGGGTTATAGGTAACTTTGGTTGACCACGTGGATCGAACTAGAAAAAATACCGAAATCCGCTCAAATCTTTACAGCTTGCTCAATTGAAAGTCATTTCACTAAGTCATGGTTCTCTAAGGGAAATAGTTAAATTCATCAAGGATGCAAGTGTGCGCTTTTTAGTTTGTTTGTGCTAGTTTAGTTTATGTTTTTGCTTGAGGACAAGCAAAGTGTAAGTGTGAGGTATTTTGTTAGGTCCATAATTACCTAATAATTATTCTCCTAATCTTGCACTTTTATTTAACCTTTGTGTTTATTTATATATATTTATTATGTTTTCCTTATCATGCTAGGAAATGATGGAGAAGCATGAAAATGCACTAAAAAGTCAACCTTAGCTCATTTTCCTACTCCGAATGGGAGAAAGCGTGCTAGACAAGGAAGGACGACGGTAGCCTTATCCAACAAGCTCCAAAAGAGTTGAACATTTCCAGATCCATTATAAACATCCCAAGTATCATTTATTGTGAAGAGTATAAGTGCTATTTCGGAGTGGAAGGTCTTCAAAAGATCGGTCCAAATTTATGACTAAAAGACGAAAATGGTAAAACTGGACCTGTACTTATTCCGGCAGCATTTCCGGCCAAAGTACGGTGAACTAAGCACTAAAATTTTACCAAGATGATTTATACTTATTGAGGAACATTTGGTATGAAGAAGTTGAAGGCCAATTCTGAAGTCTCAGTGGAGATTTAATTGAAGGAAGAAAGTGCGCAAACAAACAAAAAATGGGTCAACGGAGGTCAACGCTGAATTCCAACCAAAGACATGTGTGGAGGGCATGGAACAGCTATTAACTATGGTTAGAGAGTTTAGGTGGGAAGACTTTATATGTAGGTTATTTTGAAATTCAAAATTTGAAAGATGACAAGTGGTTACCCTCTTACATATTACACTTTTGTCTCCCAATGACCTTTCTACCTTTACTTTATCTCCTCTACTAAAATATTTATGGGCTTTCTAAGTCATTTTCATGTGGAGTTAAAGATTAGATCCACATTTTGTGCTTACATATTTGTTCTTTACATTTAGCCTTCATTTCCTTTGGATCTTCACCCTCCATTCATCACTCTTGGCCTATGAAAGACCCTCCCCTCATTGTGGACCTTTTTCATTCCTCCTTTCACTCTCTCACACATCTCTTCACATATTTCTCTTTGTTTCATAGCTCTAGTTCATAGTTTCTTAGTTTTGTGTAGAGATAGATGTATAGCTTCTTGGGTTTTTGGTTTTTCCTTACCAAAACCGAAGTGTCTATACACTTTTGATCAATCATAACTCTAGTTTCATATATTCAAACCTTGCTCATCGTACTTCTAAGAGACTTTGTGGAATTGTATGGTGTTTTTGGTTCCTTTCTCTTATTAGAAACCAAAATATCATGCTAGGAAGCATTTCTCACTTTGTTTTGTATCTTGGAGGGTAGAAAGTGTTCTTAGAGGTATGGTTTGGTTCTTTTTGGAACCAAACCCGTGGGTATTCCTTCCTTTATCTACTATTTTGTCTCTTTACTTGATGCTTTACAAGTTTATGGTTTTAATATATGGAACTATGAGTTGTGAGTAGAATAAATTTGGGGCTAGGGTTTAGCCCTAGATATGGATCATGCCTTGAATTTCTACTTTGCTAGCTTAATTGTTCATGATTTATTCATCTTTTTTAAGTGTTGATAATTTCATGGAAGTATGCTAGGCTTGACAAACTTAGTAAACCAAAATATGTTGCAAATGTAGAAATGGTAATCTTGTGATAATCAAATAAGGTTGCTTTGGTTCCTTAAATCAGGCTTATCATGTGGGAGTGGGTTAGGTTTCTGATAATCAAGGAATCTTAGCTTGTATACATAGGTCTACTTGTATCCAATAATCAAGGAATGGGTAGAAACTAAAGGTTTGTAGGAGAGTTATTTCCGATAATCAAGGGGTAGGTTAAATAATTGTTTAGGGTATTGTTTCTTGGTTACTCAATAATCAAGAGAACAGAGGGGAGGTCCATCTTGACATGAGCATGTTAGATTTGGTTACATAGACTTTGCACAACGGAGGTTAGGTGTGATGCCTTACAACCCCTTTCATCTCATTTGATCAAATCTCTTACACTTTGTTAGTTTATTTTGCTTTATTTGTACTTTAATTTTAATATAGTTAAAATTAATTCAAAAGCCGATTCACTACTATCCATTGTTAATATCATTATTTGGTAGTTAGGGTTCCAAAGGGCCAAAACTATTGAACTTGTAAAAAGGTAGACTTTGCATGTGTTTTCTAGATTTATTTTCGCGGTAATCTAGCTTAGGGTAGATACTCAATCCCTTGGCTACGATACTCCTACTTTTCCCCTTTACTAAACTTGATCTCCTAATCTTGGAGTAGGTAACATCACACAAATTTGCACATATTTTCATACTAGTGATGCAACCAGCAAAAGCCCCGTGGTATGGTTACTCTGAGTAGAGGATTGCATCAAGAGGATCCTTTGTCATCATATTTGTTCTTGATTGGAGCGGAGGAATTCTCTTTCTTGCTACAAAAAAAGAACAAGAATTAGGTCTGCTGCCAGGAATTGAGGTATGTGACAATGCTCCTTCTATAAATCACTTGATATATGCAGATGATAGTATGATTTATGCACATGCTTCATTGGAGGCATGTCATGAGTTACAAGATGTAAATGAGACCTATGGTAGAGTTTTTGGTTAACTCGTAACTTTGATAAGAGCTCCGTTGTTTTTAGCAGGAACGTGCCTAATATAATGAAAGTGAAGTGTCAAGTTTAAGGGGGGTTGAGGTAGTGGATTCACATGAAAAGTATCTTGGTTTGCCAACCTATGTGGGGAGGAAGAAAATGGCCACATTTCAGCATATCAAGGATAACTTGTCCAAGAAGGTTTCTCATCGTTGGCAAGGGAAGTTGCTAAGTGAAGTAGGGAAAGACATCCTAATAGGGGTTGTAGCTCAAGCTCTACCTACTTTTGCTATGAGCGTCTTCCAATTAATGAAGAATTTGTTGAAGACTTGGAACAAATGTGTGCACGGTTTGGTTGGGGAAGCACAATTGATAAAAAGAAAATTCATTGGAAGACTTGGAAGCCTTTGTGCAATCTAAAGGAAGAAAGGGGATTACAATTTCGTAGTTTATCTATGTTTAATTCTGCAATGTTGGCAAAATAGGCTTAGAGTGTGATTTCTAATCCCTTGTCTCTTGTGGTTCGGATGACAGGACCCGCCCCGAATTTCACCCTGAAATCCGAGGTGACCTTGTGGGGCCCACCTTAGGAATATCTTTACCAAAAATTCAACAGAGTCACCCCTAAAAATGGACTAGCCAAAACCTATAGAAAAACATTCACACTTCTAATAAATCACCCTTATTCTTTTGGAGCCGCCCTGCTCCCCAAACCACAACAACTCCAGAATTTACAACTGAAAACCGAAACATACAACATAAAGCAATACACAAGTGAAACTCTCAAACGTTACAACATTTGTCCCACAAGTTATCAGAGAAATCTAAAAGAGAAAGAGAATTCATATTACAAAATAACTGCAGCAGATGCTACGCCTTGAATCCTACTATGCTGAACCAGCTACTCTACAGACTGGGCAAATGAAACCGAAGGGCCCAGGGGAAAGTAGATAAAAATGTTAGCTTGAATGGACAAAAACAAGTAATTGTAAAGAAGAGGAAATCTATACTTTCCCACATTTATTCCTTTAAAAATCTTGATGCATGCAACATTTGTAAATATATATTCCTTTAAGCTCGAAAACTAATGAGAACACACCAGCCCCACTGGCCCAAAACAAAACGGACTAGCCCCGCTAGTTAAGTAAGAACAAAGTATGGGGAAGAAGTCGTCACCATACGAATAAGGAAGCCTCCTAGGCTCCTAAGAATAAAATATATATCACCGACGTGGCCCTGCACGCCAAAATATTCTCGAATTAATAAATAAATAGTCCAGGTGTAATACCCGTAATTTTCATTTTTAAATTCGAGTAATTGTATTGAACGATTATTGTGCGATTTCACGAATGTTGTTCGATAATATTTCACTTTTGAATTATCGAAGGTTCGGAACGATTATTTTTAAAGAAATGCTCGGTTTGACAAATCAACTTTTTCTACGTGCGAAATTTGGGGAAACTTCCTTCGTGAAAGTTGTAGAGCTCGTCGATACGAGTCCGTGCGTATGCGGAACACGTTGTCCAGATTTTTTTTTAATTAGTTATAGAATTTAGAAATTATTTCTATTTTGGTATAAATAGAAAAAAAAACCCTAGCTATTTTCAGAAGATTTTCATTTTGGTCTGGCCTCCTTCCATTTTCGGAAGGTACTGTTCATCATCTTCCTCCTCCGTTCCTCGACCGAAAACGACCGAGAGAGAGAGAGAGAGCAAGTTCACCATAATCATTCTCCCTCCACAGACCACCTCTCGACCTCAAACCAAGTCCCAGGCATTCGTCTCAAGCTACTCTACCTCCTGGACGGCGTCGCTTCCACCGACAAGGCCTCCAGCTCCGGCGAAACCGTCCGAGACAGTCGAACCCGAAAACAAACCAAACCAAGCTCCTTGCGTTTTCGACCTCCAAACCAAGTGAAACTCCTCCCTCTACATCGACTCCACCTCCTGAAGCTCCCAGAAGCAGCTTTATAAGGCGGTGCGGCCTGTGGCGGCAGCTAGAAGCCAGCCCCGATCGGATCGAACGAAACTTTCGATCCAAATATCTCTAGCTATACACGATCGTTTCTTGTAATTCTTGGCTTGTTGAGTTCGCAAGGAAGTTCTGAACAAGTTTCCATAAGGGATCGAGGTGTGAGGTTGCAGTTTTTATGTCGGTTTCAAGCTCCCCGGTTTTTGGAAAATTTCCGGCCGCCGACTATAATTGGTACTTTTCGATCCCTTCCCATCATTTTTTGGTCTTGTGCTAGTTATGAAAGTTGCTCAGAATGATGAAACGAAGGGGACAAGCTCAGTCCCAACACCATTGGTGGTGGTTGGCGGCGGCTCTGTCCCTAAATCCGGCGGCCTTTTTCGGCCACCTCCGGAGGTCTAAAAATTTGGTTTCTATCCATTTTATGATTCTATATTTCAATACGATCATTTTGGCATATTATACGTATTTTTTGGATATCGTATGAATTAGTTATGAATTTTGTGATTTCGATCGATTTCGATCGTTAGATTTTTGATCTGTGCAATTAGGACCGTCCGATGAACTTGTAAATTTGATATGATGATCATATGACTGTCCCAGAGGCTTTGTGTGGTCATGGGTGAAGATCCGACCGTTGGATCTTCGTATATGTCCAAAATGGTAATTAGGGGAGTGATTCGTGAGAATCCGCTCGTCGGATTTTATTATAAATTAGAATCCGGCCGTTAAATGGTAGTTCAATTATGTTTTGGAATTATTGGCTAAATTCAAATCATATTTGATTAGGTGATTGACGGATTATATTTGAGTGGGCTATTTCGGCGTTATTTATATTTGTATTGAAGACGCAGCGGGAGTGTCGAGGTGAGTAAAACTCATGTGGTTCATATTACGAACCGAGTGTTTTAAATTTATTTATTTTTTGGTAATTGTGTGAAAAATATTGCGGATTAAATATTTGTTTTAAAATTTCATGGACTTGAATCACCACGGTCCATAGGTAAGTAAAATGAATTTTAATTATACAAAAGAATTTCACGATTTTCTTGTGTGAACTATAGATGGTATTAGTGGTCATTCCTGAGTGGATGATTACATATATATATATATATATATATATTTACGTGAAAAATATATATTGATGAGTGGATTGTTGAGTGATGACATGATTGAGTTGAATTGTTGAATTGATTATATTTCAATTGTGTAATTTCATAATAATATTGGGTATCTTGATTGGGTTGATTTCAGTATGTGATATTACATGTTGTGCTCATTTATGGGTTTAGGTCAACGTAGTGATCGGTGTGGGGTAATCGGACGCTTTAATCCTGGGTGGATGATGGGATACGATTGGTTGAGTATGTGAAATTATCGGATGTTCTAAATATGTATATAAGCATACATATTGATGAAATACGATAATGATAAATATGTCGGATGTCATAACCTAGGCCAGGTAACGGGCTACGATTCAGTTAGAGCTCTAGTCTGTCAAGTACCGTATTTTTATAAATACGATGTTGAGGTGTTGTGAAGAAAGATGTGAGTTGGGGTTGTCTTGATTTATTGATTTGGTATTTGATTGAGATTGTTAGTATTTCGTGGTTGTGGAAATGGTTGAGTGTTGACTTGAGTAGAATTGATTATGATTAAATTAAACAACAGTCTTTTCTTTTACTCATACGAGCTTTCATAAGCTTACCGGGTTTTGTGTTGTTGCAATCCCGGTACACTATTCAAATGGTGTAGCAGACTATTCCTGCAGGTCAGGATAACCAGGGAGGTGACCGAGCTGCTTAGGTGTTACAGCAGTTATTGTTATTTCATTTAGTTGTGAGGTGTGTATGCTCATTTAGAGCTTTACAGTTCGTGTTGGATTTGAGTTGTAATAATTAACCGAGACTAAATTCGGGTTTGATTTTGTTTCGTGTGGTGAGGTTGTTAAGAAAAGAAATTTTCAGGATGATCATTTTAGTTGTGGTAATTTTCATGTTCCGGATTTTGAGTGTTTATTCAAAAATTCGGGGCGTGACACCAGGAATAATATATGAGTAAATTTCTCTCGAAAATCTCATTTTCGAAAACCTTTCAGAAATCTCAGAATCAATGAATGAAAACAATATTTAATTTCAGAATTCACCTCGAAAAATAATTCATCGAAAATCATTCTAAAGTCCAATCGACAAATAATTCAATATTTCAAAACTCGGATAATATGCTCAAATATTTAAGAAGATAATTTAAATAAATTCTTAATTCAGAAAAATAATTGCATGCAATATTTAAAATCAAACGTCCACTCACGGTATAAGGCTAACGTGGTAGTAATGCGTAGAGATCCTCGTCGAGTGATGAGTCGATACCTCGTCCTGTACACAATTATATTATATAAATAACAATCCGACAAAATAAATACAATTCTACAACGAAACCCGAAAACCCCACGTAAACCAACATCTCCACTTCTACTCGAATTCAACCCAAATTTCACCTCTAACACCAATCTGTCCATTAAAATATTCCATATCGGAAACAAGAAAAATCCGAAGGTCAGATTTCCACCAATCGACATCCAGACCTCCAAACTTTGGAAATTCACAATCAAAGTCAATCTTCAACAAAATTCACCAAACTTCACCTATAAGTTCTATGACATTTATAGGATTTAACTAGCCAGAAATCTCAATTAAAAATCTACCCTGCGCGCCGCCACCAGCTCCAATGGCCACCAAATTTTGGCAGCAGCACCTACTCAACAAACCCAACAACTTTTTCAACTGTGACAAAGTCAGAAAATGAGTAGAAATACCTAAACAATTAAAGAGAAGCTTGAACCCGATTTGTGAATAGTGACCTCAAACTTCAACCCGTCGATTCTTGCTCCACGCTTCAATTCTCAGCAAAAGCTTTGGGGACGATGCTCTTCATCTCACTGCGCTCCTAATGGACCTGGTCTGACCGTTTTTGGCGGTTGGAGTTGGGAGATTGACGCGTTGACTCAAAATGGGGCCGTGGAGTTCTCGGTCGTCTCCCACCGTTTTCCGGCCAAGGCATGGTGTTCCACCGCCACAATCGAGTCGAGGATGAGGAGAGGAACCGATGGATGGTTGCAGCTTGTCCCCAAGTAGTCGGACGAGAGAGGTGGCCGGAGTTGCAGGCGCCGAAGAGAGAGAGAGAGCGCGGGGAAGAGGGAGAGAGAGATTTACCCGGCCCAACAGTAAAAATTCAAATATATACTATCTACTATAAACAGTAACTTTCGTATTTCGCTTATAACTTTTGCATACAAACTACGATTTTTACGTACCACATATGCACGTGCTCGGTTTAATGTCCTCTACAGCTTTCATGAAGAACATTTTCTCAAATTTTGACCCGAACAAAAAGTCAACTTGTAGGGCCACTAAAAGTATCGAAACAGAGTAAAAAAGTGAAAGTAATTATCGTTTACCGTCTAAATGACTAGTAAATGGATAAATTTAAGTTCGGGACGTTATATCGGATGTACATAGCAAAATATTATCCAAAGGATTCATTTTGGTCGGCATCCCCTCATGCTTCTCCCTCCTATTAATGGAGGAGTATTTTCTCAACTAGAGAGGTTCTGAAATGTAGCTCTTAGTAGCAGATTGAGGATGGTTCAGCTTTGAAGAAGATTTGCTTGGACTGTTGGGTGCCAGTCCTAGTGAAAGTACCGGTGCAGTGGAGGTAGTTCATGTAGTGAAGGACTTGATCGCTGAGACTAGTTAACTGTTAGGACATTACATTGATTAATCAATTGTTTGGTTTCAAAGAGGCTGAAAACATAGTAGACGAGTCATCTTCTGCTTTTTTTATTTTCTGACTTCTTGTTTTTATGTAGAATCTACTTGTTGTGTCGTCCTCTTCTTCATCTTTTGTATCCTCCTCTTCTTCATCTTTTGTTTCCTCTGCTTGATGCTTGTATGCTCTTCTATTCGTTGTGCTCTTCTAGATGCCTTAATTGTTTTATCTTCTGTTGTAGTGTGTCTTGCCTTGATTCCTCGGAACTAGAGCTCTCAACTTCTTTTGTGTGTTTTGGTCTCACCATTATGCACATAAAGAAAACAAATTCATTATTGGCTATCCATAATTGAATTACTGAATCCCAATAAAACTTTTGTTGCCTCCTGATAAACTTTTATTGCCTCCTGATAAACTTTTATTGCCCCCAATAAACCTCTTAAGGCCTTCAAAATAAAAAAACATATTCATTTTCACTAAGTACTGACCCCAAATAAACTTCTAATAGGGTTAAAAAAACTTTTATTGCCCCCTCCCCTCCACACACACACACACACACACACAACTGATCTGATCCTCCTAAGACTTTCAAAATCAAAAACATATTCATTTTCACTGATTACTGATCCCCAAATGAACTTTTATTGCCCCCCAATAAACCTCCTAAGACTTTTAGAATCAAGACATCTTCATTTTCATTTATTATTGTCTCCCAATAAACTTTTATTGGGAGGCAACAAGCTTTCATTGATCCCCAATAACTGCCAATAAATATTTATTTTCACTTATTCACAAGTTATTGTTGCTCAATAAAAACATAACAATATATATTTGAATCTATAACAGAAACGAACATATAAACTCTAGATTTCATAGATTTTCAGACATGCAAACCCTAGATTTCTCATCGACGAACTCGATAAAGCAAATTTAGGCTAACAACAACTGTAAAATGTAGATATATAACATTAACACTATTCTTTCTTATAGTTTTTTTTTCTTGGACAAGTATTCTTTCTTATAGTTTTAAGACTTCAAAGATAACTTACATTCTTATCATGAAAAATTGTCTAAAATCTAAAACTATAAATTTGATCTTTCCATAACCTTATTCTAATTTTTATTTTTATTAAAATTTTAAATATTATTTAAAAAAAATTCTTAAAACTTCTAAGTACCCTAGTTGAAATTAATTTCTGTCTCCGCCACTGGTTGACTTGCGCAAATAACACTATCAAATCTAATATTTTTAACATTAACACTATTCTTTCTTATAGATTTTCTCTTGGACAAGTATTCTTTCTTATAGTTTTAAGAATTCAAAGATAACTTACATTCTTATCATGAAAAATTGTCTAAACACTACTACAAAAAGTCCATTAGACGATGGTGGATTTCTGTTGTGTGATGACCAAGCTCACCATGGTCTAAGTGAGTGTTGTGTGATTGAAAATTCAAACAACGATGATTTCACCGTTGTGTGATAATAATTTACTCAACAGAATACCTATTTCCGTTGTGTGAATTTTGCGTAGGCATGTGCCTGGCATGGCATGTGCGGGGATGCCTCAGCACATTCAGACAACAGAAAAAGAAATTTTGTCGTTGTGTGAGATTCATAACACACAACATGTATAACTTATTCTTTGTTGTGTGAGATTCATAACACACAACGGGTATAACTTATTCTTTGTTGTCTGAGACTAATAACAGACAACAGATATAACTCATTCTTTGTTGTCTGAGGTAAGTAACACACAACCGAAGTGAAATTATCTCCCTTGTCTGTTAGTTACTCACACAACAGAGATGATTTTATTTCCATTGTGTGTTACGAATCTCACACAACCGAATTTTGTTTTCTTTTGTTGTTGGTTGTTAGTTCACACAACAAATTCTTTTTATCAACCATTGTGTGAGCAACATTAGGTTTGTTGTCTGAGCTTGGTTCTCACAACATTGTTTTGAGCTGTTGTTTGTTCATTATCCATTCCATACCTGGAATATCTTTTCATAAATAATGGTCCATATTACCACATAAAACCACACTAATCCATATCATATAAGTTTTCAAATTTCCAAACAATTCAAGTTATTAGATAATGTACCAAACAAGAAAGCCTTCCTAGCTACTACATAAACATGAATCAAAAGCATTATTCCTAGCTGCTCGCTAGACCCATGAATCAAACTTGGTAGCTCATATGCTGAAAGGAGGTAATCCATAGCACTTGCTTCTCAAGCTCTAAGATCCCAGTCCAAAACTCATTTACGTTGCTTCTCAAGCTTTGGATCATTACCGCAGAGTGGGCATCCTTGTTATGGCTCTAATGTCTTCCTTCCCAGTCCTCACTGTCATAATTGAAGGCTATTGAAAACCAGAAAAACGTTAACAAAGACATAAGCAACATAAAAGGACCAGAAAATTAAATGAAATGTTACATGACAATATATGTAGCAATAACTGATGCAAAATGAAAGAGAGTTAAGTGGTGAAATGAAAGAGAGTTAAGTGGTGATGCATAATCATTTTGGTTGCTGTCATTTATGCCATTTGAATAGCTCATTAGTATTTAAGATGCTGTCATTTAAGTGCAGAGACGATCATACAAAGAAAGAACAATAGTCTAGTTAAGAAAAGATAAATGAATCTATCAATGCAGTACGTTTTTACTCTATCAATTAACGATCAATTAACGATGGCAAAGAGCAATGCCTGCAAGACAAACCAACTCTATAACACCCGAAATAAGTCCTAGACATATGTATACAGAGCTAGAGCAATACATACTGAACAAATCAAAGCAGGCTAGGCATGAACTCATATCACAAATTCAAGGCAGTAAAACATAAACTGAGTCATTGATTACTAATTCCAGTGCACTAGCAACCAAATAACTGCAGGCCAAGTGTACCCTCACAGATGACAGTGACCTCAATGTTCAATGACCTCACAAATAATCAAACATTAAATTTCTCCTAGACAATTATGAAGTTTAGAAGTACATGTAAGCACTAGCATACTAGATAACAGAACCAATGAGATGAAACGGGGGAAGCTAGTGCCTACCAAAACTGAATCCAAAACTAAGTTTCTAGGAATATAGTGCACCTCATTCGTGAAAATTACAGATGACTGTCTGGATATAACAACAATGAAAAGTGTCCGAACAAGCTTTTCCGCCTCTCCCCCTAATTTCAAAGAAAGTATAACTTATTAGAATTGCTATAAGAACCATAGCAGAAAGAAGAGAAGAAGAACAAGCAATAAAATTATGCAACACTAAAACATAGACACCCACTTTGATGTCAATGAAGATGGAGATGCATTAAAAAAGGTAGCCACTGATTTTGAAGCAACTACCTTAGCAAGCATGGTTTTTCTATTATCAATAGAGTTCCATTACTATGAAGGCTTGTACAACAATTTCTAAGAATAATAAAAGAAATTACTAACCTCCGGAAAATTAGGACTTTTTCACTAGGTGCATAAGGCTCATAGATAAATCCTGGACCTATCATGGAAACTCTTAAGTGCTCCATGCATATATCATAAGGACAGCTTATCAAAGAAGAGAAGATGGTGATCAGTTTACCTGCTTTGACAGGAACTCAAGTGTAAGCTGTATAAACACCTTTCCGAGATCTTTTGGGTCAACACCAATATGTAATGAGGAGAGAAGGGATAAGGCAAAGAAGTTAGCTGGGAATGCAGAGAAGGCCAAAGAACCGCAACCATAAGGAACATAACTCAGGTTCATACTCTAGAAATCAGCATGAAGAATTCATTCATTTTGGAAGATTTATAGAGTATATCCAGATGCTAACAATACACATGTATATATGTAAGCCATCCCACCATTTTGAATCTTCCTTTTTGTTTTATTTAAACTTTAAGTGCTTAGATAGAATCAAAAATATAATAAGTTCGACAGAAACTTGCCACTCGTGCTCGTGCGTATTTTTACAATTGGCTCAACCATTTCCCAATAAACCTTACTCCATATGGATTATCTCTATTTTATTTCATTCTTTAGTTCCTGAAAATGGAAAGATATATATAATGTCAGAGAAATTTTACATCAAGAAAGCAGTGAAACAGCAGATAAGTATAATAAAATTTCAAACAAAAAGCTTAACAGTAAATCAAAAGAACAGAAAGGAAATTGGATAACAAAAGTGTGTGTGCGCATGAGTATACATATAGCATAAAGAAATAAGCCACCTCAAGATAACCAAATATCACGGTCTCAACACCCAATGCATGAATTGCACTCTTGATTTCTACAACCTTGCCAGATCCAATGTATGTCCGTGAATTTGGAGACACTAGTCTGCATTACAGAAAAGGAATGAAACCCTTACTAGAAAGATAATGGTCTTAATTACTTCTCCAGTTCTGCATAGAATCCACAATCATTTTTGTATCAAACTACAAAGCAATATAAAATAACTAGGAAGGCAATGGCAAAGAATTTCGAAGTATATTCGGATGGCCAACAAAAGTACTAGAAGGCAGAAGATATTAATACCATCCCCAGAGTGATAATGAGCCAATTCCTGTGTTGTAGATGCAATCCTTCCAAGAACTGCATTCATCTAAATCACAGTAACACATTTATGAAACTTCAGGAGTGTTTAAGTGAAAACAAATAGATTGAAGTGCTTGTCTCTCAAGAAAATAAAAATTAAAACTGTGCATGCATTGAACTAACACTTCTATTAATTCGGCTTGATCTTTATGCCACCTACTAATGCATTGATGTCTGTGTATTGAAAGCCAAACCTAAGGAAACCAAATTACTAACATATGAAGAAATTACATGCCATCAGACTTATCAGTAGCAGATTTTCCATAATGTGCGACAACACCAATGTGCACATTAGTCAGGTCCATTTCAAGATTGGTCCCATGTGACAAAATATATTGGAATAATTGTCGCTATTCTAGTTAAGGAGCCTTCTCTATATATACCTGCAAATTTTTTGCAGAAAGGGTGTCATCTATGGTTGTCAGATGTCCATTAATAGTAGATGTTGTAGCAACTCGAGCTTGTCTACCTTGGATCAAAGAAGAAGCTTGACCAGTAAACATGTCAAATTGAGAGTGCAGACGTCTAAGCTGCTTCTGCAACTGTAAAGCTTCAGATTTATATGCCAGAGTTGCATCCCTGAGGAATAAAAGAGTCCATAAGTACTGGGAGCAAGATAACACATTGCATCAGTAGCCGAAAAAGTTACAGCTTCAAACGGAATCCAAGAAGATGGCAGCAGGTGGTTATGACTCTCAAGACCAATACTAAGGAACTAATCACTGGTACATCTGAGAGGACATATCATCTTCACAAACATAAAACCAGGTTTTCGAGATGTAACTAAGTAATAACCAAACCCAAACAAAACTCTAGGTGATGCAAACTTCCAAAATATGATTAAATTCCAATGTTAAGATACATGCAAACAAGCAACTGAACCCCGTCACTGTCTACCCTAGTGTAATAGTCATTCATATCTTACACTAGAAACAAGAAATGCAATGAAATCCTTGCTCAAGCTAATTCTATCAAGTACAGACAACAACATTGCATAAACAAAAACCTTATCCCACCGCCTGTAATCTTCTACATCCTTATACATAAATACATAGTCAATAGAATACTGCTAAGAAACAGAGGCAGCAAAATAACAAACAGTCAAGAATCGAGAAACTACCGAATATCTTTGAGTCCCTCTTCAGCTGCGAAAACCGCCTCCTGATTGGCTCGGCTGGAAGAAAAGGCAGAAATGCTATCATAAGCAAAGTCCAAATCTTCCCCCTGCAAATTCAACAAACATCAACCAATGTGAACACTTTAAAGCTCAAACACCTCAAACCAGACTAAAGAAGAGAGCGAATTTTATCTTGCTCAAATGACATTGACCAAATGGATTTGAAGCTTCAGCATTCTTATCTTGCTCTGTATCAAATTTAGTATGCAAGTATAGCCATATACACAGACAAAGTGAATGTGAATTAGTACCAACCTGGTGAGGAGAGCTGGAGAGCGCGATTGTAAGCCAACAGAGCCATTTCTTCAACAGTGTGCTGGCTACAAAACTTGTCCGGAATCTATAGCAACAAAGCGAATCAATATTTACACAGATATAAAATCGATTAAAAATTCAAAGCTAGAAAACTGAAGACGAACATTGCTGAGTAATTAGATCATAGACATTTGGGAATAAGGCACTATAGATTCCAAGTCTGTACTTGTGGCTCCGGGAATGGAGAGTAACTACGCCACCGCTTGAAATCACCGGTCTTAGTCAATTTTGACGGAATCTTAAGCGGAATTGCTAATTAGAGAGAAAGAAAAAGAGAGAGAGAGACCTGAGAGGCTCTGCCGGAGAGAGAGAAAGGACTGCGTGGGAGTAGAGTGAATGGCTTTCACTAGTGCTCTGATTCCGCTATTCATAACATTTGTACAACAAGCAGACTCTGTCATTTTCTGCTCTTCCTAAACCTCCAACCTCGTTTGCTCCAGAAGCTTCTGCTTATCCCTCTCCTTCGTACTCCATCCCCACAAATCCATGTGCTTCCGATTCAACGAATCGCCGGAGAAGAACATTCTCGTGAAACTCGAATCTCCGGAGCTAGGTTAACGTCCATGCAACTCGTTCCAGGCTTCCGCGAGTGCTTGATCGGCCGAACAGAGAAGCTAGCCCTAGAATCGGAGAAACTGAAGAGTCTTCTGCATCTCTTCAATTACAGAAGAGGATTTGGATTTGGATTTGGAGGCGAGGAGGTGAGAGAGATGGAGGAGAGAGAAAGTGGATCTAGGGCACTCTATCTCTTCCACTACTGAAGAGGATTTGGATTTCAGGGGATAAAGATCAAGAGACTGAGAGAGAGGGGTTTCATGATTGAGAGAGTCGTGGAGGGGGGAGGGGGGTGAGAGATTGGTTTCACGACTGAGAGAGCTTGAGAGAATTTGTTTCATTTTTCTTTCGACACGATGTGACTTGGGCTAGGTGGGAGGCACAATTAAACTTCAACAAATTCTAAGTTGCTTAGACAACAGAACCGTAACAAACTATTGTAAGAGTGCACAAAATCAAAATGTCAAAATATAGAGCACAAAATCAAAATGTCAAAATATAGAGGGAAATGTGCCGCATACAGTAATTTAGCTCAAAATATTGCCGCCTATATGTTTCCACTTTCACACAACAGAAAAGTACAACTTCTGTTGTCTAATTTCTACAGCTTGCATTAGGTTTACCTTGTGGAAGACATTCAATCAAGGTTCCACAAAATTTGGCATCCAGTTTTCGATCACACAACGAAAATATAAAGCACCGTTGTATCAAGTAGCACAAATTACAGATTTCAAGAGGCAACCAAGACTTCAAAGTAGAGGGAAATCTGCAGCTAAATTTTTTTAGACTCAGACGACAGACATTACTTAATTCTGTTGTGCAATGTAGTTCTGATAAAAAAATTATCACTTTGTTGACATTCACACAACATAATATAACAAGTACAGTTGTGCAATAAAGCTTAGTTAAACATACAACTAATGATTTATGTTCCGTTGTGTGATTAGTGTTGTGTGATTAACGTTTTGTAGTAGTGAAAATCTAAAACTATAAATTTGATCTTTCCATAACCTTATTCTAATTTTTATTTTTATTAAAATTTTAAATATTATTTAAAAAAAAATTCTTAAAACTTCTAAGTACCCCAGTTGAAATTAAATTCTATCTCCACCACTGCTCTTGACTTGCGCAAATAACACTATCAGATCTAATGATCGGGATCGTGAAGTTAATGAGTGAAGAAGAAGGCTACGCAAAGCAGCTTACGCCAATTGGGACAACTGAATCGTTAATCAGCATCTCTTTCTAATAGAGGATGTACACACTGTATCCGCAATACAAATGAGTTCACATGGATTTGATAGTGTTACTCAATCAGCAAATTAAGTTGACATGTGGAAAAGTCCTTCCGTAATTGCAAACGGTGTCTGATTGAAAGCAGAAAAGGGCAAACGTGCAGGCCAAAAAGGAAATGAAAACTCTTCATGCTAGCTCTCGATCGGAGCCACACCCACTCTCGAGCTCAAAGCCGCTTTAGTTACTCTTCGAACAACGCGGACATGTTGGAACAACACTATCATGTCCTGGAGGTGTTTAAACTGTACCGCTACTGCACAAAATAGCTAGCTCGCATATAGCAAACGGTCTCCAATTGACTGATGGAGAGGAGAGTCAAGAAACACTTCTTACTAGTTCCATATTATTGCTGCTTAGATTCTCAGACCCTGAGTAAACTAAAATCCAAAGCTACCAACCAAACTATAACCAAGGAATTATTGCTGGACAAAATGGAGTTTTCATGGTTTATACCATGGATTAGAACCCCACATTTCATGGTTTCTGCCTCTTTCTTATAACTCCACATCATCGATGTGATTGTTAAAAGAATTAAGGGAACATAATATATGAAGCAAATGATATAACAATGGGAATTATTATTTCGATGTATTACATACTAGTGGGATTTATAATGGTGGGAGTGCGCGCCAGCCAACCAATTTAGTTTTCATAATTACTAGTATATGACAACTGAAACGAAGTGCTTACAGATTGGATCAAATTGTATATTGTACAACGAATAAAGATCAATTTGTAAATGTAGATGTATCTATATGTTACAACTTACAATGCATGCGTATGTATGATGAAAGAAGGACCAAAAAGAACTAGCTAAAGAGACCTGGAAACATGCATGCGACCACATTCTGTACAGTTCTTCATTCAAGCAGTGTATTCTACTTGCCCAATACATCTTGACCAGTTGGTTGAGAAGAGCCATCATTTCCATCTGAATCATCCTGTACATCTGAACCCTTTCCAAATATATCCTGAGGAGAACCCATGCTTGTAATTACTATTGAGATATATTCTTGTGTCTTAAGATCTTGAATTGGTTATGGATGGATATGAGTCAGTTTCCTCTATTTATAGCTACTGATCGAGGGTTGCTTTTTTTTTGGGTTCAGTTTGGAAATTAGGTTGAACCTTACCATTCATAGACAAAACAAATTAATTTAACCAAAGAATTCAATTCAATTTGATTTTTTTTTTCTCAGTTCGTTTCTGTAGTCATATGCAGATCAGAAAATGAGAAAAACGAAAAATTCAAACCGGTCGGGCAGAAAGTTCTCGTGGTGTTTACATGAACTTGACGATTTGGATATTAGGACAAGTCACCCAAATGTCATATGGATTGAGTATACATGATATAAGAAAAAAATTCAACATAGAATTTTCAATTTGCATGCCATGCACGTCATGATGTAATGAGTTAACAGTGTCTGGGGCGGAGGTTGGAAATTGTCACACAGAGAGGTCAGGTATGTGATTAAGTAGTCTTTATTGATTTATATCCTAACCCGGCCTACACATTTTATTTGATTTTCTTTAGTAAAGTGTTTACCAATTTACAACGAGTGTCAGACTTTCCCATTAACTTCCTTCATCAGCTGAAATTATTTAAATTTCTTTTGATCCTCCACATACCACTTAAAAAAATAATAAAAATAAAAATAAAATAAAATAAATAAACCACTTTTTAGGTAAAAGATGAGGTTGTAGCCGGTTATCACACCCGTGCAGTCACAATTCAAAAGCTGGGGCATGAAAGGTCAAGTTTTTAGTTTCAACCCATATATATTTCCCACGGACGTATAGCTGCCATTCATATATATATATATATATATATATATATATATATGTGTGTGTGTGTGTGTTTGTGTAAAGCTTTCTTCGTAGCAATCTTCAAGTTCAAAAATCAACTATGATTTGACTTGGAGCTTTGGTGGAAATTACATGTATAAATTAGACTCGAAATGTGAAAACTAAATTCAATATTTATACTGCATGTGTGAAATTAAGACAGTAACAACTCTTCATTTCTTATTGTTATAGCTGGGAAATTATGGAAGAAGATTTGAGGGAAAAAGATTTGTATGTTAACAAATCTACATCCAAAAACAAATCGTTTACCCAGCATGAATGAAATTTCTTTATTTTGACCGATGTATAATTAACATCCATACAATGTTAAGAAATTTCAGTCTAAAAGTCTAGAAGGGTACACATGCATGTTTTGGCGGAATTTTTTTTGTGTTGTTCACACGACCTTAATGGTTTGGACATTGGGGCAAGTTATCCTAGGATTGAATATAATAATTCTATGAATTGAATATATATCTTGTAACACCCCAATTTGCACTGATCTTTAAGTATCTTCACAAATGGTGTATGAACTTTAGGTCATTCTACATTTTGGTCTACCAACTTTCATAACTATCAGCATGATATATCAAGTTTGCTCCAATCTTTCATCTTGGTGTACGCCATTAAATTTTCTGTTATCTTTGTAAAAAAAAAAAAAAAAAAAAAAATTCTGTTTATCTTTCCTTTAGCTTTGTCAGTTTTTTTTTTTTTTTTTTTTTTTTTTTGTAAAGATAACGGAAAGATAACAGAAAATTTAACGGTGTATACTAAAATGAAAGATTGAAGCAAACTTGATACACCATTCTGATAGTTATGAAAGTTGGTACACCAAAGTTCATACATCATTTGTGATGTTTTCCCTATATTTAATTTCATACTTATTTAACGCTTGTTTCGTTTCAGGAGTGCATGAATTCACATCTTCCATCATAAACACCATTTAATTTAGACCGTGACATGATGATCATGTGGCATGACTTGACATCACTCATTGTAGTGTTTCTGGCAACCACAGAGGGTCAGAGGGTCTTTTTGTACACCAAAGCCAAAGTATTTCACATGATATAATCATACAAAAAAAAAATTAAACACAATTTTTTTCATTTGGGCCGAATCTCAGGACGTCCTTCATTTCTATTCATCCCATGCACGTCATGATGTAATGAGCTAAATTAACGGCAGGAAATTGTCAAACAGAGATAAGGTCATGTATGCAACGTTATTAGTTTTGTTTTACCAGGTAGATCAGGTATGTAATTTAAGTAGATAGTTTATTTCATTTTTTTTTAGGGTTTTTTTACTTCAATAGTGTCTGTCTGAACTCTTCGAGGACTTTTGAAATGATACCTGAACTTTCAAAGTGATCAAAGTGATACTTGGATTCTAATTTTCTTGTCAATGGAATACCTACAGTCAATTTCCTTCATGGAACCGTTATCCGAAGGCACGTGAAGCCCACATGATCAAAAAAGTGAGGGCAAAACAAACTTTTTCTCCTAAGTCCCCTTAAAAGTCGATCAAAAACTCAATTCCCTCCAAAGTTTGGAAGACATGAGGTTCAAACCCCCAATCTCTCACACAACAACTCAACTCCCCACCACTAGAGCACGAACTACCCATTACATACTGTCTCAAACTTTATATTTATACTTTAGGAAAATATCATCAATGGTCACTGAGTTATGACTTATTCGACACTTAACTCACTGTATTTTCAACAACATCACTTAACTAACTCAGTTTTACATTTGTCTTTTACTTAACTCACTGTCGTTAATTATACCGTTAACAGCTATTAAAATTGAGGGTATATTTGTCCAAACACTAAAAAAAATGCATTTCTAACTTCTTTTTTGAAAAAAAAAAAAGACAAATTTTTTTCAAATTATATTTAAGTTAAAAAAATCATTTTTTATTAGAAATATTAGAAATTTAAAAAATTGAAAAAAAGTCTAATAAATGTGAATTGAGGGTATATTTGTCTAAACACTAAAAAATGCATTTCTAACTTTTTTTAAAAAAAAAAAGACAATTTTTTTTCAAATTATATTAAGTTAAAAAAAATCATTTTTTATTAAAAATTTCAGAAATTTAAAAAAATTGAAAAAAATCTAATACATGTAGTTTTTTAAAGTTAAAAATGATTTTTAAATGTTTTGACAAATATACCCTCAATTTTAACGGCTTCTAATGGTAGAATTAACGGCAGTGAGTTAAGTGAAATAATGATGTAAAACTGAGTGAGTTAAGTGACATTGTTGAAAATACAGTGAGTTAAGTGTCGAATAAGTTATAACTCAGTGACCATTGGTGATATTTCCCCTTATACTCTTTTTAAGAGATACCGAATAATTATACAAAAGGTATAAACCTTGGAAGACATGAGGTTCAAACCCCTAACCTTTCTCACAACAACTCCACTCCCCACCACTGGAGCACGAACTACCCTCAGTATGTTACCTCCAAACTTTTTATTTATACTCTTTCTAAGTGATATCGAATAATTAAACAAAATATATTAACCTTCTGAAGACATGAGAATTGAACCCCCAACCTCACAACAACTCAACTCCCCACCACTGGAGCACAAACTGTCCTCGATATACAGCCTCCAAACTTTATATTTATACCCTTTTTAGGCGATACCGAATAATTAAACAAAATATATAACCTTGGAAGACATGAGATTCGAACCCCCAACCTCTTTCACAAGAGTTCAACTCCCCTGCCTCTTGTATACCTCAACTCATTTTCAATCTTTTATGACATAGATCTGAAAGAAAAAAAAATAAAATAAAAAATAAAAAACCTAAAACATTTCGAGATCCAACTCTAAAAGAGTGTGAAGCATATAAGGATTTAGAAGAGGCATGCCACAGATCTGAAAATGATGTCAGAGCCTTGCCACAGATAATGCCTAAAGGACATCAGCAAAAAGAAGGGGGAGGAGAGAGAGAGCTACGATAGAAGTGGGAACTGAGAGAGGTTAGAGGTCAGATGACTGGGTTTTGAGAGAATGATAGTCGAATTGACTTGGTAAGAGTGTGAAAAGGGGGAAGTTTAAGTTTTGGCCAAAAAATGGGCGGGCAAAATGAAATTCTTGTTGGTCAATGGAGGGATCGAGTTGAAAAATTGAGTTTTGGCTAAGTGTATAGGAATATAAGTTTCCAAACACATATAAGTCAACTAGGGCTGAATAAATTTGAACCCTAAAAACAGACAACATAAATTAAAGACCAGTTGTATGTAATGATGTCACACAACAGATAACAAAAGATGTTGTCTGAACTGAAAATATCATACAACATTAAAATATAGTAATTGTCTGATAATAAATTGCACAATAGCAATGTAAGAAGTGTTGTCTGAGTAGATTTATTCAGACGACATCAAATTTCAACTATTGTCTGAATAACAATGAAACAACATCAACATTTATTATGTTGTTTGAAATTAGCTGTTTGGACAACAACAATCTGAAAATCTGTTGTCCCTTTAAAAAATGTGGACAACATCACACATGTTATACAATAACTCTTGTATGATTGAATCACATACAATAGAATAATTCTTGCTGTCGTTTGAATTTTTCAGACGACAGAAAAAATGTGCGTAGTTGTCTGATGTGTGTCGTCTGATTCAAATATTGGTGTAGTGAGAAACCGAAACGAGCATAAATGAAGGTAGCAACATTGGATTAAGGGCTTACCTTATTGACCTTCATTGAAGCCAGATTCCAGCTGAGCACGGATTTCAATCCTAACTACTACTGCTTCAGAGATTTTGCAGATTTAGGCCTATGAAATCTGAAAATTGAGCTCAGTTTAACATATTGCTACAGGTTTTAAATGGAATAGAAGAAAAAGTAATGAATGAATCAAAATTGAAGAAAAACTTACTCTGCTATTGGGCTTTTTGGTTTTTTATGCCCAGTCTACATATTAGTTAGGGCCATGCGTGCGTAGGAGTCGAGGCATAGTGTCCACCACATTCATTCTTGTTGTAGGTTATACTATAAACCTATTTGTATTTTATTTCAATTCTGAGTTAGATTGCTCTAATTACAATAATAAATTGATATTCAAGATTTGAGTTTAGTTTATTTTATATCACTTTGAATTGTTGAGCTAAGCTTGTAGGCTCATGGAGATGGAGATTTTGTTAGCTATTAAAAGTGTTTAGTTGTTTATCATAAGTTTGGGTATGTAGTCCACTTTTAGGGTAGATTCTACAAAATTTTTGGAAGAATTGCCCCTAAGAGGGCTTAGCAGGGCCACTTTGGATTTCAAGGTGATTGAAATCCAGGCTTCTGCCAATTGATCCTAGATGATTCTCTGAAAAGGTAATTCGTTCATTGCATCTGATAGCATATTTGTTTCTTGTGTGATTGCATGTTATGGGTATGTTTAAATGTTAGTTTGCCATTATGGAAAAGTTTCAATTGAAATCAATCATGTATCTGATTTATAGGATTGCTTTTTATTTGATTGATTTGGTTAGTTATGCATAGCATTTTATTTAAGGATAAATCAGTTTGTTTTTAACTAGATATTTTTTAGGAATATTTCTTTCCTAATAGAAGTCGAGTAGGTTTAGGGTTTTATATTCCCTTGATGTCTTATGATACTTGTTGCACATACATATAGGAGAAATTTTTTTTCTTTCTACTATGCTTCTTGAGATCATATTTGTGCATCCATTGTTATTTGAGAGAGTTTTCATTCATAGAAAAACTCATGAGCTTCATTGAAAATTGTTAATCCACTTGTTCAATGTTGAAGTGATTAACAAGGTAAAAATCATCTTCAGTTTATACATCTCATACCGCATGCTCAAGTGTCCTACGAGATTAGTTGGGAGTCAAGGCGTGTAAGGTTTGAGGTCTCAAGGGTTTGATAGTCGCGATCAGTACTACTTAATCTGGTGAGACAACTACAAGCATATCTGGAGGTGGTGAACAAGATAGCTGACGAGTTTGCAATCAGCTAGAGTGAGTCTGGTTAGAGGTAGTTGAGATTAGAGCTATCCATATTAGTTGTAAGTTCATCTTATATTTGTTTACATTCATATAGTGAGGGCTTTGCACTCGGCCTTCAGGAGTTAAGGCCCATAGTTGTTTACCTTAGTTTGAGGGTTTTATTGCATAAACAATCTTTTGTATTTTTGGATGCTCTTAGTTTTATGATTGTTGTTATGTGTTTGGTGGAAGAGAGAACCTGGGTCAATTAACAAGTTTCGATTTTCTCGTTTTTGATATGATTGGATATTTGCAATCCCAGTAGCTCAGATTTTAATCAAGTTAAAATCGGTTGTTTTGTTGTGTAAGCATATTAAAAGTTGCTGATAATTAAAATGGCTATTGTCAAAACATAAGGTATTACCTGTTTGATAATTTGGTCTCAGAAGAAAGAAAAGGAGCTACATTTAACACCAAGAGTTGTTTGTCTATATAAAAATTTCAACAAATTTGAAGATCAAATTATGGAATTAGATATTCAAAATTCTGATGGTAAAAAATTCAGAGCAATATCTTTGGTTGGCTCTCTCTCTATATGGAACTTAAGAGACAATTTTCATGACATGATTGCTACATTTTTGCATCAAGAGTACAAAGTGTCCCTTTAACTGAGAAATCAATTTGGCCATGATAGACCGATCTCAGATCTCTTCTTCACCATAAGATCATCATAGTTTAACAATACACACTCCAGAAATTTTCAAGTTTATACAATTATTTCCTCTTAAAGCAAATTTAACCTTCAAGATTGTCTCTGAGCTATAAAGTAAACTGAGCCCGTCTAATAAGGACCACTAAAATGAGGACTAGTTGAGAACTTTTGTGTAAGACCAACTTTTTGATCACATTTATGCAAATCAACTGTTAGATGTGTATATATTTATGTGTAGATCATTTAAACAATTTTTCAACCAAATGAAAAATCGTTAAGATATTCATAATCGTGATTTATTAGTCATGAACAGAAACAATTTATGTTTGACAAATTTGGTTCGTCCATTGATTTGATCTAGTTTGGTACTTTAACGATTTGCAATTTAGAAATTTCTTTTTCTCAAAAATAATCTACTCATGCATACATAAACATCTAACGGTTGATTTACGAAAATGTGATAAAAAAAAGTAGGTCTCCCAAACCGTTAATTAGTAGGTTCTCAATTAGTCCTCATTTTAGTCATCCTCATTAGAAGGACTCCCATAAAGTAAATACCAGCATAAATCTCGTAACACTTCAACTCCAACTTAAAAAGTCCACCTTAAGAATCCAATGAGAATGAATCAACAATTATATTATCTAACACCTTATCAACAACTCTCCTCTACAGCAAAAACTTCACCAACACGGTCCTTCGATCACTTTTGGCAACTTTATATTATAAACATTGGGAAATTTTTAAAGGTGATCTTTGAGAGTAAGGATGACTTGGTGTGATAAGTGTCTTTTTTTTTTTTTAACGAAAAAATTGGAGAGAGAAAATCTATTTTACACCTCCCTGTCAAGGCAAACCTGCAATCTTGATCTCGAAGACTAACATGGGACATATACATGTTTCCATAGCCTCTAGGTATGGATTTTGCAGATATTTACAGATCGTGCATGACAGGACCCGCCCCGAATTTCACCCTGAAATCCGAGGTGGCCCTGTGGGGCCCACCTTAGGAATAACTCTACCAAAAATTCAGCAGAGTCACCCCTAAAATGGACTACCCAAAAACCTATAAATAACACATTCACACTTCTAATAAACCATCCTTATTCTTCTGGAGCCACCCTGCTCCCCAAATCACAACAACTCCACAATTTACAACTAAAATACGAATCATACAACATTTATCCCACAGGTTATCAGAGCAATCTAAAAGAGAAAGAGAAAATAAAATACAGGTAGGTTCCACAGTTAACCTACAATGAAGACAACAGCAGCAAATGCTATGCCTCGAATCCTACTATGCCGAACCAGCTACTCTGCAGACTGGGCATTTGAAAACGAAGGGCCCAGGGGAAAAGTATATAAAAACGTTAGCGTGAGTGGACAAAAATAAGTAATTGTAAGGGGAAAATAAATTTATACTTTCCCGCACATATCTTCTTAAAAACCCGATGCATGCAGCAATTTAAAGAAACACAGTAACTTTAGTTCAGCTCAAGAAAACCGACTAGCCCCGCTAGTCACAACCGAGCAAAGGAAAGAATTCCGATACTCAAGAAAATAAGACCAGCCCCTCTGGTTAGGGAAATCGAACTAGCCCCGCTAGTCAAAATAATAAAATAATATATAGGGAAGAAGTATCACCATACGATAGAAGGGAGCCTCTCGGCTCGGGTCGGAGTGTCCCACACTCTGGAGCATCCCATGCTCTGCTATACTCACCCACGAACACATAGTAAGCAGGGAGGAGTACTAATAGGCTAGCTAGCAATAAAATATATCGACCCAGGTATGGTGGGTAAAAACCATACGAAAATCAAAAATCAGTAAGACATCCCCAATGTCTTACAAGAAAAGAAATTTAGTCCAGCGACGTGACCTCGCACGCCAATATAAATTCGGAATCATAAACCAATAAACGAAAATCAAATAAGTTCCTAAGTTCCGATGAAAAATCCCATTTCCGAGGATTCCTCAGAAAAAGCAAATCAGCTAATAAATAATACTTTTATTTCCGGAAATAATCTCGGAAAACAACTCGTCGAAAATTATTTCAGATAACAAATTTAAAATGGAGCATAACAAATTCCAATCCGAAATTCGAACGATAAATAATTCCACAATTAAAAATCGGATAATATGCTCGATAAATTAAAACAATAATTTAAATTACTAATCCATTTCCCAAAACAAAATCAATAATCAATATCAATTTCCCGAAAGTAAAATATAATAATATGTTCATTAATTAAGTAAATACTTATTTCGGAAAATCAATTGCATGCATCAATATTTAGAAAACCAAAAGTCCACTCACAGTATACGGCTAACGTGGTATCCAAGCGTAAGGATCCTCGTCGAGTGATGAGTCGGTACCTCGTCCTGTACATAATTATTCGTAACTAATAATTACCGGACGGAAGAAAATAATATTACAATAAACAATAATTAAATCCTAAACCCATAACCTCAATTCCTCCAATTCTCTTCTACAACCAACCAAACTTCACCAACACCGCCCAATCATCAAATTCAGACTTTACAACAATTATGGAGAAAATCCGACAATCGGATTCACGATTAACATTAATCGAAATCCAAATCTTTAGAAATTTATAACCGATTCAAAACTCCACCAATCCTCACCAAACTTCATATACAAGTTCTAGGATAATTATAGGATTTAACTAGTCAGAAATTGGAATTAAACAGTTACCCTAGCCACCGCTACCGCCGCCCACAGTGGCGGCGCCGCCACCAAAATCACCAGCTCCAATGGCCACCAAATTTTGGCAGCAGCACCTTCTCAACACACCCATTAATTCTCCCAACTATGACCAAGTCAGAAAATGAGTAGAAGTACCTCAACAATTAAGGAGAAGTTTGTACCCGAATCGTGAATAGTAACCCGAAATTTCAAATCTTCAATTCCTCCTCTACACTGCAAATCGTGGCTCAAGGCTAGGGGGGAAATGATCCTTGGCAAAAACCTGACCTTCGACGCTGGTTTGGTGGCCGGAAATGGCTGGAATCGCCGGAAATCGACGAAACACCCAAACTGCTACAGTGAACTTCAAAGCTTAAATCCGAGTTCCACGAGCGGAGCCACCGCAAAATACCACCACAGGCGCCTAGAGGGAGAGGAGGCGAGTCCAAAGATGCTGGCTTTATGTCGTCAGGTGGCCGGAGAAGGAAGAAGGCCGGAGTTGCAGAGAAGGCCGAAGAGAGAAGAAAGAAAGAAAGAAAAAAACGCGGGGGAGGAGGAGAGAGAGAAAAGAAAAGTTACCGGCCCCAACAGTAAAAATTCAAATTTATACTTTTTATTATGAACAGTAACTTTAATATTTCGCTTATAACTTTCGCATACGAACTCTGATTTTTACGAACCACATATGCACGCGCTCGGTTTAACGTCCTCTACAACTTTCGTGAAGAACATTTTCTCAAATTTTGACCCGAACAAAAAGTCAATTTTTAGGGCCACTAAAAGTATCGAAACAAAGTAAAAATGAAATTAATTATCATTTACCGTCCAAATGACTAGTAAACGGGTAAATTTAAGTTCGGGACGTTACAGTGCACCCAATATAGGACTACTGGCAATGAGGATTAAACTTGAATTGTGACTCAACCGTAAGCACGCTCATATCACAAAGCACACCAACGTGGTGTGTGAAGTGTTTTAGTTAAAAGATTTTTAATTTTATTTTTTTCTTTTTGAAATTAGAAATCCAAAATGCTAATCTATACTATTATTAAGAGAAGATGTTTTGTTAGCTAAAATTGAAAATTTAGACAGATTTAACCCTGAAAGATTAAAAAACTTTGAGAAAAAATTAAATCAGAAGGGTAAATATGACAATTATAAAATAAATTTTTATAAAGAAAATTAAAAAAATTATCGCACAACCCTCATTTTTTTCTCTCCATAATAACTGTTTTATTTCATTTATTTATTTATTTTTAATGTTTTTATAAATAAATAAAAAACTATTACGCTTCTGCATGTATAACGAAGACTAGTATTAATAATTAAAGTTGCCCCAAAGCTTGGACCAATATTCCAACCAAAAGATAAAAAGATAAAGAGGTGAAAAAACCTAGACATATATACAGAGACACACACACACCTAATCATTTCTAATTGCTTCAGAGTCTGAGTCGTCGTCCCCTCCTTTATACTAGTGCGTACACGTTATTCTCCGCAGCTTAGCAACAACGCGTTGTCCAGAAACCCTCTCTCATCTCCGATCGGATTTCATGACGATTGGTTCTGCCGGATCTAGTATCGTTGGTATATCATCTTCACTCCCTCTTCAACTTTGATTTTTCGTTTCTTTTTCTTCTTCGATTTCATGTTTTGATTCTGAAATTTGTTCTGATTTTCCATTCAAGTTCTTCGTTTCAGAAATCTATTAGCACCTGACCATAGGCCTGACCTTGAATTGGATTTCAAAGAAAGTATATATGTGTGTGTATGCACAAAGGGTGTATCAAATTAGGGTTTATGTTGGACTGCTAAATTACAAGAGGAACTGAATTACTTGTGCGGTGTAGAGTATATGCACTCCAACATGAGCTAAAACACTTCAATTTTTTATGGTTTAAGGTACACCATTGGTTATTGTGCATAAAAAGGTTTTCAATTAAGGACTTAGCTGTTGAATCTGATATAGAAAGTGGGAGATGTAAGCGGTACCTGTAGATCGATGTATCTGGGTCCTGGATCAAAAATTAGATACTCATTTAATAACTTGGTTGAGTATAGTTACCCATGTCTGTAAATATAGAATATGAGTCTTGTAAGGAATTATAGTGGATAAGCAAGTTACGGAGGTGATCGTGTCGGTGTCAGATGAGAGTGTTTTAATCGTAGTCTTGCATTGAAAGATCCAGCATTATCTAAGTTGGCTTTTTAATTCAGTTCTTTATTAAGCCAGACTAGATATATCATGTGTGAATTTTCATTTATTGCATATCTGTTGTAACATATGGTTTTGATAAATGTCGTCATACTGTGAACTCTTTGCATAGCTTTCAACTCCATGACAACCCCCCCCCCCCCAAAAAAAAAAAAAAAAAAAACCCAAAATACAGCTAGTAGCTTTGGCTTAATCTCAGTCTTTCAGTGTCTTATCTAGGAAACGATAAGTATTGGTACTGTTATGTATACTTTGCAAGTTTTGGATGCTTCTCATGTCTTTTGATGCTGTGCAGTGCCACGAAATTTCAGGTTGCTGGAGGAACTTGAACGTGGAGAGAAGGGCATCGGAGATGGTACTGTCAGTTATGGAATGGATGATGGAGATGACATTTATATGCGCTCTTGGATGGGTACTATAATTGGCCCACATAATGTAAGCAAGTGCGTCAGTACTACTGCCCCTCCCAAATATATATATCCAAACCCCCACCCCCCTCCTCCCTCTCATGGCGACTTAACCTCTTAATTCCATTATTTTATATTGGATGCATTAATACATAATCATTTATTTTTGTAATGTGTATTCCTGTTCCTGATCAATAATCAATTACCGTAGATATGGTTATTTATAGATCATCTCACATTCATAATTTCCCATTCAGTTGGTTGGTATTTAACCAAATGAAGCGCAATAAAGAAAGATGCCAAGTTGTAGTCAAGTTTACTTTTGATTTAGACCTACACATTCTGCAGCCTGCTATTCCACTTGGCAATGGCATAGGCCTTCTCAAGAAATTCCTTGAGGCAACGACATCTAACTAGATAATTTCTCATCTTTCTTAAGGCATCACAATTACAAAATACATGTAAGACAAAGCCTTTAACTTTGTGAGTGCTTCGAGAAATATTTAGAATGACAAGAAGCTTTTTTTTTTTTTTTTGGCAATTGAAGATTGAAGGTGAAAGCTAATCTTTCAGTTACTAACTGCCTAGCGTGTTGGCATATATGCCGTTATTTTTGTGTAGCATTACTGTGCATTATGTGTAAGTTTTTAAATGATTGTCCATTTCTTGATGAGATATTCTGATGCAATAATCTGTCTACGTTTTGTTTTAGTTGTTGATTCTAGTTAGGATCGGTAGAATTGTTAAGTGAGTGTATGGTTTATGAGAGGCATCCTTGTCTACGGTTTGTGTTCATCCTTTTTTTTTTTTTTCCTTCTCTCTTTTACTCATGCAGCACTTTTAACGTAACTGTTCATACTGTTGCTTGTATTCGCACTAGAGGCATTCTTGAGTCCCTTGGTGGCAATGCCCTTGCAAAACTTCTTGTGGTGATGGGTGCTCAAGAGCTCGTTTTCAGCTCTCAAGAGATTCTATTTTTTCTGTAGGATTTCATCATGCTGACATTGTTGTTGGTCCACTCTCTCGAAACTAGCATATGGTAGCTCTCTCCAGTTAAGGAAGCAATGTCTGTGGTAGCTTCCTCCTATTTAAAAGTAGCTTCCTCACGTATTAACCTATCTTTTTGTAGCTTCACTTACCAAATGGTAGCACTCTTCTCTAGTAGCTTTACTCATAAATGGTAACCCTCTTTTTAGGTAGACCATAAATCAATGATAGTCCTCTCAGGTAAATCTACTCATCACAGCATAGCTCTCCCTTTGGTAACTTTACAATTAAAAGGATATTTAGGAAAGAATTGGAGAAAATTAATGGTTAAAGGGTTGTTTACTATCTCAGTACCCCTTCAATTCCTCCCTTATGAATTTCTGTAAGCATTCACAATGAGATGTTTCACTTTTAAGAAGAAATGCTTTCATAAGGGATTGAAGTGCAGCTGCAGTTTAGGAGTACCTTTTGTTCTATTTTGGGAGCTTCAGGAGGGGTCTTTGGATTATGTTGCTCTTTTGAGTTTTTCCTTCGTATCTGTTTTGTGTGTACTTCTGGTCCACTGTGTTTGTATTCATCTTTTTTTTTTTTTAAATAAAATCTGTTCTCTCTCTCTCTCTCTCTCTCACATCCATTCACACACGCACTCATGACATTTTCAAAGATGTATCTTGGGGCGTGACTTGTGCCGAAGAGAGGAAAAAAGGTTGGAGCATGGATCTGTTATATGTTTGTCACCATCAGCGTACAAGCCTATGGTTCTCTTTCAGGCACAGCGAACCAGAGAACGGTGTATGTCAAAATGACTTGTAGTTCTGAAGTGTTATCTAAATAGTCCTCAGACCACAGTAAACCCATAATGGAGATATTGTCCCTTCCATGCTGCTACTCTGATTTATCGTCCGATATTTATTTTCCCCCCATAAAATGTTCCATATTTGCCAACACATGCTCATAATTTCTGATACCCCTCAACTCTAGAAATTTCAGGTGAAGGATGAAATTTGTGTATCAAATTTGAAGGAAACCACAGTTACTCTTGTTTTTGGCAGATACCCCATTTCCATTTGCTGGTTGATTTGGGCATCAACCCACTCTTAACTTTCTGGCTGATTGTGGCAGCAGTCATCTCTCATTGTGATATTGAAGTGGATGCTCTTATTGGTCATGAGGAGATAATGATCACAAGAAGTCACTCTGGGATGGGAGAGATAGGAATGAGTCAAGTGAAATCTCTTGGTTTCCCTTTTTGTGTGTTTTGTTCGCATTGCTTTTTGAATCAACACTTTATGATGACATTTTGTAGGGATTTTTTTTATCTAAGTTAAATGGTATTTTTGAGTTTTCATATGTTATGTGATGGTTAAATGATGATTAATTTTTTTTGAACCATATACCATATTTTCTTAATACAACAATTTGATTTGTGCAAGGCTTACACACAGAAGCTCCTCTTCTTAAGCCTTTGCTGTTTAGAATCTTGTATTTATGACAGAAATGCAGTGTCAACTTTTTGTCCTTATATAGTGGGCCGGTCAGAGCATCAACCTGTGCCGAACTGTGATTTTCCATATTTACTTGTCAGCATAAATGATTGGTCAAATTGCTTTGTTATAATTGCTAGTTCAATGCACGACATGATCAGTGACTATATTGCCTAGTGCTTTATTCTATCAGTATGAACTTTTGGTTGTCATGGGTTTGTTTAGCCTAAACCTGAAAGTTGAAACTTCTAAGTTTACAATGAGATAGGATTTTGGCATGTAATTTTTCACCATGGTATGATATTCTTAGATATACGGGCATAAAACCACCAGAACAGGTTGAGATCCTGCCTTAAGATTGAGCAATGTTTTAAGCAAGTATATTGAGCGGTACAGAGTGCGCCATAGCAGATCTTTGTATGTTCTGAACCTTTTTTGTCTTCAAGTTTGTGCTTGATCTTTACTCCACATTTAATCCAAATTGGGTATTGTTTAGTTTTTTTTTTCCTTGGCTCTAGTTAAGTACACCTTACATATAACTGATGTTGGTCTAACTTCAAGGCCCAAAATCTTCATCATGACTATAAAAGAAACCAATTTTGGCTCCCTGATCTTCTCCTTGGCATGAATAAATCTAGAAAATGCTATTCTGATATAAGTATCTTTGGGTTTTGTTGGACTTTGTTTGTGCTCGTCCAATTCCTGGTATTATGGTGGGTGAACAAAGCATGGATCTTTCATTTTCTCTGGACCTTTAATTTACTGACATTGCAGTAATGTGCCACATTTTCTGTCGATTCTCTTTTTGTGGTGCATATTTTGAGGTGGTTATGTAGTCCAGTTTCGTTTGATATTGCAGTTTATCACCGCTTGCTTGAAGTGAATGCACATTTTATAATATTTTCTTTTTGGAGTTTCTCACTGCGAGAGTTGTTGCTTGCAATTAATTCTGCATTGTTTTGAGGAAGTTGATATATCTTGAACGGAAAATGCTCATAGTTTGCTCGTTGAATTTGTTTCAGACTGTTCATGAAGGGCGCATATATCAATTAAAACTGTTCTGTGACAAAGATTATCCAGAGAAGCCACCAAGTGTACGATTTCACACACGCATCAAAATGACTTGTGTCAATCATGAAACTGGAGTGGTAATGTTGTCTCATAACCTGCATTTTAGGATGTTATTCAACTGCTTGGTTTTGGCAATTATTGGCTTTGCTCCTGGTTTTAATATCTGTTCCCTGTTTTCATATGTGATTATCCCAATCCTTATAGTGGATACAGGTTGAGGATATGATTTCAATGTGATTGGGAGATTAATCAAGACTTATCACTATTAATATGATCTTATGTCCTAAGAATTAGGAAATCAGACTGTCAGAAACTTGCTTTCATATAGGTGTAATCTCTTATTGAAATATAAAATTCTGAGTTGCACTTTGTTTCGTTGAGCCATTGTTCCATCTTGGTGCAGTGATTTCTTCTACAAACATGTATGAGTGGTTTTCCTCTCACTATTCAACAATTTTGTATTTGCGAGTCATGTTATTTAATGAAGTGTTTGGGAACAGGTTGATTCAAAGAAGTTTGGAATGCTGGCAAATTGGCAGCGGGATTTCACCATGGAAAACATATTGATGCAGCTGAAGAAGGAAATGACAGCCTCTCACAACCGGAAACTTGTCCAACCACCTGAAGGTACATATTTCTAATGGGAGGCAACTTTGAAGATTGTCACTGATCTGTTGAAACGATGGATTGGCATAGGCTGAATCTCTTTTATACATGTACGATATTTCCATTATTGACAACTTGAGATATTTCCATTATTGACAACTTGAGATATTTCCATTATGGACAACTGGAGGAAAGAAAGGAAAAGTGGTCCGTAAGCTCTTTAGTGTCACTCTCCTCTATTGTTTTTCTTTGGGATGATTCTTGTTTAAACATTTCTTATTGAGAATTTTATCCATGTATTGAGTGAAATGCAATTAAAATCAGTTATGGACTGCTAATTTTCTGATACTTGTTTTACGGTGTTGCTTATGCCTTTCTTGGTTCTCTATCTTAATAGCTTAACCTCTGTTGTTATCGGAAAGTACTAGACAACATAATAGGTAGTTGCTGGAAAAGTAAAGGATATTTATGCCAAAATATTCTTGGGCAGTTAGACAGTTCTTTTGTGAGGGTAAAAGGATGTTAGCCATCATCTAGCCATCATCTAGCTGTAAGATTATGCTGAATTTGTATTTTCAAATAAAGCCGTATTTTCAAATAAAGCCAACCACAAGCTGGTTACATGGTTATTTTGAAGGTAGAATTACACTTGACTATAGTGGTAACATAAGATAAGGTCATTCTTGTGCCTTGTGGACTTGGGCATCTCAGAAAAATTGGATTCATGGTTCCACCTGAGGTGATTCACAATGGTCACAAGTTGCTGCCAGTTATAAACCCGAACCTGTAGAAAGTAAGAATGATTTCCTTTTCTTCAGGGCGATGTTTGGGATACTGAAAGACTGGATTAGATTTGATGAAGCATGAGTTTTTTTTTTTGCTTTTAGCACCCAAAATATTGTTTGAGCGAGCTGTCCCGACCTCGTGTTACCCACGGCAACATGAAGATGTGTTGATGATGGGGGGAATGGTGAAGCTGTTGTAGCTTTTACTGGCGTTGGCATTGTGAGTTGAGGCGGATATTCATCCCCTTCAGTGTTGGCTCCCATTTTCAGCGCCCCACATGATTTTAGGGGATAATCACCCTACTTTTGTCTTGTGTTTTATCCTTTAAACCATTGAAGTTCCTATATTAGTTAATCGAAAGCGATCTAGGTGTTTATCTCCGTTACCAGTCTGCCCCTTGTCTTGGGCAATTTTCCATCCAAACGATATTTACTTATGATAGTGTAAGAGGTGTTTAAGAACAAGAGGAATTGACACACAGAAAGAGAGTAATATTTCAGAGAGAATGGAGATTTCAAGTGAGTTTATTCATCTCATACAAAGGGGTATTTATAAGAATACATTTGAAGTGTGAAAGCTCAAAGAGAAAATCAAAATGATAACCATCTTGATGATGATTTTCTGTCATGCTTGTTGCCCTTTGGTAAAACATGTTACATAAGTCTTTATACACTCAAGTACCTATGATTACACACTCAAGTACCTATCCAAATACTTTACGTATTTGTTTACATGATATAGACATACATAGTATTTATACATTTATACTATAACACTCCCCCTTGGATATTTCATGTTCAATAGTATTTGTGTTGGTGGTGCGTTTCGAAATTGCCTCGTTAAAAACTTTGCCAAGTAATAAAACCCTGTGGGAAAAACAACCTTGGTCGAAAGGGAAAAAGAGCACAACGCGCGTTGAGTGTGAAGTATGTTTCTGGATACTCTCTCTGATTTAGACTCCCCTTGAAGATCGTGGGAGTTCGGATATCCTCCTCAATCCGATGCTCCTTACATGTTTCTCAAAAGGGGATTTTGGTAGTGACTTAGTAAATAAGTCAGCTACATTATCTTCTGATCGGATTTGATTTACTTTAATATTTAGAAGTGTTTGTTGTTGCAAATTGTAGAAGAATTTCGGCGATATATGCTTGGTATTGTCGCATTTGATGAAACCTAATTTCATTTGCTCAATACAAGCTGCATTATCCTCGTAAATGCATATAGGTTCATTTGTGGTAAATTTCAAACCACAGATTCCTCGAATGTGTCTATTTATAGACCTTAGCCATATGCACTCACGCACGGCTTCATGTAGTGCAATAATCTCTGCATGATTTGAGGAAGTAGCAACAAGAGTCTGTTTTGTAGATCTCCAAGATATCGCGGTGCTTCCCATGGTAAAGACATAACCTATTTGGGAGCGACCTTTATGAGGGTCAGAGAGATACCGTGCATCAACAAAACCCGTCAGAACATCATTATCATTTTGATGGAGGGGAGGAGGAGAACGTCGGTCACTATGGATAGTGTTGCCGGCGTTCACATTTCTTTTCTCTCTGTAGGGATAGAACAAGCCCATATCGATCGTACCTTTTAGGTATCGAAGGATTTTCATTTTACCAATCCAATGGCGGCGTGTTGGCGCAGAACTATGTCGAGCTAACAAGTTTACTGCAAATGAGATATCCGGTCTTGTGCATTGAGCTAAATACAATAATGCGCCTATCGCACTTAGGTATGGTATTTCAGCTTCTAATAAATCTTCGTCCTCATCCCTTGGACGAAACGGATCTTTCATGGGCTCAAGACTACGGTTGATCATAGGAGTACTCACAGGCTTTGCTTTGTCTTCATTAAAGCGCCTTAGTAACTTTTGAGTATATGCTGATTGATGGATCATAATCCCATCATTACGGTGCTCGAGTTCTATTCTGAGACAAAACCGAGTTTTCCCGAGATCTTTCATCTCAAATTCAGATTTCAAATATGTAGCAGTTTCTTTTAACTCATCTAGAGTTCCAATTAGGTTCATGTCATCGACATAAACTGCTACAATTGCAAATCCGGATCTTGTTCTCTTAATGAACACGCAAGGGCATATTTCATTGTTAACATATCCATTCCCAATCAAGTAGTCACTTAGACGGTTATACCACATCCGTCCGGATTGTTTCAATCCATATAGTGAGCGTCTTAATTTTATTGAAAACGCGCTCCGTGGTTTAGAGCCACTTGATTTGGGTAATTGAAGTCCATCTGCAACCTTCATATATATATATATATATATATATATATCTCTGAATCTAGATCCCCATAGAGATATGCTGTAACCACATCCATGAACTGCATGTCAAGTTTTTTGGAAACTACCAAACTGACAAGGTAGCGGAACGTTATAACGTCCATTACGGGAGAATATGTCTCCTCGTAGTCGATTCCAGGGTGTTGTGAGAAACCTTGCGCCACAAGGCGGGCTTTGTATCTAACAACCTCATTTTTCTCATTACGCTTTCTAACAAAGACCCATTTATGGCCAACATGTTTTATATTTGGTGGTGTCAGTGTTATAGACCCAAATACCTGTCTCTTTGTTAGTGAATCCAATTCAGTCTGGATCGCATTTTTCCATTTGGACCAATCTGCTCTTCGTTGACATTCTTCAACGGAGCGAGGTTCGATATCATCGTATTCTATAATTCATTTTGCAATATGATATGCAAACGCATCATCAATAGCCATAGAATTTCTGTCCATAATTACATGTATACTAGTGTAATTCATGGAGATCTCTCTATTATATGGAATTGGTTATACTATTGGAGCGTCCTCCAATGATGTCTCTTGGACATAACCATAATCCGGAATTTTTTCATGAGATGGATTATTTGTATCGATGATTAATGGATTATTTTGTGTCAAGCTCGCTTTCTTTCTTGGACGAGAATCCATCGAACCTATAGGCCTCCCGCGCTTTTTGGCAGGAGCCATGGGTCTAACCACTGCATCACCCATAGAGGGGATGTCATGTCCTTTAGTTTTAGGAACATCAATCCTTGCAGGTACGTTTGCAGCGGGTATGTGTGATCTTGTCACTTTAGCGATATCAGAAAACACATCAGGCATTGATTCTGCTACGTTATGAAGATCGAGAATTCTCCGCACTTCTATTTCAGACTGTGTGGTTCGGGAATCAAGATGAGACAAAGTGGGGACAGACCATGACAATTCCTGTCTTTTCTGTTGAACATTAATGTTCTTGTCTCCCCCTAACGACGGGAAGACTGTCTCATCAAAGTGACAATCCGTAAATCTAGCGGTAAATAGATCATCTGTCAAGGGTTCTATGTAACAGATAATGCTTGAAGTATCATATCCAACATAAAGGCCTAAGCGTCTTTGAGGACCCATTTTGGTGCGCTGTGGCGGCGCAATTGGCACATAGACTGCACACCCAAATATGCGTAAGTGTGAGACATTAGGCTCATACCCAGTCACCATTTGGGACGCAGAAAAGGGTTGGGTGGCAGTGGGTCTCAGACGAATAAGCACAGCTGCATGTAATATTGCATAGCCCCAAGCAGAAATAGGGAGATTGGTGCGCATAACTAATGCCCTGGCAACCATTTGAAGTCTTTTAATGGCAGCTTCTGCGAGTCCATTTTGGGTGTGTACATGAGGGACAGGGTGTTCGACCTCAATCCCAATGGACATGCAATAATCATCAAAGGTTCTTGATGTAAATTCTCCAGCATTTTCAAGACGAATTGACTTAATAGGATGGTGAGCCCTTAATTTAATGATTTGTGCTAGGAGTTTAGCAAATGCAGCATTTCTTGTGGATAAGAGCATGACATGTGACCAACGTGTCAATGCATCAACCAACACCATAAAATATCTAAATGGTCCGCAAGTTGGTTGGATAGGTCCACAAATATCACCTTGTATTCTTTGTAAGAATGATATATTTTCTTTAGTGTCCTTTGCATAGGATGGTCTTGATCCTACCTTTGCTAAAGAGCAAGCTTTGCAAAACGAATGATATGCTTTAGAAGTAACTTTTTGGACCAATGTTTGGTTCGTACTTCTTTTCGTTTTGAAGAATGGATGTCCGTGTGAAGTTTTTAATATACGGAGTATCATGTCACGACCTGGATGTCCCAAACTGTCATGCCAAACCTTGTATGTGTCAGGATCCCATGAATTGTCATTCTTGACATGGTTGGATTCAATGACTCTAATAGTGGTTGCATACAATCCACTAGAGCGACACATAAGTTTCTCTAAAACTCGTGTATTTCCGTATTTTTTAGAGGTGATGCAAAGGAACTCTTGTCCATTCTCACAATGTGTTTCCACATGAAAATCATTGGCTCTTATGTCTTTAAAGCTTAATAGGGTCCTTCCGGCCCTTGGAGCATATAGAGCTTCGGCGACATTAACATTTGTGCCATTTGGTAACAAAAATTGAGCTGGTCCTCGACCATGAATCAATTGTGATGGTCCTGCCATCGTAGTTACTGAGGATCGACTAGGTGTCATCCATAAAAATAATTGCCTATGTCGCAATATAGTATGTGTGGTGCCACTATCAAGAAGGCATTCCAATTCTCCGGAAAACATACTAAAAGGGATAAAGTTCGGAATATTAACACATGTCCATGACATTGAATGCCTTACTTGATTAATAGGGAAAATAGCCAATGATTACATCAAAGTTATTCATAAGTCTATTCCAAGTATCAAACTTTAGACAAATTGTTATCACTCAATCCGTTTGGTAATTCCAATGAAATATGACCAGGAAAGTAGAGAGATGTTGGTGGAGCGAGGCTCCCTTAAATACCCCGATCTCAATTGCTTTCCTAGACAACATACTTCATTGGGTACGCCACATAAGAAGGAGTTTAATACAATTGTTATTTATTGACTAAGGCACATTTGCCATTCTTGGAAAATAGAAAGAGGATTATTCAAATCAAAGTTTGTGGCATCCTCGTGCTCTTCATCTACAGCTTTGAAGTCCTTAACGGTGAGATTGACATCTTCACTATTTTCATCTTCGACAAGGTTAGCCTCTTGCTCTCTTGCTTCCCTGTACTCCTTGTAGCGTGCAGCTAATTGGGTACTTGCATGACATTGTTTAAACCAATGCTCGATTGATCCACATCTATGACACATGTCATTGTGGTTCCCTCCCTTCATTTGAGGTGCAGGTTGTGCAGGTTGTGCATGTTGTGGATATTCCCTAGGAGGGCTGCTGCTACTACCACGGCGCATGGTGCGACCTCCACGGCTCATGGTGCTATTTCCATGGCCGGTGTTGCCATATCTCTCTCTTCCACGTGTGGAGTTGCCATCACGTGTGCCCGCTCTAAAGTTGCGGTTTCCTTCTTTATTGGGGCGGTTATATGGACCTGTTCGTCCTTCATGTCCCCTATTGCTGGGGTACCGCTCCTTGTGCCCTCTGTTGGGTGCATTATAATTTGCCTCACAAACGCTCTTGGTTCCAATGGGTCTTGAATTATAATTCTTTAAGAGAATGTTGTCGTGCTTTTCGGCTACCGACAAAATATTTATGAGCTCATTGAACCTCATAATTCGTCCAGCATTTACTTCAGTGCGATACTGCTTTGATAGCAAGATTGCTGCCACGGGGAAGGTGGAGAGAGTTTTCTCAATTAGCTCTTCTTTTGTGAGGGGTTTTTGACAGAACCTCAACATGGACTTGAGACGAAGAGCTTTTGAATTGTACTCAGCAATAGACTTGAAGTCTGAGAAGTGTACATCGTTCCACTGAACCTTCAAGTCAGGGAGGAGAGAATCTTGGATATTGTTAAAGCGCTCTTATATGACGTCGCATCAAGATGATTGCTTGTGCATGCCTCTTGGGTGTTCGAGGGAACACAAGGGCCGGGTCTGGTGCATGGATGATGGGCAATATCCCCTTCGATGTGAGATGGTTCTCAACGTCGGTTTTCCAGCTATGGTAATCCGAACCTGTTGAGTCAAGGATTTGAAAATGGAGTCTAGGTTCATTCGACATTCTTGAAGATAAGAAGAAAATATTAGTTTCGGAGTTAAAACTTCCACGAAAAATAATAAGATTTCCGAGCTATGCTACCAAAAAATCAATTTCCAAGAATCATTGTGAACACTCTTAGTTCATTGATTACGAACGCTCTTAGTTCGTTTGGCGTGAATTTCTATAATTCCGCTTTTGATTGTAAGTTCCCGAGAAAAAGGAAAAAGGAGAGAAAATAAATAAAAACTAAAAAAAAAAACGGGAACTTTTAGTAGAGAATACCTTGAAATAGTGTTACCAGAAATTTGGACAGGAAAAATTATCGGAGGTGATCGGAAGGATCGTTGGAAAAAGTCGAGAAAAATCGTCCGAAAAGTCGCCTGAAAAGTGTCGAAAAGTCGCCGGAAAAGTTGTCGGAAAACCACCCCGCAAATCTGTCGACAGATGTGTCTGCAGCTGCTCGACAGCTGCTGCGCAGGTGCTCGGCAGCTGTTGCGCAGCTTCTCGGCAGCTGCTGCGCAGCTCTCGGCAGGACTCGGCAGCTGCTGCACAGCTCTCGGCAGCACCTCTGTAGCTGCTGCGCAGCTCTCGGCAGCACCTCGGCAGATCCTCGGCAGCACTCCGGCAGCGGTCCGGTTCGGGTTTTCTGCTTCCGGAGGCCGGTTCAGGCAGTTTCCGGTCGGTTCCGGCTATTCTGAGACCGGTTCCGGGCTTCTGGAATCAAGAGCTTTAATATGAGCTAGGGTTTGGGGATTTTTTGTAGGTTTGAAAAAATGACTTCGATCGATGATGAACTATTCTTTCGTCAATTTTTGATTCTAATTCTAGAGCAACTTCGTGCTGATAACGTGTTTAAGAACAAGAGGAATTGACACATAGAAAGAGAGAGTAATATTTCAGAGAGAATGGAGATTTCAAGTGAGTTTATTCATCTCATACAAAGGGGTATTTAGAGGAATACATTTGAAGTATGAAAGCTCAAAGAGAAAATCAAAATGATAACCATCTTGATGATGATTTTCTGCCATGCTTGTTGCCATTTGGTAAATCATGTTACATAAGTCTTCATACACTCAAGTACCTATGATTATACACTCAAATACCTATCCAAATACTTTACGTATTTGTTTACATGATATAGACATACATAATATTTATACATTTATACTACAACAAGAGGTTCTATTTTGTATTGTATACGGTGTGTAGTTCCTTACTTGGATGACTACAAGTGTGTTTGAATTAATAAAGAAAATTATTTATATGTACAAAAAATTGTAAAAAATATAGAATGTGTTTTGGGTAATGTCCGAAGCACTTGAACCACGTATTGGAATGAATGCACGGTAGGAACCCCTCACCCGTGTTCGAAAAGATCCTTATTGGGGAGCAAATGCCAACTCAACTATCCAAGTGTTGGGATGAATGTACAGTGGGAACCCCCCACCCGTGTTCGAAAAGATCCTTCTTGGGGAGCAAATCCCTTAATAAAATTTTTTAGCAGCATTTAAAAGTGATTTTGAAAAGTACTTGTTACGTATTTAAATGCGTTTTTATCAAATTTAAAAAACGTTTTTAAATCCTTAAAAAAAAGTCTCAAACAATTCCTTATGTAGTCATTATAGTGACTTCATGTTACTTTTAAATATTGTTCATCAATGTCATCCATTGACCTTACTTGGAAGTATCGCAAATTAAAAGCATATCTAGGGAGAACGAAGAATAGTGGCTGGCGACTAATTGTTGAGCTTCCTGGCTCCTCCATTCTTTGAGATGCTTTTAAACGCGTTAATATTATTTAGTTTAATCTTCAACTGGCTTAAGTCCACTTCACTAGTCTTTTCTACGTTTCTAATTCATTTTAGCATGCTTTTCATATGCCGCAGCCATCATTTATATAATTGTTTTTTTCTCTCTTCCCTGAGTTAGTAAATAGATTTAAAACCCTATATTTCCTGCTTGCTTTAAGCAAAGGACAAGAACAGAATTTGAAAGAAAAAACACTACCCAGATGCCAGCTGCTGAAATCTACCTTTTTCATATCAGTGAATAAATAATTGAAATATACCTTTTGCATATCAGTGAATAAATAATTTTTATCCTATATACATTGTTAATAACATGATCTTATATAGGACAATTATTGGTAAGCATACATCCATATCACAAAAACTAACAGTAATGTAAAAATTAACAAAGATGCAATCAAACTGGCATACCATATGTTGTGGTGAATTCGTATTGTAGTCTTGCTGCTCTGCTGCATGCTTAGGCTTTTCCCACTCTTCCGACTCTTGGGACCTAATGAACTCTTGTATTTTTGCTTTCAATTCATTATCTGGTATCAACATGTCCGCAGTAAGATGGGAACGATTGAATGGATCAGTATTATCACTAAGAAGATGCCTCTGAATGATTGGCCTGTCTATTGTGATTCTTGAAGAAGGTCATTAAAGTGTACTGAATTGGAACCAGCTCAACAAACTCTTGTATGACCCTCCCATCTTCACCTATTTTCCTTAAGACATCCGCGGCAGCACTAAACAATTGGTCATTGTAAGACCTACCATCTTTTGAGATGGCAGCTGCAAAAGTATTGTCTGTATCGCCTCTTGCCAGATGAACATATATGTAGACAATCTGCTTGATCAATTGCTCTGGGTGAAACTTACATTTCTCGGGGTCTTTCAAATTAAGAGATTTCCTTTTAGGACCTACCAATTGCAACAAAAAATAATTCAGCATGCTTGCCACCCTTTCAACCATCTCAGGGAGTAGGAAAGGAGCTGTAATCTGTTCTGAAGTAAATGCCAAAGTATTCAGATCTTCATTGCGAACATCAAACGAGTTCGGATAATCCTTTCCTGAGAGTGGAAGAGGCGAGCTTTCTCCTTCTTCTCTCGAGCAGGTCTACCCTTCCATTCTGCATTGTTTTATTGGCGTGAGTCATGCCATGTAATTAGGATTGTGAATATTGTGTATTATTAGGATTATTCTGTTGTAATTAGTTTCGTAATAGGTCTTGGTGTATCTTGTATATATACTCCGTTCTTGGAGAAGGTAAAAAACACATCAGAAAATCCCAAATCTCTTGTTCCTTTGTTCTTTCTGACTTGGTATCAGAGCCGAGATTCATTCGGACTCGGTGTAGGTGTTATTCAGTTTCCGCTTCGGAGGAAAAAAAAAAAATCAATTTGCTCTTGTTCTTTTTGTTTCTTTGGTCGCTGGCCCTTTCGTTTGATTATTGGTCCCTTTGATTTATTCTTGGATATCAATCCTTCCTTTGGTCTACGTTTTGGTCCAAAGCATCCCTTGAGCTACGTTCTGCACATCAAGTCCATTCTACACATCTGCACTTAGGGACTGACCGCTTCCATCAACAATTGGTTTGTGGTTTGTTAATTCGGGTATTTGAAGAAAACAAAATGGTGGATTTGACTATTACCGATGGGAATAATGGAGGATCTCAGAGTGGAGGGGCTAACTCTGTGGCCCTTGAGGTTGTGATTGTTCAGAATGTGACAGATAATTCAAGTTTTGGTGTAAAGCTCGATGGCACCAATTATCAGTTATGGCAGAGGCTTATGAAGATCCATATTCAGGGGATTGGAAAGTGGAGTTATGTTACCGGTAGTGCAGCAAGACCTGCTGCAGGACCAAAAGCTGATGAATGGGATACGGCAAATACTAATGTGATGGGAATTCTTCTCAAGGCTATGTCTCCGGAGGTAATGAGATTATTTGCTAACTATGATTCTCCTAAAGCAATTTGGGATTCTGTTGCTGCTACATATTATGATGAGAGTGACTTTTCTCGTGTTCATGAATTGAATGTCAAAGCTTTCAAAATAACTCAGAGTGGACAGCCTGTTGCAACCTTTTATGCGAATTTGAAGACAATTTGGCAGGAGCTTGATCAGAGAAACCCTAATCCTATGACTTGTGAAGCTGATATTAATTCCTATCGGACTGAGCAGGACAAGATGCGTGTCCATATTTTTCTTGCTGGCCTGGATCCTCACTTTGAAGGGGCAAAGAATGAGTTATTGCGTCTTGCAACTCCACCTACATTGGAACAAGCTTTTGCCTATATCCGAAGAGATGAAGGTAATAAGGCTGTCGCTCAGAACCTTCATACTGAAATTTCTGGTTTAGCAATCCATGCTACACCTCCACCTCAACCTCAGATTGGGAATTCTACCCTAGTTCCATCTCAGAGTCAAATATCAACCACGGAATCAGGGATATCAGCAGAATCAGAATTATAACCAAATGACTTGCAACTATTGCAAGGAAGTTGGCCATTTCAAGAATCAATGCCCTAAGTTGCGAAGGTTTAATTACAACAACTCTGGTTGGAGAGGAGGCAATAATACTGGAGGACGTGGAGGACGTGGAGGACGTGGTGGTGGTCAAAGAGGCAAAGCAGCAGTCCAATTGGTGCCAGAACCTGACTTCTACGGCATTGCAGGGCAAGATCCCTCAAAGGGTAATGTTTCCTTAACTCGAGGTAAAATTGGTGTTGCTTTACATGTTTATGACTTTACTGGTAGTGATACATGGATAATTGATTCTGGTGCGTCTGACCATATGACCTATGATAAGTCCTTCTTTATGTCTATGTCATCTCCTTCTATATCCCATGTCTCTAATGCGAATGGTGCGTCTTTTCCTGTCTTAGGTATTGGGTCTGTTCAGGTTACACCATCCATTGTATTGCATGATGTGTTTTATGTACCCTCATTGTCTCACCATCTTTTGTCTGTATCCCAGTTGGGGTCACAAAATAAGTGCTCTGTAACCTTTTATCCAATGTATGTTATTTTTCAGAATTTGTGCACCAGGGTGATCATGGGCAAGGGAGACCTGAGGGGGAGACTGTTTCACTTGGATTGCATGTACGCAGAGCCAACACAAGCACCGAAACAGCCTTTGGCCCTGACATTGAATTCTGACAGATTGAGTGAGCTATGGTTGTGGCACAGGCATTTGGGTCATCCATCTTTTGGAATTATGAAGAAGTCCATGCCTTCGTTGTTTCTGGGGGTTAGTGAGTCTAGCCTGCATTGTGAAACTTGTGCTTTGGCTAAGAGTCATAGGTATAGTTATCCTTCGAGTTTTCATTCTAGTACTATGCCTTTTGAGTTAATTCATTCAGATGTATGGGGTCCTTCTAAACATTCTACCCTTTCTGGAATGCGATATTTTGTGTTATTCATTGATGACTTTACTCGATTATCTTGGGTGGTTTTACTTAAGTCCAAAGATTCTGTTTTCTCTGCTTTTACAGCATTCCATAAGCTTGTTCGTACTCAATATGATGCTCATGTTAAGGTCTTTCGTTCCGATAATGGGGGTGAGTTTGTCAATCATTATTTTCATGAATATTTCCAACACCATGGCATAATACATCAAACTTCATGTCCACAGACACCTGAGCAAAATGGGGTGTCTGAACGAAAAAATCGTCATCTTCTGGACATGGCTCGGTCTCTTCTACTTAGTGCTAACATGCCTAAGTATCTTTAGGGAGAGGCCGTCTTGTGTGCTTCTCATCTAATCAATCGTCTTCCGTCTGCCCCTCTTCAAGGTCGTGTCCCACTTGAGGTCCTGTCTAACTACGTTTCTATTCCATCTTCTAATACTCTTCCTGCTCGTGTCTTTGGTTGTATTGCTTATGTTCATCTGTATAAGAATCAGAGGTCAAAGTTGGATGCTAGAGCCCTTAAGTGTGTGTTTGTGGGGTAGTTTGTGGGGTATGGTTCTCATCAGAAAGGTTACAAATGTTATCATCCTCAATCCCAGAAGTTTTATGTCACCATGGATATTACGTTCAGTGAAGATGCATGTTATTTTTTCCCTCTTGTGACTCCTAGTCAGGGGAAGAAGTCTTGTTATTATGAAGATTTGTTTAGTGGGCAAGATGTGAGACTAGAATCTGAGTTCTCAAGGCTGGAGTGTTTGGGAACGGAACTTGAAAAAGAGGACAGTAGCCTACCGACCGGAGAAGAGAATTTGGGCAGTCAGCTACCGACCAGTCGACCGAATCAGTCCGACCGGTCTGCCGGAGAGGAAATTTGCGATTCTGTTTCTGATGAAATTCCTGATGCCGCTAATGCCGTTTTGAACAGTTCTTCTGTCTCTCCCTCTCCTTCAGCGGTCTCACCTGCTCAATCATCACCAGAGGTATGTTCTAATCCTTCTTTATCTAATACTCCTTTTGTGTCAGCTAGTGTTCCTTCTTCTGTGTCAGATATTGCTCCCACCAAAACTCTGCCTAGTCGTTCCACCCGTGGTCAGCCCCCGAAACACTATGAACCTACTCTAAGTGCAAAAGCTAAATACCCCGTTGCTAATTATGTGTCGACCCATAGGCTGTCTAAACCATATGTAGCCTTTGTGAATCAATTATCTTCTGTGTCTCTCCCTAGTAAAGTGCATGATGCAATGAGGGATGAGAAGTGGATGCAAGCAATGACAGTCGAAATGGATGCTCTTGAGAAGAATTGTACATGGGAGTTAATATCATTACCACCCGGGAAGAAGACAGTTGGTTGTCTGTGGGTGTATACCGTAAAACATAATTCGGATGGATCGGTGGACAGGTACAAGGCAAGACTAGTGGCTAAAGGCTATACTCAGAAGTATGGCGTGGATTATGATGAGACATTTGCTCCAATGGCCAAAATTAACACAATTCGGGTACTTCTTTCGTTAGCTGCTAATCTTGATTGGCAGTTACAATAGTTTGATGTTAAGAATGCATTCTTGCATGGTGATCTGCATGAAGAGGTTTATATGGATTTGCCTCCTGGATATGGTACTTCTACTGGAGAGCAGGTGGTGTGCAAATTGAAAAAATCTTTTTATGGTTTGAAGCAGTCTCCCAGAGCTTGGTTTGGCAGGTTCACCAAGTTCATGAAGAAAATTGGGTACCGGCAGAGCAATTCAGATCACATCTTGTTCCTTAAACATCGGTCTGGTAAAGTGACTGCCTTGATTATTTATGTTGATGACATGGTTGTGACAGGTGATGACTTTGAGGAGATTCAAAGGTTACAAGGTCAGTTATCTTCTGAATTTGAGATGAAAGTTTTGGGTAATTTGAAATATTTCTTGGGAATTGAAGTTGCTCGTGGAAATGATTGTATTATGTTGAGTCAGAGGAAGTATGTTCTCGACTTGCTGGCAGAAACAGGTATGCTTGACTGTCAACCTGTTGATACTCCTATTAAGCAGAACCATCGGTTAGCAGAGTATTTGGATCAAGTGCCTACGAATAAAGCAAGATACCAGAGGTTAGTTGGCCGGTTGATTTATTTATCCCACACTAGACCAGATTTAGCCTATGCAGTTAGTGTGGTAAGTCAGTTTATGCATAATCCCAGTAAGACTCATATGGATGCTGTATTTCGTATTTTGCGGTATTTAAAGTCTGCTCCAGGGAAGGGATTACTCTTTTCAAAACACAGTCACTTGGATGTTTTCGGGTACATAGACGCGGATTGGGCAGGTAATATTACAGACCGCAGGTCTACTTCGGGCTACTTCACGTTTGTGGGTGGTAACTTGGTTACTTGGAAGAGCAAGAAACAGAAGGTGGTGGCTCGTTCTAGTGCAGAAGCAGAGTATAGAGAAATGGCCCGAGGATTGTGTGAGATGTTGTGGTTGAGAAATTTGTTGAGGGATTTGGGGTTCAGGCAGAAAAAGGCTATGCCACTTTATTGTGATAATAAGGCTGCAATTGAAATTGCTCACAATTCTGTTCAACATGATCGCACGAAGCATGTAGAGGTAGATCGACACTTCATTAAAGAGAAGCTGGATGGACAGGTCATTATGTTTCCCTTCGTTCCTACTGAAGAACAATTGGCAGATATTCATACAAAGGCTCTCTCGAGTAAAGCTTTCTGTGACTCACTTGACAAGTTGGGCATCCGTGATCTACATGCACCAACTTGAGGGGGAGTATTGGCGTGAGTCATGCCATGTAATTAGGATTGTGAATATTGTGTATTATTAGGATTATTCTGTTGTAATTAGTTTCCTAATAGGTCTTGGTGTATCTTGTATATATACTCCGTTCTTGGAGAATGTAAAAAACACATCAGAAAATCCCAAATCTCTTGTTCCTTTGTTCTTTCTGACTTGTTTGACATCTCGGCTTCCAGTTGTTTGTGTTCAAGAATCGTTTTAAAACTGTCATCCAGAAGATATATACTGTCATTGATCAAGAAGTTTAAGTAATTCAAATATACGCCCTTCTCCTCTTCCTTAGCAACCTTTTTCCAAGCATTTCGATGACTAGGTACTTGCCACAGATACTCAAGAAGCTTAGCAATTTTGTGCCGGATGTTAAACTTGTCATAGAACTGTGTGTGAGAGCCAGTGAACTCAATATCCACATATAGTTTCAAGAGATTCCTTAAAAGATACTCAAGAGACAGTTTGTGCCCTTCGAACAGGGTTGAAGGAGCAGCAGATGGTCGACTTCCATGCGGCATCAAGCAGTTGAGGACTTCAACCATCTTTGATCTTAGATAAGGGTTCCTGATATATTCCGGACTTGCCATGAAAATTATTATAAAGTTCATAAAATCATCCAACAAGATCCCACTAAATGCTTTTGGAATCCGGGAAGCAAATAAAAGCAACTCCATGGCATCTTCCACAAAATGCTCTGGCATAGATGCAAATTCTAGGGGGCAAGTTGACGGCAGAGGCATTTTAAATGCACCAACCAAGCCACCTAGCCACACCACCATCAACCGGTAGAAAGAAATCGCCTGCTGTACAAGTGGTTTATCCCTTACTATCTGAGCTTCGTAGCAATGCCTTTCCTGTTCTAACAACTTTATTTCTTTCTCAAGCTGAGCTATATTAGTGTTCAAGTGTGGAGAACTCCGGTCTATCATGGCTTTAAGTGCTTCTTTAGACCTGCGAATGTTCTATACTAAATGTTTGTAGTCAGAAAATGCTTTCAATCAACCCAGATTGAGCACCCTCGCAGTCATGAAGAAGCACACACAATTAAAAGAATATTTAGCGCTCCTCATGTTATATTTACTAATCCATTCAGTAACTTCCTCAGATGTTGCATGTCGAGCCGTCAAACCTCTCAACTCCAGACGGATACCTGAGAACACATATTTCGGATAAATTTTTTCTCTTTTGGTTAAGTTTGGATCTAAAAGCGGCCCACAAAGCCGAAGCATGACAGCACTAAGATTGACAAACATCCCCGAACTTGCGCAAGAAAGAGGATCCACTTGCATATGTGCTCTTGAAGAGTTCTTGTTAATAACCACAGCAAGATACTCGAGAACTTTCTCGCGGGTGTCCGGATTTTTCAGTAGCGTGAGGAGAACTTGTGCGAGGCCATCATATAAATTGTTCATTACTGTCTTAATCGTCACGTACGAAGACTTATCAGCTGTGTTAGACCCTTCTGAAAAGAACTCATTCACAGAAAAAGGATGGTCAAACAGGTCACTGACATGAAAGAAAGGACCTAAAATACTTGTCTTCTCAATACCATGGCCATTCAAGACTCCTTTGGGAATCCACCTTGGGTGATTCACAAGAGACTTGGCACCAGCTGGGAAACTAACCAAAAACAACAGAGCCCTCAATGGCTGCTGAAAGTTTCCGAGTGCCGAAACATTTTGCAGTCTCCATAAGTTCTTCATACAAACCCTTCAAAATGGGGTCCAACATATCAAAATCTGAGTCACGAAAGAACTCATCCAAAAACCCAGGTGGGCTACTACTGCTTCCTCCAAATCCATCCACTGAACTTGCAACCTCTGAGAAAATCAACGGCAACAAAGGGGACGCACGCTTTGAGTTATTTGAATTCCCACCTGGATTAGGAAACGCTTCCGGGTTCCCCAAGTGAATCCTACCATACGAAACCGACAGCTTCTTGGCTTGCCTAATAACAGGCTCCATCTAAGACCTCAAATCCTTATGTTTCACAGAAGTAATCTTCTTACACTCATCATGGGCACGTTTGTAGCAGCCAACTAGGTACTGAAAAGGTGGTTCGACAGAGCCGAAATTACCCATGAGCCGATCGATTAGGATCGACTCCATGAGGTCCATACTGAGCCTCATCTCCTTGCCTACGCTGAGAATCTCTGCAGCCGTCATATCCAAGTAGACGATTCGAGAATTGGGTTCGGAGGGCTGGGTGAGTGATACAAGAAAGATTTTCTGCAGGATTATGTCCTCCAACTCCTCCTTGGACGTTTGGGGTTTTGGGATCGCCATAAAATCTATTGGGAATGTAAAGCTAAAGTTTGTTCAGAGTGGAGGTGATCGTTGTGTAAAGATAGCACGTAGTTCAAGTGATGTTTGATGTGGGAGGGGAGGACAGAGTATATATATCACGACTATAGAGTTCATTTACAAATTCTGTAGGATATAGGAGTAGGAAAACCCTCTCCTAGGCTACTTGGGTAAGAATATCAGATTAAATCTTAAGTTGGAAAATTCTTATCCCTCGAGATCAAATATATAATTCAAATCGATTAAATCCTAATCCCTCGTCTAGGAAAATTATGATCGTAAATTTTGAACTTCAAGACCACCAGTATCTTTCTTGTCCTTGAAGAAGGCAAGAAACCTTGTAGCTTATGGACCAAAAAAAAACGCTGAAAAACACCATCAAAGAAGATTCCGCCTTGGTCAATGGTTGGAGTGTACGATTGACTACCTCTGTCTATGTACACCTCACTGCTTAAAAAGGCTCGTTTTCTCTCAGTTAAATCATAGACATAATCATGCAAAATGTCGGCTGAATTTTCATGTAAATTGAGTAAGTGACAGTTTCACTAACTTACTATTAATTACGAGAAGCGTCAGTTTAGATGTATCCACTCCAAAATCACTCATACTTACAACCAAGTATGTTATTTGTGCTTGTGCTTGCCAATTAATTGTATCAGAAGACTTGTATGATCTTACGTAATTACGATTCATATTGTGTACAAGTTAACTCAATTACCATATAAATTAAGTACGTAGTTAAGCCAAAGTTCTCTTATTTCTAAATCAAATGTATTACTCACACTACTTCAAAAAACAAAACACATAACAATTGTTATCATACGATGCTAGACAGTTTTTTTTGTCTGAATGATTTTGATTTATTGGGACGACACTTTTAAAATATCCTTCTAATATGAATTCAATCAAAATCTATTTTTATACTAGACTTATGAATTAGTTGAAAAGACGTTTATAGATAGTATGAAAGGGCTTGGTGCTCGTTGTTCACCATTTGCAGTTACACATGGGTGAGCTAGCCCTTGGTGCCATGACGACTAATAGAGAGGTATCAAGGATGACCGGAATGGAATGCCGATTTGGTCTTGGGCGGCATAGTGGTCCACCACTTGCTACCGACGTAAGAAGGGTGAAAAGTGATCATACGAAACTAGTAACAAATATACATATGCTAGTGAAAGAAAAAAAGCTAAATTCTTTCTTCATAAATACTAGTTAACAAAACTCTTGCATCAAAAAATTTGTGTCCAATCTCATATAGAAGGCTTTTTCATTACATTGTGCCAACTATAGTTAGTAAAATGTGGGATGTGTACATATTGTTTTCATTTAATAGTTCATTGAAAAGTTTGGCATAGTATTTTTAATTAACTAATTAATTAATTTTAAATTCTAAAATATTAATTCAGATTCATTTTTGTTCAATAAAATGTACAAAATACAGAAAAAACGTAAAAAAATGATGTGTAATACTTTTGGACTCAACATTACAAGAAATTTAATAAATCCCTTTCAAAAGTGCGAAGCACAAATATCTTAGAAAAAAAAACGTCTATTCGCATTTTAAATTAGAAGGTATTAACATAGGTGGCAACTGATAACAAACAAAAATTTCGCTTGCTGTCATGGTTAAAATTAAATTACATGCCCTAATCAGGTTTACGAGCCCTAACCATGGTTAACTTACAACTGAGTGTTAACTGACGTCCCAGCCAATTTGCTTACTCTATAAAAACCCGGACTACTCCACCCTTGGCCTCCATCCCATTGAGGATCTGCCATGGATTCCCTATGGAATTTCCTTGTCAACAGTCCTGAAATTGCTGTTCCCACTCCTTGGGAACGATGTATTGATCTCATGGTTGGCCTCTCTCTCTGCTGTTTTTCTCTATCGATCTATAATTTTCATTTTGATTTCATGATCATGATCATGATCTTTATATATACATCCAGTATCTGTGAGTAATATGGATCTAATTTATGTAATGTGTTTGGTGCAGACACAGATTGTGTTCTACCAGAACACAACCAATGGAACTATGGTAATAGATTTGAGGCCTCGGGTGAATCGAGGGGAGGTTTACACAGCCACAACACCCTTTGGCAACAGCTAGCAACTACGTACACTTGAAGTTGGCCACCATTGATTCCAAGGTGTCCCAATCGCTATGGTCATGATAGTCCCATTTTGCTCTTTTTACATTGCAGCTGCACAGCCCCCGCCACCGCGTATCTCGTCATCCCCAAACTACCCTTTCGCTGCCCCTTATGTGGCCGCTTCTGGTTCCTTATTTAATAAGTTAGGACTGCATGTAGCAGATTCCTTAAAGTATGATTATGTACTAGTTATCTGCAAATAATGTCCCAGTGTAAAATAATTGCAATCGAGTTATCTAGTGTCATGAATATGTGATTGGCTGCAGGGAGCGATTTCAGGATTCAATTGTTGTTCAGGCTAATTAGAAGTGCATAATTTTTTTTTTTTTTAAGGTTTGGAACCCAGTGGAAAGTTCATCCTCACGCATTTATTATTTTCAATCAAAACATACAACAGAGGGGACATAAAACCAAACTCCGTAAATTAAAAACTACAAGCATACATTTGTTGTCAAATAACAATAAATTAACTAAATCGTACCCTCCGAGACCCACTCACTTCAAACTCAGCAATCACAGAATTATTATCAATGCTATTGGCAAATTCTTTTTCGATGTAGAGAACCATCAAATCATTAAAAAAACTCATCTTCCTTCTTATTTCGAAATTTGTTTTTTATGATGGTCATAGATGAAAATGCTCTCTCTGTTGTTGCTGTAGAAACTGACAGAGTTAGCACAAGACAAATCAATCTATAAATCATAGGAAAGAATGCTGACTTTCTTGATTCAACTAACCGCCAACACAAATCAGACACAGTAGTTGTGTTGGCAAATCTTGGATCCTTCTGAATATCTGCTAGAAAATACACACACTCCATATCTAGAGCAAGCATATCATATGATGTAAAATAATGAGAATAAAACTTCAAAGCAAGATTGCAAACATCTTCACATTTAAATGATCAAAAATTATCACGTGGATCTAATATAGCATTAAAAATAAGGAGCTCAAACGAATTATCTACAAATCTACTATCCAACTTTGCCAACTGATAGTCTGTCACAGCATTAAGTGTATATATTGACCCGATAATAATGCTCATTTGTAATATTTTGTTCACAAGCCCTTGTATTTTTCTTGTAAGGAGCAAACATATCTGGCATAATAATATCATACTGACAATAAAATGATTCAACCCTCATAATCAAATCATCCCAACCATCTTCTCTCATATCTTGAAGTTTAGATTTTGTTATTGAAAGAAAATTGAGAGCATTGAACATGTCTATGGCTTTTTTTTGCAATGACTGACAAAGAAAATAAGTAATCTTCATGACATCATGCATCAAAAGCAAGCAAAACACAAAATCAAAACGCTTCATTGCATTACCTGCACTCTTTGCTTCTCCTTGTACTTTATTTGGTCTATTTGCAACCAAATCTGCAAGAGTTGTTTGGGTAGCTCTTGTAAACCATGACAAAAGATTTTTGTACCTCTTGGGTTTCCGGTGATCTGTCATTATATTCAATACCTATAATATTATATAGATACCACCATTAGAATTGTACAACTATAACTAATTATACATTACTATTAGTTACTAACTAGTAGCAGACTTTAATGTCTAATGGATTTAATATGTGCCTCTGTCACGCCCCGAATTTTAGAATAAAAATTCAAAATCCGAAGCATGAATTACTACAACTTAAAATAGTTATCCTGAAAATTTCTTTTCTTAACACCCTCACCACACGAAATAAAATCAAAACCGAATTTAGTCTCGGTTAATTATTACAACTCAAATACAAAATGAATTGTAAAGCTCTAAATGAGCATACACACCTCACAACTCAATGAAATAAAAATAACTGATGTAACACCTAAGCAGCTCGGTCACCTCCATGGTTATCCTGACCTGCAGGAATATCCGCTAGACCATTTGAATAGTGTACCGGGATTGCAACAATACAAAACCCGGTAAGCTTATGAAAGCTCGTATGAGTAAGAGAAAGAACAGTTGCTTAATTAAATCATATTTATTTCTACCCAAGTGAACACACAACAATTTCTACATCCATAAGAAAACAATACTCTCAATCAATCAACAACTCAACACCAAAACCCCAATTTACATCTTTCTTCACAAAACCCAACATCGTATTTATAAAAATACTGTATTTGACAGACTAGAGCTCTAACTGAATCGTAGCCCGTCACCTGGCCTAGGTTATGGCATCCGACATATTTATTTTTATCGTATTTCATCAATATGTATACTTATATACATATTTAGAACGTCCGATAATTGTACATACTCAACCAATCGTATCCCATCATCCACCTAGGATTAGAGCATCCGATTCCCCCATACCAGTCACTACGTTGACCCTCAATCCACAATAAGTACAACAGTATGTTTTCACATAATCAAATCAACTCATCCAACATACATAATATTATTATGAAATTAAAGCATTTGAAATACAATCCAAATCATCATTCCAACTCAATCATATCATCACTCAAAATCATACCAATCAATATATATATTCCACGTAAATATATATATATATACAAGTAATCATCCACTCAGGAATGATCACTAATACCATCTATTGTTCACACAAGAAAATAGTGAAATTCATTTGTATAGTTAAAATTCATTTTACTTACCTATGAACCGTAGTTGATCAAGTCTATATGATTTTAAAAACAAATATTTAATCCACAAATATTTTCAACACAATTACAAAAATATATAATTTAAGTACTCGGTTCGTAATATGAACCACGTGAGTTTTACTCACCTCGAAATTCCCGCTGCGTCTTCAGATAAAATATAACTCACAATAATTCAAATGCTCGTCAACTCAAGCCGTCAAATACCTAATCAAGTACGGTCTTTACTTAGCAACGAAGCACAAAATAAACCTAAATAATGATCCAACGGTCGGATTTTAAAATAAAGACAATCCAACGGTCAGATTCTAAAATAAAGACGATCCAATGGTCGGATCGAATTTAAACGATGATCCAACGGTTAGATCCTCACGGATCACCCTTGGAAACATCCTATCAAAAGTATATGAAAATCCAACTGACGGATCTTCACTAATCACCTCTCAAATCACTGTTTTACAATTATACGAAGATCCAACGGTCGGATCTTCGCCTGTGACCACACAAAGTCATCGGGACAGTCATATGAACATCATATTAAAATTTGAAGTAAAACCGATGGTCTGATCTCCGTAAATCATAAACCTAAGGTAAACTGTAAAACCGTAAATAGTAACGTCAAAACTTAAATTGACTATTTATCAACGTTTTCTAACATGACCATGTTATATATCAAAACGCTCGTATGGATGCATAGATCATCGTCTAGATAATATAAACTCAAAATTTGGTTCGACGCGCCGCCACACACGGTGGTCAATGACGGTCAACTACCTCAGATGCAAAAGTCGTCAACTACAAACTTCTTCAAAATGAAATTGTGAACAACTTTAATACCTGTCTTTTTCGGAGATGAGGTCTAGATCGTCCTAGATCTGGCTTTGAAGTTGGATTAATCTCGGCCCTCTGATCAGTTTCCAGATTGAATCAAGGACGTCGAAACCTTCAACTCTTGATCTACCACTCTACACTCAAAATCGTGATGCAAGCCACATATGGGGATGATCAGGAGGAATAACACGTCACGAAAATGGGGAGGATCTGCCCATGCAAAGCCGGCACCGCCGAGATCCGACCGGGTCGAGCGTTTGGGGTTGGGCTACTCCGATCTCCTGCTTATGGCGAGCGAGGGTGGCAACGAGGTCGACAGGGAGGCAGGCGACGTCGATCTGAGCTGCCTCGCGGTGGTTTCGTCGTCGTTAGACATCGGACAGTGCCGGTGCAGTCGGGTTGGGTCACGCGGGTCCGGGTCGGATCGGTTGACTTTCTTCTATTCTTCGGGCTTCAGCCGAGAGAGAAGAGAGAGAGAAAATTTGATAATTTTTTTGGTTTTCTGAAATTTTCAAAAAAAAATCCTATATTTATAGAAAAATTCTGATTTTCAAATATTCATAACTTATTCATACGAACTCCGAATAATGCGTTCCACATATGCATGAGATCGTATCGACGAGCTCTATGACTTTCATGAATGAAGTTTTCCCAAATTCTGAACGTATAAAAAATCAATTTTCACAACCCCCTAAATAACGTTCGTTTTCGAAAGTAAAATCATTCAAAACCAACTCTCTCAAACCATGACATTCCAATAAATCTCAAATATCATAATTCAATCAATACAACAATTATTGAATTACATAAATTTATTATATGAAAATTCGGGTCTTCACAGCCTCCTTAACATATATATGATAACATATATATAATTCTAATGGGTTTGTGAAAAAATATAAAGTTAGTAACACTAACTAGATGGACAGGGCATCAACATCAATCTCAGTATTATGCATAAACCCAGATACTATCACCAAAACTCTCAAATAAAAACTCTCCAATCTGCAACACAAAATGCACATCTATAAATAAATCACAACATAATCAGAAGCCAAAGAAAGCATCAAGAAATCCCAAAGCCCAACAAAATTACAAAAGCTCATTCACTTATTGTTACTTAATTTTTTTTTTTTAGCCAATAATTTATCATCAAACACATCAATTACAATCATCAATTCATCAATTCTAAGTCGGTAATTCTAACTAAAAATAGTTAAAATACAATCAATCAATCAGTCATCAATTCATCAAAGCCTCATAGGCTATCCACCGACTGACCGAGTCACAGAAAGCGGAGAGTCCGACACCGACCAGGCGACCATGATCAAGAATTCAAGATCCTCACTTCCTCAGTTCGGCAGTTCCTCACTCCTCAGCGGAGAGTCCGAGACCGACCAGGCGACCATGGAATCTCTGTCTCTCTGTCTCTGTCTTTGTCTCTCTCCGCCACTGGTAGCACCGTAGCAAACGGAATCGGCAACGGTATTATGGCGAGACTCTCGATCTGGGCCGACTGGGCGAGACTGCGAGAGAAGATCTGGGAATCTAGTAAAAATAGAGCAAGAAGAACTAAGAAGAACTGACTCACAGACTCACAGAGATGTTAAGATGTATTAAAAATTCAAAACAGGGGAGATCGATAGAGCTTCATACCTCGTTTATGAGAAGGAGAAAGGTGTGAACTGCTGTGACTGTGAGTATGTGACTGTGTGAGGCACTGAGGGTCTGAGGCTGCGAGCGGTGAGGAGCTGCTGTGATGTATAATTTTTTCTTTTTTCTTTGGGCTGGGTATGGGCTGAAAGGTAGAGATATATATATACCTAAGGATTTTTAGCCCAAAATCTTGTCTAGGCTCAAACCCATAGAGCCTTCTATGTCGGTCCGCCCCTGATTGGCTGTTCTGATTTGGGATGTATAAATAATATTTTTCTTGTTTACATGGCTGAAGTCTGAACTCTATAGTTGCATTAGGGCTAAAGCGTAAACCTTTCTCGAGCTACGTTCATCAGTCAATTCCTTCTCCTTCTTTGAAATCAATAACATGTAAAATATCACTGAAAAAGAAAAAATATAAATTGCAAAAGAAGGATGATGTGATGTTTTCTGCTTGTGCTCAACATGTTAGTGCTAAGCTTGTTTTTGATGCTATTTACGATCTCTTTTTATTTCATTTTTCTTTTACTTTTCAAAGTTGAGTTTTCTTTTCTACAAGACAAATTCAATTCATCTGGCAATATTTTTATTTTAAGCATTTTTTTTTGCTAATTACTTTTTTTTTCCCTTTTTTTTCTTTACTAATTTGAGTTTTATCTTACTTTTTTTTTCTAGAGTCCCCATACGTACAAATACATGTATAATATCAATTTACATTGCATATATATCTGTCCCAATTTCCATTTCTCATTCACTTTTGACGTTGTTGCATGCATATCTGACCCATTTTTCCGAATTAAGTTGATGCATGACATTAATTACATGAAATGAAAAATAAATGACATAAATGTAAATATAAACTTTGTTAGAAAATTGAATACAAAAAAATGCAATATCCAATTAATTGCTACCTACCCCTTCAGTAATTTTCTTTCCTACTGTTGCTATTTTATTTGGAGCTGATGACATCATATCTAAAGCTAGACATAAAGTGAGATTGGTGGGAAGTGGCTACTTGTTGACCCCTGTAATTTGGATTCAAATTATTGTATAAATTTAGCCAACGGTGTCTTTCGAAGCGAGGTCAAGCATACCAAAAAGTGTGATGCACTTTTTCAACCTAATTGAAATCAATCCCCGAATTTTCTGACAAAAAAAAAAAGTCGAGTTTTGTCCAAAATCATGATTTTTCACCAAAAACTATGGAATAGCACACAGTTCTTTTTTACCCAAAATCACATGTTTTTATTTTCTCACTAAAATTTCTGACTCCTAAATCATGATTTTTAACCAATTTCAGAACTGACAAAACTAAAAAGACTAGACCAGATTTTTCTTTTAAGATTTTTCAAACTCGAAAAAATCAAAAAATAATTTAAAAAAATTGGATTAAGATTTTTGCATTTCATCACTTGGAGTAACCCCTAGAAATAATGTTTTACCAATGTTCAATGGTAAGATAATGAAACCTGACAATTTTAATGAAAATATGGTGTTAACACATATGATAGAATGACATTAGTGTCAAACCCTATCAACACCATTTTTTTATTAAAAATCTTCATGTTTCATAATCTCACAATTTTTTTCAACATGATTTTTGATCTACTTCCAAGCAATGGACCGTAATAATCTCAACCTGAATTTTTTTTATTTGGTGATTTTCTCAATTGTTCGATTTTAGAAAATTCTAAACAGAAATTGGGTTGAGATTTGAGTTTCGTTCGTTTTAACATTATTTAAAAGGGAAATTGGTCCAAATGGTACATGAACTATGGATCGTTATAAATTTCAGTACCTAAAGTTTTGAAAATGTCAGAACAGTATTTGAGATTTTGACCCCAACCGAAAATTGGTATCTAAAGCCGTTAGCTCCACTACGGAAGTTGCCATGTGACATATTTTGATCATAAAATGACCAATTTACCCTTTATGATGACTTGAGGATGATTGTGCACAACATAAGATGAAGAATGGCTTGACTTAGGGACTTTTGGTGGGGGTTCATGAATTCGTCAACAACCTTTGTAGACTTTTTCGTGGTGGATCCAAATCTCTTTTCCAAATTGAGAAGTCTTCCTCTTTGCCTTCAACTCTTCTCTTTTCGTCTCTATCCCTGACCCTTTTCTCCGGCGAAGATGGATATGAAGTTGGTGAAGCTTTTGGATCAAGGTGTCATAATGGCCACCAGGTTTCACTCCAATTGTGACGAGACTTGCCCCGAGTTTCACCCTGAAATCCGAGTGGCCATGTGGAGCCCACCTTAGGAATAACTCTACCTAAAATTCGGTAGAGTCACCCTAAAAACATACCAGTCCGGCTGGTTAAGATAAATATAACTTGCCCTGCTGGTCAAGTAACAGTAGAATAAGGGAAAGAAGAAATCACCATACAACAAAGAGTCTCCCAGACTCAGATCGGAGCCTCCCAGGCTCTATCCTCACACACCAAGTGAGGAGAAGCCTCGACTGCAACTCACGTAAGTAGGAGAACTAAAATAAAGCAACCCAAGTATGGTAAAGGAAAACGTTCGAAAACCAGTAAATCCATAAAGCTTCCCCAAATCTCGCAAAAGAAAACACCAGTACGATTCCCAACCATACTAGGAGAATCTCATGAGAAATAACAAATAAGCGAGATCAAATATTAAATCATAAATAAAAAACAAAACCAAATTCAAAATCATTGCTAAGGAATTCCCAATGCTAAAACCGAAAGTCGATAAATAAACAAGAAATATAATTCCATCGAAAATCTCATTTTGAAAATCTTTTAGAAATCTCAAAATAGACGAATAGATATATATTTAATTCTGGAAATCACATCAGAGAATAATTCGTCGAAAATTGTCATAAATCATAAATTCAAATCCGAGCATCTCACACTCAGAAAATCATGACGGAAATCCAATAAATGCCAACTTGTAATCCAGACCAAATAATGTCCGAAACCAAGATCAAATGCTCGATAAAAGAAGCGACAATTAAATAGATCATAACTTCAAAAATAATAGCATGCATCATTTAAAATCGAAGTCCACTTACAGTATACAGCTAATGTGGCACCCAAGTGCAAGAATTCTCGTCGAGCGATGGGTCAATACCTGGTCCTGTACAAAATTATATTCCGTAAATAACAATTCGACAATTAAATGCGATTTTAAAACAAAACCCGAAAACCCCTCGTAAACCAACATCTCCATTTCTTCTCGGATTCATCCCAAACTTCACCACTAAGACCCATTTGTCAATTTAAAGGTCCTACGCAGAACTGAGAGAAATTCAACGATCGGATTCTCGTAAATCGATAACCGAACTCCACACATCGGAAAAATCACAATCGATACTAAATGTGAAGACCCAGATTTTCATACAATAAATTTATGTAATTCAATAATTGTTATATTAATTGAATTATGATATTTGAGATTATTTAGATTGTCGTGGGTTGAGAAAATTAGTTTCGAATGATTTTATTTTCGAAAACGAACATTATTTAGGGGTCGTGAAAATCGACTTTTTATACTTTCAAAATTTGGGAAAACTTCCTTCATGAAAGTTGTAGAGCTCGTCGATACGAGTCCGTGCATATGTGGAACGTATTATTCGGAGTTCGTATGAATAAGTTATGAATATTTGAAAATCGGAATTTTTCTATAAATAGTGGAAAAAATCTGAGTTTGTCATTAAGGACGAAAAAATTCATTTTTTGCACATCAGCCCCCCGTCTCTCTCTCTCGGCTTGGTCACTGTGCTTGCAGACCCGCCGACCCGACCTGACTAGAAGTCGGCCTTCCCGGCCGCGCCACGGCCGGACCCGGCCCCCATCCGCTTCGCCGCCTCGCGCCCAGTCGATCCCCGCCGTCGCCTCACCCAGCCGCCGCTCCTAGGCTTAGATCGAAGCCTCTATCCAAAGCCCAAACCCGACAACAGCCGGAAAACCATTTTTCCGGCGGTGCACGGGCCGATCAATCCCATTTTAGTGACGTGCTCTTCCTCCTGATCATCCTCATATGTGGCTTGCATCACGATTTTGAGTGTAGAGTGGTAGATCAAGAGTTGAAGATTTCGACGTCCCTGATTCGATCTGGAGACTGATCAGAGGGCCGAGATTAATCCAACTTCAAAGCCCGATCTAGGACGATCTAGACCTCATCTCCGAAAAAGTCATGTATTAAAGTTGTTCACAATTTCATTTTGAAGAAGTTTGTAGTTGACGACTTTTGCATCGGAGGTGGTTGACCGGCGTTAACCACGGTCTGACCGCCGCGTGTGGCGGCGCGTCGGACCAAATTTTGAGTTTTTATTATCTGGACGATGATCTATGCATCCATACGAGCGTTTTGATATATAACTTGGTCATGTTAGAAAAAGTTGATAAATAGTCAATTTCTGTTTTGACGTTACTATTTACGGTTTTACAATTTACCTTCGGTTTGAGATTTACGGAGATCAGACCATCGGTTTTACTTCAAATTTTAATATGATGTTCATATGACTGTCCCGATGACTTGGTGTGGTCACGGGCAAAGATCCGACCATTGGATCTTCGTATAATTGTAAAATAGTGATTCGGGAGGCGATTAGTGAAGATCCGTCCATCAGATTTTCGTATAATTTTGATAGGATGTTTCCAAGGGCGATCCGTGAGGATCTAACTGTTGGATCATCATTTAAATTCAATCCGACCGTCGGATTGTCTTTATTTTAGAATCCAACCGTTGGATTGTCGTTATTTTGAAATCCGACCGTTGGATCATCATTTAGGTTTATTTCGTGCTTCGTTGCTAAGTAAAGACCATACTTGATTAGGTACTTGACGGCTTGAGTTGACGAGCATTTGGATTATTGTGAGTTATATTTATTGAAGACGCAGCAGGAATTTCGAGGTGAGTAAATCTCACGTGGTTCATATTAGGAACCGAGTACTTAAATTAATTATTTTTAGTAATTGTGTGAAAAATATTTGTGGATTAAATATTTGTTTTTAAAATCACATGGACTTGATCACTACGGTCCATAGGTAAGTAAAATGAATTTTAATTATACAAATGAATTTCATGAATTTTCTTGTGTGAACTATAGATGGTATTAGTGGTCATTCCTGAGTGAATGATTACATATATGTATATATTTACGTGGAATATATATATACATTGATTGGCGTGATTTTGAATGACGATATGATTGAGTTAGAATGATGATTTGGATTATATTCAAATGCTTTAATTTCATGATAATATCATATATGTTGGTTGAGTTGATTTATTTATGTGAAAACATACGGTTGTACATATTGTGGATTTAGGGTCAACGTAGTGACCAGTATGGGGTAATCGGACGCTCTAATCCAAGGTGGATGATGGGATACGATTGGTTGAGTATGTACAATTATCGGACGTTCTAAATATGTATATAAATATACATATTGATGAAATGCGATAAAGATAAATATGTCGGATGCCATAACCTAGGCCAGGTGACAGGCTACGATTCAGTTAGAGCTCTAGTCTGTAGAATACCGTATTTTTATAAATACGATGATGGGGTGTTGTGGAGAAAGATGTGAGTTAGGGTTTGGTGTTGAGTTGTTGAGTGATTGTGATTGTTGGTTTTTGTGGTTGTAGAATTGTTGCATGTTGACTTAGGTAGAAATAAATGTGATTAAATCAAGCAACCGTTCTTTCTTTTACTCATACAAGTTTTCATAAGCTTACCGGATTTTGTATTGTTGCAATCTCGGTACACTATTCAAATGGTGTAGCGAATATTCCTGCAGGTCAGGATAACTAGGGAGGTGACCGAGCTGCTTAGGTGTTACAGCAGTTATATTTTATTTCTTTGAGTTGTGAGGTGTGTATGCTCATTTAGAGCTTTACAAAATATTGTGTATTTGAGTTGTAATAATTAACCGAGACTAAATTCGGTTTCGATTTTAATTTGTGTGGTGAGGTTGTTAAGAAAAGAAATTTTCAGGATGATTATTTTGAGTTGTGGAAATTTTCATGTTTCGGATTTTGAATTTTATTCTAAAATTCGGGGCGTGACACTAAACCTTCTCCAATTTTTACAAAACACACACCAACATGCTCCGCAAGTTACAAGGAATGCAACCAATCAATTTAGGAGGCCAGAATCGGACCCCAAACCCCCCCCCACGCGCCCCTACGCGCCATGAAAAGTGACCACGCGCCGCCGGCCAACCCCCGAACCGGGTATCAACACCTATGCCAAAGTGTTCCTTACAACATCCCTAACAACTTTCTCAACTACAATATTGATCAATTTTAAGTCTAAATGCTAGAATTTACCTCGAAAGCAAAAGGGGGATTTTGAAACCGTAGAATTTCAATCCTTCGATTCATCCTATACACTTCAAATTGGACCAAGAGACTTTGAGGGATGGTTTTATGATCCAAGAGATCAAAGATCCAACAAGAATCATCGCCGGAGATAGCCGGAAAGTCAAGTTTTGACCAAAAACTCGGAGCAACGGCGTTGCCCTTTTTCTCCTCCTTGCTGCACTTTTCATGGCTCGAAACCAAGCCTTCAAACTGCCCCTGACTTGATGAGGATGACGAGAGCTTTCCAATGGTACTTGTGGTGTCAAAAACCGTCGTCGGACAGAGGAGAAATCGGAGGTCAAAAAATCACCAGAAAATCAAGGGGCGGGGAGAGAAAACTCGGGTGGTAGGCTTCCGGTAAATTTCTTCCTTTTATGTACAGTAACTTTAGTTTCCCGCTCATAACTTTCACATACGAACATCGATTTAAGCGTCTCACTTGTCCACAGACTCAGTTTAACGTTATCTACAACTTTTGTAAAGAAAATTTTCTCAAATAATGAACAAAACAAAAAGTCAACTTTTTGGTCCCTTAAAAGTTCGAAACAAGGCAAAAAGTGAAAGTAATTATCATTTATCATCTAAATGACTAGTAAATTGATAAATTGAGATACGAGACGTAACAAATTTCCCTCGGACTAGTCGCAAGTACTACCATCTCCGGCGCCCAACCACCACAAAGACAACCACCACCACCATCACCTCTTGACAAGTTTCTCAATTCTCATCTTCCCAGATGCTCCGTTCAATCCTGAGATGCTTAGCTCTTTCAGACCATAATTGGCCATCAACAACTCGCTGAAACCCACTGTTTCAATGTTCCCATCACTACATAAATTTGTTGTCTTTAACAGAAATTCAATACTTTATTGCGAAATATTTGTCATTTCTTTGGAAGCTAATGTGGGACTAGGCTTATAGCCATTCAATGAAGTTGAACAAAGTCCATTAGCACAACCTCTTCACCACTCAGAACTATTCCGATTTCAGTGCGATCAAGGCTATTCTCGACCTGGAACTAAAAGTTGTAAGGGAACCAATTGTTGCGGTTTTGATTGTGAATTTAATTGAGATGAGATTAGGTTCAATTGAGAATTTAAGAATTGGGAATTTGTTGACTAGGTGGTGGATGCATTGAAGCAAAATTACAAGTCTTATGGAGCTTTTCACGGCCATAAATGGGTATTGAGCAAGGGGCATTGTTCTTGATTGATTTCCCTTTCCAGATTTGTAGCAAAGGTGGTGGCTGAGGCGGTGAGCAGAGAGAGAGAGAGAGAGAGAGAGAGAGAGGAAAAATGCTTAGAGAAAAAAAAAATTTAATATGAAAAGGTGAAAATGCCCTTCAAAAATTGTCAGATGACAACTTCCGTAGCAGAGCTAACAGCTATAGGTACCAATTTTCGATCGGTGTCAGAACTTGGAAAATCAGATGCTCTAATCCTCGGTGCATAATGGGATACGATTGGTTGAGTATGTACTATTATCGGACGTTCTAAATATGTATATAAGTATACATATTGATGAAATAAGATAAAGATAAATATGTCGGATGCCATAACCTAGGCCAGGTGATGGGCTATGATTCAGTTTGAGCTCTAGTCTGTCATATACCGTATTTGTATAAATACGATATCGGGGTTTTGTGAAGAAATATGTGAATTAGGGTTTTGTGTTGATTTGTGATTTGGTGATTGTTGAGATTGTTGGTTTCTTGTGGACGTGGAAATTGTTGAGTGTTGACTTGGGTGAAAATAAATATGATTTAATTAAACAACCGTTCTTTCTTTTTACTCATACGAGCTTTCAAAAGCTTACCGGGTTTTGTGTTATTGCAATCCCGATACACTATTCAAATGGTGTAGCGGATATTCCTGCAGGTCAGGATAACCAGGAAGGTGACCGTGCTGTTTAGGTGTTGCAGCATTTATTTTTATTCCATTTGAGTTGTGAGATTTGTATGCTCATTTAGAGCTTAACAATTTATTTTGTCAGTGAGTTGTAATAATTAACCAAGACTAAATTCGGTTTTTGAAATTAAATTGTGTGGTGAGGTTGTTAAGGAAATGAAATTTTCAGGATGGTTATTTTGAGTTGTAGTAATTCATTTTTCGGATTTTGAATTTTTATTCTACAATTCGGGGTGTGACATACATAAAAGAGGCAGTAAACATCATAATTTAATATATATATATATATATATATATATATATATATATATATATAACTTTGCTCATGTGCAGATATCCGCACCTAAGAAAAAGGTGTGGATTTCCTGTTTTAACCCAATTTCCGATCATATTTTCACATCTTAGCTTTTCAGTTTTTAGATCCTAATGTATAGATCATCTCTGCAAAATTGCAGCCAATTTGACGATCGTTAAGACATCCAAAACTGCAATTTACACGAACGAACCGAAACCGTTCGTGTTAATTGTTGTAAATTACAGTTTTGAATGCCTTAACGACTCATCAATTTGGCTGAAATTTTGCAGAGATAATCTATATATTATGACCTAAAAACTGAACGGCTAATATGTGAAAATGTGATCGGAAAGTGGGTCAAAACCGGAAATCCGCACCTAAGCAAAAAGTGCGGACGTCCGCAACGGAGAAGCGCTGTATATATATATATATATATATATATATATATATATATATATATATATATATATATATTACCTTACTCAACATATTCAAACCACACCATTTCCTCAGGTGTAGGAGTGAATTCCAGGCCTTGAATGCTATCAGACTTTAGCCAATTTTGTAGGCAAATTAAGGCCTTTGCAGAGCTAGGATTAATGAACTCCGATGTGGATCAATCACTCTCTTACCAGTGCTGAAGCATGATTCAGATGCCACGGTGGAGACTTGAATTGCTAAAACATTCTTAGCAACTAATTGCAAATTAGGATACTTGCTTCCATTAAGCTTCCACCAAGTCAGTATCTCGAAATCAGTCCCTTTAGGAGGCTTTTCAATGGGGTCAAGTTGATATCTATCTACTTCATGGCCTACAACAATTGCATCACTTTATTCTCACTCCTATCCCAATCCACAAGAAGTTCAGCCATCTTCCCACTCACATTTTTGGAACGATAGCTGCTGCTGCCAGTAACTTGTTCCAACACTCTCAGCTGCCTTTTTGGCTACTTTGAGTACCAAATGTAGAAGCATACAAATCTGTTCATCCGGTCACCAAGTCCTTCACTTCTCCGGCTTTTTTCTTCACTGTTTCATCATCGAACAACAGCATTGTTTGGCAAACTCGTTGGAAGTTTAACAGCTTATACCTTGGATCCAAGACTAGAGCAACCAGCAGTAGCTGGTTACAGTGTCACGAATTTGAATTCATGTTTCGAATTTGAATTTATTATTCAAATTCGAAACATGAATAATAACAAATATAAATAACGTTCTTAATTTTTTTTTTCTCAGAAACCAACACGCCTCACACCACTCAATATTACATAAACCAAATCCTCAAGTTACTTATTATAGCACACTCTCACCAAATAAAATAGTAAAGCTCAATGAGCATAATAAACCTTACCATACAACGTTGTAAAACAATACTATCACTCTAAACCGCACGATCACCACCTAGTTCTCCTGATCTGTAGGATTATCCGCTACACCATTTGAATAGTGTATCGAGATTGCAACAACACAAAACCCGGTAAGCTTTTGAAAGCCCGTATAAGTAAATAGAAATAAAACAGTAAATCAACAGCTTTTTACCCAAAACAATCTCAACTCAAAAGAAAACATTCAACCTCAATTTCAAAAGTGTATTCATGATCACGAGTAATCCAACTCGCTGCTTTCATGTCATACTATGGCAGACATACTAGAACTCTAACTGATCGTATCCACTAACCCTGCCAAAGGCGTGGAGTTCCAATTTTTCTACCCACGATCACATTTGATCTACGATCCCCAACTCGTAAGTCTTTGGATCCACGGTATAAATACCAAAACATTTAAAGGAGTTGCACTGGACCCAAAATGTTATACGATACACGATACTTTTCAAAACATATATTTATTTCCATAAAATCTTTTTCACTTTAATCACAATATAAATAAGGAAATTAATGACATTTGGTTCGTAATATGAACCATGTGAGATTTACTCACCTCTTATCCAGCTGCGTCTTCTAAAAAGGCATAATCACGATAATCCAATCGCTCTTCAAATCCAACCGTTAAGTACCTAAACAAGTACCGTCTTTACATAGTAAACGAAACACAAAATAAACTGAAATGACGATCCAACGGTCGGATTCTAAATTAAAGACGATCCAACGGTCTGATTCCAAAATAAAGACGATCCAACGGTCGGATCGAATTTAAACAATGATCCAATGGTCAGATCCTCACGGATCACCCTTAGAAACATCCTATCAAATTATATGAAAATCCGACTGACGGATTCTCACGAATCGCCTCCCGAATCACTGTTTTACAATTATACGAAAATCCAACGGTCGTATCTTCGCCCGTGACCACAAAAAGTCATCGGGACAGTCATACGATCAACATATCAAAATTTGAAGCAAACCCGAATGTCAGATTCTGAAAAATCGCGAACCGAAGATAAACGTAAAAATGTTAAATAGTGTCATGAAAACTCAAATCATCCATTTATCAACTTTTTCTAAAATAACCTTATAATATATCAAAACGCTCGTGTGGATGCATAGATCATCGTCTAGATAATAAAAACTCAAATTACTGTCTGACGCACCTCCATACGCGGCAATCAGACGACAGTCAACCACCTCCGATGCAAAAGTTGTCAGCTACAAACTTCTTTAAAATGACAAGGTGAGTAATTTTCATACCTAGAGCTACGCAAGATTTGGTCTAGATCGTCCTAGAACAAGCTTTAAAGTTGGATTAATCTCGGCCCTCTGATCACGTTTCCAGATCCAACCAGAGTCGTCAATCTTCAATCCTTGATCTACCACTCTACACTCAAAATCGTGATACAAGCCTTATATGTGGATGATCAGGAAGAAGATGAGATCATGAAAATGGGGAGGATAGGCCGAGGTGATGTCGGAAAATGGGTTTTCCGGCCGGATCGGGGTTTAGCCTCAGGGAGGGGCTTCGATCCAGCTCCTAGGGCGACGGTGCAGCAGGGGGGGAAGACTGGGCGGCTCGGGGCGCATGCCTGGAGGGCTGGGTCGGCGGCGGTGAAGGCTGGTGGCGACATGTGGCGCTGAGTCGGGTCAACTGGTTGGGGGGGGCCGGCTGCACACGGGGGGGGGGGGGGGGGGAGAGAGAGAGAGAGAGAGCTGGGGGAAGAAAAAAAATGGAATTTTGGGAATTTTTTTTGGTTTCTGAAAATTCCATAAATTTTCTATATTTATAGAAAAAACTCAATTTTCAAATATTCGTAATAAATTCATATGAACTCCGAATATTACGTTCCGCATATAAACAAACTCATATCGATGAGATATACAACTTTCATGGAGGAAGTTTTTCCAAATTTTGAACGTATAAAAAGTCGATTTTCACGACCCCTAAATAATGTTCGTTTTCGAAAAGAAATCGATTCGAAACCGAGTTTCTCGTCCAACGACTCACAAAATACTCTCAATATTAATAATTCAATATCCGAACAATTATTAAATTACATAAATACAGTCATCTAAGGATCCAAAGTACTTCTTGTACTTGCTCCTCAGTTTTACTGCCATCCGAAACAGAACCTTTTTAGACTCACTTCCATTCGATGAATATGGTTGCATACACAAGTCCTCAATTTCTGATTCAATTGTGACCATGTGATGGAAGGCTTTAGGTGTAGTAGGGTGGTTTATTGCACTCACCCTCACTGTTACATCAATTAAAACCTTCAAAAACCTCACAAAAACACCAGCCTTATCCCAATTTGCTTCATTAGGTGGCCCTATCCTTTTCGTTGAGTTTCGTTGCCCTTGCTTCAACAAAAATCTCTTCATCCTCCTCATATTCTTCCTCATTCTCATCAAATTAACTCCTCCACTTCGAATCCTCCTCCTATGCCATCCTATCAAAACCCCCGTGTAAGCTACAATGTAGTATCCAACATGATGTAGGTGGAATTCCACCTTGGTGGAACATCTAAACCATAAACTTTATTGCTGTCCAGATTTTCATTTTCGACACAAACCTTAAAAGCATCAAGCCTAGATGGTGAGCTTCTAACATAGCGAACTGCGTTCCTAATGCTAGCAATAGACTTGTCCAAAGTATGCAAACCCAACTTAATGATCATGTTCACAATGTGAGCCAAGCACCTCACTTGTAGAAACTGCCCTCCTAATACTTGTTGCTAATAAAGATTTCACAATTTATTCCTAATGTAATCAATCGCCACCTTGTTGGCTGAGGCATTATCTACGCTAATGGTTAAAACCCTCTTGATTCCCCACTGCAGCAAAGAACACTCAAGAATCTTACCTATGGTATTTCCTTGATGGTTTGGAATTAGACAAAAGTTAAGCACCCTCTTGTGCATTCTCTATCCATTATATATAAAATGAGCTGTAATAACCATGTAGTTTATGTTTTGAACCGATGTCCAATTATCGGTTGTCAAACACACACAATGGTTGTTTAGCTCCTTCTTCAGCTCTACCTTCTTTGCATCATACATCCTCAAGAAGGTTTTCACTATGGATTTCCTACAAGGAATGGTGAAGTTAAGGACTGCTACGTTACAGAACCTTCTAAATCTCGGTTTTTCAATGGCACTAAATGGGAGTTCATCAATTGCAATCATTTCAGTTGCAGCTATAACATAGTTATCTTAACTTCATTTTAAAACAACAACATCAGACCCATCAAAGTTCAAATAATTCTGACCCTTACTAAAATCAGTTCTACCCGGGTATCCAGTGCAAACTTGCTCAATGTGCTCTCTAAGGCTGCTAGTACCATTGTTAGTAGAATGACAAGCAAGATGAGTAGGGTGATACTTACACTGTGCCCTCTTCGTATTCTCGACAACAATTTCCTTTCCATCAACGGTCTCGATGATAGAATGAACTTCCTTGGTGAAATTGTGCCAGACCTGGGACCTCTCTCTTGTCACAACAGCTCTACTTTTCCTCTTCCTCTTCATTGCAGCAGACTTTGTCTTCTTCGATTTAGGAATAGGCACTTCCTTTACATTCTTCAGAGACTCGCCTGATTCTTCACTTCTAGTTCCACTTCAACTTTCACTTCCACTTCCATTTACAGGGACAATATCAAAGCCATTGTTGAATCCATGTTAGCCTGCGTACAAATTAAACCATACCACAAATAAGCTCAAAGCCTCCATACAAATTAAACCATACCACAATTTCTCATGAGAGGAGCTCACGAGAAGAATTCACGGGCTATGTCACTGGACTCTGGAGATTTGTGAGTTAGAAAAGGGAAGATATTAAGGGAACTAAGTTCAAATGAGGAGGAGTTAATGATAATCATCCTGTTAAAATTGAAAAAGTGAAATTACAGATCGATTGTAGATGATGAGAGATGAAAAGTATAGCGAGCTTACCAGTTTTTGGGTTCAAGACTTTGACAGAAGCGAGACGCTTGTCTGGGTTTTGATCAATGAAATTGGGGCTTCATGTTTCCTGTTTGAAGCAGCGGGTTTGAGAGAGTTCGACTATTTGAGAGAGGAGACTTTTTAGGGTTACGACTTTCGATCAAATGGATATGTCAATATGAGATGGAGAATTGCTGATCGCATAGTCCTTAAGTTGGTGTCTGATCACAAGAGAAAGGGGTGTATTTTACTAGAATAAGCTCGTCCCTATGATCCACATATACTATGACATCTGTATTTCAATTCCAAGTGAGTTTTAAATACAAGCACCGGAACCAAACCGAGAAGGCATCACCAAGAATCGAACCGAAAAACATGTAAACACATATGTTGTAAAACTGGACCGAACTGGGTTTTTCGGTGCAGTTTGGTGAAGATCCACCTGTTTTCCAGTTCTAAGTCCCAAGCCTATTAAAAATCATAATTTAGGGGAGAGAAAATTTTAGTGAGGAAATAAAACATGCGTTTTTTAGGCAAAAACTTATGTGCTATAGTCTATAGATTTTGGTGAAGAATCATGATCTTAGACATAATAACAATTTGGAAGAAAGTTCAGGAATTGAATCCAATTGGGTTAGAAAAACATACTATACTTTTCGGTGTGCTTAGCCTTGCTTGAATAAATATCATTAATCTCTCATAACTTGACCACTGATAGCCTCACTTGTTTTGGGTTCTCTCTCCCTTAGAGAAAAACAAATACTTATTGAGCATCCTCCTCCTCATGCATTGTCAAATATATCGCAATCAAATCGCCCAAACACAATTTGGTAGTCAAACTAACCGTCATTTCCTTAATCCGCGATACGTTGGACAGTTGCGCCGAGAAAATCCTAAACTTTAAAAGACCCTCGAATTAGAGAGTGAAATCTTCATGAACAAAAACTAAAATTACTTAAAATTTGGTCTAACTAACAAACACAAACAAGAATCTATCATACCTGAAAGGGTGGTTCTAATTGGACCTCTAAATGAATTACTATGTCTGTGTTGTTTCCGATAGAAAATGTGTATCTACGTAATGTAATAACAAAACTATTTTCTCTTTGAATAAAGGGAAACAAAAAAATAAAATTATTTGATATTTGGACCTCCATCTTTTTTCAATTATCAATAGACTTTGCCAACTTATATGAAAAAACAAATAAAGACAAAAAAGAAAAAGAAAAAAAATACTCTTCTTACCTCCTCCATGTCACATTCAATAAATTGTTCTTTTTTCTTCAGAATTCCTTATATTACCTATATAATGTTATAATTTACCTAAAATAATTAAGTAAAAATAATAAATTCTATACATGGCCCTCCAAAAAAAATCTGGATTAATAAAATGGGGAAATATCACCAATGGTCACTGAGTTATGACTTATTCGACACTTAACTCACTGTATTTTCAACAATATCACTTAACTCACTCAGTTTTACATCTGTCTTTCACTTAACTTACTGCCGTTAATTCTACCATTAGAAGCAGTTAAAATTGAAGGTACATTTGTCAAAACACTTAAAAATCATTTTTAATTTTAAAAAAAAACTACATTTATTAGACTTTTTTTCAATTTTTTTAAATTTCTGAAATTTCTAATAAAAAGTGATTTTTTTAACTTAAATATAATTTGAAAAAAAATTGTCTTTTTAAAAAGAAAAAGTTAGAAATGCATTTTTTAGTGTTTAGACAAATATATCCTCAATTTATATTTATTAGACTTTTTTCAATTTTTTAAATTTCTGAGATTTCTAATAAAAAATAACTTTTTTAACTTAAATATAATTTGCAAAAAAAAAAAAATTGTCTTTTTAAAAAAAAAAAAAAGTTAGAAATGCATTTTTTTAGTGTTTAGATAAATATACCCTCAATTTTAATAGCTTTTAACGGCATAATTAACGACAGTAAGTTAAGTAAAAGACGGATGGAAAACTGAGTGAGTTAAGTGATATTGTTCAAAATACAGTGAGTTCAGTGTCGAATGAGTCATAACTCAGTGAACATTGGTGATGTTTTCCCTAATAAAATTGTAATTGTCTACTTGTTTGGCCCTCCAAGAATCACTTTATGGTTCCGCCACTAAAAGTTCATCAAAAATGTAGGCAGCTAGCTCACAAAATTCTTCGTGGTTGATTTCACAGAGATAAAAAAAAAAACATTGAAAATACCAATTTAATTGTTCAATGGTATTTTGATAAAATTATAGAGATGCACTTAGCTATTTAAGTATTGTAAAAAGTGAATTAGAGTTTTTTTTTTTAGGTATGGCCAAAAGCTGCTATTGTGAATTGGAGGTTTAAAAAGTAAGAGAGATCAAAATATCAAATTTAGATATTTAACTAGAATCATCCTAACTGAAATTGCAGCAAATTATAAAATAAAAAAATTAAATCCAATTGCCGAGGCAGCGTACTTACAGTATTCATTGTAGATCGTTCATTGCAATAATTTAATAGCTCTGATAAAAAATAATTTAAAAAGAAAAAGGAAAAGGAAAATAAGTAGAAACCAGAAAGTTTCATCACTTCAATCATTCATCTGAACCAAGTAACGAAAGGGACAAGTGAGGAGAAAAAGAAGAAGAAGAAGCCAACCTTGACCAGGTTCGTTACATTGGTCAGTCAACAAAACCCCCCAAAACCCTGTACGCATTCAACACTCTAAGACAACAGACCCTAGAGTCTAGACTTTAATACAATAATGGATACACGCACACTTTCCTCATTATCAACTTCCTCCTTTTTTCCTCCGAACCTTCCCCCCTCTCTCTTCTTCTCCATCCGTATATAACTGCCTTCACTCCTCACTCTTCTCCAACCCAAAAACCCATCTCAGCGACTCCAAGTCCTCCTCCTCCTCCTTCTCCTTCTTGTTCGATTATTTAATTAATATATTCAATTTCCAGACATGTACTGCAACATGGATCACCCTCCAAATCCCAGCCCCATCGTGATCCGTGAGGTCTGGGCCCACAACCTGGACGCGGAATTCGAGCTGATCCAGAACGTGATCGACGACTTCCCTTACATCTCCATGGACACCGAGTTCCCCGGCCTCGTCTTCCGCCCCCAGCTGGACCCTACCCTTCCCTACGGCAAGCAGCTCCGCCCCTCCGATCATTACAAGGTCCTTAAATCCAACGTCGACGCGCTCAGTCTGATTCAGGTGGGTCTCACGCTCTCCGACGCCCGCGGCAACCTCCCCGACCTCGGCACCCGAGGCGCCACGCGTTTCATTTGGGAGTTCAACTTTAACGACTTCGACGTGGCGCGTGACCTCCACGCTCCGGACTCGATTGAGCTCCTTCGCCGCCAGGGCATCGACTTCGACCGCAATAGAGCCGAGGGCGTCGACTCCGCGCGCTTCGCCGCGCTCATGATGACGTCGGGGCTCGTCTGCAACGACGCCGTCAGCTGGGTCACCTTCCACAGCGCGTACGACTTCGGCTACCTGGTCAAGATCCTCACGCGCCGGAACCTGCCGAGTGGCATGAAGGAGTTTCACAAAGTTCTCAGGGTCTTTTTCGGGAATAGAATTTACGACATCAAGCACATGATGCGGTTCTGTAAGAGCCTGTATGGTGGGCTGGACCGGGTTGCCAGGACCTTGGAGGTGGACCGGGCGGTCGGGAAGTGCCACCAGGCCGGGTCAGATAGCTTGCTGACGTGGCATGCGTTTCAGAAGATGAGGGATGTGTATTTTGTAAATGAAGGGCCGGAGCAGCACGCCGGAGTGTTGTACGGTCTCGAGGTGTTTTGACTTTTGATTACTGTAGAAAACCGAAACAGAAATCATAAATTTGTTCATTCTATTAATTAATTCCCTTGTTAATCGGAGATAATTGGTAATTAAGATAATGTTTTATGGAATCAGAAACAATGTTTTATGGAATCAGAAACAAGGAGAAAATCACTTTATTCTCATTGATAATAAATGACTCTTTATATAGAGGATTACAATACATATAATTTGAACATACAATGAAAGTAATTCTATATTAAATAGGATTCTAAATCCTTCTATAACCATATTACCACTAGGTCAAGTAACCTAAAGTTTGCGCCAAATACAAAATAGAAATTTCTTTAAACACTTCTCCTTGTGTTGCCCAAACGCGGTGCTCCTCTCGTTGTCTCACTAAAAACCTTGCCGAGTAACAAAAATCAAGTGGGACAAAAATAACCTCAGTCGAAGGAGAAAAAGAGCACAACACACCCTTCACATTTCGAGGTGAATATGTAGACATCTCCCCCTGATGTCTGCGCCTCTTCCTAATGACTACGATAATGAGAGTTCAGATAGTTTCTGCAAGCAAATTCTTGCCACATGTTTCTCGAACGTGGATTTAGGCAATGACTTAATAAACAAGTCTGCCACATTGTCCTCAGAATGAACTTGGTTCACTTTAATCTTAAGGAGCTTCTGTTGTTGCTGATTATAGAAGAATTTGGGCGATATATGCTTGGTGTTGTCGCATTTGATGTAGCCTTGCTTCATTTGCTCAATGCAAGCAGCGTTATCCTCATAAATACTCGTTGACTCATCTGTGGTAGACTTTAAACCACAATTACTTCGAACATGCGTAACTATGAATCGTAACAATATACATTCACGAATTGCTTCGTGAAGAGCAATAATCTTTGCCTGATTAGAAGAGGTAGCGACTAAGGTTTGCTTTGCAGACCTCTAAGATATCGCGGTATTTTCCATGGTGAATACATAACCAGTTTGGGAACGACCTTGTGTGGGTCAGAGAGATACCCAGCATCAGCAAAACCTTCCAAAACACCTATATCGTTTTGGGATGGGGAGAGGGAACTCAATCCACCATGTGTGGCGTTCCGGTTATTTGATGGGTCCGAATCCATCACATCTTTGTAGGGATAGAACAAGCCCATATCGATTGTACCACTTAGGTATCGAAAAATATCTTGAACACCAGTCTAATGACGTCATGTTGGCGCAGAGCTATATCTAGCTAACAAGTTCACAACGAAGGAGATGTCCGGTCTCGTGTATTGTGCTAAGTACAATAATGCTCCAATTGCACTTAGCTATGGCACTTCTGCCTCTAGCACTTCTTCGTCGTCATCTTTTGGACGGAATGGATCCTTCTTTGGATCAAGACTACAGACGACTATTGGGGTGCTTGAAGGCTTAATCTTATCAATCTTAAAACGCCTAAGCATCTTTTGGGTATAAGTTGATTGATGAATCAGGATACCATCTTCACGGTGCTCAAGTTCCAAACCGAGGTAAAACTGTGTTTTCCCAAGATCTTTCATCTCAATCTCGGATTTCAAGTGTTCAGCGGTTTCCCTTAACTCTTTAAGGGTGCCAATTATATTCATGTCATCGACATAGACCGCTACTATTGCAAATCCGGAACTTGTCATTTTTATGAGCACACATGGGCATAGTTCATTATTAACATATTTATTCCCAATCAAGTAGTCACTTAGACGGTTATACCACATCCATATAGTGAGCGTTTTAATCTTATAGCCAACACGCTCCGTGGTTTAGAGCCACTTGATTTAGGTAACTGAATTCCATCTGAAACGTTTATGTATATTTCCGTATCTAGATCCCCATATAGATACGCTGTAACCAAGTCCATAAGCTGCATGTTCATTTTTTCGGAAACTACCAAACTGACAAGGTAGCGGATCGTTATGACGTCCATTAAGGGAGAATAGGTCTCCTCATAGTCGATTCCAGGGCGTTGTGAGAAGCCTTGCGCCACAAGGCGAGCTTTGTACCTTATAATCTCGTTTTTCTCATTACGCTTTCTAATGAATACCCATTTATGACAAATTGGTTTGATGTTGGACGGTATTGGTACAATTTTGCCAAATACCTTTCTTTTCGTTAGAGAACCAAGTTCTGCCTGAATCGCATCTTTCCATTTTGGCCAATCAGCTCTACGTTGGCATTCATCAATGGAGCGTGGTTCGATGTCATCGGTCTCAATAATCTCACGCACTACTGAATACGTGAATACATCATCAATGATGATGAAGCTTCTTTCCCACGTCCCATGTACACTAGTGTAATTCACAGATATCTCTATTTTCTTAGGGATACGTTCTGACATTGAGGCGTTCCCTAATGATGTCTCTTGGACATAACCATAATCCGGAACATTCTCATGGGACGGATTTTAAGTATCGATGATCAAAAGATTTGTTTGTGCCTCATTTGCTCGTTTTCTAGGGCGAGTATCCTTCTAACCAATTGGTCTACCGCGCTTTCTTGCGGGACATGCGGCCATAGATACCACATCATTGCCATGCTGGGTAATGGCGCCATCTCCTGGTGTCATAAGAGTGGCGTTATGTCCATTATTAGGGACATCAATCCTTACAGGCACGTTTGCAGCAGGTATGTGTGATCTCGTCACTTTGGCAACATCAGGAAACGCATCAGGCAGAGTATCTGCTACGTTCTGGAGCTCGATTATTCTTCGCACTTAAAGTTCGGACTGTGCGGTACGGGGATCCAAATGAGACATAGTGGGGACAGACCACGACAATTCATGTTGTTCTTGTTAAACATCTGTGTTCTTATCTCCCCCTAACGACGGGAAGACTGTCTCATCAAAGTGACAATCTACAAATCTAGCGGTAAAGAGATCGCCTGTCAAGAGTTCAAGATAGCGGACGATGGTTAGAGATTCATATCCAACATAAATGCACATTCGTCATTGAGGACCCATCTTAGTACGCTGTGGCGGCGTAATAGGCACATAAATAGCACACCCAAAAATGCGTAAGTGCGAGAGATCAGGCTCGTACCCATTCACTAGCTGTAACGTAGAATAAGATTGAGTTGCAGTGGGTCGTAGACGAATTAGCGTCGCTGCATGCAATATTGCATATCCCCAAGCAGAAACAAGAAGACTGGTGCGCATAACCAATGTTCGGGCTATCATTTGTAGTCATTTGATAGCAGCTTCTGCGAGACCATTTTAGGTATGAACATGGGGAACGGGATGCTCAACTTCAATCCCCAATGACATGCAATAGTCATCGAATGTTTTCAATGTAAACTTCCCAGCATTATCAAGTCGAATTGACTTAATTGGATGGTCAGGTAGTGAGCCCGTAGATGGATAATCTGGGCAAGGAGTTTAGCATAAGCAGCATTGCGGGTGGACAACAGGGCGACATGTGACCAGCGTGTCGACGCATCAACTAATACCATAAAGTATTTAAAAAGTCTGCATGATGGTTGAATTGGTCCACAGATATCCCCTTGGATTCTCTGTAAGAATGGAATAAGTATTTTGGGATCCTTTGCATAGGACGATCTCAGTCTTAATTTCCCGAATGAACAGGATTCGTAGAATGAGCAAGGGGCCTTAACGGCAACCAATGAGGATTTTGGTTTGGCCGGAGCGTCTGTAGCGCTATTAGAAGCAAAATGTGTGACTACATCTCCCATTATGGCGTGAGAGCCATGGAAATTGGTGTGTGTGGCATCATGGCCACTAGGAGGAACAACCATGGTGTCATGCCCATGGTTGGCGCCATTTATAGCGTCATCACTAGGGACAGGGGCGGCCTTTCAGCTGCCCAAGACAGCAGCAGCGGCTAAGGCTGCAGTTTTTGCGGTCTTGCTAAGTCTGGGAATCAATTTTTGATTCTTGCTTCTTCTCACTCTGAAGAATGGATGTCCGTGTGAAGTCTTTAGTATACGGAGCATCATATCACGACCAGAATGTCCTAGTCGGTCATGCCAAAGCCAATATGTGTCTGAATCCAAGAGATCTTTTCTTATGACATTATTGGATTCAATTGGTCGAATTGTAGTGACATAAAGTCCACTAGATTGACACATAAGCTTCTCTAAGATGCGCTTTTTGCCGCAATCATTAGAGGTAATGCAAAAAAATTCTATTCCGTTCTCATTATGTGTTTCCGCATGGAATTCGTTGGCTCTTATATCTTTAAAGCTCAATAAGGTTCAATTTGCCTTAGGAGCGTAAAGAGCTTCAGTGACTTTAATCAAGGTGCCATTTGGCAAAAGGAATTGAGTCATTCCATGTCCATGAACTAAACCTGATGGCCCAGCCATCGTAGTCATAGAGGAATATGTTGGTAACATCTCTAAGAATAATTGCCTAAGTTGTAGAATGGTGTGCATAGTCGCACTATCCGCGAGACATTGTAGTTCATCCATTCCTAAAAGGAAAGATCATAATTAAAAAGGAGTAAAAATGAAAAGAACTCAACTTTTATTAATAAGCCAAACGGAATTCCATCATCGTTTCTTTAATAAAAGAAATCTAATCCAAAGAGAAACTAGGTAATGCAAACAATGGCAGTCATCTAACTTCTTTCGGTAATTTCAATGCAAATGTGACCAGGTGAGTAGAGAGATGTTGGTGGAGCAAGGCTCGCTTAAGTACCACTTATCTCAAAACCTTCCTAGACATCACACTTACAAGGAGTATGCCTACTTTCAAGAAATATTAAACCATTGGTATCTACTACAAATAATATGGCAATTGCCTACATCTCTTGGAATATAAAAAGACTTAATCAAAATCGTCAGTTTCTGGGTCTTGATCTTTGTAGTCTTCCACCCTTAGATCGAGATCACCATCTTAATCTTCTTGTTCCATGTAGTTGGCCTCCCTTGCTTCACGATACATCTTGTATGCGTTTGCAACGTTCTGGGATGCACTGCACTTCTTTGCCCAATGTCCACTTGATCCACATCGAAGACAAACATCTTTATGGTTAGGCTTCCTTGATCGAGGTGCATTTGACGTATGATTTGGACGGCTATTGTTCTTGGTGGCGTCACCACCATGGCTGGAGGCTCCGCCTCTCTCTCTCTCTTCACACATTGACCTCCACGGTTCCGTGCACACCTGTCTTGACGATTTCCTTCCTTTTTAGGGCGAGAATATGGACTAGAACGTCCAGAATTGTCCTTACTCTTAGGGTTTCGCTCCTTGCGTCCTCCCTTGGGGGCACGACTATAGTTAGACTCCGGAATAGACTTAGTTCCCACGGGTCTAGCATTATAGTTCGTCACAAGGATATTGTCGTGATTCTCAGCTACGTAGCCAATGAGCTCATGAAACCTTGTGATACGTCCTGCATTCACATCAATCCGATAATTCTTTGAAATCATCAGGCAGAGACGGGGAAGGTAGAGAGAGTTTTCTCGATCAACATCATATCAGTTATGGTTTGTCCACAGAACTCCATCAAGGACTTGATACGAAGGGCTTCCGAGTTATAATCAAGTACGGACTTGAAGTCACAGAAGCAGAGGCTATGCCATCTCACTTCTAAATCAGGAAGGAGGGAGTCACGAACGTTGCCAAATCGCTGTTCAAGTTCCACCCATAGTTTTTTGGGGTCTTCCTCATTGAGGTATTCACTTTTGAGCGCATCATTCATGTGCCTTGTCATGAGAATTATGGCCTTGGCTTTATTTGCCTCGAAAGCACGAGTTTGCTCTACAGAAAGCACGTTCTGACTAGGCTCTTGAATAGTTTCCAGAAGTCCATCAGCCTTAAGATGTTGGCTCACATCTCGGACCCACCTATGGTATCCTGCGTCAGTTGTCTCTAGTGGAACAAAGTTCAACTCATTCAGGTAACTCATCCTGAAAAACAACACAAGATTAGGGTTAGTTTCGGAGCATAAAAGGCTACCACGAAAACAATAAGAATTTCTTAGCATAGTCGCTTCCAGAAAATTAAAGATTTCTGAGCATAGTCGCTTCCAAGAAAATCCGATTCCAAGAGGTGTTTTAGATTAGATCGAAACAATGATGTATGTGGTCGACCATTTTTCTTCTCAACAAACTCTAAGTTTGGAGGACTCTACAAGCTCCAAGCTTGGAGTGAGCACGAACCCCCACAGTTCGGCTTTTAAGTCTCCCCTATGAAGAAGAAAGGGGGGTAGAAGAAGGGATGTTGGAAGTTCCCGATAAAAAGAAGAAGAAATTGAAAAACTTAAAAAACGGGAACTTTTAGAAAAGTTTACCTTAAAAAGAAGTCGAAAGTCTTGGCCGGAAAAGGATGTTGAAGATGACAGCAAAAAGGTCCCGGGGTAGCCAGAAAATAGGCCGGAAATTGATGGCCGGCGGTGATGGCCTAAGCTAGGCAGGTTGCTGGCAGAGGTGTGCGGAGTGCTTACAAGGGCTGCCGGTAGATGTTGCAAGGGTCATGGCAACTGTCGGCAGAGGTTGTGCGGGGATGTAGGCAGCTGTAGGTAGAGGATGCAGGGGCTGCGAGCGGGGCTCGGCAAGGGTCGCAACAGCTGTCGGCAGCTTCTTGGCAGATGGCGCTGAGGGTTGTAGGGGCTGTCGACAGGCGTGTAGGGAGCTGTCAAGGGCTGTCGAGCGTAGGGGCGCGCACAAGCTTGTGAGAGGGCTGTCGGTATCTGTCGACAGATGTCGACAGGGGCTGTGCAGGTGCGTGCGGAGACTGTCGGCAGCTCTAGGCAGGGGCGTGCAGGGATCTCGGCATGACTCTGCAGATGATTGTAGGGGGCAGGGGCCGGTTCGATTTTTCCGATGGCCGGTTCAGGGGTTTTCTGACCGGTTCCGGTAGTTCTGCCGCCGGTTATGGGTTCCTTGAGGCAAGGGCTTCAATATGTGAGGTGATGGATGTTGGAATTTGAGGGCTACGAAATTAGGGTTTCAGAGTTAGGGCTTCGTGCTGATAACGTGTTTTAGGGAATCAGAAACAGGGAGAAAATCGCTATGTATTCTCATTGATAATAGAGGCCTCTTTATATAGAGGATTACAATGCATAGAATCTGAATATACAAGGAAAGTAATTCTACATTGAATAGGATTCTAAATCCTTCTATAACCCTATTACCACTAGGTCAAGTAACCTAGAGTTTGGGCCAAACACAAAATAGAGATTTCCTTAAACAGATAAACAATTCTTCTTGATGGAAACAAGTGACTCACTTGTTTCCATAGGGCTCGGAATGTCGAACAGAAACCAAAGCCGTTTGACCCGATTCGAAACAGATCGGACCAATTTTCAATTTTTTTTTTTTTTTTTTAACTCTGTGCCGACTTGAACCTAACCGATTTTCAGGTTGGCAAAGTCAAAGACATACTGTATATATTGACCCGACCAAATTATAATTAGTTTGAAATTTTGACTTTTCTTTTAATTACGTGTTGACGTTCAAGTGCTGTTTAAGCAAGCCTGTATTCCTCGTTTGCATCAAATCCGACTCCCTTTGAAGTATCGTGCACGACTCCATTCAGCCCCATATTTGCAAGTTTTCAATACGAGGTGGCCTTACGGGGCCCACTTGCAAAGAAGGTTTTACTAAAAATTCGGCAGAACCTCCTTTAAAAATAGGCAACTCAAAATCTGTGAGAATATATTTACACTTCTGACAATTCAACTTACTCTCCTGGAGCCACTCTGCTCCCAAAACCAATCAACTCGGCAACCAACAAAACAAAAATCACAACTCAGGGACCAATATTTCAACAAAAGACCCTCAAATTAAGTTACAACACCTCGTGATTGGGTCATAAACCCTAAATAAAGAATACTACAAATTTATACAACAACCCTAAGGTGATCAGAGCAATCTAAGATAATATAACTGAAATGATAACTGGGCATTGGAAACCAAAGAGGTCAGGGGAAAGTATTTGAAAAATGTTAGCGTGAGTAGACAAAAATAAATAATTGAACTAAATAGAATAAGGAAAGAATTTATACTTTCTCACATAGTTAAATTTATAAAACTACGATGCATGCAACATTGATAAAAACATTTATCTTTAAATCTGAGAATCTCGTAAAAACAAGCCAGCCTCACTAGTCACGTAAAATCGAACTAGCCCCGCTAGTCAAAAATAACTAGGTGAGAAAACTGAAACTCTGATACTCAAGAATAAGGCGTGCCCCGCTTGTTAAACATAAAAGCATGGGGAAGATAAAATCACCATACAACATGGAGTCTCCCAGACTCGGGTCGGAGCCTCTCAGGCTCTATCCTCAACTTTGATCCATAAACACAAAGTAAGTGAGGAGGAGTCTCGACTGCAACTCACGTGAGGAGGAGAATAAAAAATAAAGCAACCGAAGTATGGTGAAATAAAACATTTGAAAAACAGTAAATCCATAAAGCCTCTCCCAAAATCTCTCCAATGAAAACACGAGTATGATTCTCAACCGTACTCAGAAAGTCTCAAGGGAAATCAAATAAATCCATGACGTGTCCCACACGTCAAAAGAATCTTAAATAGATAAACAAAATAAATTGAAAATAAAATAGATTCATCATCAATCAATAATACAAATATATGGGTGGATCATCGAAATTCTTAAAATCAAATAAAGTAAGGTGAGGTCATTCTCGAAAGTCAACAACAAAGTAAAAGTCGTAACTCAATCTCCAAAATCTCAGTATATGCTAAACAATAATTAGGTCCATGCATTTAAAAAGAATAGTTGCATGCATAACATTTAAAACAAGGTCCACTCACAGTATATGACTAATCCTACCTTTGATCAGTACTCTCCTCGTATGGGGTATCCTCTCGTTCTATAAAAAGTAGCACTCGTAAACAATTAAACTATTTATCGGAAAATACGTTTACTTTAATTTATAATGGACTCTAAACACTACTTGGACTCTAAACACTACTCCCTTGAATCCACACCTCCATTCATCCTTAGATTTAACCCAAACTTCGTCACTAACATTAATTCATTAATTTATAGGTTCTAGGGTAGAACCAAGAGAAATCTGGCAGCCGGATTCTTGTAGATCGATAACTGAAACTCCAAACTTCGGAAATTCACAATGGATATCAAATTTCTCTGACTTCCACCAAATTCACACCTACAAGTTCTGCAACTCACAACTAACTTAACTAGCTAAAACAGAACAACCAAAACTGGCCCTACGTGCCTCCACGCACCACCAACTGTAGCCCCAAGCGCCGCCGTCCAACCCTGAACCGGGTAACAATACCTATGCCAATTTCTCTCAACAAGTCCAACAACTTTCATAACTAAAACAAAGTTTAGAATTACCTTGGTTGGTCCGAATTTAGCTAGAAAAGAAAGAGCCTGAAATGTCAAACCATAGAAAGTTCAATTCTTTCTCCACACTTCAAATTCGATCAAGAGACTTGGAGGGATTTAAGTATGTCTCAAGAGCTTCCAAATGGAACCAATTTCGTCGCCGGAAGTGGTTGGAATCTGGAGAAAAAGTCGGTGACCCCAATCTACTACAGTACATTTCTTGACTTCGATTCTCTCTCTTCTGGTCAAACCGTCGTAATAGATCACCACAGACTTGTAAAGGAGGAGGAGGCGGTCCAGACAAGATCAATATCACACCGTCAGGTAGCCAAACGAAGAAGAATCGCCGGAAAAACAGAAAGGGTAGGCCGGGGAAGGGGGGGAGGGAGAGAGAGAGTTTGACTACGAGGTGGGTTTCTGAAAATGGAAACCTACCACAGTAAATTCTTCTTTTTATACAAAAATTATCATGAACAGTAACTTTAGTTTTTCGACCATAATTTAAGCATACGAACTCTGATTTAAGCATGCCACATGTCCACAGATTCGGTTTAACGTCCCTAATCAGTAAAACGAAAATCGAGAAAGTAAAACTGAAAGAAATTAACTTATATATATATATATATCGTAAAAGGGATAAATCAGATACGGGACGTATCAACCGCCATGAGACTACCAGAGACTCGATTCTTCTGGCTATATGCAACAAATCAAGCCATTTCGATGGCGCCGAGGTAGGAGAGTATGGAAGCGGTGAGGTCCTCTGGAAGCTTCTGCCAGTTCTGATAGGTTTGAAATCGGCGCTGGCAGGTTTGGTAGGAGGATTTTGCCATTGATGCTGAGGCAAGAGTTTTGCTGGCTCCAAATTGGGGATTATGTAAAATGGAGGGATTGTATCTATAAGTTGGGGATTTTTCAGAAGATGAAATAAAAGAGACGATTAGACTACCTTTTGATAATGGCATAACAGTAATTTTAATAAAAATTTGTATTAATCTCAGATTTTAAGTCTACTTCATTCTCCTTGGGTCTGGGCTTTATGTCCTTATCTATACTATTATTAAGGGAAGAGGGTTTATTAGTCACAATCTAAAATTATGACATAAATGACCCTAGAAAATTAATAAACTTTGAGAATTAATTAAATTACAAGGACAATTATGACATTTATGAAATATATTTTTTATTAAAAGAATAAACAAAAAAAGAACCCACAACCCATTTTTCTCTCCTATTATCTATTCTCTGCAATAATCGTTTTCTTTTTTATTTTCAGGAAAAAAAAATTTGCACATGCAAAGCATGTGTGGAGAAATGCTAGTTTGTATAAATCTAATACAAGATGAGTTTTTTTTTTTTTTTTTTAAATTTGGTCTGTTACTTGTATATGATTTTCTATAATATTTTCTTAATTTTAAGTTTACTTAGTTCACCAATTTATAGTACCTAAAATACTCTTCTTCAATGTAGGGTTTAATCAAATTCTTTTTCTATTTTGCTTCCTCTGCGACTCGAATTCTTTTTCTGTTAGCATAACATGAGAACGATTGAAGATGATGAATGCTAAAAAATAAAGTGTTAGAGTTCAACACTGATGGTCCAAAATAAGATTCACAAAAACACGCTTTTCATCACTAGACACCTAGCTATTTGAAATTATTACATTCTATTCACCATTAGTTACTAGCTAACAATTAATATATATACACCCAAAATGACCTAAACAATATGATGGGATGTACCCAAATTGACCAAAATAATATGATGGATGGATCTGTACCTTTCTCCACCGGAAAACTAAATTGCTTATCATCACCCTCCATGTGACCAAACCTATCCATTTATGGCTCATCAAAATTGAATATTTCCCAACCTCCCCATGCACTACTACTACTTCTTTCTTCATTCCCTACTTGCCAATTAATTCAATGCCTCACATCAGTCACATGGCTATGATCTTCACACGTTCCACATCTGGGATTCACACGTACGATTCGTTTCCCTGCAATATCAACCAGATCACCATTCCATATTTCTGTGAAAGCTTCAATGATAACATCATGGTGACGTTTGGAATTGAGTTCGAGGAAGCAGCTCAGCAGCTCCTGGAGCTCCTCCTTGGAATAAATCTCCTTCTCTACGATCATTTGAAGCATGGACTGCCTGAAATCCTGATAAGGGTCATCGGAATCTTTCACCACGGCAATGCTGTTGTTGATTTTGGTCAGCGGTGGGTTCGGAGGCTTTGACTTCTGTACACCCTGAGTCTCTGTTGAATCTGACGGTTGGGATGAAGATAATGTTGAGTCGTTGTTGAAAGAGATGGTGGTGGACGTGCACTGATCCTCGTCATCGTCATCGTCGTCGACTGTGAAACTTCCATTTCTCATGTCACAAGAACTTGAAGAGGAATGGGGTTGATGATTTGGGGTTGTTTTGCAAATGGGGATTTTGGGTTTTGGGGTTGGTTCAAAAACGTCTGAGAGCTTCGGTCTTCCACAACCACAGCCTCGAATACTGGATGTGACTAGGGTTTCCAATAAATTGTTCTTTTTGCTAGAAGACATATTGGAGATCCTCGATCAGAGAGAGAGAGAGAGAGACAGAGAGAGCTGGATTCATGTAACAAGAGAAAGGTTTCCCATTTCTTAGTCGGAAAGATATGTGGCTATGAAACAGGGATTAAGTGGAACAGAACTGAGAGAGATTTTGTAAGTTGGATCGATAGGCTAGGGTATAGGGAACTAAGGAAAGTTAAAGTAGTAATCTTGGTACGGAGTCTTTTTTCGGTATTCAATATTTTGGGCTGGCGAGAAATGTGTGCGAATGAGAGAGAAAGGTGAATTTGGTAAGAGTCCTTTTCTTTCTGCAATTGTTGTTGTTGAAGTTGAGAGAGAGAGAGAGAGAGAGAGAGAGAGAGAGAGAGAGAGAGTTTTTCTTGAGGTAGGGGTGTGTGTTAAAGAGATTTAAACTTGAGCATGTGTGAAGTGTGAACCTTAAAAAATGAAGGAACCTTTCTAATAATAAAAAATAAATGAAGGAACCTTTATGATAACATTTTTTTTTTATTCAAACTTGAAAGATAGGATTTTGGAGATCTATTGATGTGGGGATTGCCGGGTTTGGATCGAGTAGTTAAAAAGGGAAATCCGTTTGGGAATGCGCCGTACTAGTACTAATGAATTTTTAGTTATATTACACATAATTTTTATCTCCTAATTAAAGAAAGAATGGGACAATTAGGTTATGTCCTGAAATATTTAGTTTTCAGATTCTAATTTGATGAATGTTCTATTCTTTAATTTGGCTTTGATTAATGAAATCTTCTTTTAAAAAAAAAAAAAGTGAAGCGTAAGAACATCTATAGCACTTTGATATAGTAAAATGAGCTCTAGGGTTACTTTGTATAGACGATACGTCAATTTGAGTCAAGGATTTAGGATCCGACAAGATCTCCAATATTTTGAGGTATATTTTGCCCCTCGCCTTAGTCCTTAATCATGTATTTTTGGTTGGTTGATTCGTGTACTAATTCTCTGGATGAATCTAAGACATTGTTTGATTTAGAATTTGAAAGATTAATTTAACTTTCTTGCATATTGATGGAAGCGATCTCTGTGTCTCATGTTAACTGTTGCACCACACATCTTAACGATGTAGTTGAATATACATGATATGTACCCAATAGAGGATATAGATAAGCCTAAGAAAAAGAATTCCAAAAATAGTTGAGATCTATGAGAAGAAAGCCCAGAGCCGTGAGTCGGCCGTCTCAGGCCCAATGTTTCTTCGGGGCCTTTTTTTTTTTTGGCCGTATTTAAAAAAATTATAAAATGTAAGTCTTCTACTTAACAATGAGATTGATTTAGTTGACAAAGTTGCATTTCTTTTTTTTATGTTACTCCTAGCTTAAGTTCGAATCCCCAATATGTTGTGTATTTATTTTTCTTTTCAATTTTTTTAAATACTTTTTTGGCTTTTTTTTCTTTTCTTTAAAAAATAGAGGCCCATATTTATTTTTCACCTCAAGCCTCAAAATCTCAAACCGGGTCTGAGAAAGCCTTTACCGGAGTACAAATTAGGTGGCCTGAGAGCTAAAGGATGCAGAACGATAGAATGACCAACCCCCTCATGGTTGATCAGAGATAGGCAAACGTATAACTAGGAGGACGCAAAATGGATTGGCGGTTGCCTAGGGAGGGAGAGAGGACATAGAGCAAGTGTTTCGGTTTCAAATATAAATTGAGTTAAGAATTTGTTTTTTTTTTTTTCTAGAAAAAGATAAACTATAGTTTGTTTACTTAAGTTTTTAGTTATTGATCAAACCATTGGACGTTCAACTATTATCAACTGACTTTTAATAAATAAATAGAGCAAGAGCAATACTAAGCTAGTTCGTAAAGATGTGGAACTGTAATGAGCTTTACATGCATGCAACCGGAACTTATTACTTCAAGCTCAACTCCTCTTTTCTATTGATCTTCAAGCTTAACTCTTTCTTTTAAGTTTTAACGAATATGAACAAATCTCAAATTATATCGAAGAAATTTACAGGCTTAATTAATTACTGAAATGACTTAACAGTTAGGCCATGTGCGGCTGCGCCAGAAGAAGCCTCTGAATAGTCTCATCTAGAGTTTTGTTGTGAAAAATTTTGAGAAGAGAGTTTTTGCAATTTTAATATTTAATAGTGACTAAAAAATATCTTGAAGTCTTGAACTAGGTAAAGGTGGGATGAAGTTGACAAGTCAAACTTTTCAATCTCGTAATGTCAGCAGCGAAAAATGGTTTTGTTCCTTTTTTTTTTTTTGTACTACCGAAATGTGCAGTATTATTTCGAACTCAAAAGGATCTTTTTTTTTTTTTTTTTGGGTCTGATAACTCAGAAGACCTGATCAACTCCATACATCCATTAGATAGGAAATGACAAGTGAACTTTTTTTTTCCTTTTTAACAGATAAAGTTTAGGTTAGGGAGAGGCTGCTCTACAATCAAGGCTCTGTTGAACCACCACGAATACTCATGATGTAAGACCCCAACTTCCATTCCATTAGTTGACCGTAGACAAATTAATAGGAGTCGACAAATCCCACTGGTCTCAAGGTTTACTAACTTGAAGAAATAGCAGGCATCCGCCGATGACTGTTTCAGGGCCAATATTGCTCCAATCTTTTCGTAGCGTACTGGTGGACCCATAGGCCCTACCGTGTTCTCCGATAGTGGCCGAACAAGTGTGAACTCGACTATTTACCAATAGAGACTATTAAGATTGTTAGGACTTGAATTTGGGTAGAGGTTCAACTAATGCCTAGGCCTTGCCAATCCTGCTAACTCCCGTAAGCTTTATGTTTTTGTTTTGTTTAAAACCACATTCTTTATTCCCTAGTTGTATTTTATAACTTAATATTATATTTTGATTTAACATTTTTATTGAGATAGTCTACCTAAAATAATGCATAATAACTGTAATACAAACCCGAAAAAAAAAAACTGATTTTATCTGATTTTTAACCAGCATGTAATTTCTAACTTCTCTTGGTTCTAACTTTTAATCAGAAAAGAGTTCAACACTTACTAATGTTCAGAATGCTAGCTTCTATTATCCATTTACAATACTTCACTTCTAACTGAAGGACAAAGGATACTTATAGTTCTCATTTTCCCACAGCAGCAGCAACAACAATTATTGTCAATTTATCACATTGGGAATATTATATACCAAGCAACCATGTCATAATAGTCATGAACAACCACCTAACCATGTTACTTCTCTATTGTATATGATATACTATCAATCTTTCTGAAATCATTACAACGGATTGGATTAATGTTTTAATTTGCAAAAACATGAGGAAATGCACTAATAGAAAGCAGAAAATAGTATTTGCTAATTAGATTCTAAAGACGAAAATGCAAATTCCAAAAGCAAATCACTGCAATTAGACATTTAGACTACGTATTTTTGTCTCCCGACCCTAACCGCAAATCTTTTGTCAAATGATATAACAATTCATATTACATCGGTTACTATATATGATCACTGCCAACAAATGCATCAGACGACGGATGTTAAATTTCTGGTGTGTAGGTGGCTGCCGTCTCTTAGAACCCTCGTCGCTTGAATCACTTCAAACCACAGAAGCATCATAAGGAACCGTAGTCTGATTAGCCCAACTTTGAAGACTTAGTGATTATAAGACGACATACAAAATGTTGTGCAAAAGTTTATACGTACAGACAACAAATATAGATATGGTCTTCATCTTAGAAGACAGAATGTTCACAAATTTTTTGTTGTTTGAGTGTACCAAAATTAAAGTTTAGTTGCAGTCTCTATTGTTTGGTTACATGTAAAAAGACAACTTATATGTTGAGTTAGGTTCTACTCAACAATTTTACTAGAATGACGTTTGTTATTTGAAATGGTTGAACTACAATTCTTTATATTTTCTACGGTTAGCTTGGATTTCCAACTATTGTGTTCCTTGTTTTCTGTTGTTTGAACTTTGAAGTGTCCTTGAAGTTGAGACTAGGCACATTTGTTGTCTAATATAGTTTTCAATTAAAGTTTTATGTCTTTTGTTTGGACTTTCAGCCGATTATGTTAACCATTTTCTATTATATGTGGGATATTTGAAATCTATGAAACCAAGTACTTCTGTTGTTTAAAAGTGATTTCAACTCCACTTTTTTTTTCTATTGTTTATAGGTAGGAAAAAACAGCAGAATTGTTGTTTTTGTTGTTCCTATGTTGTTTTTGTTGTGGGTGCAGACGGACGTCAGTGACGGTAGTGGTCAAGCACTGAGTCTGGGTGCCTTGTTCTTGGGTGTCCAGATCAGTGTGGTGGGGTATTCACGAGATCTATGGAAAATATGGATTTGGGACCTAGGTATTAACGATCTGAATTTTTGTTTTGCCAGATCTTGGTGGTGTTTCCCCACTGGGAGAGTAGTCTCCGGTCACATTCAAGGACAAGGAGGAGAAGATCAAGTTTGGGTCGTTTGGGCCTTAGTTCGAATGTGGTGGGTTACCCAAGTGCAGGCTCAAGACAATGGATTGGTGGCTTGGGCTTGTCTTCAACAAACCATACTCGTGACCTTTTGGATCTTACATTCGTGGGAGGCTCTTTGCAATTTACTAGCATTTTCGTACATCAATTGAGGTCTCTAGGCAAACTTACTAGTTGTTCAATTGTTTTGAGGTATGTATCTTTCACTAGCTACGATTTTCTCTTGTTCGTCACTAAGTGAACTCATTTTGTTTGCAATGAGGGTTACCTGTTAATTTCTCTGGTGGCTTGTGCCTTAACAGACTCTGGTACAAGACAACAATTGATGTACGTGCCTTCTGGTCATTGATAAGTAATGAAATTATCTATTCTTTAAAAAAAAACCATATATTGTGAAACCAGCATGTGTTGGATTTCAACCATATCAACATCATTCATCAAGAACAATTATGAAAGTCATAATATTGGCCTATCAAACAAAAAACAAAAGTCATAATATTGGACCTAAAATCAGCCATCAAAATGAAGCCAAATTTGTAATTGCATCGATCCACCAAAATATAATCTCATCAGTTCCATAATACTGAACTAACCTTTCCATTATGATTGAGAAAACCAAAAAAAGAACATATTATATCGATCATATAGTAAGACAAAAACCTAGTAGGTATCTCAATTGCACGCATAATATTATTCAATAAATTGCATGCATAATATTGTTTAATACTTTCTATCAGTTTTGTCTAAGCAGTTCCTAAGTACTACTCCTCATCTACCAAAAACAAAAGCAAAGCTTTATAAACTCTAATAGTTAGTTATCTGGAAACTTGAGAATGTGCTTTGCCCATTCAGCGCAGACCTTATCAATATCCTTGTCTGTGTAAAGAAGATTTGATTTCCTTTCCCACCACAACAAGGAAACGAAAGATCTTATATTGCATACTACAGATAATTAAATTACTTAAGAGTCACTGCAATTCCTATCCATCTCCATATGTCCAAAAATAAAAAAGAGATATATGTCAGTTCACCACAGACATGTATCACAAACACTTCTATTGATGCAGACTTATGAGATATTCTACTTATGATAGTCATAATTTAAATTTACTTTGTGAATCCATTCTATATCTAGATATTCCTAACTAAATTCTAAAGTATAAACGTTGCAAGCAAATAAAAAAGAGATGTTAGGTCGCCAAAGATAACTACTAGAACCACTTTATCGATGTAGACTTATGAGACATCCTGCATCTGATATCATAGGCAATGTAAGCAAACCAGGTAGAATAATTGCATGATAATCCTGACTGACTTCTGAAGTATAAGCATTGTTAGCAAACAGAGGCAGAGAATACAATATATATAATAGAGCTGCTATAAAAGTCAAGGCTATAATTGACAAAAACATGAACTTGTGCAATTTCAAAAGAAAAATCACAACTGATTCTAAACTTGCAAGTATTGTAATCGGCATGATAGATGTGATTTTTCAAGATAACAATACCACTAACAATTAAACTGACATTCCTTCTTTTAACAAAACACTACTCATTAAGAAGCCCAAGTCATGTGTTTATTCATTAAGCCCAAAGTGTGATGAGGTCAAATCTCAAGACAATAATTGTTTGATTACAATTGCTTCTCCTTGTGGTTGTCTTGCTGTCGAAATACCATCTTGAAGATCAATTTGCTAGCAACATCCTCGTCTTAGCATAATAGTTCAATTGCAACTTGCTTCTTTTCTCTTTGGGGGCTGCCTTACTGTTTAAGACCAAGACCAAGTTTTGAAGATTAGTTCAATTGCAACTTGCTACCACATCTCAGTTTGTTGTCTTGCTGTCGTGCTCCCCAATCCCATCTTAGCTTGCTGTCTTGTCCAAGATCAAGCTTCAATCTTGAAGATCAAAAGAAGACCCCTCTTCATCATGGCTCAGGCAAGCTCATACATTGCATCTCTTTCACAAAGTCAATGGTTTTTCATCAGTTCCCTTCTTGTGTCAGCCTTGATTAAGGAATTTAGGAGTGGCTTCTAAATTTGGTTTTCCAAATTGAAATTTGGGGAATGGGTTTACATGTGCAATCTGAAATTAAGGGGATCGGGTTACCTACTCCAATTGAGCTTAAGGGGTCTTTGAGTGAACTATCCTTAATTCCTCCTCTTCCTATATATATTGGTACTCTGTTCATTCTCGGTTATTGAAAATACTTTTATTTTTTTGTTTTTTTCAGTCCCTTTATTTATCAAGAGTTTATCTCTTTGGTTTTCTGCTTTTCAAAGTGTCTTATTTCACATTGAGAACAATTTGAAAAATACAAAACCATTCATGCATATTCATCTCTTGCAACCCATGAGGTCAATTGGGTATTGCAAGCTTCAAAGGTAAAATCTTCAAGAAGAACTTGCTGCGTTCATTGCTTGTGTCTCAGTAAGATTTCTGAGTTGTTCACTTGTTTAAACAATTAGCAAGAGTTAAGTACAAACAGTCTAGTGAGTTAGTCTAGAATGGTTGCCGAGTTCAATGCAATCACTGTGTTGTAATCTTGTAATTTGGTTTCATAGTGAATTGGTTGTGGTCTTTCAAGAGTTAAAGGCCATGCAGATGTTTTCCCTCGATAGGGTGTTTACTGCGTTAACAAAAATATGTGTTCTTTAATGCTTTAGTTGGTGTGTTTGATTGTTCAATACATTCAGTTCAATATCAGCTCTCAGGATTGATCACCCAGTTGCAATCCCTGAGAAAGTTTTTGAACAAAAAATTGGTTTCTAGTTGCAATCCCTGTGAAAATTTTTGAACAAAAAATTGGGTGTGAGCCTATTCACCCCCCCCCCCCCCTCTAGGCTCCTTCTAGGATCTTCACTTGGTATCAGAGCGGATCACTAACCTATGTTAGTGTGTTACTCTAGCCTCCTAGAATGGATCGTGATAGAGTCTCTAGTTCCATTAACTTTCCCCCATATTTTGATGGAAAATATTACTCTCAATGGAAAGTAATGATGATGGCTTTCCTGCAATCTCAAGAGGATAAGTTATGGAACATCATAGAGAAGGGTAGGATAGAACCAACTAAAAAAGGAAACTGAAACTTCAAATCTAAGTCCTAAACCGAGAGGTGAGTGGACTGTTGCTGAGCAATCTGATCACAAATGTGATACTAAAGCTCGTTATAGCCTTTTCACTGCCTAGTCGGATAAGGAAAGAAAAAGAATTACAAATTGTCCAATTACTAAAGCTTCTTGGGAATTACTTCAAACCACTTATGAGGGTACCAAAAAGGTGAAGGCGCAAAAAATTCAAAGCCTTGTGCTTGAATTTGGAGAAATGACTATGAGAAAGGATGAATTTGTTGATGACTTATATAGTCACCTCATCAATGTTACCAATCAATGTCATGGGTTGGGTGATCCTATTTTAGAGCATAGAATTGTGAAAAATTTGTTCGAGCTCTTCTTCCTAGTTTTGGGGCTAAGCAAATTGCCATTGAGGAAGCTCAAGATCTTGATTCATACTCATTAGATGAGCTTGTGGGAAATTTGAAAACCTTTGAGTTAAAAAAGAGAAAGGGTCAGAAAGAAAAATCAATTGCTCTAAGCACTTTGAAAAAAGAAGACGACCCTTCTGATTTTAATCTACAAGAATTTTCTCTTCTCACAAAACAGTTCAAAAAATTTCTTAAATCAGGAAGGTCATTCTCTTCTAACTCTAAAATTTTTTCTGGTTCCACTTCTTCCAAAAGAAATCCAATCGACGATGCTTCTAATGAAAAATACTCAAAGTCTTCCAAGCCTTTTCAAAAGAAGTTTTTTGGTGAAAAACCAAAATGTTTTGAGTGCCAAGGATATGGTTATCTTGCTGTTGATTGTGCAAAAAAAAAAATATAAATCTCAATCAAATAGAGCTTTTAAAACCTCTTGGAGTGATAGTGAATCTGAAACTCAGTCCGACCATGAAGAGGAAAATGTTGCTCTTGTTGTTACCACCCAAAATGAGTCCTCAGATGAATCTGATGATGATGAGCACTCCGAGGAGGTAGCCTCTGACAAGTTCTATCAATTGTACAAAGCCTTAAAAATAATGATTGGAAAGACTGAGGAATTGAAGGATCAACTTGCTATTTGTGAAAAGGAAAAATCTGGGATCGTAGAGAAGTTGCAATCCTGCAAGAAGAAGTGGGAAATTGAAAGAAATGCATTGGTAAGTCAAGTGGAGACTCTGCAAGAGGACTTGAATGCTCAAATCAGGTTGGTCAATTCTCTAACTTCTGAAAAAATCTCTCTTCAAAAATCCTTACATGATTCTCAAGAAAAGTTTTCAAAATTCTCAATTAGATCCGATAAAGTTTCCAAACTGATTGGAATGGCAAAGTTGATAGGGAAAAAAAGGGACTTGGTTTTCTTGGTTTTCATTCTGGAGAAAGCTCTTCTAAAAACCCAACTATTTTTGTGAAAAATAGGTTGCTACATAAAGAAAATGCCCCTAAGTCATCCAAAAAATTCATTCCCATTTGTCACCATTGTGGTATTATTGGACACATTAGACCAAGGTGTCATAAACTCAGAAATGGTCCTCAAAAGTCTACAAGGTCTCATGAAAACTCTTTGTTTCTTTCTCTACAGTCAACTCTAGGAAAATCTTTGAAAGAATTTGGTAGGATTACTAAACTTGTTGCAATCCCGAGAAAAGAAAATGTTGTTTGGGCAAAGAAAAATAAGTCATTTCATCCACTTGCTTATGCTGATTTACATATGTGGAACTGATTTTGAACCTTCTGAATTGTGTCTTCTATCCTCTTTATGTTTCTCACATGTTGAAGAAAATGACTTCATTGCTACATGTTTGGTTGCTCTTACGGCTCTATCATCTAGAAGAGTTGATACTTGGTATTTGGATAGTGGGTGTGCTAGGTAGATGACAGGTTATAAAACCTAGATCTCATCCTTCTATGATGAGGTTATCAGTGGTTCTGTCACTTTGGTGACAGAAAGAAAAGAAAGGTTGTGGGAAAAGGGATTGTAACTGCTCCTGGTATCCCAAATTTAAAAAATATGTTTTATGTTAAAGGACTCCAAGCTAATCTTATTAGTGTGAGTCAATTGAGTGATGACTTTGAAGAGGTTAGATTCAATAAGTTGAGATGTCTTATTCTTGATGGTAAGGGTAAGAGTATCATGGGTGGACTACGATCCAATGATCATGGTTATTGTGTTAATACTAATGATTCTATCTCTTCTTAGATTTGTCTTAGTTCCTCCTTAACTGAAGATACTCTCAATCTTTGGCATAAACGCCTTTGCCATGTGAACAACAAGACTTGGTGAAGCTTTCCACCAAAGAAAGGGTAAGAGGTTTGCCCAAATTGAGTAGGAAACCAACTAGTATGTGTGAGGGTTGCAAGCTTGGTAAGCAAACTCGTTCTTCATATAGGGTCATTAATTCTATGTCTACTTCACAAACTTTGAATTTAATGCATATGGACCTGATTGGACCTATTCAAACTAGAAGCTTAGGTGGTGAGAAGTACATGCTTGTTCTAATCGATGATTTTTCTAGGTTCACTTGGGTGAAATTCTTGAGTGAAAAATTTGATACTTTTGACAACTTTCAAAGCTTGTGCAAAGTAATTTTAAATGAGCAATATTCTTCAAATAGATGCATTGTAAGACTTAGAACTGATCATGGAACTGAATTTGAAAATGCTTCATTTGATAAGTTTTGTTGTGAAATGGGAATTAAGAATGAGTTCTCGGCTCCCAAAACTCCTCAACAAAATGGTGTTGTGGAAATGAAAAATAAGGTCTTAATTGAAATGGGGACAGTTATGTTAAACTCTACTGGTCTTGCTCATACTTTTTGGGCAGAAGTGGTTAGCAATGCTTGCTATACCATAAATAGAATCATCTTTAAACCGGGAACTGAAAAAAACTCCTTATGAGATTTTGAAAGGAAAGAAACCAAATGTAATCCATTTGAGAGTGTTTGGTAGCCCTTGTTACATTTATAGGGATAGAGAATATCTTGCCAAATTTGATGCTAAAAGTGAGAAAGGAGTCTTTCTTGATTACTCATTGAATAGTAAAGCTTATAGGGTGTATAACAAGAGAACTTGTTCTGTGATGGAAACCATTAATGTCTCTATTGATGACTCAATTGTGCTCTCACATACTTCTTGTATAAGTTTTGATCATGTACTTTTCGAAAATGAAAAGAATGATGATGTTGCTGTTGAAGGCCAAGAAGATGAGGAAGTTTCAGTAGGGATTGATGATACCTCTGCAATCCAGCATGTTCATAGAACTGGACAACAGCAAAGTGCATAAGGATCATTCCTCTTCTGACATCATTGGTGATGTGAATGATGGTTTGAAAACAAGGAGACAAGCAAAAAGGGTTGTAAGCAATCTCTCTGTTCTTTCATGCTTCATTGCAAAGCATCAAGAAGATATTAGCATCATTACATTTTATGGTTTTGTTTCTGTTATAGAACCTAAAAATGCTAAAGAGGCTTTGCGTGATGTTAATTGGATAAATGCTATGCATGCTGAATTGTGTCAATTTCCTAGAAATGATATGTTGTATTTGGTTCCTAGACCAGACTCTTCAAATGTCATTGGAACAAAATAGATTTTCAAAAACAAATCTGACGAAAAGGGTCAGATTACCAGCAACAAAGAAAGGCTTGTTGCTCAGGGGTATTCTCAAGTTGAAGGTCTTGATTTTGATGAAACCTTTGCCACCGTTGCAAGTCTTGAATCTGTTCATCTTCTCTTTGCCATTGCCTGTCATTTGAGGTTTACTCTATCAAATGGATGTGAAAATGTGTTTTTAAATGGTGTTTTTCAAGAGGAAGTCTATGTTGAACAACCTGCAAGATTCATAGATCCTATCTATCATGACCATGTGTATAAAATTAAGAAAGCTCTCTATGGGCTGAAACAAGCCCCTAGAGCTTGGTATGAGAGACTTTCCTCTCATCTTTTGGATAAAAGCTATGTTAGAGGTTCAATTGACAAAACTTTGTTTGTAAAAAGAACTTCTCATCATTTAATTCTTGCTCAAGTCTATGTAGATGACATTGTTTTTGGTTCAACTTCAAATTCATTGATTGAAGAATTCACTAATATTATGAGTTTGTGCGGCAAATTAAATTATTTTCTTGGTCTGCAAGTCCAACAAAGGAGTGATGGTCTCTACATCTCTCAAACCAAATATGCTAATGACTTTGTGAAAAAATTTGGTTTGGATACTGCTACTGCTGTCCGAAATACCATGGGAACTAGTTCAAAACTTGATGTCGATTTGAATGGAATTAGTGTTTATCAAACCTTGTATAGAAGCATGATAGGAAGCTTGTTATACCTTACTGCTAGCAGACCCGATATTTCTTTTAGTGTTGGTGTTTGTGCTAGATATCAAGCTAATCCTAAAGAATCACATCTAAAGGTTGTTAAACGCATCATTAGATATGTTTCTGGAACTTCTAACTATGGGGTGGTGTACACCTTTGATTCAAATCTTGAGATTGCATGTTATACTTACTCGGATTGGGCAAGAAATGTGGATGATCGAAAAAGCACCTTAGGTGGATGTTTCTTTGTGGGAAACAATCTTGTTCATGGCATAGCAAGAAGCAAAACTATGTGTCTCTCTCAACTGCTGAAGCCGAGTACATTGCAGCTGGTAGTTGTTGCACCCAAATGCTATGGATGAAACAAATGTTGAACGACTATGGTTTTCCTCAAGGTAAGTTATTTACCTTTTGTGACAACACTAGTGCCATTAACATCTCTAAGAATCCTATTCAGCACTCACGCACAAAGCATATTGTTATTCGATATCATTTCATTCGTGATCTTGTTGATGCAAATATCCTTGAGCTAGAATTTATTCCCATTGAAAATCAATTGGCTGATTTGTTTACAAAACCTTTAGACAACCTTCATTTTGAGTCTCTTAGGAAGTCTATTGGAGTGTTCTCTACTATTTGAATATTCTCACTCATATATGCAGGCTGTATGTTATATATTATGTGTGCTGCATTTAGTGTAGAATGTGAACAAAAAAATAAGTATTTTATTTTGGTTCGGGATTGCATGCATTGTTTCAATCCTGGTAAGCACTGTTCAAGTCTTGATCTAAGATCAGAGGACAGTTTGTTCAAAATTTCTTCTTCCTTAGTCACTCAAGGTTCTCAAGACTCTTTGCATCAGCTTTCTATTGTTCACTGCTCACTTTTTGTTTGAAAAGCCTATTATCTTAAACTCTTGCACCTAAATCTCTTGTGGAGTTTCATATTGTGCTCAGTTTTTATGTTGGTTTGAGATGAGGAGTTTATGCTTCTTTGTGAAAATATTTAGAGAAGCTTGGCCAGGTTATTCTTAAAGTAAACGAGCCTCGGTCGTGGTGAATGATATGAAGATTTGGAAGAAAAGGGAATGGTTTAGTCACCCCAGTGGTATTTTCTTGTTTGATATCCTCTTTTCGACTCGAGTTGAAATGTCCTTTGGAGTGTTCTTGTTACCGTTAATGCCTTAAAACCAACTGGTTTGAGAGCCATTGTTATAAGACTTGTTACATGGGTCAAAAATATGGTTTTATTTCTGAAAGCTCAAGCTAAACAAAGCCAATGATTATGAGCTAAATAAATAAAAAATGATAAGGATCAATGAAAACAATAGGACTTCATCTCATTCTTTTGTAATCTCTTGTGTATCAATTCTTATCCCTTGGATGGTTTAGCTCAAGTTTGAAGTTTCTCAAAAATTCAAGAATCATGAAATGTTACAAGTCATCTTTGAGCTGTGTTTACAAAAGGAACTGTCAAATTGTCTTAGGTTTCTTTGTGGGATCTGGAGGGATTCAAATATGCTCTTCAATTCTCTATGACTCTTTGCTTGACTTGTCAAGATAAATCTAGGATTGACTATGTCCTTCATTCTTGCTTGCTTGCATTTTTAAATTCTCATTAATCCGCTGCATGTATTGAGGGGGAATTTTCATTGATACATGTGGTCTTCCTTGTGTTCTTCAATTGTTAGTTCAAAAATGTTAACCAACTTGGCCATTTGCATTTTTCTGCAGATTTTTTGCTCTTGAATGGATGTTTTCTGTTCTTGTTGATAGCTTTTTCCGTTTGTCATTCCTAGACAAAAAAGTGGAGAAGTATTAGGGTGCCTTTGTGGCTATTCCTTCTTGGTAATGCTTCATGTGATCTTAAAATGCTTGGCTGCATTGTTTTTCTTGTGCCTTAATTGCCCATGCTTCACTTGGTATTTCTTGTGCAATTGTTTCAAGTTTGTTTTGCAGCTGCTGTCTAAGTATTAGGCTAGTCTTGTGTTGCAATATAGTGTTTTGTTTAGGAATGCCAAAGGAGGAGATTGTTAGTGTCAGTTATAATTGGCATTCCCTTTTTTAACAGAACACTACTCATTAAGAAGCCCAAGTCATGTGTTTATTCATTAAGCCCAAAGTGTGATGAGGTCAAATCCCAAGACAATAAGTGTTTGATTACAATTGCTTCTCCTTGTGGTTGTCTTGCTGTCGAAATACCATCTTGAAGATCATTTTGCTGACAGCTTCCCCATCTCAGCATAATAGTTCAATTGCAACTTGCTTCTTTTCTCTTTGGGGGCTGCCTTACTGTCGAAGACCAAGACCAAGTTTTGAAGATTAGTTCAATTGCAACTTGCTACTTCATCTCAATTTGTTGCCTTGCTGTCGTGCTTCCCAATCCCATCTTAGCTTACTGTAATGTCTTGTCCAAGATCAAGCTTCAATCTTAAAGATCAAAAGAAGACCCCTCTTCATCATGGCTCAGGTAAGCTCCTACATTGGATCTCTTTCACAAAGTCAATGGTTTTCATGGGTTCCCTTCTTGTGTTAGCCTTGATTAAGAAATTTAGGAGTTGGCTTCTAAATTTGGTTTTCCAAATTGAAATTTGGAGAATGGGTTTACATGTGCAATATGAAATTAAGGGGATGAGGTTATCTACTCCAATTGAGCTTAAGGGGTCTTTGAGTGAATTGTCCGTCCTCCTCTTCCTATAGTTTTGGGTACCCTGTTCATTCTTGGTTATTGAAAATACTTTTGTTTTTTTTTTTCAGTCCTTTGTTTATCAAGAGTTTATCTCTTTGGTTTTCTGTTTTTCAAAGTGTCTTGTTCCATGTTGAAAACAATTTGAAAAACACAAAACCATTCATGGATATTCATCTCTTGCATCCAATGATTAAAATATCGAGTTTCGAGGAAATATCGATGGTCCCAAATACGGAAATATCGAGGATATATCGATTTCAGTAAATAATAAAAAAATGATGGAAATTTGAAGAAAAATATGAAAATTTTTAGTGAAACTTTTAGATATGTTTGTTTTATCAATTGTCTACTACATATGAAAGAAGACCTTGAATAAACATTATTATATAGTGATTTGTAATAATTTAAGATGAAACAATAAATGCTGAATCGCTGACAATTCTGAAAATTTTTGAAATAAACATCTAATTTTTTTTAATGGCTGGAAACCCAATGAGAGGCTAGGCATCACGCCTTACATATATTTTAGAGTGAAGTAGCAGGAGAAATAAGTGAAGAAAGAAACTTGTAGTTTCCTTTGGTGTAAGGAATGAATGAAATTTTGAACTATTTACAAGATTAAAATTTGAAATGTTGGTGTAAATATTTTTTAAACATGTAGTAAAATTTATTCAATATGTAATTGATTATTCAAAGTTAGCTATTGATTGGAGATGTAAAAACTTAGTAGCCAAAATGAAATATATATTACAACGTTGCAACTTTATTTCATGAATGTGTGTAGAGCAGTGGGCTAAAGCATTCAAGTGGCAAATTGTTGACCAAGATCGAACCTTGGTAACATTGTGGTTTTTTGATTGAATTTTCAGCACGTGGTGGGGACACCCAAAGGACCATGTTGAGAAAGGAAAATTATAATTGGAATTTTTGGGAGTCATCTCAAATTTCGTCAAAATATCGGGAAAATCTCGATATTTTGGAAATTTTGCTCGAAACTTTGCTGGCATCTCAAGATAATTTCGGACCCTCTAAAAAATGAAATTATCGGCGATATTTCGCCGATATTTTCGAATTTTTTGTCCTTGCTTGCATCCCATGAGGTCAATTGGGTATTGCAAGCTTCAAAGGTAAAATCTTCAAGAAGAACTTGCTGTGTTCATTGCTTGCGTCTTAGTAAGATTTCTGAGTTGTTCACTTGTGTAAACAATTAGCAAGAGTTCAGTACAAACAGTCTAGTGAATCAGTTTAGAATGGTTGCCAAGTTCAGTGCAATCACTGTGTTGTAATTTGGTTTCATAGTGAATTGGATTTGGTCTTTCAAGAGTTAAAGACCACACAGATATTTTCCCTCGATAGGGTGTTTACTACGTTAACAAATTAAAATCTGTCTTCTTTAATGCTTTAGTTGGTGTGTTTGATTGTTCAATACATTCAGTTCGATATCAGCTCTCAGGATTGATCACTTAGTTACAATTTCTGAGAAAGTTTTGAACAAAAAATTGGTTGTGAGTCTATTCACCCCCCTCTAGGCTCCTTCTAGGATCTTCAAAAACTCTTGGAGTCTATGAAGCTCCTGAATCTAATCCCAAGAAATAGAAGCACAGAGAAAGAAGACACCATTAAGGAAAAAAAAATCATATATACCTGCATTTCTGAGGGAATGCCTTCATGCACTACCATAGCCATGAATGCAGTCTGAGTGAACCACCAACTCCAACATAGCGCTTCCGAATGATTTGCAAGGTCTAGTGGTGGCACCTATCCAGAGCTAACTACAAAGGACAAAATCGAATAAATAAAGTAAACTTATTATTCCCTACCTATATACACATAAGAGGAGAACAAATCTCATTGCACAAAGAGGGGAACAAATCTCATTTCAGTTTGTGCAATCAATGCTAAAGCGAGGGAAAGGTTCCTTAACTGAGGGCGAAGCCATGAAAGACAAGGGCAAGTGCTTTAAATTGCAATCCCATAATGACCTGTAGCTAGATTCAGTTTTCTGTTTCTGTTTATTTTATATAATTCTTCTTGATGTTCTAGTAGTTGTTCAGTGTGAAATATACAGCTCATGTTATGAATGTGTTATGTAGGAACCATGCCCTTGTATAATACTTTTTTTTTTCATGGATTCAATTCCGTTTGCACCACTGTAGTCCTTCTTTGCCAATATCATCTGTACAATTCCTACTTGTATGGAAAAAAAATTAAATTAACACTCCTCATTTTACAACCACACTCCCTCTTTCTTTTTTTTGTTGAAGTTCTTATAAAAAGACAAAATTTAAGTTACTAAAATAGTGAACATGAAGTCATGGAGTGTGGATTATAAAATAAGGTGTAAAACTATCAATTTATACTTATGGTTAATGATTGAAGATTGCAAACGTAATCGAAGTGGAAGCAGAAATTAACCTAAATTGTCGCTGGGTATATATTATTTTTTTTTTTATCAAATAAGAACTTCACTGAATAATGAATGGATTACAATGATTTGAGGAAACACTTTCAATAATCAGCCACCATAGAAGTAGAGATTACAAGAAAGCTTCTCATACTAGACTTTACACTGAAAGTCCATATTGACACATTGATGGAGCCACTCAGGCCCTAACTCTAAGCAAAGAAAAGGCCGACTGATTTTAGGGATATATTCGTAAAATAAAAAATAATTTTTTTTTTTGAATAAAAATAAAAAATAATTTTATAAATATTGAGTGTGTTTAGATTTTACTCGGTTCAATTAGCAAGACCCTTTTTCTTTTCTTGGGCAGTTGGGCTACGTTTGCTTACCTTCAACCACACTTCTGTTTCAAAATTTGATCTTCTAACCTTTGTAGGTAGGTAAGGCAATTTTTTTTTTCAATATAATTTTTTTAAATTTTTAAAAATAATAAATAATAATAACAACAAAAATAAAAAATTATACTTTTAGTCTTTGCGGCCCACTAGAAAATTAGCATATGCGCACATAAATGAAATTGAAGGGATAAAAAGAGCTACTTGTCTTGTGTCATAGCCTCATGTCGAGTAAGAGCAAACAGAAACCTTGTGCTTCTTGCGTGGTTCAAAGGGATTGATTAAAGTTTCTTCTTTCTCAGTTCTGAGGCTTTGCTTTGTCTTCTCTCCTCAAAATAGAACACTCGATCAGTAATATGTTTGATTAGATACAACACTTTGGTAGGCAAACAATATGGCAACAGCTCTGCTGCTCCCTCCTTCTCCTTGTCTTTCCTCTACTTCTTTCTTGAACAACAATGGAGAACCAAGAAGTTGCTGCTGTACCTCTATTCAACAATCCAAGCGCAATTCTCACTTGAAAGGTTTAAGAGTCAGAGCCCTCAAAGAGAAAACGGAGAAAATCGAAAACCCATCTTCATCTTCTTCATCTTCTAAAGCTTCAGCAGAGGAAATTACCAAGAAGTATGGACTTGAAGCTGGTCTCTGGAAGGTACCCTTTTCTCTATTTCAACTTTTTTTCTTGGTTTCTTGGGTCTCCCAACTGGGAGTTTGCCGTAGTAATTATGAAAACAAAATGTGCTTATGATTACAATTTCATAGTGCTATCGTATGCAAGTAAACTGAATAAAAACTTCAACTAAAAAGCACAACTGGAGCCTCAATCTGGTCTTGTCGCCAAGTGAATGAATGTTGAATCTCAGCTATGTAGGACAGAAGGTTCAGCTAATGAGCTAATCAACAGTAAATAGTCGGTACTGCTAAGCTAATTTAAGTAATCCTGCAGTCTTGGACTGGAAAAAGTCCAACTGCCATCATCTTTTTAAAGTTCTAACCAAGAATGTTATGGAAAAATAAATGCAGATATTCAGCTCAAAAGAGGAAGAAAAGGAAGGTGAAAAGAAGAAGTCAAAGGGTGATGAAGCCAAGGAATTGCTAGCTAAATATGGAGGGGCATACCTGGCCACCTCTATTGCACTATCCATTATATCGTTTTCGTTGTGTTATGCGCTAATCAGCATCGGCGTTGATGTCCAAGCTTTGCTGCAGAAGGTACAAGCAACCATCATGTCAACTCTCTGCAGACTCAACTTGTTTTATGTTATGCACTAATGGTTACTTTATATTTTACTGTGTCTCAGGTTGGAATCTCAGGTAATGAAGCTGGAGAGAAAGTTGGAACTTTTGCTTTGGCATATGCTGCACACAAAGCTGCATCTCCAATTAGGTTTCCTCCTACTGTGGCTCTCACTCCAGTAGTCGCCGGTTGGATTGGGAAGATAGTCGGAAAAGAGAAGTAACTTCTTCAGTTACTTATCTCATAAACGGGAGTTTTGTTTCTATATAACATCAACATGTAAAACTGGTCTTTCCCATGTAGCATTCAAGGTTGAACTTTCCTAGTCCTTAAAACGAGTTTTTATGATGCAACTTAGCTGGTGTAGCAAATGTCTAAATTGCAGAATTTGGTTATATATTTTGATGCGGCAAACTGACTCCTGGATTCAATCATAAAGCAATTCTACTTATAAAATTGCTGCATCAAAAAGCTATTATTCATGCATAAAGGTCACACAGACACATTTTTACAATCATGAGCCCGAGGTGATGTGAACAATTTTGAGACATGATTGAAGAACGGAGCCTACATCTGTATATGTACATCTTTTCACGACCGAAAGCTTTGTAAAGACCAAGGCTATAGACCTTTCCAAGGCAACTATCATGAAGAAAATAGCTAAAAGGTAATGGAAGACATAATGGGGCCGGAAGATAAATCCTTTTTCCATTTTAGGATACTTACGCTACGGAAACTTATCTATAAGACGATATCGAAACTTACTTGATCATCTGCCTACTTATGATACAACATATTGATATACAGGGATGCATGAACAATTTTAACCTTACCACTAAATCATATGAATTGAGTATAATTTATATTACATTACTGTACAACCAACTAGCCACCTCCATCTAGCTTCCTATTACTGCACATGGATCTTCAGGGAACATTTAGTCATCTCTCAGAAACCTTTCATCCAACCTTGGCGGTAAAAAGACAGTAGTGCGTCACAGGTTCTCTGTAAACAAGTCTGCGTATCTTCAATTAGATCCACTATGAATCTTTCATTTCTAGGTTTTAACTCCTAGTAGGGTTGGCTGTAGAAGGTACTTCCGTTGCACTCGACGGCAGGGTTTGGGCTCGCGGTGTGACATTACCCATGGAATAATCTTCATTAAGTGCACCAAACTCATTCCATTCAACTCCAGCTAGTTAATAGTCAAGAAACTCAGTATTCAATGCCCAAACATTATCGTAAGCGAAATATACCTTTGAGTGAAAATGATAAAAGAAATAAAGAAATCTATTTACAGAAGGATACTTTCTGTTCTCCATATGTCTGTGATGCTAACACCAGCGTCATCCGATAAAAGCCAGTAATCTGCATCACTCTGGGAAGGTAACAAACAACGTTAACACTGTAAATCAAACTTATTCTCTTAGTAGAAACATGAAACACTTAACATATGACACAGCTTTCTTACAAGATTCTTAGAACCAAATATGGTTTCAAGAACTAGAACTCCAGAAATTGGTTCACCATTAAACTACTGGATTTGCAAAAGATTTTAGCAGATAGGAAGCTTCCATTACAATTTGTCCAACTGTTAGTTACTGATTTTAGGATAACTTTCTACTCGGACATCCAAAAAGCAGAATATGTTACTCTGCTCATTTATTTTTTACCAGATGGACTGAACAACCAAAAGGAAACAGCAACATTTTTAGAATATTGCATCTTTTGGATAGGTAAAAGTAAAAGCAATTTAGATATCGAACTCACATTTACATCTGAGGGAACAATCTTCATAATCCCACTCATGAAGTCCTGAGAAGCAGTGGGATCAGCGGAAACTCTATGATCTTCTTGTCCCTGCATTTCAACATGCTTCCCCGTATCCTCAGTGACAATTGTTGGAGCTGGGTTTTCACATAACCCCGAAGTTGAGGGGATATTTCCAGGTTCTTCGGCACCATTAATCTCCTCAAACTTCTCCTCAAATTGACTAGAATGGTAGGTGAAGAGAGAGGGATTATGAAAATTCATTGTCATTTTCAATTAAGCCAGCAGGAAAAAAAAAATTAAATGCTGCTCTCAAAGTAAAGATAATGTAACATCACGGAACACTACCTGACAAGGTAAACATCTATCGGACCCATCATGCTTCGCAGGACCATCCTGTATCTCCTTTGGGGATAGTCGACAGCCTAATACATGATAGAAAAAGTTCACTTAAAGAGATCCATTGAAAAGATGAGATTAAATTTTGGTTTACACTGTTCTATCCTGAACTACCTCATCAGGATCTGGGACTTCAAGAGTGGTGCCATGGGGAGCTTTAATCGCTATTAAGGTTTCATTCTGATAAAAACAATAAATCATACATTCAGTTCAACAGAAAAAGGAAAATGTTTTGTTAGAAAATACAGAATGGGGTAACAATGACAATAGCAAACACCAAAAAATTTACCTGAAAGCATGGTAAGCCCTTGATGTCTTCTTCAGTGACAAAAAGCCATCTACCAAAATAAAAATGTATACATAGATAAGAGTTTGCATAATTTGCAGGCTAAGCCAAAAATAGGCTATGTTGAAAACTAGTCAATGATGACTCCACTAGAGAGTAACTGAATATTAGAAGTATAGAACTTTACTTCTTATTGCTTTCCTCTTCACTGAGATTGCTCAATCTTTCCTGCATTTCTCTGAACAAAGAATAACCTCAGAACAATGCAGAGATTATCAAAAGCATAAAGCTTAAGAAAATAATAAAAGGTACTCAACCAAGGAACAGCAAGATAACCTTATTTGCTCATCTAATCTGCCCTCCTCCGTAGATAGGTTTTCAACTTGTGCCTGCAATGAAAAATATTGTGAATTAGCCCAACCCTGCACCTTTACTACATTCAATCAACAGTTGACATATTTTATGAAGAATCCATCATATCTGAATTAACATCTGTCATCACACTAATCTAGCAAGCGCAACTAAACGTACACCTTATCATACTCTTTTCAGCAAAGAGCACAAAACCTGCTTTGCCAAGACAATCATTAAATCCAAATACGTACACAAAACTAGAACCAGACAATACATGGGCACTGAAATAAAGCAAACTCAACTAACTAAAGTCATGTCAAACTATTGAATCAAGAACATAATCTTGCTTTTCCATACCAATGTTCATATTCAAATGCATTACTTAAAGAAACATAAGAACAAAATAGGAACTGGACAAAACACGTGGACTGAAGTGAAGTGACAGATGTTATAAAACATATGGAAAAGTATGGTGGCTGACTAGTAACTTACGGTATCATGCTGCAATTCAAACATGCAAAACGATTGCATTGCAAACACAAACCAGTGAGCACAAGAAGTTTAAAATTTTTACTCTCATTATATCCTTTAAATTGGCTAACACTATCCACTCAGGTCGGGAATTAATGCAGGGCAACATTGGATGTTGACACTTCCAAAATGATAGGAGATCAAAACAAGAAAAGTAATGAAACAAAAACAAACAGCATGTGCATTACAAGCAAACAATAATAGAATCCATACAAGAACTATCCAGGCTCATGTATGCCAAGAAACAGGTTATCTTAATTTCATACCTTCAAACCATCATAGTTTTCATCTGCATCTCCTGTCCTTGTGGCCTCAAGTCCCCTAGTCAATCAATAACTCAACTTCTCAGTTACTTCCAACGTACAATGGATATTGAATTTTCACAGATTAATATAAAGTGGACAAAAAAAATTGTAGAACTGAAGGAAACAAGTCCAACCAATGTTCCTTACTTCCACTGAATTCTATTTTTCAGTTTTTTTTCTATGAGGCCAATTCCTTCGAGAACATTTGTTATGTCATATATCCGTCTCTTTTGTACCTATAACAAAAGAAAAGTTAATGTTAAGAAAACCTTGAGACAGGATATATTAAAGCAGAAAGGAATATAATCACCTCTAAAGTATCAGCAGCTTTATTGAGATCTAGAATACCATCCTCCGCATGTTTGATCAGATTGATAAACTTCTTCGTTAAGAGACCTAAATGAGATAAACAGGACATTATCTGTAACACTTGCAAATGCAGATTCACAATTCTTTTAAATATACTAATAAAGAAAGTGAAGTTACTGTTCTCATTCAGAAGCCTGAAAAAGAAAAAATTACGTTTTTAGGACAGGCAAACATATTGTTACCTAGGGAGCTGTCATAACGACAAGGACCAGCAGGAGTAAGATTAGCGCCAGAAGGAGAACCTGTCAATTATAGAGATTATATGCTAGTGTCTTTAGATGCAAGTAGAATAGCAATTGAACTTTGCAGGATAGATAGTAGAATTAGAAGTATGAGAGCCCACTTATCACATTTAGCCTAATGACACTCACCCACATTGGAAGCAGGAGTCTGCGGCCCAGCTCTATTGAGCTTTGAAAGCCTAGATGCTTTGTTTGCCTTCCCCACCTTGACTGGCACAGGAGTTTGAAGTGGGCTATTAACTACGTCAGTGTACTCAGGAGCAGCTGTCCTATCATTAGGCTCGTCATAATCTGCTGCATCACTCTTCCGCTTTAGCTGCCAATACACCATTCAGTATTTGAGAAACACAACACAGCACAAAACAAGCAAATAATATCACATTACAATTATGAGTGTGAAAATTACAGTTGAATTCACGTAATACAGGTAAATTAGCTGAAATACTGTCAACAAATCATAAAAAGCAGCATGCATATGTTTCAGGAGATGAATGCTGTAGAAAGAGAACTGGAAATTTTCAATCTTCTTTAACTAACATTATTCATCAATCCATACTCCTACAGGTGTATGCTTATGTGTAGTGCATTCAAACATGTGCAAAGCCACACCAGAAAAACACACAAATTTCCATCAAGCACAACTACAAGGGAAAACTAGTTATTTCTTTGTTCTTTCATAAACCCTAAACCATATTTCACTGCATCTATGAAGCTTAGCTTCAAAAACAATCAACTGCAAACTTGAAAATTTGGCAAAAAGGAAACGGAAAAAAAAAAAAACTTGGAAATTGTAAACCCTACCTAGATTCTACACACTAAATTAAAACAAATTTTATCCATACTACAAACAAACTCACAAAATATGTCCGAATGTAAATTGATGCACTCACCAGGAATGCACAAGTCCACTAGTGCTAGTAAAACAATTTTAGGATTTTAGTTTCTACATTGCTATTTCTCTGAAAGTATTATAACCCCATAAGAGCATCACTTCATAGCACCCTTATTTGTACTTCGTTATCAAAAACCCAATGCATCTTCTCTTCTTAACTTCCCAATCTGCCAATAACACCTACTTTTCTCTATTGACACTCTACCATAATCTAGATCTCCTCCCCACACTTTCATCAAAATACCACAAATTTCTTTGAAGATTGAACAGTTATAATCACACTAATAGCAATTCAATACCGCGGAAAGTCCCAACCTTTAACTCAAAAAACCAGTCAAACACACACCATCAACTAATCCCAATCACTAATTCCAGCAATCTCAGCCTCAACTACTAATAACAACCAGATCTAAAGCACAGAAAAACAAGAAGACTCAGGCAAAGAAGACTCACGGGGGGCATGACGGTAATGCCCTCGGCGGGTAGGTGATCGGGGGGCGGCGGCGGGCGGCGGTCGGGAGCGAAGCCGTGATAGTCGAGTGAAGCAGAGAAGGGCGGCTTGAGGGAGGAGAAGGGGAGCTGGCGCTGGGGCGGTTGGGGACGCGGGGGGTTCGGAGCGCGGTAACCCGACATGGGGGGACCCGAACCGGATTGAGGAGAGGGATCGAGAAATTGGAGGGAATCGGAAGAAAATGAAAAGAAGCGGGAGGGGGAAATTTTGGGGGATTAGGGTGAGATCTGATGGTGGTGGGAAACAACCAAAAATAAATAAATAAAAAAGCGGGAGAGAGAGAGAGAGAGAGAGGAGAGAGAGAGATAGAGAGCAGAATACGAGGGAAAGGAAGGAAGCGAGGGAAATTGGTTCGGATATTGATATGGAGGGAAGCACTTACCTTTTTTTCTATTTTTTTATTTTTACTATTCATTAATGCCATAGTTGGTTATTATTATTTTTTTTTGGTACATTTTTTTTAAAAAAAAATTTCAAGAAAACATTACAATATTTTATGGAATGAATTTCATAGTTATTTTATTTACCAATTTGTGCAAGATTGTTATGAGGCCCTTCTCTTAATTGTGATCATTATTTGACAGTAGTTAATGGATTAATTCTTTTTGCTAGCTTGTTTTAGATTTAAGTGAATGCTTCGATTCATGTATTTAAATGTATTTAATTGTTGTTTAGATATAGGACGGCAGTCCGTTTTTCAATTCGAAATCTTTAGCTCTTTAGTAGATGATTGTAGTTCTTCCGCGACTCCAAACTTACTTTGCTGTTATTCAATCGTCAACACACCATTAATAGATGATTGTAGTTCTTCCGCGACTCCAAACTTACTTTTCTGTCATTCGATGGCCTTAGTAATACTATCTTTGGAGTGATTTGAGGTTCGAGTGTAAATTGACAACCTCACGTTATTTGTTACACTTGCGGGATATTGGAGCATGCTACCATATACTTCTCCAACATCTCAGTCGACCTTGATTTTGATCTAAAAGGTTGTTGTGAAGACAATATTTTTTCTTTGACCTAAATCCATCCCACAATCAGACAGGGTTTCTCCATGTCGTGATTATATAGTTGTACAGGTATTGAGTTGTACAAGAGTTGCATGCATTGAGAAGTGGATGGGTTTGATTTATCTTCTGAATCAATGAAGAAGATCAAGAAGTCTAGCTCAAATGAAATTAAATCAAAATGCATTTTGTTTTACTAGGAGACTAAGTAGGTCGTCCTTAATCCTATCTGTGTAGAGTCGTCACGTAAAAGCATCATGTGGTGAGTTCTCTTTTTACTAGTGTACGATACCTAGTTAGAGGCTTGCTTAGGTAATAACTTATTTTGTCATGCTTTTTAAAATTAGTTATTATATATACTTTTACTCCTTATTAATGGAATTGACGTCATCTTTTTTTCAAAAGAAGAAAAAAAAAAGGAAAAAAAATAATTTAGCGAGCATTTTGGAGGTGTTCTAATAGTAACTTATGTTTTTGGAACAAAAATTTTAATCATGATCAAAGTTATTGTCACTGCATCTAAAGGCAGATCTAAGTTTTGGTGTCACAGGCTTAACAAATAATTATCCAATAGGATTGGTCTAGTGGAAGCATGGTAGGCTGCAAGTGGGGCGGACGCGGCAAGTCTTCTCCTGGTAATAGGAGGTCTCTGGTTCGACCCCAGCTTATGAAAAACATCCCTTGATGAGGAGTCATACTCAAGTTGCTCCCGACCCCGGAGTGGTAACTCACTGAAGGCTACCATTTTATGTACCAAAAAAATATAAAAAAATTAGTTGCTTATCATACTTATCAAAATAAAAATAAAAATATTGTTAAAATTATCTAAAATGGTTATTATGATAAAAGTAAGAATATCTTTAGCAATGCTAGCAATTTTTTAGTCAAATTTGACTGTTTTAGCAAAAGTATTTGGCTAATTTTAAAATACGCATGTATCAGTTCTCTCTATTTTTCTAGAGAGTTCTGAATTTATATTTTTTTTTGCATTAATAAAATAGTATAAATATATTATTACACAAAACAATTAAAAAATATTTTAAATTAACAAAAATAATAAAGAGTCATATATCGCTTTCTATATTTAGGAGTCATATAGCTAAAAATTAAAATGGAAAGACATAAAAGTCTAGTGAAGCTACTAAAATGGACAACACAAAAAAACTAAACATGCTCTCTAAAATAGCTAAGGGACAAAAATAGAAATTCTGCTAAAAATGCTCTAATCAAATTTAAAGTATAAATATGAGAGAAAAAAAAGTGGAAAAAGTTTGTTTGCCTTGTTTCTCATTTTATCAAGGAGAAATTACTGGGGGGGGGGGGGGGGGGGGGCGGGATAAGTTAAGTTAATAATTTTTTTTTCTTTTGGAAACCCTAAGCACAGCCAACGGCGGCTTTTTGCACGATCACTTTCTTCGTCCGATGGTGGCTCTAGGTTGGCCTTTGGGCCTCGCCAACGCCGCTGCCGGATGGGGATTGCACTATACGATCGAACTCTGGGCGGGGGTTGCTCAAAAATTTTTTGTAGGTGGGTTCCGATTTCGGTCTCTAGTGGCTTTGCGTCTGCGGTTTTGGTGGAACTCGGTTTTAGGCTTCTTCGACGAACAACGGTTGCAGGGATTTAAGACTCAAGATCTGCGGCGGCGTGGGTTGGAGGGGTACTGGATTGAGGTGGCTTCGATGTGAGGGAGGTGGAGGTGGCACGTTCTGCGGTGGGTCTGTTTCGTGGCGGCAAGGATCACAGTGGAGCGCCTCATGCGAAGCTTCGTTGGAACTGCGCGCGGGGTCTCAGGGTTGGAGATGGATGCGGGGCTGGAGCAAGCTTGGCCTGCTGGGCCTTTGAGTGGGCCTTCCGTTTGGAGATCTTGGATCTTGGCTATTTTGGGCTAGGATTTTGGCCTAAGCCCAACTCTATGTTAGTAGCTTTGTTTACTTTCAATAATTCCCTATGTATTTAGGGATCATAGTTTTGGTATTTTGCCTACATAATGATCGGTGATTCTACACATCTAGGTGCAAAGTTCTTTGGTGTACTACAATTGAGCGCATTGGCATTGAGAAACTTTGTCTACTATTATTCTTAGTTTAGAATTATGTTATTCTGCTAAGCTTCTGCAAAAGAAGTGGAATTGTCTCAAGTGTAATGGCACATATCCACTTGATGGGATCTATGTACAGGGCCATTATTGCCTATGTTTGCTCTGAATGAAATCCATTCTTCTTGTCAAAAAAAAAAAAAAAAATTACTGGTCACTCCCTATACTTTAAGGGTGACAACAGTTCAGTTCCTGCTATTCTAATTTTAACAGATTACTCCTCGTATATTCAAATTTACCGCAATTTAATCCAAAATGACTATTTTATCCCTCACTTCCTCCTTTTTTTTCCCCCTCTCATCTCTCTCTCTCTCGGTCTCTCTGTCAAGGACTGAAAAATCGAGATTTTCGCCAAAATATCGGCGAAATTTTCTGTTTCTCGAGTTGGCGATGTTAACTCTACATACCATGATAATTTCGTGCGATATTTTGGAGATATTGTGATATTTCCGAAAATTTCGGAAATTTGAACGAAATTCACGAGATTTTGTCATTTTGTCTTGTGGCCCAACAGCCCAAATTGGGCTCAATTTGTCAACTTGGAATCAAAATTGGGCTCAATTTGTCAACTTGGAATCAAAATTCGGAAAAAGGTGGGGCAAACCAACATCAAGGAGGTTTGAACCATGGTTCGCCTTATACATTCCAAGCAAAGAAACCAATCCTGTTGGAAGAGAATCTTGTTGCTGTGTTAATATCTTTTTATATATGTTGTATAATTTTTTTTTTGGTGCTTCTCTTTCCAATAGTTTTATTGGGTAGTTTATCTTGTTGTAATTAATCAAATTTATTATTTTAAATACTTTGTAAATGAATAAACTATTAATTTTATGTATGAGAATTAGTAAAGTATCAAAATTATAGAAAAAGATTAAAGAATGTGAGAGAGAGAGAGTGTGTGAGAAAGAAGCAGAAAAAATAATAGAAAAAGATTAAAGAATTCAAAAAAAAAAAAAAAAGAAGAATGTGAGGGGTAAAATAGTTATTTTAAACTAAATTGGGCAAAATTTAAATGTACGAACAGTAACCTTTTAAAATTGAAATAACAGAGACTGAACTGTCGATGCACTCAAAATACAGGATGTGACCAGTAATTTCCCCCCGCATTGCACTGGTGTGAAGCTAATGCTCAGAGCCCTGCTTACATGCTATACTTCCAAACTTTCACATTAGCTTCTTTACTTCCAAACTTTCATTCATCATAAACCACAACAAACAAGTAGAGGATGCTCATAATCATATTTCTACACTTTTACAGTATCAAATGTTCATCCTGCATGTATGTAACATGAATTGATGGTTCGAGATGCTTCATTCAAATAAAAATTTTAGCACCACACAAATGCGTGGTATATACTCAGATTCCAATGCAAATTACTAAACAGTTGTTACTTGCTAGGTTCAAAGGAAAACTTTTCGTCTTACTCCTTCAAATCTATTGATAAGTACACCACCATCATCTACTTGAATAAATGGGCTAGATCAGGATCACTCAAGTCCACATCTAACCACCCATTCAAGCGCATGTACTCGATATAATGATCTGGGGGCTTCACTGCACGAGGGTTTGCTGGTGTGAAGCCGTGAATCCTCTCAAGATCTCGAGCAAGCCACCTAACATATGCACGATCCAGTGGAGGAACAACTTTCAAGAAGATTTCTTCCCTTTCTTGTTTTGCAGGCTTGTTTCCCATGTTTGGAGAACCTGGCAGATTCAGAAGATGTAGTGAATTGATGGCACATAAATTTAATCAGGAAAATAACTCATTTTTTTCCTTCTCTTTCTGATTAACCAAGCAAATAATGTCAAAATATATAAACAAGGTTGCAAACGATTGCAGATCTTTGCAGGCTGCATCAATCCAAAATATTCTCTAACAGCATTTTGCGGAGATGGAACAAACATGTGTGGATATAACTTATAGTTTTACATCGATGTTAAAGATGATAACCAAAAAAGTTTCATGGTAAAAATGAGGATATGGGAAAATCAAAAGTATCCAACAAGAAATCATAATGAAAACAAAAGAAAAAAGCTCTCCTGATATGCTCAGTTCATAACAGCTCTCAAACAGTGTTGGCCAATCTTAGGGTTTAGGATTTTCAAAATATTACCATCAGGTTTCCTGATGAAACCAACAAAGTAATAAGAACACAACAAGACTTCAAGATAGTAATGACATCATAGGTAGAAAACACCATGCTAACAAATTATACTGATGCATGATGTTCACATAACACTTCCAAATCCGTCCAAAGTTTGACGAATTAAGTATTAACAATATTGATCACAATAGGAAGTAATAATAGTACCAACTGCATGATGCTTGAAAACAAACATTTATAATGCAAGTCTGAAACAAGAGTATTGTCTTTATATTCATCGTACTGTTTCATCACACCAACATTTTTGTTTTTGGTGAAAAACAACTTATTAACTCCATAATGGATATAATAAGTTAACACTGGTATAACTGTATAAAAACTTCTTGAAGAATTATGTGTTTTTTGTCATACAGGCACACTCCTATCTATCTTACTTCCAGACCATTTCACACTCAAGCAAACTGCCACATTAAAACTTGTTACCAGTTTATTCTCTCAGAACTAATCTTGCACATCTGTGTTTGATTTTTGACCTTCTCTGCCTCAAGCTTCCTTAATCTTGTTGAACTAATCTTATCTCTACCAGATGCTTCAGGCACTAGATCTACTACTTCAGTATTAAGTTTTGAGAGGCCTCTATCACCTCTCTTCTTATTAACAGCCAGTCCACTAGGTAAAATCTCTTTGCTGACAACAATTGCCTCCAAATTTTCATCTATTATTGAGGAGACATATGGGTCAATAATAGGCTCAACTTGCACTAGCAGCCCCTGCTTGATAGACCTGATGTAATTTTCAACATTATGCTTCCTTTCTTCAACGGGTTGTATCAAATCCGTGAATTGTTTGTTAGTCAACATGGGTCCATCACAAATTCCAATCACAATTCTATGTCTAGTGAGATCCACTGCTGCCTTGAGAAAGAGACAATGGCCTTCGTGTAGTCGGTCAAAGGTACCACCCAGAACCACGGCTCCATATGTCTGGCAGAGAGAGCTTGGAACTAACCACTGAATCCTCTAAAGTTGCTATTTTGGCATGCTTTGGCTAATAAGAGTTCTGCTGAAAGTTGAACAACAATATCTCCCCTAATTTTCAGACTTTACAACCTGTGACAAAGAAGTAACTCTTCTAAAATTTCTGCCCACGCAACCACCATTAAAACAACAATAGAAACACCTATCATGTAGGCACCTAGCCTTGGTTTGAATTCGATGTATACCCACTACAGTTTGTGTTTTGTTATCTCAGTTATTTATTTATTTTATTAATTTAACCATAGAAATCTGTTCAATGCACTAAGTGAGGTACATGTACAAAGTCATTACATACAGTTACACGGACATGACTATATATGTAATTCAATTGTCAAAAGAACTGCTATACTCGTAAACTGAATTAACCATATAGCAAAAAATCTAGCCATAGAAGAGTGAATCAATACAGAGTCATTCGGGTATAAAGGAATAATGAGAAACTCAACGAGCATAGACTCATAGAGAGCAGGGGGTGAAGGGATTGTGGGAAAAATTGTTATTCAGTCCTCCTTTTTGGCTTCTGTTTCAGTACATTATAAGGGTGGAAGCCTGTCTTCTATTTTGCGGAACTGGAACAGAGCAATTGTCTATGTTTGCAGACAGTAACACACCGTAGTTAGAAAAGAAGTACTTCTGAAGCCCAAGACTAACTTCATTCACCCAATTCAGTAATGTTGATAAATAAATCACAAATCATTTTAAAAGATAATCCGAAGTTTTATTAGGAGTCTAGTGCTCTTAAGAGTCTATTTGAGTCTTCGGGAAAGTACAATGTCTTTGAGTTTTCCAAGGTCTGTTGTTATTTAATGAGTCTTAGTAAGTCTGTCCAAGGGAGATGTATTTGAAGCCTATTATAAAAATAAACATTAAAACTGAAATAGCAAAATGAAAATAGAGGGATGTGAAGGCTGTGCCTTGGTATCTATCTATCATCTATATCTGTATTCTTTACCATGACAGCCACCCTAAACCTTTTCTATTTCTTCATATTCTATCATTGTAAGCTCACTGCAACAACACACAACCACCCTTGCTCTGTCCTGCATCAAACACCTGAACACTAAAACAGAAACAAACCAAGAACCAAGTAGCAGCTGCATTCACTTAATGACCTGAAAAGAGTAATCTCTAAACTCTGAAGAGACTGATACCCAGATGAAACCCTGTGGGCCTATCTGATAGCTATATCACCTCCTCACAACTAGCGTCCTCAAAGATACTCTGTCTCACCTATAAGGCAATACATGATCTTCGGGAATCTCAGTTCACAATTGGCTCCCCAAACAAGTTTTTCTAGAAGGACTGAGTGATGGGATAGTGAAACATTAGATGATTCCGAAAAAGTAAAAATCATATTTTAGGATCCATATTTGGTTTCAAACAAAATCTCCAACAAAAGAAACGGATCCAAGATGTCTAGTTTCATAACCTTTGCAATATGATAAGACAATGCTATATATCGTAAGTAAATCTGATTAATAATATCACTAATCTAAACAAAAGATAAACATATAATATATCAAAGCTTATAGAAATAAAGAAAAATTCCACATTAAGATGAACAAGCACATCTTCCCAGTTGTTAAACTAGTCTGGCTCCCTATTCTAAATGAAACCAACAATTTCTTTGTCAATCACAGTAGCAATCACTACTTAATCCAGCTATGGGTATTCATTAACGCGATCCTTTGATTCGTTTCTATTACAGAAGAACTTGATTCCTGCTTTTCTAAAGATTAACCCAAAACCTAAATCACATTTCAATGGCATAATATTCCAACCCAAATAATATATTTGCAACTCGGTTCACTTTACAATCATCATCTTCATATTGATGGTCTCGTTTTAACGTAGACCTTCAAAGTTCCAGTGAGTAAAGCACCCTAAAATCAATCCCACTCAAACTGAAAACGAACTTTCACCAACAAAAAGAAACTGAAATTAAATTTGAGCCGACTTACCAGAAGAGAGCTTTAGCAAAACGAGGAGTGTAGTCTGAAGAACAGGAGAGGCCGACTGGATTTGGTTTTGTTTGTTTTTTTTCTCGTAAGCTTCAAACGAGGGTGGTATTTTATTTTTGTTTTTTGTTTTTGTTTTTTCCAATTATTTTTTATTACATAGTCCAATAGACCCCTCGTTTCCAACATTTTTTTTTCAAAGCCCCTTTTAAAACTCGAGTCTGATGTCTTTTACAATTTTTTCCTTCAGCTCTGTCATCTACTCGACTACTCCCTTTCAGAGTGAATTGTTTCCATCACACATGCCACAAAACAAGTGCGAATAATACTGACTATATTTTTTAGTGTGTGAAAGACTATATTTTCCTTTGGTTACACTAATGATCAACTATACTTTTTCATCGTGCGATGCATATGTTACTCTCTCTAAGAGAGAGGTGTGGGCGTTTGTCTTTTAGCGGCGGCTCAAATTCGAGCCGAAGTGATGGCTTTCTCTTCTCCTCTAGCCAAAAGGAGGGTGGCGGTGGTGGCTTTTGCTACCGTCGGTGCCTCAAGGGTTTTTTTCCCTCCTCTACTTGGTGAATCCAAGCTTTGGAGGCAGTCCATTTTCTTCAATTAATGATGGCTAGATCCGTCCTTTGGATCTTGATTCTACCACTTGGTTTAGTAATTACCAAACTAACCGAATACCGACCGATGTTTTAGGTTTGGTAAACCGACTTTTTGGTAACCGAGACCAATAAAATCGAAATCGAAAATTACAGAAAAAGTTGGTTTAGTTTTGGTAAATACCAAATCTACGATTATCTAAACATTAGATTTATATACTACGATTTTCAATACACATGCATGTATATTAAGAAATAAACATAAAAAAATTTATAATAGTATGAACATTACTATATTAGTAGTACATGTATTTTAAGTAACCTAGTCTGTTAAATAATCTAGTTTTATTAAAAATGGCTAAAATTTGATGTCATATATAAAAAAGAAAGCTTTAATTAGTAGATGAATACAAAGTTTACGACTATAAAATTGAAAAACCTAATTTTGTTCATTCTAATTTATATTATAAAGAATTAGTTGTTCTAAAGTTGATAATATCGAAAACTGAAATACCGAATTTGGTAGATATAATTGAAAACCGAAAATTTTGGTTAGTAAAGCTCAGTTTTGAAACCGAAAGCTTTGGTTTTAAAGTTAGTAATACGTATAACCAATTCGAATCGACCAAATGACAGCCTTAATCTTAATAGAGGAGGATGCGGGCATCGGGTCTGCGGGTTGCAGGTGTTAGTCGCGGTGGGTGTTTGGCACCTGATGACCTCAACTTGGTGGGTTTTGCAGCATGGACAGAGGCCGTGCTCGAGCCTTTGATTGGGTTAGGCTTCGACGTTAGTGATGGCATGCTAACTGGTGTGGAAGGCAATCCCAATGGCGACTGCGTCTTTGCTGGTAAGCTGGTCGCCTTTTCACAACGATGGCCCAGATCGCGTTGATCGAGAGCTAGCTTTTGGGGTTACGTGTATTTCCAAGCTCAGCGAAGGTGGTGTAGCTCCGGGATGAACAGATGGAAGGGGTGGCAATGGATGTGATGATGGAGGTGTACGATCCGGCTGCTGATGGACGTGGAGTTAGAGGCGGCAAATTAGAAGAAGAGGTGCCTAATTAGTAATTACTTGGGTGCCCACAGCAGCTTCAACTCGGCCTGGGTTCAAACCTTAGGGTTTTGGACCTTAGGCAGGGCTTTATGTTATACCCCGTACCCAAAACTTACTTGTTCACTGATCATTTAGACCGTAAACAAATAAAAGTTTCACTTTTTACCTTAATTTTGACCTTTTAATGGGTCAAAAAGTTAACTTTTTGTTTGGTTCAGTTTTTTAGGAAACTTCTTTCTGGAAAGTTGTAGAGCACGTTAAACTAAATTCATGGACACGAGGCACGCTAAAATCGTAGTTGTAACAAATAAGTTATAAGGGTTTCAAGCGAGTGGTAGTTTTATGATTTTCCTAAAAATGTCTGATACTATAAATAGCAGTTTCCATTTCCAGAAACAGCCATTTTAGGAACTTTCCAGAAGTGGAAAGTCGTCCCAAGAACTTAGAAATTTCCAGATTCATCACTGGAACTTCCTGGCCTTTCCGGAGATGAGGACGTTTGTTGGGGGAGTTCTAACAGTCTGCAACAGCGGAGATAGAGGGAAAGTCGGCAACAGCCGACTTGGACCATAACTAGAAAGGCTAATTACAGTCTCCTTTGGCCGAGGATGTGCAAGCCTGGGAGAGTACGAGATGCCCAATCGATGTGGTGCTCCGAATCCGGCTGCAATCCGACAGCAATGGCACTCCTGCTACAATTGTTGGGAGTGCTTCAATATTGCTATGTTTCGATGACCCTGCTTGGACGTCTATGTGGTTTAGCGGTGGCGAGGATCAAAAGTGGCATGGTCCAGCCTATGGTTTCCGTTGCGATTCGATGGTATGGTGGTTCGTTGGTTGCAGTGTCGCAATTCCGACAAAGAATGGTTGACAGTCAAGGTTGGCATGGGTCGTGGGCCTGGCCAGAATGGTGAGCCTGTCTTTAGTTCTTGGGCCTCTGCTGGTGGGCTAATAGTAAAGTTTTATTTAGTTTTAATAATTTGTATTAAGTTTAGGTGTATTTTATTTCCAATAAATTCTTGCCAACTCTTGGTAAGGTCATGTGGGCTCTATACCAGGTTGCATACTCAGTATGCCTTATCTGCCCTAGTGAGGCGGCAAAGCATGAATTGGGTGCAACCTCCTAGTGGCGGGATGAAACATTGTGTCAGCATATTTATATTCCTAATCGTCAACATATTGGGAAACCTATTTTATTGGTTTTATGGCATCGCTTTAACTTTCCAATATGCCACCATTATTGTAAAACAAATGGAGTAGTCAATATGACACTCTTTGCTACTTGGTGCATGTTCGAATATATGGTAATAGTGGAGACTCATGTTATTATTCGGGAGGTCCTCTTGAGCTATATTGTAATATGGGGTTCAGGCCTTAAGTCCCACCCCCCCGACCCCGCGGTATTTATTAATTTCATCAATCAAGGCTTGAGGACAGCCGCACCAATCCTTAATTAAAAAAAAAACATGGCATTGTTTTACCAGGTTTACATGTATATTTAATTGAATTGCAAGTAAAATAGAAGCTTGGCATATGTGTATAGCATGTACTTGTAGTGAAGGTACTAATTAATAACATTTTGCATTTTTGTAGACATGCTTAAGGATCATGGAGACATTTGAAACATGACTTTGAGCATAGTAGGTGTACTAGTAGAATTGATACATAGGGTAGGCATGCTTAAAAGTCATAGAAGCATGTAAATGCATATCAAGTGTGATATATTATAGGCATGCTTCAATATCATTAAAATATATAAAATATGGTATTGACATGGCAATAATTGAAAGAGCATTTAGTGAGACATATATCTTATGCCGATTGGAGTTGGTTGGAATTGAAATCAATATAAGTACTAAATCATGTTGGAGTTGTCCAAACATGATGCTCAATTGTTTTGGCAAATGAGGTGCTCCGGATAAAGTATATCAATCCATCATTGAGGTACTCCTTGCAAGTGATCTTAAGTGATCGCAATTGGATCTCCTTGACAGAAAATAGGTGATTAGTACATGAGTATGTAATATCAACACTAGTATCTTGTGTATGTACTTTGATAAAATTTTAAGCAAAGTACGTGTATAAACAATGTAGAATTGTAGTAGCTAGTGAGAAGTGATATGATTGATTGTGTGCTTCTCACGTATATATCGAGTAGGTATCGAGATTTAGAGAAATGCTAAATCATAACGTACGTAGGTACAGGAGCCTATATATAGAATTATGCACAAGTACACTAGTGTTACACATGATAATGCAAATAGTGATCTAGATTGGGTTTGGACCAAAACTCATTCTGTTTTGAATGGCAACATGTGTAATCTGACTTGTAGTGAGAGATAGGACTCTGGAAGTATGAAAGACAGGGTATTCTAATTCGAGCACAGTATATGTACACACCTAAGCTTTGAGATAAACCCATTAATTGAAGATGGGTATGCTATATAATAAACATCAGTTCAAAATTTGGACCTAGCCAAATATGCATAGTTGACCTTTATAGCTAGTTCACATGTAGGCATGCTCTGTTAACCAAATTGAATCATACATATTATCACATGCAATTGTGGTACTATATAGGACAAGAACAGTCATGAAATCTGGACTTATGACACACTTGTTGTCAAATGGCAGCATATATCATATATGCACAGTTTTATGCCTTTGGCAAAGGGATTAGACATGTAATTGCATTTGATAATTAGCTCAATACTAGATGAGTGTGTCTATAGCTGATAAAAGCGGTGCATGCAGCCAATGATAGATACCCAACGTCGTTAAGTGTATTCATGTATAGCAGAGCTACCATGCATGAGCGGTCGGCTGAACATGTACATAGCATCAAATATGTCGCCCTATTAAATATAAAAGGCACTTGTGTGAGTGTGTCAAAGAGTAAAGTATCAGTTTTCTGAATATGAATATGTCATGTATCAGGTTAGTTTTGACATGGTTCTGATGGCTCAATGGAAGAATAAGCAAAGAGTAGGGAAAGCTTAGCTTATTGCCCGGTCTAGGCGTGAGCAAAGTGGTGGACGAGAACGTGTTCGAGTGTTTGATGACTGCTCGTAGCTTGGGTTGATCTATATTCGATGAGGTGCTCTGTTCCGCAGGAGGGGGTGTCATTGTTGTAGGAAGATATCAGCTAGCATCTGTTCTTTTGCCCAGAAAGAGAGATGGGTGTATTGAGTAAATTGCTTGATAAGCGGGTGTAGACAGCAATGGATTGGCTTGATAGCTGTGAGCGTGCAGAGTGCTGACGCTGCGCCATGAGCGCTGGCGCTGGCCGCTGGCCTCGCTAAGAGTCGAGCAATTTTTTTTTTCCTTCTTTCCTTTTTTGGTGTTTGACGCAAAGGATCTCCTTCACGTAAACCTTGAAGGCTGGAGTAGTCAGAGAGACATGGAGCCACAGAGCAACCAAATGAGATCACCAAAAAGAAATTTTTGTTGAATGGCCGTGACGTTTGAACGTTGACGGGCTCAAGTGCGATAGGTGACGTAGTCTTTGTATTAGCTTCCCACTGACAGCGCCAATATTAACGTACAGAGTCAGAGACTCTAGTTAATGTTAGAGAGAGAGAAAGCAAGACACGAGAAGTATAGTGGTTTTATCTCCCACTTTGAGGGTCTACATCCACTTAAATCTTTCACTATATGGGTTGGGCTGATCTTTGACTATATGGGTTGGGCTAGGCCTCGTTAACTGGTTGGGCCGGGCTAGCTTAGAGTGGGCCAGGCCGGACTGGGTTTCATTGTAAAACGCAAGATCCAAGCCAGTTCATATAAAGTGGGATTTGCGGGCTTTTTCGGGCCAGACCGAACTTTATTTACAAAGAAACATTTCTGTTTGTAAATGCCTCCCAAATCATCCTCAGGGGAGGAACAACACCTCCTCAAAGCTAAAGTCTGGAGGTGAAGCAGAGAGATAGAGGTGAAGCAGGTCCTTTGATGTTATTTGTTGTAAAGCCTGGTAGCTTTGATAGACAATCACAGTGGCCATTGCAACGGAGCATCAGCTAGTCACTATAAGCCACCCCAAGATCATAAGAAATCGTCAGATTGTTCAGTTCCTTGAAGAGTCTACTGTTGTTACCATATCTTGAAAGCTTTCGGCAATATATATAATACTTATATGATATCTCATCTTGAATCCAAAATTACAACATGTCTTTAACAATAGTTCTCTTTGTATTGGTTTTGATTAAATACCTTCTTGTAAAATTGGTTCTCATATTTTTTCTTTTGAGGAATCGAATTGTCTGCAACTCCAAGTCTGTGTGACCTTGTCTACTTCGTAGGTTATGTTTATGTTTGTTTTTCAAAGAGGTTTTGTTGATCTAACATCTAGAATAGTTTCAGCTGAGATCTCTTGAGGTAAATAAAAGAAAAGGTTGACACTTGCCAAGTACTAGCAGTAGAAAATAAGAATTCGATATGTTTGGACTACTTCAATACAATCCTATTCATTTCCAAAATAGGAGGATTATAAAGAGATACAAGAGAAATCCTAATAGGAAAATATCTCATATAACTATACAGAAAACGTAATCTATACCTACAAGGAAAGTAAATATTTACAAAATATTCTACACTCCCCCTCAAGTTGGTGCATAGATATCGATCATGCCCAACTTGTCAATTGAGTTGTCAAACACTTTCCTTGACACTCCTTTCGTAACAACATCTGCTAATTGACCTTCTGTATGCACAAAAAGGAAACAGATAATCTTCCTATCCAGGTTTTCCTTAATGAAATGCCGATCTACTTCCACGTGCTTAGTCCGGTCATGCTGAACAGGATTACGAGCAATTTCAATAGCAGACGTGCTATCACAATGCAAGTCTTTCTGGAGTTTAAAACCCAAATCTTTCAACATGTTACGAATCCACAACATCTCACAAACTCCACGTGCCATACCTCGAAACTCAGCTTCAGCACTTGACCTAGCGACAACCTTCTGTTTCTTGCTGCGCCAAGTCACAAGGTTCCCTCCAACAAATGTAAAATATCTAGATGTGGATCGTTTGTCTATCTTATCACCAGCCCAGTCTGCATTCGTGTACCCCACAACTTCCAACTCATTCTTTTTTTCAAACAACAAACCTCTTCCAGGTGCCATCTTAAGATATCTCAAAATACGATACACTGCATCTATATGCTCTTCACTGGGACAATGCATAAACTGACTGACCACACTCACAGCATAGGCAATATCAGGCCTAATATGAGAAAGATAAATAAGCCTCCCTACTAGACGTTGATACCTTCCTTTATCAGTTGGAACCTGATCCGAATAGATGGCAAGGTTGTGGTTCATCTGGATCGGTGTCTCAATAGGGTTGCAGTCAAGCATCCCGGTCTCAGCTAACAAGTCAAGTACATACTTACGTTGGGACAAAGAAATTCACTTCTTAGATCTTGCGACTTCAATTCCAAGAAAGTACTTCAATTGCCCAAGGCCCTTCATCTCAAATTCCTTAGAAAGATACTTTTGTAGGGCCTCCATCTCTTTTAGATCATCCCCTGTGACAATCATATCATTAACATATGCTATCAGAGCGGTAATGTCACGCCCCGAATTTTAGAATAAAAATTCAAAATCCGAAACATGAATTACTACAACTTAAAATAATCATCCTGAAAATTTCTTTTTCTTAACAACCTCACCACACAATTTAATTTCAAAAACCGAATTTAGTCTCTGTTAATTATTACAACTCACTCACAAAATAAATTGTAAAGCTTTAAATGAGCATAACAAACCTCACAACTCAAATGAAATAAAAACAAATGCTGCAACACCTAAACAGCACGGTCAACTCCCTGGTTATCCTGACCTGCAGGAATATCCGCTACACCATTTGAATAGGGTACCGGGATTGCAACAACACAAAACCCGGTAAGCTTTTGAAAGCTTGTCTGAGTAAAAGGAAAGAACGGTTGTTTAATTAAATCATATTTATTTTCACCCAAGTCAACACTCAACAATTTCCACGTCCACAAGAAACCAACAATCTCAAAACAATCACCAAATCACAAATCAACACAAAACCCTAATTCACATCTTTCTTCTCAAAACCCCGAAATCGTATTTATAAAAATACGGTATTAACAGACTAGAGCTCTAACTGAATCGTAGCCCGTCACTTGGCCTAGGTTATGACATCCGACATATTTATCTTTATCGTATTTCATCAATATGTATAGTTATATATATATTTAGAACTTCCGATAATCGTACTTACTCAACCAATCGTATCCCATTATCCACCTAGGATTAGAGGGTCCGATTCCCCCATACCGGTCACTACGTTGACCCTAAATCCATAAATGAGCACAACAATATATTTTCACACAATGAAATCTACTCATCCAAGGTACACAATATTATTATGAAATTTAAGCATTCGAAATATAATCAAAATCATTATTCCAACTCAATCATATCATCACCCAACAACACACAATCAACATAGATATTCCACGTAAATATATATATATATATATATATATATGTAATCATCCACTCAGGGATGATCAATAATACCGTCTATAGTTCACACAAGAAAATTGTGAAATTCATTTGTATGATTAAAATTCATTTTTACTTACCTATGGACAGTAGTTGATCAAGTCCATATGATTTTAAAAACAAATATTTAATCCATAAATAATTTTCACACAACTATGACAAAATAGATAAATTAAAAGTACTCGGTTCGTAGTATGAACCACGTGAGTTTTACTCACCTCGAGACTCCCGCTGCGTCTTCAATTAAAATACAAACCACACCGAAACAGCTCACCCAAGTATAACCCGTCAATCACCTAATTAAATGTGACTTGAATTTAGCCAATAATTCCAAAACATAATTAAAGTACCATTCTACAGTCGGATTCTAAATTATAAGAAAATCCGACGGACGGATTCTCACGAATCGCCTCCCTAATCACCGTTTTGCAATTATACGAATATCCAACGGTCGGACATTCACCCATGACTACACAAAGCCACTGGGACAGTCATATAATCATCATATCAAAACTACAAGTCCATCAGACGGTCCTAAATTCACAGATCACAAATCTAACGATCGAAACTGATCAAAATCTCAAAATTCATAACTAAATTATGCGATATCCGAAAAATGCGTATAATATTCGGAAATGATCGTACTGAAATGTAGAATCTTAAAATGTACAGAAACTATATTTTAGACCTCTGAAAGTGGCCGGAAAGGGCCGCCGGAGTTAATGGTAGAGTCGCCGTCGACCACCACCAATGGTGTATGAGTTGAGCTTCTCCCCTTCGTTTCATCATTTTGAGAAACTTTCATAACTAGCACAAGACTAGAAAATAACGGGAAGATGTCGAAATTTACCAAACACAGTCGGGTGGCCGGAATTTTTCCAGAAACTGGTGAGCTCCTAGTTCGACATAAAAACTTCAACTTCACGCCTCGATCTCTTGTGGAAACATGTTCAGAAACTCATGGCGAACTCACCAGGTCAGGAATCACAGGAAGAGGTGGTCTGTAACTCGAGATATGCGGATCGAAGGGTTGTTTTTTGATCTAAACAAGTCAAACTCCGACGGATGTAAAAACGTTATACCCAGGTCCGGTCATTCTTGGTGCTTGATCAACAAGTCGAGGCGAGTCCAATGAGCTAAGAATCACATGAATTGGTGACCTATAGCTTGAGATATCAAGATCGAAATGAAAATGAGCTTTAATTGTTCGGGGTTCACCGTCGCCGCTACCGGCCGTGTCGCGTTGTAAGGCTACCTCTGGCAGCTGTACAAGGTCGAGGCGAGCACGAGAGAAGTGGTTTGAGGCCTTGAGGTGGACGAAGGAGGAAGAGAGAGCAAGGTGAAGCCGTGCTCTGTTTTTGCTGGGTTTTGCCACGCGGAGAGAGAGAGAGAGAGAGAGAGAGAGAGAGAGAGAACGAGTGAACAGTTTCCCAAAGGGGAAAGGGAGGCCGGAAGAGAAAGGAAAGTTTCCAAAAAAATTTAGAGTTTTTTTTCCCTATATACTCGTTTTGGAAATTTCTTCTAAATACAATAACTAAATCACAAAAAATCTGATCTTTGTGTTCCGCATATGTACGGACTCGTATCGACGAGCTCTACAACTTTCATGAAGGAAATTTTCCCAAATTTTGCATGTATAAAAAGTCGATTTCTTGAATCGAGCATTTAGAGCTTTTCGTTAAAACAATCGTTTCGAACCTTCGATAATTCTAAAAAATGAAATATTATTGAGCAACATTTGTGAAACTGTACAATATTCGTTCCACACAATTACACGGAATTAAAATGGAAATTGCGGTTATTACTATCTACCCTCCTTAAAGGAATTTCGTCCCGAAATTCAAGGATCCAATTCCCTAAAGAGCTGTGGATACCTCACTCTCATGTCAGACCCTAACTCCCATGACTCATAACCCTCGTCATGATGACTCCACAACACCTTCACAAGATCAACCTCATTCCTACGAAGCTTCTTCGTGGACCTATCCAAGATACGAACAGGTTCAACTACAAATGTCACATCTGTGTTTACTTCGATCGCACCATGATCAATCACGTGAGACTCGTCTTGGACATACTTCCTGAGCATAGACACATGGAAGACATTGTGCACACCTGACATGCTAACAGGTAAAGCAAGTCGATATGCCAAGTTTCCAACCCTTTCCAGAATCTCAAAGGGTCCAACATACATCGGTGCGAGTTTTCCCTTCTTGCCAAATCTCACCACACCTTTCATAGGTGAGACCTTCAAGAACACATGATCGCCTGTCTCAAACTCCAAAGGTCTCATCTTCAAGTCAGCATAACTCTTTTGTCTACTCTGAGCGGTCCGGATTCTGTCCTGAATAGTAGTGACCTTCTCTGTAGTCTCCTGTACAATCTCAGGACCGATGTATCCTTTATCCCCTGCTTCCGCCCAACAGATAGGAGTCCTACATGACCTACCATAAAGAGCCTCATATGGAGCCATACCGATACTGAAGTGATAGCTGTTGTTGTAGGCAAACTCTACCAATGGCAGATGATCCGCCCAACTCCCCTTAAAGTCCAGTACACAAGCTCTAAGCATATCCTCCATCACCTGATTCACTCTCTCGGTCTGCCCATCTGTCTGTGGGTGAAATCCAATGCTCATTGCAAGAGATGTGCCAAATGCCTTATGGAACCTATGCCAGAATTCTGAATTGAAACGAGCATCCCGATCAGAGACAATCGTCACAGACACACCATGTAGCCTCACTATTTCATTCACATACAACTTACACAACGCATCCCCTGAGTACGTTTTTGCCACGGGAAGAAAATGTGCTGACTTAGTCAACCGGTCAACAATCACCCAAATCGAGTCATAACTTTGCCTGGACCTAGGCAATCTAGTCACAAAGTCCATGGAGATATCTTCCCATTTCTAAACAGGAATCGGCTAGGGATTCAACATTCCTGCGGGTCTCTAATGCTTTGCCTTCACTTACTGACATGTAAGACACTTCGACACATGTTCTGCCACATCCCTCTTCATTCCATACCACCAAAACTGCCTTCGTAGATCCATATACATTTTAGTACCTCCTGGATGTATAGTGTATCGAGACCTACGTGCTTCCTGCATGACCTCCTCCCTGAGGTTATCAACACTCGGTACATACAATCTCCCTTGAAATCTCAACCCTCCATCTACCCCAATCATCCACTCGGAAGGACCCTCCACAACCGGATTAGCAGTCATCTCAGCAATCCTTACATGAGGAAACTCATCAAGTGTCTGACCCTGAATGATCCTTGAGATCAAGGTGGGCTGCAAGGTGATACTACAGAGAAAGATTCTATGTCCTTCTCCTGCGGGCATAAGGTCAAACTCTTATGTAGCTTCTAACATGCGCCACTCTCGCACCATAATCGATGCCATGATTACTCGAGGTTTCCTACTCAAAGCATCCGCCACTACATTCACCTTTCCGGGATGGTACTCCAAGGTGAAATCATAGTCCTTGATGAGCTCCATCCATCTTCTCTGCCTCATGTTCAATTCTTTCTGGGAGAATAGATACTTCAACCTCTTATGATCAGAAAAGAGTTCAAATTTCTGACCATAAAGATAGTGCCTCCAAATCTTCAAGGCAAACACCACTGCTGCTAGCTCTAGATCATGAGTGGAGTAATTCCGCTCATGTACCTTCAACTGTCTAGAACCATAAGCAACAACGCTACCATTCTGCATCAACACACATCCCAAACCCTGATGAGATGCATCGTTGTAAATGACTAATCCACCACCACTAGTAGGAATAGTCAACACCGGAGCTGTAGTCAATCTAGTCATCAGCTTATTGAAAGCCTTCTCACACTCATCCGACCACACGAACTGAGTGTCCTTCCTTGTCAATTTGGTCAAAGCTGAAGCAGTACCAGAAAACCCTTCAATGAAACGCCTGTAATACCCTGCCAATCCAAGGAAGCTAAGGATTTCTGTAACCGTAGTAGGGCGACTCCAACTCATCGCTGCTTCAACCTTCGAAGGATCCACAGAAATTCCATCCTTCGAGACCACATGACCAAGGAATTTGACTTCACTCTACCAAAAATCGCACTTCTCAAACTTGGCAAATAATTCCTTCTCTCTCAATGTCTGTAGCACAATCCGCAAATGCTTCTCATGCTCATCTAACGACCTTAAATAAATCAAGATGTCGTCAATGAACACTACCACAAACTGGTCCAAGTAGGGACTGAACGTGCGGTTCATCAAGTCCATAAATGCTGCAGGTGCATTCGTGAGACCAAAAGGCATGACAAGGAACTCAAAATGTCCATACTTGGTGCTGAAAGCCGTCTTTGGAATATCTTCATCCTTTACCCTTAACTGGTGATATCCAGATCTCAAATCAATCTTTGAGAACACAGTAGCCTCCCTAAGCTGATCGAACAAGTCATCAATCCTAGGTAAAGGGTACCTGTTCTTGATGGTCACCTTGTTCAGCTGTCGATAATCCACATATAACCAAAGTGAATTATCCTTCTTCTTCATGAACAATACTGGTGCGCCCCAAGGAGATACACTACCCTGAATGAACCCTTGCGCACGTAATCCCTCAATCTAAACCTTCAACTCTTGAAGTTCAGCTGGTGCCATTCTATAGGGTGCCTTTGATACAGGTGAAGCACCTGGTATCACATCAATGGAGAACTCCATTACCATTTTCGGAGGTAACCCAGGTATCTCCTGAAACACATCAGCATACTCTGAAACTACAAGAATCCCTGTAATCTTTGAAGTACTACTCCCTGATTCAATATGGGCTAAAATCCCTGCCCTCATGGCGATGTCAGACTTCAGACAACGGTAATGAAATACTGGTTGTCTAGGAACATGGAAGGACACAATCATCCTAAAGCAATCAATCACTGCATAGTTCAGGCTCAACCAATCCATACCCAAAATCACATTATAAGTGTGATCCGGAATCATAATCAAAGATGCAGAGAACTCTCTGCCACCAATCCCAATAGGGCAATCATCACAAAACATGCTAAGCTCAAGAGACACACCAAGAGGTGATGTAACACATAATGATCTAGTAAGAGGCATAGCAATCAAACCCAACACATCCACAATCGAACTAGATATGAAGGAGTGTGAGGCTCCTGTATCAAACAGTACTCTAGCAAAATAGTGATAAACAGATAAAGTACCTTCCACCCCTGTGCCTGCCTGACCAATGGCAAAGACTCTAGCAGGTGCAGGCGGTAGCTGCCTCTGCTGGTTTCCCTCCACTCTACCCTAATTTCAGGGACACTCCCTGGCCTGGTGCCCTGTCTGTCCACAGCTGTAGCATACCCTACCCCGTGGTTTCGTGCATGCACGAGAGATGTGGCCTGACTCACCACAGTTAAAGCACTTAACCGGAGCTACTGGAGCTATCTGCCTAATAGGCATAGCCTGAATGGGAGGAGCTACTGCTGCCCTAGTTGGGGCATGATGCTGGAACTGAGTTCTCTGTTTCTTCCAGAAACCTCCCCTGAAGTCTCTGGACCTACTGCTTCCTGCTATGGCCTTTCCCTTGCCCTGGAAATGTCTCTCAGCAGACTCCTTCTTTCTACGAATCAGGTTATGCTGCTCAATGATCTGTGCCTTAACCAAGAACTCTCTCTTCGTCTTCAGCTCTAAGATGGCCACATCACGCTCAATCGAAGGGCTCAAGCCTCACTGAAACTTCTTAGCCAAATCTTCGTCATCCATTTGCTTCACATATTTGTACAGCCTGGAGAACTCCGCATCGTACTCCATACGGTCATCTTCCCCTGTACAAGTGCGAGGAATTCTCGTTCCAACCTTTCCTTCACAGCTGCTGGAAAGTACTTCTCCCTGAACAGCCTCTCGAAGCCATCCCATGTCAAGGTAGATACCTCAATACTCCTCTGTGTGACGTTCCACCACACTCTAGCCTCATCTTTCAGCATGAAAGCGGCAAGCTTCCTCTTATCAATCTCACTGCAATCAAACAGATCAAAATAGGTCTGCAAATCCTCAATCCATCGATCCGCAACCATATGATCAGTGCCTCATCCAAACTTGGTTGCTTCCAGGCTTGTAATTTCCTTCGTCAGTACTAATGTAATACCCGCAATTTTCATTTTAAATTCGAGTGATTGTATCGAATGATTATTATGCGATTTCACAATTTATGTTCGATAATCATTCATTTTTACAATTATCGAAGTTTCGAAACGTTTATTTTAACGAAAAGCTCGAAATACTCGAGTTGAGAAATCGACTTTTTCTACGTACGAAATTTGGAGAAACTTCCTTCATGAAAGTTGTAGAGCTCGTCGATACGAGTCCGTGCACATGTGGAACACGAAGATCGGATTTTTTCTGAATTAGTTATCGAATTTCGAAGTTTTCCGAAACTTGTATATATAGAAAAATTTTCGCAAACCCTAAATTTTTTCTACCGGACCCTTTCTTCTTCTTCATCTTCTTCCTCCAGTTCCTGAACAAAAAAAAAAAAAAAAAAAAAAAACCTGGACTCTCTCTCTCTCACAGTCCTCTCGGCCGAAAGGGGAGAAATTCTTCTCCTTAATTGTTCTCCCTCCACAGACCACCGCTCGACCTCAAACCAAGTCTCAGGCGTTCGTCTCGAGCTGCTCTAGCTCCCGGAGGCAGTCTCACACGGCGGCGCAGCCTGTGGTGGCGGCGGCGAAGCCCGAACCGAAAACGTCCATTTTCGGTTCGATCTCGATATCTCGAGCTACACTCCATCATTTCACTTGATTCTTGCTTCATTGAGCTCGCCTCAACTTCCTCTACAAGCACCAAGAAGGACCGGAACTGGGTCGAACGTTTTCACGTTCGTCGGAGCTCGACCCGAACGGATCGAAATACCGAAACTTTCGATCAAGATATCTCGAGCTATACACGATCGTTTCTTGTGATTCCAAGCTTGTTGAGTTCGCAAGGAAGTTCTGAACAAGTTTCCAGAAGGGATCGGGGCCTGAGGTTGCAGTTTTCACGTCGGTTTTCAAGCTCATCGGTTTCTGCATTTTTTCCGGCCACCGACTGTAAATCGGTAATTTCGACGTCTTCCGTTCATTTTTAGGTCTTGTGCTAGTTATGAAAGTTGCTCAGAATGATGAAACGAAGGGGACAAGCTCGGCCCCGACACCATTGGTGGTGGTCGGTGGCGGCTCTGTCCCTAACTCCGGCGGCCTTTTCCGGCCACCTCCGGAGGTCTAAAATTTGGTTTCTGTTCATTTTATGATTCTATGTTTCGATACGATCATTTCGGCGTATTATACGCATTTTTTGGATATCGTATGAATTAGTTATGAATTTTGTGATTTCGATCGATTTCGGTCGTTAGATTTTTGATCTGTGAAATTATGACCGTTGGATGAACTTGTAAATTTGTTATGATGATCATATGACTGTCCCAGAGGCTTTGTGTGGTCATGGGCGAAGATCCGACCGTTGGATCTTCGTATATGTGAAAAACGGTAATTAGGGGAGCGATTCGTGAGAAACCGCTCGTCGGATTTTAATGTAAATTAGAATCTGACCGTTAATTAGTGGTTAAATTATGAGTTGAAATTGTTGGCTAAATTCGAATCACATTTGATTAGGTGATTGACGGATTTTAATTTCGTGGGCTAGCGGCGTTAATTATAAATTATAATTTATAATTATATTGAAGACGCAGCGGGAGTTTCGAGGTGAGTAAAACTCACGTGGTTCATATTACGAACCGAGCATTTTAATTTATTTATTTTGGTAATTGTGTGAAAAATATTTGCGGATTAAATATTTGTTTTAAAATTTCATGGACTTGAATCACCACGGTCCATAGGTAAGTAAAATGAATTTTAACTATACAAATGAATTTCATAATTTTCTTGTGTGAACTATAGATGGTATTAGTGGTCATTCCTGAGTGGATGATTACGTATATATATATTTACGTGAAAAATATATATTGACGAGTGGATTATTTGATTGATGATATGATTGAGTGGAATTGATGAGTTGATTTTTATTCGATGGTGTAATTCCATAATAATATGATGTATCTTGGTTGGGTTGATTTCAGTATGTGAAATTATATGTTGTGTTCATTTATGGGTTTAGGGTCGATGTAATGACTGGTGTGGGTAATCGGACGCTCTAATCCTAGTGTGGATGATGGGATACGATTGGTTGAGTATGTGGAATTATTGGACGTTCTAAATATGTATATAGGTATACATATTGATGAAATACAATAATTGATAAATATGTCGGATGCCATAACCTAGGCCAGGTGACGGGCTACGATTCAGTTAGAGCTCTAGTCTGTCAAATACCGTATTTTTATAAATACGATGATGAGAGTTGTGGGGAAAGTTGTGAGTTGGGTTGTCTTTATATATTGGATTGGTGTTTGATTGAGATTGTTATTATTTGCATATGTGGAAATAATTGAGTGTTGCTGTGTGTGGAAATAAATGAGATTAAATTAAGCAACAGTTCATTCTTTTACTCATACAAGCTTTCATAAGCTTACCGGGTTTGTGTTGTTGCAATCCCGGTACACTATTCAATGGTGTAGCGGATATTCCTGCAGGTCAGGATAACCAGGGAGGTGATCGGGCTGCTTAGGTGTTACAGCAGTCATGTTATTTATTTAGTCGTGATGTGTGTGTATGCTCATTTAGAGCTTTACATTACATTTGGATTTGAGTTGTAATAATTAACCGAGACTAAATTCGGTTTGATTCTATTTTGTGTGGTGAGCATGTTATGAAAAGAAATTTTTTTCAGGATGATTATTTTGTGATGTGGTATTTTCATGTCTCGGATTTTGAATTGTTATTCTAAATTCGGGGCGTGACAACTAACAAGCGAGCAAGATCATCAACCATGCCCACGGGCTGAATATGCTGATCATCATAAGGTGCCTCTACCTCCGCCTCCTATGCATCATCGACCGGAGGGGCCCTACCCCTACCTCGGCCTCTACCCCTACCACGAGGTCTGCCTCTACCTCGACCTCTAGCTTCGTTCCCCTCAATCTCCATTACCTAATAAGCATGGTATACTTGATTAATACACGCATAACATTGGACTGGAGGCTGAAAATCGAAGACATGCAGAGCTAGCTACTTGGTTCGGGGAGCTCATGCGGTGTTTCTCGGCGTTGGAGATGGAGGCTACAGTTTAGGTTTTGCTATCTAGGGCTTGCTGAGTCTGATGGTGGTGTCGGTGTAGAGAGGTGATGATCGAAATTCGACGAACGAGGAGGGGTAGTGGTGTTGCGACTGTGGTGGTCAGGTATGGTGGTTGTGGGCGGTTCATGTCGAAGGGTAAGGCCCGAGTTTGGTCAGTTTTGGGTGCTGGATCGAGTGGTGGTGGCGGTGAGTGGAGAAAAGTGATCGAAAGTAGTTTTTCCGGCTAGGCATGGTGGCAGAAACTGTGGTAGTTGGAGGCGGTGCATGTCGGTGATTATTGCTGGGTTTAGGTCGGAATTTGGTCCTGCGTCGATTGGTGAAGGCGGTGTGGTGAGATGGTGTTCTCAGGTGGTTGCAGAGGGAAGGAGAAGAAAAGAGAGGTCGGGGGAGAGAGAGATGCGGCCGAGAGGGAGAGAGAAGAGAAAATGATGCTAGGGTTTTCTCGCTTTCCTATTTATACTTATGCATGTGAAATACCCATTTCGTCCTTGCGACAAATTACAAAACTCCTCTAGCTAATTGCTTTCTGTTTTGGGCTCGTAACTTTTCTTTTATTCATTTATCGTCGGAAACTTCCTATGTTAATTCTTGACTTTGTCCAAGGCCCAAAACTCGATCTCGTAGAAATCCGAAATCCAAAACTTTGTTACAACTCCATGTATTGTATTCGAAACTTCAACAAATGGTCACCTCACTAAAATTAGGTAACCTTCTAGGCCCAAATGAAAGAATCTCGGCCCAAACTTAAATCATAAGGCTCAATAGGTGGTCTTGACACTAAAATAATCTCCAAGGTCGATTTCTTCACTTAAATCACCTGGTGAAAAATCGTATTAGCGAAAAAAATTACCTTCTAAAAAATTAAACAAAATTTTCGGGGGCTCACAATACATGCTAGTGCTAGGATATTCTAGCTAACAGATAGGAGATTATATGCTAATAAAGGGACAACCAATACAGAGTCAGGGGTTAACGTGTCAGATAGGACAATAGAGCCTTCTCCGGTTACCGGAGTTGGAGTACCATCAGCAGTAGAAACAATATTTTGAGAGGAAGGTTTCAGCTTTTTCAAGAGGCTAGGATCATTAGTTATATGGTCAGATGCACCTGTATCAATTATCTAAGAACTATTCACAGATATCTTACCCCTCATACCTGACTGTGCTATATTAGAAGAGGCATTAGATGGTTGCTCTTCCTCTGTAGTAGCCATGGTAGCTTTTCCAAGGTTCTTTCGCGGTTTTTTGATGAAATCCCAGTAATTAGGGTAACCAATTACTCTATAGCACCGTTGCTTGCTATGACATAAATTTCCACAAAGCAGACACCTTGTATTTGCATATGGAGTCGTTTTACTTAGAGGATGGCGTGGTGGAGGAGTTGAGAAGCTTGAGCGAGGACCCTGTTTGATGATCATAGGCATGTTGTGGAGGGCAGGGTGACAGCGTCGTCTTATATGAGGCAGAAAGTGAAGGCCTGCACGTGACCCATAAAGAGTGCAGCAGAGGTCTTGTCGGCTAGAGTTAATTAATCAATATTGCAACAAGCCTTGTGATGATAATTAAACAATGCAGCAGCAGGACAAATGGGCCAATACTTCAATCAAACTGATGCCAACGGGTTAATTAAACAATGCAGCAATAATATGATTTTCAAGGATTGTTTCGGACTTCAAGATTTCGGTAATGGGAATAGCTTGACTTCAATGGTTTGTGATGTTTTATGGGATTCGGGTTTTTGGGTTCAAAAGAGTACTGTGTAGGTTCAAAGGATTAGACCTGATCCTGATACCAAATAGAAAATAAGAATTCGATATGTTTGGACTGCTTTAATACAATACTATTCATCTCTAAAATAGGAGGATTATAAAGAGATACAAGAGAAATCCTAATAGGAAAATAATGCAAAAATGTAATCTATACTTACAAAGAAAGTAAATATTTACAAAATATTCTACACTAGCTTCTCACTCCTTATTTCTTTCCCTTAAAAATAAAGTTTATTAGAGAAAAAGGAGAGAGAGTTTTAGACATGCAGAGGAGGAATGGAACTGGGAGATTTCCATGGCTACCAAAAGACCCAAAATACGAGCTCCGGTAATGTTGACAAATATTTGTGCTTGGATTTTTCTTATTATTTTGATACATTATTTCTATTATCTTGTTTTATTTTAGGAGTGAGAATCTTTCTGAAACGACTTTTGATGTTTCTTTATTTCTTTCATGAGTGATTATATGTTGTGACTATTCTGATCTATTGCATGTAGATGTGTATATCCATTTGAAGATGCTTGTTAGAAGGAAATTTCTACTTCTTTTAGTTGACCTCCTAATAAATTCCCCTCATCTTGTTTATTTCATTTCCATTCGATCGAACATGTTTTAGCTTTGTTTATCCCTTGATTTACCTCAACACAACATCCCACATTCTGCTTCTCTCTTGGCTCTATAAGCCTAGTTTGTTGCATGCTTGGATTTGTTCCAGGGTTCACGAACAATATAGACACAACATTGATTACTGCATACAGATTATAGAATGAAAGTACCCCAAAATCATATACTAGGGGATTTAGTGATTTACCATATTTTATATAATATATATTAATTTATGGGCTTTTACGGGCCAGATCTGGCGGGCTTTTACGGGCTTTTAAGGGCTTTTGGAGGGCCGGGTTGGGTTTTAAACCCCTAAACCAAGCACGGCTCTCTACCCACCGAGGCGGGCCTTTGCGGGCTTTTATGCTGGCTGGGCCTGGCTTTAACCCATCGGGCTTGCGGGCCTCCATCGGCCCAACCGTTGGGCCTTATCGCCCAAATCGACTACAGATACAAGTTGTAATGAGATGTTGAGTAAGTGGGAAGGAGTCTTCTTTTATAGGGAAAGGAGGCTCCTTCTTTTACATTGTACATACCTCCACTATTATGGAGGATTTGCTATATCACCAAGCATAAGTAACACCGTTGTAGTGGGCTCACAAGCCATGGTGGGACCCGACAACGACATGAATCCCGTAGTCCGACATCCAAGCTACCCCATGGTGGTCTGAGGTGGCCAAGATCTAGCCGGGAACCACCTTCCCGGCCTTGCCAAAGATGCCTCATAATTAGCCTTTGTAGACTAGAAAATGGGACTTAATTGAGTCCCACATTGGAAAACAAGTGTAAGAGGGGAGGCTCCCTTACTTATAAAAGGGACCTCCACCCACTTAGATAGCCACTTCATTACACACTTTGTAATCCTCTCGGACCGCAAGGCCCAACACAAATAGGTAAATATATCAAGTGGACGTAGTCTCTTGCTAAGGCAGGAAACGAACCACTATACATCGTGTCTCTCACTCTCTTTCTCTAACGTTAACTAAGACCTCAGCGGATCCTAACGTTACATTGACGCCGTCTGTGGGAAGCTGATACAATGGCTTTGTCACTTACCATGCGTTAAGAGAGCTTAACGGAGCTCAAAGAATTTTTTCTCTTCTTCTTTGAGTTATCTAATCTGTTGACCACTCATTTTTCTTTAATCATAACTCAATCTTAGATGATCATTAACTCCCAGTGCAAGCGTTCAACTCTGATCAATCTTCTTCCCGACAACTTGTGCCCAATTTTTGAACAAACTTCTTAGCGGCAGCTTGTGCCCAATCACTTTGATCAATCTTCTTCTCGGCAACTTGTGCCCAATCACTTCTTGGCAGCAATTTGTGCCCAAGTCTTGGCGGTAACCAAAATTTTTTTTTTTACATTGACGGAGCAAACTTAAGAAGCTCCAACACTCAAAATTTGATGCAGCCCTGCTTCTTGTCGCACCGCCAACACAAGAAACACCGCCATATATACTCTGGGCACTCATGAGTCTCTTGCTGGCATCAAGTGATCAAACTACTCCAAGTCTCTTGGTGGCGTCAAACTACTCTTTTGTTGTTGGCCCGTCAACGATAAGTTTCACCCTTCAGTCAGCGTCATGCTCCACGAAGCCAAAGTAGCCAACTATGATCATCTTCAATGCCTACTGCACTTAACGAGGTCGTCACCTGTCATCGATCCAACTCCGTCATCAACCACTGCTCCGCCAACTGTCAAGCAATCACAACAAGAGCAATGCCAGTCAATCAGTCTGCTGCCCAAGAGCTAGCACCTCCACCAAGCAAAGAATCCGCCAAGAATCATCCACCAAGGGCAGCAGCGCACCAGGCTTCGCTTCCTCCGTTAATACGGGTTGACGGCCGCCAAGCTCCAAGCTTCGCCTCCTCTGTCAATATCGTTTGACGGCCGCCAAAACTCCAAGCTTCCTCTACTCCGTCAATACGGGTTGACGGCCGCCAAGCTCTGGACTTCGCTTCCTCCGACAATACGGGTTGACGACCGCCAAAGCTCCAAGTCTCCTCTGTCAATACGGGTTGACAGCCGCCAAAGCTCCAAGTCTCCTCCGTCAATACGGGCTGACGGCCGCCAAGCTCCAAGTTTCAGCCAAAAGCCTCCGCCAAGCAAACTACCACCAAAACCCACCGCCAAGAGCCTTCCTGCGCCTCGCACCCACAGCCAAGAGCCTTCCTGCGCCTCGCACCCACAGCACGGTCCGTCAAGCATGGTCCGTCAATCATCATCCGTGGAGCAGCAAGTGCAGGCACAGCAACACCCAATCTCAATTCCATCAAGGCATCAAGGTTTGAGTTCAGGCACCTAATCCCTAGTTGTCTCCTTCGTGATCGCTTGTCAGCCAGCAGCGCTTCGTTTTCTTCTTGACCCCGTCACCCAATTGCAGCGGTCAGACCAGCAACAATCAATCCATTATCTCACTGCAAAGATAAGTTTTCGAGGCTTATTTAATTAAGAAGTCAAACAATCTTTTGGCATTTCGGTGGCAGACATATATGATATGTGTTTAAAGCATGACCAAGTATCCGTATTCTATACATTTTCCTCAGTTGCAAAAATTGGCTGGCTGTCTTAAACAATATAACCCTCACGCCCTCCCATACATGTAATACATGTACTGTGCGTTGAAGATTGTTAGCTTATGATGCATCCCTATACATACATATGTATATACGCTATAAGCTCATCATGTTATTATACCGTTAATTGATGTCTCTATGACAAATTCATATTCAATTGTACTCTGTTGGATGTGTACATCATCAGCATGTTTATTGCTTACATATATATTTTTTTCTTAATTAATACATGGCTATTATGGACATAAGCATGTCTAAGTCTACAAGCATGTATAGGGCAATTGTTAAAGGATGATTGCCTAAATATAGCCGTTATGTCATATACAGATTTTGCTGCACAACCATATGTGTACTATATTGGCCACATGCTTCTCATTCTTGTTAATCAGATATTGATAGTTATGCTACATATGTCGTTGAAACCAAATATCAAAACCATGCATGTTTGTCCATATAATATGAAGACATGTTGGTGCTTGATTAAAGTCCTTATCTCACAGTATATCCCTTGCACGGACCTTCTTGTACATGCTAACATTCAGAATGAATTTTGGTCCAAACCCAATCTAGCCATTCTAGATCACTATTTGCATTATTGTGTGTAATACTACTGTACTTGTGCATAATTCTATATATAGACCTCAGTATCTACACACATTGTTTCACTAGAAATGTCTCCCTAAGATATCATCAGCTACTTGAAAGACATATTAGAAGAATGCAATCAAATATGTCAATTTGTCATCACCTACTACACTTCTACATTGCTTATACATCTTGCTTAGTATTTTATCAAAGTACAAAGACAAAAATTCCATATAGCTGCCGCATGTCTAGATCAAGATGACTATCTACATATACCATGTATGATTGACACGTTCATACATAGTTGCCCTTACCATTAAACATAATGAACTTTGTATGCTAGCCTGCCGATTCGGAGGACAAAATAAATTTGTATATAATCAAACATGTCATTTGTCGTGAACTAGCTATAAACATGGCTTATACATTTTGCTCAATTGATACATATATTCAAATAATTTGTCTATTTTATCAAAGTATTTGTGCAAATTGCCAATGTTGACTTCACAAATTCATGTATTAATCATCTATTTTCTTTCAAGGAAATCCAACTCTCCTCGATGACGATACTTGTATCGATATTTGGACAAATTTCAACATGGAGCGTCATGCTTGGACAACTCCAACATGAGTTGGTATTTATATTGATTTCAAAATCCAACCTACTCCAATCGACATAAGATAAATAACTATATCTCAATACACGCTCTTTTAATTAGAGCTATTGTCATGTCTTTAAATGCTTTGACTTTTAAGCATGCCTAAAACGTTTCGTAGATCTAGCAAAAACACTTGCTATGCCATGCTTTAATTGTCAATCTCAATGATCCCTAAGCATGTTTACAATAATGCAAAAATGTTATTAGCAATTTTACTACAATTACATGCTATATACATGCCATACTTAAATCAATTTAATGTGACACTCACTTAAAACAAATTATGTCATGCTTCATACTACTCACCGGGAGCTACTCCCTAATTTTATATGGACACCCATTACACTTGTCATTATTTAGTACATGGTCATCAGATCCACATAATATTACTTGCTGTGCTTATTTTTTATTCTTCATACAATTACCAAGATTTACATGTACACCATATGTAAATATTTTGTCTAGCCTCTGGGCACCATACTTTGTCAAACTCTCCCTATGGGAAAAAGAGACCTAAACGGGTCTAGACTCCACGAGTCCATGGTCCACGACCAACCGCCAAGCGGTAAGGCAATGCCTCATAATGACAATGACTGCTGCACGACATTGCAGTCAAGATTATCTCCCCTGGGAAAGAGTAAAGGGACCGGTTAACGCAGCCCACGACAGCCATTGATTCGGCAGTTAACCCCCGACGCTTGAGTATCAAAAGATTAGGTTCTCTACCTAACGCCCACTGCTTAAACGCAGCTCCCCTCATCAAACAATTTTCCGATCATACGAAGGTCTATAGCTAGGAGTAGGGGACTCCTTGGAGGACCTAGTAGGGGCCTACCTGAACGGGCAAAAGCGTTCGCTCCGACAAAATTCTAGATGGATGACACTCTTGCACTAATTATGCTCACAATATGGCACAAAGCCACGGTTTGGTATCAACCCCGCAAAAAAAGCCTCATTGACTGGGTACTTCGGGGACTTGTACATACAACCCAGCATAATTAGCAACGGTTATGCTCATGCCTCAAGGCATCACCTTCGAGCTACCCGTTAATGCCTCATGGCATCTCCGAGCTTTAACCCTCATGACTCCCGACATCCTCGAGCTTTAACGCTCATGTCTCCCGGCAACCCCGAGCTTTAACACTCTTGCCTTCCAGGCACCCTTCGAGCTTTAATGCTCTTGCATCATAGCAACCTCGAGCTTTAACGCTCTTGCCTTCCCGGCAACCCCGAGTTTTATGCTCACGCATTCCCGGCATTCTCAAGCTTTACACTCATGTCTCCTCAGCGTACTACACGTTAATGGAACATTGAATTCTTCTACCATTTGTCATTTGCTACAATCAAATTCTTTTCGCGTTCCATTGACACGAGTGAAAACCAAACTAACCCAAACATTTGCATATTCATCGTTCATGAGTTACAAACTCTTGCCTTTATGGCACTCAAGCAACTTACACCTCACTGGCGTAACCTCGACAACTCGACCGCGTACATTTTCTTACGCGCATCACGCATTTATCATATGCAATTCATATGCTCACTCTTGGTATGCTCACACAACCATGTGCGTTCTCGAACTTATACGTCATAATCGATCATACTCGACACCATTCATATGTATACATCAACATGTATCATGCACCTTGTACATTCGTACATGCTAATGCATATCAAAGCAACTCACATATGTTGCCCAATACAACAAAGCATTCTACGTGTGCATGCTCTAATCTTTGTTTTGCAGGTTAAAGAGTCTTTTCTTGCTTATGGAGTTCGGGGACTTGTAGGGGCTGGGCACCTCCCGGACGTCACTTATGCTTGATGACATCATATGTATAACTCCCCAACTAAGAAGCTCCTCTTACTTGGGTACTTCAGGGACTTGTACATACCTCCACTATTATGGAGGATTTGCTATATCACCAAGCATAAGTAACACCATTGTAGTGGGCCCACAAGCCATGGTGGGACCCGGCTGTGACATGAATCCCGTAGCCCAACATCCAAGCTACCCCGTGGTGGTCAGAGGCGGCCAGGATCTCACAATTAGCCTTTGTTGACTAGAAAAGGGGAATTTGAGTCCCACATTGGAAAACAAGTGTAAGAGGGGAGGCTCCCATACTTATAAAAGGGACCTCCACCCACTTAGATAGCCACTCCATTACACACTTTGTAATCCTCTCGAGCCGCAGGGCCCAACACACATAGTTAATGTGAAGACCCAAATTTTTATATAATAAATTTATGTAATTCAATAATTGTTATATTAATTGAATTATGATATTTGGGATTTATTGGAATGTCGTGGTTTGAGAAAATTGGTTTCGAATGATTTTATTTTCGAAAACGAACGTTATTTAGGGGGTTCTGTAAATCGACTTTTTATACGTTCAAAATTTGGGAAAACTTCATTCATGAAAGTTGTAGAGCTCGTCGATACGAGTTCGAGCATATGTGGAACGTATTATTCGGACTTCATACGAATAAGTTGTGAATATTTAAAAATTAGAAATTTTCTATAAATAGAATGAAAAATCAGAGTTTTTCATTAAGGACGAAAAAATTACTTTTTTGCACATCAGCGCCCTTGTCTCTCTCTCGCGGGTTCGTCATTGTGCTTGCAGACCCGTCAACCCGACCGGGCCGGAATGAAGCCTTCCCGGCCTCGCTGCCTCGCGCCCAGCCGCTCCCTGCCCTCCGTTTCGCCAGCCGCTGCCTGTAGCTTCCGATCGAAGCTACCTCAGTCACCGAAAGGTGATCCGGCCGGATCTCCACTTTTCCGGCATCATCTCTGCCGATCGACCCCATTTTCGTGACGTGCTCTTCCTCCTGATCATCCTCATATGTGGCTTGCATCACGATTTTGAGTGTAGAATGGTAGATCAAGAGTTGAAAGTTTCGACGACTCTGATTCAATCTGGAATCAAATCGAGTGACCGAGATTAATCCAACTTCAAAGCCCGATCTAGGACGATCTAGACCTCATCTCCGAAAAAGTCAGGTATTAAAGTTTGAAGTCTTTATGGTGAGAAATTTGAACTCTTTTCTGATCATAAGAGTTTGAAGTATCTATTCTCCCAAAAAGAATTGAACATGAGGCAGAGAAGATGGATGGAGCTTATCAAGGACTATGATTTCACCTTGGAGTATCATCCCGGAAAGGCGAATATAGTGGCGGATGCTTTGAGTAGGAAACCTCGGGTAATCATGGCATCAATTATGGTGTGAGAGTGGCGCATGTTAGAAGCTGCATAAGAGTTTGACCTTATGCACGCAGGAGCAGGACATGGAATCTTTCTCGGTAGTATCACCTTACAGCCCACCTTGATCTCCAGGATCACTCAGGGTCAGACACTTGATGAGTTCGCTCAGGCGAGGATTGCTGAGATGACTGCTGACCCGGATGTAGAGGGTCCTTCCGAGTGGATGATTGGGGCAGATGGAGGGTTGAGATTTCGAGGGAGATTTTATGTACCGAGTGTTGAACTCCTCAGGGAAGAGGTCATGCGGGAAGCACATAGGTCTCGATACACTATACATCCAGGAGGTACTAAAATGTATATGGATCTACGAAGGCAGTTTTGGTGGTATGGTATGAAGAGGGATGTAGTAGAACATGTGTCGAAGTGCCTTACCTGTCAACAGGTGAAGGCAGAACATTAGAGACCCGCAGGAATGTTGAATCCCTTGTCGATTCTTGGTTGGAAGTGGGAAGATATCTCCATGGACTTTGTGACTGGATTGCCTAGGTCCAGACAAAGTTATGGCTCGATTTGGGTGATTGTTGCCGAGTACTTAAATTATTTATTTTTGTAATTATGTGGAAAATATTTGTGGATTAAATATTTGTTTTTAAAATCATATGGACTTGATCAACTACGGTCCATAGGTAAGTAAAATGAATTTTAACTATACAAATGAATTTCACTATTTTCTTGTATGAATTATAGATAGTATTAGTGGTCATTCCTGAGTGGATGATTACGTATATATATATATTTACGTGGAATATATATTGATTGGTGTGATTTTGAGTGATGATATGATTGAGTTGGAATGATGATTTGGATTATATTTCAAATGCTTTAATTTCATAATAATATTATGTATGTTGGATGAGATGATTTAATTATGTGAAAACATACTGTTGTATTTATTGTGGATTTAGGATTAACGTAGTGACCTGTATGGGGGAATCGAACGCTCTAATCCTAGGTAGATGATGAGATACGATTGTTTGAGTATGTACAGTTATCGGACGTTCTAAATATGTATATAAGTATACATATTGATGAAATACGATAAAGATAAATATGTCGGATGCCATAACCTAGGCCAGGTGACAGGCTACGATTCAGTTAGAGCTCTAGTCTGTCAAATACCGTATTTTTATAAATACGATGTTGGGGTTTTGTGAAGAAAGATGTGAATTAGGGTTTGGTGTTGAGTTGTTGATTGATTGAGAGTGTTGTTTTCTTGTGGATGTAGAAATTTTTGCGTGTTGACTTGGGTAGAAATAAATATGATTTAATTAAGCAACCGTTCTTTCTTTTACTCATACGAGCTTTCATAAGATTACCGGGTTTTGTATTGTTGCAATCCCGGTACACTATTCAAATGGTGTAGCGGATATTCCTGCAGGTCAGGATAACCAGGGAGGTGACCGAGCTGCTTAGGTGTTACCGCAGTTATTTTTATTTCATTGAGTTGTGAGGTGTGTATGCTCATTTAGAGCTTTACAATTCATTTTGTATTTGAGTTGTAATAATGAATCGAGACTAAATTCGGTTATGATTTTATTTCGTGTGGTGAGGTTGTTAAGAAAAGAAATTTTCAGGATGACTATTTTAAGTTGTAGTAATTCATGTTTCGGATTTTGAATTTTTATTCTAAAATTCGGGGCGTGACAGTTAAATATTTCAAGTGGACGTAGTCTCCTGCTAAGGCGGGAGACGAACCACTATACATCGTGTCTCTCACTCTCACTCTCTCTTTCTCTAACGTTAACTAAGACCTCCGCGGATCCTAACGTTAACATACATTTTCTTCAATGTGGGACAAGAAGTCCTCATTCTAGTCTTCAAAACCTTATTGTGAAGCATCTTGGCAGGGCTGGGAAGGTTGCTTCCCGGCGAGGTCTTGGCCGTTTTCGACTACCACGGGATAGCTTAGATGTCGGGTTCCACCTTGACTCATGGACCCACTAAAAGAGGGTTACTTATGCATGATGACATAGCAAACTAGCCATGCTAGTGGAGGTATGTATATTAAGAGCTTGTTGACCCGAAAAGGGATTAGACAAGCCTAGAAGGAAGAACTTATTCACATTTTGCTTTGTAACACTCACACCTCGAATTCGCGGTCAGGCGCTTAAAATTCACTGACACCGGGTCCGGGGCGTGAATTGCGGTCCTTTTCTCTTCTGTTTCTTATATTGCGGCACCATCAAAGATCCTCTTCATCTGCTTCAAATTTTTGTCAGGAGTTTCAACTATAAGTTTCTTTTATATTATCTTTGTCTTTTTTGTCATTCAAGCCATCAAATTTGATGTTGAGTGTCAGAAAAGAATGATATGTATTTAGTACTTAGGCATATGTTTTCCCTCAAAATTTTGAGTCGGAGAAAATAGCCTATTTATTGTTTCTTTGAAAAGTAATTTTTTTTAAAGTACTTATTAGGACCCATCTAATAAATTTGGAAAACGCCTCCATCGTCATAAGTCCCCTAATTTTGCCTTTGGTCTTCCTTAACATCAACTTTTTTTTTATGTAAAATGTTCCACATATGGTAGTTTTACACAAGGAGAAGTTTTATATACACATCCCGAATTATTTAATGCACACCCCCTATATTTTTTTGTCATCAAACTTCCATCTATGTACCCCTCTTCATTAATAAATAAATAAAAACAAACAAAGGAGAGTCCACAAAAATAAAATAAGAATTAAATGCTTTATATATCAAAATATTAATTAAAATTTTCTTATAGGTTAAATGTTCTCCTCGTCTTCATAATACAATCAACATCTCTTCCAGATCATACGTGAACGTCAATGACATATATAATAATTGTAGTCAACATGAAGAATTAGCAAGCAACCAAATTGGTTAGATGTATCAGAAAAAAAAAACCAAATTGGTTGAAACATATTGAAAGAAGTTATAAAACCATCCAATATACCTTAGATACATGAATACATCATGATCAATCACTTTGTTTGCAAAACAACCACCATGGCTCATTCTTTAGCGATTTTAATATTGACCATGACTATATGGATCACGAAATATTAGCATATATTGAATATTTTAAAATCTTAGAGGCATCAAGTTTTTCAACTTGAAAAACAACAAAGATAAGAAAGTTAAGTTATTCAATCTTCTAGCGATATATCAACCTCATTTATGTGAGAAAGAAGGGTAATTAGTACTTACCATATTGATATGTGCCAAAATTAATTCCACAATAAAACAAAAGAGAATGTATTAAATAAAAATTTATGATACATAGTCGACCTATTTTTTTCTTAAGTATTTCTCATTTATTTATTTAATGGGGAGGGGCATAGATGGAAGTTTGATGAAAAAATGAGATAGAAAAATATCAGGGATGTGCATTAAGTAATTGAGGGGGTGTATTAAAATTTGAGAAAATTTTACAAATAGTACCCTAAATAAAGTCCATTCATCATTTTAGTACATCACATTTTTAATAACTATCATATTGGTATCTTAACATTAAATTCTAAAACAATTTTCATACCCTCCGTCACTAACGGTGTCAACTTTATTGTTTGGTAGGCTATTTCATGGGTTTTTTTGTCTTTTCAGTTCCTCTTCTTCCCTTTTAATCTCTCTCTCTCTCTCTCTTTCTCTCCCCAAAGGCTGTTGGTAATTGATTGTAAAAGGTTCTTAGTAGCGGTTTGGAAGCAAGTAGAGGTCAATAATTTAACTAAGAGGAATTAGAGATGAATGCAATTTATTTGTCAGTTACGTTTTTGGCATCAAAATGGAGTCTTTCGTCTTCTACCTTCCAGAACCTCAAAATGCTTGTTCATAAAGACAAAAGCTTTCGCTCGGTAAGTTGCCAAAATCAAATGGGGTTTACAATTTTTCTTAGCTCATGATTGTTTGGAACAATTTCATTAAGAAAAAGCATAACATGATCTCTCTGGTAGTTGCAGTATGCTACTTGAACTAGTCTTCTACTCATCTTTATCTGCAGTACCAATTATCAGTAACCACATTGGCTATGGTATCGTTAACAACAAAATTCATAGTTTACTCGCAATGGCCACCGAAGGAGATTCCAAGTCAATCTTCCCTAACCCGATCCCATAGAAATCAAAGCGTGCTATCTCGGCAACAACACAGACCCGCCGTATCGTCTCCAAATTGGCTTTCTTCGTCAAGAGCAAGATCCCTACGCCACTGAAGAAGCAGCAGCTAGGTTACTCTAGACGGGCTCATCAACATCATCATTACAGTGAACACCGACAACCTCAGTAGAGGTGCTTGAAACGACGTCGGATTGAGACGCTGTGGAAAACTAAGATTTTGGCATGGGTTACAGAAGTCTGAGGGTGGGAGACGGAGAGAGAGCAGCTGCCTGCAACAATTGGGAATTGGGTGGGACGAATTTGGGTTTTAGGGTTGAATTGAGAATTTAGGTTTTAGATTGCATTGATGAAGATTGAGAATTTGGACGTTTTGGGGTTAAATTTGATGGAAATTTGGAGAAGAGAATTCGGGTATCAGATGGTGGTGGCTGCATTGATGAGGGGGCTAATGGGTGGAGGATGGCTGCAATGGGAGGTTGAGAAAAACTAATAATTATTGAGTGGAAGGTTAAAAAATAGAGTCAACACATGGAGAGACGAAAATATCCCTAGAAAAGTAGAGATTTGACGCTGTTAATGACCCCATGTATTAGAAGTTGTTCGAATTTTAATGTTCGGGTATCAATATGATAGTTTTTAAAATTGGTGTACTAAAGTAATGAATGACTCTTAATTGAGGTATGGTTTGTAAAATTTTCTCTTAAAATTTCTCTTACGCAAGGCTTATCTTTGAGAAAAAAAAATAGTATCTTTTTTTTTTGTTTTTGTTTTTTGTTACATAAACAACTGAATAATGTCTTCCGTGAACTAAAATCAAAATATTGCACTTACATACGGGAGACTTATGCTATTAGATCAAATGAAACTGGCATAAAGAAAATATCTATAATTTCTTTTTTGTGAGGATTCATCTTATTGACTAGGAGCTGCTCTCTTGGTCAGATATTTAGCAAGATATAGCTAGCTAATAGTCTTAAAAGATGGCACGCCGTCATTAAATTAAAGCATAATAATAAAAAGAAACCAGGATTGGAGAAGTAATCAATTTATATTAATCCATATGAGTTGCCAGTACATCACACACATTTTAGAAATGCAATACAAAGAATCAAAGCACTAGTTTCTTGCATCACAAATCATTTATGGCTGTGGGCGGGCTTTAGGTTGTGTGATGTAGATAATCTTTTTCCTTCTCCAAATTTTATTTTGCCATCATTCCCGCCTTCAATCAAATCTCCTTAAAACAAAGAAATCCTGCATATCGCAATAGTAAAACATATATACATTAGTTGGGCTAGCTTCACATCATATATGTGTGTGCGTACAATAACAAAGATATCAAATTGGAGAGATAAGATGGTGATTACTTGCTACAGTCGACTTTGGGGTCAAGAGTAACAGGAACTGAGACCTGGCAGAATTGAGGAAGCTTCTTAAGTTTCTGAGGGTCAATTGGCATGCTTGCAGCAGCCTTCTTAAAGCATTCACAGAGGCTCCTACGAATCTCGATAGTGGTAGCTTGAGCGTTCACATTTCGAACACCGTCACAACAGGGAACGCTAGGGGTTGGCGGGCCGGAGCTCTCTAAGTAAGGCTCACATGGGATCAAATCAAGCAAGGCAACTTGACATGTAATATCCCCATTTGCGGGACAAGCATTGAGGACAATGGTCATCGCCAAGGTGAAAGCCAAGAGGGAAGCCATTTTGTTCTCCATACTCACAACAAAGGAATATAGCTAGATAGCAATGCAGATATAGAATATGAATGGGTTATTTGGCTTTGGATGGAAAACTTGAAGTGTGGTTCAGGAGCATAAAGATATGCTTCTTTTATAGGAGGTCACTGGTGCTCTTACGGAAACTCATTAAATTGTAATTTTGTATAATTTGAAATTTTGATTCTACCTGAGAATATGATTTAACTACCCTATTATAAAATTACTCTTACCTAAAAAGAGCATAGAGGTGTGTTTTTATTATTATTATTATTATTATTTTATAGATGGGGTCACTGGTGCTCATATGAAACTCATTAGATTGTAGTTTTGTGTAGTTTGAAATTTTGATTCTACCTGAGGATATAATTTGATTACCCCACTATAAAAATGCTCTTATCTAAAAGGAGCATAGAGGTGTGCTTCTTTTATAAGGGCTCACTAGTGCTCTTATGGGAACTCATTAAATTGTAATTTGGTGCAGTTTGAAATTTTGATTCTACTTGAGGATATGATTTGACTACCCCATTATAAAAATACTCTTATCTAAAAGAAGCATAGAGGTGTGCAGTGTGCTTCTTTTATTAGGGTCATTGGTGCTCTTATGGGAACTCAATATATTGTTATTTTGTGCAGTTTGAAATTTTGATTCTACCTGAGGATATGATTTGACTACCCCATTATAAAAATACTCTTATCTAAAAGAAGCATAGAGGTGTGCGGTGTGCTTTTTTTATTGGGGTCACTGGTGCTCTTATGGGAACTCAATATATTGTCATTTTGTGCAGTTTGAAATTTTGATTCTACTTGAGGATATGATTTGACTGCCCCATTATAAAATTGCTCTTATCTAAAGATTTGTTTGACTGACTGTTACATTGAAATTTGAGAAAAATGCACATAACACTATGGGCGTTATTAGAATCCTTGGGTGGTTTAACTCATCAAAAATGAGTTTTGCAGTTTAGAATTTTGATTCTGCCTGAGGGAATTTTTATCCTAACAAAGGATAGCTAATCTTAATCTTATGGTGTTGTTTTTTTTTTATATTAAATGATAATTAAAAATGAAAATTAGTACACACACATATATATGGTATGTACAATTTACCTAATCAAGAAGACACTGCTTTTGTACTTTATTGTAATTTTTTTTAAAACAAAAAAATATACATAATAACAAAGAGCGGATTTTTTTTTTTTTATTTTTTTTTTTACGAACACAGATAATGTTTATTGATTATCAATGCCAGAATGATATATATAGCAATTTCGAGACCCATACCCACATTTCTGAGGGACAAGCAACTACACAACCTCACAAATACCGCTCATTCATACATGGTAGTTAACATTGAATCAAGCGACTTGCAAAAGAAGATCGTAACCACTTAAATGATACATGACTCAAAACAATTGAACTGTAAGTTTGCTTAGAACCTCAATTGGTGTACAAAAATAATAGTAATTGCAATGAACTTACCACAAACATAGCCAGCTAAAAAGGGTCGCAAAATGCCATTAACCAAACTCAAACCCCAAGCCAACAAACTACAGCCTTGCACCTGGGACTGGGTAGCCCATAACATCAAAATCACAAGCCAACGACCCAAGCCCATTCTCCTCTTCCTTATCCTTGAATATGATTAGAGACTAAACTCCCGTCGGCAGATATACCAGTAAAATTAAGAACTCCGTATGTTTAGATCTTCAATACCTGGATCTTCAACCAAATCCTCCACCAACCGCATGCAACATTGCGTGTAATGACCTCGATTTCCAATTTAATTTCATATATTTTATGTGGAATTAATAAAGTTCATTTGCACAAATTTTAGTCTCAAAGACTTGCTCTTTCGGGATCATTTGAGAAATCAAAATATAAAGAAATAAAAAAAGCTCGAAACGTACGATTTTAGAAATTGACTTGTTATACGTATGGAATTTGGGAATTCGTCCTTCATGAAAGTTGTAGAGCGTGTCGATAAGAGTTCGTGCATATGTGGAACACGAAAATCGGAGTTCGTATGAAGAAGTTATGAAGGATTGAAAATTTGAGAATTTTCTATAAATATAAGAAATTCCGGGATATTTCATTAAATCCCAAATTTTTCCTTTTTCTCATTTTCTCCCCCAGAATTCTCTCTGTTCTCTCTCCTCAGACCCAACGAAGTCCCGCAGACCCGACCCAGATCGATTCGCCCGACCATCCTTTCTCGACCCCTGGCGTCAGTTTCACCGGTGGAGCAACCCAAAAGGAGATTGGAGACGTGAACAGTGGCGGCTGACCAACCCGGTTGATTTTTCCATTTTCCGGTGACGTCTCGGCCGATCCTTCCCTATTTTGCAATGTCCTTCTCCTCCTGATTATCCCCTTATAGGCCTTGCATCGCGATTTGGGGTGTAGAGCACTAAATCAAGGATTGACTTTTTCGACAGCCCTGATTTGATCTGGAATCTGATCAGACGCACGAGATTAATCCAACTTCCAAGCTCGATCTAGGACGATTTAGACCGAATCTCGCTTAGGCCCAGGTGTGAAAGTTGATCACCTCTTCATTTTGAACAAGTTTGTAGTTGACGACTTTTGCATCGGAGGTGGTTGACCCGGCGTTGACCACCACCGTTGACCACGAGCTGACCCACAACTTATGGCAGCACGTGAGGGCGCGTCCAGCATCTTTGTTGTGTTCTATTTTCAGTTTATTCATCTAAGCATCGATACGATCGTTTTGATATATTATAAGGTCATTTTGGAGAAAGTTGATGCATGCTAGGGTTTCGGTTTTACTCGTGTGAAGACTCGAAATTTTATTAGATAAATTTTTGTAATCCAATAATTGTTTAGATATTTGAATTATGAATATTGAGACTATTTCGTAAGTCATTGTGTGAGAAATTCGGTTTCGAATCGATTTTATTTTCGAAACGAACGATATTTAGGGGGTCGTGAAAATTGACTTTTTATATGTACAGAATTTGGAAAAACTTCATTCATGAAAATTGTAGAGATCGTCGATACGAGTCCGTGCAAATGTAGAATGTGAAAATCGAAGTTTGTATGAATTAGTTATGAATTTTGGCAGAAAATTCCATTTTAGTATAAAACTTCCATTTCTAGAAACTTTTCAAAAAAAAATTCAGTTTCCAGAAAATTTCCTCTCTCTCCCGTTGTGATTTCTGGGCTCCCTTTTGTTCAGTCATATCTTCCTCCACAGGCCACCAATCGACTTGATTCCAAAAGCAATTTTGCTCGCCTTCAAGTCATTTAAAACTTCTCAGAAGACATAGAGGCAAAAAAAGGAACTTTGGAGGGCACTACAAGGCCGAGAAGCCACACAGCTCGAGCTGGAAATTGCCCAAGCTGCTCTTCCCTTCATTGGCCGATATCTCCCACATCCGGGCACCAAATGACTTGATTCCAAAAAGGGTTTTTCTCTCCTTGAAGTTGGCTAGAACTTTCCAGAAGACATCGACGGGAAATAACCACCGTGGTAGCCGTTACAAGGCCGAGAAGCCTCACGGCCCGATCTGGAAATCGCCTTCCTTCTCCACTTTGGTTCTCACTCCTCCGGCCACCTTAGCTTGTGATTCTTGGGGGCTTTTCTAGCCCAGAGGACGTAATACTCACCTCAAAACGGCTTGCACCTATTTGATCTGTGGAGATCTAATTTGGAAGATTTCAAACCTAGGGTTCTTCAGGTTTCAAACCTTGCGAGGTAAAATTCGATCTTTTGTCTTATAATCTGACTTTGGTATAGTTGTTAAAATTCAAATTAGAGTTAAGATGAAGAACTTTCATGTTGGGAGTTTTGTCAAATTTTGACTTTGGATGGACGGCGCCGCCCCAAGTGAAGTTTCTGCCCATTTTTGTATTCTATATGTTGATACGATCATTTCAATATATAACATTTAATTTTTGGATATCGTATGATTAAGTTATGAATTTTTACGATATTCGATCCATTTCGATCGTACGATTTGTGATCTGTGAAGATGGGACCGTCCGATGAACTTATAGTTTTGGTATAATGATCGTATGACTGTCCAATGACTTTTTGTGGTCATAGGTGAAGATTTTACCGTTGGATCGTCTTTATTTTAGAATCTGACCGTTGAATTGTCATTTAAGTTTATTTCGTGTTTCGTTTGCTAAACAAAGGCCGTACTTAATTAGGTACTTGACAGTTTGAGTTGACGGACGTTTGGATTATTGCGATTTTAATTGATAGAAGACGCCGCTGAAATTAGAGGTGAGTAAATCGCATATGGTTCATTTACGAACTGAAATTTAGTGATTTATATTGAATTGTGAATGTGTGGAAATTGTTTTAAGAAAATAAAGATTTGTTTGAAATAATTTGAACTTGATCGACTACGGTTCATAGGGCTGCGGCTCACAAGTAATAAAATGAATTTAAGTATAAATTGAATTTTGTTTTAATGCATGTGAACTATAGTTGGTATTAGTAGGCATTCATGCGTGAATGTCTATGTATATATATTATTTACATAATGATATATATCTATTGATGGATTGTGTTGAGGAAACAATATGGATGATTGCGTTGCTATTATTGTTTGGATGTTTACTTTTCGTGAATGATATATTGAGAGAGGTGTTGAGTTTTATTGTTTGAGAAACAATAAATTGTTTTGATATGTGGAGATCAATAGGTCACGAGTGTGACCATGGCATACTATCAGTGAACCACGCTCTTGTACCGGGCTGGTGGTTGCTAATAGCATTATAATCATGAACCCCGCTTTCGTGCCAGGCTGGTGGTTACGATCAGTTAGAGCTCTAGTCTGTCTGTCTGTCAAATATTGAGTGGTCTTATGAGGGTAACGTTGAGGTTACTTGAGACTCATAAGTATGAGTTTTAAAAGAAAGTCTTGAGAGTACTCTTTCCTTTATGTTGCAGTGTATTTTGGAGCTACTTTGTGTTTTTTTATTATTAACTTAAATTGTGCAATATCTAAATTTACTGATACGGGCTTTCAAAAGCTTACCGGGTTTTGTGTTGTTGCAATGCCGGTACACTATTCAAACGGTATAGCGGATAATCCTACAGGTCAGGAGAACCATGGTGGTGATCATGCAGTTTAGAGTGATAATATTGATTTACATCGTTGTATTGTGAGGTTTATTATGCTCATTGAGCTTTACTATTTTAATTGGTGAGAGTGTGCTATAACAAGTAACTTGAGGCTTTGTTTTATGTGATATTGAGTGGTGTGAGGCGTGACGGTTTCTGAGAAAAAAAAAAATTTCATAACGTTATTGTATTTATTATTATTCATGTTTCGGATTTGAATTTATTATTCAAAATTCGGGACGTGACAACACGTTAGTTTCGGTTTGCGATCTGCAAGGATCCGACTGACGGAATTGTTTCAAATTTTGATATATTGATCGTATAAGTATTTCGCAGACCTCGGGTGGTCTCGCATGAGCTTTCGCCTCCATTGGCGTCACTTACGGATTTTTGGATTGTTTCGGGAGTTTCAGAATTTAATTTTTTTTGGTGATTTGTGTACTGAGTCGAGGCTGTACTTTCTTTAGGTGATTGACAGTACGTCCAATAATTTATCTTGTTGTTAGAGAAGACGCAGCTGGAGTTAGAGGTGAGTAAATCTCACGTGGTTCATTTACTAACCGAATTACATTATTGTTTGATTTAATCGTTAAATTTTGAAATCGTTTTCTGAAATAAATATTTGTTTTAAAACATATGAACTTGATCGTCAACGATTCATAGGTAAGTAAAATGAGTTTTATTATAAAAATGATTTTTCACGGGTTTTGTATTTGTGAACTATAGTTGGTATTAATGGTCATTCCTACATGAATGACTACGTATATATATATATATATATTTACGGGGATTATATATATGTGGATGGTGTGCATTGGATGAAATAATAATGGTGCTTATATTTGACTATTATTTCGAGCACATATTCTATACAGCAGTACAATATATCATGTCATTGATTGAGAATGTTGTTTTAAAGTGATTTGGTGTTGTGGTGTAACATTTTGAGTTTTGTGTGACTTTTAAATGTTTTGGTCTTTACCAAGGGCCACAGTGGTGACTAAGCTATATGCAGGGATTACTATGAATTCTTTTGCTTGTTTTCATGTGATCTCCTGAACTAAGTTTCTATGCAGGGATTACTATGAATTCTTTTGCTTGTTTTCATGTGATCTCCTGAACTAAGTTTCTATGTAGGAATTACTGATTTTGCTTAATTCTTTTTGTGGGTACAGTTGTGGGTTGTGATCTGTAGTGATTGGAAAATGAGTTGGGATATCATGATTTTGGCAAATGCGTTATGTTGAGTGAAATGAATATGATTTTGTGGTTGTGCAGTTGAGACAAAGGAATGGTGATCTGATAGATTGTGGGGGACGTAAAATGTTTAGAATATTGGGAGTTATTTGTATAGTTGGAGATTGTGGGAAGTGAGATAAAATAAATTGAGAGACAAAGCATGTGGGTTTTAGTTGGGTTGAAATTATTGAGCATGATATTGATTAATTTGAACTTGATGTTTTTGTTGTGATAATTGCATATTGTTTTTGTTAGACTAAGATGGTGAAAGCATGTTTTTTTGTGGAAGTTAATATTGTTGCTTTAATTTATCTCACAAGCTGAGAAATTATAAGCATGCGTGACGTGAGTCATTTTATTTGAGTTTACTCATACGAGCTTCACAAGCTTATCGGGTTGTTGTTTCAACCCGGTGCACTATTCCACGATGTAGGGTTTATTGTGCAGGTAAGAGTAGCAGTCGTCGAAACTGGGGTGTTGTTGCTGTCGTTGCTTGGACGTAGAAGTGTATTTTGTTTTAGTCTTCCGCTGTGTAGTGAGTGTGGTGGGTGCGTTTACTTATTGATTTGTTATTCAGTTTAATTTGTAAACTCTCTGTACATTAATATATGACTCTAAAGAACGAGTCCGTATTTATGTTGGTGAGCTCAGTTTGTTTTGTTGCTTGTTTTAATTGAAAAATTCTAAGTGTCATCCTGTGATTGTTATGTTTTCGCGTTTCAGATTCGAATATCTTTATTTAAAATTTGGGGCGTGGCACTTCGTCACACCACACACAGCTTTAAACAATCGACTTGATTGAGATTGAGGTCAACTGCCTATTGCTACCAACAACCAACAAACTGCGACCAATGACCACGAAACCATGGTCTTAAACAAACCTAATCCCCTCAATCCTTGCAGCAAACCTCTTCCAACGGATTATGATCGAGATCCGCCACCATTAACCTAGATCCCAAATTTGAACCGGATCTCATTAACAAAGTTGCGCACCAAATAGCAATCATCCACATCCTTGCCACTATATAACCGTCTTGTAATACCCGCAATTTTCATTCTAAATTCGAGTAATTGTGTTGAGTGATTATTATACGATTTAACGATTATTGTTCGATAATAATTCACTTTTACATTAATCGAAGTTTCGAAACAATTATTTTTAACGAAAAGCTCGAAATACTCGGTTTGAGAAATTGACTTTTTCTACGTACGAAATTTGGAGAAACTTCCTTCATGAAAGTTGTAGAGCTCGTCGATACGAGTCCGTACACGTGCGGATCACGAAGATCAGATATTTTCTGAATTAGTTATCGAATTACGAAGTTTTCCGAAACTCGTATATATAGAAAAAACCCTAATTTTTTTTTCTACCGGTCTCCCTCTCTCTCTCTTTCTGTTTTTGGAAAGGAAGCAGCTTTCTCTCTCTCTCCCTCCGCGCGGCCGAGACTCAAAAACAGGGCAGAAGTTCAAGCAGCCACCACCAGCTCGTCCGGCCACCCCACGACTTCAAACCACTTCCAGGAGCTTTGTCTCGTTCTTGCGCAGCTGCCAGAGGTCGGGGTAGAGGTAGACCTCGTGGCAGGGGTAGAGGTCGAGGAAGGGGTAGGGCCCCGCCAGTCGAAGAAGTATTCGAGTCGGAGGAAGATGCACCTTATGAGGATCAGTCTATTCCTCCTGCGGCTGTGGTTGATAATCCTGCTCGCTTGCTGATGCTAGTAAGGGAAATTACTCGCTTGGGAGCAACCAAGTTTGGAGGAGGCACTGATTATATGGTGGCGGATCGTTGGATAGAGGATTTGCAGACCTATTTCGATCTGCTTGATTGCACTGAGACCGACAAGAGGAAGCTAGCCGCTTTCATGCTGAAGGATGAGGCTAGGGTGTGGTGGAACCTCACTCAGAGGAGCATTGAGGTGTCTACCTTGACATGGGACGGCTTTGAGAGGCTGTTCAGGGAGAAGTACTTTCCACCAGCAGTGAAGGAGAGGTTGGAGCGAGAGTTCCTTGCACTTGTACAGGGGAAGATGACCGTAATTGAGTATGATGCGGAGTTCTCCAGACTGTATAAGTTTGTGAGGCAGATGGAGGATGAGGACTTGGCCAAGAAGTTTCAGAGAGGGTTGAGTCCTTCGATTGAGCGTGATGTAGCCATCTTGGAGCTGAAGACCAAGAGAGAGATCTTGGCTAAGGCACAGATCATTGAGCAGCAGAACCTGATTCGTAGAGAGAAGGAGTCTGCTGAGAGAGATTTCCAGGGCAAGGGAAAGGCCATAGCAGGAAGCAGTAGAGCTAGAGACTTCAGGGGTGGGTTCTGGAAGAGACAGAGAACTAAGTTTCAGCATCAGGCTCCAGCCAGGGCAGCAGTAGCTCCTCCTGTTCAGGCTATGCCTATTAGGCAGATAGCACCAGCCGCTCCGGTGAAGTGCTTTAACTGTGGCGAGCCGGGCCACATCTCTCGTGCGTGCACGAAACCACGAGGTAGGATATGCTACAGCTGTGGATAGGCAGGGCATCAGGCTAGAGAGTGTCCTCGAAATCTGGGTAGAGTGCAGGGTAACCAGCAGAGGCAGCTACCACCTGCTCATTGTAGAGTCTTTGCCATCGGTCAGGCAGGCACGGGAGTGGAAGGTACCTTATCTGTTTATCACTTTCTTGCTAGAGTACTGTTCGATACAGGAGCCTCACACTCTTTCATATCTAGTTCGGTTGTGGATGTTTTGGGTTTGGTTGCTATGCCTCTGACTAGATCATTGTGTGTTACATCACCTCTCGGTGTGTCTCTTGAGCTTAGCATGCTTTGTGATGATTGCCCTATTGGGATTGGTGGCAGAGAGTTATCTGCGTCTTTGATTGTGATTCCGGATCACACGTATGATGTGATTTTGGGTATGGATTGGTTGAGCCCGAACCATGCTGTTATTGATTGCTTTAGGATGATTGTGTCCTTCCATGTTCCGGGACAACCGGTGTTTCATTACCGTTGTTTGAAGTCTGACATCACCATGAGGATAGGGATTTTGGCCCATATTGAATCAGGGAGTAGTACTTCAAAGATTACAGGGATTCATGTAGTTTCAGAGTATGAAGACGTGTTTCAGGAGATCCCTGGGTTACCTCCGAAAAGGGTAATGGACTTCTCCATTGATGTGATACCAGGTACTTCACCTGTGTCAAAAGCACCCTATCGAATGGCTCCAGCTGAACTTCAGGAGTTGAAGGTTCAGATTGAGGGCTTACTTGCACAAGGGTTCATTCAGGCAAGTGTGTCTCCTTGGGGCGCACCGGTATTGTTTATGAAGAAGAAGGATAGTTCACTTCGTCTATGTGTGGATTATCGACAGTTGAACAAGGTGACCATCAAGAATAGGTACCCTTTACCTAGGATGGATGACTTGTTCGATTAGCCTAGAGAAACTACTGTGTTCTCGAAGATTGACTTGAGGTCTGGATATCACCAGTTGAGGGTGAAAGAGGAAGATATCCCAAAGACAACGTTCAGGACTAGGTATGGACATTTTGAGTTTCTTGTCATGCCTTTTGGTCTCACGAATGCCCCCGCAGCATTTATAGACTTGATGAACCGTATGTTCAGTCCTTACTTGGATCAGTTTGTGGTAGTGTTCGTTGACGACATCTTGATTTATTCAAGGTCGTCAGCTGAGCATGAGAGGCATCTGCGGATAGTGCTGTAGACGTTGAGAGAGCAGAAACTATTTGCCAAGTTTGAGAAGTGCGACTTCTGGCAGAGTGAAGTCAAGTTCCTTGGTCATGTGGTCTCGAAGGATGGAGTTTTTATGGATCCTTCGAAGGTTGAAGCAGTGATGAGTTGGAGTCGCCCTACTACGGTTACAGAAATCCGTAGCTTCCTTGGACTGGCCAGGTATTACAGGCGCTTCATTGAAGGGTTTTCTGGTATTGCTTCGGCTTTGACCAAATTGACCAGGAAAGACACTCAGTTCGTATGGTCGGATGAGTGTAAGAAGGCTTTCAATGAGCTGAAGACTAGATTGACTACAGCTCCGGTGTTGACTATTCCTTCTAGTGGTGGTGGATTAGTCATTTACAGCGATGCATCTCATCAGGGTTTGGGGTGTGTGTTGATGCAGAATGGTAGTGTCATTGCTTATGGTTCTAGACAGTTGAAGGTACATGAGCGGAATTACCCCACTCATGATCTAGAGCTAGCAGCAGTGGTGTTTGCCTTTAAGATTTGGAGGCACTATCTTTATGGTGAGAAATTTGAACTCTTTTCTGATCACAAGAGTTTGAAGTATCTATTCTCCCAGAAAGAATTGAACATGAGGCAGAGAAGATGGATGGAGCTCATTAAGGACTATGATTTCACCTTGGAGTATCATCCCGGAAAGGCGAATGTGGTGGCTGATGCCTTGAGTAGGAAACCGCGGGTAATCATGGCATCGATTATGGTGCGGGAGTGGCGCATGTTAGAAGCTGCATCTGAGTTTGACCTTATGCCCGCAGGAGCAGGAAATCTTTCTCGGTAGTATCACCTTACAGCCCACCTTGATCTCCAGGATCATTCAGGGTCAGACACTTGATGAGTTTGCTCAGGCAAGGATTGCTGAGATAACTGTTGAGCCGGATGTGGAGGGTCCTTCCGAGTGGATGATTGGGGCTGATGGAGGGTTGAGATTTCGAGGGAGACTGTATGTACCGAGTGTTGATAACCTCATGGAGGAGATCATGCGGGAAGCACATAGGTCTCGATATACCATACATCCAGGAGGTGCTAAAATGTATATGGATCTACGAAGGCAGTTTTGGTGGTATGGTATGAAGAGGCATGTGGCGGAACACGTGTCGAAGTGTCTTACCTGTCAACAGGTGAAAACAGAGCATCAGAGACCAGCAGGAATGCTGAACCCCTTATCGATTCCTGTTTGGAAATGGGAAGATATCTCTATGGACTTTGTGACTGGATTGCCTAGGTCCAGGTAAAGCTACGACTCGATTTGGGTGATTGTTGACCGGTTGACTAAATCAGCACACTTCCTTCCGGTGGCAAAAACGTACTCAGGGGATGCATTGTGTAAGTTGTATGTGAACGAGATAGTGAGGCTTCATGGAGTACCTGTAACGATTGTCTCTGATCGTGATGCTCGTTTCACTTCAGAATTCTGGCGTAGGTTCCATAAGGCATTTGGTACGTCTCTTGCTATGAGCACTGCATTTCACCCACAAACAGATGGACAGACCGAGAGAGTGAATCAGGTGATGGAGGACATGCTCAGAGCTTGTGTTCTGGATTTTAAGGGTAGTTGGGCGGATCATCTGCCGTTGGTAGAGTTTGCCTACAACAACAGCTATCACTCTAGTATCGGTATGGCTCCATATGAGGCTCTTTATGGTAGGCCATGTAGGACTCCTATCTGTTGGGCGGAAGCAGGGGATAAAGGGCTCATCGGTCCTGAGATTGTACAGGAGACTACAGAGAAGGTCACTACTATTCGGTACAGAATCCGAACCGCTCAGAGTAGACAGAAGAGTTATGCTGACTTGAAGAAGAGACCCTTGGAGTTTGAGACAGGTGATCATGTGTTCTTGAAAGTCTCACCTATGAAAGGTGTGGTGAGATTTGGCAAGAAGGGGAAACTCGTACCGAGGTATGTTGGACCCTTTGAGATTCTGGAAAGGGTTGGTAACTTGGCATATCGTCTTGCTTTACCTGTTAACATGTCGGGTGTACACAATGTCTTCCATGTGTCTATGCTCAGGAAGTATGTTCGAGACGAGTCTCACGTGATTGACCACGGTACGATTGAAGTGAACCCGGATGTGACGTTTGTAGTAGAACCTATTCGTATCTTGGATAGGTCTACAAAGAAACTTCGGAGGAAGGAAGTTGATCTCGTGAAGGTGTTGTGGAGTCATCATGATTAGGGTGATGCATCGTGGGAGTTAGAATCGGACATGAGGACGAGGTATCCACAGCTTTTTGGGGAATTGAGTACTTGAATTTCGGGACGAAATTCCTTTAAGGGGGGTAGATTGTAATACCCGCAATTTTCATTTAAATTCGAGTAATTGTGTTGAGTGATTATTATACGATTTAACGATTATTGTTCGATAATAATTCACATTTACATTAATCGATGTTTCGAAACAATTATTTTTAACGAAAAGCTCGAAATACTCGGTTTGAGAAATCGACTTTTTCTACGTACGGAATTTGGAGAAACTTCCTTCATGAAAGTTGTAGACCTCGTCGATACGAGTAGGTACACGTGCGGAACAAGAAGATCGGATTTTTTCTGAATTAGTTATCGAATTACGAAGTTTTCCGAAACTCGTATATATAGAAAAAACCCTAATTTTTTTTTCTACCGGTCTCCCTCTCTCTCTCTTTCTGTTTTTGGAAAGGAAGCAGCTTTCTCTCTCTCTCCCTCCGCGCGGCCGAGACTCAAAAACAGGGCAGAAGTTCAAGCAGCCACCACCAGCTCGTCCGGCCACCCCACGACTTCAAACCACTTCCAGGAGCTTCATCTCGTTCTTGCGCAGCTGCCAGAGGCGGCCTTGCGCCGCGACACGGCCTGTAGCGGCGGCGATACGGCCCTAACCGAAAAGGGTCGATTTCGGTTCAATCTCGATATCTCGAGCTACACACCACCATTTCACTTGATTCTTGGCTCATTGAGCTCGTCTCCACTTCCTCTACAAGCACCAAGAAGGACCGGAACTGGGTCGAACGTTTTCACGTTCGTCGGAGCTCGACCCAAACGGATCGAAACACCGAAACTTTCGATCAAGATATCTCGAGCTATACACGATCGTTTCTTGTGATTCTTGGCTTGTTGAGTTCGCAAGGAAGTTCTGAACAAGTTTCCAGAAGGGATCGGGGCCTGAGGTTGCAGTTTTCACTTCGGTTTTCAAGCTCGCCGGTTTCTGGAATTTTTCCGGCCGCCGACTGTAAATAGGTACTTTTGATCTATTCCCGTCATTTTTAGGTCTTGTGCTAGTTATGAAAGTTGCTCAGAATGATGAAACGAAGGGGACAAGCTCGGCCCCGACACCATTGGCGGTGGTCGGTGGCGGCTCTGTCCCTAACTCCGGCGGCCTTTTCCGGCCACCTCCGGAGGTCTAAAATTTGGTTTCTGTCCATTTTATGATTCTATGTTTCGATACGATCATTTCAGTGTATTATACGTATTTTTCGGATATCGTATGAATTAGTTATGAATTTTGTGATTTCGATCGATTCCGATTGTTAGATTTTTGATCTGTGACATTATGACCGTCGGATCAACTTGTAAATTTGTTATGATGATCATATGACTGTCCCAGAGGCTTTGTGTGGTCATGGGCGAAGATCCAACCGTTGGATCTTCGTATATGTGCAAAACGGTAATTAGGGAAGCGATTTGTGAGAAACCGCTCGTCGGATTTTAATGTAAATTAAAATCCGGCCGTAAAAAGGTAGTTAAGTTATGTGTTGAAATTGTTGGCTAAATTCAAATCATATTTGATTAGGTGATTGACGGATTTTATTTGAGTGGACTATTTCGGCGTTAATTATAATTATAATTATATTGAAGACGCAGCGGGAATTTCGAGGTGAGTAAAACTCACGTAGTTCATATTACGAACCGAATGTTTTAAATTTAGTTATTTATGGTAATTGTGTGAAAAATATTTGCGGATTAAATATTTGTTTTAAAATTTCATGGATTTGAATCACCACGGTCCATAGGTAAGTAAAATGAATTTTAATTATAGAAATGAATTTCATGATTTTCTTGTGTGAACTATAGATGGTATTAGTGGTCATTCCTGAGTGGATGATTACGTATATATATATTTACGTGGAAAATATATATTGATGAGTGGATTGTTGAGTGATGGTATGATTGAGTAGAATTGATGAATTGATTGTATTTCAATTGTGTAATTCCATAATAAATTGGTGTATCTTGGTTGGGTTGATTTCAGTATGTGACATTATATGTTGTGCTCATTTATGGGTTTAGGGTCGACGTAGTGACCGGTGTGGGTAATCGGACGCTCTAATCCTGGGTGGATGATGGGATACGATTGGTTTAGTATGTGGAATTATTGGACGTTCTAAATATGTATATAGGTATACATATTGATGAAATACAATAATTGATAAATATGTTGGATGCCATAACCTAGGCCAGGTGACGGGCTACGATTCAGTTAGAGCTCTAGTCTGTCAAGTACCGTATTTTATAAATACTATGATGAGAGTTGTGAAGGAAGTTGTGAGTTGGATTGTCTTGATATATTGAATTGGTGTTGATTGAGATTGTTAGTACTTGCATATGTGGAAAATTATTGGGTGTTGCTGTGTGTGGGGATAAATGAGATTAAATTAAGTAACAGTTCTTTCTTTTACTCATACAAGCTTTCATAAGCTTACCGGGTTTTGTGTTATTGCAATCCCGGTACACTATTCAATGGTGTAGCGGATATTCCTGCAGGTCAGGATAACCAGAGAGGTGACCGAGCTGCTTAGGTGTTACAGCAGTTTTGTTATTTATTTAGTTGTGAGGTGTGTATGCTCATTTAGAGTTTTACATTACATTTTGGAATTAAGTTGTAATAATTAACCGAGACTAAATTCGGTTTGATTTTATTTCGTGTGGTGAAGGTGTTATGGAAAGAAATTTTCAGGATGATTATTTTGAGTTTGTAGTATTTTCATGTTTCGGATTTTGAATTGTTATTGTAAAATTCGGGGCGTGACACGTCTAACCCAGATTTTCAAGCACAAAAATACACAAGTAAAACAATCACAAGTACTTCGAACGTGATGGTTCAGACATCCATATAAAATACTATGAACTTTTTTCATTAAAACAAGCATATGATAAGTCCTGAACCATCAATGTCAATACAAACTCGTTCTTTAGAGTCATATATTACATTAGACATAGTTTAAGAATTAAGTTGAGTTAACAATTTAATAAGTAGTCTTAAAAAAAACAATTTAATAAGTAAACGCTCTCTCAGAGCTTACTACATAGCAGAAGTCTAATAACAGCAAAACAACATAATTAGCTTCCTACACGTACAGCTGCAACCGCAAGATCTCTGTTTCAACCGCAATTACCCTGACCTGCAAGATTAACTCCTACACCATTAAATAGTGTACCGGTTTGCAACAAACAAACCGGGTAAGATTTCAAAGCTCGTATGAGTAAACTCAATCAATCATAAGAGAAACATATGCTTAACTTCCATTTGTTGGAGGACATGCAACACATTTGTTGTTTCGCCCCGAATTTTGAATAAAAGAATTCAAATTCGAAACGCGAAAAATCAACAAACACAAGAAGACACATAGAAAAATTTTCAATTAAATTAAGCAACTTAACAAATTGAGCTCACAATGTCAATACTGACTCGCTCTTTAGAGTCATATATTATATTACCGAGAGTTTACAAATTAAACTGAATAACAAATCAATAAGTAAACGCACCCACCACACTCACTACACAGCGGAAGACTAAAACCAAAGCACTCTACTACGTCCAAGCTACGACAGCAACAACACCTCAGCTTCGAGAACTATTACTCTGACTTGCACAATAAATCCTACACCATGGAATAGTGCACCGGGTTGAAACAACAACCCGGTAAGCTTGTGAAGCTCGTATGAGTAAACCTAAATAACCACAATTGTACTCGTAAATAAACTAAATAAAAACAGTAATCTCTGCATAGAAAATTAGTTCAAGAGATCACTCAAAAGCACGCAATCCAAAATCATAGCAATCCCTGCGTGTATTTTAGTTTAGGAGATTACAATGAAATCAACAATAGAATAATTAGAAATACAAATCTCACCTAAACACTAAAGAAAGAACCCCTGAAACCTTCTCCGAAACTACGGCAGACTAGAGTCTAACTGAATCGTAACCTGTCACCTCAACCGAGGTTTAGCCTTACGACATCTTTACACCAATTGAATCGTAACCTGTCACCTCGGCCGAGGTTCAGCCTTACGATATCATTGCACCTAGGTTACCACTGTAACCTTCAGACTTCGGACCCTTCGGCCCTTAGAACAAAACCCATGTTTACCACTGTAACCTTTGGACTTCAGACCTTTTGTCCCTCAGAACAAGACCCAGGTTACCACTGTAACCTTCAGACTTTGGACCATTTAACCCGCAGAACACGACATTTAAAGAAATCCCACACGACTCACAATGTCACATCACAACTCCAAATCACTCTTTCAACAATATAAATCATTAAATATATTTCCGGCATAAGTAAATGTTCAATTCAATAACATGAATGAAATCACCAAAAGTCTACATATCACAATGCCACACCATCCAGATATATATATATTTCACGTAAATATATATATATATACATAGTTATATATATACATAGTCATCCACTCAGGGATGCCTACTAATACCAATTATAGTTCGCACGCACCAAAAATTGAGAATTCATTTTTATAATAAAAATTCATTTTCCCATACCTGTGAACAACAGTCCTATGAACCGTAGTAGATCAAGTTCATATCATTTGAAAACAAATCTTTATTTGCGAAAATGATTTCACAATTATCAATTAATTCTGAATATTAAGTAACTCGGTTCGTAAATGAACCACGTGAGATTTACTCACATCTAAATCTAGCTGCGTCTTCTATAATAGTCAAGATAAATTACCGGACGTACTGTCAATCACCTAAAGCAAGTACAACCTCGATTTAGCACATGAATTAACTAGAAAACCATTTAATTCCGAAACTCCTGAAACACACTAAAAATCTGAAAGTGACGCCAATCGAGGTGAAACTTCATCCAAGACCACCCGAGGTCTTCGGAATACTTATACGATCAATATAACAAAACTACAAATGGATCGGAAGGCCGGATCCTCACGGATCGTAAACAGAAACTAATCGAAAACCCTAAACCTTAAAAATTGCTCATACAATTTTCAAAAATTGCAAACTATATATCGAAATGCTCGTATCGATGAGTAGATCGCAATGAGAGGCAGAAACTGCTCTTGAGGTGGCCGGAAGCCCCCGGAAAACACCACCACAGTGGCGGCGCCGCCGCTCAACCAAAGTCGGAATTTGGCCAAACTTCCTAAACAAAAGTTCTTCATCTCAACTTCAATTACAACTTTCCCAACTACACCAAAGTGAAATTATAAGCTAAAAAATCGAATTTTACCTTAGAACACAAAGGGGCCGATTGAAACCTTAGATCTTCAAAGCTTCAATTCGTCCTCCACACGTGAAATCATTGCAAGCCACCTTGGGAGAATCCTTCCCTAGTCTCTAAGTGATAAAACCCCTCAAGAATCACCGGCTATGGTGGCCGGAGGAGGGGGAACCAAGAAGGGCAATTTCGTCCCCGTCGCGGCCTCTTTTCCGCCTTGCAGCGCCTCCTACAACTCGTATGTCTCTTCGAAATCTTCTACAAACTCATAGGGGAGATCAAGATGAAGAAAACCGAACTTGTTTCATGTCAATTGGTGGCCGGGAGGCAGACGCGGGCTCGGGGAGGAAGAGAGAGAGAGAGAGAGAGAAAAAGTTTCCGAAAATGGAAACTTTCTATTTTTCTGAAATTTCTGGATTTTTTTCCTATTTAACCAAAATGGAAACTTTTTCCGATGGCCATAACTTCTTCATACGAACTCCGATTTTTATGTTCCATCTATGCACGAACTCGTATATATCGACGGGCTCTACGACTTTCGTGAAAGAAGTTTTCACAGAATCCTAACGTATAAAAAGTCAACCCTTGACCACGAAATAAAACGTTTCGAGTAAAATAATCGTTCCGAAATTCTTCTACTTCATCCTTGAACCAACTAATCGCATAATAATCAACAAAATAAATTCCGAAAGACACTCGAAAATTAATAACTAATTTTCGGGGCATTACATTTAGTCTCTTGGCACAATTCGATTGAAACAAGGATTCCTCAGACTTATCAAATGGAAACCTGGTTTCTCACCTTCAACATACAAAAATTCCTTTTCACAAGTTCGGCTACGATTTTAGGATCTTAGCTTTAATTTTTGGGAGCAGCAAAAGCTCTTTGAAATTGCACATGGTGTTAGATGCCTTTGAAGGTTGATCAGAGAACCATGGATCGTTCAGTAGGTCTTTATGCAAGAGTTCTTGTGGACGTGGATTTCTCTCAATAATTGATTTCTACGCTCCGTGTAACCTGTGTTGATGGATCGAAATTGTTTGTTGGGATTGAATATGAAAAGATCCCTATTTTGTGTGCTAAATGTGGTATTATTGGTCATCAGGCCATCAAGTGTAGAGTGGTTAGCGTTGAGGATCAGAGAAGCATTATTTAAGACGGGGTAGGTCGCTATCACCCTAGCTCTTCTACATGGAAACAATCAAGAAGAAGAGCGCGTCCTGTTCCTAATTTTATGTAAAAGCCCTAGCCTCTTGATATTGTTAGTAGATAATTAGAGCAATCCGCACAGCAAGCCATGCAGCAAACCGTGCAGTGCACCTAGCAGCGAGCCAAGCAGCAGGTAGTGTAATGCATAACGCAACCAACTGAGCGTCAATGTTTCAGACCAGGCGTCTTTTATTGACAATGTTCCACTTGACTTTCAGAAATTTCCATTGAATACTGAAGGACCAGATAGCAGTATACCTTCAAGCCTGGCTGTTTCAGGGAGTGTAGTGCATGAGTTAGTGAGTGTGGACTCAGCCCATTATGATTGTGCAGAACTATCTTTGGGCAAAGAAGAGGGTGAATTCACCCCTGTTATTTCAAAGAAGGTGAAGAAGCAACTCAAACTTGTTGAAAAGGTTGAAAACTCGAAAGACAAAACTCAAGTGAAAGTACCAGTGCGTGCCATTGTCCAAAAGCAGGTAAAACATCTACGTTTTTAAATGAATGTCCTCTATTACAATGCCCGTGGCCTTGCCAATGAGGATACACAAAAGGCATTGACAAAGGTTGTGCAAACGAATAAACCTCAGTTAGTTTGTCTTGCCAAGCCTTTTGTTCTTTCTTCTACTATCCCTATTTCTTTTTGGAACTATTTAAATTTGTCCTTCTTTGTTACAAATAATCGGGGTGATCAAGATCCCAACTTGTGGTTTGTGTATAACCAAAATCTCAGGCCTACTGTTCTCTCATCCATAGATCAACAAGTAACAATTTTGTGCAATCTGGATGATATAACTTGTGTGATAACTGCTGTTTATGCAAGAACTACCATTGTTGGTCGTCGGTTATTATGGCAAGATTTATAAGAAATTATTGTTTCTGCTTATGGTTTACCTTGGCTAGTTATTGGAAATTTTAATTGAGTACTTGGTGCCCATGAAAAGAGGGGACGTAATGTTCCAAATGCAACTTCTTGCCGGGACTTTCAGCAGATGTGTACTTCATGTGAGCTTCTCAATATTGACACAAAAGAAGTCTTCTTCACTTGGACCAATCGTAGAACAGAGGTGAGATTAGACAGAGGTTTTGGAAAATTGGTTTGATGCTTGGGCAAGCTTCGATTGTCGGACTCTTACCAAATCCACTTCAAATCATCATCCCATCCTAGTTTCTTGCCACCTAGTCAGTCAGCATTTCAGGCCTTCTTTCATATTCCAAGACATATGGCCACAACACCCTGGTTTCATTCCTATGGTTAAAGAATTTTGGAATAGTATCACTTACTCTGGTAGTCCCATGTTTATCTTATCTGTTAAGCCAAAAAGCTCTCAAGTCTATGTTAAAGTAGTGGACTACAGACCATTTTGGTGATGTCAATGCTCGGGTCAAAGATGCGCAGCTTGCTTTAGATAATATTTAGCATGAACTCTCAAGCTTAGGGTCTTCTGTTTCAAGAAGGAAGATGAAGCTCATGTAGCGTATCAAGCAGCCCTCTCAATGCAAGAAAATTTTCTCTTAAGTAAATCTAGAATTCCCTGGCTTGCTGAAGGTGATAGGAATACTACTTTCTTGCACAACATGATTAAAATTAGAAAGCTTCACAAGTCATTTGCAATTTTAAAGGCAGGGTCCCAAATTTTGAACACACATGATCAGATAGCGCAACATATTGTTTATGATTTTCATAATCGTTTTTCAAGAGATTTGAACCTAGTGGATACAGGTATGGTGGAAAGAATCATAGCCTCTTTTGTGACTGAAGAGGAAAATGCTTCTCTCACTGCAATGCTTTCGCCTGATGAAATTAGAGCTGAATGGATCTTGATGGTTTTAGTTCTCCTAGACCAGATGGCTTGAATGGTAATTTTTTCCATGCTCGTTGGGACATCGTGAGACTTGAAATAATTGATGCAATGACCGGTTTCTTTTCTTCTGATTTCATATTACCAAATTTTAACTCAAACACCATAGTTCTTATTCCTAAAAAAGAAGAAGCAGTTGTAATTACTGATTTCAAGCCGATTGCACTAGCAAATTTTGTGTTCAAGGTAATCACACAGATTCTAGCTGACAGATTGGATTTGGTTGCTGCAAGAATAGTCTTCCAGAATCAGAGTGGATTTATCAAAGGAAAAAATATAGTGGATCCTATTGTTTTAACTTTGGAGTGCATAAACCTATTGGACAGGAAGAGCCACTGCAATAATAATGCCATCAAGTTTGATGTAAGTAAACCCTTTGACACTTTAGATTGGAGTTTTCTACTAACAGTCTTTCAAGCTTTTGGCTTTAGTACACTTTTATTGATTGGATAACTCAAATTCTGCATTTGGCCAAATTGTCTATCTTAGTAAACAGTCAAGCTTGTGGTTTCTTTGAATGTTCAAGAGGGGTTCAACAAGAAGACCCACTTTCTCCATTGCTCTTTTATTTACCTGAAGAAGTTTTGAGTTGAGGTTTGAGTAAGTTGATTTCCAGGAAAAGATTACCTTGCATTGCGATACCAAGAAAGGTCTCCCCTTCTTCTCATGTGTTGTTTGTAGATGATATCATGATTTTTGTGCAGGGCTACCCACGAAAGCTGAAAAATTTGATGAACTTCTTGAACGAATATGCTTGCAACTTTACCCAGGTTATTAATAAGCAGAAGTCCTCTTTAGTTTTGGGCAAATATGCTACTAGATGAAGGCTCTCTATTTGTCGTATTCTAGGCATCAAAGATGGAAGCCTGCCTTTTACTTACTCAGGTGTCCCAATTTTCAAAGGCTGTCCAAAACAAGATTATTTTTATGCTACAGCAGACAAAGTACGTTGCAAATTATCATCATGGAAAGGATTACAACTTTCACAAGCTGCAAGACTACAATTAATTTCTTTGGTTGTTAAAAGCTTGCTAATTTACAGCTTTCAAGTTTATGAATGACCTAAATCATTGCTGACAAAAGTACAAGGTTGGACACGAAACTTCTTCTGGTCTGGTGATCCTTTGTAAAAAGGTAATACTTTGGTGGCTTGGAGTCAGTGTTGTGCACCTATTTTTCTCTGCTTTACTTGCATTGTTGGGTTAAAACTGATCTACTTCTTCCAAGTTTATGCGTGATCGTTTCTTTACTGACTCTTTCCTGTTACTCAAGAGTTATCAACGTTCTTTAATATGGTCAGGACTGAAGAAGGTTTGGCAATCCTTTTATCCAAAAGTTATGTGGCTTGTGGGTGATGGGAGATCAAAATGCTTCTGGACTGACAATTGGCTAGGTGCCTCTATTGTTTCTTCTCAGGGCTTAAATATAGAGATTTCAACGTTCTTGACCGAAAAAGTAAGTAATTTCATTCATAATAAACAGTGGTCTTTGCCTGCTCTCTTCTCCTATTCTTTTTCTAAGTTGGCGGTGCAAATTTCAAATTTGTCTCTGCCCCTGTATGACATGCCAGACACAGCAATTTGGTCATGCTTGTTATCATGGTGTATGCCAGCTAGGGAGGGATATTAGGCTGCGTTTGGGGGGGCTTTTTTGCTCCCTCGCTTATAAGCAGAAGAGGTAGAGCCGTTTGGTAACTCAGCTTATCCTCAGCTTTTTTCAAAAGCTGCTGCGGCTTTTACCAAAAAGGGGAAGCAGACTACCCCCTGCTTTCAGAAGCCAGAAGCTGCTTTGAGTACTGTGGCGCTGGTTACTGTATATTAATGAAGTTTTGCTAATACCGGTTTCTACCCTCCGTTGGTTGAAGCAATTACACTTGAATGCCATGAAACCCTCGATTGATATCTAGATGCCGCATCAGTCTCTCGATCTCCCTCTGATCACAGACGCCATTTAAACCAGAAATCGACCTCAATCGACCCAAACTCAGTTCCCAGAACTCACTGCCGAGACTGGAATGGTGACGAACGGATGATCTTCACTCCAACAACTCAACCAGCTTCTTGGTTGTTGGCCTGTAGGTGCAGTCGAGCAAGAAACGAAGCCCAAAAAGGCCGGGGAATTCGCCAGAGTCGGTGACGGCGTCGAGCCGAGGAGAACCCAGAAATGAAATTGTCAAAACTCGATCAAATTCAAAATCTAATTGTACAAGCTTGTAGAGTATGACGAGGAGATGAGATTTCATGCTAAATGCAGCCCATAAGGTGGCCGGAGTCGCCGGAACTCACAAAAATCGCCGAAGAAGTCTTGGAGCTTCCAGTCATCGATTCATCATTCACCATCACAAAGCTCGAAGCTTCCGGGCTTCGATTCTTCCTCCACGACCAACGAACGGTCAAACCCGTGCCATGGGGACTTCGGGGAGCACGAGACGAAACGTTTGGCGTTGGTGCGCCGGTCGGAGGTGGAACGACAGCTGGTCGCTGTAGCGGGTCGAGGGCTGCAGAAACGGGTCAACGGGCTGGGAGCCTTCTGGAACGATCTCCCCCCCCCCCCCCCCCCCTTTTCCTCTGATCTTCACCCCCTTTTTACACTCTCTTTAAATGACTTTGGACGGCTTAGATGGAGCGATGGATATTTTAGATGGCTAGGATCGCACCATCAAATTTTCCTTTTTCCATTTAATATTTTCCCAAAATAAATCCCAAAATTTTCAAAATTTGTAACCATTAGCTCGGGTATCCGAAATATTCACCGAAAATTCTCACGAGCTCGTCACAACGTGTACTTTATCACAAAGTCCAAATTTTGAATACTTCACTTTATGAAATATTTCGATAATTATTCGCGAAGACCTTAATAATTACTGAGATCGTAAAATTTATTCGAAATGATCTCTCCTTATCTTGATAAAGTTTTCCGGAGCTCACATATTTTCTAAAGTTAGCTAATATTACAATAATGTAATTTAAACAAATTTACCTCGGGTGTTACAATATTAAAATCCCACAACTTCAGAAATTTGCTATAATAGCTCAAGAATACCATAGGCGCGTAATAACGTGAACATTTGAATATGTTATGATATTTTTTGTAGTTACTTGTGGTCACCATGATTTATAAAAATTGAAAGTTAACAAAAATTAATAAGGACATAATAAAGATTAAAAATAATAACAAGAGCATTTGAAGAACATTGTGTTGCCAAAACAATCAAGGCAAAATAATCTCTCATATCTAATTTGGTCATTCTACAAACAAAAAGCACAAGTCAGTTTGAGTTTACCAAACACTTTGCCACTGCTTTTGCCATTGAAAGCTCTTATAAAAAGCCAATTTACCAAACAATCAGCTACTTTGCTTTTCAGCCACTTATTCTCAGAAATAAGCAGAAGCTAGCTTTTCTGAAAAGTCCAGCCATACCAAACATAGCCTTAATCTGTTGCTCACCCTTTGACTGTGTCAGAAGAGTTTAAATTAATCTGGCATAGGGAAATCTAGCCTAGAAAGAGTATTGTTACTTAGAAATTTTTGCATAAGAGGTTAACATGTGATGATAGATTACAAAGGCAAGGTTATTCAATCTGCTTTAGATGTGATTTTTGTAAAACTGATGGTGAATCAGTTTATCATCTATTCGTAATTGTAGATGGATGCAAGACTTTTGGAAGTGAGTGCTTAGTTGGTTTAGATTGAACTTACAACCACAAGCTCTTTACCAGATTGTTTTATCAAGGGAGTTTCATGATCTATTAATTCCTACAGCCAGAAAGATGCGGTATTTCACTGTATGCAATGTGATCTGGTGCACTTGGACAGAGAGAACACTGTTAAGGTATGAGATTAGTACTTTCAATTTTGCTAACTTTAAGTACTTTTTCTTGCTCTCTCTTAGAGATTTTGCATCATTGTACTTGTAACACCTCGAAAATTCGTTATTAATTTCTTGGAATTTTCAAGAATTAATAAATTATTCGTTAGTGCGATTTCATGGTCCGAGAGTAGAGTGAAAGTGTTCGGACGAATAATTACTCGAAATGTTTTCAAGGGGTCAAAGGGTTGACTTTTTATTCATTGAGTTTCTCCAAAAATTTCCTTCATGAAAGTTGTAGAGCGCATCGATACGAGTTCGTGAATATGTACAACGCGGAAATCGGAGTTCACATGAGAAAGTTATAGTTAGCAGAAGTTATTTCCATTTTCGGAAATTTTTAGTATAAATAGCAAGTTTTCAGAAATAGTTCACAAAAAACAAAAATTTCCATTTTGGTTCGGTTTCCAGAATTTTCCAGAAACCCAAACACTCTCTAGCTTCCGGCCGACCAGACCCGGACCCGGTATTTCGACCCAGCTTTTTCTCCGATCTCTGACTACTTAAGGAGGTGGCACCGGCACAGACTCGTTCGCCTCCTCGTTCCGGTCCTCCCTACGGTGGTGGCTTGTGGCGATTTACCCCGAGCATGGTGGACGTGAAACCGGTTTTGTTTTTCGGGAAGCCTCCTATTTCGATCCTTGGTGGTGGTTTTGATCGATTCTCAGTGTAGAGCTACAACTCAAGGTGAAAGTGATTCTCGGCTTGCGGCATTGATTGGCAGCGATCTAGGCTGAGTTGGCTCAAGTCCCAGGTAATAAAGTTGATCCTTATTGTATAACTCCATTTTGGACGGTTAGATCTTGCTGGTTTTGAGTTTGGCCGAGCGGCGTATGCGGTGCAAGTGCAGCCGTCTGTGGCGGCGCGTCTGTCCATGTTTGGGGCAGTTTCTTGCTTCCTTTATCATCTACTCGTCAATACTAGTATTTTGATATATGGTTTGTAGTATTTAGAGATCGTATGAGCATGTTAGGGTTTTACCAATTTTGAATATCTCGGTTTTCGATTCGTGAGGATCCGACTGTTCGATCGACTTGTAGTTTTGTTATATTGATCGTAGAAGTATTTCGGAGACTTTGGGGCGTCTCGGATGAAGTTCTGCCTAGATTGGTGTTACTTTTAGGGTTTTAGTTCAACTGAGGGATCCTAACTTTAATTGTTTTGTGATTCGTGTACTAAGTTGAGACTCATTTTTACTTAGGTGATTGACGGAGAGTATTCTGTACTTCATTTCGGCTGCAAGAGAAGATGCAACGAGATTTAGAGGTGAGTAAATCTCACGAGGTTTATTTATGAATGGAGTTAATTTATTATTCGGAATTGTCTGATAAACTGTGAAATCGTTTTCAGAAATAAATATTTATTTTAAATCATATGAACTTGATCGTTTACGGTTCATAAGTAAGTAAAATGATATTTTAATTATAAAATTAATTTTTCACTGGTTTTGTATTTGTGAACTACAATTGGTATTAGTAGCATTCCTGAGCGGATGACTACGTGTATATATATATATATATATATATATATATATTGCTGTAGTTGTGTAGTGAGGTAGAATTAGTTTGTTTTGTGATATCGATCATGCTATTGTTGGAATTGATGTTCTAAAGAAATAAATGAGTTCTGGATGTTAATGATTGTTTTATTGATTTACTATATATGAGAGTTATATGTGTCAATTCGTGCTAGGTGTTAAGGTCTGAAAACAATATTATTAATTTGATTTCTATACTCTTGTGAGATTGGAATTGATATTTGAAAACAATATTTTGGTTGCAGTCAATTATATTGTTTTGATTTGGTTTTAGATTGTAAAACCAGTTTTTGTAAATAGTACAATTTCACTATGGTATAGTATTGTGGGAATACAATATTTATGATTTTATTCATGATATTGATGTGTGGTTTTACTCTTTACGGGAAAAAAATATATATTGAGAATATTGATTTATATTGTTTTGAAAGAGTAATTGAGTTGTGGTGTAACATTTTTGGTCTTGTGTGACCTCTTTTAATGTTTTGGTCCTTGTACCGAGAGAATCTTTTATAGAGATTGGTGGAACATTTTTGGGTCAAGTGAGACCTAATGTTCAGTTCTAAGGGTCGAAAGGCCTGAGATTCGGAAGTTTCAGTGATAACCTCAGTGCAGGAATATCAAGATACCAAGCCTTTGACCGGGTGATTGGTTACGATTCAGTTAGAGCTCTAGTCTTTTGCAATGTACTGCTTGGAGGATAACTTTGTGTTATGACACTGTTGGATCATAATTTATATACGTATTTGTATCCTAAAATATGAAAATTACTTGTTCTAAAGTCCAATTTAATGTTGACTAATCCAATTCCATTATTTCTCTAATCTTATACTTTTACTTAACCTTTGTGTTTATTTATTTGTATTTATATTGTTTTTCTTATCATACTAGAAAATGATGGTGAAACATGAAAATACACTAAAAAGTAAATATCAGCACACACTACTGCAGAAAAACCAGTTTGGGGACACATGGGTTTTGGATACAATGACATCATTTTAAAAATGTGTCCTTGTATTATACTATGGACGTTTCAGTTTTTATCAAAACAAGGAGAGAAAGCCCGGACACCCACCCAGCTAAACAAGGACGTAAGTAAGACAAAGGTGCCTCCAAGTTTGGTATAACACCACAAGTTCGATTCGCATAAACCCAAACATAGAGAACAATAATATCGAGGTATAAATATAAAGTCTCCCAAATCACAGCAATCTGCACCAAAATTGAAAAAGAAAACCCTAAATTTTCACCTTCCCGGGGTCTCCAAATTTTCCCTCTCCGAGTTTCAGCTTCCCAGCATGGAATCTCGCCAAATTCACTTTAGAATTCACCCCGTTCATTTACTCAAACCCAGGTATCTTCTCCTTGAGAAAGAAACCGAGTTTTATCGATGTGCTCTATCTGCTGCTCAATCACCCATAGCGCATCACTGACTTCGATCTATAGCTTTTGTTCCATGCATAGTCTTCTTCTGTTGTTCTCAAGTGCTTATGGAAAATAGGCTGTCTCTTATTCGAGTATGCTTATATAGTTCTCCACTCTAAAGGTACCAACTTCTCTCTCTGTTATTCTCAAGTGCTTATGGAAAATACGTTGTCTCTTATTCGAGTATGCTTATATTGTTTGTAGGATGTTTATTTTTGGGATTGATATTGATGATTTTGAAGTGGGTGTTTTAAATTCATTGTTCATTGCATATTTCTTGAGCTCAATTTTGAAATGGGTCTCTGTGCTTCGCTTCTGAATTAGAGTAGTCATGTCAAAGATTAGGTTTTGTCAAAATTAGTTTGTCTTCTCCGTTCTTCCCAGCAAGTCTTAGACTTTAACTTATGTAATTGTTTTATGTCTGCCATGTATACCTGGAAGCAACTAGAATAAGGTGTGTTTACTTGATTTCCCTTACTGCATAACCTTAGTAATATGAAGTCATACGGTTTCTTAGTTGATTTACACACAAATACGAGGGTATGACTTGTTATTAGTTTATTTTGAATCTACCTTCTGTGCAACCTGTATGAAAGTAGTAATCTGGAAGTGGTTTGAACCGGCATGGGAATCTTTAAGAGAAACTATTCTGGAAACCAACTAAATCTGAGAGCTTTGGTGCTTCAGAAATATTAGATATTATTTTAGTTGAGTTTGCACATATTGAATTGGGGATTAAAGTTTTGAGTTGAGAAAAAGTTCATGGCTGGTGATGTGAATGAATTGAGAAACCTATACCTGCTATTCTGCTAAACTAGTTTCTTTTCGGTTCCCTTGCAGATAGTAGGCAATATATATATAATACAAAGTGTATCATTGAATGCACTTCCTTACTATTATGTTTGGTTTATAGTTTATGTTTTCCCCTGTGATACTTGGTGTTTTTAATTTTAAGTTGGTCAATTTTAACTTATTATATATGTTCAATGGAGGGTCGCAGAAATAATCAAGAAAAGTAGTACATGGTGGAGAGATGGGTTCAGCCTTGGCAATAGAGGGATCAAATGAATATAATTCAAGGTAAGAAAGCAATGAGTGATGGAAGTCTCATTCATGTATTTTTCTGCACTGTTATAGTTTTGCAGTATAGTTAGAAAATTCACTCTTAAGGTAGCTAGTTACTAGTTACTAGTTTCTCTTGTAATTTTCAAACGAAACTCGGGTTCAGCTTCGTCTTAATAATATGTTTTAGGCCCTAGCTAACTTGCTGGAAATATGTACAAGTTCTTAATTATTTAAACATTTTTTCTGCTTATAGTAAGAAAGACAAGCTTGGTGAACCAATAGCAGCTCTACGACAGCTTGTTTCTTCTTTGTGGAAAGGTACATAATGACCCCTTTTATGTCTCATTCACCTTATCCAAATTATAGGTCTTCATTGATCATTTTATCAATATTGTTTTTGAGCACAAGGTTCTTAGAATTGCAATTAGTAAATTCATTGTCATTTATGCAACTCAGTTGGAGTTCGACTTTCTAATTTAAATAGAGTAAGGATCTTTGTCATTCAATTTGAGGACAGTTGTAACCAATCTCATTTCTCAATGTTGCATTAAGTTTAGGGGCTGAGTTGTTAGTTTGTTGCATTAGTGTAGTCTAATTCTTTCTATTATTAGTTTCTTATTTCCCCAATTTTCTTGTTTCTTCTCTTGCAACTTGTAAGTTGGGAATCCTTGTAGTCTTTTGTTGATGGTTGGTTAGACCCTTGTAGATGTTGATGCTTAATGTTAATTAATTTTTTGTGTTGGCATTTGATTTTGATATAGATCAGCTATTGCTATTAGCTACTGCTTCTAGTGATGAAGTGAAATCATAGGAAAGGTACTTAAGTTCACTGTTATTCAATTTTTCTTTTCTTTTCTAGTTCTGTTTGAGAGTGTGTTGGTTAGTCCCTTGTAGATGTTAATGCTTAATATTAATTAATTTTTTGTGTTGGCATTTGATTTTGATATAGATCAGCTATTGCTATTAGCTACTGCTTCCAATGATGAAGTGAAGTCATAGGAAAGGTACTTAAGTTCACTGTTATTCAATTTTTCTTTTCTTTTTTTCTAGTTCTGTCTGAGAGTGTTTACTTATACTTGTTTGTTTTTCATTGAGACCTCAATCAAAAGGCTGATAATTCAGTTTTTTTTTTTTGGATTGCTTCTTGGATCAGCAACTCTTGAACAGGGAATGAAAGATCCACAGCTTTATAGAAATCTAAAGACACAAAAAGATGAAGGTAACTTTTGTCTAGTATTTTCTGGATCCATTGGCACTGGATCCAGTAATATAAACTCCCTCTACTCATACTTCTAGTACCAGACAATCCTAGTCACATTTTTCCTGGGTTTGAACAACTTTTATCTAATTTCAAGAGAACTCATTTGATTATAGATCATCTATTTCTTGTCTTGACAAACAGGGCTCTTGAAGCCTTCTTCTCCATCTTTTCCATCTTGACATCGAGGAGGAGTTCAGGCAAGAAGATTTTGCGTAATTCGTTTACATACAGCAAGAAGTACGGCGAGAGCTGCACGAGTCGGCGGAGCTCTGACCAGCCGTTGTCTTAGCAACATTTCAGCTGCAAGTGCCTAAACCTCGCGTCGCAGAGGTTGTTTGAAACCAATTTCGTGTTATCCTAGTGCTGAAGGGAGGATAATAGAATGGATTTGAGCGTGGATTGTGTGTCCAGATAGTAGCGGTGGACTTGGTTATGGAGGAGGACGGCGAAGATGGATTGGGACTGCGAGACGGCGAGGATTGGAGGAGGTGAGCGAGTGTGAGGGAAAGCGAGTCGGGCTCGGAGTGGTTGCAGATGTTGAAGACGAGCTCGACTTGGGATCGGTGGTGACCGACCTCTCCAATTTTATAATCAAACCCCTAATTCTCCAGCCCAATCCCAAAAATCCTATCTTAATCTTCAACCACCACCGTAGGTCGGTAGCGACTCAAGACGATACGGTCACCATCTATAATTGCGGCGCAGTCGCCAACGCGACGATCAAGTCAAGCTCGTCGGCACTTACTACGTCATCGTCTCTAACCCACCCCACCCCTGCGCCTGCATGTTCGATCCCTCCCTCGTCAAGGACATCAAATACGTCGATTTGATCCCCATCATGGCTAGATCTCAGGTCGGGCATTTCGTCGAGGCCCAGATCTAGCCATCAGGGTAGACTACCTCGACGAGAGCGAGTATCTCTCCATCGCCAATAAGGACCACCATAAATGTACTTTATAGATTTGATGCTAATTTGTATGATTATGAGTGAGTAGTTACTTTGTTTGGGCTAGGGTTTAAAGCCTTAACCAAACTTGTATGAATTGATGTTTTAATTGACATTTAATATTATTTGTGATTTTCATCTTCATATGCTAATTCAAAAAGTGAATGCATTCATTCAAACTTAACTACTTTGAATGTGTTGTGTTTGTTATTTCATAAAAAAATGTTTAGGGAATAGTTAACCTTGAGCATTGATAGCATGATAGCATCTTCTATGTGCATATGAAAGTTATGAGTTAAAATTACCTAGATTTAGTATTGGTTCACTTGCATGATTATCTAAACTCAAAACTTTATGTATCTAGGAACAATGAATTGAGATTTAACAGGTAATAGAATTTGTTCTTAGATAGTTAATTTTAGGCTTATCCGGTTGGATTTGATAACATTAAAGGAGTTTAAGTTTTTATAGTCTTATCCGAATGTAAAGAGGGTAATTGGGAAATTAAAATAGCATAACTTGTATTTGAACTTCAATATTTATAAGAGAGATTAGTGGTAAACAATCCAACTCCTAACTTCATCCATTATATTACTAGTTTAGTTTAATAGTTTAGTTTACATTTGAACATTTATTTTAATTTAGTTCATCACTCTATCCAACAAACAATTTTACTACCACTACAATACACACTCATCATGAACCTAGATTTCCTTGTGAATTTAGGTTTGTGATTATACATTTACATATTTTAGCTCTCATTAGGTTAATACCCTAGCTAGTGAAAGGAATTCAATCCTCATGGGTTCAACAACCTTTCTTAAATCCTTATACTATTATTTGTACTTCTTATACTTGATGGTGACTATTTGGCTAACAAGTTTTTGGCATCGTTGTCAGGGATTGGAATTAAATCTGATTCCTACTCGGTTTGCCTTCGGGGAAGTTAGAAATTTTACTTTTGTTTTTTTTTTAATTTGTGTTTTTATATTTTCTTTGTTTTGTTAGTTTTTGTGATAGTTACCTTATTTTCGAAACTGTGGTAAGTACTTTGGGTAAGTAACTTAGTAAATTGTGGTAAGAAAAAGTTAAATTGTGAGCATGTTGAAAATAAAAAGGAACTAATCTTGCCTATTTACTATTTGCTTATTACTTATTGCAATTTCACTTTCTAGTTGCAAAATTAAATATTTGGTACTTAGATTTATTTCTTCTAGATTAGAAATTGGTAGAAATTTTAAAAAATTTAAGGATTAAATACTCGTTACTCCTCATATTTTTCCCTGAAAAGCAGTTTGGTCCATCGTCTTTTAAATTAAACTGAATAGTCCTTATTTTTTTTTAATTCTCATATAATAAGTCCGAAATGACTATTATGTCCCTCATTTTCTCTTTTTATTATTATTTTTATTTTTTTCACTATTGTTTTAATTTTCCCCCCCCCCCCTTTTTATACTCTCTCTCTCTCCCTCGACCTCTCTTCCTCTACCATCACTAGAGACCACCACTTCCGGCCACCATCTAACAGTGCCACCATCACCAGTCGAATCCAGACCGAAACCCGATACTCAACTCGACTGGCAACCCGAGATTTCTCTCCCTTTCTCTTGGTCGCACAACCTCTCTCTCTCTCTCTCGTCCTCTCTTCTTGTTCTCTTCCTCTGCCATCATCGGAGACCACCACTTCTGGCCACCATCTCATAGCTCCACCATCACTAGTCGAATTCAGACCGAGACCTCCCCAACTCGACTGGCAACCCGGGATTTCTCTCCCTTTCTTTTGGTCGCACAGTCTCTCTCTCTCCCTCGTCCTCTCTTCTTCTTCTCTTCCTCTGCCATCACCGGAGACCACCAGTTCCGGCCACCATCCCACAGCGCCACCATCACGAGTTGAATCCAAACTGAAACCAGAGCCAATCACGGCCATTCGTCGATCTCGGTCCCTACACGCACACCACAAGCTTCAGCACCATTGCTCCTCACGTTCCTTCAATTTCCGGCGATCTCCTTGCTTCACCACCACCTTGGCTCAACTTAATAAACAAGAAGGAGCAAAACCCAGTAGCCCAGTTACCCACTAGCACCATTGCCGGAGCTCTCGCCTCTGCACTTAGGTATTCTCCAATCTCCGGTAAAAATTGAGCCATACCACCACTATATAAGTTCATGGAATAATCCTTTCGGCTCGCATTCTTGAATTTTGGACATGGAGGAAACGATGAGTGGCTCCGACGAGAGAGAGAGCTGATAGAGTTTTAGGGATTTTGTGTTTAGGAAGGGGGGAGAGGGGCAGAGACCCAGGGGGGGTAGAGAGAGAGGGAGGGAGAGAGAGAGAGAGAGCGTATAAAAAAAGGGGAGACAAATTAAAAAAAAAGAGAGAAATAAAAATAATAATAAAAAGAGAAAATGAGGGGCATAATAGTCATTTCAGATCATTTTGGACTTGTTATATGAGAATTAGATAGAATAAGCACTATTCAGTTTAATTTAAAATGCGAATGACTAAACTGTTTTTCAAGGAAAACTATGAGGAGTAACGAGTATTTAGTCCAAAATTTAAAGTATGTTGTAAAACAATAGTAAAAGAATTAGAGAGAGAGGGAGTTTAGACACAGAGAATGAGATGTGTGTATTATTCATCTCACCATGAGGAGCTTTATATAGGACTACCTTAAATATATAAAATGTAACTATTTAACGATTACATCAATCACTCGTTTGATTACAAATCAATCAATCGCTAATTATATTCTGTTAATCACCAATCAATCCTAATCGGCGTATATCATGCAACACTAATTGCTATTACATGAATAGCCATATTAATATTTACAACACCCCCCTTTGGATATTATATGTCAGTAGTATTGCCTCTGTTATGCGCTTCTAAGTTGCCTCATTAAAAACCTTGTTAAGTAATAAAAATCCTGTGGGAAAAAACAACATTGGTCGAAGGAGAAAGAGCACAACGCTTGTAAGTGTGGAGTAATAGTATCACAACTTTAGAGATAGGTGAAGTCTTCTTATGAGCATCATAAGTAAGTAGTATGTCTACAAGAGGGATGCATTAGAGTTGTTGCACCAAAACCTTGCCCGGTAAACCTAGTGGAAAAAACCCGTGGTTGAAGGGAAAAGATGAGCAAATGGATATACACGTCGAATCAAAGCATCTTCGAGATGTAGTAAGTGAGGTGACCATGCTAAAGATATGCCTCGTCAGAACCTTTCCAGGTAACAAAACCCAGTGGGATAAAATAACCCTGGATGAAGGACAAAAAGAGTACACGATGGTCAAATAGGTATGCTTCGAGATACTCCCCCTGATTTTGACTTTCCCTGAAAATTACATGTTAGGTAATTCAAATAATTTACGTAGACCAATACCTTGTGCATGCTTCTGGAATGTAGACTTTGGTAGTGACTTAGTAAAAAGGTCTGCATGATTGTCTTCAGATAGAATCTGCTTGACTTCAATTTTCTGATGTTCTTGTTGTTGCTGATTGAAGAAGAATTTTGGTGCAATATGTTTTGTGTTGTCTCCTTTGATGAAACTTATCTTCATTTGCTTGATGCAAGCAGTATTATCCTTGTGGATAGTGGTTGGTTCATCAATGGTGGAATGCAGTCCACATGTGCTTCAAATATGCTTTTGTGATGGCTCTCAACCATATACATTCACGTACTGCTTCGTGAAAGGCTAGAATCTCAGCATGATACAAAGAGGTAGCAACAAGGGTCCGTTCGTAGACCTCCAATGGTAAAGACTAACCAGTTTAGGAACACGTCTTGTGTGGGTCTGATAGATAGTTTGTATCAGCATATCCAACTAGGCGAGCATCATTATGAGGATCAAGAGAGTTTGATGCATTCCTTGATGCATAAGGATAGAATAAGTCAATATCTGCCGTATCTTTAAGGTAGCGAAAAATATCTTTTATGCCATTCCAGTGGCGGCGTGTTGGCGCAGAGCTATATCTAGCTAACAAGTTCACATCGAATGAGATGTCATGTCTAGGGCATTGAGTCAAGTATAATAATGCGCCTATTGCACTTAGATATGAGACTTTTGGCACCAATATCTCTTTGTTATCATTTGCAGGACGATACGGTTCTTTCTAGACTTCGGACGACCATAGGTGTGCTTGCTTTTATCCTCATTAAAGTGTCTTAACATCTTCTGGATGTAATTTGGTTGATGGACCAAAATTTCATCTGCACTATGCTCGGGCTCCAGGTTGAGACAATAATTTGTTCTCCTAAGGCCTTTCATCTCAAATTCCAATTTCAGGTGCTTTGCGGTTTCCTTGATCTCTTCAGGAGTATCAATTAAATTCATGTCATTGACATGGACTGCCATAATTCCAAATTTGGAACTTGTTTCTTTAATAAACACGCATGGACATAGTTTATTATTCACATATCCCATCCAGATCAAATATTCACTTAGACGATTATACCACCCCCGTCTAGATTGTTTCAATCCATAAAGTGAACATTTCAAAACTAATGGAGAGCGTGTTCCGTAATCTAGAGCTATTTGAATCGGGTATCATAAGTCCTTCAAGAACTTTCATGTATATCTCTGTATTATGATCCCCATAGAGATGAGTTGTGACCACATTCATGTTGGATCATAATTTATATACATATTTGTGTCCTAAAACATGAAAATTACTTGTTCTAAAGTTTAATTTAATGTTGACTAATCCAATTCCATTATTCCCATAATCTTGTATTTTTACTTAACCTTTGTGTTTATCTATATATATTTATATTTTTTTTATCAAGTTAGGAAATGATGGAGAAGCATAGAAATGTACTAAAAAGTCAACCTTAGCACATTTTCTTACTCCAGCTAGGAGAAAGCGAGCTAGACAAGAAGAGAGGGTCGGCAGCCTGATAAAAAAAACTCCAAATAAGTAGAAAATTCCATATCCATTCTAGACATCATAAGGATCATTTCTTATGAATGTTTCAAGAGCTATTTCAGAGAATAAGGCCTTCAAAAGATCGGTCTAAGTTTCTGACTAAAAGATGAAAAAAAAAAGGCAAAACCGGACTTGTACGGATTCCGGTAACATTTCTGGTCAAACCATGGTAAACTAAGCTCTGAAATTTTACCAGGATGATCTACATTTATCAAAGAACATTTGGTATGAAGAAGTTGAAGGAAAATTCTGAACTCGTTGGAAATTCAATTGAAGGAAACTTCAGAAGCAGAAAAAAAGTTAAAACATGGCAGTTTGTCCTAGAACCTTTTTTGGCCGGATTTCTTGTGCATTTTTGGAAGGTCTATGATACTGAAATTATCAAGGAGAGTCTTAGAAGAATCATACAAGACTATGGCAAGATTAATTCAACATATTATCTTTTGGATAATAGGCATCTCTTGCACACTTTCTCTCTTATGCTTGTTATCTTGACTTTGGTTACCTAAAACCACTCCAACACTCTTCATTTTCATGCTTCCCATGCATAATAAAGAGAGCTAGCTGCTCCTCTCTTCTCCCTTAGCCATATTTTTATACTCTATTCTCTTTAATAGCTCATCATTACTTCATTCTTTTTACTCTATCTCTACCGTACCCATTTCCCCTGTTTTTAGGATCTAATACCACTCTTATACTCCACCTCCATGCTTCTTACAATACTTGAGCTGCTCCTTTTGCTTTCATTCATCATTTTACTTCTCTCTCTCTCTTCTATATATAAGCATCCTTTCATCACACTCTTAAGGCATCATCTATTCCACCCCATTACATCTTCTTTCTCTCTCTCCACCACAAAACCTTTATCTCCATCTGCCAAAATCCAAACTCATAATATCCATACTCCCCTTACTACTCCATCTCCTCCATCATCACCACCATAAACTCTATCACCACCCCCATAAACTTCATCACTACCACTCAAAATAGCCAATAAAGCATCATATCTTCATCACCATTCCATTCATCATCAACATCAACAAGTTCATAATCCATTATTCCACCATCAAGGATGATTTAAGGGCATTGAAGGAGGAAAACCATGGAGGAGCTAGTCATCAATTTGTCAAGCTTCAACTAGTTCATTCTTACCTTAATTCTTTAATTTACTTTGATGTATATTATAAATTTGATGTTAATTTGTATGATTATGAGTGAGTAGTTATTTTGTTGGGGCTAGGGTTGAAAGCCCTAGCCAATCTTGTATGGATTGATGCTATAATATGATGTGATGCAATTTTCTTTAACATGCATACATGCTAGTTCAAGAGTTGAATGCATATGTTTAGATCCTACCACTTTGAGTTTGTGTGTTTGCCATATCATGATATAATGTTTAGAGATTGGTAACATTTGAATGTTAAAGCATGAAAGCACACTAGGTGTGCATGTTGGGGTTGTGAATTACAATCACTTAGAAATAAGCTTGGTTGGTTTGCATGATTTCTTCATCTCCAAACTTTATGCACTTAGGGTAATGCACTAGACCTAACCAGATTGAAATACATGACTTAAGTAGTTAAGTACTACACCCGAGAGGGGTTGCTTGATATCACAAAAAGAGCATGTCCTTGTCATACCCGAGAGGGAAGCAAGGAGAGAAATTAGCTAATTAATTTATCATCATTCATATTGAAATGCATCAATACTTGTGGTAGACAATCTAAATCCTAACCATTCATTTGATCTGTCACGCCCCGAATTTTGAATAAATAAATTTAAAACCAAAACGCGAAAACATAACAATCACAAGAAAATACATAGAGAAATTTTCATTTAAACTAAGCAACAAACAAACCAAGCTCACAAATGTCAATACGGACTCTTTCTCTAGAGTTACATATCACATCACCAAGTGTTTGCAAATTAAATTGAGTTACAATTTAATAAGTAAACACGCTCACCAACTCTCTACACAACATAAGACTAAAACCAATATATTTCTACGTCCAAGCTCCGACAGCAACAACACCTTAGCCTCGACGACTGTTACTCTTACCTGCACAATAAACCATACATCATGGAATAGTACACTGGGTTGAAACAACAACCTGGTAAGCTTGTGAAGCTCGTATGAGTAATCTCAATTAAAATGACTCACGCCACGCATGTTATAATTTCTCAACTCGTGAGATAAATTAAAGCAACAATATTCACTCCACACATAACCAAACATCCAATCACACTAGATAAAAATTAGTAATCCCAGCATAAAAATTTAGTTCAGGAGATCACCAAATTCACATAACTCTCCTGCATATAACTTAGTTCAGGAGATTACCAAGTAAACAAACAATTCAATAATAATTCGTAATTCAAGGATAAATCAAAACAATCTTATAAACACCACCACTTTAATAGACTCCTAATCTCGCGTATAAACCAAAGAAAGAACACCAGCAAGGTTCTCCTAAAACTATGTACTCATGATGCAGTAACATCGTTACTACCATGACGGTATGCATGCAATAGACTAGAGCTCTAACTGAATCGTAGTCTGTCACCTCGGTCAAGGTACAAACCTACGATATCTTGCACTTCGGTTACTATTAAACCGTCGAACTTTGAACGCCCCCGTCCTCAGAACAATCCTACTTCGGTTATCATTAAACCGCGAAATTTGCCCTTCGGCCCTCATAACAAAACACTTAAACAAATCCCACATTACACAAATACTTTCCTCTAGCAAAACACACCTATACACAATAATCAACATATCATGATAATTATATACTCGTAGAAGAAATGCTCGAAATAACAATTCAATCAACTCTCAATCATTACTTCATCAATGTCACATCATCCAATATATATATCTCACGTATATATATATATACACACACACACATAGTCATTCACGCAGGAATGACCACTAATACCAACTATAGCTCACAGGCACCAAAAACCGAGAAATTCATTTTCTTACCAGTGAACCGCAGTCCTATGAATAGTAGTCGATCGAGTTCATATCATTTGAAAACAAATCTTTATTTACGAAAACAATTTCACAATTTATTGATTAAACCGAATAATAAACGATTTGGTTCATAAACGAACCATGTGAGATTTGCTCACCTCTAAATTCCCGCTTCGTCTTCTCTAACAGTCCAATAATCACCAAATCACAACATTCACCAACTCATCGTCAAACACCTAATCAAATACGGCCCCAACTCAGCAAATGATTCATAAAACACAATTAAATGACCATCCAACGGTCGGATTCTCACGGATCGCCCTTAGAATCATCCTATCAAAATTATACAAAGATTCAACCGTCGAATCCTCGCGGATTGCAGACTGAAGGTAACGCTTAAAACCGAAACCCTAACATGCATCAACTTTCTCCAAAATGGCCTTATAATATATCAAAACTACCGTATCGATGCGTAGATGAATAAACTGAAAACAGAACACAACAACGATGCTGGACGCACCCCCACGTGCTGCCACAAGCGGCGGGTCAGTGAGTGGTCAATGGTGGCAGTCAACGTCGGGTCAATCGCCTCCGATGCAAAAGTCGTTAACTACAAACTTGTTCAAAATGAAGGAGTGATCAACTTTCATACCTGGAGCTAACCGAGATTCGATCTAGATCATCCTAGATCAAGCTTGGAAGTTGGATTAATCTCGTGCATCTGATCAGATTTCATATCAAATCAGGGCTATCGAAAAAGTGATGCAAGGCGGGTATACGGATGATCAGGAGGAGGAAGACAACCCAAAACCGATGAGGATCGGCCCGTACAACGCCGGCACGGCCAATGTCCGGTCGGGTCGGATGCTTAACCTTGGGTCGCTTTGATCTCGGCCTGGGGACAGCGGCGGGGCAAGACGAAGGCGGGGAGTGACTGGGCGGCTCGAGGCGAGCTCGGGGAGGGCCAGGTCAGGGCCGAGGACGCTCGACGACCCGGAAAATCCGGGTCGGGTCGATCGGTTTGCTACGGAGGAGAAGAGAGAAGAGAGAGAATTCTTAGGAGGAAAATGAAAAAAAGGAAATTTCTGGGTTTTATGAAAAAAAATCCGGAATTTGTTATATTTATAGAAAAATCCTAAATTTTCAATCCATCATAACTTCTTCATACGAACTCCGATTTTTGTGTTCCACATATGCAAGGACTCATATCGATGCACTCTACGACTTTTGTGAAGGAAGTTTCCTCAAAATCCTTACATATAAAAAGTCAACTTCATAAGCCCCCTAAAATGTGCATTTCGAATAATTATTCGCCTATAAATAATTTCACTCCACGCTCGAACCACGAAATCGTACTAACGAACACTTTATTAATTCCTGGAAATTTCAAAACATTAATAATGAATTTTCGGGGTATTACATGATCACTAGTTTAGTTTAGAGTAATTTAGTTTACATTTGAGTATCTAATTGGTTTCAATTCAAAACTATCTTCAAAAACCAAAATCAAATCACTACTCCATCTTGCACATGCTCACCATAAGCTTAGATTTCCTTGAGAATTTAGGTTTGTGATTGTACATTTGCATATTCTAGCTCTCCTTAGGTTCACACCATAGCTAGTGAAAGGAATCCAATCCTCGTGGGTTTGACAACCTTTCTTAAATCCATATACTATTACTTGTATCCCTTATACTTGAAGGTGGCTATTTGACTAACAATTTTTTGGCGCCGTTGCTGGGTGTTGGAGTTAAATCCGATTCCTAGCTCGGTTTGCCTTTGGGAAAGCTAAAAATTTTACTTTTGTTTTGTGTTTCAACTTGTGTTTTTATTTTTTCTTTGTTTTGTTAGTTTTTGTGGTAGTTAATTTATTTTCGAAATTGTGGTAAGTACTTTTGGTAAGTAAATTTGTAAATTGTGGTAAGAAAATGATAAATTATGAGCAACTTGAAAAAGAAAAAAAAAGAATTAATCTTACCTATTTGCTATTTGCTTATTACTTATTGCAATTTCACCTTTTAGTTGCAAAATTAAATATTTAGTACTTAGATTTATCTCTTCTAGATTAGAAGTTGGTAGAAATTTGTAAAAATTTAAAGTAAATTAGATTAGGAATTTTATCCTTGTGATGTTGAGCTTACTCGCCCAACACCACTAGGTTCATCCAATTAATGCGATAAGAGAAAGGTGTCACGCCCCGAATTTCGAATAATAAATTCCAATCCGAAACATGAATACAACTAAACAAATCACGTCCTAAATTTTTTTCTCAAAACCAATATCTCATAAACTATAACACAAACCTCGTAGCAAACTATCTCTCGAGTCAATTATTACAATACTAACATAAATAAAATGTTCTGCTCACAAGAGTCTACAAAAACACACCAAAATAGACCAAGTGCTGGTCTCAACCTTGCTGTCCTACGCAGCTCGCTCACCACCCTGATTATCCTGACCTGCAGGATTATCCGCTACACCATTTGAATAGTGTACCGGGATTGCAACAACACAAAACCCGGTAAGCTTTCTGAAAGCTCGTGTGAGTAAATAAGAATGTACGGTTGATTTATTAGACCACAACTCATTTATCTCAAGTAAACATCCAACAATCTCAACAACCACAAGCAACATCAATCCAACACACATGAAACAACATGGAACACATTTCCACAATCACCAAATCACAACTCTCGCCACTTTGGCACCTAATCACAACTATCGCCACTTTGGCACCCACGTTAGAGCTCTAACTGCCTCGTTACCTCTGACACCTTGGCCCAGGGTCAAGTAACGGCACCTCCAGGTTACTCAGTAACCCGCGAACTTTGGACCATTTCATGTCCTCAGAACAATATATCCCCGTTATTATTTAACGGTCGAACTTTGGACCTCCCTGTCCTCAGAACACATACACTCCGGTTATCATTAACCAAAGATCCTTGGACCATTCGATCCTCGGAATCCTACGTTTCTCTACCTTCTATTAAACTCACAAAATCAACATGCTTATCACCAACATTTATCAAATATTAATAACATAATTAAAATCATATTATCAACATTATCAACAACATATTTTCACAATTCCACACCTCAATGTCACACCATTCAATATATAATCACGTAAATATATATATACGTAACCATCCACACAGGAATGATCACTAATACCAACTATAGTTCACATGATACAAAATCAATAAATTCATTTTTAATATACTTTAAAACACATTTCTTAAAAACCATTTTCTCACACATCACAATAAATTGAGCAATTAAGGAAATTCGGTTCGTAAATGAACCAAGTGAGATTCACTCACCTCTAAACTCCCGCTGCGTCTTCTTACAGCCCAAAATACGATTCACAATCGTCCGCTAACAATCCGTCAAATACCTAATCAAAACGATAATTAACTTAGCGTATAATTTCCAAAAACACACTTATATGAAGATCCCACGGTCGGATCTTCACCCGTGACCACACAAGGTCACCGGGACAGTCCTACGATCATTATATCAAAACTAGAATTCTATCGGACGGTCCAAACTTCATAAATCACAAATTGAGCGATCGAAATCAATCGAAATCGTAAAATTCATAACTAATTCATACGATATCCAAAATTCGCATGCTATATATCAAAATGATCGTATCGACATGTAGAATCTAAAAATGAGCAGAAACTGCTCATGACACCCCCGGAGGTGACCGGAAAGGGCCGCCGGAGTTTAGGGCAGAGCCACCACCGACCACCACCAATTGTGTCGGGGCCAAGCTCATCCCCTTCGTTTCATCATTTTGAGCAACTTTCATAACTAACACGAAGTGAGAAAATGAGTGGAAGTGGCCGAAACTTACCAAAAACAGTCCGGTTTGGCCGGAAAAACTGCAGAAACCGATATGCTCTCCGACGAGCGTGAAAACCTCCACTTCTGGTGCTGTCCTTTTTACTGCGTGTTCTACTCCTCCATACGAGTTCAACGAGATAAAGAACTCGTAATTTGGTGGTCTAGAATTCGCTTCGCACTCAAAACTGCCGAAAATGGAAAACCAGCTTTCCGCCGCTGCTACAAGCCGTGCCACGGCACAAGGCTGCCTCTGGCAGCTGCACAAGGTCAAGGCGAAGCCGTGGGAGGTGGTTTGACGTCAAACGGTGGCCGGATGAGCAAGAACTCGGCTGGAGAAGTTTGGCTCTGTTTTTTGCCTTCGGTTCGGTGCCGCGCGAGAGAGAGAGAGAAAAAATCTAGGTTTTCTGATTTTTCAGATTTCTCCAAAAATGTTAACCTATATATATACAAAATCGAAAACTTCTAAATGTCATAACTTCTTCCTACAAACTCCGATTCTTGTGTTCCGCATATGCACGAACTCGTATCGACGAACTCTACGACTTTCATGAAAGAAGTTTCCTCAAATTCCTTACGTAAAAATATGTCAATTTTAATAACCCTAAATAACGTTAAATTTCGATACTAAAATCATTCGAAACCAAATTTCTCAAATAACGACATTCGAATCACACTCACAACTCATAATTCATATAATTTGAGAAGTATTGAATTATTAAATATTTAACTGAAATTTCGGGTCTTTACAAAAGGTAACCGGAAGGTTGACAAGCGAGCATTGCTCTACCAAAATCTTTTCCCTCCTTACTTGGTCACATTGAAAGGAGTTACCAAAGGGTTGCGCTATAGGCAACACCCAAGTATCGGATTCATCTTCTCTTTACTTAATCAAAGAAATTTAAAAAAAAAAAATCAGAAAAGAATAGTTGCAATTTTCAGTTTTTGTATATACCTTGCATTTTATTTTATTTCGAGTTACTAATCCTTTGGGAACCTATAGGTACATATATAATTTCTTCAAGCTATGGATGGATGGAACCAAGGATGGAATGATCCAAGAGAGTTTGAGGAACAAATGAACTTTATCAATAATGGGAGCCTTACACCCAAAGTCACAAGCCTTTCAACCATATTTTTTCTTTGTGTGGATCTCCACAACACTCACCTCTTGATTGTGTCTTGATATTTAAGTACCCGGAGTTCATGCATGAGTCTGAGTACGAAATGAGCATGCATCAAGAGACTATGACATCCCAAGCATATCCTCAAGAAGAAGAAAAAGACAAGTCTCTAGGATCTCTACTTCAAGAAGCCATTGCCGAGATGGAAGCTTCCAATGTAAGAATGGAGGAAGAGATTGATCAACTCAAACTTCATGTAATACCCCGGAAATTAGTTATCAATTTTTTAGTGTCTTTCGGAATTTATTTTGTTGATTGTTGTGCGATTAGTTTGTTCGAGGGTGAAGTAGAAGAATTTCGGAACGATTAGTTACTCGAAACGTTTTATTTCGTGGAGCAAGGGTTGACTTTTCATAATTTAGGATTTTGAGGAAACTTCATTCAGGAAAATTGTAGAGCGCGTCGATACGAGTTCGTGGACATGCGGAACAAGAGAATCGGAGTTCGTATGAAGAAGTTATGGCCATTGGAAAAAGTTTCCATTTTCGGAAACTTCTTCTCTCTCCTCTCTCCCGAGCCAGCGTCGGCCTCTCACCTTCGCTGGACGATTTCTCCCTCCTCCAGCCACCGTTGGCCACGAGATGACTTGCAATTGCTTCCCCTCAATCTCCTCTTGAAGTGGTGGCAATTGAGCATGAAACGAGTTGTGGATGGAGAAGCAAGGCCTGGAAGTTCGGCGGCGGAGCTGCGTCAAGCCCAGATCTGAACTTTGGATTCCGGCCACCATAGCCAGTGTTTCTTGAGGACTTTTGGAGCCCAGAGGATGTAGATGCTTTTCCCCAATGTGGCTTGCAACGATTCAAAGTGTGGAGGTCAAATTATGGAGATTGTGATTTTAGGGTTCTTCGAATTTCTGAGCTTTCGAGGTAAATTCCGGCCGTATGGATTTGATTTTGACTTTGGTGTAGTTGGGAAAGCTGTAATTGAGGTTGAGATGAAGAACTTTTGTTTAGGGAAGTTTTGCCAAATTTCGACTTTGGTTGGGCGGCGCCGCCGCCACTGTGGTGGTGTTTTCCGGCCACTTCAGGGGCAGTTTCTGCCCCTCATTTCGATTTACTCATCGATATGAGTATTTCAATATATAGTCTATAATTTTTGGAAATCGTATGAGCAAGTTATGAATTTTCAAAGTTTTAGGGTTTTTGATTCGATCAGTTTTCAATCCGTATGGATTCAGTCATCCGATCGACTTGTAATTTTGATATGTTGATCGTATAAGTATTCCGGAGACCACGGGTGGTCTCGGATGAAGTTTAGCCTCGATTGGCTTTACTTTCGGGATTTTAGTGCAAACGGGGGTTTGACACATAATCGTTTTTGATTCATGTACTAAGTTGTGACGTACATTGCTTAGGTGATTGACGAAGAGTAGTCGATACCTTATCTCTACTATAAGAGAAGACGCAGCGGGATTTAGAGGTAAGTAAATGTCACGGTGTTTCGGTGGATAAATTAGTTATGTTTTAATTTAGTGGATTTAATTGTTAGCATGCAAAAATCGTATTGATCGAAATAAATTATTTGTTTTAAAATATATGAACTTGATCGACAACGATTCATGGGTAAGTTAAAACAAGGTTTTGATATAAAATAATTTTCGAGAAGTATATTACATATGAACTATAGTTGGTATTAGTGGTTATTCCTGCGTGAATGACTACGTATATATATATTTACGTGGAATATATATATATATATATGATTTTTCTCAGGTAAGGATGTCCTTAGTTTTTCTTAGGTGCGGATTTGGTGTTTTCACCCACTTTTCGATCATATTTTCACATCTTAACCGTTCATTTTTTAGAGCCTAATGTATAGATCCCCCTGTAAAATTTCAGCCAATTTGGTGATCGTTAAGACATCCAAAACTGTAATTTACACGAACGGACCGAATCTGTCGAACCGGAACCTTTCGTATTTATAATGGTAAATTGCAGTTTTGGATACCTTAACGATCACCAAATTGGCTGAAAATTTTCAAAGGTGATCTATACATTAGGACCTAAAAACTGAACGGTTAAGATGTAAAAATGTGATCGGAAAGTGGGTTAAAACCGGAAAACCATATCTAAGAAAAACTAAGGAAGTCCTTAGCCAAGAAGGACTGTGTATATATATATATATATATATATTGGATGGCATGACATTGGGTGAAGAAATAATGATGACTTTATTTGGATTATTATTTCGAGCATTTATTTATGTCGGAAATATATATGTATTGGTGGAATTGTTGTGATGCAAACAATATTTATGAGCGAGTTTATATATGGTTTTGCGGTATGACTTTTTGGGAAACAATATGTTGTGGGAAGTGGTATTTCTATTGTTTTGAAAAGTGTTGAAAATGTGGGACTCACAGGTTGTGATTTCTCCTTTTGGTGATTTGAGTAAAGTTTTGGGTCCAGTGTGATTCATTTCAATGTTTTGATCTAAGGGTCAGGTTGACCTAAGGATCCGGGGTCGCAGGTTGTGACCTCAGGCAATTATTATCGTAAAGCTAAACCTCGGTCGATGTGATAAATTACGATTCAGTTAGAGCTCTAGTCTGTCTGTCAACGTGTCCAGGTTAGACCGGATTTTCATATTGACTTATTAGGTTAACATTTCCTATGATTTTGTCACCGGGTGACTTGTGTTGTTTCTTTTGGGAAAAGAATGTTGGTTTTTAAGGAATCATGGTGTGTGTTTCTTTTCCTTGAGTTGAAAGGTTTTCCTCGGGATTGGTGTGTGTTGCTTCCTCACATTAAATAGGTGGATTCCTCGTTGTTTTGGTGTGAGTTATTTTCTTCGAGTTAAAAGGTTTTCCTCGTTATTTTCGTGAGTTGTTTGACTTCCTTATTTATGTTCCTTTTTCATTTTTATTGATTGTTTTAATGTAATCTCTTGAACTAAACTATATGTAGGGATTACCATGATTTCTTTCGTTTGATTTTAATGTAATCTCCTTAACTAAACTATATGCAGAGATTACTATGGTTTGAATTGTGTGATTTTAGGTGATCTCCTGAACTAATTTTCCATGCAGGGATTACTATGATTTTTATTGATTGTTTTAATGTGATCTCCTAAACTAGGTTTCTATGCAGGGATTACTAATTTTGCTTAATTCTTATTGTGAGTACAGTTGTGGGTTGTGATCTGTAGTGAGTGGGAAATGAGTTATGATGTCACGGTTTTGGCAAATGCGTTATGTCGAGAGTCAGAGCATGTGGGTTTAGTTGAGTTAAGTTACATGAGCACGATATTGAGGGATATGAGCTTGATGTTTTTATTGTGATAAGTGCATATCGATTTTGTTAGGTTGAGATGGTTTAAGCATGTGTTATGTTAGTTGTTCGGAATTTACTCACACGAGCTTTCATGAGCTTACTGGGTTTGTTGTTTCAACTCGGTGCACTATTCCATGGTGTAGTGGTTATTGTGCAGGTCGGAGTTACAGTTGTTGAAGCTGAAGTTTTATACCTATCGTAGCTTGGACGAAGTAGGATGCTTTGGTTTTAGTCTTCCGCTGTGTAGTGAGTGTGGTAGGTGCGTTTACTTATTGAATTGTTATTTAGTTTAATTTGTATACTCTCGGAATGTATTATGTGACTCTAAAGAACGAGTGGTTATTGATATTGTGAGCTCGGTTTGTTTAGTTGCTTGATTTAATTGAAAATTTTTCTAAGTGTCTTCTTATTGATTGTTGAGTTTTCGCGTGTCGGATTTGAATTTCTTTATTCAAAATTCGGGGCGTGACACTTCATCATGCATTAGAGCAACCATCTACCACCTTGCAAGAGCCACAAGTTTTCCTTGATCAAGTGGAGTCAACTTCAAACGAAGAATTGTATATTGAGCATCATGAGCAAGAGTTCTCTATTCAAGTTCAAGATGATGATGCAGATATACAAGAAGAATCACTTGGTTATGGGAGCCATCAAATGAGCAAAGAAGAAATGAAGCAAAGCATTGATGGTTTTGTTCAATTTTGGAAAGCAAAGGGGCTTCTTAGGCCCGGGGCCATCAAGCTTGATTTTTGAATCCAAGTCTTTTCATTTTCTCTTCTACCTGGGCTTGAGACATAATAGTCCAAACTAAGGATACTTCTAGTGATATCATTAAGGCTGCTTCGCTGCAAGCTATTTCGAAGTTTATTGGATATCTCATACCACAATTTTGTGCTTTGACGAGCGTTTTGCGAATGCAGTTTGTAGTTATGATTAGATCATTTGTTTAGCAGTTTCTTGTTTGCTCTAATTTGTAGTCAAATTAACTGCACAATCTAATTTTCAACCAGTATTATTTGGTATGGGATTTATTTCTGATTAGACTATTATGCAACTTTGATTATGTTGCTTCGGGAGTGTAGGCTTTAGTATCTGTAACTAGGGCTGTCAATGGGTCGTGTCGGGTAGGGTTCGTGTTGGGTCAAAGTATTTGTCGTGTCGCAAGATACAAAACCAAACCCAACCCATTTAATAATCGTGTCAAAAATTTAAACTCAAACTCAACCTATTTATTAAACGGGATACCCATTTCCAAGCCGCTTAACCCATTTAACAAATAGATCGTGTCGTGTTAGACAAAATGACACATTTAAGGGTTAACAATGCTATCCATTTAACTAAAAAAAAATGCATAAATTGATTAAATTCACTGAAAACTTCACAAGACGAAGAATATAAATAATTATATATATTCAAAAATAATTAAATCCAATAATTATAAAGCAAAATATTTCAAATTGTCTAATCATATGATCAAATACTCCAAACGTCCAAAATTTCAAGAAGTATAGCATAATCGGGTTATACGGGTTCACTTCGTATTGACGGGTTGACCCGTAGCCGACCCATTTATTAAATGGGTCATGGGCCAACCCGCTTTTTAATCGTGTGGGTTCAACCCGCTTTATTTTGTACGGGTTTCGAGTCGTGTCAGAATTGACAGCCTTATCTGTAATACTCGAGTGTTGACCTATGGTCATTGAACACATATATTCATTTCCCAAAAAATATTCCACACACTTAACAAAATTATTTTAATTCAAGAACTTTTATTAAAGTAGTCAACACTTGTAAGGAAAAAAAGGGTCAATTATTCCTTGTACTTACCTATACAAGAAATATATGCAATTGACTCATATTCAATTAGATGACTTTTTCTTTCTAAATAACCTTTTAGCAACTCCTGAGATGTTATATAAGTGCACAAAAGACAAGAAGATCTCAGTCACCCCAGCTCAAATCATTACCATCTACATCACACACTTGAAGATGTTTCTAACATATTATTTGACAGTGCTTTTCGTTTTTGCCTTTTCATTACCCAATATGAGTCGTGCTAAATATGTACCCTTTGAAGTGAACTACAATATCACATATAGTCCAGATCATACACAATTTCTTAACCAACGCGAAGAGATTATGCTTTCAATAGATGAACATTCAGGTTCTTTATTTTTAATTTTTTAGTTTTTTTTTATTTTTTTTAATTTTTTTTACTTTATTAAAGATACATTTACATGTTAATCAGTGTGGGAACACATTTACTACATACATTAGCAATATATATATATATATATATATATATATATTTATTGACTTTTAATGTGTATTTCTAGGAACTGGATTTAGATCCGTAAGGAGATATGGTTCTGGATTATTTGGTATAAGACTAAAGCTCCCGAGCAATGATACTAGAGGAATCATCACAACTTTTTATGTAAGTACTCGATCTTCATATTGTTAAGTTTTTGATATTTTTATGGTATTTATAATTATATAGTGTATGACAAATACAAAATACTAACGGTTACTTATATATAACAGTTGATTTCGTCACCGAACAATGATACCCATCGAGACGAAGTTGATTTTGAATTTTTGGGTAACAAGCAACCACCTTATACACTAAGTACAAATGTGATTTCAAATGGCAATTTACATCGAGAGCAACAAATTTCTCTATGGTTCGACCCTACAACAGATTTTCATTTATACCAAATTCTATGGAATAAACATCAACTGGTGTAAGTTTTGATTTCAATCTCTTATAGCCTTTTTGAAACAAATTATCAGTTATGAGTGATACTATGTGCATGTTTGATAATACTTTTGTTGGAATTTCATTTTGGAAGTTTTTTGTTTTTAGTAAACCCATAATTTTTTGCAGTATAGATAATTCTTTTTGAAAAATGCGCTTATAGCAAGTAAAAATAGTTTAACTAAATGTTATTATGTACTTGTTCAAAAAAAGAAATTGTTCAAAAAGAATGCTATTATGTACACTTCATAGTATCTGAGAGTGCTTTCAATATCAACTGTAATGGCAGAACATGTACATTTGTGTTCACCATATATAATATTTTATTTGAAACTAATTTTCAGGTTATTTGTAGATGAAATCCCCATTAGGGTGTTTAAAAATGATCCAAGTATTAGACCTATTTTTCCAACAAAGCCTATGGAAATTCAAGGCACTATTTGGAATGCAACATGGGCTAAACCTGGATCGTTACCTGATTGGAGCCACGGACCTTTCAAAGCATACTATCAAGGATTTGATATTTATGGGTGTCCCGCAACCAACTTGAACACTACAGAATGTTATGATTATAAGTATGCATGGAATGGAGAATATTATAAGTCTTTGAATCAAGTTCAAGAACAGGCATATGAAATTGTCAAGAGATACTACTTGAAATATAACTATTGTAGTGCAACCCATCCTTCACCCCCTGAATGCAAGATCAATAATTAAAATGTATATAGATTAGTTGATATACGACTGTTGTATTGCAACTCATCATTGGCCCCCTGAATACAAGATCAAATGTCTAGATTCAAAAATAAAAATTATTGCAACCAACAGACGTACTATTGTGATCATAAATACTTATAAAAGAAATAAATAAAATTTCGTTAAAAACAATTTGAGTATTCTACTAGCTATTTCTTCTTTGAAATTTGATTTCTATTTCTTATATTCTATTATGTGTGTGTGTGTGTGACACACACTATTTGGATGAATTTGTTAGTTTGGGGATGATAAGATAACTATATTTTAGATTTCGTTGTCAACTACATTTCACAATATGCTCAAATCAAAAATCATTTATAACAAATCTTTGTTTTCACTTACCCTTGAACTGTTGACGATCAAGTTCATATATTTCAAAATAATTATTTATTTGCAACAATTATGATTTTACAGCTAACAGTTATGATTTTATCACATAACTAATTTATCACCCAAACGAATGTGGGATTACTCACCTCAAAATCCCGCTGCATCTTCATACATAACCAAGACAAGCACAAAATCATCAAACCCCATCAATCACCTAATCACATCAAGGTCACACTCAATACGACACAAAGTACACAAGCATTTAAGTTCGAAACACGTGAACTATAAATCAAATGATACGTCAATCGAGACGAAACTTCATCCAAGACCATCCAAGGTCTCTAGAATACTTTTAGGATCAATATGTCAAAACAGCAAGTTGATCCAACAGTCAGATCCTCATAGATTGGAAACTGAGATAATCGAAACCGCTAAAAACCCTAACATGATCAAACGATCTTCAAATGTTACAAATCATATATCAAAATGCCCATATCAATGAGTAGATAATAATGAAGTAAGAAACTGTCCCAAATATAGCTGGACACGCTGCCATGCTAAACTCCAAACCAGCAAGATCCAACAACCCAAAATGGAGTTTACACTACGAAGACCAACTTCAATACCTGGAGTTCAAGCCAAATTGGCTTAGATCGCCGCCGCAAGTCGAAAACCACTGTTCACCAAGAGTTCAAGCTCCACACTGAAAATCGATCAACGCCACCACCAAGGATCGAATGAGGATGCTGCCAGGAGCAAAACGTGACTGGTTTCAAGTCTTGCCGTCACTGGAATCGGAAGATATCGTTGGGTCCGTCGGAGTTGAACTTCACGGCTTCGACCCGCCATGCTCGGTGTAAATCACCACTAGAAACCACAATAGGAAGGATTGGAATGAGGAGACGAAGAGGTATGTGCTAGTGCCGTGGCCAGAGAATGTCGGAATCGGCCTGGAACGTCGGGTCGGGTCTAATGGGTTCCGACGGATCCGAGAATTTCGAGGAGAGAGAATGGAGAGAGTTGGGTTTCCAATTTCAGAAGGTTTCCGAAAATTCCAATAAATGAATTTCCAAAACAAAAATTCCTATTTATAGCAATTTTCAAAATTAGTAGAAACTTCCATTGACCATAACTGTCACGCCCCGAATTTTATGAATAACAATTCATAATCCGAAACATGAAAATTTTTCTTTTCTTAACACACTCACCACACGAAATAAAATCAAACCGACTTAGTCTCGGTTAATTATTACAACACAAATCCAGAATGTAATTTAAAGCTCTAAATGAGCATACACACACACCTCACAACTAAATAAATAACAAAACTGCTGTAACACCTAAGCAGCTCGGTCACCTCCCTGGTTATCCTGACCTGCAGGAATATCCGCTACACCATTGAATAGTGTACCGGGATTGCAACAACACAAAACCCGGTAAGCTTATGAAAGCTTGTATGAGTAAAAGAAGGAACTGTTACTTAATTTAATCTCATTTATTCCCACACACAGCAACACTCAATTATTTCCACATATACAAATAATAACAATCTCAATCAACACCAATTCAATATATCAAGTCAACTCCAATCACTACTTTCCCCACGACTCTCTTCATCGTATTTATAAAAATACGGTACTTGACAGACTAGAGCTCTAACTTAATCGTAGCCCGTCACCTGGCCTAGGTTATGGCATCCGACATATTTATCAATTATTGTATTTCATCAATATGTATACCTATATACATATTTAGAACGTCCAATAATTCAACATACTCAACCAATCGTATCCCATCATCCACACTAGGATTAGAGCGTCCGATTACCCACACCGGTCATTACATTGACCCTAAACCCATAAATGAACCCAATATATAATATCACATACTGAAATCAACACAACCAAGATACATCATATTATTATGGAATTACACAATTGTAATATAAACAACTCAATCATATCATCAATCAAACAATCCACTCATCAATATATATTTTCCACGTAAATATATATATATACGTAATCATCCACTCAGGAATGACCACTAATACCATCTATAGTTCACACAAGAAAATTATGAAATTCATTTGTATAGTTAAAATTCATTTTACTTACCTATGGACCGTGGTAATTCAAGTCCATGAAATTTTAAAACAAATATTTTTTTTCACACAATTACCAAAAATTAATAAATTAAAATGCTCGGTTCGTAATATGAACCACGTGAGTTTTACTCACCTCGAACTCCTGCTGCGTCTTCTATATATATATAACTCACAAAAATCCAATGCTCGTCAACTCGAGCCGTCAAGTACCTAATCAAGTACGGTCTTTACTTAGCAACGAAGCATGAAATAAACCTAATTGATGATCCAACGGTCGGATTTCTAAAATAAAGATAATTCAATGGTCGGATTCTAAAATAAAGATAATCCAACGGTTAGATCCTCACGGATTGCCCATGGAAACATCCTATCAAAATTATACGAAAATCCGATGGACGGATCTTCGTTAATCGCCTCCCGAATCACTATTTTATAATTATACGAAGATCCAAAAGTCGGATCTTCGCCCGTGACCACACAAAGTCATCGGGACAGTCATATGAACATCATATTAAAATTTGAAGTAAAACCGATGGTCTGATCTTCGTAAATCTCAAACCGAAGGTAAATTGTAAAACCGTAAATAGTAACATTAAAACAGAAATTGACTATTTATCAACTTTTTCTAACATGACCAAGTTATATCTCAAAACGCTCGTATGGATGCATAGATCATCGTCCAGATAATAAAAACTCAAAATTCGGTCCGACGCGCCGCCACACGCGGCGGTCAGACGGTGGTCAACGTGGCGGTCAACGCCGGTCAACCACCTCCGATGCAAAAGTCGTCAACTACAAACTTCTTCAAAATGAAATTTTGAACAACTTTAATACCTGACTTTTTCGGAGATGAGGTCTGGATCGTCCTAGATCGGGCTTTGAAGTTGGATTAATCTCGGCCCTCTGATCAGTCTCCAGATCGAATCAGGGACGTCGAAATCTTCAACTCTTGATCTACCACTCTACACTCAAAATCGTGATGCAAGCTATATATGGGGATGATCAGAAGGAAGAGCACGTCACGAAAATGGGGACGATCGGCCCATGCACCGCCGGAAAAAGGGTTTTCCGGCCGGGTCGGGTTTGCACTTCGGATGGAAGCTTCGATCCAGGTCTAGGGGCAGCGGCGGGGCGTGGCGATGGCGGGGGTCGACCAGGCGTGAGGCGGCGAAGCGGGAGAGGGCCGGGTCCGGCGGCGGCGCGGCTGGGAGGACCGACTTCCAGTCGGGTCGGGTCGCCGGGTCGGATGGCACAGTGACCAGGCCGAGAGAGAGAGAGACGGGGGACTGATGTGTAAAAATGGGATTTTTTCGTCCTTCAAAACAAACTCAGATTTTTCCACTATTTATAGAAAAATTTCGATTTTCAAATATTCATAACTTATTCATACGAACTCCGAATAATACGTTCCACATATGCACGGACTCGTATCGACGAGCTCTACAACTTTCATGAAGGAAGTTTTCCCAAATTTTGAACGTATAAAAAGTTGATTTTCACGACCCCCTAAATAACGTTCGTTTTTGAAAATAAAATCATTCGGAACCAATTTTCTCAACCCACGACAATCCAAATAATCTCAAATATCACAATTCAATTAATATAACAATTATTGAATTACATAAATTTATTGTATGAAAATCTGGGTCTTCACAATAACTTTCTCATATGACCTCCGATTTATGCGTGCCGTATGTCCATAAACTCGTATCAATGCACTCTACAACTTTCGTGAATGAAGTTTTTGGAGAAACCTGACGAATAAAAAGTCAACCCTCTGACATCTCGAAAATAAAACGTTTCGAGAATTTATTCGTCCGAAACACTTTCACTCCACCCCCGAACTACATAATCATACTAACAACCTACTTAATAATTTTCAAAAAATCATCATAAATCAATAATGAACTTTCGGGGATTACAGAAGCTAATTTTGTGGCTTAACTGTTGTTAAGACTTCCGCTATGTTATAAGCTCTGAGGAACATTTATTAATTATTTTGTTATGCAACTTAATTCGTAAACTTATGTAATGTAATATATGTCTATTACGCCCCGATTTTCAAGCACAATTTAAAAATAAATAATAATGGCTTGATGGTTCAGACATCAATACAAAACACTAGGAAAAATTTTCTTTAAAGAACAACAAGTAAAGATGACCTAAACCCACAATGTCAATACAGACCCGTTCTTTAGAGTTATATATTACATTATACCAAGTTTACAAATTAAACTGAAATAACAATTCAATATGTAAACAACCCCACCAACTCACTACATAGCGGAAGACTAACAAATATACAAAACGAAAAAGTCCTAAACCCACAGCTGCAATAGCAAATGACCATAACTCCATCACGTTTCATCCTAATATGCAGGACAGACACCTACACCATGGAATAGTGCACTGGGTTGAAAATAACAAACTGGGTAAGCTCGTGTGAGTAAACTCAAAACAACAAAGGAGAAACGCATGCTTAAACAAATCGTTATACCATTATCACAACAAAACATTAGTTCATATCATATCATGCTCGCGTATGTTAACTCATATCTAAAACCCATATGCTCTGACTCTCAACTGATGCATTTAATTAACAAAGGCTCCACTAACAATCAAATTTAAGTAACATTTTAAAACATTTAAAACTCCTATAATCCAAAATCATACTCCTTCTATCTCCACCAAATCATTGTCAACTCCATGACCTTTCAAATCATTGAAATCTCAGTAATCACTTCTCAAAAAAGTAAAGCACTTAAAATGCAATAACAAGTAAAAAGTAATCCCTGCATATGAATTGGTTCAGGAGATCACATCAAAAATACATCAAGAAAATCATAGTAATCCCTGCATATAGTTTAGTTCAGGAGATTACATTAAAACAATCAATAGAATTCATAGTAATCCTTGCATAACTTTTAGTTCAGGAGATTACTTTAAAAACAATCAATTCAAAAAACAGTAATCCCTACATATAATTTAGTTCAGGAGATTATGAAAGTAAAACAAGCAATTCATTTATAAGAATAAACAAGAAAATCAATGCACTTTCATATACTGATAACACTAAGCACCACATCACCAATCTCAAACATCAATCACTCAACACAAATCCATATCTTTTTCATAACAGTCGTCATACAAATCACCACACTGGTTCTGCCAAGCAGGTCCTAATCACACCACACTATTTATTTAATCATACGCCACACTGGTTCCGCCACACAAGTCCTACTACTGCACATTCTACTTAATTCATCACCCAACTCCAAACACAATCCCAAATCTCATTAACACAATAAAACTGATCGCCTTAAAATATAGTTTCCATATCTCCAACGACCTCAAAACCATAACCAAAACATTTTCTAAATCGTACATATTTCTTTTCAAAACAGAAATCAAACACATCGTCATTTCCCTTTTCCAATTCATTTATTTTCCTTAAAATCAATTCGCAACCTAATAATGATAAAATCACGCAAAACAATGTTTTTTTCACTTCTCCAAACAATTCAAACTATATTTCACAATCTACTTTAACCAAAAATCATTTGTTACAAAACCTTGTTTTTATTTACCCATGAACCGTTGACGATCAAGTTCATATATTTTAAAACAATTATTTATTTGACAACAGATATGATTTTACAACTAACAATTTATTGTACTAACTATCACTCAACTAATTTATCACCCAAAACAATGTGAGATTTACTCACCTCCAAATCCTACTGCGTCTTCACACGAACCAAGACAAGCACAAAATCATCCAAACTCCGCTCACACAAATCCATCAATCACCTAGTCACATCAAGGTCACATTCAATACAACACAAAGTACACAATCCTTTTAAAATTCGAAACAAGTGAACTATAACCCGAAGGATACGTCAATTGAGACGAAACCCCATCGGAGACCACCTAAGGTCTTCGGAACACTTCTACAGTCAACATAACAAAACTACAAGTCGATCGGTCGGCTGAATCCACACGGATCGAACATCGATCGAACCAAAAACCCTAAAAATCCTAACATGCTCATACGATCTCCAAAAATTACAAATTATATATCGAAATGCTCATATCGACGAGTAGATTACAATGAGGGACAGAAATTGTCCTTGAGGTGGCCGGAAACTGCCGGAAAACACCACACACAGTGGCGGCACTGCCGCCAGACCAAAGTCAGAATTTGGCAAAACTCCCAATATCAAAGTCCTTCATCTCAACTCGAATTGCAAATTTCATAACTAACACAAAGTCTAAATCATAGCCGTTTGGCCGAAATTTACCTCACAATATCTGAAATTCGATGAACCTTAGAATCACAATCTTCAAAATTCGACCTCCACACTTTGAATCGTTGCAAGCCACCTTGGGAGAAAGCATCTACATCCTCTGGGCTCCAAAAACCCTCAAGAAACACCGGCTATGGTGGCCGGAAACGTGAACTCCGATCTGGGTTTTTCGCATCTCCGCCGTCAAACTTCTCGACCTTGCTGCGTCGTGCACGGGCCAACCCACGTCTTAAAACTTCATAGGGTTGTAGATGGGAGTGAGGCGAAGAGATAGAGACAAGAATCTCGACCTATGGTGGCCGAACGACTGAGAACGAAGCCGGCGAAGTCAGCTGGGCGAAACTAGGCTCGGGACCAAAGAGAGAGGAAAGTTTCCCTTTTTGGAAACTTCTAATTTTTCTGATTTTTTTCTTATTTAACCAAAATGGAAACTTTTTCCAAAGACCATAACTTCATACAAACTCCGATTTTTGCGTTCCACATATGCACGAACTCGCATCGACGCGCTCTACGATATCCGTGAATGAAGTTTTCACAGAATCCTAACGTATAAAAAGTCAACCCTTAATCCCACGAAATCGTCCCAAAATCAACTTAATAAATTCCGGAAAATCATCAAAAATTAATAATAAATTTTCGGAGTATTACAATGACTCTACGGAGCAAATCAGTATTCACGTTGTGTGTTCAGGGTATCAGTATGTACTTGGTTTAAAAGAAAAAAAATTTCAGATATTTTGTATTGATGGCTGAACTATCACGTCCGGTATAATTGCGAGATTATCTTGATTTTTAATTATCTTTAAAAAATCGGGACGTGATAACGTCGTCCCTAGTAACTACAATCCAAGAGAGTTGCTTCCTTACATCGGAGGCCTGAAACTTAGGGTTGAAGTTAGATGGCCCAACCGAACTGGTTGCATTTCCTGTGCCCTTAACCTCCTCTTGGAACAGAGGGCATATGCATGCTGACTTAGGATGCTCAAGGAGGCCACAAAAGCCAACGAACTTCTTGTAATTGAAGCGAAGGGTTGCAGAAACACCCAGAGAAAACTCAAACTTGAAAGGTGGGTACGCATGTTTCACCGGCGCAGCAATATCATGTCTCAGCCAAACCTAAATGTGTGAACCACGCCGGATTCCAAGTTTGTCCAATTACAGCATAAACCCTAAGCTGGAGACAACCATCAAAATAGAAACATTCTATGAAGCTCTTGCTCTAAGAAACAGCCTCATTAATGCTAAGATTGCAAGTTTAGAGTGGTGACTCTAATCTTGTCATTGACTATGTAAAATAGTATTAGTGCAACAACTTCGAGGTTATCTAAAGTTATACAAGACATCCAAAGCCTTGCTGGATCATTTGACTCAATAATTCCATTTAAACACGTTTTTAAAGAAGTAAATTTTGTCACGCACGCTATTTTGATGGACCAAATAGCACCAATTCTGTTCCGGATATAGCTTTTAGAACATTATTAATTCATGCTTTAAACATTAGTTGCCTGAAAAAAAAAAAAAAAAAAAAACTCAAATCCCAATTTTCTACTCTTCTCCCTCGCAGCTCCTCACTCCCTCTTAATCTCCTTCTCTCTCTCTCTAAATATTTTCCCCCGTATTTAATTGCTTCACTGCCACTGCGTTCTTTTGGTCTCTCGCTCAGATCGAAGAACCATGAGTTACCTATTGACGACATTGACGAAGAAGCAAGAGGTGGATTCGATCATCAGATCCACCATCGACAAGGTCCTCGTCCTCCGCTTCGGCCGCGCTTCCGATTCCGTCTCTCTTCTTCTCGACGACGTTCTCGCCAAAGCAGCCCGTGACGTCTCCAAGTTTGCAACCGTGGCACTCGTCGATGTCGATTCCGACGACGTTCAGGTCTACCTTCATTACTTCGACATTACTCTGATTCCCTCCACCGTTTTCTTCTTCAACGCCCATCATATGAAGATGGATTCCGGAACTGCTGATCACACCAAATGGATCGGCGCGTTTCGGACGAAGCAGGACTTCATTGATGTCGTGGAGGCTATTTTCAGAGGAGCGATGAAAGGGAAGCCAATTGTGAACTGCCCCTTGCCGCCGGAACGAATTCCGAGATACCAGTTGTACTATAAGGATGTCTAGAAGTTGCCAAAATGTGATGAACTAGAGGTATGCTTTACTCGGTTTGCCTGAGGCATGTCAATCTTTGCTAAGTGTGCTTTATAATTTTGTATTATTGAGATAATGTGCATTGTACAATTATTAGGTTTAGAAGCTCATTGCATGATTGGGTAGTAGAAGTGAATGGATCACTTGCTTTGATTTACTATGTTGGGATTAGGGGATATGGGTTAATTTTGTTGGGAGTTATCTGTGACAGTATTATGTTAGTTCTTTAATAGAAGAAAAATTAGGTCCTTTACTAGAGATTTGTATGAGTAATTGAGAAGATGAATGTGTTGATCACTGGGCAGCTGGAGCATACTTTTCTCTATCTCATGTGAGTGAGTATGAGGCTATCGGGTTAAACTATCAACTCCCACAAATGGGTGTGAGTTGGCATTTTGTTTCATTTGACGAATCTTTATGCTTGTAATCTGAATGAATAACTGTGGATCTATGTTATAAAAGATACCAGTTTTATAAGGATGCGTAGAAGTTGTAGTGTGCAAAAATTTGATGAACTTCTAAGATTGTACTTATGTTAATATGATACATATGTCTGAGAGTTTTATGGCCGAACCTCTTTACATTGGTTCTCTGGGCTTTTGTTGATTGGGTTTTGGAATTTACGCCTGATTATTACCAATTAGCAATTTAGGATTCCTTTAGTTTATGCTATTTCCAAGGAAAAAAGCGAAGCTGAAGAAAAATGTGTAGATAAGGATTGAATGTCACGTAACAGGAGAGGAAGGACTCTGAAAAGAGAGAGGTATGCTTTTCTCTGTTTTCCTGAGACTATGTCAATTTTGGCTAATTATGCTTTACAATCCTTCATTGTTGAACTTATTTAGATTGGTTGGAGATAAAATTCATTGAACATTTATTACAGTTAGACGTCTATTGCATGACTTGGTACCAGAAGTGTTTAAATTCACTTACTTTGGTATACAATGTGGGAACAGGGGATTTGGGAGAACAGGTGTCTTGAGAGTTACCTGCGGCAAAACAGTGTTAATCATTAGTAGTGTTTCGTAGATTCAGGTTAATGGTTCTCTATTATAAGACAAATTGGTTCTTTATTAGAGAATCAGTAACTTGATTTGATTTTGTACAAGTAAACAAGAGGAAATCTGTTGATCACTTGGGGCCCAGAGCAACCTTTTTTCTTTTTCATGTGTGGGTATGAGCATGCATCTGTATGGGATTTAATCCATTCAATTCCAGAAATGGATGGAAGTTGTTGTGGAATATAATTGGCATGTAGGCATAAAGTAGAGCAGACTAACTATGTTGATCTGGTGTATCTGATCTAAGAGAATGATTAGCATTCTTTGAGATAAAGTCTTTGGGGTGTTCTGTGGTGACTTTTCTACTTGAATTGGTTGGATGAAACACAGTTGTCTCATTTGACAATTATTTATATTTATAACACATGCATGAATCTGTTCGTGAATCTATGTGTAATGTATGCTCTCTGCGTATCACATAAATAACAAATAGGCTGGTACCTGGTGGTAAAAAGCAAAGGGGCCTGAAAGTCGTTGAAAAAAAGACTGAGTTCTAACACGGGCCAGTAGCTGGGTTTCCAATTTCTCACCCCACTGTCTGTCCTTGACTCTTAGTGTCCACCTGGCTTTCGTACTAGGAATATCTTATACTATTATTGTGAGTAAGCATCTTATGCTTCTAGTTTAAAAAAGCTGCTTCTTCTTATTGGTATGCATTGCAATACCACGGTGTCTTTAACATTATTCTCCTTATCTTGTTCATAACAATTGCAACTTCTTGACTTAATATATGTATATATGTAATTAATTTAAGATGATTATACATTCATTGAACATTTACTAGAATGAGAAGCACAATGCACGATTGGGTAGTTGAAGTGATTTTAAGTCAGTTTCTTTGATATGATTGTGGTGATTAGGGAATGTGGGGGAGTGGCTTTGGTGGGAGTCTATCCTTCTGCTGCAATAAGATGTTATTCATCATTCTTGAATTATTGATATGGATTATGGTTCTTTATTAGAACTTAGAAGTTAGAACACAAATTGGTGTGTTCCAAGTGTTGCCTGAAGTGACATGCTTTAGTTGGAGGCAACTTAATAAAGAATCAATTACTTGGTGGTTTTGCATATGTAAAGAAGTGGAGGAGGTTGTTGATCAATTGGGAAGTAGCAGCCCTTTTCCATCGTCATGTATTGTGTATGTGTGTATAAGGTCTCACTCTATTCCATTCCAGGAATGCACGCAAGTTGGTTTGGATTTTGAAAGTTCTGTATGGATACTTGATTAGATTGAAGCAGATCCTTTTTTTTTCATTAGTTGATTTGATCAGAGAGAACTAATCTGCATTTTTTTATATGGTTGTTCTCTGGTGACTTCTCTTTGCACTTGATTTGGTTGGATGACAAAATTTTCACAGTTGTTTTGTTTGCTCATTTGTTTAGGCTCTTTATATTTGTAACATAGGCGTGAATCTTTTTGAGCATCCACTTGTAATATATGTTTTATGCATATGTACATATGCTTGTAGGGAGACCAAGGTGCATGGAATAAATATATTTTTTTTTTTCCTGAAGGAACAGCTTTTATTGATTAAATCATAACAAACATAATTCAACAAAATGGACAAGGAGTCTACATAATAGAAGCTAGAAAACACAGAATACCAGACTGACTGCCATTGAACCAGCCTAGAGAAGGAACCCTAATCGATAATTGCTTTCCAGTATAAATCAATAGAGGAAAGACTGTAATCTTTACGCTCGCCTCAAACATAGACCCATAGCGATTCTCAGAACCTAATCACTCCCAAAGTTGATCAAACTCTGTGATGGAATCAATGCACTTTCTCCTTGTCTCTAGAGTTTCTGAATTGGTTCTTGATTGTTGTTTTTAGTAGTTGGTTGCTGGCACTGGGCCAAGCTAATTTTGTATTAGAGTCCCTATGAGTCTTATGCTCTCTAAGAGAGAATTCTCTAGAACTTTATGGTTCCTAAAAGTGTATGCCTTGCTACGTCAATCAGTAAATAGAAAATCAAGAGCTCTGCTTTATCAATTCAAGCCAACTTCCCTTTGCCTGCATAAGCACTTACTAACTTCCAACCCAGATTCCCTATTCCAATCTTTGAATCCAACACTCTATACCCCACTATAGGCTCACTTACACATTTGATAGGCTTCCTGTTCTCTTTTACATGATAAGCATGTATATTCCCAAAATGAAACTCTTTGACTATCCTAGGTCCTAAATATCATTTTCACATCCGTCCTATGAATTTTATTTGGAGTAAGTGCTTCTAGCTTACATGGAAACTGGTCTCTTTTTTTTTTTTTCACCATAACATTCTAGTGGCATGCATCCTTAGTATTTTGCTACTCATCTATATTCACAAACCTGCACCCTCCGTGGAATGAATTGTATGGATAGCTTACCACTTATCACGTACATGACAGGTCTCATGTACGGACTAAAGTGTTTAATTTGCAATCTTGCCACATCAGCAAGCAGAGTAGGAAGATTTTCATTTAATTATAGCAAGTGAGGCTATTCAATTTGGTGCAATGATGGAAATAGTGAGCTCATTTGAAGTAGAATTTGTTGAAGTCGTTAGTTGGAACAGATCTACAGAATTTTTGGCTGGTTTGGTTCTGTATAATCTATTAATTTCGGTTTCTGCAATACAATCACAGCTAAAATGTTGCTTTTTCTACAGGGTCTTCCTGGTTCTTCTTCGTCATTGTCCATTTCACCTCATTGCACGAAAAGCAGGACTTCATTGATATTGTTGAGGCGATATCGAAGGAGGAATGGAAGGCAAGCTTATTGTGAATTTCTCTTTGCGACCGTAATGGACCCAGAATACCAATAAGGTTTTATAGTAGTAGTTGTGAGAATATATGAACTTCTAAGATTGTACTTTTGTTGATATGAGACATAAATTGGAAAGTTTAATTGCTCAACCTTCTTCATTTCTGTCTCTTTCCTTTGGTTCTTCTTGCTTTTATGGATTGGGATTTGGATGCAGAGCCTCCTACTTCTACTGAGCTTCCAATGTTTTTCAATTTTAATCTGATTAGGAATCTAGGATTACTGTTGTTTATGCTATTTCCAATGTACGCAAAGGAAAATGAAGAGGAATGAGTAGGTATGGGCTGAAGCTCAGGCAACAGCAGAAGAAGGCCTCCAAAAAAAGAGGTATTTGCCTAAGATATGTCAATGTTGGCTAGTTATTCTTTATGAATTTGCATTATTGAACTTCTTTAGATTGATTGGAGATATTTATTGAACACTTAATGGATTTAGAGGCGCATTGCATGATTGGGTAGTAGAAAGGATTGAAATCAATTCCTTTGATGTACTATAAGGGGATTTTGTGGCTTTGTTGGGACTTCGGAGTTATGCGGCAATCCTATTTAATTCTTATTTGGCATTTGCTTTTTCAGGTTATGGTTCAATATTAGAAGATAATTTGGTTCTTTGCTTAGAGAATCAAGTGAATAGATTTTGTATGATTAAATGAGAGTTGGAATCTGTTGATCACTTGGGGAGATGATCATTCCTTTTTCTCTTTCAAGTTTAGGTGTATACAGTGTTTAATCCATTCAATTCCAGAAATGCATGCATTCGCAGTGATCAAAATATTTACGCAGGCATATCAAAGATGAGCAGAATCTCAATGTTTGATTTGGTCTAATTGTGAATTGTGAATTGCCCCTTACTCCTAGCCGCTAATTGTGAATTGACCCCTACTGCTGGAATGAATACCCAAATACTATAAGGATGAGTGGAAGTTTAGTGACTGGAAATTTGATGAACTTTGGAGATCGTATTTTTATTAATATAAGAAATATATTTCCGATGTTTATGGCTCAGCGTCTTTTCTTTGGTTCTAATTGCTTTTGTGGATTGGGATTTGGAAGCTAAGCTCTTATGCTTGTCTATTTTCTGCAATTCATGCAATTTCCAAGGCGAGAAAGGAAGAAGAATGATGAGTTGGAGAAAGGTATGCCTGAGACCTTTTGGTTAAGTGTCCATCTTGGCTAATTATGCTCAATAATTTGCACCACATTTATTTTTGTAAATTATCAGTGTGGAGATGATAATCATTGAATATTTATTAGATTAGAAGCGCATTGCATGGTTGGGTAGTAGAAGTGGTTGAAAGCACTTGCTTTTGATACACTATATAGGGATTGGGGGATGTGGGAGAGTGGCTGTGTTGGGAGGTATTGCTTTAGCTCCAGTATCATGTTCTTTATCAGACATTCTAGGTTCGGGTTATGGTTCTTTATTAGAAGAAAAATTGGTGTTCCAATTGCTGCTCTGAAGTGGCATTCTTTAGTTGAGACAAATTGTCCAGTAGAGAACCAGTTACATGAATGAATTTTGTATTAGTAATTTTGCAAGTTGGCCTGGATTATTATTTCTATGTTGGGCATATTGAAGGGCCGAACCACTATGTTTAATTTGGTCTATTTGATTAAAGAGAATAATCCCCGTTCTTTGAGATGGTTGATAGTTTGGGTGTTCTGTTTCGACTTCTTTGTGTACTTGCATTGGTGTGATGACACAATTGTCCCATTGGACAGTTGGTTTAGCTTCATATATTTTATTACATATGCATGAATCTCTATGTGTCCCTATTTGTAATACGTGGTCTTTATGTATTACGTGAATAACACAGGCTGGTGGTTAAGAGCGAAGGAGCATGAAACACTAAAGAACCCATAGCCAGTCAGCCAGAGCTATGTTTCCAAGTTCTCCACCCTGCTGACTGTCCTAAACCCATGGATATCATGTGCGTTTCATGCTATGTATATCTATATTATTCTATATTATTACTGAGTAGGATTTTAGTGCTTCTAGTTTACGGTGGAAATTGAAGTTCTTTCACATGACATAGAAATGCCATGGTGCCTGTAACATTTTTCCCCTGATCTATTTTTACAACGATGGCAATCTCTGAAATTAATTGCATTTCATTCTAGTATGTGAGGTTTGTTTCACCTAGATAGGCGCAAGGATAGTAATACTGAGCTGATTTGAAATAGAATTAGTTGTAGACTCATTAATAGGAAACTCTACCTACAGAAAACACTTCTCTCTGCTTTGATCCAAGAAGAATCTGTTGATTCACTTCCCAGCAATACAACCACAGTTGACGTGGTAGTCTTTCTGCAAAGCATTCTTCCACGCACAAAGGTCCGATACGTACCAAAGATGAAATCATGATAAGATTTCATAGAAAATATATTTTCATTCTTTGGAGACGTGTCTGCTGTCTGTGCATAAGCACTGTGGTTTTCACCAGGTCAGAACTAGATTTGCAAATTTTGGCTTGCCGAGGACTTCGAAAACGAAAAAACTTTAAAAATGTAAATAAGCAGACTCACTACGTACCTGCTACTCCTCACCTTGCTTTTGTTGATTGGATCTGGAAGCAGAGCCTTTTACTTGTACCAACCCTTTTTCTTTTTTTAAGGTACCAACCTTTTAATGCTTTTCATTTTTTTCGTCTGATAATTGCTAATTAAGATTCCTGTAACTTATGTTGTTTCCAAAGTTCTAAGAATGGCTAGGCTATGGGTTGAATCTCAGGCAATAGCAGAAGAAGGCCCCGAAAAGAGAGAGAACATGAGAAATGACGCTGGCCCCTTGGATCGGCCTGAGAACTAAAGCACGGCACCTTCTGAGAATTCATGAGAAATGATTCCTCGATGAGAGAGAGAGAGAGAGAGAGAGAGAGAGAGAGAGAGAGAACTTTCTCAATAATCACTAGTTTTAACCATCTCCTTATCTGTCTCACTCTCTATCCAAAGGAAACAATCTTTTTAAAACATTTCATACTTGAAGCCATATGGCTTTCCCACTACGATTTCAAGAATTAACTTAAGAAAGTTAATAGACATAGGTCAAGTAATAAAAAGTGTTCAGTAAAATTTAATTTAAGAAAGCAGCTTATTTTAATGGTGCAACATTTAAGCTGCTGCCTATACGTGTTAGTAAAAAGCAGTTTTCATAAGTTAAAAGCTACACCTATTGTCCTATTTATGATTTAAGTTAAACTATCCTAAACTGAGCCATAGACAGGTGATCCAAAGAGCTAGATGTAGTAAACTGTCTCTACTTATATAATCCCCATAATCAACTTTAGAGATTGAGTGGTCGTTCCAACATTGTTAGAGAGAGTAGAGAGAGAGTATATATCAGGCCCCTCTAGTGAGGGATCTTTTTTTTTTTTTTTTTGTCTTTTTTAGGGATAGGACATTAGACAAACTTTTCAATTATATTTTGGCATCTTAATTGTTCAGTTTTTAGGTCCTAATGTATAGATCACTTCTATAAGTTTTCAGCCAAATGGATTATCGTTAAGGCATTCAAAACGGCGACTTAAGATTATAAGTATGAACGGTTCAAGTTTGACAGATTTGGTTCGTTCATTGATTTAATCTAGTTTGATTAACGATTACAGATTTGGTTGAAAATTTGCAGAAATGATATACACATTAGGACCTAAAAACTGAACGGTTGAGATGCCGAAATGTGATTGAAAAGTTGGTCTAATGACTTATCCTTAGAAAAGACCAAAAAATTGGATCCTTTAGTGAAAGGGATATATATGTATATATATACAGCGATTCTCCGGTGCGGACGTCCGCACTTTTTGCTTAGGTGCGGATTTCCGGTTTTGACCCACTTTCCGATCACATTTTCACATCTTAGCCGTTCAGTTTTTAGGTCATAATGTATAGATCATCTCTGCAAAATTTCAGCCAAATTGATGATCATTAAGGTATTCAAAACTGCAATTTACAACAATTAATACGAACGGTTCCGGTTCTACAGATTCGGTTCGTTCGTGTAAATTGTAGTTTTGAATGCCTTAACAATCATCAAATTGGCTGAAATTTTGTAGAGATGATCTATACATTAGGATCTAAAAACTGAACGGCTAAGATGTGAAAATGTGATCGGAAGTGGGTCAAAACCAGAAATCTGCACATTTTTCTTAGGTGCGGATATCCGCACCTGAGCAAAGTTATATATATATATATATATATATATATATATACAGTCCGGCTACACTAAGGATGTCCTTAGTTTTTCTTAGGTACGGATTTCCGGTTTTCACCCACTTTTCGATCACATTTTCACATCTTAACCGTTCAGTTTTTAGGTCCTAATGTATAGATCACCTCTGAAAATTTTCAGCCAAGTTGGTGATCGTTAAGGCATCCAAAACTGCAATTTACCATTATAAATACGAACGGTTCTGGTTCGACAGATTCGGTCCGTTCGTGTAAATTGCAGTTTTGGATGTCTTAACGATCACCAAATTGGCTGAAATTTTGCAGGGGGGATCTATACATTAAGCTCTAAAAACTGAACGGTTAAGATATGAAAATATAATCGGAAAGTGGGTGAAAACACCAAATCCGCACCTAAGAAAAACTAAGGACATCCTTACCTGAGAAAAATCCTATATATATATATATATATATTTTCCTTTTAAAAAAAAGGATCAAAGGATTTCACTCCTACCCCCCAAGCACTAGTTATAGTTTCAAGCATACAAAGCTTCTTATGACTTTTAGTGTGTGTGTATATATATATATATAGTTAAATCTGAATATAATAATGTTTTTCATCTTAATATTTGTTTGTTTGATCTGGGTATTATTGAAAAATCATGATGAAATTAATTATTTCTTATCATTTCCCGAACTTAATCCCTGATTAGTTCCAAACAAAACAGATGGAAATCATAAATTCATTCCATTCCATCATAGAAAGGAAAAGGAGTACATTTCCTTTTCATTGCTAACATTCCGGCTGACCAAACGAGAACTATGGGTGTAGAGAAGTGGGTGGTTACTAGTTTAGAAGTTGGTAGTTAATTTCTAAAAAATAATATATATTTTTTAATTATTTATTTAAATTCTAACTTTTTATCCCTGACAATTAGATAGATATATAAAGTGATTTAATATTTTGAGGGTATAAAAGTAAAAAATTTCAGTTTTTGCTAACAAAATCTCTTTTGTTTTTACTAACAAAATCTCTTCTCTTAATGATAATATAGATTCACAAACAACAAGTAAGAAAGATGATGGAGATCTTCAAAAGAGAGAGAGGTTGAAGTTGATAGGTTAATATAGTGGCACCCCTGTAAATAACATAAACAAATAGATAAGTTATCTAATTTTACATGTAAAATTTGTGTTCGGGCCTATAATGTAGTGCATGGGCTTAGCTGCATCTCCTTATGCGTATATATTAATGTAAATTGGGTTACAAGTGTTTGGTAATGTTTCTTTTTTCTTTTAAGGGTGAAATGGTTCATTGTATTAATGAAACAACTAAATGTTGGAATAGTACTGTGAGGGGTCCTTTTTGAATTAAACATCGACTAAGCCAAAATCAACCCAATAATCCAATTATTGGGAGGACTTTGTATGTGATTCTGATCATATGAAAAACAAATAAGGCAAGAGCATGGTGTGGGAGCTAGAAACACATTGCGGTGAGAAACTGGGCGGTTTTTGGATTTGGGGTTTCTGGAAATTGGTTTGAATGAGGGTCTGGGAAAATGGTTGAAAGCTAGACTTATGCTCGAAGGCTTGATTTGCTATAGGTGTTTCTATGTTTTCTGGGTTTTGCTCAATTATGCTGGATGATCTTTACATTGGCAAAGCTCCATTTTTATAGACTCCATTAGAGGGTTTGATGTTACAGAACACTATGATTTCTGGGTAACAAAAAGGGTCTTCTATACATAATATTTGCCTTAAATTTAGGAAAGAGATGTTTTCTTTGGAGATGAGGATTATGAAGAATGCATGGGTTGTTGTAGCAGTCAACTTATACTATAGTAGAAGCCACCGCAATGACAGAAAACAGGGAATGAGGTATATTGGAAGTTGGAGTTCTTTGTTTAAGGAAGAGGGAACGATTCTCTTAACTGGTCATAAGGTTTCTCTTTCAATGACTAATAGAGAGAATCAATTGTACTTGGGGATTTTGATTCTCTGTGTATTAGGTTGCTTCACGGAGAATGTGAAATATTAGGTTGCTGCGAGGAAGAATATGAGTTCAGAACGAAAAAGAAAAACGATAGTTGGGCTTTTCTAATATGGGCTTTGGGTTTCAAATGAGAGACTGACCCAATTCTTATATTCACCATTTCGTTCTCGATTTAACTCATTAGATTTGGATTTTGTGCCCAAGATCGAAATCACCAACAACACTAAATCAATAGACAAGCATTATGTGTTTCCGTAACCTTCAACACCACACCCACTTCTGCAAACCCCAAGAGTGTAATTGTGGCTTAAAGTCCACGTGTGGCGTGACGGTTTGATATGTAACTTTTTACCTTTCCAAATGTGGTTTGCATTTGTGTTTCTTTTTTGGGGTTGAAATGTGTGTACGACATGTCTTGTGGATTTTTTAGGTATCAACAAGTACATACACCAAAACATTAGCGCAGGTTAGCCTACATTGGTACACAACTACTCATGGACATTAAAGCTCCACAGTCCAACCAAGTGAAGTACTTAGCCTATTATTAACCTACATCCACTAAACACAATTGTGGTACGGGACATAGGTAACACTTCTAAGAAGACTGATAGAAGTAATTCAACCAGAATAGACTAGACATGCAAACTCGACTAAACACAAGAAACAATACTACGCTAAGACAAAGTGAGGCCCATATACCCCACAAAAGAATAGTGGGACATAATTCGAGTTTCTCCCAAAACCTTGTCTTGTCAAGACTCTTGTGGCCTCTTCTAAACCAGCTTAAACAAAACAAGTCGATAATAAAACCAAACAAGAAAGTTTTCTTGGCCACTTCAACACTATCTGTTGAGCTCAATACAAAATGGAAATCATACAATTCAAATAAGACAATTTAAAGGTCTCTTCAACCATCCCTTGATTTTTGAGACTCTTTTAGTTTTCTCTTCCGTTCCTTGATAACCTCAACATTGTCGTGCTTTCGTTTCTTGCCTTTCTGAAATAAGAAACATCCAAGAATCACAACCACGGGAATAGATTATATCAGCAGAGGTAACTTATTAAGTTACAATAAAACCTACTACTCAGCCCACCACAAGAGACTACTACTCAGCACATCACAAGAGACTACACTGATATAGTAATTCTAGCCAAACAAGAGAGACCAAAAAATAGTCTCCAAGGTGAACTTCTGAAAACACACACACACTCACTCCAAGTGTGACAATAAAACTATACTTACATGGATGGCATGCATAAGAATAGATCAAAAAGTTCTCAAAGCTACATACAGGTTCACAATGGAATAAGGCCAAATTGAAAGCAATGCAGCACAATAAAAAGTAACCAGTTACCCAATCTGTTTTTTTTTTAAGTAAATTAAGCTTTGATTCTGGTTCCCTTTCATTTTATCAATGGAGTTAAACCAGGAAATATAGCATCACAGCAGCAATGAATTTACCTTCATGGCTTCATAAAGACCCCTCTTTTTTTTGGAAATAGTAAGTAGTTCCAGTTCTTCTTTATCCTTGGCAATTTGTTCATAATCAAAATCAGATTTTTCCCCGTCCTCGGTCGCCTTGGCAGAAATCTGATTATCTGTTTTTGAGATGGATGATGAAGGCGGTACACCCTTAAGTTCCACTTTCAATCCATCAAAATACTCCTCCTGAAGAGCCTTCAGCTGCATTCAAGTCAGAATTCAGTTAACATCAATCACACCATCTGTGAAGTATGATATACAAGATCATAAATCACCAAAGATCTGTGCATTATGCAACATTCTTTAATAGCTGTCTACCTTCTTGTCATTCTTTGCAGCTTCTTTTGCTTTTTCTAGGTCAGCAAAATTCTGAGGATCTTCCAAATCTTCCTTTCCAACATCTGGAAGTGGGAGGATTTCAGCAGCCTTCCATTGTTCAATTTTCAAGGCATAGTCCGGAACATAACCTTCTTCCTTTGGGTCAACGAAAGGTGACAAATGTGGGGGAAGTTCTCTGCCAGAAGATTAACTACTTATAAAGTTGTACAAGGCATACGCTTTTATTACCAAATACAAAAACCGGAAAATACAGGTGACAAAGGCGAAAGTGATAAGTCATCTATCTATGACTAGCACTGACAAAACAAATTAAGCGGAAATAGCAAATGAGACAAACAACTAGTCATCTATGAAGGAGTTAGGCAGATGTTAAAACAAATGATCAAAAGAAGAGACGTATACAAGGAAAACAAAGAAAAGTCTTCTAAAATTACCGTCCCGCCAAATAATCCCGAGTAGGCAGAATTTCCTTGGCATTTACACAATCATAAACCCACTGTGGTTGAACATATTTTCTTCCTTCATAGAGCTCATGCTGCAATGGCCTGTCAACAATCTGCCAATCACAAGCAATTGAGCTGTCAGAATTCTGATATTTAGAATCATATTTCTTGTGCCAGAGATTACAACTTGCATATGTATCTGCTCGTAGCGAGTAAATGACTGAGTTTTGAAAGTGTCACAGCATACCTGATGGGTGATGCTGTTATCATCTTCTTCAAACGGGGCCCCATCTCCTTTCCACGACACAATCCCACCAAAAGCAGGAATCACAAACAATAACGATTCTCTGTTAACCTGAACAAGGAAAACAGTAACATATGAAGCAAAAGGAAGGAAACGATGACCAATATCATAATAATTTTTTTAAGAAGGGATGTGCTTGGACATGGTTTGTCTTATGCAAATATAACTGTATTCTAAGAACCTCTGAGACCTAACCCACCAATCACATTTAAAAATTGGTGGTTTAATTTTATTGTATATCTGTATATGTTCTCCATTGAATTCGTTCCAACCATATCCTTCTAAGTTCCAAATCAAAACTTCGAACTCACCTCACGGTTCAAGAAAAATTTCATATCCTTGAAGAGTTCCTTACACATCATTGTATCATTATCCTCTTCATCCTCACCAGGAACATTTTCAACGAGGCCCATCAATGCACCAGGTTCATTGGAAGGAAGCTGATGCTGAAGTTGGGCAAGTCTTAATTCGGACTCATCAACTTTACTGGATCCAGGCAAACTTGAAACCTGAGGATCCAACACAGAGGACCGAGAACTTGCATCGAAGTATCTTGATAGTGCATACAGTTCTACAAGGTCAATGAGGAAAAAAAATTATATTCATTCTTCAGTGAAACACGCACAACATTGCTGAAAACTCTGAAAGAGAACCTAAGGAGTTTTTGTAGCTTTTAAGAAATGAATCAAAATACATACCGGCTGCAAAAGCTTCCAATCGAGGATCAAGAATTGGTGGATACTTCACATTTATGGAACGATATAAATGACAATTCACAAAAGCAAGAAGAGCCTGCAACACGAGGGGAGCGGAACTTTAACAATGATATCGTAAGTGAAAGTAGAAGCATAGATTTGAAAAGGTAGGAGAGACAGTGTTGAAGAAAAAAAATAAAACGTAATGGTAAAAATGTAACCTCATAAAACTCCAAAAAGTTTAGCATGATATTGAAGTCAACATCATCAGTCAAAACTTGCTGCAAAGGGTGAGGAGTCAACCATGTGATCAATTGCCCCTTTACCTCGGCCTGAACATACAAAACAACACAACCATATAAATCCTATCCATATCACAATATGCAAGGTTAAGGAATTAAAGAAACAGTACTGCACCTGATAATATATGCCTTTAACAGATACAAAGACTTTGCGCAATTTATGAGTCCGAGATATAAAAGCTTGCCATTCATGGCTCATCCTAGAAAGAAAGCAATACCAGGATTAAGATAAGATTCTACAAAATCAATACGGCATTGAATAAACATCACATAGTTATTTGGCAGAATTCAAGCACCTACCTCCGACAGTTATGGATGCGTTTCACGTCAATTCTATCCTCTATAGCAGGTAAGGCCGCAAAGAGGTGAACCATTGTGAGACAATCATCCAAATCTCTCAATGCATCAATGAACTTCGGATACCTGCAGTTTACAAAGCATACAAATCCTCAGCAACTCATCACCTTCAACAACAGATACGTAACTAGTATTTACAACAAGACAAAGTTAACAAACCTCTGCAAAATGACTTTATCTAACTTGTAAGTGGGTCTTCTCTGCCGGAGAATATTAGCACGGTCTCTGTTCTTCTTCGCCTCAGCTTTCTTTACTTTCTTTTCGTATGCCCTGATGTCCCTCATCTTGTCGAGCAGCGGTTCGTGTTGAATGAATGAAACATCCTTCAAGTGATAATATGTATGGTGATTCCCCTTCACCTTTTTCTTCGGCTCCCGAGGGAATATACCCTTCAGAATGCATAGTTTCCTACAATTGCCATAACCATAAAAAAATGAACAACTCTTCTCTCTAAGCAAAACAAGTATAAAACTAAAGCATAAGAAATCGAAGTACCTGAAGAGGGGAAGATTGACTTGGAGTTGCTTTACCGCTTGGGACCTGGTCACGAACCTGGCGGCGTTTCCTTCCTTTTTCTTGCCCTGAGAAAAAAAAAATACGAAGGAAATTAAAGGGGAAAGAGTTGGAAGGTGTTGATATTACATGCTGTTTGCTTTGATTTGAATGTCGAAGTAGAAGACGAGGAGGTAGTTGGGACTTACGGCAGGCCTGTAATGCTTCTTCTTCACCATGGTTGAGGCAGAGAGTTACAGAGACTCTCAGAGAGGGGGGCTGAAGAAGATCGACTCTAAATGATACAGGTTAGGGTTTAAGAGGAGGAAAAGAAAATAAAAAAATAGTTTGGGCCTCGGGCCGGGTTTATGTTAAGCCGTTAGGCCGACCCAACCAAGGTCGGGTTCTTTTTTTATGAAACTGCCGCCAATTTCTCACCTGACCTAATAGTTTGGGTTCGAGAGGGGGACAGATGGTGGAATCAGGAGCGGCCAAGAGTTTAGAAAGATGCATGAAGAAGATATGGAATTACGAAGAGATATAACCGGACTGAATGCAACAACGTTTTCTTTTCTTTTTCGTTTTTGATTCCGGAGGACTATTTTTTTACTCGAAAATATATTTAGATATTATTGGGTAGAATGCGATATAGATATAGTAGGACTAACAAATAAACTATCATATCTCTTTTTTTAATTCTGGGAAGACAAAAAAAATGTGTTTTTCTCTAACTCTCTCACGAGAGGTTTCTCGCTCGCGGCTACCCAACTCTAGCGGCGGGTTTGTACCTACAATCGGACAGGCTGGGCTTGCCCTCTTTTCTGGTCGTCCCATCAGTGGCGGTGCTCGGTTGCCCCGTGACTCTTTTTCCTTTGCTTCTGGTTTTCTGGTGGCTAAGACTAAATTTGTTGGTGGATCTTCTGCCTACGTTGATGGATACTTTACTCTTGTTTTGCTACTCTGTGGTGGCTGTGGCGGTAGGCTCCACATTGATGGCAACGAGTTGATATCTGGATCTGCTATGATGGCAAGTGTTGGTCGACATTAAAGGCTGGGACTTGGATCGGTGTGTTTTGCAGCGGGTTTTGAGGGTTGGCTAGGCTACTATGGTCGGGACTTGCGGTGGCGGTCATGTTGCTGGTTGTCCAGATGGACATCTGGCTTGCATCGGCAATGGAGACAAGGTCCGTGGCGGTGGTTCTATAGGGGCTGAAGACGTGATGCGTGCTAGGTTTCTCACGGGTTGGAGAGTTTGGGCTTTCGGCTGCTGCCTGTGGCGTTGGGCCTCTTTGGTCTTTGGATTTTTATTTTTTATTTTAGGTTTGGGCCTGTATTCTTTTTCACGAAAAGGATGTTCGGTCTATTTTCTTTTTCTAAGTGGGAAAGATCGACAAGATCCTAGTAGCCTCTTGTTAATTTTATTTGTTTCTTGGGGTTATTTAGTTTCTTGTTTTTTCGCTTAACCAAAAAAGATGGGTGTGCTAGGGTTGTGCTGCGTAGTATGCTTGTGTGAGGGGTGTGTTAGTATAGTGTGCTCTATATAATGACTTTTTCTGACAGCCCTAACGGGCAAGTCATTATTGTACTGCTTCCTAAATTGCATAATAACTGACATTTTCAACTAAAAAAAAAAAAAGGACTAACAAATTAAGATAATAAATATATTCATAAGTACTAAATTCTTACATTTAAATCTTTTATTTATTATTAAAATTTTGTTAATTACGAAAATGAATGCACTAGCTTAAATAGAGAAATCCTTAAGGCATCTAAAAGAACAAAAAAGATCAGGCGATATTAGCTCATCTACAACAATCTAAGAAGGGTTACCAGCATCTAAAGCCTAATCTAACAAAGTATAGAGCTCTAGAAACACTGGAGGGAAGATCTGTCTCCCACAACCTTCTATCTTGAGATGAATGGATAATATTTGTTAGAGCATTTGCAACAAAAGTTTGCTTATACACGTGTTTAAGTTGGATAACTATGATTGAAGTGATGAGAGTGTGATTCATGCATTATGGCAACGTTTTAAAGTATGGAAGCACACTTTCTTAATTGATATTTGCAAACTGTGTGACGAGAGATGACAGGACTTGCTCCGGATTTTATCCTCATATCCGAGGTGGCCCTGCTAGGTCCACTTCAAGAATAACTCTACCAAAAATTTGGTATAGTCACCTCGAAAATGGACTATCCAAAACATGTAGAAAATACAATTGCACTTTTAACAAACCAACCTTGTTCTCCTGGAGCTACCCTGCTCCCCAAATCCCAACAGCTCCACAACCAAGTAAAACATCTCAAAAGCTATTCCCAAAATAAAAGATATCTGACAAGCAAAGTCCACAATTTATTTTACACAAATTTCCATAATCACTCAAGTCAAGTCATAGACCCTGAATACAAGTACTTCAAATTTAAAACATCCTATGGTAATTAGAGCAACTAAGATAAGAAACTGAAGTAACAACTAGTAGGTTAAACAAGTAACCTACAAATGATGATGGCAGCGAGAGTAGGTACTATGCCTCAACTCGTATTAGACCACAGTATACAGCTAACATGGCCAAGTGTAAGGATCCTCATCGAGCGATGGGTCGGTATCTCGTCCTGTAGAAAATTATAATTCGTAAATGACGATGCATAATCGGAATCACCCCAAACTTCAAGGGTTTCGCCAACTTAATTAATTCAACATCTGAATGAAAGTTGAAAACCATCCTGATCGGATCTCCTCGAATCACAATTTGAAAATCCAAAACTTTGAAAATTCCGATAGATATTGTTTGCCTCAAAATCGTCTCGGCCGAAATGAGAGCGGAGAGATCTGAAGTTCAATGGTCCTTCTTGATATGCGGGCGTGCCAACTTGCGGCAGGATGGCCAAGCGAGATTTCTGATCTGATTTGCGCTTATATCTGACTGCCTTTAAATGATTGTAGGCCGAGGAAGGAACCCTCTCGGCCGTTAGGTCCTGATGCCTTTGTTGCAAGGACTTCGGTTAGGCGTCAACCCGGTTGTCAAAGCGTTGTGAGATGATATGTGTGTGAATAGTGAATCGCATCGATCCAATCCGGACTGGCCGAAAGAGATCAATGGACGAAAGCTTTATGTTACCAACTACTCCTAAGTGCGAAAAGTAAAGTGCATATAAAATAAATGAACAAAAAAGTAAGGTGCTTGAATGTAAAGTACTGAATTGAAATAAGAAACTTAGAAATGAAAACAGGTTATAAAAGTGGAATCGAAGGCAAAGTACCTATGAGATAGTAAGAGAGAAGTTTGTGTAAAAGTTGTATATTGATTTGTTTGTGTGGTGCAGGGCCATTTACAATGAGTTACAAGGTGCAATATATTCAAATCAAAAACCCTAGCTAACTTGTTCTCCAAGACGTGGAATTTAAGTAGGATTCCCCTTCCTTTTAAGATTTATTCTTTTCGCAAAACTCTGACTTGGTTGATATCCGAAATCTTCACAATTAAAATCACAGATGACTCGAACTCCTTCCTTGTGAGGATTCCCTTTTTGTGAACTCTCGGTCGAACTTAGGGTGAGTTTGGTACGGCTGTGCTTTTCAGAAAAGCTGGCTTCAGCTTATTTCTGAGAATAAGTGGCTGAAAAGCAAAGCTGCTGGGTGTTTGGTAAACTAGCTTTTTAGAAGTACTGTCAGTGGCAAAAGCAGTGACAAAGTGTTTGGTAAACTAAATTGACTTGTGCTTTTTATTTGTGGAATGACCAAATTGGATATTAGAGATTATTTTTTACATTAATTATTTAGTAAATGATTAATATTTTTATAAAAATCATTTTTTATAAATTATGGTTATCAAATTATTAATATTTGACAATTTTAAAAATAACTTATACAAATATAGTAGTAACATTTTTAATAATTGGTCTGTAGTTCGCATTAAGTAACCAAAAAAAGGCTGACATAACATATTTAAATATTTACGCTATTACATGCACTCATCAAACTTTGAGTAATGTTATTTCTTATTGTTTCCATTTCTTGTGCACCATGACCATGATATTCTTCTTCTTGTACATCATCATCTATCTCTATCTCACCACTTGACCCATGACCTTCTCTTTCTTCACTGCGAACAAAATGTCTATCACGATCTGCATGCCTACATATATAATTATGAAGTGTCATGGTGACAATGACAATCTTCACTTGCTTCTCAAATGAATAACCTTGCATGTCTTTTAAAATCTTCCATTTTTTTTTCCATACTCCAAATGTGCATTCTATTACGCTTCTAAGAGAAGAGTGAGCTTGGTTAAATACCTCTTTTTCATTTCTTGGTTCTTGCTTATGGTATTCTTGAAAATGTTGTCTTGGACCTCTATAAGGTCCTAAAAATTCATTCATTTGAGGATATCCCGAATCAACAACATAATATTTTCCTGTTAAATAAAGAAATATCAAAATTTTAACAAAACTTCATTCAAAGCATCATAAAATTTATCTAAAAATAACTATAATTAGTTATATTACCCGGTGGAGGTTTAGGAAAATTCATTTCGGGATTTCGAAGAACCGATAGAAATACTCTTGTATCATGAGCGGACCCTTCCCATCCCGCACACGCAAAGATAAATTGCATATCGAAATTACATGCCGCCATAACATTTTGGGTAGGTATTCCTTTTCTACCAATGAACGGTATTTGATCTTGAGGAGCTATTGAAGCGGGAATATGCACACCATCGATAGCCCCTATACAATCCTGTAAATAATGATGTTAATTGTAATTTGCCTCACACAAGTAATTAAATTGTTAAATAATTTACAAGTAAGTCTATCACAAATACGTTAAAATGAGGCATGTATCTGATATCCCTCATTATCTCCGGTGCAACACCATTAAATTCATTCTCCAACGGCTTGATTGTTTCTTTACTTAGTTCACACAACTGATCTAGTGTTTCTCCAAAATATCTACAAACGGTTTCACCCGAATGTTGAAATCGTTCTCTCACTGACCTATTTCCACATCCTTGTCCTAGGCAGTACAATAGCATTCCCACTACTTCAATATGACTTGTTCTGTTTGAACCTAACACCCCAAATTTAACTTCCAAATCACTACACAGACTATAAAATACTTCATTTTGCATTCTAAAAGCATTGTAACACCGACTCTCATGACCTCCTAATATTTCCATGATCCACTTATTACCTGTTTGAGAGGATACCATGTAAGGAGTTTTATGAACATAGTTCATGTAGTAATGTTGAATGAGCAGAGCATTAAGTTGTACACTTCGTAAGAATATCTCCTCCTCAACTTCATCTACTTCCGAATTATTCATATTTGATTCCAAAAACTTGCAAATTTAAATGACTAAATTTGTAAATGACTGACTAACAAGCAGTAATCCACATAACCATTAACAAGCAGTAATGAACAAAATATATGAGTATTTTTATAATCCAACTAATGAATATCCACATGATGAATACTTGTAATAAAATTCAATTTTTCTTAATTAAAAAAATGTTGAAAGACACACAAACATAAAACCTCAAACATAACGTAAGTTTATTTTTCGTTCATCTCAAATTTCAGCCACTCCAACTTCAAGTTAGAATCGTCCATAGTGCAATACATCTCTCTCTTCTCTAGACTTAAAAACAGTCAAGTGACAAAAAACCACAACCTACTACCCTGCTCAGCTCCAGGCAATGAGCTGACATCCTTCATCACTTCCTTAATACCGGTGCCTCCACATTATTCTAGATTTTTATTGATCATGGAAGTTCTTGTACTTCTACTCTCAATTGCCTCACACATTTGATCAATTTGTTTACCCAAATAAGCAGCACCTCCAACCTTTTTTTTTTTTGGCATTTCCCCTTTACCTTTCTGAGCTCTTTTATCACTTCTTTTTCTTTTGGGGCGAGTGGTTGCCAAAAGATCATTGTCCTCAGAGTCACCACTATCTTCAATGTTCTCCTCATTGTCACCTTATTGTGGACTTGCAGGGATAGGTAGTGCAGAGGATGGTGCATATGCATATTTACCAGTGGCTGAAATACCCATGAACATCTTATCCAACTTGTCTTCAAATTCGGGTGCAATTCCTTTTTTCCTTAACTTTGCATACTCCTTGTTTATCTGGACCAAAAAAAACAAAAACAAAAACAATGTTAGAGGCACATGCAGTATCTCAAATGAAATAAAAATGTTACCAAAAATAATAAAATTGATTTACATACCTCAATTTTGATACGTCACCACTCATCGAATGCATCTATGGTTTGACGCCTCTGATCCCACCCAAGACCGGTCTCTTTTCCCTTCAATTCTTTCCATAATTTCCAATGATCTTTGAGGGAATCCCATTTATTTTTCAATTGTTTTCTAGTATATTCTTTTGTGGTTTCTTTAGTGAAATTACTAATTATATTCTCCCATCCCACCGGATTAAAATGAGTATGTGGACGATTATTGTTATCCACCTGCTTGATACACAAGTCACAAAATACATCGACTAAAACGTCGTTGCAAACAGCCGACTCTTTTGCCATCTAGCACATATAAAAAGCATCATAAATGCTATGAAGATAACACACCAACATAGACAATCAAACACACCATTAGAAAATTAAAAAAACAAAAAAGTATGGACAATCATATAATTTTAATTTCTGGTTTCATAAAATTTTTATGCATACAATTTCTTTCTTTCTTTATAACTCTCAAGTACCTATCCTCATCCCATGAATCATGCCCCTGCTTCTCCCAAATTGACCGACCCACTTTTTAGATATCCCAAATCAACAATGTAAACATATATGGAAGCGGAAAAGAAAAAAGCAAAGAAGATAATAAAAGAAACATATCCTCAAGAACAGAATCTAGAAATTTATCTTCGAACTATGACAAAACCTCAAGGATTAAAGAAACAGTACCTCAATTTATTGCAAGCCTTTACTAGCTATAATATGAGACCTGCACCACTTTTCTGATTTGATCTCTTTTTCTGCTACCTGCTAGCTAGCTTCCTGTGCTGGGAAACCTACATGCATATCAACAATTTACTATTAATACTTGCACCAAATAGAAGAAAAATTGTCTAGCTTGGATTATGTATTCAGAAGAAAAATGCAAACACTAAGCTCATTATTATTACCCAACCATAGAACCAAATAAGAAAAGGGGTATAATTAATCATTTTCGGTTATTAACCATGATCGATCAACATTTTTATTTTTCATTTTTTTTTTGTGAACCATGACATAACATGATTGCTCCACTGAAACCATTCCAAAAGATTCAAAGAAGCTAGATGATAATATATAATTTTCATACATGGTAGTGTGGAACGTACGCTGTAGTGTACTGCTGCAATTTTTTCAGCATGCAGATACATAACGTCTGCTGCCTCTTGTAACCAGAGATGCCTTTTAATTGGCTAAAGCATTAATCTCTCTCTCTCTCTCTCTCTCTCTCTCTCTCTCTCTCTCTCTCTCTCTCTCTCTCTCTCTCTCTCTCTCTCTCTCTCCCTCTCCATGTACTTCTAAGCTATAAGTATGGGTAGCTTAAAAGTGTATATATATATCCTTCTAAGCTATGAGGATAGCTAGCCTTGCACTACTTTTGAGCAGTTACACTACGACAAACACAAATTGTTCATATTTCAATTTCTTGACCTTTTTGTTCAAACAGAAATTGTTCATATTTCAATTTCAATTCCTTTTTGTTCATATTTCAATTTCAATTGGTTACATTCATTTCAAATTCTTACTCTCAAAAGCATCAATAAAATGCAAACCCTATCAGAAGCAATCAAACTCGAGATGCAAGATTACAATGTATCATACACGAAAACCACATCAACTTGCATACCAAAAGCTTGAATACTAAATACAAGAGCTTGAATACCAAAACCATAGAAGAGGAATTAAACCCATCAAACAAAATCACAAGCACATGAAGTCTGAAAAACAAATTCAACCAAATTGTACGTTTTGTTGCCCAGAAATCAAACCCAAGTTTGTAAATCACACACATAATCTTGAAATTGAAATGAATGCTAGAACCCAAACAGGTTTTTGAAATTTTATTCAACCAAGCTGAAAGAAAAATTGATTTGGGAGATCGAAAATCAAGAGAGACAAACTTGCTTTTCCTCACCAGGATGCGTTCTGTAGTAAAGAGAGGATGAAGAAAAGCTGGCTTCCCGATATGAAATTGGGGGAGGATGTGGGTTCAGGTCATGATGTGATGGTGTTTGGCTCGATTGCTCTGTGCTTGGGGTTTTCGTGATGAGAGGCTGAGGCAGCGTCAGAGGGAGAGGGAGGCGGCGTCAGAGGGAGAGTGAGGCGGCGTCTGTGATGAGTGCCCGGCAGCGTCAGAGGGAGAGTGGAGATGGGATAGAGATGAAAATGTTGTGCGGCCTCTGATCTCATCACGAAGGGTTGATGGCAATCCGTAATTGCCTCTCCCAAGGGAGGATAGAATCTGTCATTTTGAAACATTCATTTAGCTACAGTAAGTACCGCCATAGTAAGCTGCTAGCTTCTGGCTTCTGAAAGCTGGGGTCAGGTAGCTTCTCCTTTTCGAGAGAAGATGCAGTGGCTTTTCGAATAAGCTGAGCATAAGTCAGCTAACCAAACGCATAGTCCTCTTGTGCTTATAAGCAGGGGAGCTAAAAAGCCCCCCCAAACATAGCCTTATTGTTTGGGCTTAGCTGAGCACTCCTAGTCTTTCTCTCAGCCTATTTGTACATTCGCCCATTCCTCATTCAGATTGTCTAAGAGCTTGGCTGGGTGGCCAATTTTACTAACTTTAGGCTGTCTGACCCAAAGTCTCAAATCTTGGCTAGGCGGCGAAACGACACATTCTTCTCAGCCGTATGATTCAAAAAACATTACCTTGGCCAATCGACACACTCAATTTGGACATATGATTCAATTTCGCTTCGTCCAAACCTTCATGTAGCCTTACGTAGAAATGTTTAATTTTAGGTCCAAACATTGCCCCTAGTCTCATGAGCCTAGGCTCTCAAGCAGAGTGATTATGAGATTTAAACAGAACTTCTTGAAATAACTCGTTCATGTGACCGAAAAGTTGATCTTGCTAAGCAACTTGAAAGAAATACAGTTGAGCAATCCAACCCCTGAAATCTGGTCAAGGCTGAATCAAAGCTTACTTGCTTGAAGATTTGGCCGGGACATCCAAGCTATAAATTTCGGCCGAGTTTGCCTACCAAATATGATTTGCCAAACCAACACTTGGTGAAGCGGCGACCAAATTGAGAGTTTGGGTTTCGGCCTAATCGCTCAACTTCTTAACACCTAGTTGTGTTGTCGAAGGTAAGACAACTATCTCAGCCAAGACTTCATGCTCGGCCATGTCCCATGATAATTAGAAATTTGGCCGAAACGATTTAATTAAGAAAAAACTCCCTCATGCTTTCCAATAAAGTTTGGTCAAATAATTTTGCAAGTTTGACCGAGAAGGCCAATGCATAAAAATCTCGGCCAAACCGTCTGACATGAGCATTTTAATGCGACGTTTTAACTGCTATTTTCCTATATTTCTTGCGTTATTTCCTTAAAGAAACCCTGTTTAGGAAAGTTTCCATTATTCGATTGGGAAAGTTCCTAATTGTAGAAAGTTTCTGTTTTGTAGTTTATATTTTTCATTTTTAGAAAGTTTCCCATTTTAGTTTAGGAAAATTGCAATATCTTGTTTTAGGAAAGTTTCTATTTTTTGTAACAATTTCTATTTTCAGGTCTTTAGAATAAATGAGCTGAAATGAGCTCAAAAATGGAAAGAGTAGCTAGTCATCGTTGGAGGGAGGCAAGATGAGATACAAAGAGCTGCACAAATGAGCAGAAATGAAGAAAAGAAGTTTTCCTGTTTCAACCATGAAATCCTATCCAAGAAAAGAAAATGACTCCTAATCCGTCCTTGAAGTGTGATCGAAAAAATAAAGTGTCATGGCATGAGAGAAGCTTCTTGAAGACCTTAGAAGATGACATGGCAAGGAGGTGACGCAAGAAGGCCCAAGAATTCTCAAGAGACATTGGATTTCGGCAGAGATGGATAAAAGCCCAAATGAGCTAGGGTTTTGTGATGCCAAGAGATATTTTTGGAGACTTAAGAGTTGTTGTCGTGAAATCCTAAGAGGAAGAGAGAGAGATGGCGTGAAAATGAAGAGAAGAATAAACGATTACACCAAGAGATTTTCTAGGGAGATTTTTAAGGAAGGAAATATTCTTGGGGGAGTTAATTTTGTGTGATTGCCGTGAAAAGAGAGAGAGAAAGGAGGAAGCCAACGTGAAAATCAGAAAATATCAAGAGCAAGACGTTGGGAGAAGAAATAAGGAGAAGTTTAAGGAAAGAAGAAGTGTGTGCAAGAAGAAAGACGTCCAAAACAAGTCTAGTTGCATCCCTAAATTCCCTAAAGGAATTTTGGCCGAAATTCATGAAGAAAATCAGAAAATCCTTATATAATTTCGGCAAGGATATATATTTAAGGAATTTAGACTTATTTTGGAGTTTTGTGATTGGTTGGAAGACACACTAAACCTTACTTGGTGAATTCTCATTGGTGGAAGCTATGTGGAATTATTAATTTAATTCTCTGGAAAATAAAAGAAAAATCAAGAAGCTAGGGCAACACCTTGCCGTCCCCTATATATACTCCTCATTCTTGACGTCCTCCACATCTTAGACACTTTAGAATTTTCAAAAATACTCTCTCCATAACGTTCTCTCCTCCTCCATTTTCTAGTTCGGTTTCTGCAATTTCAAGCAAGGGAGGAAGAAGGAAGAAGAAGCCGTGAGCATCCCCTCCATAATCCACCTTGAAGCCATGAGCTTTGAAGATTGCTTCTAAGATTCAGAGTTCATCAATTCGAGTTCTTCATCAGCAGCTCCATTCACGGTGTAATTCGACCTTCAACCTTGTAACCTCTTTCGGTTTTCCTTGTTTGAATTTGTATGATTCTGTTCTAGTTAACATAACATTTGAAACAAGATTTTAATTTCGAATTTTATGGTTGAATAAATTTCAGATTCTTATAATTGTGATTCTTGGTTGCTTTTGTGAGATTGTTCAATTAAAATTGTGTGATTGATATCTTTTTTTGTGTTTATCTTGTGTGGTTCGAAACATATAGGGTTTATATATAATTATTGCTAGATTTAAGAAAATGATTCACCTAATTGTTTTGTGAACTTGAATCAAAAGTAGCAAATGTTTTGGACAAAAACCGATTTTAATTGAAAATGATTGCAATTAGATGAACTTTTTCATACTAAGTGGTACACTTGAGTTGATATCCTTTCTTGTGTTCTTCATGCGTTAAACATGTGTTGATGATTTAGCTTTCTAGAATTTGATTGCATGTTTGATATGATTAATCTTTGTGTTTTCACTTAGGTTAATTAGTAATGGAAAGTAAAAAATGGGAAATCATTTGCTTTGAATGTTTCACATGATCAATTATCTCTCATAACTTAGATGAATAATTGTAGGAATTGAATCGATTTTGATTATGAAATTGGTTTTGATCTTTGTTTCATATGTTTCATTCTTGTATTTGTGTTTATACATTTTCTTTGTGTTATTCCTTTTAATTTTCAAAAACCAAAATATGACAATCCCCCCTTATTTCGTAAATATGTATATACTTTATTTTATTTTTTGTAAATAATATACATTGTGTCTTAATTAATTGTTTAATTATTTTAAAATGACAGGTGTACCCTCAATCCTAGGATTAGATCGATCCCTATTTACCGTATACTAATGATGATATTTTTCAGAGTTAAATTAGTCGCTTACTTTTAGCGTATCACTGTCTTTAAAAGAAAAGGTGGGCCAAGACATCCAATCCTAAAAGCTTGGCGATGTCGGCTGAACCATGAGCTTTGTGGGAAGCCATACAACACAATTATATATATATATATATATATATATATATATATATGTCAGTCTTTCTTGGCTAAGGACTTCCTTAGTTTTTCTTAGGTACAGATTTCCGGTTTTAACCCACTTTCCGATCATATTTTCACATCTTAACCGTTCAGTTTTTAGGTCCTAATGTATAGATCACCTCTGAAAATTTTTAGCCAATTTGGTGATCGTTAAGGTATCCAAAACTGTAATTTACCATTATAAATACGAACGGTTCCGGTTCGACAGATTCGGTCCGTTCGTGTAAATTGCAGTTTTGGATGTCTTAACGATCACCAAATTGACTGAAATTTTTCAGGGGAGATCTATACATTAGGCTCTAAAAACTGAACGGTTAAGATGTGAAAATATGATCGGAAAGTGGATGAAAACACTAAATCCGCACCTAAAAAAACTAAAAACATCATTAACTGAGATAAATCATATATATATATATATATAATTATGCATGTACAAGTATAGAATCATGATCAAGGTAGTACTTTTCACGTGAGCTCTGACCATGATTACATAAGTACAACTATAATATAATAATATGAATATGTGTGCAATGAGATCAACCTAACCGTGTGACCATGCTTCAGTTTGATATCTTCTTTTGAGAAAATGAAAAACTGGAGGCCAATACCAGTGGCTTCACTTCCCCAAAAGCCCACCCAGTCTTCATCAGACACAAATCCTTCAAAATCACTATGAAACTTCAAACCCACTTCCGATCTAGGCAACTGGCTAAGGATCCGTGCTTGAAACCGGCAGGCTGCCCACCGGTCTCATACTTGCGAGTTTCGAATCGGGACGCCGGTCTGGAAAAAATGCTGGAAAACTGCAAGGTAGCTTCGCGGTGGTCTGGGTACAACGTCAACGAGTAAAGAGGATGAACCGGATCGGGGTATTTATCTCAGGTTGAGCTAGTTTCACAGCGTCCTTCATCTTCTTGCAGAGGTCAACCGCTTTCACCATTTCTCTAGCTAAAGATAGGCTTAAAGAGGATTGTAAATTGCAGCAATTATCACTTGGGTTTACTTTGCTGGATGCTCATGTACCATTGTTGAGTAATTGCATTTATCCTTATTTAAAAGTTTGAAAAATCAAACCTTCAATTAAGTGATTCTATACCATGAAACTACTCAGCATCCTGCTCACCCATTATCTTTCTCTGTATTTGATTAATTAAAGATTTGAAAAATCAAACCTTTAACTAATGTTGATAGCTGCATGTTAACTTCTCCACATTGAGAATGGTGTATGATGTTTTTAATTGATTACTGATGCTCCTGCTTGCATTTGATTTGTCTTGAAAAACTCTTTGCCTTCACACCATGTCTTCTATACCTTGATCTGAGTTTTGCACACACCCTGACATTTGCCGCTGCTAGTTAGTCAAGATTTTTGACAAATCAAACTATTGATTAAAGCATAATATGCTGGCAGATGGAAATGTAGCCTTCTCCCTGGCATAAGTATGCTGCAATATGTTACTAAGAACAACAGCAAATTACCCAGAAACCTTCTTTGAGCGTTCCAACACTCAATATTTTGGAAGACGGTCTCTTTTTTTCTTTCGAAATTTAGGCTGCTGACAGCATTCTCTGATGACCTGATATTAGTGCAAACCCTTGATTCTTGTTCCGAATTGACCGATCAATTTTTTTTCTTGAACCGAGAAAAATTTCAAATTCAAGTAGCTTACTGGCTTTGGTCTCTGTACCAAATGGATTAGACCATTTCCGTCATTGTAGTGACCTTGAGATTTCCTTGCAGGCTTGGTGAAATTGCTTGGTTGTCTACGTAATCTATAGCCGACGATGCTTCAGAACTCGAGGCCGAGTCGGAGGATAGTGATGTAATAAAAATAAAATCGGTCGAGTTTGCAACCAAGTTTATGAAAGCTTTTGATGCTTTCAAAGATACACTTCAAAACTCCGTGATTTGTCGGCATGTGAAAAATAATAAACCGCAAGGAGAGTGTATTCTAGGGCCGCATTACTGTGCGGGTATGCCGTCAGCCATGAAGGAGGTATTAGAGGGTCCGTTAGTTGATACATCTTACCTCGCTTATGGAGCTAGTTGGTCAACAGGGAGTGCTGAGTTCAAACTTCCACGGATTTGGCCGAAACTTACACCTGGCCTCTCCTTGCAGCTAGCTTATGCTTAAGGTCGTCTGCCACCAACACCATCAACTTGCCTCTAGGTCCGATGACCCCTACCTTGTTAGACATGGCCACAATATTTGGGTTTCGGCCAAATGGCGAGGCGGTTTGTGCTACAGCCAAATTCCCTACTTCCTTTCATGCTAGTCTGAAACCCAAAGCAATCAAGAACGACAAAAAGGCTAAAGATGATGCAGATGCCAAGGCAAATCAACTACTCAACTATAGCACCTTTTATGCCACACATGCAGTTGATGAATCGTTGTCAGAGACTGGGAGACCACCCCCCAAGCAACATGAGCATGCTGCTTTCCTTCTCTATTGGCTTTGTAAGTTTGTATTTTGCGCAAAGTCAAATAAGTGTACTTTTGAATTTGCTGGTATTACAGAGGCTCTTAGTATGGGCAGGCCTCTAGCTCTTAGGCCATTTGTTCTTACCCGCCTTTATTGTAGTTTTCGCAATGCAGGGATCGACAATATGAACTTGGACATTGGAGGGCCATTATGGATGTTTCAAGTGTGGTTACAGACCTGTTTCCATGAGTTTCAACCAACATGTCATCCTTTTGCTCCCATAATGACACTAGGCCGTCAGATCATTCCCCTTGGTGCTCACACACTTTCGGCCGCGAAGTGTTTTGCTTTTTTCTTTTCGAAGAAGAGTATGTCCAAGAATGAATTTGCTATATGTTACAGCTGAGATTACCCTTCTTGTCTTGAGATTGACATATCAAAGACAAGGGAGAAGAAATTGGACTTGGATGTGATTCTGACCTCGGGAAGTATTCTGATTTCTTGAGATCTAAACTATAGCCTCAAAGGCACCGTGGGTCGGTATGGTGTGGAGGTTTATCTTCCCAATTTCGTTGCATTTGAATTTGGCTTCATACAGGGTTGTCCAGCCTTATTCTTGATGTCGAAAAATCACTTCTCCTCATGGAGGGATGGGTTTACACGAACTTCACAGTGTTCGGCCGTTGGTAACTATTATGTGGAGCAATTTGGCAAGTTTGAGAGATCCGGCCTAAAACCTCGTTATCCTGACTATAGAACCACTCTAAATTTCCAAGCATGGTGGTCGACATTTATTGTGAAAAAACTTGGAGAACACTTGGCTAAGACCCAGCGTGTTGCATTACAAGGACTCCTGGACTTGCTCGGCCCCAAGGAAGGCAAGTTATTTTGACTTACATTTTTATCTTATGCCCTCATTTCCTTATATTGATTTCTTACTTCTTCAATACAGGTAACGGTAGGAAGAAAGCACTTGACGGCAAGCCAAAATTGATCAAAGGATCTTCTAAACAGGGTAATCTTCAAATCATTCTTTCCAATTTTGGTTACATATTTTCCTTCTAATTAGTTGCAACTCTTCAGGACAAATATCAAATAAACGTGGCTCAACATCGGTATGCACTCGACGTGGTGGAGAATTTGGTAACGAACCCGACGGATACTATGGTTAGTGAGGATGTATTTTTTAGGCTAATATGGATGAGGGTCACGATGCTTTGACCGAAAACCAAAATGTGTATGAAACTGAAGATATGACCAAAACTGGTGACGCCTCAGCCAATAGCGCGGATTCGGCCGATAGCGAAGGGTTCCTCGGAAGAATCTCAATAAGAAAGAGGCGATCAGGAGGTAAATCCCAATCTAGAGTTGTGTGCTTCTCTCTCAACTTGCTTATAGAATTTGGGTTGGCTAAGGACTTTTCCCTTTATCTTGATAGGGAGATGGCCGCATTGATCACTTTTTACCCCTACTCTCCATGATTGAGATTGACATGGATGTAAAACTCCCATACTTCTTTCTTGGATTTCATTTCCTGTTTGTCTGAGATTATTGATTCTCTCATTTTGCAGGTTGGGTGAGAATCAGCTTCCTAATACATCAAGCATTGGCCAACAACTTGCCATATCCAACAACTTTTTCAAGGTTGTTGAAGACACTAACATACTTGGCCGAGAAGTACTACTTAACCATCAATCATTGGTTCAGGTAATATTTTTCATTCCCTCTTGGTGTCTATTGTTTCCAAAACCCTAGAAGAAACAACTTGAAGCTTTATTATTTGTGCAGGTGGGAGAATCTCAAAGCAGTACAACCCTAGAATTGGCTCTTCTCAATCGAACTGAACCGCATCCCCTATGTTCGGAACGCTCATCTCTCCTCCTAATAATGGGATGTGTCAAAGTGAGCAAGCTATCGTTTGCACTCCATCTTCGGCCGAGCTTGTGGTGAGTGTCTTGGCAACTTCAAAGCTTGTTTTCCTTTAGCAGAATTAAATCAAACTCGTGTCTTTCTTTGAAGGGCTAAACAATGGGTCATCTTGATTTAGAGTTACTTCAATTCCTCAATACCCTACACAACACTGCGAGCCCTGTACAAGAAAAACTTGAGACAAACGAAACCAAAAAGGCACTTGAGTCGATCAGACAGTTCTTGGGTTGTGATATGAGAGCAGTGACCGAGGCTAGTTTTCTTGCTTTGAAAGAGGAGGTCGAAGTACTTATTTCAGCCAACCATTTCTCTCAGGTAGAAGCTTATGAAGTCCATGCTAGTTCGGCAGTTGTAAATTTTAGCCTTTCTCCTTGTCTAGCGGCCTAACAAGAGTTTAAAGCTGGTGAAAAGTTGAGAAGTGAATACGATGACATTCACCAGTCCGCTGATCTTGACCAACTCCACAAGTTGAAAACATCTTTGGATGAGGGGAGGTAAAAAGTGCTTGATCTGAAGAAGCAATTGGTCGAAGCTGAAGAACAAGTCAAAGTTACTTCGGCTGCGATCCGAAACATTATCCCCCTATAAGATTTTACCAGGTATAGCTCAATTTTGTCATCAGCCAAGTCATATAGCAAGAAGAGAGATATCTTGAAGCATAAGGTCGATCAAGGTATGCAAGACCTACAAAATGTTAAGGAAACCCTTCGGTTGCTCTTGCCCGCTGATTTGTAGTTACTTTGGGATGTGATTTTCATCTCGGCTTATAATTTATACATGGCTTTAGGACCATACCTCAGCCGGTTGACAAGTTTTGTAGAGTCAAACTGACATTCTTTGTATGACTCAAACGCTAATTTTGCATATTTGACCGTTGATCACCCAGCCGTTGTTTTGTCAATTGACTCGACCTTTTTTGTCTTCATATGTTTCAGCCAATATGCTTATCATGCATTTTAGTTTTGAACTCAGCCAAACCAACGTCTTAAATTCGGCTGAAACTCTTGTTCACTTCGGCCGAGATTACCTCAGTCGTCTCGCCCGGCACTTCTTATTTAACTCAGCCAAAATAATTACTCGACTTTGGCCAACACAATTATAGTTGGTTTGGCCGATACCTCTTATTTAGCTTTGGCCAATGAAAGACTCAACATTTTAGTCACCCAAATCAACAACTCGAGCTCGGCTGAAGCTCTTGTTTACTTCGGCCGAGGTTATCTCAGTCGTCTCGGCCAACACTTCTTGTTTAACCAGGCCAAAATGAGTTACTTGACTTCGGCCAAAATAATTATGGTTGATTCAGCCGATACCTCTTATTTAGCTTTGGCCAATGAAAGTAAAGGTAAATTCCAAAAATGTGAGTAAAGGGATGCAAAAAGACACTAAATGTTGTTTACATAAAAACATCAAAATAACAAAGGCGGCCGAGTTTACAAATCCAAATACTCAGCCGATGTTCTATAGATAGTACACTACGATTCTTGCTCCCTCATCTCCCAGGTAGTGGGGTAATATTTCTTAAGGAATTGCCCATTGATAGGCATTGCATGTAGCTCTCAATCTTGATCTCTTAATTGATATGCACCTTTTCCTAACACTTGATCAATGATAAACGGGCCTTCCCACCTTGGCGACCATTTTCTGAAATGTCTGTCTTTAGTTCCGATAGGTAAAATGGCTTTCCAAACTAAATTCTCCTCAGCAAATGACTTAGACTTAACTCGCTTGTTGTATGCACGAGCCACAACCTTTTTCTGTGCTTCTAATCGATTGTAAGCGTCCATTCGCTCTTGGTCAAGTTCTTGAATCATTGCCTGAGTGTAGTCGTCAGCCACCATTTCATTTGAGCAGTGAATCTAAGTGATTTCAACTTCATCTCAACAGGTAACATAGCATCGTACCCATAAGTTAGCGCAAAAGGTGTTGTCCCTGTGGCTGTACGTTTGGAAGTCCGAAAGGCCCACAATGTCTCGGATAGCAGATTATGCCAATCTCTGGGTTTATCTTGAACCATCTTCTTGAGTATATTTATAATGCCTTTATTAATAGCTTTGGCCTGACCATTTGCTTGAGCATAGTAAGGTGTCGAGTGAGTCAATTTGATACCCAGACTATCAGTGAGTTCATGCATTGCTTCGGCTATGAAAACCCAACCCTTGTCCGCCGTTATGGTTTCAGGTATCCCAAACCTGTGTACAATGTTTTCCTCCACAAACTTGATCACTGTCCGACTCGAAATAGTAATGTATGGTTTGGCCTCTACCCATTTAGTGAAATAATCAGTGGCAACCAAAATCCGTACGTGTTGTTTTGATGAAGTTGGTATAATGCTCCCTATAATGTCCATGGCCCAACCTCGAAACGGCCATGGCTTAACAATTGGATGGAGGACGTCGACTGGAACTCTTTGAATAGGTGCATGAATTTGACATTTCTTGCAGCTCTTTGCGAATTCAATGCAATCCTTTAGAATTGTCTGCCAGTAGAAGCTGTGTCTTCGGATTAACCACCTCATTTTGATTCCAGCCTAGTGTGCACCACATATCCCCTCGTGGATATCTCTCATGACTTCCAAAGTCTCTTGTCCCCCTATACAAAGAAGGAGTAGATCGTCAGAGCTTTTGCGGTATACTGGTTCTTTGTATATAACGAAATGTCCAGCCAAGTACCGAGTCTTCCGATCATGATTACCTTGAGGATTTTTATGCAACTTGACAATGGGGAACCTCCAATCATCTGGCTCGATGTCGATAACAAAAACATCCTCTGAGACTCTTCTCTCTTCTAAAGCCGGGAGGGTACGTTTGGCAATCTTGATGACTCGGGAGTCGTCTCATTCGGGGATTCGTAGCCTTGAGGCTAATTGGGCCATCTCATTGGCCTCCATGTTCTGTCCCCTTGGGAGGTGGGCGAAAGAGATTCTATCAAACGTGTTGGCGAGCTGGTCAGCTAAGACTTGATAAGATAAAAGTCCCCAACTTGTGAATTTGAACTCCTTATTCATTTGGTTTATGACCAATTGAGAGTCTCCAAACACCAGAACCCGTCGTGCTCCTATCTCTTGTAGAATCTCCAACCCAACAATGAGAGTCTCATATTCTGCCTGATTGTTTGTGCCTGTAAAGTCTAATTGGAAAGCAAACTGAAACTTTTGTCCTTCAGGCGTTTCAACGACAACATCAGCTCCGGCTGAAAACTCAGTACTAGACCCATCAAAATACATGGTCCAGTGGTTGTTGGTCATGGAAGCCACATATACTGTCCCAATATCAACCTCCTCAACTCCCTTAAACTCGGTCGAAGGGTGATGAGCTAGAAAATTGGCCAATGCTTGGCCCTTGACTGACTTTTGAGACATATATTGAAACGTAAACTCAGACAACGCCATGGTCCATTTTCCAATTTGGCCTCGTATGATAGGCCGAGTCAACATGTACTTTACTAAATCAGTTTTGGATATGACTTGGACGACCAAGGGTAACATATAGTGCCGAAGCCTGGTTGCTGAAAAGAACAATGCAAGACAAAGCCTCTCAATAGGCGTGTACCGAGTTTCCACATCGGTGAGGATTCGGCTCAAGTAATGCACAGTACATTCCTTGCCATTATCGTTATCTTGAGCTAGTAGGCTTCCTATTGAGTTATTCGATGCCGATATGTATAATTTCAAAGGCCTTCCACGTACTGGGGGTACCAAGACGGGTGGGTTTGATAAGTATTGCTTAAGTAGGCCGAATGCCGCCTGGTGCTCTGTTTTCCAAACAAACTCATCTTCGGCCTTGATTCTCAAAAGTGAAGAAAATGGCTGAATTTTGCCGGCCGAGTTAGAGATGAAACGTCTTAGAAAATTTACTTTCCCCAGGAATGATTGGAGTTCCTTCTTCGAGCTCGGGGCAGGTGCATCCATAATCGCCTTGGCTTTGTTTTTGTCGATTTCAATTCCTTTTTTATGAACTACAAAACCAAGGAACATACTTGTTGATACTCCAAAAAGGCATTTGTCCGGGTTCATTTTTAGTTTGTGAGCTCGCATCCATACGAATGTTTGTCGAAGGTTGGCCAAATGATTTTGTTTCTTGGTTTGTAGCAGCCATGTTGACTTGGTTGGGTTGGATTTGAGCCTGCATATTATGCTGGTGTCCCACGATTTCGTGCGCTCCATTATTCTCGTTAGCCAACAATTGTTGGTAGATGAGGAGCAGGGTGTTATTGAGATTTCCCATTTGGGTACTAGTGTTATTGGTGATGCTTGCTGCCAAGTCTCGACCCAAACCATCTACTGAGAGCCTTAACTCATGGACAGTCCTCCTAGACTTGTCGGCCATCATTTGAGCTATCTCCTCGGCCAAAGGGTTGAAATTTGGATGAATCCCCCATTGGTTTTTGTCCAGACTGTAATAAGTTTTGATGTGAAAGAACCATTTGTCCAGAAGACATTCCAAATGGTGTCACAGACGTAGATTCAGTCTGAATGCTTGGTACGATCATGGCCATACTTGGCATTCCCATGGTTGAGGTATTGGTAGCCCTTAGGACGGCCTGGGTTATGGCCATAGTTCCATAACCAGTCGTGATCGTAGACGTGACCGGGGTTGAGGTACGTGGTGGTGTCACACTACCTGACGTCCCTGATCCACTACTCATAACTGAAGTTGTTCTTGTATACTTTCGCTTCGGACACTCGGCCGAGGTATGGCCGACTTCGTTGCACTTAAGATAAGTACTTCCCCGGTATACTGAGTATGGATTAGAGTGCATCCAAAAATGACGCCTTAGTGTTTTGAGTCCCACTGGGCGTGCCAAAAGATTTTTACCTCAAAATCATCTTGGCCGAAATAAGAGTTGAGGGATCTGAAGTTTAATGGTCCTTCTTGATATGCGGGCGTGCCAACTCGCGGGTGGATGGCCAAGAGAGATTTCTGATCTGATTGACGGTTATATCTGATTGCCTTCAAATGATTGTAGGCCGAGGAAGGAACCCTCTAGGCCGTTAGGTCCTGATGCCTTTGTTACAAGGACTTCGATTAGGCGTCAACCCTGACCGGGATCTTCGATCACGTTCACTTCTTGGGTAAACTCAAAGGTTCGGATGACTAGCGAAAGATCTATTGGGTGAAGATACTCGCAATTCACGGTGAAGATGAAGGTGAAATGGACTGGGTTTTCAAAGCGTTGTGAGATGATATGTGTGTGAATAGTGAATCGCATCGATCCAATCCGGACTGGCTGAAAGAGATCAATGGACGAAAGCTCTATGTTACGAACTACTCCTAAGTGCGAAAAGTAAAGTGCATATAAAATAAATGAACAAAAAAGTAAGGTGCTTGAATGTAAAGTACTGAATTGAAATAAGAAACTTAGAAATGAAAACAGGTTATAAAAGTGGAATCGAAGGCAAAGTACCTATGAGATAGTAAGAGAGAAGTTTATGTAAAAGTTGTATATTGATTTGTTTGTGTGGTGCAGGACCCTTTACAATGAGTTACAAGGTGCTATATATACAAATCAAAAACCCTAGCTAACTTGTTCTTTAAGACGTGGAATTTAAGTAGGATTCCCCTTCCTTTTAAGATTTATTCGTTTCACAAAACTCTGACTTGGTTGATATCCGAAATCTTCACAATTAAAATCACAGATGACTAGAATTCCTTCCTTGTGAGGATTCCTCAGCACTCCTAGTCTTTCTCTCGGTGTATTTGTACATTCGCCCATTCCTCATTCGGATTATCTAAGAGCTTGGCTGGGCGGCCCATTTTACTAACTTTTGGCTGTCCAACCCAAAGTCTCAAATCTCGGCTAGGCGGCCGAATGACACATTCTTCTCAGCCATATGATTCAAAAATCATTACCTTGGCCAAGCGGCACACTCAATTTGGGCATATGATTCAACTTCGCTTCGTCCAAACCTTCATGTAGCCTAACGTTGAAATGTTTAATTTTAGGTCCAAACAGATACCAAACTTCTTCCAATTTCCAACAAAATCATACCCACATATTCCACAAGTTAAACTAAACCCAACTAGCCAAATTAGGAGGCTGGAATCGGGCCTACGCGCTGCCGTCTCCGACCTCCAAATTGGGCCAGACCACATATGCCAAATTCTTCCTCTCAACGAGCCTAACAACATTTACCACTACAACAAAGTCTAGAAACGAACCAATTCACTGGAATTTACCTCGAAACGCGAAAAAAACCCTTAGGATTTCACTTGTTCAATTTGGACTCCACACTTCAAATCGGATCAAGAGGCTTGGAGGGATTGGTGTACTCTTCAATAGCTTCAAAACTTGACCGGTGGTGTGGCCAGAGATGGCTGGAGGATGGAGAAATTGTCAGCGACCCGAAAATGCTCTTGGGGTTGGATTTTCCTTTACTGTGTTGCCTACAAGCCGAGATGGGTAGCAACATCACCCTAAATATATGGAGGAGGAAGTGGCGGTCCAAACATGACCAGTGGCGGCCGAACAGTGGAGTTACGACCGAAAACCTTTCTAGGTGATTTTTCGGAAATGGTAAGTTACCGAGGTGAATTTTCTATTTATAGTAACTTTCTTGTAATAGTAACTTTCACATTTTTTTATCATAACTTCTTTTATCCGAACTCCGATTTAAGTGTACTGCATATCTACAGACTCAGTTTGACGTCCTCTATAACTTTTGTGAAGAAAGTTTTATCAAGCGATAAACTAAAAAAATTAACTTTTTGATCCACTAAAAGTACTGAAACGAAGTGAAAAGTTAAAGTAATTGTTGTTTACCGTCCGAATGACTAGTAAAATGGTAAATCGAGATACAAGACGTAACAAGAGAGATTTCTTTGAACTCTTCTTGCATGTGGGTACGGTTTCTAGGGAGAATGATTTGGAGCGGTTTGGAGTTGTTGCTTGGCAGCTATGGCATCAGAGAAATAATAGAATTCATGGGCGACACGTTTTATGAGCTCAGGCTTTGATTGCGAAGGTTGCTTCTTGGTGGGACATATATGTCAACTATGGTAGTAATGATTGTGATAGAACACTAGGCAAGGTACTAATGCATACGGATGGTCAGGTTGACTAGAGGCAGCGTAGATTAGAGAAACCAAGCCTGGGAGCAATTAAGCTCAATGTTGATGGTGCGCAATCTGTAGAGATGAGAATGGTGATTGTATTGGGCTTTGGCATATTCCAGGGAGGGGGTTCGTGAATCCACAAATTTGTCAGTTTCTTGTTTTTGATTAATGGATTGCCTTTCTATATTCAAGCAGGTTTCACTCACGTGGAGATAGAAGGTGATGCACATGGCTTTAAACTCCAATCAAGAGGATCTCAACCCAGACGGACCCTTAGTTGATTAAGTAAAGGCACTTTTGAGTTATTTTCAGCTTTGTAGTTTAAATATATCCGTAGACAGTGTAATAAAGCTGCTCATTATGTGGCAAGATGTCACGCTCCGAATTTTGAATAATAAATTCAAATCTGAAACATGGATACAACTAAACAAATAACGTCTTGAATTTTTTTCATAAACCAACATCTCACAAATCATAACACAAACCCCGTAGCAAACTATCTCTCGAGTCAATTATCGCAATACCAACATAAATAAATGTTATGCTCAAGAGAGCCTATAAAACACACCAAAATAGACCAAATGCTGGTCTCAACCCTGCTGCCTTACTCAGGTCGCTCACCATCCTGATTATCATGACCTGCAGGATTATCCGCTACACCGTTTGAATAGTGTATCGGGATTGCAACAACATAAATCCCGGTAACCTTTTTGAGAGCTCGTATGAGTAAATAAGAAATGAACGGTTGATTTATTAAATCACAAATCTTTTAACTCAAGTAAACATCCAACAATCTCAACATCAACAATGAAACATCAAACCGACATACGGGAAACAACAAGGAATACATTCCCACAATCACCTAATCACAACTACCACCACTTTGGTCCCACGTTAGAGCTCTAACCACATCGTCACTTGTCACCTTAGCCTAGGTGCAAGTACGGTATAATCCCAGGTTAACTCAAATAACCCTTGAACTTTGGACCACCTGTCCTCAGAATAATATACTTCGGTTAATAATTAACCGTCGAACTTCGGACCTTTCTGTCCTCAGAACACATACACTCCGGTCACCACTTAACCAAAGAACCTTAGACCATTTGGCCCTCGGAACCCTACATTCTCTACTTTCCATTCAACTCACAAACTCAACATGATTATCACAACATTCATCACAAATCGTTATAACAATTAATCATGGGAATTTCTAAAATAACCACATATTAAAATCATGTTATCACAATTCCACAACTCAATGTCACACATTCAATATATAATCACGTAAATATATATACGTAATCATCCACCTAGGGATGACCACTAATACCAACTATAGTTCACACGGAGTAAACACTCAAGAAATTCATTTGTATATATTTTAAAACTCGTTTCTTAAAACCATTTTCTCACACATAACAAATAAATTATGCAATTAAGGAAATTCGGTTCGTAAATGAACCAAGTGAGATTTACTCACATCTGATCCCGATGCGTCTTCTCAACAGCTTAAATACAGTTCAAAATCGCCCACCAACTCAATTCCGTCAATCACCTAACCAAATACGATAATTAACTTAGTGTACAATTCAAAAACGCACTTATATGAAGATCCAACGGTCGGATCTCCACCTGTGACCACACAAGGTCATCGAGACAGTCCTACGATCATCATATAAAAACTACAATTCTATCGGACGGTTCAAACTTCACAGATCACAAATCGAAATATCAAAATCAATCGAAATCGTAAAATTTATAACTAAATCATACGACATCCAAAATTCACATGCTATATATCAAAATGATCGTATCAACATGTAGAATCTAAAAACGAGCAGAAACTGCTCTTGGGACCCCTGAAGGTGGCCGGAAAAAGCCGCCAGAGTTTATGGCAGAGCTGCCGCCTACCACTGCCAATGGTGTTGGGGCCGGCTGTTCCCCTTCTTTTCATCATTTTGAGCAACTTTCATAACTAGCACGAAGCGAGAAAACAAGTGGAAGTGATCGAAAATACCAAAAATAGCCGGTTATGCAGAAATTTCTGCAGTTTCCGATAACTGCTCCGTTCACCTTGAAAACGATTGCTTCAGGTCCGGTCCTTCTTGTTGCTTGTTCTACTCCTTGATACGAGTTCAACAAGCTAAAGAACTCGAGTTTTGGTGGCCGGAGCTAGGAGAAATATAGGTTTGAACCAAAACGGTCGAAAATGGAAATGTGGTTACCGCTGCCGCTACAGGCCGTGCCGCCGCGCAAGGACAAGATGAAGCTATAGGAACTAGTTTGGCGTCGTTTGGTGGCCGGAGGAGGGAGAACGAATCCGAAAACTCCTTGCCCTGTTTTCGGTTGACGGAGGGGGAGAGAGAGATGATGAACAATAACTCGATAGTTTCCTTTTTTAGATATTTATGCTATTTTCGGATATTTCCGGAAATAGTAGCCTATATATACACAAAATGGAAACTTTTCCAGTTGTGATGACTTCCTCATATGAACTCCGATTCTTGCGTTCCGCATATGCACGAACTCGTATCGACGAGCTCTATGACTTTCGTGAAGGAAGTTTCCTCAAACCCTAAATAATGTTAAATTTTGATACTAAAATCATTTGAAACCAAATTTCTCAAACAACGACATTCGAATCACACCTATAACTCATAATTCATATAATTTGACAAATATTGAATTACAAAATATTTAACTGAAATTTCAGGTCTTCACACAAGACTCGCGCTTACTCTACCTTTTCCTACTTATTGGTGAAGAATGGCACTGGATTGGGTTCTTCCAATTCTAGTTGATGAGTCTTTGTAATGGAGTTGTTTTGAAATAGAGTGTGGTACTCTTCCCAACGGGCTTGTGGTGGGTTTAGTTGATGTAATCCGTTTTTATGATGAATGAAATGTATTTCGATTAAAAACAAAAACAAAAAAAGATATTTTTAGTAGAAAAATTTCATCCCGGTGGATTCATTCCGAATACCTACTTTTCCTCTTGGTTATGAAACTTCTAATAAAGGAATCGATTCCTGTCATTGATGTGGGGCCCACAATGATTCTCATACTTGTATATGTTAGTAAACGCATGAGAACTCAACTAGTGGAATTACTTAATTCATCTCCATATACATTCCAAGTAAGTAGACATGCCCTTGATCAAACCAGCCTATTCGGACAAGTTTTTCAGGTTTTCGGTCTTTTCCCCGTCTACCCTTAATAAGAACAGCCAAGGCTCATAGAAATGTGCCTGCGACACTCCTAACAACGACACATATATTGCCCTCCAAATTATGGCACATGTACCATTTTTGAAATATCATTAGAAAACCCTTCAGCTGGACATCTTCATCGACTGGTAGTCGCAGGGTACACCGATGTTGGACAACATGTAACCTAGAAGTAGCTTGGAGTGTCTAGAAATAATTACCTATACCATTTGACTGGCTTGATCAATTAAACAAGGATCTAACCCACTTACCCTAGCAAAAGATTTTTATTCTCACCTATACAAATTTAACACCAAATGACCATTTTGCCCTCAACTCAATTAATGAATTACAGCCACTGGCACTCTCTCTATCCCATCCCTTTGTCCGGAGCCTCTCTCTCTCTCTCTCCCCCCCCAACACGACACTAGTGGATTCCCACAGCGGCGACGTTTCAAGTACCAAGAGAGCGCTGATCTAATGGCGAAGAGGCAGAGGTGAGATCGGAAAGCGATGGTGGTGTATCATTAGATTCACGTCGTCATTTCTTTAATTTCGGTAGCTAAGCCGGTCAATCTGAACATCGTTGTCTCTCTCTGCTCTCTTCCAGCACGATGCGCCTCTCTCTCTATCTATCTCTATCTTGCAGATAACGACGGTCCAACGAACGTTGTGATCTTCATCTCACCGGTTTCCTCACCTTCCACGGCAATCAGACATCTGCGTGCTCTAGTTTCGATCGAACGATAGGTACTAGGTCGATCCCATCACTGTGAAGCAGTTTGCTCAAAGGCGTCGTAAGCAGAAGGCCAAGAAGCCCGAAATCAAGGGTTTGGGAGCGGAGAAGAGAAGCGTGAGGCGGGGATTGAGGGAGACCCAATCGGAGGTCAAAGAGTACCACCGCCTTCAATATCCTTTCCAAACAGACTTGTAGGCGATCTCGGAGTAGGAACTCTGTAGCACCGGCGAGAAAGGCGTCCAAATCTTAACTTGGGTGCCCAAAGCATTTCCTGGGTGCCCAAATATTTTTTTTTTTTTGGTAAAATGGTGGCAAAAGGCCCAGAAGGTAGGGATAACAAAAATCCACATCGGGTAGGGTACCCATCGGGTATTGGACCCTAACAGGGAGAAATTCAGGGAAAATTGGGTAAGGGAGATGTGGATCCCCAGTATTCGAATTTTTGAAATCGGGTATGGGGTAGGGATGGTATTTTAATCCCCATCCCCATACCCACTCAATAAGAATATCTGAAATATATATATATATATATTGTTTATTATATATATTTTTGATATTATTTATAAATAAGTAGCTATGTAAACTTCAACTTTTTGTCATATTTAATTTCTATTAATAAAATATGTTAAAAAAAAGGATGATTCTTTCAATAAAAGATCTTTATCAACATGTTAATTTTCCTTGATTGAAATAAAAAATTTATTTTATTTTGATGTTTTATTTTAACTTCATATTTTACAATCCAAAATTATTTGTCAGAATTTTTATATAGTAAATTAGTAATATTATTAACGGGGATTGGGGAGCGTATATAGACCTAATCCCCAATAGGGACGGGGATGGAGAATCCTCAGTATCTTATTATCGGTATTGGGGCGGGTAATGGGATAGGGAATGAAGTCGGTTACGGGGATGGTAATTTAATCTCCTTACCCTATCCTCCCCATTGCCATCCCTACAAGAAGGAAAGAAAAAAAGAAAAAAAAAAGTTCTATTAGGGGGGCAATAAAAGTTTACTAAAGGTACATTAGGGGGCAATAAATGTTTTGAATTGATGTAATCTCCTTGTTTTTTTTCCTTGATCAAGTTTTATTTGTCTAATTTTTTAGAGATAAATTCACATTCCGGCGATTGAAATTTATATATATTATAATATGAAACTTGAATACTATATCATTTATCTTTGGCTTTGCTGCTTTCACATCAAGTTGTTTTGAATTTCACCTCTTCTCATGGTGAAGAAGTTTCTCCAGCAGGATTTCTCATGCTTGAGGCTCTCTTTGATTTCCTTTCCAATTTGTAGCTCTTTGTCTACCTAATCACTTATATCCTGGACTTCTTGGTTAATAGCTACTTTTATATATAGTTTAGGATATATATGCTCCACAATCAAACTACAGAAAATTGATAAAGAAATCTAAGTAAATGTATGTATTTAGTTAAAGCTACTGACATTCAATAAGGTTAATAAAATCTAATCTTATAGAAATATTGGTGCAGGCACATTACATACAATAGCAAATACATATTGCATCAAATATACACAACATTACATAGCAAATATACATTGCATTTCATGTAACTAGTAAGTTTCGTTAAAACTATTGACATGCAGTAGGTTCGATATTAACATCAAAGCAAATGAATAATTTATAGTTTAGTAAACCAACTATTTTATTTTGTGATCATTTTGCTACTTAGATTCATCCTAATTCCACTCATTTAAGAAAATATATAGCAACAATGAAATCATACATCATAAATCAACAATTTCTATCAAAACAAATAAGCACGTCTCTAAGTATAAAACTAGTAATCCTCAATAAGCTTAGTGAAATCCAAGAACTCCATCAATTTTTATCAGAAGAAACAAGCACATTTCAGAATATAAAGCTATTGACTCTCAATAGGCTCAGTGAAAAATGAGAACTCCATCAATTTCCATAAGAAGAAACAAGCACATCTCCAAGGACAAAGCTATTGACCTCAACAAGCTTGGTAGAAAATGAGACTCCATCAATTTTCATCATAAAAAATAAACACTTCTCGAAGGTTAAAGTTACTGACCCTCAATAAGCTTAGTAAAAAAACAAGAACTCCATCAATTTCCATAAGAACAAACAAGCACTTCTAAAAGGATAAAGTTATTGACCCTCAATAACCTCAGTAAAAAAAGACAGTCCATCAATTTCCAGAACAACAAACAAGCACATTCAAAGAACAAACAAAAATTGTATAATTGCAAGAAACACATAAAACCCTTACTAAGAAAAATTGCAGAAAAATGATGTAAAACAAAATACCAATCTGAGTCAAGTATCTTATGAAATCATGAAGTTAAAGCTATTGATCCTCAAAATTAAATATTGACATGAAGTTGTAATACACATAGAGTAACACATATAAACGAAATCATCTAAAACTACTGATTCTCAGAAATAAACATATTAATGAGCTTGCAATAAACATAGGGTTAATGAAATCATGAAGCTAAAGCTACTGACCGTTAGGAACTAAAGCTACAAATCTTTAAAGGATCCATATAATCCTAGATTGCACATATTGCAGCATTTTAATGCTGGTGACTCTCAATAAGCTCATAAAATTTGTTCTTTTACTATTCTTAATCAAAGAACTCATTAATTTTCATCATAACATACAAATCTCCTAAACTAAAGCTACTTACCTTCAGAAACTAAGCTATTGATCTCAAATAATGCTGACCTCCTTGCTCGATGATGGATTTGCAGACTGAGTGCGATCCCTAGCTTCACCGCCTTGCTTGATGGCAGATTTGTAGGTTGGGACCAGACCCTAACTTAGCTGTCTTACTGGACGAAAAATTTACAGATCGAGATCAATCTCTTGCTTCATCACCTTGCTTAATGGTGGATTTGTATGCTAGGACCAAACCCTAGCGTTGCTGTTTTCCTTCAACGCTAACTTGGCCCTCTTGCTTTGCCGCCTAGCTTCGCCGAAATGGAAGAGAGGGTTTTGAAGATTTGGGAGAAATCTAAAGTGAAAGATATGACCATTGTTGTAATTAATTAGAACTTGATGAGCAATTTCACTTTATGCAAGCAGGCCATTAATATTAAAACTGACATCACAGGCTGCAAGTTATGAATCTTGCACATGGGAATAAACATCAGCCTATTGTAGCTAGTGGTAATTTCCTTGAAAAAAAAATAAGTGGGTGGTGTAAGGGAGAAAAAAGTCCCAAGAATTAGAGTAAATGGTCAAAGACCCATTAAACAATGGGATTCAATGACTTGCTCACCATGGACTCTACATTTCCTAGTACAGTAGTACTGAAAATACCAAGCAGCTGTACCAACCACTGAAGCTAATCCTCCTTTTGTAATATAAGCAACTTGTAGCATTGTAAACAACAGATCAATGAAACTTTCTCTTTCCAACCTTATACACTTAACTCTGGGCTTTCTTACGATACCATAAGGCATGCAGAATGGACTCATACCGCTATCCATAACCACCACAACTATCATGAGGTGTCATCATTTGCTTTAGAGAGGTCAACTGCAGTAGGGAGAAAATAATTGCAGGCTCACCAAATAAAGAGCTTAATTTTATTGAGAACCTATGAAACACTAGAACCCCAAACCAGGTTGCATACATTCACTACTGGACTTACTCCCACTATACAACCCCATTGTTTCCAGAAGCTCTCATTTTTGCTTGCACAGCCACACCAACCGATCTAATTATTGGGAAAGAAGGGATGCCTTAATACAAGGCCAATGGATAATTGGCTATCCCTGGATCTAACTTTTCCCACCTCTCGTGTGATTTGTAGAATAGCAACAAATAAACAAAAGAAGACACAATATTTAACGAGGTTCAGCAAATGTACCTACGTCCTCGGGGCAGTAGTAATACTCTCTTCCACTATATAAATAATTGGATTACAAGGCAATCTCACTTTGGTGACTAAACTTCATCAAAGTGGTAACACACACTCTATCTCTCAAGAGGAATTTTCTTCTCACTAATCTCTCAAGTGAGGATCTCACTACTATCTCAAACTCTATTAGTTTGGAGTGACTCTTGCCTTGGTTGTTTTTGCTACAAACTTTCATGCCTATTTATATGCAATTGGATTCATGGATATGATATGCAATTGGAAGCAAAGTCAAGTCTTCTTCTAAGTTTGGCATGCCTAACTTCAAAGATAGTTTACTACCTACCTTCCAAGATGGCTTGCTATCTACCTTCTTTGAATTTTCCAACACATGCTTTCCTCATGTGGTAAATCATCACATGGATTTCCTCCTCCATTAATGAGGGACTGCCCATCAATCTCCCCCTCCCGACTTAGATGGAGGGATGCGCCAATCCTGATGCGCTTCTACAAAATTCAAACTTGTCCTTTGGTAAGGACTTTGTCATCATATCTGAACTATTATCATCTATGTGAATCTTCTCAAGCTGTAGTTGCTTGGCTTCCAACACATCACGCATCTAGTGTTACCTCACATCAGTGTGCTTTGTTTTCGAGTGAAAACTCGAATTTTTACTCAGATGAATTGTGCTTTGACTATCACAATGTAAAACATACTTTTGTTGCTTATGGCCCAATTCCTGTAGGAATTTCTTCATCCACAAAATTTCTTTATAGGCTTCCGTAGCTGCTATGAACTCCGCTTCCGTAGTTGACAAAGCAACACATTTTTGTAGCTTTGATTTCCATGAGACAGCTTCCCCTAAAAATGTAATAAGGTATCCTGATGTAGACTTTCTTGAGTCGACATCTCCGGCCATATCTGCATTTGTATAGCCTAATAGTTCATGCTTCCCACTTCCAAAGCATAAACCCATTTTGGAAGAACCTTTGAGATATTTAAGAATCCACTTCACAGCATTTCAATGCTCTTTGCATGGATTAGACATAAATCTGCTAACAACACTAACTGCGTGTGTTATGTTTGGTCTTGTACACACCATTGCATACATCAGGCTTCCTACCGCTGAGGCATATGGCACCTTCGCCATTTCTTCCTCCTCTTTCTCACTTGTAGGACTCTGCTTCGAGCTAAGCTTAAAGTGACTAGCAAGTGGAGTAGCAACCGGCTTTGCCTTCTCCATGTGGAACCGTTCCAATACTTTCTCAATATATTTTTCTTGTGATAACCACAACTTCCCATTTTGTCTATCGTGGATAATATTCATACCAAGAATCTGCTTTGCTAGTCCCAAGTCTTTCATAGCAAAAGACTTACTGAGCTCTTTCTTCAGTTTGCTAATCCTGCCACCATCTTGTCCTACAATCAACATGTCATTAACATACAAGAGTAGTATGATGAAGTCACCTCCTGAGAAATTCTTCACAAATACGCAATGGCCTAAAGTTGTCTTTTGATATCCTTGCTCAATTATAAAAGAATCGAACTTCTTGTACCATTGTCGCGGCGCCTACTTTAGTCCATACAAACTCTTTTTCAGTTTGCAGACTAGATCTTCCTTGCTTTTGACTTTGAATCCTTCTGGCTGCTCCATATAGATTTCCTCTTCAAGGTCACTGTGAAGGAAAGCCGTCTTCACGTCAAGTTGAAAATTTCTTCAAAGTCAATTCCCTTTTTCTGATTGACTTTTTCTGATTGAAACCTTTAACGACCAGTCTTGCCTTGAATCTGGGTCGTGAGCTATTCTCCTTAGTCTTCAATCTATACACCCATTTGTTTCTGAGTGCTCTCTTACCTTTTGGTAACTCCACCAGCTCATAAGTCTGGTTCTCATGCAAGGACTTAATTTCTTCTTGCATGGCTTCCAACCACTCTTCCTTGTGGTCATCTGTCAGAGCTTATTCATAAGACTCTGGCTCACCTCCATCTCTGAGAGTAACAAACTCATGTAGAGGGTATCTGTTTGAGGGTCTGCGTTCCCTAACTGATATTTGAGGGGTCAGTGCCTCTTCCTCATCATTAGTTGCATCATCAACTGGATCATTAATCATCGGGTCATTTACTACATCACCGACATCTTCGGTATCTCTCCAGCCATCCTGGTTTGTTGGTGAAGGAAATTTATCCGAGTTCATCGGATATTCTCTGGGTTGTTTAGGCTTCTCAGTCTTCTGAGTATCTTCGATGTTCAGGTCTTCGAAGAAGACAACATCTTTGCTTCTGACAATCTTCTTATTGACAGGATCTCACAACCTGTACCTATATTCTTCATTTCCATATCCCAAAAATATGCTTTCGACTTGCTATCGATTTTTGATCTTTTATCTTTGGGAATATGCACAAACGCTTTGCAACCAAATACCTTCAAATGATTGTATGAGACATCCTTTCAGGTCCAAAACCTGCTTGGCACGTCACCATTTAATGGAGCTGAGGGAGAAAGGTTGATCACATCAACCGCAGTCATTAGAGCTTCACCCCAAAAGCTCTTAGGTAGCTTAGCATGAGATAACATTGTTCTGATTCTTTCAACAATAGTTCTGTTCATCCTCTCGGCCACTCCGTTGTGCTGAGGAGTCTTTGGAATAGATCGTTCATGCTTGATTTCGTTACTTTTGCAATAGTGTCTGAATGCCCACATGTACTCTCCCCCGTTGTCAGTGTGAATGCATTTCAATGTCTTGCCTGTTTCTTGTTCAACTTTGGCATGAAATTGCTTGAATACTTCGAGCACTTGATCTTTAGTTTTCAGTGCATAAACCCATACCTTCCTGGAATGATCATCAATGAAGGTGACGAAGTATCTTGCACCTCCTAGAGTACTGGTGGTCATGGGACCACACACATCAGAATGTACAATATCCAAAACATTGGATTTCCTTAATGTAGGAGAACGATGGAATGAAGCTCTACGTTGCTTTCCAGCCAAGCAATGTGTACATGGTTTTAGAGGCATATCTTTAACATTGACACCAGTTAATACCTCTCTTTTGGCTAGAACAGTAAGTCCCTTCTCGCTGATGTGACCGAGCCGCTTGTGCCATAGCTCCACCGGCGAATCTTCTCTGAGTGTAACTGCATACCCACTACAGATTTTTGCATAAGTCATGTAGAGAGTGTTCTCTTTCCTCCCTCGGGCTAGAATTTCTGGACCATTACTGAGCCTCCACTTTCCACCACCAAAGACACTTGTGCAGCCTTCATCATCAAGTAATCCTGTGGAGATCAGGTTGAGACGCATGTCTGGAACGTGTCTCACATCCTTGAGAACCAAGTAGTGGCCTGTGTTGGTTTCAAGGGAAATATCTCCCTTTCCCATGATCTTGGATCTCTTATCATTTCCCATCCTGAGATTACCGAAATTTCCAGTATTGTAGGATGTAAAGAACTCCCTTTGTGAGGTTACATGAAATGATGCACCAGAATCGATGATCCAACATGTATCTTGAGATGTCAAATTAACATGACCCTCTCCATAAATGATGAGTACCTCTTCTTCGTATAAGGTAGTAAAAGCTGTGTCTCTGGCACCACCTTTCTCAGCCTGCTCTCTCTTGAGCCTCCTGCAATCCTTCTTTATGTGGCCTTTTCCACCACAGTGAAAACATTCGATGTCATTTTTTGGGCTGAACTTGCCTTTTGACCGATCCTTCCCTTTGCCTCGGTTGTGGAATTTTCTACTGCTTCCACAGTTTTTGGTGACGAGGGCTTCTGACTCGATCAATATTCCTTGCTTCTTCGTTGAACATGCTGTCTTTTACAGTGCTCAGTGTGAGAACACCTTGAGGAGCTGAGTTGCTTAATGACACCACCAACGTGTCCCAACTATCTGACAACGAGCTTAGTAACAATAGTGCTTGCAACTCATCATCAAGCACCATCTTCATATTCGTCAATTGATTCACCATGCCTTGGAAGTCGCTCAAGTGTTCCGAAACACTTTGACCATCCCTGTATTTTGTGTTCACCAACCGTTGAATGAACGAGGCTTTGTTTTGTGCGGTCTTTTTCTCGTACATGGACTCCAACTTTGTCCACATTGAGTAGGCATTGGTTTCCTGTGCCACATGATGAAAAACAATTTCATCAACCCATTGACGAATTCCTGCAACAGTTTTTTTGTTCAGGATGCTCCAGTCCTTGTCAGTCTTGTCTGCTGGCTTCTCTCCACCATTTTGAAGAGGCTCGTACATATCCTTGCATTAAAGGATGTCTTCCATTATGGGCTTCCAAATGGAGTAATTCGACGATGTCAACTTAACCATTGTTGCTACTGCTGATGACGACTCTGCCATCTTGATCACCACGAGATGCCACAAACAATGAACACCGGGCTCTGATACCACTTGTTGGGAAAGAAGGGCTACCTTAATACAAGGCCAATGGATAATTGGTTATCCCTGGATCTAAATTTTTCCTATCTCTCGTGTGATTTGCAGAATAGCAACAAATAAACAAAAGAAGACACAATATTTAACGAGGTTCAGCAAATGTACCTACGTCCTCGGGGCAGTAGTAATACTCTCTTCCACTATATAAATAATTGGATTACAAGGCAATCTCACTTTGGTGACTAAACTTCATCAAAGTGGTAACACACACTCTATCTCTCAAGAGGAATTTTCTTCTCACTAATCTCTTAAGTGAGGATCTCACTACTATCTCAAACTCTATTAGTTTGAAATGACTCTTGCCTTGGTTGTTTTTGCTACAACCTTTCATGCCTATTTATAGGCAATTGGGTTCATGTAGGGGCGATCCAACCACGGGCTTGGTAGGGCTCAAGCCTTACAGGAGTTTTTGGGCCCAAAAAAAAAAAATTAGGTATATACATATTTTTTTTTTGTACCAGTCATCCCGTTTCAACTTTCAAGCCTCCAATTCGGCGACTTGGAGACCTGGAGCACAGAGCAGTGAGAGACTGAGAGCACTCTAATTTGGTGACCTGCAAAAGTGCATGGGGACCAGCAAGGTAGCAACGGAGCAACCCATCTCCGATAGTCCGGTCTCCGACCTCCGCGCCGCCTCCAACCTTTCGAATTTCGATCCCCACCGGCCACCAGTAAATAATCGATTTCCTCATTTCCATTTGATGATTGATCTTGTGTTTCTTGTCTTCCATTTAATCTTTATCAATTTATCACTATATCAGTTATGAGTAATGAGTTCTTGTTGGTTTTTAAGTTTTATAATTGAAATGGATAATGGGCTAATGGCCAATGGTTTCGATTTCGGTTGGTGGCTTGGTGCTATTGACGTTGATGAATTGATGATATAAATATAATTGCTAAATTGGAGATGAGTTGCTGAGTTGATTACTTGATGAGTTGCTGTTGGTTACTTGATTTTAATAAAGGTACTGAACTAATGATACTGATCGATGGGTAGTTAGAATTTATAAATGGGTTTTATATTTGATAACTTGTTTTCCGTTTAATGTTGATTTCTTCTTCAATTGTAGATATTTGCAGTTTGTAACTTTATATGATTCATGATTCATGAGGAGAAGGCCTCAGACTTCAGAAGCAGAGGGCCACAATTCTTTGACTCTTTGAGAAAGCCTAAAAAAAAATAAAAGTAATACCGTCATTAAATATTTAAATTTTGCTATTTTGATATATGTATTGGCATAATGGCATTGCTCTCATAATTGTAATTTTAGGTGTTACATATATGTGAATTATAATTGGATTGGCATAATGGCATTGCTCTCATGTATCTAATTTAATTTATAGGTGTTACACTAAAATGTCAAATCATGAGCCGAAACAGAAGCGATAAAAAAAAATTACTACATGGTTTCAAAGAACTAATGTTTCGTCTTCATGCTCAAATGTGATTTCTAATCCTTCCATATCCTCTCCAAATTTTGATGATGAACCGGAACCTTCAGAGTCTCCGGTTGTCAATTCTCAACCTTTAGAGCCACCAAATAATATCAATGCTCTTGAACGTGATCCTGGACTACGTTCTCCCATATGGAAATATCTAGTGAATGAGCGTGATAGTGTTTGAAAAGCGTATATTTTGTTGGGTCCATTTCAGCCTAAGTTATCGTTTCCACTCACAACTCATGGGGGTCAAAAACGTAGATTTCAGTCTTCTTGGTTCAATGATAATCCATGGCTTGAATATTCAATTGCTCTTGATAAAGCATATTGCTTCCCTTGTTTCCTTTTTGACACTGAAGATTCTCAGCATCACGCATTCACTGTTGATGGGTTTCAAACTTGGAAGAGGGTTAGCGTTGGTGATAATATGTTGATTAGGCATGTAGGAGGCCTTAACTCTCTGCACCATGCTGCAATGCAGAAATGGGATTCATTAAGAAACCCAGCCAAACAAATTGAAACAATTCTTGAGTCAAGGTCATTGAAAGATGTGGAAGACAATCGATTGAGGCTTAAGGCTTCAATAGAAAGTGTTAGATTGCTTGCTAATCAAGGAGCTCCTTTTAGAGGCCATGATGATTCTGAAAGTTCCTTGAATGCCAGATATTTTAGGGAAGTTATAAAATCCTTTACAAGAATGAATGTGGAGGTTGAGAGAGTTGTCTTGGGAAATGCCCCTGGAAATGCCAAGTATATTAGTCCATCAATTCAAAAGCAAACTCTAAATATTCTTGGTAATAAAGTGAGGAGCAAGATACGTGAAGAAGTTGGGGATTCCAAATATTGTATTCTTGTTGATGAAGCTTTAAACACATCTGGTAAGGAACAAATGGCCATTATTTTGAGATTTGTTGATTGCCAAGGTATGATACGAGAACGATTTTTTAAGATTGTGAGTGTTCCTAACACTACCTCACAAACTCTTAAAAATGAGATAACTAAAGTACTTACTATGTACAATCTTCAAGTGAGAAATATGCATGGTCAAAGGTATGATGGTGCTAGCAATATGAGAGGTATTTATAATGGGTTACAAGCATTGTTTCTTGAAGAGTGTTCTTATGCATATTTTGTGCATTGTTTTGCTCCACCGCTTGCAATTAACATTGAATGCTACAGCTCAGGGAGTGCATGATATTTGGCAATTCTTTTCAACATTGAGTTTAATTGTGAATTTTGTTGATTCTTCTGCCAAGCGTCACTCTGCATTGAAAGTTGCAAGAATTGAAGAAATTGCAAATTTGGTAGCTTCTGGCGAGCTTCAAACAGGTACTAGTGCTAATCAACTTTGTACTTTGCAACGAGCTGGTGCTACTCATTGGAGCTCACATTTCTGTTCTATTAAGAGTTTAATTGAACTATTTAGTTCAACAAAAACCAGTCTTAATGACATGATTGACCAACCACCCTTGGAATTGCAAGGACAAGCTAAGGGTGTTCTTAAAGCAATGAGGTCTTTTGATTTTGTGTTCTGCTTGCTTCTAATGCACAAAGTGATGAAAATTACTGAAGTTCTTTGTCAGACATTGCAGCGGAAATCATTAGACTTTGTACATGCTATGAACTTTGTTGGACTTACAAAGTCACTTCTTTAGGAGATGAGAGAAAAAGGCTGGGATGATTTGGTAAGAGATGTGGATTTTTTTTGTGAAAAGCATGATATTGATATGCATGATATGAATGCTTGTTATAAGGATGGCACAGGTCGTCGTTGCCAACAAAGAGATTTCATTACAGTTGAACATCATTACCATGTAGATGTATTCAATGCTTTAGTTGATTTTCAGTTGAGTGAGTTGAATAGAAGATTCTCAGACCAAGCATCAGAACTCCTTATACTTAGTTCAATTTTGGATCCTCGTGATAACTTTAGGAATTTTAAAACTGAAGGTGTTTGCAATCTTGCAAAGAAGTTTTATCCTGAAGATTTTGATGATGGTGAAATGTTTGCTCGAGAATTAGAGTATGCATATTATGAAAAAGATATGTGTGGTGATCAAAAATTCCAGAATTTAGAATCCATTTCTGATTTGTGCCGGACCTTGGTTCAAACAAGGAAGTCAGAATTTTTCCCTATGCTTCATAGATTGATTTGTCTGATTTTGACTATTCCTATTTCTACGGCAACCACTGAAAGAGCATTTTCAGCTATGAACATTGTTAAGAATAAACTTAGATATAAGATGAATGATGAGTTTCTTGGTGATTGAATAGTCCTTCACATTGAGAAAGAGTATGCTAAATCTATTGACAATGATGAGGTGATCAAAGAGTTTGAAATTTCATGTACTCGTAGAGTTAGATTTACTTAGTTTTGTATATGCATTTAAGGGGTAAGGCTCATTATGTCCCCCCTGACTTGGTGTATCATTTTTTCTATTACTAAAATTCACTCGCACCGGAGAGATTCTCTACTATTTTTTTTTTTCGCTTTGTTAAGAAATCCAAGCCCCATCGAATGTGGAATCCTGGATCAGCCCCTGGGTTCATGGATATGATATGCAATTGGAAGCAAAGTCAAGTCTTCTTTTAAGTTTGGCATGCCTAACTTCAAAGATGGTTTGCTACCTACCTTCCAAGATGGCTTGCTATCTACCTTCTTTGATTTTTCCAACCCATGCTTTCCTCATGTAGCAAATCATCACATGGATTTCCTCCTCCATTAAGGAGGGACTGGCCATCACTAATCCTCTCCTCTAGATACCAGAATTGAAAGAATAGCTTCTGCAAAAGGGACATTCTAAGTTTTTTACTTTGCATGGAACTGGACACGTTTTGAATTCTTAAACTCCTCTTGTAAGTCTGTCATGCACTTGCACTTTCTAATTGTGCTGTCGATTTTTCAAAACCTTGACAGTGTTTTATTTTTGAAGACTAGTAAAGTTAAACCTTAGCAATGGCATTTCTTTCCACTGGCAGTGCCCTAATAAAGCCACCATGTGTCCTCTTATTATTATTTTTTTCCCTTCTATTTTGCGTTGGCATTTGTATCCAGAAAATCTGATTGTTAACTCGAATGTTGACTTCTTAGTCCTTTTGATAGAATTTCCGTTCCTTCTTTGGTCCAACTACAGCAAAAATACTACAAATCTGATACACAAGAAAGGTCTATCAAAATGAACTGCCTGCCTAATCTTGTTGACCTGATCGTAGACTAAAACTTGTACAAAACACTACAACATTTCCATTTACATGCAAGGCGCTTTAGCTCCCTGCCCACCGCTGCCCATTCTGACTTTCTACATGACTATGTTGAACAAAGTTCCCTCTTCCACCGGCATGTGATGATGAATGGTTAGCAGCAAAAGGAGGCCGGGTGTGTGTCCAAGGGTCTTGCTGGCCTCTACCTGTACCAGCAAATGGATAGGTGTGCTGCCACGAATTGTGTTGCCCTCTGCCACGGCCCCAAGTATGATAGGACTGTGAACCATGACCAGCAAAGTTTCTGTCTTGAGAGACACTATTTCTAGATGGCCATAAATCATTATTCAGTGAACGAGCTCCCCTTCCATTAGGCCTCCAGCATTGGCCTGACTCTGATCTATTTAATTCCCTGAAGCCATGTTGTAATGTGCCGTTTCTATAGTCTGAGGTACCCTTGGCATAGTATGAGCTAGGAGATGACACTACTCTTTGATCACGGGATATTCCCTTTGGAGCATAAACTCGGTCTCCTGAATTAGAACTACCATTTGCTCCTCTACCACAGCCCCATCCAGAACCAAATTTGTGAATTGAATTGGCAGGAGAGCTTGAAGTGAATTTACCATTGTGAAAACTTGCATTTCCCAAATCATTTGGTTTTCTAAACCTTGCCTGAACTTGCTGGATGCTGCATTTTGCTTTTACCAAATGAGTCCAGAGAGAGCAAGTAAAAGAAATAAATGAAAGAAAGTTGAAGCACGACTGACACACCTGCGGGTGGGCACATTTCCCTGACATTCATGCCATAGAACTGTTTCCAAAAGCTCATGTTGATTGATTGTCTGCAAATATATATTTGATTTGTCTGGCCAAACATCAGAACTTCTAATTGTGTTGAATATAACGTGCTGCAGAAAACGTTTTCTTATGATATAATTGAAGGTCAATGATCAAATTTCATAGCATGCAATTGGGAGTGATTTCAGTTCAATGATTAAGTGTACTAAAATCCAAAAGAAATCATTATATAGAATTGCAATGGCAAGGAACATATCCATATTAAGCAGATATAAAAAGAGAACTATTTACATAACACTGCTCAAGCAAATTAGAAATAATAAAAATTGTAAGACTTAATGACCTATATGTACCTTGGTAGGATGTTGTACACCATCAAGTAAACGAGGCATATGCAGACTTGTATTAGGAAGCTCATAACGGGCACATCTGCAACATGATGAAATTAAAAAATAATCCCAAAAATCCATAAAATAAATAAGCTATTAGCAATGTTGTTGCCATACAAGACAGAGTCTTCTTCAGAGCTATCATCTCTTTTTTTGACCTTGGCATCATTGTCATCAAGCTGCCGGATAAAACCACTGATTCCAAAGCTGGACAGTGAAGAGAACAAACAGTTATGACAAATTAATACTTAGAAGAACACTGAAAATAAGGACTAAGAAAGCACAGAAAGGCAGAGAACAAACGACCTACCTCAAATTGGTGTCAATCTTGATCGACTGATTGCCACCATTAGACAGTGAAACAATTTGTGATGCCATACCGTGGGTGCTTCGCATGAATAACTGATCAAGTTTCTCAGCATTCCTGTCAATTTCTTCTGCCTAGAATAGTAACATTAACTTGGAATCAGTTCTAGATAAATTGGTCATGATAAAACGTCTTCATCGATATAATTGAGAACTAGGAAATGGAGTACGATACCATTAGTTCCTTTTCCAATTTTCTGGTCTCATGTAGAAGACGGGATTCTTCTATAAAGGGAAGTTTGCAGATACCCTTTAGAAGACAACATGTTACAACCAATTTAAAAAAATAAAAGATCAGTAGAGTTGATGGAAAAGCAACGCAAAAGGATCTTTAACAGAACATTAGAAAAATGGTGCATGCGAAGAAAACAAAACCACCAAACCTGCCACGTAAATCTCTTCCCATCCATGTCAATTTCGAAGTCTAAACATGAAGCAATGCTTAGAGTAAAAATTTCTGAAGTGAACTAATCCACTAGATAAAATATAAATGACATAGTAGCATTACCAGAAGGGTAAAAATCAATGATTGTGGAACACTCTTCCATCATAAGTGTCCTATAATCCTTAGGAAGTGCATGAGCGCTACAGAGATGAACGTTTGTTTCATATTCTAGGAAAATGGTTAATTATATAAGAAATACTTGCAAAAAAATAAAAATATAGCTAAAGCTACCTTCTTGGTGGCAGGACAGCCATGAGTGTATCTATAGGTTTAAATGGGGAACCTTTCTGAAATTGTGGTTTGACCTGAGCTAGGCCCTTCATATCAGAGGCAAATGGTCCATAATGAAAAGGATAAAACCTGATAGGATGTTTCAATGATAATTTACTTTATCTTTAGTTGATTATCATAACAATACGGAGTAGCTGTACATCACAGATATGTCTTACCATTTCCACGATGGGGGACCGGAAAAGTAGTATAAAAGAACCCAGAGCAGTCCTTCTGTGTAGCTTTTAACCTAATTGTAAACAGCAAACGGAGTTACAAAGAAACAAAAATTCAAAAGGAAAAAATCTTGTGTACTATATTTTAGTAATTATGTTGGGTTAGTGAAAAAAATGCAGGGGAAACTAGGTTCTCTTGAAACAAACATAAGCTCAAATACCAAAATTGTACAGAACTCATACTCAATCAACCAAAATCAGTGCTTAGTATAATTAAAGATAGCTTAATTGTTCAAAAGAAAATAAAATAGAAGTGGAAAAATGAGAAAGCATGGACAAATTTGCAAACAGTAAATGCAAGATTACGCGACAATATATAGCCAGACATACTACTTCCTTCCTTTTGTTTTCAATCTCCCCTGGGTTTTCAGCAGAAAATTTGCATTTGTAATATCTTTCTTTGAATCCTGTAGCACCCAATCGTACCTGTGTGGATGAATGAGAAAACATATATGTCAGAATGTAAGTTCAGAAGGAAGTATGATATAGGATAATGGAACTTCCAGAAAGGAGTGCTCCATACTTTGTCAGTGCCAAAATCACCATTCCTAAACAGATCAGATTTTTTTCTAATGCTGGCCTTCAATTTTTGCTTGAATTCCTTTGTGTTTTCCACTATCTGCAACATAATGATATAGATAACAAGGAGGGCAAAATATTTAGCCACGTCCAAAAATGAAGAACCACCCTCATCATCCCACCAGAGTAAAATTATGCAGAAGCATCTGAAAGTAAATATCAATTACCCATAGTCCCACACGAAAGAAAAAGAAAACCAAAAAACTATGCAAGAGGTAATAATCCCCTTAGACATGAACAAGGAGCAAAATAGTAACCAAAGATTTAAGATAATACTGGTCAAATTGGACCAAGAAGTCAAAGCATATCTCTTGTACACATACATGGGAAGAGCGTGCATGCATGTCATATACAGGGGGAGAACAGGCGCAGGACCGCGGGTGCATACGCACACGCATGTGTGCATACGAACACGCATGCGTCTGTAAAAGAAAACCAAAAGAACCTCATTCAAAACAGAACAGAACAAAACATACTTCGGAAGATGAAACATTATCCACTGAAACAACTTCAGATCCTTCAATTGCCTCGAAATTAAAGTTTGAACTTGCAGCATCAATGTCTTCCTCTATCTGGAGATGCATGCAATTAACTCTTTATTTCACAATGGTGATTTTAGACAGAGACAAATCTGTCAGCAGTGATACAGTATATGAACATTAAAGTTTGAAACAACGCGCTCACCCAATCATTGTTATAGCAAAGACGTCTGAGTTTACGTTCTCGTATATCTGATCTTTTCTTGAATATTTTCTCTTCAAATGCTCCAATAAGGAGAACAAATTTCTCAACTCTAGATAGTTTGATGTACCCCAACTTCTTGCCATGAACCTGCTTTGTGCAAATGATCATGAACCTGTCTAGCTATATTGATTTTGTTGTGAAGAGAAAAAAAAAAAACAAGATATGGCTAACTTATATTAATATACCTGAATCATATCAACCAAATAACCACCAATATTCTTGAATTCTTTCTTGTAGACTGTCATCAGCAAATCAATTGCACCCTGAGAACAAGTATTTCACAAAAGTTAGTTTTCATGTGAATACTTAGTTTCTCATTACTTGAACCATTTGATAAGTTAGCATAGAACCTCATGAATTTCCAATGTTGGCATGTGGGGTAAAAAATCATTTCCCGCGAAGAAACATATAAAGATGAAATCATCAACGATACGCTCAAGATCAAACTTAAAGTTCTCAGGAGGATCACTGATTTTCATGTCAAGCTCCAGATATTCCCTCAAAATCCAAACATGCAGAAACTGAAAATTGGATGAAGAAAAAGTTCACACAAAGAAGCAGCTACACTACCCTAATGGAAGTTAATAAAATTAAGATACCTGATAAGGCTTTTTCATCATGTGCGCTGTTCTTTTGTCTGATATTGCAGATGAGATTGCCAATTGACTGTTTGCATGTTGCTGCTGGTTTTGGATTAGTAAATCCTATTTCCCAAAAATGACGAGTTAATACAAAAGTTGATAATATTGTGTCAGTTTCCATATATCGTAATGCCAATCCTCATGAGTAGTGTTCAAAACCTCTAACTTGAATTAGTAGTCAATGCTACCAGAAAACTCTAACTAAACCTCTGTTTTATAATTCAATAAATTGTAACATGGGTAGAAGTAATTATCACCCTTGAAAACTAGATGACGCGCAGATATTCATCAAGACCAAATTCCAAGCTGTAACATAGTAAAAAACAGAAACCGAAAAAAAAGAAGAAGAAGAGAATGGAAATTGATAAAACTTGAAAGGTTTGCAAATTCTACCTCTCTTAGTATGGAAAGGTGAACTTCATGTGTTGCCAAAGACAACATTATAAGATCCGCATCCTGTCATGATGCCAATGGTAATGTATGAGAATGTAAAATCAAGAATCGAGACAAAGTGAAAAATAGATGGGCAAAAGGATATATAGGAAATAAATTCTTTATATTTGTATCCCATATAGTCATTTTTTTCATACCAGACCATACAAGCAATGGCGGGTGTTTGGATCATAAGAAGGAACAGTTCGCTGGTGACGTATGAACGACATCACTTTATGTTCTCCTTCCCCAGGAACATTGGCATCAGAAAGTATTACCTAAATGAATAAGCAAGGAAATTAACAAAAGAAAATATAGGAATCAAATTTGGAAGGAGACATAAATATGAGCACCAGTGAACACCCTTGGTGCGATATGCATGCATTATTTATGATTTTATTCAACATCGATTAAAATTTAAAAAGGAACTAATCTGCACTTAATCAGTTCATGTACTTTAAGTACTCGTCATATCAATAGACCAGACCTTGATGTCCCTCCAGCCTGAATCTTGGTTTAAACGTAGATTGATGTAGCTTTGAAGAGCCTTGGATAACTGGTACATGAAATCCGTTCCGGGGGTGATAATATTAGAATCAGAAACTTGGGACTCCTGTTCTAGTAGGATTTTTTTCCCTTCCTTTTCAAATTGCTGTCTTAGTTTCTCTTCTTCAGCCTCCTACATATTATAATTTAAACAACAGTTGGGAACATGAATATGTCTTCATCAAATTAATTCAAAGCATAACACAGAGAAAACTCATGTGAATTTCTGATACACCCACAGCAAGATTCTTGTCCATTGCAGACTTAAAACGCCTGGCGCGCTGTTGATTCATTTTAGCCCTCGGAGCAACTCCATCTACAAGAGAAAATTTTAATTGACATCTACTACAATAGTACATTTGTCTAGATAGCCGGTAGACAAAAAATACAAATTGAAAGTAAAGGTACCTCAAAAAAGTCTAATAATTAACGGCAAGACGTTAAAAACAAACAAATTAGTTCAATTTTCTCACCAATGGCCATGTAGAGTAGTTTCCTTGGTCTAACAATATTGAAAAGCCGATCAATGTATTCGAAAATATTGTTGAAGACATCTGCATAAGTTCTTGGTGGTGCAAGCTGAACACCATATATATAAAATAAGCTCTTAAACATGCAGAGGAAGAACTTCATAACTAAGACATTGATTAGAAAGAAATGAAATAGAACTGTGATCTTACTCCATAACCATCATCATCGCCTTCTTCCGGGTGAAAGCAGGGATGGATAATCCCATTCATGTCTAGAAATAGGTTATCGAACTCTATGCCATTTGGGTTTGGCAAGCTTGCATCTACAAACTGATCCTCTCCCACTTCAATGGCTTTCACCACCACTTTAGGATACTTGTTTACTAACCAACGAAAAAACGACGGAACCCCCATTTATCTCTGAAACAATGCTAAGCTGAAGGGTAGCACAAGAGATGCAGTATATATTTGCTCTTCGGTGAGTTCGGTCACCGATTCTGAGATCAACTTGCTTACTTAGCAAGCTCAGGTACTGTTCATTCAAACATATAAATACTTATTTAGAAGATATAAATTCTCGAAGAAAGTTATAAACGCACACCGCCATTTGATTTAATCCAGTACGAACCATTTTATCGCATTTGTTCCGAGAAATGACTCCTTTCCGCCGATTCCAAGGAATATCAATCTCATGAATCATGCCTGGTGTAGTGGATCGAACTGTTTGAAAGCTCCCCGACATCCTTTCAACCTTTTTATCCTTTCAACCTTTTTAGGCATGGTAAATGACATTACTTAACATCGTTACACGTTACGTTATTAACTCTTTTATGGCATTGGAAGTTGGGGGGGGGGGGGGGGGGGGGGGGGGGGGGGGCGGCGGGCGGGCGGGGTGGGCTGGGTTTGTATTGTATTTAGAGTTCTAAGGTGTTTTGAAGACTTTTTTGGATTTTGAAAAATCTGTGGGTATTCAATATATTCTGATTATTAAGACTTTTAAAGAGTTTTTATAAGTATTAGGGTATTCAATTTGGATTTGTAAAGGGAGAAATTAATTCCATAAAAATCTGAAGGTATCCAAAAAATCTACGAATTCTATAGAATTTATAAAATAATGGACTCTCGTGGATTGTATAGCCTCAGGTATAAATACCAAAGCTCCAAACAAATCCAACGTCTCCACCAAAGATTTCCACTATATTCTTTTTGCAAAGCAGCTCGACATCTAGGTATGTGAAACCTCTTTTCTAGGGTTTCTCCTCTCTCTCGTTCTTTCTTGAAATTTGGATCTCCTCTCTCTCGTTTATGTCATTTTGTTTGCTCTTGAACATATTGCTATTGTATGTATCCGTATTTTTATCATCTATGAATTCTACCATAAGCCCTAGGTTGACTTGAGTAGTATTCTTGTTAGTGTGAAAATAATCAGTTCTTGTTGCTGTGGAAGGATCAATTATTACTACTGTGAAATCATCTATAAATTGCTTGAAACTATGTTGTGAAAACAATCAATTTTTGTTTCTAGGAAAACATGTATGACATTGAAACCTATACTTTTCCTAAAAGCAAATAGGGTAAAGAGAAAAGAAACAAACAATCAGAGATAACTTTAATAAAACAAAGGGAATAACTTCAATAAAGCAGCAAATAAAGTTTATGTTACTATTTTAGATTTATAATAGAAAAAAAAAATCTAGATCTAAAAACATACAAAAAGTAGAAAAAATCTGATACACCAGAAACGTGCATATTGTTTATTAGAGGCACAGGCTTAGCTTAGCTAGCTAGCTACAAGGATTAGACATATAAGTTGTAAAACCCTGGAAATTTGTTATTAAGTCCTAAATGTTTCAGGAATTATTAAGGTGTTCGATAACACGATTTCGTGGTTCGAGGGTGGAGCGGAAAGTATTTCGAATAATTATTCGGTCGAGGGTTGACTTTTTATACATTAGGATTATGTGGAAACTTCCTTCACGAAAGTGGTACAGTGCGTCGATACGAGTTCGTGGACATGTGGAGTGCGAAAGTCAGAGTTCTTTATGGCATTCGGAAGAAGTTTCCATTTTTGAATAAACAGAAACTTTGGGGAATTTTTTAGAAAAAGGTTAAGAACCTAAACTGCTGCAACTACGCCTCGAACTCAGCCCTGGTGGTCTTGACCTGCAGGAATAACCGCTCCACCATAGAATAGTACACCGAGATTGCAAACAACAAACCCGGTAAGTATGTGAAGCACGTATGAGTAAATTCAAGTCAACAGACACAACCAACATGGATAATAATTCGTTAATTCAAGGATAAATCAAAACGATCATATCAACACCACCACTTTAATAGAATCCCATTCTCACGTATAAACCAAAGAAGAACACCATCAAGGTTCTCCGAAAACTACATACTCATGATGCAGTAACATCGTCACCACCATGACGGTATGCACACATAGACTACGCACTCATGGTGCAGTAACCTCGTTACCATCTTGGCGGTGCGCTTGAAACAGACTAGAGCTCTAACTAAATCGTAACCTGTCACCTCAGCCAAGGTTCAACCTACGATATCTCTTAACGACTGTTTGTATTATGCTCTTAGTGAGCATTTTCATAAGTAATTCATTTCATTCGGGTTTTGTAAACACTTGTTGATATAACGTTCGACTTGAATATTTGAATCTTTATTAAGATTATGCTTTTGGATTATTGTTATTGGATTAGATTAAATGGAAAAAATTTCTTTGCAATTTCAGGAAGTTGGATAAGTTATCGCGTTTCGGATTCGAATTTCTTTATTCGAAATTCGGGGCGTGACATAAGTATAGACCACGTCATTAATTTTCATCATGCTGAGTTTTGGTGAGTCTGCTCTGTGTTTGCGCTTTGCTTATTTGGGCCTATAAAGAAATTAGGGGAAAAATGGAAAGAGGGCATCAAAATTAAAACTCAAATTAGCGAAAATACAAATATGGTGAAACAGATATGGGTTTGTTAAAGAATAAAAATTCGCCAAAATAATTTGGAGAAAGACAATGCCAGGGCCGGTCCTGAGATTCAAAAGGCCTGAGGCGAACAATAATTTTTTTTTTTTAAATAAATTTAATGAGAATGACAATAATAACAACAAAAAGAAATATATAAAGTTCATGTTACTATTTATAGATTTATAATATATAAATTCTAGATCTAAAAACATACAAAAAGAAGAAAAAATTTGATACACCAGAAACATGCATACTGTTTTATTCGAGGCACATGTTTAGCTTAGCTAGCTAGCTACGAGGATTAGACATATAAGTATAGACCACGTCATTAATTTTCATCATGCTGAGTTTTGGTGAGTCTACTCCCTGTTTGTGCTTAGCTTATTCGGGCCTACAAAGAAATTAGGAAAAAAAATGGAAAGTAGTCACCAAAATTAAGACTCGAATTAGCAAAAATAAAAATATGGTGAAACAGATATGGGTTTGTTAAAGAATAAAAATTCGCCAAAATAATTAGGAGAAAGACAATGCTAGGGCCTGTCCTGATATTCAAAAGGCCTGAGGTGAACAATTAAATTTTTTTTTTTTGATAAATTTTATGAGAACAACAATAATAACAACAAAAAGAAATATATAAAGGTTATGTTACTATTTATAGATTTATAATAGAAAAAAATTTCTAAATCTAAAAACATACAAAAAGAAGAAAAAATCTGATACACCAAAAACATGCACAGGCTTAGCTTAGCTAGCTAGCTACAAGGATTAGACATATAAGTATAGACCACGTCATTAATTTTTATCGTGCTGAGTTTTGGTGAGTCTGTTTGGTGTTCGTGCTTAGCTTATTCGGGTCTACAAAGAAATTAGGGAAAAAAATGGAAAGAGGGCATCAAAATTAAGACTTGAATTAGCAAAAATAAAAATATGGAATAAATAATTTGGAGAAACACAATGCCGGGGCCGTTCCTGAGATTCAAAAGGCCTGAGGCGAACAATTAATTTTTTTTTATAAATGTTATGAGAATAAAAATAAGGGAGAATTTCAGAAATGATCACTCATTTGACACTTTGGTCACTCAATTTTCAAATATATCATTTTGGTCACTCAACTATTACTTTCTCAATCACTTTAGTCAGTTCTTCCAATCATTCCAATTCAGACTTCTCAATTTTCCATGATTGGTTGGACAAGAATATAATTGATATTGTGACAAATAAAGTTTTTTTAATGAAAAAAATTAACCAGAGTGACTAAAGTGAATAATAGAGTTAAAGTTTAGTGACCAAAGTGATATATTAAAAAAGTGAGTGACCAAAGTGTCGAATAGGTAAAAGTTGAGTGACCATTTGTGATATTCTCCCTAAAACTAATAACAACAAAAATGTTGTAGAGAAACAGAAATTGAGAGTAATTTACTGTGTATTCTCATTGATAATAGAGGCCTCTTTATATAGAGAATTACAATGCATATAATCCAAATTGTACAAGGAAAGTAATCGTACATTGAATAGGAATCTAGATCCTTCTAATGTGACTCTATTACCACTAGGTCAAGTAACCTAGAGTTTGGGCTAAACACAAAATAGAGATTTACTTAAGTACTCCCCCTCATGTTGCCCAAATGCGGTGCTTCTCTCGTTGCTTCGCTAAAAACCTTGCCGAGTAACAAAAACCCAGTGGGACAAAAATAACCTCGGTCGAAGGGGAGAAAGAGCACAATACACCCTTCACGTTTCGAGACCATACATGTAGACATCTCCCCCTAATGTCTGCATCTCCCCCTGATGACAACGGTCATGGAGTTTGGATAACTTCCGCAAATGATGCTACCAACATGTTTCTCGAAAGTGGAATTTAGGCAATGACTTAGTTCACACTGTCCTCATATCGAACCTAGTTCACTTTGATTTTAAGGAGCGTCTATTGTTGCTAATTATCCTTGGTGTTGTCGCTTTTGGTAGCCTTGCTTTATTTGTTCAAAACAAGCAGCATTATCCTAAATGCTTGTAGGCTCATCGGTGGTAAACTTCAAACCATAATTTTTTGAACATTCATGATTATGGATCAAATCCATATACATTCACGAACCTGTAATAACCGCAATTTTCATTTTAATTTCATGTAATTGTGTGGAACGAATATTGTGCATTTGCACGAATAGTACTTGAAATAATTCATTTTTAGAATTATCGAAGTTCTGAAATATTTTGTTTTAAAAAAAAGCTCGAAATGTTCGATTCAAGAAATCGACTTTTTATACGTGTGAAATTTGGGAAACCTTCCTTCAAGAAAGTCGTAGAACTCGCAGATACGAGTCTCTGCATATGCGGAACATAAAGATCGGATTTTTTATGAATTAGTTATCGCATTTAGAAGAAATTTTCAAAACGGGTATAAAAAAAAAACACTAATTTTTTTTTGGAAGGTTTCCATTTTCAACTGGCCTCCTATTTTTGGAAACCATTGTTCATCTCTCTCTCTCCCCCGCGTCCGAACCCAGCTGAAAACAGAGCACATGCTCTCCGGTCTCTCTCTCGCTCCACTGGCTATCAATCGAAGTCGGACCACTGCTCGTAGCTTCGTCTCGACCTTGCGCAGCTGCCAGGGGTAGCCTTGCAACGTGGCACTGCCGGCAGCGGCGGCGACGAGCTCCGTTCAGTTTAGGCCCGATTTAGTTCCAATCGAGATATCTCGAGCTACCGGCCACCAATCCTTTCCAAACTCCATCCACGAGCTCACCTCAACTTCTTGAAGCTTCCAGAAGTGTCCTTGCACAGCGGGGTTGTGCGTGGTGGCCGCTGGAAGCCAGCCCCGATCTAAATCGAAACCGAGCTATCAATCCTGATATATCGAGCTGTAGGACATTGTTTTGAGTGATTCTTGAACTAGTGAGCTTGCCTTGAGTTGCTGAATAAATCTCCAGAAGGAATCGAAGCGAGTGGTTGAAGTTTTTATGTGGATCGGAGCACCTGCCAGATTCTGGAATTTTTCCGGCCACCGTAGCTTCTAAGGTAGATTTCGATCCGTTCCAGATGTTTTTTGATATCATGCCCTTAGAGCTTTTTGATAAGCATGATGAGATGAAGAAAAGCAGCCCAGCCCCGACACCATTGGCGGTGGTCGGCGGCGGCTCTGCCACTAACTCCGGTATCCCTTTCCGGCCACTTCTGGGTGTCAAAAATATAGTTTCTATATATTTTTAGATTCTACATTTCAATTTGATCATTTCGACATATTATACGCATTTTTTGGATATCGTATGATTTAGTTATGAATTTTTAGATTTTGATCTATTTCTATCGTTAGATTTGTGATCTGTGAAGTTAGAACCTTCCGATTAACTGGTAGTTTTGATATGTTGATCATATGACTGTCCCAGTGGCTTTGTCTGGTCATGGGTGAAGATCCGACCGTTGGATCTTCGTATAATTGCAAAACAGTGATTAGGGAGGCGATTCGTGAGAATCTGTCCGTCAGACTTTCGTATAATTTAGAATCTGATCGTAGAATGGTAGTTTAAGTATGTTTTGGAAGTATTTGCTAAAATCAAGTCACATTTAATTAGGTGATTGACGGTTTTTAGTTGGGTGAGCGGGTTCGGTGTGATTTGTGTTAAAGTTGAAGACGCAGCGGGAGTATTGAGGTGAGTAAAACTCACGTGGTTCATATTACGAACTGAGTACTTTTAATTAATTTATTTTGTCGTAATTGTGTGAAAAATATTTATGGAATAAATATTTGTTTTAAAAATCGCATGGACTTGATCAACTACGGTCCATAAGTAAAATGAATTTTAATTATACAAATGAATTTCACTATTTTCTTGTGTGAACTATAGATGGTATTAGTGGTCATCCCTGAGTGGATGATTACATATATATATATATATTTACGTGGAATTTATATATATTGGTTGGTGTGTTGTTGAATGATGATATGATTGAGTTGGAATGATGACTTCGTGTTATATTTCGAATGCTTAATTTCATAATAATATTGTGTATCTTGGATTGGTTGATTTCATTGTGTGAAACATATTATTGTGCTCGATTATGGATTTAGGGTCGACGTAGTGACTGGTATGGGGGAATCAGACGCTCTAATCCTAGGTGGATGATGGGTTACGATTGGTTAAGTAAGTTGGATGCCACAACCCTTATCGGGTAATGGGGCTAGATTGAGTACGAGTATCGGACGTTCTAAATATATATATATATATATATATATATTGATGAACTACGATAATAATAAATATGTCGGATGTCATAACCTAGACCAGATGACGGGCTACGATTCAGTTAGAGCTCTAGTCTGTCAGATACCGTATTTTTATAAATACGATTTCTGGGTTTTGAGAAGAAATATGTGAGTTTAGATCCCGCGTTGAATTGTTGATTTGGTGATTGATTGTTGAGATTGTGGTTTCTTTGTGGATATTGAAAATGTTGGGTGTTAACTTTGGTGAAAAGGATTATGATTTAATAAAACAACCGTTCTTTTTTATTTACTCATACGAGCTTTCAAAAAGCTTACCGGGTTTTGTGTTGTTGCAATCCCAGTACACTATTCAATGGTGTAGCGGATATTCCTGCAGGTCAGGATAATCAGGGAGGCGACCGTGCTGTTTAGGAGTTACAACATTTATTTGATTTCATTTACGTTGTGAGGTTGTTATGCTCATTTAGAGCTTTACAATTTTATTTGTGAGTTTTAGTTGTAATAATTAACCGAGGCTAAATTCAGGATTTGAAATTCAATTCGTGTGGTGTGGTTGTTAAGAAAAAAAATTCAGGATAATATTTGTTGAGTTGTAGTAATTCATGTTTCGGATTTTGAATTTATTATTCGAAAATTCGGGGCGTGACAGAACCACATCGTGAAGAGCAATAATCTCAGCATGGTTCGAAGATATAGTGACTAGGGTCTATTCTGTAGACTTCCAAGATATCACGGCCTTTACTTATGGTGAACACTTAACCAGTTTAGCAATGACCTTTGTGTGGGTCAGAGGGATACCCAACAACAGCAAAACCTTCCAAAACACTTATGTCATTTTGGGGTGGGGATAGAAAACACAAGCCAGCGTTGGCGGCGTTTCTGGTATGTGATGGGTTCGAATCCATCATCTTTTTGTAGGGATAGAGCAAGCCCATATCAATCGTACATATCAAGTATCGAAAGATATCTTTTACACCAATCTAATGGCATCGCGTCGGCACAGAGCTATATCTAGCTAACAAGTTCACAATATATGAGATGTCCGGTCTTGTGTATTGAGCTAAGTACAATAATGCGCCTATTATACTTAACTAGGGCATCTCTACCCCTAGTGCATCTTCGTCATCATCCTTCGAACAAAGAGGATCATTTTTAGGATCAAGACTACGGACGATCATGGGGGTGTTTGAAGGCTTGACCTTGTCAAAATGCCTAGGCATCTATCAACACGATGCTCAAGTTCCAAACTGAGACATAATCGTGTTCTCCTAAAATCCTTCATCTCAAAATCGGATTTCAAGTCTTCAGCGATTTCCCTTAACTGTTTAAGTTCTTCCGATGAAGATCATGTCCAACATGAACCGCGATAGAATCCGAAACTTGTTATGGAAACATGCGAGCATATCCCTTCCCAATCAAGTAGTCACTTTAGTGAGCATTTCAACCTTATTGCAAACGCGCTCCGTGTTCTAGAGCCACTTGACTTGGATAAGTGAAGTTCACCATGAATCTTCATGTACATTCCGTATCTAGATCTCATAGAGATACGTAGTGACCACATTTCTAACCTGTATGATCAATTATTCGGAAACTACAAAACTGACAGGGTAGTGGAGTGCAATGACATCCATTACAAGAGAATGTCTCATCGTAGTCGATTCCAGGACGTTTTATGAGAAGCCTTGCACCATAAGGTGAGATTACCATATCTTTTTCTCATCATGCTTTCTAATGAAGACCCATTAGTCAATAGGTTTTATGTTAGGAGGTGTTGGCATCACTGGCTCAAATAACCTCCCTCTTTGTTAGAGAATCCATCTTAACCTAGATCACATCTTTCCATTTAGGCCAAATTTCTCTACGTTGGCATTCATTCATCAATGGAGCATGGTTCGATATCATCGGATTCAACAAACTCATGCACAATGAAATGCGCAACTACGTCATCAATTACGATGGAGTTTCTATCCCATGTCTCATGTACATTAGTGTAATTTTCATAGAGCTCTATATTCTCAGGAATAGGTTCTGACGTTGAGGCGTCTCCCAACAATAACCATAAACTGGAAGATTCTAATGAGACGGATTTTGAGTCTTGATGATCAAAGGATTAGAATGTGCCAAAGTATCCTTCGAAACCATGGGCCTCCCACGCATCCTAGTTGGGGTCATGGCCTGTAATGCCAGAGTGCCACTCTCTTTGGCATTGGCACCCTGCCTACCTCTATATAGGGTGATGCTACGTCCTTTCATAGGGACGTACTTCCTTGCAGGCATATTTGCAGCAGATGTGTGATCAACATGAGGCATTAACAGGGATCAACATGAGGCATGGTGGGGACAGATCACGACAATTCTTGTCATTTCTGCTGAACATTAGTGTTCTTATCTCCCTTTAATGACAGGAAGACTATCTCATCAAAGTGACATCTGCAAATCTAGCGATAAGGAGATCGCCTTGCAAGGGCATTAAGTGGCAGACGATTGTTGGAGTTTCAAATCCAACGGAGTTGCCCATTCGTCTGTTAGGACCCATTATAGTAAGTTGTGGCTGGGAAATTGGCTCATAAATAGCTCACTCAAATGTGCGTAAGTACGAAATACTTGTACCCAGTCACTAGCTGTAACGTAGAGATAGATTGCGTGGCGGTAGGTCATAGACGAACTAGCATAGCTGCATGCAATATTCCATCACACCAAGAGGATATAAGGAGGGTGATGCGCATTACCAATGTCCTGACTACCATCGTAGTCATTTACCGCGAGACCATTTGGGTGTATACATGGAAATGTTATGTCCAACATCAGTCCCATTGCAATAACCATCGAAAGTCTTCGATGTAAACTCTCTAGCATAGTCAAATCCAATTGACTAAATAGGATGATCCGGGGAGCCCGTTGTCATATGATATGTACTAGGAGTATAGCATAAGCAGGATTTACATATGGACAATAGCACAACACATGACCAGTGTGTTTGCGTGTCAACCAACATCATGAGATATTTAAACGTCTGCAAGTTGGTTGAATTAGTCCATAGAATCCCCACAGATTCTATGTAAGAACAGAATGAATATTTTCATATCCTTTGCATAGGACGGTCTCAGTCCTAATTTCCCTAAGGAACGGGCTTTGTAAAACGAGCAAAAGGCCTTAGAATCAACCAATGAGGATTTGGTTGGGCCTGAGCGCCTCAAACCCTCTTTGAAGCAAAGTTGGTGATTGCATGATCACCTAGGGCACCATCATCATGATGGACGCCATCCATAAAGGGACTATGCCAGCCCTTTTTTCGTAGACGGTGGTGGCTTTGGAGGCAGCGGCGGTGGTCACACTTAGTCCAGGAATCCACTTTTGATTCACGCTTCGTTTCGCTCAAAAGAAAGGATGTCCATGTGAAGCCTTTTGTAGATGGATCATTATATCATGACTAGGATGACATATCCTGTCGTGATAAAGCCAATATGTGTCTAAATCTAAGAGATCTTCTCTCATAACTTTTATTGGATTAATAACTCGAATAGTGACATAGAGACCATTAGAGAGACACATAACATTCCCTAAGATGCGCCTTTGTTCGCAATCGTTACAGGTATTGCAAAAGAACATATGGAATCCTTTAGCTATTCATAGGTGTGATTTGCCCTGGGAGTATAGAGAGTTTTTGTGACAGTAATCAAGGTGCCGTTTGGCAAGGGAACTTGGGCTATTCCATGTCCTTGAATTAATACTGATGGCCCAGCCATCGTAGTCACAAAGTCATATGCTCAGAATCAAAATAGCGTCATAATGAAAATAACTTGAAATTTTATTCATAAGCCAACGAGGTTACATCATTGTCTCTTTGACCAAAGAAAACCTAATCTAAAATGCTAGCTAATGCAGAACAATAGTAGTCGTTTAACTTCTTTTGGTAATTCCAAAATAAATATGACCAGGTGAGTAGAGAGATGTCGGTGGAGGAATGTTCGCTTAAGTACCACTAATCTCAGAACCTTCCTAGACATCACACTTAATTTGGGTGAGCCTACTTTGAAGAAAGACTAAACCATTGGCATTTACTGCAAAAATATATGGCAATTGCCAATTACATCTCTTGGCAAAATAAAGACTTAAACAGAATTGGCGATCTATTGATCCTAACCAAATTTGTAGTCTTCAACCCTTCACTCTAGATCATCTTCTTGATCTTCTTGTTCCACATAGTGAGCTTCTCTTGCTTCACAATATGTTTCGTAGGTAGTAACAATTTCTTCACGAGCTTTACAAATGTGTGCCTAATGATCGGATACTCCACATCGAGAACATGCATCTCTTTGCCCAGAATCCATTGATTGAGGTGGTTTGAAAGCGTCATTTAGATGGCTCTTAGTGTTGGTGGCGCCACTAACATGGCCAGGGGCGTTGCCTCCCTCTCTCTTTCCACGTTGACCTCTTCAGTTCCTTATTCGTCTATTTTGGCGGTTACCTTCCCAAGTAGAGTGATTATATGGACCAGAACGTCCAGATGTATCCCTAAGATTAGGGTTTCACTCTTGGCGCCCTTTATTAAGGGCGTTACTATAATTGGCCTCCGGAATATGCTATGTTCCCACAGATCTCAAATTATAGTTCTTTAGAAGGATGTTATCACGCTTTTTAGTGACATTCAGAGCTCCAATGAGCTCATGAAACCTTGTGATCCGTCTTGCAATAATATCGATTCGATAGTTCTTAGCAACCATCAATGCAGAGATAGGGAAGGTAGAGAAAGTCTTCTCAACCAACATCGCATCTGTGATCTCTTTACCACAGAATTCCATTAAGGATTTAATGCAAAGTGTTTTCGAGTTGTAGTGAAGAACTGACTTGAAATCACAGAAGCGGAAGCTATGCTATCTCACTTCTAGGTCAGGAAGCAGAGAATCACGGACATTGCCAAATCTTTCTTCAAGTGAGACCCACAGCCTTCTAGGGTCTTCTTCTTTCATACACTCATACTGGAGCAAATCAACTATATGATGAGTCATTAGGATGATGGCTTTCACCTTATTTGCCTCTAAGGCTGCTCTATTTGCTTCCAAAGCTTGAGCTTGCTCAATAGTTAGCACATCCTGGCTAGGCTAGAGAATCGTATGCAGGATTCCATCGGCCTTGAGATGCTGGCGGACATCACGAACCCACCTGTGATATCCAGAACCAGTTGCTCCCAGTGGAGCGAAGTCTAGTTTGTTCAGGTTACACATCTTGAAAGAGAACAAGGAAAAAGGGTTAGTTTCGGAGCAGACAAAGCTACCACGAAAACAATAGAAATTTCTGTGGGTAGTCGCTTCCAAGAAATTATGAATTTCCGAGCATAGTCGCTTCCAAGAAATCCAATTCCGTATCTAGATCCCATAGAGTTATATAGTGACCATATTTCTAAGCTGCTTGATCAGTTATATGACCAAGCTCTGTGCAATAACGTCCGCAAGTTGGTTGAATTAGTCCACATTTCGGAGAGTCTGTTGTTGTTGATTATTCTTGGTGTTGTCACTTTTGATGTAACCTTGCTTCATTTGTCCAAAGTAAGCAGCATTATCCTTATAAATGCTCGTAGGCTCATCTGTGGTAGACTTCAAATCACAATTGCTTCGAACATGCATAATTATGGATCCAATCCATATACATTCATGAACCACATCGTGAAGAGCAATATTCTCTGCATTGTTCGAAGGTGTAGGCGTGTTTTGATGTGTGTGGTTGACCGTTTTCTTCTCAACAAACTCTAAGTTTGGAGGACTCTACAAGCTCCAAGCTCGGAGTAAGCTTGAACCCCCACAGTTTGGCTTTTGGTTTATCCTATGAAGAAGAAAGGGGGGTAGAAGAATGGAGGTTGCAAGTCCCCGAGGAAAAAGAAGAGAAATTGGAAAACTCTAAAAAACAGGAACTTTTAAAACATACCTCAGGTAGAGCTTAAGAAAAACCAGGCCGTTTTCTCCTTTGAAAAATTGGGCCGTCTTCTTCCCCCCCTTTTTTTTCTCTGCCTTTGACCAACTTTGGGCCACGAGGCCCTTTTTTTCCTCGTTTTTTCTTCTTCTTCTCCCACCCGTGGCTGCTTCCTTTTTCTCTGTTTTTTTTTTTTCCTTCTGGGCATGCCCTTCTTTTCTTTTCTTCCTTCTTCTTCCTCTTTTCTTCTTTTCTGGGCCGCAGGCCTCCTTCTTTTATTTGCTGGGCCGCGCCTTCTCTTTCTTTCTTTTAGGCTGCTTCTTGCCTTGGGCTCAGCTGGAGAAGGACTGAGCCTCAATTTCTAACAGTTCACGGATGTGGCGGTTTTCAAGCCGGTCAGGCTACTTTCCGACTGGTTTCGGTCGATTTTTCTTCAGTTCCCAATTTCTGGATCTAGGACGCCGGTGGTGACGAAATATTTTGACAGAATTTGTACTGGAAGGATTCAAACCGGGCATGAAACTTCTTTTTCTTCTGGGGTCCGGTTCAGTGTTTTTCCAGCCTGTTCCGGTGACGCCGCCAACGGTTCTGGGCTCCTGAGATCGAGAGCTTCAAGATGTGCGGCGGGGGTCGAAAGGGTTTCAAGGTTTTGTATTCGGATTTAGGGTTTTGGCTATTAGGTTTTAGGGTTAAGGCGTCGTGCTGATGAGGTATTGTAGAGAAACTGAAATTAAGAGGAATTTATTGTGTATTCTCATTGATAATAGGGGCATTTTTATATAGAGGATTACAATGCATAGAATCCAAATTGTACAAGGAAAGTAATCGTACATTGAATAGGAATCTAGATCCTTTTAATGTAACTCTATTACCACTAGGTCAAGTAACCTAAAGTTTGGGCTAAACACCAAATAGAGATTTACTTAAACAAAAAAGAAATATAAAAAGTTTAGGGATAAATTATGTTCAATCCCTGTATTTTGCCTCCAACATCTTTTCTGTCCCTGACATTCTAATTTAACCCAAAAAACTCCCTGACCTCACAATTTCCCTCCAATTAGTCCATTCTGTTAACTTTCCGTCCAAATTCTCTGTTAAGTCGATGACGTGACAATTTCTTCCATGCCAACTCAGCTCAATAATGATGAAATATCCAATCTAGCCCTGTGTTCTTTTATTCCCTTTTTTTTTCTTCTTTTTAATTTGTTTTATTCCCTTTTTTTCTACTTCTTCTTCTTCGCACCCGAATTAATCACCATAACCACCACTGAGCTCTCTCTCCATACCCAACCACCAATCCCATTGCAATCAACATCAAGCCTATATGCCTTCATACCTTCATGAAATTACCCCTTACGGTCTCAGGAAAACCCACTTCATCACATTAGATTTACTGGGCCTGATATGGAAATACAGTGGAGAATGAACCACTCTTTTATTCTTACGGAACTGTGCTCGTCATCTAACTTCGGTGGCTAAAAACTCCATCTTCTATTGCTCAGATATTCACTACTTCTTCATAAAAGTTGTTTAAAATCGAGTCTTCTAAACAGTATTCAAATGTCATGAAAATCCGACGGTTGAATCTTCCAAAATCAAGGTAAAACCGATGACTGTTCATACAAAATTCTGCTTTGAGATGAATTGACTCCGTTTCATATTTGTAGGTACAAGTTTTGACAACTTGGTATATTGCCATTCCTATACAAAACAGTGAAGTATCTTCCAAGCTGATCCAAGAGAATCTCAAGTAATTGCATCTATGCATACATGGTAGATTAGTGGTTGGTCTAGGAGAGTATCTTTGGGGTTTAATATTCTTTATTTAAAGATATTTTTCTGTTGGACAAATTGTGTAATTGATTTCCTAAATATTTTAGGATTTGGTGTCTTTAATTATTTATCTTTAACACAATAGATTGTTTCCTTGTAAAAGTGGTATTAGGGTAGAAATCTGTTTGTTTGTGTTGGGGGACGACACCTATTCATATATATTGAAAAAGAGGGATGATAATAGGTAGAAAAAAAAAATTAGTTTGGAGGTCTTGCATGCTTGAGATTGATTTTATCATAAGAGTCAAAGGCACTTGTTCCACGCATAAGTGTCTTGGTCTTGTTTTTCATATGCATAAATTCTCTTGAGATTAGTAGAGAAGCTGTGAAGAAAGGAGAGCCATATTTGGCGATCTTTCAAGTGAAGAAGGAGTTCAAGACGGAGGACAAACTTCGTATTAGTTTTGTCTAGTCATTGTAGCCGAGCTAGTGCTATTCAAGTTTCTAAAGAACATATCCTTCATCATAAGTTAATTCTTATTTTGGGTTCTCAAGAGTAAGAGCCCCGCAGTGTTTTTAATTTCATATTTGAGGTTTCACTGCATAACCAAAATCTGGTGTTCTGTTTGTTAATTTTGGCTAATGCTGCCCAATAAGGATTGATTCGTGCATTGCAATCCCTTTTTTCCAAAAAACACATTCTGTCCTTGTATTTTCACTTGGTATCAGAGCAGGTTCTAAAGCTATTTAGTTGATTCGTGGTGAAGGATGGAACGTAAATATAACAGAGCCTTCAGCCTTTGTTTGACGGTGAAGATTACTCATAATGGAAGATCATGATGAGGGTATTCCTCTACTCTCAGGATGAAAATATGTGGAATATAGTTGAGACTGGATGGGAACACCCCACTAAGGCTGAAGACGCAAAGGAAATATAAGGGACATCTACAAGAGTTCTTAAGCCTAGGAAGGAATGGACAGAAGATGAGGTTCGGAATAGAAGTTGTGATTTCAAGGCACAGAATTCCTTATACACAGCTTTATCCAAGAAGGAGAGGGTGAGAGTCAGCCATTATGACACGGCTAAATAAGCATGAGATCTTCTTCATGTCACTTATGAAGGAAATGAAAAGGTTAGAGGTCAGAAACTTCAGAGTCTTGTTTTGGAGTTTCAGAACATGCAAATGGGGGAGGATGAATCAATATATGACTTTCTTGCTCGTCTTATGAATGTGACAAGTTAGTGTCACAGTCTTGGTGATCCTTTTGAAGAGCATCGGATTGTCAAGAAAATACTTAGGTCTCTTTCATCAAAGTTTCAATCCAAACAGATAGCTATAGAGGAGACTCAAGACCTGGACACCTATTCTCTTGACGAACTTATAGGTAATCTCAAAACCTTTTAGATGAGGATCAAGCCTTAGAAAAAGGTAAAAAATATTGCTTTCTCTTCTGTTAAAAAGAAAGATGATGTTGATGATGATTATATGGATTTATCATTGTTGACAAAAGAGTTCAAAAAATTTCTGAAAAACAAAAACACCTTTGGAAACTCTTCGAAAATTTTTGCTACCAAACCAAAATGCTTTGAGTGTGGTGGAGTTAGACATCATGTTGCCGATTGTGGCAACAACAAGTATAATTCACGTAGTAACAGGGCTTTGAAGACCACATGGAGTGATAGTGATGAAGAGTCTCAATCAGATGGTGAAGAGGTAAATCTTGCTCTTACTTCCTCTCTTAATATTGATTTATCCGATGATTTTGACTTGGAAGATGATACTCTTGATGAAGAAACAAATGAAAAGTGTAAGCAATTGTATAATGCTTCAAAAATTGTTCTTCGAAAAAATTACAAACTTGAAAAAGAAGTTGAATCATTGAGAGTGGAAAAAGAAAAGATTGAGCAAAAATTTGAAACTTCTTTAAAAGAATGGGATGAAGAACGTACTAACCTTGTTTGTAAGATTAAAGTTTTGCAGGGTGATCTCAAGTCTAAGGATTGGGATAAGGAACATGGTGATCTTATTAACAGAATTAAAGTTTTGCAGGTTGAAGTCAAGGCTCAGTCCACTCTAAATGTTTCACTAACCCTTGAAAATGAGAAATTGCAGGATGAGCTACTCAAAGTCAAGTAAAGCTTCAACAAGTTCACTATAGGGTCTAAAAAGGTCTCCAAGATGATGGGCTTTGGTAAAACTCATGGCAACAAAGAAGGGTTAGGTTATGAAGGTGAGTCTTGCAAGCGTTTAACCTTTGTTCAAAGTGTGGAATGTGAAAGTTCAATAGATCAGTCATAAGCTTCAAATAACAATGATTCTGGTCCCAAGTTGCCCAAAAGATCATAGGCAAATTTAGCCCTTCAAACCCATCAAAAAGGTGCTCAGGTAAGTTCTGACAGTCACAAGTCTGTGTGTCAGCCCAGGTACGTTTATAACTCTAAAAGCTTTATTCCCACTTGCCATTATTGTAGAAAATTGGGACACATACGTTCTAGGTGTAATATACTTTACAGGGTCACTCAAAATCAGAGAAAAGCATAAAAAATTAGCCCAACTGCATCCCTGCAAGCTGAGCTGAAAGAGCATCTGAAGTTGATTAGCAGGATTGCAGAGCATATTGTAATCCCCAAAGAGCAGAAGTTAAAGCAGAAGCAAATCTGGATTAAAAAAGGTTCAAATAATCCTTTTTCTACTCATACAGATAATCTTAGTAATATGCTTGAGCTTGCTTCTGTTCCTACTGAACACAAATTGGCTAATTCGTTTACTAGGTCATTAGACATAACTAAATTTGAATCACTTAGAAGCACTGTTGGTGGATGCTCTAAGTATTGATACTCTCACTTCGCTTGATCCATTTTACAAGCATTCATGATGGATGTCTTCATGATAGTATAGGTGCATATTCTTTACGTTTCTGCATTGTTAGATTCAGTTTCTGGAAATTCAGGATTGAAATGGTGGTTTGTATCTCCGAGTGTCTGGCAAATTATTTTGAACTTAGATTGAGAAGGGCCGTACTCTTTTCCTTAAATCTATGTGCAATGAGGTGCCTAGCAAGTTTTTAATTTGCTCTTGCGTCACTTTGTAATTGTGAGCTTGAACAACATATTCTCTATCACCTTAAATCCTCACATGCACACATACTCTAAGTGGTGGTAAGTCATATTTGTTGGTTGGCCTGTTCTTAATACTCTTGTACGGAAAATTTCCTTATTTTTGCTGTTCTTTATTAAAAAAAAAAAAAGATTTTTGGAGCATGGCCAGGCTATTCCCAAAGTAAACAGGCCTCAGTCGTGACGAACGATATGAGGATTAGGAAGAAACGGTAATGGTTTGGTCACCCCGGTGAATTGTGAGACTATTGACTCGAGTAGATGTGCTCTTTGGGATGTCTTTGTTACATCTAGTACCCTAAAGTCATCTGACTTGAGAGCTGCTAGCATAATACTCATTACATGGGTCTTAGTCTTCTTGAGCAAAAATGTTATTTTGTGTGAAAGGCCAAAAGGAAAATTCAAAATCATGCCCACACGGTGTTGTAAGGGGGGATATAGTTTATATGCTTAAATTTGTTTCGTATGTGAGCCTTGCTTTTCAGGTTTCCACAAATATTACACACCCCATCTTGAGATATGTTCACTTTTCACAACAAGAGGTATAGAATACTCGATCACCCTTTATCTTACCTTGTGATTGTCGGAATCAATTCACTTGTGTGAACTTATTTTGTTGCACTCTCGTTTATGGTTAAGTGGTATTGCTCTTGTTGGAAAAGCTATGCGAATTAAATCTGTTTTTAGCATTTGGATACAACCCACTCATTGTGTGTTTGCATTTCATTCTTGCATCTCTCATCACATGATCACACTTAAAGGGAGTATTAATACTTGGACTATCTTCCTCTGATTGATTTGACTTGGGCTTGTGTCTACTATATGCACCATCTATTTGTGATCCTCCTTCTACATCGCTTTCGCTACGTAAGTTACCTTTGTCATTCCTATTAAAAAAGGAGGAGAAATTAGATGTGTGACTGTGATAACGTTATTCTATCTTATGCATTTTACCAATGTGTTATAAGTGTTTCAGGAAAAGTATGGATTATGATTCTCTCCTCCTGTACTTGTTGAGAGGGGGGGTGTTTGCGTTGATTGGATGTGTTTTGTATAGGAATGCCAAATGAGGAGATTGTAGGCACAAGTTTTGACCAACTTGGTATATTGGCATTCCCATACAAAACGGTGAAGTATCTTCCAAGCTGATCCAAGAGAATCTCAGGTAATTGCATCCATGCATACATGGTAGATTAGTGGTTGGGCTAGGAAAGTATCTTTGGGGTTTAATATTCTTGATTTAAAGATATTTTTCTATGGGACAAATTGTGTAATTGATTTCCTAAATATTTTAGGATTTGGCGTCTTTAATTATTTATTTTTAACACAAAAGATTGTTTCCTTGTAGAAGAGGTATTAGGGTAGAAATCTGTTTGTTTGTGTTGGGGGACGACACCTATTCATATATATTGAAAAAGAGGGATGATCATAGGTAGAAAAAAAAAATAGTTTGGAGCTCTTGCATGCTTGAGATTGATTTTATCATAAGAGTCAAAGGCACTTGTTTCATGCTAAAGTGTCTTGATCTTGTTTTTCATATGCATAAATTCTCTTGAGATTAGTAGAGAAGCTGTGAAGGAAAGAGAGTGATATTTGGCAATCGTTCAAGTGAAGAAGGAGTTCAAGACGGAAGACAAACTTCGTATTAGTTTTGTCTAATCATTGTAGCCGAGCTAGTGCTATTCAAGTTTGTAAAGAACATATCCTTCGTCATAAGTTAATTCTTATTTTGGGTTCTCAAGAGTAAGAGTCCCGCAGTGTTTTTAATCTCATATTTGAAGTTTTCACTGTGTAACCAAAATCTGATGTTCTATTTGTTAATTTTAGCTTCTGCTACCCAGTAAGGATCGATCCGTGCATTGCAATCCCCGTTTTCCAGAAAACACATTTTGTCCTTGTATTTTCAGTATTTACATATCCTATTTCCTTTCAAATACAGTCCCTCTTCGAAATGGGTTGAGTTTCGCTCTTGATATTGAATTCAATTCATGAAGTACCCATTTCAATCTTGAGCAAGTTGAAGCAATCGAGGAGAGAGAGAGAGAGAGAGAGAGAGAGAGAGAGAGAGAGAGAGAGAGAGAGAGAAAAGGAGGCAAAAGGACAACATATGCAATCTTGGTACCCCACCCAGCCCAACACCGACGCCACCCAATGCCCGCCGTAACCCGCCTATCAGTTCTGGGTATTTGAGTTTTTGTAAGGTTTTGCTGGGTGACGTATTTTGATTCAAAATCTCATTTGGGTATTTGAATTTTTGTAAGGCCTTCTATCTGATCTTATTTATTTGTGTTTTTGGTTTATGTTTTATAGTTTAATTGAGAGTGTGATTTGGTTTGGGTATGTAATTGAATTGATGTTTGAAATCTTAAAGCTTTTAAATTCTTTCACTAATTCTACTTATATGAGTGTACATATAATGTGAAATTTAGAAGCAAATCCCCCTTTCTCGGTGGTGATATAGTGGTAGTAGGCAAGTGGCGGTGGTTTTTTGGGTGTGAAGAAGAAGAAACTCAGAAAATAGGAAGAAAAGGAAAAGAATAAAAAAAAAATTAAAAAAAGGGAGAAAAATATGCAGGGCTATATTAGGCATTTCACTTGTATATAGTTGAATTGGCGTGGAATGAATTGCCACATCAGCAAATTAATGGATCATTTGGACGGTGGGGATCTATTGGAGAGAAATTGAGATATCAAAAAGTTTTTGAATGAAATTGGAATGTCAGGGACTGAAATGATGTTGAAGACAAATTATAAGGACTAAACAAATTTCAACCCTAAAGTTTATGTTACTATTTGTAGATTTATAATAGAAAAAAAAATCTATATTTAAAAACATACAAAAAGAAGAAAAAATCTGATACACAGATCTAAAAAAGGCCTTAAAAACATATGAAAAAATAAGGGAGGTAACAAAAAAAAAAACCTGACAGGGGCCTTATCAGGATTCGAACCACAGTTGGAGAGATCAATAATTGTCAGCCTACCACCACACTGATGCAAATATACATGATTTATGTGCAAAGTTTATAAATATATATATGAACTATATCAAAACTCAGATTTCCCCCGCCTCAGGCTGGCTCTGGACAAATCAAAAGGCTTGAATTCCGAACATACAAAAGTACACGTTCTAGTGTCTTGTTGGAGTTCATGTACTAATTTGATGACTTCAAAAGTTTAAAGTATAACAATCTACTACACTACTACTGATAAATACTTTTTATGATTTCCTGGAGTCATGTCTATCACAATAAATTTATGTGTAATTCTTAGCATTCGCACCACATTGATAAATTTTATTGAACTATAGAAGAATGCAACGATAAGATGCAAAAATACATACATAAAGAAAATAAACAGTATGAAAGGAACCGATGCACAAAATGTATCGAAAATAAAGGAAAATTAAAGGAGCAATACCAGCAGCGTCTAAAAGCAGAGCTAATTTTACAGTACAGATTTCAACCATGTAGCGAATTGAATAGCTGTAGTTTGACTACCCATGCAAATTCAATGCACAAAATGACAAAAGTCAATTTGGCCTAGACCAGAGGGCAATCTTCCACCCAAAAATTGAAGCTGGCCAAGATTTTCAAAATATGGGTGTGTTTGCATACGATCTTTCACAAACAAATACCATAGACATGGGTCTTAAATACAATACCAGTAATGCACAGGAACCCCAACCCAATCTAGCAAGTGATAAACAGCCCACCAAAGATAGTGGGCAGCAGTCCAGGCCTAAACCCTACTAGGATCCCAGATCTGGACCCATTTGCAAAATTCGCCCGTATCCCAGATCTGGATCCTTCTACATAGCAGCCAGCTCGATCCTTGACTGCCAGCCCAACACCGAAGCCGGTTCGATCTCTGATCACTAGCCTACCAGCAGCATGGAGAATTCGAAGAAAAAGATTGAACCAACCTGGATAAACAAAACTAGAATCCAATATCACAGGATCCCACAATCCCTAAACAGCCAAGCTCGAAGAGGATACCCAGTCGTTATCACCATCAAACATAACACACTGCCCTCGTATGACCCAATCACCAGATCCACGGTCACCGGGTCTATGTGAAACATCACCTGCGCTGACAGACAACAGCAATGCCATCTCTCAGCCTTCGGAATCCATAATAACATCCTCTGAAGACCATGATTGGCAGAGAGAAACACCACTGAAAGACGTCAACGATGCCCATCCTCGAAACAAGATCACCATCGTCAATCGTCCTTGAAATTGCAGATAACCGCCACCGTCAATCGCACAGCATCGGTATTGTGGAGAGCAACTAGAGCAGCTTGGTATAGGCTGAAACCAGATAGTGACTCCATGAAGATGGAGCATGTACAGGAACGACAAACCAAAGAGGCCGCTGATTCCCAAACCCTAGCAGAGCTAGGTCGGGTGCTCTTGATTTTCTTAAATTGATATAGCTACACCACATTGATAAATATACTTTCACTTTATAATTTCATGATCTTTAAAGTATTGGATACATCATAAATCATAAAATGATAAAGTAAAAATATGTTAATCACAGCAGGGTGAACATGCAAGCAAGAGTGAAATTATTATTGAGGCTCCACCTGTCTTTTATGTATTACACACATCTTATACATAAGACTATCTCCTAAAGTATATCAAGGGGTTTGCTTTTCAAAAAATTGGTCTCACAAAAGAACCTTGTTTAGCCCAAATATAATTTTTGGCTTTATTTTTACGCAAGAATGAAAGATTTACAAGACAAAATCTCTAAAACAATTAAACCAAATGGAAGTATCCCTATTAGAATGGCCAAAGCTAGCTAACTCATCAGCATCAAAATTAGCCTCTCTAAACTTGATGTGTTTATTTTATATATTTAGTGTTATTCCTAAATATAGAGATACATCTCTCTCTCTCTCTCTCTCTCTCTCTCTCAGCCGAGATTAGCTCCTCAGTGCTATTATAGGCCACTAAAGCAAAATCCTGACTTAACACGCCTACAATCTTGAGATTTTACAACGTGACATTAATTGTACATATTGTAAGTGTATTCAAACACTCAACCTTGTATATGTTGTGCAAATCTTGCAGTTACACAATAATATTTCTGTTTCTTTTTTTTTTTTTAGGGCTCTTGGCTTGGCCAAAGAAATGCCCACTTACTTCACTAAAAAGATTATGTGCCCACTTACCCCATTTTAAGATAAAAAGACAAGTTTGTCTTCCAAATAATTAAAAGTCATTAGAGACTTTGCTGGAATCCGTCGCCGGTCGGCCGACTCCGATCACCGATCACTGGTTACCAAAGGTTACCGGATGTCCCTAAAGAGATCTTCGGAGATCTTATAGGTCACTGGAGAAGTCATCGAAGACTTCCATTACCCCCAATAAAAACCAGTAATTTTTATTCAGGGGCAATAAAAGTTTATTGGGTTTTGTCATGGGGGACAATAAAAGTTTATTAGTTATTATTGGGGCGAAATAAAACCGGACGCAGAACTCCAGTCACCGGAGGTCCTCAAAGACGCCGTCGAAAACCTTATAGGTCACCAGAGAGGTCGCTGGAGATTTTTATTACCTCCAATAAAACCCAATAAATTTTTATTGGGGAGCAATAAAAGTTTATCGAGTATTATTGGGAGGGGGACAATAAAACTGGACGTCGAAGGTTGCAGGAGGTCCTCAAAAAGGTTGTCGGAGATCTTTTAAGTCACCGGAGATGTTGTCGGAGACTTTTATTACCCCCCCCCCCAATAAACCAGAGAGGTCGCCGGAGACTTTTATTACCCCCAATAAAACCCAATAAATTTTTATTATGGAGCAATAAAAGTTTATCGAGTATTATTGGGCGGCAATAAACCGGACGCCAGACTCCCGTTACAGGTCGCTGGAAGTTGCAAGAGGTCCCCAAAAAAGTCGTTGGGGATCTTATAAGTCACCGAAGATGTTGCCAGAGACTTTCATTACCCCCAATAAACCAAAAGAGATCGCGGGACACTTTTATTACCCCCAATAAAACCCAATAAATTTTTATTGGGTGGCAATAAAAGTTTATCGATTATTTGGAGGGCAATAAAACCGGACGCTGGACTCCTGTCACAGGTCGTCGGAGGTTCAAGACGTGTCCAAAAATGTCATCGGAGATCTTATAAGTCACCGTAGATGTTGCCGGAGATTTTTATTACCCCCTAATAAAAATTTATTTGGTTTTATTGGGGGGTAATAAAAGTTTATTAGATATTATTGTGGGCAATGAAACTGGACGCCAGAGTCATATCACCGGTCCAGACGTCCCCAAAGAGATCGTCAGAGACTTTTACTACCTCCCAATAAAACCGGACGCTAGATTACAGCGGTAGGTGAATGAAGTTTGGCGAAGTTTTCGATGACTTTTCTCTCTCTAAGTGACAAAGAGAGAGAGGGAAAAAAATTTCCAAAAAAAAAAAAATAATTGGATATGAGGGCAAAAAATTTTAATTTATTGGATAAGTGGATCATCTTATAAAATGTTTGGATAAGTGTAGCTCAAATTTAAACAAATGGACATTTTTTTTTATCAAACTAAAATTTTATATTAATATATTGTATTTAGAAGTTGACTGCAATTACAATACCAAGTGATTATATCCACGAAGACAACCGCTAATAAATTAAAACTATGCATCCTCACTCGAAATATGAGATTAACATGGCAATGGAATCAACGATGAGAACAAGATTGAGCAACTAACCAAATAAAATTAAGCAAAATTAGCAATAGCTAGGACGTGTGATCACAACTGCAAACTGCTAAATGAGCCATCCCAAGATATGCCAATCACATCTAAACAGGTAAATACTAAACCACACATCCTTAAATCGACTAGGGACTGGGTCTTATTGTAACAAATTAACTACCTAAATACATATGCCCATTGGAATCCAAGACTACAACCCTGACTCGAAGGAGTGTGAACTTAGTAGATTGAAACTTGCACGAAATAAAGTAGGTTGAACTTAGACGACTAAAGAGCAAGTCATTTGCATGTCAAATTGCCAACACGAATGAACAGGCAAATTTATTTGGTGAGTAATATTCACATGGTTATTGGTGACCAAGGATTTTGTGGTCACTTACCGTAAGATTTAATATCAAGGATTGAGATGATTAAAAGAATAAATTTAAAGTGTTTTAATCTCAACCCTTGAAATTAAATCCAAGAGTGAGTGACTACAAAATCATTGATCACTTGGTGATCGTGTGATCATCGCTGTAGACTTGTTATATATAATCTGCAGACACAATGTGAGATCTCAGAATTTCAGTTTCCTACTTTTGAAAGGAAAATTTCATTTCGAGCTATTTTTAGTCGAATTTCTATTATTTCTAAACTATTTATAATTTTTGAAAATTATTTAAATTTTTGGTTCGCCAAAATTTATCTTTCAAGCCGGTAGGATTAAACTAGACGTCGTTACGAATTTTCGGAAGATTTTTCAGACTCCCAAACTATCTATGATTTTTGGATGGTGGAATTATCCAGAAATTTAATTAAAAATAGAATTTAGAGGAGGCTAAATCCGGAGCGGCTGAATCTGGAGCCCCCGCCGACCCGGATACTCGCTACGGAGACCCGGCCCTTTCTCCGTCATCTGGATGTCTCCACCGGTGGTGCTGGCTTCGTCTTGATATCGCTGGCATCATGGGGGTCTTCGTTTGTCAAGTCGTCAAGTGAGGAAGGAGAATAGAAGGAGAGAAGGTGGTGGCCTTTTCCGATCGGGTTTTCCGATTCCAACCATGTCACGGCATCTCACCGGTGCCGGCAGCTTCGTCTCGAGGTCAGGAATCTTTCTCTGGTCTTCCTTTGTCCAAACAATGACCGGTGATTGAAAAACGAAGTCCGAAAGCTACAGTTAGATTTCCTTGTTTTTCCGGCGGCTCCAGCCATGAACGGCGGCTACTTATTGAGCTCAACATGTTGGTGTACTTAGTTTTCAATTTCAGTTCATGTTTCAAGATTTGCAGTTTGGAGTTCCGGCCTTTATTCGGCAAGTATGATATCAGAATTTCTCCTCTCATTGAGCTCTATCTGTTTGTGTAATTGATTTTCAGAATTAGTTGGGTTAAGAATTGGAATTTTGGGGTTTGTACGACCAAGATGAGTTTACTGGGCATGGTGGTGATTTGGTTTTCCTTAGCTTAGTTTCAGTTATAATTCGTCTCTTTGGACATATTTTGATGCTTGTACAGATAGAAATCATATTATTGTGAAGTTTGGAGTGAAAATCCCAGAACAGAGATATAAGGTATTGTGTTAAGAAGCTATGTTCTTGAAAACTTGCTGATCTTCGTTTGTGTTGATTGATGAGAACAGGAAGGTATTGGTATGGTGTTAGAGTTGTGTGAGAACGAGGGAAAGCTGCTAAGTTCTAAATATATGATTGCTTAGCAGAAACTGCAAAATTGTGTGGAAGACTAGAGTTGAGTTATCAAAGTTATACTTGATATTGTTGGTATGAATTTCGGGACAATTGTGAAACTTGTGAGAATCCTAGAAATTGGTATTGGAGTTATGGAGCAATCGTTCAGGCTATACTGGTCGTAGAGATCAAACCGGATTGCGTATGGGTGTCCAGAGTAATTTATGAAGCCTTTTAGGAAAATATGTTTTCGAACTATCAACGGTTATTTGATTAACGTTATATTGAAAGTCGATATAAAGTTATTTGAATAATATGTTCAAGGAGAAGTTTGGAAGAGGCTTAATATATTAGTTTCTTAAGGAAGAAGAAATTAATGTATCGAACAATGAACACAAGCAGCAGTTGGTATATTGGGTGTCCTTAGTAATTTGTAGGACTTGCACCGATTTGGAAAATAAGGTAGTTCTTAGGTTTTGAGCAATAGATATTGTTTTGAAGTACTTAGCTAACTGTCATTGATTAAAGATTCAATACGAGGATTGAATGATTATAGGCAATCCCAGAAGCAGAAGGATACATATTTCAGAATGCGAGTCGCAGTGTTACCAATTTTGAGTATCGATGCAATTAAAGTTTAGATTTCCAGGTAGGGTTTCTCGGGGAACCTTTTCTGTTAAATTGATAAATAGTATTATATGCAAATCGATGAATTGTTTGATATTGCTTGACTTAACTCTCGGATGTTATCGTTTTGTATAAAAACATTTGTAGTCGATGAGTTACTTATTGAATGTAATCGCTTTCGTTATAAGCCTGTGTTGGATATCATATTACTAGCATTAATTGATATTCAAATTGGCATACATAATGCATGGAGAGGCATTGAGAGAGTGCATTCGAAAGTGGTGTATGTGGAAAGATTTGAGGGATGTTAATATCCCAATGAGATTGAAAGTAATGAATCCTTTTATGTAGTTGAGTTTGGCATCATGAGGCGTTCAAGATCTATGATCAACCCATAAGTGCACATTGAGGGAAAGTATGCCCTTTCAACAAAGAGTGTTGATAAAACAATCTCATCGGGTTTTTGGTCTAAAGATCATGAGCAAACAAGATGACTAACAAAAGGGATACGTGGATTGAGTTCTTATGGATTGTGATGGGTTGTTAGATCATATATTCGAAACATCTAGAGCTACCCCAGGTTGGTGACACGCTCAAAGCAAGCGCGTAATTTAACCCTGCAAAATGTAGTTGTCAGTATAGAATAAGTAGGGATCGTTCAAGTCAGGGATTGAGGGTACACCTGTAATTGCATAAACAAAAAAAGAATTATTATTTACAAAAACAAAACAAATAATAGAAATATATACAAGTAAACACAAATAGGGGGTTTTAGGATTTTTAAATTAAAAATTAAAAAGAAACAAAAATAAAAATGTAAAATGCATATACAATGGTGGAACGCTAGGAAAGAAGATCAAAACCACAATCATATGCATGAAATCCAATTATAATCTCTATAGTTGCTTATCTATATCATGAGAAAGAAGTTGACCATGTGAAACATTAATAAGCAAACGATTTCCCATTTTTTACTTTCCTTCAAAATATTTAATCTAAGTGAAAGCATCTAAATTAAACATATTGAATATGCAATCATAGTCTGGAAAGCTAGCTACTCAAGAACACATTCAACGCATGAAGAACAAAGAAAGGATGTCAACCAAAGTGCACAACCTAGTATGAGAAAACTTATATATTTGCAATTCTCCTTAATTGATTTCGACTTTTGTCTAAAGCATTTACTACTTATGAATCAGGTTCACAAAACTATTAGGTGAATTGTTTACCTAAATCTAGCTCCAATTACATGCATATATCCTAAGTTGACCACCAAAGAACATAAACATGCAAAAATTTTATGTAATCCAAAATCAATTAAGTAATCTCACATAAGCAACATAAAAATCAACATATAGAATTCGCAACTTTATTTCAAAACATATAAACGGGCTTTAAACTTTTCCCATAACGTCATGTTAACTAGAATTCATAACTCTACGAATCAAACAAAGGAGTTTAAAAGAAAGTAAATGAAATACACCGTGAAAGATGAATGACAAAGCCTTGAGACAAAGAATTTGAAGATCCTTGAAAGCAAGCAATCTTCTAGGGACTACACAAGTGTGGATGGCGGCTAGGATCTTGATGTATTGCATGACTTCTTCTCCTCCTTAGTTGAGACGCAAAGCTTCTGAAGACTAGAGAATGAAGAGAATTTTTTGTGTTTAGAATTATGGGAGAAGTGGTTATGTGAAGTGGTGAGAAGGGTCCCAATGATGCTCCTATTTATAGGAGGATGGCAACTTAATCTCCAAGCCTTCAAGTTTCTTCTTTTTATTTTCCTTGGATTTATCTGCTTGCGCCACATAGCTCCAACCAATCAAATAATTCCACGTCAGCCTTGCTATGTCATCCAACCATTGAGAAGCCTCTAATTTAGCACCTTGATTTAGGGAGATTATTTTTGCATTAATTACATGATTATTTTCTTATTTATCTCCTCAGTTTTGGCCAAGGATGGAGTGTAGAAATCAAGAAATGTATCTGAACCTGTTTTCAGCCTTCCTGAATATTGTAAATCCCTTAAAACTCTCTATGATAACTTCAAAAACGTCACTTTCCAGAATCCCTTGAATATCTCACGGCAAAAATACTTATTTCACTTAGAATTCTTTCCTTTTGTATCCAAGAAACCCTAGTATACTTAGGTCTCTTTATTTGCCGCAATATCCCAAGTTTTCTAGAACATTCTTAAGCTATCTTGAAACCACATAGTCTCCTAGTGCTCTGAAGTTTCCTAGCCCCATCAGGACTCCTCCTGTCTTCAGAACTCCTAGTCAAAGAAGGACTCTTCATATGAAACGTCCTTGAACCTTCCAGAATCTTCTTTTCCTTTCCTAGTTCAACTGGGTTTCCTTGTGTCATTAGGATTCCTTCTTTGACTAGTTTCCTAGTCGGACCAGGATTTCCTGGTTGGACCAGGAAAACTTCATTTCTTCATTTCAGTTCATTTCTGCATCCTTGTGCCTTGCCTTTCTCATCTCCAACGTCTCACATCCTTCTCATGTGTCTTTAAGCTCATTTCCTTGTCATTTTCTCCAATATACCTAGAAAATAGAAACTAAATTAAAAATGATTAAGTAAAGGAAATAACTAGGCAAAATATGGGGAGTTAAATATTAAAATGTGTCATTAAAATGCTTATATCAGTTGGTTAAATACACAGTATGAGACGTGTAGGCTCTCTTAAGTGAAGCTCATTTGACATACATGCATCAATTGTTATCATTTATAAATTGTTTGTTGATAACTTGATTGCTTTACATAGTTAAGAATAACCTAAAGAAATTGGGCCCTACTGAGCAAAAGCTCACCCCTATAGATTTTGACTTTGTTCAAGACGTTCGACACGTTTATCAAGAGGACTAAGCAAGACGTTAATACTATTCACGAGACTCCGAAAGGATTATAGAAGACGAGAGCGAGTTAGATTCGAGAGCGAGATGTAATTTCTCTTTATTTGAGTCTTGTTATTTTAAATGTTACATTGTCAACGATTTCTGAAAATGTATTTGGTATTGTTTTTAATTTCGTTTTACTTTTCTATCATTGACACCTTAGATTGAGCATTGGGTACCAAATCTCACATCCACCTGGTTCGGGGCGTCACATACAATCCATTAAAAATACTTTAAATTTAGGGCAAATTTCATTTTATTACCTTCCTAATATTTACACATTAAATCATTTGTACCCCTGCACTTTTAATTTCATCATGCGTGCCCTATACTTACCAAATCTATTATGTGATGTATTTTGAAATTGTAGTCACATACGATATAATTTTGCATGTCACATTAGTGAATCGTCATCATATAAGAGAGCTCATTAGAGCCACATTTTCAATTTACAAAATGTTTGACAAAAAAAATTAATTATTGGACATGGTTGATTAAATTGGAGACTACATGGGTACATGAGACGAAATTAAAAGTGTAGGACCACAATTGATTTAACATGTAAATGTTAGGGATGTAAAATGAAGTTAGCTCTTATATTTATGATGAAATTGTATTTTAAGTCCAAAATTCATCCACTATGTTGGATGCAATCCACACAAATCTTTTTGGTTAATTGCGGTCTAGTAATTCACCTGTCATATTGGAATTAGTGCATTAATTTTTATAAACTTAATTCTTCTTATCTTCTATATGGATTAAGCACCCAACAATCCCAACGTTTCTTTCTTTTTCCTATTGAATCATCTCTTTCTTCCTTTGCTTCTTCCATGGCTATCTTTCTTGCAACAACTGTTTTTCTTTTGTTTTTAATTTCCACCATTTCCCACCCTTGATAGGGCTCTAACACATGCCCTCCCAAATAGAAAGCCATTGTCTTAATTACCACCCCACCAAACACATACACACATCTTTCTTCCAACACATGCTTCTCATTTCTTTGTTTCTTTCTTCTTATCTCATATATCTTTGGTGTGACTTCTCATTTCTTAGTTCATTTTTATGTCTTACTAATCTAACTTCTTCAGTTCGTATCTACCTTTATTATAGACTTGGTAAGGAGTTTTTGTGTACCTTTAATATAGAATCGATTATGATGTTAGTCAATATTCTTCCTACAATTTGATTAGACATTTTTATTTTACATTTATATGCCTTATTTGTAGGTAAGATCTCGCAAGTTTTAAAAAAATCAAGTTTCTGTGTATCTCTATATCTGAGGTTACATTTGTCTTTATATTTAGGACTTCAACATCTTCGATGGGCCAGCTTGAGAACTTTTGCACTGTATGTTATTTCAAGATTTCATACAAAATTTTCAGTTAAGTCACTAAAATGTCTTAAATGGATCAGAATGTGGGGTGGGCTTTCAATAAGGACCATTAAAATGGGGACTTCATGAAGACTTTCTAATCAACCATTATGAGACATATTTTTCGAACACACTTCAGCAAATCAACCGTCAGATATTTTTAGATATTCATGAGTAGATCACTTATGCAAATTTTCATCTTAATTGAAAATCACTAAGGCATTCATCCAATCGTGGTTTATCGTTTATTAATATGAAAGGTTCAAATTTGAACGATTTATCGTTTATTAGCATATCTAAACATTTAACGGTTGATTTGCTAAAACGTAATCGAAAAGTAGGCCTCACAACCAATGGCGTAGCTAGAATTTTTTTCTGGGAGGGTCAAAATATAAATAGCTATTACTATATCTAATAACATATAAAATTCTAGCTTTTGATTCAGAGAAGTGCATGCATCTTACAACATATCATAGAAGATTGAATCAGTGGTTAGCTTGTCAACCTCTACCAGTGTCGAAAAGAAATAAAAGAAAATGGCTGAACATGTAGAAGGAACATAAAAGTAAAATATAAGTTTTTTGATTGAAGGCTAGGGTTTAGAAAATAAAGGGATTAAATGGGCTTTGCCATTTTCTGTATTTATGTTTTTATAAGTAGAAGCTCTCCTTGAAAAGGTAAACCCTTATATGGTGAAAATAATTTATTAAATTAAACTTGACACGACCTATTTATTAAACAAGTTAGGCAAATCATTGCGACACATTAATAAATAAATTGCATTTGAGCTTGAGTTTGTCTATTATGACATATTTAATTCACAGATATATGATATGGGTGGGTAGAATTTGAGGAAAACAAAAAACCAAAAAATCCACTACAACCAAATCAAAAAGGCAATACCCTGGAGTTTGCTTAGGCTGTCAAAAGGGTGGCTAGGTGGGCGGGTTTGTTAAAATTGAGTTAAGACTAGACTAACTTAGAGGTTCAATTCTTTGGAAAAAAAAAAAAAAAAAAAATATATATATATATATATATATATATATATATATATATAAGTTAACCACTACAAAGTGCATTATCAATGCCCACTGAAGAAAATAGAGAAATTATATGGAAACTGTCAATTATGGGTTCTGATCAAAGGAGAAATTCTTCTATCCTACCGTAGAACTATATAGGAGTGCCAAATGGTATGACAACCCAATCAACTGTCGCCACGTGGAATTTTTTAAACAACTCATATCAGGTAAATTAGCCCTGCATTTAACAAAAGAATAAAACCAAAATGACGTGAAAAAAAAAATGTTCTGCCTTCCATTAGCTAACTATCGTTATGTGCAATGTTTTTCTCGTTTATTAGATCACCAAAGAAACCCTAAACAATCCATAATTCCAATGCCGTCGCTTCTCTCATAGCCCAAAGAGTTCACAGCTAATTCCTCTACAAAAATTACAGTTTCACCCTCCAACAATGAATGAAGATGGAGCCAAAGATCATAATCAAGGTAAACAAAGCCTTTCAGTTAAGTTATTTTAAGTCTCATATGATTACATCGATCATGCACGTACTCTGATTCATCTGAATTCTTGAATATATAACCTCATTATAATATTTTATAAGTTGGAGAAGTTGGGTGCTTTTGTGAAATTGAAGAACGAGAAGATTAGAAGGGGTTTGACGAGAGAGTGCTGGAGGTGAGGAAAGCGACCAAGGTTGTGAAAGGCTGAGGAGAGAGATGTCGTTTCAGCTCTACCTTGAGGGTTACGTTTTACTGTTTTTCCTTTTGGGTTGTTTTGGTTTCCTGTCCTTTTTTTTCTTTCTTTTTTTGACTTTTGCTCTGTTTCTGCTTCTTCTTCTTTGGTTGTACGTAATGGTTCTATTGTCATAAATTGTATGACGCTTCGTACTTCATAGTGGTGGTGCGTGATAAGGGAGCTTTAGTGGGTGTGGGTGTGGATCGGGGAAGGCTAAGAAGCTTCTTGATGGGATTCAAAAGCCTGCTACTAAATTCACAGAGATATATATATATATATATATATATATATATATATATATTGGCTTCTTATATACATGTGTAATCGATTCAAAAGCCTGCTGCTTGCTACTAAATTCACATACATATATTGGCTTCCTATATACATGTGTAATCACACATAATCATGCATGTTGCTACTATCGGAAGGATTCACCATGTTAACGTGGTGCGACTTATAGGCTTCTGTGTTGACCGTTCAAACCGTGCACTTGTTTATGATTTCATGTCAAATGGTTCTCTTGAAAAGTACATTTTTTCTCAGCAAGGTGCTATCTCCTTAAGCTGTGAGAAAATATTTGAGATTGCAGTTGGAGTGGCTCGTGGAATCCAATATCTCCATCAAGGATGTGACATGCAAATTTTGCATTTTGACCTCAAGCCTCACAACATTCTTCTTGACGAGAATTTTACTGCTAAGGTTTCTGATTTGGGATTAGCAAGGCTATACCCATTGGATAACAGCATTGTGTCTTTGACTGCAGCAAGAGGAACCATAGGATACATGGCTCCAGAGTTATTCTACAAAAACATTGGAGGTGTATCATACAAAGCGGATGTATATAGTTTTGGAATGTTAATGTAGGAAATGGCAGGTAGAAGGAAGAACTTGAATGCAGCCATAGATCATTCAAGCGAATTTAGCCAAATCTACTTTCCTACGTGGGTTGCAATTGAATCAAGGAAAGGAGATCGAAATAGGAGATGCCACGGAAGATGAAATGAAAATCATAAAGAAGATTATCATAGTGGCATTGTGGTGCATACAAATGAAACCTATTGAACGCCCTTCAATGAGCAAGGTAGTAGAAATGCTTGAAGGAGAAATTGAGAGCCTCCAAATACCTCCAAAGCCTTTCTTATATCCACAGGAAATACCAGTCGATGATGTTGAGGACAATTTAAGTACTACAAGTGCATCAAGAATGACAGAATCTACAGAGATCAATTTGAGTGCAGATGCAAATTAAATGAATTTATATTTGTCAATATGTGGATGTAAGGGCCATGAAACTTCTCTATAAATTGATAGCATAAAAACATTTTTAGTTTGTTTTAATGTATGAATACAACTATATATAACTTTGATTGCTGTCTTGATATGCAAATACAATGTCTCAAAGTATGAGAAATAAGACTTATTTGGTTCATTTCTTTGTGAACTATGATAGTTTCAGGTTTTCAACACAATTTGCCATTTCTTGATATGCTTGAAAATGGGTTCACCTGAAGGAGTAATACTTTGCACAGGCAATTTTGGCTTGGAGATCCAATTACAGGGAAGTGGTGATTTTGAGTAAGCTCGTAACTTCGTAAGTTACAAAGTTTAGTATGAGAATCAATTCCTCATAAGATGTGTTTTGAGGTATCAAAATATCGATGGTGTTTTAGGTTTTATTGCCGTACGGCTGTCCTAAGCCTTTTAATGCCATAGAATATTTTGCAAAGATTCAGAGACAGATAACCGTATCTAATTTCAACCGAAGTCCTGGAAACTTGACATTAGAAACACAAAGAAGCATACTTGACAGTGTAATTGCTTTGAAAGAGCAGTTCTACTTGCAGCAGTCAACGTTGGCTTATGAGTATCCAAGACTCCAAAGTCTAGTTCCATAGTCTGCTTCTGAATTGAAATCTTATAGTGAACATGAGAGCATAGAGGTAAAAACTGGAAAAACAAGGTAACAACCAACTAAAGAGAGATTGCTTTTCACAAACCCGTTCCATTTCCACAATTTCGGGCAGAACGAATAGGATAGCAAAGTTGGGGTCTTCTCATATACGGCTGGTCCCCGACTTCCCATTTATCAAGAATGGGATGAACTCAGGTATGGTCTTCTCAACCAATTTTCAGAGTACATTCGTCTTTTATCTCACTTTTCAATAATAAAAACAAAGTTGATATCAGAAATGGTCCTCAAACTGATACCCGGACTACAAAATTGATCAATTATGTACTCAAGCTTAAAGGACTGTTCTCTCTTACGTTTTATTTATCTGTTGAATTGTGATTCTTCGCAATTGGGCAACACAGATTGTTCTTGTGGATGCTGTTGAGGGCAACCACATTGCCAGAGAACTGCTCGAAGCGTTCATTGGCCCATTGCACCCGGGAGACAGCTTAAATCCGTTGGAGCTTGCAGATGAGTTGACCCAGAATATTTTGTGGTTAAAGAGCTTGGGAATGAAAGATACCAGTCTCAAAGTTTGGTATCTTCACGCAGACCATTATGAGAACCTTTTCATATACTCAAGTCCATTTACCAAATGTCGATTTCGAATGAATAAGATTAGCATTTAACTGGTTCATGAGCATCAAAGGGTCCCTTAGTAAACCCCGCTTATCCCCGTCTCTATATAAGAGGGCAATGAACAGCTTATGTATGAGCATTTGCGGAATGGTAGATCATCAATAATTGATTTCATGCTCCAGTCCAAGATTAGCCAGGGCGTCTGCCGCTCAATTTTCTGGACTGGCTAGCTCAAAAGTTCTCTCCCTTTCTTTCAAGTCTATGGGAGTAAACGTGAAAATCTTAACAAATGGCAAAACGGCAAGGAAGCCGCCCAAGAAAAACAATCTATGATTTTTGCCACAGCAGATCGATATTAGTTTAGTAAAGTACTCATCTTTCTTCTTGTATACATAAATATACACGTCTAGCTTTGTTTTTTTGTAACCAATCTCATCCTAAGGAAAACTACTCTGGTTGGACAGACTAATAGCCAAGCCGAAACGAATCAAACATAGAAGTTCATACAGGTATTTCCACTTGGTGGTTGAACAGCTATGTATCTAATTTCTACTATCCAGACTCCATAACAGACTGACCTTTCCAGTTTCAACATCTAGACGTTAAGAATCAAACAACACTAAAAGGCTGAGAAGAAGTAATATGAGTTCCACCATTAGCACCCCCAGTGAGTTGTCAAACTCGACACGACACAGAAGCTATACTTGAATTCAGATACTGCTCGCAATCAGCAGTTAACAGGGAACACTAATCGTCAACACACAAGAAGGTTAGGCAAGACCAAATGACTCATTAAGCAAATAAATGAGAGTTAGCTTGATGAGGATTTCTAGGATACTTAGGCAGGACTAGCTACTCTCTTGGTTACGAGGATAAACTCTGCACCCAACACCCAAAGTCCCGAGTTCCCCACGGCAAGTTATATTTGGAGGATAACTAGAGAATGCTTACTCAAAAACAGTCCACAACTGCCCTATTCTTCTTTCCCAATGATCGGCATCATTCATATTGGGTTATAAAGAGTTAAAAACTACATAGATTATAACAAAATAACTCTTTCAAACATGAATCAAACCAGAAACAACCGAAAGTCCATACTGCTATCAGATCCATAAGTCGGGTCACTAACCATTAAAAATATCACATTCCTTGATCCTAAACTAATAACAATCAGAATAATAAGGTCAGAAATATCAAATTACTGAACAGAACAAACAAAAGAATTGAAGTTAAACCCTATACAGCAATTGAACCTAACCCCATCAATCTCAAGCTACTAATCTCATTAGTAAAAACTCATGCTCCTATAACCATACATATCAATATCAATAGCCCCATTTCGAAACCGTGAGAATTGGAGAAATGTACGAACTCAAGTGAGATATAAAACCAGTCAACAGACTGCATCACTCACTCAGACAGCAACGCCGCAATCTCTACCTCCGCCGGTCATCGTCCCGGTCCCATTCTTCGAAATCGTAACCGGCACGTCACGGCACAGCACCCTCAGCAGCCGCCGCCTCAGCCTCCACCCGCCTTTCCGGAACTGAACCCTAGCCAGCAGCTTGATATCGAAACTCACCGCCCCACGCGCCGCCCTGTCCGCGTCGATCCCACTCGCCACCCTCTCGCCGACGAACGAGTTCGCCGCCGAGAAAGTCGCGTTCACGGCGCTGCGGACTCTCTTCCCCTGCCGGAACGGCGGGATTTGGGTCTCGGAAATGAAGCCGGAGCGGTAGAAGACGGAGGAGCCGATCTCGTCGTACTCGATGGTCATCTTCTTGTTGGGGTTGAAGACGTCAAAGCCGACGGACCAGGTGCCGGAGAGGGACTGGCGGGAGGAGGAGACGTTGAGGTTGGTGACGGTGAACGAGTCGACTCGGAAGTCGGGGATCTTCGGGCGGAGGATGAGCCAGATCATGAGGAGGAGGGAGCCGATGATGACGAAGAGGAAGACCATGGCGATGACGAAACGGCGGAGGAAGGCGCCGCGTGCGATATACGCGTTGTAGGGGCCGCCGCGCTGGTAGACTGGGTAGTTGGGGTAGGCGCCGTTGGGCTGGCCGTTGGCAGGGTAGGGCTGGGAGTAGGGCGGGGCTGGGTAGCCGGTGACGGGCCGAGAAGGGTCTGCCATTTTAGGGTTTGTGTCTGTGATTTGGGGGATTTGGGATTGGGTTTGGGTTTAAAAGCCAAAGAGAGTAAAAAGGAAGTGTGGGTTTTATAAAGGAAAATTAATCAAGAGGGTTTAGTGAAGAATCTGGGGGTGAAGAAAAAGCTTAATCAACTTTACTCTTTTGATTTCTACTGAAATTCGTATTTTCCGGAAATGTTGAGATGATACCGACGGTGCCGTCGTGCCTCTGCGGGAATATGACGCGTAGAAGGCGGAATCTTCCAGCTAAAAGGGACTATTTAGCAATCAGGACAAAAGTCTCGTCCGTTTCAACAAATTTGACCTGAGTCCTTGAAAATGGACTATTTACTCCTTTTTTCTTTTTTCTTCTTTGTTTTTTTAAACAAATGGAGTATTATGGCAAATACCTTCCAAATGAAAGAGACGTTTTTTCCTTTTTTGTTTGGTATGGGAAAGGGACAATTGGTGTGCAAACGACTAGGAAAATTCTCAAAAACTAATTTTCTTTTTTTTAGTCGGTGACAAAACTAGCTTTGTTTCGGAGCTCTCAAGGAGTTTGTGCCTTGGCAATGAAGGTTTCACACTAAGAAACAACAAAAGTTAAGTGCTTTATTTTATTATTTTTCGGATTGAAAAAAACGCCTAATATTAAATTTTTTTTTTCACATTAAGAAACAACAAAAGTTAATTGCTTTTTATTTTTATGTTTTTTCATGTCCGAGCCCGTATAATCTTCTTCAACATCTTTTTCTTGGTTTGAAAGAGCAGATTTAAGGTTTGCTTGGTCCGCGGATTCTTTTTGCCCTTTATTTCATTTTTTTAATTCAAGAGATTTTTTTTCATTGGAGGATATTGATATAAAAGGATCTTTTTGTTTATTTCCAGGGATGTTTTTGTTTTCAATATCAGTAGAGTTTTCATTTATATTAGAATCTAAAAGAACCAATTTTAAGTGTTTTATTTCATTATTTTCGGATTGAAAGAAACATTTAATATTAATTTTTTTTTCACATTAAGAACAGGTGATACAAAGGTGGACTAGCTCTATTCATTAGTAGACAAGCTTATTCTGATCTTGAGTTAGTCTACAACTATAGAAAACTGGTCTGCACTTATAAAGAAATTGTTTATATTTAATATATCGATACATTTATGTAACGTATAATTTATCATGAATAAAATATAATTACAAAATAAAGCCTGAGCTACAAAATCTACCAACTATGATCACCGAGATCAAATTATAGACCAAGTGGGATCTTATATTTATAGATTTGTTGGCGGAATTGGAGTGAAACACTGAATCAAAGTGTGCGACGGAGGCTCTGGTGTAAATTTTTGTAATTGGCTAGACTTCTTTCTGTGCAAGAAGATCACAACAAATTTAACCCAGAGCCCTTGAAAATGGACTATTTACTCCTTGTTTTTCAAACAAATGGAGTATTATGGCAAATATCCCCAACTGAAGGAGACCTTTTCTTTTTTTCTTTGGTCTGAGAAAGGGACAATTGGTGTGAAAATGACTAGAGAAATTTTCAAAACTAGCTTTGTTCATAACATAAGTTCGAGCTCTCAAGAAGCAAGTGCCTTGGTGATGAAGGCTTCGCATCAAGAAATGACAAGGTCCAAGTGTTTTATTTCATTTGAAATGTATGAGTTCTTCAAGATTACATTAGCATATCAATATATTAAATAAACCAGCTTGATATATAGGTAAACTAACTCAATTCATCAGTAGACAAGCTTAATCTGACTTTGAGCTAATCCAACACTGTACGATGCATATTGGTCTACTGTTGTAGGGAAATGGTCCATATGTAGAGCTTTTCCTGCATATAATGCAATTACAAAATAAAATCCTCAACTATCTGCCAACTATGGTGAACGACAGATTGATCATCGAGAACGAATTATGAACTGATGTAGGATAATAAGGGGATTGTAGGATAATAAGGGGATCAATTAAGTGACTTTAATAACAGCCAAAGCAATGGCGAAGCCACGTTGGGACCTACTGAGTCCCGTGACCCAGTAAGTTTATAACTTATATATGTTCTAGTTTAGTGTTTTCATGTTGTGACTGGTCTAGCATGGTGAAAGCCTGATTAGTTGGCAAAATTTGGGTCTTGGGTTCGAGCTACCATGCACGGATAGCTTTTATGTGTTTTTTTTTTTTTTTTTGGTTTGAACATTTTTGTTTTATATATAATATATATATTATGTTTTGAACATTTACACTAGTTTTGAATTACTTTTAATCTTTTGTGTGTTTTTTGTTTTGTTTTTTTGTCTGACCATGTATGTTTTATATATAATATATATTATGTTTTGAACATTTACACTTTTAATCTTTTGTGTGTTTTTTGTTTTGTTTTTTTGTCTTAACATTTATGTTTTATATATAATATATATTATGTTTTGAACATTTACACTAGTTTTGAATTACTTTCAATATAATTATTGACAAATTACTTTAGACAATTTAAAAGATATCATTTGGGTGTTTTTTTTCTTCGATTTGTCAATGAAATTATTTTTTCTTTTATTGAGTTTTAATATTTTGTGAGTGCCCCACTTGACATCAAATCCTAGCTCCGCCCCTAAGTCAAAATCAAGGTAGCAATAAACCTGGCTTCAAATGAGTACTAATTTCTTTCTCATATTTTTATTTGTAATTCTACATAACCAGCAATACTTTTATTACTAATCAGATAAATTTAATATTTCTTCAGTTATTTTTTCATTTATTACTTTACGTTATTTTGATTCCACTCTATTACTATTCAAGCAAGAGTTTGTCTCTTTATAAAAGATTTTTTTGCCGTTATAATTGAAAAAATACTCATTTTTTCAACAGCTTATAATGAGTTGTATTCTTGTTTCTGGGTTTTAGGCCTGTGTTCTAGAGTCCGTCCCCATCATGGACATAGTGGGATCCTATAGTGATTTGTTGCCGAAATCGTAGTCCAAAACACTGAATCAAAGTGTGCGATGGTGGTTCCAGGGTAGACTTCCAAGTGGCTAGACTTCTTTCCATGTAAAGAGATCGCGATATATACATATAAAATTCTCTCACGCTTAATGGAAGTTGCTAGACAAGCATGAAGAGATGTCTATGGACGAAAAGTAAATCGACAAGAGAATATTAAAGACTTGCTGAAACACTAACCAACAAGGTTCATAAAAACAAAATAAACATTAATCTGCCATGTCAAATGTGCAGCTTAGTTTTCCATCTGTGCAGATATTATCTATGGAATCTTATTTGGAAGAAGAACAAAGCTGTCAGCAAGTTCAGCATTACTTACATTGACTGCAAGCTACAGCATATCATACATTTGGCCAGAAGACAATGCTATAATACGTACTGTCACTATGTACAACAACCGGATGCATTCCAAGAATGCATTCAAAGAATTACAAAATGAATAGAAGAAACTCAACACCTGGCTGTTTTCTTTTGAATTCAAACGGGATTTGAATTGTTAAAAGGCATGGCAAAACCTGAGACTGGAGTTGCAATGTCTAGTAATATCAAGAAGTGAAAGCTTACCATAGATGTAATGCTTCATGAACTCCGTCCGCCCTCCTCAATCCTCATACCTTTAAGACTCTTTGCTAACCAGATAGCAGTCTCTCTTGGAGAGACTTTATCTTTCCCAAAAGGATTTAAAACAACTGCAAGCTCCTCTAATCTATTATTCTGCAGTAAATCTGCTGATAATTCTAGCAGTCCTTCAAGAGCCTCTGCCCTCTGTCTAAAAGACTTGACATCCAAGAACTCCTTTTCTGGTGCTTCTTCTTCAGTGATTGGAGGACTGGGCTTTGTTGCCTCTGCAGAGTCACATTTGTGCTGTGCTGAAGGAACAGGATTTGTCATCTCAGTTTCTTTGGCACCAACGTTTTCAGAATTAGTTGATTTCGGGCTTACTGTTTCAGAGCAAGTTGATGATTTAAGAGCCATTGGGCAATTCGCATTTCGCATCTCCATTTCATCCCTTACTACATTTATCAGCTTACCAACATCCATATTCTGAACCCCCATCTCCACAGATTCCATTACAGGCTGGTCACTCCCAACACGGAAACTACTATGGCGTATGACATGTATAACATCATCAAAAGCTGGAGGAAGATGTGCAGCAGCTGGCATTTCAATTGTTGGATTTTGCAAAATGGTGCCTTTCTCTGCATGAAAACCTTTCTGGTTGGGAGAAGCAGTGGAAAGGGTAGTGTCTGTTGCTGGGGATAGAAGTTCCCTCACCATAAACTTGTCATGACCACTAGATGTAGATGTAGGTTTTGATTGGACCACTGTTTCAGGGGTACTACATGACCTGCTTACAGGGGTGTGATCTCTACAAATAAGTCTTTCTTCAGAAACTGCGACTGGGGGATCAAGAGTGACAGCTGAACTGATTTGTTTATCATCAGCTGCTTTATGGTGAAGAACTAGATTAGCCTCAGATGTTTCAGCTAAGCATTCGGATTTATTATCATTCCCAGGGTTTTCCACAGTTTCAGACACCACTGGAGGACAATGAGTAGCAGTGGAGCTGCTTGATGGAGATTCTGTACTCTCAGGTCGGATAACAGTACCAATATCAGGAATCATCTGCTCTGTCATGTCAATAAAAGGAGTCGTTGCATCATCACAAATTTCAAATGCTTGAATAGACACAGAAGAGGAGACAGAATTGCTGCTGTCAGTTTGCATTGCTTTTGAACATCTTTCTTGATCTCTTCGAGGCTCTTCCATTACCTCTCTAGATAAGTTTATTTGGCAGCCATTGGGCACTTGAGGAGGATTCTTTTCAGGCTCCTCAGATATCTCTCTTGGACCTAACCTAGGAGCAGTGCTCACTGCATTTGGAGCATCAACCCCTACTTGCTTCATCCGTCCAGGAAAGGAAGGGCGTCTAATCATTGTAGGAGGAGTTTTTTGCCTAGCCTTAGGAAGTCCATCTTCAATAACTTGTTTCACAGGAACCGGGGGAGGAGTACCATCGTTTCTGGGTTTAGGTTTTGGAGAAGATTCAATAACAGGTAACTGTAAATGACCACAATACATCACTGATCAGTTTAATCCGTGTGTTAAACTAAAAATAACACTATAAATCTTATTATTACCTGATACTTTAAAGGATGGGATCCCTGTGCCCGTTTTGCAGAATCAGGGGCTGCCTTTGATGGCACAACAGGTGGTGTATCAGGACTAAACTTGATACCAGAAGGCAAAGCAGTCAGCCTGGGTATTTTGGACACTGCTTCCACATTAGTTCTTTGGGTGGGGGCACCAACCTTTGCACGATTACTTCTCATCGGTGAACTTTCCCTAACTTTTCCTTCTTTCAAAGCAATCATTATATTCCTAATGGTTTTTGGATGCCGCAATTCAACATTAGATTTCTGTTCAGAATGTGAAGGTCTCATAGACTCTTGTTCTTCCATTCTGACAGTGTAAACATTCGGGCTGTGCTCAGAGCCCTCATGATCATCAAGGGATACCAAGTATGTCTCATTAGTTCTATTATCACAGTTTGACTCCATTTCGGGGATGTGTTTCTCAATTGAACGCAAACTATCTTTATCACTGCTCGAACCATTACTGTTTTGGCTTTCTGCCATGTGTCTCCGAGATTCACGGGCTGCAGATATAGGCTTATCCGGGGAGATTACTGTTCGAGTAATAAAGGATGGACGATATTGCTCAACATAAGGCTGCAAATAAGGGTGCTTCAAAACCTCGGTTGCCTGACAGAGAATAAGTTATAATCATTAGGCTCAGAATTGTCAATTTTGATGCTGAGTATCGCAGAGAGAGGCTTACACTTGGCCGATGCTCAGGATTTTTTCTCAGCATGCCTTTGATTAGTGTTTTCCTGCATGCATAACGTCCAACAGGTGACTATTGTGCTAAAGTGGTAATTATATTGAAGAAAAAATAACAGTGGAAATCAAATTTTACCAGCAGATACACATATTAGCATTGGATTTATGTATATCCTTTCAAAATGTGATGTACCTATACTTACCAATGCATAAAAATATGTGTGTGTCTGTTTTATGTTCATGTATGATTTATAGCAGTGATGCAGAGAAATACCAAGTTACAATGAAAGCTCCAGATAAAAGAATTGAAAATACTGACATAACACCTGATACGGTTGCTATCTCCGAATTCGGAAAAAAGTAAAAGTTAACAATAGGCAGCGGAAACTTACAAGGACGGGGAATAGCAGGAAGGCAAAGGACCTATAGAGGAACGATTGATCTTGCTTATCAAACCTGCCATATCCTGAAACCAGATGTAAATGAAACGTCAAGGAATGTAAATCAGCAGCAATTCACCCTCTTGGACTACTCACATGTCAAAAAATACTATTTTAGTTAATTATTTTTCCTAATTGGACTAGAATTTCTATAAAACCATTTTTGAGAAAACACTATGAGATCTTTTCTTCTCTACTTTAGCTTCTTAAGAGTAATAAGAGTTCAAGTCGTGAAGATGTTATTTACTTGTTCCGGTGTAAAAAGGAAGGAAAGGAAATGTTAATTCTACCATTTAGAATTCCTATAAAAATCATATTGGATTTATAGAATCAATACCAAGAGAGATATTAAAAAAAAAAATCTTACAAAAGCTTTGAAAGCAGGTCGATAAGCAGCCATCTCATATATGCAGCAGCCTGACCAACAATCAACCATGTCAGCCACACAAAAATACAATATACAGCAAAGACAACACAAGACACATCTAAGATATCATACCTAAAGACCAGATATCAGATTTGAAGCCATAAGGAATATCAGCAAGCAGTTCAGGACACATGTAATTGGGGGTTCCTACAACCTGCCACAAAAATATAGGAAAACAATCAATTCCATAATAGCAGCAATGTCACTATTACCATCAAGTATAAATAGCTCAACTTTTCCTCAATAAGAAGCAAGTTGTTTCCTTCATATGGATGTAGAAGCTTCTAGTTTGACCCCTCAATATGGTTTTCTAAACATCTATTTACTCAGTTTATTAAATCTAAACGGCATACGCTAGAATGTGAAAGGAATTAATTCAGGAAAAAGTTAATATATAGAATATCCAGATACTTGATCAACTTAACTACTGACTTTTTGCAAGCATGGAGAGTTGTAAAAGAGAAAAGAGGCTGCACAGTAGCTCTATACGAAACATGCCAGTATGATAATATGATTACTAAATGGATATATATACATATCAGGATCATTTATTTCTAGAAAGAATGATAGCAATGAAGGATATGCGACCTCATAAACAATAACAATAAGCACATTAAGTGCTTATCGCATTTCATAGGTATGAGAATATCTCATAACAAGTATATGTTATACCGACGAAAAGTTGTTAACAATAAAACACAGAACAGAAGTAATCTCCATATGTACATACCGAAGAAGCCAAGTCATCTGCCTTTAAAGTTTTGGCAAGACCAAAATCCCCTATATACAACACAAAACAAAAGGTAAAGACATAGTTGATGAAAAAATCAGTGTAATGTCAATTTAGATCATTTCCTAAACCATTTTAAAATCCATCTTCAACTCACCAAGACGAACATCATGATCCTTAGTAAGAAATATATTGGAACACTGCAAAAAGACCAGCAGATTGATCTTAAAAACTGTAAAATGCAATAGGAATTCAGATGGAAAGTGGTAGCAGTGGTAAACATACTTTTAGATCACGATGTAGAACATAATTTGAATGCAGATATTCAACTGCCAAGAGTAGCTGCGTGAACCACCTGCATAGTTTCTGAGCAACGTAGCACAGTCACAACAGGAGCAACACATAAGTTTAAATTACTAAATTAGCTTGTGAGATCAGAAAACGTGGTGTTATTGAATAGAGAAATGAGTATACCTCCTCAGGAAAATAAACCCCATTGGATTTCTTCATCAGCTCAGCCCTGCGAAGTTTATACACGACAAACAGTGTGAAAACTAAGGGTATACATATGCAACATTACAAGAATCCAGACCAAATAACAAGGTTTGTAACAACTGTGAACAACTCACATATCTCCACCTTCACAGTATCCAGTGACAATGCAAACATAGCAACCCTACATTACAAATCCAATACTTCTAATTCAGGAAAACACACAAAAATCTAAAAGCCAACCAAATAAGATACAAATCTGATATACTCATCCACACACACACACAAAAACAAGAGTGCCTCACCTTCTCAACCCAGGCTTCCTTAAATTCCACAATGTACGGGTGCTGAATCCGCGCAATAAGAGCCATCTACAATTCCCAAACACACGTCAACCAACATAACTACATAACTAAATCTACACCAAACAGCAGTAAAACTATATCCTAAAGTATTAAAATCGAGAACTACCTCTTGATGAGCAGATCTCCGGCACCGTTCCGTCTGTCTCGCAAGCCGGATCTTCTTCAACACATACCTAAACCAAATTGAAGGGAAACAAAAAAAAAAAAAAACAAATTAGCTTCAAAAAAAAAAAATAAATAAATAAACCCTCTGCATTACACAGATTCAACATATTCAATCCTCACTTCTTCTTCTCAGCCTTATGATGAACCAAAATCGCGGCTCCGAAAGCTCCCCGGCCGATCTGCTCCATCAGCTCATACTGATCCATCCTAGACTCCATCCCTTTCCTCGGTCGATCCAAACCAATCACAGCAATGCCTCCTACTTCAATAGCATTGACTCCAGCTCACGCCATTTCCCACAAGCCTAATCAATGGACTCAGCTTTGAATTCTCATCCCTGGATCGCCAACCACCACACTGGTCCTCCTCTTGGTCTCATTGCAACTGATGCGCGCTCAGCCCAATGTGGTTAGCGGATTAATCATTGAGCCGAAGCAACCAAACTGTATCTCCAAGTAAAGCTCTACTCTCTCTCTCTCTCTCTCTCTCTCTCTCAGGTTGGGGTGTTCTGAAGAGAGTGGGTATGCTGCCCTGTACGCCGACACAGGTAGCTGTCCACTAATTAAATTTTGTACATTTTCTTCTATTTTTAAAAGGGCGGTTTAATATCTTTTTATTTGGATACGCCCACTTGTTTCCCCCGAAATTAAAAACGATCTGCAGGTGGAGGTGGGGGGCCTATTATCGGAGGATTTGCAAGTAATGTAGTTGGTAATCATTAGACTTGTAACGCTAATTATGGAACGGTAAACTACCCCAAACCTCTAGACAGGTTAAATTTTTCTTTATGTTGCTTTTTCTCTCTAGTGTTTGTAGGGTGGGGTTTCAAGCGTTCATCGTTTCGCTTTCAGTAATATATTTCAGATACAAAGTAATAATCGCTGGTTTGGCTTCCTACTTGATGTTGACAGATGCATTATTACTACTGTGTCTTTCATTTAGTGACATCAACATACTGTCCGTGAACAAATTCAAGATAGTGTTCCAATCAGTTAAGTTCTTTAAAAAAAAAAAAAAAAAAACAACTGTTGTGGCTGCTTTCAAATCTTGATTGATGAAACAGCAGAATACAGTGACGTAATGTCTGAACCTCAGATAACAATAAACATAGAGATAACATCCTATCAAAACTCTCTACTAAATCTATTTATTATATCAAGCACTAATTAGCAAAGAGTGCATGAATGGCTACACCATTTGCTATTACATAACGGTGACATACCGGAAAGATAACTTTATCATAAAGAAGCATCATCACAAACAGCACAACTTTCCCATTATGTTGCTGCACGGAGACAATCCAACAACACTCGGTTTCATCTTACCACTAGGAAGTTGCGTCTATTTGATGAAACAAACAACCCGTTGCCCCGCTAGACCAGACAAGGCATACTAAGTGTGCATACCGGGACAGAGCCCATGTCGCCCTACCAAAAGGTTGTAGGAACTTATTGCCAGCATAAATCCACATCTAACTATAAGTAAATAACAATAAAACATAAGAGAAAAACTAAAATAACATGGGCCTAGAGCTAAAGTCAAGGCCCAAACACTACCAAGCCCAAGTGAAAGATTGCAGCAGCAGCAGCAGCAGTGCCACCCGCAGATCACCTGCACTTCCCTTCCCAGCCCACCACTAGTAGCGTGTCCAACTTCCTCGCCAAGCCACCTCCACCAACTTCCCCAATCCGATCTAAGGTAGAGCAGACTGATAAGCATCAAACTGATAAGTGGTCCCCTCACACCAAACGCTCCCCACATCACCGTCCAATCCAGCTAAATTGGAGTCTGCATGAATCAGACAGGAGCCAGAACGAGTCAAATCGGATCTTGCACTCCTAAATCCAAACAACCAAAATCGCGCCCCAACGACCTTATCTATATTTTGTATCACTGATATCGGATCTTCCCCTAGATCCCCTAGATCACGATGGAAAGTCACCACCCTCCTACCAGCAAGCCATCGCCGCTAAATATCACCTTCAAACGATCTGGTTAGGGACACCATCACCACGCCCACTTTACCTAGACTGGGCTTACTATGGGAATCCCTAGTATTAGACCATTCACCATCGGACACAAGGTCCCTTCTAACCCGTTCGACAACACCACTATGAGGGTGTACCATCGGACGGAGCATACAATCTTTTTGGAGGACCAGCCACACCTCTAGGGTTTTTGAGAGAAAAGTTTGTCCATTGTACATTATAGAACTTTGAGTCATTAACTTCTAGTTACATGCAATTTGATTAATATCATACTTGTATATATCGTGATCTCAATGTTACGCGCATAGATGCCCAATGTATTTCACGTGAGAGTTGGTTGTCATAAACTCTAACATGATGAACAAGTATTTTGACAAGAGATTTTTGTGAGAGATCATCTTATAGCTTTTGGTGTTATCTATTCTCATCAAACTTCTCAATAAATTACTCTTATGATCCTATCAACAAAAGTATTGTCGAAATGAAAGGTATTCAAGCTAATCCATAAATAAATAAGACCTACTAGGTTTTTTTTAGGTATTTAAGCGAATCAAGATTGTCAAAGATGTGAAGATCAAGAATGGGAAGAACAGCTCATCCATATCATATATCTGGAGCTTAACTGACCCGGAGTTGCAGAGGAAGAAGACGGTTGTTGGGCATATAGTTGAGGAGAAGATGAAACGGTCTCTGGAAAAAAGATTTAGATGGATCAAGAACACATATACCCGGCCAAGTAGTCTATGATTGGTGATGATTGATCAAATGGGTATCAAGAGAGAGAGAGAGAGAGCAAATTAATGACATGTCAAAATGCTTGTGCAAAAATTCAAATATGCAGGTTGACGTGTAGAATTATTATTTTGACAAACTTTTATACAAGCGGATTGGTTAAATTTAATTTTTTTTTATTTTTTTTTAGACAATTTTGTATAAAATAATTATTTCTTCTCTATCTTCTTGTCTCTTTCTCTATCCTTATCCCCAGATCCCCTCCTGTTTCTACTTCTTCATCTATCTTCCTTCCCTTCTCTTTAGTGTCATCTGGTCGTCTTCCTCTATCAATAATCTCACTTTCAACTAAACTTAATGATAAAAACATCAACAAACTCACACTAGTCTGATGCTGTGAAAGGAGAGGGAGACTCAAACCATGGGAATGACTGAATCCAAGAAGATCATCACCTACCCTGATCCTAGTGTCGAATGACCTTCAAGGCTTTGATTAGAGTTCTAGCTAGGGATTGAGTGATATGTATCATAGTGCGTTGAATAGTGGGGTTTTGCGCTAGTATATGAGGTAGATCTTCACTCGAAGATATAGAGGTTAACAAGGACACCTTGGGAATCAAATTGGATCCAGGCCATGTTTCAGTGTTTGGATCATCCTTTTTCAATGTTAGTCATCCATTTCTAGTTAACTAACTCTTCCTCTGTATAGTTAAGAAGCAACACTTCCTTTGGTCTTGAGTAGATTTACTTTTTTATTCAATAAGCCATCCTCTTCCGTGAGATCAGCACAGTGTTCTTCTTTTTTAACGTTGTACTCCAGATTTGTGTGTGTGCCCCACTTTTTCTTTGCATGTATGAATTTTCGAAGAAATTTTTATAAGGTGGGGAGATTGTTACGCCTTGTATCTAGACTTACCAGTTTATTAGTCATTTGGACGGAAAAACAATGAAAATTGGACTTTTATTTTATTTCGAATATTTAGGAAACCTAAAAGTTGACTCTTTTTTTTTCTGCTCGGTTTTTAGGGAAACTTCCTTCTAGAAAGTTGTAGAGGGTGTTAAACCGAATTCGTGGACATGTGACATGTTAAAGTCAGAGTTTATAAGAAAGAGTTACGATCTGAAAAGAAAAAGTTACTATTTTAGGAAACCTACTATAAATAGCAATTGCATATTTATTGGGAAATTTCCATTTCGGTCAGAAACCCAAATTCTCAAATCCTCTTGACCAACCCGAATTACTGATCCAACCTGTAAGCAAACTCGACAGGTTTCATCGTCGTTCGGTCGCCCATGACAGCCGCACTAGTCCTAGGTGGAGCACCTCCTCACGTCGGCATCCTCCCGGCATTGTTTTCATTCGATCACCTTCGGAAGAAGCAAATCGAAATAGAAATAGGTTCGACAAACCTGAATTGTTGACCTGGTTCAATTGTCGGATTTCAGCCACCTCTAGCGACACCACCGCTTGGGTTTAGTACTCCTTCCTAACTGATCACGTCTATTTTTATTATTTAACTCAAATCAACTTGTGGAGAAGGAATCAAAGACTTGAAGATTTCGGGTTCCCAAGGTGTTCAAGGTAAATTTCGGCTCTCTCGATTGAAAGTGGACTTTGTGGTAGTTGTAAAACATGTTGGGAATGTTGTAATGAACAATTTGGCATAGGTCTTGCTACCCAATTTGAGGTTAGAGTCAGTGATGTGTGGGGCCTATACGCAACCATTTGTGGCGACACATGGAGGAGCGTCCGACCACTTCAGAGCTTCTGTCTTGGGTGAGTTAGGTAGAGCGTAGCGTTACAGAGTTGTGGATATGAATTTTTGTATCGATTGGTGGATTTTTGATAATGATCGAAATTTCTAAAGTTCCAAGATTTCGTAGTATTATTCATGATGATCTAACTGTTGGATTGGCCCCATTTGTCAATAAATTGTTTGGATTATCAAGTCAAGGTAACCTATGAAATTTGAGGTCGTTCCGATATGATTTCGAGCTTTTGACAAATTATTGTATTCAGGTTTTGGTTTCACTAAGATCAATTTATTTTTAATTCTGAAAATCTGTTATTCATGATTATCATTTTGGTTTAAACGATATGTAGATCGAGCTCGAAGATGAATTTTTCAGACAGTCGTCATACCCATAATTCAATGAGTGGACATTTGTTTTTAAATTATTATGCATGCCTATATTATTTTCCGAATTTTAAGTTATTGTATTGGTATAAATTGATAATGGTTGACGTTTAATATTTGATTTTCACTATTTATTGTTTACCATAAATTGACGATTTATATGCATTGAGTTATGAATATTCTTAGAGTTTTTGCAACTATTGATTTATTGAGATTTCATGAATTATGCTTTCCACAATATATTGAGGATTTATCTGAATTTCATAAAATTATGCTTTCAATGGCATGGTGATAAATTTCGAGTTCGGTTGAAGTAAAATATTAAGTTTCCTTTTCGAAATCTTTTGTTAATCACCGAGTTATTTGAATTACGAGTTACTGAGATCTTCTTTCAGAAAGATGATGTATTAAATCCTATGAGAGTTAATAAGTTCATATTTATGTATTTGAGGAGGTAAATTATGTTATTAGAGCACATGCATGTGTTACTTGGTCTGCAGTACCCTCTAGGTAATACTCTGGTCGACAATGCTTTCCAGACAATATTCTGGTCGGGAGTACCTGTAATACCCCAAAAGTTCGTTATTATTTTTCGAGGATTTTCCTAAATTAATTCAGTGGTTGTTGGAACGAGTACATAGTTAGAGGATGAGGCGGAAGTATTTCGGACGAATAATTACTCAAAATGTTTTATTTTCGAGGGGTCAAGAGGTTGACTTTTTATTCATTGGGTTTCTTTAAAACTTCCATCACCAAAGTCGTAAAGCGCATCAATATGAGTTCATGGATATGTGGAACGCGAAAATCAGAGTTCGTATGAAATAGTTATGATCAACGGAAGTTCCTTCTAATTTTGGAAATTACTATAAATCAGAATTTCTATTTTGGTATTTCATAATCTGATATTTTTGGAAAGTTTCCAAAACCCGAAAGTCAGAAAGCTTTATTCTCTCTCCTCAACATCGACCAACTTGACTCGTATACGAGTTTCTGATCCGGTAGGCGTTCCTTTTTCTGGTGACCTCTAACGGAGAGACCAACCCAGAAAGCTTCGCCTTCTCCCTCCGGTGATCTTTAGCGACGATATCCACTCACGGCGGTGTAGCAAGTCTGCGAAAACGAGAGCAGTTGGACCCTATCAATTCTCTGATCTCCGAAGACTGCGGAGCTTCAAACCAACCTTGTTGAGCTCGCAGCAGCCTCCTCTGTTGATCCTTGGTGGTGATTTCGAGCGATTCTCAATGTGGAGTTGCAAATCGAGGTGAACCATAATTTCTAGCTTGTGGCGGTGATCTAAGCTGAGTTGGCTTAAACCCCATATACCTGACGAAGTATTCTTGGGCGGATTTTTTGATTGTGTTATCTATGTTCTGTATAGAAGACGCAGCAGGATTCAAAGGTGAGTAATCTCATAATGTTCATTTACGAACCAATTTACCTTATCATTTTGAGAGTTATTTATTTAACTGCAAACTATAGTTGTATTAGTAGCATGCTTGAGTGAATGACCACGTGTGTGTGTATTTACGTGGAATATATATATATATATATATATATCATTATGGGTTGAAGGCTGATTTAAGCAATATAGATTGATGGGCTTCATTCTATTGTTTTGAAGCGTGACTTTTCGGAAGATAATGTTTTAGGAATTGGGAATTTCTATTGTTTGAAAAGTGTCTAGATTTTGTGTGAATTGCTTTACTGAGATTTGAACGTTTTGATCTAACAACCGGGGTTCTAAAAATCTAAGAGTCATAGGTTGTGATTTCTCCTTTTGATTTGATTTAACATTTTGGATCCAGAAAGATTTGCCTAATGTTTTAATCTGATGACCGATGGTCTAAGGATTGGGAGTCACAGATTGTGACATCTCCTTGAGAGTTGAGTAACATTTGGTCCTGAGTTATGGCTTTTAAATGTTTTAATCTGAAGGTCGGGGACCTGAGGATCCGAGGTCGCTAGGAGTGACCTCAGGCATATATATAGGGACTTCATGCCTTTGGCCGGATAAGTGGATACGATCAGTTAGAGCTCTAGTCTATTGCCATTGTATTTATGGGAAGTAGTGGGGAGCTACTTGATGCTCATGAGTATGCGTTTTAAAAGGGAATTTTGGAGATTCTTTCTTATATTGTCCAGTAGACCGAAGTATCATATTCGATTTGTTAAGTTAACAATATATATAATTTGTTATGTTGTTGATTTTTCATTATCTAGGTTGGATTGGTTTATCATGTTTTAATTGTCGGAGTTTCAATTAATATGATTTTGTCACAGGGCGACTTTGTTGTTTCTTTTGGGAAAATAATATTGTTTTTGGGAAGCATGGTATGTGTTCCCTTTTCTTGAGTTGAAAGATTTTCCTCGTTTTGGTGTGAGTTGTGTGTTTTTGTATTCGAGTTACTCATACGAGTTTTCATAAGCTTACCGGGTTTGTTGTGTGGCAACCCCGTGCACTATTTGATGGTGTAGGGGTTAATCCCACAGGTTAGGGTAACCTTTGTTGAAGATGAGTTCCGATAGTTGCAGCTTTACGGTAGGAAGTCAATTTTGTGATTTTACCGTTATTAAGATTTCTGCTTTGTAGCAAGCTCTAAGGGGCATGTACTTATTATATTGTTGTGACAATTTAATTCGTAAACTTGTATAATATATAACTCTGCAGAGATAGTATATATTGATATTGTGGGTTCAGGGTATTAATATGTACTTGGTTTAAAAGGAAAAAGTTTTCCAAGTATTTTGTATTGATGGTTGAACCATCACACATGTATAATTATGAGATTATATATTGATTTTTAATTGTGTTTAAAAATCGGGGCATGACAGTACCGACCCGAATATATATCCAATCAGTAGTACCATCTGATGCGTCATCTAGTCAGTATTATCTCCAGATGGCATGAGATGGTTAGTCGGCAGAACCTTCTAGCCATTGCCTCATAGTATTCAAATCGGCAGTACCCTCCAATGAGTCAATATAGTCGGTAGTACCGTCCAAATGTCATGAGATGGTTAGTCGGCAATACCCTCTAGCCATCACCTCCTCATATTTCAGTTGGCAATACTCTCCAATGCGTCATATGGTCGGCGGTATCGTCCAAATGACATGAGATGACTAGTCGGCAGTACGCTCTAGTCATCACGCATTTTATCATGTCAGGATTTGAAACAGTTTTTGAAATGTTTGTATTTTAAATGAAATGATTTGCAACATGTTTTGAGATATCAGTACCGGAGAATTTACAACTTGTTTTGAGATTTTAGTACTAGAGGTTGATTAACAGTATGTTCATAAAAACTTACTGCATGCTTTGCTTTTATTTGAAAATTAAATTGGGAAAGCATTAATTTCTTGTTTTACTTTACTCGTAATTATTTATTTTTCACCCACTCATTCTAACAGTTTTTCTAAATGCTTTTTCCTGAGCTTTTCGGTTTTCATGCCCAGTCTACATATTAGTTGAGGTAGGGTTTACATAGAAGTTGAGTTACAGTGTCAACCACTTCCCAGTTTGTTGTAGGTAACATGTTTAACCTACTTTTACTTTATTTCAGTCCTCGTCCGGATTGCTCTGATTACTTAATTTTAGCTGTAATGATAAATTGATATTGGAAATTTGAGTTTCAATTTTCTTTTATATTAGTTGGTGGAAGTTGAATATTTGAGGAGATCATGTAGGCTCACTCACTTGAGTTGGAGTCAGTGGCGTAGCTAGTAATTTCATCTAGGAGGGTCAAAAAATAAACAAGCTATTACATTGAAAAAAAGTAGTTTACTAACACAGTTGCTCATGTAATGAAATCTTTGCATAGTTACCTTATAGCTTGATAAATTACTCACATGACGAATGATACTGATTTGTTTGGGAATTAGATTGATTTATTGGAGAATATTAATTGTAATTCCCTTTACATTATTAGAAATTGAAAGAGGAAAGCATCAAATAGTGAAAATGGAAATTAAAGAGATTAGATTATGTATCTAATTAGGTCAAAGATGAAGCTGATTAGCCGAAGAAAATTCATTTCATTTCTTAGGAGGGTCATTAAAGTATTATAACATCTATCTGTATGGAAAGTTCAACTAATCAACATTTAGAATGACAATTTGAGAAGGGCCAGCTGACCCTTCTGGCCCTATACTCCCTACGCCCTTGGTTGGAGTTGTGGTTGACAATTGTTGAAGTATTTAATTCTTCATAGGTTTGAGTAGTCCAGTTTCAAGTTAAATTCTGCCAAATTTTTTATAGGAATTCCTTGATCTAGGCCCTGCAGGGGTAAAATCTGGGGCAGACCTTGTCAGTACTACCAGCCAGGTAATACATGCATGCAACAACATAATTACCTCCTCAAATTCATAACTCCAAACTGATTAATTTTGAAAATACTTAATACGTCAAACATAATACTTAACACGTCAAATTTTCAAAACGAAAATTCTCAATAATTCAAGTATCGGCAAAACTCCATGAATACTCATGACTCAAAAATAAACTCAAAGTTAATAATAACATCTGAAACGGAATTCAAGGTCAAACTCAACCAATGTCGAAAATTATGACTAAGTCATCGACAACAAAATTTTATGAAATTTCAATAAATCACCAATACTCAAATATCATAATATAAATTGATACGATAAACCAATATCGAATTATAGTACTGCATGCATAGTTTATTTAAAAGCAAATGTCTATTCACTGAATTACGGCTATGAAAGCCATCTGACGAATTTCTCCTTGAGTTCGATCTACATGTCATCTTGTAGCTAAGGTCAATTCGACCTAGATAGGCCAGAATTTGCTTCGAAAGTTTCAGCACCTGAAAATCTTAACTGTTCGATTCCTCATTATAGGGATGATCAACAAGGCAACGGCTGCAAAACCCAAGTGGTTGCGCTACCTGAGGTGGCCCGGAAGAGAAATTTCGGCCAGGTCACTTGCACGGTTTGTCGAACTGAAAACTTGTTGATTTGTGGCCGTGATCGACTATAGAGGGAAGGTGAGGCTGAAAATGTCATCGGTGTGAAGAGGCGCTCCAGATGAGACCAGTTTGGCTGTCTGAGGTGTCCGGACGGCAGAGAACTTGTCGGGTTGAAGATTCAGGTAGGGTCGAAAGTCAAGTCTGTGTCGAGAGAATTATGAAATAGGGTTTGTTGACTGAAATGGAAACTTCCCGAAATGAAAAGGTCAAACTAGTATTTATAGTAGGTTTTTGAAATAGAATCTTTCACTTTTCAGATCATAACACTTTTGTATGCACTCTGATTTTAGCATGTCGCGTGTCCATGAGCTTGGTTTAAGGTCCTCTACAAATTTCCAGAAGAAGTTTTTTCAAAAAGTGAACAGTAGAAAAAGTCAGCCGCCATTAAAAATTAGAAATGAATGTAAAACATAAAGATTTTAATTATTTACCATCTAAATGATTAATAAACAAGTAAATTCTAGGTATTGGGCATAACAATTACTGCAACGAAAATTTCCTTACTACATACATTGCTAGTGAACGCCTATGTTAACATCACCTCCAAGCAGAGCCATCAACATACAATGCAGGCCTAGATTTGTAACAGTCTTAACAAACTGTCAATCACAATGACCTCATCATCATCATCCACAACATTTCAATCACCATCTAATGCAGCACTATACTTCAACGCTGACTTCAAAAGCACAAAAACTCTAAAATGCAGCCTTGCGTGAAAAGAGAAAAGATGAACATATTTAAGACGTTCACGTTTTTTTTTCTTCTTTTAGAAAAGATGATCAAATGATTTCACTCCTACTCCCATGATGACTTGAACCCATGACTTCGTCATTAGGTAGTGTGTGCTCTAACCACTGAGCTAACACCGTTCACGTTTAAATTGAAGGCTAGAAAATGATCTGTTGCTGCCATCAAACTACTTTAAGATGACTTCGTTGCAGTCTCATATTGTTGCGGGCTGCCCAAAATCATGAAACAAAACTCTATTAACCTGTCACTAGTTAAGAGAAAGTTAATCATGCTCGAAATATTGACGCCGTTTTAACTTTTAATAAGATTTAGCTGTTGGCCTGAGGAGTTGCATACGATTTCAAGACTAGAGTTGGTTGCCATGAACGGAAGTGTTGCAAAGAAGGCCCTTGGGTTATATATGGCGGGCTGCCAGAGAAAGCTCTAGCTTGACGTCCAACTTTGGGTCAAAAATTTATATCAATATGTTAATATATGCACATTTGTATTACAAAAATGATTTTCAACATAATAAATCTAGAATAATTATAATTGTCCATTTAAATCATTCTAAAAAAAAAGTGAGTTAAATCCAGTACATATATGATGACCACATGTTGACTGCAACACCAAGCTAGGCTAGCTAGCTAAGCATGTGAGCACAGAAGAGAGAGCAAAGGGTAGAAGACTTATCTATAAGGGAGTTGACAATGAAAGCAAATGATTAAAGCATTATGGCTGAGTGTACTAGACGTCTAGAGTGACAAACATAAGGCTGTACTCTCTGCATTAACGGCAGTCTTCGATTTTGCACGTGCTTTGTCTTCGTCTTCTAACGTGCGCCCGGTGGGCTTGTTACCACAGAGAGAGTGAGCGGCTGAGCGCATTTCTCCGCCGAGCATCGCTACAATGCGCTACGTGACATGTTTACCCATACACAATGCCACGCTGGCGCTTTCTTATTTGTGCAGCTTTTTCATCCACTACGGATTTCCACATGTAGAGTTAGAGAGGAGTCAGAGGACAGAGCAGACATCTGGGGAAGCGAGCCTTGCAACCCTCTCTCACGTGTTCGAATCCCACGCACCAATATCTATTTATTTATTCATAATTTCATTAGCAGCTTTTTTTAATTTTATTTACTGAGCTAAGTTTTACATTAACCCGCATTACCGCCGGTAGAAGCAATGTTTAGCACAGACAATGAATTTTGAATTACAGAAACGGTATGCAGTAGAAAAATCATTTGTATTAGAGATTCAGTACTAGAAAGAAGCATTGATGCCTTTTGAAATAATATTCTTTTCAGTGCTCGTTCTAAAAATCCTTTAAATTTTATTAAATGGGATCTAGAAAGAACCCTTCAAATATGCCACAGCTAAATATCAAATTATTTACGGAGAAGCAATCGAGCTCTATCAAATATGATACAAAGGCCTTCAGCACTATTAACATGTACTTGACATAAACAAAGCCCTCACATGGTATCCTGTTATTCATTTATTATACAATTTATGGCAGGGTTATTATTATTATTAGGAAAAATTACTGGTCCCTCCTTGTACTTTAGGTGAGTCGACAGTTCAGTCCCTCGTTTTTTAAACTAAACAGTTTAGTCCTTATTCTTTTTAATTTTCACACAATAGGTCCAAAATGACTATTTTATCTCTCACTGCCTTTTTTTTTCCTTTATTTTAAATTTTTTTGTAATTATGTTTTCTGCCTTTCTATCTCTCCCTATATATATATATATATATATATATATATATATATATATATATTTTCCCCTACCAACAAATAAAAAAGTTTCCCTCTCTTTGTTTTTAGGAGGAGTCCCTTTTTTTTAATAATTATGTTTTGTGCATCTCTCTCTCTCTCTCTCTCTCTCTATATATATATATATATATCTTTTCCTACCAACAAATAAAAATGTTTCCCTCTCTTTGTTTTTAGCAGGAGTCATTTTTTTTTCTTATAATTTTGTTATGTGCCTCTCTCTCTCTATATATATATACATATATATATATATATATATATATATCTTCCCCTACCAATAAATAAAAATGTTTCCTCCTTTTGTTTTTAGGAGGGGGGAGGAGAGAGAGAAGCAGAAAAAATAATTAAAAAAAGAGAGAAGAATAAAATAAAAAAAAAAAGCAAGTGAGGAGTAAAATAGTCATTTTGGACCTATTGTGTGAAAATTAAAGAGAATAAGGACTAAACTGTTTAATTTAAAATGCGAGGGACTGAACTGTCGACACACCCAAAATTAAAGGAGGGACCAGTAATTTTCCCTTATTATTATTATTATTATTATTATTATTATTATTATTATTATTATTATTATTATTATTATTATTATTATTATTATAAAAACCTTAACTAATTGATCGAATATAATGGCTTTATAAACTAAGGGAGGGACAAAATTTCTCAAATTTCTCCATCTGATTTTGAATTTTCCATATCCGCTAAAGTATCTGTCATAAATGTTGTTTATTTCTTACATATGGCAAACGTATTATGTGGCGGTAGCGCTGTCCAATCAAAATTTAGAAAATTTTAAGTGTGTTATGAAAATATCTTTACTTAAATGAAATACCCAAAACACCCACTGTATGTTCATTAATTGGTCAGTTCTACAAAACACGTGGTATGTCAAGCTTATGTAAGAATCTCTCTTAAAGTTATACTTAACAGTGAACATCTCGAAATCTTGTACTATTGAACAGATATCTTGAATGATAGACTCTAATCTCTATGGAAAGTTAGCTGGTAAATGTTTTTCTCTAATATGACTTCCCATGAGAATATAACATCAAAGTTTGTGACTTTTCTGTTTTTTAGATTGTACTTGTCTTTTGCAGAGCCATGTATATCCAGTTTTAACGTTTATATAGTGTATCCTCCATTGTCAGTTATATATGAATATTTATAGCGTCAATTTAAAAAAGAAAATGGGCTAAGCAAATGGTGACGGTAAGGTGCTGTTTCACTTTCAATCTGGGTATTTGTGAACTTCTAAATCAAATAGTAAGTAGTTGGTCAATTATGGATGGTTTGGTCAATTATAACAAACACCGGAGCTTTCCCACCTTACTAGGATTGCTTTCATCATCATGACCGCGGCTCTACCGCGATCGTTTGCTTTAGACTTTTGCTAGCATCATTTTCCCCCACAAACTTATGACTATATCTATCATTTGATAAATGTTGTGTTGAATTCCCATAATTTTTTTTTCTTTTTATAAAAACAGAAGTAACTATAAACTTATGATCAAAATGACAGTCCTAATTATCAAAATGAGACGTTGGTGGATCTCATTGGTCTTGGTTTTGAGGCTGGATACATGTATGAATTCATGGCACGTTTACTTACTTGGAATTAAAACTAATCATGAATCTGAGACAATTGGAATGGGAGAAGAAAGGAATTGGTATTGATTCCGAATGAGTTGATTCCTAAACTCATCTCTCCCCTTCGGAATCAAATTCCTGAGTATTCAGGAATCGATTCCTTATAAGGAGGTGGGACCTACTCCCATTCTGATTTCTGCATGTGTTAGTAAACGTAGGAATAGTTTTACCCCATAATCATTCCGATTCATTTATGTGTTAGTAAACATAGGAATAGTAAGTAAACGTGCCCTCAATTGATTCAAAGCGAGTCACACCTACGATCTACCGGGTCATACTGATCACTATTCACTAGCCGCTTTTTTATCCGAGAGTGGCCTAATACATTGGTTCTTTGCCATTTTTCTAATTCGGATGACAAAAAAAAAGGTCTTTGACCAAAGGGCCTTGCTTTTATCATGAAGGACGATCATTATTGCTTATTTGCTTACTACGATGGAGTGGGTGACATCGAGGTAGTCTCTCAGTCTCCTATCGATGAGACCATGAGGGTGCACATCAATTGTTTGCCTTCGGCCTCACCAATCTAATGATGGTGCGTAAGGTAGGACTAGTATTATTGGAAAAGGGCAGATGTAGTTACTAGCACATGGTATTTTGCCTATAAGACAGTCAAAGAGATTTGTTAGATTTGTGGGCGTCTAGGCTAAGGATGGTGGGTTGCAAAGGATCTCAGCTAGCAGCTATATCGAGTCTTCCTAGTGTTCTAACCTCAGCGAGATTCGAGATCACGATTTCATTGCCTCATGCACTACTTACACCTCACACTGCCTCAGCGACAAGATTTGTCTGTTGTGGGGTTCCTTTGTGAGTCCTTTTTTTTTTTTTTTAATCCCCACCCCTCCCCACCCATGATGGGGCTCAAACTCCTGACCTCCCAAATGAGAGTTCAGAGTCTTACCACCCCACCAACACACACACACACACACACACCTTTTGTGAGTCCATTATTCTTTTCAAGCTTTGACTACCCCGCTCACTGCAGCTGCATGTCTTGGCCCCGAATTGGAGCTTGGATCCTCTCCTCTCTACAGGTGCACGATGATGTAAGTCTATCATTGTTGAGCCTCAGATTTCGCTCATCAGGAAATGTGTAGGTTCGGAGTCTCCCTAACAAGGGCATTTGAAGTGGCAAATGCCTGTGACTCTATAGGTGGTATCGCTTGAGCTTCTAGAGTTAGAAAGGGGTTTGGTATGTCAAGTGAAACCGAATATATATTGAGTTCTCTGAATCGGCTGAATCTTTGTACAAGAATAAAAAAGAGAAAAATTCACCAACGTTGTCTGGACATTTAGGGGAATTTCAGAATGATACCTGCACTTACAAAGTTATCAATGTGATACTTGGACTCATTTTTCCGTATCAACGTCGTACCTACGGCCAATTTTCGTCACAGAACCATTAAATTTTGCACGTGCGATGCACGTGAATCACGAAAATTGGTCGTAGGTGCGATGTTGATACGAAAAAATGAGTCCAGGTATCACATTGATAACTTTGTAAGTTCAGTTATCATTCTGAAAGTCCCCTAAGTGTTCAGACACCGTTGGTGAATTTTTCTCAATTTTACACATGCGATGCACGTGAGTCACTTAATGAAGACAAAATGACCGATTTACCCTCAATTTTTTTTTGTTTTCTTTTCTTTTCTTTCTTTCTTCCTTCTTCTTCTTTTCTGGTTTCTTCTTCCCATGATTTGAATCATTAAGATTCAAATCATCTTGCGCGTTTGATTCCCACAGCTGATCGCCGATCAAACATCGCCGCTGCGTCTCAATCCACCTTCATGTACCACAGATGTTTCTGGTTCCCCCAACTTCAAATCCTACAGCATATTAAAATTGTGCACTGAGGCTTCACCACTCACTTCAAGTTCATCCCCGCCACCGCCGCCAATGACTTGGCCACCACCACTCTCGTTCTCTCCTCTGACCCTTATACACCATTGATCAGAAACTCAGACCCCGCCAGCCCTCCATTCTCAAATCATAGCTCCAATCCCACCCTTCCATCCTCTCCGTCGTTCCTGACATGCAACACCACCTCCACACCATCCTCACTTGCAACTTTATTGGTTTAGCCGACAACTTCGGCCTCTAGCCCAACTTCGATAAGAGGTAATTGTAGGCAGACAAAGATTAACAACTTCGGCCTCCACACCATCCTCACCTGCAGAAAATTTGAGCTGTTTTGATTCACCAGCTCCGCTACTACCCACAATTGCGCCTCACTGATTAGCAGACAAAGAACTCGAATCCTCCACCATCGATAAATGGAGGCTCACGTTCTGCGTGCCCTGCGTGGCAGACATATGCACTGTTGGAGAAAATGTTGTCTGAACAGAAATTTAGTTCGGGTTTCACGACGGCAGCTAGTTGAGCTCATCGATTGCGGCCTTAGCTTTCTTGATTAGCCAATCGATGGCCTTGCTAGGCCGGTCGTATCCAAGCTGGTGCTGCATGTCATATAATTGAATAGCGGTGTGGGTGACGAGCCAGAAGCGGTGGTCCCTGGGGCCTTTGGTGGTGCAAACCTTGCTATGGTGGTCCTTCCAGCCGGTGGCCCTTAGAATGTGGCCTGGGACTCCACCATTTCACTGGTGGTGGAGGAAGAAGCAGTCCTTATCCCCAAACTCAATCGAAAAGTAGCGAGAACGACGTCATTGCGCGGTGGTGGAGGTTGTTGTGGCTTTCCCCCATTCTTCCTGCATATTTGATGGTGGGTTCTCCAAAAGCGGTGGTGTTGGCAAGGAGAGAATAAAGAAACCAAGAAAGAAGAAGAAGAAAGAAAGAAAGAAGAAGAATAAAGAAAGGAAGAAAGAAAGAAAGAAAAGAAAAGAGAAAAAAAAAACTTTTGAGGGTAAAGCGATCTTTTTGTTTTCATTAAGTGACTCACGTGCGTCGCACGTGCAAAATTAAACGGCTCCGTGATAGAAATTGGTCGTAGGTATGACATTGATATGAAAAAATGAGTCCAGGTATCACATTGATAACTTTGTAAGTTCAGGTATCATTTTGAAAGTCCCCTAAGTAACGACATTATTCTACTTCTCTAGTAAAGTTATTACTTATTCACCATAAGAACATTTGAATTATTAAAATGCTACATTACCTGTGTGTAAAATGATTAATAAGTACACTAATTTTTTAAAATCCAAATCTGTAAGAAAAACTAAATGCAAAGACTACTTAAATTTTCATTGTATAACATCAATCTTCATAACCAATTTATTACTATTTTTTTTGGAGTGCGGCTATTGCCACCCTGCTATTTTCTTAGTTCACCTTACAAACATTTGAATTATTAAAAGACTATAGTATCCAAGTGCAAAATGATTAATAAGTACACTAAATTTTCAAAATCTAAATTTTTAAATATAACCAAAAAATAAATGCAAAGGCTAGATACTTAAATTCTCATTGAATAACATTAATCTTCATTATATCCGCCCAAATCTAAATTCATTACTATTTTTTGTCTTTTTTTTTCCCTCCTTATCGTTATTCAGTTCACAAAATCATTAGTATTACTTTCATCAAAATATTTTGCAATACCCTTTGTGAATACCGAAAGTAAAGATTTATAACACACACAAAATAATTTAAATTCTCTTCTTCATTGCTTACAGTTGTTAACTTACTAATATTTTAACATGCATTCCAATAGACGAACATTGAAAGTGAAATAGAAAATTAAAAAAATAGAAGTAAATCAAATTATGATTTTGTTACGAAAACATATTATATTTTAGCTCTCTTATTGGTCTAAATTAAATGAGAGATTTTTGTTAATTTTTTTAATTGGCTATGTCATATAAGGATATTTCTGGAAAAAGAAATGGGTTAAATAAGTAAATTTAATATTGAAATTAAACTGTAGGGTGTAGTGAGTAAGTAGGATAAACAAAGAAAATGGTAAGGTGGCAATAGCAGCATTTTTTTTTTTGTCTTTTTGTTTCCTCATCATTAATTTGTAATTCAGTTCACAAAACCATTACTGTTTATTTCATCAAATTCTTTGCAATACCATATCCTTGGACACCGAAAGTAAAGATTTAAAACACAAAAAACAAGAAAAAAAAAATCATTCTCTTCTTCATTGCTCACAGTTGTTAGCTTATCAATCTTTTGACATGGATTGACATAGACAAACATTGAAATTGAAAAAGAAAACTGAAAAATGAAACTAAATCAGATTATGATTTTATTAGGAAAATATAATATATTTTAGTTTTTTAATTAGTATAAACTAAATGAGAGATTTTCATTAAAAAATATTTTCTAAATTGGATATATATGTCATATAAGGATATTTCTGAAAAAAAATGGGTTAGATTAGTAAGGTGAAATGTCCAAATACCCTAATGTTAGGGAAAATAGTCCCCCTGACTCTACTAAACTTATGGATCTCCCAATTACCCATAAGATAATTGATTTTGTTTCCTATCAATATTTGTTATGCTAATAAGGCTTAAGGTTAAATTTTCTAAAACTCATATAATACCCTTCTCCATATATAACTCTTAGCATAAATGGATTATATAAAAGAGGGGCAAAATTGCAACTATGCGATGGAAAAGAATAGGATAAAGGGCTTTTTCATGTATACCCAGAAACACCATGTATTGTGCCCACTTGCACCAACAAGTTTGTATCACACTATTCTAATAGGAAAAGACTTCTAAGGGTAGTCCTATTTAAGGTAGTGCCTTTTATATCCTATGTTGACTTTTGGGTTTGAATTTTACATTTTCCTTGGAAAAACTAACTTCAAGCTTTTGAGAAAAACAAAACTAGCCTTTAACATGCTCAAGTTTTTCATCTAACGGCTCCCTGCCTAGCGGTTACTTTAACAAGCGGAATCACTGCTGCTTGTTTCTATCCTAAGCCAAAAACTAGTGGCTTTGGTGGAACGGAAAATCTAACCTTCAAGGTTCTATAGAATACAGGCAGAAAACAAAACCATAAAAACTTTTTAAAATTTGAAAAGTTTGACGAAGTGGATGAGCAATCTAGAATTATTTATTTAAACATAATTATAAGCTAGAAAATTCAGAACCTCATTCTTAGGTAAATACCTAAAAAGCTGTTTAGCTATCCATAAGAATGATTACAGATACTTACTTGAGAAAGAAAGCACACTACTCCACACTAGACAGGAAGGGAAGAACACACTGCTACTATGACTTTCTTACTTCTTGAGAGAAGACTCTTCTACTCAATTTTCTGATGCCTTAGAAACTGAACTTAAGGCTTCTTATATAGGGAGTGGAACTCAAACTAGAATTCAAAACATAAAAATATATAGGATAACTCCATTATTTTTTGCTCTGAATGCTTCTGATGATGGAGGTCAGTTGGCGACAAGCAGATTCCCTTAGCTGAAATATTTGTCACCTTCATCTTTTTTGAAAAGTAAAAGCATCTTTAGAAAAAGCCAAAGTTGCTTTCGGTGCTTTTTAAACCTGCTGCTTCACATGTTTTCATATGTTTCAAAGTTGTGATCTAGGACAAAAAAGTTGTCATTTTCCATCTTGGCTTTGACTTCATTGTTTTCCACGTTTGTGTCGGCATACATCTTATAGTGGTTGTCATTTTCAAGCTTTTCGATCCACTGCAGACATGCTAACATGGAATCTATCTCCTTTCTTTTGAGGGATAGAAAAAGGTCACCGCTCACAACTTCAGGATGATCATAGGCAATGACTATGGTTTTCTCTCCTGCTGCCAGGAATGTATTTTCTGTGTCTTATTCGATGATCTTCGTGATATAGTCTAGGGGCATAGGCATAGCCTTCATCCAAGGAATGCTGGAATTTGGTTGGCCATTATATCCAACATATGCAGGCTGAAGATATCTTCCTTGAATAATTCTCACAAAATGATATGGAGAAATATAATCAACTTCACCATTTTTCTTTTGAATCCCTTATGGTGGAGTAGATCTAAACTTCAATCTAAGAATGCAGTCGTTTTTTCTGACATTCTTGACTGTGTTGACAATGATGGGTGGAAGGCCTTTGAGATCGTCATTGGTCTTGGTCGAGAGGTTATGGATAAAACCATTTTCAACAAGCCAGAGCTTGTATTCTTGAGGATGTTCACTCTGAACGTTGACTACATATCTTCCAACATATGGTCCAGGGACTATGAAGAGGGTTGGAGGAAATGCGTCAGAGCGTCAGAATTACGGCTTCCAATAAGATTATGAAAGTCGAACCAGTCTGCTTCATTTAGTGCTAAAATAGGAACTCTAGCACTCTCAGGATCTTCAAGATATTGGATTTTCTCATTCTGGACAGCACTCTGCTGAGTATTTTCATAGAATTCTTCAAACTATGGTCTGGGAACATGATTCCACTGTTTTTTTTTTCCTGAAAAGCATACAACGTGTTATCCAAAATAGCCTTATGGTGATATGCTAATCTTCTGCTAGTTCTAAACACAGGGTCTTTGAAAGTTTTCAATTCATAATTAAAAATATTTATAACTCCTGATGGAGTTGATTTGCTTTTTTGCAAAGCAACAATCTTCAACGGTCTTGATAAGTCTATACCGTTTGCCGTTTGAGACAGGCTAGCTAATCCTTTACCCTGGGATTGATCAGTTGGGGCCGGCCCTTTTGGACCTAGCAAGAATCTTTTGAGGATTTTTTCTTTTGATTCCTCAGCATTTGCAGGTTCTTTGCTTGTTGTTTTGTTTCTGGGATTGCAACCTTCATCGTCTTCTCTTCGGATGAACATTGCCATTTCTCTGGTTAGGGCGTCTGGAAGATAATTCTTGTTTCCTGCAATTAATTCAACATTAGAATTATATTGGTTAAGAAATAATTGCCAGTTTGATAATCTTCCTCTATCAGCAGTTTTATCAAGTTTAAAATTTTTGAAATTCTTTACTCTAGCACAATCGGTGCAAACAGTAAAGGGTTTTCCTAGAAAAGCTGGAGAATTTAAAATTGTTTTCTTGATAGCCAAAAATTCTTTTTCTCCTGCAGGATAATTTTGTTCTCCAGGGCTGAATTTGTCACTACAAAATTTACAGATTTTTTCAATGTTAGTCCCATGTGTTTTTGCCAGATTAACACCGGACCAGTAATTATCACTAGCATACGTTTGGAGAATGATTTCATCATTTTTCCTCTAGTTGTTGCAGAAGAGGATTTTTGCAGAGAGCTTTTATCTGCTTCACAATTTTTTCATCATCTTCTATGAAGTTCCATTTTCTTTTGGAACTTGTTTTAGGAGATAACATTGTTGTTAATCCCAAGATCTTGGGAATGAAATCTCTCCCATAATTAATAACTCCTAAAAATCTTTCTAGACTCTTAGCATCAGGAATTCTGTCTGGAAATTTCCAGATTTTCTCACGGATGTGGGGTTGGAGTTTTATCACTCTTTTTTTTTTATATATATATTTATTGCAAGGAAATCAACTTCATCTAACATAAAGAAGACTTTCTTCTCTCCGAGGATGATTCCATGCTAAACTATCAGTTTTACAACCTTATGGAGGTGTTTCATGTGTTCTTCTCTGTTCTTGGAGAAGACCAGGATGTCATCAATATAGACGACACAGAATTCAGCAACATGCTTGAAGATGTCATCCATCTTTCTTTGGAAGATTGAAGGGGCTTTTTTTAAGCCAAAGGGCATTACTAGCCATTCGTAATGACCTTGTGGTTTTCCAAATGCAGTAAGAGGAACACTTCTTGGATGCATCTTAACTTGCTAAAAACTCGACTTTGCATCTAATTTTGAAAAGACTTTAGCTCCTTTGAGCTGATTGATCAAGACTCTCGCTTGAGCTATTTGATAACCGTCTTTAACGGTCTTCTTATTAACATCTCTGTAGTCAATTATCATTCTAGCTTTCCTTCTAACATTTTTTGCATGATTTCTTACGTAGAAGGCTGGTGCATGATGAAGGCTAGTAGATGGTCGAATTAATCTCTTGTTCAGGAGATCTTTTATTTCTTTTATGAATTCTTTTTTATCTTCCTCTTTGTATTGAAGAATGGCTTTGACATGACAAATAACATTCATATAATGTAATCTTAGTTCACAAACCACTGGGTCTTTTTCACAAAATTTCGGAGGGTCGACATCTATATTCTGTTCGAGCATTTTCTTGATTTTATCAAGAGTAGGGACTTTATGGGATTCAAGCTTATTCTGGAAATGCTTGAGTTATGTTCATGGATGAAACTAGCTTCTTCATCTTAGCTAGTTTCTTCTTCTTCTTCTTCTTCAGAAGATTCAACAAGTAATTCTTCTTTTGTTTGATTTGTTGTACATGTTCAAATTTGGGTTTGTAGGGCTTAGGATCACCACTATTTTGTTGCGATCTCTGATATTGAGTAGTAAAGTTTTACTACACTCTTTGCTTGAGTAAGTCTGTCTGCCCAGAACACCCTTTCTCCTTTTCTTAAGCCTATCACTTTTTTGTCTTGAATTACTCTCAGTTGGAGAATGAAATCATTTCCTAACAAGAAATATGATCCTTGGCCTTCTGATTGCAAAAAAGTGTTGATGATAAATGTTCCTCCACCAATAGTGATGTGAAAATCTTTAGCTACCTTATTCATGGTGAGTTGGCTTCCATCAAATTGGATCCCAATAGCTTTTCTCTTATCATCTTCTTTCCAAAGTTCTTCTGGAATTGCAAACTTTTTTGCAACTGTAAATCCTGATCCATTATCTATAAATGCATGTAGATGACATTTTATGTGATCAGGGAATTTTAATTCGATCTCTATGTAGTTGTTGTATCTATTAGTAGAGACGATTTTCGACTGGTGAAGCTCTTCTTCTTGAGCTTGTGGTATGAATGGTTTGCATTCTTCTTGAACCTTTTTTGGTTTAACTAGTTCGAAATTTTCATCTATTTTTTCTTCCTTTATTTTTGAGGAAGAGGATTCCATAATTTCTTGGAACAAAGATTCTACTTTTTTCTCTTTTTGTTTAGAGAAATATTCTTCATATTCTTGTTCTACAAATTGGCTGATAAGGCCATTCTTGGTTTTTCTTCTTGCTTCAGCTATGAAGCATTCTTTGTGATAAGTCTTTTTTGACTCTTCACAAAACATAGGAAGTCCATTCCGTTCATGACATAAGCAGTAGTCACAAACGAATGTACCAGGGTTCACTTGATAAGAAGACATTATCCCTTCTATCTTACTTTCTTCCCAGTTCTTAACTTTAAGAACATTCATCTGTCTAGATTCTAAGTATTCTTCTTCTGAATTTATTTCAGAATCTAATGAATCTTCTTCGTCTTTAGACCAGGCAGAGTAAACTGACCTGTCGGAATAGGCTATTTCGTAGCCTTTCATGTTTGTTGTTTCTACCATAGGCTCATATTCTTCATATAGAGCTTTTGCAAATCTTTTACTTTTTTTTTTCTGGACATTCATTGGCATAATGTCCTTAAGCTTTACATAACCAGTATCTACAGGCTTTCTTACCTGGTTGTTCATTCTGATGGTTATCTTGATTATTATTCTTCTTTTTCGTGAAGAATTTTTTTTTTTGGATTTCCATCTTGTTTCTTGAAATTGGAACTTTTCTTAAACTTCCAATATTTTTTGTGTTCACCTTTTCTGGACCTTTTCGAGTAATGTTTCTCTTTTCTTTTCGTATGAAACTTGGATTCATGATATCCCCAGTTGGTTGGCATATCCAGTATTCCATAACAGAAGTTTTCAACTCCTTTAAGCTGTTTCTTAGCCATTTTGGCTCTAAGATTTGCTTTGCATTGTTCTTTTAGTAATTACCTGATTCTGTCAGCAATTCCTCCAACTGAAAATCTTTCAATTGGAGTTTCAGCTATGCTCTCTCTCACAACTATTCTCCAAGGTTCAGGAAGTTTCCTGTGTAACATGTTAACTAGATCAGTATTTTCTAGTTCACCTATTGTACAATAATACCCTTGGTATTCATTCAAATATTCTTCAAAATATCTCATGTCACAGATTTTGAGAGCATAGATATTTGATTTGGCCATTTCTTTAGCCTTTTCACTTAGATTTGAGAGATCTCAACCGAATTGATCGTACAGGGATACTGAAAATCATACGGAGATTTCAATTTTTTTTATCTCTTCTAGCTAGTCTCTTTGAAAGACAAATAGAACTTTTTAGATACTCCGGTGAGAGTAGTTTTGTAGTACACCTGAAGATCTGGTGTTTCGAATTTTCCAAAGGTGAGAGCAGAAGCCATCATCAGACTATCTACCCATTGGTCAATAGCTTTTCTTTTATCTAGAGCTTTGTCTAGATTTAGCCATATATGATATGTCACGGCTCGAATTTTTGAATAATAAATTCAAAATTCGAAACATAAATTACTACAGCTCAACAATAATATCCTGTATATATATTTTTTCTTTAACAAGCGCACCGCACAAATTGGAATCCAAATCCCGAATTTAGCCTCGGTTAATTATTACAACTGAAACTCACAATTAAAATTGTAAAGCTCTAAATGAGCATAACAACCTCACAACATAAATGAAATCAGATAAAAGCTACAACTCCTAAGCCCGGTCGCCTCCCTGATTATTCTGACATGCAGGAATATCCGCTACAAAACCCGGTAAAATTTTTGAAAGCTCGTATGAGTAAAAAGAAAGAACGGTTGTTTAATTAAGTCATATTTATTTCCACCCAAATCAACGCCCAACAATTTCCTGATTCACAAAGAAACAACAATCTCAACAATTAATCACCAAATCAACAATTCAACACGAAATCTAAACTCACATCTTTCTTCTCAAAACCCTGAAATCATATTTATAAAAATACTGTGTCCGACAGACTAGAGCTCTAACTAAATCGTAGCCCGTCACCTGGCCTAGGTTATGGCATCCGACATATTGATCGTTATCGTATTTCATCAATATAAATACATATATACATATTTAGAACGTCCGATACTCGTACTTAATCTTGCCCCATTAACCGACAAGGGTTGTGGCATCCAACTCACTCAACCAATCTTAACCCATCATCCACCTAGGATTAGAGCGTCCGATTTCCCCATACCAGTCACTCCGTCGACCCTAAATCCATAAATGAGCATAACAATATGTTTCACAAAATGAAATCAACCAATCCAAGATACGCAATATTATTATAAAATTTAAGCATTTGAAATATAATACGAATCATCATTCCAACTCAATCATACCATCACTCAACAACACACCACGTCATATATATATTTCACGTAAATATATATATACATAATCATCTACTCAGGGATGGCCACTAATACCATCTATAGTTTACACAAGAAAATCGTGAAATCCATTTGTATAATTAAAATTCATTTTGCTTACTTATGGACCGCAATTGATCAAGTCCATGTGATTTTAAAAACAAATATTTAATCCATATATATTTTTCACACAATTACGACAAAATAAATAAAATAAAAGTACTTGGTTCGTAATATGAACCACATTAGTTTTACTCACCTCGATACTCCCGCTGCGTCTTCAATTTTAACACCAATCACACAGAACCCGCTTACCCAAGTAAAAAACGTCAATCACCTAATCAAATGTGACTTGATTTTAGCCAATAATTCCAAAACATACTTAAACTACCATCCTACGGTCGGATTCTAAATTATACGAAAATCCGACGGACGGATTTTCTCGAATCGCCTCCCTAATCACTGTTTTTCAATTATACGAAGATCCAACTGTCAAATCTTCACCCATGACAACAAAAAGCCACTGGGATAGTCATATGATGAACATAGCAAAACTACAAATTCATCAGACGGTCCTAACTTCACAGATCACAAATCTAATGATCGAAATCGATCGAAATGTAAAAATTCATAACTAAATCATACGATATCCAAAAAATACGTATAATATACCAAAATGATCGTATTGAAATGTAGAATCTAAAAATATACAGAAAATATATTTTTGACCCCCGGAAGTGATCGAAAATACAAAAAATATCCGTTTCGACCGAAATTTCTACAGTTTTCGATAGCCGCTCCATTCAGCGTGAAAATGTTTGCTTCAGGTCTAGTCCTTCTTGCTGCGTGTTCTACTCCTTGATACGAGTTCAACAACCTAAAGCACTTGAGTTTTGGTGGCCGGAGCTAGGAGAAATCTTGGTTGGAACTCGACTCGGCCGGTAATGGATAACTCGTTCCCGCCGCTGATAACGGCGGTTCCACGGCACAAGGTTGCCACTAGCATATGCGCAAAGACAAGATGAAGGTGTTGGACGTTGTCTGGTGTGAAGTGGTGGCCTGTGGAGGGAGAACTCGATCGGTGAAGGGTGAGGGCGATTCTAACTCGGCTGCACCATGTTCTTCAACTTCCAGTGGCCACCACGATGGTTATTTCCCATCGATGTCTTCTTGAAAGTTTTAAATGAGTTCAAGCGAGCAAAATTTCTTTTGGAATCAAGTCGATCAGAGATATGTGGAGGGAGATATGGACGGACAAAGGGAGAGCAGCTCGGGTGAGTTCCAGCTCGAGCTGTGCGGCTTCTTGGCCTCCTAGCTCGTCCCGCGGTTCTTTTTTCACTTCGATGTTTTCTAGGAAGTTTTAAAGGACTTCAAGCCAAATGAAAATTCCTTTGGAATCAAGTCGATCAGAGGTCTGTGGAGGGAGATATGATCGGACAAAGGAGAGCCCAGAAATGGGGAGACGGACGTTGGGAGAGAGAGAGTGAACAGTTTCGGTTTCCAAAAATGGAGGCTAGGTAAAAATGCCAACTTTCCAAAAATGCTAGGATATGCTTATATACCCGAAATGGAAGTTTTTCTAAATGCGATAACTCTAGCATACGAACTCCGATTCTTGTGTTCCACATATGCACGAACTCGTATCGACAAGCTCTATGACTTTCATGAAGAAAGTTTTCTCAAATTCTGAACGTATAAATGTCGATTTTCATGACTCCTTAAATAACATTCGTTTTCGAAAATAAAATAGTTTGAATTAATTCCACAACTTCTCCAAGCTTCGTACTCGCTCCCATGACCGCGAAATCATTTCTAAAAATCTATGGAATTAATTTGGAATTCTCGGGGTATTACACCATAATTTGTTATTGGCACCTTGGGCATGTTGTCCTCTGGGACAAATCTTTGAGAATTTCTTTCTTCTTTTCTGCCTGTAGGAGCCTTTTGTATAGGGAGTTTCAATTTCCCTTTTTTCTCTAATGATGAAAGTTTTGGAATTGGAGCTTTCCCTGTCTTCCATTTCTATATCTTGATAAGGAAGGATTTCTCTTATCTTTCTTGGTTTGAAAATTTTCATTTCTTCGATTAATTGTCCTAATCGTTCAATATTTTCGTAGGATTTTGCTTCATCATAGAGTTCATAGAGCTTTTTTTCTCTAAACATATTTATTGGTCTGTTTAGATCAGCTTCTAATTGTTCTTCAGTAATGGGATCTGTTGGTTCTTCAACAGTGAATTTAGTGCCACTAATACTAGGTGCTCTAGTGCTGTAGCATCTTCTGAGAAGATTTTTGTTTATTTTGACATTTTCAGGATATATATCACTTTTTCTGTGATCATTGAATTTTAGACTGATATCTCCAGTCTTTCTACTTTCACAGATTGCAGCTTTGGAGCTTTCTGGTGGTTTCTTTGGACCAGATAATTTCCATTCAATAGGGAAAGTTACTTCATTCCAAGTAACCTTGTGAATCTATTGTGAATGGTTCTTCTTACTGATGAGGAATCCAGTAGTAAGACCCGGGGTATTTGATATCCTTGTCTTAGGTTCTACTGTGGTACTCATAAGTTTATAGTATATTCTGTATACTATTGCTAGTTCTTGCATATCTTCTTTCATCGATATGCCATCTGTCTTGACTCTCAGTCTTAGACAATGAGCTGCATCTTTCAAGCTGGTTGAGAAGTTTGGGAAGCAGCTGAAATAAGCCACTTGATTGCATAACGATGCTTCAAGTGTTCCCAACAGATTGGCTTGAAAGTCTATTAGTCTTTGTCTTGTAAGACACATAGAACTGAACAGTTTATGCCTTCTCGGACGAGCAGTTTTATGCCTACTTGGATTGCTCCAATATGCATAAATTGATAATTCTTGGCATTTGCTTTGGCCACTTCTTAAGGTGTGATCATTAAGAGATCTGTTTCTTCGGTTATAGAAGGGGTTGTAAATTCCAATAACTTGAAATGATGGCTATCTATCAGTTCGAATTTTCTCCTCTATAGATTTGTTTAAAATCTAATTTTGGATTTCCAGAGTTTTTCACCTCTTGTTCTATTTCATTGTATTTGAATTCTTCAGCATTTAGGAGTTGTACTCCTTTCTTTTTCCTAAAGATGCTCATCATCTTGACATCTCTTGCTACCAAATGTTTTGGCTTTTCATATTTGATACTAGTCAGACTTGTAGATGGTTCCAGAAAAATCATGTTTGGAACATGATTCTTCTCTGGTTTTTCTAATGGTTTGAATCTATTAGCTTTCTTGGATTTTACTGGAGGCCTTTTCTTATCCTTCAATATATTTTTCGTAGAATCTAGCATTTCTTGCTGTTCATTGGTTTTTCTACCAACACTTGTTAGCTTTTCTTCTTCCTTTTTAGGAAGTTCTTTGATATAATCTATTTTGTTTTCCAATTTTTCTAATTGGTAGACTATATCTGGTAATTTTCTTGATGATCTTGACATCTAGATACTTCTTGTATATCAGGTTCTGATGTTTCTCATAAGAAGATTTTAATAGAGAATTCAACTTCTCTAATATTAATCTAGATATTGTCCCCATTTGGGATTCCCCTTTTAGCTTTTTCAGCAAGCTCTGATACCAATGATGTGAGGATCTAACCAATGCTTAAATAATCATGAAGTTTTTGTTCCTATGTGTGAAAATAAATTTCAATTCTTCAATATTTTTCTCAATCTTATAGATAATTTTTTGTTCTAGAAAGATTCTACCCTAGTACTCTGGAGTTTCTCTACTAAGTTTATATCTATAATTTTTTGCTCTTCTCAACTTTTCTTGCTCTTCTTTTATATCTTTGCTAAATTTCCGACAGTTAGCAAGTAAGTCCAATCTAGACAGAATAATGTCTAAAGGATTAATTTCAGTTTACCCCTTGAGGTGTAGGGGTGTCATCATGTCACCCCCTCTATTCTCAATTTTGAATTTTTACCCCCAAGCTTTCCAATTTCAATTAGTCGTGTCCAATTTTTCAGATTCCGTCTAAATTGGATGTTAATACTGACGATCTAATCCACTCTGAAGGCTAAAATGGTCATTTCAAGACAAAAAAAACTCACTTTCACTTTCGGGGGTTTGTCTCTCTTCTCCAAATCTCTCTCTCTCTCTCTCTCTCTGCAACTCCAAAAATCAAATTTGCACACATTCCCTCACTTCGCTCTTCCTCCGCCTCTCGGATCCTCACTCTGATCCCAAAAACCAATCCCCCACTGCCGAAACCCAGGTCGACTCGAAACACCACCTCTCCTCGAAAATGGACTGACCCAAATTTGTATCGAAGCCTCGGAGGCCGAGTCAATGGCCAAGCAAAAGGGCCTCACCGTCGTCCACCTCCTCCCTTCCTTCTTCGAGCCTGCCAAGGCCCTCGCCTAGGTCCCGATCTCTAAATTCCTCGTCGGAGCCCTCGGGTTGGGTCTTTTTCGAAGTCAACCTCGAGTTCTTGGGCGTCCCCCTCCACTACTCCGTCCACGCCGAGCAGTTCCTCGTCACCAATCTCTTGATCCAGTCAGAGCCCCACCTCGAATACATCACCGTCTTCACCTCCCCTTACGGCCATTGCCGCCAATTCTTCCAAGAAATCCGCCACACCTAATATATCAAGATCCTCATCGCCTCTGCCATGGCCGGAGAAGACGATGACGACAAAAACGACACATCATGCGGCCTATGCAACCCCCTCTGCCACCTCATCCCCCACCAATTCAGCCCCAAAGACCTCCTCAGCGAGACGTGCCCGTAGTCCTCGAGAAACACAACAATGGCCTATCTTTCACAACAATGTTAGTGTTTCGATTTGATTTTGGTTATTGAGAAAACACAAAATGTGTGAATGAATAAAATAAGAGATGATTTGCAGCTGCATGCTAGTGCTGCCATGGGCAGTGCTTTTTGCCTTTTTTGGGTTTCGATTTCCATTTTGGAGTTGCAGATTTGTGAGGATAAACTCAAAAAACTGCTTTGCAATTCTTGACTCTCTTAAAACGGCTCCTCTTATACGTAGTTTTAAGGGTCATTGGCCCAAAGCACTAAAATAAGCCAAAATTATTCCACTTACCCCAATAACAAATTTTTATTCTTACTAACCTAACAGTTAAATGACAATTTTGCCCTCAGCCTATTTGAAAAACTACTATCATGCCATGCCTCTATCTATCTATCTATCTATTTATCTATCTATATCCAGTACAGATCACCACTTTCGCTGGAGAAAGTTTCATGGAGACATGGCCGGCTAATTCTCCAACTCTGTTGAGTACAGCCTCTGAATCTCCAAGTGGATACTCTACTACAAGGAGGTGGTTTCGTCTCCGTCGGCGATGGCAATCTAAAACTCTCTCTCTCTCTCTCTCTCTCTCTCTCTCTCATCCCCCCCCCCCGATCAATTTGAAACCAGAAAATGTAGACCCGGAACCGCGTGCACCACCGTCATCATCTTCGTCCTCGGTGAATAAGGCACCAATTCCAGTTGGACGAATTTTGTTTTGGGTGAATTCCTCTTTCTTTGTAAGTTCCTTTAGTTGCTCACTCCGCCGCGCTTTTGACCATGTTAACACCACCCTCGAGACCTAGTTCAGCCAGGTATATCAATCTCTCTTTGCCGATGCTTATCGTTTTAGCCAAGATCTCTGTGATTTGTAGCTGTTTTTGGATCCGCGTTTTGCTGATTTTATTGAATTAGTTTGGTGGTAGCTAGTGATTGAGTGTTTGGCGTAATGGGTCTGTACATGGATGTCGGTGATTGAGTGTTTGGTGTAATAGGTCTGTACATGTATTGTGGTGATTAAGTACATAGGTCTGTACATGGATGTCGAATTATTCTCAGTTAAATGAAACTAACAAAATTGGGATCAACTAAAGAGAGTTCTTTTTGTATCCAGACTATTAATGTAAGGAATTGTTATTACATTGCCATGATAAGTGTATAGCATTGTGTGCAACTGATTTGGAACAATTGATTTGGAACAATAGATTAGAAACTTGGGCCCAAAATTTCAGCCAATAAAAGTGAATGTTAGCCTAATTTTAGAAGGGTGCATATTTATTAGGGCTAAATACTGATTACTACCATGTAGTTTGAGTCCAAAATCAATTCAGTCTCTAAACTTCTAATTTCATCAAGAACACCCCTGCACTTTCAATTTTGTTCTAATAGATCCAATTTATCAGACTTCCGGCAATTGAGTCATTTAACATTACTCATATATGGCCTATATTTTATGATGTGGTGTTAAGGTGGCCTGCATAGTCAATTTAGGAGTTAGATCCACTATTGGAAATCTATCAAATAAATAATTTTTCAACAAATAATCTAGCTATAACTTGAACCCATTACAGAATATTAATAAATTGGACCTATTAGATCAAAATTGAAAGTGCAAGGGTGTTTTTGATGAAATTAGATGTTCAAGGACTGAATTGATTTTGGACTTAAACCACAAGCTAGTAACCAGTATTTAGCCCTATTTGTTATCTTTGTGACTGTTAGCATGATGATAAAAGTCAATGCTTGTAAATTTTTCAATGGAAAACAACTTTTATTGGTTTTATTGCCCCCCAATAAACATTTATTGCCCCTAATAAAAGGTTTGGAACTAATGTAACCTCTTCATCTTTTTCTTTAGTCAAAGTTTTATTTGTTTAATTTTAAGGAGATTAGTTCCTGTTCTAGAGACTTAAAGGTTCATTGGGGGACAAAAAAAGTTTGGGGGGCAATAAGCCTCTCCGACGACCTATGAGATATTCGACGATTTCTTTGGGGTCCTCCGGTGAGGTTCATAAATTGTTATTGCCCTCCAATAAAGGTTTGTTGGGGGACAATAAATGTTTATTTGGGGGGTAATGAACCTCTCCGGTGACTTATGAGATCTTCGACGATCTATTTGGGGACCTCTGTTGAGATTTTCAAATAAGTCCAATGGCCGGCTATCGGTGCCTAATACCGGTGAAGTCTCCTATGGCTTCTCTCTCTTCCATTCTCTCTCTCTCTCTCTCTCTCTATCTCTATATATATATATATATATATATATATATACACACACAAAAGGGTGAGGACAAAATAGTCTCAAAAAAAAATTTAATTGGATATTAGGAAAGACGTTATTAGAATCTTTATGAGTAAGTACGAAAAAAATAAGTGGGTAGTGTAAAGGGAGAAAAGTTCGTAGAATTAGGATAAATGGTCAAAACCCCGTAGTTTCAAATAGGAAGAAAGACGGAATGACAAATCTAGCATCAATGGAAAGAACATCATGTCTACTCAATGGTCTAATCTATCTATATGTTTTTTTCTTCTTCTTCTTATTCGTGTATGATTTAGTCCTACTCATGCAATGTATGAATGTTTTTGCAAATTTGGTTTCTCAATACTAGTGCAAACGGAAAAGAGATATAGGAATGGAATCCTTGAGTTTTGGAAAAGCATAAGAAATTTGAAATTGATAGAATGATAATTTATGTTTGACTTACCCATTTGTTTTATCCTCCACAGGTAAATTAAACTGATTTTGGTAAATGCAGAAGTTGTGTGTTAGTCCAACCACATGTAATCTCTCTCAATGAAAAGTGTGATTGGAGATTAAATTTCTCACTGTTCTTTTGCTATTGCGCCAAATAACCAAATTCTCCTATCACTCTTATTTCTCTTAATTTGTTTAAGATGATCTATTTTTATGGATGTTACCATACAGCTTTTAACCAAATAATCTCTTGATGTGATCAGACCGACCCTATACTCTCTTATAGCAGGAATTTTGGCTTTTAAGAGGCTTCATCTTTTATGGTTGGAGGGACTTGAAGAAAAACATCCATGAAAAACATTTTTCCTTTATATGTTATTTGATCAATTAAGTTGGAATGCAGCATATTTACTAGCTATTATTGTTGTAATTATTGAGTTGCTAATCACTTCAAGTTATAGAAGAATTTATTGGTATAATGGATGTCTACTTTTTTGGCTTCTTTTTTCTAATAGTTTAGTTTGTATATGTCAATGAAGGTTAGACACAAATTTGTAGTCTACGGAAAACATTATAATCCACCTGAAATAAAAATATTTCAAGGAGGGATTTTTAGAACTAATTTGTAAGTACAAATAGTTTTAGGTCTATGTAGGCGCTAAAAGTAGCAAAGGAAAGACATTTGCACATACAATTTGTCCCCCTTTTTTTCTTTAAACAAAATTCGTAAGTACAAGCGAGGTCCATATTTTTATTTTTTGAAACTATTTTGCCCTCTTCTCCTTTGTCACATAGAGATAAAGTAGGAGAGAGAGTGAGATCACCAGAGAGTTTGCCGGAACCTCGTCGGAGGTCGTCAGACCCTTTCCGGAGAACTCACTGGAACTCGCCAGTGGTCGGAGGTCACTGGAGGTCCACGGAGAGGTCATCGGAGATCTCATAAAAGTTTTAGGACATTTTTTTACTAAGTTTTTTTGCTCCCTAGTAACCCCCAATAAAATTTTTATTGAGGGTCATTAATCAGTGAAAAATGAAGATGTTCTTAAGTTTAAAAGTTTTACGAGTTTATTAACCCCCAATAAAAGTTAAATTTTACTGCCCCTGCAATAAAAGTTAAATTTTATTGCCCCTACAGTAAAAGTTTTATTGGGGTCATTAAACTTTTTATTGGGGGCAATAAAGGTTTATTGAAGGGCAATAAAATCAATACAATTTCAGCTTTGGGAAGGGAGACTAATCTTCCTAAAATTACACAAATAAAACTTTGATCGAGGAAGAAGATGAGATTACATCAATTCAAAACTTTTTATTAGAGTCAATAAACTTTTTATATGGGGCAATAAGATCAATAAATTTGGGCATTGGGAAGAGGGACTAATTTCCTTGAAATTAGACAAATAAAATTTTAATTAAGGAAGAAGATGAGAAGATTACATCAATTTAAAATCAAAAGACGATCAGTAATAAGGACCATTAATATACACAGTAATACATATCTTCGCAATCACACTAAACACTACTGCTTTGAATTAGAATTACAGATAAGGACGAGACACATACAAAACAAAGGAGGAGACTGTCACGCTCTGAATTTTAGAATAAAAATTCAAAATCCGAAACATAAATTACCACAACTCAAAAAAAATCATCCTGAAAATTTCTTTTTCCTTAACAACCTTACCACACAATTTAATTTCAAATCTTGAAATTAGTCTCGGTTAATTATTACAGCTCACTCACAAATTAAATTGTAAAACTCTAATGAGCATAACAAACCTCACAACTTAAATGAAATAAAATAAATGCTGCAACTCCTAAACAGCACGGTCACCTCCCTGGTTATCCTGACCTAGAGGAATATCCGCTACACCATTTGAAGAGTGTACCTGGATTGCAACAACACAAAACTCGGTAAGCTTTTGAAGCTTGTATGAGTAAAAAGAAAGAACGATTATTTAATTAATTCATAATCATTTTCACCCAAGTCAACGCACAACACTTTCCCCATCCACAAGGAACCAACAATCTTATAATCAATCATCAAATCAACAAATCAACACAAAACTTAAACTTACATCTTTCTTCTCCAAACTCCGAAATCGTATTTATAAAAATACGGTTTTGACAGACTAGAGCTCTAACTGGTATCCGACATATTTATCTTTATTGTATTTCATCAATATATATACATATATACATATTTAGAACGTCCGATACTCGTACTTAATCAAGCCTCATTACCCGACAAGGGTTGTGGCATCCAACTCACTCAACCAATCGTATCCCTTCATCCACCTAGGATTAGAGCGTCCGATTCCCCCCATACTGGTCACTACGTTGACCCTAAATCCATAAATGAGCACAACAATATATTTTCACACAATGAAATCAACTCAACCAAGATACAAAATATTATTATGAAATTTAAGCATTTGAAATATAATACCAATCATCATATATCATCACTCAATAACACACCACCTCATATATATATATATATATATATATATACACGTAATCATCCACTCAGGGATTACCACTAATACCATCTATAGTTCACACAAGAAAATTGTGAAATTCATTTGCATAATTACAATTCATTTTACTTACCTATGGACCGTAGTTGATCAAGTCCATGTGATTTTAAAACCAAATATTTAATCCATAAATAATTTTCACACAATTACGACAAAATAAATTAATTAAAAGTACCCGGTTCGTAATATGAACTACGTGAGTTTTACTCAACTCGAAACTCTCGCTGCGTCTTCAATTAAAAATATAAAACCACACTGAAACAGCTCACCCAAGTACAACCCTCCAATCACCTAATCAAATGTGACTTGAATTTAGCCAATAATTTCAAATCATACTTAAACTACCATTCAACGGTCGGATTATAAGAAAATCTGACAGATGGATTCTCACAAATTCACCTCCCTAATCACTGTTTTGTGATTATACGAAGATCCAACGGTTGGATCTTCGCCCATGACCACACAAAGCCACTGGGACAGTCATATGATCATCATATCAAAACTACAAGTCCATCGGATTGTTCTAACTTCACAGATCACAAATCTAATGATCGAAATCGATTGAAATCTAAAAATTCATAACTAAATCATACGATATCCGAAAAATGCATATAATATGCCGAAATGATCATATTGAAATGTAGAATCTTAAAATGTACAGAAACTATATTTTTGACTCTTAGAGGTGGCCGGAAAGGGCCCCTGGAGTTAGTGGTAGAGCCGTTGCCGACCACCACTAATGGTGTCGGGGCTGAGCTTCCCCTCTTCGTTTCATCATTTTGAACAACTTTCATAACTATCACGAGATCAGAAAATAACTGGAAGAGGTCAAAATGTACCAAAAACAGTCGAGGTGGCCGGAAAATTTCCAGAAATCGGTGGTGCTCCGATCCACGTAAAAGCTCCAACAACTTGACTCGATCCCTTCTTGAGACTTCTTCAGGAACTCAAGGCGAGTTCACCAAGCCAAGAATCATAAGAAATGGTCGTTTGTAACTCGAGATATCCGGATTTGAATGTGGTTTTCGATCTAAATCGAGGTGAGCTTCGACGGACGTAAAATCAATCTACCCAGGTCCGGTCCTTCTTGGTGCTTGATCAGCAAATCGAGGCGAGTCCAATGAGCCAAGAATCACATGGAATGGTGACTTATAGCTCGAGATATCGAGATTGAAATGAAATCGAGCTTTAATGGATACCGGACTCCCGCCGCCGCCACCGGCCGTGTCGCGGTGCAAGGCTGCCTCTGGCAGCTGCTCAAGGTCGGGGCGAAGGTGGGGGCAGTGGTCTGGTGCCTTAAGATGGCCGGTGGTGTGAGAGAGAGAGAGCATGGTGAAGCCATGCTCTGTTTTGGCTGGGCTTGGGCCGCACGAGGGAGAGAGGGAGAACGAGGGTGAACAGTCCCAAAGAGGAAAGAGGTCGGGAGAAAAAATAGAAAGTTTCCAAAAAAATTTAGGGTTTTTTCTTTATATACCCGTTTTGGAAATTTCTTCTAAATGCGATAACTAAATCAGAAAAAAATATGATCTTTGTGTTCCACATATGTACGGACTTGTATCGACGAGCTCTACAACTTTCATAAAGGAAGGTTTCCCAAATTTTGCACGTATAAAAGTCGATTTCTTGAATCGAGCATTTCGAGCTTTTCGTTAAAACAATCGTTTCGGAACTTCGATAATTCTAAAAATGAAATATTATCTAGCAATATTCGTGAAATTGTACAATATTCGTTACACATAATTACACGAAATTACAATGGAAATTGTGGTTATTACAATCTTCCCCCCTTAAAGGAATTTCGTCCTGAAATTCAAGTATCCAATTCCCCAAAGAGCTGTGGATACCTCACTCTCATGTCAGACTCTAAGTCGCATGATGCATCACACTCATCATAATGACTCCACAACACCTTCATAAGACCGACCTCCTTCTTACGAAGCTTCTTTGTAGACCTATCCAAGATATGAACAGGTTCAACTACCAATGTCACATCTGTGTTTACTTCGATCGTACCATGATCAATCACGTGGGACTCATCTCGGACATACTTCCTGAGCATAGACACATGAAAGACATTGTGCACACCCGACATGCTAACAGGTAAAGCAAGTCGATATGCCAAGTTTCCAACCCTTTCCAGAATCTCAAAGGGTCCAACATACCTTGATGTGAGTTTTCCCTTCTTGCCAAATCTCACCACACCTTTCATAAGTGAGACCTTTAAGAACACATGATCGCCTGTCTCAAACTCTAAAGGTATCCTCTTCAAGTCAGCATAACTCTTCTGTCTACTCTGAGCGGTTCGAATTCTGCCCTTCCATAAAAGTATAACAAAACCAATACAAAACAATAATAGATCTCGTGGCTAGGTGCAGTTCATTATCTTCAGACATATTTATAGGGAAGCGAACTTTGTAGCAGATCATTTAGCTTCTTTAGCCTATAATTTCCATACTCCAAAAGTTTGGTTTTGTTGTTTACCCCTTTCTATGTCCCCAGCGTTCCATTTGGATCAGCTGCGAAGGGATGTTATGCGCGGTTTTATTTTTTTGTTGTAATATTTTACTTCTTAATAATAAATAACAAAATATCATCTAACTAATTGACCACAATAATGCAGAGGACTTAAGTGAGAAAGGGAATGTGGTGGATGAAGTTAAAGAGTTGATGAGGTAGCTGAATCAAGGTAGTTGGGGTCATGTCAGTCGGGATTACACTTACGTAGCACATAGGATTGTAAGAGAAGCTCTTAAACTTGATCATCTTATGTTATGTTTACAATTAGTGCCTCCATGGCTTCATCATTGTATTGAGATGCAAAATTCTCATAATTAGAATTGTTGTGAGGGTGGTGCTCTTTCCGCATCCATTTGAAAAATGTTTTGATGAGGGCCCTAGATACCCATTCTCGTTGTGTTTCAGTTGAATTAATGAGATGCATCTTCAACAAAAACAAAAGGTACTTAAAAGATATGAAAGTATGAACGGAATGGTGACATGTGAAAGAGGTTAATAGTTGATCGACGATACCAGACCAGTAGAATGAAATAAAACTGAAACCTATTTCCAAGCCAACACCCTAAGATACAGAGAACTCACCACCTAGTAACAAACTCACCACTCGATGGACTTGTCCAAAGAGATATAGAGTAGGGGAAAAGCTTTTCTAGGAAACTCTTTAACTGATTGATTCCCCAAAACTATCTTCTCCAGTACACAGGACTCCTAAAAATAAATGGACTCTTGGCTCCAAGCATAGGTTACTCTTGTCAAGACTATTAATTAAGGGGAACTGGTAAACACTAGATGGAAAACTAAAAGACTCTTAGAAGCAAGCAAAAGAAGCTAACAACAGAAGACAAGCCAATCAATTCTCCACTATCCAACTCCGACAGACTAGAAGATTATGGTTTAGGGCCTTCAACTCGAGTGATTAATGTGAGTAGTTGGAACTCCTTTGGTAGTGCAGCCAAAGTAAAAGCTTCATACACTCCTGTGTCAATCTCCCTGGGTTGAAAATGACTAGTCCTCGAGTCTCCATGATTGTCTTGTTCATAACAGGGAGAAAGGTCTGCCAGGTTGAAGGTAGTTGAAACATTGTAGTGACTTGGCAATTCAATCTTGTAGGTATTTTCACCAATGCGTTGCAGTACCTTAAATGGCATTTGCTGTAGGCTTAAGCTTACCAAACTTCCCATGAGGGAAACGTTCCTTCGGAAGATGGACCCATACTAAATCTCCTTCCTTGAATTCAACATGTCTGCGATGCTTGTTGGCACTTTTCTTGTACTTTTCATTTTGATGCATAATTTTACTCTGAACTTGGTCATGCAGCCTTTTGATGCCTCTTACTCGTTCTTTAGCATCTCCACTTAAATGTTGGTTGACTGGAAGTGGATTTAAGTCTAGAGGACTGATAGGATTTTGGCCATACACAATTTCGAATGGGCTATGACCAGTAGTTTGGCTAACAGACCGATTGTAAGCAAATTCAACTTGAGCCAAAATAAGATCCCATTGCTGAATATTCTTGCCCACATAACTCCTTAAAAGATGCCAGGCTACGATTGGTAACTTTAGTCTGACCATCCGTTTGTGGGTGATAAGAAGAGCTAAACTTAAGATTAGTTCGAAGCTTCCTCCAAAGAGTGCGCCAAAAATGACTAGGAAACTTAGAGTCTCGATCAGAGACAATGGACTTGGGAATGCCATGGAGCTTCACAATCTCTTTAAAATACAAATCAGCCACATGAGAGGCATCTAAGGACTTGTTGCATGGAACAAAGTGCGTCATCTTCGAAAATCGATCAACAACAACCATGATAGAATCCTTGTCTCTCTTAGTTCTTGGTAGGCCAACAACAAAATCTAAACTAATATCTTCCCATGGAGTGGTAGCTACTGGTAGTGGAATGTACAGACCTATATTTTAAAAATAACTCTTTGCAACATGACATATCTTACACCTCTATACATGCCTTAGTATATCTCGTTCCATCTTTGGCCAATAGTAATGCCCACGAACAACAGCAAGAGTTTTATCTCTCCCAAAGTGGCCACCAAGCCCACCCACATGAGCTTCTAAGACAATAGATTCTTTCAAGGAAAAATCAGGAATACACAAATGGTTACCTTTGGAGAGATAACCATCTTGAAGCTGAAAAGGGTGACAAGAACCTTTCACACATTCAGTCCAAATCTTCCCAAAATAAGCATCATCCTTATAAAGCTCCTACAAGACCTCAAAGCCTACAACCTTTACTTGCATAGCAGTCAGCAAGCATTGTTTATGGCTTAAGGCATCTGCAACCACATTTTGACTACTCGACTTATGATTGATTGTAAAATTATAAGCTTGAAGAAACTCAACCCAAGAGGCATGTCGACTACTCAGTTTATTTTGGATATTGATGAACTTCAAAGCATGGTGATCTGAGTAGAGAACAAATGGCTTAGACAAGAGATATTGACTCCAATGTTCAAGGCTCGATAAATCGCAAAGAACTCCTTGTCATATGTTCCATGAGTATTTCTTGTGAGAATCATTTAACTTTTCACTAAAGAAGGCAATTGGTTTTCTTCCTTGGGAAAGCGCAGCTCCAATGCCCATGTTGGAAGCATCACATTCAACTTCAAAAACTTTATCAAAATCTGGAAGTGAAAGAATTGAAGCTTCAGTTATCTTCTGTTCAATGAGTTCAAAACTCTTTTGAGCTTCATTGGTCCACTGGAAAGAGTCCCCATTCAAGCATTTTGTGATAGGTGAAGCAATGGTGCTAAATCCTCTGAAAAATCTGCGATAAAAAGATGCGAGACCAAGGAAACTCAGTATCTCATGCAATGATTTAGGTACCGGCCAATCTAGGATTGCTTCTACTTTACTTAGATTCATCTTGATTCCTCCGTTAGAGCTACATACCCCAAAAAGACAAGACTATCTATGAAAAACTTACACTTCTTCAAGTTTGCATAGAGCTTTTGTTCTCTCACAGGTACCGAAAATCTGATGAAGATGCTCCATATGTTGTTCTTCACTCTTGCTGTACCCAAGAATATCATCAAAATAGACAACAACAAATCTCTCAATGAAGGATTTAAAAATATGATTCATAAGGCGCATGAAAGTGCTAGGAGCATTAGAGAGACCAAAAGGCATAACCATTGTCACGCCCCGAATTTTTGAATAATAATTCAAAAATCCGAAACATGAATTACTACAACTCAACAAAAAACATCCTTGAATTTTTTTTTCTTAACAACCACACCACACGAATTGAATTTAATCCCGAATTTAGTCTCGGTTAATTATTACAATTCAAACTCAGAAATAAAATTGTAAAGCTCTAAATGAGCATAATAAACCTCACAACGTAAATGAAATCAAATAAATGCTGCAACTCCTAAACAACACGGTCACCTCCCTGATTATCCTGACCTGCAGGAATATCCGCTACACCATTTGAATAGTGTACCGAGATTGCAACAACACAAATCCCGGTAAGATTTTTGAAAGCTCGTATGAGTAAATAAGAAAGAATCGTTGTTTTATTAAATCATATTCCTTTTCACGAAAGTTAACACCCAACAATTTCAATATCCACAAAGAACCACAATCTCAATAATCAACCACCAAATCAACAATTCAAAGCGGAATCTAAACTCACATCATTCTTTTCAGAACCCCGAAATTGTATTTATAATATACGGTGTCTGACAGACTAGAGCTCTAACTGAATCTGTAATACCCGCAAATTTCATTTTAAATTCGAGTAATTGTATCGAATGATTATTGTGCGATTTCACGATTTATGTTCGATAATAATTCATTTTTACAATTATCGAAGTTTCGAAACAATTTTTTTTTAACGAAAAGCTCGAAATACTCGGTTTGAGAAATTGACCTTTTATACGTACGAAATTTGGAGAAACTTCCTTCATGAAAGTTGTAGAGCTCGTCGATACGAGTCCGTACACGTGCGGAACACAAAGATCGAATTTTTTCTGATTTAGTTATCGAATTTAGAAGTTTTCTGAACTTGTATATATAGAAAAATTTTGGAAACCCTAATTTTTTTTCTACCGGTTCCTCCCTTCTTCTTCTTCTTCTTCTTCCTGTTTCTGAAAAAAAAAAAAAAACTGGGTTCTCTCTCTCAGCTCTCTCACCGTCTCTCTCGACCGAAAAGGGGAGAAAACTTCTCCTTAATTGTTCTCCCTCCACAGACCACCTCTGGACCTCAAACCAAGTCCCAGGCGTTCGTCTCGAGCTGCTCTAGCTCCCGGACGCAGTTTCACAAGGCGGCGCAGCTTGTGGCGGCGGCGGCACGGCCCGAACCGAAAACGACCATTTTCGGTTCGATCTAGATATCTCGAGCTACACTCCACCATTTCACTTGATTCTTGTCTCATTGAGCTCGCCTCAACTTCCTCAACAAGCACCAAGAAGGGCCGGAACTGGGTCGAACGTTTTCACGTCGGTTTTCAAGCTCACCGATTTCTGCATTTTTTTCCGGCCGCCGACTGTAAATCGGTAATTTCTATCATTTTCCGTCATTTTTAGGTCTTGTGCTAGTTATGAAAGTTGCTCAGAATGATGAAACGAAGGGGACAAGCTCAGCCCCGATACCATTGGAGGTGGTCGGTGGCGGCTCTGTCCCTAACTCCGGCTGCCTTTTCCGGCCACATCCGGAGGTCTAAAATTTGGTTTCTGTCCATTTTATGATTCTATGTTTTGATACGATCATTTCGGCATATTATACGTATTTTTCGGATATCGTATGAATTAGTTATGAATTTTGTGATTTCGATCGATTTCGATCGTTAGATTTGTGATCTGTGAAATTATGACCGTCGGATGAACTTGTAAATTTGTTATGATGATCATATGACTGTCCCAGAGGCTTTGTGTGGTCACGGGCGAAGATCCGACTGTTAGATCTTCGTATATGTGAAAAACGGTAATTAGGGGAGCGATTCGTGAGAAACCGCTCGTCGGATTTTAATGTAAATTAGAATCTGGCCGTTAATTAGTAGTTAAATTATGTGTTGAAATTGTTGGCTAAATTCGAATCACATTTGATTAGGTGATTGACGGATTTTATTTGAGTGGGCTATTCGGCGTTAATTATAAATTATAATTATATTGAAGACGCAGCGGGAGTTTCGAGGTGAGTAAAACTCACGTGGTTCATATTACGAACCGAGCATTGTAATTTATTTATTTGTGGTAATTGTGTGAAAAATATTTGCGGATTAAATATTTGTTTTAAAATTTCATGGACTTGAATCACCACGGTCCATAGGTAAGTAAAATGAATTTTAACTATACAAATGAATTTCATAATTTTGTTGTGTGAACTATAGATGGTATTAGTGGTCATTCCTGAGTGGATGATTACGTATATATATATTTACGTGGAAAATATATATTGATGAGTGGATTGTTTGATTGATGATATGACTGAGTTGAATTGATGAGTTGATTATATTACAATTGTGTAATTTCATAATAATATGATGTATCTTGGTTGGGTTGATTTCAGTATGTGATATTATATGTTGGGTTCATTTATGGGTTTAGGGTCAACGTAATGACCGGTGTGGGTAATCGGACGCTCTAATCCTAGTGTGGATGATGAGATACGATTGGTTGAGTATGTGGAATTATTGGACGTTCTAAATATGTATATAGGTATACATATTGATGAAATACAATAATTGATAAATATGTCGGATGCCATAACCTAGGCCAGGTGACGGGCTACGATTCAGTTAGAGCTCTAGTCTGTCAAGTACCGTATTTTTATAAATACGATGATGACAGTTGTGGAGAAAGTTGTGAGTTGGGTTGTCATGATATATTGAATTGGTGTGATTGAGATTGTTATTATTTGCATATGTGGAAATGATTGAGTGTTGCTGTGTGTGGAAATAAATGAGATTATATTAAGTAACAGTTCCTTCTTTTACTCATACAAGCTTTCATAAGCTTACCGGGTTTTGTGTTGTTGCAATCCCCATCGTGTGCTCTTCGGTATTGACAATGTCATTGGGTATGTGAGTGCGTTAGGTTGGCTAGGAACGTTAGTACTTTTTGGGAAATTTAAGCATCGTTATGTTTGATAAGTACTTGGTTAATATGGACTTGCATTTGACTTATGCTTTGTTTAAGTGTTATGCGTGTATTAATCAAGTATATCATGCTTATTAGGTAATGGAGATTGAGGGAAACGAGGCCAGAGGTCGGGGTAGAGGTAGACCTCGTGGCAGGGGTAGAGGCCGAGGAAGGGGTAGGGCCCCTCCAGTCGAAGAAGTATTCGAGTCGGAGGAAGATGCTCCTTATGAGGATCAGCCTATTCCTCTTGTAGCTGTGGTTGATAATCTTGCTCGCTTGCTGATGCTAGCAAGGGAAATTACTCGCTTGGGAGCAACCAAGTTTGGAGGAGGCACTGATTATATGGTGGCGGATCGTTGGATAGAGGATTTGCAGACTTATTTCGATCTGCTTGATTGCACTGAGACCGATAAGAGGAAGCTAGCTGCTTTCATGCTGAAGGATGAGGCTAGGGTGTGGTGGAACGTCACTCAGAGGAGCATTGAGGTGTCTACCTTTACATGGGACGGCTTTGAGAGGCTGTTCAGGGAGAAGTACTTTCCACCAGCAGTGAAGGAGAGGTTGGAGCGAGAGTTCCTTGCACTTGTACAGGGGAAGATGACCGTGATTGAGTATGATGCGGAGTTCTCCAGACTGTACAAGTATGTGAGGCAGATGGAGGATGAGGACTTGGCCAAGAAGTTTCAGAGAGGGTTGAGTCCTTCGATTGAGCGTGATGTAGCCATCTTGGAGCTGAAGACCAAGAGAGAGATCTTGGCTAAGGCACAGATCATTGAGCAGCAGAACCTGATTCGTAGAGAGAAGGAGTTTGCTGAGAGAGACTTCCAGGGCAAGGGAAAGGCCATAGCAGGAAGCAGTAGAGCTAGAGACTTTAGGGGTGGGTTCTGGAAGAGACAGAGGACTCAGTTTCAGCATCAGGTTCCAGCTAGGGTAGCAGTAGCTCCTCCTGTTCAGGCTATGCCTATCAGGCAGATAGCACCAGCAGCTCCAGTGAAGTGCTTTAACTGTGGCGAGCCGGGCCACATCTCTCGTGCATGCACGAAGCCACGGGGTAGGTTATGCTACAGTTGTGGACAGGCAGGGCATCAGGCTAGGGAGTGTCCTCGGATTCAGGGTAGAGTGTAGGGTAACCAGCAGAGGCAGTTACCACCTGCTTATGCTAGGGTCTTTGCCATCGGTCAGGCAGGCACGGGAGTGGAAGGTACCTTATCTGTTTATCACTTTCTTGCTAGAGTACTGTTTGATACGGGAGCCTCACACTCTTTCATATCTAGTTCGGTTGTGGATGTTTTGGGTTTGATTGCTATGTCTCTGACTAGATCATTGTGTGTTACATCACCTCTTGGTGTGTCTCTTGAGCTTAGCATGCTTTGTGACGATTGCCCTATTGGGATTGGTGGCAGAGAGTTCTCTGCGTCTTTGATTGTGATTCCGGATCACACGTATGATGTGATTTTGGGTATGGATTGGTTGAGCCCGAACCATGCTGTTATTGATTGCTTTAGGATGATTGTGTCCTTCCATGTTCCGGGACAACCGGTGTTTCATTACCGTTGTCTGAAGTCTGACATCACCATGAGGATAGGGATTTTGGCCCATATTGAATCAGGGAGTAGTACTTCAAAGATTACAGGGATTCCTGTAGTTTCAGAGTATGAAGATGTGTTTCAGGAGATCCCTGGGTTACCTCCGAAAAGGGTAATGGACTTCTCCATTGATGTGATACCAGGTACTTCACCTGTGTCGAAAGCACCCTATCGAATGGCTCCAGCTGAACTTCAGGAGTTGAAGGTTCAGATTGAGGGCTTACTTGCACAAGGGTTCATTCAGGCAAGTGTGTCTCCTTGGGGCGCACCAGTGTTGTTTGTGAAGAAGAAGGATAGTTCACTTCGTTTATGTGTGGATTATCGACAGTTGAACAAGGTGACCATCAAGAATAGGTACCCTTTACCTAGGATTGATGACTTGTTCGATCAGCTTAGAGAAGCTACTGTATTCTCGAAGATTGACTTGAGGTCTGGATATCACCAATTGAGGGTGAAGGAGGAAGATATTCCAAAGACGGCGTTCAGGACCAGGTATGGACATTTTGAGTTTCTTGTCATGCCTTTTGGTCTCACGAATGCCCCCGCAGCATTTATGGACTTGATGAACCGTACGTTCAGTCCTTACTTGGATCAGTTTGTGGTAGTGTTCGTTGACGACATCTTGATTTATTCAAGGTCGTCAGCTGAGCATGAGAGGCATCTGCGGATAGTGCTGCAGACATTGAGAGAGCAGAAACTATTTGCCAAGTTCGAGAAGTGCGACTTCTGGCAGAGTGAAGTCAAGTTCCTTGGTCATGTGGTCTCGAAGGATGGAGTTTCTATGGATCCTTCGAAGGTTGAAGCAGTGATGAGTTGGAGTCGCCCTACTACGGTTACAGAAATCTGTAGCTTCCTTGGATTGGCCTGGTATTACAGGAGCTTCATTGAAGGGTTTTCTGGTATTGCTTCGGCTTTGACCAAATTGACCAGGAAAGACACTCAGTTCGTATGGTCGGACGAGTGTGAGAATGCTTTCATTGAGCTGAAGACTAGATTGACTACAGCTCCGGTGTTGACTATTCCTACTAGTGGTGGTGGATTAGTCATTTACAGCGATGCATCTCATCAGGGTTTGGGGTGTGTGTTGATGCAGAATGGTAGTGTTGTTGCTTATGGTTCTAGACAGTTGAAGGTACATGAGCGGAATTACCCTACTCATGATCTAGAGCTAGCAGCTGTGGTGTTTGCCTTGAAGATTTGGAGGCACTATCTTTATGGTGAGAAATTTGAACTCTTTTATGATCACAAGAGTTTGAAGTATCTATTCTCCCAGAAGGAATTGAACATGAGGCAGAGGAGATGGATGGAGCTCATTAAGGACTATGATTTCACCTTGGAGTATCATCCCGGAAAGGCGAATGTAGTGGCGGATGCTTTGAGTAGGAAACCGCGGGTAATCATGGCATCGATTATGGTGCGGGAGTGGCGCATGTTAGAAGCTGCATCTGAGTTCGACCTTATGCCCGCAGGAGCAGGGCAGGGAATCTTTCTCGGTAGTATCACCTTACAGACCACCTTGATCTCCAGGATCATTCAGGGTCAGACACTTGATGAGTTTGCTCAGGCAAGGATTGCTGAGATGACTGTTGACCCGGATGTGGAGGGTCCTTCTGAGTGGATGATTGGGGCTGATAGAGGGTTGAGATTTCGAGGGAGATTGTATGTACCGAGTGTTGATAACCTCAGAGAGGAGATCATGCGGGAAGCACATAGGTCTCGATATACTATACATCCAGGAGGTACTAAAATGTATATGGATCTACGAAGGCAGTTTTGGTGGTATGGTATGAAGAGGGATGTGGCGGAACACGTGTCGAAGTGTCTTACCTGTCAACAGGTGAAGGCAGAGCATCAGAGACCAACAGGAATGCTGAACCCCTTATCGATTCCTGTTTGGAAATGGGAAGACATCTCTATGGACTTTGTGACTGGATTGCCCAGATCCAGGCAAAGTTATGACTCGATTTGGGTGATTGTTGACCGGTTGACTAAATCAGCACACTTCCTTCCGGTGGCAAAAACGTACTCAGGTGATGCATTGTGTAAGTTATATGTGAACGAGATAGTGAGGCTTCATAGAGTGCCTGTGACGATTGTATCGGATCGTGATGCTCGTTTCACTTCAGAATTCTGGCGTAGGTTCCATAAGGCATTTGGTACGTCTCTTGCTATGAGCACTGCATTTCACCCATAAACAGATGGACAGACCGAGAGAGTGAATCAGGTGATGGAGGACATGCTCAGAGCTTGTGTTCTGGATTTTAAGGGTAGTTGGGCGGATCATCTGCCATTGGTAGAGTTTGCCTACAACAACAGCTATCACTCTAGTATCGGTATGGCTCCATATGAGGCTCTTTATGGTAGGCCATGTAGGACTCCTATCTGTTAGGCGGAAGCAGAGGATAAAGGGCTCATCGGACCTGAGATTATACAGGAGACTACAGAGAATGTCACTACTATTCGGGACAGAATCCGAACCGCTCAGAGTAGACAGAAGAGTTATGCTGACTTGAAGAGGAGACCGTTGGAGTTTGAGACAGGTGATCATGTGTTCTTGAAAGTCTCACCTATGAAAGGTGTGGTGAGATTTGGCAAGAAGGGGAAACTCGCACCGAGGTATGTTGGACCCTTTGAGATTCTAGAAAGGGTTGGTAACTTGGCATATCGTCTTGCTTTACCTGTTAGCATGTCGGGAGTGCACAATGTCTTTCATGTGTCTCTGCTCAGGAAGTATGTTCGAGACGAGTCTCACGTGATTGACCACGGTATGATCGAAGTGAACCCGGATGTGACGTTTGTAGTTGAACCTGTTCGTATCTTGGATAGGTCTACAAAGAAACTTCGTAGGAAAGAGGTTGATCTCGTGAAGGTGTTGTGGAGTCATCATGATGAGGGTGATGCATCATGGGAGTTAGAATCTGATATGAGGACGAGGTATCCACAGCTTTTTGGGGAATTGGGTACTTGAATTTCGGGACGAAATTCCTTTAGGAGGGGTAGATTGTAATACCCGCAAATTTCATTTTAAATTCGAGTAATTGTATCGAATGATTATTGTGCGATTTCACGATTTATGTTCGATAATAATTCATTTTTACAATTATCGAAGTTTCGAAACAATTTTTTTTTAACGAAAAGCTCGAAATACTCGGTTTGAGAAATCGACTTTTTCTACGTACGAAATTTGGAGAAACTTCCTTCATGAAAGTTGTAGAGCTCGTCGATACGAGTCCGTACACGTGCGGAACACAAAGATCGGAATTTTTATGATTTAGTTATCGAATTTAGAAGTTTTCCGAACTTGTATATATAGAAAAATTTTGGAAACCCTAATTTTTTTTCTACCGGTTCCTCCCTTCTTCTTCTTCTTCTTCCTGTTTCTGAAAAAAAAAAAAAAACTGGGTTCTCTCTCTCAGCTCTCTCACCGTCTCTCTCGACCGAAAAGGGGAGAAAACTTCTCCTTAATTGTTCTCCCTCCACAGACCACCTCTCGACCTCAAACCAAGTCCCAGGCGTTCGTCCCGAGCTGCTCTAGCTCCCGGAGGCAGTTTCACAAGGCGGCGCAGCCTGTGGCGGCGGCGACACGGCCCGAACCGAAAACGACCATTTTCGGTTCGATCTCGATATCTCGAGCTACATTCCACCATTTCACTTGATTCTTGTCTCATTGAGCTCGCCTCAACTTCCTCTACAAGCACCAAGAAGGGCCGGAACTGGGTCGAATGTTTTCACGTTCGTCGGAGCTCGACCCGAACGGATCGAAATACCGAAACTTTCGATCAAGATATCTCGAGCTATACACGATCGTTTCTTGTGATTTTTGGCTTGTTGAGTTCGCAAGGAAGTTCTGAACAAGTTTCCAGAAGGGATCGGGGCCTGAGGTTGCAGTTTTCACGTCAGTTTTCAAGCTCACCGATTTATGCATTTTTTTCCGGCCGCCGACTGTAAATCGGTAATTTCGATCCCTTCCCGTCATTTTTAGGTCTTGTGCTAGTTATAAAAGTTGCTCAGAATGATGAAACGAAGGGGACAAGCTCGGCCCCGACACCGTTGGCGGTGGTCGGTGGTGGCTCTGTCCCTAACTCCGGCGGCCTTTTCCGGCCACCTCCGGAGGTCTAAAATTTGGTTTCTTTCCATTTTATGATTCTATGTTTCGATACGATCATTTCGCCGTATTATACATATTTTTCGGATATCGTATGAATTAGTTATGAATTTTGTGATTTCGATCGATTTCGATCGTTAGATTTGTGATCTGTGAAATTATGACCGTCGGATGAACTTGTAAATTTGTTATGATGATCATATGACTGTCCCAGAGGCTTTGTGTGGTCTTGGGCGAAGATCCGACCTTTGGATATTCGTATATGTGAAAAACGGTAATTAGGGGAGCGATTCGTGAGAAACCGCTCATCGGATTTTAATGTAAATTAGAATCTGGCCGTTAATTAGTAGTTAAATTATGTGTTGAAATTGTTGGCTAAATTCGAATCACATTTGATTAGGTGATTGACGGATTTTATTTGAGTGGGTTATTCGGCGTTAATTATAAATTATAATTATATTGAAGACGGAGCGGAGTTTCGAGGTGAGTAAAACTCACGTGGTTCATATTACGAACCGAGCATTGTAATTTATTTATTTGTGGTAATTGTGTGAAAAATATTTGCGGATTAAATATTTGTTTTAAAATTTCATGGACTTGAATCACCACGGTCCATAGGTAAGTAAAATGAATTTTACCTATACAAATGAATTTCATATTTTTCTTGTGTGAACTATAGATGGTATTAGTGGTCATTCCTGAGTGGATGATTACGTATATATATATTTACGTGGAAAATATATATTGATGAGTGGATTGTTTGATTGATGATATGATTGAGTTGAATTGATGAGTTGATTATATTACAATTGTGTAATTCCATAATAATATGATGTATCTTGGTTGAGTTGATTTCAGTATGTGATATTATATGTTGGGTTCATTTATGGGTTTATGGTCAACGTAATGACCGGTGTGGGTAATCGGACGCTCTAATCCTAGTGTGGATGATGGGATACGATTGGTTGAGTATGTGGAATTATTGGACGTTCTAAATATGTATATAGGTATACATATTGATGAAATACAATAATTGATAAATATGTCGGATGCCATAACCTAGGCCAGGTGACGGGCTACGATTCAGTTAGAGCTCTAGTCTGTCAAGTACCGTATTTTTATAAATACGATGATGACAGTTGTGGAGAAAGTTGTGAGTTGGGTTGTCATGATATATTGAATTGGTGTGATTGAGATTGTTATTATTTGCATATGTGGAAATGATTGAGTGTTGCTGTGTGTGAGAATAAATGAGATTATATTAAGTAACAGTTCCTTCTTTTACTCATACAAGCTTTCATAAGCTTACCGGGTTTTGTGTTGTTGCAATCCCGGTACACTATTCAATGGTGTAGCGGATATTCCTGCAGTTCAGGATAACCAGGGAGGTGACCGAGCTGCTTAGGTGTTACAGCAGTTTTGTTATTTATTTAGTTGTGAGGTGTGTGTATGCTCATTTAGAGCTTTACATTACCGTTTGGATTTGTGTTGTAATAATTAACCGATACTAAATTCGGTTTGATTTTATTTCGTGTGGTGAGTATGTTAAGAAAAGAAATTTTCAGGATGATTATTTTGAGTTTGTAGTATTTTCATGTTTCGGATTTTGAATTGTTATTGTAAAATTCGGGGCGTGACAGAATCTCAGCCCGTCACCTGGCCTAGGTTATGGCATCCGACATATTTATCATTATCGTAGTTCATCAATATATATACACATATTTATAACGTCCGATACTTGTACTTAATCTAGCCTTATTACTCGACCAAGGGTTGTGGCATCCAACTTACTCAACCAATCGTAACTCATCACCCACCTAGGATTAGAGTGTCTGATTCCCTCATAACAGTCACTACATCGACTCTAAATCCATAATCGAGCACAATAATATTTTTCACACAATGGAATCAACCAATCCAAGATACACAATATTATCATGAAATTAATTATTCAAAATATCACTCGAAATCATCATTACATCTCAATCATATCATCACTTAACAACACACCAACCAACGTAAATATATAAATATATATATGTAATCATCCACTCAGGGATGGCCACTAATACCATCTATAGTTCACACAAGAAAATCATAAAATTCATTTTGTATAAATAAAATTCATTTTACTTACTTATGGACCGTAGTTGAACAAGTCCATGTGATTTTAAAAACAAATATTTACTCCATAAATATTTTTCACACAATTAAAACAAAATAAATTAATTAAAAGTACTCGGTTCGTAATATGAACCACCTGAGTTTTACTCACCTCGAAACTCCTGTTGCGTCTTCAATTTTAACACAATCACACCGAACCCGCTCACCCAAGTAAAAACTGTCAATCACCTAATCAAATGTGATTTGATTTTAGCCAATAATTCCAAAACATACTTAAACTACACCTTACGATAGGATTCTAAATTATACGAAAATTCGACGGACGGATTCTCACGAATCGCCTCCCTAATCACTGGTTTGCAATTATAAGAAGATCCAACGGTCGGATCTTCACCCATGACCACACAAAGCCACTGGAACAGTCATATGATCAACATATCAAAACTACAAGTCCATCGGACGGTTATAACTTCACAGATCACAAATGTAACTATCAAAATCGATCGAAATATAAAAATTCATACCTAAATCATATGATATCCAAAAAATATGTATAATATGCCAAAATGATCGTATTGAAATGTAGAATCTTAAAATATACATAAACTATAATTTTGACTCCCGGAGGTGGCCGGAAATGGCCGTCGGAGTTAGTGGCAGAGCCGCCGCCGACCACCACCAATGGTGTCGGGGCCGGCTGTTCTTTTTCATTTCATCATGTTTATAAAAAAACTCTAAAGGAATGATATCAGAAAACATCAGGAAGGTATCGAAATCTACCTTAGAAGCTACGGTTGCCGGAAAAATTCCAGAATCCAGCAGGTGCTTCGATCCACGTAAAAACTCCAACAACTCACTTCGATTCCTTCTGGAGATTTGTTCAACAACTCAAGATGAGCTCACCAGTTCAAGAATCACTCAAAACGATGGCCTACAACTCGAGATATCGGGATCGATAGCTCGGTTTTGATTTAGATAGGGGCTAGCTTCAGGCCGCCTCCACTGGCAGCGCCGCCGTGCAAGGACACTTCTGGGAACTTCAAGAGATTGAGGCGAGCTCGTGGATGAAGTTTGGTGGCCGGTAGCTCGAGTTATCTTGATTGGAACTAAATCGGGGTCAAACCGGGTGGAGCTTCCCGCCGCCGCTGGCTGCCGTGTCGTGGCGCAAGACTGCCACTGGCAGCTGCGCAAGGCTAATACAAAGTTAATGGAGGTGGTCCGACGTCGATTGATGGCCTGTGGAGAGAGAGAGATTGGAGAAGACGAGCTCTTTTTCGGCTGGGTTTCGGACGAGAGAGAAAGACGATGAACAGTGGTTTTCAAAAATAAAAGGGAGGCCGGACTAAAATTGAAACCTTACAAAAAAAACTAGGGTTTTTCTATACATACCCGAAATAGAAAAATCTTCTAAATGCCATAATTAATTCTTAAAAAATCCGATTTTTGTGTTCCGCATATGCACGGACTCGTATCGACGAAATCTGCAACTTTCATAAAGGAAGTTTTCCCAAATTCCATACCTATAAAAAGTCGATTTCTTGAATCGAACATTTCGAGCTTTTCATTGAAACAAATTGTTTCGGAACATCGATAATTCAAAAAAATGAAATACTTTGAGTAATATTCGTGTAAATGCACATTATTCATTTTACACAATTACACGAAATGAAAATGGAAATTGCGGTTATTACAACCATCCATCTGTAGGGACCATCCCTTGTCTTGAAGGCGGTTTTCCATTCATCTCCCGATCTCATTCTTTTGCATGAAAGAAAATTGCAAAAGAAGGTTAGTTAAGACATTTTACCAAGATAAATGTGAATTTAAAGAATAAAAATGGAAAGGGATGTGTGAATAGAGATTTAAAGTGTGTTAAAAATTGTTAGAAATTTTGTAGTGTTGAAGGAAATCGACTTATGTGTGCCTAATCAAACTAGGATTAGTTTTAGGGTTGTAATAGGAGAGAAGGTTCTAGAATTCCTAGTACTATTTGGATTAGTTTTCCTTGTATCATTAGAACATATACTTTGTAATCCATATATATTGGGCTCCTATTCTCAATAATGAAATACACAAATCTCTCATCAATATCTCAATTCTCATACTCTTAAACACGTTATCAGCACAAGTCCTAATCACAAAAACCAAAAACCAAAAACCGAAAAGAAAACTTCTTGAAAAATCAGCCCCGCAGCCCCTAGTCCGAGCTAGCAGAGCCATCATCGCTGCCTGCACACCAGTGCGCCTGCAGCCCTACATCGCTGCTCTGCTGCCCCTGCAGCCTTACCGCAACGCAGCTAGCACTGCTAACCTTCAGACGTCTACCTGTTACTCTCAGCCCCATCTTTAGTAGCTACTACTTGCTGCTGATATACTTGCCACACACCACCGAGCCATCCAAAGCTCCCCCTTCATTGATCAAGAATTGTCCAAGCTTCCAAAAGTTCAAGAATTCAAGACTCAAGGTTTCAAGCTCCAAACAAACATGTAAGTATTTAAATTAAAGTTCCTCCTTTCGAAATTTAAATTTCTCCCTTCTTCTACATCCTATCTTTCTTATAACGTGGGTTCGATTCTTTGAAAAGAGGAATCGTGGGGATTCATGCTATAAACGAACTACGAGCGTTCTTAAGACTTCGGACTAAGAGTGTCCGTAAGCATCGATCTATGACCATATAAATATCATTGTTTTGGTCTAATCCAATTATTCTTAGAAATCGATTTCTTGGTAGCATTGCTCGGAAATCTCATTATTTATTAGTTGTCGTGGAAGTTTTAACTTTGAAACTAATATACTTCTTCTTGTTTTTAGGATGTCGAAGCCGAAGCTTGACTTTCCTATTCTTGATTCAACTGGCTTGGAATACCACAGTTGGGTCACTGATGTTGAGAACTATCTCACTTCAAAAGAGATCCTACCCGTAATTCAGGCACCAAACCCTGATCTCATATTTGAGTGTACGACTACGAATAATGTCACTGCTCTCATCTTGATGAGACGCCACATGGATAAATCACTTTGATTGGAATACATCGCTATCAAGGATGCTAGAGAATTATGGGTTGCGCTAGAAGAACAGTTTTGGTAATGTCCATGATTCCCTCCTCCCCGACTTGAAGGTTCAATTGAACAATCTATGATTCGACGACTTCAAGTCTGTAGCTGAATATAATTCAGAAGCTCTACACCTTAAAACCATGTTGGGGTTATGTGGACAACCTGTCAGAGAGCAAGAGTTAATTGAGAAAACTCTCTCCACCTTCCCCGTCTCAGCAATTTTGGTATCAAAGCAATACAGAAGTGAGTACAATGCTGGATGGATCACGAGGTTTCATCAGCTTATTAATGTTATGTCTGTAGTTAAGAAACATGATAATATCTTCGTAAAGAATTATAATTCAAGGCCCGTCAGAACTAAAAGTGTTCAAGAGGCGAATTATAATAATGCACCCAAATGAGGGCGCAAGGAGCGGGACCCTAAAATTAAGGGACAAAATGGATGTTTTGATCCATATGACCACCCTACAAAGGAAGGTACACGTGGCGACAAAAGGCCAACATGGGAGAAGAAGACACAAGGCCGCTGGCCATAGAGGTGGCGCCATTGGTCCGTCAAGGACGTCAATCCCATCCTCATGCGCAAGATGCAACTCAATTCAAAGGAGGAAATCGCAATGATGCACGCCAAAGATGTGGATCTATTGAACATTGGTTCAAACAATGCAATGCAAGCAAAAAATTGGCTGCACATTATAAAGCATATAGAGAAGCAAGAGACCAAGAGGTCTATCTTACCGAAGAAGAAGAAGATGGTAATATTGCCAACGTCAATCTCACCATGGCGGACTTCAAATTTGACAAAGAATTGCACAAGGATGCTGTAGATTTTGATTAGTATAGTCTTTTATTTTTCCAAGAGTTATGTAATGGCAATTATGCCTTAATCAATAAAATGACTTATTGTATTAACTCTTTCTCACTAGGCATACTCAAGAGTAATTGTGATGTCTAGGAAAGATTTGAATTGAGAGAACGGTTTTAAAAGTGAGCAATGGTCCACCAAAATCTCGCCTTACCTTACTTGGTCACAACCAAATTGGAATTACCAAACAGATTGAGTGACTACAATTTGTCTGAAGTTTGATTTTTCATTTGGATTAGATTTTGGTCATGAAACTTTGATGGCGAGATCTCTGCCATAAAACAAAGAGGTCGCAGGCTTTATTCTTCAAATCATAGAGCGACATAATTCCCCATTCATTTGAAGTAGTCTTTTTGTTTTTTTTTTATAGTACAGAACATAGGCTTTCTGAGCCGACTACAATGCGGCCATTGATCAGCTAGTGCAGTGGCTTAGAAACAAGCTACCTTGACCATCTTTCGAAGTTCTAAATAATCTACTGATCAAACGCTGTAGGGGCTAACTGCTCTACATTCAGCTATGCCCCCCGAACTTCTTCTGTGGGGCGAGATCCGGCAGCCAATTGCTGGCTCTGAATAACCAGCGATTCAATTTGATTCTTCCATAACATAACGGGGTGGGGTTTCGCGTGAGCTGCGTGACGTAGGTGCACAAGAGTACTTTGCGCCACAACCATCTCTTTTTTATGGGTTCTACGAACTGATGCATGCTACTTCATCTGGGAGAAAAGAATCATAGATATGCTGGTCATTAGAAGGAAGAACCGCCATAAAAAGATCCCTTGTGTATCATCTGTAGCAAAACTATGAATGGAACCTAGCAATCCAGACAGTATTGAAAAGGTTCATGAGACACAGCATGGAAGAGTCACAATATTAAGAAACGAGGTCCAAGAATGAATAAAGGGTAGAATTACTGAGAGAGATCAAGAATTCTGACTATTTCTTAGATTCATGGACCAAATTAAATTCAGTGGAATCTTTCATTCACATTTTTTTTCCATCAAGAACGTTTTATAAAACTTTTAGACTTTTGAATTTGGAGTATCTTATTTTCACGCAATTCACACTTACAGGGTTCAACAAGCAATCGATATTTCACGATCAAGGGTGTAGTACTATTTGTAGTAGTGGTCCTTATATATCGTATTAACAATCGAGAGATGGTCGAAAGAAAAAATCTCTATTTGACAGGGCTTCTTTCTATACCTATGAATTTCATTGGACCCAGAAATGATACAGTGGAAGAATCTTTTGGGTCTTCCAATATCAATAGGTTGATTGTTTCGCTCCTGTATCTTCCAAAAGGAAAAAATATCTCTGAGAGCTGTTTCCTGGATCTAAAAGAGAGTACTTGGGTTCTCCCAATAACTAAAAAGTGTATCATTCCTGAATCTAACTGGGGTTCGTGGTGGTGGAGAAACTGGACCGGAAAAAAGAGGATCATTAGCTATTATTAATAAAGTGTCGATTTATTTTATTCAATGTCTTGGACATATTTTAATTTGGAACTTTATTATTTTTTAGTATGTTTCCTGGGGAGCTAGAATGCCTTGTGGATAGTGCAACTACACCTACTATTCTTCGAAATAGGCAACTCTTTTTATAGATGACGCCTACTCGATCTATGATGGCTGGATCATTTCAATTGATTCATGGTAGAGGACTAGCCCAATTTATGTTGCCAAATGGCACAAATGTAAATGTCACCGAAGCTCTTTATGCTCTTAGGGCTGGAAGAACCCTTTTGAGCTTCAAAGATATAAGAGCCAATGGTTTTCATGTGAAAATACATTGTGAGAATGAACAAGAGTTCCTTTGCATCACCTCTAATAACTATGGACATAAAAAAGTCTTAGAGAAACTTATGTGTCGATCTAGTGGGTTGTATGTAACCACTATTCGAATCATTGAATCCAATCATGTTATGAGAAATGATTTATGGGATTCTGACACATATAGGCTTTGGCACAACTGTTTGGGACATCCAGGTCATGCTATGATGATCCGTATATCAAAAACTTCGCACGGACATCCATTCTTTCAAACGAAAAGAATTTAAAATCAGAGTTTGGACCACGAAAGGGCCCCGCACCTCATGGCACCATCCCCTTGCAGCCCAAGAGTGGCATTGACGCCACCTATGCTCCTCTGACTCCAAATGCTACTTCTAAAGTCCATTGTGACTTTATGGCTCAACCAAAATCCTCATTGGTTGTTTCTAAAACCCATCATTCTTTCTGTAAAGCCTGCTCTTTAGCAAAATTAGGATTGAGACAATTCTATGCAAATGACACTAAGGAAAACATACCATTCTTGCAAAGAAACTAAGGTGATATTTGTGGACCTATTCAACCACCTTGCGGACCATTTAGGTATTTTATGGTGTTGGTTGATGCATCGACACGCTGGTCACATGTCATGCTATTGTCCACAAGGAACGCTGCATTTGCTAAACTTCTAGCCCAAATTATTAAGTTAAGGGCTCACCACCCTGATCACCCTATTATGTCTATAAGACTAAACAATGCTGGGGAGTTTACATAAAAAACTTTTGATGAATATTGCATGTCCATTGGGATTGAAGTTGAACATCATGTTCCTCATGTTCACAACCAAAATGGTCTCGCAGAAGCCACCATTAAACGACTACAAATGGTTGCTAGAGCATTGGTTATGCGCACCAATCTCCCAATTTCTGCTTGGGGCTGCAATATTGCATGCAGCTGTGCTTATTCATTTGAGGCCCATTGCTACTCAACCATTTTCTGCGTCCTAGATGGTGACTGAGTATGAGCCTGATGTCTCACACTTATGCATATTTGGGTGTGCAGCTTATATGCTAATTGCGCCGCCACAGCGCACCAAAATGAGTCCTTAACGACGATTAACAATTTATGTTGGATATGATTCTCCAACTATTGTTCGCTACTTAGAAACCTTGACAGGCGATCTTTTTACCGCTAGATTTGTGGATTGTCAATTTGATGAGACAGTCTTCCCGTCTTTATGGAGAGATAAGAACATAAAATAGGAACCATAGGAATTGTCATGGTCTGTCCACACTATGTCTCATCTTAATCCCCGAACCGCACAGTCTGAAATTGAAATGCGGAGAATTCTCGATCTTCATAACGTAGCAGAATCGATGCCTAGCCTGATGCATTTTTTGATATAGCTAAAGTGATGAGATCACACATACCTGTTGCAAACATGCCTGCAAGGATTGCTGTCCCTAAAACTAGAGGACATGACGCCATCTCAAGAGCACTTAAGTATGGTAACAACATCCCCTATATGGGTGATGCAGTGGCTAGGCCCACGATTCCTGCTAGGAAGCGCGGGACACCCATGCGTTCGATGTATTCTCGCCCAAGAAATAAATCGAGTTTGGCACAAAATAATCCATTAATCATCGATGTGAATAATCCATCTCATGAGAATATTCCGGATTATGGTTATGTCCAAGAGACATCATTGGAGGGCGCTCCAATGTTAGAACCAATTCTAGAGAATAGGGAGATATCCATGAATTACACTAGTGTATATGAGATGATGGATATAAATTCTATTGCTATTGATGATGTATTTGCATATCATGTTGCAAAAGGAATTATAGATTATGATGATATCGAACCTCGCTCTGTTGAAGAATGTCAACGAAGAGCGAATTAGCCTAAATGGAAAGATGCGATCCATGCTGAATTAGACTCACTAGCAAAGAGGCAGGTATTTTGGCCTATAATGCAGACACCCCCAGATGTAAACCATGTTGGCTATAATTTGTTAGAAAGCGTAATGAGAAAAATGAGGTGGTTAGATATAAAGCCAGCCTCGTGGCGCAAGGTTTCTCACAACGCCCTAGAATCGACTATGAGGTGATATATTCTCCCGTAATGGACGTTATAATGTTCCACTACATTGTCAGTTTGGTAGTTTCTGAAAAACTTGATTTACAGCTTATGGATGTGGTTACAGCATATCTCTATGGGGATCCAGATTCAGATATATATATATATATATATATATATATATATATATATATATATATATGAAGGTTCTAGATGGATTTCAATTATCCAAATCATTTAGCTCTAAACGAAGGAGCGCTTTTTCAATAAGATTAAAACGCTCACTATATGGATTAAAACAATCCTGACGGATGTGGTAAAACCGTCTAAGTGACTACTTGATTGGGAATGGATATATTAACAATGAAATATGCCCATACGTGTTCATGAAAAGAACAAGTTCCGGATTTGCGATCGTAGCAGTTTATGTCGATGACATGAACCTAATTGGAACTCTAGATGAGTTAAAGGAAACTGCTAAATATTTGAAATCTGAATTTGAGATGAAAGATCTTGGGAAAATACGGTTTTGTCTTGGTTTAAAACTCGAGCGCCGTAATGATGGGATTTTGATCCATCAGTCTGCATATACTTAGAAAATCCAAAGGCGCTTTAATGAAGATAAAGTAAAGCCTGTGAGTACTCCTATGATTGGCCGAAGTCTTGAGCTAGGAAAAGATCCATTTTGTCCAAAGGATGAGGACGAAGAGTTATTAGAGGTCGAAGTGCCATATTTAAGTGCAATAGGCGCATTATTGTATTTAGCTCAATGCACAAGACCGGACATCTCATTCGCAGTGATCTTCTTAGCTCGACATTGTTCTGCGCCAACACGCCGCCATTAGATTGGTGTAAAAACAATCTTTCTATACTTAAAAGGTACGATTGATATGAGCCTATTTTATCCTTACAGAGAGAAGAGGAATGACAGAAAATTGGGATCAGACACCATGAGGCAAATTGCCATCGTCCATAGAGAAGCCGCCGGCCATGTTGCCGCCGCCGTCCATGGTGGCGGGCGCCCTCCTCCTTCCCTCTATCAAAATGATAATAATATTTTGATGGGTTTTGTTGATGTAAGGTACCTCTCTGACCCTCATAAAGGTCGCTTTCAAACGGGTTATGTCTTTACCATGGGAAGCACTGCGATATCTTGGAGGTCTACAAAACAGACCCTTGTTGCTATTTCCTCAAATCATGCAGAGATTATTGCTCTACATGAAGCAGTGTGTGAATGCCTATGGCTAAGATCTATAATTAGACATATTCGAGGAAGTTGTGGTTTGAAGTCTACCACAGATGAACCTACATGCATTTATGAGAATAATGCAGCTTGTATTGAGCAAATGAAGTTAGGTTTCATCAAGGGCGACAACACCAAACATATATCGCCTAAATTCTTTTATAATCAGCAACAACAATCACTTCTAAAATTGAGGTAAATCAAATCCGATCAGAGAATAATATAGCGGACTTATTCATTAAGTCGTTACCTAAATTCACCTTTGAGAAACATGTGAAGAGCATCAGATTGAAAAAGTTATCCGAACTCCCATGATTGTAGCAATCAGGGGGAGATATCGACATCAGAGGGAGGTATGATGTCTACATGTTCGATCTCGAAGAGTGAAGAACCTGTTGTACTCTTTTTCTCCTCCTCGAGTTTGTTTTTGTCCCATAGGGTTTTTCACTCGAGTAAGGTTTTTAACGAGGCAACGGATGAAGCGTCACCACCAAATTTAAACGACACAAGGGGGAGTGTTGAAGGAAATCGACTTATGTGTGCCTAATCAAACTAAGATTAGTTTCATGGTTGCAATAGGAGAAAAAGTTCTAGAATTCCTAGTCCTATTTAGATTAGTTTTCCTTGTGTCATTAAGTACTTTGTAATTTCTATATATAAGGCTCATATTCTCAATAATGAAATGCACAATTCCTTCATCAATCTCTCAATTCTCATATTCTTAAACATTTAGTAATTTGTTTTTAAGTTAACTGAAAAAAAATAGTTGTCAATGCAATCCTTAAAGCTGTTAGATATTAATCATATCAGGATCTTATAAAAAAAAACAAGAAAACAAAAAACTGTCAGATATTTAGGATCCCGAAATTACCAACTTCAGTTGCATCACAGGTCGAAATTACTTGCCTAATATAAAGAAGGGGCAATAGGTTAGACAAAACAAACCCCAGAAAATATCATTGTTTTGCGTCTGAAAAGTAAAAAACTACAAGTTATGAAATATCTGTGTAGCGTGGCCTCTCTGCGTTTAATTTTCATGACTTTATAAGCACCCTAGCTGTGACTCGGTCTCGCCGGAGACGGAATCTGCTGCTTCCCAGGACTCGGTAAGTACTAAAACCCACCTAATCTTCTTTTTCTCTTCTGCTGGGTCAACCTAGCTGTTCAATTATTGACCTACATTTTCATTTCTTCTTATTAAATGCGTGATGGGTTTTGCCAACATATAGGACCAGAAGAAGTGGTCGATTTTGATAAGAAGAAACAGAGATGGAGTTGGGTGGTGGAGAGAGAAAACGAGTGGTGGTGATCGGAGGTGGCGTTGCTGGCTCGCTTCTTGCAAAAAATCTGCAATTCAACGCTGATTTCACCCTCATTGATCAGTAAGCTGAATGCCCTTTTTTTTTGAATGATTGGAAAATTCAATCTAGCAGTTCAGTTACGAAATATCGTACTCTGTCTTAGATTTTCTCGTTGTGATTCTGTTGTTTCGATTGCTCACCCAATTTGGTATGAAGAATTATGTTTGGGTTGCCTGATATGGAATGTTATGTCTTCATATATACAAAGATTCTCTTAGAACTAGACAATACCCATCTCCAGTTTGCGTTGGTACGCAACCACTGTTGGTCCTTGAAACCCAGAAGTTTCTAGGACTTGGTGGATTGAAATTAATAGTGGGGGCAACTATTCTGTTTTCCGGTGCTTGGCTACTATATTGAAGGTTGTTTGTAATTTGGCTTCATTGTGTATCATCTACTGAAACCAGTTAAACCCATTGCCTAGAATAATCTGGATTTGATGATTCCCCAACTGATTTCTTTGAAGACCTTTGCTTATATGATATTCCATCAATTTGAGGATGGTCATTAACTTAAAAAATTTGATGATTGATATGTACTCTCTCTCGGTTATAGGAATTTGCATGAAGCATATGTGATATTAGGTAAACTATCATTTATGGGATCATATCTCACTTTATTTGGCTAGGTCTGTTCTCTCTGTAAATTTCATTCTTCGCCTCAATTAAAGCATAATTAATAATACTGAAATGCTGAGGATCATGGTCATCATACATGCCAGTTGGTATAACTTTAAATGCGTAGAACTATGGTGAGCTCTTGTTCTAAGTGGAAACGAATTTGAACACAGGAAGGAATATTTTGAGATTCCATGGGCAAGCTTGAGGACCATGGTGGAGCCATCATTTGGGGAGAGGTCTGTGATCAACCATAGAGATTACCTCAGAAATGGCCAGATTATTACATCTGGAGCAATCAATATCACTGACACTGAAGTATTGACGGGAGAAGGCCGTCTAATTCCCTATGACTACCTTGTCATTGCCACCGGCCATGCAGATTCTGTTCCTAAAAATAAGACTGGGAGGCTTAAGGAATACCAAGAAGGTAAGACTGCATGGCAGTCTTGACTTCCTTACTTTTGTCTTTTCATTTTTATGAACCGCCAAACTGACAACTAAGAAGGCTGTTTGCAAATCTTTCAAAGGGGTTGTCAATATGTCAAATGTAGCATTCAAATTAGATTTTGAAACAAAGATTTGAAACATAAAACTTTACTAGCATTAGAAGATTTCCCAAGAATCACAATATAAGAGCTGCCTACTAGGAATAATCAAATTTAGTGCATATCATTGGACTGTTATTTTCTAACTGTGATTGAATCAACATTAATCTCTCCACTGGCAGATAATCAGAAGATAAGATCAGCTAATTCCATTTTGATTGTTGGAGGAGGACCTACTGGTGTAGAGCTTGCTGGAGAAATTGCTACTGACTTCCCAGATAAGAAAATCACTCTGGTTCATACTGGTTCAAGGTTGTTGGAATTCATTGGACCAAAAGCTGCAAACAAGACTCTTAATTGGTTTCAGTCAAGGAATATTGAAGTGATACTGGAGCAATCAGTCAGTTTAAACACAATCTCCGAGTCACCTGGAAGCAAAACTTATCAGACTTCAGAAGGACAAACGTTTCACGCAGATTGTCATTTTCTATGCACAGGGAAACGTGTGGGTTCAGATTGGCTCAAAGGAACAGTTTTGAAGAGTAGCTTGGATGAATTTGGGAGATTAATAGTTGATGAGAATTTGAGAGTCAAAGGGAGAAAAAACATCTTTGCAGTTGGAGACATTACTAATATTAAAGTAAGTCAATCTGCAACCTAGTTATCTTCTTTAGTTGCTCTGATTGTTTTATTCCAGAATTCTAGGTTAAAGCACTCAATCAGTAGAACAGCACTGTATAACTCAGAGTTCAACAGAAAAACTTGTGTAGATTTGCTCTGCAGTACCATTAAATGTGACGCGAATTTACGATTGAGATATATGTTAATAGAATGATGGTAACTTGCTTCTTGTTATTTATAACTTGTGTTCTTTTGGTTTATGTATCATTATGTTTTTCATTGGAATATATATGAATTCATGAGTTCATGCCGTTCCTGCTTTGTTTTTGTAAATTCTTACTGCAAACATCATCTTCAGCTGGCTTCTGACCATATCAGATTTTAAGACCTTTCTGGTAGGTAATGTTCTGTATTCAATCTACAAAATTAGAACAGTAAGTGCCACTCCACTAGAAGAAAAGGAAGAGTTAGATATATATTCAATCTCAATCAGCGGTATGCTTAGTGATGCTCTGTGATTATAGTTAGGTAATCTTGTAGTCTGATGTATCTCGAGACCAAAGAAGTGGAAATGAAATGGGTTGCTGTGCTTTAGTTATATGGATCTTTGATTAGTGAAGCACTATGTGCTCTTTGAATGCAAGTCTAATGCATTTTTCATGTGAAATCCCAAACCGCAGGAAATCAAGCAAGGGTATTTGGCGCAAAAACAGGCTTTGGTGGCTGCAAAGAACATAAAGCTCTTGCTTGCAGGAGGAAGAGAAAGTAAATTGGCAACTTACGAAGCTCATTCAGTGCTGGCACTTGTTTCACTTGGAAGGAAACATGGGCTTGCACAGTTCCCATACACTACTTGTATTGGACGCCTTCCTGGACTGATCAAATCTAAAGATCTTTTTGTGGGGAAGACAAGGAAGCAGCTGGGGCTACCGCCACAAGATTAATTGGATTGTACGTGACATATATACTCTTCGTTGTTCTTTTTGGTTAAGTACATATATGGGCAGCATACATGACGAGGGATGTATATAGAACTGAATTGTTATTGTTCTATAATAGTTTTGATCCGGATCATTTGGTTTGTTATTTGTTACGAGTCTTTATGTGACAGTATTTAAGGGTGGAAAAATTTGAACCTGTGAGAATTTGTTATTTGTTACTTGAGAGTTATGTTGAATCCGGCCATATTATCAAAGTATCAAGTAGGCAGAAGACGTTTGGGTCATATTATTATGTCCTCATAATTATGTAACATGTAGAAAGTGCTTGAGTTGAAGGAGTTTATGTGGGTAACATGTGTAGTGTAGCGTGCCTCAATTGGTGAACAGAAGGCATCAAAAATTGAGAAATTCATGCTTGATATGATTAATTGATTATGAAAAGCAATTTCAGACCAAAAACCGAAAATGAGGATAAGAAAAGAAACGTGCTCAATATTAAGTGCAGTGTACTCGTGCTTGAGGAGAAAGAAATAGACGGTAAAGTCATGATAGTGTTAACTTTCAGCTGTGTTGTACTCTCTATAACTCAAGAGTTCAATATACTCAAGGGTTCAGCAGTTGAAAAATTGGAGTGTAGCCTTTGCTCTGCGTCACCATCTAAATGTAACCTGAGTTTACACTTGACATAGATGTTAACAGAATGATTCTGTCTTGCTCTTTGTTATTAATTTAACATAAATGAGTTCAGATACTGAGGCTTGTGTTGTTTTGGTTTATGAGATGCACCACCTTGATTGGCATCATTATGTCTTGGATTGGAATCTATTGCACTTGATTTTGCTGACAGAGTTGTAGGAAAAAATTGATGATCTGGAAAGCAAGGTTAAAATTGCATTGGAATCTATTGCGCTTGATTTTGCTGACAGAGTTGTAGGAAAAAATTGATGATCTGGAAAGCAAGGTTAAAATTGCTGAATTATCTTAAAGAAGCCCAGATTCTAGAACAGAAACATATATGTGGACGTCTTTGTATAAATGAAAAACTGAGATGTTTCAACTTTCAAGAGAATATTGAATAGGAAGGAAAATATCAGATTCCCTCTTATTCAGATCTTAAATATGAGAAAAACGACACAAATCATGAAGCTGTCGGTAGTGGTCCAGGCTCATTAGCTACCTTTATTGAGAAAGAACTTCACAATATCACCAACATGATGGAGAAGTGAGTGGTTGCTGACCCAACAAGACGAAAGACTATTTTTTTGAAAGGTAAAGTTAATTTTATTTTTCCCAAAAAGTAGATTCATTATGTATTATATTTTCTTTTTCTCTTAGGATGTTTTGAATTCCGTTTTGGAGGTCTGCTCCCTATATAAGGAGCTGTAAAACTTCCTTAGGAAGGCATCAAACTTCTCTCTCAAGGAGAAAGATAGGCAGAATAGGAGTGTGATTGTAGTGTGCTTTCTTGTTGAACTCGTGTAGAGTGGTGTGCTTTTATTCCAAGTAAGTACATGTAATTATAATTATGAATAGGTAGCTGTTTACTTAGAAGTAGGGGCTCCGGGCTAAATTTGTAAACATGTTTGAATAAATAAATTCTATGTTGATGTATTGGGCACGTCACAAAAATCTTTATTTTGCCTTGTTGCTAATTTTTTGTGTTATTTTCCTGCAAAGGTTTTTAGCACCCTGCTTTTTAACTTAAAGAGTACCCTACTAAGGCAACAGTAGTTCCGCCCTACTAGTAACCACTTAGACAAGACGTCATTAGGTGAAATTATGGCGTGCCAAAGGCTCGTTCTTTTTTGGAAATGTTTTGATTAATTACATGGTATCTTTTAAGAATTTTGCAAGAATTTCAGCTTAACGGCAAAGCTTAACAGTATTAACTTTAGATACCAAAATGATGCTGAAACAATCTAATTTTCAAAGTTCATACACCAAAATATAGAATCATTCATACTTCATACATTGTTTGTGAAATTTTTCCAAAATTAAATTCCATGCCTTGTTCACGAAATATCAAGCAAAAATTTAACCAACCAACCAACAATTTGCCATCTACACTGATGCAGCAGACAGTTCTCACAGCCCAAGGAACAACTCCCGAAAATATAGCTAAGAACCTTTAAGCACAGCAATAGCCATTCTTATATTCTTTGTATGAAGCAACGAACATGAAATGCTTAAAGAGCAAATTCTAAGGAGCATCTGCTGAACAAAAACAAGTAATTTAATCAAGGAAAATGAAATGAGAGGCAATATTTGCCGTAGACTTTCCAACACAAAGTGTACTCATCAACCTTGGGCATTAGTGAAGGACTGCAAAACCAGTAGATCTTGCAGTAAAACCTCCCTTGCTGTCCTCGGGGTTGATTGTAATCAATTCTGAGACTTTTTGATTGATCTTAACTGGTGTCCACCTTTAAACAAGTGTGATGCCCATCATGGTCAGCTATTACGGAGATCCTCTCTAATTTTTCTTCATTAATTACAGGAGCCAGATCAATTGCAGCCAAGTACCAATCCAACCCAAAGATGAACACATCTACCTTAGATGTGATATTCCCCAATCACTGAAAATAGATATCATGATTTAGTAAGAGATCAAGACATAAGATAAACTTCTGAACGTTTGCAAGAAAGGATAATATTCAGAAGTGTACGATGAGTTGAAAATTTGGAATGTTCAAAAATATTGAAGACATCCCATAGGTTGCCACGGTCCCCCAGTAGTTGATCAAGAAAATTACCAGCTGTTTTAAGAAAAGTTGGATACAGTAAACTCATACCAAGTCACAACTCTTATCATTATACTGTAACCCTGTATCCATAAGAACCTTTTAGCTTCACTTTTCTCAACCACAACACAAACATATATTCATTCTCAAATCTCTAACCGAAATACTCTTTCGGGACAAAGAGAAACAGAATGAGAGTTTGACTAGCAAGTCATTTATCACTTGGAGGGATTAGTTAGAAGTGATTTTATCTTTCCTAACTGGTAACAAGGAAAAGGAATGCATCTTATGTTTATGAAATACAGGCCAATAAACTGATACACCTGTTTAATGGAATAGGGAACCTAACTTCTGCAGTTATAGCAAAACATACGTCAAGAACTGATATTGCATTTGTAACACTTTTACTAGAAGAAAACAGTAAATAAGAGTCATTTACCATTGCGACCAACTTCCTCGTTTGAGTGCTAATACTAAAGTACCCTAAGGTAACCGGGTTAAAGTAGGACAAAGGATGATGAGCCGGTTAAACACAGATCACTGGGTTAGAAAGCAAATTCATTTCTTCTCATGCATTCCTTCAGTTCAGAAGGGAAACTCAGAGTGAAATTCAACATTTTTCAGCCTCAAGGTTTTCATATTACAAGAGGTGCATACTCAACAAAATTTCAGGAAAAGCAACTGGAATTTGGAATTTTTCATATCCTCTTATTTCATATATAACATTCCTTGGCTTCTCATTGGTGATTTGAACTGTATCATATCTTTGGATAAACAAGAGGGAGACGGACCATTACATTTAAATTAATTGAATAAATTCATTTGCTTTACTAATTCAAATTGTTAAATCCGATGGACTTTCTTCTAAACATAATCATACCCTGGAGCCGTCAATATTTTTATAAATCTGAGGAGCTTTTTTGGGCTGATAGCACAGTGAAATCCTAGCTGCAGCTTGGTGACAGAACACCAAGTGTTTCAACACAAAAGCTCTAATGGGATAAAAAAAAAATTAAAAAATTAAAAAATAAAGAAGAATGATCTTCAATGATATTGGTCTATGGATCTCAATTCATCTTGTTATGCAATTACCTTTATAAAAGACTTTCAATTACATTTAACTAGAAGTTCAACTCCAAGTAACTCTCAAGTCTCTGAGCTTCGTAGAACTGAAACTCTTGATCATTACTTGCCCTAGACTCTCCCACCTTCCCTGGTTCCTCTCTGGATTTTCATACGGATATCCATCCTATTCTAAACATCCGTCCAAGTTATAATCCATTCTGCCTCCAGGGCGTATTTATGAATTTTAGGCGGCCAATTCTCCGGGCAAAAGTTAAAAAAAAAAAATAAATAAATAAAATAATCTTATATAGGTGGCAATCTCCCTTTAAATACTTGGAAGTAAATGTTGCTCTCTTTCTATGGCTAAAGCTGCTTTCTTGGCTTGTGTTGCAAACTTGTTAGGGAGAAAGGTTTATTTTGGGTTTTCCACCAATAGAAATAAGAGGATCCATATTGAAGATCCAAGGATTCCAAGCTAGTTACAGACAATGTCAACATGAAATATTCACTTCCTTGGAGGTTTCAATCAACCACTAACCATAATAAAGTATAGCTGTCTAATCTAGAGGATTACAAATTTACTCACACCTTCCACCCTTTCGGGTAGCAAACTCCATCATTGATTCTCTAGCGTACTTTTGCCATGACCTAAACTTTGGCACTTTAATCTGCCATGTTCTGAAAATTCTTTCTTAATCCTGACTTAGTTTGTAGTTCTTGCCCCTGGGGCTGGTGCAAGTCTTGTTTTCGTTTTTGCAATAAGGAAAAAAAAATCCAAACCAAAAAAATCATAAGAGTTTAATAAGCTGTAACATATACCGTATTGGTCTATCTAAGATGAATTAGGGTAAGAGAAACACACTAAATGTGAGGATGCTAGCCAGATGTGAAATACAGAAAATTAAGTGACTCTGTAAATCAGAAGATGTTGTCTTGTTTACTAGAAAAATCTAAACTTTCCCATGCTCAGTAGGTAGCCATACTTCTGAATTTAATGTCATACTAAATCTGAGAGGAGACGTAAGAGAGATACTTACTTGTATACAGGTGCAAGGTATCCAAATATCTCTGAAAGCTCTTTCAACAGAGCTCTCCCCATCAGTTTAGCCCACTCAAAATCCAAAGCTTTTGTGTATAAGTAATCACGCTGAAGAATATTACAAGATTTGAAATATTGGTGTATGTAAGTCTGGCCAGCTAACTTGCAATTCATGAAGTGTATTGGATATTTCTTCTTACCATGCAAGATTACCAGAAGTTTTAGTCATGCTCATATTATTCCCTTATAATGTGTTCAGGAACATACCCACATAATTTGAGCTCAAAAGATAGAAGCTCTAGTGTTGAATATATATACTCTGCATCAACATGGGATTTATCACCGGCCACAAATTCATGAATATCACAGTCAATCTCAACTGAACTAAATCCTGGCACCTTCTGGATTCCGAGGTCTTTCATAGTTTTTCTAACCTTGTTTGCACCATCCCACCTACCATCTGCTGCATATATGTTGGCAAGGAGCACATAATTCGAATCAACACCGGGATCCAACTCGAACAGGTACTTCATCAGTCTTTCAGCTAAGTTGATATTTCCACTAGTTCTACAAGCTGCCAGCAAAGAACCCAAAACAACTTCATTTGGCTTCATCGGCATGTTCTCTATTACATTCAAGGCATCTTCCAGCCTTCCTGCACGGCTATAGAGATCAACTATGCAGCCGTAATGCTCAATTCTCGGGGTTATTTTGTGTATTCTCTTCATGTTATCAAAGAAATGTAGCCCCTCATTGACTAAACCAGCATGGCTGCATGCAGTAAGAGCCCCAGTGAAGCTGACACCATCCGGCTTAAACCCTTCCTTCTGCATCAGGTTAAAGAACACAAGAGCTTCCTCTGCATGCCCATTCACCGCAAAACCCACAATCATCGAGTTCCAAGAAACCAAGGTCCGATCGGGCATGTTGTCAAACACTTGCCTAGCAAAATCAATACATCCACACCGAGAATACATATCAATCAACGAGTTACTTATCCGAACATTGTGTCTAAAGTCTTGCTTCATAACAAACCGGTTTATCCACAAGCCTAAACCAAGAGTTCCCAAATCAGCACAAGCAGCAATCACAGCAATTATAGTCACATAGTCCGGTTCCACACCCGACATTTGCATCTCGTGAAACCACTCCAGCGCTTGCTCAAACCGGCGTCTCTTCACAAATCCACCAATCAAAGCGGTCCACGAAACAGCATCTCTCTCAGGCATTTCATCAAACACCTCAACTGCATCGCTCACATTTCCATTTCTCATGTACCCATCAATCATAGTATTCCAAGACATTGAATTCTTCACCTTCATCCCACCAAAAACCAATCTAGCCAACTCCACCCGACCAGACTTTGCATACATATCAATCAGTGCCGTCCCCACCATCACATTAGTCCTATCTAAGCCAAGTTTAGACGCATAAGCATGAAGCGAGGGACCAAACAATGCTACTTTAGCTGGAAAGTGAGCAAAGCCGGAGAAGAGTGTAACGAATGTGATGTGGTTTGGTTCAACCCCGGCTTGTCTCATTTGGATGAACTGTGATACAGCTTGAGAGAGCTGACCACTTCGGCAGCGTTGGGATATAGAAGAGGTCCATAACACAGTTTGGTCTATGTGTTCATTCCTGTTTTTCAGCGAAACCGAGTGTTTCTTGTCATGTTTTGGATTAGGAGAGGTGGACTGAGATGGGTGTGGAGTAGTGGTAAGTGGGTGTTGTTTGGGAAGTTGAATTGGGGTTGCTGTGCAGGCGGGAAGAATCATTGTTTGAAATAGGAGACGAAAGCAAAGTGAAGGAATACTTGTAGCTAAGAGACCCTTGTAGTTTCTAAACGGTCAGAAGCTGAACCTGGTTATTTGAAAGCAGAGTTAACGAAGTGGAAAGAAAAGAAGCTAGAAGTGGCCCAAGAGAGAAGATGGATGGAGAAGGAAGAAGCTTACGGATTATATTTACACAAGTATGGGAACTGCTGAATTGGGTTTAAGCGGTTGAGTTCAGACGTCGACGGGAGGCTCTGGTCCGGAGCCTTTCAGTTTCGGAATGAGAAGTCGAGAGAGGGAAGGAGGGGATATTGAGTCGGACCGATTCTTATTTTCTTTTTTGGTTTTTTTCTGTTTTTATTTATTTTGTTGAGTAAATGCCACAAAACATTGGATCCTTTGACACTTTTATTCTCTACATTTTAAAATTATAATATTAGTATCTCAAAATTAATATTTAACACATTTTTAGTACCTTCAGTTAGTAACATCGTTAACTCCTCTATTTTTTAAAGATATTTCATCTTGTCCTCTATCTTTTTCCCCACCGCAAAATCCGTCATCGTCTTGATCAAGATAGTTAGTCACCGATCAGTAACTAAAAATAAGAAAATTGCAAAGCATAAATAGTAATTGTATATGCAAAATGAAATGTAATTGGGAGAACTACTAACTAACTAGCATGTGAGAGGGAAAGAAGAAAATGCTCTTGGCAAAAATGAGGAGTTAACGGTGTTATTAATAGAGGGTATCAAAAGTGTGTCGGAGATTAATTTTGAGATACCGAGGTGATAGTTTTAAAATGTTGCGAACCAAAGTGTCGAATAACCCAAATTTCAAGAACTACTTGTGATAAAAACTCTATTTTCTTTACTAAATTAACAACTAGTATTCGTGTGTCGAATTAATTTTTTTATTTTGGTGATTTTTAATTTTTAAAATTTTTATAGCAAATAAATTGTAAGTTTTATAGCAATACGACTCGACAATCTCCGAACTCTGAAAATAAGGAAGAAGATGGATGTACGCTATGAAATAATTGGGTTAATTATATTTGTCTCTTTAGCATAAGCCAAATCGCAGGTCGGCTAACTCCCCCACTCCATTATTAGTGTTCGTTCTAGTTTCTAGTTCTTCATTAGCTGTCTGTTTTAAACTCTTAAGAGCCAAGGTTGGAGAATTACATAGCAAAAGAAGATATGTTGTTTGCTTTGTAGAATTTTGATAACGTCAAGGTCATGTATTCTAAGTATGGTTCTTGGATTGAGTTTAGTTCACAGTGTTGACCTCAGTGGACCCCTCAATGGATGAGGATTGTCAATTTCAATGCTTTCTTCATAAGAAAACTCGGAACCAAGAAATTAATGACTAGTACATAAATTGCTCAAAAAATGACTGTTACATAAAACTAATATATAAGGAAACTTGAAACCAAGAACTAAAAAAAATATATTTATCATGATTCTTGCTCAAAGTATTTAAATTTATTAGCAGTAAAAAAAAAATCTAAAACAAAATTAACAAGGTTTAACTCTTGAAGATATGGATCAAGTCTCATCAAGGTTTCGTTGTTTGTTCTCCGAGAACAGCATCGTTACATTGTTAGACAACTGGACCTTCTTGCCTCTATGTTGTTTGTCCTTCACGAACAACAGTATTATGTCGTCTTTCTTTCCAATAGTTCCACGCAAGCAATCCGCCAATTATCACGAAAAATACGAGACCTATTACGACGTACGTACGAATATCTTGTCCTGTCATAGCTCTGAGAGAGAGAGAGAGAGAGAGAGAGAGAGAGAGAGAGAGAGAGAGAGAGAGAGAGAGAGAGAGAGAGCTAGAGATAGGGTATAACACTAGCATTGATTGATTGTTTGTCTATCTTCCTAAGTTATGAACTTGTCACCTTTTTTCATAGAAGAAGTAGTGCTTCAAATAGGGAGAATATTTTCTTTTTCCTGATTTGTTTCAGTACGCCTTACTTTCCTTGATTGTGTCGGATTCCCAATAATCGAGGAATATCTAGAAATTTTGTCCTGTCATAGCTCTGAGAGAGAGAGAGAGAGAGAGAGAGAGAGAGAGAGAGAGAGAGAGAGAGAGAGCTAGAGATAGGGTATAACACTAGCATTGATTGATTGTTTGTCTATCTTCCTAAGTTATGAACTTGTCACCTTTTTTCATAGAAGAAGTAGTGCTTCAAATAGGGAGAATATTTTCTTTTTCCTGATTTGTTTCAGTACGCCTTACTTTCCTTGATTGTGTCGGATTCCCAATAATCGAGGAATAACTAGAAATTCCTAGTCAAGAATGGAACTCGTATTCATCCTCACTGCCAAGTTTCTAGACTAGTTGTTTGGGCTCTCTCTCTCTTTTTTTTTAATTTATTTTATCATCATGGGCTTGGAATGTTCAGACCTGGGGAAAAAGGGCCGTGGTTGATTAGCACTAAATAGCCGAAGGCATACGATGTCGTTTTTCTGTGCTCCCCTGTTCCAACTGAAAAGAAGTAGACGACTTGAGCAGAGAAGAAAAAACAACACGGTTTCATCTTTTATCAAATTATGATTCTTTAAAGCCATCAACTCATCAAGCATGCTGAGAACCTAGCTAAGAAGATAATTGATATTTCAGTAATTTCACCATGACCCCAAGAGTCCAAGACCAAGGCAGTAGTGCATGCAGCAGTGCATGCAGTACCAACCTCTTATAATATAGCGTATGCCAAAGGATACAATTTGCAACCAAGGCAGTAGTGATTGAGTTGCCGAACTGCAACAATAATTGAGTTTAGATTATATATACATCTAATAAAATTTATTGTGTATAATCTAATAATCTAGTAATATTATCATGGGTGATTCAAGAGGTCACCTCCGTCCTTCGCTACCATAATATGCAAATTAAGACATTCGATATACACAGAAAATATATAGCCCAAGATTCTTCCATATAATATTCAACCACATATGTGGCGCTTATAGCTTATAACCACAAGTTAGGGAATAGTTAAGGTCGTTGAGCTCCTCATTAGAGATGATGCCGTCGCCATTGGAATCTGCATGGCGTAATGCTCTCCCAACGCAATCCGAGTTTCCGAAAGCTAGGCTGCCTTGAGTTCTTCCTTGGAGAGTCCCCGATGCTTCTGTGCTTACTTTACAAGGTTGTTTACCATGCTCTACATGGTTGATGAGTTCGTATTCACCTATGCAGCCGTCCTTGTTGGCTGATGCTGCGGCATCCTTGGATTGCTCGCCATCTAAATTTTTGTCGCGTCCTAGGAAAAAGTTCTGATATGCTTCCTTAGTGTACGGAACAACGGGATCCACATGTAGGGCGCGATTCCTTGGATAAAACCCCCTTGGCTTGCGGCCATTGCCGTACCGCGGAGACTTATATGCAATAAGCTCATCATTGGAGAGTTTGCCGTCACCGTTCCTAGCAAAGCGTTTGTAAACACCACGGTGTTGCTCCTCGCTCCAAAGATCTGCAAAACAAGAAGCAGATCTTTCAATTTCTCTAAACGAAGAGGGAAGATGGACAGTCCTAACCATATATATGGTTCAAGTTCTAGCTAGCTCTTCAATGAAGGCTTGTTCTGGTATTTGGGTAGAGTGAGAAACTAGATTAGCACGAGATCAATTTATAGTGTGCTCTGCAAGAGTTACGTAGCTTGTCCCTTTGCATCTGCACTTTGGATTGGATTGTATATATTATTTTAATACGTACATCTTTCATTCAAAAATCAATGAAAGAGCCGAGTCAGAGCCAATATTAAGGTAATCATGTTCGGCTCATTTGCTTTTTATTGAGCTTGAGCTGGACTAAAGCTTAAATTTTTTTTTTCCATGCTCAAACTTGGCTCGGCTTGAATACTTTTTTTTTAAGCTCGAGCTGGGGTCAGCTTGACACGATTTACTGGATGAGCTCTAGCTTGAATAGGCTCGGCTTGGAGCATTTGACTTTAAATTAAAAAAAAATAAAAAAGGAAAAAAGAAAATTTAAAATAATAATTCAAATTTGATGTCTAACGATCACACAAATCCCTTTTTATAAAGGATCCCCCGTTCTTCCATCAAATATTCTGCTTTTTCAAAATGAAGAATACAACTCACAATTACACTTAAACTAATTAAATAAGAATGGGGCCTTCAACGTATTGATTCAAAGGTGGTTCTTTATTGTAATATGTTTTACTTAAATTCTCATATATATTCTCTTCCAATTGAAAAGGAAAGTAATAAAAAGAACTATGTAAGATTATTTGGACTTATCAATGTCAACTTAAGGAACAAGCAACTTGCTACTCTTGATGCAGAACAAGCAATCAGACTTGTCAATGGTGTTTCAATTAGGATTCCTAGTTCATTGAGGGGACTTACATGATTGGCCATTCCTCACTACGCATTAGGTTATGTACACGAATCAGGAATGTTGTTCCTATTGTTAATCGGTATAGGAAACCTTTATGGGAAGGTACCTAGATTCATTGGCCTATATAAGGAACCACTTGGTCCCTGCTCTAGCTATCATCACCTGCGTCTGAGAATACATTGCTCTGCCTATTAGAGAACTCTCATCAAGGATAGCTCAGAGGAGAATCAACCAAGTGCATTACGTTAACGATGATCTATTCGTCATCATTCGCAATGGGTGCTGCTCCAGATATGTTTGTGTTCTTAAGCTCGAGTACAAATATGCATACACATTAATATGACTTACATTTGGTATCAGAGCCTTTTGTGCTCACTTAAGGATCGACATGATTTTATCAAATTTTTTTTTTGTTAAAAAAAAAAAATGCTTGCTGCAATTTTAGGCCTTCATTAATTAAAGCCCAACGTTAATGATGATAAGATGAAAGCCTATGTTTTCAACGACTTTCTTTAACGTCAGATTTCTAGAAACCAAACTCAAACTTCATCACAATAGATGCGACCTCAAATTGGTTTTCTAGGATTCTTCGATTGAGATTTTAATAGTAGAATTTCCGCCTAAATTCTAAAGCTACAATTAAAATCTTGATCGAGGGATCCTATTGCTGATGAGTTTGCTTTCATCTTGTTGCCATCGACAAAATTTTGCAGTAGAATTTTGTTCTAAGGTACGCAACTATACCAATACCAAAATCCAGAAATTCTTGTTCTTTTACAATCAGTATTATATATGTTTTGGCATATTGAATTGAGTTTATTGACAGCCCTGCTGAGGCCAATATATATATATATATATATATATATGCGACCGTTTGCAGGAATTTATTTGTGTTCTATTTTGGATGGGTTTGATGTTTTCTTATGTAGATGAATAGCTTGTCTCCCCTATTGTCTATACATCACAGTGTACTGCATAAAACTTAACCAAAAAAAAAAACTGTCTTGGTCCAGTTCCAACTTAAGAACTTTACATATAGTACTGTCTATAACAGTCTCATGTAAAGTATTTTTATTGGACCTTAATATTGGATCAACACATTGTGATGTTGATTTCAGGAGCTTGAATCCTTGCTCCATACAGGAGGTTTAAAAGATTATGGTTTCTGAGATTAGTATCAGCATATAACAGGGTTCAAGGTTCACCTTAATATGGTAACCTGAACTGTCTTCTTACCACTCTAGATACCAACAATTGAGTTTCTTGAGCTTTAGGTGTATGATTAAGTTATAAAAGTGTCTAAATTGTCTTTTTGCCACTCTAGGTAAAGCATGACACATTCATATTAGGCACTGCATCTTTGCCTCTTCAGTTAAAAATTGTTGCTTACTAGTAAACTTCTAAATAAATTTCAGCTTTGAATATGCTTTTTAATTGCAACCAAATGGAAATACTTAATGGTTCAAACTTCAAGAAGTGGAAACAAGACCTAGAATTATGTCTAGGGTATAGTGACTATGAGCATGTGTTGAATGAAGATTCCCCAGCAGAGTTGACACCCACTAGCACCAGAGAAGCTAAGGACAAATATGCACAGTGGCATAAACACAATAGGATGACCTTGGTTATTATGAAGAGATCTATGTCAGAAGTTGTTAAGGGTGGCATACCTGATGCAAAATTGGCCAGAGAGTACTTTAAAAATATTGAGGAAAAATATCAGATATCAGACAAAGCTGAAACTGGTGCTCTCATGAGTGCTCTTACAGGAATGAAGTTTGATGGGGTAGGAAGCATTAGGGAATACATTTTGAAGGGAACTGAGATTGCTGCAAAACTGAAGGCTTTAGGTGTTACCATAGATGACCCTTTCCTAGTCCACCGTATCCTAAACTCATTACCATCTCAATACTCTCAGTTAGAGTGCAACTACAACACACAGAAGGAAAAATGGACTGTGAACGAGCTGATCTCTATATGTGTTCAAGAAGAAGACATAATTAAGAAAAGAAAAGGGGTGGCTATTAATTTGGTTAGCAAACCCCAATTTAAGAAAAAGGCCTATAAGTCTACCTATTCAGCACCCACTACCTCAAAAACAACAGCTAGAACTTCTGCCGGATCTAACAACCCTAAGAACCAAAAATCAAGCTTTGTCAAGTGCTTCTTCTACCGTAAGCCTGGACACATTAAGAAAGAATGCAGAGGCTTTAAATATTGGTTGAGTAAAAAAGGTAAGAAATCTGATTTCCTTGATAAAACTGTTTCTCTTTTAGAGTCTAAAATTGTCAGTGTGTCTAGTAGCTCTTGGTGGTTTGATACTGCATCCCCTATTTAAGTAATTACGTCTATGCAGGGTCTTCTAAGAAAGAGGATTCCAAATAAAGATGAGGTTAGGATTAGCTTGGGAAATGGGAATAGAGTAGTTGTGAAGGCCATAGAAATTGTCAGACTTATATTTACTACTGGTTTTACTTTAGATTTGGAAAATGTACTCTGTATTCCTTCTATGCAAAGAAACTTGATTTCTGGTTCTTTTTTAGTCAAAAATCATGGTTGTACTTTTGTTGGCAATAATAAAAGTTTGGATTTCTTTAAAAATTCTGATTTTATTGGGGATGCTTCTTTATTTGATGGTTATTGGCATATGAATTGCGGAAATTCAGTTAAGGTGTTTTTAACAGAGAAAACAATTGGTTTTAAAAGACCTAGATTAAATGAAAAATCTGCTTTTCTTTGGCACAAACATTTGTGACATATTTCAGAAGAAAGAATGAAAGTTTTAGAAAAACAAAAGATCCTGCCACCTTTAGATTTTTCTGATTTTGGTGTCTGCATAGAGTGTCTTAAGGGGAAAACTACCAATCTTAAAAAGAAAGGTTCAGTTAGGAGTCAAGAGCTATTAGAACTTATACATACCGACATTTGTGACCCTTTTCCTCACAAAACTATTTGCGGAAATCAGTACTTTATTACTTTTATTGATGATTCTTCAAGATATTGTCAAGTTTTTCTTATTTTTGAAAAATCAAAGGCTTTGGAAGCTTTTAAAATTTTTAAGGCAAAGCCAGATAAGCAAATGGAAAAGGTGATTAAGGTTGTTAGATAAGATAGAGGTGGAGAGTTTTATGGCAGATATACAGAATCAGGGCAAAATAAAGGTCCCTTTGCTCTTTATCTTGAATAACATAGAATTAAAGCTCAATACACCACACCACGTACCCCACAACAGAATAGAGTTGCAGAAAGGAGGAATAGAACCTTGATAAACATGGTGAGGAGCATGATTTGTAAACCTGGTTTGTCTAGATATTTGTGGGGAGAAGCATTGAAAACAGCCAACTATATTTGCAACAGGACCCAAGCAAATCGGTGGAAAATAAGACACCTTTTAAGTTATGGTTAAAAAAGAAACCAAGTTTACATTAATTCCATGTATGGGGTTGCAAAGCTGAAGCAAGAATATACAATCCTCAACAACAGAAGCTAGATTTAAGAACCCCGAGTGTATTTTTCATTGGTTACCTAAAAAAGTCTGAAGGATACAGGTTTTACAGCCCTAATAGTGGAACAAGGATTCTGGAAACCAACAGAGCAGTTTTTATTGGAGAGCTAGATGATTCAGATATAACGGTTATCAGTGAGCTTGAAGGAAAAGATGCGGAAACTGACAACACTTTTGAATTGCTAGTTTATAATGAAAGCATTACTAAGTCACCAAGACAAGATGATTTCCAAGTTCCGTAGAATGTTTTGCCTCCCACAGAAGTTGTCATTAATATTCATGATGAGCCACAACAACATGAAAATTATGAATTCTGTCGTAGCAAGAGCCACACATTGAACCTCAAAAATCTGATGATGATGTTCAACAACAGGTAGTTGAACCACCACCACCACAAAAACAACAAGTACAATTAAAGAGGTCACAAAGAGGGAGAAGATCAGCAATTCCAGACTTTTATGAAACTTCATTCTTGACAGAAGCTGATTTTGATTTATTAGAGGAAGAAGACCCTATAACTTATTCTCAAGCAATTGGGTCTTCACATGCAGACAAGTGGATTGAGGCTATGCAATCAGAGTTAAAATTGATGGAAATTAACAATGTATGGGATTTAGTTGACAAACCTGAAGGGTACAAGCCAGTAGGGTGTAAATGGGTATTCAAGACTAAAAAGGATTCCAGAGGAAATATAGAAAGGTACAAGGCTAGATTGGTTGCCAAAGGTTTCACTCAAAAGGAGGGTATTGATTACACAGAAACTTTCTCACCTGTGTCTACAAAAGATGCTTTCAGAATTTTGATGGCTTTAGTGGCACACTTCGATCTTAAGCTTCATCAGATGGATGTCAAGACAGCCTTTCTAAGTGGAAATTTAGATGAAGAAATATATATGATGCAACCTGAGGGCTTTACTGCAGAAGGACAGAATGAAAAGGTATGTAAATTAAAGAAATCGATTTATGGTTTGAAACAAGCATCTAGGCAGTGGTACCTTAATTTGATTCAGTAATTAGTTCTTTAGGATTTGTGGAAATTAAGCTGGATGAATGCATTTATATGAAGATCAGTGGGAGCAGGTTTATTTTTCTGATCTTATATGTTGATGACATATTGCTGGCAAGTAGTGACTTCAACTTGCTAAGAGAAACCAAGAATTTTCTATTGAAAAATTTTGATATGAAGGATATGGGAGAGGCAGCTTTTGTACTTGGTATAGAGATTAAGAGGGACAGAGAAAAGAAGATATTGGGATTATCTCAAAGAAGCTATATTGACAAGGTCCTTAAGAGGTTTGCAATGGAAACCTGTAAGGAAGGTGAGTCACCTATGTCAAAAGGAGATAAACTGCATTCTGGACAATGTCCTAAGAACTCACTGGAAAAGAAAGAGATGGATAAGAGACCCTATGCAAGGTTGGTTGGGAGTCTCATATATGCTCAAGTGTGTACCAGGCCTGATATCGCATTTTCAGTTGGTGTGTTGTCAAAATATCAGTCCAATCCAGGGAATGAACATTGGATTGCAGGTAAAAAGGTGCTCAGGTATTTGCAAAAGACTAAAAACTATATGCTAGTATACAGAATGGTTGAAGATCAGGAACTAGAAGTAATTGGTTATACATATTCTGACTACAAGGGTTGCATTGATGACCTAAAGTCTACTTTAAGATACATTTATATGTTGGCAAGTGGTGCAATCTCATGGAGAAGTGTAAAGCAATCTCTGACAGCTACTTCAACTATGCAGTTTGAATATGTAGCCATTCATGATGCCACTGGACAAGCCTTATGGCTTCGAAATTTCTTGAATGAAATCAAGGTAGTGGATTCAGTTGAGAGACCTTTGAAAAATTACTGTTATAATGCAGCTACAGTGTTCTTTGCTAAGAACAATAAAAGGTCGACAGCTTCAAGAAATATAGATGTGAAGTATTATGCAGTAAGAGAAAATGTGAGAAACAATGAGATAGAAATAATTAAGATCGGCACTCTTGATTAACTTGTAGACCCTCTCACAAAGGCCATTGCAGTAGCATCTTTTCAGGTACATGTCAAAAACATGGGAATTTTGGAGAGCCTTGATTCAATAGTTTAGTGGGAGATGAAAAACTTTGATTTTATAAGCCTGTTTTTGTTAAGCTGAGAATTGTTTGATGTAGCAATAATTGTTTTAGAAGTTTATTTTTCTCAAGTTCTTTTATCATGCTTTCTACATACACTATTGACTTGAAAATTTTCAAGATTTAGACTATTGGTTTGCAGCATAATACGTGATAATAGAGGATGTGAATTTGCAGGTTTATATCAGTAAGCAAATTTTTAATGATTCTGTTTTGAATCCTACATAAGGACCTTATTTGTGCTAATATATATGCTTTCATTTGTTTAAGCATAATTTCATGTACACAAATTTAACTCATGTGATATGTACTGATTGCTTCTACATGATGTTGAGGAGCGGGTACTTAGTTAAGTATCTATTTTCTCATTGTCTGTAAAGTCCATTGCAGATTGACTGAGTTTAGGAACAAGTTGAAATTCATGGCTAGTCCAGCGCGCACTTCATGGTTGCTATATCTGATTTAAGTAGCATTCTTTCCGTGTTGAACAATCATAGTCCAAGTGGGAGACTGTAAGATTATTTGGATTTATCAATGTCAACTTAAGGAACAAGCAACTTGCTACTCTTGATGCAAAACAAGCAATCGGACTTGTCAATGGTGTTTCAATTAGGAGTCCTAGTTCATTGAGGGGACTTACATGATTGGCCATCCCTCACTGCATTAGGTTATGTACATGAATCAGGAATGTTGTTCCTATTGCTAATCGGTATAGGAAACCTTTATGGGAAGGTACCTAGACTCATTGGCCTATATAAGGAACCACTTGGTCCCTGCTCTAGCTATCATCACCTGCGTATGAGAATACATTGCTCTGCCCACGAATAGCTCAGAGGAGAACCAACCAAGTGCATTACGTTAAGGAAGATCTACTTGTCATCATTCGCAATGGCTGCTGCTCCAAGTATGTTTGTGTTCTTAAGCTCGAGTACAAATATGCATACACATAAATATGACTTACAAACTAAAGATTTGAGATTAGAAAAATTATATTTTTATGGTATAATAAAAAAATTTCATGAGTCGAGCTTTAACAAATGAGCCTCATGAAAAATACGAGTTACTCACGAGATAGACCAGTTGAATATATCCTTGTTCAAACTCGGCTTGTTTTTTGTTGAGCTTAATATTGAGCTCAAGCTCGTCTCAATTATCTTACAAACACAAGCCAAACGAACTAAAATCGAGCTAAATACGAGTCAAATACGAGCTATATCGAGCCTATTTGAAGCCATATTTTCTATTCGACCCTATTTGACCCTCATCCCTTTGTTACATAGAGAGAGAGGGAGGGAGGGAGGGGGAGAGAGAGAGAGAGAGAGAGAGAGAGAGAGAGAGAGAGAGAGAGAGAGAGAGAGAGAGAGAGAGAGAGAGAGAGAGAAGGTATAGAAGACTTCGCCGGAGTCCGGTCACCGATTGCCAGATTTCGGTCACCTATGGCAGGAGTCTGGCCATCAGTCACCGGAATCTGGTCACTGGCCGTCGGATTCTGGCCACCAACCTAACTTCTACGAAAACACCCCAGAGGTCCATAACGAGGTCGTCGGAAATCTCATAGGTCACCGGAAAAGTTTATTGCCCTCAAATAGACATCTATTACCCCCCAATAGAGGGACAATAAACCTCTATTGCCCCAAATAGACTTTTATGGGGAGGGGGGAGGGGCAATAGAGGTTTATGAAACCTCACCGGAAGTCTCTAAATAGGTTGTCAGAGATCTCAAATGGGGCCGGAGAGGTTTATTGTCCCCCAAATAGACCTATATTGCCTTCCAATAGACATGTATTGCCCTTCAATAGACCTTTTGATCGCTGGAATGAGAACTATCTCCTTAAAATTAGACAAATAAAACTTTAATTAAAGAAAAAAAACGAGGAGATTACATCAATTAAAAACATTTATTGCCTCTCAATAGCCATTTATTTCCCCCTAATACAAATCTATTGCCAGCCAGTGGACATTTAACAGATCTCTATTGCTCCCAGATTTCTTTTTTCTTTCCTTCTAGCCTTCTGCCCTATTTTACCGAAAAAAAAAAACAAATAGAGATAAGGTTTGGCACTTGTTGTTTTACAAATGCTACAAAGATGAGCCTAACAACAAAACTTTACATAGAAGGCTATAAATATGATTGAACTTTTTGCATTACAATAAGTCAATTAAAATATCAAAGTCACACTAAGATCAAAGCGCACTAAACCAAATCAACAATATAAAATTAAAGAATCTAAATTCCAAGCACTTGCTACTGTACACAAACATTTGTCACAAGTCATAGTATCGATGCTGGAGCTCCGTTGTTTGAATAGACTAATTTTATTCACTTAATTATGAGAAGCTGGGCATAAACATCGAAACTTGGACAAAGAGGGAGAGAAAAAAAGTATCAGATCGCAAAACGAATAGTACTAGATGAGAGAAAAAGTATCAAATCGAAACGCAAAAAAAAAAAAAATGAAGATCTGAGCAAAGAGAGAAGAAGAAGAAGAAGAAGAAGAGAGGCTCGAGTTTGACCTTGGAGTGACTCAGCGAGAGAGAGGCGTCAGAAATTTTCGTGTGAATGTTCGAAATTGAAAGGCTCAAAAGAGTAAGATTTGAGAGTGAAGTCTGACTTCGGATCTGGATGCCCTTGTCGGAGGCTGACGTTGGCGACGACAGAAAACCTGAGGTGGCCAAAGGAGAGGACATGATGGTACTTTAGGCGATCGGATTGAGAGAGATTGAGGTATATTAAGGAATTAACAATGGCGGTGAGAGAGAGAGAGAGAGAGAGAGAGAGAGGTTGAGTGGCAATATGTAATTTTTTATTTTCGAAGCCTAACATAGTCTTTTAACTGTTAAATTAGGTTAATGGGAATAAAAATATGTTATTGGAGTAAGTAAGATAATTTAAACCCATTTTTGTGCTTTAGGTCAAGGATCTTTACTTATATCCTTCCCATTCCCACTGACAAAGTTACTTTATGGTTCAACATTGATAATAATAAGTTTCTTGCTAGCTTGCATGTGAAGCTAAGCTTGAAACGTACTTTGGCAAGATGCTTGTTTTACTGGGTCAAAAGCGTTCATTGTGAACTTTTCTATAATAGTAAAATGCTCCATCTACCAATGCCTTTACTCAAAGTGATCGATTGAAAGCAACAATTCAACGTACTGTTGGGTCTTGCAGGCATCTGTTGCAAGGACGAGATCCTCTCACAAAAGAGTGCCACGGAGAGATCCTTACACTTCCTTGAGGCAGGGGTCATCACGGGCCGGCCCCGGCCTAAACTTTAAGGCTTAGGAGCCTCAGAGCCAATGCCTTATTGCCACAAGTTCCCAGCACAAAACAACATAAAGAGTATGTTGGGGTGCCATGTTAAGGTGTGGATTTGTGATTGTATTGATGGAATCAATTCTTGAATTTTAGCTTCCAAGAAACAGCAAGCAATTCCGGATCAGCGAGAAATAACATTATGGTTTAGTCTATTTGCACTGAAACTGATAAGCAGTCATTCAGAACTGAATAGCTCCTCACCACCCCATTATTCTTTTAACCAAGTCATATACCTAGGAATTACACCAGATACACGTACCGCAGGGCAGCACCAAAGTGAATACTATACCTGAAGTGTGCATGCATGCTGTTACAAGTGTTCATCCCTTTATGCCTAAGATAATCCTATTTACAACATCAACTGGCAAAGCATAGGTTGGATCTATGGCTTTCACCCCAGGATATTCAAGCAAGGAAAGTCCTGCATCAACATTCATCAACCTCAGTTAGGTGATGAATACAGTAGCAAGCAAGCAGCCAAGACAGAGTAAAATACTACATGGCTGCCCAAAAGGCAGTAACAGCTTTTGTATACATGGGAAGTAATTATCTTCCTTTATAGAAAAAAAAAATACATAAAGTATATATATGTAGATCTCCTTAGGTAAACATTTCAGCGTGTTATATGATCGTACCCCATTTAGAAGCAGAGGCTCCAAATGGGCATCAACTATAATCATTGAGAAGGTTCGACATGCCAAATTATTAAGTAAAGAAATGTAGAAAACAATCAAAGGCAGAACCAAAGCAATTATATACCGGCTACACCAAAGTATGTATGGTAGGCATCACATGCATCATCTGGTCTATCAGAAATTCCCCCATTTTCAATGTTCTGCATTTTAAAAATTAATCGCAAAATCTCAGATTACATGATTATCTTCACCCTGGAAAAGGATAACACGTCCACTCCCTAAAGAATAACCCAAATGTACAAATAGGTATGTAAAGACCTGGCAGCAGTCTAAAATGAACTTGGCAAGCTTTTGCTTATTGATCCAATGAACCCTGTCAATCATGATTAAACTAGATAGAACCCACCATGAGTAGCACACCTGAAATGAAGTGCATATGCAGTAAGAAGAGTCCAGTAATGCTAATAGAAATTTACATTTCAATCATGAAACATTAGGATATTTTTCTGGATGGCGATTAAGACCTCCAAAGAAGAGCTAAACTGAATCACAAAACGTAGCAAGGTAGTTGAATAAAGATAATAGAAACACATAATTTTACTTCTCATAAAAAAAAAATCAAACGAACAAATAAAGATATACAGAACAAAATACAATGCAACACATACATCAGGAAGCTTCTCTGGACGACAATTAAGACCTCCTGATTTAACTTGCCGCTCACATAACCACCATCCAAGAAGGTCCTTGTCAATACGATGTAGAGACCCTGTGATAGCAAGGGCTCCCACACAACAGAAAACTGCAATCACAATGGGCAAAACAGAACATTAATTAACCTAAAGCATCTGTCTACTAAAAATCTCAACTGATTTTATATGACAAAAAAAAAAAGAAAAGGAAAAAACGCCAAAAATGGATGCATAACGTAATTGTCTATGATGCATAATCCATAAAGTAAATAATAAACTGCCACCAGGTGTGTAGGAAAAATAAGAATTAGAGATGTTATAGGGTAGATAACATACTTTGACCTGCATGAGACTCCCCACCAGGCGTGCATCCAAATCCACCATCATGATTTTTACAACTAAATATATAGTCCACAGCTTTCTCCACATTGATTTTATCCAAAAGAAGTAGTAATGCGATACAACAAATAGCAATATATGAAAACCTAAAAGAAGAAGAAATAAAAAGTCTTAGTTGCTTTTAGTATTAGGGGAGTGAAATATTTTCTTTAGTAAACTTAAATTTTGTCTGTTCATATGAATTTCAACCAAAAAAAGGAGTGTGGATTGCAAATTTAGGGAGTGTGAATTTCATTATCCTAGTATTATTGTTGTCATTCTTTCATTTGCTATGCGGAACAGAAAATAATCTGATAGTAAATCATCCTTTAAATAAAGGGAAGGTAACTTTAACAATTCATGAGATGCCAAACACAAAGGAAAGAAAAAAGAGTACCGTGTATCAACTTCACCCCACATGTCCCCTGAAAATGATCCATCGTCATTTTGCAATCTAGCTACATCTGAGTTGAATATTAAGCCAGAAAAAATTTGCTAATTACATTGAAACGCCTTTATATAGTTAGTTGGCTAATTAGTAAGTTCCTGTCTTTGTTCACAAATCCTTTTATGAGCTCTGATTTATATGTAACCTCTCAACACAACTTTCCTAGCACCATTCACCAATTGAAAGGTAATGAAGATCTAATTCAGAGATGAATAAATAGATATCCTAAAGTATACAATCTGCAACCTTTTCGACATCCAAAACATCACACCTGTCAAATAAGGCCAAAACCTGCACAGCACTTAAGGTATAGAGTATGTGTGGATCATGTCCACTGTTACCACCAAAGCCACCTGCATAAACAAAGTTGTATCATCATATTCCCTAGAACTCCACATCACCAAACAAACAATGAAAGATGAAAATACTAGTTGAGTATTGCTGGGTTAAGAATGTATACAAAGTAAACACCTGACTCATGCTGGCACTGCATGACCTCTGAAACGACCTCATTGACATCCACAGTGTCAAGCTTTCCAAGAAGATCAAGAGTCGTCAAACCCCAGTAAGCTCCATTCAATCTTATATGCTCCATCAAAACTGACTCATAAGAGTCCTCCTGAGATGGCATTGTCATATTGTTATTGTCATGTATAAACTGTAAAGCAAAACATTTATTATATGTACTTGGATTCAAATCCAACCTGTGCTTTTGATTAAATGAATCGAACATGTTTCTGAGATGCCAGCTCCCCCATCTGTTAAACATTTCAAGATTAGGCAAATATATGGGAAACAGTGACTGATGGCAGAGCAAGGAATTCATACTTGGTTGGTGTAACTTCTGAAGTCAACTTCAACCTCAATTTAATTTGCAAATCTTACTACTACAAACAAAACAAAACCAATTTTAAAAACTGCATAGCTACATGATAATAATCAAATAAAGAATCACGCACAAAGAAATCATATGAAATAACAGTAGGTGAATTTTTTTTTTTCCCTTATCAAGCAGTAGCTTTATTTTGACTCTAAGAGGCATGGACTTCAGCTTATTTACTTCCAAACAGGCAAAGCCCAAAACGCAAAGTACAAGAGACAATAACAAATGCCAAAGTGAAGAAGGCTGGGTTACAACTATTACTAAAGTGAGTTGGAATGATTTCCTGTTCATAATACTGAATTAAGTACTATGGTAACTAAGGGCTTAGGCTGGTGATCAAGACATTGTAGGGAGCGATTCAAAAAAGAAAATGCCCACAAAGAACTAAAAATTTGCCAATTCCAAACCAATTGGTCTAGTCCTTTAAGCTCAATCACGGATGACATTTGCTCATACCAGCTCTTGGGACAACCAGGTCTGGAAAATTAGTTGACCTGGATTAGGAGCTAAGAAGCACAGAAGTAAGTATTGCGAGTATTGTTCATCATTCATGTTAACCATCCAACTTACTTTGGCTAAACTCCCATTTTGAGCTAAAAGAAAAAAATTTAGAACATCCAAACCATTAGAATTCATTGCTGTGCAGGTAAAGAAGCTGTATGTTTAGCAAGGAACTGGAATGTTGCTGCAGACTTGATTAGACAATGAATCAAAGCGACCCAATACATAATCAGATTCATCATCCCATATATATAGAATGATCAATGTTGTAACCCAATGGTCAGAGACAGTGTAAGTTGGTCAGAATTCAGAAATTGCTTGAGCATTTATTCTGATAAATTCAATTGTCAGCGAAAAGAAACCAAAAATTTACAAACCCAGGTGCCAAAGTTGGAGATTAGACAAGGGAATAAACAATTTTGAGATAGAAATAGAAACATATAGAGAATTACCTGATCTTGGCTGTTTGCTGAGACCAGAGAATTGAGTCTTAGAGAATCGCAGCAACGGTCAATTGAGAGCGAGTCGTCGAATTCGTAAGGCCCCTATGTTTCCAAATACCATCTTCTATTACACAAAAATTAAATTGGAGGGTCTAAACGCTAAAAGGTCGGTCTACATTAGTTTTTTTTTAGAGAAAAAATTACAACATAAAAGTCCCTATTACATCAAAAATTAAACTGATTGAAATTAAAGGCACAGAGAGCTGAAAGCGGGAGTGTCACGGGCCGAATTTTGCAATGCGCAAAGCGGACCGTGCGGCACTTGCTAGTAAGCAAGTCAGCCAAGTGAGTACCTTGCAAGGAACAATGAAATCACACGATATTAAAATAGTGCTAGCGACAAGCAAGAACAAAATGATATAAATGTTGGGCAACCACGAAGAACAAGTGAGTAATCGAAAGGAAAGATCAAGGGACAATCTCACGAGACACAGATGATTGAATAATTCCTCTTTTATTGATGGTAAGACGGTAAGGGAGGCAAAAGTACATGTGCTTACCTCTACTAGTTCCGTAGTTCAAACTATGCCGACTAGGAACCCCTCCTATAGAGCATATCGGGCTTACATGAAAGGGCCAGGGGAATACATGAAAAAGGCCGAGGAGAATAACTGCTAAATAAAATAAATTACATAATTTGTAAATTACCAAAACACTCCAAGCACACAAGCAACCAACCAAAGGCTTAACTAATGACCCTGGACAAGGTTGCTTGTGGCATTACAAGAGCGGCTCCTAACATCCTCCCCTACTTAAGCTGTCGGCGCTCTCGACGACGGCCTTGGTCTTGAAATCTTCAATCTTCTAGTTGAACTTCTTCTTCAGATCTTCGGCATTCTCCCAGCTTGTTTCTTCGTCTCCAATATCTTTCCACTTGACAAGAAACTGTTGGCGTGAGCGCTCTGACGCTCGGATCACTCTTTCTGCTAGGATCTCCTCCACTTCTTTCGGCTTGGGTGGACGGATGTTGACGTGCTCCCGAACAGGCTGGTTGCGCGCTTGATCTTCAAGGTCTGGCTGGTGCTGCTTGAGGTTGCTGATGTGAAAGATGGGGTGAACTCTTATCCAAGCTGGAATGTCAACTTTGTAGGAACACTTCCCCACTTTAGAAATGACAGGGAGTGGTCCTTCATACTTCCTGAAGAGTCGCTTGTCCCTGGAGCGTAGGAACCTGAGTTGTTCCGGGAGTAATTTGATAAGGACCATGTCTCCTGCTTTGAACTCTCTGGGCTTGCGGCCTTGATCCACCCACTTCTTCATTCGTCTTGTTGCTTTCTCTAGATACGCTTGTGCAATCTCCGCATTGGCTTTCCACTCTTTTGTGAAGTTAAAAGCACGCGGGTTTTTCCCTTTGTACACTTCTTGTATTGTATGAGGCAAGAGAGGCTGTTGACCAGTGACCACTTCGAAAGCACTCTTGTTGGTGGATGAGCTTTTCTTCAAGTTGAAACAAAATTGTGCAACATCTAACAACTGCGCCCAATTCTGCTGATTGACATGAACAAAATGGCGCAAGTACTCCTCCAACATCCCGTTAAACCTTTCTGTTTGTCCATCAGTTTACGGGTGATAACTCAAAGATATGTTGAGCTCGGAACCAAGTAGCTTAAATAGCTCGGTCCAGAAAGTTCCTGTGAACCTGGTGTCTCGATCACTAACAATGTTCTGAGGCACAACCCAGTACTTCACAACATGCTTGAAGAAGAGGCTTGGTGTATCTTCTACCGAGCAATACTTTGGAGTCGGCACAAAGGTGGCATATTTCGAGAACCTGTCGACTACAACAAGGATTCCTGATAAGTCTCCGACCTTTGGGAGGTTAGTAATGAAATCAAGGGAGACACTTTCCCACGGGTGAGTCGGAATGGACAATGGTTCCAGTAACCCAGGAGCCTTCTGTCGTTCGATCTTGTCCTGCTGGCAGGTTAGGCAGGTCTTGGTGTATTCTGTGACATTGTCCTGCATTTGGGGCTAGTAGTGACCCTGCTTGAGTAGTGCGTGTGTTCTCTGCCAACCAGGGTGACCGGCCCATAAGGTGTCATGACACTCCCTCATGAGCATCCTGTGTAATCCATCAGCTCGCGGAACAAACACTCGTCCCCCTTTAGTCATCAATATGCCATCCTCCATCCAAAACCGACGGCTTTTCCCTTCCTTCACCATTTTGATGAGTGATTGGGCCACAAGATCTTTCTCCAAACTCTCCTTGATACGTTGCTTGATGTCTGTGGCAATGACGCTGCTCGACAAAGCTGCCAACATCTTGAGGGTGGCAAGGTCGGCCTTGTGGCTTAGGGCATCCGCAACTTGATTAGTGTGACCAGCTTTGTGTTCGAACTGGAAGTCAAACTCTGCGAGAAACTCCTGCCATCTAGCTTGCTTTGGGGTTAACTTTGGCTGAGTCAAAAAGTGGCTGACAGCGGAATTATCTGTCTTTACAAGGAACTTCGACCCCAACAGATAGTGTCGCCAAGTTCTTAGACAATGAATCACAGCTAGCAACTCCTTCTCTTGAGCCGTGTATTTCCGCTCAGCTTCCGAGAGTTTATGACTTTCATAAGCAACAGGGTGTCCCCGTTGTAGGAGGACTCCTCCTAAAGCAAAATCTGAAGCATCTGTCTGAACTTCAAATGGTTGATTCAGGTCGGGTAAGGCGAGGACTGGATCTTCCATTACAGCCTTCTTCAACTCTTGGAAGGCCTTCTCACAATCACTACTCCAATCCCATATCGCTCCCTTCTTCAAGCGCTCAGTTAAGGAAGTTGTCTTCTTCGAGTAGTTCTCAATGAAAAGTCTATAGTAATTAGCCAACCCAAAAAAAGAGCGCAGCTCCTTCACATTCTTGGGGTTTTGCCACTCCTTTATGGCTTCTACTTTCTCCATGTCCATCCTGATTCGACCCCTTTCAATAACATGACCCAAAAACTTGATGGTCACCTGCGCGAAAGAACACTTCTCGCGCTTAACATATAATTGGTTATCTCATAACCGTTGGAATACCAGCTTCAGATGCGCCATGTGCTCTCCCAAAGTAGAGCTGTACGCTACAATGTCATCCAGATACACCACCACAAACTTATCCAAGTACTCATGGAAGACTTGGTTCATCAAAGTGCAGAATGTCGCCGGCGCATTGGTCAACCCAAATGGCATTACCAAGAATTCAAAGGCACCGTAGCGAGTAACGCATGCGGTCTTAGGCTCGTCACCCTCAGCAATGCGAACTTGATAGTACCCCGAGCAGAGATCAAGCTTGGTGAAGTACTTGGCACCACTAAGCTGATCAAACAGATCCGCTATCAGGGGGATCGGGTACTTGTTGGGCATTGTGACTTTATTAAGGGCCCGGTAGTCCACACATAGTCTCCAACTTCCATCATGCTTCTTTTGGAACAGCACCGGCGCACCAAAGGGGGCTTTAGATGGTCTAATGAACCCAGCCTTGAGTAGGTCTTCGAGCTGCTTCCTAAGTTCCGCCAATTTAGGAGGAGCCATTCTATAAGGTGCTTTTGTAGGTGGTTTGGCTCCTAGAAGCAGTTCGATCTCGTGGTCCACACTCCTCCTTGGGGGTAGTTCCTTGGGAAGTTCGGGTGGCATCACATCTGCATAACTTTCCAATACCCCCTCGATTTCCCTCGGAACCATTTCCCTCTTGCTATCATCCTTCATTAGAAGAACTGCTACATATGTAGGCTCATGCCCCTCACGTCTTTCTTAAATTGGAGGGCAGATAAGAGTCGGGGTTCACTTGGTTGTCTGATTCTTGCTGGAACTACACATGGCCTTTCCCCCATAATGAGCAAGTGTTGGGGATAGCTTTGTTTGCTAACATGAACTCCATCCCCAATATGACATCAAAGTCATCCATTCAGACAACTATAACATCTATTTTCCCCTCCCAATGGCCCAAGTTGAGTGGTATCCCTTGGGACAGTCCGGTTGTGGGCGAGGCCTCAGAATTCACAGCTTTCATGCGACCAACATCCTTCTCCAACTTCAACCCCAACCTTCGTGCTTCTGTCTCGGACACAAAGTTGTGTGTGGCCCCTATGTCAACCATCATATTCTTGGCAACCTTCCCATTGACATAACCATCCATGAACATTAGGCCCTTAGCCTGATCCTTGTTGGGTGGTTGTGGTTGTTTCTTAACTGCACCCAAGAATCTCAAAGCTCCCATATGGCTATGTTCCTCCTCCGACTCATGCTGGTCTTCTGCTTCTTTTGATTGAATGTGGGCTTGTAGGGCCGATAAGGCTGTCTTGTGAGGGCACTCGTTTACTCTGTGAGGTCCTCTGCATAAGATGCAAGACAGTGGCCTTGGGGCATACCCCAAAGGATTGAAGGGTCGAGGGGTGAAGACTCCAGTTGAGGCACTCGGCTTGGAAGTTGCCGTGTCCCTTGCATAAGTGGTCCTCCTATCCCCTCCTCCAGAATTGGAGAATTTGGACTCCGCTCCACTTTTACTCGGGCCCGGCCTCAAAGATCTGTTGGCATTCGTATTCAAGAAGGATTGAGTCTTCTTGCTGGAGTTCTCCTCAAATGTGTAATCTATGAGTCTCTCAGCAGCAGCCTGAGCGGAGGCCAAATCTTAAACCCTCTGCCGCTGAAGCTCGGTTCTTGTCCATGGTTTTAAGCCCTCAAGGAAATAGAACAACCGATCTTTCTCTGACATGTCCGGGATGTCGAGCATGAGCACAGAGAACTTGTTCACAAAGTCCCTGATGTTGTTGGTGTGTTTGAGCTCTCTTAGTTGCCGTATAGCAATGTATTCAACATTCTCGGGGAAGAATTGAGCTTTAAGCCCTTTCTTTAGATCCTCCCATGTATCGATAGTGCACACTCCTCTTTGAATGTCATTGTATTTGGTTCTCCACCAAAGTTTAGCATCCCCTGACAAATACATTGTCGCCATATTCACCTTCACCTCTTCCGAGTCTGGCTTCACTGCTCGAAAGTATTGCTCCATATCAAATAGGAAGTTCTCAAGCTCCTTGGCGTCTCGCGCCCTTCCAAAAGCTTGAGGTTCTGGTATCTTTACCTTCCTGTAGTCCGTCACAGGTTGGTTTCCCATCGCATAGATGGTCAAGTTGAGCTTGGTGTTCATCTCCATTAGCTCATTCTTGAAGGCATCAATGGTGGCTAGAACATCTTCTGCCATATTGTCCACAATCACCTGGAGTGTATCAAGGGCATCACTCATCTGCCCCATTTGCTCGTTTGAAACGGGAGCTTCTTTCTCATTTCTCTCCTTTTCGTCTCCTCGAGCTTTACATCTTTCAAGGGCCATAACTCGGTCCCTGAGGCTCTCCACCTCTGTCATTCGCGCCACCAAACCATCTAGGTCGACGCGGTCTAACACACTAGTTATATCCATCAATCTATCGGGCACCCCCGCAAGTTCTCCCAATTGTTGGTCATACCAATCGAATCTTTGTTGGTTTGTCAGTTTACCTGTCATCATAGCGAGAGTCTTGAGCCGAGTTGGCTCTGTTACCAACTGTCACGGGCCGAACTTTGCAATGCGCAAAGCGGATAGTGCGGCACTTGCTAGTAAGCAAGTCAGACAAGTGAGTACCTTGCAAGGAACAATGAAACCACACGATATTAAAATAGTGTTAGCGACAAGCAAGAACACAATGATATAAATGTTGGGTAACCACGAAGAACAAGTGAGTAATCGAAAGCAAAGATCAAGGGACAATCTCACGGGACACAGATGATTGAATAATTCCTCTTTTATTGATGGTAAGAAGGTAAGGGAGGCAAAAGTACATGTGCTTACCTATACTAGTTCCGTAGTCCAAACTATGCCGACTAGGAACCCCTCCCTATAGAGCATATCGAGCTTACATGAAAGGGCCAGGGGAATACATGAAAAAGGCCGAGGAGAATAACTACTAAATAAAATAAATTACATAATTTGTAAATTACCAAAACACTCCAAGCACACAAGCAACCAACCAAAGGCTTAACTAATGACCCTGGACAAGGTTGCTTGTGGCATTATAAGAGCGGCTCCTAACAGGGAGCTTCTTTAATCAACTGATAGGATTAGGAAACTTGTGGACCAAACTGGTAATAGTATCAGCAATAAAGTTAGTTTCACGGGAAACATAAGAGAAAGAAATCTCTTCAAAATTGTTAGCCAAACTCAAATTTTAGACAATTTTGTAGACCACAAACGGATAGAGAAGGGTTCTAGATTCGTCCATTACATGCAAATGTTGTGTGTAACTTATAGTTACGTACCCCCAAACGATAGAGTTGAATAAATTATAAACCTTACTATTTAGATGAGTAGTATTTTTAGAAGGTCTAAAATTTCAGACCATGGTCTATTTTAGACCACCACAATTGGAGACCGCCTAAGTTGGGAATTTGCTTTTGGATTAAGTAATGCATGTATTTTCCTACATGTGGCACTTTAAAGGACTTGCCCTCCTCCATTCCCATGGAGTGTAAGTAAATGAGTCGAGCTAAGTCGAATACTATGATGATTAAGATCGGCTCAAATACTTTTTAATAAGCTCGAGTTCGCTTAAACCTTAAATTATTTTTTTAAGGTGATTAACCTCAAGCTCTTTTCTAATTTTTTCCAAGCTTGAGCTTAGCTCGGCTCGTCTCAATTATAAAACAAGTTTTCTAAGATAGGTTCAGCTTGATGCGATCTTAAATTTGTCAAAATAAGATTGTCAAAAAAGTGAAGTGAAGCATAATGGATGAGACAATCTTAGGGTGAAATTCTATTACCCTTTGATTAAGTGGTGAACTAAACCCTTGCTGAATTCTTGAATTAGGAGGGCGCCCACATTCAAAATTCCTTTGAAATCAACTAGTGTATGTATGCATTATATCAAGAAAATTCGATAACAACAATTCATCTTTTTCAGGTTTATTGGTTTGTAATTAATAGATACAAGGCGAGGTTGGTTGCCAAAGGATACTCAACGTTATGTGATTGATTATGAGGAGACTTTTACACCTATGGCTAAGATTAATACTGTCCGGATTCTAATCTCACTTGCAGCAAACAAAGATTGTCCCTTGCACCAGTTTGATGTGAATAATGCGTTTCTTAATGGGAATTTGGAGGAAGAAGTGTACATGGATATGCCCTCAGGTGTTAAGAATTACCCAAGTGACGTTGGCAAAGTGTGTAAATTGAAGAAGTCTCTGTATGGCCTGAAGCAGTCTCCAAGAGCTTGGTTTGGAAGATTTTCAAAGTCCATGAAAGCCTTTTGATATAGACAGAGCAACTCTGACCATACCTTGTTTATCAAATGCAAGAATGGTAAGATTACAGTTCTTATTGTGTATGTTGATGACATGATTGTTACAGGGGATGATCCGAAAGAGATGAATGAATTGCAAAAGTATCTATCAAAGGAGTTTGGAATGAAGGATCTGGGACAACTGAAGTATTTTCTGGGTATTGAAGTTGCAAGGTCTAAGAAGGGGATTTTGCTTTCACAAAGGAAGTATGTCCTTGATTTACTTGCTGAAACGGGGATGCTGGATTGCAGACCAATGGAGACACCCATTGAGATGAATCACAGACTTGCTATTTATTCTAATCAAGTTCCAGTTGATATAGGGAGGTATCAACGTCTTGTAAGAAAGTTGATTTATCTTTCACATACTAGACCTGATATTGTTTATGCTATAAGTGTTGTTACTCAATTCATGCATTGTCCTAGTGAAGAGCATATGGATGCAGTCTTTCGTATTTTGAGGTACTTGAAGATGGCGCCAAGTAAAGGGTTATTGTTTCAGAAAAAAAGATGAATTAGAAGTTGTTGGGTACACAGATGCAGATTGAGCTGGTGATAAAACTGACAGACGTTCTACATCTGGGTACTTCACTTTTATTGGAGGGAACCTTGTCACTTGGCGTAGCAAAAAGCATAAAGTCATTGCCAGATCAAGTGTAGAAGCTAAGTTTCGAGGTATGGCACATGGAGTCTGTGAAATGTTGTGGATTCGTAATGTCTTGAAAGGTCTGGGTTACAAGCTTAAAAAGCCTATGGATTTGCATTGTGATAATACAGCTGCCATTGAGATTGCACATAATCCAGTTAGCATGATAGAACAAAGCATTTGGAGGTTGATTGTCATTTTATTAAACAAAATCTTGACAAAAAGGTTATCCGCTTTCCATTTGTAAACTAAGAGGAGCAATTAGTTGATCTTCTTACTAAATGAGTGTCCAAGAAGGTATTTGACAGCTCGATTGACAAGTTGGACATGATAGACATCTATGCACCAACTTGAGGGAGAGTGTAGAATCGCTGTTAATCTGTATGTAATTAGGATTTTATTTAATTAGGATATCCTGTAATTATGGAAAGTTTGTTTCTTATTAGAGTAAGACTACTTCTTTGTACTTGTATATATACCCTCATTGTAGGATGAATAGTATTATCGAATAAACCCTGAATTGAAGTATTCTTTTCTACTTCATACAAGAGAATGTGGGAGAAGGAGGAAGGTGGAAACTGAACCCACTTAGCTGGACACTGCCTCCTGCGAACAAAACAAGCAATGTGATTTGCTGCCTGATTAGCCATTCTGCTGGTCCAAACCTAGCTGTGAGAAACAAGATCAACTGTCAATGCTCAAATATGAACTTATGAACGTTAAGTTGCACACAACAGTTTTTTTGTTTGAAGTCTTTATTTAATGCATGTGCATCTTGTTGGATCTTGCGCGCGTCTCATATTTACGTATCAGAGCAATTAATATTATGGCGTAAAGAGTTAATTGGTTAAACATCTATATGACGTAAAGAGTTAATCTTTGTCGATATTCTTTAGGACTAAATACCGGTTATAACCTTGTACTTTAGGTTCAAAATCAATTCAGTTCCTGGATTTCAAATTTCATCAAAAACACCACTGTAGTATTATTTCTCATCCAATAAATTATTCCATCAGTGGTCCATGAACTAGAAACGTTAACTCGCTGATGTGGCATGCCAAATAGGTTTCAAAATGAAAACTTTTCAAAAGAAAATGAAACATTACTAGTAAAGAGTAGGAATAGTAACTAGTTCGGTCAGAGTTTGGTTTTTCTTATCCATCCTACATGCCCTATTTTGTTTGGATATTTGGGTATTCTAGAAGCAATTTACTAAGAAAATTGTTGTGACGTCACTTGCACCTAAACGTAGTACCCACATTTTTTCTTTCACCATAGTAAGACTTGCAGCCTATTAGTAAAAATTTACTCTTCATTATATTGACTTTTTTCCGCTTATTTTGCACGACTATACTTTTTTTCTTCCATCTTCATGTCTCTCCATTTCTCTGGCCGATAAAACGACAACCTCAAAGATCAACAGGCAGTCTTACCAACTGACTAATCGAACAATGACCACTCTGACTGATCCGCAACCTCAACAACCGAATGCCAACCTCACCGATAATTGTAAGACCAATACATCTTTATTTCTAGTCATTCTTTCCTTTTTCTAGTTGTTTATTTTATTTTGTATATATTTGTACCATACGTGTTTTTACTGTTTTATTTTAAAAAAATTGTTTTCCAACTAGGTTACCAAATGCTTTTTCTGATCTTAAAAATGTGATTCAATTTCTTGTTTTCGTTTTCCGTAATAGTTCTAAACAAAACATTCAGAAAAATGTCACCCGACACGGCCTTATTCTGTCTAATATTGACATCAAAAGCTTAGTCTACTGTTTTGTTTCACATGCTAACGTTGGCTAATGTTTTGATGATTTCTGACAGTGAAGCTCGCCATATAGTTTTGTTGGGGAAAAGTGTTGAAAAAGGCTTCGGGATGGGAAGACTAAGACTTGCTGGATTGTCTAGATATGTCCTGATTTTGAAACGTACAGGGAAAAGAGCTTCAAGTAATTCATCTGTGTACATAAGCAAAAGCACTCAGATGCTTTAAGATGAGTATGTAAATGAGCATTTATAACATGAAACAAAGCTAAAACGAACCCCACAACACATGGTTCATAAATAACAAATATATATTTTTTTTTATCCGAAACACATCAATGCAGCAATTATGTTAATAACATACGTGGCCAGTTGGGCTACACAAATGGTTACAATGTCGATCCTTTGAACAAGGAAGGTGGCCTTACACTTTGGTGGAAATCTGAATTTTCAGTCGAGATTATCGATTTCTGAAAGCATTTTATTGACACTATGATTACCATTCCTACTATCTCTGAAAAGGTGAGGATCTCCTGGTTCTACGGCCCTCCTTATGCAGCGGAGAAGGAAGTTTTTTTTTGGAATAGTTGGAATAGTAAAAGACGTGGAGACTCTACTCCCTGGCTGGTAATTGGGGATCTGAATGAGATATGCAGTCAGCATGGACAAAAGGGGGGAGCTCCTTGGAACCCTAGTCGTAGTCGTTATCTACACTCTTTCATTAACTCTAGTTTCCTACTGGATATTGGCTTTAAGGGACAGCGCTTTACCTAGGTTCGAAAGGAGGGGGATACAATTATTTTGCAAGAGAGGCTAGATCGGTGCTTGATAGATGACAACTGGTTGATGAATTGGCCTGACTCTTGTCTGACCCACTTGACTCGTATAGGGTCTGATCACAATCCTATTTTTCTTTGTACAAATCCATATTTGGAGAAACCCAAGCCTAGCTTTAAATTTGAATCCTATTGGGTGGATGACAAGGAGTGTGCTCCTATTATTGAGGAAAATTGGTTGGTGGACTCCTGTCCCAAGTGCCACAAACTGGTTAAACAACCGCAAAAGGTGTAGAATCCACCTATGAAGTTGGAGTAAACAAAAATTTCCAAGATGCAACAAAGCGGAAATTAAGAAGTGTTTGGAGGATCTGGAGGATTTTCAACTCCACCATCCCTTTGATAGTTCGGAGGAGCATCGGAACCTTTCTGCTAAACTTGGTTCTCTCTGGTTGAGAGAAGAAAAGTACTGGCACCAAAGGTCTAGAGTAAAGTGGTTGAACTCAGGCGATTCAAATTTAAGATTCTTCCATCTATCCACCTGGCACAGACGACAGAGGAATGATGAGGGTGATTGGGTGGTTGGGGAGAAATCGATCCGGTTTGAATTTGAAAAACAATTCAAACGAATCTTTAGCACAGCTGGTACTCGCTCTTAGGGAGCAGCCTTTTCTGGGGTTTCTCCTATGGTTACTGAAGAAATGAACAATGCCCTTATAGCCCCTATCTCTTTACTGGAAGTCAGGGATGCTGCCCATCAAATGGGGGCGCTAAAAGCCCCGGGGCCAGACGGCTTTCTGGGCTTATTCTACCAGAAGTATTGGGGCATAGTAAAGCAAGTGGTTTGGGAAACCTCAAAGGATTTCCAAAGGGGAGCTATGAGGCTGAGAGGACTCAACTCTACACATATAGTCCTTATCCCCAAGGTCCTAAATCCAAATACTTCTCATTTCCGGCCTATAAGCCTCTGCAATAATTCATACAAGATCTTGTCAAAGCTTGTGGCAAACTGTCTAAAGCCTCTTCTCCCTCAGCTAATCACACTGAATCAGAATGCCTTTGTTCCTGATAGGTAGATTCAGGATAATATCTTCCTAGCCCATGAATCCTATCATTACCTTAAGTTGAAGCAAGATGGAGGTATTGTGAGTTTGGCCTTAAGTTGGATATGAACATAGCGTATGACCGGGTGGAATGGGATTTTCTTGAGGCTGTCCTTGTTCGGTTTGGCTTTAACAGAGGTTGGATTAACTTGATTATGGCTTGTGTAACAACTGTTTCCTTCTCAATAGTTTTAATGGTTACCCGGGCAAATATTTCTCTACCCTAGTAGAGGCCTTTGACAAGGGGACCCACTTTCCCCTTATCTCTTCCTATTGGTCAGTGAGGTTCTCTCTCTGAGGTTGACAAAAGCAGTAAGAGATAAGTCCCTTAATAGGCATCAAACTGAGTAAGGACTGCCCAATTCTCTCCCACCTCTTATTTGCAGATGCTGCCTTGTTTTTTATGAGTGCAACCCTACAAAACTGTTGGCGACTAAAACAAATTCTTTCTGAATACTGTGCAGCCTCTGGATAGTTGATAAACAATGAAAAATCCATCATATTTTCACCCCAAACACCCCTACTCAGATGGAGCTATTAATGTGTGATTGCTTGGTTTTGTGAAAGTGGAGAACTCGGGCACTTATTTAGGGCTTCCTATAGTCTGGGGCAGGTCTAAGAAGGAAGCACTAACCTATTTGAAGGATAGGGTTAACAGGAAAATCGAGGGTGGAAACAAAAGTCCCTATCCCTAGCTGAGAAAGAAGTCCTCCTAAAGGCAGTTGCTTTGGCTATACCTGCGTACCCGATGGCATGCTTCAAATTCCCCAAAGGAATTTGTGATGAGATTAACTCCGCTTTGGGGAAGTTTTGGTGGGGATCAGATCAGGAGCATCAAAAGATCCACCGGAAGAGTTGGGGTTATTTGGGAATACCCAAGGCAGAGGGAGGTTTGGATTTTAGAGACCTCCAGAATTTTAATCTGACCTTACTGGCCAAACAATGCTGGAGATTACATGAGCCAAAATCTCTCTGAGCACAAGTTCTCAAGGCCAAGTACTTTCCGAATTCTAATTTCTTGTCTGCTAATAAAGGCTATCGAGCCTCATGGGGTTAGTCTAGCTTGTTGGAGGCTAGACACAGGATGATTAATGGATGCTACTGGCAAGTCATCAAAGGCTGTTCTATAGATATTTGGAAAGACAAGTGGATCCCTCCTCCAAATGTGGGTCTTTTGGCAACAATTGGTCTGCCCCATACCAATGCTCCAGGGTTAGTTTCTTCCCTTATCAACTGAGAAACCAAATCGTGGCAACTCGATACAATCTTACACCTGCTGCAACCAACCGAGGTAAATACAATTCTATCTATCCCTATTGATTCTATAGATGGCAACGACAGACTAATCTGGCCTTGGAGCTGTTTGAACCCAAAATTAACATTTTTTCCTGACGAAAGGGACTTGATGAAACCGGGCCAATATCCGTGGCCTAAACGATATATTTTCGATAATTTCGAAATTATTTAGAGGCTAAATAAAGCCTACTTGAAGACCAAGTAATTTTAAGACAAATTGTGATCTTATTGATTTACTAGTAATTATCAAGAGATTTGATAATTAATAGTGGTTTACTTGGCTACGAAAACTGATCATATGGAAAGATCTTTGCATTAAAGATGGCCTCGTGGTTGTATTTGGCTGGGAATCTAATGGACATGTTTGGCAAAAGATCAACAAGGAGTCCTAGTTACGTGCATGTCATGGCTTTAATCAATTAAGGAAAGAGTGAGGACGTGATGCATGCATGGTAATTGTCGAAGCTACACATATTGCAATTAAAGATGGCATGGATATGATTATCCATCAAGGCTGCCCATTGAATATATATAGCAGGGTGGGACAATTAAGGAAGGCCTTCGCCACCAATGATTTGCAAGCAATTATATATTCCCATGCAATTAAGTTGGACATGGAACAGGGATTGCTCGCGAAGATACATATGCAATTAAGACATGCATATCCTACCGTTCGCATCCAGAAGGTAATTAACCTTTGCCTAGAAGATTGCTACGACAGAGCTAATCTCTTATCGTCTATAATAGTTATCAAAACTACTAAGAGTTTTGATTTGATTCAAGGTTAATAACTGTGGCCTAAAATATAGTACTTCATTCCTATTAGGAAGGAGAATCTGCAGTAGCATATATATAGAGATTAAAGACGATATACAAAGAACAACCCTTCAATCAAGCGCACAGATTCCCAAGCCTCCCCGGAGCAAACCTTCAATCTAGTTGAAACCCGGTGACCACACGCCAGTCCCAGTCCTGGAGCCGACTGTCAGTGCCACCAAACCAACCCGGCTACCGTACTTCCAGCCCCAGTCTCTCCAGGATCCGACTGCCAGTACCACTGCCACCGATACTATCCCGACCAGTGAAGCAAGGGTAACGCCCTCGCAACCCAGCGAAGCTAAAGTCACGCTTTAGCAAAACCCGTGCTTTCTCCCAATTTCCCAGTGATTGCTCTGCTTAACCTACAACGTAGAGCCTTGTGACGAGGTTGGTGCTCTCCTCATCCACAACGCTTGAGAAGAAGTTAGGTCAAGGGACTCCCCCGATGACTGCACCCCACAGTGCTGGCACGCCCGCGCAATCACATTAGCAATAAAACAGTTTGCACCTAGGCTGAATTTGGAGCCAAACAAGAGCAAAAGTGGATTGTACTCGGTGAAGTCTGGTTACTTTTGGCTCCACCATGAGCTCTCTAATCCTCCTCCCCACAGTGTTGGTTCATCACACTTGACTGACCATCGGGTGTGGAAAACTCTTTGGAAAATCAACACTTTGCCTAAGATAAAGCTCTTCCTATGGCGCGCCTTTAATGGAGCTATTCCTACTATGCACAATCTGTTCAAAAGAAAATTGGCTTCCACCCCATTATGTCCTATTTGTGGTGAGGCCCCTGAAACTATCGAACACATTCCCCTGCTGTGTTCTTGGGTGGATAGGGTCTGGTTTGGGTCTTCTCTAGGCATCAAAATCATCAAGCACCAGATATCGACTTTAGATCATTGGTTTCTTCGATTAATAGCTACTTGCACTAGTAAAAGCGAAAAATTTCGACTTCTTACCTTTTTGAGCTTCATCTGCTGGAATATCTGGAAGTCCAGGTGTGCTTTTGTCTATCAAAGAAAGCCTCCCGATCCGATCCACATTGTCAGATCAATTTGTAGCCAGATATCGGAATTTCTGGAGGCCCGCTCCCCAAACCCGACGGCCCCCAACTCGGATCCCAAAATTGACCCCCTATTCGCAAACTTGGAGAGCTCCCAGAAGGCAGTGTGCAAAAGTGAATTGCAACGCAGCATGGACTACACCTAACTCCGGGGTTGGGTGTGATGATCCGCGACAGTACAGGCTCTGTTTTGGGTGGTTTGGCTTCTCGGGCTTCTTGTGCCTCAGTCCCCATTGCAGAAGCTGAAGCGATTTTGGCAGGGGTCGAGACTGCAAGTAGGAATTGGCAAACCTTTCCAATCCTTAATCTGATTAGGAATCGTTGCTCTTTCTTCTCTCCGTGAAGCGAATTGTGTCGCACACTGTGCTGCCTCGCTTGCCCTTAGGACGGTGGGTCCTTTGAGATGGGCTTCTATGCCACCACCATCCTTGACCCGTGTTCTGAGAAATGAAATGATGGACTGCCATGCCCGCCCCGGGAGGCCACTTGACGAACGGGGGTGGTCTGCTTTTGTTTATTTTTTCTTCTTTCTATTTCTGTTTTCTGGGTTTGCTTTCCTATTTCTATCTCCGTGTCTGGATCTAGAAGGAAGTCGTTATTTGTATTCTGGGCCTCTGCTTGTTCTGCGGGGTCTTTGCTTGGGCTTTGCCCTTAATGAATTCCCTCTTCTCCCAAAAAAAAAAAAAAAAAAAAGACACATATGTAATTTGAATCAGCAGTAGTCTATCTACATGACTACATTAATGTACCAGGAAGTTTCACAGCTCAAGCCTCAAGGAACGAATCCAGATACACAGCTCAAGTAAGCACCAGGATAGCTATTTTCGTATCCATTGTATGCAGCAATAAAAAGGATGCTTAATAACGTACCCTGTATAAGCACAAAATAGATCTACTGAGAAAACCAAGAGATGAATTTATTTAAAGGATAATATTTGTTCCAGACTGATCAATAGCAAGTCAACTATCGACCATCGGCAGAAGTGAAGGAATCTGCAAATCCTGCGGGTCTAGCAGGAATACTTCCCTTGCTGTCCTCCAGGCTAGTATAGCTGACCTCTCTGCTTTCCGCTTGCTGCCAAACTTTTAGCATCTGGGAAAGAGGTTGATTATAATCGATTCCAGAGAGACTTTCTGATTCTTCATCAACTGGTTTCCACTTTTCAACAAGTTGGCCTAGCACGTTCACTGCATGTCCCATGTCAGGCCGATGTGTTGGCTCCCTTGCAGTGCAATGTCCAGCAAGTTCAGCTATTAAGGAGATGCTCTCAAAAGTTTCTTCAGTAACCTCAATAGTTGGATCAACTGCAGCCATAAGCTTCTCCTTGCTTGACTTAATTCGCCAAAACCACTCAGCCAAGTAACGACTTTCCTCGGGCCGGTTCTCATCCAGTGCCATTAATCCAGTCACAAGCTCCATTAACACTACGCCAAAGCTGAACACATCTACTTTAGTTGTGATTTTCCCCATCACTGAAAACAAGTTATGAATTAGTATTCAAACATATACAATGAGTTGAAAAACTTGAAGAAAAAAAAAATTCTACAATTCTCTTCAAGATATCCCATAAAATTCCCACCATTTGCTACAAGCAAACTACTATCTTTGGTAAAACTAGGTTACAGGAAAACATGTTTATGGAACAGAGCATCGAACATTTGTATTCATTGCAGAAACTTAGGAATCAATATTGCATTCTAAGGCCTTACACCTAATTGAAAATGTAAAATTAAAAATGCTTTTCTATTGGTAATCACATTAGAAGCTCTTCAAATACCGATTTATCTACTATCGCAGACCATCTTTCTCTTTTGCAAGCCAATTCTAGATGACCCTAAGGTAACTGGTTTCAAACAGGCCAAGGCTGTTATCAAACAGTCAAACACGCTTGTACTACAGTGCGAAGGAAAGTGATTACTTCTCGAGCATTGGTTCAGTAAAAACTCAATAGAGAAACATTCAGATTTGGTTTTTGATTCAACTCTGTGCTTCAATATTACTACAAGTACATGCTCTACAATTCTGTGCCCTAAAACCAAAATGATTTAAACACAAGTATCAGAAAATCATGGATTTTAAGGAACTGTAAGAGAAGTATACACCTTCTTGTTCCATTTAAGATTAAAAAGGGCACTAGAAGTACTAATGTGAAAATGCTAGCAAAACACGATTTGTAAAGCCCTACACATTCCAATAACTTTTGCATGCTCAACAGATGACCTATATTTTAATTCAATGGAATAATTTGAAACTGGGGTTCAAAACTCTTACCTGCATATTCAGGGGCAAGGTATCCAAATGTCCCAGCAAGCCTAGTCGCAACAGATTTCTCCCCATCTGGAGCAAGTTTAACCAATCCAAAATCCGAAACTTTTGCGCGGAAGTCATCACCCAAAAGAATATTAGAAGATTTGAGATCTCTGTGAATGAAGGTCTGGCGAGCTAAGCTGTGCAGATACTCTATCCCTCTGGCAACATCCAATGCAATTATAAGTCTCCTTGTCCAAGACAAAGGCTTCAGACTCAGGGTCTTCCAATGGAAAAGATGCCTGCTAAGAGCGCCTTGAGACATATACTCATAGACAAGAAGCCTTTCACTCCCTTCAATGGAGTACCCCAACAGAGAAACCAAATGTCGATGACGGACTTTGGAAAGAACAGCAATTTCTGCCTGAAATTCATCCAATCCTTTACTGCTGATTACACCACCCTCCATTCTCTTAACAGCCAGATTTGTACCATCTTCTAGTTCACCCTTGTAAACAGTTCCAAATCCACCATGGCCTAGCTCGTTTTCAGGTGCAAAGTTATTGGTCACCTTTCGAAGAACTTGAACAGATATGACAAGGTTACCAGAATCAATCATATGAGAACTTTGTGTTCCACTGCTGTTGTTACTCAAATAAGTAGTCCCAGTTCTAGTTGATAAGCTTCCGTTTGTATTGCTAGAAACTGCAATCTTAAGCTTGTTTTCTTGATCAGATGGGTCTTTAGGGTGAACCACAATGGAACAAGGAGCCTCCAAGTTGTTTTTTCTGTACTTGCACCAGTATATAGATAGATACATCAACAGAAGAATCACAAATACAGCTATAACTGCAACTCCAGCCACAACAATAACTGGTTTAGATCTTTTGGAGCTTTTGAGTTGAGATTCCGACTTAGGTGCACCTGCATTTGAGTGAGTTGGCGAAGGTGGACTAGGGGAAACTGGTGATTGAGGTGGTTTTGTGGTACCTGGTGGCGGATTGTCTGCTGGAGCTGGAGGTTGGAGTGGGGGTGGGCTTCTGGTAGGTAAAGGAGACGGGGCTGTTTTATTAGCAACTAGAAGAGGATTTCCATCGATGATGAGTCTCACATTGTCACGAAATTTTGGTAATGGAGGCTCAATATTGTTTCCACTTATATCCAATGTTGTCAAGGATTTCAACTCAGTGAGGTTAGTAGGAACTGTACCACTTATATTGTTTCCAGCAAGCCTAATATCAATCAGAGAATCTAAATTCACAAGTGAAGGACTCAGAGTACCATTTAGCTTGCGCCTAGGCAAATTGATGACAGAAACTTTTGACTGCGGATTGCAACTAACTCCCAACCATGGCCCCCCACAGGGGTCATTACCAGACCAGTCAGAGGTCAGACTAGATGGGTAACTCAGATCACCAAGGAAATCCAGAAGTGCGGTAACTTGTGGGGCACATAGAAGCCCAGGATCAGTTTGACAAAATGAATTAGAACTATAGGTAACATTACCAGACTGAAACTTGGGTATTGCACCAATTAACTGGTTGTTTGCCAGGTCCAATTTTTCGAGCTTCAAGTCAGCCAATGCTTGAGGAATCTGACCAACAAGTTGGTTACCATTGAGGTTGAGTTCCTTAAGAGATACAAGATCTCCCATGTTCTCTGGTATTGTCCCTGTGAATTTGTTTCCATGCAGCCAAACCTGTGTCAAAGACGTCATTGACCCAATAACATCAATTGGACCGGTCATCCCACCACCATCTTGATTATTCAGCCACAAAATCTGCAACAAAGACTGTCCAAAACTCTTGGGCAAACCACCAGTTAATCTGTTAAACGAAAGTTGCAGCATCCTGAGATTCGGCAATGTGCCTAAGAATTCAGGCAGTTGTCCAACCAAGTTGCACTCAATCAAGGAAAGATTTTGTAGCTGAGCTGAGTTCTCTAACTCATTAGGAATAGACCAGCCGGTAGACGCATTCAGCGGAATGTTATCCAAAGCCATGACTGAGAGACTGGTAAGGCCATTGAAGAAATCGGACGGGATAGTATCAAAATCATTGTTATCCAAGTAAGCATATTGCAGTTCAGATAAGCCACTAAACGTGGGTAACTTGCCATTGAAGTTGTTCTTTTGAAGACCAAGGTTGTAGAGCTTTGAGAGCTGATTAAAGTTCTGAGGCAGAGGTCCTTTAAGCCCCATACCCTGAACCTGAATCTGTGTAACTCTATCCCCACTACAAAACACATGAGGCCATTTGGAGCCACAAGGGTCATCCCCATTTTCTGGCCACTTAAGAAGCTCTGGATTCTCCAACCCTTTTCTGAAATCATTCAGAATCTTCATGTCATCAGGGTCAGTGGCACCATAAACCACAGCCAATAGCCACAACAAAAGGAAATTCCCTACCATCCCCTTCCTATCCATGGCTATATCAGCCAATCAACTAAAGCAACAACACAAACCACAATGCCACCGAATAAATTTGCAACTCCCAAATCCTTAAAACAGACTATAACAAGAAAAACCCAGATTCAAAAATGCAGAGAAAGATTCAGAACCTGATATTTTTGGATGAGAAGAAGAAAACCCAGATGGGAATTATGACACCAATCCCCCAAAGCACACTATATCACTCCATTTTTGCAAGATTCAGAAAATGAAAGGCCTAGAAGGAAAGTGATAAGCACCCAAAAATGGGAAATGAAAGTGAACAAGGTCATCTGTCCCACAAGCCACAGTCAGTCAATTTGTGGTGGTTGTCTAGTTACCATGCCTTGGAATCAGTGGACAAGTCGACGAGGGTGACTGTGACAGATCACCATTACAAGTGTCAGCCGCAGCCAGAGACAACAAGATTTATCCTTTTCTTCTTCTTCTGGGTACGTGGGTGCAGCAGAAGATAACAAACAAACAATGGTAAAAAAACTCCAAAACACAATAATTGATCTGAAAATCTTGACCGGGATCAATTTACCGGGGTCTGTGACGTCGGCCTTGAATTACAAGGAAGCTCCGCAGATTACGGATTTGGAGAGGATTGAACATTCCGCTTGTCACGATTGGAATAATATCTCTTTGGATTCGGAATCATGGTGCTTCGGTTTTGCTCAGGCCCCAATTTTTTAACAATAAAGAGGAAACTGAAGTGCTTCCTTTTTGTCTGGTCTGAGGATCAGAGCAGAGTGTCTGTTACGCTGTTCTGCCGACTTAAGGACACGCGTCTAATATTTGCTTTCTGCGGTCCAAAGTGAAAAATAAAAAATAGAGAGAGAGAGAGAGAGAGAGAGAGAGAGAGAGAGAGAGTAAAGCCGTTTAGAGATGGGGACAAGTCGTCTTATGCCATCAGATGGTGGTGCAGCAAAAGCGAAGTTGTGTCGCCATGCGCAACTGTCATGTATGTGAGATGGAGAAATTCTTAGGTGGGGGTTTCCCATCGCGTGGCCTTACGGACACCTAATTAGAACAAATGAATTTTTCTATCTTTTCTGAAACTGCTTATGTTTCCTAAAGTACAATACCCAAAACACCCCCCGTGTTGGGTATTGACTGGCCCACCCCACTGCCACTTGGTGCGGGTGCGGTACGGGAAACTTTCTCTGTGAGATGACTCATATTATAGGAGAAACTACCCTACCGACATGGAGCCCCCTCTGAGTGTAAATGAGTTGAGTCGAGGTGAACACTAATAGAAGTGAGTATTTATTAATTTAAGTTCGTTTTATATATACATAGTTCTTAATAAGTTCGCAACTGAAGGTTAAGTTTTTTTTTTAAAAAAAAAAAAAAGCTTAATATCAGTTCAGCACAATTGATTTTTTGTCTTTTTAAGTTTGAACTTGGCTCATTATGGAGTTGAAATTAATCAAGCTAATGTATTTGGATATATTTGGTATCTCGTATCTCATAAAACGACAGAAGAGTAATCAAGTAAAATAAAATGACATAAGTGCTTTTATTGGTGAGTTAGACATGCTTTATGCCAAATTCACTTCACTAGATTTTTTATTGGTGTGGAAGAGGGTGAAATACGTTTCAATATTGTAGCACGTGACTGTATCGTGACTCTGTAGCATGAATTTCTTAGTTTTCTCTACCTGATGTCAACAACTACTCATGGCTTTGTTGTTCCGGGTTGGTTGCATTGTCTCTGAGTGTAGCTATGTTTTTTTCTTTTCTTTTTCCTATAGTTTTTGGAAAGTCAAGATCAAGCTGGGTTAATAAACGACAAAGAGATAACTAATTGGAGATGACAGCATCGGCAACTTCACATTATTTTCACCGCTCCCGGTCCTTCAAGTACTGGGGAAGCTTTTTAAAATAGACATAGAACTGGTGAAGCCCCTTCCGAACGAGGAGGCTTTCACATAGTTAGTCGATTTCCTCAGATGTTTCTTGAAGCTCCGCTTCATATTCGTCGAATAACGACGAAATGCGGGGGGTTCCAACTCCTTGTGGTATGTGTAGCATGGTGGCTTCAATGGAGGTGGATCACTCATTCTTAAAAAAAAAAAAAAGGAGGTGACTCACTCTTGGACACACTATCTTTTCTTTGTGGTTGGGATCAGTGGCAGGTGGTGGCTGATTGTCTCTTATAGGACTCACTTGTGGTGCTTCCGATTTTGTTTGGCTTATGGCGTGGCTCAATTTAACAACAATAGGGTCATGCCGAGAAGGTTGGCTTCGACGCTCGCAAATGAGTTTGTGTGAGGAGCATGGCTATGATAGGGTGGAGTAAGACTGGGCCTAAAATTATTCAAGGCATTGACACTTTTTAATTCAATAGAACTATAATGACTTGGATTTTTGTATTTTTTGTGAAATTAATAAAGGTCCAAGTTAATATAAATTATCGTTTCCGTGCCATTTTCTTATGTTAATCGAGAAATAGAAATTATTTCGGACAATTATTCGCTCGGAACTCTTCGATTCAAGGGTTGACTTTTTATACATTACGATTTGGTGAAAACTTCATTCATGGAAATTATAAAGCGTGTCGATACGAGTTAGTGGACATGCGGAACACGAAAAGTGGAGTCCGTATGAAGAAGTTATGACCAACAGAAAAAGTTTCTATTTTTGAATAAATAGAAAAATTTCAGAAAAATTGAGAAAAACCCTAGTTTCTGAAAAAGCAATCCCGAGTTTCTCTCTCTCTCCTAGTGCCGAAAATTTCCACATTTAGTTTTCTGGCCACATCTCGGTCATCCGGCCACCTTTGGCCGTGCCACTGGTCCCAATTGATTCATCTCTCCTCTCTCTTCAAGTCTGTGGTAGCTTTGTTGCTTGATTTTGGCTGTAGAAGGCGTAGCAAGGCTGAGAAGTTGGTGTCGACGCTGGTTCTGGGTCACCTTTGGAACTCACGACTCCGCCACCTCCAGCACCAATTTTTGAGGGGTTCTGAAGATTGTGAGACGTGCATCAATCCTTCCAAGTGGCTTGAAGTAATTTGAAGTGTGGAGGTCGAATCGAATATTTAAAATTCTAGGGTTTCAATCGGCTCCTTTTTCTTTCGAGGTAAATTCAGGCTTCTATAGTTAGAATTGGACTTTGTGCTAGTTGAAGATGTTGTTGGCCTTGTTGTTGTGAACATTTTGGCATAGGTTTCATTACCCAATTTGGGGATTGCCAGCGGCGCTTCCAGCTAGTTTTTGGGGTTCTGTTTTCATGTTTTTCATCTACTCATCAATATAAGCATGTTGATATGTTATGGGGTCATGTTGTAATCATTTGAAGCATGTTAGATTTAACGTAGTTTCGGTTTTCTCAGTTTACGATCAGTGAAAATCCAACCCTTAGATCGCCTTATAATTTTGAGAAATTGATCCTAGAAGTGTACTGAAGGCCTTGGGAGGTTTAGGAGAAAGTTTTGTCTCGAATGACGAAATCTCTGGTTTTTGGTTCAAGTGCTTGATTCAAACCATAACCGCTTTCGTTTTAATCATGTACTAAGTTGTGGCCTTTTTTATTTAGGTAATTGACGGAGTGTGTTCTATACTTTATCTCGGCTGTAAGAGAAAACGCAATAGGATTTAGATGTGAGTAAATCTCACGAGGTTCATTTATGAATAGAGTTTCCCTTATTGTTTAGGTTTAATCGCTAAATTTTGAAATTATTTTTTGAAAATAAATATTTGTTTTAAATTATATGAACTTGATCGGCTACAGTTCATAGGCAAATAATATGAGATTTTAATTATAAAATAATTTTCTCGAGTTTTGCGATTGTAGACTATATTTGGTATTAGTGACATTTCTGAGTGGATGACTATGTGTGTGTGTGTGTGTATTTACCTGAAATATATCTGGATGGTATGGCATTGTGATAAGCATAATAATTTTAATTTTATTCAGGTTATTGTTTTAAGCATTTACTCTTTTCGGGAATGCAATATATCATGTAATTGTTGATTTATATTGTGTTGAAAGAGTACTTGAGCTTTGGTGTAACATTGAGTCACGTGGGACTTTTTGAATGTTTTCGGTCTACGGATCTGGTATCACAGTAATGACATAAAAAAATATATTAGGATATCAAGCCTTTGGCCGAGTGATTGGTTACGATTCGGTTAGAGCTCTAGTCTATCTGTCATTGTATATCATGGACGTGTTACTTGCGACTCATGAGTACACATTTTTAAAAGAGAGTTTCGGGTGTGTATTCTTTCTTGTATTGTCCAAGAGGAACATGGGTTTTGTATCTAAAATGTGTGAGTATTCACTGGAGTTGAAAGGGTGATTTCTTGACTTTAGCGTGAGTTGTTTGATTTTCTTATTTATTTTCCTTTTTCATTTGAATTGTTTGGTTTTTACGTAATCTCCTAAACTAAACTTTATGCAAGAGTTGCTATGATTTTAATTGTGTGATTTTTGGTGATCTCCTGAACTAATTTTCTATGCAGGGAATACTGATTTTTAACATGTCTGATTGTAAGTTCAGTTGTGTATTGTGGGGTTAAATATTATTGCTTTAATTTATTCGTAAGTTGAGAAAATTATAAGCATGTGTGTTTAGGAGTCATTTTAGTTGAGTTTTACTCATACGAGTTTAAAAAGCTTATCGGGTTTGTTGTTGCAACCCGGTGCGCCATTTCATGATGTAGGGGTTATTCTTGCAGGTCAGGGCAACCAAGATTGTGATCGCGGCTTGTTGTTGCAGCAACATTAGGTTTATAGCCTATTTTGTGTATCTACTGCTGTTTGTAGGTATGCTCCTTGTGAGCGTTTACATTTACTTTGATGCTTTCGAGTTTATGTAAACATTTGGTAATGTAATATGTGACTCTAGAGAACGAGTCGGTATTGGCATTTGTGGACATGTTTTGTTTGTTGCTCAGATTAAATAAATAAATAATTTGTATACTTTTTGGGTGATTTGTTGAGTTATTGCATTTCAGATTTGAATTTCTTTTATTGAAAATTCGGGGCGTGACAAAAACATCCCAATTAGATAGTGGACCTTGAGATTACTAATTTTCCGTTCCACCGTTGTGAGGGTAACCTATCTTTTGATAGTTGTACGCTAATCATAAAATTGATGAAGTTGCTTATGTTATGACTATTTCTTTTGTGCCCCTAAGTGATAGGTTGTGATGTGAATATTGACTTTTCCATTGAAGAAAACAATATTTTCTATTGTTCAATATATTTGGAAACCATTACCGACTAACTTACAAATGAACAATTCAAAGCATGATTATTTGTGTGGAACTTTGTAATGATTTGGTTAAGATAGTTGGAGATTGATTTTGTTAATAAGTTTGTTTCAGAGGGTGAGGGTGATAAATCAGAAGTTGATACAACTTCAATAAAAACATGTTGAACATTATTGCGACTGTTTTGATTAATCATGTTTTTGCTCATTTATGGCGAAATCAGAGTTTTTCTCCCATGGGGAACCACAATCTGCATATATTTTCTTGGGTTGTGGACTGGGAATTTGACAAGATCTGCCCAAATTTCACCCTAAAACCCAAGGTGGCCCTGCCGGGCTCACCTTAGAAATAACTCTACCAAAAATACGACAGAGTTGCCCTTAAAAATGGACTATCCAAAACATGTAGAAAACCATTTATATTTCTAAACAAACCACCCTTACTCTCCTGGAGCCACCCTGCTCCCCAAATCACAACATCTCCAATTTCGTAAATACAAGTCCAACTTAATAACATTAATCCCACAAATTATCAGAGCAATTCTAATACAAAAGGCATACAAGAAAATAAAGGTAAAATAAAGATACATAAGCTGTGATGTTGATTATGCCTCAACTCCAAGTATGCCTGATCACAACTAGTCTAGTATGCAAATTGGGCATTTGAAACCGAAAGGTTCATGGGAAAGCTTTCCTAACCCGGTTAACCCCTTTCACTACTAATAATAGGGGATCCCAAGAACCCCAATATTTGGCTTCTTTGTCATGTTGATTGCAGGATTCAAACTATTTCTGCTACTACACAGCAAATCACTGTTTCTAGTTCATTTGAGGGAATAAGTTATGTACTAACTGCCATCTATGCCAAAACTACAATTATGGGTCGCTGTTTTCTCTGGAATGAGCTGGTAGATATTTAAAATAACTTTATTTAGGGGCCTTGGCTAGTGTTTGATGACTTTAATTGCATCTTGGGTGCACATGAGAAAACTGGTGGTAATGTGCCAAGCATTGTTTCGTGTTCTGACTTTCAGCAGATGTGTGTGAATTGTGGTCTGCTAGATGTTGAGATGAAGGGCCTTTCTTATACTTGGACAAATTGGAGGACTTATGTTCATCTTGATTGTGCTTTATGCAATTTAGATTAGATTGAAACTTGGCCGCTATTTGAATGTCGTACTTTAACAAAGGCTACCTCTGATCATTATCCCTTCCTGATATCTTCATCCATCCAAGCCTCATATTCGCTTTCAGAGCATGTGGTTACAACACCCTATTTCATCGGTATTATGAGTGAGTTCTGGCGGAAGAACCATTTCTGTGGGTGCCCTATGTTTGTCTTGGCTGCCAAGCTCAGGGCGCTTAAGGGCTTCTTGAAGAATTGGAATTGGAACATTTTTTGGGATGTTAACCAGAGGGTAGTAGACACTAGAGCAGCGTTGGACAACATTCAGTTAGAGATTTCCACTTAGGGCCCTTCTGAAGATAGACATCAACAAGAGGATAAAACCAATTTAAACCATCTGCTTGTTCTTTCTTTACAGGACACTTTTCTTCGGAGCAAATCTCGTATCCGCTGGTTAGTTGAGGGGGACTGTAACACTTCTTTCCTTCATCAGATGATTAAGTTACGCAAGCTTCAAAAACCTTTGGTGTTGTTGAGGGTGGAGGCTTCTGTCATTCAAGATCAGAATTTAATTAAAAGCCAAGTTGTTCACCACTTTCAGGGGGCTTTCACTAAAGATCCCAATATTGTTAATACTGGCTTAGTGGAGAAAGTGATTCCTAACCTGGTTACTTCAGAAGAGAATGCTCAACTTATTGCTCTCCCTAGCTCTGAGGAGATTTCAGTGACAGTAATGGCAATGGATGACTATAGCACTCCGGGACCGAACTGTTACAGTGGATGTTTCTTTCAACATTGTTGGAGTGTGGTTTCAGCTGAGGTAATAGCTGGTATATAAAGCTTCTTTTCTTCAGGGTTGATTAGCCTAAATTTCAACTCTAACCTACTTATCCTTATTCCGAAAAAAGAAGAAGTTGATGGCCTTGCTGATTTTCATCCTCTTGCATTAGCTAACCTTATTTTCAAAGTGATTACCAAGATTCTGGATAACAGTTTGGGCTCAATTGCTAGCAGAATAATTTCTCCTTGTCAATTTGCTTTTATCAAAGGTCGTTCTATTGCTGACTCAATTATTCTTACCTTGGGAGGTATTAATTTGTTGGATAGAAATTGTGCTGATGGTAAAATTGCAATTAAGATAGACATCAGCAAGGCCTTTGATACGTTGGACTGGGACTTTCTTTTGTGGGTTCTGCGTTCATTTGGCTTCTGCCCTACTTTTGTTAATTGGATTCATAGTGTTCTTCAGTCTGCCAAGATTTCTATATTAGTTAATGGGACTCCTTGTGGCTTCTTTTGTTTCTCTCGAGTTGTACGTCAAGGTGACCCATTGTCACGCCCCGAATTTTAAAATAACAATTTAAAATCCGAAACATGAAAATACTACAACTCAAAATAATCATCCTGAAAATTTCTTTTCTTAACATACTCACCACACGAAATAAAATCAAACCGAATTTAGTCTCGGTTAATTATTACAACTCAAATCCAAAATGTAATGTAAAGCTCTAAATGAGCATACACACACCTCACAACTAAATAAATAACAAAACTGCTGTAACACCTAAGCAGCTCGGTCACCTCCCTGGTTATCCTGACCTGCAGGAATATCCGATACACCATTGAATAGTGTACCGGGATTGCAACAACACAAAACCCGGTAAGCTTATGAAAGCTTGTATGAGTAAAAGAAGGAACTGTTGCTTAATTTAATCTCATTTATTCCCACACACGGCAACACTCAATAATTTCCACATATGCAAATAATAATAATCTCAATCAACACCAATTCAATATATCAAGACAACCCAACTCACAACCTTCTCCACAACTCTCATCATCGTATTTATAAAAATACGGTACTTGACAGACTAGAGCTCTAACTGAATCGTAGCCCGTCACCTGGCCTAGGTTATGGCATCCGACATATTTAACAATTATTGTATTTCATCAATATGTATACCTATATACATATTTAGAACGTCCAATAATTCCACATACTCAACCAATCGTATCCCATCATCCACACTAGGATTAGAGCGTCTGATTACCCACACCGGTCATTACATCGACCCTAAACCCATAAATGAACACAACATATAATATCACATACTGAAATCAACCCAACCAAGATACACCATATTATTATGGAATTACACAAATTGAAATAAAATCAATTCATCAATTCTACTCAACATATCATCACACAACAATCCACTCATCAATATATATTTTCCACGTAAATATATATATACGTAATCATCCACTCAGGAATGACCACTAATACCATCTATAGTTCACACAAGAAAATTATGAAATTCATTTGTATAGTTAAAATTCATTTTACTTACCTATGGACCGTGGTGATTCAAGTCCATGAAATTTTAAAACAAATATTTAATCCGCAAATATTTTTCACACAATTACCAAAAATAAATAATTTAAAATGCTCGGTTCGTAATATGAACCACGTGAGTTTTACTCACCTCGAAACTCCCGCTGCGTCTTCAATATAATTATAATTATAATTACGCCGAATAGCCCACTCAAATAAAATCCGTCAATCACCTAATCAAATGTGATTCGAATTTAGCCAACAATTTCAACAAATAATTTAACTACTAATTAACGGCCAGATTCTAATTTACATTAAAATCCGACGAGCGGTTTCTCACGAATCGCTCCCCTAATTACCCTTTTTCACATATACGAAGATCCAACGGTCGGATCTTCGCCCATGACCACACAAAGCCTCTGGGACAGTCATATGATCATCATAACAAATTTACAAGTTCATCCGACGGTCATAATTTCACAGATCACAAATCTAACAATCGAAATCGATCAAAATTACAAAATTCATAACTAATTCATACGATATCCGAAAAATACGTATAATACGCCGAAATGATCGTATCGAAACATAGAATCATAAAATGGACAGAAACCAAATTTTAGACCTCCGGAGGTGGCCGGAAAAAGCCGCCGGAGTTAGGGATAGAGCCGCCATCGACCACCGCCAATGGTGTCGGGGCCCAGCTTTTCCCCTTCGTTTCATCATTCTGAGCAACTTTCATAACTAGCACAAGACCTAAAAATGACTGGAAGGGATCGAAATTACCGATTTACAGTCGGCGGCAGGAAAAAATGCAGAAACCGGCGAGCTTGAAAACCGACGTGAAAACTACAACCTCAGGCGCCGATCCCTTCTGGAAACTTGTTCAGAACTTCCTTGCGAACTCAACAAGCCAAGAATCACAAGAAATGATCGTGTATAGCTCGAGATATCTTGATCGAAAGTTTCGGTATTTCGATCCGTTCGGATCGAACTCCGACGAACGTGAAAACGTTCGACCTAGTTCCGGTCCTTCTTGGTGCTTGTAGAGAAAGTTGAGACGAGCTCAATGAGCTAAGAATCAAGTGAAATGGTCGAGTGTAGCTTGAGATATCGAGATCGAACCGAAAATGGTGGTTTTCGGTTCGGGCCGTGCCGCCGCCGCCACAGGCTGCGCCGCCTTATGAAACTGCCTCCGGGAGCTAGAGAAGCTCGAGACGAACGCCTGGGACTTAGTTTGAGGTCGAGAGGTGGTCTGTGGAGGGAGAACAATTAAGGAGAAGTTTTCTCTCCTTTTCGGTCGAGAGAGAGACGGGTGAGAGAGCTGAGAGAGATGATGAAGAGTGAAATTTCCAGAAAAAGAAAGAGAAGGAGGCCGGTGGAAAATTAGGGTTTCCCAAAAATTTTCTCTATATACAAGTTTTCGGAAAACTTCGTAATTCGATAACTAAATCAGAAAAAATCTGATCTTTGCTTTCGGCACGTGTACGGACTCGTATCGACGAGCTCTACAACTTTCATGAAGGAAGTTTCTCCAAATTTCGTATGTAGAAAAAGTCGATTTCTCAAACCGAGTATTTCGAGCTTTTCGTTAAAAATAATTGTTTCGAAACTTCAATAATTGTAAAAATGAATTATTATCGAACATAAATCGTGAAATCGCATAATAATCATTCGATACAATTACTCGAATTTAAAATGAAATTTGCGGGTATTACACCCATTATCCCCTCTGCTATTCTATCTAGCTAAAGAAGTTCTTAGCCGAGGATTGACTAGATTAGTTAACAGGGGCAGAATTGATTATATTGCCACACACAAAAAGATTCATCCGCTTTCAATTATTTTATATGCTGATGATGTGATGATTTTCATGCAAGGGAACAGTAGGAGATTACGAGCTTTAAATAGGTTTGCAAGGCCTCATATGACTGTAATCCAACACATTTTGGGCATTTGGGAAGGCAGCTTGCTGTTTAATTATTTGAGAGTACTGACTTTCATTGGTAGGCCTAAACCAGTGCACTTTAGAGCAATTGTACATAAGGTTCGTTGCAAATTGAGTTCTTGGAAAGGGTTGCAATTATATCAAGCTGCTCATTTGCAGCTTATTTCCTTGATCACCCAGAGTTTGCTTATTCATAGCTTTCAAGTGTACCAATGGCCACGCTCTCTTCTAAAAAAGGTTCAAGGTTGGATGTGAAATTGTTATTGGTCAAGGGACTTTTTGAAGAAAGGTGATGCTTTAATTTCTTGAAAGACTTGTTGCTTACCAAAAGATTGTGGTGGTTTGGGTCTGAAGAACATCTTCACTTTGAACCGCTCTCTTCTTCTGGAGCACTGCTGGGATATGTTAGTCGGAACTTCCCCTTATGCGGTGCTTTTAAGAGAGAGATTTCTCAAGGAGGGCATGGTAATGTATTCTTATTATCAATGTTCTTCAATATGGGCTTGTTTGCGTCATCTCTGGCCTTTGATTGCTATTAATTCTAATTAGCTTATGGGTAATGGTAAGAAGATTCTTTTCTAAAAGGACTGTTGGTTGGGTTAGTCATTGGCTTCTAGGCTAGAAGTAAGCCCCATGGTTTTGCCATTTCTTCGTGAAAGGGTAGGTGACTATATAGTGCAAAGTAATTGGAATATTCCAGCTAAATTAAGATTAAATTTTCATGATGTTTATCAAGATATTCTGAATGTGGAGCTGCCTATGTCTGAGCGTGAGGATGAAATTATCTGGACGCACTCTTCTTCTAGGAGCTTAAGTGAGATGGATGCTTATAGTTTTTTCTCTGATAACGGTGAGGTTCTTAGTTGGGGGAAGCTATTTGGCATTGTGCAATTCAACCAAGGAAAAGCATGGTATGTTGCAAAATTTTTCATTCTAGAATCCTAGTTTATGAAGCTTTGCAGTGTAGAGAAAAAATTCTATGTTCACATTGCTCTTTCTGCTGCAAGGCTGTTGAGAGCATTTAACATCTCGTTCTAGATTGTGATGCTATCAGTGGTGTTTGGGATTGCCTAGTTGATATTTTTCAACTGCGGCATGGAATGTTAATTAATGTTCAAGCTTTTTTCTCATCTGATCTCATGGATAGGATGCCTTTGGCCTCTAAGCTGCTTTGGAGAATAGGGATATGTAATTTACTTTGGTGCATTTGGTCTGAGAGATAGATTACTGTTTGATGGGTTACTGTTCCCATTTTTTAGATTCAAACAGTTTTATCGACCTTCGCTGAAAGAGTCAGCTATGTGTTATTTAACACAATGTTTTAATCCAGCCAACACATCGCCAGTATATACTTTCCTTGGGGTCTCTCCCCTATAAGCTCGGGGCCCTAAATTCATTCCTGTCATTTGGGAGCCTGCTCCAGCAGGGTGGATAAAAGTGAATACATATGGGTCATGCTCTGACCCTACAAGGGCAGGTTTTGGTAGTGTGTTCAGAGATTCTGATAGTCTTTTTTTGGGTGGTTTCCTTCATTATGTTTTGGCGCCATGTGTTATAGATGCTGAGGTCCTTACTGTAATTGAAGCTATAAATGTGGCTTCTATTAGGCGTTGGACTCATATTTGGTTAGAAACAGACTCTACTTTAGTAGAGAAATTTGGAGGTTAAGAGTTTAGTGGCTAAACTGTTTGTCTCATGTTAGTAAAATTACCTTCAGTATCTCACATATTTTTCTGGAAGAGAATGCTTTGGCTGATAGATTTGCAAGAAATGGTGCTGCTAATGAAGGTGCAATTTGGTGGAGATCTTTGCCTAGTATCTTTGCCCCTGAATATGGCAAAGACTTGGTTTCTAGAGTTAATTATTGTTTTGGTTAGCGTTCGTGTTCTTTTGATAGGGTTGTTTTATGTGCTTGTCGATTGTTTTCTTTTTTCTGTTTTGTTGGTTCTTTATTGTACTTAGTGAGATTTTTCTTACTTTTATAGGGAAAGGTTTTGGTCTAGTCCCCCTTTCCACTTTTGTGTTTTTGGTTTGGTTTAATGAAATTCTAGTAAGGGATAGGCGGTGGACTCCTGGTTGCAATGATCCACTTCGGGGTTGTGTGGGTGTTTGTCACTTCTTTCAAACTGTTGCAGAGGAGCCAATATCGCCTAATCCTTTTAGTTATAAAAAAAAAAAGGAAAGTATTGAAAAACATGTTTGAGTGGACAAAAATAAATAAATAAGATCGTTTAAATGATATAAGCTTTAATACTTTCCCACATATTTTTCCTTTAAAATTATCGATGCATGCAAAGTTTTAGAAAATATTTCGAAAACAATTAGCTCAAGAAAAATCGACTAAACCCGCTAGTCACAGACAACAAAGTGAGAAAACTGAGAAATTTCGATAACTTGTTAAAAAAAAAAAGGACCAGGCCCGCTGATAAAGTAAAATCAGACTAGCCCCGTTAGCCAAGTAAAAAGTAAAGTATGGAGAAGAGAATATCACCATACAACAAATGAGTCTCCCAGGCTCTATCCTTTGACTTCAACCCACAAACACGAAGGAGCCTCGACTGCAACTCATGTGAGGAGGAGAACTAAAATAAATCAACCAAAATATGGTGAAGAAAACATTCAAAAACAGTAAAATCCATAAAACTCCCCAAAATTTTGCAAATCAAGTCACAAGTAGGATTCCCAACCGTGCTCAGAAAGTTCTCAAGACAAAACAAATAAATCAACGACGTGTCCCACACGCCGAGATATTCTCGAAGAATCCAGCTCATAAAAGAAAATCAAATATGAGATTAAAATTATAAATAACATATCAAAATCACGATCCAAAGATATCGTCACTACATCATCCCAATTGCTAAAACCGAAAAGAAAAAAAATATAAATAAATAATTAATTAATAATAATTCTTCATTGAAAATCCCATTTTCAAAAATATTTCAAAAAATTCGAAATCGACAAACAAACATATAAATTTCAATCCGAAATGCTTCTCGAAAAACTATTCATAAAATATAAGTCATGACTGAACTCTCATTTCAAATAAAAATCAAAATCAAAAACTATAAGTCATGATTAAAATCGTAAATTCAATTCCGAGCATAAGAAATCACCAAGTGAAAATCAAGATTGAATCATATCTGAAATCAATTCATAATCCGAAACTAAATTATATGCTCGATAAAGAGAATAAATAATTAATTTAGAAAAATAATTGCATATATCATTAAAAATTAAAAGTCCGCCCACAATATATGACAATGCAGCTAAGCATAGGAATCCTCATCGCATGAGTTTGTCGTCTTGTACAAACTCATCAACAACTAGCCCAAGTGTTGAAATTAATTTTACACTCAATAGAAATCGAACCCTAATCGTTGAACCTTAAAACCTAAAAGTCCCCAAAACTCCTTAGGAACAAACCAAACTTCACCAACATCATCGTTTCATCAATTCTAGCTTCCTAGAACAGAAATGAAGGAAATCCAACGATAAAATTTCCATAAATCAACAGCCGAAATCTCCGATCGATACCCAAACTTCTCCCAAATCTACCAAAAGTAGGCCTCATCAAAAAGCCCGCGGATCAAGTGGGCCGATAGAGGCCCGCTAAAAAGCCCGGAAAACCCGGCCCGGCCCATAGGCCCGGCCCGTCAAAAGCCCGCTAGACCCGGCCCGTAAAAGCCCGCCTAGGCCCGGCCCGTAAAAGCCCATAAACTATTTTTTATATATTATATATTTGTGTGTGTTTGTGAATATATATATAGATATATATATATATTAATATATATGTGTATGTGTGTATGTTTATATATACACACACATATATATATATATATAATAGATATGTGTGTGTGCTTATATATATATATATAGAGAGAGAGAGAGAGAGAGATATATATATATATAAATATGTGTGTGCACTGTGTGTGTTTATATATATATATATATATAGATATAGATGTGTGTATGTGTGTGTCTATATTTATATATATATATATATGTGTGTGTGTGTGTGTGGAAATTCTCATATTTTTATAGAAAATATGTGCATATATATTCTAAAAAACAAGTGACAACGGTTGATCAATTAGATCGGATTTGAAAATATGATGAAATTAGCTAATTTTTTTACCACACTCATAATTTGTTGTAATAATCACACCCAACGGTCGGTTTTTTCATTTTATTTGAATTTATAGAGCTTGCTCTTTGGAGTGTATGATATATAAATATAGGTTTATAATAGTAACTAAGTTTGACCTAGTTGATCGAATTCGAAACAAGAACTAAATTGGCTGGATTTTTTACAGCCACTATAAAACATTACAATCTCTCCATCGAACGGTTGGTTTCTCCAAATTCATCTTCCACTTCATGGTTGCTTTAGAATGGACATCAATAATTTTAAATGCAATGTACAAGTCATATAACTTTAGGTGACAAATTGATATTAGGCCAACGTCTTTGTAATAAAATCGAAATTTTTTATCTTATGTACACGTACATCCATCGATAGGATATTTACAGATATGATGTGAAAAAATAAGCATGTTTTGCGGTTATCAAGCCATCGGTCAATCAAGAAAACATACAAGCCACTACGGTTGACCAATCAGATCGGGTTTGAAACTATGGTGAAATTGACTAAATTTTTAACCACACTCATAATTTATTGTAATAATCACATTCAACGGTCGGTTTTCCCATTTTCTTTGAATTGATAGAGGTTGCTCTTTGGAGTGTGTGATATATAAATATAGGTTTATAAGAGTAATTAGGTTTGACCTAGTTGATCGAATTCGAAACGAGAACCAAATTGGCTTTATTTTTTACAACCACCATAAAATATTACAATCTCTCTATCAAACGGTTGGTTTTTCGAAATTCATTTTCCACTCCATGGTTGTTTTAGAATGAACCTCAACAATTTAAATGTAATGTATAAGTCATACAACTTTAAGAGGCAAATTGGTATAGGTCAATGTATTTGTAATTAAAATTGAAATTTTTATAATTAAAATTGAAATTTTTATCTTATGTCTATGCACATCTATCAATGAAATATTTACAAACGTGATGTAAAAAAATAAGCAAGTTTTGCGGTCATCACGCCACCGGTCAATCAAGAAAGCATACAAGTGACTACGGTTGACCAATCAGATCGGGTTTGAAACTATGGTGAAATTGACTAAACTTTTAACCACACTCATAATTTATTGTAATAATCAAATCGAACGGTCGGTTTTCCCATTTTCTTTGAATTGATAGATGTTTCTCTTTGGAGTGTGTGATATATAAATATAGGTTTATAAGAGTAACTAGGTTTGACCTAGTTGATCGAATTCGAAACGAAAACCAAATTAGCTGGATTGTTTACAACCACCATAAAATATTACAGTCTCTCTATCAAACGGTTGGTTTTTTCAAATTCATTTTCCACTTCATGTTTGCTTTAGAATGAACCTCAACAATTTAAATGCAATGTACAAGTCATACAACTTTAAGAGGCAAATTGGTATTGGTCAATGTATTTGTAATTAAAATTGAAATTTTTATCTTATGTCCACTCACATCCATCGATGAAATATTTACAAACATGATGTAAAAAAATAAGCAATTTTTGCGGTTATCACGCCATCAGTCAACCAAGAAAACATGCAATTGACTACGGTTGACTAATCCGATTGAGTTCGAAACTACGGTGAAATTGACTAAATTTTGAACCACACGTATAATTTATTGTAATAATCACATCCAACGGTCGGTTTTCTCATTTTCTTTGAATTGCTATATGTTACTCTTTGGAGTGTATGATGTATAAATATAAATTTATAAAAAATTAGTGTCTTTAAAAATTTAATTATCAATAAATTAGTATTTATATATAAATATAGATTTTTTTGGGTACAATATAGATCTATTATCTTTGGTTGTATTTGATCATTATCCAATGAATTTCTAAAGCTTGATTAAAAAAAAAAATATTTGTGTCTTTAAATATTTATTTATAAATAAAGCCAGCAAGGCCCGGCCCGAAAAAGCCCGCAAGACCTGCTTTATATGGACGCGCTTGGATCCTTCTATTTTTAATAAAGCCCGGCCCGGCCCGGCCCGTTGACGACCCCTAACCAAAAGCATACCAAAGCAGGATGCCAGAAACGGCCGAACAAGGCCCCACGAGCTGCCATAAACAACTACGCGTGGGCCCTAAGCGCCGCCGACCCTGAATTGAGTCACCAAATCTATATCAAAATCTTCCTCTCAACCTCCCTGACAACTTTCCCAACTACAACATTAATCAATTTCAATCCTACAAGTCAGAAAGTACCTCAAAAACCCGAAATCCATAAATTTCCTTCTGATCTTCAATTCGTCCATCTCCAAGCAAATTGAAGCTGGTGATTGGGTGGGTTCGAACCAGGGAGAAGAGGACTTCAAGTTATGAGTGGTAACCCGCCCGGAGGCGAATGCTTGAAAGTCAAGATTTAGCCAGAAATCCAAAATACCGAAAATGGGTCGGCCGATTAAAATGCAAACCGAATATGGTGGTGGCCGGAGATAGACTCGCCATGAAAAGGCGCTCTGAACCGGACCTGTCCGCTGCCTAAGGTGGCTGGACGGTGGCCTAAGGATTTTGAATTCAAGTAAGGTCGGAGGTCAGGTCTGGTGGTGGGGGGGGGGGGGGGGGGGGGGGGGGCGGCAGAGAGAGCTGTTTGACCAAAATGGAATCTTCCCCAAATGGAAGTTTCCCAAAACAACAAGCTATTTATAGAAATTTTCCCAGAATAGTAACTTTAACTTTTTTGCCCCTAACTTCTTTGTACAAATTTAGATTTAAGCATGCCACATATCCACAAACTTAATTTAACGTCCTCTACAACTTCTATAAAGAAAAATTTCTCGAATGACTAATGATACAAAAATTCAACTTTTAGGGCCATTAAAAGTACTGAAACGAAGTTAAAAGTGAAATAATTGTCGTTTACCGTCCGATTGACTAGTAAACCGGTAAACTGTAGAAAGTTGGGAGGCATTTTCACTCTCTACGAACTAGAGTGCTAGTTATATATGTTTCAGAAAGCCAAGCACCTGTTTCACTCTAACTTTTACCCATTTCTCATTGTTTATTAGTGTAATTTAACTATGTTAGGTGAGATCCATATCTATAGATTTCTCTTGGCATTGGTGTTGGCAGTTGATTAAAGTGTTTGCTTAAAATTGGATAGAAAGAAACAACTTATTCAGATTTTATGAGTGCTTGTTGTGGTATCTGAATGTTATTATTTCTTTCTTTGTCTCTCATTACTGTCATCTGGTATTTGTCCAGCTATTCTCAATCTTAATGCAGGGGCATATTTATTCTGTTTTTGTTTTGATAGTGTAATGTGTATGTATTGATCCTTGGGGGTCTGTTAAAGCTTCTCAGGCCTTTACAAAGGTCATAAATGATGCAAAAGAGAGAACAAACGACAAATTTAGACTCCAACTGATTGGGGCTGCGAGCTACAATAGAAAATGCGATCTTGTGCAAGTATGCAAAAGCATGTTTTAGAAATTATATTAAGTCTATAGTTTTTTCAACTCCAATCGTTTGTAGGGCTGTCAATGGGTCGTGTCAAGTTGGGTTCTTGTTGGGACAAGGTATTTACCGTGTCGCAAAATACAAACTTAAGCCCAACGCATTTAATAATCGTGTCAAAAATTTAAACCAAAACCCAACCTATTTATTAAACGGGTCACCCATTTCCAACCTGCTTAACCCATTTAATAAATAGGTCATCTCGTGTTAGACAAAATGACTAATTTAAGGGTTAACAATGCGACCCATTTAACTAAAAAATTGCATAAATTGATTAAATTCACTAAAAACTGCACAAGATGAATAATTTAAATAATTATATGTAATTCATAAGTAATTAAATCTAATAATTTTAAAGCAAAATATTTCAAATTGTCTAATCATATGTTCAAATAATCCTAATGTCCAATATTTCAAGAAGAAGTATATCATAATCGGATTATACGGATTCATTTGGTGTTGGTGGGTTGACCCGTGGCCGACCCATTTTTAAATGGGTCATGGTGGGTTGACCCACGCACGACCTGCTTTTTAATTGTGTGGGATTTTGTCCAGGTTTCGAGTTGTATTATCGGGTCGTGTCAGAATTGACAGCCCTAATCGTTTGAGGTCTAAATTATAGACTCTTGTAATACCCTAAAAGTTCATTATTAATTCCTAATGGATTTTGGGAATTAATAAAATGTTTGTTAGTATAATTTCGTGGTTCAAAGGTGGAGTGAAATTATTTTCGGGCGAATAATTATTTGAAATGCATATTTTAGGGGGTTACGAAGTTGAATTTTTATACGTAAGGATTCTGTGGAAACATCCTTCATGAAAGTTGCAGAACGAGTCGATATGAGATCGTGGACATGCGGAACACGAAAATAGGAGTTCGTATGAAGAAGTTATGAGGTATTGAAAATTTGGGATTTTTCTATAAATATAAGAAATTCGGATTTCTTTTCGTAAATCCCAAACTTTTCAATTTTTGTGTTTTGGCCCCGAGACTCTCCATTCTCTCTCCTCACCCGCCCGCGACCCTACCCGAACCCAGTGACTTGACCCAGTTGTAGCGACGCCGTCCAACGGCGACGAAATCACTTCTGCTTAACTCAAATCGACGTCGCGCGCTAGCCTATGGTGGTGGCTTGCACCGCGGTTCACCGGAAGAAGGAGATCGGAGTACCCACAGGCGAGCCGATCGGACCCGGCAAGAAATCCTACTTTCCGATGATGTATGGGTCAATCCTTAGCATTTTTGGAATCTTCTCTTCCTCCTGATCATCCCCATATAAGCCTTGAAGGACAATTCAATGTGTAGAGTGAAAGATCAAGGTTTGAAGATTTAAATGGCTCTGGTTGAATCTGGAAACGTGATTAGACAACTGAGATTGATCCAACTTCCATACTTGATCTAAGACAATCTCGACCTCTTCTCGCTTAGCTCAAGGTATGAAAGTTGCTCAAATCTTCAAGATGAACAAGTTTGTAGTTGGTCACTTTGTCATCAGAGGTGGTTGGCTGGTGTTGAGCTACAACCGTTGACCGCGCACTGACCCCTTGTTTTTGGCGGCACATGGTGGCTCCTCCAGCATCCTTTTTGTGTTATGTTTTCAGTTTATTCATCTACGCATTGATACGATCATTTCAATATATGATTTATAATTTTTGGAAATCGTATGAGCAAGCTATGAATTTTCAAAGTTTAAGGGTTTTTGGTTCGATCGATTTTCGATCCGTGAGGATTCGACCGTCCGATTGACTTGTAATTTTGACAGATTGATCATATAAGTATTCTGGATACCTCGGTTGGTCTCAGGTGAAGTTTCGTCTCAATCGGGATTACAGGGCAAATCGGAGTTCACAATATAATCGTTTTCGATTCGTGGACTAAGTTAAGATCGTATTGTACTTAGGTGATTGACGGAGCATATTCGTTACCTAATCTGCTGTAACTGTAAGAGAGGATGCAGCGGGATTTTGAGGTAAGTAAATCTCACATGGTTCATTTACGAACCGAATTACTTTTTGTACGTTTTATTTCTAAATCGTGAAATCATTTTATGCAAATAAAGATTTGTTTTCAAATGATATAAACTCGATCGACTACAGTTCATAGGACTGCAGTTCACTGGTAAGAAAATGAATTAAAGTATAAAATGAATTTCTTGGTTTTAATACGTATGAACTATGGTTGGTATTAGTGGTCATTCCTACGTGAATGACTACGTGTGTGTGTGTGTGTATATATATATTCACTTGATTTTATATATATATATGGATGGTGTGGCATTGGATGAAATAATAATGGTGCTTGTATTGGATTATTATTTTGAGCACATATTTTACATAGAAGTACAATATATCATGTCATTGATTGAGAAGGTTGATTTATGTTGTTTTAAAGTGATTTGGTGTTGAGGTTGTGTAACATTTTGAGTCTTGTGTGACCTTTTAAATGTTTTGGTCTTTGTACCGTGGGTCACAGTAGTGACCGAGAGTGGTTATCAGAATCATGCACTTGGCTGGGGTATGGTTATGACTCAGTTAGAGCTCTAGTCTGTCCGCCATTATATGTCATGGTGGGTAACAAGCAGGTTACTTGCAACTCATGAGTACGTGTTTTTAAAAGAGAATTTGGGGAGTATTCTTCTTTTAATTTTCCAAGGAGGCACTTGAATTTCATATTAAATTGTGAGTTGAAAATAATATGATTTTATCACTTTGGTGACGTATGTTACCTTTATGAGGTAAGGTTGTCGGATTTTGAAAACGAGTCAATGTGTGATCGTTTTAATAGAGTTGAAAGGGTGATTTCGGCTTATTTTTATTGTTTCCTTTTATTATTGATTTCGGTTTTATTTAAATTGTTTGTTTTAATGCAATCTCCTGAACTAAACTATATGCAGGAGTTGTTATGATTTGAATTGTGTGAATTTGGGCAATCTCCTGAACTAATTTTCTATGCAGGGTTTACTAATTTTTACCTAATGTGATTGTATGTTTGGTTGTGTGTGGAGTTGAATATTGTTGCTTTAATTTATCTCACGAGCTGAGAAATTATAAGCATGCGTGACGTGAGTCATTTTAATTGAGATTACTCATACGGGCTTCAAAAGCTTACCGGGTTTATTGTTTAAAATCCTGGTGCACTATTCCATGGTGTAGCGGTTCTTCCTACAGGTCAGGTTCACCAGAGTTGAGATCAAGATGAGGAGTGTAGTAGTGTTAGGTTCATAACCTATTTTTGTTAGTGTACTGCTGTTTTCGGTATGCTCCTAGCGAGTGTGTACATTTGTATATTAGTTCTCTCGAGTTTTGTAAACACTTGCTAATGTGATATTCAACTTAAGTGATCAAGTCTTTGTTGACGCTTTGTTGTTGCTCAAATTTAATTGAAAAAGTTTCTATGTAATTTCGGGAAGTTGGTTATGTTATCGCGTTTCGGATTCGAATATCTTTATTCGAAATTCGGGGCGTAACAACTCTAATATATGTTATTATTTTTAACTTTTAAATTTGTATACTTCAAATTATAATTGATTTTAGTTACATAATAATTCAAGTCTACTCTAAATTTATTTTTGACACAAAAATATAATTTTAATGATTGAAGGAATGCTAAAAGAAATAGTTAATAATTTTTGAAGACTTTCACAAAAGTGATAGTTAAAGCTTCATCTTCCTTTGATGTCCAAATTCCCATATTTTTGGATTTAATGTTGATTATACGCATTTATATGTGTGTAATTATATCGAAAACATTAGAAATAAGTCAATCCTCATGTCAATTAATATGTAATTAATGTTCAAGTAAATCCAGAATATGTGTTTGTTCCAAACTCTAGGTTACTTAACCTAGTGGTAATAGGGTTGGAATTAGAGATAATATCGGAGAATCTTGGAGATATCCAATTAATTGTAATATTACGTTTCCTTGTAGAACTCTTATTCTATGTTTTGTAATACTCTATATAAAGGGGCCGTTATTATCAATGAAAGCACGTCTCAATTCTCTCCCAATTTCAGTTTTCCTTAAACATGTTATCAGCACGAAACCCTAACCCTAAAACCCTAAATTCATAGCCTTCAAACCCTAGCAACCACCGTCTCATATATTGAAGCCCTCAATCCTAGGATTCCAGAACCGGCGATGGAACCACCAGAACCGGCCGGAAAACCACAGAACCGGCCACCGGAAGTATCGAACCAGTCCTTCAAGAAGGAAAAAAGAAGGGGATCCATGTCCGAATAACAAGTTTTCAGACCATCTTTCATCGTCAAACTAGGGCACCATCTCAATCTTGACTCCAGGCTCCAAGAACCGGAACCAACTCCTCCGAAACCGGCCAAAAAGTGACCTGGCCGGTAGCAAATCTGCAAGGGAAAAAGAAAAAGAAGAGAAGCTCACGTGAGCTAACAGAAAAAGAAGAAAAGAGAGAAAAAAAAAGAGAGGAGAAGAGTGGGCCCCAGAAGAAGAAAACGCGGAAGAAGAAGAAAGAGAAGACAAAAGGAGAGAGGTGGCCCAACAAAAGAAGAAGGAAAAGAAAAGAGAGGGTCCCGTGGCCCACCTGCCACCAGTAAAAGAAGAAAGAAAAAGGACCAGCCCAAAGAAAAAAAAAAAAAAAAAAAGGAAGGCCCACGGCCTAAAGAAGAAAAGAAGGAAAAAAAATAGGGGAGCAGCATATAAGTCAACGCCGGTCAACAGCTTTTCCGGGCACTATTCCGGCAACTTTTCCTAGCACATTTTCCCGCTAAATTTTCCGGCGACCTATTTCGAGTCTTTTTTTACTAAAAGTTCCCGTTTTTATGTTTTTATTCAATTTCTCTTCTTTTTCTCAAGGACTTGCAACCTCCCTTCTTTTACCCCCCTTTCTTCTTCATAGGGGAGACCAAAAGCCTAACTGTGGGGGGTTTGTGCTCACTCCAAGCTTGGAGCTTATAGAGTCCTCCAAACTTATTGTCTGTTGAAATGTTATGATTCACCACAAATACATCATTGTTTCGATCTAATCCAATACCTCTAGGAATTGGATTTCTTGGAAGCGATTACGCTCGAAAATTCATAATTTCTAGGGAGCGACTACGCTAAGAAATTTTATATGTTTTCATGGTAACCTTTTACACTTCGAAACTAACCATAATTTCTTGTTCTCTTTCAGAATGAGTAACCTGAACAAATTGGACTTCGCTGCATTGGAAACAACTGGCTCTAGATATCACAAGTGGGTTCGTGATGTTCGCTAGCATCTCAAGGTCGATAGAATCCTAGATATGATTCTCGAGCCTAGCCAAGACGTGCTAATTGTTGAGCGCTCAAGCTTTGGAAGCAAATAGAGCAGCCTTAGAAGTAAATAAGGCGAAAGCCATCATCCTAATGACTCTTCATATGGATGATTAGCTCTAGTACGAGTGTATGAATGAAGAAAACCCTAGAAGGCTATGGGTCTCACTTGAAAAAAAGATTTGGCAACGTCTGTGACTCCTTGCTTCCTGACCTAGAAGTGAGGATGGCATAGCCTCCACTTCTGTGATTCAAGTCAGTTCTTGACTACAACTCGGAAGCACTTCACATTAAATCCTTAATGGAATTCTGTGGTAAAGAGATCACGGATACGATGTTGATTGAGAAGACTCTCTCTACCTTCCCCGTCTCTGCTTTGATGATTGCAAAGAACTATCGGATTGATGTTACTGCAAGATGGATCACAAGGTTTCATGAGCTCATTGGAGCTATGAATGTCGCTACAAAGCAAGACAACATCCTTGTGAAGAACTATAATTCAAGATCTGTGAAAACAGAGCATATTTCGGAATCCAATTATAGTCGCGCCCCTATGAGTGGGCGCCAAGATCAAAACCTTAATCTTAGGGATACTTATGGACATTCTGGTCCATATAATCACTCTACCTGAGAAGGTAACAGCCAATATAGGCGAACACGGAATGAAAGTGGTCAACATTGAAAGAGAGAGGGAGGTAACGCCTCTGGCCATGTTAGTGGAGCCACCAACACTAAGAGCAATCTAAATGACGCTTTCAAAGCGCCTCAATCAATGGAGTCTGAGCAAAGAGATGTATGTTCTCGATGTGGAGTGTCCGATCATTAGACACCCATTTGTAGAGCTCGTGGAAATATTGTCACAGCCTACAAATCATATTGTGAAGCAAGAGAAGCTCACTATGTGAAACAAGAAGATCAAGAAGATGATCTAGAGTGAAGGGTTGAAGACTACAAATCTGGCTGGGATCAATAGATCGCCAATTTTGTTTAAGTCTTTATTTTTTCAAGATGTAATAGGCAATTGCCATATATGTTTGTAGTAAATGCCAATGGTTTAGCCATTCTTCAAAGTAGGCTCACCCAAAGTAAGTGTGATGTTTAGGAAGGTCCTGAGATTAGTGGTACTTAAGCGAGCCTTGCTCCACCAACATCTCTCTACTCACCTAGTCACATTTATTTTGGAATTACCGAAAGAAGTCAGACGACTACCATTGTTTTGCATTAGCTAGAATTTTGGATTAGATTTTCTTTGGTCAAAGAGACAATGATGTAACTCCGTTGGCTTATGAATAAAATTTCGAGTTTTTTTCAATAAGACTCTATTTTAATTCTGAGCACATAACTTTATGACTACGATGGTTAGGCCATCAGTATTAATTCAAGAACATGGAATAGCCCAAGTTCCCTTGCCAAACGGCACCTTGATTACTATCATAGAAACTCTCTATGCTCCTAGGGAAAATCACACGTATGAATAGCCAACAGATTCCATGTGAAAACGCATGTAGAGAACTGAAATGCGTTCCTTCACAATACCTCTAACGATTACAAACAAAGGTGCATCTTAGAGAACTTTATGCGTCTCTTTAGTGGACTCTATGTCACTATTCGAGCTATTAATCCAATAAAAGTTATGAGAGAAGATCTCTTGGATTTAGACACATATTGGCTTTGTCACGATAGGATAGGTCATCCTAGTCATGATATGATGGTCCGTCTACAAAAGACTTCACATGGACATCCTTTCTTCGAGCGAAACGAAGTATGAATCAAAAGTTGATTCCTGGACTAAGTATGACCCCCGCCGCTGCCTCCAGAGCTGTCGTCGTCCGCTACCAGCCTAGGGCTGGCACAGTCCTATTCATGATGTCATGGATGGTGTCCATCATGGTGCCCTAGGTGATCATGCAATCACCAACTTTACTTCAAAGAGCGTTTCAGGCACTCAGGCCTAACCAAAATCCTTATTGGTTGATTCTAAGGCCTCTTGCTCATTTTACAAAGCCTGTTTCTTAGGGAAATTAGGACTGAGACCGTCCTATACAAAGGATATGAAAATACTCATTCTGTTCGTACATAGAATCTGTGGGGATTCTGTAGACTAATTCAACCAACTCATTACGAAAATACTCATGATGTTGGTTGACACTCAAATACGCTGGTCACGTGTTGTGTCATTGTCCATTTGTAAATGCTACTTATGCTACACTCCTAGCATATATCATATGACAACAGGCTCACTCCCCGGATAATCCTATTTCTTCAATTGGACTTGACGATACTAGAGAGTTTACATCAAAGACTTTCGATGGTTATTGTAATTGGACTGATGTTGGACCCATAAACACACCCAAATTTTCTCATGGCAACGACTACAATGGTAGTCCGGACATTGGTAATACATACCAGTCTCCTTATATCCGCTTGGGATGATGCAATATCACATGCAGCTATGCTAATTCGTTTATGACCTACTGCCACTCAATGCATCTCTGTGTTACAGCTAGTAGTTAGGTACAATTATTTTGTACTTACGCACATTTAAGTGAGTCATTTCTGTGCCAATTATGCCGCCACAACATACTATGATAGGTCCTTACAGATGAATGGGCAACTCAATTGGATTTGAGATTCTAACAATGGTCTGCCACTTAACGCCCTTGCAAGGCGATCTTTTTACTGCTAGATTTGCGGATGTCACTTTGATGAGACAGTCTTCCCGTTGTTAGGGGGAGATAAGAACACGAATGTTCAACAGGAATGACAAGAATTGTAATGGTCTGTCCCTATCTCATCTCGATCCCCGTTAAAGTGGCGAGATCACACCAATATGATACAAACATGCCTGCAAGGAAGGACATCCCTATGAGAGGACGTAGCGCCACCCTACATGGAGGTAGGCATGGCGCCAACGCCAAAGTGAGTGGCACTCTGGCGTTATAGGTCATGGCCCCAGCTTGGATGCATGGGAGCCTGTGGGTTCGAAGGATACTTTGGCACACTCCAATCCTTGGATCATCAACATTTAAAATCTGTCTTATGAGTATCTTCCGAGTTATGGTTATCGTTGGGGGACGCTTCGATGTCAAAACCTATTTCCTGATAATATAGAGCTCTATGAAACTTACACTAGTGTACATGAGACGTGGGATAGAAACTCCATCATAATTGATGATGTAGTCGCACATTTCATTGCGCATGAGTTTGTTGAGTCTGATGATATCGAACCATGCTCCGTTGATGAATGAATACCATCGCAGAGAAATTTGGCCTAAATGGAAAGATGTGATCTAGGTTAAGTTGGATTCTCTAACGAAAAGGAAGGTTTTCTAGCCACTGATGTCAACACCTCCTAACATAAAACCTATTGACTAATGGGTCTTCGTTAGAATGCATGATGAGAAAAAGAGATAATAATCTCGCCTTATGACGCAAGTCTTCTCACAAACGCCCTGAAATCGACTACGATGAGACATATTCTCTCATAATGGATGTCATTGCACTCCACTACCTTGTCAGTTTGGTAGTTTCCAAATGACTGAACATGCATCTTACAAATGTGGCCACTACGTATCTCTATGTGGATCTTGATACGAAATATACATGAAGGTTTATGGTGAACTTCATTTACCCAAGTCAAGTGGCTCTAGACCACGGAGCGCTTTTTACAATAAGGTTAAAACGCTCACTAAAGTGACTACTTGATTGGGAAAGGATATACTCGCGCGTTTCCATAACAAGTTTCAGATTCTATCGTGGTTCATGTTGGACATGATCTTCATTGGAAGCCCTTAAAGACTTAAGGGAACCGCTGAACACTTAAAATTCGATGTTGAGATGAAGGATTTTGGGAGAACACGATTATGTCTTAATTTGGAACTTGAGCATCGTGTTGAGAGATGCTTAGGCGTTTTGACAAGGTCAAGCCTTCAAGCACCCCCATGATCGTCTATAGTCTTGATCCTGAAAGGGATCCTATTCATCCGAAGGAAGATGGCGAAGATGTGCTAGAGGCGGAAGTGCCCTACATAAGTACAATAGGCGCACTACTGTACTTAGCTCCATGCACAAGATCGAACATCTCATATCTTGTGAACTTGTTAGCTAAGGTATAGCTCTGCGCCAACGCGATGCCATTGGATTGGTGTAAAAGATATCTTTTGATACTTGAGATGTACGATTGATATGGGCTTGTTCTATCCCTATAGAGAGACGATGGATTTGGACCCATCTTATGTCATCAAAGCCAACAATAGTGGTCTGCGTTCCCTCTCCCCATCCTATAACATTAGTGTTTTGGAAGGTTTTGCTGATGCTGGGTATCTCTCTAGCCTACGAAAAGGTCATTTCCAAGTGGTTAAGTGTTCACCATGGATAAAGACCATGATATCTTAGAGGTCTACAAAATCTACATAATAGACCCTAGTCGCTATATCTTCGAAGCATGCAGAGATTATTGCTCTTCACGAAGTGGTTCATGAATGTGTATGGATTGGATCCATAGTTACACATATTCGAACAATTGTGGTTTGAAGTCTACCACAGATGAGCCTACAAGCATTTAGGATAATGCTGCTTGTTTTGAACAAATGAATTAAGGCTACATCAAAAGCGACAACACCAAGGATAATCAACAAACAATAGACTCTCCTCAAGATCAAAGTTAATTAGGTTCGATCTAAGGACAGTGTGGCGGGCTTGCTCACTAAGTCATCGCCTAAATTCCACTTTCAAGAAACATGATGGTAGCATCATTTGCGGAAGTTATCCGAACTCCCATGACCATAGTCATCAAGGGGAGATGCAGACATTAGGGGGAAATGTCTACATGTATGAGCTCTTTTTCCCCTTCGACCAAGGTTATTTTTTGTCCCACTGGGTTTTTGTTACTCGACAAGGTTTTTAATGAAGCAACGAGAGAAGCACCATGTTTGGGCGACACAATGGGCAGTGTTCAAGTAAATCCAGAATATGTGTCTGGCCCAAACTCTAGGTTACTTGACCTAGTGGTAATAGGGTTGGAATTAGAGATAATATCGGAGAATCTTGGAGATAGCCAATCAATTGTAATATTACGTTTCCTTGTAGAACTCTGATTCTATGCTTTGTAATCTTCTATATAAAGAGACCCCTATTATCAATGAAAGCACGTCTCAATTCTCTCCCAATTTTAGTTTTCCTTAAACAATTAATCTATTTTGATTTATTTCGTAGAAAATAAGCGGAGTTGCGGAAACGAGAGAAAATTGTATGAAATTGAAACAAATTGGAGTTTTTGACAAAAGGACGAATTAGTCAATGCGGGTCAACCGTGATCAATGCCATCAAGGGTGCGGAATCCAATTACCTCTGATAGTATATGCGGAAGTACATTGAGAATATTTTGATTGCTCATGAAATGTTTTCTACTTTCAACGAGAAATGTAAGAGAATTGGTTGCATGGCAATTAAGTTGGATCTTGAGAAGGCTTATGGTTACTTGAATTGGGATTATCTTTTCCTTTGTTTACAGGCTTTCGGCTTTCATGATAGATAGATTCAACTAATTCATTCTTGTCTAAAATCAGTCTCTTTTTCCATTATCCTCAATGGTATTCCTCATGGTTCTTTTTCTCCTTCTAAAAGTGTTCGATAGGGTGATCCCTTATCACCCTATTTATTCATTCTTGCCATGGAACCTGTTATTAGAAATCTAAATTTACTAGCTTCAAAACCAAGAACTCAGATTGGTTTACTCATGTCACCTCTTGGTTTTAAAATACCAAATATTGTGTTTGCTGATGATTGCTTAATTTTTGCTAAGGTTAATCAATCTGCTGCAAAAAATATTCTTACTATGTTACAGAAGTTCTCTTCAGCCTCTGGCCAACAAATTAATTTCCGTAAGTCTACTATTTATTTTTCTTCTAATGTTTCTGCTTCTGCTAAAAGAGACATTTCAGACTATATTGGTATACAACATAAAGCTTTGATTGGAAAATATCTGGGAGTACATAACATTGTTTTTTGGAAAGATCCTCTCAATTGAAATGAGTTACTTATTAAAATGCAAAAGAAAAAATTTCTGGCTGGAAAGCCAACACACTTTCGAGAGCAGGTAAACTCACGTTGTTAAAGGCTAATATCTCAAGTATGTCTAACCATATCCTTTCTTGTTTTAAGTGTCCTGCTAAGTTGAATAAAGAAATTGATAAAGCTTGCAGCTCTTTTTTCTGGGGAAATTCTACCCTGAATGTTGCTTGGTCTTAAGTCTCTTTACCTAAATCTAAAGGGGGTCTAGGTATCAGATCTACCACTTCTTTTAATATGGAAGCTTTGGCAAAATTAGGATGGAAAATACTTACACAACCTCAGAACTGGTGAGTTCAATTAGTTACTAACAAAAATCTTCACCATTCTCATTTTCTAACCTTGCAAAAGAAAGCCTCTCACTCTATACCTTGGAAAGGAATCCTTGATGCCAGATACATCATTCTTAAGGGTATGAGATGAATTGTAGGCGATGGTATGTCAATTCTTTTCTGGTCTTTTAATTGGGTGTATCCCTTTCCTCTCTATTATTTGATTCCTGAATAGGATAAGAATTACTTGGATTGGTCACTTAAAGTTTGCCATTTTATTTCTAATTCTACTTGGAATAAGCAGGCTTTATTATCTATTTTTCCTTTAGATATTGTTGATAAGATTGTTGTTATTCCTCTTCCTATAGAACGTACTGCTAATGAATTTTTATGGGGTCCTTCCCCTTCTGGTAGTTTTTCAATCACAACTACTTCCTCAATTCAATATAACCAGGTTCACTCTCATCTTAAAGCTCTTTGGGATTGTTAAATAAAATTTGGAAGTTACATATGCCTCCTAAAGTTAAAATTTTTGCATGGCTCTTCATTCATAACCGTCTTAAAACCAGGGACAGATATGCTTCTTATAATAGTTCTACATCTCATTTATGTCCTCTTTGTAATAATGATACTGAAACTCTGGACCATTTGTTCAAAAATTGCCATTTTGCTACTCAGGTTTGGTCTCATACTCAATCTGCTAGACCTTTTAATTGGAATGGTTCATTAATTTCTTGGTTAGAATCTCTTAGTGAGAATAGAAACTATAAAGAGGTTCTTGCTAATGTTATTCTCATACTTTGGTCTATATGGAATGCTAGACATAAAGCTATTTTTCAGGAGAAGTGTCTTTCACCTATTGCTATTTGGTTTGATGCTTTTCACTTTGGGATAACTTATACCCAAATAAATAATAGTAGGGATAGTCATCTTTTACAGTCTAATATGCACATTTAATGGTATCCACCAACTAACCAGTTTCTTAAACTAAATTTTGATGGTTCAGTCAGGAACGGAAAGGCTTCTATTGGTTTTATTATTCGGAACTCGGATGGCAATCCTTTAGTTGCAGCTTGCAGAGTTTTAGGTGACATAAATATTCTAGTTGTTGAGGCTACAGCTTATGTGAGGCGATTCATATAGCGTATCTTCAAGGGTTCTCTCATATTATTTGTCACGCCCCGAATTTTAGAATAACAATTCAAAATCCGAAACATGAAAATACTACGAACTCAAAATAATCATCCTGAAAATTTCTTTTCATAACACCCTCACCACACAAAATAAAATCAAACCGAATTTAGTCTCGGTTAATTATTACAACTCAAATCCAAATGTAATGTAAGGCTCTAAATGAGCATACACACCTCACAACTAAATAAATAACAAAACTGCTGTAACACCTAAGCAGCTCGGTCACCTCCCTGGTTATCCTGACCTGCAGGAATATCCGCTACACCATTGAATAGTGTACCGGGATTGCAACAACACAAAACCCGGTAAGCTTATGAAAGCTTGTATGAGTAAAAGAAGGAACTGTTGCTTAATTTAATCTCATTTATTCCCACATACGGCAACACTCAATAATTTCCACATATGCAAATAATAATAATCTCAATCAACACCAATTCAATATATCAAGACAACCCAACTCACAACCTTCTCCACAACTCTCATCATCGTATTTATAAAAATACGGTACTTGACAGACTAGAGCTCTAACTGAATCGTAGCCCGTCACTTGGCCTAGGTTATGGCATCCGACATATTTAACAATTATTGTATTTCATCAATATGTATACCTATATACATATTTAGAACGTCCAATAATTCCACATACTCAACCAATCGTATCCCATCATCCACACTAGGATTAGAGCGTCCGATTACCCACACCGGTCATTACATCGACCCTAAACCCATAAATGAACACACAATATAATATCACATACTGAAATCAACCCAACCAAGATACACCATATTATTATGGAATTACACAAATTGAAATAAAATCAATTCATCAATTCTACTCAACATATCATCACACAACAATCCACTCATCAATATATATTTTCCACGTAAATATATATATACGTAATCATCCACTCAGGAATGACCACTAATACCATCTATAGTTCACACAAGAAAATTATGAAATTCATTTGTATAGTTAAAATTCATTTTACTTACCTATGGACCGTGGTGATTCAAGTCCATGAAATTTTAAAACAAATATTTAATCCGCAAATATTTTTCACACAATTACCAAAAATAAATAATTTAAAATGCTCGGTTCATAATATGAACCACGTGAGTTTTACTCACCTCGAAACTCCCGCTGCGTCTTCAATATAATTATAATTATAATTAACGCCGAATAGCCCACTCAAATAAAATCCGTCAATCACCTAATCAAATGTGATTCGAATTTAGCCAACAATTTCAACACATAATTTAACTACTAATTAACGGCCAGATTCTAATTTACATTAAAATCCGACGAGCGGTTTCTCACGAATCGCTCCCGTAATTACCCTTTTTCACATATACGAAGATCCAACGGTCGGATCTTCGCCCATGACCACACAAAGCCTCTGGGACAGTCATATGATCATCATAACAAATTTACAAGTTCATCCGACTGTCATAATTTCACAGATCACAAATCTAACGATCGAAATCGATCGAAATCACAAAATTCATAACTAATTCATACGATATCTGAAAAATACGTATAATACGCCGAAATGATCGTATCGAAACATAGAATCATAAAATGGATAGAAACCAAATTTTAGACCTCCGGAGGTGGCCGGAAAAGGCCCCCGGATTTAGGGACAGAGCCGCCATCGACCACCACCAATGGTGTCGGGGCCGAGCTTGTCCCCTTCGTTTCATCATTCTGAGCAACTTTCATAACTAGCACAAGACCTAAAAATGACGGGAAGGCATCGAAATTAACGATTTACAGTCGGCGGCTGGAAAATATGCAGAAACCGGTGAGCTTGAAAACTAACTTGAAAACTGCAACCTCAGGCCCCGATCCCTTCTGGAAACTTGTTCAGAACTTCCTTGCGAACTCAACAAGCCAAGAATCACAAGAAACGATCGTGTATAGCTCGAGATATCTTGATCGAAAGTTTCGGTATTTCGATCCGTTCGGGTCGAGCTCCGGCGAACGTGAAAACGTTCGACCCAGTTCCGGTCCTTCTTGGTGCTTGTAGAGGAAGTTGAGGCGAGCTCAATGAGCCAAGAATCAAGTGAAATGGTGGAGTGTAGCTCGAGATATCAAGCTCGAACCGAAAATGGTGGTTTTCGGTTCGGGTCGTGCCGTCGCCGTTTCAGGTCGCGCCGCCTTGTAAAACTGCCTCTGGGTGCTAGAGCTGCTCGAGACGAACGCCTGGGACTTGGTTTGAGGTCGAGAGGTGGTCTGTGGAGGGAGAACAATTACGGAGAAATTTTGCTCTCCTTTTCGGTCGAGAGAGACGGATGCGAGAGCTGAGAGAGAGAAAGCTCAGTTTTTTTTTTTTCCAGAAAAAGAAAGAATAAGAGAAAGAGAGGCCGGTGGGAATTTAGGGTTTCCCAAAAAAAATTTTCTATATATACATGTTTCGGAAAACTTCGTAATTCGATAACTAATTCAGAAAAAATCCGATGTTCGTGTTCCGCACGTGTACGGACTCGTATCGATGAGCTCTACAACTTTCATGAAGGAAGTTTCTCCAAATTTCGTACGTAGAAAAAGTCGATTTCTCAAACCGAGTATTTCGAGCTTTTCGTTAAAAATAATTGTTTCGAAACTTCGATTAATGTAAAAGTGAATTATTATCAAACAATAATCGTTAAATCGTATAATAATCACTCAACACAATTACTCGAATTTAAAATGAAAATTGCAGGTATTACAATCTACCCCCCTTAAAGGAATTTCGTCCCGAAATTCAAGTACTCAATTCCCCAAAAAGCTGTGGATACCTCGTCCTCATGTCAGATTCTAACTCCCATGATGCATCACCCTCATCATGATGACTCCACAACACCTTCACGAGATCAACCTCTTTCCTACGAAGTTTCTTCGTAGACCTATCCAAGATACGAACAGGTTCAACTACAAACGTCACATCCGTGTTCACTTCGATCGTACCGTGATCAATCACGTGAGACTCGTCTCGAACGTACTTCCTGAGTATAAACACATGGAAGACATTGTGCACACCCGACATGCTAACAGGTAAAGCAAGACGATATGCCAAGTTACCAACCCTTTCCAGAATCTCAAAGGGTCCAACATACCTCGGTGCGAGTTTCCCCTTCTTGCCAAATCTCACCACACCTTTCATAGGTGAGACTTTCAAGAATACATGATCACCTGTCTCAAACTCCAACGGTCTCCTCTTCAAGTCAGCATAACTCTTCTGTCTACTCTGAGCGGTTCGGATTCTGTCCCGAATAGTAGTGACCTTCTCTGTAGTCTCCTGTACGATCTCAGGACCGATGAGCCCTTTATCCCCTGCTTCCGCCCAACAGATAGGAGTCCTACATGGCCTACCATAAAGAGCCTCATATGGAGCCATACCGATACTAGAGTGATAGCTGTTGTTGTAGGCAAACTCTACCAATGGCAGATGATCCGCCCAACTACCCTTAAAATCCAGAACACAAGCTCTGAGCATGTCCTCCATCACCTGATTCACTCTCTCGGTCTGTCCATCTGTTTGTGGGTGAAATGCAGTGCTCATAGCAAGAGACGTACCAAATGCCTTATGGAACCTACGCCAGAATTCTGAAGTGAAACGAGCATCACGATCAGATACAATCGTCACAGGTACTCCATGAAGCCTCACTATCTCGTTCACATACAACTTACACAATGCATCACCTGAGTACGTTTTTGCCACCGGAAGGAAGTGTGCTTATTTAGTCAACCGGTCTACAATCACCCAAATCGAGTCATAACTTTGCCTGGATCTGGGCAATCCAGTCACAAAGTCCATAGAGATGTCTTCTCATTTCCAAACAGGAATCGATAAGGGGTTCAGCATTCCTGCTGGTCTCTGATGCTCTGCCTTCACCTGTTGACAGGTAAGACACTTCGACACGTGTTCCGCCACATCCCTCTTCATACCATACCACCAAAACTGCCTTCGTAGATCCATATACATTTTAGTACCTCCTGGATGTATAGTATATCTAGACCTATGTGCTTCCCGCATGATCTCCTCCCTGAGGTTATCAACACTCGGTACATACAATCTCCCTCGAAATCTCAACCCTCCATCAGCCCCAATCATCCACTCAGAAGGACCCTCCACATCCGGGTCAACAGTCATCTCAGCAATCCTCGCCTGAGCAAACTCATCAAGTGTCTGACCCTGAATGATCCTGGAGATCAAGGTGGGCTGTAAGGTGATACTACCGAGAAAGATTCCATGTCCTGCTCCTGCGGGCATAAGGTCAAACTCAGATGCAGCTTCTAACATGCGCCACTCCCGCACCATAATCGATGCCATGATTACCCGCGGTTTCCTACTCAAGGCATCCGCCACCACATTCGCCTTTCCGGGATGATACTCCCAGGTGAAATCATAGTCCTTAATGAGCTCCATCCATCTTCTCTGCCTCATGTTCAATTCCTTCTGGGAGAATAGATACTTCAAACTCTTGTGATCGGAAAAGAGTTCAAATTTCTCACCATAAAGATAGTGTCTCCAAATCTTCAACCCAAACACCACTGCTGCTAGCTCTAGATCATGAGTAGGGTAATTCCGCTCATGTACCTTCAACTGTCTAGAACCATAAGCAACAACACTACCATTCTGCATCAACACACACCCCAAACCCTGATGAGATGCGTCGCTGTAAATGACTAATCCACCACCACTAGTAGGAATAGTAGTTGTAGTCAATCTAGTCTTCAGCTCAATGAAAGCCTTTTCACACTCATCCGACCATACGAACTGAGTGTCTTTCCTGGTCAATTTGGTCAAAGCCGAAGCAATACCAGAAAACCCTTCAATGAAGCGCCTGTAATACCCGGCCAATCCAAGGAAGCTACGGATTTCTGTAACCGTGGTAGGGCAACTCCAACTCATCACTGCTTCAACCTTCGATGGATCCACAGAAACTCCATCATTCGAGACCACATGACCAAGGAACTTGACTTCACTCTGCCAGAAGTCGCACTTCTCGAACTTGGCAAATAGTTTCTGCTCTCTCAAAGTCTGCAGCACTATCCGCAGATGCCTCTCATGCTCAGCTGACGGCCTTGAATAAATCAAGATGTCGTCAACGAACACTACCACAAACTGATCCAAGTAAGGACTGAACGTACGGTTCATCAAGTCCATAAATGCTGCGGTGGCATTCGTGAGACCAAAAGGCATGACAAGAAACTCAAAATGTCCATACCTGGTCCTGAATGCCGTCTTTGGAATATCTTCCTGCTTCACCCTCAACTGGTGATATCCAGACCTCAAGTCAATCTTCGAGAACACAGTAGCTTCTCTAAGCTGATCGAACAAGTCATCAATCCTAGGTAAAGGGTACCTATTCTTGATGGTCACCTTGTTCAACTGTCGATAATCCACATATAGACGAAGTGAACTATCCTTCTTCTTCACAAACAACACTGGTGCGCCCCAAGGAGACACACTTGCCTGAATGAACCCTTGTGCAAGTAAGCCCTCAATCTGAACCTTTAACTCCAAAAGTTCAGCTGGAGCCATTCGATAGGGTGCTTTCGACACAAGTGAAGTACCTGGTATCACATCAATGGAGAAGTCCATTACCCTATTCGGAGATAACCCAGGGATCTCCTGAAACGCATCTTCATACTCTGAAACTACAGGAATCCCTGTGATCTTTGAAGTACTACTCCCTGATTCAATATGGGGCAAAATCTCTATCCTCATGGTGATATCAGACTTCAAACAACGGTAATGAAACACCGGTTGTCCCGGAACATGGAAGGACACAATCATCCTAAAGCAATCAATAACAGCATGGTTCGGGCTCAACCAATCCATACCCAAAATCAAATCATACGTGTGATCCGGAATCACAATCAAAGATGCAGAGAACTCTCTGCCACCAATCCCAATAGGGCAATCATCACAAAGCATGCTAAGCTCAAGAGACACACCGAGAGGTGATGTAACACACAATGATCTAGTCAGAGGCATAGCAATCAAACCCAAAACATCCACAACCGAACTAGATATGAAAGAGTGTGAGGCTCCCGTATCAAACAGTACTCTAGCAAGAAAGTGATAAACAGATAAGGTACCTTCCACTCCCGTGCCTGCCTGACCGATGGCAAAGACTCTAGCATGAGCAGGTGGTAGCTGCCTCTGCTGGTTACCCTGCACTCTACCCTGATTCCGAGGACACGATGGGGATCCGCTGCAGACGGGCCATCACTCTGTAAGTATTGACATATCACCAAATATATACATTACGCTCTGATACCAAACTGTCACGCCCCGAATTTTAGAATAACAATTCAAAATCCGAAACATGAAAATACTACGAACTCAAAATAATCATCCTGAAAATTTCTTTTCATAACACCCTCACCACACAAAATAAAATCAAACCGAATTTAGTCTCGGTTAATTATTACAACTCAAATCCAAATGTAATGTAAGGCTCTAAATGAGCATACACACCTCACAACTAAATAAATAACAAAACTGCTGTAACATCTAAGCAGCTCGGTCACCTCCCTGGTTATCCTGACCTGCAGGAATATCCGCTACACCATTGAATAGTGTACCGGGATTGCAACAACACAAAACCCGATAAGCTTATGAAAGCTTGTATGAGTAAAAGAAAGAACTGTTACTTAATTTAATCTCATTTATCCCCACACCCAATAATTTCCACATATACAAGTACTAACAATCTCAATCAACACCAATTCAATATATCAAGACAATCCAACTCAACACTTCCATCACAACTCTCATCATCGTATTTATAAAAATACGGTACTTGACAGACTAGAGCTCTAACTGAATCGTAGCCCGTCACCTGGCCTAGGTTATGGCATCCGACATATTTAACAATTATTGTATTTCATCAATATGTATACCTATATACATATTTAGAACGTCCAATAATTCCACATACTCAACCAATCGTATCCCATCATCCACACTAGGATTAGAGCGTCCGATTACCCACACCGGTCATTACATCGACCCTAAACCCATAAATGAACACAACATATAATATTACATACTGAAATCAACCCAACCAAGATACACCATATTATTATGGAATTACACAAATTGAAATAAAATCAATTCATCAATTCTACTCAACATATCATCACACAACAATCCACTCATCAATATATATTTTCCACGTAAATATATATACGTAATCATCCACTCAGGAATGACCACTAATACCATCTATAGTTCACACAAGAAAATCATGAAATTCATTTGTATAGTTAAAATTCATTTTACTTACCTATGGACCGTGGTGATTCAAGTCCATGAAATTTTAAAACAAATATTTAATCCGCAAATATTTTTCACACAATTATCATAAATAAATAAATTTAAAACATTCGGTTGGTAATATGAACCACGTGAGTTTTACTCACCTCGAAACTCCCGCTGCGTCTTCAATATAATTATAATTGATAATTAACGCTGAATAGCCCACTCAAATAAAATCCGTCAATCACCTAATCAAATGTGATTCGAATTTAGCCAACAATTTCAACACATAAATTAACTTCTAATTAACGGCCAGATTCTAATTTACATTAAAATCCGACGAGCGGTTTCTCACGAATCGCTCCCCTAATTACCGTTTTTCACATATACGAAGATCCAACGTTCGGATCTTCGCCCATGACCACAAAAAGCCTCTGGGACAGTCATATGATCATCATAACAAATTTACAAGTTCATCCGACGGTCATAATTTCACAGATCACAAATCTAACGATCGAAATCGATCGAAATCACAAAATTCATAACTAATTCATACGATATCTGAAAAATACGTATAATACGCCGAAATGATCGTATCGAAAAATAGAATCATAAAATGGACAGAAACCAAATTTTAGACCTCCGGAGGTGGCCGGAAAAGGCCGCCGGATTTAGGGACAGAGCCGCTACCGACCACCACCAATGGTGTCGGGGCCGAGCTTGTCCCCTTCGTTTCATCATTCTGAGCAACTTTCATAACTAGCACAAGACCTAAAAATAACGGGAAGGCATCGAAATTACCGATTTACAGTCGGCGGCCGGAAAATATGCAGAAACCGGTGAGCTTGAAAATTGACTTGAAAACTGCAACCTCAGGCCCCGATCCCTTCTGTAAACTTGTTCAGAACTTCCTTGCGAACTCAACAAGCCAAGAATCACAAGAAACGATCGTGTATAGCTCGAGATATCTTGATCGAAAGTTTCGGTATTTCGATCCGTTTGGGTCGAGCTCCGATGAACGTGAAAACGTTCGACCCAGTTCCGGTCCTTCTTGGTGCTTGTAGAGGAAGTTGAGGCGAGCTCAATGAGCCAAGAATCAAGTGAAATGGTGGAGTGTAGCTCGAGATATCAAGCTCGAACCGAAAATGGTGGTTTTCGGTTCGGGTCGTGCCGCCGCCGTTTCAGGTCGCGCCGCCTTGTAAAACTGCCTCTGGGTGCTAGAGCTGCTCGAGACGAACGCCTGGGACTTGGTTTGAGGTCGAGAGGTGGTCTGTGGAGGGAGAACAATTACGGAGAAATTTTGCTCTCCTTTTCGGTCGAGAGAGACGGATGCGAGAGCTAAGAGAGAGAAAGCTCAGTTTTTTTTTTCCAGAAAAAGAAAGAAGAAGAGAAAGAGAGGCCGGTGGGAATTTAGGGTTTCCCAAAAAAAAATTTATATATATACATGTTTCGGAAAACTTCGTAATTCGATAACTAATTCAGAAAAAATCCGATCTTCGTGTTCCGCACGTGTACGGACTCGTATCGACGAGCTCTAATACTTTCATGAAGGAAGTTTCTCCAAATTTTGTACGTAGAAAAAGTCGATTTCTCAAACCGAGTATTTCGAGCTTTTCGTTAAAAATAATTGTTTCGAAACTTCGATTAATGTAAAAGTGAATTATTATCGAACAATAATCGTTAAATCGTATAATAATCACTCAACACAATTACTCGAATTTAAAATGAAAATTACGGGTATTACATTATTGTTGAAGGAGACTCAAAGATTTTAATTGACTTTAACAAAGGCTCTATGACTCCATGGATTTTATGGACTCTAATTAAGGACATTAAGCAGTTGGCTACTAAGTTCCAAGATGTTATCTTTAGGCGTACTTATAGAGAAGCTAATTTTGTAGCTGATCACTTAGCAAATTTAGCCTATAATACTACTCATCCTACAATTCGGTTTTACTGTTTACTCCTTTCTGTGTGCCCAGCGTTCCATTTGGATCAACTTGGAAAGGGTGTTTGTCGTGATTTTTCTTTTTCGTTGTAACTTTTTTCTGTCATAAAAAAAAATACATTGAGAAGAAGAAGAAGAAGGAAGAGTACGAGAGGGGGGGGGGGGGGGGGGGGAGAGGGGGGAAGATGCCGACTTCAGCAGTGACATTATCATCAGTTGCCATTTCCCTCCTTTCCCTCATGTGTGCTGCACTTGTCTTCTTCTTTTTATTTATTTTTCTTTCTTTTTCCTTTTTATCCTCTCTCTTCCTTTCTTGCTTTGCCAGATAGCAACTTATCCAATCTCTTCTTCCCCTCTAGCCATAAGAGTGATACGACTACCACGTAGCCTCATTAATTGATATACACAATCTTCCTCTTCCATATTTTGTTCCTTCTCTGCCGAGAACCTAGAATCACACCACCACCATTTCCATTATTTTCTCTCTCTCGGCAACATACCCATACCACCAGCTTCATCTTTTCTCTCACACTACTGCATCAAATCCTCAACAATTTCTCAAGGGATTAAGGAGCATTATGATTTGAGATTGAGTAAAAGCGGGAAGGCATAAATTAAGGTTTGTCTCCATAGCAATTATGACTTGTTTTTATTACTTCTCACTCCTCTTCACCTTTATCTCTTTAATCGATGTATATTGGTGTTGATTTGTTGATGAGTTGTGAGTAGTCTATTTAGGAAACTAGGGTTTGAGTCCTAGCATGAATTTAATGTAATAAATATGTTTTGATTTAATGGTTTTCAATTTCGCGTTTGGCATATGTTCTATTCCGTAATATTTGGCTTAGATGTATGATTAAGAGCTCGATTAACTCTTGAATGTGTAGATGAGCATGTCTAGAACAAATTAGGGGACCTAATCACTTCTCTAATTTATGGCTAGGATACTTGTTTATTTATTTTTATTTTTTTGAAATGGGGCTGGTGCGGCTGCCCTCAAGCCTTGATTAATGAAATTGCAGAATACATGCGAGGGGGGGACGTAGAGCTTGAACCCTAGATTACAAGAAGCATAAAGAGAATATCCTGAAATAATACCAAGATACTCCACAAAGTCTATGTATTCTAACAAGCACTAATTAGCAAATAATGCACGAATGACAACTCCATTTGCTTTGACACAGCGGTGACATACCAGAAAGATAACTCTATAACGAAGAAGTATCATTACAAATAGCACAACTTTCCCACTATAACATGGTTAGTTACAATACCAATTTTAGTTGCCATATTGGCTAGCTTGGGAACCTTGATTCTAGAACTATTCGCCTTTTGGTGCAACTAGAGGCCCTAACAAGGGTCTATATTGTCCCAAACTCCCAATTGAGTTTCTACGACCTTTGATCCGGAGTATGAATACCATATAAGGAATCTAATGACCCATAAGCCTTGAAAAGCCTTGGATACGGTTCTTGATGCCATTATGAATGGAGTGACAGTTGTTGGGACATATTTGTGCATTGAATTTGACTAGGAGGATACCTGAGTGACCTAATTTTCATTTCTTGATTAGTTCCTCTTATCTTAACTTTTAGTTGCAATTTTATTTTTCGATTGTCAAATTGAGCTTTAGTTTTCAAAAAAAATTAAATTCAGAATTTCGGACCCTTACAATTTTAGATACTTGTTGCTAGGATAACTTGTATTTGTGCTTAGTTGTCCATAACCAAGTGGGGCTCTCTATTCCCTTGGATATGATACTTGGAGCTTAATTTATTTGCCCTAAACTTGATGACAGTGTTGTATTACGTATGAGGCGCTATTATATGCACCTAATCAAATACCATTTTAGAATAAGGAATAGAAACTTTAGTATGTACGTGAGTGAAATGAGTAAGAAAAGAACTAGGAGAAGGTGAAGAAAGTGAGATGTTATGAAGAGGTGGAGGTGAGAATTTACAGGAAAAATTGCTAATTTTTTGGAAATAATCGTCACAAATATAATTGTACCAAAAAAAAATTGTTGGGACTGAAATTTCAAGTATGAAATTTGAACATTTCAATCATCCATGTATGTGGGCCAGCTCATGCTTTCAAAAGTCAATAATTAGACCATTATATTAGTTGGATTCGGTACTAAACGGATCCATTTTTCCCCAAACCGCTGCTGAACCGACCTCTATCTGTATGAGGATTTTCAAACCACCACCGATCTGACATAGTCGGTATACCGACTGTCAGCAAGCCAAATTTTTGGTTGGTCATTCGGTTTTGATTTGCCGACAGAGTTTTAACTGAGATTGGAGATGGGATGATCTGATGATGTTGATTTGAGGATGGAATATGTTGTAATTAGAAGATTTGATGTTGATCTGATGATGATCCGTGTTGATTTGATGGGGATTGGGAAGGAAGAAAAAAGAAAAAAAGATGAGAAGAATAAGATGAAGCAGAATTGCAGAACTGCAGAACTAAACGCAGACGAAGAAGAAGAAAGGTCGAAGACCAGAAGAGAGAGAGAGAGAGAGAGAAGATTCTACTTTGTGTTTAATCTAGCACCTAAAAAGAGTATAAATAAACAGTTTGTAGGAATTGTATCGTGGGTAGCTCATGCTAAAGTGGTGAGGAGTTGGCTGTTGGGAATGAGGTTGGGAGTTCGAACCTCACGTCTTCCAAGGTTTTATATATTTTGTATAATTATTCGGTATCAGCTAAAAAGAGTATAAATATAAAGTTTGAAGATATTATATTGAGGACAGCTTGTGCTCCAGTGGTGGGGAGTTGAGTTATTGTTAAAGAGGTTGGGGTTCGAACCTCACCTCTTCCGAGGTTCTACATATTTTGTATACTCATTTGGTATAAGGTATTGTATATAATCGGTACGGCATACCGACAGTATGCAATATCTGCCGAAGGGAGCCAAACGAAAGTCGACAGGTTGAGTTTTCAGCCCAAATCGATTCGGGTAGGTTCGAAATCCTGTTGGTTCGGCCCAAATTACCAGCCCTACATTATATAGACTTTAGAGTCCCAAACGTAATTTTTGTAGAGACCCAACCTACCATTAGAAATAGATTTTGGACAACAAATGTCTATAATTTAGACTATGAACCTTCCATTGGAGAAGGCCTTATGAGTGTCAAATTTTACAGATTTATTTTCATCTATCGTGACAATAACATATGTGTTTGACTTATTTTTTATCTCTTAAATATTTCCATTATGTCTTTCATGAATTTTGACAGATCCATTGAAGATGCTCTAAATTATTAATTATTCAATTTTTATCAGCAAACAATGAGTTTTAAGTCTATTAGTTGAGTTCGTCTTAATGTTACTACTTTGAAAATGTGCAATGACAATGAGGGTAATTGTAGTGTAGTGTCAATAAATGTGAAAATTTACATGCATTGGAGGATTGAAAATGGACTTGGATTGAAAATTTACCAATAGTTCAAAAGTTCAAAATTTTTATAGCAACTTTTCAAATTTTATTTCTATAAATAGTTACAAAATTTCATTCATTTCTTGCACAAAATGAAACTATAAGTTTCTTTTTTAACTTCTTTTTCCTATTACTTTCTTCTTCACTTCAAAAAATTCTTATGCTTCTATTTAATGAACCAAAATTTGGTAAGTAATTACTCAATATTATTAAGCATTTGGTTCTTATTGTTTATTTTGTTGTTCTAATTAATGACATTTACTATTTTTAATATTTGGTATCTTAATGACATTCCTACATTATCTCAATATACTCCTACATTATATAAAATATTAGTAAAGTATTGAGATATTAACATGATCAGACTAATATTTTCTATGTTTTTAGTATCATTTTCCCTACATTTTACTTAGTTATTCCTTTAGCAATGTCATTTCTAACTTACTCTGTTGTATTTAGGTAGAAATGAGCTTCAAAAGCAGGAAATGAGCTAAGAAGAGCTAGAAATGAAGGCCTGGAGGAAATGAAGAGCAGAAATGGGAAAGAAATAGAGAAATGAAGCTTTCCTAGTCCTACTAGGAAAAGGAATCCCAGTTGAAGTAGGAATCCTAATGCAACTAGGAGTGAGCTCGGAAAAATGCTGCTCAGAAATGAAAAAAAATATAGGAATAATTGTTGGAATATGATTCCTAATTCCAAGGAGGCCGAATATAGTCTAAATACATGGAGAATTCGGCCAAAACTAAGGTGACCTGTTCTCTACTTCTAAAGGATTTTTCTTATTGGTTGAATGATGTCACAAGAGAGAATTCTTAGGGAATTAAACCTTAGGCCATGCACTATATAAAGGGGGAAGCTATTGCCGTGAAAATCATCATAAAACCCTGAATCAAAATCACAATCTCTCCCCTTTTCTCTCTCAAAGTTTAGGCCTCTCTAAGTGTTCAAGGTTTTGAAGCCATGAAACAAGTTCTTCCTCCATCCTCGCCGTGATCCTCCTTGCCATCCACCACCTTTGAAGACCTCCTTACGTTCTGGAAGCATCTTGAAAAGTGTAACCATGAACCTTAATTCGTTTTCTTTATCTTGTAACTTAAAAATCAGATTCAATAACGTTCTATGTTTTTGGTTTTCTTGGATGTTGCAATTTCTTGTGAGATTAAAGTATTTGTTTTGATGTTTAATTTCCAATAACCTTGAAGCATGAATTCGTTTTAAGATTTTCAGATTATATGTTGCGACTTCAATATGTGTTCTTGAATGTTTGTTGATTTTGTTCTTCAATCCCATCCCTCATGTTTTCGATTTCTTTGATGGCCAACTTAGGTTTTGAATTGCATGATTGAATCCATAATAAGATGCTAGCGTTCTAGGTCTTGTTAATTTAAGTGGAAAACCTACAATTCCTTAGGTGAATCGACAAAGAGAATTGCATGCTCGATTAGCGTTCTAACTTGTGTGTTTTTCTTAAATCAATCAAACTTTCTAAGTGCTTATTGCCTTAATTATGTATTGTTGATGAATTGATCACTCACTAGCTTTGCATGATTAATAGGGTTAACTATGGTGCGTTCATCTAGTTAATTTAACTAAGGAAAGTAATAAGAATTTATGCATACGTTCATGGTTTGTTCTTGATTGATTTCGTTCAAGTATGTGTTTTGATTCGTAAACTATGATTTGTGTCCTTGAATTCATGTTAAAGGTTGTTAACTTCATCTCTACATCTTAGCCGTCCATCTCTCTCCTTGATTCGTGGTTGATTGGTCAATGTAATCAGTTAATTTAGTTTAGTAATTAAAACAATTTCGAAATCCCCTTTAATTCTTTGTAATTTTCTTTGACGTTTAAATGACAGGAGCACCCTCAATCTCTGGATAAAACGATCTCTACTTGTTATATACTAACAATTATCAACATGGTTAATTTTGAGAACTCATTTTGAGCTCATCATAACAAAAATAAGTTAATCCAAGTTCCTGCTTATCTGTTATCTCCATATGCAAACTTAGGATCGACTTATTATCAGTGATTCAGCATTTACTGTTTCATTGCAAATTATTACAGCTCACTATATAACAATGTTTATTCAAGATTTTCTTTTCAAATATAGTAGCTGGATAATTGATAAAACAAACATATCCAAAAGTTTCACTTAAAATTTCCATATTTTCCTTCAAAGTTCCATCGTTTTTCTTGATTATTTACTGAAATCGATATATCCATTGAAATTTTCATTTCTTGGACCACCAATATTTTATATAATCTGATAGTTTAGTCATTGAAACTGATTCTAATACTTGGTATCTTAATACACTGATGATGTACGGTCTTCAATTTGAAAATCATGATCCTAATGCAGGTTTTGTTAACGATTTCTGAATCACACAACTTTTTCCAAATAAACTTGCAGATGTAAGATTCTATTCCTAATTATTTAAGGACAAATATAACTGGAGAAAATTTCAAATGGTGCTACAACCCCGGCTACAATTTTATCAAGATTCTCCACTATGGTCATTTCAAAGGCCATAAATTTCAAGAATAAGAACAGTAAAGATTCTCCACTTACGTCATTTCAAGTAGGCCTCATCATATAGCCCTTTGGTCCTAAACTCACTCGTCCAGTAGGGCGGAAGCCCAACCCAGCCCTTACATTAGGGCGAGCCAACCTAACCCATTCGCCCGTCCCATATAGGTCATGCAAATGAAGCCCGACCCTACCTTACGGTCAGGCACGACCCTAAAATTTATATTTTATTTTTACTATTTTCTAATATCCATTACATAGAAATACAAATGTAAAATCTATTATAATAGAAATATAGAATCTGTATGAGGCCCATTTTGCCTAGCCTAAGAGTCAAAGTTCGAGTCCAATCCTAAAAAACCTAGACGGCTAGACATCGAAGTCTCCAGTCTCCTCGACCTAAACTTCTAATCTTAACAATAGCCATATGGAGAGAGAAAGAGAGAGAGGGTCGCATTGAGCCATCGAGGGTTAGGTTGAAAAGCCATCGAGGGTATGACAACTGCTTGTTAAGAGAGACTAGCCACTAAGCACTACTGAAACACCTGGGCCGAATCAATCAAATGAGGAACACACTTACTCTTCTAAGTCGAGACCCTTCTTGCCAAAGGTATGAACACGAGAGCCCTTTGTTGGATTATCAGCTTCTTAAACCTGCGATGAGGTCCGGGTCGATAAAATTCTAGTGCTTTGATTATGTCCAGTTGCTTGGCATTACATATTTAGCTTGTCATGGTTTCAGTAGCTAGAATTATAGTTGCTTTGATTATGTCCAGTTGCTTGATTATGCATGAAATAGAATAGCTACAATTATAGAATTTGTGGATTTGATGAAATTAGAATGAAGGACTTGATACTATTATATATTTATTTAATGGAAGCAAGGGAGACTAGGAATTTGTGGTCATTGCTTGGTATTACTGAGGTTGACTTTTACACCTTTGATTAGATAGTGTTTTGGAACTCTGATCAAATTAGCTTACATATTTTATTTTATTGGATTACTCTATCTCCATTCACCTTTGATTACAAAAGTTTACTTATTTTATTTTATTGGATTACTCTGATCTCCATTCAATAGCTTTGGTTTACATATGTCCATTTGTAAGAGATGCTACTTGTGAAGAACCCCAATCTAGACAGAGTCTCACTTTTGGATCAGCCTCCCATCTCTCAAGCATTTATCTAAAAATAAAGAAGCGTACTAGATTACAACTTTTTGTGAATTGATGAAATTGAGTTTTTGTAGCCTCGGTGGAATTTCTATTTCAAGGAGAAGACTTGATCAGTGAGAATGTATTTGATGTATTTGTAATTAATTCAGGTTCTTAAATAGTTTCTTCCCTATCACACTCTCTTCTCTCTTCCTTGAGTTGATCTCTTCATGCCTTTTCCTCCTTTGATTTCTTGAGATCTTCTCTTAATTGATTTAGGTAGGCTACCACTTCATCTCCAATGGCACTTTCAGCTACTTTTCTCCTGGCAAGTCTTCTTCCCGTTGCGTTTCACCCAATTGGCCTAGGATTTTGGGTTGAAGTAGTTGCTGGACTTGAAGAGTAGGTTAAACTTGTGATGACAAGATCAACATCATCATCTAATGAGAATGAGGAATTTTGTTGTATGGTCGGTGTGTTGAAAATAACTTGTGGTGTATCTTCAAAACTAGCCCAATTACATTCTTTAGCCAATTTGTAACTATTGAGAAAATTAAGACTTTTTTCTTTGTTGTCGTTCTAAAAATAACTTTCAGCTTGGCGTTGCTATAAAATGTATAATTCAAATTATAAGCACAAATTAAATATGATCTACATAACAATATTATACAAAATAAAAAAATTACATTGCATTTTAAATAAATTTTTCTTTGAAAAAATACACACACTTGATCTTGAAGATTGGCTCCACTTTGGTTTCTCCTCTCGGCACATTTAATGTAAGAGTGTCATTTGTTCATGTGAGGAAAAATATATCTTTGCCACCGAGATTTGCAACTATCCCACGTCCTTTCTACCAAAACAGTATCTTGGATCTCCATGAATTTTTGTTGGACTTGGGTCCAAAGACCATCTTTCGATTGACTTGTACCATTGACGGAATTTTGGGATTCCGTCACGAAAGTAACGGTGAGTGCTTCATCTTTCAACGGTGCCCAGTTCATACTTCTTCTTGATGAACTAGCTACTGTTGATAAAGAAAAAATAAATGAGAGCTTAAGAATAGGGAGAAAATGAAAGATTAAGAATAGAGAGATATATATGAAGAAGTAGAAGGAAGATGTGAAAAAATAAGGTTGAGGTGATATGTGTTTATAGTGCTTAAAAAAAAAAACCCAATGGCTAGATGATGTCATAGTTTAAAAAATTAAATAACGATTAGATGACGTAAGCACAACTAGAATTTGTTGACGTCATCTAGCTATTAGTAGGCATCAGAGTATAAGAAGCCCATTAATATGGACCATTGATTTAAAACTTTAAATGTACACTCACACATGCATGCAAAATTTATCTCCTCACATGGGCCTCCCTACTTTCTGATCCGTCCAATTTTTTTTAAGGCATTCTCCAACAAAAAGGGCTAAATTTTAGCCCTGAATTCTTTACTGTTTATCGATGTGACATCAACTGTCTCCAACCCACAAGGCTAAATAACCCTAAAATATATTTTAAAATTTTAAATATGTTATATATATATATATATTCTTATTTTTTATCAGATTCTTACTTATAGTAATTGAAATCATTTTTATGATAAAAAATATTTTTCCGGTTGTACTTTTCAAATTTCATGTGTTGCTTCACAAGCAATGTTGTAGATTTCTTATACAATTTTATATATGTGGCATAGGTTATCTTGATGAAATATTTTTATTCTAGGATATGACTTCGAGGCTAAGTGTTTCGTATGATTCATTTGTGAAATTCCGAAATGGATACAAAATAATTTTTGGCATGGTCGCATCTTATAAACTTTTGGTATGGTTGCATCTTATCAAACTTTTGGATATGATTTCGAAATGAAATAAAGTTATTTTCAGCTTCATTAAACCTTATCAAATTTTTGGATAAGATTCTTAAATGACACGTGTCCAGTCTTCATTGGATTATCAAATTTTAGAGTGGATTTGATATCTACACGACACTCGTTATCTTCAACAAAATATCTTTATAAACTAAGTGCTTAAACTAGCATAACTCACAAAATCATTTACTTTTCTCCACTCACTTTTATCAGCTTCATACTTTTTTAAAAAAAAAATACTTATGCAATGAGTTCTAATTGGTTCAATAAGTGGCAGAAAAGATTACACAGGAAAGATTAATTGTTAAATTTTTATTAGCAAACCATTGTTTTAAGTATACTAATTGAGTTGGTCTTAATGTAACTACTATGAAGATGTGCAATGACAATGAGTGTAATTGTAGTGTAATGTCAATAAGTGTGAAAAACTTATTCGCATTGGAGGATTGAAAAGGGACTTGGATTGAAAATTTACTAATAGTTCAAAAGTTCAAAAATTTTTACGACAATTTTTAAAATCTTCACTTTTATAAATAGTTCAAAATTCTATTCATTTTTTGCACTAAATAAAACTACAAGTTTATTTTTTCACTTCTTTATCCTACTACTTTCTTCTTCACTTCAAAAAATTCTTATGCTTCTATTTGGTGAACCAAAATTTGATAAGTAATTACTTAATATTATTAAGCATTTAGTTCTTATTGTTTATTTTGTTGTTCTAATTAATGATATTTACTATTTTTAATATTTGGTATCTTAATGACATTCCTACATTATCTCAATACACTCCTACATTATATAGGAGATTAATAAAGTACTGAGATATTAACAAAAATAAGTGAATCCAAGTCCCTGTATATTTATTATCTCTAGAAACAAACTGAGGATCAACATTGTCAACAATTCAACATTTACTGTTTCATTGTAACTTTGTGTTTTATGTGTGTTAAACAAAGGCCCGACCTGACCCTATTTAGAAAGGCTAGCCTCGCCCGACCCTTCTTAACACTTGCTGAATGGGCCTTAAAAACAAGTAAGGGATCACATATTGAAGCCTCGGCCCGTCCCTAAGTTCCATTGATTTGGTAAAGGCTAGCTCAGCTCTACTCTAAGCCCTAAAATTTAGGGTAGGTCTAGCCCTATCCCAACACATGATGAGGCTTAGTTTTAAGTGTAAAATAGATTCAAGCTGTATTGTCAAATAATTGTAAGTCTTATATTTTGACTATAAAAACACATTGTGCTTATAGTGTTTTAGGTGCTTAACTGATTTGAGTGCTTAACTGATTTGAGTGCTTAGCTGCTGACCAAACTGTGTTTTAAGTCTACTAATTGAGTTGGTTTTAGTGTTACTACTTTGAAAATGTGCAATGACAATGAGTGTAATAGTATTCCTGTGTCAAAAAGTGTGAAAATTTACACGCATTGGAGGATTGAAAAGGGACTTGGATGCTGAGCTATGAATGACAATTTAATAATAGATATTGATAATTTTGAAGACTCGATTGGGTAATGCAAACACACGAATTGGGCAATTGAAGACGGAGTTGGTAGTTGAGCAAATTGTGAGTGGCAATTTGACAACAGAGATTAATGATTTGATGACTCAATCAGGTAATGCAAACAAACGCATTGAAAAATTGGAGAGGGGTTTGGCCGCTGAGCAAACTGTGAGTGACAATTTGAGAACCCAGGTTCTTGAGTTGGGTGATGACTTGGGTAATCAATTGGAGCAAATATTGTTGACATTCAGGTTAGTTTGCTCACTTTATTGTAAAAATTGAAACTTGCAAAAATTATAAAAGTTTTTGGTCTCATATGTAAGCACTAATTCTATTCTTATTTTACAAGAGTCTGTTGATATGTACGTAATTGTCTTTTAAGTGTAACAATTCAAAAATTTTATAACTACCTTTCACATTCTTACTCCTATAAATTGCGTCAAATTTACTCATTTCTTGCATCTGACTTGTTTCACAAGTTTCATTATTGATTCTTCATTTATTTCTCAAGCTACTTTCTTCTTAACTTAAAAAAACTCTTACGCTTCTATTTGGTGATACAAAATTTGGTAAGTTATTAGTTAATATTATTAAGAATTTAGTTCTTATAGTTTATTTTATTGTTATAATTAATGATATTTACTAGGTTAATACTTGGTATCTTAATACACATTTCTTGCATCGGACTTGTTTCATAAGTTTCATTCTTGATTCTTGATTTATTTCTTCTGCTACTTTGTTCTTAACTCCAAAAATTTCTTATGCTCTTATTTGGTGATACAAAATTTGGTAAGTTATTAGTTAATATTATTAAATATTTCGTTCTATCATTTATTTTATATTTATAATTAATTATATTTACTAGTTTTAACAGAGGCGCCCCTAAGGGGCTGCAACTAGTGTAGCCACTGTAGGCCTCCAATCTTAGAGCATGTGTATATAATATATAAATTATTTTAGTTACTGAAGTGCTTGTTGGTATTTCATAAGTAATATCTGCAAGTGAATATTATATATATATATATGGGCTAAATTATGTTTGGTCCCTATACTTTGCCTCTCTCATCGTTTCAGTCCCTGACATTCTAATTTAATCTAAAAACTCTCTAACCTCACAATTTCCCTCCAATAGTCCCTGGTTTGGGTAAAATGTCCAATAGAGCCCTCAGTTATTTCTTTTTTCCTTTTTCCATTTTAATTTTGTTTTTTTTTCTTTTTTCTTTTTCCTTTTTAATTTCTTTTTTCTTTTTCTTTTTTTCCTTTTTCCATTTTAATTTCTTTTTTTATTTTTCTTTTTTCCTTTTTTTTCTTTTTTTCTTTTTTCTTTTTCCTTTTTAATGACCATCGTATTCTGCTACATCAGTAGCGCCACATCGGCGAACCAATCCAGATCAATCCGAAACCCCAATTCTTGTTCTCCACGCTGGCGGCCATTTTTCTTTTCCATCACTATTCTTCTTCTTCACTTCTGGTTTTTGTCAACTTGGCCATCAAAAACCACCATTTCAACCAAACCCAAAACCCAAATCATCATTTTGAGTAGGACCTAGAAACCTCAGAGTTTGAAAAAATGGTAGTTTTCAGTGAAAAGTTAAAAACTGGTAATTTTCAGTGAAAAGTTTCCAAATTGAGGCTTGATGTGGAGAGAGAAAGTGGGATTTGAGTGGGAGAGAGAGAAGTAGGCTGATTGGGAAACAGATGGGTTGTGGAGTTTGATCGGAATGGGATTGATGGGTTGAGGATGTAGAAAGTAGGCAGAACGAAAAAGAAAAAAGAACTTAAAAAGCAAAAAATTAAAAAGGAACAAGAAAAAAAGAAGAAAAAGCAAAAAAGAAATTAAAAAGGAAAAAGAAAAAAGGAAAAAAAAGAAATTAAAAAGGAAACAAGAAATTAAAAAGGAAAAAGAATAAAATGAAAAAAAAAAAGAAATTAAAAAGGAAAAAAGAAAAAAGAAATTAAAAAGGAAAATGAAAAAAATTAAAAAAAAAGAAATTAAAAAGGAAAAAGGAAAAAGAAATAACATAGAGGTATATTGGACATTTCACCCAAGGCAGGATCTATTGGAGGGAAATTGTGAGGTTATGGAGTTTTTAGATTAAATTAGAATGTCATGGACTGAAACGATGAGAGAGGCAAAGTACATGGACTAAACAGAATTTATCCATATATATATATATATATATATATATATATATATATATATATATATGATAACAAGTTCCCTTGTATTAGAGGTCTCCACAAAGAGATGCGACACATTGAAACCTTACCCTAGGGTTTCATGCAAATCGGCGGTGGCGTCTGACCGCGGTTCGTCATTGGTCTAAGCAAGACGATGTTGTTTCTAGGCGCCCTCAGTAGTGCGTGGAGCGAGAGTTTTTGGGTTGCTTTCGCTGTTGTTCGCGGTCGAAGGTCATGAAATTTGGTTCGCTCTTTTCTTGACTAGATTGAAGGCCGATTCCAGCCGTCTACAGGACATCTGGTTCTCTTTTCCTAATTTTGGCTGGGTATTGTTACTGACGTGCTATGATAGCAGAGGTAGTGGAACCAGATTGACAGTGATGCAGTGTTGGAGAGGCTGGCAACCTGAAAACATGGCGGCAACAGTGCTAGATTAGCAGAAGCAGAGTTGGGCTTTTGCTCACTTTTCTCAGGTTTAGGCTTGGGCCTTTGGGTTGTTGGGCTCTATGTTGTGGGCCAGTATGGAAGGTGCCTTGCCACTCTCATTTATCACTTAGTGATACGAGTAGGCCTATCCTAAGAGTTGGACTTTCTTAGGGATTTGGGTCGGTAGAAGGTCCAGGACCAATCGTTTCCAGATCAAGACTGCTACGAGAGTTGATAATTATCTGGAATAAGATTGGCGTTTGCTTCAAGCGGCTTATGAATGAGGAGGTTCTCCTATTTGTTTGCTAGGAAGTGGCTTTATGTGTGGTACCACAATTGCACGACTGGCCAACTGGGAATGCTAGTTATGAATTTGCCCTCGAAGGCGCGGGGCTTCTTTGTTTATAAGTTCGTTAATTATAACGAGCTTATCATCGACTTGTAATGAGTCTGTTTTGCTTACAATAGGGTTTCTGAATTTTGTTACTGGCTGTCTTGGTGTAAGTATAGTTAGACTCTAGCCATTGGCAGTTTGTCGGCTATTGATGTTAATGATATCAATTTATATTCATATTATAAGGAATATAGTATAAATATAAAATCTGAGTAAAATTTAAAATATTGTGAGGTTAGTGTGGTGGTTTATTGTATGACTTGTATGTAAGAGCTTGTGGATTCCAGTAATGGTTGGATTATTTGGTGAAAAAGTTTTTATTTGATAGATTTCTAATAGTGAGACCCACTCCTAAGTTAACTACGCATGCCACCTCAACACCATATCATAAAACATAGGCCTCATATGAGCTACGTCAGCAAGTTAACGGATTCACTTAAAGGAAGACTAACATATTGGACTTATTAGATCAAAATTGAAAGTGCAGGGGTGTTTTTGATGAAATTAAAAGTTCAGACACTGAATTAATATTGGACTCAAACTATAGAGTAATAATAAGTATTTATGCCTTTTCTTAAAGATGGTTATATTTGTCAAGTTTTTCTAAAAACCATTTTCAAGTATGTAAAAACTTAGTCAAGACATATTTCTTTTTTTACAATACTTTTATAAATACTATATATTTATACTTTTCTTTATTAATTCAACAGTACGCCATTCTAATTTATACTTTTCTTTATTAATTTAATAATACCTTAGGTCATTTTAAAATTCTAAATACTACAAGTTTGTATCTGGAAGCCGAGGATTACAAAAAAACAAAAAAAACGATCGATGGTTAAAAAATTGGGGCATTTTGTTTTTCTTTTTTATGTTTTTTTGGAAAATGAGTTCATTGAAACAGTTAATAATTACAATTGTTCCAAATGACATCCCTTATAATTTCGGGACAAATACTAGAGTTAAGATGGAATAAATAAGAAGGTTTACTACACTGACAAGCTGTCCTTGTACAATAAAACATTAACACTTATAGAATGTTAATGTCTAAGATTTATCGGTAGCTAAATCTTGGTTAACGCTGGTCAAATGGGCGGACCGCTACTTATGATATTCTTGCTGCTTCTACCACCTGTCAAATAAAATACAAAGGGCGCCAGAGGGTGACCGCGATGGGCTGTCTTCTCTTCTCCGATGCTTAAGTTAGTCAATGTATTTATGTTGACAGGATAACAATAGGTAAATAGTAAATGTGTAATTAATGAGGAGAGGAGTGAACCTTTTATAGGTGGGGAAGAGACTGATCTCTTCCTTGTTTTTGATGTGGGACTGATATGCTTTAGTTCCCAGCTTCTGATGCCTCTGAGGCTATTTTGACGCGGCGCGTGGCGGCGCGTCAGCGGTGATCAGGGCCTCAGGTGATAGCCTATCTGGCTGTGTTTCCGTAGGTCACACCATTGATGGTCATTGGTACTGCTAGCTGTAGCATGAGCGTGGTTCATTATGACTAATTATGCTTGGCAAATGCTCATATAAGTACAAAGAAAAACTGAAAGTATTTTTTCAGCCTCCTCAAGAAAGTTATCAACAATAGAACCATTGTCACAATCTTCAGATTTGTAAATCAAATCATCAGAATCTTGTTTCTGAACAAGCAAGAAATTAGCAGACCAATCAACTTTAGACACGTCCCAACTTACAACACACTGCTTGCCAAAGCACGCAATTGTGGTACTCACAATGTGATTACATCGAGACTCTTTATATAATGTAGACAAAATCAATCTACTGGAGATGAAAAACAGCATGTCCAGAAAAGTAACTGCTATAAAATTAAGCACAAGCAAAAACATCTCCTAGGTCCCAAATTCAAATCCTTAAAGAAATCAAGCCAACTGGGCTCTACCTTGTGCCCAAACACAGCCCAGCCACAGTCTCCCTCTTTATGATCTGGACACCTATACACTTGGCACCCAGGCATGACTGACCAACTTCAACCACGTTTGGACCTCCAGCAAGCGAGCCACCACCGCCATCAGGAGTGTCGCCACCCTCAGAAGCCACGTTGCAATAAGAGCCATCACCTACAGCCGCTCCCGCATGACCTACCACCAGGTTCGCTAACCTTCACCGTCCGGATCTGATCCACGCCTGCCTCCCCACAAACCACTAATCAGCCTTAGATTGTGACTAGAAAACGTGTCCGCACTTTGCTGCGGAGAAATCGTTGTATATTATTGTTGAATTGCATTGGGACAGTGAGGCATGAAATATATGACTAAAGCTTGGATGGATTTGAATGCTTGAAGATCATTTTCCCCTATGTTTTTACTTTCCTTCTTCACTTTGTCCTTCATTTTGAGGTTAATTGGCCCTTTATTGTCGTATTCTCTCTCTTCGATCCTTCTACATCTAGATTCATTAGTATGTCTATAGAGATAGGCAATAATCTATTTAAAACACAGTAAAAACTTGGAATATCATAGAAACTATTATTAACATATGCACTCAGAGGCAAACTTAATGTCCCAAATACTCATTTCAGCAAAGTAGTCCAAACCCAAGTTAAACTTAATTTACATAGTAAGATCGGCTCCAACCACGAGGACACTCAATCTCTACAGAATTCCAAAAACCAATAAAGTTCATTCTTTATAAACTGAAATAACTTTCAAAAGTTGAAATTCGTACCGGTACAAATTACAAATTGGAGGTCAAAGTACTCATAGAAGCAAGTTCCAAAGTTGAGCAATATATATCGTTCCCGTGTTTCAACACCTACATAAAAATCATAATAAAATCAGATATAGCTAAAAAGAGATGTTACTGCTTTTAATTTAAATTAAAATAAAGGTGATCATTATCAGATACAGCTGCCCTCAGTTCCTGCCTTCAAATTGAAATATACAACTACAATTCAAAACCTGGTTAATTCATCATATTAGTAGCTTTTTAGTTTAGGGATGAGGCTTGTCTTTAAGGATTCTTGGATTTCATATCTAAATGTTAAAATTCAATATTCCTGGACTTGTCTCTGACTACTTGATTGTCTATATGTAAAGCCTTTGTAGGCTCTATCGAACTAATTGTTTTCTGCAGTGAAAATTTTATTAGAAGAGGCAATGTTCTCATGCAATTGCAGCCCAAGTTTCCTGAGGTAAGTTGCTAGTTGAACCCAGAGAGAGTAGAATATGTATATGTAAAGTGATACGTGCGCAAACGAAACAACTAATTATAAGCAAGGAGTGTGTATAACTTGAGACTGAGAAGTGGAAGTTCCTACAAATACCTCAAAGAATAAACTTGCAATCTAATTTTAAGGGTTAAATACTGTTTAGTCCTTAAGCTTTTGACCATAAAACACTTTAATCCATGACCTTCTAATTTCACATGTTTAGTCCCTGTACTTCAAAATTTCAGACCAATAGGTCACTGTCGTCTAAAAGTCACGATGAAATGTCTATTATGCCCTCAGTTCTTTTTTTTAATTAATTAATTAATTTATTTTTTTTAGAAAAGAAATTTTTTTTCCTTTTTTTCTTTCTGTTTTTTTTTCCTTCTTTCTTTCTGTTTGAAAAAAAAAGAATAAAGAAAATAAAGAAAAAAGAATTAAAAAAAAAGAGAGAAAGGAATAAATTTATTTTAAAAAAAAACTTAGGGCATAATAGACATTTCACCGCAACTTTTAGACGGCAAGGACCTATTGGTCTAAAATTTTGAAGTACAGGGACTAAACGTGTGAAATTAGAAGGTCAGGGACTGAAGTGTTTTATGGTCAAAAGCTGAAGGACTAAACAGTATTTAACCCTTAAAATTAGATTGCAAGTTTATTCTTTGAGGTATTTGTAGGAACTTCCACTTCTCAGTCTCAAGTTATACACACTCCTTGCTTATAATTAGTTGTTTCGTTTGCGCATGTATCACTTTACATATACATGTCACTTTACATTTACATATCACTTTACGTATCATTTTTTTTGGGAAACCCTAATTTTCCACCGGCCTCCCTCTCTTCCTCTCTTTCTTTCTTTTTTTGGAAAGCACAGTGCTTTCTCTCTCTCAGCTCGCGCATCCCTCTCTCTCGACCGAAATAGAGAGCAAATTTCTCCTTAATTGTTCTCCCTCCACATACCACCTCTCGACCTCAAACCAAGTCCTAGGCGTTCGTCTCGAGCTGCTCTAGCTCCCAGAAGTAGTTTTACAAGACGGCGCGGCCTACAGCGGCGGCGGCACGGCCCGAACCGAAAACCACCATTTTCGGTTCGAGCTTGATATCTCGAGATACACACCACCATTTCACTTGATTCTTGGCTCATTGAGCTCGCCTCAACTTCCTCTACAAGTACCAAGAAGAACCGGAACCGGGTCGAACGTTTTCACGTTCGTCGGAGCTCGACCCGAACGGATCAAAATACCGAAGCTTTCGATCAAGATATATCGAGCTATACACGATCGTTTCTTGTGATTCTTGGCTTGTTGAGTTCGCAAGGAAGTTCTGAACAAGTTTCCAGAAGGGATCGGGGCCTGAGGTTGCAGTTTTCACGTCGGTTTTCAAGCTCGCCGGTTTCTGGAATTTTTCCGGCCACCGACTGTAAATGGGTACTTTTCGATCCCTTCCCGTCATTTTTAGGTCTTGTGCTAGTTATGAAAGTTGATCAGAATGATGAAACGAAGGGGACAAGCTCGGCCCCGACACCATTGGCGGTGGTCGGGGGCGGCTCTGTCCCTAACTCCGGCGGCTCTGTCCCGAATTTTAAAATAACAATTCAAAATCCGAAACATGAAAATACTACAACTCAAAATAATCATCCTGAAAATTTTTCTTTTCTTAACATACTCACCGCACATAATAAAATCAAACCAAATTTAGTCTCGGTTAATTATTACAACTTAAATCCAAAATGTAATGTAAAGCTCTAAATGAGCATACACACACATCACGACTAAATAAATAACATGACTGCTGTAACACCTAAGCAGCTCTGTCACCTCCCTGGTTATCCTGACCTGCAGGCATATCCGCTACACCATTGAATAGTGTACCGATTGCAACAACACAAAACCCGGTAAGCTTATGAAAGCTTGTATGAGCAAAAGAATGAACTGTTACTTAATTTAATCTCATTTATTCTCACACACAGCAACACTCAATAATTTCCACATACGCAAATAATAACAATCTCAATCAAACACCAATTCAATATATCATGACAACCCAACTCACAACTTTCCCCACAACTTTCATCATCGTATTTATAAAAATACGGTATTTGACAGACTAGAGCTCTAACTGAATCGTAGCCCGTCACCTGGCCTAGGTTATGGCATCCGACATAATTATCAATTATTGTATTTCATCAATATGTATTCCTATATACATATTTAGAACGTCCAATAATTCCACATACTCAACCAATCGTATCCCATCATCCACACTAGGATTAGAGCGTCCGATTACCCACACCAGTTATTACGTTGACCCTAAACCCATAAATGAACACAACATATAATATCACATACTGAAATCAACCCAACCAAGATACATCATATTATTATGAAATTACACAATTGTAATATAATCAACTCATCAATTCTACTCAATCATGTCATTACACAACAATCCACTCATCAATGTATATTTTTCACGTAAATATATATATACGTAATCATCTACTCAGGAATGACCACTAATACCATCTATAATTCACACAAGAAAATTATGAAATTCATTTGTATAGTTAAAATTCATTTTACTTACCTATGGACCGTGGTGATTCAAGTCCATGAAATTTTAAAACAAATATTTAATCCACAAATATTTTTCACACAATTACCAAAATAAAGAAATTAAAATGCTCGGTTCGTAATATGAACCACGTGAGTTTTACTCACCTCGAAACTCCCGCTGCGTCTTCAATATAATTATAATTTATAATTAACGCCGACTAGCCCACTCAAATAAAATCCGTCAATCACCTAATCAAATGTGATTCGAATTTAGCCAACAATTTCAACACATAATTTAACTACTAATTAACGGCCAGATTCTAATTTACATTAAAATCCGACGAGCGGTTTCTCACGAATCGCTCCCCTAATTACCGTTTTTCACATATACGAAGATCCAACGGTCGGATCTTCGCCCATGAACACACAAAGCCTCTGGGACAGTCATATGATCATCATAACAAATTTACAAGTTCATCCAACGGTCATAAATCCACAGATCACAAATCTAACGATCGAAATCGATCGAAATCACAAAATTCATAACTAATTCATACGATATCCGAAAAATGCGTATAATACGCCGAAATAATCGTATCGAAACATAGAATCATAAAATGGACAGAAACCAAATTTTAGACCTCCGGAGGTGGCCGGAAAAGGCCGCCGGAGTTAGGGACAGAGCCGCCACCGATCACCGCCAATGGTGTCGGGGCCGAGCTTGTCCCCTTGGTTTCATCATTCTGAGCAACTTTCATAACTAGCACAAGACCTAAAAATGATGGGAAGGCATCGAAATTACCGATTTACAGTCGGCGGCCGGAAAATATGCAGAAACCGGTGAGCTTGAAAACCGACGTGAAAACTGCAACCTCATGCCCCGATCCCTTCTGGAAACTTGTTCAGAACTTCCTTGCGAACTCAACAAGCCAAGAATCACAAGAAACGATCGTGTATAGCTCGAGATATCTTGATCGAAAGTTTCGGTATTTCGATCCGTTCGGGTCGAGCTCCGACGAACGTGAAAACGTTCGACCCAGTTCCGGTCCTTCTTGGTGCTTGTAGAGGAAGTTGAGGCGAGCTCAATGAGACAAGAATCAAGTGAAATGATGGAGTGTAGCTCGAGATATCGAGATCGAACCGAAAATGGCCGTTTTCGGTTCGGGCTGTGCCGCCGCCGCCACCACTGGCTGCGCCGCCTTGTGAAACTGCCTCCGGGAGCTAGAGCAGCTCTAGACGAACGCCTGGGACTTGGTTTGAGGTCGAGAGGTGGTCTGTGGAGGGAGAACAATTAAGGAGAAAATTTCCTCCCCTTTCGGCCGACTGCGTCTGTGAGAGAGAGAGAGAGAAACCAGCTTTTTCCAGAAACAGGAAGAAGAAGAAAAAGAAAAAAAAGAGGAACCGGTAGGGAAAAATTTAGGGTTTCCAAAAATTTTTCTATATATACATGTTTCGGAAAACTTCGAAATTCGATAACTAATTCAGAAAAAATCCGATCTTCGTGTTCCGCACGTGTACGGACTCGTATCGACGAGCTCTACAACTTTCATGAAGGAAGTTTCTCCAAATTTCGTACGTAGAAAAAGTCGATTTCTCAAACCGAGTATTTCGAGCTTTTCGTTAAAATAAACGTTTCGAAACTTCGATAATTGTAAAAATGAATGATTATCGAACATAAATCGTGAAATCGCATAATAATCATTCGATACAATCACTCGAATTTAAAATGGAAATTGCGGTTATTACAACGATAATGATAAATATGTCGGATGCCATAACCTAGGCCAGGTGACGGGCTACTATTCAGTTAGAGCTCTAGTCTGTCAGTACCGTATTTTTATAAATACGATGATGAGAGTTGTGAAGGAAGTTGTGAGTTGGATTGTCTTGATACATTGAATTGGTGTTGATTGAGATTGTTATTATTTGCATATGTGGAAATTATTGAGTGTTGCTGCGTGTGGGAATAAATGAGATTAAATTAAGTAACAGTTCATTCTTTTACTCATACAAGCTTTCATAAGCTTACCGGGTTTTGTGTTGTTGCAATCCCGGTACACTATTCAAAATGGTGTAGCGGATATTCCTGCAGGTCAGGATAATCAGGGAGGTGACCGAGCTGCTTAGGTGTTACAGCAGTTTTTGTTATTTCATTAGTTTTGAGGTGTGTATGCTCCTTTAGAGCTTTACATTTCATTTTGGATTTGAGTTGTAATAATTAACCGAGACTAAAGTCGGTTTGATTTTATTTCGTGTGGTGATGATGTTATGAAAAGAAATTTTCAGGATGATTATCTTGAGTTTGTAGTATTTTCATGATTCGGATTTTGAATTGTTATTTTAAAATTCGGGGCGTGATATGGAGGCTTCTCGAACCCACTACAAAATCAGACGTTTTTTCCATCCATTACAACTCGAGGGCAAAACCGTCATTTCACTGTTAAATGAACAGTTGAATGAACAGTGCTAAGAACAGTGTTTCGGCTTTAGATATATGTATAATAAATAACCCAATCCGAAAGACCAATGTCGTGCGTGACCTTTGGTCTCGGTGTCAAAACACCGATGCTCGCTTTTGACGGCGCTGCTAAACGCGGCAAGGGAGAAAACCCTAGCAGAGCGTTTTCTCTTTATAAAAAATCAGTAATTTATTTTTGTTTTTTTTTCAGTATTTTTTTTATATATATTTTTTTTCTTGGTTATAGATAAACTCCCTTTTTTATGTTTTATTTTATTTATTTTAGTTTTAGGAAAACCCATTTTCTTTTTTGTTCAAAGATAAACCCAGTGAAATAAAAATAGCTGGATGCCTTTGCCAATCTCGTCTTAAAACTTAAAAAACCGCTCTGAGCAAGTAACCAGCGCCTCCAATCAGTTTCCCTTATTCTAAGAAAATATCAAATGTTAACAACCGAAGATGGCTGCTGCTTCGAATTCAAGGGCAAGGTAATATGCTTGAATTAACTTTTTGTATTTTTCAGTTCAAAGAAAAAGTGGGAATTATACATGCTTATGATGGCATTGGCTCGCTTCTTGGAAGCAAGACGTATTCGCTCGCCTCCTATTTATTTGTCCGTTTGGCTTTTGGACCATTGCACTAAAATTGATTTCCTGATCAAAACCCATATTTTATGGCTGCAGAACTGGGCACCATCTCCAGTTGAAAACGTACTGTCCAACCCATAAAGAAATCTGCATTGGTAGCATAGGAAGACTTGCATTGTTTCTTGGAAATACAGAAATACATAAACCAACAGGTTCAATTGGAAACCTTTCTTTTCGGATTTCGTAGCTGAATCCATATTGTTAACAGATTCTTATATCTTCACAATTACTGAATATAATTTATATCTCTTGATCAATTTTTTTTAGCAGGATGGAGTTGATATCCTGGCAGTTAATTATGCTTCCCCTAAAGCACGTCCGTGTCTTTGGCAACCGACTCTTGTAAGTGGGGATCAATCTTTTTCTTTCTAGGCTTGTTTGTTAACTGACGTTAGATAAACTGCAACATGATAAGCTATTTGTAAGAATGCAAGGTGAGGTGTCGGCACAGATGATATGAGTGCACGTGTGCCGTCTCTTTTGATATCAAGTGTGTAGTGGTGGATATTATCGTGCTAGTTTATACATTGATGCAGAGTGTTTGTATTGCCTCTGTTTTGATTTTTCTAAGTTAGAATTAGAAAATAATTGCATAGTCTTTACAACTGTCTGAAAGCAGATGCTTATTTGGTTCAATAATCAGTGCCTAGGAACTATTACTTGAATGCAATTGTGAGGTTTCTTGACAAATGTATTTTTCTTTATACAGGAATGGATGGTCAGATATCATATGATTTTCACGCACAGAGAAAGCTGCATGCTGAAAATTTAAATATCAGTTATTTAATCAAGTACTAAACTATACAGTTTTTTACATCCAACGGTCAAGACTACTGCTGACGTGCCCTTACATTTGTGTCACTATGCTAGCTTTCACCATTGTTGCGCTCTTTCTGAGTCGGGTTTTGGTGAGTCACTTGTCCACTATCTGATTCTCGGCTTTCATGTTTGATAGGTATGTTGAAACTAAACTGAAATGGAGCAGGCATGTCAAAACAGTGAACTTGAATTTGACATGTATCTCTCTTATGTTCCTCTGATTCTTACTTTCTGCTATTGTACTTTGGCATCATCTTGGCTTCTCCTCATGTATCACTTAAGAACTTAATGACAAAGGTTCGGGCATTTGTTGATAATTTCATGTGCTAATTGTTATGATTAATCATAAAATTGGGAATATATGTATTAAGGCATATACATTCTGCAAATCACAGTTTTGGGGGGGGGGGGGGGGGGGGGGGGGGGCGGGGTGAAGAAGAGAGAGAGAAATATTCATGGTAGGGAAACCTCTATCACCAGGTCATAATTTACATTGCAATGGAAAAGTGATCTTTATATGCATACAAGTAGACAACTCTGTGATGTCCTATATTGTATAAGAAGCTAGTCTGACTCTGAATGGCGCCTCTGGAACCTGAAAAAGTAGAAGAAGCAGCTAGTAGTCAGCTGTACTTTTATTATCTTTTGGATTTTTTTTTCTGCATCTCTTAGTCATTTCTATGCTCAAGTCAATCTGTATTTCATGTTGCATTTTGGGATTTTGTTCTTCATCGTATTACTATGGGGTTTGTATGTAACTTCTTTCTAGTTTGAAGAGTCTTGATCACAATATTTTGTATATCTTGTGTCTTTCTATCATTTACTATCACTTGTGTTGTGGTATAGCATCTCTTATTTATTTATTTATTTATTTTAAATCTTTTGTGTTTTACTTTGAGATATGCAAACTTGCAGGAACCTCTCAAGGAGTGAATAAGCTTAATATCTAAAATGATGTCAATTCATCATCCATTGAAGCATCTCCGGATTTTTTCAGGCCTAATGGTTCGCTGTATCTCAACCCAAGAAAATATATTGTCAAACCTTATTCTCTGCCACGACCCCTCCATGGAACAATCTTACATGCAATTGTCACAAAAATTCTATGAATCCATGAAAGCTTGTGCATCTCTAAGGTCGATCCCCATTGCCCGAAAACTCCATGGCCAACTCATTTCTGTAGGATTGGACTCTGCCATTTTCCTTCAGAACCATCTCTTGCATATGTATTCCCGTTGCAGCTTGATAGATGATGCTCGCCGGATTTTCTTCAGTATTCAACATCCTAATGTGTTTAGTTGGAATACAATGATTAGCGCGTTGGTAGACTTGGGTCACATGGGGGAGGCAGAGAAGTTGTTCAATGAAATGCCTGAGAGAGACTCCGTCTCTTGGACTACAATAATGTCTGGCCATTTTCATAATGGGCAACCTAAGGATGCAATTAAAGTGTTTGCTTCAATGGTATGGAATTGTGATAGTTTCTATGACCCATTTTCCTTCTCTTGCGTAATGAAGGCTTGTGGCAGTCTTGGTCACATTAAGTTGGCTCTTCAGTTGCATACTCTGGTGGAGAAATTAAATTTTAGAGGCAACATGGTTATTCAAAATTCTATAATTGACATGTACATCAAGTGTGGTGCACTGCGTTTGGCTGAGAGAATGTTTATGAGGATCCCTAATCCTAGTTTGTTTTGTTGGAACAGTATGATCTATGGCTGCTCTAAACTTTATGGGGTCAGAAGAGCTCTCCATATGTTCATTGAAATGCCTGAACGTGATTGTGTGTCTTGGAATACCATAATATCAATCTTTTCTCAGCATGGTTTTGGGGTTGAGAGTCTTAGTATGTTTGTTGAGATGTGGAACCATGGTTTTAGACCAAATGCTATGATATATGCTACTATACTTAGTGCATGTGCAAGTATACATGATCTTGAATGGGGTACCCATTTGCATGCTCGGATACTCCGTATGGAACCAAGTATGGATGTTTTTGCAGGTAGCGGGCTGATTGATATGTATGTGAAATGTGGACAGTTGCATCTTGCTAGGCAGGTGTTTGACAACATGACAGAACACAATGCAGTTTCTTGGACTTCCATGATCAGTGGAGCCATGCAGTTTGGGCTTGAAGATGAAGCTTTAGTACTGTTTAACCGAATGAGAAAATCTCCTATTGCCTTGGATGAGTTTACACTTGCAACAGTTCTTGGGGTTTGTTCAGGCCATGAGCATGCTAGGGTTGGGGAGCAGCTCCATGGGTATACAATCAAAGGTGGAATGATCTCCTCTATTCCTGTAGGGAATGCTCTTGTTACGATGTATGCAAAATGTGGAAACACTGATAAAGCCAGCCAAGCATTTGAGTTGATGCCTGCTAAAGATATAATATCATGGACAGCCATGATCACAGCATTCTCTCAAACTGGTAATGTTGAAAAATCCCGAGAGTATTTTGATAAAATGCCAGAGCGAAATGTCATAAGTTGGAACTCAATGTTAGGAACTTATTTCCAAAATGGTTTATGGGAAGAAGGCCTTAAATTGTATACTCTTATGCGAAGGGTAGGGGTTAACCTGGATTGGATCACACAAGTAACTTCAATCAGTGCCTGTGCTGATTTGGCAATATTGAAACTTGGGCTGCAGATTATAGCTCAAGCTGAAAAATTAGGATTTGGTTCTAATGTTTCAGTCATGAATAGCATTATTACTATGTATTCAAGATGTGGACGAATTCTAGAAGCGAAAAGAGTGTTTGATTCAATATGTGATAAAAATTTGATTTCTTGGAATGCAATTATGGCTGGATATGCTCAAAATGGACAAGGTAGGAAGGTGATTGAGGTTTTTGAGAATATGTTGAAAATGGACTGCGCACCTGATCATATAAGCTATGTATCTGTTCTATCAGGTTGTGGCCATTCAGGGCTCGTAACAGAGGGGAAACACTACTTCAGTTCTATGACTGAAGATTTTGGCATCAATCCTACATGTGAACATTTTGCTTGTATGGTAGATCTACTTGGTCGGGCTGGGTTACTGAAGGAGGCCAGGAATTTGATTGATGCAATGCCCTTTAAGCCAAATGCTGCTATTTGGGGAGCTCTTCTTGGTGCTTGCCGGCTTCATCGCGATTATAATTTAGCAGAATTTGCAGCAAGAAATTTGCTTGAATTAGATTTAGATGATTCTGGCAGTTATGTCCTTCTAGCTAATACATATTCAGATTGTGGACAACTAGAAGCTTTTGCAGATGTAAGAAAACAGATGAGAAAAAAAGGAATAGAGAAAAATCCTGGATGTAGCTGGATAGAGGTTAATAATAGGGTACACGTGTTCACTGTAGATGACACTAATCATCCACAAATCAAGGACGTTTATAGAATACTAGAGGAGATAGTCAAGAAGATAGAAGATACAGGATGCTATGTCAATCCAACTACTGCAGTTCGTTCTCAGTGCCATCACAGTGAAAAGCTTGCTGTTGCTTTTGGGTTGCTTAGCTTGCCTGCTTGGATGCCTATCTATGTAATGAAAAATCTTCGAGTTTGCCATGATTGTCACTTGGTAATCAAGCTGATCTCCCTTGTTACCTCAAGGGAACTTATTGTGCGGGATGGACACCGGTTTCATCATTTCAAGGATGGATGTTGTTCCTGTGGAGACTACTGGTGATATGGGGTATGGGATACATTCTCTTATTATTGTAGGCATGTTCTTTGTTACTACTGTAACCATATTTTGGTTATGGAAGGTCATGCTCACTTATTCCTTTGTTTTACTTTGTGCTACAAGTATGAGAAAAATAAATATATATAAAAGAATTTCTAGAATTTTAAGAGAATCACTTTCTTATCTGTATTTGTGCATTTATCTTAACATTCAGCCCCTTTCTGATCTTTTTGTATCCAGGATCTACAACCGGAGAACTCTGATAGAGTCAAGAACATGGTATCTATTTTAATGAGAGGCCCTATCTCTTCATACGTTTCTTGGCTTCTTGGAAGGCATGCTAGGCTCCCTGAATTGCTTTCTTTCCACTCCAGGTATTTGGATTCATTTTGGTTCAATTGTCATTTTGTAGTCTCTGAATCATGTGTACTGTTGCTGCAGTTTTACATTAATTTTTTGTAACTATTGAAACAATTACCCAGTACTATTTTCAAGGAAAATTGACATGGGTTTGTCAAATATTAATGCTTTACTTGTTTATTTGCATATATATGTTATTAGTGCCTAATGTATGTTTCAAAAATGTTACTATCCAGAATACATAAATGGACTAGTTGAAGCAGGTAAAGGGGGAGGTAAGATGCTATGTGCAGGCCTTTATTGAAGGCTGGCTCATGGGATGACTCCCTTCTTGCTGCTCTTACTACACTATCGGCAATGCAGCATGTGCTTGATGGACATGACAAAATTATTTATGCATTATTCAGGCCTCCGGGTCACCATGCCTACTCAAGCTAATGGCTACTACTTCCTTAACAATGCTGGTCTTTCTGTTCAATTGGCTTTATGTTCTGGCTGTGCAAAAGTTGCAGTGATAGACATTGATTTCCATTATGGCAATGGGACTGCTGAGGTTTTATCGATTTGATAAGGTTCTTACAACCTCACTTCATATGAATCACGGTTCTTGGGGTCCATCTCACCCACATAATGGCTCTATTAGTGAGCTTGTTGAAGGGGACGGATTTGGATATTATCTGAATCTTCCTTTGCCCAATGGGACAGGGAACTAAGGATATGTGTATGCTATGACCAATGTGGTTGTCCCGGCAGTCAGAAAGCTTTTAGCCTGAAATGATTGTTCTGGTCTGTAGCCAAGATTCAAGTGCTGTAAGTTTAGTCTTTCTGCTCACCTTTTATCTAACATTTTATCTCGATTAATTAAGGGGCATGTCTATATTTTTAAATCTTGCGTAATATTTACAATATGCATTGTATGAAAAGCTTCAATTTAAGCCATCTAGAATCAGTTTTATATGCCATTCTGCCTCATTCTGCTATAAATGACCATAATTATTATATGAACCATAGGCCAAATAACAGATTAGGATACAATCTTCATGGCTTATAGAATGTCTCTACTGCCTAATGTGGGAGCTTGTTACTCTGCAGAACTTACAGTTCAGATTAGAATAGAATACATTCATGTCTAATAGAACCAAAATTCTTCTTGTCTTTAGGTAGAGGCTTTTCATCATTTTCGGAAGAGTCATTTGTCTATGGTGTCCAATATTACTATATATGTATCATTAATCCTGCAAACAGTATGGAGTTCAAGTTTTTGTCTTGCTACCTCTTGAGATTAGTATAAGTGTACGATAAATTTGGAGTAGCTCATATCACTGCTTGTGCACAGTTGAATCCAAATGGAAGACAATGGAGGGTTATGGAGAGATTGCCTGAATAGTTTGTGGCCTGGTGGGTAGGCACTCTGGTGGACATTCTCTGATTGTCCAAGAAGGTGGATATCACATTACTCAGCCAATTGTCTTCATGCAACACTTAAGGTGTGCTCAACCTACCGATTCCTTTCTCGTTCAATCCCATTGCTTATCACCCTGAGGACTAGCGATTTTCTGTAGAAGGTATTGAATCCATTAGAAAGGTTCCAGAAAGATACTGCATCGTTTTTGAAAGGTGATTAATTTGAACCATATGATAGTAACTTGTCAAATTCTGTCTGATAGAGTAACGTTATTGCAAAGAAAAATAGAAGGCGTGGTTTACTTGGTTAAAATTGTTTTAAAGCAAACTTGCTATCGTCAAGGATCCTTGACAAAGATGAAAGTACTGCCTATTCTTGTGAATGCATTTGAACGTCTAAATTATATCATAGTTTGCCTTCCAAACACTAGCTAAGCAGATTATAGTGAGATAATAATCTTTTCTCATATTTCCTACCGAGTAATGTTTTTTTTTTTTTTTTATTGTAAACCTTCTTTGCTTCATATTTGTGATGGAGAATATCACAAATGGTTACTCAACTTTTACCTGTTTGATACTTTGATCACTTGTTTTTTAAATATATTACTTTAGTTATTCAACTTTAACTACGTTATTCACTTTAGTCAGTTTGTTACTTTTCCGTTGAAAAATAATTTTTTTTTTGCCATAATATCAAAGATATTTTCGTCCAACCATTCTTGAAAAATTGCGAAGTCTGAATTGGATTGGTTGAGAGGAGTGTCTAAAGCAAGATTTTGACGAAATTACCCTATAAAAATGCATATTTACAAAATATTATCTATCTAATTAAGATTTTGATGGATGATTTAACAAAGTGACTAAAGTAATTGATGACATAATAGTTGAGCAAGCAAAATGATATATTTGAAAATTAGTGTCGAATGAGTCATAATTGAGTGATTAGTTATGATATTCTTCCTATCCTATTTGTGAAGATCAATCTTTTCAGTTTTGAGATTTAGTATGTGTCATTCCAAGGCCGAACTCCACCATATGGAACCCAATGGTGGTATGTTGGTCACTAATCCTTATTATGTGTCATTCCAAGGCCGACCACAATCATAATACCACTAAGAGATTACAAGCAACGATGAATATTAATAACCTTAATTAAAATTAAGTATTCTGGCCATCAATATATCCAACAACGAGAGCAAGGTTGCGCAAGTAACTGAATCAGGTCGACTAAAATAGTCAACGATAACTCGGATAAGTGATTGGGTGAGAACCTTACCGCATTGCTACGAAAAAAATTACGAAAATAAATAAAATTCTTCCAAAAATAAATGAAAAAATTCTTATTTGCCTTTTGCGGCTCTTTTTCCCGTGTCGCCTTAAAATGAGGATTATGACTAAAACAGACACGGGCACCGGCAAGGCAGCGTCGCACTAATCCCCCTCCATGGCTGCTTCAACTGAGCGCGTAGATGTGTTCTGGGACTCGGGCATGCTGAACCATAACTCGGGCACCGGAGTATTCGACACTGGAATGGATCCTGGATTCCTTGACGTGTTAGAAAAGCACCCAGAGAACTCTGATAGAGTCAAGAACATGGTTTCTATTCTAAAGCGAGGCCCAATCTCTCCCTACATTGCTTGGCTTCCTGGAAGGCATGCCCTGCTTCCTGAATTGCTCTCTTTCCACTCTCCAGGTAATTGCTTCAGTTCATATATTATTGGGTTTTGTAGTCTCCAAATTCTGTCTTCTGTTGCATGAATTTTTACATTATGTTGTTTATTTCTTTTGAGTGAAACAAATTTGATATGAGTTTGTCAACTGTTTCATGTTTTGATTGCTTATTTGCATACATAAGTTATTAGTGCCTAATGTATGTTCCCCCCCATATGTAACTGTCCAGAGTACATTAATGAACTAGTTGAAGCAGATAAAAAGGGAGGTAAGATGCTATGTGCCGGGACTTTCTTGAACCCCGGCTCGTGGGATGCCTCCCTTCTTGCTGCCGGTACTACACTATCTGCAATGAAGCATGTGCTTGACGGAAATGGCAAAATTGCTTATGCATTGGTCAGGCCTCCGGGTCACCATGCTCAGCCTACTCGAGCTGATGGCTACTGCTTCCTTAACAATGCTGGTCTTGCTGTTCAGCTTGCTTTAGACTCTGGCTGTGCAAAGGTCGCGGTGATAGACATTGATGTTCATTATGGCAATGGGACTGCTGAGGGGTTTTATCGGTCTGATAAGGTTCTTACAACTTCCCTTCATATGAATCATGGTACTTGGGGTCCATCTCACCCACAGAATGGCTCTATTCATGAGCTCGGTGAAGGGGAGGGCTTCGGTTATAATTTGAATATACCTTTGCCCAATGGGACAGGGGACCGAGGATATGTGTATGCTATGAACGAGTTGGTTGCCCTGGCAGTCAGAAGGTTTGAGCCTGAAATGATAGTTTTGGTCGTTGGCCAAGATTCTAGTGCTGTAAGTTTAGTTTTTCTGCTCAACGTTTATTTAGTTGTTTGTTGTTTAAGGAGCATGTCTCGGTTTTAAGATTCTGTGTTTACTATTTTACAATATATATTGTATGAGAGAACTTCAATTTAATCGTAAGCCATCTAGATATACTATTGCACTATTATGCTTAGAATTTCACTGCTGTGTACTGTCAGAGCTTTTTTTTTGCAGAACTGACAGCTCAGATTTGAATAGGAAAATTTGAGTCTAGCAGAACCAAAATTGTCAATGTCTTTAGGTAGAGACTTTTCATCATTTCCGGAATAGTCATTTGCCTATACTAATTAATTTCTTTATATAGCAGTAGTCCTGAATAAAGTGTGGAATTCTAGTTTTTCTCTTGCTACCTCCGAAGAAATTTACTATTAGTGTACAAAAAATTTAAGTAGCTTATAGATATCACTGCTCGTACAGTTTGATCCAAATGGAAGGCAATGTTTGACAATGGAGGGTTATCGAGAGATTGGCAAGATAGTTCGTAGCCTGGTCAATAGGCACTGTGGTGGACGTCTTCTGATTGTCCAAGAAGGTGGATATCACATTACATACTCAGCCTATTGTCTTCATGCAACACTTGAAGGTGTGCTCAACCGACCAATTCCTTTGTTATCCGATCCCATTGCTTATTACCCTGAGGACGAGCGATTATCTGTAGAACGTATTGAATCCATTAAAAGGTTCCAGAAAGATACTGTACTGTTTTTGAAAGGTAATTAATTTGTTCTGTATTGTGGTACCTTGTACCATTCTGTCTATGATATAGTAATCTTATTGCAAAAAACTAGTGTGGTTTACTTTGTTCTATTTGTATGATAAAAAACTTGTTTCTTTACATTATTGTTTCTGTATGAATATCCCCCAGTAAGGGGTGAAAATAGTGTTGTCTTGGCCTGTTCCCATGAATTCAAATACTAGCTACTCAGATCATAGTAAGAAAATAAGTTTTTGTCATCTTTTCTCATATTTCATACTTGGTAAAAGTTGGCAAAAGCTTTCTGTCTCGTGTGATTTATGATTAATGGCATAGATTACACACACATATTCGTTATTATTTATGGACTTCTGTTTCTCGTTTTCATTCTAGTTAAGATTTTATAGAAAGTGTTGTGTTTGTGTTATGCTAACCCTTTAGATTGCGTAATCTCAAAAAATATATGTGCTTTAAATTCCTACAGGCTACAGCCATATTTGTTCCGTGAACAGTATGTTTCTATTATTTTGCTGATATTGTTTGATCTCAGTTTACAGATGTTGTTCGTTACTTTGTTATATATTCTCTTTTCATCAAAAAGGAAACTTCATTTATAGACTCGGAATTGGTACATAGAAGGGATCTTAACTTGTGGCCTAATCACAAACTTCGTGTGTGGTGGAAAATCACGTGGTAAAAATTCCCATGTTGATGAGTCGGTGACTGACCTCATCTCAGAGATTTCATTTACCTAGGTGCATGACTAGCCAAAACCTTTTGCTTCATATTTTTGAAGATCATCAACCTTGTAGAGAATCCGTCTTTTGTGATTTGGAGAGCATCATTCTAAGATCAAACATTTAAACCTATCTCCACAACCTCTCCACCATCGAATTCCTTGCTTTAACAGACAAACCAGATGTAGACATATAAGAATTGCCGGACTCTTGCAGACCCACAGATAATCTAATGTTCATTAAGCAACAGCTACTGAACATGATCAGAAATGGACAGCTCCGGAAACAAAGACCCAGATACAGAAACTGAAAATGGAAAAGTGAGGAGGTGAATGTATTATGCGGGAACTTGTTGAGTTGCTATGAAGGTGGAGAATGGGGAAGGGTGAAAATGGGAGGAAGGACAGGTAATTTTCCTTTATATACGCGCGCGCGCAGATATATATATATATATATATATATATATATAGTGCTTCTTTACTGCGGACGTCCGCAGTTTTTCTTAGGTACGGATTTTAGGTTTTGATCCACTTTTCGATCATATTTTCACATCCTAACCGTTCAGTATTTAGGTCCTAATGTATCGATCACATCTGTAAAATTTTAGCCAAATTGGTGATCGTTAAGGCATCTAAAACTGCAATTTACAACAATGTACACGAACGGTTCCGGTTCGACAGATTCGGTTCATTCGTGTAAATTGCAGTTTTGGATGCCTTAATGATCACCAATTTGAATGAAATTTTGCAAAGATGATCTATACATTAGGACCTAAAAACTGAACAGTTAAGATGTGAAAATATGATCGAAAACTCGGTCAAAACTGGAAATCCGTACCTTTTTTCTTGTTAGGAATCTAAACTCACAGAAGCAGAATATTAACTCAACTATGGCTGAATAACCCCCTTATTGAATAACAAACGAGCTGGCTTAAATAGCCATTACAAAACAGGAATTCAAAGTTGCAAAAACACGTCTCAAAATCCCTGAGATCGTGCTAAAGACTCGGGCTAACCAAAACAAACTCGACTGACTCTCTAACTCTCCTAAAACATAGGAGTTTATTTTGACTAAGTAAAACAGTCCTAAACCAACAATAACACATCTCAACAATCCTTCCCCTAAATTGGAACTGCTGAAAGCAGTTCAGTTTACTTCCTTCTTGTCCAGAACTCCAAGCATCCCTCGAAGTCTTTCAAAGGCTTCCAGCTTTAGAGGCTTTGTCAATATGTCTGCTAGCTGCTCACTGCTTCCACAGAACTCGAGTTTCACAACACCATTCTTTGTTAGATCTCGAATGAAATGAAATCTTACATGGATGTGTTTGCTACGACCATGAAAAACCGGATTCTTGGCTAATTTAATCGTTGAAGTATTGTCACAAAATAAAGTAACACACTTACACTTATCATAACCAAGACTAGTAAGAACTCTTTGCATCCACACACACTGGCAAGCACAAGCTGCAGCAGCCACATACTCCGCTTCTGTAGTTGACAAAGTTACAATAGGTTGCTTCCGTGACGACCAAGAAACTGCTCCAGCACTCAACATAAACACAAAACCAGTTGTGCTTCGAGAATCATCGATATTCCCAGCATAATCACTATCACAAAAACCCACCAAGTCATCAAGCACTTCTCTTTTATAGTATATCCCCATATCAACAGTCCCTCTGAGATATCGTAGAACTCTTTTTGCTGCTGCCCAATGTGCTTCTCTAGGATGAGCCATGAACCGACTGATGAGACAAACCACATACATAAGATCCGGTCTAGTGGCAGTCAAATACATGAGGCTGCCAATGAGTTGCTTGTATCGGGTTCCATCAACCTCAGCTCCACCTCCTTCCTTTGACAACTTTGAACCAGGCACAATTGGATTTCTCACCGAATTACTATCTGCCATTTCAAACCTGTCAAGTACTTCCTTGGCATACTTACTTTGGCACAAATGTATACCTTTCTTGCTTTGCCTCACCTCTACTCCCAAGAAATATTTCATCTCCCCCAAATCAGTCATCTCAAACTCACTCATCATGGAACTTTTAAATTCTTCAATCAAAACTCCATCATTGCTGGTAAAAATAAGATCATCAACGTAGAGACTAACAATCAGAATTTTACCTTCTTTCGTAACCTTCACGAACAGTGTGTGTTCATAGCTGCATTTTTCAAAACCTGCCTTGATAAAGTATCCTTCAATTCTACTGAACCAAGCCCTCGGCGCCTGCTTTAGACCATACAACGCCTTTTTTAACTTGTAAACCTTCTGTTCTTCTCCTTTCTTTATGTAGCCAAGGGGCTGATCCACAAACACCAACTCACTTAATTCGCCATGCAAGAACGCGCTTTTGACGTCAAGCTGAAATACGGTCCAACCCTTTTGAGCAGCCAAAACTATCACCATTCTTATTGTATCCCAACGAGCCACAGGAGCATAGACTTCATTGTAGTCGATGCCATGTTCTTGGGCATAACCCTTAGCTACTAGGCGCGCTTTACACTTGTCAAGCTTCCCCCTTTCATTGAACTTAGTCTTAAACACCCACTTCACCCCAATTTTCTTTGCCCCTGTAGGTAGATCAACAAGTTCCCATGTATTATTCTTGACTATAGATTCTATCTCCAGGTCCATTGCCTTTCTCCATTTGGCACTCTTAGCTGCTTCCTCATAACTCGTAGGATCTTCATTAGAAATAAATAAAGCCAAGTTTTCAAGGCCTTCAGCTAAATTCTCCACATCTTCTTCCTCTGAGAGTCCTTCCTCGCTTTCATAATCCACCATCCAAACTGGAGTTCTTCTGTTCCTCACTTCTCGGACTGGTTCTTCTGGTGGACTTGAAGTGAGTTCATCTGATGAGCCCCCAGTGGTTGCTATTCCTTCGTTACTAACAGCAACCATTTCTTCTTGTGTCTCATCTGCCTCACTGTCATTTTCGATTTCTTCATCATCTCCCCATGTCAACACATCAAGCACTACTTCTTCTTCACCTCTTCCCCAGTCCCAACTCTTGTTTTCCTCAAATACAACATCCCTACTGGTCACAACTCGGTTCTTAATTGGATCGAAAAGTCTGTAGGCCTTTGACTCTTCGCTGACTCCCAGTAACACAGCTTTACAACTCTTGTCTTCAAGTTTCGTTCTCCTGGCATCCGGAATATGCACATGACAAATGCAACCAAAAACCCTAAAATAATCAACATTAGGTCTCAAGCCACTCCAACATTCTTCAGGAGTTTTCTCCCTCACAGCTACGGTAGGACTTCGATTCAAGATGTGCACAGCCCACCTTGCTGCCTCAAGCCAAAACGCCTTTGGCATTTTCTTTTCTGTTAACAAACACCTCACCATGTTCATAATGGTACGGTTCTTCCGCTCTGCTACTCCGTTTTGCTGGGGTGTGTAGGCAGCTGTGAGCTGTCTCTTAATGCCATGACTTGCACAAAATTCGTTGAAATCATTTGAGGTGAATTCACCACCTCTATCTGTTCTAAGACAACGAATATAACATCCTAACTCCTTTTCCACCATACTCTTGAACACTTTGAACATTAAAAAGGCTTCACACTTTTCAGTAAGGAAATAAACCCAAATCTTTCTACTATGATCATCAATGAGACTCATTATGTACCTTTTCCCACCATTTGAAATAGGTGTTATTGGGCCACACAGATCAGCATGCACGAGCTGAAGTCTTTCTGAGGCTCTCCACCGACTCTTTCTCGGAATAGCATCTCGATGTTGTTTACCAACCATGCAGCTTGAGCACACTTTGCTAGCAGTTTTGAGTTGAGGTAGTCCATCTACTAGTTTCTTGTATTGCAAGGTTCGAAGATTTTTGTAGCTCAGATGACCGAATCTTTGGTGCCATAGATCCACAATGTCTTCAGTTTCAGCGTTGAGGCAGGCTGACTGTTGGTCTGCTACAAGTGCAAGTACCACAAACATTCGATTAGTTGTCATCTTTGTTTCCATGATAAGGCCTCGTCTCTTGTGATAAACCTTGCAAATTCCATCTCGGATCAAAATGGCTAGACCCTTCTCCTGTAATTGTCCGATGCTGAATAGATTGTTTGTCAGATCAGGAATGTAATACACATCGGACACCACTTGCTTCACATCTCCAATTTGCAACCTCACACTCCCTTTTCCCATAACAGGCATTCTCATACTATTTCCAAGCTTAACTGAGTGTCTAAAGCTCTCATCTAACTCAGTAAACCATTGTTTATTCCCTGTCATATGGTTGCTACAACCAGAGTCAAGAAACCACACACCTTCTCGACTTGCATTGTTGCTTTCGACGTAGGCCATTAGAAGCAGTTCTTCTTCTACATCTAGCTCGGCATAGTTGGCTGCTTTCTCCCATTTAGGACACTCGTACTGAAAATGCCCTAATTGATGGCATTTGAAACACTCGATCATTGCCTTGTTAAAGGCTCTACCTCTGCCTCTTCCCCTTGCTGCACTTCTGCCTCTCATAATTCCCCGTCCTCTCCCTCGATTGCCAGCTTCATATGAGATTTTAAGTGCTTGCTCATCACCTCCATCTTTTCGAAACTTTTGTTCATGTACCAACAAGGAACTTCGTAATTCATCAACTGAGAGTCCATTGATATCCTTAGACTCTTCTATCGAGCAGACTATGTAGTTGAACCTCTCCGTGAGCGTTCTCAAGATCTTTTCAACTATCTTGACATCTGGCATGTCTTCTCCGTAGTTTCTCATCTCATTGGCTACTGTCATTACCCTACCAATGTAATCATCTACTGTTTCTCCCAGCTTCATCTCCAAGACTTCAAAATTCCTACGAAGAATCTGAAGTTGTGCTCTCTGAACCCTAGCATTTCCCTGATATCTGACCTTCATGCAGTCCCATATCTGCTTGGATGTTTCCCTCTGTTGCAGGGTCTTTAGTACACTCTTGTCAATGGACTAAAGTAGATAATTCTTCACCTTCAGATCCTTTAGCTTCAACTCATCTAGAGTTTTTCTCTGACCCGCTGTCACGGCTTCTCCTTCAGCTGGTTCTCTGTACCCCGTCTCTATTAGGTTCCAGTACTCCTTGGACCTTAAGAGATTCTCCATGAGCAAGCTCCAATATTCATAGTCTCCATCAAACTTGGGAATACTCAACAAGTTCTGCCCTTCGTTGGACATCTCTTTCTACACTCACAGTGTTCCTCTCCTCTCAATTTCAGGCCCCTTTCGGGCTCTGATACCACTGTTAGGAATCTAAACTCACAGAAGCAGAATATTAACTCAACTATGGCTGAATAACCCCCTTATTGAATAACAAACGAGCTGGCTTAAATAGCCATTACAAAACAGGAATTCAAAGTTGCAAAAACACGTCTCAAAATCCCTGAGATCGTGCTAAAGACTCGGGCTAACCAAAACAAACTCGACTGACTCTCTAACTCTCCTAAAACATAGGAGTTTATTTTGACTAAGTAAAACAGTCCTAAACCAACAATAACACATCTCAACATTTCTTAGGAGCGGATATTCGCACCTGAGCAAAGTTATATATATATATATATATATATATATATATATATTTAAAGGTGATAATTTGTAAATGTATTAATTTATCTCTGCGACTGGTATCCTTGTCTCAGAATCTATAAAGGAAGACTAGATTGGTAATAGGAATTGGATTGCATAACTGCAGTAGACTAGGATAAATTTGAGACTGAAATGATAGTTCTGGTCATTGGCCAAGATTCAAATCCCATAAGTTAAAGTCTTTCTGCTCAACCATATTTAGATGTTTATCTCCATTGTTTTAGTAGCATACCAGCATGTCTAGTTTATAATCTTCCATAATGGGTACTCTGTGAAAGAACTTAAAGTTAATCCTGAGGCATCTAAAACTACAGGCCAAAAAAAAAAATTTAGGTTATGAACTTGACGGCTTATAGTATGACGTCTCTACTATCGGCTGTAAGAGCTTGTTCTCAGCAGCACTTACTGTCAGATCTTGATTAGAATAGAAAACATTCGTGACTTACAACCAAAATAATCGTCTTTAGGTAAACTTTTCATTGTTTTAAATGTCATTGACTATAGTAATTAACGCTGAAAACAGTATCGAGTTGCAAGTTGTTTCTGTGCTACCTCTGAAGAAATTTACTATTAGTGACTTGGTGTAGAAAAGATTTTGAGTAGCTCACAGATATCACTATAGGCAAATGGAAGGCAATATTTGACAATGGATGTTATTGAGACTCAAGAGTTGGCCGAATAGTTTTTACTTACCCTGGTCGATAGGCTAGTGGATGTTTGCTGATTGTTCAAGACGGTGAATATCGCATTACGTACTCGGCGTGTTGTCTTCGTGCATCATTTAAGGTCTGCTCACCCTACTGATCCTTTGCTATCCCTGTTAGAAATAGGGATTGTAAGAGGCGGATCAATCCTTAATAAATAAAAGCTGTCGTAAATGAATATATTTATGCACGATAAGGATTCCAAATGATGGTGCAATGTGCAATCCTCAAAAAACAACACGTAAATATATATCTTAAGTATATCAGCGAATCAAAATATCGACTCGTATGTGATTTCTGATATATCTATGAACAAATTGAAAGAATATCAAGAAAAAAGAAGTCGAATTCACCGACTTAAATTATAAGAGGCTTGCTTTAGTGCAATGTCCTAAGACAGAAGTAAATCCCTACACACTTGTTGTAGATCTTCATTGACGTCTACTCTGCAACTCTCAATCCAAGGCTTGTAGTGTCGCCTTATATTCTATCGTGAACATCAATCTATATTCTCTCTCAAAAGATTTGATGAAAAATGAGTCTCAAAACTGATGATATGGGAATTGGTCTTTGTCAATCTTTTATAGAGTTCGGATTGAATAGTTGTATGAGGGGTTGCAACTACTCAATTTGAATTCAAAACGTACAAAATGTGTTCTTTGCACAATCGCTATCATATTTATCTGAAATAAAAAGAAATACGTCTTTCAGTAGACCCGAAGCTTAGTCTTTGATCACAAAGTTCCAAGAATCCAGTCCCATTGCTTCTAATTACCCTGAGGGCGAGGGGTTGGCTGTTGAAGGGATTGAATCCTTTAAAGTTTAAAGGTTTCAGAAAGATACTGTACCTTTTTTGAAAGGAGTTTAATTTGGACCCTATTATAGTAGCTTGTAGAATTCTATTTATAATATAGTAATGTTATTGCAAAGTACTTGCTTATATGAAAGTAAACTTGCTGCTTTGCTTTATTGTTTATGTATGAACATCCCTTAATAAGATGAAAGTTCTTATGTCTTGTTCTATCCCTGCGAATGCGTTTGAACCGCTATGCCTTCCAAATAGTAGCTAGGCACATGTTATTTTATGATTAGGATTATGACGGACCTAGCCGTCTCAGCTAAGGTTTCTCAGTGTACTCTTACATCGACAAAAATTCCAAAACCTCATTTTTCTCAACCAATTTTCACACTCTTTCAATGGTTGAAGAGGTGGATTGAGACATTCTGATTCGACACTAGTTTCGCTGGGGGCAGCAAGGGGTACTGCATTTCAAGATGGCCAATGGTATATGGTAGGCCGTCTGTTGGTACTGAAGGCAAAGTTGTCGGGATTTAAAGGCACAATCTCCACCATCTAGCATATCAGATCAGGGCTTACCATTCAGGATGCGGGGAAGCGTTCTGTCTTCTAGTTCGAGAGCAAGGCCGTGCGCAACAGGATTCTGCATGGGGGACTGTGGTTTTATCGGAACAAATGCTTGTGGAGGGGGAGTACGACGGCCTCGGTCCCATGGAGGATGTGCCGCTGAATTTGATGGAAAACTCGGTTGCCGTAAAAGGGCTACCTTTTGCTCTGAGGAACAAAGTGGCACCCTCCATGGTGGGCTCTTCTCTAGGGAATGTAATCCGGTTTAATTTGAAGGCATTGAAGAGAAAAGAAGAAGAACAGCGAATCAAAATTGAGTTCGATGTTCGTCGTCGGATTAGAAACTGGGAGGTTTTTTGAGTTCTCATCTATTGTGAAACCGGAGCTAGATTTCATCTATGAAAAGGTGAAGGGTTTTTGTCGTGATTGTGGGTTGTTCGTTCATGATGCTCTAGGTTATGACAAGCTTCTGATCAAGGAGAAGGAGGAGATTCAGGCTACGCCACCGGCGGCCTGGCTGGCCTGTCTCTGATCTCGGGGGTGGAAGCTGGATCTAACCCCTCTGATGTGTCTGGCAAGGTTTTGGGGATGGGTACCATGCCAGATCATAGCTGCAATGCCCTGGTTATTGTTAGGTAGGCTTCGGGTTTTTTTGGTGGTATTGTAGGTCTCTTTGTTGAGAAGGGACGCCAAGCGGTGGTAGTTTCACAAGGGATGTTGGGTTCCAAGAATATGGGAAGCCCCATAATCTTGGAACATGTCCTGGCTGATATCAAAGCAGCGGGGTGCTTGAACGCTCATGTACCTCTTCCATTCATCTCAGACAAGGTAAGCTCAAAGTCTTTGGCTATGATCCTTGCATTGACGCGTTTGGAAAGGTAGCTGCTAGGGTGGATATTTCTCCTCCATTCAAGTGGCTCTAGTTGGAAAAAAAAATGTGAACAATTTGGATTAGTTTGGGAAGAAGTATTTAGCTTTTTCTGACTCGATGCTTCAAGTGGAGAGAATGTCTCCTTGGTTCTGCAGCATAAGAATGGTAACTGATGGTTTCGCCAAAAAATAAGAAGATTGGGCGACCCAAGAGAAGCAAGAACAGAATTAAAGTTGCAGATGAGTTAGAAGTGAAAAATCTTAGAAAGTATAAGCGCTAGGGAAAATTTTTGAAGAATGATTCAAACTTTTGAATCATATAATGTTGAAACTGCTGGTAAGAGTGAGACTGTGCAGATGGTGGCTAGCGAGGCTGTGCACATGGCAGAGTATTCTGCTACAAAGGGTAATGTGGAAGGTGATGTGTCACCTGCTACTGCTAGTTTAATTTAATTTTTGTTTGGGTTGCAAAAACAGAGCCTTAGTTAAATCCATTTTATGTCTGCTTCGAGGTTTCGTAGTTTTTGTTAAAATAAAGGTGCGTGGACTTCCTAAAAGGTGGGTGTATTGGGGACTTTTTGGGTTTTTATTCTTCTAGAATATGGATTTCAGAAGGTTTTGAGGAACGATTATTTCTGTTGACTCATAGGGGTGTTTCGTTTTTGTATTGCTTACTGAACTTAATGAAAGGACTGACCTATTTCGATCAAAATAAAAACAGCAGCTAAGCAGATCATAATGAGAAAATACCAAGTAAGAGCAACTCCAACAGCTTCCCCATATTTTGATTTTTCTCCATTTTAGGGAAAAATGAGCATCTTTTGCTCCAACAGATTCCCTATAACTATCTCTATTTTCAGAAAAGTGAGGAAAGAGAAAACCAAATTCCCTATATTTACAGCAATCTCTAAAATTTTAAGGAAGAATATGGAGATTTTAGAAAAAAAAAATAGAGAATCTGTTGGAGCTGGAGAAGAAAAAAATGCTAAAACTTTAACTTTTGCTTCCCAATTATACAGAAATTATAAGGAAACTGTTAGAGTTGCTCTAAAAATTAGCATAAATTGTCTGTCACTGTGATTTATAATTAATGGCTTATATTCATGATTGCAGACTTGTGAATCTTTTTTTTTCACTAGTTTTTGACGATCATACATAGATCAAATTTTTGTCAAATCAAGAGCAACATATATCAAGAAGGATCTGGATGCTTTCTTAGCTTACTCTCCATTCTTGTTTGTCTGTGACTTTTTATTTCAACTATTGATTTCAAAATAATGATTCCTAATGATCCACGTAAGTTATTTTTTAAGGGCTCATTTTTTGGCCTTCGAATACTAACGACGTGGATCATTAGGAAATTAGGAATCCTTAAGAGTTATTTGCTAACGTGGATCGTTAGGAACCATTAGATTTTGAAATCAATGGTTGAAATAAAAGTTAAGGACAAACAAGGATGGAGAGTACTCAAGGAGAGGATTCGTATCGAGAATCTAAACCTGGCGAATCATTTCCTGAAAAAAAAAAAAACATTTATGTTCAAGGAAATCCAGATTATGTGTCTGGCCCAAACTCTAGGTTACTTGACCTAGTGGTAATAGGGTTATAGAAGGATTTAGAATCCTATTCAATGTAGAATTACTTTTCTTGTATGATTTAAATTCTATGCATTGTAATCCTCTATATAAAGAGGCTTCTATTATCAATGAGAATACATAGCGAATTTCTCACAATTTCTGATTCCCTAAAACACGTTATCAGCACGAAGCACTAACCTTGAAAACCCTAATTTCGTAACCTTCAAAATCCTGCAACCACCACCCCACATATTGTAGCCCTAGTCCTAAGGGGCCCAGAACCGGCGGCGGAACCACCAGAATCGGTCGGAATCGACCTGAACCGGTCATCGGAAAAACTGAACTGGCCTTTGCACCTGCGGAGCCCTGTGCCTGCCCTCCGTAGATCTGCCGAGAACCCTGCGCGCACCTGCCGAGAGCCCTGCGCGCACCTGCCGAGAGCTTTGCTCTCACGCCCCGAATTTTAGAATAAAAATTCAAAATCCGAAACATGAAATTACTACAAACTCAAAATAATCATCCTGAAAATTTATTTTCTTAACATCCTCACCACACGAAATAAAATCAAACCGAATTTAGTCTCGATTAATTATTACAACTCAAATCCAAAATGAACTGTAAAGCTCTAAATGAGCATACACACCTCACAACTAAATGAAATAACAAACTGCTGTAACACCTAAGCAGGTCGGTCACCTCCCTAGTTATCCTGACCTGTAGGAATATCAGCTACACCATTTGAATAGTGTACCGGGATTGCAACAACACAAAACCCGATAAGCTTATGAAAGCTCGTATGAGTAAAAGGAAAGAACTATTGTTTAATTTAATTCATAATTATTCCCACACACAACAACACTAAACAATTTCCACATCCACAAGTACTAACAATCTTAATCAACACCAATTCAATACATCAAGACAACCCCAACTCACATCTTTCTTCACAACCCTCAATATCGTATTTACAAAAAAATACGGTACTTGACAGACTAGAGCTCTAACTGAATCGTAGCCCGTCACCTGGCCTAGGTTATGGCATCCGACATATTTATCATTATCGTATTTCATCAATATGTGTACCTATATACATATTTAGAACGTCCGATAATTCCATATACTCAACCAATCGTATCCCATCATCCACCCAGGATTAGAGCGTCCGATTACCCTACACCGGTCACTACGTCGACCCTAAACCCATAAATGAGCACAACATATCATATCACATACTGAAATCAATCCAACCAAGATACACCATATTATTATGGAATTACACAATTGAAATATAATCAATTCATCAATTCTACTCAATCATATCATCACTCAACAATCCACTCATCAATATATATTTTCCACGTAAATATATATATATATATATATATATACGTAATCATCCACTCAGGAATGACCATTAACACCATCTATAGTTCACACAAGAAAATTATGAAATTCATTTATATAATTAAAATTCATTTTACTTACCTATGGACCGTGGTGATTCAAGTCCATGAAATTTTAAAACAAATATTTAATCCGCAAATATTTTTCACACAATTACTAAAAATAAATAAATTTAAAAGGCTCGGTTCGTAATATGAACCACGTGAGTTTTACTCACCTCGAAATTCCCGCTGCGTCTTCAATATAATTATAAATAACGCCAAAATAGTCCACTCAAATAAAATCCGTCAATCACCTAATCAAATGTGATTCGAATTTAGCCAACAATTTCAACATAAATTAACTACCATTTAACGGCCGGATTCTAATTTACATTAAAATCCGACGAGCGGTTTCTCACGAATCGCTCCCCTAATTACCGTTTTGCACATATACGAAGATCCAACGGTCGGATCTTCGCCCATGACCACACAAAGCCTCTGGGACAGTCATATGATCATCATAACAAATTTACAAGTTCAACCGACGGTCCTAGTTTAACAGATCAAAAATCTAACGATCGAAATCGATCAAAATCACAAAATTCATAACAAATTCATACGATATCCGAAAAATGCGTATAATATGCCGAAATGATCGTATTGAAACATAGAATCATAAAATAGACAGAAACCAAATTTTAGACCTCCGGAGGTGGCCGGAAAGGGCAGCCGGAGTTAGGGATAGAGCCGCCACCGACCACCGCCAATGGTGTCGGGGCCGAGCTTGTCCCCTTCGTTTCATCATTCTGAGCAACTTTCATAACTTACACAAGACGAAAAAATGACGGGAAGGGATTGAAAAGTACCAATTACAGTCGGCGGCCGGAAAAATTCCAGAAACTGACGAGCTTGAAAACCGACGTGAAAACTGCAACCTCAGGCCTCGATCCCTTCTGGAAACTTGTTCAGAACTTCCTTGTGAACTCAACAAGCCAAGAATCACAAGAAACGATCGTGTATAGCTCGAGATATCTTGATCGAAAGTTTGGTTGTTTCGATCCGTACGGGTCGAGCTCCAACGAACGTGAAAACGTTCGACCCAGTTCCGGTCCTTCTTGGTGCTTGTAGAGGAAGTTGAGGCGAGCTCAATGAGCCAAGAATCAAGTGAAATGGTGGTGTGTAGCTCGAGATATCAAGATCGAACCGAAAACGACCCTTTTCGGTTCGGGCCGTGCCGCCGCCTCTACAGGCCGTGTCGCGGCCCAAGGCCGCCTCTGGCAGCTGCGCAAGGTTGAGATGAAGCTCTTGGAGGAGGTTTGAGGTCGTGGGGTGGCCGGACGAGCTGGAGATGGCTTTCCCTGTTTTGCTTCCGTTTCGGCCGAGAGGAGGAGGCGACGCAAGAGAGAGAGAGAGAGAGAGAGCACAGTGCTTTCCAAAAACAGAAATGGAGGCCGGACCAAAATGGAAACTTGTCAAAAAAATTCTAGGATTTTATCTATATATACCCGTTTTCAGAAAAGCTTCTAAATTCGATAACTAATTCAGAAAAAATCCGATCTTCGTGTTCTGCACGTGTACGGACTCGTATCGACGAGCTCTACAACTTTCATGAAGGAAGTTTCTCCAAATTTTGTACGTAGAAAAAGTCGATTTCTCAAACCGAGAATTTCGAGCTTTTCGTTAAAAAAAATCGTTTCGAAACTTCGATAAATGTAAAAGTGAATTATTATCGAACAATTATCGTGAAATCGCATAATAATCGTTCAACACAATTACTTGACTTTAAAATGAAAATTGCGGGTATTACATCTGCACACCTGTCGACAGCCTTCTACACACATGTCGACACCTGCGCGCAGCCCCTGCAAGCCCTCGCCCACACCTGCCGACAACCTTCCGCACACCTGTCGACACTTGCGCACAGCCCCTGCAAGCCCTCGCCCACACCTGCCGAGCACCCCTGCAGCAGTCCTGCACGAGCCCTGCAGCAGCCCTGCACAAACCCTGCAAACCTCCTCAACTGCCCTCCACCGCCCTGCCTAGCTCTGGCCACCACCTCCAGCCACCAATTTCCGACCACTTTTCCGGTGACCTCCGGCGACCTTTTTCCGGCCATCTTCAAAAACTTTTCCGGTCAAGATTTCCGGCTATTTTTTAAGGTAAACTTTACTAAAATTTCCCGTTTTTGAAGTTTTCAATTTCTTCTATCCCTAATTTCTTGGAAGCGACTATGCTAAAAAATTCTTACTGTTTTCGTGGTAGCCGTTTATGCTTCGAAACTAACCCTAATCTTGTGTTGTTTTTCTGGATGAGTTACCTGAATAAGTTGAACGTTGTTCCACTAGAGACAACTGGCGCAGGATACCATAGGTGGGTCTGAGATGTGCGCCAACATCTTAAGGCTGATGGACTTCTGGAAACCATCCAAGTGCCTAGTCAGAACGTGCTTTCTATAGAGTAAATTTGTGCTTTCGAACCAAATAAAGCCAAGGCCATAATTCTCATGACAAGGCACATGAATGATGTTCTCCAAAGTGAATACCTCAATGAGGAAGACCCCAGAAAACTATAGGTGGAACTTGAGTAGTGATTTGACAACTTTCGTGACTCCTTGCTTCCTGATTTAGAAGTGAGATGGCATAGCCTACGCTTCTGTGACTTCAAGTCCGTACTTGATTATAACTCGGAAGCCCTTCGTATCAAGTCCTTGATGGAGTTCTATGGACAAACCATAACTGATATGATGTTGATCGAGAAGACTCTCTCTACCTTCCCCATCTCTGCCCTGATGATTTCGAAGAATTATCGGATTGATGTGAATGCAGGACGTATCACAAGGTTTCATGAGCTCATTGGCGCCATGAACGTAGCTGAGAAGCATGACAATATCCTTGTGAAGAACTATAATGCTAGACCTGTGGGAACTAAGTCTATTCCGGAGTTTAATTATAGTCGCGCCCCCAAGGGAGGACGTAAGGAGTGAAACCCTAGGAATAGGGACAATTCTGGACTTTTTGGTCCATATTCTCGCCCTAAAGAGGAAGGAAATCACCAAGATAGGCATGCACGGAACCGTGGAGGTCAACGTGTGAAGAGAGAGAGAGAGGCGGAGCCTCCGGCCATGGTGGTGACACCACCAAGAACAATGGCCGTCCAACTCATGCATCAAATGCACCTCGATCAAGGGAGCCTGACCATAAAGATGTTTGTCTTCGATGTGGATCAAGTGGACATTGGGCAAAGAAGTGTAGTGCATCCCAGAATGTTGTATCGTGAAGCAAGGGAGGCCAACTACATGGAACAAGAAGATCAAGATCTCGATCTCGATCTAAGGGTGGAAGACTACAAAGATCAAGACCGAGAAACTAGCGATTTCGATTAAATCTTTTTATTTTCCAAGAGATGTAGGAAATTGCCATATTATTTGTAGTAGATGCCAATGGTTTAATCTTTCTTCGAAGTAGGCGTACTCCTTATAAATGTGATGTCTAGGAAGGTTTTGAGATGAGTGGTACTTAAGCGAGCTTTGCTCCACCGACATCTCTCTACTCACCTGGTCACATTTGCATTGAAATTACCGAAAGAAGTTAGAAGACTGCTATTGTTTGCATTAGCTAGTTTCTCTTTGGATTAGATCTTCTTTGATTAAATAAACGATGATGTAATTCTGTTTGGCTTATCAATAAAAGTTGAGTTCTTTTCTTTATGACTCCTTTTTAATTATGAGCTTCTCTTTTAGGAATGGATGAACTACAATGTCTCGCGGATAGTGCGACTACGCACACCATTCTATGACGTAGGCAATTATTCTTAGAGATGTTGCCTACATATTCCACTGTGACTATGGTGGCTGGGTCATCAGGTTTAGTTCAAGGACATGGAATGACCCAATTCCTTTTGCCAAATGGCACCTTGATTAAAGTCACTGAAGCTCTCTACTCTCCTAAGGCAAATCAAACCTTATTGAGCTTTAAAGATATAAGAGCCAACGGATTCCATGCGGAAACGCATAATGAGAACGTAATAGAATTCCTTTGCATTACCTCTAATGATTGCGGCAGAAAGCGCATCTTAGAGAAGCTTACGTGTCAATCTAGTGGACTTTATGTCACTACAATTCGACCAATTGAATCCAATAACGTCATAAGAGAATATCTCTTGGATTCAGACACATATTGGCTTTGGCATGACCGACTAGGACATCCTGGTCGTGATATGATGCTCCGTATACTAAAGACTTCACACGGACATCCATTCTTCAGAATGAGAAGAAGCAAGAATCAAACATTGATTCTCGGGCTTAGCAAGACCGCAAAAACTGCAGCCTCAGGCGCTGCAGCTGTCTTGGGCCGCCGCAAGGCCACTCTTGTCCCTATGATGACGCCACAAATGGCGCCAACCATGAGCATGACGCCATGGTTATTCCTCCTAGTGGCCATGACGCCACACACACCAATTTCCATGGCTTTAACGTCATAATGGGAGATGTAGTCACACATTTTGCTTCTAATAGCGTTACAGACGCTCCGGCCCAACCAAAATCCTCATTGGTTGCTTCTAAGGCCCCTCGCTCATTCTGCAAAGCCTATTCATTCGGGAAATTAGGACCGAGACCGTCCTACGCAAAGGATCCCAAAATACTTATTCCGTTCTTACAGAGAATCCAAGGGGATATTTGTGGACCAATTCAACCATCATGCGGACATTTTAAATACTTTATGGTATTGGTTGATGTGTCGAAACGCTGGTCACATGTCGCGCTGTTGTCCACTGGCAATGCTACTTATGCTAAAGTCCTTGACCAGATTATCCGTCTATGGGCTCACTACCCTGACCATCCAATTAAGTCAATTCGACTTAATAATGCTGGGGAGTTTACATCGAAAACATTCGGTGACTATTGCAAGTCATTGGGGATTGATGTTGAGCATCCAGTTCCCCATGTTCATACCCAAAATGATCTCGCAGAAGCTGCTATCAAACGACTACAAATGATAGCTCGGACATTGGTTATCAATTCCTGTCGTTCCTGTTTCTGCTTGGGGATATGCAACTCAATCTTATTCTGCGTTACAGTTAGTGACTGGGTACAAGCCTGATATCTCGCACTTACGCATTTTTAGGTGTGCTATTTTATGTGCCAATTACGCCGCCACAACGTACTAAGATGGGTCCTCAACGACGAATAGGCATTTATGTTGGATATGAATCTCCAACCATCATCCGCTATCTTGAACCCTTGACAGGCGATCTCTTTACCGCTAGATTTGCGGATTGTCACTTTGATGAGACAGTCTTCCCGTCGTTAGGGGGAGATAAAAACACAGATGTTTAACAGGAACGACAGGAATTGGTGGTCTGTCCCCACTATGTCTCATCTCGATCCCCGTACCGCACAGTCTGAACTTGAAGTGCGAAAAATAATCGAGCTCTAGAACGTAGCAGATGCTTTGCCGATACGTTTTCTGATGTTGCTAAAATGACGAAATCACACATACCTACTGCAAACGTGCCTACAAGGATTGATGTCCCTAATAATGGACATAACGCCACTCCTGTGACACCATGAGATGGCGCCATTGCCCAGCATGGCAATGATGTGGCATCTATGGCCGCAGGTCCCATAAGGAAGCACGGTAGACCAATTGGTTCGAAAGATACGCGTCCTAAAAAAAGAGCATATGAGGCACAAACAAATCCTTTGATCATCGATACTCAAAATCCGTCCCATGAGAATGTTTCAGATTATGGTTATGTCCAAGGGACATCATTGGGGAACACCTCAATGTCAGAATATATCCATGAGAACGTAGAGATCTCTGTGAATTACACTAGTGTAAATGGGACATGGGAAAGAAGCTCCATCATCATTGATGATGTATTCACATATTCAGTAGCGCATGAGATTATTGAGACTGATGACATCGAACCACGCTCCGTTGATGAAAAGATGCGATCCAGACAGAACTTGATTCTCTAACGAAAAAGAAAGGTATTTGGCAAAATTGTACCAATACCGCCTAACACCAAATCAGTTGGTCATAAATGGGTATTCGTTAGAAAGCGTAATGAGAAAAACGAGATTGTAAGGTACAAAGCTCGCCTTGTGGAGCAAGGTTTCTCACAACGCCCTGGAATCGACTACGAGGAGACCTATTCTCCCGTAATGGACGTCATAGCGTTCCGCTACCTTATCAATTTGGTAGTTTCTGAAAAACTAAACATGCAGCTTATGGACGTGGATACAGCTTATCTATATGGGGATCTAGATACGGAAATATACATGAAAGTTCCAAATGGAATACAGTTATCCAAACCAAGCGGCTCTAAACCACGTAGCGTGTTGGCTATAAGATTAAAAAGCTCACTATATGGATTGAAACAATCCGGACGGATGTGGTATAACCGTCTAAGTGACTACTTGATTGGGAATGGATATGTCAATAATGAATTATGCCCATGTGTGTTCATAAAAAGGACAAGTTCCGGATTTGCAATAGTAGTGGTCTATGTCGATGACATGAATATAATTGGCACCCTTAAAGAGTTAAGGGAAACCGCTGAACACTTGAAATCCGAGTTTGAGATGAAAGATCTTGGGAAAACACGGTTTTGCCTTGGTTTGGAACTTGAGCACCGTGAAGATGGTATCCTGATTCATCAATCAGTTTATCCCCAAAAGATGCTTAGGCGTTTTAATACTAATAAGATTAAGCCTTCAAGCACCCCAATGGTCGTTCGTAGTCTTGATCCAAAGAAAGATCCATTCCATCCAAAAGATGACGACAAAGAAGTGCTAGAGGGAGAAGTGCCGTATCTAAGTGCAATAGGCGCATTATTGTACTTAGCACAATGCACGAGACCGGACATCTCCTTCGCTGTGAATTTGTTAGCTAGATATAGCTCTGCACCAACACGACGCCATTAGACTGGTGTTAAAGATATATTTCGATACATAAGTGGTACGATCGATATGGGCTTGTTCTATCCCTATAGAGATGTGATGGATTCGGACCCATCAAATAACCGGAACACCACACACGGTGGATTGCGTTCCCTCTCCCCATTCCAAAACGATATAGGTGTTTTGGAAGGTTTTGCTGATGCTGGGTATCTCTCTGACCCACACAAATGTCGTTCCCAAACTGGCTATGTATTCATCATGGGAAACACCGTGATATCTTGGAGGTCTACAAAGCAGACCTTAGTCACTACCTATTCGAATCATGCAGAGATTATTGCTCTTCACGAAGCAGTCCGTGAATGTATATGGTTACGATCCGTAGTTACACATGTTCGAAGTAATTGTGGTTTGCAATCTACCACAGATGAGCCAACGAGCATTTATGAGGATAATGCTGCTTGCATTGAACAAATGAAGCAAGACTACATCAAAGACGACAACACCAAGCATATATCGCCCAAATTCTTCTATAATCAGCAACAACAGAAGCTCCTCAAGATCAAAGTGAACCCGGTCCGTTCTGGGGACAATGTGGCAGACTTGTTTACTAAGTCATTGCCTAAATCCACGTTCGAGAAACATGTGGCAAGAATTGGCTTGCGGAAACTATCTGAACTCCCATGATCGTAGTCATCAGGGGGAGATGCGGACATCAGGGGGAGATGTCTACATGTATGGTCTCGAAACATGAAGGGTGTATTGTGCTCTTTTTTCCCTTCAACAGAGGTTATTTTAGTCCCATTGGGTTTTTGTTACTCGGCAATGTTTTTAATGAGGCAACGAGAGAAGCACCACGTTTGAGCGACACAAGGGGGAGTGTTCAAGGAAATCCAGATTATGTGTCTGGCCTAAACTCTAGGTTACCTGATCTAGTGGTAATAGGGTTATAGAAGGATTTAGAATCCTATTCAATGTAGAATTACTTTTTTTGTATGATTTAGATTCTATGCATTATAATCATTTATATAAAGAGACTCCTATTATCAATAAGAATACACAGCGAATTTCTCATAATTTCTGATTCTCTAAAACAATTTAATAATTAATCTTGAATTGGGTCGATTCTCGCTGAAAAACACGTCCCCCACATTCGAGGTTCCACCATTAATTAATTTCCAAATCTGGGAAGGATGGAATTAATATTTATGCCGTATTAATTAAGAAGAGAAGGAGAATAAAACTTCGGATATAATATGTTCCACGCTTGCAAACAAGAAGAACAATATCTTGCAAACAAAAAGGACAATATTATGTAGGAGAAACCACATGATACATGTTGCTTTTAAGTATTAATTATGTGCTTCATATATAAGCACAAGAGTACGTTGCAGCTATTGCATTATTTATTCGATCAATTTTAGTTTCTTATTATGTCAGAAGAAATATTCTGCAAAAATCAGCCAAGTGCATGACAGCTGAAATTATGATCGGTTCTTCAATTATTATTGATTTTGATGTTTGACCACATGTGGTTAGTGGTGGAGACCAAAATTTAAGCTTATTGGAGTACACCCAAAATATAATATCAAAACATTAGAAAAAGGGGCTGCTGCAATATGTTGCACAAAAAATTGATTGAGAATCGTTACTTGACTAGTATATGTTATTGATATTATAAATTATAATAATTAATTCTATGGCTGATATTAAAAAGATTTGGGATTTAGGGATATTGTGTGCGTATACTATATGTTATTAATAATGATTATTAGAAATTGGGTCCAAATAAGGGGAGCGCGTCATCAGAACTTCGGTCCAAACTTGGGTCCATCAAGTTTGAATTCCCAAAAATATATACCAAAACTTGATCGAATTAGTTTAAAAATTCTCTATTCTAAAGCCCCCAGCGGTGAATGAACAGTACCCTCCAAGTGATTGGACGATTTCGCTTTGACTGTTTTGCCCCTGGATCATGTTTTGTCGTACCGCTTGGTCCCGTTGCCTGCATAAATATCTCAACTCAAAACCTGATCTCTAGTCATTCATTCTAGTTAATATGATATTAATATATTATTCTTTTCCAAAGATCTCAACTGGTCCAACCAATCCCCGAAGTCATATATATTAGATTAGTACAGCACTGAAACGAAAATGCAAGCAAGACTCGGTTTCTAGCTTCTGGTTTCTTCTATACCTTCATCAATTATGATCGTAGAATACTAATCACATAACGCTTCTAGAATACTAATCATATTCTAAGATCATAATGGAGAAAGGAATAGTAGTAGTGTAATACTGGAATATTGGTGCTTCTCTTCACAAACAAACGAGCTAACATCATAATAGAGAAAGCCAGAAAGGAACAGAAGTACTGTTGTAATAGTGAACTACTAGGGTTTCACTTTATATGCAAATGAGCTAGCATATACGCTTGCATATTTCTTTGTAATGGTACGTTTAAGCACTTTTACAATCCCGTTTTTCTGTTTATTTATTTTCTTTTCTCCTTTCCAACATGAAGATGGAAACTTTATTATTATTATTATTATCATCATCATTTTTAAGGTGTTAAATGGAAAAATTGGGTGATCAGAAGTTGTCTAATTACTGTATGACTTTGTTTTAAACTTAAAAGCTAATCTCAACGATGTGCGGGAGGTTTTGCTATGAAAGAAAAAACAAAGAGAGTAGTGAGATAGGATGGACTTGAAGACAAAACTCCCTGCACAAAGTGACAAAACAAAATAATTAAAAGCCAATTAAATAGCAAGCGCAATTTCCAGTAAACTGTAAAAAAAAAAAAAAAAATCATTATCGAAGACAATTTTTTTGAAAGAGAAATTGATATCATTAGATCAATAGCAAAAATGTTGTAGTCTATCATTATCGAAGACACATGCATCATCACCCAGTACCATTTGATTTTAATTATTGTGTATTCTCAATTGTTATGTGATAAGAATAAAATCAAAAATAAAAACCGCATTGCCCTTTCATGCCAAATACAAGCAAACTGACCCTCAAACTATCCTTGAGATGTTTCCATTGGCAAAGAAGTGCAGTGAAGGAGCTCAATTTCAACTATGTCATGCATAACAACCTCAATATATTATGCAGATTGAATCAATTGATAATACAAGCTTGTATCATAATCTGTATAAACTAATGATGATCTACAAGTCTATAACACAAAACATTAATTTATATACCAAGGATAGAAATATAAAAGAGAAAACTGCATTTAGAAATAGTGGAGGAAGGTACATGTTGACTAGGGTCAGAACCCTAAAACAATAAGCAGTAATATGTGAGTTTTGAAGGGCTGATGGGTAGCCTTGTTTGTCTTTCCTTGAGTCGATCAGATGAAGAACGCGCTTAGCTTGTGCTGGGCTAATAATTCATTGACAATTGACAAGAATGTTTCTGGAACCTAGAAATATTTAAACCGCCGAACTCGATTAATTTCTATCTTATATGCTTGTACCTGATCGAGTGGGAAGTGTATCATATTTTATGTGTGACATTTTGGCCTATACAGTACAATACACTTCTCACTTATAAATAGACCACATCTTTGCTCTGTTAAACCACTCTCTCTAATTCCTAGGCATCTCACCCACCATTTACTTTACTAGCTAGAGAGCTGTCTTCTCTATCTTCTCCTGCAGCTTGCTTCCGGTAATTATAGCACTGACATCCATGGCATCTTCAAATAATGACCAGGATCAGGTCAAATCTGCAGGACTCTTCGAGAGGTTATGGGGGAAGATAGTTAAGTTCGGCCTGATGTTAAAGAAACTAGGGCAAGCTGATCCAAGAAGAATTGTTCATTCTCTTAAAGTGGCACTTGCTGTTACATTAGTCTCCATGTTATTCTACTTTGAACCACTATATGACGGTTTTGGTCTTGCTGCTATGTGGGCTATTCTGACTGTTGTGATAGTTTTTGAATTTACTGTTGGTAAGTTCAGACTTCATACATGTAATCAACCATATTTCGATCTCTTCGTATAAGGATTTAAATTACTCTCAAAGAATCCATATTAAATCATTTGAAAAAATTTCAGGAGCGACGATAGGACGAGGTTTGAATAGAATGATGGCAACTTTAGTAGCTGCTGCTCTTGGCATTGGAGCTCATCGATTAGCAACTCTTTCTGGAAAGCAAGGAGAGCCTATACTTATTGCTGTCTTTGTCTTCGTAGAAGGTACATATGTATGTAAGGATGATAAATACTAATTAGGTTATGTATCCTTCCATTTTATTCTATGTTTCATCTTCGTTTTGAATTTACTGCAGCTGGAATAGTGACATTCTTAAGATTTATTCCCCAAATGAAGGCAAGGTACGATTTTGGGCTGCTGGTATTCAACTTGACATTCTGCCTGATATCGGTGTCTGGCTATCGCGACGATGAGGTTATACGAATGGGATTTGAAAGAACAATTACCATCATCATTGGAAGCTGTACTGCTGTTGCTGTTTGTGTTTTCATTTGTCCAGTATGGATTGGCGTGGAACTTCACAATCAGATTGCTACCAACATGGAAAAGCTTGCCAACTTCTTAGAAGGTACATCCATCCAGCTATAAGCAATCAATAATTATTCTTTTTTACTTCTGTTATCACTTTTGTACGTGTTTTCACTATCACGCACATAGATATATATGTAAATTAATATTTTGTGCACTTTGTATTTAAAGAGTATCTAACTTTATTATTATTATTATACATATATATTAGTCCGGCTACGGTGCGGACTTCTGTATCGAACCTTCAATACGGATTTCCAGTTTTTCCCTACTTTCTGATTACATTTTCACATCTTAACCGTTCAGTTTTTAGGTCATAATGTATAGATCACCTCTACATTTAGCTAATTTGGTGATCGTTAACTCATCAAAAACTACAAATTACAACAATGTATACGAGAGGTTCCGGTTCGACAGATTCGGTTCGTTCGTGTAAATTGAAGTTTTGGATGTCTTAACGATCACCAAATTGGCTGAAATCTTGCAGAGATGATCTATACATTGGGATCTAAAACTGAATGGTTAAGATGTGAAAATGTGATCGGAAAGTGGGCGAAAACTGGAAATTCATACCGAACCTTTGGAACGGACGTCCGCACTTGAAAAAAAATCATATATATATGTATGTGTATATGTTCTTGCATTTATATTTAACTTCGCCAAAAAGATTCATGTGTTATTTTTAGTTTGTTTTTACTACAACCAAGAAACGTCAAAGTAATTATCTAACAAGTTCTTGCATGTATAATTACTTAATTGCAGGATTTGGAGATGAATACTTTAAAGTATCTGAGAATGGCCAGACCAGAGACAAGTCATCTTCTCTTCAGGGATATAAAAGTGTTCTAACTTCAAAAAGCAGTGAAGACACTATGGTAAGAACAAATATTCAAATTAATTGAGAATATAAATTCCACACTGCATTAAAGCCAGTTTGCATGGTCCTATTAGGGTTGCTTTACTCGTTGCAATCGGATTTCAATTAGGTTTTATGTTCTAACTTAATTTTATTATTATTATTGTCCAGGCTAATTTGGCAAGATGGGAACCGGGCCATGGGAGGTTCAGGTTTCGTCATCCATGGAAACAATACTTGAAAGTTGGTACCCTAACCCGCCAATGTGCGTTCAAAATTGAAGCTCTCAACAACTACCTTACCTCTGAAACCCAAGTATGATAAGCAAGCACTTTTACCAATTTGCGTTGTTATTATATATACCATACATATGATCTGACTTATCTTTTACTATAATTTCTGGTAGACACCTCAGGACGTTAAAAGCATAATACAAGTGTCAAGCGTGGTTATCAGCTCGGAGTGTGGGAAAGCATTGAAGGAGTTAGCAACCTCAATGAGGAAAATGACCAAATCACCCTCAAACGATCCCCACATTGCAAAGTCTAAAGATGCCGCTGAAGAACTCAAAGCTGTTATAAGATCAAGCTTGTGTAAACACCAAGATGATTCCCTGAATATAATAAAAGATGGTGCAGTGGCATTACTGCTCTTTGAAATTATCACATGTACAGAGAAAATTTCTGAGGCTGCGCATAAACTAGCATCCCAAGCACATTTTAAGGATGCAAAACCTAGAGTGACACCGGTCCAGGAAAACTCGGGGAATAATGGGCCGCACCATGTTATCACGATTGAGGGATAATCGCGCAGTTTAACCCGACACTGCTAACTCGTCCACACCGTCAATGAAAAGTTCAAGAATGGAAGGGTAGATTGTGGATGCTTGAGCAGTTCTTTGTCGATAAATAAATCGCTGGAAGCGCTTATTTAGCTTTTTTAGAATTTTCTCTCTCCCGTAGATGCATTTAGCATCTTTTCCACTGGAAGCTCAGAAGTTCAGTTCGAAGCGTTTCGTATTTGTACTCTCTGCAAATGATAAAATATCATCTTTTGTGATCACAATAATCTGTCCTCCTTCCCAAATTAAATAAGAGGGAAAAAAAAAAAGATAGAGTGGAACAATTCTTTTGTACTCTCATGCTTGGATACAGAAAATTATTGCACTTACTGTCTAAATTAAGCATGCCCTGCTAGACCCGAAAGTTGAGAGGTGTTTAACACCTAATTCCTCTCTCTTTCTTTTCTAACCCCAGCTCACCCATGCATGATGCAGATTCGAACCTGTAACTTTCACTGTGTTGGATTTTCCAAAAAACCAACAGACCTCAATTCACAAGCACACCTAACACCCTATCTATTATCATGATCTATTAACAAGATAGAAGATGCAGGAAACTAATAATTGGATTGCAATCCTTGAATCACTGTCTCTTTTCATTAAACTAAAGGGTTAGATTTGATGTTGATCTTCTATTTGGTAGATTGTTGTGAGCACATTTTGATACTATCTAGATGCTGCACTTTTTCCTCGAACTGCTTTCATATATAACCTGCTTTCATATATAACAAAGGTTAGTTAGTAATTATTCTTCGCCTGCAAGCTTTCATAAATTAACTTAGTAGGGTTTCGTCAATGAAGCTTATACTAGGGTTTTGTAAGTGAATATTAAACTTCTCGATCATATGCATGACTGCGTGAGTAACTACTTTCTACATATTGGTAAATGGTTTAAATTTCTAGGCGGTTGTTTACCGTTAATGGATGCTCCTGATATGATATTGTTTAATACGTCAAAACTAAAATTCAGAGTACTTAACGTGTAACCACGATCATATTCAATGTTCAACTGCTGCCTCGTTAACTAATTCATTTTCCTGTCCTCTCATAAGAGCTACCATACATAGTGCTCAGTACCCACTCCCCACAATAGAAAAACATTGTCATTGAGCTAGCTAGGTTCCTTTCTGGCTTTGTTTATGCCATATTGTTCAATTCCAATTACAAATCTAATAATTTTTGGTGGAGAGAACTAGCATAAGATTCTTGAAATCCAACAAATAATTCTGTCAAGTAATAAAGAAATTGAACTTTGTGATATCCCCAACCTTACACATTTAATTATTCAACGTCTAGAATGTAGATGATTTCTTTATTATAAACCATAGCTTACATCCAAATCTTGGGAATAAAGGTTCTCACTATTTGTTGTTGTTTCCATTTCCAAGGAATAATCTGAAATCTCTTCCAGTTTTGATTTGTAGTCATGATTCGTAGTATACATATCGACACGTATCAGATGCATCAGGAAATATATCTTTTGACGATGTTTTGATAGGAACAACTGCGTAGATACGGCCTGATCAAGAGATTAATTAACCCTTTAAAAAAGGGGTTTCATTTAAATCCTTGTCTCTTTGTTTTGGCAAGAATCTTGTCATGGTTGTTAAGAAAATTAAATATTTGGTGGTTTTATTTTGAGGACATTATATAAGGTAGTTCCCCCAAAAAAAATAACAAAAAATGTAATTATAGAAACCAGCAAATATCCTATAATCACATTTACAAAAAATTGTAGAATGTAATTATAGAAACACATGTTCGAGATATCTACAAGTTGAGACAAATTTGTTTCCTCTACTGATTTGCTCTCAAGGTATCCACGATTCATATCGGGAATATGTGGTCTTTCGGAGGAGTGGTTCATTTTCAACATTAGGCTTTTCGTTTTTTTTTTACAGAGGCATGATATACACTTCATATGGAAAAGGTTCCCCTGCTTTCTTTAAAGGTGTGGGTGGCTGGGTGCAGATTCATGGTTTCTCCAGAGTTGCAGCTCGAGCAAGTTGTGCTACTTTGTACAAGTTCCTTTTTTTTTTTTCTTCCTCTCACTAAGATGTAATTATAATTATACACACACACTTACATATACAGGGCCCTTCTAGTGATAGATCCTTTTTTTTTTTTGTCTTTTCTAGGGATAGGGCATTAGACCAATTTTTCGATCATGTTTCACATCTCAACCGTTCAGTTTTTAGGTCCTAATGTATAGATCACTTCTGCAAATTTGATGATCGTTAAGACATCTAAAACTGTAATTTACCACTATAAACACGAACGGTTTCGGTTCAACAGATTCGGTCCGTTCGTGTAAATTGTAGTTTTGGATGTCTTAACGATCACCGATTTGGTTGAAAATTTGCAGAAGTGATATACACATTAGGATCTAAAAAATGAACGGTTGAGATGTTGAAATATAATTGAAAAGTTTGTCTAATGCCTATCCCTATAAAAGACAAAAAAAAAAAAGACCCCTTAGTGGAGAGGCCCTCATATATATATATATATATATATATAGACACACACACACAGATCCTATCCAGAATGAGGGGAAATAACATGTGAGGTTGGAGTTTAGGGTCACTTTTCGGTCTCATATCCACATTTCGATTGTTCAGTTTTTAGGTACTAATGTATAGATCATCTCTGCAAACTTTCAGCCAAATTTATGGTCGTTAAGGCATTGATAACTGCCTTAAAGTTAGTACACTTCAGGGTGGACAGATTTAGTTCGTCTATTGATTTAAGTGAGTTAGATACCTTAAAGATCATCAAATTGACTGAAAATTTGCAGAGTTGATGTATACATTAGTATCTAAAAACTGAACGGTCAAGATGTGGATATGAGACCGAAAAATGACCATAAGCTCCAACCTCACACGTTAATTTTAGAGTGAGGTCTCACTTTGGATAGGATATATATATATATATAGAGTCCGGATTATGTGACACTATATTTTACACAATTTTTACACCTCTTGTGAGCAATTAGATTTAAAAATGTTTAATAATTTGAATTTCTTGTTTGAATGATGTATGTTTCAGCTATCTCGGAAGGGGTTTGATCCAGCTAAATCACGAGATGTTCTGGTCTGCTACTATCGCTATCAGTCTCGCTTATCTGTAAAACAAACAAAGGTCAGAGGGAAGACCGATTGTGCCGGCCTTCAACTCTCCAATGCCTAAGTCAGTATCATTATAAGATAATGATAATGTAAAGCGATAGTAAACAGTTACCTCTTTGGGTTGTTGGAGATGACCTTAATGTAGCAGATTTGTGGGAGCTTGTTTTCGTTTCTTCTGGTGTGGGATGATCGAGGTTCCCGATATCACCCCTAGGGGTATCGGGACCCTCAGCTCGGAGCTTTCCTTACTTCTGTATTGGCAATATGAGTCTTGTGCTTCCGATATCTTTGCCTATGAGGTATATACATACCAACAAGTCCCCCAAGTCCCCAGTCAAGAGTTCTCTTGGGTAGGAAGTTTGTCTTTGGTAGAAGTACTGGAGTGCAAGGCGAGTTCGTGCCACCTGGCTTCCGTACGACCATCACCCCCCAATCCCAACTTAAAAGGAGTCTTGGCTGGGGTGAGGAGATCATTCTCGTGACTGTCAGTATGTTACTATCGTAAATCTGTGGTACGGTTTCATGCGTCTTTTGGCAAATATGCGATGCCCTGGTGACATGTGTGATGTTGTCATTCGTTTTTTGTGTGCGGGAAGTTCGGTGTACTGGAGTCCGTAACATGTAATAATGGCGTAGTGGTAAGGAGTTGAGGCGACTTTGCATGACCTCTGTAACGCTCAGAAATGTCAGGCATGTGGTGAGATCTGGTGTCATCGTCCTTGCATGTCTAACGGTCCCTATACTCTTGAGGTCCCTATATATGGACAGAGGAGGGAGATGGGGGTGGTTACTGTTCCTGTGTTTTTTTTTTTTTGGAGACTCAGATAGAGGTGAGTAAATTTAATGTCTTTAGTGTTTGGGAAGCTTGAATCTTTCGTTTGGTGGTTCGAATTCTGGGTTGTTGGCATCATTGTCTCTGTTTTCTAGTTAGATGAGTGAACAGGTACGCCGTCTCTTGACTTTCCTGGGTTTTCTGGGAACATTTGTGTGGAGTATGGGTTTGCTTAAGGGGTCGTTCGTAGGGGGGTGAAAGTTTTCTGTTGGCTTTGGGTCGTTGTGGGTCCGGTTAATCTTTAGGGAAGGTGAATTTGGGACTTGGTCGGAGTTTCTGTTGTGGCTTCGGGCTATGTTATTAGATTTTGAAATTTTACTGGGCGGGTCGGGGAAGACGATAGACAGGAGACGATTGACTAGTCTTGGGTGTTGGTTGCAGTATGGCACGGGAGCATCGTGGTCGCAGAAGGCGAGATGGTTCTTCTCGTGGAGATGGTGAAGGTGTTTCTCGTGGAAGGGTCGGCATTTATCATGGAGTTGGCGAGGGTGCTTCTCGCCGACGTGGTGAGAGTACTCCTCACAGAGGTGCCATGGGCACTCCCGAGGTGGTGGCGAGGGTGCTTCCAAAGAGGTGGCAAGGGTGCTTCCAAAGAGGTGGCGAGGGTTCTTCTCATGGGTCTCTAGTAGGGTTGTGCATATCATGAGCCCTGAGGTTCCTGAGGTGGAGAATGTCGAGGCGTTAGAGATTCCTCACTCGCCAAGTGGGCGACTGCTCCTTGGTGAGATGCCCATTGATTAACCTGGTCCGAGTATGACCGAGGAGTAGATTAGTGATATGAGGACAACTTGGGGTATTCTGGGCAATGTGTTATTACGCCCCTTAAGAGATGGTGAGCGTTTTAGCTACCCCCAAGTGGGGTGGGAGTGCTTTTATGAGTATCAACTCAAGTGCGGGCTGACGTTCCAGATACCGGAAGAGCTGTAGTATTTGTTGTCGTGTCTAAACATATCTTTAGGGCAGTTATCGCCTAATGCACTAAAGCAATTGATGGGAGTATTACTGTAGTGGAAGCTCAGCAGACATTTATGTCCCAACATTGGCAAGTTTAACTCCAAGTTCAAGATACAATATTCGATGAAGGTCGGAGATAGCGGGTTTATTAATTTTAGGGCACGCGATGGCGGGATCATCGAGGACCTTCCGTCAAACATTTATGCTTCGCTGGAGTGGTAGGCCTTACCTGGTTGGGGGCCGTTGGCAGAATCCGGACATGGTGCATCTGGTTCCCACTCGTTTCCAACCTATCTATGAGTATCGTGATTGCATATTTGGTGAATTTTCTTTTGCCATTGGTGTGCTGACAGCGTGTCCTTGTATCGTGGTGAGGCAGGAGGCTATCCTAACTATGCTAGAGCAGAAGTGTGTGACGAGGGTTTGGGCGCGTTCCCCAAGGGGAAGAGGGGGTACTATTGCCCGTGTAGGCTTCCGATATACGAGAGGTTTAAGCTGGTGAGGCATCCGGGTGAAGTTCTGCTTTTCATTGTTTATGATGTCCGTTCATTCATTCATTTGTTATCTCACTAACATTGTATGTTTCTTTGGCAGCGGATATGCCTACCGAGGCCACAAGTAAGAGCGACTCTCCATATGTTGTGAGAGTTGGAGACGGCGAGACAATGTAATGTTGAGCTTCCCAACAAGAAAGTACATGTGACTGATCATCAGGTGAACATGCAGCTGCTCGATGAAGTCTACCTGAGATTTCCCGATAGCGTGCTGGAGTATCTCAACCAGCGAGTCGAGGAGGAAGCGGGTGCTGAAGGGCACGTGGCTCAGGGTGCTCAGGTACAGGCTCAGGGTCACCAGGGACTGTGAAAGCAAGCGGATGAAGTGGGTCAATGTTCCTGAGCACTCGTTGGGGAGCACCAGTCTCTCAAGATTAAGGAAGGTACAAGGGAGGGGTTGAGCGAGGCGCCTAGGACGTGTCATAGGAGCCGGTGTTCGAAGTGGAGATCTCCGTTGAGGAGCTGTTTGAGGAAGCTGAATGACGCCAAAGTGATACTAGTGCCAGGGCTCACTTGGTGTAAGATGCTATTTTTGGTGGTGACATTGGGGTTCCGGTGTCATGAGCGGGGAGGTTGAGGTGACTAGCCAAGCTGTTAGCGATGCAGTTCCGGCTGATGAAGCCCTTGAAATGTAACTGGAGGCTAGAGAGGCATACAGTACCCTAGTTAACGAGATGGGGACCGATGTCCAAGCTGGCTAGGTAGATGGAACCCGAGTGCCGGACTTGTACCGGCACTAACAGAGCTGGGTCAAGGAAGAGGCCTGCTTCGTAGCTTCGTCTCGGGAGTCCCCCAGTGGGTGTTAACATCAACACTGGTGGAGGTAAGAGATCTCGGGTTGATGGTGTAGCACACTCAAGATCTACAAGTGGGGGCTCTCGGGGTTCTCGTGACGAGGTTGCTGTTGGTCTCGCTCACACTCTTGGCAAAATTGGCATTACTAATGGTGCCATTCTATACATGGTTGCCGATTTGCGTAATTACCATCGTGATCGCAGTCGTGTGAATGTTGAGGATCCTTGTCTTGGATATCGGGAAGCCCAAGAGAGATTAATTAGGGCATGTATCGTGATTATTTTGCCTGCTTTCATTTCCTTTCATTTTTTGTCTTTGTGAATGTTCTGATTGTGTGGCGTGCGATGTAGGCTGTGAACATAAATCATCAAGCCTCTGCCAAGTTGTTTATGCATTTTGATCTGGAGATCACCTGACTGCAGAGGGAGCTGAATGCATTGAGGGAGATGGCACACGAGCTATATGATGCGTTGGATAGTGGCCAAGTGGAGCGCGATGAGATGAGGCGGGCAATTGATGATCGGATCGCGAGAAGGATGGAGTTGGAGCAATCACTTGCAGTGTAGGAGTCTCATCGTCAGGAGGTTGAGAATGATGTTGCCCTGCTGAGGGAGTCAAACCTGGACCTAACCGGTAAGCTGCAGCAGGTCGAGGTTAGCTTAAAGGTGTCGGAGGAGGTCAGGGCCCGGGTTGGAGAGGCTGAAAAGAGTCTGCAAGACTTGGAGAGGCAGGTCCGGGAGTGCGATGAGGAGTTAGAGCTTTGAAGTGCCGCCTTTGAGAGTTTAGCTCCTTATCCTGATCCTGTTATGAAGTTGGAAGGGCAAGTCGGTACCTTGCAAGGAGAAATTGACTGCCTGAGGGTCGTTGAACGCCAGGCTGGAGGGATTAAGGAAGGAGTTGGGTGAGCAGCGGATTCAGGCTGGTGACTTGCCTATGAGTGCCTTCGACTGCGTGCCATTGCCGAGACGCATTTTGACAAGCTCAAGAAGGCCAAGCCAGATGGCGCAGCAAAGGCAGTGGATAACTATCTTCTGAAGGCTCTCTTTCAGGAGAAAATGAATAAGACATTCTCATATGGGGCCTTGCACTCGATCCATGATGGTATCGCCATTGGCTGGATTGATCAGGAGAAAATGGTCCGCAATATGCAGGCGAAGAAGGCAACGAGATCGTAGACCAGTGCCGCGAGTGGTGGTCATGGCGTAGGGATTGTGATCCTTAAATTGGCTACTACAACAAACAAGGGGATCGCGAGTGAGGCTGGCGATTGTGAGGTGGAGAGTGCTAATATGGGCAAACAAGGGAAGTGTGCATGGATGCTGAGGTCGAGCTACAAGGCGAGAATGTTGGAGAGCGAGATAGAGCAAGGAAGTAGGAGCGCAGTGCCGAGGGCGAGACATAATTTCTCTTTCTGTTTTTGTTTTTCTAGTGATAGGCTTGCTGAGGTATTGATACTTTGAATTCTGTCTAGATATTGACCGATTGGTCTTCTTTTTGGGATGTCCATTTTGCTTGGGAATATGAAAGGTTTATTGGGAGCTGATAGGAGCATAAAATGCGACGTTTATAATGTTTAAACTCTATATTTTGCTAAGTTATTTCCTTTATCTTGATCAATTTAACTTAGTATTTTATAGGTAAAATGGAGTCTCAAAGGTCCAAGAATGACTAAGGAAGGCACAAGTGGCGCAGAAATAGAAAGAAATGAAGAAATGAAAGTTCTCCCAGTTTGACTAGGAAAAGGAATTCCAGTTGGAGTAGGAGTCTGAAGCTGACTTGGACTAGGAGTTCTACTTGAACAAGTAAAACCAATTCTACTCAGATAAGGAAATCTAGTGTGACAAGGAGTCCCTGTTCGATAAGGATTACTCAAGAAGGTTCCGGAAGAGTGTAGAAACATCTCTGGAAAGAAGTTCGTATTTGACTAGGAAACTTGATTGCATATGGAGTTCTACTTGCACCAGGAGACCTGTGGAAGTTAGAAGAAGCCATGGAACATTCATTAAGCAGCTATAAAGGCGTGGAAGGCATGTGAGAGGCATGTGAAGGTAAGGTAATCCTAAATGGACGTGAGTTGTGCTTGGAAAGTCAAATCCATTACAAATTCGGAAATCTGCCTGTGGAGATCAGTCAACTTCAATGGAGCTTAGAAAACAGCTCGGAGCTAAGAAAATTATGACCTATATATAATTGGAAAGCTACGGATGTCTAGTTTCCAGAACGTTTTAAGGCTCATCGATATCTATTTTCTAATTTATGGCTGATTTAGTGCACGGAGGTCAAGTCTGCCGGAAATCTGTTTTGTGTCAAACAAAGTCCTACATTAACAAAACTTAGGAGAACTCAAGTAGGAACGAATTGGGAGTGCTTTGACGTTTCCCTATATAAAACTAGTGTCTATGACCTCTCAAGGTTCACTACTTTCTCCACAATTCGGATTTCTCACTTGTGCTCTTGAGTTTTCAGGTTTTTCACATCTTCAAGTTCCTAGCCGTGCTATCCACCACCTTTGCCATGAATTCCACCCTGTGCCACCATCTTGGAGCTGTGTTGGATCTTTGGGACGTGACTAAGGGTTGTTCATACCACCTTCCATATGTTTTCTTCCCGGTTTTGTAACTTCTTAGATAGATTTTCGGTTTTTGATTTTCTTTGTGTAAAACCGAAATCATGAGTTAATAATCTGATTTTTGGATGCAATTTTGATATTCTTTTCAATGTTTGATTTGTTTATGTGTTCTTGATTCTTGTTAGTTGCCAAACATGGAATGATAATCTGATTTTGTTTTATAGAAAACTTTTGCATGTTCTTGTTCTTTGGTTGCAAACTTAGGATGATTACTTGTAATTGGAGCTAGTAATTAGGTTTATGCGTTGTAACCCTAATTCAATTAAGTAGTAAAGGCTTTGGACAAAGGTTAAAATCAGATTATGTATGGATTGAATCGACTTGCATTGAGTACTTGGATTTGCATGTTTATTAACCGAACCTTCACTTGTTCTTAATGATTTGAATGCATGAGATTACAAATTGCGTTGATTGTGTGATACTTGTTTTAGATGCGTTGCTTGATCAACTGTGCAAAGGGAAGTAAAATAAGGGACATTGGTTGCTTTGATCTTTGTTTCTTGGTTGATAACGTTCCATGGTTGCTAATAAGATAAAAGGATTGCATGAATGGATTGATGTTGAATTGTTCTTGATGAATTGTTTTCCAAAAGTTCTTCTTTTCCCACCTATGTATATAAAACATTTTTATTCTTTATTGTTTTCTGAAAATTTATCTTTTGATCTTAAATCCCCCTTTTTTCTTAACATGTTTATAAAATCGATTTAGGTTCTTTAGGTAGCATGAAACCGTAAATAACATGTTTATAATCTAAAAATACTTAGTTGAAAATGTAAATATGTGTTTTAGGATTGTTCTTTGCCGAAATATACCCTAGGTGTTTTATAGGAATTGTTTTGGTAGTTTTTAGGAATTTGTTTTGTGTTTTTTAGGGATTGCTAAAATTTGGGGATTCTCTCAGTGTTTTTTAGGGATTTTGTTTCCTACTTGCATTTAACTTGTCTTTCTCTCTAATTTCGGCGATGCTTGTATATATATGCTGTATTTTCGTTGCTTTCTCATTCTTGCTCTCTAATTTCGTTTACATGTTTGTGTTCTCTCTCTAACTCTTTGTTGTTTCGAATTATAAGCATGCTTGTACTTGTAATTTGTAATTTTCGTGTAAACTTGTAAATAGTTTTTAAAGATTTCGTGTGAATGTATATTCTTCCTCTTTGATTTCGTTAGTTACATGAATGTACCCTCAATCCCCGTCTTGAACGATCCCTGCTTCTCTATACTAACGTTTGACATCTTTTAAAGGTCTAAATTGACACTCGTTCTAAATGTATCAAGAGCAAACATTTCTTTGGGCGGCAGTCCCTCATGCGTTGAATGTATTTATTGCTTTGTCAATTTGGTGCGTTGTTATTATTGCAGGTTATTAAAGCAGCGTGGCCATTGGTCATCTAGGGGTGGTTAATGGCAGTGGCTTGCACCTATAAATAGGCATTCTCCTTGTTTTTCATTATGCTTCTGCTCCTGAAATCCTTTCCCCCATTTGTCAGTTTGCTTTTCCAGAATTCTGGGCTTTATAGCTTAATCTCATGCCTGGGTAATAGGCTTTATAGCCTAATCTCAGGCGGGCTCAGCATCGCCGTCCCTTGGGTGGTTGAGCAATCGGTGCTCTTCTCAGTTCAAGTGAAAAACCCACAGACACCGATTGCTGGTGGTGCGGCGGGGCTATAACAATGGAGATTGGGTGGTGATAGGGTAGAGAGTAGCACTGCCCCCAGCCTTTCCCACCAGGGTTTGACCAGCCAGTCAATCCCGGGGTCAGTGATCTTCTTCCAGAGCTCCTCATATTCCAAAGAAACAGTTATGTATGTATCGTACTTGTGTGCTAGGATGTGTATCACGTTTGCATGTTGAGATGTGGTATTTTCATGGAGTATGCATATTGTATTTATATGGAGTAAATGTTGGTGTAACGCTATTGGCCACAAAGCCTTTGGAATGAATTTCCTTTGTATACCATTCTGGAGTAATAAATGTATCGCCTTTCATTATGCTATTGTCTTTCATTTTTGTACTCACCTTTCATTGTGTCGTTTACCTTTCATCATGTATTGCTAGGAGTAGGGCGCTACTGTCGCTATGAGTATCGCAACAACTTTCGTTATTCAGTTGTATCACTAGGAGCTAGAATTGCATCGTGACTTTGGGCGAGAGCATGTTGCAAACCCTGGCATTTGTTTGGTTTGCTTTCATTGGGCATCACATCAGTGGCATCGCATTTATTCATTACGTGTACTGCATTGCATCGCATATCACAACATGCATTCTCATTGATAAAAGCATTCATTTAACGCGATATATCGCGTATCATTGACATTCATTATCGTTGATCAAAACATTCATTCGTTTATCGCGATGTGTTGCGTATCGTTGGCGTTCATTATCATTGATTAAAACATTCATTTGTTTATCGTGATGTATCGTGTATCGTTGGCGATCATTATCGTTGATCAAAACATTCATTCATTTATCGCGATATGTCGCATATCATTGACATTCATTCATTCATTTCGTTACCTCGATGTGTCACGTAGCATTGACATTTGTTCATTCATTGATCGCGATTGGCAACACAAGGGTTTGAGAGGGTTAGCCTTGCTATATCAGCAGAATCGGCTACAAGCGATATCGCATTTGCATTAGTGATGGCGTGTAGGCAATAAGTTGGAATTGCTATACAGCGTGCCCGTGCATGTTGTGTGTAATCGTTGTGATGGCTGGTGTAGGGCCTATGGTGATAGCAATATGGGAATACGATAGTTGACCATTTAATGGTCGGATGGCGATAATTGTTAGCGTTCGTTTAGTGATGGAAAGTACGATGAGTTAAAGCATTTCATTCATTGTGAGAAGAAGAGCATTTCATTCATTGCCGCGCTAAGGCAGTTGCAAAATAGACAGAGAATGATAAAAAGTGGTGGTATTGGTGTTTATGTTATGGAGAAAGGCGATAGCGAGCTGGAGATTGCGCAACCTGGGCATCTCACTTTACTTGGGATAGTAGAAGAGGTATTGGGCATTCCACGGATATGGGAGACCAATACCGTCTACTCCCCTCAGATAGAAGGTTGTGGGTCTGATGGCCTTGGTGATCTCGTATGGCCCTTCCCAGGTGTCTTTCAGCCCTGTTGGAGTTGGCATCTTTTCCTTCATCACACGATCCCCGACAGAGATAAGGCAAGGTATGACCTTGCGTTGTAGTATCGAGTGATACGCTGCTTCTTGTTTATATTGCAGAGGTGGGCTCGCTCTCAGTGCTCTTCCATGAGGTCAGAGTCGAGGTTCAACCCTTTCGAGTTGGTAAGTGTGTCGAAGCATACAACTCTATCACTTTGCACTTCTTGCTCGACCGGCATCACTACCTCGGTGCCGAAGGACATGCACAAGGGAGACTCGCCATTGGCTTCCATTGGGGTTATTCTGATTGCCCAAAGGACCTCTGATAGCTTCTCTGCCCATAAGCCCTTGGAATCGTCCAGCCTCTTCGTCAAGTTCTGCTTGATAATCTTGTTGATAGCTTCAACCTGGCCATTTGTCTGTGGGTGTGCGGGGGAGGCGTAGTGGATCTTTGTGCTGTATTAGCTGACGAACTCCCTGAATATATTGTTATCGAACTGTGCAATGTTATCGGTGATGATTGTTTCAGGGATTCCGAATCTGCAATAAATGTTCTTCCATACTTGGCGACTGTGATCGTGGCTAGAGCCTCGGCCTAGACCCACTTGGTGTTGTAATGCACGGCGACAATGACGAACTTTAACTGGCCTATGCGATGGGGAATTTGCTAATGAAATCAAGCCCTCACTGGCAGTATGCCCAAGGGGTGATGATGATTGAGAGCGGTACCGGTGGTGCGAGAGGGGAGTTGGCAAACTGATGGCATTTGAGGTAGGTGCAAGCGATATGCTTTACATCTTGCTCGATTGTGGGCCAGTAGTATCCTGTGCGCAGTGCCTCGAACGCGAGGTTTCTTGCCCCTGCGTAGTTGCCACAGACCCCGCTGTGTAGTGATAGCAGAACTCGCTGCCCCTCCTCAAGGGAGATGCATTTCAACAGGGGGAATGATCTTCCTTTTCTATACAGCTTCCCTTCTTGAACTATGTATAGTATTGCTCTTCTACGGAGTCGGGTGGCGATGACTTTGTCAGGTGGCTCGATACCCTTAGAGAGATATTCAATGAAAGGGTCCATCCACGCGGGTCTGCGCTGGCTCTCCGTAAGGAATATTTTCGAGAATGGCTTATTGATACTCGGCTTTTCCAGGACTTCCGTCTTGAGGCCTTCGATATCGGTGTTTGGTGGCGATATCGCCAACCGAGCGACAGCATCTGCCCTTGTGTTTTGTGCTCAGGGAATCAGAGCGATGGTGTCGCTGGTGAGGCATTGTTGGAGTAGGGCCTTGGTAATGAGATAAATGTGGTTCCTTGGCCTGGAAGTCATCACCGACCTAGTTTATGACAAGTTGGGAATCGTTAAAGATTTCCAGGCTAGTGACTCCTAATTCTTTTGCCAGCTGGATGTCGGCTATGAGTGCCTCATACTCGATTGTATTGTTCGAGGCTTTGAACTTGAATTGTAGCGCATACTCGTACATGCGCCCCTCTGGGTCAGTCAAGACCACTCCAGCTCTACTAAGCTTACTATTAGGGGATCCGTCGACATGGAGAGTCCATGTCAGGGTGGTGTTGGGTTCTGACAAAGTCTCACTTGAGGGCTTGTCATCCTCCTGAGGTATAAATTCCTTAATGAAATCTATGGTAGCCTGTCCTTTGATAGCTGTGTGCGGCGTTTAATGAAAGTCGAACTTGCTGAGCTTGATAAACCACTTCATTAACCTGCCCGAGGATTCAGGTTTTTGGAGGACCTGCTTCAAAGGTTGTTGGTCGGGACATGTATAGTGTGCACTTAGAAATATTGTTGTAGTCGCCGGGCAGCTGTGGGCAGTGCGAGGGTAAACTTTTCGATATCAGAATACCTGGACTCGGCATCGTTGAACCCCTTGCCAGTGTAATAAACTAGCAGCTCATCACTGTTCTTGCGTCTTACCCCTTGCTGTGACTGATACTGCGAGATAGATGTATAGGATTTTTCCTGGGATGGGTTTGGAAACAGTGGGCACTAATGCTAGGTAATCTCGGATCCTTGAAAAGGCTTGTCATGCTCAGGTCCCCAGTTGATTTTCTCGGTATGATTATTAGTTTTAAGGAGCTTGAAGAAGGGAGTGCATTTGTCGGTTAAGTGCGATATAAATCGGGAAAAAGCGACAACCTTCCCAGTAAGGGATTATACCTCATTCCTCGTCTTTGGCAGTTCCATGTAGAGGATGGCCTGAACTTTCTCAAGATTTGTTCCGATGCCTCTCTCGTTGACTACAAAGCCCAGGAATTTTCCACCAACTACGCCAAACACGCACTTGTCTGGGTTGAGTCCCATACTGTATTGGAGTAAGATGTCGAAGATGATGCCCAGGTTCTTGATGTGGTCATTGATGGTGACGCTCTTGATGAGCATGTCATCCACATATACCTCAATTATTTTCCTGATATGATCTGAGAATATGGCGTTGACTAGTCTTTGGTGTGGCCCTAGCCTTCTTTAGATCAAATGGCATTACCTTGTAACAATATAAACCCTTTTCAGTGGTGAAAGATGTGTGCTCTAGATCGGAAGGTTCTATGGCGATATGGTTGTAACCTGAGAAGGCGTCCATAAAGATAAGGAGTCTGTGGCCTGCAGTGGAGCCAACTAGCTTATCGATTCTTGGCAGGAGAACACTGTCCTTTAGGGAAGCCTTGTTCAAATTGGTGTAATCGAAATGCTCCATTTGCCTTTAGGTTTCTTTACCATCACAACATTGGATAACCATGTCGGGTAGGATACTTCCCTAATAAACCCAATATCCTAGAGCTTCTTTACCTTCACCGGGATGGCTTTGTATTTTTCTTCTGTGAATGCCCGTCTTTTCTGTCTGATTGTGGGGACGTCTGGTGCAATGGTGAGCTTGTGGGTCAGCAGTTCTAGTGATATCCCTAGCATATCAGCGTATGACCATGGAAACAGCTCCTATCTAGTCTTGAGGAAGGTGATTAATTCTTCTTAGAAGTGTAGGTCCGTCTTGGAACTGATTTTGACCTTTCTTTCTAGGTGTGTATCGGATATCGAGATTGATATCAAATCTTCCAAAGCATTTGGTCTCGGGTGCTTAAGTTTACACTTATCTTCCATCGTTTTGCTACGTGTATCGCATGCGTCTGGGGTTTTGGGATCTTCCCTTGGATCTTCAGGCTTGTTCGATGGAAAGGGCACGTCGGTGGTTAAGAGTACCTCTCGCCTGCCATGTCCCTTCTCAGCAATCAAGGAGTAGCACTGTCTCCTTAGCTCCTGATCGCTTCAAATGGTGAGGATGCCCCCCGGGGTAGGTATTTTCATCATCAACATGTGCCCTGCGATATAGCATTGGAGTCCTCAGATGGCATCTTGCCTTAGGATGTTGTAGGAAGAAGGGCAATCGACAAAAATAAAATCTGTTGTCATAGTGACTATAGTACTGCCTCATACGAGCATGATCCCTAAATTGTCGATCCCCAGGGCTGTGTGATTTCTCCTACAAAGCTGATTAAGGGCTCGTGATCTTCTGTGAGTTTCTTCTTGTCTCGGTTCAAACCTTCATAGCAGCTTCCAAATATGACACTGATTGCTGACCACTGTCGAGTAGGACCTGATGGCATCGGTAGTGGTCGATGACCATAGTGATCAAGAAGGGGTCATTATGATGCTTCCTTATGGTGTCTTCATTTCGATTAAAGGCAATCGAGTCCTATTCCACCTAGGGTGTGTGGCAGCCATGACCTCCTGGCCCCTAGGGCATTGCCGTTCCTGCATGGATGGCCTTGTACTTTTCTTGCGAAGGCCTTTCTTTTTTGTCTGATAGGAGGGATGTCCGGTGAGATGGTGAGCTTGTGGGTCAGCAATTCTGGTGAGATCACTGGCGTTTCAGCGTATAACCACGCAAACACCTCCTGTCTGGACTTGAGAAAAGAAATTAATTCTGTTTGGAAACGTGGGTTCATTTTGGACCTAATCTTAACCTTTCTTTCTGGTTTCGTATAGGATATGGAGACCGGTATCAAGTCCTCCAAGGCATTTGGCCTTGGGCGTTTGAGCTTCCTTTTATCGGCTTTCTTTTTACTACGTGTAGCGTAATCGTCCTGGGTCTCGAGGTCTTCTCTTGGGTCGTCAAGCTTGTTAGATGGGGAGGGTAGGTCTGCGGTTAGGAGTACTTCTCGTCTACCGTGCCCTCTCGCGACAGTTAAGGAATTACACTATCTCGCTAACTCTTGATCTCCTCTAATGGTGAGGGTGCCCCCCAGGGTGGGTATCTTCATTATTAGCATATGCCCAACTACGAAACATTGAAGTCCCCAGATGGCGTCTCACCCTAGGATGAAGTTGTAGGATAAGGGATAGTTGACGACAGTGAAGTGTGTTGTAATTGTGGTGATAGTGCTTCCTCCTCCTAGTGTCACGCAAGTTATCGGACCCCAAGGCTGTGTGATTTCTGCTGCAAAACTGATCAAAGGCTCGTGATCCTGGGTGAGTTTCTTTTTGTCTTTGTTCAGGCTGTCATAGCAATTGCCAAACATGACGCTAACTACCGTGCCACTATCGACCAGGACCCTGTTGCATCAATAGTGATCGATAAACATAGTGATCAGGAAAGGGTCGTTGTGGTGTTTCCTTATGGTGTCTTCACGTCGATTAAAAGTGATCGAGTCTCACTCCACTTGCGGGGTGTGGCATCCATGTCTAAGTCCCGGTATCTCTTGTCCCCGAGGGCATTACCGCTTTGACAGGTGAAGGGTCTCGGATCCTGTTGGGGCACCACCTTGTATGGTTAGTATCTGTCCATAGACCTCGATGGAGTTGGCTCTTGTTGCGGGAGTACGACACTGTGAGAGTTTGTCGTTTTGGATGAGATGTTTGATGGCATTTTTCAGTGTCCAACAGTTGTTCGTGGGGTGGCCAGCCTCTTCGTGGTGTGTTCAGTATTTGCCATTGTCTCATGGCTTTTCCTGACCGGGTCTACGCTTCGGTGGACTGGGGATGATGTCTTTGTGGTTGTTCCAAATGTCCTCGTATGAGGTGGTGAATGTGTTATAGATCTCATACCTAGGTGCGTCGTACTTTGGGGTTTCCCTGTATCAGGCACTACCATATGGTACATCACGATATCGGCCGCCCAAGGAGTTGTACTTTGGCTTTTAGGGCTTTTGCTGTATTGTTTGTCTCTTTTATCGCTGTAACAGGCCACTCCCTTGGAGTTCTGTCATTGTGTTAAGTAGGCTTGTCTCTAGTGCTATCTCTATTTTTATTGTCGGTGGTCCCGATAGGGTTGTTGAGCTGGGGTACGTTGACTAGGTTTGTATTGGTACCTGCGTTGCGACCAAAGGTGTCGTACTTAGCCTGAGCAAAAGCGGTGGCAAAGTGGAGTAGGTCATCATATGTCGTGGGAGGGTTGGTGTTGAACTATAGCAGGAAGTTTCTTGGTTGGAGGGCTTGCTTGAATGCCGATGCCGCTATGGATGGGTCGACAAAGCGATATTGTGTAGCTTGCTTTTGCCATCTTCGGACAAAGTTCCTCAAGCTCTATTGGACCTCTCTTTAAGTTTATTTAAATAGGTCAGGCACTGTACGATAACCGCTACCACACAGGATGAATCGTCTGAGGAATTTGTTCCCGAGCTCCTAGAAGCTACCAACGGAATTGGCGGGGAGGTTAAGGAACCAGCGTAAGGTCTCTTCTTTTAGGGTTTCTTCAAATGCATGGCAGACCATTAATTCAGTGTACCGTGTCTCGTGCAACAAGGACTGGAAGACCTCTAGGTGGTGGTATGGGTCTCGACTGCCATTATATTTTTCTATCGTTAAGGGCTTTGCTTCCTATGGACACTTCTCGGCTTGTATCCGGGGTGTGAATGGTCCCATTTTCCCTTGGAATCGTGTTATTATTGGTTGTCAACCAAATCTGCTCTCAGCATTCTTGATCTGTGCTTGCATGGCGGGGATAGTCTCATTCATTTGGATTAGCAGACGTGTGTTGGGATAGGGTGGGGGCATGGTTGCGTTAGTGGCCATAGCTACATTGCTGCCTGACGTTCCTGCCATGTCTAGTATAGCTTGGGGTGGTGCCGCTGTACCGAGTTGGTTGGGGAAGAGGGGTAAGTTCATTGTGGTCCTATGCTTATGTTTCCTGGTTTAGGGCCCGAGAGGCTTCCAGAAGTTTTTACTGTGGGTGGGATGAACGTCCCAGCTAGGTCGGTATACGGGTCTATGACTAGGATGGTCCCAAGTGTCGGGACAGCACCGATGGTTGGTATCGAGGTCTCTTGTTGGCGGGCCCTATCCAGTGCCTCGTTATTCACGACTCTCCGCTTGAGTTCCTCAAGGAGAATGCGGTTCTGGTTTGCCATATTTTCAGCCTCTTGACGGGTTACTGCAGCCACTGTGCGCTCGGCCTCGGCCTGTGCACTCATCTTCATGAGGTCGCGCATCGCGATCTCAAGTAATGTGGTGGCATCGGTCGTCATGACCAATTGCGCTTCAGTATTTGGGCTGAGGAACTCGAGCGTGCGTTGGACCTCGCAGGTCACCCCTTAGTAGGGCTAATCGTCGTCTTGTGTATCGGTAGTGCCTGTAGCCATTGGTAGAGTGTGTCATTCTGCAGGCAAGGAGTCGGGGGACTCTTTCTAGAGCCAAATGTTTCAGCTGTATCGCGAGGTATAGGATCCAGCCAAATCACGGGGTGTCTCGACTTGCCACTATCGCTATCGTCTCACTTATCTCTTTTTGGTCATTGGGGATGGCCTTCATGTAATGGGTTTGTAGGAGCTTGGTTTCATTTCATTCGGTGTGGGACATTTGGGTCCCCGATACCGCCCCAAGGGGTATTGGGACCCCTGGCTGGGAGCTCTTTCATTATCTTGTGATGGTTGGATGAACCTTGTGCTTCCGGTACTTGTGCCTGGGAGGTATTTTTGTCCCACTAAGGTTATTTTTGTCCCACTAGGTTTTTGTTACCTGGTAAAGTTTTTAACGAGGCAATAATAAGCGCGTCTAATACCATCATTCATTGGTGGACATCCAAAGTTGAGTGTTGTAAATATTATTATCTATATGGTTGTCCACATAAATACTCATTAATTAGTTTTTCTTTTTAACAAATACTCATTAGTTATGTAATTTGATATAAATGATAGGAGCATTTTAATGCGATATTTTAGTAGTTAATTCCTCATATTTTGCTTAATTATTTCCTTAACCGAATCGATTTTTAACTCAATTTCTATTTTTAGGTACATTGGAGTAGATGAAGATGAAATGAGCATTACTTCCATAATTACCTAGAAATGATGGAGAAAAATGGAAATGCACTAAAAGATCAATTTTACACATTTTCCTACTACGGCTAGGAAAGACCGAGACAAGTAAGGAGGAGCGATCGCCTGACCAAATGAACTGAAAATTTTCAGATCCATTCTAGACATTCTAAGGAACATTTCTTATGAAGAGTACAAGAGCCAGATAGAAGTGGAAGACCATCAAAAGAGCAGTCCAAATTTCTGCTAAAAGACGAAAACTTTATGTTTATGTTCTTTGAGTGCATAAAAGACCATCAAAAGACCATCACTATAGAAAGCTTTTATATGTTTATGTTCTTTGAGTGCACACTTAGAATATATGCATATAATTGGAGCTAGATTTAGGTAAACAATTCACCTAATAGTTTTGTGAACCTATTTCATAAGTAGTAAAGGCTTTGGACAAAAGTCGAAATCAATCAAGGAGGATTGCAAATAGATGAACTTTTTCATACTAGGTTGTGCACTTTGGTTGACATCTTTTCTTTGTTCTTCATGCATTGAATGTGTTCTTGATTAGCTAGCTTTCTAGACTATGATTGCATATTCAATAGAATTAATTTAGTTGCTTTCACTTAGATTAATTAATCAAGGAAAGTAAAATATGGGAAATCGTTTGCTTATTAACGTTTCACATGGTCAACTTCTTTCTTATGACATAGATAATCAACTATAGGAATTGTGACTCGATTTCTTGCATATGGATATGGTTTTGATCTTTGTTCCTTGCGTTCCACCATTGTAAATGTGTTTTTACAATTTCTTTATTTTATTTTATTTTATTTTAATTCCGATTCTATAATCATAAACCCCCCTTATTTGTGTTCACTTGTATATATTTCTATTCTTTATTTTATTTTTGTAAATAATAATTCTTTATTTGTTTTACAATTACAGGTGTACCCTCAATCCCCGGCTAGAACGATCCCTACTTATTCTATACTAACGATAACATTTTACAGGGTTAAATTGTGTGTTCATTTCGACCACATCAATAAACCGTGCCTCTATATAAAGGAGGCTAAAGAGACTGAATGAGTACAATTTTACTTTCTCCAAACTATTCTCTCTTGATCTTCTCTCTACTTTATAACAAACTCTTATTTGTTACTCATGATTGTCTTTGTCATAATAGTTATGTGCATAATGATTATATTCAATGATATTTATTTGCTACTTATGATTATTTCTGTCATAATAGTAGTTATGTGCATAATGATCATCTCTAATGACTTATATCTACCTCACATGATTATTTCGTTTTTCATTGTAATACCCGCAATTTTCATTTTAAATTTGAGTAATTGTGTAGAATGATTATTGTGCAATTTTACAAATATTGTTCGATAATATTTCACTTTTTGAATTATCGAAGGTTCGAAACGATTATTTTAATGAAAAGCTTGAAATGCTCGGTTTGAGAAATCGACCTTTTCTACGTGCAAAATTTGGGGAAACTTCCTTCGTGAAAGTTGTAGAGCTCGTCGATACGAGTCAATGCGTATGTGGAACACATTGTCCGGATTTTTTTTGAATTAGTTATAGAATTTAGAAATTATTTCTATTTTGGTATAAATAGGAAAAAACCCAAGCTATTTTCAGAAGGTTTCCATTTTGGTCCAGCCTCCTTCCATTTTTGGAAGGCACTGTTCATCATCTCCTTCCTCCGTTCCTCGACCGAAAACGACCGAGAGAGAGAGAGAAGTTCACCATAATTGTTCTCCCTCCACAGACCACCTCTCGACTTCAAACCAAGTCCCAGGCGTTTGTCTGGAGCTGCTCTACCTCCTGGACTGCGTCACTTCCACCGGCAAGGCCTCCAACTCCGGCGAAACCGTCCGAAACAGTCGGACCCGAAAACAAACCAAACCAAGCTCATTGCGTTTTCGACCTCCAAACCAAGTGAAACTCCTCCCTCTGCATCGACTCAACCTCCTGAAGCTCCCAGAAGCAGCTTTACAAGGCGGCACGGCCTGTGGCGGCAGTTAGAAGCCAGCCCCGATCGGATCGAACGGAACTTTCGATCCGAATATCTCGAGTTATACACGATCGTTTCTTGTGATTCTTGGCTTGTTGAGTTCGCAAGGAAGTTCTGAACAAGTTTCCAGAAGGGATCGAGGTGTGAGGTTACAGTTTTTACGTTGGTTTCAAGCTCGTCGGTTTCTAGAAAATTTCCAGCCGCCAACTGTAATTGGTACTTTTCGATCCCTTCCCGTCATTTTTTGGTCTTGTCCTAGTTAAGAAAGTTGCTAAGAATGATGAAATGAAGGGGAGAAGCTCAGCCCCGACACCATTGATAGTGGTCGACGGCGGCTCTGTCCCTAACTCTGGTGGCCCTTTCCGGCCACCTCCGGAGGTTTAAAATTTAGTTTCTGTTCATTTTATAATTCTACGTTTCAATACGATCATTTCAACGTATTATACGCATTTTTCAGATATCGTATGAATTAGTTATGAATTTTGTGATTTCGATCGATTTCGATCGTTATATTTATGATCTGTGAGATTAGGACCATCCGATGAACTTGTAATTTTGATATGATGATCATATGACTGTCCCAGAGGCTTTGTGTGGTCATAGGCGAAGATCCGACCTTTGGATCTTCGTATATGTGCAAAACGGTAATTAGGGGAGCGATTCGTGAGAATCCGCTCGTCGGATTTTATTATAAATTAGAATCCGGCCGTTAAATGGTAGTTCAATTATGTTTTGGAATTATTGGCTAAATTCGAATCACATTTGATTAGGTGATTGACGGATTGTATTTGAGTGGGCTATTTCGGCGTTATTTATATTTGTATTGAAGACGCAGCGGGAGTATCGAGATGAGTAAAACTCACGTGGTTCATATTACGAACCGAGCGTTTTAAATTTATTTATTTTTGGTAATTGTATGAAAAATATTTGCGGATTAAATATTGGTTTTAAAATTTCATGGACTTGAATCACTACGGTCCATAGGTAAGTAAAATGAATTTTAATTATACAAATGAATTTCACGATTTTCTTGTGTGAACTATAGATGGTACTAGTGGTCATTCCTGAGTGGATGATTTCGTATATATATATATATATATATATATATATATTTACGTGGAAAATATATATTGATGAGTGGATTGTTGAGTGACGATATGATTGAGTTGAATTGATGAATTGATTATATTTCAATTGTGTAATTTCATAATAATATTGTGTATCTTGGTTTGGTTGATTTCAGTATGTGATATTATATGTTGTGCTCATTTGTGGGTTTAGGGTCGACGTAGTGACCGGTGTGGGGTAATCGGACGCTCTAATCCTGGGTGGATGATAGGATACGATTGGTTGAGTATGTGGAATTATCGGACGTTCTAAATATGTATATAAGTATACATATTGATGAAATACGATAATAATAAATATGTCGGATGTCATAACCTAGGCCAGGTGACGGGCTACGATTCAGTTAGAGCTCTAGTCTGTCAAGTACCGTATTTTTATAAACACGATGTTGAGGTTTTGTGAAGAAAGATGTGAGTTGGGGTTTGTCCTGAATTATTGAATTGGTATTTGATTTAGATTGTTGGTACTTCGTGGTTGTGGAAATGGTTGAGTGTTGATTTAAGTGGAAATAATTATGTTTAAGATAAACAACAGTTTCTTTCTTTTTACTCATACGAGCTTTCATAAGCTTACCGGGTTTTGTGTTGTTGCAATCCCGGTACACTATTCAAATGGTGTAACGGATATTCCTGCAGGTCAGGATAACCAGGGAGGTGACCGTGATGCTTAGGTGTTACAGCAGTTATTGTTATTTCATTTAGTTGTGAGGTGTGTATGCTTATTTAGAGCTTTACAGTTCATTTTGTATTAGAGTTGTAATAATTAACCGAGACTAAATTCGGTTTGATTTTAATTCGTGTGGTGAAGATGTTAAGAAAATAAATTTTCAGGATGATTATTTAAGTTTGTGGCATTTTTCATGTTTCAGATTTTGAATGTTTATTCAAAAAATTCGGGGCGTGACATTCATAGTAAAAAAATATACAATAAAATAACTTCCATCATTGGGACTTGAACCCAGATCTTTTTGGATGAGAGCCAGATATTCTAACCAATTAGACTACAACAAATTTTTGATTATTTACTAACTCTAAATGAATACCTCTCTATTTTGGCATACAGTACTCATGAATTGGTATCAACAATATTAATTATGTTTCCAACAAAATTGAGATATGTATTTTCATGAGTTTAATGACTTCAATTTGATTTCCTCTAAGTATTTGATCTGATAATTTGATATTAAATTGTCAATTTATAATGAGATCGAAACCACATGTTTCTTGATCCAATTACATGAGGACTTAAAATTCCTCCACTGATTGCTATACAATCAAATAGATCGAAACGTCTTGTTTCTTTATCTCAAATTATGTCAGCACCTTCGTCCCTTCTCTTTATACCTATGTTTATTCCACTTTTAGAAAAAGCTTCTAATTGTGGAGAAAGTCTTGCATAGGGGCTGCTGCACCACGCGGCGGCATGGCCCTCCAACAAAAAACAAGAAATTTCGCCCCCCCCCCCCCAATTCCTGAAACTGCCCCTGCTTTTTAAATATATAATACCCAAAAGACCCCCTTGTTGGGCAGTGATTGGTCTGCCGCACCATGTGGCTGTGCGGGTGCCCCACGCAAGTCTTTCTCCTAATTGTGAAGACTGCAGCCTCATACTTTGAGTACAATATGAAATTTGATAAGGCTATGATATTCCATTGTATTATTATTATTGTACTTACATGAGCATTTGCTTAACCATAATTAGCTATAATGAACAACTATCAAGGGTGCGACCTACGGAAAGACCGCCAAACAGGCTATCACCTGAGCTCCAGCTTAGCCCAAGATCATTGCTGACGCGTCGCCATACGTCACTCCAAGATCACCTCGTTGAAGCATCAAAAGATGGGAATTGAAGCATATCAGTCCCGCATCGAAAACAAAGAAGAGATCAATCTCTTCCTTACCTATAAAAGGTCATCACTCCTCATTAAACACGCATTTATTACTTACCTAACGTTGTTCTATCAATATAAATATATTGACTAACTTAGGCATTGGAGAAGAGAAGACCGCCAACCGCGGTCTCCCACTGACGCCCTTTTGTATTTCACTTGACAAGTAGCGGTAGCACTACGGCCTCCTCAGTAATGGTCTAGGCTTGGACCAGCATTAACAAGATTTAGCTATTGCTGAGTCTCAGACATTAAGAATTATTGTATATGCTTATATCCATATGGATCATTGTCCTAAACTCAAAATTCGAGTATATCATTTTGACATTTGTTTCCATTATCAACAATAATGAACCACGTGTTCATCAATAATTTTAATTTGACACAATTGATGATTCAGAAAGCTAAGGTAACAATCATCTCAAGAATTGCATATCTAATTGATAACTCCAACTGAACTCATATTATGTTACCTATATGGAATACCATTGCATATATATGGTGATGAAATTTTCACCTAACTTATGTTGTATTAATCAACCATAAGTATACTACTGTATACTATATCATGAACTAAAAATTCATTGAGCCAAACAAAATATTTTGGCATGACCAATGTGTCATAGTATGTCATGTATGTAGAGTTATCTACATACTTTACATTGTTGTATAATACAACAATAATTGCAAACCTTCCATGTTTGCCAGTTGTTAGTTTAATGGGACAATCCTCCTTCCATGAGAGGGAGAAATATCGTTTCAAAATGTGAATTGGTGTGAGATTTTATCAACAATGTCTCATTTTAATGTTTGAGAAGAAATCTCAATTCATTATCTTTTTGACCTAAAATTTGGTTTGGACTTACCAATCACCAATGGATTTTCAATCCAATATTTATGAACATATAATTTGTGTGGTCAAATCTGATAGTCTTCCCGTTGTTAGGGAAATGAAAGACTAATGTAACGGCATGAATTATGTGAAATATATCCACTAAGTCCAATGTTTTAAGCTCCCTATAAGGGAAGATTATACAAGCCATAACGCCCTTCATGAGGTTATATGAAGATCAACATTCTTTAATTAATTTGTCCTTGAAAGAAAATACATGCCCTAAAAGAGGCTCGGGTACTTGATATGTATAGAGTTTATTATAACTAATGCATGTTTATATGAATGTATGATAGATCTTTAATTGATTATCATTGATGATGTCTCATCAAGGGTTGTATACTACAACGTTTCATTGTGTCGACAAACTATACTATTGGCCATATGGGAAAGAGGCAATTCTAATGAATTGGATTATTGGAAACGTGATGAAATAGTTAGACCTTATAACCCATAAATTACAAGAGGGTGTTCATTCCAATGAATTGGAATCATTATGACACATATCTCTCTTTATAAAGACATGAGATTATCATTCTTCTCTTCTAAGGGACAACTTTTCTTTATGTACAGTGTTACATATAGTTGTTATATTGACGAGACATATGGCAGGTTGTCTTGGTTAATATGAAGATCTTAAAGGCAAATTGCTAAAAGCAAATCCCCAAATCCTTTGTGTCATTATAAGCATATTTCTTAACCAAATATATCCTCAATGTATTCATATTGCCAAAGACAAGTCCATTAATGAAAGAAAGAGCTTTAAGTTCATGGAATCAAAAAGTCTAAAATTCATATATACTCATTCATTTATGGTCCAAGTGACTTATTGCCTCAATGAGTACTATGACAAAACTAAGAAATCAAATTCTAATGATACTCACAATGTTGCAACATATTCTAATCGCTAAGTTGTGAATTTATCTCAATTACATAAATTGATATTTATGGCTAAGTATGCCATACTCAAATTTTCAATTCTCGGAATATTGTATAAAGGGAAATGTGTCAAATGTTGTTCTTTTATATTGATTATTCTTTACTGATATTTTTATCTATAATTTGAGCATATGCAATTGGTTATGCTCTTATCATGTGAGCTAAAATTCATTAAGAATATCATAGTTTTGTTGGTATTGCCCTAATCTTTGCAAGAATTAAAATCCATTATGAGTTATCTTATGATGGAGAGAGAGAGAGAGAGAGAGAGAGAGAGAGAGAGAGAGAGAGAGAGAGAGAGAGAGAGAGAGAGAGAGAGAGAGAGAGGAATTAAGAAAAGAGAGAAAGAAAAAAAAAGGAAGTAAGGGTAAAATAGTCATTTTGGACCTATTGTGTGAAAATTAGAGAGAATAAGGATTAAGCTGTTTAATTTAAAAGGCGAGGGACTGAACTGTTTTTTACAAAAAAGTACAGGGAGTGACCAGTAATTTCTCCTTCAATTTACTACCTCATAAATTAGAGTGAAAATCAGTTAAGTCCCTGCATTTCAAATTTTGTCATAACTTCTCTATATTCGCAAATTTATTTTGTAACGCCCCAAGCTGCACTTCACCAGCTTAAGCACGTCACAGTGCCGCGAGTCTTTAAAACATAAACCGAGCGCTCAATTTACATTCTAGAAAACCGCTAGGCATTTTGAAACTTTTTGTATAAGCACAGCGGAAGCTACAAATATTTCTGAGGTGAAAATCCATAAATCACTAAATTCAATTTGTTTGTCTAGACTTGAAATGAATACTCACTCGGGAAGTACGAAATTCAAGAAATGAGAATTTAAATGGTCGACACAAGAATAGTTTCATACAAGTTCCAGGATACAAAGTTCAAGAAATAGAAATTAGGGTAAAGTCCAAAGACAGTTTACTGAACTTGTTCCGCACACCCAACTCCGTCCGCTATTGTCCCTATTTCAGTTGTATTTAGAGGGGTCTGATCTAGCTGAACACGAGATGTATTTGTCTGCCACCACTATACCACAAAACTAATCAGACAACTGTCGAACAACTGTTGTCTGAATGAAAAACCTGCTGTTGTCTAGTAGCCTGATTTCTAATTAACTTCATTCAGACAACTATCGATAACAGTTGTCTGTTTCTCAGTCACGCAACACATATAAGTAAATATTTGTTGTCTGAATTTAAAACACGCATTGCTAGTAAAATAGTAAAAATTTAGTATTGTTTTATTTGTTAGTTAGGAGACTTTTTTACAGCTGTACTACATCTCTAATAGCTATAGGTATAAATAGCTACAACAACTCCTAGTTCTGTAACAAGCTAGTTACAAAAACACTAAATAGCAATTCATTGCCTCTTTTTTTTTTTTCTTTTTTTCTTCTTCTTCTTTTCATCTTCTTATAAAGAGGATCAAAGGATTTCACTCCTACCCCTATGTACCAATTCGTTGCTTCTTCAATTCTCTTCAAGAAATGCTACAATGTAGTGATACATTAAGAGTCCAACTAAGAGACATGTGTCCTTATGAATTGCCTTGATGGGAAGCTTCCAAGGTTTAGTCATCCTATATAAATAGATGAGTTTGGTTCCTGTTACCACCACGAGTATTTTGCATAAGTTTTGTCTATTGAGAAACAAGGTTGGTAAGTAACAGAAAGTCATATTCAGTTGATCTTGTGTTTGCAATGCTGCAGAGATAGAGTCCATGCCAATTGTTGCTGATCCGTGTGTGATTGTTTTCAAGCATGTCTGCATATTATAGTGAGCATGGTTGTATAATTTTACATAAATATCCTTGCATGGGCTTGTAACATAAGCCACAGAGAAAAAAAAAACTATAAGCTAGAAGAAATTAAACTTGTGTGTAAACCATGTGTAATTGATACACAGGTGCAAAAATTGACCTTACTTAGGCCTCATCAAAAAGCCCGCGGATCAAGTGGGCCGATGGAGGCCCGCCGGCCCGGAGGGCCAAAAGCCCGGCCCGGCCCGTCAAAAAGCCCGCAAAAGCCCGCCTCGGTGGGCCGATGGAGGCCCGCTAAAAAGCCCTGAAAAACCCGGCCCGGCCCATAGGCCCGGCCCGTCAAAAGCCCGCTAGACCCGGCCCGTAAAAGCCCGCCTAGGCCCGGCCCGTAAAAGCCCGTAAACTATTTTTTATATATTATATATATTTGTGTGTGTTTGTGAATATATATATATATAGATATATATATATATTAATATATATGTGTATGTGTGTATGTTTATATATATATATATAATAGATATGTGTGTGTGCTTATATATATATATATAGAGAGATATATATATATATATATATATATAGAGATATGTGTGTGCACTGTGTGTGTTTATATATATATATATATATGTGTGTGTGTGTGTGTGTGTGGAAATTCTCATATTTTTATAGTAAATATGTGCATATATATTCTAAAAAACAAGTGACAACGGTTGATCAATTAGATCGGATTTGAAAATATGATGAAATTAGCTAATTTTTTTACCACACTCATAATTTGTTGTAATAATCACATCCAACGGTCGGTTTTTTCATTTTATTTGAATTTATAGATGTTGCTCTTTGGAGTGTATGATATATAAATATAGGTTTATAATAGTAACTAAGTTTGACCTAGTTGATCGAATTCGAAACGAGAACTAAATTGATTGGATTTTTTACAGCCACTATAAAACATTACAATCTCTCCATCGAACGGTTGGTTTCTCCAAATTCATCTTCCACTTCATGCTTGCTTTAGAATGGACATCAATAGTTTTAAATGCAATGTACAAGTCATATAACTTTAGGTGACAAATTGATATAGGGCAACGTCTTTGTAATAAAATTGAAATTTTTATCTTATGTACACGTACATCCATCGATAGGATATTTACAGATATGATGTGAAAAAATAAGCATGTTTTGCGGTTATCAAGCCATCGGTCAATCAAGAAAACATACAAGGGACTATGGTTGACCAATCCGATCGGGTTTGAAACTATGGTGAAATTGACTAAATTATTAACCACACTCATAATTTATTATAATAATCACATCCAACGGTCGTTTTTCTCATTTTCTTTGAATTGATAGATGTTGCTCTTTGGAGTGTGTGATATATAAATATAGGTTTATAAGAGTAACTAGGTTTGACCTAGTTGATCGAATTCGAAACGAGAACCAAATTGGCTTTATTTTTTACAACCACCATAAAATATTACAATCTCTCTATCAAACGGTTGGTTTTTCCAAATTTATTTTCCACTTCATGGGTGTTTTAGAATGAACCTCAACAATTTAAATGTAATGTATAAGTCATACAACTTTAAGATGCAAGTTGGTATAGGTCAATGTATTTGTAATTAAAATTGAAATTTTTATCTTATATCCATGCACATCTATCAATGAAATATTTACAAACGTGATGTAAAAAAATAAGCAAGTTTTGCGGTCATCACGCCACCGGTCAATCAATAAAGCATACAAGCGACTACGGTTGACCAATCCGATCGGGTTTAAAACTATGGTGAAATTGACTAAATTTTTAACCACACTCATAATTTATTGTAATAATCAAATCCAACGGTCGGTTTTCCCATTTTCTTTGAATTGATAGAGGTTGCTCTTTGGAGTGTATGATATATAAATATAGGTTTATAATAGTAACTAAGTTTGACCTATTTGATCGAATTCGAAACGAGAACTAAATTGGCTGGATTTTTTACTGCCACTATAAAACATTACAATCTCTCCATCGAACGGTTGGTTTCTCCAAATTCATCTTCCACTTCATGGTTGCTTTAGAATTGACATCAATAGTTTTAAATGCAATGTACAAGTTATATAACTTTAGGTGACAAATTGATATAGGGCAACGTCTTTGTAATAAAATTGAAATTTTTATCTTATGTACACGTACATCCATCGATAGGATATTTACAGATATGATGTGAAAAAATAAGCATGTTTTGCTGTTATCAAGCCATCGGTCAATCAAGAAAACATACAAGCGACTACGGTTGACCAATCCGATCGGGTTTGAAACTATGGTGAAATTAACTAAATTTTTAACCACACTCATAATTTATTATAATAATCACATCCAACGGTCGGTTTTCCCATTTTCTTTGAATTGATAGAGGTTGCTCTTTGGAGTGTGTGATATAAATATAGGTTTATAAGAGTAACTAGGTTTGACCTAGTTGATCGAATTCGAAACGAAAACCAAATTAGCTGGATTTTTTACAACCACCATAAAATATTACAGTCTCTCCATCAAACGGTTGGTTTTTTCAAATTCATTTTTCACTGCATGTTTGCTTTAGAATGACCTCAACAATTTAAATGCAATGTACAAGTCATACAACTTTAAGAGGCAAATTGGTATTGGTCAATGTATTTGTAATTAAAATTGAAATTTTTATCTTATATCCACTCACATCCATCGATGAAATATTTACAAACGTGATGTAAAAAAATAAGCAGTTTTTGCGGTTATCACGCCATCAGTCAACCAAGAAAACATGCAAGTAACTACGGTTGACTAATCCGATTGAGTTCGAAACTACGGTGAAATCGACTAAATTTTTAACCACACGTATAATTTATTGTAATAATCACATCCAACGGTCGGTTTTCTCATTTTCTTTGAATTGCTATATGTTGCTCTTTGGAGTGTATGATGTATCAATATAAATTTATAAAAAATTAGTGTTTTTAAAAATTTAATTATCAATAAATTAGTATCTATATATAAATATAGATTTTTTTTGGTACAATATAGATCTATTATCTTTGGTTGTATTTGATCATTATCCAATGAATTTCTAAAGCTTGATTAAAAAAAAAAATATTTGTGTCTTTAAATATTTATTTATAAATAAAGCCCGCAAGGCCCGGCCCAAAAAAAGCCCTCAAGGCCAAGCCCGGCCCGGCCCCGGAAAAGCCCGCAAGGCCCGCTTTATATGGACGGGCTTGAATCCTTCTATTTTTAATAAAGCCCGGCCCGGCCCGGCCCGCCATTATTAAAAAATTTAGTAAGGCCCGGCCCGGCCCGACCCAAGCCCGCAATGAATGGGCCGGGCCGAACCCGGCCCGGCCCGTTGACGACCCCTAACCTTACTGTTAGTTAGCTGATGTAGCGCCAAAAAAAAAATTAGATTCTTCTAATGCAAGACATAGGAGAGTTTATATAATTACATATAGACAGATAGGGCTAGTATATATATATAGAGAATTATATAACAATATTCCTAGCTTTGAACTTTTTTTATATGGAGATGCTGCTATATATATTCTCTAATCTTGAGAATGGATCGAAGAACTCTTTTTCTGGCAGTAGAAGAGTCTTCCCTTGACCTAGAAAGCAAGACTTATGTACTAACAATAACTAATACACCTAATATTTAAAGTTCCATATTTTAAACAATAGTAGTGATGCCATCGGAACTTCCATTTTTGGGTAGCCCCTCAGTTGAATTACGATCAATTGTAATAGCAACATGATATTCTTCAGAAAGCACTGGCCGCTGAAGTAATTGTGGCTGTTCAGTCTTGAAATGTGCGACGGATGCTAGCTCGTGAACTGCTTCAGCAATCTTCTCAACACAAGCTACGACTTCAATAAGAAGTGACGCCACCGCAGCAGATGGTATTGTTTCCAGCAGATTAGCATCTTTCCATATGCCTCTTTTGAGTGACAACTTGAGGCTCTCAACTGCTGCCTTTGAGCATGCAATGTGGGAATCAGCTGATGATGACCGAGTCATTTTCTTGAGGGCTGCTGCTAATTCCTTCAATGCTTTTCCTGATTCAGTGCAAATATTTATGCATGGTTCTTGAATTTTGCTTCGAATTTCAGCGGGCACCTGCATTAAAATGTCACTATAGTTGGATTCACAAATTCATAATCATAACCTTAATGGTAGCAATGGTGTAAAGTAGGTTTTGGGTAGAATATATACTTGGATATCAGTGTTCAGGTAAGTGTTAAGAGCTTCAATTTTATAAGCACATTGCCGAGTTTGGCTTCCAACATTCAAATACTTCTCCCATGGGTGGCCGAACTTGAACCCGCCATGACCTGGTTCCCATCTTGCCAAGTTAGCCTGAAAAAATAGAAACAATTATTATATATTCAACACAGAACTAGCATTTAACCAAAACTTTATTTTATGGTCTCTGCTTTTGCTCCGATTACAGAATAGGACAAAACTCTTTTCGTGGTGTAAATGCTCGACGATTCTTCACAATATTGTCCATGTGAGATAGCCGATCACAACATTTATAACAGGATATAAAATCATATATATTTTCATGGACAGATGAGATTTTTGTATAAAGTTAACTATTTATTTTTGCTCAATATCTCACCGGATCTTTCATTTACTATATCAAATTTTCCTTCAGTGTCATTTGCAAAAAGTCAAGAAAATGCAAAACCATCTAATTGTGTAGGTTTAATAAATGGACAAAAATGATAGCTAGTAAGCGATCGGATAAGTGATTAGGGTTTGCTTATTAGTTTTAATTGTTTTGGCAAGAAGAATTTTTATCGAGAATGAATTTAGAACAGATAGTTCGGATCAATGCGTCTAATATTGGGAGAGTCCCAAAGAATGAAAAGGTGCGTATTATGGATCTAACTAGTTCAGTCAGGACTTAGGAGCCTTATTGTATGTATATGTGTGAAAATAATTTAAGTTCTCTATCTTTTTGAGATATAAAGTTATTCCAGTACGTCCTTCTTATGTACATTTACTCACCATGGTTTCTTCAAGGCTTTTTGATGAAAGAACACTTTTATATTGCTGAAGAAAAGATTGATTATCACTTAATGACAACCCATTCTCTTTTATGTCAAAGTATTCAAATCCAAATCCTGTAAACAACGTAAAAGTAGTGCTTAGTCGGTTGTAATATTATATCATATATACGTGTGCTTGTCTGTTGTCGAAGCAAAAGATAGAAAATAACAAAATGATTTATGAGGGAGGGGTCTTTATTTGGTATACACATGTACCTTCCATAAAATCCCCAAGCTTTTCCATGTTACCAGCAACCAAATTGTGGAGATCAACTCCAATCCACACGGGGTAAATGCAAACACAAACCATAATAGGAGTACAGCTTCCTATCGCAATCGTTAATAGCCTCTTGTGTGCCATGTCTAGTACCTGAGTTTCGCGGTAGCCAGATACCGACACCAAGCAGAAGGTCAGTATGAATATCAACATCCCGTAGTCATACCTTGCCTTCAATGCGGGGAAGAATCTCATGAAGGTCACACTTGCAGCTGCCAAAGATGAAATAGTTATTTTATGAACATATATATTACGCTACTTAGGTGCCTCAAATCTCAATTAATTGGAAGCATATGTGCATGCATGGAGCGGACCTACAACAAAGACGAAAAATGCAATCAATATGGGCTCCCCGACTTCTCCTCCCCAAAGAGTTGATATGTGATGAACTCCAACAGCTAGAGCACCAGCGAGCAACGTTGCCAACATCCTATTTATACCCTTCCCTAGCGTTGCTCCTGAAAAATGAAAGAAATTAAGAATTAAAAGAGGAGAAACAAGAACTAATTGTTATAAAATTGTTCTCTCCTTTAAGGCCAAAGTCACCAATACATATGTGAATGAAGTTAACCTTCATTGACAAAAGTCGATAAACAGTATAAAGAGTACTGCTAAGTAAACAGGAGTCGAAAGTATGCTGATATTTTGGTAACATCCAATGCTTTTTTAAATCAATTGGCGCAATACATTATCTTTTGCTCTTTTCTGATACATTCACATTTCGACTAGAAAAACCAGTAAAATTTAACATATGGTCATCTTTTTTTTCTTTTCTTTTAAGTTTATCAAGTTATGATCATCATTCCATTTTTCACGCTTAAAGCACAACCACTTTATTTTCAATAACCTCTTAAGGGAAAAGGCATTTAACAATCACAATATACAGATATAGACATTTAACTTCTATGAACAAATGCCTTATAATGGTGAAGATAACATTCTGAAATTACATAGAGTGCTTAGTGCTTACCAACTGAGAACTCAAAGACAACGATCACGGTCAAGACAGCCCACATCGCATCGACACCGAAGCCATCATAAAGCTGTCGATGGTAATAAAAAACAGACACCAACGTCAGAGCCAACCCTACTTTGAACGAATGCACAATCCTTCTCGGATCATCATCCCCGAACTTCTTCGCCTCCCTCGCCGCCTCCAGTACCTTACCCCATGACCTCTCCGGCACCGTCTTCAGCCACCGTACCACGCGACCGAAAGACCCTCCCCCGCGGCTGCCGTTCTCCATATCAACAAAATCTGCAGAAGTCATTTCTAACAGGAAATTAAAGCAAAGCAATGAAAGGGAGAAGAAGAAAAACAGAGCTAGCTAGAATAAAGTGGTGGTGTGTGAAAAAGCTCGATGGTAGAGTCATAAATATTTAGAGCTGATACGCAAAATCTAGAAGACGAAAGAGAGACAGATGTTGGTGACTCGAAATGTGCTGCACATGCAATCAACACTTCAATTAACGCGGTGGGGGCTGATTCGTACGGTAACGTACCGTACTAGGATGGTCAAACTCAGAAAGAGGTTCGGTTATCAAATTACAACCTTGTTTGGGGGAAGCGGTGTAGTTTGCATAAGGAGCACTCCTTATAAATAAGTACGTACTCGTCTATAAATTACTGCAAGTAAACCTTGAATTAGTGCCATTGATACTGTCATGGGGTTCCACGAAATTGACAGCTAGAAATTATAAGTTCACTATCAAAGTCGGGCCATTAATACTAGCAGAGAAGGAGAAACTGGATCTCTCGAATTAAGGGTATGGGAGTTCAAGGTGGCAAGCTAATGAAGAAGGTGTTGTAAAAAATATGAGACGGAATTCCTGTAAAATTAAAATAAAATAATATGAAAATATCTTGAAAAATAAGAATTGAGATATAGATAAGAAAATGAAATAAAGTAAGAAAATAATATAATATATAGGTTTTTATATAGGAAAACTTATCAAGTCGAGGCGTGCAAGCTCACTGTCCTAAGAGAAGATTCGTCCCCTACTGCACATGATTGAATGACGAACTTCCCCCAAGATACAATAACTCTTCGAGCTCCGTCATGCAGCTAAGAAGCTTCATCGAACCTTAATCACCCGTGCACTCAAAACGGTGTATAAGTAAAGTATGTATATGTATAGTTTGTAAGAATATCTTTGGTACATGTATTTGGCTAGAGTGGTTGCATTATGGTGAATTATACCGTCATGTATACCCTCATTATCCGACAATCTAAACTCCCACACATGTACATGTTTCATGTCTCACCATATGCCTTCCAACCATATCCACGTGCCTTTATATAGGTCATACTTGTCATACCATCAATAGCCTCATTAACTATGTAACGGTCAAATAATAATCATATATTTAAAATATAAAACCGTTAAACCATAAATAGAGAAATAAACACAAAATAAAAATAACCCCAAAAATAAATAAGAAATAAATAAAATATATTTTAATTTTAAATCATAAAATTTCCAACAGAAGGCTCCTCTTATATAGAAATGAAAGTGTTTCTCAAGGTCATTGATCCTTGTGTCACCATTGAAGATGATAAAAATCATTTGGGAAAGGTGTCAAGGGCATCCGCACTGTCGCTAAAGTGCGGACGTCTGAGATTTCTGCTCGATCAAGCGTTGACAGTGCAGCGCCTCTTGTCGGACGGAGGCCTAGGGGATCCCGGACTAGTCGATAGTCGGGTGGAGTCGTCGTGGACTAGTTTGCTGGGTTGCCCAGAGCCTTAAAGTTGTAGGTGAGGTCGCTGCACAGAACCTTCGATCTCGATCTCCTTCGACCTCGATCGCTGCCCAGAAGCGGTTTGGGATGCCTCCGGTCTCCGTCCGGTAGATTTGCACTACCGTTGCAGCCTGACCATTGCTGCAATGTTGATGTACGCACTTTAGCTACAGTGTGGACATCCGACCCAGAACCTATATATATATATATATATATAACCTTGCTCAGGTACGGATATCCGCACCTAAGCAAAAAAGTACGGATTTTGTGTTTTTCCCCACTTTTCGATCACACATTCACATCTTAACCGTTTAGTTTTTAGGTCCTAATGTATGGATCACCTCTGCAAAATTTCAGCCAATTTGGTGATCGTTAAGGCATCTAAAACTGCAATTTACACGAACGAACAGAATCTGTCGAATCGGAACCGTTCGTGTATATTGTTATAATTTGCAGTTTTGGATGCCTTAACGATCACCAAATTGGCTGAAATTTTGTATAGGTGATCCATACATTAGGACCTAAAAACTGAATGGTTAAGATGTAAAAATTATATATATATATATATATATATATATATATATATATACAGCGGTTCTCCACAGCGGACGCCCGCAGTTTTTCGATCCGTACGGATTTTCAGTTTTGACCCACTTTCCGATCACATTTTCACATCTTAACCGTTCAGTTTTTAGGTCCTAATGTATAGATCACCTATACAAAATTTCAGCCAAATTGGTGATCGTTAAGGCATCCAAAACTGTAATTTTACAACAATGTACACGAACGATTCCGGTTCTGCAGATTCGGTTCGTTCGTTGTAAATTGCAGTTATTGATGCCTTAACGATCAGCAATTTGGCTGGAATTTTACAGAGGTGATCTATATATTAGGACCTAAAAACTGTTAAGATGTGAAAATATAATCGAAAAGTGGGTCAAAACTCAAAATTCGTACCTTTTTGCTTAGGTGCGGATATCTGCACCTGAGCATAGTTATATATATATATATATATACAGTCCGGCTACATTAAGGATGTCCTTAGTTTTTCTTAGGTACGGATTTCCGGTTTTCACCCACTTTCCGATCACATTTTCACATCTTAACCGTTCAGTTTTTAGGTCCTAATGTATAGATCACCTCTGCAAATTTTCAGCCAATTTGGTGATCGTTAAAGCATCCAAAACTGCAATTTACCATTATAAATACGAACGGTTCCGGTTCGACAGATTCGGTCCGTTCGTGTAAATTGCAGTTTTGGATGCCTTAACGATCACCAAATTAGCTGAAATTTTGCAGGGGGGATCTATACATTAGGCTCTAAAAACTGAACGGTTAAGATGTGAAAATGTGATCGGAAAGTGGGTGAAAACACCAAATTTGTACCTAAACCTCAGGTAAGGACATCCTTACCTGAGAAAAATTCTATATATATATATATATATTTGCATGCTTCTTCTTAACATGGTTGTTGGGATTAACTTAGAATTTCAGTTTATAGGATCAGCATAGTCCCAAAGTTAGAAAATCATGTATAACGTTAGTGATATGAGTTTCTACAATGTTAACTATACTCTATGACTATGCCATATTCTCTCATTTTCAGGAAAAATTAACCTAGCGGTAATGACTTTGGCATTGAGCACACAGGGCCCGAGTATCGCCGTCTCTTTACACTTTGCACATCACTTGTCATGGTAGGTCATGATTCATTGTTGATGAGTTCACTAAACCATACCAAAAATAGGCATAACAAGCTGGTTTCAAATTTTTTAAAGAGAAAATTCACTATTAGTGTCCTATCTTTAGTGTCAAGGTCAATTTGATATCCACACTCACAATTCTATTAATATGATACTTAAAATCCTATTTTAATATTTACGTGATACCTTCATCAAGATTCCGTTAAAATGATGAGGTGTCAAGCTGGTGGAAACCAAAGAAGAATAAATGACCAATTTACTTTTTGTTTTTTAATTCATTTTTTCTTCTTCTTCTTCTTCTTTCTTCTTCATTTTCCCATCCCTTATTTCTTCTTCCCCTCACCCGCCGACCTCACCCGCCGAAGCAACTGCCATGACTCCTTTCCCAATTTCTCATCCCATTATTCCCATTCCTAAAACCCCTCTTCATAGCTTATTCTTTGTTTTCGATTCATTTAATCCCCCAAACCCACGAATCCATACACCAAAGTGTGGGTATCTCAGTTCCTCAATACTGTATGGATTTCTGAACTACTTGTTTGTAAGGATAACAATGCCATAAGAAGAAACATACATGGCCCTCTCAACAATTGCATGTTTGTGAGAGTTCCTACATCTAGATCTGTCAGATCCAAAGCAACTCATCTCTTGAACTTCTAACTCAACTCAAAGCCAATTAACAAATCTAAGCAATGAAGGTTTACGGCCATGCAAACCAATTAACAAATCTGGTCAGATCTGTCATGCCTTTTCTGCCTCTCTCGTAGCCCGGAATAATCATGGCCTTGGGCATGGCTGTGACTAAATATGATGCTATTAAAAATGCCAATTGAGGAAGATGCACGGTCAAACTTCTGATAATCGCCTGAAACAGTGGTGGTGGGTTTGATTTGGAGAGGGGTTTTAGGGAGTTGGGGTGGGCGGAGAGGAAGTCCTCGTCGAGGGATCACGAGTTGGGGTTGGCGGCGAGGTCGAGGAGGGACTCGAGTGAAGGGTGAGGAGGTGGGTCCCATTCTCGACGACCGTGAGGAGGTGGGTCCCATTCTTGACGACAGTGCGAAAGTGGTGGAACAGCGGGTGGTGGTGGGGCTGATCGCCAGGACCTAGTCTTCGATCGTGGGGTCTAACAGCAGATCTGCCGCCATTGTTGGAGCTCAAAGGATTTCTTCAATTTCGGGTCTCTTTGCTATCTATTCCAAGACTGAGTTGAGTGATCTGGTTCTCTCGATCTGCTATCAATTTAGGACTTTTTTTTTTTTTTTCAATTAACGCCAATTGTTGCTTTAGATTTTTTAATTACTTTTTATAATAGGTTACGTAAAGAGACAATTTAGCCTTGAATGTTTAGTCAAATGCATGGTGCATGATCATTTTTAACAGAACCTTGACGAAAAATTGATGGAAGCATCACGTAAACATTAAAATAGAATTTCAGATATCACATTAATATAGCTGTGAGTGTGTATATCAAATTATCCATGGCATCAAAATATGGACACTGATGGTGAATTTTCCTCTTTTCAAAAAATTACCATTTGGGCTCAAGCTATACCAAACCGAGAAAATGAGACATGCTGCAGTTATGGTTTTTCCAAAACCGATTGGGTCATTCCCATTAAAAAATAAATAATTTTACTTATTTTCAATTTATATTAATACGTGTTGTACTGTGATTGGTTAGCTTGTCGAGTATAGACTCGACCACGCTGGATTACACAAAGAATTGATTATCCCTAGCCTTGAGTAAATGAGACCCCAAATCCCTAATTTTCTTTCCAACTCTCTCTCTCTCTCTCTCTCTCTCTCTCTCTCTACCCTCTCCCTCCCTCCCTCCCTCCTCGTCTGATAGAGGACAAAGATTAAGACGTCGAAAGCCATCGATTTCTTCTTCTCCCAAAAACCTCAACAGACCTTCCTTTTCACTCATTCCTCCCGCCATAACGTTGACCGAGACAAAGAGAGGACACTTATGACGTCGCACCACCATCACCAATTACTGCAAGAGGTTGCTGCAGCACAAGGAGCTCGACTCATGAGTTCGAGCAAGTCAGGTTCGCATTCTAAACCTCTTCTATCGAACTAGAAATGTTTCCCATTTGTGAATCTTTAATCTTTTCGCTTATTTAGGGTTTTTATTCCAATTTTCAATTGAGCTGATTGGGTCTTAATTTTTTGGCTAGCTGTTAATTTTGGTTGATGTAGTTTCTGGGCAATGGGTTTTTGTGTATTGTGTTATACGGAATTTGTTCGAGTCCAAATTGCATGTTTTGGATTTGCAGTGCAAGAAAACTTGCGATTAGCTAAGAATGAGTTTGGGAAAACTGAAGATGATTTTAAGTCGCTTCAAAGTGTTGATCAAATAATAGGGGAAGTTCTGAGACCTCTCGATAATGAACACTATAACTCTGTTAAGTAAAATTTTTATTTTAACAGGTACACATGTTCACTTTCATTTATTGCTTATGTGTTCATCATTTGAGTCAAATTCAAATGAGGTTTCATCAATTAATTCTGCACTAGAGTCCATCCATGCAACTTTAGCAGTAATGGCTCATAAACATATGCTCTACATTAAATTTTCTTTTTATATAGTGGAGATCAATCTTTGTGTGTGTGTGTGTGTTTAAGCTTTAAAAGTATTTTCATATTGGCGAAATGTGTTTGTTCTTGGCAATATGCTTCATCATTTTATATGCTCGAGCCAAAGTATGTGAATTGGTTTATTTTGAGAATCAGAGAATAATGTTAGCATTGAGTCATCCTCAAGTATAAGGGTCAAGTTCTAGAATAGGGAGATTTAGTAAGGATGTCGAACCCATGAGGATTGAAAAATCATTTCCTAGCTTGGGAAAACTTAAGGAAAACTAGAAAGAATGCACACAATTTATAGTTCACAAAACCAAAGCTCATTACAAGTTGTGGCAAGTGAATGATGTAATGCACAAATGGATAGTGAATGTTTGAGTGATTGGTTGGTTGACTAAACTAAAGGCAAGGAAAGTAAACTAAGACTAGTTAAGCTAAGGTTGGATGGGAGTTAGGGTTTAGATTGTCTACCACTAACCTCCCACAATGCAATTGAATATGAATGATACTAAACCTACTGTCAAGTTACCCTCTTAGCATCCAAATAATATTACTAAGGCTTAAACTTCTTTATTAACTCTAATCGGATAAGTCTAGAGTTAATTACATAGGGACAAATTCAATTACCGGATATGTCTCATTTCTTTGCCCCTAAATGCATAAAGCTTAGAGTTTAGGTAACTGAGCAAGCAAACTAATGCTATATCTAGATAATTTTAGCTCATTACCCTCACGTGCACAGATGGTGTGCTTTCATGCTTCTTTTTGTCTAAAGGTAATCAATTTCTTAGCAAAAACTTCATGTCATGGCAAACATATTAACTCAAATTAATTAGGTCTAAGTAACTGCATTCAACTTTTGATTTTGCATGTGAATGTGGCAAATTTCATCAAATCATAAACAAAACATCAATTACAAGCAAGTTGGGTAGGGCTTTCAACTGTAGCCCCAACAAGTTCACTACTTACTCATAAATAAATAAACAAGCTTCAACATACTACAATACATCAAGTAATTAAAGAGAGGTAGAGAGTGAGAAGTGACTATTGATAATGAAGATAGGTCTCCCATGTCATAGTGTGATTTTATGGTGGTTATCTCTTTCTCCTTACTCCTCAAGCTTCTTAATGTTGTAGATATGATGAATCCTTGAGTAGCTAGTGATCGATGGTCTGTAGTGTTGAGGTGGTTGTGGAATTGATGGGTGGTAGAACTAGTGGTGATGGAGTTTGGTGTTTGAATTTAAGGGATCGAGGTGGAGTTGTACAGAGAAGATGGAGCTAAAGTGAAAGTGTGAATGGATGAATAGTTGAAGAGATAATGAAGATAAGGTCTTCAGCCTCTTTTTGATAAGCTATTATATACCTTTGGTCCCAAGATGTGCAAGAGATGCTCTTATACCCTTGATCCCCCAAATGGTCTCAAACTTGCAAGGTGACAAAAGGACAAGGTGTAGGGAGATGTTTGAATTTCAAATGGTGGGATATTCCCATAACCAAGGTCCTCCTTGGCTGGACTAAGGGTCCTCCATGAGTGGCGATTCATAGGAAAAGTGTTTGCTGGAAAATTGATTTACATTTTTTTCCCAAATTCCATATATTTTTCTCCTAGCTTCAAATCTCCACAATTCAAGGCCTATTTGATCATTTTCTTCTCAATGAATGTTTTTCTATAAATAAAAGGAAATGGATTAAAGATGGTAAAATAGCATGGAAGACAAATCAATTTCCATAGTTAGGCATATGTAATTTGTGACTCAACAAATGCTACTACATGATGAAGTTGATTGGGAAGTTTCTTTCAATTTTCCCCTTAGTTTCCAAAATTATTGATTAATGGGAAATGAAGTAGAATATGTCTTAACTAGTACTAGTTGATCAATGTTGTTCCCTACATTGAAAACAACCCGTCTGAGATGCTCTTGACATTTTCTTTGCCTTTTCATTTGTGCAGACATCTTCTGGATACCTTCTACTTGTCTTGGAATAGAAATGCATCAAGAGGACTGCCTAAAATTTTAATCTGTTGTATTCCTATACATTTTATTTGCTGAAGTTTATATGGTTTCATTAACAATTTGTGACCTTCCAGATAAAATTCTTGTAATTTTATTAATGGCTTATGCAAAATGATGTCAGTACTTTAGTCACTCGAATTAGAGACTTGGATAGGAAGAATGATAACTGCAAGTGCAAAACAAAAATTTGGCTTTCATGGTAGGTCTCTTGTTTATGTGGTTGTTTATTTCTTTCCCATTTTTCACTTTAGGATAGGGTTCGGTTGCTTGATTATATCGTTGTCCTTGAAAGTGCAAACCATTGCAGCTCTACCGATCTCCAAAAGCCAGTTGAATTGGATAGGAAGACATGTGCATTGGTTGGACCTCCTGATCTAACACAAGAGTGGTTCTATCCATACCTCCATAGTTGAAATCTAGGCCTCTAAATTTTTTTATCCTCAAACTTCCAACTTTGTCCACCTTCCTTTTTCTCTTTTCACCTCCACAAGATATCACCCATCTCTCATCTTCCTTGAACCACATGAATCTCATATTCAAACACAAGACCTCGATCTGAAAAATTTAGCCATTGAAAACACAAAATTATATAATGAATTAGCCAAATATTATCCTTGAAAAACTGGTAGTCACTACTACACAAAACGTTTCACACGACGGTTTAAAACTGTCGTCTCACATTTTGCATTTCCGTGGTCTATCAAGGCATCGTCTGATGAAACGCTGTCAGACGATGGTTTTTAACCATCGTATATCGATCATTAGGTTGACGGTTTTCAGCCAACTTCGTCGTTTGGTCGTCTGATGGACTGGCAGATCTATCGACATGCTGTCGACAAGATGTTGACAGAAATATGCCGTGGTGTAACTTCTACGATTCCAGCGTTGTCTCTTGATTATTCAAAAGTCACTTTTTATTTTTAAGACGTTGTGTGAATTGTATACACACGACAGTTCTTCCAGCATAAAATGTGGTGTGATGACATAAAAGTTCAGTGTGTGTGCCTTCACACGACAGATATAACTCGAAACGTTGTATTGTAACATTTGAGACTATGGTTTTTGCTAATACTTGTTGCCTTTATGTGCATCTAACAATGATATCGGTAAGAACCGTCGTGTGAATTTTTGAAAATTTGTCCAATTCAACCCTATAATCCTCATCTCGTATTTTCCCTTTTTTCCTATTGTTGTTTGATTTGGTAATTGCAAGATTCAGATTTAGCTGGAAGAACAATAATTTTCTTATAATAAATAGCTGTTATGATCCCATAAATGGATCCGATAATGCTAATTGTATCCAAAAAATAGAAAAGATCACATCTACGGATATCTCATACCAGAAAAAAAAACATCTACAAATGTGGCTAAAATAGTCTCATCAATATATGATCACATCTATAGAAGAAATGCAATTCAGGCCAACCCAAAAAGGACCAACATCTTACCTAATGCACTTTAGACCTTGCATATACCCAAAAAAGACCATCAATGATTCATCCCAGCACACTTCCCAACTTTAGCAGGTTCTTCACCTCATAATTTGCGAGTTCATTACGCAGTTCATCAACTACAGCGTTTGTTGCGAACTAAAGAGAGGTGGTGGATGAGTGCCCCATAATGATCCTCATTGATGATTTAATGTGTGCCAGGCAAGTCTCCATGATGCAGATTCCCCCTAAAAATAAAAAGATGGAAATGTCATATGCTGCTAAGGCTGTATGAGATATTATAGTAAACATACTAATCTCAGGAACTATCCTATTAAGGAACGTCTCTGTATCAGTACGAACATAAGAGTCAGAGTTCTCATTGATAGTAAGAGGAGCACTTATATGCGGTGCTCAAAGAATAATCCAAATAAAAAACCTCATGACCAATTTACCTGTCTAATTTTCTCAGTACCAGTTGCAGCAATGAAATCTGGAAGCTGAAACGGTTGTTTCTCGATACCATGTTTACCCTGCAAAATCAATCAAGTCTCGATGAGATACCAGTAATGGTATAGTTCTTTACTCAAATAAGCAGTCTACAATATTAAAATTATAGATGAAGTCCAGAGCACTAAGCATTATGGGATGGCCTCTGAAAGTTCAAAGCAGATACATTGGTACCTTTAAAATGAATGAAATGTGTACAATATGCTAAGTATGTCCCCAAATATGGCCTTAGTTATGCCTATATCCCCCAATCAACACTAGCATATACATATGAAGATAAATCAATCAAGGGTGACTTTTACCAAACACCTATTACTAGTAAGAAATTCCTGGCTTTTCAATTTGTTCACAGAATACCTAGAACTGTAGGTGAGCAGGTTTATGTTCTTTTGTTAAATAAAACTGCAAGAAAGTTAGTAGTAGAGGAGGACCACGACATAGAGAAAGTGTTAATTTAGCATTCCTATATTCCCATATTATTCTGCATTTTTAATTCTACACACTACATTTCGATGACTTTGTGAATATGTTATGCACTCAGAATCTCATAATTCATGAACCACTGATTAATCTAAACCAGAGTAGAATTAGAAAAGCTAGGTAGATCTAATTACCAGATTCAGTGTGTAAGAAATTCCTGTACGATTTCAAAAAGACCAGCAATTTAGGATCAGCTGCAGTTGCATCCCACACCTGGAAACATATTAACAGTTAAACAATCTTAATATCAAAGCTGTACAAATGAAAAAAAAAAAAAAACAACAACAACAAACAGAAACATACATGAGCTATTTATCTTGCATATAGTCCAAGTATTTACTAGATCCCAATTATGCCTATATCCCCCAAGCAACAAATAGTCCAAGATTGTATTGAAACCATTTGAATTAGTTACACTACTACGTACTACCATTTCATACCAAAACCCAAACCAAAAAAATCAAACAGGAGTAAAAAACTTAAACTTCCTTTCTTGAGCAAATGAAACATAGGCAAATGACGGTAAAAACAAACTAATAAAATCAAAATTGAATTCAAGTATCTAAATTTAATCATGCCTAGATCAAGAATCTCAGGGAACTTGCATCAAACTGGAGCCAAACCCATCTTCTTGTGCACACTATAACATATACTTCACCTCTCTCCCACAAGAATTTAAAAAAAAAAAAAAACAGCAAGAGACTCTAAAGCATACTAAGTTCCCAAAATAAAAAATATATATATAAAAGAAGCAAGATTATAACAAGAATCACAATCTTGTAACTAACATGTTATATCTACAATTTAATACAGATTTGAATACTAACCAAGCAATCACATACCAAACACCAAACTTAATCAGACTTGTGTCAGACTTCATCCTTCAAAAGAAATATAAAAGGTAATGACATGTTACATGCTCTCATCTTCACTTGGTCCAATTCCCCCTGCAATTTTTGTAACCTGGCCTTATACAATCATCATTCTTGCATGAAGCAGACAGTTCTAACTACCTGCACAATCTCGTTCTCTTTGAACTGAAAACTGAAAATTCATGAGAACAAAGTTCACAAACCTTTAAGGTTGTATTCAAGTTATTCCTCGCATCTGAGAAGCTTTATCTTATCATGGTTTTCAATCAAAGTTTAGCATTCTTGACATAGCCTGATGCAGAAGGAAATCATATCAACCATCAAAAACAGATTAATGTTGCACAACGTCGACTTATAAAAAGCATGCATCTAAGCTACAAAATAGACAATAAAATAGTCGTCCAGCTACTTCTTAGTAGGCCAAGAGAACAGAAATAAAATATTGATACATAGAAAAGACTTCAATGCTTAGAGGAAGAATAGAAAAGCATATTCACTAGTAATAAACAGAAACCAAAATCAACTGATATAAATGAATAGCAGACCCTGTCCTACTCCATCCAAAGCTTTAGAATACCTCTAAGCAGCAACATATATATGCAACAAAACAAGCATATACTATGGGCACATGCCTATTACAATAACCACTAAGAAGGAACAAAAGAAAATTAAGGATTTCTCAACAGTCATGTTGAGAGTTTAGTGCAATATGCATGGTAGTTAACTTGCACTAGCAGGTTTGTACAGTTGCTGAGCTCCATGTTACCTTATATTGCGCTGAGAAGCTGTCATAACTCCTAGTTTAGTCCATGACTTGTGATAGGATACCTGTGGAAAGAAAATGAGATGACTTTTTAGCTAAATGATTTACCAGTTTTGCCTAGCAGTACCTCTACTTCGATTTCAAGGCAATACTAAAAGTTATAACTTTATCTCGAATACAGCTATGAAAGATTTAATCATGACATAAGACATCCTAGCATTGACACCAGCCATAACAGCAAAGGTCCAAGCTTGTATCCATAGACCCTTACATATCAACACAATTCCATCTAATTCAAACTCAACTCCCATACACAATTAACCACCACGCCATCATCAAAGTATCAACACAATTCCATCTAATTCAAACTCAACTCCCATACACAATTAACCACCACGCCATCATCAAAGTACCAATGTTTACCTCTTCAAAACCCTAATTTGTAATCTCAATTCCCAAATTGGAGCGGAAAATGACAATAGAGAGATAAAGATAAATACCTGAGCTTTCTTGAATAAGACCATGGTTTGGGGGTTGAGGTTGAAAATTGAAACCCTAGAAAATTGGGGATTTCGAATTCAGCAAAGAATGAATGGGGATCTGGCCTCGTCATTGTTGAAGGAAAGGTACCTAAAGTCATTGTGTGGGTTGGTATGATTAGCCAATGGAGAAGGCTGTACAGAAATGGTAGCAGAGATAAAATTCTATGGAAATCAAAGAAATTTAGATTTCCAATCTCAAAACCCAGACAAATTAATCTACCTATGCTGTCTCAGAACAAAATTGATTTGAGAGTTTGATTCAGATCTACAGTCACCAGAACTCAATTTCAACCTCTCACGAGACTAACCACCGCCTCCAAAGCTACAACCACTGACGAATCGAAGCCAACACCACCGCCGAAGCCAATCGAAGCCACAAGCAACCAAACCACCGCCAATAGATCTAAAGAACCCTACAGCAATGGGAAGGGAATAACCTTGAAGCGATGGGACAGGAAGGGAAGCGATTTGAAGAACCTTGGAACAGAGTTGGTTCTATTCTTAGCATTTTCGAAGAGTGATGGTTGTGGATGGGGTCGGGGTTTGTCAAAGAGTGATAGTCATGATTGGGGTCGCGGTTTGTAGAGGAATGGTTTTGTTGAATACAAGTTGTCGAGAGAAAGGCCAAGGAAGAAAGTTGTCGAAGAGAGAGGGAAAGGCTAGCTATGTCGAAGAGAGTTTTAATTTTTTGCTCTAGTGTAGAGGGCAACCCCTCATTTAGGACAAGCCCTCATATAATCATGTTGTCCAAATGTTCAAATTTTGAATTTTGGGTTTGCGCTTTGGGGGGACATATTTCTAATTTCTCTCTTGCTAATTGACTTCATTCATACAACAGTTTTAGACTTATCCGTTGTACCAACCAATATATGTTCTAACTTTCTTGATATCCGATGAAGCTAAAGCTTAGGGTTTGGGGTGAAAACTGGCACCACTAAATGGTGGGAAGATTGGCGCTGAAAGTATTTCACAGTCACACCACGCTTCTATTTATAAACGTCTTCTGAAGCAATACATAATTTCAACATGAAAAACACCTGTTGGTTGAATTCATATTAGAAGACGGAAATTTTACAACCGTCGTCTCAATAATGAGAAATGATTCACACCACGGGAAACAATGTAGCGTCGTATGAGAGGCATCGTGTGATTCATTTTCTGTAGTAGTGTTAAGAGTGTATTGCACTATATATATGACAAAACTAAATAGATAAATTGAAATCTAAGAAAGTAAAAAGATACTTTTGAACAAGATGATTAAAGCAATGAATTAAGACAAAAAATTAACCTTGAATCATCAAACCGAATTTTGAATTTTCAAATTAGATTATCTACTAAAAGAAATGAACACAATCAAATCAAGATTCATATGAATTGACACGAACACAATCAAATTAAAATTCATATAAATTTACACGAACGCAATCAATTGAAAACACCAACTCTAGGAGAGTGGATCTATCGAGGAGCTGTAGGTTGAGCATAGTTCTTTGTTTTAAATGGGATAGTGTTTGTAGTTTTTGTTCAGGGTTAAAAGAGAAATATTAAAAGTTCAAAAAGTGAGGAGTTCCAAATGCTAACTTTAGAGTTATGAATAGAAGCACTCCTAACACAAATTAAGAGTGGAACAAGAAGGCATGTGGAATGAGAAGGACCTAAAGGCTATATTCTTGTCCTTATGAGTGATGTGGAGGGTCTCTACATGCAATGGGCCTCCAAGTGACACTAATTTGGAGCTTATTCAAACATACATAAAGGAGAGGCATCAAGGCACAATCACTTTTAAAGAATAATCAAGAGTGGGGCGAGGGGGAATTAATGGCAACAAAAGTAAAGGATGCTATTGATGTAGCTTCTAGTGGCATCCCTGTTGTAATCACAAGGTGTTGTTCAAGACTTGGTTGGTTACATTTTATGAAATTTTGTTAGAAAACTAGTTTGCTGATGGAATGACTTTGTTGGGTATGTGGATAGATGTTTACATCAGTGAATGTGTTTTGGATATGTTGTCATTTGGAAACTATCTATGCAGAATATAGGTGTTATGAATATCTCTCAGGCCATTCTATTCCAACTAAAAACTATTGTCCAAATTGATCATCATAAAATGCCTAGCAAAAACAGATGTATGGGCCATCTAACGATAATAAGGACTAAAAGAATAAGAAAGCAATTGTCCAACAAAACAACAAATAATAGTTTTTTGAAAAAACCTATTGTATTAAAAATGGATAGACAATAGCACTTTTTTATTTTTTTAAGGAAGCTGTGTAAGAGCTAACTTAGCACCATTACTTGAATTTATTAATAATCAAGAAAAAAAAAGATTCATAGCAAGGGTGGCTAGACCAAACATTTCCAAGAGAAAATACAAAATTCTAAAGTACAAATGATAATTCCCAAGGAGTTGGGAGTATATAAAATCCTTGAGAATCGGGGTACGTTCTAGGCTAAGACCGCTTCCAAAACCAACCTAGTACTAAAAGACAAGAAAAGGAGGCACTCCTTATCTTTTCTAATTGTTCCACTCATATAAATAACGCAACCCTTCCAATATGGAAAGCAATAATTTAAAAAACCCAAATAATCAACTTGTAGAAACTTGTGGAGCTCAGTAGGAGGATTGTCATACCAAGTAAACGTCACATTTAAGATTCTCAGTTAGCTACAACATTACCTTCTCTAAAAATATGACTAAATCGAAAATTCATTTGGTGTCCTTTAGAGATTCAATTGAGCTAACAAACTCTTAAATTCCATGAAGGCGAAAAAGACCTAGAAGAGAAGCAAGCTACCACACGAATAGAATCACTTTCCAACCATAATAGAATTACCTTCTAGCAAAGGCAATTTCGATGGCCAAAATAATAGTATAAAGTTCAAAATAAAAGGAAAAATTGCAGCCAAGTGACTGATAAAAACTCCCTAAAAGACCACCTGAGGCATCTTGAAACACACCCTCACAAGCTGCCGGGCCTGAATTGCCTTTCGCAAACCGTCAGTATTTACTTTGACCCAAAGAAAAATTGGCCATTTTCAAAAAACATGGTGAACTTTGGGAGCCTTATCATGTTTAGGAGCAACTCCAAGAGAAGATAATAATTTGGCATCTAGAACACCCTTATAGTGACCAGGAGCAGACAAACTAATTTGACGAATGCTGTCCATAAATTGAACAACACATAGTAGAAAAGATAGGGGGACGATTATCATACTTTAGCATTCCGAGCCTTCCATATTGTCATAAAAGTAAACATGCCAACCGTTAGCCACAAATTAAACAGCTGAGAGGAGAAAGGCTTTTGACAATAGCTCACCCAAAAGTCCAACAGAGAGTCAAAAGAAGAAAAAGAAGTACCAAATTGACACCCAACCATCTCCAAACCCGTTGCACAAAAGGGTAGTTTAGAAATAAAGGTAATGATGTTCTGCAAAACAATGGCATAGCTGACAAATAGACACAATTGGAATCCTAGCTATTTTCACAATTGGAATCCTAGCTATTTTCACTCAATCATTAGTAGGAAGCCGATCAAATAAGATTTTTCAAACCAAGAAAGAGTAACAAGGAGGGATGAAAGGACACCATATATTAGAAGCCCAATTATTTTCACTTAGATGATGCCTCAAAAGTTCATAGCCGGCAAAGAAAGATAGCTCATCAGACGAAGAAGGCTCCCAAATAAGCATATCTATCTCATCAGTAAGAAGGAGAGCAATATTTGATATCTGTCTAGTCAAGACCTACCTATCATGTTAGATGTTAAACGCCGCCGTGCAAAAAAAAAAACGGAGGAAAAAGAAAAAGAAGTTTAGATTCGAAGAGCTTTGGCTTAGGGATGAGGAATGTTCCAAGGTTGTTGAGGATGGCTGGGAACGTGGTAGAAGGGCAGATTCCTTCTCTAGAGTCTGTAGTAAAATTGCTTGCACATGTCAAGCTTTAATAGAGTGGAGTGAAGCTAAGTTTGGGGACCTCAGGAAGAAGATTGAGGAGATGAGGTCCAGGCTTGCGATGTTCTATGATTCTTCACTTTTAGCCCGCCTTGACTCTGTGCGTGTGGAGTTGGAAACTAGATTAAAAGAGCTTCTCCCAACAAGAGCACGACTTTTGGAAGCAACGAGCCAAGGTGTTCTGGTTCACAGATGGTGACTTAAACACTAAGTTTTTCCACTAGCGTTGTTGTAATAGAAGACGGAAGAATTTATTTAAGGGGCTCTTTGACGACAACAACAAATGGTGTACGGAGGATGATGAATTGGAGACTGTCGTGCTTTCTTACTTTCAGAACCTTTTCACGTCATCTATGCCATGTGGGTTGGAAAGACTGAATCATGTTGTTCCCAGGCTTATAACGCAAGAGATGAACAGTATGTTAACTTGACCTTTCTCTCTTGATGAGGTTCACAATGCTTTGAAACAAATGCACCCCTCCAAGGCTCCGGGACAGAACAGATTTTCTCCATGCTTTTACCAACATTTTTGGTCAGTGGTGGATGTAGATATTCTGGATGCTGTTAGGAGTTTCATTAGGTTAGAGCAGCTGACAAAATAGATCAATCACACCAATGTCACACTAATTCCGAGATCAAGGATCCGAAGCTCGTAAATCAACTGAGGCCAATTAGTCTTTGCAACGTAATCTACAAGATTGGTTCAAAAGTGTTGGCCAATCGACTGAAGCCTCTTCTTATGGATATCATTTCCCCATTTCAGTGTGCTTTTGTGCCAGGGAGACTGATATCCGACAACTCTCTAATAGCTTTTGAAATCTCTCACTTCTTGAAATGGAGGAGAAGGGGGCATAAGGGTTTTAGAGCCTTAAAGCTTGACATGAGCAAGGCTTATGATAGGGTCGAATGGAGCTTCCTGGAGGGTGTTATGCTTAAGTTTGGTTTCAGTCCTACATGGGTTCAGTGGATAATGTGCTGTGTTACAACGGTGTCTTACTCCTTTATGCTCAACGGGGACCCAAGAGGGAATCTCATTCCGTATAGGGGTTTGAGGCAGGGTGACTCCATATCACCATACCTGCTTTTGCTTTGTGCGGAAGTTCTCTCTTTACTTATTATTCAGGCTGAGGAGGTTGGGTCTATTCAAGGTGTTGAAATTTGCACAGGTGCGCCATGCATTTCGCATTTATTCTTTGCTGATGATTCATTTATTTTTTTCAAAGAAGAGTTGGAAGATACAATTATTTTGAAGGACATTCTTGAAGCTTATGCGAAGATGTCAGGGTAGCTTATTAATTATCAGAAGAGTAGTATAAGTTTTAGCATATCTATAGAATGACAGAAAGAGGTGCTTATTAAAGCCGGGACTGATTGCACCACGGCATTTTGATAACAAGGGTCTTTATAGTGTGAGGAGTGGCTACCATATCTATAGAACGACAGAAAGTTTAGCGACTATGGCCTCTACGTCTTCTGGAAGCTCAAGAGGCATTGCATGCATGCATTGGAAGGGCTGCAAGGGCATTTGGGGTGCACGTGTTCCTCCAAAGGTTCGGTCTTTTATTTGGAGGTTAAATAGAGGTATAATTCCTACAAGGGCTGCTTTGATTAAGAAGTGTCCAATTCCAGATGTCAAATGTGTATTTTGTTGTGATCACTTAGAAGATGACATGCATGTGTTTATGGGATGCAAGAGAGTGGTGGACTATTGGCTGCATGGACCTTTATATATAAACGTACGTACTCAGAATGGTGGAAGTATTATTGATTGGCTATCATTTATGCATAATTCTTTGTCTCCCACTAAGAGAGATTTGTTCCTTATGTTATTGTGGGTCTTATGGGTCGAAAGAAACAATGTCCTTTGGAAGGGAAGTGTTTCCCACCCACTTAATACTGCAGCTTGGGCGTCCAAAATGCTTGAGGACTATAAATCTTTGCACCCCGTGACGGTGAAGAAGAGGACTGGGCTGAAAACCAAATGGCAGCTTCCCCCAAGTGGAAGACTCAAGCTGACCACAGACGGGGCTTTCTTGGAGGCTATGGGACAAGGTGGAATTGGGGCTGTCAGCAGAGATGAGTATGGTGTGTGTCTAGCAGCAATTGCATGCCCCTTTTCCCGGGTTAGATCTGCATTCCATATGGAGTGCGAGGCTATGAAAGCAGGACTCCTATTACTTATTCACCAAGGTATGGTTGATGTTGACATTGAGACTGATTGTGCTGCGGTGATTACTGCCCTAAATGGAAGCATGGAGGACTTCTCTGAGGTAGGGTGTATAGTTGAAGATTGCAAGGCATATTTGAGTGCTATTACTTCTTTTTCTTTACAATCTATTTTTCGTGAAGCAAAAGGTGTTGCCCATCGATTGACACATCTTGCTAGTGTCTCTTACTTAGATGATTATTGGTTAGATGAGACTCTTGTGATTATCCAGGATATACTCCATGAGGATTCTTGTACTAGTACTCGAGGTGTAGGTAATATGTCCCCCTCGCCGTACAATCATCCTTGTTATTAGGGGTCATTATGGGCCGGGCTAGGGCCGGCCCTACCCTAAATTTTAGGGCTTAGGGTCGGGCCGGGCCGGGTCTAATCAAAGTCAATAAAATTTAGGGCCGGGGCTTAAATATGCTAACTCTTACCCTCCCTTAAAGCCCGATCCGCTAGGGCCAAAAGAGTCGGGTTGGGCTTGCCTTCCGAATAGGGCCAAGTAGGGCCAAAATGGCCCAAAAATAGCCTTATTTTATATAACAAAAAAAAACATTATTTTTTTTCCTCAAAATGTGGCTCAATGATGATATAGGTAATATAAGACTCATTATTATTTATTGATCATATTTAATATATACATACACACACACAAACACACACACACACATATATAAATTAACTTATAATATTTATTAATTTAGTTAAGGTGGTTATATTCAATTAACTATCTCTCTAAATCTCCCAATATTAATTGTTGTGTAACAAAGAAAATAAAAACTAAAGAAAACAAAGCCTATGTAATAGAAAATAATAAAAATAATATATAAATTTTAGGGTTCAGCCGGGTAGGGCTTGTAGGGTCGGTGTCACATCACGAATTTTAGAATAACAATTCAAAATCCGAAACATGAAAATACTACAAACTCAAAATAATCATTCTGAAAATTTCTTTTCTTAACATCCTCACCACACGAAATAAAATCAAAACCGAATTTAGTCTCGGTTAATTATTACAACTCAAATCCAAAATGAAATGTAAAGCTCTAAATGAGCGTACACACCTCACAACTAAATGAAATAACAAAAACTGCTGTAACACCTAAGCAGCTCGGTCACCTCCCTGGTTATCCTGACCGGCAGGAATATCCGCTACACCATTTGAATAGTGTACCGGGATTGCAACAACACAAAACCCGGTAAGCTTATGAAAGCTCGTATAAGTAAAAGGAAAGACTATTGTTTAATTTAATCATAATCAATTCTACTCAAGTCAACACTCAACCGTTTCCACAACCACGAAGTACTAACAATCTCAATCAAATACCAAATCAATAAATCAAGACAACCCCAACTCACATCTTTCTTCACAAAACCTTAACATCGTATTTATAAAAATACGGTACATGACAGACTAGAGTTCTAACTGAATCGTAGCCCGTCACCTGGCCTAGGTTATGGCATCCGACATATTTATCATTATCGTATTTCATCAATATGTATACCTATATACATATTTAGAACGTCCGATAATTTCACATACTCAACCAATCGTATCCCATCATCCGCCCAGGATTAAAGCATTCGATTACCCCACACAGGTCACTACGTCGACCCTAAACCCATAAATGAGTACAACATATAATATCACATACTGAAATCAACTCAACCAAGATACACATATTATTATGGAATTACACAATTTGAAATATAATCAATTCATCATTTCAACTCAATCATATCATCACTCAACAATCCACTCATCAATATATATTTTCCACGTAAATATATATACATAATCATCCACTCAGGAATGACCACTAATACCATCTATAGTTCACACAAGAAAATCATGAAAATTCATTTGTATAATTAAAAATTCATTTTACTTACCTATGGACCGTGGTGATTCAAGTCCATAAAATTTTAAAACAAATATTAATCCGCAATTATTTTTCACACAATTACTAAAAATAATTAAATATAAAATGCTCGGTTCGTAATATGAACCACGTGAGTTTTACTCACCTCGAAATTCCCGCTGCGTCTTCAATACAAATATAATTAACGCCGAAATAGCCCACTCAAATAAAATCCGTCAATCACCTAATCAAATGTGATTCGAATTTAGCCAATAATTTCAACACATAATTTAACTATCATTTAACGGCCGGATTCTAATTTACATTAAAATCCGACGAGCGGATTCTCACGAATCGCTCCCCTAATTATCGTTTTGCACATATACGAAGATCCAACGGTCGGATCTATGCCCATGACCACACAAAGCCTCTGGGACAGTCATATGATCATCATAACAAATTTACAAGTTCATCTGACGGTCCTAATTTCACAGATCAAAAATCTAACGATCGAAATCGATCGAAATCACAAAATTCATAACTAATTCATACGATATCCGAAAAATGCGTATAATACGCCAAAATGATCGTATTGAAACATAGAATCATAAAATGGACAGAAACCAAATTTTAGACCTCCGGAGGTGGCTAGAAAGGGCCGCCGGAGTTAGGGACAGAACCGCCACCGACCACCCCCAATGGTGTCTGGGCCGAGCTTGTCCCCTTCGTTTCATCATTCTGAGCAACTTTCATAACTAGCACAAGACCAAAAAATGACGGGAAGGGATCGAAAAGTACCAATTACAGTCGGCGGCCGGAATAATTCCAGAAACCGGCGAGCTTGAAAACCGACGTGAAAACTGCAACCTCAGGCCTCGATCCCTTCTGGAAACTTGTTTAGAACTTCCTTACGAACTCAACAAGCCAAGAATCACAAGAAACGATCGTGTATAGCTCGAGATATTTGGATCGAAAGTTGGTTGTTTCGATCCGTACAGGGTCGAGCTCCGACGAACGTAAAAACGTTCGACCCAGTTTCGGTCTTTCTTGGTGCTTGTAGAGGAAGTTGAGGCGAGCTCAATGAGCCAAGAATCAAGTGAAATGGTGGTGTGTAGCTCGAGATATCAAGATCGAACCGAAAACTACGCTTTTCGGTTCGGGCCGTGCCGCCGCCGCTACAGACCGCGCCGCCTTGTAAAACGGCCTCTGGAAGCTTCAGGATGTTGAGTCGATGTAGAGGAACGAGTTTCACTTGGTTTGGCGGTCGAAAACGCAAGGAGCTAGTTTTGGTTCGTTTTCGGGTCCGGTTGTTTCGGGCTGCTTCGCCGGCGCTGGAGGCCTTGCCCGTGGAAGCGACGCCGTCCAGGAGGTAGAGCAGCTCGAGACGAACGCCTAGGACTTGGTTTGAGGTCGAGAGGTGGCTTGTGGAGGGAGAATGATTATGGTGAACTTTGCTCTCTTTCTCGGTCGTTTTTGGTCGAGGAATGGAGGTAGGGGACGATGAACAGTACCTTCCGAAAATGGAAGGAGGCCGGACCAAAATAGAAGGCTTCTGAAAAATTAGCTAGGGTTTTTTCCTATTTATACAAGTTTCGGAAAAACTTCTAAATTCGATAACTAATTCAAAAAAAATCTGATCTTTGTGTTCCGCACGTGTACGAACTCGTATCGACGAGCTCTACATCTTTCATGAAGGAAGTTTTTCTAAATTTTGTATGTAGAAAAAGTCGATCTCTAAAACCGAGCATTTCGAGCTTTTCGTTAAAAATGATCGTTTCAAAACTTCGATAATTCTAAAAGTGAATTATTATCGAATAATATTCGTGAAATCGCATAATAAACGCTCAACACAATTACTCGAATTTAAAATGAAAATTGCGGGTATTACAGTCGGGCCGGGCTTGGCCCTTACAGGCTCAATCGGGCCGGGCTTCATCTGCATGACCCTTACCCTACCCTATTTGAGAAAGGGTAGGGCCGGGTAGGGCTTCGGCCCTATGGGCCGGGCGGGGTTAGGGCTGAAGGGGTAAATGATGTGGCCTACTTCTTATATTAATAATAATAACGGGCGTGAGGCTGAGCCTCCCAGTTAGGCTGGGTTCCAAACCCATTTTTTTTTTTAAAAAAAAGGAGGAAGTTGCCATAAATGATGTAAAGTAAAATTTGCCACCTAAAGAATGCTGAAATGGGACCGATTTAAGATACCCAAATTTTCTTAAATAAGAGGTTGAAGCCATTTATCCTTCCAAAATGACATAGATTACCATCTCCAATCAAGCGTCAACAATTTTGAACAATATGAGAAGCAATTGACTGGAAGCCTGGCAAAATTGAAGACTTACGATAACCTAATTTGCGATTATACAAAATAGGATATCTAGACCGCACATATTCTCCCTATTGAGAAGAAGAGGTAAAAGAGTCCTAAGCAAACCTCAAAATAGCAGCTGAATTAAAATAGTATAAAGCATGAATACCAAGCTCTCCTTCCTGTTTTGAGACAAAGACTTGAGCGCAAGGAATAGGGACAATCTTTCGAGTCCTACTGTTACCAGAACAAATAAACTTATTGTTGAGTAAATATTACACAATGTGAGAAAATGTCACCAACATTATTTCACTCATATTCCTTTAGTGAATAGAGGTTTTATTATTTTGCGTTCGACCCATTCAAGACAGATTGTTTTTCTTAATTACAATATCTTGTTACAGGGAAACACCCTTTAATTCCATTTATGAAGAGACTTATTATGGATGTGTGTTTGTTTGTTTTTGTGACTGCACCCGGATATTTGAATGGGTTGCCTACGTACCCTTAGAGAGAGATCAACCCACTCGTAGATCAAGAGTTTCGATGAGTGAATGACTCATTGGAGAGCTCTGATTATGGAATGAGAGTAGTGTTTTGTAGGATCAAACTAGATATATATAGTTCCAGCATTTGAAATTTAAATGGGTAGATGACCCATTTATTTTGAATTTTGTGTTTGGGATAGGGTTTAAAGCCCTTGAATTTCGTTTAGACTTTATTTGTGTGATTTGGAATGGATTTGATTTTTGTAGTGCTGAGAGAATTTGACTGGAGTCAGTGATTCATTTGGGACTGGCTGAATTTGACCGGTGGATTCAGGGATTCTGTTTGGAGTTGTGATTGCATCTAGTGGGTCATTAAACTGTTTACATACCCTGTGAAGGGATCAAACCATTGTAGTTCGTAAGAATTGGTATTTCTGGTGTTGGGAGAATTTAACTATAGTCAGTGATTCAATTTAGGATTGGCTGAATTTGACTGTTGGACTCCGGAATTCTGTTTGGACTTGTGGTTGCATCTAGTGGATTGCTAGATTGCCTACGTACCCATTGTGGGATCAAACCGACCGTAGTTCATAGGATTTGGTATTTCTGGTGTTGGAAGAATTTGACTGGAATCAGTGATTCAATTTATGACTGGCTGAATTTGACTAGTGCAGTCAGAGATTCTGTTTGAATTGTGTATGAATTTGACTGGTTGAGTCAGAGATTCGATTTGAAAATGCCACTAGATTGCCTACGTACCCTTTGTGGGATCAAACCCACCGTAGGTCATAATATTTGAGTCTACGGTTTTGTACCGATTTTTGTGTTCGACGGATGAATATATATTTTCTTAAACCCGTCAAATGTATTTCTTTTGGACACCCAATTTGATAGTGTCTGCTAATTTGATTTGGGCACCTGTAGTATCGAGCTTTGTAGTCAGGCCTTAGAGATTTAGAGTAGGGTTTTCAGTGCTTTGAAGTTTGTAGACGGGTGATTCCATTGAGCCTAAAAGCTTGCAACTAACTTCGACACCCGTGAATTTTGTATTTTATATCTGCACCCAATTTGAAGCCCATACAAAAAAACCCCAAAAGCCATCTACTAGTTCTGCCAGTTCGACTTAGAGAGGGAATTTGTTTGAGGCTCTGAGCATATCACCGCTTCATAGTTTTTATGGACAAAGTGAGAGAAAGGAAAACCTTAATTGTATATAGTTTTGATTCTTCCAAGCACCTGGACGTGGCTATGTTCCTTGTCACTTTGCCATTTAATTCTCATTTCAGAAGAAAGCTAGAGCATGCCTTTAATTACAAAGATTCTAGAAACTTGCAGCCCACTATGGTTTGATGATCATGCTTTAATTGCATATGAGATTGTCTTCATGTGCTATTGATCAGTTTTCCACCGCCAAAACAAAAGTAATGATCAGTTTGGGATTATATATTTGTTAAAGGGCTAAATACTAGTTACTACCTTGTGATTTGGGTCTAAAATCAATTTAGTCCCTAAACTTCTAATTTCATTAAGAACACCCATACACTATCATTTATCATCCAATAAGTTATTCCATCAAGCTTATGTCAAATAGTCGTTAAACTGATGGGTGGATTTCAACTCAACTAGCAAGGAAGGGAAAATTCTGAAAGTAACCCTTATCCCTCTTCTAACCCAGAATTCACGGAAAACCTCTATTACGCGACCTTCCTCCCAAACAGTCCCAAATAAATCTTTAAATCGAGAAAACCTAATGTTCTTGCTTTGAAGTTGGGCGACACCCAAAAAATTGAGAAGAATGATTGAAGAGGCGAACTTCGTATTGATCTAGAGAAGATTTCGACATGGCCGACGACGAGCTTGATGTTTGGATACCCAGAAGAAAGAACGGTGGAGATAAAATCCCTCATTAAGGTGAGTTTGGCTGTTGTAATGTTGGGCTAATTTTTGGATTATGATTTTGAATCTTCTAAATTGGGATTAAAGGGTTTCAGGATTTGGTTTTTGAAACCTGGGCTGTGGTTTACTGTTCCAAACCTGGGTTTGAAATTTTCTGAATTTAAAACCTGGATTTAGGTTAGGGATTGAGGTTTATGGTTTCTGTTTGTGATGAAATATTTGGTGTTAACGGTTTTAGTTGTTATTTGAAGAACTCAGACCAAATTAAAAGCCCTCATTTCATATCAAAGTTGGTGTTTAAAGAAGTTATATGTACCAGATTCATGCTTTAAAGAGTACACTGCAATGGAAAAGAAAGCAAGAGTTTTAACGTTTCTAGTAGTACATGTTTTCGATAGAATAGAACAAAACACAAATATTTTTACATGTAAGTTCTAGATTATAATTTTCTTATTTTGAGTTGAAAGCTACCTCTCGGAGTTGAAAGCAGGACCGGAGGTGATTCTGGTTTATCAAAAAGGTCATCAACAATCAGCGATTGTTGGACGTGTAAACATAGAGACAAGACCACTAATCCTTGTGGAGGCAAAGGTTTGTACTAAATACAAAGACACGATGTGAAGATCATGTTATAATTGAATTTTCATCGGTGTTAGGTGAATATGTATTAACAAAATTAATAAGGTAGCTAGATTGCAAAACCATTATGTGTCATAAAATGGAGGACTTTGCTAACTTTGGTGATATAAGGAGCTAGCTAGATTGTAGAAACTATCTGAACTTTTAAGGATATCAGAATAAACTAAATGATACACAGTTCCAAAACAAATTTGAAAAGAAATCAAATTTAATCCTTATAAAGCTTATGCAGAGTTTAGACTAATAAAGCTAAGCTATGAATTTTGTAGTGTTTCATTTGAATCACGATGATGATTACTTGTTAGTTGGTTGCTGAAACATTGGTTTGAGGTGTTTGTGGTGCTTCGCTACTTAATTTGGAATTAATGAAGTAACGTGAAGAATCGTTTATAATACATTTTCCTTATCTTCATTGTTCTTACCTTCCAATTTCTAATTGTGCCAAATTTGTTAGAACTGCTAACTTTTGCCCTTTGATGAACTTTTTTATTGATATTGGTATCTATTTCGTGCTTTAGAGGGATTAGGATGATCAAACAATTTACAGTATTTTTTTGAACAAAATGCAGAAACAGTTGCCTTGGTTTGTCTCAAAAAAGTCCTACTCTCACCAAAGAAGATGGCTAAATTGAAGGCATTGAGGAGACAAAGAGCAAATACCACAACTTTTTAAGTCTACCAAAGTTGCTGCCACATCTACCTCAACAAGCACAAGGCCTCCGGGCATCAACTAAAGCATCAAAAGGGCAAGCTCCAACACCTTCTAGAACATATTAGAGGATCAGGCCGAATTCCAAGCAAGGGGAAAAATAGGAGGAACTATAAGGTTCAATAACAAGCCCTAACATTATTTGTGCAACCAGCTCTAACTTTTTTTTTTTTTTAAAGACAATTAGAGCTATTTGCATTGCAAACATTTGTAATGTTTTAAACATTGGGAATGACTTGGTGGAATGATGTTAATATTTTGCGTGATCATGTCGTTCAACATTTCACAAGTGCCTTTTCAGAGGATGGAAATATTGATGATACAAGTTTGGTAGAAAATCTTATTCCTTCAATGGTTTCAGATTCAGAAAATTGCTCTTTACTTGCTATTCCTTCTGCTGAAGATGTCAAAAACGTTCTATTTTCCATAAATGTTGACAGTGTACCAGGTCTGGATGGTTATATTGGTCATTTTTTTTCAGGCTAGATGGGATGTTGTTGGGTTGGATGTGGTTAGTGTTGTTAGATCTTTCTTTCAATCAGGTTATATATTGCCCAATCTCAATTCCAGCTTTGTGGCGCTCATTCCAAAGGTTCAAGAAGCTAATGTCATTACTCAATTTCGGCCTATTGCTATGGCTAATTTTTCTTTTAAAATTATTACTCGCATACTAGCAGACCGTCTTACTCCTATTGCTTCCAGGATTATATTGCCGAATCAATTTGCTTTTCTGAAAGAAAGACAAATCTCTGATTGTATCTTTCTGGCTTCTGAATGTGTTAACTTGTTGGATACTAAATGTCGTGGAGGGAATGTTGCTATTAAGTTTGATGTAGCAAATGCCTTTGATACTCTGAATTGGGACTTCCTTCGAAGGGTTCTTCATGCTTTTGGTTTTCATGCAACTTTTTTAGAATGGATTAGTTCTATATTGGCTTCAGCTCGCGTCTCCATCTTATTTAATGGTTCTCCAGTGGGATTTTTTGGTTGTAGCCGCGAAGTTCGGCAAGGTGATCCACTATCTCCTCTCCTCTTTTGTCTCGCTGAAGAGGTTCTTAGCCATGGTATCCTGCGTTTGGTTGATATGGGGCATATCCAAGCTATTTCCTCTCCTCGTCATGTGAAAGTCCCTTCTCATGTTTTATTTGCTGATGATATAATGGTTTTTTGTAAGGGCGATAAAAGAAGCCTACTAAATCTTATGGCTTTCTTTGAGGAGTACGGACTCAACTCGGGCCAGTTGGTGAACAAAAACCAAATCTCATGTTTATTTGGGCAAGTCAGCTGTTCATCATCGTACTTTAATATATTCTTGGTTGGGTGTTCCTGTGGGTAAATTTCCCTTCATATACCTTGGCGTGTCAATTTTTGTTGGCCGACCAAAGCGAGTTTACTTCCAAGTCTTGGCTGATCAAATTCGTAATGCTATGTCTAACTCGAGAGGGCATTCTCTTTCCATGGCAGGATGGGTAACTCTGGTCAATTCGGTGGTGGTTAGTATGCTTTCCCATAGTTCCACAATTTATGCTTGGCCAAAGACTGTATTGCAACAAGTTCGAAATTGGATGAGGAATTTTATTTGGACCGACAATGTGTCTTCTAGAGCCTATCATCTGGTGTCTTGGAAAAAATGTTGTGCTCTATTGAAGGAGGGTGGTCTTGGAGTTCGTAATATTATTATGACTCTTAATAAAGCTTTCCTCCTAAAAAAAATTTGGGATTTCTTAACCAAGTCTATACTAGCGGCTGCTTTTTTTTCTGATCGATTTCTTACTATAAAAGATCATTTATTTGGCCTAGCATGCAACCCTTGTTTATGGATATTTTCTACAGCTCTAAATGGTTAGTGGGCAATGGTCGTTCAATTGATTTTTGGCATGGTAATTGGCTTGATGGTTCTATTGTTGATAAAGTTGGTATTGACCATCAACTTGGCAAGTTATTATGTACCAAAGTTTCTGATTTCATCAAAGATGACTATTGGTATTGCTCTACTAATTTATTTGCTGATCTTGCTACTCTTTGGTTAGAAATTTCAGCTATTAGACTTCCTTATTCAGACATGGAGGATAGGCTAGTGTGGTTGGGTTCTTCTGATGGGAACTTAACTGTATCAATAGCCTATGAGTTGAAGCGGAGTAAACAGGCAATTGTTCCTTAGGATAGATGGGTTTGGCCCTCGAACTTTGTTACTTTTATGGAAATTTCTTCATGGCAAGCTTTTAACAAATGATTTATTGCTTCAACGAGGCTTTTCTTTTGCTTCTATGTGTTCTCTTTGTCATGCATCTGTTGAGACAACCCACCATCTTTTTTTTTAGTGCTCTTTCTCTATGAAGGTCAGGTCTGCAGTTTTATCTTGGTTTAAAGTCAATACTCTTTTCTTGGATATATACGATTTCTTCTCTTACCCACTACAACATGGTTTTGGTACTCAATTGCAATTGCTATGGTGGGGAATGATGGGAGCTGGCTTCTACTCTCTTTGGAATGCTAGAAATTCTATTCGTTTTGATGAGTGTCGCTTAACAGTTGATTATTTGATTCACTCTATCAAGCTGTAAATTTGAGACGTTGACTCCTGGGGTTTTGGGATTATGCGTAACTCAATGGATGAGCTTTGTACTTTTAGTGCTCTTGGAATCAATGGTAGAGCCTCAAGAACACATCAAATTCGTGAAGTAAATTGGCATGCTCCTTGTGCTTTTCAATTAAAGGTTAATACAGATGGTGCTGCTCGTGGGACACCGTGGCTTGCAGGCTATGGGGGTATTTTTCGTGATCACTTTGGCAATTGTATGGGTTGTTTTGTTGATTCCATGGGCATTGCTACTGCCATAGAAGCAGAGCTTCAAGCCATTATTCATGCAGTTACAATAGCATCAGGAAAGGGATGGACTTCTTTCTGGATTGAGTGTGATTCAGCGGTAGCAATTCACTTTCTTGCCAATAAAAATTCCTCAGTCCCTTGGCGTCTAACTGTTGATTGGGTCAATTGTTGTACCATTCTCTCCTCTATGCAGATCCTATTTTCACATATTTATCGAGATGGGAATCAAGTGGCTGACTGCTTAACTAACTATGGGGTGGATCATGAGAAGCATTATTGGTGGGACTCTTGCCCTCCTTGTGCTTCGGCAACCTTTGTTTATAATCTACAAGGTTTACCGAATTTCCGTATTAGCTAATTATGTGGTGCTTGATAGTCTTCATGAAAAGGTGGACTTGGGTTACGGTGGTTGCTGCTGACTTATAGGTGTGTTCTATATATGTGGTTACTGCGTGGTCACATATATATGCATGGTTGCTACATGTCCTTCTTCTATCCATCAGTTTGTAACTATTGCTTACTGCTCATTTTGAGTACTTTACTTCATTTTATTCTCAGAGAGGTTTTGGTTCATGTCCCCCCCTCTCTTCTTGTATTTTCATTTCTTTTATTAATAACATAAAATAGAAGGATGAGCTGTGGGTTCCCGGTTGCGATGACCTCCTTTCTTTCAAGATTAGGGGTGGATACCAGGCACCCCAAATTGGCTATCGCAGAGGAACTAATATCGCATAATCCTCTATTTAATTTAAAAAAAAAACATTCGGGCCACTAATTCTTTTGGAAATCTCATGTGTTCCCTTCAAAGATTTTTTTTTCTTTGAAAGTTGTTCTTACCAAAAAAAAATCTCCTTATATTTGATGGTAAGACTCCAAGATAGAGTAGATTTCAAATATAGAATTTGGTTTTTGTGATGTGTTTAAGTTTTGGTAAGAAAATATTAAAAAAAAAATTGGGGTTTTGGTGAATTATGGGTTAAAAGAGAGTCAGGGTTATTTTTGATATTTTCACTTCACGTCATCAGTTTAACAGTTCTATTTAATGGAAGCTTGACAGAATGACTTATTGGATGAGAAATAATAGTGTAAGGGTGTTTTTGATAAAATTAGAAGTATAGGGACTGAATTGATTTTGGACTCATACCACAAGGTAGTAACTAGTATTTAGCCCTTCATTAAATCCCTTACAGATACTGTAGAATCGCTGTAAATCTGTATGTAGTTAGGATTTTATTTAATTAGGATATCTTATAATTATGGAAAGATTGTTTCTTATTAGAGTTAGACTATTTCTTTGTACTTGTATATATACCCTGAATAAAATCATTGAATTAACCCTGAATTGAAATATTCTTTTCTATTTGGTATCAGAGCAGGTTCAATCCTTTGAACTTGCACTGCATTCTTTGATCTTGAATCTTGAAAAAACCACAAACCGCTGCGTACCACCACCATTGAAATCAAACCATCCCTGAATTTCAAACCACCATCACCTTACTTTTTTTTTAGAAAAAAAAATCAGATCCATCTTGAAACCCTAGAAAACCCAATCCTACAAAAATCTTGAATTCCTCAATGGCCGGACCTGTAATTAAAGGCGAACAGTCAAGTGTCGAGAAGCCAATGGTGCCATCTTCACAAGTCATCCATCATCACTACATCACCCAACAAGACAACTCTTGTTTCTCAACAAGTGTTGTCTTGAATGAATCCAACTACACCATATGGGCTCCTCTCATGCGGATGCGCATTGGGGCATGCATGAGGGAAGATTGGTTATCTGACCGGAGTGAAGGCTGAACCTGCCATAAATTCTACAGAGTATGAAGCTTGGGCCACGGACAATGAAAAGGTGAAAAGTTGGCTCATTGACTCCATGGAGTCCTCTTCTTTTGAATCGGTATATTCATCTTCATACTGCAAAATACATTTGGGAAGCTATAGAGAAAACGTTTTATGATGCTTCTAATGAAATCCGGATCTTTGGATGGCCCATTCCTACCTACTATAATGAGTTAGTGGCGATGTTCCTGGATATTGATCAAAAGATGGCCTCTCAAAATGATAATGTTGCAGTTGTAGTTCACGAGACCTCAGCGATGTCCCGGATGCGTGTTCACATGTTTTTGAGTGGACTTGACCTAAAGTATGAGCAGGTGCATGGAGAAATCCTGCGCAAGGAACCTAAATTCTCTTTGGAGCAGAGCTATGCTTACATTCGCAAGGTGCAATAAGAGAAACAGGCTATGGGGCTTTTGATACCTATCAAATCATCTGTGATGGCTGTCTAACGCAAACCAGGTCCTCCTTTAGGCTTCTCAGGTCCTTCTCCACGTCGTCCTCTAGGTAAACCAAATCCATATGCAAACAAAAAATGCATTGTTTGTGGGGAACTAGGTCATAGCAAGGAGCAGTACTATGAAGTGATTGCTTACCCTGATTGGTGGGACTTCACGAAGAAACCGCGAAAGAATCTGAGCAAGGCCTCCATTGCTACTACAGAGTAAGAGCATCTAGACAATGCCTTCGCTAATGTAGCGCAAACAGGTATGAAAGGCAAAGTTACTTTGAATAATAAATGGATAATTGACACAGGTACATCTGATCATATGACCAATGACCTTAATCTTGTGAAAAACCTTAGACATTCCCCTCAAAATGTTGTCTCTACTGCTGATCGTACTCCAACTCCGGTCGCTGGTGAAGGTTCTACTGCTTTATCTGATACTTTAATCCTTGAATCCGTCTTAGTTGTTCCATCACTAGCTTATAATCTCCTATCTGTTGGTCAAATTATTTTAGCTCTTGCATGTATTATGACCTTCTATCGGTCTTTTTGTGTGTTTCAGGACATTCTGACTTGGTAGATTCTTGGTTATAGTGTTAGAAGGGGAAATTGTACTACCTGGATCTGATAGAGACTGGAGAGAACCAGAAGCATCTTTGGGGCAAGCTAATCAGATCAATGGGGTAGAGAATGCGAAGGAAGCTGTGTGGTTATGGCATCGCCGTTTAAGTCATCTATCTTTTAGTTATCTTAAGAAGCTGCAACCTCATTTATTTTTTGTTGTCAGTGATTTGGATTTCCATTGTGACATTTGTGAACTGGCCAAGAGCCACCGTGTTTCATATTCACTAAGTCTTAATAAAAGTCCAGTTCCTTTTATGAAAATTCACTCTGATGTCTGGGGTCCTGCGAAAATTCCTTCTCTTTCTGGAGCTCGATATTATGTAACGTTTATTGATGATTGTACTCGCATGACATGGGTATCATTACTGAAGAATAAGAGTGAAGTATTTGGGATGTTTACCGAATTTCAAAAAATGGTAGCAACTCAGTTTCAAAAATCCATCAGAGTGTTTCAGTTTGACAATGGTGGAGAGTTTGTGAATGGCCCAATGATCGAGTTTTTCAGGTCAAATGGAATTCGTCATCAAACCTCCAATTCTTATACTCATCAACAAAATAGTTTAGCAGAACAGAAGAACAGGCAATTGATGGAAGTTGTTCGTGCTTCCTTATTTGGCATGAATGTACCTCGATCCTATTAGGAAGAAGCAGTGAAATTAGCAGCATATCTCATCAACCGTACGACTTCACGGATAATTGAGTTTCAAAATTCTTATCAAAAGCTTTATACATTTTAAACCACTTTTAACCATTCCCTCTATGCCTAATTTGGAGCCTCAAGTGTTTGGGAGTACTGCTTATGTCCATAAACCAAAGCCACAATAGAGCAAACTTGATCCCCATGCAAAGAAGTGTATTTTTATGGGTTATGCAGAGTTTCAGAAGGCCTACAGATTTGATGATTCACTCACCAATACAGTACATATATGTTTTGATGTCTTATTTCGTGAATCTGAGCCATATTACTCAGGGGGAGCTTTTCAGTCTTCCCTTCAGGGGGAGAGAGGTTGTGAAGGGAATCCTTGTTCTATTATTGAGTTTGATGTCTTTAAAGAGTTGGAAAAATTGGAGGAACGATTTGAAGGCAGAAATTCTAAAATAGCCAAAAACGATTGATCGTTTGAACCTGACTATCAATCGTTTCGAGAGACATAAGCTTCCAGTGGACAAAACGATCGATTGCTTGAACCTAGCGATCGATCGCTTTAACAGGCAAAAATTTCCAGTAGCCAAACGATTAATCCTTTAGTCCCTAATGATCAATCATTTCTTGAGATGACTTTTCTGGATAGTTTGAATCAAAATCATCACACAAAAGATATTCCTCCTGCATCCCCAACTAAAAATCCAGGTCAGAATGATCCACCTCATGTACCCTAAACTTTAATGAGTCTTCTAGGTTAGAAAGTGTCGAACCTAGGAAATCACAAAGGGTTACCAAGGGAATTCCTAAGAAACAATATGAACCAGATATTAAAGCCAAAGCTAAATACCCTATAGCTAATTTTATGTCTACCCATAGGATTTCTGGGTCACATGCACTTGTTGTTGATCAATTATCTACTGTATCTATTCCTAGTAACGTGCACGATGCATTGACGGATCCAAAATGGACAAAGGCGATAAATGAAGAATTGGAAGCTCTTCAAAAGAATGCAACATGGGAGCTAGTACCTATGCCAGTTCGAAAGAAGACTGTAAGATGTCGTTGGGTATTTATTGTGAAGCTTAATGCAGATGCAACTATTAATAGATACAAGACGAGGTTAGTTGCCAAGGGATATACACAACGCTATTGGATTGATTATGAGGAGGCTTTTACACCTGTGGCAAAGATTAATACTGTCCAGATTCTAGTCTCACTTGCAGCAAACAAAGATTGGCCCTTGCACCAGTTTGATGTGAAGAATGTGTTTCTTAATAGGAATTTAGAGGAAGAAGTGTACATGGATGTGCCCCCAGGTGTTAAGAATTACCCAAGTGACGTTGGCAAAGTGTGTAAATTGAAGAAGTCTTTATATGGCCTGAAGCAGTCTCTAAGAGCTTAGTTCAGAAGATTTTCAAAATCCATGAGAGCCTTTGGATACAGATAGGGTAATTCTGACCATACCTTATTCATCAAGCGCAAGAATGGTAAGATTACAACTCTTATTATGTATTTTGATGATGTGATTTTTATGGGGGATGATCCGAAATAGATAAATGAATTGCAAAAGTATTTGTCAAAGGAATATGAAATGAAGGATCTAGGATAATTGAAGTATTTTTTGGGTATTGAAGTTGCAAGGTCTAAGAAGGGGATTTTACTTTTATAGAGGGAATATGTTCTTGATTTATTTGCTAAAACGGGGATGCTGGACTGCAGACCCATCGAGACACCCATTGAGATGAATCATGGACGTGCTATCTATCCTGATCAAGTTCTAACTGATAAAGGGGCGTATCAACATCTTGTAGGAAGGTTGATTTATCTTTCATATGCTAGACCTGATATTGCTTATGCTATGAGTGTTGTTTGTCAATTTATGCATTGTCCTAGTGAAAAGCATATGGATGAAGTCTTTCATATTTTGAGGTACTTGAAGATGGCGCTAAGTAAAGGGTTACTGTTTCAGAAAAAAAAATGAACTGGAAGTTGTTGGGTATACAAATGCAGATTGGGCTGGTGATGAAACTAAAGGCATTCTATATCTAGGTACTTCACTTTTGTTGAAGGGAACCTTGTCACTTGGCGTAGCAAAAAGCAGAAAGTCATTACCAGATCAAGTGCAGAAACTGAATTCTGAGGCATGGCACAAAGAGTCTGTGAAATGTTATGGATTCGTAATGTCTTGATAGACCTGGGTTACAAGCTTAAAAAGCCTATGGATTTGCATTGTGATAATACAGCTGCCATTTAGATTGCACATAATCTAGATCAGCATGATAGAACAAAGAATGTGGAGGTTGACCTTTATTTTATTAAAGAAAATCTTGACATAAAGGTTATTCGCTTTCTATTTGTAAACTCAGAGAAGCAATTAGCTGATGTTCTTACTAAAGGAGTGTCCACGATGATATTTGACAGCTCGGTTGGCAAGTTAGGCATGATAGACATCTATGCACCAACTTGAAGGGGAGTGTAGAATCGCTGTAAATCTGTATGTAATTATGATTTTATTTAATTAGGATATCTTGTAATTATGGAAAGATTGTTTCCTATTAGAGTTAGACTACTCCATTGTAATTGTATATATACCTCCATTGTGGCATGAATAGAATCATTGAAATATTCTTTTCTACTGGTATGACATTTTAAAGGAAACAGAATCACGCCAATATCTCGGTGTTCGTGACCCTCCAGGTAAGTTGCTTTTATTCTGGTTTTCGAAGTCGCAATTCAAGGTTTCAAAGTTGCTATTCAAGGGAATTTGACCAGAGATCGATCTTGTCCATCATGTGGTCTTCAGGTGGTCTCACGATTGATGGTATGAGAACAATCCTTGATGCATACTGGAGTAGGCCACAAGAAGGTAGCACAGTAAATTTTTCAATGCTAACCATGACCGTTTCCTCTGTACAATTCTGCATCAACCAATTGAATTTGATTGAACATCTCTTGCATTTGTGATAGCTTCTGCATTTGTGTGCTTTCTATAAATATCAGATATTTCCCATATCTCCTACACTTTGTTTTTCTGCAGCTTAGTGATCTTATGTGAGTCAAGTCAAATACGCTACAATCTTTTGATTGAAAGTGAGCTAAGCCAAAACGCTCTGCCTTCTTGCGATTGAAGGTGAGCTAAGTCGAACACCCTTCCATAGAAAGATAGCAACTTTGCCTTCTGGGACACCATTCTGATTACGACTTTGTTGCAGGTGGAGTAATATCTTGGCTTTAATGCTGCATAAGGATCCTTCTAGAGCAGTTTCTTCACTCTGTGAACTCGGGAACTTCGCAGAACTGTACTTGGTGTGAACTGGCAGTCCCTAGGCATTGACCTGACATACTCATTTGGCCACCCATATGCAGGATGCACAGCAATATAGGCATCAAAAACAAGTGTGGTGAACTTAGGAACTCACAGAACTAGCAGAACTGTACTTGATGTGAACTAGCAGCCCAAGGTTTACCTAACATACTCATATTTGCCACCCATATGCAAGACGTACCGCGATACAGGCATTAAAAACAAGTGCGGTGAACCCTCTTGAGCTGGAACCTTGCTTCTGTCTCCTATATGCAGGACACACCGTAGTATAAACATCGAAGCATGTGCAACATGAAGTGACACCGAGGCTGTGAATGAGAGCTTGACTTTGTGTCTTGCCAGGAAGCTGTTGGTGAGATTTGTGAGGACGAAAGTAGCAAATGACTTGATTGCTAAAGAGAGCAGAACATAGAAGAAACACATCTTCTCTTTTATCTGCACCATGAAAGAAACTATCAGCAATTTCAGGTGATAATTAACCAATTGATCATATACTTGTGATTTATTCGGAGCTTCTTCTACTATTGCAAGGTTGAATCGAAGGTTGCAGCACCTCGGCTCCGATTAGATTTTGCTATGTGTTTCTATTACTCTTGCGCTCTCTCTGATTTCTAGCTACTACTGGCCTTGAGCTTTTGCCTATTTTTCTATTACTACTGCTCTCTCCCTTTTGGTGTTCCCTTTTGTTGCTACTGAACCCTTTTTATAGGCAATAATGGATTAGAGGATCAGCTGAAGATGACGATGGCTTTCAATTCAAGTTTGAAATTTGAATAATCATAATAGCAACCAGCTCCTATCTTTCCACGTTGAAACGTTGACTCGGCCTCCAATCAGTAAGAGATGAAACTTATCCAAGACTTTAATTTTGAAACTTGAAAGCTTAGTACAAAGGAGCACAACTTTTCATCCATCAGCGAATATCTTGGGACTTCTTTTTTTTATTTTTTTATTTTAGTTAACTTGGATACTACCACATTCTTCTAGGCTTGCAATGTTATTTTTCTTCTCAAAATCTTGTGCTTTTACTTGTCAAAGCACTCAGCAAAATTAGAGGAATAAAGACCCCATTTGTATGTGAACCTGTAAATTTTGGTTTCAACAGTGACGTGCCCGTGACGTTAATTTCTTGACATACAAGATACACTAACCTAGTACACAGAGAAACTATGAAGCAACATGCTCTGAAAAAACTGATTGCATAAGTTGAATACGGCCAACAATAGAAGGAAGCCGGCCTTGCCAACCCATAAGCCTTACTTTTCCAATATCTGCAATAACTTGAAGATGACACCTCCGAGGTTTGCCACAAAAAATTGGGACATTCAAATAAATAAAAGGCAACCTGCCTGCATGAAAGCCCAATATTCGCTAAATTGATGCCTGCATATGATGATACTTGTCTCCAAGATAAAAGGTATTTTTGTGTACACTACCAGAAAAGTTATCTTTTACGATGCGCAATTTACGGCGTGCATATATTGTGTGCTGTAAAAGACAGTCTTTCACTGCGTGTTTCCATGTGCGCCGTAAATGACTTCCGTTTCTAGTCTTTTACGTCGTGTTTTTAATGTGCGCTGTAAATGTTGCATTACATTCATGGCGTGTTTATTTGTGTGCAGTAAAAGACTTTCATCTTTGGTCTTTTATGACATGTTTTGAATGTGCGTTGTGATAAAAATTTTGGACCCGCTCAATTCTTCTAAAAAAAATAGAGCCGAACTGCAAAAAAAATAGAATGCACCATGACATCAAGGAGTTTGTATCTACATGTGAGGTGTGTCAGAGGAATCATTATGAGTCTATAAAACCTCATGCGTTACTGTAGCCACTACCCATCCCAGAGAACGCATGGAGTGCTATCTCAATGGACTTCATCAATGCTTTACCAAAATCTGAAGGTAAAACTGCTATTTGGGTGATTGTTGACACCTTGACCAAATATGCACACTTCATCCCTCTTTCTCATCCATACACAGCTGCTTCTTTACCTAAGGTGTTTGTGCATGAGATTTTCAAACTGCATGGCATGCCCGAGAAGATAATCTTTGATAGGGACCCCATATTTTTTTAGTTTGTTTTGGGACGCTTTTTTCAAAATTCAGGGCACTAAATTAAGTAAATCCTCAGCTTATCATCCCCAGTCAGATGGTCAAACAGAAAATCTAAATAGGACACTAGAACAATATCTCAGGTATGTCATTGGTGAGAAACCACATCAATGGATGAAAGCTCTTCCTTGGGTGGAATGGTGGTATAATACTGCCTACCATTCTGCCATTGAGATGACCCCATTTGAGGCACTTTATGGCTACCCTCCTCCATCAATCACTCCCTATCTACCTGGCTCCATAGCGGTTGCACAAGTTGACCAACAGCTAAGAGCAAGAGATGAATTGATGACAATTCTCAAGAACAACTTGGTGAAAGCTCAGAGAAGAATGAAAGGGTTCTATGATAAAAAGCATTCTGAGATAGCATTTGTGGTGGGGGACCTAGTCTACATCAAGCTGCAGCCGTACAAACAAAACTCAATGCATTCCCTCCACAAGTTGTCTGCCAGGTACTATGCACCTTTTGAGGTCACTGAAAAAATTGGACAGGTGGCCTATAGGTTGAAGTTGCCTCCCACTTCCAAAATTCATGATGTCTTCCATGTATCTCTGCTAAAAAAGAAAGTGGGAGACTCCGTGCGAATTGAGACTCAACTACTATCTGTCAGTGACACGACACATACTCATTGGGAACCCACTGCTATCATTCAGACTAGAATGGTCAAAAAGGGAGGCTATGCTACTACTCAATGGTTAATTCAGTGGGTGGGGGCTACGCCTGAAGAGGCCACATGGGAGTATGCTGAAGATATAATGTGCAGGTACCCAGACTTTGATTGGAATGCATGAAACTTGAGGGCAAGTCTTCTGCAGAAGGGAGTAATATTATGATTCTGCCAAATGGTTGTCCCTGTGGATCTAGGAATAGTATTGTTGACTTACTGTAACACACCGTTTTGTGCCTAGAGACTTGGTTATTTCTTTTGGTCATGCACATGTGTTGCACGTGGCTGTGGTAGATAGGTTTTGTTACTTAGGGTTACTGATATCCATTTGATCATTGACAAGTGTCTTGATCTGCTAGCTTCTCTAGTAGTATAAATAAGAAACTGTTGTAAGGAGCAGCCATCTATGAACAACCATCTTTATTTCTTTCTTGTTTAGTTTCTCTTTGCTTACACTTTTCTTACATATTAATTGTTAGGGCTGCATCCCTAACAACATAAGTTCTAACTTTTAAGTTTGAATCGGAAGTTTGAATTGGTATTTTAGTTAGTGGGTAGTTGGGTACTGAATCTATTTTGAATTGGGGTTGAAATTTGAAGAGAAGAATTTGTTCTTCACTTCTTCACTTCTTCGTTGAAACTTTGAATTGGTTCTTCGTTCTTCACTTAAACTAAAATGTTTGCACTACAGGCATGTTGTCCTTCCTCCAGAAGTGTCCAATCTACTTCCAATTTTCCAAAGAATCAGCTTCTTTCTTTCTGAGGTAGTTTTTTTTTTTTTTGGTTGGGTTTTTGTTTCGATTTTGGAGATATGTATTAGTCATATAAGGTCTCAAAGATTAGGGAATGATTATTCTTAAACTTCAAAGAGATTGTATCCAGTTCCTTTTGTAACTCGGTATATGTATTTTCTGTACCGATTTTCAGTTCTCTGCTTGTTGGGTTGTGCAGCGTTTGTTGACATTGCAAAAAGGTCGTGTTAACTGAATCATATGGTCCTATAAGTTGAAAAATATTGGCAATAGTTTCCTTATGAATGTCATGTCATGAAAATATTAGCAAAGGTTCATCTGCTAAAATGCTGCAGCAGATGTGCAATAGAAATGCTAAATTACTTCTAATTAAAGCTGCAATTATAGAGAGAATCAAGATGTGGAGTCAGAAACTTTAGAAGTTTGAAATAGAGTAGGTGAAGGAAAAGAAAAGGCTCGATTAATATGGAGCTTTAATGTGTGCATTATACATAGGGACTTTTGTTCTTAGTAGTATGTTAGCAGGATATGTTATCAGCAAATTACCTAAGCTAGTTGTGTTTTTGTGGCCAATACCAACAGTCATTTCAAACAGTAAGATGTGTGAGTAAACAATTCTTTAAAACAGTAACATGTTTGAGCATAAATACAAATGAAATGCAACCCAAAAAGGCCAAACAATTATTGAAGCCAAGCTTAAATATAGAAATGAAGATGTGCAAAGGCTATTGTAGTTTCTGCAGAGCTGACCGAGGTGATTACTATATCAAGGAAGCTTTTAAAATTTGATTGCTTTTCTGCATTGTCATCTGTGTTTCTTTAATTTGTAGGATGAGAAATTGGGTGTATTTGCTGTTGAGATCAATGATATATTGGTTATTGAAGATAATGATATCTCAGGTGATATGGATAATGATCAGGATGATGTGTGGTAACTGAATCTTTTACTTATATTATGTAGTATAGCAGTTAGTGTGTGCCATGTTTTAACAGACTAACTGAACCATGAAAATAATAAAACTAATAAATATGGTTTGATATGAACAATGTAATATAAAAGTGTCAATTATCACTTGGCAACTGATAAGCAAAGTGATAAAAGAAAGGAACAAACTTGATAACAGGGGAAAACTATGTTGTAATGTATTGCATTAACTGTTTGGGATGGTTGCTAGTATGTTTGTATTTATAACACCATGGCTTACTTAATCTGCTGATAGTAATTGGTCTTACAATTTTGGGATGGTTTGTTTTTGTTGTGGCAGTAACATGGTATTATGTCTTTGCTTTTCTGGTCATGGCATTTTCTGTAGTTTCAATCTTAGGGGGAAAAACGAAGGTATATTAGGGGCAAAAATATATCTTTTCATTTTTCTCATTGATAGCCATTATGACTTTTGCATGCGAATAGGTTTAGAGTTATAGGTGTTGCTGCTAAATATTTTTTCTAGTAATGTTTTGCTGCTCATGTAAGTGTATAATGGTCTGATTTTTTAACTTAATACATCTAGAACAAAATGATTTTTTTTTTGTTTTGCACCTGGTGCATTCTTGGTTTTCCTTTTGTTGTTTTGCATGTAGCTTTTGTTTCATTTTGAACTTTGTTTCATCAAGGCTCCAAGTTACTATATTTTTACAGCAACTACTGCTATTAATCATGATCTCTCTACTCATTTATCTAGATACAACCCATTTTCTCAATTGATTTCATTTTATATGACCTTACTATAGTTTCCAAAGCTTCCTGTGGTTTGTTTTTCTGCCACAGGAATTGGCCTTGTTTTCCATTGACTTGTTTCTTTAACTGATGGAATACCAAAATGCCAGCAGTACCCGAAGCAACATCTGCACAAAGCGGTATGCATTTTTACTGATTCGTCTGCTTTTTACTGGTTGGGTTAATATATAATATGAAATAGTAGCCTAATTGAGTTTTGTGGTTTACAAATTTGTTTAGTTTGTTATATGATGGTGACCATCTAATAATGGCCTTGATTTATATATTGGTTCAGGCACATAACTTAGCTGTCTCAATTTCCTATTAAGATTATATATCATTTATGAGCTGGAATTGATCATGTGCAGGATTTTTGGGTGTGAGAACTCTAGCTGGAGAACAAGGAGAACAAGAGGATTATAGACAGTTCTATTAGAGAAATAGAAATGACAAGCCTTTTGAGGGTTTAGGACACAGGCTGAAGTTTGTATTGTTGGTTTAATTAAGTTGTTTTTATACAGTATTTTTGTTGGCATATTAATTTACATTTTGTAATGTATATTTCAGTTTGTTATCTCTCTTTTCATCTCAATAAATTGTATAGATTTTGAAATGGTTTCAAAAAATTTACAGGAAAAAAAAAATTGGTGCAAATATTACATGCTGTAAATATATCCTACAACCACATTTACGGCGTTCTTCAGATATCAATTACGGCGTGCTTTTCTATTTGAAAATGAAATAAAAAAAATCTCAAAAACCCTTTTACGGCGCTCATTGTTGTCTTTTACTGAGTCTTTTTAAGATCAATCAAGGCATGCTTTTGATATCAATTACGGCGCACATATTTAGTCATTTACGGCGCGCTTTGTATTTGAAAAAACATCTCTAAAAACCTTTTTACTGCGCTCTTTTATGTCTTTAACGGCCTGTTGGTAGGGTAATTTACGGCGTTTCGGAAACACGCCGTAAAAGAGTTTTGTCTTTTACGGGCATGTCCATTTACGGCGCATTTTTATGTACCGTAAAATGTCTTTTATGACGCTCTTTGTGGGCCGTAAAAGACCATTTTTCTGGTAGTCATGTGCATTATATAGTGTGTAGGCTTGATTTAATAAGTGAGCATGAATTTTATTAAATGAGTGGTGCTAGTCTATATGCCATTTTTTCTTATCTGTTCATAGTTGGCACAGAAAATATATGTAATATACCATTCTATCTCGAGTCAATACAATTCAATATGAATTTATTCAACAAAAGAAAAGAAAAACAAAAACAAGAAGAACAATATCTTGCAAACAAAAAGAACATTATTTTGTAGGAGAAACCACATGATAGGTAGTGTTGCTTTCAAGTATGAATTGGTGCTTGATATATTAAAGGACAAGAGTGACAAGTGCTCTTGCATTATTTATTCGATCAATTTCATTTTCTTAATCTCTCAGAAGAAATATTCTGCAAAAATCAGCTAAATGACATCTGAAATTATGATCGGTTCTTCTGTCAATTATGATTGATTTTGAAGTTTGAACACATGGGGAACTATGCAGATCCAGCTCTCAAACAGCGAGTAGGTTAATTAAAGGTTCAGGAGTTTGGTTGGGGCAAGCTAAGCCGTTATATATATCTTAATCATAGAAGATATAAGAAGAGTCGGTTCTATATACGACATTTTTAGATTAATACACTGCACTGAAATGAAAATGTAAGCAACAATCGATCGGAGCCTAGCTTCTGATTTCTTCTATACCTTGATCAATTATGGTTGTAGAATATTAATCAAAACTCTTCTAGAAAACTATCATATAACTCTACTAATTATGAGTTTAGAATACTAAAATCATAATTAAGAAAGGAATAGAAGTAGTGCAATACTGGAATTAGGGTTTTACTTCACAAGCAAACGAGCTAACATCATAATGGAGAAAGGAATACAAGTACTGTTGTAATAGTGAACTATTAGGGTTTTACTTTATATGCAAATGAGCTAGCTACACAAGCATATACCCTTGGATATTTCTTCGTAATAGTACGTTTAAGCACTTTTACAATCCAGGTCTCACATGAGAGATGCAATAGTATTGAAAGGTAGCTACCTAGCTGCAGCTCCGACACATAGTTTTTCTGTTTATTTATTTTCTCTTCTCCTGTCCAACATGAACATGGAAGCTTTTTTTTTTTTTTTTCATGATCAGAACATGAAGATGGATGGAAGGTTAACTTTTGGATGAAGAGAACATCTGGAAGAGGACAACAAAGGTTAACTCTGTTTTAAACTTGAAAACTAATGATGATCTGTATATACTAATGATGATCTACAAGTGTGCAACACAAAACATTAGTTATTATATCAAGGATAGATATATAAAAGAGAAAACTGCATTTATAAATAATGGAAGGTACATGTTGACTAGGGTCAAAACCCTAAACCAATGGGTGGTACTATGTGCGTTTTGGTCGGCTGATGGGTAGCCTTCTTTGACTCTCCTTGAGTCAGATGAAGTACGCGCCCTGCTTGTGCTGGTGTCTCTCACGTGTAATGTACTAAAATGCAAGGCTCTAGTCTCTAGATTCATTACTTGTGTTAATAGTTCATTGACAATTGAGAAGAATATTTCTGGAAGAAATATTTAAACCACCGAACTCGATTAAATGCCATCTTATATGCTTGTACCTGATCGATAGGGATGTGTAACGTATTTTATGTGTCATTTTGGCCGATACCATACAACACACTTCTTACATATAAATAGACTACTACTTTGCTCTGTTAGACCACTCCCATCTAATTCCTAGAAATCTCACCCACCATTTACTTTACTAGCTAGAGAGCTGTCTTCTCTCTATCTTCTCCTGGATCTAGCTTCCGGTAGCTATAGCACTGACATCCATGGCATCTTCAAATAATGACCATGATCAGGTTAAAGCAGCAGGACTCTTCGAGAGGTTAAGGAGGAAGATAGTTAAGTTTGGCTTGATGTTAAAAAAAGTAGGGCAAGATGATCCAAGAAGAATTGTTCATTCTCTTAAAGTGGCACTTGCACTTACATTGATCTCCATGTTATTCTACTTTGAACCACTCTATGACGGTTTTGGTATAGCTGCTATGTGGGCTATTCTGACTGTTGTGGTCGTTTTTGAATTTACTGTTGGTAAGTTCATACTTCATACACCTACCTAATCAACCATATTTCTCTTCATATAAGGATTTAAATTAATCTCAAATGATCCGTATTTAATCATTTGAAAATTTTTTAGGAGCGACGATAGGACGAGGTTTGAATAGAATGCTGTCAACTGTAGTAGCTGCTGCTCTTGGCATTGGAGCTCATCGATTAGCAACTCTTTCGGGCAATCAAGGAGAGCCAATACTTATTGCTCTCTTTGTCTTCGTAGAAGGTACATATATATATATATATGTATATAAATATGTTATATACTAATTATGTTATGTATGCTTCAATTTTATTATATGTTTCATCTTGGTTTTGAATTTGGTGCAGCTGGGATAGTGACATTCTTCAGATTTATTCCCCAATTGAAGGCAAGATACGATTATGGGCTGCTGATATTCAACTTGACATTCTGCCTAATATCGGTGTCTGGCTATCGCGACGAGGAGGTTATACGATTAGGATTCGAGAGGGTATCTACCATCATCATTGGAAGTTGTACTGCAGTTACTGTTTGTGTTTTCATTCGTCCAGTATGGATTGGGGTGGAACTTCACAATCAGATTGCTACCAACATGGAAAAGCTTGCCAATTTCTTAGAAGGTACATCTCTCTAGCTATAAGCGATCAATAATTACTCTTTTTTAATCATATTATCACTTTTATACTTGTTTTTGTTATCACGTGCGGACATAGATACATGCAAATCATGTGAACTTTGTATTTAATTAAGAAATTATTATTATTATTATTTTATTATTATGTTCTTGCATTTATTTTTTACTAATACAAAGAAACTCCAAATACTTATTTAACAAGTTCTTGCAATACTTATAGAATTTGGAGATGAATACTTTACAGTATGTGAGAATGGCCAGATCAGAGACAAGTCATCTTCTCTTGAAGATTATAAAAGTGTTCTAACTTCAAAAGGCAGTGAAGAGACCATGGTAACAAATCTTCAAGCTAATTGAGAATATAAATAACACATTGCATTAAAACTAGTTTGCATTGTCCTATCAGGGTCGCTTCACTCGTTGCAATCGGATTTCAAATAGGTTTTATGTTCTAACTTAGTTTTCTTATTATTCTCCAGGCTAATTTGGCAAGATGGGAACCGGGCCATGGAAGGTTCAGGTTTCGTCATCCATGGAAACAATACTTGAAAGTTGGAACCCTAACTCGCCAATGTGCATTCAAAATTGAAGCACTCAACAACTACCTTACCTCTGAAACCCAAGTATGATAAGCAAGCACTTTACCAATTCCCGTTGTTATATATACCATACATATGATCTAACTTATCTTTTGCTATAAATTCTTGTAGACACCTCAGGAAGTTAAAAGCATAATACAAGGGCCAACCGTGGTTATAAGCTCAGAGTGTGGGACAGCATTGAAGCAGTTAGCAATCTCAATGAGGAAAATGACCAAATCATCCTCAAACGATCCTCACATTGCAAAGTCAAAAGATGCCGCTGAAGAACTCAAAGCTGTTATAAGATCAAGCTTGTGTAAACAGCCAGCGGATTCCCTGCATATAATACAAGAAGGTGCAGTGGCTTCACTACTCTTTGAAATTATCAGATGTACAGAGAAAATTGCAGACGGTGTACATAAACTAGCATCCCAAGCACATTTTAAGGATGTAAAGCCTACAGTGACACCGGACCAGGAAAACTCCGTGAATGATGGGCCACACCATGTTATTGCGATTGAGTGATCGGACACTGTGAACTCATCATTCACACCGGTAATTAGTCCAAGGATAAAAGTGCACAGTTGTGTGGATGCTTGAGCAGTTCTCTGTCAAAAAATAATTGATGGAAATGCTTATTTATCGTTTTTGGAATTTTTTTTTTTTTTGCTCTTCTTTCTTGCATTAATTTTACGGGGGAGTTCTTGACACTACTTTTTCCCTAGGAGCTTCCAGTGGAAGCTCAAAGGTTCGGATCTTTTTGTACGTTTTATACTTGCTGCAAATAATAAAATGTCCTCATTTGTGATCAATTAATCTGTCCTTTTCAAATTAAATAAGAAAAAAAATAAAGAGGGACAATTCGATCGGTTATGTCAGCTTAACTTGTACTCGTATATGCCTTGATACAGAAAATTATTCCAGTTGCAGAGTTACTGTGTACGTCTTACTGATATATTAAGCATGGCCAGACCTGAAAGTTGAGGGGTACGTATAGTGTTTTACACCTAATCCCTCTTTATATATTCTCATGATCTATAAACAAGATAAAAGACTGAGGAAACTAATTTGATTGCAATCCCTGAATAAACCGTCTATTTTCATTGAATTCAGGGGTTATATTTGATTTTAGCTATTTTATTTGGTAGAATACTGGGAGCATGTAATTCTACTATCTAGAAGCTGCACTTCCTCGAACTGCTTTCATATATAGGATAGGTTAGTTAAATAGTCATTATTCTTCGCCTGTAGACCATAATAAATTAACTTAGTAGGGTTTCGTCAGTGAATTTTAAACTTCTATCGATCATATGCATGAGAGTAACTTACTTTATATATATATATATATATATATATATTGGTAAATGATTTACATTCCAAGGTGGTTATTTATCGTTAATGGATCTACCTGAGATAACAATGTTTAATACCTACGTCAAAACTAAAATTGAGAGTAGTTAATTAATGTGTAACCACGACCATATTCAATGTTGAACTGCTGTGTCATCAACTAATTCCTTTTCTTGACCTTTCTCCCAAGTCCAAGACTCCAAGAGCTACAATACATAGTCCACCGGCCGCAGTCCACAATAGAAAATAAATATACAGAGTCCACCTCAACGTTGAGCTAGGTTTCTTTGTTCTTATGCCTCTGCTGCATTTCTCATTTCAAGTTACATTTCTAATAAGTTTTGTCGGAGAAACAGAATAAGAGATATGTCGTTTTCTTGAAAAGCAAACAAATTCTTCAGTCAAGTGATAAAGAAATTGATCATTGCGAGATCCCCAACATTGCCCATGTTGTGAGGTCACTAATCAATTGTTAAACGTCTAGAATGCAGAAAATTTCTTTGTTAAACCATAGCTTACATCCAAATAGTGGGAATAAAGATTATCACTTTTTGTTCTTGTTTCCATGCCCAGAGAATAATATGAAATCTCTTCCAGATTTGTTTTGTAGTCATGATTCGTAGTATACATATCGATATGCATTAGATGCATCTGGAAATATATCAGTGATAATGTTTTTGATAGGAACAAGTACGTAGATACGTCCTGATCAAGAGATTAATTAATTTATAAAAAGGGTTTCATTTACATCCTTGTCTCTATGTTTTGGCAAGAATCTTGTCATGGTTGTGAAGCAAATTAGTGAAATTACATATTAATTTGCTGGTTATATTTTGAGGACATTATCTAAGGTATTCCGCACACCCCCAACCCAACACATCCCCCCCCCCCAAAAAAAAAAAAAAAAAACAACAATAAACAATGTAGTTCTAGAAAAACTTACATTGTAAAATACAGAACGTACATTGTAAAAACCTACATTATAAAATACAGTATATAACATTTGACAATCTAAAATGACCTCGAAAATAGGATGCTCTCTCTTCTAGGGTTTTCTAGGATTTTTGATATCTCTTCTTGCGTTATGAAACAAATTGAAGAGATGTCTACGAGTTTTGCAGCTGATCTAGCATTAGTTGACTCTTTTTTAATAGATTTGGTGATCCTATAAGACAATTATGTTTCTTCTATTGATTTTTTTTTTTGAATAATGATGCCGTCAAGCCTTGATTAATAAAACTGTACAATACAAGGTGGAAAAAATTTCCTCTATTGATTTATTTTTAGTCAGTTGTGCTCTATGTCATGATCGTATTGTTCTTAAGGTGTTCACAATTTATATTGGGAATGGGTGGTCTTTCGAGGGGTGGTTCACTTTCAATATTAGGCTTTTGATTATCAATGAAGGCATGATGCTTGATATTGGAAAGGTACCCCTGCTTTCCTTGAAGGAGTGGGCGCAGATTCATGGTTTCTTCAGAGTTGCAACTCGAGCAATTTGTGCTACTTTGTTACCGTTTTTTTGTTTGTCACGAAAATGTCACTATAATGCTAATATATGCCCTGCATTTTTAGGTTTGTGACATGAGCCAAACAAAAAATTAAATACGAACTAGAAAAAAAAACTATAAAATATTAGTGTATAAATCAAGTGCACAATTTTCTGTACTACATACCATTTAGTCTAATGATATAAGTCTTATTACGCGTGAAAGAAACACTACTAGAGAAAACCCATTTGGAGACAAATCTTTTCGGGACGGACCAATTTTTCGTCCCCCAAACACATAATTAGAGACAAAAAAAATTATTTTGTCCCTAAAAGTTTTGCTTTTCAAAACTCTCCGTTGACGTTATTTAGAGATAAATAAGTTTCAATTAGAGAAAAAAAATATTTGTTCCAAAATTTAATTGGGGACAATATTTAATTTAGTCTCCTATTTATTTTAGATTTTGCAAATAATTGATAAAATTTAAGCAGTTTGTTGGCGGTATTTTTTATTTTTATTTTTTATTTTTTAAACTTTTCATCTAGATTGGATTTGACAAAAATAAATAGTGTAGAGCAACTGATTGGGATTGAAATGATGTAGTTCTGATCTCACATATAAATAGCCTCTCCATTCATCTTAGTTCTTCGAAATATTTGACAATCACTGCTCTGCGACTTCCCCATACGAACCTCCGTATACCTATACCTCCCAGCAGCAGTGTTTGTGTCATGCAATCTCTCTCATCTATCTCGCTCCTCTTAGTTTCTCTTCTCCTCATTTAGTACCCTAAATCTCGAATTAGGGTTTTCAATGTTGCAGAATTCCAGCCTTTTTTTAGTTTTGTTACTGCTAATCTTTTTTTTTTTTTGATGTCATAGTAATTAAGGGTAGAGGCTCGACTAGAAAACAATTGCATTGTTGACTACTACAAAGAATCTATGAGAACTTTTTCGAAAGTCTGGATTCTAGATAATCTTTTATATGAAAAGAGTTTAGTGTATTAGGTTTTATCTATTAACAATTAAGTGTTTGTTAGCCAAAATATAATGTTTTACATAAATACCCCTTATATAGATACTATGAAAACAAGAAAAATTACAAATAACAAAAAAAAAAAAATATATATATATATATATATATTTTGATCTTTTATTAAAGGTAATACTAGCCTTGGCGTTCTTTGGTTGTTCTTTTTTTAACCAAACAAGATCTTTGCGGTGCCCAGGGCGGATAAACCCTAACCAGATCTTTGTCCTGCCCAGACTAGATGGCTGGCTCCTCCTCTGGCAGCAGCGCCACTCCCATCCTCCTCACAAGCCTTCTTTTTCTTCTTTGGTCGCCCCGGTGCGGCCTCCACTGCTCGGCTTCAACATTGACGAACTTCCGTCGCCGTTCATGGCATGAAGAATGGTGTTGTTTCAGTTAGTATTTCGGAAGTTCCTTTCCTCCGTGGTCTGGAACGCGGCAAGACAAACCTTGTGGGCAAGGTTATGCTCCCTCCTAAAGCCACACCACTCAAGATGCATGAATTTGGCGCTGCAATTGAAGCCGCATTGGCCTGCCTTTCAAGGTTGGTCAGGTTCGCCATTGGTTTATTTTTCGATTAGGTACACCACTTAAAATGGATTTATCTAAGACCTGGACCTTTTCTAGATTCTTTTTATCAATAGGTACGCCCGTTGAACCTTCATTTTCTACTTCTTACGTTTGATGTCTTCAAGTACAAATCAATCTTTAGTTAATTGCTTGATATCTTCACGGTCTATTTTTCATTGCTACTTGGATTATTTATATCTTATTGGCTTATCCTTGAATAAGTTTTTTGGTGAGCTTCACACTGTATGTGAAAACTTTTGCACCGAGAAGCATTCAGCTTCGAATAAAAGTATGAATTGTTCGATCTTTATCATGTTTACGGATAGAATGCAGGGATCTATTTCTAACAATGTTGTATTAACCTATCCTCAGGATATTCTTCAGCTTAACCTATGGAATACCTTAAGAAGGTTGGAACCTCAAAACAACGAACCCTGGTATTGATTTTCATTCTTGATATGTATCTACTATAAAAATATTTTTATTTAGCTTCATACTATAATACTTATTAATATTTCATGTATAATTTCTCAAGTCTGTATAAATTTCTAGTAGGCTTACATATATTGGTCGAATCTCTTGATTAACAGAATGTTATTGTGGTTTCTTTTGCATTTGATACTAGTATTGTTTGGATTTCATGGCCTATTAATTAGTGAGTAGTTGTTGACGTTTTGGTGATGGAAAGGTACTGGAGATAATATGCTAGTTCTGATATTTCTTTGTTTATGTTTATATACATGATTTTGAGCGTGCTGAACTTATACCAAATTGTTTTGTGGCACATGTAGTTCATGAAAGTTCTCCAGTGGGAATTAAATGCCATTGAGAAGGACAAGGATGCATTCATTAAGGACTTTTCTAAGGTGCGTTTCTTTGTTTTATGTGGACATTTGATATGTTATTACAGTTCTATGCATTCATGAAATTCTGATTCTTTGAAATCAAAATATGTTCAGGAGGACTACAATGACATGGTGGATGGAAGGCAAAGCTGGTTAGGACTAACTCTAGAGAGCAGAAGTGGGGCCTCTTCATTACCAAGAATAAATGGTTATGACACCTTAAGTTTTGCATCATATGCAAATGCAATATTGTACTCAAGTTAGATATGCATTTCAGATAAACATTGTATTCAGTTGCTGGTGTGTTGTGTTTTAGAGCTGGTGTGTTGTGTTTTAGATAGTCTTATCTTAAACTATGTCGCTCTCTTATTAGTGTTTGAACTTTTGCATTCTATAATAATGAAATTGGGGTTTGTCTTTGCTCATGTGTATCTGAATCTGTGTCAAATTCAGTATTTTCCTGTTTTAATCACCCCCTATTCATTTGATAGACGCTGTTAAATCTGAAAATAATTTTGAATTTTAAAATAGAAAGAGACGGAATGAGTTTCGTCCCTTATTCAACTTGGTGCCATTTATCATTAATTTTCCTGCCAACCTGAATGAGAATGGGGGATGAAATTTTGTTGAACAGGAAATAATTTTTATTTCTTCTCCAAAAGCATTAGGAGACAGAATTTATCAGCCGTTTCCTGTAATAATTAGGGACGAGCATTAGGAGACGACTTTAGCCACAAAATGAATTTGTCTCAATTTTTTTTTTTGGACGAGTTCTCAGCTTTTAGAGACAAATTGATTTCATCCCTGAATTGGTTTCCTCTAGTAGTGAAAGAAGGAGGACTTGGTTTCAGGGAGTTAATTATCTTTATTTAACAACGCTGTAGTGGTGAAACAAGAATGGAGACTCCTAATCTAGCTTCAGTCACTACTACAATCTTCCCCATTCCACACTGATGTGAATTTGTCTCTATTGTCCCAATACACACTGATAACAGTGGCTTAATACCATTACCTACTATGCAGCAACTAATGAGGAGTCAGTCCCCTCTACAGTAGGTGCCCTTGGGACAATAGGCACTGATAAAACAACAGTGGAATAACTTCATCCAAGGTAAAGGCAGCATCTAAATCCACACTGATATTAGTGGCTTTGGAATGCCACTGATATCAGTGGAAAATTTCTGAGTTTGTATTAAAAAAAATAAGGTGGCAGTTGGCACCTTTACATTCTTACACTATACTTTATATTGTATTTATAATTCAATAAAGATACTAACTACAAATTTACAGATGCACCCATCAATATATAACATCAAGACTCTTCATCCCACAGCTGCAACTCTTCTTTGATACGGATGAACTGCACATTACATCAGGTTAGTTAGTTCTTATTTTGACACTTACACAGACCAACATGTTTAACATATAAAAAATTTTCTAGTGATGCTAGAGGTGTCTCTTTGGTTCTGAACATATAATATACAAGGATATAATATATCAGCTACTACAGAATTTTAGCATTCGAATAAATATAACTACAAAAACATAGGAAAATACCTCAAAGCCACACAATGTCACGATATTTCTGACCCAACTTCTGAAGCTCTTCCATCACACAATCTGATACAAGGAGTGCCTGTATATATATTCAAAAGAAACACTAAGCATTCAAAACCAATTCCTAAGAAACACTAAAATACAAGTAACTCTAAGACTCACACTTGGCAGATGGGCGGTCCATCATTCCCTTCTCTAAGTCCAACTATAGGAAGTGAACAAAAATAATTATATTACCTAATACAGAAAATTTTAAAGAGCTACATCTTATATGAAACAATTAGCACTAAACACTCACCTTCTTCATGACTTCTCTGATACGGACAATCTGCATGCTACCTCTTCTTTGAATAAAGCCTTCAACAAGAAGGATATGACTTGAAGCTGGATATATACTAGAGAGTTAGAGAATGCTGAACTCAAGAAGCAATAGTGCTACTTGCAAAGAAAAAAAAAATAAGTAAAGCAGTTGTTCTACAGGGTGTGCAAGGTTTCAGAGACAAAAAAAAAACCAATGATGATAAAGCACTGACGTTTGAAGTGTCCCAACACTTGGCCTTCTCAAGATACATGGCGTTGCTCAACTCTCTACTTTGAAACTTAATTTCATTTGTTGATCACAGTTACTCTTCGTAGCTGCATTGTTCAACTCTCTACTTTGAAACTTAATTTCATTTGTTGATCACAATTACCCTTCGTAGCTGCATTGACACATTACAACTTTTATTGATCAACTCAAATATCAATCTAAATCCTTTAAAAGGCAGCTTAAGTCATTTAATTATTACACATCCAAGAACAACCATCCAATTCCCTGTTCCAAGAGATGAAATGACATAACCCATAAAAAGCCAGAGTACTGATGAACATGGAAGCAATTAATCATCTCATCAAACATCAATCTTCCTATCACCATTCATTAAATAGACCAATAACTTACAAAGCAACCCAAGCAAAACCAAACAACTAGTCATAATGGGAGTTGATAAGAATTACATTGTTTAAGCAAATGCTATATATACACATAAACTTATTAATCTTTTGGAAAGCTGAAACCTTTATATGTTCTTAACCAAAAAGATGAAGCTCTACATGTTGTTTTCACTTTCTTATGTTAAAAAGTCTCTGCAAACCCTTTTTTTATTTTTTTTTAACAAATCAGGTTTTACAGATCCTCTATGAAATTTTGGACCACATATCAGCTACAATATTGTCAAGACCCATAAGATCAAAAACAACTCACTATCTAGAATGCAAAAAATGCTGATATAGCTACCTAGTATCATCAATTGTAAGTCTTCGATTGTCATATACCTTTACTAACATCTAAAATGTACCACCGAGTAGATCCAAACCACTTTTGTCGTCGGAGAATAATACAACAAATCCAGATCCGCCACTCCACCACTAACAAACCACCAGAGCCTCCTGATCTCAATAGACCACCGGTCCGATTTGATGTCGATAAATTTTCTCTCCATTGGCCGTGGGGCGCGTAATCTCTTCAATCCAAGAACAGGGATATCAAAGGGGAAGAGCATGAAGAGAGGGCTTGGGGATCGATGGAACCAGAACAACAAATGATTTTGGGAGGAAAAGGAGGTGAGACCAATTCAAATCTGTTGGTAGAGAAGAAACAAAGGAAGAGAATCAGAGAAAATGTTTTGGTCTCAGAATGAGCAAATCACACCACTTTGAATCATGAAGCTCTTGGTGAGGAAATTCAAAGGGGGGAAGAGAGAGAATATGGACATGTTGGTCTCGTCCAAGAGAGAGGATAGGGCTTCTTCTAACAAAATAAAAATAAATAAATAAATAAATAAAAACCGGAAGGCTGTGTGAACGTGATGCCAACCCACTTCCATTATTTTATTTTATTCTCATCTTCTTACCCAGCCCACTTCTTGACTTTGGTGAGCAGTAGCTTCTCATCAGGGGCTCTTATGGCCTTTTACTCCTTTGGACACCATTAACAGTGACATATGGATTAAACAAGTAATTGTTTGTATGGACTGTACACAACTACACACCGATGATCAGTGAGATGAAAAAAAAAAGTCACTGATGTTTTATACCAGTGTGATACTATTTATTTTTTGCACTGATTTTTTTTAGTGCCTAAAAAGTAGGTGCTAATGGGGAAAATTGTAGTAGTGAGTCTTTGGTGGCTCGAATGTTGAAAGCAAAATATTTTTCGAATAAGAATTCATAGGGGTTACTTTGGGCTCTGCCCTTCATATATATGGAGATCTATGATGTGGGGTAGGGAGATACTGCAGTAAGATATTAATTAGACAGAGAATCGGTAGTGGAAGGGAAGTGAAATTCTTTGGTGATCCTTGGATTCTTGATATAGAGAGTTTTCGCCTCCGAATTAGGAATGGAGTTTCGGGTGCGATGAAAGTGGTGGAGATGATTTCTGATACTAGAGGGTGGCAGATGATAAATGTGAAGCCTTATCTTACAAATAAGTGTTTTTCAAAAGCATTTCCTGGGCATGTCTAGGGCAAGCTGTGGTGTAAGACAAAAGGAAACTACCTCCAGAGGGCCTGAAAAGGCTCTTTGTCGGAAATGCTTCACCTATAGCTTGAGGCATCGCTTTTCAGTGAAAAGCGATTTTGAGGCACAATTAAGTGCAGGTTGAAGACAACTTCTATGATATTTCTTCTTTCTACGAACGATGTCGTTCTTTTCTTTTTGAGGGCCTGTTTTTGGGCCTTCTTTATCCCTTGTTTTTTGTTAAATATCCATCATGTATCTATAACAAAAAAAAATTATTACTCTTGTTCAAGTAAATCCAGATTATGTGTCTGACCCAAACTCTAAGTTACTTGACCTAGTGGTAATATGGTTACATTAGAAGGATTTAGATTCCTATTCAATGTATGATTACTTTCCTTATGTAATTCAGACTTTCTGCCTTGTAACTCTCAATATAAAGAGGCCCCTATTATCAATGATAATACATAGCAAATTCCTCTTAATTTCAGTTTCTCTACAACACATTATCAGCACGAGACTTTAACCCTGAAACCCTAATTTCCTAGCCCTAAAATCCCACCATCCACCGCCTCACATATTGAAGCCCTAGCCCTAAGGAACCCAGAACTGGCGATGGAACCACCGGAGGCAGTTGGAAAATCTGGACCGGCTCCTGCCATGCCTTGTGCCTACCTTCTGCAAGCATCTGCTGAGACCTGCCGAGCCCCTATCGAGGTCCCTGCACGGCCCTGTCGAGAGCTGCCGACGTCTGCCAATAGTCCCCGCAAGTGTCTGTCGAGCCCCTGTCGACATCTGTCGACCTGCCAGTCCTCTCATAAGCTTACGCGCTCCCCCGCGCTACGCACCCCTGCGCTCGACAACCCTCGACAGCACCTCGCACATCTGTCGACAGTCCTTACAACTCCTACCGAGCCCTGCATGCATTCTCTGCAGCCCCTTGCACCATCTGCCGACAGCACCTGCACAGCCTCCACACAGCCTCCGTACAACCTCCGCAACCACCCTGCCTAGCTCCGGCCACCACCGCCGGCCATCAGCTTCCGGTCAATTTTCTGATGGACCCCGGCTCCCTTCTTCCGGCCATCTTCAAAATCTTTTTGGTCAAGATTTTCGGCATCTTTTCAAGGTAAACTTTTCTAAAAGTTCCCGTTTTTGAAGTTTTCATTATTTTCTTCTTTTTCTCAGGGACTTCCAACATCCCTTCTTCTATCCCCCCTTCTTGTTCATAAGGGAGACCAAAAGCCGAACTTTGGGGGTTCGTGCTCATTCCAAGCTTGGAGCTTGAAGAGTCCTCCAAACTTAGAGTTTGTTTAGAAGAAAAACGATCGACCGCACATATCATTGTTTCGATCTAATCCAAAACCCATCATGGAATCGGATTTTTCTTGGAAGTGTCTACACTCGGAAAAACCCTAATTTCTTGGAAGCAACTATGCTCAGAAATTTCTTTTGTTTTCGTGGTAGCCTTTTTAGCTCCAAAACTAACCCTATTTTCTTGTTGTTTTTCAGGATGAATAACATGAAAAATTTGTGCTTCGCTCCACTAGAGACAACAAGCACTGGATACCATAAGTGGGTTCGTGATGTGCGCCAGCATCTTAAGGCTGATGGGATCCTGAGTACGATCCAAGAGCCAAGTCAGAACGTGCTTACTCTCCAACAAGCTGCTATTTTTGAAGCAAATTGAGCTACGAGAGAGGCTAATGAAGCAAAAGCCATTATTCTCATGACAAGGCACATGAATGACGTGCTCCAAAATGAGTACCTCAATGAGGAAAACCCAAGAAACCTATGGGTAGAACTCGAGCAGCGTTTTGGCAACATTCATGACTTCCTGCTTCCAGATTTAGAAGTAAGATGGCATAGCCTTCGCTTCTGTGATTTCAACTCTGTACTAGACTACAATTCGGAAGCACTTCGTATCAGGTCTTTGATGAAATTCTGTGGGCAGAAAATCACTGATACGATGTTGATCAAGAAGACTTTCTCCACCTTCCTCTTCTCTGCATTGACGGCTACCAAGTACTATCTGTCTGATGTCAATGCCAGACGTATCACAAGATTTCATGAGCTAATTGGTGCCATGAACGTAGCTGAAAAGCACGACAACATACTTATGAAGAACTATAACCCTAGGCCCGTGAGAACCAAGTCAATTTCGGAGTCTAATTATAGTCGCACCTCCAAGGGAGGACACAAGGAGCGAAACCCTAAGAGTAGGGATAATTCTGGCCCTAAAAAGGAAGGAAACTGCCAAGATAGGCTTGCACAGAACCGTAGAGGTAAACATGTGAAGAGAGAGAGAGAGGCCAAGCCTCCGGTTATGGCGATGACGCTACCAAAGGCAATAACCGTCAACAAGGCACTCCTAAAGCGCCTCGATCAAGGGAGCCTGACGATAATGATGCTTGTCTCAGGTGTGGACTACCAGGACGTTGGGCAAGAGCGTGTAATGCATCCTAGAATGTTGCAAACACATACAAGATGTATTGTGAAGCAAGGGAGGAAAATTACATGGAACAAGAAGATGAAGATGGCGATCTCAATCTAAGGGTGGAAGACTTCAAGGATCAAGACCCAAAAACTGGCGATTTTGATTAAGTCTTTTTATTTTCCAAGAGATGTAGGCAATTGCCATATTATTTTTAGTATATGCCAATCGTTTAATCATTCTTCAAAGTAGGCGTACTCAATGTAAGTGTGATGTCTAGGAAAGTTTTGAGATAAGTGGTACTTAAGCGAGCTTTGCTCCACCGACATCTCTCTACTCACCTGGTCACATTTTCATTGGAATTACTGAAAGAAGGTGGATGACCGCCATTATTTTGCATTAGCTAGTCTATTGAATTAGATTTTCTTTGGTTAAAGAAACGATGATGTAATTCTGTTTGGCTTATTATAAAAGTTGAGTTCTTTTCTTTTTGACTCCTTTTTAATTACGAGCTTTTATTTTAGGAATGGATGAACTACAATGTCTTACGGATAGTGCGACTACACACACCATTCTTCGACATAGGCAATTATTCTTAGAGATGTTGCCTACATATTCCTCTGTAACTACGATGGGTAGGCCATCGGGTTTAGTTCAAGGACATGGAATGGCTCAATTCTTATTGCCAAATGGCACCTTGATTAAAGTCACTGAAGCTCTCTACGCTCCTAAGGCAAATCTAACCTTATTGAGCTTTAAAGATATAAGAGCTAACAGATTCCATGCGGAAACACATAATGAGAACGGAAAAGAGTTCCCTTGCATTACCTCTAATGATTGCGGATGAAAACGCATCTTAGAGAAGTTTATGTGCCAATCTAGTGGATTTTATATCATTACAATTCAACCAATTGAATCCAATAATATGATAAGAGAAGATATCCTGGATTCAGACACATATTGGCTTTTGCATGACTGAGTAGGACATCCTGGTCGTGATATGATGATCTGTATACTAAAGACTTCACACGGACATCCATTCTTCAGAGTGAGAAGAAACAAGAATCGAAAATTGATTCCCGGACTTAACAACACTGCAACAACTGTAGCCTCTAGTGCTACTGTTGTCTTGGGCCGCCGAAAGGCTGCCGACGTCCCATGTGATGACGCCATAAATGATGCCAACCATGAGCATGACGCCATGGTTATTCCTCCTAGTAGCCATGATGCCATACATACTAATTTCCATGGCTCCAATGCCATGATGGGAGATGTGGTCACACATTTTTCTTCTAATAGCGCTACAGACACTCAGGCCCAACCAAAATCCTCATTGGTTGCTTTTAAGGCCCCTCGCTCATTCTGCAAAGCTTGTTCCTTCGAGAAATCAGGACCGAGATCGTCCTACGTAAAGGAACCTAAAATACTCATTCCGTTCTTACAGAGAATCCAAAGGGATATTTGTAGACCAATTCAACCATTATGCGGACTTTTTTAAATACTTTATGGTATTGGTTGATGGTTGACACGCTGATCACATGTCGCGCTGTTGTCCACTCAAAATGCTACTTATGCTAAACTCCTTACCCATATTATCCATCTACGGGCTCACTACCTTAACCATCCAATTAAGTCTATTCGACTTGATAATACTGTGGAGTTTACATCGAAAACATTCGATGACTATTACATGTCACTGGGGATTGATGTTGAGCATCCAGTTCCCCATGTACATACCCAAAATGGTCTCACAGAAGCCGTTATCAAACGACTACAGATGATAGCTGGACATTGGTTATGTGTGCCAGTCTCCCGGTTTCTTCTTGGGGATATGTAATACTGCATGCAGCGACGCTAATTCGTCTACGACCCACTGCAACTCAATCTTACTCTGCGTTACAGCTAGTGACTGGGTACGAGCCTGATATCTCCCACTTACTCATTTTTTGGTGTGCCATTTATGTGTGCCTATTACGCCGTCACAACATAGGTCCTCAACGATGAATGGTCATCTATATTGGCTATGAATCTCGAACTATCGTCCGCTATCTTGAACCCTTGACAGACTATCTCTTTACTGCTAGATATACAGATTATCACTTTAATAAGACAGTCTTCCCGTCGGTAGGGGGAGATAAGAACACATATGTTTAACAGGAACGACATGAATTGTCGTGGTCTGTCCCCACTATGTCTCATCTCGATCCCCGTACCGCACAGTCCGAACTTGAAGTATGACGAATAATTGAGCTCCAGAATGTAGCAGACACTCTACTTGATGATTTTCTGATGTTACAAAAGTGGCAAGATCACACATACATGTTGTAAACGTGCTTGTAAGGATCGATGTCTAGAATACTAGACATCACGCCACTCCTATGACACCAGGAGATGGTGTCATTGCCCAACATGGCAATAATGTGGCGTCTATGGCCGCAGGTCCCGCAAGGAAGCATGGTAGACCATTTGGTTCGAAGGATACTTACCCTAGAAAAAGAGCGAATGAGGCACAAACAAATCATTTGATCATCGATACTCAAAATCCGTCCCATGAGAATGTTCCGGATTATGGTTATGTCCAAGAGACATCATTGGGGGATGACTCAATGTTAGAACCTATCTCTGAGAATGTAGAGATCTCTATGAATTACACTAGTGTACATGGGATGTGGGAACGAAGCTCTATTATAATTGATAATGTATTCGCGTATTCTGTAGCGCGTGAGATTATTGAGACTGATGACATCGAACCACTCTCCATTGATGAATGCCAACTTCAAGCCGATTGGCCAAAATGGAAAGATGCGATCCAGGCAGAACTTGATTCTCTAGCGAAAAGAAATGTATTTGGAAAAGTTATGCCAATACCACCCAACACCAAACCAGTTGGTCACAAATGGGTATTCGTTAGATAGCGTAATGAGAGAAACAAGATTGTAAGGTACAAAACTCACCTTGTGGCGTAAGGCTTCTCACAACGCCCTGGAATCGACTATGAGGAGACTTATTCTCCCGTAATGAACGTCATCACGTTCTGCTACCTTGTCAGTTTGGTAGTTTCTGAAAAACTGAACATGCAGCTTATGGATGTGGTTACAACGTATCTATATGGGGATCTATATATGGAAATATACATGAAAGTTCCAGATGGAATTCATTTACCCAAATCAAGTGGCTTTAAACCACAGAGCGCGTTTGCTATAAGATTGAAAAGCTCACTATATGGATTGAAACAATCCAGACGGATGTGGTATAACCATCTCAGTGACTACTTGAGTGGGAAGGGATATGTCAACAATGAACTATGCCCATGTGTGTTCATAAAAAGGACAAGTTCTGGATTTGCAATAGTAGCGGTTTATGTTAATGACATGAATATAATTGGCACCCTTAAAGAGTTAAGGGAAACCGATGAACACTAGAAATCCTAGTTTGAGATGAAAGCTTTTGGGAAAACACGGTTTTGCCTCGGTTTGGAACTTGAGCACCGTGAAGATGATATCCTGATTCATCAATCAGCCTATACCCAGAAGATGCTTAGGCGTTTTAATACTGATAAGATTAAGCCTTCAAGCACTCCAATAGTTGTCCGTAATCTTGATCTAAAGAATGATTCATTCTGTCCAAAAGATGACGATGAAGAAGTGCTAGAGGTAGAAGTGCCGTATCTAAGTGCAATAGGCGCATTATTGTACTTAGCACAATGCACAAGACCGGACATCTGTTTCGTTGTGAACTTGTTAGCTAGATATAGCTCTGTGCCAACACGACGCTATTGGACTGATGTTAAAGATATCTTTCGATTCCTGAGTGGTACGATTGATATGGACTTGTTCTATCCCTACAGAGAGATGATAAATTCGAACCCATTAAAAGACAGGAACGCCACACATGGTGGACTGCCTTCCCTCTCCCTATCCCAAAACGATATAAATGTTTTGGAAGGTTTTGCTGATGCTAGGTACCTCTCTGACTCGCACAAAGGTTGTTCCCAAACTGGTTATGTATTCACCATGGGAAACACAGTTATATCTTAGAGGTCTACAAAGCAGACCTTAGTCGCTACCTCTTCGAATCATGCAAAGATTATTGCTCTTCATGAAGCAGTTCATGAATGTATATGGTTACGATCCATTGTGATGCATGTTCGAAGTAATTATGGTTTGAAGTGTACCACAGATGAGCCAACGAGCATTTATGATGATAATGCTGCTTGCATTGAACAAATGAAACAAGGCTACATCAAAGGCGACAACACCAAGCATTTAAGGATAATATCAGCAACAGAAGCTCTTCAAGATCAAAGTGAACCAGGTTCGATCTAAGGATAATATGGCAGACTTGTTTACTAAGTCATTGCCTAAATCCACGTTCGAGAAACATGTGGCAAGAATTGGCTTGCGGAAATTATCTGAACTTCCATGATTGTAGTCATCAGGGGCAGACGCAGACATCAGGGAGAGATGTCTGCTTGTTCACCTCGAAATGTGAGGGGTGTGTTGTGCTCTTTTTCCCCTCGACCGAGGTTATTTTTATCCCACTAGGTTTTTGTTACTCGGCAAGGGTTTTAATGAGGCAACGAGAGAAGCACTACGTTTGGGCGACACAAGGAGGAGTGTTCAAGTAAATCCAAATTATGTGTCTGACCCAAACTCTAGGTTACTTGACCTAGTGGTAATAGAGTTATATTAGAAGGATTTAGATTCCTATTCAATGTACGATTACTTACCTTATATAATTCAGACTCCATGCCTTGTAATCCTCTATATAAAGAGGCCCCTATTATCAATGAGAATACATAAGAAATTCCTCTCAATTTTAGTTTCTCTACAACAACTCTTTAGTCTAAACCTCAAAAAAGGAAAACTTAATTTTTTTTTTACACCTATTTAATTATAATAATTGTTAAGCCTCGTGAAGAAGGACTAAACCGCCCCGCCTTACTCTTTCACTTTTGTGGGAGGTCTAGGTTCAAGGAGTTTGGAAACTTCAATCAAGCTATGGTGGGGAAACAAGCTTGGAGATTGATTGAATTTCCAAACTCTTTGGTGGGGCGAGTCCTCAAGGCTCGATATTTTCCTAACACATCTTTCTTACAGGCAACTATTGGAAGCAACCCATCTTTTATTTGACGATCTATTACTTGGAGGAGAGAACTTATTTAAAGAGGATGCATTCGAAGAATTGGAAATGGGGCTACAATAAGAATTTACATTGATAAGTGGATCCCAAGACCTACTCTATTCAATATTTGGAGTCCGAAAGTCCTCCACAGTCCACCCTCTTACTACTGTGAGTGAACTTCTTCTACCAAGTGGTGGTTGGAACTTGCCTCTCATTTATAACTCTTTTTTCAAGGAAGAAGCTGACCTAATCTCTTGTATACCAATTGGTGGGAGAAATAATCAAGATTACTGGAGCTGGTTTTTTGAAAAGAATGGAAAATACACTGTGAAGATAGGTTATAAGGTTGCAATGGAGGTGGAAAAGAATTTATTGGGCAGAGGAGACTATTCAAATATTGATGCAAATAGGAAATTCTGGAAGACAATTTGGAGTCTTCAAGTCCCTAACAAGGTCAAAATGATTCTCTGGAAGGCGATTCATGACATCCTCCCTTGCACTCAAAACCTCTACCAAAGAAAGGTGATAGCCCCTGCTGTTTCAGATGCGGTGCTCAGTTTGAAACCACTTATCATGCCCTGTGGGAGTGCCACGAAAGCCGAAAAGTCTGGAAGTGTTCTAAATGGCAGGATCTGGGTAAGAAACTTAAAACCTTCTCTAGTTGGTGCAATCTATTAATGTGTAATTACTCAATGGTTGAGCTGGAGCTTTTTGCTTTTGTGACTTGGCAAATTTGGAACATAAGAAATAACAGCAAGTGTGGCACTAAAGTCCTCAAAATCCCAGCAATACTCTCTCTAAAGCCTCCGTCCTTCTGTGGGAGTTCAAGGAAGCTAATAGTATCATGAGATTGAAAAAGTCAACAGAAATTGTTCTTGACAACCTCCCCCAAATGGCGTCTTCAAACTCAATACTGATGGAGCTATTGACAACCAAAGAGGCAAAAGGGGTCTTGGATCTGTTTTGCGAAATGACCAGGGAGAACTCATGGGAGGTACTGCTCAACCAATTTTTGGATCTTTTTCTCCATTGGTAACTGAGTTATTGGCCCTAAAGGCTGGCGTTTTGCTTTTGAGATGAGAATTCTTCCTTTAGTTGTGGAAGTGGATAACACTGAAGCTGCAAGGTTGGTTAATGATTTGAATCAATCTTGAGGTGAGGAAGGCTTTCTGATAGAGGAAATCAAATTTCTGATGAAACTTTGTAGCAACACAGAGGTAATTTTCCAACCTAGGGAGTGCAACAAAATAGCTCATTGTCTTGCCAAGTTCATCTTGAATGAGAATGAAAATTTGTATTGTATTGACTATGGACCAAAATGGCTTATGGAATCGGTTAAGATCGATTCGATGTTTGTAACCTTTCCCCAGTTTAATGAATGGTTACTTTATTAATAAAAAAATAAAAAATAAAAAAACTCTTTTGCTTTTGAAAACATTGATCTTTACCAGAGAAGAAATGGAAGCTATTGCTAACGTCCCAGATGCCTGTCCAAATTGGCATAATCTCTGAATATGACATTATACGAGGAATGAGCAATTGTCAGTCAAGAGGGGATATTGGTTGTGAATGAAAATGAGACAGGAGGAGGAGGAGAAGGAGGATGATGATGGTATTGTAAACGTTGTTCCTGCCCTAATCAACTACTGGGAAGCACCTTTGGAACTGAAAGTTCCTGTCAAAGATGCTTCATTCTTATGGAGGTGTTCAATGGGGATTTTACCATATATGGAAGCTCTATTTTGGAAGAGAATAACTCAAACAGGAATGTGTTTCAAGTGCTAACTGCTAACAATCAATTGAAACGCCTTCGCACACAACTTGGGGTTTTTTGTCACGCTATTTGAATTTTGATCGGCATAGAGAAGTTAAATTGGAAGAAGGGGTGTACATGCAAACGATACTCTAATGCCTAAGTAATTGAGTGTTTAGTTAGTACTTGTTAGTTAGTAGTCAGCGTAATCCGAATTCGTTGCTTCCCTCAAATGCTCACCTTGCCAGGTAGATAAGTGAGCTTGAGCAAATACTTCCCCTAGTGTGTGTAGTGGTGTATAAAGTCTGCAAGGGATGTGTTGGTGAATCCACTATGTGAAGACCCGAAACTTCAGTTAAATATTTCGTAATTCAATATTTGTCAAATTATATGAATTATGAGTTGTGAATGTGATTCGAATGTCGTTATTTGAGAAATTTGGTTTCGAATGATTTTAGTATCGAAATTTAACGTTATTTAGGGTTATTAAAATCGAGTTATTTTTATGTAAGGAATTTGAGGAAACTTCCTTCATGAAAGTCGTAGAGTTCATCGATACGAGTTCGTGCATATGCGAAACGCAAGAATTGGAGTTCGTACGAAGAAGTTATAGCATTTAGAAAAGTTGCCAAATTGGGTATATATATAAATGGAAAGTTTCCGAATATAGGGTTTCCATTTTCAGTCGGTGTCACTGTTCATCATCTTCCTTTTTTCCCTCCCGTGCGCGACCAACCACCAAAACAGAGCAAATTTTTGCCGGCCTCTTTGTCACAGCTCCGGCCACCGTTTGAGGCGAAACGAAGCCCAGATCGACTCTACTCCTTCCTATGAGTCGACTGGTGGTCACGGTTTCCCCTCTCGTGGCGGTTACGCGGCGGTGGAACTCGAAAATTAATCCAAGTCCTAAAACAAACCAGCGGCGATTTCTCCTAGCTCCGGCCACCAAAACTTGAGTTCTTTATCTTGTTGAACTCGTATTAAGGAGTAGAACACGTAAATTTCGGTTTTCCGGCGAACCAGACTGTTTTTATGTATTTTTGACCACTTCCACTTGTTTTCTCACTTCGTGCTAGTTATGAAAATTACTCGAAATGATGAAACGAAGCGGATAAGCCTGGACCCGACACCATTGGCGGTGGTCGGCGGCGGCTCTGCCCTAAACTCCAGGGGCCCTTTCCGGCCACCTCCGGGGGTAGCATGAGTAGTTTCTGCTCATTTTTAAATTCTACATGTCGATACAATGATTTTGATATATAGCATGTGAATTTTGGATATCGTATGAATTAGTTATGAATTTTACGATTTTAATTGATTTCGATCGCTCGATTTGTGATCTATGAAGTTTGGATCGTCTGATAGAATTCTAGTTTTGATATAATGATCGTAGGACTGTCCCGATGACCTTATGTGGTCACGAGTGAAGATCCGACCGTTGGATCTTTATATAAGTATGTTTTTGAAATTATGCGCTAAGTTAATTATCGTTTTGATTAGGTGTTTGACGGATTTATTAGCCGACAATTGTGAATCGTATTTTGGGTTGTAAGAAGACGCAGCAGGAGTTTAGAGGTGAGTAAATCTCACTTGGTTCATTTACGAACCGAATTTTCTTAATTGTCCAATTTATTTGTTATGTGTGAGAAAATGATTTTAAGAAATGAGTTTTAAAGTATATTAAAAATGAATTTCTTGATTTTGCATCGTGTGAACTATAGTTGGTATTAGTGATCATTCTTGTGTGGATGGTTACGTATATATATATTTACGTGATTATATATTGAATGGTGTGACATTGAGGTGTGGAATTGTGATAATATGTTGTTGATAAATGTTGATAATATGATTTTATTATGTTGTTAATATTTGATAAATGTTGGTGATAAGCATGTTGATTTTTGTGAGTTGAATAGGAGGTCGAGAAACGTAGGATTCTGAGGATCGAATGGTCCAAGGATCTTTGGTTAATGATTACCGGAGTATATGTGTTCTGAGGACAGGGAGGTTCAAAGTTCGACCGTTAAATAATAACGGGGATATATTGTTCTGAGGACATGAAATGGTCCAAAGTTCGCGGGTTACTTTGTAACCTGGAGGTACCGTTACTTGACCCTAGGCCAAGGTGTCAGAGGTAACGGGACAGTTAGAGCTCTAACGTGGGGCCAAAGTGGCGATAGTTGTGATTAGGTGCCAAGTGGCGAGAGTTGTGATTTGGTGATTGTGGAAATGTGTTCCATGTTGTTTCCTGTGTGTCGGTTTGATGTTTCTTTGTGGATGTTGAGATTGTTGATTGTTCACTTGAGTTAAAAGATTTTTGATTTATTAAATCAACCGTTCATTCTTATTCACTCATACGAGCTTTCAGAAAGCTTACCGGGTTTTGTGTTGTTACAATCCCGGTACACTATTCAAACGGTGTAGCGGATAATCCTGCAGGTCAGGATAATTAGGGTGGAGAGCGAGCTGCGTAGGGTAGCAGGGTCGAGACCAGCTCTTGGTCTATTTTGGTGTGTTTTGTAAACCCTTGTGAGCAGAACATTTTATTTATGTTAGTATTGTAATAATTGACTCGAGAGATAGTTTGCTACGAGGTTTGTGTTATGGATTATGAGATGTTGGTTTTGGGAAAAAAATTCAAGACGTGATTTGTTTAGTTGTATTCATGTTTCGGATTTGAATTTATTATTCGAAATTTGGGACGTGACAGTTTGGTATCAGAGCGCAAGGTACATATTTAGTGATAAGTTAATACCTTCCGAGTGATGGCCCATCTGCAGCGGATCCCTGTCGGGTGCTCTTCGATATTGACAATGTCATTGGACATGTGGGAGTGTTGGGAGTTGTCTAGAACGTTATGATGTATTAGGAGTTGAATTAACCTCTTTGTGTTAGTAGCTTGGTTAATATGGACTTGTATTTACTTATGCTTTGATTTAAGTGTTATACATGTATTAACTAGGTATGCTATGCTTCTTAGGTAATGGATATTGTGGGAGGCAGAGGTAGGAGTCGAGGTAGACCCAAAGGTAGAGGTAGAGGCCGAGGTAGGGGTGAGATTCCACATGTGGGAGTACATGAGGAAGAGGTGGAGGCACCTTTTGTGGAGCAGCCTGTTCCACCTGAGGTTGTGGTTAATGATCCTGCTCGTCTGTTAGTGTTGGCGAGGGACATTAATTGGTTGGGAGCAACTAAATTTGAGGGAGGCACAGATTATATGGTGGCTGATCAATGGATCGAGGATTTACAGACCTATTTTGAGTTGATTGTCTGTGATGAGATCGAGAAAAGGAAGCTAGCCACTTTCATGCTCAAAGATGAGGCTAGGGTGTGGTGGAATTACACTCAGAGGACTATTGATATTTCTACCATGACCTGGGATGGATTTGTGAGGATCTTTAGAGAGAAATACTTCCCAGCATCGGTGAAAGAGCAGCTGGAGAGGCAATTTCTCTCGCTTACTCAAGGGAAGATGAATGTGAGAGAATATAAGGCAGAGTTTTCCAGGCTATATCGGTTTGTGAAACCATTAGATGCTGAAGACTTGGCTAAGAAGTTTCAGCGGGGGTTGAATGCCTCTATTGAGCGAGATGTGGCCATTATGGAGCTGAAGACAAAGGAGCAGATTTTAGCTAAAGCCCTGATCATTGAGCAGCAGAATCTGATCCACAAGGAGAAGCAGACAGTTGAGAGAGATTCTCAGGGAAAAGGGAAGGCAGTTGCAGGGAGTAATGGGTCCAGAGATTATAGAGGTGGGCTCTGGAAGAGACAGCGGCCTTATTTTCATCATCCGGCTCCAGCCAGAATAGCAGCAGCACCTATCCCTATTCAGGCACCACCTATCAGGCAAGTAGCACCAGCAGCCCCTATGAGGTGTTATAGCTGTAATGAGTTAGGTCATCTTGCTAGGACTTGCCCTAAACTCAGGCCTAGGGCATGTTTTTGATGCAGACAGACTAAACATATTGCTAGGGACTATACCCAACCTCAGATTGCAGGACAGGGTAACCAACAGAGAACCTTATCTCCAGCACCAGCCAGAGTATTTGCCATCGGCCAGAGAGGAACCGGGGTGGAAGGTACCTTATCTATTTATAACTATCTTGCTAGAGTACTGTTTGATACTGGTGCTTCCCACTCGTTCATATCTAGTTCTGTGGTAGATGTTTTGGGTTTGACTGCTATACTGCTTACTAGACCTTTGTGTGTTACATCGCCTCTTTGCGTCTCTCTTGAGCTTAGCATGTTGATTTTTGTGAGTTGAATAGAAGGTAGAGAAACGTAGGATTCCGAGGATCGAATGGTCCAAGGATCTTTGGTTAATGATAACCGAAGTGTATGTGTTCTGAGGACATGGAGGTCCAAAGTTCGACCGTTAAATAATAACGGGGATATATTATTGTGAGGACATGAAATAGTCCAAAGTTCGCGGGTTACTTTGTAACCTGGAGGTACCGTTACTTGACCCTGGGCCAAGGTGTCAGAGGTAACGAGACAGTTAGAGCTCTAACGTGGGGCCAACGTGGCGATAGTTGTGATTAGGTGCCAAGTGGCGAGAGTTGTGATTTGGTGATTGTGGAAATGTGTTCCATGTTGTTTCCTGTGTGTCGGTTTGATGTTTTTTTGTGGATGTTGAGATTGTTGATTGTTCACTTGAGTTAAAAGATTTGTGATTTATTAAATCAACCGTTCATTCTTATTCATTCATACGAGCTTTCAGAAAGCTTACCGGGTTTTGTGTTATTGCAATCCCGGTACACTATTCAAACAGTGTAGTGGATAATCCTGCATGTCAGGATAATCAGGGTGGATAGCGAGCTGCGTAGGGCAGCAGGGTCGAGACTAGCTCTTGGTCTATTTTGGTGTGTTTTGTAGACCCTTGTGAGCAGAACATTTTATTTATGTTGGTATTGTAATAATTGACTCGAGAGATAGTTTGCTACGAGGTTTGTGTTATGGATTATAAGATGTTGGTTTTGGGAAAAAAAAATTCAGGACGTGATTTGTTTAGTTGTATTCATGTTTCGGATTTGAATTTATTATTCAAAATTCGGGGCGTGACACACTACGCTACTCTTAAGGCAACATGGGAGACTGTTTTTCCTGCTTACTATGAATTCAGCCGAGCAGCCCGAGCTGACTAATTTCACTGACTAGTTCCGCCTTATCCAGATTCACTTAGAGAGGTTTTCGCTTTGAGGGATCTTAACTTCTCAGCACTCCGGGCGCTCCCCAAATATATAGGTTGGGTTATCTCTTGATTAGGATATGAATTCACCACACTTAGATCGGCCTACAAGGGATTCACCTCACTTAGATTGGCCTCAAGGGGATTTCGCCTCACTTAGATCCACTTTGAGGAGATCTCACTTCACTTGGATGTGCCTTGAGGAGAATTTCACCTCACCTACATCATATCTATCTTGAGAAGATTTCACCTCACCTAGATCATATCTATCTTGAGAAGATTTCACCTCATTTGGATCTTCCTCGAGAAGATTACCTGGGGGATCTTTTTCTCAAATAAGTTGGCTGTCTCTCTATCAATCTATTTTAATGAGTAATACTAATAAAAGGTTATTACCCTATAGTTTGGGTCCAAAATCAATTCAGTCCCTAAACTTCTAATTTCATCAAAAACACCCATGCACTTTCAATTTTGATCTAATAGGTTCAATTTGTTAGTTTTTCAAGTTATTTAACTTGTTAATGTAGCTTATATATAACCTATGTTTTATAATGTGGTGTCTGCATGTCACCTCTAGTCAATTTAAGAGTCAGTTATACTATTAAAAATAAATATTTTTTCAACAAATAATCCAACTATAACTTGAACCCATAACAAAATATTAACGAATTAGACCTATTAGATCAAAATTGAAAGTGCATGGGTGTTTTTGATGAAATTAGAAGTCGAGGTACTGAATTGATTTTGGACCTAAACCACAGAGTATTAACCAGTATTTAGCCCTAAAAATTTTACAAATCATTTAAAATGCCAAAAGGAAGTTTTTAATAGAAATTGACTGAGTAGAAAATCGCAACCGGTTGTCCATATCTGGAATGGTGCCGCGTTTGGTTTTATTTTTGGGGAAATATCACTAATGGTCACTGAGTTATGACTCATTCGACACTTAACTCACTGTATCTTCAACAATATCACTTAACTCACTGTATTTTCAACAATATCACTTAACTCACTGTCATTAATTCTACCGTTAGAAGTCGTTAAAATTGAGGGTATATTTGTCAAAACACTTAAAAATGATTTATAACTTTAAAAAACTACATTTATTAGATTTTTTTTCAATTTTTTTTTAAATTTCTGAAATTTCTAATAAAAAATGATTTTTTAACTTAAATATAATTTGAAAAAAAAAATTGTCTTTTAAAAAAAAATATTAGAAATGCATTTTTTTTAGTGTTTAGACAAATATACCCTCAATTTACATTTATTAACTTTTTTCAATTTTTTAATATCTGAGATTTCTAATAAAAAATGATTTTTTTAACTTAAATATAATTTGAAAAAAAAATAGTCTTTTTTTTTTAAAAAAAGAAGTTAGAAATGCATTTTTTTAGTGTTTGGACAAATCTACCCTCAATTTTAATAGCTTTTAACGGCATAATTAACGACAGTGAGTTAAGTGAAAGATGAATGTAAACCGGAGTGAGTTAAGTGATATTGATGAAAATACAGTGAGTTAAGTGTCGAATAAGTCATAACTCAGTGACCATTGGTGATGTTTTCCTTTATTTTTTTGCGAATGGCTCCCAAATGAATCGTGTTCTATGGGTGTGCCAATATTTTTCTTGTTTTTATTCTTTTTAAGCTATTGTATGCTTAATTTTCAAGTACCTCCAAGCTCACGTAGGAGCCTTCCTATATCGACGACTAGAATTTTCCGTTCTCTCTATTCTTGGTGTTCCGCCACAAGTCCACAACCATTTTTAGCACATTTATCCTTGTTAAGATGACCTTTGCCTTACTTCTTTGTTGAAGTATGGCCAAAAGTATTCTGGCCAGAGGATCTTGTGGGCCAGACTTTGCTTAATGCGAGATATGGTTGATTATGTGTGACAGTCTGAGGCAACGTTGGTCGGGGCCTGGACAGCGTCAACGGACCAGCTCACTGTTATTATCACGGATCTCCTTTCCTTCATCCGTAATTTTCGAGGCTTGATGGGATCTTCGGGCTGGATATCATTCGTATTTTGTTATCAATCCTCACAATCATATGAGAATGATTCAAGGTTTTAAATTATTTCGAAACTACTTAAATTTTCATCGAAATTATTTTCGTAATTTGGAAGTGTCAAAATTAAATTCATATGCTATATCATTTCCGTCAGGAGTTTTCTGAAATTTTTCTTACATTTCCATAAAATTCACATCGAAATTTTATCTGAAATTTTTCTCCAAAATTTCTGTGAAATTCATATGCCGCCAGCAAAGAGTTTTTTACTCATATTTTCTTAGAGAAAATATGAAATTTTGATTTTTTTTTCCTAATCAAGTTGAATACAACAAAAAACCTTTTTGTTTTTATTTGCTACCAAAATCATTTTCAAAATTCATGTACTTGGGAGCAGTATTGTATGATACTAAATTGAATCAGTTCAACCATATGAATTGAACCACACCGTAGTAGCTCTTATTATTAATATTTTATATTGCTTTGTTGTACTTGTTTATTTTCATTCACGGAGTTTTGGTATTATGTCCCTCCTGGTTGTAATTATTCTAATTATTAGTGAAAAATGCTTGATGGCCAACCCTTTCACTGAATTCCAGCCATAAAACAAATTAAATAAATAAATCACATTCACATCATCGATATACAGCACAATTATAATAACAATTACATATGCAACCTACTACAATATTGGTTAAGTACTCGTCCATATTAAATATCATAATTCTATTATACATGTATAATTTTAGAGATGCTACATTGTAAATAGGTTTATTATAGGTTAGTTTAGTCAATGTAAAAGTTTCATTCAAAAATATCATTTTATAAATGCAATTAATGTGATTTCTTTATTTTTAACCGAAATCGAAACTTTCTCCAAAATTTCCTTAAATTTGAAGTACCTAAATCCAAACAGAAACCAATATCTCGGATTAACTATACCTGCATCATTGTCCACAATCAGATCTTCTCGACTATGTTGAGATGTTCCACCTCTCTGAGTTTTTCTTTCTTTCGCGGCTAAGCGAGTTTCACTTCCATCTTAGTTGTTCAAAGATGTTGGCATGCTAGTCGTTTTGCTACTCATACTATGCAGTCTTTTGGGAAGTTCACACAGACGGCGTCAACTATTGATGCAAAAAAAAAATCAATAAAACATCTCTTCACTTACTTTTCTGACTAGAGTGAGACTAAAAGTTTTGTGGTCAATGTCTTTACGCCCTCCGAATTTTGATCGATCTAGATAAGTCAAATTGAAAGAAACGAAGGTACTTGTAAAGTTGTAAAAGATACTTTGATGCCTAAGTCAGTGAGCATTTAATAAGTAGTGAGTGTAATAGGAATTCATTGCTTCCCTTGGATGTTCACCTCATCAATTATCTATTGGAGAGCTTCATTGGATATTTCAACTAGTGTGCAAAATTCACAAGTCATGCATTAGTGGATCCACTGCACCACTCTCAAGACAACATGAGGGAGTGTTTTCCCGCTTGCCACGGATTTGGCCGAGCTGACTAACTTTGCTAACTAGTTCTGCCTTCTCCATATCCACGTCAAAGGGATCTGAACTTCTCAGTGCTTCCCAAATAGATTGAGCTGTCTCTTGATTAGTACTTGATTTCAACTCACTTAAATCGGCTTTAAGGAGATTTACGTCACTTAGATCCGCCTCGAAAAGATTTTACCTCACCTAAATATTCCTCGAGGATTTTTTTTCTCAAATAAGTTGGGCTGTCCCTCTATCAGTCCATTGCGTAACTAAAACCGTTCTCAAAATTTTCACCCCCACGTGTTGTTGGAAACTGTGTCGTTTTTTGTTCTTTTGGCACTGGGTCAGTTCACGTCTTTTATTCTCTTTTTTCATGATGGAATGAGTAAACTGGTCAGCAAGGATATGCAGCTCTTTATAATTCTGGTATGGATGAATTGGCGTGAGAGGAATGCCGTGCTTCATGTTCAAATACTTACCCCTGTGCAAGTACTGCTTTGAGAAGGGTTTTCTTCAATTGGAAAGTCTGAGTGAAGCTCAGCTAGCTGTATTGGTGCTCGGCTCGAAGGTTCCTCCGCATATGCGGTTAAAAGTTAATTGAGATGGGGCTGTGTGTGACAGGAGTGGCTTATATGGAGGAGCGGTGATGAGAGTGGGGCTCTGTTGGAAGCAGTCGGTCAACGTTTACAGTTCAGGATCTCGGCATGTCTAGCTGAGCTATTAGCTATTAAACTGGGGTTAAAACTCTTGCTGGAAAGAAGGAAGGTGAATGCTGTATTAGAAACTGACTGTATGGAGGGTGTGTATATTATCAACTCGGATGAATCCTGTGTTGCGGCAAAGGGTGCGGTGGTTGAAGGGATGCAGGCTTTGATGTCAACTCTGCAGGTTACTTTAATACAGTATATATGCTTGTAGATCGATAGGGATGTGTAACATATATTTTGTTTGGCATGTTGGCCTATACCGTACCAGTTACTTTTCACTTATAAATAGGCTCCTACTTTGCTATATTAAACCACTCGTGAATTCCTACACATCTCACCCCACCATTTACTTTACAAGCTTGAAAGCTGTCTTCTCCCTATCTTCTCCTGCAGCTAACTTCCGGTAAATATAGCACTGAAATCCATGACATCTTCAAACCATGACCATGATCAGGTTAAATCTGCAGGACTCTTTGAGAGGTTATGTGGGATGATATATAAGTTCGGCTTGATGTTAAAAAAACTAGGGCAAGATGATCCAAGAAGAATTGTTCATTCTCTTAAAGTGGCACTAGCTCTTACATTGGTGTCCATGTTATTCTACTTTGAACCACTCTATGAAGGTTTAGGTCTTGCTGCTATGTGGGCTATTCTGACTGTTGTAGTCGTTTTTGAATTTTCTGTTGGTAAGTTCATACTTCATACACATAATCAACCATATTTCTCTTTGTATGAGGATTTAAATTAATCTCCAATGCTCCGTATTAAATTATTTGCAAAATTACAGGAGCGACAATAGGACGAGGTTTGAATAGAATGATGTCAACTGTAGTAGCTGCTGCTCTTGGCATTGGAGCTCATCGATTAGCAACTCTGACAGGAAATCAAGGAGAGCCTATACTTATCGCTCTCTTTGTCTTCGTAGAAGGTGGATATCGATAGGAAGATAATACATACTAATTGGGTTATGTATGCTTCAATTTATATGTTTCATCTTAATTGGTTTTGAATTTCGTGCAGCTGGAATAGTGACATTCTTTAGATTCATTCCGCAAATGAAGGCAAGGTACGATTATGGGCTGCTGATATTCAACGTGACGTTCTGCCTGGTATCGGTGTCTGGCTATCGCGACAAAGAGGTCATACAAATGGGATTCGAAAGGGTATGTACCATCACCATTGGAGGCTGTATCGCTGTTGCTGTTTGTGTTTTCATTCGTCCAGTATGGATTGGGGTGGAGCTTCACAATCGGATTGCTACCAACATGGAAAAGCTGGCCAATTTCTTAGAAGGTACATTTGTTTAGCTATAAGCAATCAATCAATAATTAATCTAAACCTGGGAATTTTTCGTTTTTAATTATTACGTACGTACATAGATGCAATCACCTGCAATCTGTATATAAATAATAACCAACTTCATTATATATATATATATAATATTTATCCAGTGCGAGGTTTCGTTCTGAAATTAAAGTGCGAGGTTAGAATTTTCACTTTTCAGTCTCATATTCACATATCGACCGTTCAGTTTTTAGGTACTAATGCATAGATCATCTCTGTAAAATTTCAGCCAAATTGATGATCTTTAAGGTATCTAACTCGCTTAAACCAATAGAAGAATTGAATATGTCCAACGTAAACCGTACTAGCTTTAAGGCTGACCATCAATGCCTCAATGACCATCAATTTGGCTGAAATTTTACAGAGATGATCTGTACATTAGTACCTAAAAACTGAACCATCGAGATGTGAATATGCAATCGAAAATTGACTCTAAACTCTAAAAGCGAACTTTAATTTCAAAATGAGGCCTCACTCTAGATAGAATCTGTGTGTACATATTATATGTCTATACACACACACATATTATATAATATGTATATGTGTGTGTGTGTGCCCACGTGAATGTATATGTTCTCACATTTTTATTTAACTTCACCATTCATGTACTATTTTTACTTCATTTTAACTACTATCAAGAAACTTAGAAATAATTAGCTAACAAGTTCTTGCATGTATCGATACTTAATTACAGAATTTGGAGATGAATACTTTAAAGTATCTGAAAATGAGCAGACCAGAGAGAAGTCATCATTTCTTGAGGGATATAAAAGTGTTCTAACTTCAAAAGGCAGTGAAAACACTATGGTAAGAAAAATTCTTCAAGCTAATTGATAATATAAATCCCACATTACGTTAAAGCTAGTTTGCATCGTTCTGTTAGAATCACTTCGCTTGTTGCCAATCATTTATCAGATTGTATGTTCTAGCTAACTTAATTTTCTTAATATTGTCCAGGCCAATTTGGCAAGATGGGAACCGGGCCATGGGAATTTCAGATTTCGTCATCCATGGGAACAATACTTGAAAGTTGGAACCCTTAGTCGCCAATGTGCGTTCAAAATTGAAGCTCTCAATAACCACCTTACCTCTGAAACCCAAGTATGATAAGCAATCACTTTTGGCCAATGTTCCTTGTTATTATATATACCATACTTATGATCTGACTTATCTTTCGCTATTAATTCTTGTAGGCACCTCAGGAAGTTAAAAGCATAATACAAGGGCCAAGCGTGGTTATAACCTCGGAGTGTGGGAAAGCATTGAAGGAGTTAGCAACCTCAGTGAAGAAAATGACCAAATTATCCTCAAATGAGCGTCATATTGCAAAGTCGAAAGATGCTGCTGAAGAACTCAAAGCTGTTATAAGATCAAGCTTGTGTAAATACCCAGCTGATTCCCTACATATAATACAAGAAGGTGCAGTGGCTTCACTACTCCTTGAAATTATCACATGTATAGAGAAAATTGCCGACGCTGCTCATAAACTAGCATCCCAAGCACATTTTAAGGATGCAAAGCCTACAGTGAAACCGGACCAGGAAAACTCCGTGAATGATGGGCCACACCATGTTATTACGATTGAGGGATAAAATGCCGTTCACCGGAAACTGAGAACTCATCATTCACAACGGCAATGAGTCCACGAATGGAAGTTTACATATGTACGTACGTGGATGCTTGAGCAGTTCTCTGTCAATAAAGAAATTGATGGAATTGCTTATTTAGCTTTTTAAATAAGGGGGAAAAAAAAGATGGAGAGGAACAATTCTTTTGTACGTATCTCGCTCTCATGATATTTGATACAGAAAATTATTGCATTTACTGTCTTACTGATCAAATATTGAGTATGCCCAGACCTGAAAGTTGAGGGGTGTTTAACACCTAATCGTCAATTTTTTTCATTTCGTTTTTTAATCTTTTTGTTTTTTTTTTGTTTTTCCATAAATCCAACCCATCCATGATGCCAGATTCGAAACCGTGACTTTCTCGGTGTTGGATTTTTCAAGAAACCAACAGAACACAACTTACCAGCACACCGAATCATGATCCATTAATAAGATAAAAGACTCGATAGACTAATTAGGTTGTGAACCTTGAATAACTGTCTCTTTTCATTGAACTCAAATTACAGAATTGATTTTGATTTTTTTATTTGGTAAATAATTGTGAGCATGCATGTTTTGATACTATCTAGAAGCTGCACTCCTTTCCTAGAATTGCTTTCATATCATACGTTAATTAGTCATTATTCTTGACCTTAACTTAGGAGGGTTTCGTCAGTGGAGTTTATTCTAGGGTTTTGCAAGTAAATTTCGAACTTCACGATCATATGCATGAGCAATTTAGATTTATAGGTGGTTATTTACCGTTAGTTGATGCACCTGCAATTACATTATTTGATACACGTCAAAATTAAAGTTGAGAGCACTTCATATGTAATGACGACCATATTAAATGTTGAAAATAAATGTGATAACCAGTGCTTCTGTGGTAAATGATTTAAATTTCTAGGTGGTTATTTTCCGATCCGTTAATGGATATGCACCTGAAATAACATTGGTTTTTCTTTTTTTAAACGAAATGAGATAACATTACTTGATACGTATGGTCAAAACTAAAGTTCAGACTTCAGAGCACATAATGTGTAACTACGACCATATTCAATTTTGAACTGCTACTTCATCAACTAATTCATTTTCTTGACCTTTCTCATAAGTCCAAGAGCTACCATACATAGTCCACCTCAGTCCACGATAGAGAAACAGTCATTCAGCTAGCTATGTTCCTTTGTGGCTTTGTTTATGCCATTTCTGCTATTATTCAATACCGATTACAAATCTTATAATTTTTGTTGGAGAGATCGAGTATTATAAGAAAACAAATTATTCTGTCAAGTAATAAAGAAATTGAACTTTCTGAGATCCCCAACCTTACCCATGCTGTAAGGTCACTAATTAAGTATTAAACGTCTAGAATGCAGATGACTTCTTTCTAAAACCACAGCTTACATCCAAATCTAGGGAATAAAGGCTATCACTCTTTGTTGTTGTTTCCATTCCCAAGGAATAATTTGAAAACTCTTCCAATTTTGGGTTGTAGTCATGATTCATAGTATACAAATCAAATTATCAATACGTATCAGATGCAATGTCGGTGATAATGTTATTGATATGAACAGCTACTTAGATATATAAGACATTAATTAACCCTTTACAAAATGGGTTTCAATATTTAAATCCTTGTCTCTTTATTTGGCAAGAACCTTTTCTTGGTTGTTAAGAAATTATATATTTGCTGGTTTTTGATGACTTTATGATGCAGTCAAAAATAATGGCGTTTACAAGTTATAAATCCTAAAACAAAGAATTCTAGAGCTCACCAGAGAATATGAAATAACTCTCAATTTGATTGATAATAATATGAAAGATGAAGTCTGCAGCCGTTTAAGGTTGCTTAAATACTAGAAAACACTATGCCAAGAATACGATGAGACAACAGTTCTTCGCTGTCGTCTGATGACCCTATTTGCCGTCGAGTGAGTGAATGTTGTCTGATGGGGGGTATCAGACAACAGCAAGATTCTGTCATCTGAAGAAAATTTGGACAAGAGTAAGAGCTAACAAACCTGTTATATGAACACAATAGATAACTTAAAGTAGTTGTTGTCCAAAGTGAATTAAGTCAGCAGAATCTAAAGAGTATGAACTTCTTAGATCATTTAAGACAACATAACTTATAGTGTAACATTGTCTGTTAAGTTTCACACTCTTTTTTCTCATAGTAAACTCTTGTATGTTGTTTAATCAAACAGCAGCTTTCTCGGTTTTGTCATTATTGAAGTTTATTTCCGACCATGGTTTTCCTAATATGATGTACTGGTTAATGAAGTGAGACAATAGTTTTCTTTGTACTCTTTGTTATTTTCCTTTGTTTCATACAACATAATGTGTAGCTTTGTCATTGTGTTTTACAATGTTGAGCATCAAAACCAGTTTAAAAGATATTGTTGTTATGTTGTATAGACAACAGTTTTTTCATTTATTTTTTTGTGCTCAATTGTCAAACAATGGTTTTCTAGTGAAATTGCATTGACTGAGATTGGATAATAAGACATACATTCTGGATATTGCATCTAACAAAATTCTACCAATCAACACATCCACAGACACATCCAATATTCATACCAAAAGGTTTCCATTAATTCTAACAAGATCTACAATATTCCATTAGCAGTATATCCCAACAACATCAACACAGTATTCATCCAAAATTTCCATTCAAAATTGATGGTACAGTTCAACCACAACTAACTGAACCTTGAGGCAATGCAAGGAGGATTCGAGATGGATTTCTAGGATGAAATGGTTCTTCAGCTGCACAGCTTCCTGTAGGAGACCTGTAAAGAGAATTGGACACTCATATGTGATGCAACATATTGCAAAATGCTAGTTGACATATACCAAATTGGTGGCTTATCAAAATAAATGCCCCATCTCACTTTTCAAAATGCACTTTGACGCTTAAATATATTGATACCATTTGTGCAGGGCAGTTCTTACAAGGTTATATAGAAAGTAATAAAGAAACAGCATATAGAAGTGAAACCAATAAGGAAACCAGCAAGCAATATAATTAATAAGAATAATCAACAGAAAGTAAATCTCAAATTTGAACACATACGCAATAGCACAATGCAAACATTCTCAACAAGACATACATGCATAAGCAAATATGCATAAGCAGTAGCTAAAGAATTAGAAGAGATAGGACACTTCGAGAATTTACCTGATCAATGGTACTTTCTCATTCTCTGCATCTTTAACTTTTCGTCAAGTTGAGATGATGAACAGATTTGTTGATCCTATAAGCAATCCAAAGTTGAGAGGATGAACAAAGTTGCAGACTTAGCAAAATCAAATGTATGACAGTAGGTGGGCAAAAATAGCAAGGAAAAGCATAGTATAGTAAATAAAAAAAATAAAAAAATGGATATACGATACATATGGGTAGGTATACATGGGAAATGCAAACCAATTCAATTAAAGGATTAAATTCAGTTTACTCCCCTGAGGTTTGAGGATAATTTCATGTTAGTCCATATCCTCTCAATTTAATCAGTTTACCTCTCGAACTTTTCAATTCTCCTCAACCTTGTTCATTCCGTCCAATTTGGACGTTAAGTTTGAAAAAAAAAAAACCACTTTAAGGGCTAAAATTGTCATTTCAAGGAAAAACACCATGACGAAAAAAATTCTTCTTCTTTTTTTTTAAATTCTCTCTCATTGAAGAAGAAGAATAATTTGTTTTAAAATTATCATTTCAAGGAAAAAACCACACCATGACCAAAAAAAAATTCTTCTTTTTTTTTGTCATTGAAGAAGAAAAGAAGACTTTTTTTTTGTTATGGTGTTTTTTTTTCCTTGAAATGATAATTTAAAAAAAATTCTTCTTCAATGAGAGAGAATTAAAAAAAAAAAAAACCTTGACCAGAAAAGAAATTCTTCTTCCTCTTCATTGAGAGACAAATAAAAAAATATAAAAAAACCATGACAAAAAAAAATTAGAAGAATTTTGTTTTTGTCATGGTTTTTTTTTCCTTTAAATGACAATTTTAGTCCTTAAAATGGTCTTTTTGGTCGAGCTTAACATCCAAATTGAATGGACTGGACATGGTTGAGGAAAATTCAGAAACTCGAGGGGTAAACTGATTAAATTGAGAGGACAGAGACTAACATGAAATTACCCCCAAACCTCAGGGGAGATAAACTAAATTTAATCCTTAATTAAACTAAGCTTCCTAACATAACAAAGCTTCTCAGGTGCAATATCTTGGAATACCACATGAAAGTGTGAAAAAAAAATTAAGCATTATCTCTTCTCTCTAGGAACATAAGTATGCATTAGGAAATCATTAATTAGAAAATCCGTGTTACATAATATATAAACCTTTCTAGAAAAGTTCAAAGTTTCAGGTGCAAGAGAGCACTAACCCAATGGTTGATGTCGAGAGTTTTTCTTCTCTACTCCCAAAGTTGCATTGTACACCAAGTTTTCACTCCCATTACTACAACATTAAGGGCACGTTTACTTACTTGGAATAAGAGAGAATGATTACGGGGTAAAACTATTCCTACGTTTACTAATACATAAATGAATCGGAATGATTCGGGTAAAAGTATTCATGTGTTTACTAACACATGTAGGAATCGGAATGGGTGTAGGTCCCACCTCCTTATAAGAAATCGATTCCTAAATACTCAGGAATTTGATTCCGAAAGGGGGGAGATGGGTTTAAGAATCAACTCCTCCGGAATCAATGCCGATTCCTTTCTTCTCCCATTCCAATTGTCTCTGATTCATGATTTGTTTCCATTTCAAGTAAGTAAACAAACCATAAAAACCACAGCAAGTATTCATCTGAGTATATGAATACAAGATTGTTCACTTAATGTCATAAACATGAGTATCCTGAAGTCATAAACATGGACGTCACTAATACAACATGTTGAAAGCAAGCAATGAATCCATAATTCGTTAGTTTATAAGAAAAACAACAATGAAGCATTAATATATTATATATTACAGAGACGAGAAGGGAATACCTTGAGAGCTTGTTGTTTGAACCCAAAATAACATTTTTTCCCGTCATGGGGGACTTAAAGGAATCTGGGCCAATATTGGTGGCCCAATGATCCAAAACTTCTAGGAGATAGAACTTTTAGTAGGAATAAAGAGTCCTTGCTGCTCCGTGGAAGTTGACTTCTTAATATGAGAGGAAATATATAAAAGATTGGAGAAAGAAAAGTATTGAAGCTATGAAACTACTTTCAATTGCTTGATTAATTCATTCAACTATTCCGGTTTATATACAAAGATGACTTCCTGAAATAGAAAGTTAAAAATAACAAGTGAATTTAAACCATAAATGATAAATGGTTTAAATTGTTTAATTAATATAAACCCTAAACGTTGAACGGTTTTGGAACCTCAAAGTTTTAATGGTTTTGAATTAATTAAATAATATAATATGATATGTATTAATATCATATTATTTTACGTAGGATCCTCCTGGATCATGGCTCCCCCATTTAGGAACCTTGAGCTCTTGTTCAAGGTATCTTGAGATGAGGAAATTCTGTAGTTGCCTTTGCCCATAGGTACCACTTAGATTTGCTGGGAAGTTGACCTTTTCTGCCAATGCCAAAATACTGATACTTTCCATGTCGGCTTTCACGAACCTTTTGCTCTAATATACAGTCCTCCTCTAAAGGATCCTCACACTCCATTTTCAAATCGTCGACTGAAGGAAGGCGAGTGTCTTCGTCAGGATCATCATCCAATAAAGATGGTTCAAAATGCTTCAAATTCTCGGCCATTAATGACCGAGTACATATGCATGTATGGTGGTAGATCAAGCTGGAAGGCATTATCATCAATTTGTTTGATGATCTTGAACTGTCCATATCGGATAGGCTTGAGCTTCTTGCCTTCTCTAGTTAACCGTTCATTCCCAATGTGTAACCATACTAAATCACTTTCTTTAAAGGTACATGACACATGATTCTTTTCATGATGAGCTTTATATCGTTGCTGAGATTGTTGCAGTTGTGCTTCCACTTCTGAATGAATCTTTTAACTCGTTCGAGAAATTTATGTGCCCGAATATGTTCTTCTTCTTCTTTTCCACTTAATGGCTTATCAATTGGAGTGAATGCCATATCAAAAGGACTTTGGGGTAAATACCCCAAACAAACCTCGATGGAGATTTCAGTATGGAGCCATGAATTGCTCGATTAAAAGCAAACTGTAAGTAAGGGAGACTATCATCCCAAGTTTTTGGGTGCTTAGAATTATAACCCCTTAACAAATGTACTAGAGTTCGATTAACGACCTCTGTTTATCCATCAGTCTGTGGATGAAAAGCAGTACTATGCTTCAAACTGGTATCCATCATTCCCCATAATGACCTCCAAAAATGGCCTAAGAATTGACTATCTCTGTCTGAGATAATCGACAAACGTAAGCCAAAATGTTTCCATACATGTTGGAAAAATAACTTAGCAGCTCCCTCTTCGGTTACAGTCTTCTTGCATGGAATGAGTATCACCATCTTGCTGAAACGATCCACGACTACGAACAAATAATCATTCCCAGACTTGGTTTTAGGTAATCCCCCAAGAAAGTCCATAGAAATGCTTTCCCAAGGCTGGCTAGGTACTGGTAATGGAAGATATAGTCCTAACTTCCTATTGGAAGGCTTCGAGGTGTTACATAGAACACAACCTCATATGTACCGTGAAACATCTAGGTGCATCTTTGGCTAAAAGACATAACGACGAAGATTTAGTAGAGTTTTCTCCACTCCAAAATGTCCTGCTACTTTGGAAGTATGAGCTTCACGAATCCACTGCAATCTATAGCCATCTTTTGGTATGCACAATTATGTTCCTTTGTACATCAGTCCATCCTTCAGTTGAAACTCACTAGTCTTTCCTTGTTGCAGCTTAGCGTGAGCTAAACTAAAACCAGTGTCTGTGTCATATCCTTTTGCGTACTCAGAAGGAACTATAGGTTGGATTTGCATAGCCACCAATAATGCAGAATTTATTGGTGAAGGGGGTCGAGATAACATATCTGCCAACTTATTAGTCATTCCCTTCTTGTACTTAATTACAATATTGAATTATTGTAGGTACGACATCCACTTCCTATGCTGAGCTTGTTGTAACTTAGACTGTGTAGTCAGATACTAAAGAGGCTTATGATCTGAGTGAATCACGACTTCTTTCCCTAACAAGCTCTCCAATGTTTTACTGCTTGATGCAGTGCATAAAGCTCCTTGTCATAAGTTGGATAGTTCAGATTTGGTCCACTAAACATCTTAGAATGGTATGCAAATGGTTTACCATCCTGAAGTAACACGACTCCCATTGCATAGTTAGATGCATCTACTTCAACTTCAAATGCTTTATGTAGATTTAGCAATGCTAAAACTGGGGCTTCAGTAATCTTTTGTTTCAACAACTGGAAAGATTCTTCATGTTTCTTTGACCACTCAAACTTTTGATTGGCCTTTGTAAGAGAATGTAATGGTGCTACAATTAGAGAGAAATGTCTAATAAACTTTCTCAAATATTGGCATGCACCTATAAAGCTTCGAACTTCGATCACTGAACGGGGTGTGGGCCATTGACTGATAACTTGTACTTTCTCCAGATCCACTTTGAGCGCTCCTGAACCAACAATGAACCCCAAGTGTACAAGTTGTTGCTTCCCAAATTCACATTTCTTACCATTCAACCGTAGCTGACTAGCTTGTAAAACGTCCATAACCTGAGCAATATGACGAAGATGGTCCTCCCATGTGACACTATAAATAAGGATGTCATTTAGATAAACGATGACAAAGTCATTAATGAAACGGCGGAGCACTTCATTCATCAATCGCATGAAGGTAGCTGGAGCATTGCATAATCCGAATGGCATAACCAACCTCTCGAAGAGTCCCTGCTTCGTCTTGAATGCAGTCTTCCAAGTGTCTTCTTCATGGATGCATACTTGGTGATGACCATATTAGAGATCTAGTTTGGTGAAGTAACGAGCACCATACAATTGATCTAAAATATCATCAATCCTTAGTAACGGATACTGATTCTTGATAGTAATTTTATTAAGTGCTCTATAATCAATGCACATACGCCACCCTCCATCTTTCTTGGGCACAAGTAACACTGGTGAACCACATGGTGAGCAGCTGGGCTTTGTAACTCCTTGTTCAAGAAGCTCTTGTATTTGCTTCTTGATCTCTTCACTCTCTGTCAAAGATGTGCGATACAAACCCAAGTTTGGCAGAGGTGAATCTCCAACCAAATGGATTTCATGCTCTACAGCTCTTTGCTGTGGCAATCCTTGCGCATCCTGAAAAAGATCCTTGAATTCCTTCTGCAATTTTCCAATATCGGAACATTGTGAAGGTGTTAGTGTCATTGCTGACAAAGTGACAGCATCAGCACATTGATCTTGTGGTCGAATCATCAATAAAACAACCGTGCACAAGAGTTAACCAATTGCTTGGCTTGGTTAGCTGTCAACAGATTGTCCATAGATTGAGGCTTACAAGCGTTGATGTGGAACTCCTTCCCATTCTTCAACAAACGATACTTTCGAAGCCTCCTATAGTGAATGACATCACGATCCCATAGATATGGACTACCCAATATAACTTGGCATACGTCTAATGGAACCACCTCGCATGTCACTTCATCGATATAACGATTAGTGATTGCAAATTTGAAGGTACATTACTTCGTTATCTGCATGTCAATGTCCTTCTGAATCCAGCCTAGTGGGTAAGGCTTAGGGTGAGGCATTGTTTCTAAGCCTACCTTCCTTACTAGAGCCTCTGAAATCAGATTCTTCTGACTTCCAGGATCGACAATTGCTTGTACAACACTCTGTTTCACTTGAATGTTCAAGTGGAACAGTTCTTCATGATCATAAGCATCTGCAGCGCTTGTTGGTGTTGTCATTAAGGCAAGTGTAGTGTCAGGTTGCTTTAACTCTGGAAGCTCTTCTACCTATTGCATTGTCAAGGTGGCCTTTCTGTCATTTCTTCCCTGGTTTTTCCTCTGGTTCTTGGGTTTCAACTTAGGATGAAGTACCCAGCACTTGTCTTTAACATGTCCGCTGGTACAACAATGATCACAATAATTCTTCTGTTTTGGATCATCTCTTATTTGCTTGCCGTTACTCTTCCAATCAGATTTACTTACAGTTGGTCGTTTGTCGTCCGCCTTGTAAGGTCTTTTATATTTGGCCTCGATGGCGATGGCTTTGACAGTGGCTTCTTCAATTGATTCCACGGTTAACAATTTCAGTTCTTTCCGTATGTAGTCGGCAAGACCTCCGATGTATTTCATGAAGACATCGTAATCGTCAACATCTATATCCAATACCAAAGCTTGGTTGTGGAATTCAGAGGTATAATCTTGTACCGATTGACCGAACTTTTGATTGAAGTGCTGCCATCTATACCATCTTTCTTCCTCGTAACCAATAGGATAAAATTATTTTCTTAATAATTTCTTGAATTTACTCCAAGTCAATTCTGAAACGTTGTACCATTTTCGGTAGGATTTCCACCATGTAACTGCATGGCTTGAGAGTTTCAAGCTTGCAAATTGGATCTTTTTAGCATTAAAATTCTTATGTATAGTGAAATAAGTTTCTAACGTGTCTATCCAATTATCCAATTTGTCAGCATCTATAACACAGTTATAAGTAGGAATTTCAACCTCAAAATCAATTTTTAAGGCACTTATGGGATTTTTATGTTTACCCACTTCCTCGGTGGTCTCTTCTATAATGGTGTCTTCCTCGTCTTCACTATCAAAATCAACCTTCCTCCTTGAAGTGAATGCATGCGAAAGTTTCGAGGCTTTTATACTTTCCACCAATTCAGAAGTAGATGCTGATAATAATTGGACCTCTTGTTCTAGCTTGGTGATACGTTCACCGTCACCATTTGGTTGTGGAGCTTCTCCTATCATTGCTCCTCTCTTTATCCTTGGCTTTCGATGAATGAGCAAAAGACCCAGAGTTCTTCTTTAAAAGTTCTGCATCGGTCGCGAGTTAGGACCATAAACCACCTTTACCCTTTTCGGATTTGGTGCTGTGATACCACTTCTCTGTGGACGTTGACTTCTTAATATTAGAGGAAATATATTGAAGCTATGAAACTACTTTCAATAGCTTGATTAATTCATTCAACTATTCCAGTTTATATACAAAGATGACTTCCTGAAATAGAAAGTCAAAAATAACAAGTGAATTTAAACCATAAATGGTAAATTGTCTAAATTGTTTAATTAATATAAACCTTAAACTTTGAATGGTTTTGGAACCTCAAAGTTTTAATGGTTTTGAATTAATTAAATAATATAATATGATATGTATTAATATCATATTATTTTACGTAGGATGCTCCTGGATCACCCAAGTTATATATTTTCGACGAATTCGGAAAATATTGTTTATAGGCTAAATAAAGCCTACTTGGAGGCCAAGAAATTTTGAGGCAAATCTGAATATTCATTAATCGCAAGCCTACCCAAAAGGGTAATCGAGCAACTGCGAACACTCCGGAGCAAGATATGTGCATATCCTACTGCATCCAAGAAGAAGATTACGTCCAGGACTCCAGAAGGTAATTAATCTTTGCCTACATTCTAGCTACGATAGAGGACAATTATTAATATCAATACTATTAAGAGTTTTGATTTGATTTAAAGGCCAATAACTGTGGCCTAAATTATAGTATTTCATTCCTATTAGAAAAGTGAATCTACGAGCAGCCTATATATAGAAAAGTGAATCTACGAGCAGCCTATATATAGAGGCTAAAGACAAAACAACAAGACACAACTCTCAAATCAATCTCTCAGATTATCAAAGCCTCTCCAAAGCAAACCTACTTTCAACCTCGTTGAAACCCGGCGACTGTACTTCTAGTCCTGGTCTCCTCAGGAGCTGACTGCCTATACTATAGCTACCGATACTATCAGCGAAGCAAGGGTAACGCCCTCGCAACCCAGTGAAGCTAAATATACTCTTTAGCAAACCCTGTGCTTTCTCTCAACTTCCCAGTGATTGCTCTGCTCAACCTGCAACGTTGAGTATTGTTTCGGTGACACGAAGAGAACACAACCAAAGCCCTTATCCGTAAGGCAAGAAGTCCTTTTTCCGGAAGGCAGAGAAAAGAGCCTTGTGACAAGGTTGGTGTTCTCCTCGTCCACGTCGTTTGATTCAGAAGTCAGGTCAAGGGACACTCCGACGATTGCACCCTATGGTTCTGGCACGCTCGCTCACTCAAAAGAGACAGTTTGCACCCAACTGGTTTTGGAGCCAAACATTTTGGCATGCCCAGTGGGACCGCACTAGTGTCTTTTTGTATTCACCATCATTGGGATGCCTGGGGAAGCTTCCTAAAGTGACAAGATGACCAATGTTGCCACCACTGACGATACTGCCATTGATGACGAGTTTGTGCCCCTCATCATCCCTGAGGATGCTAGCCTGGACGAGCCACTCCACATCCTTATGGTCAACAATGAGAATTATGGAAAGCATTTGGCCATGTCGATCGTGAGGACAGAGCAGCGTCTTCGTGATTCGATCGACGAATGAATGAGAATGCTCAGAAAGCTAAAGAGCAAAGGGAGCAGCATGCTCGAGAGCTTACCCAGTAGAGGAAGCAGAAAGACCAAGAATGGAGAAAACAATATTAGCAGATCCTGGATTGTATAGCGACCCGACACAAGACCGCATCTGAATTCACAAACTTGCATAAGGAAGATTCCATCTTGGCTACTCAAGTCAGTTCGCATCAAAGCGAATTGGAAAGTCAAGAATCTGCACGCAAAGAGGTTGTTTCTAAGGTTGAATTGCCTACATGTGGCGATAAATCTAAGTGCCTCACTATGAGTCACATCCTTACACAGAGGCTGTGCATGGAGAAGATGGTCAACAAGACTGTTATTCTGACATTAAAATTGTCTCTGAACAAATATATGATTTCTCCACTGAATCAGCCAATAATGTGGCTACTAGTCAGATGCATGGGAGGCAAGATGCAGCCCATGTTGATTCCCTTGATAACCAAAAGCAAATGCATAATCAATTTAATTATGATCTTGCTACTGGACGTCATGGCCATGCGAAGGGTCAAGAGCATGATCCACTTAATTATCAATTAAGGCATGGCCGACCTCATTATCATCAATTAAGCCTTAGCCATGCTACTGGACGTCATGGTGAAGGTGGCCATAATCATGGCCAACTTAATTATCAATTAAGTTTTGGTCTAAAGAAGCCAATTTGTGGCTTTATTAATCAATTCAACTTGAAGTTCTTCATATATGCTTCAAGGCCAGGCGGTGGCTTTGATATATGTGGAGGATACACTGCAACCCACCTTGCAAGAATGGCCAGAATAATTATTCTAGTGAACATATTTGTCCTTCACAACTATAAGTTTGAGTATCATCAATACAAGTTAACTCTTGTTTACAATTATTTAAATTTCTTGCAAAAGGAATTTGTCTATGATACTATATAGTTCATAGAGGCGTCTCAATATGATATCTGGAAAAAATATAGAGGCAAACAAATATTAGATATGCCTATTTTCGAAGAGGAGATCAATTCATCAGTCTTTGGTGACTCTAAATATGATCTCGATGCAGAACCAATATATGATGAATACGATGACAATTACAATTTGATTATTGGTTCCAAAAATCATATGCAAGGGTTCAAGTTCTTTGAGGCTCTTGATCATGAGAATTTTTACCAACAAATGGTTAAATATAATGGCCAATCTGTGGCTTATTCTGAAGACACCATGTTCTATGACATGGTGGTTGGCGACAAAGCTGATCTTGGAACAACGTCATCTCCAAAATTTCAATTGAAGATCATGTTGCGTCAACCAACAAAGATACTTGGGGGCAATATTACTCCTCCTACGAGCCATATTTCTTTTAAGTTTTTGACGCGAAGTATCTTTGTTGCTTTCCTGCAAGCTCTCACAAGAGAAGTTTTCATGCTATAAATTTGGATGCATCGGAGCTTGGAGTGAAGCATAGGTGGCCTCCCCTGACCTTCTAGAGGTTAGCCAAAAGAGTCGCCACTAGCTTCTTTCTTTCTTTGCTTTTAATTCTCTGTCAATTTTCAGTTTGCATCTTCCTTTTAGTTAGTAAAAACAAAAAAAAAAAACAAAACAAAAAAAATACAAAAAGAAAAATACAAAAAGTGTTTCAAGTCCCAGCGCCGCGAAGGATGCAAATACCCGCGAAGCTCCTAAAGGAAGGGCCGCGAAGGCAATGACCGCAAAAATAATTAGTTCGCAAAGGAAGCCAACAGTAGTAGTGTTCGCGGGGCAAGGAGTTAGCGAACGCTCGCGAGGGACATTTGTCGCGAAGGCTATTCTCGCGACCCATTATCACAAGAAGCAGAGCTCGCTGAATACATTTGGCCTAAGCCTCGCTAGCAGGGTTCGATCCGGCGAAGCACTTTACAAGCTATGCACACTCTATGGCGAAGGCGATCTGAGGCCAGCGAGTGGTCTTTAATGGATAATATGCCAATCCCAGTGGCAAATGTCGAGGCAGCCAAACCAAATTACAGGAGATGACGCATCCTATTCAGGTTAGTCTTCCACTGCTGCTACGATGATCAAGATCAATTTTCGGGCGATAGTTGTGGGTTTTCTTCTGCACTGATAAATTGATATTCTGTGGGCTTTTCTATTGAGCTTTCATCCAAAGTCTCAGAACATGAGATATGCACACAAGGTGTTTGATGAAATGCCTAAGAGAAACCTCTTATGGAGATGACATGCGCAGACTTTGGGGGCAGAACTGTTGCCTCAAGATTACAGAGGAGGATTACAATCCTTAACAGAACACACTAGCATTCTCGTGATGATGAAATTTCACAGAGTTTGAAGATAGAGCAGTGGCAGGCAAAAATCATTTCGCCAGAGTAGTGTTCCTTGGCTATGGCTTCACAAATTCACTCTGAGATGTTGCCACAGGTCAGCGGATTGATAATCTGGATGCCAGCAAGTGGCTTTGGTGGAGGTATATATGCCAATTACAGTGGCGGTATACATTGATTTGCAGTGGAGGATACTGCATAGCTCTAACCTTCTGGTAGATATCGGAGTATTTAGGCCAATTGGTGGCTTTTTGTCTATATGCATATTTGAATGTCTGGCTAATGCTTTATCTGAGCCATCAAGCTTGGTGTTAAAAGTTAAATAATTACAGCAGGAATGAAGAGAAGAGGGTTGATGGAGAATTCTTATTGCCAAATTGGGCACGCATAGAAGAAAGAAAGACTTATCTTCCTGCATATTGGTAAGCTCGACAATCTTCATGATTAATTTGATGTCTGCTAGAAGCATAGGCCAGCCAGGCATGGCCATGATCTTTAATTGTCTTGAAGAAAATGCTAGCAGGTTCTTTTCTGGGCCAAATCATGTGGCTGTAAACTTATGGGTACTGCAGCATGTTCTTATCCAGTAAGGACAAGATAGGCTTTATTGATTAGCCTAATGGTTATATATATTTGTATAAAGTTGCTACAGAGACATGATCATGATGCCTGAGCCACATATAAAGAGGAGGAGCACGTGGCCATGCGGTATTAAGGTGGGCATGCACTGTGACTTTTAAATGGAGCCATACGTGTCCCTTTGTTTGGGCATAAATAATTATAAAATGATGCTAGGTTGGTTCAATGCCAATACTTGCTGATTTAAAGCAACAAGGAGCGGGCTTATGAAACCTAGCCTTCAATGAAAGAGAAAATAGGGTTACAACTTACAAGTAAGAAGCCTTCTGCAATAACGACACGGGTGCGCATGACACTCTGCAAAGAGATTGGCCATCGCGCCCGAAGAGTCCAGAAAGATGCCATCAAGTTAGCAAACGTTCGCGGACGGGCCCATTCTCATGAGTAGCTTGAAGACTTCATGAGCCAGCGAATAAGTGGCTATTATATTACATGGCATCGCGAAGAATGGTTCGTGAAGGAATACTGGTGACTTATATGTGTTCACATACTGTTAAGGAGAATGCGCGGCGGTCCAACATGTGTACATGCAACGTTAATAGGCTGCGGCTCATTTGTGAAGACACTTGGCATAATTATTAATACTTCGCGAAAGCACGTGATGATCTTGAAGAGCCAGCTTCTAAGGGCCGCGAAGGCTATTCGTTCGCGATCAAAAGCAGTTTCTTTTAATCCTTCGCATGAGTGGGGGTCGCTAAACTCTCGAGGTCCTACACCTTTTCCAGTTTTGCTAACTCCTAGCTCAACTCGCTTTGTTAAAGCTGGGGGGCATATAGAGCATGCTTGTGGCGTGGGTTTAACGCCAAATTTCATAACTTTATATTATGATTATAGTGTCTTAGTATCACTAAGGCCAACACCTGTGGCTTTTAAGTTCTTACCAAAGTTTTACTTTGCCAATATTCTTGCTCAAGACTTATGTAGTGTTTTAAGCTCTTTAAGGCCAATTATAGTGGCCTAAAAATAAAGTTTTCATCCAAGTTAATGATACTTTCTGGAGCAATTCGAAGACTTATGGCGAGTACATCATCTACAAATGCTTGTTTATCCAGGTGCTACTCTTTGAATCTATCTCATTGTTTGTCTTAGACATCGACATTCATACTTCATGGTCTAATTAGGGGCCTATATAGGATCAGTCTAGTGATATCAATGAAGCCAATGCAAGTGGCTTTAAAGCGACGTTGTCGCAAGATTAGTGCTGACTCAAGACCTCTTCAGTCAAGACGGGGAACTTTGACTTCAAGATCTGGGGGGCAATGTTTGAACCCAAAATAACATTTTTTTCCCGTCATGGGGGACTCGAAGGAATCTGGGCTAATATTGGTGGCCCAAGTTATATATTTTCGAGGAATTCGGAAAATATTGTTTAGAGGCTAAATAAAGCTACTTGGAGGCCAAGTAATTTTGAGGAAAATCTGAATATTCATTAATCGCGAGCCGACACAAAAGGGCAATCAAGCAACCACGAACAATCCGGAGCAAGATATGTGCATATCCTACTGCTTCCAAGAAGAAGATTACGTCCAGGACTCCAGAAGGTAATTAATCTTTGCCCACATTCTAGCTACGACAGAGGACAATTATTAATATCAAAACTATTAAGAGTTTTGATTTGATTTAAAGGCCAATAATTGTGGCCTAAATTATAGTATTTCATTCCTATTAGGAAAGTGAATCTACGAGCAGCCTATATATAGAGGCTAAAGACGAAACAACAAGACACAACTCTCAAATCAATCTCTCAGATTAGCAAAGCCTCTCCAGAGCAAACCTACTTTCAACCTCGTTGAAACCCGACGACCGTACTTCCAGTCCTAGTCTCCTCAGGAGCCGACTGCCTGTACTATAGCTATCGATACTACCAGACAAGCAAGGGTAACGCCCTCGCAACCCAGTGAATCTAAAGATACGCTTTAGCAAACCCTGTGCTTTCTCTTAACTTCCCAGTAATTGCTCTGCTCAACCTACAACTTTTAGTATCGATTCGGTGATGCGAAGAGATCACAACCAAAGCCCTTATCCGTATGGAAAGAAGTCCTTTTCCGAAAGGTAGAGAAAGAGCCTTGTGACGAGGTTGGTGCTCTCCTCATCCACATCATTTGATTCAGAAGTCAGATCAAGGTGTCCCCTGAAGACTGCAGCCCATGGTGCTAGCACGCTCGTGCACTCAAAAGAGACAGTTTGCAACCAACTGGTTTTGGGGCCAAACACTTGTAACGTAAATTGAGACAACAAGCACCCACCACCTCACTTCGAATTTTCAGCCATTTTCACATACGTAACTACTAATAAAGAAATACAATTTGAGTTAGAATGGAGGTCATTTGTATATAAAAATCAATCTAATGAGATAAAATCATGAAAACCAACCTAGGATTCACCAAACTCCATTATAGCCCAGATAGCTTCTGCATCATGCCAGCATAGTATCACAAGTGCAAGTATGTGAGCTGCTCAATCTAATCCCCAATCCCAACTTATGCTATTAACTCGGTTTTCTACCCAAATTGAAAAAACTATTGAATATCTAAATGGAAAGTAGACTAAATTACATGGTGAATTGGCCAAGAAACAGTCACCTTAGTTGCGGTGCCAGTCAAAGCAATGATAGTGGACTGTTCTGCATCAAAAACTTCATCTTATTCCACAGCCCCTGACCAATTGTATCACTAAAGTCAAAGTTTCCAAAATAAATAGTTTCATATTCATTCTAACATAAAAGTAGAAATATTGTTACCTACTCCATCTACATGAATGGTTCCACCACCAATAGGGAACTTGGAAGATGCTCAGGTGCTAGACTTTTTACCACCATTAGACTCCATCAGAACATTTAGTTGTACTTGATCACACACGAAAATACAATTATCAGAAACCCTGTACAGATTAGGACATAAATACCCTCTAAAGCATTTACTACACAACATTTCAGATCAACACTGCATACAACTTAAAAACTCAATCTTTATGGTTCATAATCAAATTTTAAACCCCCAATTTCAATTGTTGATTCAATCCAAAATAAGAATCAATCTTCCAACAAATTAATTTATACGAAACAGTCTAATTACTAGAATCAAATCACCAAAAACTTACTAGAGTCAATCATCATATGAAGATTGAAAAGATGAATTGCAACCAACGACCTCGTCATCAATGACTTTAACTTCTATCAGGAGGAGATGGCCATCAACAAAATCAAATCTTGCCGTCTGCTCATCTTTTGGAATAGAATGATTGAGAACCCAATTGAACGAAGCAAAGAATGGTATGGATTTCAATGTTTATGTGACAAGAAATCGGAGTATCGTGGGATGTGGATGAGGAATGGGGACCAAGAGATAAGATTTCGGGAAGAGTTAATGAGGCGTCCCTCTTTTTTTTCTTTTTCTTTTTCCTGAACATTATTTGTGAATTCATCGTTTTAGAACACTTGTAAGTGAGTGTGAGAAGAGGGGTTTTGGGAAAACGGGGAAGTTTAAATTTTGGCCAGAAAATGGGCGGGCAATCTGAAAGTCGTGTTTTGGGAGAGAGATCAAAGTGATGAGGCCAAGCTCTAATTAAATTAAAACAAATCCAAAACGAACTAGAAAAATTAAATTGCTGGAACATTTGTAAAATGCACTTTTGAGGCGAAACGACTTCAGAAGCCCAAAAAATCTGATACATCATGGCAAAGCCACGTGTTTGACTTCTGGTGCCGTTCCCTTCTCAGAAAAGTGTAACAATTAGCATTCTAATATTGAAAGCCAAATTTGCAGCCTACCGATTTGACCCTTCTCACGATCAAGCTGTTTTTCAATCCTACCCATCATCGTTCTACATCACATTATATAAGGCAGCTCCCCTACCAAGAGAAAGCTACATATAATGTAATTCTAGAAACACTGTGTAAGATAAACCATATGAGATTTGACAATCATTTGAAATTTTAAAATACCCTCTATAATATATTGCTCTCTACTACAGCTTTCTAGGATTTTGCGATATCACTCCCTTTGATATGATAAAATTGAAGCACCGTTAGCATGACCTGATTCTTCTATCGTGGATTTGGTGATCCTATCTGACTAATTCGTTGCCCTACCAGTTTATTTTTTGTCACTCGTGGCATTTGTTATGGCTATGTTGTTCTCAATGGCAGATCTAGGATCCGAAAATGGGATGGGCTAATTTTAAATGCATAAAATTTTGCAAAAAGTTCAATTTTTTTTTCTTTGAGGTTTGGAACCCAGTGGAGGCTCATCCTCATACCTTTATTATTACTATTAAAAACATATAACCCAGAGGGACATAAAATCAAAATCCCATTAATTAATAATTACAAGTATAAATATATTGTAAAACAACAGTAACAAAATAATTCAAAAATAACTTAACCTTCGAGGTCCACTTTCTTCAAACTCAATAATCACATAATTATTATCAATACTATCGGCAAACTCTTTTTCATTAATGTAGAGAACCATCAAATTATCAAGGAAGTTATCCTCCATCAACCTTATTTCAAAGTTTGCTTTTTATGTGTCACGCCCCGAATTTTAAAATAAAAATTCAAAATCCGAAACATGAATTACTACAACTCAACAAATATCATCCTAAATTTTTCACAACAACCACACCTCACACCACTCATTAATACATAACTGAATCCTCAAGGAGTTTAACACACTCTCTCAAAATAAAATGTGAGCTCAGATGAGCATAACACATCTCACAAAAGAAACTCAAATTAACACAAGTGCAGCTACTCTAAGCAGCTCAATCACCTTCCTGATTCTCCTGACTTGTAGGATCACCCGCTACACTGTTTGAATAGTGTACCGAGATTGCAACAACACAAAACCCGATAAGCTTTTTGAAAGCTCGTGTGAGTAAATAAGAATAAACGGTTGTTTTATTAAATCACAATTATTTTCACCCAAGTCAACACCTAACAATTCCAACATCCACAAAAAAATCACAATCTCATTAATCAATCACCAAATCATCAAATCAACGCGGGATCTAAACTCACATCTAGGCCTCATCAAAAAACTCATGGATCAAGTGGGCTGATGGAGGCCCACCGGCCCGTGGGCTCAAAGCCTGGCATGGCCCGTTAAAAAGCCCTCCTAGGTGGATAGAGGGTCGGGCTTGGTTTAGGGGTTCAAAACTCGGCCCTGCCAGTAGACCCGGCCCACCAAAAGCCCGTAAAGCCCGCTAGGCCTGGCCCATAAAAGCCTGCTAAGCCCAACCCATAAAAGCCCGTAAACTATTATATTATATATATGTGTTTATATATATATATAGATGTATGTGTTTATATATATATATATTTGTGTGTGTGTGCAGCAACTGAGGGTTACTGAGCAACCTATATATATATATATATATATATATATATATATATATATATGTGTGTGTGTGCAGTAACCATATATCTATATACACATATATGTGTGCAGCAACTAACCATATATATACATATATATACATATATATACATATATATATATATATGTGCAGTAACCATATATCTATTTTCACATATATGTGTGCAGCAATTAACCATACACACACACACATATATATATATATATATATATGCAGTAACCATATATCTATATATAGATATATACATAAATATGTGTGTGTGTTTATATATATATATATAGATAAATATATGTGTGTGTTTATATATATATATATAGATAAATATATGTATGTATTTATATATATATATAGATAAATATGTGTGTGTGTGTGTTTATATATATATATAATTATATGTATAGATAGATAGTGTGTGTATGGAAGTTCTTATATTTCTATATATAATTGCATATATATTCTACATATCATGACTACGGTTGACTAATCCGATCGGGTTTGAAAATATAGTGAAATTGGCTAAATGTTTTACCACACACATAATTTATTGTAATAATCACATCCAACGGTCGATTTTTTTTCATTTTCTTTAAATTTATAGAGGTTTTTCTTTAGAGTGTGTGATATATAAATATATATTTATAAGAGTAACTAAGTTTGACATACTTGATTGAATTCGAAACGAGAATCAAATTGGGTGAAACTTTTACAACCACCATAAGACATTACAATCTCTCTATCCACAGGTTGGTTTCTCCAAATTCATTTTTCACTTCATGTTTGCTTTAGAATCAACCTTTACAATTTAAATGCAATGTACAAGTTATATAACTTTATTAGACAAACGTATTTGTAATTAAAATTGAAATTTTTATCTTATGTCCACGCACATCCATCGATGAAATATTTACAAATGTGATGTAAAACAATAAGCACGTTTCAAGGTTGTCATGCCATCGGTCAACCAAGAAAACATACAAGTGACTACAGTTGACCAATCCGATTGGGTTCAATTTGGTGAAATAGACTAAATTTTTAACCACACGCATAATCTATTGTAATAATCACATCCAACGGTTGGTTATTCCATTTTATTTGGATTGATAGAGGTTTCTCTTTAAAGTATATGATATATAAATATAGGTTTATAAGAGTAACTAAGTTTGACCTAGTTGATCGAATTCGAAACGAGAACCAAATTGGGTGAAATTTTTAAAATCACCATAAAACATTACAATCTCTCCATTGACCAGTTGGTTTCTCCAAATTCATTTTCAACTTCTTGTGTGCCTTAGAATGAACCTCAACAATTTAAATACAATATATAAGTTATACAACTTTAGGAGGTAAATTAGTACAGACCAACATATTTGTAATTAAATTTGAAATGTGTATCTTATGTCCACGCACATCCATCGATGCAATATTTAAAAATGTGATGTAAAAAAATTAGCACGTTTTGCGGTTTTCACGCCATCGGTCAACCAAGAAAACATACAAGTGACTATGGTTGACCAATCTGATCGGGTTTAAAACTATGGTGAAATTAACTAAATGTTTAACCACACACATAATTTATTGTAATAATCACATCCAACGGTTGATTTTCCCATTTTCTTTGAATTGATAGATGTTGCTCTTTAGAATGTATGATATATAAATATAGATTTATAAAAAAAAAAAATAGTGTTTTTAAATATTTATTACAAATAAAGCCCGCAAGGCCCGGCCCGAAAAAGCCAGCAAGGTTATGCCTGGCTTGGCCCAAAAAAGCCCACAAAACCCGCTTTATATAGATGGGCTTGGATCCTTTGATTTACAATAAAGCCCGGCCCGGCCCAGCCCACCATTATTTAAACATATAACAAGGCCCGACCCGGCCCAAGCCCGCTATGAATGGGCCGGACTAGCCCGGCCCGGCCCGTTGACGAGGCCTACTCACATCTTTCTTCTTAAAACCCTGAAATTGTATTTATAAAAATACGGTATCTGACATATTAGAGCTCTAACTGAATCGTACCCAGTCACCTGGCCTAGGTTATGGCATCCGACATACTCAATAAACCGTAGCCCATCATCCACTTAGGATTAGAGCATCCGACATACTCAACCAATCGTAACCCATCATCCACCTAGGATTAGAGCATCCGATTTCCTCATACCGGTCACTACGTCGACCCTAATCCATAATCGAGCACAATAATATATTTCACACAATGGAACCAACCAATCCAAGATACACAATATTATCATGAATTAAGCATTCGAAATATAACTCGAAAATCATCATTCCAACTCAATCATATCAACACTCAACAACACATTAACCAATATATATTTCACGTAAATATATATACATAATCATCCACTCAGGGATGACCATTAATACCATTTATAATTCACACAAGAAAATCGTGAAATTTATTTTGTATACTTAAAATTCATTTTACTTACCTATGGACCGTAGTTGATCAAGTCCATGTGATTTTAAAACAAATATTTATTCCATAAATATTTTTCAAACAATTACGACAAAATAAATTAATTAAAAGTATTTGGTTCGTAATATGAACCACGTGAGTTTTACTCACCTCTAATCCCGCTACGTCTTTATAACAGCCCAAAATAAATAACTATCCGAAATCGTCCACCAATCGATCCGTCAATCACCTATTCCAATATGACCTCAACTTAGTCAACAACTCATAAATATACTTAAAGGACCAACCAACGGTCGGATTCTAAATTAATAATGATCCAACGGTCGGATCCCTACGGATCGTCCTTAGGATCATCCTCCAAAAATTATCACGAAAATCCAACGATCGAATCTTCCTGAATGATCCTTACAAACATCTCCAGAAATTTATATGAAAATCTCACGGTCGGATTCTCACGAACCACCTTCGGAATCACTATTTCACAATTATACGAAGATCCAATATTCGTATCTTCGCCCGTGACCCCACAAGGTCATCGGAATACTCATACAATCAACATATCAAAATTTGAAGCAAAACCGAAGGTCAAATCTTCATAGATAGCAAACCGAAGATAAAACTAAAAAACTTTAAATAGTAGCTTTAAAACCTAAATCGACTATTTATGAACTTTTTGTAAAATAACCTTGTAATATATCAAAACGCTCGTATGGATGCATAGATCATCGCTTTAGATAATGAAAACTCAAAATATGGTCCGACGCGCAGCCATACACGGAGGTCAGACGGCGGTCAACGCAGCAGTCAACCACCTCCGATGCAAAAGTCATCAACTAAAAACCTGTTCAAAATGAAGGGGTGATCAACTTTCATATCTGGAGCTAAGCGAGATTTGGTATAGATCGTCCTAAATCAAGTTTTGAAGTTGGATTAATTCGGCCTTCTGATCAAATTCCAGACTCCATCAGAGCCGTCAAAACCTTCAAACCTTGATCTACCGCTCTACACTCAATGTTGTCATGCAAGGCCTATATGAGGATGACCGTGAGGAAGAGGCGATAACAAAAATGATGAGATCGGCCGAGGTGATGCCGGAAAACGGGAAATCTGGTTGGGTCACCTATTGGTGGCTGGGTGGCTTCGATCTCGCTTCATGGGTGGCGGCGGGGTGAAGCCTGGTCGTCTGGGCTCGACGGGGCGCGTCGGTGGGAGCCTGGTCCATGGCCGGAGGACGTCGGAGGAGAGAGCAATGACAAGGTCGGAGTAGTTGAGACCCGTCGGGTCTGCGTAGGCGGAAGAGGGAGAAGAGAGAACCAGGGGGAGAATGAAAGAAAATGGGATTTTCTATCCGTTCAGAAAAATCCTAAACTTTTTTTATATTTATAGAAAAATCCTCAATATTCAAAAATTCATAATAAATTCATACGAATTCCGAATATTGCGTTCCAAATATGCACGAGATTGTATCGATGAGCTCTACAACTTTCGTAAAGAAAGTTTTCCCAAATTTTGAACGTATAAAAAGTCGATCTTTCACGAACCCCTAAATAACGTTCTTTTTCGAAAATAAAATCGTTCGAAGTAATTCCACAACTTCTCCAAGCTTCGTATTCACGCCCATGACCAGAAATAATTTCTAAAAATCCATGAAATTTAATTTGAATTTTTCGGGGTATTACATTATGATGCTCATAGATAAAAAAAAAATTGATCAAAAGCCCAAATTAGAACCTAAGCAAACAATCAGGATATACCAGATTCCCAAATCAAAATTGCATATACTTACCTGGATCAAAAATCAAAAAATGAAAGTAGAATTGCTCAGACGAAATATCCCAACCTTCTCTGGATGATTGATCGACTGGATTTCAACATTTCGACAGAGAAGAATGGACAAAATATGGTGATTGAAAGAGTGAAAGACGAAGATGAAAAGAAATTTGGCTGGGGTATTCTAGATATAGGGATGGGCTACTTGAGCAATAGGGATACTTGAAAAACTTTTGAGTCAATTTTGGTTTGGGCTGTAGCCCAACTAGCCACTCCCATATACGCCCCTAGTTGTTTTTCAAGGTTCCATGAGTCACATTAGAAAGGTATGGTCTTTTTAAGGGGTGGTTCGCTATCAAGATTAGGCTTTTGGTTTTTCAACAAAAGTATGGTGCTTGATATCGGAAAGGTTTCCTTGCTTTCTTTGAAGGCGTGGGTACAGATTCATAGGATTTTTTTCGAGTTGTGGCTCAAGTCTTGCTACTTAGTAGAAGTTCTTTTTTGTTTTTTTTGTTCTTTTTCTTCTTCTTTTTTTCCTAAGATTTTTTTTCTTTTTGGAACAATGCGTAAGATTTTAGCTGGGCAACTCCAATAATGGGGTCTAGTCCAACTTTGAGTCTCAAATAGCACTTGTTTTTTCAACAATGGTTTTGCGGGGAGTTGGTCCCATAAATTTGAGACCCAGTGTTATTCTTGGTGCCAAATATGTTCCAAATTCAAGACCAGTCTCAAAATGAGACTGTGGGCCCTACAACAAGCGGGTTGTGTTTGCTAGGGAGAGAGGAAGACTAGATGGTTTCTTTGTTTGTTTGTTACACACGCTAAAGACAAAAAAGGGATGTGATTGTAGTGTCACGTGATGGCGCCCTTTTGATAATCATATTATGTAAGATAATGCATGTCATCATGATGTATTCAAAATTCTCTTTACTTCACCTACGAGCTGGTCCCCTTATGATTGGCCAACGAGCTTGGAGAATACTAAATACTCTCTCCACTTCTTTTCTATAGGGTACTAGCGTCCTTCAGTTTTTAATTATCTGTACAAATTCTTCCCATTCAGGGTATATGGCATCGACTAGGTAATAACATTGGTTGTATATCTCTTATGTGGTACGTACTTTACTTGAGAAGTTTAACCAAGGCATACATCATTGAAAAATGGTGAACATCTAAGGACCTTGATAACGCTAAGGGAACCTGAAATCCAAAGAAGGTGTGCTGAATTCAAGGACTTTTAATTTTATTATGCCCCATTGCCCCTACCCCATACTTAGGTTACTGGTATACTAGTCATTTGGAAGGTAAACGATCGAAATATTTATGTTTTACTTTCATTTCGAACCTTTAGAGGCTCCAAGTTGACTTTTTGTTCGATTTGCTTTCTGAGAAACATTTTTCATGATTGTTTTAAAAGACGTTAAACCGATTTTGTGGTCATGTGGTATGCTAAAATCAAATTTATAACCAATGTTTTATAAGGATTTTAAGTCATTAACAATCTCGTAATTTTGTGAAAACTTATTTTTACTATAAATAACAGATCGAGACTTTCCATTTAAGGTAATTTCAACCCAGAAAATATAGATTTGTTGACGGACCTTCTCAGCCTTGCCGGTGACTATTCTAACCATCTCAGGCTATGAAACTGGTCATTCTCTTTGTCTTCAAACCCTCTTTCCAACCATATATGTCTTACGGCCTCTTATGCACTACACACGACGAATCGATGAGAAAAATTTCAACCCTTTTCGGTGCATATTTTCCAAATTTTGGCCAACTTTGGCCTAATTGGAAAGGGTGACCAACTTGGCTTTGTTCATATGGAGATTTTCTACAAACCCTCCAAGTATCACATCTCAATTCAACTCGAAGAAGGCGAATTTCAAATTTGTAGATTTCCGGCCATAAGAGCTTTCGAAGTAAATTCTAAAGGATTAAATTCTGCTTACTACCTTGTACTTTCAGGGGTTCATCAGTTCAGTCCCTGCACTTCTAATTTAATCAAAAAAATCCTTGCACTCCCCAATTTCATCAAATCGATCCAATCCGGTCACTATTCCGTCAATTTTTGCTCTTAAAATGCTGACGTAGGACCTTCTCACAGGGAAAATTCCCAAACTACCCCTCGCTAAGTAGCCTACCGACTCGTCATTGTTGTGAATGCAGATGGGTAGTTTGGAAATTTTCCCCGAAAATTGACGAAATTGTGATGGATTGGATTGATTTGATGAAATTAGAGAGTGCAAGCACTTTTTTTATTAAATTAGAAATGCAGGGGCTGAATTGATGAAGCCTTGCAAGTATAGGGTAATAAGCAGAATTCAATCCAATTCTAAATTCCTCACTTGGGATTTGACTTTGTGATAGTTAGGAAAGTTGTTCTGCTTATTGCGATGATTCATTTGGCATAGTTCTTGCAACCCAATTTGAAGTTCGGTCGATGGAGCCCACACCCAGCCACCTCTGGCAGCATGTGGAGGTGCAGTCGCTTCCTTTGGCCTTTTGACTTCACTCATTTTGTCAAACTCATTGTTAGGGACAATTCGATATAACTTTCGGAGCAATGGGTAGACGTTTGGCAATCAATCCAAAATTCCGTAGTTTAGAATTTCGATTCATAATGATCTGACCGTTGGATTGTCGTGATTTTTCCATAGGTTGTTCAAATTATTGAATTGATAAAACCCTTGAAATTTGAGCCAATTCCAATTTGAAATCGGATTTTTGGAATTTCAAACAAATAATTAAAAAAAAAAGGTTTCGGCTTTTCATTTTGAATTCCAATATTAGTTGAATATTACTATTTCTAAAAAAATGTCGGAATCAGTGTTAAATATGAATTTTAATTTTCAAAAATTATTCAAATCTTTTTTTTATTTGTGATTTATGATTCCCAATGAATATTTTAAATTTGAACTTGAGTGGGATTTGAGATATATGGTTTGGATTAAATTTTGGTTGTGATTTATGGATTCTCGAATCAATATTGAATGATGGATGTTATGGTCATTGATTGAGATATTTATGTTTGTGAATTTGATATTGTTTGATTGGATGCGTTATGTTGTTGGAGACACTAGATGGGATAGACTAATGGGCATTATTGTTATTCTAGCATCAGGGGAGAAGGGATGTATTGGTACCAATGAATGGAGATGAGATACTAGAAGAGAGGGAATAGACCGGTGGACGATATTGTTGTTGTGGCACCAGGAGAAAGGCGATTGACTGGTAGCCAATGCCGTGGTGGTGGCACTAAGAGATAGGGGATGTACCGGTGGCCATTGATAATGCTGTCGCACCAGGAAAGGAGATGGACTGGTGACCTTGGATGGTTTTGAGGTACTAGAAGAAAAGAGGTGTCCAGGTGGTGCATAGACATACACAGACACACACACACACACATATATATATAGGGTCATTCTATTTAGTCTTTTATAGGGATAGGTAATTAGACCAACTCTTCCATTATATTTTTGCATCTCAACCGTTCAGTTTTTATGTCCTAATATGTAGACCATATCTGTAAATTTTCAGCCAAATTGGTGATCGTTAAGGTATATTACAAGATCAAATCCATTAACGAACCAAATCTGTCAAACCTGAACCGTTCATACTTATAATTTTAAATCGTCATTTTGAATGCCTTAACGATAATAAATTTAGCTGAAAATTTACAAAAATAATCTATACATTAGGATCTAAAAACTAAACAGTGAGATGCCAAAATATGATCGAAAAGTTGCTTTATTGCTCTATCCCTAGAAAAGACCAAAAACAGCTTCACCATGAAGATGAAGGCCAAGGAGAACGAGATCGAAGGTTTGGGCAGCGACCTTACCCGAAACTTCAAGCCCGATTGAGGTAGATGCCGCTAGTCCCCGTCGACTCCTTTGGCTTTTGCAGATAAGCTCTTGATACCACTTGATCGATTGCGAAAGAGCGAGATAGAGTCTGGATTGAGGGGAGAGGGAGAGGGAGAGGGAGAGACGTTTTGGGGTAGTTGATGTGTAATATTGTAATTATGAATTAGTTTTAAATAAGTTTATTGTCTGTTGAGACTAATATTTCCTATGTTTTTAGTGTATTTCTCACATTTTGCTTAGTTATTCTCTAACATTATCATTTCTAACTTATTTTGTGTTTTAGGTAGTTTTGAGTCTAGAAATGAAAGGCAAGGGAGAAATGGCTCATAAATGAGAATAAATGGAGATATGAAGTTTCCCAGTTCTACCATGAAAAAGAATCCCAGCTGAAGTAGGAATCCTAAGTCAATTAGGAATAAGCTCGAAAAATGATGTTCGAAAATGAGAAATGACAGAGTCCCAGTTGGACTACGAAACATGATACTAGGAGTCTTGATGCTATTAGGAGACCTGGTGAGACTAGGAGATGTTGTGTCTTCAAGATGACTCAAGATTGTTTAAGTATGTTCTAGAGTGCACAAGAATTTCGACATTTGAAGAATGAGCATTGAAATTGTCCAATTGAAGAAGCCTGGCCCGAAGATTGAAGCATATGACTTGCACATGAGTCTCTAGAATCATCCATGACGTCTTGAAGAGTCCATATCCCAAATTTATTTGTTTTTTTCATGAGAATTAAAGGATAATACTAGAAGATTTCGGCAAACATAAAAAAGGGAGAGTTTTGGAGAAAATCTACTTCGTGTGAATTAAGGAAAACAAAATAAAGAGAATAAACATTGATTTAGGTTTCCTAATTCCATGAAGGCCGAAATATGGTCTAGATACATGGTGAATTCGGCAATCAAGGAGGTGACTTTGTAATAACCGCAATTTCCATTTTAATTTCGTTTAATTGTGTAGAACGAATATTGTACAATTTCACGAATGTTGCTCGAAATATTTCATTTTTTTTAGAATCTTCGAAGTTCTGAAATGATTGTTTTAACGAAAAGCTCAAAATGTTCGATTTAAGAATTCGACTTTTTATACGTGTAAAATTTGGGAAAACTTCCTTCATGAAAGTTGTAGAGCTCATCGATACGACTCCGTACATATGCGGAACACAAAGATCGGATTTTTTCTGATTTAGTTATCAAAATTAGAAGAAATTTCCAAAAAGGGTATATAAAGAAAACACCCTAAATTTTTTTGGAAATTTTCCTTTTTTTCTCCCGGCCTCCTTCCTCGTTGGGAAACTGTTTTCTCTTTCTTGCTCTCTCTCTCTCTCGGCCGATCCCAGCAAAACAGAGCAAGGAGTCGCGGGCCAAGCTCCCCCTCCTCCGTCCACCTCACGACCCCAAACGACTTCCCTCGTGCTCGTCTCAACCTTGCGCAGCTGCCAGAGGCAGCTTTGCACCGCGATACGGCCGGTAGTGGCGGCGGGAAGCTCCGACCGGTTTAAGCTCAATTTTGGTTCAATATCGATATCTCGAGCTACAGATCATCATTCCTCTTGATTCTTGGCCCATTAGACCCGTATCAAGTTGTTGAACAATCACCAAGAAGGACTGGACCTGGGTATATCGATTCACGTTCGTCGGAGCTCAACCCCTGTAGATCCAAAAACCACCTTCAAATCCGGATATCTCGAGTTACAGACGGCTATTTCTTGTGATTCTTGGATTGGTGAGTTCGCCTTGAGTTTCTGAACAACTCTCCATAAGGAATCGAAGCCATTGGTGGAAGTTTTTTCGTCGAACTCAAGCTCCCCAGATTCTAGAAATTTTCTCCGGCCACTGTGACTATTTCGGTACATTTCAACCTCTTCCCGTTATTTTATGATCTCGTCCTAGTTATGATAGTTGCTCAAAATGATGAAACGAAAGGGAGTAGCCCGGCCCCGACACCATTGGTGGTGGTTGGCTGTGACTCTGCCACTAACTCCGACGACCCTTTCCAGCCACATTCGGGGGTCAAAAATATAGTTTCTTACATTTTAAGATTCCATCAATATGATCATTTCGGAATATTATATGTATTTTTCGGATATCGTATGATTTAGTTATGAATTTTTAGATTTCGATCGATTTCAATCGTTAGATTTGTGATCTGTGAAGTTAGGACTGTCCGATGGATTTGTGGTTTTGATATGATGATCATATGACTGTCGCAGTGGCTTTGTGTGGTCATGGGTGAAGATCCGACCGTTGGATTTTCGTATAATTGCAAAACAATGATTAAGGAGGTGATTCGTGAGAATCCGTCCGTCGGATTTTCGTATAATTTAGAATCCGACCGTTGGATGGTAGTTTAAATGTGTTTTGGAATTATTGGCTAAATTCAAGTCACATTTGATTAGGTGATTAACGGTTTGTACTTGGGTGAGTTGGTTCGGTGTGATTGTGTTTAAATTAAAGACGCAGCGGGAGTTTCGAGGTGAGTAAAACTCACGTGTTCATATTACTAACCGAGTGCTTTTAATTTATTTATTTTGTCGTAATTGTATGAAAAATATTTATGGAATGAATTTTAATTATACAAATGAATTTCACGATTTTTCTTGTGTGAACTATAGATTGTATTAGTGGTCATCCCTGAGTGGATGATTATGTATATATATATATTTATGTAGAATATATATATATTGGTTGGTGTGTTGTTGAGTGATGATATGATTGAGGTGGGATGATGATTTGGATTATATTTCAAATGCTTAAATTTCATAATAATATTGTGTGTCTTGGATGGATTGATTTCATTATGTGAAAACATATTGTTGTGCTCATTTATGGATTTAGGGTCAACGTAGTGACTGGTATGGGGGAACCAGACGCTCTAATCTTAGGTGGATGATGGGATACGATTGGTTGAGTAAATTGGATGCCACAACCCTTGTCGGGTAATGAGGCTTGATTAAGTACGAGTATTAGACATTCTAAATATGTATATACGTATAGGAAAATTCTACAATATGTTAACATATGACATACATACAATTGCTTTAAAAGTTATAAGATGAGTCATCAAAATAGTAATATTAGTCCTCAAAGTGGTGACATGAGTCCTTAAAGTGGTAAATTTTCTTAGTTATTACATGAGTCCCCAAAATAGTAATATTAGTCCTCAAAGTGGTAACATGAGTCCTTAAAGTGATAAATTTTCTTAGTTTACCGTATGAGTCCTCAAAATAATAATATTTGTCCTCAAAGCGATAACATGAGTCCTTAAAGTAGTAAAAATAGTTGATGTATGAGAAATGTTAACATATCATAGCTTTACCCATACGTATATATATTGATGAAATACGATAATGATAAATATGTCGGATGCCATAACCTGAGCCAGGTGACGGGCTACGATTCAATTAGAGCTTTAGTCTGTCAAACACCGTATTTTTATAAATACGATTTCGGGGTTTTGAGAAGAAAGATGTGAGTATAGGTTTCGTGTTCAATTGTTGATTTGGTGATTGATTGTTGAGATTGTGGTTTCTTTGTGGACGTGGAAATTGTTGGATGTTCGCTTGGGTGAAAATACATATGACTTAATTAAATAATCGTTCTTTCTTTTACTCATACGAGCTTTCAAAAGCTTAAAGGGTTTTGTGTTTTTACAATCCCGGTACACTATTCAAATGGTGTAGCAGATATTCCTGCAGGTCAGGATAACTAGGGAGGCGACCGTGCTGTTTAGGAGTTGCAGCATTTAATTGTTTTCATTTGAGTTGTGAGGTTTGTTATGCTCATATAGAGCTTTACAATTTAATTTTTGAGTGAGTTGTAATAATTAACCTAGACTAAATTCGGGATTTGAGATTAAATTGTGTGGTGAGGTTGTTAAGGAAAAGAAATTTTCAAGATGATTATTTTGAGTTGTAGAAATTCATGTTTAAGATTTTGAATTTTTATTCTAAAATTCGGGGCATGACAGACTTGCTCTCTACTTCTCATAGAATATTTTTATTGGTCGAATGATGCAGAAGAAGAGAAATCCTAGGATACCCTAGCCCTACCATGCACTATATATAGGTGGGTTTGTGAAGATATTCTAGACACCATAAAATTCAAAATCTAAACACATAAACAATTCCCCTTCTCCTCCAAAGTTTCTGCAATCATTCAAGTCTCTAAAGTTCAAGACCGTGAGCATCCATTCTTCCATTCAAGCATCCTTGCCGTGATCCTCATCCACTCCATCACCTTTTTAATCTTTTTGCGTCCTTGAAGATCAAAAAGTGTAACCATGAACACCTTATTTTGTTTTTGGTTTTGGATTTAAAACGATTTCGGATATCTATCAAACTGCGATTTGGTTTCTATTTTGGTTTTGTATATTACGATTTTTATGATGGATGAAGTATTGATTTTAGATATGTAGTTTTCGAATACTATGTAGCATGTTTTAAAGTTTAGGTTTTTAAAGTGAAATTTGCGATTTCTTATGTGGTATGCATGATTGTTAATTTCGAGCTTCAATCCCATCTTTATTGTGTTAATTGATCTTTGGATACATACTTTGATTGATAAACATGTAATTGAATCGATATTAAGGTGCTAGCTTCCTAGGTCTTCATAATTAAAGTGGAAAACCTAAAATTACATAGGTCAATTAACAATGAGTCTTGCATGCTTGATTATTGTTCTAACTTGTGTTCTTGGCTTGAATTGATCAAACTTCTCATGTGTTTCATGTGTTAAAAGTGTTGTTGTTAGTCATTAGCTATCACTAGTAATTGCATGCTTAATAAGGTTAACTATGGTGCATTCATCTAGTTAATTTAATTAAGGGAAGGAAAAAGAACTTTATATGCTATGACATGTTTTGATTTGTGATTTCATATTTGAAACCTTGTCAACGTGTTAATAGTAGTTAATTCTATCTAATTCATTCTATTCATTAAAGTCTACTTTGATTCTGTGTTTTGATGTGTCACATGTATATACTTAGTTGTTAGTTTAGAAATAAAAATCCAAAAATCCCATAAGTGTAATTTTCGTAGATATTGTGAATAATAATATACAGTCTTGTTTTGTCTAACGTTTTATTTTTCAGGAATTAATAAGACCCTAATCCCCGGTTGAGAACGATCCATACTTATTCTTACTACATTGTTTAGAGTTTTAAATTGATCACTAATTTTGTGCAGGTCAATGTCCTTATGGAGAAATATTTTTTGGACCCTAAATTTGTGGAGAAAGTTTGAAAGACTCTTGTCCTTATGGGTCAAAGACCCCAACAATTGTTGGTAATTTGCTTATTGTAGATTGTTTTAATTATTTTTCACCCAAAAATAAACTAAATTCTTCTAGTGCAATGATACGAGCATTTTAATGCGATGTTTTAATTGTTATTTCCTCATATTTACTTAGTTATTTCCTTTAATAAATCCTTCTTCTTTAGGAAAGTTTCTATTTCTAGGAAGTTTCTATTTTTAGGTCCCATGGAGTGAATGGAGTTGAAATGATCCGAAAAGGGAAAGAAAAGTTAAAGAACGTTGGAGACAGCTAAGACAAGGCACAAGGGCTGCATAAATGAGCTAAAACGAAGAGATAAAGTTTTCCTGGTCCAACCAGGAAATCCTGTTCAGAAGAGGAAACTTTGTCAAGCAAGAATCCTAAGCCAACCAGGAAGTATGATCGGAAAAATGAAGAAAAATGGCATTGGGAGAAGATTCTTGGAGGCACTATGAGACCTTATGTCTTGAAGATGACACATGGAGGCCCAAGAATCTTATGGATTAATTTGGATTTTTGGCAAATGGAGGAAGCCCATTAGATTTATGGTTTTGTGAACGTCAAAAAGGGATTTTCGGAGAATAAATCCTTAATTGCCGTGAAATATCAAGAGAAGATCTCAAAGACAACATGAAAATCAAAGAAAGATCAAAAAGATTACGTTGGAGAATATCAAGGGAGAATTTCAAGGAAGGGTGAAGTGTGTGCAACAAGATAATGCTTTGGGAAATTAAAAGAAGGATCATGAAGCTTGGTCATCCCCCTATATATACTCCCTCTATCCTAGACGTTTGACACATATTCTCATTCAGAAAATTCTCCATAACGTCATGAGCTCTCTCCCCCTCTCCATTCTCTAGTTGCAAGTTCTGCGTTTTCAAGCAAGGAGATGAAGAAGAAGAAGCCGTGAAGATCATAGCCTCCATCGTCCACCTTGAAAACTTGCATCCAAGATTCAAGATCCCAACGTTTCAAGCTCTCCATCTCCATCTCAACTCACAGTGTAATTTATTCTTTTTCCTTGTAATCTTTTGGGTTCCTTGTTTGATTTCGTATGAATTTGTTTCTAGTTAACATAAACGTTTATGGCAAAATTTAAGCCCAATTTCTATGTTTAAATAAAGATTCTGAATTCCATAGTTGTGATTCTAAGTTGCTTTTGTGAGTTTGTTCGATTAAATTTACTTTATTGATATCTTTTATATATTTATCTTATATGGTTCGAAACATCTAGGGTTTATATATAATTGGTGTTACATTTAGTTTAACAATTCACCTAATAGTTCTGTGAACCTAGATCAAAAGTAGTAAAGGCTTTGGACAAAAAAATCGAATTCAATTGAAGAGGATTGCAAATAGATGAACTTATTCATATTAGGTTGTGCACTCAAGTTGATATCCTTTCTCTATGCTTCTTGCGTTGAACATGTATTGATTAGCTAGCTTTCTAGACTTTAATGACATGTTTAATAGGATTAGTTTAGGTGCTTTCACTTAGATTAATTAGTAAAGGAAAGTAAAATATAGGAAATCATTTGCTTTGAATGTTTCACATGATCAACTTCTTTCTCATGACTTAGATGAACAGTTATAGGAATTGAATTGAGTTTAATCATATGGAATTGATTTTGATCTTTGTTTCTTGCGTTCCATTCTTGTATATGTGTTTTTACATTTTCTTTGTTTTGTTTTTAATTTTCGAAAACCAAATTCTTAAACCCCCCCCCTTTTTATTTTGTTATTTGTAAATATTATGCTTTTATTAATTCTTTACTTGTTTTACAATGACAGGTATACCCTCAATTCCCGGATTTGAACGATTCCTACCGTATACTAACGATGATATTTACATGGTTAAATTGCACGCTTACGTTTAGCGTATCATGCAAGACATAGGCAATTTAATTTATTTAGTTACTATAGATAGAGAGAGCTAGAATATGTGAGAGTAATATATAACATTTCTAGCTCTGAGCAATTTAAGTCTTTTGCTGGTAATGGAAGTCCCTTGACCTAGAACGCAAGACCTATGTACTAACTAGAGTACCTTTTGCACCTAATATTTAAACTTCAATATTTTAAACATTATAATTAGTAGTGATCCCATTTGAACTTCCATTTTCTGGTAGCCTCTCAGTTGAATTATGATCAATTGTGACAGCAACATGTGATTCTTCAGAAAGCACTGGCTCCTGAAGTAGTTGTGGTTGTTCACTCTTGAAGTCTGCAGCGGATGCTAGTTCATGAACTGCTTCCGAAATCTTCTCTACACAAGCTACAACATCAATAAGAAGCAACGCCACCGCAGCTGATGGTATTGTTTCTAGCACATTAGCATCTTCCCATATGCCACTTTTGAGCAACGAGTCGAGGCTCTCAGCTGCTGCTTTTGAGCATGCGATGTGTTGATCAGCTGATGATGATAGCGTCATTTTCTTGAGCGCTGCAGCTAATTCCTTCAAAGCTTTTCCGCATTCATTGCAAATAGTTGTGCATGGTTCTTGAATTTTGCTTCGAATTTCAGCGGGCGCCTGCATTAAAAATGTCATTATCTAGTTAGATTTACAGATTCATAATCCGAGTGGTAGCAATGGTGTAAAGTAGGTTTTGGGTAGTATACTTTAATTTCAGTGTTCAGGTAAGTGTTAAGAGCTTCAATTTTATAGGCACACTGCCGACTTTGGGTTCCAACATTCAAGTACTTCTCCCATGGGTGACAGAACTTGAACCCGCCATGACCTGGTTCCCATCGTGCCAAGTTAGCCTGAAAAATAGAAAACAATATATCATTATTTACTACTGAACTAGCATCCTAACCAAAAATTATTTGACAAGATCTTGAATATATAATGTCTCTGCCTTCACCACGAACAAAACCGGACAAAACTCTTTCCGTAGTATCCTTGCTCAGTCTTCTCATTCTTAATGTGAAATATCCGATTGCAACACTCATAACATATTCTTGGATAGCCAAGATATTTGTATATAATATAAGTAACAGTTTCCATTCATAATACAAAGCTAACTATTTGTTAGCTCATTACACGTACAACTTTATCTCACATAATCTGAACTGTTTATTACGTACGTACTATCAGATTTCACTTCAAACCTTATAATTGCAAAAGGTCAAGCAAATGCAAAACCACATAATCTGTTAAGTTTATTTCAACAATTGAAAAATAAATGGACGAAAATGATCGATAGTGGCGAAGGGATAACTGTCTGCAGATTTTCTTAATCTTTTTTTTGTTTTTTTTTTTGTGGCTTTGCAAGAAGTTCTTTCATCCAGAATGAATTTAGAATAGACAGTTTGTATTATGCAATATTATTGGGACATGGCCCCAAAAATGAATAGGTTCATATTGGAAAATAATATAAGTTTCTCTTTCAACATATAAAAAATATTCCATTTCTCAGTTTCACTTACCGTAAAGTCTTCAAGGCCTTTTGATGTAAGAACACTTTTATATCGCTGAAGCGAAGACTTAGTATCACTTAATGACAACCCATTCTCTGTTATGCCAAAGTATTCAAATCCAAATCCTGTAAATTACGTCCAAGTAGTGCTTAGTTGTAATTATATATATATATATATATATATATATATATATATATATATATATTAGTTGAAGCATCAGGAAGAAAATAACAAAGTGTTGATAGCATATATACGTACCTTCCATAAAATCCCCAAGCTTTTCCATGTTACCAGCAATTAAATTGTGGAGATCAACTCCAATCCACACAGGGCAAATGCAGATACAAACTATAATAGTAGTGCAGCCTCCTATTGCAACCGTTGAGAGCCTCCTGTGTGCCATGTCTAGTACCTCTTCGTCTTTGTAGCCGGATACCGAAACCAAGCAGAAGGTCAGTATGAATATCACCAGCCCATAGTCATGCCTTGCCTTTAACACAGGGAAGAATCTCAGGAAGCTCATAATTGCAGCTGCCAAACATGAAAACAGTTAATCTTATGAACATATCATGCTACTTATGTGCTTCAACTCTCAATTAATTTGATAAAATAAAAAATAAAAAAAAAAATAAAAAACTCTGAATTAATTAGAAGCATGGAACACACCCACAACAAAGACGGAAAATGCCATCAATATGGGCTCCCCGAATTTTCCTCCCCAAAGAGTTGATATGTGATGAACTCCAACAGCTAGAGCACCAGCTAGTAACGTTGCCATCATCCTATTTATACCCCTTTCTAGGGTTCCTCCTGGAAAATGAAAGAAAGAATTAAAAGAGGGGAAACAAGATCCATTATTAGTTACTGAAAGTGTTTTAAAAAAAAATTCTAGGCGGTGGCACTTATTTCTACGTTTTATGATAAAATAAAATTAAAATAAACATCCGCCTAAACCCCACCTTAGCTCCTAGGCGCTAGGGCTCTCTCCACCGTGCCTACTACCTAGCGATTTTTAGAACATTGGTTATAAATTTTTTTTGGCCATTTTATATATGCCCTTCCACTAAGGGATCCCCTTTTTGGCCATTGGTTATATATGCCTGACGGTTCAGTTTTGATGTCCTAATGTATAGATCATTTCTGTAAACTTTCAGCTAAACTGATGATCGTTAAGGTAACGAACTAGATTAAACCAATGGACTAACCAAATCTGTCCAACCTAAATCATTTGTGTTTATAATTGTAAAACGCAGTTATGAATGTCATATGATTATCAATTTGCCTGAAAATTTGTAAAGATTATCTGCTCATTTATACCTAAAAACTGAACGGTTAAGATGTGAATATGTGATCGAAAAGTGGGTCTAATGAGTAAGCCCCTTAAAATGGTCAAAAAAAGGAATCCTTAACTAGAAGGATCCTTTGTGTGTGTGTGAAGTAAACATTTACCTTTTTCTTCATTGACAAAAATTGATAAAAAATTTAGAAGATTGAGTATCGGTAAGTTAATGGGAGTAGAAAGAGTACTGATCCAATTCCTTTTAAGATCAATTATATTGCCCCAATACACAATATTTTGCTCTTTTTTGGTTCATTCACATTTTGATTAGAAAACATAACAAACTTTAATATATAATCATCCTAGCCAGACCTTGGTAGTTTATCGATTAAAATATCAATGATCATCATTACATTTCTAACCACTTAAGCACAACCACCTTATTTTATTGTGACCTTTACCCTCTTAAGGGAGAGGGCATTTAACCATCACAATATACATGGGCTATTAATTTCAATGAACAAATGCGTTTTAATCGTGAAGGAGAGCTTCTAAAAGTACAGAATGCTTACCAACCGAGTACTCAAAGACAAGGGCCACGGTCAAGACCGCCCACATCGCATCGACACCAAAGCCATCATAAAGCGGTCGATAGTAATAAAACAGACAAACCAACGTAATAGCCAACCCTACTTTGAACGAATGCACAACCCTTCTCGGATCATCCTCTGCGAGCTTCTTCCCCTCCCTCGCTGCCTCCACTACCTTACCCCACGACTTTGCCGGTACCGCCTTCAGCCACCGCAGCAGACGGCCGCAAGGCCCTTTGCCGCAGCTTCCGTTCTCCAAATCATCAAAATCTGCAGAAGTCATTTCTGACAAGAAAGCAAAGCACTGCAAGGAAGAAGAAGAAGAAGAAGAAGAAGAAGAAGAAGAAGAAGAAGAAGAGCAGATCTAGCTAACTCAAGTAAAGTGGTGCTGTGTGTGAAAATGCTCGATGTGGGAGTAATAAATATATAGAGCTGAAAGGAAAAGATGCTTATCCAAAAAAAAAAAAAAAGGAAGAAATGCAAGACCTAGAAGATGAAAGAGAGACAGATCTTGGCGAATGGAATCTGCCGCACATGCAATCAACACTTTGATTAATGAGGTGGGGCTGAATCGTACGGGAACGTACCAACCTAGCATAGTCAACCTCAGAAAGAGGTTGAGTTATTAAGTTATAACCGCGTTTTGGGGAAACGATGTACTTTGCATAAGGAGCACTTCTTATAGATAAGTGCCTCCTCATATATTAATAATTGCAAGTAAACCTTGATTAGTGCTATTGATTCTGTCATGTGGTTCTACGAATCTGACAGAGCGAAGTTATAAGTTGACTATGGAAGTCGGGCCATTAATACTTGCGTAGAAAGAGGAACCAATGGATCTCTCGAATTAAGGGTATGGGACTGCGAGGTGGCAAACTAATGAAGAAGGCTCCTCTTGTGTTAGACAGAAATGAAAGGTTTTTAAGGTCATTGATCCTTGTGCCACCATTTACGACGATAAAAATCTGTTGCGAAGGTCTCAAGGGAAGAAGGTGAGATTTCTTTAGAAGTGGTGCAACCAAAAAACGAGGTACTTGGTGGCCTATAGATGCATGCTTCTTCATAACATGGTCGTTGGGATCAACTAAAAATTTAAGGTGTTTAATTTTGTTAATGAATTCTTAAAAACCCTCTAATCTTAATTAATAGGATCATCATAGCTCCGAAAGTGGGAAATCATGTATAGCGTTAGTGGTATAAGTTTCTGCAATGTTAATTATACCCTATATGTTTCTCTCTACACTTTGATGAAGATCCAGATGGTGTGGAATAGTGGAGGTGGTAACTAGAAAGAAGGGAGGTGTAAAGAGAAAACAATAAGGGTAAAATTAGAAGTATAATGGTAAAATATGACGTGAGATGCCGGTCCAAATACAGATATGGGAGATATGAGTAGAAGCTTTTTATTGTTCCTACACATTTTGCCACATGCATCTGATCTAACCTATTCATTCCCACCACAAGTAAACTAAAGAATTCATGCGACTAGTAAATAAATAATACAATATGGACTCCTAAGTTATAAAGTCATAGTTTGAAATGTAAGTAAACAACGAACCAGCAATTTTCCAATTAACTAAACCTAATAAAAAGCGGATCTCCAAGCATAGAACATCACGGGTTAGAATTGTTTAATGCAAAAGATATATAGAGTGACAACTAACTACGTCCATGAGTGGCTTTATGATAAATTTTGATACGATGCCAGATGCCAAACATATTCGGATATTCCTGCAAAATAGAAGAAAAAATATTAGTCTGTATTTATAGATGCAGGGTCTAATATTTTTCTCTTCGATCAATTGGCAGATCGAAAGGAAGCGTAGCAGATTTTTTTATTTTTATTTTTACCATTATTTTTTTTAATCCAATAAATCAATCAATTATGTAATTCAGTAAGTAGGATAATAATTACCCACTCTTATGGGCCGTAGAAAGAGCTATTACTCATAATGCAATCAATATAAGCCAACGCCTAGTACCTTTTTGTATGAAGCACAAAACAAAACAAAAAACTAGAGAATCCAGAAGAGAAATAAATGGTATATCAAAACTTATGTTTTCTTTAGAACCTTCTTGCCAAAAAAAAAAAAAAAAGCAGTTACACCCTTTGGAAACATAGGATGAAGGCCCAAAAACAAACTAAATGTTTAAAACCCTACAGATCACTTGGACCTAAAACAACCAAACCTAAGAATCTAGTTTGGACCGAACAAGCCAAGTAAAGGCCCATCTGGCCCAACTAGGAAAAGCCAAGTCTACCTCCCAAGCATTATCGCCCCTATTGGTTCTGGCTTAGCCTCACTCACCGCTAGGCCAAGTCTTAGGTCAATTGAGGAAGCGTTAGCCTCAAGCTCTACAGGACCAGAAATCAAAACCACAATAAAGAACTTCCCATAAAGACCAATAATAAACACCAAACCACCACTAAGCCATTACCCATCTAAGTACGGGATGAAATCTGCTGTCTCCAAAAATCATGTGCCAAGTCTGTCCTCATATTCTGATTGGTTCATTATGATTAAAAAATTAAAGAAAGATTAAGATAAGAATTTTTTAATCATTCTAAGCCAATCAAGACATGGGGATAGTGTAGGGAGAGGGTTTTCGGGACAGGGGATTTCGTCCCTCTAAGTACTGGGCACCGACATCCCAATCTGACTCAAAGCGAGCAAGACTCTCTTTTCTGACATCCCAACTAATAAAATTCAGATTATGTGCCATCCTACACCAATGAACAACGACCCAAGAGCACAGTTTTCATCCTCACACCACCAGAGATTGACATCCTTCCCTTGGAACACATCTGCAGACCTCTATCGAGAACCAACCAGCACAAAAATGCCACTACCACTGAATCAGAACCATAGAATCCGACAATAGGTTACCATCGAACCTAATAATGCCAACACCACCATATGGGGATTTCCCACCACCAATCACAGAAAGTAAGATAGATCCATCACCACCCAGGCAAGCGAGGATGAGGAGTAGACGAAAGTTTACCATGGTATCCGTTGACAAATAGTAATGAAGGTACGAGAGACAGCAAGCGACAAGGGAGACATTCTCAAAACGCTAGGTCAGTTTTCATTATCAAGGTGAGTAAAAGTTAGAATAATGTACTTTAAAAGAGCGCTTAATTCACTTTATTGTATTTGATGGGCAATACGATTATACAGTTTCTTAGATGCATTATATATAAAAAAAAAACTTCGTGCACCAAAATTTTCCAACAATTATGGCCTAAAAGGACATAATGTACCTCAACCACCAGTTGCAACAACAAGTTATTCTCTTTAGCAAATCAACTTAACAAGTAAACCTTTTTTTTCCTTGCCTATGCCATTTGAATCTTTTTTTGGTGTATCTTTTCTCAAATATTGCTCATTTCCATCACTATTTGTTAAATCATGTGCTAGGTGTTTATACTTGTCTTAATCCTTTTTCTTTTTTTTTCAGTGTGACATTAGTTTTAGGAGAGGTGGTCTATTCTAGCTCATTTTCTATGTTTAGGAGAAACGACACAGAAAACTTGGAGCTCTGTATTTATGCTTTTAATTTTCAGTTCCAAGATCAGCACTTTCTGAACTAGTTTCATTAGAAAATATGGGAATTACTTACATGACCTCTCTTATTGTCGTGATCCGAAAAAGGTAACCACCATGTGTAATCTTGATTTTTAATACATTCTTTCCACAAGAAAAAAAAACAAATTGTAATTAAAAATTGTATTTTATGTTAATCAATCATACAATGGACGACAAAATCCAAAATTATTGATATTCGCTTGCAAAGTGCGGGTCAAAAGATTTATATGTAAACTAAGAAAATATTATTAGATAATAGACTTAAAAACCGCGTTTCATATGTGAACCCAAAGACAACCCGCTTATTCTAATCGGTCAATTTTGAGTAATTACAGGTTGACACTGACTTGATACTAACTTGAACACCATTTCGCTATGCAAGCGCATGTGTCGAAGCCAGGTAAGGAAAATATTATGCTCGAAATTTATCATACCTTAAGGATTAGTGGCTGACCCACAATCCTTCAAGAGTCAGAATTGATCTAAAGTCACTAAAAATAAAACAAAAATAAAGTAAATAGATACTAATCCAAGGCACCAATATTTAGCAATGCTCATCTATGGTTTGCACCGAAGCCTAATCAAAACTAAGAACATAGTGATGACTATTTATAATAAGTTAGAAATTTTCATCAATAATTGTCAAATTTCTAGAAATAAAATTGCAAGAATTTAAATCAAAACTTTAACTAACAACTAAATTAAATAAAGGAAAGCAGAGTAAGAAATGGAGATATACAAGGGATTTGTGGCTAGAGATGAATCCTAATTAACCTAAATTCAATGTTCTACATGCTAATTAATTAAAAATAGTAGTCACTGTACCTAAGATTTATCAAGATTCAAGGCCCGACATTGATAGGAGTATTTTAATATGACGTTTTAAATGTTATTTCCTCATATTTACTTAGTTATTTCCTTAAATAAATTCTTTTTCTTTAGGAAAGTTTCTATTTTTAGGTCCCATGGAACAAATGGAGCTGAAATGAGCTGTAAGAAGGAAGAGAAGTCAGGAAACGTTGGAGATAGCTAAGATAAGGCACAAGGGCTGCAAAAAATGAGCTGAAAAGAAGAAATGAAGTTTTACTAGTCCAACCATGAAATCCTGTTCAAAAGAGGAAATTTTGTCAAAGTAAGACTCATGAGTCCACTAGGAAGCATTGTCGGAAAAATGAAGAAAAATGGCGAAATGTGAAGAGTCTTGAAGGCACTAGGAGACCACATGGCTCGAAGATGACGTAAGAAAGCTCAAGATTCTTCTAGAATAATTGTGATTTTCGGCAAAAAGGAAGAGACCTAAGTATACTAGGGTTTCTTGGACGCAAAAGGACTGAATTTTAAGTGAAATAATTGTTTTTGCCGTGAGATATAGACTAAAAATATGTCCAGATACATTCCTGGAGGATTTCAAGGGATTGCAACAAGAAAAGATCCAAACAAATCCGAATTCATTGTCTATGTTCATTCCTATTTCTTTGGCCGAAAATGAAGAGAAAAATCAGATAAATTCCTGGAAAATTCGGGAATAATATATTTGAAGGATTATGGACTTTATTTTGGTGGCTTTTGATTGGTTGGATGACACAACAGGGCTTATGTGGCATTATTTGATTGGTTGAAGCTATGTGGTGCAACTAGATAATTTCTTGGAAATTAAAAGAAGATTCATGAAGCATTGTTGTCCCCTATATATACCTCACTCCCTTGAACGTTTTACACACCTCTCTCCCTCAGAAATTCTACACAACAAAATTCTCTCCAGTCTCTAGTCTTCAGAAGCTCTGCGTCTCAATCAAGGAGGATAAGTAGTCATGCAATACATTAAGATCCTAGCCGCCATCCACCCTTGTGTCATCCCTAGAAGATTGCTTACTTTCAAGGATCTTCAAGTTCTTCGTCTCAAGGCTTTGTCATTCATCTTTCACGGTGTATTTCATACTTTCTTTTGTTTTCATTTGTTTGATTTCGTAGAGTTATGAATTCTAGTTAACATGACATTACGGGCAAAGTTTAAAGCTCGTTTATTGTTTGGAAATAAAGTTACGAATTCTATATGTTGATTTCGATGTTGCTTCTGTGAGATTGCTTAATTGATTTTGTTTTACAGAAAACTTTTATATGTATGTATTATTTGGTGGCCAACTTAAGATATATGCATGCAATTGGTGCTAGACTTAGGTTAACAATTCACCTAATAGTTTTGTGAACCTATTTCATAAGTAGTAAAGGCTTTGGACAAAAGTCAAAATCAATTAAGGAGAATTGCAAATAGATGAACTTTTTCATACTAGGTTGTGCACTTTGGTTGACATCCTTTCTTTGTTCTTCATACATTGAATGTGTTCTTGAGTAGTTAGCTTTCTAGACTATGATTGCATGTTCAACAGGATTAATTTAGGTGTTTTCACTTAGGTTAATTATTCAAGAAGAGTAAAAAATAGGAAATCGTTTGCTTTTTAACGTTTCACATGATCAACTTCTTTCTCATGACATAGATAATCAACTATAGGATTCGTAATTAGATTTCGTGCATATGGATGTGGTTTTGATCTTTGTTCCTTGCGTTCTCCCCTTGTATATGTAATTTACATTTTTATTTTTGTTTCTTTTAATTTTTGATTTAATAATCCTAAACCCCCTTTATTTTTGTTTACTTGTATATATTTCTATTCTTTGTTTTATTTTAGTAAATAATATTTTATACTTTTTATTAATTCTATATTTTTTTTTATGTAATTATAGGTGTACTCTCAATCCCCGGCTTAGAACGATACTTTACTTATTCTAAACTACTATCTGATGTGGGGTTTAAATTGCGCAGTTATTTTTAGCGTAACAGACATTTCATTTCTTGGTATTCCTACTCCGACTCAAAGGCCATAGCAACTCACTTCTCATAAATTACAGCTAGTTACTCACATCAAAATGCCTAGTGGTGGAGGAATTAGGTAACCAATCTCACCATAACCATAATCAAGCTAGTTATTGTAGATATCTCCATTAATATGGAGAAATAACTACATCACAAGCATATATAACACCCTCTTTGGGGGGCCACAAGCCATGGTGGGACCCAACCGCGATATCACCTATATGCATCCCGTAACCCGATGTCCAAACTAAGCCGTAATAGTCGGAAGTGCTCAAGAGCTTGTCAGAAAGCCAACTTCCCAATCATGACAACTTACATCCACAACATGCTTTGAAGACTAGAAGTGGGACTCTTTGTCCCACATTGAAGAAAATGTAAAGGAGAGTGGCTCCCTTCCTTATAAAATGGACTACTCCTCCCACTTAAACATACACTCCATTACAACTTACTTTTGTAATCAACTTGAGCCTCAAGACCCAACACATATAGTCAAACATTTCAAGTGAACGTAGTCTCCCGCTATGGCGGGAGACGAACCACTATACTTCTTGTGTGTTTCTCTCTCTCTCTCTAAACGTTAAATTAGAGTCACCGATTCTAAACATTAACATTGACACCGTATGTGGGAAGCCAACACAAAGGCTTCGTCACTTTTTCACACACTTGAGCTAGGTCAACACCAAATCAAAATCAGTCTACGCCAACATTTTTCTCTGGCAATTGTGCTCCGTCAACTTTGCATGCTGCTCTAGCATCAACACATTCCATCCTTAGCGGTAAAACGCACCCAAAAAACTCCCAAATGGTTTCCTTCATTACAACCACACTTGGCGGTAACAGACACAAAAGGTACTTAGCGGTACACAAAAAAAAAGTATTTCTCTGGACACCTAAAAGTTTACTATGGGCACCCATAAGGACAACTTGGCGTCAAACTAGTCTCTTTTGTTGGCCGTCAACGACAACTCCCACCTCTAGTCAACGTCATGCTCCATGAAGCCAAAGCCTACTGGGGACCCTTGCAATCCTTGCGGTAAGCGATCATCCGTCAAGGATTCGTCCTCCAAAAATTCGTCCGTCAAGCATTTTCCTCCAAGGATTTGTTCCGTCAAGCTTGGCCCGTGAAGCATCGTTCCGTCATGTATCTTTCTGCTAAGCACATTAACGCACCGCCAAGCATGCACCATGATGCAGCCTTCCTTGTTGCACCGCCAAGCTTCACGAGCTCCAAGTCTTATGCAAAACTTGGTGGATCAACACCTACAGGCAGTGTCAGCTTTAAAGCAGGCCCGCAAGTCCCATCCTTGTAGCGTCAATTGCAGAAACCAAACACTCTTCACACCCAGAAACTGATCAGTACACCATCAAGGCATCAATTGCAGCTTCAGTCATAATTAGCTGCCTAACACCCCATCTTCTTCAATTATCACATATGAGCTCTTATGAGAAGGTCACACTCTCACAGGTCGATGGGTCACAGTGTTTTCAAACATAATCTTATGTGTTTCGCCTGCAAGTTCAAATTTAAAGACATATGGAGATCCAAATTTGGCGATTTTGGTTTTAAGTTTCTGTGGCGGTCAAAGCGTCCGACACGGACAACCTCCTATATTGGCAGCAAACCGTCAAACGATGAAGACCCAGCGTCAAGGTCGCACCACCTTGAGCTTCCGCTAAGTGTGAGCTTCTACTAAATGCACCCTCCAAGATCTTCCGCTAAATGCTTCCACCTTGAGCTTCCGTTAAGTGTGAGCTTCTACTAAATGCACCCTCCAAGATCTTCCGCTAAATGCTTCCACCTTGAGCTTCCGTTAAGTGTGAGCTTCCGCCTAGAGGCTCCGCCAAGAGGTCACACCGCCAAACACACTCCGCCAACCGCCAAGCTCTAAGTTGCGCACCGCCAAGTCTCGGACAGCCAAGATTCATCGATCTTCTCCGTCAAATACGGGTTGACGGCTGACACCCACCATCCGCCAAGCTTCAGCGATCTTCTCTGTCAAGCAACACTCCGCCTAGCTCCAGTTCTTCCCTCCGCCAAGGATTCAGTGCGTTCTATCGAAAGTACCTACATCCATCTGACGAACACAGATTCTTGGCGTACAAAAATCTCAATCTGGGCATACAAAAATCTTTGTCCAATCGAGCTCTTCGGCGGTCATCTCTTGTCAATCCTCTCCGGACATCACACCTTGCACTTTCGCTGCAATCTTCCAAAGGAATGAAATCTTGCGGACACTGCTCTAGTAGCAAGCTAGCTATCTGCTATTATGATGAACAAAGCTAAGTCTTTACTTTTCGCTCACCTCCATAAGCACGCATATATATGTTCGCTGGGCTATTATCAAAGAACCATATGTCATGTATAATTTGATACTATCATAAACTATATAAGTTGATTACACCTGTATGCTTATTGGTATGTGTGTGCAGCTCACCTATTCACACGTAACCTGCCTTACACCTTACACATTTATGCATGCTAGGCATGTCTACTGGCCATGTGCCCTTACTTAGTCCATAGGACATATGCCCATAACTATCCAATTAATCATTTGCTGCATGCCTGGACACATCTCTCAACTGCACGCATGATTAGCATGCAGTATTACATGCACCCACTGTCAATACTACTAGGCTTTGTGTAAGTTAACTTATCACTGATGATTCATTGCAGCATTACATTCTCTTATGCTGGTGATATACATGCAAATATGTGCCTAATAAATAATCTAGGTTACCAGAAGTACCGGTTACTTAGAGCAAGTGCACCCTTAGTCAAGAAAAATGCAAAGTCGAGAAGTCAAGAATTCGACCAGTCAAGTTACTATTTACTGTCACTGGATATGGGTTTACACCCGTTGTTTTTCTTGCCCGGTCAACACTGTTCACCTTTCACTGTTCACAGTTTCTGTTCATTTTTATTGTTCATAGGATTTTTAAAAAACATTAAAAAATAAAATATATTTAATGATAATAATGAATATTTATGGATAATTAATGTTATAATTATGCAATTTACTTTTTTCAAAAATATTTTTCGGTGGACAAATTATGAAAATTGGTGTGCTTTTAATGTGGGCAATGTCTATGTTTTTTATGTCAATGTGATTTGAATTTGGCCTGTATTATATTTATTATGTGCTATGATTTTGAATATAAGGTGTGTGCTTTAATACGTGGAATTTCGAAATACAACTTTTATTTCATTAAATTGTCGCTTACATAAATGAAAAACTAGAAAAAAGTACAATACAATTACAAACATGCATAATAACCTAATTATTATCCTCATCCTCTCTAGAAATCCAATTTGTGTTTGAAGGCTTGGTGGAATCACCCGTAGAGAAAGGTGAAAATTGTGGTTGTGTAGGATATCCCCCGGGGTAAGGTGGTTGCGGATAGTATCCATCGGGGTAAGGGGGTTGTGGGAATCCACTAGGGTAAGAGGGTTGTGGGAATCCACCGGTTAAGGGAGGTTGTGGGAATCCACCGGGGCAAGGGGGTTGTAGGTATGCACCAGGGTAAGGAGGTCGTGGGTATGCACCGGGGTAAGGAGGTTGTGGATATGCACCACCAAAATTGGGTTGCGGATAGTATCCACCCATAGAAGGTGGCGTCTGCTCACCAAGATCTTCTTTGTCTGTAATCTTCTTTTGTTTTCTTGACGAATAACGCTTTTTATTTGGCGTCATTTTACTTGTATCCATCTCTATAATACGCTCTTCCATCTCTTTAATTCGATCTTGCCTTTCTTGAAATAGGAGTTGCTCTTTTCGCGTTTCGATTTGCAAGAGGATACATGCTCTTTTCTCTTCCTCTTGGAGACTTCGAGCGAATTCGTCATCGAGTTTTTTCATGCCCTTGGTTGCCTCTATTTGGTTGTTCGCTATACTCTCGAGACTGCTTGACAAAGGACTTTGATCTTTCGCTGCCTTCTTCGTATTGCTTCTTTCGCAACCTTCCTTCCTTGAGGCCTTACATTAGGATCTGTAGTTTCACGAGCAATTACCTCATCTACATCCAAGTCCAAGTTGATGGGGGAATTTTCAGCAATTGGTTGTGTGTGCTGGTGATGACTTCCTACATTTGATGTTCCTCCGGATATATAGCTAGAGATGTCATTAAATTGTGCAAAGCCCTCCACAACAGTGTAACTATCAAAGCTCTGAAAATTGTGTCTTTTGGCCTTCCCAGTTTTTCTCTTCATTCCGGCATGCCACAATTTTTGTGCTTCATCTTACTACGTAATTAAAAAAAAAATCATTACGTACAAATATAAAGGTCTTAATTTTAATAAGAAAGTATCTCACCGTTTTACAATAAAACTCAATAAGTACAAATATAAATATCGTGGTAATTACATCATTATTTATCAACTAATTATTTCAATTATAGCGAAAAAAAATTATTACAATTAAAACGATATTATAATTACTATATTATTTATCAAGACATATTTTATTATAATGTATCAACAAATTAAATGATTTATCAAAAAATATAAAAGTCATAATTTTAATAAGAAAGTATGTCACGCCCCGAATTTCGAATAATAAATTCAAATCCGAAACATGAATACAACTAAACAAATCACGTCCTAATTTTTTTCTCAAAACCAATATCTCATAAAACCATAACAAAAACCTCGTAGCAAACTATCTCTCGAGTCAATTATTACAATACTAACATAAATAAAATGTTCTGCTCACAAGAGTCTACAAAAACACCAAAATAGACCAAGTGCTGGTCTCAACCCTGCTGTCCTACACAGCTCGCTCACCACTCTGATTATCCTGACCTGCAGGATTATCCGCTACACCATTTGAATAGTGTACCGGGATTGCAACAACACAAAACCCGGTAAGCTTTCTGAAAGCTCGTGTGAGTAAATAAGAATGAACGGTTGATTTATTAGACCACAACTCATTTATCTCAAGTAAACATCCAACAATCTCAACAACCACAAGCAACATCAATCCAACACACATGAAACAACATGGAACACATTTCCACAATCACCAAATCACAACTCTCGCCACTTTGGCACCTAATCACAACTATCGCCACTTTGGCACCCACGTTAGAGCTCTAACTGCCTCGTTACCTCTGACACCTTGGCCCAGGGTCAAGTAACGGCATCTCCAGGTTACTCAGTAACCCGCGAACTTTGGACCATTTCATGTCCTCAGAACAATATATCCCCGTTATTATTTAACGGTCGAACTTTGGACCTCTCTGTCCTCAGAACACATACACTCCGGTTATCATTAACCAAAGATCCTTGGACCATTCGATCCTCGGAATCCTACGTTTCTCTACCTTCTATTCAACTCACAAAATCAACATGTTTATCACCAACATTTATCAAATATTAACAACATAATTAAAATCATATTATCAACATTATCAACAACATATTAACACGATTCCACCCCTCAAGGTCACACCATTCAATATATAATCACGTAAATATATATATACGTAACCATCCACACAGGAATGATCACTAATACCAACTATAGTTCACATGATACAAAATCAAGAAATTCATTTTTAATATACTTTAAAACACATTTCTTAAAAACCATTTTCTCACACTTAACAATAAATTGAGCAATTAAGGAAATTCGGTTCGTAAATGAACCAAGTGAGATTTACTCACCTCTAAACTCCCGCTGCGTCTTCTTACAGCCCAAAATACGATTCACAATCGTCCGCTAACAAATCCGTCAAATACCTAATCAAAACGATAATTAACTTAGCGTATAATTTCCAAAAACACACTTATATGAAGATCCCACGGTCGGATCTTCACCCGTGACCACACAAGGTCACCGGGACAGTCCTACGATCATTATATCAAAACTAGAATTCTATCGGACGGTCCAAACTTCATAAATCACAAATTGAGCGATCGAAATCAATCGAAATCGTAAAATTCATAACTAATTCATACGATATCCAAAATTCGCATGCTATATATCAAAATGATCGTATCGACATGTAGAATCTAAAAATGAGCAGAAACTACTCATGACACCCCCGGAGGTGACCGGAAAGGGCCGCCGGAGTTTAGGGCAGAGCCACCCCCGACCACCACCAATTGTGTCGGGGCCAAGCTCATCCCCTTCGTTTCATCATTTTGAGCAACTTTCATAACTAACACGAAGTGAGAAAATGAGTGGAAGTGGCCGAAACTTACCAAAAACAGTCCGGTTTGGCCGGAAAAACTGCAGAAACCGATATGCTCTCCGACGAGCGTGAAAACCTCCACTTCTGGTGCTGTCCTTTTTACTGCATGTTCTACTCCTCCATACGAGTTCAACGAGATAAAGAACTCGTAATTTGGTGGTCTAGAACTCGAGATATTCGCTTCGCACTCAAAACTGCCGAAAATGGAAAACCAGCTTTCCGCCGCTGCTACAAGCCGTGCCACGGCGCAAGGCTGCCTCTGGCAGCTGCACAAGGTCAAGGCGAAGCCGTGGGAGGTGGTTTGACGTCAAACGGTGGCCGGAGGAGCAAGAACTCAACCGGAGAAGTTTGGCTCTGTTTTTGCCTTTGGTTTGGTGCCGCGCGAGAGAGAGAGAGAAAAATCTAGGTTTCTGATTTTTTCCAGATTTTTCCCAAAAATGTTAACCTATATATATACAAAATCGAAAACTTCTAAATGTCATAACTTCTTCCTACAAACTCCGATTCTTGTGTTCCGCATATGCACGAACTCGTATCGACGAACTCTACGACTTTCATGAAAGAAGTTTCCTCAAATTCCTTACGTAAAAATATGACAATTTTAATAACCCTAAATAACGTTAAATTTCGATACTAAAATCATTCGAAACCAAATTTCTCAAATAACGACATTCGAATCACACTCACAACTCATAATTCATATAATTTGAGAAGTATTGAATTACGAAATATTTAACTGAAATTTCGGGTCTTTACAGTCTACCCTCCTTAAAGGAATTTCGTCCCGAAATTCAAGCAAACTCATCAACAAACAGTAGTGGGTACTTAGCCCTTATGTCAGACTCTAGCTCCCATGACGCATCACCCTCAACATGATGACTCCACAACACCTTAACCAACTCAACTTCCTTCCTACGAAGCCTCTTCGTGGACCTATCCAAGATACGAACAGGCTCAACAACGAAAGTCACATCCGGACTCACCTCGATCGTACTGTGATCAATCACATGAGACTCATCTCGAATGTACCTCCTAAGCATGGACACATGGAAAACATTGTGTACACCGGCCATGCTAATAGGTAAAGCAAGCCGATATGCCAATTCTCCGACCCTTTCCAAAATCTCAAAGGGTCCAACGTATCTCGGTGCCAATTTCCCCTTCCTGCCAAATCTCACCACACCTTTCATAGGTGAGACTTTCAAGAATACGTAATCACCCACCTCAAAGTCCAACGGTCTCCTTCTAAGGTCGGCATAACTCTTCTGTCTACTCTGTGCAGTACGGATCCTGTCTCGGATGGTAATAACCTTCTCTGTAGTCTCCCGAACAAGCGCAGGACCCAAGAGCTGTTTCTCTCCAACATCCGCCCAACAGATAGGAGTCCTACATGGCCTACCATAAAGTGCCTCATATGGGGCCATGCCAATACTAGAGTGATAGCTGTTGTTGTAGGCAAACTCTACCAATGGCAGATGATCCGCCCAACTTCCCTTGAAGTCCAAAACACATGCCCTAAGCATATCCTCCATCACCTGGTTCACCCTCTCTGTCTGCCCATCAGTCTGTGGATGAAATGCAGTGCTCATAGCCAAAGATGTTCCGAAAGCCTTATGGAATCTACGCCAAAATTCCGAAGTGAAACGAGCATCCCGATCAGAGACGATTGATACAGGCACGCCATGAAGCCTCACAATCTCATTAAGATACAACTTACACAAAGCATCACCTGAGTAAGTCCTTGCCACAGGAAGAAAGTGTGCTGACTTTGTCAATGGATCAACAATCACCCAAATAGAATCATAACTTTGTCTGGACCTAGGCAATCCAGTCACAAAGTCATGGAGATCTCTTCCCATTTCCATACTGGAATCGGCAAAGGTTTCAACATTCCCGCAGGCCTCTGATGCTCTGCCTTCACTTGCTGACATGTAAGGCACCTGGATACATACTCAGCCACATCCCTCTTCATCCCTATCCACCAAAACTGTCTTCGTAGGTCCATATACATCTTGGTACTCCCTGGGTGTACCGTATATCGAGATCGATGTGCTTCCCGCAGTACCTCCTCCTTGAGGTTATCACCGCCCGGGACATACAATTTCAATCGAAATCTCAATCCACCATCAGTTCCAACTGTCCACTCTGCTGGACCTTCCTCGTTGGCATCAAGGATAATCTCCGAAATCACCATTTGAGCGAACTCATCATGTGTCCGACTCTGAATGATCCTAGAAATCAAGGTCGGCTGTAAAGTGATACTACCGATAAAGATTCCCTGTCCTTCTCTTGTGGGTATAAGGTCAAACTCAGATACAGTCTCCAACATACGCCACTCCTGAACCATAAGTGACGCTATGATCCCTCGGGGTTTCCTGCTCAAAGCATCCGCCACTACGTTGGCCTTTCCGGGATGATACTCCAAGGTGAAATCATAGTCTTTGATGAGCTCCATCCATCTTCTCTGCCTCATGTTCAACTCCTTCTGGGAGAATAGATACTTCAAACTCTTATGATCAGAAAAGAGTTCGAACTTCTCACCATAAAGATAATGCCTCCAAATCTTCAAGGCAAATACCACCGCAGCCAGCTCTAGATCATGAGTGGGGTAGTTCCGCTCATGCACCTTCAACTGTCTAGAACCATATGCTACTACACCCCCATTCTGCATCAACACACAACCCAAACCCTGATGAGATGCATCACTGTAGATAACTAACCCACCGCCACTAGATGGGACAGTCAACACTGGAGCTGTAGTCAATGTAGTCTTCAGCTCACTAAAGGCCTTCTCACATTCATCTGTCCACACAAACTGAGTATCCTTCCTTGTTAACTTAGTCAAAGCCGAAGCTATACTAGAAAACCCCTCAATGAATCGCCTGTAGTATCCTGCCAAACCAAGGAAACTACGGATCTCTGTAACTGTCGTGGGGCGACTCCAACCCATCACCGCTTCAACCTTCGAAGGATCCACAGAAACTCCATCCTTCGAAACTACATGACCAAGGAACTTGATCTCCTTTTGGCAAAACTCGCACTTCTCAAACTTTGCATATAACTTTTCTCTTCTCAGAATTTGCAGCACAATCCTCAAATGCTTCACGTGCTCGTCAGACGACCTTGAATATATCAAGATGTCATCAACGAACACCACCACACACTTATCTAAGTAAAGACTGAATGTGCGGTTCATCAAGTCCATGAAAGCTGCAGGTGCATTAGTTAGACCAAAAGGCATGACAAGAAATTCATAATGCCCATACCTGGTCCTAAATGCCGTCTTAGAAATATCTTCATCCCTCACCCTCAACTGGTGATATCCAGATCTCAAATCAATTTTGGAGAACACCGTAGCCTCCCTAAGCTGATCGAACAAGTCATCAATCCTAGGCAAGGGGTACCTATTCTTGATGGTCACCTTGTTCAGCTGTCGATAATCCACACATAACCGAAGTGAATTATCCTTCTTCTTCACGAATAATACTGGTGCGCCCCAAGGAGATACACTTGCTTGTATGAACCCTTGTGCAAGTAATCCTTCAATTTGAACCTTCAACTCCTGAAGTTCAGCTGGAGCCATCCGATAAGGTGCTCTCGACACCGGTGCAGTACCTGGTATCACATCAATGGAGAAATCCATTACCCTTTTCGGAGGAAATCCTGGTATCTCCTGGAACACATCAGCATACTCTGCCACTACCGGAATCCCTGCAATTTCTGAAGTGCTATTCACTGATTCTATATGTGCCAAGATCCCTGCCCTCATGGCAACGTCAGATCTCAGGCATCGATAATGAAACACTGGTTGCCCAGGGGCATGAAAAGACACAATCATTCTAAAACAATCAATCACTGCATAGTTCGGACTCAACCAATCCAAACCTAAAATCACATCATACGTATGATCCGGAATCACAATCAAAGATGCAGTGAACTTCCTACCACTAATTGCAATAGGGCAATCATCACAAAACATGCTAAGCTCAAGAGATACGCAAAGAGGCGATGTAACACATAAAGGTCTAGTAAGCGGTATAGCAGTCAAACCCAAAACATCTACCACAGAACTAGATATGAACGAGTGGGAAGCACCCGTATCAAACAGTACTCTAGCAAGATAGTTATAAACGGATAAGGTACCTTCCACCCCGGTGCCTCTCTGGCCGATGGCAAATACTCTGGCTGGTGCTGAAGGTAAGGTTCTCTGCTGGTTACCCTGTCCTACAATCTGAGGTTGAGTACAGTCCCTGACAATATGTCCAGTCTGTCCGCATCGAAAACATGCTCTAGGCCTGAGTTTAGGGCAAGTCCTAGCAAGATGACCCAACTCATTACAGCTATAACACCTCATATTCTCTCACATTCATCTTCCCTTGAGTAAGCGAGAGAAATTGCCTCTCCAGCTGTTCCTTCACCGATGCTGGGAAGTATTTCTCCCTAAAGATCCTCACAAATCCATCCCAAGTCATGGTAGAAACATCAATAGTCCTCTGAGTGCAATTCCACCACACCCTAGCCTCATCTTTAAGCATGAAAGTGGCTAGCTTCCTCTTCTCGATCTCATCACAGACAATCAACTCAAAATAGGTCTGTAAATCCTCGATCCATTGATCAGCCACCATATAATCTGTGCCTCCCGCAAATTTAGTTGCTCCCAACCTATTAATGTCCCTCGCCAACACTAACAGACGAGCGGGATCATTAACCACAACCTCAGGTGGAACAGGTTGCTCCACAAACGGTGCCTCCACCTCTCCCTCATGCACTCCCACATGTGGAATCTCACCCCTACCTCGGCCTCTACCTCTACCTCTGGGTCTACCTCGACCCCTACCTCTGCCTCCCACAATATCCATTACTTAAGGAGCATAGCATACCTGGTTAATACATGTATACACTTAAATCAAAGCATAAGTAAATACAAGTCCATATTAACCAAGCTACTAACACAAAGAGGTTAATTCAACTCCTATTACGTCCTAACATTCTAGACAACTCCCAACAACCCCACATACCCAATGACATTGTTAATACCGAAGAGCACCCGATGGGGATCCGCTGCAGACGGGCCATCACTCGGAAGGTATTAACTTATCACTAAATATGTACCTTACGCTCTGATACCAAACTGTCACGCCCCGAATTTCGAATAATAAATTCAAATCCGAAACATGAATACAACTAAACAAATCACGTCCTAATTTTTTTCTCAAAACCAATATCTCATAAAACCATAACAAAAACCTCGTAGCAAACTATCTCTCGAGTCAATTATTACAATACTAACATAAATAAAATGTTCTGCTCACAAGAGTCTACAAAAACACCAAAATCGACCAAGTGCTGGTCTCAACCCTGCTGTCCTACACAGCTCGCTCACCACTCTGATTATCCTGACCTGCAGGATTATCCGCTACACCATTTGAATAGTGTACCGGGATTGCAACAACACAAAACCCGGTAAGCTTTCTGAAAGCTCGTGTGAGTAAATAAGAATGAACGGTTGATTTATTAGACCACAACTCATTTATCTCAAGTAAACATCCAACAATCTCAACAACCACAAGCAACATCAATCCAACACACATGAAACAACATGGAACACATTTCCACAATCACCAAATCACAACTCTCGCCACTTTGGCACCTAATCACAACTATCGCCACTTTGGCACCCACGTTAGAGCTCTAACTGCCTCGTTACCTCTGACACCTTGGCCCAGGGTCAAGTAACGGCATCTCCAGGTTACTCAGTAACCCGCGAACTTTGGACCATTTCATGTCCTCAGAACAATATATCCCCGTTATTATTTAACGGTCGAACTTTGGACCTCTCTGTCCTCAGAACACATACACTCCGGTTATCATTAACCAAAGATCCTTGGACCATTCGATCCTCGGAATCCTACGTTTCTCTACCTTCTATTCAACTCACAAAATCAACATGTTTATCACCAACATTTATCAAATATTAACAACATAATTAAAATCATATTATCAACGTTATCAACAACATATTAACACGATTCCACCCCTCAAGGTCACACCATTCAATATATAATCACGTAAATATATATATACGTAACCATCCACACAGGAATGATCACTAATACCAACTATAGTTCACATGATACAAAATCAAGAAATTCATTTTTAATATACTTTAAAACACATTTCTTAAAAACCATTTTCTCACACTTAACAATAAATTGAGCAATTAAGGAAATTCGGTTCGTAAATGAACCAAGTGAGATTTACTCACCTCTAAACTCCCGCTGCGTCTTCTTACAGCCCAAAATACGATTCACAATCGTCCGCTAACAAATCCGTCAAATATCTAATCAAAACGATAATTAACTTAGCGTATAATTTCCAAAAACACACTTATATGAAGATCCCACGGTCGGATCTTCACCCGTGACCACACAAGGTCACCGGGACAGTCCTACGATCATTATATCAAAACTAGAATTCTATCGGACGGTCCAAACTTCATAAATCACAAATTGAGCGATCGAAATCAATCGAAATCGTAAAATTCATAACTAATTCATACGATATCCAAAATTCGCATGCTATATATCAAAATGATCGTATCGACATGTAGAATCTAAAAATGAGCAGAAACTACTCATGACACCCCCGGAGGTGACCGGAAAGGGCCGCCGGAGTTTAGGGCAGAGCCACCCCCGACCACCACCAATTGTGTCGGGGCCAAGCTCATCCCCTTCGTTTCATCATTTTGAGCAACTTTCATAACTAACACGAAGTGAGAAAATGAGTGGAAGTGGCCGAAACTTACCAAAAACAGTCCGGTTTGGCCGGAAAAACTGCAGAAACCGATATGCTCTCCGACGAGCGTGAAAACCTCCACTTCTGGTGCTGTCCTTTTTACTGCATGTTCTACTCCTCCATACGAGTTCAACGAGATAAAGAACTCATAATTTGGTGGTCTAGAACTCGAGATATTCGCTTCGCACTCAAAACTGCCGAAAATGGAAAACCAGCTTTCCGCCGCTGCTACAAGCCGTGCCACGGCGCAAGGCTGCCTCTGGCAGCTGCACAAGGTCAAGGCGAAGCCGTGGGAGGTGGTTTGACGTCAAACGGTGGCCGGAGGAGCAAGAACTCAACCGGAGAAGTTTGGCTCTGTTTTTGCCTTTGGTTCGGTGCCGCGCGAGAGAGAGAGAGAAAAATCTAGGTTTCTGATTTTTTCCAGATTTTTCCCAAAAATGTTAACCTATATATATACAAAATCGAAAACTTCTAAATGTCATAACTTCTTCCTACAAACTCCGATTCTTGTGTTCCGCATATGCACGAACTCGTATCGACGAACTCTACGACTTTCATGAAAGAAGTTTCCTCAAATTCCTTACGTAAAAATATGACAATTTTAATAACCCTAAATAACGTTAAATTTCGATACTAAAATCATTCGAAACCAAATTTCTCAAATAACGACATTCGAATCACACTCACAACTCATAATTCATATAATTTGAGAAGTATTGAATTACGAAATATTTAACTGAAATTTCGGGTCTTTACAAAGTATCTCACCGTTTTACAATAAAACTCAATAAGTACAAATATAAATATCGTGGTAATTACATCATTATTTATCAATTAATTATTTTAATTATAGCGAAAAACAATTATTACAATTAAAACGATATTATAATTGCTACATTATTTATCATGTAATATTTTATTATAATGTATCAACAAATTAAATGATTTATCAAAAAATATTAAGGTCATAATTTTAATAAGAAAGTATCTCACCATTTTACAATAAAACTCAATAAGATCGTGGTAATTACATCATTATTTATCAACTAATTATTTTAATTATAGCGAAAAACAATTATTACAATTAAAACGATATTATAATTACTATATTATTTATCAAGACATATTTTATTATAATGTATCAACAAATTAAATGATTTATCAAAAAATATAAAGGTCATAATTTTAATAAGAATGTATCTCAACGTTTTACAATAAAACTCAATAAGTACAAATATAAATATTGTGGTAATTACATCATTATTTATCAACTAATTATTTTAATTATAGCGAAAAACAATTATTACAATTAAAACGATATCATAATTACTACATTATTTATCATGTAATATTTTACTATAATGTATCAACAAATTAAATTATTTATCAACAAATACATACCTCATCAACCGCATTCGAACCGCTTTTGTACCAATTTTTCGCTTGCCTTAATGCACAATGCCACTCATAAAGTTCAATCTTCAAATTTTTCCACCTTCCCTGCAAAGATTGGGCTGATCGGCTCTTGGGCCAATTTGCGTTAAAGTGTCGCTTCACGCGCAACCATCATTCATTTTTTTTCTGATTTGTGCCCACAGCTGGACATTGGCTTACAACTTTCCAAGACTTGCACAATTGAACATCTTCCTCATCTGTCCATCTCCTTTTATCTTGGGTATCTTCACTTTGATCTCCCTCTTGTCCGGCCATTGGACGTGTGTTTCCCCTTTGGTCGGTCATAGTGGATAATTAAAAATATGGATGATGAGAGCTATATGAACTCTAGTATTTTGGGTGTGAGATGTTAGAAAAAATTATAGGTATTTATAGAGAAATTTTTTGTATGATTTTTAGAATTTTTTACATATTTTTTTCTGCCCGTTTTCTTACCATTACCATTATTAGATCATATTAATTCCAAGCCGTTAGATCCATTTTTGATGTTGAATTGGTCGGCCCAGATTTCTTGACTGTTGGGTTCAATTCCCAAAGCAGCTAACGGCTATTTGCCACGTGGCCCATCCTGCAACACATTGTCGCTACGCGACAAAAAACCGAAGCTCCTCCTATCATTGGTCCGTGCTCTTCACGGCCTCTCTCTGGCGCGTCTACCTCTGCGCTGGCCCATGTGACGTCAGCCACGATCTTTAGCAGGCCGAGGTGGCAGCAGCCCAAGCCCGGGCAACCCAAAAGCCATGGGCTTTCCCTTTTTCTTGCCCTTGGTCAAACAAAGCCAAATATTGTCCAGGCAAAACAGGCCCGGTGGAGGGGAAAAAAGGAGCTTGCCCAGTCAAAATCAAGGATTGTTGAGGTGGTGCCCGGGCAAAAGAGCACCGGTGCACTTGCTCTTAGCCACTTAGCTACACATGCAAGTTTTTTTCTTATGGGAATTGCAGTTGTATGTCTAGGACTATTTAGTTTACACTATTTAGTTTACATGCTAGCTCAAGTAACCATGTATCAACTACAATCCCAAAATATGCTATTCACTTTTTTTTTTCGGCTTTATAGCTTATAAGCATGTGAGTAGCTAAAACATCTATACGCAAGCTTGCTCACTTAACTGACCTCATTGCCCTTCAAAAATGCTCGACATTGTGGCACTTATATGGCTAGTAAACTCACATAGCTACTGCATATATATACATATATCATTAATGCCATATGTTGTATATACTTCTCACATCATAATTGCACATTCAAAATGGCAGCGCCTCTTGGTCTAAACCAATCTAGCCATTGTAGTTCAATGTTTGTATTGATATATGTTTGCTCCAACGCCTAGTGCACACTTGATGACTTATTTTCATTGCCAATTCGAAATTCATGTTAGAAGCATACAATCAAACATGTCATCAAGTCCTACATCACTTATACACTTTGCTTAATATCTTTCAAAGTACATATACAAGATACTAGTGTTGATGTTACATACTCATGTACTAATCACCTATTTTGTTTCAAGGAGACACAATCACTGAGAACCGCTTCAATTAACTAGCCTTCTATTATGGTGCTTTACCGGAGCAATGGAACGTCATACTTGGACAACTCCAACATGATCTGGTACTTAAATTGATTCCAATTTCAACCTACTCCAAATCAGCATAAGATAAGTAACCATATCTCATTCTTCACGCTCTTGCATTTTAGAGCTATTGCCATGCCAATACCATGCTCTATACATTTCAATGATTTTGAAGCACGCCTACAATATATCACACTTGATATGCATTTACATGTCTTCATGATCCTTAGGCAGGTTTACAACATACAAAAATGTTATTAGCAACTTCGCTACAAGTACATGCTACACATACCATGCTTCTATTTAGTTGCAACTTAATTAAATAAACATGTGACAATCAAACAACCTATGCCATGTCTAGAAGCTGGTGACACTTATGACTTAATTAAACATGCTCGAATAAGCGACTTGCTGGGGTTACAACTCGCTTGGGTATCGAGCATGGCCACGACTTGCTTGGGTCACGCCCCACATACTCACACAGCGCCTACCCGCTTAACTACACCCAACTTGCTCGAATACAACATAACTCGCTCAAACACATCCAACATGCTTTAATTAAGTTCCAAGTTCACAATGCTTCATACTATTCCGGGAGCTACTCCTAAAAATTTTATTTGGACACCCATCACACTTGCAATTATCTAGTATGCATGTTACATGGCCATAAGATCCACATAAAACTACTTGCTATGCTTATTTTTGTTCATGCAATTAGCAACATTCTACATATACTTTATATGTAAACATATTGTCTAGCCTCCGGGCACCATATTTTGTAAAACTCTCCCTACGGGAAAAAGAGACCTAAACGGGTCTAGACTCCACGAGTCTATGGTCTACGACAAACTGCCAAGAGGTAAGGCAACGCCTCATATTGACAATGACCGTTACGCGACATTGCAGTCAAGCTTTTTTCCTCCGGGAAAGAGTAAAAGGACAGGTTAACATAGCCCACGGCAGCCATTGATCAGCAGTTAACCCCTGACGCTTAGGTATCAAAGATTAGGTTTGCTACCTAACGCCCACTGCTTATACGCAGCTCCCTTCATCAAACAAATTTTCCGACCATACGGAGGTCTATAACCAGGAGTTGGGGACTCATCGGAGGGCCTAGCAGGGGCCCATCCGAAAGGGCAAAAGCATTCGCTCCAACAAAATGCTAGATGGACGACGCACTCACCATTCGCTCCAACAAAATGCTAGATGGACGACGCACTCACACTCATTATGCTGAATATACACATAAAGCTACGCTTTGGTATCAACCTTGCAAGAAAACCCTCCTTGACTGGGGACTTCGGGGACTTGTACATACGACCCGAAATAATTAGCAACGGTTACGCTCATGCCTCAAGGAATCACCTTCGAGTTACCCGTTCATGCCTCATGGCATCTCCGAGCTCTAACGCTCTTGCCTTCTTGGCATCCCCGAGTTTTCACGCGCTTGCCTTCCCGGCATTCCCGAGTTTCACACTCGCATCTCCTCGCCATAATGCACATTACTGGAACATTGAATTCTTCTACCATTTGTCATTTGCCACAAATCGAATTCCGTTTCGCGTTCAATTAATACGAGCGGAAACCAAACTAGCATAAACGTTCACATTTGAGTTACAAACTCTCGTATTCACAGCACTCGTGCAACTTACGCCTCTCAGGTGTAACCTCTTCAACTCAACCTCATTCTTACTATGCTTACACAATCATGTGCATTATCAAGCTCATATGTCATAAACTGATCATACTCGGCGCCATTCACATATATACATCAACATGTATCACGCACCTCATACATTCGTATATGCCAATGCATATCAATACAACTCACATGAGTTGCCCAAAACAACAAGCATGCTACGTGCGCATGTTCTTATATTTGTTTTACAGGTTGAAGAGTCCCTTCTTGCTTACGGAGTTCGGGGACTTGTAGGGACTCGGCGTCGCCTGGACGTCACTTATGCTTGATGACATCATGTGTATCACTCCCCAACCAAGAAACTCCTCTTACTTGGGGACTTTGGGGACTTGTAGATACCTCCATTAATATGGAGAAATAACTACGTCACAAGCATATGTAACACCCTCTTTGGGGGGCCCACAAGCCATGGTGGGACCGAACCGCGATATGCATCCCGTAACTCGATGTCCAAACTACTCCATGGTAGTCGGAAGTGCGCAAGAACTTGCCGGAAAGCCAACTTCCCAATCATGACAACTTGCATCCACAACATGCTTTGAAGACTAAAAGTGGGACTCTTTGTCCCACATTAAAGAAAATGTAAAGGAGAGTGGCTCCCTTCCTTATAAAAGGGACCACTCTTCCCACTTAAACATACACTCCATTACAACTTACTTTTCTAATCAACTTGGGCCTCAAAGCCTGACACATATAGTCAAACATTTCAAGTGGACGTAGTCTCCCGCTGTGGCGGGAGATGAACCACTATACTTCTTGTGTGTTTCTCTCTCTCTCTCTTTCTCTAAACGTTAAATTAGAGTCACCAATTCTAAACATTAACAGTTATGTAATGAACATTGCTTGTCTTCCACCAAACTAAAATTGGGGATTCTAGCTCTAAAATTTAAGAATGTCATCCCCTAAATTTTACTTTAGAAATAACACATACTCAAGAGTTAACATACAATTCCTAAACATGAATTATAATCAATTCATACAAAATACAAGCATCTAATTATTAACAAAATCCATAAATAAGTTAAGGGGAGCAAAATTTGCACTCCCCAAATTGTTATATACACTCCCACTTTCTAAATTTAATAGATGTTGCTTCTTACAAACTCACTTCCATGTATATGCATGCAATCTCCTCTCTGGTGAAACAAGTTTTTCCTCCTCTGACTTTCTAGTTCACGGCTGGGGGAGGGGGGGGGTGTGGTGGAGCAATTTTGGTATGACCGGATGGTGGGGTTATGTCGAGTTAGTGCTTCTCCAGTGTGAGTGAGGTTGCACCCCAACTCCTGGGTCAAGTTTTGGGTCTCCGGTTCCATACCCATTTGCGGTCCAGCATTAATCTCTCTCTATCTCTTTTCCAGGCAAGCTGGCAGAGAATCCTGCAGCCTAATTACTCATATTCAACCGCATGTCCCTCTTTCGAAGCCAGAACCTGTTTCTCCATTGTCGGTCATGATGCCGGAGAGCATTATGAGGAAGAAGATGGTAGGGGCTCCTCTGACCTTAGTTTAGTATAGTAAGCAGGTGCAACTTGAGGTGAAGGTAGTAGCGGTAAGGTCAAAGGTGGTCCAGCTTTTTTTTGAGCCTGAATTAGCATTCAGGCTCTTAAGACTATCATTGAGGTGGTTCAGGTTTTCCAGGTTAATAGGGCAAAGGTGGGTAGGCCTCTGGGGTAGAAGAACAACCCCAAGCTTGCTAGACAATTGTATATGAATGGGGAAGCCAAGTCATGAAGGAGATGCGCTTTCAAGACTACTTCGAGAAGTAAGGAGTTGGGTGTAGCTAGCCTAAGCAAGGAGCTAGAGGTGCAGCCTGCAGTGGTGATGGTGGGGATCGAGAAGGCAAATTGTTGACCCAGATAGTGATGGTACCACTGCCCTCATGTAGGGTAACTTCTAGGTCATTGAATAAATTAGGTTTAGCGCTTTGTTCTAAGTCAAATTGTTCAATTCCAGGACTAAAAGTCAGCTCATGGATCATGGAGAGCTACAGGAAAAAAATTCACCGATGGCCGCCTCAAACCTGACCTTGTCCAAACCATCGCTCAACGGGATAAAATGTCGGAAAAGCAAAAAGTTTTCTTGTGAAACATCTAGAACTTAAATTTTCATAGTACAGTCTTAGGATCGTATATATGCAAGCTGAAGTGGCAGATACATGACACATATTTGTAGATGTTAGAATTGGATTCCATTTGAACTTACTTGGTCTAAAGCTTTGAATTAAATATCTCAAAGCTTTGAATTACTCGGATTCTATTGCCTTAACCTTCACGACGACCATCACCACCATAACCTTCATCACCACTTCCATAGCCACCAACTTCATCTTCATGACGAGCGACGCCACTACCACCACTGACGCCACTACCACCACTTCCGCCACCACTTTAATAGGACTGAGCCTCGTTGACGTTAATGTTGAGGTTATCAAGGTCCTGGCCGTTTATGCTTTCGATTGCATCCCTCATGGGCTTCTTGTTGCTAAATATGACAAATGCGAGTTTCCTGGACCTTTGAGGATCTTCGATTTGATGATATATCTAAAAGAGCCAATGCCCTTTTGAATGCAACGTAGTTGGTGGCCTAGGTGAGCCCTCCAATAAAGTAATGGAACTCAATCTCGTGCTATAGTCAGAAATGAAAACCTAGAAAAGATAAACAGAAAGTTTGAGAAGCTAAGATAGAAAATTGGGATTTGAGTTTATGGACTGGTTGATAGGATTGATGTTAAAGTTCTTTTTTTTTTCTTTTCTGGTTATATAATTCGGAGCTGGGGTTGAAGATGAAGAGGATCAGTGGGTATATTGGTAAGAAAGCAATTCGGTCGTTTCGTTTTGGTAGACTACAAGGGTAAAAGAGGAAGTGCAACACATAAAATCATCAAATATACTAAATTTAGAAAAGTGGGAGTGTAGATTACAATAAGGGGAGTGTAGATTTCACTCCCTTAAATTAAATCAAGCATCCATTATATTGTAAGGATAAAGCGTTTGAGGCCTCTGAGCTTTTCGGAGTGACCTTGGTCGAAACCCTATGTTTCGTACGTTGGTGGCGGCGAACTCGCGGTCCCCAGACCAAGCACCAGCAGGGCTCCAGTAAGAGGGAGGTGAGGTGACAAGAACGGTGACGGCGTAGGTGTGGTGAGCTACATTTGGTGACGAAGGTGTCGCTTGATCACGGTGAAGATTGGTCCAAGGTAGTCATGTCGGTTGAGGGGCTTTCAGACGTAGCTTAAAGGTCTCTTGATCAGTGCTTCTCAAAAGCTATCAACGGTGGTTCTGAGGCGGAGGCCGCAGTCAGGCTGTAGAGAAGCAAAGGGGACTTTTTTCAGGTTACGTCGGGAGCTTCTCTCCAGAGCATCAAGATGGTAGAAAGCCGAGGTCTTCCGCAGGAGGAATGATTGCGCGCTAACCCCTAGTGGCTACGATCTGATCGATATGAAGGAAGAGGGAAGGGAGATGGGTTATGGACCATGAGTCTCTATCTAGTTGGGATGCAGCTTTATAGCCTAGCTGGGCTAACCCCTTTTTTCTTTTGGGCCTGATTTGGTTTAGGCTGGTAAAGAATGGCAAGGCTTTTTTTTTTGCTTTGAATAATTGAGCTATTCTCACTTTTACCTGTACTGCCCTTAATCATGATGAGTGTCGATGTACACCATTGAAGGTCTTAGGCGTCAACGCTTGTCAAAGTGGTTGCTCTGATTTAGGGTTGGATAGTATACATGTGTTTAATTTTTTTTTCCATTTTTTCTTTTTTAGTTTGGTTTTGTTTTCTATTTTTTTGTAGTCTGCTCTGCATGCATCTGTAGTCTGATCTATGCATCTAGTTTGTAATATGAAGAATTTTGAATTCCTCTAGCTTGACCGAGAGAGGTTGTTATATTATGGAATCTGATTCATTTCCTCTAAAAAAAATTACAGAAAATTGTGTTGAATTTGAGCAAGTTAGACTTTCTGACAAAAAGACGAGATAGTTGATAGGAAAACAAAGTGTGATGTTTTTAATATGTATTTTCCCTCATTTGGCTAAGTTATTCTCTTAAAATTACTAACTCTAATATAGTTTCTGTTTTTAGGTACTTCAAGGACGGAAATGGAGAAAAGAGGTAAAAAAGATCAGAAATGAGAGTAAATGAAGGATAAGTCATTTTAGAAACTTTTCTCTTTCATTGTAGGGAATATTTTGTAAAGACCCGAAATTTCAGTTAAATATTTCGTAATTCAATATTTCTCAAATTATATGAATTATGAGTTGTGAGTGTGATTCGAATGTCGTTATTTGAGAAATTTGGTTTCGAATGATTTTAGTATCAAAATTTAACGTTATTTAGGGTTATTAAAATTGACTTATTTTTACGTAAGGAATTTGAGGAAACTTCTTTCATATGCGGAACACAAGAATCGGAGTTTGTAGGAAGAAGTTATGACATTTAGAAGTTTTCGATTTTGTATATATATAGGTTAACATTTCTGGAAAAAAATCTGGAAAAAATCAGAAAACCCTAGATTTTTTCTCTCTCTCTCTCCCGCACGGCACCGAACCGAAACCAAAAACATAGCCAAACTTCTCCAGCCGAGTTCTTACTCCTCCGGCCACCGTTTGACGCCAAACCACCTCCCACGGCTTCGCCTTGACCTTGTGCAGCTGCCAGAGGCAGCCTTGTGCCGTGGCACGGCTTGTAGCTGCGGCGGAAAGCTGGTTTTCCATTTTCGGCCATTTTGATTGCGAAGCGAATATCTCGAGTTCTAGACCACCAAATTTCGAGTTCTTTATCTCGTTGAACTCATATTGAGGAGTAGAACACGCAGTAAAAAGGACAGCACCTGAAGTGGAGGTTTTCACGCTCGTCGGAGCACATATCTGTTTCTGCAGTTTTTCCGACCAAACCGGACTGTTTTTGTTAAGTTTCGGCCACTTCCACTCATTTTCTCACTTCGTGTTAGTTATGAAAGTTGCTCAAAATGATGAAACGAAGGGGATGAGCTTGGCCCCGACACAATTGGTGGTGGTCGGCGGTGGCTCTGCCCTAAACTCCGGCGGCCCTTTCCGGCCACCTCCGGGGGTATCATGTGCAGTTTCTGCTCATTTTTAGATTCTACATGTCGATACGATCATTTTGATATATAGCATGTGAATTTTGGATATCGTATGAATTAGTTATGAATTTTACGATTTCGATTGATTTCGATCGCTCAATTTGTGATTTATGAAGTTTGGACCGTCCGATAGAATTCTAGTTTTGATATAATGATCGTAGGACTGTCCCGGTGACCTTGTGTGGTCACGGGTGAAGATCCGATCGTGGGATCTTCATATAAGTGTGTTTTTGAAATTATACGCTAAGTTAATTATCGTTTTGATTAGGTATTTGACGGATTTGTTAGCGGACGATTGTGAATCGTATTTTGGGCTGTAAGAAGACGCAGCGGGAGTTTAGAGGTGAGTAAATCTCACTTGGTTCATTTACGAACCGAATTTCCTTAATTGCTCAATTTATTGTTAAGTGTGAGAAAATGGTTTTTAAGAAATGTGTTTTAAAGTATATTAAAAATGAATTTCTTGATTTTGTATCATGTGAACTATAGTTGGTATTAGTGATCATTCCTGTGTGGATGGTTACGTATATATATATTTACGTTATTATATATTGAATGGTGTGACATTGAGGTGTGGAATTGTGTTAATATGTTGTTGATAATGTTGATAATATGATTTTAATTATGTTGTTAATATTTGATAAATGTTGGTGATAAGCATGTTGATTTTGTGAGTTGAATAGAAGGTAGAGAAACGTAGGATTCCGAGGATCGAATGGTCCAAGGATCTTTGGTTAATGATAACCGGAGTGTATGTGTTCTGAGGACAGGGAGGTCCAAAGTTCGACCGTTAAATAATAACGGTGATATATTGTTCTGAGGACATGAAATGGTCCAAAGTTCGCGGGTTACTGAGTAACTTGGAGGTGCCGTTACTTGACCCTGGGCCAAGGTGTCAGAGGTAACGAGGCAGTTAGAGCTCTAACGTGGGTGCCAAAGTGGCGATAGTTGTGATTAGGTGCCAAAGTGGCGAGAGTTGTGATTTGGTGATTGTGGAAATGTGTTCCATGTTGTTTCATGTGTGTTGGATTGATGTTGCTTGTGGTTGTTGAGATTGTTGGATGTTTACTTGAGATAAATGAGTTGTGGTCTAATAAATCAACCGTTCATTCTTATTTACTCACACGAGCTTTCAGAAAGCTTACCGGGTTTTGTGTTGTTGCAATCCCGGTACACTATTCAAATGGTGTAGCGGATAATCCTGCAGGTCAGGATAATCAGGGTGGTGAGCGAGCTGCGTAGGACAGCAGGGTTGAGACCAGCACTTGGTCTATTTTGGTGTGTTTTTTGTAGACTCTTGTGAGCAGAACATTTTATTTATGTTAGTATTGTAATAATTGACTCGAGAGATAGTTTGCTACGAGGTTTGTGTTATGGTTTATGAGATATTGGTTTTGAAAAAAAAAATTTAAGACGTGATTTGTTTAGTTGTATTCATGTTTCGGATTTGAATTTATTATTCGAAATTCGGGACGTGACATATTTCCTATTTTGTTTTAGGGAACTTTCTTTCTTCGAACTTCCCTATTTTTGATTTTCTTGTTTTAAAGAGAGAATTTAGGAGTCCATCCCATTGAAAACTCTTGAGTGATGAAATCAAGGAAACTTGAAGGATAAGAAGACTTACATAAATAAGGAGGAATTCAAGGAGTTTTCATTCACATAAATTCTTCTTATTTCGTGGAGATAAAAGGGGAGTGTTTATATTCAATATATGTCCTGATTATCTTATTTCCTATTGGTTATAGACTCTAATTAATTTGTGATTTTTCTTTATTATAGGAGTTAATTGTGTGCACAACTCTTGGAAGAAGAAATTAATGCAATTCAAAGGAGGGAAAGGTGGAGTCTGCCGTGCAAGATTCTAGGGAATTTAAGAGGATATACCATGTACTCCTTATGAAATAAAATCAGAAAATACTATAGAGGAATAAGGGATGTATCTGGTCACTATTCAAGGGAAATAGAAGGAGCATTGTATGATTAACTCTAGAGATATCCAAGAAATATACCGTCAGTCATTAAGGGGAAAAAAGATCAGAAAATTCAAGATTTGTCATGAGAAAATTAAGGAAACTTGGAGGATAATTCACTCTAGTTGAATGACTAAGATTGCATCACAAGAGAGGAGGATTCCTCTATAAATAGCAGCAATTCTTGACTCCAAAACCATCACTTCTTGATGCAAAATTCAGTTCATTAGCGAAGCTCTCTTCTCTCCAAAACCCTCTCCAAAAATTCAAAAAAAGCCTCTTGCCGTGATGAGCTTTAGGATTTTTTCAAGGCTGTTCTTGTTTTTGAAGGCCTAGCTGTGTGTTCTCTTGACTTCTCCAAGCTTCCTTGAAGATCAAAAAGTGTAATCCATTGCCCTTATTTCTGTTTTCGTACTCTTTAGTATTGAATTTCAGATTTCGATTATGAACTTTGTTATTGGAGTTGGATTTTTGTTAAGAATGAGTTTATGTTAGTAATTTTCAGATTCGTTTCTTTATGTTCATGAGTTGTTTATGATATCTTTACAATCTGATTTTGTGCCATCCTTTTATATCTTTAAGCATATGATTTTGGTTGAACAATGATATTAATTTGCAGGTTAATAAAGCCAAATTTGTGTTCTAATTCACCTAATTGTTTTAGGGCAGAAATTAAAGTGGTAAAGACCATGTACAATGGTCGAGATTATATGCTACATGTTTCGTGCGTTTGTAACTTTTTCTTTTTATGGATGCATACATGTTTGAATTCAGAATTCTAATTGCAATTAATGATTCATATTTAATGTTCACAGATGCTCTTCAGTATTAACAAAATATTTTATATGAAATATTTAAGTTATGGACTTTTCCTAACTTAGGAGATTAAAACGAAGAATTAACGTAATACTTGATCTCTTCAGACTTGCACTTCGAACTCATTTATGATATTTAGTGTTGGCATGATTTTAGGTTATATAAATTGAAACAACTCGTTGCATATTGATATGGTTTGAAAATTCTGATTTGAGTGTGAAGAAGTCAATCATATGTATATAATTATCTCTTTGTTTCATTTTGTAGGAACTTAGAAACCAAAAGTTGATTTCCCCCTCTTTGTTTCATATGTATATATTTGTTGATACTTACTTTAATAATTACTAATTTAAATTTACTCATCTTTACAGGAGTACCCTCAATCCCTGGTTAGAACAATCTATACTTGCTTATATTTAACGAATGACAACAAGATTTTAAATTAAGTGCCTATTTCGGCACCGTCAATAGTTGATGATCATCATGGCCAATATCACTTAATGAGCATACCTATAACTCCCATATAGTGGTCTACGAAGCTCCTAAAAATCATAAGAGAGAAAAAAAAAAAAAACACTCACAATGCAACTTAATTAATTAAGTGATTAATTACTTGATTAATCAAGCTATCGTGCAGCCAGGCATGTGCAACATTTTTTTTGTTTTTGGTAAACTCATGCATGTGCAATCCTTTGGCTCCTCTTCTGTTCCCATTGCTGAAGAGAGCGCTCTAAGAGACGGCCTATATTACACCTTTCTTCTCAAGTACAAGAAAATCATTGTTGAAGGGGACTCAACGTTGACCATAGATGCTGCCAGAAATAAGTGTACCATACCTTGGCGGCTCAGAACCCTCTTTAAAGACATCAGATTCCTTTCCAGTCAATTCGAGGAGGTTTCCTTCATCCACATTCCCCGCGAAGCCAACTTCGCTGATGCAGTTACTAATCATGCCCATTCTTCTCCAACCCCGACGACGTGGAAGCAAAAACTGTAGCTCTCCGCTCTGTCTATTTTTAATTTTGATTTTTTTAGTTCTAGTTGCAGTAGGGGCTTCGCTTTGTAACCTTTCTTTCTCTCCTCAAAAAAATAAAATAAAATAAAACCTTAGTTATCATTTATTTTTCATTTTTTTCCTCTCTGATCACAAACCATGCACGCAACAAAATTTCGGCTGAAGGTGCAGCCACCTTATCTTTTTGACCTCACCCTTTTGATTTATCTCTCTTTAAAAACTGTAGGGAGGAGACCACAATTATCCTTTTTTATTTAACGCCGCCTCACAATATATAGGGCCTTTGTAGTGAGGAATTTTTTTTTATTTTTTGTCTTTTCTAGGGATAGGGTATTAAACCAACTTTTCGATTATATTTTAGCATATTCACCTTTCAGCTTTTAGGTCATAATGTATATATCACTTTTAAAAATTTTCAGCCAAATTAATTACCGTTAAGGCTTTCAAAACAGCGGCTTAAGATTATAATTATGAACAGTTCAAGTTTGACAGGTTTGGTTCGTTCATTGATTTAATCTAGTTTGATACTTTAAGATCACCGATTTTGCTGAAAATTTAGAAGATGCAACATACGACTCTGACCTGAAATCACAGCACACCATGTGGAAGCTTTTCTGACCAAGACCAAGACCAAGCAACTCAAATTGAACATCCAATGCAGCCTGCGATTACTCATAAAAATTACAAAACACAAAAAAAAAAAAAAAAATCCAAGCCCGCTGACATAAAATTAGAGAAGTCATTGAGATTGATCACAAAACAAACCAAAGTAAATTAGGAAAAGTACAATATTAAGCACGAAATGTTCAGAATATTCAATTCTTTGGCTGTTCATAATATTAAGCATTGATTTAATCTAGTTCGATACCTTAATAATCATCAATTTGGCTGAAAATTTGCAGAGATGATTTACTCATATATACCTAAAAACTAAACGGTCAGATGTGAATATGTGATAGAAAAATAGGTCTAATGAGCTATCCCTTATAAGGCAAAATAGTCAAATTACCCTCTAACTTTTCTCATGACCGTCGATTTACCCCCTGGCATTTCAATTTTGATTATTTACACCCTCACTTTTCTAAATGTTGCCAATTTACACACTATAGTTAAATTTTAGACTTTGCATCCAATTTCTCCGTTAATTTGGTTTGCATGTGAGGGGCCTTTTCATCTCCGCAATTGTCACCAAAAAAAAAAATTTCAAGAAAAAAAATACAAAATTAATGTGTTAAAAAATAAAATAAAAAATATGTTATTCGTCTCCCACAACTGTATTTTTTTCCTCATCCTATCATCTTCTTCTTTATCTATCTCTTAAATATCTTCTTCTCAGCATGACCTCTTCCTCTATGTTCCTTTTATCGAGATCAATATAACACAATTCCAACTTGAATCAATCAAGATGACCTTTACATGCTTGCTGTAATTTTAATTTTCATATTCTATACATAAAATATTTTAGTTTGTTCGATGGCTTCTCAATCTTATACACAATACAAACCCCTCCAACTGGAAACTTAGAAGATCAAATTCTCATAAATGACCAGTCCGACCTTCAAAGAAAAAGAAAACCTGAAACCTAAATGATCAAAGACTGTTTCTCCTTCAGTGATATGGTCATCCAATCATTTGATTTGACTAGCAAATATTAATTAAGCGATTAGTTGCAAGCTAACGACCAATTTTGAAATAAAGGGAGTGAAGAAGAAGAAGAGATGGACAAGGAAGAAGCGACAAAGGGCAAGCTTTTTTTTTTTTTTTTTCCCTTTTTTAAAGAAGAACAGTTTTATATATTTTTTTAATTTCTTTGGGGATATGTTGGTTTGTTTAATTTTTTTTTTGTGATAGTTGAAAAGACGAAAAAGCCCCTCATGTGCTAACCAAATTAACGGAAAATTGGATGGAAATCTAAAAAATAACGATAGGATGTAAATCGACAACAATTAGAAAAGTGAGGGTATAGATAATCAAAATTGAAATGTCAGGGGATAATTTGGCTATTTTGCCCCCTTAAAATGACTAACAAAAGGAGAACGATGATGATGATAATAATAATAATAAAAAAAAATTATTTCATCAAATTTGATTAAAGCTACACAACCCTATCCCCAACAAAGGGATTATTCACTAATCATAATCATCAACATCAAAATTATAAAATTCAAAGAGAAAAGAGTAGAGAAGTGTATGTAAAAACAACAAGAATCACAGTTAGCGAGGAAGGTAGCATGACTGGCCTTAAATTAGAACTCTCACAATTACCTAAATCTTAAATCTTATAGAGGTTAAAATTCTTAATGACTCCTTGCAGTTTTATGTGAATATTTCTTAAAATCTAAATATAAAAAGATAGAAATTTAAAGGAGAGGGAGAGGGCAGTAACACTCCCCCTGATTATTGCTACTATTGCGGCGTTAAATAAAAAAGTAAAAAAACTATAAAAAAAAAGGGTCGCCTCCCTATAGTTTTTAAAGAGAGATAAATCGAAGGGGTGAGGTCAAAAGGATAAAGTGGGTTGGAGTGATAGTCCCACCCGACCACCATTTTTGTAATAAAAAAAAAAGATAAAGTGGGTTGCACGTGCCGTGGCTGCACCTTCAGCCGAAATTTTGTCGCATGCTATGGTTTGTTTATCAGAGAGGAAAAGAATGAAAAATGAATGATAATTAAGGTTGCACGTGCATGACTTTCAAAAAAAAAAAAAAAAGCAAAGGTGGCACATGCCTGGCTGCACGATAGCTTGATTAATCAAGTTGCATTGTAAGTTTTTTTTTTTTTTTTTATGCTTTCTCTCTTATGATTTTTAGGAGCTTCGTAGACCACTATATGGGAGTTATAGGCATGCTCATTTGGTGATATTGTCCATGATGATCATCGACTATTTTGTTTTTTTTTTTCAGAAATGCTAATTTACTTAAATTTCACATAATTTTCTTTAAATTTCTATGACTCTATTTATTTTCTACAAATGAAAAAAAAGTGGATCAATCACATATTATTTGCTGGAGGATTAGTTTATTTTTAGTGTTCAAGATACAAATATAAGCATAGAAATACATGTAATTAAACAGAAAACACTATTTCACTAACTATCTATTCCAATAACTATTTTCAATAGGGCGTATGATACCCTCAAAGTTAGGGTTATAATGTTAATGTAAAAAATTGATATTTTACAACTCACATTGTGTTGTAGCTACCATTTTACGGCATACATGTAACGTCCCGAATCTATATTTACCCGTTTACTAGTTATTTGGAGGGTAAACGACAACTATTTTCACTCTTTACTTGTATCTTGAATTCTTTTCATTCTTTAGATTACTCTGATAATCTGTGGGACAACTGTTGTAAAGTTTGGGGAATTACTTTTGTGTATTGGAACATGTTGTATTTCATATTTCAGTTACTTATTGTGGAGCTGTTGTGTTTTGGGGAGCAGGGTGGCTCCAGAAGAATAAGGATGGTTTATTAGAAGTGTGAATGTATTTCTACAGGTTTCGGGTAATCCATTTTAGGGGTGATTCTGTTGAATTTTTCGTAGAGTTATTCCTAAGGTGGGCCCCACAGAGCCACCTGGGATTTCAGGGTGAAATTCAGGGCGGGTCCTATCAACTTGGTATCAGAGCATTAGGTTGTTAGGTTCTGTAGACTCCTTTCTTCCCTACTACTTTATATGCTTAGTGGCTCCTAGTACCGCTCGAGTGATGGCCCGACCACGGCGGATCCCCATCATATACTCTTCGGTGCTAATGTGCTCAGTATTCATGTAAAGTAGATCGGTTAATGTCCAAATCCTTGAACTTTGTTATCCTTCTCTTCTTCAGGTGCTATGCCTCCTAGACGCAGAAACCGCAGGGAGACTCCTCCCACTGCAGGAGATGGGAATGCTCCTGAAGGACTGGCAAACGCCTTGGGAAGTATTTTCCAGCTGCTGGCTGCAGCACTTCCCAGCTCTAGAACTGATTTTACCATGGAGCGAGCAAGGAGACATGGAGCGTATAGTTTCTCCCCATGCTCCTGACGTTATAGACACTCAGAATTGATTGAACAAAATGGAGAGAGTTTTTACTCAGATAAATTGTCCGGAGGACCGGAAAGTGGGCTTGGCTGTAGACTTTCTTGATGGTGTTGCTTTTGATTGGTGGGACCTGACGAACAAGGAACCATGGAATGCTGGCCCAATGACTTGGGAACAATTCAAAGTATACTTTAATAGGTGGTATTTTGGCACAACCATTTATGATAGGATCAAGAATGAGTTCTTGCATCTAGAGAAAGAAGACAAGACAGTGTCAGAGTTTGAACAGCGATTCACCCAGCTATCCCAGTTTATGCCAGACTTGGTAAGCACTGAGGAGGAACATATTTCTAGGTTATTGAGGGACTAAGGTGTGATTACCGCCTGCAATTGGCGGATGTACCGTTTTACACTTATCATCAGGTGGTTATAGGGGTCATCATGGGCCGGACTAGGGCCGGCCCTACCCTAAATTTTAGGGCTTAGGGTCGGGCCGGGCCGGGCCTAGTCAAAGTCAACAAAATTTAGGGCCGGGTAGGGTCGGGCCGAGACTTAAATATGCTAACCCTTACCCGCCCGAAAAGCCCGATCTGTTAGGGCCGAAAGGGCCGGGTCGGGCCGGCCCTCAAATAAGGCCAAATAGGGCCGAAAAGGGCCTTATTTTGTTTAACAAAAAAAAAAAACATTATTTTTTTCTTCTCAAAATATGGTTTAATGGTATATATTGGTGATAAAAGTCTCATTGTTTTTTATTGAACATATTTTATATTCATATAATACTTGTAACTTATAACATTTATTAATATTACTTAAGGTGGTTATATTCAATTAACTATCTATATAAATCTCCCAATATTAATCGTTGTGTAACAAAGAAAATAGAAATTAAAGAAAACAAAACTTATGAAATCAATTACAAAGAAAGAGATAAATTACATATTATAGAAAAAAGAGAAACGTAATTAAAAAATAGAAAAAATAGAAAAAATATAAAAAATTATGATTTATTCGGGCGGACCAAAAATTTCAAAATGGAAATTGATCAATCTGACAATGCTCATGGAGGGTAACAAGCCTAATAAACTAGTTATACTACATTACAAGGCATATAAGGATTATGTGTGATCCAAAAATTTTGAAATGAAAATCGACCAATCTGAAAATTTTCATATGTTTATACAACATTGATAGGTATTGTGTAAAGAAATTAGGCCGATCTGTCATGAATAAGGCGTCCAACGTAGCGGTCAACGCTTTGCACAAGCAAACTTCCCTAAGGGGAGCGGCACCATGCGCGGACAAACGTTGCGAAATTTTGACATCCGTAAGTATACCCCCTACTCATGAGAGTGTGGGAGCTGAAAGATCGAAAAAAAGTGAATTGCCAAGGACCTGTTAAGAGCATATTTGTTTTATGTTCTATTTAGGGTATTGAGTTGACCGGGTAAATCGAGGTCCAACCGAAGACGGAAATTGCTGAAATTTCTACCACTAACATATATTCATATGAAAACAACATCCAGCGGTTCATTTTAAAAAATTCCATTTCGTCCCCCATTTTGCTCATGGAGGGTAACAAGCCTAATAAACTAGTTATACTACATTACAAGACATATAAGGATTATGTGCAATCCAAAAATTTTGAAATGAAAATCGACCAATCTGAAAATTCTCATATGTTTATACAACATTGATAGGTATTTTGTAAAGAAATTAAGGCTGATCTGCCGTGAATAAGGCGTCCAACGTAGAGATCAACGCTTTGCACAAGCAAACTTCCCTAAGGGGAGCGGCACCATGCGCGGACAAACGTTGCGGAATTTTGACATCCGTAAGTAGACCCCCTGCCCATGAGAGTGTGGGAGCTGAAAGATCGAAAAAAGTGAATTGCCAAGGACCGGTTGAGAGCATATTTGTTTTATGTTCTATTTAGGGTATTGAGTTGACCGGGTAGATCGAGGTCCAACCGAAGGCGGAAATTGCTGAAATTTCTACCACTAACATATATTCGTATGAAAACAACATCCAGCGGTTCATTTTAAAAAATTCCATTCCGTCCCCCATTTTGCTCATAGAGGGTAACAAGCCTAATAAACTAGTTATACTACATTACAAGACATATAAGGATTATGTGCAATCCAAAAATTTTGAAATGAAAATCGACCAATCTGAAAATTCTCATATGTTTATACAACATTGATAGGTATTTTGTAAAGAAATTAGGCTGATATGCCGTGAATAAGGCGTCCAACGTAGCGGTCAACGCTTTGCATAAGCAAACTTCCCTAAGGGGAGCGGCACCATGCGCGGACAAACGTTGCGGAATTTTGACATCCGTAAGTAGACCCCCTGCCCATGAGAGTGTGGGAGCTGAAAGATCGAAAAAAGTGAATTGCCAAGGACCGGTTGAGAGCATATTTGTTTTATGTTCTATTTAGGGTATTGAGTTGACCGGGTAGATCGAGGTCCAACCGAAGGCGGAAATTGCTGAAATTTCTACCACTAACATATATTCATATGAAAACAACATCCAACGGTTCATTTTAAAAAATTCCATTTCGTCCCCCATTTTGCTCATGGAAGGTAACCTCAATCATTTAAATGCAATGTATAAGTTATACAACTTTAGGAGGTAAATTGGTATAGACCAACATATTTGTAATTAAATTTGAAATTTTTATCTTATATCTACGCATATCCATTGATGAAATATTTAAAAATGTGATGTAAAAAAATAGCACGTTTTGCGATTGTCACGCCATCGGTCAACCAAGAAAACATACAAGTGAATATGGTTGACCAATCCGATCGGGTTCGAAACTATGGTGAAATTGACTACATTTTTAACCACACGCATAATTTATTGTAATAATCACATCCAACGGTTGATTTTCTCATTTTCTTTGAATTGATAGAGGTTGCTCTTTAGAGTGTATGATATATAAATATAGATTTATAAAAAAATTAGTGTCCATTCTCTTTGGAGTGTATGATATAAAAATTAGATTTACATAAATTAATTGGGTTCAAATGTTCAATCTAATACCCATTCTCTAAAATAACATATTTCTTATTTCTTTTTATGTAAATATGTAATATAGAAAAATAATAAAAATAAAATATAAATTTTAGGGCCGGGCCGGGCCGGGCTTGGCCCTTTCGGGCTCAATCGGGCCGGGCCGTAGGGTAGGGCCGGGTTTCATTTGCATGACCCTTACCCTACCTTATTTGAGAAAGGATCGGGCCGGCCGGCCCTAATGGAAGGGCCGGGCCGGGCTTCGACCCTACGGGCCGGGCGGGCTTAGGGCCCAAGGGCCATATGATGAGGTCTAGGTGGTTAATGCTTCTTTGAGACTCGAGACTATGTTTTTGTCTGGTGTTTGACCTTGAGATGCGGGTGGCCCCAGCCAGGGTCCATCCAACAGAGCTACTTCCACTTATGGTTCAGGATCTTCTGGAGGTAGTAGACGTGTCAGTTCGGATTCGACCAATCAGATTTTGGAGGACTTCATATGGGAGGTGGTCGGTCTGAGTGGCAGTTCAGTGATGGCACTAGTCAGCGTAGTGGTACCTCAGAGAGATTTCATACTTGGAGAGATCGTCCCTAGCGTCAGACGAGGGATGTGATGTGCTATCAGTGTGGACATTAGGGTCATTATAGGAGACATCGCCCTACATTGACTCAGGGTGTTACTCTAGACATCAATCAGGGTTCTAGTTACGCATCAGGAGGTTCATCTAGCAACACTCACACTAGTTCTGCCAGGTGCGGCACTCACACTAGTTCTGCCAGGGGTGGCACTCACACTAGTTCTGCCAGGGGCGGCACTCAATGAGGTAGTGGTCGCCGTGGACGGCCAACGACTCAGACGAGACTTCATGCCACGTTTCAGCGAGAGGATCACATTCCTCTAGATACTCCCGACGGTAAGATATTCTTTCCCTTGAGTTATTTTTCTTATATTGTTTCACAGGAGGACGCGTATTCAATACAGTAGGTTTAGTAAAGCCTTTAGTCATTCGTGTGAATTTCGAGGGCGAAATTTTTAAAGAGGGGAGATTATAACGTTCCGAACCTACATTTACTCGTTTACTAGTCATTTGAATGGTAAATGACAATTGCTTTCACTATTTACTTGTATCTTGAACTCTTTTCCTTCTTTAGATTGCTCTGATAACCTGTGGGACAACTGTTGTAAAGTTTGGGGAATTACTTTTGTGTATTGGAACATGTTGTATTTCTGATTTCAGTTACTTATTGTGGAGTTGTTGTGTCTTGGGAAGCAGGGTGGCTCCAGAAGAATAAGGATGGTTTATTAGATGTGAAAATGTATTTCTACATGTTTTGGGTAGTCCATTTTATGAGTGACTCTACGGAATTTTCTGTAGAGTTATTCTTAAGGTGGGCCCCACAGAGCTACCTCCGATTTCAAGGTGAAATTCATGGCGGATCCCGTCAATACAAATGCGCGTCATAAATGAACATGTCTTAAAGGACTAATATCTCTCTCGGGGTGCTTAATGTGAGCAGTATTTGAGTCACGCATTTGTTGTAAATGAGTGAAATATGCGTTGTAAATGAACAAGGTTGCATGTTGTAAAAAGGTGATGCATTTACGGCACGCACTTTATGCATTTTGTAAATAGGGTTTTATAAAACTGATGCAAAAGTAAAAATTCTACAATTTATATTAGTCTATGTATTGCATATTTTTTGAATTAGCCTGAGGGCAATAATATCATTCATCTTTAGTCAGAATAGGCCGTTACATACCTTTCCGCTGCCATCTATAGACAGATAAGAAGATAGTGGTAATACTCACAGTGATACATAGACAATAGACCTATTCATTACACATGTGATTGCCATTATGCATACAAGCCTTCCCTCATATTGTGTGAAAAATAAATATGTTATTGAATGATATTTCTATAGGCTTGTTTAAAAAAATTCCTTAAACTCTGAAAACTCGTCTGGTTGATTCTCTAAAATAAGAATAAGCCCGTATATATTTAGGATAAATATCTGGATAGAATTCTAAACCTTGTTGACTATGCGAGAGTTCCCAATAACATAGCAGCATATGTGACTCATTAATTTTTGGAAAATATAGCCAAGCTGATAAAGCAAGAGGAGAAAACTCTTACAAATATATTCATTCGTCAAAATCTCAGTCTCACAATGAAGGATAAAATACTACTTACTCCTTATACTTATAGAGGATTAACGTTTCGGTCCCTGACATTTCAATTTCACCTAGAAACTCCCTAAACTCTCCAATTTCACTCAATCCGTCATTGCCGTTAACCTTCCATCAGAATCAGAGTTAAATCGCTGACGTGACATTCATTCCGCGCTAAAAAATCTATAATACCCTCACTTACTATTTTTTGGTAATTATTTTTTCTCACTTTTTCTTTTTTATTTTTTCTTTTTACCTCTTCGTCTTCCACATCTCTCTCCTCCTCTGTTATCTCCGTCTCTTCTTCGACAAACAAAGACTGCTCAAAACTGCTCCGTCCCAGCAAGCCTAGCGACGAATCCAACTCCGGCAAAGATTGCTCCTTTGTTGACGAATGTCCCGAGACGATTCAGCAACCCAAAAGAGCCATGTCTTGATCTTCATCCATTCATAAACATACCCAGAAATCCTACTCTCGATCTAGGAAAATCAACTTAACAACAACTATAGCTCAAATATTTCTAAATTGCAAACAGAAATCAGCGAAACACAAACATCACACTACGAAGTCGAAATTCTCGAAACAATTACCATGGATCTTATCTGCAGAATCAACTCCCTGACGTAACTTTATAATTTCTCTACGCTCAGAATCACCCCAATAAGCTTCACAACCTTCCCTGCATCCAAAATACATGGCCTTTCGCAACCCACCAATTCGCCTCTCTTCAACAGCAATCCTCCATCATCCCCACCACCAAGGAGGTTCAATCCAATTTCTCTAGCCTTCTATTCAAATTGCCTCAGCTTCACCCTTAGCCTGCCGGACACCGACCCCAAATGCTTTTCTAAGATCTTCTGGAGTGCCTTGAAATACTCCTCTGCTGCTCCACTCATGTAACTCATCCAAAGACTCCTCTCTCTCTCTCTCTTCCTTCCATCGATTTTTCGAGTAGAGCCAAATACCCACGACGACCGTATGGGTCAGGGTGTTGTTTTGTGGCGACTCTAGCGCCGCCGCCGGTATCTAAGACTGAACCGCCACTGTCATCGTTATCCGACCGTTCGCCCTCGGCGACGCCAGAGATCCACTCCCCTCCAACACCGGTGAATGCTTCTCGTCGTCCTCTTCCATCGATTTGAAAGAAAAGGCTGAGATCTGAGAACCGAATTGAAAATCGGGTTTATTTCAGAGGGAAGAAGATTGGAATAAAGCTAGAGTTTTGGTGACTAACTTACAGACGGAAGGGGTTGCAGGTTTAGACATAGAAGCCAGAGAGGTCGCAGGTTTAGACATAGAAGCCAGAGAGAGAGAGATAGAAAAAGAGAAAAAAGAAAAGAGAAACTAAGAAAGAGAGAAAAAAAAATATTTTCTCAGTGGGGGTAAAATAGATATTTTGGTGTTAAAATAATGTCACGTCAAAAAACTAACGAATTTTTTGATGGAAAGTCGACGGTAAGAACGAATTAGGTGAAATAAGAGAGTTTATGGAGTTTATATGTGAAATTGAAATATCAGAGACTGAAACGTCGACCCCCTATAAGTATAGGGAGTAAACAATATTTTGTCCTACAATGAAACAGAAGGGTTTAAATAACTGACATCCTGATATAAGCATAATTATGTGATGTTTATAACATTAATCTCGATACTTTCTTTGTTAGTTTAGTGTATTTTATAGTTATTTACTTTGTTATCTGTTTTGTAAGTATTTTGGAGCAAAGAATGAGAAAAGAAGCAAAAGAGGGATTGAAAGGGGAAATCGGCAAATCTTCCAGTTGTAGATCAATCAACTACGACATGCACTGAGACTATCTCAAGACGAACTAGATGTTGATCTTTATATTGATGGAAAGTCTCGAATAACTAGTTTCCAGAACTTTTAACGGTTGTCAATATCATTTTCTAAAAGAAGTTATGGCTGATTTAGTACAAAAAAATCAGAATGCGCGTGAATCTAAGGTTAGACAAGAATCTATGTTTCGAAGCTCAAATCACACCGAGAAGCCCAAAGGTGAGTTTATGCTTCATATTTTAACTTACTATGTATAAATGGCATGATGTGAATGGTTGGAATGAGTCATCAAGTTCAAGAGTCAATAGAAAAAATTCCACCTAAGCACGCTACCCTAATGCTTTTAGGTTTTGGATTTACTACACAACAAGAAAGATGAAGGCAATAACCTCTAAGCATATAAAAGGAGATCCATATGCAGCAGCTTTGTATCGCTCTCTTCCTCCCCTTCTTTATTTTTTTTGTTTTGTTTCTTCTATGTTTAACTAGGTTTCTATCAGTTAGGGGGCTATTTGAAGCCCCTAAACATGAATTACAAAATTATTTGACATTTGATTTTATTTTGCTTTAATTCAAGATGAGACTTAGTTTAATACTTTTCCATTGATGATGTTTGCTTGTATGCTTTGAGCGCACGCTTAATATGCATATTAGGATTCTACAGCTTTGATTGTTTGATGCCTGTGTCAATAGTTGGACTACTCAAACCTTCTAGAGAAACAATTGTTAGTTTTTACTATCAAGTAAACTAAGTCCTAGATATAGCAAGGTGCTACGTTTATTGTGATGCCTCATGATGTCTCAAACCCTTGTAGACCTTAATGATCTATTCTTGTTAAATCTAATAAGCATACCCTTCTTGCCTAGTGTCTGAAGTAAGAAAGGATAATAGGTTGTGTTCAAGCATAATGAGCCAACCTAAGCATCTTCATCTAGATTAATTGAATTAGGATTGAACAAAATCATCTTATGTGTAATTGTCAGGGGTGGATGCATCTTGCTTAGCTAGCTTTAGTCTCATTGTTTTGTAAAACCAAATCAAATAATCTGTTTTCGTCACTTTCTGTCCTCTCTCTTTTCGTATTTATTTTAAATAGTAAACGACATCCCAAAATCCTGAAATTTTGTGTGCTGGATACCCTATGTGTCTAGTACTTATCTGTAAATTTTCGTAATTTTTTGAATAATTTCGATTACGTTTGTAATTAGATTTTTGACTTTTATTCGTTAGAAACAGTGGTCACTTTTGTAACATTGTTTTGAGTAGTAAGAACTATAGTCTTCTGTGGGAAAGAAGCTTGTTTATCTTTACTACAATTGACATATCTAAGTTTAAATAAGGAAAATCAATATATAGCTTTCAATTTAGCTATCACATCCATAAATAAAGTGAAAGAAAGTCCCAAAATTAACTAAGAGATACTATAAAACAACAAAAAGTCGTGAACACGTCAGAAACCAGTAGTCATGAAGAGGCACAAACAATCTTGTAAGTTTTTAGAAATTCCATGCATCCCTCGCGACCGGTAGCAAGACCACTCATGATCGGTAGCCCTCCTCCTTGGGATCGATCAATAGCAATTGCGCCTGATGGCTGATTTCAAAGTGATGGATCCTACTCTAAAGTAGCTATATTTTAGCTACCATGCGTCTGGGTTGCTTCCGACTATCTTCTCATATAGATGCATCGCATCAACTGTGCACACAAATGCACTATATCATATAAAACTGAAATGGAAATGGAAATGATAATCAAATGGTCAAATGAATTCTAATTTAGGTGAAACCTACCAATTATTAAATTTAAGATGAGAAAAAAAAATTCTGGCCAAAAAACAAAATTCTTAAATAGAAAAATAAAAAAATGGATTACCGTCCACGAATACCTACCGAAGAAATAAGGGTACACATGCATGTGCAACCACCAAAAAATATGACTCCCTAGTTTATAACGACATTGTATTTCTTAACATCATAAACAATAACTTACCAGTCACCATCGGTCATTGATAGGCAATTGCTGTCTCTCTTTCTCTGTAGCCTACTTCTCTTTCGGCAAAGGTGTCTCTCTCAGGTCTGCATCGTCCCACGTAAAACGACAATGTGAAACAAAGTTGTATCGAATTGCATTGACCCAATGTGGTTTTGGTGCTGTGAATCACCAGCAAACAGGGACAAGACACTCCCATTTATGTGCAGTTGTAAAGGACACCGTGACATCTGGTTTGGTTGGTACTCGTCCCATACCAATAAGCCAAACCATGACGTGTTTTTCCTTGAGAATGCTTCATTATTTGCAAAACCCACCTCAAATATCCCCCACTCATATTTTGATTTTACAGAGAGACGTATACGCGTTGTATTGTCCTTAACTTAGCTCTCGATCTCTTTCGAGGCAGCTTCTCCATCTGTGTTCTATAAAAGAGTGCAGCTACTTTCATCAACTTTTATCAGTCTCTCTCAACACTGTAATGGCATCTCAAGTAGCAGGTGTTAAGAATACCAATGAGGATGAAAATGCTCGCAAAGATCTTGGGTTTTGTGGGAGGGTGAAGAACAAGGTTGTCGAGTTTCCGATGAAGTTAAAGAAGCTGGGGCAAGATGATCCGAGAAGGATTGTTCACTCTCTCAAAGTAGGACTAGCAGTTCTCTTGGTGTCATTGCTCTATTGCTTTGATCCTCTCTATGATGGCCTCGGTGCCACTGCTATGTGGGCTGTTTTAACTGTTGTGGTTGTTTTCGAATTTTCCGTAGGTACGTATATTTCTATTTTCTACTACACAATAGGAATTAACTTCTAATTACTGAAGCATTTTGTCTTAATGATTTTGTTTTACGATGCAGGAGCAACACTTGGAAGAGGTTTGAACAGGATTTTGGCAACATTTCTCGCAGGTTCTCTAGGATTTGGTGTTCATCATTTGGCAAATCTTTCAGGAGAAAAAGGTCATCCAATACTCATTGGTCTTTTCATCTTTATACTAGGTAAGTACACTAATTGAACAAAGCACAATATTGGGATCATCATCTCCAACTTTCTATGTGTATCTTCAACTAATTGATTTTATCATCTTGCAGCTGCATCTGTGACATTTTTCCGCTTCTTTCCCCGGATTAAGGCAAGATATGATTATGGACTCCTGATTTTTATCTTGACATTTTGTATGATATCCGTATCTGGATACAGAGATGAAGAGATACTAGAGATGGCACACAAGAGGGCGTCCACAATCCTTATAGGTGCCTTTACAGCTGTGTCTGTGTGTGTTTTCATTTGCCCGGTGTGGGCTGGTGATGACCTGCACAAATCGGTTGCTATCAACATCGAAAAGCTTGGGAGCTTCTTGGAAGGTAAATTTATTATGAGAGGAATATATATATATATATATATATAGAGGATATTTCTCAGCTAAGGATATCCTTAATTAAGATTATGTAACGAATTTTCAGTTTTTGGCAACTTTTTGATCACATATTCAAATCTTAACCGTTCAGTTTTTAGGTCTTAATATATATATCATCTCTATAAAATTTCAGCTAAATTGATGATCACTAAGTTATTCAAAACTGCAATTTACAACAATGTACACGAATGGTTTCGGTTCTACAGATTCGGTTCGTTCGTGTAAATTACAGTTTTGAATGCCTTAATGATCATCAATTTGGCTGAAATTTTGTAGATCTATACATTATGACTTAAAAACTGAACGATTAAGATGTGAATATGTAATCGAAAAGTGGTCAAAAACTAGAAATCCGTACCTAAGCTTAGGTAAGGATGTCCTTAGCCAAGAAGGACTGATATATATATATATATATATATATGTATGTATATATATATATGTAAGGATTTCCGGTTTTTTTCCACTTTTCGATCACAGATTCACATCTTAATCATTCAGTTTTTAGGTCCTAATGTATAGATCACTTCTGCAAAATTTCAGTCAATTTGATGATCGTTGAGGTATCCAAAACTGCAATTTACACGAACGGACCGAATCTGTCGAACCGAAACCCTTCGTGTTTATAATGGTAAATTGCAGTTTTGGATGTCTTAACGACAATCAAATTGGCTGAAAATTTACACAAGTGATCTATATATTAGGATCTAAAAACTAAACGGTTAAGATGTGAATGTGTGATCGAAAAGTGAGTAAAAACCTGAAATCCGTACCTAACCAAAAAATACGGATATCTGCACCTGAGAAACCCTATATATATATATATATATATAGACACACATACACACACGCTGCAATATCAAGATGACTAGAGAAAAGCTTACAAGCTTTGTTATGAAAATTACAGGGTTTGGGAGTGAATGCTTCCAAAAATCTTGCAAGGGAGGAGAGTCTAATAAGGCACTTCTAAAAGGATATTGCAGTGTTCTCAACTCGAAACAGAGTGAAGAAAATCAGGTGTGTCTTGATTACCACATTTATGTTGCCAAAAAATTCAGAACTATTGGTACAGTGGTTCCATCTTATCGAAGAGCCTAATTCCTAGTGTAGCAAAATCACAGACAAATAAAACAAATGTTACTCACAAATTAATCATACTAAACCTTATGTTTTGTAGGTTAATTTTGCTAGGTGGGAGCCTAGACATGGTCGGTTTAGGTTCCGCCATCCTTGGAAGCACTACCTGAAGATCGGAAGCCTTACCCGGCAATGTGCCTACCGGATTGATACACTTAATGGCTACATCAACTCAGAAATCCAGGTATACTAATACAACAAAGTATTTTATTTATAACAAATTCCAATATTGAATTCATTCACTATCGTTCATTGTTTCAAACACATGATACTATTAAGACATTGAATAATAACTAATTTGGTTCGAACATAACATAACTGCATTATTGATTTTCTTACAGAGACCGTTAAATATCCAAAGCACCAAAGTTCAAGAGCTGTGCATGAAGATTAGCTCAGAGTCGAGCAAGTCATTAAAAGAACTAGCATTGGCCATGAAAACAATGACTCGACCAACCACTGCCACTGCTCACATAACAAAATCAAGAATTACAGCTAATAGCCTGAAATCCTTTCTCAAGTCTCCAGGCTTGGGTGGAGACATCCACCTACTAGACATCATACCAGCTGTGACCGTAGCTTCACTGCTAACTGATGTGGTTGCCTACGCTGAACAAATTGAGAAATCCATACAAGAACTAGCCTCCCTTTCACATGTGCAATTCAAGAGTGCAGAACCAAAATCAGAGCAAGAGCAGACAAAGTTGCACAAGCATGGCATAGTGCACCCTTGTGCTGCAACCGATGGACCACATCATGTTATCACAATTTTTCAACCATCTCTAAAGGAAATCGAAAGCAAAGGCTAGCATAAATGGGAATGGGTAGAGAATTGAGTTCATATGCGTACAGATAGGTCTAGTTTATCCAGTATACAGACAAAACAAAACATGTGCTCATGTCCCTGTTACAATCCCAAAAGTTGGGAAGACTAAGTGGAGTGGAATCACCATGATTGAGAAGATTCAAGGGTGTTAAAAGGCTCTCTGTTTCTTTATTTTTGCCATTAGTGCATCTAGTTGTATGTTCTCATGTTTAAATTATCAGAAAACGTAAACGTTCTGAAGTTTCAAAAGAAGAATAAAAGTTTGTAATTTTAGCTTCACTATAAGTTGAAGCTGAATTGGGAGATTGATCATTTCACTGCTGTATTTTAGTTGAAAATCTTTTTTACGTTTGAATTGGGAGCACTGGGTTATAATTTGGGAAATCCTTTATTGTTCCCCACTCACTAATACCACGCATCGTTTTTCATCCAGATCAAGATTACCAAGCACATTAAAAAAAAAAAAAATCATACATGCTGAAGCATGTGCCAATTTCACATGGAGGTCAAAAACAAAGTTACAGAAAAATTTATATTAATTTATCAATTGTAAAAATCCAGTACATCACCACCACTCTTTGTTGTGAACCATGGAATTGATGAACATATACAAAGGTAAGAGTAGTTTGGCATTTGAAGGAAACACAGTTTTTCACAAATGAAAATATCACACTGCCGCAAATCTCAGACATATTATATAATACGATAAGTGGTTACCAACCTGGCAACCTCAATAGCATGAGGGCCTATGCGGCTGCGAGACTGCTAGTGCTGCATGCAAGTTCATTAGGTACATCTTCCTGCAAAGATTTGGCATGAATAGCCAAAGACCTGCAGTTATATTGTATATAAAGATATGGAATGTACAGTATTTCTGACAATTCATTTGGAACTTGCCTTGCATTTGAGATTTGTTACAATTTATGGTTTTCAAATCAATGTCTACTGCCCAATTAAAGTAGGACTCTGAACCAGTGTTTACTGCACTATTTTGTTAAGATTTCAACATTAAGGTATAATATGTAGATGACAAGTTCGATTTGACTGTTTAAACATGAAATACATGTCCCTCTTGAGCTCCTTATTACTATATCTCCATGAATAAATGATAGTACCAACCTATTAAATCTGCATGATTGTTATGTCCATTCAGATCACATAAGCATTTTCTGATCAAAAGTAAGAATGTAATCCTATAATATTACTTGCTAACCTAGTGATAGGATAGGTGGTCTGTGATTTGAAATCTAGCAGTGGCACAAAGCAGCTAGGTGTTTGTGTGTTTGTTGCAGTCTTCTGTACCATGAGGAACATAAAAAACGCTTGTGATCGGAGGAACTTGAACGATTATAATTTCCATTGCAGGCATAACAAACAAGTACAAAATGTAATCCACGATAAAAAGAGATGGGGACGACAAAAAAAAAACTATAGTCTCATGGAGTGCAATACACTGAAAGAACGGAATGAGCTTAAAGAGAGGACATGAAATTGAACATACAGCATTAGGAAACACCTGGGTGAAAACAAAAAACAACTGGACTCTGTTTCTGCAACACATACATAATCATAGGATACAATTCGAGCTGAAGCAGACAGTTCAAAGGTAATGAATTACAGTTACAGCAGTCAAGCATATATGAAATTTATAGCAAAGCATAGAAATGCATCATTCCTTATCGTTCTTACTGATCACCAATAATATTATTACAAAAATAGAAGAGGAGAAACCGTATCTGAATAACTGTAGCATGTATTATCGCCTCAACCATTCAATCCTTGGCAACTGAGGATAAACGACACCACCACATCAATCCTCTCAGACCCAGAGGGAGAAAGACAGGATGCAGTAGGACACCACGCCATTGAATCAATGCTTTCAATTGCGAGATGCTATAAAGAGTGTTAGTATAAAAATTGTTGTCATTCCAAACCATAAAACTACCAACGTGAACATGAAGAGAAATTATTTAACTACATGTTCAGAATTGTTTAATGCATGTATGGTGTTGTTGCTTTCTAAGCATGAATTCGAAAAGAAGAGTTGAAGAATTGTTTAAAGTATAAAAAATTGTTAAATGCAATTATGATTTGCTTTGCTTTTTAAGCATGCATAAGAAGACCTGCCGTGAGACCAAGCATGAAGAATATTGCAGCTTTGCTTTTTAAGCATGTATAAGAAGAAAAAATGCTGAAGTATAATTGCAGGTCATGGTCGTCCACGTTCATCTCCTTGATATGCACATCCTTGCTATCAAAAAACAAGGAAAAGTAATTGCATATGGTTTTCTATTGTGTTCTCCTTCATGGAGAACTGGCTGTCCATACACAAAAGGTAGCAGAGGACAACAACGGGTTCCATCTTCTCATGATGAAAACTTGCTGTCAAAGAATAAAGTCTGAAGAAAAGTGCGGCATGGGTTCTCTCTCTCATTTGTACTTTCTTATCTTCCTTATGCAAGAGGCTGCTGTCGAAAATGAAAAGGGAAGGACATGGCAGCTAGGTTCTCCATCTTTCTATTATGGAAACCTTGTTGTTAAAGAAGAGATTTTCGATCTAGCCTTGCTGTTTTTCTTAATGTCCACTCAGTGCAATCATGAAGAACCTTGTTGTCATGGAAGAATGGAGGAAACCACAAATCAGCTTTCAATCTCTCCTTGCTGTCCAATCATGAACTCGGAAGTGGGAAGAAATTGTTTCTCCTTGCTATGCACTTAATTCAATCATGAAGAACCTTGCTGTCAAAGATGAAAGTGAGAGACAATTGCAGCTGGGTTTCCTATTTTAGTTGGCTATCTTGCCGAAACACAAGGCCCTACTCCAACCAAGCTTCGAGCAACTTTGACAGAATGGAATTCCTTCTTCCTCCTATATATACATGGGTATTCTGTCTGTTCTAGCATGGAAATCGTGTTGAGTTTCAATCCTTTGATTGTAAAAGAGTTAGTCTCTTTGTTGCTCTGTTTTGTTCCATGTTGAAAACAGTTTGTGAGTTTGTCCAGTAAGGATTGCAACAGTCATTGCAATCCCAGAGTTAAATGTGTAGTATGTCAAGTAAGGATTGCCGCAGTCATTGCAATCCTAGAGTTAAACGTGTAATCTGAATTGATTAGTGAATCATTGGGTTCTCAAGAGTTAGAGCCCCGCAGTATTTTTGATCTCGATTGAGGTTTTCACCGCGTGACCAATGTTGTTGTGTTATGCGTATTCTCTGTTCTTGATTATGTTGAGTTTGTAATCTGTCTTTTATTCTACAGCTCGTACATCCTTGTATTTACATTTGGCATCAGAGCAGGTTCTAAAGAGTTTTAGTTGATCCGTGATCAAGGATGGAACGACAACTTGACAGAGCCTCCAGCTCCATAAACTGCCCACCATTGTTTGATGGAGAAGATTACTCACAATGGAAGATTATGATGAGGGCATTTCTCTACTCTTAAGATGAAAATATGTGGAATATAGTGGAGATTGATTGGGAACATCCAACCAAGGTAGAAGGCTCTAAGAAAGAAGAAGTAAGTTCTGCAAGAATCCTAAGCCTTAAAAGGAATGGACAGAGGAGGAGGTTCATGACAGAAATTGTGACTTCAAGGCACGAAATTCATTATTCACAACTCTCTCCAAGAAGGAGAGAATGAGAATTAGCCACTGTGACACTGGAAAACAAGCATGAGATCTTCTCCAAGTCACCCATGAAGGAAATAAAAAAGTTAGAGGGCAGAAACTTCAACGGCCAGTCTTGGAATTTGAGAATATGTCAATGGCTGAAGATGAATCAATCAACGACTTTCATGCTAGGCTTCTCAATGTAACTAGTTAATGTCGGAGCTTGGATGATCCAGTTGAGGAGGACCAAATTGTCAAGAAGTTTCTTAGATCTCTTCCTCCAAAATTCCAGGCCAAACAGATTGCCATTGAGGAGGGTCAGGATCTAGATATCTACTCTCTTGATGAACTGGTGGGAAATCTTAAAACTTTTGAGATGAGATTCAAACCGGATAAAAAAGTAAAAGATGTTGCTTTTTCTTCCGTTAAAAATAAAGATGATGTTATCAATAATTCTGTGGATTTAGCTTTATTAACAAAAGAGTTCAAAATTTTTCTGAAATATAAAAACTCTTCTGGAAATAATTCAAGAAACTTTTCTGACTCAAAAAGAGGTCAAATATCTAATAATAGTTTTGACAAAAATTCAAAATTTGTCATTGCTCAAAAGAAAAGTTTTCCTGACAAACCTAAATGTTATGAATGTGATGGAATTAGACATAATGCTGCTAACTGGGGTAACAGGAGATATAATTCACGTGATAACAAAGCTTTAAAATCCACATGGAGTGATAGTGATGAAGGATCTCAATCGGATTCTGAAGAGGTAAATCTTGCTCTTACTTCTTTTCATATTGATTTATCTGATATCTCTGATTTAGAAGATGATACTTTTGATGAAGAAACAAATGAAAAATGCAAGCAATTGTATAATGCCTCAAGAAGTGTTCTTAAGAAAAATAATAAACTTGAAGAAGAAATTGAATTCTTAAGGGGTGAGAAAGAAAAAATTGAGCAAAAATTTGAAATATCTTTGAAAGAATGGGAAGATGAGCGTACTGACCTTGTTGATAAGATTAAAGTTTTGCAGTGTAAGGTCAAGTCTCAAGATTGGAACAAGGAGCATGATGAGATTACTAACAAATCAAAGTTTTGCAGGTTGAAATTAAGGCTCAATCCAGCTTACATGTTTCTCTAACCCTTGAGAATGAAAAATTGCAGGAAGAATTATTGAGGGTCAAGGAATGCTTTAACAAATTCTCTATAGGGTCTGAAAAAGTCTCTAAGATGATGGGAATTGGCAAATCTCATGGTAATAAAGAAGGACTAGGTCATAATGGTGAGTGCTGCAAACCCTTGGTTTTTGTAAAAAGTGTGGGAGGTGAGAATTTCTCAAGTCAGGCACAAAACACTAGTGACAACAAGTCTGCCATCGAATTGACTATAAGACCAGAACCTCATGAAGCCATTCAATCACATGCACACCTCTGTGCGTCAGCCCAAGTATACTCACAACTCCAAAAATTTTGTTCCTACTTGTCATTATTGTGGAAAATTAGGACACATACGTCCTAGGTGCAATATGTTTCGTAGGGTTACTCAAAATCAGAGGAAAACAATGGGTATTAACTCACATGCCTCTTTGCAAGTTGAGTTAAAAGAGGGTCTGAATCTAATCGCCAGGATTGCAAAGCTGGCTTCAATCCCCGTGGATCTAGAAATAAAGACAAAATCGACTTGGGTTAAGAAAGGACCTAAATGCTTCTAAGCTAAGATTGATAATTGTGACATACCTTCTGAATACATTGATGCCACGTGTTTGCTTTCCTCTTGCAGCTCTAGCAATGAATTTGAATATGTGGAAGCTACTTGTCTCGTGGCCTTGACTGCACTCGCTGATAAGAAAGGTGATGTCTGGTATGTTGATAGTGGGTGCTCAAGACATATGATCGGTGAAAAGAGTTGGTTTGTGTCTTTTTCAAGCGAATTCACAACCAGATTAGTCACGTTTGGAGATGGAAAAAAGGCCAGGGTAATGGGTAAGGGAACGGTAAATACACCCGGTATTCCTAATCTCCAAAATGTCTTATTTGTTGAAGGGCTTCATGCAAATCTCATAAGTGTTAGTCAATTAACCGATGATTATAAGGATGTAAATTTTAATAAAAACAAGATGGATTGTTACTGATAAAAATGGCAAAAATATTATGGGTGGTTTGCGTTCAAAAGATGATTGTTATCATGTACGTGCTAATAAATCTATTGAAGTGCAGACATGTTTGAAAGCTAAGACATCGGATGATATTCTTGAACTTTGACATAGGCGTCTGGGGCATGTGAATTTTTAACACTTGCTGAAACTTTCACACAAGGAAAGTGTAAGAGGTATGCCTTCTCTGAGTGGTAAGCCAGACAAGATATGTGACGGTTGCAAGGCAGGTAGCAAACTTGTGCCTCACATGGAGCAGTTAATTCATCCACTACAACTCATCCATTGGAACTTATGTATATGGACCTTGTTGGACCTTCACAAACCAAAAGCGTGGGTGGAAGAAATACATTTTGGTTGTAGTTGATGACTTCTCACATTTTACTTGGGTGAATTTCCTTAGAGAGAAGAGTCGTCACACCCCGAATTTCGAATAATAAATTCAAATCCGAAACATGAATACAACTAAACAAATCACATCCTGAATTTTTTATAAACCAACATCTCATAAACCATAACACAAACCTCGTAGCAAACTATCTCTCGAGTCAATTATTACAATACTAACATAAATAAAATGTTCTGCTCAAAAAAATCTACAAAACACACCAAAATAGACCAAGTGCTGGTCTCGACCATGTTGCCTTACGCAGCTCGCTCTTTACCCTGATTATCCTGACCTGCAGGATTATCCGCTACACCGTTTGAATAGTGTACCGGGATTGCAACAACACAAAACCCGGTAAGCTTTCTGAAAGCTCGTATGAGTAAATAAGAATGAACGGTTGATTTATTAAATCATAAATCTTTTAACTCAAGTAAACAATCAACAATCTCAACATCCACAAAGAAACATCAAACCGACGCACAGGAAACAACATGGAACACATTTCCACAATCATCAAATCACAACTCTCGCCACTTGGCACCTAATCACAACTATCGCCACTTTGGCCCCACGTTAGAGCTCTAACTGTCTCGTTACCTCTGACACCTTGGCCTAGGGTCAAGTAACGGCACCTCTTAGTTACTCAGTAACCGGCGAACTTTGGATCATTTCATGTCCTCAAAACAATATGTCCCTGTTATTATTTAACAGTCGAACTTTGGACCTCCCTGTCCTCAGAACACATACACTCCGGTTATCATTAACCAAAGATCCTTGGACCATTCAATCCTCGGAATCCTACGTTCACTACCTTCTATTCAAATCACAAAATTAACATGGTTATCAACAACATATTATCACAAGTCCACACCTCAATGTCACACCATTCAATATATAATAAGGTAAATATATATATACGTAACCATCCACACATGACTGATCACTAATACCAACTATAGTTCACACGATGCAAAATCAAGAAATTCATTTTTATATACTTTAAATTTCATTTTCTTAAAACCATTTTTCAAACATAATAATAAATCGTGCGATAAGGAAAATTCGGTTCGTAAATGAACCATGTGATATTTACTCACCTCTGATCCTACTGCGTCTTCTCAACAGCTTAAACACGATTCAAAATCGCCTGTCAACTCAGTTCTGTCAATCACCTAACCAAATACGATAATTAACTTAGCGTATAATTTCAAAAACACTCTTATATGAAGATCCAACGGTCGGATCTTCACCCGTGACCACACAAGGTCATCGAGACAGTCTTACGATCATTATATCAAAACTAGAATTCTATCGGACCGTCCAACTTTATAGATCACAAATCGAGCGATCGAAATCAATGGAAATGGTAAAATTCATAACTAATTCATACGATATCCAAAATTCACATGCTATATATCAAAATGATCGTATCGACATGTAGAATCTAAAAATGAGCAGAAACTGCTCTTGGTACCCCCAGAGGTGGCCGGAAAGGACCGTCCGAATTTCGGGCAGAGCCACCGCCGACCACCGCCAATGGTGTCGGGGCTGGGCTTATCCACTTTGTTTCATCATTTTGAGTAACTTTCATAACTAGCACGAAGTGAGAAAACAAGTGGAAGTGATCGAAAATACCTAAACAAGCCGGTGCGGCCGGAAAAACTGAAATTTTTCGATAGCTGCTCCGTTCAACGTCAAAAGCTTCACTTCCGGTCTGGGTCTTCTTGCTGCGTGTTCTACTCCTTGATATGAGTTCAACAAGATAAAGAACTTAAGTTTTGGTGGCCGGAGCTAGGAGAAATCGCTGCGTAGCTGCCATGATAGGGGAAACGTTGACCACCAGTCGATTCACAGGAAGGAGTAGAGTCGATCTGGGCTTTGTTTCACTTCAAACGATGGCCGGAGCTGTGAGAAAAGAGCCGACAAAGTTTGCTCTGTTTTCGGAGCTCGGTCGCCCGCAGGAGAGAAAAAAATAGGAAGGTGAACAGTGCCACCGACTGAAAATGGAAACCCTAAATTTGGAAACTTTCCATTTATACATATACCCACTTTGGCAACTTTTCTAAATGCTTTAACTTCTTCGTACGAACTCCGATTCTTGAGTTCCGCATATGCACGAACTTGTATCGACGAGCTCTACGACTTTATGAAGGAAGTTCGCTCAAATTCCTTACGTATAAACAAGTCGATTTTAATAACCCTAAATAACGTTAAATTTCGATACTAAAATCATTCGAAACCAAATTTCTCAAATAACGACATTCGAATCACACCCACAACTGATAATTCATATAATTTGACAAATATTGAATTACGAAATATTTAACTGAAATTTCGGGTCTTCACAGTCTATCTTCCTTAAAGGAATTTTGTCTCGACAAACAGTAGTGGGTACTTAGCCCTTATGTCAGACTCTAAATCCCATGACGCATCACCCTCATGATGATGACTCCACAACACCTTAACCAACTCAACTTCCTTCCTACGAAGCCTCTTCGTGGACCTGTCCAAGATACGAGCAGGTTCAACAACGAAGGTCACATCTGGACTCACCTCCAACGTACCGTGATCAATCACATGAGACTTATCTCGAATGTACCTGCTAAGCATGGACACATGGAAAACATTGTGTACACCGACCATGCTAATAGGTAAAGCAAGCAGATATGCCAAGCCAAAATCTAAAAGGGTCCAACGTATCTCGGTGCCAACTTTCCCTTCCTGCCAAATCTCACCACACCTTTCATAGGTGAGACTTTCAAGAATACATGATTCCCACCTCAAAGTCCAACGGTCTCCTCCTAAGGTCGGTATAACTCTTTTGTCTACTCTGTGCAGTACGGATCCTGTCTCGGATGGTAGTAACCTTCTCTGTAGTCTCCCGAACAAGCGTAGGACCCAAGAGTTGCTTCTCTCCAACATCCGCCCAACAGATAGGAGTCCTACATGGCCTACCATAAAGTGCCTCATATGGGGTCATGCCGATACTAGAGTGATAGCTGTTGTTGTAGGCAAACTCTACCAATGGCAGATGATCTGTCCAACTTCCCTTGAAGTCCAAAACACATGCTCTAAGCATATCCTTCATCACCTGGTTCACCCTCTTTGTCTACCCATCAGTCTGTGGATGAAATGCAGTGCTTATAGCCAAAGATGTGCCGAAAGCCTTATGGAATCTACTCCAAAATTCCGAAGTGAAACTAGCATCCCGATCAGAGACAATCGATACAGGCACACCATAAAGCCTCACAATCTCATCAAGATACAACTTACACAAAGCATTACCTGAGTAAGTCTTCGCCACAGGAAGAAAGTATGGTGACTTTGCCAATTGATCAACAATCACCCAAATAGAATCATAACTTTGTCTGGACCTAGACAATCCAATCACAAAGTCCATGGGCATAAGGTCAAACTCAGATACAGTCTCTAACATACGCCACTCCTAAACCATAAGTGATGCTATGATCCCTCAGGGTTTTCTGCTCAAAGCATCCGCCACTACATTGGCCTTTCCGGGATGATACTCCAAGGTGAAATCATAGTCTTTGTTGAGCTCCATCCATCTTCTCTGCCTCATGTTCAACTCCTTCTAGGAGAATAGATACTTCAAACTCTTATGATCAGAAAAGAGTTCGAACTTCTCACTATAAAGATAATGCCTCCAAATCTTCAAGGCAAACACCACTGCAGCCAGCTCTAGATCATGAGTGGGGTAGTTCCGCTCGTGCACCTTCAACTGTCTAGAACCATACGCTACCACACCCATTCTGCATCAACACAACCCAAACCCTGATGAGATGCATCACTGTAGATAACTAACCCACCGCCACTAGATGGGACAGTCAACACTGGAGCTGTAGTCAATCTAGTCTTCAGCTCACTAAAGGCCTCTCACATTCATCTGTCCACACAAACTGAGTATCCTTTCTTGTCAACTTGGTCAAAGTCGAAGCAATACTAGAAAACCCCTCAATGAATCGCCTGTAGTACCCCGTCAATCCAAGGAAACTACGGATCTCTGTAACTGTAGTGGGGTGACTCCAAACTATCACTACTTCAACCTTCGAAGGATCCATAGAAACTCCATCCTTCGAAACTACATGACCAAGGAACTTGATCTCCTTTTGCCAAAACTCGCACTTCTTAAACTTTGCATACAACTTTTCTCTTCTCAAAATCTGCAGAACAATCCTTAAATGCTTCACATGCTCATAAGACGACTTTGAATAAATCAAGATGTCATCAACGAACACCACCATACACTAATCTAAGTAAGGACTGAATGTGCAGTTCATCAAGTACATGAATGCTGCAGGTGCATTAGTTAGACCAAAAGGCAGGACAAGAAATTCATAATGCCCATACCTGGTCCTAAATGCCGTCTTAGAAATATCTTCATCCTTCACCCTCAACTGGTGATATCCAGATCTCAAATTAATTTTGGAGAACACCGTAGCCTCCCTAAGCTGATCAAACAAGTCATCAATCCTAGGCAAGGGATACCTATTCTTGATGGTCACCTTGTTCAGTTGCCGATAATCCACACATAAACGAAGTGAATTATCCTTCTTCTTCACAAACAGCACTGGTGCACCCCAAGGAGAAACACTAGCCTGCACGAACCCTTGTGCAAGTAATCCTTCAATCTGAATCTTCAACTCCTGAAGTTCAGCTGGAGCCATCCGATAAGGTGTTCTCAACACAGGTGCAGTACCTGGTATCACATCAATGGAGAAGTCCATTACCCTCTTCAGAGGAAATCCTGGTATCTCCTGGAACACATCAGCATACTCTGACACTACTGGAATCCTTGTAATTTCTGAAGTGCTATTCACTGATTCTATGTGTGCCAAGATCCCTGCCCTCATGGCAACGTCAGATCTCAGGCATCGATAATGAAACACTGGTTGCCCAGGGGCATGAAAAGACACAATCATTCTAAAATAATCAATCAATGCATAGTTCGGACTCAATCAGTCTAAACCTAAAATCACATCATATGTGTGATCCGGAATCACAATCAAAGATGCAGTGAACTCTCTACCACAAATTGCAATAGGGAAATCATCACAAAACATGCTAAGCTCAAGAGAGACGCAAAGAGGTGATATAACACACAAAGGTCTAGTAAGCGGTATAGCAGTCAAACCCAAAACATCTACCACAGAACTAGATATGAACAAGTGGGAAGCACCCATATCAAACAGTACTCTAGCAAGATAGTTATAAACAGATAAGGTACCTTCCACCCCGGAGCCTCTCTGGCCAATGGCAAATACTCTGGCTGGTACTGGAGATAAGGTTCTCTGCTGGTTACCCTGTCCTGCAATCTGAGGTTGAGTACAGTCCCTGACAATATGTCCAGTCTGTCCGCATTGAAAACATGCCCTAGGCCTGAGTTTAGGGCAAGTCCTAGCAAGATGACCCAACTCATTACTGCTATAACACCTCATAGGGGTCGCTGGTGCTACTTGCCTGATAGGTGGTGCCTGAATAGGGACAGGTGCTGCTGCTATCCTGGCTGGAGCCTAATGATGAAAATAAGGCCGCTGTCTCTTCTAGAGCCCACCTCTATAATCTCTGGACCCACTACTCCCTGCAACTGCCTTCCTTTTTCCCTGAGAATCTCTCTCAACTGTCTGCTTCTCCTTGTGGATCAGATTCTGCTGCTCAATGATTAGGGTTTTAGCTAAAATCTGCTCCTTTGTCTTCAGCTCCATAATGGCCACATCTCTCTCAATAGAGGCATTTAACCCTTGCTGTATTTAGTTGCTCCCAACTGATTAATGTCCCTCGCCAACACTAACAGACGAGCGGGATCATTAACCACAACCTCAAGTAGAACAGGCTGCTCCACAAAAGCTGCCTCCACCTCTTCCTTATGTACTTCCCCATATGGAATCTCACCCCTACCTCGGCCTTTACCTCTACCGCTGGGTCTACCTCGACCCCTACCTCTGCCTCCCACAATATCCATTACCTAAGGAGCATAGCATACCTGGTTAATACATGTATAACACTTAAATCAAAGCATAAGTAAATACAAGTCCATATTAACTAAGTTACTAACACAAAGAGGTTAATTCAACTCCTAATACGTCCTAACGTTCTAGACAACTCCCAACACTCCCACATACCCAATGACATTGTCAATACCGAAGAGCACACGATGGGGATCCGCTGCAGATGGGCCATCACTCGGAAGATATTAACTTATCACTAAATATGTACCTTACGCTCTGATACCAAAATGTCACATCCCGAATTTCGAATAATAAATTCAAATCCGAAACATGAATACAACTAAACAAATCACGTCCTGAATTTTTTATAAACCAACATCTCATAAAACATAACACAAACCTCGTAGCAAACTATCTCTCGAGTCAATTATTACAATACTAACATAAATAAAATCTTCTGCACAAAAGAGTCTACAAAACACACCAGGATTATCCGCTACACCGTTTGAATAGTGTACTGGGATTGCAACAACACAAAACCCGGTAAGCTTTCTGAAAGCTCGTATGAGTAAATAAGAATGAACGGTTGATTTATTAAATCACAAATCTTTTAACTCAAGTAAACAATCAACAATCTCAACATCCACAAAGAAACATCAAACCGACACACAAGAAACAACATGGAACACATTTTCACAATCACCAAATCACAACTCTCTCCACTTGGCATCTAATCACAACTATCGCCACTTTGGCCACACGTTAGAGCTCTAACTGTCTCGTTAACTCTGACACCTTGGCCTAGGGTCAAGTAATGGCACCTTCTGGTTACTCAGTAACCCGCAAACTTTGGACCATTTCATGTGCTCCGAACAATATATCCCTGTTATTATTTAACGGTCGAACTTTGGACCTCCCTTTCCTCTGAACACATACACTCCGGTTATCATTAACCAAAGATCCTTGGACCATTCAATCCTCGGAATCCTACGTTCACTACCTTCTATTGAACTCACAAAATTAACATGGTTATCACCAACATTTATTAAATATTAACAACATAATAAAATCATATTATCAACATTTATCAACAACATATTATCACAATTCCACACTTCAATGTCACACCATTCAATTTATAATCACGTAAATATATATATAAGTAACCATCCACACATGAATGATCACCAATACCAACTATAGTTCACACGATGCAAAATGAAGAAATTCATTTTTATATACTTAAAATTTCATTTTCTTAGAACCATTTTTCAAACATAATAATAAATCGTGCGATAAGGAAAATTCGGTTCGTAAATGAACCATGTGAGATTTACTCACCTTTGATCCTACTGCATCTTCTCAACAGCTTAAATACGATTCAAAATCGCCTGTCAACTTAGCTCTGTCAATCATCTAACCAATACGATAATTAACTTAGCGTATAATTTCAAAAACACTCTTATATGAAGATCCAACGGTGGGATCTTCACCTGTGACCACATAAGGTCATCGGGACAGTCCTACGATCATTATATCAAAACTAGAATTCTATCGGACGGTCCAAACTTCATAGATCACAAATCGAGCGATCGAAATCAATCGAAATCATAAAATTCATAACTAATTCATACGATATCCAAAATTTAGATGCTATATATCAAAATGATCGTATCGATATGTAGAATCTAAAAATGAGCAGAAACTGCTCTTGGTACCCTCGAAGGTGGCAGAAAAGGGCCGCCGAAGTTTAGGTCAGAGCCGCCGCCGACCACCGCCAATGGTGTCAGGGCCAGGCTTGTCCACTTTGTTTCATCATTTTGAACAAATTTCATAATTAGCACGAAGTGAGAAAACAAGTGGAAGTGATTGAAAATACCTCAACAAGCCGGTGCGACCGGAAAAACCGAAATTTTCCGATAGCTGCTCCGTTCAACGTCAAAAGCTTTACTTTCAGTCTAGGTCTTCTTGCTTCGTGTTCTACTCCTTGATACGAGTTTGGCAAGATAAAGAATTCAAGTTTTGGTGGTCGGCGCTAGGAGGAATTGCTGCTGGTTCGTTTTAGGGCTCGAATTGATTTCGGGCTCCACCCCCGCGTAGCCGCCACGATAAGGGAAACGGTGACCACCAGTCGACTCACAGGAAGGAGTAGAGTCGATTTGGGCTTTGTTTCTCTTCAAACGATGGCCGGAGCTGTGAGAAAAGAGCCAGCAAAGTTTGCTATGTTTTCGTTGCTCAGTCGCGTGCGGGAGAGAAAAAAAGAGGAAGGTGAATAGCCCCAATTTGGCAACTTTTCTAAATGCTATAACTTCTTCGTACGAACTCCGATTCTTGCATTCCGCATATGCACGAACTCGTATCAACGAGTTCTACGACTTTCATGAAGGAAGTTTCCTCAAATTCCTTACGTATAAACAAGTCAATTTTAATAACTCTAAATAACATTAAATTTCGATACTAAAATCATTCGAAACCAAATTTCTCAAATAACGACATTCGAATCACACCCACAACTGATAATTCATATAATTTGACAAATATTCAATTACGAAATATTTAACTGAAATTTCGAGTCTTCACAAGAGTGATACTTTTGAAAGCTTTAAGGGATTATGTAAAAGAATAACAAATGAAAAACATTCCTCAAACTTATGCATTGTTAGAGTTAGGACTGATAATGGAATTGAATTTAAGAATGCTTTGTTTGCTGATTATTTTCTTGAGTATGGAATTTCACATGCGTTTTCAGCTCCAATTACCCCACAACAGAATAGTGTAGTTGAGAGAAAGAACAGGGTATTGCTAGACATGGGAAGAGTGATGCTACACTCAGTTGGACTTACTCAAAACCTTTGGGCCGAAGCAATTAGCACTGCTTGCTATACTGCAAACCGTGCATTCTTGAGACCAGGTACTAACAAAACTCCATATGAGCTATGGAAAGGTAAGAAACCCAATGTAAGTCATCTTCGTGTTTTTGGATCTCCTTGCTATATTTATAGAGATAGAGAATATCTTGGTAAATTTGATGCTAGGAGCGATAAAGGCATATTTCTTGGTTATTCTTTGGATAGTAGAGCTTACAGGGTGTACAACAAGTGAACCATGTCTGTAATGGAATCCTATAATGTATCTATTGATGATTGTGCTGTGAGTATTGTTCAGGTTAATCCAGATAAGGATCAACCCTCAGGAAGCTGAGTAAATGTGGAACTGATGAAGAAACAGATGATTCCTCAAATGATCCTATTTTTGATCCTCCACTAGTTCAGAGAATAGAGTTGAAACAAGTTCAGAAAGATCACTCTGCTCAGGATGTTATTGGGGACTTACATGGAGGAATTCAAACTCGCAGACAAGCTGCATCCAAGGTAAGTATTGATTCTGCTCTTATTTGTTTTCTGACTGAAAATGAAGTGACCATAAACATAATTTTGAATTGTGGTTTTGTCTCACTTATTGAACCAAAGAATGTTAAGGAGGCTTTGAATGATGATGATTGGATAAATGCCATGCATGATGAATTGAATCAATTTGCTAGGAATGATGTGTGGTATCTTGTGCCTAGGCTCAATGAATTCAATGTAATAGGTACAAAATGGATTTTTCGAAATAAGAGTGATGGGCATGGTAATATTACTAGGAATAAAGCTAGACTTGTTGCCCAAGGATATAAACAAGTTGAAGGACTTGATTTTGATGAAACCTTTGCTCCTGTTGCTAGACTTGAATCTGTTAGACTTCTTCTTGCAATTGCTTGTCATCTTCACTTTAAATTATATCAAATGGATGTAAAAAGTGCCTTTCTGAATGGTGTGTTACAAAAAGAAGTATATGTTGAATAGCCTCAGGGATTCAAAGACCCTAGCAATCCTGATCATGTGTACAAACTCAAAAAGGCCCTGTATGGATTGAAACAGGCTCCAAGAGCCTGGTATGAGCGTTTGTCTACTCATCTAGTAAGCAAATGATATATTCGAGGTTCAATTGATAAAACTTTGTTTATTAAAAGAGACAACAAACATGTCATGATTGCTCAAGTTTATGTTGATGATATCATATTTGGCTCCACTTATGATTCTTATGTTAAAGAATTCACTAACATCATGGAAAGTGAATTTGAGAGGAGCATGTGTGGAGAGCTGAATTACTTTCTTGGACTTCAAGTTTGTTAACTGAAGACAGGTATGTTCCTATGTCAAACTAAATATGCTAAGAATCTTGTTAAGAAATTTGGACTTGAATATGCCAAAGCTGTGACAAATCCTATGAGTACAAGTGTCAAACTTATTGAGGATCTAACAGGTAAGTTTGTTGATCAAACTCTTTACAGGAGTATGATTGGTAGCCTACTTTATCTCACTGCTAGTAGAGCTAACATATCTTACAGTGTTAGAGTTTATGCTCGTTTTCAGGCAAATCCTAAAGAATCTCATTTGGAAGCTGTTAAGCGTATCATAAGATATGTCTCATGCACTGCCACTTGTGGTGTCTATTTTACATTTGATTCTAATATTGAAATTGTTGGGTATTCTGATGCAGATTGGGGAGGAAATTTGAAGGATCGAAAAAGCACTTCTGGAGGTTGCTTTTTCATTGGAAACAACATGGTAGCTTGGCATATCAAAAAGTAAAACTGTATACCTTTCTCCACAGCTGAAGCCGAATATGTAGCTGCAGGAAGCTGTTGTACTCAAATGCTTTGGATGAAGCAAATGCTTCGAGATTATGGGTTTTCTCACGGTAAGTTGACTACCTTATGTGATGACACGAGTGCTATAAATATTTCCAAGAATTCAGTGCAACACTCACGTACTAAGCACATTGACATGAGATATCATTTTATTCGAGATTTGGTTGAAAGGAATTTACTTGAATTAGCATTTGTTCCAACTGAGCATCAATTAGCTGATTTATTCACCAAACCCTTGGATACTGCTCATTTTGAATCACTTAGAAGCGCAATTGGTGTTCTAAGTTTTGCAACTCTCCCCTGATTTAACTATATATCTTGGCATGCATTCACACTGTATGAAATCATATTAGTATAAGTGCATTGTTCTTTTTATATCTGCATTGTTTATTTATTTTTGGTTTATGAAGAATCAGGATTGCATGTGTGGTTTGTATCCCGAAGTGTTTGACAGTTTCACTTGAACTTAGATTGACAAGGTTTCTACTCGCTTCCTTAAATATGAGTGTAATGAGATGGATTACATGCTTTGAATTTGTTTTTGCATCACTGTGTAATCTCGAACATGATCAACATATTCTATATCACTTTGTGTGATCACATGCACACATACTTCTTGTGGTGGTAAGTAATATTCTTGGTTGACTTGTTCTTTGTCCACATACGAAGTTGTTAAAATGTTATTATTGCTCCTCGTTAAAAAGGTCAATTCTTTGTAGCATGCCAGGCTATTCCCAAAGTAAACAGGCATTGGTCGTGACGAACGATATGAGAATTGGGAAGAAAAGGGAATGGTTTGGCTACCCCGGTGGAATGCAAAACTATTAACTCGAATTGATATGTCATTTGGGATGTCCTTGTTACATCTAGTCCCCTAAAGTCATCTGACTTGGGAGCTGCTGGCATAAAACTCGATACATAAGTCTTAGTTTACTTGTTTAAAAAAAAATGTGTGAAAGAAAACAAAAATTATACTCACACGAAGTTATAAGGGGGAATATCTATATTGTTCATTTATTCTCTTCATGTGTGTGTTCCGATTTCAAGGATTCTAAGAATGTTACACACCCCACCTTGAGCTATGTTCACTTACACCACAAAGGTACAGAATACTTGATCATCTCCCTGCTTACTTTGTGGTTGTCAAAAACGGTTTACTCATGTGACCTTCTCTTGTTGTATTCATAATTATGGATTTGTGGTTATACTCTTGTCGGAAACGCTATGCATAATGAATATGTTCTAATCTTGTGGATACAAATCCAATCATTGTTTGATTGCATTTCATTATTGAATTCTTCATAACATGATAAATTGAGGGGAAGTTCCAGTACATAGGACATTTTGATGTGCTCTATCTGATTCGGAATATGGTAATCTCTCTTCTACATAGCTTTCACTGCGCACTAGACCTTTGGCATCCCTATAAAAAAAGGGGGAGAAAGATTTTGTTGATTTTGTTGGCTCGTTGTTTTTTTGTTAATACTTGGCTACACTTCTTTAGGGTTTGAATTCATCTTTCCTTGTGGACATGTGCTATTGCTTTTCATTAATTGCAGTTTCAGGTTATTTTTCATAAGGTTTGTGATAAATGTTTCAGGAACTAAGGATCCTCAAGTACTTGTTGAGGGGGAGTTTGCTTAGAATATAGTAGTTTTGTTTAGGAATGCAAAGGGGGAGATTGTTAGTATAAAAATTGATGTCATTCCAAACCACAAAACTACCCACGTGAAGACCAAGAGAAATTATTTAACTACATGTTCAGAATTGTTTAATGCATGTATGGTGTTGTTGCTTTCTAAGCATGAATTCGAAAAGAAGAGTTGAAGAATTGTTTAAAGCATAAACAATTGTTAAATGCAATTATGATTGCTTTGCTTTTTAAGCATGCATAAGAAGACCAAAAGCTGAAGTATAATTGCAGGTCATGGTCGCCCACGTTCATCTCCTTGATATGCACATCTTTGCTATCGAAAAACAAGGAAAAGTAATTGCATCTTGTTTTCTATTGTGTTATCCTTCATGGAGAACTGGCTGCCCATACACAAAACGTAGCAGAGGTCAACAACGGGTTCCATCTTCTCATGATCAAAACTTGCTTTCTAAGAACAAAGTCTGAAGAAAAGTGCGGCATGGGTTCTCTCTCTCTCATTTGTACTTTCTTATCTTCCTTATGCAAGAGGCTGCTGTCGAAAATGAAAAGGGAAGGACATGGCAGCTAGGTTCTCCATCTTTCTATCATGGAAACCTTGCTGTTAAAGAAGAGGTTTTGGATCTAGCCTTGCTGTTTTTCAATGTCCACTCAGTGCAATCATGAAGAACATTGCTGTTATGGAAGAATGGAGGAAACCACAAATTAGCTTTCAATCTCTCCTTGTTGTCCAATCATAAACTCGGAAGTGGGAAGAAATTGTTTCTCCTTGCTGTCCACTTAATTCAATCATGAAGAACCTTGCTGTCAAAGATGAAAGTGAGAGACAATTTCAGCTGGGTTTCCCATTTTAGTTGGTTATCTTGTCGAAACACAAGGCCCTACTCCAACCAAGCTTCGAGCAACTCTGACAGAATGGAATTCCTTCTTCCTCCTATATATACATGGGTATTCTATTTGTTCTAGCATGGAAATCGTGTTGAGTTTCAATCCTTTGATTGTAAAAGAGTTAGTCTCTTTCTTGCTCTGTTTTGTTCCATGTTGAAAACAGTTTGTTAGTTTGTCCAGTAAGGATTGCAGCAGTCATTACAATCCCAGAGTTAAATGTGTAGTTTGTCAAGTAAGGATTGAAGCAGTCATTGCAATCCCAGAGTTAAATGTGTAATCTGAATTGATTAGTAAATCATTGGGTTCTCAAGAGTTAGAGCCCCGCAGTGTTTTTGATCTCGATTGAGGTTTTTACTGCGTGACTAATGTTGTTGTGTTATGCATATTCTCTGTTCTTGATTATGTTGAGTTTATAATCTGTCTTTTATTCTGCAGATCGTACATCCTTGTAATTACAAAGAGAGAAACGGGGTAGAATTGGTAATCTCTGGTTCCCTTTTATGTTAAAAGTTCCCAAATTAAGGTGTAAAGGAACGAGAGGTGTTCACATATGTCCGGCAAACAGTTACGGTTGCTCTTCGGGGCAGCAGGACACACTATGCACCATGACTTGGACTCTTGACGTATGCTATGGACTTGAACTATTGGACCAATTAAACTAAGCTCAAGGAAATTGTGGTTTTATAAAGAGTGTTCCAAAATTCCTCGGCCGACCACCTAGACGCTATGTGATGGGCTAATGGCAACCATTTCAATTGATTTAGGAAGCGACCAGGAGGACTGCGTTTAAAAAATAAAATAAAAATCAAATCAAATATTTAAAAATAATCTTTTATTTGTGAGTCTTCATTATATATTTATTTCTGCCTATGTAACTACTACGTATAGTTTTTTATTCTAATTGCACTTACATATTTATTTGGTAAGAATAAACTAAAATAAACATCGGTCTAGGCACCACCTAAACCCCGCCTAAGCACATAGCCACTAGGCCCCTTCTCACCACCTACCTACAACCTAGCAATTTTTAACACACTAGTTATAAAACACCTTTTTTTTTTTTTAGCGGAGGCTCAAAAATATTTTACCGTTAGATTCCCTAAATCATGTATTGAGATGATAGTGTGTTTTTTGTCCATGTATTAAGTCATTTCATGAACCAAATAAGAAAGCCAAACTTAAAAGTTGCACTTGAGGTCCTGCATTATTCAATAGTAACCTCATGGCAACGAATCTTATTTTCAATGAACAATATCTCTTAAGTTAATCACATATTTTGATATTGACTCGGTTAGATGTCCAACAAAAAAAATAGTTCATCACTCGTTTTCCAATAAGTAAGACATAGTTGTAAGACCAATAACAAAGGTAAAATATTGATTCATGGCAAAAGTCACTTGTGACCCAGTTTGGCTATAATTCATCTTACAAGATCTCAAACCTGGCTTAGTTGCGTTTGTCGACACAAGAAAATTTAATGAAAATAATTTTTTTAAAAATAAATCAGTCAATCTTTGAAATTTTGACCAAACAAGTTTAGTTGGCTCATGGGTTTTGCAAACGGTCAAATTATGTGAGCTCCGAAGATTACACATGTCAAAACAAGAGTGGTCCACCGATGGAATGATGTGGAAGTGTCAATTTACCACTGATTGGTTGTTACTCAAGTTAAGTATTAAAACGGATCAATCATATTAAACTGATTGATCTCGATGAAAATCAAGCATTAAATACAAATATCGATCAAATTAAATTGTTTAATTCTGATTAAAATCAAGTATTAAATCAAATCATAATTGATTGGTATATTCCTTAAATAAAAAAATAATTAAATCAATAAATTAAAACTAATTGATTTAATTACACATTTAAGGAATGTGATTGACACTTTGTCATCAATGCATTCCAAGTTGAGGGAGGCGCTGACATTATAAATACCCCTTCTCAAATTAAGAGAAGAGGGGACAAACATATGCAGACAAACGGAAGAAACCTCTCCAAAGCTTGGAAGTCTCCCAAGCTCGTGAAGAACCATCAAGCTGCCAAATAGCCGGTCTCTTCACCTCACCGGCTTCAGACAAATAAGGGAAATCGCCTACATGCTCAGAAGTCGTCAAACTCGCGGAGGATCAACAAGCACCAAACAAACGTGTCGATTCATTCGCCATCAAAGCCATACTTGCCACGTGACATTGCTCGTGGCTCAAATTTGATCAAGTTCAAGCCTCTGCAACCCTTGATCATCTGTTGTCTTCAAGTCGTCAATAAATCAAAGCTTCTGTAAATTTCTCCAACAAGCTCTTCAAGAATCAACAGGCACCAAGCACACATGCCGATTCATCCGCCATCAAAGCTAAAGAACTATCACGCCCCGAATTTTCAATAACAAATTCAAAATCCAAAACATGAATAATAACTAATACAATAACATTGTAAATTTTTTTCTCAGAAACCATCACGCCTCACACCACTGGATATTACATAAACCAAATCCTCAAGTTACTTATTACAGCACACTCTCACCAAATAAAATAGTAAAGCTCATTGACCTGTAGGATTATCTGCTACACCGTTTGAATAGTATACCGGGATTGCAACAACACAAAACCCGGTAAGCTTTTGAAAGCCCGTATGAGTAAATTTAGATATTGCACCATTTAAGTTAATAATAAAAACACACAAAGTAACTCCAAAATATACTGAAACATAAAAGAAATAATACTCTCAAGACTCTTTTTTAAAACTCATACTTATGAGTCTCAAGTAACATCAACATTACCCTTGTCACGCCCCAAATTTTAGAATAACAATTCCAAATCCGGAACATGAAAATACTACAACTCAAAATAATCAACCTGAAAATTTCTTTCCTTAACATACTCACCACACGAAATCAAATCAAACCGAATTTAGTCTCGGTTAATTATTACAACTCAAATCCAAAATGTAATGTAAAGCACTAAATGAGCATACACACACACCTCACAACGAAATAAATAACTAAACTGCAGTAACACCTAAGCAGCTCGGTCACCTCCCTGGTTATCCTGACCTGCAGGAATATCCGCTACACCATTGAATAGTGTACCGGGATTGCAACAACACAAAACCCGGTAAGCTTATGAAAGCTTGTATGAGTAAAAGAAGGAACTGTTACTTAATTTAATCTCATTTATTCCCACACACCGCAACACTCAATAATTTCCACATAAGCAGATAATGACAATCTCAATCAATACCAATTCAAATTTATCAAGACAACCCAACTCACAACTTTCTCCACCACTCTCATCATCGTATTTATAAAAATACGGCACTTGACAGACTAGAGCTCTAACTGAATCGTAGCCCGTCACCTGGCCTAGGTTATGACATCCGACATATTTATCAATTATTGTATTTCATCAATATGTATACCTATATACATATTTAGAACGTCCAATAATTCCACATACTCAACCAATCGTATCCCATCATCCACACTAGGATTAGAGCGTCCGATTACCCACACCGGTCATTATGTTAACCCTAAACCCATAAATGAACCCAACATATAACATCACATACTGAAATCAACCCAACCAAGATACATCATATTATTATGGAATTACACAATCGTAATATAATCAACTCATCAATTCAACTCAATCATATCATCAATCAAACAATCCACTCATCAATATATATTTTCCACGTAAATATATATATACGTAATCATCCACTCAGGAATGACCACTAATACCATCTATAGTTCACACAAGAAAATTATGAAATTCATTTGTATAGTTAAAATTCATTTTACTTACCTATGGACCGTGGTGATTCAAGTCCATGAAATTTTAAAACAAATATTTAATCCGCAAATATTTTTCACACAATTACCAAAAATAAATAAATTAAAATGCTCGGTTCGTAATATGAACCACGTGAGTTTTACTCACCTCGAAACTCCTGCTGTGTCTTCAATATATATAAAACTCACAATAATCCCAATGCTCGTCAACTCAAGCCGTCAAGTACCTAATCAAGTACGGTCTTTACTTAGCAACGAAGCATGAAATAAACCTAAATGATGATCCAACAGTCGGATTTCTAAAATAAAGATAATCCAACGGTTAGATCCTCACGGATTGCCCATGGAAACATCCTATCAAAATTATACGAAAATCCGATGGACGGATCTTCGTTAATCGCCTCCCGAATCACTATTTTATAATTATACGAAGATCAAAAAGTCGGATCTTCACCCGTGACCACACAAAGTCATCGGGACAGTCATATGAACATCATATTAAAATTTGAAGTAAAACCGATGGTCTGATCTTCATAAATCTCAAACCGAAGGTAAATTGTAAAACCGTAAATAGTAACGTCAAAACAGAAATTGACTATTTATCAACTTTTTCTAACATGACCAAGTTATATCTTAAAACGCTCGTATGGATGCATAGATCATCGTTCAGATAATAAAAACTCAAAATTCGGTCCGACGCGCCGCCACACGCGGCGGTCAGACGGTGGTCAACGCGGCGGTCAACGCCGGTCAACCACCTCCGATGCAAAAGTCGTCAACTACAAACTTCTTCAAAATGAAATTTTGAACAACTTTAATACCTGACTTTTTCGGAGATGAGGTCTGGATCGTCCTAGATCGAGCTTTGAAGTTGGATTAATCTCGGCCCTCTGATCAGTCTCCAGATCGAATCAGGGACGTCGAAATCTTCAACTCTTGATCTACCACTCTACACTCAAAATCGTGATGCAAGCCATATATGGGGATGATCAGAAGGAAGAGCACGTCACGAAAATGGGGAGGATCGGCCCGTGCACTGCCGGAAAAATGGTTTTCCGGCCGGGTCGGGTTTGGGCTTCGGATAGGGGCTTCGATCCAGGCCTAGGAGCGGCGGCTGGGCGTGGCGACGGCGGGGATCGACCGGGCGTGAGGCTGCGAAGCGGATGGGGGCCGGGTCCGGCGGCGGCGCGGCCGGGAGGACCGACTTCCAGTCGGGTAGGGTCGGCGGGTCTGGAGGCACAGTGACCAGGCCGAGAGAGAGACGGGGGACTGATGTGCAAAAATGGGATTTTTTCGTCCTTCACAACAAACTCAGATTTTTCCACTATTTATAGAAAAATTTCGATTTTCAAATATTCATAACTTATTCATACGAACTCCGAATAATACGTTCCACATATGCACGGATTCGTATCGACGAGCTCTACAACTTCCATGAAGGAAGTTTTCCCAAATTTTGAACGTATAAAAAGTCGATTTTCACGACCCCCTAAATAACGTTCGTTTTCGAAAATAAAATCATTCGGAACCAATTTTCTCAACCCACGACAATCCAAATAATCCCAAATATCACAATTCAATTAATATAACAATTATTGAATTACATAAATTTATTGTATGAAAATCTGGGTCTTCACAACCCTCATAAGACCACTCAACATTTGGCAAACAGACTAGAGCTCAAACTGATCGTAACCACCAGCTAGGCGCGAGAGCGTGGTACACGATTATAATGCTATTAGCAACCACCAGTCCGGTACAAGAGCGTGGTTCACTGATAGTATGCCATGGTCACACTCATGACATATTGATCTCCACCGATCAAAACAATTTATTGTTTCTCAAACAATAAAACACCACTCTCAATATATCGTTCTTGAAAAGTAAATATCCAAACAATAATAGCAACACAATCATGCATATTGTTTCCTCAACACAATCCATTAATAAATATATATCATCACGTAAATAATATATATACATAGACATTCACGCAAGAATGCCTACTAATACCAACTATAGTTCACATGCATTAAAACAAAATTCAATTTATACTTAAATTCATTTTGTTACCTGTGAGCCGCAGCCCTATGAACCGTAGTCAATCAAGTTCATATTATTTCAAACAAATCTTTATTTTCTTAAAACAATTTCCACACATTCACAATTCAATATAAATCACTAAATTTCAGTTCGTAAATGAACCATGTACGATTTACTCACCTCGATATTCCCACTGCGTCTTCAATTTATCACAATTAACCCCGAAACCGCTCACCCAAGTAAAAACCGTCAATCACCTAATCAAATACGATAATTAACTTAGCGTACAATTCCAAAACGCACTTATATGAAGATCCCACTGTTGGATCTTCACCAGTGACCACATAAGGTCATCGGGACAGTCCTACGATCATCATATAAAAACTCCATGTGAATTGGATGGTCCAATCTTCACAGATCACAAATCGAACAATTGAAATCAATCGAAATAGTAAAATTCATAACTAATTCATACAATATCCAAAATTTACATGCTATATATAAAAAATGATCGTATCGACATGTAGAATCTAAAAATGAGCAGAATCTGCTCTTAGGGTGGCCGGAGGTCACCGGAAACCACCACCACAGTGGCGGCAGCGCCGCCATACCAAAGTCAAAATTTGCCAAAACTCCCAACATCAACGTTCTTCATCTCAACTCCAATTACAACTTTCATAATTAGCACAAAGTTAAATTTCAAGTCTAGGGGCCGAAATTTACCTCAAAAAGAAAGAGGCCGAAATAGCCAAAAATTTGTCAAATCTGAAATTCGTCTTCCTCGGGTTAAATGGAGATGTGAAACTTGGTGAGTTTGTAGAGCATGGCAAGACAAACAAAGCTTAGTTAGTCTCCCCTCCCACTTTGGCCGGAGTTGGCCGGAATTTGAAGAAATGCCGGAAAAAAGATCTGACCTTCTTTGCTTCGATTCGTTGTCTATAGAGAATGATAGGATGCAAGATATATATATATATATATATATATATATATATATAAAGCTTGTTTCAAGGCGAAGTGATGGGGACAAGAGACTCGTTGATTGGTGGCCGGAGGAGGAAGAAATCAGCCAGCGAAGGGAGGAACAGCTCGGGCGATTTCAGCTCGAGCTGTTCAGCTTCTCGGCCTTGTAGCAACTCCCATGGTTCTTTTTTTACTTCAATGTCTTCTATGAAGTTTTAAATAACTTCAAGGCGAGCAAAATTACTTTTGGAATCAAGTCGATTGGTGGCCTGAGGAGGAAGATATGGCCGGAAGAAGAGAAGCCCAGATTTTCTATCGAAAATGGGGGACAGGGAAGAGGGGGGAGTTGAAACGGAAAAATGAGAAAATTCTGGATTTATGAATGAACCCAGAATGTTTATATATTTATACTAAAATGTCCAAACTTCAAACCGTCATAACTTCTTCATACGAACTCTGATTTTCGCGTTCCACATATATACGAACTCGTATCGACGCGCTCTACAACTTTGATGAAGGAAGTATTCTCAAATTCCCTACGTACAAAAGATCAATTTTCACCACCCCCTAAATAACGCTCATTCGAAACTCATTTCCTCATACAACGACATATGAAGCAAGCCCAAAATCCATAATTCATATTATTGAACAAATATGGAATTACATGAATTAATTATATGAAAATTCGGGTCTTCACAAGAACACTCACCACGTGACACTGCACGTGGTTCAAAGTCGATCAAGGGATCAAGAGCAAGCCTCTGCATCCCTTGATCAACCGCCTTCTACAAGTAATCAACAAAGCAAATATTCTGCAAAGTTCTTCATCAATCTTATGGAGAAACAACAAGCACCAAATACAAGTGTCGGTTCATTCATTACCAAAGCAGAAGAACGCTCACCATATGACACCACTCATGGCCTAAATCTGATCAAGATCAAGCCTATATTGTTACGTTTCGGATCTCAAGTTACAGTTTTACTAGTTTTTCTGATGGTAGACGAGAGTTATTTTCATTTTCAGCTCTGTTTCGACCTTTCAGGGCGGCCCTAAAAGTTGAATTTTTGTTTGGGTCAAAATTTGAGATCTCAAATATTCTTCATAGTTGTAGATGACGTTAAATTGAGCGTGTGCATATATGGTACGTGAAAATCGAAGCTCGTATGCGAAAGGTATAAGTGAAATACTAAATTTACTGTTTGGAGTAAATGTTATAAATTCAAATTGTTACTGTGTTGCACGGTAACTTTCAAATTGTTACTGCGTGGTTCTCTCTCTTATGCAATTCTCTCTTTCTCCGCCTCCAGGCCATGTGACGGCGTGCAACCAGCGTCGTTGGCTTCGTCTCCTCCTCCTCTCGACTTCTATGATGGTACCTCACGGAAACTTAATCGAAAAATGGTGAACCAACACCGAGAAGTTTACTGTATCAATTGAGGTGACCAAACCAGACTTTTTAGAAACGTCTTGAGCCACTGTTCATGCTCTCGAAGTTTCATAACCCATATTGAAGCGTGTAGGACGAAATTATAATTGAAAATATCACTGTACTTCGATTGCTTAATTGTTCGGCCACTTAGAGGTATTTTCTAACTTTGCCATAGTTGAGAAAGTTGTTGGAAATGTTGAGACGATGTTGTACAAGAAATTTGGTGGTCATTGGAGGTGATGGCCAGTGGCGCGTGAACCTCACGCGTCGCCACTGTAGGTGGCACATGGAGGTGCGTAGGCAGGTTTTTGACTTCGATTTTTAGCCTATTAAATCATATAATTGATGTAGAGCTTGTAAATGTATTTTGGTAGAAATCGGAGAAATTGAGTATTTAATTTGAATTTCCTAAATTTAGAATTTCGTTTATTGTTTACGAGAATCTAACCGTCAGATTTCTCTTGAATTTACCCTAGAACCTGTAAATTAATGAAATGGTATTAATGGTAAAGTTTGGGTTGAATCGGAGAAGGAAATGGAGATGTTTACTTCAGAGGATTGATTTTGGAATCATATTTAATTGTCGAATTGTTATTCACGGAATATAATTGTGTACAGAGCGATATACTGAGCTATTGCTCGACGAAGAAACCCGTATGTGTGGTCGCCTAAATAGTACTGTGAGTGGACTTTTGTTTTAAATAATGATGCATGCAATTATTTTTCCGAAATGATGATTGATTGATTTTTTTATTTATCGAGCATAATATTTTGCTTTGAATTATAATTTTGACAATTTTTTATATGAATTTCGGATATGAAATTGTTATGCTCGGATTTTGATTTATGGATTCTTTGCGGTAATATGAATTGATTTTTGGAGATTAATTATGATTTATCTCGATTATGATTTCGGAAATAAATTTGTGATACTATTTTTTTGGATGTTGAGCTTTCGATGTTTATCTCTTATATATGTTTACTATTTGAAATTATGATTTATATGATTTTTGATGAATTATTTTCCGAAGTGATTTATGGAATTTAATATTATATTTTTATTCGTCGATTTTGGGATTCTGAGATATTATCGGATATGAGATTTTCACTAGAATTATAGTTTTCGATTGTCTCTCGTCTATTACTTATGAATTTGAGAATATTTTGGCGTGCGGGGCCATGTCATTAGAATATACTTATTTTTCTAGTGAGAAATTGGGGAAGTTTTATGGATTTATGGATTCATTGGATTTTGATTGTTTTCTTCACCATACTGGGGTCGTTTTGATAGTATCTCCTCCTCACTTATTTTGTGTTTGTGAGTGACGGTCGAGGTGATTTATTCTCCTTCTCAAGTGAGTGGTAGTCGAGGTTATTAATTCTCCTCCTCACACAATCTATGTGTTAGTGGCAATCGAGGGTAGAGCCTAAGGGGCTCCTTTACCTGTATGGTGATAATCTCTTCCCCATATGATATTATTATTTGACTAGCGAGTCTGATTTCTTCTTACCAGCGAGCTAGTGCTTTTTCAAGAATTTTTGTATGGCGAGAAATATATTTTATAAATACTGCATGCATCGAGATTTTAGAAATAATTTATTTGTGGGAAAGTATCAAAGCTTATTAATTTAAATAATCTTGATTATTTATTTTTGTCCACTCACTCTAACGTGTTTTTCAATACTTTTCCCCTGGGCCCTTTGATTTCAAATGCTCAGTTTGCAGGCATGATTAGTTGAGGTCGGGCGTACATGGAATTGAGGCATAGTTATCACTGCTTCCACATTGTTGGATCTATAGATCATTTATCTTCTTGATATTTATTTTAGAATTGTTTTGATAACCTATGAGATTTATTAAATGTGAAAATAGAGTTGTTGGTATTTGGGGAGCAGGATAGCTCCAGGAGTATAAGGATGGTAGCTTAGAAGTCTGATTTTATTTCTTTTTAGGTTAGAGTTGTCCATTTTAGGGAAAGTTCTGCCGAAATTTCTCAAATAATGGGCCCCGCAGGGTCACCTTTGATTTCAGGGTGAAATCTAGGGTTGGGTCCTGTCAATTGGTATCAGACCATTAGGTTGTCAGATTCTGTAAACTTTTTTCTATCACATTACCTTATATGCTTGATGTTACTCAGTACCTCTTGAGTGATGGCCCGATTGCAGCGGTTCCCCATCATATACTCTTTTGGTGCTGATGTGATCATCAAATGTGTGAGATACATGTCTAGTTGGTTTTCCTTCAGGTACTATGTCTCATGTACGCTGACCTCATAGGGAATTCACTGCGTATCGGATTGTTTACATGTCTTGCACCTTTCTCTAGTGATGGTAGAGTAAGAGTACTCTACATGTTTGAGTTGTACTAAGAAACGTGATTTGAGGAATTGTGATTGTCTCTTCCTCGATGCCAACAAGTTTGTTGGGGCATCATTTAAAATGCGATACCGGAGTTTGATTGTTAGAGTTGAGCAACCATATTTTTGGTCTATCTCTAGATATTATAGTTATTTCAAAATTAGGATTGGTGGTGGAAATGAAATTGGTAATAATGGTGGTTATGTTTTTGAACCAAGTTTCGGCAAATGTGTTTTGTGATGTGATAGGTTGTTAAGTAGAGTTTGAAATTTTACTGGAAGTTGTTGGAGATTCTTTGAGAATCTCAGCTTTGAAAACCAATTGTAGAGAAATCTAGATTCAATTTCTCCAACTGGACACTTTATGTCGGAGTCATGTACGTATCTCCCTCCGGTAGACAACGGAGAAAATTGAATAAATATTCTGAATTTTTATGGGTAGATGCCGTGTTTTCAGTGACTTTGGTCACTGATGATGGAAGTGAGAAGTGGGAGTGATGATAATAAATGAGAGTTGTAAGTAGAATGAGTCATTTTGGATCGTTGACCTGACCAAGGCATTTGGGCGTAGTTTGTTCGGAATAAAAGCAAGTGAGCTTTAGATGCTTTGATTTGTAAATTGGTCTTCTTACGTTTAAATTGTAATGTATAGGAAGACGAACAAATAATGGGTTTTTCAAGTTGATATATGGTGGAAGTTTGAGTATTCGGATGGATTATTAAAGTCTTACAATAAAGTTATGACCTCAGTCAATATATATATATATATATATTTTACAAATTTGTTGTCATACTTGTTAAATTGTCTATAAATTAGTACATTAGTTTAGGTTTAATAATTACTACGAATAGAACAAAAGTTACCGCTTTTACATCAAGTGTTGTGGATTGTGATAAAATGTGTAGTCATTGTAGTAATAATTTCACTAATGGTAAAAACATAAAGATTTATCTCTTTGATAACAAATTTATTGTCGCACTTGTGAAATTATCCATAAACTAGTACATAGGTTGTACGTGGAGAAATTACTATAATTAGAACAGAACTTATTATTTTTTCATCAATTGTTGGAGTTTGTGGTAAATTACGTCGATTAAAAGTAATTACTAATTCGACGATGGACATTACACAATATACTACTTTAATTATGGAAGGGAGAACTTTATTACACAAATGAGGACGGGTAAAGCTATGCCATTAACATTTCTCATACATGTTCTATTTTATATAATATATACCACTCTGATGACTCATGTAACCACTTTGAGGACATATATGGTAATTAGAAGAAAAAAAATCCTCATTAAAGTAAATAAGGTCTTCGTTAGAGTAAAGTAGGTTCTAATTTGAGTAATTAAGTCCTAAAAGTGGTAATTGTAATATGTTCTCATTAGAGTAAAGTATATTCTTATTTGAGTAAATAAGTCATAAAGTAGGTTCTCATTTGACTACATTTAAAACAATTATTATATATTTTTATACTAATTGTTGTGGTTGTCGTAAAATGCATGTAAAAAGAATTATATTTTGTTAAGGAAACTACTAATGATATAATTAACTGGTAATAAAGACAACTTAACTAATACTAACTTTGCGAGCTTAGGTTAGAAGGTTTTTGTCACTCCCCGAGTTTCAACAACAATAATAATACAATTACATCAAATACAAAGCACCGGGCGTGATGGTTCGAACACCAATACTAAATAGCTGTGAAATTTTTCCTCTAAACTAAGTAACTAAACGATGTCCCGAACCCACAATGTAAATACAGACTCGTTCTTTTGAGTCATATATTTCATCAAGCAAAGTACACACTACTCTCATTACTCAATGGAAGACTAATAAGTGTGTACTACAAATAGGTAGTAAACTTACCACAGCAGCAGCAAGGAAGTTCTACGGCTTCAACCACGCTCACCCTAACCTACAAGATAACCCCTACACCGTGGAATAGTGCACCAGGTTGCCATACAACAAACCCGATAAGCTTATGAAAGCTTGTATGAGTAAACTCAAAACCAGCAACAAAAACACATGCTTAAGTCTTCTAAATTTGACAGTTAATAAGCATATCTCAAAGCATCAACCATCAATTCCATGTATTTCAATAGTATGCATCACAAGTCTAATTTCAGCATTTCAAATCCACGATCATGGTCCAAAACAAAACCCTTCAAGTAATATTTGAAATCATATTTGACACTTAAAGGCGGATTTCCAAATCACGATATCCAAAGTCATGGTAATGCAACTCAAGGAAGCAATTCACCCAAATGATCAGGAAAGCAACTCATACTTTGATTCCTTAAAACTCGAAATAAAGGAGAACAAACTCACACTTTGATTTCCTTTCAAATCGAAATAAAAGAAAGCAACTCACATCTTGATTTCTGTCAACATGAAATAGAGAAAGCAACTCACATCTTGATTTCTTTCAAATCACGAAACAAAGAAAGCAACTCAAACTTTGATCTCTTTCAAATCACGAAACAAAGAAAGCAATTTACACCTTGATTTCTTTCAAACATAAACCCATGGGTTAGATATAACCATGCTCCGATACCCCATGAATTACACTGGCAGACAGACTAGTGCTCTAACTGAAATCTTAACCACTAGTACGACCAAAGACGTGATTACTCGATATATTGCCCAAGGTCGCTCATGGACCTTCATTCCTCGGACCTTTCAGTGTCTCAGAATAAAACATTAAAGAAGTCACTCAGGATTCAAAATGTTACACCTATCTCAATGCTTTTCAAAACAATAGAAATCAACATTTTCACAATCATTTTTTTTCCGAAAAGCCACAACACAAAACAATAAAAAACATCATTCATGCATATTATTTTCATCAACCCATAAATCCACCAAAACATATATATATTTTACGTAAATATATATATATATATATATATATACGTAATCATTCGCTCAGGATTTCCTACTAATACCAACTATATTTCACAATCGAAAACTCGAGAAAATCATTGTTATAATTAAACTTATTTTTCCTACTTATGAACCGTAGTCGATCAAGTTTATATCATTTCAAATAGATATTCTTTTTTAAAGCTATTTAAAATTAACCAAATAATTCAGCATAATAAGTAAATCCGTTCGTAAATAAAAATTATGAGAGTACTCACCTCAGAATCCTGACGCGTCTTCTATACAGAACTGAACTAACACTCACCAACAACTAGTCCAAATTACCTTGAGAAGCACATAATCACCAATGATCTAAAATTAGTAAATCACCAAGTCATTAAAGTTCGAATCCCCTAATTGAATAACAACCCTGAAAGTAACGCCAATCGAGGCAAAACCTCATTCGAGACCTCCCAAAGGTTGTGTTTGGGGGAGCTTTTCAGCTCCTGTGCTTATAAGCCCAGTTCAAATTGGCGTTTGGTAATTGAGTTTCCTAGCAGCTTTTTTCAGAAGCTGTTGTGGCTTCCTTAGATAAGCAGAAGCTGAAGAATGCAGCTTCTAGAAGCCAGAAGCCACCGAAATACCTACGCGGCATCTCTCCCTCGTCACTGTTCCCTATCTCTCTCCCTCATCACACCCAAGCACCACAGTTCAACAAATCTATGAAGGGTACCCAGAAGTACAGAACCTCAATTTTACCTTCTGGTGTAGAATTTGCAGATGAAACCTCGATTGTGTTAGTGGGTAGAATTTTACTTTCTACTCCAATTGTGGCCAGCTTCCTCCTACTGATGCAGCCAAGCCAAAATGAAGCCGGGAAGAGCTCGGAAAGCTGCCGGTGTCAAAATTAGACAAAAATCCAAAGTCAAAATTAGACAAAAATCCCAACATGAAAATTCTTCACCTCAACTCCAATTACAAATTTAATAACTACATCAAAGTCAGAATATAAGCCAATAAGTCGAATTTTGCCTCGCAATGTTTGAAACCCGAAGAACTCTAGTTTGAAATCTTCCAAATTCGATCTCCACAGGTGAAATCGTTGCAAGCCGCTTTGAGGGAAGTATCTACGTCCTCTGGGCTAGAAAAGCCCTTAAAGATCACGAGCTATGGTGGCCGAAGGAGGGAGAACCCACGGGGGCGATTTCCAACTCGAACCCGTGGCTTTCTGGCCTTGTAGCGCCGCCTACGATGGTTCCCACGACGAACCAACACCACAGAAGTGTAGCCGGGATCAAGGCGAGCAGAAACCCCATTGGAATCGAAGCAAAAGGTGGCCGAACGATGACGAAATTGTCCGGCGAAGGTGAGGGGGCGATGCAAGCTCGGGAGAGAGGGAACTGAGGGAAAACTGGAAAAAAAGTTTGGGGTTTTTCTGAAAAACCCGGATTTTCTTTATATTTATATAAATTTCTCATTATTCAATCACTCATAACTTACTCATACGAACTCCGATTTTCGCGTTCCACATATATACGTATCGACACGCTCTATGACTTTTGTGGAGGAAGTTCTCATAGAATCAAAACATATAAAAAGTCAAACTTCCTAAACCCCTAAAACGTGCATTTCGAATAATTATTCGTCCGAAAATAATTTAACTCCACCATTGGACCACGAAGTCATACAAATGAACACTTTATTAATTCCAAGAAATTCCAAGAAATTAGTAATGAATTTTTGGGGTATTACACATGATATGGATGATGTACTCTGAATGAACAGAACGACCATTTCTTAGTGAAAGATACATTAATTTCTTCTTGAAAAATTGCGTCCAATGCCCACATCTGTATGAACCAAGAACCACATATGTGTAATTTGAAAAATACCAAAAGTTAATAATAAAATTTAATTCATGTACAAAATCTATTACCAAACGATGAACAAGATTAGTTCGAGCCTCAATGCGTGTACTAGGATAAGTGTCCCATATCTCTACATCCGTGCTTGGAATGTTTACTACCATAAGGAACCAATGCTTCGGTTCAGTACCCTCATCTAAGATGGGGATGAAAATCTATAGAATAAAGCATAAATATATAAGTAAATCTTTCAATACATCTACCTACGAGAATAAGCTACGTACAAGAATAAGCGTTAGTAATACCATGTCACAATCCATAAGTTTAGCTTCTCTGAATATGGGTGCAAACATCTTTTGTGTAGTGCTACCAAATTCTGACAAAGCATCACCTCCCTCTTCAACAGCCTGACTTGCCCTAACTTGCAATGACTCACCGAAGTGACCGAACATAAGCTACTTCTTTTTCTTGTGAAATTAACAATAAACGACCAAATATAATACCATACCGAAAAGTATGTAGTGCAAAACCAATTAGATGATTCTGGCTACCAAATCGTACTTATTGCAGCATTTACCACCTGGTCAAAAAAAATGAGTCTCGACTGATTTATGTACAGTAGTGAAATTGAAAAGCATGGAGAGGCATTATGAGTTTGCTGTCTTGAAGGCATCTAACTTCTTTACGGTCAAGAGTTTCATTTTTACATCCTGAAGACTATAAAACTTCAAAACAAAAATTAACTTATAAATGACCTAGTGCTCCATGAAATGAAACATGCTTTAACATATATGGAAAGGTGAATGAATTTACTCTTCGTTCCAGATGTCGAGATATATGAAAGCTATTAGATCTACTTATTTGTTGGAAAGGTCACGACACCCTTTAAAAGGACCAATATCTTGTATATTTCTTGGCTTTTCATGTAAAAGTTGTGCGATACGTTAGACGTTCTATTTTATCACTGTACTCCAAAAAGGGATCCGGACTGAGTTCAAGCGATGAAATCTCTTTCTTAATGTTTTTAATACCGACTTGAGGTTCGTTAGCCTATAAAGAAAGTGACTTAGAAATGTTCTTGGTGCAAAGAAAATCACAACAAGGTAAATAATTATCATGTTCTTGGTTTTGTTCTATAATTACACTAATCAAAATATACGGCAAGCCAAACTACTAGACATGCCTTTGTGTATTGTGGCCGGTTGTCGGGGCTGAGCATTTGGCAAGATGCTCTATTTGGGCTCTGCATGTCTAGATAATCTTTCTGATTTGCAAACGTGTCTCCGTTTTGCTGTTCAATATCTTCTCCTTCCTTTTTCACAGTGCCATCATTGACGCCCACCTTTAATGACTTCAAAAATTCTTTTAGGCTTAGTTTGGGATTGATTCCTAGAGTGCTTTTGAGACTGCTTCTGCTTTTGGGCCAAGAGAATGGTATTTGGTAAAATCTTTAAAAGCTGCTTTTGGTTGGAATTGCTTCTCCGGAAAGCCGAAGTTGGGAAGCTACAATTTGTAGCTTTTAAAAGCTGCTTTGGGAAAACACGGAGGAAAGAAGGAGAGGATCTAGGACTATAGTTATGGAGTCGCTTCCTTTCCACTAGGAGAGAAGAGGAACTAAGGGAAGTAGGCTCAACTCTCTCTCGAATTGGAAGAAAGGGAAGAGGAACCTCCTCTAAGAACTGGTGTTAGAATCTGCAGTTATTGTTGTCTTTGAAAAAATATGAAGTGCAGTAATTGAACTCTTTTTGTTTCTTCTTATAAACTTGGGGCTGATGTTTGGTTGATAAATAGACACTTAACAAACTTGGGTCATGTGATTGGATTGGTTTCCGTAATCTAGTTTTGTTCCTGTTGTTGAAAGACTCATGGTAAAATTGATTTGAACATTTGAAACAGATCACTTTCTTAGTATGAGAAGGGAATGTGAGAGTTCTGCACCTATTAAAGCGTTGGATGTACTATATACATTATCTATTAGCATTGTCATTTCCTAAATCAAATAGCATTTTAGCATTGTCATATCCTTATCTTAATAATTTGGAACTTTCATTGCTATTGACTAATTCTAGCTAGATTGATATTCTGCTAGTTATATGGTGTTGCATTAATCAATAAGATTTATGATATGCAGATTAGAGTTATTAGGAAAGAAGCTAATTAATAAGATTTATTAATATGCAGATTAGAGTTTATGGAGATCTTTATCTTACAGGTAGTAGTATATAGTACACCTGAATGATGTTTTGATATTCCCATATCGTTATATCTGTCACTTGAACATAACTGTATCTAAACTATTTGTTGGTGATCTTGGTTGTTTGAATATAATCATACATATATCTGCAGTAAGCTTGATTGTGTTTATATTCTGTGTTTGATCTTTCATAGACAAGTTAATTGGTTCTGTTTTGGGAAGTAAGTGGAGGCTTTGAAATGTGCATTGTGGCTTGCTGCTTTTGCACAAATCTAGAATAATTGATGATGTGAGGTTTTTCTCTTAATTTGTATACTGCTATTAGTTATAGTGATATTATAAGAGACTAGTCATTGTAAGAAATATTGTGCTTTCAGAATTTTTACATGATAGACAAGTTAATTAACTCTTCATATATGAAATCCATATTTGGCAGCCAGCAAGATCTCTATACAAACTGCGACAACAATAGCAATTGCTGGTGTTGTCATTTACTCCTTGATAAAAGCAAACTTGGAAGAGCAAAAGAAGGCAAGGATTTTGAAGTACCCCATTTTGGATTGAACTCACATATATTATATCATATGTTCTATTTCAAGAGGTTGCTGCTATTTCCGCACCATAAGAGGTATAGCGTGGAAAGGGAATATAAGACTTGTGCAATCACAGACTTCATCTACAGATTTCAAAATTGAAACGCTCATTGAACTTTGACTATTATTGTACTATTATTACCAATTTGTAAGTGATCTCCAAATAGACCAGATCACTACTGTTGTAAGACAAAATCATTGTATTTTAACACAATGTTAATGTTAAACGCCTTTCAAATTTATCGACTTATTTCTCAAGCAAGTTTTCAAACGGATGTGCATCTCTGATTCGCAAATCTCTTGTTTTGTTACCCAGAATTGCTTCGGTCCGAGCAAAATTGCCCAAATTAGTATTTTTAGCATTTATGACCGTTTTAGTGATTATACCCAGTCACAGCACTTTCATCCACTTATCATTTAATTGCAAATTTCAAGTGACTTTAACATATTGTGTATTGGTACCCGTTGAACGATGGCCAGGAAATTAATTCAAAAATTAATCCAAATATTCTGGACAATTGTGTAATAGTAAAACATAATATGCATGTTAAAGGGTTTAAAGTAAATCTTTTATTCGGTCCAACCAAGGGTACAAGGATAATACATGAGTTTTTTTTATTTGGTATGGTTACATAATCAAAAAATAAAATTATGTATTTTAATAGCATATCTTAGCATATATGACCATTTTGGTAATTATATCTAGCCAAAGCACTTTTGTCTTACAACTTACCAAACACCTAGAAATTGCTTTTCGTTCTCACAGAACTTTTAAAATCAGTTTACCAAACACCTCAACTGCTTCTTCTCACAACAAGTTTGGAAGTGCTTCCTCTCACAGCAGGTTTAGAAGTGCTTCTTCTCACAGTACAGCAATCCCAAACTAAGCCTTAATCCCCTGATCAGCTCTTCCACAACCTTTGTAGGGACAGTATCAACAACAATATTTTTGAGTTCTTCAACTAATTTCTCAATGCGACTAACAACATTTTAAAAAAGCTCCACATCTGCTCTCACTGGAAACACATCTTCCACCCCATGCTTGTTTCCCATTACACCATCAATGTTAGAAACAAGATTTATAGCAAAACTCTGAAGACCGCCTTTCCTTGAGATCCATTTAAGTAGTTTTGATGACTTTACGTCTTCCCAGGCAGCAACAACAATAGGCTTTGAACAATCAATAATTGTCCTCCCATGGGCAATAGTGTTGTAATAATAAAGCTGAAAAAATAGGACACATGCACCTACACAAGTACCTTGATTTTTTCTGCTTGAATGAACGCACTCCGTCTACAAGAAATTTGAACGACAAACTTGTCCAATTTAGAGAGTTTATCTTTTTCAGATCCCTTAGTGGTATAAGGTACTTCGAGTGGAAGTTTATTGAAGTATTAGGGCAAAGCAAGGTACCAAGGGCCAATAACATGAAGCCGACTCTGAAGTTGTCATCTACTGTTTTTGCTTCTTCTAGCTTCTTAATTAGGCCTGCAATTGATATGTATTCAGATGTCCTAAAATAAAAACCATGCCATGGTTTAACGTCATCGTCTTCGATTGAGCCTCTAAAGTTGACACTTGATGCCGGAGGTATCTAGTTGAGGAAGAATCAAGCAAGGAAGATCTCAATAAAGCAAAACCCTTCAAAGAAGATCTCAATGAGGCAAACCCATTCGAGGAAGAATCATAAGTAACGCACAATCTCTTTAAGGTCGACTTGAGTAAGATGAAGCCTAGTTCTAATCAAGAGAAAGCCCACCAATTTAGAGCAGTGAAAGGTTCAGACCATCTCGAGGAGAGATCTTTTTGTCATTTTAGATCCCAGGTACCCTACTATGTCATAATCTTAATTGTATAAGCCCAAAAGAATAACGTAGGACTCTCACACAACAAGAAAATGATCCAGTGATACCGTCTCATTCATAATGAAAATAATCAATACAAACTCTTGTGTTGGAGGAAAAGATTGAGATTGCAAAATATACTACTCATAACAGTTGTCAAGAACATGACGAAATACATGTTTATCAAACTGCCAGTTAGTATAGGTCAGGGACAGAAAAGAACACCACAATTGCTATCGTTACACAGAGCAAGTATCAAACTTCAATCTCACTAAATCGTCAAACCTTTGGTTTCTTTTTGGGAGGCTGTTGCACATTGTTTGAATTGAAATTCTTATCATGGTTTACACGATTGACTCTGCCACGTACCCTATTTTTCTTTGGGCATCTAGGTTTTGTATGTCCGTAATTCTTACACAACCTACATTTTCAGTTGTTCTTAGGTCGTGTGCTGCTTTCAGTACCCTACATACCTTTGCTCCGGACCTTGATTGGATATTTCAGGATGTTATCACAACCGCTTGAATTAACAATGATTTCTTTTTGTTGATTCAAAATCTCTTCTAATACCGGCTTTAGTTTTACGAGTTCATTTCTCAAAATATCAGTGCCCTCCTTTGTCTTCGATGCTAGGTAAGATACCTTACTACCCAAATAACATAAACAACCGTGCCTGCATGTATAAAACTTAATTATAAAGCTTGCCAAATAACGCAAACTCAAGTAGATAAGGTCTGTAAACATAAACATTCAAAGCAACGCTTAAGTGGAAATTTCAACTTCAGAGAAGAAAAGGAACCTAATTGCAATTAATCAAAAGTACAAATATAGTGCCACTGCAAGAAACAATTGTTAACCAGCAAAAAAGCATAAAGTAAAACAAAATCAACCAATTGCTGAAAACTGATTTACAAGGATATGTAGCTAAACTCAACAAATTCAGACCCGAAAACACATAAAGTATATAAAACTCAAGTAACAGATCAAGATAGATTCTCCACTTCAAAAGAAAATAACTCTAGTTGTCTCTCAAATCTAAACTGTAAACAAACAAAAATTTCCATTGCTAAGAAATAAATAACAATTTACAATGTTCTCCGAAAGCAAAAATGGACTTCTATTTCAAATAAAAAAGCATGAAGACTAACGAAAAGTAACAACTGAGATCAACTTTGCGGTATAAGCATTTGTGTACTTGATGAGCTTCACCAGGTATATTGTCCTCAGGAATTGTGGATTGAATTTCAGATTTTGCGTGTTTTGTCCACCGTTTCATCACCAAAGACAAAGGTATCTCCTTCATATGTTCGTGCTTCATAATGTTAAATGAATGACAACATGGGATGCCCTCACATTCAAAAAGTTTACAAGAGCATACTATGCGATGATTGCTTTCCAGATGGTGATAAACAGTCGTACACTCATTCTCTTCGTTGTTATTATATTGGATGTTATGTACACACGACTTGTGCGGAAACACAATTCTTGATATGATCAGTCCTCCAACCCGCTCTATCTCCTCACGTACCAGGTAAACACTGTCCTTGTAAATGGTGGATGCATGTTTCTCCAACTGTCGAAGTTGAGTAGTAAGCACATGACTAAAGTTATTTGATTGGAAGTCTTCTTGAAGTATATTATTTCTAAGCCGTGCTAATGCTGAATCAAGTAGTGGCACCAGTTCAAACAGTTTCACTCCGGTGCTAAGATAATCCTTCACACAATTGTTCATGCTCTCACCGCTGGGTACTACGCATTCGAGCAAAAAAGTGACCATTGATAAACACTTCAGCACATTTATATCGTTTTTCATACATCATCCTTACCCAATTTTTATCATAAAATCGAATTTGTTCACCATATCATTCCACTGTTACTCAAAACCATATAGGGTTGCTTCATCAAACATACATCTCCGAAACTGTGCAATTACTTCTGGATTATGCAAGTTACTTTGAGCATTCTTTGCAATATGCCATGTACATAAACGATGTAGGTAATCTGGAAATACTACTTCAATAGCCTTCCACATTGCTTCATCTCTGTCAGTTAGCACAACAATGGGTTTTTTGCCCTCCATAGACTCTAAAAACATTTGCAAAGCCCATGTATATGTCTCAACCGTTTCATCGACTAGTAATGCAAAACCAAAAATTGTAGTCAATAAATGATGGTTTGAACCAGCAAATAATACCAACGGCTTCTCATAGTGATTGGTCTTGTACATGCTATCAAATGCCATCATATCTCCGAAACAAGAATAATCAAGCAATGAAGTTGAGTCTCTCCAATACAAGTTAGCTAATCTGTTACTCTCATCTATGCTATGCTTGCAAAATAAATTCTTGTCCGTGGCTGCTTTTCCTTCCAAACATGAAAGTGCAGCTCTTTCATCCCCTTCAAGTCGAGCCTCTCGATGACTTATATCCAACTTATTGTACAGATCTTTCCTTAGAAAACCGACTTTCGTAAGGCCTCCAGCTCTGTCAGCCATGTATTGGCATGCATGACGAACCTTAATTGGTACTCTCCTCATAGATTTAGCTAATGCTAAATGAGAATCTGGTACAGATCGATTTGACCTAAGAAGATGTGACTCGTGTGGCTGTGCAAGATCATGGGTATGGTTTGTTTTGAAATCAACTATAACATACGAGTTCTTCTTCTCAAAATATCTTACCTTGAACAAACATGGACAATTACACATTGTCAATTTTTTTGGCATACGGACCTTGTTACTGTTGTTCATATATTCCTCTCGTCTCTTGACGAATTGTGACTCTCACGGTCCTTGCACTTACATACTTGTCATTCTTTCTAACATTAAATCCCATTGCCTTGGCGTAAGAAAAATAAAAGATCTCTGCTTCTTCAACAGATTTAATGTCACGCCCCGAATTTTAAAATAAAAATTCAAAATCCGAAACATGAGTTACCACAACACAAAATAATCATCCTGAAAATTTTTTTTTCTTAACAAGCTCACCACACAATTTAATCTCAAATCCCGAATTTAGTCTCGGTTAATTATTACAACTCACTCAAAAATAAATTGTAAAGCTCTATATGAGCATAACAATCCTCACAACTCAAATGAAAAACAAATAAATACTGCAACTCCTAAACAGCACGGTCGCCTCCCTGGTTATCCTGACCTGCAGGAATATCCGCTACACCATTTGAATAGTGTATCGGGATTGCAACAACACAAAACCCAGTAAGCTTTTGAAAGCTCATATAAGTAAAAAAAAGAACGGTTATTTAATCAATTCATAATTATTTTCACCCAAGACAACATCCAATACTTTCCATATCCACAAAGAACTAACAATCTCCAAATCAGTCATCAAATCAACAAATCAACACAAGACCTAAACTCACATCTATCTTCTCAAAACCCCAAAATCGTATTTATAAAAATACGGTTTTGACAGACTAGAGCTCTAACTGAATCGTAGCCCGTCACCTGGCCCAGGTTATGGCATCCGACATATTTATCTTTATCATATTTTATCAATATGTATACGTATATACATATTTAGGAACGTCCGATACTCGTACTTAGTCTAGCCTCATTACCCGACAAGGGTTGTGGCATCCAACTCACTCAACCAATCATATCTCATCATCCACCTAGGATTAGAACGTCCAATCCCACTCCCCCCCCCGGCCCATACCGGTCACTACGTTGATCCTAACTCCATAATGAGCACAACAATATATTTTCACACAATGAAATCAACCCATCCAAGATACACAATGTTATTATGACATTTAAGCATTTGAAATATAATCTAAATTATCATTCCAACTCAATCATATCATCACTCAAAAAAACACCAACCAATATATATATTCCACGTAAATATATATATACGTAATCATCCACTCAGGGATGACCACTAATACCATCTATAGTTCACACAAGAAAATCGTGAAATTCATTTGTATAATTAAAATTCATTTTACTTACCTATGGACCGTAGTTGATCAAGTCCATGTGATTTTAAAAACAAATATTTAATCCATAAATATTTTTCACACAATTATGACAAAATAAATAAATTAAAGCACTCGGTTCGTAATATGAACCACATGAGTTTTACTCACCTCGAAACTCCCGCTGTGTCTTCAATTAAAATGCAAATCTCACATAAACAGCCCACACAAGTACAACCCATCAATCACCTAATCAAATGTGACTTGAATTTAGCCAATAATTCCAAAAAATATTTAAACTACCATTCAACAGTCGGATTCTAAATTATAAGAAAATCCGACGGACGGATTCTCACGAATCGCCTCCCTAATCACCGTTTTGCAATTATATGAAGATTCAACAGTTGGATCTTCCCCCATGACCACACAAAGCTACTGGGACAGTCATATGATCATCATATCAAAACTACAAGTCCATCAGACGGTCCTAACTTCGCAGATCACAAATCTAACGATCGAAATCGATTGAAATCTAAAAATTCATAACTAAATCATACGATATCCAAAAAATATGTATAATATGCGGAAATGATCGTATTGAAATGTAGAAAATGTACAGATACTATATTTTTGACTCCCGGATGTGGCCGGAAATGGCCACCGGATTTAGTGGCAGAGCCGCCGCCGACTACCACCAATGGTGTCGGGGCCGAGCCTCTCCCCTTCGTTTCATCATTTTGAGCAACAATGGGAAGAGGTCAGAAAATAATGGGAAGAGGTCGAAATGTACCAAAACAGCCGAGGTGGCCGGAAAATTTTCAGAAATCGATGATGCTCCGATCCACGTAAAAACTCTAATAACTCGCTTCGATTCCTTCTGGAGGTTTATTCAGCAACTCAAGGCAAGCTCACCAGTTCAAGAATCACATGAAACGATGGTCTACAGCTCGAGATATCCGGATCGAAAGTTCCATTCTATCCAATCGGGGTTGGCTTCCAGCCGCCACCACAGGCCACGCTGTAGAGGGAGAAGTTTCACGAGGGTTGGTGGCAGAAAACACGAGGAGGACCGTTTGGTTTGGTTTTGGGTGCAACTAGTTCGAATAGTTTTGCCGGACCTTGAGGCCGTCCCGGAGGGAGCGACGATGTCCAGCAGGTAGAGCAGCTCAATGCGAAGCCAAAGGGAGTGGTCCGACATCTTGAGGTGATCGGAGGAAGAAGAACAAGGCTGGAGAAGTTTGCTCTATTTTTTGGTGGTTTCAGACGAGAGAGAGAGAGAGAGAGAGAGAGAGAGAGAGAGAGAGAGAGAGAGAGAGAGGTTGAAGATGAGCACAGTGACAGCTACAGAAATGGAAACCCTAAAATGGGAAAGTTTCCGAAAATATATATACCAAGTTGGAAACTTCTTCTAAATGCCGTAACTAATTCATAAAAAATCCGATTTCTTTGTTCCGCATATGTACGGACTCGTATCGACGAGCTCTACAACTTTCATGAAGGAAGTTTTCCCAAATTCAGCACGTATAAAAAGTCGATTTCTTGAATCGAACATTTCGAGCTTTTCATTAAAACAATTGTTTCGGAACTTCGATAATTCTAAAAATGAAATATTTCAAGCAACATTCGTGAAATTGTACAATATTCGTTCCATAAAATTACACAAAATTAAAATGGAAATTACGGTTATTACAATCTATCCCTATTAAAGTAATTTCATCCCGAAATTCAAGTATCCAATTCCCCAAAAAGCTGTGGATACGTCACTCTCATGTCAGACTTTAACTCCCATGACGCATCACCCTCGTCATGATGACTCCACAACACCTTCACAAGGTCAACTTCCTTCCTACGAAGTCTCTTCGTAGACCTATCCAAGATACGAACAGGTTCCACCACAAAGGTCACATCCGTGTTCACACTAATAGTACCATGATCAATCACGTAGGACTCATCTCGTACATACTTCCTGAGCATAGACACATGAAAGACATTGTGGACAGCAGACATGCTAATAGGTAAAGCAAGATGATATGCCAAGTTCCCAACCCTTTCTGGAATCTCAAAGGGTCCCACATACCTCGGCGCGAGTTTTCCCTTCTTGCCAAATCTCACTACACCTTTCATAGGTGAGAATTTCAAGAACACATGATCGCCTGCCTCAAACTCTACAGATCTCCTCTTTAAGTCAGCATAACTCTTCTGCGTACTCTGAGCGGTCAGGATCCTGTCTCGAATAGTAGTGATCTTCTCTGTAGTCTCCTGAACAAGCGCAGGACCCAAAAGTCCTTTCTCTCCAACTTCCGCCCAACAGACAAGGGTCCTACATGGCCTACCATAAAGAGCCTCATATGGTGCCATACCGATACTCGAGTGATAGCTGTTGTTGTAAGCGAACTCTACCAATGGTAGATGATCCGCTCAACTACCCTTGAAGTCCAGAACACAAGCTCTAAGCATAACCTCCATCACCTGATTCACTCTCCTTGTCTGCCCATCTGTCTGTGGGTGAAATGCAATGCTCATAGCTAAAGATGTGCCAAAAGCCTTATGGAATCTACGCCAGAATCTATGTGAAACGAGCATCCTGATCAGAAACAATCGTAACAGGCACACCATGAAGCTTCACTATCTCATTCACATATAACTTACACAACGCATCCCCTGAGTAAGTTTTCGCCACAGGAAGGAAATGTGCAGACTTCGTCAGTCTATCCACAATCACCCAAATAGAGTCACAACCTTGCCTGGACCAAGGCAATCCAATCACAAAGTCCATGGAGATATCTTCCTATTTCCATATCGGAATTGGCAAAGGTTGCAGCATTCTTGCGGGCCTTTGATGTTCTACCTTCACTTGCTGACACGTAAGACACTTCGACACATGTTCTGCCACATCCCTCTTCATTCCATACCACCAAAGCTGTCTTCATAGATCCATATACATTTTTGTACCCCCTGGATATATCGTGTATCTATATCTATGTGCTTCCCGCATGACCTCCTCCTTGAGGTTATCAACACTTGGAACATACAATCTTCCTCGAAATCTCAACCCTCCATTTGTCCCAACAACCCACTTAGAAGGACCCTCCACATTTGGATCAGCAGTCATCTCAGCAATCCTCGCCTGAGCGAACTCATCAAGTGTCTGACCCTGAATGATCCTAGAAGTCAATGTGGACTGTAAGGTGATACTACCGAGAAAGATTTCATGTCCAACTCATGCGGGCATAAGATCAAATTCGGATGCAGCTTCCAACATGAGCCACTCCTGCACCATAAGCAATGCCATGAGTACTCGGGGCTTCCTACTCAAAGCATCAGCTACTACGTTGGCCTTTCCGAGATGATACTCCAAAGTGAAATCATAGTCTTTGATGAGCTCCATCCATCTCCTCTGCCTCATGTTCAACTCCTTCCGGGAGAATAGGTATTTCAAACTCTTATGATCAGAAAAGAGTTCGAATTTCTCACCATAAAGATAGTGTCTCCAAATCTTCAGAGCAAATACCACTGCGGCTAACTCTAGATCATGAGTGGGGTAGTTCCGCTCATGAACCTTCAGTTGTCTAGAACCAAAGGCAACCATACCACCATTCTGCATCAACACACACCCCAAACCTTGATGAGATGCATCGCTGTAGATGACTAACCCACCACCACTAGTAGGAATAGACAACACCGGAGCTATAGTCAATCTAGTCTTCAGCTCATTGAAAGCCTTTTCACACTCATCCGACCACATGAACTGAGTGTCCTTCCTTGTTAATTTGGTCAAAGCTGAAGCAATACCAGAAAACCCTTCAATGAAATGCCTGTAATACCCTACCAATCCAAGGAAGCTACGGATTTCTATAACCGTAGTAGGGAGACTCCAACTCATCACTACCTCAACCTTCGAAGGATCCACAGAAACTCTATCCTTCGAGACCACATAACCAAGGAACTTGACTTCACTCTGCCAGAAATAGCACTTCTCAAACTTGGCAAATAGTTTCTTCTCTCTCAACGTCTGTAGCATAATTCGCAAATGCTTCTCATGCTCATCTGACGACCTTGAATAAATCAAGATGTCGTCAACGAACACTACAGCATACTGATCGAAGTAGGGACTGAATGTGAGGTTCATCAAGTCCATGAATGCTGCAGGTGCATTAGTGAGACCAAAAAACATGACAAGGAACTCAAAATGTCCATACCTGGTCCTGAACACTGTCTTTGGGATATCCTCATCCCTCACCCTTAACTGGTGATACCCAGATCTCAAATCACTTAACTGGTGATACCCAGATCTCAAATCAATCTTTGAGAACACAGTAGCTTCCTGAAGCTTATCAAACAAGTCATCAATCCTAGGTAACGGGTACCTGTTCTTGATGGTCACCTTGTTTAGCTGTCGATAATCCACACATAACCGAAGTGAATTATCCTTCTTCTTCACAAACAACATTGGTGCGCCCCAAGGAGATACACTAGCCTGAATGAACCCTTGCGCAAGTAATCCCTCAATCTGAACATTCAACTCCTGAAGTTCAGCTGGAGCCATTTGATAGGGTGCCTTCGATACAGGTGAAGTACCTGGTATCACATCGATGGAGATGTCCATTACACTTTTCGGTGGTAATCCAGGTATCTCCTGAAACACGTCAGCATACTCTGAAATTACAGGAATCCCTGTAATCTTTGAAGTACTACTCCCTGATTCAATATGGGCCAAATTCCTCGCCCTCATGGCAATGTCAGATTTCAGACAACGGTAATGAACACTAGTTGTCCAAGGACATGAAATGACACAATCATTCTAAAACAATCAATCACAGCATGGTTCAGGCTCAACCAATCCGTACCCAAAATTACATCATATGTGTGATTCGGAATCACAATCAAAGATGCAGAGAACTCTCTGCCACCAATCCCAATAGGGCAATCATCACAAAACATGCTAAGCTCAAGAGACACACCAAGAGGTGATATAACACATAATGACCTAGTAAGAGGCATAGCAATCAAACCTAACACATCTATAACCGAACTAGATATCAAGGAGTGGGAGGCTCCTATATCAAACAGTACTCTAGCAAGATAGTGATAAACAGATAGAGTACCTTCCACCCCCGTGCCCGCCAGACCAATGGCAAAGACTCTAGCATGTGCAGGTGGTAGCTGCCTCTGTTGGTTTCCCTGCACTCTACCTTGATTTCGAGGACACTCCCTGGCCTGGTGCCCTGTCTGTCCACAGCTATAGCATACCCTACCCCGTGGTTTCGTGCACGCAAGAGAGATGTGGCCCGGCTCGCCACAGTTATAGCACTTCACCGGAGCTACTGGGGCTATTTGTCTAATAGGCATAGACTGAATGGGAGGAGCTGCTGCTGCCCTAGCTGGGGCATAATGTTGGAATTGAGTCTTCTGTTTCTTCCAAAAACCGCCCCTGAAGTCTCTGGACCTACTGCTTCCTGCCATTGCCTTTCCCTTGCCCTAGAAGTCTCTCTCAGCTGACTCCTTCTCTCTACGAATTAGGTTCTGCATCTCAATGATATGTGCCTTAGCCAAGATTTCTCTCTTCGTCTTCAGCTCTAAGATGGCCACATCACGCTCAACCCTCGCTAAAACTTCTTAGCCAAGTCTTCATCATCCATATGCTTCACATACTTGTACAGTCTGGAGAACTCTGCATCGTACTCGATCACGGTCATCTTCCCCTGTACAAGTGCGAGGAATTCCCGTTCCAACCTTTCTTTCACAGCAGCTAGAAAGTACTTCTCTCTTAACAGCCTCTCGAAGCCATCCCATGTCAAGGTAGATACCTCAATACTCCTTTGTGTGACATTCCACCACACTCTAGCCTCATCTCTCAGCATGAAAGCGGCTAGCTTTCTCTTATCAATCTCACTGCAGTCAAACAAATCAAAGTAGGTCTGCAAATCCTCAAGCCATCGATCTACAACCATATGATCAGTGCCTCTCCCAAACTTAGTTGCTCCCAAGTGGATAATTTCCTTCGCTAGTACTAACAAGCGAGCAGGATCATTAACCATGCCCACGGGCGGAATATGCGGATCATCATAAGGTGCCTCTACCTCCACCTCATATGCATCATCAACCGGAGGGGCCCTACCCCTACCTCGGCCTCTACCCCTACCATGAGGTCTGCCTCTACCTCGACCTCTAGCTTCGTTCCCCTCAATCTCCATTACCTAATAAGCAGGGCATACTTGGTTAATACACGCATAACACTTAAACATGACATAAGTCAAATGCAAGTCCATATTAACCAAGTAACTAAGCATACAAGACAAAGCCTAAAGTTCTAATGACATGCTAACGTTCCTAGCCAACCTAACGCTCTCACATACCCAATGACTTTGTCAATACCGAAGAGTACACGATGGGGATCCGCTGCAGATGGACCATAACTCGGAAAGTATTGACATATCACCAAAAATGACCTTACGCTCAGATACCAAAACTGTCAGGCCCCAAATTTTAAAATAAAAATTTTAAATCCAAAACATGAATTACCACAACACAAAATAATCATCCTGAAATTTTCTTTTTCTTAACAACCTCACCACACAATTTAATCTCAAATCCCAAATTTAGTCTCGGTTAATTATTACAACTCACTCAAAAATAAATTGTAAAGCTCTATATGAGCATAACAATCCTCACAACTCAAATGAAAAACAAATAAATACTGCAACTCCTAAACAGTACGGTCGCCTCCCTAGTTATCCTGACCTACAGGAATATCCGCTACACCATTTGAATAGTGTATCAAGATTGCAACAACACAAAACCCGGTAAGCTTTTGAAAGCTCGTATGAGTAAAAGAAAGAACGGTTATTTAACCAATTCATAATTATTTTCACCCAAGATAACACCCAACACTTTCCATGTCCACAAAGAACCAACAATCTCCAAATCAGTCATCAAATCAACAAATCAACACAAGACCTAAACTCACATCTTTCTTCTCAAAACCCCGAAATCATATTTATAAAAATACGGTTTTGACAGACTAGAGCTCTAACTGAATCGTAGCCCGTCACCTGGCCCAGGTTATGGCATCTGACATATTTATCTTTATCGTATTTCATCAATATATATACGTATACACATATTTAGAACGTCTGATACTCGTACTTAATCTAGCCTCATTACCCAACAAGGGTTGTGACATGCAACTCACTCAACCAACCGTATCCCATCATCCACCTAGGATTAGAGCGTCCGATCCCCCCTCATACCGGTCACTACGTTGACCTTAAATCCATAATGAGCACAACAATATATTTTTACACAATGAAATCAACCCATCCAAGATATTATTATGACATTTAAGCATTTGAAATATAATCCAAATCATCATTCCAACTCAATCATATCATCACTCAACAACACACTAACCAATATACATATTCCACGTAAATATATATATATACGTAATCATCCACTCAGGGATAACCACTAATACCATCTATAGTTCACACAAGAAAATCGTGAATTTCATTTGTATAATTAAAATTCATTTTACTTACCTATGGACCTTAGTTGATCAAGTCCATGTGATTTTAAAAACAAATATTTAATCCATAAATATTTTTCACACAATTAGGACAAAATAAATAAATTAAAGCACTCGGTTCGTAATATGAATCACGTGAGTTTTACTCTCCTCAAAACTCCCGCTGCGTCTTCAATTAAAATGTAAATCCCACTGAAACAGCCCACACAAGTACAACCCGTCAATCACCTAATCAAATGTGACTTGAATTTAGCCAATAATTCCAAAACATACTTAAACTACCATTCAACAGTCGGATTCTAGAAAATCTGACGGACGGATTCTCACGATTCGCCTCCCTAATCACCGTTTTGCAATTATACGAAGATCCAACGGTTGGATATTCACCCATGAACACACAAAGCCACTGAGACAGTCATGTGATCATCATATCAAAACTACAAGTCTATCGGATGGTCCTAACTTCATAGATCACAAATCTAACGATCGAAATCGATCGAAATCTAAAAATTCATAACTAAATCATACGATATCCAAAAAATGCGTATAATATGTTGAAATGATCGTATTGAAATGTAAAATCATAAAATGTACAGAAACTATATTTTTGACCCCCAGAGGTGACCAGAAAGTGCCGCCGGAGTTAGTGGCAGAGCCGCTGCGGACCACCACCAATGGTGTCGGGGCCGAGTTTCTCCCCTTTGTTTCATCATTTTGAGCAACTTTTATAACTAGCACGAGATCAAAAAATAATAGGAAGTGGCCGAAATGTACCAAAACAGTCGAGGTGGCTGGAAGATTTCTAGAAACCGATGGTGCTCCAATCCAGGCAAAAACTCTGACAACTCGCTTTGATTCCTTCTGGAGGTTTATTCAGTAACTCAAGACGAGCTCACTAGTTTAAGGATCACATGAAACGATGGTCTACAGCTAGAGATATCCGGATTGAAAGTTATGTTCAATCCGATCGGGGTTGGCTTCCAGCCGCCACCACAGGCCACGCTGCCGTGCAAGGTTGCTTCTGAGAGCTTCAGGACGTCGAGTCGACATAGAGAGAGAAGTTTCACGTGGGTCGGTGGCCGAAAACACGAGGAGGACTGTTTGGTTCGGTTTCAGGTGCAACTGGTTCGAACGGTTTTGTCGGACCTTGAGGCCTTGCCGGAGGGAGCGACGATGTCCAACAGGTACAGCAGCTCAAGGCGAAGCCAAGGGGAGTGGTCCGACGTCTGGAGGTGATCGGAGGAGGGAGAACAAGGCTGGAGAAGTTTGCTCTGTTTTTCGGTGGTTTCAGACGAGAGAGAGAGAGGTTGAAGATGAGCACAGTGACGGCTACAGAAATGGAAACCCTAAAATAGGAAAGTTTCCGAAAATATATATACCAAGTTGGAAACTTCTTATAAATACCGTAACTATTTCATAAAAAATTTGATTTCTGTGTTCCACATATGTACGGACTCGCATCGACGAGCTCTACAACTTTCATGAAGGAAGTTTTCCTAAATTTCACACGTATAAAAAGTCGATTTCTTGAATCTAATATTTCGAGCTTTTCGTTAAAACAATTGTTTCGGAACTTCGATAATTCTAAAAATGAAATATTTCAAGTAACATTCATGAAATTGTACAATATTCGTTCCACACAATTACACAAAATTAAAATGGAAATTGCGGTTATTACATTTAAACTCCTTGCCTAGAACATCATTCGCAGACAATTTATCAAACCTAACACCATTATATTGCAGATGATTCATATCACTTCCACCCTCCATATTTTGGACTCGCAAATTAGCATTGGAAATTTGAACTTCGTTTGATATGTCTACACTTGACATCTGATAACACAGGATAAAATTGCTATATTACTATAACATTTCAATCTTCAAGTGAATCTCATGCCAGGAATAGTGCACAAAAAAAAAAGGCACGGAAATGGAACCCTATCCATGAGTATAGCGGAACTTAATTGCACCATTCTAGGCCAATGTGATACAAGAGAACTATGCAACTGATCAAACAATTTGAGATATATAAAATAAATGAAAATTAGTGCAGCTTCCATGTATAGTATAACATGATAGCACTGGAAACAAACTGAAAAGAAAAGCTCATAACTTTCCTCAGTATAGATGAAAAAATTAGAAAAAAATTCATGGAGTTTTCTGATGAAATAAATTAGTACAGGTAAGAGATTGGATTAAGAAGATGAAATGAGGTAAGGGTTTACCTGAAGGAGATTGGAGCCTCAAAGAGATATGCCACTCAGAGTGAGTGAAAGATTCAACCTTTGGCTTTGGCACTCTGCAAATGAGAAAAACACTTATAAGAAGTATATGTATATACGATCGGTCTTGAATGTGAGCAAGAAACAAATCTAAATGTTTAGTCAATTCAAGTAAATTCCAAAGTCAATTCAACAAGCAAGAAACAAAACATAGTTACGTGAACAACAATTTAATAACCAAGTATCTACAATATGTGTACTCTTCTATTTTTTTTTTCCTTTACTATTTCCATATTCAAAGCATATAACAAAAATGTACGTATCCAATATAGGTAACATGTGCCACTGTTACTGAAGATCAAACATTTAACGGACAATACGAGAACGAATCAAACTAAACATCTTTACTTATATTGTGCCTGCATGTATTCTAAATGATCGGTGTTACAGTTGGCGGGTTCTAGTTTTGTGCAAATGGGAATTTGTTGCTGGTGGTGGTATGAGGCAGAGCTAGTGGGTACTGGATATTATGCTACAATATCAAGGAATTCCAAACAAGCAACGATTCCAAGTCAATTCAAGGAATCCCAAAGAAAAAGAAAAATAGCAATGGAAAACTGGACAGAAGCTACAATAATTAGTAGAGGTAAAGAGATTGGATTAAGAAGACGAAATGAGATTTGGGTTTACTTGAACGAGAATCGAGCCTCAAAGAGATATGCCACTCAGAGTGAGTGAAAGCTTCAACCTTTGGTTTTGGCACTCTGCAAATGAGAAAAACACTTACGTGAATTATACGTATATATACTTGGTCTTGAATGTCAGCAAGAAACAAATCTCAACAATCAAAGGTTTCATATTAAACCAAACAAACGGAAGACAAGGAAATCCAAAAAAAAAAAAATATTTCCAGTTTCACCAGTATTATCTAACCACATCTAGAGTAGCGGAAGTTTGGTTCTCTAGAAGAAGTGATTAATTTTTATTGACATGGACCTATTCAAGTTGTATGACCAAGGCCAAAACCTTAGAGCACTTGCATTACGACCTGGGCCAAGCCAGACAATGTTTGTGATGCTTAGGCATATGATCAAAAGAGACCAATTGTAAACTGGAAAGAAGAAGAACGACATAAGTAACATATATACTCACACACATTATCTCTTCTTGCAACCGATCAGAGCCAATCAAACTAAGAAAAAGAAAAAGAAAAATAGAGGCCAAGCAAGAAAGAAAACCCAACAAGCAACGATTCCAAGTCAATTCAAGGAATTCCAAAGAAAACGTAAAATAGCAATGGAAAACTGGACAGAAGCTACAATAATTAATAGAGGTAAGAGATTGGATTAAGAAGACAAAATGAGGTTAGGGTTTGCCTGAAAGAGAGTCGAGCCTCAAAGAGATATGCCGCTCAGAGTGAGTGAAAGCTTCAACCTTTGGAAATTTGACAAACCAAGCTTTCTCAAAATGAAAACAAGCTTTCTCAAAATCAGCTCCTCTTTCTCTTATCTTCTTCTTCCTATTGATTCTTTTGAAATTTGATATGCGCCTGTGTGCAATATTGCTGGAGAAAAAAAAATTGCTTCTTCTTGTTCCAACTTAACCCTAAAGGAAAAAAAAATAATTGGAAAGGCTAAGGGCTAAACAAGTTGCCAATTTGTTAAATATTTTGAATCATTGGATATATTACTAATCCAATGGTCCAAAATATTTAACAAAATGAGGGCATGGCAAACACCAAGGTACCCAAGAATTCTCCCTCAAAAGAGAGTGAAAAAAATAACAAAGCATGTTGCCAAACAAGAAATCAGAACTATTAGTACACAAAATTCCATCTAATTAAATTTCTGTCATTCATTGTCTAGAGAAAAATAACATGGCAGAAGTAATGTTTGATGAAAGAAGGTACCTACAGATTGAATTATATTACACCATAAGTTTTGCAAGCTAATTTTTCTAGGACCCAATCTTGATTAAGTCGATTTAGGTTCCGCCATTCTTGGAAACACTACCCGAAGATCTAAAGGAACAAAATTCAAGATGTGTACATGAAAATGAGAACGAAGTCGGGCAAGGCATGCGTCAAAAGAGTAGCTAGCATTGGGCCATTGGCCATCAAAACAATTACTGGACGGAGATCTGCCAGCTCTGACATCACAAAATCATGAATTGCGTCTTTATAATAGCCTGAAATCTTTGCTCAAGGCTCCAGGATTGGGTGAAGACTTCACCTCCTAGAGAAATTATACTAGCGGTGATTGTAGCTTCGCTGCTATCTGTAAGTATGAAATGTGTTGACATTCCATCAACCTCAACAGTCAAAACTCTTCCCCATGTGATAATGGCATAATATGATTAATTGATGAGAAATTGCCGACAAGACCAAGCATGCTATCTTTAAAATATGGTTTCTTTTGTCTAAAGCATGCTTAGAAAGAAAATCTCAATATTCTGTCAGGTGCTCTCTTCCTCACATTCTCACGGTCAAAAAGAGAAATGAACATGGGACTTAATCTTTCTTCTCACAAGAACCTTGCTGTCATGGAAGAAGGGAGGAAACCACAAATCAGCTTTCAATCTCTCCTTGCTATCCACTTGATGCAATCATGAAGTCTTTGCTGTCTAAGATGGAAGTGGGACCCGAAGAATATTATCATGCACCTTCATCTCCTTCACATGCCCAAACTTTCGGTCGAAAAACAAAAGCTGAAGAATATTGCAGGTCATGATCCACGAGGATTGCAGCCAGCTTTGCAATCCTTCATATGCACAACCTTGCTGTCCAAATCATGAACAAGCTGAAGAATATTGCAAGTCATGATCCACAGGGATTGCAGCCAGCTTTTCAATCCTTCATATGCACAACCTTGCTGTCCAAATCATGAACACGGAAGTGGGAAGAAATAACATCTATTTTCCATCTCGTCTTGCTGTCCATTTGATGAACAATCATGAACACCTTGTTGTCTAAAAAGCAAGTGGGAAGCAAGTGCATCTGGACCTCGTGGTCTTACTCCAACTGAGCTGAAGAAACATGGTCATTATTCCTCTTATATATATACGGATACTGTGGTTCTTCATTGCACGGAGTATAGTTTGACTTTCAATCCTTTGGTTGTAAAAGAGTTAGTCTCTTTGTTGCTCGATCTGTTTTGTTCCATGTTGAAAACAGATTGTAAAACAACTTTTTGAGTTTGTCCAGTAAGGATTGCAGCAGTCATTGCAATCCCAGAGTTAAATGTGTAATCTAAATTGATTAGTGAATCATTGGGTTCTCAAGAGTTAGAGCCCCGCAGTGTTGTTGATCTCGATTGAGGTTTTCACTGCGTGACCAATATTGTTGTGTTATGCGTATTCTCTGTTATTGATTATGTTAAGTTTGTAATCTGTCTTTTATTCTGGAGCTCGTACATCCTTGTATTTACAATTGGCATCAGAGCAGGTTTTAAAGAGTTTTAGTTTATCCGTGATCAAGGATGGAACGACAACATGACAGAGCCTCTAGCTCCATAAACTTCCCACCATTGTTTGATGGAGAAGATTATTCACAATGGAAGATTATGATGAGGGCATTTCTATACTCTCAACATGAAAATATGTGGAATATAGTGGAGATTGGTTGGGAACATCCAATCAAGGCAGAAGACTCTAAGAAAGAGGAAGTGAGTTCTGCAAGAATTCCTAAGCCTAGAAAGGAATGGACAGAGGAGGAGGTTCGTGACAGAAATTGTGACTTCAAGGCACAAAATTCATTATTCACAGCTCTATCCAAGAAGGAGAGAATGAGAATCAGCCATTGTGACACGGCTAAACAGGCATGGGATCTTCTTGCAGTCACTTATGAAGGCAACAAAAAGTTTAGAGGCCAGAAACTTCAGAGACTTGTCTTGGAGTTTGAGAACATGTAAATGGGGGAGGATGAATCAATAGATGACTTTCATGCTCATCTTCTAACTGTGACAAATCAATCTCATAGTCTTGGTGATCCTTTTGAAGAGCATCGTATTGTCAAGAAAATCCTTAGGTCTCTTTCATCAAAATTTCAAGCCAAACAGATTGCCATTGAGGAGACTCAGGATCTGGATACCTACACTCTTGACGAACTGGTGGGAAATCTCAAACCTTTTGAGATGAGACTCAAACCGGATAAATAGGTAAAAGATGTTGCTTTTTCTTCCGTTAAAAATAAAGATGATGATAATTATGTGGATTTTGCTTTATTAACAAAAGAGTTCAAAAATTATCTGAAATATAAAAACTCTGCTGGAAATAATTCAAAATTTGACAAATTTGCTCAAAAGAAAAGTTTTCCTAACAAACCTAAATGCTATGAATGTGGTGGATTTGGACATATTACTGCTAACTGTGGTAACAGGAGATATAATTCATGTGGTGACAAAACTTTAAAATCCACATGGAATGATAATGATGAAGGATCTCAATCGGATTCTGAAGAGGTAAATCTTGCTCTTACATCTTCTCTTAATACTGATTTTTCTGATAATTCTGATTTAGAAGATGATGATCTTGATAAGGAAACTAATGAAAAGTGTAAGCAATTGTATAATGCTTCAAAAAAATTTCTTCAAAAAAATTGCAAACTTGAAGAAGAAGTTACATTTTTAAAAGTGGAAAAAGAAAAACATGAGCAAAAATTTGAAAATTCTTTAAGAGAATGGGAAAATGAACGTTCTAACTTTGTTGATAAGATTAAAGTTTTGCATAATGAGGTCAAGATCAAGATTGGGACAAGGAGCACGATGATCTTATTAACAAAATTAAAATCTTGCAGGTTGAATTCAAAGTTCAGTCTACTTTAAATGTTTCACTAACTTTTGAAAATGAGAAATTGCAGGATGAGCTACTTAAAGTCAAGGAAAGCTTCAAAAAATTCTCTATAGGATCCAAAAAGGTTTCTAAAATGATTGGCTTTAGTAAAGTTCATGGCAACAAAGAAGGACTTGGATACAAAGGTGGATCATGCAAGACATTGACCTCTGTAAAAGGTTTGGAGTGTGCTAATTCTTTGGTAAGTCACAAGCTCTGGATGATAAGAATTCTGATCCCAACCTACTCAAAAGATCATAACCTAATGTAGACATCAAAGTCCATCAAAGAGTTGCTCAGGTAAGTTCTGACAAACACAGGTATATTCACAACTCTGAAAGGTTCATTCCCACTTGTCATTATTGTGGAAAATTAGGACATATACGTCCTAGATGTAACATGCTTCGCAGGGTCACTCAAAATCAAAGGCAAGCATCTAAAATTAGCCCAACAGCATTGCTGCAAACTGAGCTAAAAGAGCATCTGAAGTTAATTAACAGGATTGCAGAGCGTATTGCAATCCCCAAAGAGCAGAATTTGAAGAAGAATCAAATTTGGATTAAAAAAGGTTCTAATAATTGTTTTTCTGCTCATATGGATAATCTTGATAATATGCATGAGCTTGCTTTTGTTCCTATTGAACACAAATTAGCTGATTCGGTTACTAAACCTTTAGACACAACTCCATTTGAATCACATAGAAGCGCCATTGGTGGGTGCTCTAAGTGTTGATACTCTCACTTCACTTGATCCATTTTGCATGCATTCTTATTGTATGATATCATAGTAGTATAAGTGCATTGCTCTTTTATTTCTGCATTTTTTTTATTATTTTCTGGAGAATTAGGATTACATGTGTGGTTTGTATCCTAAAGTGTCTGACAGATTCACTTGAACTTAGTTTGACAAGGTTTCTACCCCCTTCCTTAAATATGAATGTAATGAGATGATTAACATGCTTTGAATTTGTTCTTGCATCACTGTGTAATCTCGAGCATGATCAACATATTCTCTATCACTTTGTATGATCACATGCACACATACTCCTTGTGGTGGTAAGTAATATTCTTGGTTGACTTGTTCTTAGTCCACACATACGAAGTCATTTTTGCTCCTCGTTAAAAAGGTACAATATTTGTGGAGCATGACCATGCTATTCCCAAAGTAAACAGGCCTTGGTCGTGACGAACGATATGAGGATTGGGAAGAAAAGTGAATGGTTTGGCCACCCCTGTGGTATATAAAAACTATTGACTCGAGTTTATGTATCCTTTGGGATGTCCTTGTTACATCTAGTACCCTAAAGTCATCTGACTTGGGAGCTGCTGGCATAAAACTGGTTACATGAGTCTTAGTTTTCTTGTGCAAAACTTAATGTTGTGTGAAAAGGCAAAAGAAAAATTAAAAATTGTGCCCACACGGTGTTATTAAGGGGAAATATCTATCGAATATGTTGATCTATTTCTCTTCTTATGTGTGTTCTGTTTTCAAGGATTCTAAGAATGTTACACACTCCATCTTGAGTTATGTTCACTTACACAACAAAGGTATAGAATACTCGATCATCTTCTAGATTACCTTGTGGTTGTCGAAAATGGTTTACTTATGTAACCTTATCTTGTTGCACTCATGTTTATGGACTTGTGGTCGTACTCTTGTCTGAAAAGCTATGCAAATTGAATCTGTTCTTAACTATTGGATACAAACCCACTCATTGTGTGTTTGCATTTCATTCTTGCATCTTCATAACATGATCCTACTTAGGGTGAGTATTGATACTTGGATTATCTTCCTCTGATTAATTCTTCTTGGGTTGGTGTCTCTTGAGAAACTCTTACAGGTAATCGTTCTTCTACATAGCTTCCGCTACATAGTTGCCTTTGTCATTCCTATCCCAAAAAGGGGGAGAAAAAATTGTTGGCAAACTTTGTTATGTTTTTCTGTTAAGGATTATTCTGTTCGATTTCATTTTATTTTACACTAAGTGTGTGATAAATGTTTCAGGCACTAAGGATCCTCAAAGTACTTGTTGAGGGGGAGTCAAAAAATAAACGTAAGAGTTTTGGTTGAGGAATGCCAAAGGGGGAGATTGTAAGTATGAAATATGTTGGCATTCCATCACCTCAACAGTCAAAACTCTTCCCCATGTGATATGGCATAATATGATTAATTGGTGAGAAATTGCCGACAAGACCAAGCATGTTATCTTTAAAATATGGTTTCTTTTGTCTAAAGCATGCTTAGAAAGAAAGTCTCAATATTCTGTCAGGTGCTCTCTTCCTCACATTCTCACTGTCAAAAAGAGAAATGAACATGGGAGCTAATCTTTCTTCTCACAAGAACCTTGTTGTCATGGAAGAATAGAGGAAATCACAAATCAGCTTTCAATCTCTCCTTGTTATCCACTCGATGCAATCATGAAGTCTTTGCTGTCTAAGATGGAAGTGGGAACTGAAGAATATTATCATGCACCTTCATCTCCTTCACATGCCCAAACTTTCGGTCGAAAAACAAAAACTGAAGAATATTGCAGGTCATCCACGAGGATTGCAGCCAGCTTTGCAATCCTTCATATGCACAACCTTGCTGTCCAAATCATGAACAAGCTGAAGAATATTGCAAGTCATGATCCACAGGGATTTCAGCCAGCTTTTCAGTCCTTCATATGCACAACCTTGCTGTCCAAATCATGAACACGGAAGTGGGAAGAAATAACATTTGTTTTCCATCTCGTCTTGCTGTCCATTTGATGAACAATCATGAACACCTTGTTGTCTAAAAAGGAAGTGGGAAGCAAGTGCTCTGGACCTCGTGGTCTTACTCCAACTGAGCTGAAGAAACATGGTCATTATTCCTCCTATATATACACGGATACTGTGGTTCTTCATTGCATGAAGTATAGTTTGACTTTCAATCCTTTGGTTGTAAAAGAGTTAAGTCTCTTTGTTGCTCTGTTTTGTTCTATGTTGAAAACAAATTGTAAAACAACTTTTTGAGTTTGTTCAGTAAGGATTGCAGCAATCATTGCAATCGTAGAGTTAAATGTGTAGTCTGTCCAGTAAGGATTGCAGCAGTCATTGCAATCCCAGAGTTAAATGTGTAATCTAAATTGATTAGTGAATCATTGGGTTTTCAAGAGTTAGAGCCCCGTAGTGTTTTCGATCTCGATTGAGGTTTTCACTGCGTGACCAATGTTGTTGTGTTATGTGTATTCTCTGTTCTTGATTATGTTGAGTTTATAATCTGTCTTCTATTCTGGAGCTCGTACATCCTTGTACTTATACTATCTGATGTGATTGCATACGTACGCTGATCAAACTGAGAAGTCCATACAAGAACAAGCCTCCCTTCACGTGTATACTTGAAGTAAAAACGGAGCAAAATCATACAATGATACAAAGTTGCTCAAAACTGGAGCATGCAAGTCCTGTAACAAATGGACCGCATCATGCTATCATCATTATTCAACCACAATTGACCATTGCAAGAAATTAAACAACTGGTTGACGAATATATGTGTGTTGAAGATTATACGCAAAATGGTAAAGAAAATGGTTGAGATTAATTAGAACAAGTCATGTTGTTCATTCCCATCCCGGTACAGGGGACAAAACAAAACATGTTTCTATGCTCCTGCCGGCTACAAACTTACAAGGTCATGATTAAGAAGACCTATATATTAAGTTGGGTGACCATGATTGCAAAAAGACGAGGATATCTAAAATGTTTTAGTAAGTTCGAAAGGATGGATAAAAGTTTGTAATTTTGGCTTCCCTATAAGCTGATAGTTCTTCAGGATTGATCATTGTTAAACTATTTTGTACCATACGGGGTCCATACAACCGGACATTGGGTTATCGTTGTAGTTTGGGAAATCTTCCATAAGCTTCAATGCTCCATCATGGTGAGTTGTTAACCCGATCTTAATAGCAAACCCCATCAAAACAATGAGGCGGATCGGGTAGGGTTTGGGCCAGGCCCGACTTTGGTCCGTGGGCAATTGTGTGACCTAGATGGGGCTGGGAGATTGTTGGGAGTCTCAGTTCTATTCAGCTTTGGTAGTAAAAGCAACTGTTGTGACATTGACTGAAAACTGAGGGACTAATCTAGCCCAATATGGACTTCTAAAATACTGTATGTACTCAGAGTTAATAGCAATATAAACCAAGGGTAAAAAGAGGATAGACTGACTACGCATAAAAAATTGATTCTCCAACGTGGAAGAACTCTTTTTCTATATTATTGGGCGATCTGGGATAATAAAGCTGTCTTTTTCTCTGTTCTTAAATGTAAAAGAAGGAAAGTTGAAAGTTATCTCCGGTGATCGTATTATATAAGAATTTTTTCACAGGGCCATAAGTCAAAACCTAAAGAAGTCGGATATGTACGTAGGAGGAAATGTATGATAATTGATAAGAAGAGTAGTAGTGTTGTAAAAGGTGATAGATACTCGCACAGATCCTATATCAGTCACTCCACTATTAGCTATAGTATGAAACAAAATTAAATAATTAATATATAAGCAGCACTTTTGCTCCGCAGCATGCAGAAGCAGAAAGCAAACTGGCTAGGGTTCTAGTGGATACCAACTCAAATCCCACCTTTGGATTGCTTTTCTCTGTTCACCACTTGCTCTTGTTCATTTTATGTGGTAAGCGTCGACTCTCGGACTCTGCAGCCACTTAGAAATATTCAAAAAGAAAAACAACGATCTCTCAAAGTAGGTAAGCATCCTCCGCTCTTCATTTTTAGTTAAGTGCACCTGCATCCATTAATATATTGTTTCTCTCAATGTGATGTAGAAAGGGTTTTGATACTACAACTCGAACGAAGAAAAACTACGGAAAGATGAATTAATTGTTTATCTTGATGTTTTAATCACATTGCAATATTGGTCTCTTTCCTTAAGTGACGTTCTAAAACGACCTTGTGATCGATTAAGCTACAATGTGGGGTTGATGTTGGAGTTAAAGGAATGACGACTCAACGTTTACGTATAATGACCAAACTTATATGTATCCTATATAAAACTCCATAAGCAAAACTGCGAACTTCAAAGTATAAATACAAAATACACGATGGTTGAAAATACTTTACTTATTTTTGTACTGTCTGGTTTACCATTCACGTACCTTGTGCCGATATGTGATGGCTAAGTGAACAAGCAGCCATGCATGGTTTTCAGTGACGAACGTGAAATCTTGAGGAAAATCTTACACAATTCTTCTCGAATCATCTTGTCCTAGCCTCCTTTAATTTCATCTTTAATATTTAATTCGCAGGTTAACCTGTAGTTTGGTAGAAAACATTAGTAGCCCACATACAACCTTTTTCAACTTATCTATTACCAAGAAAGAAATAGGAAGTCCTACTGTCCTACCTAGTTATCTTTGGCTGTGTTAAAATAATGTAAAAAGAATGAATATATAGGACAAAGTGCCCCAGGTGATTAGAGCATGCCTGTGTTCTACTCATTACCTTCGTAATTAGTGCAGTGAGGAATAAGCAGGGAATATCTTGTCTATTTAGGTCAATATGGTTTTTGGTGAGTGCTATATGAAATCTCTTGATTTGAAACTTTAAACTAATGAGTTTGTGTGGGCGGGGTGAAATGTTGTCTCAAACTTATCATGGCCAAGGTTGGACGGCTTTCTGTCTTTGACAGCTTAATTTGTTATTATGTTGTCTATGTTCATAGGATTGTTCAACTACTAATCCATTGGTAAACTCACCTTTTGTGTCTCTTATACTTTTTCGTGCTTCAAATCTTAGCAAGCAAGACATGTGCTTAGTTTAGATATTAACTTCTATGGATTAAATACATGAACCAAAGACATATAAAGAAAATTATGAAGTCATTTTCTTGTAAGGACAATTCCATTATGAGAGTTGTGGCTGTATTTCAGCGTCGACAAATATTATTAATTAGGCAAGATGTTTGCTCTATACTAATCCACAAATATATGCATGTGTTTGTAATTTGTCTTTTCAACAAAAAAGAATTCAAATTTGGACAGCAAAGAAAATCAATCAAGCTTAAATAGAAAGCTATGATGAAAAAACACCCCAACGGTGTTGCCCTGCCGTCAGTGATCGTGTTCGCAAGCCCCAAATCTTCCCCAACTCCATTTCATAGCATCGCAGTCGATTTTTTTGAGTTTCCCTAAGCTTCCCTTTGGCGGTAATAGTTTGTTGAGTTTGATGCTGGCAGTCGCCACATTGCTAATCTTAGTCATTTTTGTCTCTGAGGATTAAACTTGATGTATTTTATTTCAAAGTTCAAACTACTGAAAAATGAATATACTATATATACTTAGTTTTGGGGAACTGCCCCTTGGATCGAATTCCACAAAATGAGCACACTTTGTTTTGGGGAACTACTAAAAGGATCAAGATCGAATTTTCCAAAATGAATATACTTAGTTCTGCTCAACCGCCCCTGGATCGAAATCGGTGGTGGCTAATAATGAGACAGGTGGATTGTGTCATTTACATATAACCCCGGTTGTACGTGGTTAATTGCGTGTGTTGGTCTCTACAGTTGTATCTCCTGGCCAAGTTCAGACTTCTGTGGGTTAGTGATGTTGTGGTACCTGTGAGTTCCGTCTTGAATCAAGATGTTGAGGCCGGATTTGAATCCTCTGAAGTCCCTTATTGTGACTTTCTTGTAGATGCATCGTAGGAAGAGACAAGTCCTGAATTCATTTTCAGATCATCTCGTTGTAAAAGTTTTCTAAAAGTGCGATAACCAATAGTACGTTGAATGTGAGATTGGTTAGGCAATAACTCCTTTTTTTATCATGCCCTGTTAGTAGGACTTTATATGTAATTTAACTTCGTAAATAAATAAAATTGACAACTTCAGTTAAAATAAAAATAATAAAATGAAATAATACAACAAAAAACTTACAACCAGCGCACTTGATATGTGGAAAATTTATGATCGGGAGTAGAAGATAGTGAATCAAACCACACCACTCACTCAGCATAAAACATTAAGTTCCAAATTATGGTAATTAAATTCTGGCTTCATAGATACCCAAACTTAATACATTATCAGTTTTGGGCATTATATCACTGCCATCAATCTGTTATAAAACTTATATGTTAGTGACATATATTTACACTTCAAGAACCTGTTGACCCGTTTTACCAATATTTACTGGCAAAACTGGGGGTGACTCCGTAATTTTGATAACAACATGGGGGCAGTCCATCATCGGACTTTTTTTATCACTACAAATTTTTCCCAACTCGTGTGATTTTTCCTTTGACGCAGTGGCTTCAACAGTCTCAAAATTTGCAAGAGACCCAAGTTCATAAACAGACTCGACAATTTTCTCAGTGCAGTTGACAACATCAAGTAGTAGTGAGGCTACTGTTGCTGCTGGTACCACTTCTAAAAGATCGATATCTTCCCACAAACCAGATTTAAGTAAGGACTTGAGGGACTTCGCTGCAGCCTTTGCATTAGCAATGTGGGGATCAGCAGAGGATGATTTGGTCTTTGTCCTGAAATCTGATGCTAGTGTCTTGAGTGCTTTGCCAGATTCCAAGCCCAATTTTGTGCATGATTCTTCAATTCTGTTACGAATTTCTGGCGATACCTGCAACACATGTTAAACACAATGGTCAGTTGAGACTTGAGATTAATGTAACTAACATCATTTCTTTACTTCTTTCTTTTATAATTTTCCCATACTATTTAGGATCCCAACATGTATAAGCACCTTTCTTATATTATATATAAACTACTTTTTCTTTTTTTTTAATATATAGGTCGATATGTGCATGCAGGTGCTAAATTAGTTTTCTTAGACAAGATATATTGTAGTTATATATGGAGTTTGTTGTAGTTATATATGGAGTTTGTTTAAGTATTTACTTGAATGTCAGCGGTTATTAGGCGGCCATGAAGTGCTTCAATCCTGTAGGAGCATTGCCGAATTAAAGCTCCGACTTTAAGGTATTGCGTCCATGGATGACGAAAACTGAACCTACCATGACCTGGCTCCCATCTTGCAAAGTTAGCCTGCAAATTGAGCATGACATTTAGAATCAGGCACTTTCAGTAAGTAGTACATCAGAGAAGATAAAGAGAGAGCATTAAACCCACCAAGGATTCTTCGCTACTTTTAGAATTGAGAACACTTTTATATCCTAGAAGAAATGCCTTGTCATCTTTAGACTCTGCAATATCCTCCAATGTTTTGAAGTATTCACCACAAAATCCTACAAGGTGTTCCATTTTATCAAGTGTTTAGTTGCATATATACTCAACAATAAGAAATTAAATGACAATGACTTGAAATAGTTAGGGTAGCATAACTTATAGATTGAACAATTTTTGTTTATCTTGTGAGTTCTTACGTTATAGTTTAACTCCTAAATATGAGAAGAATGAAAGTGACTCCTAATGGGACTAATCTTTCTGAAGAGCAAAGTGTCTGGGAAAAGAATATTTAGCCTTTGAGCGCTATTGTACTGTTTGGGTGACATCTGCATGTATATATGAGAAATAAATAGTTAAATACCTTCCAAGAAATTTCCTAGCTTTTCAATGTTGGCAGCTATGAGGTTATGAAGATCTTCACCAGCCCAGACAGGAAAAACCAGTATGGATACAATAACACATGCAGAGCCACCAATGAAGATGGTGGATATCCTTTTACGAGCCAACTCCAACACCTCATCATCCCGAAAACCCGATACCGATATCAAAGAGAATGTCAATATAAAAATCAACAACCCGTAGTCATATCGCGCCTTAATTTTCGGGAAGAACCGTATGAACGTTGAAGTAGCAGCTGAAAGGCATACATAATATTGGATTAATTAACAATTAAAGTGAACACATAACAGATTAAGAAACTTTGCTGATTGACGTTAAAAGATATATATTTACCTTGTAGGAAGACAAAGATGCCTAGTAGTATGGGTTCACCAATGTGCCCAGATAAGCTAGCCAGGTGATGAGCTCCAATACCTAGAGCACCGGCTACTAGGGTTGCCAATCCTCTATTTAAACCTTTTCCAAGTGTAGCTCCTGAAATTAAATTACATGAATGTGTCCATAAAATTAATAGATATACCAATGAGTTCAGTTAAGATAAGACCATGAACATATTTAGATACGTACCAACTGAGAATTCGAAGACGACGATGACAGTCATAACAGCCCACATTGCGGAAGCACCAAAACTGTTGTAAAGTGGTTGATAGTAGTAGAATAATGAGACCAAGGTGATTGCAAATCCTACTTTAAGGGAATGAGTAATTCTTCTAGGATCATCTTGCCCAACCTTTTTGGTTCTATTTGCAATCTCACAGACCTTGCCAGTAAACCTTGCAGGTAAACTAGCTAATAGTGCCCCTATTTTCTCATTACTTGCAGACCCCATCATGATTGATAAGTATCAGCTTAATTGCATGAACAAAATCAAAAGAAAGTGATGACAGAGAGAGAGAGAGAACTAACGGCTGCAGCTAGAGGCTGGAGGATATAATTGATGCTTTTGGAAGCGCACTACGGGCTTGTTATTTATAGGCGAAAAGAGAATAGAACTGACGAACTAAAAATAATATAATACACATGCACATGTATTTGAGGTAGGCTATGAACACGTTTTGGTGTCTATATTTGTTTTCTTGTACGGGGAAGGTACGAGAGAGATGTTTCTGTGAAACCGAGGGTTGAAAGTTATACAAAGTGAAAAAGATTTGAGTGCGTTGCAGCTCGGGGTAGGTGGTGTTACCCATGAACAGAGAGAGAGAGAGAGAGAGAGAGAGAGAGAGAGAGACCACAACTAGATCTCCTCAGTGCCCATAGCTAAACTAAAGAGGAGTCCCATCAATGGATCAACTGGCTTTCTTTCTTTCTTTCTACCTGGCAATGACCGGTATATCCATTTGCTTCTTCCTCTCCTACTCAGTAATAACGTGAAGTTGCATGTATGATCTGCATCCACCTTTGAGCCCTTCATTTTTATCAAAAGTATTTGGCAACTAATACGTAAATAACCACATTCACCCCAAATCGATCAATTAACTAGTTCATCGTACAGTAAGAGTATTTCATGCTTCATGTGAAAGATTTCGGTGTTCTTTTCACCCAAAACTTCATATTTGAATAGAATAGTCAATTCCCAATTTTGTTGACTTCATCCTAAATAGGGAACCAGATAAAGACCCATAATCAACCTAACTAGAACAACTCCGATAGCATTATCTAAAAAATTTCTTAGATTATTTTAAATTACTCACTTTTAAAAACGATTCACTCTAACAGTGTTTTACTTAGAAGTATTACACTGTTAGAGTAATTATTAATGATTTTACTTCTAAGAGTGATTATACTTCTAAACATTGAGGAATTAACTCAGTGTTTTACTTCTTCTTTATAAATTAATGATTTTTAAATAACTATTAGCTAAATTTGAATAATTAATGATTTCTAATTAGTTAATGAAAAATAACTATTACATCTAGTAAATCATTAAGCACATTTACAAATATAAAACGAAGTAACTGATCACATGTCACAATTGTCTTAGCTATTGACATTACAAAGGGTGTATTATATTTGGATTTGTGTAGACTTTTTGAAATAACAGACTTTTTAAAAAGTCCACAGACTCTTTAAAAAGTTAATAAACTGATATTAATTTTTTTAAACCATTGATTTTAGTAACAAACTTTTTATTGATTCATAAAATCTATATACTTTATTATAAATGACTTCTATAGATTTCATAACACATACAACGTACAAATAAAAACAAAAAACAACAATGCAGCCCAAACGCAAAACAAGATAATAATTCGTTGTCTCTTCAATGGTCAAGTATCTTCTAGTAGAAATTGACTTAAATGAATTATTATTACTCTGTTTAGCTAGTTTTTTCTCATTCTTAATCTCTCAATCAACATAAAGATACAATATAGATCAATAGATGTTTATGGTTACTTATTTTCATCAATTTTGTTTTCACCGATTAACATATATCATAAAAGATTAAAGAAAAGACAAAAAAAACCAAGAAAGAGAGATGATGGAGGACCAACCTCTCCGCGCACAGAGAGAAGAACTTTGATAGATTTTTTTAATTTTTTTAATTTTTTAAACAAAGGGAACTTTGATAGACCTATTCAAATCTTTAGTATGATGGCTGGAAAATTATTGGAGTTTGGCATGTATAGATAACATTACAAAGTCTATAATTATCCATGATTTTCTAATTCCATAAGTATGAATGATAGTTTGAACAGTCCTTCTTGGCTAAAGACTTCCTTAGTTTTTCTTAGGTACGGATTTCCGGTTTTAACCCACTTTCCGATCACATTTTCACATCTTAACCGTTCAGTTTTTAGGTCCTAATGTATAGATCACCTCTGAAAATTTTCAGCCAATTTGGTGATCGTTAAGGTATCCAAAACTGCAATTTACCATTATAAATACGAACGGTTCCGGTTCGACAGATTCGGTCCGTTCGTGTAAATTGCAAATTTGGATGTCTTAACGATCACCAAATTGGCTGAAATTTTGCAGGGGGGATCTATACATTAGGCTCTAAAAACTGAATTGTTAAGATGTGAAAATATGATCGGAAAGTGGGTGAAAACACCAAATCCGCACCTAACAAAAACTAAGGACATCCTTACCTGAGAAAAATCCATAGTTTGAATACCTCTGTACTTTCATTCATTTTTTAAAAATTATAATTGAATACCCCTAGATTTTGGTGAAATTCATGAAGTCTTTAAATATCCTAATTGAATACCCCAAGACTTTCATGGACTGCTAAAAGTCTATATTGGATACACCCAAACTTTTAAATTTCATTGACTTCTTTACAACTTCCACTAATTCCATTACATTCTTTCTCATTCAGTATAGAATTACATAATGAAAACAGAGAATTTAAATTTTGAGAAATAAAAAAATTAATATTTTAGTAAAAACTTATGTTTATAGAATATTGGAGATGCTCTCGCATAACTTGATGGATATCCAAAATCAGATCTCTCATTCAGGTTTTTTATTATGAAGCAATAGATTTATTATTGATAATAAAAACTTCTTAATGTAAAGTGCAGTTCACTATCAGACAATAAATTTTTATAGAGCTAAATTCATTTTACCTTCTTATACTTTTCACTAGAATCATTCGTGCCTCCAAATTTCTAATTAATTTGATGGCATGTGCCCTTGTAGTCTCTAATTTGATCAATCATAGCTAACTCTTATCAAATCCATTAATTTTTTAAATAAAGTTTTGATGTGGCAAGCTCATTTAAACTAATTTTTTGGCTCTATGTCACCTGAAAAGTACAACATTTACATTGTAATACTAAAATTTGACCCAAGTGAACTAGTCACATCAACAATTCATGGAAAAATTAAGCAATTAGTTTATTGATGACTAAGGTCGGTCAAATTTGAGAGTATAAGGGTATATATAATTAAATTAGAATTCTAGGGCCATAAACGATTGTAGGTGTAAATTTCATGGAGGTGAAATGAATTTAACCCATTTGTAGACAACATAGTGGCCCTAGTACAAGACGGTCATTATTGAAGAGGAGTGTGCGGATGTCTTTCTCTTGGTGTGTCTCGTCTCCACTGATTCGAGCCAAATCCTCCTCGGTCGATTTATTGTGACAATTTCGCAGATTTTGTTAGTCCCAACCGGCAAGCTTTTAATTCAGAAATATCCGAACGACTGCTACCTTTGCCATTTTTAAGTGGCCCGAGGACAAGCAACGGATATTGTTGAAGAGCCCATCATATTGGACGTGCATTGTATTCCTTGTTGACTATGATGGGTTGGACAAGGTGAAGGATGTCCATATTTATCTCGTACCGATATGGAACAAAGTCTTTGGTGCTTTTCCGGTGTTGACCAACTACATGTAGGCTCAACGCATTGGCTCTTCCTTAGAACAGCTATTTCATGTTGATAGGTGGCGGCTAGATCAAGAAGATCAGATATGTGAGCTTGTGGTTAAGAACATGGACAAAGCAGTTAATGTTTAAGAACAAGAGGAATTGATAAACAGAAAGGGAGAGTAAAATTTCAGAGAGAATGAAGATTTCAATGTGTTTATTCATCTCATACAAAGGGGTATTTATAGGAATACATTTGAAGTGTGAAAGCTCAAAGGGAAAATCAAAATGATAACCATCTTGATGATGATTTTCTGCCATGCTTGTTGCCCTTTGGTAAAGCATGTTTACATAAGTCTTCATACACTCAAGTACCTATGTTTATACACTCAAGTACCTATCTAAATACTTTTACGTATTTTGTTACATGATATAGACATATACGGTATATATACATTTTATACTACAACACTCCCCCTTGGATATTTCATGTTCAATAGTATTGTGTAGATGGTGCGCATCGAAGTTGCCTCGTTAAAAACCTTGCCAAGTAATAAAACCCTGTGGGAAAAAACAACCTTGGTCGAAAGGGAAAAAGAGCACAACGCGCGTTGAGTGTGAAGTATGTTTCTGGATACTCCCCCTGATTTAGACTCCTCTTGAAGATCGTGGGAGTTCGGATATCCTCCTCAATCCGATGCTCCTTACATGTTTCTCGAAAGGGGATTTTGGTAGTGACTTAGTAAATAAGTCAGCTACATTATCTTCTGATCGGATTTGATTTACTTCAATATTTAGAAGTGTTTGCTGTTGCTGATTGTAGAAGAATTTCGGCGATATATGCTTGGTATTGTCGCCTTTGATGAAACCTAATTTCATTTGCTCAATACAAGCTGCATTGTCCTCGTAAATGCATGTAGGTTCATTTGTGGTGAATTTCAAACCACAAGTTCCTCGAATGTGTCTATTTATAGACCTTAGCCATATGCACTCACGCACGGCTTCATGTAGTGCAATTATCTCTGCATGATTTGAGGAAGTAGCAACAAGAGTCTGTTTTGTAGATCTCCAAGATATCGCGGTGTTTCCCATGGTAAAGACATAACCTGTTTGGGAACGACCTTTGTGAGGGTCAGAGAGATACCCTGCATCAGCAAAACCCGTCAAAACATCATTTTGATGAAGGGGAGGAGGAGAACGTCGGTCACTATGGATAGTGTTGCCGGCGCTCACATTTCTTTTCTCTCTGTAGGGATAGAACAAGCCCATATCGATCGTACCTTTTAGGTATCGAAGGATTGTCTTTATACCAATCCAATGGCTGCGTGTTGGAGCAGAACTGTGTCGAGCTAACAAGTTTACTGCAAATGAGATATCCGGTCTTGTGCATTGAGCTAAATACAATAATGCGCCTATCGCACTTAGGTATGGTATTTCAGCTTCTAATAAATCTTCGTCCTCATCCCTTGGACGAAACGGATCTTTCATGGGCTCAAGACTACGGTTGATCATGGGAGTACTCACAGGCTTTGCTTTATCTTCATTAAAGCGCCTTAGTAACTTTTGAGTATATGCTGATTGATGGATCATAATCCCATCATTACGGTGCTCGAGTTCTATTCCGAGACAAAACCGTGTTTTCCCGAGATCTTTCATCTCAAATTCAGATTTCAAATATGTAGCAGTTTCTTTTAACTCATCTAGAGTTCCAATTAGGTTCATGTCATCAACATAAACTGCTACAATTGCAAATCCGGATCTTGTTCTCTTAATGAACACGCAAGGACATATTTCATTGTTAACATATCCCTTCCCAATCAAGTAGTCACTTAGACGGTTATACCACATCCGTCCGGATTGTTTCAATCCATATAGTGAGCGTCTTAATTTTATTGAAAACGCGCTCCGTGGTTTAGAGCCACTTGATTTGGGTAATTGAAGTCCATCTGGAACCTTCATATATATCTCTGAATCTAGATCCCCATAGAGATATGCTGTAACCACATCCATGAGCTGCATGTCAAGTTTTTCGGAAACTACCAAACTGACAAGGTAGCGGAACGTTATAACGTCCATTACGGGAGAGTATGTCTCCTCGTAGTCAATTCCAGGACGTTGTGAGAAACCTTACGCCACAAGGCGGGCTTTGTATCTAACAACCTCATTTTTCTCATTACGCTTTCTAACAAAGACCCATTTATGGCCAACAGGTTTTATATTTGGTGGTGTCAGTGTTATAGACCCAAATACCTGTCTCTTTGTTAGTGAATTCAATTCAGTCTGGATCGCATTTTTCCATTTTGACCAATCTGCTCTTCGTTGGCATTCTTCAACGGAGTGAGGTTCGATATCATCGTATTCTATAATTCCTTTTGCAATATGATATGCAAACGCATCATCAATAGCCATAGAATTTCTGTCCATAATTACATGTATACTAGTGTAATTCATGGAGATCTCTCTATTCTCTGGAATTGGTTCTACTATTGGAGCGTCCTTCAATGATGTCTCTTGGACATAACCATAATCCGGAAGTTTTTTCATGAGATGGATTATTTATATCGATGATTAGTGGATTATTTTGTGTCAAGCTCGCTTTCTTAATTGGGCGAGAATCCATCGAACCTATAGGCCTCCCGCGCTTTCTAGCAGGAGCCATGGGTCTAACCACTGCATCACCCATAGAGGGGATGTCATGTCCTTTAGTTTTAGGAACATCAATCATTACAGGTACGTTTGCAGCAGGTATGTGTGATCTTGTCACTTTAGCGATATCAGAAAACGCATCAGGCATTGATTCTGCTACATTCTGAAGATCGAGAATCCTCCGCACCTCTATTTTAGACTGTGTGGTTCGGGGATCAAGATGAGACAAAGTGGGGACAGACCACGACAATTCCTGTCTTTTCTGTTGAACATTAATGTTCTTGTCTCCCCCTAATGACGGGAAGACTGTCTCATCAAAGTGACAATCCGCAAATCTAGCGGTAAATAGATCACCTGTCAAGGGTTCTATGTAGCGGATAATGCTTGGAGTATCATATCCAACATAAAGGCCTAAGCGTCTTTGAGGACCCATTTTGGTGCGCTGTGGCGGCGCAATTGGCACATAGACTGCACACCCAAATATGCGTAAGTGTGAGACATTAGGCTCATACCCAGTCACCAGTTGGGACGCCGAAAAGGGTGTTGGGTGGCAGTGGGTCTCAGACGAATAAGCACAGCTGCATGTAATATTGCATAGCCCCAAGCAGAAATATGGAGATTGGTGCGTAAAACCAAAGCCCTGGCAACCATTTGAAGTCTTTTAATGGCAGCTTCTGCGAGTCCATTTTGGGTGTGTACATGAGGGACAGGATGTTCGACCTCAATCCCAATGGACATGCAATAATCATCAAAGGTTCTTGATGTAAATTCTCCAGCATTGTCAAGACGAATTGACTTAATAGGATGATCGGGGTGGTGAGCCCTTAATTTAATGATTTGTGCTAGGAGTTTAGCAAATGCAGCATTTCTTGTGGATAAGAGCATGACATGTGACCAACGTGTCGATGCATCAACCAACACCATAAAATATCTAAATGGTCCGCAAGTTGGTTGGATAGGTCCACAAATATCACCTTGTATTCTTTGTAAGAATGGTATATTTTCTTTAGTGTCCTTTGCATAGGATGGTCTTGATCCTACCTTTGCTAAAGAGCAAGCTTTGCAAAACGAATGATACACTTTAGAAGTAACTCTTTGGACCAATGTTTGGTTCGTACTTCTTTTCGTTTTGAAGAATGGATGTCCGTGTGAAGTTTTTAATATACGGAACATCATGTCACGACCTGGATGTCCCAAACGGTCGTTCCAAAGCTTGTATGTGTCAGGATCCCATAATTTGTCATTCATGACATGGTTGGATTCAATGACTCTAATAGTGGTTGCATACAATCCACTAGAGCGACACATAAGTTTCTCTAAAACTAGTGTATTTCCGTAGTTTTTAGAGGTGATTCAAATGAACTCTTGTCCATTCTCACAATGTGTTTCCACATGAAAATTATTGGCTCTTATGTCTTTAAGCTTAATAGGGTCCTTCCGGCCCTTGGAGCATATAGAGCTTCGGCGACATTAATATTTGTGCCATTTGGTAACAAAAATTGAGCTGGTCCTCAACCATGAATCAATTGTGATGGTCCTGCCATCGTAGTTACTGAGGATCGACTGGGTGTCATCCATAAAAATAATTGCCTATGTCGCAATATCGTATGTGTGGTGCCACTATCAAGAAGGCATTCCAATTCTCCGGAAAACATACTGAAAGGAATAAAGTTCGGAATATTAACACATGTCCATGACATTGAATGCGATACTTTATTAATAGGGAAAATAGCCAATGATTACATCAAAGTTATTCATAAGTCTATTCCAAATATCAAACTTTAGACAAATTACTATCACTCAATCCGTTTGGTAATTCCAATGAAATATGACCAGGAAAGTAGAGAGATGTTGGTGGAGCGAGGCTCGCTTAAATACCCCGATCTCAATTGCTTTCCTAGACATCATACTTCATTGGGTACGCCATATAAGAAGGAGTTTAATACAATTGTTATTTATTGACTAAGGCACATTTGCCATTCTTGGAAAATAGAAAGAGGATTATTCTAATCAAAGTCTGTGGCATCCTCGTGCTCTTCATCTACAGCTTTGAAGTCCTCAATAGTGAGATTGACATCTTCACTATTTTCATCTCCGGCAAGGTTAGCTTCTTGCTCTCTTGCTTCCCTGTACTCCTTGTAGCGTGCAGCTAATTGGGTACTTGCATGACATTGTTTAAACCAATGCTCGATTGATCCACATCTATGACACATGTCATTGTGGTTCCCTCCCTTCATTTGAGTATAGGTTGTGCAGGTTGTACAGTTTGTGCAGGTTGTGCACGTTGTGCACGTTGTGGATATCCCCTAGGAGGGTTGCTGCTACTACCACGGCGCATGGTGCGACCTCCACGGCTCATGGTGCTATTTCCACGGCCGGTGTTGCCATATCTCCCTCTTCCACGTGTGGAGTTACCATCACGTGTGCCCGCTCTAAAGTTGCGGTTTCCTTCCCTATTGGGGCGGTTATATAGACCTGTTCGTCCTTCATGTCCCCTATTATTAGGGTACACATGTCCCTTATTGCTGGGGTACCGCTCCCTGTGCCCTCTCTTGGGTGCATTATAATTTGCCTCTCGAACGCTCTTGGTTCCAATGGGTCTTGAATTATAATTCTTTAGGAGAATGTTGTCGTGCTTTTCGGCTACCGACAAAATATTTATGAGTTCATTGAACCTCGTAATTCGTCCAGCATTTACTTCAGTGCGATACTGCTTTGATAGCAAAGTTGCTGCAACGGGGAAGGTGGAGAGAGTTTTCTCAATTAGCTCTTCTTCTGTGAGGGGTCTTTGACAGAACCTCAACATGGATTTGAGACGAAGAGCTTCTGAATTGTACTCAGCAATAGACTTGAAGTCTGAGAAGCGTACATCGTTCCACTGAACCTTCAAGTCAGGGAGGAGAGAATCTTGGATATTGTTAAAGCGCTCTTGTAGTGCCTCTCATAAATCCTTTGCATCTTTGATGGACATGTACTCCAACCTGAGTGCTTTGTCCATATGACGTAGCATCAAGATGATTGCTTGTGCATGCTTCTTGGGTGTTCGAGGGAACACAAGGGCCGGGTTTGGTTCATGGATGATGGGCAATATCCCCTTTGATGTGAGATGGTTCTCAACGTCGGTTTTCCAGCTATGGTAATCCGAACCTGTTGAGTCAAGGATTTGAAAATCGAGTCTAGGTTCATTCGACATCCTTGAAGATAAGAAGAAAATATTAGTTTCGGAGTTAAAACTTCCACGAAAAATAATAAGATTTCCGAGCTATGCTACCAAGAAATCAATTTCCAAGAATCATTGTGAACACTCTTAGTTCATTGATTACGAACACTCTTAGTTCGTTTGGCGTGAATTTCTATAATTCCGCTTTTGATTGTAAGTTCCCGAGAAAAAGAAAAAAGGAGAGAAAATAAATGAAAACTCAAAAACGGGAACTTTTAGTAAAGAATACCTTGGAATAGTGTTGCAGGAAATTTTTGACCGGAAAAATTATCGGAGGTGACCGGAAGGATCGTTGGAAAAAGTCGAGAAAAATCGTCCGAAAAGTCGCCGGAAAAGTTGTCGAAAAAGTCACCGGAAAAGTGTCGAAAAAGTCGCCGGAAAAGTTGTCGGAAAGTCGCCGCGCAAATCTGTCGACAGATGTATCGACAGCTGCTGCACAGGGGCCTCGGCAGCTTCTCGGCAGCTGCTGCGCAGGGCCTCGGCAGTTGCTGCGCAGGGCTCTCGGCAGCTTCTCGGCAGCTGCTCGGCAGGTCTCGGCAGCACCTCGGCAGCTCCTCGGCAGATCTCGGCAGTGGTCCGGCAGCGGTCCGGTTTGGTTTTTCTGCTTCCGACGACCGGTTCAGGCAGTTTCCGGCCGGTTCCGGCGATTCTGAGACCGGTTCCGGGCTCCTGGAATCAAGGGCTTTAATCTAAGCTAGGGTTTGGGGATTTTTTGTAGGTTTGGAAAAATGACTTCGATCGATGATGAACTCTTCTTTCGTCAATTTTCGATTCTAATTCTAGAGCAACTTCGTGCTGATAACGTGTTTAAGAACAAGAGGAATTGATAAACAGAAAGGGAGAGTAAAATTTCAGAGAGAATGGAGATTTCAATGTGTTTCATACAAAGGGGTATTTATAGGAATACATTTGAAGTGTGAAAGCTCAAAGAGAAAATCAAAATGATAACCATCTTGATGATGATTTTCTGCCATGCTTGTTGCCCTTTGGTAAAGCATGTTTACATAAGTCTTCATACACTCAAGTACCTATGATTATACACTCAAGTACCTATCTAAATACTTTTACGTATTTTGTTACATGATATAGACATATACGGTATATATACATTTTATACTACAACAGTTAACATTCTTGACGGGTATCAATTTTTCGATTCTTTCTCCTATGAGTGGAAATTTCAGTATTAACGTATTATGGATCTTTGTGGGATTTGTAATTGCTTTAAGCATGGGTTAAAGACTGTTCAGACCTCCCCAAAAGGGTGAGTTTGATATTATTGATTAGTCTGTCTTCCGTGAGGCCATCAGCCCTTATCTCCTTGCCAAAAGTGGCTTCTCCTCTAAAGAACTCATCTATGGGTAACTTTTCAAAAGTTGGTGTAGTTAGGACATCTGCCGAACCGGTATTTGATTGCTAGCTCCAGCTTTACAAACTAGTTCGAGTGAGGCCAATAGGATAGCGCCAGTGCCCCAGTCATGATATGGCTTCCTTTCCTAAACCTGGTGGCTGCTGTGGGATCCACGACCTCGGGTCTTGTTTCACTGCTGTTAGAGACTCCTTGTGTTACTGTTGTTGTCGGTAGTTCCCAGGTGCATGTTGATCTAAAGACCTTAAATTTGGGTAAACAGGTGAGTCTGATACTCTTTCCTCCCCTCTAAAGAAGGGGCGAATTAAGGGTTCTAATGTCCATGTTCATCCTGGGAGACCACAAACTTGTGGTGGAAGTAGTTCACTAAATCTTTGATAATGCTTCATCAATCAAATCTTCAGCCAGAAAGAAGTTTTAGGATTACATCAGTCATAGATTTACTTACTTAAATTTTTTTGCAAGCTTCAAATTGAAGGCTCATGTTTCGTCCAAGGGGAAGAAAGCATCCCCTATAGGGAAAGAATCATTCTCGAGGGTTCTCAATGCTGCTTTGAAAAAGGCTGTAGTGGACAAGCTGGATGGGAAGACTCATTTAGATCTCTTGGGGGGTGTTTGTTACATGGGATTGGATGGGATTGGACATCCTTATCAACTTGTATTACACTAATCCCATGTTTGGCAACAAATTCTTTCTAACATCTTCTACCACAGAGACCCCAAAAACCATAGGATTATGGAAGCTCTCATTCTCACCTTCTACTGAAAATTCTCGTTCTACTCTCCTTCTCAACAACTTTCACCAATTCTGAGATTTAACAAAAGCACATCTCATTTTCTATACCAAATTGAACATGGAACCACCACAGAAGGTTGTAGCAACGGTGGCCAAATACCCAGAAATCAATTCTTCCAAAATGTTATCAAATTCAAAAACCATGTGTACTAGCATGTAGAACACGAAGAGTAGATCAAGTTTCATACCTCATGCACCTCAAAACATTGCTAGAGCCACCGGAAGTTGTACAAAAACCGCAGGAGAACCCAAAATTTTTGAGGTCCGATTCTCTCTCCACACCTAGCAACCAGACCAGTCTAGGATAGAGAAATATCGGCAATGACGAGATGGATCAAATCTAACCAGTGTGCCTGTCGAAGGTGGCCTGATGACAGAGTTCTGAATGGTTGCCGTTTGGAGCTTTGCGGGTCTTCAGGTCGATGGTGTTGGCTTTAGTTTTTGTCCTAACAGAACAAACATGAGTTAGAGAATAATATAGCATAATCTAGGCTTGAGGAGTCCAAGACTCTTATAGAAATTAAGGCGAGGTATGACAGTCCTGTGAAACAAACATGTCATTGATGTAGTAATGGTGACCACACAGCTAAATTAAGTATGCAGTGTCATTTTATTTTTAGTTTGCTTTATACTGTTTATTATTTAATGTGTTATTGTGCTCAAACATATGCTAGTGTAGTGCCCCTGCCGGCGTAAAATATTGGCAACTCCTTTGATGCTTCTTTGCGAACGATTGCGCAGCTGATGACGGATTTTCATATCGCAAAATAAATGTATAGTATTTCGCCCGGCACTGGGGTTGAGAGTAGCGGAATAGAGGCCAGATATTCCTTGATGCTTGAAATGATGCCTCACAATCGGGTGTCCAGTCCACCACCTTGCAATGAGACTGCTTCATTGCTTTGAAGAAAGGCAAACACTTGTCGGTGAGCCTGGAGATGAACCGGAAGAGAGCTGTCAAATTTTTTCTCAAGAGACTTCATTTTTATGATTACCTGTATTTTGTCGGGGTTAGCCTCTATTCCTCTTTTGCTAACTATATAACCAAGGAACTTACTGGTAGTGATGCCAAAGAAGCACTTTTCTGGGTTCAGTCGCATTCCGTATGAGAGCAATATGGCGAATACTATGCAGAGGTTGGCGACATGACCGCTAGCTTGTATGCTCTTGACAAGCATGTCATCGACATAAACTTCAATAATCTTGCCCAAGTGTTCTGCGAACATTGCGTTCATCAGACATTGGTATATGGCTCCGGCATTCTTGAGGCCAAAGGGCATGACATTGTAACAATGTAAACCCTTGTCGATGGTGAATGATGTGCATTCTTGATCATCGGGGTGCATTTTTATCTGGTTGTAGCCAGAAAAAGCATCCATCATGCTGAGTAGCTTATGCCCTGCTGTTGCGTCAACTAGCTAGTAAATGCGAGACAACGGAAAGCTATCTTTAGGACATGCCTTGTTTAAACATTTGAAGTCGACACACATCCGCCATTTCCCATTGGGCTTCTTTGCCATTACTACGTTGGAGATCCATTGTGGATAATGCACTTGACAAATGAAGTCGATGTCTCGTAACTTGGTTATCTCTTCCCTGATGGCCCGATACCTCTTCATCAAATGCCCGTCATTTCTGCTTGACAGGGTAGAATGATGGCTTGATGCTGAGTTTGTGTTGAATTATGTCGGGAGATATTCCTGGCATGTCAGCGTATGACCATGCGAATACTGCGGCATTTTCTTTTAGAAACTAAGTGAGTTCAACTGCTACCTCAGGGGAGAGTTGGGACCCAATGCACACAGTTCTCTCTGGGTGCTTGTCAGATATGCTTACGATGTGGAGCGATGTCTCAGGGTTGACAGGCTCCTTCTTGTAGTATTTCTCTTCATCGTCCCTAAGATCATCAATCTTAACCGTTAACTATGGAGTGCTGGCTACCTTTAAAATTTCATGGCGACTCATTGACCTTGATACTGTTGTTGAGTAACATTCACGTGCAATTGACTGACTTCCTCTGACTGACCCAGTGCCGTTAGGTGTTGGGAACTTCATGAGCAGCATGTACCCAGCGATGATGCATTTGAGTTTATAGAGTGTTGGGCGACCGATAATGGCATTGTGCGAGCTGAAGCAATCTACCACAATGAATTCAGTGTGTCTCTCTACTGTACACGGGGCTATTCCGATGGATAAGAGCATATAGTCTGATCCCAGGGGTTGGGTTACGACATCGGAGAACCCGAGTAGCGGTTCGTGGTCTTGCAGAAGCTTATTATTACGTTGTAGCTGTGTGTAACAGCTATCGAATATGACATTGACGAATGACCCGCTATCCACCAATATCCTTCTGGTAGACGACCTGTCGAGGACAACGACTATCAAGAATGGGTCGTCATGCGGCGAGTGGATCTCGCGCTCTTCTTCCTCTGAAAAAGGTGATTGACTCCCAACCATTTTTGGCCATTTTTGCGGGTCGATCATAAATGATGTTGAACACTTCTTTTGGGTGGTTAGCGCGCTCATAATGCTTTCTTGCTCTGTGTGATAAGTTGCCTATGAAAGCACCGCCCTCAATAGTGTTTATTCTCCTCATTGGTTCAATGTTGGCGACAACTGGTGGCAGTTGTTGCACCTTGTATCGTTCTAGCTTTCTGTCGTGGTATAATGACTCAATTGCAGTTTTGAGGGAATTGCAGTCATTGGTGTTATGACCACTATCTTCATGGTGTTTACACCATTTGCTGGTGTTTCTAGGCTTTCCTATTCTGGGGTATTTTCTTGGAGGTGGTGGTGGGATTTGGTCTATGCACTGATCATATATTTCTTCATGTGAAGCCGTTAAGGCTGTAAAGATTTCGAACCTTTGTGCATTTGTGGCGGGCTTATTGTGGCGGTTATCGCGATTATCGCGACGGCCATTGTGGAAAGCTTTGTGGCCATTGTTGCGATACTGCTGATCTTTTTTCCACTTATCTTTGTAATTATTTTGCTGCCACTCTCTTTTTTTCTCGTTGGGTGGTATAGTGGTATTTGGACTGGTGGTAGTATTTTCGTGTTGGGACATGGCATGGTTTATGACGTTGAGTGGAGTTTATAGTGGTGGTAGTGGCATGGAGCCATATGTGCTGTACTCGGCTTGGGCGTGTATGACTGCCTCACTCATGACGTAATCATATGTGGCGTTGGTACAATTATAGTTGAGATGGTACAGGAAACTTGCTTTGAGGAGTCCTTGCTTGAAGGCTGCTAGCGCCATTGTTTTATCCAAATCCCGACATCTTGATGTGGCGGTCCTCCATCTCGTGCCAAATGATTTAAATGATTCATGACTGCCTTGGTGGATGCTGAACAATTGGCTGGAGTTGTGGTATCCTTCTGTCATAAGGATGAATCATGACAGAAATGCATTTGAGAGAGCAAAGAATGAGTCCATGGAGCTTGGTGGACACTCGAAGAACCAACTCATTGCCTCGCCATCCAATGTTTCACTGAACAAGTGGCAGAGAGTAGCGTCATCAAATCCTTTATTATGGTTACCTTTTTGAAAGTATCCATGTCCACAAATGGATCTGTTGGGCAGCTAAATGGGGCTATCTTGGGGGTTTTGGCAAATATGGATCTGACGGTTTGCAAAATCCAAGAGGTAAATGGGCCTGGCCGTGTCGCAAAGAGCGGATTTTGTGTTGGCAGTGGTGTACCGGCTTCTTCTCTGAGCAACCTCTCTTCTAGCTCCCTCATTTTTTCCAGTATCAAGGTGGTAGCGTCTATAGTTGGCCTAGGCATTTGTTGGGTAGGTGCCGCTAATTGTTAGCGGGGTGCCAGTGCACTCCCCGTGCCTCTCTGCTGTCAAGCACTAAATGAGTTATCATATTATGGTTGTGAGTCTGCTACCTGTTCTTGTGCTAATACTGGTGGCGGTACCAGTGTCAGCCCCTCTAGTTCAGTTGGGTTAAGGGCGACGCCCATCTGGATTATCGGCACAGGTGCTGCTCTTGTTCTTGTGCTCAGGCTGAGCCTTGCACTCTGAGAATGCTCACTTTCAGTTGGTCGCGTATTTGCCCCTAGTGCTTTCTTCAACTCGTCAAATTTTGATAATAACGTCGCCACCTGATTATGAGCCTCCGCCTTTTCCTTTCGTTCTCTTTCTCGCTCTCTGTTTGCCTTGTGCAAGTCCGCCAGGGCTATTTCTAGCATGGCGGCCAGATCCTGACCTTGCGTTTGACGGCTTGGGCCAGTCTGGTTTTCCACCACAGATTGTGGTTGGGGTACCTCTAGGGTGTCAAGGTTTTCACCGTCAGTGTTTACCGGTGTGGTAAATAATTCACGGGTGACAGCTGCTAGGTTAGCAGGGTTGGGCTGAGGGTTGACGGGCCGGCTTGCTTGTTCCTCAACGCCATCACCACTTCCGCTAGCCATGGTAGGTTACGGGGAATGACTTGATTTTAAGTCGTTTCCCACAGACGGCGCCAATGTTAATGCTCAGAACACCGCTATGTGATACCGGCTTCCGTTAACGTGGACGAGGGTCCAATCTTCCGATATATGTATGATTTGTGGAATTCCGCCAATCTGTCAAGAGAAATACAATGGCGTCAAGAGGGGAGATCGCAGTTGGCGGTCTTCGCTCCTCCGATGCTAAAATTAGACGATGTACTTGTATTGACAAATGTGGCGGTCAATAGCTATTAAATGCGTAATCAATAAAGAGAGAGAAGTGGACATTTTATAGCCAAATTAGTGAGTTGCCTCACTCTCTTCTTCAATGTGGGACTGACATGCTTTAGTTTGCTGAGTTCTGGTTCTTTCTGCAGAGACAACTTCAAGTGGCGCGTGTCGGCGCGTGGGAGCATATTTCGGCCTGTGGCCGATTTGTCGGTGTCGACTGTGTTGCTGTGTTTTCGGTAATTACACAGCTGAGTTATTTTGACAAGTAATGTCGATGACATAAGTGCTGGTTATGGCCAATAAGTATATGATGTATATACAGTAAGAAACTTACTTTTATCAAGCCATTTTGTGGCATGTAATTTTATTTATAACATTACCACATTGATCAATAAAGTTATTGTTTCTATTAAAAATCAGTTTTTTTTTTCATTCCATAATTTGAGGAACAAAATCTGTCATCCATAGCGGGGAAAAAAATTCATCCACTTGATTAGACTTGTTTTCTGAAATTCATTCTCCACCTTTTAATTGAACGTATGTTCTGTTGCCTTTACTCTACAATCTACATCATACATTACTAGCCAGAGTCGGGTCACATACTGTACTCGAATATCACATCTCCAAATAAAATCTGGATGTGAAAAAAGAACTCATTTGGTGATGGAGATGGACTGCAAACCACTGAAAGTTTGGAGGTACAATTAGAATATCTTACATCTTTTCTTGGAATGAATATGTTCGAGTTTGGATTTAGCCTTCAACCTTTAATCACGTTTGGCACAACCCATAGCTTTTTCCCTTTGCTCCTAGCCAGTAGCTCATTTAGAACGTACCACACCTGTTGATAAGATTCGATGAACTAGTTGTATACCTACTTCTCTTAAAGATAAAATTTAGTAATGGTGTAATTTTCAACTAAGTCTCATGATCATCTTCTAAAGGTTACTTGATCCGCGTAAGAACTTCGAAGAGTTTAGAGGATGATAATGCAGCCTGTAGACGCTAGGCCGGCCACTAACTTGATTGTTCTATTGATTTTCAGGTGACCAGAACCGTCCAAATAGGGCTTTTTAAAATCAACTTAAACCTCAAAAGAATGGTCACTAGGGGAAATAGGGGGCAGCATCTTCTTTTGACAATATTAGGAAACTTTTGGGATGGAGTGATGATTAAGACATCTACTGTTTGGTCCATATCAAATTATGTCGTGCAGTTGTAGCAAACACCATCTAATGTTTGTTTAAATTAGAAAGACAGACATATTTAATTTGGTTCCTATGAACGGATTAAGACCTCCACTTATACAAACCTATATATGCTTTGATTTCCCTAGGATATAATTACTTAGAACTAGCGGTGGCTTTTTCGGAATTGAAAAACAATGTACTGATACTAAAGTTACTGATTCGGTGAATTGTTAAATGCACCGAACCAATCAATTGATTATTATAAAAATGACTGAAAGCAACCCGTATGAGAGTCCGTTGTTGATTAATTTTTAAAATAAATAATAGAAACAAACTAAACCGCTAAAATTAAATTGAGGTCAATTTCCTTACTTCAGCCAAAACGTCCATATATTTTTTTTAATAAATTTCCTACTCAATTATAATTTTAAATATTGACTTTTTCTTGGTTAATGATGTGTGCATAATTTTCCATAATTTTATATCTCTAAATCTTGATATTGTGCCTAATTCACCCTCCTTTATGTTTTTCGTGTGTGTATTTCTGTAGGTTTTGTAGGTTCTTGCAGTTTATTTGCAATCCTAGATACTGAAACTGCTGTGCAGACGAGTCGACTTTGAAGGTTACACTTTATTGTTTTAAGAAGAACCAAAAAGAGGTCACATATGTTTAGAACACTCTCAATTTTCAAGCTCGTTTTGCATGAAAAATAATAAAATAAAATGTGAGCAAATTTAAGGCTCAAAAAGATATATGAAAAACCATATTCTCTCTCTAGTGGCGCTCCCCTTTGCGCTAATCCTAGTGCTACCATCTTGTGGCGGCGGCGAGCACAGCACCTCCGACCATGTTCCCATCTCTGGATGGCTTCATTCAAGCTCTCTCTATTATTGCTGCAATATGGTGGCTCACCCTCTTAACCTTTGTGCTCTAGCGGCTGGTGAGTTTTTTTGTGGAGGTGCTTCGGTGAAGTGAATTGATTGAGGAGATTTTTTCAGGCCCCATCTCAAGCTAGAGGCCGGTGACCAAGTGGCTTTGGATTTGGCCCTCTTTGCTATATCGGATGGTGGTTGGAGGAGGTTGGCTGCAATGTTTGGTGTGCAAGCATTGGTTGTGGTGGCAGCAAATACCCAAATTGGGCAGAAGTCTGGTTGAGGAAGATAGAGGCGCGAATGGGCGGCGGCGTTGCCGGAAGGTGCTGTAATACTCCGAATTTTCATTATTAACTTCGTGTGATTTTCTAAAATTAATAATTTGTTTGTTTGAATAATTGGTTGTTTCATGGGTGAAGTGAAAGTGTTTTGGACGAATAATCACGGGAAACATTTGATTTTCGAGGGGTCAAGAGTTGACTATTTCATTCGTTAGGTTTCTCCGAAAACTTCCTTTAGAAATATCATAGAGCACATCGATACGAGTTCGTAAACATGCGGCCCATATTTTTCCGAGATCTTATAGGAAAGTTATGTTTAGCGAAAAAAATTTTGTTTTTGGAAATTTTCCTCTAAATATAGATTTTTTTCAAAAACAAAAAAATTAAAAAAAAACCAAAATTTCCAAAACTGGAAACCCTAAACTCTCTCCAGAAAACCCTTGACCTGACCAGAATACCGTCTACCAGACTTGGCTGTTTCTTCGTCGTTTGGAGTCCTCCGGCAGCGCCACCGATCCAGATTGATTCGCCACTACCTTGTCTTCTTCCCCTAGCCATTCACCTTCCCCGATTTTCTTTGTACAAGGCGGATCAAAGATAGAACTCACGACGGCGGTTGACCAGATCGGTTCTCCTAGAAGTGTTCCGAAGACCTTGCGGTGTTTCGTATGAATTTTCATCTCAATTGGCGTAACCTTCGGTTTTTAGTTTAAGTGAAAGATTCGAATTTTAAACACTTTCGTTATTCGTGGGGTACCAAATTCCTTAGGTGCTTAACGGAGTGTGTTATGTAATTTATCTTGTTCTATGTAAGAAGACGCAGCGGGATATTAAGGTGAGTAAATCTCACGATATTCTTGTTTGAACAGAGTTACTTTATTGCTTTGGATTAATTTCATAACTGTGAACTATAGTTCGTATTAGTGCCATTCCTGAGAAAATGAATACGTACATGTATATATTTACGCGATATATATATATATATATATAGGGAAGATCAAGAGAGGACATCCTTACTTTAAGTATTTGAGGATATTTTTACTATTTTACATTAGTGTATGACATAATTCAACAATTTCAACCGTTGATCATTTAGATTCCTATGCAATAATTGTGTCTACAAAAAATCAATGAAACACACACAAAAAATATTTTTATGCTAAGGACCTCCTTAGATTTTAAAATCTAAGGATTTTATTGAATAGACTCACTTTTCAATCGCATATCCACATCTTTATGTCCTAATGCATAGATCACTTCTGCAAATTTTCAACCAAATTGATGATCGTTAAGGTATCGAACTAGATTAAATCAATGAACAAACTGAATCTGTCCAACCTGAACCGTTCGTGTTCATAATTGTAAATCGCAGTTTTGAATGCCTTAATGATTATCAATTTGGCTGAAATTTGCAGAAGTGATCTATACATTAAGACCTAAAAACTGAATGGCCGAGATGTAGATATATGATCGAAAAGTAAGTCCATTCAATGAAATCCTTAGATTTTAAAATCGAAAAAGGTCCTTGGCATAGAAAGCTCTGTGTGTGTGTGTGTGTACAGTTTGTCACGCCCCGAATTTTAATATCAAAATTTAAAATCCAAAACATGAATTACCACAAAATAATCAACCTGAAAATTTCATTTTCTTAACAACCCCACCACACGAATTTAATTTTAAATCCGAAATTTAGTCTCGGTTAATTAATACAACTCACTCAAAAATTAAATTGTAAAGCTCTAAATGAGCATAACAACCCTCACAACTCAAAGGAAAACAAATAAATGCTGCAACTCCTAAACAGCATGGTCGCCTCCCTGGTTATCCTGACTTGCAGGAATATCCGCTACACTATTTGAATAGTGTACCGGGATTGCAACAACACAAAACCCGGTAAGCTTTTGAAAGCTCGTATGAGTAAAAGAAAGAACGGTTATTTAATTAAGTCATATTTATTTCACCCAAGCGAACATCCAACAATTCTCACATCCACAAAGAACCAAAATCTCAATAATCAATCACTAAATCAACAATTCAACATGAAACCTATACTCACATCTTTCTTCTCAAAACCCCAAAATCGTATTTATAAAAATACGGTGTTTGACAAACTAGAGCTCTAACTAAATCGTAACCCGTCACCTGGCCCAGGTTATGGCATCCAACATATTTATCTTTATCGTATTTCATCAATATATATACATATATACATATTTAGAATGTCCGATACTCGTACTTAATCTAGCCTCATTACCCGACAAGGGTTGTGGCATTTAATTCACTCAACCAATCGTATCCCACCATCCACCTAGGACTAGAGAATCCGATTCCCCCATACCAGTCACTACGTTGACCCTAAATCCATAAATGAGCACAACCATATGTTTTCACACAATGAAATCAACACATCCAAGATATACAATATTATTATGAAATTTAAGCATTTGAAATATAATCCAAATCATCAGTCAAACTCAATCATATTATCACTCAACAACACACCACCAAATATATATATTCCATGTAAATATATATATATATATATATATATATACACACGTAATCATCCACTCAGGGATGACCACTTATACAATCTATAGTTCACACAAGAAAATCGTGAAATTCATTTGTATAATTAAAATTCATTTTACTTACCTATGGACCGCAATTGATCAAGTCCATGTGATTTTAAAAACAAATATTTAATGCATAGATATTTTTCACACAATTACGATAAAATAAATAAATTAAAAGCACTCGGTTTGTAATATGAACCACGTGAGTTTTACTCACCTCGATACTCCTGCTGCGTCTTCAATTTAAACACAAATCACACTGAACCAACTCACTCAAGTACACACCGTCAATCACCTAATCAAATGTGACTTGAATTTAGCCAATAATTCCAAAACATACTTAAACTACCATTCAACGGTTGGATTCTAAAATATACGAAAATCCGACGGACGGATTCTCACGAATCGCCTCCCTAATCATTTTTTTACATTTATACGAAGATCCAACGGTCGGATCTTCACCCATGATCACACAAAGCCACTGGGACAGTCATATGATCATCATATCAAAACTACAAGTCCATCGAACGGTCCTAACTTCATAGATCACAAATCTAACGATCGAAATCTAAAAATTCATAACTAAATCGTACGATATCCAAAAATTACGTATAATATGCCAAAATGATCGTATTGAAATGTAGAATCTTAAAATGTACACAAACTATATTTTTGACCCTCGGAGGTGGCCGGAAAGAGCCGCGGGAGTTAATGGCAGAGCCGCCGCCGACTACCACTAATGGCGTCGGGGCTGAGCTACTCTTCTTCCTTTTAACATGCTGATCATTTTTCATAACTAGCTCAAGATTAGAAAATAACGAGAAGAGGTCGAAAAGTACCAAAATAGTCACTGTGGCTGGAAAATTTCTAGAATCCGACAAGCTTGAGTTCGACGTAAAAACTTTTACCAATGGCTTCGATTCCTTCTAGAGAGTTGTTCAGCAACTCAGGCGAGCTCCCCAGCCTGAGAATCACTCGAAACGAAGTTCCACAGCTCAAGATATCCGGATCGAAAGTTCTGTTCGATCCAAAACAGGGCTGGCTTCCAGCCGCCACTACAGGCCATGCCGCCATGCAAGGTTGCTTCTGGGAGCTTCAGGAGGTCGAGACGAGCTTGAGGATGAAGTTTGGCAAGGATTGATGGCTTGTAGCTTAAGATATCACGATTGGAACTAAATCGGGCCTAAACCGAATTGAGCTTATCGACACCGTTGCCGGCCTTGCTGCAGCGCAAGGCTGAGACAAAGCCAAAGGAAGTTGCCTGGGGTCATGAGGTGCACGGTAGAGGGATGGAGAGCTCAGTGAAGCCATGCTCTATTTCCCGTTTCGGTCGAGCGAGCGAGAGAACGAAGATGAACAGTTTCCAAAAGAGGAAGGAGGCCAGGAGAAAAAGGAAAGTTTCCAAAAAAATTAGGGTTTTTTCTTTATATACCCATTTTGGAAATTTCTTCTAAATGTGATAACTAAATCAGAAAAATTCCGATCTTTGTGTTCCACATATGTACAGACTCGTATCGACGAGGTCTACAACTTTCATGAATGAAGTTTTCCCAAATTTTGAACGTAAAAAAAGTTGATTTCTTGAATCTAATTTCGAGTTTTTCAAACAATTGTTTCGGAACATCGATAATTCTAAAAATGAAATATTTCGAGCAACATTCGTGAAATTGTACAATATTTGTTCCACACAATTACACGAAATTAAAATGGAAATTGCGGTTATTACACAGTTCAATCACATATCCACATCTCAACCGTTCAGTTTTTAGGTCCTAATGTATAAATCACTTTTGCAAATTTTCAGTGAAATTGTTGATCAAAAAGTGAGTCTATTCAAGGAAATCCTTATATTTTAAAATCTAAAGAGGTCTTTAGCATAGAAAGACTATATATATATATATATATATATATATATATATATATATATATATATATATACAGTCCGGCTACGGTGCGGACGTTTGTACAATGCGGACGGTACGGAGTTCCCGTCTTCCCCCACTTTCCAATCATATATTCACATATGAACCATTCAGTTTTTAGGTCCTAATGTATAGATCACCTATGCAAAATCTCAGCCAATTTGGTGATCGTTAAGGCATCCAAAACTACAAATTAGAACAATGTACACAAACGTTTCCGATTCGACATATTCGGTTCGTTCGTGTAAATTGTTGTTTTGGATGCCTTAACGATAACCAAATTGGCTGAAATTTTGCAGAGATGATCTATACATTGGGACTAAATACTGAACGGTTAAAATCAAAATATGTGATTGGAAAGTTGGTGAAAACCGGAAATCCTTACCTAAATTTTGGTACGGACGTCCGCACCTGAGAAAAACCCTATATATATATATATATATATATATGCATATATATATATATATATATATGCATATATATATATACACACACACACACACACAGAGTCCATCTCTGCTAAGGACATCCGTACCTTTTCTTAGGTACGGAATTTCAGTTTTTTCCCACTTTTCGATCACACATTCACATCTTAACCGTTCAATTTTGAGATCTTAATGTATAGATCATCTCTGCAAAATTTCAGTCAAAATGATGATCGTTAAGGCATTCAAAATAGAAATTTACAACAATGAACACGAACGGTTCTGGTACGACAGATTCGGTTCGTTCGTGTAAATTAAAGTTTTGGATGCCTTAACCATCATTAATTTAGCTGAAAATTTGCATAAGTGATTTATACGTTAGGACCTAAAAACTGAACGGTTAAGATGTAAATGTGTGATCGAAAAGTGGGAAAAAACTGGAAATATGTTCCATAAGCTTAGGGATGGACCTCCGTTCCTGAGCAAAGTTCTATATATATATATATATATATATATATATATATATATATAGAGAGAGAGAGAGAGAGAGAGAGAGAGATCCTATCCAGAGTGAGGCCTCACTCTGAAATTCACGTGTGAGGTTGGAGTTTAGGGTCCCTTTTCGGTCTCATATCCCCATCCTGACCGTTCAGTTTTTAGGTGTTATTAATGTATAGATCATCTCTGCAAAATTTCAGCCAAACTGATAGCTGTTAAGGCATTGATAGCTGCCTTAAAGCTATTACAGTTCATGGTGAACAGATTTAGTTCGTCCATTGGTTTAAGTAAGTTAGATACTTTAAAGATCATCAATTGGGCTGAAACTTTGCAGAGATGATCCATACATTAGTACCCAAAAATTAAATGGTCAAGATGTGGATATTAGACCGAAAAGTGACTCTAAACTCCAATATCACACGTTAATTGTCACGCCCCGAATTTCAAATAAAGATATTCGAATCTTAAAATGCGAAAACTTAACCAAATTCCTAAAATTACTTAGAAACTTTTTCGAATAAAGATATTCAAATCTTAAAATGCGAAAACTCAGCCCTGGTGGTCCTGACCTGCAGGAAGAACAGCTACACTATGGAATAGTACACCGAGATTGGAAACAACAAACCTTGTAAGCTTTTGAAACTCGTATGAGTAAACTCAAGAACCAGGTAAATCAACAATCTCAGTTTAAGCATTTTTTTCAACCCAAAATCAAATTAAAGCAACGAATGTCACTCCACAATTCATTTGAAATCAAGTCCCACATGGACGACAAAAGAAAGGACACTGACACTCTCTTTAAAACAAATATACCCATGGGCATACGATAATTTAAAATTATCCGTCAAGCAGTATATTGTACTTAAACTCATACAATAACTCAAAGTTATTCCCTAAGCAGTACGTTGGCAGACAGACTAGAGTTTTAACTGAATCATAGCGTGTCACCTCCACCGAGGTTCAAACCTATGATACTCAACGGAATATTTAAAAGTCCACTTAACTCAAATACTTTCCTCTAGCAAAACACACTTTTACACAATAATCAACACATTATGATAATTGTATATATATATATATATATATATATATATATATATATATATATATATATAAATTCCACATATATATATATGGCCCTTCTAGTAAGGGATCCCTTTTTTTGGTATTTTCTAGGAATAGGGCATTAGACCAAATTTTCGATCATATTTTTACATCTCAACCGTTCAGTTTTTTTGTCCTAAAGTGTAGATCACTTCTGCAAATTTTCAACCAATTTGATGATCGTTAAGGCATCCAAAACTGCAATTTACCATTATAAACACGAACGGTTACTGTTCAACAGATTCGGTCTGTTGGTGTAAATTGCAGTTTTGGATGCCTTAACGATCACCGATTTGACTGGAAATTTACAGAAGTGATCTACATATTAGGACCTAAAAAATGAACGATTGAGATACCGAAATATAATCGAAAAGTTTTTCTAATGTCTATCCCTATAAAAGACCAAAAAATGAGATCCCTCAGTGGAAGGGCCATATATATATATATATATATATATATATATAGCACGCAGAAATGACCACTAATACCAACTATAGTTCATACACATTATTAAAACCAAAAAATTCATTTTATACTTAAATTCATTTTCTTACCAGTGAACCGCAGTCCTATGAACCGTAGTCGATCAAGTTTATATCATTTGAAACCAAATCTTTATTTGCATAAAACGATTTCACGATTTAGAAATAAAATGTTTAAAAACTAATTCGGTTCGTAAATAAACCACGTGAGATTTACTCACCTCAAAATCCGGCTGCGTCTTCTCTTATCGCAGAGATAACGTATCAACAAGTCTCTGTCAATCACCTAAGGAATGTATGTCACAACTTAGTACACGAATTGAAAACAATTAAGTGTCGAAACCTCGTTTGCACTAAAATCCCGGAAGTAAAGCCGATCAAGGCTAAACTTCATCAGAGACCACTCGAAGTCTCCGAAATACTTATATGTTTAATCTATCAAAATTACAAGTCAACTGGACGGCCGAATCATCTCGGATCGAAAACCGATTGAACTGAAAACCCTAAAACTTTGAAAATTCATAACTTGCTCATACAATTTTCAAAAATTACAAACTATATATTGAAATGATCATATCGATGTGTAGAATAAAAAGAGGAACAGAAACTATTCTTGGGGTAGGCGGAAATGGTGGGAAAAAGCAGTTACAGCCACCGCATATGGCTGTGAAACCTAGTTGTCCTTTTTCTTCTCATTAAGCCTAACAATAATCCCAACTAGCACAAACTCTGAAAATGAACAGAAGTGGTCCAAAAATACCTTGGAAGCCACGGGTTTGCCGGATTTTCCCCTATTTCCGGCGAGCTCGAGTTCTCCCTCTACACTTCAGTAGAGCTCACGTCCTTCTAAGAGCATGATCTCCATCCTCAGACGAGTTCAACGAGCAAGGGATCTCAGGTTTTGGTGGCCGGAACTGAGATAAAATGGCGTTGACCGTTTTCTGGGTTTGGATTAGGATCTCTCGGTTTCACCGATTTTCAGGCCGTGCCGGTGGAAACTATCACGCCTAGCAGCTAGAGGAGGACGAGATGAGTTCGTGCAGCCCTTGGGTGAAGCTTCTCGTGGCTGAACGACAGAGGAAATGGAGGAAGAAGGTGACTGGTTGGCTAGGCTCGGGGAGAGAGAGAGAGAGAGAGAGAGAGAGAGAGAGAGAGAGAGAGAGAGAGAGAGAGAAAAAACAGGGGCCAAAACGCAAAAACTGAAAATTTTGGGATTTATGAATAAATCTCATATTTTTCTATATTTGTAAACAAATTCCAAATTTTCAGTCATTCATAACTTCTTCATATGAACTCCGATTTTCGCGTTCCACATGTCCACGAACTTGTATAGATGCGCTCTACAACTTTCGTGAAGAAAGTTTCCACAAAATCCTTACATATAAAAAGTCAACTTCGTAACCCCCTTAAAATGTGCATTACGAATAATTATTCACTTGAAAATAATTTCACTCCACCCTTAAACCACGAAATCATACTAACGAACACTTTACCAATTCCCGAAAACCAATAGGAATTAATAAAAAATTTCTAGGGTATTACATTCTATCCCCCTCAAAAAATTTCGTCCCGAAATTTAAACGCACAACCAAAACGAAATCAGGTACAGTCAACCTGACAATCGAATCTCCCCCATTACCAAAATGGCTACAAGTCTGCAAAACTACGGCTCTATGCACAGACTACACAAGAATCCTAAATCCTGTTATCACAACAGTATCGTCATCGTTTCACCAATCAAGCAACTCTAGCATTACAAGAATTGGAAATGAAACCGAAAACCAACCTAGAGCATGCATCACACAATAACACATACTTAACAATAGGAAGTCAAGTGCAAAAGTCTAACCATAGATATCATACACAACCCAACACGACACCACATATAGGAAGAAGCACTCATCATCACACATCACGCAAGCGAGATAAACGAAATTAGTTAGAGTACCTTCTGCCTCGGTGCCTCGCTGACCTATAGCAAACACTCTAGCCTGACCAGGTGGCAACAGTCTCTGCTGGTTTCCCTGCCCACCATCCTGATGTCAGGTACACTCCCTGGCAATATGCCCCGCCTGTCCACAAGTAAAGCATACTCTAGTCTTTGCCTTTGGGCACACTCTAGAAACATGGCCCACCTCACTGCAGTTGAAACATATTAGAGTTAAGGCTGGTGCTACCTGCCTGATAGGTGCAGCCCTAATAGATTCAGCTGTCACTCGAGCTGGAGCTTGATGATGAGTTCCCTGTCTCTTCCAGGACCCACCGTAGGAATCTCTCGAAGCCAAGGTCTCACCCTTATGCATCTTGGCCTCTTGCTCATGGGCCATAGCACTAGCAAAGATGAGTGCCTTCGTACCTGCATCAAGGGGTACACAATCTCCCTGATCCTATGCTTCAGACCCCGCAGAAACTTCTTGGCCAGGGACTCTGCGTCCATCTGTGGAACAAATCGATACAATTGGGAGATCCGTGCCTCATAGTCTTTGACGCTCATGTCCCCCTAAACTAGAGCGATGAACTCAAGCTCCAACTGCTCCCTCACTGCAGGCGGAAAGTACTAATCCCGAAAGAGCACTACAAAACCCTCCCATGTCAAGCCGAACACATCTACAGCCCGTTGTGCACCATTCTACCAAACTCGTGCCTCACCCTGGAGAAGATATGCAACTATCTTCCTCTTCTCGATCTCAGTGCAGATGACCATCTCGAAATACCTCTCCATGTTCTCAATCCAATCATCAGCCAACATGTGATTCGTACCTCCCTGAAAATGGTTCGCTCCCAGCTTACGAACCTCCTTAGCCAATCTAGCTAAGCGAATGGCCTCGCCTACATCAACGACAGGTGGGACAAGTACCACTTACGGTACCTCCACCTCTTCCTCGTAGAGCTCCTCCACAGGAGGAACCCTGCCTCTACCCTTAGCTCTGCCCCCTCCTCGAGGCTTACCTCGACCTCTAGCTCTGCCTCTCGGAGGATCCATCACCTGAGAAGCATAGCAACACTTGGTTACTACTTGTATAAAACTTAAACTAAGGTATAAGTTGAATATAAGACCATGTAAACCAAGACACTAACACAAGGAAGGCACACCAAACTCCTAAGACGACCTAACATTCCCGACGACACCTAACACTCCCACATACCCAATAACAATATCAATACCGAAGAGTATATAATGGGGATCCGCAGCAGACGGACCATCACTCGAGTAGTACTGATTGTCACCAAGTATGTACCTTACGCTCTGATACCAAATTATCATGTCCCGAATTTCGAATAAAGATATTCGAATCTGAAATGCGAAAACTTAACCAAATTCCTGAAATTACTTAGAAACTTTTTCAATTAAATCTGAGCAACAACAAAGCGTCAACAAAGACTCGATCACTTAAGTTGAATATCACATCAACAAGTGTTACAAACCTCGAGAGAACTAATATATAAATGTACACGCTCGCTAGGAGCATACCAAAAATAGCAGTACACTAACAAAAATAGGTTCTGAACCTAACATTGCTGCACTACGCCTCGAACTCAGCCCTGGTGGTCCTGACCTGCAGGAAGAATCACTACACCATGGAATAGTGCACCGGGATTGCAAACAATAAACCCGGTAAGCTTTTGAAACTCGTATGAGTAAACTAATAAATCAGGTGAATCAACAATCTCAGTTTAAGCATTTTTTTTCAACCCAAAATCAAATTAAAGCAACCAATGTCACCTCCACAATTCATTCGAAATCAAGTGCCACATAGACGACAAAAGAAAGGATAGCGACACTCTCTTTAAAACAAATATACCCATGGGCATACGATAATTTAAAATTATCCCCGAAACAGTATACTGTACTGAAAGGCATACAATTATCCAAAGTTATTCTCTAAGCATTACATTGTACTCAAAGGCATACAATAACTCAAAGTTATTCCCTAAGCATTACGTTGGCAGACAGACTAGAGCTCTAACTGAATCATAGCCTGTCACCTCCACCGAGGTTCAAATCTACGATACTCAACCGAACATTTAAAAGTCCACTTAACTCAAATACTTTCCTCAAGCAAAACACACTTTTACACAATAATCAACACATCATGATAATTGTGTGCCCATAAGAGAAAAGCTCAAAATAACAATTCAATCAACTCTCAATCATTACTTCACCAATGTCACACCATCCAATATATATATTCCACATAAATATATATATATATATATATATATATATATATATACACGTAGTCATTCACGCATGAATGACATTAATACCAACTATAGTTCATAAACATTAAAACCAAGAAATTCATTTTATACTTAAATTCATTTTCTTACCAGTGAACGGAATTCCTTGGGTGAAGCCAATCAAGGATAAACTTCATCTGAGACCACTTGAGGTCTACAAAATACTTATACGTTCAATCTATCAAAAGTACAAGTCAATTGGACGGCCGAATCCTCTCGGATCGAAAATCGATTGAACCGAAAACAATAAAACTTTGAAAATTCATAACTTTCTCATATGATTTCCAAAAATTACAAACTATATATCGAAATGGCCAGAAACTATTCCTGGGGTGGCCGGAAATGGCGGAAAAAGCAGTTACAGACGGCGGCAGCGCCGCCGTCAACAACCGCAGATGGCAGTGAAACCTAGCTTTCCTTCTTCGTCTCATTAAGCCTAACAATAATCCCAACTAGCACAAACTCTGAAAATAAACAGAAGTGGTCGAAAAATACCTTGGAAGCCACGGGTTTGCCGGATTTTCCCCAATTTTCGGCGAGCTCGAGTTCTCCCTCTACACTTCACTAGAGCTCACGTCCTTCTAGGAGCATGATCTCCATCCTCAGGCGAGTTCAACGAGCAAGGGATCTCAGGTTTTGGTGGCCGGAACCGAGATAAAACGGCGTTGACCGTTTTCTGGGTTTGGATCGGGATCTCTCGGTTTCACCGGTTTTCAGGCCGTGCCGGTGGAAACTATCACACCTAGCAGCTAGAGGAGGACGAGGTGAGTTCGTGCAGCCCTTGGGTGAAGCTTCTCGTGGCTGAATGACAGAGGAAATGGAGGAAGAAGGTGACAGGTTGGCTAGGCTCGGGGGGGGAGAGAGGCCAAAATGCAAAAACTGGAAATTTTGGGATTTATGAATAAATCTCGGATTTTTCTATATTTATATAAAAATCCCAAATTTTCAATCCTTTATAACTCCTTCATACGAACTCTGATTTTCGCGTTCCACATGTCCACGAATTTATATCGACACGCTCTACAACTTTTGTGAATGAAGTTTCCTTAAAATCCTTACAAATAAAAAGTCAACTTCGTAACCCCCCTAAAATGTGCATTATGAATAATTATTCGCCGGAAAATAATTTCACTCCACCCTCGAACCACGAAATCATACTAACGAACACTTTATTAATTCCCGAAAACCAATAAGAATTGATAACAAATTTTCGGGTTATTACATTAATTTTAGAGTGAGGCCTCACTCTGGATAGGATATATATATATATATATATATATATATATATATATATATATATAACCCGAAAATTCCTATATATGTATATATATATATATACATATATAGGAATTTTCTATTGTGCGGACGTCCATACCGAAATTTCGTTACGGATTTCTAGTTTTTGACCACTTTTCGATCACATTTTCACATCTTAACAGTTCAGTTTTTAGATCCTAATGTATAGATTACCTCTACAAAATTTCAGCCAATTTGGTGATCTTTAAGGCATTCAAAATTGCAATTTACATGAACGAACCGAATCTGTTGAACTGGAACCGTTCGTATTTATAATGGTAAATTACATTTTTGGATGCCTTAACGATCACTAAATTGGATGAAATTTTACAGAGGTGATATATACATTAGGACCTAAAAACTGAACGGTTAAGATGTGAAAATGTGATCGGAAAGTGCGGGAAAACCAAAAATCCGTATAAAAAATCAATCTAGTGTGACCAGGGGTCTAGTGTGACATTTCTTTATTATTTTCAGTGTTGTGTGATCTCTTTAAATTTTTTCGATATAGTGTGATCGTGGCGAGGAAATTGGAAACCATGCCCTTGAGTGAATGGTCTGATCCAGTTAGAGCTCTAGTGTATCTGCCAATGTATTAATGGGCGTAACTGCGCGGTTATTGCGACTCATAAATAGTTTTTCAAAAGAAGTCTAAAGTGTATTCTCACTTTTATTGTCCAAGAGGGACATTGATTTCAAATTGATTTGCTGAGATAACATTTATTTGAAATGTCACTGCGGTGACTTTTATTTTCTTGTATTTGAAAGCATGTTGATTTTGAGATTATTGATTGTGTGTATTGCATTTTTTGGATCTTTGTTAATTGTTTTCATCGTAATCACCTTAGCTAAATTATATGTAGGGATTACTGTTTTTTGAATTGATTAATTTTAATGTAATCTCCTTAACTAAACTTTATGCAGTAGTTACTTTGCTTTTAAATTGTTTTATTTTACTATTATGGTCTTCTATTTGTTGGTTGGAGTTTACTCATACGAGCTTCAAAAGCTTACCAGGTTTGTTGTTGTAACTCAGTGCACTATTCGATGGCGTAGGGATTAATCATATAAATCAGGATAATTGTGGCTGAAGTTAAGGTCTTAGAGTCGCAACTGTAGGTGTCGGAAGCTAATTTTATTGCTTTGTTTTTACTAGACGTCGCTATGTAGTAAGCCTGAGAAAGCGTTTACTTATTAAATTGTTAATGCAACTTAATTCGTAAACTTTGTGTGATGTAATATATAACTCTAAAGAACGAGTCTGTATTGGCATTGTGAGTTCAGTGTTACAATGTGTACTTGTTTTAAAAGAAAAAAAATTCTAGATATTTAGTTTTGATGTCTGAATCTTCACGTCCTGTGTAATTGTGTTGAGTAACTTGTTTATTAATTGTGCTTGAAAATCGGAGCATGACAGGTGCGATGACGGAGGCAATGTCTATCTAGAAACCTAATTGAAGATGATGGCTAAGAAGGGTGGCAGCACTAGTCTGGTTGTCCGTGTTGATTTTGGGTGTCACGATTTGGGTGCCCAAAATATTTGTGCAGCCCAATATCTGTAGAAGGCCCAAGGGTGCAGAGTATGCTTGGGCTCTATCATGGGCTCTTCTCTCCAATTTTATGGGTTTGGGCTGATGGCCCATCTATTTGCTAGTGGAAACTCTTCTAAGAGTCTTTGTAGAATTGGGTGCATATGGAATTAGGTTGGAGAATATCGGGGCAATGTCCATTAGTAGTGGGTCGTGTGGAAGGACTGCCAAAAATATCAAAATTACCTTCCCATGCCAAAAATATCAAAATTACCTTCCCATGTTCGCTTGACTGCATCAACTGCGTCACCAGAGGAAAGGTAATTTCAATACCTTCTTGTAGGAGCATGCTTGGAACACGATGATAAGGATCATCTACGTCAAAGTGATCGCAAAGGGTAAGAACCCTTTGCACGCACGCTAGAGAAATTCTTTGATTTTAAATTCCGACTTATTCTTGGAGAAACCTGAAGCATTACTTCCACTTGTACTTGCCAGTTGCAAACGATGCAGCCCAGAACCCGTATTGGCAGTGAAATCCGGGCTGCCACCCCGTGTTTAGAACTACAGATAGAATCAAATCTTCTTCATGTGGCAGAAAAGAAGCTGAAGCTCTTACCAGCTCAATACTCCATTCCCCAGATGCAGTAATTAGGGCAGCTACACTGGTATTTTGATTCATTTATTTGGGGCAAAGAAATTGGATACATCGTCTCACAGAGTACGCATTCTAATTCATTTTTCCTTCCATACATTCTCATGCTCAAACCAATTTCTGATTCGCCACCCAGCTACTGCCAAATTTTGATAATTCTCGACTGCATATATAGCAGATTTCTCCAGATGAAGGAAGGTCTTCTAGGGTGCAAGACCCATGGTTGGATATTCTTTAGCTTTCAGAGGAGAACAAGTAATAGAAGTAGGTTGACAAATTACTTCCACATATTAGCTAGCATCTTGATTAAAGCTATATAATTTATTATTAGATTATCCAAAAAACTTCCACCTCTGTCCTCCACGGGAAGAATTTTCACAGCTGACCATGAAAATTCCTCAGGTTGTCACTTATAATTCATGAGAACAGAACTGCAAAAATAACTGTAGAGATATCTGGACAATGCAAGTGAATGACTGATGTGAGTGATGCAGTTTCCTTGGGACGTCTAATATGTGCAATTGTTGGATTAAGCCAAAACTAAAACAGAATTGCAAAGGAAGCAATACAGATGAACCAGAAATGATCAATACACCAACCTTCGAGAAGAAAAGAAACCTCCAGCCTCTATACATTTGTAGAAATCTATATCCCCTAAATGAAACGCAATCACTAGCCTCTACATAAACTGCCAGTGTCAATCATGTGACCAAGAATTTTCATAGTTCAGTAGGGCTAAAATTCAGGCATGTGATACTTACCTAGTGTAAAAGAAAACACACATGAAAAATGTTTGAGGAGCCTCAATAATTTGACAAATTTCTCCTCGCCAAAAGTGAGAGGTCAGGAATTCTGGTCTGTGCTAGATGACTTCGGTGAAGGTAAGAACTACCAGGGTGCTTGAGTCTAGAATTCATGTTTGTCATGGCAAGCAAAAAAGTGGCTCGCTCTGAACATGTCCGGACCAACAACTTGAGCTAACAGTTCATCTCAAACTACCGGTCTATGCATTGCAGGTTTAGGTCAACGTGTCCAGATTAACACACTATTTAGCAAGTTGCTCACTGAAAACCACTGGGCCTACCAGTTGCAGGTATCAGGGCTGCTTGGGTGAAAGAATGGTGGACCATACTGTTGTTCTTGATGGCATTGACTGATGGTGCGGTGCCTTTTACAGTTTGCTCCAAAAGGTGAACAAGGGACATAAATATTTCCATCCTTGTTACGTCCCTATTTGCCTGCAGATAGAAACAGTATGTTAGAAAAAAATTTGGCAAATGAAAACAAGTAATATCAAATATACAATACAAGGTTAGAAAGAAGATTTGACACACAAATGAAGAAATACGTGCAATGAAGCAATAGCCTGGCGTAACAAGTGGACTGATATTAGAGGATAAAGATTAAAGCTCAGCTTCAGAAATAACACTATATAATAGCATGAACAAGGCATATGCAAATTGCAAGTCATATCAAAGTCTATATTATTGCATGCATTTCCATTTATAAGACATCAAATATTTTGAAACCGCTATCACTTCAAATCAAGAAAGTAACGATAAAAAAACTCAAGGCATGGTCTAGAACAAACTTCTCACATTAAAGGTTGCACGCTTCTTTGTTACTGATATGTAGGGTTTCTCAAATTCATGTTATTCTATGTATCTAACAGGTTTGAAGGGTTAAAGAGGTGCGTAAGTGTGGATATAGAAAAAGTCATTGGTTGCGGGCGATTGAACACTTCACTGATGCAAAATTCCAGGCAAGTTGGGTGGAATTTCAGCAGGTATTCCATGCTATGCTGTGCCATGTTCAGCATAGTATTGAAAGGAATTTTAGAGTCTTGAACCAGGTTTGACTGTGGCCATAAATAAAGAGCAAAAACTACTGATAAATTGACCATCAAACGTTCCATTTTCTTTTGGATCACAGAGTTCCAGAATTCATTGGTAGACTTAATCATACAGGAAGCACAAAAACTTACTAATAGAAAACAACAGGGAAAAAAATTAGGAAAAGGAAAAACTATTGAAGTAACAAATACTACCCCTAGACAGGAATAAATAAAGGAACATCAAGAGTTCCAACAAAGATAGTTGGAAACACAAAAGGCTTCTTTTTGAATATTACCTCTACAGAAAAGCGTGCCCATATCTTATCATTCCGAGTTTCCATCACCCCTTTCAAGATCGTCAAACCCAAACCTCTAATTATATCAGCAATTTCTAAAAAGAAACCCTGTTCTTCACAAACCATCTGGCCAAAATAGAATATAAAAGAAGGTGATAAATACACTTCACTGATAAGTGATATTCCAATTTCCAGATGATTAAATTTTAGTCACTACCTCCACAAGCATCTGGCGAGGTGAATCTAGATCCTCAACTATGATAGGGCAGACCATAGATTGTGACCCAACATCAAAAGCCCATGTTGCCCTTCCATCATAGTTATCTTTTAGATGCAGTCCACCTTCTTTGCCAATAATCTGCATAGGCAGAAAAAGGACATACACCATCTCAAAAGGTTCCCATAACTGTTACAACAGAAAGCAGACAACAATGTACCGCTAAATCATGATAGCATATTAGCACATAAGCAGTTTTTCTTCCATGTTTTATGATTTTCTACTACTAATTTATGGCATCAGGTGTATTATATACAGTATGTGGATATATTGCAATATATTTGCATATATAATTAAGAGTACAAATGAAGCCCAATACATCAATCCTTTTAAATATCTCATATCTAAACTTCCCAATATTAACCTCATGATATATCACATCTAGATTATTTGTTTAAAGATATCCAGCAAGTAGAAAGTGTTTGTACCTTGGCTTTTCCTGTTTGTTTTAGCTTGTCAGCATGCTTAGTGACACTTTGCAAGAAAAGCATATGCTTGATGGTACGTTCGAGCAGTGCATCTATGCTACACTGCAAAATCATATAATGGGATCAGAAGAATTGCATCAGCATCTGAATATATCATAAATTCCAAAGAAGAAATAGGAGACAGAGAAGAGAGGCATTACTTTTGCTCCATTTGGCACAATTTCACGCAACTCCTTCACACGATCTTGGATCAGCTGGCGATCTTTTGGTCTTGGTCTGGGATTCTCGCCAGGTTTCAGCCTTTTGCGATTTGATTTCCCCATTAGATCAGGCTTCTTAGAATATGCAGTTGACACACTACTCTCATGCTTTGAATTATTGCCCTGTTCAACCCAAGAACTAACTTGAGATCCATATATGGAGGTAGTCTGGGAACGGTTTCCTGCATCATCCCTGCTACACCCAGATAGGAAAGAACTGATTTCTTTTCCAAGATCCTTAGGAAGGTCAAATGTCTCCCCCGGCACTTGATTAGACACGCTAACCTGTCCATAAGTGAAAGAACCACTAGGGACAGAAGAGGTACTGATTTTTGTCAATGTTGTTTTACAAGACACATTATCATCAGAGCTCTGCTTGATAGTAGAGTGCGCCTTCGAGACCACAGCATCTAAAAGATGGTCAGCATCTGCCCCAGAGAAGATACTACTGTTTGATATGCCTTCACTTGCTGAATAATAATCAGAAACCAGATCCTTCACATTTGTGAATGCCAAAGTAGTCTCAGCAAGATCTCTTTTGTTTGAACCTCGTTCATCAGCCAGCAAACTATTCCAATTACCGTTAAGCAACTTATTTTTGAAATCCACACCCAAAACATCAAACAAGTCATCCCCTGATGAAATTTGAGTACACATATCATCTGTAGCATTTACAGATCCTGAGGTACAAATTTTATTATCAAGACCATCATGAATCTGAGGTATGTGATCACTCGAAGATATATGTTCACGTGGATGAGTCAATGGGACGTTAAGGGCTTGAAACAATTTATTATCTGTCCTTTGCTCCACTGGAGGCAAATCACTCTGAGTAAGCTTCACTTCCGTGGAAAACTGCCTCTGGTCAGAGACTTTTGAAAGGATATCCTGAGAAGCTGATTGATCTGCCAAACTAGATAAAGAAACCCTGTCTGTTTGGAATGAATCAGCCTTTTGAAATTCAACCCCAGACAGATATGTTCCAGAGAGATTAATGTCAGCTGCCCCGTGTGTCTCTATATGAGTAACTGAAGTTGGCCTCGAATGAGTACTCGATCCACCATGTGTTTGACTTCCCCCAAGCAATGCTGGAGTGGTTATCAAACTTTTTCTCTGATCAAGCGTTAGAATTCCACCTGTTCTACGCTCAGTCATGAAACCGTTTGATGCACTAATTTTGCTACTAAAAGTAGGCCTCATGCTACCACCAGACAAGATCTGATGTTCCATCAACTCTAAGCTTCCCTGACTTGCAGCTGATTGAACAGAACCACATGGGTACTTGAGTCCACACCTCAAATTAGAAGGAGCAAGGTGGTTCAACCATGCATCAGAATTGGGGGAGATCACGTCAGCTACCGCAACTCCATCCCTTAGTTGGCCTCCAAGAGGAAACTTTGGCTTCATCACTGGTTGTCGACGGTCATCATGAATTTTAGGCAGAATTTGGGTAAGGTTAGGAGTTTGAAATGTTGAAGCAGTAGCTTGAGAAATACTCTGAATCTCTTCATAAAGAGAATGAGAAGGTTGACCAACAAGCCTGGAAGCCTGAGATGGGTGGTTTTGATGATTGTTGCTACTCGTCGTATGAGTAGAACTTGTTGTATGTCCAACTGGATGAACAGTTGTCAGCATTCCAATAGTATAAGATACCCCAACTTTCTCATCTGAACTTTTTGTCTCATAATTTTCAGATAACAGAGCACCAGGAACACATCCAAGTTGCAGGATCAAACTCTTGACATCATTAATGAATCCTATATTCTCCATAATCTGAAGCAGGAGACATTTATCAGATTGGGAGCAACTGACACAAAATAAGAACTATACTTGGAAAAAAGAAAAAAATACTTGGTCATATGAGGTGAACTAAAATAAAATGATATTGCTAGAAGCTTCTCAAATATATATAACAGCCCCAGTTGCTTGCAAAAGAAAGGTGTAAATGACTGTCATTTTTGTAAAATAAAATTTGGCAGTCAATAATATGATTTATTTGTCCCCAGTCCCATGACTATCTTTTTTGCCTTACAAACTAACCACTTCTGAATAGGTTATAGTATAGTATTTGGAGGTCGTGCCTTAATTATATAGATAAATCCAGAGTTGTTGCCTTAAATATATAAATAAATGCAGAGATCTTGCCTTAACATAGTGCCAAAACCTGAGTACACAGGTGGAAATTAAACCAGGATGACCAACCAAAGATTATCCTCTTGGTTGGACAGACCTGGTAGTATAGTGAGAAAGCAAATGATAGGAATCAGATATAGGGGGAAAGCAGATAAACCAAAAGAACAAAATATTTTCTAAAAAGGGATTCACACACAATGTTCTAAAAATTGCTAGGCGGTGGGGAAAGGCCTAGTGCCTAGGAGCCTAGGCAGGTACCAAGGCAGATGTTCATTTTAATGTGATTTTATTATACAACATATACATAAGTGCAATTAAAACGAAAAACTATGCTTAGTAGTATAACGGATTGAAAATATAGTAAAAAAGTTAAGCATACAATGAGAATTTACAAATAAAATGTCATTTGTAAGTACACTTTTCTAAACACGGCCCACCTAGGCGCCACCCAGACTAATCAAAGCAGCCGCCTAAAGGGATTTTCTCGTTAGAAAAGATTCGGCTATGTGAATTTATTAAACCACATAATAAAAATGACTAAGAAACATGATAATTTTTTCTTTGGACCACAAGTACTAAATAGAAGACTTACAGCCCAACTAGAACCAAGCTGAACAACGCCGTGAGGGAGAACAGGAATAACTGCAACTGTCTGCAAACAAATTGAACACGAGTACAGCAACGAAACAACAAAATATACAATATGCAAAACAGTGGAATATATAGGAAACTAGCATACCTGCATTCCAGCTGAAAATTGGTGATGCATCTCATTTAGGACCTGAAACAGCAACAAAAACTAAGCCACATAGAGAGTAGCACTGCCAAACTTCCAAACTTGAATCTCTTTTTGAATGGCAACTTAAAAAATACTTTGTAGCCATTAATGAAACCATGTGTATGACAGTCTGTAATGGGGTCCAATACTGAGCTTCCATGTCAGAAGGTGAAGTCATACCGACATACAAATGCCAAACCCTGATCTTTATAAACTTTTACCCTTTTACAGATAAGGCAATTTGCTCTGGCCATTAGGAATAGTCTATCATTTAGCTTCCACTTCAATTAAATTTTACCCGTCCAAGACACTGAAAACAGATTAGCTTTGCTTTCTCAGCAACAGCGGAACTCTCTTGGCAGAGGAAGAAATTACTTTATATATCCCACCATTTTCAGCAAAATATATATGTATATATATAATATATATTATATTCTACCAACTAGAAAATTTATTTTCACCAAACATTGTCAAAATATAAAGATTAATATGTCCAGTCCCAACAGGATACCTGTTTTCTTATATTAACATCAGTGATTTAATTCCATTCAGCAGTTAGGAGCATGGACTTTGTATGGTAGAAATTTCTTATACCATCTTGACAAGCAAAAGAATCTTTTATTAGCAAAATGGGGTAGTTAAATAATATATACCTCTGGTGGATGGGCATATTTAGAGTAATTGCTTGAAAGAATCCATTGATGATGTCCAGTAAATGCAGCTCGTCCAATGATTCTGATAAGTCCCAACATAAAGTTTTTCAAATGGCTGTTTTCAGCTAACAAAGAAAGCCACTTTTGTAACACGTGAGGCAGAAAATATGTAAAAAAGGCATACCCGTCGCCCACTATAGTAAATGGTTTATCCATCAACATTTTGTGAAGAAGTGCAGAGACTCCATCCTCTGGTTGAATGCCATGAGAAGATGAACACACTTTAGAGGAAACCCAGCATCCTTCCCACTCTCCAAATGGTGAATCACCACTTTCAGTTCCAGCAATGCGTTTATGTCGAGACGATAGTGATGGTTCATAATGAGATTCTTCCCAAATTAACAAACTGCAACCAAGTGGAAAAAATTTCTCTTTAAAATTAAATTAAAGAGTCTCATCAGTATATCAGTAGACAGATACATATAATTCTAACAACAATAGCCTTTCAAAGCAGGAAAAACAAAATGCACAAGCAGACATCAAAAGATGACATGACAGATGCACCTTGCTACACTACAGAGAGCAATAGACCTGAAATTATCCCATCACTATTTATGGAAAAATATTATAATTAAAAAAAAAGGAGAGAGAGAGAGAGAGAGAGAGAGCGGGATATAGACAAAGGAAGACAAATACAAAATGAATACATTTTCATAAGCAATAAATGCCTTTAATAAACAGCAGGTTTGTGAAACCAACTTTTTATCTTGGATTCTTTCAGACAAAGCAGAAGCACCAAAACATAAACTTCCAAAAACAGAAACAAGAGACATCAGATAGCGAATCCAATACAAGAGAACACTAAACAATGAGACTTCAACATCCCCGAATATATCCGAACCTCCTCGCATATACTACTAATCCTTTGCAACCAAACAAAAAAGAGACTACTTTTATTTCAGATCCACTCTGTTTGAATCAAAAACAAAATAGCAATAAATCTCCAAAAGCTTCAAAAAAAAATTTGTTGAATACCAAAACAGGAAAAAGCTTCACAACATCTCAATTAAAACAGCAAAATCACATAAAATTGACCTCAGAAATAAAATCTATCTGAACTTTCGCCAAGCTTTTTTGAGAAACCAAACAAACAAAGTTTTCAAATTAGTGAAGAGATTAATAAACACATAAACACAGGTAGGTCCTAACTAGTCTACCATTGCATGGAATCCTCTACCTGTAAATCAAACTAGTCCACTTTTCTAAGGAGGTGACTTACTTAGGGTTTTGGCAGCCGATCTTCCAGAAGACGGCATAAGACCACTGATTGGCACTGCACAGCCTCTTAAGCGCTTCTTTGAGCAAAACGCCCATGACTTCCGATCTCAGTAATCAAAATTTTCAAATTTTACAATCCAATACAAAACACAATCACAGCGCGAAACCGAGATTTCAAAGCGAGGGTAAACTTCAGAGATATGTCCGGAGACTACAGACCGTACATTTCCGGCGAGTCAGAATCCGTCCAGCCTAACTTCCACGGCACGATCCTCTCCCCGCCTGCTTCGTCCTCAATCCACCGCTGCTCTTCCTCTCTGGATCCAAGCTCCACGCCGCCAATCTCAATCTCCGGCAAGCCATGAAAATGTTGGAGTGCGAGAGTGGGAACGAGAGAGAGAGAGAGAGAGCGACTGAGAAGAACGCGACGGAGTGAAGCTCCTAGAGAGAGAGAAACCGAAACGCCGATGAGAACCTACACTATTCCACAAGCTTCGAGCCTGTACAGAGCCTCCATTTTCTCTCTTTCTTTCCTAGAGCTGAAAATTTGAGAGAGTGTTGGGGTTGGTGAGGAGTGTTGGGGTTTATCGGTGTGAGAGTGGCGAATACGGCGTCGTTTGATCTGGGGAGGGGGTAGATAGAGAGAGAGAGAGAGAGTTGGTGAGGTCGTGTTCTTCAGCTGCCGCTGCTAATACTGTGAAATTCTCTGGGAGAGTGTGTTGGAGTGCGCTAAAGTGCGCCACAATAAAGAGAGGTGAGGTGAGGTGAGGTGAGGATTGGGAGACAGACCTGTGACGGTAGCTGCCACTCTGCATTTGTTTGTTTCACTATTTTTGTTTTTCTTGTTTCATTTTGTCGTGTTTAAGTCGGATTGCGATGTATTTGCTGTTCGGTCTGAACAAATTGCTAGTGCGGGTTGCGCTCGTCGTGACGCCACTTTGCACACTGCCTTTTCTTTTTGGTTTATTTACGGGAGTACCCCATAGGTGTCACCCTGTGGCTCACGGCGGCGATTATTTCCGAGAGAAATAAATAAATTTTATGTTTGTTTTTCTTTTTTTTGGTATTTTTTGGTGTCGTCAGAATATATGCTCAAAATCATGATTAATGATTAAAGTTGAGGAAAGGGCCATCATTAAGGAGATTTGACTTTTCTCCCCCACTTTCTTGCTTTTCTGTTCACATTCTCATCTTCATCTTTTTCTGTTTGGTTCTTTAGGAAATGGATTTAGAGCACCACCTATAAACACTTGCACAAATAGAAGTCGACATCTCAAGAGCATTTTTTAGTTATTAAAAAAATTGATTACAAAAATTTAGAGCTTGTATTATTTAATAAGTGCCGAGCTACTTACAATGGAGTAATGGAGTGCATAGAAGAACTTTCATCCTTTCATTTGTGTTAGCTCTCGCTATTGTTAACGTTGCACCCTTCAAATTATAATAGTAATCAAACTAGCTAGACACATAGGGTTTATCCCTCCTAAGGTTTTATGAAGGAGTAGCGGCCATGTAAAGACCCGAAATTTCAGTTAAATATTTCGTAATTCAATACTTCTCAAATTATATGAATTATGAGTTATGAGTGTGATTCGAATGTCGTTATTTGAGAAATTTGGTTTCGAATGATTTTAGTATCGAAATTTAACGTTATTTAGGGTTATTAAAATTGACATATTTTTACGTAAGGAATTTGAGGAAACTTCTTTCATGAAAGTCGTAGAGTTCGTCGATACGAGTTCGTGCATATGCGGAACACAAGAATCGGAGTTTGTAGGAAGAAGTTATGACATTTAGAAGTTTTCGATTTTGTATATATATAGGTTAACTTTTCTTGGAAAAATCAGAAAAAAATCTGAAAACCTAATTTTTCTCTCTCTCTCTCGCGCGGCACCGAACCAAAGAAAAAAAAACAGAGCCAAACTTCTCCGGTTGAGTTCTTGCTCCTCCGGCCACCGTTTGACGTCAAACCACCTCCCATGGCTTCGCCTTGACCTTGTGCAGCTGCCAGAGGCAGCCTTGCGCCGTGGCACGGCTTGTAGCAGCGGCGGAAAGCTGGTTTTCCATTTTAGGCAGTTTTGAGTGCGAAGCGAATATCTCGAGTTCTAGACCACCAAATTACGAGTTCTTTATCTCGTTGAACTCGTATGGAGGAGTAGAACATGCAGTAAAAAGGACAGCACCAGAAGTGGAGGTTTTCACGTTCGTCGGAGAGCATATCGGTTTCTGTAGTTTTTCCGGCCAAACCGGACTGTTTTTGGTAAGTTTTGGCCACTTCCACTCATTTTCTCACTTCGTGTTAGTTATGAAAGTTGCTCAAAATGATGAAACGAAGGGGATGAGCTTGGCCCCGACACAATTGGTGGTGGTCGGGGGTGGCTCTGCCCTAAACTCCGGCGACCCTTTCCGGTCACCTCCGGGGGTGTCATGAGTAGTTTCTGCTCATTTTTAGATTCTACATGTCGATACGATCATTTTGATATATAGCATGCGAATTTTGGATATCGTATGAATTAGTTATGAATTTTACGATTTCGATTGATTTCGATCGCTCAATTTGTGATTTATGAAGTTTGGACCGTCCGATAGAATTCTAGTTTTGATATAATGATCGTAGGACTGTCCCGGTGACCTTGTGTGGTCACGGGTGAAGATCCGACCGTGGGATCTTCATATAAGTGTGTTTTTGGAAATTATACGCTAAGTTAATTATCGTTTTGATTAGGTATTTGACGGATTTGTTAGCGGACGATTATGAATCGTATTTTGGGCTGTAAGAAGACGCAGCGGGAGTTTAGAGGTGAGTGAATCTCACTTGGTTCATTTACGAACCGAATTTCCTTAATTGCTCAATTTATTGTGATGTGTGAGAAAATGGTTTTTAAGAAATGTGTTTTAAAGTATATTAAAAATGAATTTCTTGATTTTGTATCATGTGAACTATAGTTGGTATTAGTGATCATTCCTGTGTGGATGGTTACGTATATATATATTTACGTGATTATATATTGAATGGTGTGACCTTGAGGGGTGGAATCGTGTTAATATGTTGTTGATAATGTTGATAATATGATTTTAATTATGTTGTTAATATTTGATAAATGTTGGTGATAAACATGTTGATTTTGTGAGTTGAATAGAAGGTAGAGAAACGTAGGATTCCGAGGATCGAATGGTCTAAGGATCTTTGGTTAATGATAACCGGAGTGTATGTGTTCTGAGGACAGAGAGGTCCAAAGTTCGACCGTTAAATAATAACGGGGATATATTGTTCTGAGGACATGAAATGGTCCAAAGTTCGCGGGTTACTGAGTAACCTGGAGATGCCGTTACTTGACCCTGGGCCAAGGTGTCAGAGGTAACGAGACAGTTAGAGCTCTAACGTGGGTGCCAAAGTGGCGATAGTTGTGATTAGGTGCCAAAGTGGCGAGAGTTGTGATTTGGTGATTGTGAAAATGTGTTCCATGTTGTTTCATGTGTGTTGGATTGATGTTGCTTGTGGTTGTTGAGATTGTTGGATGTTTACTTGAGATAAATGAGTTGTGGTCTAATAAATCAACCGTTCATTCTTATTTACTCACACGAGCTTTCAGAAAGCTTACCGGGTTTTGTGTTGTTGCAATCCCGGTACACTATTCAAATGGTGTAGCGGATAATCCTGCAGGTCAGGATAATCAGGGTGGTGAGCGAGCTGCGTAGGACAGCAGGGTTGAGACCAGCACTTGGTCTATTTTGGTGTGTTTTTGTAGACTCTTGTGAGCAAAACATTTTATTTATGTTAGTATTGTAATAATTGACTCGAGAGATAGTTTGCTACGAGGTTTTTGTTATGGTTTTATGAGATATTGGTTTTGAGAAAAAAATTTAGGGCGTGATTTGTTTAGTTGTATTCATGTTTCGGATTTGAATTTATTATTCGAAATTCGGGGCGTGACAGTTTGGTATCAGAGCGTAAGGTACATATTTAGTGATAAGTTAATACCTTCCGAGTGATGGCCCGTCTGCAGCGGATCCCCATCGGGTGCTCTTCGGTATTAACAATGTCATTGGGTATGTGGGGTTGTTGGGAGTTGTCTAGAATGTTAGGACGTAATAGGAGTTGAATTAACCTCTTTGTGTTAGTAGCTTGGTTAATATGGACTTGTATTTACTTATGCTTTGATTTAAGTGTATACATGTATTAACCAGGTATGCTATGCTCCTTAGGTAATGGATATTGTGGGAGGCAGAGGTAGGGGTCGAGGTAGACCCAGAGGTAGAGGTAGAGGCCGAGGTAGGGGTGAGATTCCACATGTGGGAGTACATGAGGAAGAGGTGGAGGCACCGTTTGTGGAGCAACCTGTTCCACCTGAGGTTGTGGTTAATGATCCCGCTCGTCTGTTAGTGTTGGCGAGGGACATTAATAGGTTGGGAGCAACTAAATTTGCAGGAGGCACAGATTATATGGTGGCTGATCAATGGATCGAGGATTTACAGACCTATTTTGAGTTGATTGTCTGTGATGAGATCGAGAAGAGGAAGCTAGCCACTTTCATGCTCAAAGATGAGGCTAAGGTGTGGTGGAATTGCACTCAGAGGACTATTGATGTTTCTACCATGACTTGGGATGGATTTGGGAGGATCTTTAGGGAGAAATACTTCCCAGCATCGGTGAAGGAACAGCTGGAGAGGCAATTTCTCTCGCTTACTCAAGGGAAGATGAATGTGAGAGAATATGAGGCAGAGTTCTCCAGGCTATATCGGTTTGTGAAACCATTAGATGCTGAAGACTTGGCTAAGAAGTTTCAGCGGGGGTTGAATGGCTCTATTGAGCGAGATGTGACCATTATGGAGCTGAAGACAAAGGAGCAGATTTTAGCTAAAGCCCTGATCATTGAGCAGCAGAATCTGATCCACAAGGAGAAGCAGACAGTTGAGAGAGATTCTCAGGGAAAAGGGAAGGCGGTTGCAGGGAGTAGTGGGTCCAGAGATTATAGAGGTGGGCTCTGGAAGAGACAGCGGCCTTATTTTCATCATCAGGCTCCAGCCAGGATAGCAGCAGCACCTGTCCCTATTCAGGCACCACCTATCAGGCAAGTAGCACCAGCAGCCCCTATGAGGTGTTATAGCTGTAATGAGTTGGGTCATCTTGCTAGGACTTGCCCTAAACTCAGGCCTAGAGCATGTTTTCGATGCGGACAGACTGGACATATTGCCAGGGACTGTACTCAACCTCAGATTGTAGGACAGGGTAACCAGCAGAGAACCTTACCTCCAGCACCAGCCAGAGTATTTGCCATCGGCCAGAGAGGCACCGGGGTGGAAGGTACCTTATCCGTTTATAACTATCTTGCTAGAGTACTGTTTGATACGGGTGCTTCCCACTCGTTCATATCTAGTTCTGTGGTAGATGTTTTGGGTTTGACTGCTATACCGCTTACTAGACCTTTATGTGTTACATCGCCTCTTTGCGTATCTCTTGAGCTTAGCATGTTTTGTGATGATTGCCCTATTGCAATTAGTGGTAGGAAGTTCACTGCATCTTTGATTGTGATTCCGGATCACACGTATGATGTGATTTTAGGTTTGGATTGGTTGAGTCCGAACTATGCAGTGATTGATTGTTATAGAATGATTGTGTCTTTTCATGCCCCTGGGCAACCAGTGTTTCACTATCGATGCCTGAGATCTGACGTTGCCATGAGGGCAGGGATCTTGGCACATATAGAATCAGTGAATAGCACTTCAGAAATTGCAGGGATTCCGGTAGTGGCAGAGTATGCTGATGTGTTCCAGGAGATACCAGGATTTCCTCCGAAAAGGGTAATGGATTTCTCCATTGATGTGATACCAGGTACTGCACCGGTGTCGAGAGCACCTTATCGGATGGCTCCAGCTGAACTTCAGGAGTTGAAGGTTCAAATTGAAGGATTACTTGCACAAGGGTTCATACAAGCAAGTGTATCTCCTTGGGGCGCACCAGTATTATTCGTGAAGAAGAAGGATAATTCACTTCGGTTATGTGTGGATTATCCACAGCTGAACAAGGTGACCATCAAGAATAGGTACCCCTTGCCTAGGATTGATGACTTGTTCGATCAACTTAGGGAGGCTACGGTGTTCTCCAAAATTGATTTGAGATCTGGATATCACCAGTTGAGGGTGAGGGATGAAGATATTTCTAAGACGGCATTTAGGACCAGGTATGGGCATTATGAATTTCTTGTCATGCCTTTTGGTCTAACTAATGCACCTGCAGCTTTCATGGACTTGATGAACCGCACATTCAGTCTTTACTTAGATAAGTGTGTGGTGGTGTTCGTTGATGACATCTTGATATATTCAAAGTCGTCTGACGAGCACGTGAAGCATTTGAGGATTGTGCTGCAAATTTTGAGAAGAGAAAAGTTATATGCAAAGTTTGAGAAGTGCGAGTTTTGGCAAAAGGAGATCAAGTTCCTTGGTCATGTAGTTTCGAAGGATGGAGTTTTTGTGGATCCATCGAAGGTTGAAGCGGTGATGGGTTGGAGTCGCCCCACTACAGTTACAGAGATCCGTAGTTTCCTTGGTTTGGCAGGATACTACAGGCGATTCATTGAGGGGTTTTCTAGTATAGCTTCGGCTTTGACTAAGTTAACTAGGAAGGATACTCAGTTTGTGTGGACAGATGAATGTGAGAAGGCCTTTAGTGAGCTGAAGACTAGATTGACTACAGCTCCAGTGTTGACTGTCCCATCTAGTGGCGGTGGGTTAGTTATCTACAGTGATGCATCTCATCAGGGTTTGGGTTGTGTGTTGATGCAGAATGGGGGTGTAGTAGCATATGGTTCTAGACAGTTGAAGGTGCATGAGCGGAACTACCCCACTCATGATCTAGAGCTGGCTGCGGTGGTATTTGCCTTGAAGATTTGGAGGCATTATCTTTATGGTGAGAAGTTCGAACTCTTTTCTGATCATAAGAGTTTGAAGTATCTATTCTCCCAGAAGGAGTTGAACATGAGGCAGAGAAGATGGATGGAGCTCATCAAAGACTATGATTTCACCTTGGAGTATCATCCCGGAAAGGCCAATGTAGTGGCGGATGCTTTGAGCAGGAAACCCCGAGGGATCATAGCGTCACTTATGGTTCAGGAGTGGCGTATGTTAGAGACTGTATCTGAGTTTGACCTTATACCCATAAGAGAATGACAGGGAATCTTTCTCGGTAGTATCACTTTACAGCCGACCTTGATTTCCAGGATCATTCAGAGTCAGACACATGATGAGTTCGCTCAAACGGTGATTTCGGAGATTATCCTTGATGCCAACGAGGAAGGTCCAGCAGAGTGGACAATTGGAACTGATGGTGGATTGAGATTTCGATTGAAATTGTATGTCCCGGGCGGTGATAACCTCAAGGAGGAGGTACTGCGGGAAGCACATCGATCTCGATATACGGTACACCCAGGGAGTACCAAGATGTATATGGACCTACGAAGACAGTTTTGGTGGATAGGGATGAAGAGGGATGTGGCTGAGTATGTATCTAGGTGCCTTACATGTCAGCAAGTGAAGGCAGAGCATCAGAGGCCTGCGGGAATGTTGAAACCTTTGCCGATTCCAGTATGGAAATGGGAAGAGATCTCCATGGACTTTGTGACTGGATTGCCTAGGTCCAGACAAAGTTATGATTCTATTTGGGTGATTGTTGATCGATTGACAAAGTCAGCACACTTTCTTCCTGTGGCAAAGACTTACTCAGGTGATGCTTTGTGTAAGTTGTATCTTAATGAGATTGTGAGGCTTCATGGCGTGCCAGTATCGATCGTCTCTGATCGGGATGCTCGTTTCACTTCGGAATTTTGGCTTAGATTCCATAAGGCTTTCGGAACATCTTTGGCTATGAGCACTGCATTTCATCCACAGACTGATGGGCAGACAGAGAGGGTGAACCAGGTGATGGAGGATATGCTTAGGGCATGTGTTTTGGACTTCAAGGGAAGTTGGGCGGATCATCTGCCATTGGTAGAGTTTGCCTACAACAACAGCTATCACTCTAGTATTGGCATGGCCCCATATGAGGCACTTTATGGTAGGCCATGTAGGACTCCTATCTGTTGGGCGGATGTTGGAGAGAAACAGCTCTTGGGTCCTGTGCTTGTTCGGGAGACTACAGAGAAGGTTACTACCATCCGAGACAGGATCCGTACTGCACAGAGTAGACAGAAGAGTTATGCCGACCTTAGAAGGAGAACGTTGGACTTTGAGGTGGGTGATTACGTATTCTTGAAAGTCTCACCTATGAAAGGTGTGGTGAGATTTGGCAGGAAGGGGAAATTGGCACCGAGATACATTGGACCCTTTGAGATTTTGGAAAGGGTCGGAGAATTGGCATATCGGCTTGCTTTACCTATTAGCATGGCCGGTGTACACAATGTTTTCCATGTGTCCATGCTTAGGAGGTACATTCGAGATGAGTCTCATGTGATTGATCACAGTACGATCGAGGTGAGTCCGGATGTGACTTTCGTTGTTGAGCCTGTTCGTATCTTGGATAGGTCCACGAAGAGGCTTCGTAGGAAGGAAGTTGAGTTGGTTAAGGTGTTGTGGAGTCATCATGATGAGGGTGATTATTCATGGGAGCTAGAGTCTGACATAAGGGCTAAGTATCCACTACTGTTTGTTGATGAGTTTGCTTGAATTTCGGGACGAAATTCCTTTAAGGAGGGTAGACTGTAAAGACCCGAAATTTCAGTTAAATATTTCGTAATTCAATACTTCTCAAATTATATGAATTATGAGTTGTGAGTGTGATTCGAATGTCGTTATTTGAGAAATTTGGTTTCGAATGATTTTAGTATCGAAATTTAACGTTATTTAGGGTTATTAAAATTGACATATTTTTACGTAAGGAATTTGAGGAAACTTCTTTCATGAAAGTCGTAGAGTTCGTCGATACGAGTTCGTGCATATGCGGAACACAAGAATCGGAGTTTGTAGGAAGAAGTTATGACATTTAGAAGTTTTCGATTTTGTATATATATAGGTTAACTTTTCTTGGAAAAATCAGAAAAAAATCTGAAAACCTAATTTTTCTCTCTCTCTCTCGCGCGGCACCGAACCAAAGAAAAAAAAACAGAGCCAAACTTCTCCGGTTGAGTTCTTGCTCCTCCGGCCACCGTTTGACGTCAAACCACCTCCCACGGCTTCGCCTTGACCTTGTGCAGCTGCCAGAGGCAGCCTTGCGCCGTGGCACGGCTTGTAGCAGCGGCGGAAAGCTGGTTTTCCATTTTAGGCAGTTTTGAGTGCGAAGCGAATATCTCGAGTTCTAGACCACCAAATTACGAGTTCTTTATCTCGTTGAACTCGTATGGAGGAGTAGAACATGCAGTAAAAAGGACAGCACCAGAAGTGGAGGTTTTCACGTTCGTCGGAGAGCATATCGGTTTCTGTAGTTTTTCCGGCCAAACCGGACTGTTTTTGGTAAGTTTCGGCCACTTCCACTCATTTTCTCACTTCGTGTTAGTTATGAAAGTTGCTCAAAATGATGAAACGAAGGGGATGAGCTTGGCCCCGACACAATTGGTGGTGGTCGGGGGTGGCTCTGCCCTAAACTCCGGCGGCCCTTTCCGGTCACCTCCGGGGGTGTCATGAGTAGTTTCTGCTCATTTTTAGATTCTACATGTCGATACGATCATTTTGATATATAGCATGCGAATTTTGGATATCGTATGAATTAGTTATGAATTTTACGATTTCGATTGATTTCGATCGCTCAATTTGTGATTTATGAAGTTTGGACCGTCCGATAGAATTCTAGTTTTGATATAATGATCGTAGGACTGTCCCGGTGACCTTGTGTGGTCACGGGTGAAGATCCGACCGTGGGATCTTCATATAAGTGTGTTTTTGGAAATTATACGCTAAGTTAATTATCGTTTTGATTAGGTATTTGACGGATTTGTTAGCGGACGATTATGAATCGTATTTTGGGCTGTAAGAAGACGCAGCGGGAGTTTAGAGGTGAGTGAATCTCACTTGGTTCATTTACGAACCGAATTTCCTTAATTGCTCAATTTATTGTGATGTGTGAGAAAATGGTTTTTAAGAAATGTGTTTTAAAGTATATTAAAAATGAATTTCTTGATTTTGTATCATGTGAACTATAGTTGGTATTAGTGATCATTCCTGTGTGGATGGTTACGTATATATATATTTACGTGATTATATATTGAATGGTGTGACCTTGAGGGGTGGAATCGTGTTAATATGTTGTTGATAATGTTGATAATATGATTTTAATTATGTTGTTAATATTTGATAAATGTTGGTGATAAACATGTTGATTTTGTGAGTTGAATAGAAGGTAGAGAAACGTAGGATTCCGAGGATCGAATGGTCTAAGGATCTTTGGTTAATGATAACCGGAGTGTATGTGTTCTGAGGACCGTTAAATAATAACGGGGATATATTGTTCTGAGGACATGAAATGGTCCAAAGTTCGCGGGTTACTGAGTAACCTGGAGATGCCGTTACTTGACCCTGGGCCAAGGTGTCAGAGGTAACGAGACAGTTAGAGCTCTAACGTGGGTGCCAAAGTGGCGATAGTTGTGATTAGGTGTCAAAGTGGCGAGAGTTGTGATTTGGTGATTGTGAAAATGTGTTCCATGTTGTTTCATGTGTGTTGGATTGATGTTGCTTGTGGTTGTTGAGATTGTTGGATGTTTACTTGAGATAAATGAGTTGTGGTCTAATAAATCAACCGTTCATTCTTATTTACTCACACGAGCTTTCAGAAAGCTTACCGGGTTTTGTGTTGTTGCAATCCCGGTACACTATTCAAATGGTGTAGCGGATAATCCTGCAGGTCAGGATAATCAGGGTGGTGAGCGAGCTGCGTAGGACAGCAGGGTTGAGACCAGCACTTGGTCTATTTTGGTGTGTTTTTGTAGACTCTTGTGAGCAAAACATTTTATTTATGTTAGTATTGTAATAATTGACTCGAGAGATAGTTTGCTACGAGGTTTTTGTTATGGTTTTATGAGATATTGGTTTTGAGAAAAAAATTTAGGGCGTGATTTGTTTAGTTGTATTCATGTTTCGGATTTGAATTTATTATTCGAAATTCGGGGCGTGACAGGCCATCTCTCTTGAGAAGATCGGACAACTGTGCCAGCCACATGAATGATGCGACAGTCTCATAATACCAAACCTCTCTCCGAACCTAATCCATTTCTCTAGTTTAGACAATAATAGGGCACGTCTTCTATTTCAAGTATACAGTTTTAAAAATGCAATAACCCGCAGCAACCCTTTAGAGTGGTGAAGGATACCTACGGTTAACTATAACTATACCGATCAATTTTGGTACTTATCACCGTCAGCGATACGTCTTGAATTTTTGTTTGGATAATGTTTCCGGTTTGTGAACACACTTCTATTGACTAAGTTATCAACACATAAGATTTTGATACACTTATTACTGCAAGGCTAAAAAGTAAACAAAAATAAATAAAATAAGCCTGGAATTACAAAATCTCTGTATTAGCATTAACAGTCAATTGATACAAAGCGAATTAAATGCCATATATAGAATATTAAATAGAGTTTTAAATGAATAATCTCAAATACTAAACAGTTTTAGGTTGGTTAAAAAATCATAAATAGGTAACTCTTTAATCCCAAGAACCGTAAATATTAAGTATTGTATGATGGTAGGAAGAAATCATTCGATAGAGCACAAACAACAACACCAGATGGATAAGGTTGGCTAAAAACAACTCAAGCTCACATCTCATCTAACTCGACCTCGCCACTCATAACCACCAACGATCCATGCAATTCTCAATCTGTTGCTTATCTTCAATTTACTTTGTCGTGCCCAACAACAAGAGAATCGATACGGATCACCTCCGCCAATCTCTCGAGCCACTCCATTTGTCTTAGTTCCGGTAAAGCCGTTGTCTAAATAGTTAACCAATTAATCTGAGTTTGTTGCCTCCGCTATTCTCGAAACCCTAGAGTTGGCTATATGTTTATTCCCTTTATTCTACTAGTGGGAATTTCCTTTGATTCTGTTCTTTTGTTTTAATTTAAACTTGAATATGCCTTGGGTATGACTCTGGTTGGCTGACAGGCCAGTCATTGTCCCTGTAACCTTAAATAAAGCCAGAATATTCAACTAATGTCTGCATTATATATAAAACATTGTTAATTACTCTTCATTATCCAACTGTAATCTAATATCAAAATGTATGCAGTATGCTACAAAAAATAAAAATAGAAACTGATGCACAAAGTTATAGTGTGGTTTCTGTTGATGATCGATAGTCGATCTTGGGACCTCGAAGACTTCGCGATTAAAGCAACGCCAACAGACCACCAACCGACCCGCAAAGTTACAATGTGGTTAAGTCTCCTTCTCTAGTAGCTTTTGGTTTTTCTTTTTCATTCCTTGCAACAAATAAAAAACAATTGGTGAGGGCATGAAAAGATGGAGCAGTAGTTGCAGACACATGAGCGTGTGTACCTTTTTGTGCTTTGCTCTGCTTTTTGTTAAAATTGTTTATAGTAAATTTTTGCGGGGAAATGGGTAAAAGAGATTCTGATTCATATGTGAATGTGTCCTTGAATTATTCAATGTCAATTTCTTGACTGAGATCTCTAGTCTTTTAGGCTATCAGATGTAGCCATTATTCCAATCTGCATATGCAAGAGTGCAATTTACTCCATCACCCGATTAAATATTGATTCACTTTAACTTTGAACTCTTTATGGGATTTTAAGGTTTGAGATGAACTCTATTTTTTGAAAAGAAAGAGAAAGAAAAAAAAAAGGTTTAAGATGAACTACGAGGTAGAGTAGGATCTTTATTCTTCTTTCTGATCCTTTTACATGACTACTCCGCATTTATTTACAGCTACAATTATGCAATGTTATTTCTAATCGGACAGTCTAACAAACAATTTTGTTTAGCTGATCAATAAAAAGTTATCATGTGCACAAACTTAAAAAAATAAAACTATTTTAGTTTTTTTAACTTTTACAGAACAGAAGAATTAGTGAGTAGTGACAAGTGATTTTATTCATCTGCATATGAGTCAGGATTTTATTGAGTGGTTAGACCATCCTAAAGGATCGACAGCTCCACTGAACAGTTCTTCATGATTATAAAAAATCAGCACATTAAAGTTAAAAATGAAAGGAAAAACATGAGTGAGGGAAAAGGGATGTTAAAATGTAACCTTTATTTTTATAAATTTGCGGGAAAAAAGTTTCAAGTAATTCTCAAACTTAGTAATTGATATGTCATATAATTAGGTACCTCATTCAAATTGATATATAAAATTCTAAATTTAATAATATTTTTTAAAAACCAAGCAATAATTTTGGAAGGTTAAAATGTGTTCTATGAGACAATGGAGTCATCTTTGCGGCGCGTTTATCTTCTTTGCTCCTCCTTTCACGTTCAAACTAGTCCTTCCAGCCCTGGTTACTTTTGATGAGAATTTGTCCTCTCTCTAGTTTGCTTATGTAATGGTATTCCTGTAGGCTGTATAGAGAGCAAAGATTTGAAATTTAAGCTAACGATGTGTACTGATGTGGTGCTTCAGTGAGCCAATGCCGCTCTCCGTAAGCAATTACGTGAGCGGGTAAGTTAACGTCAATATCTTTTGGGAAGGTAACATTACTATGAATGATACATTTGATATAACCAGCCAAGTGGGAGATATTGGTGTGGTGATTCATAATCATATCAAGGTGTCAATGAAATTTAAGTTCATGTACTATTTACGATAAGAATCTTATTTTACCGATTAAACTTACTCCAATGTTAGCAAAAACTACAGTAACATCAATACATTTCTTGACAAGACTATTATATCTATAAGTGCTGGTCCTCAGCTCCATGAATTAGCAGCCAGAAAAGACATCATATAAGATATGCAGATCTTCTACCTCAAAAAAATTTCTAGTCCTCCATGGACTTAGTTGTCTACCTAATAATATATATGATCATGAATCAAATAATGATTTTAAAACGTAAGCCGATCTGCTTGACCAAGAAGAATTAGGAAAAAAGAAAGGAATGCAAAAAGATTTCTCAAAGTGAGTGGCATTGTCCCAACAAAGATTGCAAAGTCAAAATTTCATTCATCTAAATACAAAGAATAAGAAGAAAGAAAAAAACTAGAATGGATAAAGTTTGAGCATAAATTACTAATATGAATGAGTGGAGAATAAAATAGGTCCTGTGTGGGGTGGGGATTGAAGTGATATAAGGAAGACCCCACATCTATGATCCATCAGTTATTGAGTTTGACAAGACCAAAAGGCTAAAATCCCATAATAATAATGTGATGTGTGTGGGAAAGAACTCAAGAAGAGGTTAAGCACGATGAGACAAACAAAGCATGAGAATATTGACCATGAAACATTGCCAATTAGTACGGTGTTATCACCCAAATCCATTTCCGATTTGCCCAATCTTCAATTGTCTACACTTTCATTGATTTGTATGAAATTAGCAATTAGAAAAGCTGTCATCCAATTCAAGCTTTTTTCTATTTTGGGAATTTGATATATATATAGCCCTTTTTGGTTGCGGACTTCTGTACCGAACCTTTGGTACGGATTTCCGGTTTTCCTTCACTTTCCAATCACTTTTTCACATTTTAACCGTTCAGTTTTTAGGTCATAATGTATAGATAACCGCTGCAAAATTTCAGCCAATTCGATGATCGTTAAGGCTTCCAAAACTGTAATTTACAACAATGTACACGAATGATCATTGTACATTATGATCCAAAAACTGAACTGTTAAGATCAAAATATGGGATCGGAAAGTGGGTGAAAACTGAAAATCAGTACCGAAATTTCCGTACGGACATCCGCACCTGAGAAAATTCCTATATATATATATATTTATAAGAACATATGAATTTTATTTCATACATATTCACATGCGGTAGATAAATCGATTTTTGAAGAATAGATAAGTTTATTACTTATTCATGGCCAGAAGACGCATACATCATAAGTTGTCTTATACCAAAAAGTCTAGATGACATAAGTTGCCAGGAAAATGACAGGTAAACTTCATTGTTAACAAAATGAGCTCATTTATTCGAGCCTAAAAACCAAAAGACCCAAACCCTAACGACCTAACTCTCCCAAATAATAAATCTAGTTGTATAGAGACCTCAATTGGTGTACAACTAGCAAAACTAGGAATTAAGCCTACAAAGATCAAAATTCATTTGATAGGCTAAAACTAGAGAAAAAAAAACTAGAAGGCAAAGGCCCATAAGTCCACTAGGAAGCTAGACAATAAACTAAGCAAGAGGTCCAACCCACATGACCAATAGACTTGGCCCAAGGACAAAGCCCAAACACCCAAACCCAACCACTAAGACCAGCCCAGAACACTAGTGGCGAGCAAAACTATCACGCCCCGAATTTTAGAATAAAATTCAAAATCCGGAACATGAAAATTACCACAACTCAAAATAATCATCCTGAAAATTTCTTTTCTTAACAACCTCACCACACGAAATAAAATCAAAACCGAATTTTGTCTCGGTTAATTATTACAACTCAAATACATAATCAATTGTAAAGCTCTAAATGAGCATACACACCTCACAACTCAACGAAATAAAAATAACTGCTATAACACCTAAGCAACTCGGTCACTTCCCTAGTTATCCTGACCTGCAGGAATATCCGCTACACCATTTGAATAGTGTACCGGGATTGCAATAACACAAAACCCGGTAAGCTTATGAAAGCTCGTATGAGTAAAAGAAGAACAGTTGCTTAATTAAATCATAATTATTTCCACTCAAATCAACACTCAACAATTTCCACATCCACGATGTATTAACAATCTCAATCAACACCAATCCAATAAATCAAGACAAACCCCAACTCACATCTTCCTTCACAAAACCTCAACATCGTATTTATAAAAATACAGTACTTGACAGACTAGAGCTCTAACTGAATCGTAGCCCGTCACCTGGCCTAGGTTATGGCATCCGACATATTTATCATTATCGTATTTCATCAATATGTATACTTATATACATATTTAAAACGTCCGATAATTTCACATACTCAACCAATCGTATCCCATCATCCACCCAGGATTAGAGCGTCCGATTACCCCACACCGGTCACTACGTTGACCCTAAATCCATAAATGAGCACAACATGTAATATCACATACTGAAATCAATCCAACCAAGATACACAATATTATTATGAAATTAGACAATTGAAATATAATTCAAATCATCAATTCAACTCAATCATATTCCCACTCAACAATCCACCCATCAATATATATTTTCTATGTAAATATATATATATATATATATATATATATATATATACGTAATCATTCACTCAGAAATGACTATTAATACCATCTATAGTTCACACAAGAAAATCATGAAATTCATTTGTATAATTAAAATTCATTTTACTTACCTATGGACCGTAGTGATCAAGCCCATGTGATTTTAAAAAACAAATATTTGATCCACAAATATTTTTCACACAATTACAAAAATAAATAATTTAAAGCGCTTGGTTCATAATATGAACCACGTGAGTTTTACTCACCTAGATACTCCCGCTGCGTCTTCAAATAAATATAAATCACGCCGAAATAGCTCACCCAATTAAAATCCGTCAATCACCTAATCAAATGTGATTCGAATTTAGCCAATAATTCCAAAACATAACTGAACTACCATTTAACGGCCGGATTCTACTTTATAATAAAATCCGACGAATGGATTCTCACGAATCGCTCCCCTAATCACCGTTTTGCACTTATACGAAGATCCAACTGTCGGATCTTCACCCATGACCACACAAAGCCACTGGGACAGTCATATGATCATCATATCAAAATTACAAGTTCATCGGATGGTCCTAATTTCACAGATCATAAATCTAACGATCGAAATCGATCGAAATCACAAAATTCATAACTAATTCATACGATATCCGAAAAATGCATATAATAAGCCGAAATGATCGTATTGAAACTTAGAATCATAAAATGGACAGAAACTAAATTTTACACTTCTGGAGGTGGCCGGAAAGGGCCGCCGGAGTTAGGGACAGAGCCGCCGCCGACCACCACCAATGGTGTCGGGGCCAAGCTTCTCCCATTCATTTCATCATTCTGAGCAACTTTCATAACTAGCACAGGACCAAAAAATGACGGGAAGGGATCGAAAAATACCAATTACAGTCGGCGGCCGGAAATTTTCCAGAAACCGGCGAGCTTGAAAACCGACATGAAAACTGCAACAACTCGCTTCGATCTCTTCTGGAAACTTGTTCAGAACTTCATTACGAATTCACCAGGCCAAGAATCACAAGAAACGATCGTGTATAACTCGAGATATTTGGATCGATAGGTTGTTTTTCGATCTAACGGGGTAGAGCTCCGACGAACGTGAAAACAATCGACCCAGTTCCAGTCCTTCTTGGTGCTTGTTAAGGAAGTTGAGGCGAGTCCAATGAGCCAAGAATCAAGTGAAATGGTGACCTATAGCTCGAGATATCGAGATCGAACCGAAAACGAGCCAATTCGGTTCGGGCCTCACCGCTGCCGCTGCAGGCCGTGTCGCGGCGCAAGGCTGCCTCTGGCAGCTGTGCAAGATTGAGACGAAGCTACTGGATGTGGTTGGAGCTTGAGAGATGGCCGGAGGAGAGAGTGGGAGCACGGTGACGTCGTGCTCTGTTTCGTTGGGCTCGGCCGAGAGGGAGAGGACGCGAGAGAGAGAGAGAGAGAGAGAGAGAGAGAGAGAGAGAGAGAGAGAGAGAGAGCTACAGTTCCTTTCCAAAAAAAGAAAGGGAGGTCGGGGAAAAAAAATAGGGTTTCCAAAAAAATCTAGTGTTTTTTCTATATATACATGTTTCAGAATTTCTTCTAAATGCGATAACTAATTCAGAAAAAATCTGATCTTTGTGTTCCGCACGAGTACGGACTCGTATCGACGAGCTCTACGACTTTCATGAATGAAGTTTTCCTAAATTTTGCATGTATAAAAAGTCGATTTCTCAAACCGAGCATTTCGAGTTTTTCGTTAAAATAATTGTTTCGAACCTTCGATAATTCCACAAAATGAAATATTATCGAGCAACATTCGTGAAATCGTACAATAATTGTTCAACATAATTACTCGAATTTAAAATTAAAATTGCGAGTATTACAAAAACACCAGCACCACGAACCGGAATGTCGTCGAAGCCGCAACTGGTAGCCAACGAAGCCGCCGTCTCCGCAGCACCCCGGGTGCCCACTGCACCAACACACCTACCTATCCAAACCCAAACTGCGAGAAACTCCACTCGAAATGGATCCAGTAGAAACCGTCCTCCCATCTCCATAACCAAGTCACCCAGCCACCCCCATCTGCATTCGAGCTATATCCTCCTCCAAATCAAGAGATCACATCAGATTGCACCCCTCACATGAGCTTATGATCCCCTTACCAGCCTTTTACCAACTCGAAACCGAGCAGATCACCAACCGGATTCAGGTCTCGTTCAAACATCATCGATTTCCTAGAAAAGCTAGTCCCGTCTGACCACGCACAGCGCAACCGGCAAAGCCAAAAGCTTGCACAGCATGGCGGCGTAGTCGGACAAGCGATAAAACAAAATTGAAGAAGAGAGTAGGTCGTGGAGGCAGGCCTAGGGTTAGGAAGAGCAGGTAACTTTTTCCCCGAAATGTCTTTTGTTAGGCGAGCGGTAGATAAATTGATTATCGATACTTAGCGTGTGAATATTGAAGTAATATATACTAACTCTGTTTCACATGTGTCAATTGATAATTTCTTTTTATTTTAATCAATTGTGATTATAACTGATTGCAATCATATCACAAAGGAATAAAAATCAATGATATTTAGCAATAAACTAAACGTTCTCATTGAAAAATGAGAGACTAACATGTCAATGATTTCAACGACAAGAATAAAATTGAGTAATTGATTAAGACAAATTGACCAAAATAGTCTATAATATTTGGATATGTGACAACAATAGAAAAGAAATTACTGTGTGGGCCGTCCCAGGATCTTCTGATTACATCAACGCATGCTGATAATAAAACGCACGACCTTAAACCGTTAGAAAATTGGGTCATGTTGACAATAGGCCAACTACCCAAATCTAGACACTCACAGGAATATATGACAACAACCTTAATTCAAAAGAGTATGGACTTATTTTAGCAGCATATAAATTGATACACTAAACATGTACTTTTTTTTTAGGGGAAATATCACAAATGGTCACTGAGTTATGACTTATTCGACACTTCACTCACTGTATTTTTAACAATATCACTTAACTCACTCAGTTTTACATCCGTCTTTCACTTAACTCACTGCCGTTAATTCTACTGTTAGAAGCCGTTAAAAATGAGGGTATATTTGTCAAAACACTTAAAAATCATTTTGAACTTAAAAAAATACATTTATTAGACTTTTTTTCAATTTTTTTTAAATTTCTGAAAATTTTCTAATAAAAAATGATTTTTTTTAACTTAAATATAATTTGAAAAAAAATTGTCTTTTTAAAAAAAAGAGCTAAAAATGTTTTTTTTAGTGTTTAGATAAATATACCCTCAATCTACATTTATTAGACTTTTTTCAATTTTTTAAATTTCTGAGATTTCTAATAAAAAATGATTTTTTAACTTAAATATAATTTGAAAAAAAAATTGTCTCTTAAAAAAAAGTTAGAAATGCATTTTTTTAGTGTTTAGACAAATATACTATCAATTTTAATAGCTTTTAATGGCAGAATTAACAACAGTGAGTTAAGTGATATTGTCAACAATACAGTGAGTTAAGTGTCGGATAAGTCATAATTCAGTGACCATTGGTGATATTAATTTTCTCATTTTTTTTATCGAGCTAAACATGTACTTCTAGGATGTTGCATCATTCTTTATTGGGATCTTAAATTTTAATTAGCTTTTTCGTGGCTACATAAATGCATACATTTAATTTGAAATAGAATTGAAATCAATCATTTTTCTATCCAAAAAAAAGAAATAAATCATTTTGTTCGCTGTATTTGAGATATGAATCTGAGTAAATAAATTGGTGTACTAGACGTGTTTAGAAATATAGAAGATGATGGCAGTGCATCAGAGTAGTATTTACGCATCCCGTTAGAGAGAATTCATTATTCAAACGTTTAAATCATCATTATATCCTTGTTCTCGTTAGGCTGACGTCCAGATTTTAGTTAATTAGTTTCATTTAGTTGCTTTTGCATGTCATTGACAAAACCATTAATGATGATCTGATTCCCATGGTTGAACACATGAGAGAGAGAGAGAGAGAGAGAGAGAGAGAGAGAGAGAGAGAGAGAGAGAGATGAAGGCAAACTAGGCCAGCCAATTGGAATTGCACACGCAAGGGAGTTATGACATTTTATCGAATAAAATTGATTTAATAAAGATGTAAGAAGGGTTATGAATAGAATTGTGTGCGTATATGTGCGGTGTTAGGGGTTATCATGGGCCGGGCTAGGGTCGACCTGTCACGCCCCGAATTTTATGAATAACAATTCATAATCCGAAACATGAAAATTTTTCTTTTCTTAACTCACTCACCACACGAAATAAAATCAAACCGACTTAGTCTCGGTTAATTATTACAACATAAATCCAAAATGTAATGTAAAGCTCTAAATGAGCATACACACACACCTCACAACTAAATAAATAACAAAACTGCTGTAACACCTAAGCAGCTCGGTCACCTCCCTGGTTATCCTGACCTGCAGGAATATCCGCTACACCATTGAATAGTGTACCGGGATTGCAACAACACAAAACCCGGTAAGCTTATGAAAGCTTGTATGAGTAAAAGAAGGAAATGTTACTTAATTTAAACTCTTTTAATTCACACATACAGCAACACTCAATTATTTCCACATATACAAATAATAACAATCTCAATCAACACCAATTCAATATATATAGTCAACTCCAATCACTACTTTCCCCACGACTCTCTTCATCGTATTTATAAAAATACGGTACTTGACAGACTAGAGCTCTAACTGAATCGTAGCCCGTCACCTGGCCTAGGTTATGGCATCCGACATATTTATCAATTATTGTATTTCATCAATATGCATACCTATATACATATTTAGAACGTCCAATAATTTCACATACTCAACCAATCGTATCCCATCATCCACACTAGGATTAGAGCGTCCGATTACCCACACCGGTCAATGTTAACCCTAAACCCATAAATGAACCCAACATATCACATCACATACTGATATCAACCCAACCAAGATACATCATATTATTATGGAATTACACAATCGTAATAAAATCAACTCATCAATTCCACTCAATCATATCATAAATCAAACAATCCACTCATCAATATATATTTTCCACGTAAATATATATATACGTAATCATCCACTCAGGAATGACCACTAATACCATCTATAGTTCACACAAGAAAATTATGAAATTCATTTGTATAGTAAAAATTTATTTTACTTACCTATGGACCGTGGTAATTCAAGTCCATGAAATTTTAAAACAAATATTCAATCCGCAAATATTTTTCACACAATTACCAAAAATAAATAAATTAAAATGCTCGGTTCGTAATATGAACCACGTGAGTTTTACTCACCTCGAACTCCTGCTGCGTCTTCTATATATAAATAACTCACAAAAATCCAATGCTCGTCAACTCAAGCCGTCAAGTACCTAATCAAGTATGGTCTTTACTTAGCAACGAAGCATGAAATAAACCTAATTGATGATCCAACGGTCGGATTTCTAAAATAAAGATAATCCAACGGTCGGATTCTAAAATAAAGATAATCCAACGGTTAGATCCTCACGGATTGCCCATGGAAACATCCTATCAAAATTATACGAAAATCCGACGGACGGATCTTCGTTAATAGCCTCCCGAATCACTATTTTATAATTATACGATGATCCAAAATCGGATCTTCGCCCGTGACCACACAAAGTCATCGGGACAGTCATATGAACATCATATTAAAATTTGAAGTAAAACCGATGGTCTGATCTTCGTAAATCTCAAACCGAAGGTAAATTGTAAAACCGTAAATAGTAACGTTAAAACAGAAATTGACTATTTATCAACTTTTTCTAACATGACTAAGTTATATCTCAAAACGCTCGTATGGATGCATAGATCATCGTCCAGATAATAAAAACTCAAAATTCGGTCCGACGCGCCGCCACACGCGGCGGTCAGACGGTGGTCAACGCGGCGGTCAACACCGGTCAACCACCTCCGATGCAAAAGTCGTCAACTACAAACTTCTTCAAAATGAAATTTTGAACAACTTTAATACCTGACTTTTTCGGAGATGAGGTCTGGATCGTCCTAGATCGGGCTTTGAAGTTGGATTAATCTCGGCCCTCTGATCAGTCTCCAGATCGAATCAGGGACGTCGAAATCTTCAACTCTTGATCTACCACTCTACACTCAAAATCGTGATGCAAGCTATATATGGGGATGATCAGAAGGAAGAGCACGTCACGAAAATGGGGACGATCGGCCCGTGCACCACCGGAAAAGGGGTTTTCCGGCCGGGTCGGGTTTTCACTTCGGGAGGAGGCTTCGATCCACGTCTGGAGGCAGCGGCGGGGCGCGACGATGGCGGGGATCGCCCAGGCGCGAGGCGGCGACGCGGGAGAAGGCCGGGTCCGGCGGCGGCGGGGTCGGGAGGCCCGACTTCCAGTCGGGTCGGGTCGCTGGGTCGGAAGGCGCAGTGACCAGGCCGAGAGAGAGAGAGACGGGGGACTGATGTGCAATAATGGAATTTTTTCGTCCTTCACAACAAACTCAGATTTTTCCACTATTTATAGAAAAATTTCGATTTTCAAATATTCATAACTTATTCATACGAACTCCGAATAATACGTTCCACATATGCACGGACTCGTATCGACGAGTTCTACAACTTTCATGAAGGAAGTTTTCCCAAATTTTGAACGTATAAAAAGTCGATTTTCACGACCCCCTAAATAACGTTCGTTTTTGAAAATAAAATCATTCGGAACCAATTTTCTCAACCCACGACAATCCAAATAATCCCAAATGTCATAATTCAATTTATATAACAATTATTGAATTACATAAATTTATTGTATGAAAATCAGGGTCTTCACACGACCCTACCCTAAATTTTAGGGCTTAGGGTAGTGCCGGGCCGGACCTAGTCAAAGTCAACAAAATTTAGAGCCGGGTAGGGTCGGGCCGGGACTTAAATATGCTAACCCTTACCCGCCCGAAAAGCCCGATCTGTTAGGGCCGAAAGGACCGGGTCGGGCCGGCCCTCAAATAAGGCCAAATAGGGCCGAAAAGGGCCTTATTTTGTTTAACAAAAAAAAAACATTATTTTTTTCTTCTCAAAATATGGCTTAATGGTATATATTGGTAATAAAAGACTCATTGTTTTTTATTGAACATATTTTATATTCATATAATACTTGTAACTTATAACATTTATTAATATTATTTAAGGTGGTTATATTCAATTAACTATCTATATAAATCTCCCAATATTAATTGTTGTGTAACAAAGAAAATAGAAATTAAAGAAAACAAAACTTATGAAATCAATTACAAAGAAAGAGATAAATTACATATTATAGAAAAAAGAGAAACGTAATTAAAAAATATAAAAAATATAAAAAAATTATGACTTATTCGGGCGGGCCAAAAATTTCAAAATAGAAATTGATCAATCTGACAATTCTCATGGAGGGTAACAAGCCTAATAAACTAGTTATACTACATTACAAGGCGTATAAGGATTATGTGTGATCCAAAAATTTTGAAATGAAAATCGACCAATCTGAAAATTCTCATATGTTTATACAACATTGATAGGTATTGTGTAAAGAAATTAGGCCGATCTGTCGTGAATAAGGCGTCCAACGTAGCGGTCAACGCTTTGCACAAGCAAACTTCCCTAAGGGGAGCGGCACCATGCGCGGACAAACGTTGCGGAATTTTGACATCCGTAAGTAGACCCCCTACCCATGAGAGTGTGGGAGCTGAAAGATCGAAAAAAGTGAATTGCCAAGGACCGGTTAAGAGCATATTTGTTTTATGTTCTATTTAGGGTATTGAGTTGACCGGGTAGATCGAGGTCCAACCGAAGACGGAAATTGCTGAAATTTCTACCACTAACATATATTCATATGAAAACAACATCCACCGGTTCATTTTAAAAAATTCCATTTCGTCCCCCATTTTGCTCATGGAGGGTAACAAGCCTAATAAACTAGTAATACTCCATTACAAGACATATAAGGATTATGTGCGATCCAAAAATTTTGAAATGAAAATCGACCAATCTCAAAATTCTCATATGTTTATACAACATTGATAGGTATTTTGTAAAGAAATTAGGCTGATCTGCCGTGAATAAGGCGTCCAACGTAGCGTCCAACGTAGCGGTCAACGCTTTGCACAAGCAAACTTCTCTAAGGGGAGCGGCACCATGCGCGGACAAACGTTGCGGAATTTTGACATCCGTAAGTAGACCCCCTGCCCATGAGAGTGTGGGAGCTGAAAGATCGAAAAAAGTGAATTGCCAAGGACCGGTTGAGAGCATATTTGTTTTATGTTCTATTTAGGGTATTGAGTTGACCGGGTAGATCGAGGTCCAACCGAAGGCGGAAATTGCTAAAATTTCTACCACTAACATATATTCATATGAAAACAACATCCAGCGGTTCATTTTAAAAAATTCCATTTCGTCCCCCATTTTGCTCATGGAGGGTAACCTCAATCATTTAAATGCAATGTATAAGTTATACAACTTTAGGAGGCAAATTGGTATAGACCAACATATTTGTAATTAAATTTGAAATTTTTATCTTATATCTACGCATATCCATTGATGAAATATTTAAAAATGTGATGTAAAAAAATAGCACGTTTTGCGATTGTCACGCCATCGGTCAACCTAGAAAACATACAAGTGAATATGGTTGACCAATCCGATCGGGTTCGAAACTATGGTGAAATTGACTAAATTTTTCACCACAAGCATAATTTATTGTAATAATCACATCCAACGGTTGATTTTCTCATTTTCTTTGAATTGATAGAGGTTGCTCTTTGGAGTGTATGATATATAAATATAGATTTATAAAAAAATTAGTGTCCATTCTCTTTGGAGTGTATGATATAAAAATTAGATTTACATAAATTAATTAGGTTCAAATGTTCAATCTAATGCCCATTCTCTAAAATAACATATTTCTTATTTCTTTTTATGTAAATATGTAATATAGAAAAATAATAAAAATAAAATATAAATTTTAGGGCCGGGCCGGGCTTGGCCCTTTGGGCTCAATCGGGCCGGGCAGTAGGGTAGGGCCGGGTTTCATTTGCATGACCTTTACCCTACCCTATTTGAGAAAGGGTCGGGCCGGCCCGCCCTAATGGAAGGGCCGGGCCGAGCTTCGGCCTTACGGGCCGGGCGGGCTTAGGGCCCAAGGGCCATATGATGAGGCCTATGCGGTGTGTATATGTGTAGTGTGTAAATATAACCTAACAACTATATTACCAACCACAACCTATCTCAAATGGAGAGAATCGATTTCTTAGTAACAAGTTTTACTGGAATGCTTCAGGAAAGGATAAGCACCTCACTGGTGATTCCAAATTAGCAATCAAACATGCAGTCAAACATTGATGAAGAAAGATTCTCAATTTTTGATGCATTTATTGAGATGTGAATCTCTGATGCAGTCGTTACGTTATTTTTCACGATAATCGAACACTTTTTAGAAACACCCAGTAAAGTTGTCACGTCCTGAATTTCGAATAATAAATTCAAATCCGAAATATGAATACAACTAAACAAATCACGTCCTAAATTTTTTTTTATAAACCAACATCTCATAAACCATAACACAAACATCGCAGCAAACTATCTCTCGAGTCAATTATTACAATACTAACATAAATAAAATGTTCTGCTCACAAGAGTCTACAAAACACACCAAAATAGACCAAGTGCTGGTCTCAACCCTGCTGCCCTACGCAGCTCGCTCACCACCCTGATTATCCTGACTTGCAGGATTATCCGCTACACCATTTGAATAGTGTACCGGGATTGCAACAACACAAAACCCGGTAAGCTTTCTGAAAGCTCGTGTGAGTAAATAAGAATGAACGGTTGATTTATTAGACCACAACTCATTTATCTCAAGTAAACATCCAACAATCTCAACAACCACAAGAAACATCAATCCAACACACATGAAACAACATGGAACACATTTCCACAATCACCAAATCACAACTCTCGCCACTTTGGCACCTAATCACAACTATCGCCACTTTGGCCCCACGTTAGAGCTCTAATTGCATCATTACCTCTGACACCTTGGCCCAGGGTCAAGTAACGGCACCTCCAGGTTACTCAGTAACCCGCGAACTTTGGACCATTTCATGTCCTCAGAACAATATATCCCCGTTATTATTTAACGGTCGAACTTTGGACTTCCCTGTCCTCAGAACATATACACTCCGATTATCATTAACCAAAGATCCTTGGACCATTCGATCCTCGGAATCCTACGTTTCTCTACCTTATATTCAACTCACAAAATCAACATGCTTATCACCAACATTTATCAAATATTAACAACATAATAAAATCATATTATCAACAACATATTATCACAATTTCACACCTCAATGTCACACCATTCAATATATAATCACGTAAATATATATATACGTAACCATCCACACAGGAATGATCACTAATACCAACTATAGTTCACACGATGCAAAATCAAGAAATTCATTTTTAATATACTTTAAAACACATTTCTTAAAACCATTTTCTCACTCATAACAAATAAATTGGGCAATTAAGGAAATTCGGTTCGTAAATGAACCAAGTGAGATTTACTCACCTCTAAACTCCCGCTGTGTCTTCTTACAGCCCAAAATACGATTCACAATCGTCCGCTAACAAATCTGTCAAACACCTAATCAAAACGATAATTAACTTAGCGTATAATTTCAAAAACACACTTATATGAAGATCCAACAGTCGGATCTTCACCCATGACCACACAAGGTCATCGGGACAGTCCTACGATCATTATATCAAAACTAGAATTCTATCGGACGGTCCAAACTTCATAGATCACAAATCAAGCGATCGAAATCAATCAAAATAGTAAAATTCATAACTAAATCATACGATATCCAAAATTCACATGCTATATATCATGGTACTCCCGAAGGTGGCCGGAAAGGGCCGCCGGAGTTTAGGGCAGAGCCGTCGCCGACCACCGCCAATGGTGTCGGGGCCGAGCTTATCCTCTTTGTTTCATCATTTTGAGCAACTTTCATAACTAGCACGAAGTGAGAAAACAAGTGGAAGTGGTCGAAAATACCTAAAAACAGTCCGGTTCGCCGGAAAACCGAAATTTTCCGATAGTTGCTCCGTTCGACGTCAAAAGCTTCACTTATGGTCTGGGTCTTTTTTCTGCGTGTTCTACTCCTTAATACGAGTTCAACAAGATAAAGAACTCAAGTTTTGGTGGCCGGAGCTAGGAGAAATCGCCGCTGGTTCGTTTTAGGGCTCCAATTGATTTTTGAGTTCCACCGCCGTGTAGCCACCACGAGAGGGGAAACCGTGACCGCCAGTCGACTCACAGGAAGGAGTAGAGTCGATCTGGGCTTCGTTTCACCTCAAACGGTGGCCAAAGCTGTGAGAAAAGGCCGGCAAAAGAATTGCTCTGTTTTCGGCCGACGGAGAGAGAGAGAGAGTGAGAAGATGAACAGTAACCAGTGGTTTCCTTTTTTGGATAATTATGCTATTTTCGGATATTTCCGGAAATAGTAGCCTATATATACCCGAAATGGAAACTTTTCCAAACGCGATAACTTTCTCATACGAATTCCGATTCTTGCGTTTCACATATGCACGAACTCGTATCGACGAGCTCTACGACTTTCATGAAGGAAGTTTCCTCAAATTCCTTACGTATAAATAAGTCAATTTTAATAACCCTAAATAACGTTAAATTTCGATACTAAAATCATTCGAAACCAAATTTCTCACGCAACAACATTCCAATCACACCTACAACTCATAATTCATATAATTTGAGAAATATTGAATTACGAAATATTTAACTGAAATTTCGGGTCTTCACAAAAGTCACCTCAAGAATTCATGACCAACTCAGTAATGTTACTTGTCCCACCCTAAATGATTTCAAATGGTACAAAGATGTTTTTATGTCTAGAGTCATGCTACGAAACGATAGCAATCAATTTTTTTGGAAAGAAAAATTCATCAACGGTCTACCTAATCTTTTTGCCCATAAAATTAGACAAGTTCTAAGTAATGAGAATGACACTATAGATTAAGATAAGCTAACTTATGGAAACATAGTAACCATCCTTAATAATTTATAGAATAAGTCACTGGAACAACTATAAATTTCCAAGAAATATCAAAAAGTCCAAAAGATCAAAATTTATTAATTCAAAGTAGCCAAGAAAATGCTAATATCTGAGTCCCCCATGTCTTCTGGATGGTGTCTATCAAATCAAACCCAACCAACCAATATCCAACACAATCTTCCAAATCTTAATTGTATCCAGTAGTACTTTGATGGTACTGTAAAAATCGATTTTAGTGAACAACGACCAAAACAATCTCTTCGTATTCAAAAATTATGTCAATCTTCAAGACATTCACATTCTGGTTGTGTAGAATAAATTATGACTTCCCTTTGACTAGGTTTATAAGTTTGTCGATAATTTTGTCTTTGTGAGATATCATCTATTGACTCTATATCTTTGTTTAAATGTTTCGAATTTATTTTAAATATTTTGTTAATTGTATTTATCTCAGGGTGAAACAGGAGGAACAACTTTAAAATCAGTAGTCGTGGGAGAGGTTTGTTCATTATATAGTATTTGATTTGTTTTATTCGTATCTTCGTAGCATGGGTAACAATTTGTGCAGCTATTTTTACTGTCTTCAATTTAAGTCTTTTTAATTTATCTTCTAATTCCTTTATTTTAATATTTTTAATTTCTTTATCTAGGTCCGAATATCTTCTTGACAGATTGTTTGCATAAGCAGAATCTGCAAAAGAATGTGAATGTCTTGAAGATTGACCTAATTCTTGAATACGAATAGATTGTTTTGGTCGTTCTTCAGTAACTGAAAGATGAGTTACAAACTCAAAACCATGAATGCATATGCAAGGTTTGGACAGTATTTACAGGTACTTAACCGGTAAAAAGAAACAAGTGTAGACTAGGAATATTTTGCTCAACACATGAGCTCCTAAGTTAACAATGTTTGTTGGAAGAGAAACCTGCCTCAAACTAAGGGTGTATCCCTTATTATATAGGGTGATGGGGTACCTGTAATAACCGCAATTTCCATTTTAATTTCGTGTAATTGTGTGGAATGAATATTATATAATTTCACAAATGTTGCTAAAAAATATTTCATTTTTTTGAATTATCGAAGTTCCGAAACGATTGTTTTAATGAAAAGCTAGATTCAAGAAATCAATTTTTTATACGTGCGAAATTTGGGAAAACTTTCTTCATGAAAGTTGTAGAGCTCGTCGATACGAGTCTGTACATATGCGGAACATAAAAATCGAATTTTTTCTGATTTAGTTATCACATTTAGAAGTTTTTCCATTTTGAGTATTTAAGGAAAAAACCCTAGCAGAATATGAAACTTTCATTTTTTTTTCTTCTGGCCTTCCCCTTTGGGAAACTGTTCACAGTCTCCTCTCTCTCTCTCTCGCGTGGTCGAAGCAACCAAAACAGAGCACAGCTTCACCGTGCTCTCTCTCATGCCACCATCCATCTCATGACCTCAGACCACTTCCATTGACTTTGCCTCGACCTTGTGTAGCTGCCAGAGGCAGCTTTGCGCTGCGACATGGCTGGCAGCGGCCGCGGGAAGCCCCGAACGGTTAAAGCTCGATTTTGGTTCGATCTCAATATCTCGAGCTACAGATCATCATTCCTCTTGATTCTTGGCTCATTAGACTCGTATCAAGTTGCTGAACAAGCATCAAGAAGGACCAGACCTGGGTATAACGATTTCACGTTCGTCGGAGCTCACCTCGATTTAGATTGAAAACTACCTTCAAATCCGGATATCTCGAGTTTCAAACGACCATTTCTTGTGCTTCTTGGCTTGGTGAACTCGCCTTGAGTTCTTGAAGAAGTCTCAAGGAGGGATCAAGTCGAGTTGTTGGAGTTTTTATGTGGATCGGAGCACCACCAGTTTCTGAAAAATTTCTGACCACCTTGACTGTTTTTGGTACATTTCGACCTCTTCCCGTTATTTTATAATCTCGTGCTAGTTATGAAAGTTGCTCAAAATAATGAAATGAAGGGGAGAAACTCGGCCCCGACACCATTGGTGGTGGTCGGCGGCGGCTCTGCCACTAACTCCGGCGGCCATTTCCGGCCACCTCCAGGAGTCAAAAATATAGTTTCTGTACTTTTTAAGATTCTACATTTCAATACAATCATTTTGGCATATTATACGCATTTTTCAGATATCGTATGATTTAGTTATGAACTTTTAGATTCCGATCGATTTCGATCATTAGATTTGTGATCTGTGAAGTTAGGACCGTCCGATGGACTTGTAGTTTTGATATGATGATCATATGACTGTCCCAGTGATTTTGTGTGGTCATGGGTGAAGATTCGACTGTTGGATCTTCATATAATTGCAAAATGGTTATTAGGAATGCGATTCGTGAAAATCCGTCAGTCGGATTTTCTTATAATTTAGAAACGGACCGTTGAATGGTAGTTTAAGTATGTTATGAAATTATTGGCTAAATTTAAGTCACATTTGATTAGTTGATTGACGAGTTGTACTTGGGTGAGCTGTTTCGGAGTGGATTGTATTTTAATTGAAGACGCAGCGGGAGTTTCGAGGTGAGTAAAACTCACGTGGTTCATATTACGAACCGAGTGCTTTAAATTTTTTTGTTTTTGTAATTGTGTGAAAAATATTTATAGATTAAATATTTGTTTTTAAAATCACATGGACTTGATCAACTACGGTCCATAGGTAAATAAAATGAATTTTAATTATACAAATGAATTTCACGATTTTCTTGTGTGAACTATAGATGGTATTAGTGGTCATTTCTGAGTGGATGATTACGTATATATATATATATATATATATATATTTACGTGGAATATATATGTTGGTTGGTGTGTTGTTGAGTGATGATATGATTGAGTTGGAATGATGATTTGGATTATATTTCAAATGCTTAAATTTCATAATAATATTGTGTATGTTGGATGAGTTGATTTCATTGTGTGAAACCATATTGTTGTGCTCATTATGGATTTAGGGTCAACGTAGTGACCGGCATGGGGGAATCGGACGCTCTAATCCTAGGTGGATGATGGGATACGATTGGTTGAGTGAGTACGAGTATCATACGTTCTAAATATGTATATAATATACATACTGATGAAATACGATAAAGATAAATATGTCGGATGTCATAACCTAGGCCAGATGACGGGCTACGATTCAGTTAGAGCTCTAGTCTGTCAATACCGTATTTTTATAAATACAATTTCAGGGTTTTGAGAAGAAAGATGTGAGTTAGGGTTTTGTGTCGATTTATTGATTTGGTGATTAATTTGAGATTGTTGGTTTCTTGTGAACGTGGAAATTGTTGAGTGTTGACTTGGGTGAAAATAAATATGATTTAATTAAACAACCGTTCTTTCTTTTTACTCATACGAGCTTTCAAAAGCTTACTGGGTTTTGTGTTGTTGTAATCCCTGTATACTATTCAAATGGTGTAGCGGACATTCTTGTAGGTCAGGATAACCAGGGAGGTGACCGTGCTGTTTAGGAGTTGCAGCATTTATTTGTTTTCATTTAAGTTGTGAGGTTGTTATGCTCATTTAGAGCTTTACAATTTAATTTTTGAGTGAATTGTAATAATTAACCGAGACTAAATTCGGGATTTGAGATTAAATTGTGTGGTGAGGTTGTTAAGAAAAAGAAATTTTCAGGATGATTATTTTGAGTTATGGAAATTCATGTTTTGGATTTTGAATTTTTATTCTAAAATTCGGAGCGTGACAGTAACTACCATGCTGAGATTGGCCAACTTGATTGATAATTCACTATTCATAAATAGTATTTTTCTTGACTGGAGGCATTATTCAGTAAGGTCTTGACTTACCCTGAAACCTTTCTGCTAGGTGTATGAGCTGAACTAAATTTTATAAACAGGATGAGGCTACTGAAGATTGAGCTGAACATGAGTAGTGTTTTTTCTGATTGGAGGCACTATTCATAAATCATAAGGTCCTGACTATTCCAGTAATCTGTCCCTATCTTCGTCTTTGGCTTTGCTGAAGATGAAGCTAAACAAGATTTTTGATGAGGTGTGTGATTAGATGAGGCTGCTGAAGATGAAGCTGAAATAGATTTATGATCATTCTCTTCATCATCATTAATTAATTGGGCTACTTGGACTATTTAATTGCCTGACCAGCTCTTTCAATTCTGCTTTGGGCTTCCCTTCAAACAAGGAAGAGCTAATAGAACCTGGTAACTGGACAACAAGGGTTTGCAGTGACTGTGGTGTTTTGACTGAGAATTATTGATTAACTTGAGTGATAACTCACTCATGAATGAATCGATCATCCTACCACTTAACTCAAATATGGTGAGGTATAATATATCTTTCAATTCATACTGCCACTTTAATATTAAGGAACTTTGAATTTAGACATGAAGTAGATTGTTGCTGAGAAATGCTCTTAATGTTTATTGAAGTTTTGAGTGGTTGCAAATTCTTTTACGGAGTCTTACAAGAGTTTCGTGAGGAGGCTGAAAGGGCATACGTGAGATTTCTACCAACTAACAGACCATAACGGGAATTTTTGTTGAAGAATTCAGTTTGATGGAGGAAAACTTTTGACCAAGCCTCTTTGTAATCATAATTGACATTACAGCGCCGCGAATCATACAAAGCTTAAGTATTGATATAAAATAAATAAATAAATAAATAAATAAACTCAGACCCCTTAAGCTGCACAAGGCTTTCAAATTAAGATAAGTAAAATAACCAAATGAATTGTGGAAATCAGATAAAGATACTAGCTAATTCTCACATTCTACATTTAAAAAAAATAAAACAAGTAAACAAGTTGAAAAGCCAAAAGTTTTCAAGTTGAGTGTTTGTTTTTAAGGTAAAACTCTTAAACGCAATTACTCAACTTAATAGTTGAAATAAGGATATCTCAAAACTTTTGGTGAAAAAAACTAACAGAAAACAGAGGATAGTAAATAAGTTCAAAACCAACTTCAATAAATATAACCTAGTATTGAAGAAAGCTTGTTGAGGAAGCGCGCGAGGATGAAGACTTTAGCGCCCTCGGAGGCGGCACGGTGGGCAAGGGCGAGGCCGATGCCGTTGGATATGTTGGTGATTATTATTTTGATACCCTCTTTTTGAATTGTTCTCAGTATCCCAAAGGCTTCCTAGGTCCAGAGATTTTTGTTTTGCCTTTGTAACACTATTGACATAATTTTCTTTTTGAATACTGCTAGGTGAACGACGTTTTTGGTATCACATACATCACAATTTATGCGGCAAGGTGAGTGTTGGGTGCATTACGACTATGAAAATAAGTGCAAATTTGTGTATGATGTGAACTACTCCTAAGTATAGGAGGTCAAGTTTTAGTAAAGGGAAAAAGTAAGAGTATCGTACCTAAGGGATTGAGTAACTTTACCCTAGCTAGATCACGGTGAAAATAAAACCTAGAAAACACATGCGAGTCTATCTTTTTACAACTTAATAGTCTCGGCCCTTTGGAAGCCAAAACTATCAATAATGATATTTACAATGGTAAAGTGGTGAATAGGCTTTGTTGATTTTAATTTCTATAAAGTAAAATAAGTTGCACAAAAAATAAACTAAGCAAATAAAATAAAATAGAGACCTTGATCAATGAAATAAATAGGAGCATAGGTTTTGCACTTGGCCTCCCTCATGCATATAATGTAACCCATTTTCAAATGACAACATACTTTGATAAATTTCCCCTTAGTACTTTGATGAAGCTACCAAGAAACCAACTAGTCATGCAATTTAACAATCTCTTTCGAAGCAAAGCTAAATTACAGTACCTTTATACCATTCAAATCTTCCGGATCCTAAATGGCCTATGGTGCCGTGAGCCTAAATTCTTCCGGAACCTAAACCCACAACTGTGAAGACACGAATTTTCATATAATAAATTTATGTAATTCAATAATTGTTATATTAATTGAATTATGATATTTGGGATTAATTGGTATGTTGTGGTTTGAGAAAGTTGGTTTCAAATGATTTTATTTTCGAAAACGAACGTTATTTAGGAGGTTGTGAAAATCGACTTTTTATACGTTCAAAATATGGGAAAACTTCCTTCATGAAAGTTATTTGGATCATTGTTTAAATTCGATCCGACCGTTGGATCGTCTTTATTTTCGAATCCGACCGTTGGATCATCATTTAAGTTTATTCCGTACTTTGTTTGCTAAGTAAAGACCGTGCTTGATTAGGTACTTGACGGCTTGAGTTGACGAACATTTGGATTATTGTGATTTGTATTTTAAGTGAAGACGCAACAAGAGTTTCGAGGTGAGTAAATATTACGAACTGAGTGCTTTAAATTATTTATTTTTGTAGTGGATATTCCTGTAGGTCAGGATAACCAGGGAGGTGACCGTGCTGTTTAGGTGTTGCAGCATTTATTTTGATTTCTTTTTAAGTTGTGAGGTTTGTTATGCTCAATTAGAGCTTTACAATTTATTTTGTGAGTGAGTTGTAATAATTACCCGAGACTAAATTCGGGTTTTGAAATTAAATTGTGTGGTGAGGTTATTAAGAAAAAGAAATTTTCAAGATGATTATTTGAGTTGTAGTATTTTTCATGTTTCGGATTTTTGAATTTTATTCAAAAAATTCGGGGCGTGACAGTTTGGTATCATAGCGTAAGGTACATATTTGGTGATATGCCAATACTTTCCGAATGATGGCCCGTCTGCAGCGGTTCCCCATCGTGTGCTCTTCGGTATTGGCAATGTCATTGGGTATGTGTGAGTGTGAGCTGTTGTTTAGGTCACTAAGTCATCTTAGGAACGTGAATACTTTCCTTATAGTGTTGACTTGGTTTATTTGGACTTATACTGTGTTTTAAGTGTTATACATGTATTAACCAAGCATACTATACTTCTTAGGTGTTGGACATTTGAAGGGGTAGGCCTAGAAACCTTGGTGGTGACAGGATAGGACGATAGAGTTGTCTTGTAGGTTCGTATTAGAATAAGTTTAGTTTCCATGAGTTGTAATCTTCGAGAAATGGGAACATCCGGATTTAACTCTGTTGAGTCGGTTAAGATTATTTTATGGAATTGAGGTTCTTTTGTATGTTGAAGTGTTTGGTTGAAGGCATGGTGTTGAAGCATGCACGTATCTAATGTGGATACAAGTAGATAGTAATTTTGCCTTCTTAAGTTGGAATTGCAGATGTTTTGGGCTGGAATGTACGTACTCTGTAGATATCTTGTTTGTTAAGAGATGTCGTAGTGGAGCTTTAGTAATTGACATGTGATATGTGTTTAAAGTGACTTCGAGGCAGCTATGCTGACCTTGTGTGAGATTGAATTCTTAGTATAGATTGAAAAGGTTGTATGGTGATTCTATGTCCACTTGGCGATGAATTTTCAGAATGAGGAATTATGAGTAAATGTATGGGTTCCGTTCAGGTGGAGTTTAATCTTACGGAGGAGATAGTACAACTTGATTGGGTTGTTGTTGAAGCAGTTGATACTACTCAACTATCTAGGCTGACTAAGGAGGTCACTAGGCTTGGAGCAGTTGGACAAGGAATTGATCTCACTAACTCAAGATGATAAGAGAGTCAGAGATTATGAGGCAGAATTCTCAAGACTATATCGGTTTAGGAGACAAATGGATTAAGAGTTTGGCTGTGAAGTTTCAGTTGGGCTGAATGCTTTGCTTTAGCATGACTTAACCATTTGATAGAACTCATTTGGGTTAGGGTGTTAGTCATTGAATACAATTCTTGACTTATGTGGAGCTTGTAGGTAGTACAGCAGTCAGGAAAGAGATTGTTGTGGTTTTCGAGCTTAGTGGTGTAACTTGAGAAATACTTATGTTACCTCTAAGAAGGGTAGTGGAGTTCATTATCGAAGTGATAGCAGGTGCGATACCTGTATCAATAGCACCTTATCGGATGACACCAACTGAACTTAAGGAGTTAAAGGTTCAAGGTGAGAGTTACTTGAGTATGGATTCATTAGACCTAGTACTTCTCCATGGATTATACGGTCTAGTTGAAGAAGAAGAAGAAGAAGATAGTTATGCTTCTTCTTTAAGGTGAGATGTGATGAGGGCTTTTTGTGCTAAGGAACTAGGATTATAGTGACCATGTCTTGGAAGGACTTTGTAGAACCCTTTTGGGGCGTGTGCTTATATTCTAGTGGTGGAGAAGTTGGAGTTAATCTCACTACGTTAACCCGAAGGGTTATGAGTGTCGGAGACTAGGAGCTTAACTCACACAACTGTATCAATTTTTCTGGCTGATAGCTGTTGAGGAGTTGGCTCATATGTTCTAGTAGGGACTGAATTATAAGATCAGGGAGAGAGTGATCCTTTTACAGCTGTCTTCCATGGCAATGAACCTTGCTGGTGCTTGGATAATGGAGTAGGAAGTTCAGACTTCTTTTAGGGAGATGACAACAATGTGAGATTCCATGTAGTTATAGAGAGTGCAGTAGTACGTCAGGTACTTAGTGTGGATCCTGGAAAAGACAGATGATCATTAGCAGGCGTCAACTGAGGTAACTGCTGAATTTAGTTCGACCACACACGTTGGGCATGTAGCGCTTTCGTGATGTTTCTAAATGGGAGGTTTTAACTGTTATTCATCCTTGATTTTAGTGAAGCATTGCATTTCTTCACATTTGTTTTATGTTTGGTTTGACTCATATGATTCTAGCCAGTTCCTCTGTGTGATTTGATTTTGGTGTGTTTGAGAATGATTGTTGGTGATACATCTTTATGGAAGTGTGGCAGCCGTTGTGGCAGTGCCTTTATAGCAGGCTTTGTAGCAGTGCTTGTGTGGCAGCCCTTGTGGCAGTGCTTGTTTAATTGTCTAGTAGTATTTTGTGGCAGTCTGTGTGACAATGATTTTGTGTGCAATGCCATGTGATGATTTGTATGTGGGTTGCTAGACTTTATCATGATTGTGCCCTGAATTGGTAAAACACTTATTGTGTAGTAATGCATGATTCATTGCTACTATGATAGGCTTCCTGTATGGTTTGACATATGGAAAGAGTGATATGACCTCGTGATATGATGACTGTGAAAAGACATTATGTTGGCGTATGAGCTGAGGTGATAATGTTATTTTCAACCCTAGGAGTGCTAGTGTTGTATTATCAATGCATGAGAACATATATTGTTGTGAGGATAGGAGTTTGAATTGTGATATAGTCAGTGTGAGGTACTATAACTGCAGAGTTGAGACTCACGACTTGGGTTACCACCAAGTGGGCAGTGAAGTGAGTCGTGGGTGAGATACTAGATGTTGTACTAGTATTGATTGATGAATCAATGTATGTCTTACGTAGTAGTGGAGGCTAATCTAGAAAGCTACGAGGAATTACTAGAAGTACGAGCGCAGTATTTTGTCCACAGATTGTCGGACGGGTTGAAAGATTAGATCAAGTGTTGGAGATCATGTTGAAGGTAGGCGTTTGTCATTTCAAACATAAAGATAAGACTGAGGTTTGTTATACCTGTTATGGTGGTGGGGTGAGAGGTGGAGATTCGATGTTTAGTTTTATCGTATCTCCTAGAATTTCATGCATCGGACATATTGATGTGCCTAGACTAACGAAAAAGAAGTCTATGATGGATCGAGAGCAGGGGATCGAGGTTTTGTTGAAGTAAAAGTTGGTACAGCCATCGTTGGTTGTAGGTTTCTATTTTAGACAAGATTACAATACAACGTTTAGCTAAGGATTTGACTGGTTTAAAAGTGACAGAGTCAACTACTGATTTGATTGAGATTGAGATCTAGATTAATAGGATCCGAGTAGTGATGATCTCAAGGAGGAGGTCATGCGAGAAGCACATTGATCTCGATACACTGTACAATATAGAAAGCACCGAAATGTATATAGATCTACGAAGACAGTTTGGTAGAGTGTGATGAAGATGGATGTGGCTGAGTATGTATCCAAGTGCCTTACTTGGCAGCTGGTGAAAACAGAACATCAGAGACCCACATGGATGTTGAAACCTTTACCAATTCCTGTATAGAAATGGGAAGATATTTCCATGGACTTTGTGACTGGATTGCCTAGGTCCAGGTAAGGTTATGACTCGATTTGGGTGATTGTGGACTGATTGACGAAGTCTGCACACTTTCTTCCTGTGGGGAAAACTGGGGATGCGTTGTGTAAGTTGTACGTGAATGAGATAGTGTGGCTTCATAGTGTGCCTGTTACGATTGTTTCTTTGATCAGGACACTCGTTTCACATTGGAGTTCTGGCGCAGATTCCATAAGGCATTTGGCACTTCTCTGGTTATGAGTACTGCTTTTCATCCACAGACTGATGGCAGACCGAGAGAGTGACTCAGGTGATGGAGGATATGCTTAGAGCATGTGTTTTGGACTTCAAGGGAAGTTGGACGGATCATCTGCCATTGGTGGAGTTTGCTTACAATAACAACTATCACTTCAGTATCGGTACGGCCCCATATGAGGCTTTTTATAACAGAATATGTAGGACTCCTATCTGTTGGGCAAAAATTAGGGATAAGACGCTCTTGGATCGTGAGATTGCTCAGGAGACTACTGAGAAGATCACTACCATTCGGGACAGGATCCGGACTACACAGAGTAGGCAGAAGAGTCATGCTGACTTGGAGAGGAGACCGGTAGAGTTTGAGGAGGGTGATCATGTGTTTTTAAGAGTCTCGCCCATAAAGGGTGTGGTGAGATTCGCAAGAAAATGAAGCTAGCTCCAAGGTATGTCGGACCTTTTGAAATTCTCGAGACAATCAGGGAACTGGCCTGGTATTGCCATGCCACCCAGTATGTCTAATGTACTCAATGTCTTCCATGTATCTATGCACATAAAATATATCCATGATGAGTCACATGTGATCGATTTCGGTACTATTGAGGTGAATGCGGATGTGATCTTCGTGGTTGAACACGTTAGTATCTTGGACAGATCTACGAAGAGACTCAGTATGAAGGATGTTGACATGGTGAAGGTGTTGTGGGGTCATCATGACGAGGGTGATACATCATGGGAGTTAGAGTTTGACATGAGGAAAAAGTATCTACAGCTTTTTGTTGACGAACGTGCTTGAATTTCGGGACGAAATTCCTTTAAAGAGGGTAGACTGTAAAGACCCAAAATTTCATTAGATAAATTTTTGTAATTCAATAATTGTTCATATATTTGAATTATGAATATTGATAGTATTACATAAGTCATTGTGCGGGAAATTCGGTTTCGAATCGATTTTATTTTCGAAACTAACGTTATTTAGGGGGTCGTGAAATTGACTTTTTATACATACAAAATTTGGAAAAACTTCATTCATAAAAGTTGTAGATCTCGACGATACGAGTCCATACATATATGGAACGCAAAAATCGGAGTTCATATGAGGAAGTTATAGACGATTGAAAATTAAGAATTTTCTATAAATATAAGAAAATTCCGGATTTTTTTTTCATAAATCCGAAATTTTCCTTTTTTTCTATTTTCCTCCCCAGTTTTCTCTCCCTCCCGTCGCGATTTCTGGGCTCCCCTTTGTGCAGCCATATCTTCCTCCTTAGTCAACCAATTGACTTGATTCCACAAGCAATTTTGCTCGCCTTGAAGTCATTTAAAACTTCCTAGAAGACATCGAAGTCAAAAAAGAACCGTGGAAGGCGCTACAAGGCCGAGAAGCTGCACAGGTCGGGCTAAAATCGCCCGAGTTGCTCCTCCCTTCGCCGACAGATTTCTTCCTCCTCTGGCCACCAATCGACGAGCCGCTTGTCCCTATCTCTTCGTCTTGAAACAAGCTTTCCATACATGTATGCCTTGCATCCTATCATTCACCATAGACAACGAATCGAAGCAAAGAAGATAAGATCATTTTTTGGGCATTTCTTCAAATTCCGGTCAACTCCGGCCAAAGTAGGAGGAGAGACCAACTGGGCTTTGTTCGTCTTGCCATGCTCTACAAACTCACCAAGTTTCACATCTCCATTTAAGCCGAGGAAGACGAATTTCAGATTTGATCAATTTTGGGCTATTTCGGCCTCTTTCTTTTTGAGGTAAATTTCGGCCCTTAGACTTGAAATTTGACTTTGTGCTAATTATGAAAGTTGAAATTGGAGTTGAGATGAAGAACTTTGATGTTGGGAGTTTTGACAAATTTTGACTTTGGTATGGCGGCGGCGCCGCCACTGTGATGATGGATTCCGGTGACCTCCGGCCACCCCAAGAGCAGTTTCTGCTCATTGTTAGATTGTACATGTCGATACGATCATTTTGATATATAGCATGCGAATTTTAGATATCGTATGAATTAGTTATGAATTTTACGATTTCGATTGATTTCGATCGTTCGATTTATGATCTGTGAAGATTGAATCGTCTAATAGACGTGTAGTTTTGAGAAAATGATCGTAGGACTGTCTCGATGACTTTTATGTGGTCATGGGTGAAGATCCGACTGATAGATCTTCATATAAGTGCGTTTTTGAATTGTACGCTAAGTTAATTATCGTATTTGATTAGGTGATTGATGGTTTTACTTTGGTGGACGATTTTGGGGTGAATTTGTTAAATTGAAGACGCAGCGGGAGTATCGAGGTGAGTAAAACTCACGTGGTTCATATTATGAACCGAGCGCTTTAAATTATTTATTTTTGTAATTGTGTGAAAAATATTTGTGGATTAAATATTTGTTTTTAAAATCACATGGGCTTGATCACTACGGTCCATAGGTAAGTAAAATGAATTTTAATTATACAAATGAATTTCACGATTTTCTTGTGTGAACTATAGATGGTATTAGTGGTCATCCCTGAGTGGATGATTACGTATATATATATTTAAGTGGAATATACATATTGATTGGTGGATTGTCGAGTGGTGATATGATTGAGTTGAATTGATAATTTGAATTATATTTTAAATGCTTAATTTCATATTAATATAATGTATCTTGGTGGGGTTGATTTCATTATGTGATAATACATGTTGTGCTCATTTATGGATTTCGGGTCAGCGTGGTGACCGGTGTGGGGTAATCGGACGCTCTAATCTTAGGTGGATGATGGGATACGATTGGTTGAGTATGTGCAATTATCGGACGTTCTAAATATGTATATAAGTATACATATTGATGAAATACGATAATGATAAATGACAGGACCTGCCCCAAATTTCACCCTGAAATCCGAGGTGGCCCTGTGGGGCCCACCTTAGGAATAACTCTACCGAAAATTCAGCAGAGTCACTCCTAAAAATGGACTACCCAAAACTTGTAAAAACACATTCACACTTCTAATAACTCATCAATATCACCTGGAGCCACCCTGCTCCCCACAACACGACAATACCACAAGAAGCAACGAAATCCGAATCATACAACTTAAACCAAATTTACAATATTTGTCCCACAGGTTATCAGAGCAATCTAAAAGGAACAGAATTCGAGATACAAGTGGGTTCAATAAATGACCTACAATATAGAAAACAACAGGGCAGATGCTATGTCCCGAATCCTACTATGTCGAACCAGCTACTCTGCAGACTGGGCATTTGAAAACGAAGGGCCGAGGGGAAAAGTATATAAAAACGTTAGAGTGAGTGGACAAAAATAAGTAATTGTAAGGAGAAAATAAATTTATACTTTCCCGCAAATATCATCTTAAAACCCCGATGCATGCAGCAATTTAAAGAAACACAATAACTTTAGTTCAGCTCAAGAAACCGACTAGCCCCGCTAGTCACAACCGAGCAAAAAGGAAAGAATTCTGATACTCAAGAAAATAAGACCAGCCTCGCTGGTTAGGGAATCGGACTGGCCCCGCTAGTCAAAATAATAAAATAATATATGGGGAAGAAGTATCACCATACGAAGGAAGGGAGCCTCTCGGGCTCGGGTCGGAGTGTCCCACACTCTGGAGCATCCTATGCTCTGCTCTACTCACCCACGAACACATAGTAAGTAGGGAGGAGTACTAATAGGCTAGCTAGCAATAAAATATATCGACCCAGGTATGGTGGGTAAAAACCATACGAAAATCGAAAATCAGTAAGACATCCCCAATATAAATTCGGAATCATAAACCAATAAACGAAAATCAAATAAGTTCCTAAGTTCCGATGAAAAATCCCATTTCCAAGGATTCCTTGGAAAAAGCAAATCCGCTAATAAATAATACTTTCATTTCCGGAAATAATCTCGGAAAACAACTCGTCGAAGATTATTTCAAATAACAAATTTAAAACGGAGCATAACAACTTCTAATCGGCATGATTACGAATATTTAAATCCGAATAATATGCTCGATAAATTAAAACAATAATTTAAATTACTAATCCATTTCCCAAAACAAAATCTATAATCAATATCAATTTCCCGAAAGTAAAATATAATAATATGTTCATTAATTAAGTAAATACTTATTTCGGAAAATCAATTGCATGCATCAATATTTAGAAAACCAAAAGTCCACTCACAGTATACGGCTAATGTGGTATCCAAGCATAAGGATCCTCGAGTAATGAGTCGGTACCTCGTCCTGTACACAATTATTCGTAACTAACAATTACCGGATGAAAGAAAATAATGTTACGATAAACAATAATTAAATCATAAACCCATAACCCCAACTCCTCCAATTCTCTTCTACAACCAACCAAACTTCACCAACACTGCCCAATCGTCAAATTTAGACTTTACAACAATTATGGAGAAAATCCGACAATCGGATTCACGATTAACATTAATCGAAATCCAAATCTTTAGAAATTTATAACCGATTCAAAACTCTACCAATCCTCACCAAACTTCATATATAAGTTCTATGATAATTATAGGATTTAACTAGCCAGAAATTAGAATTAAACAGCTACCTTAGCCACCGCTACCGCCGCCTACAGTGGCGGCGCCGCCACCAAATTCACCAGCTCCAATGGCCACCAAATTTTGGCAGCAGCACCTTCTCAACACACCCAATAATTCTCTCAACTGAGACCAAGTCAGAAAATGAGTAGAAGTACCTCAACAATTAAGGAGAAGTTTGTACCCGAAAATCGACGAAACACCCAAACTGCTACAGTGAACTTCAAAGCTTAAATCCGAGCTCCACGGGTCGAGCCACCGCAAAACACCACCACAAGCGCCTAAAGGGAGCGGAGGCGAGTCCAAAGGTGCTGGCTTTACGTCGTCATGTGGCCGGAGAAGGAAGAAGGCCTGAGTTGCAGAGAAAGCCGAAGAGAGAAGAAAAAAGCGGGGGGAGGAGGAGAGAGAGAGAAAAGAAAAGTTACCGGCCCCCAATAGTAAAAATTCAAATTTATACTTTCTACCATGAACAGTAATTTTAGTATTTCGCTTATAACTTTCGCATACGAACTCCGATTTTTTACTAACCACACATGCACGCGCTCTGTTTAACGTCCTCTACAACTTTCATGAAGAACATTTTCTCAAATTTTGACCCGAACAAAAAGTCAACTTTTAGGGCCACTAAAAGTATTGAAACAAAGTAAAAAGTGAAATTAATTATCGTTTACCGTCCAAATGACTAGTAAACGGGTAAATTTAGGTTCGGGACGTTACAATAAATATGTCGGATGCCATAACCTAGGCCAGGTGACGGGCTACGATTCAGTTAGAGCTCTAGTCTGTCTAATACCTTATTTTTATAAATACGATGTTGGGGTTTTGTGAAGAAAGATGTGAATTAGGGTTTGGGTGTTGAGTTGTTGATTGATTGAGAGTGTTGTTTTCTTGTGGATGTAGAAATTGTTGTGCGTTGACTTGGGTGAAAATGATTATGATTTAATTAAACAACCATTCTTTCTTTTTACTCATACGAGCTTTCAAAAGCTTACCGGGTTTTGTGTTGTTGCAATCCCGGTACACTATTCGAATGGTGTAGCGGATATTCCTGCAGGTCAGGATAACCAGGGAGGTGACCGTGCTGTTTAGGTGTTGCAGCATTTATTTTGATTTCTTTTTAAGTTGTGAGATTTGTTATGCTCAATTAGAGCTTTACAATTTATTTTGTGAGTGAGTTGTAATAATTACCCGAGACTAAATTCGGGTTTTGAAATTAAATTGTGTGGTGAGGTTATTAAGAAAAAGAAATTTTCAAGATGATTATTTGAGTTGTAGTATTTTTCATGTTTCGGATTTTTGAATTTTATTCAAAAAATTCGGGGCGTGATAGTAAATTCGGTTTTTGAAATTAAATTGTGTGGTGAGGTTGTTAAGAAAAAGAAATTTTCAGGATGGTTATTTGAAGTTGTAGTGATTCATGTTTCAGATTTTGAATTTTTATTCTAAAATTCGGGGCGTGACGACAACATCATGCTTTACTTTCTAGGTAAGAAACCCAAGCAATCTAGTTCTTCCCGTATGAATAAGCTAGACCACCACCCTATTGGCTACACATGCTTCTCGGTTACAAAAGATTGTCAAGCTTAAGTTTCTGATTTCATTAATTCCTACAACATGCTTCTAGGTGACAAATCAAAAAACATATGTAAGAAAGCATTAAAGTAAAGTAGCTAAAGGATTCAAAACATGCAAATTCATCAAAAACATGGCATCACACTATTTTATACATGAGTTTGGCTAGGGCTAAGGCCTAGCCCCAATTTTATTCTACTCACCATCCATAGTTACATATATCAAACCCATAAACATAATAACATCAAGCAAAAGAGAGGAAGAGTGGAGAAAGTGGTTGGTTACTAAACTAGCTCCCCTTGATGCAAAACTAGTGGGAGATGTTTCAAAATATGGAAATTTCGGTTCTTTTAAACCCAAATTGCCATACAAATCCAAAAAACTCTAAGAAACATGAAGAACAAAGGCTTGAGACGACGAAACTAAGGTGTGATTGATCAAAAATGTATAGACTCTTAGGTTTTAGAACAAAACCCAAGAAGCTATACACTTTTCTCTACACAAAAGCTAAGAACTATGAATTACATGATGAAGAACTATGGAAAATGGAGAGGAAATGGACAGAGAAAAGAGATGAAATGGATGAAGGAAAGTATGAAAAACGTCCAAATGAGGGGAGGTGCTTTTATAGGCCAAAAGTGATGAGTGGAGGGTGGAGATCAAAGGAAATGAAGGGCTAGATGTGATTGACAAATGTGTAAGCACAAAATATGGATCTAGTCTTTAACTCCACATAGAAATGACCTAGAAAGCCCATAGATATTGTGTAAGGGAACAAGATAATAAATGGGAGACAAAAATGTAAGGTGTAAGAATGAGACCACTTGTCATCATTTAAATTTTGAATTTCAAAATAACATAGACCTAAAGTCTTCCCACCTAATGTCTCTAACCCTAATCAGCTCTTCCTTGTCCTCCACACATATTCTCAACCGCCAACTCGACCGGAAATGTCGGGATCCGGTGTTGACCACCGTTGACCCATTTTTTGTCCGTTTGCGCACTTTCTTCTCCTATCTTCCTTCAACTGATTCTCCACCGGAACTTCGGAATTAGCCTTCGATTTCTTCATATGAAATATTCCTTCATGAGTGTAGATCATCTTGATAAAATTTCAGAGCTTATTTTACTGTAGTTTGGCCTCAAAAGCTTCCGGAATCCGTACAGGTCCGGTTGTGCAGTTTTCGTCTTTTAGTCAGAAACTTGTGCTGATCTTTTGAAGGCATTTCACTACAAACTAGCTCTTGTACTCTTCATACGAAATGATCCTTAGGATGTCTAGAATGAATCTGGAAAGTTCCAACTCATTTGGAGTTCATTTGATCAGTCTGCCACTCCTCTTTCCTTACCTAACTTGGTTTCTCCTAGCCGGAGTAGGAAAATGTGCTAAGGTTAAGCAAAAGTGTAAGATTAGGGGAATAATTACTAGGTAATTATGGACCTAACAGTGAGCCACCTTTTTAGTACCACATACATCATAGCTTATGTGGCAGCTAACGTAGCACACAAAGCCTAACCTATTTATTATTGAAAATCTCTTATAGGTTAGGCTTTGGTGCTACATCAGCTGGCACATAAGCTGAGATACGGATGGTACCTAACAATGTAGCTCACATAGCATTATTTATATTTACTCTTCTAATATGAAAATATTTTATCGGAAATTATATTTACTCTTCTAATATGAAAATATTTTATCGAAAAGAATAATCAATTGATTTGTGTTTTCCGAACTTTTATCACATAACTACCCTTCTATAGAGACAATTTTTGCGGAGGACACATACTTGAATTTTTGTTTTTTGTTTTTTTTTTCTTTTGGAAATAGTAGTTGATTTCATTAGATCAACAGCCAAAAAGCTAGAGTATACCATAACTTATATAAGCAAAACTTGGCAAGAAAATCTGAACTAAACTGTCTAAGCTATTGTAGATCATTAAAATCTCTGGAACGCTCGGTTTTAAGTAAGCTTATCTAAGAATGCATAAACCTCGCTCTCTGCGGAAAAGAAATCATTCAACTAGCCATTCCTTGCCAATCACGCAATAATGGCACCAGCAAGAAACTAAAAACATCATAGAAGACTCATAGAGGTCCATTCGCTCTCACATAAGCTTTACCCCAAGTACATAAATTAAATGACTAAATACTGTTTTCTCTTTATACTAATAGGGTCTCGACATTTCATTCCCTGACTTTTCAATTTTGACCAAAATAGTCCTCGAACTCTCAAATTTCATGCAATAGGTCCTTGCAGTTAGCTTTCCGTCAAACACTCCGTCAAATCGCTGACGAGACATTCATTCTACATTAAAATGTCCATTATACCCTCACACTTTTTTTTAAATTATTTTTTTCTCTTTTTTTTATTTTTTCTTTTTACCTCTTCTTTTTCCGCATCCATCTCCTCCTTCGTTTATCTGTTTCTTCTTCTTCTTCCAAAAACAAACCCAGCTCTCTTTCCATCTCCAGTCCTTCGACGACGCCATGGCTAACGCTCGCCAAAACAGTGATGTTTCCAAGTAATTTGTCAAAGAATTCGACGCCCCCGTCATTGCTCCGATTGAAAGCAGATGGCGGAACAGACTCTAGAAGCTTACTGGTGTTGCTTCCCATAGTAACACCAGATCTGAGCTTCGACTGCGTAACGGTTTCCACTCCGCCAGAGGTGATCAGACCCTCTTCTGGGACTTAACCCGCCCCAGCCCATGTTCCTGTGCCGGAATCAATGCTCGCGTTACTCTTCAATTTGGGGATACCTGCAGAGGAACTTATTCTCTGGTAAAATGCCAGAGTTTCTGTATAGCTTGCATGATTTGCTCTGGTTCAACTTGGCCTCCAGCAACTTTTCAGGCTCCATCTCACCGTCGTTCAAAAAATCTCACTCGGATAAGGACATTGTACCTCGAAAGCAATAAGCTTTCAGGGTCTGTTCTGGGGTTGCACCTCCCCAAGCTTCAGTAGTTCAACATTTCAAACAATTTGCTAAATGTGGTTGTTTCTTTCAATTTAGGTTCTGGTGGTTTTGTTTGTTTGTTGCTGTTTAGATCTAGCGTTATTTGGCACTGATTGGGGTTTTGATATTCTGATTGGTTTAGGTTTTATGGGTCTGCCGGATACTTTGCACATCAATCAGTTTTTTGTGATTCTTTGGATTTGGTATTGCAGGTTATGGACGATTGTTTGGGTTAGTGTATTTTTTTTGGGGTTAATTAGATAGGCTTTGATGAGTGTAGTTAGATATGCGAATTTGGGGATCTGAGATTAAGTGATATGTAGGTTTTTGCCTTTTGATTCTAGTCATGGGTATGCATTCTTGATCCAAAGAGAAGATGTTGGAGGGTGCTTCTGGATAATAGTGGGTCTTATAACCAGACGAAGATAAACATAGGAGGAGAGAGAGAGCAGGAAGAGGAAGAGGAAGAGGAAAAAGAAAAAGAAAAAATAAAAATGAAAAGAGAAAAAATAAATTAAAAAAGTTCAGTGAGGGTATAATGGACGTTTTGGCTTGAAAGAGATGCCACGTTAGCAATTTAACTGAGATTTTGACTGAAAGCTAAAGGCAAGGACCTATTGCATGAAATTTGAGAGTTCATGAACTATTTAGGTGAAATTGAATAGTCAGAGACTGAAACGTCGAGTCCCTATAAGTATAGGGAGTAAACAATATTTAGTCCTAAATTAAAAAAAGCTAACTCCTTCCCTTTTAAGTTGGAGTGTTTACCCACAAACTGCTTCTTCTATGGAGACTTGATCTTCTCATTACCCTCATCATGCTTTAAGGTTTTATGCTTGTCACCAGAAGACGACCTATTCTTACTGTCAATAGGCCGCCCTCGCTTCCTCTTCATACTACCAGAATTGGTCTCCTCTTGCAATGCCAGACCTAGACCAAGATTTTCATAATCAAGAATGAGATTTCTCTTACCCACAGCCAAACTCAATTTCAACTTTTTTGGGGAGATAGCAGGCTGTCTTCTCGACCCTGATGCTTGCCAGTTAAGCGCTCCGGAATTCCTGCTGTCTCTTGGAGGTCTTGCACCACAACTTGTCTCTTCTGCTTCGGGAACAAAGCACTCAAGCAAGGCTCACCACTTAGACCAGGATCTGGATTCCGAAACACCAGTGATGGGCACAGAGTAGAAATCATAGCCCTCATACCAGTATTGACCCTACTACTGCTAGATTTGGGTCTGATTTGAGGCTAAAGGTGATAACTCGAGTTTCGTGCCACCACAACCCAAGTTCGTTGGTTTTCTAAACTTGCCTTGACCCTTGATCATGCCCCAAGAAGGATTGGGCCAGAAGTGAAGCTTTGGAAGCAGAATGGAGCTTTGCGTGGATTCTGGAAATTTTCCGGCAAACCTGAAGCTTGCGAGGTAATTTTCGACCGCTTCCGTTCATTTTCTAACTTCATGCTAGTTAGAAAAATTGTTCAACTCGATGAAATAAAGAGGAGCAGCCTGGCCCCGATGTCATTGGAGGTGGTCGGGGTCGGCTCTACCTCTAACTCCGGCTGTAATTTTCAGCCACTTTCGGCCACCCAAAGGGCAGTTGCTGTGCATTTTTATGTTCTACATGTCGATACGATCATTTCGATATATAACATGTAATTTTGGAAGGTCATATGATTAAGTTATGAATTTACAATTTCGATCGTTTGATTTGTGATCTGCGAAGATCGGACCGTCCGATAGACTAGTAGTTTTGATATGTTGATCATATGGCTGTCTTGATGACTTTGTGTTGTCATAGGTGAAGATTCGACAGTTGGATCTTTGTATAATGGTGAAATGATGATTCAAAATGCGATCCGTGAGGATCCAATCGTTAAATCATCGTGTAATTGTGTTTTATGAATTGTGTGCTAAGTTGAGATGGTATTTGATTAGTTGATTGATGGAATTGATTGGTGAACTATTTGTGAATCGTTATTTTTGGAGTGTTGAGAAGACGCAGCTGGATTAGAGTTGAGTAAATCTCACATGGTTCATTTACGAACCAAATTTCCTTATTGCACAATTAATTGTTATGTTTGAAAAAGTGGTTTTAAGAAAATGAGTTTTTAAGCATATAAAAATGAACTGTTCTGTTTTTACTATGTGTGAACTATAGTTGGTATCAGTGGTCATTCATGTGTGGGTGACTACGTGTGTGTGTGTGTGTGTGTGTGTGTATATATATTTACGTGGAATTTATATTGGATGATATGGTATTGGGTGAGGTATTGATTTGATTGATTGATTTATCATTCCGAGCATTACTCTTCGAAGATATAAATAATTATCATATATTGTTAAGTTGATTTTGATAAAGAGTGATTGAATAAAGTGTGATCCTTTCATTTATTGTCCATGGGAGACTTGAATCATTATTGATTGTGGTGTTGAGTTGTATGACTTGATTGATTCAAGATTTGGGAGAATTATTAAGCATGTGGGATTCGATTTTGATAACGGTTTTGAGATTAGGAAACAATATTATGTGACGATCTGTGTGAGTACCTGTGTGGTGACTTGTGTGATGATTTTGAGTACATTGTACTGCTTGGGGGATAACTTTGTATTATCGTGCTCTTGAGTACATGTTACTGAGGCAAGCATTATCGTAAGGTTGAACTCGGCCGAGATGATAGGTTACGATACAGTTAGAGCTCTAGTCTGTCTGTCACTGTACTGTTTGGGAGATAACTTCGAGTTATCGTGCTCTTGAGTATGTTGTACTGCTTGGGGGATAACTTTGTATTATTGTGCTCTTGAGTACATGTTTGAATGTTTGTAAAAGAATGTTTCGTGTGAGTTGTTAGTTATTTAATTAATTTCATTTTTCATTTCTATTGTTTGATTTCTCTATCTATTTTTGTTCTCACTTCGTTTGTTTGATTTTTATGTAATCTCCTGAACTAAACTATATGCAGGGATTACTATGCCTTCTTTTGTTTGATTTTAATGTAATCTCCTGAACTAAACTATATGCAGGGATTACTATGATTTCTTTTGTTGTTTTAATGTGATCTCCTGAACTAAGTTTCTATGCAAGGATTACTGATTTTGCTTAATTCTTATTGTCAGTACAGTTGTGGGTTGTCATCCGTAGTGATTGTGAAATGAGTTGGGATGTCATGAGTTTGGCAGACGCTTTATGTTGAGAGGAAATGAGTATGATTTCGTGATTGTGCCGTTAAGGCAAGGGAATGGTGATCTGGTAGATTGTGGGTACGTAAAATGTTTAAAATATTTGGAGTTAATTGTGTAATTGTAGATGGTGGGTAATGAGATAAAATGAATTGAGAAAAAGAGCATGTGGGTTTTAGTTGAGTTAATTTAATTGAGCATGATATTGATTGATATGAACTTGACGTTTTTGTTGTGATAATTGCATATTGATTTTGTTAGACTAAGATGGTGAAAGCATGTATATTGTGGAATTAAATATTGATGCTTTAATTTGTCTCACGAGTTGAGAAATTATAAGCATGCGTGACGTGAATCACTTTAATTGAGTTTACTCATACGAGCTTAAAAAGCTTACTGGGTTTGTTGTTTGCAATCCCGGTGCACTATTCTATGGTATAGGGTTTATTGTGCATGTTAGAATATCAAGTGATCGTCTTCGAAGCTGAGGTGTACGTTCGGTAGCGTGGGTGTAGAGGGGTACTTATAATTGTAGTCTTCCGCTGTGTAGTGAGTTGGTGAGTGTCACGCCCCGAATTTTGTTGAATAAAATTCAAAATCCGAAACATGAAAATTACCACAACTCAAAATAATCATCCTGAAAATTTCTTTTCTTAACAACCTCACCACACGAAATAAAATCAAACCGAATTCAGTCTCGGTTAATTATTACAACCCAAATACAAAATAAACTGTAAAGCTCTAAATGAGCATACACACCTCACAACTAAATGAAATAACAATAATTGCTGTAACACCTAAGGAGCTCGGTCACCACCCTGGTTATCCTGACCTGCAGGAATATCCGCTACACCATTTGAATAGTGTACCGGGATTGCAACAACACAAAATCCGGTAAGCTTATGAAAGCTCGTATGAGTAAAAGAAAGGATTGTTGTTTGATTAAATCATAATTAATTCCACTCAAATCAAACAATCAACAATTTCCACAACCACGAAGTACTAACAATCTCAATCAATACCAATTCAATAAATCAAGACAAACCCCAACTCACATCTTTCTTCACAAAACCTCAACATCGTATTTATAAAAATACGATACTTGACAGACTAGAGCTCTAACTGAATCGTAGCCCGTCACCTGGCCTAGGTTATGGCATCCGACATATTTATCATTATCATATTTCATCAATGTGTATACTTATATATATATTTAGAAGGTCCGATAATTTCACATACTCAACCAATCGTATCCCATCATCCATCCAGGATTAGAGTGTCCGATTTCCCCACACCGGTCACTACGTTGACCCTAAATCTATAAATGAGCACAACATGTAATATCACATACTGAAATCAACCTAACCAAGATACACAATATTATTATGAAATTACGCATTTGAAATATAATTCAAATCATCAATTCAACTCAATAATATCATCACTTCAACAATTCACCCATCAATATATATTTTCCACGTAAATATATATATACGTAATCATCCATTCAGGAATGACCACTAATACCATCTATAGTTCACACAAGAAAATCGTGAAATTCATTTGTATAATTAAAATTCATTTTACTTACCTATGGACCGTAGTGATCAAGTCCATGTAATCTTAAAAGCAAATATTTAATCCACAAATATTTTTCACACAATTACCAAAAATCAATAAATTTAAAACGCTCAGTTCGTAATATGAACCACGTGAGTTTTACTCACCTCGACACTCCCGCTGCGTCTTTAATACAAATATAATCATGCCGAGATAGCCCACTCAAATACAATCCGTCAATCACCTAATCAAATATGATTCGAATTTAGCCAATAATTCCAAAACATAACTGAACTACCATTTAATGGCCGGATTCTAATTATTAGAAAATCCGACGGGCGGATTCTCACGAATCGCTCCCCTAATCACCGTTTTGCACTTATACGAAGATCCAACTGTCGGATCTTCACCCATGACCACACAAAGCCACTGGGACAGTCATATGATAATCATATCAAAATTACAAATTCATCGGACGGTCCTAATTTCACAGATCATAAATCTAACGATCGAAATCGATCGAAATCACAAAATTCATAACTAATTCATACGATATCCAAAAAATGCGTATAATACGCCGAAATGATCGTATTAAAACGTAGAATCATAAAATGGACATAAACTAAATTTTAGACCACCCCAAATTTTGCATGTAGAAAAAGTCAATTTCTCAAACCGAGCATTTCGAGCTTTTCGTTAAAATAATCGTTTTGAACCTTCGATAATTCAAAAAAAATGAAATATTATCGCACAATATTCGTGAAAACGTACAAAAATCATTCAACACAAATACTTGAATTTAAAATGAAAATTGCGGGTATTACAGTGAGTGAGATTACTTATTGAAGTATTGTTCAGTTTAATTTGTAAACTCTTGTAATGTAATATGCGACTCTAAAGAATGAGTCGGTATTGATATTGTAAGCCCAGTTGTTTAGTTGCTTAATTTAAATGAAAAATTTTCTATATGTTTTTCTTGTGTTTGTTTTAATATTTTGGATTTGAATTTAATTATTCAAAATTCGGGGTGTGACAGGTTGACCCCTCCATGTTTCCTTGCACTGGCAAGCCCCCAACAGTTGCCTCCGACACCATAGTTTGGGAACCCAGAATGGTCCATTCAGCTTCATCATCGTCTTCATCTAGCTCCGACCCTGAGCACGGCAACCCCACATGCGTTATCAGTCCATAGATTAAGCACCTCCCGAAGAGCTTGTCATATCGGAATTGGCATCGGAACTCAACCTCATCCTTCACTAAATAGCATCGCTTGAACGACACTGGTTTGTTCAGCGGGATTTCATGACACGCTCAGATCGGAATTCCAGTGGAATCCGCTGAAGAGTAATCCAGTACGATGCCGTGGTCAGGAGCACTTTTTTCCACCAGTATGACACCGTCATACTATGCTAGAGTCACCGGAGCGTGATTATACCCCCATGGTGCACCACGCCAGATCTGAATCTAATCAGTCATGTCTGATAGCATGAAAAGCACCCTCTGCCCTTCTGCATTCTCCATCTGTAATGTTCCATTAATCCTCCAAGCGCTGCGAAACATCCCCATGTAAGACTTGACCTTGAAATCTTGGGCCGTGAGAAGCTTGCCCACCAAGAATACGTTCACCTGTCACAAACCTTTGCCCTGTGTTGGTCGCAAATCAATCTGCCTCTTGCCTTCAACAATAGCAAGAGAAGAGGCTAGTCTAGCAACCATTGCAGCAACAGAAGTCATCTTGTTGACAAGGAGAAGAAAAGAACTGAAACCTAACCCTAGGTTTTGAGAGAGAGAGTTGACAGCTCTAACTAGGAATTATAAAACCATTTTTTTTAATTTTGTTTCGTTAATTTAAAAATATGAGAAATGTATCCCATTTCTTACAGATAAAACAAAAGTGCTGAGCAATCTTTAGCAGTTATAGAAAGGCAAAGATGCTAATGATATGAAATTTTCAAATATTTAGAAGCTTTCATTGTCAAAACTCAAAAGTTTCATTTAGTCGGTGGGTAAATTTTCACCAAGACAGTTGTAGGTCTATCCCAACCCCAAAAATAACATATGCACGGGAAACCTTGGTACATTGGTAAAAATTCTTTTCATAAGATTATTTGGAAGCATCATATTTTGAAGAAGCATAACTACAGAGGTGCAGGAGTAATTTTTAGTATACAAGATGTTCAAGTTACTAATGAGGCAAACAGATGATATGTCACAGAAGTATTCATGTAAACTGTCTCTCTAAATCTGTCCGAAAATGACATCTCCACTAGAGACCTTGAAGTCTAATAGGGCTTCTTCATCATTTAGAACTTTAACCTTCCTGTCAACTACATATGCTGACTATCTTCAGAAAGAGAGCAACAATGTCTTCAAGACTGACAAACTTTTGGATATAGTAAATCACAAATAAACTGACAATAAACCTGAGCGAGGGTGGCTATATCCCATTAATAGTAAGAAAAAGAGGATTTGAGGGAATGTTTCAGTAAATTATGTATAGAATGAGTCTAAGACCATCCAGTGCAGCCGATTTCTAACAACAAACAAAACTAACTAGTTATTTTACCTCTGAAAGCGATGTCCAAGCAAATAGAGAGATCTTTATCCAACTCCACGCTTTTGTGGAAGCTCCTATCAATGTCCCTGTAGAACTCAATCTATTAAGGACAGATTCAACTAAGTCAAATGATGCTATTGTAGTTTAAATGAAAACAATATCGGAGGAAAAATTGAATCTCACCATTGCTACACTTTGGAGGACTTTCGCATGATATGTTATTTCCTTAATTTACTTATAGTGACGAACAAAATTTAAAAGGATTAAATACTGTTTAGTTCTTGAACTTTTGCCCCAAAAAACACTTCAGTCCTGTGAGGGCAAGTTTGTTTTTTGGATTTCCAACAGCAATAACCCTCTTGATAGAGCGAAGACCAGGCCCAAAATCAATCAAAGGCGTGAGCCAGGAACGATTTTATGGTGATAGCTGGATGGTAACAGCAACGATTGGAATTGATTTCAGAAAATGGAGCTTATAAATGGATACAGTGTGGGTGCTAGATGCCTGTGAGTTTAGTGAGGCGGAAATTCCAGCGGTGGCATTGTTTTGGGTTTTGGGATAAGGCTCTTTGGATATTAATGTCAAGGTTTTTTTTAGAGATGAAGCTTAATCTCTTGCTTGAAGTTTCTGGGTCGTTCTGGCTTCCCTTCCGGCAGTAATGAACCTGCTTTTTATAGTGAAGGTGGGAGGAGAAGATCGGTGCCAAGGACCGGGGGTTCTAAGGGAGCATTCTCAATTTTGGGGAGATGGTTCATATGCTTTCAAGCTTGGCTTTCTCCATGGAACTAAATCAATGAAAGGGGTTATGTAAATTTGTTTAGGCTATGAGACTGAAGGGTGGTGGCATAGGTTTAGGATGGTGGTCATTCCCAGAATTTGTTAGGGTTGGCATTTTCAACCGAGACAAACCAACCAACTGAATCCGAGCCGAACCAAAGAAGTTGGTAACCAACAATGTTGGTAATCGAAATCTTGGTACGGTACAATAGTACCGATTCCACGTACACGGTACAGTAATGGTTTTAATTTTCATATATACACGGTATACCATACCGTATCGAACTCATGTATAATACTCATATTTTTTAATTTTTTGTTCTTCTCTTCTTTCTGGACGCTTCTTCTCTCTACTCTTTCTTCTTTTTCTTTCTTTTGTCATCTTTGTCTATCTCTCTTCTTGTCTTCTTATTTTTAGTTTTTTATTCTTTTCTCTCTTCTCTTTCTTCTTTCTTCTTTTTCTTTCTTTCCCTGTCTCCTGTGTCTCTTCTCTTTTTTCCCGTCTCTTCTGTTTCTTATCTTCTTCTTCTTGAAAAATAACAACCTGTAAAGTGCTTTTCTCAGACTCTGCTCTCTTTCCAAAATCTAATTCAAACTCGGCCCTGGATCTCTCTTTTACTTCAAGGAAGTTTCTTTTCTTGCTTATGTTGATTTTCTTTACTGGGAGGAAAAATCTAGTTTTGGGTTTAGTTGGTGTTGAGTAAAGTTTTGGTCTTTTGTTTCTTTGCGTCTCGGGTTTCGTTAGTTGTGAAATTTGGTGAACACCCAGATGAGGTGTTGTTAGAAATTTAGACTTTCAGAGAATCATGCTTTATAGATGAATAAAGTTTGAAACTTTTGTTTGATTTTAGCAGAGGTTGCAGATCTGAGGTTGCTTCTTCCTTCACCACAATCACTCTTCCATCACTGTGTGTGGTGAAACTGGAGAGACCCATAACCATGTGGGTTAAAGAGTTCTGTGAAGCAGAAAACAGAAGAAGAAGTGATCGGTGATGTACTGGTGACTGGTTTGCTGCCCAATGTCAAACTTGGTTACAAGCCCAACCGTACTGAGCCGACCGATTAAATCGGTATACTGACTTCTCAGTATACCATATTTTGTGGCCGGTAGTGGTATGGTTTTTTGCATACCAGTATAAGTTGGTACGGTACATGGTATCGGCCCGTAAGCTCCGGTACCAAACCGAGCCCATCCCTAGAATTTGTGCTGCTGTGATCTTTGGTGATTCTAATCCCCTAATTTATGCTGTTGTAAATCGTGATCACAAAGTTTAAGGGTTGTTGGAAATTGAAGCAAGATTATGAGGACATGAATTTAGTGGCTTCTCCATAGATTATGGGCTCTTACCAGAAATGGTGGAACACCAATCCCTGAAGCAATTTTGATAGAACGATATTTTTGGCTTGGGGAAGAAGATGACTCCAATGGGTTTTGGGCTAGTGGCTAATCTAATGGACTTTGGGTGAAAGGACTCTAGTGGGCTTTAGGTTTTGCTGGCCCTGCTTTGCATCCCTCTCACTAGCCCATGTTAAGAATTTGGTCCGTCAAGCATGAAGTTTGGTTCCTAGGTCCAAAATTATTAACGAACTTTATCTTAATATAGGTTTCACAGGATCCAGTACCTTCCACACCACATCCCTTTGTATAAGCCCCAAGTGTATAAACGTAACTTGGGTCTATGTATATTGCATGGTAATTTGGCGTGACGAATTCTTGAAGATCGATCCATGTTAATTGCTTGATCATTTGGGCTTGCATTATTTATAGTTAATTAGAGCGTTTCTTTTGGACTGCAATAGGCTTGTTTGAAGGCCCAACAAGATTGCGGGTTTAATGACTCATCTCTTCATGTATCGCTTATAAAATTGACTTATGGAATTTTGGGTGTCAACAAGACCCTGGCCTTCTAATTTTACACGTTTAGTCCTTCTGCTCTCAATTTTGGACTAATAGGTCCATTCCTTTAGTCTCCATCCAAAAATTCCGTTAAGCTGTTGACGTGGCATTTTTCCTGCATCAAAATGTTTATTAGACCCTCACTTTTTTTATATAAAAAAATTCTCTTTTTTTTTCCTTTTTCTTTTTCTATTTATCTCTTCTTCTCTCTCACCTCCAGAAACCTCAACATAACCACAACCCCCTCCGTCTCCTCTGCAACCTTCCCCTTCTCCTTCAAATCAACAAAAACCTTATGTCAAATTTTTCAGGAAAAAACCCATCTTTAATTGTTTGGAAAAATCCCATCTTTAATTTCGACAAATCGGAGGCAATTTCTTACTTGGCTTCCCCGGATGATGAGCACTCCCATTTGGTCTCCGTTGCAAATCTCCGACTCCTCCCTCAAATCCCCCAAACCCTTCTTCGTCAATTCTGAAGGAGAGAGAAGCATTCGATCTCGGAAAACCCTTCAACGGCTCCCTACTCACCCTCCACTATTGCTGGGTCCGACTCCATGCCCCAATCCCCATCGCATCACCAACATCGCTGCTCTACCGCCCAAAACCCTGCTTCCCAAAAACAAGATCAAATCTTGTCCCTCTATCACCCTTCCCAGACTCTCCGTCGCCATTCCCAGATTCATCGAAGAGGGAAAAAGAATCGTAAATTAAGGCGTAGCTCTCTCTCTCTATTGCCATCTTTTGATTGAAATTGCAATTGAAGGAAAATTGACAATGGCTTGTGGTGAAGGAGGTAGTGCAATTGGGCGGCGGTGGCATGTTTTTTTTGGGGGGGGGGGGGGACGCCGTAGGTGGAGGAGGTGAGGGAGACGATGTGGTGGCTCAAGGCGGAGACCTTGTTGATTGAAGCTTTGGAGTGGAAAACCGAAACGATGTTTTGGGTAATTTTGGTTGTCGAGAACAGAGAGAGAGAGAGAGAGGGCCTTGATGTAGCGAGGAGTGGAGGAGACGCGGCTTCAAGAAGGAGAAGAAGAAGATAAGGGGAAAAGATTAGGGTTCGACAAAGATCAGGAAGAAAAGATAGCAATTTCCCCGTTTAAAAAAAGAAAGAAAGAAGAATTGAAGAAATAAACTAAAAAAAAAATTAATTAAAAAAATGAGGGTATAATAGATATTTTGATGCAGAAAACAAAATGCCACGTCAGCAGCTTAAAACAATTTTTGGATGGAGACTAACAGAATGGACCTATTGGTCCAAAATTGAGAGTATAAGGACTAAATGTGTGAAAATAGAAAGACAGGAACTGAAGTATTTTTGAGGCAAAAGTTCAAAGACTAAACAATATTTAATCCAATTTAAATCATGAATAGAAACTATGAACACACAAAAGCTAATTGCTTTAGAACTCAAGTGCCTCAAGAGTGAATAGTGATTTAATTCAATACCCTGCAAAATACGATTTTGTAACTTTGTATGGAAGGAAAAACTGAATCCAAGTATTGCTACACTTTGGAGGAATTGCTCATTATGGACGAGTTACCATATTTCCTAAGTAGTTAACACAGAATAAAAAAATTAATTATAATAAAGTACACATAAAAGAAAAGCTAATCCTCTAGGACTCATATAATCTCAAGACATCAACGTAATATAATTCTCACTCCAACGCAAAATACAAGTTTGAAATTGAATGACCCAGTGATCCAATAATGGCCATTGTATGGTAAATATACTGATATCAACTTAACTACTTTTCCAACTAAAATAAACAGTGAATAAAGAGTATAAGGGAATTCACATTAGTACAAAAGAAGCATAGGATTGCAAATTGAGCAAACATATTTATCTCTGCAAATCAAAAGAGATGGAACAACAGTTAAACATTACTTACAGAATCTTTAGCTTGAAGTATCTGCCCATCCATTCAAAACAAACATGTCATTATTGCTACACAAATCCCAGAATCAATCCTTCTAGCCTTAAACTTATCAATGTTGTTCTTGTAATAAGTCACATGCTGCTGGGAACAAACCCTCGTGTACGCACCCTGACATACACAAATAACAATACCCATTTATACAAATCCCTTGCAAACTTGAAACATTCAGCACTTCAATGCTTCTCATTCGTGTTCATCTAATATCTCATTAAACCTCATGAAAAACATAAACCATTACAGTACACTGGAGAGAAAGATAGAGAGCAACTTAGTTTTTTAACAATTATCTCCCAACCGATTCATTTGTTCATGGCCAATTGACAATACCCAGATTCCTTCTTAGGCTCCCTACAGTTGTGGGGGTGAAAAATTTTGCTAATGGTTTTACTCACTGGATGGGCTGAGAGGCAACCCAACTTGTTTGAGGAAAACTTTTCGAAGTGAAATTCCTTCAAGGTGAATTCAGGTGAGGTACAATCCTCTCAAGACAGATCTAAGTAAGGTGAAATCTCCTCGAGGTTAATCTAAATAAAGTGAAATCTACTCAAGGAGGATCCAAGTGAGGTAAATCCAGTGAGGAAAGTCCCTTCAAAGCCAATCCATGTATGGAGGAATTAATCATTTCGAGGCCAACCAAAGTGAGTGAAATCAAATTCTAATCAAGAGACGACCCAATCTATTTAAGGAGAGTTGAGAAGTTCAGATCTCCTTGAGGGAAAATTTTCTTGAGATGATCTGAATGAGGTGAAACCAGTCAATGTTAGTCAGCTCAGTTGATCTGTAGCAATCAGGAAGCATTCCCCACGTTATGCTGAAAGTGGCTTAGTAGATCCAATAACACATGACTTGCGAACCAAGCACACCATTATACGTATTAGTGTCAATTAATACTAGGAGATCTTGGCTAATTATTAGACAATGATGCATTTGTTTTATCTTTATGATGCTTTTTGATTTTTTTTAGTTATTTACATATTGTTTTAGGGAATCAGAAATTGAGAGAAATTCGCTGTGTATTCTCATTGATAATAGGGGTCTCTTTATATAGAGGATTACAATGCATAGAATCTCAATCATACAAGGAAAGTAATTCTACATTGAATAGGATTCTAAATCCTTCTATAACCCTATTATCACTAGGTCAAGTAACCTAGAGTTTGGGCTAAACACAAATTAGAGATTTCCTTAAACACTCCCCCTTGTATTGCCCAAACGTGGTGCTTCACTCGTTGCCTCATTAAAAACCTTGCCGAGTAACAAAAACCCAGTGGGACAAAAATAACCTCGGTCGAAGGGGAAAAAGAGCACAACACACCATTTACGTTTCGAGACCATGCATGTAGACATCTCCCCTTGATGTCTGCATCTCCCCCTGATGACTACGATCATGGGGATTCGGATAACTTCAGCAAACGATGCTACCAACATGTTTCTCGAAAGTGGAATTTAGGCAATGACTTAGTGAGCAAGCCTGCCTCACTGGCCTCATATTGAACCTAGTTCACTTTGATCTTGAGGAGAGTTTGTTGTTGTTGATTATGCTTGGTATTGTCGCTTTTGATGTAGTCTTGCCTCATTTTTTCAAAACAAGCAGCATTATCCTAAATGCTTGTAGGCTCATCTGTGGTAGACTTCAAACCACAATTGTTCGAACATGCGTAATTATGGATCCAATCCATATACATTCACGAACCACTTCGTGAAAAGCAATAATCTCTGCATTGTTCGAAGATATAGTGACTATGGTTTGTTCTGTAGACCTACAAGATATCACGGTCTTTACCTATGGTGAACACTTAACCAGTTTGGAAATGACCTTTGTGGGGGTCAGAAAGATACCCAATATCAGCAAAACCTTCCAAAACAAATGTTGTTTTGGGGTGGGGATAGGAAACGCAGGCCAGAGTTAAGGCGTTTCTGGTATGTGATGGGTCCAATCCATAATCTCTCTATAGGGATAGAACAAGACCATATCGATCGTACATCTTAAGTATCGAAATATATCTTTTACACAAATCCAATGGCATCGCATTTGCGCAGAGCTATACCTAGCTAACAAGTTCACAACATATGAGATGTCCGGTCTTGTGCATTGAGCTAAGTACAATAATGTGTGTATTACACTTAAGTGGGGCACTTTTGCCTCTAGCACATCTTCACCATCATCCTTTGGACGAAGAAGATCCTTTCAGGATCAAGACTACAGATGATTATGGGGGTGCTTGAAGGCTTGACCTTGTCAAAATGCCTAAGCATCCATCGACACGATGCTCAAGTTCCAAACTGAGACATAATCATGTTCTCCCAAAATCTTTCATCTCAAACTCGGATTTCAAGTGTTCAGCGGTTTCCCTTAACTCTTTAAGAGCTTCCAATGAAGGTCATGTCCAACATGAACCGCGATAGAATCCGAAACTTGTTATGGAAACCCGCGGGCATATCCTTTCCCAATAAAGTAGTCACTTTAGTGAGCGTTTCAACCTTATTGTAAACGCGCTCCGTGGTCTAGAGCCACTTGACTTGGGTAGATGAAGTTCACCATGAACTTTCATGTATATTCTGTATCTAGATCCCCATATAGATACGTAGTGACCACATTTGTAAGCTGCATGATCAGTTATTTGGAAACTACCAAACTAATAGGGTAGTGGAGTGCAATGACATCCATTACGAGAGAATATGTCTCATCGTAGTCGATTCCAGGGCGTTTTTGTGAGAAGCCTTGCGTGATTAGGCGAGATTACCATATCTTTTTCTCAACACGCTTTCTAACGAAGACCCATTAGTCAACATGTTTTATGATAGGAGGTGTTGGCATCATTGGCTCAAAAACCTTCCTCTTCGTTAGAGAATCCAACTTAACTTGGATCACATCTTTCCATTTAGGCCAAATTTCTCTACGTAGGTATTCATGCTTCAATAGAGAGTGGTTCAATATCATCGGACTCAACAAACTCATGGGCAATGAAATGCGCAACTACATCATCAATTATGATGGAGTTTCTATCCCACGTCTCGTGTACACTAGTGTAATTTTCATAGAGCTCTTATATTCTCAGGAATAGGTTCTGACGTTGAGGTGTCCCCCAATGATAACCATAACCCGAAAGATTCTCATGAGACGGATTTTGAGTCTTGATGATCCAAGGATTGAGCTGTGTCAAAGTATCATTCGAACCCACGAGCCTCCCACGCATCCTAGCTGGGGCCATGGCCTGTAATGCCAGAGTACCACTCTCTTTGGCGTTGGCACCATGCCTACCTCCGTGTAGGATGGTGCTACGTCCTCTTGTAGGGACTTACTTCCTTGCAGGCATATTTGCAGCAGTTGTGTGATCTCGTCACTTTTAGTAGGGATCAGATGAGACATAGTGGGGACAGACCACGACAATTCCTGTCGTTCCTGTTGAACATCCATGTTCTTATCTCCCCCTAACGACGGGAAGACTGTCTCAGTAGAGTGAGAACCCGCAAATCTAGCAGTAAGGAGATCGCCTAGCAAAGGCATTAAGTGGTGGACGATGGTTGGAGTCTCAAATCCAATTTTCTCATACGTCTGTAAGGACCTATTATAGTGCGTTGTGGCGGCGCAATTGGCACATAAATGACTCACTCAAATGTGCGTAAGTACAAAATACTTGTACCCAGTCACTAGCTGTAATACATAGATTGAGTGGTGGTAGGTCGTAGACGAATTAGCATAGCTGTATGCGATATTGCATCACCCCAAGAGGATATAGGGAGAATGGTGCGCATTACCAATGGCTTGACTACCATCGTAGTCATTTCCGCGAAACCATTTGGGTGTGTTCATGAGAATGTTATGTCCAACATCAACCCCATTGCAATATCCATCGAAAGTCTTTGATGTAAACTTTCTAGCATTGTCAAGTCCAATTGACAGAATAGGATGATCTAGGGAGTGAGTCCGTTGTCATATGGTATTTGCTAGGAGTGTAGCAGAAGCAGCATTTACAAGTAGACAATGGCACAACACGTGACCAGCGTGTTTGCGTGTCAACCAATATCATGAGATATTTAAACATCTGCAAGTTGGTTGAATCAGTCCACAGAATCCCCACGGATTCGATGTAAGAACATAATGAGTATTTTCATATCCTTTGCATAGGACGATCTCAGTCCTAATTTCCCGAAGGAACAGGCTTTGCAAAATGAGCGAGATGCCTTGGAAGCAACCTGAGCGTCTGTAGCGCTATTAGAAGCAAAATGTGTGACTACATCTCCCATCATGGCATTGGAGCCATGGGAATTAGTATGTATGGCGTCATGCAAGAGTTGGACGACCATTGTTCTTGGTGGTGTCACCACCGTGGCTGGAGGCTCCGCCTCTCTCTCTCTTAACACGTTGACTTCCACGATTCCGTGCACGCCTATCTTGGTGATTTCCTTCCTTTTTAGGGCGAGAATATGGACCAGAATGTCTAGAATTGTCCCTACTCTTAGGGTTTCGCTCCTTGCGTCCTCCCTTAGGGGCGCGACTATAATTAGACTCCGGAATAGATTTAGTTCCCACAGGTCTAGCATTATAGTTATTCACAAGGATATTGTCGTGCTTCTCAGCTACGTTCATGGCGCCAATAAGCTCATGAAACCTTGTGATACGTCCTGCATTCACATCAATCCGATAATTCTTCGAAATCATCAAGGCAGAGACGGGGAAGATAGAGAGAGTCTTCTCGATCAACATCGTATCCACAGAACTCCATCAAGGACTTGATACAAAGGGCTTCCGAGTTATAATCAAGTACGGACTTGAAGTCACAGAAGCGGAGGCTATGCCATCTCACTTCTAAATCAGGAAGCAGGGAGTCACGAACATTGCCAAATCACTGTTCAAGTTCCACCCATAGTTTTCTGGGGTCTTCCTCATTGAGGTATTCACTTTGGAGAGCATCATTCATGTGCCTTGTCATGAGAATTATGGCCTTGGCTTTATTTGCTTCGAAAGAACGAATTTGCTCTACAGAAAGCACATTCTGACTAGGCTCTTAGATGGTTTCCAGAAGTCCATCAGCCTTAAGATGTTGGCGCACATCTCGGACCCACCTATGGTATCCTGCGCCAGTTGTCTCTAGTGGAACAACGTTAAACTTATTCAGGTAACTCATCCTGAAAAACAACACAAGATTAGGGTTAGTTTCGGAGCATAAAATGCTACCACGAAAACAATAAGAATTTCTAAGCGTAGTCGCTTCCAAGAAATTAGGGATTTCTGAGCGTCGTCGTTTCCAAGAAAATCTGATTCCAAGAGGGTTTTTGGATTAGATCGAAACAACGATGTATGTGGTCGATCGTTTTCTTCTCAACAAATTCTAAGTTTGGAGGACTCTACAAGCTCCAAGCTTGGAGTGAGCACGAACCCCCACAGTTCGGTTTTTAGTCTCTCCTATGAAGAAGAAAGGGGGAAGAAGAAGGGATGTTGGAAGTCCCCGAGAAAAGAAGAAGAAATTGAAAAACTTCAACAACGGGAACTTTTAGTAAAGTTTACCTTGAAAAATAGCCGGAAATTTTGACCGGAAAAGTTGTTGAAGATGGCCGGAAAAAGGTCGCCCGAGGTCACCGGAAAAGTGGTCGGAAACTGGTGGCCGGAGCTAGGCAGGACGGTGCAGGGCAGTTGTGGAGGCTTGCAGGGGCTGCTGCATGGTTTGTGCAGGGCTGCTGCAGGGTTGCTCGGCAGGTGTGGGTGAGGGCTTGCAGGGGCTGCGTGCAGGTGTCGGCAGGTGTGCGGAAGGCTGTCGGCAGGTGTGGGCGAGGGCTTGCAGGGGCTGCGCGCAGGTGTCGGCAGGTGTGTGGAAGGTTGTCGGCAGGTGTGCGAGGCTCTCGGCAGGTGTGCGCAGGGCTCTCGGCAAATTTGCGGAGGGCAGGCACATCACCCTCCTTAATTTAACTTTTTTTTTTCCACACCTACAATGATTCCACAAAATTTGAGTTATTGTCTCAGATTAGAACATGACTATATCATGTGGTAATCTGGGACCACTGAATAATTACTCAGTCTCTACCATCGTCTTCTCAAGTGATAATGGTTCTCAAGAGAAACTCAACACCCTCTAGTCTCTCTGCTATCAAATTGTAAAGTAAAGTGCACTGGCTTCTCAAGCATAGTTGGAACTTGGAAGAGGTTGATGGTGGTGATTATTGGGGCGGTGAGTGTACCACGGTTAATTGGTTTGGCCGCCATGAATTCCACCATTGCAAAAGAAGTGAAGACTGAAGACCGTCGTCGTATAAGAAGTGAAGATCCTATTATACTTCTTCATATCAGTTATTATACATTTGTCCCTAGTAATCGTGATCCAGCGACAGAACTTCTTACTTTCTTAGAAGGAATGAGTTTATGTAGCCCGTCTTTTATTATTTAAATCGTAGATGAGTCAATCTTGCTCTCTCATATATTAATATATATTTTAATATGGTATTTTCACATTCAATAGAAAAAGAATATTATATGCGATTCAAGAACCCCTTTCTGTATCTGTACGAGTACTTCAATAGCCACGTTAGTAAAGTTACCTACAAGTCACTAAGATTGGGCATTGCGTTTCAGTCATTAGCAAGTATAACATCTTTAAAAATGCTTCTAGTAAGATGGGCAACAAATTCATCTTTTTTTTTTTTGGCAAATTAGAGTACAAGAAATTAAACTACAAAATTTTGGAGAAATTACTAGTCACAACATGTACTTTGGGTGCATCGACAGTTCTGTCACTCACGTCTTACTTTTAACAAATAATATCTCAGACATTCAAATTTCACACAATTTACTCTAAAATGACTATTTTACCCCTCACTTCCTGTTTTTTTTTTTTTAAATTCTTCTCTCTCTCTCTCTTTTCTTTTGTTATTTTTTCTGCTTCTCTCTCTCTATCTCTCTCCCCCTCTCTCGACTCAGAAAGATGGAGCCGTCTCTCTTCTCTTGCCAACTCGCCTGAGCCTCCCTCGTCGTCCTGCCGCCAACTTGACGCCGTGGACTCCTCATTGTCAAACACTAGGTCTCTCTCTCTCTCTCTTGGCTCAGAAAGACGGCGCCGGAAGATTCAGAGGATGCGATTAGCATATTATCCAGGCCGGAGTCCCGGTGATCCGATTGGCCGCCGGCGAGATCGACTTCGACACCCTTCCGTTGTTGAGCTTGAGAAAATGGCGGAAGAACAAGATGAAGCTCCTATACTTCGCTCTGATTCCACCACGCTGAAGCTTCCTGTTCATTTGGGCAAGTTTCCTCTGGAGTTAAATGTCAATATGTGTAAGTGGGCTTGGTTCAAAATTTAGGTTTTAAGTCTTTGTTTAGTGTTTCTGATAGCATTTAGGGTTTAATGAATTCAATAACTTAAATTTGCGTGGTTTTTGTAGAGTTAGAGAAATAAAGTTTTGATCTTTATTTAGTTGAAACGTTTTGGTTTCTTACCCAAATCTTTTATTCAAAAATTGAATGAAAACATAGCTTATGTTAGGTTCATTATGGTGTGGGAATCAATAATGTTGGTTTGGGTTGTTGAAATCTTGTTTTGCTTTCAATTTTGCAGGATTTTAGTGATTTGATTCCTACAGTTAGGAAGTGGGGTTCTTGATTGTGGAGGGAATAAGTGGAATTTGGGGCTATTGAGTTAGAATTCGATGATCAAGATGAAGAAGCATGCTAAGGGGAGAGGAAATGGGAGAGTCACTGTGCAGCAGGTGGTTTTCGAGCTCAAACAAAAGGTGGTTATTGCGCTGAACAAGCTTGCTGATCGGGATACTTACCAAATAAGTGTCGAGGAGCTTGAGAAAATGGCGGAGTGCTTGAACCCAGATGGGATTGCTCCATTTCTGTCGTGTATTTTGGATACAGATTCGGAATAGAACAGCGCTGTTAGAAAGGAATGCATTAAGTTGATGGGTACATTGGTGAGGTATCATGAGGGGCATGTTGGAATGCATCTTGGTAAGATGGTTGCCGAGAGAGAGAGTGTGAGAGAGAAGCAGAAAAAATAACCAAAAAAAAAAACAGAGAGAAGAATAAATAAAAAAAGAGGAAGTAAGGGATAAAATGGTCATTTATGACCAAATTGTGTGAAATTTAAATGTCCGGAAAGTTATTTGTTAAAATTAAGATGTGAGAGACTGGACTGTAGACACAACAAAAGTACAGTATGTGACCAGTAATTTCTCCAAAATTTTATTACAACACCAACCACTAAGATACATGCAGATAGCCCAAATGGACAACCAAGCTTATCAATAGGAAACTAATGGAATTACCTGTAGCTACTTCTAGACCCTCTACTTGCTACAAGACATGATGCACTGAAATATCCTTGGGGAGCTTCTCATAGATAAGCTTCTTAATGTAGAATAACTCGATTATACAGAAATTTTATCAAATTTGAGAGATAAGCACTTATTTTTGGCAAAGTTATCTATACTTCATAAACATAATGTCGCCTATTTGGCATGTTGGGTAGCTCATGAGTTTTTTCCTAAGACAATTATCTTAGAGTATGACAATTATTTACCCAGTAGATTTTGGATTCCTACGTGTGAATGAAGTTCCAATAAGGAAGGAATAAGGATCGTAGGATTACCTGTAATCCTTGTTGATTACAGAGAAGAAAAAGGCATATCCTAATGGCTATACAAGGAGGGGTTCTGCTCTTGGTTTTGCATCACAGAGACAGAGAGCAAAGTGTATTCCATTCTTGGAGTTAGAGTGAGAGAGGGCAAAGAAGAAAGAGATAGGAAGAGAAGAGAGAGAGTCCTTGTTTTCTTATTCTTTCTAATTGTTCATCAGTCTGTTTGAGGCTTGGTATGATTGTGTACCTATTATAAATATAGTGGAAGACCGTTTTTCTACCCGATGGACGTAGACAAAAGTTTTGTTGAACCACCTTAAATCTGTGTTCTTGTGTTCGTATATCTGTGGCTGTTTCTCTTGGTGTGATGTGCTTATATGTGTTTTTCGACTTCATATATTGGCCAATTCTCAACAATTGTCTCCTTCACAATGAATCAGGATCTACCCAATTTTTATTCCTCAAAAACATGCACGTGATTAGACCTGTAAATGGAGCAGATTTTGATCCGATCCACTCTGGATCCGTGGTTATTGGACGGTTTTGGATTGAAAAATTTAATCCGTTGATTTGTTAATCCGTTTATTTAACAGATCAAACACGGATTTAGGTTGATCTGATTCGTTAATGATCCGGTCTATTTTTATAATAATAAATGACAGGACCCGCCCCGGATTTCACCATGAAATCCGACGTGGCCATGCGGGGCCTATCTTAGAAGAAATTCTACCAAAAATTTGGCGGAACTTCCCAAAAAATGGACTACCCAAAACTTGTAGAAAGACATTTAAACTATTCTAAACCATCCATCCTTATTCTCCTAAAGCCACTATGCTCCCCAAATTTCAACATCTCCCATTTCACAAGTACAAGTCTCAACTTAAAAACATTCGTCCCACAGGTCACCAGAGCAATTTCAATATAAAAGGTAAACAAGGAAAACATGGATAAAATGGATATGTGGGAGCTATGCTCTTGGCTATACCTCAACTCCATGTACGCCCGATCTTAACTAATCTAGCCTGCAAACTGGGCATTTAAATAATCAAGATCATTTAAATGAAGCAAACATGAATACTTTCCCACGTATTTAAACTTATAAACCTCGATGCAAGCAATGTTTAAAAAACATGTATTTCTTTAAACTGAAAAACTCGTGAAAAACATACCAGCACCGCCGGTCAAGGGAAATCGGACTAGCTCCGCTAGTCAAAATAATATCATACGAGAAAGAAATTATCACCATACGGGTAAAGGAGCCCTTTAGGCTCTACCCACGACTGCCACTCACATATAGATTGTGTGAGAAGGAGGACTAATAACCTCAACTACCACTCACATGAGGAGGAGAATAAATCACCTCGACTGCCACTCACAAACACAAAGTAAATGAGGAGGAGATACTATAGAACGACCCTAGTATGGTGAAGAAAACAATCAAAATCCAATGAATTCATAAATCCATAAAGCTTCCCTAATTTCTCAAGAGAAAAATGAGTATATTCCAATGACATGGCCCCGCACACCAAAATATTCTCAAATTCATAACAAATAGCCGAGAGATAATTGATAACTATAATTTCCAATGAAAATCTCATCTCCGATAATATTCCAGAATTTCAAAATCGACCAATAAAAATATAATATTAAATTCCGTAAATCACTTCAGAAAATAATTCATCGAAAATCATATAAATCATAATTTCAAATAGTAATCATATATCGGAAATAAACATTGAAAGCTCAACGTCCAAAAATAGTTTCACGAATCCATTTTCCAAATCAAAATCAAGATAAATCATAATTAATCTCCGAAAATCAATTCATATTACCGAAAATAATTCATAAATCAAAATCCGAGCATAACAATTTCATATCCAAAATTCATATAGAAAACAATGCCAAAATTATAACCCAAAGAAAAATATTATGCTCGATAAATAAATAAATCAATCAATCATCATTTCGGAAAAATAATTGGATGCATCATTATTTAAAACAAAAGTTCACTCACAGTATTATATAGGCGACCATGGGTTTCTCCGTCGAGCAGTAACTCGGTATAACACCCTGTACACAATTATATTCCGTGAAAAACAATTCGGCAATTAAATACGATTCCAAAATCAATCCCCTTAAGTCAACATCTCCATTTCCTTCTCCCATCCAACTCAAACATTACCACTAACACCATTTCATTACTTTACAAGTTCTAGAGCAGATTCGAGAGAAATCCGAAGGTCGGATTCCTGTAAATCGATAATCAAAATTCTAAATCTTCGGAAATTAGAAATCGATTCAAAACTTCTCCAATCTTCACTAAATTCACATATATAAGCTCTAGATCAAATATAAGATTTAACTAGCTTAAAACCGAAGCCAGAAACCTACCCTACCCGCCTCCACGCGCTACCAACAGTGGCTGCGCGTGGGGCCCACATGTTGCCGGCCACCACCTCTGATGGCCCCCAAATTTTGGCAGCAACAACTAGACAACAAGCCCAACACTTTTCTCAACTATAAAAAATTTCAATTTTACCTTGAAGTTCTTGAGATTTGCCGGTGAAAATTTTCCAGAAATTTTCAAACCCTAGGATCGGGTTTTCCTTGATTCTTCCTCTACACAAATTAGAGCTAGAAGCTTGAGGGAAAGTGTTCCATGGCTTGAGGCGCTCCTGTTGGACTCGGTTTGGTGGCCGGAGATGACCGGAATTGGGAGAAGTGGGCGGAAAACATGAACTGCTACAGTGATTGGATTTGGCTTCGATCTGCAGTTTTCCAGTCAAATCGCTGTGAACCACCACTATAGGCGTGTGTGGGAGGAAGAGGCGGTCCTAGAATGACTGGTGGCACACCATCAGGTGGCCAAAATCGAAAACTATATATGCCAGAAGAACCAAGAAAAACGAAACCGGGGAGAGAGAGAGCTCGGAGAGAGAGAGAGAGAGAGAGAGAGTTACTCTGTGGGTAGGTTTCCAGAAATGGAAACCTACCACAGTAACTTTCCATTTATATAGAAACTTACCATGAACAATAATTTTGCAAATTTCATCCATAACTTTCGCATACGAACTCCGATTTTCACGTATGACATATGCACGGACTCGGTTTAACGTCTTTTACGACTTTCCAAAAGAAAATTTTCTCAAATTGTGACCCAAACAAAAAACTTCAACATTTAGGGCCACTAATAGTATTGAAACAAAGTAAAAAAGTGAAAGTAATTGCTAGTTACCGTCCACAAATGACTAGTAAATCGGTAAATTGAGATACATGATGGTAAATTGAGATACAAGACGTAACAATCTCCCCTCCTTATAGAAATTTCATCCTTAAAATTTCATACTGCCGAAGTAGAAGTAGGACGCACACCTCAATCCGAAATACAGCATTCTTAAATAAGATAGTTCGAATACTATACGAAAATGGTAATGATAGGACACGAAAAAGATGTGCAAGTCTGCTCAAATCATGTAAGAATTAGCTTTAGATCTAGTCCAAGAGGCTAGGTGGCCAAATAAAATAACGGAATCAACACTTAAAAGGAACAATCCTCAAGCGGAAATATGGCCGGTCATTGTAATCTGGTTGATTCCCATAGTGTTCCTGCTGCATTCACCGTCATAGGAGATAGATTTATTTCCAATTGTCACTAAAAGTCCTTATTCATTGGGGAATAAAATCGTTAACACCTTAAGTTCAAAGTAATCTTGATACCGCATAAGGAATCAAGGAAGACGAGATATGGGAAACAACGATATAATCCACAAATAGAAATAATTTCTTTTCATAGTCCTCAAAAGACTTATCGAAGGAAGATCTCATCCAATATTCCTAAAACCTCAAAACTTGTCGACTCATCCTTGGGTCAAGTTTTCTTTTACGATCTCAAGTCAACTACCTTAATAACCCAAAGAGTTTCTGGCAATCCCAACTACCCAAGTAAATCAAAACATGCTTATAACTCAAAATTAACACCACCAAATTCGAAACATTTGTCGTGCCTAAAAATGTAGCACTGCATACTCGCAAGTACATAAATTTCAGTGTCAAGAAATTTGTGCCAACTACTAGCTCAAATGACGCAAGGTATCGACATCACAAACCATTTCGTTGGAATAGTAGCATTCGTAACCTCTTCATATAACTCGTATGGTGAAGATCCAACCCATTCACCAACAACGTTATGATAATACATTGACCCACACTTAATACATTTTCAATTCATACACGCGTTTATGGAAAAGTCCAACTACTATTAACACACCACAAGATAGTCACTGTTAACCAACAAGTCCCAAAACCAAAACAATACTTTCTTTCTCCTTCTTTGCTTGTTTGTGTTTAGATCAATGTCGTTCACTTAAAGGTCCCACAGTTGTCAAGTGTGTCATAAGATAACATAGATTTCACCGATACATTCCTAATCATGTAGCTTCTTTGGCTGCCACGAGGCAACACCCTTCAGGTACCACTTACCCTTTCATGCTCAAATTCTAATACAACGGCTGCTACCAAGTACTTAAATATGGTCAACACTTCTTACTTGATTCAAACTCAACACTCACAGGCTCAATTGTCTTTTATTGACATGAGGATAAGGTAGCTGAAGATCCACTCTTCAAACAACATTTATTCACCATTTCATGCTCAAATTCTAGTACAACGGTTGCTACCAAGTACCTAAATATGGTCTACACTTCTTACTTGATTCAAACTCAACACTCACAGGCTCAATTGTCTTTTATTGACATGAGGATAAGGTAGCTGAAGATCCACTCTTCAAACAACATTTATTCCCATTTCATGCTCAAATTCTAGTACAACGGTTGCTACCAAGTACCTAAATATGGTCAACACTTCTTACTTGATTCAAACTGAACACTCACAGGCTCAATTGTCTTTTACTGACATGAGGATAAGGTAGCTGAAGATCCACTCTTCAAACAACATTTATTCACCATTTCATGCTCAAATTCTAGTACAACGGTTGCTACCAAGTACCTAAATATGGTCAACACTTCTTACTTGATTCAAACTGAACACTCACAGGCTCAATTGTCTTTTACTGACATGAGGATAAGGTAGCTGAAGATCCACTCTTCAAACAACATTTATTCACCATTTCATGCTCAAATTCTAGTACAACGGTTGCTACCAAGTACCTAAATATGGTCAACACTTCTTACTTGATTCAAACTCAACACTCCCAAGCTCAATTGTCTTTTTCTGACCTGAGGATATGGTAGCTGAAGATCCACTCTTCAAACAACATTTATTCAATAAGATTTCAGCTACAATAACAATTTCATTGACCATACAACGTGAACCACTATTACTATTAGTCCCACTTCAATAACAATCCAGATTTTGAAATAATTTTAGCAGCCAAATATAGCCCAAAGCTACGGTCGCTCGACTCAGACACTCAAGCACGAAATCAAATTTCGGTCTCACATCTTAAATCCTGCCCTAACAATCTTGTTGCCATTCAGGAAGAGATAACCACAACATTCCCTGGAATCACATTTCATAGCACAGCTTGAATATGTAGAGTAGTCTTACTCTACCATCACCAAGGAAAGATGCAAGATATGTAAACAATTCAATAAGAAGTGAAATCCCTATGAGACAGGCGTATAAGAGGTATAACACCTAAAGGAACACCAACTTGGCATGTATCTTACACCAATGATGAGTACATCAGCAACGAAGAGTAAACGATGGGGAACCGCTGCAGTCGGGCCATAACTCGAGGGGTACTGAGTAACATCAAGCATATAAGGTAATAGGATAGAAACAATTCTACAGAATCTAACAACCTAATGCTTTGATACCAAATTGATAGGACCCGCCCTGAATTTCACCCTGAAATCTGAAGTGGCTTTGCGGGGCCACCTTAGAAGAAATTCTACCATAAATTAGGAGGAACTTCCCCTAAAAATGGACTACCCAAAACCTGTAGAAAGACATTTATACTTCTAAACCATCCATTCTTATTCTCCTGGAGCCACCATGCTCCCCAAATCTCAACATCTCCCATTTCACAAGTACAAGTCTTAACTTAAAAACATTCGTACCACAGGTTACCAGAGCAATTCTAATATAAAAGGTAAACAAGGAAAACATGGATAAAATGGATAAACGGGAGCTGTGCTGTTGGCTATACCTCAACTCCCCGACCTCAACTAATCTAGCCTGCAAACTGGGCATTTGAAACCGAAGGGTCTAGGGGAAAGTAATTGAAAAACGCGTTAGTGTGAGTGGATAAAAATAAATAATCAAGATCATTTAAATGAAGTAAACATAAATACTTTCCCACGTATTTAAACTTAAAAAACCTCGACGCATGCAACGTTTAAAAAAAAAGTATTTCTTTAAACTGAAAAACTCGTGAAAAACATACTAGCCCCTCTGGTCAAGAGAAATCAGACTAGCCCCACAAGTCAGTAATAATATCATACAAGGAAAAAATTATCACCATAAGGGTAAACGAGCCCCTTAGGCTTTACCCTCGACTGCCACTCACACATAGATTGTGTGAGGAGGAGAACTAATAACCTCGACTACCACTCACGTGAGGAGAATAAATCACCTCGATTGCCACTCACAAACACAAAGTAAATGAGGATGAGACACTATAGAACGACCCCAGTATGGTAAATAAAACAATCGAAATCCAATGAATTTATAAATCCATAAATCTTCCACAATTTCTCACGAGAAAAATAAGTATATTCCAATGATGTGGCCCCGCACGCAAAAATATTCTCAAATTCATAACAAATAGGCTAGAGGTAATCGATAACTATAATTCCAGTGAAAATCTCATCGCCGATAATATCTCAGAATCTCAAAAACGACCAATAAAACTATAATATTAAATTCCGTAAATCACTTCAGAAAATAATTCGTCGAACATCATATAAATCATAATTTCAAATAGTAATCATATATCGGAGATAAACATTGAAAGCACAACGTCCAAAAATAGTATCATGAATCCATTTCCCAAATCAAAATCGATATAAATCATAATTAATCTCCGAAAATCAATTTATATTACCGAAAACAATTCATAAATCCAAATCCGAGCATAACAATTTCATATCCGAAATTCATATAGAAAACAATGCCAAAATTATAATCCAAAGCAAAATATTATGCTCGATAAGTAAATAAATAAATCAATCATCATTTCGGGAAAATAATTGCATGCATCATTATTTATAACAAAAGTCCACTCATAATACTATATAGGTGACCACGCATATGGGTTTCTCTATCAAGCGGTAACTCGGTATAACGACCTGTACACAATTATATTCCGTGAATAACAATTTGGCAATTAAATACGATTCAAAAATCAGTCCCCTTAAGTCAACATCTTCATTTTCTTCTCCGATCCAACCCAAACTTTACCACTAACACCATTTCATTACTTTACAAGTTCTAGGGCAGATTCGAGAGAAATCTGACGGTCGGATTCTCGTAAATCGTTAATCGAAATTCTAAATCTTCGGAAATTAAAAATCGATTTAAAACTTCTCCAATCTTCACTAAATTCACATATATAAGCTACAAATAAAATATAAGATTTAACTAGCTAAAAACCGCCCCAAATTTCACTCTGAAATCCTGTAATAACCGTAAATTTCGGTTTTAGTTCGTGTAATTGTGTGAAATTATTAATGTACCTTGCACGAATTTTAGACTCAAAGTATCTCATTTTTAGAATTATCGAAGTTCTGAAACTTTATGTTTTAACAAAAAGCTCGAAATGTTCAATTTGAGAAATTGACTTTTTATACTTACAGAATTTGGGAAAACTTCCTTCATGAAAGTTGTAGAGCTCGTCGATACAAGTCTGTGCATATGCGGAACATAAAGATCAAATTTTTTATGAATTAGTTATGGCATTTACAAGAAATTTCCATTATGGGTATATATATTTTCGGAAAATTTCTGAAAATAGGGTTTCTATTTTCGGAAGCCGCAAACTGGTTCTCTCTCTCTCGTCCGAAAACCACCGAAACAGAGCACGGCTTCACCTAGCTCTCTGTCCCTCCTCCGTCCACCACAAGACCCCAGACGACTTCCCTCGTGCTCGCCTCGACCTTACGCAACTGACAGAGGGAGCCTTGCTCAGCGACACGGCCAGCAGCGGCGACGGGAAGCTCCGACCGGTTTAAGCTCGATTTTGGTTCGATCTCGATATCTCGAGCTACAGATCATCATTCTTCTTGATTCTTGGTCCATTAGACTCGTATCAAGTTGTTGAACAAGCACCAAGAAGGACCGGACCCTGGTAGATCGATTTCACATTCGTCGGAGCTCACCTCGATTTTGATCGAAAACCACCTTCAAATCCGGATATCTCGAGTTTCAGACGACCATTTCTTGTGATTCTTAGCTTGGTGAACTCGCCTTGAGTTCCTGAAGAAGTCTCAAGAAGGGATCGAGTCGAGTTGTGGAAGTTTTTACGTCGACCCGAGCAACCTCCGGTTTCTGGAAATTTTTCGGCCACCACGACTGTTTTGGTAAATTCCGATCTCTTCCCATTATTTTCTGATCTTGTGCTAGTTATGAAAGTTGCTCAAAATGATGAAACGAATGGGAGTAGCCCGGCCCTGACACCATTGGTGGTGGTCGGCGCTGGCTCTGCCACTAATTCCGGCAGCCGTTCAGGCCACCTCCGGGGGTCAAAAATATAGTTTTTGTACATTTTAAGATTCTACATTTCAATACGATCATTTTGACATATTATACGCATTTTTTGGATATCGTATGATTTAGTTATGAATTTTTAGATTTCGATCGTTAGATTTGTGATATGTGAAGTTAGGACCGTCCGATGGACTTGTAGTTTTGATATGATGATCATATGACTGTCCCAGTGGCTTTGTGTGGTCATAGGTGAAGATCCGACCGTTGGGTCTTCGTATAAATGCAAAACAGTGATTAGGGATGCGATTTGTGAGAATCCTTCCGTCGGGATTTTTCGTATAATTTAGAATCCGACCGTTTGATGGTAGTTTAGGTATGTTTTGGAATTATTGGCTAAATTCAAGTCACATTTGATTAGGTGATTGACGTATTGTATTTGGGTGAGTTGTCTCGGTGTGGATTTGTATTTTAATTGAAGACGCAGAGGGAGTTTCTAGGTGAGTAAAACTCACGTGGTTCATATTACGAACCGAGTGCCTTAATTTATTTATTTTGTCCTAATTGTGTGAAAAATATTTATGGATTAAATATTTGTTTTTAAAATCACATGGACTTGATCAACTACGGTCCATAGGTAGGTAAAATGAATTTTAATTATACAAATGAATTTCACGATTTTCTTGTGTGAACTATAGATGGTATTAGTGGTCATCCCTGAGTGGATGATTACGTGTGTATATATATATATATATATATATATATATATATATATATATTTAAGTGGAATATATATATATATATATATATATTGGTTGGTGTGTTGTTGAGTGATGATATGATTGAGATGAAATGATGATTTGGATTATATTTCAAATGCTTAAATTTCATAATAATATTGTGTATCTTGGATGGGTTGATTTCATTGTTTGAAGACATATTGTTGTGCTCATTTATGGATTTATGGTCAATGTAGTGACTGGTATGGGGGAATCGGACGCTCTAATCCTAGGTGTATGATGGGATACGATTGGTTGAGTGAGTTGGATGCCACAAACCTTGTCGGGTAATGAGGCTAGATTAAGTACGTGTATCGGGCGTTCTATTTATGTATATATGTATATATATTGATGAAATACGATAAAGATAAATATATCGGATGTCATAACCTGGGCCAGGTGACGGGCTACGATTCAGTTACAGCTCTAGTCTGTCAAAACCGTATTTTTATAAATACGATTTCGGGGTTTTGAGAAGAAAGATGTGAGTTTAGGTTTTGTGTTGATTTGTTGATTTGATGACTGATTGTGAGATTGTTGGTTCTTTATGGACATAGAAAGTGTTGGGTGTTGTCTTGGGTGAAAATAATTATGAATTGATTAAATAACTATTCTTTCTTTTACTCATACGAGCTTTCAAAAGCTTATCGGGTTTTATGTTGTTGCAATCCCGGTACACTATTCAAATGGTGTAGTGGATATTCCTGCAGGTCAAGATAACTAGGGAGGCGACCATGCTGTTTAGGAGTTACAGTATTTATTTTTTCTTCATTTGAGTTGTGAGGTTTGTTATGCTCATATAGAGCTTTACAATTAATTTTTGAGTGAATTGTAATAATTAACCGAGACTAAATTCGAGATTTGAGATTAAATTGTGTGGTGAGGTAATTAAGAAAAAAGAAATTTTCAGGACGATTATTAAATTGTGTGATGAGGTAATTAAGAAAAAAGAAATTTTAAGGATGATTATTTTGAGTTGTGGTAATTTATGTTTCGGATTTTGAATTTTTATTCTAAAATTCGGGGTGTGACAGTTTGATATCAGAGCGTTAGGTACATATTTGGTGATATGTCAATACTTTCCGAGTGATGGCCGTCTGCAGCGGATCCCCATTGTGTGCTCTTCGGTATTGACAAAGTCATTAGGTATCTGAGAGTGTTAGGTTGGTTAGGAATGTTAGCATGTCATAAGAACTTTAGGCGTTGTCTTGTATGCTTAGTTACTTGGTTAATATGGACTTGCATTTGACTTATACCATGTTTAAGTGTTATGCGTGTATTAACCAAGTATGCCCTGCTTATTAGGTAATTGAGATTGAAGGGAACGAAGCTAGAGGTCGAGGTAGAGGCAAACCTCGTGGTAGGGGTAGAGGCTGAGGTTGGGGTAGGGCCCCTCCAGTTGATGATGCATATGAGGTGGAGGTAGAGGCACCTTATGATGATCAGCATATTCCGCCCGTGGGTATGGTTGATGATCTTTCTTGCTTGTTAGTGCTAGCGAAGGAAATTATCCACTTGGGAGCAACCAAGTTTGGGGGAGGCACTGATCATATGGTTGCAGATCGATGGATTGAGGATTTATAGACCTACTTTGATATGTTTGACTGCAATGAGATTGATAAGAGGAAGCTAGCCGCTTTCATGCTGAAGGATGAGGCTAGAGTGTGGTGGAACGTCACACAGAGGAGTATTGAGGTATCCCCCTTGACAAGGGATGGCTTTAAGAGGCTGTTCAGAGAGAAGTACGATGCGGAGTTCTCCAGGCTGTACAAGTATGTGAAGCAGATGGATGACGAAGACTTGGCTAAGACGTTTCAACGAGGGTTGAGCCATTCGATTGAGCGTGATGTGGCCATCTTAGAGCTGAAGACGAAGAGAGAAATCTTGGCTAAGGCACAGATCATTGAGCAGTAGAACCTGATTTATAGAGAGAAAGAGTCAGCTAAGAGAGACTTCCAGGGCAAAGGAAAGGCAATGGCAGGAAGCAGTAGGTCCAGAGACTTCAGGGGCGGTTTCTGGAAGAAACAGAAGACTCAGTTCCAGCATCACGCCCCAGCTAGGGCAGCAGTAGCTCCTCCCATTCAGGCTATGCCTATTTGACCGATAGCACCAGTAGCTCCGGTGAAGTGCTATAACTGTGGCGATCTGGGCCACATCTCTCGTGCGTGCACGAAACCACGGGGTAGGGTATGCTACAGCTATGGACAGACAAGGCACCAGGCCAGGGATTGTACCCGAAATCAGGGTAGAGTGCAGGGAAACCAGCAGAGGCAACTACCACCTACACCTGCTAGAGTCTTTGTCATTGGTCAGGCAGGTACGGAGGTGGAAGGTACTCTATCTGTTTATCACTATCTTGCTAGAGTACTGTTTGATACATGAGCCTCAGACTCCTTCATATCTAGTTCGGTTGTGGATGTGTTGGGTTTGATTGCTATGCCTCTTACTAGGTCATTATGTGTTACATCACCTCTCGGTGTGTCTCTTGAGCTTATCATGTTTTGTGATGATTGCCCTATTGGGATTGGTGGCAAAGAGTCCTCTGCATCCTTGATTGTGATTCCGAATCACACATATGATGTGATTTTGGGTATGGATTGGTTGAGCCCGAACCATGCTATGATTGATTATTTTAGAATGATTGTGTCATTTCATGTCCCTGGACAACCAATGTTTCATTACCGTTGTCTGAAATCTGACATTGCCATGAGGGCGAGGATTTTGGCCTATATTGAATCAGGGAGTAGTACTTCAAATATTACAGGGATTCCTGTAGTTTCAGTGTATGCTGACGTTTCAGGAGATACTTGGGTTACCTCCGATAAGGGTAATGGACTTCTCCATTGATATGATACCAGGTACTTCACCTGTATCGAAGGCACCTTATCGAATGACACCAGCTGAACTTCAGGAGTTGAAGGTTCATATTGAGGGATTACTTACGCAAGGGTTCATTCAAACTAGTGTATCTCCTTGGGGCGCACCAGTGTTGTTTGTGAAGAAGAAGGATAATTCACTTCGATTATGTGTGGATTATCGACAGCTGAACAAGGTGACCATCAAGAACAAGTACCCGTTACCCAGGATTGATGACTTGTTTGTTCAGCTCAAGGAGGCTACTGTGTTCTCAAAGATTGGTTTGAGATCTGGGTATCACCAGTTAAGGATGAGGGATGAGGATATCCCAAAGACGGCGTTCAGGACCAGGTATAGACATTTTCAGTTCCTTGTTATGCCTTTTGGTCTCACTAATGCACCTGCAACATTCATGGACTTGATGAACCTCACGTTTAGTCCTTACTTGGATTAGTTTGTGGTAGTGTTCATTGACGACATCTTGATTTGTTCAAGGTCGTCAGATGAGCATGAGAAGCATTTGCGAATTGTGCTACAGACGTTGAGAGGGAAGAAATTATTTGCCAAGTTTGAGAAGTGCGATTTCTGGCAGAGTGAAGTCAAGTTCCTTGGTCATGTGGTCTCAAATGATGGAGTTTCTGTGCATCCTTCGAAGGTTGAAGCAGTGATGAGTTGGAGTCGCCCTACTACAGTTACAGAAATCCGTAGCTTCCTTGGATTGGCAGGGTATTACAGGCGTTTCATTGAAGGGTTTTCTGGTATTGCTTCTGCTTTAACCAAATTGACAAGAAAAGACACTTAATTCGTGTGGTCGGATGAGTGTGAGAAGGCTTTCAATGAGCTGAAGACTAGATTGACTACAGCTCCGGTGTTGACTATTCCTACAAGTGGTGGTGGGTTAGTCATTTACAGCGATGCATCTCATCAGGGTTTGGTGTGTGTGTTGATGCAGAATGGTGGTGTGGTTGCCTATGGTTCTAGACAACTGTAGGTTCATGAGCGGAACTACCCCACTCATGATCTAGAGTTAGCCACAATGGTATTTGCTTTGAAGATTTGGAGGCACTACCTTTATGGTGAGAAATTCGAGCTATTTTCGGATCATAAGAGTTTGAAATACCTGTTCTCCCAAAAGGAGTTGAACATGAGACAGAGGAGATGGATGAAGCTCATCGAAAGGAGTTGAACATTAGACTCGTATCAAGTTGCTGAACAAGCACCAATAAGGACTGGACCTGGGTAGATCGATTTCACGTTTGTCGGAGCTCACCTTGATTTAGATCGAAAACCACCTTCAAATCCAAATATCTTGAGTTTCAGACAACCATTTCTTATGATTCTTAGCTTGGTGAACTCGCCTTGAGTTCCTAAAGAAGTCTCAAGAAGGGAACGAGTCGAGTTGTGGAAGTTTTTAGGTCGAACGGAGCAACCATTGGTTTCTGGAAATTTTCCGGCCACCACGAATTTTTTGGTAAATTCCGATCTCTTCCCATAATTTTCTGATCTTGTGCTAGTTATGAAAGTTGCTCAAAATGATGAAACGAATGGGAGTAGCCCGGCCCCGACACCATTGGTGGTGGTCTTCGGTGGCTCTGCCACTAACTCCGGTGGCCATTTCTGGCCACCTCCGGGGGTCAAAAATATAGTTTTTGTACATTTTAAGATTTTACATTTCAGTACGATCATTTCGGCATATTATAAGCATTTTTCGGATATCGTATGATTTAGTTATGAATTTTTAGATTTCAATCAATTTCGATCATTAGATTTGTGATATGTGAAGTTAGGACCGTCCGATGGACTTGTAGTTTGGATATGATGATCATATGACTGTCCCAGTGGCTTTGTATGATCATGGGTGAAGATCCGATCGTTGGATCTTCGTATAAATGTAAAACAGTGATTAGGGAGGCGATTCGTGAGAATCCGTCCGTCGGATTTTTCGTATAATTTAGAATCCGACCATTTGATGGTTGTTTAAGTATGTTTTGGAATTATTGGAGAAATTCAAGTCACATTTGATTATGTGATTGACGGGTTGTACTTGGGTGAGCTGTTTCGGTGTGGATTTGTATTTTAATTGAAGAGACAGAGGGAGTTTCCAGGTGAGTAAAACTCACGTAGTTCATATTACGAATCGAGTGCCTTAATTTATTTTTTTTTGTCCTAATTGTGTGAAAAATATTTATGGATTAAAAGTTTCTTTTTAAAATCACATGGACTTGATCAACTACGGTCCATAGGTAAGTAAAATAAATTTTAATTATACAAATGAATTTCACGATTTTCTTGTGTGAACTATAGATGGTATTAGTGGTCATCCATGAGTGGATGATTACGTATATATATAATTAATGTCTCAAAAACCAAAGTCATGTTACCGAAAGCAATTCAAAAATCTGAATCCTAGCATAACAATTTCATATTCGAAATCGATACGGAAACAATGCCAAAATTATGATCCAAAGCAAAATATCATGCTCGATAAGACACATGATGAATAAATAAAGATTACTCATCATTTCTGAAAATAATTGCATGCATCAAGATTTAAAACAAAATTACACTCACAGTATTCGGCTAATCTTGTCATCGATCGGTATTCTCCTCGTATGGAGACTCGTCTCGTCCTGTACGAATAACACTCATAAAAAAACAATATAATTATAGGACTAGAATTTTAATTTACGATAATTAGGTATTGAAATTCTAAATATCTCCTTAAACCCAACTCCTTCAATCCACCTCGGATTCCAACCAAACTACACCAATAAAGTCGATTCATCAATTTATAAATTCTAGGCAAAATTCGATAACCGAAACTTTGAACTTTTTGAAAATTCTTAATCTATTTACAACTTCTCCAATCTTCACAAAAATCACAATTACAACTTCTATACTTAAATACCATTTAATTATCTAAAATTACAAACCAAAACTCCGCTCTACGCATTACCTTGAAGAGCTCCAATTTGGCAGGTGAACACAAGCCTAGAAATTTCCAAACCCAAGTTTCGAAATTTCTTTGGTTCACTCTCCACACCGCGAATTGAAGCTAGAAGCTTGAGGAGAAATGATCCATAGCTCGAGGAGCTTCTACTATACCTGCTTTTGTGGCCGGAATTGGAAGAAATCGCCAAAAACTCCAATTTGCTAGAGTACCTTCTCGGCTCAAATTCTCTCTTCTCTGACCAAAACACGACGACCCACGACCACATGCGTGTAAGGGGGGAGGAGACGAGTCGACTTCCAGTGGGACTTGCTGTTTTATGGCCAAACGACAGCAAATCAAAGGGGAGAAGGAGAGAGGTCGATGAGGGGGAGAGAGAGGAAGAGAGAGAAAGTCGCAAAAGGTTTGGGGGGGAGGGGGGGGGGGCGAGGTTGTCGTAAATGGAAACCTACCACAATAACTTTCTATACATATAGAAAGTTACCATGAACAATAATTTTCACATTTTAAGCTATAACTTTCACATACAAACTCCGATTTAAGCGTACTATATGTCCACGGATTCGGTTTAACGTCCTCTACAACTTCCATAAAGGAAATTTTCTCAAATTGTTAACCCATAAAAAGTCAACTTCTAGCACCCCCCTAAAAAATAAAAACTGAAACCGAGAACGATAATGTATAGTAATTCACTTATACACAGTAAAAGGGTAAATTAGATACGTGGCGTAACACAACTACTCAACAAGCCCAACACATTTCTCAACTACAACAAATTCCAATTTTACCTTGAAGTGCTCGAGATTGGCCGGTAAAAATTTTCCAGAAATTTTCAAACCCTAGTATCAGGTTTTCCTTGATTCTTCCTCTACACTGCAAATTAGAGCTAGAAGCTTGAGGGAAAGTGTTCCATGGCTTGAGGCGCTCTTGTTGGACTCAGTTTGGCGGCCGGAGAAGAACTGCTACAGTGATCAAAATTGGCTTCGATCTGCAGTTTTCCGGCCAAATTGCCGTAAACCACCACTATAGGCTTGTGTGGGGGAAGAGGCGGTCCTAAAATGACCGGTGGCACGCCGTCATGTGGATTGAATAGGAAGATATGTCGGAAAAACCAAGAAAAAGGAAACCGAAGAGAGAGAGAGAGTAGGTTTCTATAAATGAAAACCTACCACAGTAACTTTTCATTTATATAGAAACTTATCATGAACAATAATTTTGCAAATTTCATCCATAACTTTTGCATACGAACTCCGATTTTTACGTACCACATATGCACGAAATCGGTTTAACGTCCTCTACGACTTTTCAGAAGAAAATTTTCTCAAATTTTGACCCGAACAAAGACTTCAACATTTAGGGCCATTAAAAGTATCGAAACAAAGTAAAAAAGTGAAAGTAATTGCGGTTTACCGTCTATGTAACACCCCGAATTTTAGAATAACAATTCCAAATCCGTAACATGAAAATACTACAACTCAAAATAATCAACTTGAAAATTTCTTTCCTTAACATACTCACCACACGAAATAAAATAAAACCGAATTTAGTCTCGGTTAATTATTACAACTCAAATCCAAAATATAATGTAAAGCTCTAAATGAGCATACACACACCTCACAACTAAATAAATAACAAAACTGTTGTAACACCTAAGCAGCTCGGTCACCTCCCTGGTTATCCTGACCTGCAGGAATATCCGCTACACCATTGAATAGTGTACCGGGATTGCAACAACACAAAACCCGGTAAGCTTATGAAAGCTTGTATGAGTAAAAGAAGGAACTGTTACTTAATTTAATCTCATTTATTCCCACACACCGCAACACTCAATAATTTCCACATATGCAGATAATAACAATCTCAATCAACACCAATTCAATATATCAAGACAACCCCACTCACAACTTTCCCCACAACTCTCTTCATCGTATTTATAAAAATACGATACTTGACAGACTAGAGCTCTAACTGAATCGTAGCCCGTCACCTGGCCTAGGTTATGGCATCCGACATATTAATCAATTATTGTATTTCATCAATATGTATACCTATATACATATTTAGAACGTCCAATAATTCCACATACTCAACCAATCGTATCCCATCATCCACACTAGGATTAGAGCGTCCGATTATCCACACCGGTCATTACGTTGACCCTAAACCCATAAATGAACCCGACATATAATATCACTTACTGAAATCAACCCAACTAAGATACATCATATTATTATGGAATTACACAATTGTAATATAATCAACTCATCAATTCTACTCAATCATATCATCACACAACAATCCACTCATCAATATATATTTTCCACGTAAATATATATATATACGTAATCATCCACTCAGGAATGACCACTAATACCATCTATAGTTCACACAAGAAAATTATGAAATTCATTTGTATAGTTAAAATTCATTTTACTTACCTATGGACCGTGTGATTCAAGTCCATGAAATTTTAAAACAAATATTTAATCCGCAAATATTTTTCACACAATTACCAAAAATAAATAAATTAAAATGCTCGGTTCGTAATATGAACCACGTGAGTTTTACTTACCTCGAAACTCCTGCTGCGTCTTCAATATAATTATAACTCACAATAATCCAAATGCTCGTCAACTCAAGCCGTCAAGTACCTAATCAAGTACGGTCTTACTTAGCAACGAAGCATGAAATAAACCTAAATGATGATCCAACGGTCGGATTTCAAAATAACGACAATCCAACGGTCGGATCCTAAAATAAAGACAATCCGACGGGCGGATTGAATTTAAATGATAATCCAACGGTTAGATCCTCACGGATTGCCCTTGGAAACATCCTATCAAAATTATACAAAAATCCGATGAACGGAACTTCACTAATTGCCTCCCGAATCACTATTTTATAATTATACGAAGATCCAACAGTCGGATCTTCGCCCGTGACCACACAAGGTCATCGGGACAGTCATATGAACATCATATTAAAATTTGAAGTAAAACCGATGGTCTGATCTTTGTAAATCTCAAACCGAAGGTAAATTGTAAAACCGTAAATAGTAACGTCAAAACAGAAATTGACTATTTATCAACTTTTTCTAACATGACCAAGTTATATCTCAAAACGCTCGTATGGATGCAGAGATCATCGTCCAGATAATAAAAACTCAAAATGTGGTCCGACGCGCCGCCACAAGCGGCGGTCAGACGGTGGTCAACGCGGCGGTCAACGCCGGTCAACCACCTCCGATGCAAAAGTCGTCAACTACAAACTTCTTCAAAATGAAATTTTGAACAACTTTAATACCTGACTTTTTCGGAGATGAGGTCTGGATCGTCCTAGATCGGGCTTTGAAGTTGGATTAATCTCGGCCCTCTGATCAGTCTCCAGATCGAATCAGGGACGTCGAAATCTTCAACTCTTGATGTACCACTCTACACTCAAAATCGTGATGCAAGCCATATATGGGGATAATCAGAAGGAAGAGCACGTCACGAAAATGGGGAGGATCGGCCCGTGCACCGCAGGAAAAATGGTTTTCCGGCCGGGTCGGGTTTGAGCTTCGGATAGAGGCTTCGATCCAGGCCTAGGAGCGGCGGCTGGGTGTGGCGACGGGGGGGATCGACCGGGCGTGAGGCGGCGAAGCGGACGGGGGCCGGGTCCGGCGGCGGCGCGGCCGGGAAGACCGACTTCCAGTAGGGTCGGGTCGGCGGGTCTGCAGGCACAGTGACCAGGCCGAGAGAGAGACGGGGGGCTGATGTGCAAAAATAGGATTTTTTCGTCCTTCACAATAAACTCAGATTTTTTCACTATTTATAGAAAAATTTAGATTTTCAAATATTCATAACTTATTCGTACGAACTCCAAATAATACGTTCCACATATGCACGGACTCGTATCGACGAGCTCTACAACTTTCATGAAGGAAGTTTTCCCAAATTTTGAACGTATAAAAAGTCGATTTTCACGACCCCCTAAATAACGTTCGTTTTCGAAAATAAAATCATTCGGAACCAATTTTCTCAACCCACGACAATCCAAATAATCCCAAATATCACAATTCAATTAATATAACAATTATTGAATTACATAAATTTATTGTATGAAAATCTGGGTCTTCACAGTCTACAAATGACTAGTAAACCGGTAAATTGAGATACGGGATGTAACGACAAAATATTATTTTTTATTTATATATTATTTTTTTTAAAATATAAAATATAAAATATTAAGAATACTTTGGAAATTCAGTATTTTAATTACCTTAGTTTATTGTTCTAGGGGATATTTTGATAATGTAGTTCAGCTTTTTGCGATATTCTTCATATTGTTTTAATATTTTATTAATGTTTTATGAAGTATCATGACAAAAATATTACTATTTAAAATTAACAAATATTCGTAATTATAAACGGATCTGATTAGCGAATTGAGTATCCGTTAATTAGGAGATACGGATTTGAATTGATCTATTAACGATCCGCCTGGTTAACGGAGCGGGTTGGGTTGAAATTTTTTATTACTAAATGGATTTGGATTTAGATCAATCTGCTCCAAATCCGGTCCATTTACAGGTCTACACATGATGTATTTTCCAAGTGCTCACCACTAATATAACAAACAAGAAAAGGTTGTTGGTATATGTAAACAAGACACCAATATTAAGTTAGGAAAATTCTTCTATGCACCGGCGGTTTAAGTGAACTAGTACATCCAGTATATATATATATATATATATAGACACACACACACACACACACACACACACATATACATATAGAACTTTTCTCAGGTAAGGATATCCTTACCTAAGGTTTAGATACGGATTTAGTGTTTTCACCCACTTTCCGATCACATTTTTACATCTTAACCGTTCAGTTTTTAGAGCCTAATGTATAGATCCCCCTGCAAAATTTCAGCCAATTTGGTGATCGTTAAGGCATCCAAAACTGCAATTTACACGAACGGACCGAATCTGTCGAACCGGAACCGTTCATATTTATAATGGTAAATTACAGTTTTGGATGCCTTAACGATCACCAAATTGGCTGAAAATTTGCAGAGCTGATCTATACATTATGACCTAAAAACTGAACGGTTAAGATGTGAAAATGTGATCGGAAAGTGGGTGAAAACCGGAAATCCGTACCTAAGAAAAACTAAGGACATCCTTAGTGTAGCCGGACTGTATATATATATATATATATATATATGTATATATATGCCCTATATAGGGCTAAATACAAGTTGCTACCTTGTTGTTTGGGACCAAAATCTATTCAGTCCCTGAACTTCTAATTTCATCAAAAACACCCCTGCACTTTCAATTTTGATCTAATAAGTCTAATTTGTTATTTTTCGATAAATTGAGTTATTTAACTTGTTAACATGGCTCATATATGGCCTATGTTTTATAATGTGGTGTTAAGGTGGCATGCATAGTGAATTTAGGAATGAGTCCTACTATTGAAAATGAATAATTTTTCAACAAATAATCAACTGTAACTTGCATCCATAACAAAATATTAACGAATTGGATCTATTAGATCAAAATTGAAAGTGCAGGGGTGTTTTTGATGAAATTTGAAATTTAGGGACTAAATTGATTTTGGACCTAAACCACAGGGTAGTAACCAGTATTTAGTCTATATATATGTATGTATATATATGTATAAGTATGTATATATATAAGTATATATATATGTATGTGTATATATATATATATGTATAAGTATGTATATAACTTTGCTCAGGTGCGGATATCCGCACCTAAGAAAAAAGGTACTGATTTTCAGTCTTGACAGACTTTTCGATCATATTTTCACATCTTAACCGTTCAGTTTTTAGGTCCTAATGTATAGATCACCTCTGCAAAATTTCATCCAAATTGGTTATCATTAAGACATCCAAAACTGCAATTTACACGAACGAAACGAATCTGCCGAACCGGAACCGTTCGTGTACATTGTTGTCAATTGCAGTTTTGGATGCCTTAGCAATCACCAATTTGGCTGAAATTTTACAGAGGTGATCTATATATTAGGACCTAAATACTCAACGGTTAAGATGTGAAAATATGATCGAAAAGTGGGTCAAAACCTAAAATCCATACCTAAGAAAAACTGCGAACGTCCAAGTGGAGAAGCGCTGAGTATGTATATATATATATATATATATATATATATATATATGTATATATATGTATATATATATATATCGCTACACATGCCATTCACCACACGTCACCACATAGGCCAATCACATCTAAAATCACACAATTAAGACGGTCACACTAGACCTATGGTACCTCAACAAAACACAATTTTACAATCACAACTCGATACACAATTGTGCACACATAACTCAAAACACACTATCATAATCTCAACTCAATACTCAATAAAACGATTTCACAATTGCACTCTTTACAATTGTCGTTTCCACAACTCAAAACACTTCCAAAACAATATCAAAATCATTTTCAAACTATTGTCTTCACACCCAAAAATAAAATCACCAAATCGTACATACTTCTTTCAAAACTCAAGCCAACAATACCGTCATTTCTTTTCCAAAATCATTTATTTTCCTCAAAATCACTTCACAACACAATAGTGAACAAAACACACAATTCCACCAAGATATATATATATATATATATATATATATATATTTCATGTAAATACACACACAAGTAGTCATCCATTTAGGGATGCCACTAATACTAATTATAGTTCAAAAATTACATAACTCGAAAATCATTTTATAACAAACATTCATTTTAACTTACCCATGAACCATTGACGATCTAGTTCATATATTTCAAAACAAATATTTATTTGCGATAATTATGATTTCATAGCTAACAATTAATTCTAATAAAACAATAACATCTAATTCATCACACAAAACAACTTGAGATTTACTCACCTCGAAATCTCACTGCGTCTTCACATGCTACACAAGATAAAGCACACAACCATCAAACTCCACTCAGAACGACTTCATCAAGCACCTAATCACGTCAAGGTCACACGCAATACAACACAAAGTACAAAAATGTTTAAAGTTTGAATCACGTGAACTAAAAACCGAAGACAACGTCAATCGAGATGAATCTTCACCGGAGACACCACAAGGTCTCTGAAACACTCATAGGATCTTATAGCCCAAACTAAATGACAATCCAAAGGTCGGATCCTTATAGATCGAAAACTGAATGAACATAAACCGAATATAATCTAACTCGTCCAAAAAATTGAGCAATCACAAAACTAAACGTACCAACACTAGGGGTCATCATTTGGCCCTTAGGCTCTAAACCCGCACAGCCCGTAGGGCCGAAGCCCGACCCGACCCTTGCATTAGGGCGGGCCGGTCCGACCCTTTTAAAATAGGATAGGGTATGAGCCATGAGAATGAAACCCGGCCCGACCCGACCCTGCCTGGCCCTTTAGGCCCGCCCGAATAAGCTCTAATAATTTTCTATTTTTTAATTATGTTTCTCTTTTTTCTATAATATGCAATTTATCTCTTTCTTTGTAATTGATTTCTTAAGCTTCGTTGATCCAACAAATGGTGGTCCTGATCCAACAACGATCAGGACCACCATTTGTTGATCGCGGCTGCACAGAAAACCTCTAGATAGATAGAACCACACCGCACCGCCGCAACCACCATTCCACCTTCAGAGAGTTGACCCTGACACGAGAGAGCAAATTGGAGCACGCTCGATCCACCCATAATCTCCCCACCTTACTGGCCTCCCAAAGCCTCTATTCTCTTGGAGGATGGATTCAAAGATGGTCCGATGTGATGACGACCGCTGTAAATTCAAAACAATCTGATTTGGAATTTCCTTAAACTAAATGGAATGAATTTAGATTTTGGTGTAATTACTACTAATTAAGATCCAAGGCCAACTCTTTTTAATTATATTTAATCAATATATATATTATTTATTTGAGTACCAAAGTCTTTTTAGTTTATTCAGGGCGAGTCAACTCCAAATACCAAATCTTCAAGTTGAAGGTGACTCCTTACTACTCATTAAGATGATCAACCAAGCCTACAAGGTTCCATGGTGAATCTACACTATGTTGGAGGATATCAATCAGCTTTCTGCTCAATTTATCTATATTTCCTTCACTCATGTTTACTGAGAGGCAAATATAGTTGTTGACTATTTTGCTCATCTAGGTCAGACTTTATCTCAAAATAGTATTTGGTGTAGTCAGTTTCCCTCTTCTGTTCATCAATTGTTACACTTTGATCGATGTTTGTATATGATCCCATGGGGGTCTGCTCTTTAATGTATTTAACCTTCAAGAAAAAATTCTTTTTTAGAACCATTCATATTGAAAAAAAAAATTATCATTTGGATTAACAAAAAAATTCATTATAATTGTCTACTTGTTCGGCCCCTCCAAGAATTAATTTTTTGGTTCCACCATTGGATGAAAGTACACTAAAAATGTAGGCAACTACGTTCACAAAATTTTTCGTGGTTGAAATTATAGAGATAAAAAAAAATTGTTGAAAATACTGATTTGATTGTTCAAGGGTAATTTGGTAAAATTAGAGAGGTGTACTTAGTTTTTTAAGTATTCAAAAAAATGAATTAGAGGTTTAACAAGTAGGAAATATCTAAATATCAATTTTGGAGGTGTAATTAGAATCACCCGTAAGCTAATCTTTAATCAATATATTTTTCAATAACAAAAAGAATATGTATATTTAATTTAATCTCTAATTTGCCCCTTATTTAACCCTTTCTAAGGCTCTATTTGGGATTGCTTCGCTTTTAGAAAAATCAGTTTTTATTTGAAATTTTAGATTTTATTGTGTTTGATAAATAAATAAAAAACAGCTTTAACTGAAAATTATAGGTCACTGGTAGCAGATTTTAAAAGCTTTTAGAAGCTGTTGTGTATCAAAACACGCTCTGAAGTTGTTTTATATACAGACATGATTAAAATTTATCAAACATAAAACTGTTTTAATTCACAGCTAATTATTCTCATAACACAACAGCCGTTTTTTTTTTTTTTTTTTTTAATCACAGCCATCCCAAACTAGCCTTAGATATATAAATGAGATTTTTATTTGCTGCTCGATCAAAATAAAGCCCTCTGTCGATAAAAGACGACATGAATTGCTGAGTTTTGTGGAGCAAACAGAAGTGAAACTAGCCGGAACAATGGCGACAGCAGAAGAAGAAGACAACTGGAGTGAGGCAGTGGAAGATCTGGTAACAGCAGGAGACAACGACGCAGCCATAGCTCTTTTGGAATCGGTAATCTCCAATCTCGAAAACAAAGACTCTCCTGAGTTGGCTTCTGCTCTCTGCGACTTGGCCAAGCTCTACTCCTCCAAAGGCTTCTCTCTCAAAGCTGACGACCTTCAGTCTCGCGCTTCCCTCATCAAGCTTCGTCACTCCAACTCTTCTGGGTACTCACTCTTTTTCTTTGATTTCGTGTTTAGTTGTTAATAGTTACGGGAAAGGAAAAAGTCCAGACTTAAGTTTTGATTTGATTTCAGTGTTGCTACAGAGAAGCAGAGCTTGATGCCTGCAAAGCATTCAACAGATGGTACTGTTTCTTTTCATTTTTGTCGTCTGTTTAGTTAACCAAAAAGCTGATCATATATGCATTATCAGAACTCGTTACATTCACTCAAATTGCGATCGTATCTGAATACTTAATGAGCTTTTGTTCCATTTGTCAAGGACATCTTGAGAACACAACGAAATCGCAGGGATGTTCTTCTTGCAATGGGTCTTCGGATGATGGTACCTCTCTTTTCCTTTTGTGTTTTACTTTGTATGAGGGTCAATTGTAATTTTTTATGGCGAATAACTAGTTTTTGATTGTTGTGCCTTTGTGGGAGAGGCAAATTGGAATTGTTTAATCAATTGCATAAATTTGAATTGTTGGAGCTTTACTTAGGCATAGCATTCAATCTAGTTGTTAAGCTTTCAGGGTTTGTTTCTAACTATATTATCTCATTTCCACTCAGCCTCATAGGTTGCAGTGATACTTTGATACTTTATACAACTCGTTTTGGTTGCACAAGACACAAATGAAAAATGTATGAGTTTGCCATATAACTATATAAGAGTATCGGTGATATGTTTAAAATCGTAGTATAGTTTCACAGGATTTTACATTGAATTTGCTATGTAGCAACTGGTTGGTATGCAAATTATAATTCTGACACGGAGATTCCCTTGAATTTTTCTAACTTTGAGTCCCTCCATTACAATCTGTTAATGTATGGGTAAAACATGAGTGTTGTAAAGCAACTTAAAAGAAAAATCTGAACCCAGTTTTGCTTTGTTGGTCGAGGAGTACTATCTTGAAGACATGGTAAACATAGGTGCTGCCTATATTCAGTTCGAGAACAAAAAGTAGAGAAAGCAGTATAATAGATACTGAGAATTATACAAGGAGACAAATTGTTAATCCAATATAATACTGTTTTAATATCAAATAACTAATCCCACCCTTCTATGAGATTCCCTTCGGCATTCCTCAAGATTTTATTGCAACTGCCATTTATAGTGCCATGGTGGTCTTTTGGGTACTTATTATGGTCTCTTATATCCAGTATGGTATTGGTTTCTCTTATTTTCAAGTAATTATAGTACAATTATGATCAACTTGTTATTTTGCAACTACAGATTGGGAAGCTATTGCAGACCGCACACCTGATGAATTACTTGCCTCACAATCTTTGCCCGGAGTATCAAAACTTTCTTTGGAAGATACCAAAGTTCAAACCCCTAAGCAGCGTGGAAGAGGAACATTTGCATACAAGAAACGTGAACTGTACAGTGATCAAATATCTAATAAGATAGTAGTTGATAATGATAGCTTGGAGGAAGAAAATGAGGGCCATAATTTAGAGGGCAGTGAAGAAACAAGAAACTGTAAGTTAACCTTTCCACTTTTCAAGTCACTGCATTGAAAGTTTGCAGGGTCATAACGCTGTTCACTTCTAGTGGTAAACGTTACTAGTGAAGCAAAAAAGAATAATTAATGCTATATAAAAATCTGTATGTTGATTGCATACAGAACTTATTTAAGCTAGTTAATCATATGATAGAATCAAGCTGTTTTCTATTTCTGAGCTGTATTGAAGAGCATCTATATGTTTTAGTTCATTAGGTATATAAATTTAATCTCACATAGTATGCAGAAACTAAATATTGTTCTTCTTACTTCAGCAAAATATGGCACACGTCACATTCTTGTTTTAGCTGACTTTCCACCAAGTACTAGGACAATAGAGTTGGAGAATCTTTTTGAGGACTTCAGAGATCGTGGAGTTGTTATTCGCTGGGTTAATGATATGGTTGCCCTTGCAGTTTTCCGAACACCAGCGATTGGTAAGTACAATTATTTAGTTTTTCAAGTTATTACTTTTGGCCTTTGTGAGAATACTTATAGGGTTAAATAACTTTTGGTCTCATTTGTTTTAGACTTTTAGTTAAATTTCTATTTGGTCCCTATGCAACCAATTTAGCATTTTAGTCCGTGCTTCCAACTGTTTTCAATCTTGGTCGGTAGTGCCAAATTCCGTAAAATTGCCAGTAAAAATCACATATGAGCAGCATTGTGCACATTTCCTTTCGTCTTTTTTCCTTAGCCGAATGACTTGCCTGATTTGAGTCATGGCATACAGATGTTTCACGTGCTTTTTAACTGCAAGTTGATGAATTTGGCATTGGTGCCCAAGATTAGAACATTCAGAAACACCATGACCAAAAAGCTGAATGTGTAGCACAGGGATCAACATTTAATTTGATCAAAATATAAACTAGATGGAAGAAAAGGATAGATGACAGTGATGTAGGAGAAGTCAGGAGAACTTGCCTGTTTATATTTGTGTGGGGGATTAGTTTGCTTTGAATGAAAGTAGTTGTGGATAGGTTGCTGCAATTTCTACATGTTGGTAGGGCTTGTTGGAATTTCTACATGTTGGGAGAATTTGGTGGAATTTCTTCATGTTTCTACCAATGGGAGGATAACTTCTCAAATGATAGGCAGGGAGCTTAGTCCTTATTCGAGTCACATCAGATCATTGACTGGGTATATTGGAATGGAGCACCCCCCTTTAAAAGAAATGAATATCTGAAATGTTGGAATTTCTTCTTTTCTATGGATGGGAGGATAACTTTTCAAATGTAAGGCAGTGAGCTTAGCCCTTATGTGACTGGAGCACCCTGCTTTAAAGAAAACTTCCAGAAAGTGGTGGGCTGAACAAGTTTTCAAGGCTGGTAATTGATGAGGAAATAAGGAGTTTGATAGAAAAATTTAAAAGATTGGGGCAGGGAAACAATTAGTGATGTTTAGAGGGAGAAGAAGCAGGTGGAAGCTATACTTAAAAGAGTTGGATGGAAGAGATGGAAAGAGGTTTGACTGCTGATAGGAGGAGGTGCATAAAATTTTGGGACCATTGGACGACCTGGTAGTGATTTTTTATTTTTTATATTTTTATTTTTTTGACGCAAAGTCTTCAGTCAGGTTTGGCTAGAAAAAAGGTGGTAGCAATGGAAGATTTCCTTATAGAATATTTAATGGCAGAAGAAAGAGGAACTTCATAGAAAGACCAGAAGTGGGCAGTGGCTGAGGTGACTTGGGAGACCCAACAGGGAGGATTTTTTTCTCTCTGTTTTTTTTTTCCTATTCTTTCCTCATCAAAAGCATATTGCTCTTGGTTTTGGCAAAGTGATGAAAGCCAAAATTCTTTGGGTTTGGAGAGTGTTGGCTGAATTTGAGTGCTCCGGAAGGAAAGACATAGAAGAAATTTTGTAAGAGTACACAGGTTAAGGGGTGGAGGAACTTTGGCTCCTGTGGTCTTTTATCGCGCCCTTTGGGTCATTACGAGAAGGTTCTTGCTACTGAACCCATATTCGAGCTTATGGCTCCTTACCTCTTTATCTCACTGTTTGGGTCAAGTGGTCTTTAACATGGGCAAAGTTTGCGGAACAATAGATGTCCCCATTCCGTTCCTAATATTGGTCATACGGTCTTTAAAATGCACGAAGATCTGGAAACTAGAATTTTCTCTTTCTAGTTTGTTGGCATTTTATCCTAGTTTCTTTTTTTATGCTTTTTTTTATCCGTTTGGCAGTTGGACTACCTTGAAGCATTATTTGCAAGCTTATTCAAGCATTACTGTAATTTGTTGTCTGCTTGACTTTTGCTTCACAATTATTTGAATTACCTGGTGAATTTTGCAGCAAGTGAGGCTCGTAATCATATTCAATGTTCAATGACAGTTCGAGTGCTTGATGAGAATGATACCCTTCTGAGCTCAATTTCACCAAAAGGTAATATAGCAAAGTAACTTTTAAGTTTTACCCTTTGTTCACGTTCTCCTGTGCATACACCCTACACAGGACTTTTACCCGGGATCCACAAGTGGTTTTCCTAGTAATTGAATTTTAAATCTGAGAAGTTTAAATATGGTCTTCAAGGAACTTATTCATCTCTCTGAATAGCTGTTGATTTTTTGTGCATTTAGCTAAAGTATATGTTCCATACAAGTATTAATGAAAGGCCCAAAACTTTTGGTTTTGTTGTCGTACTGATCCCTTTCTGTGTACAGTCATTTGGAAATAAAACTTCAGGAAATTGATAGTGTGAAATCAGCATAAGCAAGTAAATTTTATTTTCTGCTGTATATTCTTTGTAAAGTCAGAAGTTCGGTGGATTCATCACTGAATTATCTCCTCTAGTTTTGGGTTTCTTCAAATTTTAATCCAAGTCATCGGTGAATCTGTACGTAGACTATTGTGGATGGAGATATCAATCAAATAGGTGATTAGCAACGTGCATTATTCAAAACTCAGTTGTAGGGTTAACAGAACAATGTAGGATTGCTGGAAATGTCTGAAAGATGTGAACATTTATTAAGGAACACTTGGTAGGTTTTATGATAAATTAAAGAAATAGAATCTTGAACCTCCTCCACAATTGATATAGATTCTCTCCAAGGGCTTCAAATTCATAATTGGCTTCAGACCAAAGTTTCACGTAGCGGGAAAGTGGACACCAAATAATTTTCTGAGGAATTTTGTATTCTTCATTTGATTACTTGCCTTGGAGCTCTATCCCTTCATACCTTACCTTTGGACTAGCACAAAAAGTTCCCAATCATAGATTAGAATTTCTAATTCCTAATATTCTCAAAAAAAAAAAAAAAAAAAATCTAATTGCTAATAAATTTCTGGTGTACTTGCATTATTCTTTTAAAGGAGGAAACCAAGCTGCCGTTTATCCCTTCACCAGAGCATTTTGTACAAGTTGCAGGGGACTTTTGATCATATTTTGTCTTATTTTTATGGCAAAAGCTATTTAGGGAGGCAGGGTGATTTAGGCAATCTCAGAATGGAAGTCTGATTTGTCAAGTCAAAAGCCTTGTGCTTTTGGCAAAGGAAAAAGGAAAAAGGCCAAAGGCATAGGGGTTGTGGTGTGTTAGCTGTGATTGGTATGGTATAGATAAAAAGAAATTAAAGGATCTTTGAAGTCTATAGTGCTGCAGAGTTGGAAGAACTTTGGGATAGAGTTGGATTCTGGGCTTCTCCATGCATCTGTTTGTGGGGAGTTTTAAGGATTACTCTTTCCTTTATTTTGTTAGATTGGAAAGCAGTTGTAGTCTAGGGTTCTTTGTCTAGGCTGGTCTGCTGGCTTTGAGTTCATCTGTTCCTCTTACTATGTTTACTAGCTCTTCCTGTGGATTCCTTGTCCACCTAACCTGTTTCTTTCTGAAAAAGAGAACAATTTCCGGATGCATGTATATGTGAATAATGTGTTAGCATGTACAGGACCCCTTCTAAAGAGGGCTTCCTCTTTTTAATGACCAGAATTTCTATCTTCAAGGTCCTCATCCAAGGATCATTCCTGCCAAAAGTCAGCTAAATTAGACATTGTTTAGCCTTTTGATTACAAACATCACCATTTCAGTTTTATAGAACATTGCTTTTGTCTGCGAACTCTGCATGGATTAGACGACCAAACTCTGTCTAATTTCACTGATTTGGAGGTAAGATCCGTGAAAGATATTGGATATACAAGTTGAGTCTGTTAGGTAAACCATAAGGCCTATTTGTATAATAGACAATTCATGCCCAATTACCAGATAAAGCTGACAAGAACATTCTAAGAATATTAGGAGAACAGACATCCCAACTAAATCAAGTAAGCTCGACATGAAGTGAAATATTAAATATCTCTAGCATCTATCAGGAAAACCTCTTGGCCCTTGCATTAGAGCTCTACTGATACGCTTGAATTTCAAGATGAGGTCTGCGTAGGTCAGCGGTTAAGTGTGGAGGACCCATGAATAATGGCGGTTTCAGATCATATTTACAGTAGAAAACAAAGATTAAAGAGAAAGAAAAGAATATTAGTTAATTCAAGCTAGCAAGAAATTCTCTAACATCCTTTTTTTGATACTGTCACTTTAACCAAGGAAATATTACAACTTTAATCTGAGATGGAAGAAGGAGAAAGGACAATTAATTTGGCAATGATAAAAGAGTTGACTTATTAAGTAGATAGATATCCTTGAGACTACTTGCAACTTAGGGTTCACCCATGTTTAAAATTGAAAGACCTTCAGTAGGCAGTATGATTATTTTCTGTTGTGAAGATCTCAAGGATAAGGGAAATCTATATCTCTGTGTTTGATGGCTACCTAAATTGAGGCTTTTGCTTTTCGTGCGATATAATTGTGTCTAAAACGATGTTGTTCTGGGGCTTAGGTTTTATAATGCATGGTTGATATTGGAATCATAGTTGAATGGATACCTGAAACGACCTAGTTTTGGATACACAACCAAATAAAAGAACATCAGCAATGTACCTGAGCTTGTCCATATAATGTTTGTTTGGTCTGATTGTTCATACACTGTTGATACTCATGCATTGTATAATTCATTTTAGATCTGGAGCCTCCTCGGCAAAGGCCACAAACATCAGCAAGCACTGCCCAGAGGCTCATTGCACATGGAATGGGACTGAAATTACCTACAACTGCCTTCGGGTCCAGAGACTTGAAGAAACAGGAAAATGATCGAAAGAGCCGCATAGTCACGCGACAAAAATTGAAAGATGATGCTTGGGGTGGGGACGAATAGCGACATTTTTTTTTTTTGCTAATATTATAATCCCTTACTTCATTTTCTTTTTATGGACCTTGCCCTTTGTATGCAATTTCTGAGCGTAAAGTCCTTCATTCCACTCTGAATCAGCGGTTGTTTTCTGTGCATTTAGCTAAATATACCTTCCGTACAAGTATTAATGAACTCCTAAAACTTCCTTTTTTTGTTGTCCTATTAATCACTTTCTGTCTACAGTACCATTTGCAAAAGGTTTAAAAAAAAAAAATTGATCTGTGAAACTTTTGAATTTCCTACATTTCTTTCGCCATAAATGCAATTTTTTTTTTGGACAAAAATAACAAACAACACTAAAGAACAAAACATTTACAAACATCTCCTCCTAGTTGATTCAAATGGAATGTTGGGGACACAGAAATGAGTAAACAGAAAAATCATATCGAATTATTCTGGGTATTATGTGCTAAAGAAGCCAAACGATTTGCTACAAATTTTGCTTATCTGTAAGTATGCTTAAACGAAATTGAATTGAACCGTTGTGCAAGCTGCCCGATTCATTTACCAGCATCCTGATCCTTCATGGTATTTGACATCTTCCTTGAATATAGTCCATAAGAAGTTTTGAATCTCCTTCCACAATATTATTTGAGTATTGATGTCAATAAATGGTAACCATTCAATAAAATGTTTTGTAATTTATACTCATCATCAACCTTTAAATTTTGTTAACACTATCATCAGTATCTTATATTTTAGTTTCTAACTTAATCTCACTAGAATTCAGCATTAACAATCTATTTTACGGGATCTAATCAAGATACTTGCTCGGTTGATTTGTTTTTTTGTTTTGTTTTGTTTAATTTTTTTTTTTTTTTTTTAAGGAAGGGCTAAAATGACTGCCCTCAAACCTTAACCATTAATGAAACATCAAAATACAATATTGTTAAGTACTTTATCAATTATGTAAGTTCGTTTTTCCTTGTGCAGGTGTATAAAGTGGCACAATTTGTTATTGATTTTACTCTGATCAAAGAAAGAACTTGATCAGCTGCAATGAACTATTATGCATCATATATCTAGTTATGGGAGCTCTTTTAATGATGACTAGTTGAAGACTTTCTAATCAATGATTTAATACGGCAAATCAACCGTTGAATGTTTATGTATGCATGAAATTATCAATATTGAAAATTTTCTTCCAAATTGCTAATCGTTAAGGTACCGAACTAGAACAAATCAATGGACGAATCAAATCTGTCAAACATGAATCGCTCATATTCATAACTGATAAATCACGATTATGAATGTCTCAACGATTTTCAATTTGGTTGAAAAATTGCATAAATGATCTACACATAAATATCTAATGGTTGACTTGGGAAAATATGATCAAAAAGTGGAATTAACACATAAGTCCTCAACTAGTTCTTATTTTAGTAGTTCTCATTAGAAGGACTCCCCTATAGCTATAGCTATAGTAGATTAGATAACATATCTTTCATCTCTCATTTTTTGTTATTATTGAAGTCAGATCATGTAACGTAATACTATATGCTACATTGTTATAACCAAAGAACTGTAAATACTGCTCCAACCAAAAACCCAAGTTAGAAAGCAATAGGGAACTCAACCACTTACATGATTTAGTATTACCAATCTTTATCTCCTAACTAGGTAAGAAACTAGGATTTATGCTTGTATGATATGCTTATTTTCAGGATTTTCATGTGCTGAAATGCTATAGTGAGTGCGCACATGTGTGTGTGTATTTTACCGCTGGTGTGTAGAGAACGATAAATTCCATGTCGGAGTAAAATGACTGTCCATGGAATCTGGTTGGTAATAAACTAATAATTGATTAATAGTCCACTTTCTTCGTAGTTAGACTTATTTCCTGAATTGCAATATTATGCAAATTGGAAAGATCTCATTGCTTTTTGGTGCAAAAATGTAAAAAAGTTGCACACGTTTCTTTATGCAAAGCTATCTGTATGCAAACACATGCTATATGAAGCATGGGATGGGATCTGATACTGCTTCCCAAGCATTTTGATGCCGAAATCTGGATCCTAATAAATGTATCTCTATAGGTGTCACGTCCCGAATTTTAGAATAAAAATTCAAAATCCGAAACATGAATTATTACAACTTATAATAGTCAACCTGAAAATTTCTTTTCTTAACAACCTCACCACACGAAATAAAATCAAAACCGAATGTAGTCTCGGTTAATTATTACAACTCAAATATAAAATGAATTGTAAAGCTCTAATTGAGCATAAACACCTCACACCTTAATGAAATAAAAATAACTGCTGTGACACCTAAGCAGCTCGGTCACCTCCCTGGTTATCCTGACCTGCAGGAATATCCGCTACACCATTTGAATGGTGTACCGAGATTGCAACAACACAAAACCCGGTAAGCTTATGAAAGCTCGTATGAGTAAAAAGAAAGGACTGTTGTTTAATTTAATCATAATTATTTCCACCCAAATCAACACTCAACAATTTTCACATCCACGAAGTACTAACAATCTCAATCAAACACCAACTCAATAAATCAAGACAACCCCCCCCCCCCCCCCCCCCCAACTCACATCTTTCTTCACAAAACCTCAACATCGCATTTATAAAAATACAGTACTTGACAGACTAGAGCTTTAACTGAATCGTAGCCCGTCACCTGGCCTAGGTTATGACATCCGACATATTTATCATTATCGTATTTCATCAATATGTATACTTATATACATATTTAGAACGTCCGATCATTGGACATACTTAACCAATCGTATCCCATTATCCACCCAGGATTAGAGCGTCTGATTACCCCACACCGGTCACTACGCTGATCCTAAATCCATAAATGAGCACAACATGTATTATCACATAATTAAATCAACCCAACCAAGATACATAATATTATTATGAAGTTATGCATTTGAAATATAATTTAAATCATCAATTCAACTCAATCATATCATCACTCAACAATCCCCACATCAACATATATATTCCACGTAAATATATATATATATATATATATACACACACACGTAATCATCCACTCAGGATTGACCACTAATACCATCTATAGTTCACACAAGAAAATCATGAAATTCATTTGTATAATTAAAATTCATTTTACTTACCTATGGACCGTAGTGATCAAGTCCATGTGATTTTAAAAACAAATATTTAATCCATAAATATTTTTCACACAATTACAAAAATAAATAATTTAAAGCGCTCGGTTCGTAATATGAACCACATGAGTTTTACTCACCTCGATACCCGCTGCATCTTCAATACAAATATAAATCACGCCGAAATAGCTCACCCAAATAAAATTCGTCAATCACCTAACCAAATGTGATTCGAATTTAGCCAATAATTCCAAAACATAACTGAACTATCATTTAACAACCGGATTCTAATTTATAATAAAATCCGACGAACGGATTCTCACGAATCGCTCCCCTAACTACCGTTTTGCACTTATACGAAGATCCAACTGTCGGATCTTTGCCCATGACCACACAAAGCCACTGGAACAGTCATATGATCATCATATCAAAATTACAAGTTCATCGGACGGTTCAAATTTCACATATCATAAATCTAACAATCGAAATCAATCGAAATCTCAAAATTCATAACTAAATTATACGATATCCGAAAAATACGTATAATACGCTGAAATGATAGTATTGAAACGTAGAATCATAAAATGGACAGAAACTAAATTTTAGACCTCCGGAGGTGGCCGGAAAGGGCAGTCGGATTTAGGGACAAAGCCGCCACCGACCACTACCAATGGTGTCGGGGCCGAGCTTCTCCCCTTCGTTTCATCATTCTGAGCAACTTTCATAACTAGCACAAGACCAAAAAACGACGGGAAGGGATCGAAAAGTACCAAATACAGTCGGCGGCCGGAATTTTTCCAGAATCCGGCGAGCTTGAAAACCAACGTGAAAACTGCAACAACTCGCTTTGATCTCTTCTGGAAACTTGTTCAAAATGTCATTGCGAACTCACCAAGCCAACAATCACAAGAAACGGTCGTGTATAACTCGAGATATTTGGATCGAACAGTTGTTTTTCGATCTAAAGGGGTCGAACTCCGACGAACGTGAAAACGATCGATCCAGTTCCGGTCCTTCTTGGTGCTTGTTAAGGAAGTTGAGGCGAGTCCAATGAGCCAAGAATCAAGTGAAATGGTGACCTATAGCTCGAGATATCAAGATCGAACCGAAAACGGGCTTATTCGGTTCAGGCTCGCCGCCTCCGCTGCATGCCGTGTCGCGGTGCAAGGCTGCCTCTGGCAGCTGCGCAAGGTACGAAGCTCTTGGAGGTGGTTTGAGGTCGTGGGGTTGCCGGATGAGGAGGAGGGAGCACGGTGAAGCCGTGCTCTGTTTCTGCTTTTCGGCCGCGCGGAAGGAGAGAGAGAGTGCAGTTCCTTTCCAAAAAAAGAAAGGGAGGCCGGGAGAAGAAAAGGGTTTCCAAAAAAAAGTCTAGGGTTTTTTCTCCCTATATACTTGTTTTCGGAATTTCTTCTAAATTCAATAACTAATTCAGAAAAAATCCGATCTTTGTGTTCCGCAAGTGTACGGACTCGTATCGACGAGCTCTACAACTTTCATGAAGGAAGTTTTCCCAAATTTTGCACGTAAAAAAAGTCGATTTCTCAGTATTTCGAGCATTTCGTTAAAATAATCGTGTCGAACCTTCGATAATTCAAAAAAAATGAAATATCATCGAGCAACATTCGTAAAATCGTACAATATTCGTTCAACACAATTACACGAAATTAAAAATGAAAATTGCGGTTATTACAATCTATCCCCCTTAAAGGAATTTCGTCCCGAAATTCAAGTATCCAATTCCCCAAAAAGCTGTGGATACCTCACTCTCATGTCAGATTCTAACTCCCATGACGCATCATCCTCATCATGATGACTCCACAACATCTTCACGAGATCAACCTCTTTCCTACGAAGCTTCTTCGTAGACCTATTCAAAATACGAACAGGTTCAACTACAAATGCCACATCCGTGTTCACTTCGATCGCACCGTGGTCAATCACGTGAGACTCGTCTCAGACTTACTTCCTGAGCATAGACACATGGAAGACATTGTGCACCCCCGACATGCTAACAGGTAAAGCAAGACGATATGCCAAGTTCCCAACCCCTTCAAGAATCTCAAAGGGTCCAACATACCTCGGTGCAAGTTTGCCCTTCTTGCCAAATCTCACCACACCTTTCATAGGTGAGACCTTCAAGAACACATGATCGCCTGTCTCAAACTCTAAAGGTCTCCTCCTCAAGTCAGCATAACTCTTCTGTCTACTCTGAGTGGTTCGGATTCTATCCTGAATAGTAGTGACTTTTTCTGTAGTCTCCTGTACAATCTCAGGACCGATGAACCCTTTATCCACTGCTTCCGCCCAACAGATAGGAGTCCTACATGGCCTACCATAAAGTGCCTCATATGGAGCCATATTGATACTGGAGTGATAGTTGTTGTTGTAGGCAAACTCTACCAATGGCAGATGATCTGCCCAACTTCCCTTAAAATCTAGAACACATGCTCTAAGCATATCCTCCATCACCTGATTCACTCTCTCGGTCTGCCCATCTGTCTGTGGGTGAAATGCAGTGCTCATAGCAAGAGATGTACCAAATGCCTTATGGAACCTACGCCAGAATTCTAAAGTGAAACGAGCATCACGATCAGAGACAATCGTCACAGGCACTCCATGAAGCCTCACTATCTCGTTCACATACAACTTACACAATGCATCCCCTGAGTATGTTTTTGTCACCAGAAGAAAGTGTGCTAACTTAGTCAACCGGTCAACGATCACCCAAATCGAGTCATAACTTTGCTTGGACCTAGGCAATCCAGTCACAAAGTCCATGGAGATATATTCTCATTTCCAAACAGGAATCGATAAGGGGTTCAGCATTCCTGTGGGTCTATGTTGCTCTGCCTTCACCTGTTGACATGTAAGACACTTCGACACATGTTCTGCCACATCTCTCTTCATACCATACCACCAAAACTGCCTTCGTAGATCCATATACATTTTAGTACCTCCTGGATGTATAGTGTATCGAGACCTATGTGCTTCCCGCATGACCTCTTCCCTGAGGTTATCAATACTCGGTACATACAATCTCCTCGAAATCTCAACCCTCCATCTGCCCCAATCATCCACTCGGAAGGACCCTCCACATCCGGGTCAGCAGTCATCTCAGCAATCCTCGCCTGAGCAAACTCATCAAGTGTCTGACCTTGAGTGATCATGGTGATCAAGGTGGGCTGTAAGGTGATACTACCGAGAAAGATTCCCTGTCCTGCTCCTGCGGGCATAAGGTCAAACTCTGATGCAGCTTCTAACATGCGCCACTCTCGCACCATAATCGATGCCATGATTACCCGAGATTTCCTACTCAAAGCATCCGCCACTACATTCGCCTTTCCGGATGATACTCCAAGGTGAAATCATAGTCCTTAATGAGCTCCATCCATCTTCTCTGCCTCATGTTCAATTCCTTATGGGAGAATAGATACTTCAAACTCTTATGATCATAAAAGAGTTCAAATTTCTCACCATAAAGATAGTGTCTCCAAATCTTCAAGGCAAACACTACTGCTGCTAGCTCTAGATCATAAGTGGGGTAATTCCACTCATGTACCTTCAACTGTCTAGAACAGTACGCAACAACGCTACCTTGATGAGATGCATTGCTGTAAATGACTAATCCACCACCATTCTACATCAACACACACCCCAAACCCTGATGAGATGCATCGTTGTAAATGACTAATCCACCACCACTAGTAGGAATAGTCAACACCGGAGTTGTAGTCAATCTAGTCCTCAGCTCATTGAAAGCCTTCTCACACTCATCCGACCGTACGAACTGAGTGTCTTTCCTTGTCAATTTGGTCAAAGCCGAAGCAATCCAGAAAACCCTTCTATGAAACGCCTGTAATACCCTGCCAATCCAAGGAAGCTAAGGATTTCTGTAACCGTAGTAGGGCGACTCCAACTCATCACTGATTCAACCTTCGAAGGATCCACAGAAACTCCATCCTTCGAGACCACATGACCAAGGAACTTGACTTCACTCTGCCAAAAATCGCACTTCTCGAACTTGGCAAATAATTTCTGCTCTCTCAAAGTCTGTAGCACGATCCGCAGATGCTTCTCATGCTTACCTGATGACCTTGAATAAATCAAGATGTCGTCAACGAATACTACCACAAACTGGTCCAAGTAGGGACTGAACGTGCAGTTCATCAAGTCCATAAATGCTGCAGGTGCATTCGTGAGACCAAAAGGTATGACAAGGAACTTGAAATGTCCATAACTGGTCCCGAAAGCCGTCTTCAGAATATCTTCATCCCTCACCCTTAATTGGTGATATCCAAATCTCAAATCAATCTTTGAGAACACAGTAGCCTCCCTAAGCTGATCGAACAAGTCATCAATTCTAGGTAAAGGGTACCTGTTCTTGATGGTCACCTTGTTCAGCTGTCGATAATCCAGACATAACCGAAGTGAATTATCCTTCTTCTTCACAAATAACATTGGTGCACCCCAAGAAGACATACTAGCATGAATGAACCCTTGTGTAAGTAAGCCCTCAATCTGGACCTTCAACTCTTGAAGTTCAGCTGGAGCCATTCGATAGGGTGCTTTCGACACAGGTGAAGTACCTGGTATCACATCAATGGAGAAGTCCATTACCCTTTTCGGAGGTAACCCAAGGATTTCCTGAAACACGTCAGCATACTCTGAAACTACAGGAATCCCTGTAATCTTTGAAGTATTACACCCAGATTCAATATGGGCCAAAATCCCTGCCCTCATGGCGATGTCAGACTTCAGACAATGGTAATTAAACACCGGTTGTCCCGGAACATGGAAGGACACAATCATCCTAAAACAATCAATAACTGCATGGTTCGGGCTCAACCAATCCATACCCAAAATCACATCATACTTGTGATCCGGAATCACAATCAAAGATGCAGAGAACTCTCTGCCACCAATCCCAATAGGGCAATCATCACAAAACATGCTAAGCTCAAGAGACACACCGAGAGGTGATGTAATAATGACCTAGTAAGAGGCATAGCAATCAAACCCAATCCATCCACAACCGAACTAGATATGAAGGAGTGTGAGGCTCCCGTATCAAACAGTACTCTAGCAAGATAGTGATAAACAGATAAGGTACCTTCCACTCCCGTGCCTGCCTAACCGATGGGAAAGACTCTTACAGGTGCAGGCGGTAGCTGCCTTTGCTGGTTACCATGCACTCTACCCTGATTCAGGGGACAGCTGTAACATATCCTACCCCGAGGTTTCATGCACGCACGAGAGATGTGGCCCGGCTCGCCACAGTTAAAGTACTTCACCGGAGCTGCTGGTGCTATCTGCCTAATAGGCATAGCCTGAACGGGAGGAGCTACTGCTGCCCTAGCTGGAGCCTGATGCTGGAACTGAGTTCTTTGTTTCTTCCAAAACCCACCTCTGAAGTCTCTGGCTCTACTGCTTCCTGCTATGGCCTTTCCCTTGCCCTGGAAGTCTCTCTCAGCAGACTCCTTCTTCCTACGAATCAGGTTCTGCTGCTCAATAATCTGCGCCTTAGCCAAGATCTCTCTCTTGGTCTTCAGCTCTAAGATGGTCACATCACGCTCAATCGAAGGACTCAACCCTCTCTGAAACTTCTTGGCCAAGTCTTCATCCTCCATCTGCCTCACATACTTGTACAGCCTGGAGAACTCCGCATCATACTCGATCACGGTCATCTTCCCCTGTACAAGTGCGAGGAATTGTTGTTCCAACCTTTCCTTCACAGCTGGTGGAAAGTACTTCTCCCTGAACAACCTCTCAAAGTCATCCCATGTCAAAGTAGACACCTCGATACTCCTCTATGTGACGTTCCACCACACCCTAGCCTCATCCTTCAGCATGAACGCGGCTAGCTTCCTCTTATCGGTCCCACTACAATCAAGCAGATCAAAATAGGTCTGCAAATCCTCTATCCAATGATCCGCCACCATATAATCAATGCCTCCTCCAAACTTGGTTGCTCCCAAGCGGGTAATTTCCCTTGCTAGCATCAGCAAGCGAGCAGGATCCTCAACCGTGGCCACAGGCGGAATATGCTGATCCTCATAAGGTGCCTCTACCTCCGCCTCATAAGCATCATCGACCGGAGGGGCACTACCCCTACCTCGGCCTCTACCCCCACCCGTGTCGCTGTGCAAGGCTGCCTCTGGCAGCTGCGCAAGGTCTGGACGAAGCTCTTGGAGGTGGTTTGAGGTCGTGGGGTGGCCGAATGAGGAGGAGGGAGCACGGTGAAGCCGTGCTCTGTTTCTGTGTTTCGGCCGCGCGAAAGGAGAGAGAAAGTGCAGTTCCTTTCCAAAAAAAGAAAGGGAGGCCGGGAGAAGAAAAGGATTTCCAAAAAAAAGTCTAGGGTTTTTCTCCCTATATACTTGTTTTCAGAATTTCTTCTAAATTCGATAACTAATTCAGAAAAAATCCTATTTTTGTGTTCCGCACGTGTACAGACTCGTATCGACGAGCTCTACAATTTTCATGAAGGAAGTTTTCCCAAATTTTACACGTATAAAAAGTCAATTTCTCAAACCGAGCATTTTGAGATTTTCGTTAAAATAATCGTGTCGAACCTTCGATAATTCAAAAAAATGAATTATCATCGAGCAACATTCGTGAAATCATACAATAATCGTTCAACACAATTACACGAAATTAAAAATGAAAATTGCGGTTATTACAATAGGCCTGTCTTAGCTGCTTGTTGTCAGAATTAATGACCATCATTTTTCCTAGAATGTATCTGCTTCTACTGTTTTATAAATGTTTTCATTCGGAAAAGACAAATATTTGAAAGCCTAGAGGCTTGATAGCTGTTGACCAAGTTGAGAATAACCATTACAGGAGATCCATCAAAAGCAAGTGTTACCCCTAGTGGAAGCTGGAAACTCTGGCCTTTCCGTTTCAGGAGAACAAATTCCCAGAAGGCTATGCAACCAAATCTGAATGATTGTGGAAGTCCTGAAATTGAGAATGCTTCAGAGAGAGCGTGGTTGGTATGGATAGTAGTAACACCGTGCTTACACTGAAAGGGATGAAGAAAACAGAAAGGGCAACATCTGAGCAGCTGGCATCCTTAAATCTAAATGAAGGGAGAAATACTGTAACTTTCACTTTCTCTACTGCGATGCTAGAAAAGCAGCAGGTAGTATATTCCTGGGTTGTCAGTTAATTACTTTTGAATTTGATTTATGTAAGTACAAAATTTTGTACGTGTTGATTGTTGCCATTCACATACAACGCAAGTGAAGTATATCATCTCATTTCATCCCCTAGAAGCTGAAAAAGGGCCTCAATACTGATCTCAAACATCTCAGGTAAATTCATTTCATGTGTCTGCATATGCATGTTGTAATCCCCGAGTCTGGGTTTTAGGTCGTCCTTTTTCTAAAAGTATCTTCTGTTATTTAATGTAGCCATGTCAATTCTAAGCATGTATTAGCCATTGCCCTATATTCAGCTTCTGCTGATGATCTAGAGACATGTGTTTGTTTCTTAGATTTCCATGAGATGAGAGAATTTCCAAGGAAGATGCAATAACCTGTGACTGATCTCCTTGTCTCACGGCATCTTCCCCAATCAGAATCACAAAAGGCTTTCAAGTCAAGGTCGTTGTTGGTAGAAAATAACAATCCTTGACCACAAGTACCTTTAACGTACCTGAGGACTCGTATGGCAGCATCCCAATGAGGTTGTCAAGGCTGATGCATGAATTGGCTCAATGTTCAAACAGGGAAAACTATATCCGGCCTCGTGACAGTAAGATAAATTAGTTTGCCGACCAACCTTCTATATTTAGTTGGGTCTTTCAACAATGCTCCATCTGTGAGTGAGTGTTAAATTCTGTTCCATGGGAAAAGCATGCGGGCGAGCACCCATAAGTCCTGAATCTTACAAAATGTCAAGTGCGTATTTTCTTTGAGACATAAATATGCCCTTCTTGGAACGTGAGAATTCAATGCCCAAGAAATACTTTAAATCTCCAAGTTCTTTCATGCGGAAGCGTTTAAGAAGAAATGCCTTTAGTCGCTCCATTTCTTAAAGATCATTTCCTGAGAGGAGTATGTCATCAACATAAATAAGGACTGCAGTAAATGAAGTACCTTGTACCTTGGTGAAAAGAGAATAATCTGCCTTTGACTGATGATAGCCGGCTTTCTGGATGGTATTTGAAAAGGTGGAAAACCAGTTTCAGGATGCTTATTTGAGTCCATAAAGAGATTTATTGAGCCGACATACAAGATTCTCCCCCTGTCGGCGAAGTCCTGAAGGAGGCTGCATGTATACTTCTTCATGTAAATCGCCATGGAGGAAAGCATTTTGAACATCCAATTGGTGGATAAACCAATGACGGGAAGCCGCAACAGTAAGGAGACATCAAAGAGTAGTGAGCTTGGCTGTTGGGGAGAACGTCTCTTGATAATCAACAACCTCAACTTGAGTGTAGCCTTTTACAACAAGACGAGCCTTGTATCGCTCAATAGTGCCATCAGACTTGTATTTTATTTTATAGACCCATTTGTAGCCGATCGGCTTGTGACCATCAGGGAGAGGAACCATACTCCATGTATTGTTGTGTTGGAGTGCTTCCAACTCTGCTGTCATTGCTTGTTGCCAATGTGGATCAAGGATAGCTTGAGCATAAGAGGTGGGCTTAGTGTGACCTGTAATGTTAGCTAGAAAGGAGTATTATGCATAAGAAAATCAAGAATAGGAAACAAAATGAGACAGAGGATATTTGGTACCTGGTGTAGGATGAGGCCCTGAGGTAGAGTGAATGACTTGGTTGGACATGTGGTAGTCTTTATGCCATGCTGGTGGTTTTGTAGAACGAGTGGAACGACGAGGAAAGGGTATGATAGGTGATGTAAGATCGTCAGGTATGATGTCTTGGTTGGTTGGAGAAGGTTAAGTGGGTGTGGTAGGTGTGTTGTTAATATCTGAAGCAGGTGAGGTGGCATGGTCTGGTGGGTGTGAGCTGGCAGGTGAGATGTTAGTATCTGAAATGGGAGGCTGGACTGATGATGCAGGCTTAGTGATCGGTGTGTGATAGTCTGGGTCAAGCATAGGAATCGAGTGTGGTGAATTTGAGAGGTTTGGAAGAGAGAAAGGAAAGATGGTTTCAGAAAATTTGACATCACGGCTGACAAGAAACTTTTTGGTCTCCAAATTATAAAGTTTGTAGCCTTTTTGACCAGTGGGGTAGCCAACAAAGACACAGCTGTGATCTCTAGAATCAAATTTTTGAGTAGGATGAACAACAGTCGCATATGCAAGATAACCGAAAACTTTTAAATGGTCAAGGCAGGGTGGATGATTGTATAACATTTCAAAAGGTGTTTTGTTGGACAACAATGGAGATGGAAGACGATTAATAAGGTAGACCGCAGTCAAAACACACTCACCCTAAAAGCAAAGGGTTAGGCTAGATTGAAAAAGTAAAGCATGTGCTACAGTGATAATATGCTGATGTTTGGGTTCAACAACTCCATTTTGTTGTGGAGTGTAAATACAAGTATGTTAATACTCAATGCCATTTGTGTGAAAGAAATCTCTCATTAATAGAAATTCAGACCCATTATCGACCCTGATAGTTTTAATGTGCGCATGAAATTGAGTACGAACAAAAGCAATAAATGACTTTAAAAGATATTGAGTGTTATGCTTATGCTGCATCAAAAAAACTCATGTGCATCTAGTAAAATCGTCCACAATGGTAAGAAAAAAACATGCTCCGGAATGTGTGGGAACTTTGTGAGGACCCCATATATCACAATGTAATAAATCAAAAGGTGCATGAGTTGATATTGAACTTAAAGGAAATGGAAGTCTTGTTTGTTTAGCCGTGGGACAAACACTACAATTATTATCAAAAGAAATATTATTGGAGGATAGCAAGGGAGAAGCTAATTTAAGACGAGAAAGGGATGGATGCCCAAGTCGCATATGCCACAAGGTGGAGAGGTGTGACACTTGATGTGAGGTACGTGCCTTTAGTAACGGAGACATGTAATAAAGACCACCACGTTGTTCACCCGAGCCAATCATCTTCCCCGTAGCCAAGTCCTGTAAGACACAGAAGGTGGGAAACAGAATAGCATAACAGTTAGACCACTGGTAACTTTACTGACAGACATGAGGTTTAAGCGAAGGGATGGTACACATAGTACTTTTTCTAAGGTGATATTAGAATTAAATGTGACGGTGCCAGTGTAAGTGATAGGAACTGAGGATCCATTGGGTAAATTAACAATGAGGAGTGATGTGGGATTTGTTTTAGTGAAAAGAGTAGGATCATATGTGATATGGTCTGTAGCTCCGCTATCCAAAATCCAAGATTGACTAAATGTAGAATTAATTGAAACATTATAGGAAGGAGATAGACCTATAGCATTTGCAAAAGCAATGTTGTTACCAGAAGCATTTTGTGTGGTCATCATAGAAATCGTCTGAGCTAATTGCTGAAGCTGCTCTGGTGAAAGGCTATACAAAGGGTTTGGTAAAGGTGCTGAAGTCGATGCCTGAGATTCTTGTGGAGGGAGGACAACGCTTGCATCTGTTGCATTGGCGGCATGGAAGGAACGACGTGGGTTGCCTCCACGCTCCTGTTGTGATTTGTTATTTTGTCTGCTCCCTTGATTTCCACCATTTCTTTTACTTCTGCATCTATCATCAGTATGGCCTCTCTTGTCACAAAATATGCAATAGTATTTCAGAATTCGACATGTTTCATTGGTATGTCCATCTTTGTCGCAATGACTACAATGCTTGTTTGTGAAATTATTCAGGAAATTTGGAGGAAAATTACTTGCCCGATTCTGAGCTGCAGCAACGATGGAAAAGTTCTCGGTTGGTCCTGATGTCACTTGTCATTGTTTCTCATCTTGATTGACGATTGAGTAAGCTTAACGAACATTAGGTAATGGTGTCATCATGAGGATGTTGCTGCGAACACCATTATAGGTGTCATTAAGCCCCATGAGAAATTGCATCAGCCGATCTTCTTCTCTTTGTTTATTATGTGCTTCCATCTGATCACAAGCTGGGAGATCTCAATATGTCTCTAATTCATCCCAGAGACCTTTGAGTTGTGCATAATAAGTCTGAACTGTCATGGTGCCTTGTGAGAGAGAGCCAATCGCTTTTTGAATCTAATAGACTGTTGGTGCATTATGTTGTGAGAATTGATGTTTGAAGTCATCCCATACCTGATGTGCAGTTTTTGCATGAATAACACCTTTGGCGAGATCTGGTTCCACTGAGTTAGCAAGCTATGACAAAATCATACTATTGTATTTATTCCAGAGAGCGTATTCGGTTGATTGTTTTGTTCCTGAATGAGGCTTAATAGAACCACTGATGAAGCCAACTTTATTCTTTACTGTGATGGCATGAAGTATGGATTTACTCCAGTCTGAATAATTGGCCCCGTTCAATTTTGATTGAACAAGTACATGGCCGGGGTGATCTGATGGATGAATGTAATATGGATTTGATGTATCCATGATGCTGCTGCTTGAATGTTTCTCTTTTTCTGGCACGTCTGTATTTGTCATAGTGGTTGTGTTGAGGGCCTATTAGGTTTTGAAAATAGGAATCATGCACAGGATGGTGCTCTGATACCATGTGAAGAAATAGCTGAATAATGGTTCATATCAATTCAACATCAGTCTGTACAATATATATACACACAACTGTAGCACCGCACAATCAAATATTCCAATACCCGAAGCAAAAAAAATCAGACTATTCCCTAAAACATGTAAAGGTGTCTCCACCCATAATCTATTCCCTAAAACCTGTAAAGGTGTTTCCACTAAAGGAAAGAAGAATAAGTAAAGAAGATAAAATATATATTTACAATATAATTCTCAATACTTTGTCATTGTCAAATTTCTTCAGCCATTTCTTCAGCTCCTCAGTGGTCATAACACGTTTGCCATCACTACCGATAGACCTGCTCTTAATTGCCATAGAGAGATGTATATAATCTAGCTTGTAGTAGTCGGAAACCTGTATTAGTAAGTTGGTGCTGTAAAAGCCTTGGATCATCCTAATTATAATCTGTTGGTGACGGAGCTCTCTCCCTCCCTTTTTTCCTAATATTTATTCTTGTTAGGCTTAGATTCCATTCAACTTTTCCTAACAGTGATTAACTACTCTAAATTCGTGCTCTATAAGGTTCTAGTGAAATGATCCACACGTGAAATAAATTGGATTATTGGGGATTCTCTGTAAACCATCAATTACCGTCAAATTGTTTTTGGTACAAAAAAGTCGAGACAAAGTTTAGTGGAAGATGAGTTAAAGAAGTGAAGGACTTAGGAATACTAATTAACTATACTCACTAGAAAGTTTGCCCGTGCTTTGCTACGGAAATTATTGTTATATGTTATTTGGGATTGAAGTTTATTTAGGTAAAGTTATTGGTAGAGGTTGTTCAAGAGAGTAATCGTTTTTATAGATGATTAGATGAACGATCTTATAACATTACATAGAAGAATTTCTACGTAAACCAACTAAGAAAAATATTGAATACAAATTGTTTTCGTTGAAATGTACATGTATGGTTCAATTTAAACTTATTGATTCTGGTGGAGAAATTCGTTTAACACGATCATGCAGCTAAAAAATTCAAAAGCTGTATCTGACCTTAAAAGGTATTATAAAGACAAGTACAGCAAAATGAGGCTGAGATTCAGTTGGTCATAACTTTTAGGGAAAAATTCACTGTCAGTGCCTGAACTTAAGTGCCAAGACCAACGTGATACCCAGACTCGCAAGTGTACCAATATGATGCCTGAAGTCCTAATTTCATATTAACGTGATTCCTTCGTCCAAATTTCGTCACGACTCAGTCTAAATGCTGACGTGGCAATAGCACGTGACCAAAGAAAAAAGGGCAAAAGGGACAATTTATCCAAATGGAGCCGTTCTCGAAATTAAAACCCGATTTCCCTCCATTATGTATCCATTATCTCCTAAACCTAATCAAAGGCATACCCAAACGCTCCCAAATCAAGGTTTGACTTTTTTTCAGAAAAAGTGACGAAGGAGGGGAATCTATCAGCTTTTACAGTCTGATTACAGCATCACACCGATGAGATCCACGAATCTCCGATAGTAGAGGATCATGGAGGAAAGGAAGATGTGCGGGATTTTTAGGGAATCTGGACCACCACCCCACAGTAAGTCTTTGACTATCTCTATCTGAAATGCTATCTTTGCCGCTCTTGTCTGTTATATCGTGAATTCGCACCTCGTACAATCATTAAGAAATCTGGGTTTCATCAAGTTTTAGAGTTTCATGGATGAGGATTTAAAAATTGGTTTCACGGTGCTTGTTTAATAAACAATAGAGAATAAAGGAAATTAGTTTGTGTTATAATGTTTTCTCTGTTGGATTGTAGTTGAACATGGTTGACTTCGAATTAGGTTTTTTCAATTTTAAAATCCCCAATCCAGAAATGAGAAAAATAATCTAGTTTATGCTGGGTTTCAATATTCAATGTGCATTTTTTATGGAGTTTTATGTATAGGTAACTGATGATTGAAATGTGGATTAGGGTTTAGAAGAAGTTGATTCTGGTTTACCTTTGATTTTAGTTCTCGATCATTTGTTTACAATGGAGATTTTCCATGGAGGTTATTTTGACAAGTAGCTGGATGGGACACAGAGGTATAAGGTTCCAAGGTTTAACAAGTTGGGGGGTAAGATTTACTTGGATGGGCTAGATCCTGAGATGATATCATGGGTGGAGATGAATAACATAGCCTATGCACTGGGGTACAGGAGTTGCCCATTTCCTACCACTTCAAGCTACCCATGACTTCCCCTAGTGAAGGCTGGATTCAAATTAAGGATGATGGAGATGCTGTAGAGATGGTTAATGTAATCCCATTGAAGAAAAGGCAGATAAATGTTTACATAACTGGTGGTGGGAGAAGGAGGAAAAGGGAGGCTGGATTGGAGTTTGATCTGCCTGTAGACCCAGATTGGGTAAATCCATTGAACAACCAGACTTCAAGAGAGAAGAAGAGGGCTTCTTTGAAGCAAACCTCATAGCCAGTCAGCTTTATAGTGAACCAGATATGGGGGTGGGAGAACCATTTTGTAACGTCCCGAACTTGAAATTTACCGGTTTACTTGGTATTTAGACGGTAAACGACATTTACTTCATTTTTACTATCGTTTCGGTACTTTTAGTGGCCCTAAAAGTTGACTTTTTTCGATCGGGTCAAAATTTGAGAAAGTTACTTTCATGAAAGTTGTAGAGGACGTTAAACCGAGCGTGTGCATATGTGGTACGTAAAAATCAGAGTTCATATGCGAAAGTTATAAGCAACATAGAAAAGTTATTTTTCATGGTATATAGTATAAATTTGAATTTTCTACAGTGGCCTGGTAGTTCTCTCTCTCTCTCTCTCTCCTCCCCCACGTTTTCTCTCTCCCTCTCTCTCCCCCCGTCAGCCTTCTTTTTTTTTTCTTGATTTCTTCTCTGTCCAACTATGGATTTGAGTGAAACTGGTAGCTATAGACTCGTCTCGACTTCCTCTTGGTGCCTACGGTGGTGGCTCACGGAGGCTTGGCTGGAAAACGACGCATCGAGCTGTGGAAGTTTCACTATAGCAGAAGTGGTCAACGCCGATTTCTCCCTATTCCGGCCACCTCCGGCGACAAACCTTGGTCCATTGGAAGCGCCTTGCAACGTAGATGATGCTCCCCAAATCTCTTGAATGGATTTGCAGCTTGGAGGAAGAAAGCATAATTATAAGATTTAACTGTTCACTCGGGTTCAACCTTCTCCTTAATTGTTGAGGTATTTCTACTCATTTTCTGACTTTGTCATAGTTGAAGAAGTTGTTGGGTTTATTGGGTAGATGCTGCTACCAAAATTTGGTGGCCATTGGAGCTGGCGGCGGTAGCGGTGGCGCCGCCACTATTGGCAGCGGTGGCGCCGCCACTATTGGCAGCGGTGGCGGAGGCGCCACCACTGTGGGCAGCGGTGGCAGCTTGTAGGGCAGCCTTTTTAAATGTGATTTATGGCCAATTAAATCATATAAATGTCATAGAGCTTATATATGAAGTTTGGTGAAGACTGGGGAAGTTTTGAATTGATTATGAATTTTTGAAATTTAGAGATTTGATTATCGATTTACAAGAACCCGACGGTCGGATTTCTCTCAAACTTGTATAGAAATTGTAAATCGATAAATCGATATTATTGGTGGAGTTTGGATGGAATTGGATCAGAATCGATGATTGTGGGACGTAGAGAAGAGGATTAGAAACTCAATTCATATTTATCGTAAATTGAATTTCCGTCCTATATTCATTCGTTTATGGACTACTAGTTGGCAAATGAGCTGTATTGCGTGGTCTCCGAAATAGACTGTGAGTGGACTTTTATTTTCAAAGAATGATGCATGCATTTAGTTTTTCCGAAACAACATTTATTTATTCCTTCATTGGTCGAGCATAATATATTTTGCTTTGGAGTATAATTTTTTTGGCATTGTTTTCCAATATGAATTTCGGATATGAATTATTATGCTCGGATTTGGAAATTTGATTTGTTTCGAGAATAAGATTTAATCTCGGATATTGATTATGTTTTGTGTGATTTTCGACGAATTATTTTTCGAAGTGATTTCCGGAATTTATTAATACGTTTTATTTGTTGATATTGAGATTTTTGGAATATTTTTTGAAAATGGGATTTTCGTTGGAATCATATTTGTTTATTGTTCCTCGCTTATTTGTTCATAATTTTGAGATTATCTTGGCGTGTGGGTCACGCCGTTAGTATATTTATTTTCTTGAGATTTTTCGAGTATGGATGGGATTCATACTCCTGTTTTGTTGCGAGGTTCGGGAAGCCTTATGGATTCTGGATTTACTGGTTTTCGAATGATTTTAATCCACCGTATCTAGGTCGTCATTTAGCTCTCCTCCTCACGTGGGTGTAGTCGAGCCTTATTAGTACTCCTTCTCGTTTACTATGTGTTTGCGGATGAGTAGAGCAGAGTATAGGATGCTCCGACCAGAGCTTGGGAGGCTCGCTTATTTGTATGGTGAGAACTTCTTCCCCATATCTTACGATTACTTGACTAGTGAGACTAGTCCATCTTATTTAGCCAGCGGGGCTGGCCTTATCTTCTTGAGTACTGGAGTTTCTGTTTTGTTATTATTAGTTGTTTGTGACTAGCGGGGCTAGTAGGCTTTTGGTAAGCTAAACATTTTTCGGTTTTTTATTAATTTGTTGCATGCATTGGGTTTTTAAAGAAATAAACATGGGAAAGTATGAAATCCCTTTTCTTTTTATTTTATTTATTTTTGTCCACTCACGCTAACGTATTTTGTAATTGCTTTCCCGTAGACCCTTCGGTTTTCAAACGCCTAGTTTGTAGGTGAAATTAGTTGAGGTCGGGCGTACATTGGTGTTGAGGCATAGTCAATAGCATGGCTTCCACGTTTTCCTTTGATTTAGGTTTTCCTTGTTTACCATTCTATTAGAATTGCTCTGATACCTGTGGGACTAATGTTATTCAAGTTGTGCTTTGTGTTATGTGTAGAGGTCGTCAACAGGCCGGGCCGGGCCGGGCTTAATTACCTTTTTGACAAATAGCGGGCCGGGTGGGGTCGGGCTTTATTATAAATTATAAGATCCAAGCCCGGCCCATATAGGCAGGCCTTGCGGGCTTTTTCGGGCCAGGTCGGGTAGCCCACATACTTACGGGCTGGGCCGGGCTTTATTAACAAAACTACAAAAGAATTTTTAAAGATTTGGTAATTTTTTTTTAAGGGGTTTGAAACCCAAACTAGTTGGGAGGCTCATCCCCACGCCTGATTTTAATGTATTGAAATAAAAAGAAGAAGAATACAAAGTATAGGGACTACATCATTCCCAATTACAACTTAGAACAAGAGCAAATAATTAATACAACTTATATGCAGCCAACTTGGACTTCAATGCTTCTCTAAATGCAATGAGAGGTTCTCCACAGCGGGCCAAGTGAGAGTTTCTGCTTCATTACTGACCTTAAAATTAAGGCTACAGATTTGTTGATAAATCATTGGATTCAACTAAATGAACTGATCTTGGTGCCTACACATTTAAATAGAGATTTAAAGAACCAGCAAACATGTTTTAGCAAAACTGAAGCACAAAAAAATAGGACTAATGAACCAAAAACAATGTACCTGTTCATCGGACTCATTTCCAGAATCATTACCAGATTCATTTCCAGCTTCAACTTCACTATTTCCTATCCAATCTGGTCGTGCTTCTCTAATGAGTCTCCTTTCTTCAACTAGCTCCTTTTCACGCTGCGCCTCTTACATCCTTGATTTTGCTAAACTCCAATCTTTCAAGCAAATCAATGCCTCTATTGTATTTGGACTCAATCTAGCCCTTCTCTCAGATACAACTCTACCTTCTGCACTAAAACATGACTCCGAAGCTACAGTAGAAGCTGGAATTGTTAGCAAATCTTTAGCCATGCGAGCAACAACAGGGTATAATGATTCATTTGATTTCCACCAAGCCAAGACACTAAATTGATTATCATCATCAATCTCAATAGTTGGTAAATCATAGTACATTTGTAAATCATTAGAAGTCGCAGAGGAAGTATATGAAGATGATACCTTTGCCCTTTTCAAACTTTTCATTGAGGAATTACCAACAATAGGCAATGCTATTGAACCCGGAGATAAATTCGAGGTTGAAGAAGTTAAATTTTCAGATTGCCTAGGTGGTACATCCGACACAATATTCTTCTTATATGTTTCATAAAGAGCTTGCAGTTCAGTTCGTAACTCTAACAATTTCCTATCAACATCAAGCTGATCAATACCCATGCATTTTAACCATTCTCCAATAGCAAATAACTTAAATCTAGGATCCATAATTGTAGCAAAGCAAAAAGCTTTGGGAAATGTATGCCAATACTTATCAAATTTCTCCTTCATTGCGCACAATGCATCCTTAAATACATTAAAATCAGAATATGCCTCAAATGCAAAATGGATATCTATCAAGCAACTAATAACACGACATGATGTAGGGTAATAAACACCGGAAAATATCTTGGTTGAGGATGCAAAAATCGATAAAAAGCCATTAAATAGTTGAGCAATTGACAAATCTTGTTCCGATGGAACAATTAAATTGCAAGACCGTGATGATTCATTCACTTTTAGAGCATACATATTCAAAGGCCCTTTATATCTTATAGCTACTTCTAAAAACTCGTAAGTGGAATTCCACCTATAAGGCACATCATTGTCAATATTTTTTTTTTGGCAATTGCAAATCATGACAACAACGCACCCACAATTCATGTATCTTATTAGAAGAATTCATGCTTCGAACAACATTGATTATTTTATCAATGGATGGACCTAAAATATGTAAACCATCTTGCACAATCAAATTCAAAATATGAGCACAACATCGTACATGAAACAACTTTTTAGGGGCTACCTCAAGCATAAGATAAGTGGGAAGAACATATGCAACCACATCATTATTCGTATTGTCTAAAGAGATAGAAAATATTTTATTATGAATGCGCCAAGACACCAATTCTTCAAATATATGATTTGCAAGTGACTCTCCCGTGTGAGGGTACTCAATCATCTTAAAGCATATTATTCTTTTATTTAAAGACCAATTTTTATCAATAAAATGTGCAGTAAGTGACATGTAACCCATTTTTTGACGTGATGACCAAACATCCGAAGTCAAACAAATTTTGCCTTCAAACTTTTCAAAAAGACTCAAAAGCTCATTTTTGCCCTTAGTAAATTTCTTCATCACATCTCTTTTACATGTTGAGGCTGAAATTCCTACATATTGAGGACAAAATCCTCGACGAATCATTCCAGTAAAATCATGTTTTTCAACAAAAGTAAAAGGCAGTTCAGCTCTAACAACATAATCAACAATTTCTCTATGTGCAACATTCTTATCGTAAGCAAAAGTAGTGATATTTCCAGAAATATCGGGACCCAATATTTTCTGCCCTCTCTCATGACTTTGTAAATGTCTTCTTAAATGACTAGTACCAGCAATAGCACCACCTCTAAGCAAAGTCTTACAAATCCCACATTTATTTTTTTTGTACCATATTTCCATGCTCATTAACCTGAATCCTTTCAAAAAATTCCCAAACATTACTAGTGAATCTAGATTTCTTAGAAGATGCTGAAATAGATGAGGCTCCAGTTTCAGTCATATTATCAGCATTAATAACATCCATTTCTAGCTGGAAATAAAACAAGGTTTAGATATTACTTGAGAGTTTTGAATGAGCAAGCTAAAACTGCTACGAGGCACACTTATTCACAGAGATACTACTGTCCATTCCTTGGTTTGCTCTTCCTCATCTTGCAATATTAGAAATCACAATCAAAACAAGAAAAAAGAATAGTATACAGAAACTAGATTGTTACTAAGAAAGCTGGGTTATTCATTGTGAAAAAGAACTCAAAACATGCATCAAACAAAGAAATAAAACTCAAACTCGTCAGAAATCAAAAGAAAAAAACGTGGAACAATAAATCAAAACACCAACTTCGAAAGGAGAAAAATGGAACAAAAAAGCCATAACCTTGATTCAAAAGCCATCGTTCCAACTTGATTCAAACGGCATTATTTCAGTCCTTGTTCATCAGATTGCAAATATATGCATTATTTCAGTCCTTGTTCATCAGATTGCAAATATATGTACAAGTTCTGAAACATGTACAAACAAAGAAATATCAGTCAAACTCGTCAGATTTTCCAATCGCTCCATTTAAAACAGAAACTGAAAATGAACTAATCAAAACATGAAGACATGATGTACTCCTGAGAACAAACAAAAAAATTACCAGCTTGCAGGAGTTGCACAAGAATGTCTACAATCCTTGAGTTGCAGAAAAGGGGAAGCCTCCGAATATCTTGCACTCAAAAACCTGCACATTACAGCAATTATGATACACATATCTTCGGATTAAATACAAGAAAGCCACTATAGTAATCAATCTTCGGATTAAATACAAGAGAGGCTCATATCAATCTCTGATGCTGCCACATCATATATATTCGGATTAAATACAAGAAAGTGCAAACAATTAAATTTTATCAAAGAGATCGAGCAATTAAAATGAAGCATAATCTCATAGGTATATACGTACCTCCTGATCTGTCTTCAAGTTATTCTCATGCAAATATGTTATTTCCAGTACTACAAAGACATCATCATCCACTTCACATGCAGAAAATTGAATTTGATTTGGAAGAAAGCCCCCTCATGTTAATCAAAGCTATTTCAAGACAAACAGAAAATTGAAGAAACAGGAGATGTGTCTGAGATTCGAACCTCGATCTGAGAAAAGAGGAAGCAGTAGCCGCCGGATTTGAGGTGATTGACGACATCGTTGGGATTGCCGCGGTAACCGCCGGAGGCTAGGTGGCGCCTGAGTGAGTGAGAGAGATCGAGGAGGGATGGAGCTGGAAGGAAAATCAGGAAATGGCCACTCAAATTCTCAATGGAGGCAGCGGCTGAGAGAGTGAGAGAGTGAGAGGATGGATGGAGCTGGAGGCCGCAGTAGCCGTCGGATTTGAGGTGATCGACGGCGTCGTTGGGATTGCCACTGTAACCGCCTGAGGCGAGGTGGTGCCTGAGATAGTGAGAGAGATCGAGGAGGGATGGAGCTGGAGGGAGGCGGCTGAGAGAGTGAGAGAGATCGAGAGATCGAGGAGGCTGGAGGGAGGCGACTAAGAGAGTGAGAGAGATCGAGGAGGGATGGAGCGGCTGAGAGAGTGAGAGAGATCTTGTTTAGGGCTTTTACCTGTGAGTCAGAGTGTAAGACACTGAGTATGTGAGAGACTAAGAGTGTGAGACCTAGTGGGCTGGACGGCTGGTGTGAGACAGCTGGTCTCCACTTTCTAAATCCAACGGTAGGATTGGATTCTTTAGTTTTTGAAATAACGGTAGGGATTGAGTTTCTTAAAAGTTGGATATATATATATATATATATATATATATATATATATATTTATGATCCATATTCCATAATATATATTTATTGGTGGGCTTTTATGAGTCGGGCCTAGCGGGCTTTTGTCGGGCCGGGCCTAGCAGGCTTTTGATGGGTCGGGCCGGGTTTTAAAACCCTAAACCAATCCCGGCCCACTACCCACCAGGCCGGGCCTATAACGGGCTTTTTGGCGAGCCGGGCCGGGCTTTTGGCCCTGCTGGCCTGCGTGCCTCCATCTGCCCACGAGGCCCACGGGCTAAATGATGATCCCTAGTTATGTGAATCAGATGATGTTGTGATTTGAGGGCGTAGGGTGGCTCCAGGAGAATAAGGATTTAGAAGTGTAAATATCTTTTTACAGGGTTGGGTAGCCCATTTTAGGGGAAGTTCTGCCAATTTTTTTTAGAAGAATTTCTTCTAAGGTGGGTCCCGCAGGGCCACTTCGGATTTCATGATGAAATCCAGGGCGGGTCCTGTCACATTTAATGCAGAACCGATAGAGGCAGAACCTTTAAATGTGAAACCAAGCCTAAATGTCAGTGACCTGGATGATGATGAGGAAGTTAATGTGTGTGAAGGCAGCACCGGCAGGGTGGGTGAAGGTGTTAATGTGGAAGTAAAAAAGAAGCTGGTGGACTAAGTGTGGGGACTTTTGTTGGTTCGTCTGATATAGCGAAGGACATGAACTTGGGTTCACAAGCTAGTAGAGGCAACCTGAGGTGGGGCAGAGTGCTAATAAAGGTGAAAGGTAGGGGCAATGTGGTAACTTAGGTGAAAAACGAAACCCTAAAAGGGCAAAAGATTGTGTTAGTAGGCCATTTTCTGCATCTGCAAAGGCACATTTGAGAAGCAACCTAGAGGCTATAAAGAGGAGAGAAAAAGAGGCAGCTGAGAAGAAATTGCAAGAAGACTTGGAGAGGATTGAGACAGAGGCTGCTGAGTTGAGAGAGAGCCAAGCTTCTGCAAGATTGAGTAGGGAAGAGGTTGAGTTGAGAAATGCAGAGATAGCAGCTGAAAGAGAAGGGGAGGCTGTTGAAAATAGGGTAAGAGAGGAGGTTGAGGTTAGAGAAAGGCAGGCAGGTGAAAAGAGGGCAGCAGTTGGCTGAAGAGTTAGAGGCAAGGCTAGCTGAGAAGAAACAAAAGGCTGCTGATAAGAGGTCCAAAAGAGCTAGACATACATCAAGATTTTCTGCACAGGAGAAAGAGAAGAGACTTGTTGAGGAAGGTAAGGGAAAGAAAACTGGTAGGAAGCCTAAAGAGGCTAGGTATAGCACAGGGAACAAAGGGCACAAGCATTATGAAGCTGTAGATGAAGATGATGACAGTGAGGAGGATTTCGATTTGTATGTTGACTTTGTTTATGATCTCAATGCTGATGAGTTTGATGATGTAGAGTTTGAAGAAAATGTCTCAAAACCAAAGAATTTGATGATATGGGTTTCAGGGGCTACTGCTCAGATGAGGCACATGATTCAAATGAGTTGAATAGCTTAAGTGGAAGTGAGACTGATGAAGATGAAGATGGAAATCCAGTTCCAAAGAGGGGACTTAAGGGAGTGAAGATCAGACCTTGGATCAGATCAGTTGATCTGAAAAATCTTAAGTTTAGGTTAGGTCTAGCATTCCCAAATTCAGAGCAATTGAAGGAAGCTGTAAGGGAGTGTGCTATCAGGAATATACCTATAATAGAAGAAAACTAATCAATCTATAATTCAATGTGATCTTCAGATAAAAGTTCAAGTGTATTTCAAAAGAAATGGCCAAAAATTGAATGGAAGGTTACCTATGGCATGTCAACTGCAAATTTGATTTTATCAGATTAAATTAAAGGGGTTCAAAAGGAAGAATCATTCGTCGCTTACCGGTATGATTGACACACATTGTCTAGTCTTTCAATAGCTGCACCTGCATTGATACACCATAGCAATTACATATACTTTCAACTTCATAATGTAGAATGGAAAATAAATTTTGAAGCATTCGAACTCAACAACGTAGCTCTTTCTTGTTGACAATAATTCAATTGCCACTCCACTTTCAGCGGCTTGTTTGTTTGCCAAGGCCTCTTTGGAATGTATTGCATGAGCCTTATCAAGAGCTGCAAAAAGTTATTTGGGTTGTTAGAACATCTTTTCCATGAAAAATTAGAAAATAGTCTAGGTTGGTATTCAAGTTCATGATACTTAAGTACTTAAGTTTGTTAGACCATAGTTTATAGATATATATATATATATATATATATATATATATATATATATATATATATATCAGTCTGGCTATAGTGCGGACGTTCGTACCGTGCGGACGGTACGGATTTCCCGTTTTCCCCCACTTTTCGATCACATTTTCACATCTTAACCGTTCAATTTTTTTGTCCTAATGTATAGATCACCTCTACAAACAGCCAATATGTGATCGTTAAGGCATCTAAAACTGCAAATTACAACAATGTGCACGAACAGTTCCGGTTCGACAGATTCGGTTTGTTGTTGCAGATTTAAGTTACAGAGATGATCTATACATTAGGACCTAAAAACTGAACGGTTAAGATCAAAATATGTGATCAGAAAGTGGGAGAAAACCGGAAATCGTACTGAAATTTAGGTATAGACGTCCGCACCTGAGAAAAATCCTATATATATATATAAATTATACATATCTTATCCAGAGTGAGGTCTCACTCTGAAATTAATGTGTTGGGTTAGAGTTTAGGGTCACTTTTCGATCTCATATCCACACCTCGACTGTTCAGTTTTTAGGTATTAGTGTATAGATCATCTCTGCAAAGTTTCTGCCAAATTGATGACCTTTAAGGTATCGAACTCATTTAAACCAATGGACGTATTGAATCAGTCCACCCTGAACCGTACTAGCTTTAAGGCAGTTATCAATGTCTTAACGACTATCATTTTGGCTGAAATTTTACAGATATTATATGTACATAAGTACCTAAAAATTAAACGGTTGAGATGTGGATATGAGACCGAAAAGTGACTTTAAACTCAAATCTCACACGTTAATTTCAAAGTGAGGCCTCACTCTATGTAAGATATATGTGTGTGTGTGCGCGCGCGCGCTCATGCATTCCTCTAAATGTTGAATTTAACTTGTTTTTTAGTAAAGTTTAGCTTTCGTTAAATCATTTTCTTATTTATTTAAGAATATTGTTAGGGTTGAGGAAACATCCATTTTGGATTTTGAAGTGGAGAATCAGAGCTAGAAAGTATGACGGTCAAATATGGAACAAAAAGTAAATGACTAAATTCAATTTGGTCCCTGACCTTTTTTTTAATCAAGATGGTCCTTACACTTCTATTTTTCATCACACACGTCCAAAATTCAAATTTGTCTCTAAACATGACGTCAAATGCTAAGTTGGACCCAAAAACGTGGCCCACTTTTCAGACTTCGAAGGGCATAATGGATATTTAAACCCAATAATCTCAAAAATAAAATTAATAAATAATAAACCCCATAAGTCTTTCAAAAAAAATAATAACCCATAATAAACGGGGCTTGGCTCAGATCGATGTTTTTTGTCCCTTAGATCAAAACTAGTTCCTCTGTCCCTGCTTCTCTTCTCCCTCGCCGACGACGCCTCTTCTCTTCTCCTACACTTGAAAATTGAAGAAATTTTGTTCTCTTAACTAGAAGAAGGATTGTCCGATCTGGGTGGTTATAGTCGTTGTCGACGGAGACGACGCAGCGGAGCTAGGTTCCAGCGAGTTAAGCCTAGGCTAGGCCCTGTTTGGTGAGTGCAATTTTATTGTCCGAGGTGGTGGTGTAGGCGGCCATGGTTGTAAAGAACAAGAAGACGAAAATGAAGAATACAAAGGTCTCCCACCTCCCATGCATCTTTCAAATCTGATCGAGTTCCGCACTTTCTTGAATTTCACTCTTGAGTCTTTTGGTCTCAAATCCATCCTTGTCTTCCTCTCCGCCAATCTCGTCGACTTCTTCATCCTCAAAAAACTCAATTTCGAGCAACTCCCCAATTGACACCCACCGACGATGACACCCACCTCAAAAATGACAAAAACTCCCTCAATTGCTTTTCCAAGGTAACCCATTTCTAAGGGTTTCATCTTTCTCTCTGAGTTTCTTTCATTTTGGCTAAAGTTTCAATCTTTGGTTTTGGTTTTGTTTTTTCTTTGTGTGCAGGTTAGCTCAGTTATGGAATCTAGGTTCTGGACCTTTGTGGACTTTACCAGTGGTTGAGTTGAGTGGTTGAGTTGACTTGCCAACGTGTTACTTCTTGGAGGCAGAGGAGAAATCTGGTTTTAATGGTGAAGGCGAATTGAATTTTGGGTTTGATGATTTCGGTGGCGCAGGTGAAGTGAAATTTGGTTTTTATGGTTTGGATGATGGTGGGGATGCCTCTGGAGAGTACAGAGATAGTGGGTTTGGGGGGATTCGGAGATGAGGGAGAGGGGAGGGAGTGTGTAGTCGGAGACTAGTTTTGATGGTGAAGAGGATTGAGAGTTGATTACATGCATTTATATACGTATAATTATATCTAAAATATTATAATTAAATTAATCGTTATATTAATTATTATATAATTAATTTATTTTATAAAAAATAAACGGAGTAAGGAAATCGCGAAATGGAGAAATTCGAAATTTTTAGCAAAATGACCAAATTGTAAAAATATTAATTGAGCAATTAAGTTAATTGATTAATGCAATTAAGCTTAATTGGTTAATTAAGCACAAAACAAAACGTGCAGCATGTGCAAGGAAGGATGGGCACCCATTGTTTAATTATTCATTTGACATGTGAGATACAATTAAACATTGGAGTGTAATTATACAAGGAGAAGGAGAAGCAGCCGCGTTTCTTACTTTCTTTACCCACCATCACCTTATTTTCTCTCCCTGGCCACTCAAGTGCTGCCACCTCAACCATTTTCTTATCCTCTTTCCATTCTCTCTCAGCCACACCGAAGATAGAAAGGGGGGATCATTTATAAAAACCATCATCATTCTCTCAACCCGAGGGGAAGCTACAGTGCCGAACCATCACTCTCACCTCAAATTCAATTAAGCCGCAGACCCCAATCCTCTTCCTTCTTCTGAACAGTGCCGCACGCCACCTCCATTCCAATTCCTTCCCATTTTCTCTCACCCACCACCTCACACTCTCTCCTCTTCCCTTCTTCATTTTTAATTTCATCTCTTTGGGACTCACTCAAGGCCTCAAGGGAATCATCATCAAGAGTACCACACCTTAATTTAGGTATTTGGATGAAGAAATTGTTTGATTCAAACTAGCTCATAGTTAGAAGTGACCAAGTTAACTCTCCCATCTCTTTCTTATTATCTATTTCATAATTTTTATATACTTTTGTTGATGGATTCTTGTATGGGTTGTGAGTAGTTTAATTTTGGGAGTTAGGGTTGTGAAGCTCTAACTCATTTTGTGTAAATATTGATGTTTTAAATTAAATAAATGCAATTTCTATTGTGTATGCTTTAAATCTGAATTTATTGGTCCTTAAAAGCATGTTTCTAGGCTTTGTCACCCTTTGAAATTATGTTGTAGACAATTGTGATGAATAGATTGATAAATTGACAACTTATTAATCTTGTGGCATTCTAGGATTTAAGTGTGATAACCATTAGCTAGCTTAATTGTAACTAAGCTTGCTTGGGTCTCTATTATCTTGCTCTCTAAGCCTCTAATTTTGGATGTTGCGGCCTTAACCGGCGTAGTGTCCAAATTAGAGAGTTGATTGTGGCCTTAACCGACATAATCCATACACCGAAAGGATAATTGGTTTAGTTGCCTTGACCGGTACTAGATACGGGACTTAACATATAGGAAATGCATGCATTTGTGAAATTGACATCGATGTTTGCAAGAGAGTTAGTGTGAATCACCCGACACTCCCATGTTCCCATTAATTTGAAAATCCAAATTTAATTTCTTACTTGATAATTAGTTGTTTGCTTTTATTTTAGTTTGCATTTAATTTAGTTAATTCCCAATTCAAAACTCCAAAACAAAATTCTACCTTCTATTGTGCATAACTCATTTGGGCTACAAGTTAGTGGCTTTGATTAGGCTTAGTGTGAGCTAAGCCGAGCATTGCCGAGGCTTGGTGTCTTGTGAATATTATTTTATTTTTATTTTTCATTGTATGCTTTTAAGTTATTCTAGCGCTAATTACCTCGGTTAGGTCCAACACCTAATCCCCGAGATACGATAATCAAGGTTTAATATTTCCCTTACTTGACAACCATTTGAACACTTGCGAGAGTATATGAACCAAGTCAAGAATGGGAAATGAAGTACGAGATGAGGGTTGGGTTGCACTCATGGTGGGGGTTGGGCGTAGCTGTGAAGGAATCTAGGTTTTTGGGGTTAGAGGGTTGTGGGATTTAGGAGAGGAAGAGAGATGACAGGAGGGTAGTTTGGACATTTCATCTAAAATTAAGGGACAAGTCTGAAAAGTGTGCCCTGCTATCGAGTGCAGCTCATAAGGGTGTGAAGACTCAAATTTTCATATAATAAATTTATGTAATTCAATAATTGTTATATTAATTGAATTATGATATTTTGGATTAATTGGAATGTCGTGGTTTGAGAAAGTTGGGTTCGAATGTTTTTATTTTCGAAAACGAACGTTATTTAGGGGGTCGTGAAAATCGACTTTTTATACGTTCAAAATTTGGGAAAACTTCCTTCATGAAAGTTGTAAAACTTGTCGATACGAGTTCGTGCATATGTGGAACGTAATATTCAGAGTTCGTATGAATAAGTTATGAATATTTGAAAATTGAAAATTTTCTATAAATATAATGAAAAAATCAGATTTTTCATTAAGGACGAAAAAAAATTGATTTTTGCACATCAGTCTCCCCTCGCGCGAGTGCAGCCTTCACTCCGGCCAACCCGCTCCCGACCGGACCTGGGTGAAAATCGCCCTTCCCGGCCAGGCCGCCGACTGACCCGGCGCCCCTCGGCTTCGCCACTCCTCGCCCAGTCGCCCCCCGCTCTTAGTTTCCCCAGCTGCTGCTCCTAGGCTTGGATCGAAGCCTCTTTCAGAAGCTTCAACCCAACCCGGCCGGAAATCCACTTTTCGGCGGTGCACGGGCCAATCAACCCCATTTTCTTGACGTGCTCTTCCTCCTGATCATCCCCATATGTGGCTTGCATCACGATTTTGAGTGTAAAGTGGTAGATCAAAAGTTGAAGGTTTCGACGTCCCTGATTCAATCTGAAAACTGATCATAGGGCCGAGATTAATCCAACTTCAAAGCCCGATCTAAGAAGATCTAGACCTTATCTCGGAAAAAGTCAGGCATTAAAGTTGTTCACAATTTCATTTTGAAGAAGTTTGTAGTGAACGACTTTTGCATCTAAGGTGGTTGACCGGCGTTGACCGCCGTCTGACCGTCTCGTGTGGCTGCGCGTCGGACCAAATTTTTAGTTTATATTATCTGGACGATGATCTATGCATCCATACGAGCGTTTTGATATATAACATGGTCATGTTAGAAAACGTTGATAAATAGTCAATTTAAGTTTTGACGTTACTATTTACGGTTTTACAGTTTACCTTCGGTTTACGATTTACGGAGATCGGACCATCGATTTTCCTTCAAATTTTAATATGATGTTCATATGACTGTCCCGATGACTTTTTGTGGTTACGGCCGAAGATCCGACCGTTGGATCTTGGTATAATTGTAAAACAGTGATTCGTGAGGTAATTTGTGAAGATCCGTCCGTCGGATTTTCGTATAATTTTGCTAGGATGTTTCCAAGGGCGATCCGTGAGGATCTAATCATTGGATCATCGTTCAAATTCGATCCGACCATTGGATCGTTTTTATTTTAGAATCCGACCGTTGGATCGTCGTTATTTTAGAATCCGACCGTTGGATCATCATTTAAGTTTATTTCGTGCTTCGTTTGCAAAGTAAAGACCATACTTGATTAGGTACTTGACGGTTTGAGTTGACAAGCATTTGGCTTATTGTAATTTGTATCTAAGTGAAGACGCAACGGGAGTTTCGAGGTGAGTAAAACTCATGTGGTTCATATTACGAACCGAGTACTTAAATTATTTATTTTTGTAATTGTGTGGAAAATATTTATAGATTAAATATTTGTTTTTAAAATCATATGGACTTGATTAACTACGGTCCATAGGTAAGTAAAATGAATTTTAATTATACAAATGAATTTCACTATTTTCTTGTGTGAACTATAGATGGTATTAGTGGTTATTCCTGAGTGGATGATTACGTATATATATATATATATATATATATATATATATATATATATTTACGTGGAATATATATATATTGATTGGTGTGTTATTGAGTGATGATATAATTGAGTTGGAATGATGATTTGAATTATATTTCAAATGCTTAAATTTCATAATAATATTATGTATGTTGGATGAGTTGATTTCATTGTGTGAAAACATATTGTTGTGCTCATTTTGGATTTAGGGTCAACGTAGTGACCGGTATGGAGGAATCGGACGCTCTAATCCTTGGTGGATGATAGGATACGATTGGTTGAGTATGTACGATTATCGGACGTTCTAAATATATATATATATATATATATATATATATATATAAACATACATATTGATAAATACGATAAAAATAAATATGTCGGATGCCATAACCTAGGTCAGGTGACGGGCTACGATTCAGTTAGAGCTCTAGTCTGTCATATACCATAATTGTATAAATACGATGTCGGGGTTTTGAGAAGAAAGATGTGAATTAGGATTTTGTGTTGATTTGTGATTTGGTGCTTGTTGAGATTGTTGGTTTCTTGTGGACGTGTAAATTGTTGAGTGTTGACTTGGGTGAAAATAAATATGATTTAATTAAATAACCGTTCTTTCTTTTTACTCATACGAGCTTTTAAAAGCTTACCGGGTTTTGTGTTGTTGCAATCCCGGTACACTATTCAAATGGTGTAGTGGATATTCCTGCAGGTCAGGATAACCAGGGAGGTGACTGTGCTGTTTAGATATTGCAGCATTTATTTTTATTTCATTTGAGTTGTGAGGTTTGTATGCTCATTTAGAGCTTTACAATTTATTTTGTGAGTGAGTTGTAATAATTAACCCAGACTAAATTTGGTTTTTGAAATTAAATTATGTGGGGAGGTTGTTAAGGAAAATAAATTTTTAGGATGGTTATTTTGATGTTGTAGTAATTCATGTTTCGGATTTTGAATCTTTATTCTAAAATTCGGGGCGTGATAAGGGGTGGGTTCGGTTCCAATCGGTTCAGTTCGGTTCGATTTTGCATTTTTCAAAAATTGGAACCGATTAGTTCGGTTCGGTTTTTTTCGGTTTTTTTTTTTTTAGTAAAACAGAAATTTTTTTATTTTCTGCAAACAATTTTTTTTTGATAAGATAATAATACAGATTTTGCTACTTCTACTTCTACCCCTTTGGTATTGTAACTCACGAATTTTTTTTTTCTCTTTAAACCTATAATAATAATAATCCATACAACTGAGTTTACAAATTCACTAATGCATGTTTTATACTTTAACAGACAATAATGTAATACCCGAAATTTTCATTTTAAATTCGTGTATTTGTGTTGAGTGATTGTTATACGATTTAACGATTATTGGTCGATAATAATTCACTTTTACATTAATCGAAGTTTCGGAACAATTATTTTTAACGAAAAGCTCGAAATACTCGGTTTGAGAAATCGACTTTTTCTACGTACGAAATTTGGAGAAACTTCCTTCATGAAAGTTGTAGAGCTCGTTGATAAGAGTCCGTACACGTGCGGAACACGAAGATCGGTTTTTTTCTGAATTAGTTATCGAATTACGAAGTTTTCCGAAACTTGTATATATAGAAAATTTTTGGGAAACCCTAATTTCCACCGGCCTCCTTCTCTTTCTTTTTCTGGAAACCTCACTGTTCACTCTCTCTCTCAAACTCTCGCATCGTCCTCTCTCTCGACCGAAAAGGAGAGCAAACTTCTCCTTAATTGTTCTCCCTCCACAGACCACCTCTCGACCTCAAACCAAGTCTCAGGCGTTCGTCTCGAGCAGCTCTAGCACCCAGATGCAGTTTTACCAGGCGGCGCGGCCTGTAGCGGCAGCGGCACGGCCCGAACCGAAAACCACCATTTTCGGTTCGAGCTTGATATCTCGAGCTACACTCCACCATTTCACTTGATTCTTGGCTCATTGAGCTCGCCTCAACATCCTCTACAAGCACCAAGAAGGACAGGAACTGGGTCGAACGTTTTCACGTTCGTCGGAGCTCGACTCGAACGGATCGAAACACCGAAAATTTCGATCAAGATATCTCGAGCTATACACAATCGTTTCTTGTGATTCTTGACTTGTTGAGTTCGCAAGGAAGTTCTGAACAAGTTTCCAGAAGGGATCGGGGCCTGAGGTTGCAGTTTTCACGTCGGTTTTCAAGCTCGCCGGTTTCTAAATTTTTTCCGGCCGCCGACTGTAAATAGGTAATTTCGATATGTTCCCGTCATTTTTAGGTCTTGTGCTAGTTATGAAAGTTGCTCAGAATGATGAAACGAAGGGGAAAAGCTCAGCCCCGACACCATTGGCGGTGGTCGGTAGCGGCTCTGTCCCTAACTCCGGCGGCCCTTTCCGGCCATCTCTGGAGGTCTAGAATTTGGTTTCTGTCCATTTTATGATTCTCTGTTTCGATACGATCATTTCGGCGTATTATACGTATTTTTCGGATATCGTATGAATTAGTTATGAATTTTGTGATTTCGATCGATTTCGATCGTTAGATTTTTGATCTGTGAAATTATGACCGTCGGATGAACTTGTAAATTTGTTATGATGATCATATGACTGTCCCAGAGGCTTTGTGTGGTCATGGGCGAAGATCCGACCGTTGGATCTTCGTATATGTGCAAAACGGTAATTAGGGGAGTGATTTGTGAGAACCGCTCGTCGGATTTTAATGTAAATTAGAATCCGGCCGTTAAATGATAGTTAAATTATGTGTTGAAATTGTTGGCTAAATTCGAATCACATTTGATTAGGTGATTGACGGATTTTATTTGAGTGGGCTATTCGGCGTAATTTTAATTATAATTATATTGAAGACGCAGCGGGAGTTTCGAGGTGAGTAAATCTCACGTGGTTCATATTACGAACCGAATGTTTTAAATTTATTTATATATGGTAATTGTGTGAAAAAATATTTGCGGATTAAATATTTGTTTTAAAATTTCATGGACTTGAATCACCACGGTCCATAGGTAAGTAAAATGAATTTTAACTATACAAATGAATTTCATGATTTTCGTGTTTGAACTATAGATGGTATTAGTGGTCATTCCTGAGTGGATGATTACGTATATATATATATATATATATATATATATTTATGTGGAAAATATATATTGATGAGTGGATTGTTGTGTGATGATATGATTGAGTGGAATTGATAAATTGATTGTATTTCAATTGTGTAATTCCATAATAATATGGTGTATCTTGGTTGGGTTGAATTCAGTATGTAATATTATATGTTGTGCTCAATTATGGGTTTAGGGTCGACGTAATGACCGGTGTGGGGTGATCGGACGCTCTAATCCTGGGTGGATGATGGGATACGATTGGTTGAGTATGTGGAATTATTGGACGTTCTAAATATGTATATAGGTATACATATTGATGAAATACAATAATTGATAAATATGTCGGATGCCATAACCTAGGCCATAGAGCTCTAGTCTGTCAAGTACCGTATTTTTATAAATACGATGATGAGAGTTGTGATGGGAGTTGTGAGTTGGATTGTCTTGATATATTGAATTGTGTTGATTGAGATTGTTAGTACATACATATGTGGAAATTATTGGGTGTTGCTCTGTGTGGGGATAAATGAGATTAAATTAAGTAGCAGTTCTTTCTTTTACTCATACAAGCTTTCATAAGCTTACCGGGTTTTGTATTGTTGCAATCCCGGTACACTATTCAATGGTGTAGCGGATATTCCTGCAGGTCAGGATAACCAGGGAGGTGACCGAGCTGCTTAGGTGTTACAGCAGTTTTATTATTTATTTAGTTGTGAGGCGTGTATGCTCATTTAGAGCTTTACATTACATTTTGGATTTGAGTTGTAATAATTAACCGAGACTAAATTCGGTTTGATTTTATTTCGTGTGGTGAGTATGTTAAGAAAAGAAATTTTCAGGATGATTATTTTGAGTTGTAGTATTTTCATGTTTTGGATTTTGAATTGTTATTCTAAAATTCGGGGCGTGACAAATAATCTAGACTCCATAGTTCATAATCAAACTTCAAAGCTTCATTATATGAAATGGTTGGCTTTGGTTCTCGTTTCGAATTCGATCAATTTGGTCAAACTTAGTTACTCTTATAAACTTATATTTATATATCACCTCTACAAATTCAAAGAAAATAAAAAAAAACCGATCATTTGATGCGATTATTACAATAAATTATGCGTGTGGTTAAAATTTAGCCAATTTCACAATAGTTTTGAACCCGATCGGATTGGTCAACCGTAATTACTTGTATGTTTTCTTGGTTGACCAATGACATGACGAATGCGAAACGTTCTTATTTTTTTACATCACGTTTGTAAATATTTCATTGATGGATGTGCGTTGACATAAGATAAAAATTTCAATTTTTGTTACCAATACATTGGCTTATACCAATTTGCCTCCTAAAGTTGTATGACTTATATATTGTATTTAAATTGTTGAGGTTCGTTCTAAAGCAACCATGAAGTGGAAAATGAATTTGAGAAACCAATCGCTCGATGGGGAGATTGTAATGTTTTATGGTGGTTGTAAAAAATTCAGCTGATTTGGTTCTCGTTTCGAATTCGGTCAACTAGATCAAACTTAGTTACTGTTCTGAACCTATATTTATATATAAACACTCCAAAGAGAAACCTCTATAAATTCAATGAAAATGAAAAAATCAACCGTTTGATGCAATTATTACAATAAATATGCGTGTGGTAAAAAAATTTAGTAAATTTTACAATAGTTTTAAACCCGATCGGATTGGTCAACTGTAGTCATGATATGAAATTTCACAATATTTTGGTTCGGTTCGATTTTCACCTAGCCAAAACCGAAAACCGAATTTCGGTTCGGTTTTTTTGGTTTCGGTTCTGTTTTGTTCTGCTTCGGTTAGGTTTTCGGTGCGGTTTTTTTCAATTTTCGGTTTCGTTTGGCCACCCCTAGCAGCTTAGCATCTGACGTCATGTTTGGAGACAAATTTGAATTTTGGACGTGTGTGATGAAATTTCACAATATTTCGGTTCGGTTCGGTTCTGCTCCCTTTACTTTCCATAATCATTTTACACCTCTCTCATCCCTATTTAAGCATCTCTTCTCTCATTCTAGAAGAACCATCTGTTCCACCCCATTACATCTTTCTCTTTCCCTCCCCCTATCTCCTCCATAAAACCTCCCAAAATCCAAACCCATAATATTCAGAGTCCTCGTTCTCCATCCCCACCACCACAACTACATCACCATTACCGTTACTGTTATGCCTCATACCTAAACTTACCAGTTTACTGGTCATTTGGACGGTAAACGAATACCTTAATTTTGACATTTTACTATGTCAAAAGGTTGACTTTTGTTTCAGCTCAATATTTGAGGAAACTTCCTCCATAAAATTTGTAGAAGACATAAAACCGAATTAGTGGACATGCAGTACACAATAATCAGAATTCTTTTGAATATGTTATGGTCTAGGGAAATTAATCTCTATGTTTCACAATGCTTGGTATTTAAAGAAACAAACCCTAGCTTTTCCCCATTTTTTTTATCTCTCTCTCTCTCTCCCCCCTCCACCCCCTCTCTTTTACCTCCCTCCCCCTCCCCGCACTGTCACTGCTGGAAACACCATCTCCAGCCTCTACTTCATGACACAGCCACCACCAAAAGAACCATAACCGAAATCCATTTAAAACCTGAAGCTTAACTTCACCAAACACCACCTTCGGCCTCTGCACGCTGCACCTAAGGCAGCACGCCACTGTTTCTTTTCCTTTCCTATTTTTGGTGACTTCTTTAGCACACTGCCATCATCGCTAGACTCAGACTTCACTGGAGATCACAACCGAGAAGCCTCGCTGCCAACCCGAAGCCAGACAACGTCATATGCATCGTCGTAGGAATTTGGATTATACAAGGATTAATTCTTCGTTTTTGGCCACATCCAAGCTGTACGACCACCATAGGTAGTATTAGAGCATTAGGTTGCCTGGCCAAGTGGACTTTCATTCCTTCTTATTATCTTATATAACCCAGCAAAAGGTCAAAATTAAGGTAAAAAGTGAAACTTTTATTTGTTTACCGCCCAAATGACTAGTAAACGGGTGTTTACGTACGGAGCATAACAACTACTCCATCACTACCACTCAAAGTTAGTCAAAGAAGCATCATATCTTCATCATCATTCCATTCACCATCAACAAGAAGTTCATCATTCACCATATATTCCACCGTCAAGGAGGATTCAAGGAACATTGAAGGAGGAAAATGAAGGAGAAGCTACCCATTGATTTGTCAAGCTTCAACTAGTTTATTCTTTCCTTAACTCTTTAATCTACCTTAATGTACTTTATAGATTTGTTGCTAATTTATATGATTATGAGTAGTGAATAGTAATTTGTTGGGGCTTGGGTTGAAAGCCCTAGCCAAACTTATATGAATTGATGTTTTAGTTTACATTTGATGTTATTTGTGATTTTCATTTTTATATGATAATTCAAAAAGTGAATGCATTCATTCTAGCTTAACTTCTTTGAATGTATTGTGTTTGTCATCTCATGAAAAAATGTTTAGGGAGTAGTTAACCATAAGCATTGTTAGCATGATAGCATCCTCTATGTGCTTGGTTTGCTTGCATGATTATCTAAACTCAAAGTTTTTTGCATCTAGGAACAATGAATTGAGACTTAGCCAATAATATGATTTGTTCTTTGGTAGTTAATTCTAGACTTATCCGGATGGAATTGATAACATTAAAAAATTTTAAGCTTTTGTAGTCTTATCTGGATACAAAGAGGGTAATTGGGAAATTAGAATAGCATCATTTGTATTTGAGTTTCAATACTTACAAGTAGACCAATAAATTGACCGGATCGACCTAAATCCAAATTCGTTTACTAATAAAAAAATTCAACCACAATCCGCTCCGTTAACCTAGCGGATCGTTGATAGCTTGATCCAAATCTGTATCTGCCGGAGTAACAGATACCAGATATGCTAATACGATCCGTTTATAATTTTAAATATTTATAATTTCTAATACTAATATTAAATTTATATCATGATATCTCATAAAATATTAAAACAACATGAAGAGTATCACCAAAAGTAGAATTATATTATCAAAATATTCCCTACACCCGATAAATTAAGAGAGAGACGTCAAATGATGCATATGAATGAATTGTGCTTCTACAACCTTTTTAGCTTTTTGGTAAACTAAACAAAGCCTTTATCAATAATGCTTCTTGGATGGACTTTGTTTACGAAGACCAACCCTTAGGTTTTTGCCAAAAAATTATATTAAAAATCTTAATATTTTATATTTTTTTTTCAAAAAAATAATATATTAATAAAAAATAATGGGTTAAATTCTGTTTAGTCCTTCTACTTTATCTCTCACATCGTTCTAGTCCATGACATTCTAATTTAATCTAAAAACTCCCGAACCTCACAATTTCCCTCTAATAGGTATCTGTCTTGGATGAAATGTCCAATATATCCCTAAGTTATTTCTTTTTTCTTTTTTTCCTTTTTATTTTGTTTTCCTTTTTCCATTTTAATTTTGTTTTTTTTTCTTTTTCCTTTTTAATTTCTTTTTTTTTCTTGTTTCTTTTTTCTTTTTCTTTTTCCATTTTAATTTCTTTTTTTTCTTTTTCCTTTTTAATTTTTTTCCTTTTTTTATTTTTCTTTTTTCCTTTTTAATTTCTTTTTTCCTTTTTTCTTTTTCCTTTTTAATGACCATCGTATTCTGCTGCATCAGTAGCGCCACGTCAGCGAACCAATCTAGATCGACCCGAAACCCCAATTCTTGTTCTCCACGCTGGCGTCCATTTTTCTTTTCCATCACTATTCTTCTTCTTCACTTATGGTTTTTGTCAACTTGGCCATCAAAAACCACCATTTCAACCAAACCCAAAATCCAAATCACCATTTTGAGCAGGACCCAAAAACCTCAGAGTTTGAAAAAATGGTAGTTTTCAGTGAAAAGTTAAAAAATGGTAATTTTCAGTGAAAAGTTTCCAAATTGAGGCTTGATGTGGAGAGAGAAAGTGGGATTTGAGTGGGAGAGAGACAAGTAGGCTGATAGGGAAACATATGGGTTGTGGAGTTTGATCGAAATGGGATTGGTGGGTTGAGGAAGTACAAGTAGGCAGAACGAAAAAGAAAAAAGAACTTAAAAAGGAAAAAAATTAAAAAGGGACAAGAAAAAAAGAAGAAAAAGCAAAAAAGAAATTAAAAAGAAAAAGGAAAAAATGAAAAAAAGAAAAAAAATTAAAAAGGAAAAAAAGAAAAAAAAAGAAATTAAAAAGGAAAAAGAATAAAATGAAAAAGAAAAAAGAAATTAAAAAGGAAAAAGAAATAACATAGGGGTATATTGGATATTTCATCCAAAACAGGAACCTATTGGAGGGAAATTATGAGGTTAGGGAGTTTTTAGATTAAATTACAATGTCAGGGACTGAAACGATGAGAGAGGTAAAGTACATGGACTAAACATAATTTATCCCAAAAATAATATTTTATTATTATAAAAAGAGATCGGATCATTAATAAATCGGATTGACCTAAATCCATATTTGATCCGTTAAAAAAACAGTTAACGGACTCCGATCATTAACGGATCAAAATTTTCAATCTAAACTCGTCTAATAGCCACAGATATGGAGCAAGTCTAGGTCAAAATCCGATCCATTTACAGGTTTACTTGCAAGAGAGGTTAGTGGTAGACAATCTAACCCCTAACTCATCCATTATATTACTAGTTTAATTTATAGTAGTTTAGTTTACATTTAAGTATTTGTTTTAATTTGGTTCACCACTCTATCCAACAAACAATTTCATCACCACCGCAATGCACATACTCACCATGAGCATAGATTTCCTTGTAGATTTAGGTTTGTGATTGTACATTTGCATATTCTAGCTCTCCTTTGGTTAACACTCTAGCTAGTAAAAGGAATCCAATCCTCGTGGGTTCGACAACCTTTCTGAAATCCTTATATTATTACTTGTACCCCTTATATTTGAAGGTGACTATCTGGCTAACAACGTTAAGTGCCAAAATAAAAAAAATTATAAAGGAAGTTGAATGAAATAATAAATCTATATAAAGCTGCTACTCCAATCCAATACCAAAGTGCTTAAGGGGAACACTCCTCTAGACTTCAAGACCATTACTCCTACAGGTTTTTTTGAGTTGGTAGGAATCTGTAAAAGGATGTATATCCTTTGGATCACAGAAAGAAATTCGTTTACCATCAAATTATATCAGTTAACCAAAGAGAAAATTAATAATAAGACATTAATTGCAAGTAAGATTCACCTCATGATAAGATGAACCCAGAAGACACTTGCTTAATTCATTAACATACACCAAAATCCAGAAAACGTAATTCCAACTTAACATAGTGCATTCCCCTCCTTCAAGTAGTTGGAGGTGGACAAATTATCAATAACATGCTCAGCAAATCCTCCATCACCTAAACCCCAACTCAGTGACATATCAAATTTCACAGTGATTTTTAAAGAATTTGTTGGATAAATTCAACAAATACCTCTAACAACAGTGAAAAAGATGGGCTCATCACATCCAAGAAGGTTGCAATTTGCCTCGCTCCGACGAAGACCAGCTGGCCTAGAAGCGGATACTAGGGCCATTTCTTGTCACTCACCCTCTCTCTCTCTCTCTCTCTCTCTCTCTCTCTCTCTCTCTCTCTCTCTCTCTCTCTCTCTCTCTCTCTCTCTCTCTCTCTCTCTCTCTCTCTCTCTCTCTCTCTCTCTCTCTCTCTTCATGTGAAGCAATGAAAAACAAAGAGCATCGTGCTTAACCTTTCCCACGCTCTCTCACTCTTTCTATTCCTGCAGATCAAAGAACCAGTTGCATTTCTACAGATTGGACACGCAGAAGCAAACCAAGCACGCAGTAGTGGTAGGCTGCAATCACCTGTAGGGCAACAATGTAAAAATAGAGAAAATAGTGGGGTAAAATAGTCAGTAAATTGTTACTAAGGGAGGTATTGTTCCTAAGATACCAAAAACCTTGTTTTAGTATATATAGAATTAGGCATGAAGAAAAAAAATACATAAGCAGCAACATTGTTGTAATATAGTTTTAACACCTAAAAACCTAGAACGAGCCTCCACACGCTTGGAGTCTATTTGCTAGTTTTCTTCTCCGTCCGGCAGCATGTCCTAGCAATGTGGTTGTCGGATGAGACCTGTTGTTTAAGCGCCTCTCTTGGTTGTTCGGTGGGTTGGTGGTGGGTTGTTGGGTATGGAATCCTGGTTAAAGATGGGGAAATAAGGTTCTGATGGCTAAAAGTGAGGTCGGGATCAATGGTGGTTGTCGCAATTGAGAGGAGGGTGCAGGCGGGGTTCACCACCAGGTAGCGTTCAGGCTCAATAGAGTAGCAAGCCGCGTGGTAAAGAGAAGATGGGATCGGAGATTGTTCTGCCATGGGGAGATCGATCCGATCTGTGTCTATCTTTGGTGGCAAACCCCTACCAGATATGGTATCTCAGGTCCAGCGAGTGGCAAGACATCAACAGCGGGGCTACGACAATGGTGAAGGCTAGATGGGCGGATGAGGGTGATGGTGTGACGGTGGGGATGCAGCATGAGCTTTTCTGGGCCTGGTGGGCCTTTCCCATATTCATGGATGAATCTTAGGCTTGGGTCCTGGTGTTGGGCCCAAACTGGACTGCGTTGCTTTTAGTTTTCAGCTATTTTGGTTCTGTAGTTGTAATTTACTTTACACTTCAATAAGTCCCGACCATTTTTTGGTCTGGAGATGTGGCCTTTGTCTTATCTTACACACTTTGTGTGCTATGTCTGTTCTATGTAAGAGACGAGTTTCTTACTTTGTCAAATGGTCACAACCTCCTAATGGCAGAATGAAATTTAGTGTCATCGGGTTATTTTTCCGGTGGCAGCATACTAGGAAAGCTCATAGTATTAGTAACTCATGACCCAGCGTGAGCATTGTCCTTTTGGTTTGTCACCACAATTGTAAAGCAGATGGAATAGCCTGTAAAACACTCTTCGCCAAAAGGTGCATGTTATAATGCATATTCTTATGTGAGACGCCTGGTATTGTCTCGAGTGGTTCTTTTGATCCTTATTGCAATATGGGGTTAAGATATCATGTCCTCCATATATTCTATGATTTCATTAATGGACAAAGCCGTGAGGGTAGCCGCACCAGCCCATTGTTTTTTTTTTTTAAAAAAGAAAAAAAAAAAAAGAGAGAGTTTTAGCATATTCCAATCAAATCAAGATTCCCAGTTCAAATCCTCCACATTTTTTTTTTCAGACCAAATTTTTTTTTTTTGTTTTGGTCTGATATGTAGTCTAATTGTCCATCATAAGGGGTTAAGGCCCACTTCATACGAGAGTCGGCAGGCCCAATACAAATTCTTGAAACAAAAGCGTAATTTCCTACATGATATAAATTCTCCGCTTCTTCTAGGGTTTTAATCCGAAACCCAGACGCTTCACTATCGTTTTCCACTGTCGAAACACCGCCACCAATCTCCGAAACCCTTGAATCGAATCCGCGATGGTCGAAGGCTTCGAAGTCGGCGGCGTCCCCTTCAACCCCGACGGCTGGGGCCCACCGGATTCCGCCACCACCACAACCACCACCTCCAACCTCCCCCTCAACGTCCCCTTCGCCCCCTTCTCCCGCTCCGAGAAGCTGGGCCGGATCGCCGACTGGACCCGCACCTTCAACAACCCGGCCCGGTCCAAAAACCCCTCCGACGCCGTCTTCGACTTCTCCAACGACGAGTCGTTCCCCGGTAACGCCGATGACGACTCCACTTTCCGCCTCGTCGACGGAAAACCGCCGCCGCGGCCGAAATTCGGCCCCAAGTGGAGGTTCCAGCAGCAGAGGCAACTCCCTCACCGCCGCGACGAGGAGGTCGAGGCCAAGAAGCGCGAGGCTGAGAAGGAGAGGGCTCGCCGCGACCGGCTTTACAACATGAACAGATCCAATGTCAACATGCCTCGCCGTGAAGCCGCCGTGTTCAAATCGTCGGTGGATATCCAGCCGGAGTGGAACATGCTGGATCAGATCCCGTTCTCGACCTTCTCCAAGCTCTCTTTCACTGTTCCTGAGCCGGAGGATCTCCTCTTCTGCGGCGCACTCGAGACCTATGACCGAACCGTTGATCGAATAACGCCGAAGAATGAGCGCAGGCTGGAGCGGTTCAAGAACCGCAACTTCTTCAAGGTCACAACCACTGATGATCCAGTCATTCGCCGGCTTGCGAATGAAGACAAGGCCACTGTTTTCGCCACCGATACGATCCTCTCGACCCTCATGTGTGCCCCGAGGTCGGTTTACTCTTGGGACATTGTGGTTCAGCGGGTTGGAAACAAGTTGTTCTTTGACAAGCGTGATGGTTCTCAGCTCGACTTGCTTTCGGTCCACGAGACCTCTCAGGAGCCCCTGCCCGAAGCCAAGGACGATATCAATTCAGCTTATTCATTGAGTGTTGAGGCTGCTTACATTAACCAGAATTTCTCTCAGCAGGTTTTGGTTAGAGATGGGAATAAGGTCACTTTCGAGGAGCCCAACCCATTTGCAAATGAAGGGGAGGAAGTTGCCTCTGTTGCTTATCGGTACAGAAGGTGGAAGCTGGACAGTGAGGTGTCTCTGGTTGCAAGGTGTGAGGTTCAGAGTGTTATGGAGGTTAACAACCAGAGGTCGTTTTTGACTCTGAATGCTCTCAATGAATTTGATCCTAAATATTCTGGTGTGGATTGGAGGCAGAAATTGGAGACTCAGAGGGGTGCTGTTTTGGCCAATGAGCTTAAGAACAATGCGAACAAGTTGGCTAAATGGACTGCACAAGCTCTATTGGCCGGTGCTGATATGATGAAGTTGGGCTATGTTTCAAGGGTTCATCCGCGTGATCACTTCAACCATGTGATTTTGGCTGTGAATGGATATAAGCCTAAGGAGTTTTCCTCGCAGATTAATCTGAACCAGGCCAGTATGTGGGGAATTGTGAAGTCTATTGTGGACTTGTGTATGAAACTGAAGGAGGGTAAATATGTACTGGTGAAGGATCCATCTAAGCCACAAGTCAGAATATATGAGGTTCCACCAGATGCTTTTGAAAACGACTATGTGGAGGAACCACTACCAGAGGACGAGCAAGTTCAGCCCCCTACTGAAGATGGCCAAGGTGCGGAGCCAAATATTGCTGCAACTGATGTGGAGGATAAAGAGGTTGAAGCTCAAGCTTAAATGGTAATTTCTCCACCTGCGTTACTCAATTGTGTCTTGTAGTTTCTTACCTTAGCTATTTTAAGTAATATTATGTGTTTAGTATCTGATTCATTTTGCTTACTGATTGTTTAGCTTTGCTATTTATATATGATTATAACTTTGTTAATGCCAGATAAATAGGGTCTGCTTTGCTTTATCGACTGACCTAACCACATAGAGTCTAGTTCACTGATCACTTCTTACCGCGATGCTGTTAGCTTTTTATTTTTCGTAAAAGTCTTATGTTTCTCTCTTGTTGTCAAAATCAAACGGTTAGAGATTTGGTTGGTGTTAAGATCAGTTTGTGAGAGTAATGAGTACTCCTGCAATTTATGATGCAAACTTTAACACTTTCTGATATTCTTGTGATTGTTCAGTTAATTATCACCATTTTTCGGCTAATACTGGGGCTAGTAGTTAGTTGAGTGATAGTATAGGGAATAGATGAACAGTAAAACGTTTTGCTTGGTAATGGTATTATAAGTCCAATGCTCGGGCAGGCTCTTTATTGTTCCTTTTTTTCACTTGACCTGTTTATGTTAGTGGCTTTTTGTGTGTGTGTGTGTGTGTGGAGCAGTCTATCTTGATCACAGTTTGTTGGGATACTTCCCTCAGCTGCTTTATCAGCTTGAGGCTGTTGGCTAAATTCTTTGCCTCAGCTCATTACAGCATGCTTATATTTTCGTGTCTGGGAGATGCGACTTTGGTCATATATAATTATATACATATTGCCTATTACATGTTGGAATGTAACATAACATTTACTTTTCAGAAGCTTTAATCTTAATATGAATTGGATTTTAATAATGATATTTGGTGGCTGCAGGTTAAGTTTGATACTTTTAACATTTGCTGGGATTGAGACGTGATTACTACTATTAACAGTTGCAACTGGAGACATATGATTTGCCTGTTCAAGGACACACTATCTGAATCTGCAATTCTTTTATTGATCAGTGCCATGTAGTACTTACCCAGCATTTGTGCTTGCCATCTTCTATACTGGCTAGATACAATTAGTTAGCCATGGGAATGGTTTTTGTTTGTCTATTGGATTCCTTATGTTTTGTTTTATAAAACTTAATTTTGCCTTTAATATTCTGGAGGACATGTTCATAATCAGTTTTTCTCCTTTAAGACATACCTGCTGAACCTACTTTTCTTCACGCCCTGCTTGTATGGTAAGACTTGTAGAACATGCTTTCTTGTTCGGTCACATGACCTGGAGAAGTGAGGATTATCGTAATAGTAAAAATGAGAGAACTAATCATCCACCAGAGTTCTAATCTTTGATAAAGAGCAGTTTAATATTTGCCGGAGTGCAGCCGTGGGGTTTAGGGTTTACTTGGCAATGAAGGGGTCGTTTGTTACTTGGAACTGAATACACCTTCTTGTTTTCAAGTTTTGAGCCGTATTTGAACTTTTAATAGGAAGCTCGATTCTCTATCATGGGTATTCTGACTTCTCCCAAAGGAACCAAAATCTCTAATCTCTTTTTGGCATATGACTGAAATTTTTGGTAAGGCTTCAATAAATTAACTATAATTAATCTAATTTTTTTTGTTTCTCTTCTAATGTTACTTCTAATAGTAGATCTTCAATTCCAATATTATTCAAATTCAGCATAAAAGTTCTATTGGCTGGAGATACCCCTCTTAACACAGGATATTATTCTAAAAATGCAAAAAAAAAAAACTTGCAGAGTGGAGATCTAATTCACCGTCTAAAGGAGGGGAATAACTCTGTTCAAAGTCAAGTTTACATGTATGCCTAATCACATTCTATCTTGCTTCAAATACCCTCCTAAACTTGCTTCTCAAATAGATACTCATTGTGGAAAGTTCTTATGGGGTCATGAACATTCTCCTCCAATTGCTTGGTCTGCTGTGTGTACTCCTAAGAAGAAGGGCGGTCCTGGGATTAGACCAATTTTGTCTTTTAATAAAGTTGCCTAAGCCAAATTAAGTTGTGAAATTCTTACACAACCCAATAATTTGTGGGTGAGAAATATTACTGCAAAATACTTAAGAAACACTTACTTCGCAGCTAAGAAATCCAAGTATAGTTCTTTTGTCTGGAAAGCGGGGGTGTAAGCAGATGGTAGTGTGTGTGGGTTGTAGCCAAGACAAGATTTCGGCCTAAAAACTCCTAAGTAGTGTATATTTCTCTTCAGCCCATATTAGTTCAAAGACAAAAAAAAAAAAAAAAAAATTGTAGCTCGACGACAGTGCAGCACAGTAGGTCCCTAGGTCAGTGGCTGCTTATTTGCTTAGTTGAATGATTGAATACTTGAACCAAGGTTTCAAATTTCGGTACTCTAAATTTAAGGAAATTTCAGAGAAAGTTTCGATTTTAGTGGAAATTTCAGTTAAAAATAAAGAAATCACATTGATTGCATTTAATAAATGATATTTGTTTAATGAAACTTTTACATAGACTTAACTAATCTATAATAAACCTATTTACAATGCAACCTCTCTAAAATTATACATTTAGAATAGAATTGTGATATTTAATATGAATCAGTAATTAACCAGTACTGTAGTAGGTTGCTAAACTAATTTTTTTTTATCTATATGTAATTATAATCGTGCTGTATATTGATAATATGAATGTGATTTACTCTTTTTTCTTTGATGGCTGGAACCTAGTGGGAGGCTTGACCATCACTTTTTTTTCACTAATAATTAGAAAAATACAATCGGGAGGGGGGATGACGTAATATCAAAACCCCGTGAATGAAAATGAACAAGTACAACAAAAGCAATATAAAGTATTAATAATAAGAGCTACTATGACATGGTTCCATCCATATGGTTGAACTGCTTTCATTTAGTATCATACAATACTGCCCCCAAGTACATGAATTTTGGAAATAATTTTGGTAGCATATAAGAGCAAAAAGGTTTTCTATTCTATTCAACTTGATTGGAAAAAAAAAAATCAAAATTTCATATGTTCTCTATGAAAATATGAGTAAAAAACTTCGTTGTCAGTGACATCCAAATTTTAGAAAATTACACAGTAGCACAAGACCAAAGATATAAACACAAAAAACACACATTCAATTAGATTTAAACAAATAAGGACACGAGCCCAGGCACAGAAACCAAATGATGGAGGCTTGACTCTGAATTTTAATAGGAAATAACCAAAATGCTCAGTTTTCATCAAAATTTACGCGCATTGCCACTGACCCAATACCCAACACCCCAATGTCGGCCTCGTGCTCAATATCAACGCTCGCTCTTCGCCATTGTCAAACCGCTCTATGGTTACCTCAAGCCTGATAGCTGGGCTTGGGTGCGTCTTTCTATCTTAATTTGAGATCTTGGGCCATCTTTGTTTACTCAAATCCTTTGCCTTTTTGTGGTGTTTTTCAGAAATGGATAGATGTGAAATTGACCTCTCCTCAGGTCTCTAGAGAAAGCATCTCCAAATTATCACTAAAAGATTTAACTCTTGAAAATGTTTCTTCAGGGTAAATTCTTTGTAATTAAATTTTTCATCTTGCTTAAAGGGTCTATGGTGATCATTGGTTTTTGAACTATTTGGTGTTATATAGAAGGACTTGCCTGCTTCAAATATCCTTCGTTTGAGTGTTGTGTTTATTGCTTTCCTATTTTACGAACGAGTGCAAGTGATAGTGATGCTGCTAAATGAGCCAGTAAGGTGTTGTTTTGGTGGGTTAGGAACTCATGCACATCAGGTGTTTGATGAAAGTCGTCAATGAGGTTGTTGTTATGTTTTGGCATGTTGATTACTATTAGTAATTGCTACTGGTTTGACTAATTTCTACTGGTTTGGTAATCTTGTTATGGGAATAATGTGATTTCTATGTTTTCAATTTCATTTATGGATTAACAGATCTAATTGCTACTGCTACTGCTCCTGCTATTGCTCTTGCTATTGCTCATGCTCCTGCTCCTGCTACTACAAATGAAGCTGCTATTGAGCCAAGGACACGTTCAGCGATAAAGAAGAAGAAGTACTTTGATGAAGAGCTCTGAGATCCTTTCTCTTAGCAACGTGTAATAGAGAGAGAATTTTTTCTTTTCTTTTTTCTTTGAGTAGTAACAAAGAGGGATTAGAAGTAAAAAAAAAAAAGTAATTAAGGGTAAACAAGTAAATTAACTCATGACAGGTGGTAAGTGGAGAGCAGATTGTCTTTATTTGTAAGATTTAGTCCTTGTATATTTAATTTAATCTTTAAAGGATGTATCTGTTAATTCATCTTTGTCAATAACTTATATGTAATTTGTTATACAAATTTCACAGAAATTTTGGAGAAATCTCGGACAAAATTTCGGTGTGAATTTTTAAATATATTTTTTGTGTAGATATTTCAGAAATTAAGAATTTCACAGAAATATAAGGAATTTTGAAAAATTTCGGGAAACTCTTGATGGAAATGATATAGCATATGAATTTCGTATCGGTACTTCCAAATTACAGAAATTTCGATGGAAATTTGGGTAGTTTAAGAGAAATTTGAAACCTTGACTTGAACCCACAAACCCTGCTGGAAATCACCGTGAACCCACAATCCAATTTGGGGATCCCTGCTTCACAGGTACAGAAACTCTATCTTTCATCTTCAGGGAAATTTAAATTCTGATTTGAGAAAATCCCATAAATCTACTCTAAATTTTTGGCAACAATCTTGAAGCCCAATTGTTGGGTTTGTGGGTTTAATTTGAAAAGCTCTAATCTTTGAAACTATCTGGTTGGGTTTGTGGTTTTTTTGTGGGCTAGACTTGCTGCTTCAACGTTTGGATGAATTGGAGTTGCTGGCGGTTGCTGTTTGATTTGGAGAATTGGAGTTGCTGACACGTGTACGTCTGTGTGCTCTATATTGTTTGTTGTTCAAGGAAATCCAAATTATGTGTCGGGCCCAAACTTTAGGTTACTTAACCTAGTGGTAATAGGGTTATAGAAGGATTTAGAATCCTATTCAATGTAGAATTACTTTCCTTGTATGATTCAGATTCTATGCATTGTAATCCTCTATATAAAGAGACCCCTATTCTCAATGAGAATACACAGCGAATTTCTCTCAATTTCAGTTTCTCAAAAACACGTTATCAGCACGAGCTCTAACTCTAGCCCTAAAAACCAAAACCCTAAATCTCCACAGCCCCCGCAGCGACCCTGCAATGACCTCGCGACATCCCCGCAGCAGTCGCGTCCCGACAACAGTCCTCGCGGCATCTCTGCAGCGTCCTCACAGCCTCGCGGCATCCTTGCAGCGACCCTGCAGTATCCCTACACTGCCAAGCCAACAACTTTTCCGGCCAAGATTTCTGGCATCTTTTCGAGGTAAACTTTTCTAAAAGTTCCCGTTTTGAAGTTTTTCATTGATTTTCTTCTTTTTCTCGGGGATTTCCAACCTCCCTTCTTCTACCCCCCCCTTTCTTCTTCATAGGAGACTGAAAGCCGAACTGTGGGGGTTCGTGCTCACTCCAAGCTTGGAGCTTGTAGAGTCCTTCAAACTTAAAGTTTGTTGAGATGTTATGATCGACCGCAAACACATCATTGTTTCGATCTAATCCAATTCCTCTTGGAATCAGATTTCTTAGAAGTAACTACACTCAGAAATCCCTAAATTTCTTGGAAGCGACTACGCTCAGAAACTTTACATGTTTTCGTGGTAGCCTTTTTTTACGTTGCGCTCCGAAACTAACCCTAATTTCTTGTTTTCTTTCAGGATGAGTAACCTGAACAAATTGGACTTTGCTCCATTGGGAACAACTAGCTCTGGATATCACAGGTGGGTTCGTGATGTTAGCCAGCATCTCAAGGTCGATGGAATCCTGGATACGATTCTCGAGCCTAGCCAGGACATGCTAACTGTTGAGCAAACTCAAGCTTTGGAAGCAAATAGAGTAGCCCTAGAGGCAAATAAGGCGAAAGCTATCATCCTAATGACTCGTCATATGGATGATTCCCTCCAGTACGAGTGTATGAATGAAGAAGACCCCAGAAGGCTGTGGGTCTCACTCGAAGAAAGATTTGGCAACGTCCGTGACTCCCTGCTTCCTGACCTAGAAGTGAGATGGCATAGCCTCCGCTTCTGTGATTTCAAGTTAGTTCTTGACTACAACTTGGAAGCACTTCGCATTAAATCCTTAATAGAATTCTGTGATAAAGAGATCACAGATGTGATATTGATTGAAAAGACTCTCTCTACCTTCCCCATCTCTATATTGATGGTTACTAAGAACTATCGAATCGATATTACTGCAGGAATGATCACAAGGTTTCATGAGCTCATTGGAGCTATGAATGTCGCTGAAAATCATGACAACATCCTTGTGAAGAACTATAATTCGAGATCCGTGGAAACAGAGCATTTTCCAAAATCCAATTATAGTCGCGCCCCTAATAGAGGGAGCCATGAGCGAAACCCTAAATTTAGGGACAATCCTGGACTTTCTAGTCTATATTATCGCTCTAATGAGGAAGGTAACCGCCAAAATAGGCGAACACGGAACCGAAAAGGTCAACGCAGAGAGAGAGAGAGGGAGGCAACGCCTCTGGCCATGTTAGTGGCGCCACCAATACTAAGAGCCATCCTAATGACGCTTTCAAAGCACCTCAATCAATAGAGTCTGAGCACAGATGTCACACCCCGAATTTCAAATAATAAATTCAAATCTGAAACATGAATACAACTAAACAAATAACGTCCTGCATTTTTTCTCAAAACCAACATCTCACAAACCATAATACAAACCTCGTAGCAAACTATCTCTCGAGTCAATTATTACAATACTAACATAAATACAAAGTTATGCTCAAAAGAGTCTACAAAACACACCAAAATAGACCAAGTGCTGGTCTCAACCCTGCTGCCCTACGCAGCTCGCTCACCACCCTGATTATCCTGACCTGCAGGATTATCCGCTACACCATTTGAATAGTGTACCAGGATTGCAACAACACAAAACCCGGTAAGCTTTCTGAAAGCTCATGTGAGTAAATAAGAATGAATGATTGATTTATTAAACCACAATTCATTTATCTCAAGTAAACATCCAACAATCTCAACAACCACAAGAAACATCAACCCAACACACATGAAACAACATGGAACACATTTCCACAATCACCAAATCACAACTATCGCCACTTTGGCACCTAATCATAACTATCACCACTTTGGCCCTACGTTAGAGCTCTAACTGCCTCGTTACCTCTGACACCTTGGACTAGGGTCAAGTAACGGCACCTCCAGGTTACTCAGTAACCCGCGAACTTTGGACCATTTCATGTCCTCAGAACAATATATCTCCGTTATTATTTAACGGTCGAGCTTTGGACCTCCCTGTCCTCAGAACACATACACTCCGGTTATCATTAACCATTCGATCCTTGGACCATTCGATCCTCAGAATCCTACGTTTCTCTACCTTCTATTCAACTCACAAAATCAACATGCTTATCACCAACATTTATCAAATATTAACAACATAATAAAATCATATTATCAACATTTATCAACAACATATTATCACAATTCCACACCTCAATGTCACACCATTCAATATATAATCACGTAAATATATATATATATATATACATAACCATCCACACAAGAATGATGACTAATACCAATTATAGTTCACATGATGCAAAATCAAGAAATTCATTTTTAATATACTTTAAAACTCATTTCTTAAAACCATTTTCTCACACATAACAAATAAATTGGGCAATTAAGGAAATTCGGTTCGTAAATGAACCAAGTGAGATTTACTCACCTCTAAACTCCCGCTGCGTCTTCTTACAGCCCAAAATACGATTCACAATCGTCCGCTAACAAATCCGTCAAACACCTAATCGAAACGATAATTAATTTAGCGTATAATTTCAAAACCGGATCTTCACCCGTGACCACACAAGGTCATCGGGACAGTCCTGCGATCATTATATCAAAACTAGAATTCTATCGGACGGCCCAAACTTCATAGATTACAAATCGAGAGATCGAAATCAATCGAAATCGTAAAATTCATAACTAATTCATACGATATCCAAAATTCACATGTTATATATCAAAATGATCGTATCGACATGTAGAATCTAAAAATGAGCAGAACCTACTCATGGTACCCCCGGAGGTGGCCGGAAAGGGCCGCCGGAGTTTAGGGCAGAGCCGCTGCCGACCACCGCCAATGGTGTCGGGGCTGGGCTTATCCTCTTCGTTTCATCATTTTGAGCAACTTTCATAACTAACACGAAGTGAGAAAACAAGTGGAAGTGGTCGAAAATACCTAAAAACAGTCCGGTTCGCCGGAAAACCGAAATTTTCCGATAGTTGCTCCGTTTGGGTCTTATGGTCTGGGTCTTTTTGCTGTGTGTTCTACTCCTTAATACGAGTTCAACAAGATAAAGAACTCAAGTTTTGGTGGTCGGAGCTAGGAGAAATCGCCGCTGGTTCGTTTTAGGGCTCGGATTGATTTTAGAGTTCCACCGCCGTGTAACCGCCACGAGAGGGGAAACCGTGACCACCAGTCTACTCACAGGAAGGAGTAGAGTCGATCTAGGCTTCGTTTCACCTCAAACGGTGGCCAGAGCTGTGAGAAAAGGCCGGCAAAAGAATTGCTCTGTTTTCGGCCGACGGAGGAAGAGAGAGAGAGAAGATGAACAGTAATCCATGGTTTCATTTTTTGGATAATTATGCTATTTTCGGATATTTCCGGAAATAGTAGCCTATATATACCCGAAATGGAAACTTTTCCAAATGCGATAACTTTCTCATACGAATTCCGATTCTTGTGTTCCACATATGCACGAACTCGTATCGACGGGCTCTACGACTTTCATGAAGGCTATTTCCTCAAATTCCTTACGTATAAATAAGTCAATTTTAGTAAACCGTAAATAACATTAAATTTCAAAATTAAAATCATTCGAAACCAAATTTCTCACGCAACAACATTCCAATCACACTCACAACTCATAATTCATATAATTTGAGAAATATTGGATTATGAAATATTTAACTTAAATTTCGGGTCTTCACAACAGAGATGTATGTTCTCGATGTGGAGTATCCGGTCATTGGGCACACATTGGACATCCTTTCTCTCAAGCGAAACTAAGCATGAATCAAAAGTTGATTCTTGGACTTAGCAAGACCGTAACAACCGCAGCCTCTGGCGCTGCAACTGTCTTGGGCCGCCAACATCCCTTGTGATAACGCCATAAATGGCGCCAACCATGAGCATGACGCCATGGTTGTTCCTCCCAATGGCCATGACGCCATACATACTAATTCCCATGGCTCCAACACCATGATGGGAGATGTAGTCACACATTTTGCTTCTAATAGCGCTACAGACGCTCAGGCCCAACCAAAATCCTCATTGGTTGCTTCCAAGGCCTCTCGCTCATTTTGCAAAGCCTGTTCCTTTGGGAAATTAGGACTGAGACTGTCCTATGCAAAGGATATGAAAATACTCATTCTGTTCTTACATCGAATCCGTGGGGATTCTTGCACTGATTCAACCAACTTGCGGACGTTTAAATATCTCATGATGTTGGTTGACACGCAAACACGCTGGTCACGTGTTGTGCCATTATCCACTTATAAATGCTGCTTCTGCTACACTCCTGGAAAATACCATATGACAATGGGCTCACTCCCCGGATCATCCTATTCCGTCAATTGGACTTGACGATGCTAGAGAGTTTACATCGAAGCCTTTTGATGGTTATTGCATTAAGACTAATGTTGGACATTATATTCCCATAAAACACACCCAATTAGTCTCGCGGAAACGACTACGATGGTAGTCCGGACATTGGTAATGTGCACTAATTTCCTTATATCCTCTTGGGATGATGCAATATCGCATGCAGCTATGTTAATTCGTCTACGACCCACTGCCACTCAACCTACCTTTGCGTTACAACTAGTGACTGGGTACAAGTATCGTACTTACGCATATTTGAGTGTGCCTTTATGTACCAATTGCGCCGCCACAGCGTTTTATGATGGGTCCTCACAGACGAATGGGCAACTACGTTGGATTTGAGACTCTAACAATCGTCCGCCACTTCATGCCCTTGCTAGGCGATCTCCTTACCGCTAGATTTGCGGGTTGTCACTTTGTTGAGACAGTCTTCCCATCATTAGAGGGAGATAAGAACATGGATGTTCAACAGGATCGACATGAATTGTCATGGTCTGTCCCTACTATGTCTCATCTCGATCCCTACTAAAAGTAACGAGATCACACATGTGTTGTAAATATGCCTGCAAGGAAGTACGTCTCTACAAAAGGACGTAGCGTCATCCTACACGGAGGTAGGCATGGTGCCAAAGCCAAAGAAAGTGGCACTCTGGCATCATAGGTCATGGCCCCAGCTAGGATGCGTGGGAGGCATGTGAGTTCGAAGGATACTTTGGTATATTCCAATCCTTTGATCATCGACACTCAAAATCCATCTCATGAGTATCTTTCGGGTTATAGTTATCGTTGGGGCTCGGATTGATTTTAGAGTTCCACCGTCGTGTAGCTGCCACGAGAGGGGAAACCGTGACCACCAGTCGACTCACAGGAAGGAGTAGAGTCGATCTAGGCTTCGTTTCACCTCAAACGGTGGCCAGAGCTGTGAGAAAAGGCCGGCAAAAGAATTGCTCTGTTTTCGGCCGACGGAGGAAGAGAGAGAGAGAAGATGAACAGTAATCCGTGGTTTCCTTTTTTGGATAATTATGCTATTTTCGGATATTTCCGGAAATAGTAGCCTATATATACCCGAAATGAAAACTTTTCCAAATGCGATAACTTTCTCATACGAACTCCGATTCTTGTGTTCCACATATGCACGGACTCGTATCGACGGGTTCTACGACTTTCATGAAGGAAGTTTCCTCAAATTCCTTACGTATAAATAAGTCAATTTTAGTAAACCGTAAATAACATTAAATTTCAAAACTAAAATCATTCGAAACCAAATTTCTCACGCATCAACATTCCAATCACACTCACAACTCATAATTCATATAATTTGAGAAATATTGGATTACGAAATATTTAACTGAAATTTCGGGTCTTCACAGTCTACCCTCCTTAAAGGAATTTCGTCCCGAAATTCAAGTAAACTCATCAACAAACAATAGTGGGTACTTAGCCCTTATGTCAGACTCTAACTCCCATGACGCATTACCTTCATCATGATGACTCCACAACACCTTAACCAACTCAACTTCCTTCCTACGAAGCCTCTTCGTAGACCTATCTAAGATACGAACAGGTTCAACAACGAAGGTCACATCCGGACTCACCTCTATCGTACCGTGATCAATCACATGAGACTCATCTCAAATGTATCTCCTAAGCATGGACACATGGAAAACATTGTGTACACCGGCCATGCTAATAGGTAAAGCAAGCCGATATGCCAATTCTCTGACCATTTCCAAAATCTCAAAGGGTCCAATGTATATCGGTGCCAATTTCCCCTTCCTGCCAAATCTCACCACACCTTTCATAGGTGAGACTTTCAAGAATACGTAATCACCCACCTCAAAGTCCAATGGTCTCCTTCTAAGGTCGGCTTAACTCTTCTGTCTACTCTGTGCAGTACGGATCCTGTCTCGGATGGTAGTAACCTTCTCTGTAGTCTCCCGAACAAGCGCAGGACCCAAGAGCTATTTCTCTCCAACATTCGCCCAACAGATAGGAGTCCTACATGGCCTACCATAAAGTGCCTCATATGGGGCCATGCCGATACTAGAGTGATAGCTGTTGTTGTAGGCAAACTCTAACAATGGCAGATGATCCGCCCAACTTCCCTTGAAGTCCAAAACACATACTCTAAGCATATCCTCCATCACCTGGTTCACCTTCTCTGTCTGCCCATCAGTCTGTGGATGAGCCTTATGGAATCTACACCAAAATTCCGAAGTGAAACGAGCATTCCGATCAGAGACAATCGATACAGGCACACCATAAAGCCTCACAATCTCATTAAGATACAAATTACACAAAGCATCACCTGAGTAAGTCTTTGCCACAGGAAGAAAGTGTGCTGACTTTGTCAATCGATCAACAATCACCCAAATAGAATCATAACTTTGTCTGGACCTAGGCAATCCAGTCACAAAGTCCATGGAGATCTCTTCCCATTTCCATACTGGAATCGGCAAAGGTTTCAACATTCCCGCAGGCCTCTGATGCTTTGCCTTCACATGTTGACATGTAAGGCACCTGGATACATACTCAGCCACATCCCTCTTCATCCCTATCCACCAAAACTGTCTTCGTAGGTCCATATACATCTTGGTACTCCCTGGGTGTACCGTATATAGAGATCGATGTGCTTCCCGCAGTACCTCCTCCTTGAGGTTATCATCGCATGGGACATACAATTTCAATCAAAATCTCAATCCACCATCAGTTTCAACTGTCCACTCTGATGGACCTTCCTCGTTGGCATCAATGATAATCTCTGAAATCACCATTTGAGCGAACTCATCATGTGTCTGACTCTGAATGATCCTGGAAATCAAGGTCGGCTATAAAGTGATACTACTGAGAAAGATTCCCTGTCCTTCTCCTGTGGGTATAAGGTCAAACTCAGATACAGTCTCTAACATACGCCACTCCTGAACCATAAGTGAGGCTATGATCCCTCGGGGTTTCCTGCTTAAAGCATCCGCCACTACATTGGCCTTTCCGAGATGATACTCCAAGGTGAAATCATAGTCTTTGATGAGCTCCATCCATCTTCTCTGCCTCATTTTCAACTCCTTCTGGGAGAATAGATACTTCAAACTCTTATGATCAGAAAAGAGTTTGAACTTCTCACCATAAAGATAATGCCTCCAAATCTTCAAGGCAAACATCACTGCAGCCAGCTCTAGATCATGAGTGGGGTAGTTCCGCTCATGCACCTTCAACTATCTAGAACCATATGCCGCTACACCCCATTCTGCATCAACACATAACCCAAACCCTGATGAGATGCATCACTGTAGATAACTAACAAACCGCCACTAGATGGGACAGTCAACACTGGAGCTGTAGTCAATCTAGTCTTCAGCTCACTAAAGACCTTCTCACATTCATCTGTCCACACAAACTGAGTATCCTTCCTTGTTAACTTGGTCAAAGCTGAAGCAATACTAGAAAACCCCTCAATGAATCTCCTGTAGTATCCTGCCAATCCAAGGAAACTACAGATCTCTGTAACTGTAGTGGGGCGACTCTAACCCATCACTGCTTCAACCTTCGAAGGATCCACAGAAACTCCATCATTCGAAACTACATGACCAAGGAACTTGATCTCTTTTTGCCAAAACTCGCACTTCTCAAACTTTGCATACAACTTTTCTCTTCTCAAAATCTGCAGCATAATCCTCAAATGCTTCACATGCTCGTCAGACGACTTTGAATATATCAAGATGTCATCAACGAACACCACCACACACTTATCTAAGTAAGGACTGAATGTGCGGTTCATCAAGTCCATGAATGCTGCAGGTGCATTAGTTAGACCAAAAGGCATGATAAGAAATTCATAATGCCCATACCTGGTCCTAAATGCCGTCTTAGAAATATCTTCATCCTTCACCCTCAACTGGTGATATCCAGATCTCAAATCAATTTTGGAGAACACCGTAGCCTCCCTAAGCTGATCGAACAAATTATCAATCCTAGGCAAGGAGTACCTACTCTTGATGGTCACCTTCTTCAGCTGTCGATAATCCACACATAACCGAAGTGAATTATCCTTCTTCTTCACGAATAATACTGGTGCGCCCCAAGGAGATACACTAGCCTGTATGAAACCTTGTGCAAGTAATCCTTCAATCTGAACCTTCAACTCCTGAAGTTCAGCTGGAGACATCCGATAAGGTGCTCTCGACACCGATGCAGTACCTGGTATTACATCAATGGAGAAATCCATTACCCTTTTCGGAGGAAATCGTGGTATCTCCTGGAACACATCAACATACTCTGCCACTACTGGAATCCCTGCAATTTCTGAAGTGCTATTCACTGATTCTATGTGTGCCAAGATCCCTGCCCTCATGGCAACGTCAGATCTCAGACATCGATAATGAAACACTGGTTGCCCAGGGGCATGAAAAGACACAATCATTCTAAAACAATCAATCACTGCATAGTTCGGACTCAACCAATCCAAATCTAAAATCACATCATACGTGTGATCCGGAATCGCAATCAAAGATGCAGTGAACTCTCTACCACAAATTTCAATAGGGCAATCATCACAAAACATGCTAAGCTCAAGAGATACGCAAAGAGGCGATGTAACACACAAAGGTCTAGTAAGCGGTATAGCAGTCAAACCCAAAACATCTACCACAGAACTAGATATGAACGAGTGGGAAGCCCGTATCAAACAGTACTCTAGCAAGATAGTTATAAACGGATAAGGTATCTTCCACCCCGGTGCCTCTCTGGCCGATGGCAAATACTCTGGCTGGTGCTGGAGGTAAGGTTCTCTGCTGGTTACCCTGTCCTGCAATCTGAGGTTGAGTACAGTCCCTGGCAATATGTCCAGTCTGTCCTCAACGAAAATATGCTCTAGGCCTGAGTTTAGGGCAAGTCCTAGCAAGATGACCCAACTTATTACAGCTATAACACCTCATAGGGGCTGCTGGTGCTACTTGCCTGATAGGTGGTGCCGGAATTGGGACAGGTGCTGCTGCTATCCTGGCTGGAACCTGATGATGAAAATAAGGCCGCTGCCTCTTCCAGAGCCCACCTCTATAATCTCTTGACCCACTACTCCCTGCAACTGCCTTCCCTTTTCCTTGAGAATCTCTCTCAACTGTCTGCTTCTCCTTATGGATCAGATTCTGCTGCTCAATGATCAGGGCTTTAGCTAAAATCTGCTCCTTTGTCTTCAGCTCCATAATGGCCACATCTCGCTCAATAGAGGCATTCAACTCCCGCTGAAACTTCTTAGCCAAGTCAGCATCTAATGGTTTCACAAACCGATATAGCCTGGAGAACTCTGGCTCATATTCTCTCACATTCATCTTTCCTTGAGTAAGTGAGAGAAATTGCCTCTCAAGCTGTTCCTTCACCGATGCTGGGAAATATTTCTCTCTAAAGATCCTCACAAATCCATCCCAAGTCATGGTAGAAACATCAATAGTCCTCTGAGTGCAATTCCACCACACCCTAGCCTCATCTTTGAGCATGAAAGTGGCTAGCTTCCTCTTCTCGATCTCATCACAGACAATCAACTCAAAATAGATCTGCAAATCCTCGATCCATTGATCAGCCACCATATAGTCTGTGCCTCCCGCAAATTTAGTTGCTCCCAACTGATTAATGTCCCTCGCCAACACTAACAGACGAGCGAGATCATTAACCACAACCTCAGGTGGAACAGGCTACTCCACAAAAGGTGCCTCCACCTCTTCCTCATGTACTCCCACATGTGGAATCTCACCCCTACCTCAGCCTCTACCTTTACCTCTGGGTCTACCTCGACCCCTACCTCTACCTCCCACAATATCCATTACCTAAGGAGTATAGTATACCTGGTTAATACATGTATAACACTTAAATCAAAACATCAGTAAATACAAGTCCATATTAACCAAGCTACTAACACAAAGAGGTTAATTCAACTCCTATTACGTCCTAACGTTCTAGACAACTCCCAACACTCCCACATACCCAATGACATTGTTAATACCGAAGAGCACCCGATGGGGATCCGCTGCAGACGGGCCATCACTCGGAAGGTATTAACTTATCACTAAATATGTACCTTACGCTCTGATACCAAACTGTCACGCCCCGAATTTCGAATAATAAATTCAAATCCGAAACATGAATACAACTAAACAAATAACGTCCTGCATTTTTTCTCAAAACCAACATCTCACAAACCATAATACAAACCTCGTAGCAAACTATCTCTCGAGTCAATTATTACAATACTAACATAAATACAAAGTTATGCTCAAAAGAGTCTACAAAACACACCAAAATAGACCAAGTGCTGGTCTCAACCCTGCTGCCCTACGCAGCTCGCTCACCACCCTGATTATCCTGACCTGCAGGATTATCCGCTACACCATTTGAATAGTGTACCAGGATTGCAACAACACAAAACCCGGTAAGCTTTCTGAAAGCTCATGTGAGTAAATAAGAATGAATGATTGATTTATTAAACCACAATTCATTTATCTCAAGTAAACATCCAACAATCTCAACAACCACAAGAAACATCAACCCAACACACATGAAACAACATGGAACACATTTCCACAATCACCAAATCACAACTATCGCCACTTTGGCACCTAATCATAACTATCACCACTTTGGCCCTACGTTAGAGCTCTAACTGCCTCGTTACCTCTGACACCTTGGACTAGGGTCAAGTAACGGCACCTCCAGGTTACTCAGTAACCCGCGAACTTTGGACCATTTCATGTCCTCAGAACAATATATCTCCGTTATTATTTAACGGTCGAGCTTTGGACCTCCCTGTCCTCAGAACACATACACTCCGGTTATCATTAACCATTCGATCCTTGGACCATTCGATCCTCAGAATCCTACGTTTCACTACCTTCTATTCAACTCACAAAATCAACATGCTTATCACCAACATTTATCAAATATTAACAACATAATAAAATCATATTATCAACATTTATCAACAACATATTATCACAATTCCACACCTCAATGTCACACCATTCAATATATAATCACGTAAATATATATATATATATATATACATAACCATCCACACAAGAATGATGACTAATACCAATTATAGTTCACATGATGCAAAATCAAGAAATTCATTTTTAATATACTTTAAAACTCATTTCTTAAAACCATTTTCTCACACATAACAAATAAATTGGGCAATTAAGGAAATTCGGTTCGTAAATGAACCAAGTGAGATTTACTCACCTCTAAACTCCCGCTGCGTCTTCTTACAGCCCAAAATACGATTCACAATCGTCCGCTAACAAATCCGTCAAACACCTAATCGAAACGATAATTAATTTAGCGTATAATTTCAAAACCGGATCTTCACCCGTGACCACACAAGGTCATCGGGACAGTCCTGCGATCATTATATCAAAACTAGAATTCTATCGGACGGCCCAAACTTCATAGATTACAAATCGAGAGATCGAAATCAATCGAAATCGTAAAATTCATAACTAATTCATACGATATCCAAAATTCACATGTTATATATCAAAATGATCGTATCGACATGTAGAATCTAAAAATGAGCAGAACCTACTCATGGTACCCCCGGAGGTGGCCGGAAAGGGCCGCCGGAGTTTAGGGCAGAGCCGCTGCCGACCACCGCCAATGGTGTCGGGGCTGGGCTTATCCTCTTCGTTTCATCATTTTGAGCAACTTTCATAACTAACACGAAGTGAGAAAACAAGTGGAAGTGGTCGAAAATACCTAAAAACAGTCCGGTTCGCCGGAAAACCGAAATTTTCCGATAGTTGCTCCGTTTGGGTCTTATGGTCTGGGTCTTTTTGCTGTGTGTTCTACTCCTTAATACGAGTTCAACAAGATAAAGAACTCAAGTTTTGGTGGTCGGAGCTAGGAGAAATCGCCGCTGGTTCGTTTTAGGGCTCGGATTGATTTTAGAGTTCCACCGCCGTGTAACCGCCACGAGAGGGGAAACCGTGACCACCAGTCTACTCACAGGAAGGAGTAGAGTCGATCTAGGCTTCGTTTCACCTCAAACGGTGGCCAGAGCTGTGAGAAAAGGCCGGCAAAAGAATTGCTCTGTTTTCGGCCGACGGAGGAAGAGAGAGAGAGAAGATGAACAGTAATCCATGGTTTCATTTTTTGGATAATTATGCTATTTTCGGATATTTCCGGAAATAGTAGCCTATATATACCCGAAATGGAAACTTTTCCAAATGCGATAACTTTCTCATACGAATTCCGATTCTTGTGTTCCACATATGCACGAACTCGTATCGACGGGCTCTACGACTTTCATGAAGGCTATTTCCTCAAATTCCTTACGTATAAATAAGTCAATTTTAGTAAACCGTAAATAACATTAAATTTCAAAATTAAAATCATTCGAAACCAAATTTCTCACGCAACAACATTCCAATCACACTCACAACTCATAATTCATATAATTTGAGAAATATTGGATTATGAAATATTTAACTTAAATTTCGGGTCTTCACAACAGAGATGTATGTTCTCGATGTGGAGTATCCGGTCATTGGGCACACATTGGACATCCTTTCTCTCAAGCGAAACTAAGCATGAATCAAAAGTTGATTCTTGGACTTAGCAAGACCGTAACAACCGCAGCCTCTGGCGCTGCAACTGTCTTGGGCCGCCAACATCCCTTGTGATAACGCCATAAATGGCGCCAACCATGAGCATGACGCCATGGTTGTTCCTCCCAATGGCCATGACGCCATACATACTAATTCCCATGGCTCCAACACCATGATGGGAGATGTAGTCACACATTTTGCTTCTAATAGCGCTACAGACGCTCAGGCCCAACCAAAATCCTCATTGGTTGCTTCCAAGGCCTCTCGCTCATTTTGCAAAGCCTGTTCCTTTGGGAAATTAGGACTGAGACTGTCCTATGCAAAGGATATGAAAATACTCATTCTGTTCTTACATCGAATCCGTGGGGATTCTTGCACTGATTCAACCAACTTGCGGACGTTTAAATATCTCATGATGTTGGTTGACACGCAAACACGCTGGTCACGTGTTGTGCCATTATCCACTTATAAATGCTGCTTCTGCTACACTCCTGGAAAATACCATATGACAATGGGCTCACTCCCCGGATCATCCTATTCCGTCAATTGGACTTGACGATGCTAGAGAGTTTACATCGAAGCCTTTTGATGGTTATTGCATTAAGACTAATGTTGGACATTATATTCCCATAAAACACACCCAATTAGTCTCGCGGAAACGACTACGATGGTAGTCCGGACATTGGTAATGTGCACTAATTTCCTTATATCCTCTTGGGATGATGCAATATCGCATGCAGCTATGTTAATTCGTCTACGACCCACTGCCACTCAACCTACCTTTGCGTTACAACTAGTGACTGGGTACAAGTATCGTACTTACGCATATTTGAGTGTGCCTTTATGTACCAATTGCGCCGCCACAGCGTTTTATGATGGGTCCTCACAGACGAATGGGCAACTACGTTGGATTTGAGACTCTAACAATCGTCCGCCACTTCATGCCCTTGCTAGGCGATCTCCTTACCGCTAGATTTGCGGGTTGTCACTTTGTTGAGACAGTCTTCCCATCATTAGAGGGAGATAAGAACATGGATGTTCAACAGGATCGACATGAATTGTCATGGTCTGTCCCTACTATGTCTCATCTCGATCCCTACTAAAAGTAACGAGATCACACATGTGTTGTAAATATGCCTGCAAGGAAGTACGTCTCTACAAAAGGACGTAGCGTCATCCTACACGGAGGTAGGCATGGTGCCAAAGCCAAAGAAAGTGGCACTCTGGCATCATAGGTCATGGCCCCAGCTAGGATGCGTGGGAGGCATGTGAGTTCGAAGGATACTTTGGTATATTCCAATCCTTTGATCATCGACACTCAAAATCCATCTCATGAGTATCTTTCGGGTTATAGTTATCGTTGGGGGACGCCTCAATATCAGAACCTATTCTTGAGAATATAGAGCTTTATGAAACTTACACTAGTGTACATGAGACGTGGGATAGAAACTCCATCATAATTGATGATGTAGTTGCGCATTTCGTTGCGCATGAGTTTGTTGAGTCCAATGATATCGAACCACTCTCCATTGAAGCATAAATACCAACGTAGAGAGATTTGCCTAAATGGAAAGATGCGATCCATGTTAAGTTGGATTCTCTAACGAAGAGGAAGGTTTTTGAGCCAGTGATGCCAACACCTCCTATCATAAAACCTGTTGACTAATGGGTCTTCGTTAGAAAGCGTGATGAGAAAAAGATATGGCAATCTCGCCTTATGGCGTAAGGCTTCTCACAAAAACGCCCTGGAATCGACTACGATGAGGCATATTCTCTCGTAATGGATATCATTACACTCCACTACCCTGTCAGTTTGGTAGTTTCCAAATAACTAATCATGCAGCTTACAAATGTGGTCACTACGTATTTATACGGGGATCTAGATACAGAATATACATGAAGGTTCATGGTGAACTTCATCTACCCAAGTCAAGTGGCTCTAGACCACGGAGCGCGTTTACAATAAAGTTGAAACGCTCACTAAAGTGACTACTTGATTGGGAAGGGATATGCCCATGCATTTCCTTAACAAGTTTCGGACTCTATCGCGGTTCATGTTGGACATGACCTTCATTGGAAGCTCTTAAAGAGTTAAGAGAAACCGCTGAATACTTGAAATCCAAGTTTGAGATGAAAGATTTTGGGAGAACACGATTATGTCTCGGTTTGGAACTTGAGCATTGTGTCGATGGATGCTTAGGCATTTTGACAAGGTCAATCCTTCAAGCACCCCCATGATCGTCTGTAGTCTTGATCCTGAATGGATCCTCTTCGTCCAAAGGACGATGGCGAAGATGTGCTAGAGGAAAAAGTGCCCCACTTAAGTGCAATACGGGCATTATTGTACTTAGCTCAATGAACAAGACCAGACATCTCATATGTTGTGAACTTGTTAGCTAAGATATAGCTCTGCGCTAACGCGACGCCATTGGATTGGTGTAAAAGATATCTTTCGATACTTGAGATGTACGATCAATATGGGCCTGTTCTATCCCTACAGAGAGATGATGGATTGGACCTATCACATACGAGAAACGCCTCAACTCTGGCCTGCGTTTCCTATCCCCACCCCAAAACAACATGTGTTTTGGAAGGTTTTGCTGATATTGGGTATCTTTCTGACCCACACAAAGGTCATTCCCAAACTGGTTAAGTGTTCACCATAGGTAAAGACCGTGATATCTTGGAGGTCTACAGAACAGACCCTAGTCGCTATATCTTCGAACAATGCAGGGATTATTGCTCTTCACGAAGTGGTTCATGAATGTATATGGATTGGATACATAATTACGCATGTTCGAACAGTTGTGGTTTGAAGTCTACCACAGATGAGCCTACAAGCATTTAGGATAATGCTGCTTGTTTTGAACAAATGAGACAAGGCTACATCAAAAGCTACAACACCAAGCATAATCAGCAACAACAAACTCTCCTCAAGATCAAAGTGAACTAGGTTCAATCTGAGGATAGTGCGGCATGCTTGGTCAATAATTCATTGCCTAAATTCCACTTTCGAGAAACATGTTGGTAGCATCGTTTGCGGAAGTTATCTGAATCCCCATGATCGTAGTCATCAGGGGGAGATGCAGACATCAGGAGGAGATGTCTACATGTATGGTCTCGAAACATGAAGGGTGTGTTATGCTCTTTTTCCCCTTCGACCGAGGTTATTTTTGTCCCACTGGGTTTTTGTTACTCGGTAAGGTTTTTAATAAGGCAACGAGAGAAGCACCACGTTTGGGCGGCACAAAGGGGAGTGTTCAAGGAAATCCAGATTATGTGTCTGTTCCAAACTCTAGGTTACTTGACTTAGTGGTAATAGGGTTATAGAAGGATTTAGAATCCTATTCAATATAGAATTACTTTCTTTGTATGATTCAGATTCTATGCATTGTAATCCTCTATATAAAGAGGCCCATATTATCAATGAGAATACACAGCGAATTTCTCTCGATTCCAGTTTCTCTAAAACATTTGTTTCATTCATTTCATTGTTTGTTTGTTTGATTCTGGGTCTTGACCTTTTTGATTCCAGGACATGACCTTTTGTGTTTTGGGTCTTCATTTTTCTTCCTTCTTATTTGCTTTTTTGTGACTTTGAACAATCAGGACTTGACCTCTTGAATGTTGCACATGCATTCAAGCTAAAATATTAAATCCATTTCGGTAGATATATGTTAAGGAGGCACATAGTATTTCCCATTGTTAATTTTGGATGATTCGGACGTCAAAATTTACTGTAGGCTGTAAGATGTTATAAGCCATTAGACATTATTTGTTGTGAAAGTCTGCTGCAAGTTAGTCAATAATGGTAAAAAAAAAAAATATATAATTATATATATATATATATATATATAGAAAAATGGGCTAAATGCTGGTTACTATCTTGTGGTTTAGGTCCAAAATCAATTCAGTCTCTGGACTTTAATTTCATCAAAAACACCCATGCACTTTCAATTTTGATATGATAGGTCCAATTCGTTAATATTCTGTTATGGGTTCAAGTTATAGTTAGATTATTGTGGAAAAACTATTTATTTTGAATAGTAGGACTCATTCCTAAATTGACTATGCAGGCCACCTCGACACCACATCATAAAACATAGGTCATATAAGAGCCACGTCAACAAGTTAAATAACTCAATTATTGGAAAACTAATAAATTGGAACCTATTAGATCAAAATTGAAAGTGTAGGGGTATTTTTGATGAAATTAGAAGTTCAGGGACTGAATTGATTTTGGACCCAAACTACAAGATGGTAATCTGTATTTAGCCCTAGAAAAATTCTAAAATTTTTGTGCATTTCTAATTAGCATAGACAAATTTCTGATCCAGAATCCAGCCGCCACTGCTGGAAAGATATCTTAGATAACATGAACTTATTACATGAAGGAATTAGATGGATAGTCGGAAATGGTAAAAATATAAATGTTTGGCTTTACAATTGATGCTACCCTAACTTAGTTCCTGATTCTCGGAAGACCTCTTTGAAACTTTGCTTCTTAGATTGATAATGGCAAGTGGAATCTTCCTCTAACTTCAGGATATTTTGAATGCTGATACCTCGAATCTTATTTCTTCTAAACCTATATCTTACTTTAATCATCAAGATCATTTTGTTTTGGGGACCTACTAGTCATGGTTACTTTACTATTAAATAGGCCTTAGATCTACTTACTAGAAGTCCGGAACATTCAAGATCTAAACTTATGACAGGAATGTGGAAACTTCCTGTTCCCCCTAAAATTAAGGTTTTTGCTTGGCAAACTAATCAGAGGTAGACTCAAAATAAAGGATTCGAGATTGTCATTTCTATCATAATGATTGGAAACTGTTAATCATCTCTTCTTTCTTTGTCCTTTCACTGCTAATATTTGGCATCATTCTGGCATCTTTTTTAGCTGTTCCGACTGAAATGACTCATTCTTCTCTTGGTTGGAATCTTTCTCTACTAATCAGTTGCAAAATACAAATGTTACCTTTTCAAAAATCCTTTTGATTTGTTATCATGTTTGGCGTGCTAAAAGTGACTTGATTTTTCATAACAAGCAGAAAGATGCTATACAAATAGCTTTTGTTGCAGCTACTATGCTACATTCTACTCATGTCTTTTCTACAAAATGCTTCCACAAACTCTCGGATAATTAAATGGAATTCCCTCCTTCTAAGTTTGTTAAATTAAATTTTGATGGCTCTGCTCTCAATAGCAATCAAGCTGCTGTAGGTTTTATTATTAGAAATGATTGAGGGATCTCAGTTATTGCTTTTGCTAAGAATTTAGTCTTGTCTAATATGCTATATGTTGAAGCTTTTGCTCTACGAGCTATTCTGCAAGCTGCTGCTTTGCATGATCTTTCAAGAATTAAAGTTGAAGGAGACTCAAAAATTCTTATTACTTGTATCAACAACAAATTCATACACTTGACAGATCAATACTTTGATGCATGATATAAAATAATTAGTGAAATCTGCACTCCCTATTTTACAATCCACACTCCATGATTCCTTTTTTAGTAACTTCAATTTTGTCTTTACTAACTTAAATTTTGTCTTTTTATGAGAATTTTTGACAAAAAAATGAAAGAGGTAGTGTGGATTACAAATGAGGGAGTGTGGATTTCACTCCCTAAATCCTTATCCAGTCAGTTTCAGAGTGTTGAATTCAATCATATCTAACGGGAAGCCAATTTCGCGGCAAATGTTTTGGCTAATTAATCTTGGCCATCAGATTGGAGTTGGTAGCTGGAATAGTAAACTATCTCCTAATGTCCTCAATGCCTTTTATTTCGATGTTCTCCATTTAAGTTGTTGCACAGGTTTTTCCTTGTAACTTTATTTCCTTCATCAGAAAAAATATTAACACACACACACATACATATATTTTTTTTTTTTCTGAAAATGAAATAACAACGTTATTATCTAAGTAATATGAGTACCTATGACATCTCAAAATCAGAAAAATTAAGTTATGGTAGATAATTCTTTTAGTCTAATCATGACTTCTAGTGTGGAAACCTCATATTTTGCCCATTGAATATATCGTATGATTAAGTTATGATACTAAGAAGATATAGTTCACTCATCATCTTGTAGTTTTGGGCCGGTCAAATTCCCAAACTCAAATTGAATCACTAACTCCACTAACCAAAACAATCAATTCCGTTCTCAAATCCCATAAACTATCAAAATGAGATTCAAGGGCTCTAAACCCTCTCAAATTTTCTCAAACATAAACTCAAAATAAATGGCTCACCTACCTATTTAAATCTCATATGCCAGAACTACATGTGGTTTGATCCCGTGAAGGGTATATAGCAATCTAGAACCAAATTTTATCTGGATACAACTGCAACCTAAGCACTAAATTGAATCCCTGATTCACTTCAACCAAATTTACTCAAATAATTTTCTCATCCCAAAATCAAAACCTTCCAATGTGCTATTCACTCATTGGAACTCTTAAACTATGAGTGGCTTGATCTCTCTTCAAGGTTACGTAGGCAACTCATTCAAATATCAGAGTACAACCATAAAAACAAATAACACACATCCACTCAATTGGTTTCTTCATAAGTGGAATCAAATGGTGTTTTCCTGTAGCAAAAGATTGTAATTAAGAGACAAATGTCGAATCCCAAACAAGTAAACTCTATTCACTAAATGAATATGAGTGAAATTATGTTGGGTGATATTTTCGTTCACCGTATGCAACTTTTACTCGATAGCATGTGAGAGTTATGATGGCTAGTAGTGAAGAGCTGGTAGATGGTCACTGATTTCATTGGGGTTAGCCACGCCTAAACCTTTGCAAAATTTCTTTAGCTATAAGGCAGGCACAAAAGAGATGTGTAGTATCTTCATAATTGTGATCATAATAGACACCTCAAATCACCAAGATAACCTAATCTAGCGAATTGATCCCTCGTAGGTAGTAGGTTATGGCAAGCACGCCATAGACAAATTTGCACTTTCCCCGACACCTTTGAGTTCCATAAGGCCTTCCGAATTAAATGGAAAGGTTCTCCCATCGAAAGAGCTGCAAGAACATTATTAAGCACCACATCCCATGCTACCTATTACACACTTTTTACAGTATGAAAAACATTTTTGGTCATCTTCCAAGTGATCGAGCTTGTCTGCTGCCATTCTTCTACTTAAAGGAATGCACAAATCTTATCAACAAAATCTTGACGAAAAATCTCATACAACAGCTCGTACTTTAATGTCTTTGCTTCCCCCTTTAATAGCTCCGACACCTTCTGGAGTTCACTATTAGTAGATTTATAAAGCATGAATTTAGATACATCCGGGATCTAATTATCATCTCAAATACTGATACTGTTCATCCGTCCCCACTCTCCATTGCATTCCATCTTCTAATATAGGACGACCTTGTGTAAGATGCTTCTCCATAAAAAGGATGGAAAGTCCCCCAAGTATGCTTCCCAAAGAGAATAATGTGGATGGTATCGAGCTTTATAGAGTACGGCGAACAATAATAGTATGTGGCTTAGAAACTAACCTCCAGCCTTGTTTAGCAAGCATAGCTAAATTTTAAGCATACAAGTTCTTAAAACCCATTCCTCCTTCCATCCTAGTTAAACACATCTTATCCCAAGATCTCCAATGTATGTTCTTCTTCTCCTCAGTATCACCTCAGAAGAGCTTAGTGCAAAGTTGGTGCATATCATCACACAGTCCCTTGAGCATGCAACAATTCATTAGATGTAAAAAGGCATTGTTTAGGCAACCACCTTAATGAGCATTTCCTTCCTACTGCACTAAGAATCTTTGATTTCCAGTTGATTAAATTGTTGGTCAACTTCTGCTTTAAGTATTGAAAAATCGTTGTTTTTGATTTCCCTGCATGAAGGTAAACCCAAATAGCGATCATGTTCTTGAACACAATTGACATCCCAAATGGCAGCCAAGTGATTTTGATGTTGAGGGTGAACATTCCTACTAAAAGAAACACTGCTTTTTTGAAAGTTGACCTTTTATTCCGAAGCCTTTTCAAATACATTCAAAAAAATTTTGATTTGATAACACTCTGCTTCAGTAGCCGAACCAACTAGGAAGCTATCGTAAGTGAAAAACAAGTGATCTAAGACAGCTGCCCCCAGACAAATTTTCAAGCCTTCCAGCCTTTGATTATTAATCTTGGCCTATAAATGCTCTGCACAAAAAATTAAAAAAAATAAGGGGAGAGCGGATCATCTTATCAAATACCTCTTGTTGGAGTGATATACCTTGTAGGATTTTCATTCAAAATTACTATATACCTTACTGTTCTTAAGCTTGCCATCACTATCTTGACCTAACTGTCATTTAAACTGAGCTTTGAAAGCATAGCCTTCAAGTAGATCCACTCTAATCTATCATATGCTTTGATAATGTCGAGTTTGAGTGAAAAGAAACCCTCTGCTTGTTGTCAAAGTATATGCATGAAATGTGCTGCCTCCGTGGCCACTAAGGTATTATCAGTAATTAACCTGTCAAATGCATTTTGCAATGGAGACAATCAAAGGGAGTGTTTGGACCCAAAATGGAACAGAGGAAGGGTTTCAATCTGGGAGGATTGGCTTAATTAAGTCTATTAGCCAAAAATTTTGAATCAATCTTATAAACAACATTGTAAAGAGCAATCGGTCTGTTAGAAGCTTGTTTAAGATATTTTACTTTTAGGATAAGTGTAATATGAGTGAAGTTCAATTCTTGCTATAATTCCCCAGTTTCCAAGAAAGTTTTGATAGCCAAAAGAACATCAACTCTCACAATATTCCAGTATTTCTGGAAAAAGCAGGGAGACATACCATTTGGACTAGCTACCTTTTCGAAGGCTGCATTTGGAATAATGCATGTTTGATCTCACCATCTATATAAGGCTTCAATAAGTTTGTGTTCCGTCCCTGTTGTAACCCTTTTTGAATAGATACCAACATGCACTTCCTCAATAGCATCACTATCAACCGCTTTTGCTCTGTACACATTCTCAAAGTAGTGAAGAATAACTTCGGTTGCTTTTGCCACTGCCCCTCTGAGTCATTTAAACCTCTGATTCTATTCCGACTACTCTGTTTGAATCTTTACGATGAAAATAAGTAGAATTTATGTCTCCTTCTTTGAGCCATAAAGCTTCTGAACGTTGTTTCCAATAGGTTTCTTGATGTCAGAGTAACGCACTATATCTAATATGTAGCACCGTCTGCTCCTCATACTGCTTCTTGGAGAAAGGACGTCTCATCAGATCAGCGAGCTTCTTTTGTATTACTCGCATCTCAGTCTTCATATGAGCAAAAACCCCTTTATGCCAGGCCATCAACGTGCTGCTTTCCAGTCTTTATCTTTGAACTCACTTGATGCATTCATCCATCACTGAAAGTGGCAAAGACCATCCACCTTAAATAATTTTTGAACAACCCTCATGTTGAGCCCATATTTCTTCAAACCCATACCGTGGAGGAGGTCTCCACACCGATAAGGGTTTTGCACTAATCTCTTCTAAAAGAGGGCTATGATCTGATTCGGATGGAGGTATATGGTAACAACCCTAGAATACGGGTATCACTCTCGCCATGGAGCCTTTTGAAACACATTCTAGTCGCTCTTTAATAAATTTGTTTGATCATGTGAATTGACTACCATAGAAACCCATATCTAGCAAATCACAATGAGCCGTGCATTGTCTGTCGAAAGGGAGCCATTAGCGTTGCCACTCTAGGTCTCCCCTTGGACTTGTCAGCGCTGCTCAATACTTCGTTAAAATCTCCCACAATCAATCAAGGGAGATTGGAAGCTTCTGCCAATAATCTACTTATCAAATTTGAGGTCTTGTATCTCTTATTAGAACGTGATGCAAAACCCTACAACCCTGTGAAGTGCTTGATTACATGCATGAAAATACGTGTAATTACATTATAAATATTAAAATTTAGCTAATTTTCAAACCAATAATTATGTAATTATTAATTTCCATTTATTTTTTAGAAAATAAGTGGAGTTGTGAAAATGAGATAAAATGAAGCAAAAATTAGAGAAGTATGGAGTTCTCGACAAATAGACCTATCATTTGGTCAACCATGAGTTACCTTCATCCAACAAATGAGAGAGAAAAAAATGAAGGCAGATTAAATTAAATTAATTAAACATGGGCTTAATTGGAGAATGGTTGTCATCATAATCATTAATTAAACCAAATAACGGATCAGCATGGCTGTAGCTCTAATTAAGCTATAATTAATGCCAAATTTTCTTGTCTCTTCTCTATCCCCAGAGAAGCACCACCCCCGTGCATGGCATCAGACTTATTTTCTCTCTCTCTCAAGCCAACCAGACGCTGCCACCTCACCCTTCCTTATTTACCTCCATTCTTTCTCCTCTCTCTCGTGAGAGAGAAGTAAAAAACACAGCCGCACACAGGGCTCGGCAACCTTTGGGCTGCTATCACTGCTTTCACCCTCCCTCCTTCCTTTCTATTTTTTCATCTTTGTTTTAATTTTATTTTGGAATTTGAAGGAGAACTCACCTAAAACTTTAAGGATTCATCAAAGACTTCAACAGCTACAAAATTCAATACTTGGGTAACTGTAGTAGTTATAATTCAAAGGATAGTCATGCTAGCTTCTTAATTAATTGTGGCTACTATTATTATCTCCTACACTTCTTTACTCTTTTTTATTTAAATTTTGTAATTTTGATGTCTATAATTATGGATCGTGAGATTCTCTTGTTGAGGGTTAGGGTTTTGTGCTCCAGCCCAAATTTTGTGTAAAGATGTTTAATTTAAAGTAATGATGCAATTTTATATTATAGATGCTTATATAAATTATTGTTGGGTTGAAATACATGTCTAGGAGCCTAATCACTTTAGATTGAGTATGTATTTTGAGCATATCCAGAACGAAGTTAGTGATTTGACCCCCTCTAGAAACTCGTAATTTGATATTCGAGGGATTATAAGCATGGTGATTTATACTCATTGCTTGATTGCACGGCTGGATTGCTTAGTAGTCTAATTCTCGAGCTTTACGCCAATTAGAGTGAGTTAATGACCCTTGAACCGGCTCTATCCCTTTCTAATTGAGTTATAAGACCCTCGAACCGGCACATTAATATCGAAATGAGAATATATGGTCCTTGAGCCTTGAACCACCTTGGATACAACTACCGCAAGGTAAGAAATGATATAATGGGAATGTTAGGTGTTAGGGTAGTTTCTTCACCCAAATCTTATGTATCAAAAACTAATCTAATGTAGATGCAAATTTTCTACTTTGCTTTCTTTATAATTTTGTCAAGTTGTTAGTTAAAGTTTTCATTTAAATTCTTGCAATTTAGTTATTAGAAATTTGATCAATTTACAATTTTTCAGTGTCAAATTCAACTCTTCATAAATATCCACTAAGCTCGTAGCTTTGATTACGCTTTTGGTGAGAACCAAAGCCGAGCATTGTTAAGACTTAGTGCCTTAGATTAGTATTTTATTTTGTATACTTTAATTTTCTTTTGTTTTTGTTTGCTTAGTGACTCTAGTTCCGACTACACAAGGATTATGTGTTAGCCACTAATTCCCGTGGTACGATAACTTTGGACATAATATTTTCCTATCTTGACAACGATACGTACGCTTGTGTAAATGTTTTTCATGTCAGTGCCAAATCTTAAAAGATCCCATAACTCCAACTTCAGCATCTATGTGATTTGGAGAATAAGTCCTTAGACTACAGGAACTTCCTCCATCCAGAACAAAGCAACTCCTTGAGATTCCTCTTCACAAGGATAACAAATACCAGGTTGTTCAAGGTTTGTTCAAATACACCCTTTGAAACCTAACCTTACTCGGAACGATTCAAGTAAACCAGGTTGTTCAAGGTTTCCAATAAAAATGGCAAATTTGGCTTGAACTAGATCAGCCAACGCCTGTTGAGTTTCATGTTTCACAATCGATCCCGCGGCAGTTCCACGCGATGATGTTGAGCTGTATTATATCTACAGTATAGATTGAAAAAACTAGTTCTTAGAGAGCGCACAACGGGGCTGTTAGGGTTTTAAAGCTGCAATAGACTAAGCGAGAGTAGTCTAAAAAACTAATATTTTTGTTAGTTCTTTTAATTGCTTAAGACTTGGTTAGTTTGATTAATGAAAAAAAAACATTTAGCTCTATTGCAATCTTGTTTCACTGTTAGAGAAGTGAATGACGTTTCAATTCATTATAAATTTTGTAAGAATGATTCTCAATTAGTGGTCTAAACATTTGTTGATTCCTACCCAGGTCTTATTAACTAATTCGATCGAAGTTTCTGCATGTCATATAGCGAGATCGATCAACGTACTAATTCTCAAAAGAGGTGCACCGCAAAATCTGATGCATGGTATATTTGCGGGTTGCGAACAAATTATTAATCAATGCATGATCAGAATTTGGCCGCTAATATCTCTCTGAAAATGGTCCTGTAGTTTTATTAGGAAATCCTTTGACAAAGATGCTGCTAAGTCAAAGTAAACTATGAATAAATATATCATAATCATGGGTTTGATCCTGACATGTTCTAGCACGTTATAGATTTGGGTAGTTGGTCAAAGTCAAAGTTTATATAGGAGCCTTTCAATCATAGTTTCTGGTTTGTGTTACATACTACCTTTCTAGTATTTCAAACTTGAATCCAAATTCAAATCCACCTGCTAGAAAATATAACACATTGAATGCATGTGATACAGGAGAAAGATATATACAGGCAAATAGCATAGAACTTCATATGAAACCAAGTAAACTTTTGATATATCATTTGGGATATACATCTTAAAAAGTGCATGGACTCAGCAATCACCACAAAAAATCAATGCAAATATAGTTGGAATTAGTCAATAGATAAGGAATCTCTCTTCCCTTTTTGAGTAAAAGACCGATGAACAAGGGGAGAAGGAGCTTCTTATTTTCCTAATCCAACTTATAGTTGGAACTAGTCACTCTAGATACTTGGAATTCTAACTTGTTTGTTTAATTCCTACCCAATGCTACTTCCACCCTTCACATTTTTAGCCTTGTAATTTGAGCCAAATAAAAAAAATTGAACTAGTAAGTCAAAAAAATATACAATAATTGAAACTTAATATGAGGAATGCGGTTGTTCTTTTAGAAAAGTTATTTTGTAATTACCTAACTTTGTAATAGTACTTTTGCTAATGTGAACAAAGTGAATGCGTTAAGGGTGATGCCGGATGAAAGGCTTTAATCAAACTGAAATTGGCAGCTAGATGTTGATGCGCATAGGATCATCATCATTTACGAACCTATAGGGTTAAAAGGCGATTAAATTTTAAATTCGTACATTTTAAATAAATGCTGCATATGACACAGACATTGTGGTTGAAAACACAAAAAAAATTAAAAAAAAAAAAAAATAAATAAATAAAAGGGAAAAATAATGCACAAATTGCAATAGACAGTTGATCAAGAACGGCAATCTCTAATAATTACATTTTTTAAAATTTACAAATTGTCTAAGTAAACTTAGCTCGATCCATGACATAAAATTTGAACCCCCAAAAAGAAAAATGCTGATGGAAAAAGAGAACATGCTGAAATATAAAGCAGTAAAAGAAGCACCGGAAACAGCCCCCCCCCCATAAATATTCAACAAGAATTTTTTTATATATTGCCGGCTTCAGTCAGTTCATTGAGTCTCCTCTCAATCTCAGATATGAAATATTCCACAACGTCGACTGGTAAGATGCCCCACTTAACAATTAGAGGCCGCCATGCCATGAAAGAGTGACCAATAAGTAAGCACCATGTGGAAGAAAAATCATGCATATGTTGTAATTTTGTTTTAGTCGTTTCTCGAGTCTTGACCACCAAAATCCCCGAATATAAAAATACGACCGGTAAAACTGACATTTGAAAAGTCATTTGCTTTCGGTCATATAACTAAATATAATACTTCTTTGCTTATATGAAACATTCACTACGTCGCTTACTGTCATTGTGTATTTCTTTGAAACCTCACCACCACTACGCAAAGCCGCATTCTCTTACCATAATTCCATTTCCACCTCCACTTTCTCTCCATTAATATACTACTGGTCTCTGGTAATACCTTTTCTTCAAGTAATCGATTTCAATGGAGGATGTTGAAATACCAGCGTACTTCATATGTCCCATATCGCTTCTGATCATGAAAGACCCGGTGACGGTGGCGACTGGCATCACCTACGACCGAGAAAGCATCGAGCAGTGGTTTTTGACGACCAACGAGATGTCGTGTCCGGTGACCAAGCAGCTCTTGCCAAGAGACAACAGCAACAACTCTATGACGCCCAATCACACCCTCCGCCGGCTGATCCAGCAGTGGTGCACTGTCAACGCCGTTAACGGCGTGGACAGAATTCCGACGCCGAAATTTCCTCTGAACAAGATCTACGCCGTTAAGCTGGTCAGGGATCTTGGAGTCCCTCATTTGCAGCTAGCCGCGTTGAAGAAAATGGAAGCACTTGCTACGGAGAATGAGAGAAACAAGAGATCGATGGCTGAAGCAGGTGTGGGAAAGGCTTTGATATTGTTAATTGTGACATGTTTCAAGGAAGGTAAAACAACCGGTCTTTTAGAAGCTTTGAGAGTTCTTCATCATGTTTGGAGTGTAGATGAGGAAACCAAGGTTTCTGTAATCGGAAACAACGACTTTCTGGAATCTTTGACATGGGTTCTAGGGTTTGATCATGACACTGGTCATAACCATATGCTACTCCTGAAAATAGAAGCGATACTAGTATTGAAAATGACTATACCAGTCATCAATACAGCACAGCTCCAGCAGTTAAAGCTGGAATTCTTCATGAATATTTCAAGGGTACTATTGGAGAAGAAGATCTCACAGCAAGCTGTCAAATCTGCACTGCATGTGCTGGTAGAAGCATGTCCATGGGCAAGAAACAGAATGAAAATAGTCGAATCCGGTGCAATCTTCCAGCTCATTGAACTCGAATTACTCGAACCCGAAAAGCACGTCACCGAGCTGATCTTTAATTTATTGGCGAATTTATGTTGCTGTGCTGATGGGAGAGCTCAATTCCTAAAGCATGGCGGCAGCATAGCAATGGTGTCTAAGAGAATCCTTAGGGTTTCGCCAGCCACAGATGATCTGGCCATTCAGATACTTTCATCGATCTCAAAGTTCTCAGCGACACATGAAGTTGTTCTAGAGATGCTGTCGGTTGGAGCTGTGTCAAAGCTTTGCATGGTAATGCAAGCAGATTGTCCAGCCTATTTGAAGAAAAAAGTTAGAGGGATCTTACGGTTGCACTCTAATGTGTGGAACAATTCACCTTGTATTGCCGTATATCTTTTAACAAGACCTAGGTAACATCTGCATGATATATATATATATATACACACACACAGCGTTACTTCGGTGCGGACGTTCGCACTTTTTGCTTAGGTACAGATTTCCGGTTTTGACCCACTTTCTGATCACATTTTCACATCTTAGCCGTTCAATTTTTAGGTCCTAATGTATAGATCATCTCTGCAAAATTTCAGCCAAATTGATGATCGTTAAGGCATGCAAAACTGTAATTTTACAACAATTAACACGAATGGTTCCGGTTAGACAGATTCGGTTCGTTCGTGTAAATTGCAGTTTTGGATGTCTTAACAATCATCAAATTGGCTGAAATTTTTCAGAGATGATCTATACATTATGATCTAAAAACTCAACGGCTAATATGTGAAAATGTGATCGGAAAGTGGGTCAAAATTAGAAATCCGCACTTGAGCAAAGTTATATATATATATATATATATATTGAACCATAGTACATTCTTGAGATTATTTTCCAATCCTCTGTGTATGTGTATTCATAAATTTTGTTGGGAAATTATATTTAACACTCCTTATCATGTATTCTACTATGTTTATGTGAGTGTATTAAATAATAGGGAAAACATCACAAATGGTGTATGAACTTTAGGTCATTCTACACTTTGGTGTACCAACTTTCATAATTATCAGAATGATGTATCAAGTTTGCTCTAATATTTCATTTTGGTGCACGCTGTTAAATTTTCTATTATCTTTATAAAAAAAAAAAAAAACTGACAAAACTAAATGAAAGATAACGGAAATTTTTTTTTTGGCAAAAATAACGGAAAATTTAATGGCGTACACCAAAATGAAAGATTGGAGCAAACTTGATACACCATTTTGATAGTTATGAAAGTTGGTACATCAAAGTGTAGAATGGCCTAAAGTTCATACACCATTTGTGAAGATATCCCTAAATAATATTAATATAAAATGTAGATTGCGAGTATTAATTAAAAACTCCTTGGGACTTCGCTAATTTTTTTTGGGTCACTAACTAATAAGAGGTAAAAAAATTCTATAATTTTATTTTTTTTTTATTTTTTAAAGACTGATGATGTTGTCATCAAGTGTTGATTAATAAAACTGTTGAATATAATAGTGAAAAATAATGCCTAAAACCCCAGATTATATACGAGAGAGTATCCCAAATAGTAACAGGAGCCTCGATCAATCTTATGTATTCAAATATGCATCAATTAGCAAGGGTTAACAAACCGGTAATCTGGGCAACTCCAATTGCTTTTCAACAATGACATACCAGAAAGATAATGCCAATATAATGCCATAGAACAATTAAACTAGGTTTCTCATTATGTTGCCCACCAAAAAATAATTCGGTGACACTACGTGTCATCCCATCACTACGTTGGGTCTATTTGATAAAAATGAATAGCTTCCTCACGATGACATACAAAACACACTAAGCATGCAGACTGGGATAAAACCCACATAGTCATGCCCTATAATAATATGGCATTATTGAAAGCAATAAACAAACTAGGATTAAAAAAACAACCGGACAAGAAAGTTAATAAAATAGCGAAAGCCCAATTAAGGCCCAAAGCCATAATGCAGGCCACAAACTTCAGTGAGGAAGGCAACACAAATCAATTTTCATATCTTGCATTCTCTGCAAGGAATTCATATGTGCATCAAGGCTATGTAGGTCCCCGCTGTTGTCACCGCCACAAGGATAACAACATCGCCACAACTGAACCATCTTGCCGCCACCACCTCTGCTGCTAGTTGAACATCAATCAAAGCTAACCAAGATAGATCTAGTTCGCCCAACACTCCAAGTAGTCGTACCCCTCCCTTCTACAAGACGCATGCCATTATTGATGCCCGAAAAAGGTTGGAAACAAGATCTCATACCAGACCGGACAAGGTCAGATTCAAGATCCTATCCTAGGGGATGTCTACCTGAACTACAAGGAATCTGATCGTTGTTGGAAAACTTGAGAGTGGAAGCTATTTTATTAGGAGGATGGAGACTATAAAGTGATTAAAACATAAGAAAGATGGAGATGTGCAAGCCGAAGGCATTATGCACAGAGCTTCTAAACAATCATAGGAAAATATTTAAATATATTTGCTTAAATTGATTGATGATTAGGTGATTACAAGAAGAAGTTTATATAGACATCTTTAGACCTTTCTAAAGTGCAACTTCCATCTTCTAATAACACTAACATTAAACACACAACCCCGTAGCTACTCAATAAAAGCTAAAAGATTATAACTGCTGTAATAGCTTATTTTGCAATTTAAAAGACATAACCTACATCAATTTTATTTATTAGGATAACCAAAAGTGTAAAATTTGGTGCAATTCTCTTTCATTGCCTCCTAGTCTTTCGTGTTTCCATCCTCCAAAATGATTCTTTCTGGCGTAGGAGCATATGCAGATAACTCAAAATTAAAGAAAGATTAATAGCAAAAATTTGCAGAGCTTCAATCTTCGCCAAAATAGTCTTTCTATCAACCTTGAGAGTCTCAACCTTCTCCTTGAGAGCCATCATCTCTTCATACTTGAAGTCAATCACTTGAATTTTCTTCTCTAAAGTCAGATACTGCGATCCCACACAGACAACATCATCTTCAACAGTTTTCTTAGTATGCTTCCATGTACCCTCAAAGAATGGGAATGAGTCATTGCTAGTGGTAATGTTGCAACTGAATTTAGTGGCATAAGATGGTCCATCCACTATGAGCGTGAAAATAGGATCAAGGTTAGCAAGCATCTTTTAAACATCTTGAAACACCTTTCTTTTTCTTTTCTTTTTTTTGGGAGATGGCAATCAACAAAGCTACCCTAGGTAAGTGCCTTGCACATTATCATCGCATCCAAAATAGCTCTCATGGAAGTTGACAGTGAAAAGGGAAGAACTATTTTGGGGATGGCTAAACATTGATCTAGAAAAATGTGGGATTGAATGATAGTGAGTAAGAAAGAAAAGAGAATGTGAACAACAAGGTCCTTCCGATCTGGACACAGCCAAGAATGAACTGGACATAACCAGAAATAACCACAAAGGGAGCCAAAAGACATCACAAAGGTGAGACAAGAATAGTACATTCTTGAGGATGCTGAGCCCCCCCCCCCCCCCCCCCCCAACTCTTAAGCCATCAATCGAGATCCTTAAAGATTAAGATTTGGGCAAGAGCGCCGGGGGGGGGGGGGGGTGGGAGGGGGTAGGGTTTGCTTGTAGATCTGCTTTCTTTCTCTATAGTTTAGAGAGAAAAGGTGATAGTGTAGTCAACAAATTTCTTCCCCACAATCCCTCACTTGGAAAAGCTTGAAACACCTTCTTTAGTGGTACAACAATTGAGCAAGTCATCGAGGTTGCATAATAAACTGCAAAAGAAGACCCAATTGTAAAAATTTGGAAAACGCAAACCACTTATGCAATCTTCTTACACGAATGCAAATTTTTTTTCAAATGCAGTATTTGGGAGTAATTTTTTTGGGATTGAAATCCACACTCTCCATTTTACAATCCACATTCCATGTTTTCTTTTTTGATAATTTAAATTTTGTTTAGTAACTTAAATTTTGTCTTTTTATGAGAGTTTTGACTAAAGAAGGAAAGAGGGAGCGTGGATTTCACTCCCCAAATTTTTTTATGTGGCAAACATTTTGCTCAACTTCCTTTTCTAGGGAGCCACCATCGCTCAACAATTTTCTTCTCTAATGAGCCACTTTGCTCAACCTTTTTCTTCCCTAGGGAGCCACTTTGGTTAACTTTCTCTTTTCTAGGTAGCCACCTTGCTCAACCTTTTTCTTCCTCTTTATTTTTTTTGCTCCGATTTTTTTTTTTTCTCCTATATTTTCTTCACTACCTAACTTCTCTCTTTCTTTCTGTTTTTTTTTTTGCCCCTTGTCCCTCTTTCTTTCTCACCTTTTCTATCTCTCAATTTTCTTTTCCCTCTTTGTTTCTTCTTTCTTCACGCCTCTTCTTCTTTCACATCTCTTCTTCCTTCTTCTTCGTTTCTTCACATCATTCTTCTTCTCTATTCTTTTCTTCTTCTCTCACTTCTGTTCTTTCTCTACTCCTTCACTTCTTCTCATTTTTTTTTCTCATTTTTCTTCTCCCTCTTTCTCTCTACACTCCTTCTATCTAGAATTTTTTCCTCTCTTTCTCTCTTCACTTCTTGTCTTCTTCTATTCCTCATTTTTTCTTCTCCCTCTTTCTCTCTCCTTCCCTCCTTCTTCTCATAATCTCTTCCTTCTCTTCTTCTCTTTTCCTTTTCTCCCTTTTTAATGTTTCCTTATTCATTTTTGTCGTTTTTCTTTCTCTTTGGTTGCTCTTTTTCTTACCAGACTGCACATTTGCAGCACATTTTTTCCTCCTTCTTTTGCTATATGCACCTCTTAGGTTTACCTTGATCGTATCAATCAAAAGTTAATCTTAACACCATTCCCCAAAGACATATAGAAGTTGAAGAATATGCGTTGCTCCAAGGATCGAGTCAATGCTCTGATACCACTTTGTTGGAAAATTTGATAGCGGAATCTTATTATTATTTTTTTAGGAGGATGGAGACTATAAACTAGAATTAAATCATAAGGATGGAGATGTGCAGTCCGAAGCCATGCATAGAGCTCCTAAACAATCAGAAATACCTTTCTAGGGAAAACACTTAGATATAATCTTTTTACTTGATCGATTATTGGATGATTACAAGAAGTTTATATAGGTATCTTTACACCTTTCAAGAGCCTAACTTCCATCTTCTAATAACATTGACATTGAACACAAAACCCTCTAGTTACTTAGTGAAAGCTAAAAGATTATAATGACTGTAACCGCTTATTTTGTAAATTAAAATGTATAATCTACGTCAAACTTATTTAATAGGATAACCAATAGAGTAAATTTGGTTTAATTCTCGTTCAATTCCCACCAATCCGCTGCTTCCAACACGACGTCCTCATCCAACTCCTCATTCTAATTCCAACCAATCAACCTTCTTCTGATCCGCCTACAAGGCCAAACAAACCTTATCCAATACTCGCCAGCCGCTTTAACTGATGAGGATAAAATGTTCAGTATCCTAGATGAGGATTTCAATTAGAAGTTTATTATTAGACAATAAGAACTTTATTGTATGGCTTTTGGTCAATTGTTCAACAATGAAAAGTTTATTATTATATTCTAAAAAAGTAAGAGAAAGAGAGAGAGAGAAGTTTATTGTTAGATAATAAACTTGTTATTGTTAGACAGTTAAACGGTTGTATCCTACAGGGGTAGTGGCCAGTGAATCAGTGATCAAAGAGCAGATTTTGGAGAGATTTTTCATCGATGTAGTGGTTGGTGAATCAAAGATCAAAGAGCGAATAGCTGCTAGGTTTCTTTCTTTGGTGGGATCCATAGATGTAGTGGTTGGTGAACCGCTTCTTCTTCTTCCATGAAGATTCAGACAAAGGCAAGCTTGGATGGAACTAAACAAGATTTAGCGAAGGAATAGAAAGGTAAAGGGCTTCATTCTTTAGAAAGTCAAAGGAGGTTTTCTTGTAGCCATCAGGGTTTCATTAATTTTCTTCCAATCCGTCGAAAAAAAAAAGGGATATCGAATGGTCGATTCACCATTGAGAGCATTAACCTCAAAAGGCCGAATACTGTGGTGTTCTAATAGCATTAAACAAGAACTTAGAAAAAAACATCCGGGGAACTTCAAAGCTTATGGGGCCTCCTATTAATTTAGCTTCGAGCGAGAAAATGATTGGCTTGAAAGTAGCAAGATAAATTTTTCTGAGTGTATTAAACGAATATGACAAGAAGATCGATCCCATGTAGAGCCACCGTCACACTGTGTCAGGCAACCCACCCTCCCAAATTTAAGGTTTTGCGGACAAGTGCTTCCGAATCTTAATTACGGAGTTTCTGCTGCCCAACAGACTTTCCTGTGCAAGACCATAAGCCGTCTCGTAAGGGTGGTGGCTTCCAGAGAGCGGCGGACCCTTTGCCTTCAGGCTTGACGGTGGGCCTAGTTCTGTACAATGATTGTCTTTGAGAAGCTAGTACCATCTAATCCTTTAATTCTTAAAAAAAATATATATGGTTCTTTTCAAAAAAAAAAAAAAAAAAAAAAAAAAAAATATATATATATATATATATATATATGGCAGCAGAGATTGATGGGTTTCAAACAATTATCAAATACCAAGTATCGAGGAAATATTGATGGTCCGAAAAATGAAAATTTGGTTGAAAATATCGGTATCCTTTAATGTTCGAGAGTAAATTTCCATCAGTGAGAAGAGTATAAAGTTTTTAAATGAAGCTTTGCTATAGGAATGATTTTACTTATACATCCCTTTTTTCTTCATTCGCATTCCCATTTAGCTTTTCTTTTTTGGTAGAACTAAATTCCCCTAATACCCTTCCAAGAACTTAAATAGATAAAAAATAAAAATAAACATAAAACAAGGAGAGAGACGCTGTGAACAAGATAGAAGCCGCAATCTGGGTTGACGAGTGACGAAATCAAATCGGCAAAGGAGCAAAACTTTTTTCTTTTCTCCCAAACCAATATTTGCATCTTGTCTTATTTTTCCAGATTAATTGTTAAAACTTATGGTTTATCTTTCCTATTAAAACTACCATAATTGATCTTTAATCTTGTTGTTCTTTATAATTTCTATGAGACTAATTTTGATGAGAATGACTTGATCAGCTTTGTCACGCCCAGAATTTTAGAATAAAAATTCAAAATCCGAAATATGAATTACTACAACTTAAAATAACCATCCTGAAAATTTCTTTTCCTTAACAACATCACCACACAAATTAAATTCAAAAACCGAATTTAGTCTCGGTTAATTATTACAACTGACTCACAAAATAAATTGTAAAGCTCTAAATGAGCATACAAACCTCACAACTCAAATGAAATAAAAATAAATGTTGTAACACCTAAGTAGCTTGGTCACCTCCCTGGTTATCCTGACCTACAGGAATATCCGCTACACTATTTGAATAGTGTACCGAGATTGCAACAACACAAAACCCGGTAAGCTGATGAAAGCTCGTATGAGTAAAAAGAAAGAACTGTTGTTTAATTAAATCGTACTTATTTTTCACCCAAATCAACACTCCACAATTTCTACATCCACGAAGTACCAACAATCTCAATCAATCAACAAATCAACATAAAACCTAACTCACATATTTATTCTCAAAACTCCAACATCGTATATTTATAAAAATACGGTATTTGACAGACTAGAGCTCTAACTGAATCGTACCCCGTCACCTGGCCTAGGTTATGGCATCCGACATATTTATCTTTTTCGTATTTCATCAATATGTATACTTATATACATATTTAGAATGTCCGATAATTGTACATACTCAACCAATCGTATCCCATCATCCACCTAAGATTAGAGCGTCCGATTCCCCCATACCAGTCACTACGTTGACCCTAAATCCTTAAATGAGTACAACAATGTATTATCACACAATCAAATCAACCCATCCAAGATACACAATATTATTATAAAATTTAAGCATTTGAAATATAATCCAAATCATCAATCCAATCCAATCGTATCATCACTCGACAATCCACCAATCAATATATATATTCAACGTAAATATATATATACGTAATCATCCACTCAGGAATGACCACTAATACCATCTATAGTTCACACAAGAAAATTGTGAAATTCATTTGTATAATTAAAATTCATTTTACTTACCTATGGACCATATTGATCAAGTCCATGTCATTTTAAAAACAAATATTTAATCCATTAAAATATAATCACCTCGAAATTCCCGCTGCATTTTCAATTAAAATATAATCACACCGAAACAGCGCACCCAAGTACAACCCGTCAATCACCTAATCAAATGTAATTTGAATTTAGCCAATCATTCCGAAACATAACTAAACTACCATTTAACGGCCGGATTCTAATTTATAAGAAAATCAGACGGACAGATTCTCACGAATCGCCTATCTAATCACCGTTTTGCACTTATACGAAGATCCAACGGTCGGATCTTCGCTCATGACCACACAAAGCCACTGGGACAATCATATGATCATCATATCAAAACTACAAGTCCATCGGACGGTTCTAATTTCACAGATCATAAATCTAATGATCGAAATAGAATGAAATCTCAAAATTCATAACTAAATCATACGATATCCGAAAAATGCGTATAATATGCTGAAATGATCGTATTGAAACGTAAAATCATAAAATGGACATAAACTATATTTTAGACGTCCAGAGGTGGCTGGAAAGGGCCGCCGGAGTTAGGGACAGAGCCGCCGTCGACCACCGCTAATGGTGTCGGGGCCGAGCTTCTCCCATTCGTTTTGTCATTTTGAGCAACTTTCGTAACTAGCACAAAACCAAAAAATAATGGGAAGGGGTTGAAAAGTTGTAATACCCGTAATTTTCATTTTAAATTCGAGTAATTGTGTTGAGTGATTATTATACGATTTAACGATTATTGTTCGATAATAATTCACTTTTACATTAATCGAAGTTTCGAAACAATTATCTTTAACGAAAAGCTCGAAATACTGGGTTTGAGAAATTGACTTTTTCTACGTACGAAATTTGGAGAAACTTCCTTCATGAAAGTTGTAGAGCTCGTCGATACGAGTCCGTACACGTGCGGAACACGAAGATCGGATTTTTTCTGAATTAGTTATCGAATTACGAAGTTTTCCAAAACATGTATATATAGAAATTTTTTTTGGGAAACCCTAATTTCCCACCGGCCTCTCTTTCTCTTCTTCTTCCTTTTTCTGGAAAAAAATTGAGCTTTCTCTCTCTCTCAGCTCTCGCATCCGTCTCTCTCGACCTAAAAGAAGAGCAAAACTTCTCCTTAATTGTTCTCCCTCCACAGACCACCTCTCGACCTCAAACCAAGTCCCAGGCGTTCGTCTCGAGCAGCTCTAGCACCAAGAGGTAGTTTTACAAGGCAGCGCGGCCTGTAGCGGCGGCGGCACGGCCCGAACCGAAAACCACCATTTTCGGTTCGAGCTTGATATCTCGAGCTACACTCCACCATTTCACTTGATTCTTGGCTCATTGAGCTCGCCTCAATTTCCTCCACAAGCACCATGAAGGACCGGAATTGGGTCGAACGTTTTCACCTTCGTCGGAGCTCGACCCGAACGGATCGAAACACCGAAACTTTCGATCAAGATATCTCGAGCTATACACGATCGTTTCTTGTGATTCTCGGCTTGTTGAGTTCGCAAGGAAGTTCTGAACAAGTTTCCAGAAGGGATCGGGGCCTGAGGTTGCAGTTTTCACGTCGGTTTTCAAGCTCACCGGTTTCTGCATTTTTTCCGGTCGCCGACTGTAAATAGGTAATTTCGATCCCTTCCTGTCATTTTTAGGTCTTGTGCTAGTTATGAAAGTTGCTCAGAATGATGAAACGAAGGGGACAAGCTCGGCCCCGACACCATTGGCGGTGGTCGGTGGCGGCTCTGTCCCTAACTCCGGCGGCATTTTCCGGCCACCTCCGGAGGTCTAAAATTTGGTTTCTGTCTATTTTATGATTCTATATTTCGATACGATCATTTCGGCGTATTATACGCATTTTACGGATATCGTATGAATTAGTTATGAATTTTGTAATTTCGATCGATTTCGATCGTTAGATTTTTGATCTGTGAAATTATGACCGTCGGATGAACTTGTAAATTTGTTATGATGATCATATGACTGTCCCAGAGGCTTTGTGTGGTCATGGGCGAAGTTCCGACCATTGGATCTTCATATATGTGAAAAACGGTAATTAGGGGAGCGATTCGTGAGAAACCGCTCGACGGATTTTAATGTAAATTAGAATCCGGCTGTTAAATGGTAGTTAAATTATGTGTTGAAATTGTTGGCTAAATTCGAATCACATTTGATTAGGTGATTGACGGATTTTATTTGAGTGGGCTATTCGGCGTAATTATAATTATAATTATATTGAAGACGCAGCGGGAGTTTCGAGGTGAGTAAAACTCACGTGGTTCATATTACGAACCGAATGTTTTAAATTTATTTATTTATGGTAATTGTGTGAAAAATATTTGCGGATTAAATATTTGTTTTAAAATTTCATGGACTTGAATCACCACGGTCCATAGGTAAGTAAAATGAATTTTAACTATACAAATGAATTTCATGATTTTCTTTTGTGAACTATAGATGGTATTAGTGGTCATTCCTGAGTGGATGATTACATATATATATATTTACGTGAAAAATATATATTGATGAGTGGATTGTTGTGTGATGATATGATTGAGTAGAATTGATGAATTGATTTTATTTCAAATTGTATAATTCCATAATAATATGGTGTATCTTGGTTGGGTTGATTTCAGTATGTGATATTATATGTTGTGCTCATTTATGGGTTTAGGGTCGACGTAATGACCGGTGTGGATAATCGGATGCTCTAATCCTGGGTGGATGATGGGATATGATTGGTTGAGTATGTGGAATTATTGGACGTTCTAAATATGTATATAGGTATACATATTGATGAAATACAATAATTGATAAATATGTCGGATGCCATAACCTAGGCCAGGTGACGGGCTACGATTCAGTTAGAGCTCTAGTCTGTCAAGTACCGTACTTTTATAAATACGATGATGAGAGTTGTGATGGAAGTGGTGAGTTGGATTGTCTTGATATATTGAATTGGTGTTGATTGAGATTGTTAGTACTTGCATATGTGGAAATTATTGGGTGTTGCTGTGTGTGGGGATAAATGAGATTAAATTTAAGTAACAGTTCTTTCTTTTACTCGTACAAGCTTTCATAAGCTTATCGGGTTTTGTGTTGTTGCAATCCCGGTACACTATTCAGTAAATGAGATTAAATTAAGTAACAGTTCTTTCTTTTACTCATACAAGCTTTCATAAGCTTACCGGGTTTTGTGTTGTTGCAATCTCGGTACACTATTCAATGGTGTAGCGGATATTCCTGCAGGTCAGGATAACCAGGGAGGTGACCGAGCTGCTTAGGTGTTACAGCAGTTTTGTTATTTATTTAGTTGTGAGGTGTGTATGCTCATTTAGAGCTTTACATTACATTTGGATTTGAGTTGTAATAATTAACCGAGACTAAATTCGGTTTGATTTTATTTTGTGTGGTGAGGGTGTTATGAAAAGAAATTTTCAGGATGATTATTTTGAGTTCGTAGTATTTTCTTGTTTTGAATTTTGAATTGTTATTCTAAAATTCGGGGCGTGACAGTTTGGTATCAGAGCGTAAGGTACATATTTGGTGATATGTCAATACTTACCGAGTGATGGCCCGTCTGCAGCGGATCCCCATCGTGTGCTCTTCGGTATTGACAATGTCATTGGGTATGTGAGTGCGTTAGGTTGGCTAGGAACGTTAGTACTTTTAGGAAATTTAAGCATCGTTATGTATGATCAGTACTTGGTTAATATGGACTTGCATTTGACTTATGCTTTGTTTAAGTGTTATGCGTATATTAATCAAGTATATCATGCTTATTAGGTAATGGAGATTGAGGGAAACGAAGCCAGAGGTCGGGGTAGAGGTAGACCTCGTGGCAGGGGTAGAGGCCGAGGAAGGGGTAGGGCCCCTCCAGTCGAAGAAGTATTCGAGTCGGAGAAAGATGCACCTTATGAGGATTAGCCTATTCCTCCTGTAGCTGTGGTTGATAATCCTGCTCGCTTACTGATGCTAGCAAGGGAAATTACTCGCTTGGGAGCAACCAAGTTTGGAGGAGGCACTGATTATATGGTGGCAGATCGTTGGATAGAGGATTTGCAGACCTATTTCGATCTGCTTGATTGCACTGAGACCGACAAGAGGAAGCTAGCCGCTTTCATGCTGAAGGATGAGGCTAGGGTGTGGTGGAACGTCACTCAGAGGAGCATTGAGGTGTCTACCTTGACATGGGACGGCTTTGAGAGGCTGTTCAGGGAGAAGTACTTTCCACCAGCAGTGAAGGAGAGGTTGGAGCGAGAGTTCCTTGCACTTGTACAGGGGAAGATGACCGTAATTGAGTATGATGCGGAGTTCTCCAGACTGTACAAGTATGTGAGGCAGATGGAGGATGAGGACTTGGCCAAGAAGTTTCAGAGAGGGTTGAGTCCTTCGATTGAGCGTGATGTAGCCATCTTGGAGCTGAAGACCAAGAGAGAGATCTTGGCTAAGGCACAGATCATTGAGCAGCAGAACCTGATTCGTAGAGAGAAGGAGTCTGCTGAGAGAGACTTCCAGGGCAAGGGAAAGGCCATAGCAGGAAGCAGTAGAGCTAGAGACTTCAGGGGTGGGTTCTGGAAGAGACAGAGAACCCAGTTTCAGCATCAGGTTCCAGCTAGGGCAGTAGTAGCTCCTCCTGTTCAGGCTATGCCTATCAGGCAGATAGCACCAGCAGCTCCGGTGAAGTGCTTTAACTGTGGCGAGCCGGGCCACATCTCTCGTGTGTGCACGAAGCCACGGGGTAGGTTATGCTACAGCTGTGGACAGGTAGGGCATCAGGCTAGGGAGTGTCCTCGGAATCAGGGTAGAGTGCAGGGTAACCAGCAGAGGCAGCTACCACCTGCTCATGCTAGAGTCTTTGGCATCGGTCAAGCAGGCACGGGAGTGGAAGGTACCTTATATGTTTATCACTTTCTTGCTAGAGTACTGTTTGATACGGGAGCCTCACACTCTTTCATATCTAGTTCGGTTGTGGATGTTTTGGGTTTGATTGCTATGCCTCTGACTAGATCATTGTGTGTTACATCACCTCTCGGTGTGTCTCTTGAGCTTAGCATGCTTTGTGATGATTGCCCTATTGGGATTGGTGGCAGAGAGTTCTCTGCATCTTTGATTGTGATTCCGGATCACACGTATGATGTGATTTTGGGTATGGATTGGTTGAGCCCGAACCATGCTGTTATTGATTGCTTTAGGATGATTGTGTCCTTCCATGTTCCGGGACAACCGGTGTTTCATTACCATTGTTTGAAGTCTGACATCACCATGAGGATAGGGATTTTGGCCCATATTGAATCAGGGAGTAGTACTTCAAAGATTACAGGGATTCCTGTAGTTTCAGAGTATGAAGACGTGTTTCAGGAGATCCCTGGGTTACATCCGAAGCGGGTAATGGACTTCTCCATTGATGTGATACCAGGTACTTCACCTGTGTCGAAAGCACCCTATCGAATGGCTCCAGCTGAACTTCAGGAGTTGAAGGTTCAGATTGAGGGCTTACTTGCACAAGGGTTCATTCAGCCAAGTGTGTCTCCTTGGGGTGCACCAGTGTTGTTTGTGAATAAGAAGGATAGTTCACTTCGTCTATGTGTGGATTATCGACAGTTGAACAAGGTGACCATCAAGAATAGGTACCCTTTACCTAGGATTGATGACTTGTTCGATCAGCTTTGAGAAGCTACGGTGTTCTCGAAGATTGACTTGAGGTCTGGATATCACCAGTTGAGGGTGAAGGAGGAAGATATTCCAAAGACGGCGTTCAGGACCAGGTATGGACATTTTGAGTTTCTTGTCATGCCTTTTGGTCTCATGAATGCCCCTGCAGTATTTATGGATTTGATGAACCGTACGTTCAGTCCTTACTTGGATCAGTTTGTGGTAGTGTTTGTTGACGACATCTTGATTTATTCGAGGTCGTCAGCTGAGCATGAGAGGCATCTGCGGATAGTGCTGCAGACATTGAGAGAGCAGAAACTATTTGCCAAGTTCGAGAAGTGTGACTTCTGGCAGAGTGAAGTCAAGTTCCTTGGTCACGTGGTCTCGAAGGATGGAGTTTATGTGGATCCTTCGAAGGTTGAAGCAGTGATGAGTTGGAGTCGCCCTACTACGGTTACAGAAATCCGTAGTTTCCTTGGATTGGTCGGGTATTACAGGCGCTTCATTGAAGGGTTTTCTGGTATTGCTTCGGCTTTGACCAAATTGACCAGGAAAGACACTCAGTTCGTATGGTCGGATGAGTGTGAGAAGGCTTTCATTGAGCTGAAGACTAGATTGACTACAGCTCCGGTGTTGACTATTCCTACTAGTGGTGGTGGATTAGTCATTTACAGCGATGCATCTCATCAGGGTTTGGGGTGTGTGTTGATGCAGAATGGTAGTGTTGTTGCTTATGGTTCTAGACAGTTGAAGGTACATGAGCGGAACTACCCTACTCATGATCTAGAGCTAGCAGCAGTGGTGTTTGCCTTGAAGATTTGGAGGCACTATCTTTATGGTGAGAAATTTGAACTCTTTTCTGATCACAAGAGTTTGAAGTATCTATTCTCCCAGAAGGAATTGAACATGAGGCAGAGAAGATGGATGAAGCTCATTAAGGACTATGATTTCACCTTAGAGTATCATCCCGGAAAGGCGAATGTAGTGGCGGATGCCTTGAGTAGGAAACCGCGGGTTATCATGGCATCGATTATGGTGCGGGAGTAGCGTATGTTAGAAGCTGCATCTGAGTTCGACCTTATGCCCGCAGGAGCAGGACAGGGAATCTTTCTCGGTAGTATCACCTTGATCTCCAGGATCATTCAGGGTCAGACACTTGATGAGTTTGCTCAGGCGAGAATTGCTGAGATGACTGTTGACCCAGATGTGGAGGGTCCTTCTCAGTGGATGATTGGGGCTAATGGAGGGTTGAGATTTCGAGGGAGATTGTATGTACCGAGTGTTGATAACCTCAGGGAGGAGATCATGCGGGAAGCACATAGGTCACGATATACTATACATCCAGGAGGTACTAAAATTGATATGGATCTACGAAGGCAGTTTCGGTGGTATGGTATGAAGAGGGATGTGGCGGAACACGTGTCGAAGTGTCTTACCTGTCAACAGGTGAAGGCAGAGCATCAAAGACCAGCAGGAATGCTGAACCCCTTATCAATTCCTGTTTGGAAATGGGAAGATATCTCTATGGACTTTGTGACTGGATTGCCTAGATCCAGGCAAAGTTATGACTCGATTTTGGTGATTGTTGACCGGTTGACTAAATCAGCACATTTCCTTCCGGTGGCAAAAACGTACTCAGGGGATGCATTGTGTAAGTTGTACGTGAACGAGATAGTGAGGCTTCATGGAGTGCCTGTGACGATTGTATCTGATCGTGATGCTTGTTTCACTTCAGAATTCTGGCGTAGGTTCCATAAGGCATTTGGTACGTCTCTTGCTACGAGCACTGCATTTCACCCATAAACAGATGGACAGACCGAGAGAGTGAATCAGGTGATGGAGGACATGCTCAGAGCTTGTGTTCTTGATTTTAAGGGTAGTTGGGCGGATCATCTGCCATTGGTAGAGTTTGCCTACAACAACAGCTATCACTCTAGTATCGGTATGGCTCCATATGAGGCTCTTTATGGTAGGCCATGTAGGACTCCTATCTGTTGGGCGGAAGCAGGGGATAAAGGGCTCATCGGTCCTGAGATTGTACAGGAGACTACAGAGAAGGTCACTACTATTCGGAACAGAATCCGAACCGCTCAGAGTAGACAGAAGAGTTATGCTGACTTGAAGAGGAGACCTTTGGAGTTTGAGACAGGCGATCAGGTGTTCTTGAAAGTCTCACCTATGAAAGGTGTGGTGAGATTTGGCAAGAAGGGGAAACTCGCACCGAGATATGTTGGACCCTTTGAGATTCTAGAAAGGGTTGGTAACTTGGCATATGGTCTTGCTTTACCTGTTAGCATGTCGGGTGTGCACAATGTCTTTCATGTGTCTATGCTCAGGAAGTATGTTCGAGACGAGTCTCACGTGATTGACCACGGTACGATCGAAGTGAACCCGGATGTGACGTTTGTAGTTGAACCTGTTCGTATCTTGGATAGGTCTACAAAGAAACTTCGTAGGAAAGAGGTTGATCTCGTGAAGGTGTTGTGGAGTCATCATGATGAGGGTGATGCATCATGGGAGTTAGAATCTGACATGAGGACGAGGTATCCACAGCTTTTTGGGGAATTGAGTACTTGAATCTCGGGACGAAATTCCTTTAAGGGGGGTAGATTGTAATACCCGCAATTTTCATTTTAAATTAGAGTAATTGTGTTGAGTGATTATTATACGATTTAACGATTATTGTTCGATAATAATTCACTTTTACATTAATCGAAGTTTCGAAACAATTATCTTTAACGAAAAGCTCGAAATACTCGGTTTGAGAAATCGACTTTTTCTACGTACAAAATTTGGAGAAACTTCCTTCATGAAAGTTGTAGAGCTCGTCGATACGAGTCCGTACACGTGCGGAACACGAAGATCGGATTTTTTCTGAATTAGTTATCGAATTACGAAGTTTTCCAAAACATATATATATATAGAAATTTTTTTTGGGAAACCCCAATTTCCCACCGGCCTCTCTTTCTCTTCTTCTTTCTTTTTCTGGAAAAAAACTGAGCTTTCTCTCTCTCAGCTCTCGCATCCGTCTCTCTCGACCGAAAAGAAGAGCAAAAATTCTCCTTAATTGTTCTCCCTCCACAGACCACCTCTCGACCTCAAACCAAGTCCCAGGCGTTCGTCTCGAGCAGCTGTAGCACCCAGAGGCAGTTTTACAAGGCGGCGCGGCCTGTAGCGGCGGCGGCACGGCCCGAACCGAAAACCACCATTTTCGGTTCGAGCTTGATATCTCGAGCTACACTCCACCATTTCACTTGATTCTTGGCTCATTGAGCTCGCCTCAACTTCCTCTACAAGCACCAAGAATGACCGGAACTGGGTCGAACGTTTTCAAGTTCGTCGGAGCTCGACGCGAACGGATCGAAACACCGAAATTTTTGATCAAGATATCTCGAGCTATACACGATCGTTTCTTGTGATTCTCGGCTTGTTGAGTTCGCAAGGAAGTTCTGAACAAGTTTCCAGAAGGGATCGGGGCCTGAGGTTGCAGTTTTCACGTCGGTTTTCAAGCTCACCGGTTTCTGCATTTTTTCCGGGTGCTGACTGTAAATAGGTAATTTCGATCCCTTCCCGTCATTTTTAGGTCTTGTGATAGTTATGAAAGTTGCTCAGAATGATGAAACGAAGGGGACAAGCTCAGCCCCGACACCATTGGAGGTGGTCGGTGGCGGCTCTGTCCCTAACTCCGGCGGCCTTTTCCGGCCACCTCCGGAGGTCTAAAATTTGGTTTCTGTCTATTTTATGATTCTATGTTTTGATACGATCATTTCGGGGTATTATACGCATTTTGCGGATATCGTATGAATTAGTTATGAATTTTGTGATTTCGATCGATTTCGATTGTTAGATTTTTGATCTGTGAAATTATGACCGTCGGATGAACTTGTAAATTTGTTATGATGATCATCTGACTGTTCCAGAGGTTTTGTGTGGTCATGGGCGAAGATCCGACCGTTGGATCTTCATATATGTGAAAAACGGTAATTAAGGGAGCGATTCGTGAGAAACCGCTCGACGGATTTTAATGTAAATTAGAATCCGGTTGTTAAAATGTAGTTAAATTATGTGTTGAAATTGTTGGCTAAATTCGAATCACATTTGATTAGGTGATTGACGGATTTTATTTGAGTGGGCTATTCGGCGTAATTATAATTATAATTATATTGCAGACGCAGCGGGAGTTTCGAGGTGAGTAAAACTCACGTGGTTCATATTAAGAACCGAATGTTTTAAATTTATTTATTTATGGTAATTGTGTGAAAAATATTTGCGGATTAAATATTTGTTTTAAAATTTCATGGACTTGAATCACCACGGTCCATAGGTAAGTAAAATGAATTTTAACTATACAAATGAATTTCATGATTTTCTTGTGTGAACTATAGATGGTATTAGTGGTCATTCCTGAGTGGATGATTACATATATATATATTTACGTGGAAAATATATATTGATGAGTGGATTGTTGTGTGATGATATGATTGAGTAGAATTGATGAATTGATTTTATTTCAAATTGTATAATTCCATAATAATATGGTGTATCTTGGTTGGGTTGATTTCAGTATGTGATATTATATGTTGTGCTCATTTATGGGTTTAGGGTCGACGTAATGACCGGTGTGGATAATCGGACGCTCTAATCCTGGGTGGATGATGGGATACGATTGGTTGAGTATGTGGAATTATTGCAAATACCAAAAATAGCCGATTCGGCCGGAATTTCTACAGTTTCCGATGGGAGCTTCGATGAGCGTCAAAAACTTCAATTTAGGTCTGGGTCTTCTTGGTGCGTGTTCTACTCCTTGATAGGAGTTCAACAAGCTAAAGAACTCGAGTTTTGGTGGTTGGAGCTAGGACAAATCTCGGTTTGAACCCAAGTCGCCTGGAATGGAAACAATCTTCCCGCCGCCACTACAAGCATTTCCGCCGCTCAAGGCCGCCACTGACAGCTGCGCAAGGTCGAGACGAATCCGTGGGAGGTGGTTTGGCATCAAACGGTGGCCAGAGGAGGGAGAACCAAGCCGGAGAATGGAGGCTCTGTTTTTCGGCCGATTTCGGGGGGAGAGAGAGTGAACAATAACCTATCATAATAGTAGATATGTACATAATGATTATATCTATCTCATATGATTATCTCAGTTTTCCTTGTGAAAAAATATAACAAAATAGTTTACCGTTGCTGGGACTTGAACTCGGGTCTTTTTGGGTGAGAGCCAAATATCCTAACCAATTAGACTACAACAGATTTTTGATTATTTTGTTGCATTGTTATATTAATGCATGTATCATTGACTTTAAATTAATATCTCTCTATTTTGGCATTTGGTACTCACTAATTGATATCAACAATATTAATTTTGTTTCCAACAAAATCGAGGTATGTATTTTTATGAGCTTGACGATTTTAATTTAGTTTCTTCTTATTATCTTATCTAATAATTTGATACTAAAATGTCAAATTTATATTGAGATCGAAACTATATTTTTCTTGATCAAATTATATGAGGACTTAAAATTCCTCTGCTGATTGTTATACAATCAAATAGATCGAAATTTATTGTTTCTTGATCTCCATTTATGTAGGACTTTTGTCCCTTATGTTTATGAGTACATGTGAACCTCTGTTCACTCCACTTTTAGAACAAGCTTCTAATTGTGAAGACTCGAGCCCAATGCTTTGAGTACAATATAAAATTTGATGAGGCTATGATCCTCCATTGTATTATTCTTGGAGTATATGCTTATACCCATATAGACCACTGTCCTAAACTCGAAATTTGAGTATATCATTTTGGCATTTGTTCTCATTGTCAAACAATAATATGAACCACGTGTTCATTAATAAATTCAATTTGAACCATGAATGTTCATGATAAACATAATGACAATCATATTTGTCTTACATATAATGCAACTATGGAGATGATCCATTGCAATTGTTGATAACTTTTCACAATTGATGCTTCAGAAAGCTAAGGTAACAATCATCTGAAGAGCTGCAGATCTTGATTGATGGCTCCAAGTGAGCTCGTATTATGTTACCTATATGGAATACAATTGCATATGTTGGTGATGAAATTTCCACTTAATTTAAGTTGTATTAATCAACTATGAGTATACTATATCATGAACTAAAATTTTTGATTGAGCCAAATAAAATTATTTTGGCATGATCAATGTGTCATTATTTTATGTACTATGTCATGTGTAGACTTATCTACATACTTTACGTTGTTATATAATACAACAATAGTTGTAAACATTCCTAACAAAGAAATTATAATTTGTCGCATAATTGCGAGTTATCACTTTAATGAGACAATCCTCCCGCGATTAGAGGGAGAAATATCGTTTATGAAAAATGATATGAATTGGTGTGTGATTCTTATCCACCAAGTCTCATTTTTATTTTAAGAAAAATACTCAATCAATGATGAGAAATTGAGAAAGTGACACTCATTAACTACAAATTTTTGACCTAAAATTTGTTTTGGGCTCGCTCACCACCCCCAATAGATATCATAAATCTAAAAATTTTTGCACGTATATTTTGCGAATGGTCAAATTAGATAGTCTTCCCACCTTTAGGAGGAATAAAGATTAATGTAACGGTGTAAATTATGTGGAATATATCCACTAAGTCCAATGTTTTAAGCTGCCTATAAGGGAAGATTATACGAGCCCTATGACGCTCTTCATGATGTTATATAAAGATCCACATTCTTTAGTTAATTTGTCCTTGAGAGACAACAAATGCCCTAAAAGAGGCATGGGTACCTGATATGAATAAGCTTATTATAGCTAATGCATGCATATAATTTGAATGTGTGATAGATCTCTAATTGATAATCATTTATAATATCTCATCTGTTGTAGCTACTAAATATCATCAAGGGCTGTATATTACCATGTTTCATTGTGTCGACAAACTATAATATTGGCCAAATTGGAAAGAGGCAATTCCAATGAATTTGATTATTGGAAACGTGATGAAATATTCGGACATTATAACCCTTACATTATAAGAGGATGCATTCCAGTGAATTGGAATCACAATGAGACAAATTCTCTCTTTATAGAGACATGAGATTATCATTATTCTTCAAGCGACAACTTTTCTATAAGTACAGTGTTACATATAGCTGTTATATTGATGAGAGACTTATAGCAGGTTGTCATGGTTATTATAAAGATCTTAAAGGTAAATTGCTAAAAGCAAATCCGAAAATGCGTCATTATAAGCATATTTCTTAATCAAATCCTTGATGGATCCATATTGCCAAAGGCAAGTCCATGAATAGATGAAAGAGCATAAAGCTCACTCATGGAATAAAAAAAATCTAAAGTTCATATATACTCATTCATTTATAGTCAAAGTAACTTATTATCTCATTGAGTACTATGACCAGACTAACAAATCGAATTCGAATTATGCTCACAATGTTGCAACATATTCTAAGTTCCACGAAATTACGAAGTTATCTAAAGCTCATATTGAGCCTATATGAAATTATCAATTACACAAATTGATATTTATGGCTAACTATGCCATACTTAAATTTCAATGCTCGGAATATTATAAAAAGGAAGTGAAATTGAAGATGAGTCCCCTTTATGCAAAGGACACATAGTCTCACCTCTGTGATTGACACACCATATCCAATATACATGGTGCGTGTATTTTATTACATACATGATTGAAGCTTGCAACAATCAAGGGGAGATTCTCATCAGGGGGAGCATTCAAATTATGCTACCTAGGACATATGCACATTGTACTCTTTTTTTTCCTTCGACCATGATTGTTTTTATCCCACAGGGTTTTTGTTACCTGGCAAGATTTTTGATGAGACAACATTAAGCTCGTCCAACACCATATCATTCAATGATGGACATCCAAGGGGTAGTGTTGTAAATATTATATATATGTGGTTGTCCACTGTAAATACTCATTAGTTACGTCCTTATGATGTAAACTCTACCCCTATATAAATGGGTCTAATGAGAATGAAACACGCACTTCTACCTTCTCCTATATTCTGTTTCTCTTTTCTATCTCTCTCTTATTCTATAGATTATAACAAAATTCATAATTTCTAAACATGAATTACATCGTTTGGCATTCTAAAAGTGGAAATTATAAATTTCTTTGTGGAAAAAAAAATGAAGGAATTGATTGTCTGAACTCCTCACTTGAATTTCCATCAAAATATGTGTCATTTCGAATTTTCTGCAGAAGTTTCTTCTTATCTCTTTATTAGTTTCCAAAACAATATCTTTTTTCTTTTTTAATATTTTAGTTTTTTTTTCAAACTTTCTTAATTTATTATACATTCCAAATTCTAAAAATTTACAACCAAACAATAGAAATTGCAACTAATAGAATTTTTTTTTTTTTATCATGATAAGTTGTTGTATGATCTAGGGTGGCTCTAGTTGGACCTCTAAATTTGCTATTTGGACCTCCCATACTTAGTACACCTCTAATTTACATTTTAGAATACTTGAAAAGCTAAGTAGACCTTATTTTTATCAAAACACTCTTGAACATGATATACAATAATATGTTACTCTACTTTTTATCTCTATCTCTCTATCTTCAACCATGAGAAGAAGAATGAATCAAAATCACATGATATTACTCTTTTATAAGTAGGTCTCTCATTTACCAAAATTAATCAGAGGTTCTCAATCTTGATATGTTATTGGAATCCTTTTGAATTGGTAAAAGAAGGATTTTAAGGGTTTGGGCTGGAAGATCGAGTAATAACTATATAATAATATTCAATGAATTTAGTTTAAGGAAATTCCAAATCAAATTGTTTTGAATTTTTTTTTTTGTATTAAATGATGGGCCATGTATAGAAATTATTATTTTTACTTAATTATTTTAGGTAAAGTATAAAACTAGATGGAATTTAAGGAAATTCGGGAAGAAATAAAATAAAAAAATTTAATTGAATGTTATATTTAGAGAGGTAAGAAGAGTATTTTTTTCCTTTTCATTTTTCTCTCTTTGTCCTTATTTATCTTTTCATATGACTTGAAAAGTCTATTAATAATTGAAAAAAGTTAGAGGTCCAACTATCAAATTTGGAGATCCAACTTTGCACGCCCCGAATTTTAGAATAAAAATTCAAAATCCGAAACATGAATTACCACAACTCAAAATAATCATCCTGAAAATTTCTTTTTCCTTAACAACCTCAACACACAATTTAATTTCAAATCCCGAATTTAGTCTCGGTTAATTATTACAACTCACTCACAAATTAAATTGTAAAGCTCTAAATGAGCATAACAAACCTCACAATTCAAATGAAAACAAATAAATGCTGTAACTCCTAAACAACACGGTCACATCCTTGGTTATCCTGACCTGCAGGAATATCCGCTACACTATTTGAACAGTGTACAGGGATTGCAACAATACAAAACCCGGTAAGCTTTTGAAGCTAGTATGAGTAAAAAGAAAGAACGGTTATTTAATTAATTCATAATCAATTTCACTGAAGTCAACGCACAACACTTTCCACATCTACAAGGAACCAACAATCTCATAATCAATAACCAAATCAACAAATCAACACAAAATCCTAACTCACATATTTTTTCTCAAAACCTCGAAATCGTATTTATAAAAATACGGTGTTGACAGACTAGAGCTCTAACTGAATCATAGCCCGTCACCTGGCCCAGGTTATGGCATCCGACATATTTATCTTTATCGTATTTCATCAATATATATATACGTATATACATATTTAGAACGTCCGATACTTGTACTTAATCAAGCCTCATTACCCGAAAAGGGTTGTGGCATCCAACTCACTCAACCAATCGTATCCCATCATCCACCTAGGATTATAGCGTCTGATTCCCCCATACCGGTCACTACGTTGACCCTAATCTAAAAATTTCTCTATAAATACCTACCATTTATTTTACTTCTCACACCCAAAAGAATATATTTCATAGTAACCCAATTTTTTTCGTCCTCCTCTTCTTATAGCTCTCATATTCCAAATTTTTTTTATTTCCAATATGTCCGAACAAGGGAGAAACACAAGTTCAGTGGCTGGAAGAATTGCATCAAGATTCGAGCTATGGAGGGCGTGGCAAGGCCGGGAAGCTCTGGGCGGTGCTGTAAATTGCTTTCATCTGAATTGAAGATTCCAACCACCATCGGTGGAGTTTCTTGAAGGGTTTCCCAAGGTGGTTTGCAACAATTTCACGTGTGGAGGACGAATCGAAGATTTGAAATTCTAGGGTTTCAATCGACCCTCTTTCTTCTAGGGTAAAATTCGATCAATTGGCTTACAATTTGACTTTAGTATAGTTGGGAAAGTTGTTGTACATGTTGTGAAGAAGAATTTTGGTTTAGGAATTGTGGTCAAATTTTGAGTTTGATGCTGGCTGCGGCACCCTCTACGGCGGTTGTTTCCGGCAACTTTCGGCCATCCTAGGGACAGTTTTTGTCCCTCTTTTCAATTTACACATCGATATAAACGAGTCAATGTAAAATACATAATTTTTGGAAATTGTATGAGCAAGTTATGATTTTTAGGGTTTTAGGGTGTTTGATTCGTTTCTGTTTTCGATCAGTGAGGATGGCAGTCCGATCGACTTGTAGGTTGAAGTTACTTTTGGATTAATTCGGAGTTTCGGGATTTAATTGTTTTTGTGATTCATGTACTAAATCGAGGCTGTACTTCCTTTAGGTGATTGACAGTACGTTCGGTAATTTATCTTGGCTGTTAGAGAAGACGCAGCTGGAGTTAGATGTGAATAAATCTTATGTGGTTCATTTAAGAACCGAGTTACTTAATATTATGAATTAATTGATAATTTTAAATCGTTTTCTAAGATGAATATTTGTTTTAAATGATATGAACTCGTTCCCTTACGGTTCATAGGACTGCGGTTCACATATATGAAAAATCAGTTTTAAGAATAAATATGAATTTCTCAATTTTCGTGATTGTGAGCTATAGTTAGTATTAGTAATTATTTCTGAGCAGATGACTGTGTGTGTGTGTGTGTGTGTGTGTGTAAGTGAAATATATATCTAAATGGCGTGGTATTGGATGAAATAATTATTGTGATTTTATTTGGATTATTATTTTGAGCATTTACTCTTTTCGAAAAGGCAATATATCATGTGATTAATTGAGGTGATTGTGTGAAAGAGTATTTGAGTTTGGAATTGGTTTTGTATTGTAAAACCGAGGATTGTAAAGAGTACAATTTTGCTATGGTGTTCATTGATGGTTTATGTGACCTGATTTTGAGGGAAACAGTATATTTTGAGAATGTTGATTTTTGTTGTGTTGAAGGGATTTAGAGTTGTGGTGTAACATTTTGGGTCAAATGAGACTTTTTTAAATGTTTTCAGATCTACGGATCCAGGTCACAGTGGTGACAGATGAAATTATTATTGTAAGACTGAACCTCAGCCGAGATGACATGTTACGATTCAGTTAGAGCTCTAGTCTGTCTGCAGTTGTACTGCTTGAGGGTTAACTTTGTGTTATGGCACTCAGGAGTACATGTTTTTGAAAGAGAGTTTGGAGTGTATGCTTTCTTTAGTTGTCCGAGGAGGGACTTAATTTCATATTATGGTATGGGTTGAGATAATATGATTTTATCACTTTAGTGATATATGTTACCCTTAAGAGGTAAGGATGTCAAGTTTTGGAAACAAGTTATTTTGTGAGTTATTTTCCTTTTGCATTTCTATTGTCGATTTTTAAGTAATCTCCTAAACTAAACCATATGCAGGGATTACTATGATTTCTTTTGTTTGATTTTAATGTGATCTCCTAAACTAAACTATATGAAGGGATTACTATGATTTCTATTTTGGATTGTCTGCTTTTCGATGATCTCCTGAACTAATTTTCTATGTAGGGATTACCGGTTTTTATTTAGAATGATTTGTTTTGTCACTGTAGTGACCTGTGTGTTCCTAAAAAAGAAAAGGATTTGATTGTTAGAATTAATCATTGTGTTGATTTGTTGTCCTTGGCTCGGAAATGTGTTTTTGTAGTTTTCTAGGTTTACTCATACAACCTTGCAAAAGCTTACCAGATTTGTTGTTTCAACCTAGTGCACTATTCTATGGTGTAGGACTGTAGGGTTATTGTGAAGGTTAGAATATCGAGTGTTCATCGTCAAAGCTGAGGTGTACTTCCGATAACGTGGACCGTTAATGTCTAAGATTTAGTGGTAGCCAAATCTCAGTTAACGCTAGTCTGATAGGCGGACCGCTACTTATGATACTCTTGTTGCTTCAGTCACTTGTCAAATGAAATACAAAGGGTGTCAGAGGGCCACCGAGGTGGGCGGTCTTCTCTTCTCCGATGCCTAAGTTAGTCAATGTATTATATTGACAGGATAATAGTAGGTAAGTAGTAAATGTGTAATTAATGAGGAGAGAGGAGTGCACGTTTTATAGGTGGGGAAGAGGCTGACCTCTTCCCTGTTTTCGATGTGGGACTGATATGCTTCAGTTTCCAACTTCTGAGGCTGTACTAGGCCCCCACGGAGTCCCCCACTCCCCGGCTATGATAGACCTTCGTTTGGCCGGTGTAATGTTTGTTGAGAGGAGCTACGCTGAGCAGAGTGTGTTGGGTAGCGAGCCCAATCTTTGATACCTTAGTGGTGGGGTAAATGTGCCTTATCAGGGTCATCGAGGAGTGTGTTGATGTGTCCCCTTACTTGTCCAAAGGAGCATATCTTGATTACAACGCCGTATGGCGATCGTTGTCAGAGTGAGGCGTTACCTCGGGAATCGCAGCTGGCAGAGGTTCCTCCGCTGATAGTTAGTGGTAAGAAGTGCCGTGGGGACCTTGCCTGTTAGATGGAGAGGTTCCGCTAGCGGTGTTGTGCTTAGCGAAGACTGTCTCACAGGCAAGATGAAGGGAAGAAGTTCTGCTAGCTGCGTGCCCTTAGAGGAGACTGTCTTACTTACAAGATGAAGGGGAGAAGTTCCGCTAGTAGCGTGCACTTAGCGGAGATTGTCTCGCTTGCAAGATGAAGGGGAGAAGTTCTGCTAGTGGTGTACATTTAGCAGAGACTGTCTCGCCTGTAAGATGGAAGGGAGAAGTTCCACTTACGACATTGCTCTTAGTGGAGACTCTCTCACTTGCAAGATGGAGAGGAGAAGTTTTGCAAGAGGCATGCGCTTAGCGGAGATTGCCTCACCTACAAGATGGGAGGGAGAAGTTCGGCTAGAGGCGTGCGCTTAGAGGAGACTGTCTCGCCTGTAAGATAGGAGGGAGAAGTTCCGCTAGTGGCATGTGCTTAGCGGAGGTTGTCTGGTTTGATGATCTATATACCTGCTTTTTCGATGGTTACTTCAGATAGATACTCCGTCTGACAGCTCCCGACACGTGGCTGTCATGCATTGGGTTGGCGTACGGGTGTATGCCTTCCTAGCATGATCGTCGCTTCGTCATTAATGCTAGTAATTATTGTTTTTGTAAATATGGATAATGGTTGAGATCGTGGGACACGCATACGGTGTTAGTTTGTTGTCATTTTTCAGCGGATGGCCTGGATTTGCTTGATGTTGACATAAAAGAGAGGGAAACCAAGGGGGTTTTGACATATTCTGCACTTTAAAAGCTAAGTCCTCGTGTTCAAGCTTTGCTCTCTGAGAGTTGAGGAGTGCGTTTTGCAGATCGAGCGACGTTGCCTTCTGAAGAAAAAGATTCGTCGAAGTGAAGACATGCATTACTAAACACACATGATTTACCTTATTTCTGGTTGGTGATGTGAGCCCCATGCTTATTCGGTTGCTTCTTGTTTCTGTCAGTCGCTACTTGTGTTGTTTGAAGTAATTGTTGCCATTTTGTTGTGTATCTGAGGGTCTAGGAGGGTTTTAGAGAGTGATTTAGGTGTTTGTTCCAGAAGGTTGATTGTTATGGATTTGCTAGATGGTCGAATCTGGGTTTTGAGTGTATATATGCTGTGTTCTTGTTTTGGTATTTTCTGGGTTGCTGGGTATGGTTGAATCCTACTAAAATCTGGTGTAGGGATAGCTTAGATCTTTTTAGAACTGACTAACTTGGGTTTTAGGGTGTTTGTGATGGCTAGGGTCGTAGAAAAATTGAGTAGTGAGGATTTCGGGTCTGACTTATAGCTCAACGATTCAGATAAGATATTTATTGACTCGTTGCGTCCATCTGCCCCTGCAGGAACCTCACTGTCGAAACCGCTAGAGAACGAACCATTATAATCCATACCTTGGGAAGTAGCTATGGCAAGTGGTGGGCATCCAGAAAGTTCGAAGGCGAGGGAGGAAACCGCCTTTCGCGAGCAGCATAAGGAGAGGCTTGCTAGCTATAGTGCTGCTATCGGTATGGGAAGAGGCTGGCAGGGAATATATAGAGTCAGCCTGGGTTCTTAGTGATGGCACTCCAGTTGACGAGGCGGGGGGTCCAATGACAGTTTCGGTGATCACTTGGTTGAAGCGGACATATTGTCTCCTTGGGGTGGTGAAGTTGAGTCCGCCGAACAGGGATGAGAGGGCGTCATTTCTGCCGACTAGCTACGCCACTGTGCATGAGGTAGTGTTCCGCCAGGGCGTGACGTTTCTGCTGTTGAACCACCAGATTTTGGTTTGTGAGTTCGACCTTGCCTTTGGAAAAATTTGCCCAAATATGTGCAGAATGTTGATGGGGCTCAACTCACTTTGGCGGTTGTCTGGCTACGAAGGTCCGACTATGAAGGAGGTGCTGCACTTCTACGAGCTGGTTGACGTGAAGCATCGAGGCTATAGTGGACAGGTGAATCTCACTCACCACTGGTGGGCGCCCAAGTTGATAGAGAATTTGAAGGATTCGATGTCCACTTGGCGGTCCGCCTTCTGCGTTGCTACGTTAGGGTGGGAGTATTAGGGTTTTGGTGATGCTTGGTTTGTCAAGGCATTCCACCCTTGTGTCCATCGAACTTTGGTATGGTTGAGTGGTTGCTAACCTTGCCAGGGAGTCAGCCTTGGCATTCTTCTTCCTGGGGATATGTGTGATGGTGTGGAATTTGAATTTCTGGATGAGGGTATTAATGTATCCCAAGTATGCTGCTAGCTGTTTGTCTTTGGCTTGGAAACTGTCATTGACTTGGTTGACGACTAGCTGTGAGTCGCTGAATATTTTGACGCTGTCAGTGCCCGAGTCGATGGTGAGGAGCAAGCCTACAATGAGTGCTTTATACTCCGCCATATTGTTTGAAGTTGTGAAGTTGAACTTCAATGGGTACTCCACATTCAATCCCTCTGGGCCTGTCAAGATGATGCCGACGCCAGAGGCTTTTGCGCAGGCGGATCAATCCACATGTAGGTTCCAGTCTGATTGCCGCTTGGGTGCTGGTTCCTCAGTGGTTGTCACCTCTAAGATGCTCTCTTCTGTTTTGAGGGTGGGCTCATCCTGACATTTAGTGAGTTCAGCTATAAGTCTGCTACCACTTGGCTTTTTATAGCGATTCGTGGCTTGTAGTCTATGTCGAACTCACTGAGCTCAATGGCTCACTAGCGGAGTCGTCCGGAGTGCTTAGGATTTTGTATTACTTGGTTCAGTAGTTGGTTTGTTAAGACATGGATTGTATGGGCTTGAAAGTACTGGCGGAACGTCTGGCGGCGAAGAATAATATAAGAGCAAGCTGTTCCAGGGGGATATATCTTGTTTCCGCCCCATTCATGCTATGTCGGTGTAAAACACTGGGAGCTCGTCTTGTCCCTTCCTTCGTACAATTGCACAGCTTACCGCTGATGAGGATACTGTGAGCCATATGTAGAGCATCTCACCTGGTACAGGAATGAAGAGAAGAGGGACAACCGCCAGGTACTCCTTCAGACTCTGGAATGCAGCCTCACAATCCGGGGTCCTCTTCAAGGCCTTGAAGAATGGGAGGCATCTGTTAGTGAGCTTTGATATAAAATGAGACAGAGCGGTAAGCTTGCCCTGGACACTCTGAATGTGTACCTTCCACACCGGGGATTTCATTTCTAAGATGGCTTGCACCTTGTCAAGGTTAGTTACGATGTAGCCCAGAAATTTGCTAGTGGTGACGCCGAAAAGATATTTCTCCGAATTGAGGCGCATGCTATAGGCCAGAAGAATGGCGAATATGATGCAGAGGTTTGCCATGTGTCTGCTAGCCTTGATGCTCTTGACTAGCATGTCGTCCACGTAGACCTCTATTATTTTGCCGAGATGCTCAGCGAACATGGCGTTCATCAAGCGCTAGCATGTTTTGCCCGACATTCTTCAATTCGAAAGGCATGACATTGTAACAGTATAGGTCTTTGTCGGTTGTGAAGGTGGTGCACTCTTGGTCGCCGAGCAGGGCCGGCCTTGACCTTTTTGATGCCTAGGGCGAAATTGTTTTTGTATGCCCAACAAGCCTAAAGTAATAGACATGTTTTTTAAGGGCTATTACATAAAAAAAAAAACATTACACAACAGGGGGACATAAAAACAAAACTATGTATAAAAAAGCTTACAAATCATCTAAAATGATGTCTTCTTGCATCTTTTCATAGTCAACATTTGTCAACATATTTCTTTTTAGCTAATTCATTCAGCCTATCTTGAGTCATGGTAGTCTGCAGATAAGATTTTAATAATTTTAGTTTTGAAAAACTTCTTTCAGCGGATGCTACAGTCACCGGTATAGTCAATAAAATCCTGTAGGCCACCATAACACTTGGAAACATATCCATTTTCTTTGTAAACTCCATAATTTGAATGGATTTCCAAGGCCTACATGTTCCATATGCCTCATTCGGTAACATCTCCTACAAAATTTGTAACTCCATAAACAAATATTTCGCATCAATATCCGAACCCTCACCACTTCTCAAAGCAGTTTCAATCTTAAAGGAATGTGGGGGGCAGAGAGACAGAGAGAAACAAAGGCGTAGTTACACACGGGCTTCGGTGGGCTACAGCCCACCCCAAATTTTGAAAAAACATTAATTTATAGCTTAATTTTAGTTAAAAAAATTAAATATTAAAAAGTAGCCCACTCCAAATTTCTGAAGTTAGCCCATTGCTAATTTTTTTTGGGCCATATGTATGTTATTTCTTTGCTTGAAGTATTTGATTGTGTTTTATTTTCTATTTTTGCTTTAAAAGGCATATTCGCATAAAAAACTTGCTTTTTTTCAGGTAAATTAGGTCAGAATAAGAGTGAGTTGAGAATTATAATACAAATTCAATAATTAAAGATTTTCGGTTCTATTCAAGAGCATAAAATTTGGGTAGATATGTTTTTTTTTGCCTTAGACTTTTGTTATCGAATTTCTATCAAAAGTTATAATGTTGATTTTTTTTATCAGTTAACTATTTGATTATTTAATATGTATTTAATATATGATGTGGTTTAATTTAAGGAAAGAATAAAATATGTTAGTAGTAAAACTTAGGGAAAAAAAAATTTAAGCATTAGTAAACTTTTGTTAATTTTTTTTTCTTGATCAAATAAATAATTAAAATGCTACAACTAGTCTTAGCCTCACACGTATAAAGGGGAGACTATGCCACTAGACCAAATGGTATTGGACAATTTTTTTTTTTTTAGCCCACCCCATTTTAAAATCCTAGCTCCGCCATTGGAGAGAAATGGGAGTGTATATGGGAAAAATATATTATATAGTATAAAATATAATTAAAAAGAAAAAGAGAACAAAGAAAGAGGAAAAGATGGGGGTAGTGCGGTGGTGGCACAAAGACATAGAGAAATGGGAGGGAGGGAGGGAGTCCATAGGGCATAGGGTAGTGTTTCGACGGTTTTCACATTTTGTATTTTATAATAAAAATTTTATTAGAGAAAATTGTAGTATAGACTATAGGGAAATCCGGTGCCCCTCTCAATTTTAGGCCCTGGGCTGTCGCCAATGCTGCCTATGGGCAGGGCTGGCCCTGTCGCCGGGGTGCATCTTGATTTGATTATATCTGAAGAAGGCATCCATCATGTTGAGTAGCTCATGGCCTGCCGTTGCATCGACCAGCTGATCAATGCGGGACAGTGGGAAACTATCCTTGGGGCATGCCTTGTTGAGACCCTTGAAATCCACACACATTCGCCATTTGTCGTTAGGCTTCTTGACCATGACCAAGTTAGAGATCCATGTGGGTTAACTGACTTGGCGTATGAACCCAATGCTTTATAGTTTTGTGACCTCCTCCCTTATTGCACGATATCTTTCGTCATCAAAGGCCCTTCTCTTTTGCTTGACTAGATTGAAAGATGGTTTGATGCTCAACTTATGGGTGATAATCTTAGGGGAGATGCCTCGCATGTCAGCATAAGACCATGCAAAGATGGAGGCATTATCTGGCAGAAATTATGTGAGTTTCGCCGCAATCTCTTGAGCTAATTGAGCGTCAATGCGGATCGTCCGCTCAGGGTGCTCGTCAGAGATGCTGATAACTTGTAAGGATGTCTCTATGTAAACAGGCTCCTTCTTCACATATTTTTCCTCGTCGTCTCTGGGGTCTTTGATTGCATTTGTCAGCGGTACATGATTTCCCACTGTTAGGATCTCATGGCGGTGTGTTGAATAGCACTCTCGTGGTAGCTGTTGGCTTCCCTTCACACAACCCGTGCCGTTGGATGTGGGGAACTTCATGAGAAGCATATATCTAGCGATGATCATAAGTAGTCGTCCGCCCATCGGACCAGCGTTAACCGAGATTTAGCTACCGCTAAATCTTAGACATTAACAATCCACGCTACGGAAAGTACACCTCAGCTTCGACGACGAACACTCGATATTCTAACCTACACAATAACCCCACATACCTACACCATGGCATAATGCACCAGGTTGAAACAACAAATCCGGTAAACTTTTGTAAGCTCATATGAGTAAACCTAGAAAACTACTAAAACATATTTCCGACCCAAGGACAACAAACCAACACAATGATTAATTCTAACATCAAATCCTTTTCTTTTTAAGGAACACACAAGTCACTACCATGACAAAACAAATCATTCAAATAAAAACCGGTAATCCCTGCATAGAATTAGTTCAGGTGATCATCGAAAAAAATACAATCCAAAATAGAAATCATAGTAATCTCTGCAATACAACTGCAGACAGACTAGAGCTCTAACTGAATCGTAACCTATCATCTCGGCTGAGGTTCAGCCTTACGATAATAATTGCTTCTGTCACCACTGTGACCCAGATCCGTAGATCCAAAAACATTTAAAAAGGTCTTATTAGACACAAAAATGTTACACCACAACTCTAAATCCCTTCAACACAACAAAAATCAACATTATCAAAATATACTATTTCCCTCAAAATTAGGTCACATAAACCATCAATGAAAACTATAGCAAAACTGTAATCTTTACAATACTCGGTTTTACAATGCAAAACCAATTCCAAACTCAAATACTCACATGATATATTGTATTTTTGAAAAGAATAAATCCTCAAAATAATAATCCAAATAAAATCACAACTATTATTTCATCAAATACCACGCCATTCAGATATATATTTCACGTAAATATATATAAATATATACACATAGTCATCCACTCAGAAATGACTACAAATACCAACTATAGTTTACAATCACGAAAATTGAGAAATTGATTTTTATACTTAAAACTCATTTTTCATACCTGTGAACCGTAGTCGAACTATTTCATATCATTTAAAACAAATATTCATTTTCGAAAATGATTTACAATTATCAATTAACTCCGAATATTAAGTAACTCAGATCGTAAATGAACCAAATGAGATTTACTCATCTAACTCTAGCTGCATCTTCTCTAACAGCCAAGATAAAATACAGAACGTACTGCCAATCACCTAAAGGAAGTACAACCTCGATTCAGTACACTAATCACTAAAACAATTAAATTCCAAAACTCCTGAATTAATCCAAAAATCCCAAAGTAACGCCAATCGAGGTGAAATTTCATCCGAGACCACCCCAAGTCTCCGGAACACTTCTATAGTCAATATATCAAACCTACAAGTCGACCGGACTGCAGAATCCTCACGGATCGAAAACAAAAACTAATCAAACACCCTAAAACCCTAAAAATCATAACTTGCTCATGCGATTTCCAAAAATTATGTATTGCACATTGACATGTTTGCATTGATGTGTAGATTTAAAAGAAGGACAAAAACTGTCCCTAGGGTGGCCGTCAAACTCAAAATTTGGCCACAATTCCTAAACCAAAAATCTTCTTTACTACACGTACAACAACTTTCCCAACTATATTGAGTTCAAATTGTAAGCCAACTGATCGAATTTTACCCTCGAAGAAAGAGGGTCGATTGAAACCCAAGAATTTCAAATCCTCGATTCGTCCTCCGCACGTGAAATTGTTGCAGACCACCTTGGGGAAACCCCTCAAGAATCTCCACCGATGGTGGTTGGAATCTTTAGTTTAGATGAAGACAATTTGCAGCACCGCCACAGATCTTCCCTACCTTGCCACGCCCTCCACAGCTCGAATCTTGATGCAATTCTTCCACAGAGTTGTAGAGGAGGACGAGCCGAAGAGAACCTAAGTTGTTTGACGTCCTAGTGGCCAGAGGAGGGAGAAATGGCTGGAATAGTGGCCAGGGGAAGGAGAAATGGCCGGAAACTTGGAATAGGGAAAACCGCGCTCGGGAAGAGAGAGAAATAGAGAGAGAGAGAGAGAGAAGGGGGCCGATTTCCAATTTTGGAAATTGTGTCCTTGCTTGCAATTTTCGGATTTCCTTTTTTTTGGAACTTTATACTAAAATAAAAACTTTTTCCGTTGATCGTAACTTCTTCATACGAACTCCGATTTTTGCGTTCCGTATATGCACGAATTAGTATCAACGCGCTCTATGACTTTCATGAAGAAGTTTTCACAAAATCAAAAACAAAAAGTCAACTCTTTAATTGAAACATTTCGAGTGAATAATAGTTCTAAATAAATCTAATTCACGATTAACCAAAAGAACAAGGCATCAAAACTATAATTTGTACTAACTTAGACATTTATTAATTTGAAGAAAAGTATGAGAAATTAATTCAAAAATCTAGGTCATTACACTTGGTGCCTTAGATTAGCATTATTTTTTTTTTTTGTTTTCCTTTATTTGCTTAGTGACTTTAGTTCCGACTACCCAAGGATTGTGGGTTAGCCAGTCATCCCCGTGGTATGATAATTTTAGGCTTAATATTTCCCTATCTTGACACGATTCATACGCTTGCGAGATTTTATGAAAATAAAAAAAATAGAAAATTATTAGGGCTTGTTAGGGTCCGCTTAAATGACCGGGCCGGACTTGGCCCTTATGGGCTCAATGGGCCGGGCCAGAGAGCCGGGCTTCGTTTCCATGGCCCTTATCCTACCCTATTGAAAAAGGGCCTAGCCGACACGCCATAATGCAAGGGCCGACCGGGCTTGAAATGGGCTTAGGGTCTAAGGGAAAAATGATGACCCCTAAGAACAAGTCCACCCGTTGGGGGTAAATATCAAGGTCAAAGGTCACTGGGTCGACTGGTCAAGAAATTGTTCACTTCTACCGGACATGAGTTTCCACCCGTTCTGTTTATTGACCAGTCAGTTACTGTTTATTGAATTATTATTTTTTAATTGTAAATTTGAAATATTTTTGATGTAAATAGATGGTAATAAGGGAGATTTATGGATAATTAAAGTTAGAATTGTGATTGCTATGGCTTTTCAGAAAGGGAACGACGCTAGGAAGAGAACTCGTCGCTTCGCCACGACATGTGTCGATTTTCGGTTTTTCGGGATCGTTTTGGGCCTCAAAACTACAATTTACTTTCAAGACCATCTTTCAGGATTGCTCTGATACCAAGTTGACAGGACCCGCCCCAGATTTCACCCTGAAATCCGAAGTGGCCTTATGGGGCCCACCTTAGAAGAAATTCTACCAAAAATTTGACAGAACTTCCCCTAAATATGGACTACCCTAAACCTGTAGAAAGATATTTAAACTTCTAAACCATCCATCCTTATTCTCCTGGAGCCACCTTGGTCCCCAAATCACCACATCTTCCAATCCACATTACACAAATCTCAACTTAATAACATTAATTCCACGGTTATCAGAGCAATTCTAAAACAGGTGTAATAGAATAAAAAATAAAGAGGGTAAATGATCGATAAATCCTACAATGCGGAAGCAGTAATAACTATTCCTCAGCTCCATGTACGTCCGACCTCGACTAATCTAGCCTGCAAACTGGGCATTTGAAATCTAAGGGCCCAGGGGAAAGTAATTGAAATACATGTTAGCGTGAGTAGACAAAAATAAATAAATAAGATAATTCAACTGAAACAAAGTTTTAATACTTTCCCACATTTATTCCTTTAAAAACTCAATGCATGCAACAATGGTAAAACATTTATCTTTAAAATCGAGAACCTCGTAAAGACAAGCCAGCCTCGCTAGTTAAGGGAAATCGAACTATCCCCGCCAGTCAAAATAATATAATAAGTAGGGGAAGATGATAGCCATACGAGTGAACCTCCCAGGCTCGGGTGATAGCCTTCCAGGCTAGAGTACTCCCATACTCCTGTATATACCCTTACACCACTATATGTGGCGATTAGGATACTGGGCTTCAGTATTACTATCACAAAGATAGTAACCAGCACTACAAAGGCGGACTCAATGCTAGCATGAATAATCACCCAAAATGTGGTAAAAGAAATCCGAAAACCAAATAAATCCATAAAGCTTCCCCAAATTCTCACAATAAACCAAATATATTATCGACGTGTCCCACACGCCAAAGGTATCTCAAATCGACGAATGAAAATATAATATGCAATTTCGATAATCTCTTGGAAAATATTTTGTCGAAAATCAGTATAGATCATAAATCAAAATTCGAGCATAGAAAAACTCTTGTTCTAAAATCATGATGGAAATCCGATCAATATTCCAAATATATATTCCAAAACCAAATAATATCCGAAACTAAAAATAATATGCTCGAAAAAATATTATAATAACTAAATAAAGCATTAATTCAAGAAACAACGCACGCATCATTGTTTAGAACGAAAGTTCACTCACAATATTATTTTGCGACCACGCATATGGGTTTCTTCGTCGATCAGTAGCTCGGTACGTTGCTTTGTAAACAATTATATTCCGTGAATAAAAATCGGGCAATTAAATACAATTCCAAAATCAATCCTCTTAAGTCAACATCTCAATTTCCTTCTCCGATCCAACCCAAAGTGGCGGAACGTGGGCCCCACGTGCCGCTGGCCACCTCCTCCGATGGCCATCAAATTTTATATACAACATCTTCTCAACATTCTAACAACTTTCTCAACTGTGACAAAGTCAGAAAATACCTCTAAGTGGCCGAACAATTAAGCAATCCAAAGTATAGTGAAATTTTCCAATTATGCTTTCTTCTTCCACGCTTCAAATCGCTGCAAAAAACTTAAGGAGCATCATCTACGTCTCAAGGTGCTTCTAATGGACCAAGGTTTGTCGTTTGTGGTGGCCGGAATCAGGAGAAATCGGCGTTGACCTCAATCTGCTACAGTGAACTTCCATGGCTTGGTTCTTCATTTTCCGGCCAACACTTGGTGAGCTACCACCGTAGGAGTGTCCAGGAGGAGGAGAGGAAGCCAACAACGGTCGTGGTGGCAGGACTCGAGAGCTGGCTGGAGTTGCAGAGAGGAGAGAAAGAGAGAGAAAGAGAGAAAACAATGGAGGAGAGAGAATAGAAGAAAAGAAAAACTTAGCTAGGCACGGTAAAAATTCGAATTTATACCAATTTACCATATATAGTAACTTCCGTATTTCGCTTATAACTTTTGCACACAAACTCCGATTTTTATGTACTACATAAGCACGGGTTCGGTTTAACGTCTTCTACTACTTTCATGAAGGAAATTTTCTCAAATTTTGACTCGAATAAAAAGTTAACTTTTAGAGCCACTAAAAGCATCGAAACAAAGTAAAAAGTGAAAGTAATTGCTGTTTACCGTCCAAATGATTAGTAAACCGGTAAATAGAGATGCGGGACGTAACAGGTGTCCTTATCATCTGATCACATTTGACGTGAAACTTGTAAATCAATAGTAAGAAGATTGAGCACTCCATTCACACACAATATGATACTGGCAAATCTCCTTCTTTTTCATATCTCCAGATCTAACACATTTGCTCTCCTCCTCTCATTTCAATGAAAAGATTGTGGGCTAAGTTTTGACAATGAAGAGTATGAAGAGATGTGTACGACTAATGCCTTTGTGATTACAGCAGTCGCTGAAGCTGAATCCTCTAATCAAATACAACAGGGCGTGCATCGAATGAGGAGCGATTTAGGGAATCAAGAGTCAAAAACATGATGGAAGATTACTTTGTTTAGCGTCCAGTTTTCAGTGATAAGGAATTCCGGACACGGTATAGGATGAGTCACAATGTTTTCAACCACATCTCTTGTGACCTTTATAGCTATAATCGGTACTTTGTCCAGAAATCAGATGATGCTAAGAAAGTCAGACTACTTCCTGAGCAGAATCTGACATGTGCTGGGGCAGACCAATGCTATCGAGGCTCTTCAACGATTTACAAGAGAAATCGTTAATCTGTACTCGGAAGAATACCTCCAGGCTCCTACTCTGGCCAACCTCAGAAGACTGCTCGCCAAAGCTGAGAAGAGGTTTTCCTGGGATGATTGGAAGCATCGAATGGATGCATTGGCAATGGAAGAATTACCCACCAGGTTGGGCTCGAGAATACAGTGGTCAAAAACGTATCCCCACTATCATCCTCGAAGCAGTCGTATCTTACGACACATGGATATGGGTCGCCTTCTTTGGAATGCCTGGGTCATGCCGTTACCTCAACATGCTGGTAAAGTCGTTGTTGTTTGACGAGCTTATTGCTGGTCGAGTCCTTCAGATTCAATTTCAAGTGAATAACAAAATTCAAAGTTTAGGCTACTATCTCATTGATGGTATCTATCCTAGATGGGCGATTTTCGTGAAATCAATTCCAAGGCCTACACAACCCAAGGATCTGAAGTCTTCTCAGGCTCAAGAGGGGTATAGGAAGGATGCGGAAAGATGTTTCAGTATTTTACAGTCGGGCTTTAGTATTGTTAGAGGAACGGCTCGTGGGTGGGATAGAGAAGACATTCGATATATCATGTTGACTTGTTTTATATTACACAACATGATAATCGAGGATGAAAGACCAGAGGACATCGATGAGGAATTGGAGTTTGATGAAGAAGCGGATAACAATATGAGGCCTCAGTTGGCTACGGTTTGGGAAGGACCGACCGGTGATGACTTTGATCCTGTTGGTAGAGATGGTTATTATTTCAATGGATTTATGGATCGATATAATGTCATTATATGTGCAAACACTCACTCAAACCTTCAAGAAGATCTGATAGAGCATTTCTGGAACATTCAAGGTAAGTTGGAGATCTAGATCTGGTAGATGTTTGAATGATTGGCTAATGTTTATGTTTTTTACGTTTGTATGCTTTTATTTGGCTTGTATTATGTTTGTGTGCTTTTGATTTGGCTTGTATTATGTTTTTTATGTGCTATTATTTTTAATGTAAGGTGTGTGCTTTAATAAATGTAATTTTCAAATGCAACTTTTATTTCATAAAATTTATGCTCACATAAATGAAAAACTAGGAATAAGTACAATATAATTACATAACATGCATAATCGCCTAATTATTCTCATCGTGATCCTCATCCTCTCCAGGAATCTAATTTGTGGCTGAAGGGTCATCATTAGGGTGAGGGTTGGTGGGATCACCCGCAGAGAAAGGTGCAAAGTGTGGTTGTGTAGGATATCCACGTGGGTAAGGTGGTTGCGGATAGTATCCACTGGGATAAGGAGGCTGTGGGAAACCACCGGAGAAGAGAGGTTGTAGTAATCCATCGGGGTAAGGTGGTTGTGGGAATCCATCGAAGTAGGTGGTTGTGGGAATGCACCTGGATAAGGAGGTTGTGGGAATCTACCACCAAAATTAGGTTGTGGGAATGCACCCCCAAAATTGGGTTGCGGATAGTATCCACCCATAGAAGGTGGCGTCTGCTCGCCAAGATCTTCTCTCTCCGCTCTCTTCTTTTTCTTTCTTGACTAATAACGCTTTTTAGTTGGCTTCATCTGACTTGTATCCATCTCCATAATTCGCTATTCCCTCTCCTTCTTTTGCTCTTCTATCTCTTGTACTCGGAATGTCTCTTTTCGCATATCCATTTGCAATCGGATACAAGCTCGTTGATTTTCCTCTTAGAGAGTTTGAAGAAAAGTCCTCATCGAAATTTTCCTTGCTAACGGTTACCTCTTTTTGGTTGCTCTCTATACTTTCGACAACGGTTGACAAAGGACTTTGATCCTTTGTTGCCTTCTTTCCTTTTTGAATTGCTTCTTTCGCAGCCTTCTTTCCTTGATGCCTCATATTAGGATCTGCAGTTTCACTGGCAATTACCTCATCTACATCAATGTCCAAGTTGATGGGAAAATTTTCAGCATTTGGTTGTGTGTGCGTCTATTGCTTCCTTCATTTGATGTTCCTCCGGATGTATGGCTAAGGATGTCTTTAAATTGTGCAAAGCCCCTCCACAACAGCCTAACAATCAAAACTCTGAAAATTGTATCTTTTGGTCTTGCCTTTGCTTATTATTTAAAAAAAGAACAAAAAAAATCAATTAGTACAAATGTAAACGCCATTATGAAGGGTCATTTATTATAAAGTAATAATTTTAATAACAAATTATCTCACTGTTTTACAATAAAAATCAATTAGTACAAATATAAACACCGTTATAATTACATTATAATTACATCATTAATTATCAAGTAATTATTTTAGTTTGGCATAGTCTCCCCTTCATAAGTGGGAGGTTGTGAGTTCGACTCACGAAAGACTAGTTGTAGCATTTGAGTTATTTACCTGATAAAAAAATAAAAATAAATGATTTATCAACAAATGCATATCTCATCAACCGTATTCGAACTGCTCTTATACCAATTACGAGCTTGTCTTAATGCACAATGCCATTCAGCGAGTTCAATCTTCAAAACTTTCCACCTTCCAGTCAAAGAGGAAGAAGATCGGCCATTTCCACTCCAATTTGCGGCAAAGTGTTGCTTCACACCCTCCATAGCTCAGTTTTTTTTCAATTTGTGCCTAAAGCAAGATTTTGGCTTATAGCTTTCCAAGACTTGCATAATTGAACATCTTCCTCATTTGTCCACCTCCTCCCGGATTCTACATTTTCATCTTCACTTTGATCTCCCCCTTGTCCGACCACTGGACGTGTGTTTCTCCCTTGTTCGGCCATATTGAAAATAAATTTTTTTGGAATATGAGAGCTATAGGAAGAGGAAGAACAAAATTCGGTTACTATGAAAGATAATTTTTTGGGTGTGAGATGTAAAATAAATTGTAAGTATTTATAGATAAATTTTTAGATTTTTTTTCGAATTTATTTTTTGTTACTGTTTGTTAACGTTACACAAATATACATACATATAATTGCCTAGCCGTCAGATCTGCTCAAACAATTCAATCCAACGGTCCATATCATTTGATCGTTGGGTTCAAATTTCCAAACCAGCCAACGGTACAAAGGCACGTGCGCCCCTTCTGCCCTTTAATTGTCGGTATGCGACAAAACCTGGTTGCAGCATACGCCTCCGGATTTCCGCGCTACATGACCACCAACTCATCTCCACACCCCAGCTTCAACGCATCTCTCTCCTGACGTCGGTCACTGACATCAGCCATGATGGAGTTTGGGCCTTAACGGTAAACAGTTACGCTGGGTCAAGTTTTTGGTCATGGGCTTGCGCTTCTTCTTCTACTGGGTCAAGAAAATTGATACTTTGGATGGTTAAGAAGAGATGGGTGGAAGCGCCATTTTGCTTTTCCATGGTCACCACCTCACCAAATCTAGGTGGAGGCTGATCAAGAAGCAACCAGTGGACTTACTCTAAGCTGAGTATAGAAGAATATTTATATTAGGATAAGGAATTACTTGCGGTAAGGTGTACAATTCTTGTTCAAACAACCAATAACTAGACAACCAATAACTAAACGGCATATATATATTTGGGTTTTCTGATTGGTGGAATATGAGGCCCGGGGCTGGCCCCGTTTTTTCATAAACAGTCCGGGCCTCTAATTTTTTTTTTTTTGTAAAATCCCGAACCGAACCTTCTATCCGGATATGTCTGGTGCGGGTTTTCGGGTTAAAATGCCCAGACCTAATCTGTACTCTCTTCCTATTCTATTTTGGGTTTCTTTTTTTCTCCAACAGTGTCTGGACATGTAAGGGACTTTTGAAATGATATTTTGACTTATTATGTTATCAATATGATACCTGCACTTATTTTTTCTTATCAATGTAGTACTTCCACCAATTTTCTGTAATGGTGCTGTTAATCCGAGCACGTGTGATGCAAGTGAGGCACTAAATGATAGCAAAAAAAATAATTTTCCTAATTATAGGGCTATATCTGACATTTTAAGTATTTTTTATAAAAGTCTACCTTTTTTTTTTAATAAACACTCACTCACCGATCGTACTTTGATTTCTCATTCTCCAAATTCAAAAACTTATCCAATCTGCTTCTTCATTCCGGCGCCACCGACCCATAGGTGGGAGAAAAGGACTCTCCTTAATTATTTAGTGAGCCGAATTTTAGATGGTCGGCACCGGAACCGCCCAAGGCCATGGGACAATTTATTTTTGGGACAATTTTACCCTCTCTTCTTTGTCACTTAGATAGAGAAGTCATCAGAGACCTCACTGGACTTCGGTGACCGGTGACCGACCGCGAAGTCTGACAAGCAGTGACCAGAATAGAAAATCAGGCTCCAGACCGGTGACTGGATTCCGGCGTCCAATTTTATTGCCTCCTAATAATACCTAGTAATCATATTATTGCCCCCCCAATAAACATATTATTGCCCCCCAAAAATATATTATTGCCCATAATTAGTTTTCTTGTCAAGTATGTTGTAAATTGAAATTATGAGTCCAATGGGCTCCCATGTATGATAATGATTCACTAATGTGGCATGCAAAATTATATTGTATGTGACTACAATTTCAAAATACATCACACAATAGTTGGCAAGAAACTCAAAAGTTAGGCAAGATTTATTGAAATTGGAAAATACAGGGGCACCCATGATGAAATTAAAAGTGTAGGGGTACAAATGATTTAGGGTTTAAAGATCAGGGAGGTAAAATAAATTTGCCCATAATCATATCATTCCCCCCCTGATAGACCCCAATAAAAGCCAATAAAAGTTTACACTATCTTCATTAGTAAATTGGTGACCAAAAAAAAAAAAACAAAAAAAAGCGCTCTCTCCTTTACAATCTCCTTCCCAACCTCCTCTCCACTGTCTAGCGCCCCAAGGCCATGGCCAACCAATGCAACGACACATCGTTCACCGGTGGGAAGCTCTACATGCAGAACGACCTCAACATGGCCGCTGCATCCCTCACTAAATATCTCTGTGACCTCCACCTACTGCTCAAATTTGGCGTGCTCCACCAGTCAAAAGCCACCTCCACCGTCTCGCCCCTCGCCGCCGCAAATGATGAGTCACACAAGGCGGTGTTTGAAGAATGGTGTTTAGGCTTGTTGCTGAGACTACTCAAAATCCGGGGCTACCACATTCACCGCAGACCCGGAAAACACCTAGGCTATTTTGGCATACGGTGGAGTTTTGATCTTCATCGACGCCTCCTCCATTTGCTGCTGCTTCTGGAAATATGACGCCATGCCGGAGATTCTTGCTCTCTGTGATGGTTGTAGGTGTATGTGTGTGTGTGTGAGAGTGAGAGTGAGAGAGAGAGAGAGAGAGAGAGAGAGAGAGAGAGAGAGAGAGAGAGAGAGAGAGAGAGAGAGAGAGAGAATATGATACGAGTGTAATTTGTTAATTAAAATGCGGGTAAAATTTTCATTGTCATTTAAATTGGGTAAATGGGATTAAAAACTCCTTAGTGGAGTAAGTGAGCAATTTTTAGGTTCAAATTGTGTAAATGGTCAATACCCGCAATAAAAAGTGATGAAGCAATTGCTAACAAGATTGTAGGAAAAAGAAAAAGACTACGCACAGATAAAGCAATTGCTAACTGAAAAGCATAAATTAACATGACTTCTATTCATAATAATTTGAAAAACAAAAGGAAACACCATACAAAACACATGTAATTTATATTTTGTTTGTTGGTCATCATATAGAAGTAATGAGTAAACATATCTGTAAACATAACTATATTACCAAGCTGTTATTTGATGATGCTATTTAGGTTACCACGAAAATCTCTAGAAAAAGTTGGCTGTTGTTACTATGACAAGTGCTGTGTGCCATGATAATATATTAAGGGAAATTGCTATTCCTACTCCAGTTGCAATAAGGTAGCAAATAAGTCATACAATTATATAATACAATTTGGTTTCGCTCTGAACATCAATGCGAAGTAGTTTGACTAATGTCTTTGCATCTTTTAAGCATTGATCATCAGTGCCAAAACCAGGCCTTGTAAAAGTTAAATTAGCCCCCTTGTTGGGAAGCAATAGTTTTCTATATCAGACAGTTTAGAGTTATAAGTTCCTTTTTTTTTTTTTTTTTTATTACAAGGGATCGGATGAATTCACTAAAAACCAAGAAACGTACAGAACAAACTGAAACCAAAGATGCAAAAGCAAGAAATTTGCTTAACAAACAAAGTTATAACTAATCTAAGTAGGAGCAGGAATAGCGTCATAAAAGAGAATATGAGAGAAAGTTTGGAATGCTTGTGTGTTTGTTGCTGACTGTATTAAACATACTTCTTCTAGTTCATAGCCGCTAATATTTGCCACGTCACTTTGTTGTTGTTGACACATTCAAACAATAAATCTGAACCATTGAACATTTTAAAATCTAATGGCTCATAAGCTGTGTCAGAATTTGTGTAAAATAAGGTGTCCCCTGATCCGGACCCCACAATTATATTATAAATGTATAATTTTACAGAGCTTACATTGTAAATAGGTATATTATAAGTTAGTTTAGTCTATATAAAAGTTTAATTCAAAAATATCATTTTATAAATGCAATTAATATGATTTCTTTATTTTTAACCGAGATTTCCACCGATATCGAAACTTTCTCTGAAATTTCCTTAAATTTGAAGTACTGAAACTTAAAACCTTGGGTAGGTGTCATCGTGGTGGGCCGGCCCTCCAAATGGGTCCAATTAGGGCTGACAAAGGCCCTAGGCTGAAAGGGACATTACTTTGTTTGACCAAAAAAAAAAAATACATTATCTTTTTTTGGTAAAATATGGCTCAATGGTTGTATGGCTTGTATCGGTGGGTAATTTAAGACTCATTTTTTGTTGTTGACCCTATTTAATATATATTTTTTGTTTAAGTTACCATAATAATTTTTGTAAATATTGTTTCATATCTCTAAGATTTGAGAAGAAGCCATGAGAGAAATCTGAGTTTGAAGAGAGAGAAACCCAGAGTAATATTAGATTGAGAAGCTATTTTTCAGGAAGTTAACGACATGATGACATGGATTAACACGGGATACTTGTCAGAAATGTAGTGGGGCGTCAAACCATATACCATATCAGACTGATGAAATGGTTTGACGAGAGGATAGAAAAATTTCCCATTCATTAGAGGAAAACAGAGACCAGCGTCGCACCGCAACTTTGGGGAGAGCTGCTGCCCTTTCTCTCCTCCCCTTCCATTTTTCTCATTTCTTTCTTTTCTTTTGGCCATTTGGAGAACTATTCACACAAAGCTTCAAGGAATACATCAAAGTCTACAAGATTCAAGATTTAGGTATTTGTGGGAGTTGTAATTTAAGGGTAGTCATGTTAGCTTTCTAGCTAATTCTGATCACCCTTGTTTTCTCCTACACTTCTATACTCTTCTCTCTTTGAATTTTGTATCTTTGATGTTCATAATTATGGGTTGTGAGAAATTTCCTTGTTGGGGATTAGGGTTGTGTGTCCTACCCCAAATTTTGTGTGAAAGATGCTTATTTTAATGTAATGATGCAATTTCATATGATGGATGTTTATATCTATTTTTGTTGGGTTAAAATGCATATCTAGGAGCTTAGTAAACTTTAGGATGTGTATTTTGAACATGTCTAGAATGGAGTTAGAGGCTTGACCCCTTCTAATTCCTAAGCTATAAACCTTCAATTTCATATTTGAGGGGTTATAAGCATGGTGATTTACACCTGTTGCGTGATTGCGCGGGCGGTAGTCTAATTCCTTGATCTCTAGGCCATTTGATGTGAATTAGGGACCCTTGTACCGGCTCTAATTCTTGTCAAGGGAGTTCCTACAATCCTTGAACCGGAGTAGGAATACCGTGAAAAGGAATTTCAATCCTTGAGCCTTGAACCGCCTTGAATGCAACTACAGACAAAGTATGAGATTTGCATCCACATTAGATTAGCTTCCGACACATGAGATTTGGTGAAGGAGCCTCTCCCTAGCACCCGATATTCTCATTTTTATTGCTTTACATTTCATTACTTTTTGTTAAGTTAGAATCAACTCCAAAACATTGAACTCTTCCACTCATTTGTGCATATACACGACTAGGCTCTTAGTTTTGATTAGGTTTTGGTGAAAACCAAAGCCGAGCATTGCTAAGGTTTGGTGTCACGCCCAGAATTTTGAATAAAGGAATTCAAATCCCAAACGCGAAAACTTAACAAGAATAAGAAAACACTCAGAAAAATTTTCATTTAAATTAAGCAACTAAACAAACCAAGCTCACCAATGTTAATACCGACTCATTCTTTAGAATCACATATTACATTACAAAGAGTTTACAAATTAAACTGAACAACAATTCAATAAGTAAACACATGCACCACTCTCACTACACAGCGGACGATTAAAACTAAGAGTACCCTTCAACGTCCATGTACTTACATGAGCATTTTCCAAGCATAATATGCTACAGTGAGCCACGCTCATACTACCGCCAGCGGTATCAACGACCATTAACGGTGTGACCTACGAAAACAACTCCAGATACGCTTTCAACTGAGCCCCAGCTCACCTCCAGATCACTGCTGATGCGCCGCCACGCTCCACTCCAAAACAGCCTCAAAAGCACCAGAAACTGGGAACTGAAGCATATCAGTCCCACATCAAAAACAAGAAAGAGGTCAGCCTCTTCCCTACCTATAAGAGGTTCAATCCTCTCTCCTCATTAATTACGCATTTAATACTTATCTACTGTTATCCTGTCAACGTAAATATATTGACTAACTTAGGCATCAGAGAAGAGAAGACTGCCCACTGCAGTCTCCCTCTGACACCTCCTGTATTTCATTTGATAAGTGACGGAAGCAAAAAGAGTATCATATGTAGCGGTCCGCCCATCGGACCAGCGTTAACCTGGATTTGGCTACCGCTAAATCTTAGACATTAACATTAGCGCTGTCTGTGGAAACCGTTGAACAAAAGGTCATCCTGTCACAACAATTACCATGACTAACGGTAGCGGGGGAAACACTGAGGAGCAAGCTGACTAATCCGTCAACCTCCAACCCACCAACCCCGCAACTAACATTAATCGCACACTTTTCAACACTCCGATCTATCCCAACTTGGAGCCTCAGGCCACCCCCCAGATCCAACAAACCCAAGTTGCAGCGGAGGCTCATCTGAGCAGCAATCGTCGCCCACCAAGCTAGGACCTCACCGCTATGTATGAGCTGGCATTGGCGGACCTCCACAAGGCAAACAGGGAGCGCGAACAAGAGCGCAAGGAAAATGTCATGGCCCAGAAAAAAGTGGCCACGCTAATGTCCACATTCGACTAATTAAAGAAGGCGTTGGAAGCAAACGCTAACCCAGCGTAGAGTGAACAATGACACACCGCCAGGCATAGTCAACCCGGCGCCAGTCGTACACATGCAGGTACCACTGAACCCACGTAAGCTGGCAAGACTGGGCCCTTCTGCTCTACCGCGATTGATGATAAAACAAGAGGTGGAGTCACAACCTTGCACCAACCCCAACACAACCAGGGCAAGAACAGAGGGAAACCCACTGGCCCCCAGGCGGGAACTGGCTCAGCGGAACCCCTAGGCAGGCCTGCTGGCGATGCAACCACCCTAATCCTAGAAATGATGCAGTAACTGAAGCAAAGGCTAATCCGAACAGAGGCAGGCACCCTAGCGCCAACTGGAAATCCATTGTTTGCATCAAGGCCAGGGCCATTCACCGCCCAAATCCTACACGTCGTTAAGCCAATGCATGCCAAAACACCAAAGATGCCACAATACAGCAGCTGACCGACCCCTTCGTCCACATGGACACCTTTAAGAAGGTCACCAACAATAAGGGATTCGACGATGCCACCCTCTGTCACTTGTTCAGCAAGATGTTAGATAGCGAGGTGATGAGCTGGTTATTCGATGCACTATCAAACACTTTCTTATCAAGATTCATCCTGTTAGCCACTGGACACTACAACACAAGCTAGTTATTGAACATCAAGCAAAGCTAGATGAAACACTAAAGGCTTTCGTCACTAGGTGGAGAGCAGCGACATCCCGGTGCCGCGACCTTGACAAAACAATGGTGTTGGCAGCCTTTAAGCAAGGACTTCTAAGGGGACCATTTCTGTACCATCTCAACTACAATCATCCACATGCCGCATATGACCACGTCATGAACGAGGCTTCATCCATGCATAGGCAAATTCATTACATATGGAGAAACCCTACCACCTCTACCAATGCCAGTAAAGTCTACTCAACCTTCCTCCAGTCAACAGGAAACCGCCAACAAAACCCCTACTACACCACCTACTGACAAAAAGAGAGAGTGGCAATAAGGCAACCACTAGAACAAGCGGCAAAAGGATCAACATTACCACAAGTGCAACCACTCGTCCTAGGGGGACAATCGTAACAAGCAGACAGAGACCTCCTAGTAGTATGTAGTGTTCACGGTCCTCAAGGCCTCGTATAAAGAAATATACGATCAATGCAAGGATCAAATCTCACCACCGTCGTCGAGGTAGTACCTAAAAGTGGGCAAGCCGAGGAACTTCGGCAAGTGGTGCAAATACCATGAACACCAAAAAATGCAACACTCTCAAAAAGGTAGTTGAAACTTTGTACCGTGGGAAATCATGTATGGCTGACAGATGAAATCGAAGAGCCCAGAGACAATGAGGAAAAATATGTGAAGAAGGAGCCTGTTAATCCAGAAACATCCGTACAAGTTATCAGTACCTCTGACGAACACCCTGAACGGATGGTCCGCATCGGCGCTCAATTAGCTCTAGAGATTGCAGCGGAACTCACACAATTTCTGCGAGATAACGCATTTGTCTTTGCATGGTCTTATGTTGACATGCCAGCCATCTCCCTTGAGATTATCACCCACAAGTTGAGCATCAAACCATCTTTCTATCCAGTCAAGCAAAAGAGAAGGGCCTTTGACGAGGAAAGATATCGTGCAATAAGGGAGGAGGTCATGAAACTACAAGGCATTGGATTCATCCACCAAGTCAGTTATCCCCAATGGATCTCTAACTTGCTCATGGTCAAGAAGCCTAACGGCAAATGGCGAATGTGTGTGGATTTCAAGGGTCTCAACAAAGCATGCCCCAAGGATAGTCTCCCACTACCCCGCGTTGATCAGTTGGTCGATGCAACGGCCGAGCATGAGCTACTCAGCATGATGGATCCCTAGATATAATCAAATCAAGATGCACCTCGACGACCAAAAGTGCACCACCTTCACAACCGCCTATACTGTTACAATGTCATACCTTTCGGATTGAAGAACGCCGGGGCAACATACCAGCGGTTGATGAACTCCATGTTCGTAGAGCATCTCAGAAAAATAATAGAGGGCTACGTGGATGACATGCTAGTCAAGAGCATCAAGGCTAGCAGACACTTGGCAAACCTCAACATCATATTCTCCATTCTTCTAGTCTATGGCATGGGCCTTAACCCAGATAAATGTTTTTTCGGCGTCACTGCTAGAAAATTTCTGGGCTACATCATCAGTGAACAAGGCATAGAGGCTAACCCTGACAAGGTGCAAGCCATTCTATACATGAAATCCTAGGTGTGGAAGGTACAAGTTCAGAGTTTCCAGGGCAAGCTCACCGCTCTCTCTCGTTTTATATCAAAGCTCACCTACAGATGCCTCCCATTCTTCAAGGCCATGAAGAGGACCCAGAAGAAAGAAATTGACTGGACCCTGGATTGTGAGGCGGCATTCCAGAGTCTGAAAGAGTACCTAGTGGCTGCCCCTCTTCTCTCTATTCCTGTACCGGGTGAGATACTCTACATATACCTCGTGGTATCCCCATCAGCGATAAGCTGTGCAATTATATGAAGGGAGGGACAGGACGAGCTCCCAGTGTTTTACCCCAGCAGAGGCATGAACCGGGCAGAAATATGATATACCCCACAGAACAGCTCGCTCTCGCATTAATCGTCGCCGCTAGATGTCTCCGCCAGTACTTTCCCAGTCCATACAATCCATGTCTTAACAAACCAACCATTGAAGCAAGTACTACAAAACCCTAAGCACTCCGGGCGACTCAGCAAGTGGGCTATCCAGCTCAGCTAGTTCGACATAGACTACAAGCCACGAACCGCTATGAATGGCCAAGCGGTAGCTGACTTCATCACTGAACTCACTGAACATTCAGATGAGCCCACCCTCAGAACAAAAGAGAGCATCTTGGAGGTGAGAACCACTGAGGAACCAACACCCAAGTGACAATCAGACTAGAACCTACATGTGGATGGATCCGCCTGCGCGAAAGCCTCTGGCGCCGGCATCATCCTGACAGGCCCAGGGGGGACTAAATGTGGAGTATGCATTGAAGTTCAACTTCCCAACTTCAAACAATATGGCGAAGTATGAAGCGCTAATTACGGGCTTGCTCCTCGCCATCAACTCGAGCGCTGACAGCGTCAACATATTCAGTGACTCCCAACTAGTCTTCAACCAGGTCAATGATAGTTTCCAAGCCAAAGACAAAGGGCTAGCGGCATACTTGGGATACGTCAAGACCTTCCTCTAGAAATTCAAATTCCCTACCATCCCACAGATCCCTAGGAAGAAGAATGCCAAGGCTGACTCCATGGCAAGGTTTGACAGAACCCGACCCAAGTTGCACTCCAAAACTCGAATACGAGCCTGTGGGACCCACTTTAAGTGAAATCCTACCAAAAAATCTGCAGAAACTCCCCTAAAATAGGCTACCCAAAAATTCACAAAACCTGGACATGATTAAAATTTAACTCCTACTCAAATACACATTCCAATATTTACATTCCAAATGTATATGTTACATTCAGAAAGTACGAATTCCATCACAACTTCAGTACGATAACAATTACTCAAGCAAAAGCATTCTCCAAATTTAAAAAGGTTATCAGAGCAATTCAACATAACTAAACCGATTTCATACAAGGTAGGTTAAGTAATAACCTACGGACAAAACAGAAGCGCTGATTCCTATGCCTCGAGTTCCCGGACGCGATCTCGGCAAATCTGAAAATCTGGGCATTTGAAACCGAAGGGCCTAATGGAAAACATTTAAAATCCGTTAGAGTGAGTGGACAAAACTGAAACAAGTTATGAAACAATTATCTGAATGCTTCCCCATTTCTTGTTAACAAAATCCGTGTAATACTCCAAAAAATCCAAATTAAATTCAAATGGATTTTTAGAATTTGAGAAAACTTTCTTCATAAAAGTCGTAGAGCTCGTCAACTACGAGTTCGTGCATATGCGGAACACAAGAATCGAAGTTTATATGATGGAGTTATCGCATTCAGAAAAACTTCCATTTTGGGTATATAAACATAAAACCTTAGCATTTTTGGAAAGTTTCCATTTATACCCGGCCTCCATTTTTGGAAACCGAAACTGTTCACTCTCTCTCTCCCCGCGTCTGCCACCCCATTTCTGGGCTCTCCTTTGTCCAGCCATATCTCCCTCCACAGACCTCTGATTGACTTGATTTCAAAAGTAGTTTTGTTCGTCTTGAAGTCATTTAAAACTTCCAAGAAGACATCGAAGTGAAAAAAGAACTGTGGGAGGCACTAGGAGGTTGAGAAGCTGCACAGCTCGAGCTAGAAATCACCCGAGCTGTTCTCCATTCACCGGCCGATATCTCTCTCATCCAACCTCCAATGGACTTGATTCCAAAAGCAATTTTGCTCACCTTGAGCTCATTTAAAATTTCAAAAAGACATCAATGGAAAATAACCATCTAGTGGCCGCTGCAAGTCGAAGAACATAGTGCAGCCGAGTTGGAAAGCCCTCATCCTTCATTGATCGAGTTCTCTGTCCTCAGGTGAGCTTTTGATGTGAAACAAAGCACAAACCAGCTCGCCTCCTGCCCATGATTGGACTGGTGGTCTACTTTCCTCCCCAAAGGGCGGCTACACGACGGTGGAACCAGAAAAAGATTCGAGCTTGATTTGAGGTCAATCACGATATCTCGCATTTCAGGCCACCAAACTTTGAGTTTCTTATCTAGTTGAACTCGCATCAAGGTGCTGATCCAACCCCAAGAAGGATCGCTCAAGAGGTGGACCTTTTCATGTTGAACGGAGCTTCACCGGTTTCTGGAACAATTCCGACCAAACCGAAGCTTCTAAGGTGATTGACCGTTTTTACTTGGGTGAGCGGGTTCTGTGTCATTGGCGTTAAAATTGAAGATACAGCGGGAGTATTGAGGTGAGTAAAACTCACGTGGTTCATATTACGAACCGAGTACTTTTAATTAATTTATTTTGTCGTAATTGTGTGAAAAACGTTTATGGAATAAATATTTGTTTTAAAATCGCATGGATTTAATCAACTATGGTCCATAGGTAAGTAAAATGAATTTTATTTATACAAAATGAATTTCATGATTTTCTGTGTGAACTACAGATGGTATTAGTGGTCATCCCTAAGTGGATGATTACGTATATATATATTTACGTGAAATATATATTGGTCGATGTGTTGTTGAGTGATGATATGATTGAGTTGGAATGATGATTTCGAGTTATATTCCGAATACTTAAATTCATGATAATATTATGTATCTTGGATTGGTTGATTTCATTGTGTGAAATATATTATTGTACTCGATTATGGATGTAGGGTCGACGTAGTGACCGGTATGAGAGAATTGGACGCTCTAATCCTTGGTGGATGATGGGCTACGATTGGTTGAGTAAATTGGATGCCACCACCCTTGTTGGGTAATGGGGCTAGATTGAGTATGAGTATCAGACGTTCTAAATATGTATATATGTATATATATTGATGAACTACGATAATGATAAACATGTCAGATGCCATAACCTACGCCAGGTGACGTGCTATGATTCAGTTAGAGCGCTAGTCTGTCAGACACCGTATTTTCATAAATACGATTTTGGGGTTTTGAGAAGAAAGATGTGAGTTTACATTCCGCGTTGAATTGTTGATTTGGTAATTGATTATTGAGATTGTGGTTTCTTTGTGGATGTTGGAATTGTTGGGTGTTGACTTGGGTGAAAATAAATATGACTTAATTAAACAACCGTTCATTCTTATTTCACTCATACGAGCTTTCAAAAAGCTTACCGGGTTTTGTGTTGTTGCAATCCCGGTATACTATTAAAATGGTGTAGCGGATATTCCTACAGGTCAGGATAATCAGAGAGGAGACCATGCTGTTTAGGAGTTGCAGCATTTATTTGATTTTATTTGTGTTGTGAGGTTTGTTATGCTCATTTAGAGCTTTACAATGTTATTTGCAAGTTTGAGTTGTAATAATTAACTGAGACTAAATTCGGGATTTGAAATTCATTCGTGTGGTGTGGTTATTAAGAAAAAAAATTCAGGATGATTATTGTTGAGTTGTAGTAATTCATGTTTCGGATTTTTGAATTATTATTCTAAAATTCGGAGCATGATAGTTTGGTATCAGAGCGTAAGATACATATTTGGTGATATGTCAATACTTTCCCAGTGATGGCCTGTCTGTAGTGGATCCCCATCATGTGATTTTCTGTATTGGCAATGTCATTGGGTATGTCGTAGTGTGGGGTTTAGTCAAGGTGTAAGTCCGTAGGATGGTAGAGTTGTCTTGTAGGTTCGTATTAGAATAAGTTTAGTTTCTGTGAGTTGCAATCTTCGAGGAATGGGGACCTCCGGATTTAACTCTGTTGAGTCAGTAAGGATTGTTTTATGGAAATGAGGTTCTTTTGTATGTTGAACTGTTTGGTTGAAGACATGGTGCTGACCTATGCACGTATCTAATGTGAATATAACGAGATGTCTTAAGTTGGATTTGCATATGTTTTTGGATGGAATGTACGTACCAAGGGTTAGATAATTTTAACGAGATGTCTTAGTGGAGTCTTGGTACTTGGCATGTGATATGTGTGTTTAAAGTGACTCCGAGGCAGCTATGTTGACCTTGTGTGAGATTGACTTCTTAGTACAGATTGAGAAGGTTATGCGGTGCTTCTATGTCCACTTGGCAATGAATTTTTAGAAGGAGGAGTTATGAGTATAAGCATGGGTTCCGTCAGGTGGAGTTCAATCTTGTGAAGGAGGTAGTACAACTTAATTTGTATTGTTGTTGAAGCAGTTGATACTACTCAACTATCTAAGCTGACTAAGGAGATCACTAGGCTAGGTGCAATTGGTAAGGGAATTGATCTCACCAACTCAAGATGATAAGAGAGTAAGAGCTTATGAGGCAGAATTCTCAAGACTATATCGGTTTAGGAGACAAATGGATCAAGAGTTTGGCTATGAAGTTTCAGCTAGGGCTGAATGCTTCGCTTTAGCATGACTTAATCATTTGATAGAACTCATTTGGGTTAGGGTGTTAGCCATTGAATAGGATTTTTGACTTATGTGGAGCTTGTAGGTAGTACTGCAGTTAGGGAAGAGATTGTTGTGGTTTTCGAGCTTAGTGATGTTACTTGGGAAATACTTATGTTACCTCTAAGGAGGGTAGTGAAGTTCGTTATCAAGGTGATACCAGGTGTGATACCTATATCAATAGCACTTTATCAGATGACACCAACTGAACTTAAGGAGTTAAAGGTTCAAGGTGAGAGTTACTTGAGTAGGGTTTCATTAGACCCAATACTTCTCCATGGATTATACTGTATAGAAGAAGAAGAAGATAGTTATGCTTCTTCTTTAAGGTGAGATGTGATGAAGGTGGGAATTTTGTGCTAAGGAACTAGGAATATAGTGACCATGTCTTGGGAGGACTTGGTAGAACCCTTTTAGGGCATGTGCTTATATTCTAGTGGTGGAGAAGTTGGAATTAATCTCATTTCGTTAACCCGGAAGGTTATGACTGTCGGAGACTAGGAGCTTAACTTACACAACGGCATCAATTTCTCTGGCTGATAGCTCTTGAGGAGTTGGCTCATATGTTCTAGTAGGGACTGAATTATGAGATCAGGGAGAAGTGTTCCCTTTACAGCTGCCGTCCATGGCAATGAACCTTGCTAGTGCTTGGATAATGGAACATGAATTTTAGACTTCTTTTAGGGAGATGACAACAATGTGGGATTCCCGAGAAGGAGTGAAAGTGTAGCTGTAGAGAGTGTAGTAGTACGTCAGATACTCAATGTCGGTCCTGGAAAAGGCAGTTGATCATTAGCAGGCGTTAACTGAGGTAGCTGTTGAATTTAGTTTGACTACACACGTTGGGCATGTAGCGCTCTCGTGATGTTTCTAAATGGGAGGTTTTAACTGTTATTCATCCTTACTTTAGTGAAGTATTGCATTTCTTTAGATTTGTTTTGTGTTTGGTTTGGCTAAGATGATTCTAGCTAGACCTCTATGTGATTTGATTTATTGATGTGTTTTGAGAATGATTATTGGTGATAAATCTTTATGAAAGTGTGGCAGCTTTTGTGGCAGTGCTTGTTTAATTGTCTGGCAATAGCTTGTGATGGTCTGTGTGATAGTGATTATGTGTGTAAGACCATGAGATGATTGGTGTGTGGATTAGTCGAGGCTAGACCTTATCTTGTTTGTGTTCTGAGATGGTAGGACACTTGTTGTGTAGTGATGCATGATTCATTGCAACTATGATAGAAAATGTTTATGGTTTGACATATGGAAAGATTGATATGACCCCGTGATAGGATGACTGTAAAGAGACATTTTGTTGACGTGTGAGCTGAGGTGATAATGTTGTTTTCAACCTTAGGAGTACTAGTGTTGCATTGTCAATATATTGGACCAGATACTGTTGTGAAGACAGGATTTGGATTGTGGTATAGTCAGTGTGAGGTACTATAACTGTAGAGTTGAGACTCACGACTTAAGTTACCACCAAGTGGGTAGTAAAGTGAGTCATGGGTGAGATACTAGGTGTTGTACCAGTATTGATTGATGCATCAAGGTATGTCTTACGTAGTAGTGGAGACTAGTCTAGAAAGCTATGAGGAATTACTAGAAGTACGAGCGCATCATTTTGTCCACAGATTGTTGGACGGGTTGAAAGATTAGATCAAGCATTGGAGATCATGTTGAAGGCAGGCGTTTGTCACTTCAAACCTAGAGATAAGACTGAGGTCTGTTAGACCTGTTATGGTTATGGTGAGAAGTGGGAGATTCGATGTTTAGTTTTATCGTATCTCCTAAAGTTTCGTGGCACTGAACATATTAATGTGGTTAGACTAAGGAAGAACTCTATGTTGAATACAGAGTGGGTGATCGAAGTACTGTTGAAGTAAAAGTTGGTACAACCATCATTGGTGTCAGTGTGTGATCCCAGATGGGACTACAATACAACGTTGAGCGAAGGATTTGACTGGTTTAAACATGGCAAGTCAGCTAGGATTTGAATGATGAGGGACATTCTGAGTGGAAAGTTAGAGTAGATAGTGGGTTGAGATTGAGATCGAGGTTGTGTGTTCCGAGTTGTGATAATCTCAAGGAGGAGATCCTACAAGTAGCACATCGATCTCAATATACTATACAACCAGAGAGCACCAAAATGTATATAGATCTACGATGATAGTTTTGGTGGACTGGGATGAAGATAGACGTGGCGGAGTATGTACCGAGTATCTTACCTGTCAGTAGGTGAAGGCAGAGGATCAGAGACCTGCAAGTATGTTGAAGCCATTACCAATCCCTGTACATAAATGGGAAGAGATCTCTATGGACTTTGTGACGGGATTGTCTAGATCCAGACAAGGTTATGACTCCATACAGGCGATTGTGGATCGCTTAACGTAGTCAGTACATTTCCTTCCTATGGCGAAGTCATATTCTAGTGTCACATTGTGTAGGTTGTATCTGGATAAGATAGTGAGGCTTCATGGTGTGCCTGTCGGGATACTCATTTCACATCAGAGTTGTGGCGCCGATTCCATAAGGCATTTGGCACTTCTCTGGCTATGAGTATTGCATTCCATCCACAGACTGATGGGCAAGCCGAGAAAGTGAATCAGGTGATGGAAAACATGCTTAGAGCTTGTGTTCTGGACTTCAAGGGGAGTTGGGCGGACCATCTGTCATTGGTAGAGTTTCCTACAACAACAACTATCACTCCAACATCGGCATGGCCCTATATGAGGCACTTTATGGTAGGCCATGTATGACTCCTATCTGCTGGGTGGATGTTGGAGATCAGGAGCTCTTGGGTCCTGTGCTTGTTCGGGAGACTACAGAGGAGGTCACGACGATCCGTACTGCACAGAGTAGACAGAAGAACTATGCGGATCTGAAGAAAAGACCAGTAGAGCTTTAGGTAGGTGACCATGTATTATTGAAGGTCTCACCTATGAAAGGTGTGGCGAGATTTGGCAAGATAGGGAAATTAGAGCCGAGATATGTTGGACCTTTTGAGATTCTAGAAAGGGTCGGAGATTTGGCATATCGATTTGCTTATCTGGTGTGCATAATGTCTTCCATGTATCTATGCTCCGGAGGTACATTTGAGATGAGACCCATGTGATTGATCATGGTACTATCGAGGTAAACACGGAAGTGACTTACGTGGCTGAACATGTTCGTATCTTAGATAGATCTATGAAGAGGCTTCGTAGGAAGGAGGTTGATCTGGTAAAAGTTTGTGGAGTCATCATGACAAAGGTGATGCATCATGGGAGTTAGAGTCTGACATGAGGAAAAAGTACACCAGCTATTTGTCGACGAATGTGCTTGAATTTCGGGACGTAATTCCTTTAAGGAGGGTAGATTGTAATAACCCGAAAAATCCAAATTCAATTCCGTGGATTTTTAGAAATGATTTCGCGGTCGTGGAAGCGAGTACGAAGCTTGGAGAAGTTGTGGAATTAATTTGAACCATTTTATTTTCAAAAACGAATTTTATTTAGGGAATCGTGAAAATCGACATTTTATACGTTCAGAATTTGAGAAAACTCAATACGAGTTCGTGCATATGCGAAACACAAGAATCGGAGTTAGTATGGAGTTATCGTATTTAGAAAAACTTCCATTTCGGGTATATAAGCAAAAAACCCTAGTATTTTTGGAAAGTTGCCATTTTTACCCGGCCTCCAGTTTTGGAAACTGAAACTGTTCACTCTCTCTCTCCCCTCATCCGCCACCTCATTTCTGGACTCTCCTTTGTCCGGCCATATCTCCCTCCATAGACCTCCGATTGACTTGATTTCAAAAGTGTTTTTGTTCGCCTTGAAGTCATTTAAAACTTCCTAGAAGACATCGAAGTGATAAAAGAATTGTGGGAGGCACTAGGAGGCTGAGAAGCCGCACAGCTCAAGCTAGAACTCGCCCGAGCTGCTCTCCATTCACCGGCTGATATCTCTCTCATCCGACCTCCAATGGACTTAATTCCAAAAGTAATTTTGCTCACCTTGAGCTCATTTAAAAAACTTTCAAGCAGACATCGATGGGAAATAACCATAGTGGTGGCCGCTGCATGTCGAAGAACATAGTGCAACCGAGTTAGAAAGCCCTCATCCTTCACTGATCAAGTTCTGTGTCCTCAGGCGAGCTTTTGACATGAAACAAAGCCTAGAACAGCTCGCCTCCTCCCCATGAGTAGACTGGTGGTCTTCTTTCCTCCCCAAAGGGCGGCTACACGACAGTGGAACCAGAAAAAGATGCAGCGGGAGTATTGAGGTGAGTAAAACTCACGTGATTCATATTACGAACTGAGTACTTTTAATTAATTTATTTTGTCTTAATTGTGTGAAAAATGTTTATGGAATAAATATTTGTTTTAAAATCGCATGGATTTTATCAACTACGGTCCATAGGTAAGTAAAATGAATTTTATTTATACAAAATGAATTTCACGATTTTCTATGTGAACTACAGATGATATTAGTGGTCATCACTGAGTGGATGATTACGTATATATATATTTACATGAAATATATATTGGTCGGTGTGTTGTTGAGTGATGATATGATTGAGCTGGAATGATGATTCCGAGTTAAATTCATGATAATATTGTGTATCTTGGATTGGTTGATTTCATTGTGTGAAATATATTATTGTGCTCGATTATGGATGCAGGGTCGACGTAGTGACCGGTATAAGGGAATTTGACGTTCTAATCCTAGGTGGATGATAGGCTACGATTGGTTGAGTAAATTGGATGCCACAACCCTTGTCAGGTAATGGGGCTAGATTGAGGACGAGTATCAGACGTTCTAAATATGTATATATGTATATATATTGATGAACTATGATAATGATAAATATGTCGGATGTCATAACCTTGGCCAGGTGACAGGCTACGATTCAGTTAGTGCTCTAATCTGTCAGACACCGTATTTTTATAAATACGATTTCGGGGTTTTGAGAAGAAATATGTGAGTTTAGATTCCGCGTTGAATTGTTGATTTGGTGATTGATTATTGAGATTGTGGTTTCTTTGTGGATGTTGGAATTGTTGGGTGTTGACTTGGGTGAAAATAAATATGACTTAGTTAAACAATCGTTCATTCTTATTTTACTTAACCGAGTTTTGTGTTATTGCAATCCCGGTACACTATTCAAATGGTATAACAGATATTCCTGTAGGTCAGGATAATCAGGGAGGAGACCGTGCTGTTTAGGAGTTGCAGCATTTATTTGATTTCATTTGTGTTGTGAGGTTTGTTATGCTCATTTAGAGCTTTACAATGTTATTTGCGAGTTTGAGTTGTAGGTTTGTAATAATTAACCGAGACTAAATTCGGGATTTGAAATTCATTTCGTGTGGTGTGGTTATTAAGAAAAAAATTCAGGATGATTATTGTTGAGTTGTAGTAATTCATGTTTCAGATTTTTGAATTATTATTCTAAAACTCGGGCCATGACAATCTGTCATGCAGCGAGATTTACAAAACGTTTCCAACTCAAACCTTTTTGAAAAACTTGTTCGATGACTAGAGAGGGCTGTTGTCTAGTTACCCCATGCTATTTGGAGGGGACTGCCGCCCAGATGACGCATCGGAGGGGACTGCCGACCGAATTTAGGAGGCGGTGGATAGAGAGGATTGCCGACTAACCACTGGTAGTTGATGGGTCTGCCGACTAACTACCTCATCTGGAGAGGACTGCCGACCAAATGATTCACCGGAGGGGATTGCCGACCGAGATATAGTCTGGAGAGGACTGCCGACCAGACTATTACCTAGAGGGGACTGTCGACTAGGTAATGTACTCATGCGTCGAAAATAGCCTCCTTGCCAACTCTTTTCTTTAAATTCTTTACTTTCTACTAAAACCTCATTTACTCAATTCACATTCGATTATAAATTTAATACCATTCTGCATGCATTATTTAAATAAAATAAAAGTTCACTCACGGGTGAGTCTCACAGCTAATCCTGCTGCCTGCCCGTGTCCTCCTCGCTCGAGGACTCAGTACGTCCTGTAACAAATGGACAAGATATATTTAACCATAGTAAGGAAATAATCTCAAAATCAAGAATCATTTCTCTGGAGTTAGTATTCGTTACTCATAATTTCTTATAAAAATCCCACACTTTAATTTGGGATTAAATTCTTGAATACCGAATTTCCTTAACAATTCAACACCCTCACTTAATCTTTAATCATCGCAAGGATTGTTTCGATAACTTAGTCAATTTAATTTCAATTCCTTAACCATAATTAACCACAAAATTATAAAATAATTCTCTTTCCGAAATTTCCAATTCTTTCTTAATTTTTCCTTTTCAATCCACAATTTCATCTCCAACAATCTCAAATTCTCTCTATTTTTTTTTTTTTTCAAAATCACAATCTCCTCTCTAATTTCCCAACAAAACAATTCAACAATAGCCTTTTACCAAGAGATTTAACCCAAAACATTATAAACCATAATCATCAAACAACCATATTTAACATCAAAGTCCAAAAAAATCTCAATATCCAACATCCTCAGGTCTAACACAAAACGCAAAGATTAAATCCAATTCCGGTCAACCTACTTAGCTCAAAATCATCTCCACAACACACCCAACAATTTCTATACCTGCAACAACAACCAAAATCAAGCAGAAATGGTCGGAGAAATCAAACAAAAACCAAGAACTCGATACTACTGTTCACATTACTGTTCACACGCTCAAACACCTTTAAATCTTCCTCCACATATCAAAACAAACTGCAACAAGGTTAGGAACACGTTCAGCACCTCACCAACAACCAAAACCCTCAAGGAATCCGGCTGGAAACTGCCAGAAACCTGAGATTAAAGCAAAACCTGATTTTTCCCATTTCTGGAAATTTCCTCTTCAAAGCTTAAAATCAAAACTACCCAAAGTGAAAAACTTACATGACTAGGTAGAGAAGGAGGAGAGGACCATCTCATGCCAAGCGGTTCATCCTGGGGTGGCCGGAAGGCGACGAAATAGCCGGAAAACCAGAAATGGCGCAAAGGAGAAGAAAGTAGGAGGGGAAGGTCGGGTCTGTCCTTCCTTGGGCTGCTTTGACTTCTCTCTCCTCTAACCCAAAATGGAAACTTATTTAAAACATCAACTAGCTGGGAATAGTAACTTTCATTTTTGGTCAAAACTTTCCCGTAAAAACTCCAATTAACACAAACTACGTATCCACAAACTCGATTTTTTTGTATACTACGGCAATCTTAAGGAAACTCCCAACTTAACAGACAAAATAGAAAGTCAACTCCTCGGTTAAAACCGATAAATGTAACTAGTAAAAATTTTAAGGTACGGGGTATTACAGGGTTAGCAGCCGCTCAACCACACTAAAGTCCGACGGACACTAGGGTGGAATGCCTTGACAAACCAAGCATCACCAAAACCCTAGCAGAAATATTCAACATGCATGTTAATCCCAGCTGGATGGACGAGATAATCGAATACAAGCGTAACTGTACATTGCCAGACGATAAGATCGCTGCCCGCTACAACATACAGAATGGCATGCTTTACCACCAGGGGTTCACGCACCCCAACCTCCGGTGTCTAACCCTAGAGGATGGAAGGGTCGTCCTGGAAACGGTACATGGCGGGCAATGCAGAAATCACTCAAGCGCTATATCACTGGTGAATCGCACCATGCAGCGGGTGTACTTCTGGCCCACACTCGCCGACGTCACTAGAGAAGTCTCCAGGTCCTGCCACAACTGCTAACAGTACGCGGACCTCCCTCACGCCCCAACGGAACCCCTCTCCATCATCAGAGGCCCATGGATTCACTCCACGTGGGGCCTCGACCTGGTTGGCAAATTGCCAACCGCTAGGGGCTAGTTCAAGTATATCATCGTTGCCATTGATTACAACAGCAAATGGATAGAGGCAGAACCATTGACAGCAATCACTACCGCTAAGGTAACAAATTTCTTATGGAAGAACATCTATTGCCCCCACGGCGTACCCCATACCATCATCACAGACAACAGGGTGCAGTTTATTAACAAGAAGATCATATCATTCACCGCCAGCCTAGGTACCAGGATGAGCTTTGCCTTTGTGGCTCACCTTCAAACTATTGGGTAGGTTGAGGCGGCAAACAAGATAATCAAAGGGTTTATGGACAGAGAAGCTACCAGAAGTTCTGTGGGCCATCAGGATAACCCCGACATCTGCTAACGGTGAGACACTATTTTGTATGATGTTCAGGGCCGAGGGCGTCCTACCAATAGAAGTCACCCAACCTATTACCAGGGTCGAGGGCTACTGCTCTGAGACCAACGACGAGGGTATCAACCTCGACAAAGATCTCCTCGAGGAAAAGCACCACAAAGTCCAGAGTCAAAGCCCAGAACCTCCAATTGGGGGACTGGGTAATGAAGGAAGTCATTCCACCACCAACAGCACTCCGCCCTACTTGGGAAGGACTGTACAAAATAGTAGAGGTCGTCAGCCCTGGCACTTTCTACTTAATGGACAAGGACGGGGTCAAAACGACCCATCCTTAGAATACCGAGCACTTTCTACTTAATGGACAAGGATGGTCGTTGGACAGCCAAGCGGCTCATCTGATCAGACCCGAGAACAGTTTGGCTCGGCGTCGCATCGTACCATCCGGTCAAGTATGCCCCGCCATAAAGTTAGCAGGGGACACATCGGACTCAGTGGCAACTGGAGTCCGAGGAGGGACATCCACCGGGCAATCACCACTTTCACCACTCCCTGAGCGGGCACCCTTTGGTTGATCAGGGGCCACACCGCTTGCATGAGGTTCCTGTTCACCCCATAGACCGATTGGCTGAGATGCTTTGACGCAGTCGATGGCACCCTTCTTGTTCAGCATATCCCAGTTAGCAGCGGCACCGGACTTCGCCGTATCTGTTAAGGCTTGCTTGTACGCTGGAGACTGCTTGTAGGTCTCTACAGCGGCGGCCTCTGCACGACTCTTCTCAGCCCCCAGTTGGGAAACCTCAGCCTCCAATTTCTTCGCTTCCGTAGTCATGGCGGCTGCCTCCCAGTGTAGAATCGCAGCGCGCCGAGTCCCCATTTGCTCCTATAGCAAGGCCATCTCTTGCTTGAGCTGTGAAACCCGGTTGTTCGGCTAAACATCTATATTGATGGCAACATTTAACTTGCTGTCAACGTCCACCAAGTTCACCTCTGCCTTAGCACGAAGGCCCTCAGTCTCTGCTAGCTTCTTCGACGTTTGCTCAAACTCCTGTCGAAGACCCTTAACTTCCTCCTTTAGCTGCTGCTTAGCGGGAGAAGACTTCGAAGCTGCCAGGAACATTCATGGAGCCCGACTGACAAATACCCGAAGATTGAGCTGAATGGCGATTATTGGACAACTGTCGGGCGGACAGTCCTATCCATCCCGCCGAACCCAAGCCGCTCGCAAAGATGAACTCCCGCTTAGGGTCTGTCAGGGACTCCGCATAGGCAACGAAAGAATCCAACCCGCTAGATGACACCTCCCCTTCGGCAACAGAGGCCACCGTTGAGGGACCCTGCCTCGTTTTCTTCGGCTGCCTACACACCCTAATCGGCATTACATTGTCCTCCGGAGGATGGGACCTCGAGCGACACCCTCGACGATGGACCTCAGAGACTCTTGAGGTTCTAGGCCTACAATAGTAACTGACACCTTCGCCGCCACTGTCCTTTCCAGTTGAACCCCGCGCCACTGTGGTTCGCTGCTTAAAAAAAACAGAGCCGTTGTCAAAAAAAAAAAAAAAACGAAGAAACATGCATCAAATTGGTCAGCGGAAGCATCGGCAACCTTGGATAGGCTAGTATTCTGATTTAATCCCATACGATGGGGTTTTTGTGTTCGTTCCCGCATCGTACTCCCACCTTGACGTCGCAACGCAGAAGGCTGACCGCTGAGGGGACATCGAATCCTTCAAATTCTCTATTAACTTGGGCGCCTCTTAGTGACGAGTGAGATTCACCTGTCCACTACAGCCTTGCTGCTTCACGTAAAGCAGCTTGTAGAAGTACAGCGCCTCCTCCACGGTCAGACCTTCGCAGCCAGACAATAGCTAGAGTGAATTGAGCGCCATCAACAATCTCCATATATTAGCGCAAATTTGCAATCGCAAACAAAAATCTGGAGGTTTGGCTATAGTAGAAACTTCACTCCTTGGCGAAACACTACCTCGAGCACAGAGGCTTAGCCAGCAGGCAGAAACGACGCCTCTCATCCCTCTTCTGCGGACGCAACTTCACCGTCCCAGGGAGACGGTATGTCTTCTTCAATCCGGTGATCGCTGAAATTGTCGTTGGACTTCCCGCCTCGTCAATCGGTGAACCATGACGAAGAATCCAAGCTAACTCTATCTCCCAGCCGGCCTCTTCCCCATTTGTGGAACCACTAGTAGCACTATGGCTCGCAAGCCTCTTTTCACGCTGCTCGCGAGTTGCAGTTTCCTCCTTTTCCTTCGAACTTTCTGGTTGCCCACCACGTGCCATAGCTACTTCTCATGGTATGGTTTGTAATGGTTCGATCTCTAGCAGTTCGAACAGTGAGGTTCCTGTAGGGACAAACGGACGCAACGAGTCAATAAATATCCTATCTGAACTACTGAGCGACAAGTCAAACTCGGAATCCTCACTGCTCGAGATCTCTATGACACTAGCCATCATAAACACCTTTAAACCCAACTCAGTCAGTTCCAAAACGATCTAAGCTATCTCTACTCCAAATTTTAGTCAAGAACACCAAGAATAACCATACCCAGAAACCCAGAAAATACCAAAACAAGAACATGACATATGTATACTCAAAATCTAGATTCGACCATCTAGCAAATCCATAACAGCCAACCCTTTGCCACAATCACATAAATCACTCCCCAAAACCCTCCTAGACTCTCAAATACACAACAACATGGCAACAATTACTTCAAACAACACAAGTACCAACTGACAGACACCAACTTGAAATACTGGAAATCCGATGCACTTAGGGATGCCTGTCTTCATCGACGAATCTTTTTCTTCAGAAGGCAATGTTTTCGTTCGATCTGAAGAACGCATTCCTCAACTCTCAGATAGAAAATCTCGAACACAACGACTTAGGTTTTGAAGTGTAGAAGATGTCAAAACCCCTTGGTTGTCAACATCAGGCAAATCCAAGGCCGTCCGCTGAAAAACGACATCAAACAAACACCGTACGCGTGTCCCACGATCTCACCTACTATCCGAACTTACAAAAACGTTAATTACTAGCATTAATGATGAAGAGACGGCTATGCTAGAAAGGCGTACACCCGCACGCCAACCCAATGCATGACAGCCACGTGTCGGGAGCTGTAAGAAGAAGCGTCTATCCGAAGTAGCCGTCGAAAAAGAAGGTATATCGATTGTCAAGCGAGACATGCCGCTAGTGGAACTTCTCCCTCCCATCTTGCAAGCGAGACAGTCTCCTCTAAGCGAACGCCACCAGCGGAACTTCTTCTCCCATCTTGCAGGTGAGATAGTCTCGCTAAGAGCAACGCCACTAGCGGAACTTCTCCCTTCTATCTTGCAAACGAGATAGTCTCCGCTAAGCGCAACACCGCTAGTGAAACTTCTCCCTTCCATCTTGCAGGCGAGACAGTCTCTGCTAAGCGCATGTAGCTAGCAGAACTTTTCCCCTGCATCTTGCCTGTGAGACAGTCGCTGCTAAGAACAACACCGCTAGCTGAACCTCTCCATCTCACAGGCAAGGTCCTCGCGGCACTTCTAACTATTAACTATCAGCGGAGGAACCTCTGCCAGCGGCGACTCCCGAGGTAACACCTCACTTTGACAATGACAGCCACGCGGCGTTACAGTCAAGCTATGCTCCTCTAGAGCAAGTAAGGGGACACGTCAACACAATCTTCAATAGCCCTGATCAGTGACGTTGACCCCCGCCACTAGGGTATCAAAGAATGGGCTCACTACCCAACGCCCTCTGCTCATCGCAACTCGTCTCAACAAACATTACACCGGGCAAACGAAGGTTTATCTTAGCCTAGGACTAGCGGACTCCCTGGGGTACCTAGCAGGGGCCCACCCGAAAGGGTATAAATCGTTTGCTCAGTAAATCCATGGTTGACAACGCACTGACGCTAATTATTCTCTTGCAAGTCTAGCTGAAGTAACACTTCAAACCACTAGGCAATTCCCTAACCAAGATTGTCCTCCTTGACTGGGGACTTGGGGACCTGCACTTACATGAGCATTTGCCAAGCAAAATTAGCTACAATGAGCCACGATCATACTACTGCCAGCGGTATCAACAACCATCAATGGTGTGACCTACGGAAACACCAGTAGATAGGCTATCAACTGAGCCCCGGCTCACCCCCAGATAACCAATGACGTTCCACCACGCACGGTGCTAAAACAGCCTCAGAAGCACCAGAAGCTGGAAATTGAAGCATATCAGTCCCCCATCAAAAATAAGGAAGAGGTCAGCCTCTTCCCCACCTATAAAAGGTTCACTCGTCTCTCCTCATTAATTATACATTTACTACTTACCTACTGTTATCCTGTCAATATAAATACATTGACTAACTTAGGTATCGGATAAGAGAAGACCACCCACTGCGGTCTCTCTCTCACGCCCTTCGTATTTCATTTGACAGGTGATGGAAGCAACAAAAGTATCATCAGTAGCGGTCTGCCCATCGGACCAGCATTAACTAAGATTTCGCTACCGATAAATCTTAGACATTAACGTTCCACGCTATCGAAAGTACACCTTAGCTTCGATGACAAATACTTGATATTCTAATCTTTACAATAACCCTACAGTCCTACATCATGGAATAGTGCACCGGGTTGAAACAACAAATCCGGTAAGCTTTTGCAAGCTCGTATGAGTAAACCTAGAAAACCACTAAAACATATTTCCGACCCAAGGACAACAAATCAACATAATGATTAATTCTGATAACAAGGAACACACAGGTCACTACTGTGACAAAACAAATCATTCTAAATAAAAACCGGAAATCCCTTCATAGAAAATTAGTTCAGAAGATCATCAAATAGCACACAATCCAAAATAGAAATCATAGTAATCCCTGCATGTAGCTTAGTTCAGGAGATCACATTAAAATCAAACAAAAGAAATCATAGTAATCCCTATATATGGTTTAGTTCAGGAGATTACTTAAAAATTGACAATAGAAATGGAAAAGGAAAGTAAATAAATGATTCAAATAACTCGCAAAATAACTCGTTTTCAAAACATGACACCCTTACCTTAAGGGTAACATACATCACTAAAATGATAAAATCATATTATCTCTCCTCAGACAACAAAAGAAAGCATACAATCCAAACTCTCTTTCAAAAAGCATGTACTCCTAAGTGCCACAACACAAAGTTAACCCCCAACCAGTACAACTGCAGACAGACTAGAGTTCTAACTGAATCGTAACATGTCATCTCGGCTGAGTTTCAGCCTTACGATAATAATTGCCTCTGTCACCAATGTGACCCGGATCCGTAGATCCGAAAACATTTTAAAATGTCTCATTCGACCCAAAAATGTTACACCACAACTCTAAATCCCTTCAACACAAAAAAAAACAACATTCCCAAAATATACTGTTTCCCTTGAAATCAGGTCACATAAACCATCAATGAACACCACAAGAAAACTGTAATCTTTACAATACTCGGTTTTACAATGCAAAACCAATTCCAAACTTAAATACTCTTTAACACAATCACCTCAATTAATCACATGATATATTGCATTTTTGAAAAGAGTAAATGCTCAAAATAATAATCCAAATAAAATCACAATTATTATTTCATCCAATACCACGCCATTCAGATATATATTTCAGGTAAATATATATAAATATACATACGTAGTCATCCACTCAGAAATGACTACTAATACCAACTATAGTTCACAATCAAGAAAATTGAGAAATTCATTTTTATACTTAAAACTCATTTTTCATACCTGTGAACCGTAGTCGAACGAGTTCATATCATTTAAAACAAATATTCATTTTCGAAAACGATTTACAATTATCGATTAATTCCAAATATTAAGTAACTCAGTTCGTAAATCCACTAAATGAGATTTACTCACCTCTAACTCCAGCTGCATCTCCTCTAACAGCCAAGATAAATTACCTAACGTACTGTCAATCACCCAAAGGAAGTACAACCTCGATTCAGTACACAAATCACTAAAACAATTAAATTCCGAAACTCCCGAATTAATCCAAAAATTCAAAAGTAACGTTAATCCAGGTGAAACTTCATCCGAGACCACCCAAACTCTCCAGAACACTTCTACAGTCAATATATCAAACCTACAAGTCGACTAGATTGTCGAATCCTCACGGATCGAAAACAGAAACGAATCAAACACCCTAAAAGCATAACTTGCTCATACGATTTCCAAAAATTATATATTGTACATTGACACGTTTGTATCGATGTGTAGATTGAAAAGAAGGAAAAAAACTGTCCCTGGAGTGGTCGAAAGTTGCCGAAAACAACCGCTATAGAGAGCGGCGCCGCCACCGTCACACTCAAAATTTGGCCACAATTCCTAAACCAAAAATCTTTTTCACAACATGTACAAAAACTTTCCTAACTATATTGAAGTCAAATTGTAAGCCAATTGATCGATTTGTCCTCCACACGTGAAAATATTGCAAACCACCTTGGGAAACAAGACTCCACCTATGGTGGCTGGAATCTTCAGTTCAGATAAAGGCAATTTGCAGCGGCGCCGCGGAGCTTCCTGACCTTGCCATGCCCTCCGTAGCTCGAATCTTGATGCAATTCTTCCACAAACTTGTAGAGGGGGACGAGACGAAGGGAACCCAAGTTGTTTGACATCCTATAGTGGCCAGAGGAGGGTGAAATGGCCGGAAAACACGGAAGAGGGAAAACCTCGCTCGGGGGGAGAGAGAGAAAGAGAGAGAGAGAAAACGGGGGCCGATTCCATTTTTGGAAATTGTGTCCTTGGTTGCAATTTTCTGATTTTCTTTTTTTTTGGACTTTATACTAAAATAGAAACTTTTTCCGTTGATCGTAACTTCTTCATATGGACACCGATTTTTGCGTTCCGCATATGCATGAACTCGTATCAACATGCTCTATGACTTTCATGAAAGAAGTTTTCATAAAATCAAAAATAAAAAGTCAACTCTTGAATCAAAACATTTTGAGCGAATAATAGTTCGAAATAAACCAAAAGACAAGGCATCGAAACCATAATTTGTACTAACTGGGACATTTATTAATTTAAAGAAAGGTACAAGAAATTAATACGAAAATCCAGGTCATTACACTTGGTGCCTTAGATAGCATTTTTATTTGTTTTATTTTCCTTTATTTGCTTAGTGGCTTTAGTTCCGACTACCCAATGATTGTGGGTTAGCCAGTAATCCCCCTGGTACAATAATTTTGGGCTTAATATTTCCTTATCTTAGCACGATTCGTACGCTTGCAAAAGTTTATGATTCAAGTCAATGAACATATTTAGAAAATAAAAAAAAATTATTAGGGCTTGTTAGGGTCGGCTTAAATGACCGGGCCGGGCTTCGCCCTTATGGGCTGAAATGGGTCTGACCGGAGGGCAGGGCTTCATTTCCATGGCCCTTATCCTACCCTATTTGAAAAAGGGCTTGGCCGACCCTCCATAATGCAAGGACCGGCTGGGCTTGAAATGGGCTCAGGGCCTAAGGGCTAAATGATGACCCATAAGAGCAAGTCCACCTGTTGGGGGTAAATGTCAAGGTCAAAAGGTCACTGGGTTGACCGATCAAGAAACTGTTCACTGCCACTGGACATGAGTTTCTACCCATTCTGTTTCTTGACCAGTCAGTTACTGTTTATTGAATTTTTTTTTTAAGTTGTAAAATTGAAATATATTTGATGTCAATAGATGGTAATAATCGATTTATGGATAATTAATGTCAGAATTGCGATTGCTATAGTTTTTTGGAAAGGGAACGACGCTAGGAAGAGAACTCGTCGCTTTGCCATGACGTGTATGGGTTTTCGGTGTTTCGGGATCGTTTTATGCCTCAAAACTGCAATTTACTATTTTTCTAATATTTTTGTGAATAAATTATGAGCCACCTATCCTAGATACCGACAATTTTTCTTGAAATGTGTGAAGCAACCACCAACAATTTTTTTGAAACACTTGAAACAACCACCCACATATTGGAACGGACCAGATCATTTGCATACTATTAAATCTAACGGTTATTGTTGATGTAATCTTATCTAAGATTTTGGATCAGATTACGTAGAACTAGGAGTGGACATGTGTCCTTATTATCTGATCATATTTGATGTGAAAATTGTAAATAAATAGGAAGAAGATCCAGCACTCCATTCACACACAATCTGATATTGGCAAATCTCCTTCTTTTTCATATCTCCAGATCCAATACATTTCCTCTCCTTCCCTCATTTCAATGAAGAGACTGTGGGCTAAGTTTCGATAATAAAGAGTATGAAAAGATGTGTACGACTAATGCCCTTGTGATTGCAGCAGTCGCTGAAGCTGAATCCTCTAATCAAACACGACAAATGGGTTCTCGACTGTGGCGTGCACCGAATGAGGAGTGATTTAGAGAATCAAGAGGCAAAAACATGATGGAGGATTACTTTATTCAGCGTCCAATTTTTAGTGATGAGGAATTCCAGATATGGCACAGGATGAGTCACAATGTTTTCAACCACATCTCCATAACTCAGATGCTGCTAAGAAAGTCGGACTACTTCCAGAGCAGAAGATGACATATTCCTTATGAATGCTTGTTTACGGTGTTGGGACAGACCAATGCGCTGAGTATTATCAGATGGAGAAATCTATCTCCAGCAAGGCTCTTCAACGATGTACAAGAGGAATCATTAATCTGTACTTGGAAAAATACTTCCGGGCTCCTACTCTAGCCGACCTCAGAAAAATGCTCGCCAAAGCTGAGAGAAGAGGTTTTCCTGGGGTGATTGGAAGCATCGACTGCGTGAACTGGGCTGGAGAATACAACGGGCGAAAATGTATCCCCACTATAATCCTCTAAGCAGTTGCATCTTATGACCCATGGATATGGCACGCCTTCTTTGGAATGCCTGGGTCATTCCATTACCTCAACGTGCTGGCAAAGTCCCTGTTATTTGATGAGCTTATTGTTGGTCGAGCCCCTCATATTCAATTTCAAGGGAATAACAAAATTCACAATTTAGGCTACTATCTCACTGATGGTATCTATCCTAGATGGGCGAGTTTCGTGAAATCAATTCCATGGCCTACATGACCCAAGGATCTGAAGTTTTCCCAGGCTCAAGAGGGGTATATGAAGATTGTGGAAAGATGTTTCGGTATTTTACAATCGCGCTTTAGTATTGTTAGAGGAACGGCTCATGGGTGGGATAGAGAAGACCTTCGATACATCATGTTGACTTGTATTATATTACACATATAACAACATGATAATTGAGGATGAAAAACCAGAGGAGAAATTGGAGTCCGATGAAGAAGAAGATAACAATATGAGGCCTAGGTTGGCTACGATTTGGGAAGGCACTGACCGGTGATGACTTTGATCCTGTTGGTAGAGATGGTTATTATTTCAACGGATTCATGGATCGATATGATACCATTAGATGTGCAAACACTCATTCAAACCTTCAAGAAGATATGATAGAGCATTTCTAGAACATTCAAGGCAACTTGGTAATCTAGATCTGGTAGATGTTTGAATAATTGTGTAAAGACCCGAAATTTCAGTTAAATATTTCGTAATTCAATACTTCTCAAATTATATGAATTATGAGTTGTGAGTGTGATTCGAATGTCGTTATTTGAGAAATTTGGTTTCGAATGATTTTAGTATCGAAATTTAACGTTATTTAGGGTTATTAAAATTGTCATATTTTTACGTAAGGAATTTGAGGAAACTTCTTTCATGAAAGTCGTAGAGTTCGTCGATACGAGTTCGTGCATATGCGGAACACAAGAATCGGAGTTTGTAGGAAGAAGTTATGACATTTAGAAGTTTTCGATTTTGTATATATATAGGTTAACTTTTCTTGGAAAAATCAGAAAAAATCAGAAAACCTAATTTTTCTCTCTCTCTCTCTCTCGCGGCACCGAACCAAAGGCAAAAACAGAGCCAAACTTCTCCGGTTGAGTTCTTGCTCCTCCGGCCACCGTTTGACGTCAAACCACCTCCCACGGCTTCGCCTTGACCTTGTGCAGCTGCCAGAGGCAGCCTTGTGCCGTGGCACGGCTTGTAGCAGCGGCGGAAAGCTGGTTTTCCATTTTAGGCAGTTTTGAGTGCGAAGCGAATATCTCGAGTTCTAGACCACCAAATTACGAGTTCTTTATCTCGTTGAACTCGTATGGAGGAGTAGAACATGCAGTAAAAAGGACAGCACCAGAAGTGGAGGTTTTCACGTTCGTCGGAGAGCATATCGGTTTCTGCAGTTTTTCCGGCCAAACCGGACTGTTTTTGGTAAGTTTCGGCCACTTCCACTCATTTTCTCACTTCGTGTTAGTTATGAAAGTTGCTCAAAATGGTGAAACGAAGGGGATGAGCTTGGCCCCGACACAATTGGTGGTGGTCGGGGGTGGCTCTGCCCTAAACTCCGGCGGCCCTTTCCGGTCACCTCCGGGGGTGTCATGAGTAGTTTCTGCTCATTTTTAGATTCTACATGTCGATACGATCATTTTGATATATAGCATGCGAATTTTGGATATCGTATGAATTAGTTATGAATTTTACGATTTCGATTGATTTCGATCGCTCAATTTGTGATTTATGAAGTTTGGACCGTCCGATAGAATTCTAGTTTTGATATAATGATCGTAGGACTGTCCCGGTGACCTTGTGTGGTCACGGGTGAAGATCCGACCGTGGGATCTTCATATAAGTGTGTTTTTGGAAATTATACGCTAAGTTAATTATCGTTTTGATTAGGTATTTGACGGATTTGTTAGCGGACGATTGTGAATCGTATTTTGGGCTGTAAGAAGACGCAGCGGGAGTTTAGAGGTGAGTAAATCTCACTTGGTTCATTTACGAACCGAATTTCCTTAATTGCTCAATTTATTGTTAAGTGTGAGAAAATGGTTTTTAAGAAATGTGTTTTAAAGTATATTAAAAATGAATTTCTTGATTTTGTATCATGTGAACTATAGTTGGTATTAGTGATCATTCCTGTGTGGATGGTTACGTATATATATATTTACGTGATTATATATTGAATGGTGTGACCTTGAGGTGTGGAATCGTGTTAATATGTTGTTGATAATGTTGATAATATGATTTTAATTATGTTGTTAATATTTGATAAATGTTGGTGATAAACATGTTGATTTTGTGAGTTGAATAGAAGGTAGAGAAACGTAGGATTCCGAGGATCGAATGGTCTAAGGATCTTTGGTTAATGATAACCGGAGTGTATGTGTTCTGAGGACAGAGAGGTCCAAAGTTCGACCGTTAAATAATAACGGGGATATATTGTTCTGAGGACATGAAATGGTCCAAAGTTCGCGGGTTACTGAGTAACCTGGAGATGCCGTTACTTGACCCTGGGCCAAGGTGTCAGAGGTAACGAGACAGTTAGAGCTCTAACGTGGGTGCCAAAGTGGCGATAGTTGTGATTAGGTGCCAAAGTGGCGAGAGTTGTGATTTGGTGATTGTGGAAATGTGTTCCATGATGTTTCATGTGTGTTGGATTGATGTTGCTTGTGGTTGTTGAGATTGTTGGATGTTTACTTGAGATAAATGAGTTGTGGTCTAATAAATCAACCGTTCATTCTTATTTACTCACACGAGCTTTCAGAAAGCTTACCGGGTTTTGTGTTGTTGCAATCCCGGTACACTATTCAAATGGTGTAGCGGATAATCCTGCAGGTCAGGATAATCAGAGTGGTGAGCGAGCTGTGTAGGACAGCAGGGTTGAGACCAGCACTTGGTCTATTTTGGTGTGTTTTTGTAGACTCTTGTGAGCAGAACATTTTATTTATGTTAGTATTGTAATAATTGACTCGAGAGATAGTTTGCTACGAGGTTTTTGTTATGGTTTTATGAGATATTGGTTTTGAGAAAAAAATTAGGACGTGATTTGTTTAGTTGTATTCATGTTTCGGATTTGAATTTATTATTCGAAATTCGGGGCGTGACAGTTTGGTATCAGAGCGTAAGGTACATATTTAGTGATAAGTTAATACCTTCCGAGTGATGGCCCGTCTGCAGCGGATCCCCATCGGGTGCTCTTCGGTATTAACAATGTCATTGGGTATGTGGGGGTGTTGGGAGTTGTCTAGAATGTTAGGACGTAATAGGAGTTGAATTAACCTCTTTGTGTTAGTAGCTTGGTTAATATGGACTTGTATTTACTTATGCTTTGATTTAAGTGTATACATGTATTAACCAGGTATGCTATGCTCCTTAGGTAATGGATATTGTGGGAGGCAGAGGTAGGGGTCGAGGTAGACCCAGAGGTAGAGGTAGAGGCCGAGGTAGGGGTGAGATTCCACATGTGGGAGTACATGAGGAAGAGGTGGAGGCACCGTTTGTGGAGCAACCTGTTCCACCTGAGGTTGTGGTTAATGATCCCGCTCGTCTGTTAGTGTTGGCGAGGGACATTAATAGGTTGGGAGCAACTAAATTTGCGGGAGGCACAGATTATATGGTGGCTGATCAATGGATCGAGGATTTACAGACCTATTTTGAGTTGATTGTCTGTGATGAGATCGAGAAGAGGAAGCTAGCCACTTTCATGCTCAAAGATGAGGCTAGGGTGTGGTGGAATTGCACTCAGAGGACTATTGATGTTTCTACCATGACTTGGGATGGATTTGGGAGGATCTTTAGGGAGAAATACTTCCCAGCATCGGTGAAGGAACAGCTGGAGAGGCAATTTCTCTCGCTTACTCAAGGGAAGATGAATGTGAGAGAATATGAGGCAGAGTTCTCCAGGCTATATCGGTTTGTGAAACCATTAGATGCTGAAGACTTGGCTAAGAAGTTTCAGCGGGGGTTAAATGGCTCTATTGAGCGCGATGTGGCTATTATGGAGCTGAAGACAAAGGAGCAGATTTTAGCTAAAGCCCTGATCATTGAGCAGCAGAATCTGATCCACAAGGAGAAGCAGACAGTTGAGAGAGATTCTCAGGGAAAAGGGAAGGCGGTTGCAGGGAGTAGTGGGTCCAGAGATTATAGAGGTGGGCTCTGGAAGAGACAGCGGCCTTATTTTCATCATCAGGCTCCAGCCAGGATAGCAGCAGCACCTGTCCCTATTCAGGCACCACCTATCAGGCAAGTAGCACCAGCAGCCCCTATGAGGTGTTATAGCTGTAATGAGTTGGGTCATCTTGCTAGGACTTGCCCTAAACTCAGGCCTAGAGCATGTTTTCGATGCGGACAGACTGGACATATTGTCAGGGACTGTACTCAACCTCAGATTGTAGGACAGGGTAACCAGCAGAGAACCTTACCTTCAGCACCAGCTAGAGTATTTGCCATCGGCCAGAGAGGCACCGGGGTGGAAGGTACCTTATCCGTTTATAACTATCTTGCTAGAGTACTGTTTGATACGGGTGCTTCCCACTCGTTCATATCTAGTTCTGTGGTAGATGTTTTGGGTCTGACTGCTATACCGCTTACTAGACCTTTATGTGTTACATCGCCTCTTTGCGTATCTCTTGAGCTTAGCATGTTTTGTGATGATTGCCCTATTGCAATTAGTGGTAGAAAGTTCACTGCATCTTTGATTGTGATTCCGGATCACACGTATGATGTGATTTTGGGTTTGGATTGGTTGAGTCCGAACTATGCAGTGATTGATTGTTATAGAATGATTGTGTCTTTTCATGCCCCTGGGCAACCAGTGTTTCATTATCGATGCCTGAGATCTGATGTTGCCATGAGGGCAGGGATCTTGGCACACATAGAATCAGTGAATAGCACTTCAGAAATTGCAGGGATTCCAGTAGTGGCAGAGTATGCTGATGTGTTGCAGGAGATACCAGGATTTCCTCCGAAAAGGGTAATGGATTTCTCCATTGATGTGATACCAGGTACTGCACCGGTGTCGAGAGCACCTTATCGGATGGCTCCAGCTGAACTTCAGGAGTTGAAGGTTCAAATTGAAGGATTACTTGCACAAGGGTTCATACAAGCAAGTGTATCTCCTTGGGGCGCACCAGTATTATTCGTGAAGAAGAAGGATAATTCACTTCGGTTATGTGTGGATTATCGACAGCTGAACAAGGTGACCATCAAGAATAGGTACCCCTTGCCTAGGATTGATGACTTGTTCGATCAGCTTAGGGAGGCTACGGTGTTCTCCAAAATTGATTTGAGATCTGGATATCACCAGTTGAGGGTGAGGGATGAAGATATTTCTAAGACGGCATTTAGGACCAGGTATGGGCATTATGAATTTCTTGTCATGCCTTTTGGTCTAACTAATGCACCTGCAGCTTTCATGGACTTGATGAACCGCACATTCAGTCTTTACTTAGATAAGTGTGTGGTGGTGTTCGTTGATGACATCTTGATATATTCAAGGTCGTCTGACGAGCACGTGAAGCATTTGAGGATTGTGCTGCAAATTCTGAGAAGAGAAAAGTTATATGCAAAGTTTGAGAAGTGCGAGTTTTGGCAAAAGGAGATCAAGTTCCTTGGTCATGTAGTTTCGAAGGATGGAGTTTCTGTGGATCCTTCGAAGGTTGAAGCGGTGATGGGTTGGAGTCGCCCCACGACAGTTACAGAGATCCGTAGTTTCCTTGGTTTGGCAGGATACTACAGGCGATTCATTGAGGGGTTTTCTAGTATAGCTTCGGCTTTGACTAAGTTAACTAGGAAGGATACTCAGTTTGTGTGGACAGATGAATGTGAGAAGGCCTTTAGTGAGCTGAAGACTAGATTGACTACAGCTCCAATGTTGACTGTCCCATCTAGTGGCGGTGGGTTAGTTATCTACAGTGATGCATCTCATCAGGGTTTGGGTTGTGTGTTGATGCAGAATGGGGGTGTAGTAGCATATGGTTCTAGACAGTTGAAGGTGCATGAGCGGAACTACCCCACTCATGATCTAGAGCTGGCTGCGGTGGTATTTGCCTTGAAGATTTGGAGGCATTATCTTTATGGTGAGAAGTTCGAACTCTTTTCTGATCATAAGAGTTTGAAGTATCTATTCTCCCAGAAGGAGTTGAACATGAGGCAGAGAAGATGGATGGAGGTCATCAAAGATTATGATTTCACCTTGGAGTATCATCCCGGAAAGGCCAATGTAGTGGCGGATGCTTTGAGCAGGAAACCCCGAGGGATCATAGCGTCACTTATGGTTCAGGAGTGGCGTATGTTAGAGACTGTATCTGAGTTTGACCTTATACCCACAAGAGAAGGACAGGGAATCTTTCTCGGTAGTATCACTTTACAGCCGACCTTGATTTCCAGGATCATTCAGAATCAGACACATGATGAGTTCGCTCAAATGGTGATTTCGGAGATTATCCTTGATGCCAACGAGGAAGGTCCAGCAGAGTGGACAGTTGGAACTGATGGTGGATTGAGATTTCGATTGAAATTGTATGTCCCGGGCGGTGATAACCTCAAGGAGGAGGTACTGCGGGAAGCACATCGATCTCGATATACGGTACACCCAGGGAGTACCAAGATGTATATGGACCTACGAAGACAGTTTTGGTGGATAGGGATGAAGAGGGATGTGGCTGAGTATGTATCCAGGTGCCTTACATGTCAGCAAGTGAAGGCAGAGCATCAGAGGCCTGCGGGAATGTTGAAACCTTTGCCGATTCCAGTATGGAAATGGGAAGAGATCTTCATGGACTTTGTGACTGGATTGCCTAGGTCCAGACAAAGTTATGATTCTATTTGGGTGATTGTTGATCGATTGACAAAGTCAGCACACTTTCTTCCTGTGGCAAAGACTTACTCAGGTGATGCTTTGTGTAAGTTGTATCTTAATGAGATTGTGAGGCTTCATGGAGTGCCTGTATCGATCGTCTCTGATCGGGATGCTCGTTTCACTTCGGAATTTTGGCGTAGATTCCATAAGGCTTTCGGAACATCTTTGGCTATGAGCACTGCATTTCATCCACAGACTGATGGGCAGACAGAGAGGGTGAACCAGGTGATGGAGGATATGCTTAGGGCATGTGTTTTGGACTTCAAGGGAAGTTGGGCGGATCATCTGCCATTGGTAGAGTTTGCCTACAACAACAGTTATCACTCTAGTATCGGCATGGCCCCATATGAGGCACTTTATGGTAGGCCATGTAGGACTCCTATCTGTTGGGCGGATGTTGGAGAGAAACAGCTCTTGGGTCCTGCGCTTGTTCAGGAGACTACAGAGAAGGTTACTACCATCCGAGACAGGATCCGTACTGCACAGAGTAGACAGAAGAGTTATGCCGACCTTAGAAGGAGACCGTTGGACTTTGAGGTGGGTGATTATGTATTCTTGAAAGTCTCACCTATGAAAGGTGTGGTGAGATTTGGCAGGAATAGGAAATTGGCACCGAGATACATTGGACCCTTTGAGATTTTGGAAAGGGTCGGAGAATTGGCATATCGGCTTGCTTTACCTATTAGCATGGCCGGTGTACACAATGTTTTCCATGTGTCCATGCTTAGGAGGTACATTCGAGATGAGTCTCATGTGATTGATCACAGTACGATCGAGGTGAGTCCGGATGTGACCTTCGTTGTTGAACCTGTTCGTATCTTGGATAGGTCCACGAAGAGGCTTCGTAGGAAGGAAGTTGAGTTGGTTAAGGTGTTGTGGAGTCATCATGATGAGGGTGATGCGTCATGGGAGCTAGAGTCTGACATAAGGGCTAAGTACCCACTACTGTTTGTTGATGAGTTTGCTTGAATTTCGGGACGAAATTCCTTTAAGGAGGGTAGACTGTAAAGACCCGAAATTTCAGTTAAATATTTCGTAATTCAATACTTCTCAAATTATATGAATTATGAGTTGTGAGTGTGATTCGAATGTCGTTATTTGAGAAATTTGGTTTCGAATGATTTTAGTATCGAAATTTAACGTTATTTAGGGTTATTAAAATTGTCATATTTTTACGTAAGGAATTTGAGGAAACTTCTTTCATGAAAGTCGTAGAGTTCGTCGATACGAGTTCGTGCATATGCGGAACACAAGAATCGGAGTTTGTAGGAAGAAGTTATGACATTTAGAAGTTTTCGATTTTGTATATATATAGGTTAACTTTTCTTGGAAAAATCAGAAAAAATCAGAAAACCTAATTTTTCTCTCTCTCTCTCTCTCGCGGCACCGAACCAAAGGCAAAAACAGAGCCAAACTTCTCCGGTTGAGTTCTTGCTCCTCCGGCCACCGTTTGACGTCAAACCACCTCCCACGGCTTCGCCTTGACCTTGTGCAGCTGCCAGAGGCAGCCTTGTGCCGTGGCACGGCTTGTAGCAGCGGCGGAAAGCTGGTTTTCCATTTTAGGCAGTTTTGAGTGCGAAGCGAATATCTCGAGTTCTAGACCACCAAATTACGAGTTCTTTATCTCGTTGAACTCGTATGGAGGAGTAGAACATGCAGTAAAAAGGACAGCACCAGAAGTGGAGGTTTTCACGTTCGTCGGAGAGCATATCGGTTTCTGCAGTTTTTCCGGCCAAACCGGACTGTTTTTGGTAAGTTTCGGCCACTTCCACTCATTTTCTCACTTCGTGTTAGTTATGAAAGTTGCTCAAAATGGTGAAACGAAGGGGATGAGCTTGGCCCCGACACAATTGGTGGTGGTCGGGGGTGGCTCTGCCCTAAACTCCGGCGGCCCTTTCCGGTCACCTCCGGGGGTGTCATGAGTAGTTTCTGCTCATTTTTAGATTCTACATGTCGATACGATCATTTTGATATATAGCATGCGAATTTTGGATATCGTATGAATTAGTTATGAATTTTACGATTTCGATTGATTTCGATTGATTTCGATCGCTCAATTTGTGATTTATGAAGTTTGGACCGTCCGATAGAATTCTAGTTTTGATATAATGATCGTAGGACTGTCCCGGTGACCTTGTGTGGTCACGGGTGAAGATCCGACCGTGGGATCTTCATATAAGTGTGTTTTTGGAAATTATACGCTAAGTTAATTATCGTTTTGATTAGGTATTTGACGGATTTGTTAGCGGACGATTGTGAATCGTATTTTGGGCTGTAAGAAGACGCAGCGGGAGTTTAGAGGTGAGTAAATCTCACTTGGTTCATTTACGAACCGAATTTCCTTAATTGCTCAATTTATTGTTAAGTGTGAGAAAATGGTTTTTAAGAAATGTGTTTTAAAGTATATTAAAAATGAATTTCTTGATTTTGTATCATGTGAACTATAGTTGGTATTAGTGATCATTCCTGTGTGGATGGTTACGTATATATATATTTACGTGATTATATATTGAATGGTGTGACCTTGAGGTGTGGAATCGTGTTAATATGTTGTTGATAATGTTGATAATATGATTTTAATTATGTTGTTAATATTTGATAAATGTTGGTGATAAACATGTTGATTTTGTGAGTTGAATAGAAGGTAGAGAAACGTAGGATTCCGAGGATCGAATGGTCTAAGGATCTTTGGTTAATGATAACCGGAGTGTATGTGTTCTGAGGACAGAGAGGTCCAAAGTTCGACCGTTAAATAATAACGGGGATATATTGTTCTGAGGACATGAAATGGTCCAAAGTTCGCGGGTTACTGAGTAACCTGGAGATGCCGTTACTTGACCCTGGGCCAAGGTGTCAGAGGTAACGAGACAGTTAGAGCTCTAACGTGGGTGCCAAAGTGGCGATAGTTGTGATTAGGTGCCAAAGTGGCGAGAGTTGTGATTTGGTGATTGTGGAAATGTGTTCCATGATGTTTCATGTGTGTTGGATTGATGTTGCTTGTGGTTGTTGAGATTGTTGGATGTTTACTTGAGATAAATGAGTTGTGGTCTAATAAATCAACCGTTCATTCTTATTTACTCACACGAGCTTTCAGAAAGCTTACCGGGTTTTGTGTTGTTGCAATCCCGGTACACTATTCAAATGGTGTAGCGGATAATCCTGCAGGTCAGGATAATCAGAGTGGTGAGCGAGCTGTGTAGGACAGCAGGGTTGAGACCAGCACTTGGTCTATTTTGGTGTGTTTTTGTAGACTCTTGTGAGCAGAACATTTTATTTATGTTAGTATTGTAATAATTGACTCGAGAGATAGTTTGCTACGAGGTTTTTGTTATGGTTTTATGAGATATTGGTTTTGAGAAAAAAATTAGGACGTGATTTGTTTAGTTGTATTCATGTTTCGGATTTGAATTTATTATTCGAAATTCGGGGCGTGACAAATTGGCTAATGTCTATGTTGTTTATGTTTGTGTGCTTTAATTTGGCTTGTATTATGTTTGTGTGCTTTTAATTTGGCTTGTATTATGATTTTTATGTGCTATAATTTTTAATGTAAGGTATGTGCTTTAATAAATGTAATTTTCAAATACAACTTTTATTTCATAAAATTTATGCTTACATAAATGAAAAACCAGGAATAAGTACAATACAATTACACAACATGCATAATCACCTAATTATTCTCATCATGATCCTTATCCTCTCTAGGAATCCAATTTGTCAATTTGTGGTTGAAGGGTCATCATTACGGTGAGGGTTGGTGAAATCACTCATAGAGAAAGGTGAAAGGTGTGGTTGTATAGGATATCCACCGGGGTAAGGTGGTTACGGATAGCATCCACTGGGGTAAGGTGGTTGTGGAAATGCATCGGGGCAAGGAAGTTGTTGGAATGCACGGATAGTATCCACCCATAGAAAGTGGCATTTGCTTGCCAAGATCTTCTCTCTCTGCTATCTTATTTTGCTTTCTTGACTAATAACTTTTTTTAATTGGCGTCATCTGACTTGTATCCATCTCCATAATTCGCTATTCTCTCTTCCTCTTTCGCTTTTCCATCTCTTGTACTCGGAATACCTCTTTTCGCATATCCATTTGGAATTGGATACAAGCTTGTTGATTTTCCTCTTGGAGACTTCGAGCAAAGTCCTCATCGAGTTTTTTCTTGCCAGCGGTTGCCTCTTTTTGGTTGCTCGCTATACTCTCGACAGCGGTTGACAAAGGAATTTGATCATTCGCTGCCTTCTTTCCTTTTCGAATTGCTTCTTTCACAGCCTTCCTTCCTTAAGGTCTCACATTAGGATCTGCAGTTTTATCGGCAATTACCTCATCTGCATCCATGTCCAAGTTGATGGGAGAATTTTTAGCATTTGGTTGTGTGCGTCTGTAACTTCCTTCATTTGATGTTCCTTCGGATGTATGGCTAGGGATGTCTTTAAATTGTGCAAGGCCCTCTACAATAGGGTAACAACCAAAACTCTAAAAATTGTATCTTTTGGTCTTCCCTTTTCTTTTCATCCCAACATGCCACAATTTATGTGCTTCCTCTTGCTTATTATTTAAAAAAAGAATAAAAAAATTCAATTAGTACAAATGTAATAGGTCTAATTCGTTAATATTTTGTTATGGTTTCAAGTTATAGTTGGATTATTTGTTGAAAAGCTATTTATTTTTAATAGTAGAACTCACTCTTAAATTAAGGTGACCTGCAGACTTCACATCATAAAACATAGGCCATATATGAGCGACGTTAACAAGTTAAATAACTCAATTGTCGAAAAACTAACAAATTGGACCTAGTAGATCAAAATTGAAAGTGCAGGGGTGTTTTTGATGAAATTAGAAGTTCATGGACTGAATTAATTTTAGACCCAAACTATAGGATAGTAATCTGTATTTAGCCCTAAATAGAAATAACAAAGTATCTCACCGTTTTACAATAAAAATCAATTAGTACAAATAATCACCGTTATAATTACATCATTAATTATCAAGTAATTATTTTAATTGTTTAGTGGCATAGTCTCCCTTTCATAAGTGGAAGGTTGTGAGTTCGACTCACGAAAGACTAGTGTAGCATTTGAGTTATTTACCTGATTAAAAAAAATTAAATGATTTATCAATAAATGCATACCTCATCAACCGCATTCGAACCGCTCTTGTACCGATTACGAGCTTGTTTTAATGTAAAATGCCACTCAAAGAATTCAATCTTCAAAACTTTCCACCTTCCGGTCAAAAAGGAAGAAGATGAGCCCTTTCCACTCCAATTTGCGGCAAAGTGTTGCTACACGCCCCTCCATAACTCGTTTTTTTTTAATTTGTACCCAAAGCCGGATTTTGGCTTACAACTTTCCAAGACTTGCATAATTGAACATCTTCCTCATTCGTCCATCTCCTCCCGGATTTGGCATTTTCATCTTCACTTTGATTTCCCCCTTCTCCGACCACTGGATATGTGTTTCTCCCTTGTTCGACCATATTGGAAATAAAAAAAATTTGGAATATGAGAGCTATAGGAAGAGGAGGAAAAACAAAATTGGGTTACAATGAAATATAATTTTGTGGGTGTGAGAGGTAAAATAAATGGTCGGTATTTATAGAGAAATTTTTAGATTTTTTTAGAATTTTTTTTTGTTACCATTTGTTAACGTCACACAAATATACATACATATTAATTGCCTAGCCGTCAGATCTGCTCAAACAATTCAATCCAACGGTCCATATCATTTGATCGTTGGGTTCAAATTTCCAAACCAGCCAACGATACAAAGACACCTGCGCCCCTTCTGCCCTTTAATTTGTCGCTACGCGACAAAACCTCGTTGCAGCACGCGCCTCTGGATTTCAGTAGTACACGACACGCAACTCATCTCTACACTCCAGCTTCAGCGCGTCTCTCTCCTGACGTCGATCACTGACGTCAGCCATGATGGAGTATGGGTCGACGTGGCAAACGGTTACGCTGGATCAGGCTTTTCGTCATGGGCTTGCCCTTCTTCTTCGATTGGGTCAAGAAAATTGATACTTTAGGAGGTTAAGAAGAGATAGGTGGAAGCTCCATTTTGCTTCTCCATGGTCACCACCTCACCAAATCTAGGTGGAGGCCGATCAAGAAGCAACTAGTGGACTTGCTCTAAGCTGAGTATAGAATAATATTTATCTTAAGGTAAGGAATTATTTGCAGTAAGGTGTACAATTCTTGTTCAGACAACCAACAACTAAACTGCATATATATATATATATATATATAGCCCTTCTTGGCTGCGAATGTCCATTCCTAGGTTAAGAAACGAATTTCCAGTTTTGACACACTTTTGATCACATTTTCACATCTTAACCGTTCAGTTTTTAGATATATATATGAGTAGATCACTTTTGCAAATTTTCAGCCAAATTGATGATCGTTAACGCATCCAAAACTGTAATTTACCATTATAAACACGAACGGTTCCTATTTGACAGATTCGGTTCATTCGTGTAAATTGTAATTTTGGATGCCTTAACGATCATCAATTTGGCTCAAAATTTATAAAAATAATCTATACATTAGGGCCTAAAAATTGAATGGTTAAAATGTGAAAATATGATCGAAAAGTGGGTCAAATATGGAAATCCGTACCTTTTGCTTAGGTACGGATATCCGCACCTGAGCAAGGTTGTGTGTGTGTGTGTGTGTGTCTATATATATATATATATATGGGTTTTCTAATTGGTGCAATATGAGGCCCAGCCCCCTTTGTTTCATAAACGGTCCTGGCCTCTCATTTGTTTTTCTTTTTTTTTTTTAAAAAAAAAATCCCGACCTGAATCCTTTTAACTGGACCGGTTCGGTGCGGGTTTTCTAATTTGCACCCTCTTCCTATTCTATTTTGGGTTTTTTTTTTTCTCTAACAGTGTCCAGACATGTAAGGGACTTTTAAAATGATATCTGAACTTACAACGTTATCAATGTGATACTGTGAAGACCCGAAATTTCAGTTAAATATTTCGTAATTCAATATTTCTCAAATTATATGAATTATGAGTTGTGAGTGTGATTCGAATGTCGTTATTTGAGAAATTTGGTTTCGAATGATTTTAGTATCGAAATTTAACGTCATTTAGGGTTATTAAAATTGACATAACTTTACGTAAGGAATTTGAGGAAACTTCTTTCATGAAAGTCGTAGAGCTCGTCGATACGAGTTCATGCATATGTGGAACATAAGAATCGGAGTTTGTAGGAAGAAGTTATGACATTTACAAGTTTTCGATTTTGTATATATATAGGTTAACATTTTTGGAAAAATCTGAAAAATCAGAAAACCTAGAATTTTTCTCTCTCTCTCTCGCGCGGCACCGAACCGAAGGCAAAAAACAGAGTCAAACTTCTCCGGTCGAGTTCTTGCTCCTCCGGCTACCGTTTGACGCCAAACCACCTCCCACGGCTTCGCCTTGATCTTGCGCAGCTGCCAGAGGCAGCCTTGCGCCGTGGCACGGCTTGTAGCAGCGGCGGCAAGCTGGTTTTCCATTTTCGGCTGTTTTCAGTGCGAAGCGAATATCTCGAGTTCTAGACCACCAAATTACGAGTTCTTTATCTCGTTGAACTCGTATGGAGGAGTAGAACACGCAATAAAAAGGACAGCACCAGAAGTGGAGGTTTTCACGCTCGTCGGAGCGCATATCGGTTTCTGCAGTTTTTCCGGCCAAACCGGACTGTTTTTGGTAAGTTTCGGCCACTTGCACTCATTTTCTCACTTCGTGTTAGTTATGAAAGTTTCTCAAAATGATGAAACGAAGGGGATGAGCTTGGCCCCGACACAATTGGTGGTGGTCGGCGGTGGCTCTGCCCTAAACTCCGGCGGCCCTTTCCGGCCACCTCCGGGGGTGTAATGAGCAGTTTCTAGTATCATTTTATTATGTTGATAATTGTTGATAGTATAATTTTATTATGTTGTTAATATTTGATAAAAGTTGGTGATAAGCATGTTGATTTTGTGAGTTGAATAGAAGGTAGAGAAACGTAGGATTCCGAGGATCGAATGGTCCAAGGATCTTTGGTTAATGATAACCGGAGTGTATGTGTTCTGAGGACAGGGAGGTCCAAAGTTCGACCGTTAAATAATAACGGGGATATATTGTTCTGAGGACATGAAATGGTCCAAAGTTCGCGAGTTACTGAGTAACCTGGAGGTGCCGTTACTTGACCCTGGGCCAAGGTGTCAGAGGTAACGAGGCAGTTAGAGCTCTAACGTGGGTGCCAAAGTGGCGATAGTTGTGATTAGGTGCCAAAGTGGCGAGAGTTGTGATTTGGTGATTGTGGAAATGTGTTCCATGTTGTTTCATGTGTGTTGGATTGATGTTGCTTGTGGTTGTTGAGATTGTTGGATGTTTACTTGAGATAAATGAGTTGTGGTCTAATAAATCAACCGTTCATTCTTATTTACTCACACGAGCTTTCAGAAAGCTTACCTGGTTTTGTGTTGTTGCAATCCCGGTACACTATTCAAATGGTGTAGCGGATAATCCTGCAGGTCAGGATAATCAGGGTGGTGAGCGAGCTGCGTAGGACAGCAGGGTTGAGACCAGCACTTGGTCTATTTTGGTGTGTTTTTGTAGACTCTTGTGAGCAGAACATTTTATTTATGTTAGTATTGTAATAATTGACTCGAGAGATAGTTTGCTACGAGGTTTTTGTTATGGTTTTATGAGATATTGGTTTTGAGAAAAAATTTAGGACGTGATTTGTTTAGTTGTATTCATGTTTCGGATTTGAATTTATTATTCGAAATTCGGGGCGTGACAGATACCTACACTTATTTTTTCTTGTCAACGTAGTACTTCCGGCAATTTTCTGTAACGGTGCTGTTAATCCGAGCACGTGTGACGCATGTGAGGCACTAAATGATAGCAAAAAGACTAATTTACCTAATTATAGGGCTTTTAACTATTTTTTTATAAAAATTTACCTTTTTTTGCCTTTTTTTTTTTATTAAAACTCACTCACATATCGTACTCCGATTTCTCATTCTCCAAGTTCAAAAACTTATCCACCCACTCTGCTCCTTCGTTCCAGCGCCACTAACATAGAGGTGGGAGAAATGGACTCTCCTTAATCATTCAGTGAGTCGGAAATTTAGATGGTCAGCACGGGAACCTCCCTGGTCCTCACTTCTTTGCTTCTACTCTTCCTCGCCACAGTGAACGAACTCAACCCTCGAACTCGCAATGGCGATGGCGACTTCGGGTTTGGGTTGGCGACGGGCCTCGAACTCAACCCGCACTGTAGCTTCAACTTTTATCTTTGATTTTTTTTTTAAGTGTATTAAGATAATTTTGCCCTTGAAAATCAAGTCATATGCACGGCATGTGTTTCATTTTAATGGCACCGTTACGGAAAATGGATGGAAACACTACGTTGATAAGAAAAAATAAGTGCATGTATCACATTGATAACATTGTAAATTCATGTATCATTTTAAACATCCTCGAAGTGTCCATACACTGTCGGAGAAAAAAAAAACTTGTACTAATGGCACGTTTACTTACTTGGAATGGAAAATAATCATGAATTGAAGACAATTGAAATGGGAGAAGAAATAAATCGGTATTGATTCCGGAGGAGTTGATTCCTAAACTCATCTCCCCCTTCGTAATCAAATTCCTGAGTATTCAGGAATCGATTCATTATAAGGAGGTGGTACCTATACCTATTCCAATTCTTTTATGTGTTAGTAAACGCATAAATACTTTTACCCTGAAACATTCTGATTCCTTTACGTGTAGTAAACGTAGGAATAGTTTTATCTCGTAATCATTCCCTCCAATTCCAAATAAGTAAACGTGCCCTAAACAGAAAATTATTGTGAATTAGACAAAAGAAAAGATAATATAATGTTAATGTCCAAAAAAGTTTCCCGCCAAGTTTGATCGAACCCAAGATCAACTTGTTACCAGTTGGAACCATACCATACCCACTTCTCTACATTAGCAATACAACTGATCTAAACTGCAACATATATATATAACCTTGCTCAGGTGTGGATATCCGTACCTAAGCAAAAAGTTAAGGATTTCTATATTTGATCCAATTTCTGATCACATTTTTCACATTCTAACCGTTCAATTTTTAAGTCCTAATGTATGGATCACTTTGCAAAATTTCAGCCAATTTGGTAATCGTTAAGACATCCAAAATTGCAATTAACATGAACGAATCGAATCTGTAGAACCGGAAACGTTCGTGTACATTGTTGTAAATTGTAGATCACCAAATTAGCTGAAATTTTGCAGAGGTTATCTACACATTAGAACCTAAAAACTGAACAGTTAAGATGTAAAAATGTGAACGGAAAGTAGGTTAAATATGGAAATCCGTACCTAAGAAAGACTGTGGACGTCCGTAGTGGAGAAGCTTTGTACGTACGTACGTACGTACATACAGATATACATACATACATACATACATACACACACACATACATAAATATCCTTTTCACCGCGTGCTTTAGAAAAGAAAAAAAGACAAGTGGGTCCCAACATTGTTAAGCCAATCGTGTTTATGTATAGAATTGAAAGCCAAGCACAAAAATTGTACATTTCGTTCCTCATATCAACGCATATCTAATTCCTTAACCATTGTCAAACCGTAACCATTGTCGTCAAGACTTCTGACGGCCGTCTCTTCCAACAAGTGAACATACCGCCCCTTCCAACAAGCCGCCAAAAAACAAAGACTTACCAACGACCACGAATAAAATCCAATACGGTTGGAAACCGGGGATCAAGTAACACAAGATCTACACCCCGAGCTGCTGCTATAAGTTGAATCAATTCTGATAAAAAAAAAGTAAATCAAGAAGTTGATCCGAATGCCAAGCAAGAAGTCGGCCAAAAGGACTCCAACTCCCACCCAATTCTCAACTTTAACCGATAAAGATCCCCACTCTCCTCTAGAAGCCTAACAAGCCGCAGCCCTCACCCACCAAAGAGAAACCCATCAACGCTTACACCTACACCGGACACGACATGCAGATCCGCAATCTAGGCTAGAGACCCTTCAACATTTAGGTTGTAAATGTAGCTTATCTCTCTCTTTATCTTAGCTTAGTTGCTAAGCTATGGAAGCAAACTAAATGAAACTACACAACGCGTAAGCCGAATAAAAAATATTCCTTTGATTCAAGCTAAAATATGGAAGCGGGACAATTAAAGTTACAAATGAATGAAGGAATTTAGTACTGGCTGAGTTCCCCAGCACAATTCTATTCAGTAATTGAGAAGTTGAAGTACTACCAGTCTACGCAAGAGTCAAATTTTCAGAGGCTTAGCCTTGCATATGTGGCCCATACTATTAACAAGATCTTTGTGGGTGCATACAGGGAACATGTTAATGTTCTTGAGCATTTTCAACCTCCACAGTACATATGGGAAACTGAGCTGATCATAAGACATGAAACAAACCACCTCGTTGAACCAGAGGCACATAAACATATTTGTCAACGGGGTATGCTCCCTAACGATAACAGATGCTTCGGCAAGAGTTGCACAACACAGGTCAACGATGCAGGGATTGAGCATAGGAATAAAACAACAAGGGCGCAGGCTTCTAGATCATATAGTTTTGGAGGTTTTTTGTTCTCCATGTCTGTGCCTAACATTGATGTTTCTACTTATATGGTTGCGGGGGCCCTTCATTTTTTAAACAAGCTTTTTCTACTCTTTCGTTTTTTACATGAGGGTAGTTATTCTCATTTCTTAAGTGTCAGCTATTGGAAAGGGCTTATAAGAACACAATTAGAGATGAGAACTGATAAACAAAACTTGAATAAATAGGAAGTTTTTCCTTTTTCCCCTCAAAATTACATTAATATCCAAAACCCGGTAGCAAATACTCTTTATTTATCCAAAACCAAGGTAAACTAAACTGCTGCAACTTCAAAAACAATGCAGGCAGTAGAGATGCATAATAACTTCACAATCTTTCCAATCATGAAGCATCATGGATGTCCACATGTCAATCGAGAGAACATGTTAGAACAAGTAATAGAAAAAGAAACATACCTTTCTTTCCATTGAACCTCTTGTCTTCTGGCAATCCATGATGATGGTACAAGAGCCAATTGTACCTCAACTTCTTCCAGTTTGGCCTTGTTTTTCTTGACAACGGCCTTTGCCTCATCATAAACACTACTGCGAGCTCCATGTTCTGAGATCGCAAGTACTGAATTGGTACGGCAAAGAAGGGCTTCAAGAACACCTAAAGGGTCCCTCCTAATTTGGGACTTCGAATATACCCAAATATTCACACCCATATGTATGATTTCAACCAACACTTGAAATTGAACACTTGAATATCTGATATTCAGATTAAACTGATTGTATGGAATATTGTCAGCCTGTCATCTGCTCAACATTCTTCTGAATAAATTAACATATTGTTAGTCGCGTCCAAATTTCAAATTCCTCTCTAAAAGTGATGTCATGTGTTGAGTTGGAGCCGACATAGGACCCCACTTTCAGCTTTTTAACCCTTCAAGAAGCCTAAATTTCCAAACTAACCTTTGGGCTAAATTTCAAAAAAAAAAAAAATTAATTAAAAAGAACAGTCTCCTAAATCAAAACGAGTGGTGGAGGAGAAAGAGAATTCCATATATACATTCTCTCTCTCTCTCTCTCTCTCTCTCTCTCTCTCTCTCATAGAAAAACCTAGAAGCAAAAGTGTGAAGATCTCTCCTCCTCTTCCAATTCCAATCCCAACCAGTCTTCATCTTCAATTTCCGGCAACGGGCAGTTCAAGGTTCATTTTCTCTTTCATTCCTCCTCTGAAAATCGCCTCTACAACATCAATAAAGTCTTGCTTCGTCCAAAAAGCGTCGATCCATTTGATGTGATCTGCAGTTTCGGAATCACCTCCACAACATCAAGAACCACCTCTTGCTTCTTCGTTAGTGTCGTTAATAGGTAACTCATAATTCTTCAATCTGAGCGTGAGAACAAAATAACGCAGTGGCAGACTATCCTTCCTCGGCGACTCACACATCTGAAACAGCGGCATCAACTTCACCCGCAATTAACTGAAATTACACAAATCGTACGCCAAATAAGGGCTGAATAATCCTGGTTGAGCGGTGGCACCCTTACGCTTAGGCTTTTTAATTGCAATAGTACCTTCACTATTAGGGGTTTAGCCACTAATACCCGTGGTATGATAATTTTGGGCTTAATACTTCCCTATGTTGACAATGATATGTACGCTTACGTAAATGTATATCAAGTCACCTTACTTTGTTTTAAAAAAAAATGTTACATAATTTTTTTTTTTGGCAAAATGTGGCTCAATGGTTTTATCAGTGAGTAATCCAAGACTCTTTTTTTTTGTTGACTATTTAATATATATATATATATAACTTTTTTTATGTTACCTTAATAACATTTATAAATATTAGTTAAGGTAGTTTTATTCAATTAAGTATTTCTCTAAATCTCCCAAAATTCATTGTTGTTTAACAAAGAAAATATATATTGAATAAAATAAAGCTCGCTAAATCAATCACAAAATAATAAAGGGATAAGTTGTATACGGATAAAAAAAGATTAACATATTTAGAAAATTATTAGGGCTTGTTTAGGCATGCTTAAAGGGTCGGGCCAGGCGGACTTGAAATGCGCTTAGGGTCTAACTGCCAAACCCTTATTGAGCTATATTGTTACGAATCAGATTTGAAATCCACTTAAATTTTGTATAAAACTAGGGATGTCTAGGATTCTGTTAACGTATTATGCTAAAATTTGAACCTAGTTTTTAACTCTCTCATGAACTTCACTTAATAAGTGATGTAGTGTTGCTTAAGCGGGAATAAAAATCGCCTTCAACTACGGAGAAGTCTCTAGAAGAACAATCTCAAAAAAAAAAATCATGGAAAATTGCCGCAGAAGAAATCTTTTGTACTCCAGTCTGACTTATTCAATGTAGCAGACTCTAAGAATATAGGAGTCACTTAGGGACATCAAACAACGGTTTAGGAGAATGTGGATGTTAACGTGAGTGACCGAGGGGTCTAGTTAACTTTAGAGAGAGAAAAGTTAGTGTTAGCTTGAACACAAGAAGTATAGTGGTTCACCTCCAGCCAAGTCGAGAGACGAGGTCCACTTGCAATGTTTAACTATGTGTGTTGGGCCTTATGGCTCAAGAAGATTACAAAGTGTGTAATGGAGTGGATCTCTAAGTGGGAGGAGGGGTCCCTTTTATAGGTAAGTGAGCCCCTCTTCTTTACATTTTCTTCTATGTGGGACTAAGAGTCCTTATGCTAGTATAGAAAGCATATTGTGGAGGCATATTCGCAAGGCCGAGAAGGTTGCTTCCTGGCAAGATCTTGACAGCTTCTGACTACCATGGGGTAGGTTGTATGTAGGGCTACGACATGTATGTTATGGTTGGGCCCCACCATGTCTTCTGGGCCCCCCTAAGAGGGCATTACTTATGCTTGGTGAGATAGCAAATTAGTCATGCTAGTGAGAGGTATCTACAGTGGAAGTGCCATTCCTCCCACTATCACCATGAAGTGAGGGTGAAGAAACATGGAGTAAGGGCTAACTCTAAGCCTAGTGATCGGAGGACAACAATGTTATTAATTATTTGTCCAGTTTTTATTATTATTATTCTCTTATCAAATAGGGACTGACTTAAGCGTCAGAGTGTTTTTGTTATGCAGGTCCTCTTTAACCTCTTTAATTATATGTTTGCGCTTCTCAAGAATTCAATGGAAAGAAGATTTTTTGTTGATGGATCTCTGTTTAGAGATTTTGTGCATCAAAACAGCATGTAGCTATTAGCCAAATAGTCACCCTCAAGTATAGGGGGTACAAGTAATAATATAGGAATTTAAGAAAGGCTCTCAAACCCATGAGGATTAGATTTCTTTCACTAGCTAGGGTTCACCTAAGAAGAGAGCTAGAATATGCAAGTGTACAATCACAGACCTAAATTCACAAGAAAATCTAGGCTCATGGTAAGTATGTACGTGCAAGATGAAGTAGTAATTTGTTTTTGGTTTTTGAATATAGTTTTGAATTGAAAACAACTAGAGGCTTAAATGTAAACAAAGTTACTCTAAACTAAACTAGTGATTAAATGGATGAAAATTAGTATTAGATTGTCTACCACCAACCTCCCTTGCAAGTATTGATACATTTCAATATGAATGATTCTAAATTAATTAACCAATTTCTCTCCTTGCATCATCCCTCTCGAGTATGACAAGGGACGTACATGCTCCTTTTATGATATCAAGTAGCCCCTCTAGGTGTAGTACATAACTACTTAAATCATGCATTTCAATCTGGTTAGATATCTAGTGCATTACCCTAAGTGCATAAAGTTTGGAGATGAAGAAACCGTACAAACCAACCATGCTTATCTCTAAGTGATTATAATTCACAATCCCTCCATGCACACATAGTGTACTTTCATACTTTAACATTCAAAATTTACCAAGCTCTAAATATTATACCATGAAATGGAAAATACACAGACTCAAAGTGGTAAAGTTTAAGCATATGCATTCAACTCTTGAACTAGCTAGCATGTAGGCCTGTTAGAGAAAATTGCATCACGTCATATTATAACATCAATCCATACAAGATTTTCTATGGCTTTCAACCCTAGCCCCAACAAAATAACTATTCACTTGTATCCATACAAATTAACACCAAATCTAATATATATCAAGGAAAATTAAGGAGTTTAAGGGAAAAGCGAACTAGTTGAAGCTTGATAAATTGATGGCTAGCTCCTCCATAGTTTTCCTCATTCAATGCTCCTTGAATCCTCTTTGATGGTGGAATAGATAGATAATGGACTTTTTATTGATGATGAATGAAATGGAGATGAAGATATGGTGCTCGTTTGGCTAATTTTGAGTGGTAGTGATGGAGTAGTGGTGGTGATGGAGTTTATGGTGGTGGAAGATGGTAGCTGTGGTGGTGGTGATGGAGGAGATGGAGTAGATTGGGTATTATGGGTTTGGATTTTGAGAGATGGAGATGGAGAGAGAAAGAATATGTAATGGGATGGTATGAGTGATGGTCTTGCTTGTAGGGAGATGATGTCCTTAAATACGAAAAGAGAGAGACGTGAAAATGGGAGATGAAGCAAAAGGGAGCAGCTAGCTTCTTGTAAGAGGCAAAGAGGAAGAGTATTTGAGTGGTAATAAATCCCAAAATTACGGGAAAAATGTAAGAAGAGATGGTGTAGATTAGGGTAGGTAATGATAGAGAAAATATGGTGATTACACCCTAAAACATGGCAAATATTTCTCACTATCTACACCACGACAACAAATTATCATGTAAATTACTTTTACTTATTTTATAATTACCATATCTTTTATCAAAAGAAAATCACATTACGGAGAAGTAAAGTGGAGAGTAGTAAACATGCTACCATGCTTACCGTGTTATTGCAACAAATATCAAGGACCTAAATTTGGAGCTATTTTCGCATAGTTGTAGCTTTGCTTTAGATAATTAGGTTCTCATCTAATCAATTGCATGTTTGCATTATTGTTCAAGGTGTAAGATCTCCTCTCTGTAGAGAGTTCAGTCTCCACTGTGAAAAAGAACATGGATCTCTAAATGAAAATTGTGATTAATTGATGAATGTATGTGGGAATATTAAAGGTCATATATTATCTCTACAGCATGTCCAATCTATCTGATGTATACAATTTGATGAATTTTGCAGAAATTGGTCTCCATTGATGGTACTAGTTTGATATGAACACTTCGCTTTTAGGATAAATATAAGGAGATATTAAGACGAGATCTCAGGACCTTGATACATTTTGGCTTTATAGATTAGCATATAAGTATAGAGTTTTATTGCTCCGCAAAAACAGAGGCGTTCTCGAGTTTGGAAAACACAGGTTTAGTTTATTTGCTTGTCCGGCAGGGCCTCCACATCGATGGCAACCTCTGGTCTCGCTGACGTGCTGAATATGCGGCCAGACAAGCGTGGTTGCTGTTGTGGTTGGACGATGGTTAGCGATAGGGACTGTGGCAAGAAATTCTCTCTCATCTTATGATGGCGACGATGGTGGTTTCATGGTTCATGTTTGTATGGTCAGCCACAAGTGAGGCAGTGGGTGGTCAATCTGGGTTGTAGCAATGGGGTTTGATCACGCGGAAGTCTGGTTTGCGGAGGGTTGCTATTCGGTGGTTAGGGAAGTAAGGTTTGGTTTGTTCGATTGAAAATGCACCGTCAAAGCGGATCTGGTTGGGTTGGGATTGGCGTCACTCAACGGGTCACTAGAATCTGGGTTGATTTTGCATGGGGAAATCAGGTTTGGAGTGGATTAGTAAAGTGGCTGGCGAGTATATGGTTTTGAGGTCAACTTTTGGGTGATTTCAGCTACAAATATGAAAATTTCAGAAAAAAGGTACTGCACTATTTGGTTTATAATTATATGTACTATCTGTTTTGGAAAGATCTTATCCTAAAAGAAATTATAAGAATTAGGCCTCATCTTGGGCCGGGTTAGGGTCAGTCCTACTCTGAATTTTAGAGTTTAGGGTAGGGTCAGGTCAGGCTTTGATAAAGTCAATAAAATTTAAGGCCGGACAGGACCGGGCCGGAGCTTCAATACGTAAGTTCTTACCCGCCCTTAAGACCTATTCCGCAAGGACCGAAAGAGCCGAGCCGGGCTAGTCCTTTTCAAATAGGACCAGGCGGGGCCGGGCCTTTGTTTAACATTCTTAACTCACATAAAACACTAACTACATAAACTCAAACAGTCAAACTGATACATAAACTCAAGCAGTGCTTGACCCTAAAACAAAAGAAACCCAAACCAAATTCCCAACCAAAATTTCCACAATTCCTCCAAGAACCAATCCCTCAATGGCGGTAATGAACACCTTCTACATCTCCTATGGATCCCCAACCTTAAGTATTCACGAGACCATTCCCGCCGGACAGTTCCTCCGATCCTGGAAGCAAAACGGGTTCCCCCAGAAACCCAACTCCATCCTTGTCTTCTTCGGCCACTGGGAAACCTCCGTCCCCACCATCAACTCCATCGCCGGCCCACACGACACCATCTACGACTTCTACGGCTTCCCTAAACCCATGTACAAGCTCAAGTATCCCGCCCCCGGTTCGCCGCAACTCACCTCCCTAGTCAAGGACCTCCTCTTCACCGGGTTCCCCCGCGTCAATGTGGACACCAAGCGCGGGTCCCGCTCATGTTCATGTACCCGGAGGCAGATATTCCGGTGTGCCAGTTGTCCGTGCAGACTAACAGGTTTGGTGGATTAGAGTTTTAGAGGCGATTGGGAAAGTTGAATAGAGAAGAAGAGAGGGTCAAACCGGGAAGATCTGTACGAGTGCAAGTGCGAGTTCTCTCTTCAAATGGCTACCGCCTCCTGCTACTAAGCCAAGTCACTCAGAACTGAGTTTAGGTCGACCCTTTGATGATAGGTATTTCACTTTGGATTTGGACTTGGACTCGGGCCAGGCAAAATAGGCCTCATGCAGTCAAACATTAATTGGGTCATTGGGTTTAGGAGAGATTGACAGAATCACAGAAGCATTTATTTTCATTTATGTAATTTATGTATTATGTAATAGAAAATAACAAAAATATAATATTAATTTTTAGGGTTGGGTTAGGGCCCGACTTTTAGGGTTGGGCCGGACCTAACCTTTACGGACTCAATCGGGCCGGATCGTAGAGTAGGTCCGGATTTTATTTGTATGACTCATACCCTATTCTATTTTAGAAAGGATCAGGACGGCCCGCCCTAATGGAATGGCCAGATCGGGCGGGTTTAGAGCGGGCTTTGGACCCAAGGGCTGGCCTAATAAGAATCATGTTTTATTGACCGTCTCCTAAAAGCATAATTATCATGCTTATAATGTGAAGACCCGAAATTTCAGTTAAATATTTTGTAATTCAATATTTCTCAAATTATATGAATTATGAGTTGTGAGTGTGATTCAAATGTCGTTATTTGAGAAATTTGGTTTCGACTGATTTTAGTATCGAAATTTAACGTTATTTAGGGTTATTAAAATTGACTTATTTATACGTAAGGAATTTGAAGAAACTTCATTCATGAAAATCGTAGAGCTCGTCGATACAAGTTCGTGCATATGTGGAACGCGACAATCGGAGTTCGTATGAGAAAGTTATCGCATTTGGAAAAGTTTCCATTTCGGGTATATATAGGCTACTATTTCCGGAAATATCTGAAAATAGCATAATTATCCAAAAAAGAAAACCACGGGTTACTGTTCATCTTCTCTCTCTCTTCCTCCGTCGGCCGAAAACAAAGCAATTCTTTTGCCGGCCTTTTCTCACAGCTCCGGCCACTGTTTGAGGTGAAACGAAGCCCAGATCGACTCTACTCCTTCCTGTGAGTCGACTGGTGGTCACGGTTTCCCCTCTCGTGGGCTACACGACGGTGGAACTCAAAAATCAATCCGAACCCTAAAACGAACCAGCGGCGATTTCTCCTAGTTCCGGCCACGAAAACTTGAGTTCTTTATCTTGTTGAACTCGTATTAAGGAGTAGAACACGCAGCTAAAAGACCCAGACCGGAAGTGAAGCTTTTGACGTCGAACGGAGCAACTATCGGAAAATTTTGGTTTTCCGGTGAACAGGACTATTTTTAGGTATTTTCGACCACTTCCACCCGTTTCCTCACTTCGTGTTAGTTATGAAAGTTGCTCAAAATGATGAAACGAAGAGGATAAGCTCAGCCCCGACACCATTGACGGTGGTCGGTGGCGGCTCTGCCCTAAACTCTGGCGGCCCTTTCCGGCCACCTCCGGGGGTACCATGAGTAGTTTCTGTTCATTTTTAGATTCTACATGTCGATACGATCATTTTGATATATAGCATGTGAATCTTGGATATCGTATGAATTAGTTATGAATTTTACGATTTCGATTGATTTCGATCGCTCGATTTGTGATCTATGAAGTTTGAACCGTCCGATAGAATTCTAGTTTTGATATAATGATCGTAGGACTGTCCCGATGACCTTGTGTGGTCACGGGTGAAGATCCGACCGTTGGATCTTCATATAAGTGTGTTTTTGAAATTATACGCTAAGTTAATTATCGTTTCGATTAGGTGTTTGACGGATTTGTTAACGGACGATTGTGAATCATATTTTGGGCTGTAAGAAGAGGCAGTGGGAGTTTAGAGGTTATAAGAAATGAGAAAATGGTTCATTTACGAACCGAATTTCCTTAATTGCCTAATTTATTTGTTATGTGTGAGAAAATGGTTTTAAGAAATGAGTTTTAAAGTATATTAAAAATGAATTTCTTGATTTTGCATCGTGTGAACTATAGTTGGTATTAGTGATCATTCATGTGTGGATGGTTACATATATATATATATATATATATATATTTACGTGATTATATATTGAATGGTGTGACATTGAGGTGTGGAGTTGTGATACTATGTTGTTGATAAATGTTGATAATATGATTTTATTATGTTGTTAATATTTGCTAAATGTTGGTGATAAGCATGTTGATTTTGTGAGTTGAATAGAAGGTAGAGAAACGTAGGATTCCGAGGATCGAATGGTCCAAGGATCTTTGGTTAATGATAACCGGAGTGTATGTGTTCTGAGGACAGGGAGGTCCAAAGTTCTACCGTTAAATAATAACGTTGATATATTGTTCTGAGGACATGAAATGGTCCAAAGTTCGCGGGTTACTGAGTAACCTGGAGGTGCCGTTACTTGACCCTGGGCCAAGGTGTCAGAGGTAACGAGGCAGTTAGAGCTCTAACGTGGGGCCAAAGTGCCGATAGTTATGATTAGGTGCCAAAGTGGCGAGAGTTGTGATTTGGTGATTATGGAAATGTGTTCCATGTTGTTTCATGTGTGTTGGATTGATGTTTCTTGTGATTGTTGAGATTGTTGGATGTTTACTTGAGATAAATGAGTTGTGGTTTAATAAATCAACCGTTCATTCTTATTTACTCACACGAGCTTTCAGAAAGCTTACCGGGTTTTGTGTTGTTGCAATCCCGGTACACTATTCAAATGATGTAGCGGATAATCCTACAGGTCAGGATAATCAGGGTGGTGACCGAGTTGCGTAGGGTAGCAGGGTTGAGACCAGCACTTGGTCTATTTTGGTGTGTTTTGTAGACTCTTTTGAGCATAACTTTGTATTTATGTTAGTATTTTAATAATTGACTCGAGAGATAGTTTGCTACGAGGTTTGTATTATGGTTTGTGAGATGTTGGGGTTTTGAGAAAAAAAATGCAGGACGTTATTTGTTTAGTTATATTCATGTTTCAGATTTGAATTTATAATTCGAATTCGGGGCTTCACAGTTTGGTATCAGAGCGTAAGGTACATATTTAGTGATAAGTTAATACCTTCCGAGTGATGGCCCGTTTGCAGCGGATCCCCATCGAGTGCTCTTCAGTATTAACAATGTCATTGGGTATGTGGGAGTGTTGGGAGTTGTCTAGAACGTTCGGACGTAACAGGAGTTGAATTAACCTCTTTGTGTTAGTAGCTTGGTTAATATAGACTTGTATTTACTTATGCTTTGATTTAAGTGTTATACATGTATTAACCAGGTATGCTATAGTCCTTAGGTAATGGATATTGTGGGAGGCAGAGGTAGGGGTCGAGGTAGACCCAGAGGTAGAGGTAGAGGCCGAGGTAGGGGTGAGATTCCACATGTAGGAGTACATGAGGAAGAGGTGGAGGCACCTTTTGTGGAGCAGCCTGTTCCACCTGAGGTTGTGGTTAATGATCCCGCTCGCCTGTTAGTGTTGGCGAGGGACATTAATCGGTTGGGAGCAACTAAATTTGCAGGAGGCACAGACTATATGGTGGCTGATCAATGGATCGAGGATTTGCAGACCTATTTTGAGTTGATTGTCTGTGATGAGATCGAGAAGAGGAAGCTAGCCACTTTCATGCTCAAAGATGGGGCTAGGGTGTGGTGGTATTGCACTCAGATGACTATTGATGTTTCTACCATGACTTGGGATGGATTGGTGAGGATCTTTAGAGAGAAATACTTCCCAGCATCGGTGAAGCAACAGCTGGAGAGGAAATTTCTCTCACTTACTCAAGGAAAGATGAATGTGAGAGAATATGAGGCAGAGTTCTCTAGGCTATATCGGTTTTGTGAAACCATTAGATGCTGAAGACTTGGCTAAGAAGTTTCAGCGGGGGTTGAATGCCTCTATTGAGCGAGATGTGGCCATTATGGAGCTGAAGACAAAGGAGCAGATTTTAGCTAAAGCCCTGATCATTGAGCAGCAGAATCTGATCCACAAGGAGAAGCAGACAGTTGAGAGAGATTCTCAGGGACAAGGGAAGGCAGTTGTAGGGAGTAGTGGGTCCAGAGATTATAGAGGTGGGCTCTGGAAGAGACAGCGTCCTTATTTTCATCATCAGGCTCCTGCAAGGATAGCAGCAGCACCTGTCCCTATTCAGGCACCACCTGTCAGGCAAGTAGCACCAGCAGCCCCTATGAGGTGTTATAGCTGTAATGAGTTGGGTCATCTTGCTAGGACTTGCCCTAAACTCAAGCCTAGAGCATGTTTTCGATGCGGACAGACTGGACATATTGCCAGGGACTGTACTCAACCTCAGATTGCAGGACAGGGTAACCAGCAGAGAAGCTTACCTCCAGCACCAGCCAGAGTATTTGCCATCGGCCAGAGAGGCACCGGGGTGGAAGGTACCTTATCCGTTTATAACTAGTACCTTATCCGTTTATAACTATCTTGCTAGAGTACTGTTTGATACGGGTGCTTCCCAATCGTTCATATCTAGTTCTGTGGTAGATGTTTTGGGTTTGACTGCTATACCGCTTACTAGACCTTTGTGTGTTACATCGCCTCTTTGCGTAACTCTTGAGCTTAGCATGTTTTGTGATGATTGCCCTATTGCAATTTGTGGCAGAGAGTTCACTACATCTTTGATTGTGATTCCGGATCACACGTATGATGTGATTTTAGGTTTGGATTGGTTGAGTCCGAACTATGCAGTGATTGATTGTTTTAGAATGATTGTGTCTTTTCATGCCCCTGGGCAACCAGTGTTTCATTATCGATGCCTGAGATCTGACGTTGCCATGAGGGCAGGGATCTTGGCACACATAGAATCAGTGAATAGCACTTCAGAAATTGCAGGGATTCCGGTAGTGGCAGAGTATGCTGATGTGTTCCAGGAGATACCAGGATTTCCTCCAAAAAGGGTAATGGATTTCTCCATTGATGTGATACCAGGTACTGCACCGGTGTCGAGAGCACCTTATCGGATGGCTCCAGCTGAACTTCAGGAGTTGAAGGTTTAGATTGAAGGATTACTTGCACAAGGGTTCATACAGGCTAGTGTATCTCCTTGGGGCGCACCAGTATTATTCGTGAAGAAGAAGGATAATTCACTTCGGTTATGTGTGGATTATCGACAGCTGAACAAGGTGACCATCAAGAATAGGTACCCCTTGCCTAAGATTGATGACTTGTTCGATCAGCTTAGGGAGGCTACGGTGTTTTCCAAAATTGATTTGAGATCTGGATATCACCAGTTGAGGGTGAAGGATGAAGATATTTCTAAGACGGCATTTAGGACCAGGTATGGGCATTATGAATTTCTTGTCATGCCTTCTGGTCTAACTAATGCACCTGCAGCATTCATGGACTTGATGAACCGCACATTCAGTCCTTACTTAAATAAGTGTGTGGTGGTGTTCGTTGATGACATCTTGATATATTCAAAGTCGTCTGACGAGCATGTGAAGCATTTGAGGATTGTGCTGCAAATTTTGAGAAGAGAAAAGTTATATGCAAAGTTTGAGAAGTGCGAGTTTTGGCAAAAGGAGATCAAGTTCGTTGGTCATGTAGTTTCGAAGGATGGAGTTTCTGTGGATCCTTCGAAGGTTGAAGCAGTGATGGGTTGGAGTCGCCCCACTACAATTACAGAGATCCGAAGTTTCCTTGGTTTGGCAGGATACTACAGGCGATTCATTGAGGGGTTTTCTAGTATTGCTTCAGCTTTGACCAAGTTAACAAGGAATGATACTCAGTTTGTGTGGACAGATGAATGTGAGAAGGCCTTTAGTGAGCTGAAGACTAGATTGACAACAGCTCCAGTGTTGACTGTCCCATCTTGTGGCGGTGGGTTAGTTATCTACAGTGATGCATCTCATCAGGGTTTGGGTTGTCTGTTGATGCAGAATGGGGGTGTAGTAGCATATGGTTCTAGACAGTTGAAGGTGCATAAGCGGAACCACCCCACTTATGATCTAGAGCTGGCTGCAGTGGTGTTTGCCTTGAAGATTTGGAGGCATTATCTTTATGGTGAGAAGTTCGAACTCTTTTCTGATCATAAGAGTTTGAAGTATCTATTCTCCCAGAAGGAGTTGAACATGAGGTAGAGAAGATGGATGAAGCTCATCAAAGACTATGATTTCACCTTGGAGTATCATCCCGGAAAGGCCAATGTAGTGGCAGATGCTTTGAGCAGGAAACCCCGAGGGATCATAGCATCACTTATGGTTCAAGAGTGGCGTATGTTAGAGACTATATCTGAGTTTGACCTTATACCCACAGGAGAAGGACAGGGAATCTTTCTCGGTAGTATCACTTTACAGCCGACCTTGATTTCCAGGATCATTCAAAGTCAGACACATGATGAGTTCGCTCAAATGGTGATTTCGGAGATTATCCTTGATGCCAACGAGGAAGGTCCATCAGAGTGGACAGTTGGAACTGATGGTGGATTGAGATTTCGATTGAAATTGTATATCCCGGGCCGTGATAACCTCAAGGAGGAGGTACTGCGGGAAGCACATCGATCTCGATATACGGTACACCCAGGGAGTACCAAGATGTATATGGACCTATGAAGACAGTTTTGGTGGATAGGGATGAAGAGGGATGTGGCTGAGTATGTATCCAGGTGCCTTACATGTCAGCAAGTGAAGGCAGAGCATCAGAGGCCTGCGGGAATGTTGAAACCTTTGCCGATTCCAGTATGGAAATGGGAAGAGATCTCCATGGACTTTGTGACTAGATTGCCTAGGTCCAGACAAAGTTATGATTCTATTTGGGTGATTGTTGATCGATTGACAAAGTCAGCACACTTTCTTCCTGTGGCAAAGACTTACTTAGGTGATGCTTTGTGTAAGTTGTATCTTAATGAGATTGTGAGGCTTCATGGTGTGCCTGTATCGATTGTCTCTGATCGGGATGCTCGTTTCACTTCAGAATTTTGGTGTAGATTCCATAAGGCTTTCGGCACATCTTTGGCTATAAGCACTGCATTTCATCCACAGACTGATGGGCAGACAGAGAGGGTGAACCAGGTGATGGAGGATATGCTTAGAGCATGTGTTTTGGACTTCAAGGGAAGTTGGGCGGATCATCTACCATTAGTAGAATTTGCCTACAACAACAGCTATCACTCTAGTATCGGCATGGCCCCATATGAGGCACTTTATGACAGGCCATGTAGGACTCCTATCTGTTGGGCGGATGTTGGAGAGAAACAGCTTTTGGGTCCTGCGCTTGTTCGAGAGACTACAGAGAAGGTTACTGCTATCCGAGACAGGATCCGTACTGTACAAAGTAGATAGAAGAGTTATGCCGACCTTAGAAGGAGACCGTTGGACTTTGAGGTGGGTGAGATTTGGCAGGAAGGGGAAATTGGCACCGAGATACGTTGGACCCTTTGAGATTTTGGAAAGGGTCGGAGAATTGGCATATCGGCTTGCTTTACCTATTAGCATGGCCGGTGTACAAAATGTTTTCCATGTGTCCATGCTTAGGAAGTACATTCGAGATGAGTCTCATGTGATTGATCACGGTACGATCGAGGTGAGTCCAGATGTGACCTTCGTTGTTGAACCTATTCATATCTTAGATAGGTCCACGAAGAGGCTTCGTAGGAAGGAAGTTGAGTTGGTTAAGGTGTTGTGGAGTCATCATGATGAGGGTAATGCGTCATGGGAGTTAGAGTCTGACATAAGGGTTAAGTACCCACTACTGTTTGTTGATGAATTTGCTTGAAATTCGGGACGAAATTCCTTTCAGGAGGGTAGACTGTGAAGACCAGAAATTTCAGTTCAATATTTCAAAATTCAATATTTCTCAAATTATATGAATTATGAGTTGTGAGTGTGATTCGAATGTCGTTATTTGAGAAATTTGGTTTCAAATGATTTTAATATCGAAATTTAACGCTATTTAGGGTTATTAAAATTGACTTATTTATACGTAAGGAATTTGAAGAAACTTCAATCATGAAAGTCGTAGAGTTCGTCGATATGAGTTCGTGCATATGTGGAACGTGACAATCGGAGTTCGTATGAAAAAGTTATCGCATTTGGAAAAGTTTCCATTTCGGATATATATAGGCTACAATTTCCGGAAATAGCATAATTATCCAAAAAAGGAAACCACGGGTTACTGTTCATCTTCTCTCTCTCTTCCTCCGTCGGCCGAAAACAGAGCAATTCTTTTAACGGTCTTTTCTCATAGCTCCGACCACCGTTTGAGGTGAAACGAAGCCCAGATCGACTCTACTCCTTCCTGTGAGTCGACTGGTGGTCACGGTTTCCCCTTTTGTGGCGGCTACACGGCGGTGGAACTCAAAAATCAATTCGAGCCCTAAAAAGAACCAGCGGCAATTTCTCCTAGTTCCGGCCACGAAAACTTAAGTTCTTTATCTTGTTGAACTCGTATTAAGGAGTAGAACACGCAGCAAAAGGACCCAGACCGGAAGTGAAGCTTTTGATGTCGAACGGAGCAACTATCGGAAAATTTCGGTTTTCCGGCGAACCGGACTATTTTTAGGTATTTTCGACCACTTCCACTCGTTTCCTCACTTCGTGTTAGTTATGAAAGTTGCTCAAAATGATGAAACGAAGAGGATAAGCTCAGCCCCGACACCATTGGCAGTGGTCGGCGGCGGCTCTGTCCTAAACTCCGGCGGCCCTTTCCGGCCACCTCCGGGGGTACCATGAGTAGTTTCTGCTCATTTTTATATTCTACATATCGATGTGATCATTTTGATATATAGCATGTGAATTTTGGATATCATATGAATTAGTTATGAATTTTACGATTTCGATTGATTTCGATCGCTCGATTTGTGATCTATGAAGTTTGAATCGTCCGATAGAATTCTAGTTTTGATATAATGATCGTAGGACTGTCCCGATGACCTTGTGTGGTCACGGGTGAAAATCCGACCGTTGGATCTTCATATAAGTTTATTTTTGGAATTATATGTTAATTATCCTTTTGATTAGATGTTTGACGGATTTGTTAACGGACGATTGTGAATCGTATTTTGGGCTATAAGAAGACGCAGCGGGAGTTTAGAGGTGAGTAAATCTCACTTGATTCATTTACAAACAGAATTTCCTTAATTGCGCAATTTATTTGTTATGTGTGAGAAAATGGTTTTAAGAAATGAGTTTTAAAGTATATTAAAAATGAATTTCTTGATTTTGCATCGTGTGAACTATAGTTGGTATTAGTGATCATTTCTGTGTGGATGGTTACATATATATATATTTACGTGATTATATATTGAATGGTATGACATTGAGGTGTGGAATTGTGATACTATGTTGTTGATAAATGTTGATAATATGATTTTATTATGTTGTTAATATTTGATAAATGTTGGTGATAAGCATGTTGATTTTGTGAGTTGAGTAGAAGGTAGAGAAACGTAGGATTCCGAGGATCGAATGGTCCAAGGATCTTTGGTTAATGATAACCGGAGTGTATGTGTTCTGAGGACAGGGAGGTCCAAAGTTCTACCGTTAAATAATAACGGGGATATATTGTTCTGAGGACATGAAATGGTCCAAAGGTCGCTGGTTACTGAGTAACCTGGAGGTGCATTTACTTGACCTTGGGCCAAGGTGTCAGAGATAACGAGGCAGTTAGAGCTCTAACGTGGGGCCAAAGTGCCGATAGTTGTGATTAGGTGCCAAAGTGGCGAGAGTTGTGATTTGATGATTGTGGAAATGTGTTCCATGTTGTTTCATATGTGTTGGATTGATGTTTCTTGTGGTTGTTGAGATTGTTGGATGTTTACTTGACATAAATGAGTTGTGGTTTAATAAATCAACCGTTCATTCTTATTTACTCACACGAGCTTTCAGAAAGCTTACCGGGTTTTGTGTTGTTGCAATCCTGGTACACTATTCAAATGGTGTAGCAGATAATCCTATAGGTCAGGATAATCAGGGTGGTGACCGAGCTGCGTAGGGCAGCAGGGTTGAGACCAGCACTTGGTCTATTTTGGTGTGTTTTGTAGACTCTTTTGAGCATAACTTTGTATTTATGTTAGTATTGTAATAATTGACTCGAGAGATAGTTTGCTACGAGGTTTGTATTATGGTTTGTGACATGTTGGTTTTGAGAAAAAAAAAATGCAGGACATTATTTATTTAGTTGTATTCATGTTTCGGATTTGAATTTATTATTCGAAATTCGGGACGTGACATATAATCTGCTATAATTGAACATATGGGAGGCATGCATAGTTCTAAAGATATGTTTTTAATATTCAAACAACATCTATATAAATTAGTCTTCAAGAGAAGACAAAATAGTGGTAGCAACGGTGCCTAAAGCATCAGTTTTGAAAGCCTATATATTGAATATGATGCCAGCTTCTTCTACAACAATATTATTCACAGGGCACACCTGAATTAGACCAGCGGCCAACTGTACAAGAAATAGACATCTCGATCTCCCACAGAACCCCAGATTGGTATGACGGCCCTAAACCCTCTATATCATTCTGAAATTTCGAAACCCTCAAACTCGAAAACCGAAACCTGTTAATCCCAATTTTGAAGATTTGAAACGAAATTCACAAACTCGTTTTCTCCAATTTTGAAATTTTGAAACCCTAATTTCAAACTTGAAATCCGAAACTCTTTAATCCCTAAACCCTAAATATTTGACCACCGTAATGCAAAATCCAAACACAAACTCACCGTAATGAGGGATTTCATCTCCATCCTTCGTTTTTCTGGGTATCCAAACATTGATCACGTTGTCAGCCATGTCTAAAACTTCTCCAGCTTTCAATTAGCCTTCTCCTTCCTGATCTTTTGGGTGTCGCTTTCAATCATATCAACCTTCTCCTTCTTCGCGCATTCGATTTCTTACGTTTTCTCCACATTTTTTGCTTTCTCCAAACAGGTTTGATTTGAGACTGTGTTAGGGGTTTGGGTCGCATAATGGGATTTGGGGCTGTGATCTAAGTTAGAAAGTCAGGGTCATTTGGAGAATTTGCCTTCCATGTGGGCCCCACTTTTGCTGAGTTAGAACACTAGGTCAGCAGCTTAACATCTGAATTTGATGGAAACATGACGGAGGGACCTATTGAACGAGAAGATGATAGTGTGGGAGTGCTTTTGATGAAATTGAAAGCTAAGGGGCTGAATTAATGTTGGACCCAAACTATAGGGTATTAAACAGTATTTAACCCTATAATCAACTAATAGAAATAGAAGAGTCAAAAATAAATAAATAATTAACAAACGAAGTTTATTAATTTCAAAAACTACCTACCTACTTTCAAATGGGTAACTACCACTTCCCCACATCCATAAGGTGTGAGCAATTTCTAGTATCTCTACTACTATATGGAGCCGCTCTTTTGGTTTCAAATGGCTTCATCAAATTTTGAAGTGCCAATAATATCCTTACATAACATAATTATCAAATTACATCAATAAAATGTAAACACACAAAAGCATAAAATTGAAAAAGTAACCAAACACCACTATTCGATCTGTCCCAAAAAAAAAAACACAATCTTTTTGGCTGACCCATTTTTCACTAACCTCACAATATCACCCGCGAAAAACACAGACACGTTGCTAGTATCTTATTTATTAAGCCAGTTTCCTTTTTTATGGTTAAATTTTTGAAATGCCAATAATACCCTCACATAATCATAAGCTATTTAATAAAGAAAAAAATTAATAATCATGATACAGTCCGCAAAGTAAAATAATTCGGCTAGCCAATCATGTCTTTAATATTAGGGAAAATGTCCATTTACCCAAATTTGAGCTACACTAACCTCACTTACCCAAATATCTTATAAGATTGCCCACTTACCCAACAAATTACATACTTTTAGCCTTAATACCCAATTAAGTATTTTTTTTATTGTTTTTTGTTTATTTTTAAGACAATTTTGCCTTTGTAACTTTTATTCATGTAAATTACAAAGCTATCCTCGTCTTAACTCCCGTATGTGAGAGAACAATTTTACAGAATGTTTCCAACACCTCTATCATCTTCTCTATCTCCATCTTCTCAACCTTCTAGTCAAACCTATAATACCTATTAAAGAATAAAACTTGAACTTATGTGCTATGGGTTTCAACTAGCCAAACTCTAAAAACCTCCCAATACCCACAAAGCAACCCTGCAATCAACCAAATCCCAACTTACAGACCGAAAAGAATTAACGTTCTCAACTTGATTCCCAACCCAAAATCTTTTGGGGTTTATTCGTCTCCCTCAAAGAAAAGAAATGCCTTCTCTTTCAGCCAACGGCCTATCTTGATAAGTATCGATATCAATCATTAGTTCATCACATCTAATGTTTCTTCAAGTTCTTTAAGAAATCAACCACCTTTCGCAATTAAGATCAGTTTGGCTTGATCATCAGCAAAAGTGACACCAGTTTCTAGAATTCCAATTTTCCAAACCTAAAGTTCCCACTTATCTCATCAAGTCTTCTAGGACAACCTGGGTTTATCGGCAAGGAAGATTGATCAGGTGAAAAAGGCAATATTGTGAAAACCAAATTACATACAAGGGCTAGAATCGCCCTGGAAAATACTTCATGGCTTAAATATCTCCGGGTCTTTGAACAGCTGCAGAGGTTCGACTGTCATCCGCATTGCTAGCTGAGCATATGAAAAACTGAAGACAAAAAGACAAATGAAAGAAAGAAAACGACTAGGGGTATTTCTGGAATAAAAATCAAGGGGAGTGTGGTTTGCAAAATGTGGAGTGCAAATTTCACTCCGCTTTAAGAAATTAGGCAAATTTACTAATATCTTTGAGATTGCCAACCTATAGCAAGAATACAGATCCTAACTGTGTTGGTCTATCCTAAAACTGATGTTTGAACATTTTTCCTCTTGATTATATTTGGCAAAATTGATTCTGCTTTATAACCAGAAAAGGCTCTGTCGGATGAACCCAAACAGCAGCTACCATCCCCCCTCCCCCCCCCCCCCAGTCCAGATCGAAGAAAATGATTTCTTCTCACTTTCCGACATGATGACAGGTAAAAACCGAAAAATGGATATTTCTACATGCACTTCATATCGATATGAACTCAAATGAAGATCCAGTAGGAGGCCACCAGTGTTCCTGTCATTAGAAGGATAACGACGTAAACCTGCCGATCAACCAAGGGTGGAACAGACTTCCTGCTAATAACAATAACAATAAATCAGAGTTGGCACTTACAAAACCACTCCCAAGCCAGTCCCACTTAAGAATTTTATAGTTTAACATGTGATCATCAAAAGCTACCAAAAAAAAAAAACCAACAACAACAACAGCCAAATAAGATGAGATGGTGTAGCAGCAGATCTAACCTTCTTTTTGTATGTACGTCAAAATTCCAAGAACGCACTACCAAAAGAATGTTTTAAGTAGACACACTATCAGAATCAGGTTTTAACTTCATTTCATCAAGGCAGGCTTTAAGATGTTGAAGTTACGTGCAAAAGCTACGCCAATTTAAACCCTGAAAAACATCGTCATTAGTATAGAACAAATAGGGTATCGTTCAAAACCGAGGATTGAGGGTACAAACATGTGAAACGAAAACAAAGAAATTAAAGAGAAGAATTTACAAGTTACGAAATTATTAGAACACTTTACAAGTTTACAATTACAAGCATGCTTTAAAGTTAGAACAACAAAAAGGTAGAGAGAAGAACATACATGTATCACACGAAAGTAAGAGAGAAAGAATGAGAGAGAGAAACGAAAATCACAAGTATATATATACACATAATTCGAAACGAAGAGAGAATTCAAGTTAGAATAGGTTTTGGAAATACTAATCCTACTTAAATACATTTTACAAGTCATAGTCATGTTAGAAAACCATAAACAACAAGGATACAAAGTCTAAATCAAGTCAAACAAGAAATCCTAAGTCAAAACTAACTCTAACTATTTTTCCTAAAAAACACCAAAAGAATTCCTATGTTTTAGCAACTCCTAAAAAACACAAAATAAATCCCTAAAAACCACCAAATTAAGTCCTAGAAAACACCAACACATATTTACTATTCACGGAGACACTATTCACGAATTTTTAAAAACATTTATTTTATTTTATTTATTTTATTATTTTCATGAACATGCTAACTAAGAATCTAAGTTAAATTTAATTATTTACAAATATACACGAACAAGAAAACATAAAGATGGGGGGCTTTTTGAAGATTAAAATGTAAATTTTCAGAAAACAAATAAAAGAATAAAAGCAAAGAAATCGTTTTATATACATAGGTGGGAAAAGAAGAATTTTTGGAAAACAATTCATCAGGAACAATTCAAGAACAACATATTCATGCATCCCTTAATCTTGTTTATTACCAAGAACGCCATCAATCAAGACACAAAGATCAAAGCAACCAATGTCCCTTTTAACTTTCTTTCTTAAGTTAATCGAAATAGCAAAGCACCAAATCAATTTATTTTGAAAACCCGAATACACACATACGTTGAAAATTCGTTTTCAAATCATTAAGTTCAAGAAAGAATTGATGAACATGCAAATCCAAGAGTGTCAAAACTATTCATCACATGCATAATCTGATTTACGACTCAAAGCAAGTCTTGACTACATATTGAATTAGAGTTTACCAAGCAAACCTAATTACTAGCAAGTTACATGCAATTCATCATGTTATGTTTGTCAGACCAAGTGAATCGTTGACATGTACTGAAGCACAAAATCAGATCATCATTCTATCAATTCGGCAATTAACAAAGATCAAGAACACATAAACATATCAACCACGAAAAGAACTATCTAAATTGAATCCAAAAATAGGTTTGTCACATCATAGTTTCGGTTTAAACAACAGAAATTCCAAAGCAGAAATTCTAACTACAAGAAAGCCATAACCGCAAATTAACATGAGAAGATGATGGTATGAACAACCCTTGATCACGTCCCAAGGTCCAAAGCAGATCCAAGATGATGCACAAGTGATGAACACGGCTAGGAAGATAGATGGTCACGGCTATGCTCCTTGAAGATTGCAAAATCTGAAACTTAGAAAGAACAAGTGAGAAATCGAAATTGTGGAGAAAGAATGTGTACCCTTGAGACGTCAAATACACTAGGTATATATAGGAGAACGTCTCAAGGCACTCCCAATTCATTCCTACTTGACTTCTCCAAGTTCTTGTTGATTTAGGACTTCTTTGACACAAAACAGTTTCCCGACAGACTTGACCTCTATGTACCAAATTGACCATAACTTCTTCTAGAAAATAGATATCACTGAGATGTAAAAATTTCTGGAAACTAGACATCTGTAGCTTTCCAACCATATAAAGATCATAATTTTCTGAGCTCTGATCTGTTTTTGACACTCCGTTGAAATTGACCGATCTGCACAGGCAGATTTCCGAATCTGTAATGGATTTGACTTTTAAAGCACAACTCTTGTCCATTTAGGATTTCCTTCACATCACATGCCTCTCACATGTCTTCCACGCCTTGTTGAAGAATGAAACGTCAAGAACTCCCTAGAACCTTCAAGAATCTCACGGAAAATCCAATCCAAACTCAACTTATTGTCCACGCTCCTCATTGCTTTGAAATCCGAATTCTTTGAGACTTCCTCCAAGTGTGCGCGACACATGATCTTCTTGAGACTTCTAGATGCTTCATGAACGTTCCAGGGACTTCTCCTAGCTTCCACAGGTCTCCTAGTGTGAGTAGAACTCCATATGCAAGTAGGTTTCCTAGTCAAATACGAACTTCTTTTCCGAGATGCTTCTACACTCTTCCGGAACCTTCTTGAGTAATCCTTATCCAACAGGGACTCCTTATCACACTAGTATTCCTTATCTGAGTAGAATTGGGTTTCCTTGTCCAAGTAGAACTCCTAGTCCAAGTCAGCTTCAAATTCCTTTTCCTAGTCAAACTGGGAAAACTTCCATTTCTTCATTTCTTTCCATTTCTACGCCACTTGTGCTTCCTTAGCCATTTTTGGACTTTGAGATTCCATTTCACCTGAAAAACACTAACTAAGTTAAATTGATCAAGTTAAAAAAAATAACTTAGCAAAATATAGGGTTTAGATACTTATAACGTCACATTTCATGCTCCTATCAAGTTCTTCCATGTCTGAGAAACTCCCCGCCTGACATGTCCCAAATGTATCTTATTTAGTCACAAAAATAGTTATACATCTATAGGAATTAAAATGAGATTTCAAATGATATAAAACATTGTGTTATAGGTCAATAACACATGTCAAAAAAACAATGGCAGTAACATATTCCAATGTTAAGTTTTTGAAATGGGGGTTTCCAACGTTAACTTTCTGAAATGCCAAGCATCTTGCCTGTTTAATTATATTCCTTAGGTGCCTTTCAGCTGAGAGAAGTTCATCACGGCTGCCAGTAGATGAAGATATCTCCATATACACCTTGCAGAGTTCCAAGGAGGATTTTGCAAACTTTTTAAACCGATTTCTATCTTTCCACAAATCAGATCCCTGAAAATACTCCATTATAGCATTCTAAAGAATATGTGATTGAAATTATAACTGATTTTGAGGGTTTAAAGACAAAAAGTGACAATGAACCAAACAAAAGGAGACATAATCAAGATAATAAATACAAACAACATCATTGCTTATATTCATCACAATATGCAATACGCTTTCCATGCACTGAACCACTAATGAGGACCATCACATTTTTAGTATGATTTTTCATATTTACTGCGTATTTTGTTGCTAAGCATGTGTTCCACTTGCGTTAGAAACACACATTCTTTCTGGGAAAACTACAATTTCTAGACATGATAATGAGATCTATATGCCTCACAGTTGATGAAGTATGGTGGAATGGTATCATCTGGGTATGGGAGATTAGTTTTCAATAGTAGAATTATAGATGTTATAATCCAGTTGGGAGCTTAAGTGCCTAAGAACTTCCCCACCCAAGTAGAGAAAATACATTCCTAACAAACTTCTCCAACTTGTGCATAAATAATTTTTTTAAGAAGTGAAGAAACATTAAAAGAAAAAGCAAACAAAAAAAAAAATTAAGAAGAAGAAGAAGGTGACCCGGCACTAGAGACCTGGTTGATCTGACTTGCTTTAACCAAGCTTGCCTGCACATTGAGAGGTTTCCTTTCATTTTTTGCCATCTAGCATACAAGCTCCAAATATCTGTCCCATTTCCACCCCGAACTATCTACATACACAATTAAAAAAAACATAACATGCGTTGTCAGTGTAATCTGCTAATCACCCAATGTCTTTAACTAAGATAAACAGTTTGAAATAGCTAAAACTACAAGACCATCATTCATAAATCCAGATTAGCTTAAAGTTAGGGCCCGACATTAGGACAGATTTGAGGGGAAAGTTGGAAAACTTGTAGTAGTGCTTTAATATTTGCACCCATTTGCTTCAAAATCAAAATACGTATTCTTCGCTTGTAAGTTTATTTTGACAACATGCAACTAGCCAACTACATAGTTATGCAGAGATGTTGGAACCTTTAGTTATGCACAGAACCCATATATCAGGGGATCAATGCGAATATAAAATGGTAATTGCCGACATCCTAACAGCTAAGGTTTGAAAGTAGTTGTAAATAAAAAATAAAAAAAATTATAAATGAACAGAAGCAGCAGTGCACAAAGGCTGGGAAATAATTGTTTCCAATAACTCAGAATCAATTCTCTTATTATTAGTAAGATCCAACACCTTCCGTGCAGCTTCTAGAGCCTATAACAAATAATCGACAATAAAAAAGCTTAGAAATGATGAAAGAATAGCATGGACTGCCTAGGATGATCTTGAGCAGCGAACAGCATCTAGACATTATGGACCTTATACAAGAAGATTTGCCTGATTACTTTCTAACTACCACTTTTTCATATTTATTTGGTCTTTTTAAGTTTTTTTTTTCTTTCTTTCTTTTGCAGTTCATACAGTGTCCTCTGCGACCATCCCGAAAAGCTATGATTTGCACACACCACCAAGCATATATCTCATGTGAAAATATATAAGCCACTTCTTTGGAGCAAACCACTTGCCTGAGCAACATGGCTGTAGTTCTCCCACAGTAGAGAGAGAGATAGAGAGAGTTTCATTAATAGAGAAGGAACGAACTTGAACTTCACCACTTCTCTATTACTCTTCCCTTTTATCATATGCCTGCATAATTGTTACAGTGAGCTGCTACAATATAAATTATTAACTATAGTGTATCATCTTGTATAATCAGATGATATACACAATCAAAATGACATGGAACCTATTCTACATTAATTACTCACTCAGTCACTCATAATGCATGGAGTACACAGAAGAACCTAACTCCAGTTCTATTATTACTTATTATATAATTAAATATAGTAGACATGCTTATTATATAATTAAATATAGTAGACATGCTTATTATAAAGTGGTGGTTAACTCCACTCCTTTCCTTTTATATCTCACGTCTTTTTTTATAATCCCACATCTCCACTATTTCCTTTTATTTGTTCCCACTATCTCTCCAGTGCCTACCACGCGTAGCACCTTAGCTGCTGCACTCTCTCTCGTGCAACGAATTTTCTTCTCATTCCGTTGTACTCTATATCTCATACAACAATCCTCGATCTCGTCTCCATGAGAAATAAAAATAAGTGCCGAGCAGGTTCTATCAGAGATCGACCACAGTGCTTTAATTCACAAGCCAATGCTGCTGTAACTCAATCAGATTTATCTAAGATTGCTTCCCGCAGTTGGATCATTGATAGCGTGCCGACAGATCATATCTTGTCATCTCCTAACTTATTTTGCGCACAAGAGTAAAAATTGTTCATTGCCTTATGTGTTATTACCTAGCGGAGAGAAGGCTACTGTTGTTGCAAAAGGATCATTGCCTCTGAATTCTGTGTATTACTTGTGTGATGTATTATGTGTGTCTACATTCAAAGTTGATCTGTTATCGGTCAGTCGTTTGACAAAGGGCTTGAATTGTTCAGTAAAATTTTTCCCATATTGGTGTGTTTTGCAGGATCTGGCTATGAGGAAGATGGTTGGTTTGGATAAGCAGCGTGATGAATTATACTACTTGGAAGCATTGGCAACAAAGAAAACCTTGACTGATTCCCATTCTTCACCAAATCCTCAACCAGCTTGCAACCTCACAACCTCATCCACCAATCTTTGGCATAGCCGTTTAGGTCATGTTTCTCATTCCCCTTTAAAATTCATTGTTGAGAACTTCTTAAATCTTTCAGTTCAGCATATTGATGCTTGCCCTATTTGTCCTTTGGCTAAGCAACATCGCTTACCATTTGGTGTTAGTTCCATTTCATCTGAAAAACTATTTGGTTTAATTCATTATGACATTTGGGGTCATTATAAAATGCTTCTCTTTCTGGTGCACATTACTTTCTCACTATCGTTGATGATTCCACAAGATTCACTTGGATTTTTTTGATGAGACACAAAGATGAAGCACAATCAATTTTGAAGCAATTTTTCAGCGATGTTTTCACTCAATTCACATCTCGCATAAAAGCTTTTCGCATTGACAATGACAGCGAGTTCCTTTCACTTCGATCTTTTTTCAATGACAATTGTGTAATTTTTCAACATTCCTGTGTTTACACGCCCCAATAAAATGGGGTTGTGGAACGCAAACATCGTCACATTTTACAAGTAGCTCGAGCCTTGAAATTTTACGCTCAACTCCCTCCCCAATTTTGGGGAGAGTGTGCACTTCATGTCGTTCACATCATCAATCGATTACATACACCTCTTCTTTCCTTCAAAACACCGTTCGAGCACCTCTACTCGAAGCCACCTCCTTATCATCTTCATGTGTTTGGTTTTCTGGCTTATGCTACCAATGTTCGCACTCCGCACAAATTCGATTATCATGCTATGCCTTGCATTTTTATTGGTTATCCCCTTGGGCAAAAGGCCTACAAATTATACAATCTCTCAACCAAAAAGGTATTCACTAGCAGGGATGTGCTCTTTCATGAATATGTCTTCCTTTATGCTTCCATCGAATCTACCCATAATGCCTCCCACTTGGGCTCCTCTTTAAGCCCAATTCCTAATCCAATCCATGACCCAGCTGATGTTTCTTATCCTCTCTCTACCATCACAAAATCATTCGCACCCATTCCTGTTCCTAATTCTCCTTCTCCGCCGACCCAATCTGTCGTACCAGATCCTAGCACGTCTTCCCCATTCCCAAATTCAGAACTCGCGCCACCTTCCTCTCTTAGAACCACCACTCTTCGAACCTATGTCCGCCATTCCAAAACTCCAACACCACCAGAACTTTCCAACCCTCCCTCTACCATCGAACCTAGTACCCACCGATTCCCGTTAGAACCATCGGTGCTATTATCTCTGGTTCCATCATCACCAGCCCCTCCACCTTCACATAACCCATCCCTACCCTTGCCCGATCCACCCGCGTTCCAACCTGAGCCTCTTCGTCGCTTCGGTCGCCCCCATAATCCACCGGTGAAACTGCAGGATTATGTCTGCTCTCACATCACGCATGCTTGCTCCGACCAATCGACTTCCTTACTTCCAAGTCTGACCAAAGGAACATGCTATCCACTGGCCAATTATATTTCCTATCACAGATATAAGCCTGCACATCGTTCTTTTACTGCTCCAATCAGTAATGTCACAGAACCCAGATCTTATTCAGAAGCCGCCGCTCATCTTGAGTGGCAGGAGGCCATGCATTCCGAATTGCAGGCTCTCCAAGCCAATGGCACTTGGACTCTTACTTCTCTTCCGGTCGGTAAACACCGATTGGATGTCGATGGGTGTATAAGATTAAGCACCATTCATATGGTTCCATTGAGAGGTACAATGTAACGTCCCGAACCTAAATTTACCCGTTTACTAGTCATTTGGACGGTAAATGATAACTAATTTCATTTTTACTTTGTTTCGATACTTTTAGTGGCCCTAAAAATTGACTTTTTGTTCGGGTCAAAATTTGAGAAAATGTTCTTCATGAAAGTTGTAGAGGACGTTAAACCGAGCGCGTGCATATGTGGTTCGTAAAAATCAGAGTTCGTATGCAAAAGTTATAAGCGAAATATTAAAGTTACTGTTCATAGTAAAAAGTATAAATTTGAATTTTTACTGTTGGGGCCGGTAACTTTTCATTTTCTCTCTCTCTCCTCCTCCCCCGCGTTTTTTTTTCTTTCTTTCTTCTCTCTTCGGCCTTCTCTGCAACTCCGGCCTTCTTCCTTCTCCGGCCACCTAACGACGTAAAGCCAGCATATTTGGACTCGCCTCCTCTCCCTCTAGGCGCCTGTGGTGGTATTTTACGGTGGCTCCGCCAGTGGAACTCGGATTTAAGCTTTGAAGTTCACTGTAGCAGTTTGGGTGTTTCGTCGATTTCCGGCGATTCCAGCCATTTCCGGCCACCAAACCAGCGTCGAAGGTCGGGTTTTTGCTAAGGATCATTTCCCCCCTAGCCTTGAGCCACGATTTGCAGTGTAGAGGAGGAATTGAAGATTTGAAATTTCGGGTTACTATTCACGATTCGGGTACAAACTTCTCCTTAATTGTTGAGGTACTTCTACTCATTTTCTGACTTGGTCATAGTTGGGAGAATTAATGGGTGTGTTGAGAAGGTGCTGCTGCCAAAATTTGGTGGCCATTGGAGCTGGTGATTTTGGTGACGGCGCCGCCACTGTGGGCGGCGGTAGCGGTGGCTAGGGTAACTGTTTAATTCCAATTTCTGACTAGTTAAATCCTATAATTATCCTAGAACTTGTATATGAAGTTTGGTGAGGATTGGTGGAGTTTTGAATCGGTTATAAATTTCTAAAGATTTGGATTTCGATTAATGTTAATCGTGAATCCGATTGTCGGATTTTCTCCATAATTGTTGCAAAGTCTGAATTTGACGATTGGGCGGTATTGGTGAAGTTTGGTTGGTTGTAGAAGAGAATTGGAGGAATTGAGGTTATGGGTTTAGGATTTAATTATTGTTTATCGTAACATTATTTTCTTCCGTCCGGTAATTGTTAGTTACGAATAATTATGTACAAGACGAGGTACCGACTCATCACTCGACGAGGATCCTTACGCTTGGATACCACGTTAGCCGTATACTGTGAGTGGACTTTTGGTTTTCTAAATATTGATGCATGCAATTGATTTTCCGAAATAAGTATTTACTTAATTAATGAACATATTATTATATTTTACTTTCGGGAAATTGATATTGATTATTGATTTTGTTTTGGGAAATGGATTAGTAATTTAAATTATTGTTTTAATTTATCGAGCATATTATCCGATTTTTAATTGTGGAATTATTTATCGTTCAAATTTCGGATTGGAATTTGTTATGCTCCATTTTAAATTTGTTATCTGAAATAATTTTCGACGAATTGTTTTCCAAGATTATTTCCGGAAATGAAAGTATTATTTATTAGCGGATTTGCTTTTTCTGAGGAATCCTCGGAAATGGGATTTTTCATCTGAACTTAGGAACTTATTTGATTTTCGTTTATTGGTTTATGATTCCGAATTTATATTGGCGTGCGGGGTCACGTCGCTGGACTAAATTTCTTTTCTTGTGAGACATTGGGGATGTCTTACTGATTTTCGATTTTCGTATGGTTTTTACCCACCATACCTGGGTCGATATATTTTATTGCTAGCTAGCCTATTAGTACTCCTCCCTGCTTACTATGTGTTCGTGGGTGAGTAGAGCAGAGCATGGGATGCTCCAGAGTGTGGGACACTCCGACCCGAGCCGAGAGGCTCCCTTCTATCGTATGGTGATACTTCTTCCCTATATATTATTTTATTATTTTGACTAGCGGGGCTAGTTCGATTTCCCTAACCAGAGGGGCTGGTCTTATTTTCTTGAGTATCGGAATTCTTTCCTTTGCTCGGTTGTGACTAGCGGGGCTAGTCGGTTTTCTTGAGCTGAACTAAAGTTACTGTGTTTCTTTAAATTGCTGCATGCATCGGGTTTTTAAGAAGATATGTGCGGGAAAGTATAAATTTATTTTCTCCTTACAATTACTTATTTTTGTCCACTCACGCTAACGTTTTTATATACTTTTCCCCTGGGCCCTTCGTTTTCAAATGCCCAGTCTGCAGAGTAGCTGGTTCGGCATAGTAGGATTCGAGGCATAGCATCTGCTGTTGTTGTCTTCATTGTAGGTTAACTGTGGAACCTACCTGTATTTTATTTTCTCTTTCTCTTTTAGATTGCTCTGATAACCTGTGGGATAAATGTTGTATGATTCGTATTTTAGTTGTAAATTGTGGAGTTGTTGTGATTTGGGGAGCAGGGTGGCTCCAGAAGAATAAGGATGGATTATTAGAAGTGTGAATGTGTTATTTATAGGTTTTTGGGTAGTCCATTTTAGGGGCGACTCTGCTGAATTTTTGGTAGAGTTATTCCTAAGGTGGGCCCCACAGGGCCACCTCAGATTTCAGGGTGAAATTCGGGGCGGGTCCTGTCATACAAGGCCCGATTGGCAGCGAAGGGATTCACTCAATTAGAAGGTGTTGATTATCAGGATACCTTTTCCCCCACTACCAAGATCATCACAGTTCGTGGTCCCTTCACCAGTTAGATGTCAATAATGCCTTCCTTCACGGTGATCTTCATGAAGAGATTTACATGTCACCACCCCCCGGGCTTCGGAGACAGGGAGAGGAAAACTTCGTGTGTCAATTACATAAATCACTGTATGGTTTGAAGCAAGCATCTCGGCAGTGGTTCTCAAAATTCTTAGAAGCTATTCGAGTTGCAGGGTATGTTCAATCTAGAGCTGATTACTCTTTATTCACCAAAACACAAGGCAAATCTTTCACTGCCCTCTTGATATATGTTGATGATATTTTGATTACTGGAAATGATGTGTGAGTATTACTTCAATTGAGAAATTCATGCACAGTCATTTTTGTCTTAAGGATCTTGGTGATTTGAAATATTTCCTTGGCATTGAAATCTTCTTCTAAGAATGGGATTTTTATTTCCCAACATAAGTATGCTTTAGAAATCATTGAGGATGCAGGATTGTTAGGTGCGGCACCAATTGATACTCCTATGGAGCAAGGTTTGAAGTTGTCTGATAAAAGTGATTTACTCAAGGATCCAGGTCGTTATAAGAGGTTGGTTGGTAGATTGATATATCTTACTGTTTCAAGGCCAGACATTACATATTCTGTACATGTACTAAACAAGTTTATGCATCAGCCTCGTAAACTTCATATGGAGGCAGCACTCCGTGTTGTGTGTTATCTTAAGAACGCACCTGGCCAAGGATTGTACTTCTCTTCAAATAGTGATTTCAGGTTGCTTGCTTATTGTGATTCCGATTTGGCAGGTTGCCCAATTACTAGAAGGTCTACTATAGGCTATTGTGTCTTTCTTGGACCCTCTTTGATTTCATGGAGATCAAAACGGCAGAAGACCGTTTCTCTCTCTTCAGCAGAGGCAAAGTATAGAGCGATGACAGGGGCTTGCTGTGAACTGACTTTTTTGAGATTTCTTCTTCGAGATTTGGGTGCACTACAATCAGAACCTGCTATATTATATTGTGATAATAAAGCAGCATTGCATATTGCTGCTAACCCTGTTTTTCATGAAAGAACAAGACACATTAAAATGGATTGTCAATACATCAGAGATAAAATTCAAGATGGATCCATTGTTACAAAGTCTGTGAATTCTTCACATCAGTTAGCGGATATTCTTACTAAAGCATTGGGAAAAGAAATCTTCATTCCTATGATACGCAAGTTGGGAGTTCGCGACATCCACCCTCCAACTTAAGAAGGAGTGTTAGAAAAATGCTTTAGCATCTTGTGTAGGCACCACATGTGCCCTTAGAACATGGAGGAAGTTATGATCATCATGGTGGCTGGCCGCCATGGTTGGTGGAACATCCACTATTGGGAATATTCTGTCAAGCACTATGTACCTTGTATCTATATATATATATACACACACATACACATACTCAGAATAGGAATGTATGTACAACATAACAAAATCATTTCAACTAATCCTTCTTCTTTTCACTAATATGGTTCCCAAGACCTTGTTATGCATCAAGGAATCTTGATGTTTTTCCGAGAAATTCATGTTTGCCACCACCAAAGAGTTTCCCTGAAATTGACTAATAAGTGGGCGATCTGCTCCCAATACGCTCCAAATCAGTTTCTCGGTATCAGTCTCCACAGCAGGCATCCAGTCGACTTTTATATGCAGAAATCTTTTCTCTATGTTGTTTTATTAAAGTTCTTTCAAAAATTTGCTACATTTGTGTTCTGTCTATTTATGCACACCTGTAGGCGTCTCAACTATGTAACGATTCCAGTCACTTACTGTGTATTTCAGTTTAGACTGAAGGGAAAGGATCACAGTATTAAAGTAGAACACTTTCAAGAGACATGTCAGTCTTCAGAATTCATAGGCTAAGAGGATTTCATATTAATTTTCACCATCTCTCTAGCTAAGAGGATCTGGTCTAATCGGTTTCTCTAAGAAAAGCTTTAGAGTCCTCTTTTCTTTTCTTTTTTGTACTTTTTGGGGAGCATATATGGCATTACTGTTATGCTTAGCTTTACTGCCGAATATAGACGTGCATCCAGTACTTTTCCTCTCCTTTATCTTAACAATCTTTTGTCAGCCTAACTGTTTCGTGCATCCAAATTTCCGTTTACTGCAATGCACCCTGCATTATGTCCATGATCTGCATGGTTCGCGCTACCATTTTGGTTTTAAGCTGAATCAGGTACAGCAGAACTGCGACTGCCTTCAAAGTAAGTTGAGGCTCTTTCCATCTCAAAGCAGCCGCAGCATCAACAAGGAATGTCTTAATTAAGGAGTTTGTTGACAGTAATGCAATACTTGAGTTTCCACTCTCTGACCCCTCCAAGGGCTCCATTAGTATTGGGAACCATATTGTTGGTCGAATCTTCAATTAATGCAATAGCTAGCCTCATCTTTCCTGTTAGGTTCCAAAGCATACAGAACTTCTGCAACTGCAGCTCTATGCATCAAGGAATCTTGATGTTTTTCCGAGAAATTCATGTTTGCCAGTTTCCCTGAAATTGACTAATAAGTGGGCGCTCTGCTCCCAATACGCTCCAAATCAGTCTCTCGGTATCAGTCTCCAGAGGAGGCATCAAGTCGACTTTTATATGCAGAAATCTTTATTTCTCATTATTATGGCAGAACTTCAAAAAACTGATAAAATAATAATAAAAAATTAAAAGAGTTTGTATCGACTGAAATCTGTACTTTGATTTATTGGTTAAAACTCATCCTTTACGGTCGTGCAGATTGCATGGGTCAGTAATGTGGTAGTGTCACTAGTGTGGTACCGCCAAAGCATTCTTAGATCATAGTAATTAATAAATCACTTCTGAGGCAGCCTGGTCATCTGAAGCCACCTCTCGCAGTCTCCAAGATGTATCAATGTTTGCAAGATACGAGCAATGGATGACACGCTATGGACATGTGTACAATGACGTTAACGAGAGGGACAAGCGATTCAATATATTCAGAGAAAATGTGGAATTTATAGAATCTTCCAATAATGCAGGAAACAAGCTTTACAAATTGAGTGTGAATCAATTTGCGGACCTTACAAATGAAGAATTCACAGCCTCCAGAAATCGGTTCAAAGGGCATGAGTGTTCCACAAAGACCACAACTTTCAGGTATGAAAATGCTAGCGTGCCGGCCGGCTGCAATGGACTGGAGACAGAAAGAAGCTGTGACTCCCGTCAAGGACCAAGGCCAATGTGGTACGTGATTAAGCATCTAGAAAGTTGTTACTTGAGATAACACACTAATCTTTCCTCTTTTATCTCTTTTCTTTTTTCTGTTTTTCGGTCAGAACATCATTCTTCATTTGGAAACAGGATGCTAACTATATTCTAACTGCCACAAATGTGCAAACAAAATGCATACAGGGTCCTGTTGGCCGTTGTCAGCCGTGGCAGCCATGGAAGGAATTACTCAACTTACAACAGGAAAACTAATCTCTTTGTCTGAGCAAGAGCTAGTTGACTGTGATGTCAACAGTGAAGATCAAGGCTGTGAGGGTGGCTTGATGGACGATGCTTTTCAGTTCATTAATAAAAATCATGGACTCAGTACTGAGGCTAACTATCCCTACACCGGTGTAGATGGTACATGCAATGTGCAGAAGGAAGCAAGCCATGCAGCTTCGATAACTGGCCACAAAGATTTTCCTGCTAACAGTGAAAGCGCACTTCTCAAGGCAGTTGCTAATCAACCTATTTCTGTTGCCATTGATGCTAGCAGATCTGATTTCCAATTCTATTCTAGTGGTGTTTTCACTGGAACTTGTGAAACGAGTCTAGACCATGGTGTTACTGCTGTTGGTTATGGCATCAGCGATGATGAGACTAAGTATTGGTTGGTTAAGAACTTATGGGGCGCGGAATGGGGAGAAGAAGTTTACATAAGAATGCAAAGAGATGTTGCTGCACAGGAAGGTCTCTATGGCATTGCTATGGCAGCCTCTTACCCCACTGCCTAATATGCCATCATATGAAATCAATCCCTACTATCCTTTCTAGGTATCCATAATGATGTGTACATGAACTTGTGCTTGTAATATGTCAAAGCTACAGGATCTGTAAGAAAACCAGCAAGGTATATTAATACAAAAATGAAGAACCTGTCTAGTTGAATTATCCAGCTATTCTGTCTACAAATTATGTTCTTTTCTACGAAAAGAAATTGCACATACCACAAAAAGAGATACGATTGCTATTTAACTTATACTGAGGTTTCTGTTATAATTAATTAGTGAGCTAATGCTTCCTCATACCGGAGCCGTATAATTTGAGTTTCTTTTTCTTTTCTTTTTTATTCCCTACGTATCTTGTAACAGAACAAGACTGGAAGTTTTTCTCTCTGCTTCACTTTCTGTCCAACTTGTCATTCCATTGCATATTTTCTTGATTGCATTGCCGAAATACAACTCTCTTGTCCTGAACCCTCATCGTTTTATCGCAAGATTGTATTGTTGTGATAAAACAATTGATGAGTTCAATAATAGGTTAATACAGCGGTAGTTAGGCCTGCTGCTGCATGGTCATGAGACCTGTACTATTAAATCTTTTTTTTTTCTTCCCTGAAATTAAGAATTGCTGCTTAGAATTGACATTCAAAGGTACAACAATGTGAAGCGGAACCATCTAATTAGAAATTTTATTGCAGGCACTGAATTGATTATTTGTGATTCACTGAAGTGATAAACCAACAAAGAAATTAGTGCAATAGGCTCCTTAGGCTTTCTAGCTTTTAGCTTTTTTTTTTTTTGGAGGGGAGATTGATTGGTTTGTCCATATTTTGAATTCTAAGATATAAATTGGTTATGGTGACACTAGTGCCAAGACCATGGGAAGAGTAGTGCCAAAAGCAGACTGACATCAGCGTGCTTGCTGGTGATGGTTCGGTTGAATTTCCAAAAGGACTTCTTTCAAGTTCTACTTCCGGAATCAAGTCTCAGAGAACCAAAAGCTTTGCCCCGGGGGGGGGGGGGGGGGGGGGGGTTCATCAGTCATAACAAGTCAACAAAATTCAGGTCAAGTTCTTCTTGCAACAAAAAGTCACACAGTCTAGGAAGACAATTATCACTTATATATATTAAAATAAGTTTTGCAGAAGATCATCTCCAGAAGATGAAGTAATAAAATTTAGACATGAATGAAAAAATAACACAGAGAACAGTAGTAGATGTGAGATAGTTACTTGTTACTTCTCACTCTCATTTACATAGCTACAAAAGGAAAGGAAAGTCAAAATCCCCGGCCTGACAAAACAATTTTGAACTAATTTGCAGAAGATCATCCCAAGAAGACGAAGAGTCACATACTTTTTAGGTAGCTGTGAAAGCAAACCTGAACTACTTGTTAGTACAGCTGAAGCATACCTCTCTACTCAAATGCAGCAAAGCACATAAAACAAAAGATTGGCAAATTCATCAATTCATCATTCCACAAGCTATACGGTCCTTATGTGATACCCTCATCTGTTAAATCATTCAATTGGAACAGCGTCACACATTGGAATACAGTTTAGTAGGAAAGAGTAAAATACGCCAAAGCATCACTCTTCAAACGAAGAATTGTAGTGAGATGTTCCCACAGAGCAAAATTGACCTTGCTAAGAAAATGACTAAAGTTCATCGGGCTACAATTTTAATTGCAAGTCAAGGTGAATATATAGATCATACAAACAAAAACTACGATTGCTCAGCTTGGATCTGGAACCAACAGTGACTTTTCAAGCTCATGAGAGAAGTACAAATGTGCCATAGGAGTTGGTAAATCGATTTCTCACTTTTCTTGTCAAGAGACAAACAGAGAGCATCGGAGCAGCATGTTACGCTCAAGATAACCAATCCACAACTGCACATACAACATTTTTATAGGTTAGGAATACAATCACTGCTGTGCGCATTGCACCCTCTGTGCACCACCAGGCATGTCGTCGTCCTCATCATACGCCTCTGAATGAGCCTGGTGCTGTTTCCTCCTCATCTCCTCCTCCATGTTCACATCATGCAGAGTAGTCTCCTCACACTCATCCAACTCCATATCTGTCAGTTCCTGAGATGATGCCCTTGGAAGAGCAGCTTCCAAAGCTTTGACCTGCTCAGGGCTCAGAGTTTCAGGGAATTCCACCGAGAAATGGATGTACAGCTTGCCCTTCATGAATGGCCTCTGGTACATTGGCATACCCTCATCATTGATGGCCTTAAATGAATCTGCAATTTCGTAGTTAACCCACAAGATTAATAATAATCTGAGGAAATTGCAATTGGCACATCGAGATAGAAAAAACACACTAACTACAGAGTTCATGAACTCTACTAACCAGGCTTCACAACTTCGCCAGGGTTTGATTTGATAAGTAGCTGCCTGCCATCCAAATGGTTCAGCACAAACTGGAAACCACATAGAGCATCTGTAAGCGATAAAGAGTGCTCCACAAAAAGGTCATCCATCTTTCTCTTGAACTTGGGATGTTCCTTTTGCTGAATGATGAACACTATATCACCAGTGATTGTGTCAGGCTGCAAAGACAAAAACAATGGAAGCAGGCAAACCAATCAATCCCACACTTCACTAAGCATGAAAGAACCAAGAAGTATACATTACTATCAGGATAATTGAAAACATACAGCTTCATCAGCTTCGCCAGGAAATGTGATCTTCTGTCCATTCTGCATACCCTTCTCCACATGGACTTCTAAAACTTTCTTCTCTTGAACAACCTTCTCTCCCTTGCACTGTCCACAGCGGTCCTTGTCACTAATGGTCTCTCCGGTACCCTTACATTCATTGCAAGCATGCTGCATCTGTTGAATCATAGAGGGTCCAAGATGTCTAATAGTGACCTTCATACCAGTTCCTTGGCAACCACCACACTTGGTCGAGGCTCCAGATTTTGATCCTTTGCTGCCATTTACAACAGTCAACAGGTGCCCATATAAGCATCATATGCAAATCACAACTCAATAAAAGCTAAAACTACTGGAAAGTGCATTACTTAACAAAAGTACTGGCTTGCGAAACAATACTCACCCTTTGCACTTGGAGCACAACACATTGCGAGATAGGGAAAGTTTCTTCGAGGTTCCAAGATATAGGTCTTCCAAAGAGACCTTCAATGGGTGAACCACATCTTCTCCACGTCTCTGTCTCCGTCCTCTGCTACTGCCACCTGCTCATATAAGGGATATTCAGAAACTTCCTAATCTCTTTGCAACTTAGGAATCAGCATAAGCCTAAACAGAATCACAGGGCTCTTACCTCCCATGCCTCCAAATGGGCTGCCGCCACCACCAAAGAAAGAGGAGAAGATGTCAAATGGGTCATGGCCACCCGCTCCCCCCATTCCTTCCTTAAGTCCATCCTCACCATACTGATCATAAATTTCACGTTTCTCAGGGTCACTGAGAACCTCATAAGCCTGAGCCAACTCTTTAAACTGCAAATAATTTCAAAATCACATCAGGCCTACATCTTAGAGTTTCAAACACTCCAAACACCTCAACCCAGAGCTTCAAATTAACTAAAACACCCCAACCCATCAGTCAGAAACCAACAAAGACTAATAATTTAACAAAATTCTTCCCCATACAGTACGCAATTAAATGAATAAACAAACAGATCACATCAAAATTCAGACTATGACTCAAAACCCAAATCCGGAAAAACTCTAAAAAATCGACAAAGTATCATGAAAAAAGGTAAAGATGAATACTTTTTCTGGATCTCCGCCCTTATCTGGATGGTTCTTGATGGCGGCTTTCTTGTAGGCCTTCTTCAAATCTTCAGGCGAAGCAGTCTTGGAAACTCCCAGAATCTCATAGTACTTGGAGTTATCGCTCTTCTTCGGCGCCCTACCTCCTCCAAACATCTTTGATTTCGATTTAATTAAGACCCTAAATCGACCAAAGAGAGGGCTCTTTGAATTCGTATCAGATCAGATTTACGAGGAGGGCAACGACTTGAACCAAATAAGATGAAGACTTGGGAAGCAACACGACCTAAACACAACGACCGAACTCCTTCTGCTTGAGGTTTTATAGGAGAAGGAAATCAGGTGATTATTCGAGAGAGAGTGGACGTTTCTGGTCTACTTAGAAGGATCTAGAATGCTATGTCTTGCTAGATTTTTATTGGTTGTGGATTCTGGACCGTCCGATGGAGTGATCGGAGAATTGTTGATTATTTGTTGGGGAGGAAAAGAAACAGGCCTTTATGCACGCGATTTGCTCGTGCAAATGAGGGTGTAAAATGAGCCGTATCGAAGTAAATATTAAAGTGATCAAACTCGGCTCAATGTTCTTAATTGAGTTTAAGTGGGGCTTAAGCTTGAATAATTTTTTCCCTTTTGTGAATCAAGTTTTGATTGAAGATATTGATAGCCTAGTGAAGCCTAGGATGGTTATGACAGATTTGGCTGAGTAGTAGTAGTTTCTTTTCCTTTTTTTTCTGGGCTCTAATGCCCCCATGTAACCAACAAAAAAATAAAATCAAAGAATGAAGAAGAAATCAGTCGAAGAATCAAAAACCAGTTGAATGTTTTTGAATCAACGCCTCTCTTCAATTGATTCAGCTTCGTAAGTCTCCTTGACACTAAAATCTGCAATTTATTGCTCTATATTTGTCTAAGAAAGTGGAAAATAGCTTTGTGTGCAGTAACATGTACTTGTGGTACTAGACTTGGTTATAGCTCTTCATTCGTGCTTTCTAGTAGTTTTAAGATTTCTTGGTAATTGCTTTCATATGTGTACTAGTCGCTTTTAGACCTTCTAAAACGATTACCAGCGTGTTTAGTAAGAGCTTTATAGTTTTGTATAAGTAGCTTTAGGCCTAGTTTGGGATTGCTTCACTTTTACAAAAATAAGCTTTTTTTATACAATTTTAGGTTTTAAGATGTTTGGTAAACTAAAAAAGTAATAATAATAAAAATTAAAAAACTGCTTTAATTGAAAAATATGGGTAATTGACAACAAATATGGGTATAGTTTTAGGTTTCTAAAAGCTATTGTCAGTCCTAGCAGCAGCATTTTTTTAAAAAGTCACAGTAATTCCAACTAGCCCTCAGTGATCTACAATATCTTTTATGTTTGGTAGTCGCTTTGATGTTTGGGAGAGCTTTAAGGTTTTTCACTTTCATATCAACAGTAGCTTTCATGTTGTTTCTTAGTAGCCTTCCTAGACACTAAGGGTAACTTTTGTGCTGCACGGCATTAGCTATCTTACCCTTGTGGAGTAGCATTCTCAATTTGGGAGTAGCTTTTATGTTGTTTCTTGGTAGCCTTCCTAATTGCTAGGAGTAACTTTTGTGATGCTCGACATTAGTTTTCTTACTCTTATGGGGTAGCATTCTCAATTTGGGAGCAGATTTTATGTTGTTTGGTAATAGGTTTGTTAATCTCTCGAAGTAGCTTTCATCTCGTGTTTTTTAGTAGTGGCTTTCTCAGTCGTTCGAAATAGCTTTGTTAGTCTCAAGGAGTAGCTTGTGTTCCTTGGTTGGAGCAAAGCTCCAATCTTCATGCTTTTGCATTAGTTACTGCTACTGTAGCACAAAGGCTTAGGAAGATTTGAATACAAATGCTTATGATGAATGCTACATAATTTTTACTCTTGCAGTATTCATATGCTGCTTCTTAGTACTTCAGTTGTGTGATATTTAGTAGGTTTGGCTTTTGTGTTATTTGATATTCCTAGTCTTTGGCAATAACTTTTGTGGTATTTAGCAATAGCTTTCCTAATTTTTTACAATAGTTTTTGTATTGCTTGACAGTAGCTTTCTTGTCTTTGGAGTACTATTCCTAGTCTTTGCAGTAACTTTTATTTTGCATGACAGTAGCTTTTGTGTTGCTTGACAATAGTTTTCTTCGTTTTTTGCAATAGTTTTTATGATTCTTAGTAGTAGCTTTTATGTTATTTACAGGTATTTTTTTCTAATATTTGGCAGTAACTTTTGTGTTCTTTACCAATAGTTTTTCTAGTCTTTGGCAGTAACTTTGTCAATAGCTTTTTCAAGATCTTGGTAGCATTTTTTTTTTTTAGCTTTTCTCATTGTTGTCTCTAATAATTTTCAATTTGACGAAGATGTCTTAACGAAATACACACACAGAGAAAGATACCTCCACGATATAGATCAAACATGCACATGCTCTACGAGCAGATGGATAACTATCAAAGTGATTTTAGTATCGATACCGTGTTAAGATTGACAAGACAACCTCACCATTTTGGAAATCCATAGTGGTATCTTTCTTGGATTGTTTAGAGCATATCTTTCTTGGATTGTTTAGAGCGACCGCAAGAAGTTAGGTGAAGCATTTGAGGATACTAAGAGCTTACAACATCAAATAGCAAGGAGTTGTGTTTAGATAAAGCATATAGAGGATAACTGCTTTATGTAATGTATACATTAGGATTCTAAAGTATGGACATTAGCTTTCTTAAGTATTGACAGTAGCTTTATTTTGGCTACAGCTTTCACAATGTCATAACAATGTATGGTCTATTTTGTTTTCCGGAAAAAAATGCAAACGGTACCTAACCTTTGGTCTATTAGTAACTTTGGTACCTCAAATTCAAAAAATATCACTCTGACACCTGAAGTTTGGACCCCGACCCAACATTATTAGTACCTTGAACACTATTGGTCGTTACAGCATTTGTCAGGTGGCAAACTTTGAGGGATATTCTCGTCCCTTGACTCAATCTCTTCTTCTTCCTCATGCTCTCTTCATCTTCATCTTCCTCCCAACTCTCCCTGTTTCTCCCAAAGTAGTTTGTGTGGCCGTGGAGGGTTTTGATGAGGTAATCACAAGAAATCAGAAGCTCAGATTTCCAATCTATAAGTGGCAAACTCTCATCTACGATAGTGATTTCAAAAATATTAATTGTGTGAAACAAAACTATCCCAAAATGAAAGGCACCCAGAAACAAAACTAGAATAAAAAAGAATCGAAATTGTTGTGGGATGTTAACATGGAGTAGAGAAGCAATAGATCCTCTGGAGGAGAAATGAAAGATGAGATAAAGGCCATTGTCAATGCAACAACTCACAAGTGACAACACATTTGGATGGCAAACATGGCCAATAGTTCCAATCCCATTCAAGAACTCCTTCTCTTTCCTTTCATCAGTCACAATTTTTGTGATCCTCTTCACAGTAATTTCCTCATTACCTTTCAGAACACCTCTATACACTTCTGCATATCCTCCTTTCTCAACCAAATTCTCTGAAACCCATAACACAAAATATGAATTTCAATCACCCAACAAAAATCCAGAAAGAGAAAACCTTTTCATTTTCATATTTGAAGCAGACAAACCTAAGCTAAAACCATTGGTAGCATCTGAAATTTCTTCAAAGGAGAAGCATTTCCATGTGGGTCTTGGAGAAAGCTATAAGAAATCAAAAGACGAAGAGAGCGTGAAGAGGAAGAAGAAATTATAAGCTTAGATCGGAAAAGAAAGCATCGGCCTCTCTTCCGATTTCAACTCCATAATCTCCGCCCCACCGTCGTCGCACCCTTCATCTTTTCCTTCAATTTCCCACTGATTCTTCATACCATACCCAACAAGTGGCCCCTTCTGACCCAAACTCACTCCTCTCTAGTCAAATCCCCGACCTTTTACAAACTCCAACCTGCCCCTCAAAATCCACCTCTCTTTCCCCCTCCCTCGCTACCAAGTTCGCCTTCTTCTGCCTCATCTGCGGCGTTAACTGCCTCCGCTGCCTCTTCTTACTCCTCTCATTCCTTTCTAATACTTCCATGTCTCTCACCCAAGTCAAATCCTGTTTTGGCAAAGAATGGTGAGATGGGTGCCTAGAGAAAATTTCTGAGTGCCCTGATTAGATTTGGACCAGAGAGAGGAAGAAAAAAAATCAAATATTAAAGACTCAAATTACCTATTTACCCTTTATTATATGTCAGTTAACTAACGCCATAACGGCCAATAGTGTTCCAGGTACTAATGTTGGGTCGGGGTCCGAACTTCAAATACTAAAGTGATATTTTTTGGGGTTGAGGTACCAAAGTTACTAATGGACCAAAAGTCAAGTATTGTTTGCATTTTTTCCCTTTGTTTTCAACTATAAGATGTAAAATTAATGTCTATTTTCAGTGTAACATTGATGATGCTACTATCCAGGTTCTTATCCATTTTATATCTACTTCAAATATAGAGAATGATATAATCTATTAATATTTACAAATGTAGCCATATTATCAATGTTTTGTTGAGAATGTTATTGCTGAGTGCTGACAATGGTATATTGAGAATGTTATTGTTCTTACTTGCTTTGTACATGTTTTCTTGTTTTGGCGCCCCACAACACCACACCAACCACACTTTATATGCCTTCTCTTACCACCTTCAATTAGGCAAAAAAAAAAGAAAAGTCATAATCAAAATATAGAAGGTGACTATCACAGTTATGCAAATCAACTAGAATAGTTATAGAAAGCTGGTAGCATAGCTATTGATTGCAATTAAAATATGATCAAGATTGATTTTAATGAAAATTGAAGATAGCAAGCCAGCAAACATCCGGTTTATCAACTTGACCCAAAACAAAAAACCGCAGTTAAAACACAAAACTATTAACAAAATGTGCAAAACTACTGACCTAATCGTGCAAAACTACTACTGAGTTTAAAAAAGCTACTGATAGAGATATAAGGAGCTAATAGCATAGCTTTCCAGTAGCAGAGAGCATGTATCCATTAAACTTGCTTTTATAGTGAGTGTGTTTTCTCTAACTATATCAATAGCTTTCTTTAACTAGGTCAATATATAACACTCTTTTAACTACAGAAGTAGCTTTTACTAATTAAGTTAGTAACTTTTCCTAACTAGGTAAGTAACTTTCTCTATGTCGGATTTAAAGATCAATTATTTAGAACAAAAAAAACCAATTTATATACCATGTCGATAATGAAAACCTAACTCAGGGACTACAAGAGCATCGTACCATGTGGCATCTATAGTTTTAAAGTTGGTTGTCAAAATGAAATTATGGCCCAGCTTCTCACTGTAGATTTGGCCACCTTCAAAATCATAGACTGCAGTTACACATACATTACCAGCATTTCTCTTAGGGCAAACTACATCAACATGGCATCCAAGTGCTTAAATTAACTAAAAAGGCACAGTTCTTCCATGAAGTCATGTAGGTAGATCAAGTAAATTATGCTTAGTAAACACGAGAGATCTAACATTTTTATTGTTAGTTATAATTTTAGGTAATCAGCTTATAGAAACCGCTCAATCTCAATTGTTAATTAAAAAAACCTAACTCAATCAATTCCATTTCAAATTTCCAAAGTGAATCAAAAAATCTCATCAACATAAAAAACGTGTAACTTTGAGTTCAGAGGAGAAGGTTCAAGTAAGATTGCAAAAGAAGACGAAGAAGAAGTAACAGAGAAAGCCATTTCTGAAATTGAAGAAATCCAGTTCAGTCTGATTATGATATAGGAGTCCTCATCGTCGGAGATCGGCTCTCCAATTTGGTTGAGGACGGCAAGCGACGCCAGAGAGAGGGATCCCAGCAGTGAATGCTTCAATTTCTCAATGAAATTTGAAAAATTACCAAGAGGAAAGAGTGGTAAAACCTTGTAGGGAAAAGCAGCTAAGACTAAGGTTGGCTCAGGCTCATCGAGGGAAATAGAGATCGAATGAAGGCAGAGCTCATCAGAAGGGTGTGTTCTTTCCAGCAATTGGAAGCCAGCGTAAAGTTGATGGTATGGCGGCGAAACATGAGATCCTTCCGGCCAAAAGTTGAGAGAGAGAGAGAGAGAGAGAGCAATCTATTTCAGAAACAAACTAGTTCTATCGAAGAAGAGAGAGAGACAGAGAAACTTGAGGGTAAAATGGGTATAACCTAAAAAAACTGATGATTTTAAGCATTGAATTGGCCTGTCACACCCCGAATTTCGAATAATAAATTCAAATCCGAAACATGAATACAACTAAACAAATCACGTCCTAAATTTTTTTCTCAAAACCAATATCTCATAAACTATAACACAAACCTCGTAGCAAACTATCTCTCGAGTCAATTATTACAATACTAACATAAATAAAATGTTCTGCTCACAAGAATCTACAAAAACACACCAAAATAGACCAAGTGCTGGTCTCAACCCTGCTGTCCTACGCAGCTCGCTCACCACCCTGATTATCCTGACCTGCAGGATTATCCGCTACACCATTTGAATAGTGTACCGGGATTGCAACAACACAAAACCCGGTAAGCTTTCTGAAAGCTCGTGTGAGTAAATAAGAATGAACGGTTGATTTATTAGACCACAACTCATTTATCTCAAGTAAACATCCAACAATCTCAACAACCACAAGCAACATCAATCCAACACACATGAAACAACATGGAACACATTTCCACAATCACCAAATCACAACTCTCGCCACTTTGACACCTAATCACAACTATCGCCACTTTGGCACCCACGTTAGAGCTCTAACTGCCTCGTTACCTCTGACACCTTGGCCCAGGGTCAAGTAACGACATCTCCAGGTTACTCAGTAACCCGCGAACTTTGGACCATTTAATGTCCTCAGAACAATATATCCCCGTTATTATTTAACGGTCGAACTTTGGACCTCTCTGTCCTCAGAACACATACACTCCGGTTATCATTAACCAAAGATCCTTGGACCATTCGATCCTCGGAATCCTACGTTTCTCTACCTTCTATTCAACTCACAAAATCAACATGTTTATCACCAACATTTATCAAATATTAACAACATAATTAAAATCATATTATCAACATTATCAACAACATATTAACACGATTCCACACCTCAAGGTCACACCATTCAATATATAATCACGTAAATATATATATACGTAACCATCCACACAGAAATGATCACTAATACCAACTATAGTTCACATGATACAAAATCAAGAAATTCATTTTTAATATACTTTAAAACACATTTCTTAAAAACCATTTTCTCACACTTAACAATAAATTGAGCAATTAAGGAAATTCGGTTCGTAAATGAACCAAGTGAGATTTACTCACCTCTAAACTCCCGCTGCGTCTTCTTACAGCCCAAAATACGATTCACAATCGTCCGCTAACAAATCCGTCAAATACCTAATCAAAACGATAATTAACTTAGCGTATAATTTCCAAAAACACACTTATATGAAGATCCCACGGTCAGATCTTCACCCGTGACCACACAAGGTCACCGGGACAGTCCTACGATCATTATATCAAAACTAGAATTCTATCGGACGGTCCAAACTTCATAAATCACAAATTGAGCGATCGAAATCAATCGAAATCGTAAAATTCATAACTAATTCATACGATATCCAAAATTCGCATGCTATATATCAAAATGATCGTATCGACATGTAGAATCTAAAAATGAGCAGAAACTGCTCATGACACTCCCGAAGGTGACCGGAAAGGGCCGCCGGAGTTTAGGGCAGAGCCACCACCGACCACCACCAATTGTGTCGGGGCCAAGCTCATCCCCTTCGTTTCATCATTTTGAGCAACTTTCATAACTAACACGAAGTGAGAAAATGAGTGGAAGTGGCCGAAACTTACCAAAAACAGTCCGGTTTGGCCGGAAAAACTGCAGAAACCGATATGCTCTCCGACGAGCGTGAAAACCTCCACTTCTGGTGCTGTCCTTTTTACTGCATGTTCTACTCCTCCATACGAGTTCAACGAGATAAAGAACTCGTAATTTGGTGGTCTAGAACTCGAGATATTCGCTTCGCACTCAAAACTGCCGAAAATGGAAAACCAGCTTTCCGCCGCTGCTACAAGCCGTGCCACGGCGCAAGGCTGCCTCTGGCAGCTGCACAAGGTCAAGGCGAAGCCGTGGGAGGTGGTTTGACGTCAAACGGTGGCCGGAGGAGCAAGAACTCAACCGGAGAAGTTTGGCTCTGTTTTTTGCCTTCGGTTCGGTGCCGCGCGAGAGAGAGAGAGAGAAAAAATCTAGGTTTCTGATTTTTCTGATTTTTTCAAAAAAGTTAACCTATATATATACAAAATCGAAAACTTCTAAATGTCATAACTTCTTCCTACAAACTCCGATTCTTGTGTTCCGCATATGCACGAACTCGTATCGACGAGCTCTACGACTTTCATGAAAGAAGTTTCCTCAAATTCCTTACGTAAAAATATGTCAATTTTAATAACCCTAAATAACGTTAAATTTCGATACTAAAATCATTCGAAACCAAATTTCTCAAATAACGACATTCGAATCACACTCACAACTCATAATTCATATAATTTGAGAAGTATTGAATTACGAAATATTTAACTGAAATTTCGGGTCTTTACAGTCTACCCTCCTTAAAGGAATTTCGTCCCGAAATTCAAGCAAACTCATCAACAAACAGTAGTGGGTACTTAGCCCTTATGTCAGACTCTAGCTCCCATGACGCATCACCCTCATCATGATAACTCCACAACACCTTAACCAACTCAACTTCCTTCCTACGAAGCCTCTTCGTGGACCTATCCAAGATACGAACAGGCTCAACAACGAAAGTCACATCCGGACTCACCTCGATCGTACTGTGATCAATCACATGAGACTCATCTCGAATGTACCTCCTAAGCATGGACACATGGAAAACATTGTGTACACCGGCCAGGCTAATAGGTAAAGCAAGCCGATATGCCAATTCTCCGACCCTTTCCAAAATCTCAAAGGGTCCAATGTATCTCGGTGCCAATTTCCCCTTCCTGCCAAATCTCACCACACCTTTCATAGGTGAGACTTTCAAGAATACGTAATCACCCACCTCAAAGTCCAACGGTCTCCTTCTAAGGTCGGCATAACTCTTCTGTCTACTCTGTGCAGTACGGATCCTATCTCGGATGGTAGTAACCTTCTCTGTAGTCTCCTGAACAAGCGCAGGACCCAAGAGCTGTTTCTCCCCAACATCCGCCCAACAGATAGGAGTCCTACATGGCCTACCATAAAGTGCCTCATATGGGGCCATGCCGATACTAGAGTGATAGCTGTTGTTGTAGGCAAACTCTACCAATGGCAGATGATCCGCCCAACTTCCCTTAAAGTCCAAAACACATGCCCTAAGCATATCCTCCATCACCTGGTTCACCCTCTCTGTCTGCCCATCAGTCTGTGGATGAAATGCAGTGCTCATAGCCAAAGATGTTCCGAAAGCCTTATGGAATCTACGCCAAAATTCCGAAGTGAAACGAGCATCCCGATCAGAGACGATCGATACAGGCACTCCATGAAGCCTCACAATCTCATTAAGATACAACTTACACAAAGCATCACCTGAGTAAGTCTTTGCCACAGGAAGAAAGTGTGCTGACTTTGTCAATCGATCAACAATCACACAAATAGAATCATAACTTTGTCTAGACCTAGGCAATCCAGTCACAAAGCCCATGGAGATCTCTTCCCATTTCCATACTGGAATCGGCAAAGGTTTCAACATTCCCGCAGGCCTCTGATGCTCTGCCTTCACTTGCTGACATGTAAGGCACCTGGATACATACTCAGCCACATCCCTCTTCATCCCTATCCACCAAAACTGTCTTCGTAGGTCCATATACATCTTGGTACTCCCTGGGTGTACCGTATATCGAGATCGATGTGCTTCCCGCAGTACCTCCTCCTTGAGGTTATCACCGCCCGGGACATACAATTTCAATCGAAATCTCAATCCACCATCAGTTCCAACTGTCCACTCTGCTGGACCTTCCTCGTTGGCATCAAGGATAATCTCCGAAATCACCATTTGAGCGAACTCATCATGTGTCTGACTCTGAATGATCCTGGAAATCAAGGTCGGCTGTAAAGTGATACTACCGAGAAAGATTCCCTGTCCTTCTCCTGTGGGTATAAGGTCAAACTCAGATACAGTCTCTAACATACGCCACTCCTGAACCATAAGTGACGCTATGATCCCTCGGGGTTTCCTGCTCAAAGCATCCGCCACTACATTGGCCTTTCCGGGATGATACTCCAAGGTGAAATCATAATCTTTGATGAGCTCCATCCATCTTCTCTGCCTCATGTTCAACTCCTTCTGGGAGAATAGATACTTCAAACTCTTATGATCAGAAAAGAGTTCGAACTTCTCACCATAAAGATAATGCCTCCAAATCTTCAAGGCAAATACCACCGCAGCCAGCTCTAGATCATGAGTGGGGTAGTTCCGCTCATGCACCTTCAACTGTCTAGAACCATATGCTACTACACCCCCATTCTGCATCAACACACAACCCAAACCCTGATGAGATGCATCACTATAGATAACTAACCCACCGCCACTAGATGGGACAGTCAATACTGGAGCTGTAGTCAATCTAGTCTTCAGCTCACAAAAGGCCTTCTCACATTCATCTGTCCACACAAACTGAGTATCCTTCTGTGTTAACTTAGTCAAAGCCGAAGCTATACTAGAAAACCCCTCAATGAATCGCCTGTAGTATCCTGCCAAACCAAGGAAACTACGGATCTCTGTAACTGTCGTGGGGCGACTCCAACCCATCACCGCTTCAACCTTCGAAGGATCCACAGAAACTCCATCCTTCGAAACTACATGACCAAGGAACTTGATCTCCTTTTGCCAAAACTCGCACTTCTCAAACTTTGCATATAACTTTTCTCTTCTCAGAATTTGCAGCACAATCCTCAAATGCTTCACGTGCTCGTCAGACGACCTTGAATATATCAAAATGTCATCAACGAACACCACCACACACTTATCTAAGTAAAGACTGAATGTGCGGTTCATCAAGTCCATGAAAGCTGCAGGTGCATTAGTTAGACCAAAAGGCATGACAAGAAATTCATAATGCCCATACCTGGTCCTAAATGCCGTCTTAGAAATATCTTCATCCCTCACCCTCAACTAGTGATATCCAGATCTCAAATCAATTTTGGAGAACACCGTAGCCTCCCTAAGCTGATCGAACAAGTCATCAATCCTAGGCAAGGGGTACCTATTCTTGATGGTCACCTTGTTCAGCTGTCGATAATCCACACATAACCGAAGTGAATTATCCTTCTTCTTCACGAATAATACTGGTGCGCCCCAAGGAGATACACTAGCTTGTATGAACCCTTGTGCAAGTAATCCTTCAATTTGAACCTTCATTTCCTGAAGTTCAGCTGGAGCCATCCGATAAGGTGCTCTCGACACCGGTGCAGTACCTGGTATCACATCAATGGAGAAATCCATTACCCTTTTCGGAGGAAATCCTGGTATCTCCTGGAACACATCAGCATACTCTGCCACTACCGGAATCCCTGCAATTTCTGAAGTGCTATTCACTGATTCTATATGTGCCAAGATCCCTGCCCTCATGGCAACGTCAGATCTCAGGCATCGATAATGAAACACTGGTTGCCCAGGGGCATGAAAAGACACAATCATTCTAAAACAATCAATCACTGCATAGTTCGGACTCAACCAATCCAAACCTAAAATCACATCATACGTATGATCCGGAATCACAATCAAAGATGCAGTGAACTCTCTACCACTAATTGCAATAGGGCAATCATCACAAAACATGCTAAGCTCAAGAGATACGCAAAGAGGCGATGTAACACATAAAGGTCTAGTAAGCGGTATAGCAGTCAAACCCAAAACATCTACCACAGAACTAGATATGAACGAGTGGGAAGCACCCGTATCAAACAGTACTCTAGCAAGATAGTTATAAACGGATAAGGTACCTTCCACCCCGGTGCCTCTCTGGCCGATGGCAAATACTCTGGCTGGTGCTGGAGGTAAGGTTCTCTGCTGGTTACCCTGTCCTACAATATGAGGTTGAGTACAGTCCCTGGCAATATGTCCAGTCTGTCCGCATTGAAAACATGCTCTAGGCCTGAGTTTAGGGCAAGTCCTAGCAAGATGACCCAACTCATTACAGCTATAACACCTCATAGGGGCTGCTGGTGCTGCTTGCCTGATAGGTGGTGCCTGAATAGGGACAGGTGCTGCTGCTATCCTGGCTGGAGCCTGATGATGAAAATAAGGCCGCTGTCTCTTCCAGAGCCCACCTCTATAATCTCTGGACCCACTACTCCCTGCAACCGCCTTCCCTTTTCCCTGAGAATCTCTCTCAACTGTCTGCTTCTCCTTGTGGATCAGATTCTGCTGCTCAATGATCAGGGCTTTAGCTAAAATATGCTCCTTTGTCTTCAGCTCCATAATAGCCACATCGCGCTCAATAGAGCCATTCAACCCCCGCTGAAACTTCTTAGCCAAGTCTTCAGCATCTAATGGTTTCACAAACCGATATAGCCTGGAGAACTCTGCCTCATATTCTCTCACATTCATCTTCCCTTGAGTAAGCGAGAGAAATTGCCTCTCCAGCTGTTCCTTCACCGATGCTGGGAAGTATTTCTCCCTAAAGATCGTCCCAAATCCATCCCAAGTCATGGTAGAAACATCAATAGTCCTCTGAGTGCAATTCCACCACACCCTAGCCTCATCTTTGAGCATGAAAGTGGCTAGCTTCCTCTTCTCGATCTCATCACAGACAATCAACTCAAAATAGGTCTGTAAATCCTCGATCCATTGATCAGCCACCATATAATCTGTGCCTCCTGCAAATTTAGTTGCTCCCAACCGATTAATGTCCCTCGCCAACACTAACAGACGAGCGGGATCATTAACCACAACCTCAGGTGGAACAGGTTGCTCCACAAACGGTGCCTCCACCTCTTCCTCATGCACTCCCACATGTGGAATCTCACCCCTACCTCGGCCTCTACCTCTACCTCTGGGTCTACCTCGACCCCTACCTCTGCCTCCCACAATATCCATTACCTAAGGAGCATAGCATACCTGGTTAATACATGTATACACTTAAATCAAAGCATAAGTAAATACAAGTCCATATTAACCAAGCTACTAACACAAAGAGGTTAATTCAACTCCTATTACGTCCTAACATTCTAGACAACTCCTAACACCCCCATATACCCAATGACATTGTTAATACCGAAGACCACCCGATGGGGATCTGCTGCAGACGGGCCATCACTCGGAAGGTATTAACTTATCACTAAATATGTACCTTACGCTCTGATACCAAACTGTCACGCCCCGAATTTCGAATAATAAATTCAAATCCGAAACATGAATACAACTAAACAAATCACGTCCTAAATTTTTTTCTCAAAACCAATATCTCATAAACTATAACACAAACCTCGTAGCAAACTATCTCTCGAGTCAATTATTACAATACTAACATAAATAAAATGTTCTGCTCACAAGAGTCTACAAAAACACACCAAAATAGACCAAGTGCTGGTCTCAACCCTGCTGTCCTACGTAGCTCGCTCACCACCCTGATTATCCTGACCTGCAGGATTATCCGCTACACCATTTGAATAGTGTACCGGGATTGCAACAACACAAAATCCGGTAAGCTTTCTGAAAGCTCGTGTGAGTAAATAAGAATGAACGGTTGATTTATTAGACCACAACTCATTTATCTCAAGTAAACATCCAACAATCTCAACAACCACAAGCAACATCAATCCAACACACATGAAACAACATGGAACACATTTCCACAATCACCAAATCACAACTCTCGCCACTTTGACACCTAATCACAACTATCGCCACTTTGGCACCCACGTTAGAGCTCTAACTGCCTCGTTACCTCTGACACCTTGGCCCAGGGTCAAGTAACGGCATCTCCAGGTTACTCAGTAACCCGCGAACTTTGGACCATTTAATGTCCTCAGAACAATATATCCCCGTTATTATTTAACGGTCGAACTTTGGACCTCTCTGTCCTCAGAACACATACACTCCGGTTATCATTAACCAAAGATCCTTGGACCATTCGATCCTCGGAATCCTACGTTTCTCTACCTTCTATTCAACTCACAAAATCAACATGTTTATCACCAACATTTATCAAATATTAACAACATAATTAAAATCATATTATCAACATTATCAACAACATATTAACACGATTCCACACCTCAAGGTCACACCATTCAATATATAATCACGTAAATATATATATACGTAACCATCCACACAGAAATGATCACTAATACCAACTATAGTTCACATGATACAAAATCAAGAAATTCATTTTTAATATACTTTAAAACACATTTCTTAAAAACCATTTTCTCACACTTAACAATAAATTGAGCAATTAAGGAAATTCGGTTCGTAAATGAACCAAGTGAGATTTACTCACCTCTAAACTCCCGCTGCGTCTTCTTACAGCCCAAAATACGATTCACAATCGTCCGCTAACAAATCCGTCAAATACCTAATCAAAACGATAATTAACTTAGCGTATAATTTCCAAAAACACACTTATATGAAGATCCCACGGTCAGATCTTCACCCGTGACCACACAAGGTCACCGGGACAGTCCTACGATCATTATATCAAAACTAGAATTCTATCGGACGGTCCAAACTTCATAAATCACAAATTGAGCGATCGAAATCAATCGAAATCGTAAAATTCATAACTAATTCATACGATATCCAAAATTCGCATGCTATATATCAAAATGATCGTATCGACATGTAGAATCTAAAAATGAGCAGAAACTGCTCATGACACCCCCGGAGGTGACCGGAAAGGGCCGCCGGAGTTTAGGGCAGAGCCACCACCGACCACCACCAATTGTGTCGGGGCCAAGCTCATCCCCTTCGTTTCATCATTTTGAGCAACTTTCATAACTAACACGAAGTGAGAAAATGAGTGGAAGTGGCCGAAACTTACCAAAAACAGTCCGGTTTGGCCGGAAAAACTGCAGAAACCGATATGCTCTCCGACGAGCGTGAAAACCTCCACTTCTGGTGCTGTCCTTTTTACTGCATGTTCTACTCCTCCATACGAGTTCAACGAGATAAAGAACTCGTAATTTGGTGGTCTAGAACTCGAGATATTCGCTTCGCACTCAAAACTGCCGAAAATGGAAAACCAGCTTTCCGCCGCTGCTACAAGCCGTGCCACGGCGCAAGGCTGCCTCTGGCAGCTGCACAAGGTCAAGGCGAAGCCGTGGGAGGTGGTTTGACGTCAAACGGTGGCCGGAGGAGCAAGAACTCAACCGGAGAAGTTTGGCTCTGTTTTTTGCCTTCGGTTCGGTGCCGCGCGAGAGAGAGAGAGAGAAAAAATCTAGGTTTCTGATTTTTCTGATTTTTTCAAAAAAGTTAACCTATATATATATACAAAATCAAAAACTTCTAAATGTCATAACTTCTTCCTACAAACTCCGATTCTTGTGTTCCGCATATGCACGAACTCGTATCGACGAGCTCTACGACTTTCATGAAAGAAGTTTCCTCAAATTCCTTACGTAAAAATATGTCAATTTTAATAACCCTAAATAACGTTAAATTTCGATACTAAAATCATTCGAAACCAAATTTCTCAAATAACGACATTCGAATCACACTCACAACTCATAATTCATATAATTTGAGAAATATTGAATTACGAAATATTTAACTGAAATTTCGGGTCTTTACATGGCCTTACGAAGACAAAAAAAGACTGAGTTGCCTTATGGCTAATTAAAGCTTCAAAATGACATTTATGAGTAATATTTTATTTTATTTTATTTATTTATTTTTTTAAAAGCTCAAGCTCGGCTTGGCTATGCTCTATCATGTTCCCTAAGAAACTCCAAAACCTTTTCTCTCTCTCTCTACCATGTTCCAATACCTTAGCCACCTGTTCTTCCCCTTCCATCAAATCTTTTGGGTAGCATAGGTGATAAAATGTTTTTTCACATGCTTTTGTACAGATTTTCACCTTTTCTTTCTAGTTTCTCTCTTAATCTGTTGGTCTTTACCTAGAATTTGGTCTTTACCTAGAATTTGGTCTTTTAAAAGGTCTAAGCTAGTTTCTTTTGTTTTGGTGTCTAAAGACTCTTAGGAAACCAAGATGTCATGATAACTAGCTTGCTAGATCGATCCTTTTTTGGGTATTTGGTATCTGTGTCGGTCTGCAACCATGGCTTTTGCTTATTCTCTTAGGTGTCTTTTGCTGAAAATGTTTTTGCTTTGCTTTAGTTGCCATCGTAGTCTCCCTAACTCTGCTCCACATATTTATCCCCCAAGATCTCCAACTTTGCTTGCTCTATTTGGTATTGATCATCAATTGAGAATTAATAAGGATGCTCTAATCGCTGATGAGAAAATTGATTCAGATTTGGAGGAGGAGTTTGTTGACGACGTGAATATAAAGAAGGTAAGTTCTGATGATTCCTTATTTACCACTTCTATGGAATCTAAGTTAGAAGTGATAGATATAATAGAAACATTAATGTTTTATAACTCTGTTTCTAATCTTTAGAACATGGAAACGTAACCTTCTTCTTCTAATCCTCATAAATTAGTATTTTATGCTAGAATTGCCCTGGGTGTTCCCGACATGGTTTTTTGTCTTAGGCCACATTTCTTCGATCCTTGTTAGCGTTTGATGTGTTTTGTTTGTTAGATACTATGCTATCTGAGGATACAACAAAATCCTTGGTAAATAAACTTCTGTTTTATGACTATTACTGCATTCTTGTTGATGGTCATTCTAGTGGTCTGATTTTGTTGTGGAATAGTTCGGTTTATAAATTTACTGTGTTGATGCCGCATATTCATTTTATTCACACTCATATGATACATGTTAGTTCTGGTAATTCTTGGTTTATGACGTTTGTTTACATGTACCCTCAAAGGCATAAACAGTACGAACTCTGGCATGAGTTAGGAAACTTGATTGTGCCTACAGGTAAGCCATGGATTCTCATGGGAGATTTCAATTGCATTTTGAATCTATCAGAAAAGAGTGGTGGGCTTCGTACCACTAATAGATACATGATTCAATTTAGAGATTTTTTAAATAATAATGCCCTAGTATCTATTCCTTTTACTGGGAATGCTTTTACTTGGTCCAACAAATAATAGTCGGATCAAAGAATCTGTGAACATTTAGATAGAATCTTGGTTAATAGTGAAGATTTGTATTTGTTTCCTTTCATGAGCCTCAATAATTTACCAATAACATGATCAGATCATGGTTCAATTCTATTTACCTTTAATCCACCTAATTCTAGGAAACGTACATCTTTTCGCCTAGAAGCTATGTGGCTTCATCATCCAGAATTTACAAACATTGTTAACAATACTTGGTTAATTAATTCTGTTGGAAATTCTGCTGAAAACTTCCTTTCCAAAGTAAATGCTTTCTAGGCTTTAGCCAAGAATTAGAACTATTCAGGTTTTGGTAATCTTTTTCAAATAATGAAGAATTTACATACTGAAATTCAATATATTTAGAGTCAAGTTAATACTAATTACTTGGCAGATTTGCTTGCTCAAGAGCAACATCTTCTTTCACAAGTTGAAGACTTGTTTAAGGAAGAATAGCTCTTTTGTGCTCTACGCTCCAAGACTAAATGGCTTCAATTAGGCGATAAAAATAACTAGTTCTTTTTCAGATGCAGGCAACTATTAAGAAGAAAGGGAATCAAATTTTGCGTATTAAAGATGATATTGATAATTGGACAAATGATCAAGATTAGATTGCTTCTATTCTTATTAATGCTCTTAGGAAACGTTTTAATACTTCTGTCAACCTTACTAAAGAAGCTTTAGCATATTTTCTTTCTTTCATTAGTCCTTATATTTCTGAACAAGACAATATGAATCTAATGTCTCCTATTCTCATAGAGGATGTTTATAACATTGTGCATAGTATCGGTCCCTTGAAAGCACCCGGACCAGATGGTCTACATGCAATTTTTTACCATTCCTATTGGAATCAGGTTAAAGACCCTTTATACAATGTGATTTCTGATTTTTTTAATTAGCATATTGGTCTTTCTTTAATTAATAGAACTAACATAGTTCTTATTCCAAAGATGGAAACCCCCGAAAAAGAGTCATTCCAGAGGCAGCCTTGTGCCATGACACGGTCGGTAGCGGCGGCGGCGAAGCCCGAACAGAAAAGGCTCGTTTTCGGTTCGATCTCGACATCTTGAGCTATAGGTCACCATTTCACTTGATTCTTGGCTCATTGGACTCGCCTCAACTTCCTCTACAAGCACCAAGAAAGACCGGAGCTGGGTCGATCGTTTTCACGTTCGTCGGAGTTCGACCCCGTTTAGATCAAAAAACCACCTATCGATCCAAATATCTCAAGTTATACATGATCGTTTCTTGTGATTATTGGCTTGGTGAGTTCGCAATGAAGTTTTGAACAAGTTTCCAGAAGAGATCGAAGCGAGTTGTCGCAGTTTTCACGTCGGTTTTCAAGCTCGCCGGATTCTGAAAAAATTCCGGCCGCCGACTGTAATTGGTAATTTTTGATCCCTTCCCGTCATTTTTGGGTCTTGTGCTAGTTATGAAAGTTGCTCAGAATGATGAAACGAAGGGGAGAAACTCGGCCCCGACACCATTGGTGGTGGTCGGCGATGGCTCTATACCTAACTCCGGCGGCCCTTTCCGGCCACCTCCGGAGGTCTAAAATTTGGTTTATATCCATTTTATGAGTCTATGTATCAATACGATCATTTCGGTATATTATACATATTTTTCGGATATCGTATGAATTAGTTATGAATTTTGTGATTTCGATCGATTTCGATCGATTTCGATCGTTAGATTTATGATCTGTGAAATTAGGACCGTCCGATGAACTTATAATTTTGATATGATGATCATATGACTGTCCCAGTGGCTTTGTGTGGTCATGGGTGAAGATCCGACCGTTGGATCTTCGTATATGTGTAAAACGGTAATTAGGGGAGCGATTCGTGAGATTCCGCTCGTCGGATTTTATTATACATTAGAATCCGGCCGTTAAATGGTAGTTCAATTATGTTTTGGAATTATTGGCTAAATTCGAGTCACATTTGATTAGGTGATTGATGGATTGTATTTGAGTGGGCTATTTCGGCGTTATTTATATTTGTATTGAAGACGCAGCGGGAGTATCGAGGTGAGTAAAACTCACGTGGTTCATATTACTAACCGACCGTTTTAAATTTATTTATTTTTGATAATTGTGTGAAAAATATTGAGGATTAAATATTTGTTTTAAAATTACATGGACTTGAATCACCACGGTCCATAGGTAAGTAAAATGAATTTTAATTATACAAATGAATTTTACAATTTTCTTGTGTGAACTATAGATGGTATTAGTGGTCATTCCTGAGTGGATGATTACGTATATATATATTTACGTGGAAAATATATATTGATGAGTGGATTGCTGAGTGATGATATGATTGAGTTGAATTGTTGAATTGATTATATTTCAATTGTGTAATTTCATAATACTATTGGGTATCTTGGTTGGGTTGATTTCAGTATGTGATATTACATGTTGTGCTTATTTATGGGTTTAGGTCAACGTAGTGACCGGTGTGGGGTAATCGGACGCTCTAATCCTGGGTGGATGATGGGATACGATTGGTTGAGTATGTGAAATTATCGGATGTTCTAAATATGTATATAAGTATACATATTGATGAAATACGATAATGATAATTATGTCGGATGCCATAACCTAGGCCAGGTGACGGGCTACCATTCAGTTAGAGCTCTAGCCTGTCATGTACCGTATTTTTATAAATACGATGTTGAGGTTTTGTGAAGAAAGATGTGAGTTGGAGTTGTCTTGATTTATTGATTTAGTATTTGATTGAGATTGTTGGTACTTCGTGGATGTGGAAATGGCCGAGTGTTGATTTAAGTGGAAATAATTATGTTTAAGTTAAACAACAGTTTCTTTCTTTTTACTCATACGAGCTTTCATAAGCTTACCGGGTTTTGTGTTGTTGCAATCCCGGTACACTATTCAAATGGTGTAACGGATATTCCTATAGGTCAGGATAACCAAGGAGGTGACCGTGCTGCTTAGGTGTTACAGCAGTTATTGTTATTTCATTTAGTTGTGAGGTGTGTATGCTCATTTAGAGCTTTACAGTTCATTTTGTATTAGAGTTGTAATAATTAACCGAGACTAAATTCGGTTTGATTTTATTTCATGCGGTGAGGATGTTAAGAAAAGAAATTTTCAGGATGATTATTTGAGTTTTTGGTAGTTTTCATGTTTCGGATTTTGAATTTTTATTCTAAAATTCGGAACGTGACACTTTTATCCATTCTTCCACATGATATTGTTAAATGAAATAATAGCAATTCCGTTACCTATTTATCCTACTCCAGATACTTTTGTTTAGGGTCCTTCGGGCTTGGGTAAGTTTTCTATTAAGAGTGCTTCTTGGCTGCAAACCCAGCAAGTTCCTGAACATTCTAGATACTTCGCTCTTAAGTAAGTTATGGAAGTTAAATATACCTCCTAAAGTTAAAATCTTCGCTTGGACTTAATTAGGAATGGTTTTAAAACAAAAGATAGAGTTTCTTGGTACAATCATCCATATATCTCTAGTTTGCTCCTATTGTTCAGATGAAATGGAATCTATAGATCATTTATTCATGCATTGTCCATTTGTCTTTGAACTGAAATAACTCTTTCATCTCTTAGATTGATCATACAGCTAATAATGACAACTCTAGAGTACATATTCTTTCTATATTAATGCTTGCTTGGTCTATCTGGCACTTTAGAAATAAATTAATTGATTAAATTCAGTTTACCCTTCTGAGGTTTGAGGGTAATTTCATGTTAGTCTCTGTCCTTTCAATTAATCAGTTTACCCCCCAAGCTTTACAATTTCAATCAGCCGTGTCCAATTTCTACTATTCCGTCTAATTTGGACCGTTAAGTTTGACTTTTGAGGGTTAAAATTATCATTTCAAGACAAAAAAAAAAACAGAGAAATTTTTTTTATTTTTTTTATTTTTTATTTTTGTCCTTTTCTTTTTTCCGTTTTTTTTCTCATTAAATTTTTTTTTATATAAATAGGTTGAAGACAACAATAAAAAAATAAAAATGAAAAAAAAGAAGGAAAAACAGAAAAACTAAAAAAAAAATAGGCATTTTTTTCTTTTTAATTTTTTTCTGTTTTATTTTTTTTTTATTTAAATTTTTTTTCCATTTATTTTATATAAATAGGTTGAAGAAAAAAATAAAAAATGAAAAAAAAAAAACGAAAAAACAGAAAAAAAAACTGAAGAAAAAAAATTAAAATAAATATTTTTTTTAGTTTATTTTTTGTCTTGAAATGATCATTTTAGCCCTCGAAAATTAGAATTAACATCCAAATTGGACGAAATGGACACAGGAGAGAATTAACAAGCTTGGGGGTAAACTGATTAAATTAAAACGACATGGACTAACACGAAATTACCCCAAAACCTCAGGGGGAGTAAACTGAATTTAATCCTAAATTAATTTTCCAGAACTTAAGCTTATCTCCTCACCCATGTTTTTGTCAGGCAATTGTGCTAGGTTCGAATTATGCTAACACAAATCTTAAGAATAGAATTCCAAAACTTTCTAAATATTTTCATATCAAGTGGCAACCTCCTAAACAGATCAAGTTAAATTAAACTTTCATGGTTCTGTTAGTAATGGCTTTTCTACTATTGGCTTTGTTATTAGAAATGCAGATGGTAATCCTTGGTTTGCTGCTAATAAGAAGTTAGGAATCACTAATGCTCTTGTAGTAGAAACAACTGCCTTAAGGGAGGGTTTACATACGACGTTACTTCATCAACATGCTAAAGTTGTGGTCGAAGGTGATTCTAAGATTCTAATTGACTATATTCAAGGAAGATGTGAAATGCCATGGAGAATTCAGATTCTGATGCAGGATATAAGATGATTGGCTCATCAGTTTAATTTCATTGTATTTCGACATATTTACCGGGAGGCAAATTTCGTGACAGATCATCTAGCTGTGCTAGTTCATAGGTCTCAAAATAATTATGTATGATTTTTCTGTTTATCCCTTGCTGTGTCCCCAGCGCTCTATTTCGATCAGCTGGGAGGGGAGTTAGTAGAGGTTTTGTTTTTTAGTTGCTTATACTTTTTTTTATTATTGAAAAAAAAAAGCTCAGCTCGGCTTGAATCATTTTTTTAAGCTTAAGTTCAACTCAACTTGAATATAAGACAAACTCGAACAAGCTCACTTAGTCAGCTTTAAACTTTAATAAAGTTAAATAAGAAGAAGTGTTTTAGGAAAAGAGATATGAGGAAGAATGATTTGTACTTTCATTGATAACAGAGGCCTCTTTATATAAAGGATTATAAGCAAAGAATTTGCATCTTATAACTGAATCATACAATGATTGAAATATCTCCGTAGATATTAGTAAGACTCTTCGTAGATATCAGAAGACTAACCCTATTACAACTTAGACAAGTAATCAGAGTTTGGGCTAGACATATAAACTAGGTGTCTTTAAACACTCCCCCTTGTGTCGCCCAAATGTGGTACTCCTTTAGTTACCATGTCAAAAATCTTGCCAAGTAACAAAAATCTAGTGGGACAAAAATAATCTTGGTCGAAGGAGAAAATGAGTACAACATACCCTTTATATTTGGAGACCATATATGTAGACATCTCCCCCAAATGTTTGCATCTCCCCTGATGACTACGATCTGGGAGTTCGGATAACTTCCACAAATTGATGCTACCAACATGTTTCTCAAAAGTGGATTTAGGCAATGACTTAGTAAACAAGTCTGTCACATTGTCCTCAGATTGAACCTAGTTCAATTTGTTTATGTGGAAGAAACTGGGTGGTCATGAGAGCTCCATCTCCGAATTCTTGTACCTGTCAACCATGATAGAGGTAAAAGGGAAGACCAGGCTAGCCGGCCTTCAACTCTCCGATGCCTAAGTCAGATACATGTAAGAATGTAGACAATGTAGGATTAAGTGGAGTATGGTGGCTTACCTTGAATGGGAGAAGATGCATGTTACCCCTTTGCTTCCAATGTGGGCTTAGGTGTGGCCTACCCGATACTTCCAGTGTACCGTATCAGCATTATGTCTGGGCATTATTGGCGTTATTTCAAGTGGCTAGTGAGCCTTGTGCTCTCGATATTTGTGCCTAGGAGGTATATATAACAATAAGTCCCCTAAGTTGTAATACCCGTAATTTCCATTTTAAATTCGAGTGATTGTATCGAATGATTATTATGCGATTTCACAATTTATGTTCGATAATCATTCATTTTTACAATTAACGAAGTTTCGAAACGTTTATGTTAACGAAAAGCTCGAAATACTCGGGTTGAGAAATCGACTTTTTCTACGTACGAAATTTGGAGAAACTTCCTTCATGAAAGTTGTAGAGCTCGTCGATACGAGTCTGTGCACGTGCGGAACACGAAGATCGGATTTTTTCTGAATTAGTTATCGAATTTCGAAGTTTTCCGAAACAAGTATATATAGAAAAATTTTAGAAACCCTAATTTTTTTTCCCTACCGGTTCTTTTTTTTTCCTTTTCTTCCTTCTTCTTCTTCTTCTTCCTGTTTCTGGAAAACTGGTTTCTCTCTCTCTCTCTCACAGACGCAGTCGGCCGAAAGGGGAGGAAATTTTCTCCTTAATTGTTCTCCCTCCACAGACCACCTCTCGACCTCAAACCAAGTCCCAGGCGTTCGTCTCGAGCTGCTCTAGCTCCCGGAGGCAGTTTCACAAGGCGGCGCGGCCCGTGGCGGCGGTGACACAGCCCGAACCGAAAACGGCTATTTTCGGTTCGATCTCGATATCTCGAGCTACACTCCATCATTTCACTTGATTCTTGTCTCATTGAGCTCGCCTCAACTTCCTCTACAAGCACCAAGAAGGATCGGAACTGGGTCGAACGTTTTCACGTTCGTCGGAGCTCGACCCGAACGGATCGAAATACCAAAACTTTCGATCAAGATATCTCGAGCTATACACGATCGTTTCTTGTGATTCCAAGCTTGTTGAGTTCGCAAGGAAGTTCTGAACAAGTTTCCAGAACGGATCGGGGCCTGAGGTTGCAGTTTTCACGTCGGTTTTCAAGCTCACCGGTTTCTGCGTTTTTTCCGGCCGCCGACTGTAAATCGGTAATTTCGATGCCTTCCGGTCATTTTTAGGTCTTGTGCTAGTTATGAAAGTTGCTCAGAATGATGAAACGAAGGGTACAAGCTCGGCCCCGACACCATTGGTGGTGGTCGGTGGCGGCTCTGTCCTTAACTCCGGCGGCCTTTTCCGGCCACCTTCGGAGGTCTAAAATTTGGTTTCTGTCCATTTTATGATTCTATGTTTCGATACGATCATTTCGACGTATTATACGCATTTTTCGGATATCGTATGAATTAGTTATGAATTTTGTGATTTCGATCGATTTCGGTCGTTAGATTTTTGATCTGTGAAATTATGACCGTTGGATGAACTTGTAAATTTGTTATGATGATCATATGACTGTCCCAGAGGCTTTGTGTGGTCATGGGCAAAGATCCGACCGTTGGATCTTCGTATATGTGAAAAACGGTAATTAGGGGAGCGATTCGTGAGAAACCGCTCGTCGGATTTTAATGTAAATTAGAATCTGACCGCTAATTAGTGGTTAAATTATGAGTTGAATTTGTTGGCTAAATTCGAATCACATTTGATTAGGTGATTGACGGATTTTAATTGCGTGAGCTATTCGGCGTTAATTATAAATTATAATTTATAATTATATTGAAGACGCAGCGGGAGTTTCGAGGTGAGTAAAACTCACGTGGTTCATATTACGAACCGAGCATTTTAATTTATTTATTTTTGGTAATTGTGTGAAAAATATTTACGGATTAAATATTTGTTTTAAAATTTCATGGACTTGAATCACCACGGTCCATAGGTAAGTAAAATGAATTTTAACTATACAAATGAATTTCATAATTTTCTTGTGTGAACTATAGATGGTATTAGTGGTCATTCCTGAGTGGATGATTACGTATATATATATTTACGTGAAAAATATATATTGATGAGTGGATTGTTGTGTGATGATATGATTGAGTAGAATTGATGAGTTGATTTTATTACAGTTGTGTAATTCCATAATAATATGATGTATCTTGGTTGGGTTGATTTCAGTATGTGAAATTATATGTTGTGTTCATTTATGGGTTTAGGGTCGATGTAATGACTGGTGTGGGTAATCGGACGCTCTAATCCTAGTGTGGATGATGGGATACGATTGGTTGAGTATGTGAATTATTGGACGTTCTAAATATGTATATAGGTATACATATTGATGAAATACAATAATTGATAAATATGTCGGATGCCATAACCTAGGCCAGGTGACGGGCTACGATTCAGTTAGAGCTCTAGTCTGTCAAATACCGTATTTTTATAAATACGAGGATGAGAGTTGTGAGTTGGGTTGTCTTGATATATTGAATTGGGGTTTTGATTGATGTTGTCATTATTTGCATATGTGGAAATATTTGAGTGTTGCTGTGTGTGGAAATAAATGAGATTAAATTAAGCAACAGTTCATTCTTTTACTCATACGAGCTTTCATAAGCTTACCGAGTTTTGTGTTGTTGCAATCCCGGTACACTATTCAATGGTGTAGCGGATATTCCTGCAGGTCAGGATAACCAGGGAGGTGACCGGGCTGCTTAGGTGTTACAGCAGTCATGTTATTTATTTAGTCGTGATGTGTGTGTATGCTCATTTAGAGCTTTACATTACATTTGGATTTGAGTTGTAATAATTAACCGAGACTAAATTCGGTTTGATTTTATTATGTGTGGTGAGTATGTTAAGAAAAGAAAAAAAATTTCAGGATGATTATTTTGAGTTGTAGTATTTTCATGTTTCGGATTTTGAATTGTTATTGTAAAATTCGGGGCGTGAGATAAGTCCCTGATCAAGAGTTCTCTTGGGTGGGGAGTTTGTCATGGTAGAAATATCAAAAGTGCAAGGCGAGTATTCTAGGCACATAACTTTCGTACAGTGACTACCCCCAGTCCCTCAAGTCCCCTGCTAAGAGGAGTCTTGACTGGGGTGGTGATTTTGTTTTCCAAGTAGAAATGATGCAAGCATTCGTTGGACACTTGGCGAGAGTTTCTTTCGTTGGGAGACTAGTCCCTTGAGCCCTAGGTAAAAGGGTTTGGACCAGAGTCTGCTAGCATATGGCATCAGGTGTGCTCACTATAGGATGTGCTTGGCATACTTAGTGTCTGTTGGGATAGCCTTGGCTATGTCAACATGTTTTTGGATATGGTGATAGCATTAATAATTTTGGCAGGAAGCCAATAACGGGCGTAATGAATGTAGCCGATAGTGGCTGTAATGAATGTAGCCAATAATGGCTGGAGTGTACGTGGCGATATCGCTATTATTAAGCTTGGCACAGCTTTTTGTTTTGCATATCGTGGCATGCAATCATATAATGAAGAGATAAAACGTGGCGCTATCCTGTAATATAGATACAATATATGGAGATATCACATGTTGAAGAGAGATAAATCATGGCGATATCATATAATGGAGAGATAACACATGGCGATATCGTATACTGGAGAGCATGTCGCGGCAATGCCTATAAAAATATTGGTTGTTTGCTGGTTTAGCACTTGGCAGTACAGATGGTTTGCGAGTGATAATGCTTGGCTGTTAGCACAACCATGCCGTTAGCGATATTAATGATTTGAGCCATTTCAGCTTGTATACGCGTTAGGTAGTAGTTTGAGATTGAGATTTCTATACAGCTTGCCCATGCCTTTAGCGATATTGATGTGTATAGCCATTTCATCTTCTTTATGCTTTAGGCAATATAGAGTTTGTCCATTCCTTTAGCGATATTGTGAAGACCCAGATTTTTATACAATAAATTTATATAATTCAATAATTGTTATATTAATTGAATTTTGACATTTGGGATTATTTGGATTGTCGTGGGTTGAGAAAATTGGTGTCGAATGATTTTATTTTCGAAAACGACGTTATTTAGGGGGTCGTGAAAATCGACTTTTTATACGTTCAAAATTTGGGAAAACTTCCTTCACAAAAGTTGTAGAGCTCGTCGATACGAGTCTGTGCATATGTGGAACGTATTATTCGGAGTTCGTATGAATAAGTTATGAATATTTGAAAATCGAAATTTTTTTATAAATAGTGGAAAAAAATCGGAGTTTGTCATTAAGGACGAAAAAATTCAATTTTTGCACATCAGCCCCCCCCGTCTCTCTCTCTCGGCCTGGTCACTGTGCTTGCAGACACGCCGACCCGACCCGACTAGAAGTCGGCCTTCCCGACCGCGCCACCGCCGGAACCGGCCCCCATCCGCTTCGCGGCCTCGCGCCCAGTCGATCCCCACTGTCGCCTCACCCAGCCACCGCTCCTAGGCTTGGATCGAAGCCTCTATCCGAAGCCCAAACCCGTTCCGGCCGGAAAACCATTTTTCTGGCGGTGCACGGGCCGATCAATCCCATTTTCGTGACGTGCTCTTCCTCCTGATCATCCCCATATGTGGCTTGCATCACGAGTTTGAATGTAGAGTGGTAGATCAAGAGTTGAAGATTTCGACGTCCCTGAATCGATCTGGAAACTGATCGGAGGGCCGAGATTAATCTAACTTCAAAGCCCGACCTAGGACGATCTAGACCTCATCTCCAAAAAAGTCAGGTATTAAAGTTGTTCACAATTTCATTTTGAAAAAGTTTGTAGTTGACGACTTTTGCATCGGAGATGGTTGACCAGCGTTGACCGCCGTCTGACCGCAGCGTGTGGCGGTGCGTCGGACCAAATTTTGAGTTTATATTATCTGGACGATGATCTATGCATCCATACGAGTGTTTTGATATATAACTTGGTCATGTTAGAAAAAGTAGATAAATAGTCAATTTCTGTTTTAACATTACTATTTACGATTTTACAATTTACCTTCGCTTTGAGATTTACGAAGATCAGACCATCGGTTTTACTTCAAATTGTAATATGATGTTCATATAACTGTCCCGATGACTTTGTGTGGTTATGGGCGAAGATCAGACCGTTGGATCTTCGTATAATTGTAAAACAGTGATTCGTATAACTGCAGGAATATCCGCTACACCATTTGAATAGTGTACCGGGATTGCAACAACACAAAACCCGGTAAGCTTATGAAAGCTAGTATGAGTAAAAGGAAAGAACTATTGCTTAATTCAATCCATAATTATTCCCATACACAACAACACTAAACGATTTCCACATCCACAAGTACTAACAATCTCAATCAACACCAATTCAATACATCAAGATAAACCCCAACACACATATTTTTACACAACTCGCAACATCGTATTTATAAAAATACGGTACTTGACAGACTAGAGCTCTAACTGAATCGTAGCCCGTCACCTGGCCTAGGTTATGGCATCCGACATATTTATCATTATCGTATTTCATCAATATGTATACCTATATACATATTTAGAACGTCCAATAATTCCACATACTCAACCAATCGTATCTCATCATCCACCCAGGATTAGAGCGTCCGATTACCCCACACCGGTCACTACGTCAACCCTAAAACCATAAATGAGCACAACATATAAAATCACATACTGAAATCAACCCAACCAAGATACACCATATTATTATGGAATTACACAATTGAAATATAATCAATTCATCAATTCAGTCAATCATATCTTCACTCAACCATATATATTTTCCACGTAAATATATATATACGTAATCATCCACTCAGGAATGACCACTAATACCATCTATAGTTCACACCAGAAAATCATGAGATTCATTTGTATAATTAAAATTCATTTTTACTTTCCTAGGGACCGTGGTGATTCAAGTCCATGAAATTTTAAAACAAATATTTAATCCGCAAATATTTTTCACACAATTACTAAAAATAAATAAATTTAAACGCTCGGTTCGTAATATGAACCATGTGAGTTTTACTCACATCGAAATTCCCGCTGCGTCTTCAATATAATTATAATTATAATTAACGCCGAAATAGCCCACTCAAATAAAATCCGTCAATCACCTAACCAAATATAATTCGAATTTAGCCAACAATTTCAACACATAATTTAACTATCATTTAACGGCCGGATTCTAATTTACATTAAAATCCGACGAGCGGTTTCTCACGAGTCGCTCTCCAAATTACCGTTTTGCACATATACGAAGATCCAACGGTCGGATCTTCGCCCATGACCACACAAAACCTCTGGGACAGTCATATGATCATCATAACAAATTTACAAGTTCATCCGACGGTCCTAATTTCACAGATCAAAAATCTAACGATCGAAATCGATCGAAATCACAAAATTCATAACTAATTCATACGATATCCTAAAAATACGTATAATACGCCAAAATGATCGTATCGAAACATAGAATCATAAAATGGACAGAAACCAAATTTTAGACCTCCGGAGGTGGCCGGAAAGGGCCGACGGAGTTTGGGACAGAGCCGCCACCGACCACCGCCAATGGTGTCGGGGCCGAGCTTGTCCCCTTCCTTTCATCATTCTGAGCAACTTTCATACCTAGCACAAGACCAAAAAATGACGGGAAGGGATCGAAAAGTACCAATTACAGTCGGCGGCCGGAAAAATTTCAGAAACCGGCGAGCTTGAAAACCGACGTGAAAACTGCAACCTCAGGCCCCGATCCCTTCTGGAAACTTGTTCAGAACTTCCTCGCGAACTCAACAAGCCAAGAATCACAAGAAACGATCGTGTATAGGTCGAGATATCTTGATCGAAAGCTTGGTTGTTTCGATCCGTTCAGGTCGAGCTCCGACGAACGTGAAAACGTTCGACCCAGTTCCGGTCCTTCTTGGTGCTTGTAGATGAAGTTGAGGCGAGCTCAATGAGCCAAGAATCAAGTGAAATGGTGGTGTGTAGCTCGAGATATCGAGATCGAACCGAAATCGACCCTTTTCGGTTCGGGCTGTGCCGCCGCCGCTACAGGCCGTGTCGCGGCGCAAGGCCTCCTCTGGCAGCTGCGCAAGGTCGTGACGAAGTTCCTGGAAGTGGTTGCAGCTCAAGTGGTGGCCGGAGGAGGAGATGGGAGCTCGGCGAACTTTTGCCCTGTTTTTCCGTCTCGGCCGCGCGGAGGGAGAGAGAGAAAATGCTGCTTCCTTTCTAAAAACAGAAAGAGAGGCCGGTGAAGAATAGATTTTCCCAAAAAAAAAAACTAGGGTTTTATCTATATATACCCGTTTTCAGAAAATCTTCTAAATTCGATAACTAAATCAGAAAAAATCCAATCTTCGTGTTCTGAACGTGTACGAACTAGTATCGACGAGCTCTATAACTTTCATGAAGGAAGTTTCTCCAAATTTTGTACGTAGAAAAAGTCGATTTCTCAAACCGAGCATTTCGAGCTTTTCGTTAAAAATAATCGTTTCGAAACTTCGATTAATGTAAAAGTGAATTATTATCGAACAATAATCGTTAAATCGTATAATAATCACTCAACACAATTACTTGAATTTAAAATGAAAATTGCGGGTATTACAATCTACTCCCCTTAAAGGAATTTCGTCCCGAAATTCAAGCACCCAATTCTCCAAAAATCTGTGGATACCTCGTCCTCATGTCAGATTCTAACTCCCATGATGCATCCCCCTCGTCATGATGACTCCACAACACCTTCACGAGATCTACTTCTTTCCTACGAAGTTTCTTTGTAGACCTATCCAAGATACGAACAGGTTCAACTACAAACGTCACATCCGTGTTCACTTCGATCGTACCATGATCAATCACGTGAGACTCGTCTGGAACATACTTCCTGAGCATAGACACATGGAAGACATTGTGCACACCCGACATGCTAACAGGTAAAGCAAGATGATATGCCAAGTTACCAACCCTTTCCAGAATCTCAAAGGGTCCAACATACCTCGGTGCGAGTTTCCCCTTCTTGCCAAATCTCACCACACCTTTCATAGGTGAGACTTTCAAGAACACATGATCACCTGTCTCAAACTCCAAAGGTCTCCTCTTCAAGTCAGCATAACTCTTCTGTCTACTTTGAGCGGTTCGGATTATGTCCCGAATAGTAGTGACCTTCTCTGTAGTCTCCTGTACAATCTCGGGACCGATGAGCCCTTTATCCCCTGCTTCCGCCCAACAGATAGGAGTCCTACATGGCCTACCATAAAGAGCCTCATATGGAGCCATACCGATACTAAAGTGATAGCTGTTGTTGTAGGCAAACTCTACCAATGGCAGATGATCCGCCCAACTACCCTTAAAATCCAGAACACAAGCTCTGAGCATGTCCTCCATCACCTGATTCACTCTCTCGGTCTGTCCATCTGTTTGTGGGTGAAACGCAGTGCTCATAGCAAGAGACGTACCAAATGCCTTATGGAACCTACGCCAGAATTCTGAAGTGCAACGAGCATCACGATCAGAGACAATCTTTACAGGTACTCCATGAAGCCTCACTATCTCGTTCACGTACAACTTACACAATGCATACCCTGAGTACGTTTTTGCCACCGGAAGGAAGTGTGCTGATTTAGTCAACCGGTCAACAATCACCCAAATCGAGTCATAACTTTGCCTGGACCTGGGCAATCCAGTCACAAAGTCCATAGAGATGTCTTCCCATTTCCAAACAGGAATCGATAAGGGGTTCAGCATTCCTGCTGGTCTCTGATGCTCTGCCTTCACCTATTGACAGGTAAGACACTTCGACACGTGTTCCGCCACATCTCTCTTCATACCATACCACCAAAACTGCCTTCGTAGATCCATATACATTTTAGTACCTCCTGGATGTATAGTATATCGAGACCTATGTGCTTCCAGCATGATCTCCTCTCTGAGGTTATTAACACTCAGTACATACAATCTCCCTCGAAATCTCAACCCTCCATCAGCCCCAATCATCCACTCGGAAGGACCCTCCACATCCGGGTCAACAGTCATCTCAGCAATCCTCGCCTGAGCAAACTCATCAAGTGTCTGACCCTGAATGATCCTGGAGATCAAGGTGGGCTGTAAGGTGATACTACCGAGAAAGATTTCCTATCCTGTTCCTGCGGGCATAAGGTCGAACTCAGATACAGCTTCTAACATGCGCCACTCCCGCACCATAATCGATGCCATGATTACCCGCGGTTTCCTACTCAAGGCATCCGCCACCACATTCGCCTTTCCGGGATGATACTCCAAGGTGAAATCATAGTCCTTAATGAGCTCCATCCATCTTCTCTGCCTCATGTTCAAGTCCTTCTGGGAGAATAGATACTTCAAACTCTTGTGATCGGAAAAGAGTTCAAATTTCTCACCATAAAAATAGTGCCTCCAAATCTTCAAGGCAAACACCACTGCTGCTAGCTCTAGATCATGAGTAGGGTAATTCCGCTCATGTACCTTCAACTGTCTAGAACCATAAGCAACGACACTACCATTCTGCATTAACACACACCCCAAACCCTGATGAGATGCATCGCTGTAAATGACTAATCCACCACCACTAGTAGGAATAGTCAACACCGGAGCTGTAGTCAATCTAGTCTTCAGCTCAATGAAAGCCTTCTCACACTTATCCGATCAAACGAACTGAGTGTCTTTCCTGGTCAATTTGGTCAACGCCGAAGCAATACCAGAACCCTTCAATGAAGCGCCTGTAATACCTGGCCAGTCCAAGGAAGCTACGGAGTTCTGTAACGGTAGTAGGGCGACTCCAACTCATCACTGCCTCAACCTTCGAAGGATCCACAGAAACTCCATCCTTCGAGACCACATGACCCACAACCGAACTAGATATGAAAGAGTGTGAGGCTCCCGTATCAAACAGTACTCTAGCAAGAAAGTGATAAATAGATAAGGTACCTTCCACTCCCGTGCCTGCCTGACCGATGGCAAAGACTCTAGCATGAGCAGGTGGTAGCTGCCTCTGCTGGTTACCCTGCACTCTACCCTGATTTCGAGGACACTCCCTAGCCTGATGCCCTGCCTGTCCACAGCTGTAGCATATCCTACCCCGTGGTTTCGTGCACGCACGAGAGATGTGGCCCGGCTCGCCACAGTTAAAGCACTTCACCGGAGCTGCTGGTGTTATCTGCCTGATAGGCATAGCCTGAACAGGAGGAGCTACTGCTGCCCTGGCTGGAACCTGATGCTGAAACTGAGTTCTCTGTCTCTTCCAGAACCCTCCCCTGAAGTCTCTAGCTCTACTGCTTCCTGCTATGGCCTTTCCCTTGCCCTAGAAGTCTCTCTCAGCAGACTCCTTCTCTCTACGAATCAGGTTCTGCTGCTCAATGATCTGTGCCTTAGCCAAGATCTCTCTCTTGGTCTTCAGCTCAAAGATGGCTACATCACGCTCAATCGAAGGACTCAACCCTCTCTGAAACTTCTTGGCCAAGTCCTCATCCTCCATCTGCCTCACATACTTGTACAGTCTGGAGAACTCCGCATCATACTCAATTACGGTCATCTTCCCCTGTACAAGTGCAAGGAACTCTCGCTCCAACCTCTCATTCACTGCTGGTGGAAAGTACTTCTCCCTGAACAGCCTCTCAAAGCCGTCCCATGTCAAGGTAGACACCTCAATGCTCCTCTGAGTGACGTTCCACCACACCCTAGCCTTATCCTTCAGCATAAAAGCGGCTAGCTTCCTCTTGTCGGTCTCAGTACAATCAAGCAGATCGAAATAGGTCTGTAAATCCTCTATCCAATGATCCGCCACCATATAATCAGTGCCTCCTCCAAACTTGGTTGCTCCCAAGTGAGTAATTTCCCTTGCTAGCATCAACAAGCGAGCAGGATTATCAACCACAGCCACAGGAGGAATAGGCTGATCCTCATAAGGTGCATCTTCCTCCGACTCGAATACTTCTTCGACTGGAGGGGCCCTACCCCTTCCTTGGCCTCTACCCCTGCCACGAGGTCTACCTCTACCCCGACCTCTGGCTTCGTTTCCCTCAATCTCCATTACCTAATAAGCATGATATACTTGATTAATACACGCATAACACTTAAACAAAGCATAAGTCAAATGCAAGTCCATATTAACCAAGTACTGATCATACATAACGATGCCTAAATTTCTTAAAAGTACTAACGTTCCTATCCAACCTAACGCACTCACATACCCAATGACATTGTCAATACCGAAGAGCACACGATGGGGATCCGCTGCTGACGGGCCATCACTCGGTAAGTATTGACATATCACCAAATATGTACCTTACGCTCTGATACCAAACTATCACGCCCAGAATTTTAGAATAACCATTCGAAATCCGAAACATGAAAATACTACAAACTCAAAATAATCATCCTGAAAATTTCTTTTCATAACACCCTCACCACACGAAATAAAATCAAACCGAATTTATTCTAGGTTAATTATTACAACTCAAATCCAAAATGAAATGTAAAGCTCTAAATGAGCATACACACCTCACAACTAAATGAAATAACAAAAACTGCTGTAACACCTAAGCAGCTCGGTCACCTCCCTGGTTATCCTGACCTGCAGGAATATCCGCTACACCATTTGAATAGTGTACCGGGATTGCAACAACACAAAACCCGGTAAGCTTATGAAAGCTCGTATGAGTAAAAGGAAAGAACTATTGCTTAATTCAATTCATAATTATTCCCACACACAACAACACTAAACGATTTCCACATCCACAAGTACTAACAATCTCAATCAACACCAATTCAATACATCAAGATAAACCCCAACACACATCTTTTTACACAACTCCCAACATCGTATTTATAAAAATACGGTACTTGACAGACTAGAGCTCTAACTGAATCGTAGCCGTCACCTGGCCTAGGTTATGGCATCTGACATATTTATCATTATCGTATTTCATCAATATGTATACCTATATACATATTTAGAACGTCCAATAATTCCACATACTCAACCAATCGTATCCCATCATCCACCCAGGATTAGAGCGTCCGATTACCCCACACCGGTCACTACGTCGACCCTAAACCCATAAATGAGCACAACATATAAAATCACATATTGAAATCAACCCAACCAAGATACACCATATTATTATGGAATTACACAATTGAAAATAATCAATTCATCAATTCAGTCAATCATATCTTCACTCAACAATATATATTTTCCACGTAAATATATATATACGTAATCATCCACTCAGGAATGACCACTAATACCATCTATAGTTCACACCAGAAAATCATGAAACCCAAAACACCCAAAACCGAAGTGAAAACTGCAACCTCAGGCCCCGATCCCTTCTGGAAACTTGTTCAGAACTTCCTTGCGAACTCAACAAGCCAAGAATCACAAGAAACGATCGTGTATAGCTCGAGATATCTTGATAGAAAGCTTGGTTGTTTCGATCCGTTCGGGTCAAGCTCCGACGAACATGAAAACGTTCGACCTAGTTCCGGTCCTTCTTGGTGCTTGTAGAGGAAGTTGAGGCGAGCTCAATGAGCCAAGAATCAAGTGAAATCGACCCTTTTCGGTTCGGGCCGTGCCGCCGCCGTTACAAGCCGTGTCGCGGCTCAAGGCCGCCTCTGACAGCTGCGCAAGGTCGTGACGAAGCTCCTGGAAGTGGTTGCAGCTCAAGTGGTGGCCAGAGGAGGAGATGGGAGCTCGGCGAACTTTTGCCCTGTTTTTGCATCTCGGCCGCGCGGAGGGAGAGAGAGAAAATACTTCTTCCTTTCCAAAAACAGAAAGAGAGGCCGGTGAAGAATAGATTTTCCCAAAAAAAAAACTAGGGTTTTATCTATATATACCCGTTTTCAGAAAATCTTCTAAATTCGATAACTAAATCAGAAAAAATCCGCTATTCGTGTTCTGAACATGTACGAACTCGTATCGACGAGCTCTACAACTTTCATGAAGGAAGTTTCTCCAAATTTTGTACGTAGAAAAAGTCGATTTCTCAAACCGAGCATTTCGAGCTTTTCGTTAAAAATAATCGTTTCGAAACTTCGATTAATGTAAAAGTGAATTATTATCGAACAATAATCGTTAAATCGTATAATAATCACTCAACACAATTACTCGAATTTAAATTGAATTACTCGAATTTAAATTGAAAATTACGGGTATTACAAGTGGTCATTCCTGAGTGGATGATTACGTATATATATTTACGTGGAATATATATATATATATATATATATTGATTGGCGTGATTTTGAATGACGATGTGATTGAGTTAGAATGATGATTTGGATTATATTCAAATGCTTAAATTTCATGATAATATCATATATGTTGGTTGAGTTGATTTAATTATGTGAAAACATACGGTTGTACATATTGTGGATTTAGGGTCAACGTAGTGACTAGTATGAGGTAATCGGACGCTCTAATCCAAGGTGGATGATGGGATACAATTGGTTGATTATGTACAATTATTGGACGTTCTAAATATGTATATAAGTATACATATTGATGAAATACGATAAAGATAAATATGTCGGATGCCATAACCTAGGTCAGGTGACGGGCTACGATTCAGTTAGAGCTCTAGTATGTCGAATACCGTATTTTTTATAAATACGATGATGGGGTATTGTGGAGAAAGATGTGAGTAAGGGTTTGGTGTTGAGTTGTTGATTGATTGTGATTGTTGGTTTTTGTGGCAGTAGAATCGTTGCATGTTGACTTAGGTAGAAATAAATGCGATTAAATTAAGCAACCGTTCTTTCTTTTACTCATACAAGCTTTCATAAGCTTACCGGGTTTTGTATTGTTACAATCCCGATACACTATTCAAATGGTGTAGCGGATATTCCTGCAGGTCAGGATAACCAGGGAGGTGACCGAGCTGCTTAGATGTTACAGCAGTTATGTTTTATTTCTTTGAGTTGTGAGGTGTGTATGCTCATTTAGAGCTTTACAAATCATGGTGTATTTGTGTTGTAATAATTTACCGAGACTAAATTCGGTTTCGATTTTATTTCCTATGGTGAGGTTGTTAAGAAAAGAAATTTTCAGGATGATTATTTTGGGTTGTGGTAATTTTCATGTTTTCGGATTTTGAATTTTATTCTAAAATTCGGGGCGTGACAGATATTGATGTGTATAGCCATTTCAGCTTCTTTACGCGTTAGGCAGTAGTTTGAGACTGGGATTGCTATACAGCTTGCCCGTGCCTTTAGCGATATTGATGTGTATAACCATTTCAGCTTATTTGTTTAGCCAACTCACAGAAGATAGCAAGGCTGTGTAAGCCATGATGTAACTTTCATGGGCGAGTTGATAAAAGTAGAGTCCCAGAGGGATTATATAATAAGGCTTTGTGTAAGCCAAGATAATAATACCGCCATAAGCAAGTTTGCAAGAGTATAGTGTCAGGCATAAGCATAGAGCTCAAAGGGTGTCGCTAAGGAATGAGTGTACAGTATGTCGCTAAGGCATGGCAAGTATATGTTGAGTGCCGTTGGGGCATGGCAAGAATATACCGTGTAGCACTGGGGTATGGTGAGAATATGCTACTGATGCATGGAGAGTGCACTACTGAGGCATGGCGATTATACCGCTGAAACATGGTGAAGGGAATTGCTGGGGCATGGTGAGTATGCCACTAAAGCATGGTGAGTGTATCGTTGAAGCGTTGGGGGTATGTCATTACAACGTGACAAGTGTATCGTTGAAGTATTGGGAGTATGTCATTACAACATGACGAGTGTATCGTTGAAGCATTGAGAGTATATCATTACAACATGGGGAGTGTATCATTGGGGAGTATATCATTACAACTTGGTGAGTACATCGCTGAAGCGTGGAGAATATAACGTGGAGGCATAGATGAGATACAATTGAAGCATAGATCAGATACTACTAAAGCATATAGAAGATATCGCTGATGTGTAGATAATATACTGCTGAAGCATATGTAAGATACAATTGAAGCATATAAGCATAGATCAGATACTATTGAAGTATAAAGAAGATATCATTGATGTCTGGATAATATACTGCTGAAGAATAAATAAGATATTGCAGAAACATGGATGATATATTGCTGAAGCATGGATAATATACTACTGAAGTGTAGCGAGTATAGGTCACTGAAGCATAGATAATAGATTGTTGAGGCACATATAAGATGTTGCTGAAGCATAGATAACATGTTGTTGAAGCATAGATAAGGTACTGTTGAAGCATGGGTATGCCATTGGAGCATGGTGAGTGTATGCCATTGGAGCATGGCGAGTGAATGCCATTGAAGTATGGCGAGTGTACACCACTAGAGCGTGGTGAGTGTATGCCATTCAGGACGGCGAGTACGATGTACAAGTCCCCCTAGTGTCGAGGACATTTATTATGACGAGAGATTTTATGTGTATATAAGCAACAAAGGTGCTAAACATGTAGCAGTATGTGGATATAGGATTAAAGTGTGTAAATAAGAGTATTGAATATAGCTCAATAGGCAATTTTTTGTGCACGACAATGTTTGGACAATTAGGTTCGTTAGAACATGCAGTTGCACTGTGTAAGCAAGTTGAGTATGTAGGCATGGTCCAAGCAGGTGGCATCTACGTAATGTAGTATTTCCTCTTATGTTTGGTTTAGATAGAATCGTGGTTATTGTTAACTTATAGTTTGACATATATTCAAGCACATGTTATAGTCCTCCTCTTGCACAATCTAGCTAAAGTCCATAGCACATTGCTGCACCCTATCTTAGTTTTGTGGATTATTTATCTTTATTATTATCTCATGGTATCTTATTTTGCTAATTTTGAGTTCCATAATATTTTCCTATGTTAAGACTATTGGTGTGATGCAGGTCGATGGTACTAGAATATAACTCTGATTAATAATAGAAATTTAATTTGAAGTGGTTCTGCAAAAGTAAAGCATAAATTAAAATATACATATTTTCTATCCATTTATTCTTGCTCTAATTTTTAATAGAAGAGTCCTGAAGAGCTTAAGGATCTTTACGAGTTGCTCAACTTGTAGATATTTCTAAGCAAGTGAATTTGTAGGCAGGTTGTGGAGACAACATACCAAGTGAGAAGAATGTCAGTCTCAACTGCTTCAGATATGCTCAGGATTCCAATGTAGTAAACGAAGTGCTTTCTTCAATTATGAACAAAAATGAATACTAATTGCTAGGTAGCCATGTAGTAGGTGAATTGGGGTTTTATTTTGCCCATTTTGTAAATTGTTAAGGATGATAATTTTAGATAAAATACCCCAATATTCAAATCACTCTTGTCAACTGTCGAAATTGCAATTTATAGCAGCAGCTACATATTTGTGGACATCATCCTCTTTATAGAATCTGATGTCTAGATATAAAGTTGAAATCAGTTTTAACCATAAAAACTGATGTCCAGTAATACAAATACATCAGTTCCAAAATGAAAATCAATGTTACTAAAATATACAGACATCGATTTTTTTGTCAAATATGATATATTACTGAGTATCAAACATCAGTTCCAAAATGAAAATCGATAATACCTTCAATACACAGACATCGATTGTTTGTCAATAATGATATATTACTGAGTACCAGATATCGTTTTTTGAATAGAACGATGTGCAATAGATTATTAACATCGTTTTTTCCTTATACACTGATGTTAATGTAAGTAAATATATCGGTTCCTACAATACTAGACTTTGTATATTGAATCTAAAATCGTGGTATATGTGGCAAATTACGCTTCAAAAGCATGAAGAACAAGAAATGTTTATGGGAACCGATGTCTGTAACAGTATCAGTCATCAGTTCTTAAATCAATAACGATGTTAAAATGCAAACTTGTGTTGTATAATCTATATTTCTTTAAGCATTAAATACAATAAAATGTGGGTTTAACAATAGTAAAACATGCAAGTTTGTTATTATTTAAACCTATTTACATCGATTTATAATGAGGAACTGATGTCTCAACGAATACTTGACATCGGCTAAAAACCGATGTCTGGATTTTCCGGATCTTTCTTATCACCCACAAAGACATCGGTCGGGTTTTTGGCCGATGTCTGGGGCCATAATTCTAGTAGTGTGGCGTTATGCCCAATACTCAAATGAGTCATAATCGAAGCAAGTTTAAGCTCCTAACGATGACAAATGTCTATGCATGTCACAGTTTGTGGAGCAAGTATCGCATGTATATATGTAGCAATATAATCAAGATAGAAGCATGACATATGTTTAGCATGTATTTGTAGTGGAGATGCTAATAACACTTTGCATTTTTTAAGCAAGCTTAATAATCATGGAGACATTTAAAGCATGACATCAATATTAAGGCATCATGAATATGCTACTAGAATTATCGCATTTTGTAGGCATGCTTAGATTGTACTAATCAATGAAGCATGTGAAGTATGTCATTAGCTCAAATTAAAAGGGTGTACATGAGAACTTATCTGGAGCCGTTCATAAGTGGTGAAAATATTGTAGAAAGATTGGAGTTGTCTATATATAAGACTCCATGATGGCTAGCGAGTACTGATAGTGCGTTTAACTTTGCTCATATAAGAAAGGCGTCCTGTTGGGGTGACGGTGCCTCGCCAAAAATAAGCAAGTGAGTAGCAATTTGCTCATATGATCTAATTAACTAGTTGAACATGATATGTTTATATATTTTGGCATGCCAACATTTAGGAGAAGGTCTGGTGTTACGAGCAAGGAGACAATGGCATGAATCAAATAACTTTTTCAGTTTGTAAAAGAGTAATGTAAATAGTTCTGACAAAATTGCATGCTTTAACATGGAGAAATATGAGAATCACAGTGTACATGTTGACTAGTGGATTTGTTTTGCATGAAAATGGTGCACAGGTGATCATGCTTCACACAAGATGGGTTCTCATTATTTGTATAGTAAAGCACTGTGGCGTAGTAGTATACGAGCATGTGGCTTTGTTATCTAGTAGTCGAGTACACAATGCTACGTAGAAAAACAATCTAGTGATGCTTGGTGACGCGTTGCCCATGTGAAAAATCAGCACGCATTAGTCTTGTAGATAAGAGTCTTCATGATTGAACTCAAAGTGACATAATTCATATATGTACTTCAACAAATATGCACCATCTGATGGCAAATAACCCATCATGTACACGAGAATATGCATGAGTAGTCAAAGATAAACTAGCGAATCATTTTTATATTAGGCAACTCGCCCATGCAATACTGTGGATTTATATCTTTTTCTCTTAAATATTATATAAACCTGTAAACATATATACTATAGTCTCAATCTCCTCTAGCAAAGGTCATTTTGACCAAAATATATGTATCCATAACTACTTAAAATAAGTAAATAAATTAGATAAATAAAATGTGAGGCCTTTAATTGGGAGAACAATAGTAGAGATTGCAATAATCAGATGAAGTAATTCCAAAAAATGTCACAAAAGATAAATCAATCTTTCAATTATCTTTAAGTACATTAATGAAATTTTGAAAACCATGCACCTACTGCTACAAAGTCTAAGAGACTCCTCAGTTCTTAAGTCATCAACATCCTACCACACCAATTTCAATTTCTTCTCTTTTTTTTTTTTCATAGCATAAGTCAGTTAGACCAATGTTAGGGTCAACCTCAACTACCTACCCACTTCAAAATTTGGCAAAAGCCCACATTTTGTAGCTTAATGTCACATCAAACTTTTTCTTTTTCTTTTTCTTTTTCTGGTTAGCTCTGCATATCCTTAAAGATTGAACACATGAACAAAATCAAGATTGAGTTTACATAATTGGTGAAAATTGTAATTTATTACTCAACTTAAAGCTGCACATACGAACAACTTAAATACCTAGTCATACTCTCATAAATAGAAGACATTAATCAACTAATCCTGCTAGTCCTCCTCTTCCCACCAAAGAGAAAGAACAAAAACTCAGTTCTGATGGCAAAAAGGAAGCATTAGCACCTATAACAAATGCTTTGGTTAGACTACTACATGCAATTTACACATGTCAATATTTGAAAATTGGAAGGAAAAAAAGAAGAAAACAAATGGATTCAAAATTCCAAATATTTATTTGCATCATCTAGTGCATATATATAGTTATATCAAATACATGCTATCTAATTCTGTAGTACTATTGATATAAATAGTACAGTAGTTTTCCGTAAGTTCATGGTAAAGTTGCTTCAAACTTATGAAGATGGATTTCATGATGGCTTTGATTTGTTCTAACTTCATGTAGATTAATTTAAGCTTGTATTATGTATGAAGCAATATGCATTGGTGCAATGTTGATGTATCAAAAGCAGTTTATGAGGCAGTCTTTGGTTGGAATATCGATTAGTATTGCTAGCAGTGTACTGAATCCGGTATTGAAGCATGATCGTTGCAAAGCTTCTTGCCTTTGTTTCTCTGAATCCAAGATTGATTACATGTAAAAATTCAACGGAGGTATATATACCAACAACATATGCATTAAGTTTAGAGTAAGAAATTAAAGCAACTTAACAATTCCCGTGAGAATTATTAAGCCACCACGGATTCAAGAAATGGCCAAGTTCAAGTTTCCAATTCATTAGTTTCCTAAACTTGCTTTCTAGGTGACTAAGCTAGCAAACACATTTAGTAAGCATTAAAGTTTAGAAGCCCATAGATTCAAAACATGCATAAGCATCAAAACACTTGAAAATTTACATTTTTGCACATAAGTTTGGCTAGATCCAACTACTCACAACACATGTTATTACAAATACAAGCCATGAACATCAAATTAAAGAGAAACGGAAAGGAAAGGAAAGAACTACCCACAGGTTTGACTCATGGTGGAGTCAAACCGAGATCTCAAAGCTCCCACCTAGCCCTCAAAGATGTCAAATGATGAGAGAATTGCTTCAAGGTATGAGATTTTCGGTTTTTGTAACCCAAAACACCATACACATTCACAAACTCAAGAACAATGGCTTGGATATGTGAAAGCAAGTGTTATGGTTGATCTAGAGTGTGTAGGTACTTGGGTTTCACGTAGTAACTTCGGTTTTGGTGAAATCCAAGTACCTACACACCTATTTCTCACACCAACTCAAAGAACTATATACAAGCTATGAAAAACAAACCTAAAACTAGAAAAAAGAGATATTTTGATGCTCCGAAATGAGATAGCCAAGGGTATGCATGGTTTTGGGGAAGAGAATGGGCTATTTCAAGATCAAGGCAATTCAAATCAAGGGTGGAGATAAAAAAGAATCGACGGTGAGATGTAATGGACAAATATATAAGCACAAAATATGGATCTAGTCTTTAATTCCACATAAAAATTACTTAAAAGCCCATATATATTTTGGTGGAGTCGATAAAGTAAGGGTAGGAACGTCATTGTGCATGGAAACAAGGTAATAAATGGAGACAAATGTGTAAAATGTAAGAGCGGAATCACTTGTCATTTTTAAAATTTTGAATTTCAAAACAACCTACACTACATCTTCCCACTTAAAGTCTCTAACCCTAGTCAACAACTCTTCCTTACCTTCCACACTTGTTCTTAGCCTGCCAACTTGGCTGGAAGTCGTCGGAATCCAGCATTGACCTCTGTTGATTTCTTTTTCGTCCGTTTGTGCACTTTCTTCTCCTTTCTTCCTTCAATTCAATCTCTACCAAGACTTCAGAATTAGCCTTTACTTTCTTCATACCAAATGTTCCTCCATGAGTATAGATTATTTTGTTAAAATTACATGGCTTAGTTCATAGTGGTTCGACTGAAAATGCTGCCGGAATATGTACAGGTCCAGTTTTGCAGTTTTCATCTTCTAGTGAGGAAACTTGAAACAATCTTTTGAAGGTCTTCCACTCCGAAACCAGCTCGTGTACTCTTCATAAGAAATGATCCTCAGGATATCTAGAATGTCTTTGTAAAAGCTCAGCTCATTTGGTTAGGCTTCCGCTCCTCCCTCCTTGGTTAGGAAAATGTGTTAAAATATAGTTTTTAGGGCATTTCCATGCTTCTTCATCATTTTCTAGCATGATAAGGAAAACATAATAAATGTATATAAATAAACACAAAGGTTAAGCAAAAGCGCAAGATTAGAGGAATAATTACTAGGTAATTATGGACCTAACACTGTGTATGAGGCCCTCATCGCTGGGTTGCAAATTGCCCGAGAGGTAAGTGTGGAACACCTCTAAGTCTTCAACGATTCTCAGCTCATACTAAACCAAGTCAACGGGGACTTTGAAGCTAAAGAGCCCCAGATATTCTCCTACCAGGCCATCAGCGTTTCACCAGCGTGACAATTACACATATACCATAGGCCAAAAACAATAAAGCTGACGCTTTGGCCAAGTTGGTAGCAACCCCACTTGGTATATCTTAGGGGCTACTCCGGTAGAAACTCTGGAGAAGGCCAGTAGCTCCAAGATGATCTCGAAAATATTTGCTGTGATCGAGAACAGCCAATCTTGGATGGATCTAATCTATAAGTGCATGTCAGATGTAGGCCTCATCATATGGTAGGGCGGGCCAGCCCGACCCTTTCTCAAAATAGGGTAGGGTAAGGGTCATGCAAATGAAGCCCGACCCAATTGAGCCCGTAAGGGCCAGGCCCGGCCCGACCCTAAAAGCCCTATCCGGCCCGACCCTAGAATTTATATTTTATTTTTATAATTTTCTATTACATCATTTACATGTGTATAAAATCATAGAAGTATAGAGAATTATTTGAATCTGTGATATTGGAGAATGGGCCTGTTAAATTGAGTCTGTCCCTTTTGTGGCCTAAACTTATTAGCAGCCTAGTAGGTATGAAGTCCAAGTCGAACTCAAGTCTCCAAGAGGACAAAACCTAGACGCAACATCGAAGTCTTCAAACAGCAAATCCACCCGCAACCGCCTCTCTCGCAAAATTGTCTCTTCCTTCCCAATGAACTCTGCTCCTCGGCCGACAGTACAATCACCACCACCACCACCTCTGATTTCCAATCAGTTAATCAGACAGTAAACAGTTACGTCTCGGTCGGTGAGGGCTTGGTGGTCTACTCTGTCTCGATCTGCGAGGCTTGATGGAGGAAAGAATCTCGGTTGGTGAAGGCTTGTCCCAACAACTTCGTCTCCAGCCGATGGCAGGAATGAGGTTTTGAGAATGGATAGGTCATAGGCAGTGGTGACGGCGACGCACGCTGTTTCTGACGCGTCAAGGTGAGGACTTCGTTGCCCGGGTCTTGAATCTTGGCGAGGTACTCATTCCCCACGCACACTGAAATCTACTCCGCTTTTTGAGGATGCAAATGAAGTGGTGAAGTACTGTGATTTGTTGTATGTAGGGGGCCAAGGTTGTGAAGGTGCTGCAGAAATAGAGGCCTCTGCTGATATTCATTTTGCTCTCGTTGCTGATCTGACCATGTCTCTCTTTGATTTTGCAGTCCCCATGTTTCTGGCCTTTCCAGCAATGATGGCACTGATCCAAAACTCTTTTAAGTAGCTGAATGCAGAGCAGAGCAAAGGCTGGTGGATCAAAAGCAAATATGTCCAAAACTCAGGTATTCAACTCTTCCTCTCTATTGTCATTTTCTTTTATGTCAGTTAATTATATTGATGTTGTTGTGAAGATGGCGTACATGGCTTTGGAGGAAGAGAAGAAAAAACAAAAGACTTTGACAGATACTCAGGTATTCAATTCTTCCTCTCTTTTGTCATTTTCTTTTATGTTAGTTAATTATATTGATGTTGTTGTGAAGATGGCATACATGGCTTTGGAGGAAGAGAAGAAAAAACAGAGGACTTTGACTGATGGGGTGACGTCGGCGGTGGTCAAGACCTATCCACTTAGCATTTGTTTTGTTTGTGTTAAAATTGAGATTTCAGGTTTTTTTTTTTGTTGACATGAAAGATAAAACTGATGAAGTCATGAAGACATGATAAATTTTTGTATCAAGATGTCAAACATTGCTTCATTTTTGTAGCCTCAGTGGCTTAGTACCTTTGTGCAATTTCGTTTCAATTTCAAGTCTACTACTTGATCAGTAAGAATGTAGTTAGTTTATGCATGTGGGTTAGTTTATGCAGGTGGGATTTGTAGATATTTGTAATTAAATCAGGTTCTCAAATCTCAAGTATTCAGTTTCATATATATATATATATATATATATATATGTTTTTTTTCTTTTGGTTCTTTTAGTTTAAGTTTATGTGATTAGCAAAATTGTGTTTTATGTGAGTTAAACAAAAGCCCGGCCCGGCCCTTTCGGTCCTTGTGGAATGGGCCTTAAGGGCTGGTAAAGGCTTACGTATTGAAGCTTCGGCCCGGTCCGGACAGGCCCTAAATTTTGTTGACTTAGTCAAAGCCAGGCCCAACCCTACCCTAAGCCCTAAAATTTAGGGTAAGGCTGGCCCTAGCCCGGCCCATGATGAGACCTAGTTAGACGGTCTCACCTCAGAAGACAAGGTAGTGGCAAGAAGACTGCAGTTTCAATCCCCCAGATACACCATCCTGAATGGGAAGTTGTATAAAAGAGGACTGCTTCCCCAATTTAGAATGTGTCATTGCGGAAGAAGGTTACAAGATCCTTACAAATATCCACCGGTGTCTACGATAACCACGCCGAAGCATGGTCTCTAGCACACAAAGCCCTCCTAGCTAGATACTTCTAGCCAACAATGTCTACATTGGCAGAAGCGGTAGCCAACTCTTGCCGCAAGTGCCAAATGTACGCTAACATCCCCCAGGCACCCCAGTAGCTCTCTCCAGACTGCTTGCACCATGGCTGCTTTGTCAGTGGGGCCTTGACTTGATCAGTAAGCTCCCCACTACAATAAGACTGTTCAAATATGATATTGTGGCAGTTGACTACTAAACAAAGTGGGTAGAGGCAGAACCCTTGCTGGCAATCACAACTGGGAAGGTCAAGCACTACTTATAGAGGAACATTTATTGCAGGTTCGGTGTACCAGACACTATTTAAGGACTCAAGACAAGCTTAGTCTTGCAAGTTACGAATTACCTTACAACTTAAGAAACTTTGGCTACAGATTAGTTTTTGTATATGCAACTTATACAATCACATTTTTTTTCTTGGATTTTCCAGATGAGGAAGAATTAAGGGATTAGTTTATCTTATGTCTTTTGTCAGTTTCTTTTTGGCTACTTGGTTAAAAAAAGTACTATCATATTGTACATCAACAATACTTGAAGACTAATTAAATCAACGTGAATGGATATTAAAATACCATGCATGTCGATCACATGTTGTCGCCTATATGACGAAGGGATGTCGAGGGCAACCGCGAGTCGGCCTTGAGAATCATAAGCCATCTGTATGCAATATCGCACGAGCAATGAGGTCATGTAACACTGCAATATAACCTTACTGATTAGTTTATTAGGTCAAAGCATTTGTGTGGCTCATTCTTAGTGTTAACACATTGATGTGGGATGAGAATGAAACTAGTTTAAATGAAAAACGATAAAAGTAAAGATGCAGCATAGAATCAAGAAGAATGATTGGAAAATAGGTAACACATGCGTAATGAGGTTACTAGCTACCGAAATATTCAGGAAGATGTGGTTTTGGACTTTTCGGGTTGCTCATGTGAAAAGTGAGGTTCTAGATTGTGAATCGGATTGAAGCAAACTTTTGACTATAATGTCCGTTTAAAACACATTATACCTTTCCGGAATGGGAACTTACGAGATCTACAAGACTCACTTTAATGAGGGGAGGAGATCACTTGTCCTAACTTTATTTGTCTCTATTATGTCAACTCTCTAAAATATTGACACATGTCCTATTACTGAACAGAGCATGACTCCGTTAAACTCTTATAAATATATATATATATATATATATATATATATATGTGGGATTTTTCTCAGGTAAGGATGTCCTTAGTTTTTCTTAGGTGCGGATTTGGTGTTTTCACCCACTTTCTGATCATATTTTCACATCTTAACCGTTCAGTTTTTAGAGCCTAATGTATAGATCCCCCCTGCAAAATTTCAGCCAATTTGGTGATCGTTAAGACATCCAAAACTGCAATTTACACGAACGGACCGAATCTGTCGAACCGGAACCGTTCGTATTTATAATGGTAAATTACAGTTTTGGATGTCTTAACGTTCACCAAATTGGCTGAAAATTTTCAGAGGTGATTTATACATTAGAACCTAAAAACTGAACGGTTAAGATGTGAAAATGTGATCAGAAAGTGGGTTAAAACCGGAAATCCGTACCTAAGAAAAACTAAGGAGGTCCTTAGCCAAGAAGGACTGTATATATGTGTGTATATATATATATATATATACATACATACAGGGCCCTTCTAGTGAGGGATCCCTTCTTTTGGTCTTTTATAGGGATAAGTATTAGACAAACTTTTCGATTATATTTCGGCATCTCAACCGTTCATTTTTCAGGTCCTAATGTGTAGATCACTTCTGCAAATTTTCAGCCAAATCGGTGATCGTTAAGGCATCCAAAACTACCATTTACACGAACGGACCGAATCTGTCAAACCGAAACCGTTCATATTTATAATGGAAAATTACAGTTTTAGATGCCTTAACTATCATCAAATTGGCTGAAAATTTGCAGAAGTGATCTATACATTAGGACCCAAAAACTGAACGGTTGAGATGTGAAAATATGATCGAAAAGTTGCTCTAATGCCCTATTCCTAGAAAAGACAAAAAAAAAAAAAGAGGATCCCTCACTAAAAGGGTCCTGTATATATATATACAGTCCGGCTACACTAAGGACGTCCTTAGTTTTTCTTAGGTACGGATTTCCTGTTTTGACCCACTTTCCGATCACATTTTCACATCTTAACCGTTCAGTTTTTAGGTCCTAATGTATAGATCACCTCTGAAAATTTTCAGCCAATTTGGTGATCGTTAAGGCATCCAAAACTGCAATTTACCATTATAAATACGAACGGTTCCGGTTCGACAGATTCGGTCCGTTCGTGTAAATTGCAGTTTTGGATGTCTTAACGATCACCAAATTGGCTGAAATTTTGCAGGGGGGATCTATACATTAGGCTCTAAAAACTGAACGGTTAAGATGTGAAAATATGATCGGAAAGTGGGTAAAAACACCAAATCCGCACCTAAGAAAAACTAAGGACATCCTTACCTGAGAAAAATCCTATATATATATATATATATATGATTCTATTACGATTTATGTTTACTTTCTCATCTTCTACACAAACCCAGGCATTCCTCTATTGTCCAAAGAATCCATCAGCTCGAAATCTCACATTTATTTCCATTGATGAGAAACAACCAGCACCATGTATTTAAACAAAGACATTCAAAGAAGTGAAGTGTTATGTTCTTGATTTATCCCAAGATGAAGAACCACTGTTTGCAAATCAATTAGTGGATTTTGTTTTTGGTTTCAAAATCATTGATCAATGGTTTTTGTTTGGTTTTGATTTAAGGACACTGGTGCCAGTATATTTTGCATTGGGATCAAATGAATTTGGTTTGAAATCACGACCTGGACGAAGTTGGAGGAGTTGTCCTGGACAAAGGTGGTGGTGTAAGGGTTGGAGTCAGATCTGGGGGTCAGCTTAGGGGTTGTTGAAGTTTGAACTCCGAAATTATTATTAACATATTATTACTTTAGCTGCTGCCATTGTTGGTTGGTGAGTTTCAATCTCTGTATGAATTTCATATCCAAATTGTTCATGGTAATATTCTATATGGGTGTGTAGTGTTCTGGGTGGATAAGGTGCCAAATTAAAGAAAGAGGATTTGGTTTAAAATTATTGAAGGAGTATGAGAGTGAGACACATAAAGGATAGAGAGCTACAACAGCTATGGTTGCTTTAATTTGTCAAACTATATCATATAATTATCCGATTCAGGATTTAATATTTTCAGGCTGGTTTTACATTCTTTTTTGGACTCTTTTTATTTTGAGTTCGTAGTTTCCTTTTTAATTTGGATTCTTTAGGATTTCTTGTTAGATTATGATTATGATTATGACTTGGATACCTATATAAGTACCAACATGCTTTGTATTAAGTACAAATCTTCCTATCAAAGTTAATAAAAATCAGGGATTTTTCTCTATCTCACTTCTGGACTCCAGAACTATGTCTTTTAAGGTTTATCGTTGTAAACCCAGGTTACTCCGACCGTGTCACACATAATATAAATATTCTTAATCACATGGATGTCAATAAGTGTGAGGTTTCGTCTAAAAAAACGTAATCAAACTACTAAAATGGTTATCTAAAAAAATTAAAAATGATTAATTAAAAAAAAATAGCCCTCTCTCTGCTACTAGGGCTAAAAAATCCTAGATCTTAGGACTTTGGTTTTTTGCATTTCACTTTAGCTTTTAATGGCGAAAGACATAGCCACGCATCTGGCGGAGGTTCTAGCCTTCACAGAGGAGGCGGTGGTTGATTTTGGCGAGGTTGGCTGTCTCAGAGAGGCACCATTACTTGGTTGGCCATCTGGTGCAGACGAAAAGTAGTGATGTTCGTGGCCTTCCCGGAACCCTGGTTGCTTTATGGGGTCTGGGTGATCGCCTCTCGATCTCCCATGTGGGAGAAGGAAGATTTATGATAAGACCTGCCCCAAATTTCAACCTGAAATCTGAGGTGGCCCTGTGGGGCTCATTTTATGAATAACTCTACCGAAAATTTAGCAAAGTTACCTCTAAAAATGGACTACCCAAAACCTGTATAAACACATTCACACTTCTAATAAACCATCCTTAACTTTTTGGAGCCACCCTACTCCCCCAACAACTCCACAATAAACAACTGAAATCTGAATGATACATAATAATCGAAATACACAAGTGTAACTCCCAAACTTTATAACATTTGTCCCACATGTTATTAAAGCAATCTAAAAGATGAAAAAGAAATCAAGATACAAGTAGGTTCAACAAATAACCTACAAAAAGGAATACAACAGCATCAGATGCTATGTCCCGAATCCTACTATGCCGAACCAGCTACTCTATAGACTGGGCATTTGAAACCGAAGGGCCCAGGCGAAAAGCATATAAAAACGTTGGCGTGAGTGGACAAAAATAAGTGATTAAAAAGAAAAGAGATTTTATACTTTTCCATGTTTATTCCTTCAAAAATTCTAATGCATGCAACATTTATAAAACATATTTCTTTAAACTCAAAATCTCATGAAAAGCAACAATAAAGTATGGGGAAGAAGTTATCACCATACGAGTAAGGGAGTCTCTGAGGCTCGGGTCGGAGACTCCCAAGCTCTTGAGCATCCCATGCTCTTTGCTCAACTCACCCACAAACACATAGTAAGCAGGGAGGAGTACTAATTGGCTAGCTAGCAATAAATAAGATGACCCAGGTATGGTGGAGTAAAATCATACGAAAACCGAAAATCAATAAGACTTCCCCAAAATCTCGCAATAAAGTCATGAATATGGTTCCCAACCACACTCTGAAAATCTTGTGATAATTCAAATACATCAACGACGTGTTGCACACGCCAAAAGAATATATTCAAAACCATCAACAAATAAGTGAGAATCAATATATGAATATAAATACCTCGAAAATCTCATTTTCGAAAACTTTTCAAAAATCTCAAAATCGAGGAATAAAATATAATGGTAATTAAGGAAATCACCTCGGAAAATAACCACCGGCATGTCCCACACGCCAAGACACATTCAAAAACAGAAATATCTCATGACAAAAATCATTAACCACAAATTTCACAAATCATATTGGAAAAATAACTCGTCGAAAATCATCATAGATCATAAATCCAAATCCGAGCATCGCAAACTCATATCCGAAAATCATGATGGAAATCCAATCAATAAACCAAATTATAATCCGAAACCAATTCATTTCTGAAATCAAATTATAATCCGAAACTAAAATATATGCTCAATACATAGAACGATAAATGACTAAATCAATAATTCAGAAAATATTTGCCTGCATCATTTAAAATCAACGGTCTACTCACAATATACAGCTAACGTGGCCAAACATAAGGATCCTCGTTGAGCGATGGGTCAGTACCTCGTCCTGTATAAAATTATATTCTGTAAACAACAATTCGACAATTAAATATGAGTCTAAAACGAAACCCGAAAATCCCTCGTAAACCAATTTCTCCATTTCTTCCCGGATTCAACCCAAATTTCACCACTAAGACCAATACGTCAATTTAAGTATTTCATAGCGGAAACAAGGGAAATCTGAAGGTCAGATTCCTATAAATCGACGCCTGACTCTCCAAATTTCGGAAATTCACAATCGATATAAAGCTTCTCCAATTTCCACCAAATTCATATCTACAAATTACAAATCCTAAATAATTTATTGAGATAAAAATAGCAAGTCAGATTCTGCCCTACATGCCTCCATGTGCCACCAACAGTGGCCCCCAAGTGCTGCAGGCAAACTCTGATCCGAGTCACCAAATTCACCAGTAAGATCATCTTAACATTCCTAACAACTTTCTTAACTACAACAAAGCCCAGAAATACCTTGGTTGGCTGGAAATCAAGCTTGATCGAAAAGGGTCGATTTGAACAGTGAAATCTTCAAAACTTCGACTCATCCTCCACGCTCCGAATTGCTTCAAGAGGCTTGGAGGGATTCTTCAACGAAGAATGGGTTTTCCAAAATGACTGATTTCGTCGAAGATAGTGGCCGGAATTGGAAGAAATCGCCAGTTGAAGCCAACTGCTACAGTGATTGGTTTTGGCTTCAATCTCCTCTTTTCCGGCCAATCTGCCGTGAACCACCCCTATAGGCTTGTCAAGGAAGATGAGGCGGTCCTAAAATGAATGGTGGCACCCCAAGAGTATGATGGGCTCTTAGAGGTGGATCTGATCCCACTGCATTCACTGGAGACGTGGGTTACGATCCTGGGTCTGCCTCCGCATCTTGAGATGGAGAAGTAGTTGGTGTTGATCGGCTCCTCGATGGAGCGCTTTCTACGTGTAGATCAGTTTGGTCTGTAGAGATCAGCGTTGGAGCAAAACTTCCTAGTAGTGTTAGATCTTCATCGTGGGCTTTGGACGACTCAGACCTTCTGCTTGTCCTCGGCATTGAGGTGACAGTGGAATTGCACTATAATCAGCTGAATGATTTGTGTAGTGGCTGTTCCACAATGTTGATGGTTGTGATCAATTTCTGGTCACACAGGCAACCAAGGCAAGGGCGACAGTGGAGATAAGAGGGCCAGCACCTCTCGCTTCGATGGGTGTGGCGTTGATTCCAGGTCCGGGTTCATTGTTGGCATCTCTACTATGCATCCCTATGGTTTTGCAGACTGTTAGGAGCGGATCTAGCTCTGGGGTGACTCTGGAAGTGATGCAGGCGGCTGTGCCGGCTGAGGGGATGTCAAGCAGAACGACGAAAGTCATTGATGTTGAGTTGCAATTCAAGCTGGGAGGCGAAAAGACACAAGGTCGTGCCTATGCAAACCCTAACCATGTAACTCCTACAACTAGGAGTCTTTTTGCTCCAAATTTCACTGGTATTGGTACATCTCCAACTCTTATCTCTGTGTTCAAGAATTTTGGGGTCTCTCTGTTCGATTTGCAGGCTATACTTAATTGGTCACAGGCACCAGAAGTATCCACTACCCAGATTATGAAAGTGGTACCTGAACATCCTAGTATTTTGGGCATTCGTGTAAATCCTCCGAATGACTTTGGCCATGGTAGCAAGAAAGTTAAGATGGATTCTGGTCTTATTGATACACCTCTTGAGTTTGAGGGTAGCTTCAAGCTTCCCAATAACAATGGAGTTATCAACTCGTCCCGGACCAAGAAGCGTGGAAGACCTAAGGGAAGCAAGAATAAGTCTATCTATAAACCTAAGGGTCTTAAGCCTCGCAAGAATAGGGTTCCTAAGGTGCCTAAGGGAATTAGGCAAGAGAATATGGCAGCAATATTGGTTGTGAATGACTCTGACTTTGTTGAAGGTGCTGAAGCCAAGAAGATGGGAGACATTTCTGAGGAAGGTGGTAATTTCCTCTTGGCTGATGCACCTTCCTCAGCAGATGTATGAAGAACTTGATGCCAAGGGCGTTCTTTTCATCTGTGTCCCTTTGATTTCCCATGGATATACAAGGACTATGTTGGATGAGCTTTATTGGTTTTTAAAATGTTGAATTGTTTAAGTAATGGTTTTTTTTTGTCAGCACCACTTGAGTAAATTGTTATGTGTGATTCCGTTTATCAATAAAAGAATTGTTAGTTTCTTCAAAAAAAAAAAAAAAAGAGTAATCTAACCATTTATATTTCTTACGTTATTGTGTCTCTTTGTTAATGTTGGACTTTCTCTCTCCATATCTTTTGATTTGTATCGAGCCACGTAACTTCAAAGCTAATTTTACTTTACCTCCTTAATATTTATACTTTAATTAAATTATTTGTTTCTCTATACTGTTAATTTTATGATAAATGTCCGCGTTAGTTTTCATAAGCGGCGGCCATGGGAAATCTTAAATTAAAATAGGCCTAGCCTTCCTAGCTGGGAGAGGACTCTAGATCTGACCGCATTGACTAGATACATATCAATTGTTCAAAAGAGAAAGAAGGAAGATTATACATCCTTTATATATATGGTACCGGTCAAAATACAAACAGTAATTCCGATTGAATAAGCATTAAGCAGTGGTATAATTATACAACCACACTATCACATATAGTACTTAAAACAATACGACACACACACACACTATATATATATATATATAGTTGGCTTGTAACGCATGCAACAAGGCAGTGCACAACTAGCTAACGGTACTCAACTTCACAGTTTCCTACAAATCCTTCCTTGATTTTGTTGGCGAGTTCTCATCAGCATCAACTATTGTAGCCAGTGGCTGGGCTGGGAAAGACATCATTGGATTTCCCTTTGGTCTATCTGCTTTGTTACGACGAGCCAGCCCTTTCTTTATGGCTCGAACTGCTCCCTCCTCTCTTTCGTGGAAACCCCAATAAACTTTGTAATTAGCGGAGACTACAGTTTTCAAGTCCTTGGCCATGAGTACAAAGCCTTCTACTTTTGCATGGCATCTCACATTCACTTTCGAGATTGGAAGGTTGCTAAAGGAAAGATCATTCTTGTGTGATGCTGCTATAACCCAACTCAGAAGTTGATCGTCTCCATAAAATCCACCTTTCTCAAGAAAACTGAAACCTGTTTTTCCTTCTCCATTTTGACTAGTGCTGCTACTGTCAGTAGTGCCCGCCGCCTGGTATGTCCATAATAAGCCTTCTGTAATGAAGAGAATGCGATCAAGTGGTTCTCCTTCTTGGAAAACAAAGCTATTATCCTGATAGACCACTGGCTTCAGACAATCGCAGATCGATGTCAAAGCTTCACCTTTCAGAGTTTTAAGCTTTGGCACCTATATAGAACACACAATATGAGTGTTATTGAGTCTTTGACTTGTAATCCAAGGACCAAAATCCTTCTGTTATTTAGTACTTTCGTTTAACATACAATATGTAAAAAAAGATTGGAGATTGGAGCTAGGTACGTACCTTGCTCAGCATTTCCATGCAAAGAGAGTGTTTAAGATCTTTTCGAGATTGCACGGGAAGAATAGAGAAGAGATTCTCTATATCTGCATCTCGTATTTCTTCCCACTTTTTATTTGTATTTACTCTGATGTCTTTCATCACATCTCTCTTGAGGCCATTTCTTTCCATCCACATTTGTATATCTATGTCTTTTGATTTGAATTTTTTTCTTCTCTCCTCGTAATTCGCAGTTTTCATCGAGATAAATGTCTGTTTCAAGATAAGCAATGAGCTTGATCAGAGGATGTATCATCAAATAAGTGAACAGCTTAACCTTATGATCTACAAACCACTTCACGCAATTGGATGAACCAGGCCTGGAGTTAAAGGAATTTGAAAACCAACCTGAACTTTTCCAATGAGATATAAGAATAATAGCAGGCCAATGATAGAAATCAGAATTGCAAAGCAGTTTTCCCACACATAAGTACTTGTTTCCAAATTTGTGCCAAAATTACTGCGAGAATAATAATATAAATTAAGGACCAACCAACAAATACTGTCGTTCTCTGCAACGAGCAGTTAAGGATATTATATTTGCCGAAGATATATTATTACTTTTCAAGCTTGGTAGTCTATAGAATGGTTTTGTGCTATGATCATTGTGGAATGTGAAAAATTACTCCAACATTAACTTCTTTTGTGGTATATTTTGATTTAACAATAAAATTGTCTAAGATTAAAGTAAGTATTGATTGACTGACGATTAACAAAGGGAGATATTAAAAAAAAAAAACACTAATCGAAAGAAAAAGCATATTGACTTCCAATGTATAATACATACCTCAGATTTCGAAGTCCCCACCAAAAAGAGTATAAAAACTTCTTTGGAAATTTTATTGATGCCGTGTTATTATTCTTAAGGGCATCAAGAAAGATTCCAAAATCAAATGGTGCAGTTTCATTTGCCGGAACATCTACAAGGCAATATTTATCTATAGAATTGATGAATGTCAAATCTCTTGAAGTCATGTTTTCATGGCAGTAAAAATTACATTTTACTCCACCATGCTCTTTGCACGCCCGGTGCCAGCAAGATGTCTCTTGTTGAATAGAAAAATAATACCAAAAGGCTCCAAGGACCTAAACCACGAAATACCGGGTCAAAATAAAATTTTGGTATAATTGATAATCTTAATGAACAGTTATCAGTAAACTACAAATAAAGAGTAGGTACGTGATTTCTCAACTTGCAGGGAAGAACAATCTCTACCATAGCTAGCCAATTCACATGCATCCTTGCATGCTCATCTAGGTCCAATTGTCCAAAGATATATTCTTTAAATTTCAGTTGATTCCCGTGTTCGTTTTGGGTTTTGTACTTTTGTATACGGGGTATTGTGGACGATTTGATATAATAAAGTGTGAAAAAAAAAGTGCATGTGTTTGTTACCAACTCTGACATTTAGCTTACTGGTACGACATGTTTCCTCAAGAAATTAATAACAGCCCCCTCTCATCAAATTGGTACAATTAGTAAAAGTTGGCAATTTTTTTTTTCTTTAAAAGAGAACTATGATATTTGATCAACTATTAATTAAGTACCATGGTAAAAGTCAAAATCTAGAGAGAACAGAAATAAGACTTACATGACTCGCAAGGATGTATAAGAAAAAATAGAATGAACCTTTAACCCATATTCCAATTTTTTGTCTAAGTTGTTTAGACGAATGACGCATTCGATAAACCCTTGGTAGATACTGGGCGAGAAGAAGAAAGTTCAGAATCTTTCTTTTAGCCAAACATCTAGAGCTTCTAACAGCTACTATTATCACCTGGACAAAATACATAAGATGGGTTTAGAAGTACATATGCACATATAAGATAGCTATTTTAAGAATAATAATAATATAAGATAGGTATTCTAAAATTAAATTTTTCTTACTTGGGGGATGGGAAGAACAGCCAAAAAGTCGATTAAGATAGTGTGCCACGACAAGTTACGAGCTAATGACTTAGCGAACTTGTTTCTCTCATCTCGATCTAGTTTTTCAATAGTCCTTTTTTTAATGTTTTGAAGACTATCTTCTCTTGTTTTTTCCACAGCTTCATGAATTTTATGTATAATATTCACTATGAAACCGATATCGGTGAGTGATCGGAAAATAAGTGCCACATTCCTCAATATTGTGTCCATTCCAATGCACTTCTTTTTCTCATCAATGATTGGAAGGTAAAAGAACAATGGATCCACTAAGACTGCAATCACACATGAAGTTGTAAGGATGATACTCCGGTGTGATTTCAAATTTGCAAGAAGTCCTTTAGTCGCGGTCCTTTTCGTTTTTCTCTGGTGTGATGGTGCAGCTTCCCCAACGACATCATATAAGGAGCTTGGAATTCTAAGATTAATCGAAGTATATCTGGTTTATTGGTCAAAAAAGAACAAAACATATTTGTTAGGTATTCTAAAACTCAGAAGGTATTAAATAGTAGGGAAATTCTACAATATGACATACAAAAAATTATCACTTTTAGAACTTAATTACTTAAATGAGAACCTACTTCAATTACTACTTTTAGGATTTAATTACTCAAATGAGAACCTAATTTATTGTATAAGGACTTTATTTACCTTAATGATGATTTTTTTCTAGTTACCATGAGTCCTTAAAATGGTAAATATTACATAAAATAAGATATGTATGAGAAATATTAACGTATCATAATTTTATATAGTTATAATAAAAACTCCAAATTCTGCTACTATTCTTGTTTCCCAAATATGGGAATATTTGCCCTTTTAAGATAAAAAAAAAATAGTAATAAAAAAAGCTACTCATTACCTAATAATGTGAAGAAAAAACTACTTTTATACACATACCATAGAGGAATTCTTCTTCTTGTTTTTTATTACAAATAAGACATGACTGGAAATTTGTATCAATAAAACTAACCTCGGGTTAGGTATGAGCTCTTCCGGGTTCTCCAAATTACTCATCATTTATGGCCTTTTAGGTACGATGTAAGGGTGCTTTAGGTTTTTTTTTTTTTTTTCTCTGTATAGAACCAATTCTTGGAGTCACAGTTAATCAGTTATTTGGAACGTGGTCCTGAAATATCAATATCATATAAACTAAAAATGATTAGCAAATAACGTCAACAATATTCCGAGTATAGTTTCTTAATTTGACATGCAATGGAGCAAGTAGAAATCAGAAAGACAAAAAAATTAAAATTAAAAGAAAATTAAAAAAAAAACCAATGATGTAACTATGTGAAGCACAACCTTCTTCACAGGAAACTATCCAAGTAGTAATACAGAAGGATTTCTACTATTTACATCAAAATTAACTTGCGACTGAAAATACATGTTTTATGGCGAGTTCACGCTGCGGACAAGTAGACTGCAACTGAGGATACCTTGACAAGAAGAGAGAAAAAAAGACAAACTAATCAAGGGTACAACTGTACGAGCCAGGATAGAGACAACTGGATAGAGAAAACTTGCGTACTTCAGTAGTGTTGTTTAAACTCATTACCAAGCAATCTGGAAGAGAAGGGCGAGATTTGTAAAGCAAAGAATAACATATATCAATATTTGAGATCAAAACCTCAAACTAGTTAGCCTAGGATGAAGTAGGAACTGCTTGTTCAGATTCAATTAATAGACTTACACTTACATGTGCAGCTCAATTGTGCTCAATAATTGGACTACAATTATTGTAGTGCATGCATGTGCTAATAATTAAAGATGTGTTTGAAAGCTGCTGACGTGCCGCATTCTTGTCCAAGTATTTGGATTCAGTGGATATCGTTGTAAAAGCTAGAGATGGACGTTTGATAGAAGAAAGAGGATCTCTCCTGAGCTCAATTTTTTACCTGAGCTTCTTAAGCTTTTCCCTAGATAAGGACACGTGACTTTAATGACTCTAATGGTCGACAATGTCTCTCATTCTTTTCTTCCTCGAGAGAGGGATTGACATCGTTGATCCGCTTCAGTCAATCAATAGGAATATATATAGGATCACTCTCTCTTTTTGGGTCTAGCTCTTTGATCCCCGATCTTCAAGAAGTATAATCATTTTCTGTATTTGAGATCTGGTGGAGAATTAGATCAATTCAGAGGGTTGAATTGGGTTTTATGGATTAGAAGAACTGACCTTTTAGATGAAATCAAATATATTTCTTTGATTGGGTCTGCTCACTTTTTGTTTCATCTTTATCTATTATATTGTCTTGGGAAGCTTGCACAATTAGATGAGATGAGGTATCTTCTCATTACCCCTCTTATTTCTATACTGCTGCATTTCCGTTGACATCCAAGAATGAGAGGATACAATTGATAGGACTGAAATTAAATCTGACCATCATCAAATCAAGATTTCCATAAATTGAATCAAATTGACAAATTAGCACAATCAATTACCATTGCGCTTTCTCTAAAACCTCATCCAAGTTCAATCTGGTCATATGTGAATGCTTATTTTCATATTAGATATCAAACCCATCTTCTTTTGTCCATCTTTCGTACCCGTCTTGAACTCAATCTTTGATATTTTTTGTTTTGTTTTGGATTTTTGCTTAGATGCTCAAATTATTGTTTAAGTGTATCCATGAAAGCTAAAAGAACGTGTACATGACTATCAATTATTTGAACGGAAATGCAAGAGTATAGAAAGGGGAAAGAGGTAAAGAGAAGATGAGAAGAGGAGAGAGATTTCAAAGATCAGATGAGTGAGAAGGTGTTGAGTTTGTCGATTCAAGAGAAAAAGTTGAAGACAGGGGTAAGATTGGAAAGAAAAAAATATTGAAGTATCTGCAAACCATTGGATCTAATAATTACCATGTCTCGCCATATCTTTCAAAGCTTAGGTTAGGAGAGAGTTAGCTTAGGAGAGGATCCTCTCCCTCTAATATGACGAAACCCTTAATCATAGATAAATGGGCTCAGACTGCTAGTCATTTATTAAAAAACTTAACCTAAAAACGTATGAGGTCTTTGTTTTTTCTTGTTGTTTGTTGGTGTCTTGCAAGGTTGGATTAGCATCTCTAATGACTTTTAATCTTATTGAAATCTGCCGGAATATGCTTGTACTGTAATACCCATAAAATTTGCTATTAATTTCTTGGAATTTCTAAGAATTAATAAAATATTCGTTAGTACGATTAAGTGGTTCAAGGATAGAGTGAAATTGTTTTGGATGATTAATGATTCGAAATACATGTTTTAGGGGGTTACGAATTTTGACTTTTTATATGTTTAGATTCTGTGAGAACTTCCTTCACAAAAGTCGTAAAGCGCGTTGATACGAGTTTGTGAATATGCGGAACGTAAGAATCGGAGTTAGTATGAAGAAGTTATCGCATTTGAAAAAAAATTCCATTTTGATTAAATAGGAAAAATCTAAGAAAAAAAATCTGAAAATAAGAAAGTTTCTAAAAATGGAAACTCTCTCTCTCCTCTCTCCCGAGCCCCGTCGCCCTCTTCCCTTCGTTGGCGCGCCACTCCCTCCTCCGGCCACCATTTGCTTCTATTTCAAAAGGGTTTTTGCTCGCTCCACCGTCCCCTACATGTTCATCATAGGTCGAGCTATAGATCAAGTTTCAACCCCGAGAAGTCACGAGGCAGAGTTGAAATCACCATCGTTCGTTCTCCCTCCTCCGAGCACCATTTCCTGTGATCCTTGGGGTTTTGGAGCCCAGAGGACGTAGAAGGATTCTCCCAATGTAGCTTGCAACGATTTAACCTATGGAGCTCAAATTTTGAAGTTTTCGAAACTAGGGTTCATCGGATTCCCATGGCTTCCAAGGTAAAACTCGACTTTTTGGCTTATAATTTGACTTTGGTGTAGTTAGGAAAGTTGAAATTGATGTTGAGATGAAGAACTTTTGTATTGGAAGTTTTGTCAAATTTTGACTTTGGATTGGTGGCGTTTTCTGGCTAGCTCCGGTCACCCCAAGAACAGTTTCTGTCCATTTTTGTGTTCTACGTGTCGATACAATCATTTGCATGTATAATTCGTAATTTTGGATATCGTATGATTAAGTTGTGAATTTTTCGGTTTTTGATTGTTTCAGTTTCGATCCGTGAGGATCCAGCCGTCCGATCAACTTGTAGTTTTGATATATTGTTTGTATAAGTATTATGGAGTCCTCGGGTGGTCTCGGATGCAGTTTCGCCTCGATTGGCTTTATTTTTGGGATTTTAGTACAAACGAGGGTTCGACACTTAATTGTTTTCGATTCGTGTACTACGTGGTAACGTACATTCCTTAGGTGATTGATGAAGACTAGTCGATACCTTATCTCTGTGGTAAGAGAAGACGCAGCTGGATTTTGAGGTGAGTAAATCTCACGTGGTTCATTTACGAACCGAGTTATTTAATTGTCTGAATTAATTGATAATTATGAAATCGTTTTCGTAAATGAAGATTTGTTTTCAAATGATATGAACTCGATCGACTACGGTTCATAGAATTGCGGTTCACTAGTAAGAAAAATGAATTTAAGTATAAACTGAATTTCTTGGTTTTAATATGTATGAACTATAGTTGGTATTAGTGGTCATTCCTGCATGAATGATTACGTATGTATATATTTACTTAAAATATATATATATATATATATATATATATATAGATGGTGTGACATTGTGATATGCGTATGAACTGTGAATTATTCAGAATGTGATTTTGTGCGTTTACTCTTTGTGGAAATACGTTATATCATGGGATTGTTGATTTGACGTGTTGAAAGAGTAATCGAGTTTGGGTAACATTTTGAGTCAAGTGGGATTCTTTGTAAATGTTTTCTAATCTATGGATCTGGTGTCACAGTGGTGACTGAGGCAAGTATATCTGGAACCACTCCTTTGGCCGGGTGAGTGATTACGATCAGTTAGAGCTCTAGTCTGTCTGTCATTGTACGTCATGGAGGTAGCACGTGGGTTACTTGGGTCCATGAGTACATATTTTTAAAAAAGAGTTCGTGTGGGTTCTTTCTTTTGTTGTCCAAGAGGGACATGAGTTTCATATTATATTGTGAGTTTGATTAATATGATTTTATCACTTAGTGATTTATTGGGAGTTGATGGGTGATCATCCACTTTAGTCGAAGTCGAAGTTGATGGGTGATCATCGACTATCGACTTTAGTTTGGAGTTGATAAGTAATCATTGACTTTAGTGTGAGTTGTTTGACTTTTTCATTGATTTTCTTTTTCATTCTAATGGTTGATTTTAAATATAATCTCCTGAACTAAGTTATATGCAAGAGAATTATGTGATTTTTGCTGAGGTGTTGTTGCTGTTGTAGCTTGGACGTAGTAGGGTGCTTTGGTTTTATTCTTCTGCTATGTAGTGAGTGTGTTTACTTATTGAATTGTCGTTCAGTTTAATTTGTAAACTATTTGTACATTAATATGTGACTCTAAAGATCGAATCCGTATTGATGTTGGTGAGGTCAGTTTGTTTTGTTGCTTAATTTAATTGAAATTTTTTTTGAGTGTTTTCGTGTTCTTGTTAAGTTTTCGCGTTTTGGATTTGAATTTATTTATTCAAAATTCGGGGCGTGACTTGTACTTTCCAAACATTAGATCAGTGCGGTGGCTGTTATTTAGTTGGTCTTTGAGAATTTAGGATATCCACCATAGGTATTCTATGAAGATTTATATACTCTTCTTACTTTGCATAGAACCACTTCCATGTGCTTGGGGATATCTGTGTTTCTTGGTTAGAGCTGTCGTATTTGTTGGTTCAATGCTTTCTTTCTGTTACCGGTTATAGGCTGTACTCAGCACATATGCTCAATTTGAGTTTGTCCATATATACCAAAAAGTGTAGGAATTTGTTGCTAATTACTTTGGAAATGTACGCATTCTGATTTGGCGTTAAGAGATAGCTTTCATCCTGTTATTACGCTTAAGCTACAAATTTTTATTAAAGGAGGGGCTCCATTTGTAATAGTTGAACAGATTTTTCTATGATTGCAAATGTACATTTAACTTTTCCAGACTATAATATAACTAGGAAGAGTTGTGGAGAGCATGTCTACCCATAATTATAAGGACCAAGGGCTAAACTGAAATTTAGAGCTCCAAATCACGCTATTCACAAATTCAGACTTCTCATCAGTGTTGTGTTTCCAGCCGTGAGGGCTAAGGCTGGACATTTCATTTTAAACAAAAAATTATGACCATGTTCAAGGAAATCCAGATTATGTGTCTGGCCCAAACTTTAGGTTACTTGACCTAATCGTAATAGGGTTATAGAAGGATTTAGAATCCTATTCAATGTAGAATTACTTTCCTTGTATGTTCAGATTCTATGCATTGTAATCTTCTATATAAAGAGACCCCTATTATCAATGAGAATACACAACGAATTTCTCTCAATTTCTAATTCCCTAAAACACGTTAACAGCACGAGCTTTAACCCTAGCCGAAAAGAAAAAACCAAAAACTGCAGCCGCAAGCCCTAGCCCAAAAAAAAAAAAAAACCCTAACCTCCCTGCCGCAGCTTCCCTGCAGCCTCCTACTGCAAGCGCTGCAGCCCTTGCTGCCCCGCAGCGCAACTGCCAGCCCACCGCAGCCTTCCTGCCAGCTCCCCACAGCAGCCAGCCTTCGCTGCTGCCCTTACACAACAGCCTCGCAGCCGCGCAGCCCCGCAGCCCAGCAGCCCCGCAGCCCTGCTGCGCCTCCTAGCCCGTGCTAGCCTTGCTACCATCGCTGCAGGAGCACCAAGCCACGCTCTGCACAAGCCAACCCGCACGCAGCACGCCGACATCCAGCGCACGAAGCACGCCAGCCACCTTGCTCATCCTGCCGGCAGTTCCTTCACCGCCTCCGTGTAGCCACGCAATAACCCTTCACTCAACAGCCTCCTGCCGCCCCTCTGTTACCCAGCGACTTCCTTCTGCTAGCGAAAAAAAAAAACCCACAAAACAAAATGAAGAAGAAGAAGACGCGTAGAAGGAGGTGGGAAAAGGAGTGGGCCCAGAAGAAGAAAAGAAAGAAAAAAAAAAAGGAGGAAGAAGACCTGCGGCCCGGAAGGAAGAAAAAGAAAAAAAAAAAGGAGAAAGAGGACCTGCGGCCCGGAAAGAAGAAAAAAAAAAGGAGGAAGCCCACGCCCACATTCGAGGTATTTTTTTTTTATTTAATTCTTTTGCTTCCGTAATTTCAATTTCTTTTCTTTTTTTTTTCTCGGGGACTTGGAACATCCCCTCTTCTACCCCCTTTTTCCTTCACAAGGGAGACCTAAAGCCGAACTATTGGGGTTTCGTGCTCACTCCAAGCTTGGAGCTTGTAGAGTCCTCCAAACTTAGAGTTTGTTGAGAATAAAAACGATCGACCAAATACATCATTGTTTTGATCTAATCCAAAACCCCTCTTGGAATCGGATTTTCTTGAGAGCGACTACGCTCAGAAATCGCTAATTTATTGGAAGCGACTATGCTCAGAAATTCTTATTGTTTTCGTGGTAGCCTTTTATGCTCCGAAACTAACCCTAATCTTGTGTTGTTTTTTCAGGATGAGTTACCTGAATAAGTTGAACTTTGTTCCACTAGAGACAACTGGCGTAGGATACCATAGGTGGGTCCGAGATGTGCGCCAACATCTTAAGGCTGATGGACTTCTGGAAACCATCTAAGAGCCTAGTCAGAACGTGCTTTCTGTAGAGCAACTTCGTGCTTTCGAAGCAAATAAAGCCAAGGCCATAATCCTCATGACAAGGCACATGAATGATGCTCTCCAAAGTGAATACCTCAATGAGGAAGACCCCAGAAAACTTTGGGTGGAACTTGAGCAGCGTTTTGGCAACGTTCGTGACTCCCTGCTTCCTGATTTAGAAGTGAGATGGCATAGCCTCCACTTCTGTGACTTCAAGTCCGTGCTTGATTATAACTCGGAAGCTCTTCGTATCAAGTCCTTGATGGAATTCTGTGGACAAACCATAACTGATATGATGTTGATCGAGAAGACTCTCTCTACCTTCCTCGTCTCTGCCCTGATGATTTCGAAGAATTATCGGATTGATGTGAATGCAGGACGTATCACAAGGTTTCATGAGCTCATTGGCACAATGACCGTAGCTGAGAAGCACGACAATATCCTTGTGAAGAACTATAATGCTAGACCTGTGGGAACTAAGTCTATTCCGGAGTCTAATTATAGTCGTGCCCCCAAGGGAAGACCCAAGGAGCGAAACCCCAAAAGTAGGGACAATTCTGGATGTTCTGGTCCATATTCTCGCCCTAAAGAGGAAGGAAATCGTCAAGATAGGCGTGCACGGAACCGTGGAGGTCAACCTGTGAAGAGAGAGAGAGGCGGAGCCTCCAGCCATGGTGGTGACACCACCAAGAACAATGGTCGTCCAACTCGTGCATCAAATGCACCTCGATCAAGGGAGCCTGACCATAAAGATGTTTGTCTTCAATGTGGATCAAGTGGACATTGGGCAAAGAAGTGTAGTGCATCCCAGAACGTTGCGAACGCATACAAAATATATCGTGAAGCAAGGGAGGCCAACTACATGCATCAAGAAGATCAAGATGGCGATCTCAATCTAAGGGTGGAAGACTACAAAGATCAAGACCCAGAAACTGGCGATTTTGATTAAGTCTTTTTATTTTCCAAGAGATGTAGGCAATTGCCATATTATTTGTAGTAGATGACAATGGTTTAATCTTACTTCAAAGTAGGCGTACTCCTCATAAATGTGATGTCTAGGAAGGTTTTGAGATAAGTGGTACTTAAGCGAGCTTTACTCCACCGACATCTCTTTACTCACCTGGTCACATTTACATTGAAATTACCAAAAGAAGTTAGATGACTACCATTGTTTGCATTAGTTAGTTTCTTTTTGGATTCGATCTTCTTTGATTAAACGATGATGTAATTCCGTTTGGCTTATCAATAAAAGTTGAGTTCTTTTCTTTATGACTCCTTTTTAATTATGAGTTTTTCTTTTAGGAATGGATGAACTACAATGCCTCGCGGATAGTGCGACTACGCACACCATTCTACGACATAGGCAATTATTCTTAGAGATGTTGCCTACATATTCCTCTGTGACTACGATGGCTGGACCATCAGGTTTAGTTCAAGGACATGGAATGGTCCAATTCCTTTTGCCAAATGGCACCTTGATTAGAGTCATTGAAGCTCTCTACGCTCCTAAGGAAAATCGAACCTTATTGAGTTTTAAAGATATAAGAGCCAACGGATTCCATGCGGAAACGCATAATAAGAAAGGAATAGAATTCCTTTGCATTACCTCTAATGATTGCAGCAGAAAGTGCATATTAGAGAAGCTTACGTGTCAATCTAGTGGACTTTATGTCACTACAATTCGACCAATTGAATATAATAATGTCATAAGAGAAGATCTCTTGGATTCAGACACATATTGGCTTTGGCATGACCGACTAGGACATCCCGATTGTGATATGATGCTCCATATACTAAAGACTTCACACGGGCATCCATTCTTCAGAATGAGAAGAAGTAAGAATCAAACATTGATTCCCGGACTTAGCAAGACCGCAAAAACTACAGCTTCAGGCGCTGCTGCTGTCTTGGGTTGCCGCAAGGCCGCTCTTGTCCCTTGTGATGACACCACAAATGGTGCCAACCATGAGCATGATGCCATGGTAATTCCTCCTAGTGGCAATGACGCCACACACACCAATTTACATGGCTCTAACTCCATCAGGAGAGATGTAGTCACACATTTTGCTCCTAAAAGCGTTACAGACGCTCCGGCCCAACCAAAATCCTCATTGGTTGCTTCTAAAGCCCCTCGATCATTCTGCAACGCCTGTTCATTAGGGAAATAGAGACCGTCCTACGCAAAGGATCCCAAAATACTTATTCCGTTCTTACAGAGAATCCAAGGGGATATATGTGGACCAATTCAACCATCATGCGGACCTTTTAAATACTTTATGGTATTGGTTAATGCGTCGACACGCTGGTCACATGTTGCGCTGTTGTCCACTCGCAATGCTGCTTATGCTAAACTCCTTGCTCAGATTATCCGTCTACGGGCTCACTACCCCGACCATCCAATTAAGTCAATTCAACTTGATAATGCTGGGGAGTTTACATCGAAAACATTCGATGACTATTGTATGTCATTGGGGATTGATGTTGAGCATCGAGTTCCCCATGTTCTTACCCAAAATGGTCTCGCAGAAGTTGCTATCAAATGACTACAAATGATAGCTCGGACATTGGTAATGCGCACCAGTCTTCCTGTTTTTGCTTGGGGATATGCAATATTGCACACAGCGACGCTTATTCGTCTACGACCTACTGCAACTCAATCTTATTCTGCGTCACAGCTAGTGACTGGGTACGAGCCTGATATCTCACACTTACGTATTTTTGGATGTGCTATTTATGTGCCTATTACGCCGCCACAACGTACAAAGATGGGTCCACAACAACGAATGGGCATTTATGTTGGCTATGAATCTCCAACTATCGTCCGCTATCTTGAACCCTTGACAGGCGATCTCTTTACCACTAGATTTGCGGATTGTCACTTTGATGAGACAGTCTTCCCATCGTTAGGGAGAGATAAGAACACAGATGTTCAACAGGAACGACAAGAATTTTCGTGGTCTGTCCCCACTATGTCTCATCTCGATCCCCGTACTGCACAGTCCGAACTTGAAGTGTGAAGAATAATCAAGCTCCAGAACGTAGCAGACACTCTACCTGATGTGTTTTCTGATGTTGCCAAAGTGACGAGATCACACATACCTGCTGCAAACCTGCCTACAAGGATTGATGTCCCTAATAATGGACATAACACCACTCCCGTGACACCAGGAGATGGCGCCATTGCCCAGCATGGTAATGATGTGGCATTTATGACCGCAAGTCCCGCAAGAAAGCACGGTAGACTAATTGGTTCGAAGGATACTCGCTATAGAAAAAGAGCGAATGAGGCACAAACAAATCCTTTGGTTATCGATACTCAAAATCCGTCCCATGAGAATGTTCCGGATTATGGTTATGTCCAAGAGACATCATTGGGGGATGCCTCAATGTCAGAACCAATCCCTGAGAACGTAGAGATCTCTGTGAATTACACTAGTGTACAAGGAACGTGGGAAAGAAGCTCCATCATCATTGATGATGTATTCGCGTATTCAGTAGCGCGTGAGATTATTGAGACTGATGACATCGAACCACGCTCCGTTGATGAATGCCAACGTAGAGCTGATTGGCCAAAATGGAAAGATGCGATCCAGGCAGAACTTGATTCCTAACGAAAAGAAAGGTATTTGGCAAAATTATACCAATACCGCCTAGCACCTAACTAGTTGGTCATAAATGGGTATTCGTTAGAAAACGTAATGAGAAAAATGAGATTGTAAGGTACAAAGCTCGCCTTGTGACGCAAGGCTTCTCACAACGCCCTGGAATCGACTACGAGGAGACCTATTTTCCCGTAATGGACGTCATTACGTTCCTCTACCTTATCAGTTTGGTAGTTTCTGAAAAACTGAACATGCAGCTTATGGATGTGGTTACAGCGTATCTATATGGGGATCTTGATACAGAAATATACATGAAAGTCCCAGATGGAATTTAGTTACCCAAATCAAGTGGCTCTAAACCACGGAGCGTGTTGGCCATAAGATTAAAACGCTCACTATATGGATTGAAACAATCCAGATGGATGTGGTATAACCGTCTGAGTGACTACTTGATTGGGAAGGGATATGTCAATAATGAACTATGCCCATGTGTGTTCATAAAAAGGACAAGTTCCGGATTTGCAATAGTAGCGGTCTATGTCGATGACATGAATATAATTGGCACCCTTAAAGAGTTAAGGGAAACCGCTGAACACTTGAAATCCGAGTTTGAGATGAAAGATCTTGGGGAAACACGGTTTTGCCTCGGTTTGGAACTTGAGCATCGTGAAGATGGTATTCTGATTCATCAATCAGCTTATACCCAAAAGAAGCTTAGGCGTTTCAATACTGATAAGGTTAAGCCTTCAAGCACCCCAATGGTCGTCCGTAGTCTTGATCCAAAGAAAGATCCATTCCGTCCAAAAGATGACGACGAAGAAGTGCTAGAGGCAGAAGTGCCATATCTAAGTGCAATAGGCGCATTATTGTACTTAGCACAATGCACGAGACCAGACATCTCATTCGCTGTGAACTTGTTAGCTAGATATAGCTCCGCGCCAACACGACGCCATTGGACTGGTGTTAAAGATATCTTTCGATACCTAAGTGGTACGATCGATATGGGCTTATTCTATCCCTATAGAGAGATGATGGATTCAGACCCATCAAATAACTGGAACACCACACATGGTGGACTACGTTCCCTCTCCCCATCCCAAAACGATATAAGTGTTTTAGAAGGTTTTGCTGATGCTGGGTATCTCTCTGACCCACACAAAGGTCGTTCCCAAACTGGTTATGTATTCACTATAGGAAACACTGCGATATCTTGTAGGTCTACAAAGCAGACCTTAGTCGCTACCTCTTCGAATCATGCAGAGATTATTGCTCTTCACTAAGCAGTTCATGAATGTATATGGTTACAATCCATAGTTACGCATGTTCGAAGTAATTGTGGTTTGAAGTCTACCACAGATGAGCCAACAAGCATTTATGAGGATAATGCTGCTTGCATTGAACAAATAAAGCAAGGCTACATCAAAGACGACAACACCAAGCATATATCGCCCAAATTCTTCTACAATCAGCAACAACAGAAGCTCCTCAAGATCAAAGTAAACCAGGTTCGATCTGAGGATAATGTGACAGACTTGTTTACTAAGTCATTGCCTAAATCCACGTTCAAGAAACATATGGCAAGAATTGGCTTGCTGAAACTATCTGAACTCCCATGATCGTAATCATCAGGGGGAGGTGCAGACATCAGGGGGAGATGTATACATGTATGGTCTCGAAACGTGAAGGGTGTGTTGTACTCTTTTTCCCCTTCGACCGAGGTTATTTTTGTCCCATTGGATTTTTGTTACTCGGCAAGGTTTTTAATGAGGCAACGAGAGAAGCACCACGTTTGGGCGACACAAGGGGGAGTGTTCAAGGAAATCCAGATTATGTGTCTGGCCCAAACTCTAGGTTACTTGACCTAGTGGTAATAGGGTTATAGAATGATTTAGAATTCTATTCAATGTAGAATTACTTTCCTTGTATAGTCAGATTCTATGCATTGTAATCCTCTATATAAAGAGGCCCCTATTATCAATGAGAATACACAGTGAATTTCTCTCAATTTCTGATTCCCTAAAACAGAACATTAATTTTGGTAGCGTTTATAAGTGCTGCATGTATGTTGGCCCCAGTTTTAGCCTGGTCTGAATCCTAGTTTAATTTAGCCTTTTCAAAAGTCTGGCATGTAGTTAGCCCAGTCTAAAGTCTCCCTGTTGGAGCTGATTTGGACCTATATATTACTTTTCACTAGCCTAAATACTACCGGCTGCACATGCTTTTAAGAACTCAATGTTTGTGTATATTAGATTTGAAGACATTAGTTAGCTCAGATGCAAATAGCTCAGGCTTGTGGTAATGGTGACAAACCAAGAATGCTATCATAGCTAGAGATCATAAGTCCAAATATTTTAACCTCTCTATTTACATTTATACTGAACTCCAGATGCTGGGTTCTCTAGTAAGTTGTGAGGAAAGGCCACAGTTGTGTTAAACTTTATAATAGTAGTCCACGTCTTGATTAATTACGCTGGAAAACTAACATAACTTATTAATGTAAAATTACACTGGAAAACTAACATAACTTATTAATGTAAATATAAGACCTCGATATTCAGTAGGCATAAAGAAGCTCCAAGATATATTGAAGGGAAGAATCCTCATATGGTACCTGAACTATGGTTTAATGCACATTTTGGTACCTAAACTTTCAAAATTACCATGATGGTACCTGAACTATTGCTCCATTTCTTTATATGGTACTTCCATCCAATCTGCCGTTAATTTTGCCTACGTGGCTCATTCTTATAGGATGACATCATCTCACAAAAAAAAAAAATTAATAGGCAAAGTTAACAGTAGATTGGACGGTAGTACCATATAGAGAAACGAAGTAATAGTTCAGGTACTACGAGTGTTGTTTTGAAAGTTTAGGTACCAAAATGTGCATTGGACCATAGTTCAGGTACCATTTGAGGATTTTCCCCTATATTGAATGGTAATGTTTCAAATAGATCAAAGTATAAGTCAGTCTGATTTATGTCATTGTTTGTTAATCATGGTAGAGAACAACTGCTAACAGGTTTCGACACAGTAGAAAGCATTCCGTTGAAGTTGATTCAGATAGGCTGCAATATGAGTTTGATGCCAATGCTGCTCCACCAATTGGACATACTCAAATAAACCCAGATGTTGTGGATTCTCCTTCTAGTACAGGCAAAGTACATAATGCAGAGAGTGAGCAAAATGTGAGAGAAGAGTGGGCGGCTACATGCATCCAAACAGATTTTTGCGGCTTTCGGGTATTAAGTTTTTCTCATTATGTGCAGCTGCACTTGGTCAGCACTCAACACTGTTCCTGGAATATAACTTATTATATGGATTCATACATGTATTAGTCTTTCAAATGAATTTATTTAGGGCCCGTTTGGATTAGGAATTTTGATTTTGATTTGAATTTCAAATATGAAGATTTTAAATAGGGTTAAATACTGTTTACTCCTTGTACTTATGCTCGGAAAACACTTCAGTCTCTGACCTTCTAATTTCACACGTTTAGTCCCTCTACTTCAAAATTTTAGACCAATAGGTCATTGCCGTCTAAAATTCGCGGTGAAATACCTATTATGCCCTTAGTTCTTTTTTTTTTAATTAGTTAATTATTATTTTTTTTGGAAAAGGATTTTTTTTTCCCTTTCTTTCTTTCTGTTTTTTTTTTCCTTTCTTTCTTTCTGTTTGAAAAAAAAAGAATAAATAAAATAAAGAAAAAAGAATTAAAAAAAGAGAAAGGAATAAATTTATTATAAAAAAATAACTGAGGGCATAATAGACATTTCACCGCGACTTTTAGACTGCAATGACCTATTGGTCTGAAATTTTGAAGTACAAGGACTAAACGTGTGAAATTAGAAGGTCAGGGACTGAAGTGTTTTATGGTGAAAAGTTCAAGGACTAAACAGTATTTAACCCTTTTAAATACGTAAATTTCAAATCTAAAAATTTAAAATCTGCTTGTTTGGAAATTTTAATTGATAGATAGATTTGAATCAAAGATTTCCTTGATCTAACTTTTCTTCTTCTTGAATTATACCGATGAATAACTGATTCATTGTGCCTTGGTCAAGAAGCAAATCGAAGTCGTTGTAGCTGCAAGACTTGTTGGCGAGGGTGATGACGTAAGCGAACCGGAAGGCGAAGACGAGGAGGATCCATCTGGAACACTAGAAGAGAACTAGAGAATTCGAAGCACGGTGTTTTCGAGAGGGAAGAAGAAGAAGAAGAATAGAGATGGTAGACAACGATCATAAATCCAGATCCAATCTGAAGGAAGAGACTGAAAGCTTGAAGGAGATATGAGAGAAAGTCGTCAAGAAAAGAGAGAGAGAGTCGTCAGGAGGAGAGAGAGAGAGAGTAATCAGGAGAGGAGAGAGAAAATTGGTGAGGAAGGGAGAGGAGAGTCAGAGACCTAAGCACGTGAAAGATGGAGATGATTTCAAATAACTACCTATCCATAGTTATTTTAAATTCTTAAGGAAATTATGGTGTGGATTTTAATGAGTTGATTTGAAATCCAAATTCACCACAAAATAGAAAGCCAAACAAACAGATTTGGATTTGGGGGTTCCAAATCCAAATCCACGCTCTCAAATCCCTATATCCAAACAGGCCCTTATATAATTTGTTTATTCACATGCTAGATCAGGGTCCCACATAGTGAAGAGCCATGGATGAGAAAAGTATTGGTGAATGAAAAACACATTGTGGGAGCCTTCTGCGTAGTTGTAAATCCAGCAGTCAATTATGGGTAAAATAAAAATACATAAAACTGGAATCTTTATTCTCTCTATCAGATGAAAGTGGCTACATGACTTGTGTTGTAATATGTTGTGGTAAAGTCAATGAAATGAAACTATTTGACCTAATCCTAAGAATGGAAAATTTATGTGTTATAGACTTATAGATACAAAGATTGCTAAATTATGAAACCTCTGTATCATCCTAAGTCTGAATTTAATTCCATTGAACTTCAGTCTTCTCTACCATATTGTTTTATAGAAGCTTGACAGTGACCATTAAATCAGGGGTACAATACTAAATTTGAACCCAAATTCTGACTAGGAACCTCAAGAAAATTACTATTAGATGTATGAAAGATCCTCTGTGTTGCTACTGCATATCCAGTCTTTCTCCCGCAAATTGTCTTTGGAAAGTTAAGGTAAAGGTTTTGGGATGGATTGTGGCGCATGTGAGGGTGAATACTTGTGATTTTCTTCAGAGGACGAGACCAAGATGCTGTTTCTGTCTCACTGGTGTGTTCTGTGCAAATCTGAGGGGAGGTGTTGAGCATGTTTTTGTGCATTGTGAAGCACTGTAGTGGGTTGTATTTATTTATTTTTGGACTGGCGCAGGCAAGTTCATCAAGGAGGATCTATTTGTTAAGTCAATATCTACTGTGTTCTTGGTAAAGGAAAAAGGCCAAAATCCTTTGGGACTACAGGGTGTGAGCTGCAATTTGGGTGGTTTGGATGTAAAAAAATAGAAGGATCTTTGAAGCCTATGGTAATGTGGAGTTGGAAGATCTTTGGGGGAGAATTAAAGTTCTTGGCATCTTTATATATAGGCCTATGTCTCTAGAGAGTTTAAAGATTATACTCTTTCCTTTGCATTGGCTGACTGTTGCGGTCTTGGGTTCTTTGTCTAGGCTGTTTTAGTGGCAGTTGAGCCTTTCCGTCTGTTGTTTTGGTTGCCTTCTTTAATTTATTTATTTTTCCCTGTGGACTTCATTGTGGCAACAACTATTGAGCAACTACAACTTTCAAACTATGTCATCTGATAACTGAGTAATATAGGTGGCTAACATATTGACATGTTCCTTTTTTGTATTTTGGCAATTAGGTACCTATTATATAAAACCAAATTATACCTACTATCTTTTGTTCAACAATGAACTTTCATGACTTAGACAGTAGCAGGGTATCAATCCCGTAGTAGAATAGGAAATGTGGGAATGTAGTTTGTTTGAAAATTAGATTTGAAGAGTTGGTTAACTTTATTGCAAGGCAGAAATATCGATCACTTTGGTCATCGAACTATGGCTCGCTCAACACTTTGGTCATCTAACTTTTAAAAACTTCATTTTGGTCATCGAATTATATCACCATATATCACTTTGGTCATTCCGTCTGTTTTTCTCTGTTAACTCCAGGGGTATTTTGGAGATTTAAAGGTTTACTCGCCATTTTTATAGCTTAATCCAATTTTTCTTGCATAAACATAAAACTTCATCCAATTTTGGCAACTTTTTCCTCCTTCTATAATTCCTGGATTTATTAAATCAATATTTTTCTTCCTCTCATATTCACTCACTTTGAATCATTCTCTAGCTCGATCATTTTTCTTCATTGTATGCTTTGATTACTGATGATGAATGCATGAATAAGAGGAGGGAAAAGTTGGCAAAATTGGATGAAGTTTTATGTTTAGGCGGGAAAAATTAGATTAAGTTATAAAAATGGCGGGTAAAACATTCCATCTCCAAAATTGTCACGCCCCGAATTTTAGAATAAAATTCAAATTCCGAAACATGAAAATTACGACAACTCAAAATAATCATCCTGAAAATTTCTTTTTTCTTTTTTTTCTTAACAAACTCATCACACAATTTAATTTCAAAACTCAAATTTAGTCTCGGGTAATTATTACAAGTCACTCACACAAATTAAATTGTAAAGCTCTAAATGAGCATAACAAACCTCATAAATTAAATGAAAACAAATAAATGCTGCAACTCCTAAACAGCACGGTCATCTCCCTGGTTATCCTGACCTACAAAAATATCAGCTCCACCATTTGAATAGTGTACGGGGATTACAACAACACAAAACCCGGTAAGCTTTTGAAAGCTCATATGAGTAAAAAGAAAGAACGGTTGTTTAATTAAATCATAATCATTTTCACCCAAGTCAACGCAAACACATTCCACATCCACAAAGAACCAACAATCTCACAATCAATCACCAAATCAACAATTCAACACAAAACCTAAACTCACATCTTTCTTTTCAAAACCCCGAAATCGTATTTATAAAAATACGGTATTTAACAGACTAGAGCTTTAACTGAATCATAGCCCGTCACCTGGCCTAGGTTATGGCATCCGACATATTTATCTTTATCGTATTTCATCAATATGTATACGTATATACATATTTAGAACGTCCGATACTCGTACTTACTCGACCAATCATATCCCATCATCCACCTAGGATTAGAGCGTCCGATTCCCCCATACCGGTCACTACGTTGACTCTAAATTCATAAATGAGCACAACAATATATTTTCACACAATGAAATCCACTCATCCAAGATACACAATATTATTATGAAATTTAAGCATTCGAAATCTAATCAAAATTATCATTCCAACTCAATCATATCATCACTCAACAACACACAAATCAACATATATATTCCACATAAATATATATATATATATATATATATATATATACACGTAATCACCCACTCAGAGATGACCACTAATACCATCTATAGTTCAAAGAAGAAAATCGTGAAATTCATTTGTATAATTAAAATTCATTTTACTTACCTACGGACCGTAGTTGATCAAGTCCATATGATTTTAAAAAACAAATATTTAATCCATAAATAATTTTCACACAATTATGGCAGAATAAAGTAATTAAAAGTACTCAGTTCGTAATATGTACCACGTGAGTTTTACTCATCTCGAGACTCCCGATGCGTCTTCAATTAAAATACAAAACCACACCGAAACAGCTCACCCAAGTATAACCCGTCAATCACCTAATCAAATGTGACTTGAATTTATCCAATAATTCCAAAAACATAACTAAACTACCATTCAACGGTCGGATTCTAATTTATAAGAAAATCTGACGGATAGATTCTCACGAATCGCCTCCCAATCACCGTTTTGCAATTATACGAACATCCAACAGTCAGATCTTCACCCATGACCACACAAAATCACTAGGACAGTCATATGATCATCATATCAAAACTACAAGTCTATCAAACGGTTCTAAATTCACAGATCACAAATTTAACGATCGAAATCGATCGAAATCTAAAAATTCATAACTAAATCATACAATAAAAATATATATAATATGCCAAAATGATTGTATTGAAATGTAGAATCTTAAAATGTACAGAAACTATATTTTAGGTGACCGGAAAAGGCCGCCAGAGTTAGTGGCAGAGCCACCGCCGACCAACACCAATGGTATCGGGGCCAAACTTCTCCCCTTCGTTTCATCATTTTGAACAACTTTTATAGCTAGCACGAGATCAGAAAATCACGGGGAGAGGTCTAAATGTACCAAAAACAGTCGAGTGGCCGAAAATTTTCCAGAAACCGGTGGAGCTCCGATCCACGTAAAAACTCCAACAACTCGACTCAATCCCTTCTTGAGACTTCTTCAAGAACTCAAGGTGAGTTCAGCAAGCTAAGAATCACAAGAAATGGTCGTCTGTAACTAGAGATATCCGGATTTGAAGATGGTTTTTGATCTAAATCGAGGTGAGCTCCGACGAACGTGAAATCGTTATTCCCAGGTCCGGTCCTTCTTGGTGCTTATTCAGCAACTTGATACGAGTCTAATGAGCCAAGAATCAAGAGGAATGATGATTTGTAGCTCGAGATATCGAGATCGAACTAAAATCGAGCTTTAACAGTTCGGGGCTCACCGCCGCCGCTGCAGGTCGTGTCGCGGCGTAAGGCTGCCTCTGGCAGCTACGCAAGGTCGAAGCCAAGCCAACTGGAGTGGTTTGAGGTCGTAAGGTGGACGGAGGGGGCAGAGCTTGGCCTGCGTCTCCTTGCTCTGTTTTTCCACTGGGCTCGGCCAAGAGAGAGAGAGTGGGAACGATGAACAGTTTCCCAAAGGGGAAAGAGGCCGGGAGAAAAAGGAAAGTTTCCAAAAAAAATTTAGGGTTTTTTCCCTATATACCCGTTTTGGAAATTTCTTCTAAATGCGATAACTAAATCAAAAAAAATCCGATCTTTTTTTTCCGCATATGTATGGACTCATATCGACGAGCTCTACAACTTTCATGAAGGACGTTTTCCCAAATTTTGCACGTATAAAAAGTCGATTTCTTGAATCGAGCATTTCAAGATTTTCGTTAAAACAATCGTTTCGAACCTTCGATAATTCTAAAAATGAAATATTATCGAGCAACATTCGTGAAATTGTACAATATTCGTTCCACACAATTACACGAAATTAAAATGGAAATTCCGGTTAACAGAGAAGACGGAGAAAACTGAAGGAATGACCAAAGTGATATACGGTGATATAGTTCGATGACCAAAATGAATTTTTTAAAAGTTGGATGACCAAAATGTGGAGCGAGCTATAATTCGATGACCAAAGTAGGCCTGGGATCGGTTCGGATCCTCTTAAAATTACAAGGAACCGTCACCGAAACTATGTCAAAGAAATCGGTTCGGGTTTGAGGTGAAAATTCCTAGAACTGTTGTAGAACCGAACCGAGTTCAATCGGTTCGGTTGTTGCCATTTTCCGATTCCGTCTGTTCACGTCTTTAAGAGGCTGAGAATCGAGTCAATCGATGGTGTCGACGGCTGCGTTGTCTATATCTCTTCGACGACCCTTGTGTCTCAATAGGGGCTTGTGATAGAGGTGTCCTGGACTAAGACGCGGATGAAGCTAGTGAATCAGTGGCAGAGAGAGATGGAAATGACAAAGCCATGTTGATCTGAGAGCGGAAGAGTCACAGAGAGAGTGAGAGAGAGCGAGTGTGTGTGTGTGTGTGTGTGTTTTGGAGAGGAGATGTAAGAGTCACAGAGAGACAGAGAGAGTGTGTGTTTTGGAGAGGAGCAGAAGAGAGAACTGAGATAGGTGAGGAAGAAGATAGAATTATGATAGGTGAGGGATACTGAGATGGGCTAGGATTTGAGGGTTTAATCGGGGATGAAGAACTGATCCGGATTTCTAGGTTTGAGAGATATGAGTTTGAGATGGGATGTGTGAGAGAGAGAGAGAGAGCTAACTTTTGGGGGTTTGGACGGAGGAATGAGAAACAAAAATGGGCCTATTGTTTTTATTTTGCTTATAAGATAGTCCAATGATTTCCTATGGCCTAGCTTATTTTAGTAAAATAAGCTCAGTCAAAGTACCAATTACACAATGACACCTGTATTTCGGTTCTCAAAAATTTTAAAACACAAGCACCGGAACCGATCCAATGATGCAACATGATGGAACCGAACCAAAAAATAGTAATGTCAAAATGCATGAAAACTGAACCGAACCGGATTTTTCGGTCCAGTTCTGTGCGGATCCGCCGATTTTCCGGTTCCAAGTCCCAGGCCTAGACCAAAGTGATATTTCTCCCTTATTGCAGTATGCCCGCAATCCAATATATCATTCTTCAATCAGTTTGTACTTGACAGAGAGTAGGTCCATATACATATATATATATATATATATATATATATATATATATACAGTCCAGCTACACTAAGGACGTCCTTAGTTTTTCTTAGGTACGGATTTCCGGTTTTAACCCACTTTCCGATCACATTTTCACATCCTAACCGTTCAGTTTTTAGGTCCTAATGTATAGATCACCTCTGAAAATTTTCAGCCAATTTGGTGATCGTTAAGGCATCCAAAACTGCAATTTACCATTATAAATACGAACGGTTCCGGTTCGACAGATTCGGTCCGTTCCTGTAAATTACAGTTTTGGATGTCTTAACGATCACCAAATTGGCTGAAATTTTGCAGGGGGATCTATACAATAGGCTCTAAAAACTGAACGGTTAAGATGTGAAAATATGATCGGAAAGTGGGTGAAAACACCAAATCCGCACCTAAGAAAAACTAAGGACATCCTTACCTGAGAAAAATCCTATATATATATATTCCTTTTCTTTTTGAATTACAAAATAAACAAAATATAGTTTGATTTGTTAGTTCATTATGGAATGCTTTTTAAATTTGTGATCAGATTATAATCTTTTCGTAATATTTATTTATCAGGCCAGAAGAGCGCTTCGAGCTTTAAAAGGATTAGTAAGACTTCAAGCCCTTGTCAGAGGCCATGCTGTGAGGAAGCAAGCTGCAATAACTCTTCGCTGTATGCAAGCTTTAGTTAGAGTTCAGGCTTGAGTGAGAGCAAGGCGTGTTCGTTTGGCATCGGAAGGTGAAACGACAGAAGAGAGACTACAACAACAACTTGCTAATGAGGCTCATGTCCGAGAAATGGAAGTAAGCAATAATTGTTTGATTCTTCATGTACTATAACTACTCTACAATATTGAATGAGATAACACATAATCCTGCTCAGAAGGAACCATACTTACGTTCATGTTGATTGGTACTAAAAAGCAATATCATCTTCAGAAGGAATCTTATCATATAAAGATGATGAAAGATGTCATCGTAAATTGAATTGCATAAGTAGGCCAACAAATATGCTATTAGAGCATTCTTGAAGTTCGTAGTACTTTGCGTAACTAATGAGCAGGTCCAAAATGCAACAGATGAATGTCAATGACTCCTGCTGATTATTCTGCATCAACTTCGGTAGCACAGAAAAATTTCTTGACATTTCTGGTTTACTTAGAAGGATCTAGAATGCCTTGTCTCGCTGGTTTTTTATTGGTTGTAGATTCTGGACCGTCCGATGGTGTAGATCCATTATTTGTTGTGAAGGAAAAGAAATAAGATTCAACTTTTGACTAACCTTCATGCACGTGATATGTGTGTGCGAATGAGGGTGTAAGTTAGCCGTGTTGAAGTGATTATTAAGATGATTAAACTCGGCTCAATGCTTTTCATTGAGTTCGAGCCGCGCTTAAGCTCAAGCTCGACTCTGCTTGAATATTAGACAAGCTCAAGCTTGAATCAGGCTTGAGTTGACTGAATTGGCTCTAAATTAATAAAGTTTAATAATAAGAAGAAAATTTTGAATAAAATATTAATATAATTGGTAGGTTAGAGTTCATTTAATTTAATTGATGCACAAGCTTGCGAAATCCTTTTCTTTTGTGATAGGAGCATTTTAATGCGATGTTTTAATAGTTATTTCCTTAAATAAATCAGTTTTAATGTAGTTTTTAGGTGCACTGGAGCAAAATGAAGAGGAAATAAGCCTAAAGGCATATGAAAAGCAAAAGAGACGTTGGAAACGATATAGGCAAGGCACAAGTAGGAATCCTAGGTTAACCAGGAAACATTTTCGAAGGAATGAAGAAAAATGGCGAAAATGGCAGAGTCCTAGTTGGACTAGGAAACATACTCCTGCCAGGAAAAGGAATCCTAATGACATAAGGAGTCCTAGTTGAACTAGGAAAGTAAAAGATTCCGGAAGGTTCATGAACATTTCATGTGAAGAGTCCTTGTTTGACTAAGAGTCCGGCTGATTCGAACCACTGACCTCTTGTTAAGAGGCTGTCCTCTCAACCGCTCGATCACAACATTCCCTAAGTACGTGATGTACAAACATTATATTTATTACATCTCCAATATAAAAGAGAACCACAGGTCTACAACCCCTAGTTCACTTTACTCATAGATATACGTGATAATATGCAAAACAGAAAGAGTTTTTATTACATCTCCAATATAAAAGAGAACCACAGGTCTACAACCCCTAGTTCACTTTACTCATATGCAAAACAGGTCTACAACCCCTAGTTCACTTTACTCATATGCAAAATAGAAAGAGTTTTTATTACATCTCCAATATAAAAGAGAACCACAGGTCTACAACCCCTAGTTCACTTTACTCATAGATATACGTGATAATATAAAAAATAGAAAGAGTTTTATTAAAGGTGAGATTCGAACCTTCCACTTCTAACAAAAAAACTCAACTCTTTACCACTGGACCACGAGCTCATTTTGCCAAAATGTGTACAAACATTATATTTATAAGTTCATATACAATATAAATAAACCAAAACAAACAGAGAGCATTCATTACAATCGTAGTCATCTCTTTTTTCCAGTCCTTCATCCTCTTCTTTCTTCTATTTCTTCCGTCTCTTATTTTTCTCCTTCACCACCATCATCCCTCATATGGGCTAAATACTGGTTACTATCATGTGATTTAGGTCCAAAATCAATTCAGACTGGACTTCTGAGTTCATCAAAAACACCCATATACATTCAATTTTGATCTAATAGGTCCAATTCATTAATATTCTGTTATGGGTTCAAGTTATAATTGGATTATTTGTTGAAATCTATTTATTTGATAGGTTTGTAATAGTGAGACTCACTCCTAAATTGACTATGCAAGCCACCTCAACACTACATCATAAAACATAGGCCATATATGAGCCACATCAATAAGTTAAATGACTCAATTATGAGAAAACTAACAAATTTGACCTATTAAATCAAAATTGAAAGTGCAGGGGTGTTTTTGATGAAATTAAAAGTTCAGGGATTGAATTGATTTTGGACTCAAACTACAGAGTAGTAATTAGTATTTAACCCTCATCATATCACCAACAACATAATCAAATCCTTATCATCAGTGTCATCAATCTTATCAATAATCTCATTAACACAACAATTGGTTGTCTGCGACTAGAATATAATCAACACAGTAATGGGTTGTGTGCAACTGGAATATATATAATCAATCAGGTTTTTCTCTTATCTATCTATTCCTTGATCTTCGTCCTCTAATCGGTCTAAAATATATGGTACCCAACTCCAAGTTTAGATTGGCATCCCAATTTTATCTGGCTTGTTTTCCAGAAATCGATTCTCTCTCCAAGTAGCATCATCAGATCATCCTTGTCTTCTCTTGCAGATTTCTTCTCTGGGTTTTCATGCGGTTACCAAATACCAACCGATAGCAAACCTAAAGCTCGGTTACCGATGTAATACCCGCAAATTTCATTTTAAATTCGAGTAATTGTATCGAATGATTATTATGTGATTTCACGATTTATGTTCGATAATAATTCATTTTTACAATTATCGAAGTTTCGAAACAATTATTTTTAACGAAAAGCTCGAAATACTCGGTTTGAGAAATTGACTTTTTCTACGTACGAAATTTGGAGAAACTTCCTTCATGAAAGTTGTAGAGCTCGTCGATACGAGTCCATACACGTGCGGAACACAAAGATCGGATTTTTTCTGATTTAGTTATCGAATTTAGAAGTTTTCCGAACTTGTATATATAGAAAAATTTTGGAAACCCTAATTTTTTTCTACCGGTTCCTCTCTTTCTCTTCTTCTTCCTTTTTCTGGAAAAAAACTGGGCTTCCTCTCTCTCTCTCAGCTCTCTCACCCGTCTCTCTCGACCGAAAAGGAGAGAAAACTTCTCCTTAATTGTTCTCCCTCCACAGACCACCTCTCGACCTCAAACCAAGTCTCAGGCGTTCGTCTCGAGCTGCTCTAGCTACCGGAGGCAGTTTCACAAGGCGGTGCAGCCTGTGGCGGCGGCGGCACGGCCCGAACCGAAAACCACAATTTTCGGTTCGATCTCGATATCTCGAGCTCCACTCCACCATTTCACTTGATTCTTGGCTCATTGAGCTCGCCTCAACTTCCTCTACAAGCACCAAGAAGGACCGGAACTGGGTCGAACGTTTTCACGTTCGTCGGAGCTCGACCCGAACGGATCGAAATACCGAAACTTTCGATCAAGATATCTCGAGCTATACACGATCATTTCTTGTGATTCTTGGCTTGTTGAGTTCACAAGGAAGTTCTGAACAAGTTTCCAGAAGGGATCGGGGCCTGAGGTTGCAGTTTTCAGGTCGGTTTTCAAGCTCGCCGGTTTCTGCATTTTTTCCGGCCGCCGACTGTAAATCGGTAATTACGATCCCTTCCCGTCATTTTTAGGTCTTGTGCTAGTTATGAAAGTTGCTCAGAATGATGAAACGAAGGGGACAAGCTCGGTCCCGACACCATTGGTGGTGGTCGGTGGCGGCTCTGTCCCTAACTCCGGCGGCCTTTTCCGGCCAGCTCCGGAGGTCTAAAATTTGGTTTCTGTCCATTTTATGATTCTATGTTTCGATACGATCATTTTGGCATATTATACATATTTTTTGGATATCGTATGAATTAGTTATGAATTTTGTGATTTCAATCGATTTCGATCGTTAGATTTTTGATCTGTGAAATTAGGACCGTCGGATGAACTTGTAAATTTGTTATGATGATCATATGACTGTCCCGGAGGCTTTGTGTGGTCATAGGCGAAGATCCGACCGTTGGATATTCGTATATGTGAAAAACGGTAATTAGGGGAGCGATTCGTGAGAAACCGCTCGTCGGATTTTAATGTAAATTAGAATCTGGCCGTTAATTAGTGGTTAAATTATGTGTTGAAATTGTTGGCTAACTTCGAATCACATTTGATTAGGTGATTGACGGATTTTATTAGAGTGGGCTATTCGGCGTTAATTATAAATTATAATTATATTGAAGACGCAGCGGGAGTATCGAGGTGAGTAAAACTCATGTGGTTCATATTACGAACCGAGCATTTTAAATTATTTATTTTTGGTAATTGTGTGAAAAATATTTGCGGATTAAATATTTGTTTTAAAATTTCATGGACTTGAATCACCACGGTCCATAGGTAAGTAAAATGAATTTTAACTATACAAATGAATTTCATAATTTTCTCGTGTGAACTATAGATGGTATTAGTGGTCATTCCTGAGTGGATGATTACGTATATATATATTTACGTGGAAAATATATATTGATGAGTGGATTGTTGTGTGATGATATGATTGAGTAGAATTGATGAATTGATTTTATTTTAATTTGTGTAATTTCATAATAATATGGTGTATCTTGGTTGGGTTGATTTCAGTATGTGATATTATATGTTGTGTTCATTTATGGGTTTAGGGTCGACGTAATGACCGGTGTGGGTAATCGGACGCTCTAATCCTAGTGTGGATGATGGGATACGATTGGTTGAGTATGTGGAATTATTGGACGTTCTAAATATGTATATAGGTATACATATTGATGAAATACAATAATTGTTAAATATGTCGGATGCCATAACCTAGGCCAGGTGACGGGCTACGATTCAGTTAGAGCTCTAGTCTGTCAAGTACCGTATTTTTATAAATACGATGATGAGAGTCGTGGAGAAAGTTGTGAGTTGGGTTGTCTTGATATATTGAGTTGGTGTTGATTGAGATTGTTATTATTTGCATATGTGGAAATTATTGAGTGTTGCTGTGTGTGGGAATAAATGAGATTAAATTAAGTAACAGTTTCTTCTTTTACTCATACGAGCTTTCATAAGCTTACCGGGTTTTGTGTTGTTGCAATCCTGGTACACTATTCAATGGTGTAGCGGATATTCCTGCAGGTCATGATAACCAGGGAGGTGACCGAGCTGCTTAGGTGTTACAGCAGTTTTGATATTTATTTAGTTGTAAGGTGTGTGTATGCTCATTTAGAGCTTTACATTACAGTTTAGATTTGAGTTGTAATAATTAACCGAGACTAAATTCGGTTTGATTTTATTTCGTGTGGTGAGTATGTTAAGAAAAGAAAAATTTTCAGGATGATTATTTTGAGTTTGTAGTATTTTCATGTTTCGGATTTTGAATTGTTATTCTAAAATTCGGGGCGTGACAGTTTGGTATCAGAGCGTAAGGTACATATTTGGTGATATGTCAATACTTACCGAGTGATGGCCGGTCTGCAGCGGATCCCCATCGCGTGCTCTTCGGTATTGACAATGTCATCGGGTATGTGAGTGCGTTAGGTTGGCTAGGAACGTTAGTACTTTTAGGAAATTTAAGCATCGTTATGTATGATCAGTACTTGGTTAATATGGACTTGCATTTGACTTATGCTTTGTTTAAGTGTTATGCGTGTATTAATCAAGTATATCATGCTTATTAGGTAATGGAGATTGAGGGAAACGAGGCCAGAGGTCGGGGTAGAGGTAGACCTCATGGCAGGGGTAGAGGCCGAGGAAGGGGTAGGGCCCCTCCAGTCGAAGAAATATTCGAGTCGGAGGAAGATGCACCTTATGAGGATCAGCCTATTCCGACCACTGGATCTTCGTATAAATGCGTTTTATAAATTGTGCGCTAAGTTAAATATCGCATGTGTATATGTGATTGACAGAATTGTTGGCGGACGATTGTGAATCGTATTTCGAGCTGTTAAGAAGACACAACGGGAATTTAGAGGTGAGTAAATCTTACGGTGTTTCGGTTGATAAATTGGTTATGTTTTAATTTAGTAGATTTAATGTTAGCATGCAAAATCTTATCTATCAAAATAAATTATTTGTTTTGAAATATATGAACTTGATCGATAAAGGTTCATGGGTAAGTTATCTTGATATAAATGATTTTTGAGTAGTTGATTTTATAAAACTGTAGTTGGTATTAGTGGTCATTCCTGCGTGGGTGACTATGTATATATATATTTACATGAAATATATATCTGGATGGTGTGGCATTGAGTGAACAAATAATGGTTATTCTTTTGGATAATTATTTTCAAGCAATTATTATCTGCGGAAATAGTTATTATAATTGACTTTGAGTATTTGAGAGTTACGTAGCAAATTATGCTTGTGGTTTAAAATGTGGGAACAATACTTTGAATGGGGATTTTAGATTGTTTTCGGAGATTAGAATTGAGACTCCAAATTAATATTTGTTATAGTCAATTATGTGGTTTAGAAGAGTACGTGAGGTTGTACAACATTTTGAGTCTTGAGTGGCCGTTAAATGTTTGGTCTATGGATTGAAGGCCACACGAGTGATCGAGGGTCTACGGATCGAGGGTCACAATAATGATCGAGGGTTACAGGAGTGATCGAGGGTCTACGTATCGAGGGTCATAGGAGTGATCGAGGGTCTACGAATCAAGGATCACAGTAGTGATCGAGGGTAAGATCATGATTTATATTAAATTGTGTGCTAAAATAACATGGTTTTGTTGTAAATGATGTGGATTATTGTGAGTCGTGATGTTGTGATGATTAGTATTAGTAATAGATTTTTCTATATTGTTTGATAATTATTTCTATTTTGAATTGTCTGTTTTCTTTGGTAATCACCTGAACTAAATTATATGCAGGAATTACTATTTTCTGAATTATTTGATTTTAATGTAATTCCCTGAACTAAACACCATGCATGGATTACTATGATTTCATTGATTGTTTTCACATGATCTCCTAACTAAGTTTCTATGCAGGAATCACTGATTTTGTTTAATACTTATTTTGAGTACAGTGTGAATTGAGATGTGATGTCATAATTTTGGCAAATGTCTTATGTTGTGAGGTAATGAGTGAAATTCGTATGACAGGACTAGCCTCGGATTTCTCCTTGAAATTCGAAGTGGCCCTGCGAGGCCCATCTTAGAATAATTCTACCAAAAGTTTGGAGGAACCTCCTCTAAAACAGACTACCCAAAAACTTGTAGAAAAACAAAACACTTCCAACAATCCAACCTTATTCTTCTAGAGCCACCATGCTCCCTAAATCACAACATCTCCCATTTCACAAAACAATTCTGATACTTAGGAATATTAATCTCGTGGGTTATCAGGGCAATCTAATACACAGGATGTACAAGAGGATAGAATAAAATAAATAATCGATACTTTTATAATGCGAAAGCTACTATTATAATGCGAAAGCTATGACATCTATGCCTCAACCCCATGTACGCTCGACCTCAAGCTAAACTGGCCTGCAAACTAGGCATTTGAAACCGAAGGGCCCAGGGGAAAAACATTTGAAAAACCATTGTGAGTGGACGAAAAATAAGTAATTTCGAATGAACAAGTGAAATTTAATGCTTTCCCAACTTATTATCTAAAACCTCGCATGCAGTAAAAACTTAGAAACACTCTTAATCATCATCTTTACTAAAATCTCAATTATATAATGTCGATCATCTCGAAATCTCTTTGAAATCTTAAATCCCTCAAATACATAATGATATTTCATACATCTTGTTAAATTACTCATATCTTAAATCATATCTCCAAAATAGACGATTACTAAAGGGGACTACCGAGTAGTCATCTCATGCCACCTGGAGGGGACTACCGACCAGTGACGCATCAGAGAGGATTGCCGACCGGACGAGGAGATGATGGTTAGAGGGGATTGCCGACTAACTACCTTATGTCATCTAGAGGGGACTGCCGACCAGATGACGCATCGGAGGGGACTATCGACCGAAATATTTCGGAGGGGACTGCCGATCAGAATATTGTTGTGAAGACCCAAATTTTCATAGAATAAATTTATGCAATTCAATAATTGTTATATTAATTGAATTATGATATTTGGGATTAATTGGAATGTCGTGGCTTGAGAAAGTTGGTTTCGAATGATTTTATTTCGAAAACGAAAGTTATTTAGGGGGTCGTGAAAATTGACTTTTTATACGTTCATAATTTGGGGAAACTTCCTTCATGAAAGTTCTAGAGCTCATCGATACGAGTTTGTTCATATGTGGAACGTATTATTCGGAGTTCGTATGAATAAGTTATGAATATTTGAAAATCGGAATTTTTCTATAAATATAGGATTTTTTTTGGAAATTTCAGACAACCAAAAAAAAATCAAAATTTTTTTCTCTCTCTCTCTCTCTTCTCTCTCGGCTGAAGCCCGAAGGATAGAAGAAAGGCAGCCGACCAGACCCGGACCCGCGTGACCTGACCCGACTGCGCCTGCGCCGTCCCAAGTCCAACGGCGACGAAACCACCGCGAGGCAGCTCAAATCGATGTCGCCTGCCTCCCTGTCGACCTCGTTGCCGCCCCCGCTGGTTGTAAGCAGGAGATTGGAGCACCCCAGCCCCGAACGCTCGACCCGGTCGGATCTCATGGTGCCGGCTTTGCATGGGCCGATCCTCCCCATTTTCGTGACGCGCTCTTCCTCCTGATCATCCCCATATGTGGCTTGCATCACAATTTTGAGTGTAGAGTGGTAGATCAAGAGTTGAAGGTTTCGACGTCCCTAATTCAATCTGGAAACTGATCAGAGGGCCGAGATTAATCCAACTTCAAAACCCGATCTAGGACGATCTAGAGCTCATCTCCGAAAAAATCAGGTATTAAAGTTGTTCACAATTTCATTTTGAAGAAGTTTGTAGTTGACGACTTTTGCATCTGAGGTGGTTGACCGGCTATGACGGCCGCGTTGACCGCCGTCTGACCGCCGTGTGTGGCGGTGCGTCGGACCACATTTTGAGTTTATATTATCTGGACGATGATCTATGCATCCATACGAGCGTTTTGATATATAACACGGTCATGCTAGAAAGCGTTGATAAATAGTCAATATAAGTTTTGACGTTACTATTTACGGTTTTACAGTTTACCTTCGGTTTATAATTTACGGAGATCAGACCATCGGTTTTACTTCAAATTTTACTATGATGTTCATATGACTGTCCCGATGACTTTGTGTGGTCACGTTGGATCTTCGTATAATTGTAAAACAGTGATTTGAGTGGCGATTAGTGAAGATCCGTCTGTCGGATTTTTGTATAATTTTGATAGGATGTTTCCAAGGGCGATCCGTGAGGATCTAACCATTGGATCATCGTTTAAATTTGATCCGACCGTTGGATCGTCTTGATTTTAGAATCCGATCGTTGGATTGTCTTTATTTCGAAATCCGACTGTTGGATCATCATTTAGGTTTATTTTGTGTTTCATTGCTAAGTAAAGACCGTACTTGATTAGGTACTTGACGACATGAGTTGACGAGCATTTGGATTATTATGAGCTATATTTTATTCGAAGACGCAGCGGGAATTTCGAGGTGAGTAAAACTCACTTGATTCATATTACGAACCGAGTACTTAAATTATTTATTTTTGTAATTTTGTGAAAAATATTTGTGGATTAAATATTTGTTTTTAAAATCACATGGACTTGAGCAACTACGACCATAGGTAAGTAAAATGAATTTTAACTATACAAATGAATTTCACTATTTTCTTGTGTGAACTATAGATGGTATTAGTGGTGTCACGCCCCGAATTTTACAATAACAATTCAAAATCCGAAACATGAAATACTACAAACTCAAAATAATCATCCTGAAAATTTTTCTTTTCTTAACATACTCACCACACAAAATAAAAACAAACCGAATTCAGTCTCGGTTAATTATTACAACTCAAATCCAAAATGTAATGTAAAGCTCTAAATGAGCATACACACACATCACGACTAAATAAATAACATGACTGCTGTAACACTTAAGCAGCTCGGTCATCTCCCTGGTTATCCTGACCTGCAGGAATATCCGCTACACCATTGAATAGTGTACCGGGATTGCAACAACACAAAACCCGGTAAGCTTATGAAAGCTCGTATGAGTAAAAGAAGGAACTGTTACTTAATTTAATCTCATTTATTCCCACACACAGCAACACTCAAAAATTTCCACATATGCAAATAATAACAATCTCAATCAACACCAACTCAATATATCAAGACAACCCAACTCACAACTTTCACCACAACTTTCATCATCGTATTTATAAAAATACGGTACTTGACAGACTAGAGCTCTAACTGAATCGTAGCCCGTCACCTGGCCTAGGTTATGGCATCCGACATAATTATCAATTATTGTATTTCATCAATATGTATTCCTATATACATATTTAGAACGTCCAATAATTCCACATACACAACCAATCGTATCCCATCATCCACACTAGGATTAGAGCGTCCGATTACCCACACCAGTTATTACGTTGACCCTAAACCCATAAATGAACACAACATATAATATCACATACTGAAATCAACCCAACCAAGATACATCATATTATTATGGAATTACACAATTGTAATATAATCAACTCATCAATTCTACTCAATCATGTCATCACACAACAATCCACTCATCAATATATATTTTCCACGTAAATATATATATACGTAATCATCCACTCAGGAATGACCACTAATACCATCTATAATTCACACAAGAAAATTATGAAATTCATTTGTATAGTTAAAATTCATTTTACTTACCTATGGACCGTGGTGATTCAAGTCCATGAAATTTTAAAACAAATATTTAATCCGCAAATATTTTTCACACAATTACCAAAATAAATAAATTAAAATGCTCGGTTCGTAATATGAACCACGTGAGTTTTACTCACCTCGAAACTCCCGCTGCGTCTTCAATATAATTATAATTTATAATTAACGCCGAATAGCTCACTCAAATAAAATCCGTCAATCACCTAATCAAATGTGATTCGAATTTAGCCAACAATTTCAACACATAATTTAACTACTAATTAACGGCCATATTTTAATTTACATTAAAATCCTAGGGGCGGTTTCTCACGAATCGCTCCCCTAATTACCGTTTTTCACATATACGAAGATCCAACGGTTGGATCTTCGCCCATGACCACACAAGGCCTCTGGGACAGTCATATGATCATCATAAAAAATTTACAAGTTCATCCGACGGTCATAATTTCACAGATCACAAATCTAACGATCGAAATCGATCGAAATCACAAAATTCATAACTAATTCATATGATATCCAAAAAATGCGTATAATACGCCGAAATGATCGTATCGAAACATAGAATCATAAAATGGACAGAAACCAAATTTTAGACCTCCGGAGGTGGCCGGAAAAGGCCGCCGGAGTTAGGGACAGAGCCGCCACCGACCACCACCAATGGTGTCGGGGCCGAGCTTGTCCCCTTCGTTTCATCATTCTGAGCAACTTTCATAACTAGCACAAGACCTAAAAATGACGGGAAGGCATCGAAATTACCGATTTACAGTCGGCGGCCGGAACATATGCAGAAACCGGTGACCTTGAAAACCGACGTGAAAACTGCAACCTCAGGCCCCGATCCCTTCTGGAAACTTGTTCAGAACTTCCTTGCGAACTCAACAAGCCAAGAATCACAAGAAACGATCGTGTATAGCTCGAGATATCTTGATCGAAATTTTCGGTATTTCGATCCGTTCGGGTCGAGCTCCGATGAACGTGAAAACATTCGACCTAGTTCCGGTCCTTCTTGGTGCTTGTAGAGGAAGTTGAGGCGAGCTCCATGAGACAAGAATCAAGTGAAATGATGGAGTGTAGCTCGAGATATCGAGATCGAACCGAAAATGGCCGTTTTCGGTTCGGGCTGTACCGCCTCCGCCACGGGCCGCGCCGCCTTGTGAAACTGCCTCCGGGAGCTAGAGCAGCTCGAGACGAACGCCTGGGACTTGGTTTGAGGTCGAGAGGTGGTCTGTGGAGGGAGAACAATTAAGGAGAACTTTCCTCCCCTTTTCGGTCGAGTGCGTCTGTGAGAGAGAGAGAGAAACCAGTTTTTTTCCAGAACAGGAAGAAGAAGAAGAAAGAAGAAGAAAAAGAAAAAAGAGGAACCGGTAGGGAAAAATTTTAGAGTTTCCAAAAATTTTTCTATATATACATGTTTCGGAAAACTTCGAAATTTGATAACTAATTCAAAAAAAATCAGATCTTCGTGTTCCGCACGTGTACGGACTCGTATCGACGAGCTCTACAACTTTCATGAAGGAAGTTTCTCCAAATTTCGTACGTAGAAAAAGTCGATTTCTCAAACCGAGTATTTCGAGCTTTTCGTTAAAATAAACGTTTCGAAACTTTGATAATTGTAAAAATGAATGATTATCGAACATATATCGTGAAATCGCATAATAATCATTCGATACAATCACTCGAATTTAAAATGGAAATTGCGGGTATTACAAGTGGTCATTCCTGAGTGGATGATTACGTATATATATATTTACGTGGAATATATATTGATTGGTGTGATTTTGAGTGATGATATGATTGAGTTGGAATGATGATTTGGATTATATTTCAAAGGCTTAAATTTCATAATAATATTATGTATGTTAGATGAGTTGATTTAATTATGTGAAAACATACTGTTGTAATTATTGTGGATTTAAGGTCAACGTAGTGACCGGTATGAGGGAATCGGAAGCTCTAATCCTAGGTGGATGATGGGATACGATTGGTTGAGTATGTACAATTATCGGACGTTCTAAATATGTATATAAGTATACATATTGATGAAATACGATAAAGATAAATATATCGGATGCCATAACCTAGGCCAGGTGATGGGCTACGATTCAGTTAGAGCTCTAGTCTGTCAAATACCGTATTTTTATAAATACGATGTTGCGGTTTTGTGAAGAAAGATGTGAGTTAGGGTTTGGTGTTGAGTTGTTGATTGATTGAGATTGTTGGTTCTTGTGGATGTAGAAATTGTTGCGTGTTGACTTGGGTAGAAATAAATATGATTTAATTAAGCAACCGTTCTTTTTTTTACTCATACAAGCTTTCAAAAGCTTACCGGGTTTTGTGTTGTTGCAATCCCGGTACAATATTCAAATGGTGTAGCGGATATTCCTACAGGTCACGATAACCAGGGAGGTGACCGAGCTGCTTAGGTGTTACAGCAGTTGTTTTTATTTAATTGAGTTGTGAGGTGTGTTTGCTCATTTAGAGCTTTACAATTCATTTTGTATTTGAGTTGTAATAATTAAACTAAATTCGGTTTTGATTTTATTTTGTGTGGTGAGGTTGTTAAGAAAAGAAATTTTCAGGATGACTATTTTAAGTTGTAGTAATTCATGTTTCGGATTTTGAATTTTTATTCTAAAATTCGGGGCGTGACAATTGTCTGGAGAGGACTGCCGACCAAACTTACCTAGAGGGGACTACCGACCAGATAATGCATGCATGCGCTGATTTATTTACCTCCTCAATAAAATGGTACCAATCTCTTTAAAATAATTTCTTTCGGAAAGAAACCCGATATTATTTCAATAAATCCTCAATAATCCACCGAAAGCATAACTTAAGAATATCTCGATAACTCAAAGCTCAATATCTCAATAAATCCTCGAAAGCATAAATCCAATACTCGATAAATCAATAAATGCTTTCGGAAAGAAGTCTCAATCTAACTTCAAAGCTGATAAGTGTGGAGCTCAAAACTCAAGAAATCTCTATAATTCGATCATGCTCAAATATTTGTTAAATCATTCGTACTCGTATATCACCATATAAATCGTTATTCGAAATCAATCATTCTCACAATATTTTCTTAATCAATCACTTCCCGAAAATCATTTCTCAACTAAATAACTCATAACTAAATAGCTTGAAAATTTATTGAAAGCCCTCGGAAATAAAATCCACAAATAATCTCGTAACTCATAGAGCATAATAAATCTAAAAATATCAAGCTCATAAAAATCATAAAACTCAATAATTCAAATAATAAATTAAACCTCAATCGAAAAATAATAATTTACTGCATGCACAAATAATTTAAAATAAATGTCCACTCACAGTACTATTCAGGCGATCACGCATACGAGTTCCTTCGTCGAACAATAGCTCAGTGCGTCGCCCTGTACACAATTATTTTCCGTGAATAACTATTCAACAATCAATATGATTCTCAAAATCAAATCCTCATAAATCAGCTCTCCATTTCTTCTCTGATTCAACCCAAATTTTACCTCTAATAGCAATTCGTTAACTTAAAGGTCCCAAGTCATAACCGAGAGATATTCGATGGTCGGATTCTCATAAATAGATAATCGAAATCCTAAATTTTCAGAAATTCATAATCGATTAAAAACTTCTCCAATTCCAACCAAATTCACATATTCAACCTCTACAAAATTATAAGATTTAACTAGCTAAAAAAATAGAATTTAAATTACTGTTTAAACGCCACCACTATTCACGCGGGTACTGTTCATGCACGGCACTATTTATACGCCGTCAACTTCTCCGATGGTCACCAAATTTTGGCAACAGCTTCATCTCAACATCCTTTTTCTCAACTACATCAAATTGTGAATAGTGCCGTATTTCAATATCTAAAATCCTCCAATAGATTTTTGCAAAATTATACTTAAAAGAAAGCCCATGAGATAAGGAAGAGATTGATACCATTTTTGCTGTCGGAAATTGTCGGAATCGGCGCCGGAAGATCTTTCTTCCTTCTCTCTCTCTCTCTCTCCCTCCCTCCCTCCTTTTCTTTCTGGTTTCTGCCGTGAAAGGGGAAGAGGAACGGGAAGGGGAAGGTAAGGATCTGATTTAATGAAGATAGGGTAGGGTGAAAATACTAAAATACCCCTCATATGTAAATACCCATAACTTTCGCATACAAACTTCGATTTTAGTGTGCCACATGTTTACGAACTCAGTTTAACATGCTCTACAACTTTCATGAAGAAAATTTTCTCAAATTTTAACTCGAACAAAAAGTCAACTTTTTGGGCCCACTAAAAGTATCAAAACGAAATTAAAGCAAAAGTAATTGTCATTTACCATTCAAATGATTAGTAACCCGGTAAATTCAAGTTCGGGACTTTACATCGTAGCTGTGTCGTTGAGACAAATGGAGGATGATCTGATAGATTGTGGGGACGTAAGATGTATTAAAATATTGTTGGGATTAATTGTATAATTGAAGTAGTGGGAAATGAGATACAATGAATTGAGAGATGGAGCATGTGGGTTTTTAGTTCAAGTTAATTTAGTTGAGCATGATATTGATGATATAGACTTGATGTATTTGTTGTAATAATTTCATATTGTTTTGTTAGACTAAAATGGTTTAAGCAAGTGTTTCATGCTTATTTGGATTTACTCATACAAGCTTGCAAAAGCTTATCGGGTTGTTTTATAACCCGATGCAATATTCCACGGTGTAGAGGTTATTGTGCAAGTTAGAATATTGATTAATCATCATCGAAGCTAAGGTGGACTTTCTGTGACGTGGGCGTAGAAATGTGCTTACAGTTATAGTGTTCTGCTGTGTTGTGAGTTGGTGAGTGTGTTTACATATTGAATTGACTTTCGGTTTATTTGTAAACTCTGAGAATTGTAATATGTGTGATTTAATGCTTGGTTTAAATTAAGAAAAAAATTTTGAGCATATGAACAAGTTAGTTGAGTTTCACGTTTCGGAGATTGAATTATTTATTTAAAATTCGGGGCGTGACAGCTTTAGAAATGAAAGAAGAGATTGAGATCGATGATAATGGAAACACCACCCAACTGAGAAAGAAGGGTCAGAGAGAGAGAGAGGACCCAAAAAGAAAAATCTGACATGTGCCAATTTCACCTCCCCTAATTTTAAAGGTTTTGTTGTGATACCTCTCTCACTTTGATTATGAATATTAAACTAATTAAAATGCAATTCGCTCCTTAACTCAAGATTATATCTTGACTCTAGCCGTGTGATGTAGCGTATATGGCAAGCTCGTCCCTGAAGCTACAGAGTTTACGTGTTCCAATTGCGTGCATATGCGTCGGTCTCTAGTTTTGGTTTCGAGTGATATAATGATATTGAACTACGGTTTTTACCTAACTAGAAATTTACAATTAAAATTTCACTTTGAGGTGGTGGTACATAGTAAAGAAAAAAAAAATGGTGAAAAGAAAAATCTCTTTTTCACCTGATGAGGCGGGGTCAATAATGGCAGAACGTGCGAGGCAAAAAGACAGAAAGTTTCAGCCAATCAATGGATTCGGCGTGTCCCGTGATTGACTCTGCGTGACAACGACCAAACACTACAACCAGCAAGCAACTCCAACGACGTCGTTTCCATTCTCCTCCGCTTCCTTCAAACACTCCCTCCCTCCCTCACTTCCGACCTCACATTCAGCTCAGACTACCGCAGAGCTCAAATCGGATGCTCCAAACTTGAATTCTGGCGGCATTGGCTAGTTTGACCGGTTTGGATAAGTCAAGGTATCCATCACTGACCTTAACTCTCATCATTTTATTCAAGTTTCAAGTGAATTGACTCGTGATCCGATTCTTTCCATTTTTCCTTGCTTATTGCTAGTAATTAATGCTATTCAGCTCTGAAATTTCGGGGTTTTAAGGTCTTATGTGATGATGCTATCAATTTAAGGCATGGGTTGAGTTTGATGAAAGCGATTGAATTCAACTTGTTTCACAATTCTTCTATTTTTGGGAAACAATGTGGGAATTTAGAGTCACCCTATCTGTTATTGGATCACCACGCTGTAACTAATAATTTTCTTGCACATGGGTGTAAGGTCTAAGGTCAATTCGCATTGCCATATTTGGGCCTAAATTTATGTTTTCTGTATTTGTATATGGAATCTATTATGAAGAGTTTATCTTTTACCATGAGAAGATATTTTAGTTTCTGTAGTTTGGTCTTGTGTCAGTGATCATTGTTATGTGTCTTCTGAGTTGAAATGCATATTTTATTATTGGTTCGTGAATTTGAGAGCTACTTTATCTTTTCAAGTCTACCAGACATGAGGAGGTTGCATGGAATTTGGGGGTGCTGCTCCTGGCGTATTTATGTTTAATGAAGTGACTGCTCTGTGGTGGCAATAGTTTCTTGGGTGGAGATTCATAACAGTAGCTGAGAAATCAGGGTATGTAATGTTTATTATCTTTTGCTTTCTGCAGTGTTAGTTCAAATTATTCAGTTGTGAAGCCAAATGATTTATTCTCTTAGTCAGTCTTCTTTTAGCTTTTTTTTTTTCTTGGCTGATAAGTCAAACTATTATCACTTGGTATCATTCGTGTACTTAAAACTAATTTTGAATATTTTTTTTCTGAAGCAGGTTAAGATTTGGTTGAGATAAAGTAATCGGTGCCATGGGTGTCTCGGGTAAATGGATTAAGGCATTGGTTGGCTTGAAAAAATCAGAAAAGTCGCAATCTTCAGTGACAGATGACAATGTCAGTACCATTTCTTTCCAGTGCTTAAATTTCTAAAACCGTTGGTTTTTGTTTTTTCTTGTTGTTTGTTGGTGTCTTGCAAGGTTGGATTAGCATCTCTAGTCACTTTTAATCTTATTGAAATCTGCCGGAATATGCTTGTACTTTCCAAAATATTAGATCAGTGCTATGGCTGTTATTTGGTTGGTCTTTGAGAATTTAGGATATGCACCATTGTTGTTCTATGAAGATTTATATATTCTTCTCTTACTTTTCATAGAACCACTCCCATGTGCTTGGAGATATCTGTGTTTCTTGGTTAGAGCTGCTGTATTTGTAAAGTCTGGATATTATATCAAGTTCAATGCTTTCTTTCTCTTACCAGTTATAGGCTCTACTCAGCACATATGCTCAAGTTGAGTTTGTCCATATATACCCTAAGTGGAGGAATTTGTTGCTAATTACTTCAGAAATGTACTCATTCTGATTTGGTGTTAAGAGATAGCTTTCATCCTGTTACTATGCTTAAAGCTACAAATTTTTATCAAAGGAGGGGATTCATATGTAATCGTTGAACATATTTTCCCGTAATTCGGTAATTGCAATGTTCATTTAAATTTTCCAGACAATAATATGACTAGGAAGAGTTGTGAAGAGCATGTGCACCCATAAATTTTAAGGACCAAGGCCTAAACTGAAATTTAGAGCTCCAAAATCACGCTATTCACAAATTCAGACTTCTCATCAGTGTTGTGTTTCCAGCTGTGAGGGCTAAGGCTGGACCTTTCATTTTAAACAAAAAAATCATGACCATTAATTTTGGTAGCCTTTTTAAGTGTTGCATGTATGTGGGCCTCAGTTTTAGCCTGGTCTGAATCCTAGTTTAATTTCTTTGGTAAAAAAAAAAAAGAAAAGGAAAAAAATCCTAGTTTAAGCCTCTTCAAAAAGCTGGCCTGTAGTTAGCCCAGTCTAAAGTCTCCCTGGAGCTGATTTGGGCCTATATATTACTTTTCACTAGCCTAAATACTACCGGCTGCACATGCTTTAAGAACCCAAAGTTTTTGTATATTAGATTAAAAGACATTAGTTAGCTCAGATCCTAATACCTCAGGCTTGTGGTAATGGTGGCAAACCAAGAATGCTATCATAGCTGGAGATTATTAAGTCCAAATATTTTGACCTCTCTATTTACATGTATACTGAACTCCAGATGCTGGGTTCTCTGGTAAGTTGTGAGGAAGGCCACAGTTGTGTTAAACCTTATAATAGTAGTCCACGTCTTGATTAATTACACTTTTCGTGACAGTGCAAAACCAACATAACTTATTAATGTAAATATAAGACCTCGATATTCTGTAGGCATATGAACAATCCGAGAAGCTCCAAGATATATTAAATGGTAATCTTTCAAATAGATCAAAGTATATGTCAGTCTGACTTATTTTATTGTCAATCATGGCAGAGAACAACTGCTAACAGGTTTCGGCACAGGAGAAAGCATTCCGTTGAAATTGATTCAGATAGACTGCAATACGAGTTTGATGCCAATGCTGCTCCACCAATTGGACATCCTCAATTAAACCCAGATGTTGTGGATTCTCCTTCTAGTTCACTCGAAGTACGGAATGCACAGAGTGAGCAGAATGTGAGAGAAGAGTGGGCGGCTACATGCATCCAAACAGCTTTTCGCGGCTTTCTGGTATTAAGTTTTTCTCATTATATGCAGCTGCAGTTGGTCAGCACTCAACACTGTTCAAGTATTATAACTAGTTATGTGGACTCAAATGTGTAGTAGTCTTTCAAATGAATTTATTTACGGATTTCACATTCAAGCTTTTATGTTCTTAAGGATGTTGAATTTAGGACATCTCTACTGATTAAGGAGTAATACTAAAGAAGAGAGATAATGAATATTTCTGAGAATTTGTTATGCGCCCATGTACACATGACCACACAAGTACAATCACAATTCTGAATAGTGTAACATGTAATTGCTGCAAGGTTAGAGTTCCTCAATTTCATATCTGTTATATAATTTGTTTATTCACATGCTAGATCAGGGTCCCACATAGCGAAGAGCCAAAGATGGATGAGAAAAGTATAGGTGAATGAAAAACATATTGTGGGAGCCTTCTGCGTAGTAGTAGATCCAGTAGTCAATTATGTGTAAAATAAAAATAAAGAAAACTTGAATCTGGATTCTTTCTATCAGATGACTTGTGTTGTATTATGTTGTGGTAAAGTCAATGAAATGAAACTATTTGACCTAATCCTAAGAATGAAAAATATATGTGTTATAGATAGAAAGATTGCTAAATTATGAAACCTCTGTATCATCCTATCGCTGAATTTAATTCCATTGAACTTCAGTCTTTTCTACCATATTGTTTTATAGAAGCTTGACAGTTACCATTGAATCAGGGGTACAATACTAAATTTAAACCCAAATTCTGACTAGAAACCTCAAGAAAATTACTATTAGATGTATGAAAGTAAGTGCTTTGAGCCTCTGTGATGGTACTTCAGATCCAGTCTCTTCTCCAGCAAATTTTCTTTGGAAAGTTAAGGTAAAGGTTTGGGATGGATTGTGGCGCATGTGAGGGTGAATACTTGTGATGTTCTTCAAAGGACGGGACCAAGATGCTGTTTCTTTCTCACTGGTGTGTTCTGTGCAAATCTGAGGGGAAGTGTTGATCATGTTTTTGTGCATTGTGAAGTGGGTTGTATTTATTTATTTTTGGAGAATGTTGTTTATGGAGGTGGGACTGGCTCAGGCTAGTTCATCAGGGAGGATCTATTTGTTAAGTCAATATCTACTGTTTTTGGTAAAGGAAAAAGGCCCAAAATCCTTTGGGGCTGGAGGGTGTTAGCTGTAATTTGGGTGGTTTGGATGTAAGAAATAGAAGGATCTTTGAAGCCTATGGTGGAGTTGGAAGATCTTTGGGGGAGAATTAAAGTTCTTGGCATCTTTATAGGCCTATGTCTCTGGAGAGTTTAAAGATTATACTCTTTCCTCCGTATTGGCTAACTGTTGCTGTCTTGGGTTCTTTGTCGAGGCTGTTTTAGTGGCAGTTGAGCCTTTTCGTCTGTTGTTTTGGCTGCCTTCTTTAAGTTGCTTATTTTGCCCTGTGGACTTCTTGTCCCCTCATTGTATTCTGCGTTTTTTTTGTTTTTATGCTTTTCAATAAGAAGCTGTTCTTTTCAAGAAAAAACAGAAAAGAAAAAAAAAGAGTGCTTTTAGCCTCTGCACTGCAATCCTACTTGTCTTTAGAGCTTCATGACAATAAATCTAAACTGTGCTTTGAATTAGCTTCATATTAAGTGGTACGGATGTTTGGTTTTGCATAGCGAAACTTATTTGTGAAGTATAGATTGGGATGAAGTCTCGCAGATTATCATATTCATTGTGGCAACAACTATTGAGCAACTGCAACTTTTAAACTATGTCATCTGATAATTAAGTATATAGGTGGCTAACATATTGACGTGTTCCTTATTGTAATTTGGCAATTAGGTACCTATTATGTAAAACCAAATTATACCTACTATCTTTTGTTCAACAATGAACTTTCATGACTTAGATAGTAAAGGTTATCGATCTCGTAGTAGAATAGTAAATGTGGGAATATAAGTTTGTTTGAGAATTAGATTTGAAGAGTTGGTTAACTTAACTGCAATATGCCCGCAATCTAGTGTATCTTTCTTCAATCAGTTTGTACTTGACAGAGAGTAGGTCCATATAGTATTTTTTTTTTCCTTTTCAAATTATAAAATAAACAAAATATAGTTTCATTTGTGGTTCATTTTGGAATGTTTTTAAATTTGTGATCAGATTATAATCTTTTCGTGATATTTATTTATCAGGCCAGAAGAGCGCTTCGGGCTTTGAAAGGATTAGTAAGACTTCAGGCCCTTGTCAGAGGCCATGCTGTGAGGAAGCAAGCTGCAATAACTCTTCGCTGTATGCAAGCTTTAGTTAGAGTTCAGGCTCGTGTGAGAGCAAGGCGTGTTCGTCTGGCATTGGAGGGTGAAACGACAGAAGAGAGACTACAGCAACAACTTGCTAATGAGGCTCGTGTCCGAGAAATAGAAGTAAGCAATAATTTTTTGATTCTTCATGTACTATAACTACTCTACAATATTGAATGAGATGACACATAATCATGCTTAGAAGGAACCGTACTTATGTTCATGTTGATTGGTACAAAAAACCAATATCATCTTCAGATGGAACCTTATCATATTAAGATGATGAAAGATGTCATAGTAAATTGAATTGCATAAGTAGGCCATCAAATATGCCATTAGAGCATTCTTGAAGTTCGTAATACTCTCTGTAATTAATGAACAGGTCCAAAATGCAATAGATGCATGTCAATGACTCCTGCTGATTATTCTACATTGACTTCGGTCTGCTTACCTTACATACTTGTTCCATCAGCATCCTACATCTGTATAGGCTTGCTAACTGCTTGATATTACTTCTGACTATGGTGCAGGAAGGATGGTGTGATAGTGTAGGATCTGTTCAAGAAATTCAGGCCAAGTTGTTGAAGCGTCAAGAGGCTGCAGCTAAGCGTGAGAGAGCCATGGCATATGCACTTGCTCATCAGGTAAAACATGATAAAGCTTTGTTGACTTTAAGAAGTGGTTATGTTCTTTTTTTTTTTCATTCACATTGGACAAAAGGAAGGGAAAGAGGAAACACTATCACACTGCAAACACAGCACAAAAGGAGAAACTTAAATGTGGATATGCTGTCCGGACAGGAAGATGGTCTTAGGATTCTGATCTTCAATATAATTTCTTTTTCTTCTGATAAATAGAATAATAATTGCACTATGCTTGGAACCAAATAATGAATCATCATATCAATTAATCTTTTTTCTTTGTTTCAAACAGAAATTTCAAGTAGAATTCATTTGATGTTCAGACAACTACATTTATGATCACCATCATTAGGCAACCTTGTCTCATCAGTGTGGTATCTCAGTTACCACTGGACTGAGTCTCATATGGTTCAGCTTTTTGTGAGGATTTATGAACCTCATGTTTATCCAATTTATAGATTACCAACTCTTCTGAATGAACTGATTTCTAATTGTACTGCACTGCTAATATGGCTATTTCCAAATGTAGACTTCCATTCCTTTTGCTTTTGGTGGTATTTTTCTAAACAATGCCCAAGATGCGGCATGCTAATGATGTCATTAAAGGGTTTCTAAATTTGCCTGAATGCGTATTTTGTTGTATCTGCTATCCCAATCATAATGCTAAACTGTTGAAGGTGATGGTCAGCTTTGAAGAACTCTTCAAGGCTTCGAGGGTCTATCTAATAAGTAGCTCTAGTGGTAAAGAGTATTTACCTCTACACCTAAGATTCTGTGTCCCATTTTCCCCTTCCCCTATAGTTTATCAAAATAAAAAACAAAGCTAATAGTGACTGTCAGTGTGCATTTGCTGCACAGCATACTCCTTAGTTATGGGTTCTAAGTTCTAACATGTACAAAGTAATACACTTGTCAGAAGAGAGATGGGAAGAAGCTTTTCTCTTCCTTTACTACAGAGAAAGGAAAGAAATGAAATGTATCTCTTTTAAAGTAAGTTCGCTGGCCAAAGTACAACTCTCTGTGTGGCTTTATTTATATTATTCTCAGGCGTCACAGTGTTTAAAGCATTATGCATACTTTCCTAAACTTACTAAATACTATATACCATTTTTTATTTCCATTGCAAATTACCCTTCTAAGCACTTGTGCACATTTACACACGTCCCAAATAAGCAGTATTAGTCTTTAATTTGTCTATAATTAGAGGTTTTTATCACCTACTTGGGATTACATACAAAATTTATTCTGCAGTGGCAAGCTGGAACAAGACAGCAGCATGCTCCCTCTGGGTTTGAACCAGATAAAAACAGCTGGGGATGGAACTGGTTAGAAAGATGGATGGCTGTCCGTCCCTGGGAGAACCGCTTTCTAGATATTAATCTTAGAGATGGAGTAATGGTAGATGAGAATGAATCAACAGAGGCTAAGGATGGCAGCAGATCAGGGTTAAAATCTTCTGGCAAGAAACCTATTGCTTCAACTGTTCAATCGAATCTTGTTAGTCAAAAAGCTGTACCCTTTCATTCCGATGGGTGTGATTCTTCACCCAGCAAGTCAGCAGGTGTTCTAGAGGCATCTAACACCCAACTTGGAAAGCCAAATTCCAAGCCCTGTTTGGAAGATTCAATTGAAAGAGGAAACTTGAAACCTGATATTGCATCAAGATCCCATAGTAACCCAAAAGAGAGAACACCAGGATTGAATAAACAGGCGAAGAAGCGGTTGTCTCTGCCTAGCAACGGTGAGTCTCCATCTTTCTCTGTGTGTGTGTGTGTGTTTCTTTCATATGTGCAATCTCAATCCTAAGTTTCCTTACTGATAAGGGGAGTAGCAGTTTCTTCTGGATTAGCAGTATATACTAGGCTTGCCTTTTTAATCATACATTTTGAATAATAATAACACTTCTACACAAGCATATCTGATTCTACACATAGAGCTGTCATATTTCTTGTCCTAAACACTGCATTAATGGAATTCCATGTGTGATGTCTTATCTAAAGTCTTTTATGAAACAAGGACTAACTATGCTGCTCCATGTTTATGTGTCTATCTGGTTTGATCAGGAGGTCTTAGTGGTCAAACTGCCAGACATCCTATTAGATCTAATGTCAAAGGGACACCCAGTTCTCAGAAAACCGTCAAGGCTAGATCAAAACCCAGTGGGAAAGGGGATTCTTCAAAGTCATCCCCGCAAACCGTTGATATGCAACTTTAAATGCCACATGGAACTAGGTTTCTGCACGTTACCCGTCTGAGGCGTTTGGTCTTTTTATATCTGTACATATTGAAACACATTCTGAGAGGATGAAACAGCAGCAGTTTCAGGAATGGATCAATTAGTGATTGTTGAAGGGAATAAGACTAGTAGGATAAATGTGTGATTGTTGTGATCATGATTAGCATGCTTGATTGTTTTTAACTATATTAATATTTGGTGTACTACTCGAGTCTACAATCTTCAAAGTAGTTGGCTTCAAGATTTGTCATTACTTGGATACTTAGAAAATCGGTGTACTATTGTTTTGCCAATAATGGAACTCAGAATTGGGGTGATGGGCGAATATCATTCAAGTGGAAATTTAAAAGTCACCAGAGATTAGATAGAACCTGTTACAACTCGGCTTCTTTAAATTTCCTCCGGTAATTTGTCCACATTTTTTTAGGTTATAAAGCACCCAAATAATCAGAGATAAGAGCTCAGTTTTCCAGTGGTTAAACCTTCTAGCTAGCAATCACATTTATCATTTTGCAACCTCATTCCAGGTGATGTCATCCAATTTCCTTGGCCATTCCACACCAAGAAGGATCTCAAAGGTAAAATGTAAGCAGCAGTTGATACTGGACAACCTTGAATAGATCATTGTATCCTTCAGTCTTGAGCTTCTCGCCACTAGCCACCACTACTGGCAGCGATTTGGAAGTATCCTCATATCCTTTGTAGTTCTTCGAGGACATGTACAGATTTCCCATTCAAAATTTCAGTCAACTGCAAGGTTTTGGGTTTATCATTAATTAGTTGCCAAAGTATGCAATGAGGATGTATCTTCAAGCAACTTCTGGGAGTCCTGCCCCTGTATCCATAGTTTCCTGGACGGCCTCAATGATGTAGCTGCCCTTTTGCAGTTGTGACCTAGCTTGTATATTACATCACAGAAACACAAAGAAAAAAAAAAAAAAAAGGCTCTCTTACATTACATTCTGCTTTCATAACTGCTTTTTGGTATTACAACTACTGGCAGATGCTTGGTGTGCAGATGAATTCCCTTTAGCTTTTTGAGTGAAAGAACTGCCATTTTGAGATATACTGCTGTTAATGTATCCCTGTTTGGTTTTGGTGATACCGTAGTCTTGAAATATGAGTCTTTGCTGATATTCTTATGTCCCATAAACTTTTCTTCATAGATTTTTAGCTAATTCATAGGCTTGGAGCATTGTAGTTGGATTGTGTGCTTTCACATCTCTCCTTATTTCTTCCTTCAGGCCACTAATAAAAGTTGCTTATAAAAATTCTTTTGGATATTCAGATGCTCTTCTGGACAGCTTATTGAATTGAGCCTGTTCAGAGCCTTGTTGATACATATTTGCCGAAGCAGCCTGATAATCAATTTTAGTGTTTTGCCAAATTATTTTATAAGCTACTCAGAGAAACCAGTATAGTTGTCTGGGTACTCATCTTGGAACAAGTATCAAATATCTGCTGCATCATTAATAAGGTGCACATAAGCAACTGAGACTCTGATCCCCACAAGAATTTGATAAAGCTCATAAGTACCACTCAGCCCTGTTTAGCCACTACACAGGATCACCCTCACGAAATGTTGGAAAATCTAATCCCATCTGTTTCTTGGTTAGTAAATGAGAATCAACCTAATGTTGATAATGGTGAGGCGGGTCGTATCCAAAAGTGGTTTCAGGCATGGAGTAATTTTGATATGGTGGGGGGTTGAAATGAAGGGCAATTAGTAGGCCTAGTAACATATACCGGATCACTATTGCAGTAAACGAGTGTGTACGATTGGTAACGTTAGAATGTGAGATATCTATAAATAACTTTTATTTGAACCAAAAAAAAAAAAAAAAAAACTTCCTTTTCCTAGCACTTGGATGATTAAAAAAAAAAAAACCCAAAACTCCCCCTTTCAAGGTTTGGATAATTTATTATTATTATTGAAAGATAGCCAACCAAAGCTTGCCATATATCTATAGATAAATAAAGTAACCATATTAACAAGCTTGTTGCTTAATACATTAGCACTTGGAATTTCAAGGTTAGGAAGTTTGAACCTTACTTGGTGTATTGGTGGTTTTGTTCTAAACATTTTATTGTTATATGGTGGGAGCCAATAATCCAATCACATTGTGCTATGTAATCAAATTGGGTCTACCAATCGCCATGTCAGCATTTGAGTTGATTGGACACTCCACGTCATTTTAAATCATAAAAAAGTAGGACAATTGAAACTATGACAACATTTAATAATTAAAATTGACAGAATGCTTGATGGAAGAGTGAATCTGATCAAAATTGATAAGTATATTGTTATTATTGAATTAGCCCTTATTTCTTTCCCACTATCATATTTTCTCTTGGTTCTTTGCTGGATTCACAGGGGAATTGTCTCCTTGACTCCTTTAGGTCTTTGTTAGGAGAGGTCAGCATGATGCCTCTCCCATTGTACTTGATTTTCTTTTGATTATTAACAAATTGAGATTTTAATATAAAAGAAAAAGAAAGTAAAAGGAGAATTCTAAGTTTGTAGGATGATATGGATTCAAAAAGGAAGGATGGAAACCGACTTCTAAGTCACCTCATAACTAGGTACAGGAACATAGTGTTGTAACATGTTTCGAATCACAATACCTCGAGTAAGAGGCATGGCTAGGCCATTAGTCTTAATGACATCCCGATTGACTCTCTTTTGACTAGAGACTTAGAGGACTCACATGGAGTAAAGTGGACCCTGCTAGTACAAGAGGCCACACGTACTTTTGTCACGTACATGCATTATTTCTACTTAGTGAACATATTTAACTCCCCACAGTAGAAAAATCTTTTGACTAGGGCTTTGGGAGACTTGTTCGTATCAGTTCAGTAACAAACATAAACGATACATGCATAGTGACTGAATCACCCATTCAGAATCCTCACTGATGGTACCAACGTCATAATTGAGACTCGTAATATATGACCAGGTCGATGGCCCCTACTGACATCAACTGGGAGACTACTGCAGAGCCTCACTGAAAGGCTTTCCAATATATCTTTCAAACCATAAAAGACCACTCCTTTCCATATCGAAGGACATGACTAACACCCCTATGGGTTTCCTTATAAAAGACCTCTTAGTTACCATTTATGATAAACATTTATTCACCACCTACAAATGCTCTAAATGCTTTGTCAACTGTTGGAGACATCATGGAGTATGAAAGTGTGTGCAAATTTGTGTATGATGTTCCTTACTTCCAAGTGTAGAAGGTCAAGTTTTAGTAAGGGAAAGTGTAGAGTATCGTACCCAAGGGATTGGGGGAAACTCCACCCTAGCTAGATTACCGAAAGAAAGCATAGAAAAAATATGCAATCTACCTTTTTACAAGTCACAACCTTAGCCCTTTGGAAGCTAAAGATCATGAGGGTGGTATTAACAATTATAGTAGTGAACGGCTGAATTGATTTTAATTTTTATGCGAACAAATTAAAGTACACAAAAATAAAGTAAGCAAATAAAAATAGAGATTTTGATATAAGAGAGAAATAGAGGCTTAGGCATCACACCTAGCCTTACTCATGCACACAATATAACCCAAAATTAATGTAACAACATGTTTTGATAAATTCCCCCTTAGTGCCTTGATGAAGCTACAAAGAAACCAACTAGTCATGCAATTTAACAATCTCTTCCAAAGCAAAGCTAAATTTCACAACCTTTATACCATTCAAATCTTCCGGATTATAAATGGCCTATGGTGCCATGAGCCTAAATTCTTCCGGAACCTAAACTCATAACATCATGCTTTAATTTCCAGGTAAGAAATTCAAGCAACTTAGTTCTTCCTGTGGGAATAAGCTAAGCCACCACCTATTTAGCTACATATGCTCACGAAATCAAGAGTTTATCAAGTTCATGTTTCCGATTCATTAACTTCCTAAAGCATGCTTCTAGGTGATAAATCTATGAACACACTTAGGACATATTAAAGTATGGTAGCCAAAAGATTCAAAACATGCATAAACATCAAAGAACATAAATATTACATTGTTTTGTGCACAAGCTTGGCTAGGGCTAAACCCTAGCCCCAAATTCAACTACTCACAACTCATGTTTACACAACTACAAGCCATAAACATCATAAATAAGAAATAAAAGAGAGCAAAGAGTGGAGAACAAGTAATATACCCACGGGTTTGACTCTTTTTGGAGCCAAACCAAAAACACAAGATGTCTCCATTTTCTCCTAGATGCTATATGAGAAGAGAAATGCTTCAAAGTATAGGGATTTCGGTTTCTAGAACCCAAATCACTATACAAATCCACAAAATCTCAAGAGCAAAGTAAGAACAAGGCTTGAATGTGTGAGAAACAAGAGAAGTGATTGATCAAAGTGTGTAGAACCTTTGGTTTTGGTGAAACCCAAGTGGCTACACACCTCTCTCTTACAAAAAATCAAATAACTATGAACTAGCTATGAAAAACTAGAGAGAAACTATGCTAGAACTAGAGAAAAGAGAGATTTTGATGTTGCAAAGTGAGGGAGTAAAGGGGTGAACGGTTTTGGGGAGAGAGAATAGGCTATTGAAAGGCCAAGGCAATTCAAATCAAGGGTGGAGATCAAATGGAATCAATGGTGAGATGTGATGGACAAATGTGTAAGCACAAAATGTGGATCTAGTTTTTGATTCCACATAGGAATGACCTAGAAAGCTCATAGATATTTTGGTGGAGAAGAAAAAGTAAGGGTAGAAGGGTAATTGTGTGAGGGAACATGATAATAAATGGGAGACAAAAGTGTAAGGTGTAAGAATGTGACCATTTGTCATCTTGCAAATTTTGAATTTCAAAATAAACTAGACCTAAAGTCTTCCCACCCAAAGTCTCTAACCCTAGTCAGCTCTTTCTTGTCCTCCACAACTGTTCTTGGTTAGCCAACTCGACCGGAAATGTCCGGAATCTGGCGTTGACCACCGTTTACCCATTTTTTTGTCCGTTTGCGCACTTTCTTCTCCTATCTTCCTTCAATTGAATCTCTACCAAGACTTCCGAATTTGCCTTTGACTTCTTCATACCAAATGTTCCTCCATGAGTGTAGATCATCCAGGTAAAATTTCAGAGCTTCGTTCGCCGTGGTTTGGCCGGAAATACCGCCGGAATCCGTACAGGTCCTGTTTTGCAGTTTTCTTCTTTTAGTCAAAAATTTGTGCCGATCGTTTGAAGATCTTCCACTCCGAACTAGCTCTTGCACTCTTCATATGAAATTATCCTCAGGATGTCTAGAATGGATCTGAAAAGTTTCAACTCATTTGAAGTTCATTTGGTCAGTCTGCCGCTCCTCCTTCCTTGCCTAGCTCGGTTTCTCATAGCTGGAGTAGGAAAATGTACTAAAGTTGACTTTTTAGTGCATTTCCAAGCTTCTCCATCATTTCCTAGCATGATAAGGAAAACATAATAAATATATATAAATAAACACAAAGGTTAAGTAAAAGTGCAAGATTAGGGGGAATATTTAATAGGTAATTATGGACCTAACATCAACATTAGTACAATGATACTAATTTAGGCCTCAAAGGAGCAATGACCTACACGGGTCTACCTCTTCTCGCCTTACGTTATTATATTTGACAGTACCAACCAAGTCCATATAGATATCGTCCAAACCCAGTTAACCCATGCTTCAGTCTACCAGTTTAACCCAAACAGAAACAAGTTTAAGGGGCTAAACTGAAATTAGCCCTTTTTTCTTTATTTCCACTATCATTTTTTCTCTCTCTCTTGGTTCTTTGTTGGATTCACAAGGGATTGTCTACTTCCTGGGCTTTTGTTAGGAGAGGTTTGGCCTGATGGCTCTCCCATTATACTTAATTTTCTTTTAATTATTAACAAACTGGGATTTTAGTATGAAAGAAAAGAAAATATAAAAGGAGAGTTCTAAGGTTGTCAAGTGATTTGGATTCAGAGAGGGATGATGGAAAAGAGGAAGAAGAAAAAGAAGGTGACACAAAAAGATGAATTAGTCTTTGAGGGGTAAATATGTAATTTTTTTTTTAAATCAAATGTCTGATAGGCCCTTGTATTTAAGGAATTAAGAATGTAGACTGAATTATCACGTTGATCTTATTCTAAGACTCCAGGTATTGACCATTTTGAAACTTCAGTTACTAACAAATCCAATGTACGATATTTCGAATATCTCATTAAATTTACCATATAATTATAGTTTTGGTTCTTTATATTAAAAAAAAAAAGGAGTAATTTTATTTTATCTCTAACCTTTACACCATAATCGGTTGTGCCCATGCACTTCTAATATCATCACATGTACCTCTATGATCTAAAATTTAATCAATTTTGTCCAATCATTAGATTTTCCATCAATTATTATAAATTGAAAACGTGCATTAATTAGCTCCCTTATAGGATGGTGATGTACTACCATGAGATGCAAAATTATATCATAAGTGATTAGAATTCAAAACATATTACACAATAGTTGGTAAGAAAGCTAATAATTGGATAAGATTAATTGAAATTGATAAGTGCAGAGGCAAAAGTGATTGATGGTATAAAGGTCGAGGAGGTTAATGAAATTTGTTAAAAAAAAATACTAGTTATAAATGCTGATATATACACTATTTTTTTTATACAACTTCTATACACTAGAAAAAAGGTTATTAACAAAAACTATTTGTTATGCTAAGCTAGGTACCTGTCAAGAGAAAATCGCTCTAACCCTAGGAGAGCTCTCCCTCTCAACCTACCTCTGGTAATCGCTTGGGAATTTTAGTCTGGAAGTGTCAAGGCCTGAACAACACTGAGGTCAAGATGCTCTAGTTAATTTAGTGTGTCATAAACGTCCTATTATTATTTTTCTTTGGTAAACCCTAGTTGCTCCTAACCTACTCACTTCGTTGTGTTAAAGATTAGAGTTGATGGTTGCATCTGTTTTCCCTGCAATGATGAATCTCAGGGATTAGGGTTGTTCTGGCGTAATGAAGTTCGTGTTAGGCTGCGTCATTTTTCAACAAATCATATTGATATAGAAGTAGGTGAGGTTGGTTTCAATGTTGTGTTTAGGTTCATTGTGATCTATGAGGTAGTTGCAACCAGTGATAATGTTCACTCGAGATATGTTGCGAACTCTGGAAAGGCAATTCTCCATGCCTTGGATGGAGACTTTGATGAATTTTTTTTGCAATGCAGTCAAGTCATATAGACCTCCTCGAAGTGTTGTGTAGATGAATAGGTTTAGACAAACCCTAGTTGACTGTGATTTAATTGATATGAGATTTGTAGGCTCTCGATTCACTTGGTTAAACAGATTCATTAAGAAGAGATTGGATCGAGCTTGTCAAACCCTAAACTAAAGAAAGATGTTTCCTTACTCAAGAATGACTACTTTGACTCTAAGCAAGTTAGATCATAATCTTCTTTTGGTTGAGTTTGACAGGACTTACTCCGGATTTCATCTTGAAATCTGAAGTGGCCCTGCAAGGCCCACCTTAGAAGAAATTCTACAAAAAAAATTAGCAAACCTTCTTCTAAAAGTTGACTACCAAAAACCTGTAAAAACAACATTCTAGCACTCCTCAAAAACCTGGTGCCAACCTGCTTTCCACAATTCATAACCAACTCCCAAACAGATAACATAAAACAACACTGAAACTCAAATCTCTAATAACAATAATCTTCCTACTAATACAACTGAAAGATGGTCATCAGAGCAAACTACACAAAAGAATTGAAATAAAGTACACGTAGGCTAGCGTGTAATCTACAAGGAAGATGGAAGTGGCGGTCACTATGCCTCGACTCCTACATATGCTTGACCTCAACCTATCTGCAGATTGGGCACGTAAAACTGAAAAGCCAAGGGAAAAGCATTTGAAAACCGTTAGAGTGAGTGGAGGAAAAATAAGTAATTGCTAGGAAAATAAAAATAAGATTTAATGCTTTCCCATTTTCTTTATCTTAAAAACCGAGCATGCAGTAAAGTCTCGTGAAATAATCCTATTCTTTCTCTTTACTGAAATCTCAAAATGAATTCAAATTATCTGTAAATCATCCCAAAATCCTTTCAAAACCTCTCATAAAGAAATATCTCAAATCATACTGTTTTAATCTCATCTCGTAAAATAACTTCAAATCATCAGTGAAATCATCTCGTAAACTCTTGAAATCTCAATAAATACTCATAAGAAAAAAAAGGTGATGACTAAAGCAAACTGCCGACAAGTTATCTCATGCCACCTGGAGGGGATTGCCGACCAGGAACGCATTGGAGGGTGGACCAACCATAGATAGTTAGAGGGTACTGCTAACTAACTACCTCATGCCATCTGGAGCGTACTGCTGACCAAAAGACGCATTGGAGGGTACTGTTGACCGAATATTCTGGAGGGTACTGTCGACCAGAACATTATCTGGAGGGTACTGCCGACTAGACCTCCAAGGGTACTACCGACTAGGTAATGCATGCATGCACTAACATATTTACCTCCTCAAATAAGCTGAAATCAACTCCTGAAATCAGCTCGTGAAATCTTGATAAATAGTTTATACTCAAATACTGGAAAATCATACTCAAGATCTTAATAAACCCTAAAATCATAAATTAATCTCATAATAAATAATCGTTCAAAATTAATATTGAATGCATAATTTATTTTAAAACAAATGTCTACTCACAGAATTACGCTATGGCGTCCGTCCAACAATTTCCTCATCAAGCTCGATCTATACGTTGTCCTGAAGAAATCAATATAATAAATAATTGCTTCTCAAGAATAGAAACTAAATTTACGATAATAAATTTGAAATCCTAAAAACGATAATTTATCGGAAGCTTGAAATCATAACGGAACGAGCCCAAACTTCAAACTTCATAAGCTATGTTGACTTAATAATTAAAGTAGCCTATCGAAAAAGGGGTCGATCCAACGGTCGGATCTTCCCAAATCGAAACCCAAATTTCCAAACTTTGAAAATTCCTATTGATCCCAAAGTTCATCATATGGCTACCAAACTATATCTACACGTCTGTAACATCATGCTCTACCTGAATCACCTAACCAGAAGCCCTATAGTGGCCGGATGCACCCCTACGCGCCGCCACCTCCGACCCCGAATTAGGTCATGAAATTTCATCAACATGATCATCTCATCAAGCCCTGAAATTTTCTCAACTATGATAATGATCAATTTTAAGTTTAGGAGTAGGAATGTACCTCAAAAGCTCAAAACCCCTAGATTTTCCTCCGATCGTCAATTCATCTTTCTCTAGAAAAATTGGAGCTACCCACTGGTTGGGTTCGAACCACGAAGAAGAGAGCTTCAAGATGTGGGTGGTGGTGCGGCATGAGGTGGTTGAAAAATCGCAGATGATGTCATCAGAGTTCTTTGCTGCTGCGCCTCCTACTGCCAGAAATGGCATGTGCCACTGCCACAGATAGGTAGAGGGAGTCAAGGCAGTCCAGATGGTAGTGGTTTTATGGCCAAAGGTGACTGGAAACGACGCTGGCGAAGCCAAGAAGTTAGGTGCCGGTTCGGGTTCTCTCTCTCTCTCTCTGATTTCCTAAAATGGAAATCATCAAAATATAAACTTCTATTTCTGGAAGCATCTAAATATGCTTAAAAGAATTTCCCAAAATTACAAGACTGCCACTGCATTTAAACCCTTATAACTTCTTCATTACAACTCTGATTTTATCGTGCCGCATATCTAGAACTCGGTTTGATGTCTTCTACAACTTTTATGAAGAATGTTTTCTAAAAAAGTGAACATAATAAAATCTCAATTTTTAGTGCCCTTAACAGTTCAAAATGAAGGTAAAAAGTAAAGATGAGTGTCGTTTACCGTTTAAATGACTAGTAAATGGGTAAGTTTGGGTACGGGGTATAACAGAGTTAAACCTAAGCCTTTAGTTCTCATCATGCTCCCAAGAGGTTCAGGTTTGAAGAAATGTGGTTGCAACATAAAGGTTGTGTTTCTATCATTGATTGTGGTTGGATAGTGCCATCAATTGGTGAGCCAATATGATGCAAGTCGGGAGGAAAATCAAACACATTAGTTACTTTCTGCTTGAATGGGATGCTGGGTTTTTTTTAACAAAGAGAGGTAGAGATGAGATTGGTTCGAGACAAGCTTGAAACCCTAATGAGTAAATCTTTTGAACCTACATATTTTGAGGAACCAAAAGCCTTGCAATTTAGGTTGAATGAACTGATGATTCTCAATGAGACTTATTGGAGGCAAAAATAACTCATTGAATGGTTGGACAAAGAAAACAGAAACACACCTTTCTTCCGTAGTAGAGTCTCAAACTGTAGAAGTTGCAACAAGGCTAATTAAGGGAATCATAAATGAGGAAAAGCAATGGACTTCTCAACCTGAAAAGATATCATGTGTGCTTGTTAGGTATTATGAGAACATATTCCATTATGAAGCTTCTGATTTTGAAGTTACAGAAGTTGTGCTTAAATCTCTGCAACCTAGAGTTACTGTTGTTATGAATGAGGATTTAATGGCTCCTTATACTGGTGATGAGATTAAAAAAGCTCCTTTTCAACTGCACCCCTCCAAATCACCAGGACCAGATGTATCCATCATTTTTTCATAAATTCTGGTATGTTGTCAATCATGATGTTTGCTTGGCTGTCAAGTCTATATTGCAAAATTGTAATCTCTTTCAAGAGTTTAACTTCACTCATCTCACACTTATTCCCAAGATAAAAGAAAAAACCTAAGCTAGCTTCTGATTTGAGACCTATTGCACTTTGTAATGTAGTGTATAAAATAGTTTCTAAAGTCCTTGCAAATAGACTCAAGCTTATCTTTCCTCACATTATATCTCCCTTGTGAAGTCCCTTTTGCTTGGACATCTTATTTCTGATAACACACTTGTGGCTACAGAGGTAGCTCATTTTATGAAGAAACTAAGAAGACAAGTTGAAGGCTTCTTTTATTTGAAATTGGATATAAGCAAAGCTTATGACAAATTAGAATCAAGTTGGCTTTTGCAAGACATATATTGATGTGATTCTTGCTTCTGTCAAATTATTTAACTGCTCTAGTCTTATCAATGGTGAACCTACATGTTTCATTCTACCTACATGAGGTATTAGACAGGGAGATCCTCTGTCTCCTTAGCTTTTTATCTTACATGTGTGTAGAAGGGTTGTCTGCCTTGATATCATCTTCAGTTCATCACGGTGTTATCAGAGGTTTGTCTATGTCTCCTACATGCAGCTCTTACTATTCATCATTTGTTATTTGTTAAACGTTAGCTTTCTCTTTGGGAGACTACTATTAGACAATGTCAACAATTCAAACACATTCTCTCTGTGTATGGAAGAGCTTATGACCAGAAGATTGACTGACAAAATTAAATCTAGTTTGTTTTCAGTGGTAATGTGAGCATACAATCTCGAACTTAACTAGCTTCAATTCTCGGGGTGCAATATGTGTGTCAAAACAAGGTTTGTATTTAGGCTTGCCAGTACATGTAGGGCAGTCCAAAACTGCTATCTTTGCATATTTGAAACAGAGGCTAACCAAGAAGCTCCTTACTTAACACTCTAGGATTCTTAGTTTTAAAGGGGTTTTGATGAAAGCATTTGCTCAAACTTTACCAACTTATGTAATGAACTGTTACATGCTTCTAAAGTCCTTATGTGATATCTTCAACAGTTGGGTGCTCAATTTTTTTTGGGGTAGCTCAGAAAAGAAGAAGAAAATACACTGGAGATTTTGGGAGAGAATAAGTTCATCTAAAGAAGGAGGCATGGGGTTCAAACACATCCATGCTCATAACTTTTCTATGTTCGCTAAGCAAGGCTGGAGACTAATGTCTGATTGTAACTCACTGGTTGCTCAAGGTTTTTAGGCTGGTACTACCATCATATATGACATCTTTCTAGCAATTGATATGGGAGAGAGACCTTCATTTTCATGGAGAGATATTTTAAAAGCTGAATCAGTATTACAGGCTGGTTTATATTAGAAGATTGACAATGGATCCAGAGTCAACATTTGGGAGGATTAATGGATTGCCAATGTACCCTCTCATTTATTACATAGACTTATGGATTCTAATTTTGAGATGGTCACTGATTTAATTGATTCACAATCACACACTTGGAACGAAGTAGTTGTTCATCTATGTTTCTCTCTAGATGTAGCTACTAAAGTGTTATGTATTCCATCGCTTTGTTAATGACAGGTTTGCTTGGAAGCTGAAGAAAAGAGGTTTTCTCTGTAAATGAGAAGTCTCTTTTCTTCAACCTCAACTGGAGATTCTTATGCTCTAATTTGGAAAGCTTTGTGGAGAGCTAAAGTGCTAAGTAAAGTAGCTATATGGTTGGAGAGCCTGTCAGAGTTTGCTTCCAACTAGAGCTGCTTTGAGTACTAAATGATACATGGCTGATCTGCATTGCGTGTAAATAATACATGGCTGATCTGCATTGCGTGCTATGCTCCGCATCATATGAATCTATTAGCCATGTGTTATGTGAATGTGCTATTGCCAGGACAATTTAGAAGCACCTCATTTTTCCATATTCTAGTGTTTAAGTCTTCTACTTTCTTTTGGAAGGAATGGTTGTTGGAAAGGGCAACTTCTCTCCCTTCTAGTCTGTTTGGTAAATTGTTGGTTATTTTATGGAGCTTATGGAAAACAAAAAATGACAAGTTGTGGAATGACAAGGAGAAGACTAGTCCGGTTTTGATAGCTTTTGCTATGGCCTGGTATGAAGAATATTTACCGGCTACTTAATCTGCAGTAAAACAAACTACTAAAGATAAGGTGGTGGTTAAGAATTGGTCTCCCCTTTCTGGAATCATCCTCAGGATGAATGTAGATGGCTCTTTCTTACCTGGTGTTCACTTTTGGGGTATTAGGTATCCTTAGAACTTATGAAGGGATGTTCATTGCTGCCTTTTGTCACAGGAAAGACTTTGTGAGCTCTCCTCTCCATATTGAGCTATTGGCCATCAAGTAAGAAGAGGAAGAAAGATCGCCGTCTCAGGGAGTCAAAACTAGAAAATACTCCGCCGCCACCCTAAACCCACCACCGGAAGAGAGAGAATGAAGAAATAAGGGAGGTTGAGACTACCGGTATGCCTAAGACCAGCCAAGGCTGCTTTCACCTACCGCCGCCACCATCCCAACACACCTTATATTTTACCCTTATTTTTCATAGTTATACAATGTTTTTCTTTCTCTTCCTATAGCTTTCATTTTTTGATTCCAATATGACCGTAGAAGGCGTAGATCAAAATGTTGAATCTTAGTCGGGATGGGCGGCCGCGGAAGACATTCAATTGTGCAAGTCTTGTGAATTCAAACTTTCCTTAATCAATTCATTCACGTCCAAAATTTCAATTACTTATATTCTTATGCATTTAGCCAAATCATTCCGGATTTTGAGTGTCGATGATTAAAGGATCTGGTTGTACCAAACTATCATTCAACCCATGGGCCTCCTACACTCTCTAGCTGGGGCAATGGCCTGTGATGCCACGGTGCCACCGCCATGCACCTCTATTTAGGGTGGTACCATGTCTTATTTTTTTGTACGGTTCTAATCGTATGCATTAATAAAGCTTCTTCTTCTTCTGCTTCAAAAAAAGAAAAAACTTGTATACACTATTTGTTTACTTGAAGTTTTATACATTTTGTATACTTATTGTTACAAAAAAAGATATTTATTTTATGTCGAACTCTAACCACCCTAACGAAAAAATTCCAACCCCGCCCCAAAGCAAATATTGTCGAGATATCCATCTTGAGGGGGCCAAATAGGTGGGATGAAAAATAAGAACAACTATGGTCATTAGAGCAACATTTGGTTGAGCTAGAGCATCTTCATTAGACAAGTCATTGAGAAAATACATTTGCCGCGTGTTAGAATCGGTTATCTTTGTCTATTTCTAGACGATAGAGATTTGAAAATTAAAAGTCATTGTACCGACTTACTCACTAGAAAAAAAATTTAAATTAAATAACTGATCATAGTAAAACCGTCGCGATATTGGAAATTATTATTCCAAAATTCTGAGACTTTTACGATGACAATTTTTTCCATTAAACCAAAATCCACATTTCAAATTCCAATGCAATTTGCATTTCGCATACAAAATATACAGATAACAATATATTCTTTATTTATTTATTTTTGGTCAAAAAAATACAAATAATAATAGCTTTTTTGAAGAGAAAAATTAATAAAAGTTTGTTGGGTGGCATTTCTTCAAAAAGAATTAATGAATTAAAACCCTTGGGATCGGATCCGTGCAGCGTACAACAGCGAAGTGAAGATAGATATAGCCATAGGGAAGGCCTAGCTGCTAGCCCCATCCACCGACCCACCCAACACACCCAACAAACCCTTTCAGTTTCATTCCCATATCCTGGAATCTCTGCCATTCCACCACCACCACCCACCACTCTCCTTCTTCTTCTTCTTCAGCCCTCAACCCAAAACCCACACACACACACACACACACACACACACACACACAATAGGGAGAGAGTTGCTCTCAAAGTCTTCCACAATTCCAGACCCTCAAAGAGAAAGGGATGCCTCGAGGCTCCACCACATCCAGTTAACCAGTCTCAGCAGTAGCAGCAGCAGCCCTCGATCTTCTTCCTCTTCCTCTTCTTCTTCTCCAATGTTCTCCACCCCATTCGTACTCTCCTTTGCCCTCCTCCTCTCTCTCCCTCTCCTCTTCCTCCTCGCCCCCCATTTCCTCCCCCCCAACAACCAAATCCCGATCCCCGCCGCCGATGAAATCGACGACCAGGCCCTCTTCTCCCGCGCCGTCCGATCCAAACCCGCATTCACCCGCCTCTCCCTCGATTCCAAAACCAAGCCCAAAATCGCCTTCCTCTTCCTCACCAACTCCGACCTCCACTTCGCCCCACTCTGGCAACGCTTCTTTTCCAAAACTGCCCCCAATCTCTACAATATTTACGTCCACGCCGATCCCTCCGTCAACGTCACCATCCCTCCGGGGGTTTTCCGCGACCGTTTCATCGCCTCAAAACGGACTTACCGTGCCTCCCCGACCCTGATCTCCGCCACGCGCCGAATGCTCGCCACAGCCGTGCTCGACGATCCGGCCAATGTCTTCTTCGCCGTGCTCTCCCAGTACTGCGTCCCTCTCCATTCCTTCCGCTACGTCTACCGCTCCCTCTTCGCCTCCGCCACTTTCGACAAGTCCCGGCCCGCCACCGAGTCCGACGCCGACTTGACTCGGATGGGAGTGAAGGTCAGGTACAAGAGCTTCATTGAAATCCTCTCCAAATCGACCAGTCTCTGGAAGCGGTACGCCGCCAGGGGAAGGTACGCCATGATGCCGGAGGTCCCTTTCGACCAGTTCCGGGTCGGATCGCAGTTCTTCTTACTCACGCGCCGTCACGCATTGGTGGTTTTGAAGGATCGGCAGCTGTGGCAGAAATTCAAGTTGCCGTGTTATCGGGAGGACGAGTGTTACCCTGAAGAGCACTACTTTCCGACGCTATTGTCGATGGCGGATCCGGACGGGTGTACCCATTATACTCTGACCCGGGTTAATTGGACGGGTACGGTAAATGGGCACCCGTACACTTACCGACCCGGTGAAGTGTCGGCACAGCTTATTTATCAACTGCGGCAGTCAAATTTTTCCGAGTCTTACTTGTTTGCGAGGAAATTCTCGCCGGATTCCTTGAAAGCCTTGTTGGGTTTATCCGAGAAAGTCATTTTCCGGGACTGAGGTTCTTCCCATTTACCCTGGTAAGTTAATCATCTTTTATTTTCCGTTTTCATTTGCTCACTGTTTTCTCTTCTGGGGAATGTGTATCGAGTTCTGAGTTGACTCGGTGGTTAGGCTAATAGACTGGGTGGTTTTGAAGGAATGAAGGAATTCGGGAAAGAAGGATTATTAGTTAGGGGAATGTTGACCCAAACAAACATGTTGATGCTATGTTGTTAGGTTGAATGTGAATAAGATTATGTGCATTATACATTTCTGATGTCAATGAAAGAACCAGGATGGGTTAGTTTGCAAATAGGGGAGTGGTTATTCGTGTTGATCATTTATAAAATCACAGTTGAAATAAGTGGGAGGTGGATAGGTGGATAGCTTCAAAGACTGAAAACCTTCTTGCTTGCTAGTTGTTACAACTGGGATGCCACTCTTCAAAAAATTTTATTTTTTTAATGATTGGATCCTTAACTTGTCCTTTTCTCAATGTCCTCTTCCTATCCTTTGAGCTAGCTAAAATGATATTTTGCTAAAGTTTTTGTGAATTTTAAATATTGAGGTAACTCGGATGAGTTAACAAGTGGGATACGTGTATGTTCTGCAGGTTAAAAAAGGCCAGTGAAGATAAATTAATTTTTGAAGTTGGAGAAACTGATTGGGATGGTGGTTTTGGAGAGGCGCAAGAAGATTTGCCCACAAACCACGAAACCCATAGGAAGGTTCCAACTGAGGGTCTCTGTCTCGGACAAGAACAAGAACAAGAAGACAATGTTTATCATCAGATACAGTGTGTGAGAGAGAGACTTGAGCAAGAAATTGAGTGCAGTGCAAAAGTAGAGAAGAGAAACAAAGCAAGGTACTTGTTCTTTTTTTACTGCCAAGTTTGTATTTTGTAGTGTAAGGTAGTGGAGTACTGGAGTAGTAGTACACACTAAAACCAGCAAGCAAAGCAAGCAGAAGGAGAAGGACATAGTGTAACAGTGTTAGTTAGCAGAAGGTCCTTTGTCTTTTTGATGCGTGTAATTTGTACATACCTATATGAAATGGGAATCTTGATCAATCTTGTACCATTTTGACAAGAATAAAAAAAGGTCACAGTGATCAGGGGCACAGTCTTTTTGACCCTGTTCTAGTAAGAAACCGGATCCAATGCCTCAATTCCAAATTTCCTATTTGTCGAAAAAAAAAAATTCCTAATTTCCTATCCTTTTCTCATTTCCCTTTTATCGTCACTTTTCCCTTTTTTCCTAGCAAGAAAAATTGAAAGTTATTGGTTATTATCAATATACAGTACAGACAGAGAAAATGCTTATGAGGAAAAACATTTTTGTGTATTTATTAACGATAAATAGTTATGTGATGGGTACCTTGTAATGAACTAATGATGTCAAATCTTCTAGAATTTCGAAATTTTTTCCGTGTTCCGGAATATGGATCTTTCGCTCGATATAACTGTGACTTGGTTTTGGAATATGGCGGAATTTTCGTATGAGTTGCATATAATTCTCTCGTATGAAAATGCAATGCGGAAGAGATAAGCATTTTTTTTTTTTTTTTCATTCAAGCTATTATCTGTATGGCTATGTTGTTGGGAGGTGGAACGTGGAGAGGCAGCAATATATTGTAGTAGACCATGCTCATGTCTGGGTGTCCTTGTTGATTGAATTTCAAGTGTGAAATTGATTATTATGATGGATCCAGAGAGAGACAGAGCGACAGACTATACTGATATGAGCTGGACTCTGCTGCTATTAAAATGAAATGGATACATCGTCGCACTTGCACCACATGAAAGCAATCACCTAAAATCAATAGCGGTAGGCCAACTAACCACTGAGCTCTGCTTTTGCTGTGGTTGTACTAGTACTACTGCTACTACTATTTTAGCTACTATTTTACACTGAGAAAACATCATTTAACTTTTTACCAGACGACAATTTACTATTATTTTAGCCGTTCAACTTAAAATCTTATATTTTGGTCGTTCCGTCTATTGTTTTTGTGAAAACTATAATATAATATTCGTTAACTCATATTTTTTCACTCTTATATGTTTTATGAGTTTTGGATAAAATTAGTATCAAGAATAGTGCACATGAGTGATGACTGTTAACAGGAAAAAAAATAGGCGGAATAACCAAAATTGAAAATGAGATTTATGTTGAATGATGAAAAATCGCAAAAAAAAAAAAATCTAATTATTAAAAATGATAATTTTAAAAAGTGAGTGAGTGAAATAACACGAAAAAAAAAACAAAAAAGCTGTGAGTGATGATTTATGATTTTTTGTTTTGTTCTGCCACTAATAATGTATACATTGTCTTCAATTTTGAACTGTTATGAAGGTGGCCGTGTCACTCACTAGACGCCAAAAAATCTGTCGGTGTGTGGGATGCTTCTTTCAATCTTTCTTTTCTTTAGATTTATTCACAAAAAAAAAAAAAAAAAAAAACAGTGTGAAGGAATCACGAGGAACGAAGTCATATCATTTTTCAAATACGAAGATTGAGCCTTGGTTGTCACCCTGTCCACTTTGGCTTAATAGATGATGTATATTTTAGTTAAAACATCATGTGTTCAAGTAAGTCAAAGTTTGGTGATCTTCATACTTGACCATCTAGCTTGATTGGAATTGATACTCTCTGGCGTCTGGATCTAAAGGAATACTATTATATTTATCATGTTAATTACACAATGGAGCTCCACTCTTGACTTTAGATGTCTATTGAGTTCCTTCTTTTACCTAGATGTCGTCGCTGGTGACCTGTATGAAAAGAGTTGCTAACCTCAAAGTTTACCAATAAGCTTTAACATTTTTAAAACATTGACAATTCTCCCTTAAAAACAAATTGAAAATTCTCCCTTTAAAAAATAAAAATAAAAATAAATTCTATGATATATTAATGTACTAATACATAAAATAGGCTAGATTTGATACGAATGTAGACTGACTCCATGCATAAGTACACTAGCTTGAATTGATCTAAAATTAATCTACATCTATGTCGAGCTAGTCTATTTGATGTATCAGTATATTAATGTACCATACATAACTCTTTAAACATAATCAACCGTAAATGTTACAATGTGAGACGGTCACCTTAGGCCTCCAAATGAAATATTACTTTATCGAATGTTATACGACATATAAGTAGAGTCAAGTTGGTATAGTCGTATGTGATGCTATTATAGTTTGTCAATCATACTTCTTTAGTCTTGAAGGTTTAAATTTTTGGTAGAATCATGCTAAACTCTCTCTCTCTCTCTCTCTCTCTATATATATATATATATATATATAGGATTTTTCTCAGGTAAGGATGTCCTTAGTTTTTCTTAGGTGCGGATTTGGTGTTTTCACCCACTTTCCGATCATATTTTCACATCTTAACCGTTCAGTTTTTAGAGCCTAATGTATAGATCCCCCCTGCAAATTTTCAGCCAATTTGGTGATCGTTAAGACATCCAAAACTGCAATTTACACGAACGGACCGAATCTGTCGAACCGGAACCGTTCGTATTTATAATGGTAAATTACAGTTTTGGATACCTTAACGATCACCAAATTGGCTGAAAATTTTCAGAGGTGATCTATACATTAGAACCTAAAAACTGAACGGTTAAGATGTGAAAATGTGATCGGAAAGTGGGTTAAAACCGGAAATCCGTACCTAAGAAAAACTAAGGAGGTCCTTAGCCAAGAAGGACTGTATATATATATATATATATATATATATATATATATATATATATATATATATATATATATATATAGACAACGATGCAAGTAATTTGGGACTACAACGGTAAAGAGCGAGATGTGCAATTTGTGCAAAATACTACTAGAGTGGCTTCTCTTCTAAACAGTCGAGATCCCAATATGTGACTAAAAAATTAGTTTAATAAGTTTTCCCTTAAAATGACCGAAAAAGGGATCCCTCACTAACACCCTGTGTGTGTATGTGTGTTAAAACTTCCAGTGACAATCAACAATACGCTTGATACAGTTCGAGTTTAGCTTATGTTTATAAAAGTAATGAGGTGAACTTGAGTTCAATACTAACCTCGACAAGAAAATTGAGCGAGCTTGAATTTTATTATATTCAGTTCACACAGCTTGTGAACAATTGGTTTATCTTTAGGAACACTTTTGGAGACCGACAATAAACAAAGAACACTTAAAATATTTTATCTTTTTATAGGCAGAGGACAACATATTAAGAACCAAACTTATGTAAGATCCTACCTTGGATGTGTTGTATTTCAGAATGAACCTTTGGAAGTGTTGTCCTTCTGTATAATATGTACTCTAAGTTACCATACAAACCAATTTACAATGAACATCGAGGTCCTAAGCCTATTTAATAGACATTTCAGCTTGATCTAGATATTTGCGTGCCTAGCAGTAGTGGTGGATGCAAGACTTTATGTTGTTGGATGTGAAAAAAGATTGAATGACCATAAAAGATAATTTCAATGAATAAGACAAGGCTTCAATTTTTTATTTTTTTTAGGTAAAAGATGTCAAACTCGTATCGAAATTCGGCATGCGGTACAAAAATAACTCCCCTCTCTAGGGTTGTCAAAAAGAGTTATTTTGCAGAGTACAAAAACATATTCTAGTAAACAAGAACAAGCTCGCAGTACCCCAAGTACACCCACCTTTTAGAAAGTCCATGCACTTTTATTCTAACAAAAAACCTAGTACACCGAAGGAGAAGAAAATGGTTCAGCAGAGATACTAGATCCTTTGCGACCTGAAAAAATTTAAAAGTACTAGAAGTAGAGGATTAACATCCACCCTTAAAATCCCTCATTTGAAAAAAGAAAAGAAAAAAAAAAAACTAATTTGCTAATGGGCCAAGAACCACCAAGCCCACCAGCATAAAAACAGATCCCGTAAGAAGCCATAGCTCAAAGAATTGGAGGCCTCAGCCACCCACCCTGACTAGCCTCCCTCATTGTCACCTTCCATAGCCAACATCCAATACCGCAACTAATGCAAGCCACTCCACTAGCATCTAGAAACCAAAATGGCGCCGCCATCAAAGCATCAAATTTTGCCCACTCAGCATCACCATCCACCATGTCGGCCCCCACGGAGGAGCCACGTTGAAAACAATGAAGATTAGTCTCTATATCGGAATGAAGCTGATCCGAGATGCACAACAATGCATCAACAAGACCAAAGCAGCAGGAAGTTACTAAATCAGCCCATTGTGGTCGATCTGAGGGGAAGGAAACAGTCGCCCCACATCTGGTGATCATTGTGCAACATGACTTTCCATGAAACGTACACGTCGGAGAACACAAAATGAAGGGGTGTTTTGGCGGCAGCCATATATTTAACAATTTGTCGAGGGTGGGAAGCCGACGAGTAAACCCTAGCAGAGTTACTAGGTCTGTGGCTTTAAGTAGTGCATTACCTAGCAAATAAACAGTAATATTTTCAATAATGTAGGCAGAACTTTTGCGTTTATTTATATTTAAAAAAATAAACAAATTCTCATAAAAAACAAGAGTCGAGCCAAAATAAATTAGAAATCTATAGATATCTTTCAGGGAAAAATTCATGAATGGTACCCGAAGTAAGGCCCACTCCAAATTTCAGTACATCGAGTTCCAAAACATAAACTTTGGTACATCAATATGAAGCATGACAGGATATGCTTGTTTTCGATGTGGGACTGATATGCTTCAGTTCCCAGCTTCTGATTCTTCAACGAGGCTGTCTTGGCACAGCGCGTGGCTACGCGTCAGGAGTAATCTGGGGTGAGCCGGGGCTCAGGTGATAGCCTATATGGCAATGTTTCCATATATCACACCGTTGATGGTCGTTGGTATCACTGGCGGTAGTATGAGCGTGACTCATTATACCTAATTATGCTTGGAAAATGCTCATATAAGTACAAGTCCTCGAAGTTCCCAGTCAAGGAGGGCAATCTTGGTTGGGGAGTTGTCTAGTGGTTTAAAGCGTTACTTCAGCTAGACTTGCAAAAGCATAATTAGCGTAAGTGCATTGTCAACCATGGATTTACTAAGCAAACGCTTTATACTCTTTTGGGTGGGCCCCTGCTAGGCCCCCCAGGGAGTCCCCCACTCCTTGGCTAAGATAGACCTCCGTTTGGCCGATATATTGTTTGTTTAAGGGAGCTGTGCTGAGCAGAGGGTGTTGGGTAGCGAGCCCAATCTTTGGTACCCTAATGGTGGGGGTCAACGTGCCTGATCAGGGCCGTCGAAGACTTTGTTGACGTGTCCTCTTACTTGCCTTGGAGGAATATAGCTTGACTGCAATGCCTACTGGCGGTTGTTGTTAGAGTGAGGCGTTATCTTGGGAGTTGCCGCTGGCAGAGGTTCCTTCGCTGATAGTAAGCGGTAAGAAATTCCGCGGGGACCCTCCTTGTGAGATGTAGGAGTTCCACAAGCTGTGTTGCGCTTAGCGGAGATTGTCGTTTGTAGGATGAAAGGGAGAAGTTCCGCTAGTGCCCTTGCGCTTAGCGGAGATTGTCGCTTGCAAGATGAAAAGGAGAAGTTTCACTAGCAGTGTTGCGCTTAGCGGAGACTATCTCGCTTGCAAGATGAAAGGGAGAAGTTCTGCTAGCGGCGTTGTGCTTAGCAGTGACTGTCTCGCTTGCAAGATGAAAGGGAGAAGTTCCACTAGCGATGTTGGGCTTAGCGGAGACTGTCTCGCTTGACGATCGATACACCCGCTTTTTTTATGGTTACTTCAAATAGAATCTTCGTCTGACAGTTCTCGACACGTGGCTGTCATGCATTGGGTTGGCGTGTGGGTGTACGCCTTCTTAGCATTGTCGTCGCTTCATCATTAATTCTAGTAATTATCATTTTTGTCGCCTCGGTTAATCTTAATAGTGGGTGAGATCATAGGACATGCGTACGGTGTTTGTTTGATGTCATTTTTTAGAGGATGGCCTGGATTTGTTTGATGTTGACATAAAAGAGAGGGAAAACAAGGGGGTTTTGACATCTTCTGCACTTCAAGACCTAAGTCGTCGTGTCCAAGCTTTGTTCTCTGAGAGTTAAGGAGTACGTTATACAAATCTAAGTCGTCATGTCCAAGCTTTGTTCTCTGAGAGTTGAAGAGTACGTTATACAAACCTAAGTAGTCGCATCCAAGCTTTGTTCTCTAAGTGTTGCCTTCTGAAGAAAAAGATTCGTCTAAGTGAAGACAGACATCTCTAAGCACACCACATTTCCCATATTTCAGGTTGGTGATTTGAGCCCTGTGCTTATTTGGTTGCTTCTTGTTTCTGTTAGTTGCTACTTTAGTTGTTTGAAGTAATTGCTGCCATGTTGTTGTGTATCTGAGGGTCTAGGAGGGTTTTGGGGAGTGATTTAGGTGTTTGTGGTAGAAGGTTTACTGTCATAGGTTTGCAAGATGGTTGAATCTGTGTTTTGAGTGTATATATGTTGTGTTCTTGTTTTGGTATTTTATGGGTTTCTGGGTATTGTTGTTCTTGGTTTTCTTGACTAAAATTGGTGTAGGGATAGTTTAGATCGTTTTGGAACTAACTGACTTGGGTTTTCGGGTTTTGCGATGGCTAGCGTCGTAGAGATCTCTAGTAGTGAGGATTCTGTGCCTGACGTGTCGCTCAGCAATTCAGATAGGATATTTATTAACTCATTGCGTCCGTTTGCCCCTGCAAGAACCTTATTGCCGGAACCGCTAGAGATCGAACCATTACAAACCATACCCTGGGAAGTAGCTATGGCACGTGGTGAAGTCTAGAAAGTTCGACGGCAAGGGAAGAAACTGCTGCCCGTAGGCGGCGAGAGGAGAGGCTAGTCAGCAATAGTGCAGTTAGCGGTTCCACTAATAGGGAAGAAGCTAGCGGGGAGGAGATAGAGTGAGCTTGGGTTCTTCGCTGACGGTACTCCGGCTGACAAGGTGGGGGGTTCGATGACAGTTTCGGTGATCAACTGGTTGAAGCGGGCATATCGTCTCCCTGGGATGGTGAAGTTGCGTCCGCTGACGAGGGATGAGAGGGCGTCGTTTCTGCTTGCTAGTTGTGCAGCTATGCACGAAGCAGTGTTCCGCCAAGGCGTAACGTTTTCGCTACTGCCAAACCTCCAGATATTGGTTTGTGAGTTCGACCTTGCCTTTGGGCAAATTTGCCCTACTATGTGGAGATTGCTCATGGCGCTCAACTCACTCTGGCGGCTATTTGGCTGCGAGGGGTCGACTATGGCAGAGGTGCTGTACTTCTATGAGCTGGTTTACGTGACACGCTAGGTCTATAGCGGACAGGTGAATCTCACTCGTCGCCAGGGGGTGCTTAAGTTGATCGAGAATTTAAAGGATTTGATGTCCCCCTGGCAGTCGGCCTTCTGTGTTGTGACGACAGGGTGGGAGTATGATGCGAGGGCGAACACAGAAACCTTATTATATAGGATTAAATCGGAATTCCAGGCTATTTAATGCGTGTTTGTTTGTTTTTTTTTTTGACAGAGGCTGTTTTTTTTTTGTGCAGTGGGCCTGCGGTTTACGTTGACTCGCTACGAGTGGTGTCGTATTGCAAGGATTATCGGGTGTTGGAAGAACCACAATCTTCTTGACCTACGCTTGCCCACTTGCTGGGAGCTGTTGGTCCACCTAAAGTTGACTCGTGCCCCTGGTAAGAGTCTACCGCCAACTGGTTTTTTTTTTTTTTTACCACGCTAACTTGCCTTGTGCATTTGTTTGTTCAGATCCTGTTCCCGGTTACAAGGCTAGCCGCGACATGTTTGATAAAGCCATGGATCGGGCGGAATTGCAGAACTTTCTTGAGGGCATGTAGACCACTGGGTTGAATGTTAAGCAAACGGTTGTACCACCGCAATCTCGTACGGAGCTGGTGGCCGCTGGGAAGGCCAGGATGGTGTTGCCCAAGACAGGGTCTGGGAGAAGGTTGGCGCTAGACATGGGCCCCAAGAAAAGAGGGAGGTACCGCCAGAGCAGGCTGTTACGATTGCGGGTTTGGAGCCTCAAAAGCCGCCGAGGGTGCTGCTCAAGGTCCCATCCTCTGGAGGAGGCGTCAAAACGACGTCAATGGGAGTGACTAGGAGGACGATGCAATGCCGGTTGGGGTGCGCCACCAATGGTGAACGCTACTGCCGGCGGGGAGGTGCCATCAAGTGGATTGGATTCTTTCGCTACCTACGCGGAGTTCCTGACTGATCCCAAGCGGGAGTTCCTCTTTCCTCTTTGCAAATGGGTTGGGTTCGACAAGATGGATGAGACTGTCTGCCCGATAGCTGTCCAACAATCACCATTCAGCTCGGCCTTCGGACATTTGTCAGTCGGGCTCCACGAATTGTTCCTGGCGGGTGGCAGCCACCAAGACAACAGAAGTGAAGAAGTTAGAGGCTGAGGTTGCCCAGCTGTTAGCTGAGAGGAGTTGCGCAGAGGCCGTCGCCGTAGAGGCGTACAAGCAGGCTCCAGCATTCAAACAGGCCCTGACGGATGCGGCGAAGGCTAGTGCCGCCGCTAACTTAGATCTACTGAACAAGAAGGGCACCATCGACTGGGTCTAACATCCCTGTCAATCGATCCGTTGGGTGAACAAGAACCTCTTGCAAGTGGTGTGGCCCTTGATAAACCAGAGGGTGCCTGCTCAGGCAGCGATGAAAGTGGTGAGCACCTGGCGGATGTCCATCAGCGAACTCCGATTGCCATAATGTCCGATGTGACCAGTGATAACTTTATGGCCGGGCACAGCTAGCTGGATGGTACGATCATGACGCCAAGTCCAACTGCTCCTGGGCCTGATTAGACGAGCCGTTTGGCTATCCAACAACAGCTGGTTGATTATGAAGATGCTGCTGCTGCTCCCAACAATCCCTGAAGATTGCCCTAGCTCTTCATTTTTTTTTGTAGCCGCCGCTGAGGTGTTTTTTGATATGTAAGAATATTATTGGGCGGTTAGTCCCGTCTTGGATTTATACTGAACTGCCTTTTTTGTTTGAAATTTTCCAAGTCCTGCCACTGGCAAAATATTTGTTTGTGATGAATGTCAATGTACCGCTAGAGATTTGACTTGAGCTTTTGTTAATCAATGAAACATTAAAGGAATTAAAATTGTTCCAAGTGCACTCTGTAGCAGACATGGCCCGCTGAAAGTTGTTGGCGTTGCCAGTTAACTTATTCGTGTTATAAAGAACAATGGTTTGAATAATTTCTCGTTTCATTGATAGCTGAGAGATCAGCGTTTACAACAGAGGGAGAGTACCCGTTGGGTAGCTTCCCTTAGCTAAATATTGTACAAAAATTTAGCTAAGTTAAGATGCTTATAGGTCAGCGGTATGACTATTTATAGTAATACCGAAGGTGCTCGGTGTTCCAAGGGTGGGACGTTATGACGCCATCCTTGTCCATTAAGTAGAAAGTGTCGGGGCTAATGACTTCTACTATTTTGTATGGTCCTTCCCAAGTGGGGTGGAGCACTGTTGGTGGTGAATGACTTTCTTTATTACCCAGTCCCCCAGTTGGAGGTTCCGAGCTTTGACTCTGGCGTTGTGGAAACGTAATACCCGCTGTTTGTTTTGCAAATTGTGCAAATGGGCTTTGTGGCGCTTTTCCTCGAGGAGATCCTTGTTGAGGTTGATGCCCTTGCCGTTGGTCTCGTAGCAGGTGTCCTCGACCCTTGTGGTAGGTTGGGTAACTTCTATTGGTAGGACGACTTTAGTCCCGAACATCATACAAAACGGTGTCTCACCGTTAGCGGATGTCGGGGTTGTCCTGATGGCCCATAGAACTTCTGGCAGCTTCTCCGCCCATAAACCCTTAGCATTTTCAAGTTTCTTTCTAAGCAGCTTTTTGATTATCTTGTTTGCCACCTCAACTTGCCTGTTGGTTTGAGGGTGACCCAAAGATGCAAAGCTCATCTTGGTACCCAGTGAAAGATATGATCTCCTTGTTGTTGAATTCTGCCCCATTGTTTGTGATGACGGTATGGGGGATGCCGTAGTGGCAATAGATATTCTTCCACAAGAAGTGAGTTACCTTAGTGGTAGTGATTGCAGTCAGCAGTTCTACCTTTATCCATTGCTATTGTAATCAATAGCAACAATGATGTACTTGAATTGGCCCTTAGCAGTTGGAAATTTGCTGACCAGGTCGAGGTCCCACGTGGAGTGAATCCATGGGCCTATGATGATGGAGAGGGGTTCCGCCAGGGCATGAGGGAGATCCACGTACTGTTGGCACTTGTGGCAGGACCTGGAGACTTCTTTGGAGTCGTCGGCGAGCGTGGGCCAGAAGTACCCTTACTGCATGGTGCGATTCGCCAGGGATCCGGCGCCTGAGTGATTTCCATGCTCCCCCACATGTATCATTTCCAGGATGACCCTTCCATCCTCTGGGGTCAGACATATGAGGTTGGGATGGGTGAATCCCTGGAAGTAAAACTTGCCATTCTGTATGTTGTAGCAGGTTGCTCTCTGCTTGAGCTGCCGTTATACGATCTTGTCGTTTGATAGTGTACGATTGTGCTTGTATTCGATTATCTCATCCATCCAGTTGAGATTAACGTCAATATTTAATATTTACGCTAGGGTTTTGGTGATGCTTGGTTTATCAAGGCATTCCATTCTTGTGTCCGTTGGACTTTGGTGTGGTTGAGCGGTTGCTAACGTTGCCATGGGAGTCAGCCTTGGCGTTCTTCTTCCTGGGGATCTGTGTGATGGTGTGAAATTTGAATTTTCGGAGGAGGGTCTGACATATCCCAAGTGTGCCTCTAACTGTTTGTCTTTGGCTTGGAAACTGTCATTAACTCGGTTGACGACTACTTGGGAGTCGCTGTATATGTTGACACTGTCAGCTCCTGAGTTGATGGCGAGGATCAAGCCTTCATGCAGGCGGATCCGTCCACATGTAGGTTCCAATCTGATTGCTGCTTGGGTGTTGGTTCTTCAGCAGTTGTTACCTCTATGGTATTCTCTTCTGTCCTAAGGGTGGGCTCATCCTGATGTTCAGTGAGCTCAGTTATGAAGTCAGCTACCGCTTGGCCTATCATAGCGGTCTGTGGCTTATACTCAATGTCGAACTCGATAAGCTTGATGGCCCACTTGCTGAGGGTTTTGCATTACTTACTTCAATGGTTGGTTTGTTAAGACATGTATTGTATGGGCTTGGAAGTATTGGTGGAGACGTCTGGCGGCGATTAGTGTAAGCGAGTTGTTCTAGGGGGGTATACCTTGTGTCTGCCCCATTCATGCCTCTGCTGACATAAAACAATGGGAGTTCGTCCTATCCCTCCCTTCATACAATTGCATAGCTTATCGCTGATGGGGATACCATGAGGTATATGTAGAGTATCTTACCCAGTACAGGAATGAAAAGAAGAGGGACAGCTGCCAGGTACTCCTTCAGACTCTGGAATGCCACCTCACAATCCGGGGTCCAGTCAATTTCTTTCTTGTGGGTCCTCTTAATTGCCTTAAAGAAAGGGAGACATCTGTCAGTGAGGTTGGATATAAAATGAGACAGAGCGGTGAGTTTGCCCTGGAGGCTTTACACGCGCACCTTCCATACCGGAGATTTGATGTCTGCGATGGCTTGCACCTTGTCAGGGCTAGCCTCTATGCCTCGTTCGCTGATGATGTAGCCTAGAAGTTTGCTAGCGGTGACACTGAAAAAATATTTTTCCGAGTTGAGGTGTATGCCATAGGCCAAGAGAATGGCAAATATGATGCGGAGGTTTGCCATGTGTCCGCTAGCCTTGATGCTCTTGACTAGCATGTCGTCTACGTAGACCTCTGTTATTTTACTGAGATGCTCAACGAACATGGCGTTCATCAACCGTTGGTATGTTTCCCCCGCGTTCTTCAATCCAAAAAGCATGACATTGTAAAAGTATAGGCCTTTGTCGGTCGTGAAAGTGGTGCACTCTTGGTCACCGGGGTGCATCTTGATTTGATTATATCATTCCCGGCTGCTGCATCGACCAACTGATCAATGGGGGGTAGCGGGAAACTATCCTTGGGGCATGCCTTGTTGAGACCCTTAAAATCTACGCACATTCGCCATTTGCTATTATGTTTCTTGACCATGACTAGGTTAGAAATCCACTGGGCATAACTGACTTGGCGGATGAATCTAATGCCTTGTAGTTTCGTGACAATCTCCCTTATTGCACGATATCTTTCTTCGTCAAAGGCCATTCTCTTTTGCTTGACTAGATATAAAAATGGTTTGATGCTCAACTTGTGCGTGATCATCTCAGAGGAGATGCCTTGCATGTCGGCGTCAGACCATGCAAAGAAGGCAACGTTATCCCGCAGAAATTGTGTGAGTTTTGCTACAATCTCTGGGGCCAATTGAGCGCCGATGCGTACCGTCTGCCCAGAGTGCTCGTCAGAGATGCTGATAACTCGTAAGGATGTCTCTGGATTAACAGGCTTCTTCTTCACATATTTTTCCTCGTCGTCTTTCGGACTTCAATTACATCTGTCACCGGTACATAATTCCCCACCATTAGGATATCATGGTGGGGTGCTGACTACGCCAAAGTCGTTGAATAGCACTCTCGTGCTAGCTGTTGGCTTCCCTTCACACAGCCCATGCTGTTGGGTGTGGGGAACTTCATGAGGAGCATATATCCGGCAATGATGTACTTTAGCTTGTTGAGCGTCGATCGACCGATGATGGCATTACATGAACTGAAGCAGTTGACAACAATAAACTCCATATGTATCTCCGCTGTGTAGTCAGAAGACGTCGCCGGAGAAGCTGAGCAGGGGCTCGTGATCTTAGAGTAGTTTTCTGTTCCGCTGCAGTTGGTTGTAGCAACCATTGAAGATTACATTTACAGGTGATCCGCTGTCAACGAGGACTCTTCCTACTGACCATTTATTGAGCATGGTGTCGATCAAGAATGGATTGTCATGGGGGAGACGTACTCCGTGCTCTTCTTTCTCAAAGAAGGTGATGGGTCCCACCCGATCTTGGCAGTTTAGCTGATCTTTCATAGCGAATGTTGCAAACTTCTTTGGGATGGTTAGCGCGTGCATAAAGCTTTTTCGCTCTATGAGACATGCCGGTGATGGGGCCCCCATCGTCGATGGTGTTAATGTGGCACATGGGCTCGATATTGGTGACAACTTGTGGTGGTTGGAGCACCTTGAACTGTTCCAACTTGCCGTCACGGTACAAAGTCACGACAGCTGTTTTGAGAGTGTTGCAGTTGTTGGTGTTGTGACTGCTATCTTCGTGGTATTTACACCACTTGCCAGTGTTCCTCGGCTTGCCCACTTTTGGGTACTTCCTCGGCGACGGTGCTGGAATTTGGTTCTTGTGTTGATCACATATTTCTTCATACGAGGCCGTGAGGACCGTGAACACTGCAATATCGCTGAGAGGACTCCGTCTGCTTGCTACAGTGGTCCCCCTAGGACGAGCGGTTGCCCTTGTGGTAATACTGATTCTTTTGCCTTTTGTTCTTGTAGTTGCCCTGTTACCACTCTCTCTTTTTGTCAGTGGGTGATGTAGTAGAGGTTTTGTTGGCAGTCTCCTGTTCACTGGAGGAAGATTGAGTAGAATTTACTGGCGTTGGCGGAGGTGGTGGGGTTTCTCCGTACGTAATGAATTATGCCAGTGCATGGAGGAGGCCTCATTCGTGATGTGATCATATGTGGCATTTGGATGGTTGTGGTTAAGATGATACAAAAATGGTCCCTTTAGAAGTCCTTGCTTAAAGGCTGCCAACGCCATTGTTTTGTCAAGGTCGCGGCACCGGGATGCCGCTGTTCTCCACCTAGCGACGAAAGCCTTTAGCATTTCATCTGTGTCTTGCTTGATGTTGAATAATTGGCTTGTGTTGTGGTGTCCGGCGGCTAACAGGATGAATCTTGATAAGATAGCATTTGATAGTGCATGGAATGAGTCCATTGATCCCGGCGGACATTCCAAGAACCAGCTCATCGCATCACTATCTAACGTCTCGCTGAACAAGTGGTAGAGGGTGGCGTCGTCGAATCCTTTATTATTGTGACCTTCTTGAAAGTGTCCATATGGACAAAGGGGTCGGTCAGGCCGCTGTACTGTGGCATCTTTAGGGTTTCTGCATGCGTTTGGCTGACGACATGTAGGATTCGGGCGGTGAATGGCTGGCCTTGACGCGAACAGTGGATTTTGAGTGGGCGCTGGGGCTCCTAACTCTGCCCCGATTAGCCTTTGCTCTAGTTGCTGCATTCTTTCCAAAATTAGGTCAGTTGTGTCGCCAGCGGACCCTACGTGGAGGTTCCGATGCTGCAGCTCCTGCCTGGGGGCAGGTGGATTGCCCTCGGTTTTGGCCCTGGTGGCGGACTAGGGATGTCAATAGGAAGGGTAGGGTAAGAGGATTAAATTACAATCCGCATACCCAATTTCATTCCTCATCCCCTTACCCGCCCCAATCCCCGTAATAAGATACTAGGGATTCTCTATCCCCGTCTATTGGGGATTAGGTCCTTATACCCGCCCCAATCCCCATTAACAATATTAGTAATTTATTATATAAATATTCATACAAATAATTATGAATTGTAAAATATGAAATTAAAATCAAACATAAAAAATAAAATAAATTTCTTATTTCAATCAAGGAAAATTGACATTTTGATAAAGATCTTTTATTAAAAGAATCTTCCTTTTTTTGAACATATTTATTAATAGAATTTAAATATTGACAAAAAGATGAAGTTTACATAAATATTGTTTTAGGATATGAGAATTGAGAGAGATTGATGAGAGAATTGTATGTTTCATTATTGAGAATAGAAGCCCTATATATAGGGATTACAAAGCACATGTTCTAATGATGTAGGGAAAACTAATCCGAATAGGACTAGGAATTCTAGAACTTTCTCTCCTATTACAAACATGAAACTAATCCTAGTTTGAATAGGCACACATAAGTTGATTTCCTTCATTTATTTATAAATAATATCAAAAATATATATAATAAATAATATATATATATTATTTCAGATAATTCTTATTAGGTGGGCATAGGGATGGGGATCAAAATACCATCCCCACCTCGTACCCGATTTCAGAATTCGAATACTAGGGATCCCCATCCCCGTTACCCGATTTCACCTGAATTTCTCCCCTTTAGAGTCGAATACCCGATAGGTACCTTACCTGATGGGGATTTTTGCTATCCCTAGGCGGAGCGGTTGGTGTTCGGTTGTGATTCCGCTTCTTGCTCTATCAGCCGCATTGGGGGTGGTGGACCCATTCTCAATAGCTCGGGTGGGTTCAACGATACCTGCATCTGCATGGCGGGTGCTGGTACCAATCTTCCGGTATTGGGTCGACTATGCCTGGTGCTCTGCGATTGCTCGCTCTGCCTTGGGTTAGCGTTTGCTTCCAACACCCTCTTCAGTTCGTCAAACCTGGACATCAGCGTGCCACCTGCTCCTGGGCCTTCGCCGTTTCCTTGCGCTCTTGCTTTGTGCTCTTTATTTTCCTTGTGGACGTTCGCCAATGCCAGCTCATACATAGTGGCGAGGTCCAGGCCTGGAGGTCGGCGACTACTGCCTTGGTGAGCCTCGGCTGTAGTTTGAGTTTCCGGGATCTGGGGTTCCATGCTGGGGTTGACCGGAGTGTTGAATAGTGAACGATTGAAGTTAGCCGTCGGGTTAACCTCAGCCGCCGGGTTGGTGGGTTGAGGGTTGATGGTTTGGTCAACTTGCTCTTCAGCGTTTGTTCAAGGGTTCCTACAGACGGCGACAATGTTAATGTCTAAGATTTAGCGGTAGCCAAATCTCGGTTAACTCTGGTCCGATGGTTGAACTGCTACTTATGATATACTTGTTGCTTCTACCACCTATCAGATGAAATATAAAGGGCGTCAGAGGGAGATCGTTGTGGGCGGTCTTCTCTTCTCCGATGCCTAAGTTAGTTAATGTATTTATGTTGGCAGGATTACAGTAGGTAAGTAGCAATGCGTAATTAATGAGGAGAGAGAAGTGACTTTTTATAGGTGGGGCAGAGGCTGACCTCTTTCTTGTTTTCGATGTGGGACTGATATGCTTCAGTTCCTAACTTCGGATTCAGCGAGGCTGTCTTGGCACGGCGCGTGGCAGTGCGTTAGCGGTGATTTGGGGGTGAGCCGGGGCTCAGGTGATAGCCTATCTGGCAGTGCTTCCGTAGATCACACCATTGATGGTCGTTGGTACTGCTGGCGTGGCTCATTATAGCTAATTATGCTTCGCAAATGATGATGCAAGGGCAGACCCAATATATGTACACGATGTTAATGACTTCCTTAGTCTGCATGCCATTATGCACACAATGAAGGGCAAAATTGGTTTTCATTTCCAACGGGTTTCCTCTATCTCTCACACTCTCTCTGACTCTCCCTCTCTCTCTCTAAACCTCGCTCATCGACTCTGCTACCCCAAACCCTAGCAATGGCCTCCGACGACCTCTCCACCGTGTCCACCACCGCTGACGACGAGAAGTATGGGTTCAAGAGGCCGAAGAGCACGTGGCACCATTATCGTCATCGTCCTTCTCCCACAAAAGCATCGATAATCACTTGCAGGGCTCCTTCTCGACTTTCGGTAGTGTCGTTTCCTATGTAATATGGCTCGCTGTTTAGGTGAGCTTGTTTATGCAGTAATCCAAAGAAACCCAATTGAAATCCGAACCCAATTATGAAGAATCCCAAGTCAAATCTGCAGTGCTTTTCGAAATAATGGTTTTGCACAACTTGGATGGAGTTTCCGACAAAAATGAGAGAGAGATATCCATGCCCTTACTCGATCATAGCTCTATTATCAGTGATGGGATCAATTCAGTTGGTACCTTTTGCAGTCTGCGTGGAGAGGGATTGGAGCCAACTGCATATACGGTAAAATCATGAATCATTATAAAGACTAACTATATGGTTTTTTTATCAGTCGTTGTTTTGATCAAAATTGTAGTGTTTGGATAAGAAGTGTAGATGATGGGTGATGATTGGAGACTGGTTGGCCAGCGGTCATGTCCGAGGTCAGTTGTGAAGAGAGAGAGAGAGAGAGAGAGAGAGAGAGAGAGAGAGAGAGAGAGAGAGAGAGAGAGAGAGAGAGAGCTGGGTGCCCATAGTAAGTTGAGTGCTCAGAGTAAAAAATTTGAAGAGACCAAATTATCTCTTAAAATACAACAGCTGGCTCGAAACTAATGGAGTCATGGACGTCATGTATGTTTACTAGGTCGGATTTGAAACCTCATGTACCAAAGTTTATGTTTTAGAAATTACTGTACTGAAATTCATAGGGGTCCATAGTTCAGGACCATTTACCAAATTTTTCCCATATCTTCAAATTCCATGCACTAAAAAAAGAAAATCCATTAGTAATTCAATATTTTACCACATTAAGGAACTGAATAACAAATTAAAAGAATATTAGAACCCTGTTAGTTAATAATTCAATCATATATGGTAATACTGGAAAGATTGATCGAATGAAAAAATATAATCCGTAGTGAATTCAAAAGTTACTTTTTCAAATTCTATTAATTAGATATATAAGAATACCTAATTAACAACTTGTATAACAACAAGCCAAATAACTAAGCTTGAAACTAAGAATATTGACCAATTTTATTATTATTAATTTTTTTTTAAAAAGGGGTTGGTGCGGCTGCCTTCAAGCCTTGATTAATGAAATTGTCGAATACAAGGGAGGGAAGTAGAGCCTAAACCCCATATTACAATAAGCATAAAGAGAACATCCTGAAATAATACCAAGACTCTCCACAAAATCTATGTATTCTAGCAAGCACCAATTAACAAAGAGTGCACTAATGGCTACTCCATTTGCTTTGACATAGAGGTGACATACCAGAAAAATAACTCTGTCACGAAGAAACATCATTACAAATAGCACAGCTTTCCCATTATGTTACCGCACAATAATAAATCCGACGACACTTAATTTCATTCTGCCACTAGAGGTTGTGTCCATTTGATCAAGCAAATATCTTGTCGCCTTGCTAGGCTAGACAAAGCACATTGAGTGTGCATATCAGGACCAAACCCGTGTCGCCTTATCAAATAATGATATGGACTTATTATTGGCATAGAATCACGTCTTTACTAAAAGTAAATAAAAATAACACATAAATAGAAGATGAAAACAATATGGGCCCTGAGACAAAGCCCAGGCCCAATCATCACCGAGCCTATGCCTACGTAGAAAGCTGTTACAGCCATGCCACCGCCATCTCGCCTGCATCTCCCATGCCATCCCATCACCGGCAGCACCTCCCCTTCCATCTATTGTGCCTCGACAGAAAAGCGGACCGCCCACGCTCCGATCTAGGATAGAGCAGACAGGTAATCGACCTCCCTAAGCCAGATTTTCCTTACGCAGCACACCCAACCCGATTTGTGCCTGCACTCCAACTAACACCATCTAGGATTGGCGCCGCCGCTCTCATTTCTAGAGCCACAGCCCTGCCCCGCCCCGCTTGCCTGAGATCTCCAAGTCGAAATCCTAGCCTCGCACGAGTACCAACCAACCACTGTCAACCTGCAAGCAAATCGGACAGCGCCACAACCACCACGCGGCCTTCACTAGGACTAGATTCACTCCCTCTAGCCCGTCTGACAACGACACCTCGAGGGTGTGTTGTCGGACCAAGCATACGCTTTAACAGAACTACGGAAGACTGTGCCGCCTAAGTTTTTGATAGAAAAGTCGAGCCTACACCGCCCATATATTAACCAATTTTATAAGTTTATAGAATTTTGGAGTTGGAAAGTGAAGATTGAACTTCTAGACTGTGTTATGGTTAAACACAAGTTTCTTATTATTTGGCAAGAGTTGAGAGACTACAAAATCAATATAAAAGTTGTTTGGTCTGTAGGTCTGGAGGTAAAACAATGAACACTATAAAGATGAAGGCCAAACATTTCTTTGGGGGTAGTGGGCCATTGTCCCTACTAGTTCTAGTGCGCATCCGCCATTGGTGCCAAGTAATTACTTTCTTTGATGCTCTTTTGATGCTTTTGTAGTTGATCAAACCATATTAAGTGTTTAATCTCATCATAAAACAAAAAGAAAAAACAGAGAAAAAGAACAAAAAGCAAAAAAATATACTTGGGGAAGAATCATTAATTTTGTGTTTTGATTGTGAATTTCATCATCAGGTGGGCTCAAATTGCAGCAAAATTGGTAGGAAGAACAATTAATGTGATAAAGAATTTTTAGAATTCGTGTAGAGGTTGACTTAACTTTGAATGTCAGCGAGAATCATTCTTTGTCTCATTAAAGTATATCTGTTGAATTAATACTTGATAGAGATAAAAAAGAATTGTTGAAAATACAGATTTAATTGTTTTAAGAGTGTTTTACTAAAGAGTGATGCTATTTCCACCATATCAAATGCTTTGTTCATCCTATAATTAAATTTTTATATGACACCCTCAAATAATTTTAAAAAGAAAAAAAGATATTAACATTGAAAATGTGAAATCAAAAAAGAAAAAAGAAAAAGAAAATTAGCACACCATCAACCCCATGTCTTCTAGTTTCTTTTAATTTTTTTTCTCTATTTTCTTCCTTCATCAATTACTATGGCATAGAATCAAACACGAGTCATATGAAATAGAACAAAATAATATTAATCAACAATGCTTTTCACTTGTTCTATAGCTTGAAAATTTTGTCTAATTATTTGTTTGGTCGGATAGCGATGAAGAAGCTAAGATGATAATTTTTTTTTTTTGTATAGGAAGCTGTTATGATAATTCATTATTAGGATACTGTTGGGTAAAATTTTAATCAAAACAAAATTAATTTCTCATTTTCATTGTTTTCTGTTAATAATTGTTGTTAACGACAATTTTGGGATTTTAAAGAAAAAATTTTGATATTGGGTGAACAAAATATTTAGTAGGGTGGAAATAGACACACCCTTTGCTAATTTTAAGTATTAAAAACAAAAAATTGGAGATTTATGTAGGAGTGGTTCAAATATCAAATTTGGAGATCCAACTAGAAATATCTTTAGCAATTCCAACGATGGCCAATACAAACGATAAGAGCACATGAAACCTTAGAGCAACTCTAACATATAGGGAAACAAAAGTCAGAGCTTTCTGTAATACCCGCAATTTTTATTTTAAATTCGAGTAATTGTATTGAACGATTACTATGCAATTTCACGAATGTTGTTCGATAATATTTCACTTTTTGAATTATCGAAGGTTCAAAACGATTATTTTTACGAAAAGCTCGAAATGCTCGGTTTGAGAAATCGACTTTTTCTATATGCAAAATTTGGAGAAACTTCCTTCATAAAAGTTGTAGAGCTCGTCGATACGAGTCCGTACACGTGCGGAACACAAAGATCGGATTTTTTCTGAATTAGTTATTGAATTTAGGAGATTTTTCGAAACTTGTATATATAGAAAAAAACCCTAGAAATTTTTGGAAACCCTATTTTTTTTCCACCGGCCTCCCTTCCTTTTTTGGAAAGGAACTGTTCATTCTCTCTCTCACTCTCGCGTTTTCTCTCTTGGCCGAAAGCAAGCAAAACAGAGCACGGCTTCACCGTGCTCCCACCCTCTCCTCCGGCCACCTCTCAAGCTGCAACCACCTCCAGGAGCTTCACCTCGACCTTACGGAGCTGCCACAGGCAGCCTTGCGCCGCGACACGGCCGGCAGCGGCGGCGAAACGGCTTGAACCGAAAATGCTCGTTTTCGGTTCGATCTCAATATCTCGAGCTATAGGTCACCATTTCACTTGATTCTTGGCTCATTGAACTTGTCTCAACTTCCTTTACAAGCACCAAAAAGGATCGGAGATGGGGCGAACATTTTCACGTTCGTCGGAGCTCGATCCCGTGTGGATCAAAAAACCACCTATCGATCCAAATATCTCGAGTTATACACGATCGTTTCTTGTGATTCTTGGCTTGGTGAGTTCGCAATGAAGTTCTGAACAAGTTTCCAGAAGAGATCGAAGCGAGTTGTTGCAGTTTTCACGTCGGTTTTCAAGCTCGCCGGATTCTGGAAAAATTCCGGCCGCCGACTGTATTTGGTAATTTTTGATCCCTTCCCTTTGTTTTTTGGTCTTGTGCTAGTTATGAAAGTTACTCAGAATGATGAAACGAAAGGGAGAAGCTTGACCCCGACACCATTGGTGGTGGTCTGCGGCGGCTCTGTCCCTAACTCCGGCGGCCCTTTATAGCCACTTCCGGAGGTTTAAAATTTAGTTTATGTCCATTTTATGATTCTATGTTTCAATACGATCATTTCGACATATTATACGCATTTTTCGGATATCGTATGAATTAGTTATGAATTTTGTGATTTCGATCGATTTCGATCGTTAGATTTATGATTTGTGAAATTAGGACCGTCCGATGAACTTGTAAATTTGATATAATGATCATATGACTGTCCCAGTGGCTTTGTGTAGTCATGGGCGAAGATCCGATCGTTGGATCTTCGTATATGAGCAAAACGGTAATTAGGGGAGCGATTCGTGAGAATCCGGCCGTTAAATGGTAGTTCAATTATGTTTTGGAATTATTGGCAAAATTCGAATCACATTTGATTAGGTGATTGACGGATTGTATTTGAATGGGCTATTTCGGTGTTATTTATATTTGTATTGAAGACGCAGCGGGAGTATCGAGGTGAGTAAAACTCACGTGGTTCATATTACGAACCGTGTATTTTAAATTTATATATTTTTGGTAATTGTGTGAAAAATATTTGCGGATTAAATATTTGTTTTAAAATTTCATGGACTTGAATCACCTCGGTCCATAGGTAAGTAAAATGAATTTTTAATTATACAAATGAATTTCAAGATTTTCTTGTTTGAACTATAGATGGTATTAGTGGTCATTCCTGAGTGGATGATTACGTATATATATATTTATGTGGAAAATATAAATTGTTGAGTGATGAGATGTTTGAGTTGAATTGTTGAATTGATTATATTTTAATTGTGTAATTTCATAATAATATTGTCTATCTTGGTTGGGTTGATTTCAATATGTGATATTACATGTTGTGCTCATTTATGGGTTTAGGTCAACGTAGTGACCGGTGTGGGGTAATCGGACGCTCTAATCCTGGGTGGATGATGAGATAAGATTGGTTGAGTATGTGAAATTATCGGACGTTCTAAATATGTATATAAGTATACATATTGATGAAATACGATAATGATAAATATGTCGGATGCCATAACCTAGGCCTGGTGACGGGCTACGATTCAGTTAGAGCTCTAGTCTGTCAAGTACCGTATTTTTTATAAATACGATGTTGAGGTTTTGTGAAGAAAGATGTGAGTGGGGTTTGTCTTGATTTATTGAATTGGTGTTTGATTGAGATTGTTAGTACTTCGTGGATGTGTAAATTGTTGGGTGCTGCTTTAAGTGGAAATAATTATGATTAAGTTAAGCAACAATTCTTCTTTTTACTCATACGAGCTTTCATAAGCTTACCGGGTTTTGTGTTGTTGCAATCCCGGTACACTATTCAAATGGTATAGCGGATATTCCTGTAGGTCAGGATAACTAGGGAGGTGACCGAGCTGCTTAGGTGTTACAGCAGTTTTTGTTATTTCATTTAGTTGTGAGGTATGTATGCTCATTTTGAGCTTTACAGTCCATTTTGAATTTGAGTTGTAATAATTAACCGAGAGTAAATTCGGTTTTGTTTTTATTTCGTGTGGTGAGGTTGTTAACAAAAGAAATTTTCAGGATGATTATTTTGTTTGTGGTAATTTTAATGTTTCGGGTTTTGTATGTTTATTCTAAAATTCGGGGCGTGACAGTTTGGTTGCAGAGCGTAAGGTACATATTTGGTGATATGTCAATACTTTCCGAGTGATGGCCCGTCTGCAGCGGATCCCCATCATATGCTGTTTAGTGTTGACAATGTCATTGGGTATGTGAGAGCGTTAGGTTGGCTAGGAACATTAGCATGTCTTAAGAACGTTAGGCGTTGTCTTGTATGCTTAGTACTTGGTTAATATGGACTTGCATTTGACTTATGCTTTGTTTAAGTGTTATAGGTGTATCAATCAAGTATATCATACTTATTAGGTAATGGAGATTGAGGGGAACGAAACCAGAGGTCGAAGTAGAGGTAGACCTCGTGGTAGGGGTAGAGGCCGAGGTAGGGGTAGGGCTCCTCTGGTCGATGATGCGTATGAGGCGGAGGTAGAGGCGCCTTATGAGGATCAGCTTATTCTTTCCCATGGCCATGGTTGATGATCCTGCTCGCTTGCTGATGCTAGCAAGGAAAATTACCCGTTTGGGAGCAACCAAGTTCGGAGGAGGCATTGACTATATGGTGGCGGATCGATGGATAGAGGATTTGCAGACCTATTTTGATATGCTTGATTGCAGTGAGACCGACAAGAGGAAGCTAGCCGCATTCATACTGAAGGATGAGGCTAGGGTGTGGTGGAACGTCACACAGAGGAGCATTAAAGGAGAGGTTGGAACGAGAGTTCCTTGCACTTGTACAGGGGAAGATGACTGTAATTGAGTATGATGCGGGGTTCTCTAGACTGTACAAGTATGTGAGGCAGATGAAGGATGAGGACTTGGCCAAGAAGTTTCAGAGAGGGTTGAGTCCTTCGATTGAGCGTGATGTGGCCATCTTAGAGCTGAAGACCAAGAGAGAGATCTTGGCAAACGCACAGATCATTGAGCAGCAGAACCTGATTCGTAGAGAGAAGGAGTTTGCTGAGAGAGACTTCCAGGGCAAGGGAAAGGCCATAGCAGGAAGCAGTAGAGCTAGAGACTTCAGGGGTGGGTTCTGGAAGAGGCAGAGAACTCAGTTCCAGCATCAGGCTCCAGCAAGGGCAGCAATAGCTCCTCTTGTTCGTGCTATGCCTATTAGGTAGATAGCACCTGCAGCTCCGGTGAAGTGCTTTAACTGTGGCGAGCTAGGCCACATCTCTAGTGCGTGCACGAAACCACGGGGTAGGATATGCTACAGCTGTGGACAGGCAGGGCATCAGGCTAGGGAGTGTCCCCGAAATCAGGGTAAAGTGCAAAGTAACCAGCAGAGGCAGCTACCACCTGCACCTGCTAGAGTCTTTGCCATCGGTCAGGCAGGCACGAGAGTGGAAGGTACCTTATCTGTTTATCACTATCTTGCTAGAGTACTGTTTGATAAGGGAGCCTCACACTCTTTCATATCTAGTTCGGTGGTGGATGTTTTGGGTTTGATTGCTATGCCTCTGACTAGATCATTATGTGTTACATCACCTCTCGGTGTGTCTCTTGAGCTTAGCATGTTTTGTGATGATTGCCCTATTAGGATTGGTGGCAGGGAGTTCTCTGTATCTTTGATTGTGATTCCGGATCACACGTATGATGTGATTTTGGGTATGGATTGGTTGAGCCCGAATCATGCTGTTATTGATTGCTTTAGGATGATTGTGTCCTTCCATGTTCCGGGACAACCTGTATTTCATTACTGTTGTCTAAAGTCTGATATCGCCATGAGGACAGGGATTCTGGCCCATATTGAATTAGGGAGTTGCACTTCAAAGATTACAGGGATTTTTGTAGTTTCAGAGTATGCGGACGTGTTTCAGGAGATCCCTGGGGTACCTCCGAAAAGGGTAATGGACTTCTCCATTGATGTGATACTAGGTACTTCACATGTATCGAAAACACCCTATCGAATGGCTCCAGCTGAACTTCAGGAGTTGAAGGTTCAGATTGAAGGCTTGCTTGCACAAGGGTTCATTCAGGCAAGTGTGTCTCCTTGGGGTGCACCAGTATTGTTCGTGAAGAAGTAGGATAATTCACTTCGGTTATATGTGGATTATCGACAGTTGAACAAGGTGACCATCAAGAATAGATACCTGTTACCTAGGATTGATGACTTGTTCGATCAGCTTAGAGAAACTACTGTGTTCTCAAAGATTGACTTGAAGTCTGGATATCACCAGTTAAGGGTGAAGGAGGAAGATATTCCAAAGACGACGTTCAGGACCAGGTATGGACATTTTCAGTTTCTTGTCATGCCTTTTGGTCTCACGAATGCACCTGCAGCATTTATGGACTTGATGAACCGTACGTTCAGTCCTTACTTGGATCAGTTTGTGGTAGTGTTCGTTGATGACATCTTGATTTATTCAAGGTCGTCAGGTGAGCATGAGAAGCATCTGCGGATCGTGCTACAGACGTTGAGAGTGCAGAAACTATTTACCAAGTTCGAGAAATGCGATTTCTGGCAGAGTGAAGTCAAATTCCTTGGTCATGTAGTCGTGAAGGTTGAAGTGGTGATGAGTTGGAGTCGCCCTACTACGGTTACAGAAATCCGTAGCTTCCTTGGATTGGCAGGGTATTACAGGCATTTCATTGAGGGGTTTTCTGGTATTGCTTCGACTTTGACCAAATTGACCAGGAAAGACAGGTGAAGGCAGAGCATCAGAGACCAGCAGGAATGCTGAACCCTTTATCGATTCCTGTTTGGAAATGGGAAGATACCTCTATGGACTTTGTGACTGGATTGCCTAGGTCCAGGCAAAGTTATGACTCGATTTGGGTGATTGTTGACCGGTTGACTAAATCAGCACACTTTCTTCCTATGGCAAAAATGTACTCAGGGGATGCGTTGTGTAAGTTGTACGTGAACGAGATAGTGAGACTTCATGGAGTGCCTGTAACGATTACCTCGGATCATGATGCTCGTTTCACTTCAGAATTCTGGCGTAGGTTCCATAAGGCATTTGGTACATCTCTTGCTATGAGCACTACATTTCACCCACAGACAGATGGGCAGATTGAGAGAGTGAATCAGGTGATGGAGGATATGCTTAGAGCTTGTGTTCTGGAATTTAAGGGTAGTTGGGTGGATCGTTTGCCATTGGTAGAGTTTGCCTACAACAACAGCTATCACTCCAGTATAGGTATGGCTCCATATGAGGCTCTTTATGGTAGGCCATGTAGGACTCCTATCTGTTGGACGGAAGCAGGGGATAAAGGGCTCATCGGTCCTGAGATTGTACAGGAGACTATAGAGAAGGTTACTACTATTCGGGACAGAATCTGAACCGCTCAAAGTAGACAGAAGAGTTATGCAGACTTGAAGAGAAGACCTTTGGATTTTGAGACAGGCGATCATGTGTTCTTGAAAGTCTCACCTATGAAAGGTGTGGTGAGATTTGGCAAGAAGGGGAAACTCGCACCAAGGTATGTTGGACCCTTTGAGATTCTAGAAAGGGTTGGTTACTTGGCATATCGTCTTGCTTTACCTGTTAGCATGTCGGGTGTGCACAATGTCTTCCATGTGTCTATGCTCAGGAAGTATGTTCGAGATGAGTCGCACGTGATTGATCATAGTGCGATCGAAGTGAACACAGATGTGACATTTGTAGTTGAACCAGTTCGTATCTTGCATAGGTCTACAAAAAAGCTTCGTAGGGAAGAGGTTGATCTCGTGAAGGTGTTGTGGAGTCATCATGATGAGGGTGATGCATCATGGCAGTTAGAATCTGACATGAGAATGAGGTATCCACAGCTCTTTGGGGAATTGGGTACTTGAATTTTGGGACGAAATTCCTTTAAGGGGAGTAGATTGTAATACCCGCAATTTTGATTTTAAATTCGAGTAATTGTATTGAACGATTATTGTGCGATTTCACGAATGTTGTTCGATAATATTTCACTTTTTGAATTATCGAAGGTTCGAAACGATTATTTTTAACGAAAGAAATAATTAACCGAGACTAAATTCGGTTTTGTTTTTATTTCGTGTGGTGAGGTTGTTAACAAAAGAAATTTTCAGGATGATTATTTTATTTGAGGTAATTTTCATGTTTCGTATTTTGTATGTTTATTCTAAAGTTCGGGGCGTGACACTTTCCATAATTGTTTTTTTCTCTAACTCCAACAGATTCTTTATTTCCATAATTTTTTTTATCTAACTCCAACTGATTCCTTAATTTACACTAATTTTTAAAATCTCTATAATTCTTTCTTAAAATTTTAGAGATTGCTGTAAATTTAGAAAATTTTGTTTTCTCATTCCTCTATCTCTAAAATAAGGATAGTTACAGGGAATCTGTTGGGGCAAAAGAAACTCATTTTTTCAAAAATTGAAAAAATCAAAATATGAGGAAGCTGTTGAAGTTACTTATAAACCAAAAAAATTACTTAATTGAAGAACCTAATACTATTGACCTACTATTGCCGCTTTAACTTCGGCCTGAGAGGCTTCTTCTTGAAATCTTTAGACTAAAAACCAAAAGAACGAGTTAGTCAAATCACCTGCTGGATTGTACTTCCTTGTGCTGTTTACCTGTTATTCCTTTGCAAATCTTGGGTATGTCCAGCTTGTCGTTTTGTGCCTCTTGGAAGTGGCTTTGGCCTAGTTCCCCCTTCTTTTTGTTCCTCTATCTTCTTTTATTTTATTCTCGTCTGAGGACGAAGAAATATTTAACATAAAAAAAAAAACTTCGGAAAAATTCATTTTCTTTGCTATAAATGACCAGAATTGAATGTCGGTAGCTTAAATTCGAAGGCATAGATTCCCCCAAGGTAATGATTGACGCTGGTAGTGCAGGGGTCAGAATCCTGACACCTCCATCGTTGAAACCATCGAAGCACCGTGACTAGGTTGCATCTTAGACGAATTGGCTATCCCAGCAATTTTCAATCCTTGTTATCAAACCTAGATTGCGTTACAGCCTCGAAGCACCCAGAACACCACCACACCAAACCATCCTCCACCGCAAAAGCCACTGGAACCACCGAATCCATTGTTGAGACCAAGACCACATAGCCACTAAACAAAAGAACCAAACGATCAATCATCCCATCCATAACAACCACCATCGCCTTTCCACTAATACCAACTAATAACCAAACAGGACACTGAAAAAAAAGAAAAGCCAAAAGAAAGACTGAAAAGACTCAAACCAGACCTGGTTTAGATCAAAAGATAGCTTTCTTCTTTCTTTCTTTTTTCTTTTTTGGTTAAAGCCATACAGCTAGAGAGTTTGAGTTTACACACACCATCTATCAAAGTCTTGTTGTGTTTAGACTTTACCTTGAACATTTTCACTTTAAAGCCATAATTACGGGATGATTGCTTGCTTTTCAGGGAAGGAAAGGATTGCCACTCGTCCACACTACCTACTTTACATGGAAGCAAAGGATAAACTCATTGACAAGTTATATATATCACAAATAAGTCAAACTAACTTTTGTTTTGAACGCGATATTAAGCTTTTATTTCTTTTAAATGTTTTTTGGCCATACAAATAGTCAAGTAGTCTAATACTCTAGAACTATAGAGACAAAAGTTCAAGTTCTTGTCTAGGCATTGCGGGACGTGAATATTTTCGTATTGAACTTAAAAGATAAGATGCTGATGTGATTTCTTATCCAACTAGCAGCCAGAGTCTGTCATCACAAATTGTTATACTGTTCATGGAAATTGATAATTGTAGGAACAAACTAACAATTTTGATGAAGCACTATTGGCAAATAAAAACGATGGATCTGTTCATGGAAATGTGGAAGATGCTGAAAGCTTCTCTCTCAGCCTCATCAGGTTTTCTCCGCGTCTAGTTCTTCTTTATTTGGTGTACGTAAAAGATATTTATCCTAGTTGGCATTTGTATAAGGTCAGTAGGGTGCTCCAATAGATTGGCCATTTGGCCGTACTGTAAAATTCAGGATCCTATGAGCTGTTATTATTAACAACATTAGGATCTTGCCGATCCTCTGGAAATATAATGTCTTTCATGTCCTTATAACAAAAATGCTGACTTACTAATTAATGGTGAACTTTTCCAAAGCAAGAAGTTAAGCAAAAGTACAGGGATGCTTCAGAAATGGGATCAGTTTGTGATTCATAGCACAAGTATCCATGAATTTTTGGTACTTTCATCAGGTGTATGAACGATAATTTTGTTCTGCTGCTAAGAACATGTGTACTTGTAGAGTCATGCACTTGAGTTTTATGATCCTAGCTAGGCTAGGATAATTCACCTAGCTGATGGGTTTTAGAGATCTAAAGACGTAACAGTGCAAGAGAGATGACTAGCTTTTCGAAAAAAAAAAAAAAAAAAACTAGCTGGTTTTATACGGGTTGTGTATCCAGAGATGGTGCAGTGGGGGTCATTACAAAATGACGAGTATGAAGGTGTTCAATGATTTTATCTAAGAGTCTTATTTATGTAAACTGTCTAGTCACTTGCGCTTTCGTAGGGTTGGAGCTGTGCACTGCACAGTTGATGTCTTTCTCCTTTCAAAGTATGTAGATTGTGTGTTTGTGTATCTCATATGCTTTTATATCTTGTAGCTGAGAAGTTGTTTGAAATTTTATGTTAGGAAATAACTTTGCTGTAGTAAGTCGGTATAACATCAAATTGTCTGAACTGACAGTTCCATAACATAGTTCACAGGTAAAAAGTTCATTGAGATGATTGAAAGATCATTCTTTAAGCTTAACTAGTAAGGTGGTTGTGAAGCATATTTCTAGCTACTAGTAGTTTGCGGTCATATAATAATCACTTCTTAAGTAAGATCCATAATTGGAGAATTAGCTATTATTTTATCTGTTCTCAGTTTTAAGATTGCATTGATGGTTTTGTTCCTGTATTTATTGTTTCTGACTTTGAAAATCTATGAAATGACGAACTCTAAAGGACCTCCCCAGTGCATGCATATTACAAAGACAGAGGTGACTGTGCAGGACCCCAAGTAGGACAGTTTTCTTCCACAACCAAGACACAGGTATCTAGATGTGTAATGTATACTGTGTTCATACAATGATTCTGAGATATAGGATTCTCTGTTCTACCATTTCTTGACTTCTTGTTTACCATTTTGCTTGTTTTTCCATACCCTTTTTGCTTGAGCCACCCACAGCGGTCTTTCTGCACTGCATAATGCGTCTTGGGAATTTCCTGCACTAAATGTACATATTTGCATCGGTTCCATCTTGTTACTGTTTTGACATGTTTTTAGTATTTGTCTTTAAAAATGTTTATGCATTGTTGCATATTGTGGGTGCAAATGCTTCCATGTGAATGTAAACAACAATTAGTCTTCTTGTGCTCCATTTCCAGCTCCAGTAATATCAACCTATCTGTTAATATATATTTTTTTCCTTTGCTGATACAAGGATCAAATTCCTTGTTGCAAATGCTGCAAAACCTAGCTTAAAAATATGGGTAATTCGACAATGTGTTAACAAATGACATGCATACAATTGTCTTAAAGTGGTAAAATGAGTTCCCAAAATAATAATATTAGTCCTCAAAGTGGTAACATGAGTTTTTAAAGTGATAAATTTTTTTAGTCACTACATGAGTTCTCATGTGATAAAATGAGTCATCAAAGTGGTAAAATAGTTGATGTATGAGAAACATTCACATACCATAGCCTTACTCTAAAAATACGGTTGGATTATTGGGGTTATTATAGGATCTTTCTAAATGTCCCAGCAAAAATCTTTTTACACCCAGCCTTAGCAAAATTAACCCAATTATACCAATATTATCCTTTATTTGAAAAAAAAAAAAAATTGTTTGCCTCATAGCCTGCACTTCATCGCTGAATTTCAGAATTTTTCTATTAAACAAGAAACCATATAAAGGTTTCTTTATTCAATTTTCAGTTTCTGCTCCTATTATTATAGATAAGAGAAGATTTGGTTGGGCATCTGTAATTTATATCTAGCAATGAGTATATCATCAATATTTACATATCCCTGCATTCTTGTTTGGAATGCATAAGCATCTAGTTCTTGGAGATTGATTCTGGTTCTTATATTGGAAGAGAAAACAGATGGCTCGTATTGGGGGAAAGGAAGTGGGGATGCACACTGCAACTTCTTGTTTTTCTTTCTTTTTTCCAGTTACTATTAGTTGTGACAAAACGATATACATAGTAACATTATTTCTCGATGTATAGACTTTAGACTAATATAACAAACTAAGGAACAAGATAACGAGATATAGAGGTGTGACTGAAGATGTAACATTAATAACAGTATACATTTTACTCCTATGAAAAAAAACAACTCTCCTCTCTCTCTCCGTGGTTTCCCTACCTATCGACAAATCTCAGCTTTGAAAGGATATAATGGAGAGGGCAAATCTGAAAATTAGACAAATTTACTATATACTAAAGTCCGGTTAGTTGTTCATTACTGCTCATATCAAAAGATGTTTCTGCCATTTCTTTTTTCCTTCGATTATATTCTGCCATTCTTCTATAACCTTCTTATTCGATGGCTGCCAGTTTTAGGTAATAGATGAAAGTGTGATTTTAGAATAGAAAAGAGAGGAGCAGCTGAAGGCGATAGAAAATACTGCAATACTGTTGGGATTGAAAGAAGAAGAGAAGAAGTTGGTCTGAGTTTAGTTTGGATAAATACTGGGAGGTCGTTTTTGTGGACTTTGACTTCAGTTACGACCATGCCATTGGTGTGTGGATAAGCTTATCTGATTCAATTTTCATGTATGTATGAAATTTGGTTTTCTTTTGCAGCCTGTACTTTAGCTTTTCAATCTCTCCGACAACCAAAATTTTCTGATACTCTCAGAGACAAAAGTTGAACCGAAAACAAATAAAAGAGGTGGTTTTTAATCTCATACATATTTGCTATTATTCAGTAAATTATCACAATTCTTTTGATATGCAAATGTTTATCTAAACTCTAAACCCTGTTTGATTGATTTCTGAGGTTTGATGTAAAATTTGGGGGTTTTGATAGATGGCTTGTAGATTGATTTGATAGAAAATTAATTTGAAAATTTGAACTAATTTCTTCAATCTGAGATAAATAATAGTAAAATTGTTGGTAAAGGCCACTTTTTATATGATTCTTGATTGCAATTTCATTCATATCTACTGTGATTATCCATATTCTTTGCACAACTGTAATTATTTTGCTTTGGTTCTTAACAATATAAAGTTCCTGGGAAATTGGTTTTTGATACTTATTTTTGACAGCTACCATGTAACATATACTGATATACTGTATGTTGATTGATTTTATGTTTTCTAACTGCACGACTCCAAGCATTTTATTTTTATTTTTATTTTTATTTTTTTATGAATAAAAGGTTGGTGACGCTGTCCTCAAGTTTTGATTAATGAAAAAAAATTGTAATATGCAAGCGGGAGTATGACTCCAATTATAATATGTCATGAAAAGTCAGTTTTTGTTTCTAAAAATAGATAAAATCCTGTGTTGGAACCTCTACCTGAGTTTTCTGTAGTACATATTTTACCTGCCATCAAGCTTTTTCAAGTATATTTGTAATTTCTAGCAGAAGAACATGGCTTTATGTTCCTTTTCATTAATATTTTTATTTAAACATAGTATGTACCTTTTTTAGAGACACGAATAAAAATTTTACTTGAAAAGGCACATGACTAGAAGCTTCCCACTCCATGCAAGCCAATACCACAGGTAAAACTCATCTACACAAATCTTACCCTTATCTATCAACTGTCTAGAGAAATTGCTAAATCTGCATGATAGTTAAATGTCACTTTTCATTTTAGTTTATTTTGTACTGTTATCTAATAAACACTCCTTTCCTGATTTATAACTGTCATCAACACCAAGAAATGGCTAAGGGTAAAAAATGTTGAATTGAAACTCTGGAAGTGTTATCTTGCAGACTAAAACACACATTTGCTAAATTGATTAGGTCCACATACATATGCATTACATTACAAATTTTGCAAGCAAATAAGGTTGTAAGTTGTGATAATCAATTAGATAATCAAGAGACTACAGTCTACATGTGAATAATGAAGTATCAACTTTGCGACTCAATTTACAAAATCCTTGCCTCTCTTTGGACATCGGATCATTGGAAGTGTAGTGAAGCTTCCTGTAATATGGTTTATGCTTTTTCATGAACAAAAACTTTATTGCAAAAGATTGATAAATAAATCACATTAAGAAATTTTATTAGTTTTGTCATTAGCTTACTGAAAATAGTTAGAACATCCTAGGAAATTATGTACCTTTTTTTTATAAATAAAATAAGGGACTAGGCGATATTAGTTCCTCGGAGGCAGACAATGTGGGGAATAAGTTCCACCCTCAATCCCAGAGGAGAATGGTATGCCACTCTCTTGGAGGGGGGTCCATCCCCCTATTTTTATTTTATTTAAAAGAAACTGCAAAATTACATAAGTTGGGGGGACCAAACCAAAACCCAACAAGTACAGACATAGAAGAGACAGAACCCTCTTCATAAACAAAAAAACTAGAAAAAACAACAAGTAAAACCAACCAAGTAAATGCAACCCAAACCAATCTAAAGAACCAAGACATTAACAAAATCTATAAGAAAAAGCAGATGATAAGTCTTTTCCATAGTATCAAGCAATGAAGGTAGGTAAAGAGTCCCACCACCTAGCACCAACATTAGTAGCACCATAATTAGCAAGCGCATGTGCTACCATATTACCTTCCCTGTAAATGTGAGTAACTCGATCTGAAATGGATTAGACGAGAGAAATAAACATAGTTATTCCACACCACTCGTAATCTCCATGGAATTAGCTTAGGATTATTAAAGTAGCGCACCACAAGATATGAGTCTATTTCAAGCCATAAGTGAGTCCAACCCTTTCTCCAAGCAACTCCCAACGCCTCTAGTACTGCCAATACCTCTGCATCAATAGCACTCGGAACCTTAACCTTATGTGCAGAGATACCCTGAAACAATCCATTGTGGTCTCTAAAAACACCCCCTAAGCCTGCAGTTTCTGGATTACGAAAAGAACCATTGGTATTAATTTTTAACCAATATACGGCGGGGGGGGGGGGGCAAGGCATCCCAATGCACAAGAATGAACTTTAGAGCTTTCAAACTCAATGGTGAGAGGCAAAGTACGTTAAACATGTTCTGTATTCCTGAAGTAGTAGTGTAAGAAACAAACTGAATAGACATGGACTCCTTTAAAGAGACCAAAAAATGATGCTTAAATCCCACCAGGTCAAAAGATGCCCCATCAAACCTTACTTTATTTCTTTCTATCCATATGCACCATAAAGCAATACAGAAGGCAAATCTCCAAAGTAGCTTAGTTGAATGGACCATTTCATTTATATGGCTGGGGCTAATAAGCTCAATAACTAAATTAATATGCAGCAAGCTCACATTGAAAAGCCAAAAGCCATGAATTAAATGACAATTAAAGAATAGGTGGTCCATTGTTTCCACATGCATGAGACAAAAAGAGCATCGGAGCAAAGAGAAGTACCTCTTTGTTGTAAATATGATCAGTAAGCATCCTCCCAATTATTCCTAGGAAATTATGTACCTAAAAGTAGAGTACTTTGTTGTAGCTGCTTTAGTTCACGTAGCACCTAAACTAAATTTCTATCAAAACTTTGATTTTCAGTTTATTGTACATTCCATTTTCCTCTCTGGTTTATTAAATACTGCACCTTTTTTGAAATATAGAATTGTCCCATACAATCAAATCTATCATACCCCTAAGCATCACAAACTCCTAAGGTAACTCCGCTCCTATAACATTTTTAGCAACACCAAGCAGTTTCAAGTTCTTATATTCATCAATTTCAGCTAGCATCCTACCAAAATTAGCATTCTACCTAGCTTAGAAAGTTACCTTGTGATGCCCCGGAAATTCGTATTTATTTTCCAAGGATTTTGTGAAATCTAAATTGTGGTTATTAGATGGTTTCGTGGCTCATGGACGGCCCGGAAGTGTTTTGGACGAATTATTTATCCGAAAAGTATGGTTTTAGGGGGATGCAGAGGTTGACTTTTTATAGGTTGGGATTCTCTAAAAACATTCTTCACGAAAGTTGTAGAGCGCGTCGATACGAGTTTGTGGACAAGCGAAACACATCAATCGGAGTTCGTATGAGAAAGTTATGGTCTGTGAAAGTTTTGGGAAAGTTCTATAAATAGGAGTTTCCATTTTTGGAAACTTAATATTTCCATTTTCCTTTTCCAGAAACCCAGAAAAATGCTCCGTTCTTTCTCTTCTTTGCGACTGACCCGACCTGAACCCGACGATCCGACCGAGCAGCCGTTTCCATCTCTGGCGACCTCTGGCCCTGAAACCAACACAGATCGACTCGCCTCCATCGTGCGGTCGTCCCTGTGGCAGCCTTTAACTGTGATTCTCGGCGGAGGAAGTGCAGTGAGGCGGCGAACTTGGGTACTATCTAACCCGGCCGAAAAACACAACTCTGGCGATGCCAAGGTTTCATCCTTCTAGTGTCGACCTTGCAACAGCCTCCACTTTCGATCCTTGGAGTTGGTTTGGATCGATTCACGTCGAAAATCGTTCAAACTCGGTTTGAACAGTGATTCTTGCCTTGCGAGGTAGTTTTCGACCATTTACACTTAGTTTCTGATTTCGTGCTAGTTATGAAAATTGATGAGTATGCTGAGATGAACATCTTTAATGTTGGGAGTTTTGTGAAATATTGAAGGTTTCATCCTTCTAGTGTCGACCTTGCAACAGCCTCCACTTTCGATCCTTGGAGTTGGTTTGGATCGATTCACGTCGAAAATCGTTCAAACTCGGTTTGAACAGTGATTCTTGCCTTGCGAGGTAGTTTTCGACCATTTACACTTAGTTTCTGATTTCGTGCTAGTTATGAAAATTGATGAGTATGCTGAGATGAACATCTTTAATGTTGGGAGTTTTGTGAAATATTGAGTTTTGGCCGGCAGTGGTACGCCACAGCCTGTGGTGGCATTCTGGCGGCGTTCCGATCATGTAAGGGACAGTTTCTGGTATTATGCATCTTCTACTAGTCGATATAAGCGTTTCAATATATAATACTCCATTTTTGGAGTTTGCATGAATTTGTTATGATTTTTATGGTTTCATATTGGACGATTTATTTGATCCATGAGGATTCGAGCGTCCGATCGACTTGTGATTTGGGTACATCGATCGTGGAAGTATTCTGGAGACTTTGGGGAGGTTTAAGATGTGGTTTCGCCTCGATTAGCGCCACTTTGGGGATTTTAGTTCAAAACAGGTGTTTTAGACTTAAATCGTTTGTGAATTGTTACTAAATTGAAACAATATGTGATTAGATACTTGACGAAGTATTCTCGGACGAATATTTTGTGGTTTGGCTGCTTTGTTTTCTATTGAAGAAGCAGCAAGAGTTTCAAGGTGAGTGATCTCATAATGTTCATTTACGAACGGATTAAGTGATTAATTTTGAATAGTTTTCAAAATGATATTTGTTTGAAATGATATGGACTTGATCGACCACGGTTCATAGGACTGCGGTTCACAGGTAGGAAAATGAGTTTAAGTATAAACATGATTTTCTGAGTTTTGCAATTGTGAACTATAGTTGGTATTAATAGCATTCCTGAGTGAAAGACTACGTGTGTATATATATATTTACGTGAAATATGTATATTCTGATGGTTGATGGGTGATTTAAGCAATAGGGATTGATGAGTTTCATTCTATTATTTTGAGGATTGACTTTTCGGGAGAAAATGTCTTAGGAATTGGGAATTTCTATTGTTTGAAAAGTGTCAAGATTTTTTCTGGGTTGCTTAATGAGATTTGAGTGTGTTGAATCTGACGACCGGGGAGGTTTAAAGATCTGAGAGTCACAGGGTGATTTCTCCTTTTGATTTGATTTAACATTTTGGGTCAAGTGTGACATTTGGTCCTGAATGACCGCTTTGAAAGATTTTGATCTAACGACCAGGGATCGGAGGTCTGAGGATTCAGGGTTGCTGGGAATGACCTCAGGCATATATATCAGGACTTCACGCCTTTGGCTAGATTTGTGGATACAATTAATTAGAGCTCTACTTTGTTGCCATTGTACATCATGGGGGCTAGCAGGGAGCTATTTGATGCTCATAAGTACGTTTTTTAAAAGGGAGTGTCGGGAATTCTTTCTTTTAAATGTCTAGGGAGGACTTGTGTATCATATTTAACTGTCAGAGTTTCAATTATTATGATTTTGTCACGTTGTGACTTTTGTTGATTTGAGAAAGTGTTTTAACAGGAAGTTTAGGGAATTCTTCCTATTAAACGTCTGAGGTGAACTTGTGTATCATATTTAAATTGTTAGAGTTTTCAATTTATATGATTTTGTCACGGTTTGAGTTTTGTTGTTTTCTTTCGGGAAAAGAATGTGTTGTTGGGGAAAACAGAGTGTGTGTTCCTTTTTCACGAGTTGATGGGTTTCCTGGTTGGGTGAGTTATGCGCGTGTGTTTTTGAGTTACTCATACAAGCTTTCACATGCTTACCGGGTTTGTTGTGTGGTAATCCGGTGCATTATTCAATGGTGTAGGGGTTAATCCTACAGGTTAAGATAATTGTGGCTGAAGCTGAGATCACGTGCTTACAGGTATACGGTAGGAAGACAATTTTGTGACTTTACCATTATTTGGACTTCCGTTGTATTAAGCTCTGAGGAGCATTTACGTTTTATTTTATTGTTGACAATTTAATTCGTAAGCTTGTACAATATATAACTGTATGGAGCGAGTATATATTAACTTTAATAGTTTAGGGTATCAGTATGTACTTAGTTTAAAAAGAGAACAAGTTTTCATGTATTTTGTATTGATGGCTGAACTATCACGCATGTATAATTATGAGATTATATATCGATTTTTATTTATGTTAAAAATCAAGGACGTGACATACCTCTTTAACATAAAAGCATTATGCTTTATCACAGGTTTACTTGCCTTTGAGTTTCTTGGTTCTGTTCTGATCTGTTCCCGAACTATTCATAAACTCTTTTCTAGAAAAAAAAAAAAAAAAACTCTTTTTTGACAGGTTACAACTTCCATTTACAATCTTTTATTGCGAAAGCTTTACTATGATCACTACAATACAATGTGAATACATTTCCAGAAATGTGGAAAATCTGTTCTTGAATAGTATGTCATCTCTTTGATCTATTCAGCTATCTACTTGATCTATTGGTGATGTTTATTAATATTCCCGACAACACTTGTAAGTTGACTTTCCCAACTTCCATTGCTCCACTTGCAAGGACTGATAGAGAGAGACAGAGAAGATTGCGAGCAAGAAGAAAACGAATTCTGGCAATGGGTTTTCGGCTCCCTTTTTTTTTTTTTTTTAGGAAGAGCATGGGTCTCAGTTATTGGGGTTTGGTGTGATGGTAGACGAAGAGAATCTTGGAAATTGATTTTTGAATTTTTTGTTTTTTTTTTTTGTTTTTTTTTCTCAGTACTCTTATTTGTTTTGGTTAAGGGTCTGGATTTCCAAATCTGAGAGGAGATTAGTTAGATATGCAAACTTTCGACTCAAATTAATGAACCCTTAGGTTGTAGTACATATTATCCATTGGAAATTGATTTTTGCTACTCATAACTTGCATTCTTTTGACAGGGGAAGGTTTATTAGCCATTGCAGCAGAACAACCCTTGAAATTTCTTGCGACATTTACATTCATTGTAAGTCCATTTTCAGGTAATAGAACAGAAGTATGATGACAAACAAGATTTTCATAAGCAAAATGTATATATATGCATCATGTAATGTTTTTATGTATGCAGGCAAATGTTTTGACATATATAATACCAATCATACGCCTGGAAGGAGGATGGAACTAAAACAGTACCACTTCACAAGTTTTGCATAGAAAACAAGTGTGCAATCTGTTAGCGTGAGTTGTTAGGAAAAAGCTAGGAACCACAAAACACGGAAAAGGAACCACAGAACATGGAACCACAGAACATGGAAAAGCATGTCTGCATGTCATGTGGATCTTTATCAATTATTAGGTAGGTCTCTTAGAATCATTATATATATATATATTTACATCTTCTGAGTAAGAATTTAAAATCATATTTGTATACCATCTTCTTCTGTTCAACATCAATACAAATTATTCTCTTAATCTTGTTATCTTTGACTCAATCCCATGCACAAGGTATGAATAGTAACAATTTTGTATAAATTTCATGCGCAATGCATTTCGATGTCGAGATCCTTTTTTTTTTATTACAAAATTGTTACTAGAATTTGGTTTCTTTTATTAATTGGGTAATTGTTTTCCAATTGTGTCTTTTTGGGTGGCAAGTTTATGCCTTTTCTGTGTATAAATTTAGTTTTTCGGTGCAGTTCTGCAGGAAAGCTAAGAGCATCTCCGACAGTAGGAATTATTGTTTAGTTAAATTTAGCTAACATTGTGAAATATAGCTATTGATTTAACAATGTTTCTACAGTAATAGTAGCTATTTATAAATAATAGGCTTTGAGCACCATGCTGCTTGGGTAATGGATGAGTTTACCATTAATCAAGCACCAGACTTGGTTTTGAGCCGACTCAAAATTAATGATGAAGGAGGAGTAGAAAGAAAAGAGAGGAAATTTTCTGATGACAATTATGAGAAGAATGACAGAAACAAGTCTTTCAAAAACCAAAAACCTGAACCGAGAAAAGATCAAAACATTTTCATCTGTGAGCAACAGAAAGGCAGTGCTTCCTTTACTAGTACTAGTACACAAAAATTGTCCTCTTCCTCTCATTATGAAGATGAAGATCAGGTGATTCAGGTTCACATGATGATCAGATGGTTCAGGTTCCTCACGATGATCAGGTGGTTCATGAGCACCTCCTCCCACAATGTGGTGATTATAACCAAGTGTTTCAGATTCATCATGATAATGAGGTAGTTCTGGGGAACAATCAGCATGCTCTTCTTTAGGGATGATGATTGTACGGATGAGAATCTAATGTTCTCTTCCACCATCTTGTTTGATGATAACGATCACATGTTGAATGCTGATCAACTTCTGGATTTTGTGGCTCAATGGTTAGCTGGTGATGAGGAACAACAACAAAATCAACAAGAGCAACAACAACTAGTGCCGCAACAGCAATTGCAACTTAACAAGAGGTGTCAAGAGGAGGAACAACTACAACAACATGAGCAGCAGCAACAGCTTCTCATTGATAATGATCTGATGAATTATGGTCAACATGACTTTGATATTCCAGTTGATACCCCATACTTACAGTCAGATGAATTTAATGGACTCTACACTGATGAAGATCAGGCGACCGCACTGCAGTGGTGGGATAGATACAGTGATAATTAAAATCAGTACTATGACATCTTGTAGTTTCTTTTTTATTCCTAGCTGTAGATTGTTTTTGGTTCTGAAGCTACACGTACTGTAAATCAATTTCTTTATCTATCAATGAAATTAAATGGCCACTAGTTTCTCTCTCCTAAGCTTGATCTCATAGTGTAGCGTACACATGTACAGATTTACTGTAGCTCTCTTAAAGGTTTTTCAAATCACTTGCAAAAATTATCATATTCAAATTGATTATAAACTGAAAGAAGCATCTTCTGGCAAGTTCATCTTGCTTTTATTTCCAGACTCCCAGTACATAAATTTTTACTGTATAGTTCACATTATTTCCCTTCCTTACCAAAGATACCCATAGTAATCCATTCAAGATCTTAAATCCTTTTTCTGCATTTATTCACAGTACATAGACGCAGTGCAGCCTAAATAATTTCAGTAATGAGGATATCCCTACAAATCGAAAGCATTGTTTCTGTTATGTGTTCCAAAATATCGAGAGCATCACTGCTTCCAGCTTCATTCTTGATCTTATTGGTATGTTTCCTGATTTGGCTGTGGTTGTTCATTCCAGTGGCACTGAACATTCTTTATGAATGGAGACTGCTTTGCCAGACCAAACGCACAGGTTGTGCTCCCTCCAGACAAACCACAGCAAAAGCAGTAACATGGCAACATCTCCTTGGTATTACCTCAAAGAAGTGGGCAAGCCAGTCACGTTTTAACTGGAGCTGACTATTGTTATCATGGTTCGACAATCCAATAATATCAGAACCAGGAGTCTACGACCCTCAACTCCCTCACCATTTCGCAGGTTCATGCCCATGCATAATAGGATCATTCCTCTCATTAGTACAAAGTACATCCAAGTGTTGTACATATAAATGGAATCCACGTAAATAGCCCTCCTGGATTTTACTGTTTTCTCAATGCCATAAGAATTTGCATTGAAACTGCTGAATTTAGCTTCTACACTTGGAAGACTGGTAGCTACTTTGCTGCTTCTAACAATTTTCAAAAGTCAGCGGTATCAAAAGATTTAAAACTAGCAGTCCACCATTCACAATTTGTTGATTAATAACAGCTTTCCCATTAGATTCCAGGTACAAGTTGAGGAACAGAGTTAAAATCTTGCTTTACCACTTCTAGAACGAACATTCTTGGACCTCATTACTACTAGTAAGGTAGCAGCCTGCCAACAATTCCTTGATTGAACACCAGCTTCCACATCCTCATTCTACGAAATAATATATCAAGAACTGGTATGAGAGGAGTGCTTAGCACCTTTAAGAGGTTTTGCACAGTTAAGATCCAGAATTACTGGTTTTCAAATACAAGTATCAGCAACATACGAGTCATCAGTAAACATCATAGAGTTCTCAATGATAAGACTAGCGTCTAAATTTTATCAAATCATAAACTGACATGTGGACAAAAGAAGAGAGAGAAATATAACTTTTGCTTTAGCTATGCATGATTCTGTAGCTAAATATAGCTAGCCAATTTAGCTAAAGCTAAATTTAACTTAGCTATAGTTAGTCTGTTGGAGTTGGATTTTTCTTTAAAAATAGTTATATATAGCTAAAATTTGAATTTAGCTAGTCTGTTGGAGATGCCCTAATTTTCCAGAAGGTGCAAGATTGGAGTTTAAACTAAATTTGATTATGTCTAATTCTTTGCAATTTTGTGTAACCTTATGTCACTTGAGAATTTATTTGTTCCTGCATTTAGCTTTGGCGAGGATTATGCAGTTCTAGATTTATAGGGGGGGGGAGAAAGATTCTTTTTCTGTTTTTCACGGAATCTGTATGATTCCAAATGCCATAAGAACATATTCTTAATCGATTGAATCCCAAACCTATTAAGCAGATTAAGTACTACCAGGATACAAAGCCAATGGTGATGAAGTAGAAGAATCTGTGTATTTGGTTAAAGGTTAAGATTGGAAGCTAAATTGAAAGAAAAAGAAATAAAAACTGTACAGGCCGGAAATAGAACAAAACAAAGGCTAGCCTTCAAAATGGAAGAAAGATCATTTTCATTCTTTCTATTTGGTACAATTATGAACATTGTAGATCAAGAATTTGATTGAAAGGTATCTGCAGTTGTATATGAACAGATATAAAGTTGGCAATCAAAAATCTTGATATTATAGTTTCGGTTGATAATTCTTATTATATATATAGATAGATCCTACTGAATGCCATATATTACTCACAGACCCTCCTCTCTCAAAGATTATACGTTCATTGGATGATTCTAAAATATTTACTATTTAGGTACTGATTTAGGGAGAGGTTCTATAGAGCATGATTGTAAGTGTTTCTGGTGGCTTTCTTTGGGTACCTCACTCAGAATGCTATACCACTCAGGATACCGATCAAGCTCCTAAATCTTGTGCCAAGAACACAATGTTAGAGGAATAAACCGTATCGGACTTTAAACCTCTCTGATGCCTGAGTGAGATACTTAATATAATAATAAAGGATAATAGTGGGTGAATGAGTTATTACCCTTAGAAGGTGGTGCTAATCCCTTAATACTGGAGATTGGGAAGCCAGTTCTTCCTCCTCTCGATGTGGGACGTAGATTGTTCCTATCTGACTGTTGTCAGCCTTGTGATGTGCCTTTAAATAGGTTGTGCTAGTCCGCATCAGGGCCTCTGGTGCCCGCAGTATCGTTCGAGATGGGTAACCTCATGGTGGGTTGAGAATCCGGGCCATGACATGGTTCCTGGGTATTCCTACCGGCCCCAGTTTGGTAGTGACAAACCCAGATAAGTGTTCTCTAATGTGTACAAGTCCCCCAAGTTCCCGTTCAAGATATATCTTGGGTGGGGACTTGATAATTTTGGCGCGGGGTTTGGCACTTGTGTGCCCGTAGGGAGTCCCCCAAGTTCGCGTGCAAGAGATGTCTTGAGCGGGGCCTTGAGCAAGTGGGATGGAGAACCTGGTCTCGTATACCTAGTGGGGTAGATAGGCCAGGGGCCTCATGTACCCAATGAGGGGAATGAGCCATGATCCAGTGGGATGGAGAACGTGGTCTCGTACCCAATGGGGTTTATGGCCTTGGGCCCATGATACCCGGGATATCCGGTAGGGTTATTTGTGCATGTAAGCCATGTGGGGTACAAAAAGTGGGGTTGTACAATAAATGGCCGTCGCTTCGACTGAGAGATTCGAGGAGTGGAGAGATGCGTGGGACACGTGTAGTGATCCTATGGTCGAAGGCTTTTCATCTTCAACTGATGTGATCGGTGGGAGGCTAAATTTAAGAGGGAAATTGTCTCTCCCTCTTCAGTTGCTTCTGAAAACTGAAAACACTGAGAAAAATTCGATAATCTCTAATGGCTTGCTATGGAAGGAGCGAACGATCGACTGCCAATGAAAAGGTAAGAACTGTAGTCAGGTTTATGTGTAGGTCTTTGTTGCTTTATGTTGTGATTTGATGCCATGGGTGTTTTCTAGTTTTTGCGATATGCATTTTTCTGGGTTTTGTGTGTAATGAATAAGAACAATGCCTGCGTTTATATCTGTGTTGGTTTGGGCGGGGGGGGGGGGGGGGGGGGGGGGGGGGCGGGGAAGAAAATGGGTTTTTGTGGGTTTTGCCCAGTGTTTGATTTCATTTATGGGTTTCTTTGAATTTCTGGTTTCTTTGAATAAATGGGTTTGAAGTAGGGCACGATCCGTGCTTCAACAAGGCCGTAGATCTAAATGAGTAGGCTGACCCCTATGTTTCTGATTCCAGATAGCAAATTTGTGGCCCGTGTACTCGTACTTCTAGGATGGAATCAGAAACCAAGGTTGGGATGCGGGATCGTCATATCAATCCTTTGCGAGACAAGAGGAAGCAGATATTGATCGATACTTGACAACCGTTGCCCGCACGGGAATGGCGGAGAACACAGGATCTTCGACTGGGGTGTTGTTGGAGAGTAGTGAGAGTAACGATGGAGAGGATAGCAAGGATGACTCTGGGGCGAGGGTGCAAGGGGTCACGGTAGCCATTCCCCAGGGTATACCTAAACCTAGGTACACGCTAGTGGAAGGGACCGTGTATGACGAGCCCGGGAGAAGCATGACGATGAAGGAGATCAACACAATGAGGATGAAATAGGGGATACCAGATGCGGTAGATCTTAGGCCGCTGGAGAGTGGAGAAATGGCAGCGAATCACCCCCAGGATGGGTAGCGCTACACGAGAACCAATTGCACCAAGGGCTGTCCCTACCGCTGCCCCGGTGCCTACAGTACTTGCTGAGGATGCTGAACCTATCACCGGGGAAACTGATTCCGAATGCATGGCAACAAATCCTGAGTATGGTAGCCATGTAGGACCTGTGCCAGCAAGGGTAGCCCACCATGAACGAATTCTGAGCCGTCTACCAGGTATTGTACTCGAGAAAACAAGCTTGTCAAGGTATGGTGACGTTCGCTACCTGGGACTATGAGCTGCTAGTTACAGACATGCCTACCTCCCAAAGCAAGAAGTGGAGGAGTAAAGTGTTTCTTGCAGGAGGGCACTGGAAAATCAGAAATAAGAAGTGGCATCTAACAGGTACGTACCAGGTGATCGGGGACCAGTTATACTCGTTGTCTTAGGTTGGGAAGAAACAAATAGCCTGGATATACGCTGTATGGGGTGAAGAAGAAAGAAGCTCGTATAGGTTCATCCGGTACTCCATACTAGATAGGCTAGGCATAGGGAGACTACCCGGTGAGGCCGGATTTTTTGTGTTTTTTTTTTTATACGAGAACTTCGTTATGTTTTTGAATGCTTGACGTTTGAACATGTCAACCTTGTTTGCAGTGAGAGTGCCGAAGAGGAAACCCCAAAAGCTAAGGAGGAGGACAAGATGAACGATAACAAGCTGATGGAGATGCTGATGAGCCAAGGGGAGGATGCACTGCACATTGATGTCAACCTAGCGTCGAAGGCTGCGAGTCGCTCAATAGACGAGTTTCTTCTAGAAATTGATGATGAAGGGTACGGCCATCCTGATCTTGACGCCCCTATTACCCAGAGCGTCCAACCTGCAGTAGGGGATGTGGTGATCGTAGCCGATCCCGAAAGGGGTAAGGCGCCGGTGTCAGGGTCAGTATCTTCCCGATCCACCAAGTCGGCTAGAAGCAAGGAGGCAATATTGCCAGGTGAGAAGAAGAGGCTCCATAGGCACCGCCATCGGAGCGGGGACTAGGAGGAGGTCACCTATACTGGAAGGGACGTGAAAGGAGCGGGACCTAAAAGACTGAAGAAGAGTCACCCATCAACGGAGCTGTCCCCCTCTCTTGGAATGCTCTTGCCCGCCATACTAGTAGTCCCAAAGAAACCTATCAAGTAGCTACTGAGCAAGTATGGAGTAGCTGACGAGAAGTTCGTGTGGTCGATGCTGAGTGATCTAAAGGATATAGATCTCGACCGGGTACGAGCCAAGGACAACACACCCCAGGAGAACCGGCGGATTGGGCGGCAATCAATGATGTGGATACGAGTACCCTTTCAATTTTATTTCACATTGGTTGTCCTTTTTCTTACGTACTGATAGGGTGTTACAAGCACTGTTCAATGTGTACGCCATTGATGTAAGCGAAGAAGACACCCAACTGAAGGACGAGGTCAGTAAAATCTTCGGGCACGTGAAGTATCTGCATATGGAAAAGGCAAAGCTGGAGAAGGAGGGACTTTTTGAAGAAGAAAGTAGAAGCGCTGACTCCCAAGGTAGTCGAACTAGAAGCAGTCGACAAGAGGGTCGCGGAGCTAGAACAAGAGATTGCTGGGGCGAAAATTAAGGCAGAACGCGTTCGGCGTTTGGTGAAAGAAGCTGAGGAATCTACAAAGGCGTGGAAGACAAAAGCAGAACAACTTGAAAAGCGAATTCCCATTGAGAAGCAAGAGGCTGTGGTCGAGTTCAAGGGCTCCCAAGAGCTTGTTGATATGGTAATTGCAGCCCAAGACAAAGCTATAATCACAAAGTACAGGGAGTGGGTGACGACTGGGTACCTGGATGAAGCCAAGTTCAGAAGGGGGCTCTTTGAGAAGAAGAAGAAGAAGGAACAAGAGGCCAAGAGTGTCGGGCCCAAATGAGGGGCAAGTGGCGGGAGTCTTGATGTGTAGAATTAGTGAGTGCCCCTTATGTAACCCCATTTTTGGAACACCGGCCCGAGCCAGCGATAGGGTTGTCTTTTTGAATTTTGAATGGAAATAGTTAAAAGGGATTAAAATTACTTGTGTTTGATGCCATAATGAAGCGTGTATGTTGAAATTACTCATTACTGGAATAACATAATTTAACAGTATAGCTTGGTTAGCCGGTATGTCCGGTAATAGGGCAAAACGATAATGTCAAGTAATGGTCTGAATAATCCATTTTTCCATTCAAAACAGCACTTGTGGCATATACAAAATGGGTACCCGATGGGTAGCTTGCCATAGCTGGATGATCAAAAGCTATGGTAAGATGCTCCAGGAGCTACCTGTAATAATACCTGAGGCGCTGTGCATTCCATGAATGTCTTGAGACGACTCCGTCTATGTCCCGGATGAAAAAGGTTGCGGGGCCTACTTCCTCAACGATCTCGTAAGGGCCTGTCCATGAGGGATCAAGTCCCCGGGGCTCTAGGTAGACTTGTTTCATGACCCAATCCCCCAATGTCAGTGTCTGAGACTGAACCTTGATGTCGTAATACCAGGCTATTCTTCTCTTATTTGCGAGATTATGCATGTGTGCCACATCCCTACGTTCTTCAAGCAAATTAGCATCAAGGCGTACCCCCTCTGCGTTGGTACCCGCATCGAAGTACTCGATTCTGGGACTTGGGAATTGCCTTTCTATGGGTATAACCGCCTTAGACCTGAAGGCCATGTAGAAAGGGGTTTCCCTGGTAGCCTCTGTCGTGGTGGTCCTGATAGCCCATAATACTTCCGGGAGCTTGGAAGCCCAAAGGCCTTTGGCCTCGTCCAGCTTCTTCTTGAGTATCTTTTTAATTATTTTGTTGACAGCCTCAACTTGACCGTTGGTCTGGGGGTGAGCTGGCGAAGCGTAGAGGATCCTTGTACCCATGTTCTCGGTGTAAGCCCTGAGTTTATAGTTGTCAAATTGGGCACTGTTGTCGGTGACTATGGTATCCGAGACACCAAATCTACAGTAGATTTTCTTCCATAGAAAATTCTTCACCTTTTCCGTGGTGATAGCGACTAGAGGTTCTGCCTCTACCCGCTTCGTTTGGTAGTTGACGGCCACAATGGCGTACTTGAATTGACCTATCATTATGGGTAGCTTACCGATCAGGTCTAGTCCCCATTGGTAGAAAGGCTAGGGTGCAAGGAGTGTGGAGAGAGCAATAGGCAGTGCCCTTGGGATGTTAGCATACATTTGGCACTTGTGGCAAGAGCTTGATATTGTTTGAGCTAGGGAAGACTTGGTTGGCCAGAAGTATCCAGCCCTCAATGTCTTGTGCACGAGCCGCATACGCCAGCATGTATGTCCTCCATGATCTTGTGGCCATGCTTCAGGGTCACACACTTCAGGTTGGGGAAGAAATGACCTCTTCTATATAATTTTCCATCCATGATTGTGTAGCGAGCTGACCTCAGTTGCAGTCTTCTAACCTCTACCTTTTCGTCTGGGGTCAAACCGTCAACCATATACTTTAAGATTGGGTCCATCCAAGAGGCATTGTGATCCACAGCGAACATTTCGGATACTGTTTTAGAAGTGCTAGGTTTTTCTAGTACTTCAACCTTGCTGGCCCCGTATATAGGACTTGGAGAAGTTGCCGTAATCTTGGCAAGGGTGTCAGCTTTGTCATATGAAGTGAATCGCTGAACCAATGCCTGTGCTAGGGCTTGATAAGAGGACATGTGATGTTCCTTTACCTCAAAGTTACCGCTGACCTGATTTACGATCAACTGCATCATTGAAGATATGCAGGTGCTGAAAGCCTAGTTCCTGTGCTATCTGTAGGCCTGCTATAAGTGCCTCGTACTCTGCGGCATTGTTGGATGCCTTGAATGCGAATTTAAGGGCATACTCATAGACCTGGTCCTCTGGGCTGATAAGTAGAATACCGGGGCCGCTTGTTTTTCTGTTAGATGCGCCGTCTACTTACAATCGCCACGAGGTTGGTAGGTGTGGGTGTGGGGCTGGTGGTTCATTTGTCCCCGTAGGTGGGTCCTGATGGGGGATAAATTCAGAAATTAAGTCTGCCGCTGCCTGACCTTTAATAGCGGTCCGGGGTCTATACCTAATGTCGAACTCTCCTAATTCGATAGCCCATTTGATCAATCTTCCCAATGTCTCTGGTTTCTGCAGAACATGTCTCAATGGGTGATTATTGAAAACGGTGATTAAATATGCCTTGAAGTAGTGTTTGAGCCTCCATGCAGACACTAGGAGGGCCAAGGCTGCTTTCTCAATGTCTGGGTACCGAGTTTATGCTCCAGTGTAACCTTTCCCAGCATAGTACATCGAGTACTCACAATCTGAGTCTCTCCTTATCAGAGCGGAGCTTACAGCGGTAAACGATGCCCCTAGATAAATGCAAAGCATTTCTCCGAGGACAAGTTTGGACAGTAAGGGTACAGCTGCCAGGTATGCTTTTAGGCCAAGAAAATCAACTTCGTGCTTAATAGTCGAAGCTATTACTTCGACGTGTTGGGTTTTAAGTAACTTGAAGAAATGTGTACATTTATCGGTGAGCCTCGAAATGAATCTAGATAGAGCGGCCACCATACCTGTAAGTGACTGGACCTCGTTCCAGTAAGTGGGGGACGTCATATCCAATATAGCCTGCACCTTCTCAGGGTTGGCCTCTATTCTGCTGTGGCTAATGATGTACCTAAGAAACTTTCCTACTTCAACCCCGAAGATGCACTTCTTTGGGTTAAGCCGCATACTATTACGTAATATGATGGCAAAGACAATTGATAGATTGAGTACATGGTCCTCGTCCGTTAGGCTTTTGACCAGCATATCATCCACATATACCTCCATGATATTACGGATGACATCCACAAACATGGAGTTGACAAGTCGCTAGTAAGTGCCACCTGCATTTTTTAATCCGAAAGGCATGACTTTGTAACAATATAGACCTTTGTCTGTTGTGAAAGCGGTGTGTTCCTCATCTCCGGGGTTTATCCGAATCTGATTGTACCCGCTAAAAGCGTCTATGAAGCTGAGTAATCGGTATCCACTAGTGGAGTCGATTAACTGGTCGATGTGTAGGAGGGGGAAGCTGTCCTTGGGATATGCCCGGTTGAGATTAGTGTAATCTACACACATACGCCATGATCCAGGCCTCTTCTTTGGAACCATGACCAGGTTAGCTAACCACCGGGGATACGTCACTTCCCGGACGAAATTGATGGCCATTAACTTCTTCACTTCAACTTGGATAGCCTGGTACTTATCATGTGTGAAAGCTCTACACTTCTGCCTTACTGGTGCCGAGTGAGGGACAATGCTAAGGTTGTGCATAGCTATGTCAGTTGGTATGCCAGGCATGTCCTTGTACGACCAAGCGAAGCGGATGTATTGGAGCGAAGGAGCGAGATGAGGTTCTCCCTGATGACCGGAGCCAACTTGGTACCTATCTTGACGGTTCTGTCTGGGTATTCCTTTGATAACACGACTTCCTCGATATCTTCCACGGCATCGGGCCATTCTTCATCAGAGTCCGTATCATCCCTCGGGTTGTCGTGCCTGTCAACAAGTGCGTTGGTAGCTATAACCAACATCTCTGATTTTCCTCTTCCCCGAGATACCATAAGGGAATAGCAGTACCTTGCGGCTGCCTGATCACCCCATATGGTCGCTATTCCTACTGGGGTTGGCACCTTCATCATGAGCATGTGACCAGCAATGAATGTTTTTAAGCGCAAGAGTGCCGGGCGGCCCAAGATAGCATTATAGGACGAAGTACAATCGACTACAATGAACTCTGATTTGATGGTCGAACAGTTAGGACTTTCTTCCACGGTGATTGATAAGTAATCTGATCCAAGTGGCTGGTCGATGTCACCGAAGAAGCTAATAATAAGCTCATTATCTTGTGACAGCCCGGAGTCCACAAGTACTTGAGAAGTGATGTAGTGGTCCATTTGGAGCGTGATCTGGAAGGGGTCATCGTTGGGCATCTTTAGGTTCCCTTCCTCCTCTTCTAAGAAAGTTATGGATTTCCACCCAACGTTGCCTCCCTGCTGGGGGGTTTTATGGAAGTTGAAAACCTCCAGGTGTCTTGGACTGGAGCACCATTTCCTATCCCGGGGCAGTAAATCCTTGGGATCGCCGCCATGGATGGTGAGGATTAGGTTGTATACGTCGATGGCCCTTACCTTCTTAGCGGGTAGATGTCGTTGAAGTTTGCCCTTCGGGACGAGGGACTTGATTGCGTTCTTCAGGGCCACGCAGAGATTCTTATTATGTCCAGCGTCCTCGTGGTAACTACAGAATCTGCCGGTATCCTGCTATGTGAGTTTACTTTTGGAAATTTTCGATGCGGTGGTGGTGTTGTCTTTGGATAATGTGTGCGATCATCCCGGTGGGACTGTGCCCCCATATAATCTGTGGACCTGTATGACTCCTTGTTTTTCTTACCTGCATAGTACGGTGACTGGGATGTGTCTTGTGGCCACTCGTGCTTTCTTGGCTCCTCTCTTTGTATCAGGGCTGGGGCCTGGTTAGTAGTCCTATTTTTTTTTCAGTTTGATGGTATCCCATATGTTTCGAACTCTGCCTGGGCGTGCCTGATGGCAGTGGCCATCAACGCATCGTCAGAGGGGTGATGATTGATTCCGTAAAGGAAGTCCCCAGGTCTTAGGCCCCTTCTGAATGCTAGCTCTGCCAATTCCTTGTTGAGATCTCGGCATTTGGCGGTAGCGACCTGCCACCTGTTGACGAAAGATTTCAAGGTCTTATTCTCTCCCTGCTACACCTTAAGCAGTCATGTCGGAGTGTTTGTACCGTCAGTACATAGAATAAATCGAGCAACGAATTTGTCCGCAAGGCCCTTGAAATTTCCTACGGAACCAGCCGGTAGTTCGTAGAGCCAACTCAAGGCCTCGCCAGACATTGTTTCTTGAAACATGTTGCAGTAAATCTCATCCGTGTATCCTTTGGCACTAGTCTGTGAACGGAAGGCCTGCAAATGTTGATATGGGTCCCCAATTCCCTTGTAATCAATTTTGAGCTGCTTCGTTGCGTTCGATCGTACTACACCTCGGACTTCCGGGGTGAAAGGACCTGGACGATCCTCGAAAGTGGTCATTGGTCTCCAGGCGTCCTGGTGCTCCGCAGCTTCTACTCTAGCTTGGAGGGACTGCAAAGTTGAACTCATTTGTAAGAGCAGTGCTGTGTTTGGGTCAGTTACCTCTGGTTCTGTAGGCGACCGTGGTAAAGGTGGTGGTGGCAGATGCCTTAGGCTTTCTGGTTGTAAATCTACTGGTATATGAAAGATTCCCTGTCTCGTAGCAGAGGTAGTTGGCCCCGCACTAGTCCTGGCTGTAACCGGGGCAACATTTAATTCTGTCGTTAGATGAGAAGCTCGGGCGAGGGCTTGGGTGAGTGCTTCGTTATGTTGGTGTCGTCGGTCTAGTGCCCGAGCTAGTGCGGTATTTTAGTCTTCCAACTCCTGTAACCTCTGTTTTGACAAGAGGTTAGCCTCTGTGTCGAGCATTTGTTGTTCCTGATCTATCCGAGATTGTTCCCGGAAGGCTGTGATCTCTACTCGCATGGTATCTAGCTCCAAAGCCGGTGAAGGATCAGGTCTAATAACCCGGGACCCTGCGTTTGACATTCGACACTTGGGGTCTCTGTCGATGTCATTCCGAGAGTGAATAAAATGCACGGGCGACGTTTCTGCCCTCAGCTGCCGATTCTTCCGGCTCAGTCATGATATCAAACCCCTATCTGGCGCGCCAATGTTTCTGGTGGCTTTCTCTGGGTACCTCACTCAGAATGGTATACCACTCGGGATACTAAACAAGCTCCCAAATCCTGTGCCAAGAACACAATGTTAGAGGAATAAACCACACCAGACAGTTTATACCTCTCCGATGCCTGAGTGAGATACTTAATATAATAATAATGGATAATAGTGGGTGAAGGAGTTATTATCCTTGTAAGGTAACCGCTATCTCTTAATACTGGAGATTGGGAAGCCAGTTCTTCCTCCTCTCGATGTGGGACGTAGATTGTCCTGTCTGACTGTTGTCAGCCTTGTGATGTGCCTTTAGATAGGCTATGCTAGCCCGCATCAGGGCCTCTGGTGCCCACAGTACCGTCCAAGACGGGTAACCTCATGGTGGGTTGAGAACCCGGGCCATGACATGGCTCCTGGGTATCCCTACGGGCCCCAGTTTGGTAGTGACAAACCCGATAAGTGTTCTCTAGTGTGTACAGTAAGTATAATAAGTTATACATAAAGGGTAATTCTGCAATGTGTTAACGCATGATATGCATACAATTGCCTTAAAGTGGTAAAATGAGTTCTTAAAGTGGTAGAAATAGTTTATGTATGAGAAATATTAACATACCATAGCCTTACCCATAGTTCAGAAACTTTTTCTAACTTAATTTATAGATTTTAATTTTTGTGATCATTTTTTTTATAGGTCCCTAAATAATGAATTATGATATGATTCATGGTCATTGATAGAAATATAGTAGGGTACCTACATTTAGTGATTGAAATCTGCAAATACAGACTTTCGTTTACTATATAGTATATACTAAGCGTTGTTCACTATTTTCTCTTAATTGGAATGATGATTTTGCCCCTTTTTTTTTTTTACAACTCTGCCATTCACAAAGGGAAAAGAAAAAAATAACTATTCCACTTATTGACTACTATGGACTTTTAGCTTGCCTAATGCTAGCTGTTTGATATTTTTCTTTTGTTCTTTCATTTTCCACCAACGCAATGTGTTTTTCTTTTTCAAATTCAGTGGAATTACAGGAATTTTTTGGTTCATGGCAGGGTGAGTCGAGTTTCCGCTTTTTTGGATTTGTTATGTGCATTAGTCCAATTGCTGCAACAACATTTAAATCTGTTCTTCAGGGTCTCCTACGTTCTTCTGACGAGTAAAACTCTAGCAACAAGTTTAGCTAGGCTAACTATTTTTTTAATAGACTTCAACTTATCAAATATCACTCCCACCAACCTAGGCCAATCATTTTGAACACTCTAATGTGATAAAAAATGTATGAAAAGCCGTCTCCACTTTATGTTGTACATCTTCCATAGTTTGAACTTGATGTTGTTGATGCGCTGTTTTTTCACTTTGATAAAAAATCAAGTCCTTTTTAGTTATGTATTTCATGATTGTAAATTGTTAGCAACAACAAGTTCCACGGCAAAGTACGAGAACCATTTCTAGTGTTTGCTAAGACGGGGTGTATAAAGATTTTCGCTGGGTGTATATAGAAACACTCTTTAGATAATACCTTATGTATTGTCCAAAAATAAAAAGATAGTAACTGATGATGTCCAAATAGTCATTTTGGTTAATTCTAAATTCATTGAGAAGAGACCATTGTTTACATTATAATTTAGTTTTCTTCTTTCTAAAATTTCAAAGTTGTTTTCTTAAGAAACTGTTTTCCTACCTAGTATCATTTGGTCTAGTGGCATTGTCTCCCCTTTGTAAGGGAGGTTGTGAGTTCGACCCACGAAAAGTAGCATTTGCGTTGTTTATCTGATAAAAAAAATTTGTTTTCCTTATTTATGCAATTTTATTAAAAACAATTTCTGGTTTATTTGTTTCATATTTATGTTAAGCTAAAGGACATGAGAAATGAGGATGGCTCTTCAAAAGAGTACAAAAGCCTGCAGTTTCCTTTTTAATTACTAGATATTCATATGCAATCAAAATAAATGAAAGTTTGTAGAATGGTACTAACTAATGGCATAACTGGAAGCAAAATGGATTGTAGAGGGTATAGCTTTCAGATACAGATGACTCTTTTTTTTTTTTGTGAGAAACAGAATCAGGTGATGTCATTGCATCAAGCTAGAGGGTTTCAAAAAATCACTCATAGTATAAGTTTAAGCACAATACAGATTGTCAGAGTATCCAAAAAAACTCCTAACCAAAAGACTAAAAATCTAAAGGAATTGCAAGAAAAATAAACCTCCCTAACCTTAAAAATTAGAGTATAACGGAGCTCACTGCTTATTTGAAAAAGAAAAAAAGAAAAAACCTACGCTTACACAATCTTAGATCAAAGCACTGTCTTGGAACTTTGATGCCTAAAGACTTCAAGGGCGTACAACGTAGTAACCAACACAGAACCAGCTTCAAAATAAGAAAGTATACGACAATGCCACTCCTCAACTGTCTATACTAGGCCCAATCCAAAAAGAGAAGGAAAAGATAGTGGGCTAGCCTAACTAGGCTGCACTGTTGCAACCCAGGCAGGCTGAGGCCTAAGGCACGATACCCAAGGCCCAAATCCACCATCCCTCCTCCTCAGCTAGCACCGGCCATCTAGGAAGCAGCCATCCGACAACACTCCGGTGGTCGGCCACACTCCTTCACCATCGATTTGATCTAAGGAAGGGACCCCGACCTCGACTTGGCCTCAATCAACCACGTTCAACAGCAAAAGCAGAAGCACCTTCCTTGGATTTCCCACGCAGATGCTACAGGACTCTCCTTTGCTGCAACTGACTCGAGAGAGACACTACCCACCAAACTACGCCCTCGAAACCACACCTTCAACCGCCACAGTCAAATCGGCATCAATTGGAGCCTTAAACACCTCCTCAAATTTTCGTAACTTGTCGCGCCCTGAAATTTCAAATAAAGAAATTCAAATCTGAAACGTGATAACCTAACAAGCTCAAAAAGAACACTCCAAAAAAATTTCATTTAAACTATGCAACCGAACCATTTTAGCTCACAATGTCAATACCGACTCATTCTTTAGAGTCATATATTACATTACAAGAGTTTACAAATTAAATTGACTAACAATTCAATGAGTAAACACACCCACTACACTCACTACACGACGGAAGACTAAATCAAAAGTACTTCTACATCCAAGTTACAACAACAACAAGGTCTCAGCTTCAAAGATGGTTACTCGTTACCCTGACTTGCAGAATAACCCCTACATCATGGAATAGTGCACTGGGTTGAAACAACAAACCCGGTAAGCTTTTGCAAGCCCATATCAGTAAACCCAAATAACCACAAAACACCTTTCCCAACTCAAGGACAACGAATCAACTCAATGATTATTTCAAAATCAAATCCTTTTCCTTTTAAGGAGAACACAAGTCACCACCGTGACAAACCAAATCATTTGAAATCTCAACTACAAATCCAATAAATCACTTTTCTTTCCTCTCGATAGGAAGCATTTATCACCACAATAACATGATAAAGTGTTTCTCATCTCGCTACAAGTCTCAACCACTCACAATTTAAACTAAATACAACCAGTAATCCCTGCATAGAAAATTAGTTTAGGAGATCACCAAAAAAGCACACAATTCAAAACCATAGTAATCCCTGCATATAGTTTAGTTTAGGAGATCACCAAAAAAGCACACAATTCAGAACCATAGTAATCCCTGCATATAGTTTAGTTTAGGAGATTACATTAAAATCAAACAAAAGAAATCATAGAAATCCATGCATATAGTTTAGTTTAGGAGATTATATTGAAATCAAACAATAGAAATGAAAAAGAAAAATAAATAAGGAAATCAAGCAACTCATGCTAAAGCCAAGAAATCGCCCTTTCAACTCAAGTAAAAACTCGAACCTTTTAAATACAACACCCATGTTCCTCATGGACAATAAAAGAAAGAAAGCACTCGATCGAAACTCTCTTTTAAAAATGTGTACTCATGAATCGCAAGTAACCTACATATTACCCCCTGACATACAATGACAGACAGATTAGAACTCTAACTAAATCGTAACCCGTGACCCAGCCAAAGGCAAAGTATCCGATATATTTACCTCTGTCGACACTACTGTGACACCAGATCCGCAGACCGAAAACATTTGAAAAATCACACATGACTCAAATGTTACACCCCAAAACTCAAGCACTCTTTCAACATATATAATCAACAATTACATGATATATTGTATTTCTGAAAAGATTAAATGCTCAAAACAATAACCTGAATAAAATCACGATTTAGTATGCTTACCATAATGCCACAACTCAAGTACTCTTTCAAAATAATATAATTAACAATTACATGATATATTGTATTTCCAAAAAGAGTATATGCTTAAAACAATAACCTGAATAAACTCACAATTTATTATGCTTATCATAATGTCATACCATCAAGATATATTTCACGTAAATATATATATATATATAGGGAAAACTACTAACTAGTCTCTCAAGTATGGTTTCATCCTCGTTTCAGTCCCTACCTTTCTAATTTAATCCTAAATATCCCTGAACTCGCAATTTTCAGTCCAATTGATCCGTTTCCTCCATTTCCTCCGGTTACTCGATGACGTGTTAGTTATTTCTTGCCAGCTTAGCGTCACAAAGACACGGATTGTGTAAAGTGATGAGAATGCCCCTGCTTCAGTTTCTTCCAAAATTTCCTCCAAAATGGCCAATTTAGGGATATAGAGAGGGGAGAGAACTCTGTGGGTAGTAAAGTTTGAAGCTTTGGAGATGATCATAGAGCTTTTTGAGGTGAGAAATAAGGGTCGAAGTGTGGGAGTGAAAAGGTCGAAATGGGTGTAGAAATTTTCTCTGGGAGTCCACGACCTCTGCCTCCTTCACCGTTCATCACTGCAAGACCCCTCATTCGGCAACGACACGGCAACGCACCAGTCATGTTCGATGCATGTCCTCGTCATGGTTCCTCCTATGGTCACGGATCATCCATGCATGGAGCGAGGAGAGAGAATCAAAGCCTGAAATGTTTTGGGTTTTTGGAGAAATTTCACCCTTTCCAGCGACTCCAGCCATTATCAGTGACGATTGAGGTAAGGAACCCTTCTCCTCTTCATTGCCTACACGCTAGTGCAACTTGTGCTTGGATTCAATTGAGTTTTGACGAATTATGGTTTTGGGTTATTTGGGTTATTATTGGAACCACCGTCCATGGTGGCAATTTTCTAGTTTATGAGTTCAGTTCCGACATCTGGAGGCACGAATTGATGTCTACTAGAGCTTAATTTCTTGAGAAGGTTGAAATGGTGAGTTGGGTATATTCTACCACCGCTACACCATCGCTGGTGGTGGTTGCCTTGGTTTATTCCTCCTTTTGCGTCATGAATTATAGTGGATGTTGATTATAGTTTAATCTACAGAAGTTGCGAATTGGGTGATATTGGATTTCTTCGAGTTCTTGGTGGAAAGGTCGAGAATTGGAATTGGCTCGGTCCCCTCTCTACACCCCCAAATGGGCCATTTTGGAGGAAATTTTGGAAGAAACTGAACCTAGAATTGAAGCAGGGGCATTCTCGTCACTTTACACAATCCATGTCTTAAGTGGCGTTGAGCTGGCAAGAAATAATCGACACCTCATCAAGAAACCGGAGGAAATAATGAAGGAAACGGACCAGTTGGACTGAAAATTATGAGTTCTGGGATATTTAGGATTAAATTAGAAAGACAGGGATTGAAATGAAGACGAAGCCATACTTCAGGGACTAAGCAGTAGTTTGCCCAGTCATCCACTGAGGAATGCCACTAATACCAACTATAGTCCACAATCGTAAAACTCTAGAAAATTATTTTTATAATTAAAATCTCATTTTACTTACCTATGAACCGTAGCCTATCAAGTTCATATAATTTAAAGAAAATATTTATTTCCAAAAAAATATTTCACAATTTAGTTATTAAACTGAAACGATAAAGGAAACTTTGTTTATAAATGAACCTCGTGAGATTTACTCACCTCTTAATGCCGCTGTGTCTTCTTCAGAACCGAGATAACACAATCCGTCCAAAATAACTTTGTCACGTACCTAGTCACGTTAAGGTCACATTTTAATACCACTTGCGATACAAAAGCATCTAAGTTCGAAACAAGAAAACTGAAGCCCGAATACTACATCAATCAAGATGAAGCATCCTCTGAGACAACCCAAAGTCTCAAATCGCCCAACAAAAGGATGATCCAACAGTCGGATCGTCACGGATCGAAAACTGAGGTAATCGAAACCACTAAAAACCCTAACATGCCCAAACGATCTCCAAATGCTACAAATTATATATCACAATGCTCATATTGATGAATAGATGATAACAGAGCAAGGGTCTGCTCTAACAGAGGCCGGACTAGCCGCCATGTGCCGCCGCAAGCGGTTGCTCGTAAGCCCTACTCGCCACCCCTCCGACCTCCATTTGTGGCTAATCCAACTGGAAACTATACACAATGTAAAGCACAACAAGAGGATCAAAATTTATACCTGGAGCTAAGGTCGATTCTGCCTTGATCGGCTGGGATCAAGCTCGAAACCTAGATTGGCGATTTTCGCCGTTTGAACTTCAATTCCAGATTCTGGTCAATCCACGGTGAGTCATGTTGCAAGATCAGTATAGATGTGATTAGAAGGAGGAGAGCTTCAAAACCATGTACGGTTTGAGCCCTATCGTCGCTGATAAAAGGCCAGAGCAATGCCCATGGCAAGCCTCCACCTTTCAGCCCTTGCTGCGCTGCGCATGGTGGTTGTTGAGGTGAGTAGAGGTCAGGGCCGCTAGAGGAAAGAGAGAGGAAGAGAACCCCTATGGTGGTGTGGCTGGACGGCCTCGGAATTGCCGGATCGGGCCAGGTCAGCGACAGAAGAGGGAGAAAAAACTAGGGTTTCTGGTTTTGGGAAATGAAAACTTCAAATTATGAAACAATTTTTGGATTTTGCAATTTATAGAAAATTTCACAAAATATAAAGTTTTTTTGTTGATCATAAATTTTCCATACGAACTATGATTATCGCATGCGACATGCCCACGAACTCGTATCAACACACTTTACAACTTTCATGAAGAAAGTTTTAGGAGAACTCAATGAATAAAAAGTCAACCCTTTGACCCCTAGAAAATAAAACGTTTCGAGTAATTATTCGTCCGAAACACTTTCGCTCCACCCTTAAACCACTAGCGACCAGCTCAATAATTTCCAGAAAATCATTAGAAATCAGTAACTAATTTTTGAGGTATTACATAACCACTCTGTCACACGATAAGCCTGCAATCCGCCTCTTCAAGCCATGCCGTAGTCATCTTGCCGCCGTAGCCTGGTCTATGGACCTCATGGTTGCCACTGCCAGTATGGGAACCCTAGGTTCACCTCTCGAGGTCGATCTGTAAACTACGGAGGCCTTCTTGGTAACCTAGGTAAGACTTGTACATTGATTGAAAAAAAGCGAAATATAATTATTTTCATGTGAAACTTTCTTGCAAAAAAAAATGAAATAAAAATAAATTGCTCTTGCAGAAAGTAGAAAATATAATTAATCACAAAATTCTGATAAAATTCTTTCCATTAATTGAGAAGTCACTATTTCTAATCCATAATCAATTTCAGTAAAATATATGCAATTCGCAAACGAAAGGTAACAAGAAATAATTCAGTAAAATATCTGGACGTACTGATTTGAGTTGACAATGCACCAACTGCCTTCACTGTTATGAATTACAACGTTGATTTCTCAACGTATGGTAGCAACTAGGTCTCTCTCTCTCTCTCTCCCCCCTCCCTCCCTCCCTCTCCCTCCATATCCGCTACAAATCACCACCTTCACTGGAGAAAGTTTCACAGCGACATGGCCGACTAATGCTCCAATTGCGTGGAGTACGACCTTCGGAGTCTACAGCAAGGATGTTTTGGGGTTTTGGTTGAAATTTGTTTGGGGGGGGGGGGGATTGAGTGAGAGAGAGAGTGAGACGGGCCTAATTTGCAGATTTTTTTTATTACATGTGGGCCCCATAGGAGTTAAATTGGCAAGCCACATCAGCAAGCTCCATTTAACGGCCTGGTCAGGGAATTAGATGAGAAATAATTGTGCAGAGGTGTTTTTGATGAAATCAGAAGTTTAAGGACTGAATTGTTTTTGGACCTAAAATACGAGGTAATAACCACCATGTAACCCTAGATATTTATTTATCATGATCGGAGTGTTGGGATCAACGATTCTCACTTTGTCTCTTATTTGTGATGGATTGGAAGGGTGGTATACAACTCTACAAGATAGGAGGGGCTCGGATGGTGGATTCACAATGACGGCCTACGTTGTTAGAGTTAGAGTCTTGAAGAAAACCCAAGGTTAGGATGTGGTGATTGGAAGAGGTGGAAAGTAGGGTAGGTTTGGGAAGGTGGTGGAGTTTTTGTGGTGCTTTGGTAGGCCCTTTCCTGGTCTAGTTGTTTTGGGACACGGAGTTTGAGAGAGTGAAGTGATTTATCTTATTGTTCGTGATGAGTTTGTATCATGACACTCATGATTGGTTCTCTTTTAGGTGTAAAAATCAGTTAAGAGTTGGCCACATTGGGCTCATGGATGTCATGAATAGTGATAAACAAGTAACTTTAGTTCTTCATAGAAATGTGTCTCATCGATCTTGTGTGACCATAACTGGTCATTCTAATGTATTGTAATATGTTCGATTATTAATAGAGTTTCTTATTCAAAAAAAATATTATGGAAGTGTTGTATATATTTATAATTTAGTGAAATCTTTAACACTAAATGGATGCTTCATTTTATAGTTCTTAACAGTAGATAAATTACTCCAAACTATCTTAATGACTAAAAATTCTTCTAGACACCGGCGGTGCAAGTGAACCTGTAGATCCACCAGATCTCAACTGAAGATATTCATAGGCAACCTTTCTTTTAAATAAACAAAAATGTACGTACTTGATATTTTGCAGCAAGCCATTTCTGTTAATTGGTACAAAAAATACTTATAAATGGTACTTTATACAATTCATAATTTTGTGAAACTTAACACCGGATGGACGCTTCATTTTATAGTTCTTAACAGTAGATAAATTGGTCTAAACTATTCTAATGACATTATTAGAGAAGGAGTAGCACTCCACTATTAATTTCTTTTCATTGTTACAAGGGGTAGAGTAGAGAGAGAGAGAGTAGAGGACGCGAATTAAAAAAAAAAATCTGAACAAGTCAACAAATTGGGCTAAATACTGGTTACTACCCTATAGTTTAGGTCCAAAATCAATTCAATCTCTGAACTTCTAATTTCATCAAAAACACCCCTGCATTTTCAATTTTGATCTAATAGGTCCAATTCGTTAATATTTTATTATGAGTTCAAGTTATAGTTGGATTATTTGTTAAAAAACTATTTATTTTTAATAGTAGGACTCACTCTTAAATTGACTAGAAGTGGTTTGCAGACACCACATCATAAAATATAGGCCATATATGAGCAACGTTAACAAGTTAAATAACTTAATTGTTGGAAAACTAACAAATTGGACCTATTAGATCAAAATTGAAAGTGCAAGAGTGTTTTTGATGAAATCAGAAGTTAAGGGACTGAATTGATTTTGGACCCAAACTACAGGGTAGTAATCTGTATTTAACCCAAAAAAATTTGTTACAAGGGGCAGTTTGGAATTTCGTCTAAATTGAGGGTCAAAAGTTGAAAAAGTGGTGCATTATGTCGGTCGGCTCTAACTCAGCAAGTGACATCATAAATGGAGGACAATTTGAAATTTGAACACGGGTGATAGAAATTTAAAGTGCAAGGACTATCGTGATTAAAAAAAATATAGGAACCAAACTAATATTTACCGCAAAGTTAGAGGGGATAAATTGAATTTAGTCATATTTTCCACCGGACTTCTCAATGTATGGTTTTCACGGGATGATCTTCACTTTTAACGAAATAATTCCAATATTTAAGTATTAGCATTTTTTTATTTTTGATTACTAGTTAATAAATTTTGGAAGAAAAAAAAAAATATATATATATATATATATATATGTATGTATGTATAATGGAATGGGGTGATTCTATTAAGCATTTAAGCCACAGATCCATCAATACATTAATTATCAAGGTTTGACTACACCATTGGACGCTGTATTTCATAACCGCATGCACAACAGAAAAGCTTCCCTTTTTTCACACCTTAGAATCAGAACGTTTTGGGCTCATCAAGAACTTTACAGCCAGCTAGCAGGATCCAAGTCAGCATTGCCCAGGCCAAACTCAAGATCACCAAGATTTCCAACTACTTGATTGCTGCCATCACCATGAGCACCACCCTGGCTCGTCCCCATCATCTCGAAACTCGCGTCATAAACCTTACTGCTGGAAAGTTTTTCCATACAGCTATCACTTGCTAGGTTGTTTAACCCAGCAACAAGATTAGGGTTCTGAGTGTCTTGAAGGAACTGGGAGCTAGGGGTTTGATCAAGGTGGTGTTGGGAACTGCCTTTATGGTACTGGTGAGATGGAAATTCTTGATTCAGTAAGGGTATGATGGGTTGAAACTGGGCTGTTGGTTCACTTCCACCATAGTCATAATGAGGATTGACACTTCGGTTTGCTTTAAAGGTGGGGTTTTGGTAACCATGAGGGACAGTAACTTGGAGGGAAGGGATCGCAAATTGATACTGAAGGCATGAATCAATTGCTGTTATTTGAGTTTGATCTATTGGGTGAAGTGATGGCGGGGCACTAGGGGTTGAGCTGGAGACATTGCGAGTCTTTCTTCTCTTTTGAAGCACATCATCAATTGAACTCCGCTTTAAAGTCTTCGAAGAACCTTTTATTCGAAAGGTTGTGCTAATGGCTTGGACATCAAATGGACTGATATCAAAATTGGGGAACGCTCTCCTCCCTCTCACCATTATCATTGCAATATCATAAGCTCTGGCGGCTTCCTCTTTAGCATCTGAGTAAGTAATAAAATTCAATTTAAAACAGAGCATATGACTTAAAATTATTTGTTGATCAGAATCTATTTTTATTTCAGTGAGTAAACAACATATTTTGACTACATTTGTTGCTATGAACGTAGTGAACACGGTCTCTCAATCCAGTTCGATCTTCATTAAAGATAGAATCATAACTGTGATGCAAGTATGGAATTCAAACATCAAGGGTGATAGAATTAATGTACCAGATGTTCCCATGTAAATGCTATCGATGCATATGCCTTTCCCTAATCTAGCTTGCCATTTCTTATTGTCCGCGTTGATGTTTCAAATTAAGTCTTTCGAATATGAGACCATGACTAAACCAGAGCAAAACATAACTCAGAGAGAGAGAGAGAGAGAGAGAGAGAGAGAGAGAGAGTACCTTAACACTACGCGATAATTGGATACTGTCTTAGCAAAGCCCGTCTTATTATTGAAATTTGACAAGCCTGATACATTGATTGAACAAAAACGAAATATAACCATTTGACGTAAAACTCTCCTGTAAAAAAAAGTTATATAAAAATAAAAAGAAATTAAACACTCTTGCAGAACAATACATAATAAAATTAAACACAAAATGAAAAAATATTCCGATAAAATTTATGCAATTCGCCAACTAAAAGTAACAAGAAAGAATTCAGTAAAATATGTAGACATACTAATTTGATTTGATAATGCACCAACTGCCTTCTCTGTTGTGGATTACAAAGCTGATATTCTCAAGGTAAAGAAATGGTAGCAACCAACTCTCTCTCTCTCTCTCTCTCTCTCTCTCTCTCCCTCCCTCTCCCTCCCGCCCTCCCTCCCCCAAGCACAAAAAATTCACAACTCTTAAAGCTTGAGAAAAGAGGAGAGAAGACGGTAGATATATATAAAAGTAAACCCAAAATGTATTTGAACAAAGGGACAAGCAGAGAAAACGGTTGCAGAAAAGTGAAGTAAAATTCATGTGACTTATAGCATCTCCAGGTGCTATTCACGTTTGTGTGAATAAGTTATATTAGGTGGTTTAGAGAGAGGGTGATAAATAAAGGGTGATTTTTCTAACCATATCTGCATCTGGCTATTGAATTCTACAAATCTACAATTATGTTGTTTTGGCAATATTAACACTTGGTAATCATGCAGGCCTATCAACTTTTGAATGAAACGTTGGTCAAATCTCCAGCACATCTAAGCTCTCACTCTCCAATTTTAAATTGGGTATTTCTAAATGTACCCAGTAAATTTCTAAGTATACCCAGTTATTCATTTATATTTAAAATATTTATTAAACCCAGCAAATATTCCCAAAATACCCATCCAAATAAACTGATGCTCATGCCATTTGTTCCCAAAATCAAGAAAACAAATCCTAACCTCTCCAATCAAAGTTAGATTCCACCAATTTGATGATCTTCTCCAAGCCATACCTAAGATTCGATCCACCAATTCTTCCTCAAACCGCTATGAGAGGAAAGATAAGATTACAGCTATGTGCATATAACAAATCGCGATGAAAGTACATTTAGAAAACTGAATGTTCCCTGTTGTCTAGATGAGATTAAGGCTGTGTTAATTCCCAAATTATTTCCTGCGATTTGTTCATCTTCTCCAATTTTATGTTCATATACCTAGCAAACTGAATGTATATGTGAACAAATAGCAATGAGAGGAAAGATGAAATTATGGTTGTTAGAGAAGAAAAGGATGTAACGTCCCGAACCTCAATTTATCGATTTACTAGTCATTTGGACAGTAAACGACAATTATTTTAACTTTTCACCTTGTTTCGATATTTTAGTGGCCCTAAAAGTTAACTTTTTGATCGGGTCAGAATTTGAGAAAGTTTTCTTCACAGAAGTTGGAGAGGACGTTAAACCGAGCGCGTGCATATGTGGTACCTAAAAATCGGAGTTCAAGTTATAAGTGAAAAGGTGAATTTAATGTTCATGGTAACTCTTTATATATAAGGAAACTTACCAAGGTAAGTTTCCATTTCAGAATTTACCCTGACCCTCTCTTTCTCCTCTCCCTCTTCCCCCACGTCGCCCTCCCTTCTTCTTTTTTCGATTTCTTCGCCGTCCAGCGTCCAATCTAAGTGATTCCAGTTGTCCTTGGACCGTGGGTATCAGCGATTTGGTCAGAAAACCCCGAATTTATGCAATCATTATTACTATAGCAGTTTGCTTCTCCCTTGAAATTCTCCAGTTTCCGGCTATCTGCGGTGGTGAAATTGGTTCTATTAGGAGCACCTCGAGTCATTGATCATCTTCCCTCAAGACTTCTAGCTGAAATTTCCACGTTTGGAATGTGAATTTGAAGGATTTCCAAATTGGTGGGTTTGGAGATTTCCGAGTTTGTGTTCATCGGCAAAATTGGAGCACTTCAAGGTATTTTATGACTTTGTCACAGTTGAGAAAGTTATTGCAAATGTTGAGAGGCTGTAGATGAAATTTGGTGGCCGGAGGAGGAGTTGGCCGCGTATGAACAGTGTCACGCATGAATAGTGCGACGGGTGAATAGTGCGGTGTATGAACAGTGATTTAAATTCTATGTTTTTTTTGTTCGTTAAATCACATAAATGTTGTAGAGCTTATATATGAAGTTTGGTGAAGATTAGGGAACTTTTGAATCGATTATAAATTCCTGGAAATTCAGAATTTCGGGTATTGATTTATGAGAATCCGACCGCCAGATATCTCTCGGTTCTACCTTGGAACCTTTAAATTAACGAATTGGCATTAGTGGTAGAATGTGGGTTGAATCCGAGAAGAATTGGAGAGATGATTTATGAGGATTCGATTTAGAGAATCGTATTTAATTAGAATAGTTATTCACGGAATATATTTGTGTACAGGCGATGTATCGAACTATTACTCGACGAATGAACTCGTACGCATGAACTCCTAAATAGTACTGTGAGTGGACTTTTATTTTTAAAGAATGATGCATGCATTTATTTTTCCCGAAATAATAATTTATTTATCATCTTATTATGATTCAGAAATGGATTTTGAGCCTTCGATAAGTATCTCCGATATATGGTTTTTATTTGAAATCATGTAAGATCTGATAGATTTTCGACGAATTATTTTCTGAGGTGATTTCTGAAATTTATTAATATATTTTATTCGTCGATATTGAGATTTCTGGAATATTTTTTGAAAATGAGATTTTTGATGGAATTATTTTATCGATTATTTCTGAGAATATTTTGGCTTGCGGGGCCACATCATTGGAGTATATGTATTTTCTTGAGATTTTCCAAGTATGGATGGGATTCATCCTCGTGTTTTGTTGCGAGGTTGGGGAAGCCTTACTGATTTACCGGTTTTCGTATGGATTTAACCCACCATACCTGGGTCGTATTATTTATTGCTAGCTAGCCTATTAGTACTCCTCCCTGCCTATTATGTGTTCATGGGTGAGTAGAGCAGAGCATGGGATGCTCCAAAGTGTGGGACACTCCGACCCGAGCCTGGAAGGCTCCCTTATTTGTATGGTGAGAACTTCTTCCCCATATTTGATTGATACCTTCAGCTAACGGGGCTAGCTCTATTTCTTTTGACCAGCGGGGCTGGAATGCTTTCACGAATTTTCGTGTTGCGAGAAATATGTTTTATCCACGTTGCATGCTTCAAGGTTTTTAAAAGATGAACATATGGGAAAGTATTAAAACTTTACTTTTATTCAAATTATCTTATTTATTTATTTTTGTCCACTCACTCTAACGTGTTTTAAATTACTTTCCCCTGGGCCCTTCGGTTTCAAATGCCCAGTTTGCAGGCGAATTAGTAGAGGTCGGGCGTACATGGCATTTGAGGCATAATTGTCACTACTTCCTCATTGTAGGATCCCTTGATCCTTTACTCTACTTTTTACATCCTTATGTATTAGTATTGCTCTGATAACCTTAGGGATTAGTATTGTTAAGTTGAGTTTTGTGTTTTGTGAAAGTGGAGTTGATGGTAAATGGGGAGCAGGGTGGCTCCAAGAGTATAAGATTGGTTTGCTTGAAGTGCTTTGTGTGTTTTACAGGTTGTGGGTAGTCCACTTTCGGGGGAAGTTCTGCCACATTCTTGGTAGAATTCCTTCTAAGGTGGGCCCCGCAGGGCCTCTTTGAGTTTCAGGGTGAAACCCGGGGCAGGTATTGTCAAGTTGGTATCAGAGCATTAGGTTGTCAGATTCTGTAGGCTTGTTCCTATCTTGTTACCGTATATACTTGATGTTACTCAGTACCTCACGAGTGATGGCCCGACTGCAGCGGTTCCCCATCACGTACTCTTCGGTGCTGATGTACTCATCAAGTGTGTACGGTACATGTCTAGTTGGTTTTCCTTCAGGTTCTATGCCTCCTGTACGCCGACCTCATAAGGATTCTACTACATATCAGTTTGTTTACATGTCTTACACCATTCCCTGGTAATGGTAGAGTAAGACTACTCTACAGATTTCAGTTGTGCTATAAAATATGATTCGAGAAAATGTTGTGGGTATCTCTTCCTCGATGCCAACAAGTTTGTTGGGGCATGGTTTGAGGTGCGAGATCAGAATTTGATTTTGTGCTTGATTGTTAGAGATGAGCGTCCATTGTTTTGGGCTGTCTCTGAGTATTATAATTGATATAAAATCAGGATTGTTGTTGGAATTGAAATTAGTAATAATGATGGTTATGACTTTGAACCGAGTTTGGGGATTGTGTTTCATGATACGGTCGGTCTTGTAAGCAGCATGTGGAACATTACTAGAATTCGATGGAGATTCTTTGTGAATCTTAGTGTTGGAAACTATTTGTAAAGGAATCCAGATTGCAATGTTCTCCACTGGGCACCTTAAGTCGGCCGCAAGTACGTACGCATCACTCTTCGTTAGGCAATAGAGAAATTTAAATAAATATTCTGGGTTGTTATGGCTAGAGGTTGTGTTTTCAAGTGACTTTGGTCACTGATGATGGCAAGTGAGAAGTGATGACAGTAATTGAGAGATATAAATAGGATGAGATTTTTAGAAATTGTCATTTTGAGTCGTACCCTAACCAGGGTGTATGGGTATAGTTTTGCTCGGAATAAAAGAATTGATTTCAGATACCACAACTTATAGTTTTGTCATTCTGAGTCTTGGATGGTAACGAGTGAGGAGATGAACAAGAGTGGGCTTTTGAAATTGATATGTGCTTGAAGTTCGAGGAATCGGAAGAATGCTTAGGGTTTTATAATAGAGTTACGACTTTGGTTGGTAAATAATTGGGAGAGTTGGAATCAACTCTTCGTATGTGATATTATGCAAATGCATGTCCTTGGTTATCCACTTTTGAGTGAAACAGTTACACATAAGATTGGGGAATAGCGGTAATGACATTGTGGGGTGTTCATAGAAGTTCGAACGGAATTGCTATGTGATACGGAATCTGATTCGAGTTCTGAATCATGGAGCCTTGAAGGTTGAATTATGGTAGGTTCTTGGAAGAGGTTTTGCCTAACAGATGGTTTATGTATGATATTAGAAGTTTGTGGAATAACTTTAAGGAAATAAGTTTCCAGTTGACTCCAGAAATATATCTAATTACAGTTTGACCAGAATTCTTGTTATACATTTGGGTAAGACGTAATGCGGTTGACTTCACATTGATGTATTTCTACAGTGATTAATTTGAGGAAGTTGGACCATTATGTGGTGGACCATGTGCGGATCCAGATATTGCTTAGTGTGATACAAGATGTCAAACAGATGTCTGTTTTATATTCAGAATTGTCGAGGAAAAGTCTGGTGAATTGTGTTAGCTATCTTAGGGAATTGGTTATTGCTTGAATTGAATATATGTAATGGATTCCTTTGGAGGAATTAAGCGATTTTTGCCACCCTGGTGACCCTTAATTGAAAATGTATAGGAAGTTGTTGGTACGAGTGATATCCGGTCACCACTTGTCTAAAGGTAAGATAACTTGCAGAGGAAGTAGGAAGTGAGTTGGAAGTAATTGATTGGGCTTATGTTCTATTAAGGTTTCAACAGACATTTAAGTGTTAATTGTTGAGCTACTATGGTTGAGTTGTGTTATTGGATTATTTCTTAGTGAGAAGAGATTTGGAAAGGTTTTTGGTGCAATTTTGGTTAGCACAAGAAAGTCTTAGGCATCCTTGTTGTAGCTGAAATCTTATAAGTTAAGTGTCGATTGAGGAGCGGAATTGTGGCTATCTTATCATCTTTTTGGTAAGGACAGTGATCGTTTATCAGTATTGGCCTTAAGTTAAATAAGAAGACTTGGCTATATTCTAGTACTTGCAAGTTCAACGTTGTTTGACATGACTGATTTCTAGTGATTTTTGTAACGTCGACTAATACACTTATGTGATACCTTATTTTCCTGTCTTGGGAAGTAGATTTTCATTTCTGTGATATACAAAGTGTTATTTGTTTAAGTAATTGACTTTGAGTTTTTCTATTTGGGCACATATTTGACATTCTTTCCAGGCTGTTTAGGGCAAAAAGAGTTTTTGCAATTTTTCCTTATCAATGGCTAAGACTTATTGGTAATGCTTAAGGGCATATCTATTTTTCTTTTTAGGACTGGTGAGTCAACAGGGGATGCTGTGAATTTTGTTGGGATTGCTGTCACTGGCCAGACTCCAGCTGGAGGATTTGGTACATACGGGATTTAGAACATATCCTTGAAATCGTACTTGTAGTAGAACTGTCATGAAGTGACGTCGGACAGTTGGTTGGAGATCTTCTGCATGGGGCTAGTGAAACAGTATAAGAGAGTTTTCCTAGCTAACTAAGGAAGCTATTTTATTTGAGTTTGATCAGAATTCCAGTCAAGTATCTAATAATACAGATAGTGGTGTTTTCGGTGGTGAGAATTACATTGGTATATGAAATAGATTTATCATTTGTGGCATTAGAGGCCTGCGAAAACAATATGGATTCAACCAGATTTTTTATTTATGACTATTAAGGAAGTGTAGCCTTAACTAAGAAGAGCTTTGGTGTGATGCATCTCCTCCTGGAATTGAGTATTTGGACTGGAGTAGAGCGAGTAGTTACGATTCTTGCTTTGCACTGGGTTTCGAATGACTTGGTACTTATTGTGTACCGTTAAGTAAACATTAACTTGTGAGGAATTTTAGCAGTTTTGATTGGGACATTGGTAATTAGTAGATTCCCTGAGACACAGTCGATTTAGAAGAGTTTCCCACCACATTATAATTATAGGAATTTTCGAGGGACAACGCTATTTTGCCAGTTTGAGAAACTATAAATATGGCTAGCGGGATAACTATTAAATGAGTTTTCTTGTGACTGGGAATGTCATTTCAAGGCGTGATCAATGTTCCAATCAGTTATCTAAGTAGCAAAGAGGAAGTGTAGTGGTTCCATAACCTACCTAATTAAGAACGTATGGGTTTCTCCGAGGCTACCCTTTGTTATGCTTGACAATTGTGCGACCTTTACGTGAACGACATTCGATCATAAATTTATATAAAAACAAATGGAAGGAAGTGTTGTTTTGTGGTAGCTACGGAAATTACTTGTTTTGGACTTGTTGGGTTTTTGTGACCATGTTTGATGTCTTAATCATCTTGGCTTCCCATTAACACCTGTGTAAATTGAAAATGTATTGTGTGTGGGGTCAATGCCTTATAACAATGTTGTTGGTGAACGGTACGGTTCTACACCATATGAGTTATATGCAAAGATTATGAATACGTCTATTCCAATCAAATGGCTTGTGATGTCAATATCTTGTGTCACCTGAGCTATAAGCATGTTGTGATTTGCTTGAGTAGTTGGGATTGTCAGAGACTATATGGATTGTTAAAGTAATGACTTGAGGTTGTAAAATGAAGCTTAAACTAAGGAAGAGACAAGTATCGAGATACAGGCAACATCGAATGAGGATTGTACCTTTTAAGGGTTGATATTCTTGTCCAAATCGGTCAACTCTTGGGATCAGTTTTGGAACTAATTTCTTCATGTTTTGAGCTGACTGGCACACCTTTTCAATGCCTTACCATCCCCACTGTTGTATGTTTGGTGTGCAGATTATTTTGCTATCTTTCTTCGTAAATGTGTACTTCAGTATGGTGTGTACTTTTCTGCAGTATGAAATTTCGAAGATGAAATTTTATAAGGAGGGGAGATTGTAACGTCCCGAACCTCAATTTATCGGTTTACTAGTCATTTGGACGGTAAATGATAATTATTTTAACTTTTCACCTTGTTTCGATATTTTAGTGGCCCTAAAAGTTAACTTTTTGATCGGGTCAGAATTGGAGAAAGTTTTCTTCACGGCAGTTGTAGAGGACATTAAACCGAGCGCGTGCATATGTGGTACATAAAAATCGGAGTTCGTATATGAAAGTTATAAGTGAAAACGTGAATTTACTGTTTATGATAACTCTTTATATTAGGGGTCATCATGGGCCGGGCTAGGGCCGGCCCTTCTCTAAATTTTAGGGCTTAGGATCGGGTAGGGTCGGGCCGGATAGGGTCGGGTAGGGTCGGGCCGGGACTTAAATATGCTAACCCTTACCCGCCTGAAAAGCCCGATCTGTTAGGGCCGAAAGGGCCGGGTCGGGCCGGCCCTCAAATAGGGCCGAAAATGGCCTTATTTTGTTTAACAAAAAAAAAATTATTTTTTTCTTCTCAAAATATGGCTTAATGGTATATATTGGTGATAAAAGACTCATTGTTTTTTATTGAACATATTTTATATTCATATAATACTTGTAACTTATAACATTTATTAATATTACTTAAGGTGGTTATATTCAATTAACTATCTATATAAATCTCCCAATATTAATTGTTGTGTAACAAAGAAAATATAAATTAAAGAAAACAAAACTTATGAAATCAATTACAAAGAAAGAGATAAATTGCATATTATAGAAAAAAGAGAAACGTAATTAAAAAATAGAAAAAATAAAAAAAATTATGTTTTATTCGGGCGGGCCAAAAATTTCAAAATGGAAATTGATCAATCTGACAATGCTCATGGAGGGTAACAAGCCTAATAAACTAGTTATACTACATTACAAGGCATATAAGGATTATGTGTGATCCAAAAATTTTGAAATGAAAATCGACCAATCTGAAAATTCTCATATGTTTATACAACATTGATAGGTATTGTGTAAAGAAATTAGGCCGATCTGCCGTGAATAAGGCGTGCAACGTAGCGGTCAACGCTTTGCACAAGCAAACTTCCCTAAGGGGAGCGGCACCATGCGCGGACAAACGTTGCGGAATTTTGACATCCGTAAGTAGACCCCCTACCCATGAGAGTGTGGGAGCTTAAAGATCGAAAAAAGTGAATTGCCATGGACCGGTTAAGAGCATATTTGTTTTATGTTCTATTTAGGGTATTGAGTTGACCGGGTAGATCGAGGTCCAACCGAAGGCAGAAATTGCTGAAATTTCTACCACTAACATATATTCATATGAAAACAACATCCAGCGGTTCATTTTAAAAAATTCCATTTCGTCCCCCATTTTGCTCATGGAGGGTAACAAGCCTAATAAACTAGTTATACTACATTACAAGACACATAAGGATTATGTGCGATTCAAAAATTTTGAAATGAAAATCGACCAATCTGAAAATTCTCATATGTTTATACAACATTGATAGGTATTGTGTAAAGAAATTAGGCCGATCTGCCGTGAATAAGCCGTGCAACATAGCGGTCAACGCTTTGCACAAGCAAACTTCCCTAAGGGGAGCGGCGCCATGCGCGGACAAACGTTGCGGAATTTTGACATCCGTAAGTAGACCCCCTACCCATGAGAGTGTGGGAGCTGAAAGATAAAAAAAAGTGAATTGCCAAGGACCGGTTGAGAGCATATTTGTTTTATGTTCTATTTAGGGTATTGAGTTGACCGGGTAGATCGAGATCCAACCGAAGGCGGAAATTGCTGAAATTTCTACCACTAACATATATTCATATGAAAACAACATCCAGCGGTTCATTTCAAAAAATTCCATTTCGTCCCCCATTTTGCTCATGGAGGGTAACCTCAATCATTTAAATGCAATGTATAAGTTATACAACTTTAGAAGGCAAATTGGTATAGACAAACATATTTGTAATTAAATTTGAAATTTTTATCTTATATCTACGCACATCCATTGATGAAATATTTAAAAATGTGATGTAAAAAAATTAGCACGTTTTGCGGTTGTTACGCCATCGGTCAACCAAGAAAACATACAAGTGAATATGGTTGACCAATCCGATCGGGTTCAAAACTATGGTGAAATTGACTAAATGTTTAACCACACGCATAATTTATTGTAATAATCACATCCAATGGTTGGTTTTCTCATTTTCTTTGAATTGATAGAGGTTGCTCTTTGGAGTGTATGATATATAAATATAGATTTAGAAAAAAATTAGTGTCCATTCTCTTTGGAGTGTATGATATAAAAATTAGATTTACATAAATTAATTGGGTTCAAATGTTCAACCTAATACCCATTCTATAAAATAACATATTTCTTATTTCTTTTTATGTAAATATGTAATATAGAAAAATAATAAAAATAAAATATAAATTTTAGGGCCGGGCAGGGCCGGGCCAGGCTTGTCCCTTTCGGGCTCAATCGGGTCGGGCCGTAGGGTAGGGCCGGGTTTCATTTGCATGACCCTTACCCTACCCTATTTGAGAAAGGGTCGGGCCGGCCCCCCCTAATGGAAGGGCCTGGCAGGCCGGGCTTAGGGCAGGCTTAGGGCCCAAGGGCCATATGATGATGCCTACTTTATATATAAGGAAACTTATCGAGGTAAGTTTCCATTTCAGAACTTACCCTGACCCTCTCTTTCTCCTCTCCCTCTTCCCCCACGTCGCCCTCCCTTCTTCTTTTTCCGATTTCTTCGCCGTCCGGCGTCCGATCGACGTGATTCCAGTTTTTCTTAGACCATCTCTTCCTCCTCTACACGGTGGTACCAGTGGGTATCGGTGATTTGGCCGGAAAACCCTGATTTATGCAATCATTGTTACTGTAGCCGTTTGCTTCTATGGCGAAATTCTCCAGTTTCCGACTATCTGCGGTGGTGAAATTGGTTCTATTAGGAGCGCCTCGAGTCACTGATCATCTTCCCTCAAGAATTCTAGCTGAAATTTTCACATTTGGAAGGTGAATTTGAAGGATTTCCAAATTTGTGGGTTTGGGGATTTCCGGGTTTGTGTTCATCGGCAAAATTGGAGCACTTCAAGGTATTTTCTGATTTTGTCACAGTTGAGAAAGTTATTGGAAATGTTGAGATGATGCTGTGGATGAAATTTGGTGACCGGAGGAGGAGTTGGCCGCCGTATGAACAGTGTCACGCATGAATAGTGCGACGGGTGAATAGTGCGGTTATGAACAGTGATTTAAATTCTATGTTTTTTTTGTTAGTTAAATCACATAAATGTTGTAGAGCTTATATATGAAGTTTGGTGAAGATTAGGGAAGTTTTAAATCGATTATAAATTCCTGGAAATTCTGAATTTCGGGTATTGATTTATGAGATTCCAACCGCCGGATATGTCACGCCTCGAATTTTAGAATAACAATTCAAAATCCGAAACATGAAAATACTACAACTCAAAATAATCATCCTGAAAATTTCTTTTCTTAACATACTCACCACACGAAATAAAATCAAACCGAATTTAGTCTCGGTTAATTATTACAACTCAAATCCAAAATGTAATGTAAAGCTCTAAATGAGCATACACACCTCACAACTAAATAAATAACAAAACTGCTGTAACACCTAAGCAGCTCGGTCACCTCCCTGGTTATCCTGACCTGCAGGAATATCCGCTACACCATTGAATAGTGTACCGGGATTGCAACAACACAAAACCCGGTAAGCTTATGAAAGCTTGTATGAGTAAAAGAAAGAACTGTTACTTAATTAAATCTCATTTATCCCCACACACAGCAACACTCAATAATTTCCACATATGCAAGTACTAACAATCTCAATCAACACCAATTCAAAATATCAAGACAATCCAACTCACCACTTCCATCACAACTCTCATCATCGTATTTATAAAAATACGGTACTTAACAGACTAGAGCTCTAACTGAATCGTAGCCCGTCACCTGGCCTAGGTTATAGCATCCGACATATTTATCAATTATTGTATTTCATCAATATGTATACCTATATACATATTTAGAACGTCTAATAATTCCACATACTCAACCAATTGTATCCCATCATCCACCCAGGATTAGAGCGTCAGATTACCCCACACCGGTCATTACGTCGACCTTAAACCTATAATTGAGCACAACATATAATATTACATACTGAAATCAACTCAACCAAGATACACCATATTATTATGGAATTACACAATTGAAATACAATCAATTTATCAATTCTACTCAATCATATCATCACACAACAATCCACTCATCAATATATATTTTCCACGTAAATATATATATATACGTAATCATCCACTCAGGAATGACCACTAATACCATCTATAGTTCACACAAGAAAATCATGAAATTCATTTGTATAGTTAAAATTCATTTTACTTACCTATGGACCGTGGTGATTCAAGTCCATGAAATTTTAAAACAAAAATTTAATCCGCAAATATTTTTCACACAATTACCATAAATAAATAAATTTAAAACATTCGATTCGTAATATGAACCACGTGAGTTTTACTCACCTCGAAACTTCCGCTGCGTCTTCAATATAATTATAATTATAATTACGCCGAATAGCCCACTCAAATAAAATCCGTCAATCACCTAATCAATGTGATTCGAATTTAGCCAACAATTTCAACACATAATTTAACTACCATTTAACGGCCGGATTCTAATTTACATTAAAATCCGTCGAGCGGTTTCTCACGAATCGCTCCCCTAATTACCGTTTTGCACATATACGAAGATCCAACGGTCGAATCTTCGCCCATGACCACACAAAGCCTCTCAGACAGTCATATGATCATCATAACAAATTTACAAGTTCATCCGATTGTCATAATTTCACAGATAAAAAATCTAACGATCTAAATCGATCGAAATCACAAAATTCATAACTAATTCATACGATATCCGAAAAATGCGTATAATACGCCAAAATGATCGTATCAAAACATAGAATCATAAAATGGACAGAAACCAAATTTTAGACCTCCGGAGGTGGCCGGAAAAGGCCGCCGAAGTTAGGGATAGAGCCGCCACCGACCACCGCCAATGGTGTCGGAGCTGAGCTTGTCCCCTTCGTTTCATCATTCTGAGAAACTTTCATAACTAGCACAAGACCTAAAAATGACGGGAAGGGATCGAAATTACCTATTTACAGTCGGCGGCCGGAAAAAATGCAGAAACCGGCGAGCTTGAAAACAGACGTGAAAACTGCAACCTCAGGCCCCGATCCCTTCTGGAAACTTGTTCAGAACTTCCTTGTGAACTCAACAAGCCAAGAATCACAAGAAACGATCGTGTATAGCTTGAGATATCTTGATCGAAAGTTTCGGTATTTCGATCCGTTCGGGTCGAGCTCCGACGAACGTGAAAACGTTCGACCCAGTTCCGGTCCTTCTTGATGCTTGTAGAGGAAGTTAAGGCGAGCTCAATGAGCCAAGAATCAAGTGAAATGGTGGTGTGTAGCTCGAGATATCAAGCTCGAACCGAAAATGGTGGTTTTCGGTTCGGGCCCTGCCGCCGCCGTTACAGGCCGCGCCGCCTTGTAAAACTGCCTCTGGGAGCTAGAGCAGCTCGAGACGAACGCCTGGGACTTGGTTTGGGGTCGAGAGGTGGTCTGTGGAGGGAGAACAATTAAGGAGAACTTTGTTCTCTATTTCGGTCGAGAGAGACGGATGCGAGAGCTGAGAGAGAGAAAGCTCAGTTTTTGTCCAGAAAAGAAAGAAGAAGAGAAAGAGAGGCCGGTGGGAAATTAGGGTTTCCCAAAAAAAAATTTCTATATATACATGTTTCGGAAAACTTCGTAATTTGATAACTAATTCAGAAAAAATCCGATCTTCGTGTTCCGCACGTGTACGGACTCGTATCGACGAGCTCTACAACTTTCATGAAGGAAGTTTCTCCAAATTTCGTACGTAGAAAAAGTCGATTTCTCAATCCGAGTATTTCGAGCTTTTCGTTAAAAATAATTGTTTCGAAACTTCGATTAATGTAAAAGTGAATTATTATCGAACAATAATCGTTAAATCGTATAATAATCACTCAACACAATTACTCGAATTTAAAATGAAAATTGCGGGTATTACAGGATATCTCTCGGTTCTACCTTGGAACCTTTAAATTAACGAATTGGCGTTAGTGGTAGAATGTGGGTTGAATCCGAGAAGAATTGGAGAGATGATTTATGAGGATTCGATTTTAAGAATCGTATTTAATTAAAATAGTTATTCACGGAATATATTTATGTACAGGGCGATGTATCGAACTATTGCTCGATGAAGGAACTCGTACGCGTGAACACCTGAATAGTACTGTAACTGGACTTTTATTTTTAAAGAATGATGTATACATTTATTTTTCCCGAAATAATAATTTATTTATCATCTTATTATCGAGCATAATATTTTGCCTTAGATTATAATTTTGGCATTGTTTTTCCATATGAATTTCGGATACGAATCTATTATGCTTGGATTTGAATTTATGATTTTGGGGAATATGATTAAATTTTCGGAGATTAATTGTGATTTATTTTCAATTATGATTCAGAAATGGATTTTGAGCCTTCGATAAGTATCTCCGATATATGGTTTTTATTTGAAATCATGTAAGACCTGATAGATTTTCGACGAATTATTTTCCGAGGTGATTTCTGAAATTTATTAATATATTTTATTTGTCGATATTGAGATTTCTGGAATATTTTTCGAAAATGGGATTTTTGATGGAATTATTTTATCGATTATTTCTCGCCTATTGGTTTATGAATTTGAGAATATTTTGGCGTGCGGGGCCACATCATTGGAGTATATCTATTTTCTTGAGATTTTCCGAGTATGGATGGAATTCATACTAGTGTTTTGTTGCGAGGTTGGGGAAGCCTTACTGATTTACCGGTTTTCTTATGGATTTGACCCACCATACCTGGGTCGTATTATTTATTGCTAGCTAGCCTATTAGTACTCCTCTCTGCCTACTATGTGTTTGTGGGTGAGTAAAGCAGAGCATGGGATGCTCCAGAGTGTGGCACACTCCGACCCGAGCCTGGAAGGCTCCCTTATTTGTATGGTGAGAACTTCTTCCCCATATTTGATTGATACCTTCAGCTAGCGGGCCTAGCTGGATTTCTTTTACCCAGCGGGGCTGGAATGTTTTCACGAATTTTCGTGTTGCGAGAAATATGTTTTATCCACATTGCATGCTTCAAAGTTTTTAAAAGATGAACATATGGGAAAGTATTAAAACTTTACTTTTATTCGAATTATCTTATTTATTTATTTTTGTCCACTCACTCTAACGTGTTTTAAATTATTTTCCCCTGGGCCCTTCGGTTTCAAATGCCCAGTTTGCAGGCGAATTAGTGGAGGTCGGGCGTACATGGCATTTGAGGCATAATTGTCACTACTTCCGCATTGTAGGATCCCTTGATCCTTTACTCTACTTTTTACATCCTAATGTATTAGAATTGCTCTGATAACCTTAGGGATTAGTATTGTTAAGTTGAGTTTTGTGTTTTGTGAAAGTGGAGTTGATGGTAAATGGGGAGCAGGGTGGCTCTAAGAGTATAAGGTTGGTTTGCTTGAAGTGTTTTGTGCGTTTTACAGTTTGTGGGTAGTCCACTTTCGGGAGAAGTTCTGCCAAATTCTTGGTAGAATTCCTTCTAAGATGGGCCTCGCAGGGCCTCTTTGAGTTTTAGGGTGAAACCCGGGGTGGGTCATGTCAAAGGAAGAGTAGGGACTCGTGATGATGGGGTAGACACCCAGATCCAACCACTGCAGCAGCCAAACGGCTTCTGCTAGTTCTAGTTCATACCCATAATCATGATTATCTGTGAGCTCCATCAAATTCTTATATATATATATATATATATATATATATATATATATATATATATTCTGAAAATCTATATATATATATATATATATTCTGAAAAATCTTCTTCATTTCAAGATATTAGAGTTCAAAGTCTCTATCCTTGTTGAATAAGATCATACAATTATATATATATATATATATATATATATATATATATTCTGAAAAATCTTCTTCATTTCAAGAGATTAGAATTCAAAGTCTCTATCCTTGTTGAACAAGATCATACAATTTTAAAACAATACTAGTATCACCAATTGAGTAGAGGGAATAGGTAAACCTAAACAATTTTTCTTTTTTCCCGTCCCACAGAGTTCCATTGATGAAGAATGCTGGAAATCATGAGATTGTTTTTGCTAGGTGCATGGTTTTGTTAAAGATGGAGGGTACCCTGGGAAACTTGTTGAATTTAATTAGATTTTTAAAAATAATTTTTAAATATAAATAATTTGCTAGGTTTACTAAGTGATTTTCTGGGTACATTTAGAAAGACCCTTTCAAATTTGGTTACAAGTCGGCTTTTAATGATTTCAGATTTTTGTTGAATGTAGACATGTAAATTGACCAGGTTTAAAGCGGATCGACCTAAGTCTGACTCCATTTAGTAACAAAATTCAAGCCGACTCGATCCGATAAATTGGCGGAGCGTTAATAGCTTAATCCAAATCCATATATGACGGATTAATGGATACATGGTCCACTAATGCGAGCCGTTTATTATAATGAATATTCTTAAATTTTAAATAAAATATTAACTTTTTTTTTATGATACTTTATAAAACTTCAATAAGACATTAGAACAAAATAAAGAGTATCATCGAATGTTGAATTATATAACTAAAATACTCCTTCGGACAATACACTACATTAAGCAAATATTGTCTTTATAAAAAAACTAAATAATTATGAAGACGAACAAGATCATAAATGGATCGGATAAACTTAAATCTGTAATTGATCTGTTAAATAAATGGATTAACAGATCCAGCCTGATCAACGGGTCAAATTTTCATTCCAAATTTGTCCAATAATCATGGATCTGGACCGGATTTGGATCAATCTGATCCATTGACAGGCTTAGTTGAATGACAAAGCTAAACTAGTATGTCACTAATGAGGATTATATCTTTTGAATTAAGATTTGAAAAAGCCACTTACCAAATAATATATATATTTGAATTTGGTTGATCCATATATTCCACCTGGATGTATACTATAATAAAGAGAATTGACTACGCAAAATTGAAACACAATTATTATCAAAAGGACTAAATATTGATTACTATCCTGTGGTCTAGGTATAAAATCAATTCAGTCCATGAACTTCTAATTTAATCAAAAACACGCCAGCACTTTCAATTTTGATCTAATAGATCCATTCCATTAGTCTTCCGCTAAGTGAGTTCGTTAACTCGCTGACGTCACTCATGTGATATTGAGGTGACGTGCGTAGTCAGATTAGGAGTGGGTTCCAGTATTAAAAATCTACAAATAAAATATTTTTTAACAAATAACCTAACCATAACCTGAACTGACAATCTCTTACATACAAATCACACAACAAACCACCACACTGACCCCATAATGGTACAAATTTTACTCAAATTTTATATTTATACTATATTTCTTATAATATCAAATAAAAATATTTACTTATGATATTCGGTTAACCTGAGTTTTTATATTATATATTATATCCCTTTAATAGACACAAGTACTTCAAAAATTTCATAATTAAGTTTTTATTATGCTTTGTTTCTAAGTACTTTGATGAAGATAAATGAATACTTGAGTTTTAGTTGAGCCGAAAACAAACAAAGTTAATGAATATTTTTTATCTATTGCTAAGAAATTAAATATTTTCCTTTAAAAAAAAATATTTTATATCTCTTTTTGATCTGGAAATATTTTATTTGTCATAAAATAAAAGATGGTTAATGAACTTTTGTTTGAAATTTTAAGAGATATAGCTTGACGAAGAGAAAATTCAAGGGACATGGTATAAATTTAAAAACTGAGGATAATTTATAAGAATGTAAGGTTAGTGGTTTGATGTGCGAGTTGTACTCCATAGGTCATGGGTTCGAGTAATGGTTGGGTCATTTGTTAGAAAACATTATTTTTGATAGATTTCTAATAGCATGACCCACTCTTTCAATCACAAGATGACATGTCATCAACGAAGAGCTCACTAAGCCCATGTAAACTCCTAAGCTGACTAGGCATGCCACCTTATCATCATGTCATAAAACATGGGCCCCACATGAGCCACGTCAGCAAGTTAACGGACTCATTTAATAGAAGATTAACATATTTGACCTATTATAGCAAAATTGAAAGTACATGGGTGTTTTTGATGAAAATAGAAGTTCATGGATTGAATTAATTTTGGACCTAAACCACAGGGTAGTAACCAGTATTTAGCCCTTATCAAAATTTAAATTAACAAGAGTTCAAAGTGTAGTTAAACTACTCTTTAATTAGAGAAAATTTCGTGGCCAACCTTATCTTTAGGCAATCACTCATTGGACACTTTGGTCAGTCTAGTTGACATCCTCTTGGATTTTGTTATAGTGATTGAGGAGGTAGTGTTGATGATTCGAAGAGTACTTCTAGCTATACTTTCACTCAGAATATGTGTCTTCTGTTAGTAATCCACGAAGTAAAACATAGTTGCTTTGTCTACAGTTGAAGCTGAATAAGTCTCAGCATCCTTGGCAACCCCTCAAGCAATATGGCTGAGAAGTATCATGAAAGATGTTAGTGTAAAGAAAGGAGAGCCTACTCCAACACTTTGTGAAAACAAGTTGTAATTGTGATGGCTAAGAATTTGGTGTTTCAAAACTGAACCAAGCACATAGCTCGTGAGCATCACTTCATTAGAGATGATGTTGAAGACAATAAAATTGATGTGCTATATTGTGGGACTGAAGATCAAGTAGCTGAAATTTTTACCAAGGCCAAAAGACATGTTCCAATATATCAAAAGACTACTAGGAGTCAAGAAACAAAGCATTCAGAGGGAGTGTTAAAGTTAATGCTTTGTTACTTTCTTTAACTGTATGCTAGTTAATTTTAACTCAGGGTAAATAAGTTTTTGTCAAACTTTTAAGTCTTCCTTGACTTTGTGTCTCAAGTGAATGTCTAACGGGGCAACCACAATATTCTGATATAGGGTCTGATATAAAGGATCAGATCCATCTTTCGTATCTAATGAACAACTTATGAGAAAAATAGGTTTTGAGCTACAAAGAGAGCTATAGACGGTTCATCAAATCATCTTCTTGTATCTTTGTGATTATACCAATAACTCTACATCAATTATATATTGGTCTATGTGTGATTGAGTGCAGAAAATGAAGTTCATTAAATTGATCTAAGAAGCTGATCAAGGCAACGGGCCTCAATGTTCTCAGGAGTAGTTGCATAACAAGGCAACAAGCTTGGATCAAAGAAGGTGAGTCATAGCCCAACCCCAATACTCAAAGGCATCATTTTGACTTTTCTTATGGTTTAGGTTTTTCTTTATTTTTTCTTTCTTTCTTTCTTTCTTTTTTTTTAATTTTTTTTTTTAAGGGTATAAGTTCATACTCATTTGAGCTACTGAGCTAGGGTTTTGAAATCATGGTCATGTCATTGTGCTGGCCATTTTTTATAGCATTATTTTTGGGAACTATGTACTCTATTTTGGTGCTTTCTAGTTATCAGCATGATGCAGAATTCCTTTAGCACTTGGTCTAATTGTTTTGGGACAAAGTGTTTGAGAGGTCGAAGTGGTTTATCTTATTGTTGGCGATGAGTTTGTATCATTAGACTGATGATTGGTTCTCTTTCAATGTATCCTGTGGTTTTAAGCGTAAAGTTCGGTTAAGGGTTAGCCCCATTCGGTTCATGGATGTCATGAATAGTGACAAACCCATATATAACTATAGTTCTTCATAATTATATGTCTCATCGATCGTGTTGTGACCATAACATGTCCTTCATATGTATTGTAATATGTTGGGTTATTGATAGAGTTTCTTATAAATAAATAAAAAATATTATAGAAGGTATTTTATATATTTATAATTTAGTGAAACCTTTAATACCAAATAGACGCTTCACTTTATAGTTCTTAACAATAGATAAATTGGTCCAAACTGTTCTAATGCCAGAAATTTTTTTTTATGCACCGGCAGTAAAAGTAAACCATCATATCTAATAGATCTCAATCGTTGATATTTATAGACAACCTTTCTTTTAAATAAAAAGAAAAATGTACTTGACGTTATCTAGCATGCCATTTCTGTTGGTGCAAGTGCAAGTTATTGCACTAAATACTCTCTCAGTACCACTACATTTTTAATTTCTTTCCATTTTTTTTGTTTTCACCTTAAAGGGATTGATCATCACTTTTAGCGAAATAATTCCAATTAGATATTAGGATTTATATTTTTGATTACTAATTTAAAACTTTTGAACAATATATAAAATGGAACTCGGGGTGACTCAATTAAGCCACAGATCCATCAAATTATCAAGGTTTGACTACATTGCCAAACAAACATGCACAATACAATCCTTCCATTGTTTTAGACCTCAGAATCATAACGTCGTGACTTATCAAGAACATATCCACATAGCTAGAAAGATCCAAGTCAGAATTGCCTAACACAAATACTTGATTACCAAGATTTCCAACTACTTGATTGCTACCATCACCATGAGCACTACTCTCGTTAGTGCCTATCATCTAGAAACAAGCCTCTAGAACTTGACTGCTAGAAAATTCTTTCATACAACCATCACTTGCAAGGTTTTTCAACTTAGCAACAAAATTAGGGTTCTGAATGTCTCGAAGAAGCTGGGAGATAGGGTTTTGGCTTGGACATCATATTCAGTTATATCAAAGTGATCTCTCTATCCCTCTCACCTTTATCGTTGCAATATCATAAGGTCTAGCAGCTTCCTCTTCAATATGTGAATAAGTAATAAAATTCAACTTAAAACACAACATATAACTTGAAATTGTTTGTTCATCATAATCTATTTTTATTTCAGTGAGTAAACAACATGTCTTGACCACATTTGTTGCTATGAACTTAGTAGGAGCTGTCTCACCAATCCACTTATTCCACTTACTATTTATAATACATATATATTTGAATTTGGTTGATGCATATTTCACATCTAGATGTCTATTGTAATAAAGAGAATTGACCAAGAAAAATTGAAACACAAATATCATCAAATAATCAAAAGTGAAATTGTAGTTAAACCTCTCTTTAGTTAGATACAACGCAATGGCCAACCGCATCTTTAGGCAGAGGTTGTCTATAGTACTAGATGTTTACCATACACTAATCTTACATCTAGTTAAACTAAAATACAACAAAATTGACAACAATTTGTTCATAAATTGGATAAAAGTTATAGGTGGAGTAATTGCCTCTAATAAAACTAAAATTACACAAAAATGACTCTCTTGATCTCATTGACAACAAATTTGTTGTCATATATGTAAATATGCGTATCACATATAAATAGGTACGATAGAATTTCCCATATAGAATCATTCATCAGACACTTTGGTCAGTTTACTTAATATCCTAAGGTGTCGTTAATTCATCAATGTGCTCCTTTGGTAGCGACTATATGATATTGATCTTTGTACGTGGGTGATACTGTAAAGTTAGTGATAATTCCATTTTACACGTTTAACTCTTTGTATAGAATTATCTTGTTCTTAAATATTAATATATTATGATCGAAGTGATTCTTGTCGAGAAGGAAGATGGGATCGGCAATTCTTACTTTGTCTCTGATTTAGGATAGATTGGAAGGGTGGTATGCAACTGCGTAGAATAGGAGGGGCTTGGATAGTGGATTGACAATGACGGCCTGGGTTGTTGGAGTTGGAGACTCAAAGAAAACCCAAGGTCAGGGCGCTGTGACTGGAAGAGGTGGAACGTAGGGTAGGTTTGGGAAGGTGGTGAAGTATTTGTGGTGGTTTAGTAGTCCCTATGCAAATTAACTTTGGTGAGGTAAAGATTTTTTATGCTAGTATCATCATATCGTTATGAATCGTTACTATTGCGACGGCTCTTTGGGGCAAGATTGTCGGTTCCAGAGGCATCTTTTTGGATGAAGAATTCATATTTTAACCTTGAACATATCTGCCTCTGGCTATTGAATTACCAAATCTACAAATCTACAAATCGCCTTTAGATACAGATGACTTAATTCTAAATTTGGATGAAGAATTCATAGATTAACTTTGAACATTAGTTAAGAGTGAACTAGATGTACAAAAATGCATATAGAAGTAGAATACTTTTGTTGAGGAAGTGATGAGCTTAAAAGAGTGTTTGGGTAAAGGGATTTGAAGGTTCCAAGGAACTTCAAGGTGACAGGATTTTGAGATGATCAAACTTGAAGGTGATGAGAGCTTATAGTGAAGGGATTTAAGTGATGAAATTTATAAATGACTTGTTTGGATCATTTTGCAATGATGAGAGTTTACTATGAGATTATGTAAATTTTTTTGTTTTCGGCAAAAAAAATTATTTTTTATTTTTTACTTTTATTTTCTCCTACGGAAACTCCAAATAATTACCACAATGATTTTTTTTAATCGAAAAAAAATGAAAAAATATATATATATGAACAAAGCTGAACTGTATATAAATTCTAAAATTTTTCATTTTTTTTTAATTAATGGTAATTCCATTGATAAAACTCATGCCAAGAATGTCATTACATATCCAACCATTGCCTCGCAATGAACAGAACAAGGCTTCGCGGTAAAACCACAATGATATATATAGACCAACTATATTTGAACTTATCGCTCACTTAAACGCGAGCCTACAAACTATGGAAGACATAGCGAATAGACAAGCAAAACTACACTCGTTGGCTCATTAAGTAACCTAACCTAGCAAGCATAGGGCCCTAAAAAATAGGGAATTATTTAGCTAAAACAGAAACTAAAAACTAAAAATAGAGGCCACAGCCCAATAGCCAACAGTTTGCCCTAGCCAAGCCTAATAGCAAGCAGCCAATCTAACCCATGTCGCACTGTGCCAAGCCGCCAATAGTCTAACATAGCAGCCTCGCTACCGCCACGAGGAACACCACCACCATCATCACCCGATGCGATCAACCAAAGCCCTCAGCAAAACCCAATAGGAGAAGACCCGACCTACCAGGATCGATCTTCACCGCACCAAGTCACCACCAAACAACTCCGCTACCTACACCTCCATCAAAGCCAACACCTATGTGTTGCCCCTTGACCCACCATGTCGTCGTTGATCCGACATGCCACAATGCCTAACAGGCCAAGATCTGGTAGCAATGCCGTCAAACTCCAAGAAAAGAGATAAATTGAGAACAACTATGAGCAAGCCTCTGAGGCTCGTCCGGCAGCAGCCCTGACATCACACGACCAAGGCCGACATAGATGTCAGGCCACCACCAGACAAGCGTCTTTCGAGTATGCCGGAAGATGCGCTAGAGTTTTGGGAGAAACCCTAAACTTTGAAGAGAGAGAGAGAGAGAGAGAGAGAGAGAGAGAGAGAGAGATGGAGCCTCTTATTCAAATTGTTAACAATTTTCATTAAGTTGAAAAAACCATGAAAACAATAATTCTCTAAGAAAAATTTAATTAATATATCGTCTCCATAGTCCTTTGTTGGCAATCTATCATTCATTATTCTTGATTTATTTTAATGACTCTTTGATCCGTAGATCAGATCTTTTGAATCCTGATTCCTCGTTTGTTTTTGCAATATCTTCTATGGGTTTTGATCTCGGGAGGCGATTTCCAAGTTCATGAAGTGATGGACAATTGCAAAAAGCAAAACGCATGTTTTTTTTTTTTTTTTTTTTTGAGAAACTGGAATTCATTGAAAAAGGATCAAAGATTACATTGAGAAGAAAGAAATAAAAATTAATAAACCTCGACAATTCAAAAAAAAAAATTATGGGCTGAAAACATTTAATTTCCTCATTAATATGTTTTATATAATCTTAAATGCATTCATATCAATAGACATCCCTACGTTACAAACTGAACTCTTCGTACCAGTTGAACAACATCCATATCAAAGTACTACTTTTTATTTTATTAAAGAATGCAAAAAATAAAAAAAAAGTGGAGAATAAAAGGTTCTCATGTACAGGTTTAGGACTTGCTTCGCTTAAAAAAAAATAATAAAATAAAAACTTTTGTTCAAAGTATAATACTTTGTATTAGTAAGAAATGAAGAGTATTGTGTCTACACAAGTATTGCACCTGTGACCAACCGTTCCAAGACAGCACGAAGACTAAGATATTATGCTCTCATCAGTTTCATTGTCATTTCTTCCCAAAATCTACCTGTAGGGATTTGACATAAAGGTTTCAATTGCTCATATTCAAACACACAAATTTCTTGAGGAGTCCAAGAGACGGGTGAACCTCAACCGATCTCGTTCAATCTTGAAGCACCAGTGTCTCAGGATCTGGAAACTCAGTGAAGTCTCGAGTCGACATCAAGTGTTGTGAACATACGACCGAGATCGATAAGCCATCACATCTGCAATCCCTAGTCCAATTTGAAAGATGATAATTAAGTGAGTTGTGAATTAAAATAAGACATTATTTTCAGTTTACTCATCTGATGTTTGGATCCAACATAACGTTAGTCCTTTTGGTTCACTTAAATCAGTAACACTCATAGATTTTTTAATTTCATCAGCCGTATCCAATTTCACTCGCTCCGTCTAAATTGAATGTTAACGTTGACAATACAGCCCACGATGAAAAAACCCATCTTCTTCTTCCATCTCCCTTACGACTCGTCGTCCTCCTCCACTCCACTCCCCTCCTCTCCAAACCCAACAACCCACTCCCGCCAAGGATTAGAACTAGGCTAGATCAAAGGTTCGATACCCCTCCAATGTAACCAAAAAAAAAATTATTTACGTGCAGTTAACCACAGATAAAAAAATCACAAGTACTTCGTGTCCATTGGCCTTGCATATCTGTCATCATAATGGTTTTTCTTATATTCATCTGTTTTTTATTAAAAAAGAATAAGTTGTGTCCAATACCATTTGGTCTAGTGGTATAAATCTAGTGGGAGGTCGTGAATTCGACTCATAATAGACTAGTTGTATATTAACCGTTTATTTGATTAAAAACAAAAAAGAAGGGAACCAGTTGTATGCCAACTGCCGCAATAAGAAGTTACAAGGAAAATGTAAGTGTAGATGACAGGAACTCTAGAGTAGATTGATGCTGTGTGATCTAGCTACCTCCCTGCAAGAACCATTGGACCTTTATAGGCCTCTACTTGATGCTTGGTTAAAGAGCAAGCGTTTTTGGCATTTTGATACAAATAGGAACCATGACAAAATGGCAATGGACATGAAGATTATCACTCCCGTTATATAATCGTATGCTCTTCCAAACTCATTCATCGATTCTGAGAATCCTTGGCTCTTGAACATCACGCTGCATACTGTCCTATCTTGACAAGACAAAATAAACCACTAGTTTAGTGAATACAATTCATCGGCAAAAGAACAAAGCAAAACTATACACTGAAACAATACCTATAATCCTTAGCACAAAATGCATGAAATAATCTAAAAACTGTTAAGAGACAATGTTAATAGAGTTGGAGTAGTTTAGCTTTTTAGCTGGTACTGACGGTACTTTTGTTATCTTGAAGAAACTTGGTAGAATCAGCCGCTGCCTTGTTTTTCTCTCTCTGCTCTCACTTTTCTATAAAGAACAGATTCTGTAGCGCTGGGATTCTCATTTGTAAAGAATACAGCTTTTGAGATTCTGATCGAAGCTTTTTAATAGGAGAGTTATGACTTATGAGGACAATGTAGCTGGTTAATGAAAACTGTGGTTAAAAGCATTTCAGAAAGAACTAAATCAGCTCCTCTCCCCCTCCTTTTATATAATTGACAGTCATATGTAGTCAAGATACTCGTCACAAAAGTACTCATTACTCGCATTTAATTGAATGGTTTTAAAATACACTTGATGACCTTGACAATACTAGCTTGAAAAGCAGGAATGCTTTGAATCATATAATTTTGAGACTGGCATGCTCAATGAAAACTAAAGGCATGACTATATGCAGAAGCTACAGAAATGATTCAACTTACCTGAAGAGGGGCCCACCCTGTGGGAAAGAAAGCCAGCATAGCAGCAAATAGATCTGAAATAGTGAGATCACAAAATACAGACAACACGCTCATGATTGACATGTAGCCAAGAAAAAGAAGCAACTTCAGTATCCTGAACTTGAGCTGAAAGTTGGTGTAAAATCTTCGTCTCTGCATAGAAACCATCTGAGTGAAATATATATGAGAAATGTGCAAGCAAAATTGAACCAAACAAAGTTGTACATATGTGTGTGTGTGTGTGCCGGAAAAGAAAAGATATACTTCTAAGCATGTTACTTGCGACCCAGTCAAAACGGATTATGCTTCTAAGCATGTTTCTACTCACAAGTTTGACTAAAGGAGTTTAATGTTCCACTGTTGTGTATTTGTGGTTTTGATTCGCATACCTTAAAGATGAGAAGGACAGATACCACAACAGCCCAAGAAAGTCCATAAATCTACAAAACAATTGACATATTGTGTAAAATTTTGTGCTCTAGATCTAAACAAGTCTTGAGAGGACAATGAAATATATTGAACATTAGTAATACCAGTAGTCTTTGTTGTTGTGAGCTATATCCAGGATTCCAGGTGGTAAACAAAGAAGTGGACTGCAAGTGTTATCTTCTTCCCCTGATACCCATGTGTTTGAGGTGTTCCTATTCTTCATCCCACCATGATTCCCAACTTTCTTCCGGCGAGACATCAATTCCCATCCACCACTTCCAATCCATCCAATCATCTACAGTTCTCTTCCCATCAGAAAAGGAGCAAATAACCACGAAAATACAAGAAACCACATGGAGAAAGTGAAGAACAAAAAAAGATTTGAACTTTTATAGGACTCCCCATAGACTCCATACATAATCAGCAGAATAAACAGTTCTAACACTTTCCCAAAGTGGCTGCGCAAGTACAAACTGTAGTTATCAGCAAATTCTGCACGGAGAATAACTTAATTATGTCCAGTTGCTTTGGGTTTTAATCCTCCGCATAAGATTGTCCTTCCACAATAATGTGCTTTTGTTCCTATTTGAAATGTGAAAAAAACAGAGGCCAGCTGAAACTGCATGAATATGAAATCACCCAAGGCATTGTGGAACCCCTTTTCCAGAACAATTTCCATCTCAATGGGAAGCATTGATAACAAGCCCAGTTGAAAAGCAGACTCCATAGCCAAAGCCTCCCTAAAAACCTAGCGTTATGTATGGAGGAGTTCTCCAGAATCTTCATTTCCAATCCACTCATAACCAGATATAAACGTCCACATACAAAGGGAAACACAGTCAGCACAGCAACCTGAAACAATTTAGTGTCTGTATCAAGTTGCAATACATACTTCATCTGTAAAATACTATAATCCAATCCTTCAATAGATACCTTTCATGCTGGTAAAGCCTATAGTTGTTTTTAGGGAAGGAAAAATAAAAACAGAAGAAGGTATTACTAAAGAAAGTTATACAAAAAGAACAATGAAATGAATGAATATTATCAAACAAAATATCACCCTTTAACAAAGAAGAATAAAAAACACTAGAATATCTCTGTAATGTGCAAGTAGTTTTACACAAGAAGCCAAGTACATCCACCTCCTATATGCTCTAAAAAAACTTGTCTATTTTAGGGCCAAAATCTAACACTTCCAAATGGAGACCACAGAACCACCTTGTTTCCACAGGCACCCCTCTCCCAAGCAAAGCTGAGCAATTTTGTGGCTAAACTCACATTACTAACTCATTCTAACAACTGAGTTTGGTGCAAACAGGCAATGTAAAGAGAATTGATCTGCGCTTCCCATTTTTACAAAGAACCTATTAGATTTGACACAAGCATGTAAGGATGTTTATATTTGTTTTTTTTTTTCATGTTAGGGTATTGTTAGCAAGTAACACATTAGAGATAAATATACTGACCAAAAAAGAAATTGCAAATCAAAAATGGCAATAAGCGAGTAATTAAACCAATGAGAATCAGTCACCAACTTATGTATTGTAACAGCTAGAATGGTTGTAGTTTGATAACTCTGATGCCTTCACTTGCGAATCAACACCACCCAACCTAATCCCTTTACCCAGGATTTTTCGTTAACTATATGCAAAGACGTCATCAAATTCATCAATCAAATTCCATAGCATGGGCCTTAAATAAAGAAGACAAATTTGTTGCCAAACCTTATAAAAATGTCTTATATATAAGAACTGTGTGCGAATTTTATGAACATAACTTGCTATGATAAGAATAGTATGTTGAGTGATAACAGAAGTAATAAGAATCTTATGAGCATTACTTGCCCAGATAAGAATAGTATGTGGAGTGATAACAGAAGTAATAAGAATACATATGAAAAGATATCGTGGTTTTATTAGAAGAAGTTTCCTAGTTCAATTAAAGTAAAGATTATAGTATAGTGCTAGACACGTTTATGAAACATGCGCAACTTTGTGAAAGGAAACTCTCCAGACCATCATTAATGCTTGATAATGTGAAAAGAGAACGTACATACATTATGGAAAATGTAGCATAAGCATTCAGGCATGAATTAAATATTTGATGCTTCACAACATACAAGAAAATAGAATTAATTTTCGGGAAACCTGTGGAAAGAGAGGGAAAGGGAGAGGGAGGGAGGGGGAGGACAGTAAAAACTCTCACCAGTGCTGAAAATATGGTTCAAATTCTATATGAATTACAAATAGAACAAAAGACAAAATGACTTACATAGCATAGCACAGACAGCAATACACTTTTGTGGCACTGGGAGGCCTCTTCAAGAGGAAGAATCTCAAGCAGCACATAACTTAAGTTCCGGATAAAATCTATCGACTTTCATCAATAGCTCATTGCAGGTAATGCTTATTCCTTGCAATGTCTCTTTGGAAAAAGTAGGGAGAACCTCCATCACATCAACGTCATCAGAGATTTGACAGAGGCACGCCAAGATGGTAGAAGTTATATCTTTGTCAAGAACAACACCCTTTTCTGCCATCTGATGAAGCAAATTAACAATTTCTTCTGTTTCACCTTTAGAACTATAGCCCTTTAATAAAGAATCGAAAACAAAGACATCAGGTTCAATACCACAAGCAATCATCTTCTCGACGCACATTCTAGCCTCAGCCAATAGCCCAAGTTTTGAAAACCGGTTTACTAATGTAGAGAAAGTAATTCTATCGGGAATTAAACCCAATTTGAACATATCCTCTAGCAACTGCTTAGCAGATTTAATATCTCCAGCTTTAAGAAGTCCGTCAATTATGGTATTAAATGAGACAACACAAGGCGAATGATTTGCAGTTCTCATTTCTTGAAACAACATCCTAGCTTGCTCCAAACTACCCTCCTTGCACAACGATGACATCAAAGTGTTGTAGTCAATTACACTAGGACTAATCCCAGAAGCTCTCATTTTACTAAAAAGTCCTTTTGCAAGCCTGACCATTTGATTTTTGCAAAATCCATTGATCAAGACACCATACGTGATTGAGTTAGGTATAACTCCCAAGTCAACTGCATGTCTATAGAATTCTATGGCCTTGTCAACTAATCCTTCCTGTATGCATCTGTCGATCAAAGTGTTATAAGTACATAAGCTACCAGAAATGCCCCTTTCAACCATTGTATGATACATCTCCATAGCCTGATTAAGATTACCTTCCTTGCACAGTCCCAAAATGAGCATGTTATATGTCATAACATCTGGCTCAACAAAGTTCTCATCATTTGTTATCTTACTGAAAAGTTTCATCATCTCATCAACCTTCCCATCACAGGATAGTCCCATTAGTAATGTGTTGTAAGTGATTACATCAGGCTTTACACCTTTCCCTTTCATCATTTCTAAGATCTTTAAAGCATCTTCCACCAACCCCTCCTTGCATAGTCCATCAATCATAACATTGTATGTTACATTATTAGGCTCTGTACCCTTCAGTAGCATTAAATTGAATATCGCCATGGCTTTTGTAGCCATTCCATTTTTGAAAAGCCCATCAAGGATACCTGTGTAAGTAACAGCATCAGGGGGAACTCCACATTGTGTCATATCATTTACCATCACAGTGACTTCTTTCCACTTCCCTGTCTTTGAAAGATAATTAATCAAACAACTATATGTAACCACATTAGGAGAAATACCCTTGTTTAACATCTCATCAAAAAGTTGTTTTCCTCGATTAAAACTCCCTTTAGCACAAAAAACACTTATAAGGGCCCCATATACAAAAACATCCATTTCCAAACCCTTTTGCCTCATCTCCTCCAAGAAACCCATGGCCTCGTCCACTCTACCCTGTTTACAAAATCCATTAATCAATGTGCTGTATGTTACCACATTCGGTTCAGAATCCGACACCTCCATATCAACCAACAATTCCACTGCTTCTTTCAACTTTTTCGCTTTGCAAAGTCCATTTATAAGAATGTTATAACTACGAATACCAGGCTTTACAAAATGTCTTCTCATTACACTAAACAACTCAATTGCCTTGTCAACCTCATCATTAGAACAAAAACCGTTTAATGCAAGATTCATAACATACTCATTTAACTGAAATCCACGCTTTATTACCAAGCCGAAAACCCCGGGTGCGAATTCTGGCTTACGCGTATTGACAAAATATGAAACTAAACAACTCAATGATATAAAGCTTGGAATAATACCAACCTTGGTCATCTTGGTATAAACTGAGAATGATAGTTCATAATTTTTTGACCTTGCGAGAGTGTCTACAAGGAAGTTGCAGGCTGAGGCTGACCCCGGAGGCAGGCGGTTGGAACGTATGGCATGATGAAAAAGCGAAAGCGCCTCTGAAATTTTAGGATCTGGGTCCTTCCAAAAAGCTCTTAGTTGGGTTTCTACATCAGAGAGAGAAATAATAGATGGCAGTGAGGAGAAGAGCTGCAAGTAAACATAGAAACCACAAGTCAATGTCATTCTAATTTTGAACGCATGTTCCAGCTATAGCAAATTAACATAGAATAGAAAAGAGAGCTCTTACCCGTGTCTTGGAAACCTGTAATGACCGCATCCCACTGCATTTTGAGACATGAAATGTCAGTATCAAAGTCAAAGATGATACACACATGATGTCAGTGATTGGAACAGGTTATAAGATTGAAAGACAAGCAAGGAATTCAAAAACTATTATAGGTCGCCTTGTCAAAGGTGGTCACAAAAATGAACAAATATGGGATATCTCAGTCTTTCACTGACATTCCCTCATTTAGAAAGAGACCTGAACCAAGTGTCAATATTTGAACTAAATGCACTACTTAGAGAATTTTTGTTTGTAAGTTTGTAGAAGGCAATATCATGGCAACACCAAACCAGCAAAATTTGAAGTTTCATAACATTATGAGATTCAGAAACAAGCAATCTAAGTTCTTCATACCTTGAGGTTTGATTCATAAACATAAATATCACAAAGATGCAAGAAAAGAAAGAAAGAAAAAATTAATGGGCAAATTATGGAATAGAAAAAAGAAAAGCATCAACCTCTAGCTTTCTTGCCGAAATTATGGATAGTTGGTGTCGGTCACAGTTGGTCGGAGATGACCAAAATATTGGACGCAATAAGAGTTTGCTGCGTTGCTTGATTGAGGCTTTAATTTGGAACTGGAAACCGTGATGTTGATGGGGTTTTCAAGTTTTAACTTGTGATCTGTTGAGTAATTTGATATTCGGAGATTGATCGGCGAGGATCGACAAAGAGAGAACTGAAGCCAGAGAAGAAAGAGGGAGGCGCTGAGTAAGGTCTAAACTCATTGCTTTCAAACATATACCTTTCGCGTCGCAAACTAGTTCGCCAAACCACGAATAAGGTCCCACCTAATCCAACACCAGGTAAAGTTTCTCAGTACAACGACCCTTGTCCTTGCTTGCTTAGGATCTCCAACGTCAGAGACCAAAACATTTCAAAAACAGCATAAAATTGTTCTTGATAATAAGTAGGGAAATTGATCTAAATGTTACCCCAACTATCACTCCTTATAAATCTCAGTACCTCAAGTTTTGAAAATGTTAGAATGGTACCTGAGATTCTGACCCAACCAAATATATGTACCTATAGCCGTTAGCTCCGTAATGGAGCTTGCCAGCTGGTAATTTTAGGAGAGCAATTTCGTCCCTTCAGTCCGTCTCTTCATTTTGTAGTTTAGTGACCTATTTACCGCCAGTTGACCAAGTCGTACACTTCTAATATGCCGCCATATTTGAAGAAATAAGTTATTGACCAAACTATATATCAGTTTGGTACTTGATGTTTTTGGCCCGACACAAAATAAGTACCTGTAATGCCTAATTCTCCTACCTGACCTAATCAAAAACACAACCTGCATTTTGATTGATTTCTAAGGCAAATTCAACATTCAAAAGAGCTAGTTTCAACAGGCATTAAACAACAAAAACTCCACAAGTAGCAAGCCGTATCCATAACTACAGTTTGAACTATAAATCTAGGGTCCCATAAATCTACTCAAATCCACTATCTGCTGGTGGAGGGGTATTTGCTGGTCTAGGTTTCCTCTGAGCAAGCGAGTTGAACTTTCTGTGTGTGAACCTAGGTCTGAAGGAGCTTGATGGAGCTGCAGTAGTATGTGATTGTTGGCTTGACACATAAGTAGACTGTGACTCTTGCATAGTTGAAGAAGAAACTTATGGTTGCACATTTAGAGGTTCATTGTGCTGCTGCTGGGCATTTTCAGCTTCCTATTGTTGCTGCTGCACATTGCCAGCTCCCTGCTGCAACTGCACATTTTCTCCTTCCACATATTGTTGCACATCATGACTATCTTGCAATTCCAAAAACACATAATTTCACAAACATTCACAACCTCTGACTTCGTTAACAACATGAACAAATTGATATGAAAAAAAAAAAAACCAACATGATTCCTCGTATTGCAGGTCCTCTTGTTGTGGCCCTTCTTCTTCCATAGGCCACAAGTCACCTGTCAGTAATACACCTTAGGTAGCTTCTCTGTTCCAGGGAGTGGGGCTACTTCTTGTTTTCAACCATTTCCAATAAGTATATATAAGTCATAACAATAGCCTCAATTCACAACAACAACAAAAACCACCAGTAAACTTACAATATTACACAACTAAAATCAGAGTGCAAGTCTTCCAAACTTACCAAGATCTTTGTTCCTAGACATCTTAGGCCTCCAAGGTTGCCTCCTATAAAGAGGAGGTGCAAATGGCATATGCATCTTGTCCAACTCAGACACTTCAGCTATTAGGAACATAATGGGGTTAAGCCTTCATGTAGGGCTCCTTTGTGAAGTATTCATGCACAAAATCACCTAGCTTCAACCTTTTAGAGTGCATGATAGTTATTGCATGCCCACAAGGTAAACTAGAGATGTCCCATCTCTTACATGTGCAGGTCTTTGCTTCCAAGCTCACTGAATGTGCGGCTACCACACCACTTGCACATGCTACACCTCTGCCTTGAATCTCAAATATGTTATATTGTTATTACTTGAACTCACAATTCTGTATTCATGGCTTAAGGCTGCATTCTTCTTCAACTGCTTTTCAACTTTTGGCCCAAACTTACACCTCTAATTAGGTCCATTTCTACTAGCTAATCTCACCATTGTAGCAGTTCTGATTTCTTCTAAACAACTAAGTATTAGCCTCTTCCTAGCTTCACCAATGCTTTTGTTGAAACTCTCACTGTGTTTTTTTCAACAGAACATCACAATTCAATTTAGGATCGAAGTGTGACTTTGACCAATGTTGTGCAGGTCTGTCTATGCACCATTGATGAATCCTCATAGTGAAAAGGATAGGATCTGCAATTGTAAAATCAACATGTTATTTTAAGTACTTTTTACAGCATCCAAGCTAGTTCGTAGAGTTAGATGTTATCTTGTGTATAGAGCTACACACAATGCACACACAGAACCCATATAGCAACAACAAAGTTCATTTAACAGTTAAGAGGGTTACCAAAGAAGCCCCAAACCCCTCCCACTTCATTTATGTCCAGAGCCCCTATTGCTGGGATTTAAGAACCCTCACCAACCAGCCCCAAGCCGGTCACCCTATTTCATCCAATTCGTTTAACCTCCCCAATCACTTCATTCTCTACATCATAGAGACAACCCTAATTAAAAATTGCAGACATAGACAAAAAAACTAAACAGACCACACACCCAAACTCTAGACAAACCCATATAAAGCCATAAACAATAGGGACCCTAAACAATACAATATATGCCAACAAATTTGAGTAAAATGGAATCACTTTTTGGATAAGGGGACCATTGATTTTACCTGAGTAGTGTGGTGGCTCCCCATTGAGACAAAAGTATCTCCAAAATATGGCCATATTGATACAAATCTTAGCTTTGTCTATTTGGATTCAAAGAATTGAATCTCTATATAAAAGTGAAGGGGAGAGAGAGTTCAGATTCCTTTCAGGGGGAGAAAGAGAGAGAGGTCTCACTTTCGGTTTAGAGGTAGAAGAGAGACAGAGGTTCAAAGTGAGTGAAAAAAGGAGGAAACAAGATTAGGTTAAACTACTTAAACCGAATGGATGAAAATACCCTTCTTCGTTTCAATTTTGAATTGCTCTTTTACGGAGCCAACAACTCTAGGTACATATATTCGATTGGGGTCAAAATCTCTGGTATCGTACATTTTCAAAACTTGAGGTACCGAAATTTATAAGGAGTTATAGTTCAAGTACCATTTGGACCAATTTCCCTTTCATATATAGATATTTGTATTCATATGGAATCAAAGAAAACACTTATATGAATTTCAAATGATACATTGTACCTTGTAATTTCCAAAATTTACATGCATTCTACCTTTTTTTTCCCTAAATTAAGAAAGAAGAAGCTTATTATGAAAATATTCAAATGAATATTAGTACTATTCACTGACTCCATATTTGATTACTCGCATATAGGCCACAAGCAATTCAGTCTCAACGATTGCTGCAAAATCAGAACTCGAGGGTGGATTTAGATCAGGTTTCAATCACGAATATGTCCAGTGATCAACAAGTATGTATTGTTCTTTCCAACGGGTCCATATAAGTTTTTTCTTTCTATCTCTCTAACTTTAAAAATCACATCTTGTTGTGTTATTGTTGCTTGTTAGCCATTATATATATATATATATATAATATTATGTTTTTGGATTATATCTATTTTTGGAATTGCAGGAAGGTCATGATGTGCAGTGGAAGGAGGAAGGAGAGAATGTGCAGCAGCAACAGGGAGCTGATAATGTGCAACAGCAACAACAGGAAGCTAAAAATGTCCAGCAGCAGCAGCACAATGAACCTCTGAATGCGCAGCCACAAGTTTCTTCTTCAACTATGCAAGAGTCCCAGCCTGCTTACGTGCCAAGCCAGCAATCACAAACTACTACAGCTCCATCAAGCCCCTCCAGACCTGGTTTCACACACAGAATGTTCAAATCGCCTGCTTATAGGAAACCCAGACCGGCAAATGCCCCTCCACCAGCAGATAGTGGATCTGAGTAGATTTATGGGACCCTAGATTTATAGTTTAAACTATAGTTATGGATATGGCTTGCTACTTGTGGATTTCTTGTTGTTTAATGCTTGCCTGAAACTAGCTCTTTTGTATGTTGAATTTGCCTTGGAAATCAATCAAAATGCAGGCTATGTTTATGATCAGGTCTAGTAGGAGAATTAGGATTATAGGTACTTATTTTGTGTCGGGCCAACAACATCAGGTACCAAACTGATATATAGTTTGGTCAATAACCTTTTTCTTCAAATATGGTGGCAAATTAGAAGTGTATGACTTGGTCAACTAGCGGTAAATAGATCATTAAAGTGTAAAACGAATTCTGGTCGGGACGGACTGATGGGATGAAATTCCTCTCCTAAAATTGCCAGCTGGCAAGCTCCGTTAAGGGGCTAACGACTCTAGGGACATATATTCGGTCGAGGTCAGAATCTCAAGTACCGTTCTAACATTTTCAAAACTTGAGGTAATAAAATTTATAAGGATCCATAGTTCATGTACCATTTGGACCAATTTCCCTAATAAGTAATATCTAGAAAATAGGGTGATATCTTTTATGTAGGTTTCTAGGTACTCAAAATGTTCTTAATTAAAGGTGAATGCGTAAGGTGAGGCAAGGCGTTCTAGCTAAGCCTTAAGCGTCAAAATTTTTGAGGCATATCACACATATATTTATTATAAAATACCATGGTATAGGTAATAGATAGGAATAATCATCACATTTTATCGCAGAAAATACTTATCTTGTAATGAATTAGTGTCATCGATTAACTTCTCCGCTGAGATAAAGTTCTACAAAAAATATTTTATACTTTGAAACATATAAACATAAATTACTATATAACAAATATAAAACTTTTTAGAATCTTTGTGTAAAAAGAAGAAGAAGAAAAAAGTCTTTTTGTGTCAGCCTTAAGACGCTTTGGTGAAGCACTACACACTTCACGCCTAAGGGCACGCTACTTCAAACACCAGTTTTGCTCACCTAAGGAACAATTTTAATTTTTAAGGAACTACGAGAGACAGGTGAATTTGACGGCTGAAAATAAATACACAATTTTAAGTTGTTATAATTTTAACTTTTAGTATTAATACATGTGGTTGAGATTAGTGCTGTCAATGGGTCGTGTCGGGTTGGGTTCGTATCGGGTCAAGGTATTTGTCATATCGCAAGATACAAACTCAAACCCAACCCATTTAATAATCATGTCAAAAATTTAAATCCAAACCCAACCTATTTATTAAACAGGTTACTCGTTTCCAACCCGCTTAACCCATTTAACAAATAGGTCGTGTCGTGTTAAACAAAATAACTCATTTAAGGGTTAACAATGCTACCCATTTAACTAAAAAAAATGCATAAATTGATTAAATTCACTAAAAAACTCCACAAGACAAAGAATATAAATAATTATATATATTCATAAATACTTAAATCCAATAATTATGAAGCAAAATATATCAAATTCTCTAATCCTATAATCAAATACTCTCAAAGTCCAAAATTTCAAGAAAAAGTATAGCATAATTGGGTTATACGGGTTCACTTCGTGTTGGCAGGTTGACCCGTGGCCGGCCCATTTATGAAACGTGTCATAGCGGGTTGACCCACAGCCGACCCGCTTTTTAATTAGGCGAGTTTAACCAGCTTTGTTTCGTGCGGGTTTCAAATTGTGTTATCGAGTCGTGTCGGAATTGACAACCCTAGTTGAGATGCAATTCAAACAACCGCGATACCCCAAACAATCTACTGTATATTGGGTTTATTTGCTACCAACTGAAATTCCAACGATGACGTCTTTTCTATCCTACCCAAAAATGCTGATACGTCATGCGTAATTTTAGTTTTTTTTATTGTTTTCCCCTTATAAAAATGATAGCCCAAAAATATTGCCTTGTCCATTTCCCCATTGTCTCGAAAATAAACCAAACAAAAATAACAGCAACGATCAAAAGATGCGGTTAGTGTTAGGGGTCATCATTTAGGCCGTGGACCTTATGGGCCGATAGAGGCCCGTAGGCCGGCAAGGCCAAAAGCCCGGCCCGACCCGCCAAAAAACCTTTCATAGGTCCAGCCCAATGGGTAGAGGGTCGGGTTTGGTTTAGGGATTTGAAACCCGGCCAGGCCCGTAAAAGCCCGTAAACTATTATATACATATATATGTGTGTGTGTTTATATATTTAGGTATATATAGATATTGGCCTATATATATATATATATATATATATATATATATATATATATATATATATATATATATATATATGCAAACACACACACACGCACATACACATACATACATACACACACACGTGATATCTATATAGTGTTTGTGTGTGTGTGTGTATAACACATACATACGTATACACACACACGTGTGTGTGTTTATATATATATATATAGATACAATATACATATATATATATATAAATGTGTGTGTGTTTATAAATTCATATAGATATATATAAATACATATTTATAAACGTGATGTAACAAAATAAGCAAGTTTTACGGTCATCACGCCATCGGTCAATCAAAAAAACATAAAAGCAACTATGGTTGATCAATCTGATCGGGTTCGAAACTATGGTGAAATTGACTAAATTTTTAACCACACTCATAATTTATTGTAATAATCACATCCAACGGCCGGTTTTCCCATTTTCTTTGAATTGATAGAGGTTGCTCTTAGGAGTGTGATATAAATATAAGTTTATAAGAGTAACTAGGTTTGACCTAGTTGATCGAATTCAAAACGAGAACCAAATTGGCTGGATTTTTTACAACCACCATAAAATATTACAACCTCTCCATCAAACGGTTGGTTTTTCCAAATTCATTTTCCACTTCATAGTTGCTTTAAAATGAACCTTAATAATTTAAATGTAATGTATAAATCATACAACTTTGAAGAGGCAAATTGGTATAGGCCAATGTATTTGTAATTAAAATTGAAATTTTTATCTTATGTCCACGCACATCAATCGATGAAATATTTACAAACGTGATGTAAAAAAATAAGCAAGTTTTGCAGCTATCACGCCATCCGTCAATCAAAAAAACATACAAGCGACTACGGTTGACCAATCCGATCGGGTTCTAAACTATGGGAAAATTGAGTAAATTTTTAAGCACACTCATAATTTATTGTAATAATCACATCCAACGGCCGATTTTCCCATTTTCTTTGAATTGATAGAAGTTGCTATTTGGAGTGTGATATAAATATAGGTTTATAAAAGTAACTAGGTTTGACCTAGTTGATCGAATTCGAAATGAGAACCAAATTGGCTGGATTTTTTACAACCATCATAAAATATTACAACCTCTCCATCATACGGTTGATTTTTCCAAATTCATTTTCCACTTCATGGTTGCTTTAGAATGAACCTCAACAAATTAAATGTAATGTACAAGTCATACAACTTTGAAGAGGCAAATTAGTATAGTCCAATGTATTTGTAATTAAAATTGAAATTTTTATCTTATGTCCATGCACATCCGTCGATGAAATATTTACAAACGTGATGTAAAAAAATAAGCAAGTTTTGCAGCTATCACGTCATCGGTCAATCAAGAAAACATACAAGCGACTACGGTTGACCAAACTGATCGGGTTCGAAACTATGGTGAAATTGACTAAATTTTTAACCACACTCATAATTTATTGTAATAATCACATCTAACGACTGGTTTTCTCATTTTCTTTGAATTGATAGAGGTTGCTCTTTGGAGTGTGTGATATAAATATAGATTTATAAAATATTAGTGTCGTTAAAAATTTATTTATAAATGAAATAGTGTCTATATATAAATATAGATTTTTTGTTTTTGGTACAATATATATTTGTTCCCTTTGGTTATATTTGATCATTATCCAATGAATTTTCAAAGCTTAATTAAAAAAAATTAATGTCTTTAAATATTTATTTATAAATTAAACCCGCAAGACCTAAACCGAAAAAGCTCGTAAAGCCAAACTCGGCCCGACTCCAAAAAACCCGCAAAACCCACTTTATATGGGCGGATTTGGATCCTTCGATTTACAATAAAACCAGACCCGACCCGACCCGCCATTATTTAAAAAAATAGCAAGACCCAGCCCGTTGACGACCCCTAGTTAGTGCATACCTTAGAAGTCAAAATCCTTTCAAATTCTTAAAAGTCGAAACTTAGCCTGAATATTTTTTGCAATATGAAAAACAATGTGAAAGATTACAAGTTAAAACATGTCAAGTTGCAAAACAATAGTATCAAGCATTAACATCTTTGGCTACATTATGAATTCTTTAAGAAAGCTTTACCCTTGTTTAACAAGGGTACCTAAAACCTTTGTTCACAGGAAGAAGGTTTAATATCACAAATAACATGAAAATTTACAAGAGCACACAATGAAACTATATGCTACGCATTTTCATGATGAGTTCAGAAAGGTCTTAGCAGCATCCAGACTTAGTTCTTCATAGACCTGTAACGGATAGAACCAAGGAATTTTCACTATACAAACAATAGAAACTGGAAACAATTATAAGGTCTACGACTTCATTTATTGAACATACCAGTTTCTTATGAACTCGTTGGAATGCCTTGCAAAATCTTTCTGCTTCTGTGGCACCCACCTAAACAGTTGAGCACCAGAAGTTAGTTTTCCTTCATTCTGCTTGCTTCCAACAAAAATTTGTATTTGAACACAAAAGGTAACAGATAAGCTAACACCAAGGGTACAAAATGATGTTTAGCCCTTCTAAAATACACGCACAATCGTATTCGGACACAAAAGTTCACAAAAAAAAAAAACAAAAAACAAAAAAAACAAAAATTGAAAACCAAGAGATAAACAGCTGACAACTGCTTCATATGCCAGATACCAGATAAGCTAACACCAAGGGTACACAAGGAAGTACACTTGTTCTAGCGTACATGCCCATGGGTGCACATATGTAAACTTAAAACAGAAGGAAGCTTGCATAAGATCCGAAAAGGATACAACAATTGAAATGAAATGCTATGCTTTAAATAAGTTAAATCTATTGATTCCACCAATTAAAATTGCCAAGGAAATGTCATAAAATGCAGGCATGTAGAGTCCTTGTTTTTCTTCCGACAAAGAAATGTGTTTTTGGTAAAGGCACCAGTTAATAATACAGGGTGTTTCTTGCACAGATCCTAAATTCAACTTAGAGGCTGCGGCCCATGCGGGAAAAGGCTATGCCTCAGCACTGAAGGCAGGCAACCTTTAGGCATAACGTTAAATGACTTAAATCTTTGTTGATTTAATGCTTGTTTGAGGCTGATGTGTGCAAACATTTGAAAACAGAGAGAAAGAGGAGAGGAAAGGAAAGGAAAGGAAAAATCCTGATATGCAGATAGCAGTTGGCATAAGTAAGGCCAATGGACGTGGTAAAAAAAAAAAAAAAAATCCCTGATATGCAGATAACATGGAATTACTTAGTTATCATCTCAACTCTTATAGATATACACACACACACACACACACACACACACACACATAACTTTGCTCAGGTGCGGATATCCGCACCTAAGAAAAAGGTGCGGATTTCCGGTTTTGACCCACTTTCCGATCACATTTTCGCATCTTAGCCGTTCAGTTTTTAGATCCTAATGTATAGATCATCTCTGCAAAATTTCAGCCAATTTGATGATCGTTAAGGCATCCAAAACTACAATTTACACGAAAGAACCGAATCTGTTGAACCGGAACCGTTTGTGTTAATTGTTGTAAATTGCAGTTTTGAATGCTTTAACGATCATCAATTTGGCTGAAATTTTGCAGAGATGATCTATACATTATGATCTAAAAACTGAACGGCTAAGATGTAAAAATGTGATCGGAAAGTGGATCAAAACCGGAAATCCGCACCTAAGCAAAAAGTGCGGACGTCCGCACCGGAGAAACACTATATATATACATATATATATATATATATATATTATATTTCGTTAAGTTGACAAGAAGTACAACTAGTGGAAGGGTAATCCACAACCAAAATTGAAAGGCAAACAAAAGACAAAAAACAACAAACTAACTACAAACAAAGCCGCACTGTCACAGGTAGCACATCGATAAAACTAGTTGAGAGGGAAGTCCCAAAGTTCTTCCTCCCCATCCCCTCTGTAGTTCCAAAAATTTCTCCTACCATGGTAGACTGTCAGATATAATAAAAAAACTGCTAACTAGCAACTCCGTAAGTTTTAGCTTTGTCCCCTTTCACCATAGACTGAAGGCTCAACATAAGAGCCCTTCCCTTGATACAGTTCAACTTCCTTAAACAACTTTACACCACAACTGAAGACAATAAGTACTACTACATGATCTGCACTCACGGGACATTACACCCATTTCTCCATACCTAGGCATCTAGAATAATTATTACTTTCAATCGTAGATGGGACTAAATTTTCCAATGGATAAAGGTTGACATGAGCAATGATGAAATTGGGACACATATCAGGCATAGATATATGTAATCTAATAAAGATAAGAAAATGCATTGTAAACCACAAACACATCAACATATTCATGTTTCAAATTATCTGCAACTGTTTATACATTAACTATTTAGATCATGTTGGATACTCATTTCTATAAGCATTCATATGTAGACTGCAATAAACCACAGTAGAACATGGGCCATTGACATACCTTTCTCTCAGCAACCAACTTTAGCTTCTCCCAAAATGCATCTGTAAGTACACCCAACCAGAGAAGTGCAATCAATATAACCTCTCTAAATACCCACAAAACTGTGAATTGCTCTTGAGTTGCCAATGCATCCATGCAATCTCTATCTCTAACATGTTCTAAAGTGGTACATGCATGGAGAAAAGGATGAAGATGATCCATTTTCAATGGCTGACATAAGAAAATGAGAACTCGAAAACATTTCCCAATAATGCAAACAGGCTTTATAAGAAAGATTATTCCTTAACGCTCCCCCAAAATGAGAAACGTATAACCCCATATGAAACATCTAAGAGGCCATCACATTGTGATAATTGTGTTAAACTGAAATGGCCCAATGGGCATTAGTGGGTCCAAAGTATATGGTGTGGCCACTAGTTCAACCGCAAAAATAAGATGTGAATTGTCTGCTAGATGAAAATGAATGTTATAGCATACCATGTACATCACGTGTTTCCTTCTCCACGTCTATTTTCTCTCCCTCATCCCATGCGTCCTGCCATTCTTTTAGCTGTTAAGAAATCCAAATAAGTCAACTAGAACTACCTATGTGTGTACAAATGGTAAACTCTGCAAAAGTTAAAGTAATACCGCTTCAGATTCTGCTGACTTAGAAGTTGACTCTCTAGATTGCTCTGATTCAGCCTGAAATTAGATAAAGTTGATAACTGAATTGATTCATATATAAGCATCAAACTGTGAAACATCATAATGAATAGCAAAGGAATGGTCACTGCCTCATTGGTCAGTTCCACCAAAATTGTTTGGAAGAAATTGACTCATTTGACTTCTAACTTGCAAAAATAGTAAAGCAACTGACTAATCCTATTGTTCTAAATGTCATGATTGATCAAAATGGGAAATCAAAAAAAAAAAAAAATGAAACAAAGCAAAACAAGAGAGTCAAACAGAAATGAAGGAAAAAAAAAAAAGGAAAACACTGATTTCTTGTCTTCTCTATCACAAACTGTCTTCCAATATTCTCTTCTCTAAACCTGGAGAGGTATTTAAATTTCCTTCACTTGAACCTTTAGTGATTCCCTCACTCTCTCAAAGAAGTAGACCCTCACTCTCTCAAAGAAGTAGAATTCCCTAACTCTCCCAATGAGTTACAGAAGTGAAAAGAAAAAAAACAAAGAAAACTCTTATTTCTTTTCTTCTCTCTATCACAAACTCTGTCTTCCAATATTCTGTTCTCTAGACCTGGAGAGGTATTTAAATTTCCTTCACTCAAGCCTTGAGTGACTCCCTCACTCTCTTAGTGGAGTGGAATTCCGTAACTCTCCCATTGAGTGGTAACCTTGCCAGAAGCACGAGCGGCTTCTCCCAGCCAGGCTTATGGTTGTCTGCCACTGATACAAACAACCCTAACACCTGTATATAGGCATAACAATCACTTTTCATCAATTAGGATGAGGAACAATCGTCCCTTCCATATTGGCATCAACTTGGGGTTGCCCAACCATCCATCAACAGAAACTTAACTCCTATTGGCTGTAGCTTGCTCCTACTATTTGAAGGAGCAGGAATATAATAAACATAGGTAACTAAGCATGGGCTGGACCACAACAACCAAAAAAACATAGAAATTTTTCTAAGGTTGTAGAATTAATCATCAAAATTCCCACTTCAAACAAGACCACGTGAAACTAATACACTAAACCTTGAAGCGTTTCTATAAGTCTTATTTCTAAATAAAAATAAATAAATAATAAACTGAAAATATTACTAGAAGAAGACAACAAAGTACAATAGAAGACAAGACGTCCTCATTCTACGAACCAAGGTAGAGAAATGGTGCACTAAGACCAAGAGATTACAGCACTGTCAAGGATATATAAACGTCCAAGATACAACACTATAGATACTCACTGCAGTAGCTTTTGAATAACAGTAAGGCTGATAGTGAATCATGTCTATCCTCTACAGAGACCGACAACACGTACAGAGAAGGCCATAAACTTCCTCATTTAAAAAGCTCTTCCCCACGAGAATCTTCAAACACCCTTCTATTGAGCACCATCCAAATAACCAAAAAAAAGTGCCAACCTTCTGCATACCCATAGGTTTTATCCTTCTTGCCCTTCCTGTACACTTAAACTGCACAGTGAGGAACTCAGACATCCTCTTGTAATGACCCAGCTTGCTTAACAAAAAAGGGACAATGAAGGAATACATTGTAACTCAACAAAGAAGCTCTTCCACATGAGAATCTTCAAAAACCCTTGTACTTCGCTCCATTCAAATAGCCCAAAAAACTACCAACCTTCTGCATTCGCATAGGGTTTTTAAAGTCTTTTCCTTCCTATACACTTAAACTGCATAGTAAGGAACTCAGACCACCCTCTGGAATGACGCAGCTTACTTAACAAAAAAGGACAATGAAGGAATACATGGTTAACACTCTTTTCCCCCACATTGCAGATTATATACCATTGAGGGCTAAGATGAAGGAATGCCATTCAATGTGAGACAGTTCTTAATCTAATAATCAAATGGAAAGAACCTGACCAAACTTCAAGAACTATCAAAACAAGACGAGTAAACAATAGCCCCTTCAGATAATTTCAGGCAAAATAAATTGTTTATCGCCATAATTCAATCCACTCTAAAACTAAAAATGGTAACCACACATTAATTTTCTTGTAAAAACATACTCCTACTTCAAATAATTGTTACCACATTAACCTGAAATCAAGTACCAATGGGACAGGAAAAGACTAGTGAACATTACGGTAGAGGCCTTCCTGTGAAACTGTTAGAATAATGGACATTATGTATAAAGTTAACACGTATTTGCATAGGGATCAGAAAATTTTCCTTTATATGACCCTTTAAGCTCAAAACAGGTAGAAACAAAAATGGGTAAAGATTTTTTTTTTTTAATGGAAATCACAGTAGATTTATTCAGACAAAAGGCATAGATGTATTAGTAAATTTATCCCTACTACTCCGCAGGATAGCCAGCACACCACACCTCCACAACACTCTTTCTCCCTCTGACCACCACCACCAATCCCCTCGTCAAATTTCTAAACAAGCATTAAAAAGGAATAACTCAGAATCACCCACTTTAAATACGCTTCCAAAAACATATTTTTACAGCTTGAAATTATAGGCAATGAAGAAATAGGCCATCAACAGTTCAACACTTTCCGCCACCTTTTTGCACATAATCCAACAAGGAGTGATAACAAAATATTACGCCTCTGCTACGAATAATGTCATAAGAAACAACTCGTGCACTGACACTACAACGAGCAATAAGACAACTGAAAATCTATACTTACTTCCAAATCATGTATAGGAATTGAAGATGGAAATATGGCTCACTAATCAACCCACAATAATAATATTAAGAGAAAAATCTCTGAAAGACTCAAGTTCATATGATTTCTTATCCAGTATACCTGACAGAAGTAAATCAAAACTCAAAAAGAGGAGACAATAAAGCTACCTCATATCATTCAAATTGCTGCAGAAATTTATACTCCAACTATTTGAAAGAAAGAGCCACCACATGTGATGGCCACTACACGTTGCAAGAGATACATAGAATAATACTAAATGGAAAGGATTCACACAAACGCCCCCATTGTTCTATACACTCAAAATCTAATTTCCGCCCCCATTTTTCACCTTCTTACTATACATATCAGGCACTTGAAACCACTACAAAGTCAGGTGTTGGTCCTGCGAGTTGCCACCCACCCGATGACCAATATAAGTAGTGGTTCCAAAGTTGGACCAATTTGGGTGAAACCTGCCTTGTTCTATGAGTTAGTGATGGTTGAAAAGTGAGCAGCCTATTAATCATTCTACACAAACCACAAAACTCTTGCAATCCTTTTTCTTGCGTCTCTTCTCTAACATATTTTTTTGTAGTTCCATGTGACATGAGCAGCAGGTTTTTGAAATTCCTATTAGATGTGTAGCTCCTCCTACACAAAAGTATCTAGTTATCGACTAAAGGCAAATGTACTCTTATGTGATCGAATTGAAAATATAAGCAGATGCCCAATCTGCAACAAGCTTTCAAGGGAAAGATCTTGTAATTGATACAATAAGGGGACTAATCAAACCACACAAAAAAAAAAAAAAAAAAAAAAACAAGAAAAGAATGAACAAGAAGCCCAGAAAACCAAAGCAAACAATCTCTTTTCGGAGGAGAGAGAGAGAGAGAGAGAGAGAGAGAGAGAGAGAGTTACATGGTAGTCACGAGATCGGACGACTGGGAAAAGGAGGAGAAGGCGTCGAAATTCAGCTTCGTCCATTTTGCTTTTGATCTCTAGATTTCTCTCCTCTTTTTTCCCACAACCGCGCGCCCAAACCAAACCTCTGCACAAAACGTTGAAGCGATGCTGGAGATGTTGGGCTGCTTTGAGTTTTTTTTTTTTTTTTTTCCATGGTTAATGGACCGATTTTTTTTATCACGTCAACAACTCATAGAGACAGTAATTAATTTTCCATGATTCGAACATGACTACTTATGAAGCGAAGACTTATCCATTTAGATCAAGTGAAATTAGGTCACTTTACTAAATTTTTTCACCTTAATTTACAAAATTTTGAATTGTAATTTCTTTAGGTTGCGTTTCATATTGTGTTTTCACAAGTAAAACCACTTATTTTTAGATTTTATATTTTTTTATTTGTAGTTCGTTTGGAAATAGCAAAAATCTGCTTATTAGTCTAATATGTTGTTTTTTTTTTTTTGAATAAATGACTTGTGCGGCTGCCCTCTAGGCTTGATTAATGAAACTGTTGAATATAAGGAGCTGGTCTGGCTGCTTTCTTAAAACCACATTATCAAGATGGAAGGAACCAATCCTTTATTTAATGAACTTCATTAATTTGTGAAACTTACGTATTTCATGAATATTGCGTCTGGGCATTTTCTTCTCTCTTCGAGTTCATCGATCACTTTTCACTACCCTTCTGTAAGTTCAATCTTTTATTTTCATTCATATTTATCTTTGAGAGTTGATTGTTTTGCTCTTCTTTTCTTGCTTTTTGATTCACATTCTTTCTCAACATATTGCAAAGTAACTAATCGCTTTAATCTTCGAATATGAAACTTCAGCTGTTGAAATTATTTAATTATATGAATTATATTATTTCTTTCCCGGGTTAGGATCCAATTTAAGTTTTGAATTTCTGTATTGATAGTTAATCGATTTAGTTAGGATCCAATTTAAGTTTTGAATTTCTGTATTGATAGTTAATCGATTTAGTTGGGTGTTTGAGTTTTCATTCTTGTTGCTTAATCTCATTGAGTGCTGTGAATTTCTTTCTTGCTTTGTGAATATGTGCTATAATTTTGTCTTTCTTGCTTTGTGAATATGTGCTATAATTTTGCCAAAGGGCACGTCAATGATGACTATTTCTCTTGTATTTGGCTTCCTTCAGTAGATAAAATAGGTATTGGATTTTATCTTCTTTGAAGCTTGAAGCACATCATTCTTTCAAGTAAGTGATCATTGGTATGCAGACTTGGTTAATTTTCTAGTAACTCAAAAGATACTTGATACTTTAACTAGAGCTAATTAAAAAACATGCTAGGTAATATGTTTGGGGTGATCCTTGCTTGTGGAAATATTGTGCTAATGGTTTAATTAGACGTTGTGTGCCTGAAACTGAATATAATAATATCTTACGTTTTTACCATGACCTAACTAATTTATCATCCAAAACAACATGAGATTTATTCACCTCAAATTCCACCTACGTCTTCACACAAAACAAGAATAAGCACAATACCACAAAAACTCTGCTCAAAATGATCTTGTCAAAAACTAAGCAACAATATCTCAACTCAGTAAAACGAAGCACCAAAATGCTTAAACTCCGAAACATGTACTTGAACAAAAAATCGAAGATTTCATCAATCAAGACAAGACTTCATTTGAGACCATCGAAGGTCTTTGAAAGTCTATAATCAAAATGACAAAATGAAAAGACGATCCAACAGTCGAATCCTCACGAACAGAAAACCAATGAACCGAAGCCGGAATTTACCTAACTTGTCCACAAGCGGCTACGCATGAGTCCCACACGCTGTCGGATGAACTTCAAATCTGCAATATTAGCTTCAACCATCTTGTATATCACAATAAGGGGAGCAACTTTCATAGTAGATCACAATAGGTGACCAAAACTTCAAATCCTGATTCCGAGCTCCTTACTTCAAATCGGTCTTCAATGCTTATATGGATTGAAAGAGAAAGCAAAGATCTTCAAAACCTAACCAATTTCACGTTTTGACGTTGCCGGAAAAGGGAGATCGAATCTGGAAGACTCCGCCATGACTTTCGGCCTTTGATCCACCGTGTACGTTGTAAACTAGTGGACGTGAGTGGCAAAGGGAGCAAGAGGAGACAACGACAAGTCGATCTAGGTAGGTGGAGCTACGCCAGAAGGAGGAGAAAATGTCTAGTCAGGTAGACCTGTATCTGGGTCGGGTTAGGGTTTTTGGAGGGGGGGCACAAAACTTTCTGAAAATAGTAAGTTTTGAAATTTGTCCTAGTTTAAAACATTACGAATTACATCGTATTTAAACTTTCACTTCCAAAAGCCGCACTTCTAAGCACTGGGTGATATGTGACTCAGTGTTAAGATTTACACAACTCAACTATTGTTACTAACTGACTTTAATTCACACGCATGACAGTTGGCTGTTGTATTGACTCCTCATGTAATATTTGCAATCGTAAGTATTATAGAGCACGAAACTATATTGTTTAAGTTAACTGAAATTACTCTGTATTTCTGAATGTTTTGGAGACCTCTATAGATATTTTTGCTTAATTTGGAAGGGTTATTTTGCAATACGAATAAAATATATAAATATGAGTGCCAAACATACAACCATCTTGTGGTCAAGCATGTGGTTGAATAATTTTTGACCAAATTAAATGCAGTATTATGGGAACTACCTTTGAATTTTCAAACAACAAAAGAATAAAAAAAATGCACCTAACCTTATATAGAAACTGTTTCAAACATAATCAGCCTTCCACTTATGCAAAAATATGGTCTTCTCTTTTCACAAGAACCCCTTCACTTCCAAAAGTCATCATCACCCTATAAAACCCCACACTCCTTCACTCAACACTTGCACCAACATAGCCCTCACCAATCTCTCAACTTGCATCAACAACAACCACTATGGCTTCCTCTTCCTCTTCTTTGTCCCAATTGAAAGTCCGAATCACCAAAGAACAATTCTACTCTTTCCACAACATTGATCGCAAGCTCTTCACCCGTCTTACATTGCATCTTGGCCGTGACCCAGGCGAGTCTGCTCAAGTTATGGCCTTCTGGATGTGGCTCGAGCACGGTGGTAAGGTCACCCACTTCATTCACAAAGCCCTTAACACTCTCCCCAACACCCTCCTCCACATCATGGCCGACGAGTCATGCATGGTCCTCAATGTCATTCAAAATGATGAATTTCCAATGGTCTTGGAATCAGATATCATTCCTCACGATATTCCCATTCTCCAAGGAATGACCAAAAGCGGCGTCACCCTCAAATTCTTCCATAAAAACCGCCTCAGCATCATCCAAGGACTTACCTTATTTTTCAATGACGTGTGCTTGAGAGCCTTTGAGGACTTATACATTACAGCTGCTCACTGCCAAAACAAGACTATAGATCCTATATCCACCGGAATAGGGTTACAACAAGAGCCGCAAAATTATGTAAGGAGGATGGTTCTAGTCAATAAGTACTACAATCCATTTCTCATTGGAGCTGCGACTTTTGACTCGCCTATGGAAACCATAGAACCTCTTCCTCTACACCCCATGGATGGGGCTGTTGTTAACAATAATAGTAGTGTTGATCCACTATTATGGGACCCTCGTGTGGCGGCTAAGGCAATGTCTATGGGGCCCGCTCAGTCTCATTCGGAGAATTCGCGCCATGGTTTTATTGATCCATATGACCTTAGCGCTCAACGCGATTTCTTGAATAATGAAATGACGGATATGCTGAGCCATTTGCATTTGCATGACGATGATGGTGATGGTGATGGCGATGGTGGTGATATAGGAGGTGGTGTTCGGGGGGATCAGGTTGAGGAAGAAGTGTCTGCAGATGATAGGACTATTTTCTTGACATTTTCTAAGGGGTATCCCATTTCTGAAAAGGAAGTGAGAGAGTTCTTCACTAGGTATGAATATTATTTTACTATATATATGATTTGTGCATATTTTATTGATTTGGTTGTAAAATTATAATTTTTTTTATTGATAGGAAATATGGAGATTTTTTTGATGCTATCCATATGCAAGAAGTACATGTAGAGGATCAGCAGCCTTTATATGCCCGTCTTGTGGTTCGTTCCGCATCTTTTATTCCAGTGGTGCTCGAGGGGCAAAGCAAGGCCAAATTTTCTATCAATGGAAAACATGTTTGGGCAAGAAAGTACATGAAAAAGAATGTGATAGGAGAACAAAGTTCACCAGAGTGTGTTTTAGCTACTTGATCTTAATTGGGTAATATAATTTGAAAAAATTCTACGACATATTAATGTACTGGATCAAGTAGATTATATTTGATACAGAGTTAGACTGACTCCCTGCATAAGTAGACTAGATTGACTTGACCTCAAATTAATCTACATCTGTATCAAGCTAATCTACCCCTGTATTGAACTAGTCTAGTGAATGTATTGATATATTGTAGACGAACCCATATAATTTGCTACAAGATTAACTTCTCTAATTTGTGTTGTAATAATAAATGGATTGACTTTGAAAATTTGGGATGGGACATGTGCTCTCATTCCTCTAATGGCGTGACAATGAATAAAATTTTATGTAGCCCTTTAACAATATATTGCAATTTTGATACATGGAAACTATTTCATTAGTACTTTTTACATCAAAATATTTTGGTTTTGGTACACAAAAAGCTTGGCAAAAGTTATGTAGTACCCAAAATTCATTGTCCCAATCAGTAGAAGCATCCAAAACACGATATTCAACCATCATTGATTTATATCATTGAGTAGCCAACTTGTGGTCTAGTACACCAAATCAGTGACTGTGGTGTAAAGATAATACCCTATTGCAAGCAACAATAAAATCAAAGCAGTGGAAGTACTTTTCAATGATTTTGAGGACTCTTCATAGCATAATGTAATTTGTCCTAGAAAATCATAGGGTGAACAGGAGCGCCAAGAAACCTAGTTGGATTGTAAGGTCGTAAGTTCTCTTACCACTTCACATCATCTCCTTTCTATTAGGGAAGACATAATTAATTAGGGCAATAATAGTTATGATGTGTCCAATATCCTTATCTCTTGAGGGGTTCTAGATGTCATCCTATGAGTTTCTTCCACACAGGTAGAACAAGGCGGTCAAACACGAGAATAGAGATGGATGTGGCAAAAAGGTTGAAGACTAGGAATGAAGCAACATGGACTTTAAGTGTAGACTGAGGTGTGTATCCATGGTTAGGGTTTGAAGTATAATAAGGGTGCTAAAAATGCATATTGGAGTACTTAAGATGATGCCAATAGACCACAATGACATGATCTTGATTAGGGTCTTGAGGCCTTCCATTTCTTTTACAGTGCATAACCTCCAATAATTTCTGTATAAGTGTTCAAATTGCTTTTCTTTTTTCTTTAGTTTTTAAAGTTGCACGGTTCAAGAATCTACATGAAAATACTGAAACTCTTATAATGTGCATGCATGAAAATCTTCATAGTTAGTAGAATTGAATAATTAGTAATATCTTTATTTCCCAGGTCTTACCTATCATATACCACGGGCACATGGTTAACTTCACTTCCTATGCACGTAGACACTATCAACATACAGCTAGGTAGAAATTCAATATGAGTTAAATTCCTATTTAAAGCATCTTTAGCAGACTCTCTATTGTGGTTTCTTAGTTACTTTGGAGAATATGTTTAGATTTTTATCTATTTTAGCAGCTGCACCAGACTCCTAAGAGCATCTTTAGCAATGCTAGCCATTTTGAGTCAAATTTTAGCTAAAGTAGCTAAAAAGTTATTTTGGCAAGCCACTTTTGGAAATATGTCTGTATCAGTGCTCTTTATTTTAGCTAATTTTGAATTTATATTGTTTTCTTAAGGAATATTAAATAGTTTAGATGTATTTATAAATTACATAAAGTAACTCAAAAGGAATGTTTTAAAATATAGAGAGCGAGATCCATATAGAGAGTCTCACCTCGCTCTCTATATTTAGGAGCGTGATAGTTAAAAGTTATAATAGAGAGCCACTTAGGAGTCTGATGCAGCTGCTAAAATAGATAAAAAGCTAAACATGCTCTCTAAAATAGCTAAGGAGCCAAAATAGAGAATCTGCTAAATATGTTCTAAGTGGCTCTCTATTATAACTTTTAGCTATTTCGCTCATAAATATAGAGAACGAGATGAGACTCTCTATAATTTAAAACATTCCTTATAAGTTATTTTATGTAATTTATAAATACATTTAAACTATTTAATATTCATTTAAAAAATAATATAAATTTAAAACTAGCTAAAATATATAGTATTGGTGCAGACATAATTCTAAAGTGGTTAGCTAAAATGATCTTTTAGCTACTTTACCTAAAATTTAACTAAAAAATAACTAACATTGCTAAAGATGCTCTTAGTTATATATATTTCACTCCTCCAGTTGGTTTTGATTTATACCGTCGTTCATGTGCTTTGGTATTAATTGGTATTAAGATCTAGCGATGTATTTCAATTAACTATATTTTCTGCGTAACATAGGCAACCAACGTTTACACTTACTTTATAGACCAATCATTGAATATTAAATTTTGTAGATTCAGCAAATTTACTGTATACTATTTGTCAGTTCGCTGTTCATAGGGTTAGTGACAGTACCGGCTAGAGCCAAGCTGACACTATTTAAATGACCATTTTGTCCTTTGTTTCCGACCTACGTATAAAAGTCCCCTTCAGGTGTAAGCTGCTCTTCATTCCTCGCTCTGCACTCTCTCAAATTTGAACGCTCTCAAATCTCGATCAAAAATTTGGATCAAATCTCTTCATTGAGATTGAGCTTGTTGCATCGCTTTGATTTTTCTGTTCTGTTGATAAGCTTTAAGCTGGCACTCTTTTGTCTCTCTTTGTTCTCAGTTGAAATCTACGTTCTGTCATCGACAGAGTGAGAGAGGGAGTGAGTTGTGGAGAATAGGTTCTGCATGTTGTCATCGTGTTTTTTTTCGTTCGATTGAGGGTTTGTTTGTTTCTTGCACGTGACTAATTTGGGGTTTTGGTGATGCAGGAGTTTACGGTTGTCAAATTGGGTTTGTGATCAACAAGGAGAGGGAGATGAAGTTTGAAATTACGTTGAAAAGAGCAGGAAAGCTGCAGGTTTGGTGAGTTATCTATTGCTGTATTCTTTTTTTTTTTTTCAAGTTTGGAGGTTGTGAGAATCTCCATTTGAATTGATTGTGGAATTGATTTTTTTTTTCACCTTGTGTTTGTTTTGGATTGATTTGCGAATGTATTTGCAGCAACAGGAGTGAGATTGGGTGCTTAAGGGTAAGTTTCATGGATCATTTTCTTCTGTATTTTTTGTTGGAGTTGGGTGTTTGATAAGCTTTGCATTTTTTGTTTTAACTGAGGTCAGGTTTGAATAAGTTTTGTAAACAATAAGCAAGTAGTTTGCATTGTTAAGAATGACTGGAATTTGGATTTTTTTTAATCTATATGATGAGTAGTGCCTGATGTAACTACTTTATGGATCGAGTTCCCTTTTCCAGTGAGAAAGAGAGGAGGGTGAATTAGTTTGTGTTTTTTTTGAAAAAGGTATATATCAAAATTAGAGCAAACTTAACGTCTTTATTTTCATGGTATTGAAATCATTCATATTTTACAATGTTTCTATTTCATTAGTGAAAAATCAGTGTGTACTTTCAGTTTGTGCTAAAAACACTTTAGTTTTGTGCTTACAAAAAACATTGCTTTTCTTTTCTTTCTCTTGATTTGTTATCAAATTCAAAGCACATAAATATTTGTTTCATGTAAAGTTAAAAGATAGTCAGATTTCTGTTGGGTATATAGGTTTATCTAGCTGTGCTTGGTTTGGCATTTGAATTTGGTTTGGTGGGTCATTTAGCTCTTTTTTTTTTATTTGGGTTTTGTGTGGGTTTGCATTTGAGCTGAGTTTTGTGGAATTAGATATGGGAATAGTAGTCAATTAATTGCTCTGTTGTTATCTCTGCGATCAATTGTTGATTTGGTGTCTTCATGAACACTTCTTTTTTCTTCTTGTTTTGGTTCCAGGTGTAGCACCTTCTTATTCATACTTCTCAAAATGGTAGGATACCAAAAGGTGTGCTTAATTCAATTATTAGTAAAGCAGTGTCCATCACCTTATAGTATGCTCATTTAACATTGTCTCATATATGTTATGGAGTCCAGGTCATTAAGGGGATTGGATCAAGGAATTTTTGGGGGTGAAGGTGTGCCTCCAATGCAAATAGGTAAGGTTGTAAGTTGATTATCTGTTTTATTTGTTTATTTTTAATTCTCAACTCCATTAGTTCTTTAGTTTTTGGGTCATGGAGCCATAGTATCTTAACTATTGTCATCTACCAAATTATCTTAAAGTGTCATGGTCCTAAAAGATGTTCAAAGATACCTGGAAATGTCTCTTATAGGTGACAGCAATGTACCTGGAAATGCTATTCTTGACTAGTATATTAATTTTGTTGCCATCTATTCGGGAAATAAAGCATTACCTACAAACAAATAGGAAGCCTATCATTCCATACCATAAGGCTCAAGTTGAGAAGGGAATGCAAGTACTACATATATATCAGAGCACCTCTTTTAACGGTGTTGGCTTGCAGATCAGAGATCCATCCCCTGGATAAAATATGGCCTCAGCATTTTATGTTGCGAAATTGGTAGCATCCCAACTCCTAGCTATTTCATTTTAGACTCTACATTTATGGAGAAGATATAATAATTTAATGAAACTATTCACAACCCCCCATCTCAAAAACTTAAAATATAGGATAAACATTCTGTTACTAATGGAATTGTTGGTTTCTGTTTTTTACTTGAATCGTATTTGATTATGTTGTTGATAGGTGGGATCTGATTTTTGTATAGTTTGTGCTTTAGGTTTTTGGCCTGATTTGATGTGAATTTGGAGATTTTTAACACTTCTAAAGGTAACTACTGTTCTGATTCTATTGTTGTTTTGGACTTCTGGGTTTTATTTGTTTGTTTGTTTGTTTTTTTTGGATTATTGAGTGCTTGAATTTGCACAAAAAAAAGAACAGGGTTTATAAATAGTTCCTTCACTGTTTCGTTAGCGGTGGTGATTTTGGGCGAGCAAGCTTTTGGGTGTAGAAAGAATTTGACTTTTTTGTCTCAATTTTCTGGGTTCAACTTTTGGTTCATGACATCTTAACTGTGCACTGCGAAATACTTCTACACATGTTTTGCAATGTAGTTTGTGATTGAACTGAATTAATTTGTATACTGATGAACTTGTTTGCAGGATATTCATGGAAATGATGTAAAGCTAAGTGAGCACAGTAGCAAGAGTTCTTCTGATTGTGAATGTTGCTTCAAAATGATAATTAACTTGCTCTATTGTGTGGATGAGTTTCTTGATATTTTTGTCTCTTCTTCCAAGTAAATCGTTACAGGTTTCATGTTTGTTTCAATTAAGTGCTGACAAATTAGAGTTTACTAGATACAAGTGTGGAAATCTATGACACAAATCTTTGGTCTCAAAACACTTATGCATCTGTTTCCCTGGGTGTTTGGCGTCTCAAATTCTGATAAGTGGGATCTGATTTTTGTATAGTTTGTGCTTTAGGTTTTGGTCTGATTTGATGTGAATTTGGAGGTTGTACTGCATATGGAAGAAGTTGGCAAAACAAAGAAAAGAGTTCGGGTTTGGTTGCTTTGAACTGTATGGAACTTTGACTTTTCACTTGGTTTTTGAAGAAAGTCCAGCAACTACAGTTTAGGATTTAGGGTATGTGAAAATTTAGAACGCATGTACTATAGTTCTTGCATAGTGCCCAGCTCCTAGAAAAGGTAAAACCTTTCCTCTCCTCACTTACTAAGCTTAGTTGGCTTTCAAAATGCTTTATCATGTTCATGAAGCATGTATGTTAAACTACATTAGCATAAGCAGCAAGAAAAGGGTCACGACCAGAATCTCCAAAATGAAGGATTAGGTCATGAGTGTTTGACTGTTGAAGTTTTCTGCGACAATTTCCATTGCATCTTCTGTTCCTTGCCGATACTATGCCAAAAAAAGCCTTCAGACAACAGAACTGTTCTGTCGTCTGAACGAATCAAAATATGTTGTCTAGTACGGTGTCGTGTCTTGGGAGTATCAGATGACAAAACACTTCTGTCGTCTGATTTTTCAGACGACAGAAACAAATAAAAGTCTTGTGTCATCTGCGGAGTTTTGCATTTCAAGACCAATGATATATGTATCTTTAAACGTAATCACAAAACAGTTTTGTATTGTATGAGAAACAAAATAATTACATTATAATATAAATCTATTGTGTGAAGCATATTTGCAAGACAGATTTCTGTCATCTGAGGTTATTAACATGACAAATATTTGTGGTCAGAATATAAAAGGGACCACAAATTGTAGGTCATTTATATTGTCTTTGGTTAAATCCAACCACACTTATTTTTTGTTATACATTTTAGCCAATATTTTCATATAACTTCTGTTGTTGTTTTGCTATTTAGACTATAATTTCTTGTTGTACCAACGCCAAAAGGACAATACACTTCTAATTGGTTTTTGTGTTTTGTTTGTGTGCAGCTGCAACCACACATTTTGGTGTGTTTTTGTTGTAGCTTGCAATTTAAGATAACACATATTAGTTGTCCCCCATTACAATTGGTATGCATGCATTCTGGAAACTAAAATTGCCCATTCATGAAAGTATGAAACCATAAAATCCACATCTAAAATCATTCATTACAATCTCCATTAATCCACCATTGTCTCATTTACACAAGCCTAATTATGAACAACAGTTCAAAATGATTCATATCTACTAATCTGAACATGCAGACAAGTCCAAATGCTTAAAGAAGGAAGAATTTCTACTAGACACAAGTTAATAAAAGAACTAGCTAGTTGTACTGCTATACCAATTTCACAATCTGATCATGAATGAAATCACCCGAATCATAGAAATGATCATAGAAGACGGAAGGTATTCTGGGGTGCGTGAGTATATATGCATAACTCTGCAGATAATATGCACGTAGAATGAAGTTATATCCTTGTTTTGTTGAAGCAGATATCATGCGATCAAGGACAAAGAAGTTTAGTAGAATAATAAACAAAATAGCAAAACATCAAGTCACATTACTCAGGTGTCCTTAGCAAAGAAAAGAAAAGACAAAAGCTTACCAAAGCATGATTAAATTTGTCTTTGCTATTGTGGGCATCCATGAGAATGATAGCCAGTAAATAAGGATCCATTTTCTTGCCAAGCCAGTACAAAGAGCAGAATGACGTCTTACAGCTTTTTGAAGCAAATCAAAGAACATATTAGCTTGCAAGAAAACAACAAAAACTTTCTGACGATGAACCCAATTGGAGCAAGAACAGAGCAAGAAACAAGATGATACCTCATGACTAACAAGCAAACTAGAAGCAAAATCTTGACATCGATTATATTCAAACAAACATCTTTCATGACTTTACGGGTTCCCTTATAAGAAAAGAATATATAAATAATTTAAATGCTTTCAAACACCATAGTAAGAATGCTAAAATAAAGCAACAAATGCATATTGATCGAATTGTATCAAATCATAACTTTTCTGGTACAAAAAAGTAGGTAGGAGGTGCAGATTACAGACTTTCCTAGATTAAAGCAATGATCAAAACTTAGCTTATATAAAGCTAATACTGACTAGAGTCCTAAATCATGCAAAATTGGCCTAGTCTTTAGCTTGAAGCAAAGTCATAGCTCCCCTAAATCAAGTTCAGGATAGTAAGTATATATAGCTTCCCTAGTCTTATTCTGGTTGTTGCTTATCTATCGACATCTTGGAAACATAGTGCTTGCTCATATCAATGGATGGCTAAATTGTACTTCTGCACTGAAAGTAAACCATCCCCAGTACAAATTAAACCTAAATTAGGCATACATTAAGAGATTTATTTTATGAATTCAGTGGTGTGATGAGTGTTATATATCCTTGAAATTCAGGGGTGTGACGAGTGTTATATGTCAGAAAAAGATACAGAAAATTTTACAAATCTTAAAGAAATTTTGTGAAAGTAACATCAAATATATCAATTAATATTCCTAATATATGTCTCCACAAATCCCTTCCGATTATCGTCTCTGTTTATGTGTCGATTAAGAAAGATATTGTCATATACTGTGTTAATTGAAAAGGCTAACTATGGCTATCTCGGAAATACCAAAGTTGATCAAGTGCTCACCAAACATATAAACACATCTTGTTGAGCATAACTACAAAATTTTTGTAGAAATTCCTTTGTTTAATAGAAACTATAAAACATCCGGAGCGATTTTGACAGAAATAGATAAGAATTGCAGCATCTTGTTTATCAAAAATATATGCTACGTACTGTCAAAAATAGAACAATGCCAGTTGTAAGAATATATGAATTCTTGTGTAAGAAACAATAAAGAGCAAGCTTTATAGCGAGATCAGGAAAGAGGGAACAATAGTAGGTCAATAGGATATACCTCTTTGCAAATGCCTCATCCAGCACAACTGTGATCTCAAGCTTTCTCCCCATCATTTGCAAACTTTTTAGCCGCAAGTTCAGAAAAATATGTTTGATAGAGCCCATCAACCAGTTTTCTCGCAATTACCTTGTATTCAATACCTCTCTTGTCATCTATTGTAACATGAACCTGCAAATAGCATGCCATTAGGAAATTGGTACTGGACACAATAAACTCCATAGCAAATTAGTCACATGAGGTAGACATACAAAATACTGGTACAATACAACATCTAGAGATTTTAGAGAAACTTTGAAGTGGTTTGAGAGCGATGGTATACGTCTTTTAGTTGTTCCAGTACCACGCGTCCTCTGTTAAACAGCGACAAGCTTGGCCTGTGGCCCACCATTGTACCGATACTATCCCAACTTAACCACCCATTAGGTGTTGAGTTTTAATCACAAAATGCCTCAGTACAATTGGGTGAGATCCACCCACTTATAAGTTTTATTTTATTTGTCACTTTTCCAATGTGAGAAATTTCCTCTCCAACACCCCCCTCACGTGCAACCTAACTCTAGGTCTGCATGTGAAATTAATTAATCCAATTTCCACATTGGAAATTGGGACACAAGTCTCATATCGGAGACTTGGTCAATACAATCCAAGACCCACATTGGGCACTTGGTAATTTTGATGGCAATACAAGGAACCCAAATTTGGGCTCATGATACGTGCCTACGTGGAGACGCAATTGGAGAATGACCCGCTCTGATACCATGTTAAACAGCGACAAGCGTGGCCGTGGCCAATCATTGTACCGATACTATCCCAACTTAACCACCCATTAGCTGTTGGGTTTTAATCACAAAAGGCCTCGGTATAATTGGGTGAGATCCACCCACTTATAAGTTATATTTTATTTGTCACTTTTCCAATGTGGGATATTTCCTCTCCAACATCCTCATAATAAAATACTTGAAAGAAATCACTACTTCTAGCTTGACATTGGGTGGAGGAGGTGGAGGGATCAAATTTATTTCCCCACCTGCCTTCCTTAGTACCAGCTACATTCATCATCATTTAATTGAACAATATGATCTGCAAACAATCAATGAAAGAAAAATTGAAGATAGTTTGGCAAGGAACTCATATAGAATTAGTGGGACTTTTGCATACACTGAGATTGCGAAAAGATTATAACTCATGCAGTTACATACCACAAATTTCCTACTTAATCATTAAGTCATTCAACAATAATGAGTCCTTATTTGCTTAGACTATAGATGTTGTAAGACCATTGTGCTATCACAGAAGTTCTCTTGGATAGTTAGAAATCCTTCTGACATTTTCCAAAAGTATAAGGCTAACCATGCGTAAATAGTAAAAGCTCCTTTTAAAGGCATCAGATCAATCTTAAGGATACTATATACACAATGGTCCATTGGTAAAATACGAACAAATCTGCAAGTACTTTCGAATCTCTATAGCTAAAAGCAACAAAAGGTACACATCAGCACATTTGAAGACAAAATTACATAAATAAAAAATTCCTGCCGAATTTGATCAAAAATTAATAGCAACCAATACAACCGAAACTCATAAAAACTTTCAAATTTCTAAACAATAAAACTACAGCCTGAAACCCTCTCAATCAGTTACCCAGATTCCATATCCAAAGACAAAACAAAACCCCCAAAACATAAAAACCCATATTAATCCAAAACCAACAACAACAAAAACACCCAATCAACAAAAACGATAACTAACAGAAACCATAGTATGAGAAAAGTTCCATATCTGCAATCCTCACTCTCCCGAAACCCACTAACACAATAGATTGAAGACTATCGAAACCAAATACCTCTTTCTATCAAAAAACCACAGTCCCTTGTATCATGTAAAATAGAGAGATCAGTCCAACCAAAAACTGAAACAAAATTTCCAAGCATCTTAATGAAGCCAGAAAACAAACCTAGCAAAAGAAAATCTGCAAACCTTCGATTGCTCGGTAACTTTCCAACACAAACCCAAACTAATGGCTCTCCTGCTCCTCTACTTTTCTAAACCTCACGACATTTTCCCATACCTAAAGACGGATAGACCCAGCCAACATCATCTCCATCCGTCTTCTTCTTCTTCTTCTCTTCTTCCTCCTCCCCTTCTTCTTTTCTTTTCGTTTGTTTCAACAAAATTCCAAAGCAAACTGACACCAAGACAAGAGTCAATGAACCTTCACCGTTCCGCCGTCGTCTACTGCCAAGAAGGGTGAGATAGAGAGAGGTCTGGGTTTTTAGTAATCGGAACACCGTTCGGTGTTCGTCATTTTGACGAGGATAAAAGGAAAAATAATACTTAATCACCCCATCCCCAAATAGAAAAAAAAAAAACTGAATCGAAATCAAACACTAAAATCGATTGAACGCAGTTGAAACCCAAAACTAAAACCCAATTGAAACCCTAAATTGCTTACCAATATCCGAATCGAAAATAGCTCTACTGGTTGCTAGAGAGCTCCATTAAATCTGAACGTGAAAGACGAAATAGAGACTAAGAAGAAGAATCGAGAAAGTGAGGAGATGAATGAGAGAGTGAGAATCAAGATATGACAGAGCTAACTGAGAAGGAGAGAGCGAGGTTGGTGTTTGGGTTTTCGCGGGTTCTAGCTGAGAGAGTGAGAATGACTGAAAGTGACTTAATTACTAGGGATCTATGTCAAAAAGCACAAGTCAAAATAACCTAGAAAATTTTAAAACAACCTCCACTTAGACAACATTTAAATGTTGTCTGAATGTCATAATAATTTCTGGTCAACTAGGGCTTGGCTATTTGAGAGGGAAAAGAACTGATTAACTTTCGGATATCCCTCCAAATTTGAGATGGGAAATCACCATCTTCTACAACAACAAGAATGTGTTGTCTGAATGCTGACCTTTTTTTCAAATTAAACCAGTATGGTTTTTGTCTATATTCAGACAACAAAAAAAAATTATGTCGTCTGAAAAACTCAGACAACAGAAAACAATTCTTATGTCGTCTGAAGTGTGTCATCAAAAGAACTTTTTGGCATAGTGACGGGAATTAACATCAATGATTGCTCCAATGTTGGTGACATTTTTTTCATCTTCAGCTTTAGCTGCACAGGAGAGAAAGCCTTTGGTCTCTATTAGCTGTAGAATGAGAAAACATGACTGGATTTTGATTGTGTAGCGCAGATTAGAACCTTTACAAACATTACTTGCATATATATGATTACTGTTTTTTTTTTTAGGCAAACATATTCCAGGATAAACAGTGGAATTTTATGCTTGAATTGGTCTTCCATGAAAGATTGAAAGATTGAAATAGCTAATATGGTTGCAGAAGTCGTAGAGACAAAAGTACCTAGGGAGATCATATCAAAGTACTTGGTCTATTACGAATTTAGGAGAACAACCCCCATTATTGAGCATTCCCTAACCCGCAGCAACGGGCGGGCGCAAATTCTAGTTGGAAAACAAAAAAAAAGAATGATAAAGAGCATACTCATTAAACTGTCCCCCATCACCTAATGTAAAAACATCATCCTAGTAGTAGTTAGTTATTCGTGTTTTTTATTTTTTACTTTTTATTTTATTTTTTGTTTTTCATACATACAATTATTTGTTTATCTTTCATGTTATAGATGCAAATATAAAAAAGCATTGGAAATACTAAATGCAACAAAACATTAGAAATGAAACCTAGCAAGGATACTAATGGATGCAAAATGCATCTAACGAAGCCCCGATATAACCCAGAATATGTAGAAAGTTACCAATGGTATAAACGACCATACAAATTACACATAAAGGTATATGCTTCCATTTCATTGTTCTTTATTGGCTAAACACATAACGAGAATTTATTTTTCGTCTCATTTACTATGGCAATTTTATCATCAGTGTATGACCCAAATAATAATTTAGGATCCTTGGTCAAAAGTACAAAAATTCTATAATTTTGTCAATGTAGAGAAATACATTCTAATTTTGCTCAGTAAGGTCAAGTTGACGTTGTTTTTATACATTTGTTTTTGTAAAATTTACGAAATGTCACTCTGACCTCTCAAGAAACTAGATTTTGTTGGACGACAAATTTATTACCTGATAATTGTAATACCGGTAATTTTCATTTAAATTCGAGTAATTGTATTGAATGATTATTGTGCGATTTCACGAATGTTGTTCGATAATATTTCACTTTTGAATTATCGAAGGTTCGAAACGATTATTTTTAGCGAAAAGCTCGAAATGCTCGGTTTGAGAAATCGACTTTTTCTACGTACAAAATTTGGAGAAACTTCTTTCATGAAAGTTGTGGAGCTCGTCGATACGAGTCCGTACACGTGCGGAACACAAAGATCGGATTTTTTCTGAATTAGTTATTGAATTTAGAAGATTTTCCGAAACGGGTATATATAGAAAAAAACCCTAGAATTTTTTTGGGAAATTTCCTTTTTGGTCCGGCCTCCATTTCTGTTTTTGGAAAGCACTGTAGCTCTCTCTCTCTCTCTCTCTCTCTCTCTCTCTCTCTCTCTCTCGCGTCTTCTTCCTCTCGGCCGAAAGCAAGCAAAACAGGGCACGAAGAAACCGTGCTCCCATCCTCTCCTCCAGCCACCTCTCGAGCTGCAACCACCTCCAGGAGTTTCGCCTCGATCTTGCGCAGCTGCCAGATGCAGCCTTGCGCCGCGACACGGCCGGCAGCGGCGGCGGCACGGCACAAACCGAAAAGGTTCGTTTTCGGTTCGATCTCGATATCTCGAGCTAAAGATCACCATTTCACTTGATTCTTGACTCATTGAGCTCGCCTCAACTTCCTCTACAAGCACCAAGAAGGACCGGAACTGGGTCGAACATTTTCACGTTCGTCGGAGCTCGACCCCGTGCGGATTGAAAAACCAACTTTCGATCCAAATATCTCGAGCTATACACTATCGTTTCTTGTGATTCTTGGCTTTTTGAGTTCCCAAGGAAGTTCTGAACAAGTTTCCAGAAGGGATCGAGGCGTGAGGTTACAGTTTTCACGTTGGTTTTCAAGCTCGCCGGTTTCTGAAAAATTTTCGGCCGCCGACTATAATTGGAACTTTTCGATCCCTTCCAGTCATTTTTTAGTCTTGTGCTAGTTATGAAAGTTGCTCAGAATGATGAAACGAAGGGGACAAGCTCGGCCATTAGACTTGTTGACCTGTTGTTTTGTCTATGTATTTAGTTGCTAAGGAATCTGCAATTTGCACATGTGCCTTCTTGTTCATTTCTGCTAGGATTAACTTTGTTTTGTTTTTGTTTTTTTTTTTTTTTTTTTTACAGCCTGTACGATCCCATTTCAAGAATGACAAAGCTGCCAAACAGCTATTACAAAGTGTAAAGGTACATGTGGTTTTACTTTTGGATAAAATATTATGTGCTTAGTACATAATTCAAAATTATAAAATCTGATGTTGCCTCGATATCAGTTTATTGATTGGAGGAAAAACTAAACCTTGTTTTTCTTTGGTTTTGTAGAATTATAGAGTCACCAGATGATGACAGTAATGGAGCTAGGACTTCTCACCTTTGCCCCTACTCCTGCAATTGTGGGGTGAAAAGACCTGTTTCTTGGGAAAAGCGGGCTCCTTTGTGCTCATCTTGAACCTTTTTTTGTTCGGTGTTTATTGGCATTGTAGGGAAATATACTCTCAGAGAAAAGAATATCGATATCCTGTGTTGTAAATATTATAAATATGTGGCTGTCCACATAAATTCTCATCTTTTATGTCCTTAAGATGTAAACCCAACTCCTATATAAATGGGTCAATGAGAATAAATAATACATACTTCTACCTTCTCCATATTCTGTTTCTTTATTATATCTCTCTTGTTTTTAGTTTATAACACATTATCAACACATTTTTGCTCTTATTTCTTTTTCTTCTTAAATTCTATGATGATCCATAAGCCTATGGTGATAGTTGCCTATGACCAAGGCTAATGATCTATGAGTTTTTCTCTCTTTCTCAACGAATTGCTTTATATATAATATAGATATCTTAATTTATCGCATAACAAACATATGTGTTTCATGTTTATCATCTTTATTCCTATTACATATGAACATCATATGTTTTTATGCGATCATATATTTTGCAGATATTTTATGTCTAATTATTGAAAATTTATATTTCATATGCGACATTGAGGACTATATATTCCAATAGTCAAGACTCGAGTACGTTGACCAAGTAGTCTTAGAACCTATGACTCTACAAATATCACACAAATGTTTTTCTCGTGTTTTTCCTATGGGATCCATTGTTCATATTTATAAACATTTTGAAACCTCTATTTCGTATATGAATTTTCTATCATTGTCCGTAGAACATATAGTTCTAATACTTATGGATCCTGATATATCTCGTCTTTTCTTTTTATAGAAAGATGACGCATTTGACAAATTTGGAGTTTGATCCTCTTGTAATTTCTGGCAAGAACTATTTGAACTGTGCTCTTGATGCCGAAATTCACCTTATGGCTAACAATCTTGGAGATGCCATTAAAGTTGACAATAAGTCATTGTTGGGTGTGTGGATCCAATTCCACATAGGATAAGGATTTGTTAACCCCTGATCAAAGAGGAGTTTTTGATTGTTTCCTACCTGCTTACATAATCCTATTTGGTAATGGTTTCTATGTCTATTGGGAATAGGTTTCCAATGTCTTATAGGGTCTGGTTATATAGCTATAAATAGGGGCATAAGTTGTAATAGTAGATCAAGTCTTTGAAGCATTAAACAGAGAGAGCAAGTGAGGTCTTGAGAGTTGGTGTGAACTTCTTGTGAGAGATTATCACGCCCAATAATAACCAATGCAAATAACGTCCCGATTTTTCTTAACCAACGTCTCACAAAACATAATACAAACCTCATAGCAACTATCTCTCGAGTCAATTATTACAATACCAACATAAATAAAATGTTACGCTCAAAAGAGTTTATAAAACACACCAAAGTAGACTAAGTGCTGGTCTCAACATGCTTCCCTTCTCAGCTCGCTCTTCACCCTGATTATCCTGACCAGCAGAATTATCCGCTACACCGTTTGAATAGTGTACCGGGATTGCAACAACACAAAACCCGGTAAGCTTTCTAAAAGCTTGTGTGAGTAAATAAGAAATGAACGGTTGATTTATTAAATCACAATTCTCTTAATTCAAGTAAAAAAATCCAACAATTCGAACACCCACAAGAAGGTCACAACTTAATCACAAACATTTTCAACACAAAACAACATTCATTCTCGATTTCAAAACCATTTCAAGTAACGTTTCATCACTTGACCCCTCTTAACCACCAATTCGTGTTCACAATCACGAGTAACCCAACTCGCTACTTTCATGTCACATGATGGCAAAAAAACTAGAGCTCTAGCTAAATCGTAATGTGTCACCTTGGCCAAGGTTCACCCTTATGAAATTATCACCACACTCCCTACTGTGGCATCGAACATTTAAAGGTCATTCAGACCCAAATGTTATAACAATCCTCACATCCAAATGACAATTACAATATCAGTTGTAATTCCATAACTATCACGTGTTTTAAATCATAATCTAAAACAATCACCATCCTTATTCTTTCACTCAATGTCATTTAACATAATAAATCATGGCAATTCACAAAATCAGTAATATATCATAACCCAAGTTATCACACTTTCACACGCTCAATGTCACACCATTCCATATATAATCACGTAAATATATATATATATATATATATATATATATATATATACGTAATCATCCACTCAAGAATGACCACTAATATCAAAAATAGTTCACACGATGTAAAACCAAGAAATTCATTTTTTATATACCTTAAAACTCATTTCTTAAAACTATTTTCTCACACAATAATTAATTATGCAATAAGGAGATTCGATTCGTAAATGAACCATGTGAGATTTACTCACCTCTAATCCTGCTGCGTCTTCTCAACAGCTTAAAATACGATTCAAAATCGCCCGCCAACTCAAACCGTCAATCACCTAACCAAATACGATAATTAACTTAGCGTACAATTCAAAAATGCACTGATATGAAGAGCCAACGGTCGGATCTTCACCCATGACCACACAGAGTCATCGGGACAATCCTATGATCATCATATCAAAACTACAAGTCTAACAGACGGTCCGATCATCACAGATCACAAATTGAATGATCGAAATCAATTGAAATAGTAAAATTCATAACTAAATCATATGATATCCAAAATTTACATGCTATATATCAAAATGATCGTATGACATGTAGAACATAAAAATGGGCAGAAACTACCATTGGGACCCCCGGAGGTGGTCGAAAAAGGCCGCCGGAGTTAGGGCCAGAACCGCCGCCGACCACCGCGAATGGTGTTGGGGCCGGGCTCCTCCTCTTTGTTTCATCATTTTGAGCAACCTCATTAACAAGTTCGTGTTTGTTTTCTTGGTCGTGTATCTATATTGTTTTGCACTTGTCTGCTTCCGCAAGAGGAATTCTAGGTCAAATTCCCAACAAAGTGGTATAAGAGCTTAGGCTCTAGAGTGGAAATAATGAGCATAGAAGACGTTGAGAAGAGGGTTGATAAGTTCGACGGTAATGACTTTAGCCTATGGAGGTCACAGATCGAGGACAACTTGAATATGAAGAAGCTTGCTAAGACTTTAGAGGGCAAGCTCCCGAAACATATGAAGGAGGAAGACTTTGTCAAGATGGATAGGATGGCCCTTGAAGCCGTTCGACTATCGCTTTCGAATGATGTACGACGATTTGTTATCATGGAGACTACGTTGAAGGGGATGATGGGTAGTTTGTCCAACATTTATGAGTAGCCAAATGCCGTTCAACAGTTGTACTTGATGATATGGTTGTTCATTTTGAAGATGGGTAAGTGTATATCTGTTTGCCAGCAAGTTGGGATAGTTGGTGATATTATTGAGCAACTAGCATCGGTGGATGTTAAATTCAACGAACACATCAAAGCTTTGTTGTTGTTGACTTCCATGCCTTCAGATTGGGATGTGACTATGAACTCGTTTTGTAGTGCAGTTGGGACTACGAAGCTGAAGTTTAATGATGTGGATGACATTCTTTTGAATGAGGAGACGCGAAGACAGAATAACCTTAAAGATCCTTCAAATTTTGCGCTCACTATAGAAAATAGAGGTAGAACGTTCAACAAGAACTCAAACAACAATCGTGGGAGGTCCAAGTCTAAGGCACTGGGAAAAGGCCAAAGCGTGTCCAAGTCAGGAAAGTGGTCTGATGGGTGTTGGCATTGTGGGAAACTTGGACATGTCAAGAGAGACTGTAACCAGTGGAAGGAGACAATGAAGATGGTAAACACAAATGAGTTTGATTCGGATGCACTTGTACTAAGTGTTACTGAAGCACCATTGGAGTCATGGATCGTAGACTATGGAGCGTCATTTCACTCAACTTCACAACAAGAGCTCATGGTGAATTACTGACATGGTAATTTGGCAAAATGTTTCTTGCTGATGGTGGAGCCTTGGAGATCGTGGGAAGGAGTGATGTGAAGATTTCGTTGACAAATGGTGGAACATGGACCTCGACCAATGTTAGACATATACTGAGGTTAAAGAGGAATTTGATCTCTGTGGGTCAGTTGGATGATGAAAGATGTCGCACTACCTTTGAGAAACGTACGTGGAAGGTGTGTAAGGGAGCTATGGTGTTAGCTCGTGGAATTAAGACAAGGACACTTTATATGACCTTGAATATTGCTATTGTTGAGAACAATGAAGGCACTGCGATCGTTGAGAAAAATGAAGATGCATACTTATGGTATCGTAGACTTGGGCACATCAGCGAGAAAGGTATGGGTGTACTTTTGTCAAAGGGTAAACTACATGGTGTGGACCCAGTGAAGATTGGGTTTGTGAAGACTGCATATTTGGGAAGCAAAAGGTTGTTAGTTTCTCAAAGGGTGGCAAGACGCCAAAAAATACAAAACTGGAGTTGGTTCATACTGACATATGGGGACCTGCACCGGAGCTTTCGTAGGTGGCTCAAAGTACTATGTGACTTATATTGATGACTCCAGAAGGAAAGTATGGGTTTACTTCTTGAAAAATAAATGGGAAGTATTTGACACTTTTAAGAAGTGGAAGGTGGTTCTAGAAAATGAGAGCGGGTTGAAGATCAAATGTCTGAGGTCGGATAATGGAGGTAAATACTGTGGTAATGATTTCAAAAAGTATTGTGCAGAGAATGGGATTAGGATGAAGAAGACAATTCCCAGAACTTCACAGCAGAATGGAGTGGCTGAACGCATGAATATGACTCTGAATGAGCGCGCAAGGAGTATAAGGATACACGTAGGATGGCCAGACATGTTTTAGGCTGATGCGGTTAATACTGCTACTTATTTAATTAACCATGGACAATCAGTGCCATTGAATCATCTCCTACCTAAGGAAAAATGGAGTGGAAAAGAGATAGGCCTATCGCATTTAAGAGTGTTTGGTTGCGTGGCATCTTCACACTGAGTCCGGTGCGAGAAGCAAGTTGAATCCTAAGTCTCAAAAGTGCATATTCATAGGCTATGGTGGTGATAAGCTTGGCTATATGTTTTGGGATATGAAGAATAAGAAAGTTGTAATGTAATAACCGCAATTTTCATTTTAAATTCGTGTAATTGTGTTGAACGATTATTGTATGATTTCACGAATGTTGCTCGATAATATTTCATTTTGTTGAATTATCGAAGGTTCGAAACGATTATTTTAACGAAAAGCTCGAAATGCTCGATTTGAGAAATCGACTTTTTATACGTGCAAAATTTGGGAAAACTTCCTTCATGGAAATTGTAGAGCTCGTCGATACGAGTCCGTGTGCATGCGGAACACATTGCACATATTTTTTTTGAATTAGTTATGGAATTTAGAAATTATTTATATTTTGAGTATAAAGAGAAAAAACCCTAGATTTTTTTTTAGAAAATTTCCATTTTGGTATGGTCTGAATTTCTTGTTTGGGAAACTGTAGCTCTGCACTCTCTCTCAGCTCGGCCGAAGCCAAGAAAACAGAGCACGGAGAAACCGTGCTCCCTCTTCCTCATCCGGCCACCCCACGACCTCAAACCACATCCAAGAGCTTCGTCCCGACCTTGCGCAGCTGCCAGAGGCAGCCTCGTGCCACGACATGGCCGGCAGCGGCAGCGACGAGGCTCGTACCGAAAAAGCTTGATTTCGTTCCAATCTCAATATCTCGAGCTACAGGTCATCATTTCTTGTGATTCTTGACTCATTGGAATCACCTCGACTTCCTTAACAAGCACCAAGAAGGACCAGAACTGGATCAATTGTTTTCACGTTCGTCGGAGTTCGACTCCTTTAGATCAAAAAACAACTTTTCGATCCGGATATCTTGAGTTATACACGATCGTTTCTTGTGATTCTTGGCCTGGTGAGTTCGCAAGGAAGTTCTGAACAAGTTTCCAGAAGAGATCGAGGCGTGAGGTTGCAGTTTTTACGTCGGTTTTCAAGCTCGCCGGATTCTGGAAAAAATTTCGGCCGCCGACTGTATTTTGTACTTTTCGATCCCTTCTCGTCATTTTTTGGTCTTGTGCTAGTTATGAAAGTTCCTCAGAATGATGAAACGAAGGGGGAAAGCTCGGTCCTGACACCATTGGTGGTGGTCGGCGGCGGTTCTGCCCCTAACTCCACCGGCCCTGTCCGGCCACCTCCGGAAGTCTAAAATTTAGTTTATGTCCATTTTATGATTCTACGTTTCAATACGATCATTTCAGCATGTTATACACATTTTTCGGATATCATATGATTTAGTTATGAATTTTGAGATTTCGATCGATTTCGATCTTTAGATTTTTGATTTGTGAAATATGAACCGTCCGATGGACTTGTAGTTTTGATATGATGATCATATGACTGTCCCAGTGGCTTTATGTGGTCCTGGGCGAAGATCCGACCATTGGATCTTCGTATAAGTGCAAAACGGTGATTAGGGGAGCGATTCGTGAGAATCCGTCCGTTGGATTTTCTTATAAATTAGAATCCGGCCGCTAAATGGTAGTTTAGTTATGTTTTGGAATTATTGGCTAAATTCAAATCACATTTGATTAGGTGATTGACGGATTATATTTTGGTGAGCTGTCTCGGTGTGGTTTATATTTTTATTGAAGGCGTAGCGGGGGTATCGAGGTGAGTAAAACTCACGTGGTTCATATTAAGAACCGAGCGCTTTTAATTATTTATTTTTGTAATGGTGTGAAAAATATTGTGGATTAAATATCTATTTTTAAAAATCACATGGACTTGATCGCTACGGTCCATAGGTAAGTAAAATGAATTTTTAATCACGATTTTATTTTGTGAACTATAGATGGTATTAGTGGTCATTCCTGAGTGGATGATTACGTATATATATATATATATTTACATAGAATACATATATTGATTGGTGTGATTTTGAGTGTTGATATGATCATTTGGATTTTATTTCAAATATTTAATTTCCATAATAATATTGTATATCTTGGATGAGTTGAATTCATTATGTGATAATACATGGTTGTGCTCGTTTATGGATTTATAGTCAACGTAGTGACCGGTATGGGGGAATCAGACGCTCTAATTCTAGGTGGATGATGGGATTATATTGATGAAATACGATAAAGATAAATATGTCGGATGCCATAACCTATGCCAGGTGATGGGCTACGATTCAGTTAGAGTTCTAGTCTGTCAAATACTGTATTTTTATAAATACGATGTTGCGGTTTTGTGAAGAAAGATGTGAGTTAGAGTTTGGTGTTGATTGTTGATTTATTGAGATTGTTGGTTTCTTGTGGATGTGGAAATTGTTGAGTGTTGATTTGAGTGGAAATAATCATGACTTAATTAAACAACAGTCCTTTCTTTTTACTCATACGAGCTTTCATAAGCTTACAGGGTTTTGTGTTATTGCAATCCCGGTACACTATTCAAATGGTGTAGCGGATATTCCTGCAGGTCAGGATAACCAGGGAGGTGATCGAGCTGCTTAGGTGTTACAGCAGTTATTTTTATTTCATTGAGTTGTGAGGTGTGTATGCTCATTTAGAGCTTTACAGTTCATTTTGTATTTGAGTTGTAATAATTAACCGAGACTAAATTCGGTTGTGATTTTATTTCGTGTGGTGAGGTTGTTAAGAAAAGAAATTTTCAAGATGATTATTTTAAGTTGTGTAAATTTTCATGTTTCGGATTTTGAATTTTATTCTAAAATTCATGGCGTGATATTTTGGTATCAAAGCGTAAGGTACATATTTGGTGATATGTCAATACTTTCCGAGTGATAGCCCGTCTGCAGCGGATCCCCATCGTGTGCTCTTCGGTATTGACAATGTCATTGGGTATGTAAGAGCGTTAGGTTGGCTAGGAACGTTAGCATGTCATAAGAACTTTAGGCGTTGTCTTGTATGCTTAGTTACTTGGTTAATATGAACTTGTATTTGACTTATGCCATATTTAAGTGTTATGCGTGTATTAATCAAGTATATCCTGCTTATTAGGTAATGGAGATTGAGGGGAACGAAGCTAGAGGTCGAGGTAGAGGCAGACCTCGTGGCAGGGGTAGAGGCCGAGGTAGGGGTAGGGCCCCTCCGGTCGATGATTCATATGAGGCAGAGGTAGAGGTACCTTATGAGGATCATCCTATTCCTCCCGTGGCTATGGTTAATGATCCTGCTCGCTTACTGATGCTAGCAAAGGAAATTACCCGCTTGGGAGCAACCAAGTTTGGAGGAGGCACTGATTATATGGTGAAGGATCGATGGATAGAGGATTTGCAGACCTATTTTGATCTGCTTCATTGCAGTGAGACCGACAAGAGGAAGCTAGCCGTGTTTATGCTGAAGGATGAGGCTAGGGTGTGGTGGAACGTCACACAAAGGAGTATTGAGGTGTCTACTTTGACATGGGACGACTTCGAGAGGTTGTTTAGGGAGAAGTACTTTCCACTAGCTGTGAAGGAAATGTTGGAACGAGAATTCCTCGCAGTTGTACAGGGAAAGATGACCGTAATCGAGTATGATGCGCAGTTCTCCAGACTGTACAAGTATATGAGGCAGATGGATTACGAAGACTTGGCCAAGACGTTTCAGAGAGGGTTGAGTCCTTTGATTGAGAGAGATCTTGGCTAAAGCACAAATTATTGAGCAGCAGAACCTGATTCGTAGAGAGAAGGAGTCTACTGAGAGAGACTTCCAGGGCAATGGAAAGGCCATAGCAAGAAGCAGTAGAGCTAGAGACTTCAGGGGTGGGTTCTAGAAGAGACAGAGAACTCAGTTCCAGCATCAGGCTCCAGCTAGGGCAGCAGTAGCTCCTCCCGTTCAGGCTATACCTATTAGGCAGATAGCACCAGCAGCTCCGGTGAAGTACTTTAACTGTGGTGAGCCGGGCCACATCTCTCGTGCGTGCATGAAACCACGGGGTAAGATATGCTACAACTGTGGACAGGCAGGGCGTCAGGCTAGGGAGTGTCCCCGAAATCAGGGTAGAGTGCAGGGTAACCATTAGGGGCAGCTACCACCTGCACCTCCTAGAGTCTTTGCCATTGGTCAGGCAGGCACAAGAGTGGAAGGTACCTTATCTGTTTATCACTATCTTGCTAGAGTACTGTTTGATACGGGAGGCTCACACTCTTTTATATCTAGTTCGGTTGTGGACGTTTTGGGTTTGATTGCTATGCCTCTGACTAGATCATTATGTGTTACATCACCTCTCGATGTGTCTTTTGAGCTTAACATGTTTTGTGATGATTGCTCTATTGGGATTGGTGGCAGAGAGTTCTTTACATCTTTGATTGTGATTCTGGATCACACATATGATGTGATTTTGGGTATGGATTGGTTGAGCTCGAACCATGCTGTTATTGATTACTTTAGGATGATTGTGTCCTTCCATGTTCAGGGACAACCGGTGTTTCATTACCGTTATCTGAAGTCTGACATCCCCATGAGGACAGGGATTTTGGCCCATATTGAATCAGGGAGTAGCAGTTCAAAGATTACAGGGATTCCTGTAGTTTCAGAGAATGCTGACGTGATTCAGGAGATCCCTGGGTTACCTCCGAAAAGGGTAATGGACTTCTCCATTGATGTGATACCAGGTACTTCACCTGTATCGAAAGCACCCTATCGAATGGCTCCAGCTGAACTTCAGGAGTTGAAGGTTCAGATTGATGGTTTACTTGCACAAGGGTTCATTCAGGCAAGTGTGTCTCCTTGGGGTGCACCAGTGTTGTTCGTAAAGAAGAAGGATAATTCACTTCGGTTATGTGTGGATTATCAATAGCTGAACAAGGTGACCATCAAGAACAGGTACCCTTCACCTAGGATTGATGACTTGTTCAATCAGCTTAGAGAAGCTATTGTGTTCTCAAAGATTGATTTGAGATCTGGATATCACCAGTTAAGGGTGAAGGATGAAGATATTCCAAAGATGGCATTTAGGACCAGGTATGAACATTTTGAGTTTCTTGTCATGCCTTTTGGTCTCACGAATGCACCTGCAGCATTTATGGACTTGATGAACCGCACATTCAGTCCCTACTTAGATCAGTTTGTGGTGGTGTTCGTTGATGACATCTTGCTTTATTCAAGGTCGTAAGGTGAGCATGAAAAGCATCTGCGGATTGTGCTACAGATGTTGAGAGAGCAGAAATTATTTTCCAAGTTCGAGAAGTGCTATTTTCTGGCAGAGTGAAGTCAAATTCCTTGGTCATGTGGTCTCAAATGATGGAGTTTCTGTGGATCCTTCGAAGGTTGAAGCAGTGATGAGTTGGAGTCGCCCTACTACAGTTACAGAAATCCGTAGCTTCCTCGGATCGGCAGGGTACTACAGGCGTTTCATTAAAGGGTTTTCTGGTATTGCTTCGGCTTTGACCAAATTGGCAAGGAAAGACACTCAGTTCGTGTGGTCGGAGGAGTGTGAGAAGGCTTTCAATGAGCTGAAGACTAGATTGACTACAGCTCCGGTGTTGACAATTCCTACTAGTGGTGGTGGATTAGTCATTTATAGCGATGCATCTCATCAGGGTTTGGGGTGTATGTTAATGAAGAATGGTAGCGTTGTTGCTTACGGTTCTAGACAGTTGAAGGTACATGAGCGGAATTACCCCACTCATGATCTAGAGCTAGCAACAGCGGTGTTTTCCTTGAAGATTTGGAGGAACTATCATTCTGGTGAGAAATTTGAACTCTTTTCTGATCATAAGAGTTTGAAGTATTTATTCTTCCAGAAGTAATTGAACATGAGGCAGAGAAGATGGATGGAGCTCATTAAGGACTATGATTTCACCTTGGAGTATCATCCCGGAAAGGCGAATGTAGTGGCGGATGCTTTGAGTAGGAAACCTTGAGTGATCATGGCAGCTATTATAGTACGAGAGTGGTGCATGTTAGAGGCTGCATCAGAGTTTGACCTTATGCCCGCAGGAGCAGGACATGGAATCTTTCTCGGTAGTATCACCTTACAGCCCACCTTGATCTCCAGGATCATTCCGGGTCAAGCACTTGATGAGTTTTCTTAGGAGAGGATTGCTTAGATGACCGTTGATCCGGATATGGAGGGTCCTTCTGAGTGGATGATTGGGGCCGATGGAGGGTTGAGATTTCGAGGAAGATTGTACGTATCGAGTATTGATAACCTCATAGAGGAGATCATACGGGAAACACATAGGTCTCGATACACTATACATCCAGGAGGTACTAAAATGTATATGGATCTACGAATGCAGTTTTGGTGGTATGGAATGAAGAGGGATGTGGCAGAACATGTGTCGAAGTGTCTTACCTATCAACAAGTGAAGGCAGAGCATCAGAGACCCGCAGGAATGCTGAACCCTATACCAATTCCTATTTTGGAAATGGGAAGATATTGACATGGACTTTGTGATTGGATTGCCTAGGTCCAGGCAAAGTTATGACTCGATTTGGGTGATTGTTGACCGGTTGACCAAGTCAGCACACTTTCTTCCAGTGGCAAAAACGTACTCAGGGGATGCGTTATGTAAGTTGTACGTGAACGAGATAGTGAGGCTTCATGGAGTGCCTGTGATGATTGTCTCTGATCGTGATGCTCGTTTCACTTCAGAATTTTGGCGTAGGTTCCATAAGGCATTTGGTACGTCTCTTGCTATGAGCACTGCATTTCACCCACAGACAGATGGGCAGACCGAGAGAGTGAACCAAGTGATGGAGGATATGCTTAGAGCTTGTGTCCTAGGCTTTAAGGAAAGTTGGGCAGATCATTTGCCCTTGGTAGAGTTTGCCTACAACAACAGCTATCACTCCAGTATCGGTATGACTCCATATGAGGCTCTTTATGGTAGGCCATGCAGGACTCCTATCTGTTGGGCGGAAGCAGGGAATAAAGGGTTCATCGGTCTTGAGATTGTACCAGAGACTACAGCGAAGCTCACTACTATTCGGGACAAAATCCGAACCGCTCATAGTACACAGAAGAGTTATGCTGACTTGAGGAGGAGACCATTAGATTTTAAGATGGGCGATCATGTGTTCTTGAAGGTCTCACCTATGAAAGGTGTGGTGAGATTTGGCAAGAAGGGAAAACTCGCACCGAGGTATGTTGGACCATTTGAGATTCTGGAAAGGGTTGGAAACTTAGCATATCGACTTGCTTTACCTGTTAGCATATTGGATGTGCACAATGTCTTTCATGTGCCGATGCTTAGGGAGTTGGTTGATCACGGAACGATCGAAGTGAACACAGATGTGACATTTGCAGTTGAACATGTTCTTATCTTGGATAGGTCTACAAAGAAGCTCCGTAGGAAGGAGGTTAATCTCACGAAGGTGTTAGGAAGTCATCATGACGAGGGTGATGCGTCATAGGAGTTGGAATCTGACATGAGAGTGAGCTATCCGCGGCTCTTTGGGGAATTGGATACTTGAATTTCGGGACGAAATTCCTTTAAGGGGGGTAGATTGTAATAACCGCAATTTTCATTTTAAATTCGTGTAATTGTGTTAAACGATTATTGTACGATCTCACGAATGTTGCTCGATAATATTTCATTTTGTTGAATTATCGAGGTTCGAAACGATTATTTTAACGAAAAGCTCGAAATGCTAGATTTGAGAAATCGAATTTTTATACATGCAAAATTTCGGAAAACTTCCTTCATGAAAGTTGTAGAGCTCGTTGATACTAATCCGTGCGTATGTGGAACACATTGCCCAGATTTTTTTTGAATTAGTTATGGAATTTAGAATATTTTTCTTTTGAATTAGTTATGCACTCTCTCTCCGCTCGGCCGAAGCCAAGAAAACAGAGCACGGAGAAACCGTGCTCCCTCTTCCTCATCCGGCCACCCCACGAACTCAAACCACATCCAAGAGCTTCGTCTCGACCTTGCGCAGCTGCCAGAGGAATCCTCGTGCCGCGACATGGCCGGCAGTGGCGGCGACGAGGCCCGTACCGAAAAAGCTCGATTTCGTTCCAATCTCAATATCTCGAGCTACAGGTCATCATTTCTTGTGATTCTTGGCTCATTGGACTCGTCTCGACTTTCTTAACAAGCACCAAGAAGGTCGGAACTGGATCGATTGTTTTCACGTTTGTCGGAGTTCGACTCTTTTAGATCGAAAAACAACCTTTCGATCCAGATATCTTGAGTTATACACGATCATTTCTTGTGATTCTTGGCCTGGTGAGTTCGCAAGAAAGTTTTGAACAAGTTTCCAGAAGAGATTGAGGCGTGAGGTTGTAGTTTTTATGTCAGTTTTCAAGCTCGTCGGATTCTGGAAAAAATTTCGGCCGCCGACTGCATTTTGTACTTTTCGATCCATTCCTGTCATTTTTTGGTCTTGTGCTACATATGAAAGTTGCTCAGAATGATGAAATGAAGAGGAAAAGCTCAGCCCCGGCACCATTTGTGGTGGTCGACGGCGGCTCTGCCCCTAACTCCGCCGGCTCTTTCCGGCCACCTCCGGAAGTCTAAAATTTAGTTTATGTCCATTTTATGATTCTACGTTTCAATACGATCATTTCAGCATGTTATACACATTTTTCGGATATCATATGATTTAGTTATGAATTTTGAGATTTCGATCGATTTCAATCGTTAGATTTGTGATCTGTGAAATATGAACCGTCCGATGGACTTGTAGTTTTGATATGATGATCATATGACTGTCCCAGTGGCTTTATGTGGTCATGGGCGAAGATCCGACCGTTGTATCTTCGTATAACTACAAAACGGTGATTAGGGGAGCGATTCGTGAGAATTCGTCCGTCGGATTTTCTTATGAATTAGAATCCGGCCGCTAAATGGTAGTTTAGTTATGTTTTGGAATTATTGGCTAAATTCAAATTACATTTGATTAGGTGATTGACGGATTATATTTGGGTGAGCTGTTTCGGTGTGGTTTATATTTTTATTGAAGACGCAGCGGGAGTATCAAGGTGAGTAAAACTCACGTGGTTTATATTACAAACCGAGCGCTTTTAATTAATTTTTTTTTGTAATTGTGTGAAAAATATTGTGGATTAAATATTTGTTTTTAAAAATCACATGGACTTGATCGCTACGGTCCATAGGTAAGTAAAATGAATTTTTAATTATACAAATGAATTTCACTATTTTATTGTGTGAACTATAGATGGTATTAGTGGTCATTCCTGAGTGGATGATTACGTATATATATATTTACATGGAATACCTATATTGATTGGTGTGATTTTGAGTGCTGATATGATCCTTTGGATTTTATTTCAAATGATTAATTTCCATAATAATATGAGTTGAATTCATTATGTGATAATACATGGTTGTGCTCGTTTATGGATTTAGAGTCAACGTAGTGGCCGGTATGGGGGTATTGGACGCTCTAATCCTAGGTGGATGATGGGATACAATTGGTTGAGTATGTACAATTATCGGACGTTCTAAATGTGTATATAAGTATACATATTGATGAAATACGATAAAGATAAATATGTCGGATGCCAAAACCTAGGCCAGGTGATGGGCTACTATTCAGTTTAGAGTTCTAGTCTGTCAAATACCGTATTTTTATAAATACGATGTTGAGGTTTTGTGAAGAAAGATGTGAGTTAGAGTTTGGTGTTGATTGTTGATTTATTGAGATTGTTGGTTTCTTGTGGATGTGGAAATTGTTGAGTGTTGATTTGAGTGGAAATAATCATGACTTAATTAAACAACAGTCCTTTCTTTTTACTCATACGAGCTTTCATAAGCTTACCGGGTTTTGTGTTGTTGCAATCCCGGTACACTATTCAAATGGTGTAGCGGATATTTCTGCAGGTCAGGATAACCAGGGAGGTGACCGAGCTGCTTAGGTGTTACAACAATTATTTTTATTTCATTGAGTTGTGAGGTGTGTATGCTCATTTAGTGCTTTAGAGTTCATTTTGTATTTGAGTTGTAATAATTTACCGAGACTAAATTCGGTATTGATTTTATTTCGTGTGGTGAGGTTGTTCAGAAAAGAAATTTTCAGGATGATTATTTTGAGTTGTGGAAATTTTCATGTTTCTGATTTTGAATTTTATTCTAAAATTTGGGGCGTGACATGTAAGGAGCAGGAATGTTATCTTTAATGAAGAGGTGATCTACAAGAATAGGCAAACAACCGAGCCTAAAAGTCCTGTAAGAAAAGATCGGTAGTTTGCAAGATTGGAAGAATTGTCCAATGAAGTTGTGTCTAAGGGAAATCATGGGGAGGAACGACAACAACAAGAAGCTCTTGAGGTTGCATAACCTGAAGAACAATTTCCTAGTGATGAGCCAGTGACACTTCCTTTCGTGCCAAGAGTATCGTCAAGAAGTATTAAAGGAATGCCAGCTAATAGATACTCGCCTTGTGCTAACTATTTGCTGTTAACTGACTGTGGTGAACCTGTGAGTTATGACAAGGCAATGCAACATAAAGATTCTGCTAAGTGAGAGGGTGCCATGCAAGATGAGATAGACTCTCTCATATCCAACAATAATTAGGAGTTAGCTAAGTTACCAATAGGTAAGAAAGCATTGCATAACAAGTGGATTTACAAGATTAAGTAAGAAGTTGATGGGAGCAAACTTTACAGGCAAGATTGGTTGTGAAAGGTTTTCAGCAAAGGGAGGGAATTGATTTTGATGAAATCTTTTCGCCGGTTGTGAAACATACCACAATCCGGGTGGTGCTTCGTTTAGTAGAAGCTGAAGGTCTGTATTTGGAGTAGCTAGACATCAAGACTACTTTTCTTCATGGTGATTTGAAGGAGGTCATATACATGAAGCAACCACAAGGTTTTATAGCACCTGGTAAGGAGGACTTGGTATGCAAACTACAAAAGAGCCTTTATGGCTTGAAACAAGCACCAAGATAGTGGTATAAGAAGTTTGATGCTTTCATGTATGGGAGTGGCTACACAAGATGTCAATTCGATCACTGTTGTTACTTCAAGAGGTTTGACAAATCATATATCATTCTTTTATTATATATGGATGATATATTGATAGCTGGGGAAGACTTCAATAAGATTGAGAAATTGAAGAGAGAGATGTCAAACCGGTTCGTGATGAAGGATTTGGGTAAGGCGAAGAAAACCTTAGGTATAAAGAATATTCGTGATAAAGTGGCTGGTACTCTGAAGCTTTCACAAGCGGAGATGTTGAGAAGGTGATTAAGCATTTAATATGGATGGATCAAAAGCTGTAGGAACACTGCTGGCGGCTCACTTTAAATTGTCCAAGGAACAATCACCCAAGAGCGAAAAAGAGAATGTACCTTACGCATCGGCAGTTGGATGCTTAATGTATGCTATGGTGTGTAGTAGACCCGATATTGCTCATACAGTTAGAGTTATGAGTAGGTACATAAGTAATCCAGGAAAGCAACATTGGGAGGCTATGAAGTGGATCAGTAAGTATCTTCTAGGTATTACTGATATGTCTCTTTGTTTCAAGAGAGGTAGTGCTAAACTACAATGATATGTTAATGCAGACTTGGCAGGAGATCATGATACTTGTAGGAGTACTACTAGTTATGATTATACTGTGGGTGGTGCTGCCGTATCTTGGATCTCAAATTTGCAAGGGCAAGTGGCCCTGTCAACAATGGAGTCCGAGTATGTTGCAGTCTCAGAGGCTGGTAAGGAGATGGTATGGCTAAAGGGTCTGTTGGATGAATTGGGCAAAAAGCAAGAGAATTATGCATTGTATAGTGATAGTCAAAGTGTAATTCACTTGGTGAAGAACTATGCTTTTAATTCAAGCACTAAACTTATTCCTATGAAGTATCAGTACATACGAGAACTCATGGAGAATGAAGTGTTGTAATTGTTGAAGATTCAAGATAGTGAAAATCCTATTGATATGTTGACTAAGTATGTGCTAATAAGTGAACTGAAGCTATGCTTGGCTTCAGTTGGTCTCCAAGTTTGAAAAAGGAGATGTTGGCTATGATAATGGGTTTTGTGTTGCTATGTTTGAAGAGTATTGAAGAATGTTAGCTACTGGTGAAATCGGCTCCAAGTGGAAGATTGTTGGGTGTGTGAATCCGATTCCATATAGGATAAGGATTTGTTAATCCCTGATCAAAGAGGAGTGTTTGATTGTTTCCTACCTGCTTACATAATCATACTTGGTAATGGTTTCTATGTCTATTAGGAATAGGTTTCCAATGTCTTATAGGGTCTGGTTAGATAGCTATAAATAGGGGCATAGGTTGTAGTAGTAGATCAAATCTTTGAAGGTTGTAGTAGTAGATCAAGTGTTTGAAGCACTAAATAGGGAGAGCAAGTGAGGTCTTGAGTATTGGTGAGAACTTCTTATGAGAGATTCTTGTATTCTTCTTCTTCTATAGTGAAACCCAAGCAGCCCTGGGACATAGGCTAAGTTCTTTGCTGAACCTCGTTAACAGGTTTGTGTTTGTTTTCTCGATCGTTTATCTATATTGTTTTGCACTTGTCTGCTTCAGCAAAAGGAATTCTAGGTCGAATTCCCAACAGTCATCAGTACAAAATCATGCCAAGGTTATGATTTTCTTGCGTCATCATCTTGACAAGAGACTAAAAGGTGAGTCCTTACGATGAAAAACCCGCTTGAGCTCTTTCAAGCATTAGTGATCGATTTTCTCACTAATACATTGATTACCTATGATTATGTTTGACTACATTTTATTACATTTGATAAAGTATAATAATTACGTTTAATTACGTACATATATTGACTATATTTATACACATTTGCTGTTATATGTATAATCATTATATTTAATAACCATTGTTTGTTACTCTGCTTATTTTTTGTCATAATAATAGTTATGTGCACAATGATTATATTCCAATAGTCAAGACTCGAGTCCGCTGACCGAGTAGTCTTATAACCTATGACTCTACATATATCACACGAATGTTTTTCTCGTGTTTTTTATATGGGATCCATTGTTCATATTTATGAACACTTCGAAACCTCTATTTCGTTTATGAATTTTCTATCACTGTTCATAGAACATATAGTTCTAATACTTATGGATTAGTAATATATCTCGTCTTTTCTCTTTGTAGAAAGATGACGCATCTGACAAACATAGTGGAAAAGCTATGTTATTGGTAGTGATGCTTCTTCGTAATAGAGTTTTCTTTCCAGTATGTCACCACAATTGTAAAATGAATAGAGTAGCCAGTAGTGCACTCTACGCTAGTTGGTGCTTGGAGAATATATTGTTTTAGTTGAGACTCTTGTTATTATCTCAAGAAGTTCTCTCAATGCTTATTGTAATATGAGATTTAGGCACCATGTCTCCCCCATGTATTCTACAGTTTCATTAATCAAGGCTTGAGGGTAGCCGCACCGGCCCTTCTTTTTTTTTTTAAAAAGAAAAAAAGGATGACGCATCTAACAAATTTGGACTTTGATCCTCATGAAATTTCTGGCAAGAACTATTTGAACTGTGCTTTTAATGCCGAAATTCACCTTATGGCTAACAACCTTGGAGATGCCATTAAAGTTGACAATATGTCATCAATACAAAATCGTGTCAAGATTATGATTTTCTTGTGTCATCATCTTGACAAGAGCCTAAAAGAGGAGTTCTTACGGTGAAAAACCAGCTTAAGCTCTTTCAAGTATTAGTGATCGATTTGCTCACTAATACCATTATTGTACTTAGAGCACAATATAAATGGTTGTAATGGCCATTTTTAATACATTGTCGCATGCCTGATCATTTAGTGGCACTTTACCAAGCTTCCATCATTAGCACCGATTAAATTTTCAGCCTATGTTTCAGCAACTTTCCCTTAATTTTTTTATTCTCATATTAATTACATTGATTACCTATGATTCTGTTTGACTACATTTTATTACATTTGATAACGTATAATAATTACATTTAATTACATACATATATTGATTATATTTATATGCATTTGCTGTTATATGTATAATAATTATATTTAATAACCATTATATTTAATAACCATTATTTGTTACTATGATTATTTTTTGTCATAATAATAGTTATGTGCACAATGATTATATTCAATGACAATTATTTGCTACATATGATTATTTTTGCTATAATAGTAGTTATGTACATAATGATCATATTTAATGACTCATATCTACCTCTTATGATTATTTCGTTTTTCCTTGTGAAAAATATAACAAAAGAGTTTTCAGTTGCGAGGACTTGAACCCGGGTCTTTTTGGGTGAGAGTCAAATATCCTAACCAACTAGACTACAACAATGTTTTTATTATTTTTTATAATGTTACAATTAGGCATTTATCAATTATTGACTCTAAATGAGTACCATTCTATTTTCGGCTTATGATACTCACAAATCGGTATCAAAAATATTAATTATGTTTCTAACAGAATCGAGGTATGTATTTTCATAAGTTCAACGACTTCATTTTGATTTCTTCTTGTTATCATATCTAACTCGCTTAAACTAATGGACAAACTGAATCTGTCCAACTTGAACCGTACTAGCTTTAAAGCATTTATAAATGCCTTAAGGACCATCAATTTGACTGAAATTTTACAGAGATGATCTATACACATTAGCACCTAAAAACTGAAGTCCAGATGTGAATATGAGATAGAAAAATGACTCTAAACTCTAAACTCTAACCTTAACTTTAATTTCAGAGCGAGGCCTCGCTCTGGATGAATATATATATATATATATATATATATATATATTCTAGAAAATCTTCTTCATTTCAAGAGATTAGAAATGTTACTAGAGTAAAAAGTCAACAATCATTCTCTCTCTCTCTCCTCTTCGGCGAGGTCTCTGGCTAACTCTAGCGGGTCTCCAGTTGACCTCTGGCCACTCCGGTGGGTCTCAGGACGACCTCTGGCCAACTCCGGCTCCCACAAAAGCTACTGTCACTGTCACTGTCACTAACACTAAAAACTACTGTCACTAGCAACAAAACCTACTCTGGTAAGATTTCTAGCAACCTCCGGCAAGGTCACAAAAGCTATTGTCACCAACAATAAAAGCTACTGTTACCAACAAAAGCTACTATCACTAGTAATAAAAGCTATTTTGGTGAGATTTCCGGCAACTTCCGGCGATATCACAATAGCTACTGTCACAAGCAACAAAAAACATTGATACCAACAAAAACTACTATCACTAGCAACAAAAGCTACTCAAGTGAAATTTTCGACGACCTCCGGGGTGGTCATAAAAGCTACTGTCAACAGCAACAAAAGTCATTGTTACCAACGAAAGCTACTGTTATTAGCAACGAAAGCTACTCTGATACAAAATCATCACAATAAAAAGAAAATTGAATTTCATTGAGAATCATGCTTGACACTAGCTTCTGATATCAGCTTGAAAAGATACCAATATAGACATACAAAGCTACGATGATTGTGTTGAAAAATCACTATAACAGTTCTGGAGAGCTACTGACTTGAAATCCATTAAAATGAAAACAGACGATGCTAACATTAGCTTGAAAAGATACTAACATAGACATAGAAAATCTACTATCACCATGAAATAATAAATAGGTACAAAACTTAAACGTAGAAATCAGCCAAACAGAACTAACATAGGCACCTAACTTGGATTAGGCACAAAATCAGCTAAACAAAGCTTCGATTATGCTCAGATTTAGCTAAACAAAACTCTGATTCAATCTACAACTTAGTCAGAAGATTGAAAAATGTGAAGAGAAACAGAGAGCGAAGGCTCATTGTTAGCTTCACATCACAATGAGGAGCTGCAAGAGTGAATCATCTTGATTTTGCAGGCTTCAATCTCCTCCTTGGATTAGTTGATGCTCTTTTAATTAGACTAATAGAATGAACACAGATTAAAATTCTAACTATATGAATATTGTATCAAATGCTAAGCTTAATCAAGTAGTTGCCTAACCTATTATAAATGTCTTCCTCATATAATTCATTCTTATCCGTTGGTATTTTATTAGTATCTGCACCAACTACTTGACATTTATTTAGCATTATATTACTAATCCATTCCTATCTATACAATATTCATTTACGAGAAGCCATTGCACCACTAGCTTCTCGTAGTTGAGAACTCTTGCATTCTTTGTTCATGACTATTATATGATACAATATCCACAGGTGTTCTCTTAATCTGATCAAAAAATTCAAAACCTAAATTCCACCATGCACCAATCTAAGTGAACCATCCTAAGAAGTCCCAAATCAAATAGCTCCAAACACAAAAATTGCACTAAAAACACGATCGAGAGAGAGAGAGAGAGGCTTACGAGACACAATAGCTCTTGGCTGATTAGAACCAAAACTCAGATTGTGCTTCCACCGGTATCTCCTCCCGAATATGACCTTGTCATAGCCACTCCGAAATTTTCCTAGGCTCGATGAGTAAGATGTCGAGACCTAAATGGAAATGGCGGTGACGTTGACAAGGCTGAGAGTCGAGTCCTCGCTTGAGATCGATTCGGGCTTATCAAGAGTGCCGAGAAATGAGATCCGGCGAGCATTAGTAAAAACAGATCCTATCTATGGTTCAATTTGGGAATTGGAGAGGGAGGGAGAGTGGATCGGGGGGAGAGAGAGAGAGTGTGTGAGTGGATCTGAATCACCGGAGTGAGAGATTAGAAAAATTTGTTGTTATAATGGTGAAAGGGTATAATCGTCATGGTTGAAAATAGTTTAAGCCTAAAATGGCCTTATGTATACAAAAAAGATTTGATGGCCTTATGACTAATTAAAGTTTCAGAATGACACTTGTGTGTAATTTTCTATAAAAAATAAAAACTAAAAAAATTAACAAGCAAAGAGATCCATCATAAAATTGAGTTAATCATCAATAACCAAACAACAGAAGGACACCAAAAGAGTAAAACTTGGGAACATTAACTCACAATTTTTGAATAATATTGGAAAAAAAAACTAACAATTTTTTTTCTTTTGAATAGGGGTTTGGAACCCAGCCTAGCTGGGAGGCTCACCCCAAGCCAGATTTCATTTATTATATTAATATCTTGCAACGGGAGGACATGAAACCTGAACCCCGTGCTACAGAAGAACAATTATAATAATTCTTGTAGAGTACATCCTGAATAATAATAGGAGTATCATCTAACCAAACATCATCTAAACCATAGCAAGGTGCGCAAGCCTCACTACTAGGATAAAGTTAATACACATCAGTCCCTAACTGATGTTAAAAAAAAATCCGATGTCTTAGTGGGCGATGTTAAACATCGCCAAAACTTAGATATCGGTTGATAACTGATGTCTAGTTTGAAATGAGACATCGGTTTAACCTTCAGAATCGATGTAAAAATGTTATTATAATCACTATTTTGGTGTGTTTAGCTATTGTTAAACCTTCATATTTTGGTATTAGATGCGTAATGAAATATAAGTCTAACAACACAATTATCTATTTTAATATCGTTATTGATTTCATAAACGATGTCTAATAATATTTTACACATCGGTTCCCTTTAATTTTTGCTTGTGGTTCATGAGCTTTTAACGTGTTTGCTACATAATATTACACTAGAAATTCAATCTACATTCTTTAGTATAGTTTGAACTGATATAGTTACTCATTTTAACATCGGTTCCTGAAGAAGAACGATATCCAATGCTATGTGGGACATCGGTTCCTTGGTCGGTATCGATGTCCATAGTAATGCTAGACATCAATTTTAGTTTTCGAACTGATGTACATTCTCTTTTTTTACATCAGTTCTTGTTTAGTAACTGATGTATGTTCTCTTTCTCGACATCGTATTTTGTTCTCAAACTAATGTATTTTCTCTTTTTTTGACAGCAGTTCTTGTTTACTAACTGATGTATTTTGTCTTTCTCGACATTGATTTTTGTTCACAAACTGATGTATTTTGTCTTTCCTTGCATCAGTTTTGTCCTGTCAAAACATAACAGTCTTATCGCACATACAAATAATTAAAGACACAACTTTTAGGAACAAGTCGAAAAGTGAAATCCCCGACACAAAATTCAGAATGTGTGCCTTGATATTCAATATATCATGAAGTTACGTTGCGTAGAAAAATCTAAAGTAAACTACATGAATACAGGACAAATTTAGGAAGATATAGCCTACATCATATGACAAATTGCTCTTCGAATACCGATGGCTGATGAAGTTTAATGGGAAATATAGACCCAAATGCCTTCTTTAGCAATTGCAACTTACTCACAACCTGCAGTCACTCTCATCCAAACAAAATTTTAAGACTTGATTAAATTGATAAGGAAAGCACAGGACATTATTTCGACACCATGTTAAAAAGTCATGCAAGCTAAATCCACTCTTTTCTCTCTTCCATACTATAAAATTCAGCGCCAATAGGATAAGAAAATCCATGGAAATCAGATACTGAATTTATATAGTTAAAGTGATTCAAATCTGAAAAATATCTAGCAAGTGGAACTTCAAACCTTCGATTGAGATATTACCTAATTTAGGTAAGCCACATCCACTCTGTTCAGACATTATAACTTGCAGCATGACATAAATTTGCTGAGCTATGATCACCTTTTCGAGCCTTCAGTTTTTTTGTCATTCTCAGTTTCGGTGCCATGTATTTCAAAAGCCAAGCTCAAATTAAATTGGAAAACATCAGAACATATTCTTCTTAAAAAAGCAATCAAGAAGAGCATATGAGTAAGATTAATCAATAGGTTTTGAAATCAAGGCTCTCAATCAATCACAGACCGCAAAACTAACAGCTTTTGTTTTCTAATCGTAAATCCACTTTCTCAGCAACAAAACCCATGAAAATAAAGTTCATAAACTATATAAGTAAATAATTTGAATCGAACAAAGATATGAATCTTCGATGCTCTGCCCGACTACAATTCAACCAACTAAAAAGCAATTGGAATAAATGCTAATACTTACCAAGAAACCAAAAAGCAGCAATCCGAAACTTAGAAAGTTTAATGAAACGTGGAAGCAAAATCAATGTAATTAGAAAATTTATCTTGTTAGTAGCACCTGAGAAAACTAACAATGTGCTACACCATTTGCTTCACAATAGATATGTTTAATTCTACATGATAGAAAAGCAAAAAGGTAAGCCTCGCAATCATCCAAACCTCGACTTACCTCCAAAAAATTCTCCTCCTCACAATTAAATGCAGCAATCAGAAGGGCCAAACCACTCTCAATGTCAATTTCCAACTAACCTTGGTGTATACCAAGAAAAAGACCCGCTTTGCCTGCCTCAGCCTCCATATTGATTGATGAGTGTGCACGCAGAAAAGGCCTTGCAACAGCTGCAATACCTATGCCCAAATCATCTTTGACCACCACCCCAATGCCTCCAACGCTACAATCCGCCCTAAAAGCCCCATCAATGTTAATTTTAAACCTTCCTCCCAGTGGGCATTCCCTTTTAGCCAAAGGACTCTTCTTTTTTTTTCTGGTTGCCTTCGGATAATAAAGCTGGAAATCCTCTACCTTTTGTGCACACCATTCAATCATGTGCATTGGTTGAAATTGATCAACCACCCTTCCATACTAGATTATTTCTCTCACACCATATCAACCAAAGAGCCATAATCAATCTGATCAACACTTAAGATATCAAACATGTCAAGGAGCCATGTTTTCAAATCACGCGTAGCATAATCATTAGGTCTAAGCTTCAGGGGACTAAAATTCCAAAAACATTGGAGGGCCACACAATCCTTGAAAATATGTTTCTCTGTCTCCACCAAGTTGCAGCAAAAAGCACAATTAATATCAATTAAAAGGACTTTACGTTTAAGGAGTTCAGGCCTAGTAGGTAGGGCACAGTGCAAGAGACGCCAAATGACCATCTTGAATTTTTGAGGCACAGTAACCTTCCAGACTTTGCTCCAGTATTGCCGCAATCGACCTCTAGCAATAACAGGTGACGTCGAAGCCCTTTCTTTTCCTCCACCATCAGTGAGTTGCAATAAACATGATATCCACTCTTTACATTAAACACCCATTTTATATCATAATGCCACACCACACTTTACTGACTTCCTCATCCGTAAAGAGTTCATTTAATATCTTAATAACCCTCTCCTTATTCTCTTCATCAAAAACAGTAGTGGAGCCAGAAATTAATCTCAAGTGGGGCAGCAAAAAATTTTATAAAAATATTTGAAACTTAAAATATATCAAATTTTAATAAAAATTAATAAATTAGAATAAATTTAAGAAAATATAAATTACTTTTTCAAAAAAGTTATATATTTCTAAATCAAATTTATAGTTTTCTTTATCATGGTAACATATTTTATCTTTGATTTTAAAAATTTTAAGAAATAATAGTGTTAATATTTAAAAAGCAAGAAATTACAAACAAAACTTAGTATAACTGTAATACCCACAATTTTCATTTTAAATTCGAGTAATTGTATTGAACGATTATTGTGCGATTTCACGAATGTTGTTTGATAATATTTCACTTTTTGAATTATCGAAGGTTCGAAACGATTATTTTTAACGAAAAGCTCGAAATGCTTGGTTTGAGAAATCAACTTTTTCTACGTGCAAAATTTGGAGAAACTTCATTCATGAAAGTTGTAGAGCTCGTCGGTACGAGTCCGTTGTAATACTTCGCAATTTTCATTTTAAATTCGAGTAATTGTATTGAACGATTATTGTGCGATTTCACGAATATTATTCGATAATAATTCACTTTTTGAATTATCGAAGGTTCGAAACGATTATTTTAAACGAAAAGCTCGAAATGCTCGGTTTGAGAAATTGACTTTTTCTACGTGCGAAATTTGGGGAACTTCCTTTGTGAAAGTTGTAGAGCTCGTCGATACGAGTCCGTGCATATGCGGAACACGTTGTCCGGATTTTTTTTGAATTAGTTATAGAATTTAGAAATTATTTCTATTTTGGTATAAATAGGAAAAAAACCCTAGCTATTTTCAGAAGCATTCCATTTTGGTCCGGCCTCCTTCCATTTTCGGAAGGCACTATTCATCGTCTCCTTCCTCCGTTCCTCTACCGAAAACGACCTAGAGAGAGAGCAAAGTTCACCTTAATTGTTCTCCCTCCACATACCACCTCTCGACCTCAAACCAAGTTCCAGGCGTTCGTCTCGAGCTACTCTATCTCCTGGACGGCGTCGCTTCCATCGGCAAGGCCTCCAGCTCCGGCAAAACAGTCCGAAACAGTTGGACCTGAAAACAAACCAAAACAAGCTCCTTGCTTTTTCGACCTCTAAACCAAGTGAAACTCCTCCCTCTACATCGACTCAACCTCCTGAAGCTCCCAGAAGCAGCTTTACAAGGTGGCGCGGCCTGTGGCGGCGGCTGGAAGCCAGCCCCGATCGGATCGAACGAAACATTAGATCCAAATATCTCGAGCTATACACGATCGTTTCTTGTGATTCTTGGCTTGTTGAGTTCGTAAGGAAGTTCTGAACAAGTTTCCAGAAGGGATCGAGGCGTGTGGTTGCAGTTTTTACGTCGGTTTCAAGCTCGTCGGTTTCTGGAAAATTTCCGGTCGCCGACTGTAATTGGTACTTTTCGATCCCTTCCCGTCATTTTTTGGTCTTGTGCTAGTTAGGAAAGTTGCTCAGAATGATGAAACGAAAGGGAGAAGCTAGGCTCCGACACCACTGGCGGTGGTCGGCGGCGGCTCTGTCCCTAGCTCCAGCGGCCCTTTCCGGCCACCTCCGGAGGTCTAAAATTTGGTTTCTGTCCATTTTAGGATTCTATGTTTCTATATGATCATTTCGGCCTATTATAAGCATTTTTCAGATATTGTATGAATTAGTTATGAATTTTGTGAATTCGATCGATTTCGACCGTTAGATTTATGATCTGTGCAATTAGGACCGTCCGATGAACTTGTAATTTTGATATGATGATCATATGACTGTCCCAGAGGCTTTGTGTGGTCATGGGCAAAGATCCGACTATTGGATCTTTGTATATGTGGAAAACGGTAATTAGGGGAGCGATTCGTGAGAATCCGTTCGTCGGATTTAGTTATAAATTATAATCCGGCCGTTAAATGGTAGTTCATTTATGTTTTGGAATTATTGGCTAAATTCGAATCACATGTGATTAGGTGATTGACGGAGTTTGTTTGAGTGGGCTATTTTGGCGTTATTTATAATTGTATTGAAGACGCAGCGGGAGTATTGAGGTGAGTAAAACTCACGTGGTTCATATTACGAACCGAGCACTTAAAATTATTTATTTTTGGTAATTGTCAGAAAAATATTTGTGGATTAAATATTTGTTTTTAAAATCACATGGACTTGATCACTACGGTCCATAGGTAAGTAAAAATAAATTTTAATTATACAAATGTATTTCACGATTTTCTTGTGTGAACTATAGATAGTATTAGTGGTCATCCCTGGATGGATGATTACGTATATATATATTTACGTGAAAAATATATATTGATGAGTGGATTGTTGAGTGATGATATGATTGAGTTGAATGGTTGAATTGATTATATTTCAATTGTGTAATTTCATAATAATATTGTGTATCTTGGTTGGGTTGATTTCAGTATGTGATATTACATGTTATGCTCATTTATGGGTTTAGGTCAACGTAATGACCGGTGTGGGGTAATCGGACGCTCTAATCCTAGGTGGATGATGGGATACAATTGGTTGAGTATCTGAAATTATCAGACGTTCTAAATATGTATATAAGTATACATATTGATGAAATACGATAATGATAAATATGTCGGATGCCATAACCTAGGCCAAGTGACAGGTTACGATTCAGTTAGAGCTCTAGTCTGTCAAGCACCGTATTTTTATAAATACGATGTTGAGGTGTTGTGAAGAAATATGTGAGTTGGGGTTTATCTTGATATATTGAAGTGGTGTTTGATTGAGATTGTCAGTACTTTATGGATGTGGAAATTGTTGGGTGTTGATTGTGTGGGAATAATTATGATTAAATTAAATAATAGTTCTTTCCTTTTACTCAGACGAGCTTTCATAAGCTGACCGAGTTTTGTGTTGTTGCAATCCCGATACACTATTCAAATGGTGTAGCGGATATTCCTGCAGGTCAGGATAACCAGGGAGGTGACCGTGCTGCTTAGGTGTTACAGCAGTTATTGTTATTTCATTTAGTTGTGAGGTCTGTATGCTCATTTAGAGCTTTACAGTTTATGTTGTATTAGAGTTGTAATAATTAACCGAGACTAAATTCGGTTTGATTTTATTTCATGTGGTGAAGATGTTAAGAAAAGAAATTTTCAGGATGATTATTTAAATTTGTACTATTTTTCATGTTTCGGATTTTGAATGTTTATCTAAAATTCGGGGTGTGACAGTTTGGTATCAAAGCATAAGGTACATATTTGGTGATATGTCAATACTTACCGAGTGATGGCCCGTCTGCAGCGGATCCCCATTGTGTGCTCTTCGATATTGACAATGTCATTGGGTATGTGAGAGCGTTAGGTTGGCTAGGAGCGTTAGCATGTCTTAAGAAATTTAGGCATTGTCATGTATGCTGAGTACTTGGTTAATATGGACTTGCAATTGACTTATGCTTTGTTTAAGTATTATGCGTGTATTAATCAAGTATATCATGCTTATTAGGTAATGGAGATTGAGGGGAACGAAACCAGAGGTCGAGGTAGAGACCGAGGTAGGGGTAGGGCCCCTCCATTCAAAGAGGCGTATGAAGCGCAGGTAGAGGCGCCTTATGAGGATCAGCCTATTCCTCCCGTGGCCATGGTTGATGATCCTACTCGCTTGCAAGGGAAATTACCGCTGCTAGCAAGGGAAATTACCGCTTGGGAGAAACCAAGTTCGGAGGAGGCATTGACTATATGGTGGCGGATCGATGGATAGAGGATTTGTAGACCTATTTTGATCTGCTTGATTGCAGTGAGACCGACAAGAGGAAGCTAGCCGCGTTCATGTTGAAGGATGAGGCTAGGGTGTGGTGGAACGTCACACAGAGGAGCCTTGAGGTGTCTACTTTGATATGGGACGGCTTCGAGAGGCTGTTCAGGGAGAAGTACTTTCCACCAGCAGTGAAAGAGAGCTTGGAATGAGAGTTCCTTGCACTTGTACAGTGGAGGATGACCGTAATTGAGTATGATGCGGAGTTTTCCAGACTGTACAAGTATGTGAGGCAGATGGAGGATGAAGACTTGGCCAAGAAGTTTCAGAGAGGGTTGAGTCGTTAGATTAAGCGTGATGTGGCCATCTTGGAGCTGAAGACCAAGAGAGAGATCTTGGCTAAGGCACAATCATTGAGCAGCAGAACCTGATTCATAGAGAGAATGAGTCTGCTGAGAGGGACTTCCAGGGCAAGGGAAAGGCCATAGCAGGAAGCAGTTGAGCTATTTTGCTAGAGTACTGTTTGATACGGGAGCCTCACACTCTTTCATATCTAGTTCGGTTGTGGATGTATTGGATTTGATTGTTATTCCTCTGACTAGATCATTATGTGTTACATCACCTCTCGGTGTGTCTCTTGAGCTTAGCATGTTTTGTGATGATTGCCCTATTAGGATTGTGGCAGAGAGTTCTCTGCATCTTTGATTATGATTCCGGATCACACGTATGATGTGATTTTGGGTATGGATTGGTTAAGCCCAAATCATGCTGTTATTGATTGCTTTAAGATGATTGTGTCCTTCCATGTTCCAGGACAACCTGTATTTCATTGCCGTTGTCTGAAGTCTGATATCGCCATGAGGACAGGGATTCTGGCCCATATTGAATCAGGGAGTTGCACTTCAAAGATTACAGGGATTCCTGCAGTATGCGGACGTGTTTCAGGAGATCCCTAGGTTACCTCCGAAAAGGGTAATGGACTTCTCCATTGATGTGATACCAGGTACTTCACCTGTATCGAAAGCACCCTATCGAATGGCTCCAGCTGAACTTCAAGAGTTGAAGGTTCAGATTGAAGGCTTGCTTGCACAAGGGTTCATTCAGGCAAGCGTGTCTCCTTGGGGAGCACCAGTATTGTTCGTGAAGAAGAAGGATAATTCACTTCGGTTATGTGTGGATTATCGACAGTTGAACAAGGTGCCCATCAAGAATAGGTACCCGTTACCTAGGATTGATGACTTGTTTGATCAGCTTAGAGAAGCTACTGTGTTCTCGAAGATTGATTTGAGGTCTGAATATCACCAGTTGAGGGTGAAGGAGGAAGATATTCCAAAGACGGCGTTCAGGACCAGGTATGGACATTTTGAGTTTCTTGTCATGCCTTTTGGTCTCACGAATGCACCTGCAGTATTTATGGACTTGACGAACCGTACATTCAGTCCTTACTTGGATCAGTTTATGGTAGTGTTCATTGACGACATCTTGATTTATTCAAGGTCGTCAGGTGAGCATGAGAAGCATCTGCGGATCGTACTATAGACGTTGAGAGAGCAGAAACTATTTCCCAAGTTCGAGAATTGCGATTTCTGGCAGAGTGAAGTCAAGTTCCTTGGTCATGTGGTCTCGAAGGATGGAGTATCTATGGATCCTTCGAAGGTTGAAGCAGTGATGAGTTGGAGTCGCCCTACTACGGTTACAGAACTTCGTAGCTTCCTTGGACTGGCAGGATATTATAGGAGCTTCATTGAAGGGTTTTCTGGTATTGCTTCGGCTTTGACCAAATTGATCAGGAAGGACACTCAGTTCGTATGGTCGGATGAGTGTGAGAAACCTATCAATGAGCTGAAGACTAGATTGACTACAGCTCCGGTGTTGACTATTCCTACTAGTGGTGGTGGATTAGTCATTTACAGCGATGCATCTCATCAGGATTTGGGATGTGTGTTGATGCAGAATGGTAGTGTCGTTGCTTATGGTTCTAGACAGTTGAAGGTACATGAGCGGAATTGCCCCACTCATGATCTAGAGCTAGCAGCAGTGGTGTTTGCGTTGAAGATTTGGAGGCACTATCTTTATGGTGAGAAATTTGAACTCTTTTCTGATCATAAGAGTTTGAAGTATCTATTCTCCCAGAAGAAATTGAACATGAGGCAGAGAAGATGGATGAAGCTCATTAAGGACTATGATTTCACCTTGGAGTACCATCCCGGAAAGGCGAATGTAGTGGCGGATGCTTTGAGTAGGAAACCTCAGGTTATCATGGCATCGATTATGGTGCGAGTGTGGCGCATGTTAGAAGCTGCATCAGAGTTTAACCTTATACCCGCAGGAGCAGGACATGGAATCTTTCTCGGTTGTATCATCTTACAGCCCACCTTGATCTCCAGGATCATTCAGGGTCAGACACTTGATGAGTTTGCTTAGGCGAGGATTGCTGAGATGACTGCCGACCCGGACTTAGAGGGTCCTTCCGAGTTGATGATTAGGGCAGATAGAGGGTTAAGATTTCGAAGGAGATTGTATGTACCGAGTATTGATAACCTAAGAGAATAGATCATGCGGGAAGCACATTGGTCTCGATATACTATACATCCAGGAGGTACTAAAATGTATATGGATCTACGAAGGCAGTTTTGGTGGTATGGTATGAAGAGGGATGTGGCAGAACATGTGTCAAAGTGTCTTACCTGTCAACAGGTGAAGGCAGAGCATCAGAGACCAGTAGGAATGCTGAGCCCCTTATCGATTCCTGTTTGGAAATGGGAAGATATCTCTATGGACTTTGTGACTGGATTGCCTAGGTCCAGGCAAAGTTATGACTCGATTTGGGTGATTGTTGACTGGTTGACTAAATCAGCACACTTCCTTCCGGTGACAAAAACGTACTCAGGGGATGCGTTGTGTAAGTTGTACATGAACGAGATAGTGAAGCTCCATGGAGTGCCTGTGACGATTGTCTCTGATTATGATGCTCGTTTCATTTCAGAATTCTGGCGTAGGTTCCATAAGGCATTTGGTACGTCTCTTGCTATGAGCACTGCATTTCACCCACAGAAAGATGGGCAGACCGAGAAAGTGAATCAGGTGATGGAAGATATGCTTAGAGCTTGTGTTATGGATTTTAAGGGTAGTTGGGCGGATCATCTGCCATTGGTAGAGTTTGCCTACAACAACATCTATCACTCCAGTATCGGTATGGCTCCATATGAGGCTCTTTATGGTAGGCCATGTCGAACTCCTATCTATTGGGCGGAAGCAGGGGATAAAGGGCTCATCGGTCCTGAGATTGTACATGAGACTACAGAGAAGGTTACTACTATTTGGGACAGAATCCGAACCTCTCAGAGCAGACAGAAGAGTTATGCAGACTTGAAGAGGAGACATTTGGAGTTTGTGACAAGCGATCATGTGTTCTTGAAGGTCTCATCTATGAAAGGTGTGGTGAGATTTGGCAAGAAGGGGAAACTCGCACCGAGGTATGTGGGACCCTGTGAGATTCTGGAAGTTGGTAACTTAGCATATCGTCTTGCTTTACCTGTTAGCATGTCGGGTGTGCACAATGTCTTCCATGTGTCTATGCTCAGGAAGTATGTTCGAGACGAGTCGCACGTGATTGATCACGGTGCGATCGAAGTGAACACAGATGTGACATTTGTAGTTAAATCTGTTCGTATCTTGGATAGGTCTACAAAGAAACTTCGTAGGAAAGAGGTTGATCTCGTGAAGGTGTTGTGGAGTCATCATGACGAGGGTGATGCATCATGGGAGTTAGAATCTGACATGAGAGCGAGGTATCCGCAGCTTTTTGGGGAATTGTGTACTTGAATTTCGAGACGAAATTCCTTTAAGGGGGGTAGATTGTAATACCCGCAATGTTCATTTTAAATTCGAGTAATTGTATCGAACGATTATTATGCGATTTCACGAATATTATTTGATAATGATTCAATTTTTGAATTATCGAAGGTTCGAAACGATTATTTTTAACAAAAAGATCGAAATGCTCGGTTTGAGAAATTGACTTTTTCTACGTACGAAGTTTGGGGAAACTTCTTTCGTGAAAGTTGTAGAGCTCGTCGATACGAATCTGTGCGTATGCGGAACATGTTGTTCGGATTTTTTTTGAGTTAGTTATAGAATTTAGAAATTATTTCTATTTTAGCATAAATAGGAAAAAACCCTAGCTATTTTCAGAAGCTTTCCATTTTGGTCCGACCACCTTCCATTTTTGGAAGGCACTGTTCATCGTCTCCTTCCTCCGTTCCTCGACCGAAAATGACCGAGAGAGAGAGCAAAGTTCACCTTAATTGTTCTCCCTCCACATACCACCTCTCGACCTCAAACCAAGTCCCAGGAGTTCGTCTCAAGCTGCTCTACCTCATGGACGGTGTCGCTTCCACCTGCAAGGCCTCTAGTTCCGGCGAAACCGTCCGAAACAGTCGGACCTGAAAACAAACCAAAACAAGCTCCTTGCGTTTTCGACCTCCAAACCGAGTGAAACTCCTCCCTCTATATCGACTCAACCTCCTGAAGCTCCCAAAAGCAGCTTTACAAGGCAGCGCGGCCTGTGGGGGCGTCTGGAAGCCAGCCCCGATCAGATCGAACGAAACTTTCGATCCAAATATCTCGAGCTATACACGATCGTTTCTTGTGATTCTTGGCTTGTTGAGTTCCCAAGGCAGTTCTGAACAAGTTTCCAGAAGGGATCGAGGCGTGAGGTTGCAGTTTTTACGTCGGTTTCAAGCTCGCCAGTTTCTGGAAACACGGAACTTTAATTAATCAAATGGCATAAAGGGGCTTTCCTTTGTTAGAAATCCATTTCCGGTCGCCGACTGTAATTGGTACTTTTCGATCCCTTCCCGTCATTTTTTGGCCTTGTGCTAGTTATGAAAGTTTCTCAGAATGATGAAACAAAGGGGAGAAGCTAGGCCCCGACATCATTGGCGGTGGTCGGCGGCGGCTCTCTCCCTAACTCCGGCGGCCCTTTCCGACCACCTCCGGAGGTCTAAAATTTGGTTTATATCCATTTTAGGATTCTATGTTTCAATACGATCATTTCAGCGTATTATACGTATTTTTCGGATATCGTATGAATTAGTTATGAATTTTGTGATTTGGATCGATTTCGATCGTTAGATTTATGATCTGTGAAATTAGGACCGTCCGATGAACTTGTAATTTTGATATGATGATCATATGACTGTCCCAAATGCTTTGGGTGGTCATGGGCGAAGATCCGACCGTTAGATCTTCGTATATGTGGAAAACGGTAATTAGGGGAGCGATTCGTGAGAATCCGCTCTTCGGATTTTGTTATAAATTAGAATCCGGCAGTTAAATGGTAGTTCATTTATGTTTTGGAATTATTGGCTAAAATCGAATCATATGTGATTAGGTGATTGACGGATTGTATTTGAGTGGGCTATTTCGGGGTTATTTATAATTGTATTGAAGACGCAGCGGGAGTATCGAGGTGAGTAAAACTCACGTGGTTCATATTACGAACCGAGCACTTAAAATTATTTACTTTTGGTAATTGTCTGAAAAATATTTGTGGATTAAATATTTGTTTTTAAAATCACATGGACTTGATCACTACGGTCCATAGGTAAATAAAAAATGAATTTTAATTATACAAATGAATTTCACGATTTTCTTGTGTGAACTATAGATGGTATTAGTGGTCATCCATGGGTGGATGATTAAATATATATATATTTATGTGGAAAATATATATTGATGAGTGGATTGTTGAGTGATGATATGATTGAGTTGAATGGTTGAATTGATTATATTTCAATTGTGTAATTTCATAATAATATTGTGTATCTTAGTTGGGTTGATTTCAGTATGTGATATTACATGTTGTGCTCATTTATGGGTTTAGGTCAACGTAGTAACCGGTGTGGGGTAATCGGACGCTCTAATCCTAGGTGGATGATGGGATACGATTGGTTGAGTATGTGAAATTATCGGACGTTCTAAATATGTATATAAGTATACATATTGATGAAATACGATAATGATAAATATGTTAGAAGCCATAACCTAGGCCAGGTGACGGGCTACGATTCAGTTAGAGCTCTAGTCTGTCAAGCACCGTATTTTTATAAATACGATGCTGAGGTGTTGTGAAGAAAGATGTGAGTTGGGGTTTATCTTGATATATTGAATTGGTGTTTGATTGAGATTGTTAGTACTTTATGGATGTGGAAATTGTTGTGTGTTGATTGTGTGGGAATAATTATGATTAAATTAAATAATAGTTCTTTCCTTTTCTCATACGAGCTTTCATAAGCTTACCGGGTTTTGTGTTGTTGCAATCCCAGTACACTATTCAAATGGTGTAGCGGATATTCCTGCAGGTGAGGATAACCCGGGAGGTGACCGTGCTGCTTAAGTGTTACAGTAGTTATTGTTATTTCATTTAGTTGTGAGGTCAGTATGCTCATATAGAGCATTACAGTTCATGTTGTATTAGAGTTGTAATAATTAACCGAGATTAAATTCGGTTTGATTTTATTTCGTGTGGTGAGGATGTTTAGGAAAGAAATTTTCAAGGATGATTATTTGAGTTTGTACTATTTTTCATGTTTCGGATTTAGAATGTTTATCTAAAATTCGGGGTGCGACAGTCCGTACTTGTATATATAGAAAAAACCCTAGAAATTTTTGGAAACCCTATTTTTTTTCCACCGGCCTCCCTTCCTTTTTTGGAAAGGAACTGTTCATTCTCTCTCTCGCTCTCGCGTTTTCTCTCTCGGCCGAAAGCAAGCAAAACAGAGCACGGTGCTCCTCCGGCCACCTCTCAAGCTGCAACCACCTCCAAGAGCTTCGTCTCGACCTTGCGCAACTGCCAGAGGCAGCCTTGTGCTTCGACACGGCCGGCAGAGGCGGCGGCACGGCCCGAACCGAAAAGGCTCGTTTTCGGTTCGATCTCAATATCTCGAGCTATAGGTCACCATTTCACTTGATTCATGGCTCATTGAACTCGCCTCAACTTCCTTTACAAGCACCAAGAAGGACGGGAGCTAGGTCGAACGTTTTCACGTTCGTCAAAGCTCGACCCCATGTGGATCGAAAAACCACATATCGATCCAAATATCTCGAGTTATACACGATCGTTTCTTGTGATTCTTGGCTTGGTGAGTTCACAATGAAGTTCTGAACAAGTTTCCAGAAGAGATCGAAGGGAGTTGTTGCAGTTTTCACGTCGGTTTTCAAGCTCGCCGGATTCTGGAAAAATTCCCGCCGCCGACTGTAATTGGTAATTTTCGATCCCTTCCCATCATTTTTGGGTCTTGTGCTAGTTATCAAAGTTGCTCAGAATGATGAAATGAAGGGGAGAAGCTCAGTCCCGACAACATTGGTGGTGGTCGGCGACGGCTCTGTCCCTAACTCCGGCGGCCCTTTTCGGCCACCTCCGGAGGTCTAAAATTTTGTTTCTGTCCATTTTATGATTCTGTGTTTCAATACGATCATTTCGGAGTATTATACGCATTTTTCGGATATCGTATGAATTAGTTATGAATTTTGAGATTTCGATCGATTTCGATCGTTAGATTTATGATCTATGAAATTAGGACCGTCCGATGAACTTGTAAATTTGATATGATGATCATATGACTGTCCCAGTGGCTTTGTGTGGTCATGGGCGAAAATCCGACCGTCGGATTTTGTTTTAAATTAGAATCCGGCCATTAAATGGTAGTTCAAATATGTTTTGGAATTATTGGCTAAATTTTGATTAGGTGATTGACGGATTGTATTTGAGTGGGCTATTTCGGCGTTATTTATATTTGTATTGAAGACGCAGCGGGAGTATCGAGGTGAGTAAAACTCACGTGGTTCATATTACGAACCGAGCGTTTTCAATTTATTTATTTTTGGTAATTGTGTGAAAAATATTTGCGGATTAAATATTTGTTTTAAAATTTCATGGACTTGAATCACCACGGTCCATAGGTAAGTAAAATGAATTTTAATTATACAAATGAATTTCACGATTTTCTTGTGTGAACTATAGATGGTATTAATGGTCATTCCTAAGTGGATGATTACGTATATATATATATATATATATTTACGTGGAAAATATATATTGATGAGTGGATTGCTGTGTGATGATATTATTGAGTGGAATTGTTGAATTGATTATATTTCAATTGTGTAATTTCATAATAATGTTGTGTATCTTGGTTGGGTTGATTTCAATATGTGATATTACATGTTGTACTCGTTTATGGGTTTAGGTCAACGTAGTGACCGGTGTGGGGTAATCGGACGCTCTAATCCTGGGTGGATGATGGGATATGATTGGTTGAGTATGTGAAATTATCGGACGTTCTAAATATGTATATAAATATACATATTGATGAAATACGATAATGATAAATATGTCGGATGCCATAACCTAGGCCAGGTGACGGGCTACGATTCAGTTAGAGCTCTAGTCTGTCATGTACCGTATTTTATAAATACGATGTTAAGGTGTGTGAAGAAGGACGTGAGTTGGGGTTTGTCCTGATTTATTGATTTGGTATTTGATTAAGAGTGTTGTACTTCGTGGTTGTGGAAATGGTTGAGTGTTGACTTAAGTAGAATTGATTATGATTAAATTAAACAACAGTCTTTCCTTTTACTCATAAGAGCTTTCATAAGCTTACCGGGTTTTGTATTGTTGCAATCCCGGTGCAGTATTCAAATGGTGTAGTGGATATTACTGCATGTCAAGATAACTAGGGAGGTGACCGAGCTGCTTAGGTGTTACAGCAGTTTTTGTTATTTCATTTAGTTGTGAGGTGTGTATGCTCATTTAGAGCTTTACAGTTCATTTTGGATTTGAGTTGTAATAATTATCCGAGACTAAATTCGGTTTTGTTTTTATTTCGTGTGCTGAGGTTGTTAACAAAAGAAATTTTCAGGATGATTATTTTGTTTGAGATAATTTTCATGTTTCGGATTTTGTATGTTTATTCTAAAATTCGAGGCGTGACAATAACGCTGATAAAAAGCCTCGAACTTTAGACCTACAGCTACATAAGTAGCTAAAACAAGGAGCTACCGCTAAATCAACCTACACCAACTTGGCATTTAGTTAGTGTAGGAAACTGTACACTATGAAAAAATCTCAATGGGGCACGGGACCCATCAGGCCCCAATGTGGCTCCGCCCCTAATCAATAACATCTGTCACTATCCAATTCTCTATTAACTCCATTATGGGTGAGAAGGGTTTGAAAGAGCAAAGGATGGGCACCCACGGATTATTCCACAAAGAGACATTTCTTCCATCACCAGCTTGGTACCGAAAACCCTTTTGTAACTTGTCTCTACTAGCTATGATGCTACGCCAAGTATCAGATGCACCTTTTTTCAACTCTGCCTCCATGAAAGAACAATTAGGATAATACTTGCCTTTTAGCAAGAGAGCAAGTAAAGATCCGGCCTTTGTAAAAAAGATGCCAACAATCTTTGAACAACAATAATCAAAGATAGCAATATTGACACTATAAATTTAGCGAGCCTTCATCAGCTCACCAACTTCGGGTAGTTAAAAAAAGGCTTTACTAGTTGTGAAGTCATTGCCTTTGTGCATCGACCTACACCCCCACCATCAATTCAGGGGAAGTAAGCATAAAATTTTCTGAATTTGCTCCAACAAATCCAAAACTGAATCCACTGCTGATCGAACCCAACACTGTCTCTGAATCCATAAGAAGCCAGACGTCCACATCATCATCATCATCCCCGCAACTGAAAAAATCAGAGTATATCATTTTCATTATGATATTTTCTTTAGGGAAATTATACAGTACCTAGATGTTTACCATACACTAATTTACAGATTTAACAACAATTTTGTTATCATTGTGGTAAATAGAGTTATTTTTTTGGTAATTTTAGTTCTATTAGAGATAATTACTCTACCTATGATATTTTTACAAGTTTATGAACAAATTGTTGTCGATGTGGTAACTTTGTTCAATTATATGTAAATGTGTAAAACAAATGTGATAACTTTGTTGTCAATATTATAAATTTGGTTCAACTAAACTGTAATTTTAGTTCAATTAGATGTAAGTGAGTGTATGGTAAACATGCAAGTATTGCAGAAACCTATCATTTTCATTATTATATTTTCTTTGTCCACATTTTTTGAATTATTTTGTTTTTAAATTTCACCAGAATGAACAGTGAAAGTACTACTCCTTCAACGGGCCAATCCAGCCTTTGGAAAGCTACGTTTAATACAACTAGTGTGTTTTTAGGTAAGTAGTGATCGAGTTTAGTTGTTTTATTTTACTGTAAACTCCGTTGAACTTGGATGAGGCAAAGTTTCGCATTATTCTATTTTCCCTTTGAGTTCTGCTTTTTGTGTCCGCCAATATAATTGTGTTGGCTAGATAATTTTGAAGCTTTTGATAGAGATTTGTTTGAGCCATGCTAACTGTTAAACCTTAGAGTGTGTTTGGACGAGGGAAAAAATGATAGAATTTAATTGAAAGTGAGGATTTCATAATTCTTAAAAACCAATTCCCTTATTTGGTATTATCAGACTGGAAATTTTAAATTTTTCTGTGGAAAAAAAACGAAAGAATTCATTATTTAAATTTCTCACTTCAATTTCCACTAACATAGGTGTCATTTACGAATTCCTTTGCAGTGTTCAATTTTTATTTCCAAAACAAGATTTTTTTTTCTATTTTATCTTTTTATTTGTTTTAAACTTTCTTAATTTATTACACATTTCAAATCCTAAATATATGCAACCAAACAATAGAAATTGCAATTAATAGAATTTTAAATTGATGGAGTTAAAGATTCTATCATTTATAAATTCCTACGGATTTTATAATTTTCTCATCTAAACGCACCATTATAGATTGTTTCTTTACATTATATTGATCAAACTATTAGGTAATTTAATTTATTGTAGTTGATGGACTAACAATGAGTAGTGAATTAATTACTCCAGCAAAATGGAAAATGATATAACATAGAACTCACCTTTCTGTACTTGTGATATTGGGAATAAAACCTCATCGATCAATCCAACTTTGTGATGCATAAAAGTTAGGCTTCAGAGATCGTCATAAAAAAAGAAAGAAAGAAAGAAAGAAAGAAAGAAAGATAGGCTTCAGAGATACATGCATAGAAAGTGAAATTGTTCATAAAAACGGAAAAACCTAGCTACAGTATCCCAATCAAGTATTACTGATTCGTGACCTACATAATGATTAGATTGAAAACAATATTACCAGTCAAACAATGTTAATACAAAAACCCTGGAATTCTTTTCTATATAACCATATGTGCATTAATGTCTGTGTACATCTGTGAGATGTCCTAGCTGTTTTAAGTCTTAACTTTTGTGTACCAATCTGTTTTGTTACACAAATGTGACTTCATTCGAGGAACTTAATTGAAAGATCTAATAATTAAAACTAGATGAAATATTCTATCAAATCTATCGTTGCTAATCAACTTGTTATTTTTCAGGGATAGGCATTATTACTCTACCGTACGCACTTTCCAGAGGAGGGTGGCTATCGCTCCTTCTTTGCATTGTCATTGCCATGATGACATGCTATACTGGCATGCTACTAAAAGAATGCATGGATGCAAACCTATCATTAACCACGTACCTCGATATTGTCAAACAAGCGTTTGGCAATAAATGGAGGATTATAGCTTCCGTGTTTTTAAATACGGAACTATACTTGGTCGCTCTAAGCTTGATGATAGTCGAAAGTGAAAATTTACACAAATTATTCCCCACGTTTGCCATTAAGCATGGCGGCGGGGCAATAATAATTAGTGGTAGAAAGACTTTCGTCTTAATTACCGCTTGCATTACTTTACCGACAATGTTGCTCACGGACTTAAGCATATTGTCGTATGTGTCAGTCATGGGAGTTCTTTCTTCTCTCCTTATCGTGGGATCGCTCATATCCGTCGGAATATCAAAAGTTGGTTTTCACGGACTAGGGGGTCAGCTGTGGAACATGAGTGGAATCCCAACGGCTGTGAGTTTCTATATTTTCTGCTTCGCGGGCCACCCGGTTCTACCTTCCGTTTATGTGTCTATGAGACATCGACAACAGTTCATTAAGGTAATCTCGCTAGTCATGCACTTGAACTCTAATCTTATGTCTTTCATAATAATTTGTTGTTTAATTTCATGGCAATTAATTTGGTATATGCATATATTGTAGGTGTTGATGATTAGCTTTCTTCTCACCACCACGACTTGCTCGGTTACAGCCGTGATTGGCTATCTTATGTATGGAGGAGGAGTGCAATCTCAGATAACCCTCAACCTCCCCACCTCAGAACCAGGTGCGAAAGTCGCTATTTATACATTACTATTAATTCCGATTACCCGCTATGCATTGTTGGTTACCCCTGTAGCTTCGTCTATTGAGGGTCACCTCCCTCAGAAGTACCGAAATAGGAGTTTAATTCAGAGAGCTATTAGGCTAGCAATTTTGGCTAGCAATACCTTATTAGCTTATTTCTTTCCCTATTTTGAGACCCTAGTGGGCCTACTAGGATCCATTTTTATTGTATTAGCATCTTTTTTACTGCCCTGCGCATGCTACATCAAGCTTACTCATAGCTTTAGTACTTGGAGCTGCAAGTTAGTAGCCACTTTAGCTATAATGGTGTTTGGTGTTCTTGCCGGAGTTCTAGGCACATATACAGCCATTGTTGATCTTGTAAACCATTAAGTAAACACATGTAATTTTAATTTAAGGGAGATGATGATATGCATCATAATCTAGTGTTCTACTACGTCTTTATTTTTTATTTATTTTTTGTAAATATAAATTAAGTGGTCTTAATCAATGGCTAAAGTACCTTATGTTGCAAGAAATATTGATGATGGTTGGTAGCTAGGGTTTGAGTCCACGAGTTCAGTTAAGTAAACCAAGATAATCACAGTCCCGTCCTGCAAACCCAAAAGGGGTGGGCAGGGTCTCGAAAGCTTACCAAATTGGGTCAAAGAAAGAACCGCATGCAACAAACACAGAAAATGTGTAGGTACAACCCTTGTATCTGTCGTATTGGCATTCCCATACAAAGAAGTCCCTTTACTGATCTCGGAGAATTCGGTATATACATTTATGTGAAGTCAGTTTTTAGGAAGGGGTTTTGGGCTTTATGGAATTATATTCTTAAAAGATTTTCTCTGATAAATAAAAGGGTAGTTTTTAAGTCCTAAGGATTTTAGGATTCTATGGTTATCTTGGAGTAAAAGCTCTTTCCTAATAGAAGTCTAACTAGGGTTTTGTTCTGGTGGTTTTGGTGTTGTGGCCTTGAGTTGAGTTGAATAAATATGGAGTATCATACACGGTCAAGAGAGGCATATAGAGTACGCAAGAATTGGTGATAGAGTCTTGCTTGTGAGTTTAGTTTTAAACTTTAGTCTTCACGAAGAGTCATGCACTTGGTCCATGAATAAGTGTCTTTGATTGTGTTCTCATATGCATAAAACTCTCTTGAGATCAGTAGGGAGACTGTGAAGAAAGAAGAACAAGATTTGAAGATTGTTCAAATGAAGGAGTCCTTGGAAGGAAGACAAACTTTGTATTAGATTTTGTGTGAATCTTATAGCCGAGCTAGTGCTATTCAAAGTTTCTAAAAGAACATATCCTTTTCAATATGATGATCTTTATTTTGGGTTCTCAAGAGTAAGAGCCCCGCAGTGTTTTTAATCTCATACTTGAGATTTTCATTGCGTAACCAAAATCTGGTGTTTAGTTTGTTATTTTGGTATCTGCTGCCCAGTAAGGATTGATCAGTGCATTGCAATCCCCATTCTCCAGAAAACAGTTTCTGTCCTTGTATTTTCATTTGGTATCAGAGCGGGTTCTAAAGCTGTTTAGTTGATCCGTGGTCAAGGATGGAACGTGAACGTGACAGAGCCTCTAGTTCTATAAATTGTCCGCCCTTGTTTGATGGTGAAGACTATTCACAATGGAAAATTATGATGAGAGCTTTTCTATATTCTCAAGACGAAAACATGTGGAACGTTGTTGAGAATGGATGGGAACACCCAACCAAGACAGAAGAATCAAAGAAAGCAGAAGGGTCATCTGCAAGTATTCTTAAACCTAGGAAGGAATGGATTGTAGAGGAAGTTCGTGATCGAAATTGTGACTTCAAGGCTAGAAATTCACTATTCACAGCTTTGTCCAAAAAGGAGAGGATGAGAATTAGCCATTGTGATACAGCCAAAGAAGCTTGGGATTTACTTCAAGTTACTTATGAAGGAAATAAGAAGGTTAGAGGTCAAAAGCTTCAAAGACTTGTACTAGAATTTGAGAACATGACCATGGGGGAAGATGAATCAGTAGATGATTTTCATGCTCGACTTCTCAATGTTACATGTCAATGCTGCAGCCTTGATGACCCATTTGAGGAGCACCGAATTGTCAAGAAATTTCTCAGAGCTCTTCCTCCAAAATTTCAAGCCAAGCAGATTGCCATTGAAGAAGCTCAAGACCTTGACACATACACCCTTGATGAACTAGTTGGAAATCTCAAAACTTTTGAGATGAGACTCAAGCCTGAAAAGAAGGTAAAAAGTGTTGCTTTTTCTTCCATCAAAAAGAATGAAATTGTTGATGATTCTATTGATTTAGCTTTGCTATCTAAAGAATTTAAGAATTTTTTGAAAAGAAAAAATTCTTCAGGAAATACGTCAAAAAACTTTTCTGAGTCAAAAAGGGGTCAAATATCTGAAAATCAATTTGATAAAAATTCAAGGTTTGCTAAATTTCCCCGAAAGAAAAATTTTCCTGACAAGCCAAAATGTTTTGAGTGTGGTGGAATTGGACATCTTGCTGCCGATTGTGGTAACAAGAGGTACAATTTACGTGGAAATAAGGCCTTAAAGTCTACTTAGAGTGACAGTGATGAAAGCACTCAATCAGATGACGAAGAGATAAATCTTGCTCTTACTTCCTCCTTCAATTCTGAATTATCTGATGTTTCTGACTTAGAGGATGATACTTTTGATGAAGAAACAAATGAAAAATGCAAGCAATTGTATAATGCCTCAAGAAAAATAATAAACTTAAAGAGGAAATTGAATTCTTAAGAAGTGAGAAAGAAAAAATTGAGCAGAATTTTGAACTATCTTTGAAAGAATGGGAAAATGAACGAATTGACCTTGTTGATAAAATTAAAGTTTTGCAGGGAAATTCCAAGTCTCAAGACTGGAACAAGGAGCATGATGATCTTACTAACAAAATCAAGGTTTTGCAGGTTGAAATAAAGACTCAATCCACTTTAAATGTTTCACTAACCCTTGAAAATGAGAAATTGCAGGATGAGTTGCTTCAAGTCAAGGAGAGCTTTAACAAATTCTCTATAGGGTCTGAAAAAGTCTCTAAGATGATGGGAATTGGCAAAGCTCATGGTAATAAGGAAGGATTAGGATATAATGGTAAGTCATGCAAACCTTTGATTTTTGTAAAAAGTGTGGAAGGTGAGAGTTCATCAAGCTATTCACAAAGCTCTAGTGACAACACATCTGGCTCCAAGTTGGCTGAAAGAACAGAACCTCATAAAGTCATTCATTCACATCAAAAAAATCTTTCGGTAAGTTCTGACAAGCACACCTCTGTGCGTCAGCCTAGGTATGATCACAACCCCAAGCACTTCATTCCTACATGTCATTATTGTGGAAATTAGGACATATACGTCCTAGGTGCAACATGCTTCGTAGGGTCACTAAAGATCAGAGAAGAACATTTGGATTTAACTCACCTGCCTCGTTGCAAGCTGAGTTAAAAGAAGGTCTGAACCTGATCGCCAGGATTGCAAAGCTGGCTTCAATCCCCGTGGATCTGGAAACAAAAACAAAACAGGCTTGGGTTAAGAAAGGACCCAAATGCTTCACAGCTAAGATTGATAATTGTGACATACCTACTGAATATATTGATGCCATGTGTTTGCTTTCCTCTTGCAGCTCTAGCAATGAATTTGAATATGTGGAAGCTCCTTGTCTCGTGGCCTTGACTGCTCTTACTGATAAGAAAGGTGATGTATGGTATGTTGGTAGTGGGTGCTCAAGACATATGACTGGTGAAAAGAGTTGGTTTGTGTCTTTCTCAAGCGAATTCACAACTGGATCAGTCATGCTTGGAGATGGAAAAAAGGCCAAGGTAATGGGTAAGGGAATGGTAAATGCACCAGGTATTCCTAATCTCCAAAACGTCTTGTTTTCTGAAGGGCTCCATGCAAATCTCATAAGTGTTAGTCAATTAACCGATGATTATGAGGATGTAAATTTTAATAAAACATCATGTATTGTTACTGATAACAATGGCAAAAATATTATGGGAGGTTTTCGTTCAAAAGATAATTGTTATCATGTACATGCTAATAAATCTGTTGAAGTGCAGACATGTTTGAAAGCCAAGACATCGGATGATGTTCTTGAACTTTGGCATAGGCGTCTGGGGCATGTAAATTTTCAAGACTTGCTGACACTTTCACACAAAGAAAGTGTAAGAGGTATGCCTACTCTAAGTGGTAAGCCAAACAAGATGTGTGACGGTTGCAAGGCAGGTAAGCAAACTCGTGCCTCACATGGAGCAATTAATTCATCCACTACAACTCATCCATTGGAACTTATGCATATGGACCTTGTTGGACCTTCACAAACCGAAAGCATGGGTGGTAAGAAATACATTTTGGTTGTAGTTGATGACTTCTCACGTTTTACTTGGGTGAATTTCCTTAGAGAGAAGAGTGATACATTTGAAAGCTTTAAGGGTTTGTGCAAAAGAATAACAATTGAAAAAAATTCCTCAAATTTATGCATTATTAGGGTTAGGACTGATAATGGAACTGAATTTAAGAATGCTTTGTTTGCTGATTTTTTCCTTGAGCATGGAATTTCACATGAGTTTTCAGCTCCAATTACTCCATAACAGAATGGGGTAGTTGAGAGAAAGAACAGGGTATTGCTAGACATGGGTAGAGTAATGCTACACTCAGCTGGACTTACTCCAAACCTTTGGGCCGAAGCAATTAGCACTGCTTGCTATACTGCAAACCGTGCATTCTTGAGACCAGGTACTAACAAAACTCCATATGAGCTATGGAAAGGTAAGAAACCCAATATAAGTCATCTTCGTGTTTTTTGTTCCCCTTGCTATATTTATAGAGATAGAGAATATCTTGGTAAATTTGATGCTAGAAGTGATAAAGGAATATTTCTTGGTTATTCTCTGAATAGTAGAGCTTATAGGGTGTACAACAAGCAAACCATGTTTGTAATGGAATCCTATAATGTATCTATTGATGATTGTGCTGTGAGTACTGTTCAGGTTAATCCAGATGAAGATCAACCCTCAGGAAGCCGAGTAAATGTGGAACTGAATGAAGAAACGAATGATACCTCAATTGATCCTATTTTTGATCATCCACCAGTTCAGAGAACAGGGTTCAAACAAGTTTAGAAAGATCACTCCACTCAGGATGTTATTGGAGACTTACATAGAGGAATTCAAACTCGCAAACAAGCTTCATCTCAGGTGAGTATTGATTCTGCCCTTGTTTGTTTTCTGACTGAAAATGAAGTGAACATAAACATAATTTCGAATTGTAGTTTTGTTTCACTTATTGAACCAAAGAATGTTAAAGAGGCCTTGAATGATGATGATTGGATAAATGCCATGCATGATGAATTGAATCAGTTTACGAGAAATGATGTATGGTATCTTGTTCCTAGGCCTAGTGAAGTCAATGTGATTGGCACAAAATGGATCTTTCGAAATAAAAGTGATGAGCATGGTAATGTTACTAGGAACAAAGCTAGACTTGTTGCTCAAGGTTACACACAGGTTGAAGGACTTGATTTCGATGAAACTTTTGCCCCAGTTGCAAGGCTTGAATCTGTTAGACTTCTTCTTGCTATTGCTTGTCATGTTAAGTTTAAGTTGTATCAAATGGATGTAAAAAGTGCCTTCTTGAATGGTGTCTTGCAAGAGGAAGTTTATGTTGAACAGCCTCAGGGTTTTATAGACCCATGTAAACCTGATCATGTGTATAGACTTAAAAAGGCTTTGTATGGTTTGAAACAGGCTCCAAGAGCCTGGTATGAGCGTTTATCTGCCTACCCAATGAGTAAAGGATACCTTAGAGGTTTAGTGGATAAAACCTTGTTTGTGAAAAGGGATAAAAACCATGTCATGATTGCTCAGGTGTATGTTGATGATATCATATTTGGCTCTACCTTTGATACTTATGTTAAAGAATTTACTAACATCATGGAAAGTGAATTTTGAAATGAGCATGTGTGGAGAGCTAAATTACTTTCTGGGTCTACAAGTTCATCAACTGAAAGCAGGTATGTTTCTGTCACAAACTAAATATGCTGAAAATTTTGTAAAAAAGTTTGGCCTTGAATCTGCTAAAATTGTCACTAACCTAATGAGTACAAGTACCAAACTTAGTGAGGATCTCACAGGTAAGTCTGTTGATCAAACTCTTTACAGGAGTATGATTGGTAGTCTTCTTTATCTCACTGCTAGTAGGCCTGACATATCCTATAGTGTTGGAGTTTGTGCTCGTTTTCAGGCAAACCCCAAGGAATCTCATTTGGAGGCAGTGAAAAGGATTATACGTTATGTCTCAGGTACAGTGAATTGTGGTATCTACTTTACTTTTGATACTAACATTGAAATTGCAGGTTATTCAGATGCAGATTGGGGAGGAAACTTGAAAGATCGAAAAAGTACATCTGGTGGTTGCTTCTTTGTGGGAAACAACATGGTGTCCTGGCATAGCAAGAAGCAAAATTGCATATCTCTTTCCACAGCTGAAGCAGAGTATGTGGCTGTAGGTAGCTGCTGTACTCAGATGTTATGGATGAAGCAAATGCTTCGTGACTACGGAATTTCCCAAGGTAAGTTAACCATATTTTGTGATAACTCAAGTGCTATAAATATTTCCAAAAATCCAGTGCAACATTCTCGCACTAAGCATATTGACATGAGATATCATTTTATCCAAGACTTAGTTAAGAGAGAAATACTTGAACTTGCATTTGTTCCCACTGAGTATCAATTGGCAGACTTATTCACAAAACCTTTGTATAATGCACGATTTGAATCACTTAGAAGTGCCATTGGTGTTCTAAGTTCTGAAACTCTTCCTTAATTTCCATATATCATAGCATGCATTCATTTTGTTTGTCTTCATGGTAGTATAGGTGCATTCTTTTTCGCTTTCTGCATTGTTAGACTTAGGTTCTGGATACTCAGGATTGCTCTGCTGGCTTGTATCCCTGGGTGAATGACAGACTATTTTGACCTTAGATTGACAAGGGCAATACTCTTTTCTGTAAATGTGTGTGCAATAAGGTGCTTAGCACGTGTTGAACTTGTACTTACGTCACTCTGTAATTGTGAGCTTGAACAACATATTCTCTACAATCTTGAAACCTCGCGTGCACACATACTCTAAGTGGTGGTAAGTTTTAATTGATGGTTGGCTTGTTCTCATTGCTCATGTACAAAATTACTCTTGTTGGTTGCTCCTTGATTTTTTTTTTTTTTTTTTTTAAAATGTAGTTGGTTAATGGAGCATGGCCAAGCTATTCCCAAAGTAAACAAGCCTCGGTCGTGACGAACGATATGAGGATTGGGAAGAAACAGGAATGGTTTGGTCACCCCGGTGGATTGTGAAACTATTGACTCGAGTAGATATGCTCTTTGGGATGTCCTTGTTACATCTAGTACCCTAAAGTCATCTGACTTGGGAGCTGCTAGCATAATACTCGTTACAAGGGTCGTAGTCTTCTTGAGCAAAAAATGTTACTTTGTGTGAAAGGCCAAAAGAAAAATTCAAAATCATGCCCACACGGTGTTATAAGGGGGAATAAAGTTTATGTGCTTAAATGTGTTTCGTACGTGAGCCTTGCTTTTCAGGTTTCCTCAAATATTACACACCCCATCTTGAGATATGTTCATTCTTCACAGCAAGAGGTATAGAATACTCGATCACCCTCTATCTTACCTTGTGATTGTCGGAATCCATTCACTCGTGTGAACTTATTTTGTTGCACTCTTGTTTATGGTGAAGTGATATTGCTCTTGTTGGAAAAGCTATGCTCATAGTCTGTTTCTTCCCACGGATATGTTCCACAATCATTGTGTGTTTGCATAGCATATTTGCCTTTCTCATATCATAATTCCATTGAGGGGGAGCTTCACTCTCTTCGCACCGCATTTGCCGCTTTCTCTTGAGCTTTGGCATACCTATCCAAAAAGGGGGAGAAGAAGCCTTATTTTGTGTTCGATGATTTAGGCTAATGTTGATGTGTGATCTCTGTTAGAATCTGCTTGTTTCGGTTGACTAGGCCTTTTTATGCTTTCAGCTAGTAGTTGACTTTGAACTAATGTTACAATGGATCTCTTAAATTGCCAGTTTTTGTTTATTACTATCGTAATTGTTTCACAAGGTGTGTGGTTAAGTGTTTCAGGTGTGATGACCTCTTCGCGTGAATTTTCTCAAGTACTTGTTGAGGGGGAGTTCCATGCAATAGAATTGTTTTGTATAGGAATGCCAAAGAGGGAGATTGTAGGTACAACCCTTGTACCTGTCGTATTGGCATTCCCATACAAAGAAGTCCCTTTACTGATCTCGGAGAATTCAGTATATACATTTATGTGGAGTCAGTTTTTAGGAAGGGGTTTTGGGCTTTATGGAATTATATTCTTAAAAGATTTTCTCTGATAAATAAAAGGGTAGTTTTTAAGTCCTAAGGATTTTAGGATTCTATGGTTATCTTGGAGTAAAAGCTCTTTCCTAATAGAAGTCTAACTAGGGTTGTGTTCTGGTGGTTTTGGTGTTGTGGCCTTGAGTTGAGTTGAATAAATATGGAGTATCATACACAGTCAAGAGAGGCATATAGAGTACGCAAGAATTGGTGATAGAGTCTTGCTTGTGAGTTTAGTTTTAAACTTTAGTCTTCACGAAGAGTCATGCACTTGGTCCATGAATAAATGTCTTTGATTGTGTTCTCATATGCATAAAACTCTCTTGAGATCAGTAGGGAGACTGTGAAGAAAGAATAACAAGATTTGAAGATTGTTCAAGTGAAGGAGTCCTTGGAAGGAAGACAAACTTTGTATTAGATTTTGTGTGAATCTTATAGCCGAGCTAGTGCTATTCAAAGTTTCTAAAAGAACATATCCTTTTCAATATGATGATCTTTATTTTGGGTTCTCAAGAGTAAGAGCCCCGCAGTGTTTTTAATCTCATACTTGAGATTTTCACTGCGTAACCAAAATCTGGTGTTTAGTTTGTTATTTTGGTAGCTGCTGCCCAGTAAGGATTGATCAGTGCACTGCAATCCCCATTCTCTAGAAAACAGTTTCTGTCCTTGTATTTTCAAAATGACATTCATCGAACCAGATTGGATCTTTTCGGTTCGAGATCGGTTTTACACTTCATACCGAGGGAACTGCACCGAATTCACCAAATTATAACACAGTTGTTTTTTTTTATTTTTTATTAATGTGCTGTCACTTTGCTAGTGTGTGAGGTTTTGTTTACTATGTACCTTACTAAACACAATTTTGAATCACCTAATATAAATCTAATAACCCTAGCTGACAGCCTCTCTCACTCTCTCTCTAACAACAGCCTTCTCTCTCTCATTCCCCCTCACCCTCTCATTCCCATTCTCTCAATTCTCTCAATCTTTCTCACAAAAATCTTCCATAAAAAAATATTTAGTTACTATTTTTGTTTGTGATCTAACGGTCATCATTAAAAGAATCGGATTTTCATCAAAATCTATTGGTAAGTTCCTATTTTGAATATAAACTAGGCTATAGATCTGGGTTTTGATTGGACGGTTTTGGGTTTGCTTTCTAAGGATTTGGATTTGAGGATTGAGGATTGATTGATCATATTCATTTGCAAAGAAAAGACAATCTGCAAAAAGGAGTATTTATGAGTATTTATGTCACGCCCCGAATTTTGAAATAAACATTCAAAATCCGAAACATGAAAAATACCACAAACTCAAATAATCATCCTGAAAATTTCTTTTCTTAACATCCTCACCACACAAAATAAAATCAAACCGAATTTAGTCTCGGTTAATTATTACAACTCTAATACAAAATGAACTGTAAAGCTCTAAATGAGCATACACACCTCACAACTAAATGAAATAACAATAACTGTTGTAACACCTAAGCAGCACGGTCACCTCCCTGGTTATCCTGACCTGCAGGAATATCCGCTATACCATTTGAATAGTGTACCGGGATTGCAACAACACAAAACCCGGTAAACTTATGAAAGCTCGTATGAATAAAAAGAAAGAAACTGTTGTTTATCTTAACCATAATTATTTCCACTTAAATCAACACTCAACCATTTCCACAACCACGAAGTACCAACAATCTAAATCAAATACCAATTCAATAAATCAGGACAAACCCCAACTCACATCTTTCTTCACAAAACCTCAACATCGTATTTATAAAAATACGGTACTTGACAGACTAGAGCTCTAACTGAATCGTAGCCCGTCACCTGGCCTAGGTTATGGCATCCGACATATTTATCATTATCGTATTTCATCAATATGTATACTTATATACATATTTAGAACGTCCGATAATTTCACATACTCAACCAATAGTATCCCATCATCCACCCATGATTAGAGCGTCCGATTACCCCACACCGGTCACTACGTTGACCTAAACCCATAAATGAGCACATCATGTAATATCACATACTGAAATCAACCCAACCAAGATACACAATATTATTATGAAATTACACAATTAAAATATAATCAATTCAACAATTCAACTCAATCATATCATCACTCAACAATCCACTCATCAATATATATTATCCACGTAATTATATATATACGTAATCATCCACTCAGGAATGACCACTAATACCATCTATAGTTCACACAAGAAAATCGTGAAATTCATTTGTATAATTAAAAATTCATTTTACTTACCTATGGACAGTGGTGATTCAAGTCCATAAAATTTTAAAACAAATATTTAATCCTCAAATATTTTTCACACAATTACCAAAAATAAATAAATTTAAAACGCTCGGTTTGTAATATGAACCACGTGAGTTTTACTCACCTCGAAATTCCCGCTGCGTCTTCAATAAAATATAACTCTCAATAATCCAAATGCTCGTCAACTCAAGCCGTCAAGTACCTAATCAAGTACGGTCTTTACTTAGCAACGAAGTACGAAATAAACCTAAATGATGATCCAACGGTCGGATTTCAAAATAAAGACAATCCAACGGTCAGATTCTAAAATAAAGACAATCCAACGGTCGGATCAAATTTAAACCATGATCCAATGGTTAGATCCTCACGGATCGCCCTTGGAAACATCCTATCGAAATTATATGAAAATCCGATAGACGGATCTTCACGAATCGCCTCCCGAATAACTATTTTACAATTATATGAAGATCCAACGGTCGGATCTTCGTTCGTGACCACACAAGGTCATCGGGACAGTCATATGAACATCATATTAAAATTTGAAGTAAAACCGATGGTCTGATCTCCGTAAATCACAAACCGAAGGTAAACTGTAAAACCGTAAATTGTATCGTCAAAACTGAAATTGACTATTTATCAACTTTTTCTAACATGACCAAGTTATATCTCAAAACACTCGTATAGATGCATAGATCATCATCCAGATAATATAAACTCAAAATTTCGTCCGACGCGCCACCACACGCGGCGGACAGACGGCGATCAACGCCGATCAACCACCTCCGATGCAAAAGTCGTCAACTACAAACTTCTTCAAAATGAAATTGTAAACAACTTTAATACCTAACTTTTTCAGATATGAGGTCTAGATCGTCCTAGATCGGGCTTTGAAGTTGGATTAATCTTGGCCCTCAATCACGTTTCCAGATCCAACCAGAACCGTCAATTTTCAATCCTTGATCTACAACTCTACCCTCAAAATCGTGATACAAGCCACATATGGGGATGATCAGGAGGATGAGGAGATCAAAAAAATGGGGAGGATCGGCCAAGGAGACGTCGGAAAATGGAATTTCCGACCGGATCCGTTTCCTTGAATATGGAGGCTCCGATCTCCACCTTCCGGTGGTTTCTGTCGGGAACGAGCAGCAGGGGGGCATGGCGAGGGCGGGGCGAAGGGTTTTGGGTTGGTGGCTCGGCCGGAGGACGCCGAACTCTGCCGGAAAATCCGGGTCGGGTCGAGCGGATCCGGGTCGGATCGGAAGGAAAATTTGCATAGTGAAGGTACCAGCCGAGAGAGAAGAGGGAGGGGAGAGATTTCCATTTTCGGAAATCTGGAAAAATGAGGGAAATATAACAAATAAACATATTTATACCCAAAAAGGAGGATTTTCAAAAATTCATAATTTATTCATACGAACTCCGAATAATACGTTCCATATATGCACAAACTCGTATCGACGAGCTCTACAACTTTCATGAAGGAATTTTTCCCAAATTTTGAACATATAAAAAGTCAATTTTCACGACCTCCTAAATAACGTTCGTTTTCGAAAATAAAATCATTCGAAACCAATTTTCTCAACCCACGACATTCCAATAAATCTCAAATATCATAATTCAATTAATATAACAATTATTGAATTACATAAATTTATTATATGAAATTTTGGGTCTTCACAATTTATCTTCACATCAAAATCTATATGTTAAATTCATTATAGGACATTTGCAAAGAAAAAAGGATTTGCAAAAAGGAAATATCTCTTAGGATTGGTATTTCATCTAATGCTTGAGTAGTGATCTTTTTTTTTTTCTTCTCTTTTTATGACATGAAAACTTGAAGTTTATAATTTACAAACTACCACAGGTGGTCGAGTTGGTAAGAACCTCTAAGTGTGGAACCCTCACACCTGGGTCCTGCAGACATTGATTTCAGTTATATTTCAATCTATTCTTGATGGCCGGAAGGAAGGAACTTGTCTAACATGACCCCATGATACAGATTAGTCTCTGGATCTATAAAGCCTTTCAAAAATTGTGTGATCTCGATAAAAAAATGTTATAATTTATATATTCCTTTTTGGTATTGCATGTGTTCAATTAAAAGTTTAATTATTATGCTATTAAGATCAGTGGTGAATTTTATGCTATAAGTATGTTTGTACCAAGATCAGTGGTTTTCACAGGTCTTGTTCATCCGCGGGAGCCAAAAGATTAGAAGCTGGAAATTGGAACCCTGTCCTCCAACCTTTGATATATTTTTGTTGTTATTTTTGTTTTACTGCACCGTGACACTTTGATTCCTTCGATCTGTATTAAGTTAGTTTGCTCTTGTTAGTTCACCCAAATTGTTTGTTCATACTAAATCCTGAAGAATTGGTGTTGATCTTTTGTTGAAGTCTAAAATCTATTGCTAAATTGAAATTGGGCCTTAAATATGTTACTAAATTTGAAATTGTGTCTGAATATTAGACAATTGATTAAAAGAATTTTGTTAAAAAAAAAATTTAAGCCCATTAAACAAACCTGAAACTGAATTGGGGCCGAATCGCTATTTAGGCCCACCGAACATGTGGGTCCATCTCAGAAATAATTGAGTTGCGGTTTGAGATTTGGTCCAACAGAATTGGGTGGTACAGAAACATTTTGGGGTCAATACTGATCTGACCCGAACTATGCCCACCCCTACCATCAATCCACTCAAGCAAGAGAACATTGATTCTTCTATGATTTGTGGCACTCTTGGCCTGAGCCTTTCAGGAAATCCTATTATGCAAGAGGTTTGTTCCTTTTATTTGGTACTTTGCTAATTGTTAAACTGTTAGCTATTATGCTAGTAGTCATTGGTGGACGCATTGCAACTTGCAAGCAACTAAATAATTGAGGAAACAAATAGTTGGTGTCTTTACTAGTCTCAATTTTCCAATATTATATTGGATTTTTTTTTTGTAAATTATTTATGATACATATATCGGAGTATTTTTGGCTCAGTTGTTCTTGGAGATTATGGGTTTTGTTTAATTACCCAGTGCAGAAAGTTTGGTCTTTAAGTTTGTTTTTTTTTTTTTTGGCCGTGGAAAGATTTTCATTCAAACAAGAACCACATTACAAGGAAAAGACCCAAAAAGGGCCCAAAGGAAAAAACCAACAAACAAAACCAAACAAGCCCAAACCGCCCTACAAGCTTTAACCTACCACAATACAGATCTATCAGGAGAGAGATGATGTAGTGATGACGCCGCCACTAGCCAACCATAAAGGTGACACAGAAATGTCACCAGATCAGACAGCGAAAACTTAGAGTCCAACCACAACAATCCAGTGCAAGAACAGCAGCATAGAACCCATCGAAAGATCTCCATAACCCAAATCTCTAAACCATACAAAACATCCACAGAAACAAACATGGTTGCCAAAACAAAAGAAAAAAAAAGAAGAAGAGAAGAGGAAAAAGAGAAAGATCCGCAGAGGGATCAAAGGTGCAGACAATCGAAGACCGTGCAGACCCTTGTTGCACTACCGTATTCAACGGGTTTACGTGCAGTAACGGGAAAACCCCGTTTAAACAGACAATCCAAGCGACGCCGCCGATGGAGCTCCGATGGACCAAGGAGCGATCGGTGAAGTGGAGTTCGATAGGTGAGGATGATGTGCATCTTAACCATGAAGAATCAGAGAGTTTAGACAAAGAGTAGGAAAGAAAAATTAAAGAGAAAAATGATGGAAAGAACATGAGAAGGAAGATGGATGCTGGGGAGGGTGAAGAAAATAGCAGAATAGAAGGATGATAGAGATAGGTATGCTAAACTTAAAAGATTAAGCAGGGTTGGAAGAGGGGATCTGAGAAGGAAAGGAAAGAAAAGCCAAAAGGGAAATCATACTTGCCACCGCCAGGGCAGCGGAGAGCTACCACGGTAGCTTACACTTTAAGTACTATACAATTGGAAAGGCCACATAATCTTTGGCAACGACACAATAAGCTTGGACAATGAGCTAACAGTTTATAAGGTTAGCTGTTCTCCATATAATTTGAATTGGAACAGAACGTGTTATTATGATTGCAGAAACTAACTGGTTAGTTTCATATTTGCAGAGAGTTTTGCCTTATGGGAAAGAGATTGCAGATAGTGAAGAGGCTTTTCTTTAACAATAGGCATAGAGCAACAAATTTCTATAATGAAATCAACATTATAAACACTGTGGAACACAAAAATTTGGATATATTGTTGGTTCGAAGTTGCTCAGAACCTGAAAGCCTTCTGGTCTATGAATACTTAGCCAATAATAAAAGTCTTGACCGCTTGATCTTCGGTAATTTACTTCAGTGTTGTTATATATCTTAGTTTTATAAGGACATTGTGTAGAACCCCATACTTTTTCTTATTTATTTTATTTTGTCGTACAACGTATGAGACTACGTATTTGTCAGGTACAAAAGTATTCGTGCTTAGGTTAAGATTTTGATGCTCTTTTAAAAGATTAAGAATTTAGAGAAAAATCCAATTTGGGTCTAGGAAACGTTTTTAAAGTATCGAGGCTTCGGACAAGCTCGGAAAATAAGGATGTTTGAAGTGTATTTTTAGAGTGGGCTTAAGAGAAATTAAGAGGAAAATGAAAATGGAGCAGCCTAAGCCTACTTGGCCCAAAAAGAGGGGTAAAAAGGACTTTTTGCACTCATTAAAGGGGGGAGGTATAAAAGCAACACATCCCCTAAAACTCGAGCCTCAAACCTCAGTTTCTCACTTTCCTCTATCTTTCTCTCCCTCTTCAGCTCTCCTTCTCTCTCATCCGACTCCACATCTCTCTGGAAGCCGCCGCACTGCCACCACCGACCGTCGCCGTCGCCGGAACCCCAATCCGCACCAAAATTTCCAGATTTTCTCCTCTTCATTCCCTATTCCCATTTCTCCAACCAAAATCATGATATTTGGCCATTCAATCCTCCAAAAACCCTAGAACTTGAAGCCAATTTGGGGGTTTTTGCGATCTCTTCATTCTAAGTTGAAATCAAGGCAATCTTCCTGTTAATCTAGCCTCTATTCATCCGATCTATATTCATCCCAAATTCGAATTTTTAATTTTGATTTGTGATTTTGGTGCATGAACCCGATTTTCCCTTAAACCAAGAGGGTAGGGTACGGATTTGGCAAGGATTTGTGGTAAGGATCTATCCCATGTAACCTTGTTTCTTCATTTTTGGTTGTGATGTTGATTTTGGACGGATTTGTCGGTGAAGAAGGCCAAGAAGGAGGAATAGGCCGTGAGTTTTGAAGAAGAAATGGTAAGGAATGGGTTTTGGATAAACCCTAGAATTTGTGGAATTTGTTTGGTTGCTTTTGATTTTTTTTTTTGAGGTATTGTTGTTGTTGGAAAAATTGTGAAAATTGGATATTTGAGGAGCGTTTAATTAGTAGGATTTTATTAGCCTAGGTTTTGGTGATTGTTGTTGTGTAGTTTAGAACAAAAGAAAAAGAAAAAGGGAGAAGAAAAGAAAATCCTTGTTTTTGGAAGAAAAGAAAATAAAGAAATAAGTGAAAGTTGGATTAAATGAGTTTTACTGTGATAAAGTGGTAAAAGATGAAGAATGTGAAAGTAAAGGTAAATTCGGTAAATTCGGTAAAAGGTAAAAGTGAAAGTGTGGAGGTAAAAATCACGGTAAAAGTAAAAAGGTGAAAAGGAGGAGTTAATAAATAAAAATAGAAGTAAAATTTTATTTATAATTATTTACTTATTTATTTTTAATAAATAAGAAATAATGGTAAATAAATGGATACTTAGTCAAAAGTAAGAAGTCAAAGTCAAATATCAAAAGTCAACTATGATAGTTGACCAGGGTTGACTGACCTCGTAAGACGAGAGGATCGACTCGACTCGGATTGGCGATAGTTTAATGAAGCGAGAAGGACGCTTTTCCTTTTTAAGAAAGAAGTTAGTTTCCCAAATTTGTAAAAGTTGAAAGAAATAATAAATGTCCTTATTGAAATAAAATAAATTTAGTATGCGTGATTACTTCGAATTGACCATGATGTTTACCTGGATAATTACTTACAAATAAATAAGTAATGGTTTAGGAAACACGATAGTTAAGGCAGCTTAAGCGGAAAGCACTCGATTTGGAATACATCGGCATTTCCAAGTAGGGTGAGCTGTCCCTTCCTTGTTAAAGGTTTTTCAGTATACGTGGAATGCTATAGTATAATAGTATGTTGCCTGCAAGTACGTTTTTGATTGTTCATTAGTCGATGCCTCGTGATACCTGTGTTTTCATAACTGATAATTGCTGATTGTTCAAATTGAGGCTAGCTTGCATGTTGAGACACTATACCCATTGTATGTTTGTACTTGTGACCTGAAATTGAATGAGACCTAGACGCATTGATTCCTAGGGATCCTATGGTGTCGATAACCGTGAACCTCTAGAGGGTGTTGTGCTCCTATGTTTGTAGAGGAATGGTGAGTATCCACGGTGAACCAGTCGTAGGACACTCAGGGCCATGAAATGGTCACTTTCACTACTTGTAGTCACAATGACTACAGAGTAGTTGGCCGGTTCTCGAATGATGACGAATCGGGTCGGTCACCGATTTGTTTTAGATTAGCTGACAGGTAAGTATCTGGGAGCTTCAAATTGCGTGAAGCATGCTGCATATGATTTCCTGAAAAAGGACAATGATGATTGTTTTTGGTTGCATTTGTTTTACTTGATTTTACAAATGCATACAATCTATATTCTAGTTGCTATGTTTTACTAATTAGTTTTTAAATATAACTAAGGTTGAGTTGGCCCTATTAGGCTAGCGAGGACGAAATGCTCACCCCAACATTTCAGGTTACATCGAGGTCACTCAGAAAGATCTGGATTAGAAGTGGGTCATTGGCCAAGTCCGTGTGTAGCTGTCCCTGTTGCCTGGAGTCCTTCCCTTTTGGTACTCTATCAATTTGCTCGTTTTTCTTTCAATGTTGAGCTCAGTTGAACTTTATGAGATCCGCTTACCTGGAAGCGCGCCTCACCCTTTGTTTCATTGCTATTGTTGAACTATTTTCATTTGGGTTATGATGTAAGCCCTAAGGCATCCCAGTGCACTTGCCCACTTTATTTTGAAGCATTCTCAGACTGATTAATTAGAATGTTGGGTTGTTGATCGAAAGTCCTTTCTTAAAAGTTTTATTTGTCTTCTATTTTCAAAAATCCATATTTCAAAAGGTCTTGTAGTATTAACTTGATAGGTCTACGATACACCACGACATATCAAGCTCCTATTGGCTTAATATTACGGTGCTGTGGTATACCCACTTGGGTAACCACATATTGTATTCTCTCATTGCTCTTTTGTTTTGTTGTATTTGGAGAAGTTTAGGCCTTATGTCCCCTACTCCCTATAATTTGTACTCTCTTTTATCAATAGTAATTTTCTTATCGAGCTTACTATTTGTATTCACATTTTGATGATTTCTACAACTTATGAATGAACGAACTGATGTCTGTGTATATAGAAACAAATCACTTTTAGACTTATAACTGATGTAAAAGAATGATACAGAAACCACTTGAAAAAACAAAACTGATGTTACAGAAAGATAGAGACATCGATTCTACCTAAAACGCATATGTCAAATATGGATAAAGAAATCGAAAGCTTGATAATAACAAATGAAATCAGTTTTTTACAAATTAACTGATGTCCAAACTCATTTTATACATCTAAATCAGGTAAGAGAGCGACCTATATAATTATATTTGTTGTAAATGATTATGGCTATTCATGCAATAGGTATTGCTTAATGTATGCAATCATTATTGATTGATGATTTACATAGTTGTACTTGGAGATTGACAAACTCGTGATTGTATGAGTGATTGGTATAGCTATTATGTATTACTCTTTGTATACATGATGTAACCCTATATAAACCTCATGGTGAGATGAATAGAACGCACATCCCATTCTCTGCTTATTTCTCTCGTCTCAAACTCTCTTACTTTTCATTTTACAGCAAGTTATCACCACGAGAAGCTCTGAAATTGCTGATCAACCAAAGAAGGATCATCGTTCGATTTGGTTTAGGATCTGAATCACAAACAAGCTCTTGGATTGGCTGAGAAGACAACCTTCTCTTTTCTGCACAAATAAGATGAAGATTCATCTGTTCTACATTGAGTAAGGTTCTCCAAATTTTAATTTTAATTCATGTTTTCAAACCTTGATTATGTGAGCAATCATCATGAAGCATGAACCCTATTATATCATATATATTTGTTTATAATTTCAAATTGTATGCATACATGCTCAATAAACTTTGATTGCGTGTAACATTCTCCTATGATGCATCAACCCAAATGGTTTACCCGAAGGCCCAAAGCTGCAAGGCCTGCCCAGTAGAGCAGATTCAACCATGTCAGCGCCCCACTGAATTCAAGGCCCAGAAGCACCTTAGCTGGCCTAGAAGGCTGCCAATGGGCGGACCACATCAGGCTACCCAGAAGGCCCAACTACCCAGAAGATCCTTGGATTAAGCCCAGTAGAGATCAATCAACTGCCAGGCCCCGAAGATTGCCCAGCTAAATGCCTGACCCGAAGGTCCAAACCGCAAGGCCTGCCCAGCAGAGCAGATGTAACCACATCAGCACCCCACCGAATTCAAGGCTAGTAGTACCTCAGCTGGCCTAGAAGGCTACCAATGGGTTGAACACATCAGGCTACCCAGAAGGCTCAACTACCCAGAAGATCCTTGGATTAAGCCCAGTAGAGATTAACCAATTGCCAGGCCTAGAAGATTGCCAAGCCACCCAGTGTGGAGCACCACATGTCACTTCGTCAGGCGCACATATAGTCAAGCAGCCCAAGTCAAGCCCAGTAAGTGCGCTTTCTCTTTGGTTCCATGAAGCCGGAGCCTTACCCTTCCTCAGTCGCGGGTAGAGCCCAACAGGCCCTACCACCAAGCCCTACCATCAAGCCCAGTTCTTCTTTAAACTAGAAGAACTTAATAAAAGGGAAAAAAATGGAATTCGCTTTTGCTGGGATTCAAACCCATGCATAGCTATATGCAACCAAGTGGCCATCCCGCTGCACCATTTTAGCGGATTGGTATATGCTAAACATATTTTATAGGGCCTATTATATATATATATATATATATATATATATATATATATATATTCGGTGCCAGCAGCATTTATTCCAATTGACATTTAATTTATGGATTTCTATGCAATTGTGGGATGTTATTCCAATTTGTTTTGTTCATAATTATTTTTGCTACTTGTTTAAATTTTGCATTAGAATATATGTGTAGAAAATACAGGTACTTAATAAACCAGAAGTTTATACATAAATATCGAACCCATAGTTTCGATAAAGCCATAGAAGGAACTTGAAGTTTCCTACATAAATTTACTATACGTGATAAAACCAGAAGATTTTACATGTTTAATCCTATTTCTCAAGCCATGTTATGGAACCTGAAGTTCCCATTAGTTATCATATATTTTCACATTAACTCATGAAATGTTATGAATATTCTCCAATTAGGCTTATCTATTTGGATGCGATGCCTAGGTAAGGTTCGGATGGGGCTGTGTACTTAAGTGAGCCTTGCTCCACCTAAAGCTCATATTTTCTTACCTGGTCATATTCAACCTAAAGGGTTGAGTAATATCCACGATTTAATGTCAAATTTTAGCAATTGAAAGTTTCTGGAAGAAATTATCTAAAGTTTGCAAGCTTTCTTGCCTGAAGCAAGACATGATTAGCAAGATATTGAAAAAGCCCATATGCCCAAAACAATACAAGGAGTGACATTTTACAAATTTTTTGGAACTGATCATTATCTTGTTGTTTGCTAAAAAGAACAACAACCTCCTGTTGAGGATTGATCAAGCCAGTCCCATCGGTACCCAATGAGCTTTTTTGCTTGAAGCAAATGATGTTGCTCATCGCAAACCTAATCGCGAAAGGAGAAATTATGGCCATGGAAGAGAGAAAAAAATCCGATCTTTCGAGATAAGGAAAGAGAGGTGGGCCTAGAAATGACCCATATAACCAGCCCAAAACATGGCCCCATGTTATAGTGCCCCTGCTCAACTAGCCAAAGTGGAAAGGAACATTGGTTTGGCCTGCCACTACCAAAACCAGCATGATCTCTGTTGTTGATGTAAAGGAATTGAATGCTGGTCCCACACCTACTGTGCGATAGCCGAAATTGTAGATGAGTGCTACGCCGATCGAGAAACTAGAAAGACCAATTTTTTTGACGGGCCAGTTCCTATCAATATGACACTAGATATCGTGGACTTTCAGGCAGTCATTGAACATACTGAGGATTAGAAACTTGAAGACATGGGTATGATTGGCCCCTTGTACCATATTTATTTTATCTTAATGAATGATGTTTCAGTTTTCAAATTATTTTTGGTGATTTATGTTTTCAATCATTTTGGATTATGGAACTGTGGTTATGTTCGAATATATTTGATTCAATAAACTTATTTATACATGTGATCCGTTGAATTAAATAAATGAATAAGCATATTCAGTGGCGAAGTTTGTTGTCTGGCTAAAAGTGCTATTACGCACACCATACTCCCAGATCAAGGATATTTTTCAAATTTATTGCTTATTCACACCTTTATGACAACCATATCAGGCCAATCCAACCGGATAGAGGGCTATGGCATGCAAAGCACACTTTATGTTGTCCAATGGTAGTGAACTTTATATTCTCCACATTCTTTATTGAGTATGAAGGATATTCGAACCAACGGTTACCATGTTGAAACCACTAAGAAAAAGGAGTAGAATATCTTTGCATGACCTCCAAGTGTGCGGCCAGAAGCATACATTGGATAAATTGATATTTGTTAGCTAAAAGCTAACTAATTCGAGCAACTACTTGCTGTGGCATGATCGTTTGGGACACACATGTCAAAATATGATGCACCGTATCCTCAACTTATCACACGGGCATCCCCTTCTGAATAAGGGTCTTATGTTTAGTGACATATTATGCCAAGCTTGCTCATTAAGAATATTGAATACTAGACCATCATATGCAAAGACTATTATATACACTACCTTTTCTGCACAGAATGCAAAAGAAATTTTGTGGACCTATCCAACCACCATGCAGACCAGTTAAATATTAATGGTTTTGGTTAATGATTGATAAAGTAATCACATGTTACACTATTGTCCACGAGAAAAGGCTACTTTTACTAATCTCTCACCTAGATCACGAAATTAAGGGTTCACCGCTCAGATTATCTCATAAAGTCCATAAGACTTGATAATGTCGGAGAGTTTACATCGAAGTCTTTCGATGATTATTGCATATCCCTTGGGATTGATGCTGAATATTTAGTTCCCTATGTTCACACCCAAGATGGTCTCGCAGATGGAATATTGGTAATGCACACCAAGCTTCTAGTTTGTGTGTGGGCTATGCAATCTTGCATACAGCCATATTTGTCCCGTTGAGGCCCACTGATACCCAACCTTACTCCATGTTACAGCTGGTGACTAGGTACGAACCTAACGTTGCATAATTACGCGCATTTGGGTATCCTGTCCTCGTACCAATTGTGCCATCACAACGTACAAAATTAGGTCCTCAATAAAGGATAGGCATACATGTCGATTATGAATCACACCCATTATATACTCTTTAGAGCCCTTGACAGGCGATCTCTTTACAGCTAGATTTGCAGATTGTCACTTTGATAAGAACGTCACCGTTCCTGATGAACGGTATGAATAAAACATGGAATGTCCCCACTATGTCTCATCTTGATCCCCGAACCACACAAAAAGACTGAAGAGCAGACAGTTCTAGATCTATAGAGTATAGAATACAATATGCCAGACACTTTCTTAGACCTAGCTACAGTGACAAGATCATATATACCTATTGCAAATGTGCCTTCAAGGATAGACATCCCTATAGGATATGTCATCCCAGATAGACAAGGTATGACCATGGCGGCTAACCAATCATATGTTCCAACCCAGAAGCAAGTAGACCATTAGGTTCGAATGATTTTTATCCTAAGAAGAGATTAAACTTGACACAAACGAATCCTCTTGACATCGCAATCTCAAATAGATTCATCTCACGAGATAAATCTAGATTATGGGTACGTCCTAGAAGAGACCATGTTGGGGGATGCTCCAATATTTATACCCATTCCTGAGAATAGAGAAATCTCGGTAAATTTAGTGAGATTTGGAATCAGAATGAGATTATCATCGATGATGTGTTTGCCTTTGCAGTGGCCACCGAAACTATAACAAGCGATGAAATCAAACCTTGCTTTTTTGGTCAATATCAACGAAGAGATGACTGGCCAAAAAGGAAATAAACAATCCAAGTCAAATTAGATTCCTTGACAAAGAGAAAGGTGTTTGAACCTATTGTACCTACACCTCCCCATGTTAAACCTGTAGAATTTAAATGAATATTTGTAAGGAAGCGTAATGAGAAAAAAGAGATTGTGATACACAAGTCTCGTCTAATGGCGCAAGGATTTTCTCAACTCCCTGTGATTGACTATAAGGAGATGTATTCTCCCGTAATGGACGTCATAATGTTCCGCTACCTTATCATTTTGGTAGTTTCCTGAAAAATTGAATATGCAGTTTATAAATGTGGTCACAACTTATCTTTATGGGGTCATGATATAGAGATATACATGAAAGGTCCTAAAGGACTTAAGATACCTGATGCAAATAGTTCTAGACCACATAACACACTCTGCATTAGCTTTGAGGCATTCACTTTATGGACTGAAACAGTCTAGACAGAGGTAGTATAACCTTCTAAGTGAATATTTGATGGGGATGGAATATGTGAATAATAAACTATGCCCATGTGTGTTTGTTAAGGAAACAATTTCCTAGTTTGGAATTGTGGCGGTCTATATCAATGACATGAATTTGATTGATACTCCTGAAGAGATCAAGGAAACCGCAAACCACTTGAAGTTGGAATTGAAATGAAAGACCTTGGGAGAACAAATTATTGTCTTAACCTGGAGCCCGAGCACAATCCAGATGAAATTTTGGTCCATCAACCAAATTACATCCAGAAGATGTTATGATGTTTTAATGATAAAAGCAAGAACACCCATGAGAGTCCAAAGTCTAGAGAGAATCGTATCATCTTGTAGATGATAACGAAGAGATATTAGTGTACAAATGTGATACCTGAAGTCCTGTTTTGGTATCGACGTTATACCGCCGTCCAATTTCTGTAATGGAGCTGTTAAATTAATGACATGGTAAGCACGTGTCAAATGCGTGATATTTTTTTCAAGGGTAAAATAGTCTTTCATTACTAACCAACTAAACGAAAAGGAGGAAAAAACCCGAGCATGACCAGAGAGATGTCTCTCTCTCTCCCTCTTCCTCCTCCTCCTCCTCCTTTTTCTTCTTCTTCACAACCCTCTGCAGCTCTCATTCTTCTTCTTCTTCACAACCCTTCTCACTTAAACCAACCTGCTCTGTTTTCCAATAGAAGACTTGGATTAGGTCTGAGAACTCACCTACGTACGTCTTCATATTGTTCTTCACAATTTGACCCTCCTCCTCTTCACCCAAAATCTAGGGCTGATCTGCCCCTTAGCTTGATCTTTCACCCCAAGATGGCCAACTCTACCAGAAACACTCGAATCGGGTGAGTCTCTGGCCAGGGGATCCGAAAGAGATGATAAACAGAACAAGATATTTTCAGTCTCCTCCGCCACTCTCTAGTCTTCTCTGCCAATCAAACAGCATCATCGCCACCATCACAGAAGTGACGACAGCTCTAGAAGAGAGAAAGAAGGGAGAAGGAAAAGGAGAGGGAAACTGCGAAGCAAGAGAGGCGAGACGAAACAAAATCAAAGACGAAGTCGAAGAAGAAGAGGGACTATGACTCCGGCTCGGGGTCTTTGAGTGGTGGCTGTGATTCTGAGCCAGAGAGGGGAGTTGGGTTGAGCTGCAAAATGTTTTGTGAGACGGTGGAGGTTACCAAGATCTTGAGATCGTTCACCAACACCATTCGTATCTTTCTCCTCTGCATCTAAGACCATTCATTAGCTTCTCCAAAGATTGCTCCTTTATTTCCTTCTTTGCATGTCTAAAGCTACCTGGGCTTTTACTTGGTGAAAACTGTTAGATTTGGATTTCAACTCAGGTTAAAAGTCTTTAGCTTTTGAATGCAAATTGATGGTTTATGCATCTGGGTTTTTGCAAATTGATGGGTTTATGCATCTGTTTAGTTTACTTGTGCAAAGTATGGACTTTTGGTTTGATAGATATAGATCAAAGATCATAAACTAAGCAAGCTGCTAATTTTACATTATTTTGTTTCATTGGATTTAGCTAGAACAAAATCACAGAAGAAGAAGAAAATGAAGAAGAAAAGAAAGAAAAAATGAATTAATAAAAGAAAAGGGTAAACTAGTCAATTTTTTTTTGTCTCCACGTGCTTGCCACATCATCAATTTGACGGCTCCATTACAGAAATTGGACGGAGGTATCACGTCGATACCAAAACAGGACTCTGGTATCACATTGGTACACCTGTGAATCTGGGTATCACGTTGGCCTTGGCACCTAAGTTCAGGCACTGACAGTGAATTATTTATTTATTTTTATTCATAACTTGAATGAAAATTTCAATCTAAGAGGTGTCTTATATAGGGCACATCGCATAAACATAATACAACTAGAAAACATAAAAAATAATTTATTGTAGACTAGGAAACCTAATTAAATCTGATTAAATAAAAATCAGAAATAGAATCCTAGATACTAAAAATATTACGCATGGAATCCTAATCAAGATTTTGCTTGAGAATCCTGAAATATCCAAAAGAGTAATTTATGATTACTTAAGAAGTCCATTTGGATACCAATTTCCAAAATTCAAATTATTCTTCTTAATGTGAAGACGCTTCTTTCTTTTTGAGATTTTTTTGTTGAAATTGCTTAAATCTCGTCCTATATCAATCTCCTCCACGTGAAAAGAACTCGACCTCAAGTTCTCTTGTGTGCTGCTCGATCATTAGTAGGAATAAAACATGATAAGCCATCAAGTTCAATATTCTCGAAATTAAAAGGCATCACCATGAATCCAATACCGTAGACAAGTTTGGAATAAGCATCTTGAAACTTGAACTCCTCCAGTTGAAAAGGACTGGGCATTGACTTCTTCTTGGGTTGATCTTGAACACAATTAGGCATGCACAACATGGATATCGATGTGATGAATGAATCAGCTTCCTTGTCCTTAATGAGTTTCTGTTCAATCTTCAAAGTGGCTTCTTCATGTTTCTTTTCATACACCTCAAAATGATCATTCTTGATGCTCTTCCTTCCAGGCTTGATTTTAATTTTTTGAGACTCCCACGTAAATAAATATGTGTTGTCTTTGCAATAACCATCTTTGATGCGTTCATGCCATGGTCTGCCAAAAAGCACATTAGTGTCGTCCATGTCAATAACATGATAAGTAATCTCTTTTTTTATAAAATTTTCCCATAAGTAGTCTCTACTTTACAAACCTCTGTTACTTGTGCATATTCATCCTCTCCAAATGAAATCCATTATGGAGCCCTCAGCTTCACTTTCTGTAATTGAAAATATTCCACAACTTTGTTTGCTACAAAGTTCTCTCGTAGACCACTGTCAATTATTACAGAGCATACATTGTCTTTGATGACACATGTAGTTTGGAAGTCGTCGTAATCCGGCATTGTGAATATCCAACGTTCCATGTTTCTTCTTCCTTTTTTTTTTTTTTGGATTGATGAGGTTGTCCTAGGGCGAATCCCTTGGCATTTTCTTCTTCAACGAAACTTTCTTTGATACATACTCTACGACCAGTGTCATTACGGTTGGTGGTAGTGAACTTCTCCCTTAAATCATTGGCTGCTAAGGAGCGGGTGATACCCTCTCTGATATCAAATGATACGGTCGGAAAGTAACCTGGGTTTACAAGCAATAAACCTAAAAAGATAGTTTTGGAGTCCACCAGAGATAAAAGATAAAGCTCTCAATTTGATTGATAATATGATAAAAGATAGGTTATGTAGCCGTTTAAAGTTGCTTATATATGAGAAAAGAAACCCTAGGGTGACTAACAATGTGTCCCTAAAGCCCACTGTTTAAGACAAAACCAATCCAAAACAAACTAGAAAACCAAAAATTCTGAAAAATAGTAAAACGCAGTTTTAAGCCCGAAACGATCCCGAGAACCTGAAAAAATCTACATGTCATGGCAAAGCAATGAGTTTTGTTCCAGGTGTCATTCCCTTTCCGAAAAGATATAGCAATCACGATTCAGACACTGAATGCCAAATTTGCAATAAACCGGGTTTTCCTTTTGATTGATCGAGCTGTTCTTCGATTCTCCTCTTCTCAGGTTCTTCGCGTTTTAGATAAATGGATCGAGATGTTTATGAGTTTTTCATTCTTGATTCGATAATTATATAGTCCTCAACTAAATTGAATTTAAACGGTTGTCGCACCATTTCAAAATTCTTTTCCATTTACTAATTTCTATAATTCTGAAATTTTTGAAAATTGTAATAAATAACTCCAAAAATTTTCGCAATAATTACCATAAACTCATCATGTTGTGAATCTTGTTATTGAGTCTAAAATTTGAACATTTCACCTCTAGAAAAATTTAGTAAAATATTCTCGAGCACCTTAATAACCATCGAGATCGTAAAATAATCTCTGAAATCTCCCCTTATCTCATCGAATATTTATGGGGCTCAGAGTCCATGAAGTTTCGATAGAAAATTGGAATTTCAACCATGTAATTTGTATTATTTGAAAAAAATTGTATTGAAAAAAATAGTGGATACAGACTTTATGAATAAATGAAAATTCTACTTTAATTTAAATAAATATGCATTTTATGATGGGTTGGCGGAGGGCGATGGTGGGTGCCTCGGATCTGGTTTTGTTCTTTGGAGAATTGGGGGCTTTTGTGTGTTGGAGAAGGATTTATTGTCGTAGGGTCCTTACCGAATTGTAGTGTTGTCTTACTGTGATCGGAGGAGGGTGGATGGAAATCGGTTATTGGGGTTGGGCCGGGTTTAATGTTCGTTCGGCCCTTGTTGGTGGGCAGTTATTACTAATTTTTGGTCTCAAGTCCGACGGTCCAGCATTTCAATTTGGTCAGGTTCGAAGTCACAACGAGTGTAGACTTGGTCAATCAAAGGCAGGTCAGGAGGACTCTAGGTGGCGAGTTAGTGTTAATAAATTTGGGTGTCAAGGAATCACTGCTCCTGCGCATATTCCCATTGTCATTTAATTGTTATGCAAATTTTAGTCTGTAGTTGAGTCGGGGCCTTTTTTGGCTCCGCCATTCAGTCATTTTAGAGTTCCAATACAAAGTTGTGAAGACCCGAAATTTAATTTAAATAAATTAAATTGTAATTCAATATTTGTTCAGTAATATGAATTATAAACTTTGAGCTTGCTTTGTATGTCGTTGTATGAGGAAAGGGGTTACGAACAAATTTTATTTTCAAAACGAACGATATTTAGGGGGTCATGAAAATTGGTTTTTTATACGTTCGAAAATTGACTTTTTATACGTTCAAAATTAGGGGGTTATAGAGCTCGTCGATACGATCTCATGCATATGTGGAACGTATTATTCGGAGTTCGTATGAATAAGTTATGAATATTTGAAAATTGAAATTTTTCTATAAATATCACAAATATCATAAAAATCAGATTTTTTTCATGGAGGACGAAAAAATCAAATTTTTGCATTTCAGTCCCCTTCTCCTTTCTCTCTCTCTCTCTCTCGCGCAGCCCCCGCCCCCCCCCCCCCCCCCCTGACCCGATCCCGACCTGACCCGGGCCTCCCCACCTTCGCCCTGAGCTGCCCAGCCGCTCCCCGCCCTCGGTTCTCCCCGTCGCTGCTCCCAGGTCCAGATCGAAGCAACCCCAACCACCGATCGGCAAATCGGCCGGATTTTTTGTTTTCCTGCACCACCTCGGCCGATCTTCATCATTTTCGCGATGTCCTCTTCCTCTTGATCATCCTCATATGTCGCTTGCATCCACGATTTTGAGTGTAGAGTTGTAGATCAAGAGTTGAAGGTTTCGATATCCCTGATTGGATCTGGAATTTAATCGAGCGACCGAGATTAATCCAACTTCAAAGCTAGATCTAGGACAATCTAGACCTTATCTCGAAAAAATTCAAGTATTAAAGTTGTTCATAATTTCATTTTGAAGAAGTTTGTAGTTGACAACTTTTGCATCTGAGGTGGTTGACCTGCGTTGACCGTGGTCTGACCGCCGCCTATGGCAGCATGTCGGACCATATTTTGAGTTTATATTATCTGCACGATGATCTATGCATCCATATGAGCGTTTTGATATATAACATCGTCATGTTAGAAAAAATTGATAAATAGTGGATTTACGTTTTGACATTACTATTTACGGTTTTTACATTTTATCTTCGGTTTACAATTTACGGTGATCAGACCATCTGTTTTACTTCAAATTTTAATATGATGATCATATGACTGTCTCGATGACTTTCTATGGTCACGGGCGAAGATCCGACCGTTGGATCTTCGTATAATTGTAAAGCAGTGATTCGGGAGGCGATTCGTGAAGATCCGTCCGTCGGATTTTCGTATAATTTTGATAGGATGTTTCCAAGAGCGATCCGTGAGGATCTAACCATTGGATCATCGTTTAAATTTAATCCAACAATTGACGAGCATTTGAATTATTGTGTTTTATATTTTAATTGAAGACGCAGCGGAAGTTTCGTGGTGAGTAAAACTCACATGGTTCATATTACGAATCGAGTGCTTTATTTTATTTATTTTCGTAATTGTGTGAAAAATATTTATGGACTAAATATTTATTTTTAAAATCACATGGACTTGATCAACTACAATCCATAGGTAAAATGAATTTTAATTATACAAATGAATTTCACGATTTCTCTTGTATGAACTATAGATGGTATTAGTGATCATCCCTGAGCGGATGATTACATATATATATATATATATATATATTTACGTTGAATATATATATCGGTGGTGTGTTGATGTGTGATGATGTGATTGAGTAGGAATGATGATTTGGATTATATTTCAAATGCTTAAATTTCATAATATTATTGTGTATCTTGGATGAGTTGATTTCATTATGTGAAAACATATTGTTGTGCTCATTATGGATTTAGGGTCAACATAGTGACCGGTATGGGGGAATCAGATGTGATTGGTTGAGTAAGTACAAGTATCGGACCTTCTAAATATGTATATACGTATACATATTGATGAAATACGATAAGGATAAATATGTCGGATGCCATAACCTGAGCCAGGTGACGGGCTACGATTCAGTTAGAGCTTTAGTCTATCAAAACCATATTTTGATAAATTCGATTTCGAGGTTTTGAGAAGAAAGATGTGAGTTAGGGTTTTGTGTTGATCTGTTGATTTTGTGATTGATTATGAGATTGTTGGTTCTTTGTGGATGTGGAAAGTGTTGAGTCTTGACTTGGGTGAAAATGAGTATGAATTAATTAAACAACCGTTCTTTCTTTTTTACTCATAAGAGCTTTCAAAAGCTTACCGGGTTTTGTGTTGTTGCAATCCCGGTACACTATTCAAATGGTGTAGCGGATATTCCTGCAGGTCAGGATAACCAAGGAAGTGACCGTGCTGTTTAGGAGTTGCAGCATTTATTTGATTTCATTTAAGTTGTGAGGTTTGTTATGCTCAATTAGAGCTTTACAATTTATTTTATGAGTGGGTTGTAATAATTAACCGAGACTAAATTCGGTTTTTTAAATTAAATTGTGTGGTGAAGTTGTTAAGGTAAAAGAATTTTCAGGATGGTTATTTTAAGTTGTAGTAATTCATGTTTCGGATTTTGAATTTTTATTCTAAAATAAAAATTCGGGACGTGCCAGAAGTCCAGTGGCCATTTCTGTGTATGTGATGTCGTCGAAACTCATTGTATCCAGTTCATTATTAATGAAGTTTGTTCTTGATAAAAAAAAAAAACATTCAATTCTATAATTCTTTAAATTGTACAAAATCCTTATATGCTTATTTATGTTGTGTAGCATGTTTATTGGTTATAGGGAAAATATACCTTCCAAAATGAACAAGGTAGAGGAAATAGAATTCCACAAATTTGACCGTTGGATGTGATCAAAGCGGGGAAATATGGCTATGGTAAAAAATTTACATGTTTTCGTCATCGTTGCGGTCTCAATTCATGTGGTCAACCCTAAACTCTAAATAGTCATCAAACTAAATGCTCATAAACGCTCCCTCACAATTTTTTTTTGTTGATCCGTGAGAGCTCACACACTCATGGGGACGAGGTATATGAACACATGTAAAAAATTCGGGACGTTTACCTCTCCCTGATTTGGCTCCCCTGAAGAAAGCATGAGCATATATTGAGTTGACTCCTTTGACCGATACGAAAATGAATAACAGGATTAACTGTCTTAAACAACACCTATCAATACGCATTAAATCATGGGTATTGTCAAATCTATCAAATTTTAATTTTGGATCACCCAAAATCCTTATATGCTTACTTAAGTTGTCTAGCATGTTTATTGGTTGTAGGGAAAAATGCCTTCCAAAATAAACAAGGTGTATGAAGTAGAATTCCGCAAATTCGACTGTTAGATATGATCAAGGCAGGAAATAATGGCTATGGTAAAAATTTACAAGTTTTCGTCACTGTTTCGGCCTCGATCGACGTGGTCAACCCTAAACTCTAAATGGTTATCAAACTAAAACGCCTCGTAACCACTCTCTTCCAGTTTCTTTTCATCCTCAGGGCCAACACGCTCCTGGGAACAAGGTATATCAATGCATGTAAAAAATTCAGGACGTTCATCTCCCCTTGATCCGGTAACCTTAGGAAACCATGAGCATATGTTGAGTTGAACCCTTTGACTGATATGAAAATGAATCACCCAAAATCCTTATATGCTTACTTAAGTCGTCTCGCATGTTTATTGGTTGTAGGGAAAAATTTACCTTCCAAAATGAACAAGGTGGAGGAAATAGAACTCCTCAAATTCGATCATTGAATGTGATCAAGGTGGAGAAATATAGCTTTGGTAAAATATTTACATGTTTTCGACATCGTCTCGGCCTCGACCCACGTGGTAAACCCTAAACTCTAAATGACCATCAAACTAAAATGCTCGTAACCACTCCCTCGCAACTTCTTTTCTTGATCTGTAAGCGCTTACACACTCGTGGAAAAGAGGTGTATCAACACATGTAAAAAATTATGGACATGTATCTCTCTGTGATTCGACTCCCCTTAGGGAAGCATGAGCATATATTAAGTTGACCACTTTGACCGATATAAAAACGAATGTTGCAGGGAATTGTTTTACACGATCCCTATTAATAAGCATTGAATACATGGAAAATGTCAAATCTATCAATTTTCAGTTTTGATTATTTAGATAAGGTAAAATCCTTATAAATTAAAAAAGGATTAAATTCTACTTACTATCTTGTACTTTCAAGGGTTCATCAGTTCAGTCCCTACACTTCTAATTTAATAAGAAAAGTTCTTGCACTCTCCAATTTCATCAAATCGATCCAATCAGTCACTATTCCGTCATTTTTCGCTGTTAAAATGCTGACATGGAACTTCTCACAGGGAAAATTCCCAAACTACCCATCGCTAGGTAGCTCGTGGACCACCGCGACTCCACATTCCCGCGACTCGCCCTTAACAGCGGGACCACCGTGATCCCACGACCGCCATCCCTCTAGTTTTTCTCCTAGAACCAAAGCTCGCTCTGCAATCCTAAGAGGTATGTTTTACAAAGAGTTCCCGTTTTTGAGTTTTTCTTCTTTTCTCTTCTTTTCTCAGGGACTTGCAATCTCCCTTCTTCTACCCCCCTTTATTCTTCATAGGGGAGACTAATAGCTGAACTGTAGGGGTTTGAGCTCACTCGAAGCTTAGAGCTTGTAGAGTCCTCCAAACTCAGCATTTGTTGAGAAGAAAATGATCGACCGAACACATCATTATTTCGATCTAATCCAATATCTCTTGGCATTGGATTTCTTGGAACCGACGACACTCAGAAATCCTAATTTCTTGAAAGTGATTACACTCAGAAATTTATAATTTCTTAGGAGCGACCACGCTCAGAAATTTTATATGTTTTCGTGGTAGGCTTTTACGCTCCGAAACTAACCCTAATTTCTTGAGTTTTTCCGGAAGAGTAACCTGAACAAACTGGACTTCGCTTCATTAGGAACAACTGGCTCTGGATATCATAAGTGGGTTCGTGATGTTCACCAGCATCTTAAGGCTGATGGAATCCTGGATACGATTCTCGAGCCTAGGCAGGACGTACTAACTGTTGAGCAAGCTCAAGCTTTGGAAGCAAATAGAGCGGCCTTAAAGGCGAATAAGGCAAAAGTCATCATCCTAATGACTCGTCATATGGAAGATTCACTCCAGCATGAGTATATGAATGAAGAAGACCCAAGAAGGTTGTGGGTCTCACTCGAAGAAATATTTGGCAACGTATGTGACTCCTTGCTTCCTGAACTAGAAGTGATATGGCATTGCCTCTGCTTCTGTGATTTCAGGTCAGTTATTGACTACAACACAGAAGCACTTCGAATTAAATCCTTAATAGAATTCTGTGAAAAATATATCACAGATACGATGTTGATTGAGAGAACTCTCTCTACCTTCCCCATCTCTGCTTTGATGGTTGCAAAGAACTATCGAATAGATGTTACTACAGGACGGATCACAAGGTTTTATGAGATTATTGGAGCTATGAATGTCGCTGAAAAGCATGACAACATCCTTGTGAAGAACTATAATTCGAGATCCGTGGAAAAAGAGCGTATTCCAGAATCTAATTATAGTCACGCCCCTTAGAGAGGGCGCCAATCCTAATCTTAGGGATACTTCTGGACATTCTAGTCCATATAATCCCTCTACCTTGATATTGTCGAACGAGCTTTTGGTAATAAATGGAGGATTATAGCTTTGTGTTTTTAAAAACGGAACTATACTTAGTTGCTCTTGGCTTGGTAATAGCCGAAACTGAAAATTTACACAAACTATACTTAGTTGCTCTTACCTTCTATCTATATGTCTATTAGACATCTACATCAGTTCATTAAGGTAATCTAGCTAGGCATGGACTTGAATTCTAATCTTATGTCTTTCATAATATATATTTGTTGTTTAATCTCATGGTAATTTGGTATATCCATATATTTGCAGGTGTTGATGATTAGCTTTCTTCTCACCGCCACGACTTGCGTGTTTACAACTGTGATTGGCTATCTGATGTACGGAGCAAGAGTGCAATCTCAGATTACCCTCAACCTTCCCACCTCAGAAGCCAGTGCAAAGTAGCCATTTATACATTACTATTGATACCTATCACCCAGTATTCTCTTATTATTACCCCCGTAGCTTCAGCTATTAAGGATCTCCTTCCTCAGACCTATCAAAATATGAGTTGTGAGTATGCATTGGAAAGTGATGCATGTAGAAGAATGTGAGGGATGTTGATATCCAAATATCGAAAGTAATGAATTTTTTCGTGTAGTTAAGCTTACATCATGAGTCATTTGAGATCTATGATCAGCCTTAAAGAAGTTTTAGAACTATGATTATAGTCCACTTGTAAGTGCAAATTGAGGGAAAGCAAGCTCTTTCAACAAAGAGTGTTGATAAAATGATCTTATTGGGTTTCGAGTCTAAAGATATGAGTAAAATGATGACTAACAAAAATGGGTACGTGGATTGAACTGCTATGGGTGTCAGATCATATATTGGAACATCTAGGGTCACCCCCGATTGGTAAAATACACAGTATGAGATGTGTAGGCTGTCTTGAATTAGTATATGGACTAACGGGTAATTGAGTGGATTTCATGATTTGACATACATTCATCAAATAATATGGTTTATAAAGTATTAGTTGATACTTGGTTGCCTTATATAGTTAAGAATAATCAAAAGAAGTCTGGCCCTATTGAGTGAAAGCTCACCCCTATGAATTTTTATTTTGTTCAGGATGTTCGACATGTTTATCAAGAGGACAAAGGGAGACATTACTTTACTTTTACAAATGAAAAGGACTGTAGAAAATTAGAGTAGATAGAACGCAAGGCGTTATTTCTCTTTGTAATTTCTCTTTATTGGAGTTTTGTTATTTCAAATATTTTATTTTTGAAGATTTCTGAAAAATGAATTTGGTGTTATTTTAAATTTCGCTTTACATTTTTATGCTCACATCTTGGAGGAGGTGTTAGGTACCTAATCTCACCTACACCTAGTTCGGAGCATGATAGTTTTGCCTCCAAACTGCCAATTTTTCTGTGAGGTATCCATCCTTTCGACATTATCTATCGAAAAGAGAAGCTGATCAGTCTGTTGTTTTTGATTTTCTTCCTCCAGTTTTGACGTCTAGCATGAAAGGATGTTCTTTTAGTTAACTTCAAATTCTTGCATTGTTCTCTGTGCAGCAGATATTCCATCCTTCTCCACTTGTAGACAGTTGAATTCCCCTTTCTTTTGGCCCAAATAAGACGATGAAGCAGTTACCTTTGCTCTTGCCTGAGCTTCTCATTGCTCAAAGTGAAGTACTGATGAAGAAGTGTTGGACAAGGAGTATTTGAGAGCTGAAAACTTTTTGTCAATAAGAGTCTTTCTTTTTTCCTAAGCGAGAAGTGTATGTAGAATATCTTGAATACTTAATATTTTGTAAATATTTACTTTCCTTGTACCTGTAGATTACGTCTTCCTGTATAATCGTAGGAGATTGTTTCCTATTAGAATTACTCTTGTATTACTTTATAAACCCTCTTCTTGGAGGTGAATATTATTGAAGCATTCTAAATACCTTGAATTCTTATTTTCTACTTGGTATCAGAGCAGGCTCAATCCCTGCACTGTATTCCTCTGAAACCCGAAACCTGAAACTCGAATATGCACTGTATTCCTCTGAAATCGGAAACCCGAAACTTGAATCTCGAAGTATTTCACAAACACCCAGTCGAATTGATTTTTCCGTCACCTAAGTCTCTCTCAAAATTGCCATAGCCAACCTTGAAAAGTCGGCAGCATAGCAATATCACGTGGGACCATAACACTACATAATTGTTTAGGCCTAAAGCCTTGTTATAGGGAGTCTTCTTTCCATCTGCTACAGCTTACATCACGTATAACCACAACTGAGAAGCCCACTACAGGCCTTATTTCTGCTTTAGCCGACAAGCCTGTACAGTCTCCTTTTTCGGTCACGTGCAGGCCCTTATTTCTGCTAAATGGAGAAGTGTTCAGTATGTGGAGATTTGGGTCATAGCAAGTAACGGTGCTATCAAGTGATTGGCTACCCTAATTAGTGAAATTTCATCAAGAAACCGCGAAAGAATCTTGGAAAAGCTGTCGTGGCTAATGTAGTGCCACTGCTAATGTAGCACAGTCAGGTATAAAGGGTAAGGTATCTATGAATAGATCTTTTGATAATTGATACATGTGCATCTGACCATATGATTAATGATCCTTGTCTCTTATAAAATCTAAACCCTCCTCTCATTGTTTCTATGGCTGACAGTACTATACCTCCAGTTATCGGAGAAGGTTTTGTTATTCTGTCTAATACATTAACCCTTGAGTCTATGTTAGTTGTTCCTTCATTAGCATATAACCTCCTATCTGTTGGCCAAATTAATCTAGCACTAGCATGTATTGTGACCTTTGATCCCTCGTTCTATGTGTTTCAGGACATTTTGACTTGGTGAATTCTTGGTTATGGTGTTAGAAGGGGGAAACTCTATTACTTGGACCAGACAGAGAGAGGAGAGCAACAGTTATTAGGATAGAGAATGCTAAGGAAACAGTGTGGCTATGGCATCGTCATTTGAGTCATCTATCTTTTAGTTATCTTAAGAAACTACAGCCTCAGTTGTTTTTGGATGTCAGTGATTCAGATTTTCGTTGTGATGTATGTGAATTGTCTAAGAGTCATCAAATTCCGTATTCACCTAGTCTTAATAAAAGTCCCATTCCATTTATGAAGATTCATTATGATGTCTGGGGTCCTGCTAAGATCTCTTCTCTTTCTTGAGCTCGGTATTTTGTGACTTTTATTGATGATTGTACTCATATGACTTGGATATCTCTATTAAAGAACAAGAGTGATGTGTGTTCCATGTTCCAAATTTTTTTATAAAATGGTGTCCATGCAGTACCAACAGTCTATTCGAGTTTTTCAATCTGACAATGGTGGCGAATATGTGAATGGCCCTATGCAGGAGACTTCAATAGCATACTTCAAACTCATATACTCCTCAACAGAATGGATTGGCAGAAAGTAAGAATTGACAGTTACATGAAGTTTTCTGTGCCTCTTTGTTTGGCATGCATGCACCTCGTTAATATTGGGGAGAAGCTGTGAAGTTTGCCGCTTACCTCATTAATTGTACTCCTTCAAAAGTAATTGAATTTCAAAATCCTCAACAGAAACTTTAGAAACTTTTGTCACTTCCGTCGCTACCAGATCTTAAGCCTCATGTGTTTGGATGCATAGCAAGCTCAATCCCCATGCCCATAAGTGTATCTTTGTTAGTTATGCTAAATTCCAAAAGAGTTATCACTAGTAGAATCCTCTTACTGGCATTATACATGTCTCTCTTGATGTTGCGTGTCATGAATCCGAGCCTTATTATTTAGGGGGAGGTTAGGAGTTTTCCTTTTAGGGGAGAGAGAGTGTGTGAAGGAAATCCTCGAGATTTATTTTCATTTGAAGAATTAGAAGCTTTGGAATCAAGATCTAGAGTTGGGAATTCTCCAACACTAGTTGAAACTGAAAATGAAACAGAGGTTGGACTCGTAGGAAAAGAAAAAGAATTCGGTGTTGGAGTAGTGGGTAGACCCGTGGAAAATGGAAGAGAATCAGAGATGTGACCCTACCCGGCCGGAACGCACCCCTCCCGGCCACGCAGCCCTAGGACCTGGGCCTCCTCGCCTTCGTCCCGAGCCGCCCAGCCGTCTGGTGCCCTCGCCTCGTCATGCCGCCTCCGCAAGAGATGGATTGAAGCTCCTTCTGAGCCTCAAACTTGACCCAGCCAGTTCTCCTCCTTGTCGGCGTTGCACGGGCCAATCCTCATCGATTTTGGCATCCTCCTCTTGATCATCCTCATATCCTTCTTGCACGATGATTTTGAGTGTGGAGGGAAAGATCGAGATTTGAAGTTCTCGATGACTGAGATTCAATCTGCAAACTGATCAGAGGGTCGAGATTAATCAAACTTCAAAGCTCGATCTAGGACGATCTAGACCTCGTCTCGAAGAAAGTCAGGTATTAAAGTTGTTCATAATTTCATTTTGTAGAAGTTTGGAGTTGAAAACCTTTGCATTTGAGGTGGTTGATTGTCGTTGACCACCACGTTGACCATCGTTTGACCGCCGCGTGTGACGGCGGGTCGGACCATATTTTGAGTTTATATTGTCTGGACTATGATCTATGCATCCATACAAGCGCTTTGATATATCACAAGGTTATTTTAGAAAAAGTTGATAAATAGTGGATTTAAGTTTTGACATTACTATTTACGATTTTTACAGTTTATATTCGGTTTACGATTTACGGAGATCAGACCATCGGTTTTACTTCAAATTTTAATATGTTGATTGTATCACTGTCCCGTTGACTTTGTGAGGTCACGGGCGAAGATCCGACCATTGGATCTTCGTATAATAGTAAAACAGTGATTCAGGAGGCGATTCGTGAAGATCCGTCCATCGGATTTTCGTATAATTTTGATAAGATGTTTCCAAGGGCGATCCGTGGGGATCTAACCGTTGGATCATCGTTTAAATTTGATCTGACCGTTGGATTGTCTTTATTTTAGAATCCAAACGTTGGATCGTCTTTATTTTAGAATCCGACTATTGGGTCATCATGTATTTTTATTTTGTGTTTCGTTGCTAAGTAAAGACTGTACTTGATTAGGTAGTTGACGGTTTGAGTTGACGAGCATTTGGATTATTGTGGTTTGATTGATAGAAGACGCAGCTGGACTAGAGGTGAGTAAATCGCACATGGTTCATTTAAGAACCGAATTTAGTAAATTATATTGATTGATAATAATAGACATTACTGTGAGAATGTCTATGTATATATATTAATTATGTGATGATATATATATATATTTGTTGTTGAATTATGTTGAGAAAACAATATGCAGGTTTGTGTTACTATTATTGTTTAAATGTTTGCTTTTCGTGATTTATATGTTGAGAAAGGAATTGAGTTTTATTGTTTGAGAAACAATAAATTGTTTTGATCTGTGGAGATCAATAGGTCACGAGTGTGACCATGGCATATTATCAGTGAACCACGCTCTTGTACCGAGCTGGTGGTTACTAACAGCATTGTAATTGTGAACCACGCTCTTGCGTCGGGCTGGTGGTTGCGATTAGTTAGAGCTCTAGTATGTCTACCAAATGTGAGTGGTCTTATGAGGGTAACGTTGAGGTTACTTGTGACTCATAAGTATGAGTTTTAGAAGAGAGTCTTGAGAATGTTCATTATCTTATATTTTAAGAAATTTGTAGTTACCTTGTGTGTTTATACTTATTAACTTAAATTGTGCAATCTTTAAATTTCTTCATACGGGCTTTCATAAGCTTATCGATTTTGTGTTGTTGCAATCACTATTCAAACGGTGTAGCTGATAATCCTGCAGGTCAGGAGAATCAGGGTGGTGGTTGAGCTGCTTAGTGTAGCAGTTTTTGATTTATCGTATTTGCTTTTGTGAGGTTTGTTATGCTCATCGAGCTTTACAATTTAAGTTTGTGAGAGTGTGATGTAATAAGTAATTTGAAGAGTTGGTTTTCGTCTTATTGAGTGGGTGGGGTGTGGTTGTTTATGAAAAAAAATTCTGGACGATTATTTGTTTAGGTGGTTTAATTAATGTTTCGGATTCGAATTTATTTTCAAAATTTGGGGCGTGACAGGCATACCCGAGTGCGAGAAGGTAAGGGAAAGGTTTTTCTTTGTGTTTTGCAATAATTTGTTGGTTTTTCTCTCAATCGTACATCACTCTCACATTCATATTTTCAACAGATTTTCATACCAATGCATGACATCAATCATTGGTACCTGCTTGTTTTTGTGTCTTGATAATCAGACAGGAGAAGTGTGGGATAGCTTAAAATGTAACAGGAGATGGATGAATATGTGCGAATCTGCTGTGAATGACGTTCTTACATTTGAATCTTTTTGTGTTGAAAACCTTGTCAGCCTTGTACTTATCATTATTTTTTCCTAACTGTGCAATTGCAAACATTGAGCATTATCTACCACCATATGGAGTTCATAGTGAAGAATGTTGTGAAGAGGAAGTTTGCTGACTCTCATGTATTCGAGCCAGCTCAATGCCCTAAACAAGAGAGCAGTTATGACTGTGGGATGTATATGATCAAACACATACAGTGTTATGGATCTGAGTGGTGGCATCAGGTATGTTTGTTAATTTTGCATGAGGTATGAATCTGAATGGCATGTTGGTAATAAGTTACCTTAACATTATTTATTCAAATAACACTGCAGTTTAATTCAGATGAGGTACGCATTGACTTAATCATTGAATTGGTAAGGAACAAATTCAATGAGTGCTGAAAATGGATCGAGGAAGCCATCAAAACTCAGCCACCACCAATATGTTCTACAACTAAGATGGCATAAAGGGAAACTAAAGCATCACCAAAGAAAGGGACCGTGAAGAACCCAATCGTCCAACCACCTCGCACTAGAGCTCAACCCAAGAGGGGTGTGGCATCAAATGTCCGTCGCAGCAGGTGAGGGAAGGTTGTAGGATTTTGTGGAAGACTTGTAGGTTTTTGGGATCTAGTTCAATTCACTTGTAGGCTAAGAATGTAACACATTACTGTTCTTGTAATTCGATAGGCAATGTAGTTTACTTGTAGGTTTTTGTGTTTTTGAGGAAGACATGCAGATTTTTGGGATCTAGTTCAGTTCACTTGTAAGCTAAGAATGTAACACCCTACTGTACTTGCAATTCGATAGGCAATGTAGTATACTTGCAGGTTTTTGTGGTTTTGTGGAAGACTTCCAGGTTTTTGGAATTTAGTTCAGTTCACTTTTAGGCTACGAATGTAACACCCTACTGTACTTGCTTTCTAATATGTTAATCCTTTCGCGAGTGAGTTGTAATTTTGTGCAACATTGAAGTCATTTACTTATTTTCCAATTTACTATTAAGCTCATAAGTAGACCTACATATGATTTTTAACAGACCTACATGTTTTCTAAATTACTACTAGAGAAAACCCTTTTGGAGACAAATCTTTCCGCGACGGACCAATTTTTCGTCCCCCAAACACATAATTAGAGACAAAAAAAATTATTTTATCCCTAAAAGTTTTGTTTTTCAAAACTCTCCACTGACTCTATTTAGAGACAAATAAGTTTCAATCAGAGACAAAAAATATTTGTCTTGAAATTTAATTGGGGACGAAATTTAATTTTGTCCCCTATACGTTTTAGATTTTACAAATAATTGGTAAAATTTAAGTAGTTAGGTGCACCAAATATCAAATTTTGGACGAAAAGAATTAGGGGAAAATTTTTACCTTTTTGTAAACGGAATATATATATATATATATATATATTTTCATCTAGACATGGTTTGGCAAAAACAAAGTGTATAGCAATTGACTAGGATTGAAACAATGTAGTTTCGATCTCACATATATTTAGCCTCTCCATTAATATTAGTTCTTTGAACTATTCGACGATCACTGCTCTGTGACTTCCCCATACAAACCTCCAAACACCTATATCTCCCAGCATCAAAGTCTATGTCATGCAATCCCTCTCATCTATCTCGATTCTCTTAGTTTCTTTTCTCCTCATTTAGTATTGTAAATCTCGAATTAGGCTTTTCAATGTTGCAGAATTTCAATCTTTATTTAAGTTTTGGTTTTGCTAATCGTTGTTTATTGATGTCGTAGTAAGGTTAGTGGCTCGACTAGAAGAGAATTGCATTGCTGACTGCCACTAACAATCTAAGAAAACGTTTTTGGAAATCCAAATTCTAGATCATCTTTTATATGAAAAAGAGTTTAGCATAGTAGGATTCTTTTGTTTTAATTATTTTATCTATTAGAAATTAAGTATTTATCAGCTAAAATATTATTTTTACGTAAATACCCCTTATAAAGATACTATGAAAATCATGTCAATGAAAAAGGACAAACAAGTAAAATTACAAATGAGAAAAAAAAAAGATATATTTTGATTTTTTTATTAAAGGTGATTTTTTTTTTTTGAGAAATTTTATTTAAGGTAATGAGGATAGAAATCTCTGCAGGCAAAAACAACAGTGCTTAGGCGATGAAGGAAATCATTCTAGGTTTCGGCGGCCGCCTAGGTGGGCTCGGCACTTGGCGTCGATTTATAATATTTTCAACCCAGACATATTTCTTCTCTCTCGCCATCTGTCTCTCCTCGACGACACAACGATGACAATTCTACTCTCTCTCATCTCTCCTGTCACCAATACTAGCAGCACTTTACAGTCCCAACCCCGACATTACTCTCTCTCTCCTCTCCTCCAATCTCTCTCTCTCTCTCTCTGTCTCTCTCTCCCCTGCAATCTGTCCTATGGTCGGTAAGTCTCTTTCTCTTTCTCTCAATCCTTTGATATGTCTGCCGGCGTTTCTTTTCATTATTTAATCATTTATAACTATATGTTTCTGGATCTTTTCAAATTGAATGAATAGTTGATTATTATTCCCCGTTTCTATTGATTATCTGATTCAAATTGAATGGAATGTTATTGTTTGAATATCATTTTGGTTTGATTCGAAGGTATAAAAATTTGAAGCATAATAGTAGATTGTGGTAACTTTTCTCAGAGATACCAATTGAGGTTTAGGCTGTAATACTATAAATGACGAATACTAATACGAGTAATATCAAATATTCATATTAGCTTCTGTCTTGTGATGGAGTAGTCTAGTAGGTCTTGTACTTTGGATCGTGGGGATAATGTTTTGGTAATGATTAATGAATCAAAGAAGCAAAAATCTGTGGATGCAGAATGCTTAGGTTTCATTGTCTTCTTGAAACCATTTATACAATACTACACTAGTGAAATTGTGGTTATGTAAAAAAATGATTATGATTGTATGAAACCGTGGAATGATAATAAATTGATTATTATGTTTGATATATTTTAGGGAACTGTTTTGCACTTCATCTTCTGAAAGGAGCTGGAGTTTGATGGAGATCGAGACTTGGAAGGATATGGACATGGATATCAGGGAAATGGTTTGCACCTCATCTTCTTAAATTTCCAGAGTTCTTCTAGTCTTCATCTAGTCTATAGTACTGTCCTAGTCCTCTAGTTTATGATAAGTGTTTTGGTATTTCTAATAGTCATCAAGAGTTCTTTTTGAAGCCTACAGTGAGGCTGTTTCTCAAAATAATGAACCTTGGTCTCTTATTGGAGATTTCAATAATATTTGTGAACTAAGGAGAAAATTGAGGGTAACTTCCCTTTTAATTGTTATATGCATAATTTATGCTCTTTAAATTGGTCTCTTGCCATTTAATTTCATTATTTTTTTTCTCAGGTAGATGCTTTTCTCTGGTGTATTAAGAGTATTATACATGTTTTCTTCATGTAGGATTAGCAGAGTCTATGAGTTGTCTTTCTTTAATAAGGTAATAATAATGTAAAACTCTGATTATTACTGGTACAAATTAAATATATTTGTTTGACAAGCTTACACTGCAGTTTGGTACTATACAGGATATTTTTGCTACGTCATTTAGATTTCAAAATGAATTCGCATATAATAGTTGTTTTCTTCCTCGTTTTGTTTGGCATTTGATATGTTATTACAGTTCTATGCATTCATGAATGGTGGATGGAAGGCAAAGCTGGTTATGACCAACTCTGAAGAGCATAAGTGGGGGGGGGGGGGGGGGGGGGGGGGGGGGGGGGGGCGCTCTTCATTGCCAAGAATAAATGGTTGTGATACCTCAAGTTTTGCATCTGCAAATGCAATATTGTACTCGAGTTAGATATGCTGTCAGGCCCCGAATTTTAGAATAACAATTCAAAATCCGAAACATGAAAATACTACAAATTCAAAATAATCATCCTGAAAATTTTCTTTTCATAATATCCTCACCACACGAAATAAAATCAAACCGAATTTAGTCTCGGTTAATTATTACAACTTAAATCCAAAATGAAATGTAAAGCTCTAAATGAGCATACACACCTCACAACTAAATGAAATAACAAAAACTGCTGTAACAACTAAGCAGCTCGGTCACCTCCCTGATTATCCTGACCTGCAGGAATATCCGCTACACCATGTGAATAGTGTACCGGGATTGCAACAACACAAAACCCGGTAAGCTTATGAAAGCTCGTATGAGTAAAAGGAAAGAACTATTGCTTAATTCAATTCATAATTATTCCCACACACAACAACACTAAACAATTTCCACATCCACAAGTACTAACAATCTCAATCAACACCAATTCAATATATCAAGACAATCCAACTCACAACTTTCTTCACAACTCTCATCATCGTATTTATAAAAAATACGGTACTTGACAGACTAGAGCTCTAACTGAATCGTTGCCCGTCACTTGGCCTAGGTTATGACATCCGACATATTTATCATTATCGTATTTCATCAATATGTATACCTATATACATATTTAGAACATCCGATAATTCCACATACTCAACCAATCGTATCCCATCATCCACCCAAGATTAGAGCGTCCGATTACCCCACACCGGTCACTACGTCGACCCTAAACCCATAAATGAGCACAACATATAATATCACATACTGAAATCAACCCAACCAAGATACACCATATATTTATGGAATTACACAATTGAAATATAATCAATTCATCAATACAGTCAATCATATCTTCACTCAACAATATATATTTTTCACGTAAATATATATATACGTAATCATCCACTCAGGAATGACCACTAATACCATCTATAGTTTACACAAGAAAATCATGAAATTCATTTGTATAATTAAAATTCATTTTACTTACCGTAGTGATTCAAGTCCATGAAATTTTAAAACAAATATTTAATCCGCAAATATTTTTCACACAATTACTAAAAATAAATAAATTAAAATGCTCGGTTCGTAATATGAACCATGTGAGTTTTACTCACCTCGAAATTCCCGCTGCGTCTTCAATATAATTATAATTATAATTAACGCCGAAATAGCCCACTCAAATAAAATCCGTCAATCACCTAATCAAATGTGATTCGAATTTAGCCAACAATTTCAACACATAATTTAACTACCATTTAACGGTCGGATTCTAATTTACATTAAAATCCGACGAGCGGTTTCTCACGAATCGCTCCCCTAATTACCGTTTTTCACATATACGAAGATCCAACGGTCGGATCTTCGCCCATGACCACACAAAGCCTCTGGGACAGTAATATGATCATCATAACAAATTTACAAGTTCATCCGACGGTCCTAATTTCACATATCAAAAATCTAACGATCGAAATCGATCGAAATCACAAAATTCATAACTAATTCATACGATATCCGAAAAATACGTATAATACGCCGAAATGATCGTATCGAAACATAGAATCATAAAATGGATAGAAACCAAATTTTAGACCTCCGGAGGTGGCCGGAAAGGGCCGCCAGAGTTAGGGACAGAGCCGCCACTGACCACCGCCAATGGTGTCGGGGTCGAGCTTGTCCCCTTCGTTTCATCATTCTGAGCAACTTTCATAACTAGCACAAGACCAAAAAATGACGGGAAGAGATCGAAAAGTACCAATTACAGTCGGCGGCCGGAAAAATTCCAGAAACCGGTGAGCTTGAAAACCGACGTGAAAACTGCAACTTCAGGCCCCGATCCCTTCTGGAAACTTGTTCAGAACATCCTTGCAAACTCAACAAGCCAAGAATCACAAGAAACGATCGTGTATAGCTCGAGATATCTTGATTGAAAGCTTGGTTGTTTCGATCCGTTCGGGTCGAGCTCCGACGAACGTGAAAACGTTCGACCCAGTTTCGGTCCTTCTTGGTGCTTGTAGAGGAAGTTGAGGCGAGCTCAATGAGTCAAGAATCAAGTGAAATGGTGATGTGTAGCTCGAGATATCGAGATCGAACCGAAAAGGGTGGTTTTCGGTTCGGGCAGTTCCGCCGCCGCTACAGGCCGTGTCGCGGTGCAAGGCCACCTCTGTCAGCTGCGCAAGGTCGAGACGAAGCTCGTGGAAGTGGTTTGAAGTCGTGGGGTGGCCGGATGAGCTGGTGGTGGCTTGCTCCATTTGCTTCTGTTTTCGGTCGAGAGAGAGAGCGATGCGAGAGTTGAGAGAGAGAGTGAACAGTAGGGTTTCCAAAAAAAGAAAGAGAGAGAGGCCGGTGGAAAAATTAGGGTTTTTTCTATATATACGAGTTTCGGAAAACTTCTAAATTCGATAACTAAATCAGAAAAAATCCGATCTTTATGTTCCGCACGTGTACGGACTCGTATCGACGAGCTCTACAACTTTCATGAAGGAAGTTTCTCCAAATTTCATACGTAGAAAAGTCGATTTCTCAAACCGAGTATTTCGAGCTTTTCGTTAATAATAATTGTTTCGAAACTTCGATTAATGTAAAAGTGAATTATTATAGAACAATAATCGTTAAATCGTATAATAATCACTCAACACAATTACTCGAATTTAAAATGAAAATTGCGGGTATTACATATGCATTTTAGATAAACATTGTATTAAGTTGCTAGTGTGTTGTGCTTTAGAAGGTCTTATGTTAAACTATGACGCTATCCAATTAGTGTTTGAACTTTTTTCGTCTATAATAATGGAATTGGGGTTTGTCTTTGCTCATTTGTATCTAAATCTGTGTCAAATTCAACATTTGCCTATTTTATTGTCCCCTATTTGTCTGATTGGTGCAACTAAATTTGAAAATAATTTCAAATTTGAAAATAAATGGAGACGGAATGAGTTTCGTCCCTTATTCATTTGATTGGCGCAATTTATAGTTAATTTTCCCGCCAACCTGAATGAAAATCGGGGATGAAATTTTGTTGACTAAGGGACAGTTTTAATTTCTTCTCCAAATGCATTAGGGGACGGAATTTATCAACCGTCGCCTTTAATAATTAGGGACGAGCATTAGGAGACGACTTTAGCCATAAAATGATTTTGTCCCGAACTTCTTTTTGGGACAAATTCTTAGTTTTTAGAGACAAACTGATTTCATCCCTGAATGAGTTTCCTCTTTTCTAGGTTTTTTTTCTTAGTGTTAAAATGTCGAGCTACCTTCCAGTCACTTCGTCCCTATTCTACTACTGGGACACATGCGGACAGGACGATTTCTTGCAGAAAGAGAAAGGGGATAGCGGATTGATTAGATGCGGACGATGATTTGGCTTTTCTTTCGGAGTCCCCCACTCATCCAATCACTTGCTTTTGATTCCCCGACGAGGGAATCGTCCGCTTCCGTTCATATGTCCGGTTGTATGAGGAAGCCTGTTGTGATTTCACTTTACCTTTGGAACAACTATCAGATCCACCTGCGGTTTGTCTACGACTATTCCCACTAATTTTTTCAATGTGGATGAGTTAGTGGCTGATTATCTCATTGAGGGTCAATGGAATCTTAATAAGCTTAGAGAGGTTGTGAGTACTGATGTGCTATCTCTGATCATGAATACTCCTACAGGTTTTGGAAATGAAATGCAGGATATTTTTATTTTGGGCCCTTCTCCTAATGGCCTTTTTTCTGTCAAGTCTGCCTTCAATTTGTGCATTGATTCTGGTTCCCTATCTTTTTATCAATGGAGTTTCATTTGAAAGTTAAGAATTCCTCTCTCGTAGCGAAACATGAATCGTTGGCCCAGTAAACCTACATATGAGGGAAAACTTGTTTACCTTTTCAACAATATCATTGTTCCCTAATGAGTAGACTGCCTTGCTCAAGCCAGTAGACTCTTCTGGCATACTGATTTCTTCAAAAAGGTCTACACAATTAGGGAGACACAGATGCTTGGACAAGTAGAACTACATATGAAACTGAAAACAACGTAATTTTTTTGGTTACTCATTTTCACTCTAGAATTCGATAGGCAAGTAGACACCACTGAGGGGCCTAATAAAAGGGAATTACATCATAAGGAAAACATGTTTACGTGAAAAGCGATGCGGTGTGTGTAGAGTCAATCTTTGATGGTTCGTATCCTATGGCCCACTGTAGTCCACGTGTCAATAAGATGGGACTAGTTTAATCAAAATACAAGTAAACCTGGTTCACCTCTTTATCAAGATACCTATTGGTTACCAAGTAGTGGAGTTATATAAACTAGTAAACTTTTCTAGCGAACTGATTTCTTCAAACAGATGTGAAGACCTGAAATTTAATTTTAAATAAATTAAATTTAATTCAATATTTTTTCAATAATATGAATTATGAATTTTGGGCTTGCTTCGTATGTCGTTATGTGAGGAAAGAGGTTACGAACGAATTTTATTTTCGAAACGAACGTTATTTAGGGGGTCATGAAAATTGACTTTTTATACGTTTGCAATTTGGAAAACCTTCCTTCATGAAAGTTGTAGATCTTTTCAATACAATCTCGTGCATATATGGAACGCATTATTCGGAGTTCGTATGAATAAGTTATGAATATTTGAAAATTAAAATTTTTCTATAAATATCATGAAAATCAGATTTTTTTCATTAAGGACAAAAAAATCACATTTTTGCGGATTAGCCCCCAGCCCTCTCCGCACTCTCTCTCTCTCGCGCGAAACCCACCCCCCTTGCCGACCCGCCGACCCGACCTGGCCCCATCTCCTTCCTCCGGCCTCCACCGCCGCCGACGCAGACCTCCCTGCACTGGGCCCGAGCCACCCAGCCGCTTGGTGCCGCTGCCTTGCTGCACCGCTGCCTCCTGCCGTGGATCGAAGCACCTCAGCCCCGTGAGGCCGACCCGATCGGATCTCGGCCGTGTCAGCGTTGCACGGGTCGATCCTCCCCATTTTCGTGATATCCTCATCTTCCTGATCATCCACATATGCGGCTTGTGTCACGATTTTAAGTATAGAGTTATAGATCAAGAGTTGAAGGTTTCGACGTCCCTGATTGAATCTGGAATCTGATCGAGCGACCGAGATTAGTCCAACTACAAAGCTCGATCTAGGATGATCTAGACCTTATCTTGGAAAAAGTCAAGTATTAAAGTTGTTGATAATTTCATTTTGAAGAAGTTTGTAGTTGACAACTTTTGCATATGAGGTGATTAACCGCCTTCTGATCGCCGCGTGCGGCGGCGCGTCGGACGATATTTTGTGTTTATATTATCTGGGCGATGATCTATGCATCCATACGAGCGTTTTGATATATAAAATGGTCACGTTAGAAAAAGTTGATAAATAGTCAAGTTAAGTTTTTACGATCCTATTTAACGTTTTGACGTTTTATCGTTGGTTCGCGATTTTGGAGAATCTGACCGTCGGTTTTGTTTCAAATTTTAATATGTTGATTGTATGACTGTCCCGATGACTTTGCGAGGTCACAGGCAAAGATTCGACCGTTGGATCTTCGTATAATTGCAAAATAGTGATTCGGGAGGCGATTCGTGAAGATCCGTCCGTCGGATTTTCGTATAATTTTGATAGGATGTTTCTAAAGGCGATCCGTGAGGTTCTAACCGTTGGATCATCGTTTCAATTTGATCAGACCTTTGGATCGTCATTATTTTAGAATCCGACCATTGGATAATCGTTTAAGTTTATTTCATGCTTCATTTGCTAAGTAAAGACCGTACTTGATTTGGTACTTGACTGCTTGAGTTAACGCGCATTTGGTTTATTGTGACTTTTATTTTAATTGAAGACGCAGCGGGAGTTTCGAGCCTCATGTGGTTTATATTACGAACCGAGTGTTTTTGATTTATTTTTTTTGTCTTAATTGTGTGAAAAATATTTATGGATTAAATATTTGTTTTAAAATCACATGGACTTGATCAACTATGGTCCATAGGTAAGTAAAATGAATTTTAATTATACAAATGAATTTCACTATTTTCTTGTGTGAACTATAGATGGTATTAGTGGTCATCCCTGAGTAGATGATTACGTATATATATATATATATATATATTTATTTACGTGGAATATATATATTGGGTTGTGTGTTGATGAGTGATGATGTGACTGAGTTGGAATGATGATGTGGATTATATTTCAAATGCTTAAATTTCATAATAATATTGTGTATCTTGGATAAGTTGATTTCATTGTGTAAAAATATATTGTTGTGCTCATTTATGGATTTAGGGTCAACGTAATGATCGGTATGGGGGAATCAGACGCTCTAATCCTAGGTGGATGATGGGATACGATTGGTTGAGTGAGTTGGATACTACAACCCTTGTCGGGTAATGAGGCTTGATTTAGTACGTGTATCGGACGTTCTAAATATGTATATACATATATATATATATATATTAATGAAATACGATAAATATAAATATGTCGGATGACATAACCTGGGTCAGGTGACAGGCTACGATTCAGTTAGAGCTCTAGTCTGTCAATACTGTATTTTTATAAATACGATTTTGGGGTTTTGAGAAGAAAGATGTGAGTTAGGGTTTTGTGTTGATCTGTTGATTTGGTGATTGATTATGAGATTGTTGGTTACTTGTAGATGTGGAAAGTGTTGAGCGTTGACTTGGGTGAAAATATTTATGAATTAATTAAACAACAATTCTTTCTTTTTACTGATACGACCTTCAAAAGTGTGTTGTTGCAATCCCGGTATACTATTCAAATGGTGCAGCGGATATTCCTGCAGGTCAGGATAACCAGAGAGATGACCGTGCTGTTTAGGAGTTGCAGCATTTATTTGATTTCATTTAAGTTGTGAGGTTTGTTATGCTCATTTAGAGCTTTACAATTTAATTTGTGAGTGAGTTATAATAATTAACTGAGACTAATTTCGGGATTTGAAATTAAATTGTGTGGTGAGGTTGTTAAGAAAAAAAGAAATTTTCAGGATGATTATTTTGAGTTGTGGTAATTCATGTTTCAGATTTTGAATTTTTATTCTAAAATTCGGGGCGTGACAACAGACCTACTTGTTTTCTGAACATGTTTACCTTTCCAGCAATATCATTGTTCCCCAATGAGTAGACCACCTTGCTCTAGCCAATAGACTCTTCTGGAAAATTGATTTCTTCAAAAAGGTCTACACAATTAGGGAGACATAGATACTTTGACAAGTAGAACTACATATGAAACTCAAAACAACGTAATTTTTTTTGTTACTCATTTTCACTATAGAATTCAATAGGCAATTAGACACCATTGAGGAGCCTTATAAAAGGGAACTACATCATAAGGAAAACATGCTTACGTGAAAAGCGATGCGATGTGGGTAGTGTGGGTAGACTAATCTTCAATGGTTTGTATCCTGTGGCCCACTGTAGTCCGCGTGTCAACAAGATGGGGCTTGTTTGATCAAAATACAAATAGACCTGGTTCACCTCTTCATCAAGATACCTATTGATGACCAAGTTGTGGAGATACATAAACCAATAGACTTTTTCTGACAAACTGATTTCTTCAAACAGACCTACATGTTTTCTGAACGTAATTTTTTTGGTTACTCATTTCACTCTCTAACACAATTAGGCAAGTAGATACCATTGAGAAGCCTAATAAAAGGGAACTACATCATAAGCTTACTGGTTAATAGTTAAACGTTACATTATAAGGGAATACAGCTAGAATTTTGTAAACGAAATGCCAAAATGATGGAAGTTTAGCTTCTAACATTAAAATGATTACATAAACAATCTAAGGAGACTGTAGTCACATCCACAGAACACTTGCTTGTCATCAATATCTGGAGAGAATTCAAAGTCACTAGGCCACCACCAATGACCTGACGGAGGTAAATTGGCATTCCCATCTTGTTCCTCTTCCTAATGGCATAAGATGCAACTACATCTTTTTTTGTTGTCTAGACCGACCTTGTACAAATGTACGCATGTGCCGCATGGTCTTTAGTGACATCGGCAATATGGATGCAAAATCCTTCTTCAATAGCGGAACATGTGTACGCATGTCTTGGCTTTGAGTTGTCTTCCTTCTCATATTCATCAGAGATATGCTTTTGCTTTTCATCCAATGCGGGGACCATAAGGCTACCTGCAATATCGAAGTCTAGGCTTCTTGTGATCCAAGTTCACAATGGAGGATGTTTCTTCCAGTGAAGATATTTTGCATACGACTGTGGTGGTTATAAGGAAAGTATGCGTATAGCTTCAGTACCAGAACTCAACTCAAATATTTAAAATGAACCTGATATTTAAAATGCAGATCTAGTTATAACCTGAAAGCCTAAGAACTTTGTATGCAATTACTTCAGTCAACCAAATCAACTTCAGCAATTCAGGAAAAATGATTTACCTGATGATGAAGATCAGGCAAAGCTTTTAGAATTGGCAGCCATAGTGAAAGGAATAATAATACCTGTCAAAACAACCATGAAATTGTTAACAGTTACATCTATTGAATAGGTTGAGCAATCATCAAAGCAATTGCCACATCTGAAAGTTGAACATTTAATCGAACAAGTGGTGTGCATTTTCATTTGAACCTCCAAATCTTTACTACTTTGTTTCATTGTGAGTATACCAACTACATAAACAATACAAGTAGACCATCTTCTTGTTGTTGATTAATATGCATGATTCTTAGTTATAAGAGACACAAAATGAAAGCAGTCAACAAAATAGAGAAATAATAGTAGCTTACTTTGACCTTAAGCTAAAATGAATGCTTTCTAGCCTTCCTCTAGGCTTCCTAAACAACAGTTTTTGATGTTTCTATGCTTGAAATCGAGCAACTGATCAGAGAGAGTTAGTGTTAGCTGAACAGGAGGAGTAACTGATAAAAGCTGAAACCTTTGCCATGGAAGAGAACATGAGAGAGTATGGAATGCGAAGAGAACAGAGCAAGAGGGTGGAGTGTGATTTATATTGGTGTTTCGATTGGATTTAAGGTGTTTTTCCACCTTAGTTTCAAAATTTCGATGGCAAAATTTCAAAATTTTGCTTTGCCGCCTTGGTTTTCCTCCAAAAAAAGGGGTTGTGTTGCCCAGCGTTTTGTATTATTTGAACCTCGTTTTGGATATTTATGGGTTTGACCAGGGTATTTTTGGTTTGTGGTTTGACTTTTAGTTTGCCCTGGATGGGAACTGTGGTTTTGGGCAATATAGGGTTTTCCCTCAAGTGTCAATCATATACCCTAAACCCTAAACCCTATACCATAAATGTCATTCACGTTTGATGATCCTAAATCCTACCCTATAATGGACTATATAATTGATCAACATAATGAATCTTCATTATAATCCAAAAACCCTAAATCTATGGGGCAAACCCTTTACAAGTAGGAGGCAGGTCACTTGTGCTTGATGATCCTAAAACCACAACAAACAAAATAATGGACCATAGAATAATGAATCTTTAGACGTGACTTCTAGAGGCAAACCCATTATAAGTAGGAGGATACTTGTGCTTCATGATCCTAAACCATAATCCTAAACTATAATGGACTATATAATTGATCAACATAATGAATCTTCATGATGATCCTAAAACCCTAAATCTCTATGGGCAATCCCTTTACAAGTAGGAGGTTACTTGTGCTTGGTGATCCTAAAACCATAAGGACTAAATTAATGGACCATAGCAAAATGAATCTTTAGACGTGACTTCTAGAGGCAAACCCATTACAAGTAGGAGGATACTTCCTAAACCATAATCCTAAACTATAAGATGCATATAGATCAACGTTAATGAAGATTTGTTGTGACACCTAGAGGCAAACCCTTTAATCAGCTTATCCCTTGATCCTAATCCCTAAATAGGCCAAGTCAATTGATTGACATAGTGGATGTTTATTAGTGACCATAGAGGCAAACTATTTACAAGTAGGAAGTGCCTTGTAAATAGGTGCCTTGTGCTTGATGATCCATATTTGCTATGATCTGTCATGGGATATGGTACCTTTTATGTCGTATTATGACAAAAATTATAACTACTATGTTGGAATTATAAATCAATGCAAGTTAGCTATTCCACCATCTCTTACAAAATGTCATATGATGTATATTGCATTTTCTTATTACAATAGGATAACTCCACATCTAAACCCTCATTGAAGTATGTTTACTTATTTTCCAATTTACCATTAAGCTTACAAGTAGACCTAACTCTGATGTTTACCTTTTTTTTTTTTTTTTTTTTTTTTTTTTTTTTTTTTAAGATCATTATCAGTCTCCAAGTAGACCACTGACAGCAATTAGTAGGTAGGGTCATTACCTTTGGCTTACATCACTCTACGTGTCAATGGGGGACTAGGTACATTTGTTGCCCCACATGATGTACACAAAAAATTAAATTGTTTACCTTTTTTTTTCAATACAATTACGATAAACAAGTAGACCACTGAGTTTAAGTGTGTATATGTATTTGCTCCAAAAACAGAGAGGTAATCTGGTTTACATCTCTTTCCATAATTGTATTGATTAACAAGTAGACCATGTGATAGCAATTAATAGGCGGGAAAATGTTCCTTTTTTTTTTTTGAAATGGCTACACGATTTATGAGACATGAATACTTTGACTAGTAGACCATACAATAACCTATAAGACTAGCACTATTGCAAAATCACTACAAATGTCAGGTGAACTTGACCTGCAACTAGCACTAAGATTGGCATGAGATCATTATCACAATCTCTACTCACTACTATCTACAACTAGAACTAAGATTGGCATAAGATCATTATCACAATCTCTACTCACTACTTCACAATAAGGTCACCTTTTTGCATGTACGATATGTGTGCCCAGCACCTTTGCATCTACTACAATGAATGGATCTTTTCGCAGGTGTTGCATTCCAAGGAGTGTTGCTTCCTTCGTCGCTTGTCTTTTCAGCTTCTTTGTCACCTTTCTTCTCAGCTTTTTTCTCCTTCCTATCTTCACATGTCTGAGTATTGTTGCCATGACCTTTGCAATAACTACAAGTAATCGATCTTTTGGATGGCTCAAACTTTTTGTCACTTTTGGTTTCTCTGCCTTTGGTCTTAGCGGTGATAGGATCTCTTAAAACACAACCTTTACTCTTCGGTGTAGCTATGCTTTGAACCTAGTTACAGTCTTTCGACAACCCTTCCATTATTACTGTTAGTCTATTTATCTCTCTCTTCAACATGTTGTACACTGCTTTCGTCTTCGAAGCATTAAAACATATTCGGTTGCAATCAGCACTCACAGCACCATACCTACTAACTTCCAGGGCTTCTTTGGAAATATCTTGTTCTGGCTATTTGATTGAACACACATCTCTAGCAGACTTCGACCTTATGTTCACAATCAATGACTTTGGAATCTCATTGATGTTTCGTGTTTCATCATTGTGAACATGTGACAATATGGGACTCCCCTATACTGAAACATGTTACAAGAACATACCAAGATCGGGTCTGCTACACTTTCAGTGCTTTTCCTATGGTAGTAAACTACCTTGTGCTCAAAATCAAGCCGCTTGTAAGCTGACATTGTGTAAACACAGTGCCCATCTTCAAAGTACTCTGGTCCCTATGGTAGTGTGGCTTGGCCCTCCTTTCTAACTCACTTAAACACATCGTATGTGTATATAGAAGCTGCATGATTCTCCAAGTCTTTTAGGTGAGTTTTGAGAACAGGAGTTGAGTTCATAGTGTTAAAGTCATCCTTTACTTGATTGTTTCTCAATCTCATGAGTGCTCGGTCCATCCTCAGAATGACTTTGACTAGTTTCATGTTGCTCTCAATAGAGTCTTTGATGAACCTATGCATGCCCTCACACCTCTGCATACTTCTCATGCTAGCAATAAAATGGTTCCTGAAAAATGCTTGAGCCCACTTGTCTCGTTTCTCATACATCATGTTGATCCAGAATTTGTCTACAATATCGTGCCACATTACTTCAAACTGCTCCACAGTTTGGGATTTTCTCATGCACCTGTTAAAAGCTTTCAACTTTTTATCACACTTCAAATTAGTGTTGGCTTTTCTGGAAAGGTGCCAAGCACAAAGACGGTGCTTTGCTTGTGGCATCACGTTTTCAATTGCACTATGCATTGCTTCATCTCTATATGTGAGTACAGCTATTGGCATCTTCTCATTCATTACATCCAAAAATGAATGCAACAGCCAAGTGTATGTCTCCACTGAGAAGCAGCACCAAACAAAATACTTCCCCGATGATTGTTTGACCCAACAAACAAAACCAATGGCTTTTTGTAAACATTGGTTTTGTATGTGCTATCAAAGTTCAGCACATCCCCGTAACACATATAATCAACAAATGCATGCCCATCTGACCAAAACATGTTTGCTAACCTGTCTTCTATATCTACATTGAACCTGCAGTAGAACTATGGGTCCTGTGTTGCCAGTGCATTCATGTAGGCAAGTGCGCCTTCGGAGTCACTCTCAAAGGAAGTGGTGCACCGTTATTGGTCAAGCTTGTTGTACAGGTCCTTCTCAGTAAATCCCACAGTCTTATATCCCCCCGCTTGCTCCACCATGTACTCATATGTATGGCAAGGTCTGATTGACACTTTAGACATTGTATTTGCACGGGCCAAGTCTGATTTGCTGAAATTTCCATGCGAATGAATGAACAGTCTGGTTTCCAGTTGCTAACTCATGAGAATGCTCTAGAACAATGAACAATGGCTTTCACCACATAAGCTCCAACAAGCTCGTTGTAATTGACCCTGAACTTAGCCTTGCAATTTACCCTTGTAATTCTCCGAGGAGTACGACCCCTTCCGTCCAGTACGAACCACTTTTTAGCTCAAGTCCATTGCTTGTTGCAAAGCCATTGTCTCCTCTGGATCATACCTTCAGCCTCTCCTTTGGTATCCTTCCTAAATCCAAAGCCAAATGCCAAGGAATAGGTAGAATAGAACCTCTCCTCATCCTCTAATGTCTTAAACGTCATAGCCTTCACTTCTTCAACCTTCAATCTTCTGTTGTCTGGGACATCGTTGAACACTTCATCATTAGTTCCTGTTTCATCAACTCGAGTCCCTTCCTTGTTGTAACCCTTAGTTGTGTTGTCCATTGATGCTTCAGTCTCGGATAAGTGAGGAAAGAGAGATAACAGAGAAGTCGAGCCAAACGGTCACTTTTGGTTTCGATTTTCAAATGCTCCAAATGGTCAGATGACAGGATCTTCAAGTAATAAGTTGCACCTGCAGGGCCTACTATCTAAGTGTACCAATAATTGCTTGCCACATGGATCATGCATGGGTGCATTAACGCACAGAAGTCTTTCCCTATACTAAAATGGAAACTTTTTCCAAATGTCATAACTTCTTCGTACTAACTCCGATTTTACCGTTTCATATATTCACGAGCTCGTATCGATGCACTCTACGACTTTTCTGAAGGAAGTTTTTGAAGAAACCCAACGTATAAAAGTCAACCTTCGGGACCCCCTAAATAACGTATAATCGTCCAAAAATAATTCCACATAATCTCTGAACTTTGTACTTGTGCCTACAACCACAAAATAATTTTGAGAAAGTCATCGGAAATTTATGAATTTTCGGGGTATTACACATGTGGTATACACTTATTTCATCTGCTATTGAAATTCACGTATGATCTTGAAGAAACTTAGATTGTATCATGAAGATGAGGAGAAAATTTAACCCTATTAGAAAATCTTTAATTAATATTTTTTTATTAGATAAATAATTCGTGAGTCGAACTCACAACCTCTCCCTTACAAATGGAAACTACGCCACTAGACCAAATGATACTATGCTTTAATTAATATTTTGATATATAAAGTTTTTAATAAATTTTTTATTATTCTTTATTTTTATTTTTGTTCATTTATATTTATTTAGTAATAAGGAGGAGGTGTATAGGGCGTGTGTCTTAAGTAATTAGGGAGGTGTATGCAAATCTTTTTTTAATTTTTTTTATCAAGTAAACAACTCATATACTACAACTAGTCTATTACGAGTTAAACTCACGACTTCCCACTTATAAAGGAAAGACTTATGTCACTAGACCAAATAGTATTGGCAACTTTCTCTATTCTTTAATAGCATTCCATTTACATATTAATTTTTTTTAGAAATTATGTTTTCTATAAAAAAGAATATTATATTATGGTACAAATTCATTTACATAGTCATATTCATTCAATTCAAAATTTATCATCAGTAAACTAAACAATTGAAAAATTACAATGTCTTTTAGTTCTCATGTAGTAGTGTTCTTCATTTTGTCTTCATCCCAAATTAATTGTTCAAAATATCTCTTACCGACTTATGCGGAAGCTTACCTTGAATACGTTACATGGCTTTTAATACGTTACATGGCTTTTAATTAAACGCACATGCACAAAACCTAAATGACCCGCTTCAATGGCTCCCCTGTCTCATCTTTACCTCCATTCCACGCAAGTCCAACTCCGACAAGAGAGTGTAGCATTTACATATATTAATTAAAATTAAAATGCGGTGGCATTTTATAAATAGTGATATTTTTATATTTTGATAATTTTATAAGGAAACAGACATTAGGTTGACCTAAAAAAATAATAAAGTGGCCTTAGATTTCATTGACCCAAAAATCAATCAAATATCATATTATCATTTATGTATATGTAATATGTTGAAAATTCATCGTAGTATTAGTAAAGGGTAGCTTAAAATGTAAATGGTTAGGTTCTTAAATTATAGTATGAAATTACATTAATCGTAATAGAGGCTAAATTTATTTTTAAATATGCTCGTATTTCTAATATTCTCTTACACATAAATTTTCTATCAATTTAGCCAGATTTTATACCAATTTCCAGATTTTATACCGATTTTGTTTGGGCCGTATTTCTAGTATTCTCTTACACTTAAATTTTCTATCAATTTAGCCAGATTTTATACCAATTTTGTTTGGGTCGTATTTCTAATATTCTCTTACACTTCAATTTGACAACTTTAGACCAAATCTCATAGCAATTAATTGGGTCATAAACCTTTCCCGTGCTATAAATATAGATTATAGTACATGATAAGCACTAAGCATCAGGCAACAAAGAACACCAGGCACTGCAGCACTAGAACAAGTAGTATTCTACATTCTTGTTATCTTGCAAATCCAAACAGACATGGACAAGTCTAACTCAAAAACCACTTTTCTGGTTATACTTCTTGTAATTGCATTACTTGGTAAGTAAGGCCATCTACAGTGGACGGCTAAAGTCCATCTGAGACTCAAAAACTAAAATTTTATTCGGGATTTATAAAAAATAAAAATAAAAACTTTGTGAGTGTAAGCGTATTTTCAACATTCTCTTCCTTTTTTTTTTTTATGACATGGTGCTGCCATATCCCTTTCTAAAGAGAACATTTTCTCTTCTTGAACCTCATCTACCCTTATAAATAGAAATACCAAAGTTGTTACAATGGTCTCGGCATTCTCTTATAGTTCAAATATATTATTTCATCAAAAGAAAAGAAAAAACCGTCGTAGAGGAATGAATTTTTGAGTAGAGCTTTCTTCTTGATTTTCTTGATCTTTGGTGTATGTGTGGTCTTGGTTATTCTTTTGGAACGCTTAATCTAAAACTTGCAACTGTTCTTTTGTGCAGGGATGCAGGTAGCTATAGAGGCTAGGGGCCCGATAGGACCTCCTAAATGCGATCCCCGTTCTTGTCCTACATGTGATAACGGTAGAGCTGTCAAATGTACTTGTGAGAATCTACAGTGTCTCTGCCACTACACTGGTGGAAAATGTGCCTGGTTTCAATAAAAGTGTAAACCACACAGATGAATGAAATAATGAAGGGGTCACTATGAATTTCATACACTTCCTTAATAACGTTCTTTCTAATGTGTACTAAATTAAGTCCTAAATGATGTAAAAGCCTACATCAATATTATTAATAAATGGGTGCAGCTATTGCCACCCTACCAAATACTCAGTTCACCGTACTTTTTATTTTTGACTCTTATAGTTCCAATTCTGCCCTTAAAAGTAATAAAGACTGATTTTTTTCTTTTATCCTAAAAATATAAAAAGAAGAACAATTTAAAAATAAATAAAAACAAACATTCATCAATATATTGCACGCAGACCTCCATCCTGCTCAAATAATCATATGCTTTCCTCGATCTCTGTGTGTGTGTGTGTGTGTGTGTATGTGTTTGTGAAAGACTATACATCAATTAGAAGCCATAAATCCTAAAAACAAAACAAAAATATGCGGAACAACCCCACTGCACTGTATGACCACAACATTGAAGGTTGAAGCAATTCTCAACTCTCTTAGTCCCTTTCTTTCTCTATTTCTTGTATGCACTGGTTGGACACTTAATTGAGAGTACAAGAGACTAAGTCAAGGCTCTCTCAGTATTTGGTGGAAAGAAATTCCAATTTAATTTGAGAGATAAGGAGTATTGCTGCAGTTGTGGTTGCATAGATCTTAATTTTATTTTATCTTTTCTATAAAAAATTTAATTTTGGAGTCAGTATTGGAATATTTGGTTTAAAATTGTTCTGTAGGGTGAACTGAGCATTTGGTAGGGTGGCAATAGCCGCATCCTTAATAAATTCTCTGTTTTGGATATATAATTTGCTCTTTATAACTTATCTGGAAATTCACAATTAGGTCAATAAATTCAAAAATCTTCCCAATTAGATATAGGTTTCCTGGTAGGGAAACAAATTGCAAACAATACCGACCTTTGGCCCATTAATAACTTTAGTACCCGTAAAAAAAAATCACTTTGGAACTTGAAATTCAGACCCTGAGCCAACATTAGTACCTAGAACACTGTTGGCCTTTACGACATTAGCCAAGTAGAAAAATTTGAGGGGTATTCTTATCCCTTCACTCAATCTCTTCTTCTTCCTCTCACTTTCTTCGTCTTCTTTCTTCTTCCTCCCCAACTCTCCTTGTTTCTCTCAATCTCTTCTTCTTCCTCAAGCTCAGATTTCCAATCCATCGGTGCTAAACTCTCATCTACAACAGTGATTTCCAAAAGATTAATTGTGGGAAACAAAACTATCCCAAAATGAAAGGCACCCAAAAACAAAACCAAAACAGAAGGAATCAAAATTGTTATGGGTGATCACCAAAACTGAAAAATTAAAAATAAATGTCCAAGCTCGAAGACAATAACCAATTTCTCTACCTGCAATTGGTCTCCTGTTAATCCATACACTCTTTGTCTTCCATTTCCCCCAGTTTAAACAAAACGCTCATCATCAGATCAATCCAGCAACCCATACCATACCAATCAAATCTCCCCACTCAAACTTCACCGGAGTTCAAAGTCAAATCTTCAAAACAAGCTGTCTCTGTAATACCCCAAAAATTTGTTATTAATTTCACAAAATTTCCTAGAATTAATAAAGTGTTCGTTAGTACGATTTCGTAGTTCGAGATAGAGCGAAATCATTTCGGATGATTAATTATCTGAAATACACGTTTTTAGGGGTTTACGAAGTTGACTTTTTATACGTTAGGATTTTGTGAACAGTTCCTTCACGAGCATCGATACCAGTTTGTGGACATACGGAACGCGAAAATCAGAGTTCGTATGATAAAGTTATTGCATTCGGAAAAAGTTTCCATTTTGGTTATGTCACGCCCCGAATTTTATGAATAACTATTCATAAATCCGAAACATGAAAATTTTTCTTTTCTTAACACACTCACCACACGAAATAAAATCAAACCGACTTAGTCTCGGTTAATTATTACAACATAAATCCAAAATGTAATGTAAAGCTCTAAATGAGCATACACACACACCTCACAACTAAATAAATAACAAACAGCTGTAACACCTAAGCGGCTCGGTCACCTCCCTGGTTATCCTGACCTGCAGGAATATCCGCTACACCATTGAATAGTGTACCGGGATTGCAACAACACAAAACCCGGTAAGCTTATGAAAGCTTGTATGAGTAAAAGAAGGAACTGTTACTTAATTTAAACTCTTTTATTCCCACACACAGCAACACTCAAATATTTCCACATATACACATAATAACAATCTCAATCAACACCAATTCAATATAACAAGACAACTCCAATCACTACTTTCCCCACGACTCTCTTCATCGTATTTATAAAAATACGGTACTTGACAGACTAGAGCTCTAACTGAATCGTAGCCCGTCACCTGGCCTAGGTTATGGCATCCGACATATTTATCAATTATTGTATTTCATCAATATGCATACCTATATACATATTTAGAACGTCCAATAATTTCACATACTCAACCAATCGTATCCCATCATCCACACTAGGATTAGAGCGTCCGATTACCCATACCCGTCATTACCTTGACCCTAAACTCATAAATGAACCCAATATATAATATCACATTCTGAAATAAAACACACCAAGATATATCATATTATTATGGGATTACACGATTGTAATATAATCAACTCCATCATAGCATCAAACAATCCACTCATCAATATATATTTTCCACGTAAATATATATATACGTAATCATCCACTCAGGAATGACCACTAATACCATCTATAGTTCACACAAGAAAATTATGAAATTCATTTGTATAGTTAAAATTCATTTTACTTACCTATGGACTGTGGTAATTCAAGTCCATGAAATTTTAAAACAAATATTTAATCCGCAAATATTTTTCACACAATTACCAAAAATAAATAAATTAAAATGCTCGGTTCGTAATATGAACCACGTGAGTTTTACTCACCTCGAACTCCTGCTGCGTCTTCTATATATATATAACTCACAAAAATCCAATGCTCGTCAACTCAAGCCGTCAAGTACCTAATCAAGTACGGTCTTCACTTAGCAACGAAGCATGAAATAAACCTAAATGATGATCCAACGGTCGGATTTCTAAAATAAAGATAATCCAACGGTCGGATTCTAAAATAAAGATAATCCAACGGTTAGATCCTCACGGATTACCCATGGAAACATCCTATCAAAATTATACGAAAATCCGATGAACGGATCTTCCTTAATAGCTTCCCGAATCACTATTTTATAATTATACGATGATCCAAAAGTCGGATCTTCGCCCGTGACCACACAAAGTCATCGGGACAGTCATATGAACATCATATTAAAATTTGAAGTAAAACCGATGGTCTGATCTTCGTAAATCTCAAACCGAAGGTAAATTGTAAAACCGTAAATAGTAACGTTAAAACAGAAATTGACTATTTATCAACTTTTTCTAACATGACCAAGTTATATCTCAAAACGCTCGTATGGATGCATAGATCATCGTCCAGATAATAAAAACTCAAAATTCGGTCCGACGCGCCGCCACACGCGGCGGTCAGACGGTGGTCAACGCGGCGGTCAACGCCGGTCAACCACCTCCGATGCAAAAGTCGTCAACTACAAACTTCTTCAAAATGAAATTTTGAACAACTTTAATACCTGACTTTTTCGGAGATGAGGTCTGGATCGTCCTAGATCGGGCTTTGAAGTTGGATTAATCTCGGCCCTCTGATCAGTCTCCAGATCGAATCAGGGACGTCGAAATCTTCAACTCTTGATCTACCACTCTACACTCAAAATCGTGATGCAAGCTATATATGGGGATGATCAGAAGGAAGAGCACGTCACGAAAATGGGGACGATCGGCCCGTGCACCACCGGAAAAGAGGTTTTCCGGTCGGGTCGGGTTTTCACTTCGGGAGGAGGCTTCGATCCACGTCTGGAGGCGGCGGCGGGGCGCGTCGATGGCGGGGATCGCCCAGGCGCGAGGTGGCGACGCGGGAGAAGGCCGGGTCCGGCGGCGGCGAGGTCGGGAGGCCCGACTTCCAGTCGGGTCGGGTCACCGGGTCGGAAGGCACAGTGACCAGACCGAGAGAGAGAGACGGGGGACTGATGTGCAATAATGGAATTTTTTCGTCCTTCACAACAAACTCAGATTTCTCCACTATTTATAGAAAAATTTCGATTTTCAAATATTCATAACTTATTCATACGAACTCCGAATAATACGTTCCACATATGCACGGACTCGTATCGACGAGCTCTACAACTTCCATGAAGGAAGTTTTCCCAAATTTTGAACGTATAAAAAGTCGATTTTCACGACCCCCTAAATAACGTTCGTTTTTGAAAATAAAATCATTCGGAACCAATTTTCTCAACCCACGACAATCCAAATAATCTCAAATATCACAATTCAATTTATATAACAATTATTGAATTACATAAATTTATTGTATGAAAATCTGGGTCTTCACAGTCTACCCTCCTTAAAAGAATTTCGTCCCGAAATTCAAGCATGTTCGTCCACAAAAAGCTGAGGATATCTCTTCCTCATGTCAGACTCCAATTCCCATGACGCATCACCCTCATCATGATGACTCCACAACACCTTCACAAGGTCAACCTCTTTCCTACGAAGTTTCTTTGTAGACCTATCCAAGATACGAACAGGTTCAACTACAAACGTCACATCCGAGTTCACTTCGATCGTACCGTGATCAATCACGTGAGACTCGTCTCGTACATACTTCCTGAGCAGAGACACATGGAAGACACTGTGCACACCCGACATGCTAACAGGTAAAGCAAGACGATATGCCAAGTTACCAACCCTTTCTAGAATCTCAAAGGGTCCGACATACCTCGGTGCGAGTTTCCCCTTCTTGCCAAATCTCACCACACCTTTCATAGGTGAGACTTTCAAGAACACATGATCACCTGTCTCAAACTCCAACGGTCTCCTCTTCAAGTCGGCATAACTCTTCTGTCTACTCTGAGCGGTTCTGATTCTGTCCCGAATAGTAGTGACCTTCTCTGTAGTCTCCTGTACAATCTCAGGTCCGATGAGCCCTTTATCCCCTGCTTCCGCCCAACAGATAGGAGTCCTACATGGCCTACCATAAAGAGCCTCATATGGAGCCATACCGATACTAGAGTGATAACTGTTGTTGTAGGCAAACTCTACCAATGGCAGATGATCCGCCCAACTACCCTTAAAATCCAGAACACAAGCTCTGAGCATGTCCTCCATCACCTGATTCACTCTCTCGGTCTGTCCATCTGTTTGTGGGTGAAATGCAGTGCTCATAGCAAGAGACGTACCAAATGCCTTGTGGAACCTACGCCAGAATTCTGATGTGAAACGAGCATCACGATCCGATACAATCGTCACAGGCACTCCATGAAGCCTCACTATCTCGTTCACATATAACTTACACAATGCATCACCTGAGTACGTTTTTGCCACCGGAAGGAAGTGTGCTGATTTGGTCAACCGGTCAACAATCACCCAAATCGAGTCATAACTTTGCCTGGATCTGGGCAATCCAGTTACAAAGTCCATAGAGATATCTTCCCATTTCCATACAGGAATCGATAAGGGGTTCAGCATTCCTGCTGGTCTCTGATGCTCTGCCTTCACCTGTTGACAGGTAAGACATTTCGACACGTGTTCCGCCACATCCCTCTTCATACCATACCACCAAAACTGCCTCCGTAGATCCATATACATTTTAGTACCTCCTGGATGTATAGTATATCGAGACCTATGTGCTTCCCGCATGATCTCCTCCCTGAGGTTATCAACACTTGGTACATACAATCTCCCTCGAAATCTCAACCCTCCATCAGCCCCAATCAACCACTCAGAAGGACCCTCCACATCCGAGTCAGCAGTCATCTCAGCAATCCTCGCCTGAGCAAACTCATCAAGTGTCTGACCCTGAATGATCCTGGAGATCAAGGTGGGCTGTAAGGTGATACTACCGAGAAAGATTCCCTGTCCTGCTCCTGCGGGCATAAGGTCGAACTCAGATGCAGCTTCTAACATGCGCCACTCCTGCACCATAATCGATGCCATGATTACCCGCGGTTTCCTACTCAAAGCATCCGCCACCACATTCGCCTTTCCGGGATGATACTCCAAGGTGAAATCATAGTCCTTAATGAGCTCCATCCATCTCCTCTGCCTCATGTTCAATTCCTTCTGAGAGAATAGATACTTCAAACTCTTGTGATCAGAAAAGAGTTCAAATTTCTCACCATAAAGATAGTGTCTCCAAATCTTCAAAGCAAACACCACAGCTGCTAGCTCTAGATCATGAGTAGGGTAATTCCGCTCATGTACCTTCAACTGTCTAGAACCATAAGCAACAACACTACCATTCTGCATTAACACACACCCCAAACCCTGATGAGATGCATCACTGTAAATGACTAATCCACCACCACTAGTAGGAATAGTCAACACCGGAGCTGTAGTCAATCTAGTCTTCAGCTCAATGAAAGCCTTCTCACACTCATCCGACCATACGAACTGAGTGTCCTTCCTGGTCAATTTGGTCAAAGCCGAAGCAATACCAGAAAATCCTTCAATGAAGCGCCTGTAATAACCGGCCAATCCAAGGAAGCTACGGATTTCTGTAACCGTAGTAGGGCGACTCCAACTCATCACTGCTTCAACCTTCGAAGGATCCACAGAAACTCCATCCTTCGAGACCACATGACCAAGGAACTTGACTTCACTCTGCCAGAAGTCGCATTTCTCGAACTTGGCAAATAGTTTCTGCTCTCTCAATGTCTGTAGCACTATCCGCAGATGTCTCTCATGCTCCGCTGACGACCTTGAATAAATCAAGATGTCATCAACGAACACTACCACGAACTGATCCAAGTAAGGACTGAACGTACGGTTCATCAAATCCATAAATGCTGCGGGGGCATTCGTGAGACCAAAAGGCATGACAAGAAACTCAAAATGTCCATACCTGGTCCTGAACGCCGTCTTTGGAATATCTTCCTCCTTCACCCTCAACTGGTGATATCCAGACCTCAAGTCAATTTTCGAGAACACAGTAGCTTCTCTAAGCTGATCAAACAAATCATCAATCCGAGGTAAAGGGTACCTATTCTTGATGGTCACCTTGTTCAACTGTCGATAATCCACACATAGACGAAGTGAACTATCCTTCTTCCTCACAAACAACACTGGTGCACCCCAAGGAGACACACTTGCCTGAATGAACCCTTGTGCAAGTAAGCCCTCAATCTGCACCTTCAACTCCTGGAGTTCAGCTGGAGCCATTCGATAGGGTGCTTTCGACACAGGTGAAGTACCTGGTATCACATCAATAGAGAAGTCCATTACCCTTTTCGGGGGTAACCCAGGGATCTCCTGAAACACGTCTTCATACTCTGAAACTACAGGAATCCCTGTAATCTTCGAAGTACTACTCCCTGATTCAATATGGGCCAGAATTCCTATCCTCATGGTGATGTCAGACTTCAGGCAACGGTAATGAAACACCGGTTGTCCCGGAACATGGAAGGACACAATCATCCTAAAGCAATCAATAACAGCATGGTTCGGGCTCAACCAATCCATACCCAAAATCACATCATACGTGTGATCCGGAATCACAATCAAAGATGCAGAGAACTCTCTGCCACCAATCCCAATAGGGCAATCATCACAAAGCATGCTAAGCTCAAGAGACACACCGAGAGGTGATGTAACACACAATGATCTAATCAGAGGCATAGCAATCAAACCCAAAACATCCACAACCGAACTAGATATGAAAGAGTGTGAGGCTCCCGTATCAAATAGTACTCTAGCAAGAAAGTGATAAACAGATAAGGTACCTTCCACTCCCGTGCCTGCCTGACCAACGGCAAAGACTCTAGCATGAGCAGGTGGTAGTTGCCTCTGCTGGTTACCCTGCACTCTACCCTGATTTCGAGGACACTCTCTAGCCTGATGCCCTGCCTGTCCACAACTGTAGCATAACCTACCCCGTGGCTTCGTGCACGCACGAGAGATGTGGCCCGGCTCGCCACAGTTAAAGCACTTCACTGGAGCTGCTGGTGCTATCTGCCTGATAGGCATAGCCTGCACAGGAGGAGCTACTGCTGCCCTAACTGGAGTCTGATGCTGAAACTGAGTTCTCTGTCTCTTCCAGAACCCACCCCTGAAGTCTCTAGCTCTACTGCTCCCTGCTATGGCCTTTCCCTTGCCCTGGAAGTCTCTCTCAGCAGACTCCTTCTCTCTACGAATCAGGTTCTGCTGCTCAATGATCTGTGCCTTAGCCAAGATCTCTCTCTTGGTCTTCAGCTCCAAGATAGCTACATCACGCTCAATCGAAGGGCTCAACCCTCTCTGAAACTTCTTGGCCAAGTCCTCATCCTCCATCTGCCTCACATACTTGTACAATCTGGAGAACTCTGCATCATACTCAATGACTGTCATCTTCCCCTGTACAAGTGCAAGGAACTCTCTCTCCAACCTCTCCTTCACTGCTGGTGGAAAGTACTTCTCTCTGAACAGCCTCTCAAAGCCGTCCCATGTCAAGGTAGACACCTCAATGCTCCTCTGAGTGACGTTCCACCACACTCTAGCCTCATCCTTCAGCATGAAAGCGGCTAGCTTCCTCTTGTCGGTCTCAGTGCAATCAAGCAGATCGAAATAAGTCTGCAAATCCTCTATCCAGCGATCCGCCACCATATAATCTGTGCCTCCTCCAAACTTGGTTGCTCCCAAGCGAGTAATTTCCCTTGCTAGCATCAGCAAGCGAGCAGGATTATCAATCACAGCCACAGGAGGAATAGGCTGATCCTCATAAGGTGCATCTTCCTCCGACTCGAATACTTCTTCAACTGGAGGGGCCCTACCCCTTCCTCGGCCTCTACCCCTGCCACGAGGTCTACCTCTACCCCGACCTCTGGCTTCGTTTCCCTCAATCTCCATTACCTAATAAGCATGATATACTTGATTAATACACGCATAACACTTAAACAAAACATAAGTCAAATGCAAGTCCATATTAACCAAGTACTGATCATACATAACGATGCTTAAATTTCCTAAAAATACTAACGTTCCTAGCCAACCTAACGCACTCACATACCCAATGACATTGTCAATACCGAAGAGCACACGATGGGGATCCGCTGCAGACGGGCCATCACTCGGTAAGTATTGACATATCACCAAATATGTACCTTACGCTTTGATACCAAACTGTCACGCCCCGAATTTTATGAATAACTATTCATAAATCCGAAACATGAAAATTTTTCTTTTCTTAACACACTCACCACACGAAATAAAATCAAACCGACTTAGTCTCGGTTAATTATTACAACATAAATCCAAAATGTAATGTAAAGCTCTAAATGAGCATACACACACACCTCACAACTAAATAAATAACAAACAGCTGTAACACCTAAGCGGCTCGGTCACCTCCCTGGTTATCCTGACCTGCAGGAATATCCGCTACACCATTGAATAGTGTACCGGGATTGCAACAACACAAAACCCGGTAAGCTTATGAAAGCTTGTATGAGTAAAAGAAGGAACTGTTACTTAATTTAAACTCTTTTATTCCCACACACAGCAACACTCAAATATTTCCACATATACACATAATAACAATCTCAATCAACACCAATTCAATATAACAAGACAACTCCAATCACTACTTTCCCCACGACTCTCTTCATCGTATTTATAAAAATACGGTACTTGACAGACTAGAGCTCTAACTGAATCGTAGCCCGTCACCTGGCCTAGGTTATGGCATCCGACATATTTATCAATTATTGTATTTCATCAATATGCATACCTATATACATATTTAGAACGTCCAATAATTTCACATACTCAACCAATCGTATCCCATCATCCACACTAGGATTAGAGCGTCCGATTACCCATACCCGTCATTACCTTGACCCTAAACTCATAAATGAACCCAATATATAATATCACATTCTGAAATAAAACACACCAAGATATATCATATTATTATGGGATTACACGATTGTAATATAATCAACTCCATCATAGCATCAAACAATCCACTCATCAATATATATTTTCCACGTAAATATATATATACGTAATCATCCACTCAGGAATGACCACTAATACCATCTATAGTTCACACAAGAAAATTATGAAATTCATTTGTATAGTTAAAATTCATTTTACTTACCTATGGACTGTGGTAATTCAAGTCCATGAAATTTTAAAACAAATATTTAATCCGCAAATATTTTTCACACAATTACCAAAAATAAATAAATTAAAATGCTCGGTTCGTAATATGAACCACGTGAGTTTTACTCACCTCGAACTCCTGCTGCGTCTTCTATATATATATAACTCACAAAAATCCAATGCTCGTCAACTCAAGCCGTCAAGTACCTAATCAAGTACGGTCTTCACTTAGCAACGAAGCATGAAATAAACCTAAATGATGATCCAACGGTCGGATTTCTAAAATAAAGATAATCCAACGGTCGGATTCTAAAATAAAGATAATCCAACGGTTAGATCCTCACGGATTACCCATGGAAACATCCTATCAAAATTATACGAAAATCCGATGAACGGATCTTCCTTAATAGCTTCCCGAATCACTATTTTATAATTATACGATGATCCAAAAGTCGGATCTTCGCCCGTGACCACACAAAGTCATCGGGACAGTCATATGAACATCATATTAAAATTTGAAGTAAAACCGATGGTCTGATCTTCGTAAATCTCAAACCGAAGGTAAATTGTAAAACCGTAAATAGTAACGTTAAAACAGAAATTGACTATTTATCAACTTTTTCTAACATGACCAAGTTATATCTCAAAACGCTCGTATGGATGCATAGATCATCGTCCAGATAATAAAAACTCAAAATTCGGTCCGACGCGCCGCCACACGCGGCGGTCAGACGGTGGTCAACGCGGCGGTCAACGCCGGTCAACCACCTCCGATGCAAAAGTCGTCAACTACAAACTTCTTCAAAATGAAATTTTGAACAACTTTAATACCTGACTTTTTCGGAGATGAGGTCTGGATCGTCCTAGATCGGGCTTTGAAGTTGGATTAATCTCGGCCCTCTGATCAGTCTCCAGATCGAATCAGGGACGTCGAAATCTTCAACTCTTGATCTACCACTCTACACTCAAAATCGTGATGCAAGCTATATATGGGGATGATCAGAAGGAAGAGCACGTCACGAAAATGGGGACGATCGGCCCGTGCACCACCGGAAAAGAGGTTTTCCGGTCGGGTCGGGTTTTCACTTCGGGAGGAGGCTTCGATCCACGTCTGGAGGCGGCGGCGGGGCGCGTCGATGGCGGGGATCGCCCAGGCGCGAGGTGGCGACGCGGGAGAAGGCCGGGTCCGGCGGCGGCGAGGTCGGGAGGCCCGACTTCCAGTCGGGTCGGGTCACCGGGTCGGAAGGCACAGTGACCAGACCGAGAGAGAGAGACGGGGGACTGATGTGCAATAATGGAATTTTTTCGTCCTTCACAACAAACTCAGATTTCTCCACTATTTATAGAAAAATTTCGATTTTCAAATATTCATAACTTATTCATACGAACTCCGAATAATACGTTCCACATATGCACGGACTCGTATCGACGAGCTCTACAACTTCCATGAAGGAAGTTTTCCCAAATTTTGAACGTATAAAAAGTCGATTTTCACGACCCCCTAAATAACGTTCGTTTTTGAAAATAAAATCATTCGGAACCAATTTTCTCAACCCACGACAATCCAAATAATCTCAAATATCACAATTCAATTTATATAACAATTATTGAATTACATAAATTTATTGTATGAAAATCTGGGTCTTCACAGTCTACCCTCCTTAAAAGAATTTCGTCCCGAAATTCAAGCATGTTCGTCCACAAAAAGCTGAGGATATCTCTTCCTCATGTCAGACTCCAATTCCCATGACGCATCACCCTCATCATGATGACTCCACAACACCTTCACAAGGTCAACCTCTTTCCTACGAAGTTTCTTTGTAGACCTATCCAAGATACGAACAGGTTCAACTACAAACGTCACATCCGAGTTCACTTCGATCGTACCGTGATCAATCACGTGAGACTCGTCTCGTACATACTTCCTGAGCAGAGACACATGGAAGACACTGTGCACACCCGACATGCTAACAGGTAAAGCAAGACGATATGCCAAGTTACCAACCCTTTCTAGAATCTCAAAGGGTCCGACATACCTCGGTGCGAGTTTCCCCTTCTTGCCAAATCTCACCACACCTTTCATAGGTGAGACTTTCAAGAACACATGATCACCTGTCTCAAACTCCAACGGTCTCCTCTTCAAGTCGGCATAACTCTTCTGTCTACTCTGAGCGGTTCTGATTCTGTCCCGAATAGTAGTGACCTTCTCTGTAGTCTCCTGTACAATCTCAGGTCCGATGAGCCCTTTATCCCCTGCTTCCGCCCAACAGATAGGAGTCCTACATGGCCTACCATAAAGAGCCTCATATGGAGCCATACCGATACTAGAGTGATAACTGTTGTTGTAGGCAAACTCTACCAATGGCAGATGATCCGCCCAACTACCCTTAAAATCCAGAACACAAGCTCTGAGCATGTCCTCCATCACCTGATTCACTCTCTCGGTCTGTCCATCTGTTTGTGGGTGAAATGCAGTGCTCATAGCAAGAGACGTACCAAATGCCTTGTGGAACCTACGCCAGAATTCTGATGTGAAACGAGCATCACGATCCGATACAATCGTCACAGGCACTCCATGAAGCCTCACTATCTCGTTCACATATAACTTACACAATGCATCACCTGAGTACGTTTTTGCCACCGGAAGGAAGTGTGCTGATTTGGTCAACCGGTCAACAATCACCCAAATCGAGTCATAACTTTGCCTGGATCTGGGCAATCCAGTTACAAAGTCCATAGAGATATCTTCCCATTTCCATACAGGAATCGATAAGGGGTTCAGCATTCCTGCTGGTCTCTGATGCTCTGCCTTCACCTGTTGACAGGTAAGACATTTCGACACGTGTTCCGCCACATCCCTCTTCATACCATACCACCAAAACTGCCTCCGTAGATCCATATACATTTTAGTACCTCCTGGATGTATAGTATATCGAGACCTATGTGCTTCCCGCATGATCTCCTCCCTGAGGTTATCAACACTTGGTACATACAATCTCCCTCGAAATCTCAACCCTCCATCAGCCCCAATCAACCACTCAGAAGGACCCTCCACATCCGAGTCAGCAGTCATCTCAGCAATCCTCGCCTGAGCAAACTCATCAAGTGTCTGACCCTGAATGATCCTGGAGATCAAGGTGGGCTGTAAGGTGATACTACCGAGAAAGATTCCCTGTCCTGCTCCTGCGGGCATAAGGTCGAACTCAGATGCAGCTTCTAACATGCGCCACTCCTGCACCATAATCGATGCCATGATTACCCGCGGTTTCCTACTCAAAGCATCCGCCACCACATTCGCCTTTCCGGGATGATACTCCAAGGTGAAATCATAGTCCTTAATGAGCTCCATCCATCTCCTCTGCCTCATGTTCAATTCCTTCTGAGAGAATAGATACTTCAAACTCTTGTGATCAGAAAAGAGTTCAAATTTCTCACCATAAAGATAGTGTCTCCAAATCTTCAAAGCAAACACCACAGCTGCTAGCTCTAGATCATGAGTAGGGTAATTCCGCTCATATACCTTCAACTGTCTAGAACCATAAGCAACAACACTACCATTCTGCATTAACACACACCCCAAACCCTGATGAGATGCATCACTGTAAATGACTAATCCACCACCACTAGTAGGAATAGTCAACACCGGAGCTGTAGTCAATCTAGTCTTCAGCTCAATGAAAGCCTTCTCACACTCATCCGACCATACGAACTGAGTGTCCTTCCTGGTCAATTTGGTCAAAGCCGAAGCAATACCAGAAAATCCTTCAATGAAGCGCCTGTAATAACCGGCCAATCCAAGGAAGCTACGGATTTCTGTAACCGTAGTAGGGCGACTCCAACTCATCACTGCTTCAACCTTCGAAGGATCCACAGAAACTCCATCCTTCGAGACCACATGACCAAGGAACTTGACTTCACTCTGCCAGAAGTCGCATTTCTCGAACTTGGCAAATAGTTTCTGCTCTCTCAATGTCTGTAGCACTATCCGCAGATGTCTCTCATGCTCCGCTGACGACCTTGAATAAATCAAGATGTCATCAACGAACACTACCACGAACTGATCCAAGTAAGGACTGAACGTACGGTTCATCAAATCCATAAATGCTGCGGGGGCATTCGTGAGACCAAAAGGCATGACAAGAAACTCAAAATGTCCATACCTGGTCCTGAACGCCGTCTTTGGAATATCTTCCTCCTTCACCCTCAACTGGTGATATCCAGACCTCAAGTCAATTTTCGAGAACACAGTAGCTTCTCTAAGCTGATCAAACAAATCATCAATCCGAGGTAAAGGGTACCTATTCTTGATGGTCACCTTGTTCAACTGTCGATAATCCACACATAGACGAAGTGAACTATCCTTCTTCCTCACAAACAACACTGGTGCACCCCAAGGAGACACACTTGCCTGAATGAACCCTTGTGCAAGTAAGCCCTCAATCTGCACCTTCAACTCCTGGAGTTCAGCTGGAGCCATTCGATAGGGTGCTTTCGACACAGGTGAAGTACCTGGTATCACATCAATAGAGAAGTCCATTACCCTTTTCGGGGGTAACCCAGGGATCTCCTGAAACACGTCTTCATACTCTGAAACTACAGGAATCCCTGTAATCTTCGAAGTACTACTCCCTGATTCAATATGGGCCAGAATTCCTATCCTCATGGTGATGTCAGACTTCAGGCAACGGTAATGAAACACCGGTTGTCCCGGAACATGGAAGGACACAATCATCCTAAAGCAATCAATAACAGCATGGTTCGGGCTCAACCAATCCATACCCAAAATCACATCATACGTGTGATCCGGAATCACAATCAAAGATGCAGAGAACTCTCTGCCACCAATCCCAATAGGGCAATCATCACAAAGCATGCTAAGCTCAAGAGACACACCGAGAGGTGATGTAACACACAATGATCTAATCAGAGGCATAGCAATCAAACCCAAAACATCCACAACCGAACTAGATATGAAAGAGTGTGAGGCTCCCGTATCAAATAGTACTCTAGCAAGAAAGTGATAAACAGATAAGGTACCTTCCACTCCCGTGCCTGCCTGACCAACGGCAAAGACTCTAGCATGAGCAGGTGGTAGTTGCCTCTGCTGGTTACCCTGCACTCTACCCTGATTTCGAGGACACTCTCTAGCCTGATGCCCTGCCTGTCCACAACTGTAGCATAACCTACCCCGTGGCTTCGTGCACGCACGAGAGATGTGGCCCGGCTCGCCACAGTTAAAGCACTTCACTGGAGCTGCTGGTGCTATCTGCCTGATAGGCATAGCCTGCACAGGAGGAGCTACTGCTGCCCTAACTGGAGTCTGATGCTGAAACTGAGTTCTCTGTCTCTTCCAGAACCCACCCCTGAAGTCTCTAGCTCTACTGCTCCCTGCTATGGCCTTTCCCTTGCCCTGGAAGTCTCTCTCAGCAGACTCCTTCTCTCTACGAATCAGGTTCTGCTGCTCAATGATCTGTGCCTTAGCCAAGATCTCTCTCTTGGTCTTCAGCTCCAAGATAGCTACATCACGCTCAATCGAAGGGCTCAACCCTCTCTGAAACTTCTTGGCCAAGTCCTCATCCTCCATCTGCCTCACATACTTGTACAATCTGGAGAACTCTGCATCATACTCAATGACTGTCATCTTCCCCTGTACAAGTGCAAGGAACTCTCTCTCCAACCTCTCCTTCACTGCTGGTGGAAAGTACTTCTCTCTGAACAGCCTCTCAAAGCCGTCCCATGTCAAGGTAGACACCTCAATGCTCCTCTGAGTGACGTTCCACCACACTCTAGCCTCATCCTTCAGCATGAAAGCGGCTAGCTTCCTCTTGTCGGTCTCAGTGCAATCAAGCAGATCGAAATAAGTCTGCAAATCCTCTATCCAGCGATCCGCCACCATATAATCTGTGCCTCCTCCAAACTTGGTTGCTCCCAAGCGAGTAATTTCCCTTGCTAGCATCAGCAAGCGAGCAGGATTATCAATCACAGCCACAGGAGGAATAGGCTGATCCTCATAAGGTGCATCTTCCTCCGACTCGAATACTTCTTCAACTGGAGGGGCCCTACCCCTTCCTCGGCCTCTACCCCTGCCACGAGGTCTACCTCTACCCCGACCTCTGGCTTCGTTTCCCTCAATCTCCATTACCTAATAAGCATGATATACTTGATTAATACACGCATAACACTTAAACAAAACATAAGTCAAATGCAAGTCCATATTAACCAAGTACTGATCATACATAACGATGCTTAAATTTCCTAAAAATACTAACGTTCCTAGCCAACCTAACGCACTCACATACCCAATGACATTGTCAATACCGAAGAGCACACGATGGGGATCCGCTGCAGACGGGCCATCACTCGGTAAGTATTGACATATCACCAAATATGTACCTTACGCTTTGATACCAAACTGTCACGCCCCGAATTTTATGAATAACTATTCATAAATCCGAAACATGAAAATTTTTCTTTTCTTAACACACTCACCACACGAAATAAAATCAAACCGACTTAGTCTCGGTTAATTATTACAACATAAATCCAAAATGTAATGTAAAGCTCTAAATGAGCATACACACACACCTCACAACTAAATAAATAACAAACAGCTGTAACACCTAAGCGGCTCGGTCACCTCCCTGGTTATCCTGACCTGCAGGAATATCCGCTACACCATTGAATAGTGTACCGGGATTGCAACAACACAAAACCCGGTAAGCTTATGAAAGCTTGTATGAGTAAAAGAAGGAACTGTTACTTAATTTAAACTCTTTTATTCCCACACACAGCAACACTCAAATATTTCCACATATACACATAATAACAATCTCAATCAACACCAATTCAATATAACAAGACAACTCCAATCACTACTTTCCCCACGACTCTCTTCATCGTATTTATAAAAATACGGTACTTGACAGACTAGAGCTCTAACTGAATCGTAGCCCGTCACCTGGCCTAGGTTATGGCATCCGACATATTTATCAATTATTGTATTTCATCAATATGCATACCTATATACATATTTAGAACGTCCAATAATTTCACATACTCAACCAATCGTATCCCATCATCCACACTAGGATTAGAGCGTCCGATTACCCATACCCGTCATTACCTTGACCCTAAACTCATAAATGAACCCAATATATAATATCACATTCTGAAATAAAACACACCAAGATATATCATATTATTATGGGATTACACGATTGTAATATAATCAACTCCATCATAGCATCAAACAATCCACTCATCAATATATATTTTCCACGTAAATATATATATACGTAATCATCCACTCAGGAATGACCACTAATACCATCTATAGTTCACACAAGAAAATTATGAAATTCATTTGTATAGTTAAAATTCATTTTACTTACCTATGGACTGTGGTAATTCAAGTCCATGAAATTTTAAAACAAATATTTAATCCGCAAATATTTTTCACACAATTACCAAAAATAAATAAATTAAAATGCTCGGTTCGTAATATGAACCACGTGAGTTTTACTCACCTCGAACTCCTGCTGCGTCTTCTATATATATATAACTCACAAAAATCCAATGCTCGTCAACTCAAGCCGTCAAGTACCTAATCAAGTACGGTCTTCACTTAGCAACGAAGCATGAAATAAACCTAAATGATGATCCAACGGTCGGATTTCTAAAATAAAGATAATCCAACGGTCGGATTCTAAAATAAAGATAATCCAACGGTTAGATCCTCACGGATTACCCATGGAAACATCCTATCAAAATTATACGAAAATCCGATGAACGGATCTTCCTTAATAGCTTCCCGAATCACTATTTTATAATTATACGATGATCCAAAAGTCGGATCTTCGCCCGTGACCACACAAAGTCATCGGGACAGTCATATGAACATCATATTAAAATTTGAAGTAAAACCGATGGTCTGATCTTCGTAAATCTCAAACCGAAGGTAAATTGTAAAACCGTAAATAGTAACGTTAAAACAGAAATTGACTATTTATCAACTTTTTCTAACATGACCAAGTTATATCTCAAAACGCTCGTATGGATGCATAGATCATCGTCCAGATAATAAAAACTCAAAATTCGGTCCGACGCGCCGCCACACGCGGCGGTCAGACGGTGGTCAACGCGGCGGTCAACGCCGGTCAACCACCTCCGATGCAAAAGTCGTCAACTACAAACTTCTTCAAAATGAAATTTTGAACAACTTTAATACCTGACTTTTTCGGAGATGAGGTCTGGATCGTCCTAGATCGGGCTTTGAAGTTGGATTAATCTCGGCCCTCTGATCAGTCTCCAGATCGAATCAGGGACGTCGAAATCTTCAACTCTTGATCTACCACTCTACACTCAAAATCGTGATGCAAGCTATATATGGGGATGATCAGAAGGAAGAGCACGTCACGAAAATGGGGACGATCGGCCCGTGCACCACCGGAAAAGAGGTTTTCCGGTCGGGTCGGGTTTTCACTTCGGGAGGAGGCTTCGATCCACGTCTGGAGGCGGCGGCGGGGCGCGTCGATGGCGGGGATCGCCCAGGCGCGAGGTGGCGACGCGGGAGAAGGCCGGGTCCGGCGGCGGCGAGGTCGGGAGGCCCGACTTCCAGTCGGGTCGGGTCACCGGGTCGGAAGGCACAGTGACCAGACCGAGAGAGAGAGACGGGGGACTGATGTGCAATAATGGAATTTTTTCGTCCTTCACAACAAACTCAGATTTCTCCACTATTTATAGAAAAATTTCGATTTTCAAATATTCATAACTTATTCATACGAACTCCGAATAATACGTTCCACATATGCACGGACTCGTATCGACGAGCTCTACAACTTCCATGAAGGAAGTTTTCCCAAATTTTGAACGTATAAAAAGTCGATTTTCACGACCCCCTAAATAACGTTCGTTTTTGAAAATAAAATCATTCGGAACCAATTTTCTCAACCCACGACAATCCAAATAATCTCAAATATCACAATTCAATTTATATAACAATTATTGAATTACATAAATTTATTGTATGAAAATCTGGGTCTTCACAGGTTAAATAGGAAAAATTCTGAAAAATTGGGAAAAACCCTAATCTTTCCATTTTGGGAAACTCGGACTCTCTCTCTCCTCCTGACGCCGGAAATCGCCTCTCACCTCCGACCGGCGATATCTCCACCTTCCTGCCACCTTTGGACGAGCTACCACCAGCTCTGACTTCGCATCTTCCTCCTCCGTCTATCAGTGGTAGCCTTGCAACCCATCTCGGCGCCGAGATGCAGCAGCCGAAGCTACCTAATCCAAAACCCAGATTTGGGTCAACGCTATTTTCTCCTAACTCCAGCCACCTTTGCTTGAGATTCTTGGCTCTCTGAACTCACCTCAGGATGCTAAACAAGCACTATGAAGGATCGGACCTGAAGTCAAGTTTTAACCGGAAAACTCAAGCTTGCCAAAAACTAGGAAAATTCCTGCAAACTCGAAGCTTCTAGGGTATTTTCGATCACTTCCTTTCATTTTCAGGCTTTGTGCTAGTTATGAAAGTTGTTCACCATATTGAGAAGAAGGATTTTTGTTTAGGAAGTGTGGCCAAATTTTGAGTTTGACGGCAGCACCTGTGGTTTCTGGCAACTTCCGGCCACCCTAGGAGTAGTTTTTGTTCCTTTTTTCAATCTACACATCGGTACGATCGTATTGATGTACAATGCATAATTGTTGGAGGTCGCATGATTAAGTTATGAATTTTAGGGTTTTAGTGTTTTGGATCCGTGAGGATCCAGCCGTCCAATCGACTTGTAGTTTTAATATGTTGATCGTATAAGTATTCCGGAGACGTCGGGTGGTTTCGGATGAAGTTTCGCCCCAATTGGCATGACTTTCGGAATTTTGGGCAAATGGGAGTTCGAAATATAACCGTTTTCGATTTGTGGACTAAGTAAAGATCATATTGTACTAAGGTTATTGACGGAGCGTATTTGAGTCCTTATCTGCAGTGAGAAGACGCAGCAGGAGTTAGAGGTGAGTAAATCTCACAGGGTTTATTTATGAACCGAGTTACCTTATTATTCAGTTTAATTGATATATTGTGAAATCGTTTTCATAAATGAAGATTTCTTTTCAAATGATATGAACTTGATCGACTACGGTTCATAGGACTGCGGTTCACAGGTGTAGTAAATGAGTTTTCAAGTACAAAAACGAATTTCTTGGTTTTCAGTGCGTGCGAATTATAGTTGGTATTAGTAAGCATTCTTAAGTGGATAACTACGTGGGTGTCTATATATATATATTTACGTGAAATATATATATGGATGGTGTGACATTGTGTGAAGTATAATAATTTAGCCAGATTTTATACCAATTTTGTTTGGGTCGTTGACTAGATTTCTTAAAAGTTGAATATACTAAATTTAAGTATTTTACTAATTTGACAATAGTAATTAATTGGGTCATAAAACTTTCCCGTGCTATAAATATAGATTATAGTACATGATGAGCACTAAGCATCAGGCAACAAAGAACACCAGGCACTACCGCACTAGAACAAGTAGTATTCTACATTCTTGTTATCTTGCAAATCCAAACAGACATGGACAAGTCTACCTCAAAAACCACTTTGCTGGTTCTACTTCTTGTAATTGCATCACTTGGTAAGTAAGGCCATCTACAGTGGACGGCTAAAGTCTATCTGAGACTGAAAAACTAAAATTTAATTCGGGATTTATAAAAAAATAAATAAAAACTATGTGAGTGTAAGCTTATTTTCAATATTCTCTTCCATTTAACTTTTTTTTCCTATAAAACTTTTTTTTTTTTTGTGACATGGTGCTGCCATATTCCTTTCTAAAGAGAATATTTTCTCTTCTTGAACCCCATCTACCCTTATAAATAGAAATACCAATGTTGTTACGATGGTCTCGGCATTCTCTTACAGTTCGAATATATTATTTCTTCAAATGAAAAGAAAAAACCTTCGTAGTGGAATGAATTTTTTAGTAGAGCTTTCTTCTTGATCTTCTTGATCTTTGGTGTATGTGTGGTCTTGGTAATTCTTTTAGAACGCTTAATATAAAACTTGCAACTGTTCTTTTGGGCAGGGATGCAGGTAGCTGTAGAGGCTAGGGGCCCGATAGGACCTCCTAAATGCGATCCCCGTTCTTGTCCTACATATGACAAGGGTAGAGCTGTCAAATGTACTTGTGAGAATCTACAGTGTCTCTGCCACTACACAGGTGGAAAATGTGACTAGTTTCAATAAAAGTGTAAACCACACTGATAAATGAAATAATGATGGGGTCACTATGAATTTCATACACTTCCTTAATAACATTCTTTTTAATGTGTACTAAATTAAGTCCTAAATGATGTAAAAGCCAGCATCAATATTATTAATAAATGGGTGCGTTATTGCCACCATACCAAATACTCAGTTTACCGTACGTTTTATTTTTGATCCTTATAGTTACAATTCTGCCCTTAAAAGTTAGAAAAATTGATTTTTTTCTTTTGACCTAAAAATATGAAAAGAAGAACAATTAAAAAGATAAATTTGAAAATAAACAAAAACAAACATTCATCAATACATTGCTCGCAGACCTCCATCCTTCTCAAATGATCATATGTTTTCTTCGATCTCTGTGTGTGTGTGTATGTGTGTGTGTGTGTGTGAAAGACTATACATAGACTATACATTAATTAGAAGACATAAATCCTAAAAACAAAAAAAAGAAACAAAACAAAAATATGCGGAACAACCCCACTGCACTGTATGACCACTCCATTGAAGATTGAAGCAATTCTCAACTCTCTTAGTCCCTTTCTTTCTCTATTTCTTGTACGCACTGGTTGGACACTTAATTTAGAGTACAAGAGACTAAGTTAAGGCTCTCTCAGTATTTGGTGGAAAGAAATTCAAATTTAATTTGAGAGATACGGAGTATTGTTCCAGTTGTGGTTGCATAGATCTTAATTTTATTTTATCTTTTCTAAAAAAAATTAATTTTGGGGTCAGTATTGGAATATTTGGTTTCAAATTGTTTTGTAGGGTGAACTGAGCATTTGTTAGGGTGGCAATAGCCGCACCCTTAATAAATTCTCTGTTTTGGATATATAATTTGCTCTTTATAACTTATCTAGAAATTCACAATTAGGTCAATAAATTCAAAAATCTTACCAATTAGATATAGGTTTCCTAATAGGGAAAAAAATTGCAAACAGTACTCATCCATTGGCCCATTAGTAACTTTAGTACCTAACAAAAAAAAATATCACTTTGGTACTTGAAATTCGGACCCCGAGCGAACATTAGTACCTAGAACACTGTTGGCCGTGACGACGTTAGCCAAGTAGAAAAATTTGAGGGGTATTCTCGTCCCTTCACTCAATCTCTCCTTCTTCCTCTCACTTTCTTCGTCTTCTTTCTTGTTCCTCCTTAACTCTCCTTGTTTCTCTCAATCTCTTCTTCTTCCTCAAGCTCATATTTCCAATCCATCGGTGCTAAACTCTCATCTACAACAGTGATTTCCAAAAGATTAATATGTTGATCGTATAAGTATTCCGGAGACCTCTTCTTGATTAGAAAAAACCGTCGTAGAAGAATGAATTTTTGAGTAGAGCTTTCTTCTTGATTTTCTTGATCTTTGGTGTATGTGTAGTCTTGGTTATTCTTTCGGAATGCTTAATTTAAAACTTGCAACTGTTCTTTTGGGCAAGGATGCAGGTAGCTGTAGAGGCTAGGGGCCTGATAGGACCTCCTAAATGCAATCCCCGTTCTTGTCCTACATGTGATAAGGGTAGAGCTGTCAAATGTACTTGTGAGAATCTACAGTGTCTCTGCCACTACATAGGTGGAAAATGTGCCTGGTTTCAATAAAAGTGTAAACCACACAGATAAATGAAATAATGAAGGGGTCACTATGAATTTCATACACTTCCTTAATAACGTTCTTTTTAATGTGTACTAAATTAAGTCCTAAATGATGTAAAAGCCTACATCAATATTATTAATAAATGAGTGTGGATATTGTCATCCTACCAAATACTCAGTGTACGTTTTAGTTTTGACCCTTATAGTTCCAATTCTGCCCTTAAAAGTTAGAAAGACCGATTTTTTTTTCTTTTAACCTAAAATTATAAAAATATCACGCTCTGAATTTTGAATAATAAATCAAATCCGAAACATGAATACTACTAAATAAATCACGTCCTGAAATTTTTCATAAACCAACATCTCCCAAATCATAACACAAACCTCATAACAAACTATCTCTCGAGTCAATTATTACAATACCAACATAAATAAAATATTATGCTCAAGAGAGTCTATAAAACACACCAAAAAAGTCTAAGTGCTGGTCACAACCCTGCTGCCCTACTCAGTTCGCTCTCTACCCAGATTTTCCTGACTTACAGGATTATCAGCTACAACGTTTGAATAGTATACCTGGATTGCAACAACATAAAACTCGGTAAGCTTTCTGAAAGCTCGTGTGAGTAAATATGAAATGAACAGTTGATTTGTTAAATCACAATTCTTTTAATTCAAGTAAAACAATTCAAACACACACAACAACATTCATTCTCAATTTCACAACTATTTCAAGTAACGTCTCAACACTCGACCCCTCTCAACCACCAATTCGTGTTCATCATCACGAGTAACCCAACTCGCTACTTTCATGTCACACGATGGCAGACAAATTAGAGCTCTAGCTAAATCGTAATGTATCACCTCGGCCAAGGTTCACCCTTATGAAATAGTCACCACACTCCCTATGGTGGCATCGAACAATTAAAGGCCCCCCCGACCCAAATTGTGAAGACCCGATATTTCAGTTAAATATTTCGTAATTCAATATTTGTCAAATTATATGAATTATGAGTTGTGGGTATGATTCAAATGTAGTTATTTGAGAAATTTGGTTTCGAATGATTTTTGTATCGAAATTTAATATTATTTAGGGTTATTAAAATCACCTTATTTATACGTAAGGAATTTGAGGAAACTTCCTTCATGAAAGTCGTAGAGCTCGTCTATACGAGTTCGTGCATATGCGGAACGCAAGAATCGGAGTTCGTACGAAGAAGTTGTAGCATTTAGAAAAGTTGCCAAATTGGGTATATATATAAATGGAAAGTTTCAGAAAATAGGGTTTCCATTTTCAGTCGGTGGCACTGTTCACCTTCTCCCTCATTCTCTCCCGTGCGCGAGACCGAGCTCCAAAAACAGAGCAATTTTCGTCGGCCTCTTTCTCACAGCTCCGGCCATCATTTGAGGCAAAATGAAGCCCATATCGACTCTACTCCTTCCTATGAGTCGACTGGTGGTCGCGGTTTCCCCTCTTGTGGCGGTTACGCGGCGGTGGAACTCGAAATCCATCCGAGCCCTAAAATGAACCAGCGGCGATTTCTCCTAGCTCCGGCCACCAAAACTTGAGTTCTTTATTTTGTTCAACTCGTATCAAGGAGTAGAACACGTAGCAAGAAGACCCAGACTGGAAGTGAAGCTTTTGACGTCGAACGGAGTAACTATCGGAAAATTTCGATTTTCCGGCGAACCAGACAGTTTTTAGGTATTTTAGACCACTTCCACTTATTTTCTCACTTCGTGCTAGTTATGAAAGTTGCTCAAAATGATGAAATGAAGCGGATAAGCCCAGCCTCGACACCATTGGCGGTGGTCAACGGCGGCTCTACCCTAAACTCCGGCGACCCTTCCCGGCCACCTCCGGGGGTACTATGAGTATTTTTTGCACATTTTTAGATTCTACATGTCGATACGATCATTTCGATGTATAGCATGTGAATTTTGGATATCGTATGAATTAGTTATGAATTTTATGATTTCGATTGATTTCGATCGCTCGATTTGTGATCTATGAAGTTTAGACCGTCCGATAGAATTCTAGTTTTGATATAATGATCGTAGAAATGTCCCGATGATCTTGTGTGGTCATGGGTGAAGATCCGACCGTTGGATCTTCATATAAGTGTGTTTTTGAAATTATAAGCAAAGTTAATTATCGTTTTGATTAGGTGTTTGACGGATTTGTTAGCAGACAATTGTGAATCGTATTTTGGGCTGTAAGAAGACGCAGCGGGAGTTTAGAGGTGAGTAAATCTCACTTGGTTCATTTACGAACCGAATTTCCTTAATTGCCCAATTTATTTGTTATGTGTGAGAAAATGATTTTAAGAAATGAGTTTTAAAGTATATTAAAAATAAATTTCTTGATTTTGCATCGTGTGAACTATAGTTGGTATTAGTGATCATTCCTGTGTAGATGGTTAAGTATATATATATTTACGTGATTATATATGGAATGGTGTGACATTGAGGTGTGGAATTGTGATAATATGTTGTTGATAAATGTTGATAATATGATTTTATTATGTTGTTAATATTTGATAAATGTTGGTGATAAGCATGTTGATTTTGTGAGTTGAATAGAAGGTAGAGAAACGTAGGATTTCAAGGATCGAATGGTCCAAGGATCTTTGGTTAATGATAACCGGAGTATATGTGTTCTGAGGACAGGAAGGTTCAAAGTTCGACCGTTAAATAATAACGGAGATATATTGTTTTGAAGACATGAAATGGTCCAAAGTTTGCGGGTTACTGAGTAACGTGGAGGTGCCGTTACTTGACCCTGGGCCAAGATGTCAGAGGTAACGAGGCAGTTAGAGCTCTAACGTGGGGGCAAAGTGGCGATAGTTGTTATTAGGTGCCAAGTGGCGAGAGTTGTGATTTGGTGATTGTGGAAATGTGTTCCATGTTGTTTCCTATGTGTCGATTTGATTTTGTGTTGTTACAATCACGGTACAATATTCAAAAGGTGTAGCGAATAATCCTGCAGGTCAGGATAATCAAGGTGGAGAGCGAGCTGCGTAGGGTAGCAGGGTCGAGATCAGCACTTGGTCTATTTTGGATTGTGTTTTGTAGACTCTTGTGAGCAGAAAATTTTATTTATGTTAGTATTGTAATAATTGACTCGAGAGATAGTTTGCTATGAGGTTTGTGTTATGGATTATAAGATGTTGGTTTATAAAAAAATTTAGGACGTGATTTGTTTAGTCGTATTCATGTTTCAGATTTGAATTTATTATTTGAAATTCGGGGCGTGACAGTTTGGTATCAGAGCGTAAGGTACATATTTAGTGATAAGTTAATACCTTCCGAGTGATGGCCCGTCTGCATCGGATCCCCATCGGGTGCTCTTCGGTATTGACAATGTCATTGGGTATGTGGGAGTGTTGGGAGTTGTCTAGAATGTTAGGACGTATTAGGAGTTGAATAACCTCTTTGTGTTAGTAGCTTGATTAATATGGACTTGTATTTACTTATGCTTTGATTTAAGTATTATACATGTATTAACCAGATATGCTATGCTCCTTAGGTAATGGATATTGTGGGAGGCAGAGGTAGGGGTCGAGGTAGACTCAGAGGTAGAGGTAGAGGCCGAGGTAAGGGTGAGATTCCACATGTGGGAGTACATAAGGAAGAGGTGGATGCACCTTTTGTGGAGCAGCCTGTTCCACCTGAGGTTGTGGTTAATGATCCCGCTCGTCTGTTAGTGTTGGCGAGGGACATTAATCGGTTGGGAGCAACTAAATTTGCGGGAGGCACAGACTATATGGTGGCTGATCAATGGATCGAGGATTTGCAGACCTATTTTGAGTTGATTGTCTGTGATGAGATCGAGAAGAGGAAGCTAACCACTTTCATGCTCAAAGATGAGGCTAGGGTGTGGTGGAATTACACTCAGATGACTATTGACGTATCTACCATGACCTGGGATGGATTTGTGAGGATTTTTAGAGAGAAATACTTCCCAGTATCGGTGAAGGAACAGCTGGAGAGGTAATTTCTCTCACTTACTCAAGGGAAGATGAATGTGAGAGAATATGAGGCAGAGTTCTCCAGGCTGTATCGGTTTGTGAAACCATTAGATGCTGAAGACTTGGCTAAGAAGTTTCAGCGGGGGTTAAATAACTCTATTGAGCAAGATGTGGCCATTATGGAGCTGAAGACAAAAGAGCAGATTTTAGCTAAAGCCCTGATCATTGAGCAGCAGAATCTGATCCACAAGGAGAAGCAGACAGTTGAGAGAGATTCTCAGGGAAAATGGAAGGCAGTTGCAGGGAGTAGTGGGTCCAGAGATTATAGAGGTGGGCTCTGGAAGAGACAGCGGCCTTATTTTCATCATCAGACTCCAGCCAGGATAGCAGCAGCACCTGTCCCTATTCAGGCACCACCTATCAGGCAAGTAGCACCAGCAGCCCCTATGAGGTGTTATAGCTGTAATGAGTTGGGTCATCTTTCTAGGACTTGCCCTAAACTCAGGCCTAGGGCATGCTTTCGATGCGGACAGACTGGACATATTGCCAGGGACTGTACTCAACCTCAAATTGCAGGACAAGGTAACCAGTAGAGAACCTTACCTCCAGCACTAGCCAGAGTATTTGCCATCGGCCAGAGAGGCACATAGGTGGAAGGTACCTTATCTGTTTATAACTATCTTGCTAGAGTACTGTTTGATACGGGTGCTTCCCACTCGTTCATATCTAGTTCTGTGGTAGATGTTTTGGGTTTGACTGCTATACCGCTTACTAGACCTTTGTGTGTTACATCGCCTCTTTGCGTCTCTCTTGAGCTTAGCATGTTTTGTGATGATTGCCCTTTTGCAATTTGTGGTAGAGAGTTCACCACATCTTTGATTGTGATTTCGGATCACACGTATGATGTGATTTTAGGTTTGGATTGGTTGAGTCCGAACTATGCAGTGATTGATTGTTTTAGAATGATTGTGTCTTTTCATGCCCCTGGGTAACCAATGTTTCATTATCGATGCCTGAGATCTGAAGTTGCCATGAGGGCAGGGATCTTGGCACACATAGAATCAGTGAATAACACTTCAGAAATTGCAGGGATTCCAGTAGTGGTAGAGTATGCTGATGTGTTCCAAGAGATACCAGGATTTCCTCTGAAAAGGGTAATGGATTTCTCCATTGATGTGATACCAGGTACTGCACCGGTGTCGAGAGCACCTTATCGGATGGCTCCTGCTGAACTTCAGGAGTTGAAGGTTCAGATTGAATGATTACTTGCACAAGGGTTCGTGTAGGCTAGTGTATCTCCTTAGGGCGCACCAGTATTATTCGTGAAGAAGAAGGATAATTCACTCCATTTATATGTGGATTATCGGCAGCTGAACAAAGTGACCATCAAGAATAGGTATCCCTTGCCTAGGATTGATGACTTGTTCGATCAGCTTAGGGAGGCTACGGTGTTCTCCAAAATCGATTTAAGATCTGGATATCACCAGTTGAGAGTGAAGGATGAGGATATTTCTAAGACGGCATTTAGGACCAGGTATGGACATTATGAATTTCTTGTCATGCCTTATGGTCTAACTAATGCACCTGCAGCATTCATGGACTTGATGAATCGCACATTCAGTCCTTACTTAGATCAGTATGTGGTGGTGTTCGTTGATGACATCTTGATTTATTCAAAGTGGTCTGATGAGCATGTGAAGCATTTGAGTATTGTGCTGCAGATTTTGAGAAAAGAAAAGTTGTATGCAAAGTTTGAGAAGTACGAGTTTTGGCAAAAGGAGATCAAGTTCCTTGGTCATGTAGTTTCGAAGGATGGAGTTTCTGTGGATCCTACGAAGGTTGAAGCAGTGATGGGTTGGACTCGCCCCACTATAGTTACAGAGATCCGTAGTTTCTTTGGATTGGCGGGGTACTACAGGCGAATCATTGAGGGGTTTTCTAGTATAGCTTCGGCTTTGACCAAGTTGACAAGGAAGGATACTCAGTTTGTGTGGACAGATGAATGTGAGAAGGCCTTAGTAAGCTGAAGACTAGATTGACTACAGCTCCAGTGTTGACTGTCCCGTCTAGTGGCGGTAGGTTAGTTATCTACAATGATGCATCTCATCCGGGTTTAGGTTGTGTGTTGATGCAGAATGGTGGTGTCGTCGCGTATGGTTCTAGACAGTTGAAGGTGCATGAGCGGAACTACCCCACTCATGATCTAGAGCTGGTTGCAGTGGTGTTTGCCTTGAAGATTTGGAGGCATTATCTTTATGGTGAGAAGTTCGAACACTTTTCTGATCATAAGAGTTTGAAGTATCTATTCTCTCAGAAGGAGTTGAACATGAGGCAGAGAAGATGGATGGAGCTCATCAAAGACTATGATTTCACCTTGGAGTATCATCCTGGAAAGGCCAATGTAGTGGCGGATGCTTTGAGCAGGAAACCCTGAGGGATCATAGCATCACTTATGGTTCAGGAGTGGCGTATGTTAGAGACTGTATCTGAGTTTGACCTTATACCCACAAGAGAAGGACAGGGAATCTTTCTTGGTAGTATCACTTTACAGCCGACCTTGATTTCCAGGATCATTCAGAATCAGACACATGATGAGTTCGCTCAAATGGTGATTTCAGAGATTATCCTTGATGCCAATGAGGAAGGTCCATCAGAGTGGACAGTTGGAACTGATGGTAGATTAAGATTTTGATTGAAATTGTATGTCCCAGGCGGTGATAACCTCAAGGAGGAGGTACTGCGGGAAGCACATCCATCTCGATATAAGGTACACAAAAGGAGTACCAAGATATATATAGACCTACGAAGATAGTTTTGGTGGATAGGGATGAAGAGGGATGTGGCTGAGTATGTATCCAGGTGCCTTACATGTCAGCAAGTGAAGGCAGAGCATTAGAGGCTTGCAGGAATGTTGAAACCTTTGCCAATTCCAGTATGGAAATGGCAAGAGATCTCCATGGACTTTGTGACTGGATTGCCTAGGTTCAGACAAAGTTATGATTCTATTTGGGTGATTGTTGATCGATTGACAAAGTCAGCACACTTTCTTCCTATGGCAAAGACTTACTCATATGATGCTTTGTGTAAGTTGTATCTTAATGAGATTGTGAGGCTTCATGGTGTGCTTGTATCGATTGTCTCTGATCGGGATGCTCGTTTCACTTCGGAATTTTGGCGTAGATTCCATAAGGCTTTCGGCACATCTTTGGCTATAAGCACAGTATTTCATCCACAGACTGATAGGCAGATAGAGAGGGTGAACCAGGTGATGGAGGATATGCTTAGAGCATGTGTTTTGGACTTCAAGGGAAGTTGGGCGGATCATCTGCCATTGGTAGAGTTTGCCTACAACAACAACTATCACTCTAGTATCGGCATGGCCCCATATGAGGCACTTTATGGTAGGCCATGTAGGACTCCTATCTATTGGGCGGATGTTGGAAAGAAACAGCTCTTGGGTCCTGCGCTTGTTCGGGAGACTATAGAGAAGGTTACTACCATCTGAGACAGGATCCGTACTGTACAGAGTAGACAGAAGAGTTATGCCGACCTTAGAAGGACACCGTTGGACTTTGAGGTGAGTGATTATGTATTCTTGAAAGTCTCACCTATGAAAGGTGTGGTGAGATTTGGCAAGAAAGGGAAGTTGGCACCGAGATACGTTGGACCCTTTAAGATTTTGGAAAGGGTCGGAGACTTGGCATATTGTCTTACTTTACCTGTTAGCATGGCCGGTGTACATAATGTTTTCCATGTGTCCATGCTTAGGGGGTACATTCAAGATGAGTCTCATGTGATTGATCACAGTACGATCGAGGTGAGTCCGGATGTGACCTTCGTTGTTGAACCTGTTCGTATCTTGGACAGGTCCACGAAGAGGCTTCGTAGGAAGGAGGTTGAGTTGGTTAAGGTGTTGTGGAGTCATCATGATGAGGATGATGCATCATGTGCATTAGAGTCTGACATAAGGGCTAAGTACCCACTACTGTTTGTTGATGAGGTTGCTTGAATTTCGGGACGAAATTCCTTTAAGGAGGGTAGACTGTGAAGACCAGAAATTTCAGTTAAATATTTCGTAATTCAATATTTGTCAAATTATATGAATTATGAGTTGTGGGTGTGATTCAAATGTCGTTATTTGAGAAATTTGGTTTCGAATGATTTTAGTATCGAAATTTAACGTTATTTAGGGTTATTAAAATCAACTTATTTATACGTAGGGAATTTGAGGAAACTACCTTCATGAAAGTCGTAGAGCTCGTCGATATGAGTTTGTGTATGAGAAGACGCAGCAGGAGTTAGAGGTGAGTAAATCTCACAGGGTTCATTTACGAACCGAGTTACCTTATTATTCAGTTTAATTGATATATTGTGAAATCCTTTTCGTAAATGAAGATTTGTTTTCAAATGATATAAACTTGATCGACTACATTTCATACGACTGCGGTTCACAGGTATAGTAAAATGAGTTTTCAAGTATAAAAACGAATTTCTTGGTTTTCGGTGCGTGTGAATTATAGTTGGTATTAGTAGGCATTCCTTAGTGGATAACTACGTACGTGTGTGTATGTGTGTGTTTACGTGAAATATATATAGATGCTGAGGCATTGGGTTAAGTATAATAATTGTGATATTATTCAGATTATATTGGAGTATTTACTCTTGTCGGAAATGTGAATTGTTGATTTTATTGTGTGAAAGAGTATTTGAAGTTTTGATTTGGTTTTAGATTGTAAAACTGAGTATTGTAAAGAGTACAATTTCGCAATGGTGCTCATGGTTGGTTTGTGTGACCTGATTTTGGGGGAAAACAATATATTTTGTGAATGTTGATTTATATTGGTTTGAAAGAGTACCTTGTGTTATAGGGTAACTGGGTTACGGCATCATGAGTACGTAGTCTATCGTATGCGTATGATCATGATGGTAACTGGGTTATTACATCATGAGTATGTTGTTTTCAGAGAATGTTTCTGGTGTTCTTTCTTTAATTTATGCATCAGATTTGGAATATTATGGATTTCCATTTGGTGATTTTTAAATAATCTCCTGAACTAAGCTATATGTAGGAGTTGCTATAATTTGAATTGTGTGACTTTTGGTGATCTCTTGAACTAAATTTTCTATGCAGGGATTACTAATTTTTACCTAGTGTGATTGTATGTTTGGTTGTGTTTTGTGGAGTTAAATGTCATTGCTTTAAATTATCTCACGAGCTAAGAAATTTTAATCATGCGTGACGTGAGTCATTATAATTGAGTTTCCTCATACGAGTTTCACAAGCTTACCGGGTTGTTGTTTGCGATCCTGGTGCACTATTCCATGGTGTAGCAGTAATTCCTGCAGGTCAGGACCACCAGGGTTGAGATCAGGGTGAGGAGTGCAGCAATGTTCGGTTCACAACCTATTTTTGTTTGTACACTGCTGTTTTTGGTATGCTCCTAGCGAGCATGTACATTGGTATATTAGTACTATCGAGTCTTGTAAACACTTGTTGATGTGATATTCGACTTAAGTGATCGACTCTTTATTGATGTATTGTTGTTACTCTGATTTAGTTGAAAAAGTTTCTATGTATTTCTGGAGTTAGACTAAGTTTTCGCGTTTCAGATTTAAATATCTTTATTCGAAATTAGGGGCGTGACAGTTTGGTATCAGACCGTAAGGTACATATTTGGTGACAATCAATACTACTCGAGTGGTGACCCGTCTGCAGTGGATCTCCATCATATACTCTTCAGTATTGATATTGTCATTGGGTATGTGGAAGTGATAGGTGTCGTCAGGAACGTTAGGTTGTCTTAGGAGCTTTGTGTGCCCTCCTTGTGTTAGTGTGTTGGTTTATATGGTCTTGTATTCAACTTATTCCTTGGTTTAAGTTTTATACAAGTAGTAACCAAGTGTTGCTATGCTTCTCAGGTGATGGATCCTCCGAGAGGTAGAGCTAGAGGCCGAGGTAGGTCTCGAGGAGGGGGCAGAGCTAGGGGGTAGAGGCAGGGTTCCTCCTATGGAGGAGTTATGTGAGGAGGAGGTAGAGGTACCATACGTGGTGCCTGTCCCACATGTCGTTGATGTAGGCAAGGTCATTCGCTTAGCTAGATGGGCTAAGGAGGTTCGTAAGCTAGGAGCGTTCTATTTTAAGGAAGGCACGGATCATATGTTGGCTGATGATTGGATCGAGAACATAGAGACGTATTTCGAGATGGTCATCTGCACTGAGATCGAGAAGAGGAAGATAGCTGCGTATCTTCTCCAGGGTGAGGCACTAGTGTGGTGGAATGGTACATATTGGGTTGTAGATGTGTCCGCCTTGACATGGGAGGGTTTCGTAGCGCTCTTCCGGGACCAATACTCTCCGGCCGTAGTGAAGGAGCAATTGGAGCTTGAGTTCATCGCTCTAGTTCAGGGGAAAATGATCGTCAGAGACTATAAGGCGCAGTTCTCCAAGTTGTATCGATTCGTTACGCAGGCCCTAGCCAAGAAGTTTCTGCAATGACTGAAGCATAGGAACAGGGAAATTGTGTACCCCCTTATGCTACCTACGAAGATGATGGTGGGAAATCTCCCTCCTTCTTGTCAAGCATATTGATCATACCACAATTTTTTATTTTTCGTCGTATGATCAATACATATTTGGGGAAAATTTGGGGTCTAAGATGGGCTTAATTTTTTTAGGGTCATACAACAGTTTTATCCTTAAACGACTTATGAACTAGTTCATAATTCCATATCAGACAACAGATTTTATAAAAACGATGTACAAAAATATAAAAATCAATCAGACGACGAAAAACTATGATGCGTCGTCTGAGAGGTGTCGTCTGATTCAATTTTTGTAGTAGTGCCTCCTTCTATGAGTTTATTGATACGTGTATCTCTCTCTCTCTCTCTCTCTCTCTCTCTCTCTCTTATTTGGGTTATTAAGATAACTTACAGTTTGCGTTGCTATTGCACCTCAAGTGGTAATTAATCTCGCGCATCCTAATTATGGTTGTTGATTATGAAGTACAAGCGTGAATCCAAAATAATAAATACATATACTAACAAAAAAGTCATGATTTTCACACTACGTACCGTTTGTCTGCGCTCTTCTAGTGAGTTTCATTGATTGAGTTTACTATCTTTTTTTATCCTTTTCATTTCTTAATTTACCTTTGACCTTTAATTTTATAATATTTTGCTAAAATTCTCACAGTTCAAGCAATTCCTCTTAGAGTGAAGAAAGACATCTTTAGTACGCATCACTTCCGGTATATCTTAATTGATGTAGGACAAGATTTTAACCAATTTCAACAAAAAATCTCGAAAAAAAAAAAACGTCTTCACATTAAGAAGAATATTTTGAATATTGACAATTGGTATTCAAATGGGCTTCTCAATGATGAAATTAATTGTAAATTACTCCTTTGGATATATCCAGATTCTGGTGCAAAATCGTGATTGTTTAGGATTCTATTTTCAATTTTTATTTAATCAGGTTTAATAAGGTTTCCTAGTTTTAGTCCACAATAAATTGTTTTTTATGTTTTTTTTTTTTTTTTTTGAATAAAGGGTAGTGCGGCTGCCCTCAAGCCTTCATTAATGAAACTGTCGAATATAAGGGGGGACAATGAACCAAAACCCCTGATTACAATAAGCAACTAGAGAACATCCTGAAATATTATCATGAGTCTCTACTAAACATCTGTATTCAACTAGCAAAGAGCGCTCTACTGGCTACTCTATTTGCTTTGACATAAGTCACACAGCGGTGACACAATGGAAAGATAACTTAGTCTACAACTCGATTACAGCTTAGCATAATTTCCATATGTACAGCTTTCCCATCATTTTACCACTGGACAAAATATCCAGCGACACTAAGTTTCACCCTACCACTAGGCTGCAGCGATCATTTGACTAAGCAAGGAACTCGCCGTCTACCTAGAGCAGACACATTACTGCTACTAAAAGGTTGCGACCATTTGCCAAGGCACCGACCACTAGGTTTATGCTATGTGCCCTATATAAGGCACCTCTTAGATTGTAATTTTCATTCAAGTGATCAATAAAAAAATCAAATATTAGAGAAGTTTCTCTATGTTTCCTACGGCTGTGCCCGTAATTGCTAGTGGATTCTAACTCATCTCATATGGCTTTCGACGCTTGACGGAGCCTCTTACTATCGTGTTCACACTTCCCGCATCATTTGATATCAGAGCGGGTATCACCTGTGCCCATAATTGCTAGTGGATTCTAACTCATCTCATATGACTTTCGACGCTTGACGGAGCCTCTTACTATCGTGTTCACACTTCCCGCATCATTTGATATCAGAGCGGGTATCGCCCACTCCTTAGCAGTCGACGATCCAAGGGAGAAGTTCACTACCGCCAACCTCAATGACGCTGGTCGTAGAGTATCTATCAAAGAAAGTTTTGTTGAAGAAGAACATGCCAAGGGATTCACCCTAGGACAACCTCATCAATCCTAAAAAAAAAACAGAGAAGAAGAATCATAGAACGCTGGATATTCACAACGCCGGATTATGACGACTTCCAAATAACATGTATCATCAAAGACAAGGTATGCTTGGTAATACTTGACAGTGATCTACGAGAGAACTTTGTAGCAAACAAAGTTATGGATTATTTTCAATTACCGACAGTGAAGTTGAGTGATCCATACTGGATCCCATTTGGGGAGGATGAATATGCACAAGTAACAGAGGGTTGTAAAGTTCATGTCTCTATGGGAAAATTTTATAAATAAGAGATTATTTGTCATGTGATTGACATGGACGACACTAATGTGCTTTTTGGAAGACTATGACATGAAAGCGTCAAAGGTGGTTATTGCAAAGACAACACATCAAGAATGACCATCCTGAAGTGGTTATTGGCTTTCTACTATTAAGCTGCAAGTACGCTATCCCAAACTTCAGCCATGATTATCCTGGCCTGTAGGATTAACCCCTACATCATTGAATAGTGCACCGTGTTGTCACATAACAAACCCGGTAAGCTCGTGAAAGCCTGTATGAGTAACTCAAAACAGTCAACATAACTCACACAAAAAATAAGGAAAACAACTCATGCTTTGATTCCTTAAAAACGAAAACAAAGGAGAATAACTCACACCTTTAATTTCATGTCAAATCAAAATAAAAGAAAGCAACTTACACCTTGGTTTCTTTTAAAACGAAACATAGAAAACAACTCACACTTGAATTCTATCGATATAACATAGAAAGCAACTCACTCCTTGATTTCTATTAAATTATACCAAAATCATACTATAGAAAACAATCTACGCCTTGAACTCTATCGAATCGTTAATAAGGAAAACAACTTGCATCTTATCCCCCTAAAAACCTTTAATAAGGAAGCAACTCACACTTAGTTCCCTAAAAACACGTAATGTCATGACTTATCAATAACCAGTTCCCGTTACCCCATGAATCACCTATGTGGCAAACAAATTAGAGCTATAACTGAATACATAAGCGTAACCACTCGTCCGGCCAAAGACTTGATTACCTGATATTTTGCCCAAGGTCATAGACTTTCGTTCCTCAAACTTTTCAGTCACATGGAGCAAAACATTAAAGCAATCGCACATGACTCAAAAATGTTACACAAATCTGAACGCTTTCAAAACAATCGAAATCAACATTTCCATAATCAATGTTTTCAGAAAAGCATTATCACAAAACAATAAAAAGCATCAATTCATGCATATTGTTCTCATCAATCCACAATCCACCAAAATATACATATATATCACGTAAATATATATATACATAGTCATCCGCTTAGGAATACCTACTAATACCAACTATAGCCACATGCGATTTATATATTAACTCCAAAAATAAATAAATCCGTTCATAAATGAATCTCATGAGATTACTCACCTTGAAACTCCTGCTGCGTCTTCAATACAGAACAAAGCAGCCAAACCACCCAAAATAGCCGTCCAAAGAATACTTCGTTACGTACCTAAGGAATTTCAACTCTGATTCAGTTAACGAATCATAATTTAATAAAGTTCGAATCCCCAAATCAAACCAAAATCTCAATGTAACGCCAAATTAAGCGAAACCACTTCCGAGACCTCCCAAAGTCTTCGGAACACTTCCATGATCAATGTATCCAAACCACAAGTCGATCCGATGCTTAAATCCTCACGGATTAAATAAATTCACCGATATGAAATGGTAAAAATCATAACAAATCCATACAAACTCCAAAATGTACATATTATATATCGAAATGCTCGTATCAACGAGTAGAACATATATAATACTAGAAACCGTTCCCTAGATGGCCGGAACACAAATGGAACGCCACCATAGGGGGTGGCGCACCGCCGCAGGTCAAAACTCATTATTTCCCAAAACTCTCAACATCAAAAATATTCATCTAAGCATGCTTGTAGCCAAAGAAGGAAACTTGAAGTCGTGCCATCGCCAGAGCTATGTTTTCTGGTAGGGTCCGAATACCTCTATCTTCGCTGCCTTACAATACCGCCGTGGAGGAGTATCGCCTTTAGAGACCACCACAGGGAGGAGCGGAACAAGGAGGCGAGTCAATCTGGGCTCCATTCACAGGTAGAGGTTGCCAGAGCTGTGAGTTCCGGTAGGGTCGGGTCAGACAAGGGACTCAGATACTGAAGGTATTTGTCGAGAGAGAAAAAAGAGAGCAGAGATCGTTTCCGGAAAACGAAATGGAAATTATGAAATAATTTCTGATTTTCTCTATTTATACTAAAACGGAACTTCTTCCAATAGTCATAAATTTTTCATACGAGCTCCGATTTACACGTTCCGCATGTCAACGAACTCCTATCGATGCGCTCTACAACTTTCGTGAATGATGTTTTCCGAGAATCCCAACATATAAAAAGTCAACTTCACACGACCACCTAAACTGTGAAATTCGAATAATTATACGTACGAAAACCATTCCACTTCACATACAACCTACGAATAAAGTATAATAACAATTATTCGTACAACTGGTCCATTATTAATCACTAAATTTACATAATGAAAATCCAGGTCATCACACTACAAGTATTAAGGGTGATGCAGACAAAACCAAAGCTAGGAGATTAATGCATCACCGATATTACTCAGATTTCTGATAACGAAGAAGTTGTTACCTAAACTATGGTTGAATTGTTTTTTATATGAATTTAGGTTGTCTGTTTTGGTAAGGATAGAAATGTTAGGTTGCAAGGTTAGAAACAAAACCATATTTGAATTGTCAAATAGTTACGTGCAGGGTGACGAATTAAAAAGATGATCGATACCCAAAATGTGGCTTTCTAAGATGATGTAATAAGGTAATTTGCCACAGTACTTAGTAGATGCCATTAGTTTTGGTTTGTCTTCAACTAGGCTCATTCATAGTAAGTGTGATGTCTAGGAAAGTAGTTGAGATAAGTGGTACTTTTGCATTTTTATCCTTTATAAGGGTTTTGGCCTCATGTCCCTCTTTGATGTTGATCTCTCCTTTTTATTTAATAAAAATTAATTTCTTGAAAAATATAAAAAAAAACAAGCTTTGCTCCACCGACATTTCCTCTCACTTTCCTGGTCATGCTTAATTTGGAGTTACTGAAAAGAGTTAAGCGACAACCTTTGTTTTGCATTAGCTAGTTTACATATTAGATTTCTTTGTGGTTAAGAAACAATGGTCTAACCTGTTGACTCATTAATAAAAGAATTATATATTTGCTACTCCTCAAACTTTTCCTCAGAAAATAGTTTAGTCCCTCGCCTTTTAAATTAAACTAGATAGTCCTTATTCTCTCTAATTTGGTTTGTTTAGTTTGATATTTGGGATTCAAATTTTGAGCATAAGACATGGCTTAGTCAAAGATTATACCTTGAACCTGTGATGTTATTTTCTTAGTTAGTAGGTGTAGTGGAGTGTGGCATGTGAATGTCTATTATTTTCATTTGAATTGATTTCAAGTTAGTTGCTCTTTATAATTATTATAGTGGCTTTCAACACAGTGATAGTAGCTTTTATGCCTATGTTATTATCTCTTCAAGCTGATGTCAGTAGCTCTCCATGATTGTTATAGTGGTTTTCAACACAGAAACAGTAGCTTTCTATGGCTACGGTAGTTTACTTTTAAGTTGACGCCAGTAGCATTTTTTGTGTTCGTTTTGATTGATTTGAAATCAATAATTCTTTATAACTGTTATAGTGGTTTTTCAACACAATGATTGTATATTTCTATTCCCATATTAGTATCTTTTCAATCTGATGTCAGTAGCTTTTTTGTTATCATTTTAATTGATTTCAAGTGGTCTTTTGTCAATAGCTTATCAAATTAGAAAAGTATGATCTTGAATGAAATTCAATTTTCTTCTTGTTGTGATTACATTTCTCTAACATTTCTTGTTTGAAAATTTTTGTTACACTATCAATATGTATAATTAGCAGGTTTTGTGTGATTAGTATTTTTGTTAGTAGATTTGTACATGTGTTATAGTAGTTTTATATAGCTATGTCAATAGTTTTTTATTACTGATCCAGTAGCTTTGTACATATATTATAGTTTTTTTCTATACCTATGTCAGTGGCCTTCTATTATTAGTTTAGTAATTTTGTGCATGTATTCTAGTAACTTTATATGCTTAAGTTAATAGCTTTTATTACTGGTCCAGTAGCTTTGTACGTGTGTTATAATAGCTTTCTGTACCTATGTCAATAGCTTTTAAATTGCTTATTTTTTATTATCAAGTTGATAAAAAGTACCATGTTTGCGGCGCAGTAGTATATTGTTGTTTTTAGTTTTCATTTCAAATAATAATATTTTGTTGTGTCTTTGTTCTTGCAGAATTCTTCCCCTTTGCATTTGTAGTAGTAGATTTCAAAAATCATGTGAATTTAAATATTGAAGCCTCCATTGACCAAGAGATGATTCGGCCAACCAAGAAATGTGGAAATGTAGTCTTATGCTAAAGGTGACAAGATTATGCCTATGGGTTTAGAGCGTCACCATTGAAAAATGATAGTAGCATTACCACATTGACAATAACTTTATACAACTATTGTAATAGATTTTCACAACTACGGTAGTGACTTTTTACAACTATGGAAGTTGCTTTTTACATAGTGAAAGCATTGTTGAACCCTGCATACTTTTTATATCATTGGATACATTTTCTTTTCTCAATTACAGTAGCATTTTTGTTTTGCTTGTATCCTTTACATTTCCATAGCCTTGTTAGTTTATGAGAATAGCATTCTCAGTCTCTGGAGTAGCTTTTGTTATGTTTGGTAGTAGTTTTTATTCTGTTTGATTATAACTTTTGGCATTGATGAGAGTAACTTTTGGTGATGATGAGAGTAGCTTTTGTTATTGGTGAGAGTAGTTTTCTGGTGTTGATGACAGCAGTTTTTATTATTGGTGAGAGTAGCTTTTTGTGTTGATGATAGTAGCTTTTGTTGGCAGGGATAATAGCTTTTGGTTTTAAGTAGCGTAGCTTTTGTTGGTGACAGTAGCTTTTGTTGCTGGTGAGAGTAGTTTTTTGTGACCTCACCGAAGATTGTCAGAAATCTTACAAGAGTAGCTTTTGTTACTAGCGATAGTAGCTTTTGTTGGTAATAGTAACTTTTGTAGCTTGTGACAGTAGCTTTTGTGACATCGCCGGAGGTTGCCGAAAATCTTACCAGAGTAGTTTTTGTTACTAGCGAGTAGCGACAGTAGTTTTTGATGTTAGTGACAGTAGTTTTTATGGTTGTCGGAGTTCGCCGGAAGTTGGGTGGAGTCGGCCGAAAACTTGTCCGAATTGGCCGGAGGTCGACCGGAGACCCGCCGGAGTTGGCCGGTGACCTCTCCGGAGAGGAGAGAGAGAATGATTATTGACTTTTTACTGTAGTGGCATTTATATAAATATGTTAGTTTTTTATATCCAAAATTTAACACATTTTTTAATCTAGTGATCTTGTGAGGGGAAAAAAGTAATTAGTACTCTTATGGCTAAAAAAACATTCAAATATACACTTATATGTAATTAACCCATGTAATTAAAGTGTTCAGATTACGCAAGATGCAGGACTCTTGATTATACGTACAGTATTATAAGTAGTTTGACCGATGGAAAAAAAAACGTATAAGAGTGGTACATGTGGACTTGGTTCTTAAAAACTCAAACACGAACATCTTTTGTCACTTCAACTTACTCAAAACATAATTAGAGTCGATGCAATATTTAGACAACTTTTGTTTGAAAATTTATTTTCATCAAGTGTATATCCATATATGTAAATTCCTCCCCTTAATTTTCATTCTGAATATCAGAACATTAACTAAAAGTCTAAGCAGCAGCATTAATGTATCCAATTTTGTTATATCATTATATTAATAAATCATAAACTTAGATGGGACATGTCCTCCACAAATTACCTCTTCGATCTGGTTTTTTAGGTCCAAATGTTCTAATAGTAAATTTCTAGCTTGAGCGTCTACGATCTTGAGATGACAAAGGCCGCATGTTACAATTCATTATACCATATGATTAGATAGCTTAAAACATGAGGTACGAAGATAAGATAAATTTTAACAATGTCCCTAACAAGCATCGTTATGGGCTTCTACTGTCAATAAGAGGCCTCCTATGATTTTGGGTGATTATATTGTCCCTGATGTGATGTGTTCCCCATTGTAAATTAGTGAGTTTGGAGGTGCATCTTTACTCAAAATAGGCAATTGCAAAACATACTCGCACGCTTTGTAGGAGTATTTTGTGTTACGTTTATAATGTTAATCCTTATGTTAATCTAAAATTATTTTATTTTTTCTTTATTTTTTTTACTTTTCTGTTTATTAAGTTATTGCAGAGCAAATATACAAAAAGAAGATAATATTGAGGAAAGATGAGCAAATAAAGAAAAACTTAAGAGTCTAGACCTGAAAATGAGACCTTGATGGATTGAGAAGCCCAATCCATGGAGAAATAGAAGCAAAAAAAAAGAGAAAATACTCAAGAAAATATTAATGATGACATGGCACAATCCTAGGGCTGGGCACGGCCGGGTTCAACAAGAATTTTGCTGGGCCTGGGATTGGCCCTTTTTTTACGGTTCGGGCTGAAAGCCCGTTTTGCACTCAACAGGGCCGCCCATTTCATTTCGGGTCGGGCTTCCATAAACAGCCTTATTAAAAAAAAATGAGACTGACATCAGCTGGATTTTGATTGAGATTATCCAGGTTAGTGCCCAATGATTCTGATCTATTTAGAAGTAGAAGCCAACGCATGTACTTGGATTTGGATTTGTGTACAGAAGAGTAGGCGGTAGCCATCGTAGCCAGTTGTACTATTGTCAGCATCTCGGCGATTCTGCGAAGGAGGTAGGTCGTTCGGCATCTCAGTTCAGGACTTCAGGTCATTTGGCGTCTTTACTTTGAGAAAGAAGAAGACTCGGAGAGGGAGAAAGAAATGAGGAGAGGGAGGAGATCTGATCATGATGATTGAAATAGGAGAGGCGGCTAGGCTAGGCTGATCGTGATGAGTCTAATAACTGAAGTCTGAAGGAGGAGAGGCGGCTGAAGTATGATCGTGAAGACTAAAGTGGGAAGAGTGAAGATATTAGCCAATTAGGTTTGGGCTTTTGGACTTTGGAGCTGAAGATTCAATGAGATCCTACTATGATAAGGATTTTATGCCTCATCTTATGACAAATAATATAGGGACAAATGTCTCTTTCTATCTAAAATGGGCTGTTTACATCTCTGAAAATCAAGGCCCGGCCCGAACCATTTATTTGAAAGTCAAGGCCCGGCCCTAACCTTTTTGTTTATAAAAATAATTGGGCCCGACCCGTACAGGTCCGGCTTTTACTGGCACGTCCGGATTTTCAGGTTTTCAGGCTTAAATGCCCAGCCCTACGCAATCCAATTAGGTAAGTGATGCGTAGAAATCCTAATTCAATCAGAGAATTAAGAAGTTGGCTTTCTCTACACCTCAAAGAATTGAGGACCAAAAAGGAATGAAAAGAGGACTCAAGAGCACTATAAAAAGGCTGGTAAAGTTAACGAAAAAACTCTTATGCGCGAGAATCAAGTTAGAAACTCGAGAATAGGAGCAACTCAGAGCAGTTGTTGACCAGTCGAAACCTGCAGCTCGACTAGTCGATTCTGACATCTTCCCAATTCAGAGTTTGTTCTTCTGTTTCTTTCTCTTATGACTTTGCTCATGCTTTCGTTCAAGACTATGTGCAACTAATTTCTTAGTTGTTAGAGGCTGTTGAAGCCCCAATCATGATGATATGCTATGCTATGACATCTAATTAGCTTTTGTTCATTTAACGGATGAGAACCTAAACTCTATTTTTACATTGATGAGTTCTTTGCCTGTCTTCTTTGGTGGCCAATTTTGGTTGCATGTCTAGGATTCTATTGCTATGAATATTTATTGCATGTTCCTTTTAAGAAGGTTCCGTTGAGAGTTCTAAAGTAGTAAATTGTCTATAAGGCAAGTGATTAGGTTCCTAGATTAATTGAGACGCGTCATACTCATAATGTCTTGTGGTGTCTTTTTTTTCTTGTTCCTACTAATTTCTTTCTGTTAAATCTATAGTTGCATCAACCTAGGTTGCAATCTAGAAAGTAGGTTAGGTGTATAGCGTCTCTCACATAGTATAAAAGTAAGGAAAAACAATAGGTTAATTCGCGTTGAGTTAACTTCAGCATCTATATCCATAAATAAGTAAGACTAGGTTAAACATAGATATGCATACTTGATTGATTGGTGGTGAATACATTCCCTGACTTCTATTTCTCTATTGATTCTCCCTTAAGCAATTTGATTATTTGTTTTCATAACATCAAATCAACTCTTTTAAATCGGAAAGTTTAGCAATTGGTTCCACAAGTCCTATACGGCAGACCCTTATTCCTTATCTACAACTGACATTCTAAAATTGAAAGTAGGAAGATTATTGGCATAGATATATCTAATCAACGCCCATCGGGAGATATTCTCCACTACATTTCCCTTTAATAGGACATTTGTATGTCATTCAGTCCCGTCACTGTTTTCCTACATAACTCCATACAAACCAAACAAAAGTAGCACAACCATGAATTATGGCACAAGTTTAACTTAGTATTTTAGCTACATCAATTATTTAATGAAGTAAACAAAATCATAAACATAATAGTACAGGATTGGATCTCCGAAACTTGTGTTACTGTGAAGACCAGAATTTAATTTAAATAAATTAAATGTAATTAAATATTTGTTCAATAATATGAATTATGAATTTTGAGCTTGCTTCGTATGTCGTTGTGTGAGGAAATGGGTTACGAACGAATTTTATTTTCGAAACGAACGTTATTTAGAGGGTCGTAAAAATTGACTTTTTATACGTTCCAAATTTGGAAAAACTTCCGTCATGAAAGTTGTAGAGCTCATCGATACGATCTCATGTATATGAGGAACGCATTATTCGGAGTTCGTCTGAATAAGTTATGAATATTTGAAAATTGGAATTTTTCTATAAATATCATGAAAAATCAAAATTTTTCATTAAGGACTAAAAAATCACTTTTTTGCATTTAGCCCCCCCTGTCTCTCTCTCTCTCGCACGCGGAAACCCCCCTGCTTGCCAATCCGCTGACCCGACCCGGCCCCATCCCCCTCCTCCGGCCACACCACCGCCGGACCCGGGCCTCCCCGCCTTCGCCCCGAGTCAACTGTAGTCACTTACATGTTTTCTTGGTTGACTGATGGCGTGATAACCGCAAAACTTGCTTATTTTTTTACATCACGTTTGTAAATATTTCATCGATGGATGTGCGTGGACATAAGATAAAAATTTCAATTTTAATTACAAATACATTGGCCAATATTAATTTGCCTCTTAAAATTGTATGACTTGTACATTGCATTTAAATTGTTGAGGTTCATTCTAAAGCAAACATGAAGTGGAAAATGAATTTGAAAAAACCAACCGTTTGATGGAGAGATTGTAATATTTTATGGTGGTTGTAAAAAATCTAGCCAATTTGGTTTTCGTTTCGAATTCGGTCAACTATGTCAAATCTAGTTACTCTTATAAACCTATATTTATATATCACAAACTCCAAAGAGCAACCTCTGTCAATTCAAAGAAAATGGGGAAACCGACCGTTGGATGTGATTATTACAATAAATTATGAGTGTGATTAAAAATTTAGGCAATTTCACCATAGTTTCGAACCCGATTGGATTGATCAACTGTAGTCACTTGCATGTTTTCTTGGTTGACCGATGGAGTGATGGCAGCAAAACTTGCTTATTTTTTTGCATCACGTTTGTAAAAATATCATCGATGGATGTGTGTAGATATAAGATACAAATTTCAACTTTAATTACAAATACATTGACCTATACCGATTTGCCTCTTAAAGTTGTATGACTTATACATTACATTTAAATTGCTGAGGATCATTCTAAAGCAACCATGAAGTGGAAAATGAATTTGGAAAAACCAACCGTTTGATAGAGAGATTTTAATATTTTATGGTGGTTGTAAAAAATAAAAGCCAATTTGGTTCTCGTTTCTAATTCGATCAAATAGGTCAAACCTAGTTACTCTTATAAACCTATATTTATATATCACACACTCCAAAGAGCAACCTCTAACAATTCAAAGAGAATGGCAAAAATGAAATTTTTTCGTCCTTAATTTTTCTTGATATTTATAGAAAAATTCTAATTTCAAATATTCATAACTTATTCATACGAATTCCCAATATTGCGTTCCACATATGCACGAAATCGTATTGACGAGCTCTACAACTTTCATGAAAGAAATTTTTCCAAATTTCGAACGTATAAAAAGTCAATTTTCACGACCCCATAAATAGCGTTCGTTTCGAACATAAATTTCGTTCGAAACCTCTCTCTTTACATAACGACATACGAAGCAAACCCAAATTTCATAATTCATATTATTGAACAAATATTGAATTACATATATTTATTTAAGTGAAAATTTCGGGTCTTCACAGTCTACCCTCCTTAAAGAAATTTCGTCCCGCAATTCAAGCACGTTCTTCAACAAATAGCTGAGGATACCTCTTCCTCATGTCAGACTCCAATTCCCATGTCGCATCACCCTCGTCATGATGACTCCACAACACATTCACAAGATCAACCTCCTTCTTACGAAGCCTCTTCGTTGACCTATCCAAGATACGAACAGGTTCAACCACAAAGGTCACATCCGTGTTTACTTCGATCGTACCATGATCAATTACGTGGGACTCATCTCGGACATACTTCCTGAGCATAGACACATGGAAGACATTATGCACACCCGACATGCTAACAGGTAAAGCAAGTCGATATGCCAAGTTTCCAACCCTTTCCAGAATCTCAAAAGGTCCAATATATCTTGGAGCGAGTTTTCCCTTCTTGCCAAATCTCACCACACCTTTCATAGGTGAGACCTTCAAGAACACATGATCACATGTCTCAAACTCAACAGGTCACCTCTTCAAGTCAGCATAACTCTTCTGTCTACTCTGAACGGTTCTGATTCTGTCCTGAATAGTAATGACCTTCTCATTAGTCTCCTGAACAAGCGCAGGACCCAAAAGTCCCTTCTCTCCTACTTCTGCCCAACAGATAGGAGTCCTACATGACCTACCATAAAGAGCCTCATATGGGGCCATGCCGATGCTGGAGTGATGGCTGTTGTTGTAGGCAAACTCTACCAATGACAGATGATATGCCCAACTTCCCTTAAAGTCTAGAACACAAGCTCTAATCATATCCTCCATCACCTGATTCACTCTCTCAGTCTGCCCATCTGTCTGTGGATGAAATGTAGTGCTCATTGCAAGAGATGGGTCAAATGCCTTATGGAACCTACCCCAAAATTCTGAAGTGAAACGAGCATCACGATCAGAGACAATAGTCACAGGCACACTATGAAGCCTCACTATTTCATTCACATACAACTTACACAACGCATCCCCTGAGTAAGTTTTCGCCACCGGAAGAAAGTGTACTGACTTAGTCAACCAGTCAACAATCATCCAAATCGAGTCATAACTTTGCCTGGACCTAGGCAATCCAGTCACAAAGTCCATGGAGATACCTTCCCATTTCTAAACAAGAATCGGCAAGGGTTTCAACATTCCTGTAAGTCTCTGATGCTCTGCCTTCACTTGCTGACATGTGAGACACTTCGACACATATTCTGCCACGTCCCTCTTCATTCCATACCACTAAAACTACCTTCGTAGATCCATATACAGTTTAGTACCCCCTGGAAGTACAGTGTATCGAGACCTATGTGCTTCCCGCATGACCTCCTCCCTGAGGTTATCAACACTCGATACATACAATCTCCCTCGAAATCTCAACCATCCATCTGCTCCAATCATCCACTCAGAAGGGCCCTCCACATCCGGATCAGTAGTCATCTCAGCAATCCTTGCCTGAGCAAACTCATCAAGTGTCTAACCCTGAATGATCCTGGAAATCAACTTGGGCTGTAAGGTGATACTACCGAGAAAGATTCCATGTCCTGCTCCTGCGGGCATAAGGTCAAACGCTGATGCAGCTTCTAACATGAGCCACTCTCACACCATAATCGATGCGATGGTTACTCGAGGTTTCCTATTCAAAGCATCCGCCACTACATTCGCCTTTCCAGGATGATACTCCAAGGTGAAATCATAGTCCTTGATGAGCTCCATCCATCTTCTTTACCTCATGTTCAATTCCTTCTGGGAGAATAGATACTTCAAACTCTTATGATTAGAAAAGAGTTCAAATTTCTCACCATAAAGATAGTGTCTCCTAATCTTCAAAGCAAACACCGCTGCTGCTAGCTCTAGATCAAGAGTGGGGTAATTCCGCTCGTGCACCTTCAACTGTCTAGAACCATAAGCAACAATGCTACCATTCTGCATCAACACACACCCCAAACCCTGATGAGATGCATCACTGCAGATAACTAACCCACCATCACTAGTAGTAATAGTCAACACTGGGGCTGTAGTCAACCATTGAAGGCCTTCACACACTCATCCGTCCATACAAATTGAGTGTCTTTCCTTGTCAACTTGGTCAAAGCTGAAGCAATACTAGAAAGCCCCTCAATGAAATGTCTGTAATACCCTGCCAATCCGAGGAAGCTACGGATCTCTGTAATAGTAGTGGGGCGACTCCAACTCATCACCGCTTCAACCTTCGAAGGATCCACAGAAACTCCATCCTTCGAAACTACATGACCAAGGAACTTGACTTCTTCTGCCAAAAATCACACTTCTCAAACTTGGCAAATAATTCCTTCTCTCTCAGTGTCTGTAGCACGATCCGCAAATACTTCTTATGCTCATCAGATGACCTTGAATAAATCAAGATGCCATCAATGAACACCACAACAAACTGATCCAAGTAAGGACTGAATGTGCAGTTCATCAAGTCCATGAATGCTGCAGGTGCATTCGTGACACCAAAAGGCATGACAAAGAACTCAAAATGTCCATACCTGGTCCTGAACACCATCTTCGGAATATCATCATCCTTCACCCTTAACTAGTGATATCCAGATCTCAAATCAATCTTTGAGAACACAATAGCCTCCCTAAGCTGATCGAACAAGTCATCAATTATAGGTAAAGGGTACCTGTTCTTGATGGTCACCTTGTTCAGCTGTCGATAATCCACACATAACCGAAGTGAATTATCCTTCTTCTTCACAAACAACACTGGTGCGCCCCATGGAGATACATTAGCCTGTATGAACCCTTGTGCAAGTAATCCCTCAATCTGAACCTTCAACTCCTGAAGTTCAACTGGAGCCATCTGATAGGGTGCTTTCGATACAGGGGCAGTACCTGGTATAACATCAATGGAGAAATCCATTACCCTTTCCGGAGGCAATCCTGGTATTTCCCGAAACACATCAGTGTACTCCGAAACTACAGGAATCCCTGTAATTACTAAAGTACTAATCACTGATTCAATATGAGCCAAAGTCCCTGTTGTCATGGTGATGTCTGACTTTAGACAATGGTAATGAAACACTGGTTGTCTAGGAACACTGAATGACACAATCAATCACTACATGGTTCGGGCTGAACCAATCCATACCCAAAATCACATCATACGTGTGATCCGGAATCACAATCAAGGATGCAGAGAATTCTCTACCACATATCCCAATAGGGCAATTATCACAATACATATCAAGTTCAAGGGATACACCGAGAAGTGATGTAACACATAAAGATTTAGGAAGAGGCATGGCCATCAAACCCAATACATCTACCATAGAACTAGATATGAAAGAGTAGGAAGCTCCAGTATCAAACAGTACTATAGCAAGATAGCTATAAATAGATATAGTACCTTCCACCCGGTGCCTCCCTGTCCAATAGCAAAGACTCTAGCCTGACCTTGAGGATGTTGCTTCTGCTGATTCCTTTGACCCCTATCCTGCTACTGTGGACAAACTCGGGAGATATGTCCTGCCTAGCCACAAGTAAAGCACGCCGCGTTCTTTGGTTTCAGGCAGTTTCGAGAAATGTGCCCCAACTTATGGCAATTCAAACATTTCAGAGGCGCCATTTGTCTACTAGGTACCGCCCTAACAGGTACAGGAATCATGGCCCTAGCTGGTGTATGCAGGTTAGTCTTTTGCCTCTTCTAGAAGTTACCTCAGTTTCTCACTGTATGGCTGCTCTCAACAACTGCCTTTCCGTTCCCCTGAAGATCTCTCTCAACTGTCTGCTCGTCCAAGAGTATCTGGTTTTCCTGCTCAATGGTCCATGCCTTAGCCACCACGAGTCCTAGTTCCGTCAATTCCAAAATGGCTACGTCACGCTGAATCGAGGGGTTCGGCCTCAACTGAAACTTCATGGCCAGACTCTCAGGATCTAGCTGTCTCACATATTGATACAACCGGTTAACTCTGCCTCATAATCTTTCACACTTAGCTTCCCTTGAGTTAGAGAATGCAACTGTCTCTCCAACTGGTGTCTCACTGTAACAGGGAAGTATTTCTTCCTGAAGAGTTCCACGAACTCATCCCAGGTTAGGGTAGTCACATCCTTCATTCTCTCTGTGCCACTCCGCCACAACCGTGCATCCTCCTGAAGCATAAACGATGATATCTTCCTCTTTTCCTGCTCGTCACAAATCACCATCTGGAAGTAGCCCTTCATATTTTCGATCCACTGATCTGCCAACTTGTAGTCTGTGCCTCCCTTAAATGGAACTGCTCCCAAACGAGAAATCTCCCTTGACAATTTCGACAAATGAGCGGGATCAACCACAGGTGGAATTAGCAGCTCAAACTCTGGTGCTTCCACTTCGTCCTCATAGTGATCCACAGGAAGGGCCCTACGCCTACCTCTACCTCTGTCCCTACCTCTGGGTCTTCCTCGACCCCTACCTCTGCCTCCCACAAGATCCATTACCTATGGATAATAGTACAAGTATACTTGGTCAATACATATATAACACTTAAAACATAGCATAAGTCAAATACTAGTCCATATTAACCAAGATACTAACACATCTAAGGTAATTCAAGGAACTATACTTGTTCCAACAAGAACCTAAACGTCAACCCTACCATTCTAAGGACTTAGACCCTAACCAGACTCCGCACTACGACATACCTAATGATTATACCAGTACTGAAGAGCATATGATGGGGATCCACTGCAGACGGGCCATCACTCTGGGAGTACTGATTATCACCAAATATTTACCTTACACTCTGATATCAAACTGTCACGCCCCGAATTTTGAATAATAAATTCGAATCCGAAACATTAATTAAACCACTTAAACTAATAATCTTCCAGAATTTTTTTCATAAACAACCAGACCTTACCCACTCAATAAGACGAAAACCAAATCTTCAAATTACTTATTACATCACACTCTCACAAACTTAAATTGTAAAGCTCAATTAGCATTACAAACCTCACAAAAGCAAATACGATAAATCAAAAACTGCTACACTAAGCAGCTCGACCACCACCCTGATTCTCCTGATTTGCAGGATTATCCGCTACATCGTTTGAATAGTGTACCGAGATTGCAACAACACAAAACTCGGTAAGTTTATGAAAGCCCGTATGAGTAAATTTAAAGATTGCACAAATTAAGTTAATAAGTATAAACACACAAGGTAACTCCAAATTTCTTAAAATATAAGATAATGAACATTCTCAAGACTCTCTTCTAAAACTCATACTTATGAGTTACAAGTAACCTCAATGTTACCCTCATAAGACCACTCACATTGGACAGATAGACTAGAGCTCAAACTGATCGCAACCATCAGCCCAGCGCGAGAGCGTGGTTCACGATTATAATGCTATTAGTAACCACCAGCCCGGTACAAGAGCGTGGTTCACTGATAGTATGTCATGGTCACACTAGTGACCTATTGATCTCCACAGATCAAAACAATTTATTGTTTCTCAAACAATAAAACTCAACTCCTTTCTCAACATATAAATCATGAAAAGTAAACATTTAAACAATAATAGCAACACAAACATGCATATTGTTTTCCCAACACAATTCAACAACAAATATATATATATATATATATATATATATATCATCACATAATTAATATATATACATAGACATTCTCACAGTAATGCCTATTATTATCAATCAATATAATTTACTAAATTCGGTTCTTAAATGAACCATGTGCAATTTACTCACCTCTAGTCCAGCTGCGTCTTCTACCAGTCAAACCACAATAATTCAATAGCTCGTCAACTCAAACCGTTAAGTACCTAATCAAGTACGGTCTTTACTTAGCAACGAAACACGAAATAAATTTAAATGATGACCCAACGGTCGGATTCTAAAATAAAGACGATCCAACGTTCAGATTCTAAAATAAAGACGATCCAACGGTCAGATTGAATTTAAACGATGATCCAACGGTTAGATCCTCACGGATCGCCCTTGGAAACATCCTATCAAAATTATAAGAAAATCGGACGGACGGATCTTCACTAATCACCTCCCGAATCATTGTTTCATAGTTATACGAAGATCCAACGGTCGGATCTTCGCCCATGACCTCACAAAGTCATCAGGACAGTCATACGATCAACATATTAAAATTTGAAGTAAAACCGATGGTCTGATCTCCGTAAATCGTAAACCGAAAATAAAATGTTAAAATCGTAAATAGTAATATCAAAACTTAAATCCACTATTTATCAACGTTTTCTAAAATAACCTTATGATATATCAAAACACTCGTATGGATGAATAGATCATCGTTCAGATAATATAAACTCAAAATATGGTCCGACGCGCTGCCACACACGGCGGTCAACGCAGCAGTCAACGCCGGTCAATCACGTCAAATGAAAAAGTTGTCAACTGCAAACTTCTTCAAAATGAAATTATGAACAACTTTAATACCTGACTTTTTCCGAGTCAAGGTCTAGATCGTTCTAGATCGAACTTTGAAGTTGGGATTAATCTTGGCCCTTTGATCAGTTTTCAGATTGAATCTCAGCCATCGAAAACTTCAAATCTCGATCTTTTTCTCCACATTCAAAATCGTCGTACAAGGAGGATATGAGGATGATCAAGAGGAGGAGTACTATCCAAAACCGGTGAAGATTGGCCCGTGCAACGCCGGCAAGGAGGAGAACCAGACTGGTCGGGTTTGAGGCTCAGAAAGGAGCTTCGATCCAGCTCCTGGGGCGGCGGCACGGCGAGGCACAGGCACCAGGTGGCTCGGGGAGAAGGCGAGGGAGGCCCGGGTCTGGGGGCGGCGGGGCCGGGAGGGGTGCGTTCCGATCGGGTCAGGTAGGACCGAGGGGGCGGGGGGTGGGGGGTGGAGGGCTGCGCACTGGAGGGGGAGAGAGAGGGCTGAGGGACTATTCCGCGAAAATGAAATTTTTTCTTGATATTTATTGAAATATTCAATTTTCAAATATTCATAACGTATTCATACGAACTTCGAATATTGCGTTCCATATATGCACGAGATCGTATCGACGAGCTCTACAAATTTCATGAAGGAAGTTTTTCCAAATTTTGAATGTATAAAAATTCAATTTTCACGACCCCCTAAGTAACGTTAGTTTCGAAAATAAATTTCGTTCGAAACCTCTCTCCTCACATAACGACATACCAAGCAAACCCAAATTTCATAATTCATATTATTGAACAAATATTGAATTACATATATTTATTTAAATGAAAATTTCGGCATCAAGAGCACAGTTCAAATAGTTCTTGCCAGAAATTTCAAGAGGATCAAAATCTAAATTTGTCAGATGCGTCATCTTTCTACAAAGAGAAAAGACGAGATATATCAGAATCCATAAGTATTAGAACTATATGTTCTATGGACAATGATAGAAAATTCATATACGAAATAGAGGTTTCAAAGTGTTTATAAATATGAACAATGGATCCCATAGGAAAAACACGAGAAAAACATTTGTGTGATATTTGTAGAGTCATAGGTTCTAAGACTACTTGGTCAACGTACTCGAGTCTTGACTATTGGAATATGTAGTCCTCAATGTCGCATATGAAATATAAATTTTCAATAATTATACATAAAATATCTGCAAATTATATGATCGCATAAAAACATATGATGTTCATATGTAATAGGAATAAAGATGATAAACATGAAACACATATGTTTGTTATGCGATAATTTAAGATATCTATATTATATATAAAGAAATTCGTTGAGAAAGAGAGAAAAACTCATAGGCAACTATCACCATAGGCTTATGGATCATCATAGAGTTTAAGAAGAAAAAGAAATAAGAGCAAAAATGTGTTGGTAATGTGTTATAAACTAGAAACAAGAGAGATATAATAAAGAAACAGAATATGGAGAAGGTAGAAGTATGTATTATTTATTCTCATTGACCCCTTTATATAGGAGTTGGGTTTACATCTTAAGGACATAAAAGATGAGAATTTATGTGGACAGCCACATATTTATAATATTTACAACACAGGATATCGATATTCTTTTCTCTGAGAGTATATTTTCCTACAATGCCAATAAACACCGAAAAAAAAAGGTTCAAGATGAGCACAAAGGAGCCCCCTTTTCCCAAGAAACAGGTCTTTTCACCCCACAATTGAAGGAGTAGGGGCAAAGGTGAGAAGTCCTAGCTCCATTACTGTCATCATCTTGTGACTCTATAATTCTACAAAACCAAAGAAAAACAAGGTTTAGTTTTTCCTCCAATCAATAAACTGATATCGAGGCAACATCAGATTTTATAATTTTGAATTATGTACTAAGCACATAATATTTTATCCAAAAGTAAAACCACATGTACCTTTACACTTTGTAATAGCTGTTTGGCAGCTTTGTCATTCTTGAAATGGGATCGTACAGGCTGTAAAAAAAAACAAAAAACAAAAACAAAAACAAAACAAAGTTAATCCTAGCAGAAATGAACAAGAAGGCACATGTGCAAATTGCAGATTCCTTAGCAACTAAATACATAGACAAAACAACAGGTCAACTATATATGATAATAGGAAAAGATCTTGATCCTACAAATGAGGGCATAAACTTTTAAACTTTTTTGGGGTAGCGAGCAGGATCATATATCAGATATACAGCTTTGAATAAATTCCAATAATTTCTTGACAATATGGGGAAGGAATACCAACAATAATTGGATTAATTGCCATTGGAAGTTTGGAACCTGAATTCAGGAGAAAGAAAAATTGAACGCACATGACATAAAAATATGAACCTACCTCCAGTATTCTATTCAATGCTTTTGCCAAAGATGGTTTGAGGTCTCCTGGATGGACCTTACCTTTTGCATAAGCAGCACTCAATTCTTCAAACTCTTTGAAAGTCCTGTATTGGAGGAGTAGGATGTGGCACAAACAGAACAATTGTTACCAATGTTACAGGAAAAGTCCACTATGGAAGATAGCTCAAGACAACCACATTAAGTTTAAAAAATTGGCACTCTCAGTAGAATGTGAGGAAAATTGAATGAGGTACGTGAACTTCAACCAGCATAGAACTAATTAGAATAATTGTTACCATTGTTACAAGAAAAGACCATTATGGAAGATAGCACAAGACAACAATGTACTATGTTTAAAAAAGGACTAAATATTGGTTATTACCCTGTGGTTTAGGTCCAAAATCAATTCAGTTTATAAACTTCTAATTTCATCATAAACACCTCTGCACTTTCAATTTTGATCTAATAGGTCCAATTCGTTAATATTTTGTTATGGCTTCAAGTTATAATTGGATTATTTGTTGAAAAACTATTTATTTTTGATAGTATAACTCACTCGTAAATTGATTAGAGGTGGCCTACAGACACCACATCATAAAACATAAGCCATATATGAGTCACGTTAACAAGTTAAATAACTCAATTGTCAGAAAACTAGCAAAATGGACTTATTAGATCAAAATTGAAAGTGCATGAGTGTTTTTGATGAAATTAAAAGTTCAGAGATTGAATTGATTTTGGACCCAAACCATAGGGTAGTAATCTGTATTTAGCCCTTTAAAAAATTGGCACTCTCAGGAGAATGTGAGGAAAATCGAACTAGGTAGGTGAACTTCAACCGGCATAGAACTATTTAGAGTCTGTGACTTACCTATCTCCACCGTTCTTTTCACTGCACTCTACGGTGAACTCATGAAACCAAGGAAATATGAGGTACTGTACGTATTCCAAACAGGGATTGCCTTCGACCTTTTCTGGAGGGCAGTAAGCCTTCTTAATCTTTGTATTCACTTCCGCCTAGGATTCAATTAATCACAAATATAAAAGACTGAATTAAAACCAATCAGTTTCAAGTGACATAAAAGAATAACTACCAAAATTTTAAACATAAATATTTTCCCTTCCATTTCATTGGCAACTAGTAGAGGTTAATTTACTTTATCGTTGCCTGAAAATGCAAGTTTAGTAAACATTAGTACCAACCCACCTCTTCATCTTCCATAAATATGGAGGAGGATAGATCACTTTTTGACATTTTCTCCTGCCCTTGCTGTAAACCAGGTAGCATATCTGCAAATCATCATATGAGCAAAATAAACAAAAATTATGTTACTACTCTCACATATCAGTATAAAAGATTAGCATTGCAATAGCTGTAATAGAATTAGGATGTTACGGTGTGACAAGATAATAGGCTTGTTTTTCTTCTTGACATCATCGCAATACTCTCGTGCGAGCACATTCACTTTACGTTGATCCATACCGAGTTGACAGATGTCAGCCTATTTAAGGAAAAACATCACATATCATCACATGTTAGTTAAATTTCATGAACCATGTTCCTCTTCTTTTTATGTCAAACAAAACATCTATCTGTTATTTGATGAACCGTATTATATGCTAAGACCGGAAAATCAAAGTATCAAATTAAAGGGAACATCAGGAAAATAACAGAATATAATGAATCACATTTAGTCTGCAAGCACCACAAACTAATTCCATCCGGTTGTAGGTGGTGGGGCAATCCAAACCCTAGTGAGGACTAAATAGATGGTAGGACCGCAATACTCAAAGAAATGAGCAATGAACAAGGGAATCTGAATTGTATGGGGACACTCTGTAAGGCACGTATGAGTGGACATGTCGACATATCTCATTAAACTAAGCATCGCCCTTTTAGTTTTATTAACAAAGTTCTCAATAAAACCGAGTTAGCAGACAGGAAGTATGCTGGATTGGTTTCTCAAGATATGTTACCAGGGGTGAACCTAAGACTAGGTAAATCCAACCTTTAAAACTCCGAAAATCATGTAATGGTTTATATTCGAGCCATGTAACAAAAACCAAGCAGTGTTCCTATATAAGTGCTATCGTCAGATGTCAGATCAGAAAAACAAATAACTAGCTAACAGATAAATAAGTACCATGTCAGACAGCCATGTTGGCTTCCTCTAATTGGCTTTATGAGCTTCTTGCCCTTTGCATTTTTTATTGATTAAGCTTTCTATATTCATTTAATTTTTTTTTTTCCAATAAGTGGATCTAACATATGCTTTACTCCCTAAAACTAGCATGGCTTCTTCCGAATCCATGCAACATTCAGAAAATGATAAAGGCAAACCTACGTTCAGTCTCAAACACAAGCCAATGTCAAAAAATATCAAATTCAAAAGTAAAACAGTAAGCACCTGCAGGAAGAAAATATCTGCACATTGCATACACGGGTAGAGGATCTGGGCAGCAGTTAACTCTTCTTGATCTGTACGACCCATAATTTGACTACACCTGAACATTAGAAGCACAAGACATTAATAAAGAAATTCACCAGATCCAATACAACGAGAATCACACACTCTAGGTACCTAATGATCCTCGAAAGCTTGTTTTTCCTGGCAATATCCATTACACGCGGCCAGTACTCATGTGACCTGGCATTGATCTCCTTAGAAGACCACAAAAACTCAACTTTCCCACTGTCCAGATTCATCCCCACAGACCTCCATATCTCAATAAAATACTTCCCCACAGTCTCAATCTTGTTCAAATCACCCCCCATCTTATTGTTTAGCTGCGCAAACCAATCGGCAATCCATATCTTCACTCTGCAGCCTGCGGCAATCATCTTGTTCACATTAATTGTCTTCAAAACTCCCTGCACATCAACAATAAAAACAAACACTTGCCTAATCAAAACACAGCTAGGCCCTTACATTTCGATTCCAATCTCTTTAACAAAACAAACTCTCATTCATGAACTGAAAGGAGCTCCGGAGTTCAATTACCTGAGCAATATGCATTCTACCGGAGGGCTCAAAGCCGTCGTAGCAGATCGGCTCGCCCTTCTTATCCAGTAAATTCTTGAGCTCTTCTTCTTGGATACACTCCTCCGCGATGCTCCTAAGTAGGTTGTACCTCTCATCCAGACTCATTCTTCACCATAATCATCAACACAGTTTCGAAATGAGTTCAAGTGAACTAGTTAACAAGAATGATAGAGAAGATGAAAGAACAAAGAAGAAATCGATGGATACTTACGGCACAGATGGACTGGACGAGCTTGCGGGCTGGTCTTGCGACTCAGAGTCGGTGATCGACATCGATTTGATTTCGTCGGCGGGGACTTGCTCCAGTGCTTCGGTTGCCATTGGAGAGACAGCTGGAACGGTTTGTGTCACCTTTCTAGTTGCGTGAGAATATATGAGGGGTTCTAAGGTTTGTGGAACTTTCTAGTTACTTTAATTGCGTGGTTTCAAAGCCGAAACAAAAATTAATAATGAAATAAATAAATTAATTAAAAAAAAAAAATATATATATATATATATATATGATTTTTCTCAAGTGCGGACGTCCGTACCGATCACATATTTTGATCTTAACTATTCAGTTTTTAGGTCCTAACGTATAGATCATGTCTCCAAAATTTCAGCCGATTTGATGATCGTTAAGGCATCCAAAACTGCAATTTACACGAACGAACCGAATCTGTCGAACCAGAACCGTTTGTGTATATTGGTGTAAATTGCAGTTTTGGATGATTTAACGACCACCAAATTGACTGAAATTTTGCAGAGGTGATCTATACATTAGGATCTAAAAACTGAACGGTTAAGATGTGAAAATGTGATCGAAAAGTAGGGGAAAATGGGAAATCCCTACCGAACCTTCGGTACAGATCATATCCATAGCGAGGCCTCGCTTTGAAATTTCAGAGTGAGGTTAGGGTTTATGATCACTTTTTCAGTCGCATATCCACATCTCGACCGTTCAGTTTTTAGGTACTATTGTATAGATCATCTCTGTAAAATTTCAGCCAAATTGATGATCTTTAAGGTATCTAACTTGCTTAAACCATTGGACGAACTGAATCTATCCTCTTAGAAAAAGCTAACAAGACTACAATATAACTTCAAATAAATCAAAAAATGACAAAACACTGTTTACTCTTTATACTTATAGGGAGTCGACGTTTAAGTCTCTCACTGACGTTTAAGTCCCAAATGACAAGGTCATTGCAGTCAACTTCCCGTCAAAAGCTCCGTTATTTTGTTGACGTGGCATCCCTTTCACATCAAAATATCTATTTTACCCTCACTGTCAAATCTCTCTCTCTCTCTCTCTCTCTCTCTCTCTCTCTCTCTCTCTCTCTCTTGCTCTTTTCTTTTTACCTCTTCTGATTCAATGTCACTCCCAGCTTCTGATTCCAATTCTCCTTCCCTTTCCTGGTCTTGATCCTCATCCATATCCTCAACCCAACCACCTTCCTCCTCAACCTCCTCATTGTCAGTCCAATTCGCTTCAACCTTCCATCAATCACATTGACATACAAACCCATAGTCATCAGACACAACTAGCAGTCAGCAAATCTTTCATTCACGTACCTAACAGTCGAAACCATTCTTGATTCTTCCTACCTCTATTTTCATTGATCCATAACTTCTCAATTAAGCTTTCTTCCTCCTTCCTTGTTCTCCATTCTTCCTCTACGCTATGTATACATTCCCGAGCTCTATCACAGAACTGTTGAACTGGAAAACAAACCCAACTCTGCAAATATGGCAAATGAGATATGGATCGTTCCCTTTTTTTGTCAGGGCCATTTGTTCCCTTCAAAGGGGCTCTGCAAGCACTTGGCCTCTAAAAACTTCAAAATTGTTTTGGTTATCTCTTCCAAAGTCTCCTCCTCCATACCCTCATCTCTTTGTAAATATCCTTTCGTTGAAATCGCTAAGGTTTCTGAAACCCCAACATCTGATTCTTCTCCTCCCATTCCTCGATCAACACCAACATCGCGCTTTCGTTCCAATACTCCTCTCTCTGGTCTTTGCTCCGAACCTGCGACGGCAACGCTAGGGTCAGGGTGTTGTTATGCAGTGACTCTTGCGCCACTCCCGATATCTAAGACGAAACCACCACCGTCATAGTTATCTGACCGTTCATCCTAGGCGACGCCAGTGATCTGCTCCCGCCGACACTGGTGAATGCTTCTCGTCATCCTCTTCCATCTATCTGAAAGAAAAGGCCAAGATCTGAGAACGGAATTGAAAATCGGGTTTATTTCAGAGGGAAGAAGATTGGAACAAAGCTAGAGTTTCGGTGAATTGGCTACTATGTCGACGATGGAGACTAATTCATAGGTGGAGGGGGTCGTAGGTTTAGACGCAGAAGCCGGAGTCGATTGTAGGTGTAGAAGGAGGAGAGAGAACTAGAAGAAGAGATAATAAGAAAAGAGAAAGAGAGAAGAAGAAAAAATTGTCAGTGAGGGTAAAATAGATATTTTGGTGTGAAAATGATGCCACGTCAGCAAAATAACGAAGCTTCCGACAGAAAGTTGACAGCAATGACCAATTAGGTGAAATTGGAGAGTTTATGGAGTTTTTAAGTGAAATTGAAATGTGATGGACTGAAACATCGACTCCCTATACTTATAGGGAGTAAATAGTATTTTGTCCAACAAAAAATTTTATCATCCACTATAAACCAATAACCCAGGCAAACTAACAAGATCACAAATCAAAGTAGAGCAAAGTGCCTTAAAACTAAAAAAATGAACTCATAAGAAAAGTAAAAATAGAACGATCAAGTTTTTTTATTTTATTTTTATTAGTATTAGGGTTTCTAGGTCTAGAAATTGATCCATGCAGTGGGGTTATGGAAAAACGCTTCCTCTCTATGGCCACCAAGAATAGATCGAGATTTAAATTTCAATCAACTTCGGCTGGATTTTAACCCACATGTGGGAATTTTCACATCTGGAAGCTCTTACCAAATCGACCACCTGTAATGATTAAAAATTAAAACTGAAAATCGTTTCAATTTCACTCAAGTTTTAATAAAAATAAATAAATAAAAGAATTCCACACTACTGTCTTCTTCACAGGACTATTATAATGACCATGAGTCCATGAAGAATTAATTTCTAAGAAAAGAATAAATCATTACCGTCATTACATTGAACAACTGAGGTCACATCACGTCCACATTCGCCCGTAGGCCATACCCATCAGGTTACACACTTTTCCCAATTTTAAAAGGGATATCTTCACAAATGATGTATGAACTTTAGGTCATTCTACACTTTGGTGTACCAACTTTCATAACTATCAGAATTGTGTATCAAGTTTGCTCCAATCTTTCATTTTTGTGTACACCGTTAAATTTTCAGTTATCTTTACAAAAAAAAAAAATTATGTTATCTCTTTAGCTTTGTCAGTTTTTTATTTTTTTTTGTAAAGATAACGGAAAATTTAACGGCGTACACCAAAATGAAAGATTTGAGCAAACTTGATACACCGTTCTGATAATTATGAAAGTTAGTACACCAAAGTGTAGAATGACCTGAAATTCATACACTATCTGTGATGTTTTCTCATTTTAAAAGCAATCAATGAGAGTCCACACTATATTAGTTGGCCGGGCCGCCAGGAGGCCTAAATTTGGAATCATTGAATTCAAAATCAAAATCCGGAAGCTAACAACAAAGACAAAAATAACAAGGCGGGAACTACACTCCGAAACCAGAGGAGGCACCAAACTGCAAATACCCAAAACTCCAGGCCCTTAACCGGAAAAAAAAAAAAAAAAAGAACAATAATCGCTCCCCTAAATTTCCCAACTAACAACATCACATCTTTCCTTTCACTCCCCCTATTTTCGAAATCCTCACAGATGATGGGAGGGTTTATATTTCAGGTGGATTGATCTCTGCAGTTTTGTTGGTGAAGCAAAAGATGACAGTATTATGAGTAGAGAGATTAGAAGCAAGGACTTAAGAGACATTGTGGAAGTGAATTAGAGATGTTGGCTGCGACCTAGTTTGGGTTAGCAAACAATCTCTTTTGATACGCGCTCAAACGCTGTGGACAAGGAGAGCACCAACCTCATCACAAGGTTCTTTTCTATGCCTTACGGATAAAGACTTTTGGTGTGATCTCTTGCGTCACCGAATCGATACTTAGCCTTGTAAGCTAAACAAAGCAATCACCGGGAAGTAGGAGAAAACATGGGTCTTGCTAAAGTGTGACTTTAACTTCACCGGATTGCTAGAGCATGATCCTGGCTTTGCTGGTTTCAACTGACGTTGATGGTAGGTTGCTCCAGAGAGACTTCGGATAATCTGAGAGATTAGTTGATTGAGAGGTTGCTCTATATATAGGCTATTCACTGCAGATTCACCTTTCTAATAGGAGTGAAATTCCTTCAAAGAATATACTATATTTTAGGCCACAATTATTGGCCTTGAATCGAATCAAAACCCTTATTAATTAGTCTTGATAACATGCAGTAATCTCTAATTGCGTAGCAATCTTCTAGGCAATCTGAATCTGTATCAAGATATTTGCCTCTTGGACGTAGCTATCTTCTAGACTATGCACGTATTGCATATATATCCTCCGCTGAATGCAATCAAGTATAATTATATCCTTTCTATCTTGCTCCACGTCCAGCAATCTTTAACCCTGATTACTTGCATGTGCATGTGTATTGTTACTGAAGGATGATAGCCTCCCACCGTGAGCAATGATATACATCCTTGTTAATTGCAATCAAGGATGGTTGATTCCTACCCAAACTGTTCCATGTCCACCTTAATTGCAATATGTGAGGAACATGCAAGTAGCCCACGTCATCTGAGCCAATGGGTGCAGCTTGTATTATCAATATCTTCCCATCTTGTGCAGTCTTGGTAATCAAGTAAACCATTATTAATTAGTAAATCTTTGATAATTACTAGTAAATCAAGATTTGCCTTAAGATTGCTTGATCTCTAAGTTGACTTTATTCACTTCTAAATAATATATTCCAAACTTGTCGAAAATATATAGTTTGGGCCACATATATTAGCCCAGTTTCCTCGAGTCCAGCCTTGTCAAGAAAAAAAATGTTAATTTTGGGTTCAAACAAGAGAATGAGCTCCTTTAAAAAAAAAAAAAAAAAAAAAAAAGAGAATGAGCTAGTAATCCAAGCTTTCGATATGGTTGAAGATTGTGAAGCAAAGCACATGTATATATACTACTAAGTACAAGAAAACACGTTGGCTCGTATGAGTTTCAACATAGACCAACAGTTCAGCTTTCAGAAGAAAACGAGTTGCTAACTATGAACATAATTACTAATAGCTAGATTGTTTCTACATTCACATAAAGATACGTGAAGCAGAACATTTTCTGTTATTAGTAATTTGTTGGGAAAATGCGGCTTAGATTAGAGCCATTTGGAATCCCACATCAAAAAGGTGAAGAGTCATCCTTGGGTTATAAGGAATGGTACTACACACACTAATGTCGAGGCATTTTGTATTAAAACCCCATACTCATTCTGCACCGGGTGGCTAAAGTGGGGGTAAGTATCGGCGTTATTGGATCCATATGTGTCAGACTCATTTGCCGATTCCGCACAACAAGTGGTATTAGAGCCCAGGTTACGCTTGGGACTTGGTGTCTCATATAGTCGAGTTGCAATTTGGAGGGAGCTCTCGTTTGGATTGGGATCACAAGATATGGAATTGGATGCTTGTGGTCAAGGTGGAGCTATTGAAATTCGGATCATGAGACAATTAGAGATGACTCAAATCACGTCAAGGTGAAGATTGTTGGAAAAGTGTAGATTAGATTAGAGCTATTTGGAATACCACATCAAAAGGGTGAAGAGTCATCCTTGGGTTATAAGGAATGATACCACACACACTAATGCCGAGGCCTTTTATATTAAAATCTCATACCCGTTCTGCACTGAGTGGCTAAAGTGGGGAGAGTACCGGCGTTATTGGATCCGTGTGTTTGTGGCTCATTTACCACTTCCGCACAACATAATTAATATCCCCAAATTTAAGAAGAAAACGAGTTGCTATGAATATAATTAGTATCAGAGTCTTTCTACACTCACATAATGATACATGTAATACATTACATTTCCTATTACTAGTAATATTCCCAGGTGATATTCCTAAAGAAACTTCTATTTCGTGGTAGCTAGGCTTCTATAGAGCTAGGTAATTTCATATCTGTAAGTTTTTTCCATTGACCTAGAGCAAGGAAGTTGCACGGCAGGTTCCTCACCCCAAACCCAATCATAAATGCCATTTTTGTTTCTTCGTAAGGAGCATGAGAACTAGTCATGATTTACTCACTCCCATTAGAATGAAACTTGGTTAGCTAGGATAAATTGATCATGGCCACTACTATAAAAATTGAATCAAACCGTCGTATATCGAGGCGCCGTCTGATGAAGGTCGATTGTAAGGAACCGTCGTGTGAAGGACTCGATATGCTACCAGCAGTCTGTCGACAACATTAGTTGTTGTGCGTCTATTATTCAGACAACGGGCAACTTTAGAAACCGTATTTTATAACCGTTGTGTGACTTTTATTCAGACGATAATTTTTCAAAATATCCGTAATCTGTTTTAAATTCAGATGACAGTTTTTATTTTGATTTATTCTAGAGTCATTGTGAATATTATGCACATACGACAGTTTTTTTATGGTTATTGTTGTCCTAATAGAATAATTCAATGCATTGTATATACTGGAACAGAAATAAAAAAATGATCAAATTAATAGTAGCTGAAGAATATATAGAAGAAATTGTTATAATCCACATCATGCACCCACATCATGCACCAAAATAGATTGTGCAAAGGTAATCTTTCATCCACAAAAGGAGTACATCTAATACTATGTACTCTCCTAGCAATATACATCCAAAAATTTACTTAAGGAGTCTAGCTTTGCTGCTCTCATGGCCTCATTGTAGTCTAGCTTGGGAAGCTTTTGTAGGAGCTTTTTGCTCTCTTTCGGTAGTTCCAGCTGCATATGGATCAATAGTTCATTGAGGGGGTACACATGCCAGACCAAAAACTGGACCACTATGGGCAGAACACTAGTTACATCTGCAACTCAATTATACCCTTTCTCACCAGTCAATGCTAGGATCATGTACCTGAGATTAGAAAAAAGGAAACAACAGACTTATTCATATATGTGGTCAATGAAATGTATTACAACCTGCAGAACAGAGAACAATACTAAAAAGTTCAAACAGTACTCATGTATTCTTTTAGCATCACATGTTTTGTTGTCATGGTGACCAAAGTGCCTCAGCATCAAACAAGTTATTTGTCATGAAAATAGAATGTAGATGATATATTTGCACTTCATCAGAAGTACCAAGTTCAATATATATTATGAATCCAGGAGATCACTGGCTTGCATAGTCACTTGAGGGATTTTAATAAACTTTGGAAGGAGCCCAAGAATCATAGGCATAACAAAAAAGGAAAAAAAATGTAAATTCCTAATCAGATGAGATGAAAGTATGCATACGTACGTCGGTATCCCCATTATATCCTTTATATCCTTTAAAGCACGTGCTCCAAGTTGCAGACCTATATACTGCATAGCCATACCAGAAGCTATACCAGACCCCAGCCCAATAACTATACCACTTTTAATGTAGGAATCCACCTAGAATGTCAAATATGAATCTTCCTTCAATCAGTTCCTACATATAGCAAGCATACAAATATCATCAAAGCAAGACATAAATAGATAAATATAACTACTGCCAGCTCTATAATTTCAATCTTCATGCTCCTTCCTAGCTAATCTAGTGAGCTATAGTTCAACTACTCTAGCCAAAATGATAAGACCTCCAAATTCCACTAGAAGCCATACGTACTATGGTCCCATCATATGTGTTCTATTTCACAACCATAAAATGTGAGAATGCAAAAATATATGTTATGGCTAGACTCATAAAATGTACTCGTAAAAATCAGCATATCTTCAGATCAAAGAAATCAAATATAGCAGTTAGAAACTGTACTGGCTCCAAGGTATTAGTTTAGTAGTGCCAAGTCAGTTGCCTAGTGCCTTTTGGACATGGGGAACATAGATGGATGACATATGCAAATAAATAAAGAACGCACAAGAGGTCAAAAAAAGGTTATTTTCTAAACATATGCAAATAAATACCAAAGGAAAGCAAAGCTGCTTGGTGATTATAGGAACTGTAAAGCATAGTTCAAACCGCCCCCTAAAAAAAAAAATTCTTTAGTCCACGATCCACAAATTTGAAGTGTAGAAAAGAACTTCATCCCGTGTATCTCTCGATTTTGACCAGATTCCTTAAAAGCATTTGAAATTCAGTTATGGGATCCGATACGCAAGAACACAGTTTTTTTAATGGGAAGACCTTACAAGCATGTGAGTTTCATTTCAAAATTCTTGAGGCATATTTTCCTCGTCAATAGTAATACAAAAAATTTAAGACATAAACAGAGTTAATTTCTCAAGTTCATTAAAGTACCTACCAAGAAGTGAACAATCCAAATTCCAGCAAATTCAAAATTTTACCATGATGATGATGAGTAATGCTATAAGAATACGTGCGTTCAGCTATTTCAGTGTAAAAATTAGCCTCCCTGGCAACACGTCCTGCGCAATTAACCCGGTTCCAAATGTTACCATACAAAAGTAGGATGAAGAATATATATGGCCAAATTTTGCATGGAAATGTAAGAAACAGCTAGTGCATCCTAACCTGCTCCACTAACACCAGATTTTGAGTCGATAATAGTGTTTTTAGATTGAATGAGATTAGCCTGCAAAGAAAGTCCATTAAGAAAACCAGGATGTTATGATTGACTAATATGGGTAATCAAAACAAGCTCTATGTGCCTAACCATACCATTCTTCATACTCAGATATATCATTTGTATTCTACTTATAACTTAAAAGATGGTTTTTTAAACTTTATAACTCACTGGACTACCTAAAAAGTAGTCTTGCTGTTCACTTTTCACATTACTTAAAAGAAAAGCTCGCTCGAATAAGAATCCTAGTCTTTAACCAGAGCCATGCAAAAGCTACCAATGACAATGAATATGTACCCTAAATGGATGATTCAACGACAAAGTAAGAAGATAATGAAAACAATTTGAACCTAGACCAAACGCAAGAAAAAAGTTCGACCCGTCTGCTTGAGAGTTTCAGTCATGGTCCTCAGAGGTTGCACCTAGAATCCTAACGACTTGAGTATTGAGGTCCGCCTCTACACTTTAAACCCCTAAAGGAAAACCCCGGCCATTAAGCATAAGATAATTGCTATTGATGAGAGGCAAAACAGCATAAAATTCTAGTATAATCTAGTAGCTCAAAGGTCTCACCATCAACAACTTGTAGCATTTTCTTGATAGCCTTAACACAAACCCTCACATTTCATATCTACCATGTACTCTGTCTGTTACGAACCAAAACCAACAGTTCAAATTTTTAGCAAGATCAACAGACCCTTAATTTTCATATCTAAAAAATGCTAGCATAGATAACTGTTTCCTCTAAAATAAACATCAAATCTACTCCAGCCCAGAAAACTCATATCCCAATCAAAATTTCTCAATAGAAACAGATGCAATCGATATAGTTAAACCAAAAGAAAGTAAATTCTTGAAGGTTGGAAGTTACCAATAGCTCTGGCAATACAGCATCATTCTGCAGTTGAAAAACAATAAAATTTGTAGAATCAGTAAAGAAAAGTTAAGTACTTGAAGATTTACAATAGAAACCATCAATGAAATTTAAGTAAATCGACGAATCAGATTAAAACCATCAACGAATGAATAGAAAACAAAGAAGGGTGTGGAATTGCAGTAAGACCTGAAAGGAGGGCTTCCGTTCCGATGTGGGAGCTTTCATGTGGAGAGCTGAGGGAGAGTGGGTAAGGCTTGTAGTGAGGAACAGAAGATTTGGGTTTGGGGAGGAGGAGATAAAGGAAAGCTTTGGAGTTCAGGGAATCGAAAAGATTGAGAGGAAGAAAAGGCATTGGCCGGTAATAGATCGAGAGGCAGCTATGGAACTAGCCAGACCTTAGAAATGCCATTTTAGCTTGTTTTGTATTTGGTTTTCGAAACTAGAAATATCGAAATAGTGACCGTATAGGCTTTGTTTTTGATTCTGGGGAGACGCTGTCAAGAGACTGAGGAGCATTGGGTTTTGGTTTTGGGTTTGTGTCGAGAGAGAGTGAGGAGCTTTGAGTTTTTTGTTATTTTTTTGCCCGAGTGTTAGGGTTTCAAGCCGGGCCTATATCAATTTGTACAAGCCCCATCAATCTGGACAAGGTCTCACACAATATAATTTTATAAAAATGTAGCCTGAATGCAGTCATTTTAAATTAGGGGTTTGTCTCCTATCAATTTGATTTTCCTCTTTAAGGAGTTGGAGAAAGATAATGGTGGGAAATCTCCCTCCTTCTTGTCAAGCATATTGATCATACCACAATTTTTTTATTTTTCGTCGTATGATCAATACATATTTGGGGAAAATTTGGGGTCTGAGATGGGCTTTGGCACGACAGAGATGGTGGGAAATTTGCCGCTTAATTTTTTTAGGGTCATACAACAGTTTTATCCTTAAACGTCTTATGAACTAGTTCATAATTCCATATCAGACGATAGATTTTATAAAAACGATGTACAAAAATATAAAAATCAATCAGACGACGAAAAACTATGATGCGTCGTCTGAGAGGTGTCGTCTGATTCAATTTTTGTAGTAGTGCCTCCTTCTATGAGTTTATTGATACGTGTATCTCTCTCTCTCTCTCTCTCTCTCTCTCTCTCTCTCTCTCTCTCTCTCTCTCTCTCTCTCTCTCTCTCTCTCTTATTTGGGTTATTAAGATAACTTACAGTTTGCATTGCTATTGCACCTCAAGTCGTAATTAATCTCGCGCATCCTAATTATGGTTGTTGATTATGAAGTACAAGTGTGAATCCAAAATAATAAATACATATACTAACAAAAAAGTCATGATTTTCACACTACGTACCGTTTGTCTGCGCTCTTCTAGTGAGTTTCATTGATTGAGTTTACTATCTTTTTTTATCCTTTCCATTTCTTAATTTACCTTTGACCTTTAATTTTATAATATTTTGCCAAAATTCTCACAGTTCAAGCAATTCCTCTTAGAGTGAAGAAAGACATCTTTAGTACGCATCACTTCCGGTATATCTTAGTTGATGTAGGACAAGATTTTAACCAATTTCAACAAAAAATCTCGAAAAAAAAAAAAAACGTCTTCACATTAAGAAGAATATTTTGAATATTGACAATTGGTATTCGAATAGGCTTCTTAATGATAAAATTAATTGTAAATTACTCCTTTGGATATATCCAGATTCTTGTGCAAAATCATGATTGAGATTCCAAGCGTAATATTCTTTAGTGTTTAGGATTCTATTTTCAATTTTTATTTAATCAGGTTTAATAAGGTTTCCTAGTTTTAGTCTACAATAAATTGTTCTTAATGTTTTTTTTTTGAATAAAGGGTAGTGCGGCTGCCCTCAAGCCTTTTGGGGGAGAAAGAGAGAAAGAGAAGAAAAAAACGCGGGGGGAGGGGGGGGGGAAGGGGAGAGAGAAAGAAAAAGTTATCCGGCCACTGTAGAAATTCCAATTTATACTATCTACCATGAACAGTAACTTCCATCCTTCGCTTATAACTTTCGTAAACGAACTCTAATTTTTATGTATCACATATGCACGCGCTCGGTCTAAAATCCTCTACAACTTTCATGAAATAATTTTCTTAAATTTTGACCCGAACAAAAAGTCAACTTTTAGGGCAACTAAAAGTATCGAAACAATGTAAAAAGTGAAAGTAGTTGTCTTTTACCGTCCAAATGACTAGTAAACGGGTCAATTGAGATGCAGAACGTTACAATCTCCCCTCCTTATAAAAATTTGGTCCTCAAAATTTACATGAATGATAAAGACTTAACCAACTCTATTGGGCAGGAGTCCCCCGGTGAAACAATATAAGAAAAATAACATAAGGAAAAGAATATCGTACCGTCGGGAGTATCTGGAGGAACGCAATCCTCCTGTTGAAACATAGCATGGAGTCTCGTCTGAGTCACTAGACGTCCACGATCACCACTACTTCGTAGAGTGCCGCCCCTAGAAGGACTAGTGTGAGTGTCGCTGGATGAACCTCCTGATGCGTGACTAGAACTCGGACTGCCGTTTGGAGTAATACCCTGAGTCAACATAAGGCAATCCTTCCTATAATGATCCTACTGCCCACATTGATAGCAATTCACATCCCTGACATGACACCGGGGGCGATCTCTCCAAGTATGAAATCTCTTCGAGGTACCACTACGCTGACTAGTGCCATCACTGAACTGCCACTCCCCTGACTGACTACCTCCCATGTGAAGTCCTTGAAAGTGTGGTAGGGCAGTAGAATCTGAACGGACATGTCTCCTAGCCCTTGAAGATCTTGATCTAGAAGTGGAAGCAACCCTCTTTGACGAACCCTAGCTAAGGCCGCTAGAATCCCTAGGGTGAAAGTCAGAGGATGACGATGACGATGACTCGATGTCCATGGCAAAGGAGACTGCCTCTCTAAAACTCTGGTCGTATGGTGTGCTTAACATAGCTTTGTATTGGCTTCCAAGTCCGATGACAAATTTGTGAATCTTATTTTGCTCACTATGTATCAATTCTGGTACATGGTGAGCCAATCAAGTAAACTCCTGCTCAAACTCCAAGACTGTCTGATCTCTCCTCTTCTCTAAATTCATGAACTGATCATGCATCCTATTAAGGTGGCCATGAAAACGAGCCTTAAATTGATCCCATGTGAGATGGTTGGCATCTCCAACCTCTACGGTAACACCGCACCACCAGTGCCAAGCTGAGTCTTCTCAAAACTGTACAGCCAAACCTACCTTCTTATTCTCGAGGAGGTCCATCTAAGTGAAAACTCTTTCAATCCTATCATTCCATTGCTGAGCATCCACAGGTGTGGTAGCAGAAGAAAAGGTCTCAGCCCCGTGTCTCCTAGCACTCTCCATAGTATAGTCACTATGTGAACCGGGGAGTGCGGTAACAAACTGCCAAAAGATCTATCCGAACACATCCGCAAAACCCAGCGGTGCATCTCCCCCATCACCAACAAGAGGGGTTTCCCCAGGTCTTCGGTATCTAGGAGGCATAGCACCTCAAGAAGAGAAGGATAGCAAAGTTGAAGGATTAGGACATTAACCTATCTACTTTACATACATAATGAACACACTAGCACTGAAGAGTATATGATGGGGATCTGTTACGGTCGGGCCATCACTCGAGAGGTACTAGGTGTCACTAAGCATATAAAGTAGTAGGGAAGAAAGAGGTTTATAGAACCTAACAACCTAATGCTCTGATACCAAGTTGATAGAACTCGCCTCGAATATCACCCTGAAATCCGAGGTGACCTTGTGGAGCCCACCTTAGGAATAACTCTACTGAAAATTTGGTAGAGTCACCCCTAAAATGGACTATCCAAAACATGTAGAAACACATTTACACTTCTAAACTACCTTCCAAAAACTCCTGGAGCCACCCTACTCCCAAAATTGAACAACTCCACAATCTAGAGTATCATAAGTATCTAAGTAACTCAAATTACAAACAACTCAAAGCTTACAATATTAATACAAAAGTCTCATGGTTATCAGAGCAATTTAAAGCCAAAAAACAAAGTTATACAAAGTAGGCTAGCAAGTAACCTACGAAGGATAAATGGCAGCAGTGGTGCTAAGCCTCAACTCCTAAAGTCGAACAGCTACACTGCGAACTGAGCATTTGAAACTGAATGGTCTAGGGGAAAGTACATAAATACGTTAGTGTGAGTGGACAAAAATAAGTAATTGTAAAGAAAATGGACTTTATGCGTTCCCACATTTATTCCTTTAAAAACTTGATGCATGCAACAATGGTAAAACATTTATCTTTAAAAAAAGAGGACCTCGTAAAGACAAGTCAGCCCCGCTGATTAAAGGAAATCGGACTAGCCCCGCTAGTCAAAATAATATAATAAGTAGGGAAAGATGATAGTCATATGAGTGAGCCTCCCAGGTTCGGGTGATAGCCTCCCAGGCTAAAGTACTCTCATACACCCGTATATACCCTTACGCCACTATGTGTGGCGATTAGCATATTGGGCTTCAGTATTACTGTCACAAAGGTAGTAACTAGCGCCACAAAGGCGGACGGGCTTCTGCGATCCCATCACATCGTCACAAAGGCGGACTCAATACTAGCATGACAAATAATCTCCCAAAGTATGGCAAAAGTAATCATATTTGAAAATCTAGTAAATCCATAAATACATAAGGCTTCCCCATCTCTCACAAATAAATTTTCAACGACGTGTCCCACACGCCAAGATAATTTCAAGTTCAAAAATAAAATAGGCGAGATTAGATAAAATCATAAATCTCAATCCGAAATCATTACTAAGGCATTCCCAATGCCAAAACCAAAAGTCGATAAATAAACAAGAAAAATAATTCCATCGAAATCCATTTTGAAAAATCTTTCAGAAATCTCAAAATAGACGAATGAAAATACAATATGCAATTCCAGAAATCACCTCAGAAAATAATTCGTCAAAAAAATCAACATAAATCATAATCCCGGTAAATCGAAAACAAATTCCGAACACAAATCATAAATCCAAACCCGAGCATAATAAATTCATATCCGAAATTCATAACCGAGATAAATCATAATCACTCTGAAAATCATCATTGAAAGCAATTCCACGAGATAAATCGAAGTCAAATTCCAAAAATAAATCATATGCTTGAAAAGTAATATGATAATTAAATAAATCATTAATTAGAGAAATAAATACATGTATCATTATTTAAAACAAAAGTCCACTCACATTATACGACTAACGTGGTACCCATGCGTAAGGATCCTCGTCAAGTGACGGGTCGGTATCTCGTTTTGTACATAATTATATTTCCTAAACAACAACTTGACAGATAACCACGATTCTAAAATGAAGCCCGAAAACCCTCGTAAACCAACATCTCCATTTCTTTCTGGATTCAAGCAAAACATCACCACTAATATCAATCGGTCGACTAAAGTATTCCATAGCAGAAATAAGGGAAATCTGAAGGTCGGATTCCCATAAATCAACCTCTGAAACTCCAAACGTCAGAAATTCACAATTGATATCAAACTTCCCTAAAATTCACCAAAATCACATAATCAACCTCTACAAAAATTATAAGATTTAATTAGCAAAACAAATGGAAATTAAAAAGCCGCCCTATGCGCCGCTGCTGCCCATAATGGCGTCGTCGCCGCCACCACCACTGGCTCCAATGGCCACCAAATTTTGGCAATACTTCATCTCAACCATATGAACAACTTTCTCAACTACATCAAATTCAGAAATGACTAGAAGTACCTCAACAATTAAGGAGAAGTTTGAACCCAAATCATGAATAGTAACTCATAGCTTCCAGCTGACAGTTCTTCCTCCACGTTTCAATTCTCGGCAAAAGCTTTGGGGAGGAGGGTCTACATCTCAAACTGCTTCTGATCAGCCAAGTTTGGCCAGTTTTGGTGGCCTGAAATTGGAGAATGAGGCGTTGATTCAAAAGGGGCCATGGAGTTCTCGGCCTTAGGAATTCGTTTTCCGGCCAAGATGTCGTGATCTACCACCGTGGGGAGGTTGGGTACGGGAAGATGAGTCGAACGGTGCCGGCCACACGCTCCTAGGTGGCAGGAGGAGGAAGTTGCAGAGGTGAGGTCGAAGAAAGAGAATGACGCAGAAGGGGAGAGAGAAAGAGAGAGAGAACGCGGGGGGAAGGAGAGAGAGAAAGAAAAAGTTACCCAGCCACTATAGAAATTCAAATTTATACTATTTACCATGAACAGTAACTTCCATTTTTCGCATACGAACTCCGATTTAACATATGCACGTGCTCGGTTTAATATCCTCTACAACTTTCATGAAGGAAATTTTCCCGAACAAAAAGTATTGAAACAAAGTAAAAAGTGAAAGTAGTTGTCGTTTACCATCCAAATGACTAGTAAATAGGTAAATTGAGATACAGGACGTTACAGTTCATTTATGAACGGATTCACTTATTTTTTGGAATTATGTGATTAATTGTAAATTGTTTTCAGAAATGAATATTTGTTTTTAATGATATAAACTCAATCGACTACGGTTCATACGACTGCGATTCACAGATATAGAAAATGGATTTTAAGTATAAAAATGAGTTTCTCGATGTTTTTGTGATTGTGAACTATAGTTGGTATTAGTGGCATTCATGTGTGGATGACCACGTGTGTGTATATATATATATATATATATATATATATATATTTACGTGAAATATATATGTTGATGGTGTGGCATTGTGATATGAGTGAATTATGATTTATTCAGAATATCATTTAGAACTGTTACTTATTGTGTTGAATGGATAATCGACTTCGATAATGTTTTGAGTCACATGGGACTTTAAATATTTTCGGATCTATGGATCCAGGTCACAAGTAGTGACAGAGGCAATTATTATCGTAGGTTTGAACCTCGGCCGAAATAACAGACTACGATTTAGTTAGAGCTCTAGTTTGTCTGCCATAGTATGACATGAGGGTAACACGTGGTTACTTGGGGACTCATGAATAGGCATTTTTAAAAGAGAGTTTCAAGTGGTTTGTTTCTTTTATTGTCCAAGAGGGACTTGATTTTCATATTATGGGTGAGTGGAAATAATATGATTTTTATCACTTTAGTGATGTATGTTACTTTAAGGGGTAAAGATGTCGAGTTTTGAAAACGAGTCATGTTGTGAGATCATTTATTTGGAGTTGATGGGTGATCAATGACTTTAGTGTGAGTTGTTTGACTTCTTTATCTATTTTCCATTTCATTCTAATTGTTTGATTTTAAATGTAATCTTCTGAACTAAATTATATGCAAGAATTACTATAGTTTTGGTTTATATACTATTGGTGATTTCCTGAACTAAATTTCTATGCAAAGATTACCTGTTTTCATTTAGAATGATTTGATTTGTCACGGTTGTGACATGTATGTACCTAAAAAGAAAAAGAAAAGGAATTGTTGTTGGAATTAATCATTGTGCCGATTTATTGTTCTTGAGTCGGAAAGGTGTTTTCGGGGTCATTTAGGTTTACTCACACGAGCTTGCAAAAGCTTACTGGGTTTGTTTTTTCAACCCGGTGCACTATTCCATGGTGTAGGGTTTATTATGCAGGTTGGAGAAACAGTCATCGAAGCTTAGGGTTGGTTACTGTTGTATCTTGGACGTTGAAGTGTACGTTAGTCTTATTCTTCCGCTGTGTAATGAGTGTATTTACTTATTGAATTGTCGTTCAGTTTGATTTGTAAACTCTTTGTACATTAATATGTGACTCTAAAGAACGAGTCTATATTTGATGTTGGTGAGCACGGTTTGTTTTATCTCTTAATTTAAATGAAGAATTTTCTAAGTGTTTTCTTGTACTTGTCAAGTTATCACTTTTCGGATTCAAATATCTTTATTCGAAATTCTAGAAATGACAACATGAATAATAAGTAGGCAACCAAGTTGGTTGAAACATTCAAAGAGGTTATAAAACCATCATTGAAAGAAGTTATAAAAACATCAAATATATCATAGATACATCATCATTAGTGTCTTAGTTTGCATAAAAACCACTCTAACTCATTTTGTTACCGATTATAATTGACCATGACTATATGGATCATGAAGGTAATGACATATATTGAAGAACAACAAAGGTCAAAAAAATTAAGCTATTCAATCTTCTAGCGATATACCAACTTCTTTGATATGAGAGAAAATAAAGGAAATTAGATTACCATAATGATGTGCCGGAAGTAAATTCCACAATAAATCAAACATTAATATTAAAAGAATGTTCCAATATGGTACAAATTCATTTACATTTTATTTGAGGTTACCAAGTCTATGGACATCCTTATTGTTCCCTTTTTTTTAGCTTAGGATGGTCCCATGGATTACGAATAAATTGGAGTTTGAACTTGATCAGATTTGGATCAAACTCTGGTAGTGTCAGGCTATTTGGTTATTTGACGTACATTGTTAAGGTAGCTTTACTTAGGGTTTCTAGGTTTGCTAGGGTTTCTAAGCAGTTTCTTTATTTTGACGGGTGGGTAATCATGTATTTTTGCCTCTTTCTACCAATTTAATAGATTAATGAAAAAAAAGATTAATGAAAAGAAAAAAAAGTAAAATCGAATTATTCTTTTATCCATAAATTAAGTTTTTTTATTTTTAACCGAAGGATTTATAAATTTTCATATATGCCATTTATGGGTCTTAGGTATAAAATAGTACAAAAGAGACTACACCATTTGATACATTTTGAGCATCGAGTTGTCTGTGCAAAACAAAAAACACTTTGCCCTGTAGACAATCTATTCTACCTAATTACATACGCTGAGTACACTATTGTGGTACTCTAGAATCAATTACTTTTACAAAGGCTCATAGAAGAGCCTCTGCTGAGCTAGACAAGTAACAAAACAGGCCGAAGCTCACTACCTCCTTTAGAAAAAAGAAAATTATTGTAAAACAATTAAGGATAAAGAAACCCAACAACAGCCGAATTGACATCAAATTCAAGAAGAAACACCACTACAATTTCTTGAATTTGATGTCAATTGGGCTATTATTGGGTTTCTTTAGACTTGGTTGTTTTACAATAATTCTCTTTTGTGCTGCTGTAACCTCCCCCTTGCTCTCCATAAGGTGAAATTCAATTTTGTTCACATAACCCTGCAAACCAGCACATAAATCTCTCTAGCAGATACACAAGCAAATCGACAATCAGCAGGCTATTCAGGTCTGAATGTGTTGAAAGACATTGTTAAAATTATTACCAAAAAGTCCTAAATTATTCCCATGAGCCCTAAAAGTAATAGTTTGTCAATGCGTTCCTCTACTTTGTCAAATATATAAGCTCTCCATCATATTTCATGTTCATCACAATTCCAAGAAATTTCCTTAGACCTGCGGGGAAGGAACAATATAGGAGCAAGTATTCAAATAACTTACTAATAAAATAAACTACAGAAAGCATGTCAGTGTTATGATCCCCCGGATTGTAGCCATGAAACGACAAAATGAAAGGAACTAAGAGAAAGCTAAAGGAAATAAGAGAAAACTAAACTTCAATGTTATTCAATGATGGTCTTGCAATACATCTGAGTTGCTATTTATCATGGTCATAATGTCTAATAAGTCCAGAACACAATAATGGCCCATAAAACATGTAAGGGTCTAGCCCATAAGACAAACGGATCCTAACAATCCCCCCCTATTAGATGAAGGCATGTCCTCATTCCAAGATTCTCGAGTGAGTTTCCTTCACAAAAATCAACTATGCAGAACATCTTGAAAATCATCGTATTGTCAGAAGCAACCCCAAGGATGTTATACCAGCAGCACCCATAAATGAAGAGATGATAAACAAACTCGAAGTAGAAGATGAACAATATGTGATAGCCCAATGCAGAAAGTAAGAGAATAAGTCATCTTTCTCTTCAAGGTTGGTCATCTGCGTGGCCTTGAGCACATAAGCTTTGTCCCCCAAGTGATGAGATAGTTTTACTATATCCACATTAATTCACAACTCTAGTGAACTGAGCCCCTTCTCCTGGCTTATCATCGTAGCAATTCTTGACAGACTTAACAACTAACCATTCACATTCTTCAAGTACAATGTGGCTAAGCAACTCTATGGCAATTGAGAGGTTTCCAAGTGAGGCTGAATACTTACTTGAGATTGGTGAGTGAGCCTTGAGCTTTGCTAGCCAAGTAACTAAGGGATTTGAGTTACGATTAGTTAATAAACAGGGAACCAGGTGAAGCCAAGCAGCAGCACTTGTTTTCAATATTCCAACAATAGTGGCATCATGGAATAAGTGGTCAAGATTATTATCTGAATAAGTAGAGAAATCATTGACCTGAAAAATGACATTGAGAAGCAAAGGCTGTTCATTTGCTTCTGATACCAGGTCTACATTTTCAATTGGAATGATTGCAATTGCAGCACATTTTTCATTGGTCTCTTGCACAAATCCTTTTATCTCTCCATTACCATAATTACTCGATGGTGTACTTGCATTAGCTTGATTGAGCTGAGAGAAAAATTCAATGACCTTGGCATGTAGCATGTGACCTTGAGTGGTAGCTCCCGAAGCAACCAGATCCTTAGAATCCACTACTTGGTTCAATTCTTTCAGAGTTGCAGCTTGCAAAAATTAATCAACTCCCACTATAGTATTTGCTGCAATCTGGAGTTTGTACCAATCCCATCTATGCACATTCACTACACCTCCTTTCTCAAGAAAAATTGATTCATGTTCTGTCATTGGTGAATCAACAAGGCACACCTGCCATATTACACAAACATGATCATCAAAATCTCATACAATAGTAGGAATAAGGATGCACTGTCCTACATGTATATCAACTCATCTAATGATCTTGTACAGTTTAAGAAATACATTCAACTAATAGGTGTTAGAAAACTAGTTGAATGAGGCATTGCACAGAAGTTATGTATACTGCGTATATGTATAAGTAAATTTATTTGTTAAAGTTTATATATTAGATGAGATTAAATACCTATCTAATCTGTTTGAATATATTATATAAATTCAAATGATCACAATTGGAAAAAGTTTTAAATTTTGAAAAGGCAAGATGTATTAACAGTTTCTTCCAATCGATGCTTGTGTGTGTGTGTATCAACTTTGGTGCCTTCAGATACACGATCTGTTCTCATAATTAGTCCCATTTTACTAAGAAAATGTTAAAGGTGAAATCAGGAGAAGGCTAAGATGGATAACTCAAGTGCATCATGTAAGATTTATTCGTTCATATTGTGCGGTTTATACATATTGCAGATCCTTAGGATACAAATAGTGTTGCACTCTTAAATGCAATTTACACAGAAGATTTCTCTACATGTACTGATACTGAGATAGTTTACAGTACTAGATTTATGTAGTTCTAAATTCTAACAATTAATATCAGAGCAATCTATACTTAGATGAGTTACATGTTACTCATATCCAAACGAATTTCTTTTGAAAAGGTTTCTGGGAATCATGTTATTATAATCCACATGCAGTTTTATATATAGGATGCTTTGCTGCACATCTAGTTGATGTACACTATGAAATTAAGCACTTGATACTTCAACTCTTTACGTGACTGGATCATAGTATGTTTTCTGGTTTTCATTCCGTGACTGAAATTAAGCACTTGATAAATGACGGATTTGCATGTTTAGAGTTTCTGATATTGATCTTGAAAAACTTCATATGTGGTGTGCTGTCATAGTGGCCCTATAAATGAAACCCTCACATATTGTATATGCATGGGATCACAGCAAGCCTTTGTTTGTTTGCGCTGGCCATGAATACACCCTGATGTGGAATGATTCCCTTGACACAGCAACATATCAAGACGATTGAAGAACTTGGACTTTCACTCATCCTACCCGTCATGGGAATGATGCAATGACTGAACCTTCTTTGATATACTTCACTAAGAGAACCTTTGTACATTCGCCAGTTCAACCAGCAGGGATAGTTGTTTAGCAAGCAATGCTGTAAAGCTGATCATAGAATTCGACTTGGAGCGTATAATGTGCTAGAAATGTTAAGGCGCATATGTGTTTTGGTATGTGAATCAGGCTAAAGAATATCTGCAATTGTTGTGGTAGATTTGGTTAAGGTAGTCATTGGTCGTTTGATCCTGTATGCACTCTACATTCATACTGAGAATTTAGCATAGCTAGGTTCCATATCTTTTACAGTACCTGCAGAAAAACAGACAACAGAGCACCGAAGTGATGCCAAAAACACTTGTATGCTGGGGAAAACTGAATGAGTTGTATACCTGTGCTATTTGTCAAGAGAAATGATTCTATGTCAAAATTTTGAGACCCCTCAACATGTTGGATCAAGAAAAATTGACATATGCAAGCAGAGCGATTTACACATGGCATGCACTATTAGTGAATGATAATGTAGATTCTCATGTATTGATTAACTTTTAATTTGGCCTTTAAGTTCATTTAGGAAGGAGGGCTAGCGCACTAGATTTATTTTTGAATGATTACCTGGCTCTAATCAGACTGGTACAACACACAAGGCTCGAGTTGAAATTCAATCAGTATGTAGCTAGAATTGATGATTCCAATATATTATTAGCTAAAATCCAGACCGTGTCTTTCGACATCGAAAAAGAAAAGCTTGGTGAATAGCTCAACCATAATCCTATGCAAAAGAAAGAGTGTTCGAAATGGTACTCAAGGAGAGGTATACAATTAACAATGGCGGTAGCGATGATGCTATTATCGCCACTGAACCACCTAAGAAGACCGCATAAGATTTGCATGAACTACAAAATTTTCTTAATAGTAACATCTACTAAATAACAAAGACATGTCATCATGGAAGGATCTTGCGTCGATGGCGTGGAGTTTCTCGTTTCACATACATTTTCTCCTTTTCATTCAGTGGTCGGCTCGAACCATCTGGCAGGCTGACAAACTTCCAGCCACCCCCACCTCCACGCTTTCCTTTCGGTCCCATTTTCTCCACTGTGAAATTCCACCCATCTGCAGAGCGACGACGACTATACTTGTGGTGGAAAACCTCTCCTCTCATCTATACAAGTGAAAACACATAATGTAAGGGGTTAGAATTGACAGTAACAGAAAATCACAATCAACTATTTGATATGCAATGCAAGGGCAAACTCGGACAGAAAAAACGTCTCATTGTCCTATATGTCGCCCCAAACTCACTTGGTAACTAATATCCACCCAATAAGTTGCCCCTCCTAAGAATCAGATAGTGGAACCAAAAATAAAAGCCATAGGGAAAAAAATTCAAAAGCTGCATACACCCAATTGGATACGAGAGAAATCTGCCGGCCTATATCAGTGCCAGCCTACATCTCCAGTATCTAATATGAACATGCAAGATTGCTTAGCTATTGAACTGTCCAAAGCATCTTTCAAGATATACATCATCACTAAACAATTTCATTTATTAGGCACATGCATTATACGTAAATCCACGAGCTTGTTTTTTTTGTACCCCTGAGAAAAATCCATGAGTTATTCAAATACAACTTCTCAATCTCAAATTTTCACTCATTAACTGGACCTCAAGCTCTCAACCCTCCTCTGTCATACTCTTCTTCTTCACTATCTTAACCTCAAGTCCCTCCAAATTGCAACCCAAAACATGGACATTACACCTTCCGGCCTCTTCTGCCAACATGACCAATTTAAGTTATCCCAATCATGCCTTATACTGTGCTGGGTGCATTACAATGGTGCACATACAACTACACATGGTCTATGTTTTGCCTTAAATTGGGTTGTGCTGTGCTTTTGTAGCCCATGTAGGTTTTCTCTCCTTTACTTCCTATTGTAGATCGAAAAAAATAAAAAATAAATAAAAAAAAGACTTGGATATAATTTACTATTTAGTAAACTTAATAACTAAGGTAATAAGTAGTAATATGCTCTTTCTTATTTTAAAAGAAAAAAAAAGTAATATCAGTGCTAACAATTCAGTAGTGTTGCTTGAGTAACTTATCAACTGAATGAACAAGGTACTATATCTCATCAAACTAAAAAGAGAAAATTTGAAATAATGAATCACAGACTCTTAGATCATGAACTGAATTTGGCAACTGCATCATTATTTTTCAATATTAACATACTAAATAAATCATGCTTGACAAAAACCCATTTCATACTCATGCCTGGCACAAGCAGAGAAGGCCTTTTTTCACATTTGTGTGTGTTGTATTAGGAAGGCTTGTGTTGAGCTCACCTCTACGCTTCTTTATCCTCTTAAATTTGAACTGATATTAGTCTTATAGAATACACTTAAGCCATGCTTAAGTCCTAACAGTTCAATTCCGGCACCTTACATATCTCAATAAAATTCCACTGCGATATTTTTGTTTTGCTATGAAGAGGTCCTAGAGGGCTGGCGGCACAATCCCAATGTAGCCTTTAGTCATTCATCCTTGTAGATGATAACATGTTAAAACATGCAAGATAGAGTAAGAAAAGCAAAACATACTTGCCACAAGTGACAGGAACACCTAAAACAGCAGTATTACCTGACAGCACACACTTACTTGTCTACCCCCACTAATGTTTTGATTTCACTTTCTATTCTCATACAAAGTCAGGGTTATAGAACTTACTTTCATTTTGTTGAAGTTCATCCTCTGGACAAATTCTTGATACAGCATCTCATCTTCCTTCTTGGAGATCTCATAGTGGACTTCATCCAAATCTCTAGTGGTACCATCCCAACCCTCTGGCATAACCTTGAAGTCAGGTTTGTAAGGAAGCGATGCAACATGGAATTCACGGTCATGGGAATTGAAAAATCTGAATGAGGAAAAGTGTTAGCCCCACGGGAACCCAAAAAACTCTCAATGAGCAAACCTATACCATAAACATAAAATTTGCATAGAATCCTTGATATACAGAAAATATTGCTTTCATATATGAAAAATAATGCTCCCAAATTAACATCTTACTCAGGAAAGCTGTCAAGCAGGAGCTCAACAGAATCATCTAAGGGACGACCAAGCTTCTTCTCCTCTTCCTCCTGAAGCTCCTTCAGCCAAAGAATGGCATGCACTCTCTGCCTCATAATCCTATAATCCTTGGCCAGGCGCTCAACAGTGTAAACATCAGGGTTTTCCTTGTGCAATCGATACATCTCAGCCTTTTCCGAGTCCTTGAGATAAGACCCTCTTGCACCAGGTTCGCGCACTTGTTTCATCAGCACGCTTATCTCTTTCAATCTCTCTCCCCATCCATCAACAAATCTCTTACTTTTCCGGTTCTCCGCCTCCAATTCCTTTATTCTATCCTCAATCTCTTGCAAACCAGAGATGACTGCAGACTGGGGAGTCTCATCTCCGCTCGTTCGTCGCCCCACCACCTCCCCATCAAAATGCTCCTTGGTCAGTCCAAGCGACCACGACGATGTAGAATCCCACCCCAAATTATCTGATGCATTATTGCCAAATGTTCCCGCTGCAGGTTTATCCCACCCACTGTTACCATCATTTTGACCATCACCACCTTGAAAAGAAAAAAACCGGGAGCTCATAAGCTTACAAGCTTCAACACCATTGTTTCCCAAACTGGCGTTGCTCTTCCCCCCCAGAAACTTTGTCGTAGTCGTTCTTTTGCAGATTGAAGTTGAGGAAAGACGAGATATAAGACGGTGCAGATTCTGCATAGCTCTTGGGAACTAATCTAATTTGCCAAGCCACAGGTGCAGAATATCCTAAAACCATAAATGAATCTCGTAAATATCCATTGATACGCCTAAAGTAATTCCTCAAATGAATCAAGAGTTCAATAATTTCATTAGCCCAAATCTTCAATCTGCTAGCACAAAACAATACCAAAGCTACACCCCAAAAACCAAACACAGCATAACATAACAACAAGACATAAAACTGGTAATGCTAGAAACCCAAAAACCTAACCCTGTCCTTGTTTTTTGTATCTACATTTCAAATAGCAATACTAGATTGTTCGGCAATAATAAGGTGCCTAACAGAGAAAACAAAAAATACAGTGAAAAACTGAGAAGAAGAACAAGAAGACCTGAAATGACGATTGAAGCAGCGCCCAGAGAAATTGAATCTTCAATCGCATCGAAAACGAAGCATTTGTAAGTGGAAGGAATGAGTTGGATTATTTGAGAGATGGTAGCATCTAAACCCCAAACCCTCGCAGGCTATGGACACCTTTTCCCTTTCTGCCACATATACCTGTTAGCCGGCCCGAAATTCCCTTGACCCGTATAAGAATTCAAAACCCGGTTTAAATGGAAAAGGGTGAAGTTACCAAGTTACTAAAAGTTTTACTCATGTACATGTACCACCCCGGGGAAGTTCTACATTACATTAACTAGAGTAGTTTCAAACTAGTCTATATTTACCTCTAAATCGAACTATTTTACTTGATATATGGATGTATGGAACTAATTTACTATAGACTACTCCCCACCCTAAACACAATCTAAGATATCAAAATTTGGTCGAAGATTGGACTTTGGGTTGTCAAATATGTTTATTAGGATTTTGTTGGAAAAAGTAGCTTACATTCGACAATCTAACTTGAATCTAGCTTACATGTTCATTCTTGCACGTCAAATCTTTGAAGGCCTTTTGATGATACCCATTTGACATACCGAGCAACTAATGCGAGCTTGAATTATTCCATATCGTAACAACTTTTCAACTTCTAACTATATTTTTAGTGTTTCTACACTAGAATTTCCTACTATTATGAATCTCTCTAATTCTATTAACTTTATGGCACGTTTGTTTACTTATAATGAAAAATAATCATGAATCGGAGACAACTGGAATTGGAGAAGAAACGAATCGGTATTGATTCCGGAGGAATTGATTCATAAACTCATCTGCCCCCTTCGTAATCAAATTCCTGAGTATTCAGGAATCGATTCCTTATAAGGAGGTGGGACCTATACCCATTCTAATTCTTTCATATGTTACTAAACGTAAGAATACTTTTACCCGGAATCATTCTGATTCCTTTATGTATTAGTAAACGTATGAATAGTTTTACCCCGTAATCATGCTCTCCCATTTCAAGTAAGTAAATGTGTCATTAATGTGCTACACAAAGTGAGACTAAGAAAATTAAGAAAAAATGTCTCGACACATAAAATAAAATAAAAAAATAGAAAGTGTGTCTTTAACAAGACATTTTGTTTACCTTTTTTTTTTTCCTTTTCTTTTTAAAATAAGTTGATAGATCATTATTAATTAGGAGAACAATCCTGCTCAATTACATCAAAAACAAAATATGGAGCCATGGAGGTAAAGAACCCCACCTAAGCTCTTGATACAAGTAAGCGCATAACGAGCTAATTTGCCAATCACAAAATTGACTTGAAGAATCCCACCTAAAATCTTGATACCAGTAAGAGCATAACGAGCTAATTTGTCAATCACTAGTACGAGTAAAGTAAGAATATGAATTTTACTGTATAATTATTCTTCTATATAATGACACTTGAGAGTGATAAACTGTGATTGTAACCCGAGAACATGAGTGCTATGGTTGGTTAGAGGTTGTTCCTCTTGGTTCATGGATGTCATCGAGAATCATAGACTAATAGAGTTTTACTAGGGAGGGGAGTGAGAAAAAGGTTTCACCACGGTCATTCCCATATTTTGTAATTCTTTCATTTTCACACAAAAAAAAAAAAAAAAAAAACAGCTAGCTACTTTGGTCGAATGTAGAAACTATAACACGCGGACCACTTGATTAATATGTATTAAGATGCAGAGCAACAATACAGAAGATTACATGTATGACTTTTAATCCTCCAGTTCAATGGCAACAAGAACAACCAGACGAGTCTTTACCAGCACCCGAGGCCAACTTATAACTCTGCTCCCAAGTATCCATGGACGCAGCTTGCGCATGAGGGACATGTCGAGGATGTTTTTCTCTCTTATCTCCCTTTATCTGCTTTAATCCATGCTTGAGGGCAGGCAACAAAGCATCCATGCACTCGGCAACCGCATTTGGATTCCCCGGCATGTTGATGATCTTCAATATACAGCAAAGAACAAAGGAGACATTAGCTATTGTATCAAATCTTCCATAGATTCAGATCTCTTAATCAATAAAGATTGATTGTTTCAGGTTCCGTAAGATTCACATCTACGATGAATGAATAAGAAAAGTATCAACAACTTCTAAATGAAACACAAACATTGTTCCGCTTAAAATTGGCTTCCATGATTTTATGAATATGCACTATATATAAAGCACATTAATATTAAGTGATCAGCAATCATTGTTCTACACCTCCTAATATGAAATATTCTGAATGAAATTGAGATTATGGCCTTACCAATGTTGACCCTCTTATTCCTGCTGCAGCACGGGAGAGCATAGCAAATGGTGTCACCTGCTTTCAAAATAAGGGAAACACTGAGTTTAAACTAAAGAGACCCAATAGATTGGTTAATTACAGGTGATTATGCAATCATAAAGTAACTAAGAAGATTGTACGAATGTATTGAAAAGGCTGCAGCAATCAGAGATCATGTAGAAACGCCATTTGTCAGGGTTATAGTAAACCAATAGTCTTTGAGCTAAAGGCACCTACTCCACATCAAATACACTTTACATGCAATACTTCAAAAAAAATAAAAAAATAAAAAATAAAGAACAACCAACAACAACAACCGTCATGCAATCATTTGACCAATTCATCATTAAAAATACTTTAGACTGCATCCGCTTTCTTAGTATTTTTGCAGACCTAATTAAGATGGCTAAATCTGCCCTACATTGTAAAAACTAACAATATTATGCATGAAGCTTACCTTTATACTCTCTTGCATCATGACAAGAAGAAGACCAGGTGTTTCTTTCTCAATCAACTCTTTGGTTGCTTCTGGAGTTACATCTCGGGGGGTGAATCCAGTGCCACCTACAAATTAAGAAAGAACTTCAAGAAAATCACACTTGGGAGGTTCTAGTCTACCAAATCCAGAAAGAAATTAAATGGCAAGGTAAAAATTGAGAAAATGACCAAGGGTGAGGATGAGATCCATATTCTCGATATCACTCCATCTCTGCAGAACATCCTTAATTTTGCTTACATCATCTGGTACCACAGCCGTTGAAACAACCTTGGCTCCTCCCAACCTTTCTGAACAAGAAGTTACAACAGAAACTGCCCTTGGACCACTGCAAATGGAGAAAGGTTAAATAAATAATACATGAATGTAGCAGGCATATATAATAGGAGAAACATGCAACATAGTGAAAATAATATCTTGCAAACAAAAGTTCCCATAATGGAGCTAACTTATAGCTGAAAGCCTGAAGCTTTTGCTGACTAAAGGGGAACACCTACATCTCCTTATTCAAATGATAATTAGCTTTCTCAGACAATTCAATCCTACAACACTTTGGAGGGGATCATAGGTGTCTGATATACACATCAGAATGGTGGATTGGTTGTTCTACATAAGTTTAATAGACACAGGAACAACACATTAAAAAGAAGGATCCATATGTTGCAAAGCATTTAATAATACATCTCATGTTTCACTTTGAACAGGAGTATATCAACTTTGTCTTGTTTCTTTTGCATCTACTAAGTGACCTCCTTGAAACAAACATTCAAAAAGATGTATCAAGATGCATGAGTTTGATTATAGATCTTCCCAACTGGCACCAAAATCCAATGCTATTATCTTTTACACTAAAGTGAAGGGTCTATATAAATACATTGTCACAAAGCATACAGCGCATCTCATGTTCCCCTTAGATAAGGAGTAATATCAACTTTGCTTTATTTCTCTTGCATCTTAGAATTGACTGTAACAGTTAAAAATGCACAATAAAAAATAAATATCTAGATGCTCGAGTTTGATTATGGATCTTCTCAAGACACAACGCTGGTGGGAAATATGTGAGGAGATTAATTCTACATTGGGAAACAAACACAAACTTTAGGCCAATGACCCCAGTTTGCACCCAAAAAAAAGAAAAAAGGAAGAAAGCCCTTGTGTTTGATAGGAAATAGAATGAAGTAATTTTTGACCACAAATTGTCTGATTTTGATTATAAAGAACCAGCAAGTTGTTTTGTAAGAAAAACCTGATTATAAAGAAACAAATAAAAGTAAAAAAAATCTGTTTCTTCTCAAAATATTAAAAATAATATAATAAAAACTAATGATAAAAAACCCTACATGTTTCCAGCAAATTTAAACGAGTATTAGCCATGAAAAGCTGGTCCTTAACAATTCTGTGAAGCACTAGCAAACTGAAAACTTTTCAGAAAATGACTCAGAAAGCTGTATGTAGCTGCAGGTACTTTAAGTTCCATGTCCAGGTCACTTAAAATGAGGTAATGTGCCAATATAGATTGATCATATATGGATTTAATATATTTTACTCACATGCTAAGTATGTTGATGAGTAGGTCTTATACCTCCTATCCGGCCCAGCCCCGGATGCAACAGTATCACTCACGGTAAGAATAGCTACACTAAGCTCAGCATCACGAGACTCAGCTACGGATAATTCTTGTGTTCTAAATCTTTCTATATGAGAAGCTGGACCCGGGGATGAGGAAGTTTTATTAATAGCAGCAGTACTTATATCGGAAATAATAATGGCTGACACAGAAGTCCCAGCGGGCATTACACTGCCTGTTGCAGGCAACTCCAACAACGCATTAGCAGACTTCATACTTAAAATCTTACTGCTTCTCTGGTGGCCAGTACTCTCCGCAACAAAGCTGAAATACAAAAGAAAAAAGGATTTATAAGAAAAAATTCTTGATGCAATTAGAAGGTTAAAATGGAACAAGCACTCAAAAAAAAGATATGAGAGTGGAAAACAAGGTACTTTGAGATGTAATCAACTCCAACTCGTAATCGAACTGCAGTAAACAACCTAGATGAAATTCTTTAAACAACTTACCCAGGATTACCCAATCCCTTATTTAACTCCCATCTGACGAGAGCAGAATGGAATTCTGGACGGACTGGATCTGTCTTAACAGGCTGGAGAAGGCGAGCCTGCACTCTGTATGTAAGAGATATTATAGAGAGAGAGAGAGAGAGAGAGAGAGAGAGAGAGAGCAGAGCAGAGCAGTAGTGCGTAGAAACAACCTGAAAGGCAAAGGGTCTGCCCATCCAGCAAGAAAGCGGATGGTTGGTACCACAAATAGATGGAAGCAGACAAGACAGCTAACTGGATTTCCAGGCAGCCCAAATGCAAAAAGTTTTCTCATTCTCATTTTATCTGCTGGTTCAGAATTGATCTCCGCAAAAGTCAAGGGTTTCCCTGGTTTCATCCACACCTGAAGATCCAGTTAGATATTGAACCAATAAGACATAATATGCTCCAACTAATATTGAATCAGTCTCCATTTCAGTACATCACAATCACCATAGTTCCAAAAGCAACCATAAATGGAGCAAGTAAAAAAAAATTAATAAATTAAAAATTAAAAAAAAAAGAGGAAAAAACCAATATGAAATGACAACAGTCTGTCTACCTTACTGAAATGCACTGTCCCTCTCTTATGCAACAGTGGTTTGACAAAGTCCTTATCTCCCATAGAAACACCTCCAGAGGTGAGAAGAATATCAATTCCAGCAGAAATGACAGTATCTATGATCTTTTCGAGTCCTTCTTCATCATCTCTAGTTATGCCGAAATCACTAACTTCACAATGATGCTGTAGTGAAGCTGCCATTATCATAGCACGGTTGGAGTCCCTGATCTGCAAAAAACTGAATCAGTTGTGTTAAACAGTTTAACAATCCAATGTCTTGATATGTTGACATTTCTAAAATAATCAATACAGGATAATTTTAACTCTAACAAATGCCAAATGCAAAATAGTTAAAAGAAAAATGACATACCTAGTAATTAGTTACTATCCTCTTGTTAGGTATTTTTTTTTTTTTAATGAGAAAAATAATGACATTTTTATTTTAATTAGAAAAGAACATAATTTCAAGTTATAAAGAGTGAGGTATCAACTGAGAAGTGAAACTACAATCTAACAAACTACAAAGGACTGCGCAAACATAACCAAGTTGGTAGTGTCAAAGATCCTATCAATACTTTGACAAAGGACTGCATTGACAATCCTCTGACACAATACTTTGACAAGTTGCTCCCTATCAGCTGTTAGCTGCCCTCGAGTGTCAAAGATTCTATCAAAATTGACTCTCATTATTGGAGAGTTGAAAGAGAGAGAGTTGGGGGGGGGGGGGGGGGGGTGGTGGTGGGGATTACCTGGCCGCGACTCAGACAACCTGTCGTTGGCTCTACAAGTTCATCTCCCGTGGAAAGCACACCGATTTTTGGAGTGGGATATACCTGCATGCCACATTAATTCTCAGTCTCTATATATCAAGCACTAGAGTAAAATGCTTTAATACCTTCACCATTGTCCTTCCAACAGTAGCAAGTATACCAATTTCTGCAGTACCAATTCTTTGTCCAGTTATCAATACTACATCATCTTTCTCAATGTCATATCCCTGGAACACAAATAGTAAAATGATGAGTTTAAAGTTCAGTTCATCAAACAAAGATGAATATAGTAAAACACCATACCTAATCACCAGAGAAAGAAAAAAGTGTTCATGATGTTCACCATAGCAAAGCAACTGCTATTTATACATCTACTTTTTATTGCATGTAAGTATGTAAATCAATACAATAAGAAACAAAACACATGCACTCCATCAATTACAGTAGTCAAGTGACAGAAAGAGACTGCATGAAACCATGTGTAAAACTGGCCTAAGAAACAAAATCCCAGATTGTGGATCACAAGGAATATAACTTGGTATTGGTCTTTTCAAGAAAAACAAAATCTGCACAGATTTTTATGAAAATTTCCCATTTCAGTGCAAGGTCGTAATGGTGCAAAAGTAGGGCAAATCAAATAAGTGCTGCCTCTTTGACCGCATCTGGAAACCTACAAGAAGCAACAGTGACAATTTTATCCCCAATTTTTTCCAGCTTTTCAATTCTTCCCTACGAAATAATGGCATTTTGAAACAATGCCTAGACCTGATTCCATGCAAAATTCAGCCTCAAACCCTAACATAACCCAACATCAAAGTCTAACTAAAGTCAGAAAAATAACCAAAATACAATCCTCAGTCGAAAGACCACAACAGCGATCCTGCAACTTAAAGTCTAAAACATAAAACATCTAAAAAGCCCCAATTAGCTGCAATCACGAAACCTTAAATCTTCCCTTTTATTTTTAATCTTGAACATTACACCCTAAAGACAACCCTATTGATCAGACAAACATGAATAGAGGATTTTCGGCAATAAAACAGTAGATCTGGATCCTGTGGACGGCATTCTCTCTGGTCATACCATTTAAAATTCAGCACTGAATAAACAAAAAAAGACCATTATATCTTCTGAAGTCATGCAACCAGGGAACTAGGTATCACATGCAAAACATCTGCTCCAACTCGATCAGCATGTGCATGTGGAACTTTGTTCATAAAAGCAAAAACTATATCAGTTATGTGTCTTAAGAGTGAAAACATCTACTTTGGCGCATTTCATAGTATTATAACTATCCATTTGGAAAAACAGAAGTTGCTGCATGTCCCAGAAGGACAAGAAGAAGAAAAAAATTGAGTGACGGTTGTTTATAGCATAGTAAAAACCTGAAGTAAAGAGTAGAGTTTCTACGTGAGCATACAGTATTCCACTCCACTACACTGCACTACACAGATCATATTTGATACGTCTGAGTAAGGAATCAAATCATACCACTGGACGGATATCAACTCCTTTGCTCGTCTGTACCAGTATTCTGACTCGCTTTGATTCATGTGAATGCACATGCACCTGTTCAGTGTCCTCAACTTGTACAACCGCATCAGCACCATCAGGTATTGGTCCTAAAAGGAATTACAACAGGAAACGAGTTAAAGAAGGAAACAAAAAACAAAAAAGAAGGGCCCAAGATGTAAAGTGTGAAAGCACTTTGGGAAGAAGAGTAGTGATGCCTAAGGTCAAATTACAATGTATGACAAGAAACACACTTTACAACGAGTAGAGAGACTTTAATATCTGGATGCAAAGTCGAAAAATAAATCTAGTTCCTAGGAGACGAACACCAAAATACACAAGAGCACAAGACAAGTAAGTTACAGAAACTACACCAAACTACACTAGAATTTTTCCATCGAGAGAGATAAATCACTCTCTGGAAATGTAGGTCATGGAATATCGACACTAAGCAAATAATTTTCCGGTAATGAACAGTTTCTATTTACCTTGCTAATGCTTGGTCTTAGACTAATCACTAGGACATTACTAGTTCATTTCCCTCTCCACAGGATAATAAAATTTCGAAAACATAGGGAATAAATAAGAGAGTAACCTCCAGTAGTAACATATGCGACAGTTCCAGGGGTCACAGTGACGCCGATTCCATCGCTACCGGCTCTTGCTTCAGCAACTACGGGATACTCTCCAGGCCCGTCTGAAGCTACCACTGCATATCCATCCTGATCATCATCATCATCATCATCATCATCAGGTCAAAGTCAAACCAATCAAATTTACAGTCAAGAATGGAATGAATACCTTGATGGATGCAGGGAAAGGAGGCAAAGGGTCGCCGGCGCGAACGTCCTCGGCCAAGACCTTCCCGAGGGCATCGTGGAGGGGCACGGTGACAGGTGGCAGCCGCTGGATAACTCTCAGAACAATTTCCAGAGCTTCCTCCGCGGAGAGCAGTGCGGGTTTGGTCTCCGCCATCATCTACTGCGAGATAGAGTCTCTAGTCTCTACTCTTCACCCACAGTTCTCTCTCTTTCTAGCACCGTCAAATGTCAATTGGAAGGCGGGGATCCTCTGCTTCCTCTATTGCCTGCTGCGGCTTTCATTCATTTCGATGGGAGCTCGCCACGTCATGTGGCTCTGTCCTGTAATGGCAGACTAGAAAATTTACCCGCGCTTTGCCGCGGGATTTACTGTTATCAATTAATTAAAATTATGTAATAGGAAAAGAGCAATGATATATTGATGGAGATTTTTTTAGAAAAGTAATTGTTTCTATACATAAGAATATTGTTGATTTCATAACTGTTTGGACTCAAAATGAGCATTTTTAAAAAGCATGACAATGCGTGTCTTGGAAAAATTGAGCCAAAGTCAGTGACTCAAGCTATATATTGTCGATAAGTTCGAAATATATTATTTAGAGGCTAAATAAAGCCTACTATGGAAGATTATGCGGGCTACAAGAAAAGGAAATGATGGAAGCATGGAAATGAAAAGTCAACTTTAGCACATTTTCCTACTTCGGCTAGGAGAAACCGAGCTAAACAAGGAAGTAGGGGCGGCAGACTAACCAAATGAAATCTAAATAAGCTAAAACTTTTCAGACTAATTCTAGACATCTCAATGATCATTTCTTATGAAAAGTTCCGGAGCTATTTATGAGTGGAAAGCCTTCAAACAATCAGTCCAATTTTCTGCAGAAGCAAAACTGGAAAATTGGACCTGTAAGAAGTCTAGCAGCATTTCCGGCCCAACCACATGGAAGAAAGCTCTGAAAATTTTCCACAATGATCTACACTCATTGTGGATCATTTGATATGAAGAAGTCGAAGGCCCATTGTGAGTTCTTGGTGGAGATATAACTGCAACAAAATTAGTGCAGTAAGTGCTTAAACCTAACATTCAATTAGTGTTTAAAGTGCTTAAACCTAACATTCCATTAATGTTTTAAGTGCTTAAACCTAACATTCCATTAGTGTTTAAGTGCTCAAACCTAACCCATCATGATTTTTTTTAAAGGCCAACCACTATGGCTTGGTAGCCTATATATAGAGACTACAACAAGTAACAATAGACAACACAATTCAACAACGATCTCTAAGATTATCAAAGCCTCTCTAGAGCAACCCCTCTCTAAGAGAAACTCTTCTCCTTCTCTTACCGGTGATCATACTCCAGTCCTAGTCTTCTCAAGAGCCGACTGTTAGTAGCACCAAACCCTCTGTCAATGTGCTTCGGTCCTAGTCTCCTCGGGAGCTGACTGTAGTACCGCGACTACAACAGTTACGGAACCAGCTAAGCAAGGGTAACGCCCTCGCAAACCAGTTAAGCTAAAATCACGCTTAGCCAAGTTCTCTCTACTTCCCGATGATTTCGCTCTGCTTAACCTACAACGTTGAATATCGACTTGGTAACACAAGATGAAGTCCTCACCACGAGGCACAGAAGAACCCCACGACGAGGTTGGTGCTCTCCTCGTCTACAGTGGCTCAAAAGAAGTCAGGTCAAGGGACACCCCTGATGATCGCACTCGAACGGTGCTGGCACGCCCTCGCAGAAAAGAGACTGTTGACCAGCTGCAACAAAACTGGAGCCAAACAATAACAGTGCAGAATTTTTATGCAAACCAAGCAGCCAAAAATTGAACAGCAATTGTTTGTCAAAATTTGTACACCTGGTTTGGTTTGAATTTTTTGATTATGGTGAAGAAATTTAGATAAGCTACGGGTTTGGTTTTTCCCTTCATTATATATGTAATAGAGCAACAATCATAAGCTAAGAAACGTCATTTGAAGATGTTATTTTTTTACACATTACAAAAGCTGGTATTGTTCCTTGTATACAAATTCAAAAATGATAAGTTGTCACCAAAATATCCTACTTTTTTAGTTAGAACCAATTACTTCACATGAGTTCTTTCTGATGTTTTATCAGTTTGTTCGTCTGCTGTTGACGCATCCATAACAATCAAACATAATGACTCAAATGAACAAAAATCAAAATAAGACATCCATAACTTACGTTGGTGAATACATATGACAGTAAATTTATGCATTTGATTGATCATTAAGTGGTGAAGTTAAGTTTACTGACTATATAATTAATAGAATGTCAGAATCCAACATTCTAATTCCCAAAACAACTACTTTAGAAACCATCAAACTTTTATAGACCACTTTTGCTGTAAATCCTATGAAACAAAAAGTAGAAATTGTACACAATTAGATGAAAAGAAAACAAAAATCTCATGTGCAGAGGGCAGCACTGTCAACATCAAGATCCTAAAGGTTGAAATCAATTAGGTAATCTTTGCTTAGCTTCTGGGAGAAGAGGAAGTTTCCGGGCTTAACATCTCTGTGCACCACACCCCTGCAATCATAGATTAAAAATTAAAGCAGATTCTACAAAGATTACATGAGAATGCAATTGATGTATCGCAAATCGCAACTGTAGTAAGATAGTTGTAATACCCGCAATTTCCATTTTAAATTCGAGTGATTGTATCGAATGATTATTATGGGATTTCACGACATATGTTCGATAATCATTCATTTTTACAATTATCGAAGTTTCGAAACGTTTATTTTAACGAAAAGCTCGAAATACTCGGTTTGAGAAATCGACTTTTTCTACGTACAAAATTTGGAGAAACTTCCTTCATGAAAGTTGTAGAGCTCGTCGATACGAGTCCGTACACGTGCGGAACACGAAGATCAGATTTTTTCTGAATTAGTTATCGAATTTTGAAGTTTTCCGAAACATGAATATATAGAAAAAATTTTGGAAACCCTAATTTTTTCTTCTACCGGTTCTTCTTCTTCCTTCTGTTTCTGGAAAAAGAAAAAACAAAAAAACTGGTTCTCTCTCTCTCACAGTCGCTCTCGACCGAAAAGGGGAAGAAATTTCTCCTTAATTGTTCTCCCTCCACAGACCACCTCTCGACCTCAAACCAAGTCTCAGGCGTTCGTCTCGAGCTGCTCTAGCTCCCGGAGGCAGTTTCACAAGGCGGCGCAGCCCGTGGCGGCAGCGGCACAGCCCGAACCGAAAACGGCCATTTTCGGTTCGATCTCGATATCTCGAGCTACACACCATCATTTCACTTGATTCTTGTCTCATTGAGCTCGCCTCAACTTCCTCTACAAGCACCAACAAGGACCGGAACTGGGTCGAACGTTTTCACGTTCGTCGGAGCTCGACCCGAACGGATCGAAATACCGAAACTTTCGATCAAGATATCTCGAGCTATACACGATCGTTTCTTGTGATTCTTGGCTTGTTGAGTTCGCAAGGAAGTTCTGAAAAAGTTTCCATAAGGGATCGGGGCCTGAGGTTGCAGTTTTCACGTCGGTTTTCAAGCTCACCGGTTTCTGCATATTTTCCGGCCGCCGACTGTAAATCGGTAATTTCGATGTCTTCCCGTCATTTTTAGGTCTTGCGCTAGTTATGAAAGTTGCTCAGAATGATGAAACGAAGGGGACAAGCTCGGCCCCGACACCATTGGCGGTGGTCGGTGGCAGCTCTGTCCCTAATTCCGGCGGCCTTTTTCGGCCACCTCTGGAGGTCTAAAATTTGGTTTCTGTCCATTTTATGATTCCATGTTTCGATACGATCATTTCGGCGTATTATACGCATTTTTCGGATATCGTATGAATTAGTTATGAATTTTGTGATTTCGATCGATTTCGGTCGTTAGATTTTTGATCTGTGAAATTATGACCGTCGGATGAACTTGTAAATTTGTTATGATGATCATATGACTGTCCCAGAGGCTTTGTGTGGTCATGAGCCAAGATCCGACCGTTGGATCTTTGTATATGTGAAAAACGGTAATTAGGAGAGCGATTCGTGAGAAACCGCTCGTCGGATTTTAATGTAAATTAGAATCTAGCCGTTAATTAGTAGTTAAATTATGTGTTGAAATTTTTGGCTAAATTCGAATCACATTTGATTAGGTGATTGACGGATTTTATTTGAGTGGGCTATTCGGCGTTAATTATAAATTATAATTATATTGAAGACGCAGCGGGAGTTTCAAGGTGAGTAAAACTCACGTGGTTCATATTACGAACCGAGCATTTTAATTTATTATTTTTGGTAATTGTGTGAAAAAATATTTGCAGATTAAATATTTGTTTTAAAATTTCATGGACTTGAATCACCACGGTTCATAGGTAAGTAAAATGAATTTTAACTATACAAATGAATTTCATAATTTTCTTGTGTGAACTATAGATGGTATTAGTGGTCATTCCTGAGTGGATGATTACGTATATATATATTTACGTGGAAAATATATATTGATGAGTGGATTGTTTGATTGATGATATGATTGAGTTGAATTGATGAGTTGATTATATTACAATTGTGTAATTCCATAATAATATGATGTATCTTGGTTGGGTTGATTTCGGTATGTGATATTATATGTTGGGTTCATTTATGGGTTTAGGGTCAACGTAATGACCGGTGTGGGTAATCGGACGCACTAATCCTAGTGTGGATGATGGGATACGATTGGTTGAGTATGTGGAATTATTGGACGTTCTAAATATGTATATAGGTATACATATTGATGAAATACAATAATTGATAAATATGTCGGATGCCATAACCTAGGCCAGGTGACGGGCTACGATTCAGTTAGAGCTCTAGTCTGTCAAGTATCGTATTTTTATAAATACGATGATGAGAGTTGTGGAGAAAGTTGTGAGTTGGGTTGTCTTGATATATTGAGTTGGTGTTGATTGAGATTGTTATTATTTGCATATGTGGAAATTATTGAGTGTTGCTGTGTGTGGGAATAAATGAGATTAAATTAAGTAACAGTTCCTTATTTTACTTATACGAGCTTTCATAAGCTTACCGGGTTTTGTGTTGTTGCAATCCCGGTACACTATTCAATGGTGTAGCGGATATTCCTGCAGGTCAGGATAACTAGGGAGGTGACCGAGCTGCTTAGGTGTTACAGCAGTCTTGTTATTTATTTAGTCGTGATGTGTGTGTATGCTCATTTAGAGCTTTACATTACATTTTGGATTTGAGTTGTAATAATTAACCGAGACTAAATTCGGTTTGATTTTATTTTGTGTGGTGAGTATGTTAAGAAAAGAAAAATTTTCAGGATGATTATTTTGTGTTGTAGTATTTTCATGTTTCGGATTTTGAATTGTTATTCTAAAATTCGGGGTGTGACAATAGTACCTGTTTATGCAAGCATGCTAGAGCTCTAAACATGGAATAGCCATATCACTGGAGCTCAAATAGATCATTCTTTTTCTTTAAGACCTAACAGTTAAGAAGAAACTATAGTAAGACCTACAAAAAAATTGATAGTTGTACCATTCACTTCTGCTAAAAAGTGGTTTTATTTCCATTACAACATATCAATATTAGTGTCCATTGACAATTCCAATTTCTTTATACATGCACAAACTGAGTAGGCTCGTTAGCTCAAACAGACTTGAGCATTGTTAGTATCACCAAAAATGAATTCCTGACTAAAACCATGCAAATTTGACAAAAAAAAAAAAAACCATCCAAAGGAAATCTGGCATCACATGTTTTTCATATCTAATTCATAAACAAACTAAAGAATATCTAATTAATATGCCAGTAGTGTGAGGGAGGCTATCAATGCTTTCGAGCTCACAATTCAGCAAGCGGAAATGCCTTGTTGTAGGTGAAAAAAAGAAAATGAAAAAGCAACATCTTTCACAATGATTTGAATTTAGAAATTTCAGTCTTTCCATTCTGTCTGGTTGACCCAAAAAAAGTCCTTGTGTCTAAGGGTGAGTTTGGTACGGCTGTGCTTTTCAGAAAAGTTGGCTTCAGCTTATTTCTGAGAATAAGTGGCTGAAAAGCAAAACTGCTGAGTGTTTGGTAAACTGGCTTTTTAGAAGTGTTGTCAGTGGCAAAAGCGGTGACAAAGTGTTTGGTAAACTAAACTGGCTTGTGTTTTTTATTTGTGGAATGATCAAATTGGACATTAGAGATTATTTTGCATTAATTATTTGGTAAATGATTAATATTTTTATAAAATTCATTTTTTATAAATTATGGTTATCAAATTATTAATATTTGATAATTTTAAAAATAACTTATACAAATATATTAGTAACATTAATAATAATTGGATTGTAGTTCGCATCAAGTAACCAAAAAAGGGCAGTGACATAACATTTTTAAATATTCACATTATTAAGCGCACTCATCAAACTTTGAGTAATGTTATTTCTTATTGTTTCCATTTCTTGTGCACCATGACCATGATATTCTTCTTCTTCTACATCATCATCCATCTCTATCCCACCACTTAACCCATCACCTTCTCTTTCTTCACTGCGGACAAAATGTCTATCACAATCTGCATGCCTTCGTATATAATTATGAAGTGTCATGGTGGCAATGACAATCTTCACTTGCTTCTCAAATGAATAACCTTGCATGTCCTTTAAAATCTTCCATTTTTTTTCATACTCCAAATATGCATTCTATTACGCCTCTAAGAGAAGAGTGAGCTTGGTTAAATACCTCTTTTTCATTTCTTGGTTCTTGCCTACGGTATTCTTGAAAATGTTGTCTTGGACCTTTATAAGGTCCCAAAAACCCATTCATTTGAGGATATCCCGAATCAACAACATAATATTTTCCTGTTAAATAAAGAAATATCAAAATTTTAACAAAACTTCATTCAAAACATCATAAAATTTATCTAAAAATAACTATAATTAATTATATTACCCGGTGGAGGATGCTAGGGATTTCAAAGAACCGAGAGAAATACTCTTGTATCATGAGGAAAATTCATTTCGGGATTTCGAAGAACCGATAGAAATACTCTTGTATCATGAGCGGACCCTTCCCATCCCGCACATGCAAAGATAAATTGCATATCGAAATTACATGTCGCCATAACATTTTGGGTTGGTATTCCTTTTCTACCAATGAACGGTATTTGATCTTGAGGAGCTATTGAAGCGGGAGTATGCACACCATCAATAACCCCGATACAGTCCTGTAAATAATGATGTTAATTGTCATTTGCCTCACACAAGTAATTAAATTGTTAAATAATTTACAAGTAAGTCATGACAAATACCTTAAAATGAGGCATGTATCTGATATCCCTCATTATCTCCGGTGCAACACCATTAAATTCATTCTTCAACGGCTTGATTATTTCTTTACTTAGTTCATACAACTGATCTAGTGCTTCTCCAAAATATCTACAAACGATTTCACCCGAATGTTGAAATCGTTCTCTCACTGACCTATTTCCACATCCTTGTCCTAGGCAGTACAATAGCATTCCCACTACTTCAATATGACTTGTTCTGTTTGAACCCATGACCCTAAATTTAACTTTCAAATCACTACATAAACGATAAAATATTTCCTTTTGCATTCTAAAAGCATTGTAACACCGACTCTCATGACCTCCTAATACTTCCATGATCCACTTATTACCTGTTTGAGAGGATACCATGTAAGGAGTTTTATGAACGTAGTTCATGTAGTAATGTTGAATGAGCAGAGCATTAAGTTGTACACTTCGTAAGAATATCTCCTCCTCAACTTCATCTACTTCCGAATTGTTCATATTTCAATCCAAAAACCTGCAAATTTAAATGACTGAATTTGTAGTAATCCATATAATCATTAACAAGCAGTAATGAACAAAATATATGAGTAGTTTTATAATCCAACCAATGAATATCCACATGATGAAATACTTGTAATAAAAAAACATGTTGAAAGAAACACAAACATAAAACCTCAAACATAATATAAGTTTGTTTTTCATTCATCTCAAATTTTAGCCACTCCAACTTCAAGTTAGAATCGTCCATAGTGCAATACATCTCTCTCTTCTCTGGACTTAAAAATAGTCAAGTGGTAAAAAACCACAACGTAGTACCCTGCTCAGCTCCAGGCAATGAGCTGACATCCTTCATCACTTCCTTAATGCTGGTGCCTCCACATTCTTCAACATTTTTATTGATCATGGAAGTTGCTGTACTTCTACTCTCAATTGCCTCACACATTCGATCAATTTGTTTACCCAAATAAGCAGCACCTCTAACCTTTTCTTTTTTAGGCATTTCCCCTTTACCTTTCTGAGATCTTGTATCATTTCTTTTTCTTTTGGGGCGAGTGGTTGCCAAAAGATCATTGTCCTCAGAGTCACCACTATCTTCAATGTTCTCCTCATTGTCACCTTGTTGTGGACTTGCAGGGATAGGTAATGCAGAGGATTGCGCAAATGCATACTTACCGATGGATGAAATACCCATGAACATCTTATCCAACTTGTCTTCAAATTCTGGTGCAATTCCTTTTTTCCTTAACTTTGCATAATCCTTGTTTATCTGGACCAAAAAAAAAATTGTTAGAGGCACATGTAGTATCTCAAAATGAAATAAAATTGTTATTCAAAATAATAAAATTGATTTACATATCTCAATTTTGATACGCCACCACTCATCGGATGCATCTATGGTTTGACGCCTCTGATCCCACCCAAGACCGGTCTCTTTCCCCTTCAATTCTTTCCATAATTTCCAATGATCTTGAAGGGAATCCCATTTATTTTTCAATTGTTTTCTAGTATATTCTTTTGTGGTTTCTTTAGTGAAATTACTGATTATATTCTCTCATCCCACCGTATTAAAATGAGTATGCGGACGATTATTGTTATCCACCTCCTTGATACATAAGTCACAAAATACATCTACTAAAACGTCGTTCCAAACAGCCGACTCTTTTGCCATCTAGCACAGATAAAAAGCATCATAAATGCTATGAAGATAACACACCAACATGGACAATCAAACACACCATCAGAAAATTAAAAAAAAATTATATAGACATGCAATGCTCCAATTGACCGTCCCACTTTTTCCCAAATTGACCGACCCACCTCAAGCACATGCAATGCTCCAATTCCACTTCCCCAAGAACCCTAAATTTTATTCATTTTCCATGAGGTTTTATCATATTCTCATTGCTACACATTCCAACAGTAATGCTCATATATAGTTTATTAGCAATGTAGTATTGCTTGCATCAAAGAGAATCTAGTAAACCTGCATATGAAATTTTCTGAAATATTTTCTGAAAAATGGGATTCATGCAATTCGATACAATTCGATACAACCTCATATTCATGTTATGAAGATTCATGCAATTCGATACAACCTCAGATTCATGTATACAAACTACAAGCTACAACAACAACAAATCATCATCATCATCACTCATGCCTATTTGCAGCAACTTTATCTCTGATTCATGAACCAAAAACCAAGCTAACCAACAAGAACCGAACCTGTAATGAGAAACAGAGAGATGGGTAGATCGATGAGGGACACACGGATAGGTTGGGGCTGCGGTCTCTGATGACGGACCGAGATGGGGAGCGGTGACGGCTTCACTTGCTTCAAAATCGATCTGTGACGAGGGACACACGGATGGGTCGGGGCTACGGTCTCTGATGACGGACGGAGATGGGTTCCGGTGACGGGGAGCTTGCTTCAAAATTGATTTGTGATGACGGACACAAGGATGGTCAGGGCTGCGGTCTCTGATGACGGACGGAGATGGGGAGCTTGCTTCAGAGATCAATCCGTGACGAGGGACACACAGATGGGTAGATCGACGTCGGGGCTGCGGTCTCTGATGACGGACGGAGATGGGTTCCGGTGACGGGAAGCTTGCTTCAGAATCGATCGGTGATGACAGACACAAGGATTGGTCGGGGCTGCGGTCTCTGATGACGAACAGAGATGTGGAGCTTGCTTCAGAGATCGAGTTGTGACGAGGGACAAATAGTTGGGTAGATCGACGTCGGGGCTGCGGTCTCTAACGACGAACGGAGATGGGGAGCCGTGACAGGGCGCAACGATGATGTGAGGGAGAGAGATGCTTGCGTGCTGATACGTCTGTGATGGGGAGCAGCGGCGGTGACGGGGAGCTGCGAGGATGCTGCGGTGAGGGAGCTGCGAGGATGCGGCACGGTGCGGGTTTGGGAGAGAGATGAGGGAGTGGGTGTGATGAGGGAAAGAGATGGGGAACAGTGACGAGGGAGAGAAATGAGCTGAAATTGGTTTAGCTGAAATTGTTTCAGCTTGGAGGGGTAATTTTCAGCATTTTGAAAGTTTCATTAATCTACAGTACTCCCGTTACAATATTTCGGTGACTTTTGACTTCTGGAAGCTGCAGAATGCAGCTTCTGCTTATCCAAGGAAGCCACAGCAGATTTTTTCAGAAGCTACCAAGAAGCTGAGTTACCAAACGTGAATTTAAACTGGGCTTATAAGCACATGAGCTGAAAAGCTCCCCTAAACACAGCCTAAGACCGTTTAACTTTAGCTTATTTCATTAAGCATATATCAAGGACTGCATAGAAAAAGTCTAAATAAAGGGAATCTGAATAAAGGGAAAAGAATAATAAACATTCCCAACATCAAACACGAAGGAAAACCAATTGGTAACCAACCCTTGCAATTTTTTTTTCTTTTTCTTTTTTCATTGGTTGATCATGATTTAGGACTTCAGGTCAATACTTTTATGCTTGGTTAGCTAATGGATGTGAAATCTGGTATTTTTTGGCACGCAACATGGCCTAACATAAATCATGATGCCTTGCCAAGCTTGAACCAAACCATTACCATCAAGCGTAAGTTTAAGCATATGTGATTGTAGATAAAACATGTACGTTTCAACCAACCAAATATAGATGCATGAATTCATTTTGGCTCTGTAACCATTCGGCTTTTAAAAGAAAGTTCGCTAATGAAATTTCGTATTATCAAAAGAATCGGTGCATCATCCACTCAAATTGGTAGACAAACTTTTTCCAAGGAAAAAAATTCAATCAAAGTAATAAACATGTGCATCAAGATCTTAGCCATTCATTAAAATATAGGTTTCATAATAGTAGAGTTAATATTCTTGTTTGTAATCCAGAAAAACAAAAAGAATGATGACTTGCGCATACAGAAACCATTGTACTACAACTGAAAACATATAAAAGCACATGTTGGACTTGAGGTAGGGAATAATTGGTTTCAAGCTATTGATGGAAACACTGATCAGCAAGCTTTTAAAATCAAAAGGTAGCAATCCAAAACTCAAAGATGACACCGGCAGTCTTCCTAGGTAGATGCAGAAGAGCATAAACTCATTGCAATCAAAAGATAAATCTAATGGATGAAAAATCAGGAAAAGAACTAAAGGAAAAAAAAATGGAAAACCAAATACCCAAATACGTATTCTGCTTCCTCAGATGAACACCCAATAACCCAGATGCATCTTGTTCATGCTCTTCAAGTCTTCAGTATGAAATTACTACAATCAAACAAAAAACTAATGCATGAGAAATCAGAAGGAACTTATAAAAAAACAAACGGAATCGAAAATCAAACACCCAGATTCATGCGCCTCCCGTTCCCCTGTTCCTCTCTCTCTATTTCCACTATGCTTTCTCTAGAAACCAAACTGATGATTATGAAATCCCCCTAAAAACTTGAAAAGATGAACACTTTTAAGATCAGGATTACCTTTTAAATGTTATAGATGCTATTGGAGTGTTGTGGTTTAAGCAAAAGAGCCTCTTCACTCAACATAAACTGATTAGCAAACCTGGATTTGCCCAAATCACCGGTCTGATCATGGTTCTCCAGTCTCAATTTGTGTTTTCGGGAGAGTGAAAAAAGAGGTAGAAGCTTCCTTGCTTCTAAGAAGAAACCGGTGGAAGAAAGAAGAAACCGCCAGAAGCATGTGGTACACCCCCCCCAAGTTAATGGCAGAGCCATAAAAAAACATAAAACAGTCAGAAACAGTGCACTCACGTTTAGTATATAGTAAATATTAGAAACACACGGTGAAAAAGGTGAAATGTTCTCCAATTAGCTACACCAGACTCCTAAGTGGCTCTCTATTTTAATTTTTAGCTATCTGGCTCCTAAATATAGAGAGCGAGATGAAACTTTTTATAATTTATGTTAATTTAAAACATACTTTTTAAGTCATTTTATATAATTTTTAAACACATTTAAATTACTTTTTCTTCATTTAATTAATAATATAAATTCAACTTTAGTTAAAATAGAGAGAACTGATGCAAATGTATTTCTAAAGTGGCTAGCCAAAATGACTTTTTAGCTACTTTGGCTAAAAAATAACTAGCATTGCTAAAGATGCTCTAAAATTGATAAAATAAAAAAAAAAAAAAGCTAAACATACTCTCTAAAATAGCTAAGGAGCCAAGATAGAGAGTATGCTAAAGATGTTCTAAAACGATAAGTTTTAAAAACACTTAATGCCATTGATTTTGAAATTCTAAATTATATGGTCTCTCACCCCATTTAATTACAATTTATTTAAGGAAAATTTAAATTAAATGGTTTCTAACTTTATTCTTGTTTAAATGTGGATGTCATTTATAGAAGTTCATTGTGTTTATAATTATAGAATAATATAAGGAAGATACGGTTATTATTAATTTTCTTCTAATACATAGATTTCTATTTTGGTCATTTAATCTACCTATAAAATCTAATTTGAAATATAAAATAATAGAGATGTGTATTAAGTAGTTGGGGATGTGTATTTAAAATTTCTCTTATGTATATTTTTAATTGGAACCCTTAATAAGGTGGATCGTTTGCCTATGACAAAGCGAGGAAAAAAAAAAATCTCTCCGCTTTATTTCACAAGGTGCGAGATAGTTTGAAACTTTAAATATATGTTGTGGCAAGACATTAAAAGCGTAAATAACTCTAAACTTTCAAACTTAATTTGTTAAAATAATCACGAAACATATTAGTAACATATCATAGGTGTAGTCATTGTCTAGTGGTGAGAAGTAGTTCCTAGCTAGCTTTTTATTATTGATTTTCAAAACCCTACAATAAAAACTCCACAACAGTTTTCTACTTTCGTCATCTTTGTGTTCTTCATTGTCTTTTATTTATTTGACATACCAAATAAACCCTAAAAATCGTGAAACTTGGTCAGTCTTTAGTTTACTATACCTAGATAGTCTCTGTTTTCATTTCATTTATAATTTAGAATCGACTTCCGGTCAGTTTTTTCATATTGGACAGATTTGGTTTTTAATTTTAGATCAAGCGATAGATTAGTGATATAGATTTAATCCTCTACGGAAACCCCTTCTTTCCTATATTACAATTGACTAACAAGTGTGATTGCATGGTTAATTTATACGCTTATTTTAGTTTGATCAACTCTTTGAGTTAACGTTTGCATTTATTCATGTTGTAATGAAGTACGATGCATGAGTGTCAACAATACAGGAGAGGGATGCTCGTTTGTTTTTTAATTATAATCTGAGTATGTCACTTTACAGTATGTCTCAATAACATTTGCATAACAGCATTTCAATTTCAATGAGAACAAATGGTAAACAATGATAGCTCTGATAGAAAGGTTAAGACCTTCCCATCAAATGGGACTATGAAATTTCACATAGGTTGATTAAACATTTCTACTGCAAAAGGATTCAATAAGAGATATGTTTACAAATTATATCTATGGAAAAATAGTTGTTATAACTAATGTTTTGAATTAGGTAGAATGAACAGTATTCAAAACTCATGTCTAAAGTGGATGTCCATCATGTCGAGGGTGGATTTCCATCTTATAGACATCCACCCTCAACATGAGTTTTGAATAATGTTTAGTCTTCCTAGTTCAAACCCTTTATTATAACAACTATTTTTCCATACATACACAAACACACACCAGACCCTTCTAGTGAGAGATTCCTTTCTTTGCCCATTTTAAGGGATCGTTTTATTAGAGCAACATTTCGGTCACATATCAACATCTCAATCTTTCAGTTTTAGGTCTCCATGAGTAGATCACTTATGTAAACTTTCAGCCAAATTGATAATCACTAAGGTACCAAGCTAGATCAAATCTGTCACGCCCCAAATTTCGAATAATAAATTCAAATCCGAAACATGAATACAACTAAACAAATCACGTCCTGAATTTTTTTTATAAACCAACATCTTATAAACCATAACACAAACCTCGTAGCAAACTATCTCTCGAGTCAATTATTACAATACTAACATAAATAAAATATTCTACTCACAAGAGTCTACAAAACACACCAAAATAGATCAAGTGCTGGTCTCGACCCTGCTGCCCTACGCAGCTCGCTCTCCACTCTGATTATCCTGACATGAAGGATTATCCGCTACACTGTTTGAATAGTATACCGGGATTGCAACAACACAAAACCCGGTAAGCTTTCTGAAAGCTCGTATGAGTAAATATGAAATGAACAGTTGATTTATTAAATCACAATTCTTTTAACTCAAGTAAACAATCTACAATCTCAACAACCACAAAGAAACATCAAACTGACACACAGGAAACAACATGGAACACATTTCCGCAATCACCACATCACAACTCTCGCCACTTGGCACCTAATCACAACTATCGCCACTTTGGCACCTAATCACAACTATCGCCACTTTGGCCCCATGTTAGAGCTCTAACTGCCTCGTTACCTCTGACACCTTAGCTCAGGGTCAAGTAACGGCACCTCCAGGTTACTCAGTAACCTGCGAACTTTGGACCATTTCATGTCCTCAGAACAATATATCCCCGTTATTATTTAACGGTCGAACTTTGGACCTCCATGTCCTCAGAACACATACACTCCGGTTATCATTAACCAAAAATCCTTGGACCATTCGATCCTCAGAATCCTACGTTTCTCTACCTTCTATTCAACTCACAAAATCAACATGCTTATCACCAACATTTATCAAATATTAACAACATAAAAAAAATCATATTATCAACATTTATCAACAACATATTATCACAATTCCACACCTCAATGTCACACCATTCAATATATAATCACGTAAATATATATATATATATATATATATATATATATATACACGTAACTATCCACACAAGTATGATCACTAATACCAACTATAGTTCACACGATGCAAAATCAAGAAATTCATTTTTAATATACTTCAAAACTCATTTCTTAGAACTATTTTCTCACACATAACAAATAAATTGGGCAATTAAGGAAATTCGGTTCGTAAATGAACCAAGTGAGATTTACTCACCTCTAAACTCCCGCTGCGTCTTCTTACAGCCCAAAATACGATTCACAATTGTCCGCTAACAAATCCGTCAAACACCTAATCAAAACGATAATTAACTTAGCGTATAATTTCAAAAACACACTTAGATGAAGATCCAACGGTCTGATCTTCACCCGTGACCACACAAGGTCATCGGGACAGTCCTACGATCATTATATCAAAACTAGAATTTTATCGGACGGTTCAAACTTCATAGATCACTAATCGAGCGATCGAAATCAATCGAAATCGTAAAATTCATAACTAATTCATACGATATCCAAAATTCACATGCTATATATCAAAATGAGCGTATCGACATGTAGAATCTAAAAGTGAGCAGAAACTACTCATGGTACCTCCAGAGGTGGCCGGAAAGGGCCGCCGGAGTTTAGGGCAGAGTCGCCGCCGACCACAGCCAATGGTGTTAGGGCCGGGCTTATCCTCTTTGTTTCATCATTTTGAGCAACTTTCATAACTAGCACGAAGTGAGAAAACAAGTGGAAGTGGTCGAAAATACCTAAAAACAGTTCGGTTCGTCGGAAAATCGAAATTTTTCGATAGTTGCTCCGCTCGACGTCAAAAGCTTCACTTCTGGTCTGGATCTTTTTGCTGTGTGTTCTACTCCTTAATACGAGTTCAACAAGATAAAGAACTCAAGTTTTGGTGGCCGGAGATAGGAGAAATCGCCGCTGGTTCATTTTAGGGCTCGGATTGATTTTTGAATTCCACCGCCGTGCAGCCGCCACGAGAGGGGAAACCGTTACCACCAATCGACTCACAAGAAGGAGTAGAGTCGATCTGGGCTTCGTTTCACCTCAAATGGTGGCCGGAACTGTGAGAAAAGACCGGCAAAAGAATTGCTCTGTTTTCGACCGACGGAGGAAGAGAGAGAGAGAAGATGAACAGTAACCCGTGGTTTACTTTTTTGGATAATTATGCTATTTTCGGATATTTCCGGAAATAGTAGTCTATATATACCCGAAATGGAAACTTTTCCAAATGCGATAACTTTCTCATACGAACTCCGATTCTTGCGTTCCACATATGCACGAACTCGTATCGACGAGCTCTACGACTTTCATGAATGAAGTTTCTTCAAATTCCTTACGTATAAAAATTCAATTTTAGTAAACCCTAAATAACATTAAATTTCAAAACTAAAATCATTCAAAACCAAATTTCTCACGCAACAACATTCCAATCACACCCACAATTCCTAATTCATATAATTTGACAAATATTGAATTACAAAATATTTAACTGAAATTTCGGGTCTTCACAAAATCAATGAACAAACTGAATATATCCAACTTTATCCGTTCATGTTCATAATGGTAAATCATGATTATGAGCACTGTAATGATGAACGATTGAAATGCCGATATATAGCCAAAACTAGGTCCCACACGAGTTCTCTTAAAATGGCTATATATATATATATATGTATATACAGTCCTTCTTGGCTAAGGACATCCTTACCTAAGCTTAGGTACGGATTTTCAGTTTTTAGCCACTTTTCGATCACATATTCACATTTTAACTGTTCAGTTTTTAGGTCCTAATGTATAGATCATCTCTACAAAATTTCAGCCAAATTGATGATCTTTAAGGCATTCAAAACTGTAATTTACAACAATGTACACGAACGGTTCCGGTTTGACAGATTCGTGTAAATTAAAGTTTTGGATGCCTTAATGATCATCAATTTGGATGAAAGTTTGCAAAGATGATCTATATATTAGGACCTAAAACTAAACGGTTAAGATGTGAATATGTGATCGAAAAGTGGCCGAAAACTGGAATCCGTTCGATAAGCTTAGGTAAGGATATCCTTACCTAAGAAAAATCCTATATATATATATATATATATATATATGCCTATTTTCGAGATAATCTCCTCACTTTTAGAATTTGAGGATTTGTATTATACACTAGTATATGACCTGATTCAATGATTTTAAATGTTGATCCTTTAGATTCCTATGCAAGAAGTATGTATATAAAAAATCAACTAAATCCATAATCATTTGGTCATTCAAAATTGTGTAAACAAAAAAAGTCCGTTAGATAAAATTAGAACTAATATTGTGCTAATCAAATAGTTGAAAGATTTTTGATTTGGCTAATTTTTTGTAGGACTCATATGCTTGTATATAACTAGAGAATAAATGGTTTAGCTTATTAAACTACATGCTAAAAAAAAAAAAAATCCTCACATTTCAAGTTTACCTTCTTGTATGTGTGTGTGTGTTATTGCAAATGAAGGTGTGTATGTGTACTACTATAAATGAAGAAGTTGAACTTTTATTACGTTACTAATTTGAGATGTCAAATACAAGCCGGAAAACATGTACAAATAGCATATATATCAAATCAAATATGGATCATAAAGAATTCCAATAGAGGGGATCCATGAATCACCATCTATAAGTTGTCTCACCGTGAACTGAGTCGCTTGGGTAGAGCTATTTAGAACCTCGAACCTTTTCCAATTTATTCTTCCGCTTGTGTTTGTCACGACCCGAATTTTAGAAGAAAATTCAAAAATCCGAAACATGAAAATTACCATAACTCAAAATAATCATCCTGAAAATTTCTTTTCTTAACAACCTCACCACACGAAATAAAATCAAAACCGAATTTTGTTTCGGTTAATTATTACAACTCAAATACACAATAATTTGTAAAGCTCTAAATGAACATACACACCTCACAACTCAAAGAAATAAAATATAACTGCTGTAACACCTAAGCAACTCGGTCACCTCCCTGGTTATCCTGACCTGCAGGAATATCCGCTACACCATTTGAATAGTGTACCGGGATTGCAACAATACAAAACCCGGTAAGCTTATGAAAGCTCATATGAGTAAAAGAAAGAACGGTTGCTTAATTTAATCACATTTATTTCTACCTAAGTCAACATGCAACAATTCTACAACCACAAAAACCAACAATCACAATCAATCAACAACTCAACACCAAACCCTAACTCACATCTTTCTCCACAATACCCCATCATCATATTTATAAAAATACGGTATTCGACAGACTAGAGCTCTAACTGAATCGTAGCCAGCCACCTGACCTAGGTTATGGCATCCGACATATTTATCTTTATCGTATTTCATCAATATGTATACTTATATCATATTGAGAACGTCCGATAATTGTACATACTCAACCAATCGTATCCCATCATCCACCTTTGATTAGAGCGTCCGATTACCCCATACTGGTCACTACGTTGACCCTAAATCCACAATATGTACAACTGTATGTTTTCACATAATTAAATCAACTCAACCAACATATATGATATTATCATGAAATTAAAGCATTTGGATATAATCCAAATCATCATTCTAATTCAATCATATCGTCATTCAAAATCACGCCAATCAATATATATATATTCCACGTAAATATATATATATATATATATATATATATATATACACGTAATCATCCACTCAGGAATAATCACTAATACCATCTATAGTTCACACAAGAAAATAGTGAAATTCATTTGTATAATTAAATTTATTTTACTTACTTATGGACCGTAGTTGATCAAGTCCATATGATTTTAAAAACAAATATTTAATCCATAAATATTTTCCTTACAATTACAAAAATAAATAATTTAAGTACTCGGTTCGTAATATGAACCACGTGAGATTTACTCACCTCGAAATTCTCGCTGCGTCTTCAGTAAATATAACTCACAATAATCCAAATGCTCGTCAACTCAAGCCATCAAGTATCTAATCAAGTACGGTCTTTACTTAGCAACGAAGCACGAAATAAACCTAAATGATGATCCAACGGTCGGATTTCAAAATAACGACAATCCAATGATCGGATTCTAAAATAAAGACAATCCAATGGTCGGATCGAATTTAAACGATGATCCAACGGTTAGATCCTCACGGATCACCCTTGGAAACATCCTATCAAAATTATATGAAAATCCGATGGACGGATCTTCACTAATCGCCTCCCGAATCACTGTTTTACAATTATACGAAAATCCAACGGTCGGATCTTCGCCCGTGACCACATAAAGTCATCAGGGCAGTCATATGGACATTATATTAAAATTTGAAGTAAAACCGATGGTCTGATCTCCGTAAATCTCAAACCAAAAGTAAACTGTAAAACCGTAAATAATAACGTCAAAACAGAAATTGACTATTTATCAACTTTTTCTAACATGACCGAGTTATATATCAAAACGCTCGTATAGATGCATAGATCATCGTCCAGATAATATAAACTCAAAATTTTGTCCGCCGCGCCGCCACACGCGGCGGTCACACGGTGGTCAACGCCGGTCAACCACCTCCGATGCAAAAGTCGTCAACTACAAACTTTTTCAAAATGAAATTGTGAACAACTTTAATACCTGACTTTTTAGGAGATGAGGTCTAGATCGTCCTAGATCGGGCTTTGAAATTGGATTAATCTCGGCCCTCTGATCAGTCTCCAGATCGAACCAGGGACGTCGAAATTTTCAACTCTTGATCTACCACTCTACACTCAAAATCGTGATACAAGCCACATATGGGGATGATCAGGAGGAAGAGCACGTCACGAAAATGGGGAGGATCGGCCTGTGCACCGCAGGAAAATTGGTTTTCCGGCCGGGTCGGGTTTGAGCTTCGGATAGTGGCTTCGATCCAAGCCTAGGAGCGGCTGCTGGGTGAGGCGACGGCGCGGTCGGGAAGGCCGACTTCCAGTCGGGTCGGGTCGGCGGGTCTGCAAGCACAGTGACCAGGCCGAGAGAGAGAGACGGGGGGCTGATGTGCAAAAAGGAATGTTTTTCGTCCTTAATGACAAACTCAGAATTTTTTTCACTATTTATAGAAAAATTCCGATTTTCAAATATTCATAACTTATTCATACGAGCTCCGAATAATAAGTTCCATATATGCACGGACTCGTATCAACGAGCTCTACAACTTTCATGAAGAAAGTTTTCCCAAATTTTTACGACCCCCTAAATAACGTTCGTTTCCGAAAATAATATCATTCGAAACCAATTTTCTCAACCCACGACAATCTAAATAATCTCAAATATCATAATTCAATTATTATAACAATTATTGAATTACATAAATTTATTGTATGAAAATTTGGGTCTTCACAGTATTTGCAGCAGGGCCTTGGTTGGCGTACTCATTATAACCAATCGTGTCTAGTGATGATCTGTTTTTTCAATCCTACTGACCAATTAGATCCATGAAAGTATCTAGAAAACTCTGCATCATGACTATAGTAGAGCAATTCGACTATGGTCTTCCTAGATACACTTACATTTTGGAACTTTGAGTTATCAAGTTCTGTAATTGCACTAATAGTGAAATTGTGGATAATTATGGCACTAATGCTTATAGAGTCCCATGTAGTTATTGTGATGGACTGGCGTTCTAGTGGTTGTATACCATATATATCAAATTCTATACAACTAGTTTAGCATGACCAAAAATAAAATCTACCGAACCATAAATTTTGTAATGTATAAAGAACTAAATACCGAGTTATGTATAAAAAGTGTCGTGGAATCCTGCGATTCTACATCTATAAAACACAGAGTAGTCGGAACTACTCCGAACTGCCATGGCTTCCGCTACTTTTGGCCCAGTGGTCGCCAAGAATTTATCACATTCAATTGTTAGTGTTACACTTTCAAATGTGCGAAGTCCTCCGATATGACTTCTATTGCTGGTGACTGGTTTTGTCGGCTTCCTTATCGAGAAAAGTGAGATTCCACGTTTCTTTGCCAATGGTCAATATCTCGTAATATACTTCGGCTTTGATCTTGGTCATGGAATGATTGAGGTATAATCTTCTACAACGTTGATGACATCCATTATTGTTGTGAATTCTTACGATATGTTTTGTTGGATTTTCCATACATAGTTGACTTAATGAGATTTTTGAATTATGTTTAAATGAACTTGAATTTGTAGCATGCTTTATATAATTACATTTTGGTTTTTATTGTTCAGATGAGGTTATATAATGCTCTGAAAAGTCGTTTGAGATACATTGGAAAAAAAAAAGTTTTTCTTTTTCTCTTTGTATTCACATGAAGATATCTTTTTACATGTAGTTTTTTATTATTATTTCAAGGATGAATAGTAGAAATCAACCGCATTTTTTTAGATTTGTTTTTTGTGGTTCCACATGTATCAGTAATTATTGCATCAATTGGCGTGCTATAAAACTTTTAGTGTTGTTTTTCTATGATTTTTCACATCTTTTTTTCATAACCACCAACATTTGAGTGTAATTTTTAATTTTTCCTTAGCCACCCTATTGGATGATCAATGTTTCTTACAAAATGATGGGGCTAGAAAAGTTCTGTCCAATGTGGTAACATAAATTATTGTTATTCATAATTAATATCATTGTTTACAGAATTAAAGTTTCGTCACACCAAATTTATAATTTTCAAAAGAGAAAAATAAGAAAATTTATAAAAGAAAATTAAAAAATAGATATGTTCGAGCCGATGAATATATAGTTAATTAAACTTTCCAATAATCCCTTCATTCATGCTTGTGTCATAAATACGGTTTCATGGTCATATGTTCTCTTTTATGAAATTCTCTTTTCAATCAAATATCTTTGGAAACTGAAGACTTTTGTCTAACTAAGAATGTAAGAGGGACTACTTGAGCTATCTTCTTGCATAAAATTGTAAACAAATGAATCAGCATCAAAGAAAATATGTTGCTTAATTCTATCACTCGGCAAATGTCTTTTGTAATTAGGACCATAAATCACTAAATTCTTGCAAATCTTAAAAATCCCTAAAAAAAAAAAAAGGATGAAAAAACCTTTCTCTTCATCGAAATTATTATTATTTATGTAAATATTAATGAACTCGATGATTGGATTGGTGCAGTGATATTGGGATAAATGTCATATTTCATGTTATCAAGATTAAAATTCTCATCCACAAATTTCATGTAATTTATTTCCCAATTCTTATTTTTTTAAAGCGTTAACTAAGTATCACTGGGAAAATAATATTGCTCCTAGTGCTCATGAGTATCGAAGGAGCCAAAAAAATTCATCATTAGATTGTTGTATCACCCCCCATTATTTGTGGTTCTTAAACATATGCGAATTGTAATTTTTTCTTTGAGAAATTAAAGAATAAATAAATAGTTGAACAAGGAAAGGTAAAATACTCATTGCAGATATACTACTAGGGAAAGAGTTTCTCCATAGATGTTTACTTTAGTATTTTTATTTTACTATGGCATAGTGAAAGTATATCTTTTGAAGAATTTCTAGAAAAAATTTATGCAAAAGTTTTATACGTAGAAAACTGTTTATGACTGAGAGTTATTGGTGATAGACACTTGTGTTTTTGAAAGTTCTTGTGGTAGACACTTGCTCTTTCAATTTTTTTGTTGTGGATTAGTAAATTAACTTATGTTCTGGAGTACTTGTATAATATGATGTACATACCAAATGAGCCAAGCATAAACAACATTCATGTAGTGACTGACTCAATGAACCAGGGTCCTCATTGACCATATCAACACAAAGATCAGGACCAGAACCATCCAACATAGACGATGTCCCCTCTGGACGTTGACCGGCGGATTACCAGAACATGCCACCAAAAGGCTTTCGATTTAGCCCCTCAAACTTGCAAAGACCATTCTTTCCCACATCGAAGAATAGTGGTAGTATTCTCAAGAGTTCCTTTATAAGATGTCTCCTCTCATCATCATTAATGGTAAGCATTTACTCACCACCTAAATTTATTCCTTTCAATATCTTTTGGAAAAAAAAAAAAAAAAAAAGTTACTCTATACAAGAATACTAATTTTTTTTTTATTTTTTTTTATAAAAGAATGGTACGGCTGTCTTCAAACCTTTATTAACAAAGAAGTGAAGACCAATCCGCCCGGTCTACCTCTTGACACCGAGTATATTACACTCGTCAGGTATCGACTCAACATACATCCAATCCAACAAACTACCCCGAGGTTCCCTCTTACCCGTCCGGATATAGACACAAACATTTGACACCCATTTAGCCTTCATTAACAAAGAAGTGAAGACCAATCCGCCCGGTCTACCTCTTGACACCGAGTATATTACTCTCGTCAGGTATCGAGTCAACATACATCCAATCCAACAAACTACCCGAGGTTCCCTCTTACCCGTCCGGATATAGACACAAACATTTGACACCCATTTAGCGCCGTATGTTGGAATCCTACAAAAATATATTTCATACTCCTACCCTTAATAGAACTCGTTCGCTCATTTAGCATCGTCTGTAGGAATCCTTCAAAAATATATTTCCTACTGTCAACACCATGCCCGAGCATATAGAAGACCTACCCTACATAGAACTTGTTCAGGTACAGTCCTGTTATCAGGCTCTAGCAAAAGGTAAGTCCAGCGGTGTCTCAGATCTGGTAGCCATGCTTGAACTAATGAAGTAAAAACATCGCTCAGATGTGTACGAGTGAGAACAGAGCTACCATGAAGCAACTTTGGCAACTTAGCACCGGTGCCAAGAATTGGAAGCAATGATGCACTCCGGGTCTTGTCAGGCAAACCAAGCAATAATATACTTCAGTAAACCTCGGAAAAGCAACAGTTACACCAACTATCACCTTCCCGGGAGCCATCATTTTGGGTACCCTCTCAACACCACCCATGATCCACATACCATTCAACCTCATCATGGAATTCATGCATGGCATGCCACCACCACCACCTCAGGTCCAGGTCGATCGACAGCTTCCAAGAAGCGGGAGAGACTTCAAGGGGACAAAACAGACCCACCCTGGATTTAAATATGCAGATCTTACTCCAGCGCTAGACGATTGAGGGCCTAACAACCTGGATTGAGATGGCAGAGACCAGAAATGCGCTGCGACCTTTGACAGTGGGCTTCGAAGAGCATCCAGGACCCTTCACACCCCGCATTCTGACAGCAACAATGGCAGTAGATGCATAAACTCTGGAATTGAGCGGTATAGCAGTTCTACTGATCTTTTGGACATGCAGTACGTAATGAAGAGCACATAGCATAGGCCAGAGAGTGATCGCTTACATGAACCAAATGTTTGAGTAGTTGGACGAATTAGTCGTGAACAGTCGATGCTATTCAACGAAGTAGTTGAATATGTAGTGAATACTAGCTCAATGTATTCGACCAAGAGATATTTTTTCCCCTTTTGTTCAACGTAGGTGTTGCATTATTTTATTGTTCTTCACATGGAACTGACATTCCAAAAGCTGGAATAGAATTTTCAAAACCCATCCTGTTCCTGAGTAGTCAGGAAAAGAAGTTCAATTCCTAAATCCACATCGTTATAACTCGAAATTTAATGAACAAAAAATCCAATGGGTAAAAATGTCACCTGTCCATTCAGAGATTTTCCTTCCCCACGAAATTTAAAGAAAGAGATTACAAGAAAATTAATATGCATATCTTCTGTAATGGGCAAGAATAATTTGTACATTACAATTCCTTTTCCCAGTCCAAATCAGGTATATGCTTTAACTAAAAGCTATCTTGTAAAACTTATCTACCAATTAACTTCATATAAAAAAGTTAAAACCTCTGATGCAGAAACAGGAAATAAAACCATAATTATTTCCGCTGCTATTGAATTTGTAATTTGACTCCCAAATTAGGGGAACTGAAGAAGTTGGATAGCTGCAGCTCGAACATTTTGCAGAATCCACAACGGTCATCAGCAATAAATATGATGGTATGCTACCTCTTGACGTGACCTGTGGCTGAGGCAAGACATGGAAATGGAAAAGGTGTGAAATCTGCAACTTCTTGGACTTTGGATCATGAAGCAAGGTTGCTGATGCCAAAATAGACTGTTTTTTGTTGGAAGGCATTAATGGCGTAATCAACCACAAAATGACCAAACTGTGATTTCAAACGAAGACCGTATCCAAGCCCTACTCCAGATCCTGGTTTCCCTAGCCTCAGGCCTGGGTTTCCTGAAACCCCAAATAAAATTGACAAGATAAATCAAGAAAAGAGACAACATTAAGTGATGAACACAATAATAGAAACCACAGGAGTGGATAAGGAAAGTAGTAACAAATCTGCAAGCTAGTGCAAAATGATCAACCAGGACTTGGTTGGGCAAGCAAATTAACTAAAGGAGTTGCACATTAATCATGTATGAGCTTTGGCAAAGTCAAAGAGAGGTGGGGTTGGGTTGTTCAATGTTGGAAACAGCGATGCACAAGCTACAACTTAATAATTCTCAAATACGAAGTCAATAAAAACTGGCAACTGATGGTTTATTTCAAAAGTGATGGGAAGCAGTAAAGGATGAACTGATGGAAGTTATGGGAATTTTCACAGTATTGGGTTTGTTAATGCACCTACTAATACTTATCACACTCCAAAGGAGGCAGATTCTTTAAAATAATTGCCAAAGATTTTGCTTTCACAGTTGAGTGAGGTCCTAACTCTGCTGACTGATATCAAATCATATCCTAAAAGGGCTTTTGTAACATGAAGCCATATAGGAGCCTAAAGGTTCCACAAAATACCAGCAACGTTTTTAAGCTCAAGGTGATAGTAACAAGGGTAAGTGCAAAATCAAAAACAGTAAGAAGTACCCTACCCAACTACACTAACTCCCAATAAGCCATTGATATATTGAAGGATAAAGCACAGCAGAGAAAAGGGCTATGTTATTGATTAGTACATTTACAGAGCAAAGTGGTCCTTTTCATGATTATGCTAGGTTTAGAAGACAAATAATTTCTGTAATTCTGAAGAAATTAAATAAACGGAGAAGAACATAGAGAAGGAGGAGGAAAAAAGTAAGTAGGAGATAACAAATCAAGACACCAGGCCTTCAACAACACTTATGAAAATTCATCTACATCTGATTTGCTTTACAAGAAACAGCCTTACTACAGGCTTCAAAAAGAACTCCTGATGACTCTTAGAATTGCTAGAACGCTCATCATAAAATAGAACAGTATTATAAGACTAGATGAATACTGGGAGATTTAAAGACAGTCTTCTAAGTCAAATAGTTTGCCTTTTAATGATACTTGACATTAACTGTTAGGTCTTCAACATATTTGCCTATTTGTTTAATATGATTTTATTTAATTATTGTTTCACTACCATGGGCATTTTATTTTAGACCGAGAAGGCCTAGTCAGGTTTGGCCTGTTGGACTCAGTGTTGAGCTCCAAAGAGGACATGTAATCAGTTATATTTCTTTTGCTCTACTGAAACTCATAAAGGCAGACTTTAGTTGTCCAGAGCACAACTCACAAACCTAAGATGCAGCTAGGCATGTCATGTACCGAAATGAAAGAGTGAGACTCACCTGGCACATGATGAGCAGAACCCAAATCAGTTCCACAATCCAAGAAAACAGCACCTTCCAGCATCTTGGTCTACACATAAATAAGCAAAATTGTAAGCAATGCTTGTTTGAGTACATCTCAGATAAAGAGTAGGAAAAACTTAAACAGAAGTATCTTACAAAGATAGGTGAACCATTCTATTATAAACAGCATAATGAGTTTTAAGAGTATTATAGGTTATTTACTACAAAAGAATTGAGAAATATGTCAACAGATTTGAACATATGGCATGTGATAAGTTCAAATCCATATTATGTCTAAAACCTAATGGCTGTAAAATCTCTAGCTTAACTATGCATTGCTGAAACTACTTTATTTTTGAATTTAAACTGTAACTATAATTGATAAATGATCTTCTATGGAAGACTGCTAAGCATATTACAGAATGGCTTCCCAGTCTAATAAAATAATGCAACAAATGGCATATAATTCTTAGCAATTGAGGCAACGCAGAAACAAAAAGGGGTATTACATACAAAAGGTAATGTCAATTCGCTATTTGCAACCAGGCATGTCCTCCCCGATCCCACTGCACCCTCACCATACCCTCGCACACTGCCAAGACCACCAATTGCAAATGCTTGGTAAGGAGCCATGTCCCCCACAATGGAACCACCTGTCATTCTGTTAGATAAAGTATGAGTAAGACAGATAAAGCCAGTTTCAATCAACTTTAATCTACACAAAGCATAAACTAAGATGGATTTTGCATTTAACTCAGAAAGCTAGACTTACATAGCTTCTGATGCAGGTAGTTTACTTATTTGACTTATTCCTCAATCCCAATATATACTTCAGGGTTCATAATGTATGGGGAAAACTGTTTTCTTTTCCTCCTTGATGAACAGTTCCTAGTTTTGACACCTTGAGAATCATTCAATTTAACTAACACTTTATGGTACAATTTTTAAAGTCTTTATGATACTCGATGCAAATACCGTTACACTGCTTTGAAAAGCCATGTCAATGCTACAACTACACTTCCTTCACATCCTCCACTTCCCATTGTAATAGTTTCTGCTTCCCATTTACACTCTATTCCCTTACTCAATATTTGGCATCTGTACAATAAAACAATACCTAGCTCACCTTGTCAAGAGAAATGCTGGCCCAAGTTTGACTCCCTTTGATGCAATGAATTTAAACTTGTTAAATATTAGCCACTTTGATAGAACTGGTATCCCTTGTTCTATTTGCAGACTGAACTGCATTAAAGATAAACTCCCAGTAAGTTTCACATAGTATCACTTACAAGCATGTATTTAACACCTCATGTCATAGACCACGATTTGAAGAAGTCATACCTGAAAAAAACTGCGATCATTTGCCTTTGCATACCGAGATTCTTGCTTTAGAACTACCATACTATCATGAGGACTTCCACTGCATAATAATAAAAAACACTGTGTGAAGATTCAAATTAAAAAGTAGTCGAAAAAATAAAGAACCAAAAACCTAGATTACCTGCATGTGACAGGAAACCCATCAAGATCTCGGCTCATTGAGCGGCCATTATCATCCATTGGCCGGACATGCTGCATAGCATATTAGCATGTAACAAATTTAGGACTAATTACACTTTCCACCCGACAAGTATTGTGCGTTTTTTCACATTGCACCCAGTTATTCAAACTGTCCCAATTTGATCCTCAAAGTAATGAATAGTAACCTTTTACACCGATGTGAGTGTTCTGGCAAGATCAAATTTGACCACAATGCCCTCACTGATATGTCCTGACCTATTTCTTTCAGCATCAAAGTTGTCCCAGTCAGCAAAAGACAATCTCAGGCTACATCTCATGTGGCACCCAATTGGTGTAAAAGATCACTGCTTGTTACTTTGAGGATGAAATGAGAACTAGATATCTACTAAGGTAGGTACCTCAAACTTTAGGCTAGTTGTGCTACTCCACTTGGAACTTGCAGGCTCATTGAGATCCATGCCTACTGATAATCGAGACAAATTTACACCTGCACTAGCTGACCGGGAGAAATTGTCCATGGGAATGCCATGGACCCCTATCTCGGGTGAAATAGAATGCTGTGAAGCAAAAAGTTGCAAAATTATGCCATGAATTATACTCAAACAAAAACTTTGCATCATATATTCAGTTTGGTTAGGCCGCAAAAGTAGCCATAATATCCGACTTAATTTGAAATACAGTCTTTTACTTCACAAGCACCAAATCAAATCATAGTGAAGAAAGATGAAGCAGATGACTAACCTGTAGTACAAAAGACTGTTGAGCTAGCCACTGAGGTCTTGGCCTTCTATAAGCCAATAAGACATTCGAATCATACAGGCCCTTATCCAATGACACATCAAGCTTCTCACTTCCACCAAACAAGTTTGGATGTTTGATGCAAAGACTGCAACAAAAAATTAACCAATAAAAAACCAGAATAATTTGGTTCAAACAGTGCAAAGGATACTAAGTTTCATATCCTTTCTTTACCCAGACTACATTTCCTAATAAACCAGATGATGATAGAGACCCAAAGCAGGGCCAAAAACACCGAGTACCCATCACACAGAAATTAATCAGTAAAAGCAAAAGGTGTTACCTCCCAATGATGAGAGAGAGAGGACTGCCACTGCCATTGCTGTAAGAAAGGGAAAGGAACCAATCAATGAATGAAGCAGTGTAACTTGTCAGGAAAATTGCATAGGAATGAAAATGAAAATGGAACAAGAACCTCAAAGGAGGAAGCATCAAAGAGGCACATAGCTTGTGAGTGAAATCAACGTTAACATCAATCTTGGCTGTTACCCGACATCAATAACAAGAATGATGTTAGAATCCAGAGACAACCCATAAATCCCAACAAGAAAAACCCAACTGGGTTTCAGTGAACATCTCACCTTTGCCAGCATGGATGCTCTTCTGAGCTCCCATCCGGTTAGCATAAACTGCGCCTCATAAAATATCAAAATTCAAAGGAGAGTTGAGGGATTTTGTGCACTTGCAAATTGCAATTGCATGAATGAATGAATGAATGAATGAATGGAGTTGAGAGTGTACGTGGCCTTTTGTAATGGGAGAAGGAAGGAAGAGTGAGGAGTGACGGGGAGGTATTTCGGTGGCGTCTCCTAATGGGGAAGTAGCTCTCTTTGTTCCTAGCTTCCGATGTTTGTTATCCCCTTTGGCTTCTTCGTTGCTTTTTGTGGCACGTGGGTTCCAACTTTTGGAGCCATTCCCGTGTTTTTTTTGCCCTTTTCTTTATTTTTAAATATTTTCTTATTGTTTTTATATCAACTTTGCTAACATATATATGAGGCTCGAACTCAACTTCCATGATCGATGGTGATTACGGCAAGGCTGTTGTTACTACAGTTGAAGTTAGGCAGTTGGATCTGATCTAATTTGGTTCCGGATACTCATTTAGATTTGCGAATGATGATAGTGCTAGTCTTGTCATCGCTCTTGCGTGATGGTGTTATGTAAATACCAGATAGAACAAAATGGTTTAAAAAACTGCTTTGTGAATATAATATGCACTTTCAAGACTACACAACAATTGCTAACGCAGTTTAAACATCTCCACTGAGGAAACTTCACTGCATGGCTTATAAAGTAGCCAACACGAGAAAATCAATCCACTATCAATCAATAAGTTTACAGTATACAAGTAGTGATGTTCATCACAATCACATTCACTTAGCAACACAGCTAACTTGATTCACAACTGGGCTCTCTTCTTACTTAATTACCACACTATCTAGATGAGCCTAACTTCCAATCTTCCTTGATCTCAACATCTCACTGATCTTGTGAATGAGGTATGCAGATAAACATATCAAGCAAGGAAAAAATGAATAACAAGCAAAGAAAGCTTTTCAGAAAATTATTTGTGAAAACATATGCAACACAAAGAGAACAATCTTAAGATGCTCAAAAACTCTATCTTTTAAAATTAGTTTCAAAACCTTTTATAGAGGAGCTAGACTCCCCCTCAATCAAATCTCTTTTTCATATCAAATAAGATAAACAAGGAAAGCTTTTAAAACTGATTTCGAAAAACAATTAATACTTCCTAACTATTTGCAAATCCAATCTTTATCTGATATGCATTTTGAAAACCTTTTAATGTAGATAAGTATATCAAATCAATTTAACCGATATGCATATCAATTCTAAATGTAAAGTGATATGGAATGAATACCACCTTTAATTCAAGATCAGTGAGAGTGATTCTCTTGGATTTTCTCTTCATGGCTTGCACGTTTCTTTAATTCCTTGAGTCATCGGGAAAGTTGGAGAAGTCATTTCCTAGTCTTATGCAACTTGTGATCTCCAGTGACCTTGGAAAAGTATGTGTTGAATGGTAATAGCCCAATATACTTACAATCTCCCCATTTGGGCATTCCCATTCAACACATAACTTTTTCATCTTTTGTCTTGCAGATTAGACTTCACAGATAAACACTAGCCATGAACACTTCAACAGATACTCACAAATCAATTTAGAGCATAACTAGCAACCAAGAGTTAGACCAAAAGGTGCTACTTGGATTAAGGAATCAGTTTCCATCCTTTTCCAGATCCAAGTGACCAAAACAAACACCAATCAACAAAATAAGCAACCAAATAGTCTGTGCTTATGCACTTACAACCAAAAACCAAAATAAAGTTATTGTCCAACAAAAGTTAAAATGGAGAAGAAGAAAGAAAGAAAGAAAGAAAGAAAGAAAGAAAGAAAGAAAGAAAGAAAGAAAGAAAGATGAAAGTTTTACTTCTCCCCCATTGAATGGGAAGGCACCTCAAATTCCTCCATCAGCTTGGTCACGCGGTCATGAAATTCCTTGTTGTCGATCGAGTCATCACTCTCCTCATGTGCATCCCCTTCCTTCACAATGTTGGACGGTCCGAGATGGCACCCTGCAGGAGCAGCCGCCCTGTAGGTCACAGCCTCTGGTCTTGGAAATCCAGGAAGGTGGCTTTGCATGTTTTGAACCTCCTTGGCAAGATTGGTGAGCACATTGTGATTCCAGACCATTAAGGAGTGCATCTCGCCTATGAAGTCGATGAGATAGGTGATGCGCCAGTCAGCCACCATGATGCCATCGTGAAGAGAGTAGCGCATGTCCTTAAGAGATTCAGCAAGGTTGGCAAGAGAGACCAGAGGATGAGAGGCATCAGTAGGCTGAGTAGAGAATGGCTCCCTAATATGGAAATTTAGGAGACCGACGAGGAAGAGGAGGAAGACTCCTGCTCCATTCACGAGATGGACGATGCGCTCCAGGATGTGGGATGCCGGCTCAGGCAGCGCCCAGGCGGCCCTCTTCTTCCAGAGAGAAAAAGGGAGACGCCGGTTTCCACCAATACGAGTGGTGATCTTGGTGTGAACCATGATGAACAGGAAATGGTTTGGAGTATTCACACTTAGAGAAACCGAGTGAAATCCGAGAGAGATAAGACAGACTTTATATAGCAGAGCAGTAGGGTTAGAGAAATTCAAGGGACACGCCGGTTCAACAAAGCTTCTCCAAGATGGAGAGAGTTAATGACAAGTTAAGAGTCTAAGAATCACGCATCCAAAACACTGACAAGTTAAATCTCCCCCTAAAAGCATGCTTAATCAGTAAGGAAATTAGATGCAAACAAATGGCAACCAGGGATAGAGACAATAATATTGCATAATATATTCCTATGCTAAGTATCTAAGCACATAATATTGTCATCTTAATATCGAATGAGAAAATATAGCAGAGTTGAAGCATAGAGAGAATATATCAAGTAGGGAATGAATCATATCTCAGAGAAACAACTATGATGTATTCTATCAACAAATATTATTGGTACTCAAGGATAGAACTTAATAAGTAAACCGGTGACAAAAGTGAGTATAACCAGTACATGGGGCTTAGAAACAAGCTTAGAGAAAGAGAGGAGAAGTGAAAGAAGAGAGCTAAGTACGTGAATCGTGCTCAAGAGATCTCCTAGGAGATATAGGAAACATTGTTCCCAAGTCATTTTAGCAACAAAACCAAGAATTTTTATTTTGCAATAGCAAGAACTCATGTAACGAGACACATCTTAGTAACTCCCAGAGCAGACGATCTTAAGGTACTAAGCATAACAAGGATGCTTGATGCAGAGTGCCTCGAGGTGTTGCTTGTATTTTCACAATTTGCGTTCAAGGGTCACCTAACCAACTCGTTTCTTACAAACCCTGGAAAGTTCACCACAACTAGGACCTGATTACTTTGAGATGAAGTATACACGTATCCATTCTCGTTTCTTACAAATCCTAGAAAGTTCACCACAACTAGGACCTGATTACTTTGAGAAGAAGGCATGAGACATCTGAGCGTTTAAGACAGTTCACCTTCTTCACTTATAATCTCTTAGCAAGAACAAGTAACATGCCACCACATACAGCTATAAGTGATCGTGCAGGGGAAGTTTAACATATTAAGAGGCTAAAGATGAGTACACAATTATTGTCCAGAATAAGGCATGGCAACAATGGACAGATGACTGAATATTTGTTCAATCCTCTAAAGACGGTGGTCAAAGTACACTAAGATCACAATTTTCTCACTCAACATTAGACAAACATTAAAATGCCTCAATACTTAGAACATATCCCAAGTGCCTTTCTCAAAAGTTCAAACCTAACAGTGTCAAGTGGCTTTGTGAACAGGTCAGCTAGCTGACTGTCAGTGGACACAAAGCTCAACTCGAGTATATTTTATTCAACTAAATCTCTAATGAAGTGATATCGAAGGTCAATGTGCTTTGTTCTAGAGTGTTGAACAAGATTTTTGGTGATGTTGATAGCACTTGTGTTGTCACAGAAGATGGATAACTTACCTTGAGAAATGCCATAGTCCTTGAGCATTTGTTTCATCCAGAGCATTTGAGTGCAGCAACTCCCAGCGACAACATATTCATCCTCAGTAGTAGACAGTGAAATCAATTTTGTTTCTTGTTGTGCCAAGCAACAAGATTGTTCCCACTGAAGAAGCAGCCTCCAGAAGTGCTTTTTCTATCCTTCAAGTTCCCTCCCCAGTCAGCATCAGAATACCCTGCAATCTCCACATTAGTGTCAAAGGTGTAGAACCTGAAACATATCGAATGATTCTTTTGACAGCTTCCAAGTGTGATTCTTTGGGATTAGCTTGAAAACGAGCACACACTCCCACACTATAAGAGATATCTGGTCTACTGGTAGTGAGATATAGCAAGCTTCCAATCATGCTTCTATAGAGTGTGGAATCGACTGATTTCCCATCTGGATCTTCGCTTAACTTTGTAGTGGTGCTCATGGGATTGTTTACCACCTTCTTGGATTCAAGGCCAAATTTCTTGATGAGATTCTCAGTATATTTGGTTTGAGAGAGAAAGATCAAGCTGCTTTACTTGCAATCCAAGGAAAGAGGTTAGCTCATCACACATGCTCATTTCAAATTCACTTTTCATGACTGATTGAAATTCTTTGACAAAATGTTTAGATGTAGAACCAAAAACAATGTCATCAACATACACTTGGGCAATGATAATATCATTTTTCACTTGTTTTACAAATAAGGATCTATCAATAGATCCCTTAGTGTACCCTTTTCTAACAAGATGAGTGGACAACCTCTTATACCAGGCTCGAGGAGCCTGCTTCAGCCCATACAAGGCTTTCTTGAATCTGTAGACATAGTCCAGGCTATGTGGATCTTTGAAACCTTGGGGTTGTTCCACATAAACTTCTTCCTGTAATATTCCATTCAGGAAGGCAGTTTTGACATCCATTTGAAATAGTTTGAACCTGAGATGGCAAGCTACAGACAAGAGTAGTCTCACTTATTCTAATCTAGCAACAGGAGCAAAACTTTCATCAAAATCAGGACCTTCAACCTGTGAGTAACCCTGAGCAACTAACCTAGCTTTGTTTTTGATTACATTCCCTTTTTCATCACTTTTATTTATGAAGATCCACTTAGTGCCTATTACATTATATTTTCTAGGTCTGGGTACCAAGTACCACACATCATTCCTAGTAAATTGATTTAACTCTTACTGCATAGCACTAACCTAGTCATCATCTTTGGTTCAATTAGGGAAACAAAACCACATTGGGATATAACATTCATAGTGATCAGATTTTCTGTGATAAAACAAAGCAATACATTGTCTTGACTTACCTCATTCAGACTTACCTATGTAGCTGCTTGGCTTCTAGTTCTAAGGCCATCTGACACTTTTCCAATGACATCTTGACTGGAATGATCTTTCTGGACTTGCTTGAAACCTCTTCTTATTAGAAGTGCAGGCTCAAAGATGCTATCAACATTTTCTTCCTTTTCGTCAGTCGTTGATGTGTCTTGTAGGACTGAGCTTGAAGAAGATGATGTATCTACATCAACATCCTCCTGTCTAATATAATGATCATCAACAAACACGTTAATAGATTCCATAAAAATCCTAGTTCGTTTGTTATAAACTCTATATGCTCGACTATTGAAAGGATATCCAAGGAAAATATAATCATCACTTCTCGCTTCAAATTTACCAAGTTGCTCTCGATCTCGCAAGATATAGCATGGGCTTTCGAAAACATGAAAGTGCCCTATGTTTGGTTTCTTACCCTTCCACAACTCATATGTTGTTTGTTCAGTTCCAGGTCTCAAAAAGACTCTGTTGATAGTCTAGCGTGCAGTGCTAATTGCTTCAGCTTCAGCCCAGAAATTTGTGCTTAGACCTGCATAATGTAACATAACTCTTGCCATGTCCAACAGCACTCTATTCTTGCGTTCAACTATTCCATTATGCTATGGAGTGATGGGAGATGAAAACTCATGAGAAACACCAAACTCATGGAAGTAGTTAGCAAATGCAGCATTTTTGAATTCAATACCATTATTAGACCTTACTCTTATCAAGCACATATTTGTGGACTGTTTTTCAATTAACATTCTCTGACTTAACCCTTTAAAAGATTCAAAAGTTTTGGCTTTGTCTCTTAAAAAATTAACCAAAGTATACCTGGAAAAATCATCGACTACTACTAGCATGTATTTCTTACCTCCATTGCTCTCTGTTTGAGTTGGTCCCATGAGATCCATATGTAGCAGTTCCAACACTCTTGTGGTAGTTGTAGAGTTTATTGCCTTATGAGGAGATTTGGTTTGCTTTCCAGTCTTACATCCTCCACATATCTTGTCAGTCTTGCCACTTAGAGCTGGTAGACCCCTGACACACTGTTTGGTGGATAATTTGAGCAGATCCTGATAGTTCACATGTCCCAATCTGCTGTGCCATGTTTCAAAAGTCTCTTCAGCAGATCTCATTGAGAAGCAAGCCTGCACATTCAGAGATTCATTAGCTTGAATGTGATAACAATTATCTAATGATTTCTTACCTCACATAATTTTTTCTCCCTTTTTATCGAGAACCACACATCTTTGCCTGTTGAACCAAACATCCTAGTAATCATCAGCCAAGTAACTGACACTGATTAGATTTGCAGTTAGACCTTCAACGTACAAGACATTTTGATAGTTCCTCATGCAAGAAGTATTGACAGTTCCTCATGCAAGAATTTTAGCTTTCCTTCCATCACTAAATGTAACTGAGCCAGTAATGCATTCATCTTGAAATGAGGAGAACCAAGCTTGTCTCCAGTCATGTGTCTGGAGCATCCACTATCAACATACCAGAAATCCTTTCGCTTGTTTACCAAGGAAGTGAGTACTACCAGGCAGTTGCCTAATGTGTGATGGCGAATTATCTGTACTTACACATGCCATGAGACAGTTTGCATTAATAGAATCAGAGTGATTAGGAGAGTAATTATTCAATTCCTTTCTAATCCAAACAGGTTTGTTTATAGTTTGCATGTTTGCCTTAATGATCATGTTAGCTAATTTATTAATAAAGACTTTATGCTCTTTAAGTTCACAATGCAATGACTCTACAAACATCTTTTCTTCACCAGATGCTTAAAGTTTGAGTACCTGTTCTGACCAGCTAGAGTTCCTTGGTCCACCTTTACTTGTGTGATATTCTGAAGATATTTGGGTTCCTCATCACTTCTTGTCCTAGGTCTTGTGTTAGTGTACTTGATGACCTTAGTGATTAGATAACCTTTTTCCACTGTTGGATTCATTTCTTTCACAAAACATGTATTTTTGGAACCTTCTCTAGAATAGCCAAGTCCAAATGTATTATGATTGGCTTTTCCTAAACTGAATAATTTTGATGCAGTTCCAGAGCTTATCCCAAACTTTGTGAACTTCTGTTGAGTGGAGTTCTTCCTGCAATAATTCATTCTCAGTTAATAGATTTAAGTTTAAAAGCATGTTGTCCTTTCACCTCAAGTTCAAGCATCTTGACTTTGTTCTTGAGTTCAACACACTCAGTCTTCCAAGTCTGAGGATTTTTGTCACTTTGTGAGTTGCGTAATTCGTCTATGAGCTTGATTTTTTCTTGTCCCCATGTGGTTTAAGAAGTTCTCCACATAATCTCCAACTTATCTTTCTCAGCCTTCAATATCTCAACTTCATCTTCCAAGCTTACATTTTTGAGCAATATGGCTTTTGATGCTTTATAGAGTTGTTTGCAGCGGACAGTGGTCTCATCATCTAAGAATCCTTCATCACTTTCATATTCGAGTGAGAGAGATGACATGAAAGCTACATTTTCAACCTCTTGAGTTTTATCATCACTCCATGTCGAGAGAAGAGATTTGTTATTGCTATTTCCATGCTTCCTGTTACCACAATCAGTAGAAATATGGCCATAGCCACCACATTCATAACATTTTATTTTTCCAAAATTATTTCCCTTAAAATTTCCTTTCCCACTTTTAACATTGTTATCACCGCTACCATTACAAAGTTTTTCCTGGGAGCATTGAAATTCCGAGAGAAGGATTTATTTCTAAAGAACTTTTTGAACCCTTTAGTCAGAAGAGCAAGATCAAGTGGTTCATCTTCCTCTTCTGTCCCTTTTACAGCCTTGAAGGCCACACCTTTGGATTTCTTTTCAGGTTTTAGTCTTAGTTCATACGGTTTGAGATTTCCAATAAGTTCATCCAGTTGATAGTCATCAATATCAAAAGAATCCTCAATACTTATGACCTTAGAATGAAACTTCTCAAGCAAGGCCCTACGAATTTTCTTAACAACCTTATCTTCATCAAAAAAGGCACCCAGACTACGACATTGGCCCGTAATTTTTAAAATTCTACCATGAAATTCATCCACGGTTTCATCATCTCCCATAGTCATAGTTTCAAATTCATAAATCAGACCTTATAGTTTTTGTGCACATACCTTTTTGTTACCTTCATATGTAGTCTGTAGTATATACCAAGCTTGCTTTGCAGTATCACAATGACTAATCCTCAGCTTTTCACGTTCAGAGAGAGCAGTAAAGATGCTATTCTTTGCTTTGAAGTCAGCTTGAAGATCACGTACTTCCTCATCAGTCCAATCCTTCCGTGGTTTAGGAAGGGAAGCAGATGAACCCTTACCTTTAGCTGGAACTATAGGTGTCTTCCAGCTATTTTCCAAAATATTCGAAACATGCTCAACTTGGGCATACAGATATGATTTCATGTATATCTTCAATTGAGTATACTTTTCACATCCTCCATCAAACCATGGAGGACTGTTAACAGATCCACCAGCAGCTCTATCCCGAGATTGTTGCATCGTCCCTGTGATCTACTAGAAAAATCTAGAACCCGCTCTGATGCCAATTGTAATTACCAGATAGAACAAAATGGTCAAGAAAACTGCTTTGTTAATGTAGTATGCACTTTCAAGACAACACAACAATTGCTAACGCAGTGTAAACCTCTCAACTAAGGAAACTTCACTGAATGGCTTGTAACGTAGCTAACAATCCACTATCAATCAATAAGTTTACAGTATACAAGTAGTGATGTTCATCACAATCACATTCACTTAGCAACACAGCTAACTTGATTTACAACTGATCTCACTTCTCACTTAATTACCACACTATCTAGATGAGCCTAACTTTCAATCTTCCTTGATCTCAACGTCTCACTGATCTTGTGAATGAGGTATGCAGATAAACATATTAAGCAAGGAAAAAATGAATAACAAGCAAAGAAAGTTTTTCAGAAAATGATTTGTGAAAACATATGCAACACAAAGAGAACAATCTTAAGATGCTCAAAAACTCTAACCTTTAAAATCAGTTTCAAAACCTTTTTATAGAGGAGCAAGACTCCCCCTCAACCAAATCTCTTTTTCATATCAAATAAGATAAACAAAGAAGGGTTTTAAAACTGATTTTGAAAAACAATTAATACTTCCTAACTATTTGCAAATCCAATCTTTATCTGATATACATTTTGAAAACCTTTTAATGCAGATAAGTATATCAAATCAATTTAACCGATATGCATATCAATTCTAAATGTAAAGTGATATGGAATGAATACCACCTTTGATTCAAGATCAATGAGAGTGATTCTCTTGGATTTTCTCTTCATGGGCTTGCACGTTTCTTTAATTCCTTGAGTCATTGAGAAAGTTGGAGAAGTCCTTTCCTAGTCTTATGCAACTCGTGATCTCTTAGTGACCTTGGAAAAGTATGTGTTGAATGGTAATAGCCTAATATACTTACACGTTAAGGTGATTATTGTTGCAAGATGGAGCTTATGGTCTAATTTTGTTTATCACTCAGGCCAACTTACTCACTCATAAACTTTGTAACCTAACTAAAAATGGTCGATTAGCCAAAATGATGAACTGATACCAAATCAAATTGGTACGTTTTGCAGTTTGAGCCCAATTTCATTATCTAATTTTATATTTGGGAATTTGATGAATGAGAATTTGAGAAAATATTGATTAACACACTTATTTCAATCTCAACTCATTGTCAAGGTCTACTTTAAATTGGTATCTCATTGTTGCTTATTTCATTGACAATTTTTCTTGAAAAACAGAAGATTTACATAATCTGTTACCTAATGATATTGTTCGAAAGATTCTTGCTATACCTATTCCTTTACATAATATGCAGGGTGAGTTTATATGGGGTCCTTCAAGCTCTGGAAAATTCACTATTATAATTGCCAGTTGGCTTCAAGCTCAGAATCTTCCTTCCCATTCACAAGCCCCTTTATTATCCAAAATTTGGAAATTAAAAATTCCTCCTCAAATTAAGATCTTTTGTTGGATTCTTATTAGAAATCGACTACGAACTAGAGATAAACTTTTGGTTTACAATAATATTATTTCTTCTATTGTTCTTTTTGTCATTCTCTGGTGGAAATTGTTGATCATCTTTTTAAAAGCTGCCCTTTTACTTTACAGGTTTGGAATCTTTCTTCTCATTCTCACATTCCTTTACTCCGGAATGATGGTTTTAATGATTGGTTACAATATCTGTTTAGTAATTCTGATATTCCCTATGATATTATATCTCAGAATTTGTTCATTACTTGGTACATCTGAAACTCAAGGAACAGATTAGTCTCATAGCAACTAGTTTCTTCCCCAGTTCAAAGCTTTTATGGGGCTGCTTGTTTTGGAACTAGTTACCGTCAGGCTAATCCACATGTTCCTAAAAAGAAAGTTTCTAAGTCATTTCATATTAAATCGCAACATCCTGATTCTCATAAGGTTAAACTGAATTTTGATGGTTCTGTGAGAAATGGTGTGGCTTCTGCTGACTTTGTGATGAGAAATGAAGATGGTAATCTAATCATTGCTGCTTCAAAGAAAATTGGTCAAGCAGGAATCCTTGTTGCTGAAGCAACTACTCTCCAAGATGGTTTAAGTTTTGCTTTTTTGAATCATTTTACTCATGTTGGGTTGAGGCGACTCAGTACTCATTAACTGTGTGCTCAATAAGATTTCAACTCCTTGGAAAATTAAGTTGCTCGTGCAGGACATTCGTCTTTTGTCTCATCAGTTTCAGTTTATTCAGTTCAGGCATATTTTTCATTAAGCTAGTTTTATTGCTGATAAGTTAGCTGACCTTGGGCATGACAGAATTAACTCTGCAATGTGGTTTTCTTATCTCTAGGTCTCTATGCTTCCAGTGTTCCATCTGGATTAGCTAGGTGAGGGTTGTGTTTGTGGTGTGTACTACAACAAAATGAAATTGCTATCACACTAAGTTTTAGAAAAATAACCTGATTTCCAATTCTAGGGAGTGGATTTGCTGTCCCAACATACCCAGTGCCAATTTTGTCTCGTCCTTTAATATGGTGAAACGTGTCCTCATGCTTAACGGCTTACTAACACCATTAACTAACTGAAAATATTTAGAAAACAAAGCCGTTTTGCAATTATCAATATTTCCTCCACTCATGTTTACCGAGAGGCAAATATGGTTAGCTGACCATTTTGCTCATCTAGGTCAGACTTTATCTCAAAATAGTATTTGGTGTAGTTAGTTTCCCTCTTCTGTTCGTCAGCTGTTACAATTTGACCAGTGTTTGTACACGATCTCATGGGGGTCTGCTCTTTAATGTATTTATCCTTCAAAAAAAAAATTTAGAAAACAAAACTAGGTAACTCACCCGCGCGATGCTGTAAGGAAGAGTTTTTTTTCCTACATTTTATATGTAATGAACAGCAAGAACAACTTGCATAAAAATATTTCTGTCTCAACTCTACACTAAGGATATATAGCTCAATACAAATGTGAAACTGAATCCAGAAAAGTCAGTCTACGGCAATGTCGTCGACTAACTCTCAACCTACTAACTTGAATCCTACCAAAACAATTTACATAAATTTCATCGAAACCTACTGTCTTGAATCGTTCATTGTATAAAGGAGGAGATTTGCTGCTGCAGATAGACTTTCCATAACACATACTCATTCTAGTGCCAGGTCTTATCAGTTTGAAGGTGCATACATGTAATATATCCTTAATGATAGGTTTCCGAAAACTGAAATAATTCCTAAACCCTGTGTACCAGAAGTAAGATAACCACCAAACTTTGTGCAAAGTATCCGTGAAATCAAGCCCCTCTCACCAATTGCAAGTCCTATAACTGGGACTTGAAATTCATATATAAATTATAAGTCATGAAAAGTAGAACTTAGCGTGGAACCCATCAACTCCCATTCCTATATACTTTCAATGTAAGATAGTAACTACAAAGGCATGAATTAGAATTCATCTCATCATGGAAAGAAACAATAAACAAATCCCATTAAGAATTATTTAAAGAGAGTTCAAATGACGGCTAAATTGAAACATAGTTATATGAGAAAGCAAAGAAATGTTGGTCTTTCAGTAGCTGATATTTAGAAAAAAAAAAACTTGTTGAATTGGTGTGTTAAAAATATGGTCAAACATAGGAAGCAAATTTCATGTCATTCATGTAATACCCGCAATTTTCATTTTTAAATTTGAGTAATTGTATTGAACGATTATTGTGCGATTTCACGAATGTTGTTCGATAATATTTCACTTTTTGAATTATCGAAGGTCCGAAATGATTATTTTAACGAAAAGCTCGAAATGCTCGGTTTGAGAAATCGACTTTTTCTACGTGCAAAATTTGGAGAAACTTCCTTCATGAAAGTTGTAGAGCTCATCAATACGAGTCCATACACGTGTGGAACACAAAGATCGGATTTTTTCTGAATTAGTTATTGAATTTAGAAGATTTTCTGAAACTTGTATATATAGAAAAAACCCTAGAAATTTTTTTGGAAATTTCCTGTTTGGTCCGGCCTCCATTTCTGTTTTTGGAAAGCACTGTAGCTTTCTCTCTCTCTCTCTCACGTCTTCTTCCTCTCGGCCGAAAGCAAGCAAAACAGAGCACGGCTTCACTGCGCTCCCATCCTCTCCTCCGGCCACCTCTCAAGCTGTAACTACCTCCAGGAGCTTCGCCTCGACCTTGCGCAGCTGCCAGAGGCGGCAGGCAGGGGCGGCGGCACGGCCCGAACCGAAAAGGCTCGTTTTCAGTTCGATCTCAATATCTCGAGCTATAGGCCACCATTTCACTTGATTCTTGGCTCATTGGACTCGCCTTAACTTCCTTTACAAGCACCAAGAAGGACCGGAACTGGGTCGAACGTTTTCACGTTCGTCGGAGCTCGACCCCGTTTAGATCGAAAAACCACCTATCGATCCAAATATCTCAAGTTATACACGATCGTTTCTTGTGATTCTTAGCTTGTTGAGTTCGCAAGGAAGTTCTAAACAAGTTTCCAGAAGGGATCGAGGCGTGAGGTTACAGTTTTCTGATAGAAGCATGAAATATGACGTTATAAGTATCTAAATCCTATATTTTGCTAAGTTATTTCTTTTAACTTGATCAATTTAACTTAGTTAGTGTTTTTCAGGTAAAATGGAGTCTCAAAGTCCAAAAATGGCTAAGGAAGCACAAGTGGCGCAGAAATGGAAAGAAATGAAGAAATGGAAGTTTTCCCAGTTTGACTAGGAAAAGGAATCCCAGTTGTAGTAGGAATCTGAAGCTGACTTGGACTAGGAGTTCTACTTGGACAAGGAAACTCAATTCTACTCAGATAAGGAATACAAGTGTGATAAGGAGTCCCTGTTGGATAAGGATTACTCAAGAAGGTTCCAGAAGAGTGTAGAAGCAACTCGGAAAAGAAGTTCGTATTTGACTAAGAAACCTACTTGCATATAGAGTTCTACTCACACTAGGAGACCTGTGGAAGCTAGGAGAAGTCCTTGGAATGGTCATGAAGCATCTAGAAGTCTCAAGAAGATCATGTGCCGTGCACACTTGGAGGAAGTCTCAAAGAATTCGGATTTCAAAGCAATGAGGAGTTTGGATTTCTAGTTGAGTTTGGATTGGATTTTCCGTGAGATTCTTGAAGGTTCTAGGGAGTTCTTGACGTTTCATTCTTCAACAAGGCGTGGAAGACATGTGAGAGGCATGTGATGTGAAGGAAATCCTAAATGGACAAGAGTTGTGCTTTGAAAGTCAAATCCATTACAGATTCGGAAATCTGCCAGTGCAGATCAGTCAACATCAATGGAGTGTCAAAAACAGCTCAGAGCTCAGAAAATTATGATCTTTATATGGTTGGAAAGCGACAGATGTCTAGTTTCCAGAACCTTTTACAGCTCAGTGATATCTATTTTCTAGAAGAAGTTATGGCCAATTTGGTACACAGAGGTCAAGTCTGTCGGGAAACTGTTTTGTGTCAAAGAAGTCCTAAATCAACAAGAACTTGGAGAAGTCAAGTAGGAACGAATTGCGAGTGCCTTGAGACGTTCTCCTATATATACCTACTATATTTGATGTCTCAAGGGTACACATTCTTTCTCCACAATTTCGATTTCTCACTTGTTCTCTCTAAGTTTCAGTTTTTGCAATCTTCAAGGAGCATAGCCGTGACCATCCACCTTCCTAGCCGTGTTCATCACTTGTGCATCATCTTGGATCTGCTTTGGACCTTGGGACGTGATCAAGGGTTGTTCATACCATCATCTTCTCATGTTAATTTGCGGTTATGGCTTTCTTGTAGTTAGAATTTCTGCTTTGGAATTTCTGTTGTTTAAACCGAAACTATGATGTGACAAACCTATTTTTGGATTCAATTTAGATAGTTCTTTTCGTGTTTGATATGTTTATGTGTTCTTGATCTTTGTTAATTGCCGAATTGATAGAATGATGATCTGATTTTGTGCTTCATTACATGTCAACGATTCACTTGGTCTGACAAACATAATAGGATGAATTGCATGTAACTTGCTAGTAATTAGGTTTGCTCTGTAAACTCTAATTCAATATGTAGTGAAGGCTTGCTTTGGGTCATAAATCAGATTATGCATGTGATGAATAGTTTTGATATGCTTGGATTTGCATGTTCATCAATTCTTTCTTGAACTTAATGATTTGAAAACGAATTTTCAACGTATGTGTGTATTCGGGTTTTCAAAATAAATTGATTTGGTGCTTTGCTACTTCGATTAACTTAAGAAAGAAAGTTAAAAGGGACATTGGTTGCTTTGATCTTTGTGTCTTGATTGATGGCGTTCTTGGTAATAAACAAGATTAAGGGATGAATGAATATGTTGTTCTTGAATTGTTCTTGATGAATTGTTTTCCAAAAATTCTTCTTTTCCCACCTATGTATATAAAATGATTTCTTTGCTTTTATTCTTTTATTTGTTTTCTAAAAATTTACATTTTAATCTTCAAAAAAAAGCCCCCCATCTTTATGTTTTCTTGTTCGTGTATATTTGTAAATAATTAAATTTAACTTAGATTTTTAGGTAGCATGTTCATGAAAATAATAAAATAAATAGAATAAAATAAATGTTTTTAACAATTCTTGAATAGTGTCTCCGTGAATAGTAAATATGTGTTAGTGTTTTCTAGGAATTAATTTGGTGGTTTTTAGGGATTTGTTTTGTGTTTTTTAGGAGTTGCTAAAACATAGGAATTCTTTTGGTGTTTTTTAGGAAAAGTAGTTAGAGTTAGTTTTGACTTAGGATTTCTTGTTTGACTTGGTTTAGACTTTGTATCCTTGTTGTTTATGGTTTTCTAATGTGATTATGACTTGTAAATTGTGTATAAATAGGAGTAGGATTTCCAAAACCTTTTCTAACTTGAATTCTCTCTTCCTTTCGAATTATGTGTATATATATACTTGTGATTTTCGTTTCTCTCTCTCATTCTTTCTCTCTTACTTTCGTGTGATACATGTATGTTCTTCTCTCTAACTCTTTGTTGTTCTAATTTTAAAGCATGCTTGTAATTGTAAACTTGTAAAGTGTTCTAATAATTTCGTAATTTGTAAATTCTTCTCTTTGATTTCTTTGTTTTCGTTTCACATGTTTGTACCCACAATCCCCGGTTTTGAACGATACCCTATTTGCTCTATACTAATGATGATGTTTTTCAGGGTTTAAATTGGTGTAGCTTTTGCTCGTATCATTTTCACGTCGGTTTTCAAGCTCGCCGGATTCTGGAAAAATTCCGGCCGCCGACTGTAATTGGTACTTTTCGATCCCTTCCCATCATTTTTTGGTCTTGTGCTAGTTATGAAAGTTGCTCAGAATGATGAAACAAAGGGGAGAAGCTCGGCCCTGACACCACTGGTGGTGGTCGGCGGAGGCTCTGTCCCTAATTCCGCCGGCCCTTTCCGGCCACCTCCTGAGGTCTAAAATTTGGTTTCTGTCAATTTTATGATTCTATATTTCAATACTATCATTTCGTCGTATTATAAGTATTTTTCAGATACCGTATGAATTAGTTATGAATTTTGTGATTTCAATCGATTTCGATCGTTAGATTTATGATCTGTGCAATTAGGACCGTCCGATGAACTTGTAATTTTGATATGATGATCATATGACTGTCCCAGAGGCTTTGTGTGGTCATGGACGAAGATCTGATTGTTGGATCTTCGTATATGTGTAAAACAGTAATTAGGGGAGCGATTCGTGAGAATCCGCTCGTCGAATTTTGTTATAAATTAGAATCCGGCCGTTAAATGGTAGTTCAATGATGTTTTGGAATTATTAGCTAAATTCGAATCACATTTGATTAGGTGATTGACGGATTGTATTTGAGTGAGCTATTTCGGCGTTATTTATATTTGTATTGAAGACGCAGCGGGAGTATCGAGGTGAGTAAAACTCACGTGGTTCATATTACGAACCGAGCGTTTTAAATTTATTTATCTTTGGTGATTGTGTGAAAAATATTTGCGGATTAAATATTTGTTTTAAAATATCATGGACTTGAATCACCACGGTCCATAAGTAAGTAAAATGAATTTTAATTATACAAATGAATTTCACGATTTTCTTGTGTGAACTATAGATGGTATTAGTAGTCATTCCTGAGTGGATGATTACGTATATATATATATTTACGTGGAAAATATATATTGATGAGTGGATTGTGGAGTGATGATATGATTGAGTTGAATTGTTGAATTGATTATATTTCAATTGTGTAATTTCATAATAATATTGTGTATCTTGGTTTGGTTGATTTCAGTTTGTGATATTACATGTTATACTCATTTATGGGTTTAGGTCAACGTAGTGACCGGTGTGGGGTAATCGGATGCTCTAATCATGGGTAGATGATGGGATACGATTGGTTGAGTATGTGAAATTATCGGACGTTCTAAATATGTATATAAGTATACATATTGATGAAATATGATAATGATAAATATGTCGGATGCCATAACCTAGGCCAGGTGACGGGCTACGATTCAGTTAGAGCTCTAGTCTGTCAAGTACCGTATTTTTATAAATACGATGTTGGGGTGTTGTGAAGAAAGATGTGAGTTGGGGTTTGTCTTGATATATTGAATTGGTGTTTGATTGAGATTGTTAGTACTTTGTGGATGTGGAAATTGTTGGGTGTTGATTTGTGTGGGAATAATTGTGATTAAATTAAATAATAGTTCTTTCCTTTTACTCATACGAGCTTTCATAAGCTTACCGGGTTTTGTGTTGTTGCAATCCCGGTACACTATTCAAATGGTGTAGCGGATATTCCTGCAGGTCAGGATAACCAGGGAGGTGACCGTGCTGCTTAGCTGTTACAGCAGTTATTGTTATTTCATTTAGTTGTGAGGTCAGTATGCTCATTTAGAGCTTTACAGTTCATGTTGTATTAGAGTTAGAATAATTAACCGAGACTAAATTCGGTTTGATTTTATTTCGTGTGATGAGGATGTTAAGAAAAGAAATTTTCAAGATAATTATTTGAGTTTGTAGTATTTTTCATGTTTCGGATTTTGAATTTTTATTCTGAAATTCGGGGCATGACAATTCACCTCTTCTAATATTAATCTCACCTCTCTTCAATTGCTCATTCATTTTCACCTGCAAGCCTCTATCATATTTTAAGAGTAGGGATGGCAATGGAGAGGGTAGGGTAAGGGGATTAAATTACCATCCCCATATCTGACTTCATTCTCCATCCCCTTACCCGTCCCAATCCCCGTAATAAGATACCAGGGATTCCCCATCCCTGTCCCCATTGGGGATTAGCTCCCCGTACCCGTCCGAATCCCCGTTAACAATATTACTAATTTATATAAAAATTTATGGGTTGTAAAATATGAAGTTAAAATCAAACATCAAAATAAAATAAATTTCTTATTTCAAGCAAGGAAAATTGATATGTTGATAAAGATCTTTTATTAAAAGAATCTTCATTTTTTTTAACATATTTATCAACAAAATTTAAATATTGACAAAAGATGAAGTTTACATAAATATTTATTTATAAAAAATATAATATATATATATATATATATAATAAATAACACACACACACATATATATATATATATATATATTTCAGATAATTCTTATTGGGTGGGTATGGAGATGGGGATCAAAATACCATCCCTGCACCGTACCCGATTTCAGAATTCAAATACTGGAGATCCACATCCCCTTACCTGATTTCCCCCGAATATATCCCCGTTAGGGTCGAATACCCAATGAGGATTTTTTGCCATCCCTATTTAAGAGTAACGACAATCATTTAAGATAATACTAACCTCAGACAAGCTTTCATCATATTCCTTTGCCAGGGCACTCAGTAGCATGGTACAATCACTTTCAATCTCCACCTCATTCCAACCTTGATGTATAGCATAAGTAGACCGGCCCTTAGTGCCGCTACCTCCATGTGTAATGCAGATTGTGCGTAAGGCACATGTCTAGCAAAAGCAGCCGCACAACATCCATATTCATCCCTGGCAATTACTTCGATACCACCCACTCCCTTATCACTCACGAAAGCCCCATCAACATTAATCTTGAGCCTCCCACTTGGAATGTTTTCTAAATGTGTTATGATATAATTGTAATCAACTCTATTGAGTTTTTTTTATATAGTTATATCTTTGATTAAAAAAAACACCTTTTTCTTTTTTTGAGTCCAAAGAAAAAACTAGATACTATTATCAAAGAGAGTTTGTCAACCAAAATAGAATTTTTTTTTATCAAAATATCTCTCAAATATTAAAAAGCCTTTAAATTGAAATATTCAAGAAGGACAAAAAGGCCAATTCACAAAATAAAAGAAAAATAAAAGAAATTAAAAGAAAAGGTGGAGCAATTTTCACCACATTATGTGAATGTGTTTGGTGTTTAATTAAGATATGAACAGTAACTAGTGCAGATTACCGGTTTGCTTAAACGGTTTGTCTTTTGTTCAAGTTTGCGAGTCCACTAGTGTAGTACCCTGTTTTATGTAGTTTTCTTTTTTAGAGGTGATTTTGGCCTTTCGGCTACCTACTATTAATAAATTTTCTAGCGAGGGATGAGCGGTGGGTCTCTGGTTGTAGTAGTCTCCGTGGGTGCTTAGGCACCTTTTTTAGATCCCTGCAGAGGGGCTAATATCGCCTAATCCTCATTAATTTATTTAAAAAAAGAAGAAGATATGAACAGTTACTTCGAATAGTGTACATTTTAAATAAAATGCTATTTTTCTTTTTGGGTAGTAAATGGAACTTCTTTCATTGGCCAGAAAAATAAAATGGAATTTCTTTGTGAAAAAAGAGCAAGTGTCATGGAGGGCAAACGAACACCCTAACCCTCCCAACGTGTTCAATTTGTACACCAAAAGCCCCCGTCGTCTTCGAGCCGCTTCGAAAAGAGAGAGAGAGAGAGAGAGGGAGAGAGAGAGCCTGATAGCAGAGGAGAGCGAAAGAGAAAGCAAGCAAAAATGCCGCCGAAGAACGAGAAGACGAAGCTGGGGAGAGCCCTGGTGCGGCAGCACAACCAGTTGATTCAGCAGACCAAAGAGAAGGGCATCATGTACAGAAAGATGCAGAAGAAGGTTCTAGAATCCGTCACGGAGGTCAGCGACATCGACGCCGTAATCGAACAGGCCGACGAGGCCGACCGCCTCTTCTCCCTCAACAACCCTAACCCCAATCTTCTCATCAACCTGTGAGTTCTCCGCCCTCTCTCTTCTCTTATTTTCTATCAAATTACATGCTCAGGTTATTGAATTTGGATTCTCTTGAAGGGACGGGAGTGAGATAACGCCGCCGGAGCAAAGGAGGGAGCAGCAGAGGAAGGAGGAGGCCTTGCACGCCGGCAGTCTCCAGGTGCCACGTAGGCCGCCGTGGACTCCGGAGATGTCGGTAGAGGAGCTCGATGACAATGAGAGGCAGGCCTTCTTGGTCTGGCGCAGAAGCCTCGCCAGGCTTGAGGAGAATGACAAGCTTGTTCTTACTCCTTTTGAGAAGAACTTGGATATCTGGAGGCAGATGTGGCGTGTCGTTGAGCGTAGCGATTTGGTAACATTCGATACATCCTTGCTTAGTTGTCTCTGTTGATTAAATTATTGCTGGGATAACATTGGTGTTGTTGTGTTTTCAGCTTGTGATGGTTGTTGATGCCCGAGATCCTCTGTTCTACCGCTGCCCTGATCTTGAGGTAATGCAGTTAATCCTTGTTTGAGCAAATACAACACATTTTTACAACTTCCGAATGCTATTAGATTGTGGTGCTTCTTAATATTGATGATTTATTAGTATTGCAATGACATAAAGTTTGGAGCAAATTGTTACTAATTGGTATATACGCCTGTTACGGATTGATATATATATATACACGCCTGAAGATTACCTGAAACTAGTGAAGTGGCACTTCAGTGATGCTACTACATGTTAAGTTACTTTAATTATTGAGAAATGTTGTCTCATCAGTTAACCATGAATTAATAAAGTCTAGTTTTGTCTTGTAAGCACTAGTGCAATACAAGCATCTGGATAATTGAATAAAATAATAGTTAAGAGGCTTATTATAGTGATTTCTCCATGAAGATAATGATATTGGTTCTGTGGTTCATACTAACTTTTGGAAGTGCTTATGCAGTTGCACTGTATTGTTTCTTCATTCATTGTATCTTTTTGACAGTTTATTTAAATTTGTTAAATGTAAAGGAGAAGAGCAGAGAGTGTTTCCACAAACTTTTCTCTCTTAAGATTTTTTATTTTTTAATGTTTTTTTGATGTTCAGCTCACCCTATTTTGGTATCTTGGTTTGGTCGCTACTCTTTAAGGTCTCTATAGAAAATAACAGTATGAAGTTAGTTTCTTTGTGTTCAAAAAGCAAAATATGTTGGATGTTCTTCTCTGTTGATGTTGATGGCAGAGTTCACTCCATCTATTTTCTAGTGATTAATTGTTTATAGTCATGGGAAATTTCAAGATATTTTGAAATGAAGAAATATCACACTGATCAGATGTGTTATAACTCTTCAGAAACCTTGGATAAAGAACATACATGATGTTGGTTTTTCTTTATTGCAGGTATATGCACGAGAGGTTGACAAGCACAAAAGGACAATGCTTCTTGTTAATAAAGCAGATCTGTTACCTGTATCTGTTAGGTTCGTATTTTCATAAACATGAATTTGTGATTGCCAGAGCTCATGTTGTATTCTTATTGAACTTTCTTTTATATTCCAATAAAGAGTTCTATTTCTAATCAAGAAATATAATCATGAGCAGCCAATCTATTTGCCAAATATTTATCCTCCTAAATTCTTTTACTGCTTGGCTTTTTCTTCAGAGAGAAGTGGGCAAAATATTTCCGTTCCCAAGAGATACTTTTTGTCTTTTGGTCGGCTAAAGCTGCTTCAGCAGCCATAGAAGGGAAACAACTCAGTTCCCCGTGGAGTACAGAAAATTGCCAGCAGAATTCAGAGGACCCGGATACAAAAATATATGGGAGAGATGAGCTTTTGGCTCGTTTACAGTCTGAGGCAGAAGAGATAGTCAAACTTAGAAGGAACTTGGGATCCAGTGGCACAGGCTCATCCAACATTCGTTCGCAAATTGGAAGTGTATCACCTTCAACTAGTGTTGTTGTGGGGTTTGTTGGTTATCCAAATGTTGGGAAAAGCTCAACAATAAATGCATTGGTAGGCCAGAAGAAGACAGGCGTTACCTCCACTCCAGGGAAGACGAAGCATTTCCAAACATTGATTATATCTGATGTGTTGACACTTTGTGACTGCCCTGGATTAGTGTTTCCATCCTTTTCAAGCTCAAGGCATGAGATGATTGCTTGTGGTGTATTGCCAATTGATCGAATGACTGAAAAGAGGGAGGCTGTGCAGGTAGTGGCTGATCGAGTTCCAAGACATGTTATTGAAAAAGTGTACAATATTGATCTGCCAAAACCCAAATCCTATGAATTGCAATCGCGGCCGCCTCTTGCAGCTGAACTTATGAGAGCCTACTGTGCCTCTCGTGGGTATGTTGCCTCAAGTGGGCTGCCTGATGAAACTAGAGCTGCCCGTCAATTGTTGAGGGACTACATTGATGGGAAGCTGCCCCATTATGAAATGCCCCCTGGAATGACAGATGAAGAAGATGATGTGGGACACATCTTGTCTGAACAGCATGAATCCGATTCATCTGATATGGAAACCCCTCCGGATTCTGATGGTGAAAATGTGCCAGAGATTGATCATGTCCTAGATGACCTTAATTCATTTGACGTAGCCAATGGGCTTGCTACCAATAAAAAATCAACTGTCAAGAAGCTCAATGCACCTCATAAACAACACAAGAAGCCTCAGAGGAAAAAAGATCGCACGTGGAGGGTAGGGAATGATGGTGGTGATGGAATGCCGGTAGCAAGAGTCTATCAGAAACCAGTGAACACGGGTCCTGTTAAGGTCGGATAGTTATTTGATATAGCCTTTACCGTTTGCTCAGCTTGAGTTGTTCTGCAAAACTAGTTTTGCCAGTTGCTTGTAATAGTTTTTCACTGTATCTCCTGTGCTTCGGGGCCATAGTCTTTACACTTTTCTTTACCGGCCAAACCACGAGAACCAAAAACTGAAGAAGGAAAGGAAAGGGAAAGGAAAGTGAAATATGTTTATTTTGTTCATGCATTTGTTTATCCGAAAATGTTCAGGTTCAGGAAATGCGTGGATTTTCTTGCTTATTGTTTTCTCTGAGTTCGTATGATCTCTGTATTGTGATGGATTTAGATGATATGATGCAACCATGCATAGTTGGGACTTGGGACTGGTGGCAATGCAACTAGAATACTGGACAATATAGCTCTAATAGAAACTCCGCTGAGGTTATTTGGTAACATTTTATCCTGAATATATACTCATATAGCAGACTAGCTTTTTTGCATGAGTGATCCGTATGTGAACTGTCATGTTCTTATTTTTGTTCTAATTGTTATGTCGGATCGATTTAGTGTATCTGATAGAAAAGATTATTTTGTCGTGCCACTTGAGTGTTCAAGTGATGAGATTGTCATTTTATTTATTCTAGATAGAAATTTGGTTCATTTGTAGGCTCGCTTTAGTAAGTCGAGTGTGATTGGTGTGTGCCGAACTTTGCTCATCTTTTTGTTTTTGTTTTTTTGTTTTTTTCAGTAACTGGACTGGAGATTTTGTTATCAAGCAAACAAATGTTACAAACAAATATTCTGGGCATGGTGAAATTGAATTATGCCTTTTTGTCCTAAAATCCAAACCACTGTATAAACAAGTTAAACAAAGGAGAGAGGATCTCCAAGGCAAACAAACGTTACGTACTTACCAGCCATTGTTGATATCGAAGTAATATAACGTACTTTGATAAATATGTTTAATTATATGTTACATAAATTATGTAGAACACAGTCTATAAATGATTTTACTTATTCCGTAAAGAGTGAACCAGGTTGATATACCCTGCATGAACGCTCTTAAGGTCCATCAAAGTTTTTCGAAAATATAATTCAAATCAACTCTTGATAGACAAGCTGTCAAGTGATTCATGCACGCATAGACTCCGCATGTCATAGACGCGCGCGCACACGCACGGTGTTTCAAACCTCCTTAGACTATTGAGATGGTTTAGTGGTACTATGGCCGACAGCAGATCCCTGAAAAGTAACAAAAATGGACAAGGTAATGGTATTAGTTTAGTGAACGTAATATTTGCATTGATGATAAACTTTACTCTTCCCCGAAATTTTACCCAATCGTGTGATCTCACTCAACGACCCCAAAATGTAATTGAGAAGTCTACATGCATGCATTAATATGCACTTCATTGTCTCAATGACTTTGGCGTCAATGGAAAATTTAATACAAATAATCAACATGACATTAGGTTTACAAATAATCAACGTCTTAAAAAAGGAACAACTTACAAGCCACTATTAGATAATGCTGAAAATTGTTCAATTGAAGGTGATGATGTGATAGATGCAACGTAGAACACCACATAATTTAATATTAGTTTTTTGAATAACTTTTTGATGTATGTAGCACTGCACATTTATGATTTGTGGTGTGTATGGAAGTTCCCTATTTTCTCAATTCCTATTATTGAAGCGGTTTGATTGACTCTTCATATATAAACAAGCACTAGGTGAGCAATCTAAATTAAACCTACAACTCCTCAAGACTGTAATTTTTTTCATTACATCAACAATTAAGAAATATAATAACTAGTTTTTCATGAGCCGAATTCACGATCTCCTATTATTTATAAAGGAAAAACTAATATTATTAGACCAAATGATACTAGGCCACAAGTTTAGAAATTAAATATATTTTTTTAATTCTTTTTAGATAATTATATTTACACAACTCTTTTTTCTAAATACACATACCAATCTCTCAACATTTTTTTTGGAAAAATAAAATTCCCATAATGTTCTCAGAAACTGAGGAATAGAAAAAGGAAAGAGTAATTTTATCTACATGTCTAAATACTTGATATAGATCCTTATATATTTACACTCAAAATTAAGTTTTATGAATGAATGGAATGACCAAAAAGAACATTTCTACTAGGAAAACAAAAACATAATTAAGAATTTAGATCTTCTCTTCTCCATGACTTTTTTTTCTTTTTTTCTCTAGAAGCAACTGCAAACTCCATCACTCGAATTTTTTACTTCAAAAATGAATTCTCAAATACTCGTTTGGCAACTCTCAATATCAATTAAAGTGGTTGGAACTTATTTGAGTATCTCAAATTCTAATTTACTAACACAAAGTAGTATTCATGATCTGGGTTTATTTTTATTTTTTTAATTTTTTTAATCTTTTGTGCAAAGACCTGTGTTTATTAGTTCGTCAATGGGTTTTTGGGTTTGGCAAGAAAGAAAGCTTGCATGCTGCTATTGATGTTGAACTATTGATCAATGATTGATTCAATTTTGCTTTTTCGTCTCTTAGTTGATTCTAACCCAAAAAAAAATACTGCATGACAAAGCTACTAAGATATAATTGGACTCGTTCATCAACGTGTGAAACTGAACGTGTCTATACAGAAGGAAAATAGGTGTATGAGATTTGAGGGGTAATTTGGGTAGCTTGGGTGATGTTAGTAAATTACAAGGATAATAAATTAGAAGTGCGGTGTATCAAGTAAGAGTTGTATATCGAGTATATAAGAATGTGTAAATAAAATTTTCTCAAATAAAAAAAGGGAATCAAATTGCTCATATGGCGAAAGGAGGTTGCGAACAGGTGGGATTAGGAATATAGGATAAAATAGGAAGAGAATCAAAGCTTTATCTTCCACTCAACATTTATTTTTGATCTGGCAAATTTTCTATAAACCTTATGAAAGGTTTGTCTTGCAACTCTTCCTTTGTTTGTTTCTTTTCATTGCCTATGCGACCAAGTAGTGAGAGGGTGAAGTTTGCTAAGAAAGAACTGATCTATAAGTTTTGTTTTCAAGCTTCCATCAGGTATAGTTGAATTCTATTCCCTTCCTCTTAAAACTGCAATCCATAAGTTTTGATTAGACTTTCCACATGTTCTTCTATTGATTTTTTAGTGCTTGATTCATTATAGGAATGGTGAACCCGTACGTGTATCGTCGTGGGGGTAAAATAAAAACTTATGCGTTGATTACACGCATTTTCATGCTCATAATTACATTCTAAACATATGAATTAAACTAATCCTCATGTCAATTAACATGTAGTTAATCCATTTTTATTGATTTTGTAGAAAATAAGCGGAGTTGCAGAAACGAGACAAAAATGGTGCGAATTGAAGTAAATTGATATAAACGCCAACAAACAAACACAACATGCCAAGTTGGACTTAGCTGATACGACAATGTTGCATTAATATAAACTTTACTTTGTGTGAAATTTCAGCCAAATATGATCTGACTCAATGATCCCAAAATATAATTGAGGAGTCTACATGCATGCATGAATACACACTTCATCAACAAACATAACTCGCCAAGTAGGACTTAGCTGATACGACAATGTTTGCATTAATATAAACTTTACTCTCCGTGAAATTTCAGCGAAACATGATTTGACTCGGCAACTCCAAAATATAATTGAGGAGTCTATATGCATGCATGAGTACGCACTTCATTGTCTCTGGTATCAATGAAAAACTTAATACAAGGTCATTTCCTCCAATAGTGGCCCCGCCCCTCCCAAAGGCAATTCAATTAGCGGAGATCTTTCCCACCACGTATGGAAGGGTCTAGCTAATATTTTTTGGTTGTTGGGCACATAGAGACTTGGGCGGGAACGAGACTTCCAAATTCCAGAGAACCATCGTCCATCTTTCCCTATTTTCTCAGTTCACATTATTGAAGTGGTTGCATTGATCGAAGTATCATATTTCATTGTATGACTCTTCATATATAAATAAGCACTAGGTGAGCAATCTAAATTAAACCTATAACTCAAGTCTATAATTTTTTCATTATATCAATAATTAAGAAATACAACAACTACTTTTCCGTGGGTCAAACTCATGATTTCCTATTTATAAAGGGAAAACTAATACTACTAGATCAAATGGTACTAAGGCCACAAGTCTAGAAACTAAATATTAAAAAAAAAAAATTTGTTAGATAATTATATTTACACAACTCTTTTTCCTAAATACAAATACCAATCTCTCACCATTTTTTTGAAAAAAAAAATTCCCATAATGTCATCAGAAACTGAGGAACAGAAAAAGAAAAGAGTAATTTTATCTATACATGTCTAAATACTTGATACATATCCCTATATTCTCATACTCAAAATAAAGTTTTATGAATGGTGAAATGATAAAAAAAAAAAATTTCTACTGGCAAAACAAAAACATAATTAGGAATTTAGTTCTTCTCTTCTGCATGATTTTTTTTTTCTTTTTTTGCTAGAAGCAACTGCAAACTCCATCACCTGAATTTTTTACTGCAAATGAATTCTTAAACACTCGGTTGGCAACTCTCAATATCAATTAAAGTGGTTGGAATTTATTTGAGCATCAGAAATTCTAATTAACTGACACAAAGTAGTACTCATGATCTGGGTTTATTGGTTCTTTTTTTTTTTTTTTGGTCTTTTGTGCAAAGACCTGTGTTTATTAGTTCATCAATGGGTTTTTTAGTTTGGTGTTCGATAAGAAAGAAAGGTTGCATGCTGCTATGAAAGAAAGCTTGCATGCTGCTATGGATATTGAACTATTGATCAATGATTGATTCAAATTGGCTTTTTCGTCTAATAGTTGATTCTAACCCAAAAATAAAAAAATACGGCACGACAAAGCTACCAAGATAGAATTGAACCCCTTCATCAACATGTGAAACTGAATGTGGCTATAGAGAAGGAAAATAGGTGTATGAGATTTGAAGCGTAATTTTTGTAGCTTGGGTGGTGTTCTTAGTAAATTACAAGGATAATAAATTAAAAATGTAGTGTATTAATTAAAGGTTGTGTATCGAGTATATAGAAATGTGTAAATAAAATTTCTTAAAATAAAAAAAAAAAACCAACCAGATTGCTTAGATGGCGGAAGAAGGTTGCCAACATCTGGGGTTTGGGAATATAGGATAAGTTAGGAAGAGAATCAAAGCTTTGTCTTATGCACAACCTTAATTTTTGATCTGACAAATTTTCTCTAAAAAATCTGAAAGGTTTATCTTGCAACTCTTCCTTAATTTGTTTATTTTCATTTCCTATGCGACTAAGTAGTGTGAGGGTGAAGTTTGCTAAGAAAGAACTGATCTTTAAGTTTTGTTTTCAAGCTTCCATCAGGTATAGTTGAATTCTATTCCTTTCCTCTTAAAACTGCGATCTATAAGTTTTGGTTAGATTTTCCACACGTGCTTGTGTTGATTTTGAGTGATTGATTCATAATGGGAATGGTGAATCCGTGTATTTTCGTGGCGGTTAAATAGAAACTTATGCAAATATTGGGGGTGTGTATCCAACGTATAGTAACGTGCAAATAAAATTTCTCGTTCTTTTTTTAGAACATTTTTTTTTGTTTTGGTAAAAATTTGACTCACATAATACAACTTAAGAAATTTTATTTTATTTTTGTTTTAGGGAATCGATATTTGAGAGAGAAATTGTTGTGCTTTCATTGATAATAGGAGCCTCTTTATATAGAGGATTACAAGGCATAGTATCAGAGTTGTACATGGAAACATACTCACACATTGATTGGATATCTACTAAGGGTGGTGTATTGTATATGGAATTAGTGGAACTTTTAAAGAAATCTATGGAATTTAAAGTCTGGGTGTATTCAATATGGACTTTTAGCAGTCCATGAAAGTCTTGAGGTATTCAATTAGAATTTTTAAAGACTTCATGAATTCCACCAAAATCTAGGGGTATTCCATTATGACTTTTAGAAATGAATAAAAGTACACATGTATTCAAAATATCATTCATACTTATGGAATTAGAACATCATGGACAACCATAGACTTTGTAGTGTTAATTATACATACCAAACTCCAACAATTTGCCAGCCTCCAGACCAAAGATTTGAAAAAGTCTATCAAAGTTCTTTTTTTTTTTTTAAATAAAGAAATAAATAAATAAAAGTCTATCAAAGTTCATATCTCTGCATGCTAAAGAGGTTGGTCCTTCATCATCTCTCTTTCTTCATTTTTTGTTTTTTCTCTAATCTTTTACGATATCAACGTTTTTTAATACTTAACATGTTGGTTGTAGTTGTTGAATACTGTGATTCTTTTTGTCTTTCAATTGTGATACTTCGAATCCTAATAGCAATAAATGATCTATGAAACCCTAAATTCAAATATTGTGGTCTACCACTAAAATTTTGAGCAGTGTTGGTATGACATACTAAATTTTATCTTACTAGTTATTCTCTTCTATTTGAATTTATATTATGGTTCAAAGAAAGGTTGAACAATTAAATTTCAATTGACTGGTTATAGATCAAGACGTTGACCGCCATTATTATTATGATATATGTTAATCGACGAAAACAAAATTGATGAGAATAATTGACCATAAACATCAAATAATCTATATTGTATCTTTATGTTGTTGGGAGATTAAGAATGAGAATAAACTAGTTAGACAAAGTAATAATCATTCATTTGAGTCAGTTTCTATTAGAAGATTTTTGAGTATTGAGAGGCAACGAGTTATTATCTTGTTTTTTGTTTGGGTTGCATTGGTTTTGTTTTTTGTTTTTATATTTTGTCCATACTAGGAAATCTGTAAAAGTCATTCATAATAAAGTATATAGATTTTCATGAATCAATAAAAGTATGTTGCTAAAATCAATGGTTTTAAGAAATCAATAACAATCTATCAACTTTTTAAAGAGTATGTGGACTTTTCAAAAAGTCTGTCACTTAAAAAAGTCTGCACAAATCCACATACAATACAACCCCACTAAGATTCTCCAAGATTATCTCTAATACAAACCCTATTACAACTGAGCAAGTAACTCAGAGTTTGGGCTAGACAGAAAATTTGGATTTACTTAAACACCCCATTCTGCCGCCCAAACATGGTGCTCCTGCCATTGCCTCATTAAAAAACTTGCCGGGTAACAAAAACTCAGTGGGACAAAAATAACGTCGGTTGAAGGGGAAAAAGAGCACAACACACCCTTCACGTTTCGAGATCAACATATAGACATCTTCCCCTGATGTTTGCGACTTCTCTTGATATGATCATGGGAGTTTGGCTAACTTTCGCAAACCAATGCTTGCAACATGTTTCTCGAACGTGGATTTGGGTAGTGACTAAGTAAACAAGTCTGTCACATTGTCCTCAGATTGAACTTGGCTCACTCTGATCTTGAGGAGCTTCTGTTGTTGCTGATTATAGAAAAACTCACGCTATATGTTCTTGGTATTGTCGCCCTTGATGTAGCCTTGCTTCATTTGTTCATTGTAAACAGCATTATCCTCATAAATGCTGGTAGGCTCATCTGTGATAGACTTCAGACCATAATTGCTTCGAACATACGTAGCTATAGATCTAAGCCATATCAATTCACGAACTGCTTCATGAAGAGCAATAATCTCTGCATGATTCGAAGAAGTAGCGACTAGGGTATGTTTAGTAGACCTTCAAGATATCGCGGTCATATCCATGGTGAACACATAACCAGTTTGAGAACGACCTTTATGTGGGTCAGAGAGGTACCTAGCATCAGCAAAACCTTCTAAAACACTTATGTCGTTTTGGGATGGGGAGAGAGAACGCAGACCACTATTGGTGTGTTCTTGACATATGATCGGTCTGAATCCATCATCTCTCTATAGGGAGAGAACTATCCCATATAAATCATACCACATAGGTATCAAAAGATATCTTTAACACTAGTCTAATGGCGTCGTGTTGGCGCAGAGCTATGTCTAGCTAACAAGTTCACAATGAAAGAGATGTCTGGTCTCGTGCATTGAGCTAAGTACAATAATGCACCTATTGCATTTAGGTAGGGCACTTCTGTCTCTAGCATGTCTTCATCGTCATCTTTTGGACAGAATGGATCCTTCTTTGGATCAAGACTATGGATGACCATTAGGGTGCTTGAAGGATTAAATTTATTAGTATTATAAGCTGATTGATGAATCAGGATACCATCTTCATGGTGCTCAAGTTCCAAACCGAGGCAAAACCGTGTTCTCCCAAGGTCTTTCATCTCAAATTCAGATTTCAAGTGTTCAGTGGTTTCCCTTAACTCTTTAAGGGTGCCAATTATGTTTATGTCATCAACATAAACCGCTACTATTGTGAATCTGGAACTTGTTCTTTTTATGAACACACATGAGCATAGTTTATTGTTAACATATCCCTTCCCAATCAAGTAGTCACTTAGACGATTATACCACATCCGTCCGGATTGCTTCAATCAATATAGTGAGCGTTTTAACCTTATTGCAAAAGCCTGGTGTAGAGCTTTAGGGCGTTGTGAGAAGCCTTGCGCCACAAGGCGAGTTTTGTACTGTACAATTTCGTTTCTCTCATTACGCTTTCTAACGAAAACCCATTTATAATCATCTGGTTTGGTGTTGGGCGGTATTGGCACAACTTGCCCAAATATCTTTCTTTTTACTAGAGAATCTAGTTCTGCCTGGATCACATCTTTCCATTTTGGCCAATCAGCTCTACATTGGTATTCATCAATGGAGCATGGTTTGATGTCATCGGTCTCAATAATGATGGAGCTTTTTTCCCACGACCCATGTACACTAGTGTAATTTACAGAGATTTCTACGTTTTCAGGAATAGGTTCTGACATTGAGGCGTCCCCCAAAGATGTCTCTTGGACATAACCAAAATTCGAAACATTCTCATGGGAAGGATTTTGAGTATCGATGATCAAAGGATTTATTTGTGCCTCATTCACGATCTTTCTAGGGAAAGTACCCTTCGAACCAACCTATCTACCGCGCCTTCTTGCGGTACCTACGGCCTTAGACGCCATATCACTGCTAATATGGGTAGTGGTGCCATCTCCTGGTGTTACAGGAGCGTTGTTACGTCCAGTATTTGGAATGTCAATCCTTGCAGGCACATTTGCAGCAGGTATATGTGATATCATCAGTGTCTTGTAACATTAGAAAACACATCTGGAAGAGTATTTGTTACATTTTGGAGCTCGATAATTCGTTGCGCTTCAAGTTTGGACTGTGCGATACAGGGATTGAGGATGAAACATAGTGGGGATAGGCCACGACAATTCCTGTCGTTCCTGCTAAACATCTGTGTTCTTATCTCCCCCCTAATAACAGGAAGACTGTCTCATCAAAGTGATAGTCCGTAAATCTACTAGTAAAGAGATCGCTTGTCAAGGGTTTAAGGTAGCGGATAGTAGTTGGAACTTCATATCCAACATATATGTCCATTTGTCTCTATGGACCCATCTTAGTACGCTGTGGCGGTGTAATAGGCACATAAATTGCACACCCAAATATGCGTAAGTGCGAGATCTCATACCCAGTCACTAGCTGTAATGCATAATAAGGTTGAGTGGCAGTGGGTTGTAGACGAATTAGTGTTGCTGCGTGCAATATTGCATATCCCTAAGCGGAAACAGGGAGATTGGTACGCATAACCAATGTTTGTGCTATCATTGATAGTTGTATGATAGCAGCTTCAGTGAGACCATTTTGGGTATGAACATGGGGAATTGGATGCTCTACATCAATCCCAAGTGACATGCAATAGTCATCGAACGTTTTCGATATAAACTCCCCAACATTATCAAGTTGAAATGACTTAATTGGGTGGTCTGGGTAGTGAGCCCGTAGACAGATAATCTGAGCTGGGAGTTTAGCATAAGCAGCATTTTGAGTGGACAATAGCGCGACATGTGACCAGCGTGTCAATGTATCAACCAATACCATAAAGTATTTAAAAGATCCGTAAGATGGCTAAATCGGCCCACAAATATCCCTTTGGATTCTCTGTAAGAATGGAATGATCATTTTTGGATCCTTTGCGTAGGACGGTCTCGGTCCTTATTTACCTAAGGAACAAGCTTTGGAAAATGAGCAAGGGGCCTTAGAAGCAACCAAGCAGGATTTTGGTTGGCCCTGAGCGTCTGAAGCGCTATTTGAAGCAAAATTTGTGACTACATCACCCATCATTGCATTAGAACTATGGGAAGTGGCATCCGTAGCGCAATGGCCATGGGGATTAGCAACCATGACGTCATGACTCTCAGTCCACCAATGACAAAAAAGACAATTCCACTAGGACTCTCCAAACTTTCCAAATTCAAGAGTAGCTTAATCTGGTGACAGCGATTGGGTTATGCCCACCTGACCCATTCTTGTTGTTTTGCTCCAATGTCTCTCACTGATTGCCTCTGTGGGTCTACTTCTGTGATCTAAACTCATCTTGAAGTTGCTTCCTTAAAGGTATTTCCATGTGTTGCTTCATGGTGGTGTTCTGCCACTTTGCTTTCTCTTATTTTTCCTCTCTTTACTTGGATGGCTGGAATTGAGCTCAGAGCTTCTCTGTCAGGGAAATGGGGAGGCAACTGAATCTGCTTCTTATGCAAATGTGCTTGATTCTGGCTGTTTTGCCATTTCATTGATCTGCGGGTAATAAATTTTGATTCTTATGGTTGATTATATTTGATCAGTATAATAGGATTGATTACAAATTGGTCTTCATTAGTTTTAAACTTTAGGATCTGGGTTTTGTGAACCAAGTGATTCTGAAATGGAAACATTGCTTTGATGAAAATGGTATATGGAGTGTATGGAGTGTACTAATTGACAGGTTTATTTTCATCACTGTATTACTAAGCATGGAAGTTCATGGTAAAATCAGAAATCTTACGCCATCCAATAGGCCTTTTTCTGGTAAATTGTAATTCTGAGCCAATATGTGTCAGAATCCAAGAGATCTTCTCTTATCACATTATTGGATTCAATAGGTCGAATTGTAGTAACATAAAGTCCACTAGATTGACCCATAAGCTTCTCTAAGATGCGCTTTCGTCCTCAATCATTAGAGGTAATGCAAATGAACTCTTTTCTGTTCTCAGTATGCGTTTCCTCATAGAATCCATTGGCTTTAATATCTTTAAAGCTCAATAAGGTTTGATTTTCAGTAGGGATGTAGAAAGCTTCTGCAACATTAATCAAGGTGCCATTTAGCAAATGGAATTGGGTCATTCCATGTCCTTGAACTAAACTTGATGGCCCAGCCATTGTAGTCACAGAGGAATATGTGGGCAACATTTTCAAGAATAATCGCCTGTGACGGAGAATGGTGTGCGTAGTCGCACTACTCGCAAGACATTCCAGTTCTCCAGAGTCCATTCCTAAATGAAAAAACTCATAATTAAAAAGGAGTCATAATGAAAAGAACTCAACTTTTATTAATAAACCAAACGGAATTACATCTCTTTAGCCAAAGAAAATCTAATCCAATAAACTAACTAATGCAAAACAATGGCAGTCGTCCAAATTTTTCGGTAACTCCAGAATAAATGTGACCAAGTGAGTAGAGAGATGTCGGTGGAGCAAGGCTCGTTTAAGTACCACTAATCTCAAAACCTTCATAGACATCACACATACTTCGGGTGAGCCTACTTTGAAGAAAGACTAAACCATTGGCATCTACTACAAACATAATATGGCAATTGCCTACATCTCTTGAAAAATAAAAAGACTTGATCAAAATCGCCAGTCTCTTGGCCGAAGTCTTCCACCCTAAGTGAGAGATCGTACTCCTTATCTTCTTGCTCCATGTAATTTGCCTTCCTTGCTTCACGATATGCCTTGTACTCGTTTGTAACATTCTAGGGTGCTTTACATGCTTTGGCCCAATGTCCGGACGAGGCTATGAAGGTTTTGAGATTAGTGGTACTTAAACGAGCTTTAGGGGCGCTTTGAGGACGACTTCTTTCTTTGGTGGCATCACCACTATAGCCGGAGGCTTGGCCTCTCTTTCTCTCTTCACACGTTGACCTCCACGGTCCCGTGTATGCCTGTCTTGGTGGTTTTCTTCCTCTTTGAGGCGAGAATATGGATCAAAAAGTCCAGAATTATCCTACTCTTAGGGTTTCGCTCCTTGCATCCTCCCTTAGGACGCGATTATAATTAGACTCCATAATAGACTTGGTTCCCACAGGTCTAGAGTTATAGTTCTTCACAAAGATATTGTCGTGCTTCTCAGCTACGTTCATGGCGCCAATAAGCTCATGAAACCTTGTGATGCGTCCTGCATTTACATCAATCCAGATAATTCTTTGCAATCATCAGTGTATAGACGGGGAAGGTAGAGAGAGTCTTCTCGATCAATATCAGTGATGGTATTGCCACAGAACTCTATCAAAGACTTGATACGAAGGGCTTCTAAATTGTAGTCGAGTACGGACTTCAAATCACAGAATCGGAGGCTATGCCATCTCACTTCTAAATTTGGAAGCAGGGAGTCAGAAACGTTGCCAAACCGTCGCTCGAGTTCTACCCATAGCTTTCTAGGGTCTTCCTCATTGAGTTGCTCATTCTGGAATGCGTCATTCATGTGCCTTGTCATGAGATTATGGCTTTAGCTTCGTTTGCCTCTCTAATAGGTCTATTAGCTTCAAAAGTGACAGCTTGTTGAGGAGTAAGCAAGTTCTGACTTGGCTTTTGGATCGTATCTAGGATCCCATCAGCCTTAAGATGCTAGCGCACATCACGGACCCACTTGTGGTATCCTGCGCCTGTTGTCTCTAGTGGAACAAAGTTCAACTTGTTTAGGTTACTCATCTTTAAAAAACAACAAAAGATTAGGGTTAGTTCAGGAGCAAAAAATGGTACCACGAAAATAATAAAAATTTTTGAGCATAGTCTCTTCCAAGAAAGTAGGGATTTCTGAACGTAGTCACTTCCAAGAAATCCGATTAATTACAAGAGGAATTGGATTAAATTGAAACAATGATGTGTTTGTGGTAGATCAGAACATCTCAACAAATTCTAAGTTTGGATGACTCTACAAGCTCCAAGCTTGGAGTGAGCACGCACTCCCACAGTTAGGCTTTTGGTCGACCTTATGAAGAAGAAGGGGGGGGGGGGGGGGGGGGGTAGAAGAAGGAAGGTTGCAACTCCTCGAGAAAAAGAAGAGAAAAAGAATAAAAACTTCTAAAATGGGAACTTTTAGTAAAAATTACCTCGAAATAGATCACCGGAAAATTTGGTCGGAAAAAAGTCGCCGAAGGTGGCCTGTGCATTGGTGGACCGAGTGGTGTCAGTGGGCTAGTGGGCTGCTTCTCCTGTTTTTTTTTTTTTTTTTTCCTTTGCCAACTGGGGTTCTAGGCTTCTGCTACAACTGGACCGCGTCCTTTTGGCAATCGGTTCGTTTGGAGTTGGGCTCGGCTGGCATTGGGCTAGGTTGGCTTTGGGCTCGGTGGCGTGCAAGTGGAAGGATTAGTTCAAGCAGTCCGGCTCGAGATGTCAACAGTTCTGCTTGCCGGTTCGGGGTCTTTAAGGCTGGTTTTGGGAAATATTTTTTCGGTTCCTAGAATATGGGGTAAAGGTGCCGATGTTAACAAAATATGGCGATCGGAGGCGGACTGGAAGAATGTGAATTGGGTAGGGGACCTTTTACTTATTATGGGGGCTGGTTCGGTATTTTTCCGGTCAGTTCTGCGGGTGGCGCTGCCGGTTCTAGACTCCTAAGATTGTGGGCTTCAATATATGCAGCGGTGGTTTCTAGGATTTGAAGGCTACTATTTTAAGGTTTCAGGGTTACGGCTTTGTGCTGATAATGTGTTTTAGGGAATCGTTATTTGAGAGAAAAATTGTTGTACTTTCATTGATAATAGAGGTCTCTTTATATAGAGGTTCACAAGGTATAGTATCAGAGTTGTACATGGAAACATAATCGTACATTGGTTGAATATCAACTAAGATTCTCTGAGATTATCTCTAATACAAACCCTATTATAACTAGAGCAAGTAACCTAAGTTTGGGCCAGACACAAAATCTGGATTTACTTAAACAATTTTCTTTTTACTATCCCACCCCACCCGTTCTCATATATTTATACGTTTGAACTCATAATCTCTACGACATTAGGTTTACAAATAATCAACATTTTAACGAGCCACAACTCACGACTCACAAGCATTTTAATAGAAGTTGACATTTCAAGAAATCATCAACAAACACAGCACGCTAACTTGGACTTAGCTGATACGACAATGTTTGCATTGATATAAACTTTACTCTCCACGAAATTTCAGCCAAACATGATCTGACTCAATGACTCCAAGATATAATTGAGAAGTATACATGCATGCATGAAAACACACTTCATTGTATGAATGACTTTGGCGTCATGGAAATTTTAATACAAGATCAATTCAATGGAGGCCCCGCCCCCTCCCAAAGCAAATTCAAATGGCGAAGATCTTTCCCACCACGTACTGATGGGTCTTGCTAATTTGTGATTTGTGGGCCTGGAAGTTTCCTATTTTCGCAGTTAGTATTACTGAAGTGGTTGTATTGAAGTATCATATTTCATTGTATGCATGACTCTTCATATATAAACAAGTACTAAAAAAATAAAATAAAAAAAGTACTAGGTGAGCAATCTAAATCAAACCTATATAACATGTATCAGAAACGAAGAAATATGCTAGCAGCGCTACCTTATCACCCAATAGTTCAATACTTCCTTCTTATTCTACTTACCTCCATTTTATCTACATATGTTCATGCATGTAGCTCAAGTGAAAGTACCTCTCTCTTGTCTTTTGCCCTCACTCTGTCTTCTCCTTCCTTAAATTGGACACGCATGGATTGTTGCCAACGGGAAGGCATTACTTGTGATGTGGCTGGTCGAGTAACCCATTTGCACTTATCCTCCAAAGGCCTCAGACTCAAAGGAGGTAATTTTCCCTCATCGTCACTAGGAAATCTTACACATCTAACCCACCTCAATCTATCTCACAAATCACTTTATGGTTCTTTAGATCAAGCTAGATTCTTCTTGTCCTTGGGTCATCTTGTGGTACTTGATTTGAGTTTTAACCTTCTTTCTAGAGAGCTACCAGGCTCTCTATCATCATCCAATAATATTCGGATAGTGGATTTGTCTAGCAATCGCTTCCATGGTGCAATTCCATTCTCCTTCCACTACAAGAGAAAATAGCAAAAGTGAGGAATTTCATTGTGACAACCCAAAATTTGTCACAAAAAATTGACAAATACGAGGAAATTTCAGTTGTCGCACATGATCCTATCGGCGACAACCAATTTGTAGCATAAAGTAGGTATTTGCAAAAAATTGATAGTTGTCGCCCATATGATATTATGCGACACAATTCCTTGCAAAATGTCAATTAGGCGACAATTTCTAGTAATTGTTGATTAATGTTTTTATGACAACTTTAACTTCCTCACAAAAGATTAATTAGGCGACAACTTTTGCGGATTGTCGCTTAATGTTTATATGACAACTAGATTTTTGTCGCTGAATACTGATTTAGCGACCACTTATGTGAGTTGTCGGTTAATGTTTATGTGACAACCTTAAATTCCTCGCTAAAAATCAATTTGGCGACAACTTTAATGGGTTGTTGCTTAATGTCAATGTGACAATTTGAATTTCCTCACTGAAAACTAATTAGGCGACGACTTATACTAGTTGTCAGTTAATGTTTATGTGACAATTTTAATTTCCCGCAAAAGACTAATTAAGCGACGACTTCTATAGGTTGTCGCTTGATGATTATGTGACAACCTAAACGTCCTCATTGAAAACCAATTAGGTGATGACTTCTAGGAGTTGTCGGTTAATGTTTATGTGACAACTTTAATTTTCTCGCAAAAGGCTAATTAGGCAACGACCTCAACGGGTTGTCGCTTAATGTTTATATGACACCATGAAATTCTTTGCTAAAAACCAATTAGGCGACGACTTCTATCAATTATCGGTTAACCTTTATGTAACAACTTTAATTCTCTAACAAAAGACTAATAGGCAATGACTTCTACAAGTTGTCGCTTAAAGTTTATGTGACAACTTGAAATTTCTCACTGAAAACCAATTAGGCGACGACTTTTATCAGTTGTTGGTTAATGTTTAAGTGACAACTTTAATTTTCTCACAAAAGACCAATTAGGCGACAATTTCTACGGGTTGTCGCTTAACGATTATCTGACAACTTGAACTTTCTCACAACTTATCGATATATCATAAAGGAAAAATATTTTATCATTAAATACCTCCGATAAAATAAAGAAATATTTGTAAAATGTGAGGAGATAAAAATTAAAAAAGTTACTCAATTATTCATAAAAAACATACATTACCGAATATGAAGGTTATGTGGGGGTGTAAAATTTAAAAGCAATTTCTAGTCAAGAAATGGCCTAATAGAGAAGCAGCGCAATCTATTTGGAAAAAATGCTTCGAGAGAAATCTAGGTGAGGTAAAAGCATGAAACCTCTCAAGGCGGATGGGTGAGGTGAAATCCCCTCAAGGTGAATCTAAGTGAGGAGAAACCTCTCAAGACGGATTTAGGTGAGGTGAAATTGCCTTAAGGTGAATCTGTGCGAGGAGAAATCCCCTGAAGACGAATATGAGTGAGGAGTAATCCTCTTGAGGGGAATATGGGTAAAGAGAATTCCCCTCAAGGGTAATCCAAATAATGAGAAACTTCCTAAAGGCGAATATAACTACAACGATATCTACCCGCAAGTGGATACCGAATACTTTAATAAAATTAAAAGTTAAGCATGTATCACAGCTCATGGAAAGGATGATAATATCTAAATTTAAGACAATTTGAAGTTACTAAAAGAGCCATCATTTCTCTCGAACCATAAGCATTTTAGGTATATATATTGCTTCAGGATCAGTCTATCATTTCTCTCATACTTTCTACTTCTTTGAGCACAGTTCTATTTTTATTGTTCACTATTTGATTTAGATATAATGGAGATTAACTGCAATTGAGCAGGGAATCAAATGAGTAGTGTAAGTAATAAGGACATTTTGAACATTAACTCACCAAGAGACAAAGAAAATAGATCGATCACAAAATTCATATATCTCTTCAATAAAATTTGCTAAAGAATGCTCGGCGTGTGCTTTTATAGTCCAAAATTTTAATTATTTTTGTTGTGCATTGGAGGGAAATTGAATCTTCATCTAATCTAATCTTAATTTAAATCCTAATTTTTATAGCTTTAATATATGAACACCGGATTTTGGAGAAAAAATATACCCAAAAAGAAAAAGAAAAAAAGAAGCGCAATGCATAAAAATGAGTGGGCTTCTTCTATATCAAAATAAAAGTAAAAAATGAAAATAAAAACCTAATCACTTCTGCTCTTCCCCTTCATCCTCATCAAAGCCGCCCAAGATCACTTCTCTCTCGTCACCACCAAGCTCACCTCCGCTCTCAACCTCACGCCGTCCATGACCGTCGTCATGCTCCTCGCCGTTGGAAATGGCGTCCTGGGCGTCTTCGCCGCCGTCCGCCGTGACAACTACCGGATCTGATTTGGCAGGATCCTCTATATCGGGACGTTCTTCGCGGTCTACGGGGAAGGTTTTGCTCAACTTGGTGACGTTCGTGAGGAACGTCATGTTCTAGTTGATTTCAGTTCTTGTTCTATAGGACCGGGACACCGGGTAATTTTTGTAGCCACCGCCTTCCGCGCATCACATCTCGAAGAAAAACAAAGGTGAGTTTCCTGCTTCCGGTTTGATTATAGCTTTTCTATTGTTTAATTATACTCTTCACTAATTGTTTGTATTTTGTAGGGTGTTTTATCGAACCAATCTGAGGCCGCCTCAAATATATCTTTGAGATTGCATGATAAGCTTACTGATGCATGCTATTCCAAAACGCTCTGTGAGAAAGTAGTTGGCAGGAGCTATGAGTATTGGGCATTGGCTTGAACATTTTCGGTCAACCCAATGGTATTACTAATCAGTATATCTAAATGTGTAACATAGACCAGATGTCCTCATGAATGCTTAGTTTGAAGGAGAAGCTCAAGCATAGTGTTAGGAAGAGTTTGAGTATGTTTAAGCTGATCCTCTTTCTTGTTAGCAAGGAACAAAATCTGGTGCAAGCTGCTCATGATTAATGAGGGTCTCATTTGAGAGCGGTGGAGTTTTTTAATCCATCAGACTTTGCCATGGTACATTTCCTTGATTTCCATAACCTTGTTTGCAGGGCATGTGGCTGTGGTCATGGAAGGTAATGTGAGGTTGGGTCATGAGGCATGTGTTGGGCTTAAAGAAATCTTGTTGAGCAATGATCTGTGTTGGAAATGGAGGTTAGGGTTCTGAACGTTTTTGTGCTTTCTTATGATAATTGGTTTTGTTCCAAGGTTGGTTGTTAATGATTATGACAATGCATGAGTTTCTATGTTTCAAGATGTATCTGAGGGGAGCTGTGTTTGGTTATACCCTCCTCGATCCCTTATAATTTATTTGAACTGTGATTATGAATGTCTCCTTGGGATAGGTAACAATATTTCTACTTTTCAGTTAGAGTGAATATGAAATTGTTTATTCTGGACTTTGTGACTTTAGTGATACAATTGGTCAGAGACTATGGAATAAAATGAAGCTTTTTGATGCAGAACAGTCCACTTTCAGTGCTTTGGCTGGCACCGCAACTGAGGTGATTGTTTCTTGACCAATTCACCATGTAATTTGGTATGTTTTCTATTTACTTAATCAATAATTTTTCAATTTGGGTAGAAAACTGAGTTAATTGGGATTTGGAATTACATTGAGCAACTCACATACTTGCTGTTTTGATACTATGCAGGCATGATGCAGAAGCTATCTGGACTGCAATAGAGTCTGGTGAATCCTAGGTTGGTAGATGCACTGAAGCTATCATTCAAATTACTTCTCGATCAAGAGAACTTGGTATCATAGTGGAGGTAAGTTTGCACTATTATTCTTTTTAAGCCAAGGTATCCATTCATTGTCAAGCACTTCTCATTTCTTAGAACTGAGTCATTGTTTTGCCCTGCAGGCGCCACAGCCTCTACAAAACCTCTAAAACTAAACTTTCAGCTTGGCAGATATGTCTCCAATAATGAGTTCAAAGTGCAAGAGCGAGTAGACAATATTCCAAGATTTGGGGAAGTGATCAGGAGCATGCCAAAAAGATGAGGAGTTCATTGCAACACTTTCCAACAAACCAACGACCAATAATATTTGGTTACGAGTATGTTGGATTTAGTACACAAGGATCTCTAGACTGTTTTGAATTATTATTGATCCAACTATTTTGAATTGATATTGATTGTAAAGAATACTATGGGTTAATATATTCTTATTTTGTCGGCTCATCTTTACTATCTATTAAATGCTATGACAATGAATTTTTTGGCTATAGATAAGAGAATCAAAAATGACAAAAGTAAAAAGTCTCTATAAAGTTGTCGTAAAAAGACTAAATTTAAATATGTGATGACTTTGGATTGTCGCAACCAGTTGTCGCCTAATATGTTTTACTGATTGTTAAAAACAACGAAATTACACAGTTGTCGTTTTTTTAATATGCGACGCAAGTAGTTGTCGACAAAATTATAGGAGACAAACTAGAAGCCCCGCATTTAATTTTCTACAACAAATACATATATGTCACATATTAATATATGCAACAAAAATGAAAACTCGTAGTTATTTTTTGCAACAAAAAAAAGTCTTGCATATAAATTTTTGATCAAACATATAATCCTCACAGATGGAATATGCAACATAAACGAGATCTCGTATATTAGAAATTGTAACAAACATAAAGTCTCGCTTATAGCATTATGTAACGCACTCACTTGTCTTCCAAGATGTCATACGCGAGGAATGAATTGTGTCGCTTATTGAAAATGCAACAAATATCCAAGCCCCGCATATGGAATATATGATGTAAATGAAGCCTCGTATATTTAAAATAGTAACAAATATAAAGTCTCGCATATAGTTTTTGGCAACACACTTGTGAGTGTCACAATTTGTGATATGCGAGGAACCAATTGCGTCGCATATTGAAAAAGCAACAACCGTGTAATTTCGTCGCTTTTGACAATCAGTAAAACACATAAGGCGACAACTAGTTGCGACAACCCAAAGTCGTTGCATTTTTAATTCGGCGAGAAATTTAGACCTTTTATGACAACTTTGGGTTGTCGTTGTTGACATTTTCTCTTGTAGTGTTCTTCCAACAAGCAAAGAATTTGACTCGTTTCTATGTCACAAAAAATAATTTCTCAGGCTATATCCCTTCCCCTATTTGTGTCCAGTCTTCTTCATTGATTAGGCTGTTGGATTTTTCCTACAATAAATTTGGAGGCAATCTCTCTCGCGGACTAGGAAACTGTTCCAAACTGGAAGTTTTTCGTGCGGGTTACAACAACCTCTCAGGATCACTTCCAGAAGATATCTATGATGCCACCGCACTGGAAGAAATTGCAATCCCTGTTAATTCTTTTTATGGAGGCATTAGTAACAGAATTGTTAACCTCACAATCCTTGACCTATACTTCAATTATTTCAGTGGCATGCTTCCAATAGATATTGGGAAGCTCTCCAAATTGAAAGCCCTGCTCCTTCATTTCAATAATCTAGAAGGTTCCTTGCCACCATCTTTGCTGAATTTCACAAACCTTATGGAACTGAATCTAGGATTCAACTTTTTGGAAGGAGATATCTCGGCTTTTAATTTCTCCAGACTTGGTCAACTTCGTAAACTTGACTTTGTGAGAAATTATTTTACTGGTATCTTGCCAATAAGCCTTTATTCATGCAAGTCCCTTAGAGCAATTCGACTAAGCTTGAACAACCTAGAGGGAAAAATACAACCCGAGATTGTCAGCCTGAAATACTTATCCTTCCTCTCACTTTCTAGGAACAGACTGACCAATATCACAGGAACTATGAATATATTGAAGGGTTGTAGAAATCTCAAGGTACTCATCCTTTCTTTTATGGGTGAAGAAATGCCAGATGGTGATCACATGGCTGGCTTTGATGGATTCCAAAATCTTAGGATTTTGGCTTTGCCTGATTGTGGGCTCGCCGGTCAAATACCTATATGGTTTTCTAAGCTCCAGAAGCTAGAGATCTTAGATATGTCTTTTAATAGAATTACAAGCTCAATTCCTACTTGGTTGGGGACTTTGCCTATGCTCTTTTGGATAAGTTTGGAGTCCAACTTAATCTCAGGTGAAATTCCAAAAGAACTTTGCACACTACCAATGTTGGTATCTGAACAAACTGCAGCTCAAGTAGATCATGTTATCTTGAATTGCCATTCTTCGTTTACCCAACCACTTTAGAGTTCAATTCTTTGTCTTACTTTCCACCATCGATAGTTTTAAACAACAATAGAATCAGTGGCAATATACCTATTGAGATCGGATATTTGCAACTTCTCCATACATTGGATCTCAGCACCAACCAGGTATCGGGCAACATTCCAGACCAAATATCTAATCTCAAAAACTTGGAGACATTGGATCTTTCAGTGAATCATTTGTCTGGAGAAATCCCACCTTCAATGACGAGTCTTAATATCTTGTCATCTTTTAATGTCTCATATAATAATTTGGAAGGAGAGATACCAGAAGGCACTCAGCTCCAAGGCTTGAATGTCTCAGCATTTGAGGGGAATCCGAAGCTTTGTGGTTTCCCACTTCTAACTCTGTGTCAATCATTCAATGGTACTAATTCAGATTCAGATTATGATGATAAGAATGACGGGAATCAAATTCTAGGGTTGCATATTTCCGTTGTGCTTGGCTTCACTATAAGGTTAGTGGGATTATGTGGTTCATTACTGCTTATCAAGAGCTGGGGAGATGCATATTTCAAATTCCTTGATAATGTACAAGATGGGCTCAAATGCTGAATGAGATTGGGGACAGTTCGCATGAGATGCGGTCCGACAGAATTCTTATGAGACAAGAAGATTGTACTTTACTTAAACTCTATTAGTAATTTCAGTGTATTTCTATTTTTGCTTAATTATGTAGGCATAGTGTTTGTTCTCATAATATTCTGTTCTTGTTTAAGAATAAGCTAAATTGACACAGAGAGAAAGTAATGTTTCAGAGAGAATGGAGATTTTAAATGTATTTATTAATCTCATACAATGGGATATTTATAGGAATACATTTGTAGTGTGAAAGCTCAAAGAGAAAACCAAAATGATAACAATCTCAATGATGAATTCTGCCATGCTTGTTGCCCTTTGACAAAACATGTTACATAAGTCTTCATACACTCAAGTACCTATCTATATACTTTAAGTATTTGTTACATAATATAGACATACATAGTATTATACATTTATACTACAACACTCCCCCTTGGATATTTCATGTTCAATAGTATTGTGTTGGTGGTGCGCTTCGAAGTTGCCTCGTTAAAAACCTTGCCAAGGAATAAAACCCTGTGGGAAAAAACAACCTTGGTTGAAGGAGAAAAAGAGCACAACGCGCGTTGAGTATGGAGTATGTTTCTGGATACTTCTCTTGATTTAGACTCCCCTTGAAGATCGTGGGAGTTCGGATATCCTTCTCAATCTGATGCTCCTTACATGTTTCTCGAAAGGGGATTTTAGTAGTGACTTAGTAAATAAGTCAGCTACATTATCTTCTGATCGGATTTGATTTACTTCAATAAATTAGAAGTGTTTGTTGTTGCTGACTGTAGAAGAATTTCGGCGATATATGCTTGGTATTGTCGCCATTGATGAAACCTAATTTCATTTGCTCAATACAAGTTGCATTATCCTCGTAAATGCATGTAGGTTCATTTGTGATAAATTTCAAACCACAAGTTCCTCATATGTGTCTATTTACAGACCTTACCCATATGCACTCGCGCACGGCTTCATGTAGGGCAATAATCTCTACATGATTTGAGGAAGTAGCAACAAGGGTCTGTTTTGTAGATCTCCAAGATATTGCGGTGCTTCCCATGGTAAAGACATAACCTGTTTCGGAGCGACCTTTGTGAGGGTCAGAGAGATACCCTGCATCAGCAAAGCCCGTCAAAACATCATTATCATTTTGATGGAGGGGAGGAGGAGAACATCAGTCACTATGGATAGTGTTGCCGGCGTTTACATTTCTTTTTTCTCTGTAGGGATAAAACAAGTCCATATCAATCGTACCTTTCAGGTATCGAAAGATTGTCTTTATACCAATCCAATGACGACGTGTTGGCACATAACTATGTCGAGCTAACAAGTTTACTGCAAATGAGATATCTGGTCTTGTGCATTGAGCTAAATACAATAATGCGCCTATCGCACTTAGATATGATATTTCAGCCTCTAATAAATCTTCGTCCTCATCCCTTGGACGAAATAGATCTTTTCTGGGCTCAAGACTACGGTTGATCATGGGAGTACTCACAAGCTTTGCTTTAACTTCATTAAAGCGCCTTAGTATCTTTTGAGTATATGCTGACTGATGGATCATAATCCCATCATTACGGTGCTCGAGTTCTATTCTGAGACAAAACCGTGTTTTCCTGAGATCTTTCATCTCAAATTCAGATTTCAAATATGTAGCAGTTTCTTTTTAACTCATCTAGAGTTCCAATTAGGTTCATGTCATCGACATAAACTGCTACAATTACAAATCCGGATCTTGTCCTTTTAATGAACACGCAAGGGCATATTTCATTGTTAACATATCCCTTCCCAATCAAGTAGTCACTTAGATGGTTATACCACATTCGTCTGGATTGTTTCTATCCATATAGTGAGCGTCTTAATTTTATTGAAAACGCGCTCCGTAGTTTAGAGCCACTTGATTTGGGTAATTGAAGTCCATCTGGAACCTTCATATATATCTCTGAATCTAGATCCCCATAGAGATATGCTGTAACCACATCCATGAGCTGCATGTCAAGTTTTTCGGAAACTACCAAACTGACAAGGTAGCGGAACGTTATAACGTCCATTACGGGAGAATATATCTCCTCGTAGTCGATTCCAGGGCGTTGTGAGAAACCTTGCGCCATAAGGCGGGATTTGTATCTAATAGCCTCATTTTTCTCATTACGTTTTCTAACAAAGACCCATTTATGGCAAACAGGTTTTATATTTGGTGGTGTCAGTGTTATAGACCCAAATACCTGTCTCTTTGTTAGTGAATCCAATTCAGTCTGGATCGCATCTTTCCATTTGGACCAATCTGCTCTTCATTGACATTCTTCAACGGAGCGAGGTTCGATATCATCGTATTCTATAATTCCTTTTGCAATATGATATGCAAATGCATCATCAATAGCCATAGAATTTCTGTCCATAATTACATGTATACTAGTGTAATTCATGGAGATCTCTCTATTCTCTAGAATTGGTTCTGCCATTGGAGCGTCCTCCAATGATGTCTCTTGGACATAACCATAATCCAAAATTTTTTCATGAGATGGATTATTTGTATCGATGATTAATGGATTATTTTGTGTCAAGCTCGCTTTCTTTCTTGGGCGAGAATCCATCGAACCTATGGGCCTCCCGCGCTTCCTGGCAGGAGCCGTGGGTCTAGTCGCTGCATCACCCATAGAGGGGATGTCATGCTCTTTAGTTTTAGGGACATCAATCCTTGCAGGTACGTTTGCAGCAGGTATATGTGATCTTGTCACTTCAGCGATATCAGAAAACGCATCAGGCATTGATTCTGCTACGTTCTGAAGATCGAGAATCCTCCGCACTTTTATTTCAAACTGTGTGGTTCGGGGATCAAGATGAGACAAAGTGGGAACGGACCACGAAAATTCCTGTCTTTTCTGTTGAACATTAGTGTTCATGTCTCCCCCTAATGACGGGAACACTGTCTCATCAAAGCGACAATCCGCAAATCTAGCGGTAAATAGATCACCTGTCAAGGGTTCTATGTAGCGGATAATGGTTGGAGAATCATATCCAACATAAAGGCTTAAGCGTCTTTGAGGGCTCATTTTGGTGCGTTGTGGTGGCGCAATTGGCACATAGACTGCACACCCAAATATGCGTAAGTATGAGACATCATGCTCATACCTAGTCACCATCTGGGACGCAGAAAAGGGTTGGGTGGCAGTGGGTCTCAGACGAATAAGCACAGCTGTATGCAATGTTGCATAGCCCCAAGCAGAAACAGGGAGATTGGTGCGCATAACTAATGCCCTGGCAACCATTTGAAGTCTTTTAATGGCAGCTTCTGCGAGTCTATTTTGGGTGTGTACATGAGGGACATGGTGTTCCACCTCAATCCCAATGGACATGCCATAATCATCAAAAGTTCTTGATGTAAACTCTCCAGCATTATCAAGACGAATTGACTTAATAGGATGATCAGGGTGGTGATCCCTTAACTTAATGATTTGTACTAGAAGTTTAGCAAATGCAGCACTTCTTGTGGATAAGAGCATGACATGTGACCAACGTGTCGATACATCAACCAACACCATAAAATATCTAAATGGTCCGCAAGTTGGTTGGATTGGTCCACAAATATCTCCTTGTATTCTTTGTAAGAATGATATATTTTCTTTAGTGTCCTTTGCATAGGATGGTCTTGATCCTACCTTTGCTAAAGAGCAAGCTTTGCAAAACAAATGATATGCTTTAGAAGTAACTCTTTGGACCAATGTTTGGTTCGTACTTCTTTTCGTTTTGAAGAATGGATGTCCGTGTGAAGTTTTTAATATACGGAGCATCATATCATGACCTGGATGTCTCAAACAGTCGTGCCAAAGCCTGTATGTGTCAAGATCCCATAAATTTTCATTCATAACATGGTTGGATTCAATGATTCTAAAAGTGGTTGCATACAATCCACTAGAGTGACACATAAGTTTCTCTAATAGTCGTGTATTTTCGTAGTTTTTAGAGGTGATGCAAATGAAATCTTATCCATTCTCACAATGTGTTTCCACATGAAAATAATTGGCTCTGATGTCTTTAATGCTTAATAGGGTTTTTCCAGCCCTTGGAGCATATAAGTTTCAGCGACATTAATATTTGTGTCATTTGGTAACAAAAATTGAGCTGGTCCTCGACCATGAATCAATTGTGATGGTTCTACTATCGTAGTTACTGAGGATCGACTAGGTGTCATCCATAAAAATAATTGTCTATGATGCAATATAGTATGTGTGGTGCCACTATTAAGAAGGCATTCCAATTCTCCGAAAAACATACTGAAAAATAATAAAGTTCGGAATATTAACATATGTCCATGATATTGAATGATAATGCGATACTTTATTAATAGGGAAAATAGCCAATGATTACATCAAAGTTTTTCATAAGTCTATTCTAAAAATCAAACTTTAGACAAATTGTTGTCACTCAATCCGTTTGGTAATTCCAATAAAATATGACCAGGAAACTAGAGAGATATTGGTGGAGAGAGGCTCGCTTAAATACCCTGATCTCAATTGCTTTCCTAGACATGATACTTCATTGGGTACGCCACATAAGAAGGAGTTTAATACAATTGTTATTTATTGACTAAGGCATATTTGTCATTCTTGAAAAATAGAAAGAGGATTATTCTAATCAAAGTCTGTGGCATCCTCGTGCTCTTCATTTACAGCTTTGAAGTCCTCAACGGTGAGATTGACATCTTCACTATTTTCATCTTCAGCAAGGTTGGCTTCTTGCTCTCTTGCTTCCTTGTACTTCTTGTAGCGTGCAGCTAATTGGGTACTTGCATGACATTGCTTAAACCAATGCTCGATTGATCCACATCGATGACACATGTCATTATGGTTACCTCCCTTCATTTGAGGTGTAGGTTGTGTAGGTTGTGCACGTTGTGCACGTTGTGGATATTCTCTATGACGATTGCTGCTACTACCACGGCGCATGGTGCGACATCCACGGCTCATGGTGCTATTTCCATGGCCGGTGTTGCCATATCTCCTTCTTCCACATGTGGAGTTGCCATCACGTGTGCCCGCTTTAAAGTTGCGGTTTCCTTCTTTATTGGGGCGGTTATATGGACATGTTCGTCCTTCATGTCCCCTATTATTAGGGTACACATGTCCCCTATTGCTAGGGTACCGCTCCTTGTGCCCTCTCTTGGGTGCATTATAATTTGCCTCACGAACGCTCTTGGTTCCAAGGGATCTTGAATTATAATTCTTTACGAGAATGTTGTCGTGCTTTTCGGCTACTGACAAAACATTAATGAGCTCATTGAACCTCGTAATTCATCCAGCATTTACTTTAGTGCGATATTGCTTTGATAGCAAAATTGCTGCAACGGGGAAGGTGGAGAGAGTTTTCTCAATTAGCTCTTCTTCTGTGAGGGGTTTTTGACAGAACCTCAACATGGATTTGAGGCGAAGAGCTTATGAATTGTACTCAACAATAGACTTAAAGTCGGAGAAGTGTACATCGTTCCACTGAACCTTCAAGTCAGGGAGGAGGGAATCTTGGATATTGTTAAAACGCTCTTGTAGCGCCTCCCATAAATCCTTTGCATCTTTGATTTACATGTACTCTAATATGAGTGCTTTGTCCATATGGCGTCGCATCAAGATGATTGCTTGTGCATGCCTTTTGGGTGTTCGAGGGGAACGCAAGGGCCGGGTCTGGTGTATGGATGATTGGCAATATCCCTTTCGATGTGAGATGGTTCTCAACGTCAGTTTTCCAGCTATGGTAATCCGAACCTGTTGAGTCAAGGATTTGAAAATCGAGTCTAGGTTCATTCGACATCCTTGAAGATAAGAAGAAAATATTAGTTTCGGAGTTTAAACTTCCACGAAAAATAATAAGATTTCCGAGCTATGCTACCAAGAAATCAATTTCCAAGAATCATTGTGAACACTCTTAGTTCATTGATTACGAACGCTCTTAGTTCGTTTGGCGTGTTCTATAATTCCGCTTTTGATTGTAAGTTCCCGAGAAAAAGGAAAAAGGACAGAAAATGAATAAAAACTCAAAAACGGGAACTTTTAGTAAAGAATACCTTGAAATAGTATTGCCAGAAAATTTGGCCGGAAAAAGTTATCGGAGGTGATCGGAAGGATCGCTGGAAAAAAAAATCGAGAAAAATCGTCCGAAAAGTCACCGGATAAATGTAGAAAAAGTCGCCGGAAAAGTCATCGGAAACTAGCCCTGCAGACATGTCGGCAGCTGCTTCGCAGGGCTCGGCAGGACTCGGCAGCTGTCCGATTCGTGATCAAACGTTCCGGCAGCCGGTTCAGGCATTTTTCAGCCGGTTCCGGTGATTCTGAGGCCGGTTCCGGGCTTCTGGAATCAATGGCTTTGATATGAGCTAGGGTTTTGGGGTTTTTTGTAGGTTTGGAAAAATGAGTTCGATTGATGATGAACTCTACTCTTGTCAATTTTCGATTCTAATTCTACAGCAATTTCGTGCTGATAACCTGTTTAAGAACAAGCTAAATTGACACAGAGAGAGAGAGAGTAATGTTTCAGAGAGAATTGAGATTTCAAGTGTATTTATTCATCTCATACAATAGGGTATTTATAGGAATACATTTATAGTGTGAAAGCTCAAAGAGAAAACCAAAATGATAACAATCTCAATGATGAATTTTGTCATGCTTGTTGCCCCTTGGCAAAACATGTTACATAAGTATTCATACACTCAAGTAACTTTGTTTATACACTCAAGTACCTATCTATATACTTTAAATATTTATTACATGATATAGACATACATAATATTATACATTTATACTACAACAGTTCTTAGATAGTAGTTGCATGTACCGGCCGGTTTTGGCCAAAAAAAAATAACAAAAGTCACATTCTTGTTTTACTCTTTTTTCTTTTGCTTTGGGAACACATTTACTATATATTATTTCTCAGGGTACTGTTCATCGGTATTTGGTTATCTGTAGAGGACTGAAATTGGAGAGGAGGAAGGGAGACTTTATCAAGGCCAAGAAAGGTATTGCTTCTTCTTGCTCTGGGTAATTGGTTTTCAATTCGTTTTTTTGTTTTTTTGTTTTTTTTTTGTTTTTTAGTTTCTTGCTTGCGTGCCTACATTTCGGTTGGTCTTGCCTGAATCCTTTGGTCGGAGGTGTGGGGCCTTTTTTTCGTTTGATTCCTGATTTGGTTGTTCTCTGATGCCTTTTTTTCCTTTTCTTTTTTTGATATGCAGGTGGTTGTTTGTGAATTATGCAGAATGGAATAGCAGAGAAGAATTGGTGGGGAGAGTTTGGGCTGGGTGAGCTGCCAGGGGGTTGATTGTATACAGTTGTAATTGATTTTAAATATTTCTTCGAATTTTCATTTCTTGTTAGTTGATTTCGTTATTTGAGAATTGAGTTGTGATTTTCCTACTGGTATAACCAAGCTCACCATTTCTCCTCTTATTTTTTCTACTTTCATTCATATTGCTTTGGACCCAGTTGAGTCCTTAAGCTTTATTCATGGAAACTACTGGCAAGTCTGTTGCTTTGTTAAGGCCCGGAAAGAAATGTTCATGAAGAACAAATTCAGATTATTGAACCATATTGTTTGCATGATTACTTTAAATCAGGCATCAATCTATTCTTTCGACTCAGTTCAATATGATCCCTATATTTGTTGAGTTTTACATGATATTCATCTTTTAATGTTCTTTTAATATATTAGTTTGTGGGGTTATTTTATTGGCATGATCAGAACTTTATCTATACAGATTGATTTTCCAGGAGGGAGTAATATCTACCATCTCTAATTGTGTAATATTTAAGATGAGGATTTTTCCTGTCTGTTTTGGATGTACAGGTTTTCGTTGGGATCGACAATGGTTAGTAGTAAACTACAAAGGGAGGGCATATGCTCAAAGAGTTGAGCCAAAGCTTGCTTTGGTTGGGGTACAGCTGCCAAATGAGGCATTCCTAGAGAATTGGGAACCTACTAAAAGCTCTTGTCTAGTGAGAATATCAATCTTCTTTTCTTCTTATAAAAGCTCTCTCTTATAAATTTTTTTCTTTTAGACACCAAAGACCAAACTATGCATTCTGCAGCGGAAATTTATAACTAAGCTGGAGGATGTTGTGATTTACTTATGCTTAATTCTGGTTTACTGATTATCACTTTGTCTGTCATGTTTATTTGGTTGTGGAATTTAGTGCTCATGTTTAAATGGATTTGTGTACTTTCTTGCTTTTCACAACCTTCGTGTACTTAGAAGTAGTCATGTTTGTAGTCAATGCCACCAAAACTTGGGGAGTTATTGTTTTAACTTGAGAACCACCTGCCATTCACTTTGCAGTATTAAAAGCACCTGGGATGGATGTGCTGAAGGTTTCCTTGAGTACACCGCAGAAATAGCAGATGGGGTTTCAGTATGGGAGTGGTCTGGTGCTGTGCTAGATAATTAAGGTTAAGTTCCCTTTCAGAATTTAACACTACATATTTCTTGATCACACTACCGACCGTTGAAGTGTATTTAAATGAAGTTAAACAGCTCCACAGTTGAGACTTCAATAATTTTCCTTAATTCATCATCAATTTTTGAGTTTATAAAATTTAGATGATGTACCAAAAAATGGCATACATACATATATATATATATATATATATATATGTATATACAGTCCGGCTACATTAAGGGCGTCCTTAGTTTTTCTTAGGTACGGATTTCCGGTTTTCACCCACTTTCCGATCACATTTTCACATCTTAACCGTTCAGTTTTTAGGTCCTAATATATAGATCACCTCTGCAAATTTTCAGCCAATTTGGTGATCGTTAAGACATCCAAAACTGCAATTTACCATTATGAATACGAACGGTTCCGGTTCGACAGATTCGGTCCGTTCGTGTAAATTGCAGTTTTGGATGCCTTAACGATCACCAAATTGGCTGAAATTTTGTACGGGGGATCTATACATTAGGCTCTAAAAATTGAACGGGTAAGATGTGAAAATATGATCGGAAAGTGGGTGTAAACACCAAATCCGCACCTAAGAAAAACTAAGGACATCCTTACCTGAGAAAAATCCTATGTATATGTATGGTTTTTAAATTCTGGATTTTCTTTTTCCTGATCATCATGTGGAGATCTGTCAATATTGTGCATCGACTTTTGTTTTGGCCTGTATTAACTTGCAAAAAGCCAGTTCACAACCAAACTGAACTGTTTCTCTCAATCTTATAAATACTTTTCTTTCTTTATTTATTTCTCTTGCTGTTGCCTTTATTTGGAATTTGGACTGATGGATCATGGAAGTCAGTGGTACTAGACTTGATGATGGGGTAAATAAAATGGGTTTGAAGCCTGAATCATGAACCATGGAACCCTATGGGTTTGCAAGCCATTATAGTGCTTCCAACACTAGAAGCACTTCGGATTTCTTTTATTAATATGAACTAATAACCACATAGGATTGCATGCACCGAAACTCGATAACAAAGGGTTCTATCATGAGTAATTTAGAAAATCGAATACAAGCAGCGGATAACCACTCTTATATTAATTTGGTTTGCCCCTAAAAAGTATTTTCATACTTGAATTTACAAGATAACCACATCAACAGCCACTGGCTTCTATATTGAGTTTATAGTTTTATCGAGTTCACTGATGATGGTAGTGTGGGTTGCCCGTATGCCGAGATTATATGGATGCATAAATTTGGAGAGTTATATGTTGCAGTTATGGTTTGCTAATTGCTATCTGTCTATTGATTTGGTTCATGATTTTTGTCTAAGCAGAAGGTGCAAAGGCTGCTTTGAGTCTTGCCGTCACAATGCTTGGATGAGGGTGTTGCCTTCTATCACAGCTATTGCACATGTTAGCCCAACAGAAGTTCTTGAAGTTCTAACTATACTAAAACCCATTCAGCAAAAGGACAAACAAAATGAATAGTGTCTTGACGGTTTTTCCCTGAATTTGTTCTGGAATTTGCGTGCTGCCCCCGATACAGGTGTTCCCAGCGTGTTGCGCCGGGTGGTTCCGATGCCTCTGTATGTTTACTCTGGAGAAGCAGAACCCACTTCTTTGATCTGCACAAAAAGAAGAGTGAGGGGGTAGAGAAAGAGTGATAGAACATTTGCACCCACCAAGAGGAAGAATCGAAAGAAGTAGAATGAGCTGTAAGCCCCTCTTTTGTCAGTCTCTCTCTATTTTCCAGTTCCTTTACTTGCTAGCTATTTACCACAATCAATCTTTTACAGGCGTTCATGGAGATTCAAAGTCATATGATCGAGCTCACCGCCAAACTGAAGCAGGTTTTCTTTTACCCATGCCACTTTTCAGAGTCCAATGGCTGCTAACAACGTTCCAGTGGGTTTGGAGAAGGAACAGGTACATACCCTTTTCTTCATTGCTTTTCCTTTGTACATGTTTGAATGTGAAAAGGAATTCATGTGTGCCAAAGATTGGATTTTTGGGAAAGTTTTGGGATTTTGTTATTGAAATTCTTAGTGGGTATTTGGAACCTCTGTTTTCAGACGATTTGGGTGCAATCAATTTTGAGATAATACAGCTTTATTGAAGCTGTGCCATGGATTGTTCCAGGAGGAGGGAGGTGCAATTGAAAATCATAGAAAGAAAGATAAGAAGAAGCTTGAAGTAGAGAAATCAAAGAAGATGGTAATAGCATTTTATTCATGCTGGAGTTGCATTCTCTAGAGCAGGGTTTTTGGTTTTAACTTCCATTTGTGGTTCGACCAAAAAAAAACTTCCATTTGTGTTTTCATGCATCCAGCTAGCTTCTGCAATTATTTGGGTTCATCCTTTCTTCTCAATCTACTGTGGGAATGAAGGGTTGATAAGAAATCAAGCAGTGTTGCTTCGGAGTCAAACTCAAAGAGTTTTGAGTGTGTGACCAAGGGCTTCAAATGACCGTTCTGATGATGAAAGAGGGACTGACAAGAGGAATGGTGTGAAGGCAAGGAACAAGTAAACCATTGAATTTTTTTTATTTTATTTTTTTTATTTTTTACAATTGTGTAGTATTCCTGCAATTCTGGAGTATCTACGTTAATACTTTGTCATTATGTGTGTCATTGAAGCTTTTTTCATTAATTAAAGATTTGAAACTTGGGAAATACTGGTTAGTTTAATACCTTGGTGTGTGTGACCATATTTTTTACACACCATTACAATCTTTTCTTGAGGTCAGCCACTAAAAAGCCAACATTTCTTTGCTTTCTGATCCAAAACATGCCCGCTATCAACCATGTTTTGATCACGTTCTTAATGTCCATAGTTTTACCTGTTTTCTGCTCAAGAGGAGAACTCATTATTACTTTCTGTATTTGTAGGTACTGTCCCCTGATGTTGCTGGAGGACATCAATTTAAAAATGCTTCTTTGCTGGCAGACTTGTCTGGTGCAAGGGTTTTACCGAAGATGATCTTGATTCGACAACCCTTGGAAATGCAATTGAAGAGATGTTAGGTACGTCCATTCTGTTGCTATGTTGCTTGATAAGAGATTGCTTGCTTGACCTTAATGTTTTAACACTTCTTACTGTAAAATTGTCTCATAATCTGGAGGTATCATAGGTCCTAATTGATACTTTGACATTTTTCACATACTTCAGAGCATGTTGTGTACGCACATAATATTTGTATATTTACTTTCTTTCTTTGCCTCTTAGAATATCAAAGATAATTTAATTTCAATATAAATATTGATAAATGCTGTGTACTTCAGTAGTTGGGTTGTGTATTAGCTGTTTTATTTGTTAATGAGGAGTAATGCTATTTTATTGTGGGAACTGGACAGTATATTGAATCCAAATTGACTCTTAGATGTTAGATATCCTTTAATAACGATCTCTTCTCTTTTACAGGGAATGAGAGTAAAATGGAAGATATGTTCTAGAGAGGCTCTGAGAGCTGCAAACTCCAATACCTCTATAGAGATTACACAACACATCATTTCTCTAACCAGCTTATAATGAGGAAAGAAGAAGTAGACTTAAAGTTGATTTATACTCTATGTAAGTCATAGATCCAGCTTCTATCTTTTTGGAGTGTGAAGGTTTAGTGGAACTTTATAATAGCAAATTTTTGGATGATTGAAGAATTCTCTCTGTTTATGAGTCTGTATCTATCTCTTTGACTCTGTATAATTCATAAAACTGAACTTTGTGGATTGATTTGACTGGTTTAATCAATGGCACTGTTGGACGATCGGAATCAGACGAAGGAGAACAGTTTCATATATTTGAGTTTTGAATTTCGATTGTAATGTTTATAGGTTTTTCGTTTTCATAAGTGTTTCCTTCCGATTCTATATTTTGTAGTCAGTTTCTGTTCATCTGTTGTTTAGCTATTGAGATCTTTAGCTAATCACTTTCAAATGAAACTGCTGTGTAATTGTTTACAGTTTGGAAAGGATTTGAACTGTTTATAGGTGCCAAGTGTTAAGTGTAAATGTTTGTGGCTGCATAAGGTTGCTAAGATGTTTGAGTTGTATAATTGGTGTTTACCTTGCAGGTACCTCCAAGGGGAACGACACTGCAATCAGAGACCAAGCTTCAGTGCTATGAACCTATAACGATGAAATACTTGGGATATTATCCTGCATTGAAACCTGATGTGGTTGGTTTTTTCTTTTTTAATGTACATTTGGCTTGGGGTTGTGGATTGGTGTAGTGAACATGTAAGTAAGCTGTTATGGAGTCTTTGCTAACTTCTAAATGGATGGGTTCATTTGATAATGATGTTAAGTGATGATACCAACATGGTTTTGCCAATCAATTTACAAAGCAATAACCAATAAGGATCTCTGATCTCTGTCAATAGAAGATCTATTATCTATCACAGACCTCTACTTGACCGTTTCAAAGAAATACTCTACTTGACCATTTCTTTTTTCTTAGTTGAATTACTCTGCTTCTTTTTCTTTTATTTTTTTGCTTTTAGTCTTTTATAGTCTGTTGTACATAGTTTGATGTGTTTTGTTTTCATCTTCATTATGCCAACTAGGTGTTTTCTTTGATTCAGGTTTTAGTTGGGCATATGAGTTTGTGCCAAAGGATGTAGCATGTCTGGGTGTTTTAACTAGCTTTGACTTATAAAAAGACATCTGCAGAATATCCCTAGATTTTGGAGACTTTGTGTATGTGATCATATTGAACAGTAGAAGGTTCTTAATTGTGACTTGATTAAAATCTGTTGTATTTCCATGTTAGAAAGATAAAGTTTAAGCTGTACATCAAGTGTTAACGAATGTACTAATTATGTGATTGAAAGTGACATCAACTTTGTTCTTGCTTTCTTTCAGATGGGCTATCGTGAAGGACAGAGAGATTGCTAAGAAGATGGCTAAATTGGTAGGGTTGAGTACGCTTGGTGTGTCCAAGGTTTCTCAGCACCAAGCTGCAAAGTTAATGGGAGTGATTTGTGATGGCTATCAAATTTGTGGAATGAAAGAAACTGAAAAACAACAACCCAACATGGGTAAAGAGTAGCTTCAAGCAAAGAAACCTGTTTCTTCGGATTAGAAAGAAATCAAGTAATAATTGTTATACGATTAGAATGCAGTAATATTACCCTCAGCAAAGCGCGGGCTCTCTAACTAGTGGTAATAGGTCATCATACTATTCTTTCTTCTTCTATGACTGCCATCTTAATCTATTTAATTAAGCAGCTGCCGTGAATTTTACGTGATAATTACATGTAGAAATAATTATATATTCATTCTATCACTTACAGTGGTCCATCTAAATTAAGAAGGCAAGGTTCATTATGTTTTTTAATGAGGACAAATCCAATCCCCCAAATTTATTTAAAAAAAAAAAGTGATTATCTAAAAGGTTTAGTTCATTCTTATTTGTAAACCTAATTAATTGAGAAGATCGACTAGCTAGCTTTGAAGTTTTTGCAGGCATCTAAAAACATATGAATCATCTAAAAATTTTTACGGTCAACATTTCTAGCTAGCTAGACATTGGAATGTGTGATTACTCCGTTTATGCTAAATATATACTTTAGCTGCTAATTTAGAAGATCTTGGCATTATTAATTAAGACTTCGTGTCATCATCTTTTTCTACCTTGTTCTTCTGCTAACGGCTAGTTTTATGAACACCGAGTCAAAGAGAATAAAGGAATAAGAGATTTGGGAATTTTTTTATATATTTATCGTCTCCAAGAACGGAGCATATATACATGATACATCGAGTCCTATTAGGAAACTAATTACAGCATAATAATCTTAATAATACATAATATTTACAATCCTAATTACATGGAATGACTCACGCCAACACTCTCCCTCAAGTTGGTGCATACAGATCACGGATGCCCAACTTGTCAAGTGAGTCACAGAAGGCTTTGCTCGAGAGAGCCTTTGTAAGAATATCCGCCAACTGTTCTTCAGTAGGAACGAATGGAAACATAATGACCTGTCCATCTACCTTCTCTTTGATGAAATGTCGATCTACCTCCACATGCTTTGTGTGATCATGCTGAACAGGATTGTGAGTAATTTCAATTGCAGCCTTATTATCACAATAAAGCGGCATACCCTTTTTCTGTCTGAACCCCAAATCCCTCAACAAATTTCTCAATCACAACATCTCACAACAAATATTTCTGTCAGACCATTCCTCTATACTCCGCTTCTACACTAGAACGAGCCACCACCTTCTGTTTCTTACTCTTCCAAGTAACCGAATTACCACCCACAAAAGTGAAGTAGCTCGAAGTAGACCTGCGGTCTGTAATATTACATGCTTAGTCCGCGTCTGTGTACCAGGAAACATCCAAGTAACTGTCTTTTGAAAAGAGTAATCCCTTCCCTGGAGCAAAATTTAGATACCGCAAAATACGAAATACAACATCCATATGAGTCTTACTGGGATTATGCATAAACTGACTCACCACACTAACTGCATAGGCTAGATCTGGTCTAGTGTTGGATAAATAAATCAACCGACCATCTAACCTCTGGTATCTTGCTTTATTCGTAGGCACTTGATCCAAATACTCTGCTAACCTATAGTTCTGCTCAATAGGAGTATCAACAGGTTGATAGTCAAGCATACCTGTTTCTGCCAGTAAGTCGAGAACATACTTCCTCTTACTCAACACAATACAATCCTTCCCACAAGCAATTTCAATTCCCAAGAAATATTTCAAATTACCCAAATCTTTCATCTCAATTTCAGAAGATAACCGACCTTGTAACCTTTGAATCTCCTCAAAGTCATCACCTGTCACAACCATATCATCAACAGAAATAATCAAGGCAGTCACTTTACCACACCGATGTTTAAAGAACAAGGTGTGATTTGAATTGCTCTGCCGGTACCCAATTTTCTTCATGAACTTGGTGAACCTGCCAAACCAAGCTCTGGGAGACTGCTTCAAACCATAAAAGGCTTTTTTCAATTTGCACACCACTTGCTCTCCAGTAGAAGTATCATATCTAGGAGGAAAATCTATATAAACCTCTTCATGCAGATCACCATGCAAGAATGCATTCTTAACATCAAACTGTTGTAACGGCCAATCAAGATTATCAGCTAACGAAAGAAGTACCCTAATTGTGTTAATATTGGCCACTTGTGCAAATGTCTCATCATAATCCACTCCATACTTCTAGGTATAGCCTTTAGCCACTAGTCTTGCCTTGTACCTGTCCACCGATCCATCTAAACTATGTTTCACGGTATACACCCACTGGCAACCAACTGTCTTCTTCCCGGGTGGTAATGATACTAACGCCCACGTACAATTCTTTTCAAGAGCATCCATTTCGACTGTCATTGCTTGCATCCACTTCTTATCCCTCATTGCATCATGCACTTTACTAGGGAGAGACACAGAAGATAATTGATTCATAAAGGCTACATATGGTTCAGACAATCTATGGGTCGACACATAATTAGCAATGGGGTACTTAGCTTTTGCACTTAGAGTAGGTTCATAATGTTTCAGGGACTAACCATGGGTGGAACAACTAGCTAGCCAGAGTTTTGGTGGGAATAACATCTGACACAGAAGAAGGAACACTAGCTGGCACTGAAGGAGTATTAGATAAAGAAGGATTAGAACATACATCGGGTGATGATTAAGCAGGTGAGACCGCTAAAGGAGAGGGAGAGACAGGAGAACTATTCAAAACGGCATTGGCGGCATTAGTTGGTAGCTGACTGGCCAAATTCTCTTCTCCAGTCGGTGGGCTGCTGTCTTCTTTTTCAAGTTCTGTTCCCAAATACTCCAGCCTTGAGAACTCAGATGCCAGTCTCACATCTTGCCCACTAAACAAATTTTCATAATAACAAGACTTCTCTCCCTAATGAGGAGTCACAGGAGGCAAAAAATAACATGCATCTTCACTGAACGTAACATCCATGGTGACATAAAACTTCTGGGATTGAGGATGATAACATTTATAACCTTTCTGATGAGAATCATACCCCACAAACACACATTTAAGGGCTCTAGCATCCAACTTTGACCTCTGATTCTTATATAGATGAACATAAGCAATACAACCAAAGACACGAGCACGTTGAGTATTAGAAGATGGAATAGAAACATAGTTAGATAGGATCTCAAGCGGGACACGACCTTGAAGAGGGACAGACGGAAGACGATTGATTAGATGAGAAGCACACAAAATGACCTCTCTCCAAAGATACTTAGGCATGTTAGCACTAAGTAGAAGAGACCGAGCCATGTCCAGAAGATGATGATTTTTCTGTTCAGACACCCCGTTTTGCTCAGGTGTCTGTGGACATGAAGTTTGATGTATTATGCCATGGTGTTGGAAATATTCATGAAAAGAATGATTGACAAACTCACCCCCATTATCGGAACGAAAGATCTTAACATAAGCATCATATTGAGTACGAACAAGCTTATGGAATGCTGTAAACACAAAGAAAATAAAATCTTTGGACTTAAGTAAAACCACCCAAGATAATCAAGTAAAGTCATCAATGAATAACACAAAATATCACATTCCAGAAAGGGTAGAATATTTATAAGGACCCCATACATCTGAATGAATTAACTGAAAAGGCATAGTACTAGAATGAAAACTCGAATGATAACTAGACCTATGACTCTTAGCCAAAGGATAAGTTTCACAATGCAGACTAGACTCACTAATTCCCAAAAACAATGAAGGCATGGACTTCTTCATAACTCCAAGAGATGGATGACCCAAACGCCTGTGCCACAACCATAGCTCACTTAATCTATCAGAATCCAATGTCAGGGCCAAAGGTTGTGCCGGTGCTTGTGTTAGCTCTGCGTACATGCAATCCAAGTGAAACAGTCTCCCCCTCAGGTCTCCCTTGCCCATGATCACCCTGATGCATAGATTCTGAAAAATAACATATATTGGATAAAAGGTTACAGAGCACTTATTTTGGGACCCCAACTGGGATACAGACAAAGATGATGAGACAATGAGGGTACATAAAGCACATCATGCAATACAATTGATGGTGTAACCTAAACAGACCCAATACCTAAGACAAGAAAGACGCACCATTCGCATTAGAGACATGGGATATAGAAGGAGATGACATAGACATAAAGAAGGACTTATCATAGGTCATATGGTTAGACGCACCAGAATCAATTATCCATGTATCACTACCAGTAAAGTCAGAAGCATGTAAAGCAACACCAATTTTACCTCTAGCTAAGGAAACATTACCCTTTGAGGGATCTTGCCCTGCAATGTCGTAGAAGTCAGGGTCTGGCACCAATTGGACTGCTGCTTTGCCTCTTGGACCACCACCACGTCCTCCACATCCTCCAGTATTATTACCTCCTCTCCAACCAAAGTTGTTGTAATTAAATCTTCGCAGCTTAGGACATTGATTCTTGAAATGGCCAACTTCCTTGCAATAGTTGCAAGTCATTTGGTTATAATTCTGCTGATATCCCTGATTCTGTGGTTAATACTGACTCTGAGATGGAACTAGGGTAGAATTCCCAATCTGAGGTTGAGGTGGAGGTGTAGCATGGATTGCTAAACCAGAAATTTCAGTATGAAGGTTCTGAGCGGCAGCCTTATTACCTTTATCTCTTCGGATATACGCAAGCTTCTTCCAATGTAGGTGGAGTTGCAAGACGCAATAACTCATTCTTTGCCCCTTCAAAATGAGGATCCAGGCCAGCAAGAAAAATATGGACACACATCTTGTCCTGCTCAGTCCTATAGGAATTAATATCAGCTTCACAAGTCATAGGATTAGGATTTCGCTGATCAAGCTCCTACCAAATAGTCTTCAAATTCACATAAAACGTTACAACAAGCTGTCCACTATGAGTAATTTTGAAAGCTTTGACATTCAATTCATGAACACGAGCAAAGTCACTCTCATCATAATACGCAGCAGTAACAGAATCCCAAATTTCTTTGGGAGAATCATAGTTAGCAAATAATCTCATTACCTCTGGAGTCATAGATTTGAGAAGAATTCCCATCACATTAGTATTTGTCGTATCCCATTCATCGGCTTTTGGTCCTGCAGCAGGTCTTGATGCATTACCGGTAACATAACTCCACTTTTCAATTCCCTGAATCTGGATCTTCATAAGCCTCTGCCATAACTGATAATTGGTGTTGTCGAGCTTTACACCAAAACTTGAATTATCTATCACATTCTGAATAATCACAACCTCACGGGCCATAGAGTTAGCCCTTCCACTATGTGATCCTCCATTATTCCCATCGGTAATCGTCAAGTCCACCATCTTCTTTCTTCCTCAAAAAACTCAATAAAGTTGTAACAAAGGTAGCAGCAAGGGCACTGATCAATGAATATTCAAAGAAACAAATATTCAAAGAAAGAAAGTTGTGGGCTTTATTATATATTCTCTTGTCCAAGAAACCAAAAGTTGTCCAGCGAACTAATCAGTAGAACAAACAGGATATCATAATTAAGTCAAAAGAAGGAGCCACGAACCAAATGGACCGCGATTAATTCCCAAAAACACAAGAACTAGCAATTGAACCAATCGAACCAAAAGAACCAACAAACAAACCCAAAAGGACAAGCGACAAAAGAACATCAGCAAACTAATTTTCTCGCAGCGGAAACCAAATAGCACAACCGAGTCCAAATGAATCTTGACTCTGATACCAAGTCAAAGAGAATAAAGGAACAAGAGATTTGAGATTTTTCTGATATATTTACCTTCTCCAAGAACGGAGTATATATACAAGATACATCGAGTCCTATTAGGAAACTAATTAAAACATAATAATCTTAATAATACACAATATTCACAATCCTAATTACATGGAATGACTCACGCCAACACACCATACTCCTATTTTGCAGAATTGTTACCCGAAGCAGTGCTTATCCTTCTATCTGTTGAATCTTATTATTTTCCATCTTAATATATGCTGCCGTGTTTTATTTCCTTCCATTAATATTGTATACTTTCATTGACATTTGTTATGGTAAGTTGGATCATCTTGTAATTTCAAATCTGCGCTCCAGTCTGTATATATGCAAAAATTGACAACCTAAATCTACCACAAACATATAAGTATGGCTCAGCCTCGAAGAACATGACAGCACAACCAAATCACCCAGTGGCACAAGGCTTCATTCTCAAGCTAATGTTGTTCTTTTCCATTGTATCTACTCATATTCATGCATGCAGCCAAACTGAACACACTTCTCTCTTGTTGTTTGCCCTCACTCTGTCTTCTGCTTCCTTAACTGGACTTCTAGTAATTGTTGAATTGGGAAGGCATTACTTGTAATCGAGATGGTTAGGTCACCCAATTGCAGTTACCCTCCAAAGGGCTCAAACTGAAAGGAGGTATTTTTCACTCATCATCACTTACAAATCTCACACATCTCACTCAGTTGAATCTCTCACACAATTCCCTTTCAGGTTCTCTAGATCAAACTGAACTATTCTTGTCCTTGAATGGTCACGAAATCCTAGATTTGAACTCTTCTCTCACACTATTGGATTCTCTTTGGAGAGTTGCCATTTTCTGCCCTATCTAGTAATATCCGAATGGTGGATTTTTCCAACAATGACTTCCATGGTGCAATTTCATCGTCATGCTTCCAACAAGCTTGGAATTTGACTAGTTTCAATGTCAGCAACAACACCTTTTTTGGTTCGATCCTATCCTATATTTGCCTTCGTTTTTTGTCCGATGATTGGATTTTTCCTTCAATAATTTCAAATGGTAGTGTTCCTCGTGGACTCGGGAAGTGTTCCAAACTGCAATTTTTCGAGCTGGTTACAATTACCTCTCAAGATTACTTCAAGAAAAATCTATAATGCTACCGCACTTGAAGACATTTCACTAGCTCGAATTCATAATCTGGAGCCATTAATGATGAAATTGTCAACCTGACTAACCTTATAATCCTTGACCTCAACTATAACAAATTTACTAGCGTCCTCCCTCTCCATATTGGGAAGCGCTCTAAGTTAAAAAGCATATTCTTAGATTTCAATTATCTTGAAGGTCCATTACCCCTATCTTTGATGAATTGCACAAACCTTGTAGGACTTCATATGGGATCCAACAACTTGGAAGGCCATATTTTCATCATGCTTAATTTCTCCAGGCTTGGTCAACTTAGTAAACTTGAAATGCGGGAAAATAACTTCTCTGGTTTCTTGCCAAGAAGCCTATACTCTTCATGCAAGTCCTTGAAAGCAATTCATCGGAGCTATAATAATCTAGAGGTCCAAATACACCCTGAAATTCTCTCCTTGAAATACTTGTCCTTCCTCTCACTTGGTTGGAACAAACGTTTGACCAATGTGACAAGGGCAATGAATATACTAATGGATTGCAAACATCTCGTAGTGCTTTCCTTGGCATCTAGTTTTCTAGGTGAGGAATTGCCGAATGATGTTGAAATGGTGGATTTTAATGGATTTCAAAATCTTCCAGTTTTAGATTTGAGTTCATGTAACCTTGGTGGTAAAATTCTTTCATGGCTATCGAAGCTCAAAAAGTTACAAGTCTTGGATCTGAATCACAACAGAATCACTAGCTCAATTCCAAGTTGGCTGGGGACTCTTCCAAGGCTGCATTCTATAAACATGAAATTCAACCAACTTTCTGGAGAATTTCCAAAGGAATTGTGCACACTACCTATGTTAGTATCTAAACAAACTGCAGCTCAAGTAGATCGTACTTCTATTGAACTGCCTATCTACCACCATCCTAGTGTTGATGCAACACCTTTACAGTACAATTGTATATTTTATACCTCATTTATATTCCTAGAAAACAATAGGGAAAATACCACAAATGGTTACTAAGTTATAACTCATTTGACACTTAACTCACTGTATTTTCAACAATATCACTTAACTCACTCACTTTTACATCCGTCTTTCACTTTACTCACTGTTGTTAATTACATTTTTAAAAGTCATTAAAATTAAGGGCATATTTGTCTAAACACTAAAAAAATGCATTTCTAACTTAGAAAAAAATATTTGAAAGAAAAATGAAAAATATTTATTTTCACATTATATTTAAATTAAAATAAAATTCTTTTTTATTAGAAATTTCAGAAATTAAAAAAAATTGAAATTAACTTTAAAATGTATTTTAAGCGTTTTGATAAATATACCCTTAATTTTAGGAACTTCTAACGATAGAATTAATGGCAATGAGTTAAGTGAAAGACTGATGTAAAAGTGAGTGAGTTAAGTGATATTATTGAAAATACAGTGAGTTAAGTGTCGAAAGAGTCATAACTCAGTGACTATTTGTGATTTTTTGGCAAAACAATAACCTACATGAGAACATACCTATCGAAATTGGCCAATTGCAGCTCCTCGAAGTGTTGGATCTTAGCAATAACAACCTCTCAGGTAATATTCCAGACCAGTTATCTTACCTCAAGGACGTGGAGGTATCGGATCTCTCTATGAACCATTTGTCTCAAAAAATTCCGATCCATCGCAAGTCTCCATTTCTTATCATGTTTTAATGTCTCATACAATAATCTCCAAGGCCAATACCATCAAGCACTCAGCTCCAAAGTTTCGATGCCTCTGCATTTGAATGGAATTCAAAACTTCGTGGTTCTCCACTTACACATGAGTGTCGGAAAACTAAGGGCACTGATGCAAATGATAAGAATAACCAAGTTGCAAATATGAAAGAGCATAAAATAGTAAAAGGGCTAAATACAAATTACTATCCTGTAGTTTGGGTCCAAAATCAATTCAGGCCATGAACTTCTAATTTCATCAAAAACACTCATGCACTTTCATTTTTGATCAAATAGGTCCAATTTGTTAGTTTTCAGACAATTGAGTTATTTAACTTGTTAAGGTGGCTCATATATGGTCTATGTGTTATGATGTGGCGTCGAGATGGTCTGCATAGTCAATTTAGAAGTGAGTTATACTATTAAAAATAAATAGTTTTTCAACAAATAATCCAACTATAACTTGAACTCATAAAAAATATTAACGAATTGGATCTATTAGATCAAAATTGAAAGTGCAGGGGTGTTTTTGATGAAATTAGAAGTCCAGAGACTGAATTGATTTTGGAACTAAACCACATGGTAGTAACCAGTATTTAGCCCATAGTAAAAATACCATGGTTTTATGTTTCTGCTGCACTTGGCTTTATCGTAGGATTTTGGGGAGTCTGCGGTTCTGTAATGCTTATGAAGAAGTGGAGGTACGTATACTACCAATTCCTGAGTAATGTACAAGACAAGTTCCATGTGATGATAGCAAAGGTAAAGACATAACGAAGAGAGAACCATTTTAGAAGTTAGATTGTACTCATAAATTGTACTTTTCAGTTTTAGTCTTCTTAATACTCTTGATTTTGCGAAAAATTCTAGTAGCTACTCTTGCTGGGAAGGTTTTGGTTTGGTCCCCTTCCCCTTCTTGTATTTATTTTTTCATTTTATTAATAAATATAAATGGAGAGACGTGAAAAGAACACAGTTTGGCAGGCATGGGTTCTTTCATTCAATACCCGAAGATATATACAGAGGTTACAAAAGAGTATCAATTATACAGGGAAACTATCTCTACAATTAAGGAATACATATGGCAGCAAATAACTAAGGAAAATCGACATACCTAACATATAGGATATACAAGGATATACAAGATTTATTTCCTAACACTCGCCCTCAAGTTGGAGAGTGGATATCTCGAACTCCCAACTTGCGAATCATAGGAATGAAAACTTCCTTCCCAAAGCTTTTGTAAGAACATCAGCCAATTGCTTTAAAGAACTTACAAATTTTGTAACAACGGAACCATCTTGAATTTTGTCTCTAATGAAGTGACAATCCATCTCAATGTGCCTCGTTCTCTCATGAAAGACGGGATAAGCAGCAATATGTAATGCTGCCTTGTTGTCGCAATATAACAATGCAGGTTTCTGATGTAACACACCTAAATCTCTTTGAAGAAATTGAAGCCATGTTAACTCACAACATGCTCTCGTCGTCGCTCTATATTCTGCTTCTGCTGAAGAGAGTGATACGGTTTTTTGCCGTTTTGATCTCTATGAAACCAGTGAAGATCCAAGAAAAACACAGTAACCTATAGTGGACCTTCTAGTAATAAGGCAACCAGCCCAGTCTGAGTCACAATAAGCTCGTAATCTGAAATCACTATCTGAAGAAAAGAATAAGCCCTGACCTGGTGCACTCTTAAGATAACGCACGATACGAAGAGCAACTCCCATATGAGATTTTCTAGGCTCATGCATGAACCTGCTTAGAGAAAAATCCTCAAATAGTACCTGAACTATGGTCCAATGCACAATTTGGTACCTAAACTACCCTAATGGTACCTGAACTATTGCTCCGTTTCTCCATATGATACTTCCGTTAAATGTGCCGTTAACTTTGCCCATAATTTTTTTTTTTTTTTTTTGGAGATGAATGTCATCCAATAAGAATGAGCCATGTCGGCAAAGTTAACGGCACATTTGACGGAAGTACCATATGGAGAAACGGAGCAATAGTTCAGGTACCATTAGGGTAGTTTTGAAAATGTAGGTACGAAAATGTGCATTAGACCATAGTTCAGGTACCATTTGAGGATTTTCCCCACCTGCTTAATATATGCACTGGATATGTGATATCAGGTCTAGAAACAGTGAGGTAGATTAATCTCCCAACCAGCCTTCCATAACGAGATGGATCTTTTAACAAATCATCTTTATCAGACAATCTCAACCCTCGCTCTATAGGAGTGTCAACCGGGGCTGCACCTAGTAAACCTGCATCCTTGATGATCTCTAAAGCATACTTTCGTTGTGAAATAAAAATCCCATGTTTAGAAGGAGATACTTCAATGCCAAGGAAATATTTTGTGAAGACCCAGATTTCCATACAATAAATTTATGTAATTCATTAATTGTTATATTAATTGAGTTGTGATAATTGGGATTATTTGGATTGTCGTGGGTTGAGGAAATTGGTTCCGAATGATTTTATTTTTGAAAACGAACGTTATTTAGGGGGTCGTGAAAATTGACTTTTTATACGTTCACAATTTTGGAAAACGTCCTTCATGGAAGTTGTAGAGCTCGTCGGTATGAGTCCGTGCATATGTGGAACGTATTATTCGGAGTTCGTATGAATAAGTTATGATTATTTGAAAATCGGAATTTTTCTATAAATATAGGATTTTTTTTGAAATTTCAGAAAACCAAAAAAATAACAAAAAAATTTCACTCTCTTCTCTCTCGGCTGAAGCCCGAAGAACCGAAGAAATCTGACCGACCAGACCCGGACCCGCGCGACCCGACCCGACTGCACCGGCGCCGTCCGACGTCCAACGGCGACAAAACCATCGGATCTCGGTGGTGCCGGCGGTGCACGGGCCGATCCTCCTCATTTTCGTGACGTGCTCTTCCTTCTGATCATCCCCATACATGGCTTGCATCACGATTTTGAGTGTAGAGTGGTAGATCAAGAGTTGTAGATTTCGACGTCCCTGATTCGATCTGGAGACTGATCAGAGGGCAGAGATTAATCCAACTTCAAAGCCCGATCTAGGACGATTTAAACTTCATCTCCGAAAAAGTCAGGTATTAAAGTTGTTCACAATTTCATTTTGAAGAAGTTTGTAGTTGACGACTTTTGCATCGGAGGTGGTTGACCGGCGTAGACCGCCGCGTTGACCACCGTCTGACCACCGCGTGTGGCGGCGCGACGGACCGAAATTTTGAGTTTTTATTATCTGGATGATGATCTATGCATCCATATGAGCGTTTGGAGATATAACTTGGTCATGTTATAAAAAGTTGATAAATAGTCAATTTCTGTTTTGACGTTACTATTTACGGTGTTACAATTTACCTTCGGTCTGAGATTTACGAAGATCAGACCATCGGTTTTACTTAAAATTTTAATATGATGTTCATATGACTGTCCCGGTGACTTTTTGTGGTCACGGGCGAAGATCCGACTTTTGGATCTTCGTATAATTATAAAATAGTGATTCGGGAGGCGATTAACGAAGATCCGTCCATCGGATTTTCGTATAATTTTGATAGGATGTTTCCATGGGCAATCTGTGAGGATCTAACCGTTGGATCATCAATTAAATTCAATCCGACCGACAGATTGTCCTTATTTTAGAATCCGACCGTTAGATTATCGTTATTTTGAAATCCGACCGTTGGATCATCATTTAGGTTTATTTCATGCTTCGTTGCTAAGTAAAGACCGTACTTGATTAGGTACTTGACGGCTTGAGTTGACGAACATTTGGATTATTGTGAGTTATATTTATTGAAGACGCAGCTGGAATTTCGAGGTGAGTAAAACTCACGTGGTTCATATTACGAACCGAGTGTTTTAAATTTATTTATTTTTGGTAATTGTGTGAACTATAGATGGTATTAGTGGTCATTCCTGAGTGGATGATTACGTATATATATATTTACGTGGAATATATATATTGATTTGTGTGATTTAATGACGATATGATTGAGATAGAATGATGATTTGGATTATATTCAAATGCTTTAAATTCATGATAATATCATATATGTTGATTGAGTTGATTTAATTATGTGAAAACATACGACTGTACGTATTGTGGATTTAGAGTCAACGTAGTGACCAGTATGGGGTAATCGAACGCTCTAATCCAAGGTGGATGATGGGATACGATTGGTTGAGTATGTACAATTATCGGACGTTCTAAATATGTATATAAGTATACATATTGATGAAATACGATAAAGATAAATATGTCGGATGCCATAACCTAGGCCAGGTGACGGGCTACGATTCAGTTAGAGCTCTAGTCTGTCGAATACCGTATTTTTATAAATACGATGATGGGGTATTGTGGTTAAAGACGTGAGTAAGGGTTGGTGTTGAGTAGTTGATTTATTTTGGTTGTTGTCTTTTTTATAGTTGTAGAATTGTTGCATGTTGACTTAGGTAGAAATAAATGTGATTAAATTAAGTAACCGTTCTTTCTTTTACTCATACGAGCTTTCATAAGCTTACCGGGTTTTGTATTGTTGCAATCCCGGTACACTATTCAAATGGTGTAGCGGATATTCCTGCAGGTCTGGATAACCAAGGAGGTGACCGAGCTGCTTAGGTGTTACAGCAGTTACATTTTATTTCTTTGAGTTGTGAGGTGTGTATGCTCATTTAGAGCTTCACAAATTATTGCGTATTTGTGTTGTAATAATTAACCGAAACTAGATTCGGTTTGATTGGTTTCGTGTGGTGAGGTTGTTAAGAAAAGAAATTTTCAGGATGAATATTTTGAGTTGTGGTAATTTTCATGTTTTGGATTTTGAATTTTATTCTAAAATTCGGGGCGTGACATATTTCGGGTCCCCAAGATCCCTAATACGAAAGTGACTATGCAAGAACTTTTTTAAGGCAGAGATGCTACACGAATCATTACCAGTGATTAGAATGTCATCCACATATATCAAAAGGGCAGTAAAGACTTGCCTTGTTTCCTTGTGAATAGAGAATAATCGGTTATGCACTGAACATAGCCGACTGATTGGATGGCATCAAAAAACTTTGCGAACCACTGGCAGGATGCTTGCTTTAAATCGTACAGAGACTTGTGAAGGCGACAAACCAAGTGCTCCTCCCCTTGTCGCAGAAGTCCTGGTGGGGGAGTCATGTAAATTTCCTCATGAAGATCCCCATGTAACAAAGTGTTGTTGACGTCCAATTGATGAAGAGACCACCAACGAGTAGCTACTAAAGCAATCAAGCAACGGACAGAAATAATCTTAGCAGTTGGAGAAAATGTATCCTGATAATCAACACCTTCCAGCCCTTAGCAACCAAGCAGGCTTGATATGGTTCAATGGAACCATCAGACTGATGCTTGATATTGTAAACCCGACGATAACCAATCGATTTCTTCCCAACCGGCAAAAGCACGAGAGTCCATGTACCATTGTCACGAAGAGCCTGCAGTTGTGACCGTATAGCTTCCTGCCATTCAGGATAGGGAGCAGCTTCGGCGTAAGTGTGGGCCTCAACCCTGTGACTAATTTAAGCAATAAAAGAGCGATGCCCAGGTGCATAACGATGATATGATACATGATTTGACAAAGGATAGCATATACCTTTGGTTGGACCGGGAAACAAAGAGGACGATTGGTCTGGTGATGAAATCATGACCTGAGAGCAAACGTAATCTTGCAACCGGGGTGGCAGCGCAATGACGCGACCGGAGCAGCGAAGAGGTGGAGCAGGAGCGGGTTGTGGGGTGACAGAGGCAGAGCAGCTGGTGGTCAGATGCGTAGCAGACGGATTGGGAATGAGAGGGTCTGTGGTAGCGGAAGCAGATGGGGAAAGGGGAATAGCGGAATCACCGGCATTGGATTCAGGCGATTGGCCAACGTCGGCAATCACAGGGTGAAAGTGAATGGTCAGAGAATTGGGAAGAGGGATACCTATGGATGGCTTAGGAGGCGTATCAGGAAGTGAATGAAGAGAAGGGAAGGTTGGGTCGTTGATTGTGGGAAAGGGTATTGGGCCATGGGAATTGTGAGAGGAGATTGGGACCTGGGATTGGGTCAAGGGAGAGAAAGAAACGGAAGTGTGCTTAGATGGAAGTGAACCGTAAGGGAAACTGGTTTCATGAAATACGACATCGCGGCTAGTAAAAATTTTGTGGGTGGAAAGATCATAGAGCTTGTAAGCCTTCTAACCAAGAGGGGTAGCCAATGAAAATATATTTGATAGCACGAGGAGAAAATTTGTGAGTAATGCGAGTGTTTGTAGCATAGGCTAAACAATCGAAAATCAGAAGATGAGAGAAAGATGGAAGTTTATTATAAAGACGTTCAAAGGGAGTTTTGAAAGAAAGGATGGGCGTGGGAAGACGATTGATGATATGGACTGCGGTAAGGACGCGCCGCCCTCTCCCCCCCCCCCCCCCCCCCCAAAAAAAATTGTGGGGGAAGATGAGCATGGAATTTCAAAGCCCTCGCTACTTCCAAAATATGGCGATATTTGCGTTCCGCTACCCCATTTTGTTGGGGCATGTAAACACAAGAATGTTGGAAAACAACCCCATTATCTTTGAAAAAGTTTTGAAGAGAAACAAATTTGCCACTATTGTCACTACGAAAATTTTTAAAACTAGATGTAAGTGAGTAGAGACATAGGCAAAAAAAATGTTTTAAAAGGGATTGTGTTTCATCCTTAAGTCACATTAAGAAAACCCAAGTAAAACGAGTATAATCATCCACAATTGTAAGAAAATAGTCAGCACTAGTAAGAGGAGTGTTTATAGCGACCCCATATATTACAATGAATAAGGTCAAACGGTCTTACAGACGAAATTGAACTAGTACCAAAGGATAAACGACTTTGCTTTGCCAATGGACATATATGACAAGCATTATTGGGACTGACAGAAATATTTAAAAAAATGTTTAGCAATGAAACTTAATCGAGAAGGAGAGACATGGCCTAAATGTTGGTGCCAAAGGTTGTTGAAGAAGTGGTGAGGCTGCAAGAAGGTTGGCTGGTAGAGATATGGTGAGGTTTGGTCAAAGTCTTCTTCGTCTCCAATGCCACCAAATAGTATAGGCCACTACGCTATTTACCCAAACCAATCATCCTCTTCGTAACCAGATCCTGCAAAACACACCAATAAGGGAAGAATGTCACCGAACAATTTAAGCCCCTTATTAGTCGACTAATGGATATCAAATCAACTTTGAATTTAGGTACACATAGCACATCATGTAAACAATAAACAGAATTCAAAGGTAATGATCATGTTGAGATCATGTGTGATTTCTCTCCACTAGGCAGCAACACAAGTGGTAATGAGTGATTTTTGTTACTACGAAGGAACAAATTTGGAGAGGAAACAAAGTGATCTATTGCGTCGCTGTCAATGATCCAACGACGGGAAATTTTTTTGGACAAACCTAGTTTGGTGGTTGCTGCATGTGCTTGAGGATTAGCACCTTCATTCTCTTTGACACTCAGAAGTGCTATAAGTTGTTGGAGTTGTGCTTCAAAAATTCCTGAGACAACTGACTTCCCATCCTCTTTAATTAACCCATCAGAAACTTGATTAGCTAAAGAAGAGTTACCACGACCTCCATCATTTTTGGGGCAATTAGATCTACCTTTTGGATGACCTGGTGGATACCCGATCAATTGGTAACAAGAATCGACATAATGCTCCATCTCTTTACAGTAAGTGCAATGAGGTCGACCTTTGGAGGAGCCAGAGTGTCTCCTATCCTGAGAACCCTGGAAACCTTGGTCAGATCGCTCAGTTTTTCCTTGCCGAGTAGAGTGATTAGGCTTGCTATTCCTAACGGCCATTGCTGCACTAGTGTTGGAATCTGTGGTTGTTTGTGCAGTACTAAGAAGTCTCTGCTTTTCTTCTTGACAAACAAAAGAATAGGCTTGACAGACAGAAGGAAGAGGATTCATCAAGAGTATCTGTCCACTAGTAGCACTGTAGGACTCATTTAAACCCATTAGGAATTGCATCAGCTTTTATCTATCATGTTGTGCTCCACAGGTGCAAGAAGACGCATCTGTGTAGAATGATAATTCATCCCATAAACTCTTCAACTTGGTGTAGTAGGCAGAAACCAAAAGTTGTTCTTGTCGATGATAAGCAATCTCTCGCTAAATTTCAAAGATGTGAGGTGCATTGCTTTGGGAGAAACACTCACGAAGATCTTCCCAAACTTCACGAGCTGTAGTGTAGTAGATCATGCTGTCTGAGATTTCCGGAGCAATGGAGTTGACAATCCATGAATGGACCATGTCATTACACCAAGACCATATAGCATAACCATTCAGATGTGTTTCTGCCGACGGAGGCTTGATAGTGCCATTGACAAAACCTAACTTGTTCTTGGCATTTAGAGCAATGGCCATTGCTCGCAGCCAAGGTGAGTAGTTATCTCCATTCAGTGGTTTGGAAACCAAAACCAAACCTGGATGATCTGAATGGTGGAGGAAGTAGGGATTAGAGAGTTTTTGTTCGTCTGCCATGATGAGTGATTGTCTTCTAGAGATTGAAGAAGGGCGCTACTGCACGAGAGGATAGAGAGAGAGACAGGATTTTAGTCCCGCTCTGATACCATGAAAAGAGGACAGTTTGGCTGGAATGGATTCTTTCATTCAATACCTGAAGATATATACAGAGGTTACAAAAGAGTATCAATTGTACAAAGAAACTATCTCTACAATTAAGGAATACATATAGCAGCAAATAACTAAGGATAATCGACATCCCTAACATACAGGATAAACAAGGATATACAAGATTTATTTCCTAACAAGACGAGCAGTGCATTCCCGGTTGTGATAACCCTCTTTCCTTATTTGGGATTGTGGGTGGGTGCTTGAGGCCTAAATCGACTGTCATGGAAAACCAATATCGACTAATCCTTTATTTATTAAAAAGAAAGGTACACACTACTGATTTAACATATGTATATGGTGTATGAAGGCAACAAATTCATGTAATAATATTCTAAGCATCCCAGAAGCGTAACACTTATAAATCGTCACAGCCATGCTCAAAACTAACAGCATGCATGAATAAGAAGCAAAGTATAAAACCAGTATTGCGTACCTGAGGGAAAGTTTTCATGATAATCCCTTCACATAATTCATCTCTTGTTGAAAATTTGATGGAATAGCATTGTCTGAAGAGAAGCCAAACTCTGCAAAATAAGTTGACTTTATTAAGCTTCTATAGTAATTGATGAAGGCATGATCGGTTATTTTTATGCCAACAATTTCCTAATTCCAATTTAAATGTCAATTGTAGAATATGGAAGTAGGGTCTCTCGCAGAGGATTATAGAACTAATCGCAGATCTTTCTGAGTTTAATAGTTGATTTAAGATTGAGAACAAATAAAAATAAATGAACAATACTAACATGCTTAAGAGAGAATCAATAGAGAAACAGAAATCAGGGAATGTATCCACCACCAATCAATCATGTATGCAAATCACGTTTAACTTAGTTTTAATTATCCATCGATGAAGATGCTCAAGCTCATTCACCATTAGAATTAACCTATTGTTTTTCGTTATGTGTATGCTAAGTGAGAGAAAGGTTCTACACTTAACCTATTTCTAAATTGCAACCTAGGTTAAAGGAACTCTAGATTTAACACAAAGAAATCATTATGCATTAGAAAAACGAGACATCACTAGACATCTCAAGTACAAAGCGTCTCAATTAACCTAGAAACCTAATCACTTGCCATGTAGACAACTAATCACTTAAAGGAATCACGAGAAGGCGATGATTATTCATAGAAATAGAATCATAAACATGCAATCTAAGTTGGCCATCAAAGAAAGCACATACAGAAATCATCAATGTAAAAATAGTAATTAAATTCTCATTTATTGAATAAACAAAAACTAATTAAATGTCATAGCATGGCATACAATCATGATTGGGGCTTCAACAGCCCCCACCTACTAAGAAATTAGTTGCACAGGGTTTGATTTGAAGGCACAAAAAAATCCATAAAGAAAAACATAAGAGAAAAAAAAAAAACTAAAAAAAACCTAAAAACCAAAATTGACCTCCACTTTAGATCGAAACGAAGACCAAATATGCTTTCAAATCGATTGTGAGTCTCCGAAAATTTTGTTTAATTTTTAGAAGGTAATTTTTCGCCAATAAGATTTTTTTGCAAGGTGATTTAAGTGAAGGAAGTGACTTTGGAAATTAATTTCGAGTCGAGACTACCAATTGGGCTATTCGAACTAAGTTTGGGCCGACATTCTTTCGTTTGGGCCCAGAAGGTTACTAAAGTTCATTGAAGCAAAATATCGTCAAAGCAAATTTGAAAGGAAAGCGAATGAGTCATAGTGAAGATTTGAATTTTTTGTTTTAACGAAATCAAGTTTTGGGCCTAGGACGAAGTCGAGAATTAACTTAGGAAGTTCCGACGAAAAACGAATAAAAGAAAAGTTATGAGCCCACCCAAAACCAAAAGAAATTAACTAGAAGAGTTTCATAATTCGTCGCAAGGGCAAAACGGGAATTTCAGGCACATAAGTATAAATACCAAATTGGAAACCCTAAAACCTAAAAACTCTCTCTCTCTCTCTCTCTCTCTCTCTCTCCCAACCTCTCGCTCCCACTCTCTTCTCCTTCCCTCTGCCACCACCAATCTCCAGCTCCGGCCACCATCTCACCACACTGCCTCTACCCTTCAAACCAGCACCCAAATTCCAATCATAGCCCAACCATTCCGCCGCCGATCGAAAGCTCCTAACCGCCACATACATGCTCGGAAAGCTACGATGCCACTGCCCCTTCCCTTTCATTGATTTTCGGCCACCACCTCTCGTCACTGCTACCACCAGTCGAACCACAATCCAAATCCGACCAAAACCCAAGAGAAATCACAGCCATGCATCAGCCCCAACCTTCACACTCGATTTCCAAACTTGTGAAATCACTATTCATCATCCTCCTCTGATTTCTGGTCGTTTCCTTAGCTCACGCAGCCACCAACGAGCTCGGGGCAAGCCAATTGTCAAAGCCCAGAAGCCTCACCACCGACCCGACATCAGAGGAACCCGTAAGTGCCATCACCGGAGCTCAAAGCTCTGGGTTTCAACGTTCTCCAATATCTAGCTCAACATAAGCTAAACCACCTTCAGAAATGGAATCAGTACCTCAAAAACCTCCAACCCTCAAAACCCCGAGATCCGACGCTACCCCGAAACTTCACACGCGCTGCACGTACCGCCGTCTACACGTGAAAGATTGTAACTCCGCTGCCCACGACCGCCGGACTCTTAGACTAACTTAACTAGGTAATTTTTGACACCTCTCTTTGGTTGAGGCCTGTATGCTGTTATGAATCGGAAGCCCTAATTATGTGTTATTCGATTTGGAGGAATTGAGGTTTATGGAATCTGCGTTTTGGAGATTTTGGAGAAGGGAGAAATAGTTGGTTCAGCTTAATTGGTATTGGAGATTGGTAAGGATTTCCGAACTCTGTTTTGGATGAAAGATTGGTTGAGGGTTGTTCATTGATGGTATAATTTCTGTTAGTGATGTGAAGACCCAGATTTTCATACAATAAATTTATGTAATTCATTAATTATGTAATTCATTAATTGTTATATTAATTGAGTTGTGATATTTGAGATTATTTGGATTGTCGTGGGTTGAGGAAATTGGTTCCGAATGATTTTATTTTCGAAAACGAACGTTATTTAGAGGGTCGTGAAAATCGACTTTTTATACATTCAAAATTTGGGAAAACTTCCTTCATGAAAGTTGTAGAGCTCGTCGATACGAGTCCGTGCATATGTGGAACGTATTATTCGGAGTTCGTATGAATAAGTTATGAATATTTGAAAATCGGATTTTTTCTATAAATAGTGGAAAAAAAATCTGAGTTTGTCATTAAGGACGAAAAAACTCAGTTTTTACACAAAAGCCCTTTTCTCTCTCTCTCTCTCGCGTGCGACTGTAGCAAACCCTCGGCCGACCCGGCTTCGACCCGACCCGACGCTGCAGGCCGCCACACGCCTCCGCCGTCGCCGACCCGGCCCTCCACGCGTGCGCCTAGAGCTGTTCGGTCGACCCCCGCCGTCGCTTCACCCAGCCGCTGCCCCTAGGATTGGATCGGAATCACTTTCCGAAGCTAAAACCCGACCCGGCCGGAAAACCATTTTTCCGGCGGTGCACGGGCCGATCCTCCTCATTTTCGTGACGTGCTCTTCCTTCTGATCATCCCCATATATGGCTTGCATCACGATTTTGAGTGCAGAGTGGTAGATCAAGAGTTGTAGATTTCGACGTCCCTGATTCGATCTGGAGACTGATCAGAGGGCCGAGATTAATCCAACTTCAAAGCCCGATCTAGGACGATTTAGACCTCATCTCCGAAAAAATCAGGTATTAAAGTTGTTCACAATTTCATTTTGAAGACGTTTGTAGTTGACGACTTTTGCATCGGAGGTGGTTGACCGGCGTTGACCGCCGCGTTGACAACCGTCTGACCACCGCGTGTGGCGGCGCGACGGACCGAAATTTTGAGTTTTTATTATCTGGACGATGATCTATGCATCCATACGAGCGTTTTGAGATATAACTTGGTCATGTTATAAAACGTTGATAAATAGTCAATTTATGTTTTGACGTTACTATTTACGGTTTTACAATTTACCTTCGGTTTGAGATTTACGAAGATCAGACCATCGGTTTTACTTAAAATTTTAATATGATGTTCATATGACTGTCCCGATGACTTTGCGTGGTCACGGGCGAAGATCCGACCTTTGGATCTTCGTATAATTATAAAATAGTGATTCGGGAGGCGATTAACGAAGATCCGTCCATCGGATTTTCGTATAATTTTGATAGGATGTTTCCATGGGCAATCCGTGAGGATCTAACCGTTGGATCATCAATTAAATTCAATCCGACCGACAGATTGTCCTTATTTTAGAATCCGACCGTTAGATTATCGTTATTTTGAAATCCGACCGTTGGATCATCATTTAGGTTTATTTCATGCTTCGTTGCTAAGTAAAGACCGTACTTGATTAGGTACTTGACAGCTTGAGTTGACGAGCATTTGGATTATTGTGAGTTATATTTATTGAAGAAGCAGCGGGAATTTCGAGGTGAGTAAAACTCACGTGGTTCATATTACAAACCGAGCGTCTTAAATTTATTTATTTTTGGTAATTGTGTGGAAAATATTTATGGATTAAATATTTGTTTTTAATCACATGGACTTGATCACTACGGTCCATAGGTAAGTAAAATAAATTTTAATTATACAAATGAATTTCACGATTTTCTTGTGTGAACTATAGATGGTATTAGTGGTCATTCCTGAGTGGATGATTACGTATATATATATATATATTTACGTGGAATATATATATTGAGGAGGCACTGATTACATGGTGGCGGATCGATGGATAGAGGATTTGCAGACTTATTTTGATCTGTTGGATTGCACTGAGACCGACAAGAGGAAGCTAGCCGCTTTCATGCTGAAGGATGAGGCTAGGGTGTGGTGGAATGTCACACAGAGGAGCATAGAGGTGTCTACCTTGACATGGGACGGCTTCGAGAGGCTGTTCAGGGAGAAGTACTTTCCACCAGCAGTGAAGGAGAGGTTGGAACGAGAGTTCCTTGCACTGGTACAGGGAAAGATGACGGTAATCGAGTATGATGCGGAGTTCTCCTGACTATACAAGTATGTGAGACAGATGGAAGATGAGGACTTGGCCAAGAAGTTTCAGAGAGGGTTGAGTCCTTCGATTGAGCGTGATGTGGCCATCTTGGAGCTGAAGACCAAGAGAGAGATCTTGGCTAAGGCACAGATCATCGAGCAGCAAAATCTGATTCGTAGAGAGAAGGAGTCTGCTGAGAGAGACTTCCAGGGCAAGGGAAAGGCCATAGCAGGAAGCAGTAGAGCTAGAGACTTCAGGGGTGGGTTCTTTAACTGTGGCGAGCCGGGCCACATATCTCGTGCGTGCACAAAACCTCGGAGTAGGATATGCTACAGCTGTGGACAGACAGGGCATCAGGCCAGGGAGTGTCCCCGGAATCAGGGGAGAGTGCAGGGTAACCAGCAGAGGCAGCTACCACCTGCACCTACTAGAGTCTTTGCTATCGGTCAGACAGGCACTGGAGTGGAAGGTACCTTATATGTTTATCACTATCTTGCTAGAGTACTGTTTGTGTCACGCCCCGAATTTCGAATAATAAATTCAAATCCGAAACATGAATACAACTAAACAAATCACGTCCTAAATTTTTTTTTTCAAAACCAATATCTCATAAACCATAACACAAACCTCGTAGCAAACTATCTCTCGAGTCAATTATTACAATACTAACAAAAATAAAATGTTCTGCTCACAAGAGTCTACAAAAATACACCAAAATAGACCAAGTGCTGGTCTCAACCCTGCTGCCCTACGCAGCTCGCTCACCACCCTGATTATCCTGACCTGCAGGATTATCCGCTACATCATTTGAATAGTGTACCGGGATTGCAACAACACAAAACCCAGTAAGCTTTCTGAAAGCTAGTGTGAGTAAATAAAAATGAACGGTTGATTTTATTAAACCACAACTCATTTATCTCAAGTAAACATCCAACAATCTCAACAACCACAAGAAACATCAAACCAACACACATGAAACAACATGGAACACATTTCCACAATCACCAAATCACAACTCTCGCCACTTTGGCACCTAATCACAACTATCGCCACTTTGGCCCCACGTTAGAGCTCTAACTGCCTCGTTACCTCTGACACCTTGTCCCAGGGTCAAGTAACGGCACCTCCAGGTTACTCAGTAACCCGCGAACTTTGGACCATTTCATGTCCTCAGAACAATATATCCTCGTTATTATTTAACGGTCGAACTTTGGACCTCCCTGTCCTCAGAACACATACACTCCGGTTATCATTAACCAAAGATCATTGGACCATTCGATCCTCGGAATCCTACGTTTCTCTACCTTCTATTCAACTCATAAAATCAACATGCTTATCACCAACATTTATCAAATATTAATAACATAATTAAAATCATATTATCAACATTATCAACAACATATTATCACAATTCCACACCTCAATGTCACACCGTTCAATATATAATCACGTAAATATATATATACACGTAACCATCCACACAGGAATGATCACTAATACCAACTATAGTTCACATGATACAAAATCAAGAAATTCATTTTTAATATACTTTAAAACACATTTCTTAAAAAACAATTTTCTCACACATAACAATAAATTGAGCAATTAACGAAATTCGGTTCGTAAATGAACCAAGTGAGATTTACTCACCTCTAAACTCCCGCTGCGTCTTCGTACAGCCCAAAATACGATTCACAATCGTCCGAACAAATCCGTCAAACACCTAATCAAAACGATAATTAACTTAGCGTATAATTTCAAAAACACACTTATATGAAGATCCAACGGTCGGATCTTCACCCGTGACCACACAAGGTCACCGGGACAGTCCTACGATCATTATATCAAAACTAGAATTCTATCGGAAGGTCCAAACTTCATAAATCACAAATTGAGCGATCGAAATCAATCGAAATCGTAAAATTCATAACTAATTCATACGATATCCAAAATTCACATGCTATATATCAAAATGATCGTATCGACATGTAGAATCTAAAAATGAGCAGAAACTGCACATGATACCCCCGGAGGTGGCCGGAAAGGGCCGCCGGAGATTAGGGCAGACCCGCCGCCGACCACCACCAATGGTGTCAGGGCCGAGCTCATCCCCTTTGTTTCATCATTTTGAGCAACCTTCATAACTAACACGAATTGAGAAAATGAGTGGAAGTGGCCGAAACTTATCAAAAACAGTCCGGTTTGGCCGGAAAAACTGCAGAAACCGATATGTGCTCCGACGAGCGTGAAAACATCCACTTCAGGTGCTGTCCTTTTTACTGCGTGTTCTACTCCTCAATACGAGTTCAACGAGATAAAGAACTCGAAATTTGGTGGTCTAGAACTCGAGATATTCGCTTCACACTCAAAACGGTCGAAAATGGAAAACCAGCTTCCCACCGCGCTACAAGCCGTGCCACGGTGCAAGGCTGCCTCTGGCAGCTGCCCAAGGTCAAGGCGAAGCCGTGGGAGGTAGTTTGGCGTCAAACGGTGGCCGGAGGAGCAAGAACTCGGCTGGAGAAGTTTGGCTCTGTTTTTGCTTTCGGTTCGGTGCCGTGCGAGAGAGAGAGAGAGAGAGAGAGAGAGAGAGAGAGAGAGAGAGAGAGAGAGAGAGAGAGAGAGAGAGAGAGAGAAATCTAGGTTTTCTGATTTTTCAGATTTTTTCCAAAAATGTTAGCCAGTATATATACAAAATCGAAAACTTCTAAATTTCATAACTTCTTCCTACAAACTCCGATTCTTGTGTTCCGCATATGCACGAACTCGTATCGACGAGCTCTACGACTTTCATGAAGGAAGTTTCCTCAATTTCCTTACGTAAAAATAAGTCAATTTTAATAACCCTAAATAACGTTAAATTTCGATACTAAAATCATTCGAAACCAAATTTCTTAAATAACGACATTCGAATCACACTCACAACTCATAATTCATATAATTTGAGAAATATTGAATTACAAAATATTTAACTGAAATTTCGGGTCTTCACAGTCTACCCTCCTTAAAGGAATTTCGTCCCGAAATTCAAGCAAACTCATCAACAAACAGTAGTGGGTACTTAGCCCTTATGTCAGAGTCTAGCTCCCATGACGCATCACCCTCATCATGATGACTCCACAACACCTTAACCAACTCAACTTCCTTCCTACGAAGCCTCTTCGTGGACCTATCCAAGATTCGAACAGGTTCAACAACGAATGTACCTTCTAAGCATGGACACATGGAAAACATTGTGTACACCGGCCATGCTAATAGGTAAAGCAAGCCGATATGCCAATTCTCCGACCCTTTCCAAAATCTCAAAGGGTCCAACGTATCTCGGTGCCAATTTCCCCTTCCTGCCAAATCTCACCACACCTTTCATAAGTGAGACTTTCAAGAATACGTAATCACCCACCTCAAAGTCCAACTGTCTCCTTCTAAGGTCGGCATAACTCTTCTGTCTACTCTGTGCAGTACGGATCCTGTCTCGGATGTTAGTAACCTTCTCTGTAGTCTCCCGAACAAGCGCAGGACCCAAAAGCTGTTTCTCTCCAACATCCGCCCAACAGATAGGAGTTCTACATGGCCCACCATAAAGTGCCTCATATGGGGCCATGCCGATACTAGAGTGATAGCTGTTATTGTAGGCAAACTCTACCAACGGCAGATGATCCGCCCAACTTCCCTTGAAGTCCAAAACACATGCTCTAAGCATATCCTCCATCACCTGGTTCACTCTCTCTGTCTGCCCATCAGTCTGTGGATGAAACGCAGTGCTCATAGCCAAAGATGTGCCGAAAGCCTTATGGAATCTACGCCAAAATTCCGAAGTGAAACGAGCATCCCGATCAGAGACGATCGATACAGGCACGCCATGAAGCCTCACAATCTCATTAAGATACAACTTACACAAAGCATCACCTGAGTAAGTCTTTGCCACAGGAAGAAAGTGTGCTGACTTTGTCAATCGATCAACAATCACCCAAATAGAATCATAACTTTGACTGGACCTAGGCAATCCAGTCACAAAGTCCATGGAGATCTCTTCCCATTTCCATACTGGAATCGGCAAAGGTTTCAACATTCTCGCAGGCCTCTGATGCTCTGCCTTCACTTGCTGACATGTAAGGCACCTGGATACATACTCAGCCACATCCCTCTTCATCCCTATCCACCAAAACTGTCTTCGTAGGTCCATATACATCTTGGTACTCCCTGGGTGTACGGTATATCGAGATCGATGTGCTTCCCGCAGTACCTCCTCCTTGAGGTTATCACCGCCCGGGACATAAAATTTCAATTGAAATCTCAATCCACCATCAGTTCCAACTGTCCACTCTGATGGACCTTCCTCGTTGGCATCAAGGATAATCTCCGAAATCACCATTTGAGCGAACTCATCATGTGTCTGACTCTGAATGATCCTGGAAATCAAGGTCGGCTGTAAAGTGATACTACCGAGAAAGATTCCATGTCCTTCTCCTGTGGGTATAAGGTCAAACTCAGATACAGTCTCCAACATACGCCACTCCTGAACCATAAGTGACGCTATGATCCCTCGGGGTTTCCTGCTCAAAGCATCCGCCACTACATTGGCCTTTCCGGGATGATACTCCAAGGTGAAATCATAGTCTTTGATGAGCTCCATCCATCTTCTCTGCCTCATGTTCAACTCCTTCTGGGAGAATAGATACTTCAAACTCTTATGATCAGAAAAGAGTTTGAACTTCTCACCATAAAGATAATGCCTCCAAATCTTCAAGGCAAACACCACTACAGCCAGCTCTAGATCATGAGTGGGGTAGTTCCGCTCATGCACCTTCAACTCTCTAGAACCATATGCTACTACACCCCCATTCTGCATCTACACACAACCCAAACCCTGATGAGATGCATCACTTTAGATAACTAACCCACCGCCACTAGATGGGACAGTCAACACTGGAGCTGTAGTCAATCTAGTCTTCAGCTCACTAAAGGCCTTCTCACATTCATCTGTCCACACAAACTGAGTATCCTTCCTTGTTAACTTAGTCAAAGCCAAAGCTATACTAGAAAACCCCTCAATGAATCGCCTGTAGTATCCTGCCAAACCAAGGAAACTACGGATCTCTGTAACTGTAGTGGGGCGACTCCAACCCATCACCGCTTCAACCTTCGAAGGATCCACAGAAACTCCATCCTTCGAAACTACATGACCAAGGAACTTGATCTCCTTTTGCCAAAACTCGCACTTCTCAAACTTTGCATATAACTTTTCTCTTCTCAAAATTTGCAGCACAATTCTCAAATGCTTCACGTGCTCGTCAGATGACTTTGAATATATCAAGATGTCATCGACGAACACCACCACACACTTATCTAAGTAAAGACCGAATGTGCGATTCATCAAGTCCATGAATGCTGCAGTTGCATTAGTTAGACTAAAAAGCATGACAAGAAATTCATAATGCCCATACCTGGTCCTAAATGCCGTCTTAGAAATATCTTCATCCTTCACCCTCAACTGGTGATATCCAGATCTCAAATCAATTTTGGAGAACACCGTAGCCTCCCTAAGCTGATCGAACAAGTCATCAATCCAAGGCAAGGGGTACCTATTCTTGATGGTCACCTTGTTCAGCTGTCGATAATCCACACATAACCGAAGTGAATTATCCTTCTTCTTCACGAATAATACTGGTGCGCCCCAAGGAGATACACTAGCTTGTATGAACCCTTGTGCAAGTAATCCTTCAATTTGAACCTTCAACTCCTGAAGTTCAGCTGGAGCCATCCGATAAGGTGCTCTCGACACCGGTGCAGTACCTGGTATCACATCAATGGAGAAATCCATTACCCTTTTCGGAGGAAATCCTGGTATCTCCTGGAACACATCAGCATACTCTGCCACTACCGGAATCCCTGCAATTTCTGAAGTGTTATTCACTGATTCTATGTGTGCCAAGATCCCTGCCCTCATGGCAACGTCATATCTCAGGCATCGATAATGAAACACTGGTTGCCCAGGGGCATGAAAAGACACAATCATTCTAAAACAATCAATCACTGCATAGTTCGGACTCAACCAATCCAAACCTAAAATCACATCATACGTGTGATCCGGAATCACAATCAAAGATGCAGTGAACTCTCTACCACTAATTGCAATAGAGCAATCATCACAAAACATGCTAAGCTCAAGAGATACGCAAAGAGGCGATGTAACACATAAAGGTCTAGTAAGCGGTATAGCAGTCAAACCCAAAACATCTACCACAGAACTAGATATGAACGAGTGGGAAGCACCCGTATCAAACAATACTCTAGCAAGATAGTTATAAATGGATAAGGTACCTTCCACCCCGGTGCCTCTCTGGCTGATGGCAAATACTCTGGCTGGTGCTGGAGGTAAGGTTCTCTGCTGGTTACCCTGTCCTACAATCTGAGGTTGAGTACAGTCCCTGGCAATATGTCCAGCCTGTCCGCATCGAAAACATGCTCTAGGCCTGAGTTTAAGGCAAGTCCTAGCAAGATGACCCAACTCATAACAGCTATAACACCTCATAGGGGCTGCTGGTGCTGCTTGCCTGATATGTGGTGCCTGAATAGGGACAGGTGCTGTTGCTATCCTGGCTGGCGCCTGATGATGAAAATAAGGCCGCTGTCTCTTCCAGAGCCCACCTCTATAATCTCAGGACCCACTACTCCCTGCAACCGCCTTCCCTTTTCCCTGAGAATCTCTCTCAACTGTCTGCTTCTCCTTGTGGATCAGATTCTGCTGCTCAATGATCAGGGCTTTAGCTAAAATCTGCTCCTTTGTCTTCAGCTCCATAATAGCCACATCGCGCTCAATAGAGCCATTCAACCCCCGCTGAAACTTCTTAGCCAAGTCTTCAGCATCTAATGGTTTCACAAACCGATATAGCCTGGAGAACTCTGCCTCATATTCTCTCACATTCATCTTCCCTTGAGTAAGCGAGAGAAATTGCCTCTCCAGCTGTTCCTTCACCGATGTTGGGAAGTATTTCTCCCTAAAGATCCTCACAAATCCATCCCAAGTCATGGTAGAAACATCAATAGTCCTCTGAGTGCAATTCCACCACACCCTATCCTCATCTTTGAGCATGAAAGTGGCTAGCTTCCTCTTCTCGATCTCATCATAGACAATCAACTCAAAATAGGTTTGTAAATCCTCGATCCATTGATCAGCCACCATATAATCTGTGCCTCCCGCAAATTTAGTTGCTCCTAATCGATTAATGTCCCTCGCCAACACTAACAGACGAGCGGGATCATTAATCACAACCTCAGGTGGAACAAGTTGCTCCACAAACGGTGCCTCCACCACTTCCTCATGTACTCCCACATGTGGAATCTCACCCCTACCTCGGCCTCTACCTCTACCTCTGGGTCTACCTCGACCCCTACCTCTGCCTCCCACAATATCCATTACCTAAGGAGCATAGCATACCTGGTTAATACATGTATACACTTAAATCAAAGCATAAGTAAATACAAGTCCATATTAACCAAGCTACTAACACAAAGAGGTTAATTCAACTCCTATTATGTCCTAACGTTCTAGACAACTCCCAACACCCCCACATACCCAATGACATTGTTAATACCGAAGAGCACCCGATGGGGATCCGCTGCAGACGGGCCATCACTCGGAAGATATTAATTTATCACTAAATATGTACCTTACGCTCTGATACCAAACTGTCACGCCCTGAATTTCGAATAATAAATTCAAATCCGAAACATGAATACAACTAAACAAATCACGTCCTAAATTTTTTTTTTCAAAACCAATATCTCATAAACCATAACACAAACCTCGTAGCAAACTATCTCTCGAGTCAATTATTACAATACTAACATAAATAAAATGTTCTGCTCACAAGAGTCTACAAAAACACACCAAAATAGACCAAGTGCTGGTCTCAACCCTGCTGCCCTACGCAGCTCGCTCACCACCCTGATTATCCTGACCTGCAGGATTATCCGCTACATCATTTGAATAGTGTACCGGGATTGCAACAACACAAAACCCGGTAAGCTTTCTGAAAGCTCGTGTGAGTAAATAAAAATGAACGGTTGATTTTATTAAACCACAACTCATTTATCTCAAGTAAACATCCAACAATCTCAACAACCACAAGAAACATCAAACCAACACACATGAAACAACATGGAACACATTTCCACAATCACCAAATCACAACTCTCGCCACTTTGGCACCTAATCACAACTATCGCCACTTTGGCCCCACGTTAGAGCTCTAACTGTCTCGTTACCTCTGACACCTTGGCACAGGGTCAAGTAACGGCACCTCCAGGTTACTCAGTAACCCGCGAACTTTGGACCATTTCATGTCCTCAGAACAATATATCCTCGTTATTATTTAACGGTCGAACTTTGGACCTCCCTGTCCTCAGAACACATACACTCCGGTTATCATTAACCAAAGATCCTTAGACCATTCGATCCTCGGAATCCTACGTTTCTCTACCTTCTATTCAACTCATAAAATCAACATGCTTATCACCAACATTTATCAAATATTAATAACATAATTAAAATCATATTATCAACATTATCAACAACATATTATCACAATTCCACACCTCAATGTCACACCGTTCAATATATAATCACGTAAATATATATATACGTAACCATCCACACAAGAATGATCACTAATACCAACTATAGTTCACATGATACAAAATCAAGAAATTCATTTTTAATATACTTTAAAACACATTTCTTAAAAAACCATTTTCTCACACATAACAATAAATTGAGCAATTAACGAAATTCGGTTCGTAAATGAACCAAGTGAGATTTACTCACCTCTAAACTCCCGCTGCGTCTTCTTACAGCCCAAAATACGATTCACAATCGTCCGCTAACAAATCCGTCAAACACCTAATCAAAACGATAATTAACTTAGCGTATAATTTTAAAAACACACTTATATGAAGATCCAACGGTTCGATCTTCACCCGTGACCACACAAGGTCACCGGGACAGTCCTACGATCATTATATCAAAACTAGAATTCTATCGGAAGGTCCAAACTTCATAAATCACAAATTGAGCGATCGAAATCAATCGAAATCGTAAAATTCATAACTAATTCATACGATATCCAAAATTCGCATGCTATATATCAAAATGATCGTATCGACATGTAGAATCTAAAAATGAGCAGAAACTGCACATGATACCCCCGGAGGTGGCCGGAAAGGGCCGCCGGAGATTAGGGCAGACCCGCCGCCGACCACCACCAATGGTGTCGGGGCCGAGATCATCCCCTTTGTTACATCATTTTGAGCAACTTTCATAACTAACACGAAGTGAGAAAATGAGTGAAAGTGGCCGAAACTTACCAAAAACAGTCCGGTTTGGCCGAAAAAACTGCAGAAACTGATATGTGCTCCGACGAGCGTGAAAACCTCCACTTCAGGTGCTGTCCTTTTTACTGCGTGTTCTACTCCTCAATATGAGTTCAACGAGATAAAGAACTCGAAATTTGGTGGTCTAGAACTCGAGATATTCGCTTCGCACTCAAAACGGGCGAAAATGGAAAACCAGCTTCCCGCCGCCGCTACAAGCTGTGCCACGGCGCAAGGCTGCCTCTGGCAGCTGCGCAAGGTCAAGGCGAAGCCGTGGGAGGTAGTTTGGCGTCAAACGGTGGCCGGAGGAGCAAGAACTCGGCTGGAGAAGTTTGGCTCTGTTTTTGCTTTCGGTTCGGTGCCGTGCGAGAGAGAGAGAGAGAGAGAAAAAAAAATCTAGGTTTTCTGATTTTTCAGATTTTTTCCAAAAATGTAAGCCTGTATATATACAAAATCGAAAACTTCTAAATTTCATAACTTCTTCCTACAAACTCCGATTCTTGTGTTCCGCATATGCACGAACTCGTATCGACGAGCTCTATGACTTTCATGAAGGAAGTTTCCTCAATTTCCTTACGTAAAAATAAGTCAATTTTAATAACCCTAAATAACGTTAAATTTCGATACTAAAATCATTCGAAACCAAATTTCTTAAATAACGACATTCGAATCACACTCACAACTCATAATTCATATATTTTGAGAAATATTGAATTACAAAATATTTAACTGAAATTTCGGGTCTTCACAGTTTGATACGGGAGCCTCACACTCTTTCATATCTAGTTCGGTGGATGTTTTGGGTTTGATTGCTATGCCTCTGACTAGATCATTGTGTGTTACATCACCTCTCGGTGTGTCTCTTGAGCTTAGCATGTTTTGTGATGATTGCCCTATTGGGATTGGTGGCAGAGAGTTCTCTGCATCTTTGATTGTGATTCCAGATCACACGTATGATGTGATTTTGGGTATGGATTGGTTGAGCCCGAATCATGCAGTTATTGATTGCTTTAGGATGATTGTGTCCTTCCATGTTCTGGGACAACCGGTATTTTATTACCGTTGTCTGAAGTCTGACATCGCCATGAGGACAGGGATTTTGGCCCATATTGAATCCGAGAGTAGTACTTCAAAGATTACAGGGATTCCTGTAGTTTCAGAGCATGTGGATGTGTTTCAGGAGATCCCTGGGTTACCTCCGAAAAGGGTAATGGACTTCTCTGTTGATGTGATATCAGGTACTTCACCTGTGTCGAAAGCATCCTATCGAATGGCTCCAGCTGAACTTCAGGAGTTGAAGGTTCAGATTGAGGGCTTACTTACGCAAGGGTTCATTCAGGCAAGTGTGTCTCCTTGGGGCGCACCAGTGTTGTTCGTGAAGAAGAAGGATAGTTCACTTCGGCTATGCGTGGATTATCGACAGTTGAACAAGGTGACCATTAAGAATATGTACCCTTTACCTAGGATTGATGACTTGTTCGATCAGCGTAGAGAAGCTACTGTGTTCTCGAAGATTGACTTGAGGTCTGGATATCACCAGTTGAGGGTGAAGGAGGAAAATATCCCAAAGACGGCGTTCAGGACCAGGTATGGACATTTTGAGTTTCTTGTCATGCCTTTTGGTCTCACGAATGCACCTGCAGCATTTATGGACTTGATGAACCGCACGTTCAGTCCCTACTTGGATCAGTTTGTGGTGGTGTTCGTTGATGACATCTTGGTTTATTCAAGGTCGTCAGGTGAGCATGAGAAGCATCTGTGGATCATGCTACAGACATTGAGAGAGCAGAAACTATTTGCCAAGTTTGAGAAGTGCGATTTCTGGCAGAGTGAAGTCAAGTTCCTTGGTCATGTGGTCTCGAAGAATGGAGTTTCTGTGGATCCTTCTAAGGTTGAAGCAGTGATGAGTTGGAATCGCCCCACTACGGTTACAGAAATCTGTAGCTTCCTTGGATTAGCAGGGTATTACAGGTGTTTCATTGAAGGGTTTCCTGGTATTGCTTCAGCTTTGACCAAATTGACCAGGAAAGACACTCAGTTTGTATGGTCGGATGAGTGTGAGAAGGCTTTCAATGAGCTGAAGACTAGATTGACTACAGCTCTGGTGTTGACTATTCCTACTAGTGGTGGTGGACTAGTCATTTACAGCGATGCATCTCATCAGGGTTTGGGGTGTGTGTTGATGCAGAATGGTAGTGTCGTTGCTTATGGTTCTAGACAGTTGAAGGTACATGAGCGGAATTACCCCACTCATGATCTAGAGCTAGCAGCAGTGGTGTTTGCCTTGAAGATTTGGAGGCACTATCTTTATGGTGAGAAATTTGAACTCTTTTCTGATCACAAGAGTTTAAAGTATCTATTCTCCCAGAAGGAATTGAACATGAGGCATAGAAGATGGATAGAGCTCATTAAGGACTATGATTTCACCTTGGAGTATCATCCCGGAAAGGCGAATGTAGTGGCGGATGCCTTGAGTAGGAAACCTCGGGTAATCGTGGCATCGATTATGGTGCGAGAGTGGCGCATGTTAGAAGCTACATCTGAGTTTGACCTTATGCCCGCAGGAGCAGGACAGAGAATCTTTCTCGGTAGTATCACCTTACAGCCCACCTTGATCTCCAGGATCATTCAGGGTCAGACACTTGATGAGTTTGCTCAGGCAAGGATTGCTAAGATGACTGTTGACCCGGATGTGGAGGGTCCTTCCGAGTGGATGATTGGGGCTGATGGAGGGTTGAGATTTCGAGGGAGATTGTATGTACCGAGTGTTGATAACCTTAGAGAGGAGATCATGCGGGAAGCACATAGGTCTCGATACACTATACATCCAGGAGGTACTAAAATGTATATGGATCTACGAAGGCAGTTTTGGTGGTATGGTATGAAGAGGGATGTGGCAGAACATGTGTCGAAGTGTCTTACCTGTAAACAGGTGAAGGCAGAGCATCAGAGACTAGTAGGAATGCTGAACCCCTTATCGATTCCTGTTTGGAAATGGGAAGATATCTCTATGGACTTTGTGACTGGATTGCCTAGGTCCAGGCAAAGTTATGACTCGATTTGAGTGATTGTTGAGCGGTTGACTAAATCAGCACACTTCCTTCCGGTGGCAAAAACTTACTCAGGGGATGCGTTGTGTAAGTTGTATGCGAAGGAAATAGTGAGGCTTCATGGAGTGCCAGTGTCGATTGTCTCTGATCGTGACGCTCGTTTCACTTCTGAATTCTGGCGTAGGTTCCATGAGGCATTTGGTACATCTCTTGCTATGAGCACTGCATTTCACCCACAGACAGATGGGCAGACAAAGAGAGTGAATCAGGTGATGGAGGATATGCTTAGAGCTTGTGTTCTGGATTTTAAGGGAAGTTGGGCGGATCATCTACCATTGGTAGAGTTTGCCTACAACAACAGCTATCACTCTAGTATCGGTATGGCTCCATATGAGGCTCTTTATGGTAGACCATGTAGGACTCCTATCTGTTGGGCGAAAGCAGGGGATAAAGGGCTCATCGGTCCTGAGATTGTACAGGAGACTACAGAGAAGGTCACCACTATTCGGGACAGATGCCGAACCGCTCAGAGTAGACAGAAGAGTTATGCTGACTTGAAGAGGAGACCTTTAGAGTTTGAGATAGGCGACCATGTGTTCTTGAAGGTCTCACCCATGAAAGGTGTGGTGAGATTCGGCAAGAAGGGAAAACTCTCACCGAGGTATATTGGACCCTTTGAGATTCTGGAAAGGGTTGGAAACTTGGCATATTGACTTGCTTTACCTGTTAGCATGTCGGGTGTACACGATGTCTTTCATGTGTCAATGCTCAGGAAGTATGTTCGAGATGAGTCTCACGTGATTGATCATGGAGTGATTGAAGTAAACACTGATGTGACGTTTGTAGTTGAACCTGTTCGTATCATGGATAGGTCTACGAAGAAGCTTCGTAGGAAGAAGGTTGACCTTGTGAAGGTGTTGTGGAGTCATCATGACGAGGGTGATGCATCATGGGAATTGGAGTCTGACATGAGGAAGAGATATCCTCAGCTTTTTGTGGACGAACATGCTTGAATTTCGGGACGAAATTCTTTTAAGGAGGGTAGACTGTGAAGACCCAGATTTTCATACAATAAATTTATGTAATTCATTAATTGTTATATTAATTGAGTTATGATATTTGGGATTATTTGGATTGTCGTGGGTTGAGGAAATTGGTTCCGAATGATTTTATTTTCGAAAACGAACGTTATTTAGGGGGTCGTGAAAATCGGCTTTTTATACGTTTAAAATTTGGGAAAACTTCCTTCATGAAAGTTGTAGAGCTCGTCGATACGAGTCCGTGCATATGTGGAACGTATTATTCGGAGTTCGTATGAATAAGTTATGAATATTTGAAAATCGGATTTTTTCTATAAATAGTGGAAAAAAAAATCTGAGTTTGTCATTAAGGACGAAAAAACTCAGTTTTTGCACAAAAGCCCTTTTCTCTCTCTCTCTCTCGCGCGCGACTGTAGCAAACCCTCGGCCGACCCGGCTTCGACCCGACCCGACGCTACAGGCTGCCACACGCCTCCGCCGTTGCCTACCCGGCCCTCCAAGCGTGCTCCTCGAGCTGCTCGGTCGACCCCCGCCGTCGCCTCACCCAGCCGCCGCCCCTAGGATTGGATCGGAATCACTTTCCGAAGCTAAAACCCGACCCGGCCGGAAAACCATTTTTCCAGCGGTGCACGGGCCGATCCTCCTCATTTTCGTGACGTGCTCTTCCTTCTGATCATCCCCATATATGGCTTGCATCACGATTTTGAGTGTAGAGTGGTAGATCAAGAGTTGAAGATTTCGACGTCCCTGATTCGATTTGGAGACTGATCAGAGCGCCGAGATTAATCCAACTTCAAAGCCCGATCTAGGACGATCTAGACCTCATCTCCGAAAAAGTCAGGTATTAAAGTTGTTCACAATTTCATTTTGAAGAAGTTTGTAGTTGACGACTTTTGCATCGGAGGTGGTTGACCGGCGTTGATCGCCGCGTTGACCACCGTCTGACGGCCGCGTGTGGCGGCGCGTCGGACCGAATTTTGAGTTTTTATTATCTGGACGATGATCTATGCATCCATACGAGCATTTTGAGATATAATTTGGTCATGTTAGAAAAAGTTGATAAATAGTCAATTTCTGTTTTGACGTTACTATTTATGGTTTTACAATTTACCTTCGGTTTGAGATTTACGAAGATCGGACCATCGGTTTTACTTCAAATTTTAATATGATGTTCATATGACTGTCCCGATGACTTTGTGTAGTCACGGGCGAAGATCCGACCTTTGGATCTTCGTATAATTATAAAATAGTGATTCGGGAGGCGATTAACGAAGATCGGTCCATCGGATTTTCGTATAATTTTGATAGGATGTTTCCATGGGCAATCCGTGAGGATCTAACCGTTGGATCATCATTTAAATTCAATCCGACCGTCGGATTGTCTTTATTTTAGAATCCGACCGTTGGATTATCGTTATTTTGAAATCCGACTGTTGGATCATCATTTAGGTTTATTTCATGCTTCGTTGCTAAGTAAAGACCGTACTTAATTAGGTACTTGACGGCTTGAGTTGACGAGCATTTGGATTATTGTGAGTTATATTTATTGAAGACGCAGCGGGAATTTCGAGGTGAGTAAAACTCACGTGGTTCATATTACGAACCGAGCGTTTTAAATTTATTTATTTTTGGTAATTGTGTGGAAAATATTTATGGATTAAATATTTGTTTTTAATCACATGGACTTGATCACTACGGTCCATAGGTAAGTAAAATGAATTTTAATTATACAAATGAATTTCACGATTTTCTTGTGTGAACTATAGATGGTATTAGTGGTCATTCCTGAGTGGATGATTACGTATATATATATATATTTACGTGGAATATATATATTGATTGTGTGATTTTAGTGACGATATGATTGTGATAGAATGATGATTTGGATTATATTCAAATGCTTTAAATTCATGATAATATCATATATGTTGATTGAGTTGATTTAATTATGTGAAAACATACGATTGTACGTATTGTGGATTTAGGGTCAACGTAGTGACCAGTATGGGGTAATCGGACGCCCTAATCCAAGGTGGATGATGGGATACGATTGGTTGAGTATGTACAATTATCGAACGTTCTAAATATGTATATAAGTATACATATTGATGAAATACGATAAAGATAAATATGTCGGATGCCATAACCTAGGCCAGGTGACGGGCTACGATTCAGTTAGAACTCTAGTCTGTCGAATACCGTATTTTTATAAATACAATGATGGGGTATTGTGGTTAAAGACGTGAGTAAGGGTTGGTGTTGAGTAGTTGATTTATTGTGATTGTTGTCTTTTTGTAGTTGTAGAATTGTTGCATGTTGACTTAGGTAGAAATAAATATGATTAAATTAAGTAATCGTTCTTTCTTTTACTCATACGAGCTTTCATAAGCTTACCGGGTTTTGTATTGTTGCAATCCCGGTACACTATTCAAATGGTGTAGCGGATATTCCTGCAGGTCAGGATAACCAGGGAGGTGACCGAGCTGCTTAGGTGTTACAACAGTTACATTTTATTTCTTTGAGTTGTGAGGTGTGTATGCTCATTTAGAGTTTTACAAATTATTGTGTATTTGTGTTGTAATAATTAACCGAAACTAGATTCGGTTTGATTGGTTTCGTGTGGTGAGGTTGTTAAGAAAAGAAATTTTCAGGATTAATATTTTGAGTTGTGGTAATTTTCATGTTTCGGATTTCGAATTTTATTCTAAAATTCAGGGCGTGATAAGGGATTCATATGGTTAATTGTTGTGGAATGCAGCTAGGACGGAATTGGTTTCCAAGTTAGAGAAGAAGAGATGGTAAGTTTTGGTCTCTGCCAATCCAAGGATTTGGTGTAGCGATTGTAAATTTCTAGCGATTCTTACTAATAGGAATGGAGTCTGCTTTATTGCTTCGTTTGCTTAGTTGACTGATGCCTTGATGATAACTTGACTATACTGTGGATAAGAATGAACTGGCAGTTTGTATTGAGAAAATTAGTTTTATTAGTTAAAATGGTGAATCTGTTATCAACTATGGAATATTGTATGGCAAGGTGAACGAAGTTGGTAATGAGGAAAATAAGGACTTTGAATCTAGAGGAAATTGACAGTAACAAAGGTTAAACAAGCATAGTTAAGTAAATTAAACCATGAGCTGATTACTTAACTTTAAAGCGATCATAACTTGGAATGATTTTAAGAATCATGATCCTTCGGGAATGGTAATTACTATTTATTTGCTTAAGGTTTAAAATGTCAACTCAGTTGACCTGAATTACATTAATGAAAGAAGTATGATTACCATATCCCGAATTAGCTTACTACGTTAAGTGAATTGTTCGAGAATGGAAATTGTGATTTGTGTTCTTAAAGTAGAAAGGGTAAAGAAATGAAGGTCAAAGTGCGAAGTATGATCACCATCTCCGAAATGATTCAAATGCTGTGTCATTTAGGTTGTTTGGGAATGGATGAAGATTTTATCTATTAAAGGATAACTAGTTGGACTTCAAAGAAATTCAATCAAAGTTTTGGTTGTTCGGTTGATATGTTATGATGATGTGAAGTTACTCTTTAGTTTGAAATTATTTCAAATGACTCGAGCGTGTGCACATGGAATTAGACGAAGTATCGAGAGTCGAAAAAGAAGCTAAGTTTGAGCGAACATTCTAATTCCAGGTAGGGTGAGATGTCCCTTCCTTGTTAGAAGCTTTTTGATATATGTGGAATGCTCTAGTATAATAGTATGTTGCTGCAAGTAAGCTTTTTGTTGTTCATTAGTCAATACTTCGTGATATCTGTGTTTTCATAACTGATAATTGCTGATTGCGAAAACCTAGGCTACACTTGCATGTTGAGATACTGTACATATTGTATGTTTGTACTTGTGACCTGAAAGTGAAAGGGAACTAGATGCTTAGATTCTTAGGGATCCCACGGTGCCGATAACCATGAACTCCCAGAGGGGGCTGTGCTCCTATGTTCGTCGAGGAAAGGTGAGTACCAATGGTGAACCAGTCATAGGACACTTAGGGCCATGAAATGGGCACTTTCACTACTTGTAGTCACAAGCACCACAGAGTAGTTGGTCGGTTCTCGAAGGATAACGAACCGGGCCCGTCACCGATTGTTTTAGAGTAGTCGGCAGGTAAGTATCTCAGAGCTCAAAGTTGTATGAGGCATGCTGCATATGTTTTATAAAATAGAACAAATGTTGGTGGTTGCCTCTTTTTAAAGTATTTTTGATAAACGTGCACAATATTATGTAGTAAATATTTTCAAGTATATTATTTTTCAAAACTGGCATGGTTGGGTCGGCCCTTACTGGGCATGCGAGGACGAAAGCTCACCCTTACAATAGTGTGCAGGTTTCGAGCATGTAGTCGGGGAGCGCACAGAGGAGGCACATGGCCTGGCTTGGGGCATTTCTCTTTGACTTTAGCAAATGAAGGTTTTTGATCATTTATTGGATTTTGAAGTAACTTACTTATTTACTTTTTATTTGTTTCCTACTCGCTTATTTACAAAATTTTGAGAGGCCTGTAACCCTAGGGCGCGTCTCTCATACTGGTTGTTACTTAGTGACTTGTTTTCTAAATTGGGCTCCGATTGTAAGCCCAAATCCTTTAGCCCACTCTAAATTCCGCATTTGTGAATATGTTGTTCGGTTGCTAAAATGATTCGCCCTAAGAAAATGTTTTGTAAACCAACAAATCAAACCCAAAAGGTCTTGCGGTTTCGGTTGATGAGTCATCGGGATGTCATTTGTGACATGTCGGTTTTTCATTCACTCAGGGTCGCGGCACTGTGGAACGCCTCTCTTGGGTCACCACATCGATAACTTTTTCTCTGCCACTTTATGGTAATTTCTCTCGTTCAGTTTTGGTTGTGATCATCTGATCGGGTTCAATTACGATTATCGATCCAAAGTTGGTTTGTTTTTTTTTTCCTTTCGTCATTGTTGATTAGCAAGCATTGGAATCAATCAACAATGCGATTTGTCTCAGTTTTGTTAGTTGTTCTGAGATTTGATTGTGTGAGAACATGAATTTAAGGCGCTTGATTGGTTCCTAAGAAAAGGGAGGCGTAGAAGAATAGGCAAGATCAAATGTAATGGATGAATTTGTGCTCATTTAAAACACAGTAAATCACTTACGAAATTTGAGCGCAGAAGCATTTGTTTTAAATGAGTTGAAAACCGTTTAATTCGTGGAATATCACTTTAAAACAATTTCAAACTCTTCAAACTTGGGAAAGAGGCCCCCATGAATTAGTTTAGTTCAAAGCCAAAAGTCTGATTATTTTACAAAGGAACAGTGGCGTAGCCAAAAATGTTAGGAGGGTCAAAATTAAATAATAGTGATTATACAAAACTGAACTTCATCAAATAACATAAAATTGTATATATTGATTGTTAAAAAAAGAATTACATATATTTGTCTATATGTCATTCTTTTGATAGAAAAAAAAATCATAAGTCATAAAATACTCAAAAATAACAATTTTATTATAAAAAATTATAATTAAGATTTGATGAATTACCTTTATTGATTAAAGTTCCCTTGATTCATAAATCTACTAAAAATCAAAGAAAGAGAGTAGCAGACTTCAACTTGCGTTTCGTAGGAGAAAAAGTGAGAAAAATAAGAGAAGACAGAACAGAGAATGAGCAGGAGAGAAAAAAATAAGTTTATAAACTTAAATATATATGTAACAAAACTGTCATTAATTAATTGATCAATGAAAAGCATATGAATAAAATATAATATAAATTTTAAAAGATGGTGGAGTACGTTTAAACTGTAGAGTTATAGGTGAATGGGACAAAAGTCCAAAAGCTTTACTATTTTTTATCATTTTCTCATGTCAGAACGGTCAAACTAATATATTAAATGTAACTATATATATATATATATAAGTACCAAATGTTTCAACCAATGGTAGCTTAGTGAGAAGGGTCAATTGACCCTTCTCGCCCTAGTGTCCCTACGCCCATGCAAAAGAAGGACGTCAAGAACAAATCGAAAATAAACTCATCTAGTAAACAGTGAGACTAAAGAAAATAAAGAACCTGTCAAATGGAACAAGCTCCATTAGTGACACAATTTGAAGTACAAGACAACTAGGCCACATTTTGCATCATCCGGCTGTCCGGTATTCGTATACAATACCTGCAATCACAAACTATTGTAGGAGTGAGCTTTCGTCCCTCGATGCTCAATAAGACTCTATCGCCAGCTAGGTGTGTAAACAACTTAAAATGTGGGTGCTGGCAAGTAAGTGAAAAACGATGCATATCAATAAAAATGTTTGCCACACGTTTGTTAAAGTGTAAGCAGGGCCAGATGTAGAAAAATAGACGTGATGACCAATCATAAAGCTAACTACAATCTTACCACAATTTATATCATTCATACCGGCAAGGTGTAGCGAGAGTGTTCACTTACACCGTATCACCTAGAATCAGTGCCACACCACAAAGGGTGTCAAACATTATTCAGTCCATACAGCCCCTCCGGAGGTTTAGGGGATCGAACCCCAAGGAAATCGCTATGCTCCTCTCACTCTCGGGTCATCAAACAGTAGCTCATAGACCGCCAAATATAGATTTTTGATGCATCAAATATTTAAGATAAAAACATATGCATAAAAATTACTAACTGATGCGAGTCCAGAATCCCCTACTTGGAATATAATAACTATAACTTTATTTTCTTTTCTAGGCCAACAGTACCACCCTTCATATTCTGTGTAACTGGAGTCCCTATTTCGACATTTTCAAGTGTCATTCCAATATTTCAAATTGACGGCACCAACAAGATCATACAATTTGACTTTACCAAGGTAGTCAAGTAAAACAGTATTTAATACAATATTTCACTGGCCGTCCCAATTTACTATGGCCACCCATGTTATAGTCAATTACACGACCATTTTCCATTTCTTACCTTACGATCTAAAGCAAGTAATATACAAGGTCTTAAACTTTCCATGACCAACTCAACTTCATAATTGCATAAACTTGAAACTGATCACCGGGTTCGTTAACAGATAACAATCGATTAAATAACTCTTTTGCTAAACCTTGACAACGTCAACTTGGTTTACAATCCCTCCAAAGATTAATTGCTTCCGTTAACATCAATAGATGTCAAGAACAATCATGCATCACTGCCAATAAATTTAAATTTAATAAGCCCATCACTAAAACATAGCTTCACCAAGCTCAATTATACCTTGTAATTGTTCGATGCCAAATAACAATCAGTATGCCCAGATTCCTACTTCCAGCTTCTAATCACAAACGAACTTGTAATCAATAATTGACTCAAAACTGCAACCACTTAATATGCAGGGTAATATGAGTTTTGACAATTTCTTTCTTTAATTCCCAACTATCAAACCACAACCACAGCTTTGCAACTAATAGTGCTAACCTCATTGTCCAGAATTCCAATTCCAAACCCTGTGAAGCCAAACCAAATTTAAGCCCCTCAATCCTAGTTTAGCATTGAGTTATAAGGACAACCAAAGATCAATAGGCCACCAATTGAGATTAAAAATTAATCGAGGAATACTCGACCGCTGCTACTATCAATAATCTCACTGTGCTCACACAACCCAAATATCAACTTTTCCAAATCTCAACCAAACATCAATTCCAATCATATAATCGTGTAGAACCTGACGAGTAGAGTTGGTTTCTTACCTTAATCATCACCGACAGTGACTAGAATCGTCGGAGAACTCAAGAAAAATGCCGGAACAATAACCTCGGCACTGGCCGGCGCTACCCAAAACATCAATTGGTTCAGAACTCAACCAAAATCAAAAATGAAATGTACGCAGACGTAGAACTCGACGAAAGGATTACGTTTCGTACCTCATGCATCGCGAATCGCTGTTGGAGTCGCCGGAAAATACGTCGGAAGGTGGGAAACTTTTGCCGTTCTATTCTCTTTCTACACCCAGCGATTGTGGACGATCCAAGATAATAGGTAGAACCCATCGTGAAAAGAGAAATCGAACGTGACCGGTGAACCGCCGTATCGTGGCAGGAAAGCAGAGATGAAATTGGATCGCCGGCGCGGGTCGCGGGTCGGGAAAACGGGTCTCGAGCTCTAACTTGAAATGGGGCTTTTTGGGTCGTTGATCTGATCTCGATCATTTATATTTTTGAAATCAACGATCCAGAATTGATGGGGATTAGAACTAACAGCTCAGATCGCATCGTCAATTTTCTTTTTCATTAAATAATTTCTATAATCCTGAAACGTTGGAAACTCATAATAATTAGTTGGGTGTCCGAAGATTACCACCGACTCATCGTGACGCATACTTTATTATTAAACCCTTAAATTGAAGATTTTACATAAAGGAAAATTCTCGAGCGTTCTTAATTCTTATCGAGGTTACAAATAAAATCCCAAACAGTTTCATATTTGCTCTCTAAATATTTGTAGGACTCACATTAAGGTTTCCTTCTCGGGTCTACATTCCAAGCTTTTCCTTATTTGCACATCTTTTCTACATTATCATGTACTTTTTGTATATTTGCTCCGAAAAACCTAATAAATACAAAAGTAAATAAATAAAAAGAAAATAAAGTAAACTAACAAAAATTAATATAGGGATTAACCATATAAATGTCGCATAAATTGCTCCTATCAAATACCCTCACACTTAGGTAAGTGTATTCAATTCAGATTTTAAAAGACTTTGTTTGAGTTTTTATAATCCATGGATTTACTTAATCCACAGATTGTTTAAATTCTATATGGACTCTAATTGATTCTAATGAATTCAGTTACTATTATTTGTTTAGATTTTACAAATCCTTATGATGTTTTTGGTAGGTTAAGTTTTTTTTTTCCTCTTCTTTAATTAAGTAATGGATGTATGGTTCCAACTATAATGCTATATCAATGACAAAAATGTATTACAATCTACCATTCTTTATGTTTTGTATAATGATATATGAACAATAAGAGAAAACTAACCAGCCAAAATCTTACACAAAAAATAAAGTAGTGAACTAATGACATAATTTATTTCATATCTAATTTACAAAAGAATCATGTGTGTATGTATTATCTTAACAATACCATTGAAAGTGAGCTTAATTAGCTAGAATGATTAAGGCTTCTAGAGCTATAGTGATAAAAATAAAATAAAAAATTATTAGATGAGAGCAGAGACAGAGGAAGATAGTGGGAAAATAGGTCTAAGACAAAATCGATGAGTGTCACCTATTGAGACATGCTTTTTCTTTTTCTTTTTTTATTTTTGGTGAAGAGCTTCTTCATTTTTTGAGTGAGAAAGAATCCATCAAAATCTCTTGGGAAGTGGTTGGATTGTTTTTTATTTTTGATATTTATAAAAAGCACTATAAAATCCTCCAAAATCTAGCATTTAATGAAATCCTTAAAAATCTGTATATTTTTGAATATCAGCAGATTTGAATGGATAATTTTAAATCTTAATTGAATACATTAAGATTTTAAATGACTATTTAAAATCATAATTGAATACCCATAGACTTTTAAAATAAATAAAAAAATCTTGTAGACTCTTAAATGAATACACCCCCCTTAAGCTTTGCTAGTCCCTAGCAAACAACTAGACACTTAGGCCACGTTTGGTACCCATGATAGGATTGGATTGGTTTGGCTGTTTGAATAGGATTGGATTTGCAATACGTTAAGACAGCTAATCCTAATCTTATCAGTTGTTTGTCACAAGATTGAATAACAAACTAGATATGTGACAAAACTCAAAAATAAATAATAAAAATAATAATATTAGACATAGATCATCACCGTCGGTCGTCCTAGTCTCCACTGCTTCTCATCGTTGGTCAACAACTCAGACCCATACATCCCACCATTACTTCTCTCTCTCTCTCTCTCTGAGAACATCACCGTCATCGCACTTAGCATCCACAGCTCGCTGGTACTTGACCATCGCTTTCGTTCATCATTGGTCATCTCCATTCGATTAAGATTGAGAATTTGAAAATATACCCATCAGGCACACCCATCAGATTAATCTACATGAATCTTCGATGGAATTGGATCTAGATCAACAATCCACGTAGAGCGGTGAATCCAAACTCATCGGTTCACAAATTCAATGATTTCGATGATCGAAATACGTTTCATAACGGTGGTGGAATACGTATGAGACTGGAGAAATCGATGGAGAACTACCGTGGAGGATGAAGATGGAAGAAGATTGTGAGAGGCTGCGATTTTGGAAGAGTTGGAGGCAGAGGTTCAGTTCTATCGTGGTTGAAGCTAAAGATTTTCCTAGTTGGATAAATTATATCTCACCTTTCTAACCAGATTGGTAATCCATACCCGATAAGATTTGAAAAATCTGGCTGCAGGTTATCTGAATTGCCAAACATGATTGCTTACAATATTACATTTAAATTTCCTATACACTCTCCTTATCTGATGAAACAAACGCGGTCTAAGTATCCAAGACACGGACCTGACATCTTCCAAACATCTCAGAGAACTTTTAGCTCCCACACATATGGTCAACAAGATTCAAGATTACATGAAATCAAATCCAAAATCAGACTTAAGAGCTAATTTACTTTGATAACCATCATGCTAAAAATCTGTTGCAAAGATATATAATCAGAACCGCTGCAATAAAAGAAAACGCAATATCTTCGTGTTTCAGACAAGCTTTAATTCAATTTCTCACATGGATGCTCTCAATTTATTTTCTCTCATGATTTTCTGACTTGATGCGTAAGCATAATTTTCACTCAAGTTATATGTGAGAGGAAATATGTTATAAGGCAATCAAATAGCTCACATATGATAACAAGAAAGAAAAGCTTTTTATGAAATTATTTATTTTCATTATGATCCCATGATTGCAATGTCAATACTTGGATGAAGGTTAGTGACACCATATGCTCATCTCTCTGCACAAGTCTCCATAAATCGAATGCACAACTTAAAAGATCAAAAGTCTTTATTCAGGGTTGTAATCAGAGTTAAGGTTAAAAGAAAGAAATGATAGGAAATAACAAATATACTAAGGAAGTTTGCGTAATGCTATAATGGCACAAGAGATGCAAAGTGACGGTAGTCAACATAGAACACATGACGCAAGAAATTTTTTTTTTTTTTTTCAGGTCAGATGTCATCTTTTTGGGCCTTTGCTTCATTCTAACCCTCGACATTTACAAAATAAGATGTATCGAATCCAAGAAAGCATTTGCTTTTATATTCTTTTGATTTTTGTCCATTTACCCCATTTTCAGGGAACTTTTTCCCACTTACTTATTAAGTTTTTTTAATTCCCTTCACCCAAAACACTCTAAGGAAGTTTTCCCTAATACCCTATTAGGTTTTTTTTTTCTGTTTTTTCTTTTCTTTTGAGACTATTTTACCCACCTCTTTGTTACTTAAAGAGAGAGAGAATGGAAGAGAGAGAAACCATAGGAAACTTCGCCGGAGCCCAGTCACCGACCACAGAATTCCCGTCATCGTCGGAAGATTTCAACCAACTTTCGTCGGAATCCGGTCACCTACCGCCGCCCACCAGACTTTTCTGAAAACCTTGCCGGAGGTCCCCAAAGAGATCGTCAGAGATTTCATAGGTTTCCGGAATAGTTTATTGCCCTCAAATAAACGTCTATTGGCCCCTCTATTGAGGCAATAGACATCTATTGCCCCCCAGTAGAACTTTCGGCCTCTAAAATGGGAATAATCTCTCTAAATTTAGACAAATAAACTTTGATTAAAGAAAAAAAAAAGATTACATTAATTCAAAACATCTATTGGCCCTCAATAAAACTTTCAATTGCTAGAATGGGAACTAATCTCTTTAAATTTAGACAAATAAAAGTTTGATTAAAGAAAAAAAAATGAGGAAATTACATCAATCCAAAATGTCTATTACCCCCCCCCCCCCCAATAGATCTTTAACATGCCTCTATTGCCCCAATATAATTTTTTTTCTTTCTCATTTTTTTCTTTTATTCTGGGCTTCTGCTCCCATTTTACCAAAAAAAAAAAAAAGTGAGACAACAGTGAACTTGCTATGATAGGTGTTTAATCGCACTTGCCTTGTGATTTGCTTTAGCAGGTCCACTATATGCTTACATTGCACGAATTGATTGGCCCTATGATGAACCCCTTCTCGCCAATCATTCTCGCCTCATAGTATAGGATCCTATCTAAACCTCTTGACTCATTCACCACTAGTGAGCTAGAGATTAGCCATGGCCGTCACTGTTGTGAATATGAACCTACTCCACTTCCACTCCCCTTGTGCCAGTCCCCACCTGCCATCGTTCTCTCCACTTCTCACCAACACCAACACCACCACCAGCCATGCCTTCAGAAGGTCCAGCTCGGCCTAGCCAAGCTTCTTGGCGACGAGGAGTCTGACTCCTTCAGAAGGTCCAGCCCGGCCGCGGAGAGTCCGAGCTTTTCGATAAAGAGGACTGTTGGATTGGCATCGACCCTGGCCGCAGAGAGCACGACAATGGTGATGGTGGTAGAGCCAGGTGGCAACAGGGAGAGAGAGAGCCGGCGTCGTGGGTGTCTTTCTGGAGGAGAGGGAGAGAGGGGGGGAGAGAGAGAGATCGAGATGAGGGAGGCCGATGCTGATGGCAGTCCTTGTAATTCCGTAATTGGTTTGAGGGTAAAATTGTCATTTCTTGTTGAATTGTGTATGTGGGAACAAAAATTTGTTCTAGAGTAAGTGGGATACTTTTTACTTAATTTGGTACTTTGGGTTAAGAACCCTTTTTCTTTCGGCTACTCAACCCTTTTTTTTTTTGTATTGCTCTTTTTTTCCAATAGCCATATTTTTTTTCTTTCCTTGGATCAATTTACAATGAACTCCCCCACACTTGCTTACAAAAGTACCTTGAACATAATAAACTCTTGAAAATTTGCTCCACTAGTTCGTTAGGATAGAGTGAGGATATATGTATTCTAAGTTCAAGGTTAAGGAATTTGTGGTTGATGAAAGAAAATGTTTAACGTAGGCTCAAGGAAGTTATTTAGGGGATCGCACAATTTGTGTGCATAAAGGGACATAGGTTAATTTGGCTTTGGTGGTGATTTCCTAATGCTTTTATCCCTTCCCATCCATCGTGTAATTCAACCATACACTTCAAGAGACTTTGGGGCAAGTTCTAGCATTTTTCCTTACATAAATATGCACATCGAATCTAAGTCTCAACCAAGGTGAATAAAAGATGAGATCATGCAAAATCCTCATCAAGAAAATAAGACGATCTATACTAATATCACTCAAAAAAGAAATAGCACATATAAAGGGTCAATAACTCACAAGGGATTAAATCAAGTTTAACTAGGGGATTCTTAGTAGATATCCAAGGGTTATGAGTCCGGCAACGACCCCAAGCCCCGCCGTTAATTTAGGGATTTAAAGTCCGATTTGGGGACCACAGATTCACTGATTCACAGGTACAGAAACTCTATCTTTCATCTTCACAGAGATTTAAATTCCGATTTGGGGATTGGAGTTGCTTTTGTTTGTTTCATTGTTTGTTTGTTTGTTTGATTCTGGGTCTTGACCTTTTTTATTCCAGGACTTGACCTTTTGTGTTCTGGGTCTTCGTTTTTCTTCCTTTGTATTTGCTTTTTTGTGACTTTGGACAATCAGTGATTCAGTGTTTAGGAATAATTGAAATGTTATCCTTCAATTGTTTGATGAAATGCGTCAGAGAACCTCTTCTCTTTCTTTGCTTTCATATGTTTGAAGAATGCATTTGACTATTTGTTCTTGCCGCTTTATACATTCCCATATCTGGGTTTCAAGGTTAGCTCAAGTTGTTGCATTTATACTGTTTAGGTTCATATTGTAAAACCTGTATATAGTCCTCTTTATTTGGTTTTGAATATCATATTGGAAACACACAAGTTTGGTCTTGAATGTTGCATAGGCATTTAGGCTAAAATATTAAATCCATTTCCGTAGATATATGTTAAGGAGGAAAGTATTCCCCGTTGTTAATGTTGGATGATTTGGATATCCAATTTATCGTAGGCTGTAAGAGGCTATAAGCCATTAGACATTATTTTTTGTGAAAGTCTGCTACAAGTTAGTGACTAATGGTAATGTATAATTATTTGTAGTTGTGTTATGTCTGAAATATACATATATATAATTCTAAAGGTGGTATCTATATAATATTATAGATATTGAATGTAATGATGAATCACCGGAAATCCAAGAGATACAAAAATCTTTTATCATGGTTTACAAGTAATACTTCATCAAGTGATAGTGTCGATGAGATAAAGAGTAGGAATGGAGTGGGAGCAGAAACGTGACTAAGAATTATGTTAATGATGTCTCCTTAAACTCTTCTCCATCTATTCCGCTAGAGAGTGTCGTACTGAAACTACTGAGAGAGAAGAAAGTTTTGATGTTACTTCTCTTGAACATGATCTAGGAATACGGCGTTTAATATGCAAGTATCCTTTGAATGAGTGTGACAATATTCGAAGAGTTTATGTCGTCTTAGGACCGTATCAACCCCACTTAAATAGTTAACCATCTTCATTTGATGGAGGTCAAGGTCGAAAATTTAATATCAAGTTATTCAAAGAATGGCCTTGGCTTGAGTATTCCATAGAGTTGGACAAAGCATTTTGCTTCCCTTGTTTCTTGTTTGATAGTTATCCATCCCATCATCCAGCATTTACTGAGCATGGGTTTCAAGGATGGAAGAATATTTTCAAAAAAATTTGGCTTTCTCTATCACATGGGAAGCATGAATTCCCAACATAATATTGTCATGCGAAGTGGAAGTCACTAAGAAACCCATCTAAGCATATTGAAAGAGTGATTAGCACACAATCATCACAAGAAGTAGCAGATAACCGACTCCGGCTTATTACTACTATAGAGAGTGTAAGATTGTTGGCACACCAAGGATGTGGTTTTAGAGGCCATGATGAATCGGTTAATTCATCCAATGATGGCAATTTCAATGCGGTTGTGAATTCCTTTGGAAGAATGAATATAGAAGTTTGCAAAGTCTTACAAAACGCTTATGGGAATGCCTAGTATATTTCTCTTATTATTCAAAAACAAATTGTAAATATACTTGTAACAAAGTTAGAACCAAGATTCAGGAGGAAGTGGGAGATGCCAAATTTTGTATCCTTGTTGATGAAGTAGTTGATGTATCTAATAGGGAACAAATGTCTATCATTCTTCGATCTTTTATTGTGATGGATTTATTAGAGAACAGTTTGTCAAAGTGCTTAGTGTGGCAGACGCTTGTTCTTAAACTTTAAAAAATGAGATATCCAAAGTCCTTACTCAATATGATCTTCAAGTAGAAAATATGTGTGGCCAAGGATATGATGGTGCTAACAACATGTGGGGTGAATATAATGGTTTATAGTCTTTGTTTCGTGAAGAGTGTCCATTTGAATATTATGTTCATTGCTTTGCTCATCGCTTACAATTGACTTTAAATGCTACAGCTAAAGGAGTGCATGATATTTGGGAATTTTTTTCAACTCTAAATTTGATTGTAAATTTTTTTGATTCTTTTGTAAAAAGACATTCAACTTTGAGAGTTATCATAGAAGAATAAATTGCAGATTTAGTGGCTACTGGAGCACTTGAGACAGGTACAGGGCTAATCAGACTTGCACTTTGCAACGAGCAGGGGCTACTTGTTAGGTTTCACATCTTCACTTTATTTCAAGTTCAATAAGTTATTTGGAGCTACCCGAACAACTCTTGCATATTTGGTTGCAAATGGACCAAATAAAGTACAAGGAGAAGCAAAGAGTGTGGGTAAGGCAATGAAGCATTTTGATTTTGTGTTTTGCTTGCTTTTAATGCATGATGTCATGAGGATTACCTATTTTCTTTGTTAGTCATTGCAAATCATTGCAAAAAAAAAGCCATAGACATCTTGAATGCTCTCAATTTTCTTTTAATAACAAAATCAAAACTTCAAGATATGAGAGAAGATGGTTGGGATGATTTGATTATGAGGGTTGAATCATTTTGTTGTGAGTGTGATATTATTATGCCAAATATGTCTGCTCCTTACAAGAAAGGTAGAAGGGCTTGTGAACAAAATATTACATATGAGCTTTATTATCAAGTCAATATACTTAATGTTGTGATAGACTTTCAGTTGGCAGAGTTGGATAGTAGATTTACAGATAATTCATTAGAGCTCCTTGTTCTTAGTGCTACATTTGATCCACGTGATAATTTTCAATCATTTAAATGTAAAGATGTTTACAATCTTGCTTTGAGGTTTCATCCTTAAGATTTTACATCGTATGATATGCTTGCTCTAAATATGGAGTGCGGGTATTTTCTAACAGATATTCAGAGGGATCCAAGATTTTCCAAGACAACTTCTTTGTCTAATTTGTGTCGACAGTTAATTGAATCAAGAAAGCCGACACAAAGAATTTTGAGGGTCATGCTATGGACGGTGGCAATTTGCCTCTTGGGGTCCTGTCCCAATTTTCCATCATTCCTCTTCTCACTGTAAGGATAAAATAGGCCCATATCAATCGTACTCTTTAAGTATCGAAATATTATCTTTACACCAATCCAATGGCGGCATGTTGGGGTAGAACTATATCGAGCTAACAAGTTCACTGCGAACAAGATATCTGGTCTTGTGCATTGAGCTAAGTACAATAATTTGTCTATTGCACTTAAAAATGGTACTTCTTTGCGAATGACACTAAAGAAATAATTCCATTCTTACATAGAATCCAAGGGGATTCTGTGGATTGAGTCAACCAACTTGTGTCACCCCGAATTTCGAATAAAGATATTTAAATCCGAAATGCGATAACATAACCAACTTCCCGAAATTATATAGAAACGTTTTCAAATAAATCCGAGCAACAACAAAATGTCAACAAAGACTCGATCACTTAAGTTGAATATCACATCAACAAGTGCTACAAAAATTGAGAGACTAATATACAAATGTACACGCTCGCTAGGAGCATACCAAAAACAGCTGTACACTAACAAAAATAGGTTCCGAACTTAAACAGCTGCAACTACGCCTCAAACTCAGCCCTGGTGGTCCTGACCTGCAGGAAGAACAGCTACACCATGTAATAGTGCACCAGGATTGCAAACAACAAACCCGGTAAGCTTGTGAAGCTCGTATGAGTAAATTCAAAACCAAATAAATCAACAATCTTAGTTTAATCATTTTTCAACCCAAAATTAAACTACAGCAACCAACATCACCTCCACAATCATTTGAAATCAAGTCCCACATGGACGACAAAAGAAGTGACACCGACACTCTCTTTAAAAACAAAATATACTCATTGGCACACGATAACCCACAGTTATCCCCAAGAAGTATATCGTACTCAAAGACACACGATAACCCAAAGTTATCCCCCAAGAAGTACATTGGCTGACAGACTAGAGCTTTACCTAAATCATAACATGTCACCTCGTGACTCAACACCTCACTGAACTCGACTACTAATTTAATACAATAAGTAACAGTTCAAAACGATATTCTGAATAAATCACAATTCACTCGTATCACAATGTCACACCATCAACATATATATATTTCACGTATATATACATATATCCACTCAAGAATGACCACTAATACCAACTATAGTTCATACATATTAAAAGCAAGAAATTCATTTTATACTTGAATTCATTTTGTTACCAGTGAACCGCAATCCTATGAACTATAGCCGATCGAGTTCATATCATTTGAAAATAAATCTTTATTTGCATAAACGATTTCACTATTTAGAATTAAAATGTACTAAAAGTAGTTCAATTCGTAAATGAACCGTGTGAGATTTACTCACCTCTAACTCCTGCTGCATCTTCCCTTACAACAAATAAAGGATCGAATACGATCCATCAATCACATAAGTACAATATGATCTTAACTTAGTCCACGAATTGAAAACAATTATATTTCGAACTCCCATTTGCCCTAAAATTCTGAAAGTAATCCCGCTTGAGATGAAACTTCATCTGAGACCACCTGAGGTCTCCGGAATACTTATACGATCAACATATCAAAACTACAAGTCAATCGCCCAGTCCTCATGGATTGAAAATCGATCGAACCGAAAACCCTAAAACTTTGAAAATTCATAACTTGCTCATACGATTTCCAAAAATTACAAACTATATATTGAAATGATCTTATCAATGTGTAGATTAATAAACTAAAAAAATAACCCAAACCGAAGACCCACGTTGCCACAAGCAGCGAGTCAACGGGAGGTCAATGGCGGTGGTCAACGCTGGGTCAACCACCTCCAATGCAAAAGTCGTCAACTACAAACTTGTTCATATTAAAAAGATGAGAAACTTTCATACTTGGAGCTAAGTGAGGATCGATCTAGATCGTCCTAGATCAAGCTTGGAAGTTGAATTAATCTCGGCCCTCTAATCAGATTCCAAATTCGTTGTGGACCGTCGAAATATTCAAACCTTGTTCTTTTGCTCCACACTCCAAATCTTGATGCAAGGCTTATATGGGGATGATCAGGAGGAAGAGGAGATTCCAAAATCGAGAAAGATCGGCCAAGATGACGCCGGAATCTGGAAAAACAGGTCGGATCCCGAAAGCTTAAACTTTGGGCGCTCCGATCTGCTACTTTCAGCGATTGTTGTCGACGGCGAGCACTAGTGTCACGCCCCGAATTTTAGAATAACAATTCAAAATCCGAAACATGAAATACTACAAACTCAAAATAATCATCCTGAAAATTTTTCTTTTCTTAACATACTCACCACACAAAATAAAATCAAACCGAATTTAGTCTCGGTTAATTATTACAACTCAAATCCAAATGTAATGTAAAGCTCTAAATGAGCATACACACACCTCACCTCTAATTAATAACAAAACTGCTGAAACACCTAAGCAGCTCGGTCACCTCCCTGCTTATCCTGTCCTGCAGGAATATCCGCTACACCATTAAATAGTGTACCGGGATTGCAACTACACATAACCCGGTAAGCTTATGAAAGCTTGTATGAGCAAAAGAATGAACTGTTACTTAATTTAATCTCATTTATTTCCACACACAGTAACACTCAATTATTTCCACATATGCAATTAATAAACAATCTCAATCAACACCAATTCAATATATCATGACAACCCCACTCACAACTTTTCTCACAACTCTCATCATCGTATTTATAAAAATACGGTACTTGACAGACTAGAGCTCTAACTGAATCGTAGCCCGTCACCTGGCCTAGGTTATGGCATCCGACATATTTATCAATTATTGTATTTCATCAATATGTATACCTATATACATATTTAGAACGTCCAATAATTCCACATACTCAACCAATCGTATCCCATCATCCACACTAGGATTAGAGCGTCCGATTACCCACACCAGTCATTACGTCGACCCTAAACCCATAAATGAACACAACATATAATATCACATACTGAAATCAACCCAACCAAGATACATCATATTATTATGGAATTACACAATTGTAATATAATCAACTCATCAATTCTACTCAATCATATCATCACACAACAATCCACTCATCAATATATATTTTCCACGTAAATATATATATACGTAATCATCCACTCAGGAATGACCACTAATACCATCTATAATACACAAGAAAATTATGAAATTCATTTGTATAGTTAAAATTCATTTTACTTACCTATGGACCGTGGTGATTCAAGTCCATGAAATTTTAAAACAAATATTTAATCCACAAATATTTTTCACACAATTACCAAAATAAATAAATTAAAATGCTCGGTTCGTAATATGAACCACGTGAGTTTTACTCACCTCGAAACTCCCGCTGCGTCTTCAATATAATTATAATTTATAATTAACGCCGAATAGCCCACTCAAATAAAATCCGTCAATCACCTAATCAAATGTGATTCGAATTTAGCCAACAATTTCAACACATAATTTAACTACTAATTAACGGCCAGATTCTAATTTACATTAAAATCCGACGAGCGGTTTCTCACGAATCGCTCCCCTAATTACCGTTTTTCACATATACGAAGATCCAACGGTCGGATCTTCACCCATGACCACACAAAGCCTCTGGGACAGTTATATGATCATCATAACAAATTTACAAGTTCATCCAACGGTCATAATTCCACAGATCACAAATCTAACGATCGAAATCGATCGAAATCACAAAATTCATAACTAATTCATACGATATCCGAAAAATGCGTATAATACACCGAAATGATCGTATCGAAACATAGAATCATAAAATGGACAGAAACCAAATTTTAGACCTCCGGAGGTGGCCGGAAAAGGCCGCCGGAGTTAGGGACAGAGCCGCCACCGACCACCGCCAATGGTGTCGGGGCCGAGCTTGTCCCCTTCGTTTCATCATTCTGAGTAACTTTCATAACTAGCACAAGACCTAAAAATGACGGGAAGGCATAGAAATTACCGATTTACACTCGGCGGCCGGAAAATATGCAGAAACCGGTGAGCTTGAAAACCGACGTGAAAACTGCAACCTCAGGCCCCGATTCCTTCTGGAAACTTGTTCAGAACTTCCTTGCGAACTCAACAAGCCAAGAATCACAAGAAACGATCGTGTATAGCTCGAGATATCTTGATCGAAAGTTTCGGTATTTCGATCCGTTCGGGTCGAGCTCCGACGAACGTGAAAACGTTCGACCCAGTTCCGGTCCTTCTTGGTGCTTGTAGAGGAAGTTGAGGCGAGCTCAATGAGACAAGAATCAAGTGAAATGATGGAGTGTAGCTCGAGCTATCGAGATCGAACCGAAAATGGCCGTTTTCGGTTCGAGCTGTGCCGCCGCCGCCACGGGCCGCGCCACCTTGTGAAACTGCCTCCGGGAGCTAGAGCAGCTCGAGATGAACGCCTGGGACTTGGTTTGAGGTCGAGAGGTGGTCTGTGGAGGGAGAACAATTAAGGAGAAAATTTCCTCCCCTTTTCGGTCGAGAGCGACTGTGAGAGAGAGAGAGAAACCCAGTTTTTCCAGAAACAGGAAGAAGAAGAAGAAAGAAAAAAAAAAAAAAGAGGAACCGGTAGAAGAAAAAAATTAGGGTTTCCAAAATTTTTTCTATATATACATGTTTCGGAAAACTTCGAAATTCGATAACTAATTCAGGAAAAATCCGATTTTCGTGTTCCGCACGTGTACGGACTCATATCGACGAGCTCTACAACTTTCATGAAGGAAGTTTCTCCAAATTTCGTACGTAGAAAAAGTCGATTTCTCAAACCGAGTATTTCGAGCTTTTCGTTAAAATAAACGTTTCGAAACTTCGATAATTGTAAAAATGAATGATTATCGAACATAAATCGTGAAATCGCATAATAATCATTTGATACAATCACTCGAATTTAAAATGGAAATTGCGGGTATTACAACCAGATAGCGAACGGCGACGGTTGTCTAAGTCCAACACCAGTGGTGGAGTCGCCGGTGGACGTCGGACGGAGGAGATCGAGTCGGTCGAGAACCGGGTTTCGTACCGGGTCGGGCTGCGCGGAAGAGAGAGAACAGAAAGAATTCTGGGGAGGAAAATGAAAAAAAAGGAAATTTTTGGGTTTATGAAATAAATCCCGAATTTCTTATATTTATAGAAAAATCCCAAATTTTCAATCCCTCATAACTTCTTCATACGAACTCCGAATTTTACTTTCAGTATGTTCACGAACATCGACACACTCTATAACTTTCGTGAAGGAAATTTCTACAAAATCCTTACGTATAAAAAGCCAACTTCGTAACCCCAATAAAATATGCATTTCGAATAATTATTCACCCGAAAAGAATTTCACTCCATCATCGAACCACGAAATCATACTAACGAACACTTTATTAATTTCCGAAAACCATTAGGAATTAATAACTAATTTCCAGAGTACTATAGGATGAGACTATTAGAGGCCCTCAGAAAATCCTAGATAATGTAGTGTGAGACTTCATAAGAGTCACCATAATTGTGTATCTATGTATTGATAATACGAGTCGTATATATAAGGATTACAAAGGTACAATTCCTTGTAGCACAATGATTCATATTCTAATTCGGAGTAGGAAATCTCTCCTATTACAACTATAGAACTAATCCTAGTTTGACAAGGCACACTAATATTCAACATTCTTCAACACTCTCCCTTGTGCCGCTCAAACTTGGTGATGACGCTTCAAAAGTTGCCTTGTTAAAACCTTGCTCAAGTAATAAAAACCCTGTGGGACAAAAACAACCTCAAGGAGGAGAAAAAGAGTACAACACATCCTTCATTCTTCGAGATCGAGCACGTAGACATCATACCTCCCCCTGATGTCGACATCTCCCCCTGATTGCTACAATATATAGGGTTTGTATTAGAGATAATCTCGGAGATTTTTATATGTACTCAACGAGGATTACAAGCATAGAGATAGAGTTGTACACACTTCTGTCACGGGCTCACGGCGATTTCTGGTGGGGGTTTGTGGGTTCAAGGGTTTGGGGCTTGTGGGTTCAAGTCAAGTAGCTCCAGTTTCCAGATAATATTTTTTTCTTTGGGCTGGTATGGACTGAAGGGAAATATATATATATATATATATATATATATACTTAGGAGTTTTGGGCCAGAATCTTGTCTATGCTACAACCCAGACATCCCACCATTTGGTTACACCCCTGTTGATGTCCCGAAATTTGGTTGATAAAAAGTACGTGTTAAAAATAAGAGAAGAAATTAAATAAAAAAATAATCAACTGAAAAAGCTTGTTCCACATAAGTGTATCTGATGTGCCGAAAAGGATATTGCTTACCACAAAAGTCACAAACATTAACTTTATTATATATTGAATCAAAGAAAAGCTTGTTCGAAAATCAAGGCTTCAGTGACCATTGCATTGGTCATTGAAACTAGCAAATCTGGTCACTAAATATTGTTAGTGACCAAATTTGAGTGGTCACTAGGTGGTCAATATATGTCCTTCAATGATTCTATTTAGTGGCCAACAATCTAAGTTGGTCACTAATTCAAAATATCTATAGTGACCACAATTTCATCGTCACTAATTCAAAATGCTTTAGTGACTACAGTGTTATGGTCACAAATAATAACGACATTGGTGACCTACATGTTCATCACTTAATTGTGTTACCAATGGTCACTAAATTGCAAAACATGATCATTAAAAACCATTCACTTGTATGGTCATTAAAAACCATTCACTTGTATGGTTTTAGTGACGATATTGCAAGGTCATTGGCAATTATATATTTGAGGTTGTTAAATTTGGCATTAATGACCAACAAACCTGATCATTGAGTGTGTCACTACAAATCAAAAATATTTTCAATATGTAGACAATGTCTAATTTTTCATGCAATAACCTGCTCAAAGTAACCTTCAATGGTCCAAGACCACAAAACGAAATTCCAAATATACGAAAGACAACTAACTGTTCACATCTGTTCATTGAAAAGACGGTTTTACCCTTGATTTTTCCCCACAATCTCAGGCTGCCATTGACCTAGGTACTAATGCTTTCCATCGGTTTCTTCTTTCTTCTACATTCGTATAACCAAGATTGACTTTCGTAAGTGGTGAGAAGAGAGAGCGTGATGCGAGTTTGCTGCGGATAAAAAGGAAGCGGACTGTGATAGCGATCGAAAGAGACTCTGAGAGCGAAGAGTCTCTTTTGCTTTAACCACAACACTCCAATAGCTCAAGTGAAACTTGCCTGCAGTCTATTTGTTCTCTCGGTTTAACGATGAAGGTGTCTAATCTGACGATCCGTACTATAGCATTTAAAAGGTAATCCCGATGTTAAAGTTTTCATCTTTTTAAGTTTTTGGCTTCTGGGTTTTAAAAGGTAATCCCAATCTTAAAGTTACCTCGCCAATCTGCTTGATTAGAAACTTGAAAAACAGAGCTTGGTTGAGACGGAGGAAGAACAGAAGGTCGAAAAGATCGAGGAGGACGAAGATGGAACTGGGTAATCGATTTTCAGGTCTCGTTTTTTTTCCAGTTTGTTCTAATCGATTGAAGCTTTAGATTGTTTGTTTTTGTGGTTTAATTCAAAATTTCTTTCAGGTCTTAAAATACTCTAGAATGGTTTTCTCCGTTGTCCGCAGAGAAAAGAAGAGTCCGAATTGGACCTTGGCTTTTCAGCGACCAATGGCTCATTTTGAGTTAACGAGCAAAATGTCAGAGGTACTGGGCATTGGTTATGGAGCACAAAATGTCAAAAGGAAGGCTTAATTTTGTGCTCCTCTTATGAAGGTTCTCTATCTCTAAGTCAAGTTTCAGATTTCTGTTGTGAAAAACTACTGTGATTGTATTTATTTCATCATTGATCCGCAGGTGCTTCTTGACGATGGGAAGACAGAGAGGCTCATCTTGGCTCATCAATCAGGATTAGAAGCTTCCCAACCGGCTCTAACTCAATATCGGGTGCTTGGTCCTATGATAAATGGATGCTCATGGATTGAATTACAACCACTCACCAGCCGAAATGGATGCTCATGGATTGAATTACGACCACTGACCAGCCGAAAGCATCAGGTGAATTTTTCCTTGGACAGTTTATAGAAATCGGTGAATTTTTCTTTTTTGGCCTTTGGTTGCATGTAATTTTTGTTGAATTTGTTCTTCATTTGTTGAGGTAGCATTTGTGTTCTTAGCTTCTGGGTTTGGATGTTGTGTAATAATATCTTTATTCACAATTACTCATCACTTTTACTATGATTCTGGGTATAAAAGTTTCAAAGTACGGAAGACATATGATTGGATGAGCAAAGAATTGAAATTTCATATCTCGATGGTTTACAATTGCTTTACTGTGCTGAATCGATGCCAAAAAAACACAAAGATTTGTGATTTTAGATTCAACCTTAAGCTAATTGTTGTTCTTTTTAATTTTTTCTTTAGTGGGTATATCTCTACTCTGCTAACAATTTATCCGATTTCTGTTTATTGTAGTTGTCTTGCAGTTGGCTACTGTTTGGTTGGAGCGCAAGGATTCCTTAGCTGGTAATTTTTCTTCATCAATAATGTTTCTGTGGATTCATTGATTTGATTGGTTCCTTTTTCTCCATGCTCATGCCTGAAGGGTCGTGTATATTCTCAGGCTTGCAGGACTATGAGTTTTGGCATGTTAGCTATAATTCAATGCACTTGAAATGGTAATAAATTTGTACGTATATAATTTCAGTTTTAGGAAATTGTATTTGTTGATGTGGGAAAGGATTGACTGTGTCTTTATTTTTCTCTCTGTTCGTGACACATGCTCTGCTGATCAATTTTATTTGTGTGGAGTAAAATTAGGAATTATATGGAACTATCTGTAGGTACTTTTTCAACAATCTTCGTTCTGTGAGTTGTGCCACGTTATTTTATTTTATTTTATACACATTAGTGTATTGAAACTGCTATTATTTATGAGTCACAAAGTATGAGCAGCAACTTTTTGTTCTTCTTAACACGTATAAAGTGATATGGCTGAAGCTTCGAGTAGACCTGCACATCTCTTTGTTCTTGCTATTTGACCAAATTTAAACTGATGCTTTATGAGGTTTCGGGATCTAGCTTATGGGGCTTCTTTCGGTTTATGGCTGAGCAACTTAACTCTGATCTCTGTCTTTGTTCTTGGAAATGCACATATGATCTTTTGGTAGTTAGACCTCAGAAAAATTTCAGTTAAGCTGTGATTCTGTACTCATGGAGATTTTCCATTTACATACTTGGCTCACACTTAAGTTCACTATTTTTTCTATTTTCGTTTGCAGCTGATTGTGTGACAAAGTAAAATCCTCACCCTTCAATATATCTGATAGCTGCAGAGGTACCTGACTAATCATTGTTATTGGACCCTATTTTGGGAAGAAAATATTCTTTTTTGCTCTGATAAATGATAATGGTGATGATATTGGAAACTTTCATCATTCTAGAATTGTATATGGTAATGAGAGTTGCGTCCTATAGTTAAATCACAGTTTGGTTGTGGTCTTTCAAAGGTTTTTGAGCTGCAAATCTGTAGCAAGTCTCCTTTGATTTTACTTGCGCTTTGTTTCCTTTGGTTTCTTTTGATTGATCCTCTTGATTTTTGTGTATAATTCGAAAGTTTTTCTTTCTTATTCTGATTTTAGATTGTAAATAGTAGTTAAATACTCTTTTCTGTATTGTTTTCTTCGTTCCTTTAGCATGCTAGAGGGATGCATAAACAAAATTTATTTCAATTGATTAGTAAATTGGAATGAAGGAGGTAACCCAGTTAATTAAGTCTACCTTCTATAGAAAGAGTTTCACATTTCCAATAAGCAAGGCAGGCTTGGACATCCCCATCATTAATAGGTGGCCTGAGTTATTCTGCCATGAATAAAGGGAGTGGCAATGTGTTTTCGTAAGTTGTCTGTTAACAGAGAGCCACGTATAGTCTTATACTCACTATTGGAACAAGAGTAACAATGGTGGGAGATGATACAGAGAGAGCTTCGTCTATTGATGATCAGCGGATTAACGGAGGTCTTGGCATTGCTTTGTTTTTCTCTCCTTCATTAAGCTTTTCAGAGTAGTCCTAAAATCGAAATAACCTTTAGCAAGCTTAAAGATATCGCAACAGCTACTTCAATTCTTTTGAAAGACAAGTAGCAGGAAGCCCTCACTCCTAGAGGTTATAGCCTCCAATTGAGAATAAGATTTTTCATGAAGACATCATCATAACTAATTTCACAACATAGAGAATTTATGATCAGCAAGGAAAGTTGGACACACATCAATATTAGAAGCTGTATACTTTTAGGTGTCTGATCTGCAACGAAAGTTATAGTTGCAATTCTATCTGTTTATGGATTAAAAAACTAAATCGAAATGTAGTTTACAAGCAAGCTAATTTATCTTATTCTAATCCTTACATACCATTGTTTTTTTATCTAGGCTGTTGGCATTAACAGAACCAAGCCAAATCCTAAGGGCGAAACCGACAAGCATTGATATAGAGAGCTGCAGTCATATAAGAGCTGAAGACACAAATGCAACTTCTAAATGTCGTGATGAGCCATTATCTGTATCTACCATCCTATTACGAATTAATCATTTATAATTGGTAAGCCTATAGAAGACAAATGTGCCTGCAATATTCGGACAGTAGGAATGAGGAGTAGTTGAATCCATTCCCTGACCTTGACTATATGTGTCAATAATAGAGCTCCTGCAAGTTCTAGATATCTTTTTCTTTAATTACGCTGTTTTACTAAGCAAGAATACGTGAGTACTGGTCCACTCATCAGAAAATTTGTATCTGCCTTCCTATTTACTTTTAATAGATTAGTCTCCAACATAATGGTGTGAGCATGTACAACTTTTAAAGATGGGATCTTTGGTATCTCTGTTATGCTGAACAAGTCGCCTTTAATATCTTTGCCAGCTTAAAGCACTCACTGATACAATCATAAACATGCCAGAGTAAAATCCTGCTGAAAATAATACGGTCACTGAATCCCCTCCTATATTTGATTCAAGTTCTTAGTGTTTTTTTTTTTTCAATGTTTTTTTTTTTTTATGTTATTTGTTGTTGGGATGTCATTATTTCCAGTTTCTGTCGATCAACATTGGGGCTTTGTTTGTTGTCTTGCAAGTTTCCGTGCTTTTGAGGCTGAAATTGTTACTTCTTTTTTTTTTTTTATGTTTTGGTGTCATGATCTTCTGATTTGATTCCTTGGCCCTTTCAAATTTGTAGGGTTGCAGTTTATGTATATTGAGGCAGCAAAACCACTAAGGTAATTGAACATATTGGATTATCTCTGCAATTAAATTAAAATGATCAATCTCTGAACATTTGGTCCAGTTTTTCCTATTATTGGGAAATTTTGACAGATAGATAATGCAGATAAGATTGATCTGTTTGGATCTTCTATTGTTGTTAGTTTGTGCAATTGAAACACTTATTTTTAAAGTGTTACATTTTCTTACAACCATAGTTGTTAATAAATCCAAAGCTCCTTATTAGCATTTTCATTGTTATGATTAAGTTTTATCAGTGATATGCCTGAGATGTCAGGTTGTGTTTATGCAGTATGATCATGTGCTATTTGGTGCCTGCAAGGCTGCAACACCATCTTCACTACTTATTACGCCTCAGTCAGAGGGTATGTAAAACTATTTTTAGACATCCTGTATTATTTTTGCAATATTTTAAATATTTTTTGACGAGTAATATTTATCTCCAGTGTGCTTTCATCTCAGTTGATGGGCTTTGGTATGGTGTTAAGAACATCGAGTAATGGAGCCGACTCAGAAGAAATCATAGACCAGCTTCAATGGCATAGGTTGTCTCAAGAAGAATGTGTCAACGTTGATACAGTTATTGGCATTGATTAAAAAAAAAAAACCTAAAAACCAAGTCAGGTCTAGATAATGAAACTACTGGAGAGCTGAGAGAGATCCAGATATAGCGGTACCTGAAGATGGTATTTACCGATTCAGGAAGTGTCAGAACCAGGACATCTTCTATGAGAATGATAGATAACCTTTTGATGCGATTATTTAGCTATTAACATATCTTCTGTACAAATGATTTTAATATCTTGGATCAACTTTCAAGTTTAATATCTTTTTTTTCTTTTAACTATGTTCGATCTCTTTGGTCTAGAAAAAGATGGTGAAAACAATGTCCATTTTAAGTTTTACGTTTGCAGCGTGTTTTGGAACTTTCGGACTCTTCAAATCACTCTTAGATTAATGCTCAAGTTTCTCCTTTCAAAAAAAAAACTCAAGTTTCTTTTTATTTTGGATGAGTTTTTCTGTTTTATGCGAATCTTCCTTTCACAATTTGTAAAATAACAACAATTTCAGTTAGACGCTTCTTAGATTATGAATTACTCTTACGTATAAATTCAGCAAAACAATCCTACAGCATCACGCTGTATCATTTGCTAGTGTACTCTAAAACCAATTATCAATACTAAACTATTCCAATCCAATATGAGACATGAATCTCTATCTTGAAATACTAAATTCACAAATCCAAAACACAGATATGTCAACATCAATTCTTAGCAGTAACTTCAAAATAAACACAAATATATATATATATATATATATATATATATATATATATATATATATATATATATAATATGAAAGTCTTCTTAGAAGTTCAATAAGCCTTGAACGATTTTTACAAATCCAAAATATAGGGATGTCAATATCCGTCCTTAACAGCAATTTCAAAATAAACAGAAATATATACAAAAATCTTCCTAGAGGCTCAATAAGCCTTCAATGATAGTTTGTAAGATGTACTTTTTTGAAGCTTAGACCAAATCTGCAATATAACAAAACATATACAACAAGTTATAATCTTCATCCTAACGTAGGTGAGAGTTACATCTAGAAAAAGTATAGTATTCACTATATATATTATAGAGTTAATTACTGTTTAGTCCTTGAAGTATGACCTCGTCCTCGTTTTCCAGTTTAATCTCAAAAGTCTTGAACTCAAAAGTTTCAGTCCAACTGATTCATTCCCTCCATTTCATCCGGTTTTCTGCTGACAAGTTAGTTTTCGACTTGCCAGCTCAACGTCGGGTAAGAGACTGATTTTATAAAGTCATGAAAATACCCCTGCTTCAGTTTTTTCCAAAATTTCCTCCAAAATGGTAAGTTCGACTACCATAGCAAATCATGAACACAAATTCGTAACAATCAAAAGCAAAGCAAAAGGAGCAAAGCCATCGTGGGTGCACTTCAACTAGGCCTCATCAAAAAGCCCGCGGATTAAGTTGGCCGATGGAGGCCCGCCGGCCCGAATGGCCAAAAGCCCGGCCCGGCCCGTCAAAAAGCCCGCAAAAGCCCGCCTAGGTGGGCAGATGGAGGCCCGCTAAAAAGCCCGGAAAAACCCGGCCCGGCCCATAGACCCGGCCCGGCAAAAGCCCGCTAGGCCCGGCCCGTAAAAGCCCGTAAACTATTTTTTATATATTATATATATTTGTGTGTGTTTGTGAATATATATATATATATATATATATATATATATATATATTAATATATATGTGTATGTGTGTATGTTTATATATACATATATACATATATATATGATTTTTCTCAGGTAAGGATGTGCTTAGTTTTTCTTAGGTGCGGATTTGGTGTTTTCACCTACTTTCCGATCATATTTTCACATCTTAACGGTTCAGTTTTTAGAGCCTAATGTATAGATCCCCCCTGTAAAATTTCAGCCAATTTGATGATCGTTATGACATCCAAAACTGCAATTTACACGAACGGACCGAATCTGTCGAACCGGAACCGTTCGTACTTATAATGGTAAATTGCAGTTTTGGATACCTTAACGATCACCAAATTGGCTGAAAATTTTCAGGGGTGATCTATACATTAGGACCTAAAAACTGAACGGTTAAGATGTGAAAATGTGATCGGAAAATGGGTTAAAACCGGAAATCCGTACCTAAGAAAAACTAAGGAAGTCCTTAGCCAAGAAGGGCTGCATATATATATATATATATATATAATAGATATGTGTGTGTGCTTATATATATATATATAGAGAGAGAGAGAGAGAGATAGATATGTGTGTGCACTGTGTGTGTGTTTATATATATATATATATAGATGTGTGTATGTGTGTGTTTATATTTATACATATATATATATATATATATGTGTGTGTGTGTGTGTGTGGAAATTCTCATATTTTTATAGAAAATATGTGCATATATATTCTAAAAAACAAGTGACAACGGTTGATCAATTAGATCAGATTTGAAAATATGATGAAATTAGCTAATTTTTTTACCACGCTCATAATTTATTGTAATAATCACATCCAACGGTCGGTTTTTTCATTTTAGTTGAATTTATAGAGGTTTCTCTTTGGAGTGTATGATATATAAATATAGGTTTATAATAGTAACTAAGTTTGACCTAGTTGATCGAATTCGAAACGAGAACTAAATTGGCTGGATTTTTTACAGCCACTATAAAACATTACAATCTCTCCATCGAACGGTTGGTTTCTCCAAATTCATCTTCCACTTCATGGTTGTTTTAGAATGGACATCAATAATTTTAAATGCAATGTACAAGTCATATAACTTTATGTGACAAATTGATATAGGCCAACGTCTTTGTAATAAAATTGAAATTTTTATCTTATGTACACGTACATCCATCGATAGGATATTTACAGATATGATGTGAAAAAATAAGCATGTTTTGCGGTTATCAAACCATCGGTCAATCAAGAAAACATACAAGCGACTACGGTTGACCAATCCGATCGGGTTTGAAACTATGGTGAAATTGACTAAATTTTTAACCACACTCATAATTTATTGTAATAATCACATCCAACGGTCGGTTTTCCCATTTTCTTTGAATTGATAGAGGTTGCTCTTTGGAGTGTGTGATATATAAATATAGGTTTATAAGAGTAACTAGGTTTGACCTAGTTGATCGAATTCGAAACGATAACCAAATTAGCTTTATTTTTTACAGCCACCATAAAATATTACAATCTCTCTATCAAACGGTTGGTTTTTCCAAATTCATTTTCCACTTCATGATTGTTTTAGAATAAACCTCAACAATTTAAATGTAATGTATAAGTCATACAACTTTAAGAGGCAAAATGGTATAGGTCAATGTATTTGTAATTAAAATTAAAATTTTTATCTTATATCCATGCACATCTATCAATGAAATATTTACAAACGTGATGTAAAAAAATAAGCAAGTTTTGCGGTCATCACGCCACTGGTCAATCAAGAAAACATACAAGCGACTACGGTTGACCAATCCGATCGGGTTTGAAACTATGGTGAAATCGACTAAATTTTTAACCACACTCATAATTTATTGTAATAATCAAATCCAACGGTCAGTTTTCCCATTTTCTTTGAATTGATAGATGTTTCTCTTTGGAGTGTGTGATATATAAATATAGGTTTATAAGAGTAACTAGGTTTGACCTAGTTGATCGAATTCGAAACGAAAACCAAATTAGCTGGATTTTTTACAACCACCATAAAATATTGCAGTCTCTCCATCAAACGGTTGGTTTTTTCAAATTCATTTTCAACTGCATGTTTGCTTTAGAATGAACCTCAACAATTTAAATGCAATGTACAAGTCATACAACTTTAAGGGGCAAATTGGTATTGGTCAATGTATTTGTAATTAAAATTGAAATTTTTATCTTATGTCCACTCACATCCATCGATGAAATATTTACAAACGTGATGTAAAAAAATAAGCAATTTTTGCGGTTATCACGCCATTAGTCAACCAAGAAAACATGCAAGTGACTACGGTTGACTAATCCGATTGAGTTCGAAACTACGGTGAAATTGACTAAATTTTTAACCACACGTATAATTTATTGTAATAATCACATCCAACGGTCGGTTTTCTCATTTTCTTTGAATTTCTATATGTTGCTCTTTGGAGTGTATGATGTATAAATATAAATTTATAAAAAATTAGTGTCTTTAAAAATTTAATTATCAATAAATTAGTATCTATATATAAATATAGATTTTTTTTTGTACAATATAGATCTATTATCTTTGGTTTTCCAAAGCTTGATTAAAAAAAAAAATATTTGTGTCTTTAAATATTTATTTATAAATAAAGTCCGCAAGGCCCGACCCGAAAAAGCCCGCAAGGCCAAGCCCGGCCCGGTCCGAAAAAGCCCGCAAGGCCCGTTTTATATGGACGGGCTTGGATTCTTTGATTTTTAATAAAGCCCGGCCCGGCCCGGCCCGCCATTATTAAAAAATTTAGCAAGGCCCTGCCCGGCCCGGCCCGTTGACGACCCCTAACTTCAACAATCTGAGCTAATAGAAATCTTGAGCAAGCATAAACTTGCAGCCACTGTGAACGTCGAGCAGAGCAGAGCACATCCCATTTCTCTCCTTTAGTTTGAAGTGCAGCAAGGACCCAATCGAGAGCAATTTTCTTCAACAACCAACAACAGATACAAATTAAAATCGAAAAAACCAAAAGGAGTTCAAACCGCCACCACAAACAGCAGCACCAAGGTGGCGATCTCTACCTGGATTCACCAATTTATCCAACTCCGCATACCGATCTCTGCTACACATCAATTCATGTTCCAGGATGTCAGAAATGAAACCAAAACTCCAGAAGCGCCGTCGCTAACCCTGACAATGGCCGAAACACCCGTCCATCAAAACTCAAATCAACATTGAAAATTAATTATACCAGTGTGTGGAGCACAAAGAAAGGATCAATTTTTGTACACCTCATATAGCCCCGACGTTTGCCGAAAGTTGCAAAACCACCGGCGAAGTACCCACAACTTTCCGGCTTCGATTCTTCTCCCTCATTCAACGTATGGGTGATCCACGAGGTACATAAGCATCAAGTACAAATACGCCGGCTACGACAGCACTCTTAGCGCCCTAAAAGCTCATGACACCAAACGCACTCTTCAATTTCTCGCTGGTGTCGATCTCCCACTCGCAGGCGTCGATCTCCCTCTTGGTGACTCCGATTTGTTTCTCTCCCATTCTCTATCTCCTCTATGAACCCAATACTATGAAATTTGCAGGTTGAAGAAATTCACGGTAATGGGAGGTGGTGGTGACAACTTGGAGAAAAGAAATATTGTTGGTGGCGATTTGGGTTCGCCAGAAGAGAGAGAAGCTAGACACCCAGAAAGGTTTGGGTGTCCAAAGCAGTTCTGGGAATCTCTTCGTCGGCGCGTGAGTCATTTTCGGCATCTCCGGACGATGTGGGGGCTGGATTTAAGTCGCTAGAGACTGGTGGACACGGTGGTGGTGGAGGTGAGGCACGGTGGTGCCGAGATATTCACTGGTGGAGGAGAGAGAGAAATCTAGATCTACTTTCTCTCTCCTCGAGTTCTCTCAGGAAACTTCACCATTTTGGAGGAAACTGAAGCAGGGGCATTTTCGTCACTTTAAAAAATCAGTCTCTTCTAGAAAGTCGAAAACTAATATGTTAGCAGGCAACCGGATGAAACGGTGGGAATAGATCAGTTTGACTGAAAATTTTGAGTTCCCACTTTTGAGATTAAATTAAAACAGTAAGGACTAAAACAAGAACGAGGTCATACTTCAACTAATAAACAGTAGTTAGCCCTATACTATATGTTTCCATAATATAATATAGTTGCAACAACACGTGATATATTGACTCCATAATGGATCAACTCATCTTCTATCATCTCAGTGCTCTTGTTATCTAGTCCATCTTCCTCCATCCGTTGCTTTTGAGGAACCATTTGATGTTATGAAAAACATAGAGATAGAGAGAAGATAATAGAGTTCGAAGGCCAACTCTGCATTCATAAGATTCTGGTAATACATGGTAATGACAATGTAAAGACCCGAAATTTCAGTTAAATATTTCGTAATTCAATACTTCTCAAATTATATGAATTATGAGTTGTGAGTGTGATTCGAATATCGTTATTTGAGAAATTTGGTTTCGAATGATTTTAGTATCGAAATTTAACGTTATTTAGGGTTATTAAAATTGACATATTTTTACGTAAGGAATTTGAGGAAACTTCTTTCATGAAAGTCGTAGAGCTCGTCGATACGAGTTCGTGCATATGCGGAACACAAGAATCGGAGTTTGTAGGAAGAAGTTATGACAATTAGAAGTTTTCGATTTTGTATATATATAGGTTAACATTTTTGGAGAAATCTGAAAAATCAGAAAACCTAGATTTTTTTTCTCTCTCTCTCGCGCGGCACCGAACCGAAGGCAAAAAACAGAGCCAAACTTCTCCAGCCGAGTTCTTGCTCCTCCGGCCACCGTTTGACGTCAAACCACCTCCCACGGCTTCGCCTTGACCTTGTGCAGCTGCCAGAGGCAGCCTTGTGCCGTGGCACGGCTTGTAGCAGCGGCGGAAAGCTGGTTTTCCATTTTCGGCAGTTTTGAGTGCGAAGCGAATATCTCGAGTTCTAGACCACCAAATTACGAGTTCTTTATCTCGTTGAACTCGTATGGAGGAGTAGAACACGCAGTAAAAAGGACAGCACCAGAAGTGGAGGTTTTCACGCTCGTCGGAGAGCATATCGGTTTCTGCAGTTTTTCCGGCCAAACCGGACTGTTTTTGGTAAGTTTCGGCCACTTCCACTCATTTTCTCACTTCGTGTTAGTTATGAAAGTTGCTCAAAATGATGAAACGAAGGGGATGAGCTTGGCCTCGACACAATTGGTGGTGGTCAGTGGTGGCTCTGCCCTAAACTCCGGCGGCCCTTTCCGGTCACCTCCGGGGGTGTCATGAGCATTTTTTGCTCATTTTTAGATTCTACATGTCGATACGATCATTTTGATATATAGCACGCGAATTTTGGATATCGTATGAATTAGTTATGAATTTTACGATTTCGATTGATTTCGATCGCTCAATTTGTGATTTATGAAGTTTGGACCGTCCAATAGAATTCTAGTTTTGATCTAATGATCGTAGGACTGTCCCGGTGACCTTGTGTGGTCACGGGTGAAGATCCGACCGTGGGATCTTCATATAAGTGTGTTTTTGGAAATTATACGCTAAGTTAATTATCGTTTTGATTAGGTATTTGACGGATTGTTAGCGGACGATTGTGAATCGTATTTTGGGCTGTAAGAAGACGCAGCGGGAGTTTAGAGGTGAGTGAATCTCACTTGGTTCATTTACGAACCGAATTTCCTTAATTGCTCAATTTATTGTGATGTGTGAGAAAATGGTTTTTAAGAAATGTGTTTTAAAGTATATTAAAAATGAATTTCTTGATTTTGTATCATGTGAACTATAGTTGGTATTAGTGATCATTCCTGTGTGGATGGTTACGTATATATATATTTACGTGATTATATATTGAATGGTGTGACATTGAGGTGTGGAATTGTGAAAATATGTTGTTGATAATGTTGATAATATGATTTTAATTATGTTATTAATATTTGATAAATGTTGGTGATAAGCATGTTGATTTTGTGAGTTTAATAGAAGGTAGAGAAACGTAGGATTCCGAGGATCGAATGGTCCAAGGATCTTTGGTTAATGATAACCGGAGTGTATGTGTTCTGAGGACAGGGAGGTCCAAAGTTCGACCGTTAAATAATAACGGGGATATATTGTTCTGAGGACATGAAATGGTCCAAAGTTCGCGGGTTACTGAGTAACCTGGAGGTGCCGTTACTTGACCCTGGGCCAAGGTGTCAGAGGTAACGAGGCAGTTAGAGCTCTAACGTGGGTGCCAAAGTGGCGATAGTTGTGATTAGGTGCCAAAGTGGCGAGAGTTGTGATTTGGTGATTGTGGAAATGTGTTCCATGTTGTTTCATGTGTGTTGGATTGATGTTGCTTGTGGTTGTTGAGATTGTTGGATGTTTACTTGAGATAAATGAGTTGTGGTCTAATAAATCAACCGTTCATTCTTATTTACTCACACGAGCTTTCAGAAAGCTTACCGGGTTTTGTGTTGTTGCAATCCCGGTACACTATTCAAATGGTGTAGCAGATAATCCTGCAGGTCAGGATAATCAGGGTGGTGAGCGAGCTGCGTAGGACAGCAGGGTTGAGACCAGCACTTGGTCTATTTTGGTGTGTTTTTGTAGACTCTTGTGAGCAGAACATTTTATTTATGTTAGTATTGTAATAATTGACTCGAGAGATAGTTTGCTACGAGGTTTGTGTTATAGTTTATGAGATATTGGTTTTGAGAAAAAAATTGAGGACGTGATTTGTTTAGTTGTATTCATGTTTCGGATTTGAATTTATTATTCGAAATTCGGGGCGTGACAGACAATCTTTTTATTCAATTTATTCTCAAAGCTAGCTAATTGCTAAACAAGTGATCATAAGTTTTTTTTTTTCCTTCTTTTTTTCCTTTTTCACTAAAATCGTCTCATTATCCACTTTGATATCAAAAGTGCTTGAGATTGTTTCTAATTAGTAGACCTTTTTCAAACTATCAAAAATGATTTTTAACTGCATTTGTGGAAAATTTAAATTTTTTTGAATAATAGAATCATTTTTTGGTGGATTTCAAAGAAGCATTTGGTATGTGCTTCCTAGTGTTTGGTAACATTTTTAAAAAGGATTTTCTAAAAATGATTTCTAAAAACAAAAGCGAGAAAATGAGTTCAATTTTGACAAGTGTTCGTAGTTTAGTGCAAAAATCCAACCTCAATACCACGTATGTACCATTCAAGCGCGATTCTGTTGCGAGACGAACAAGTACTAGTTGGAGGTAGCAACCTTCACGACTAGTACAAGTTCTCCGATGTTTTGTATCCCACTGAGTTAAGTCTCGAAGCATTCTCGCCAAACTATTTAGACTCTAGGTTTGATCGTGTGCGTTTGCATATATACTCCCATGAGTTGCAGTCAACAGTTGGCTGGGGAAAACAATTGACCCTTGGAATTTCTTTAGCAGGGAGTGGCACACAACTCTGTTCAGTGTCGATGACTGTGATTTCGCCGTCCTTCACCACCCACTTTTTTTTTTTATGAACCACAGATTGTTGGTTCTGGCAGTTCTAAATATGCAGGAATTGGGAGATTCAAAATTCGAAGTAGTGGTTACCACCCCAGCCTCGCCCAATCTAGCACCGGCGGGATTTTATCTTCTCTACGTGGTTCATGAATAAATTCCGAGTCCAGGTATATGGACGAGAAAAAATGTAATGTGTTTGTGTAAATAAATGGATTTAGTACTGAATAAAAATTACATCTTCTCTTTAAAAAAATAATAGAGCAAAAAACTATTTTTCATATTTTTAAAACTGAGGGAAGGAAAAAGTGATAACCGTTAAATTATTGTTTTCAGTTTTTTATTTTTTTTAGAATTGTTGTTTTCAGTTTCTCCAAGTAAAAATTGAAAATTTCTATTTTTATTTTCCACGTTTTGAGAAAAGAAAGCATAAGGGTGTCTTACGAGACAGTTGGCAAGACAAGTAAGAACACTATATATCAAAATGACCACCAGTCTCATAAAAAGAAACAGTACATTATTAGCATTTGCGAAATACATTTTAAAAGTCCTAGTCCCTTCACATATGCATACACGTGTGCAAATCGTTATTTTTGATTAGGACTAAATTCTGTTTAGTCCTTATACTTTGCCTCTCTCATCTTTTCAGTCCTTAACATTGTAATCTAATCTAAAAACTCTCTAACCTCACAATTTCTCTCCAATAGATCCCTGTCTTGGGTGAAATGTTCAATATACCCCTCAGTTATTTCTTTTTTCTTTTTTAATTTATTTTTTTTCCTTTTTTTCTTTTTCCTTTTTATTTTTTTCCTTTTTTTATTTTTCTTTTTTTCCTTTTTACATTTTAATTTTGTTTTTTTTTTATTTTTTCTTTTTCCTTTTTAATTTCTTTTTTCTTTTTCCTTTTTAATTTCTTTTTTTTACTTTTCTTTTTTTTCTTTTTCCATTTTAATTTCTTTTTTTCTTTTTTCTTTTTTAATTTCGTTTTTCCTTTTTTTATTTTTCCTTTTTAATTTCTTTTTTCCTTTTTTTTTCTTTTTCCTTTTTAATGACCATCATATTCTGCTGCATCAGCAGTGCCACGTCGGCGAACCAATCCAGATCGACCCGAAACCCCAATTCTTGTTCTCCACGCAGGACTCAAAAACCTCAGAGTTTGAGAAAATGGTAGTTTTCAGTGAAAAGTTAAAAAATGGTAATTTTCAGTGAAAAGTTTCCAAATTGAGGCTTGATGTGGAGAGAGAAAGTGGGATTTGAGTGGGAGAGAGACAGAGAAGTAGGCTGATTGGGAAACAGATGGGTTGTGGAGTTTGATCGGAATGGGATTGGTGGGTTGAGGAAGTAGAAAGTAGGCAGAACGAAAAAGAATTAAAAAGGAAAAAGAAAAAAGGAAGAAAAAGCAAAAAAGAAATTAAAAAGGAAAAAGAAAAAAGGAAGAAAAAGCAAAAAAGAAATTAAAAAGGAAAAAGAAAAAAGGAAAAACAGAAATTAAAAAGCAAAAAATAAATTAAAAAGGAAAAAAAATAAATTAAATAGGAAAAAGAATAAAAAGAAAAAAGAAATAACTGAGGGGTATATTGGACATTTCACCCAATGCATGGATCTATTGGAGGGAAATTGTGAGGTTAGGGAGTTTTTAGATTAAATTAGAATGTCAGGGATTGAAACGATGAGAGAGGCAAAGTACATGAACTAAACAAAATTTAGCCCTTTTGATTATATATATATATATATATATCTGTAAATAAATTTTAAAGTTCTTTTGTTTAGATAGTATTTAAAAGTTGGACATTGAAAAACTGCAATTCCCAGGAAAAATTGCAATGGCAGGTGCACACATTCACATGCCTCTTCCTTGATTTTTATTTTGATTTTTTCAAATTAACCATTCTATCCTATATATAGTAGACATACTATATATATATATATATATATATATATATATATATATATATATGTACAGCGGTTCTCCACTGCGGACGTCCGCAGTTTTTCGATCCGTACGGATTTCCAGTTTTGACCCACTTTCCGATCACATTTTCACATCTTAACCGTTCAGTTTTTAGGTCCTAATGTATAGATCACCTCTGCAAAATTTCAGCCAATTTGGTGATCGTTAAGGCATCCAAAACTGTAAATTACAACAATATATACGAACGGTTCCGGTTCGACATATTCGGTTCGTTCGTGTAAATTGCAGTTTTGGATGTCTTAACGATCACCAAATTGGCTGAAATTTTGCAGAGGTGATCTATACATTAGGACCTAAAAACCAAACGGTTAAGATGTGACTGTGTGATCGAAAAGTGAGAAAAAAACACAAAATCCATACGTTTTTGCTTAGGTGCGGATATCCGCACCTGAGTATGGTTATATGTGTGTGTGTGTGTGTGTGCGGACGTCCACACCTAAGCATTAGGTGCGGATTTCTATTTTTTTCCCACTTTTCGATCATATTTTTACATCTTAACCGTTCAGTTTATAGATCCTAGGCCTCATTTGGCTCACAGAAGATAAATCAATTCCCTTGTCTTTCCTATGGGAGTGGGAAATCAAAATTCCTGTCAGTTTTACTTTCCTGTGTTTGGTAAAGTAGGGAAAGTATTCAGGAAAGATCATTTGATTTCCTTTCCTATGCTTGGTTGGTGAAGGAAAGGAAAGTAAAAATATATCTAAGTTTCAATAATACCCTTGTATTTTGAAGTAAAAACAACATTATAAAAATGTAAAAACACACCATTTTTTATGCATAATCAATCATCCATGATACTTCAACAGAATGACAAACTCGGTCACTAATCTCAAATTCGAACCTCACAAATACATACTCATCTGGTGTACCTGCTCTTTGATCATAGAATGAAGCCTTTGTACACACACAAGCACTTAGCAAGGCATTAGCATACATACTCATTTGGTGTACTTGTTTTTTACCATCGTGTCTATTATAATCCTCTTTTCAGAAACATTAGCGAGTCATAAAACCTTGATTCAAAACTTCATCCATATCTAGTCAATACCATGGTATAAAGTTCAAAATAGATAATAGCCTTACATTGATAAGAAGTTCAAAATAGATCAGTCTTTTATAAAAGTTCAAAATATCTAGATCATTACTTGAGTCATCATACTGTCTTATGATCAAACGTCATCATACTGTCCTATGATCAAACCAAAAGAAAACTCAAGCCATCATTAATCTCTAGCATCCATCTCTCTAACGGCCAAGAAGTTTATGAATCCATTGACTTTTGAGGTTATCTGGCAAACTGAACAAAAAGTCAATTTTGGAGTCATCACCAATAATTGCAGCAGCAGCTTCTATAACATCATAGTTATTTATGCCTTCGATTTTCATAAGCTCATCAACAAGCTTACCTCTTCTTTCAGATGTAGCATGCTCATTCATGAGTACTCCTTGCATTGTCTCCAAGTGTGCCTTGGTCACATCCACAAAGGAGCATAGTGTGCTAGCCATGTCTCCCAAACATTGAGAATAAGCATCTCATGCGCGCTTCCTTGTTCGAGCAGAAGGTGGCTGTGCAGGAGTGCGGGTAATAGGTGAAGGACCTGTGATTTCATCCACACCATTTTCTTCAATGTCAGCATAATTATTCTCATTATTTATATCTTCATCTGCTTCAGCTGGTCCTTTAGCTCCTAATCCATTTGCACGATCTCTGCCAAAGGCTTCAATCAAGCTGTCATAATGAATGAATTGTTTCATTCTCAGTCCTTTTGCATCCTTATGAACCTGTCACATGCAATTTGATGTTAATGCAATTTAGATCAATCAAGTAAACAATGAAGTCTCAGTCCTTCTGCATCTTTACGTATACACTGAATTTGACTGAAGTAAACTTCATTTGAATCAATCAAGAATGGAAAAAAAAAATCAGAGTACTTCTTAACTAAACCAGCGACCGAGACCTTCACATCATTTGCCATAGTTTGACTAAGGCCAACAAGTCCCTAACATGTTTTGTGAAGTACCTAATTCACTAATTCCAACATATATATCAAAACTCAAGCTCTCGGATATTGATAACTAGGTGATGCAGGAGCTTACACATTAATTAGTTAGGCACACAATCTTGCACATCAGTAAGCTTCCTGATGGCTCATTTGGATGTGAGTTGGTGCAAATATGTAAGGAAACGCTATGTATAAAAGAAAACAGAGCTGAATGTCTTTTACACCATTCATGGTAGCATAAATCTTTGGAAAGAGCAAGAATTATATATTAAGAAAATAATCAACACTAGGCAATTTGATATAACTATCACAAAGCAACCACCATAGAAGAATCAAGACTAAATCAACTCACAGGCCTTTTAGTACAGCTAATAACATTTTAGTACTTCTCAGAAACATAATGTTGCTAGTTGAAAGCACCAGTAATCTACCAGTCTTTCATTTCACAAAGCAAACATGTTTCTATAAACAAGGATCATATATATAATGCAGTACTAAAAAGAAATTAATATTAGTTTAGCTTTTTATCAATATTCATAAAGAAACAAGAAGTTAATATACAAACTTAGATTCATAAGGCTTAACCAAAAGAGAGATCAGATTCATAATATTGCTTATAGTCTGGAAGTTTATTATTTTTAATTCCACTATTATAGGAGAATATTATGCAGAAAATAGTACAACATTAAGTTCAAAAGGTGGGATTGTATTCACTTACAGCAAGTAAGACACTTAAAAACTCAACTCTTTTACAAATCTTTCCATAGCACAGCAAGTTAGGCAATCAATATTAGAATCAGCATAATTTATCATGTACAATTCGATTGCATTTTGATACCAATTTCAAACAAAGGATATACATATAACTTCAACACAACTTACCTTAACCCAATCATCAAACACTTGTTTTTCACACACCACCATTTTCTCTTCATGGTTCCACGAGAAGCCACTTGAGTTAGAAAGCATGTCATAGATGGCAAGTGTTTGTTTCTTCAATGTCTTCAAACAAGACTCAATGTGGGGGTTTGCCTTAAGCCCACAATTTGGTAGCTTTTGCTCTATAATCTGTTCAAGTTTACCCAAGTATCCAGACCTGAAACCATTGTCAACCTTCCAATAGCCACCAACACATATTTCTGTTAGCGCCTCAACTAGAGTCACATCTTCACGAGGAGTCCAGTTGTGTGATGGTTGTTCTAGTTGTTTTCTTCTAGTTCTACGAGTAGAATTTTCTGAACTCATCCTAAATACATATACATAGTTATCAGCAATAACAATGATCAAAGTTTCTAACTGAAATTCATTCAATACGAAGTCGTAGTACAAAATAAATCTGATACAATTCAACCACCGACATAAAGCTTCATACAAACAACCAAAACAACATCAGAACAAAACAGCAAAGTGCCAAAATGAAACAGAAAAAGGCCATGCAACTGATCTTATAAACAAAAAGGCAATTTCTCATCTTCAATTCCTACTAGCTCTCCATTCGTTGAACATTGTTGTTGCTAAATCTCTCCTCCAGTTATTCCATTGTTCAGATAAGTCAATACTACTGATAATATCATCATCATCATCATCATCATGTTTGTCATCTTGAAATTGATTTGGCAATTGATGTTCTAATGGATCAACAGCCATTTCTCTTCTTATAAGGTTGTGAAGTAGGCAACATGCAGTAATAATTCGGCATTGTGTCTTCATAGGAAAAAATGAAGGGCTCCTTAGAATTGCCCAACGTAACTTAAGCAACCCGAAACACCTCTCTATCACATTCCTAACAGATGAGTGCTTCATATTAAAAAATTCTTCACAGGTAGGTTGGTGTCCTTCTCTCCAATCGTTTAAATGATATCGCTGCCCTCTATACGGGGCAAGAAATCCTTCCCCATTTGGATATCCAGCATTAACAAGATAATAATGTCCTATAGAATACATTTAATTAATAACTGATAAGTTTCTGGAATTTATATTGAGGCCCATGCATGCTTCACAAGAGTAAAACCCAGCCACAAGTTGTACAGAACTAGAGAGATCAAAAAGCCCCAAACTTTTTCCTTTCAATTAATTCCAAACTTTCAATAGAACAACATCATCGACAATAGGGCACAACCCAAATGCAAGAAGCTAAATTCCACTCAATTTCAAACATACCCACACGATTCCAATCAATTCTCAATTCACACACAGATAGAAACACACCAAATTAAGAGAGTCCAATTGTATTATGAACAAGATTAGAGAATTAAGGCCTGACCTTTGATCACTTGGGAGAGATAAGGCTGAATGCGGAAGAAGAGTGAATCGAATGAAAGCTGAAGAAGAAGAAGTAACAAATCATATGCCAATCAGAAAAAGATATAGGTAATGAATTTATATATCATACATACCTGATTAATGTAAGCTGTTGTGTGAGACGGATGAGAACAGACGAATTCTTTGTGAGTGAAGATGATCCAATTCGTCTCCCTTGATATAGAGCTTTTGGAATGTGTCGGTGTGACTTTGTAAGTGATGAAAAAGGCGCGAAACATACACGTGAATGAGGCATGACTTTGGCACTGATGAAAGAGGCATAGATTGCGAGGAGATTCAATGGGTAAATTTGGCAATTGCATATTTGAGCAGGGTTATTATTGTCCAAAATTGCAGTCAATGCTGGGAAATAAGAAAGGAAAATCAATCCAATGGGTCTTGAGTGGAATGACATTCCCCCCTATTTTCCCCTCTGTCAGGAAAGTGCTTCAAGATTTTGCTGTTTCCTTTCCTGATGCCTTAAATCCATGAACCAAACATGGTCCTAGTGTATAGATCATCTCTGCAAAATTTCAGCCAAATTGGTGATCGTTAAGGCATTCAAAACTGCAATTTACAACAATGAATACGAACGGTTACGGTTCAACAGGTTTGGAACCGTTCGTATTCATTGTTGTAAATCGCCGTTTTGAATGCCTTAACAATCACCAATTTGGCTGAAATTTTGCAAAGATGATCTATACATTAAGATATAAAAACTGAACGGTTAAGATGTAAAAATATTATCGAAAGTGGGCAAAAAATGAGAAATCCGTACGTTTTGTTCATGTGCGGATCCGCACCTGAGCAAAGTCCTATATATATATATATATATATTAGATTACATCCGCACATGAGTAAAGTCCTCTATATATATATATATTAGATTACATAGTTTAACATTTTAATTAAGGAAGGGCAATATGAGTAGTTCAAAGGAATTTGGTTTTTTTACCCATATGGCAGTATATTCTGATTGTTTTATACTACCCATATCGTTGAAAGTAAGCCTTGATTTTTTTAATGTAACCTGTAAAAAGTATTCAAATCACTTTCTGTAGGTAACCATTAGCCTCTGATTGACACTGTTTGAAGGAAGGAAAAAAAGAAATAAAGGGCAAAAAGAATTCGGCATGTTCCTTGTAAATCCCTTTCTTAACAAGTATCGAAAAGTACTTAATCAAGTGATTAGGTGCAGTTAGGGGTCGTCAACGGGCTGGGTCGGGCCGGGCCCGGCCCATTCATTGCGGGCTTGGGCCGGGCAGGGCCTTGCTAAATTTTTTAATAATGACGGGTCGGGCCGGGCTTTATTAAAAATCGAAGTATCCAAGCCCGTCCATATAAAGCGGGCCTTGTGGACTTTTTCGGGCCGGGCCTTGCGGGCTTTATTTATAAATAAATATTTAAAGACACAAATATTTTTTTTTTTTAATCAAGCTTTGGAAATTCATTGGATAATGATCAAATACAACCAAAGATAATAGATCTATATTGTACCAAAAAATTCTATATTTATATATAGATACTAATTTATTGATAATTAAATTTTTAAAGATACTAATTTTTTATAAATTTATATTTATACATCATACACTCCAAAAAGCAACATATAGCAATTCAAAGAAAATGAGAAAACCAACCGTTGGATGTGATTATTACAATAAATTATACGTGTGGTTAAAAATTTAGTCAATTTCACCGTAGTTTCGAACCCGATCGGATTAGTCAACCGTAGTCACTTGCATGTTTTCTTGGTTGACTGATGGCGTGATGACCGCAAAAATTGCATATTTTTTTACATCACGTTTGTAAATATTTCATCGACGGATGTGAGTGGACATAACATAAAAATTTCAATTTTAATTACAAATACATTGACCAATACCAATTTGCTTCTTAAAGTTGTATGACTTGTACATTGCTTTAAATTGTTGAGGTTCATTTTAAAGCAAACATGAAGTGGAAAATGAATTTGAAAAAACCAACCGTTTGATGGAGAGACTGTAATATTTTATGGTGGTTGTAAAAAATCCAGCCAATTTGGTTTTCGTTTCGAATTCGATCAACTAGGTCAAACCTAGTTATTCTTATAAACCTATATTTATATATCACACACTCCAAAGAGCAACCTCTATCAATTCAAAGAAAATGGGAAAACCGACCGTTGGATGTGATTATTATAATAAATTATAAGTGTGGTTAAAAATTTAGGCAATTTCACCATAGTTTTGAACCCGATCAGATTGATCAACTGTAGTTACTTGCATGTTTTCTTGGTTGGCCGATGGTGTGATGACCGCAAAAGTTGCTTATTTTTTTACATCACGTTTGTAAATATTTCATCGATGGATGTGCGTAGATATAAGATTCAAATTTCAATTTTAATTACAAATACATTGACCTATACCAATTTACCTCTTAAAGTTGTATGACTTATACATTACATTTAAATTGTTGAGATTCATTCTAAAACAACCATGAAGTGGAAAATGAATTTGGAAAAACCAACCGTTTGATAGAGAGAATGTAATATTTTATGGTGGTTGTAAAAAATAAAGCCAATTTGGTTCTCGTTTCGAATTCGATCAACTAGGTCAAACCTAATTACTCTTATAAACCTATATTTATATCACACACTCCAAATAGCAACCTCTATCAATTCAAAGAAAATGGGAAAACCGACCGTTGGATGTGATTATTACAATAAATTATGAGTGTGGTTAAAAATTTAGTCAATTTCACCATAGTTTCAAACCCGATCGGATTGGTCAACCGTAGTCGCTTGTATGCTTTCTTGATTGACCGGTGGCGTGATGACCGCAAAACTTGCTTATTTTTTTACATCACGTTTGTAAATATTTCATCGATGGATGTGAGTGGATATAAGATAAAAATTTCAATTTTAATTACAAATACAATGACCTATACCAATTTGTCTATTAAAGTTGTATGACTTACACATTACATTTAAATTGTTGAGGTTCATTCTAAAACAACCATGAAGTGGAACATGAATTTGGAAAAACTAACCGTTTGATAGAGAGATTATAATATTTTATGGTGGTTTTAAAAAATAAGGCTAATTTGGTTCTCGTTTCGAATTCGATCAACTAGGTCAAACCTAGTTACTCTTATAAACCTATATTTATATATCACACACTCCAAAGAGCAACCTCTATCAATTCAAAGAAAATGGGAAAACCGATCATTGGATGTGATTACTATAATAAATTATGAGTGTGGTAAAAAATTTAGCCAATTTCAACATATTTTCGAATCCGATCGAATTGGTCAACCGTCTTAACTTGTATGTTTTCTTGGTTGACCGATAACTTGACGAACGCAAAACATGCTTATTTTTTCACATCATATCTGTAAATATCCTATCGATGGATGTACGTGTACATAAGATAAAAATTTCAATTTTATTACAAAGACGTTGGCCTATATCAATTTGTCACCTAAAGTTATATGACTTGTACATTGCATTTAAATTATTGATGTCTATTCTAAAGCAACCATGAAGTGGATGATGAATTTGGAGAAACCAACCGCTCGATGGAGAGATTGTAATGTTTTATAGTGGCTGTAAAAAATCTAACCAATTTAGTTCTCGTTTCGAATTCGATCAACTAGGTCAAACTTAGTTACTATTATAAACCTATATTTATATATCATACACTCCAAAGAGCAACCACTATAAATTCAAATAAAATGAAAAAACCGACCGTTGGATGTGATTATTACAACAAATTATGAGCGTGGTAAAAAAATTAGCTAATTTCATCATATTTTCAAATCCGATCGAATTGATCAACCGTTGTCACTTGTTTTTTAGAATATATATGCACATATTTTTTATAAAAATATGAGAATTTCCACACACACACACACACACACATATATATATAAATATAAACACACACACACACACAGTGCACACACATATCTATCTCTATATATATATATATATATAAAAGCACACACACACATATCTATTATATATATATATATGTGTGTGTGTGTGTGTGTGTATATATATATAAACATACATATATATATATATATATCTATATATATTTATATTCACAAACACACACATATATAATATATATATAAAATAGTTTACGGGCTTTTACGGGCCGGGCTTAGACGGGCTTTTACTGACCGGGTTTAGCGGGCTTTTGACGGGCCGAGCCGGGTTTTTCCGGGTTTTTTAGCGGGCCTCCATCGGCCCACTTGATCTGCAGGCTTTTTGATGAGGCCTAGGTGCAGTCGCGACCTCGTCCATTGTTTGCTTGAAATCTCCCGTTCTGTCTTGTGAAACAATAGTATTTTTTTTTAATTAGTTCATAGTTAAATTTTCGCTAGTTTTGATGCAAGATTAGCCAAAGCTAAGTCACTCTTCATTTATTCTGAACATTTCAATTTCAAAAAGATCATAAAAATTATTGAGCCATCAGCCATGCACAAGTAATTATCTGTAATTTTAACTGAAATGAACTTGAAAATAACTAGTAAATTGACCTTGAGTGTATCCCTAATTAATCGAGGAAATAGTTCAATTCGGGACTCCAGCAGTTTCGCCAAGGAAATTTGCACAATGTTGAATAGTAAAGATTAATATGAATCATCATCATCACTATGGATGTGGGACATTGTAGATGTTACATTTTGTACAAGTTCCATAGTTGAACCCAATGACTCTTTGAATAAAGCCAATAAAACTTTTGTGAAGCGGGAGAAGCCAATAATATAACCAGGTCTAGCATGGATTCATAGAACCTACATTCTCCAATGGACTCGTGAGTACTTAAATGATGAGAGGAGAAAAGTTGGGGAGCATTTCAGTACTTCAATGGACTCCCTTTGTATGCATACATAAGGGCAATTTCAGCCCATGATGTCAAAAGCTATTTCCATTTCAAAATTTGACATCTTTAAGTGTATTAATATTTAAGGAAAATCTTACAAACAGTACTTGAAAATTTTCGACTATTAATAACTTTCGTACCTCAAGTTCAAAAAATATCATATTGGTACTTGGACTTTTAACCCGGGCTCAATATCGGTACCTGAGAACAATAAAATCGTTAACGGAATTAACTTTTCAAGGGTAGCATCGTCATTTTATTGTTCATCTTCTCCAGAAAATCTCACAAATAGTACCTGAACTTTTTCGGCCACTAATAACTTTCGTACCTCAAGTTCAAAAAATATCAAATTGGTACTTGGACTTTTAATCCCGACCCAATATTGGTACCTGAGAACGGTAAAATCGTTAACGGGGTTAACCTTTAACTTGCCCAGCAAACTTTTTCAGATTTTGCATATTCAACCATTAAACCTATATCTAGGAGCTATATGTATTTTAATAATTTTAGACAATCATTTAACTACAATATGAATTTATCTATCATTTAACCACGTGCACATAAATATTTTATATAATATATCGTCATTAATTGAAATTTAAAATATTTTTTTATTCTTATTTATTTTCGGAATTCATATATATTCGTGCCACGTGCCAACGAGCAAAAAATATTTTTATGATTTTTCAAAAAAAATTCTTTTACTTTTTCATGATATATTATATCATTTAAAAATCTGTTACTTTATTATTACTCATTAGTCGTTGAATTTAACTCATCACATTTTTCTGGCAATTAGATTAGAAGTTAAATAATTATATACTTACTTTTTTGCTTTTTGTGCCAATTAATCTGGCCCTTCCATTTTGAATCGAAACAAATCTCACTGTCACGCCCCGAATTTTAGAATAACAATTCAAAATCCGAAACATGAATATACTACAACACAAAATAATCATCCTGAAAATTTTTCTTTTCTCAACATACTCACCACACAAAATAGAATCAAACCGAATTTAGTCTCGGTTAATTATTACAACTCAAATCCAAATGTAATGTAAAGCTCTAAATGAGCATACACACACAACACGACTAAATAAATAACATGACTGCTGTAACACCTAAGCAGCCCGGTCACCTCCCTGGTTATCCTGACCTGCAGGAATATCCGCTACACCATTGAATAGTGTACCGGGATTGCAACAACACAACACCCGGTAAGCTTATGAAAGCTTGTATGAGTAAAAGAATGAACTGTTGCTTAATTTAATCTCATTTATTTCCACACACAGCAACACTCAATTATTTCCACATATGCAAATAATAACAATCTCAATCAAACACCAATTCAATATATCAAGACAACCCAACTCACAACTTTCCCCACAACTCTCATCATCGTATTTATAAAAATACGGTATTTGACAGACTAGAGCTCTAACTGAATCGTAGCCCGTCACCTGGCCTAGGTTATGGCATCCGACATATTTATCAATTATTGTATTTCATCAATATGTATACCTATATACATATTTAGAACGTCCAATAATTCCACATACTCAACCAATCGTATCCCATCATCCACACTAGGATTAGAGCGTCCGATTACCCACACCAGTCATTACATCGACCCTAAACCCATAAATGAACACAACATATAATTTCACATACTGAAATCAACCCAACCAAGATACATCATATTATTATGGAATTACACAATCGAAATAAAATCAACTCATCAATTCCACTCAATCATATCATCAATCAAATAATCCACTCATTAATATATATTTTCCACGTAAATATATATATACGTAATCATCCACTCAGGAATGATCACTAATACCATCTATAGTTCACACAAGAAAATTATGAAATTCATTTGTATAGTTAAAATTCATTTTACTTACCTATGGACCGTGGTGATTCAAGTCCATGAAATTTTAAAACAAATATTTAATCCGCAAATATTTTTCACACAATTACCAAAAATAAATAAATTAAAATGCTCGGTTCGTAATATGAACCACGTGAGTTTACTCACCTCGAAACTCCCGCTGCGTCTTCAATATAATTATAAATTATAATTTATAATTAACGCCGAATAGCCCACGCAATTAAAATCCGTCAATCACCTAATCAAATGTGATTCGAATTTAGCCAACAAATTCAACTCATAATTTAACCATTAATTAACGGTCAGATTCTAATTTACATTAAAATCCGACGAGCGGTTTCTCACGAATCGCTCCCCTAATTACCGTTTTTCACATATACGAAGATCCAACGGTCGGATCTTCACCCATGACCACACAAAGCCTCTGGGACAGTCATATGATCATCATAACAAATTTACGAGTTCATCCAACGGTCATAATTTCACAGATCAAAAATCTAACGACCGAAATCGATCGAAATCACAAAATTCATAACTAATTCATACGATATCCGAAAAATGCGTATAATACGCCAAAATGATCGTATCGAAACAGAGAATCATAAAATGGACAGAAACCAATTTTTAGACCTCCGGAGGTGGCCGGAAATGTCCGCCGGAGTTAGGGACAGAGCCGCCACCGACCACCACCAATGGTGTCGGGGCCAAGCTTGTCCCCTTCGTTTCATCATTCTGAGCAACTTTTATAACTAGCACAAGACCTAAAAATGATCGGAAGGCATCGAAATTACCGATTTACAGTCGGCGGCCGGAAAAAATGCAGAAACCGGTGAGCTTGAAAACCGACGTGAAAACTACAACCTCAGGCCCCGATCCCTTCTGGAAACTTGTTCAGAACTTCCTTGCGAACTCAACAAGCTTGGAATCACAAGAAACGATCGTGTATAGCTTGAGATATCTTGATCGAAAGTTTCGGTATTTCGATCCGTTCGGGTCGAGCTCCGACGAACGTGAAAACGTTCGACCCAGTTCCGGTCCTTCTTGGTGCTTGTAGAGGAAGTTGAGGCGAGCTCAATGAGACAAGAATCAAGTGAAATGATGGAGTGTAGCTCGAGATATCGAGATCGAACCGAAAATGGATGTTTTCGGTTCGGGCTTCGCCGCCGCCGCCACAGGCTGCGCCGCCATGTGAGACTGCCTCCGGGAGCTAGAGCAGCTCGAGACGAACGCCTGGGACTTGGTTTGAGGTCGAGAGGTGGTCTGTGGAGGGAGAACAATTAAGGAGAAAAATTTCTCCCCTTTCGGCCGAGAGAACTGTGAGAGAGAGAGAGAACAGTTTTTTTTTTTTTTTTTGTTCAGAAACAGAAGGAAGAAGAAGAAGAAGAGAGGAGCCGGTAGGAAAAAAATTAGGGTTTGCAAAATTTTTTCTATATATACAAGTTTCGGAAAACTTCGAAATTCGATAACTAATTCAAAAAAAATCCGATCTTCGTGTTCCGCACGTGCACGGACTCGTATCGACGAGCTCTACAACTTTCATGAAGGAAGTTTCTCCAAATTTCGTACGTAGAAAAAGTCGATTTCTCAAACCGAGTATTTTCGAGTTTTTCGTTAAAATAAACGTTTCGAAACTTCGATAATTGTAAAAATGAATGATTATCGAACATAAATCGTGAAATCGTATAATAATCATTCGATACAATCACTCGGATTTAAAATGGAAATTGCGGGTATTACACTCACCCACACATTTTTCGACTTATGGAAGCCCACAACGACTTCTGTGCATGCGGGGCCCATATGTCGGTCACGTTCAGAGAGCGTCTTCAGCACGTTTCTTTCTTACGGGTCATTAATTTATCTTCAAGCGCGAATGCGGAAGATGTTCTCCCTCAATCGCGTTTGTGCTAGCGTCTGTAAATTTTTGGTGGACACTAGGGTTCATGTCGCACCCCACTGAAACCATTTTGACGCCTTTCTTTTTTGATTAAAAATATATGATTTTTTTTTGTTGAGAATAAAAAGAAAATATATGAGTTAATATTTTGGAAAAGAATAAAAATTAAAAATAGTTTTGTTTTGTAATTTTTTGTCGAAGTAGGTAGTCGGTGAGCTATGAGTTATTGATAAGTTATAAACTTATAATTTCAATATTGTAAATGTTATACGTTCAATTCTCACATAAAAGATGGACCAAAAGTAAAAAAAAAAAAAAAAAAAAAAATTATGATGAAGTGATGAAACCCGAGAAGGGTTTAAGGAAAATCAAAACTTCTGCCTAACCCGTTCTCTGTTTTTTGGGATTGCTTGCTTCTGGCCAGGCAAGGTAGTGCTTCTTCCTCTTCCTCTGCGTTTTTGTGTAATCGACTATTGCTTTGGTTCTGGTTTGGTCAAATAACTAATTCTGTGTTTGCTCGATTTCTAGCTCTCCAGTAAATTTTGTTGCTGCTTCTCGCGAAGTAGGATCCATCTATGCAATTTGATGAATTTGAGAGATAGATTTTTCTTTTCTTTTTTCTTTTTTATTTTTTTCTTCTGGTTGCTTGTGATTTTGCAACATTTGTTCTTAGTTTTTGGGGTTGTTCTTCGGGTTGGAAAGTATGATAATTAAAGGTTGAATTTTTCCCTCCTTCCTTTTTAGTTTTTGTTGGGTTTGGAGTTTTTAGTGGATGAGATTTTTTGCAAGAGATTGGATTTTAAGTGATACCACGATATGGCTTTGAAAATTTCATTTTAATAGAATGAAAGTTCAAGATTTTGGTATATACTGTTTACTGATAGTCTCTTAGTTTTCTTTTTGAACTTTCTTATTGAATTAAAATATTCTGGATTGATGAAGGTAGAGAGGGAAGTGTCCAAACATTGAAGGTGTCCTTACATATGCATAATTGCTCTTTACATTCAAATTTAGTTGTTTACTTTCTGCCGTTATGTACTTATGTGTAAATGATTCTTTTTGGCTGTACATTCAGATGCCTTTCTGTTTTTACCAGTTACAAATTGAACAATCTGTTTTCCCCTTTTATGTGGTCATGTAGGCTTCACATTTGACTGATTTCTTAGACAACAAGAGAATGGCATTGTTTGGAAAATTTAGCATAATATTCTGCAATCTACATTGATTCAGATACACAGCTTTTATTTAAGTTGATACCTTGGTTTCTAAGTGGTTGCTAGAGAGAGTTGATTGGCAATAAGGAAATCTGATATGGCTGAATTTATGTAAGCTTCTACAGACATGGTTGGATAGAAGACGTAAAAGACTCTCAAGTACTTCTCATGGTTGATTAAGTGTTCTGTTCCTTATAGAGTCTAACAACTTTATACCATGGAAAAGCTAGGATGTACCATTATCTGTGATTCTCAGGAGGGTTTGCTTTGTTGGTTCTGTAGTTATTACTTCTTAGTTAGGTTGCAAGGAATGCCCAAGTTCTCATGCCTTTGCCTTTCCTTTTAGTTAGGTTCTGTTCTTTGGGGCAGCCTTTGAAGTTATTATTCTTTAACTAAATATCTGTGCCTTTTTAGATCGTGAAAGTTGAAACCATCATGGTCTTCAGTTATTGGCCATAGCTTGCTATATTGATCAAAGTTTTCCTTCATTTCATTCAAATCCTCCTTTTGTTCATTCAATCCTGGAATGCATTATTGAACCATTCAATTCAAACCAAAGCCTTAAACAATAAACACATTCGAAAAACTACCAAAAATGTATGATTGTAGCTTCAATCTAAGTTTTCTTTGTTTTTCACTTTTCAGTTCTGCACCTGTGTTACAACAAGTTGACTGGTGGCATACCTACAGAACTATGACATCTTAAGAGCGTAACTTTCCTTGCATTGCAATCTGATTAACGGGAGCGATTCCTGCAAATTTAGGAGAGCTGGAGACATTAACAAGGTTGGATTTGAGCTTTAATAGGTTTTTGGTGCTATTCCTGCAAGGTTAGCTGATGCCCCTATGCTACAAGTCCTTGACATCCGCAACAATATTCTCTCTGGTAATTGTTTATGTGTGAGATCCAAGCAACATTCTGTTAATGGAATTTTACTTATGTTTAAAATCAGTTGCAATATTCCATTATTCTAATTTTTTTTCTTTTCAGTATTAAATTCTAATTCCTTATGTGAGATCCAAGCAACATTCTGTTAATGGGTATTTTACCTATGTTTAAAATCAGTAGCAGTATTCTTAATGTTCCATTATTGTTGGCTGGAGCTCTGTAGATGTGGGGGTTTGGATCTTCTTCCTTTGTTCTTTGACATACATATTTCAGAAATATTCTTTATTGATCCTTGAGTGTGTCTCTGATTACTCATTAGTCATTACTAATTTATGTCGTGGACAATTTTAAGTTGAGAACTATAGGACTATTGATATGTAATATGTGGAGGGAAAACGTTGCACACTGGTAAGGTTTTCTCCATTATGCTGGAAATTTTGCCGTTTCAAAATCAGCAATAGCAAGCATCAATAAGGATATGTATTCTCAGTCAGTGTATTGCAGTGAAGTACTATTTTTTAATTTTTTTATATTGTAATCCATTTGTTATATACTACAAAGTTCAAATCCTGGTCCGTACCTTCTGTTGAGGGCAAGTTAGAAACATTACTATATTTTCTACCACTTTCAAATCCAAGATGTATGATATGTAAAATTGCTTTTTTAGTTGCTAATCTAGAACCAGTATCATTGCTTTAGTCATGTTTTATTGCTATATATTCTATCACTTTCAAAATTAGAGAAAGGAGAGAGGGGGGGTGGGGGTGGGCGGGGAGCTACGTATTATGTTTCTAAGCTTCATTTCTTATGCACACTATTTGTGATGTATGCTGATTCTTATAGCTATTTAGTTGCCAGCATAATGGTTCTGTTCTCTATATTTGTAGGACAGACACAAGATCAGTATTGGCGATTGTGCTCTTTTCAAACCTCCCCAGAGTTCCCCATAATTCAGGTTATTGAAAATTCAACCGTAATCCTTGTTTGCTTAATTAATACTGATGCATATATTAATTTTTTATCCCAAATTCAAGGTAAGGCCTTGTATTGCCTTCGCCCGTAGCATCAACTCTTGTTCTGCAATCAACTAAACAGGCCCACTATCAAAAAATCATCTCCAACAGCAATGGGGAACCCAGATACATGGCGTTGCCAGAATTGTGGCAATGTGGGGCTGGAAGATGGCGATGATGGCTTCTTCTATTGCACCCAGTGCAACTCACAAGCCGAGGACTTCATGGACACCGGCGTGGCGGATGAGGACTTTCTCGACCAAACTGGCAACCCATTTGGAGGCCTCTACTCTGCTCGTCACACCCGTCGCATTAACAGCTCTGTTGTCAAACCAGAGCCCCTCTCCGAACCCTTAGACGACTTCTCACCTCATTATCAGCTGTTTAGTCAAAGCCAAGCCAAGACAGAAGATCAGGATCCCATAGGGCTCGAGGATTTTGCATTCGATGGGAGAAAGAATGAGGACTATTACGGATGGATTAGGCTTAGGTATGTGATGGGACTGCAACGGATGATTGAGCTCCAATGTGAGGCTTTGGTCACAGAGTTAAAGGTAAATCCCTTGATATGTGGTTTGGCTGGGACCATTTGGCTCCGCTTCTTAGCTGGGACTCAGGTTTTCAATGATGATTGTGCTGACCAGATCTTTGACTTCAATGAGTCTGAGATCCTGCAACAAGGTTTTCTTCAAGAACTAAGCTATTTATGTTACTTGACTTCATTTTTCTTGTTTTGGAGATTGATTCTTTAAGCAATACTCGGTTCACTTAAACAAGAGCTTAATTGTTATGCCCAAATATGAATTCTATCAGTTGATTCTGATTTGGCCAGGAAAACAATCAGTTAATTCTCATTTCATAGCTCAATGTCAGTGCTAGTTTAATAAGAGTTCTTAGTCTGCTTTAGTTTTTTGTTTAAACCTAGATAATGGTAGATCTCATTCATGCTTGAGGCAGAGTTCCCTTTGTATAGTTACTGTCATAGTTTTATGATTATTGACTTTTTATTTCAGGAGATCCACCTAAAAAATTGAAGACGCCTTCTAAAAGCCATGCACAACATCATGCAAAGTATGATCCTCAAGCAGTGAAGGCGTGGTTTAGGTCCTTGAAGAAGATTATACCATTATCTTATACTTTAGCTGTTTCTTTTCTGGCTTGTCATCTTGCCAGGGAAGCAGTACTGCCAACCGACATGGTAAAATGGTCCCTAGAGGGAAAGCTCCCATATTTTTCTGCTTTTCTTGAAATTGAAAATGATCTGAGACAGTTTGGACAGCCTTCACGTGCCTGCCCAATAAGTTCAAGCTCGATGTTTAGGCCTTCTGAATCAGTTCCAGTGCAGAAGCTAGAATCACTAGCAGCATCTGTTGCTGGGTCCATAGGCTTGGACTTACCTCCAGTCAATTTCTATGCTATAGCTTCCCACTTTTTAAATAAGTTATCCCTTCCAGTCGAAAAGATTCTCCCTCATGCGTGCCACATATATGAGTGGTCAATGCCTCCAGATTTATGGTTATCTACAAATGAGTTGAGGCTTCCTACTCGTGTTTGTGTGATGTCAATACTGATTGTAGCTGTGAGAATTCTTTATAATATTCATGGTTTTGGAGAATGGGAAAGAAGTTTGTCCGGTCATCATGCTTCATCTTCCACATCTAATAATGGTGGAGATGAGGACCCCAGATCCAGTTGCAAAATGAAGGATGATGCTGATAAGGATTCAGACACTCTGCTTCACAGTAAAGATGATTCGGATACAAACTTTGTTAGAAACTTCTCGTGTGCACATAACTCTAAGTTGGATACTGCAGAACTTTTGGCCAACCTTGAAGCAAGATATAATGAAATTGCTGATGATTATGGTAAATATGTTGGAGTGGTTTATTGTTGAAAATGATGATGCAATTTGTGGCGGATTTTCGTGATGTTTTATATATCAATAGTGCACATACTTTCTATCTTTCCCTACTTAATCAGGAAGATCTAAATTCACTTGTCTTGACAGAATATTGCAAGGACTTGCCTTCATATCTCCAGTTCTGCAAGGATAGAGTCTTTGCTAGATCAGAACCATCGCGTAAGGATGCCAAGGAAGAAAAGCTAATTGAATCTTTATGGAACTTCTATCAAAGTGGAAAGGTAATATGTAGCTTGCTTGGAGTTGTGATATTTTCTTATCGAAACATAGGCTGGTACATTAGATAAATTTTTGGTTTAGTCAGCTTAAAATAATTCTTTATGCATGCTTTTAATTTACATTCTGTTAAAATTTCTTTATAAAAGAGCTTCAGTACCATATAATTAGCAGTAAAACGGAATAAATGTTTGTTCAACACAATTAACAAGGCTGAATTTCCAAAGATGCTGCACACTTGCAACTAGCTTTGATAGTGTCGCCCATCTGGAAGAGATATATAATTTCCTTTGGCAAACTAAATGGAAAGTTTTCCTTCGTTTGTAATTTTGAAGGGAAACTGAAGATGGTGAGGGGGGTCAGATATTCTTTTCTTCAATATTAACAACATATGATATTACGCGGGTGCGTGCGTGCGTGCGTGGTAGAACTGATGGCCGTGTGTGTGTGCGCGCTTAGTAGCAGTACAGCATATTAATATCATTTTATAACACATTTTGTTGGTTTCAGGATTCTGATTCAGCAGTGGAACAAGGATTGCATTGTGGTAGAACTGATGACCAGAAAAGACCAAGGTATAATGAAGAATGCACTAGTAGTAGTCCTTCAAGAGAAAAGAAGCTTAGGAGGCCATCCTCCGATAAAGAAACTTCTCTCGCAGATGACCATAAGGGGAGCCAAAATGGAGCTCATTTTGGTGATAGCTCACAGAATCAGAACTCAGAAGTGAATGACCAAGAGTTAGCTGAGACTTTCAAAGATGAAGCCATTAATCGAATGAAATTAGACATGGAGGAGAAGAGGTTCTGTTATATTCCACCGAGGGTGAACCTCAAAAGATTTGATTACCTTCACTATGTGAGGAAGCAGGATGAAGGTGCCTACACTTACGTTGCACATGCTGACTACTACATACTGCTTCGTGCTTGCTCTAGAGTTGCCCAAGTCGAAACTCGGTGTATGCACATTGGGGTGTTGAGCTTTGAGAGGAGACTGGCTTGGTTGGAGAAGAGAATCGACCACTGCTTGCACTTGACCCCTCCTATTGTATCATGTGATTATTGTACTGACATGGTTCCTGAGAACACTACTGATGCAGAAACTATTGTTGAGGAATCGATTGGACTTTCAAATTTGAATATATGAGTTTATTTATTTTTTCCTTCTTTTTGCAAGGCTATCAGGCATATTTTGAACATTAGCAACTTTAAACGTTAGAAAGGCTTGTGAAATGCAATATGGTTCAATGAGATGACACTATGGTTTACCTGTACCTGGCATGTTTTGTTATAAAAATTAGGAAATTGAAATGTAAAATTCAATCTCACGTCGTATTATTATATTATATGACTGCTTTTATCTGATATTCTATATATCTGTCAATGCATGAACCAGGCATCGCGTAAGGACTAAATCTAATTAGTCAGCTGCTCCCTATCCACAATGTCTTTAAGGAGTTTTCTTTAGAAAAGAAACAAACTCGATCTGTTGAGACACTCTTTTCTTTCTCGCATATTGTGTTCATGATAGGATGCCTGATGACAATATTGTATGAAGAAGACAACTCGAAGCGAGTTAAACCGTGAGCAACACCACTACGGCGAACATCATGAAACAAAGAACCAGGAAGATGCATAAGGGTATCTGATATGTCCTTGTGCACATGTACAAAATGGGATGTATGTGCAGCGACCAAGCGAAGAGCTTGAACCAAAAACATAAAATTAGTCTAAAAAGTAAATGATGTAAAATCTTTTGCCTCAAGCAACTTGCCGAGTTACACGAACTGTAAGAGCTTCCATATATTTCAGTCTCATAACACAGGAACATTTGGAAGATCGATAAGAAAAAAAAATGCTCCGACAGTTCTAACTACGCCGAAGAGCAATATAGCGCTACTGCTTACAACTAGACAAAACCCTAGGAATATAATTACCAATTGTTATTGTCAGTTATGTACAGTTATTATGTAGATAATGTCATCTAAAAATTGTGTAGACAATTTTAGTGGTCCGGGTATTTACTTGGAGCAACTTTAAACTTAACTCTTTCAGAGTCTTTGCTTTCCACCTCACTACGTTTGGTGCCTTAATAAGTCGCAAAAATCGAAGTCTCCTCTATTTTCGCAACATGATGATGTTTTGGTGCTTCAGATTGCTGCTCATTCAGGCTCTTTTGCGATTCTCTCATGGACAGATTTGTAAGAAAGGTAATTGTTGGATCCAAGCCTAGTAGGGTGGTAACGTTGTAGTGAATCTTGGACTTTAAGTATATATACAAATCTTTTTCTCGATTTTTAAAAATTTTTGAAACCTGAATTTTACACTCCTAGATTTATTTTGAAAACAAATTGATCCCATATTACCCGTATAATGCTAGACTTGACTTTCTTACATTAGAGGTTAGAAAATTTATGGTCCTTCAGTAATCAACTGTCAAAGACTTGAAAAAAATCAAGAAGAAATAAGAAGCAACTTACTCAAGTGAAGCTTCTATGCCCTCTATCCTCTCCGACCATGTTCCAAGAACTAAGCCACCCGATCATAACCATGTATCCCGTTTTTGGATTGCTTGGGTCATTAAATGGAATTCAATGTTTGTTTGTTATACTTTTACACCTAATCCTTTGGTTATTACCTAAATTAGTGGTTAGGGTCGTCAGTTGTACAGAGGTTTTTCCCGGTTTTCTTCCACCTTCTTCTTCTGTGTTCTATATCTGCCCTGTAATTGTATTATGTGCCGTTTTCTTATCGATTTCCACGTACTATCTACTTTTTCCTGCTCTATATTTATGAGGATTCCTTCCGTCTGGGTATACGTTTGGTTTTGCAGCAGACTTTTTATTTGCCATATACGATGGATACTTGACATGTATGTACCTTTTCTTGTTTTAAGTGTCCTCGTACTCTCTCGGATAGAGTCAATAGAGTTGAGGCAGTTTTTCTCAGGCAAATCACATGGTAATGTTGATTGGAATGAAGTGTTTTTGCCTAAATTCAAGGGTGGGAGTCAGATTATTTGAACATTTTAATAAAGCTGCTCTAGTCAAATTGGGTTGGAAAATTCTTACTCAACCTCATAATTGGTGGATTTAGTTAGTCACAGGAAAATACTTGAAGCATGGTCATTTGTTTACAATTCAAAAAAAAAACTTTGAATTCTTTGGCTTGGAGAGATATTCTTGTTGCTATGGGATTTACTGTTGCAGGGCATTAGATGGATTGTGGGGGATGGACACAATATATTAATTTGGTCTTTTAATTGGGTTTTTCCTTTTCCATTTTTTTCTCTTGTTGTCGAAACACCAGCGATCTTATTTAGACTGGAATAGTTGCACACTTTATCACCAATAGTAATTGAGACATTCCTGCTCTTCAGAGTATTTTACCTCAAGATATTGTTCAACAGATTATAGCAATCCCTATCCCAGTTAATCATACACCGGATTCTCTTGTTTGGGGACCTTTGTCATCTGGGAAATTTTCCATAAAGTATGCTTCTTGGCTTCAAACTCAGCATGTTCTGAACCATTCCAAATCTTTTCTTCTATCAAAAATGTGGAAGCTAAATATAGCCCCTAAGGTGAAATTTTTTTCTAGGACTTTACTCAGAAATGCACTTAAAACTCACGATAAAATTTATGCTTATAACCATAATATTTCCCCACTTTGTCCCTTTTGCTCTACAACTTCATAATCCATTGAACATCTTTTTATGCGTTGTCCTTTTGCTATTCAAGTTTGGTCTTCCGCTCCTACTCCTAACCCTTTGTCTTGGAATCGATCTTTCTTGGACTGGATTGATCATATTAGTTCTTCTTACTCGACTGATAAACGTGCTTCCATTTTCTATACTGCATGGGCGATTTGGCATGGCAGAAATAAGTTAATCTTTTAGAATCTCCACTTATCTCTTGCTTCGTGTGCTTTTCAAGCTTATTTACTCAGTTCTCACTATTTGAAGGCTAATCCCCGGTTAACTCATCCAAAGATTTCCAAATTCTATCATATCAAGTGGCAGCCTTCTAATACTAATCAGGTTATATTAAACTTTGACGGCTCTGTGAGAAATGGTTTCGCTACTATTGGATTTGTTATTCGCAATGAGGATGATAACCCTCTTTTTGCAGCAAATAGACAACTTGGGAATGCATCAGTTCTCGTTGCAGAGGCAACGACGTTACAAGATGGCCTTTATACTACTATTCTCCATAATCATTTGAATATTGTTGTCGAAGGCAACTCCAAATTATTGATGAACTGTATTCAAGGAAGATGCTAGACTCCTTGGAGAATGACAACATTACTCAGGGATATCAAGGTTTTCACTCTCTAGTTCAGTCAATAATCTTTCAGCATGTATATCGAGAGACTAATTTTGTAGCAGATCGTTTAGCTTCGGCTGCGCATACTTCTAATAATCCCTCTGTTTGGTTTTTCTACTTGCCCCTTTCGGTGTCCCCAGTGTTCCACTTGGATCAGCTGGGATGGGGTGTTCGTCGAGGTTTTGTCTTTTAGTTTCTGTTTGTTTTTTAGCCATAAAAAAAAATGTCAAAGACTTGGTTTTCTTAGTCTCACTCTCCTGTTTGTGTTTTTTTTTTTGGACTAAATTCTGTTTACTACCATGTATTTTCAAGGGTTAATCAGTTCAGTCCCTGCACTTCTAAATTAATCAGAAAAGTCCTTGCGCTCTCCAATTTCATCAAATCGATTCAATCCGTCACCACTCTTTCAATTTTCAGAGAAAATTTCCAAATGATCCATCTGCATTCACAACATTGACGCATCGGCGGGCTGCCTAGCGATGGGTAGTTTGAGAATTTTCCCTGTGAGAAGGTCCCACGTCAATATTTTAGCAGCGAAAATTGATGGAATAGTGACAGATTAGATCGATTTGATGAAATTAGAGTGCAAAGACTTTTCTGATTAAATAAAAAGTACAGAGACTGAACTGATGAACCCTCGAAAGTATAAGATAGTAAACAAAATTTAATCATTTTTTTTTCCTCCGGATAGAATTTTCAAAATCACATATATTTGACCTCTTAAATACTAAGTAGACCAAATTGAGCTGAGAGGGCGTGAGGACCACCGCCTCCATACGCGTTGCTGTCTCCATGTCCCCCCCAAATGATGAGAAAAAGGCAAAACTCCTCAGAAATAGGAACAGGTGATCACCGTTAATAGTTGAACCCGTTCCCGGTTAATCCGGTAGCCCAGTCATCATCATCCGCCGTCGCCACCCCCATCAGGCGGCGCCGTACACACTGCTTACCGCTTAATTACGGTAATAACAAACCACTAAATATCCACATAGCCGCCGCACTTCAATTAAATTAAATTAAAAATTGTTAAAATACCCGGAGAGAGAAAAAATAGAGAGCAGGAAATAAAAGTCATTACCGTAAGATACGCTTCAGAGAAATGAAATGAAATGAAATGAAGTGAGAAAACAATCTAGAGAGAGAAACTTGAACATGGACAGAGATAAATATTTATTTTAATTTTAGAGAGAGAAAGGCAGCGATTGGTGGAGAGAGAAAGTTTGATGTGTTTTTGCGTTTGTTGGGGGCTTTGAGATTGTCCCCGTTCCCGTTTTCTATTCCTCCAAAAAACCAGCTTATTCTTCTTCTTTCTTCTTCTTCATTTCTCCGGAGACCAAAAGAGAAAACCTAGATATTTTCTCGGCGGAGCTTTTGCTTTGAATTTGAATTTGACTAAATTGAATTTGACGGATTTGAATTTGAAGGAAAAGGCAGGAGGATATTTGCTAGGGTTTCCGATTGGAAGTATCCGGATTTGTGTGCCAGGTGAGATTGGGAATCGAAATGGTGATTAGGAATGCGAATTCGTTCCGATCTTGAAGCTAGAGCACCAATCAAGGTTTAGAGAAATGGATGTGGACTCCTCGATGGCGCCGGAGGCCGATCACGATCCGGCTGTGCAGAACCAGAGCACGGCAGCAGCAGCAGTGGAGGGAGAGCAGCTAGGAGAACAGCCTCAGTCGCCGGTTTCCCCGGCCGCGCAACAGCCTCAGTCGCCGGCGTCGCCGCAGTCGCAGCAGCAGACTCCGGTCGCCGGGCCGCGGCATGCCCCGACCTACACGGTGGTCAATGCAATTTTAGAGAAGAAGGAGGACGGGCCAGGCCCGAGGTGTGGCCATACGTTGACTGCGGTCGCCGCTGTTGGCGAGGAGGGCAGTCCTGGGTACATTGGCCCCAGGCTGATATTGTTCGGCGGTGCCACCGCCCTTGAGGGCAATTCTGCGGCTTCAGGGACTCCATCTTCAGCTGGAAGTGCCGGAATACGTATGTTGTTATCTCTTTCAATGACTTCCATATCTTTCTAGTAAGGATACACTGACTGGGAGCTGGCTAATAGGTTTTATTAATTCTCTAGTGGAGTAAGTGATTTATGGATGGATTGAAACTACTCTTGATTTCTATGTTTATGTTGTGATTCGAATGAACTGTGTGACAGATTCAAAGTTGTAGTTACTTGATGTTAAGGCTCTTTGATCACAAGACTTATTATATTTACTTGTTTGCTCTCACGTTATTGATGCGACAAAAACTATACTTTTTGCTTTTTTTTTTCCAATTCAGGAAACAAATCTGTACTTGCAATTTAACTACCACATCAGCTATTGGCAGTTTTTCAGCCTCTGGTGATTTAAAGCAGTTTTTTTTTTTTGCTAATCTGAATACCTTGCAAAGAATTTTAAACTGTATCATGGATTCACGCATCTAAGTGGTGGTGACCTGCTCTACTCCTGGTGATTTTAGTGGTTCAGTATTTTTGTTATAGTAACCAATGTGCATGTACTTCTTTACTGTTTTGGATGCTGAAGACCTCGCTCTTAGTTCTCTATAATTAAAGCATGATCAAGTGGGATGTATGTAGTGGCTCTTATTTTTGTAAATTTATGATGTTGAGATTCCCAATTTTTGTTCATGCTGTGTGAGAACTTTTGATGCTCAAATAGATGTCAGACTGCTTGTTTTTTTTTTTTACCCTTAAATGCGAATTTTATGACCTTCCATTGTTTACACACTGTTTTTACCATATATTGATTAGGTAGCATTAGGTGCCGGTTGTGATTAGGACATATAACCCTATCAAGTTGTTTACTTTTTCTGCTCTATTCTATGGTCCAAAACATGATTATTATCCCAATTCGTATATGATTTACTCATGCTTGTAATAAGAGCTCAAAAGAGGAAGGAATATTGTTTCTGGTGTTTAGCAGTTATTATTTCAGTCCCAAAAGTTTATGACCATTGTGATTTACTTGATTTCAGGACTAGCTGGTGCCACAGCTGATGTGCATTGTTATGACATCCTAACAAATAAATGGTCTAGGTAATCCTAAGAACTGATTATCTTTTCAGCCTGTGGCTATTTTTTTGTCCTTAGCATTCTTCCTGTTTAATTTGGTGCTCACAATGTTATTCTTTTCAGGATCACTCCCTTTGGAGAACCACCAACACCAAGGGCAGCCCATGTAGCAACTGCTGTAGGAACTATGGTTGTTATTCAGGTTAGCACAATGCGTTTGATCTCATTGGTTATGTTTCATTGGTCAGAGCTCTGTTAATATATTCTTAGAAACATAATTACATTCTGATTGGAATTATTGATATCAATACAGGGAGGAATTGGTCCTGCTGGTTTGTCTGCTGAAGATCTACATGTTCTTGACCTCACTCAGCAACGGCCTCGATGGCACAGGTTAAACTTTTGAATGATTTGCTTTCTCTTTTGTTAGAATTTATTGAATGATTTATTTATCGAAATGGAGCTAATTTTCCTATAGGGTTGTTGTTCAAGGCCCTGGACCAGGGCCACGCTACGGACATGTGATGGCATTGGTGGGGCAAAGATATCTCATGGCAATTGGTGGGAATGATGGTGAGTCCCTTCAGGGTCTATCTTTCAATCTTTTCGGTGTATATTTGAAGGAAAAGGTATTCATATGCTTAGATTCTCAATTGATATTTAAGACAAGGGAAATTGGTTTTGGGTTTCCAGGTAAACGGCCTTTAGCTGATGTTTGGGCGCTGGACACAGCTGCCAAGCCATATGAATGGCGTAAGTTGGAACCAGAGGGGGAGGGTCCACCACCATGCATGTAAGTCTCTCTCTCTCTCTCTCCGCCCCCCTTCCCTCTCTTCCCCCGTGTGTGGGTGTGCGTCTCCCCTCCCTGAATACATTTATAACCGTCAAATTCATATGTGATTTTCACACATATTAGTCTTTCTAAATGAATATTTATATGGTTTTGATATTGAATTCCTGCTTAAAGTCATTACCATTTTGTCGGTGCTTTATGTGCTCACAGACAATCATTTATCCAAAACATATTTCATTGGGGTGTTTGTGCATATGTTGTGAGCACCATGTTTTAAAACTGTTTGACATTTTGGCAAGAATGTGTTCCTTTTCTTGGTAGGATTAGAGGATAAAGTAATTTGGTGAAACCTTCAAGAAGGGAGTTGGGGGAGGGTGGGTAGTTAGGTTTCTTCTCAGAAGGCGTGGTTTATTACCTTCATAGACTTATCTCATAGTAAATCATTGATTAACCATGATCAGAATTGAAGTCATATGCCGGTCAATGCTTTTTTGAATTCCTGATAAATTCTGGCATTTGTAATTGATAAAGAGTTTGAGATAAATTTTATACTCTTGAAGTTATGCACTTTAACTTGCTAGCCTTGTTGCATAATTTGAAACTCAAGCTACTTTAAGAGTAACTATTACTTTACAACTTGAGATGATGCTGTAAAGAGAGGAATAGGAGACCTTAGACCATAGGCAGAAATATATTATAGGTGATATGTAAGGAGACTCTTCAACCTAAATTTGCCTTTTCTTATATAAAAGTAAGGAACCAGTGAAAGTACCGTACAACAAAGGAAGCATCTTATTGTATTAAATGTGATTTTAATTCTGTTGTAGATGTATGTTACGGTGTCGTAGAAATTTGAGAATGCTTTGTCCCATGTATAGTAATCTTCATCTTTATTTTAATAAACTATGTTTCTTGTAAAAAATATAAAGCAAGCTTCAGATATATGAGTATGGCTAATACATGTTATGGTTTCTATAATAGGAAATAATCGAATAGAAATGTGACATAATTTCAAATTTTTAGTAGGATGAAGGTTAGGATGTTTCATAAAAGCTACGTATCAAAGACTAACCGAAGCACTGAATGTGATATGTTAACCAATACATACATGTGTCCTGGAAAGTCATAAAGAGATCGAGGATCTGGTATGTAATTGGTAACATCGGCTAACTAAAAGTGGATTTTTGGGTGGGGGAGTTTAGTCTGCTTCACATTTTTTGTATTGCTGTCTTTGAAAATGCCTACTATCCTCTGCGTGGGATTAGTATTTTGTTTCATGATGAATAAAAGTAAAAAACATGTCCTTTCCCTTATGTTTGAAACCTGAACCGGAAGCATGGCCCTTTTCTCTTTTTTTAGTATTAGCAAGGACATTTTTGACCAGAAAAAAGTTGGCTTGAATACCTATGTCACGCTCAAGTTGATGTACAAATTAACTACAATATTGACAACTGTTAACAGATGCCTGTTAATCTCATTTCACAAGTATATGGTTCTAGTTGATATTTAGAACTGGAATTGTGAGAGAATTGATCTCGAGGGTTTCTTATTTATCTGGGTATGGTAAAATATTTTGTTCGTATAAAAGAAAATATTCCATCATCAAGTAATCTGTTAACTCACATGCATTATGACTTGTTACACACTGAAGATGCTGGCTTGAGTAACATGCTTGTATCTTTTTAAGATATTGTGTAGTCAACTAGCTCATTTACTCTTTTGTATATGACCAGGTATGCAACTGCAAGTGCAAGGTCGGATGGTCTTCTCCTCCTTTGTGGAGGGAGGGATGCAAACAGTGTGGTGAGTCAAATAGGTTTATTGTGTTATCTTAGTGGTTGATTTGGTCACACTTTACATATTGGTCACGGAAGTTTAGATGTGATAAAATTCTTTAGTTTTAACCAAAAGTAAAAAGTTAATAAAAAGTCTTAATCTGGTGTGTAGGAACAGATAGCATGGGTTTGAAATTTGTGAAATGTATAACATAGCCATTTGTTTCCCTTACGTAGGTCGTATTTTTAACTGTGGTTTTGTTTCCCCTTTGTTTTCCCATTTTATGAAGCAAGCAGTTTCTTCTATTAGTAACATCTCTGCACTGTGAATTAGGCTCAAACTGTTTCTTGTTTTTTTTCTTGCAGCCATTGGCAAGTGCATATGGCCTTGCCAAACATAGGGATGGCCGTTGGGAATGGGCAATTGCTCCTGGTGTCTCCCCTTCTCCCAGATATCAACATGCAGCAGTAGGTTTTGCATCCACTTATTGCATTTCCGCACCAAGTGTTTTCCTATTGAAACTTTCATTTCTAAAATAATTGCGTGCATATTATAATGCTAGGTTTTTGTTAATGCACGCTTGCATGTTTCCGGAGGGGCCCTTGGTGGTGGGCGCATGGTTGAAGATTCATCAAGTGTTGCAGGTACTTGATTATAGTTTTAACTTATCATAATTCTTTCAAAGTTAAAAGAGTGGTTGCAGGGGGTATAAATATTGGGAAAGTAACTAAGCTTCTATGAGAGACAGATACATGTAGCTTTCTTTAAGTTCTGCTGTTGTTTTCTGGTGAAAACTTTCCTTTGTATTCAACAGATTCTCCATCATATGTGACCTTACGAATTCTCATATTTCTATTTTCTACAGTGTTGGATACTGCAGCCGGGGTTTGGTGCGATACAAAATCTGTTGTCACGAGTCCAAGGACAGGTAGATACAGCGCTGATGCAGCTGGTGGAGATGCTGCGGTTGAATTGACACGGCGTTGCAGGCATGCAGCTGCCGCGGTTGGTGACCTGATATTTATATACGGTGGTCTACGTGGTGGTAAGATATAATCAACAATTCATCTAGCTGTTTTTCAGTTCCCCTACTTTAAGACTTGTATTTATCAACGTAGTAAATATTTGTAAATCACAAAATGCATTGGATGCTGTTGGCATGAACATAGTTTCACTCATTGCTAATAAGATGTTGATGGATGACTAGCCCCGCTGAGGTTTTGCATCAATAATGCTTTTGTTTCTTGGGGTTAAGAACTTAAGATTACCCGTAAATAATTTTTTTCTGGATGCAACATACAAATATCTCGAATTTCAGCCAAGTTCTTATTGATTGGTTCATTAGTTCTCTAATTATTTCTGCGTGGAATGTGTCTAAGGGGGAGTCAACTAGGAAGAAATGGGCATATTTAGGGTAGTCTAGGTGTGGCTATTTAGTGGTTAATGGATGCATTTATAAGCTGTTATTTGGTGGTTTTTGTTCAAGCTTTTTCTTATTATGGAGTTGGCTAATGAAATTTTACTGTTGATAACATTCAAGCATATTCACTGGGTAGCGAGGGTTCATGTAATCATTTGAATGATGTTTGGTTAGATGAGTGTCCTGTTATTATTCGGGATGTACTGTATGATGATTCATGTAATCATGCACGAGGTCAAGGCTGTACGTCACCCTCGATGCATAATGTTAATTCTAATACAATAAGTCAGGCCTGGGGATGAGCCTCCCAGCTTGGCTGGGTTCCAAACCCCTTTTGAAAAAAAAAAAAAAAATCACTGGGTAGTGGAGTAATTTGAATGATTATGAAGTCAAGGAACTTATGTCTCTTTAATCTCAATTAGATAGTGTGGCGATGGTCTCATGCAGACCATAGGTGAAGGTGGTTGCTGGAATCTTCAGGGAAATTTACAAGTAAATTTCTTCTAGACATTCGATGGACAACCTTCTCTTGCTCGATTTCCTCTCTCTACTTCAATCTGAAAGGCTAAGTAAGGCAGAACCTTTTGGTGGGTGGAAGAGGGGAATGGTGTTCTGTTCATTTAGATATGTTGTAATGGCTATCTTTTGGGTGATTTGGCTGGAAAGAAACAGAAGAATTTTTGAGGATTTGAGTGGGGAGGAGCTGGATGATTTGTGGGCTTCAGTTTCTTTGGAGCTTAGGGCTAGTTCTCCACTTTTTTGTTTTAATTTCTTCAAGTTTGAGAACTTTGGTTCTCGTCTATCTTACAGCTTCTAGTTTGGTTCTTTTTGTTTCTTGTTTGTTGCCGGCTGTAGCTTTCTAAGTTTAGTGAATTCCTTATTAGTATTCTGTATTCTTTTTTATTTTAGTGAATTCTGTTTCCTGTAAAGAAAAAGCATATTCATTGTTGTTTTTATGTGGTAGGGGTGTTGCTTGATGACCTACTGGTTGCGGAAGATCTGGCTGCTGCAGAAACAACAACTGCAGCCTCGCATGCTGCAGCGGCAGCTGCTCAGTCTAATTTACCACCAGGCCGTTTGCCTGGAAGATATGGATTCATTGATGAGAGAACGAGGCAGATAATGCCTGAAGCAGCACCTGATGGTGCTGTTGTGCTGGGAAATCCAGTTGCCCCACCTGTAAATGGAGACATGTATACTGATATAAGCACTGAAAATGCCTTGCTCCAGGGATCCAGGTTAGTTACTTTTCTGTGTAAATTTTGCTGTAGCTTTGAAGTCAGTCAGTGGTACTTCTTGGTCTTATAAATATATACTGGATGTTGATTATTCTGTAGGAGACTGAGCAAAGGTGTAGAGTATTTAGTTGAAGCATCAGCAGCAGAAGCTGAGGCAATCAGTGCTACTTTGGCTGCTGCCAAGGCACGACAAGTTAATGGAGAAGTAGAGTTACCTGATAGAGATCGTGGCTCAGAGGCTACCCCGAGCGGGAAGCAAATATCTACCTTGATCAAGCCTGAAAATGCTGGGTCAAATAATATTCCGTCAGCTGGAGTGCGACTGCATCATAGAGCTGTTAGTATATGATTTTGATTGCTCACTATTATAAGCTGTCTCTATTCGAGCCACGAGCTTTAGATATATTTGGATCCGTCATTGATGTGATGTTTATGCTTTCTCAGGTTGTTGTAGCTGCAGAGACTGGGGGAGCTTTGGGCGGCATGGTGAGGCAGCTTTCAATAGATCAGTTTGAAAATGAAGGCAGGCGGGTTAGCTATGGGACCCCGGAAAGTGCAACTGCAGCAAGGAAGTTATTAGATCGGCAGATGTCCATTAATAGTGTGCCCAAAAAGGTACAGGTTCCTTTTTTTGTTCAGACGTGATAAATTGAATGAACACATTCAACTATTATAATTTATAAATGATAAATCTAATTCAGATAATGCTATTTTATGTTAGAAAATATAAACATCTACATTTGTTTTCCCTCGATATAAGAAAAACCAAGTTTGGACTTTGGAGCTTAAATGTATTGTATATGTGTGAATGCATAAAGGCACTTTTCTAGCAAGTAAGCATTATCATGTGGTAGCAAGCAAGGTATAGCTTGCTTACTCTCCTAGTAGCGTATGTTGGCTGGACGGAAGGAGGTATTGGACAGACGACCATACTAAAATAATGAGGCATTTCAGGAAGTAACTAGTTGCTTCCAGCAAAGCTTAATAAACCTATCATTTCTGAGCTTGAAATACCTATCATCCTGTACTAGCTAATACTCCCTTGGCTATATTTTTGCTTGTAAAGGATTAAGAAAGTATCCATTCTCCTGACATAGTTCAACCGTGAATAACGCTATATAAACATGCATGTTCTATCCGATTTCTTATCTAGTGAACATTATAATCCTGTCACCTATTATTCACCAATGTAGTGCTCCCAGCCCTAGTTTTTAGTTGATTATTTCATCCTACATGTGATGTCTACATATCAACTTGGGGGTCACATTATTAATAGTTTTCTCTTGTACTACCAGGTAATAGCACATCTTTTAAAGCCACGTGGATGGAAGCCTCCTGTCCGCAGGCAATTTTTCTTGGATTGCAATGAAATAGCAGATCTTTGTGATAGTGCTGAACGGATATTCTCTAGTGAACCAAGTGTCTTACAACTTAGGGCTCCTATCAAGATATTTGGTGATTTACATGGGCAATTTGGCGATCTCATGCGCCTTTTTGATGAGTATGGTTCACCTTCAACTGCTGGGGATATCGCGTAAGTGTCTTTAAGTTTATGATTCAAGAAATGTGGTTATGGTTTGAAAATCTGATATTTTCTTGCACGTAGGTTCTTAATTTAACCTGCACTACATCTGCTATGGCATATATGCCTGCGACTTCGCATTAAATTCTTTAATATTTACCATAATAGTATAACAATCTACTTCACTCGTACTATTATCTGAATGTTTATTCTATAATTAGCAAGTCGGGAAATGCTAGTGACTAGCTTTACAATAAACATTTGAATAAAGCTGGTGCTGTTCGTAATATGGAATCTTAATTTATTAGTTTGCATACAAATATTGTTTCTGTATATTGCCAAGACGGTTGTTTCTGCAGCCATAATAACCAAACAGTCGACGTACTTCCTTCTTCCCTCTTCCTTCTTCCCTCTGCATTGTTAATTTATCAAATATAACATGTCTTTTTGACTGCACATACCAAAGGAATATTGGAGAGAGCAATTAACAAAAGAATACTAGTGTGAAAGCTTAGGGTTCTGCTTATAGAAAAGGATTAGACATTTACAAATGCTACTGACTGGCACTCACTGGTGTCAGTAACTTTTGCTAATGTTACTGAGCTGCAATAAGTTCTCTTCTAAAAACATATAGGATTTTTTTCTTTGCGGACCTTTTTTACTGTCAGGACCGCCAAGAAAAAGATTCCGGAAACAACCTGAAGATAAATAGGCTTAAAGATTATTGGGCATCATATTTAAAATGAAGATTCTGATGTCCTTTTTACCTCCCTGACCTTTACACCCTAAAAGTGTAGGCCCACAACTGATTTAAGGTGTGAAGGTTAGGGAGGTGAAATGAAATTAACCCCTAAATAAATAACGACACCAAACATCTTTGTTCTATATTTATGTGTTATGAACTTCTGATACCTACCACAAAGTGAGCCTTAGTTATAAAGTTCTAAGACTAGGCAATGGAATCTCTAACTAAACCTAAATAGAGTATAATAGACCCATTTCCTAGTAGGCAACAACACATACATGCATTTCTAGTAGGATGAGATTGGAATTTAGGAGACGGGCCTTGGGTTATAAATCTGATCAGAACTGTATTGCATTTGCTACAGAAGGTTGATTGTCTAGGTTCTATGCAAATCACTTTGGATCCATCTTGTATGGTTGGCGTTGTTTACTTACATGTTATATTCTTTATGTTTGTAGTTCACCATTCACATGCAAAGGTATTTACCTTTTTAGCTCATAGATTATAGGCATTTATTATATTAATATTATGGGTGCTGTCTGGGCATTCTGTGATTCTGCCCTCTGTGTGTTATCTGCTCATGAGTCTACGGTATCAAACACCATATTTCTGACAAAAGTTCTATTTTATGTGGACATCAGATATATCGACTATCTCTTCCTAGGAGACTATGTTGACCGAGGCCAACATAGCTTGGAAACCATTTCTCTTCTGCTTGCTTTGAAGGTACAATTTGGCCTGGCTGTTATTCTGTATCAGTTTTATATTCAATTCTTATCTCCTGCTCAAGATTTACACTAATATTAATATTTCAGGTTGAGTATTCCCAAAATGTACACTTAATTAGGGGTAATCATGAAGCGGCAGATATTAATGCTCTTTTTGGCTTTCGGATCGAATGCATTGAGCGGATGGTACTATATTGAATTTGTATGATATCTGTTACATTTTTATATTAATCTCTGATGCTTACTAACTTGATGACCTTATAAACAGGGTGAGAGAGACGGAATATGGGCATGGCATCGAATAAACCGTTTGTTCAATTGGCTTCCTCTAGCTGCTCTAATTGAGAAGAAAATCATTTGTATGCATGGTGGTATTGGTCGGTCAATAAATCATGTAGAACAGATTGAGAATCTCCAGCGTCCTATTACAATGGAAGCAGGCTCCATTGTTCTTATGGATTTATTATGGTCAGTGGATGTTGGTATATGTGTACATGTGTGTTTGTGTTTGTGTGTGTGTGTGTCTTAGTTGATCAATAATGCTATCTTGTGATTCTCCTTAGGTCTGACCCAACAGAAAATGATAGTGTGGAAGGATTGCGACCAAATGCTAGGGGTCCTGGATTGGTTACTTTTGGGGTGAGCAATGTTCAATCGCATTTTGCTTTCCTTTTTCATATTATGACAACAGTCCTTTGTAGTCAGGTTTTCCTTTTTCAAATTAACAGAAAGCAAAGACCTACTTTTCCTTTTGAAATGCAAAAACCTGACGATTTCAGGTGTCAGGTTATTGCTAATTTGAGAATGCATTTTCATTCCAAAAGTTTCCAAACACTGGAATAGTCAATGTATTCTCTTGGTTTTTGAGAACTGTGCTCCAAGGAACAGACCTAGGGTTCCTAAACACAAAATAACAATTACCTGTTAAAGTAATGGAATTGTTGTTCCTTATACAGTTGTTTAGGAATTGCTCTAGTGTTTGACAGTCTAGATCGACTAGTCAATGATGATCATGCAACTCATGTTACATCAGATCCTTTCAGCTCTCTCTATATTAATCTTCATAGAGTTATTATGTTCTGAAGTACCTGAAAAGCTAAATTTTTGAATTTGTATCGTAGATCCGTTTGTGTTCTAGGTCATCTAATAGAGTTTGATATTGTAGCCTGATCGTGTCATGGAATTCTGCAACAACAATGATCTTCAGTTGATTGTACGCGCTCATGAATGTGTAATGGATGGCTTTGAACGATTTGCCCAGGGACATTTGATTACACTTTTCTCTGCTACCAATTACTGTGGTGTGTAGCTGCTCAACTTCTTGATTATTTCTGCTAAAACAATTTAGCATCTCATGTTTGGCTCTGACCACTCTCAACAGGTACAGCAAATAATGCAGGGGCAATCCTTGTTTTAGGTAGAGATCTTGTGGTGGTCCCGAAACTCATTCATCCCTTACCACCAGCAATTTCTTCACCAGAAACATCGCCCGAACGACATATTGAAGATACGTGGATGCAGGTACTATTACTGTTGACTTGTTTGGGTCCCCCTGACTTCTGTTTGCTTCCTTGTATTAATCTCTTTTCTCTTATTGGTTTGTTATGAGAGCAGGAACTGAATGCTAACAGACCTCCAACACCAACTAGAGGCCGTCCACAAGTAGCAAATGACCGGGGATCCCTTGCTTGGATATAGTTTGATTATTCTGAATTGCTTCGTCATATTCATTTTGGCGTCGTTCTTCCACGTGGGATTTCCAGTGCTGTATAGAGTATAATGCCACATACAAGAAGTTCCAAACATGTGATCTTTTTTCCAGATTACAAGTTTGAAGGCTTTTTGAAGCCTTGGTTTTTGCTACACAATTGGTTAGGCCATGCAATGATGAGAAGATACAAGTTGAAGAAGCAGACTGTTGTCGGCGCTAGGTTTTACTTCTGTATAATGTACTCCTAAAGTTGCAGTTCGGGTCCACCCACCATTTGTAAATTGAGCCACAGGCAGGTAGAAATCAGTCTTGGTTCTTCCTATGGATTGGTAGTGCTGAGTATTCTTCTGATTAATTTATATAATTTTTATTCCTCGTTTTTAGGCATATTAGTTTTCAAGAGAACACGAGGTGGGGTGGGTTGTATTTGTGATGGTGAGATATATAAAATGTTTAGAATCTTTGTGAGCGTCCATGTATCATAGAGGTGGTAAGGTGTTGCTTTGTGTAATATTTCATCTTTGCTTTGTACAATGTAACAGTGTGTGAAGATAAGTCACCTTTTTGTCCGACACATGAAATATGTGAAGTTTTTGTTCTTATCTTCTGCTTCTGTGCTTCTATGAAATGTTAGCAAGTGACACGAGAGCTAACATGTTCCGCTGGTGGATTTTTTTTTCCCTCCAATTTTTTGAACGCCCTCAGTAAAAAGGGGTGGCCTTTGTCCATGTCAGTGTAGACAGATGGAATTTGTTCTTCATGAATTATTCTTCTTTCATCAACGACAATCGGCCATTCCTTCCAGAGACGGATTAATTGTTCTCCATGGATTCCTCTATCCATGTCTCTGCGTACCCAGAATATTAGCAAGAATAGATGCATATTTCGATCGATGACCTTTAATCTTGCAAGTTACTATCAAGTCTATATGCTACAAAGATCGACTTCAATCGCTATCTTCATTTGTGATTTGCTCTCTGAAACTGCCTAAGAAATATTGCATTGATGAGCCGCCATAGCTTCCATGTTAGACTCAGGAACATGCACCAAAACTAGAAAGACCATTTCCTTTCCCAATAGGGTCAGGAAAAGAATAGTTGCATAGTTCAACTGATAAAGATGACTTGAATCGCTGACTTCTTTTGCGGTCATTTACTGATGTCAGTAATTGACGATTATACAATTCGAATAATTTTTAATTCGCCTCAAATAAAAAGATCAGAAATTGTTGAAGAAAGAACAAGATGTTTCTTTTGTCCCTTCCAGGCGATCAGAAAATAAAGAAATAGTTAATATATTCAAGATAATTAAAGCACCTATGCCTAACAAGATTAAGTGAATACCCAAAATTGTAGTAATTTTATTTCTATCTTTCCATACATAACCGAAAAATGGAAAATATTCTTCAAGAGTTTTTCCATCTAGAGGAGGTACTCGTTTATTCAGTATCGGCCCATTCATAGCAGTGATATCAATTTTAGTAAGCTATTTAGTAGTTCCATTTGGTTATCGCCCTGTTTTAGCGGATCTCAATATTGTTTTTTTTTTTTTTTTTTTATGGATTGCTATTTCAAGTATTGCTCCCATTGGACTTCTTATGTCAGGATACATAAAAACGTATTCACTCAAAAAGAATCCCAGAAGAGGTTAATCGTAAATGATTAGATTGGCTATGGAGAAAATGTAATGGGTTGCCTGGGACTCGAACCCGGAACTAGTCGGATGGAGTAGATAATTTCCTTGTTAGAAAAAAATAGGTAAAAAAACCCTCCCCAAACCGTATAAATGATAGGGTCTATCAGACCCGGGTTGGTAAATGATCCAATAACAGCGTACAGATCTAGACCTTGCAGTTTCAAATATTGCAGCACCATCCAGTTGTTTGATCCATGCTATGAACATGCTGCATCTTAGATTTTGGCTTGAGTCTGTTTTGTCACTTGCCCCAAACATGAAAAACAAAATTATTGGTACTTCTGGCCATCGATTCAAAAACAAAATAGAAAAAGAACATCTGATCACAGTTTTATTATGATTGACAAACTCTCTTATAATGATAAAGATATCAAATGGTATAATTCTTCTGTTGGTAGATTGGAGGATTAGAAACATGACTATTGCTCTTCTTTGGGTGGTATAGGATGCTTGCTTTTGCAACCTAGAGACCTGGTAGGCCTGCTCATGAGTACGACCGATGCATTCACTGCCTTGATTTTGTGAAGACTGAGCCAACCAGAGTTTCTTAGAAGGCCACTACCACTTCACATGATAATTAGAAGTAGAGGGGTCTCGGGATGTTGTAGGATAAAGGAGGATACGATGCTTTTGGGAATGCGAGCCCTGAGAGTCATAGAAAGGCAAACATATTAAATGGAAGAGTGGCCTCTAATTACCTACTTTTAGCTACCGACTCTGCATAATATTGCATAAGCGGGGGTAAATCCTCTTGAATGTATGATTAATGGCTGCAGATGTCATAACGCAGTTGCAATATGTTGGGCAAGCCATCAACTAATTAACGTGGAAAGACGAGATTGAGTATTTTTTGCAAGTCATCGACTACAAAGGCAAGTAAAAACATCCGTCGTTTGAATGCACGACCTAATGGAGACCTTAGGGAGGTTCAATCGACTAAGGTGAGTGCAAGGTGTATCTTAAGTTGTAAGACGAGATTGTGAAGAAGTTACAATCCGAGAGTCTGAGAATCCTAGATTGTCATATTTAACCAGACCTCGAAGCTTACAAATACAAGCATTTGTACGGATATTACAAGACCCTTTTTATGGTCTATATCTAAAAGTCTTTAGCCAAAGTAATTAGAGTCGACGAATCTTGTGATGATCTTGGATACTGTACCTCAGTGTAGATAAATTAGAGCAATTATCATATTCTTGTTGTTCATTAGGGTTTGACAGAAATTCGATGCATTTAGTTTGATAGGGATAAACGGATCAACCTAATTGCACTGAAACGTTCAAATATTTTCTAACCAACTAGGTGAGTCAATAGCATTGATGCTATCATCTGGTTTGTGAATAGTCCGATGAGGTTAAAGATTTTTTTTTATATTTTTTTTATGGGGTGGGGGTGGGGGTCTCCAATGAGGTTACAATAGAATGCGGTCCTATTTATATAAAATTAGACTGATTTTTTTAGGGCTCTTGACGAAATGACCAAATTTAACTCAAATGCTCACTTACTCTATTAAAAAATTTGTGTGTCTACTTATCCTATTTAAAGGTAAAAATACAAGTTTGGCCTCTGAATAATTAAAAAGTAATCGGAGACTTATTTAGAATCCTATCACTGGCTGCCGGATTCCCGTCACCGATCGTCGAAGACTTCTATTACCGTCACTGGAGGTTGCCGGAGGTCTCCAAAGAGGTCATCAAAGATCTTATAGGTCACCGGAGAGGTCGCTGGACTTTTATTCCCCCAATAAAACCCAATAAATTTTTATTGCTCCCCAACAAAAATTTATTGAGTTTTATTGGGAGGCATTAAAAGTTTACTGGGAATTATTGAGGGGCAATAAAACCAGACGCGAGACTTTGGTCACTAGGCACTGGACTCTGATCACCAATCGTCGGAGGTTGCTTGAGGTTCCTAAAGAGGTGGTCGGAGATCTTATAGGTCACCAGAGACTTTTATTACACCCAATTAAACCGGATGAAGGACTCCGATCACCGGTCGCAGGAGATTGCAGGAGGTCCCTAAAGAGATTGTTGGAGATTTTATAGTTCATCGGAGAGGTAGCCTGAGACTTTTATTATCCCCAACAAAACCCAATAAATTTTAATGGGGGACAATAAAAGTTTATTGGATTTTATTGGGGCCCAATAAAAGTCTCCGGTGACTTCTTCGACGACCTATGAGATATCTGACTACTTTTTTGGGGATCTCCGGCGTGGTTTTCAGAGAAGTCTGGAGACTGGACAACGGATTTCGCCGGCTGGCGATCGTTGACGAGAATCCGACAAAGTCTCCGGATGACTTCTCTCTCTCAGAGTGACAAAGAGAGAGAGAGGCCAAAATTATCCCAAAAAAAAAAAACTTAATTGGGTATTAGAGCTAAAAAAGAGAGAGTAATTTATTGATTGAATGGGTTATCTTATAAGATGTTTTGAGTAAGTTAATATAGCTCAAATTAATATAAATAGACACATTCTCATATTTTTAATTATATTTTTCAAGTTAGAGACACACATTCAGATACAAAATAACATTTACCTATGATTCTTTTTTTAAGAGAAACAAGGAGACTACATTTAACATAGACTAGGATACACATAATACTACATAACAATGCCTCGCCGCTCAAGTACATAGGGAGTACGTAGAGTATAGTGAGGATTAAAAAATTGCAGCTTCATTAAGGCCGGTAACCTACTCGGCTAACTCCCATGTGAATTTCAAATTTATTAAAATGAAATTAATAGAGAGTAAAATAAATAAAACTAATGAGCTTCTAAGCTCAAATTCATCACTGAAAATGAAACCCTAGCCATCATGGACATCAACCCGAAAAAGCATCACTACCGCCGCCGGGATCAATAAACCAACGCAGAAAAAGTCTTTTTAAGACGTTCACGGACCACCAAGCCTCGATTGGACACCAGCTAGTTCCGGCTAATCTGGGACATGAGGAGATGGGGAGGGATGATCGCCGGATCGGAGGAAACTAGCCGTCCCACCAGATAAGTCTGGAGGTAACATCATCGACGCCTGTCATTGGTTAGATGTGGAAGGAGTGACGGCGAAGGACACAGGTACTCTAAGCAACGAAAAATGAAAGGGGCAGTGGAGATGGCAGAGCGGGTGGGTTACTTCTGCTTCAAGACTGAAGTTGAGGAAAGGTTTTAGTTACTTATGTAACTAACTAACTAATTACGATATGGTGGCCGACCGGGTAAGAGTGAAGTAGTTCTTCACTAGAGGTTGGGAGATGGAAGAACCCATTTCATTCCTTGGATAAAAGTAAAGATGAGGAAGGGTTTTGCTTCTATATCAGTTAGCATCCTTGCATTCTTGGCTCGATGGATGGAGCTTGAACCCGGTCCAGAACACAAGTATTCTCCAAAAAACAGTGTTGATGTTTCTAATTGAATAAAAGGTTTGAAAAAGACCCGTGGGAGTCATAAACACAATACCAACCAAAGTAGAACATATCAAGAGTAGTGGATCATGATGTTCCCTATATAAACATCAATTAGGCCAGACACGACACTTATTGGAATCCCATTGGCTAGGTTTTAAAAGAATATAATCATTATATCATAGACATACAAGACAATACACCAAAGTTAAAGATGACGCTATGATTTTGTTGTAGATACTACAACAGAGGGAATTTATATTATAAATCATATCATATATGACACGCACATACTATTTGAAATGTCTGCTGCTATCTTGCTCTGTTATCATTGTTTGATCCTGTAAATCAAAGTTATCTCTCCCTTCCTTTTCTTTTATTAATCGACTACACAAACCTTATGAGCTAGAGATGACCGATAGAGTAAATTAGTAATGGGTAGCAAGTAACAATGGATTTGGATAAACTCTTCAAAGGGTCGATACTGAGAGGATCTGGACAATGATGATCAAGTGGCAATGCAGTATGGCTCCCAGAATAGAAGAGACCTTCTAGGCTCTTTGCAACCCTTTGACAAAGGAACCATGTGATCCCCTTTGTTGCCTCTCAAAACCAGCAATTGTTGCTGCCGATTTGCCATTTGGTCCTTGCTCTTCATGGGTGGGGAAGCTGCTTGGGAAAGTGGGTTGAGAGCTGCAGTGGGCTTGGTGCGCCAATAGTACTCGTAAGCATTCAAAGAAGCTGCGGCGGCGGGTGTTGCTGTCGCTGCGGCCGGTGACTTAGGTATCAACCGAGCCACGCGGCCGGGCCGTGGTGGAAGTGATTGTGCTAGTGGGGTTGGCTTCATTGTTTCCTCCTCCTCATCCCCTCCATACTTAACTACTTGATTGAACTTGGTAGCAGCCCACCCTTGACTCCTATTAGCCAACCCAATTGGCTTTTTCATCATTAGTGCTAGCCTATGAACATTTGTCACCCTACTTGTCAACATTTTTGGTGCTTCCTCCATCACAATTTCTATTTCCTTGATGCCACTTTCTTTTCCTACAACTCTCTCAACCTCAACTTCCTCCTCCTTCTCTCTATTCTCATCTTCCTCGTCATCCTCGTCCTCAGTCTCGCTTTCCTCAAAGTTGACAAATTTCTCCTCGAACTCTAATTCCTCTTTCTGCTCTTCAGCAACCACATCTTCCTTCTCTGAGTACTCCTCAAAAGAGCTCGGAGTAGCACTCACAAAAGTGAGGACAAGGCGGCCGTCTTGGCGTTGAGCACGGAAGTTATTCGGAGAAGGCATCGACACGGCTTCAAGGACTACTCGCCCGTTGTCCCGGTGAGTCTTAATGCGAAGAGACGCTCCATCAGAACCCGATAAAGATGGAATAGGAGGAGGAAATGATCGAACCACTACCGCAGCCGATCTCTTAGCAGCAGAAGAGTTGTACTTGACAACTCGGAACTCTTCCACATGCAAAACTGCTTGTGTATTCACTTGTTTCTCTTGATCTTCTTGTTGTTGCTGCGGTTGTTCAATCTCTGCCACTTGTTCTTCCTCTTTAATAACCACTTCTATGTCTCCGGTTTCTGAAGAAGGGTATGATCCAAAGCCTTCAGAACCAGTCTCGGATCCGAGGCTTTCAGTGCACACTTCAAGACTCTTTCCTTTCAAAGAGCTCGATTGTTTCTTCACAAGAGGATGAACATAAGGTGCTTCTGGAATCTTGTTTGCTTCGTTTTCTGCTCCATCCTTTTGATTCACCAGTGAGCTCCAGATATCAAATTTTCCCTCGGCCATCTCTTTCTTCTTCTTCTTAATCTGATCATCTTGATCGATGGGGGTCCATATATGGAACATCTTCTGTTGCTGAGCCTTCCTGTTTTGGGAATGATCCTCGTCCTCATCGGAGGAGGAAGATGAGTTGCTGTCCGCTATGGACATGGAGAGCTCTCTAGATGATGCAATCTTTTTCATGGGAGAGAAGAAACCTTGTTGAGCAAGCCATTTCTTGGACGACATGTCGGCCGACAGTGTTCGTCGCAGAGAAGCTGCTTTGTTTCTTTCGCAGTCGGAGCCGAGAATGGTGACGATTCCCTGCTTCTCAGTGACTTTGGCTTCTTGCTCCATGTTCTTCATGAAATGAGAAGAAGAGTGTAAACTCTTGCTTAGAGAACCCGGCATCTTAAACTCAGAGAATATATGCTGCAAAATATATAAAACCAAAAACAACGATCAGAAAAACTATTTTGTAGATGTGAAGTATGTTGGTACTTGAGGGCATGTGATTGACTGTATACAATTTATAAGAAAATCAAAAAATGAATAATTACCTGATGGATGTGAGGAGAATTAAGCAAAGAGGTAGCACCCAACAGAGGTCTGCTAAGAAGTAGCTATAGACCACTGAAGGGGTGCGATTGAGTTGCAGAGAGATCGATATATGACTGAATAGTAGGGGATGATGTTTATGGGTTTTGTGGTGTGGCTGATGGCAAAGATGGGAGGGGAATGTGGGTATTTGTAGGGAGCCAAAAGGGATTTGGAACCGTGTGCATTGGGACCCGCCTAGGCCACCATGAATTCGACCCTTTCTTTTTCCCCTATGGTTATTTCACATTTAAGAAAAGGCCAGGGGTTAAAGAAAAAAAGAAAAAAACCAAAAGTTGGGACTTAGAGAGGATGATCTTCTTCTTTTTTTTTTTTTTTTTTTTAAATGTTTTTTTTAGACAAATGGAAAACGATTTGATTTTGGTTTTGAAATTAATTTTGATTTTTTTTCCTCCAGTTGGGTGCATTACGATTTTAGAGTAATTTTGCAAGTTTTTTTAGAATAAGAATATAAGCATTCTCATGATATATATGTAAATAAGTTCTTAAAATGAAAATATCTCTATGAACTTTAGAGAGATCTATTCCCACTTCTCCACCATAACTATAGAACTATATTAAGTTTTTTAATAGAGAAGGTCTGCTTATGTTCTATGGATTGCAATAATGAAATAGATGTCCGAGGAATACGAAAAACTTATCCTAGAGAACCGAGAGCCGCAAGCGACAAACCCTAGTTTCCTCCTAGCCGTCAGGTGAAGTGCCTTCTGGCTGCCGCTGCCGTCGTCGAGATGAGCAGCGGGTTTGATGGGCGTGGGACGAGATCATGACTGGCTTTTGGATGGACGACGAGGGCTTCTTACTATTTCTAATCTGGTTTTGTACGGTGGTGGGTGATCAATAGGTTGGAGGACTAGGAGACTGGTGGCTGGACTTTGTTTGCTGATTGGTGAGTGTTGGTGGCCAGTTGGCTGGGTGAGTGGAGATGTCTTTCTGCCAGAATCTGATGCGGTTGCATCGAGCATAGAGGCAGTGGTCTTTGATCAGGGATGGCATAGTGTTTCCTTTTCTAGTTCGTTGGCCTTGTCTTCTAAGTTTTATGGTTGTGGAAGGGAGTTGTCATCGGTCATTGGAGCAGAGCGGCAGTGTTGGATGGTTGCAACGCAGATCTATGACGGTGGTCTCTTAGTTTGGGGCTTGTGGATCAACTTGATGGGTTGGGTTATGATTTTGGGCCATGGACCATGGGCCGTTTGCTGTGCTTCTTGCAAGTCTTTAGTTTAGTTTTTAGCTAATTTTGTCTAGGTGGGTTTTGCCCTGTTCGATGCACATGTGTGCATTATTCGGTCTAGGTTTTTTTGTCTTAGTTCTTAGCCTATCATTTGGGCTGGTCTTTATTGGCTTAATTCTTGGGGTCTCTAATTGTGTGCCAATTGAAGTCTCTAGGGGACTGGTTTTACCATGAAGGAGAGTTAGGTTGTGAAGGTTTGGGTCCTTTTGGTTTTTATACTAAAATAAGTGAGCGCATTTTGTTAGCGATGAGGGTTACCTGTCATTTTGCTTGGCGGCTTGTGCCAAATATGATTTTGGTATAAGACAACATTTGATGTACATGTCTTCTGGCCATTGATAAATAATGAAATTATCTATTTTTCAAAAAATAAAAAAAAGTTTTATGGATTGCTATTGTTGGAGTTTTTTGTGCCCATCTAGAAGTGTAGCATTTTAACAAAAAACTTTTACTAATTTGAGATAGTTTAGCACTCTAGCAGAATAGCTATATGAAAGTCAAATTGGCTTTTGCTAAAATCTCTAGCTAAATTAACTAGAGAGGAGAGAGAAAATTACAAAAAGCGAAATACTCCACGTTGTTTTAGGGAATCAGAAATTGAGAGAAATTCGATGTGTTTTCTCATTGATAATAGGGGCCTCTTTATATAGAGGGTTACAATGCATAGAATCTGAACATACAAGGAAAGTAATTCTACATTGAATAGGATTCTAAATCCTTCTATAACTCTATTACCACTAGGTCAAGTAACCTAGAGTTTGGGCCAGACACATAATATGGATTTCCTTGAACACTCCTCCTTGTGTCGCCCAAACGTGGTGCTTTTCTCGTTGCCTCATTAAAAACCTTGTCGAGTAACAAAAACCCAATGGGACAAAAATAACCTCGGTCGAAGGGGAAAAAGAGTATAACACACCCTTCACGTTTCGAGACCATACATGTATACATCTCCCCCTGATGTCTGTACCTCCCCCTGATGATTACGATCATGGGAGTTCAGATAGTTTCCGCAAGCCAATTCTTGCCACATGTTTCTCGAACGTGGATTTAGGCAATGGCTTAGTAAATAAGTCTGCCACATTATCCTCAGATCGAACCTGGTTTACTTTGATCTTGAGGAGCTTCTGTTATTGCTGATTGTAGAAGAATTTGGGGGATATATGCTTGGTGTTGTCGCCTTTGATGTAGCCTTGCTTCATTTGTTCAATGCAAGCAGCATTATCCTCATAAATGCTTGTGGGCTCATCTGTGGTAGACTTCAAACCATAATTACTTCGAACATGCGTAACTATGGATCGTAACCATATACATTCACGAACTGCTTCTTGAAGAGCAATAATCTCTGCATGATTCGAAGAGGTAGCGACTAAGGTCTGCTTTATAGACCTCCAAGATATTGCGGTGTTTCCCATGGTGAATACATAACCAGTTTGGGAACGACCTTTGTGTGGGTCAAAGAGATACCCAACATCAGCAAAACCTTCCAAAACACTTATATCGTTTTGGGATGGGGAGAGGGAACGCAGTCCACCATGTGTGGTGTTCCGATTATTTGATGGGTCCGAATCCATCATCTCTCTATAGGGATAGAATAAGCCCATATCGATCATACCACTTAGGTATCAAAAGATATCTTTAACACCAGTCCAATGGCGTTGTGTTGGTGCGGAGCTATATCTAGCTAACAAGTTCACAGCGAATGAGATGTTCGGTCTCGTGCATTGTGCTAAGTACAATAATGCGCCTATTGCACTTAGATATGACACTTGTGCCTCTAGCACTTCTTTGTCGTCATCTTTTGGACGGAATGGATCTTTCTTTGGATCAAGACTACGGACGACCATTGGGGTGCTTGAAGGCTTAATCTTATCAGTATTGAAACGCCTAAGCATCTTTTGGGTATAAGCTGATTGATGAATCAGAATACCATCTTCACGGTGCTCAAGTTCCAAACCGAGGCAAAACCGTGTTTTCCCAAGATCTTTCATCTCAAACTCGGATTTCAAGTGTTCAGCGGTTTCCCTTAACTCTTTAAGGGTGCCAATTATATTCATGTTATCGACATAGACCGCTACTATTGCAAATTCGGAACTTGTCCTTTTTATGAACACACATGGGCATAATTCATTATTGACATATCCCTTCCCAATCAAGTAGTCACTCAGACGGTTATACCACATCTGTCCGGATTGTTTCAATCCATATAGTGAGCGTTTTAATCTTCTAGCCAACGCGCTCCGTGGTTTAGAGCCACTTGATTTGGGTAACTGAATTCCATATGGAACTTTCATGTATATTTCCTTATCTAGATCCCCATATAGATATGCTGTAACCACGTCCATAAGCTGCATGTTCAGTTTTTCGGAAACTACCAAACTGATAAGGTAGCGGAACGTAATGACGTCCATTACGGGAGAATAGGTCTCCTCGTAGTCGATTCCAGGGCGTTGTGAGAAGCCTTGCGCCATAAGGCGAGCTTTGTACCTTACAATTTCGTTTTTCTCATTACGCTTTCTAACAAATACCCATTTATGACAAACTGGTTTGGTGTTAGGCGGTATTGGTACAATTTTGCCAAATACCTTTCTTTTCGTAAGAAAATCAAGTTCTGCATGGATCGCATCTTTCCATTTTGGCCAATCAGCTCTACATTGGCATTCATCAACGGAGCGTGGTTCGATGTCATCGGTCTCAATAATCTTACGCGCTACTGAGATTACACTAGCTTCTTTCCCACGTCCCATGTACACTAGTGTAATTCACAGAGATCTCTACGTTCTCAGGGATTGGTTCTTACATTGAGGCGTCCCCCAATGATGCCTCTTGGACATAACCATAATCCGGAACATTCTCATGGGACGGATTTTGAGTATCGATGATCAAAGGATTTGTTTGTACCTCATTCGCTCTTTTTCTAGGGTGAGTATCCTTCGAACCAATTGGTCTACTGCGCTTTCTTGCGGACCTATGGCCATAAATGCCACATCATTGCCATGCTGGGAAATGGCGCCATCTCCTGGTGTCACGGGAGTGGTGTTATGTCCATTATTAGGGACATCAATCCTTGCAGGCACGTTTGCAGCAGGTATGTGTGATCTCGCAGAGTGTCTGCTACGTTCTGGAGCTTGATTATTCGTCGCACTTCAAGTTTGGACTGTGCGATACGGGGATCGAGATGAGACATAATGGGGACAGACCACCACAATTCCTGTCATTCCTGTTGAACATCTGTGTTCTTATCTCCCCTTAACGACGGGAAGACTGTCTCATCAAAGTGACAATCCACAAATCTAGTGGTAAAGAGATCGCCTGTCAAAGGTTCAAGGTAGCGGACGATAGTTGGAGATTCATAGCCAACATAAATGCCCATTCGTCATTGTGGACCCATCTTTGTACGCTGTGGCGGCGTAATAGACGCATAAATAGCACACCCAAAAATGCATAAGTGCGAGATATCAGGCTCGTACCCAGTCACTAGCTGTAACGCAGAATTAGATTGAGTTGCAGTAGGTCGTAGACGAATGAGCGTCGCTGCATGCAATATTGCATATCCCCAAGCAGAAACAGGAAGACTGGTGCGCATTACCAATGTCCGAGCTATCATTTGTAGTCGTTTGATAGCAGCTTCTGCGAGACCATTTTGGGTATGAACATGGGAACTGGATGCTCAACATCAATCCCCAATAACATGCAATAGTCATCGAATGTTTTCGATGTAAACTCCCCAGCATTATTAAGTCGAATTGACTTAATTGGATGGTCGGGGTAGTGAGCCCGTAGACAGATAATCTGGGCAAGGAGTTTAGCATAAACAGCATTGCGAGTGGACAACAGCGAGACATGTAACCAGCGTGTCGACGCATCAACCAATACCATAAAGTATTTAAAAGGTCCGCATGGTGGTTGAATTGGTCCACAGATATCCCCTTGGATTCTCTGTAAGAATGGAATAAGTATTTTGGGATCCTTTGCGTAGGACGGTCTAGGTCCTAATTTTCCGAATGAACAGGCTTTGCAGAATGAGCGAGGGGCCTTAGAAGCAACTAATGAGGATTTTGGTTGGGCAGGAGCGTCTGTAACGCTATTAGAAGCAAAATGTGTGACTACATCTCCCATGATGGTGTTAGAGCCATGTAAATTAGTGTGTGTGGCGTCATTGCCACTAGAAGGGATAACCATGGCATCATGCTCATGGTTGGCGCCATTTATGGAGTCATCACAAGGGACAAGAGCGGCCTTGCGGCGGCCCAAGACAGCAGCAGCGCCTGAGGCTGCGGTTTTTGCTGTCTTGGTAAGTCTGAGAATCAATGTTTGATTCTTGCTTCTTCTCATTCTAAAGAATGGATGTCCATGTGAAGTCTTTAGTATACAGAGCATCATATCACGACCAGGATGTCCTCGTCGGTCATGCCAAAGCCAATATTTGTCTGAATCCAAGAGATCTTCTCTTATGACATTATTGGATTCAATTGGTCGAATTGTAGTGACATAAAGTCCACTAGATTGACACGTAAGCTTCTCTAAGATGCGCTTTCTGCCGCAATCATTAGAGGTAATGTAAAGGAATTCTATTCCGTTCTCATTATCCGTTTCCGCATGGAATCCGTTGGCTCTTATATCTTTAAAGCTCAATAAGGTTCGATTTGCCTTAGGAGGGTAGAGAGCTTCAATGACTTTAATCAAGGTGCCATTTGGCAAAAGGAATTGGGCTATTCCATGTCCTTGAACTAAACCTGATGGCCCAGCCATTGTAGTCACAAAGGAATATGTAGGCAACATCTTTAAGAATAATTGCCTATGTCGTAGAATGGTGTGCGTAGTCGCACTATCCGCGAGACATTGTAGTTCATCCATTCCTAAAAGAAAAGCTCATAATTAAAAAAGAGTCATAAAGAAAAGAACTCAACTTTTATTGATAAGCCAAATGGAATTACATCATCGTTTAATCAAAGAAGGTCTAATCCAAAAAGAAACTAGCTAATGCAAACAATGGCAGTTACCTAACTTCTTTCGGTAATTTCAATGTAAATATAACTAGGTGAGTAGAGAGATGTCGGTGGAGCAAGGCTCGCTTAAGTACCACTTATCTCAAAACCTTCCTAGACATCACATTTACAAGGAGTACACCTACTTTGAAGTAACATTAAACCATTGGCATCTACTACAAATAATATGGCAATTGCCTACATCTCTTGGAAAATAAAAAGACTTAATCAAAATCGCCAGTTTCTGGGTCTTGATCTTTGTAGTCTTCCACCCTTAGATCGAGATCGCCATCTTGATCTTCTTGTTCCATATAGTTGGCCTCCCTTGCTTCACGATGAATTTTGTATGCGTTCGCAACGTTCTGGGATGCACTACACTTCCTTGCCCAATGTCCACTTGATCCACATCAAAGACAAACATCTTTATCATCAGGCTCCCTTGATCGAGGTGCATTTGATGCACGAATTGGACGACCATTGTTCTTGGTGGTGACACCACTATGGCCGGAGGCTCCGCCTCTCTCTCTCTTCATAAGTTGACCTCCACGGTTCCGTGCACGCCTATCTTGGCGATTTCCTTTCTCTTTAGGGTGAAAATATGGACCAGAACGTCCAAAGTTGTCCCTACTCTTAGGGTTTCGGTCCTTGTGTCATCCTTTGGGGGCGTGACTATAATTAGACTCCGGAGTAGACTTAGTTCCCACAGGTCTAGCATTATAGTTCTTCACAAGGATATTGTCGTGCTTCTCAGCTACGTTCATGGCGCCAATGAGCTCATGAAACCTTGTGATACGTCCTGCATTCACATCAATCCGATAATTCTTCGAAATCATCAGGGCAGAGACGGGGAAGGTAGAGAGAGTCTTCTCGATCAATATCGTATCAGTTATGGTTTGTCCACAGAATTCCAACAAGGACTTGATACGAAAGGCTTCCGAGTTATAATCAAGCACGGACTTGAAGTCACAGAAGTGGAGGGTATGCCATCTCACTTCTAAATCAGGAAGCAGGGAGTCACGAACATTGTCAAATCGCTGCTCAAGTTCCACTCATAGTTTTCTGGGGTCTTCCTCATTGAGGTATTCACTTTGGAGAGCATCATTCATGTGCCTTGTCATGAGAATTATGGCCTTGGCTTTATTTGCTTCGAAAGCACGAAGTTGTTCTACAGAAAGCACGTTCTGACTAAGCTCTTGGATGGTTTCCAGAAGTCCATTAGCCTTAAGATGTTGGCGCACATCTCGGACCCACCTATGGTATCCTGCGCCAGTTGTCTCTAATGGAACAAAGTTCAACTTATTCAGGTAACTCATCCTGAAAAACAACACAAGATTAGGGTTAGTTTCGGAGCATAAAAGGCTACCACGAAAACAATAAGAATTTCTGAGCGTAGTCGCTTCCAAGAAATTAGGGATTTCTGAGCGGAGTTGCTCCCAAGAAAATCTGATTCCAAGAGGGGTTTTGGATTAGATCGAAACAATGATGTATGTGGTCGATCGTTTTTCTTCTCAACAAACTCTAAGTTTGGAGGACTCTACAAGCTCCAAGCTTGGAGTGAGCACGAACCCCCACAGTTCGGCTTTAGGTCTCCCCTATGAAGAAGAAAGGGGGGTAGAAGAAGGGATGTTGGAAGTCCCCGAGAAAAGAAGAAGAAATTGAAAAACTTCAAAAACGGGAACTTTTAGAAAAATTTACCTTGAAAAGTTGCTGGAAATCTTGACTGGAGAAGTCCTTTGAAGGTGGCCGGAAAAAGGTTGCCTGGGTCACCGGAAAAGTGGCCGGAGATAGGTGGTGGCTGGAGCTAGGCTGGGTTGTGCGGGGCTGCTGCAAGGATTGTGCAGGGGCTGTGCGGAGATTACCGGCAGATGCTGCAAGGGTGTAGGCAGGTGCCTCGGCAGCTGTCGGCAGATGGTGCAGGGCTGCGTGCGGGGCTCGGCAAGAGTAGGCGAGGTCTTACAGGGGCTGTGCGGAGGCTGCCGGCAGGTGCTGCAGGGGTGTAGGTAGGTGCCTCGGCAGCTGTCGGCAGATGGTACAGGGCTGCGCGCGGGGCTCGGCAGGAGTAGGCGAGGTCTTGCAGCGGCTGCGTGCAGGTGTCGGCAGGTGTGCGGAAGGCTCTCGGCAGATGCGCGATGGCTTCTCGGCAGATGCGCGCGGGGCTCTCGGCAGTTGCGTGCAGGGATCGGCAGATGCGCGCAGGCTTCTCGGCATATGCGCACGGGGTTCTCGGCAGATGCGCGCAGGGCAGGCACAGGGCTCGGCAGATGCAGGGGCCGGTTCAGCTTTTTCAATGGCCGGTTCAGGTCGATTCCGATCGGTTCCAGTGGTTCCGCCTCCGGTTCTGAGCTCCTTAGGACTAGGTCTATGATATGTGGAGCGGTGGTTGCAGGATTTTGAAGGTTACGAAAATCAGGTTTTCAGGGTTAGGGCTTCGTGCTGATAACGTGTTTTAGAGAATCAGAAATTGAGAGAAATTCGCTGTGTATTCTCATTGATAATAGGGGCCTCTTTATATAGAGGGTTACAATGCATAGAATCTGAACATACAAGGAAAGTAATTCTACATTGAATAGGATTCTAAATCGTTCTAGAACCCTATTACCACTAGATCAAGTAACCTAGAGTTTGAGCCAGACATATAATCTGGATTTCCTTGAACACACGTTTATTTATTTATTTTTATTAATTTAGCTAACATTGTTTGAGCAAAAACTAGAAATTTACTAATTAAATTTAACTTTTAGATAATTTAGCTAAAAAATAGTTTTTACTTTTAGAGATACTCTTTAAAATTGAAAAATGTGTAAGTGATAGACCGGTAATTCATAGCATTTTGAAAATTTTCCAAGTAAAGGTTAGTTTATGTATTCAAAAATGTTAAAAATTCGAAGTAATAAAACATAAAACTTGTGATCCTTTTTTGCCCTAGCTTGCTGCAAATGCATGCCGACAGTGGGGAGTGATGTAGGGGAACGATAATGGACCATTACCAATTAACTTAATCCTCAACTGATCAGTTATAATCAGAGGCATGTCATCCATGCACATTACATACTACACATTTATAGGAATTCGAGAAAGCTGGTAGGCACCCCGCTGCAGCTGTCGTAGCCTTAAAAAGGGTTCCCTAGTCGAGTCCTGGAAATGCCAATATGTATATGATGCACTGATGAAATCTATCTTCAGATTGGATGCCCTTTTGTTGTCCAATCTCCGCTTATTGAATTTCTGTGCAAAATCTCCTTTACAGATTATATTTTCTCTGAAAAGTTTTCCCCGGCCATATGCACTATGATTCCACACCAACGTCAGATCTGTAAGGAGCCCTAAATGCATGTGAATCGAAAGTTAAACTTTAGATTTATTATATCATATATGTATTAGATCAAAATCCTAAATAATTACTACAAATGCGTTATGCATGCATAATAAGTTGAACACATGCAAACGTTTTTAAAAGTAAGAATTAAGAATAAGAGCGATCACGATCGATCACGACAAGAATTCTTAGTGATCTCCCACCGCAGTCCCACTCAGAGCCAAAAATCCAAAAAGCCATTGCTAGCTACCATGCATTATAAACCCAAATTACCGATTAGAGTAAAGGCGCGCAACAAAAATATTGGCTTAAGGAAGAAGCAAAGGAATCACTTTCAGATAGGGCATACATGATTGGGCGGCCAAAAACCTCACACAGAAAGAAAAGAAATTAAAAGGAGAGAATCCCACATCATAATTCTTCTTTATAAATATTTAGAATAATTACAAAGAATAATTGTATGTGGAAACAGTTGAAGCCGTCACCCGGCCAACTGGATTTTTGGACCTCCTTTTGCATACGTAGCATAGCACCAGCAAGAATAATTGATAATTGATATATATTTCTGTATGTATAATATATGGATGGAGAGAAGATGCCAATACTCACATATACTTAAAAAAGTTAGTGATGTTGAGGTACTGGATAATACTACCAAGAAGAAATACATACTGAGAGAGGAGAGTGAGAGGAGGTAGCCATAGAAAATTCAATGAACGAATTGATATATGATTTATGCTTTTGCCACAAACCGAGGAAGGCAAAGAGGAACCATGGATGCGCCTTGTCTGCCTATAAAGCAATACCACTCAAACCTACAAAGCTTATCTACGGGACTCTGGATCTAGCTAGGCAGCTGTGTTTTAGAATGCTTCCCTGGATTTTCTTTTAACAATTGAGCTAGCTCTACGTGGTCAACTTGCACCCAACCTATATAATATAGTATATAAATTTATAGCTAGGTCAGTATGGTATAATAACCTTTCTATATATATATATGTGTGTATATATATATTAAAAATGTGGTTCCTTTCGGTCAAATGGAATGTTTGTCATTATCTAATTGTGAGACGTCTTAAATGACTTACTTAAGCTGCATGAGTAGATAAAGTTAAAGAATATGTGACATGTCTTTCCTAATTTCTGGTTAGAACGAGAAAATGCAGAACCCTACTGATTAAGCTCAGCAGAGGAGAGATTTGTAGCATGAAAAAAAAAAATATATAGATAAATACCTGGACAGAAATGTTAAGAAAAGTTTCTTTAGAGTTGAACAAATTTCAAGCTCTAAAAGTGCTCCTAGCCTTCCTAGCTTTCAAAACCCTAATATTCATGTCCTTGTGCCATCACCTTCCATTTTTCATAGGCGGATCATTATATATCCAATCCCTGCATATCAGGCTTTTTAGAAATTTATGGAGGACATGCGCATATCAGGCTTTTTAGATTTATGAGGACAATATGGTGTGGTTGCATTTTTCGTAGGCGGATCATCATATATTCAATCCCTGCATATCAGGCTTTTTAGAAATTTATGGAGGACAATATAGTGTGGTTGCATTTTTCGTAGGCGGATCATCATATATCCAATCCCTGCATATCAGGCTTTTTAGAAATTTATGGAGAACAATATAGTGTGGTTGCATTTAAATGAACGACGCATCACCTTCCATTTTTCGTAGGCGGATCATCATATATCTAATCCCTACATATCAGGCTTTTTAGAAATTTATGAGGGATAATATAGTGTGGTTGCATTTGACTGAGCGGTGAATTTTTTTTCACCCGTTTATCGTGCTTTTTAATACCCTAGCTAGTTATGATATATATGTGGAGTAGAAATGTTAAAGTGGAGTGCCAAATATGTCAAGTTCATAAGTACTTTGAATTTTGGAATTATGACGTATGTTTGGAGAATCTAAAAGCCTAAACGATGAATATAGGATATTAATTTATTAATAAGAAATCAAAATTTAAATTATGTACAGAAGAGGATCTAACTCAAATAATTAAGAAAATTGTAGCAATGTTTTTTTCTTTGGTTGGAACTCGGAAGGACAAATTTCTTCTTCTTCCTTTGTTGCTTAAATTTTTTTTTATATAGTAAAAGAAGATATTGAGTGCGTATTCGATCTTCTGATGCATATACAAACAAACCAAAAACGACTAAAATTGAGAAAAGAAAGTAACAAGACGACATCACAGAAGTGGCTGTATTATTGCTAGAGTGGAGTGGTGGATGCTCCAGGAGTATATCCAAAAAATTAATATTCTTATAGAATATACCAATATCAATTAACTAATTATACATATATACCAAAATGTTTGAGCAGATAGATAAGATGAAAAGAAAATGACACTTGAATCGGAGAATTTGATTACAGAAGGTACACAGGTATTTGAGAGCTAATTATATGATGCATTATTTTGGAGGTCTATATCTAACCCTTTCTAGGTATTTTCAATCAGCATCACCTTGGCCGGATCAGTATAAATATTTTCTTATCCTACTCAACTCTCTGCACATGTACATATATTAACAAATAAGGACAACTAATAAATTTTGTCTCAAAAAATAAAATAAAAAGTTCAAGCAACAAAGGAAGTTCTCTATTATTTTTGTTAATTTAAAACATTACTTGACGACGCCGGAGACATCACAACCCCGATCCGGCCACTTGCAGTCCGACTTGGGCTTTGTCGCGCCTGACTTCGCGCCGCTTGGCCTTCTCTCCCACTTGGACAACGCCGCTCCCAGCCCGTGTTCGGCCGGAGTTCCAAGTCTTTCGACCCGCCGCGCCATGCCTCAGATTTGCCGCTTTCACCACTCTGGACTCTTGCTTCCACCGCGCCGGCTCTGACACGTCCAAGAGCATCACCGCTCTCGGCCTCGTACCCAGAATCTGGTAGCGTACTCTCTTCCTCGTCTTTGTTTTTTCTTTTTTCTTTTTATGTTGTTATTGACTTCCAGTATTTTCTGACTTTCTTATTGCTCAATTCCAGTGCTCCAACTTTTGCTTTTGGGCCAGCAAATCGAATTCTGATTAATCCAAACTCTAAGGCTGACTGTTTGTAAGTTTTTGCTTTCTTATTCTTTTATCCACCCTTATTTTCTGATACCGGCCACTATTTTAAAGCTAGAGGTTGAATTGTGAATAATTCGGGATTACCTGTTTACCACACGCGAACTGTAAAGGTAGAATTATGAATAATCTGAAACTGTTTACCACACGCGAACTTTTGGTCTTTGTTTCTATTTCAACGCCAGTCTTTTTCTTTATGGTTACTATTGCTTCATCTTGACTTCCGCAGCTCCACCTTTCGTTTCCATGGCTCGTATCAAGTTTAACGACTCAGCCTTACCTCTAAAAGGGAGCTCGGAATCCAATGGTAAACCCGCGCCTTGGCAACCGACAATTCTATCCTAGAAAAATGCGCTGAAGCATATTCCATCCCGAAATCAGTTACACTTTTTCAACAGTCCCTGCCGACGCGGATATCTACTCGGGTAGGAATATTTTTGATGATGCTTTGATATTGTCTCCCGAGCACTTGTGTTACGTCAGGTTCCCTATTCACCCTGTCTTTCAGCTTATGTGGGCCGTGCTTGGTCTGCATCCATTTCAACTTAATCTGAACCCCTACCTCATGTTATTTGCCTTTTTGATCATGGGTTTAAAATGGGAAGTTTCCCTAGGATTGTCTGATTTCCTCTACCTTTACAATTGCGCCAAGCTAAACAAGTATCTTCGGTATTTCAATTTCACACATTTTCTGAGGATGAAGGTGTTCACAGGGATTTCCACTCGTGACAGTGATCGGAAATCTAGGGCTTTGATGATCTCTGACGATTGGCGATCTCCTGAGCTAGACTTGCTTCCTCCAAAGGCCTTCGCGGATGACCTCGGTATGTATCATGTATCTTGATTACACTGTATTATGATCGAATCTTCTTTCCAATTGTTTATTGAATTTAACTTGTCATCTTGCAGCTTATAAGATCTCTCAAGCGAAGTTCGACCTTCCCCTTAGTAGGGTGCAATGGTTGGAGACTCATCTTGTCGAGCGGGGATGGTATCCTTCTCAGTTTGCAACCCTCGAGAATTTTCTTGACATGGCGTCCAATAATCCTTCGGCTTTATTTGGCCGCTACCAAAGGCATGTCAGTCAGTCTCTTTCAAGAAAAACGTTAGCGCTCCAGGTTACGCGCATGAAAGTCAATTTCTATGTATCAGAGTGCTATGAACCTTTGTTCGCAGAATATCTTGCGATTAAAGACACATTCAAGACAGTCGTCCCCAGCTTTGGAGTCATGATAGCTGGGGAGGACGACGTGGACGAATGGTTAGAGGAGAGGGAGGATGGGCTCAATGGCGACGATGCGGAAGAGAGAGTACATTCCCACGTAGTGAGGGAGTTACCCCAAATAATCCGCCCTCCTCGAAAATTGTGGAAGCAGAAGGCTGAAAATGCTCCTGAAAATGATGGCCCCTCACATTCCTCGCATGTTCCCTCCATTGACTAGTCTCGTGGCACCCAACCACCTTCTCCTCTATGAGTGGGCCTGCTTCCCTCAAGGCTTGTCCAGAGCGAGACCACTGATCCTACCTCTCATAGAGCCACCTCATCCCAAGAGGATCCTGCTGCTTCCATGCCACTTCTGCCTCCTAAGGTTTTGGAACTAAAATTTAGAAAACGTGATGGCTCCTATGTATTTGTTAGGGAATCCATGTCTTCCAATGAATTGGTAGCATTAGCGGCGGCTGGTGCCCTCGTATCATCAACCCCTAAATCAGGGGGTCCTCCAAAAAGCCCGATGGCTCTATACGATGACGTTCGCGCCTCTCAGCTTGATGTGAGTATCCTTTATGCTTCTTTTAGGCTTCTTCTCTTTTACGAAATCTCTATTTGTATCTAACCTTCCTTTTCCCCTTGTTTATGCAAGGTCTAATGGCGTCTCATCACTACTTGTGTAGCGTTGATGCTCTTTACACCAAACACCAACAACGAGTTGAAGAGGCCAATCGTCAAGTCGCGTCCAAGGAGAAAGAGGTCGATGATCAAATGAGAACAATGGTCGAATTGGCTTCCATTCTCGAGGATAAGAACAGCGAGATAGCAAAGCTGAAGAGCGACTTGGGCTTAGTAATTCGAAGCAAAGACAAGGAGTTCCAAAAAGATGCTACTCAGATGAAGCGCGTGTTTGCCAAATACTTCCAACTTTGGTGGAATCAGGATCAGATTGAAGAAGACAAAAGGTGCTACGTAGGTCCTGACGAGTTTGACTGTTTTTATGGGTTTCATCCTATGGGTTATTCTCCCATTTGAGGCATGCAGCCTAGAGATGTCCCTTTGCCAGCCTTGAGCACGTCTCACGAGGAGGAGGAAGTGTCATCCGATTATGTGGGCCTCAACGGTGCTCCTCAATTTTGAAGCTTTTGAGGCTAAACGCGTCTTACCTTACTTTTTATATTTCATGCTTATGTAATAAAAGTTGCATGAGAGGCGAGTGCTATTTCCTTTTTCATGAATCGTGGCTCTATTGAACTTTCTTGATATTTCAATATCATATGCAATTGAATTTTAAATATCACTTTTGAATGTTTGAATTACCTTTGAAAAGACAAACTAACCTTTCCACACATGCCACTTTGACTGTGATAGCAATTCTCAATGGCTTCGACGACGGTTACCATGACTGTGACAACCAAACACTAAACCAACGACTTTGGTCTCCACTGCATTGATGAGAGCCTCCATATCCTCTCTTTGGTTATGTCTGTCGGCTTCACGGGCCTTTTTGACCCTTTGTTGCGGTCACACAATTTTCAAATGCAATTTTGCTAACTTTTAAATGCATTTACCTTACACCTATCATGCCCCCTTGTTTTTTTTTTTCGTTGTGTTCGCATACACAAGAAGAAAACCAACTTAAATGTTTTAATTGCATATGCACCTAGTCACCGTGGGCTACCTTTGTTGCCCCCAATCCTTGCATAGTTAATCTGGGTCGTGCCCCCGCACCTCGCAAGTGCCGAGGCCATCTTACCTCACATCTGCGAGGGTGTGGACCACCCCACCCCAAGTCCTGTGGTGGTAAGGACTTCTTATCCTGCGTCATACTGAGGTAAGGACCACCTCACCCCATGTACTGTAGTGGGTGAGGGCCTTCTTGCCCGGCGTCCTGTGGAGGCAAGGACCACTTTGTCCCCATGTCCTGTGGAGACCTGGCCTTCTTACCTCTCGTTCGTGAAAGTATGGACCACCTCACCCCACGTCCTGTGTCGACAACGCCTACTTGTCCCCCGTTCTGTAGAGGTAAGGACCATCTCGCCCCATGTCTTGTGGTGGCGATAAGGACCACCTCGCCCCACTTCCTGTGATATTTAAGCCAGCTTCCCCCACATCGTGCGGAGGTAGGGACCATCTACCCCCAAGTCCTATGGTGGCGACAAAGACCACCTCGCCCCAAGCCCTGTGATGGCGAGGCCTGCTTGCCCCGCGTCCTGCAGAGGCTGAGACCATCCTGCTCCACATTCTGTGGTGGCGACAAGGAGCATCTCGCCCCACGTCCTGTGGCGGCAAGGCATGTTCCTGCGGTAACATGAGTAAATCCGACAACATTTTATCATACTTGCCACAAGTCATAGGTTCCCTTTCTTTCCTGCCACGCGCAATCAAATACAAGCACGAGAAGGGAAAAACTATTACCTCTAACAACCTGTCACATTCGAGTTACTCATCAAGAATTTCTTAGCAGAATGAGGCAATATAATGTGTCATACTCACATATCTCACCAGGAATAAATACATTCAACAATCTCTAAATACTTTTATGTTCTCACCTAATTTCTGATATTTCTAGTCAAGACAAAGTCATGATATCATCGTACCTTCTCCATTCGCGAGACAAATTTTAGCTCCTCCACTAGATTCGAGCCACATCTGCTCGGGGCTTGTATTCCATCACTCTCAGTCCTTAAGTGACAATGTCCTGAGGTGCAGCTCCAGCCATCACTTTTTTGGAAAAATTGTTCCCACAAACTGCGCCATTTGTTGATGGTGAAAAATTCCAATTAGGAATTTGTCCCAACAATTAATGCGGACTGGGGCGGGAGCTGAACTAGGAACAATTGAGAAGCTTCTATTTGTCGTTGACCTGATGTTAATGAAGCGAAGACCCCTCTTGGCTTCGTGACTTGTCTGCTCCATAATCCCTCTCTGCTCTATAACCTCTCTCCTTCAATTCTCTTTGTAGTCTCTCTCTGTAACCTCTCTCCGTAACCTCTCTCTGTAGTTTGTCTCCGTAGTCTCTATCCGCTTTAGTCTCTCTCCACTTTATTTCTCTTCTCTATAACCTCTCTCCTCTTTGTAACCTCTCTTCGTATTCTCCTTCCGCGATCTCTCTCCATAGTCTCTCTCCACTCCGTGGCTTTGAAGAGTAAGCAAAGACTCCACTTCAGCGCTTGTGTGAAAAAGAAGATAGGGGTATCTGCAAAAGACCCTCCGATGCCTAAGTCAGTATGTTTTTTAGTCGAGTCCAATAAGAGAAATCAGAATAGGATCCCATACCTGGTCGTCTTGCCCTTATTTATAGGTACATTACTGCGTGGGCTACAAGTAACTTGCATGACAAGTTACCAGTGACTTGGGTGGCAAGTCACCATTAAGGTCGTATTTACTCCTATAATAACCACTACTTATCGGTAGCCATGATTGCCATATTGAGTGCTGCATTGATCATCGCATTTACGGCTATAATATTGTCATTATTTCCCTTTAATTGCCTTAATTGTAGGGCCAAATTATCCCCACAACACAAGGAAGCACCAAAATCCACAGCGTTGAGTGGTGGAGCTTTAGTTCATCCTTCAATTCAACTCCCTCAACGGGGTCAGTAGCACCACCACCTCCGACGACTAATATGATGAACCCAACCGCCAACTCGGTCAAATCTCCACCGCCTTCTTTACACAAAAGTACTGTAAGTCTTCTTCTTGCCATAACCAGCTTTGCAAGCAAGCTCCAAGAACTGTTGCTAAAAGCTATTCATAAAACAATGTGTCTACTATCCATAGAAAGTGAGGGAGAGGCATCATTGAGGTGATAGTTCTTCTTTTGTGGCGATGCAGAGAGTGGTGGTGTGATCTGGTGACATATAAATGTAAACAAATTAATAGCTCAAGATATATATGATCATGGTGATGGGAGCAGCGAGATAGCACAGAGAGCACCTTGTTTTTCAATTCCACTTTCACACAGTCATGAAGAAGACGGTTAATGACATATTCAAAAGTCACTCTCAACGTCCCCAGGCCAAGCATGCAGACACAAACAAACTCTATCCATTATTCATAATTATTATTCATGAACACATATATGTGCATATGGAGTATCTGTGCCTAAAATGAGTACTACTATATCTATGCATATATGGAGTATAACATTGAATTTTTGTTTTGATTAAATTTATTTTATTGGGGTAATAAAAAACATTATTGCGGGGCAATAATAGTTTTAATTGGGAGTCAATAAATAAATATTTATTAGGAAGTCAATAAATCTCCCAAAATTTTCAAAATTAAGAACAATTTCATTTTTTTACTAATTATTGACCCTCAATAAACATCTTTTTTTTTTTTGGGGGGAGGGAGGGGGGGGGGGGGGGGGGGGGGGGGGGCAATAATGTTCTCTGGTGACCTTTGAAATCTCCAACAATCTCTTTAGGGACATCCGGCGGCCTCCGATGATATTTCAAGTAATCGAAATCCGGCGGTAGTACTTGATCAGAGTTCGGCGACCAGTGAAGGGACTCCGGTGAAGTCTCCGATGACTTCTCTCTCTAAGTGACAAAGGACAAAATTGACTCAAAAGTAAACAAAAAACAATAAAAAAATAATTAATTGGGTATTAGGGCAAAAAAATGTAACTTGTTGGGTAAATGGGCTTAATATAGCTCAAATTTGAGTAAATGGATATTTTCCCTAAAAAGAAATCTCTTATCAATAATCAAATAGTTCTCTCTTATGTGCAAACCCCATATATATTAGTAAAACTCAAACTTGGTCAACTTTTTAACCCACGTATAGAATGGAACAACTGAAGTAATTAGGTTTTATAGTAATATTCACTTGCTCAGTTAGTTAGTTACTGAGCAAGAAAATTATGCTCAGTCACCGTTGAATTTAGATCCAATGGTGGAAACTATTATTTTAAGTTTTAGTTATTTTGTTTTTCACCGTTGAATCTAGATCCAAGAGTGATTGTGCATAATTTCTTTATTGCGTTACTGAGTAGGTGAAGACAATCGTTAGACTAGCTTTAATAAATAGAAAAACAAGCATATATATATGATAGCTTTTCCTCAAACAAAAGAAAAGCATATATATGACAGTGAAACATGAATTTCGGTTGCAAAGGTCGCCATGTATAATGGTATAGTTTTCAGAAAATAAATACTTTTTTTTTATTTTTAGAAATGTCGACACGATTGTAGTTCAGTGAAATTACACATAATTATCCGCTCACACAGGGCTGTCAAATAAAGCCATTACCTAAGTATTTCAACCTTTTTAAGGAAACAATTAAGCACATCCAGAAACTACCCTATACTACATATGAGGAAATAAAATAGCATATAGGCTTTGCAGGATCCCTGGCGACGTTCTTCAAGCCTGACCTGAGTTTGGTGCCATCTCAAGAAATAAAGTGGCACCATCCCCATCATTCTTCAACATAGAAGTTTCCTAAAGCTTCCACAACCTCCATAGCAACTGCACCCTCCATTGCCTCCATAGCCTCATAAGTTCCCCCATCTTCTACTTCCGCTTCCTCCATCACCATGTTTGCTCCTTTCTTTGGAAATTGCTTCTTCTTAGGGTTAGGCACCCTAGAGACTAGCTTCGAAGTATTCTTGCTTCCTTTTGGACAACCCTTTTTATTGGATGAGATGTACACCACACCACACTTGTTAGGCATCTCAAAGTCTTCTTCAACATTCAATGGTGCAAAGTCAGCCACCCCAAAGAGTTTAGGTTTCTTCCTTACCCTTGTTAGGGTAACCTGGGCCTCTCTCTAGACCCCTGGAAGACACAACACCTCCTCTGGATGCTCCACCACCACCGCCAGTTTCATAACCTCCACGGGCAATGCATTGCCCACTGTAAATTTCCACCCTCGAATTGAATTCAAGTCTACAATCAATAATAACCCCATGAACGTTGATCGAACCTAGGTTGCATTGCCAGACTCACCGTCGCGCTAGGGGTTGAAAGCCTAACCTCATGTGTCTGCGAACCCTGGCCGGCTACACTGTAACTAAACTTGCAGCCTTCGCTGCACCATTTCTAGCCTCAGCTCCAGTATTAATCATTGCCAATATCAGCGCTGAAACCGTACTCTCAGCCGCCACAAGCTTTGTCGTCTAGTGCACCAAGAACTCATCATATACCTTTGCCCCGTGCACAAATAACTCACACGTCCTACAAAGCCCCTTGAGCTTTTCATAATGGAGATGAACTAGAACCATCACGCCTTCCTTGAATCCAAAGCTCTGATTGCTCCATTATCGACGCCAAACATCGATCGAAGCCCTAAATTGCTACTCATCCAACCCTCAATTCAAAGGGAAAGGATATGCTTGTAGAAACATACCGATCAGATCCCCACAAAATAAGGGTTTCCTCCGTGCACAGACGTGGAGGCAAGCCTCTGACTTCACCCAAGTTTCAAGGGAATGTAAAAAAAAAACTCTGGCAATGTCACGAAGCCCATCGTACTCCCTCAAAATCAACATCCTTCCACTGTAGTGCCAAGGACCCCCATGCAAACACTAGTGCAGTGTAGTTCTCCTTCACCTTGAACTTGAATAGAAACCTCCCATCATCATAGGTCGAGATCATGAGTCCCCATATCACCACCATTGTCCCTGGAAGGCCCTCTCATCCACTTGATTATGAGTTATCATCTGTCCTACCAGATAAAAGCATTCATCTGCAACTGTCGCCGATCCCAAAGTTCCAAACTCGACAACTGCTTACTTTGTCAATACCTAGGACATCGAAAGACGAGCCGCCATCTCTTCAGCCATGATAACAAACGAGAATGATTCAGAAAGCAATAGAGGAAACCCTAGATTGCCTTCACCACCCTAACTCTTGCGGCTAGGTTTAATATATATTTTTTTAGATAATAAATAATTGGTTTTGGGTTCTCATATTCCACAAGCAACTAATTATATCTATATGTATTATATATAGGATTAATTTCAGTTTACCCCCTGAAGTGTATGGGTGTCATCATGTCACCCCATGTACTATAAATTTTAAATTTTTACCCTAAGCTTTCCAATTTTAATCTTCCGTGTCCAATCTCTGATGCTCCGTCTAATTTGAACGTTAAATCCGATAATGGGGCCCACTTTGATGGCTAAAAAGATCATTTTATGACAAAAAAAATACTTTTCTCCTTCCTTTCTTTTTCATTTTCAGAGGTTTCTCACCTCTCTCTCTCTCCCCCCTACTCTGCGCGGCTAGTCCGAAGCCACCTTGAAACTTTACCTCTGTACCATTTCTTCTTCTGCGAGTCTTCTTCATACCTATCAGCAGTTCCCGACTTGGACCCGACCCACAAACTCCCATTGCGGCCGCGGAGTGATGGTGAACTCGGGCTAGTGACGATGGTGGCGGTACGGCTGTAGGGTTGGCGGCGGCTGCGGCGGTGCCGTTCGTGGCGACCTTCAAAGATGAGTAGACTCTGTCTATCATTTTGGAGGATGAAATTGAAATTGGGATTGGGATTTGGATTAATCAAGAAAATGTTGGGAATGTTCCGGTCATGAATGGGAGCAATCAACCTCTTTTGTTGAGGGTAAAGGAAGAGGAAAGAAGAAAACCCAGTTCCATCAAAAACCCAACAATCATATTTTTCAATTGACGAAGAATCTTGTATGGATTGCAAAAATTGAGAGGAATATGGGGAAAGTTCAAGGATTAAATTGGTGGTTCTGATTTTGGTATTTGGATTAGGACTGTGGAGGTCGCAAATGAATCATGATGGAGAGGCTTTCGATTAGCTCACTAGACTGAGCTAATTGTATCGAATTGAAGGGCGGAGAGGGAGAAGATTCGATTGGGGGAAGTGAAATTAGGGCTTAAATTTCATATAGGAAGATTGAATTGGAGAGAAAGGACAGAGAGAGGCGATGGATGCATACACATCTGGGCATCCGGCGGTGGTGGAGGTCGGACTAGCTACGCAGAGCAGGAGAGAGAGAGAGAGAGAGAGAGAGAGAGAGAGAGAGAGAGAGAGAGAGAGAGAGAGAGAGAGAGAGAGAGAGAGAGAGAGAGAGAGAGAGAGAGAGAGAGAGAGAGAGAGAGAGAGAGGATTTGGAGAGAAGAGAGAGAAACCCCCGAAATGAAAAAGAGAGGAAGAAGAAAAAGTTTTTTTTTCTTTTTCTTTTTCTTTTTTGTCATGAAATTACCATTTTAACTCTCAAAGTGGACCTCATTATCAGATTTAACGTCCAAATTAGACGGAGCATCAGAGATTGAATACGGAAGATCAAAACTAAAAAGCTTAAGGGATAAAAATTTAAAATTAAAATACATGGGGTGACACGATGACACCCTCAAAATTTAGGGGGTAGACATAATTATGCAGTCAATTACATACGGATTATCTCCACTACTATAACTAAAGATATCTTCTAATCAACGAAGTCAACTGCCTATTTAATTGCGTGGTCGGCTCACGAGCTAATAAAAAACTAATTAACATTCACAATAAACTATGGTTTATAAATTACAGAGAATATGTATTTCGAACAACAACTTTTTGTTTCACCATAAAAAATGTCATTTTTCTAATCAAAACGTACACTTAGCGCACTCCACCTGGGTCGATCGATTCGGAATTGACTGATCAACGTATATTAGGATAATTCATGGAATCGGAATTCTACTTTCCGTTATTTGATCTTTACATTTAGTTTAACTAATGTGTGTGTTCATATTATCGTATAATTAAGGTTGACGATAAAGTAGGTTGTATGTATATCATGCAAAAATGTATGCTAGAAAATAGTAATAGAATAGGTTGCTTAATTTGCATAATTAAGAGCTCGTATAGTAACTCCGCATTCTCTTCCAACCCGTAGACATGTCATGCCAAATTTGGAAAAAAAAAAAAATCGATGCTTCTAGCTCGACAAAAACATATGTATTTATTGGTGGACAATTCTTAGGTTCACTCCTAGGGTGAATGATTATATTCACCCCCATTGTAGATTAACATACTTTTATTTAATAATTTTATAATCCAACGATCCATATATTAAATTAGCATTTAAAGATTATCTCTGTAAAAAATCAACGGAATCGGAAATCGTTTAATTATCTAATTGAATCAAACAAATGGATGATTCTAACAATACTTACTACTATTATGTTGAACCGTCCATATATTTCATAGAAATGAATGACTAAAAGGTCTTCAATTTGATTGATTTTTTACGGACCTAATCTTTGTATTACGTTATATAACATGAATGGTTGAATTAGAAAATTAGTAAGTTATTATGTTTTAATCACAAGAGAGGATGAATATGCTCATTCACCCAAGGGGTGAACCTAATAATTGTCTGGGCACTCGGAGCAAGAACATCCAAAGACTCCACTATACCTCTTCCCTTTAAACTCTATGAAGTAGGTGCGAGGTTCTTGAATATACGACCTAATAAACAAGACCCTCCGATCCCGGAGTATGCATAGATGAGAGTTAGCGAACTTGACAAACAACGGCAATCCCGAATGGATTTACTATTGTTCATTTAGGACTCAACGATTAACTTTTAACCTTTGCAGAAGGGGCCGGAGCCACGACTTGAGCTGGGATTATTGCGATTCGCACTTTAAAGCTATTAAGCGATTCTAATTTTTTTTTTTTGTTCTCAAACGGGTTCCGAAGGTCATGCTATGATCTACTCCTAGTGTAGGTATAAAGGCATTGTACTTTGTGAATCATCATTAATTTGGTAATTGACAATTGCAACTCTCATTAGGTTTTCTTATAGATATCCCCATTAGTGTTTGACCTAGACATATCAAACCCAATGAACTATTCGGTTTGTGTCAGTGGTCGTTAGAATGATACTAATCTGGGTATATGGCGCACATACATGCCATTTAATTTGTAGTTGCTTAATTCGATACCTTCGCATAAGTTAAACAAACCATGCCAATGAGTTGCTGTGATTCTGGGGTTAGATATAATCCTAGCTAGTGTGTAGGAATAAAGGCAGTGTACGTTGTGATGCATCATTAACTTGCTAATTGACAATTGCAACTCTCATTAGGTTTTCTTATATCTCCATTAGGTTTTCTCATTAGAGTTGCTCTCTTTTCATTAAAATAGAGACCTTATTAAAAGTTTAAAACAATGGAATTAAGAGCTAAGCGCACTTGGCTCAAGCTTTAAAATATACAGAAGCATTTCATCAAATTTTTTGTTTTTTGTTTTTCATATTACATGTCTGATTAATTAGGTTATAATAATTACGAAATACAATGGCTTCGACCCCTCTCTTCTAGGGTTTCTAGACTAAAGGCTTATACATTTCTTATCAACTTCATGTTGTAATGATAGACCAAAAAAAAAAAATACTTCACGTTATAGTGTCTGTATGCTGTACAACCTTTCTGGGACTATCCGATGAAGTTGCAATTAACAAGCACTATGCGGTTGGACGTCTTCTCTCTCCAAAGAAGACTTCATGAAAGGATTTTATGAATCTAATTCTCCTCTGGTTCGCAAATACTAGGTGGTCTTGTGATCTTTGAGTGCGAAGAAGGGGGATTCAATTCGCATTCCAATTCCTCCAGTTCCGCATGCACGAGAAGAAATATGGATCTTGCATGGAAGTCTTGTAGGAGCACGTCGAAGAATAATTAATGTGATACATGATTGGTTATTTTGTGACACTATTGTTGAGTCATCACATAAAAAGCAAATGAAAACATCGTTCATTTAATTGTGCGACATGATAAAATTTAGAGAGGATTCGGTCAATATGAGTCTAAGAAGTACCATAAATCGTAGGAATGAGATTATGAGACATTAGCACTCGAAAACTGAACCTAAAGGGGTCAAGGAGGGTGAGTATAGTATGACAAAAGTATTTTACTCCCGTATTAACCACAAACAGAAGAACACAGTAGTGTCCGAGGACTGGGATTTTATACAAAATTAAGGCTTTAAAGACTCTACATAATTACTTCATGACCAACCCTAAAAAGAAACAAACAAAAAGAAAAGAAAACTTAGATACTTAATTTAGGAAAGACGAAACAAAGTAATGAAGGAATTAAAGAATCTTCCCTAGCTTTTACAGGATATGAGAACCAGCATTGTTACACATTGATCGTAAACTCTCAAATGTTCACCCTCCCAATTTATGAATTCAAAAAAAAAAAACCTCCCAATTTATGAAATGCCAATTTTAAATTTAATTAAGGAGATTACTTATTAACCGAAAGTAGCAAAGCAAAGTTGCTAACGGAAATTGACAACGATCTGTGAGTACGTGTCTTTACTAAAAGTAGAAAAACAAGTGGGTGGCTTTGGATACGAGCACTGAAGAGTCATCCACACTATCACAAGTAGCTAGCAAACGTTTTATACCTAGCTATATACGATGCCACCATCAAAGAATATAAAATTATAAATAGAAGAGGGTATATCATGACTATTTTTTTTTTTTATATAAAAGAAAGTATTTAAGTAGATATTGTATCAATCATGCGTAATTTCTTAGTTATCAAATCACAGAATTGTATGTCAAAATGACCGATAAATTATAAATGAAGATAAAGTGCATAATTTTAGGTTTTTCAGAGCATGTTTAGCCATGCTAGCCATTTTTAAGTCAAATTTTAGCCAAACTAGCTAAAAAGTCATTTTACTAGCCATTTAGAAATTTGGCTGTATCAGTGCTCTTTTTATTTTAGCTAATTTTGAACTTATATTATTTTTTAAATAAATATTAAATAGTTTATATGTATTTATAAATTATAAAAAATAACTCAAAATGAATATTTTAAATTATAGAGAATATCATCTCGCTCTCTATATTTAGGAGCGAGATAGCTAAAAGTTATAATAGACAGTCACTTAGGAGTCTGGTGCAGCTGCTAAAATAGATAAAAAGCTAAACATGTTCTCTAGAATAGCTAAAGAGCCAAAATAGAGAGTTTACTAAAGATGCTCTTATCTGGTTGTGATCAACATACTCGCATTATATTTATAGTCTTCAAAATATAATTCAAATAGCATTTCAACAAAGTTTATGGAGCCATTGAAGTTGACCTATCCAATAAAGTCTCACGACCCTAATACTAATTAACGGGAAGGATAAATTTAATAAGTTTTTTCTTTCTTTTGTCTATTTGTTATGGGATTTTTATTGTTAATAGGCTAGCTTAAATAAGTGAGGTTTGATGTCAAATGGATGGTAGTATTCTACATATAACTATTTTTCTTTTCTACTTTACATGTCGCTTTAATAGTGAAAGCGTATGTAGTGTGCGCGCCGTTCTGGCATGAGTATTCTGAATGACATATGATGATGATTATGACCAAAAAAAAAAAAAAAAGAAGATCATTTCAACAAAAGCAGTAATTAAATTGGAGATCTTTCAATCATCCAGGTTAAATAAATAGACGATTCCTTCATCCTAATATTTTATTTTTCACTATCATTTTTTTAGAAAAGATGCCGGTGTCTTATTGATAAACAATAGGAGTAAAAGTACACACAATGATCCATTCCCTCTAGAGTACAATGGAAAGAGTCAATGCATGAGAACTCACATGATCCGATTGTTATAAATACATAACACAAACAGCTCTACCTAATACCATTAATAAAATAAGGTATTGAAAACCTAAGAACTCATAAACTCATGTGCTTTTATGAAAGAGCGTAAAACTCTCAATATTCACACTCTTCTGATATTTTTTTTTAACCAAATCATTAATTCATCTCAAGGCAGAATGGTACGGATACATACATTCTCTTGCCAACTCTAGGATAAGTTTATGACGTGGTACGCTAACACTACCAATTAGACAACTAGTGCTCACTTATTCAGCGAGCCTATAAACTATGAACATTGTCACGCCCCGAATTTTAGAATAAAATTCAAAATCCGAAACATGAAAATTACCACAACTCAAAATAATCATCCTGAAAATTTCTTTTATTAACAACCTCACCACACGAAATAAGAATTTTGTCTCGGTTAATTATTACAACTCAAATACATAATAATTTGTAAAGCTCTAAATGAGCATACACACCACAACTCAAAGAAATAAAATATAACTGCTGTAACACCTAAGCAGCTCGGTCACCTCTCTGGTTATCCTGATATGCAGGAATATCCGCTACACCATTTGAATAGTGTACCGGGATTGCAACAATACAAAACCCGGTAAGCTTATGAAAGCTCGTATAAGTAAAAGGAAGAACGGTTGCTTAATTAAATTATATTTATTTCTACCTAAGTCAACATGCAACAATTCTACAACCACAAAAACCAACAATCGCAATCAATCAACAACTCAACACCAAACTCTAACTCATGTCTTTCTTCACAAAACCTCATCATCGTATTTATAAAAATACGGTATTTGACAGACTAGAGCTCTAACTGAATCGTAGCCCGTCACCTGGCCTAGGTTATGGCATCCGACATATTATCTTTATCGTATTTCATCAATATGTATACTTATATACATATTTAGAATGTTCGATAATTGTACATACTCAACCAATCGTATCTCATCATCCACCTAGGATTAGAGCGTCCGATTACCCCATACTGGTCACTACATTGACCCTAAATCCATAATATGTACAACTATATGTTTTCACATAATTAAATCAACTCAACCAACATATATGATATTATCATGAAATCAAAGCATTTGAATATAATCCAAATCATCATTCCAACTCAATCATATCGTCATTCAAAATCACGCCAATCAATATATATATTCCACGTATATATATATATATATATATATATATATATATATATATATATATATATATATATATATACATACAGTCCTTCTTGGCTAAGGACCTCCTTAGTTTTTCTTAGGTACGGATTTCCGGTTTTAACCCACTTTCCGATCACATTTTCACATCTTAACCGTTCAGTTTTTAGGTCCTAATGTATAGATCACCTCTGAAAATTTTCAGCCAATTTGGTGATCGTTAAGGTATCCAAAACTGTAATTTACCATTATAAATACGAACGGTTCCGGTTCGACAGATTCGGTCCGTTCGTGTAAATTGCAGTTTTGGATGTCTTAACGGTCACCAAATTGGCTGAAATTTTGCAGGGGGGATCTATACATTAGGCTCTGAAAACTGAACGGTTAAGATGTGAAAATATGATCGGAAAGTGGGTGAAAACACCAAATCCGCACCTAAGAAAAACTAAGGACATCCTTACCTTAGAAAAATCCTATATATATATATATATATATATATATATATACACGTAATCATCCACTCAGGAATGACCACTAATACCAACTATAGTTCACACAAGAAAAATCATGAAATTCATTTGTATAATTAAAATTCAATTTACTTACCTATGGACCGTAGTGATCAAGTCCATGTGATTTTAAAAACAAATATTTAATCCACAAATATTTTCCACACAATTACCAAAAATAATTAATTTAAGTACTCGATTCATAATATGAACCACGTGAGATTTACTCACCTCGAAATTCCCGCTGCGTCTTCAATAAAATATAACTCTCAATAATCCAAATGCTTGTCAACTCAAGCCGTCAAGTACCTAATCAAGTACGGCCTTTACTTAGCAACGAAGCACGAAATAAACCTAAATGATGATCCAACGGTCGGATTTCAAAATAAAGACAATCCAACGGTCGGATTCTAAAATAAAGACAATCCAACGGTCGGATCGAATTTAAACGATGATCCAACGGTTAGATCCTCACGGATCGCCCTTGGAAACATCCTATCAAAATTATATGAAAATCTGATGGACGGATCTTCACTAATCGCCTCCCGAATCACTGTTTTACAATTATACGAAGATCCAACGGTCGGATCTTCACCCGTGACCACACAAGGTCATCGGGACAGTCATATGAACATCATATTAAAATTTGAAGTAAAACCGATGGTCTGATCTCCGTAAATCTCAAACCAAAGGTAACTGTAAAACCGTAAATAGTATCGTCAAAACTGAAATGGACTATTTATCAACTTTTTCTAACATGACCAAGTTATATATCAAAACGCTCGTATGGATGTATAGATCATCATCCAGATAATATAAACTCAAAATTTGGTCCGACGCGCTACCACACGCGGCGGTCAACTCCGGTCAACCACCTCCAATGCAAAAGTCGTCAACTACAAACTTCTTCAAAATGAAATTGTGCACAACTTTAATATCTGACTTTTTCAGAGATGAGGTCTAGATCGTCCTAGATCGGGCTTTGAAGTTGGATTAATCTCGGCCCTCGATCACGTTTCCAGATCCAACAAAAACCGTAAATTTTCAATCCTTGATCTACACCTCTACACTCAAAATCGTGATACAAGCCACATATGGGGATGATCAGGAGGATGAGGAGATCACAAAAATGGGGAGGATCGGCCGAGGAGACGCCGGAAAATGGAATTTCCGGCCGGATCCGTTTCTTTGAATATGGAGGCTCCGATCTCCACCTTCCGGTGGTTTCTGTCTGGAACGAGCAGCAGGGGGAGCATGGCGAGGGCTGGGCGAAGGGTTCTGGGTTGGTGGCTCGGCCGGAGGACGCCGAAGTCGGCCTAAAAATCCGGGTCGGGTCTAGCGGATCCGGGTCTGGTCGGAAGGAAAATTTGCATAGTGAAGGTACCAGCCGAGAGAGAAGAGAGAGGGGAGAGATTTCCATTTTCGGAAATCTGGAAAAAATGAGGGAAATATAAAAAAAAAAACATATTTATACCCAAAAATGAGGATTTTCAAAAATTCATAACTTATTCATATGAACTCCGAATAATACATTCCACATATGCACGAACTCGTATCGACGAGCTCTACAACTTTCATGAAGGACGTTTTCCTAAATTTTGAACGTATAAAAAGTCGATTTTCACGACCCCCTAAATAACGTTCGTTTTCGAAAATAAAATCATTCGAAACCAATTTTCTCAACCCACGACATTCCAATAAATCCCAAATATCATAATTCAATTAATATAACAATTATTGAATACATAATTTTATTATATGAAATTTTGGGTCTTCACAAACATACATAGCAAATAGGCACAAAAAACAAAACAAAAGTGCATAGGTCCCTAAAAAAATAGGGTATACCTTAGAAAGAAAAAATCGATCTAATTTGGAGTCCAACCAGACCTAATAGTAGCCCTAGGACAGACAAGACAAAGCGAAGGCCCGGACCGATAAACCGCAGCTCTACAGGATATGCAGTCAAGGCCCAACAGTGAAGCCCAACCCATCATCTCTCCACAACGCAGAGCCTTCGAGCTTCTCGACGCCATCGCCGTCGGATGCCAGCACCATCTAACGCAAGAGCCTCCCGACTTCCTCACCGCCCGACGCCATCGCCTCCTGATGCCATCGCTTCGATCTCGCGCCTAACCCAAAATCGAGGTACGATCTACACCACAGTTTGAATCCACTCGAAACCCGACACGGGCTGTAAAAAAACGAAGTCTCCTGGAGCAAAACGTAGCCGTCGTCGTCAGGGGTGAAAACCAGCCGCCTCCTCGTCATGAACCTCCAGCCCCAGGCTGCCTCGATCCGAATAGTACACCTACCACCATCAAAACCTCAAGCAAAGATCCCATAGGGCTAGACCATTTGTCGCCCGTCCGACATCATCCTTACGACATCAGGGATACGCCGGTTAGCCACCAGACGAGACTGGAGATGCCTTTGCCGCCGCAAATCTTTAGGGTTCGCAGAGAGAGTTCTCACAAAGCTTTTTAATAAAAATTTTAAACTCGATTTGATACGGATACATATTTTTATACAAAAATCACTTGAACCCTAAACACGAACCCAACTATTCATGAGTAAAAGTGTGATCCAAAAATAGATCTCCCAGGCCTAATCCAAGGGAAACTCATCTATGGTATGTTGTACATACCAAGCAACTGTCGCTGCCAGAAATTCTGCAATGTAGTTGTTGACATCACCTGCAAATCACTAGGCATTGCCACCGTCAAGTACAACACCTCTAGTAGCGAAGCAAACAGACGGGGGAAATCATGATAACCAAAAGAAAGCTCATTAGAAAGATGAATTCTTAAGCAGTCGCCACGAAACTCAATAACAAAAGTACGCAAAGTTAATCTTTTGAGATAATCACTTTTTCGTCATGAGATAGGAGACTCCTATCGCCGCCTGAAAGTAAAATGAAAAGAACCTCGATGCTGACTGTATGTGCCTCAAGGTACTAACATATCTTGGCCGACAAAACTTAGGATTAGGGTTCATGGTCGATTGCTGAAGCAGAATAGAGCATTAGATGCTTAAAAAGCTGACATATTTTGGAGGTAACTCTGCCACAAGCCTCAAGGTAATACGTTGCCACCAAGTAAGGTACAAAACATGGTGGTTGTTGACAACAACACTAAGATTAGGATTTATCGCCATAAATTGAGAGTGAAATCTCCTGGATGCTTGTGAAACCTATTCCTAATAGAGAGAGGAGAGAGAGAAAGAGGCACTAAAAATCACTAAAGTAATAAAGCTATTACAACACATTATCCTAATATCTTTAATTGATCGATGCTAGAACTATTTATTTATCCCTTATATTTTAATTTTTAAACGGTCTCTTATTGTATTATTTTTGTTTTTATAGAGATGATTTAAGAGTTTTTCTATTGGGACCTCCATATTTGCTTATTTGACCTCTCATCTCTTTGCACCTCCTATTTGCTTTTTAAAAAGTAAAATTTGCTAAGTAAACCTCTTTTAAATACCTAACTTAACCTTACTCATAAAAGAAAATGTTTTGGAGCATTAAAGATAGTTTTAATGCTCCCAAAATTATTTGTTTATCACAAAAGAAACTTGATATTGTTAAAAAAAAAATCTAAGATTTTATTGAAAAAAGATAGTGTAACTAATTAACAGAAATTTATCAGGGGTTTTTTAAGTCTACTATTTCATGCTTGATTATGGATTTTTAAAGCTTAGTTTTTATGGCTTATGGTTGCATGCTGGATATTAGATAAGTTGGAATATTAAATTTGTTCATGCTCTGTTCTTTTATTATTTATTTTTGTCTTATATACCGCTTTACAAACTTATTTAGTTAGTTTACATGAGGGCTCTCTATGTCATGTTTCATGATCCTCAAGAGAAAGACATTTGTCTATTTTTTTTCTTTCTTGCATCATAGTTTTATTTTTGGGCTAAATACATATTACTACCCTATAGTTTGGGTCCAAAATCAGTTAAGTCCATGTACTTCTAATTTCATCAAAAACACTCATGCACTTTCAATTTTGAACTAATAAGTCCAATTTATTAGTTTTCCGACAATTTAGTTATTTAACTTGTTAATGTGGCTCATATATGGCCTATATTTTATGATGTGGTGTCTACAGGATCTAATCTTCGTTTGCCTAACTGCCCATTGCTAGAACTTCCAGCGTGTTTATGTTGTCAATATAAAGAAAGGGAGGCTAAGGCGCCAAAGGCTTCAAAAAGCGGGAGAAGTGGATCGGCGGAACTACTCCTCTAGTTAATTTACGAGTGAGTCCTACTATTAAAAATAAATAGTTTTTCAACAAATAGTCCAACTATAACTTGAACCCATAACAAAATATTAATGAGTTGGACCTATTAGATCAAAATTGAAAGTGCATGAGTGTTTTTGATGAAATTAGAAGTCCAGGGATTGAATTGATTTTGGACCTAAACCACATGGTAGTAACTAGTATTTAGCCCTTTATTTTTTTATAATTCGCCAAGTAATTTTGAATGCATTTTCTCTTGATTTTTCTTCTTCTTCAAAAGCTTTTATAAACAAAGAAAATGAGAAATGTGAAATGAGAACTAAAATAGAAATGAATAATTAAAATACTGTAAATGTGTTTCCATTATTATAAATCTTTGTAGAGGGAAAAATATATTATAACAGTCTTTTTGTATAAGGATACATATGTCATTGAATAATTAAAAAATAAGGAATGTCTAGTGAGTAGATTAAGAGGTCCTAATAGAAACATGATTTAATATATTAAATTGTAAATGAAAATTCGTTACGAATGAATAATTTGTTTTTGGGAGGATGAAAGAAAAGGGCAAATGCAAGTGGCGAGCTGCATAAGAGGCAAATTAAACCAATATGAACTTGCCACGTAATATGGTGGAAGAAACTTTTGGTATGAGGCGACTACTCGTGCTTTACGTAATAAACAAATGTCAGATAAAGGGAGACCGAGCGTTATGGGAGAAAGATCGGTAGTAAGTGGGGTGTAGCTAGTGAAGCTAGAGCATGTGGTTCTCTTCTTGATTCTCCCTTGCTCTAGCTTTGGCACGAACCAGTGCATATAATGGACAATACTCTTACATCATTAAATATTATTGGCGATTAATAAATCTAACTAATATTACTGTTTCTTTTTTTATGAAAGGAATATTACTGTTTCAGATGGTAACAAAATGCTTTTGGGTTGATGTCTAGTTAGTTAATTCGTGAATAATTGATGAACTAATGATTTTTTTAAAAAAAAATCCATTTTCTGAATTATTCTCAAAGATTAAAAAAAAATCACCTTTTTTTGAAGTTATTCCTAATTATAAGTATTGTTTGAATTTTTCAATTGAAAAAAAAAATCAAACTATAAAATATTTTAATTTTTTATTTTATTTTAATGTTCTTAATAAAAAAATGCATGTTTAAGATTAATTTTGAATTTTAAACTTTTATGATTAAAGATCTAGCGTTCAAATCCCAGCTCCATCCCGTGATCATCAGATTTGAGCGATCGATCATTTGGGTTCGTGCGTCTGCGGTGCAGTGGATTAGTCTCGCTTTGCCTGACTTTTACCGCAATATCGGTGCAGGTGTCCTGGCGCTAGGATACCACTGCATGGGTGTGTGAGTTACTAACAACTAACCCGATAAAAAAAATTCTATGATTAAAGATTACCTGATTAATAGTCATAAAAATTTAAAAAATTATTATTTACACTTGTTGAAGTTTTGTAAATTGAAATTGTAATATTTTGAAAAAAAATTATGGTTCACCTTGATTTTTTCTTTTTCAAATTTTATGTTTTAGAAGTCATATTAACTACATATAAGTACTAGTAATGACATATATTGAGCTGTATTTTTCATTACATGTATCGAGTTTTATAATTTTCTATTTTTAAAAAAAATTTATGACTGGCTTTTTTTAAAGTATTTTTCACTAAAAATTATTGAATTATTCACGTGCGTATTTTTGACATTTAAATCTTGTCCTGACTATGAGTTGATGTTTTTTTTTTTTTTGAAGAAATAGATAATTTCATTAAACTTATCATTGGTCAGAAGACACGTACATCAGATCCTGTCTCATACCAAAATCATAAATGGTATAAGCTAACTAACAAAAGACAGGTACCCTCATGAAGCAGTAATCTAGTTGCCTAAAGATCTCAATTGATGTACAACTAAAAAACAAAAATGAAAGTAGTAGAAGACTCCACTCTAGCATTAGGCAAGAAGGAAAACATGAAATTAAAGTTCTCCTTTGCCCTCGTCCCTAGGGCTGGAAGCAGATACAGTGGTTGTAGGATAGGTGAGCTTCAGAAGACCACCATTATTCTTCTTACTAGAGCGCTAATTCTTATTCTTATTGCCAAGAGGCATGTCGGTCTTCATTGGCACCTTCAATCAATCCTAATGCATTAGCTTGTAGGGTTGAAACCTTTTCACCCAATATAGTTTTGAATTTCTTAGGGGAAGGGTTACAAACACTAGTGCGGTTTCGTTTCTTAGAAGACAAACCTGCTTCATGCTGCACCTACATACTTGCAGAACCATCCATATCACAGGTCTCTATAGGAGGTTCTAGCGTTGGACTCTAATCCTTCTCCAACTCGTGCTAAAAAGGAGCATCAGCCACAGCAAAGTCCGCTGCAGGGACCAAAACCGAAGGAGAAGTAGGGGGAATTTGCTGCTCTATTCGACGAATAACTGGTTTCCTCTTCAAAGGGATGGAAGAAGAGGTAGTGAAGAGATCATTCTTGTCCTTTGACGAGAAAGAGAAGGAACCCCCAGATGCCGATGGTCCAAGAAAATGCAAAACCCTAGGAGTAGGGTTTGCCATACATGGTTCCGCACAAGCAATTCCGGCATGGGTGACAGTCGACACTGAGAACATCTTCCTTTCAGATGTTCAGATTGAAACTGAAGAACAGGTTCGACACCAACATCCAGATAAACTCTCTGTTCAAGCAAGATCGTCTTGGAAACATCATGAGTGAATAAAACCCTAGTCGAGCCTTTCTTGAACTCCTTCTTATCATAGTCCAAGAAGCCCCCGACGAGGTTCCCGATCAGTGTGAGATTTTCAGGCTCTTCATAAAGGGGTGGAATTCCAGAAACCCTAACCCAAACTTGGAGATGCTTGAATTGAACTTCATGCAATGGTTTGACTCCATCATACTCCGCAAAACACACGGGGGCTCGATCATAGCACCAGACTCCTCCCCGTAGTACTTGGAATGTGATTTTAGTTGTTAACTAGTTTCTTTCAATTTCAATCAGTTGGAAACTTGGAATCTCGATCTGCTGTATATATATAGTTAGCCATTTTCAGTGGATCTCACCCAACAAATTTTAGGATTCCACACTGCCCATTATCTATGAACTAATTGCTTAGATCCTTCAAGTACTATTAATGTGATAGTTGATTAGCGTAATTTGTTAATTTTTGATCAAATTGATATATATGCCAAATTTTACATGGAATGAAGGCATCTTTTTTTAGTAATTGATGTAACAAGAAACAACACACTTTTAAGTCTTTTCATTTATGATTTGCTAACAAAAAAGAAATCAGAGAAAATTCCCTATTCGATCTTTCAAGGATTAGGTTACATTGTGCTGGGATAGTTGATCACATATACCTTCTTCTTCTTCTTCTTCTTCTTCTTCGTAACATTGACACATTGCATGTATGTGATAATAACAAATGTTAACAACAAACTTCTTTAGTCAATGAATTGTCAGATGATAATATCACATATAAACTCAGTAATTAGGTTCTCTTCTTTTCTTATCAGTGACGAAAAAAATTGTTATTAAATGTTCACTCTCAACCCTAAAATAGTGTTGATAAGTTGAGAGTGGAACCAAACCTTTGGCCAAGGACCCTTTTTACAAAACTGTTGAATATATATATATATATATATATATATATATATATAACCTTGCTCAGGTGCGGATATCCGCACCTAAGCAAAAACGTACGGATTTTGTGTTTTTCCCCACTTTTTGATTACACATTCACATCTTAACCGTTCAGTTTTTAGGTCCTAATGTATAAATCACCTCTGCAAAATTTCAGCCAATTTGGTGATTGTTAAGGCATCCAAAACTACAATTCACATGAACGAACCGAATCTGTCAAACGGGAACCTTTCGTATATATTGTTGTAATTTACAGTTTTGAACTCCTTAATAATCACCAAATTGGCTGAAATTTTGCAGAGGTGATCTATATATTAGGACCTAAAAACTGAACGGTTAAGATGTGAAAATGTGATCGGAAAGTTGGTCAAAACTGGAATTCCGTATGGATCGAAAAACTGCGGACGTCCGCAGTGGAGAACCACTGTGTGTGTGTCTATATATATATATATATATAACCAACCGCAGACTACGAAAATTGGGTAGCTTTGTTGCAAGCAAGCAAAGTGCAGTGTATTCTAGCTCGATCAAGTCAGTTCGTACGTGCCTATATATGCGCAAATTGCAAGAAAAAGTTGCTATTCATATACAAAGGTTTAGTTTGAGAGATCATCAAAGGACATCAGCAGAGCACAGACGAAGAAATAGTACCACCTTTCATTCCTTCTGGTCCTATTTATTCCCCTTTTTAAATTTTATATAAACTTCTTCTAGTCTCGACGATAAACTTTCCCAGAAATAATTGATCTATTTTACCAGAGAAAGAGACTGTAAGTGATTGGGGAAAAAGGTTTGGATATTGGAAAAAAGGGAGATATTCGTCAGCCCCCCCTCCCGGCCCTTGGGCAACAAAGTGTTGCTTTATGAACAACGGAGCTTTCAATTCCCACACCACATTTGATATTCTTCATCAGAAAGAGATCTTCCCCTCCCATTAATTATTGCACTCATTGGATGGTCTATCTGGTGGCACAGAAACAAAGAGTACTACTGCTGAAAGCAAAGCAACGCAAAGCAAAAACAAAGCAAAGAAAGTGAAAGAAAAAATAAAGAGAGTGGCAAAATGTCAGAATATGTTTGGAAGAATTCCCTCTCCCTCTTGGTCCTCCTTTCCATTTATATCTCAGGATTGGGAAGCCGAGTTTGCCAATGAGACTGCGCCACTTGGAAAAATGGGTATGGTGACACGTCGCTTGGTTTCTTGGCTTGAGCTAGGGTTTTTTGCGTGGTCCAAAGCCCTTTTTGCCTCTAAAACTACTCTACTGTACCACAACGCCACTATCTTAATGAGCTAGGGTATTGAAATTGATGGTGGCCAGCTAGCTTTTGCTTTGCAGAATCTTGGTATATTCTTGGGTGTGTTTCTTGGTTGCCTGGTTTACAAGTGTGCGTTCAGGCCACTAGATCTTTTAGTTTAATTTCTTAATTTTTTGATTTTGTTTTATATATCTAGAGTCGATGAAATATTACAGAAGCTATTCAATCCGTAGAATATTACAAGAAAATGCTGGTGCTGTGCTTCAAATTCCAAAACTCTATATGTCTCAATTATACGCTGTCCTATCAGCAAGGAATTGAATCGACTACCCTCTCTTTTGCTTTCTGATTAATTGTAGGGTGACATTTTTTTTTTCTTCTTAACATCCCTGTACGTATTTTTATATTGTTAAATTTTCCTCTTTTCCCTTTATGATCGGATGAAAGCTCTTCACACGTTATAGCACTTGGGAGGGATGTGTGAGAAATTCTATGCTGTAAGAGTATAAGAATATCATCACGTACAAGACGAGCCATAAAGGCAATGGTTGGAGAGCATGCATATGTAATGTGACGTACGTACAAGAAGTACTGCAACCATGTCTAGAAGGACGGCCTATTAGCTAGGTTTGTCACTTTGTATGTTCTTTTACAGTAGTCGGGTGCCATGGTAAGGAATATTGTCCAGAAGGTTTAAGAATCTATTTAGTGCATGAAAACTGTAAGGTAATTCCATTCACATAGAGCAGTAGTTCTTCCAGCTGCATGCTAGCTAACTTATTTAGTTGGTATACGTTTTGACATTAAACTTGATACTGAAAAGAGTTTATGTAACAACACTGTATTCATAGAGACAAAAACGCAAGTTACATGCAGGTCGTTTCGTGGTGTTTTGCTAAGTCGACCTTGAAGATTAATGAAAACTTGCTCGGTTACTTCGATCAATATCAGAGGCTAACTTCAGATAAGATGGTATGTAGCTCTAGTATTTCATAGGGTTTATATCTGTTCAAAAGTATTTTTGAAAAGCATGTCTTTTTTTCTTTTCTTTTTGAAAATATTTGAAACAAGTCTACATATAAGAAACAAATAGGGTTTTTGTCCATTTACCCTATTTCAAGGGTTTTTTTTCTCATTTATCCCATTAAGTTTTTTAATTCTCCCTTTACTCAAAATACTGTAAGGAAGTCTTCCCTAATACCTATTAAGTTTTTTTTGTTTTGTTTTGCTTTTTTAAGACTATTTTACCCTCACCCCTTTGTTACTTAGAGAGAGACAGAGAGAGAATGGAAGAGAGAGAAACCATAGGAGACTTCGCCAGAGCTCGGTCATCGGCAGCAACCCACCAGACTTTTTTGGAAACCTTGTTGGAGGTCCTCAAAGAGGTAATCGGATATCTCATAGGTTGCCGGAAATGTTTATTGCTCCCAATAGAAATCTATTGCCCCCTAATAGACGTCTATTGCCTCCCAATAGAATTCTCGGTAGTTGAAATGAGAACTAATCTTCCTAAAATTAGGCAAATAAAACTTTGATTAAAGAAAAAATGAGAAAATTACATCAATTCAAAACGTCTATTGTCCCATAATAGACGCCTATTACCCCCAATAGTCCTGTATGATATATCCCCCATCCCCCGAATCTAAATTATTTTTCTTTTTCCTTTCTTTCCTTATGGGCCTTCTGCCTCATTTTACCTTAAAAAAAAAAAAGGGAGAATGACACAGTTTTGCGAGCTCCGCCCCCACCGACTCCAGCTTCCGCATATACTTTTGCTACCCCTTCCATCGCTGCCACTGCTACACCTTTGGTCCAACGGTGGCGTCAGATTTACTTAGATGCTCTTCCACTGCCACTATTTCTCTGTCGTCTGTGATGGACCCGACCCGTTTTGCCCGCCCAACAAGGTCATGATCTACGAAGACCACCAGTCTCGCTGTGTCAGCGAGCTCTCGTTTCGGTGACATGACTGGGCTGCTTTCTATTTTGATGACATGAGGAATTGTTTTTGTGTGTGTGTGTGTGTGTGTGTGAGAGAGAGAGAGAGAGAGAGTCACTGGTGATTCTGCACAGAGAAAGGAGAGAGAGATGAGAGAGTGGCATAGTTTGAGATTGCTTAATTAGGTAGTGAGAATAAAAATCTGTTGTTGGGGTAAGTGGGATAATTTTAGCTCATTTTGGTGCTTTGGGTCAAGGGCCCAAACAAATATTAGATAGGATGTAAGGAAAAAAAAACAAATTGTATATAAGTTACTGATAAAAGATGACCTAATAAATACATCATTTAAAGATTGAATTAAACATATAAGGACTAAATCTTACAAATAAGGATAATGTGTTCTCCACTTACCACATGTCATGAGTTAATTTACTTTTTTACTCTTAACTACTTCTTTTGATTTCTAATCAATTCATGTTACCTTTTTTTTTTTTTAAGAATAATACCTTTATGTTACCTTTTTTTTTTCTTAAGAATAATCAATTTATGTTACTTCTCAAAAGAAAAAAAAAACTCTTCATTCTACACGTTGCTAAGAGAGAGAATCTCATAGCTCTTCATCAAACTTCTTTTTCTTCTTTATTGGTAAACGTGTCTTTGATTTAGTAGCAGCTTCATTTGCAGTAGCAGGAGTAATAACAGTATCAGTATCAGGAGCAGAAGCAGGAGTAGGAGCAAGAATAGTAGCAGTAGCAGTAGCAGGAGCAGGAGCCGGAGCAGGAGCAATTAGATTTGTCAATCCATGAATGTAATTGAAACATAAAAAATCGTATTTTCCCACAGCAAGATTACCAAATCAGTAGTAATTAGTCAAACTAGTGATAATTAGTAATAGTAATAAACATACCAAAACAAAATGGTTTTTTATAACAACCTCATTGAGGACTTTCATCAAACATGAGTTCCTAACCCACCAAAACGTACACCTTACTGCTCATAAGTGCCCCCTGCTTAGAGACGCTCTTCATTTCGTGTAGGGCCCCCAAGGCTCTCTCTCTTTCGCTCTCTCTGTTTCTGAACAATTAATTCACACTTTTGTTAATTTCTAATAACGATGAACATGAACAGGGCCTACCCATATTAGAGGAAAAATTAGTGGCCTCTCTCCGGGCCTTCATGGCTTCCATATTCACGCATCACGCTCTTGGTGATACCTCCAACGACTGCAATTCCACTGGTTCCATCTCTCTCTCTCTCTCTCTCTCTCTCTCTCTCTCTCTATTTGCTCAATCATTTCTTCAATTTTGAATTCTGCTTTTTAGGACCTCACTTCAATCCACTGAACAAGGCCCATGGAGCTCATTCAGACAAGGACTGTCATGCCGGTGATTTGGGTAACGTCACTGCAGGCCCAGATGCCCAGATGGTATGCAAATCATTTTCCATCTGTTATGTAGCTCCTAGCAATCTGCAGGACTTGCTGAGATTTCTGTTGACGACTGGCAGGTAACCCAATTTCGAGGGTTCAAATCCCTTCTTTCATGACTAAGCTTTAGTCTTGCATCGTGGCATTACCCGTAAATTGTGATGACACTCCAGCGTTTTGATCATTTTTCATTAAAATTGGGAGTCAAGCTTGCATCATTTGTCATTTGTGCCTGAGCTCATGTCCTTATCTGTATAAATTTTTATAAAAATAGGTTTTCTTTGTTTGTATTTTTAGTCATGTGCTACTATGTAATTTTGTAAAAAAAAAAAAAATCATTCACATTGTTCTTAACAATCTTTGAAAGTTTTGTAATGCTCCACACCAATGAGAGTTCAAAATGTTACTCATTATTTGCAATGTACCCACACAATTAACTAATATAACAGCTCTCGGTTCTTAAGTTTCAATATTATGGAGAACTACAAAATGCCCCAACAATCTTACTTATTTAGAGATAACCAAGTACATACGAAATGAATAATACACATTCTTTAAAAGATTAAACAATAAATTCTAAAAAGTTAAGAATAGACCGAATAGTATGATAACAACAATAAATAATTCAAAAGATTCAGTAATGTGTTTTCCAACCAATAGATTCTAATCTCACGTATATACCCTATTCAATTTACCTCCCATCAATTACACTGTGCTTGGCTTTTAACTAGATAAAGCAAACATGCATATTAACAGAAAATATTTTTAACACGCAAGGAAGGACATTGTCCCATCGATAAAGTGAGACCAATACCTACAAATATCGTATACGCACAAGTAGGATTCGATCCCTCACAGCTCAGTGAACTGGTTTAATTAGCTGAATCATGCATGCATTACTTGTTCTATTCAAGTTAGTGGATAATAATATTACCTTACATTGCTACCACAAAACCAAATGAGGAAGTGGTGGCCGACACCCAACATAAAAAGAATGAATGCCGTATTAGCTTAGCTAGCTCAGCATGTGTTAATTAGAGCTAGCTTAGTATCTGTTAAGTAGAAAACGTCATGTTTAATTCATACGTACATATGCTTCATGATCAGGGCATTACAGACAGACACAGATGATGATGAAGTTGAAAGCAATTCCACGCACTACGCATTTCATAATCTAAAACGATGCAGACATGCCAAAATGATGTACTGTGTGCTCAATTCCATATCGGGGGGCACATGGAGCCATGACGTACGTTTTAATTTGTACGGACAAATCTTGCAAAATCTTGTGCAACTTTGATTGGTATGGGAAACCAAAGCTTGAACCATATTATATTATAATTAAGGGGGCCCAGCGGTTTTGGCTCTTAATTCATTTAAACAAACAAAATCATTACAAACGTTAAAAGAAGATAACATGCAATAAGGGAAAGAAAGTTCTTGGGGGAAGAGGGCATCACTGTGCTGTCGACCAATAGTCTTCAACGAGTAAGTTAGTGAGATAGACAACTTGTAAATAACAAGAGGGAGTATTCATTGCACTGATATTCATTGCACTGATATTAATTCGACAGTTTGTATTAGAAAAAAAAAGGTGTGTGTTTGGTGAGGTGGTAAGGTTTTGGTCTTATATATATAAGAGGTTAGGATTTCGAGTTCCATCAAGGATAGAAATGGGGTGGAGTATAAAAAAAAAAAAAGAGTATTCACTGCATTGATATTAATTAACAGCTGGATGATATTAAGTAATTTTTTTTTGTTATAGACAAAAAGTTATTTGTAAACATCTACGGTTGGGATATGCTGGATCTGCTGATTTACTTTCACCACCGGTGCATAGATGAATTTTCTACATAATTAAAGTAGGTCAACCCATTACTTATGCAATTTTTTTTTTGACGTTTATGAACGATAAAGTTAGAATTTCTATTGTTTTGAGATGAAATAAAGCAATGAGTCTAAGTAGTGATTGTGATCGAAATACGAGATCAGCTATCATTAGGTACTCATACATGCATACTATAAAAGTAAGTATTATGCATGTATACGTCTAGATGTTTCTAGCTAGTAATTGCTTGTATAGTTGTATTTGAACACAAAATGGGTCGGTGATGATAAATTGCTTACCGTAATGGAGACATGGCAAAGCAAGCTATCAGATCATTGTCTGCCTTACTCCTGGGTTTCTGGAAGAGAGGGCATGTGTGGGATATCTAGCAGCAAACGTCAATCCAAATCGACCTAGGTTGAATTGTCTGTTCTTTGGCCAATTACGTCGGTTTTGGTCTGGTTCGAATATGGTGCCTACTTTTGACAGAGCAAAAAATACGTAGCGATTTAATTGACAAGCGTCAACTCCAAAGAATATTTTCTCAAAATTATACTGACGTGATCTGGAGGAGAATGAAATTTGAAGAGTGTGGAAAAATGCAAAGGGGTTTTTCCAGTGAAAAAGGATTTGGAATTTTTTCTCTTAAAAAAAAAAAAACACCCTTAACTTACCCCGTACTTATAGCCTTACATATATCAGTGAGAATCAAATCCATTATCTTTACAATGTTGAAATTATAACTTACTCACATGTCACCAAATTTTAATTGTAGGTGAATTAGACAATATTAGTTGACAAGAAAGGCTTCTGTTCCTTTAAGGTCGTACATGGATTTAATAAATATCAAGTTCGTATCCTCTTCGCTGTAGTTAAAGCACCAATTTTCATTAATTTTAGTGTGAGATAAAAAAATGTTGTACTGGATGCGTGTGCTGATTTGGATAGTGAGAAGATCTGATTCCACGTGCTTTCAACTCTTAACTTTGTCCGTCGCATGGTAGTCGAGGTTTTGCTCTTACCAATTAGTCAAGGACAGATTTTCATTCACAAAATGTAGAAAACTAAATATATTACCGGATGTTTAACTAGTGGAGTGATATGTGCATAGTACTATTTTTTGGAAAGATCATCGGGAAAAATTCACTAACAGTGTCTGGACATTTAGAATGATACCTGAACTTACAAAGTTATCAATGTAATATCTGAACTCATTTTTCGTATCAACGTCGTACTTACGACCAATTTCCGTCACAGAACCGTTAAATTTTACACGTGGGATGAGTCATGGAAATTGGTCGTAGGTACGACGTTGATACGAAAAAATGAGTTCAGGTATTACATTGATAACTTTGTAAGTTCATGTATCATTCTGAAAGTCTCCTAAGTGTCCAGACACCGTTAGTGATTTTTTCTCAATTTTACACGTGCGATGCACGTGAGTTACTTAATGAAGAAAAAATGACTTTTCTTTTTTTCTTCTTCTTCTTTTCTAGTTTCTTCTTCCCCTGATTTGAATCATCAAGATTCAAATCATCTTGCTCGTTCGATTCCCACCGCCGATCGCCGATCAAACACCGCCGCTGCATTTCAATCCACCTTCATGCATCGCAGATGTTTCTGGTTCACCCAACTTCAAATCCTAAAGCAAATTGAAATTGTGCACTGAGGCTTCATCGCTCACTCCGAGTTCATCCCCACCGTCGCCGCCAATGACTTATGCACTAATACGAAAATCTTATTTTAATATCAAACTAATTTCAATAGACTTGAACGAGCGACCACCATCTTCAAGCAATGTCTTCAATCTGTATGCATATTAGAACACTCAAATGGCAATGTGGGGCGGTAAACATCATCATTTGGGGAAAAAACCACATTTTAAGGCCTTTTAAGAAATGTGATGAGCAAACTGAGACATTGTTTGCACCATTTCTTCTTGGTGTTCACCGTTGTTTAAACATCTCTCCCATTTTCTGGACTGCCATGCCTACGTACACCTTACTTCAAAAATTTCTTCCATCTTTTGTGTTTGTTCTGCCATTTTCCTTTGTAATTCATCCATCATACGTGCTTCCCTCTCTTGTGCCACTTTGGTTGTGCACCCAATCACTCTCACAAGAATTGTACTTCCCTTGAAACACCTTGCACTTCTAGATGAATTCTAGGAACTTCATCCCAGGTAACTCCCGCTCCAAGAACCCTTACTCGGTTTCTCTTTTCCTTACCAAGAACCTCAGCATACATATCTTCACAAATTTCTAGAGCAGTAATGTCAACATTCATGTTTAACCTCTTTTGTTCAGCCTCTTCAAAATCCGCCTATATAATGTAAATATATTATAGATTCAAGAATCACATTAACCTCGTATTTGTTAAATAGAAACTGATATTTCATATAGCACTTACAATTGCTTTTTCACTTATTGCATCAATTGGCTATGGAGTTCCTGCCTTTCGATGTGTTATTTGAACAACTCCCATCTATTTGGCTCTTTAATTACCATGCAAAAGTTCCTATGCAATTTAAAGGATGGTACATATTATATAAAGAAACATCAAAATTTGTAGTCAATAAAATGGAAAATAACTAAATGTATAGACTAGCATACATATTCATGAGCCACACTAGCATAGGTTTGTGTCCCTTTTTGACTGATTCATTCTCTTTTGAGACCGATTCCTTTTGTTGATGGTTACCATCCTCTATGTGATGCATAAGTGAAAATCATTAAGTAGAAAAAAAGCAATTAAATAAGGTAATAAGGTAAACCCTAAGCGTAATGAAAAATAGTTCCTTAACAAGAGTTTACCCTAACAAGAGTTTACCAAATTCCTTAACAATAGTATTGGTAAACTCTTGTTAGGTTTTGCTAATTGAAAATAGCAACGCTCAGGGTTTTTTCACGTACACTCTCTATATTAAAGATTCCTTTGTTCCAAGTCACTTTTGTTGAACTTGCGAAAGTCTGGTTTGCTAATTGAAAATAGTGAACAATCTTATGCTAAAATGCCCAAATATTTTGAAAAGTTTGCCACCTTTTTATGCGGAAACTTAGGATGGCCAAAGCAGTTCCACAATAGTTTTTCTGGTCCTTCCAATGCCCAATTTTTTCGGTTTGGGCCTCTTTGTCTCTTTGTTATCATAGGAGTCTTGACTTGCACAAAAGTTAGTGCTCAATTTAAAACTCTATCAATGTAGTAAAAATAAGTAGAGATCGTTCTCAACTGGCGATTAGGACCTTATTAATTCCTGAAAAATAAAACGTTAGACAAATAAAACAAAGTATATATTAACAATATTTGTGAAATTACAAAGAAAAGGATTTTGGGATTTTAAATCTAATTTAACAACTAATTATATACATGTGATGACACCAAAACAAAGAATCAAGATAGAATAATATGAATGGAACGAAAATAGATATAGTTAACTACTACTAACACGTTGGCAACGTTTCAAAAATCAAATCACGAATCAAAATATGTCAAAGCAAGGAATCAATCAGGAACAAAGAGGGACGCTTACAAGGTTCTTATTACTTCCCTTAATTAAATTGTAAGAACTGCAATTTTCATTTTAACTTCATGTATTTGTGTTGAACGATTATTGTACGATTTCACGAATATTGCTCGATAATATTTCATTTTTTGAATTATCGAAGGTTCGAAACGATTATTTTAACGAAAAGCTCGAAATGCTCGATTTGAGAAATCGACTTTTTATAAGTGCAAAATTTGGGAAAACTGCCTTCATGAAAGTTGTAGAGCTCGTCGATACTAGTCCGTGCGTATGCGAAACACATTGTCCGGATTTTTTTTGAATTAGTTATGGAATTTAGAAAATATTTCTATTTTGGTATAAATAGAAAAAACCCTAGAACATTTTCAGAAAGCTTCCTTTTTGGTCCGGCCTCCTTTCCATTTTTGGAAGTTACTATTCATCTTCTTCCTCCTTCGTCTCTTCGTTCGAAATCGACCGAGAAAGAGAGCAAAGTTCTCCAAGCTTGTTCTCCCTCCACAGATCGTCAATCAGCCTCTGATTAAGTCCCACGCCTTCGCCTCGAGCTGCTCTACCTGCTGGACGGCGTCGCTTCCACCGTCACGGCCTCCACCTCCGGTGAAATCGTCAGAAACAGTCGGACCCGAAAACGAACCAAAACGAGCTCCTCGTGTTTTCAGCCACCAAACCAAGTGAAGCTCCTCCGTCTACATCGACTCGACCTCCTGAAGCTCCCAGAGGCAGTTTTCCAAGGCGACGCGGCCTGTGGTGGCGGCCGGAAGCCAGCCCCGATCGGATCGAACAGAACTTTAGATCCGAATATCTCAAGCTATAGACCTCCGTTTTTTATGATTATTGACCTGTTGAGTTCGCAATGAAGTTCTGAACAAGTTTCCAGAAAAGATCGAGACGTGAGGTTGCAATTTTTAAGTCAGTTTCAAACTTGCCGGTTTCTGAAAAATTTCCGACTACCGACTGTGTTTGGTACTTTTCGATCCCTTCCCGTTATTTTCTGGCCTTGAGTTAGTTATGAAAGTTGCTCAGAATAATGAAATGAAGGGAGAAGCTCAGCCCCGACACCATTGGTGGTGGTCGGTGGCGGCTCTGCCCCTAACCCCGGTGGCCCTTTCCGGCCACCTCCGGAGGTCTAAAATATAGTTTCTGTCCATTTTATGATTCTACGTTTCAATGCGATCATTTCGGCATATTATACGCATTTTTCGGATATCGTATGATTTAGTTATGAATTTTGAGATTTCGTTCGATTTCGATCATTAGATTTATGATATGTGAAATTAGACCGTCCGATGGACTTGTAGTTTTGATATGATGATCATATGACTGTCCCAGTGGCTTTGTGTGGTCATGGATGAAGATCCGACCGTTGGATCTTCGTATAAGTGCAAAATGGTGATTAGGGAGGCGATTCGTGAGAATCTGTCAGTCGGATTTTCTTATAAATTAAAATCCGCCCGTTAAATGGTAGTTTAGTTATGTTTTGAAATTATTGGCTAAATTCAAATCACATTTGATTAAGTGATTGACGGGTTGTACTTGGATGCGCTGTTTCGGTGTGATTATATTATTTATTTTACGAACCGAATGCTTAAATTATTTATTTTTATAATTGTGTGAAAAATATTTGGGAATTAAATATTTGTTTTTAAAATCACATGGACTTGATTAGTACGGTCCATAGGTAAGTAAAATGAATTTTAATTACACAAATGAATTTCAATATTTTCTTGTGTGAACTATAGATTGTATTAGTGGTCATTCCTGAGTGGATGATTACGTATATATATATTTACGTGGAATATATATATTGATTGGTAGATTGTTGAGTGATGATATGATTGAGTTGAATTGATGATTTGGATTATAGTTCAGATGCTTAATTTCATAATAATATTTTGTATCTTAGATGGGTTGATTTCATTGTGTGATAATACATTGTTGTGCTCATTTAAGGATTTAGGGTCAACGTAGTGACCGATATGGGGGAATCGGACGCTCTAATCCTAGGTGGATGATGAGATACGATTGGTTGAGTATGTACAATTATCGGACGTTCTAAATATGTATATAATTATACATATTGATGAAATACGATAAAGATGAATATGTCGAATGCCATAACCTAGGCCAGGTGACGGGCTACGATTCAGTTAGAGCTGTAGTCTGTCAAATACCGTATTTTTATAAATACGATGTTGGGGTTTTGAGAAGAAAGATGTGAGTTAGGGTTTTGTGTTTTTTGTTGATTGATTGAGATTGTTGGTACTTCATGGATGTGGAAATTATGGAGTGTTGATTTGGGTGAAAAATAATTACGATTTAATTAGATAACAGTTCTTTCTTTTTACTTATACGAGCTTTCGTAAGCTTACCGAGTTTTGTGTTGTTGCAATCCCGGTACACTATTTAAATGGTGTAGCGGATATTCGTGCAGGTTAGGATAACCAGGGAGGTGATCGAGCTGCTTAGGTGTTACAACATTTATTTTTATTTCATTTGAGTTGTGAGGTTTGTATGCTCATTTAGAGCTTTACAATTTATTTTGTGAGTGAGTTGTAATAATTAACCGAGACTAAATTCGGTTTTTGAATTTAATTTGTGTGGTGAGGTTGCTAATGAAAGAAATTTTCAGGATGACAATTTTAAGTTGTAGTAATTCATGTTTCGGATTCTGAATTTTATTCTAGTGGTAGCTAATCACTAACAAGAACACAATCAACGTATTAACCACATATTGAAGCAATCAATTCAAGCAAAGATAACAAGTTAGAACGCTAATTTTATCATGCAAAACTCATTGTTGATTTACCTAAGTATTTATAGGTTTGTCACTTTAATTACTAAGACTTAGAATGCTAGCAATCTTAATATGGATTCAATTACATGCTCCTCAATCAAAGTATGCATCCTAAGATCAATTAACATATAAACGATGGGTTATTCGCACAAAACCAACAAACATGCATAACATATATGAAATCACAACTTTTCTTTGAAAACCTAAAACCTAAAATATACTTCATAGTATTCAAAAATTATAGATCTAAGATCAACATTTCATCCAAACATGAAATCGCAAATGATAAAACCAAAACATGAAATTTAAATATGATTAAAAACCGAAACTGTTTTACAAAACAAATCTGAAAACATGTAAAAATGTTCATGGTTACACTTTTGAATCCTTCAAGAATGCAAGAGGCTTCAAAGGTGATGGAATGGATGGCAGCTCACGGCAAGCGTGCTTGAATGAAGATGGAGATGCTTCACGGTCTTGAGATTTGAAGACTGAATGACTGCCGAAATTTTGAGAGGAGAAGGGGACGAATTTGTGGTGTATGATTCTGAATTTTAAGGGTGTGTAAAACATCTCCACAATGGTCCTATACATAGTACATGACATAGCTTGGGTATCAAAGCCGAAATCTACTTCCATGATGTCATTCAACCAATCAAATATTCCCTGAGAAGTAGATAACAATCTTGAATCTTCCTTGTCATCTTTGCCAAATTCTCTATGTATCTTCCCTCAAAGCGGTCTTCATTCAACCGGTAATGAAGCAGGAAACCTGAATGAATATTTATTCTCTTTATTTTCTTTTCCATAATTCACATGAGATAGATTTTCTCCAAAGCTCTCCCTTTTTGGTGGATTGCCAAAATCTTCTAGCATTCCTTTTAATTCTCACGGCAAAGGCAAGCAATTTTGGATTATGATTCCTCCAAGACATCATGGATTATTCTAGAGACTTATGTGCAAGTCACATGCTTCAATTTTCGGGCCCAGCTTCTTCAATTGGACACTTTCGAAGCCCATCTTCATTTCTGATGCTATTCTTTGACATTCTAGAACATGTACCTCTAAATAGGAGCATTCTTTCTTTCGTAGTCGGTAGGTTGAGCGAACTACCTCCCGTCTCAGTTGCTCTTGAACAATCTTGAAGCGATAACATCTCCTAGTCTTCACAGTATCTAGATATGGCAAAAATCCCCATCGGGTAGGGTACCCATTGGGTATTCGACCCTAATGGGGAGAAATTCGGGGAAAATTGGATAACGGGGATGGAGATTCCCAATATTTGAATTATGAAATCGGGTACGGGGCGGGGATGATATTTTGATCCCCATCCCCATACCCACCCAATAATCATTATATGAAATATATATATATAATTTATTATATATTTTTTGATATAATTTATAAATAAATATTTACGTAAACTTCATCTTTTTGTCAATACAATTCATTGAAAAGGAGAACATCACCTTGTTGGAGTGAATGAGCAAGTTGTTAGGTTACATTAAGAAGTTGATTGTAGATTTTGTTTTTGGAATGCAGGCTTTAATTGTTCTTTTTTAAGCTAGACTTGTATTTGTTTTTGTTGGATTGAAATAAGGAATTTATTTTATTTTGATATTTGATTTTAATTACAATCCATAATTATTTGTATGAATTTTTCTATATTAAATTAGTAATATTGTTAACGGGGATTGGAGCGGGTACGGGGACCTAATCCCCATTGGGGACGGAGACGGGGAATCCCCAGTATCTTATTACGAGGATTGGGGCAGGTACGGGGATAAGAAATGAAGTCGGGTATGGGGACGGTAATTTAATCCTCGTACCCTACCCTCCCCATTGCCATCCCTAACAGTATCCTAGTATCGTCAGGACTCTTAATGCAAGCATGTTTCCTAGTCCAACTGGGACTTTGTCATTTCTCCTTTATCATTTTTTCCGATCTCACTCCTAATTAACTTAGGATTCCTACTTCAACAGGGATTACTTTTCCTAGTGGAACTCGAAACACTTCATTTCTCCATTTTTTTCCATTTCTGGGCATATAACTCCTTGCCTTCCATTTCTAGACTCAAAAGTACATAAAAACGAAAACTAAGTTATAAATTATAATGTTAAGGAAATAACTAAGTAAAATGTAGAGAGAAATGCATTAAAATTATAGCAAATATTGCTCCTATCAAGTCTATGGTTAACCATTGTCATTGTTGGGAGACATTGCTTACTGATGAAACATACCGCCGATATCTTGTGTCTCATTTCGTCATACCCAAAATTATTATCGTCATACCCAGCGTTTTCTTTGTAGTCATCTCCACTCTCAATAAGACTCATCATGACATTCAATCTTGCATTAGATTTAGGGCTAAATACTGGTTACTACCATGTGGTTTAGGTCCAAAATCAATTCAGTTCTTGAACTTCTAATTTCATCAAAAACACTCATGCACTTTCAATTTTGATCTAATATGTCAAATTCGTTAATATTTTGTTATGGTTTCAAGTTATAGTTTGATTATTTGTTGAAAAACTATTTATTTTTAAGAGTAGGAGTCACTCTTAAATTGACTAGAGGTGGCATGCAGACACCACATCATAAAACATAGACCATATATGACCCACAAAAACAAGTTAAATAACTCAATTGTCGGAAAACTAATAAATTGGACCTATTAGATCAAAATTGAAAGTGCATGGGTGTTTTTGATAAAATTAGAAGTTCATGGACTGAATTGATTTTAGAACTAAACTATAAAGTCGTAATCTGTATTTAGCCCTTAGATTTATGAATCAATATCAATGAATTGAAACACTTTATACCAAAAATAACTCAAATTGACCACCATTTTAGTACTACTAACACACTCTTTGAAATCAGATATAACATGATCGACCAAACTCACAAATCATAAGAAATATTCTACATGCAGATAGTGATCCAAAACATATAATATGATGGAAATCAAATGTACATATGCATAATTAAGTTGTATACAAATTCACTTCCAAACTTGAGCATCACTACAAAATCAAAAGAGGCATACTATTTCATCCCTAAGTTACTGATTTTACCCCCTCAAAACACGCAAATTAACTCCTTATACTGTACAACTTATATGTATTAAAAGATGCTTTCAAAGCTCTGGCACTCATATGAACAGCCAATCCAACCTATTTAATAGAATCCTAAGGCCATAAATATGTTGCCTAAGTCTTTGTAAAAATACAGGCTTTTATCGATAAAAGTCGTAAAACTGCATCCAAACTCCTAGCATGAAAAAAAATACCCAAATGTACAAAGCAAGGTTCATACCTGCTAAGCGTGGAAAGGTAAATACTAACTTTGCATCCATACTATGAAAATAGTATTAATACAGTTCAGTTGCAAGACGTTAAAGAATGGAACAAATCAGAATTGAACCATAAATTACCTGAAGCGGAAATTTACTAGCTAGAACAAAGCATATTGCTTTGGCACTAATTCATTCGAATTTAGATACTATCAGAGTACATAAACTACTAAACTTTGTGACTTATCTCTTCATTATCGTGTTTGTTAATAACACCCTGGTTTGTAGGGTTAAGATTAGGTTTTGAATTGTTCTTCCTCTAGTTAACCACGTTTGTAGGACACGTAAAACGTGGATGCAGTTTGTTATCATTCCTGTTTGTAATGGCTATTTAAAGCCAAGGTTGTTTCATTGAATGATGAGGCGTTTGAGCTCACAAACTTTGAGTTGTCTGTGTTAGAGTTTAAGCTTCCAACAAGTGGTATCAGAGCTCAACCACGGGGCCTGGGTGAAAGAAATAGCAGATTTCTTAGAGAGTGAGAGAGAGCCAGAAAAGTGTGAAGAGAGAATGGCTTCGAGTTCAGAGGGAGGCTTTGTGCAGCCTGCCATACCAAAATTTGATGGCTACTATGATCACTGGGCCATGTTGATGGAAAATTTCTTGAGGTCAAAGGAGTATTGGCCATTGATCGAAGATGGAATCACTGCGGTGGAGAATGAGGCAGCATTGACAGAGGCACAAAGGAAGGCTTTTGATGATAAAAAACTTAAGGATCTCAAAGTGAAGAACTATCTCTTCCAATCCATTGATCGTACGATAATGGAAACAATCCTTAACAGAGAAACAGCCAAGAATATTTGGGATTCCATGAAACAGAAGTTCCAAGGGTCAACTAGAGTCAAGCGTGCCCAATTACAAGCCTTGAGGAGAGAGTTCGAAGTCCTACAGATGAGGGAAGGTGAGAAGGTGAATGAATACTTCTCTAGGACTCTTGCAATTGCTAATAAAATGAAGATTCATGGGGAGAGAATGGAGCGGGTGGTAATCATCGAAAAAATATTGAGGTCTATGACCTCAAAGTTTGATTACGTGGTGTGCTCTGTTGAAGAGTGCAATAACTTGGAGACTTTGACAATAGATGAGCTGCAGAGTAGTCTTTTGGTGCACGAACAAAGGATAAACGGACATGGGAATGAAGAACAGGCACTAAAGGTCATCCATGAAGAGAGGGTTGGCACTAGAGGCAGAGGAAGAGGCATGTTTCGAGGAAGAGGAAGGGGTTGGCAACAGCTTAATAAGGCAATCGTAGAATGTTACAAGTGCCACAAGCTAGGACACTTTCAATATGAGTGTCCTAGCTGGGAGAAGAATGCTCATTATGCTGAACTCGATGAAAGTGAAGGGATGTTGCTAATGTCATATGTTGAGATGCATAATTCCAAGAGAGAGGAAGTGTGGTTCCTAGACTCCGGCTGCAGCAATCACATGACCGGAGACAAGCAGTGGTTTCTTAACCTTGACGAAACTTTCAGACAGACAGTGAAGCTCGGCACCAATACAAAGATAGCAGTGGTAGGGAAGGGAAGCATCAGACTGCATATTCATGGAGCTACTCAGGTGATCACTGATGTATTTTATATTCCTGAACTCAAGAATAACTTGCTTAGTATTGGACAACTTCAAGAGAAGAATGTGGCTATTTTGATTCAATATGGGGTTTGCAAAGTTTACCATCCTGTGAAAGGATTGATTATGGAAACCCCTATGACTGCCAATAGAATGTTTGTAGTGCTTGCCTCTGTGCCAACTCATGCTCTAGGTCCGACTTGTTTTCAAATGACATCTGAAGACACCACTCACTTATGTCATAGGAGATTTGGACATTTGAGTCTTAAGGGTCTGAGAATCTTGGCAAACAAGAAGTTGGTGAATGGTTTGCCACCGCTCAAAGACTCGTTCAAATTATGCACATATTGTGTTAGTGGGAAGCAGCACCAAGACTCAATTCCGAAGAAAAGTTTGTGGAGAGCTTCTCAACCACTCCAACTCGTGCATTCCGACATCTGTGGTCTGATTACTCCTGAGTCAAATAGTCACAAAAGGTACATAATCTCTTTCATAGATGATTATAGTCGAAAAGTATGGACATATTTCTTACATGCCAAGTCAGAAGCATTCACTAATTTTAAAAATTTCAAGAGCATGGTAGAGAAAGAAACTGGAAAGTTTATTTGCTGTCTTCGTACTGACCGAGGTGGGGAGTTCACCTCGTTGGAGTTTAACCAATATTGCAGCTCAAATGGAATCGGTAGACAGCTCACTGCAGCCTACACCCCACAGCAGAACGGGGTGGCAGAGAGAAAAAACCGAACCATTATGAACATGGTACGGTGCATGCTAACGGACAAACAAGTTCCCAAAGAGTTCTGGCCGGAAGCAGTAAATTGGGCAGTACATGTTCTTAACCGATGTCCCACACTTGCAGTGAAAGACAAGACACCACAAGAAGCGTGGAGTGGACTAAAGCCTTCTATAGAGCATTTTAAGGTCTTTGGCTGCATCGGACATGTTCACATACCAGATAACAAAAGGCAAAAGCTTGACAACAAAAGCTTCAGGTGTGTGTTTTTGGGCATAAGTGAAGAGTCCAAGGCTTACAGAATGTTTGATCCAGAGGTAAAAAGAATTGTCATAAGCCGAGATGTAGTGTTTGAAGAAGAGGAGAGGTGGAACTGGGGTAAGTCTATTGAAGAAATTCGGTGTGATATACTTGAATGGGGAGATGAGGAAGAAGGAGAAGAGACCGAGGAAGATAATAATGAAGAAGAAGAGCAGATTGAGCAAACTGCTGAAGGTGGAGTTAATGACTCTAGTTCATCATCTTCAAGTGAAGCAGCAGCTGAAAATAATGCCTCAACTCTAATTAATACATCAAGTCCTGTTCAAGGGAGGATACGGAGAGTACCGGTGTGGATGGAGGACTACGAAAGTGGTGAGGGTCTGTCTGAGGGTGAGGAAATGATGCAACAGCTTGTTATGTTCACTTCAGCTAGTGATCCGACAACTTTCGAAGAGGCAGTCAAGAGTTCTACATGGAGAGAAGCAATGGACTTGGAAATCAAAGCCATTGAGAAGAATGGAACGTGGGAATTGACTGAGTTGCCGAGAGGAGCTAAGAAGATTGGTGTAAAGTGGATATTCAAGACTAAACTGAACGAGAAAGGAGAAGTAGACAAATACAAAGCCCGGCTCGTAGCAAAAGGGTACACTCAACAAGCCGGAATTGACTTCACCGAGGTATATGCTCCTGTTGCTCGTTGGGACACTATTAGAATGATTCTTGCACTTGCAGCTAATAGAGAATGGAGTGTGTATCAACTTGATGTAAAAAGTGCCTTTTTGCACGGAGAACTCAGTGAAGATATGTCATCGAATAGCCTCGAGGTTATGAAGTGGAGGGTGCAGAAGATAAAGTATATAAGTTGAAGAAGGCCCTATATGGGCTCAAGCAAGCACCACGTGCCTGGTTCAGCAGAATAGAATCCTACTTCATAAAAGAAGGTTTTGAGAGATGTTTGTGTGAACTCACTCTATTCATTAAGTATGGTGAAGGTGGAAGGGTTCTCATAGTCAGCTTGTATGTGGACGATCTCATTTTCACAGAGAACGATGAGAAGATGTTCAGTGAGTTCAAAGGTTCAATGAAGCGAGAATTCGATATGTCGGATCTCGGGAGGATGAAATACTTCCTCGGAGTGGAGGTAGTACAAAGTTCAGATGGGATATTTATAAGCCAAGAAAAGTATGCCAATGAGGTGCTAGAAAGGTTTGGAATGGAGAGCCTTAATCCCGTGAAAAATCCTATTGTACCTGGGTGTAGACTTGTGAAAGATGAAGGAGGTAAGAGAGTTGATGCCACTACTTACAAACAAATGGTGGGCAGCCTTATGTATCTCACTGCCACCAGATCGGACCTTATGTTTGTGGTAAGTTTGATCAGTCGCTTCATGGAGACACCTACAGAGCTACATCAACAAGCTATGAAGAGAATTTTTCGTTATTTGAAAGGAACAACTGAGATGGGAATTCTGTACAAGAAAGGAGGAGAGGAATGTTTGGTGGCTTATTCAGATAGTGACTACGCAGGTGACCTTGAAGATCGTAAAAGCACCTCAGGCTATGTCTTTAAGATAGGTTCTGGGGCTGTAGCATGGTCATCCAAGAAACAACCAGTGGTTACTCTCTCCACGACTGAAGCGGAGTTTATAGCAGCTGCTTCCTGTGCGTGCCAGTGCGTGTGGATGCAAAGAATTCTGGGAAAGCTCGGTCTCAACCAAAGTAAGTGCACTACAATCTTCTGTGACAATAATTCTGCAATTAAACTCTCGAAGAATCCTGTCATGCATGGCAGGAGCAAACATATTGATGTTCGGTTCCATTTTCTTCGAGATTTGTCCAAAGCTGGTGTGGTTGATTTAGCGTATTGTGGTTCTAAAGATCAGTTAGCAGATATCATGACTAAGCCCCTGAAGTTAGATGCGTTCTTGAAGTTGAGAGAGCAGCTCGGAGTGTGCTTGAATACTGAAGTAAAGTAAACTGACTGCATTCTTGCAGGTCAGTTTAAGGGAGGATTTGTTGGGCCTCGTTGATTGCTTGCTGACTAAGTCTTTGTGACTTATCTCTTCATTATCGTGTTTGTTAATAACACCCTGGTTTGTAGGGTTAAGATTAGGTTTTGAATTGTTCTTCCTCTAGTTAACCACGTTTGTAGGACACGTAAAACATGGATGCAGTTTGTTATCATTCCTGTTTGTAATGGCTATTTAAAGCCAAGGTTGTTTCATTGAATGATGAGGCGTTTGAGCTCACAAACTTTGAGTTGTCTGTGTTAGAGTTTAAGCTTCCAACAAGTGGGACTCACTCTTGGTTAGTTAATTTTCGTTTCCCATATATGTTTGATGCATGATGAAGTGTTATTTTATTAAAGTTAAAGTATTTTAAAGTTAACGTGAGCGTGAGATCTATTATTGGCTTGAGAGCGAAGTGCAGCATTGATATCTTTGGGTTCGATCCTTTTAATCTCTATAGGGTTAGCTACATTGGTCAGATGGTATTTGGTTCGCAATGACGACTCGGTTTCGTGTGTGTAATTAGGTAGCAGACGCTCTCACTACACTTACTGTTTTAAAATTTATGTGAGGTAAGGTCGTATAGTGAGTCTATGAGAGATTCAGGCTATTCATCTTTTTTTTTTTTCTTTCAATCTTAGGAAGCTCTTCCTGAATGGAATTCTGGCGCTGCAACTGGGTAGGATGAGGAATTCCCATGCACAGAGGTTTGAGTTCGAGTGTGTGTGCAAGAAAGTAAAAGAAGCCACAGTTTTATGGTTCACTTCACCGCAATATATTATATATTAGTGCATGGGCTTGCAGAGGAAAACAGTGCGTCAAAGGTTGATGGATCGACCCACTTGAGCGCCGTGAGCTCGATCATGAGAAGCTGTCGGCACCAGACATTGCAGCCCCATCATCTGACCTCAATCATCTAGTCTAGTTATATATATAGATAAATTAACTAATACTTACTGAGAGAGAGAGAGAGAGAGAGAGAGAGTCAAATACTCCCAATTGCAGTGAGAATGTGAGATAGCTGAGCTGGATGGGCTCATGGGCACACCTTGCAACACGCCAACACCGACCCCTGCCCTCTATGGCATCCCATTTATTTCAAATTCAGAAATAGAAGAAAATTAATATACAAGGATTTAATGACCAAGATGGGTAGTGCAGTAACATTTTGAAACTATAAAGTTGCATGGTTTTATTTTTCTCCAAAGAAACATATATATATATATATTATAATTAATTAATAATACTTTGCAGCTCTTTTTTTCTGGTGAGTCTTTCTTCTAAAGGGAGACTATATAACTTTTCATCATAAAACAGATCATTAATAGTTGAGAGAGATCCGTCTTGTTTACATTAATTTCAACCATAACATAACATCATTGTTAGTATATACATTTAGCATTATTACTATGTTTTGATGTCTTATGATCTTTAATGGTTTATTAGGATCAGTTATGTAATACTCTAGAAATTCGTTATTATTTTTCAAGGATTTTCTGAAATTAATTTAGTGGTTGTTGGTATGTGTACGTAGTTCGCGGTTGAAGTGGAAGTGTTTCAGACGAATAATTACTCAAAACGTTTTATTTTCGAGGGGTCCATATGTTGACTTTTTATTCATTGGGTTTCTTCAAAAACTTCCTTCACGAAAGTCGTAGAGTACGTCGATACGAGTTCGTGGATTTGTGAAATGCGGAAATCGGAGTTCGTATGAGAAAGTTATGGTCAACGGAAGTTTCTTCTAATTTTGGAAATTACTATAAATAGGGGGTTTCTGTTTTTGGAAAATAAAAAATTTTATTTTGGAAACTTTCCAAAACCGGAAAGCTAGCCTCGCTTTGTTCTCTCTCGTCCGAAAAACCCGATCCGAACTCGCTGTCCTGACCCGACTCTATCTCTGCCGTCTGACTTTTTTTGGCGACGCCACCACCGGAGTCCAACTCAGATTGTCGTCTCCATTGTCGCTACCGCCTCAATTGTCACAACATCTAACCGGAACTAGCAAATCGGAGCACCCGAAATCAAACCCTTCGGGCCCGATTGGGTTTTTCAATTCCCGCGGTGACTGGGTCCGATCCTTACCTCGTTGGAATCCTATGCTCGTCTAGATTAGAACCGTACCGGCCTTGAAGGACCATTCAAAGTGTCGTGGCTAGGATTGTGAATTGAAGGTCAACGGTAGAGGTCTCTGGCTTGCAGACTTTTTTCGGCCGATCTAGGCTGAGTCGAACTTCGATCCAGGTATTAAAGTTGATTTTGAGTTTGGACGGTTGGATTGTTGTGGTTTTGAGTTTGGCCGATGGCAATGTGCCATCTCTTGGCGGCGTTGTTGGCCATATCAGAGGCAGTTTCTGGTTTTATATATCATCTACTTATCGATAAGAGCATTTTGACATATAATACGTAAATTTTGGAGATCGTATGAATTTGTTAGGGTTTTTACCGTTTTTGATTGTCTCGGTTAATAATCCGTGAGGATCTAGCATTTTGATCGACTTGTAGTTTTGTTATATCAATCGTAGAAATATTCTAGAGACTTTGGGTGGTCTCGGATGAAGTTCTGCCTCGATTGGCTTTACGTTCGGGTTGTAGTTCGATTAGAGGATTCAAACTTTAATCGCTTTGTGTTTTGAGTACTGAGATGTGACTGTATGTGATTAGGTATTTGATGAAGTATTTTTGGGCGGATATTTTGTGGGTGTGTTATCTCTGTTATGTACGGAAGACGCAGCGGTATTCAGAGGTGAGTAATCTCACAATGTTCATTTACGAACAAAATTACGTCATCATTATGGGAGTTATTTATTTAACTTCACACTATAGTTGGTATTAATGACATTCCTGAGGGAATGACTACATATATCTACGTAAAATATGTATATCCTTATGGGTTGATGGGTGATTTAAACAGTATGTATGATGAGTTTCATTCTATTGTTTTGAGGCTTGGCTTTTCGGGAGACAATGTGTTAGGAATTTGAAATTTCTATTTGTTTGAAAAGTATTAAGATTTTGTGTGAGTTGCTTAAACTAGATTTTAAATGTTGTGATCTAACGACCGGGGGTTTGAAGATCTGAGGGTCACAAGTTGTGATTTCTCCTTTTGATTTGATTTAACATTTTGGGTACAGAGTGACTTGCTTAATGTTTTGATCTGACGACCGGAGGTCTGAGGATTGAAAGTCATAGGTTGTGACATCTCCTTTGAAAGTTAAGTACCATTTTGATTCTGAGTTACCGCTTTTAAATGTTTTGATCTGAAGGTCAGGGACCTGACGATCCGGGGTCACTGGGAGTGACCTCAGGCATATAAATAAGGACTCCATTGGCTGGGTGTTGTGGATATGATTAGTTAGAGCTCTAGTATGGGAGTTACTTGATGCCCATGAGTACGTATTTTAAAGGGGAGTTTTAGAGTGACGAAGTAGTGTTAGATCAGTGGTTAGAACACCAACTACCTAATAATAAAGTCATGGGTTCGAGTCACCATGGGGGTATGAGTGAAATCCTTTGATCCTCTTAAAAAAAAAAAAAAGGAAAGGAGAGTTTTAGAGATTCTTTCTTTTAATGTCCAAGGTGGACTCGTTTTTCATATTTATTTGTTGGGGCAACAATTTATATGATTTGGTCACTGAGTTGACTTTTATTGTTCAGGTTAGACCGAAGTATCATATTCGATTTGTTAGTTTAACAATAGATATGATTTGTGGTGTTGTTGATTTTCATTATCCAGGTTGGATTGATTTATCGTATTTTAATTGTAGGAGTTTCAATTAATATGATTTTTTCACGGGGTGACTTTTGTTGTTTCTTTTAGGAAAAGAACATTATTTTTTGGAAGCATGGTATGTGTTCCTTTTTCTCGAGTTGAAAGTTTTTCCTCGTTTTGGTAGGAGCTGTGTGGTTTCCTATTTTGAGTTACTCATACAAGCTTTCATAACCTTACCGAGTTTGTTGTATGGCAACTTGGTACACTATGCGATAGTGTAGTTGTTAATCCTATATGTTAGGGTAATCGTGGCTGAAGCTGAATTCCTATAGTTGCAACTCTACAGTAGGAAGCCAATTTTGTGATTTTACTGTTGTTAAGACTTCTGCTTTGTAGTAAGCTCTAAGAAGCATTTACTTATTATTTTGTTGTGGCAATTTAATTCGTAAACTTAAGTAATATTTGACTTTGCGGAGCTAGTCTATATTGACGTAGTGGGTTCAGGGCATCAATACGTACTTGGTTTACAAAGAAAAAGTTTTTCAGGTATTCTGTATTGATGGTTGAACCATCACGTATGTATAATTATGAGATGATATTTGATTTTTATTTTTGTTTAAAAATCGAGGCGTGACAAGTTATAAATTTGATTAAAAAGAACTAAGGATAAAATCACATAACAAACCCAAAGCCATTGATGCTCTTGGGCAATTTAGGCTAAGCTTGTTCTAGATATAGGCTGGAAGATCATTTTTCTCCAAGTTTTTTTTTCTTTCTAGAAGTGATATTTTGTTTGTAACATAATTGTGTGTTCAGGTGAGGGGCGTGTCTTCCGCAACACAAGAAGGCTCGTTATAAAGTGATGTGTGCTTCAATGACCATTACTTGATGAAGTGGCATGGAAGTTAAAACTTTAGTGTATATCTACGTCATATGTAGTGTTTTGGCTATTGATCTGTTTAATTAACGGTTTTTTTATTAACGAAAGTGAACATTTTTTTTTTTTGCAAAAGTGTTTTGTTTTGTTTTAATAATAGGAAAATCTTAATTTTATAAGAAGTGGAAATCATATCTCAGTGTGAAACTATTTGTCATAAGCATTTTGACATGTCTATTAAGAGAACATTAGTTTGTACAATCGAAAACAGATCACTACAGTTGCATTTGTGGGTTTATTTATTAGCTTATCAAAGTCGTCGCACGAGTTCTTCTTCCAAAACCTTGGAAAAGGTCCCAATTAATTGGCATAATAATGGACAAGCATTATATTTCAATTTCCGTTTGTTGACTTTCTCTATTTGTTGACAACTTGCATCACCTCTCCTCCTCTCATATATCTCTTCCCGGCCAAAGATAATAGGTATAGCCAAACTTCAACTGTTTGACAATTTTGAGTCAGATCTCTTCATTCAATTAAGTGTGTCCAATTTTGGGCTTTATCTTCTTGTCCAGAAGTCATCGCCTCTCCAATTCTCTCTAGCTTGTCTACTTTCCAACACTTCCACATCACTTCCTTGCTATAATTAGTACAATTACCTCCTTGCTTTCTTCTGTACAAAAAGCCTAAAATGGAGGCCGAATTTGATATTCCGTCCTACTTTCTCTGCCCCATCTCTCTTGAAGTCATGAGAGATCCCGTCACGGTCTCTACTGGGATTACATACGATCGGGAAAGCATCGAGAGGTGGTTATCGTCCAGCAAGAACAAGGCTTGCCCTGTCACCAAACAACAATTGTTCGACGCAGATCTCACTCCCAACCACAATCTTCGTCGCATAATCCAAGCTTGGTGCACCCTCAACGCATCTCATGGGATCAAGCGGATACCAACGCCGACATCGCAGCTTGACAAGATCCAGATCGTTGAGCTGATCGACCAAGCGAGGAAGCTCCCCCACACGCAGCTCCAATGCCTCAAAAGGCTCAGATCCATGGCCGTAAACCACGGTGAAAGGAACAAGAACTCTTTGGAGTCAGCAGGAGCAGTAGAATACGTTGCTTCTTTGATAAGCAACGCCGACCAATGCATAATGAAAGTGGCTGTCGAAGTCTTGTTCCATCTCAGAAGCTCGGAATCACGTCTCAAAGATCTAATGAGCAAAGATGGGGAGAAGATCATAGATTCATTGGTACAAGTACTAAAACGAGGTGATTACCAATCTCGAGCTCATGCAACTATTTTATTGAGGTCTGTTTTCGAATCGGCAAATCCGATGCGGTTGATGAGTACCACAGTTGAGTTATTCATCGAGACTATGAATGTGGTACGAGATCAGATCTCACAGCAAGCATTTAAAGCTGCATTGAAGCTCCTTGTGGACCTATGTCCATGGGGAAGGAACCGAATAAAGGCCGTGGAAGGAGGCGCAGTTTCGATGCTCATAGAGGCTCTTCTCGAGACTCAAGAGAAGAGGGCATGTGAGCTGATACTAATCTCTTTGGACCAGCTCTGTCGATGCGCGGAAGGGCGAGCCGAGTTATTGAGGCACGCGGCGGGGCTGGCCATCGTGTCCAAGAAGATAATTAGGGTTTCGCACGTGGCGAGCGACAGGGCGGTGAGGATATTGTTTTCCATTTGTAGGTTCTCTGCAACTTCTGCAGTTGTTATGGAGATGTTGCAAGTAGGTGTGGTGGCCAAGTTGTGTATACTGCTTCAAGTGGATTGTAGGTTTAAGACCAAAGAGAAGGCTAGGGAGATTCTCAAATTGCACTCTAGGGTTTGGAAGAGTTCTCCATGCGTTCCTGCTCATTTGTTGTCCTTTTATCCACCTACATCGTCTTCCTCATAACGATCAGATCATAGCTATTGTTTTTGTGCAGAATTTATTCTTGGAGCTAAGCATGTAGCTCATTTTTGGAGGTATACGGTGGGGTTTTTATTAAATCAGGAGTTCAATTAAGAATATAAAATAATATAATGATGTTTTAGTGTCTTCGTAGAAATTTGTACTTGTTCAAGTATATTTGAATTGTGCATCCGTCTCAATCACTTAGTTATTTGTCTGAGTTGTAATAGGATCAATCTTAGAGATATTCTCGGAGATATCTTCATAGATATCCATTCATTACACGATTATGTTTCCATGTACAATTCTGATTCTATGCTTGTAATTATCTATATAAAGATGCTCATATTATCAATGAAAGACACAACAATTTCTCTCCCAATTTCGATTTCCTAAAACACTTTATCAACATGAAGCTCTAATCCTGAAACCCTAATATCATAACTTGCAAAATCAAAAAATCCCCCACTAGCCCGCGCTAGCCTCGCCTACTTCTAGCTTGCGCTAGCCTCGCCGCTACAGCCCTAGCCCATGTGTGCCCCTGCGCCATACTCCCTTTGCATCCGTCGCAGACTCCAGCGAGTAGCCCCGCACGCAGTTAACCTCACCATCAACAGAGGCCTCACCCTCATCTGACAGCGCCTGCAAATAGGATTAATAGCAGTCTGCAATCCTATAGCAAGGATGAAACCACGCTGTAATCCTACAAGTCTATTCGTCTGCACTAGGACTGAAGCCCACCTTGCACAAGGACTGAAGCTCGCCTGTAATCCTACAAGTCTGTTCACTTGCACTAGGACTGTAGCTCGTTTGCAATCCTACAACAAGGACCGAATACACTCTGCAATCCTAAGAGGTATGTTTTACTAAAAGTTTCCATTTTTGAGTTTTTTCCTCTTTTTCTCAGGGATTTGCAACCTCCCTTGTTGTACCCTCCTTTTCTTCTTCATAAGGGAGACCTAAGCCGAACTGTGGGGCTCGTGCTATCTCGAAGATTGGATCTTGTTGAGAATCCAAACTTAAAGTTTGTTGAGAATTCTGATTGAGCACTTACATCATTATTTCAATCTAATCCAATACTTCTTTGAATCGAATTTCTTGGGAGCGATTATGCTTAGAAATTCCTAATTTCTTGGGAACGACTACGCTCTGAAATTTCTTTTGTTTTCATGGTATAGCCTTTTTTCTCTAAAACAAACCCATTTTCTTGTCCTCTTTTTAAGATGAGTAACCTGAACAAACCAGACTTTGCTTCATTGGGAACAACTGGCTTTGGGTATCACATGTGGGTTTATGATATATGCCAGCATCTCAAGGCCCAAGGAATCCTGGATACCATTCTTGAGCCTAGCTAGGACGTGCTAACTGTTGAGCAAGCTCAATATTTGGAAGCAATAGAGCAGCCTTGGAGGCAAATAAGGCGAAAACCATCATTTTAATGACTCGTCATATGGATGATTCGCTTTAGTATGAGTATATGAATGAAGAATACCCCAGAAGGCTGTGGGTCTCACTCAAAGAATGATTTGGCAACGTCCATGATTCCCTACTTCTTGACCTAGAACTGAGATGGCATAATCTCCGCTTCTGTGATTTCAAGACTGTCCTTGACTACAACTCGGAAGCAATTCACATTAAATCCTTAATCGGATTATGAGAAAAAGATATCACAGATGCATTGTTGATTGAGAGGACTCTCTTTACTTTCCCTCTCTCTACTTTGATGGTTGCTAAAAACTATCAAATCGGTGTTACTGCAGGACGGATCACAAGGTTTGATGAGGTCATTGGAACTATGAATGTTGCTGAAAACCATGACAACATCCTTATGAAGAACTATAATTCAAGATCCCTGGAACAGAGCATGTTCTAGAGTCCAATTATAGTCGTGCCCCTAAGAAAGGTCGCCAAGAGCGAAACCCTAAATCTGGGGACAATTCTAAACATTCTGGTCCATATTCTAGCTCTATTGATGAAGGTAATCACCAAAATAGGCGAACATGGAATTGAAGAGGTCAATGTGGAAAGAGAAAGAGAGGCAATGCCTTTGGCCATGTTGGTGGCGCCACCAACACTAAGAACCATCCGAATGACGCTTTCAAAGCACCTCAATCAATAGAGCCTGAGCACAAAGATGTATGTTCTCGATGTGGAGCATCTGGTCATTGGGCACACTTTTGTAGAACTTGTGAAGATATTGTCACTGCCTACAAAGGATATTATGAAGCAAGAGAAGATCACAATGTGGAATATGAAGATCAAGAAGGTGATCTAGAGTGAAGGGTTGAAGATTTCAAATCTAGTTGGCATCAATAGATCGTCATTTTTCTAAGAGATGTAATAGGCAATTGCCATATATTTTGTATTAAATGCCATTGGTTTAGTTTTTCTTCAACTAGGCTCATCCAATGTCATAGCCCAATTTTTTTTTTTGACAACATAACAAAATTGCCACTAAATAATGACCAAAAGTCGAAAAATTATTTTCTTAATAATAAACTTCCAAGCTTCAAAGTTTTGAAAGAACAATCCTTTTGAGTATTTCGACATTGCCAACAAGAATCGAAAGATAAACTATTCTAAGAATATTCCCAATTAAAAAAATGTTTTAACAAAACATCTAGCGAACCACTTAAACTCCTCAAGGACCCCAACCTAGCTAATATCACTGCCAACTCCTGTAAGCACCAGACACATCGAGATCATTACCTGGAAACACAACAAACTAATAATGAGATTAACTCAGTAAGTAAACTAGAATGTGTCATACTAGCAACTAATACATATACATATACATATATATATATATATACATATTTTGTATCTATATATATATATACATATATATATATATATGTATATAACAAAATAAGTCATAGGAAAATTAAAGGAACATGAAAGGAGCCTCAGAGCATTTAGCAGTCAATCTTCCATAACTTACAAACTTCAAAAGACATCAAATCATACTATGAACTTGGTAGGACTTGTTAAATTATCAAACACAAATGAGCCATAAGTCGCCCGTCGACGACACCACAAAAGTGGAACAGTACAAGTGAGGAACTTTCAATTACCTGAATAAATACTCACACCCAAAAGTTATAGCCAGACTCATATCGTGATCATCGATAGATCATCGATAGGCCCTTCCACATGTACCAACGGTCTCCATATGAATATAGAGACACAAGACAGAAGCTCCATATGCCTACAAAGAGCAGGACAGACACTTTCTAGATAACAAACATTCATACATGCATTAACCTATTTTCTAATCCTCATAACATAGAGCGCAAACCATTTATTCATGTCATTAAGCATATATCTGTATATGTATAAACCATGTATGTATATACATCTACTTTGTTTCACTATCGACTAGTAGTTTACAGAATGGTATACATTCATAAACATCAAACGTATAAACCACAACAAGAGAATAGCACATACATGTTTATTGTGATCCTAGGAAGAGTCTAGACCTCAATTGAAAAAGTTATACAAGCAATCGTCAGAGCGTCCTAAGTTGAGGTTTCTCAGCCTAAAGCAAACAAACACTCAAATGAGACACGGACTAGAACCTTATAATCTTTGTTAAAAGCACCTTAGCAAGACCTATGTCCAAAGGAAAAATCCCACTTGCTACACCCATAAACTAAACCCCTTGAAAATTTTATAAATAAAACTAGACAACCTCAAGTATCTACTGTAAAAATACCAAGTTAAAAGAAGAGAAAAAACTTGTCCAAATGATTTTCCAACAACGACCACTGTTGCTGCCCAGAAATAAAACTGTCACTGCCAATGGATATTCCAAAAACTCCATAGGTTTCAATACCATCTCAAAATTATAGAAAATTTGACAAAACTATTTAAGACTCATGCACGTAGAAACCTTAAAATTTTGAGAGCAAAACCATCATTCCATGAACCCCAAAAGTTTCCCTTGAAACTGCAACCGAAACAAATCTCTCAACTTAAGCAGGCAAGGTTCAGATGATTTTTGAATTTTATAAAAATTAATTTAAGATATAAATTCTTGTAGATTTTTATAAAGCAAGTAAACACAAAGACAAACGTCTCAGAAAAATTTGAAGACTGAAATAAATCATTTGGCCTTTCAACTAACGACTGCAATGCGTTCTTTATATAATTCTGTTAGCAGAAAATCCTGTACCTCTATCCCAAATTGGGAAAATCATGTAGACTTCAAACCGGACTGGAATTTTATGAAATTTTAACGAAAGAACGTCTAGGATGTCTATTTTAACATATATATATATATATTTCAAGCCATTTTTGTACAGGAACACGAACGCAAAGCTTGTACAACACAGTATAAACAGAAACCCAGATTTTCCCAAACCAAACTTCAATTCTCATTTCAGAAATATATTGCAAGGAATACAAAAGTCAACAAGGAACAGTCATACAAGAGAAACTAATTAACCCTAAGAAGGAGATACCTTCATGTTTGTCAAAATCATCTCCTCCCCCAAACTTCACACACGTCAATTGTATACCTAAATCATAGAGAAAGTTTTCCTCAATTCCATTACTAAAGGAGTTCTAAAGTACAAGTAGAGGAAACAGAATGAAGCACATCACCCTTACCTCTTGGCTAAACACTCTTTTGGTTAAATCCCTCGCTTTTAAGTTTTCCTTCGTTTCCTTCTAACCAACGTGAAAACTATTTCAGCCAAGAAAAACTTACTCTATTTCTTTTTCCCCTAATAAAGTTAAGGCTTAAATAAATATATATTTATATTTATATTTACACATAAATACTAATAATTGCTACCTAGATGTCTCTAAACAACTAACCAAAGAAACAAATAAATAATTAAATAAAGGGAAAATTACTGGTCACTTCTTGTACTTTTCTCTAAAAAATAGTTCAGTCAATCACCTTTTAAATTAAATAGTTTAGTCTTTATTCTCTCTAATTTTCACACAATAGGTCCAAAATGACTATTTTACCCTTACTTTTTTTTTTTCTTTTTTTTTTCCCTTAAAATTCCTCTCTCTCCATCTTATATACATATACATATATATATGTATGTATGTATGTATATATCTATATATATACATTTATATATATTTACCCCTCACTCTCTCTCTCTCTCACAAAACATCTCGGCCGCCTCCTCCATCTTCCACCAAGTATCCAGCGCCAAGTATATAAATACACACACACATATATATACATACATAAGATGAAATGAGGAGTAAATATATATATAAATATATATATATATATATATATATATATAAAAGATGAAGCGATGGGTAAATATATATAAATATATATATATATATATATATATATATATATAACATGAAGTGAGGGGTAAAATAGTTATTTGGACCACATTGTGTGGAATTTGAATGTTTGAGGAGTAACTTGTTAAAATTAGGATAGCAATGATTGAAATGCTGACGCTTTAAAAGTACAGGAAGTGACCAGTAATTTCCCCTTCATTTAAATTCCTACATCTAGCAAGATGCGCAAGTCTATTTGCGACAAGTATTGAATTGCAAAACATTTCGATTAAGACTACTTGGCTGCAAAATGACATTATTCAGTTCAAAGTTACCTATAAGGAAAATCATAATTAGCACTTTCTTGTTTTAAATCGTTAGGGCCTTTCTCTTGAAGCTAAAAAAATCAGCCTCCTTTGTGAATTGACTTTAGGTAGGTGCAGCTGATTATATTGCAGTAGCAGAAAATTATCATACTGTTCATATCTGGAATTCGGGTGATGAGTATGCGTATCTGTGATAAGTATTGTCACTACTTTTCTACATTGTTTTTTGTCTGTTTCATGTTCTACTCCTCCTTCATCTCAATTTGAAAAAAATGATTGAAAAGAAGTTCTATACAATAATACAAGGATTAAATATTTGTTACTTCCTATACTTTGCCCTGTAAAATAGTTTAGTCCAAAATTTTAAAATTAAACAGATTAATCCGTATTCTCTCTAATTCTCTTACAATAGGTCAAAAGTCTCACATAATAGGTCTAAATTGACTATTTTACCCCTAATTATTTTATTTTTTTTAAAATTTCTCTTTTTTTTTTGTTTAATTTTTCTCCATTTTCTTTATTTATTTTCGGCTTCTCTCTCTTTCTCTAAGATCAATTCTTGTTGTTGCTCTCTCTCTCTCTCTCTCTCTCTCTCTCTCTCTCTCTCTCTCTCTCTCTCTCTCTCTCCATCTCTCTCTCTCCCTCTTACCGTTTTAGTAATTAGCTAAAGAACGGAGAAAAGAAGAAAAAAATTATTAAAAAATTGAAGAAGTATGGGAAAAGAAGAATGGAAGAGAGAGAGAGAGAGAAATAATAAATAAGAAAATAGAAAAAAATTAAAATTGAGGGGTAAAATAGTCAGTTTGGACCTATTGTGTGAGAATTAGAGATAATAAGAACTAATTACCTGTTTAATTTTAAAATTTTAGACTAAACTGTTTTAGGGGTAAAGTACAGGGAGTAACAAGTATTTAACCCTTAAATAAAACAACCAAATAAACTAAGTTGCATGAAAACATAACCCAACACTAGGTATTACATCCAAAGTGAGTATGATGTTTAGGAAGGTTTTGTGATAAGTGGTATTTAAACTGGCTTGCTCTACTGACATCTCTCTACTCACCTCGTCATATTTATTTTGGAGTTATCGAACGAAGTCAAACCATTGTTTTGCATTAACTAGTATTTGGATTATATTATCTTAATAGTTAAGAAAAAATGATGTACTCCGTTGGTTTATGAATAAAATTTCGAGTTCTTTTCAATATGACTCCATTTTGATTCTAAGCATATTACTTTGTGACTAAGATGGTTGGGCCATCAAAATTAGTTCAAGGATATAGAATGACCCAAATTCCACTTGTCAAATGACACCTTAATTACCGTCACCAGAAACTCTCTAAGCTCCTAAGCGAATCGAACACTATTGAGCCATTGAAGCCAACGAATTCCATGCTGAAATGCACGTAGAGAACGGACAAGAGTCCCTTTGCAATAACTCTAATGATTGCAAAGGTGCATCTTAGAGAAACTTATGTGTATCTCTAGTGGATTTTATGTCACCACTATTCAAGCTATTAAATCCGATAAAGTTATGAGAGAATATCTCTTGGATTTAGACACATATTGGCTTTATCAAGACATGATAGGTCATCCTAGTCATAATATGATGATCTATCTATGAAAGACTTCACATGGACATCCATCTTTTGAGCAAAATGGAGAAAGAATCAAAGATTAATTCCGGGACTAAGTGTGACCGCAGCCTCCATCGTCGTCCATCGCCGGTCTAAGGCTGCCAGTCTGCCACTGTCTCCCTTAATGATGCCATAGTAGGCTCCACCCATGGCCATGATGCCAAGGATGCCACTTCCCATGGTTATGACGCCATGATGGGTGATGTAGTCACAAATAGATATGAGGCTCCAACAATTGTCTGCTACTTAATATCCTTGCTAGACAATCTCTTTACAGCATTTCTTGCGGATTGTAAGTTTAATGAGATAGTCTTCTGGTCATTAGGGGGAGATAAGAACATGTATGTTCAACAGGAACAATAGGAATTGTTGTGGCCTGTCGCACTACCTCTAATCTCGATTCTCGCTAAAGTGACAAAATCACACATATATGTTGCAAACATGCCCTCAAGGATGGACATCCTTATGAAAGGATGTAACGCTACGCTACACGGAGGTAGACATGGCACCAAAGCCATAGAGAGTGTCACTCTGGCGTTACAGGCCATGGCCCCAGCTAGGATGCGTGGGAGGCCCATGAGTTCTAAGGATACTTTAGCACAACTCAATTCTTTGATCGTCGACACTCAAAATCAGTCTCATAAGAATCTTCTGGATTATGGTTATCATTAGGAGATGCCTCAACATCAGAACCTACTCCTAAGAATATAGAGCTGTTTGAAAAATACACTAGTGTACATGAGACATGGGATAAAAACTCCATCATGATTGATGATGTATTCGCGCATTTCATAGCGCATGAGTTTGTTGAATTTGATGATATCAAACCATGCTCCGTTGATGGATGATGCCAATGTAGAGAAAATTGGCCTAAATGGAAAGATATGATCTAGGTTATGGATTCTCTAATGAAGAGGAAGGTTTATAGAGCTAGTGATGCTAACACCTCCTAACATAAAAACTGTTGACTAATAGGTTTTCGTTGGAAAGCGTGATGAGAAAAATATATGATAATCTAGCCTTATGACGCAAGGCTTCTAATAAAACGCTCTGGAATCGACTACGATAAGACATATTCTCTCGTAATGGATGTCTTTGCACTCCACTACTTTGTCAGTTTGGTAGTTTCCGAATAACTAAATATGTAGCTTACGAATATGGTCACTACGTATCTCTATGGGGATCTAGATACAGAATATACATGATGGTTCATGATGAACTTTATTTACCCAAGTCAAGTGGCTCTAGACCATGAAGCGCGTTTGCAATGAGGTTGAAACACTCACTAAAGTGACTACCTGATTGGGAAGGGATATGTAAATACCTTTCTATAACAAGTTATGGATTCTATCACGGTTCCTTTTAGTCACACGATCTTCATTGGAAGCCCTTAAAGAGTTAAGGGAAACCGCTGAACACTTGAAATCTGATTTTGAGATGAAGGATATTTGGTGAATTACGATTATGTCTTGGTTTGGAACTTGAGTATTGTGTTGATGAATGCCTAGGCATTCAGACAAGGTAAAGCCTTTAAGAACACCCATGATCATCATTAGTCTTGATCCTAAAAATGGTCCTATTCATCCGAAGGATGATGACGAAGATGTGCTAGAGGCAGAAATGCCCTGCTTGAGTATAATAGGCACATCATTGTAATTTTCCCAATGCATAAGGGCAGACATCTCATTTACTATGAACTTGTTAGCTGGATATAGCTTTGCGTCAACGCGACGCCATTCGATTGGTGAAAAAAAATATCTATCTATACTTGAGGTACGATTGATATGAGCTTGTTCTATCCTTACAAGGAGATGATGGACTCAGACCCATCACATACTAGGAATGCCACTAACATTGGCTTGCATTCTCTGTCCCCATCCCAAAACAACATTAGTGTTTGGAAGGTTTTGCTGATACTGGGTATCTTTCTGACCCACACAATAGTCATTCCCAAAATGGTTAAGTGTTCACTATGGGTGAGACCGCAATATCTGGGAAGTCTACATAACAGATTATGTTGCTATATCATCAAACCATGCAGAGACTATTGCTCTTCAAGAAGCTGTTCGTGAATGTATATGTATTGGATCCATAATTACATATGTTCGGATTAATTGTGGTTCAAAGTCTACCACAGATGAGCCTACTAGCATTTATGAGGATAATGCTGCTCGCTTTGAACAAAATAAGCAAGGCTATATCAATGGCGACGACACCAAGCATAATCAGTAACAACAGACTCTCCTTACGATCAAAGTGAACTAGGTTCCATCTGAGGACAGTATGGCAAACTTGTTTACTAATTCACTACCTAAATCCACTTTCGTGAAACATGTTGGTAGCATCATTTACGAAAGTTATCCAAACTCCCATGACTGTAGTCATCAGGGGGAGATACAGATATCAGGGGGAGATGTCTACATGTATGGTCTTGAAATGTGAAGAGTGTGTTGTACTTTTTTTCTCCTTTGACCGAGGTTATTTTTGTCCCACTAGATTTTTGTTAGTCAGCAAGGTTTTTGACGAGGCAACGAGAAGAGCACCGCTGGGCGACACAAGGGGGAATGTTCAAGTATATTTGAATTGTGTGTCTGCCCAATCACTTAATTACATGTCTGAGTTATAATAGGATTAATCTTAGAGATATTCTCGGAGATATCTTCGTAGATATCCATTCATTGTACGATTATGTTTTCATGTACCACTCTGATTCTATGCTTGTAATCCTTTATGTAAAGATGTCTCTATCATCAATGAATGACACAACAATTTCTCTCCCAATTTCGATTTCCTAAAACAGTACTCTCTATATTGTTTCTTTATTTCTTGGAATGATGAAAAGTTATAAATTAAAATGGCTTAAGTTAAATTTTAAAAATAGCGCTGTTTTCGGAGGATATTAAATTACCCTAAATCACTACTCCTTATAGTGTAATGAAGTTTGTAATACATATTTTTTTTTCAAAGACAATACATTAATTTTTCAAACAAACCTATAGTTAGAAGAATTTTATTCACACACTACAATATACTTAATACACACCCCAATATTTTTTTTTTGGTAAATTTTTTCGTTGAAACATCTTATTTTTTCCTCATTCATTCTACATCTACATATCGATCTTCCTTCAATCCTTCTCATTCTCAATACTGCTCCACTTACAATTATGGAATTCAGGTGAACTCAAAAATTGAAGTGGAATAATACAAGATCGATCACAATCTTCTATTCAAACCATTTTATCACTTGGTCATTAGGCAATTCTTGTGCTAGTTATGAAAGTTGCTCAAAATGATGAAACGAAGGGGAGAAGCTCGGCCTCGACACCATTGGTGGTGGTCGGCGGCGGCTCTGTCCCTAAAGCCGGCTGCCATTTTCGGCCACCTCCAAAGGTCTAAAATATAGTTTATGTCCATTTTATGATTCTACGTTTCAATACGATCATTTCAGCATATTATACGCATTTTTGGGATATCGTATGATTTAGTTATGAATTTTGAGATTTCGTTCGATTTCGATTGTTAGATTTATGATCTGTGAAATTAGAACCGTCCGATGGACTTGTAGTTTTGATATGATGATCATATAACTGTCCCAGTGGCTTTGTGTGGTCATGAGAGAAGATCCGACCGTTGGATCTTCGTATAAGTGCAAAACGGTGATTAGGGAGGCGATTCGTGAGAATTCGTCCGTCGGATTTTCTTATAAATTAGAATCCGGCCGTTAAATGGTAGTTTAGTTATGTTTTTGGAATTATTTGCTAAATTCAAATCACATTTGATTAGGTGATTGACGGGTTGTACTTGGGTACGCTGTTTCAGTGTGATTATATTTTAATTGAAGACGCATCGGGAATTTAGAGGTGAGTAAAACTCACGTGGTTCATATTACGAACCAAGCGCTTTAAATTATTTATTTTTCTAATTGTGTGAAAAATATTTGTGGATTAAATATTTGTTTTTAAAAATGACATGGACTTGATCATTACGGTCCATAGGTAAGTAAAATGAATTTTAATTATACAAATGGATTTCACGATTTTTTTGTGTGAACTATGGATGGTATTAATGGTCATTCCTGAGTGGATGATTACTTATATATATACTTACGTTGAATATATATATTGATTGGTGGATTGTTGAGTGATGATACGATTGGATTAGATTGATGATTTGGATTATATTTCAAATGCTTAAATTTTATAATAATATTGTGTATCTTGGATGGGTTGATTTGATTGTGTGATAATACATTGTTGTACTCATTGAAGGATTTAGGGTCAACGTAGTGACCGATATGGGGGAATCGGACGCTCTAATCCTAGGTGGATGATGGGATACGATTGGTTGAGTATGTACAATTATCGGACGTTCTAAATATGTATATAATTATACATATTGATGAAATACGGAAAAGATAAATATGTCGGATGCCATAACCTAGGCCAGGTGACGGGCTACGATTCAGTTAGAGCTCTAGTCTGTCAACTACCGTATTTTTATAAATACGATGTTGGGGTTTTGAGAAGAAATATGTGAGTTAGGGTTTTGTGTTGATTTGTTGATTGATTGAGATTGTTGGTACTTTGTGAATGTGGAAATTATGGAGTGTTGATTTGGGTGAAAAATAATTACGATTTAATTTGACAACAGTTCTTTCTTTTTACTCATACGATCTTTCATCAGCTTACCGGGTTTTGTGTTGTTGCAATCCATGTACACTATTCAAATGGTGTAGCGGATATTCCTGCAGGTCAGGATAACCAGGGAGGTGACCGAGCTGCTTAGGTGTTACAGCATCTATTTTTCTTTCATTCGAGTTGTGAGGTTTGTATGCTCATTTAGAGCTTTACAATTTATTTTGTGAGTGAGTTGTAATAATTAACCGAGACTAAATTCAATTTTTGAATTTAATTTGTGTGGTGAGGTTGTTAAGGAAAAGAAATTTTCAGGATGGTTATTTTAAGTTGTACTTATTCGTGTTTCGGATTTTGAGTTTTTATTCTAAAATTGGGGGCGTGACAGTTTGGTATCAGAGCGTAAGGCACATATTTGGTGATATGTCAATACTTTCTGAGTGATGGCCTATTTGCAGTGGATCCCAATCAAGTGCTCTTCGGTATTGACAATGTCTTTCGGTATGTGAGAGCGTTAGGTTGGCTAGGAACGTTAGCATGTCATAAGAACTTTAGGCATTGTCTTGTATGCTTAGTTACTTGGTTAATATGGACTTACATTTGACTTATACCATGTTTAAGTGTTATGCGTGTATTAATCAAGTATATCATGCTTATTAGGTAATGGAGATTGAGGGGAACGAAGCTAGAGGTCGAGGTAGAGGCAGACCTCGTGGTAGGGGTAGAGGCCGAGGTAGGGATAGGGCCCCTCCGGTCGATGATGCTTATAAGGCGGACCTAGAGGCACCTTATGAGGATCAGCATATTCCACCCGTGGCCATGGTTGATGATCCTGCTCGCTTATTGGTACTAGTGAAGGAAATTACCTGCTTGGGAGCAACCAAGTTGGGAGGAGACACTGATCATTTGCAGACCTATTTTGATCTGTTTGATTGCGGTGAGATCGATAAGAGGAAGCTAGCCGCTTTCATGCTGAAGGATGAGGCTAGGGTGTGGTGGAACGTCACACAGAGGAGTATTGAGGTGTCTACCTTGACATGGGATGGCTTCGAGAGGCTGTTCAAGGAGAAGTACTTTCCACCAGCTGTGAAGGAAAGGTTGGAACGAGAATTCCTTGCACTTGTACAGGGGAAGATAACCGTGATCAAGTACAATGCGGAGTCTCCAGGCTGTACAAGTATGTGAAGCAGATGGACATATAGGGAGGGTTGAGTCCTTCGATTAAGCGTGATGTGGCCATCTTAGAGCTGAAGACCAAGAAAGAGATCTTGGCTAAGGCACAAATCATTGAGCAGCAGAATCTGATCCGTAGAGAGAATGAGTCTGCTGAGAGAGACTTCCAGGGCAAGGGAAAGGCCATAGCAGGAAGCAGCAGGTCCAGAGACTTCAGGGGCGGTTTTTGGAAGAAAGAGAGAACTCAGTTCTAGCATCATGCTTCAGCTAGGGCAGCAGTAGCTCCTCCCATTCAGGCTATGCCTATTAGGCAAATAGCACTAGTAGCTCCGGTGAAGTGCTTTAACTATGGCGAGCCGGGCCACATCTCTCGTGCGTGCATGAAACCACGGGATAGGGTATGCTACAACTATGGACATACAGGGCATCCGGCCAGGGTGTGTCCACGGAATCAGGGTAGAGTGCAGGGTAACTAGCAGAGGCAGTTACCGCCTGCACCTGCTAGAGTTTTTGCCATCGGTCAGGCAGGCAAGGGAGTGGAAGGTACTTTATCTGTTTATCACTATTTTGCTAGAGTACTGTTTGATACAGGAGCCTCACACTCCTTCATATCTAGTTCGGTTGTGGACGTGTTGGGTTTGATTGCTATGCCTCTGACTAGATCATTATGTGTTACATCACCTCTCGGTGTATCTCTTGAGCTTAGCATGTTTTGTGATGATTGCCCGATTGGGATTGGTGGCAGAGAGTTCTCTACATCTTTGATTGTGATTCCGGATCACACGTATGATGTGATTTTGGGTATGGATTGGTTGAGCCCGAACCATGCAGTTACTGATTGCTTTAGGATGATTGTGTCCTTCCATGTTCCTGGACAACCGGTGTTTCATTACCGTTGTCTGAAGTCTGACATCACCATGAGAACAGGGATTTTGGCCTATATTGAATCAGGGAGTAGTACTTTAAAGATTACAGGGATTCCTGTAGTTTCAGAGTATGCTGACGTGTTTTAGGAGATCCCTGGGTTACCTCCAAAAAGGCTAATGGACTTCTCCATTGATGTGATACTAGGTACTTCACCTGTATCGAAAGCACCCTATCGAATGGCACCAGCTGAACTTCAGGAGTTGAAGGTTCAGATTGAGGGATTACTTGCACAAGGGTTCATTCAGGCTAGTGTATCTCCTTGGGGCGCACCAGTGTTGTTCGTGAAGAAGAAGGATAATTCACTTAAGTTCTATGTGGGTTATCAACAGCTGAACAAGGTGAGCATCAAGAACAAGTACCCTTTAACCAGGATTGATGACTTGTTCGATCAGCTTAGGGAAGCTACTGTGTTCTCAAAGGTTGATTTAAGATCTGGATATCACCAGTTAAGGGTGAAGGATGAAGATATTCCAAAGACGGCGTTCAGGACAAGGTATGGATATTTTGAGTTCCTTGTCATGCCTTTTGGTCTCACGAATGCACCTGCAGCATTTATGAACTTGATGAACCGCACGTTCAGTCCCTACTTGGATCAATTTGTGGTGGTGTTCGTTGACGACATCTTGATTTATTTCAGGTCGTCAGATGAGCATGAGAAGCATTTGCGGATTGTGCTGCAGACATTGAGAAAGGAGAAATTATTTGTCAAGTTTGAGAAGTGCGATTTCTGGCAGAGTGAAGTCAAGTTCCCTTGGTCATGTGGTCTCGAAGGATGGAGTTTCTGTGGATCCTTCGAAGGTTGAAGTGGTGATGAGTTGGAGTCGCCCTACTACGGTTACAGAAATCTGTAGCTTCCTTGGTTTGGCAGGGTATTGCAGGCATTTCATTGAAGTATTTTCTGGTATTGCTTCGGCTTTGAAAAAATTGACAAGGAAGGACACTCAGTTCATGTGGTCGGATGAGTATGAGAAGGCTTTCAATGAGCTGAAGACTAGATTGACTACAGCTCCGGTGTTGACTATTCCCACTAGTGGTGGTGGATTATTCATTTACAGCGATGCATCTCATCAGGTTTGGGGTGTGTGTTGATGCAGAATGGTAACGTGTTGCTTATGGTTCTAGACAGTTGAAGGTACATGAGTGGAATTACCCCACTCATGATCTAGAGCTAGCAGCACTGGTGTTTGCCTTGAATATTTGGAGACACTATCTTTATGGTGAGAAATTTGAACTCTTTTCTGATCATAAGAGTTTGAAGTATCTATTCTCCCAGAAAGAATTGAACATGAGGCAGAGAAGATGGATGGAGCTCATCAAGGACTATGATTTCACCTTGGAGTATCATCCCTGAAAGGCGAATGTAGTGGCGGATGCTTTGAGTAGGAAACCTCGAGTAATCATGGCATCAATTATGGTGTGAGAGTGGTGCATGTTAGAAGCTGCATCAGAGTTTAACCTTATGCCTGCAGGAGCAGGACATGGAATCTTTCTCGGTAGTATCACCTTATAGCCCACCTTGATCTCCAAGATCATTCAGGGTCAGACACTTGATGAGTTTGCTTAGGCGAGGATTGCTGAGATGACTGCTGATCCGGATGTGGAGGGTCCTTCCGAGTGGATGATCGGGGCAGATGGAGGGTTTAGATTTCAAGGGAGATTGTATGTACTGAGTGTTGATAACCTCAGAGAGGAGATCATGCGGGAAGCACATAAGTCTCGATACACTATACATCTAGGAGGTACTAAAATGTATATGGATCTACGAAGGCAGTTTTGGTGGTATGGAATGAAGAGGGATGTGGTAGAACATGTGTCGAAGTGTCTTACATGTCAACAGGTGAAGGCAGAGCATCAGAGACCAGTAGGAATGTTGAATCCCTTGCCGGTTCCTGTTTGGAAATGGGAAGATATCTCCATGGACTTTGTGACTGAATTGCCTAGGTCCAGGCAAAGTTATGACTCGATTTGGGTGATTGTTGACCGATTGACTAACTCAGCACATTTTCTTCCTGTGGCAAAAACTTACTCAGGGGATGCGTTGTATAAGTTGTATGTGAGTGCCTGTGACGATTGTCTCTGATCGTGATGCTCGTTTCACTTCAGAATTCTGGCGTAGGTTCCATAAGGCATCTGGTACATCTCTTGCTATGAGCACTGCATTTCACCCACAGATAGATGGGCAGACTGAGAGAGTGAACCAGGTGATGGAGGATATGCTTAGAGCTTGTGTCCTGGACTTTAAGGGAAGTTGGGCGGATCATTTGCCTTTGGTAGAGTTTGCCTACAACAACAGCTATCACTCCAATATCGGTATGGCTCCATACGAGGCTCTTTATTGTAGGCCATGTAGGACTTCTATCTATTGGGTAAAAGCAGGAGATAAAGGGTTCATCGGTCTTGAGATTGTACAGGAGACTACAGAGAAGGTCACTACTATTCGGGACAGAATCTGAACCGCTCAGAGTAGACAGAAGAGTTATGCTGACTTGAGGAGGAGACCATTAGAGTTTGAGACGGGCGATCATGTGTTCTTGAAGGTCTCACCTATGAAAGGTGTGGTGAGATTTGGCAAGAATGGAAAACTCGCACCGAGGTACGTTGGACCCTTTGAGATTCTGGAAAGGGTTGGGAACTTGGCATATCGACTTGCTTTACTTGTTAGCATGTCTGGTGTGCACAATGTCTTCCATGTGTCTATGCTCAAGAAGTATGTCCGAGATGAGTCTCACGTGATTGATCATGGTACGATCGAAGTGAACACATATGTGACATTTGTAGTTGAACTTGTTCGTATCTTGGATAGGTCTACAAAGAAGCTTCGTAGGAAGGAGGTTGATCTCGTGAAGGTGTTGTGGAGTCATCATGACGAGGGTGATACGTCATGGGAGTTAGAATCTAACATGAGAGTGAGGTATCCACAGCTCTTTGGGGAATCGGATACTTGAATTTCGGTACGAAATTCCCTTAAGGGGAGTAGATTGTAAGAACCGCAATTTTCGTTTTAACTTCGTGTATTTGTGTTGAACGATTATTGTACGATTTCACAAATGTTGCTCGATAATATTTCATTTTTTGAATTATCGAAGGTCTGAAACGATTATTGTAACGAAAAGCTCGAAATGCTCGATTTGAGAAATCGACTCTTTATACGTACAAAATTTGGGAAAACTTCCTTCAAGAAAGTTGTAAAGCTCGTCGATACGAGTCTGTACATATGTGGAACACAAAGATCGGATTTTTTCTGAATTAGTTATCGCATTTAGAAAAAATTCCAAAATGTGTACATAGGGAAAAAACCCTAAATTTTTTTTGGAAACCCTTTTTTTCTCCCTGCCTCCATTTTCCTCTTTGGGAAACTGTAGCTCGGTTTCTCTCTCTCTCTCTCTCTCTCACTCTCTCCCCGCTCGGTCGAAACCCAGAAAACAGAGCACGGAGAAGCCGTGCTCTCTCTTCCTCCTCCGGCCACCTCTCGACCTCAAACCACTTCCATTGGCTTCGTCTCGACCTTGTGCAGCTGACAGAGGCAGCCTTGCGCCGCGACACGGCCGACAGCTGCGGCGGTGAGCACCGAACGGATAAAGCTCGATTTCGTTTCGATCTCGATATCTCGAGCTATAGGTCACCATTTCACGTTATTCTTGGCTCATTGAACTCGCCTCAACTTCCTTAACAAGCACCAAGAAGGACCGGAACTGGGTCGATCGTTTTCACGTTCGTCGGAGTTCGACATATTTAGATCGAAAAATAACCTTTCGATCCGGATATCTCAAGTTATACAAGATCATTTCTTGTGATTCTTGGCCTGGTGAGTTCGCAATGAAGTTTTGAACAAGTTTCCAGAAGAGATCGAAGCGAGTTGTTGCAGTTTTTACGTCGGTTTCAAGCTCGCCGATTTCTGGAAAAATTCCGGCCACCCGACTGTTTTTGGTACTTTTGTCACGCTCCGAATTTTAGAATAACAATTCAAAATCCGAAACATGAAAATACTACGAACTCAAAATAATCATCCTGAAAATTTCTTTTCATAACACCCTCACCACACAAAATAAAATCAAACCGAATTTAGTCTCGGTTAATTATTACAACTCAAATCCAAATGTAATGTAAAGCTCTAAATGAGCATACACACCTCACAACTAAATAAATAACAAAACTGCTGTAACACCTAAGCAGCTCGGTCACCTCCCTGGTTATCCTGACCTGCAGGAATATCCGCTACACCTTTGAATAGTGTACCGGGATTGCAACAACACAAAACCCGGTAAGCTTATGAAAGCTTGTATGAGTAAAAGAAAGAACTGTTACTTAATTTAATCTCATTTACTGAATAGTGTACCGGGATTGCAACAACACAAAACCCGGTAAGCTTATGAAAGCTTGTACGAGTGAAAGAAAGAACTGTTACTTAAATTTAATCTCATTTATCCCCACACACAGCAACACCCAATAATTTCCACATATGCAAGTACTAACAATCTCAATCAACACCAATTCAATATATCAAGACAATCCAACTCACCACTTCCATCACAACTCTCATCATCGTATTTATAAAAATACGGTACTTGACAGACTAGAGCTCTAACTGAATCGTAGCCCGCACTTGTTTTCTCACTTTGTGCTAGTTATGAAAGTTTCTCAAAATGATGAAACGAAGCGGAGCAACCCAATCCCGACACCATTGGACGTGGTCGGCGGCGACTCTGCCATAAATTCAGGCGACCTTTCCCAGCCAGTTCTGGGGGTCCCAAGAGCAGTTTTTGCCCATTTTAAGATTCTACATGTCGATACAATCATTTTGATATACAGCATGTGAATTTTGGATATTGTATGATTTAGTCATGAATTTTACAATTTCGATTAATTTTGATCGTTCGATTTATGACCTGTGAAGATCAGACCGTCCGATCGACTTGTAGTTTTGATATGATGATCGTAGGACTGTCCCGATGACCTAGTGAGTTCATAGGTAAAAATATGACCGTTGGATCTTCGTATAGGTGCATTTCTTGGATTGTGCATTTTTAAGTTAAATATCGTTTTGATTAGGTGTTTGACAAATTGGTTAGAGGACGATTGTGAATAGTATTTTAGGCTATAAGAAGACACAGCGGGAGTTTCCAGGTGAGTAAATCTCACATGGTTCATATACGAATTGAATTTCGTTATTTACATTTAATTGTTATGTTTGAAAAATGATTTTTAAGGAAATGAATTTTAAAGTATATAAAAATGAATTTCTCAAATTTTACTATGTGTGAACTATAGTTGGTAATAATAGTCATTCCTGTGTGGGTGACTACGTGTATATATATATATATATATATATATTTACGTTGAATATATATTAGATGGTATGGCATTGGATGAGGTATTAATGTGATTGATTGATTTATCATTTTGTGCATTATTCTTCAAAGAAATTATCATATAGTATTGAATTGATTTTGATAAAGAGTAAGTGACTAAAGTGTCATCCTTTCATTTAGTATCCATGAGGGACTTGAATCATTATTGGTTGTGGTGTTGATTGTATGACTTGATTGATTTATGATTTGATTTGGGAAATCATTAAGCATGTGGGATTCATTTTTGATGATGGCTTGGAGATGAGAACATATTATGTGGAATTGATTTTGCTATTATTGAGGGTGGGAGATGAGGAAATAGTAATATGTGACAATCGGTGTGAGTACACGTGTGGTGCCTGTGTGATGGCATGAGTGATGATCCATGTGAGTGCTTGTGTTATGGAATGTGTGATGATCTGCGTGTGTGTCATTGTGATGGCATGGGTGATGATCGGTGTGAGTACTTGTTGTGAATCGGACGCCATAATTCTGAGTGGATGATGGGCTGCGATTGAATTGTGGATCAGATTCCATAATTCTTTGTAGATGACGGGCTACGATTGAGATGTGAATCGGACGCCATAATCCTTAGTGGATGACGGGCTGCGATTGAAATGTGGATCGAACGCCATAATCCTGATGGATGACGGGCTACGATTGACCGGTGTGGTGATTAATGCTTTCTTTTGTTTGTTTAATATAATCTCCTTAACTAAACTATATGCAGGGATTACTATGATTTCTTTTGTTGTTTGAATGTAATCTTTTGAACTAAACTATATGCAGGGATTGCTATGATTTATTTTGTTGTTTGAATGTGATCTCCTGAACTAAGTTTCTATGCAAGGATTACTGATTTTACTTAATTATTGTTGTGAGTACGGTGCGGGTTGTGATCCTAGCGATCGTGAAATGAGTTGGAACGTTATGATTTTGGCAAACGCTTTATTGGGGGAAAATGAGTGTGATTTTGTGGTTGTGCTGTTGAGGCATATGATCAGTGATCTGATATATTGTGGCACGTATAATGTTTGACATATTTGGAGTTATTGTATAATTGGAGTTCGTGGGAAAAGAGACAAAATGAATTGAGAAACAGAGCATGTGAGTTTTAGTTGAGTTAATTGCTTTAAGCATGATAATGAATTTTACGTACTGGACGTTATTTGTTGTGATAATTGCATATTGATTTTGTCAAACTAATATGGCGAAAGCATGTTTTGTGGAATTAAATGTTGATGCTTTAATTGTCTCATGAATTGAGGAATTATAAGCATGAGTGGCGTGAGTCACTTTATTTGAGTTTATTCATACGGCTCGAAAGCTTACCGGGTTTGTGGTTTGCAATCCTGATGGTCTATTTCTATGGTGTAGGGTTGTTGTGCAGGTTAGAATATCAAGTGATCGTTATCGAAGCTGAGGTGGACCTTCTGTCACATGGATGTGGAAGGGCGCTTTTACTTGTAGTCTTCCGTTGTGTAGTGAGTTGGTGAGTGTAGTTACATGTCGAATTGATATTCAGTTTAATTTGTAAGCTCAGTTATTAGTTGCTTAATTTAAATGAAAAATTTTCTATATGTTTTCTTGTGTGTTATCGCGTTTCGGATTTGAATCGCTGTATTCAAAATTCAGGGCGTGACAAATTAATTGGTGCCAAGAACACCACCACTGATCATGTTATCGATATGTTGTCCATTGTCCACAAAAAAATCAGAGACATTGAGCTTGTTATCTTCACTGACAGATTCTCCTACTATTTTAGTTGGGAGGTAATCTGATACATAGCGGAATTGAAAATTAGTGACAGAGTTGAAGTTCTGAAGACACAAATGCGTCCATTAATATCGTGCTCTAGGTAGAACAATGGTTTTCTGGTGAATGAATCGATCAGTCAATGCTTGCCAAAGCTCAAGCGGGTTTTTCCCCATAAGACACTCATCTTTTAGGCTCTTATCAAGATGATGAAGTAAGAAAATCATAGCCTTTACGTGATCTTGCACAGAGGGCTTATTGTCAATTTTGATGGCATTTTCAAAGTTGTTAGCCATAAGGTAAATTTCGGCATCAAGAACCCAACTCAAATAATTCTTGCCAGAAATTTCAAGAGGATCAAAGTCCAATTTTGTCAGATGCGTCATCTTTCTACATAGAGAAAAGACGAGATATATCAGGATCCACAATATTAGAACTTTATGTTCTATGGACAATGATAGAAAAATCATGTACGAAACAGAGTTTCGAAGTATTCATAAATATGAACAATGGATCCCATAGGGAACACACGAGAAAAACATTCGTGTGATGTCTATAGAACCATAAGTTCTAAGACTACTCGGTCAGATGACTCGAGTCTTGAGCAATGGAACATGTAGTTCTCATTGTCGTATAGGAAATATAAATTTTCAACAATTATATGAACGCATAAAAAAAATTGATATTCATCTATAGAGAAAAAAAGAACTCATAGATCATTTGCCTTGGTATAAACAACTGTGTTGCACCATAAGACTTGTAGATCATCATGGAGTTCAAAGAAGAAGAAAAAAATAAGAGCAAATTCGTGCTGATAACGTGTTATAAACTATAGAATAAGAGAGATAGAAACGAGAAACAAAATATAGGAGGAGGTAGAAGTGTGTGTTTCATTCTCATTAAACCCATTTATATAGGGATAAAGTTTACATAATAAGGACGTAACTAATGAGTATTTACAGTGGACAGCCACATATATATAATATTTACAACAAATTCCTCATTTTCATTTAAATTCCCACTTTTTTTTTCTTTCATCCAAACACACCATTAGAAAATTTGATTTATTGCATAACCTTTTAATTATTGAACTGAATGTAAGATTTATGTAACAGTGTTTGATTTGTTAAATATTGCATGGTAGAGTTGGTGCTTTCCCCTCACATACCTCATATTTTGTTCATGTTTGCTCTGCATGTAAGAGACAAACCTCCAAGATAATTTCTTTAAATCTGATCCATCAGTTATCTTCAATTTTCCACTCAATTTGGAGGGATTTATTGGACAAATTCTTGGCACAGTTTTTATTCTTTCCTCTCTTATTTGCGTCTTTCATTTGGCTTTCCTTGCAATGATTTTTGATTTTGTATTGGCTTTTTCTACTTCTAGGAAGTTGCTTGCATTTGGTGTAACTGTGGAGACGGTCAATGTTCATCACTGTGAAAGGAAAATTTTAAATAGGGAAAACATCACAAATGATATATGAATTTTAGGCCATTCTACACTTTGGTGTACAAAATTTCATAACCATCAGAATGGTGTATCAAGTTTGCTCCAATCTTTCATTTTGGTGTACACCGTTAAATTTTCGGTTATCTTAAAAAAAAAAACTGATAAAGCTAAATGAAAGATAACGGAAATTTTTTTTTTGGCAAAGATAACGGAAAATTTAACGGCGTACACCAAAATAAAAGATTGAAGCAAACTTGATACACCATTCTGATAGTTATGAAAGTTGGTACACTAAAATATAGAATGACCTAAAGTTTATATACCATTTGTGAAGATATCCCTTTTAAATAACAGGTTACTATTGCTGTCGTCGAGTTGAATTCTTGTGTTGGTTCCAAATAACTGGTTGTTGCAACTTGCAACTTAAGGAATTGCAAGGAACTGACCAGAGGCGGAAAGGGGAAGAGGAGGTTTCAAGGAAGCATCTAGAACCTAAAACCTTTCCTTTTTAATATTTTCCTTTCCTTTCCCAATAAAACCATCAACAATTCTCTGATCACACCATCCGACGGTCCAGAATCCACACCCAGTGAAAAACCTAGAGACAACAAAGTATTCTAGATCCTTCTAACTAGGCCCGAATTTCCTTCCTTCTATAAAACCTCTTGCAGAGGGGCCTTTCTCTCCTTACGTTTAGGCCCCAAAACTCCAACTTTTTCAGTTCAAGGCTTCAAGAGTCTCTGCCCTCCTCGTAAAAATCTGATCTGATACGAATTTAAAGAGAGTAGGGTGTTAATTTTCGATTTAGGGTTTTTCGATCGAAATCGAAGATGTTCGGAGGAGGTAGAGCGCCTAAGAAGAGCGATAACTCCAAGTACTATGAGGTTCTGGGAGTCTCCAAGACTGCTTCGCCGGAAGATTTGAAGAAGGCTTACAAGAAAGCCGCCATCAAGAACCATCCTGATAAGGGCGGAGATCCGGAAAAAGTATTCATCTTTATCTTTATTTTTTTCATGAATCTTTGTCGATGTAGAGTTTTTCCAGATTTGGGTATTCAGTTATGATGTTAATTTTGATGTGATCTGTTTGTTTATTGATTTGATTGCATATATTATGGTGAAGATTTATTGTGGAAAATCATGGTTGACCTAGAAAATTTTGTTAAATTATTAGTCTTTTGAGGGTTTATGACTGATGGGGTGGGGTGTTTTAGTTGATTTGAAAGCTCTAGATGTTGGTGTGGGTTGAGGTGTTTGGAGTGATTGACACTGTGGATGTAGCCTTAATGAGATTTTGAAATTGTTTGCAGTTTAAAGAGTTGGCTCAGGCTTATGAGGTTCTTAGTGATCCGGAAAAGCGGGAAATTTATGATCAGTATGGTGAGGATGGACTCAAGGAAGGAATGGGAGGACCGGGTGGCCATGACCCATTTGACATCTTCTCGTCTTTCTTTGGTGGTGGTGGCAGCCCATTTGGAGGCATGCCAGGTGAGGGTCCTGTGATTTTGTTTAGGGTTATGCTCATTTGTATGTTTTGAATAAATCGGGAAGATTCTGAATTTTCTTTTTGTTTATATGAGCAGGTGGTAGCAGAGGACGGAGACAGAGACGTGGAGAAGATGTGGTTCACTCGTTGAAGGTCTCTTTGGAAGACTTATATCTTGGAACCTCAAAGAAACTTTCCCTATCTCGCAATGTGTTGTGCTCCAAGTGCAAAGGGTGAGTAATTGTTTCACATTCCAGTACTTCTGTTAAGGAATGCGCATTCTAATAGGTTTTGCTTTGATTGAGTTGTGATTTGCATGTGATGCTTATGTGTGCACCTGTTGTAAATGGCAGCAAGGGGTCAAAATCTGGAGCCTCAACCAAGTGTGGTGGTTGCCAAGGAACTGGTATGAAGGTGACTATTAGGCATCTTGGACCGTCTATGATTCAACAGATGCAGCATGCTTGCAATGAATGTAAGGGTACTGGAGAGACCATCAGTGACAAGGACCGCTGTGGACAGTGCAAGGGAGAGAAGGTTGTTCAAGAAAAGAAAGTTTTGGAAGTCCACGTGGAGAAGGGTATGCAGAATGGACAGAAGATCACATTTCCTGGTGAAGCTGATGAAGCTGTATGTTTTCAATTATCCTTAATTGTGATCTATACTTCTTAGTTCTTTCATGCTTATTTGTGAAGTGTGGGATTGATTGGTTTGCCGGCTTCCATTGTTTTTGTCTTTGCAGCCTGACACAGTCACTGGTGATATAGTGTTCATCATTCAGCAAAAGGAACATCCCAAATTCAAGAGAAAGATGGATGATCTTTTTGTGGAGCACTCTTTGTCACTCACAGATGCTCTATGTGGTTTCCAGTTTGTGCTGAACCATTTGGATGGCAGGCAGCTACTTATCAAATCAAACCCTGGCGAAGTTGTGAAGCCTGGTTAGTAGAGTTGATGAACTCCGTAGTTAGAGAATGTTTTTTCTATCCGTGGATACGGCAATTGTTATTTCCTTGGATTATTAATCTTGTGGGTTAACTATGAAATTGCAGATTCGTTTAAGGCCATCAATGATGAGGGTATGCCAATGTACCAGAGACCATTCATGAAGGGCAAGCTGTACATCCATTTCTCAGTGGACTTCCCTGAAACTCTGAGCCTTGAGCAGGTCAAGGCTTTGGAAGCTGCTCTTCCCTCAAGGGCATCATCTCAGGGGCTGACAGATATGGAGTTGGATGAGTGTGAGGAGACGACTCTGCATGATGTGAACATGGAGGAGGAGATGAGGAGGAAACAGCATCAGGCTCGTTCGGAGGCGTATGATGAGGAGGACGACGACATGCCTGGTGGTGCGCAGAGGGTGCAATGTGCACAGCAGTAATTGTATTCATCACAACTCAAAGGATGTATCGACACTGATGAGTGGCGGTCTAGCCTGGGACCCTAGAATTTTGGCTAGACTTTTAAGATTATTTTGTAACCTTTTCTATTCTATTCTTGAACTCTATAAATGGCCATCATTCTATGATGAATTTGAATGGTCTTTTACTGCTGTTATTTTAAGTGCTCTCCGGTTCTGTGAAGCTTGTGATTTAGCCTTCTGACTCTGAATTGGTCGACTGAACATTTGCTTGATGCAGTCTCTCTCTCTCTTAGTAGATGCTATTCTTGTGCACCGGAAAATGGATACAAAATCAAGCATCTGATGATACATGCTGGGTTCAGCTGTTTTGGCCTCTTTCGGAAAACATTACCCCACTTTGATTTATTCAACCTCCTAACCATAAGCACGTGATGAGAAACCGTTTGACCACAGCATTCGGGCACAATTTGACACCTGTGCTTCTCGCATGAGCTTCTATTTCACTGTTGGTTCCAGAACCAAGCTGAGCAAAGCTACTTATTGGGTTTGTGTGATCCATATACTATCCTCAATTTACAGTCAAATCGTACCTCAAAAATTCATCCCAAGTTTAGTAATTTTCATAATAAGTACCACTTGGTTCTGTGGGAACTCCTCATTTCAACTCTTTGTTTGAAGAGTTGTGCTCTAGCGTATTCTACAGACCATCACCAAATTTTCTATCCAAACCCATGTTTCGCTATTCCAATCCAATGATTTCTTACTTTAGTCACATGATCAACAAAAGTCTATTTGACGCTATTTCTTGATATCAGTACCAATTCCCAATCTACTTTAGATTTACATTAAATAAATCGTACAGTTGGCTAACCCAATTCCAACCAGTTTGTGTTGTATCGGGAAAAAACCAGTGTTTCTTCAACACTGGATTGCAGCAATATTATTGTAGCCCTTGTTGTCTATGGTAACAACACCAACAAACTGGTGAAGAAAGCAGTGATCACCTAAATCATAGGGCAAAATCTCCGTGAAAACAATCAATGATTTCAGTAAGAGGGAAAAAAATGAAAATTATATATGAAGTGACATCGTGTACACTAGTCACGAGAAATAACTAACTTTTTCTGGAGATACCGGAGTATATGCAAAATAGAAGTCGTTGACCTATCCCCAGATTTAACACACAACTTTGCCACAGCTAGAAGACTTCTAAGCTCCCTAGAATCATAACTATTACCTAGATCAGGATCTATCATATTGTCAATCGAACTGCAGAAGCGAGACTCTCGGATCCACTGAACTAGATCAGCACCCCCATTTTCGGATGATTGACCGGTGATGAGCTCCAGGATCAGCACCCCAAGCTGGAACATAATGTTACCACATACTTGACCCATGCAATCTGCACAACTATAAAGGATGAGTTTTAACACAAGAAAGTCTAAGTACAAATTTCGGTTGATACAAACTATTTTTCATTATTATTTTATCATCTTTTGGGATCCACTATAATAATGAAAAAGATTTCTACATATACGCAAGGTGAACTTACTAATATGATACCCTAATGTGTTAGAATGGGTTTATAAAGGTGACAGCAAAGAAAATCAACCTTTTGGACATGAGGTATGAGGCACTGTGACACAATTTTCACCGGAACTTTGAAAGCCCATGTCTGAAAGCTGTGATCATGACACAGTGATTAGTTTTCACAATTAGTCTAAAGGAAACCAAAGCAAGTAGACCCATATCTTGATAATTTGAAAACTACATGAGGAACTAACGCAGAACGAAAGCGATTTACCTTTGCATTGAAGTTTTCATCTAGCATTATGTTACTTGAGCTAATGGAGACATGAAACATTGGGGGTTCATTGAAAAGAAGCAAATATTCCTGCATTAGAAACTTAAGTCTCTGTAAGCTAAAATGCTATGTCTTTGAACTTAGACTTCCAATATGTATGCAAGTTTCATTTACATAATCAAGGCACAAGAACAAAAACTTGAGAATTGCAAAAGCTTGTATGATAAAGATAAGAAATTAACTGGCTGATTAAATCTGCCTCAAAGTTATATGGATGACTATTACATAAAAGAAGAGTTTATTCCTAAGCAAGTACATAGAACCTATTAATTTATGTTTTAAATGCAGAGCTTAAAGAAAATGGTATGGAACTCTTCACTACCAATGCAGTTTCAATCACTGATTTACCATCTGCTAGTGCTAATTATCTTTAAAATGTAACTTTTCTTTATCTATCGGAGAAATCTCTATCTATATATACATTCATCTTGTATATAAGATGATGCATGTGTAGCATCATCAGGTGTATAGCATGTGTATAATAAAATCACGTTGTACTTATGACAACACATTAAGATGATTAACTTTACTTCTCTAACGTACCAATGCTGCCACCACACCAACGGCTATTTGAAGTCTTGTCCTCCAATTCAAGGGAGTCCTAAGGGGATCTGCCACCCAATGAAGAGAAAATCAACTTATTCACTGGTACACACATACACGAGTTCGTCTAGAATCTAGAATGTTACCATTGAGATGTTCCTTCAAGCTCCCTCTTTCTATATTTTCAAACACTAGCAACCTGCAAAGCAAAGAGAATAATGTAAAAACATATAGAGTAACTATTTTGTCACAAAACAGTTATGTAATATAATTATAACTATATACACCATGGACAGAATTATCACATCTCTATATTACTGTCACTGCCTGTTAGGTATAGACTTGAGAAAATCAACAGGAACTTCAAGACCAGGAGCAAAGACATTAATGTGGAACACCAAACTTTAACATTTAAAGACAAGAGAAATAAACCAATAAGAGCATAGCCATCACAAGGAAGATGGATCTAATTCAGTTTACAAGTTAAATAAAAGACAAAGTTTTTAAGTCCACTATTATGTTCTCTAAACAGCAACAAAGCTGCAAAGCAAATATAATAACAACTTTGTACAATGCAGATAGAAATTGAAAATTTTCCTTTTTGTGGGGCTATGAATACAATACTCCCACCCTCCTTCTTCCAAACGGTAGAGTGTGGCAACAGGTTATCAGGAAAGGTTTTCCATTATGTGATGTGCCTGCTGGTTCTTGGTTTCTCAATAGTCGAAATGTACCCAGAAATTAAAATGAGAGAGAGGGAGGTAAACAGTTATATTGTTATATGAGTCAGTGGTCACTGATTCTAGCATGAGGCTAACACTAGTAATTTGTAAGTAGATGCATTACCCTTGCATGACACAGAGAAAGCATGTAATTTGTAAGTAGATGCATAACGCAGGAAACTGTAAAACTGCTGATGCAGAAAAGGTAATGATTTTAATGTCAGTTGTGTAATCTGTCATTTGAATTTAATCTTCTAGGTTAGTTCATCCCAAGGGCTTCGAGGTTAGTTCCTTAGTTCATCCCAAGGTCTTCGAGGTTAGTTCATCCCTTCATGATAATTTTAAAATGTCTCCTGTTATTCTTAGCTAGAATTACACGATATTATCCTGAGGACTGGGTACCCAAGGCGGGGTTTCACCACAAATGATTTTCCTAAACATGATTTTCCATGGCCTCTTTCTATTCATGAGGCTGGCAAACCATACAAAGCTCTAAAGCCACTGTAGAATATGTCTAAATCATAAAAGAACACATATTTTTCCCTTTCTGAGAAGCCGATGTTTGTATAGAGTAGGCAGGTAGAAATTAAAGAAAGAAAGTGTCAAAGTGAGGAGAAATGGGCACCAAACCGTTTATTTCCGATAGAGAAACCCCTAAGAGCAAGAAGGTGCCGATGATGAAGACGCCCCAAGAGTTGCACTTCCCTGTAGAAGACATGTTCTGCTTGACTGAAATCTCTAATTTCTTTTATCAAAGCAACCCCGCCATCTTGAAATCTGGCCTTGTAGACAGCTATGTGAGAGTTGGAATACAAGATCCTATGAAAACTATCTGTAGCTCTCTTTATATCCTTGTATGGAAAATGCTTCATAAATACTACTGGGCCTGAAAAACAAGATACTAAAAATCATTTCATATCTTCATAGCATAGGTTCATCACCATGTAACAGTAGAACAGAGTGCACAGAGTGCACTAATTTTCTGTTTTCAACACATTAAGACATCATGGATACATTTGGATTAGCTAAATTCAATGTCATTACTTCATAAGTCATATTTACTTTCTAAGACTTGAATGTAAAGAGGAACTAGGCATTACGCATTTGAACTTCAATTCTACATGAAAACAAACTTCAAAGCAGTGCCCATAAATGCTTGCTTAGTACATATGACAACGTAAGTAACTAATCATGGTGATAATAAAAGTTGTTTAAAGTTTAAATATGTATAACAGCATAAGTATACTTGGTTAACATCACGGCATCAAACTAAAGATAGCATTCAACCCATAAATGTATAAGAAATCCATTCAAGTACACAAATAAGTTCATCTAACACAAAAAATGTTTTACTTGAACAGCGTATTTTATAATTTCAGTCAGTGGATTCAGTTGTAACCAATCAACGTGATAATTAAAAGTATCTATAGTTTATATATGTATAACAGCATAACTATACATAGATAACGCCGTAACATCAAAACTAAATTAGATAGCATCAAACACATAATCTTATACGTTCACATGACAGAAAAGATGACAGCACAAAGGGTGGGAATGTATTACTTGAATATATATTTCATAATTTCAGGCTAGGTTTGAATATTTTCCAAGTTAACTCTTATGCATCTGCAACAATGCAAGGTTCTTTATTGAATAGATACTTCTTCTAGTTTGCTGAAGGTAACAAGTAGTAGATACGTTTATACAGTTAATTTGAAGAGAGACTATGGCAGGAAATATGAATCGACTTCATATGAGAATAATCAAGTTGAAAGTGACAACTGATACCATTGGAATCCGATATATGAATTAATACAAATTGGTGATGTTAAAGTTCATCATGAACAGCATCTTATGGGGGTAATCTTGTGTGCTTGTTTATGGTCCCATGACATAGAATTGAACTACGATTGTAAAGAAGAAAATAAGTAGTGATGTACAACAGTACTCTTCATAAGTCCCAATCCAATTTAGGAATGGTAATACTAAAAAAAAAAAAAACAAATGGAGACCCTACAGTCTATCAAAATCAAACCAAGAAAACATAGAAAGCCAAACTGTTACTTGTAGAGTAGTCTCTATCAGAATCAAGCCAAGCAAAATATAAGCCAAATTGGTTGTGCAATCCTTTTCGGTTTTTTTTTTTTTTTTTTTTTTGGCAAAGAATCCTTTTCAGTTTAACTAGCCAATTGTTGTAGTTCTGACAATGCTGACCTATGCAATTACTGCAATAAACCCATATTTACAACTCAATTTTGTACAATCTCACAATTCGCAATCAAATCCGGCGTGATCCAAGAGAATGAACCACACAAAAACACTCTAAACTAAAACAGAGCAATAGCCAACACCTCCAAGACAATTCCACCATACCAAACCCTGAAATAAACTAAACCCATGTACAATTCCCCAAATTCAACTCCAAATTCAAGTCCAAATTCCACTAAACCACACCAAATGACAGCATCAGAAACTCCACATTGTTAAGAACCAAAGCAAAAAAAAAAAAAAAAAAAAAAAGGCAACGTAAATGAAAAAGTAGGTGAAAGAGATGAAGGAGGTGATGTTTGAGGTACCGGGACGAGATCTGCAGAGCCAGGCGAGGAGACGAGATCGGAATTTGGGGACAGAGAGATCCATTATTGGGAAATTGGAGCGGGTGATCCAAGTGGGAGTTGAAGAAGAACAGAGACGCAGTAAAATTTAAAATCCATGGGCTTGCTTTATTTATAAGGGAAGGTTTTACTTTTTTGTGGTGGGAGTGATCATGAATAGTAATTACTAAATAGGTCCTACAACTACAGATACAGATGAAGCGAAGAAGGAATATATAGAGCATCGTTTGGGTAATTTTGTAGCTTTTGCAGAGAGAGACGGACTGCGGTCAACTTGGACTGACTCTCTGTTAAAACTTGAATAATATATGGTTGACTATTGCCATTTCACTCTAATAATTCTGGACTCCATTCTCATTGAGTCATTTCCAACACCCCGCCTCTACCCGGTACCAAGGACAGCGCTGGCAACTTCTCTATTATTGACGACATTGTGGCCTCTTTGCAGCTCCTCCCTGGCGAGTCTAGCTGTGCTCATAAGCTTTGCATTCTTGTTTACATGTTTTTTGGGCGGGGTCTATTCCTCCAAGCATTAGGGAGTTTGTACTCTGACATTGTAATTGTTATTTTCGATCGTTGAATTGTCGTCTTCTCTAAAAAAAAAAAAAAAAAAAGAGGTAAAATAAAAGGGTGGGAGTGTGAGATATTTTGATTATTTTTTTATTTTATTTTATTGTTCTTTTTTCATAAGGAGAGTTTCTGATGAGGTGTATAAAAATGAGGCTTTCTAATCAATGGTTGTGAGAGTCATTTTTTTATCATATTTCGGCAAACCAACCGTTAGATGTTTAAATATTCATGAGTAGATCATTTCTGTAAATTTTCAACCAAGTTGAAAATTATTAAGACATTCATAATTGTGATTTATTATTTGTGAACATGAAAGGTTCAGGTTTGACAGATGTGTTTCGTCCATTGATTTGATATAGTTTAGTACTCTAAACAATTAGCAATTTGGAAGAAAATTTTCAAAAGTAATCTACTCATGCATGCATAAATATCTAACGGTTGATTTGCCAAAATATAATTGAAAAGTGGGTCTCACAACCATTGATTAGAAAGTCCTCATTAGAATCTCTCCGTTGAAATATATCCAATATTTGAAATATATCTAATATTTGGGTAAATGATTTATATGGTATTTGAACTTTTGCGGGAAATCCTTTTTGGTACATGAAAAGCACCGAAGATATATGAGAAATTCTTGCGTACGTCAGAAAATTTTATCCTTATTTCGATCAAGAGCCAGAAAATTTTATCCTTATACTGAAACTACCCCGGCTTTTTAAAAGTGAGATATCTAAATTACCGCCTGCATAGACACTGATTGGTCAGCCGTACCAAACACGTGGTATGGCTGACGTACGCAAAAATCATTAATTGTTTTGTCAGTCACTTTGGTACTTTCGTCCATAGGCCAGTTAAGTTTTCTAACGTGACACAATTTTAAATAGGCTAATTGGCCAACTTTACCTCTTCAATCAGTTTTTACTCTAAATTAGTCTTCTCTTAACGCCAATAGCTATTATTTCCCCTCAAATTAAAATAAGGTCAGTAGCTAAGTTAAGTGAGAAATTTTCATAGATAGTCCATGTTAGCGTGAGTTATGGCATATTAGGAATGGAATATGTTATAATTATATTGTAGTTAGTATTTACATATTCTTTGTGTGGTAGAGAGTAGAGACGTAAGCAATTGTATACTTGTAATCCTCTTTATATACCTCTATTGTGAGATGAATAAAATCATTAGAAAATTCATTCTCTATATCTCGTCTTATCTGACTTAGTATCGGAGCAAAGATTTGAGAGGATTTTGTCTCTTATTTTTTACTTTTAATTTTCCCAAGTTCGAGGAATTAATTCAAAAACCCCATTATTAGGGTTATTGTTTTTCTTAAACGACGTTACTCTCTCGTCGTTATCTCTCTTGCATTGGCATCCATCCAAGAACGACCAGATCGTCTTCTTCTTGGACTTCGACATCATTAGACCAGCCACCTCTATCGCTCAGACCGGCGACGTCTCCAGACCAGACCGCCTTTGTCTTCCTTGTTCAGACCCAACATTTTTCTTTGGGCATTAGAGATCAACGTTTTCCTCATTCTCCAGATCGGTTTCCTCCTCTGCACCGTCCGACCATTTTTCCGTCCGGCGTCGTCATCATCAGATTGGGTTCACATCAAACCCGTCGACTCAAACCCGCAACTTCCTGTTCGTGGAGTTCCTCAGCCCCGTCGCACGCACTCCGTCAGCCCAGACCCGTACTCGTCGCGCGCTCTCCATTAGCTCAGACCCATCGATCTCTGCTCACATCAGTTGGTCGTCGCTCAGCCCCATAGCTTAGCCCCGTTCGATCCCTCTTCAGGCCATCAGTTTCTCCCTGTTTGGGAGAACCCAGATCATCCCTTCAGTTCTCAGTCACCATCTCAACCCATTCAACTCTCCCTCTCTCTGAAAAAAAAAAGATAAAAAAAAGATAAAAAAGGGAAATTGTTTCACTGTCTTTTTTGTTAGTTTTTGGAATCTCTTGTCTGTTTTTTATTATTCCGCTACATACTCTGTGATTTTGCTACTGTCTTGTTACGATTGGTGGTGATGAAGGTGACAGTTCCAAGATCAATGAGGTCCAAAAGGTTGAGATTTATGTCCGAAGTTCAGACGGTGGTTCTTTTGGGGGTACGAAACTCAATGATACCAATTTTCGAACATGGAAGAAGATTATGTCTATCCATCTTCGTGGCATACACAAGATGAGGCATGTGACTAGAACAGCTAAAGCTCCTAGTGAAGAGGATGTGGATTTCTATACTAAGTAGGAGGATGATGATGGATCTGTGATGGCGATCTTATTCAAAGTCATGACTGAAGATGTGCTACAGTTGGTGGAAGAGTGTGAGACTGCTTAAGCAATATGGAAGACATTGGGGGATCTGTATACAAATGAGTCTGATTTTATACAGGTTTATGAATTGATGTGTAAAGCTGCCAGTTTGCAACAGAATGGGCAACCAATAGCTGTGTATTTCACCAAGCTGAAGAATGTATGGCTGAAATTGATCAGAAGCATCCTTGAAAGATCAAGAATCAGGAAGATCTTGTGTGGTACCGGAAGGAGAAGGAACTTGAAAGGGTTTATGTATTCTTGAGAGGGCTTGATAAGAAGCATAGCAGTGCTAAGGGAGAATTGCTCAGAATGACAGACCCTCATAATTTGAACACAGCTTTTACATACATCTGCAAGAATGAGTCTTAGCACGAAAGTGTCAAACATGCACAGGTTGAAGCATCTAGCCTAGCCATTTAAGCCAAGTCACCAGCACCTTTCCTTCAGCAGCAGAGTTCAGCCCTATTTCATCAGCAACGTTTCCCACTAGGCTTCACCAACCGCCCTCGTCCTCAATGCTCTTATTGCAACAACCTTGGACATGTTTGAGAGACTTGTTGGAAACTGAATGGGTACCGTAAAAAGAAGGGTTATCGTCCTAAGACGAAGGCAGCTGCGGTTTAGTTAGTCCAAGAACTAGATTTCTATGGTATGGCTGGTCAGGATCATCGTACGGCAGGTGGGGCTATTCCTACAACCTCTATAGCTAGTCGTGGTAAGATTGGTATGACTTTAAAGGTTTCTAACTTTGTTGGTTCTGATACATGGATTATTGATTCTGGTGTCTCTGATCATATGACTTATGATAGATCATATTTTACTGAATTGTCTTCCCCACCAGTGTCCTATGTAACCAATGCCAATGGTGTGGCCTTTCCTGTGTTAGGGTCAGGGTCAATTCGTATTACTCCCACCTTAGAACTTCATAATGTGTTATATGTGCCTGACTTGTCTCATCATTTGATATATGTTCCACAATTGAATACTGAGTCTAAATGCTCCGTAACCTTTTATCCTATGTATGTGATTTTTCAGGATCTTCTCACCATAGAGATAATCGGTCGGGGGTATCTGCGGGGTAGGTTGTTCCATCTGGATCAGACATACGCATGATAGAAATCTGAAGCCCAGTCCCGCGCTGCTTTAACTTCGAGTTCTGATAAGCTAAGTGAAATTTGGTTGTGGTATCGCCGTTTAGCGCATTCCTCTTTTAGTCTTATGAGAAAAACCATGCCTAGTCTGTTTATTGGTGTGGATGAGTTTGTTTTACATTGTGAAACATGTGTTTTGGCCAAGAGTCACCTTGTTACTTATTCTTCTAGTGTTTCTAATAAAAGTGTTATTCTTTTTTAGTTGATTCATTCTGATGTTTGGGGACCTTCTAAAGAGCCACTGTATCGGGTATGAGATATTTTGTGTTGCTTATTGATTATTGTACGAGATTATCATGGGTTTCTCTTCTTAAAACGAAAGATGAAGTATTTTTAGCTTTTCAAACTTTTCGTACTCTTGTTCAAACACAATACCATAGCACCATTAAAGTCTTTCGTTCTGACAATGGGGGAGAATATGTTAATCATGTTTTCCAAGAGTTTTTCAAAACCCATGGGATTATTCACCAAAATACATGTCCACAAACACCAGAACAAAATGGAGTGTCTGAAAGGAAAAACTGTCATTTACTTGATATGGCCCGTGCCCTTCTCTTTAGTGCTCATATGCATGAGTATCTTTGGGGCGATGCTATACATGCTTCCTCTCATCTTATCAATTGTCTTCCATGTAGTGTCCTTTAGGGAAAAATTTCATTTGAGGTTCTTACAACTCATGTCTCCTAAGTTGGATACTCGGGCACTTAAGTGTGTGTTTGTTGGTTATAAAGGCTATCAGAAAGGGTATAAGTGCTATCATCCACCTACCAGAAAGTATTATATCACTATGGATGTTACTTTATTTGAAGACATGAGTTATTTTTCCTCTTTAGATACAGCTCTTCAGGGGAGAATTCATATTTTCAAGAGCTGTATCATGGACAGGGGGAGGAATCAGAAAGAGGAGAAGAAGTCACACAGGCAGGAGGTATTTGGACAGATCTAGTTGAGACCATCAGCTCATCACCTCCAAAAGTAGAAGCTCTAGACATCCAGGTACCAATTTCAATCACTGAAAATGAAGTTGAAGACATAACTGCCCCACCTGCCATCACTTCTACCCCTACCACAACTTCTTGGTACTGAAGATCACCCATTTGAGGTACTTCCGCCCACTGGTACTAGTAGTAGTGAGTCTAATGTTGAGCAATATGTGTTACCAAATAGGACCACTCGAGGTCAATCAGCCAAAAGATATGAACCTACTCTTACTGCCAAATCAAAATACCCAGTAGCCAACTATATGTCCTCTAAGAGGTTGTGTTAAGTCATATGAATCGTTTGTGAATCAAATATCTGTTGTATCAATACCTAACAGAGTGTAGGATGCATTGGGAAATCCAATGTGGAGGAAGGCAATGGAGGAAGAGATGGAGGCGTTGCAGAAGAACAATACTTGGCAAGTTGTGTCTTCACCACAAGGCAAGAAGGTTGTAGGTTGTCGTTGGGTGTTTACCATGAAACATAATGCAGATGGATCAGTGAATCGGTACAAAGCACGCCTTGTAGCAAAAAGGTTTACTCTGACTTATGGTATAGACTACGATGAAACGTTTGCTCCTATTGCCAAGATGAACACTATTCGGGTTCTGCTCTCGTTTGCTCCTGTTGCCAATATGAACACTATTCGGGTTCTGCTCTCGTTTGCTGCTAGTTTAAACTGGCCACTCCAACAGTTTGATGTCAAGAATGCATTTCTTCATGGAGTGTTAGCCGAGGAAGGTACATGAGCCTTTCACCTGGGTATGTAGTGGCTTCTCCTGGTGATTTTGTATGCAAATTGAGAAAATCTCTATATAGCCTCAAACAGTCACCTCGTGCTTAGTTCGGAAGATTTTCACAATTCATGTAGAAGGTTGGTTACAGACAGAGCAATTCAGATCATACATTGTTCCTCAAGTATCAACAAGGCAAGGCAATAATTCTAATTATTTATGTGGATGATATGGTAATCACTGGCAATGATACTGTTGAGATGGATAGACTGCAGAGACAATTAGCCTCTGAGTTTGAGATGAAGGACTTGGGTGAACTTAAGTACTTCTTAGGAATTGAGGTAGCCAGGGGAAGAGAAGGGATCTACCTGTGCCAGAGGAAGTATGTTCTTGACTTGCTGACAGAGACAAGTTTGTTGGATTGAAGACCTATTGATACTGCTATTGAGCAGAACCATTGTTTAGCTGAGTATCTAGATTATGTACCTACTGATCGAGCCCTCTATCAGAGGTTGGTTGGGCACTTGATTTATTTGGCTCAGACTAGACCAGATGTTGCATATGCAGTAAGAGTGGTGAGTTAGTTCATGGATAACCCAAGAGATAGATGCTGGTTTGCGAAATTTAAAGTACTTGAAGTCACTTTATAAAGGAGAAGCTAGATGCCAAAATTATTAGCTTTCATTTCGTCCAAACTGAAGAGCAACTTGCAGATATACTTACCAAAGGAGTTTCCAGAAAGGCATTTTATGACTCACTAAGCAAATTGGGCAAGGTTGATGTGTACGCGCTAACTTGAGGGGGAGTGTTAGCTTGAGTCATGGTATAATATTAGGATGGAATATATTGTAATTATATTGCAGTTAGTACTTACATATTCTTTGTGTGGTAGAGAGTAGAGACATAAGTCAATTATATACTTGTAATCCTCTTTATATACCTCCATTATGAGATAAATAAAATCATCAGAAAATTCATTCTCTATATCTCGTCTTATCGGACTGTCCAAACCAAAGCAACCCGAAGTAGTCTTGTGAGGAAACACTTTTGACTTTAGCTATTACATAGTAAAATCCTCCGATTGGTATTATAATGTGCAAACCTACATACTTCAGTTTCATGTACTCATAATCATTGTAAGAAAATACCTAATTAAGTGTTCGTTTCTCAATTTAGCAGCTCAAAGCGAAAATATAAATAAGGCTTTGTTTTTTTTTTTTTTGAATAGAAATTGATATCATTAGGATAAATAGCCAGCATTTAGTCAATGACTAGAATCTAGATGCACTTACAAAAAGATAGCCGAAAGAAAATCCGGAAACCCTAGTCTAAGCTAAGCAAACTCATTACAAGTCAATGATAAGCTTGCTGTAATTAGAGAACTTATAAACAAAGGAACTCTATGTCTTCTAGGGCAAAATCATTCACTAGTCTCCCATTAGCCTCAAGCAATTGTGGTACCAACAGAAAGCCACTTCTTAGCCAGTGAATAGGAGCACCTTTTTATCCATAAGCCGCTTGAAATAGACCATAAGTATCCCCAAACATGCCAAGTAGGTCAAACTCTTGGGCCGAGCTTGCCCAAGTCACTAAGTAATAAGTGAGGGTGGTAAGGCACCCTCTTGGATAGCCCATGAACTAGGCCCAACTAGCCCAAGCTCAAAATCTGACCTAGAACCCCAGACCCAACTTCAAGCCTAGGAAACCTCTCTGAGCAACATCACCATCGTTACAAGTTCCGGCGACCTTCTTCTCTAGAAGGCTATGCCCTTCTGTATCCAAGCAAACCGGTCCACATCAGAAGCATCATTGCCATCAAAAACCTCACTGCCATCAGCACTTGTGCCGCTATCAGAAGCCACATCTCCTTCACAAAACACCACCAGTTAGCTAATTGCGTCTAGATCCCATCTGTCTTCCCATAAAACCACTAACTTTGCCTTGGGCTCGACGCCGTAATATTCCGCGCACGACCATCAATTTAGGTGTCAAACATTGCTGCTCGCCTCCAACGACGGTGCTGCTAAAATGCAGCTAAGGAGAAAACCCTAGCAGAGCGTTTTCTAGTTTTTAAATGAGGCTTATTAATAGGCTTATTAATAACATGGTCAAATACTCAAATTGACTAAGAAAATTTTTGAACTCTTTGCAGATTTTGTAAATTTACATTATAACCAAAGAAAATAAACAGCAGAAAATGTTGTGCCAAAAGAAATTGTTATTTTGATAAAAAAGAATAAAAGAAAAAAGAAGATAACAATAATAAGGGTCATTGACCCAAAACACCAAAATGTGCCAAAATTATTCCACTTACCTTATTAACAAATTTTTATTCCCACCAACACAATTTAAATACAAATATGCCCTCAACCTAATTAATGAATTATAGGCACTGCCACTCTCTCATCCTGATCTCTGTCTCTCTCTCCCCCCGATATCCACCTCTGGTTTCTCTCTATCTCTTCATTCTTCAACCGCTATGGAGGTTAGCCCTCTACACCGCAACTGCAGCTGGCTCCCAATTCGCTCTAGCGGTTCCTCAATTTCACTCCACCATGGATGCCGTCGAGGGATGATGACGAGGTCGCCCGCCACCTACCGCCCCTCGCTCTCACCAATATTACCCACTCCAATCAGAAGCCACTTCCTAGCCAACAAATAGAAGCACATTCTTATTCATAAGTCACTTGAAATACACCAATCACATCCAAAGATAATTACCAACTCTCAAAGAAGTCATGATCTGAATAGATTGGCATTTGAAGGCCATAGGTATCCCCAAACATACCCAAGTAGGTCAAACTCTTAGACCGGGCCTACTCAAGTCACTAAGTAGCAAGTGAGGGTGGTAAGGCACCCTCCTTGATAGCCCATAAACTAGACTTAGCTAGCCCAAGCTCAGAATCAGACCCAAAACCCCATACCCAACTTCAAGCCCAGGAAACTTCTCTGAGCAACATCACCACCACTACAAGTTCCGGCGGTTGTCTTCTCCAGAAGACCATAACCGCCCTTCTGTATCCAATCTTTGATTCTTTCTTTGTTTCGCTCGAAAGAATGGATGTCCGTGTGAAGTCTTTAGTATATGGATCATCATATCATGACCAGGATGTCCTAGTCAGTCATGCCAAAGCCAATATGTGTCAGAATCTAAGAGATCTTCTCTTATCACATTATTGGATTCAATAGGTCGAATTGTAATGACACAGAGTCGACTAGATTGACATATAAGCTTTTCTAAGATGCGATTTCGTCCGTAATCATTAGAGGTAATGCAAAGGAACTCTTTTCCGTTCTCAGTATGCATTTCCGCATGAAATCTGTTGGTTCTAATTTCTTTAAAACTCAATAAGGTTGGATTTTCCTTAGGAGCGTAGAGAGCTTTTGCGATTTTAGTCAAGGTACCATTTGACAAAAGGAATTGGGTTATTTCATGTTCTTAAACTAAACCTGATGGCCCAACCATTTTAGTTAAAAAGGAATATATAGGCAATATCTTTAAGAATATTTGCCTATGGCGAAGAATGGTGTGTGTAGTCACATTATCCGCAAGACATTACAGTTCTCCAAAATCCATTCCTAAAAGAAAAAGCTCGTAATTAAAAAGGAGTTATAATGAAATGAACTCAACTTTTATTAATAAGCCAAATAAAATTACATCCTTGTCTCTTTAGCCAAAGAAAATCTAATCCAATGAACTAGCTAATGCAAAACAATGGCAATCGCCTAACTCCTTTCGGTAACTCCAAAGCAAATGCGACCAGGTGGGTAGAGAGATGTCGGTGGAGCAAAGCTCGCTTAAGTACCACTAATCTCAAAACCTTCCTAGACATCACACTTACTTTAGATGAGCCTAGTTTGAAGAAAGACTAAACCATTGGCATTTACTACAAAAATATAGCAATTGCCTACATCTCTTGGAAAATAAAAAGACTTAATCAAAATCGCTAATCTCTTGGCCCTTGAAGTCTTCCATCCTAAGAGCGAGATCGTCATCTTGATTTTCTTGCTCCATGTAATTTGCTTCCCTTGCTTCATGATACATGTTGTAAGCGTTTGCAACATTCTAGGATGCTTTACAAGCTTTAGACCAATGTCCGGATGGTCCACACCGAAGACAAGCATCATTATGGTCATGCTCCCTTGATCGAGGGGCCCTTGGAGTGCGATTAGGACGGCTATTACTCTTGGTGGCATCACCATCATAGCCGGAGACTCTGCCTCTTTCTCTCTTCACACATTGACCTCCACTGTTCCGTGCACGCCTATCTTGGCAGTTACCTTCCTCTTTGGGGTGAGAATATGGACCAGAACATCCATAATCATCCCTAGCTTTAGGGTTGAGCTCTTTGTGTCCTCCCTTGGGGGCTCGACTATATTTAGACTCCATAATAGACTTGGTTCCCATGGGTCTAGAGTTATAGTTCTTCACGAGGATGTTGTCGTGCTTTTCAGCTACATTCATGACACCAATAAGCTCATGAAACCTTGTGATGCGTCCTGCATTTACATCGATCCGATAATTCTTGGAAATCATCAGCGCAGAGACGGGGAGGATAGAGAGAGTCTTCTCGATCGTATCAGTGATGTCATTGCCACAGAATTCCATCAAAAATTTAATATGAAGGGCTTCCGAGTTGTAGTCAAGTACAAACTTGAAATCACAAAAGCGGAGGCTATGCTATCTCACTTCTAAATTAGGAAGCAGGAAGTCACGAATGTTGCCAAATCGCTACTCGAGTTCTACCCATAGCTTTCTAGGGTCTTCTTCATTGAGGTACTCATTCTGGAGCTTGTCATTCATGTGTGTTGTCATGAGAATGATGGCTTTAGCTTGGTTTGCCTCAAAAGTAGCTCTATTCGCTTCCAAAGCTGCAGCTTGTTAAGGAGTAAGCACGTTCTGACTTGGCTCTTGGATCATATCCAAGATCCTTTCAGCCTTAAGATGCTAATGCACATCACGGACCCACTTGTGATCTCCTGCGCTTGTTGTCTCCAGTGGAGCAAAGTTCAACTTGTTGAGGTTACTCATCCTTGTATAGGGCTTGGGGTTTTTCTCTTTTTTTCTTCTTTCAGCAGTGGGCTACAGGGCCTTCTTCCTCTTTTTTTTGTTTTCTCTGGGCCGCGTCTCCTTTTTCTCCTGGGCTGCGCCTTCTTCTCTTTTTTTTTCCTTTCTTTATGGGCCGCATCTCTTCTCCCTTTCTTTTGTGATGCTTCTTGCGTTGGGCTCCGCTAGAGAAGTTCTGGACTGGGCGGCTTGCAGGTGCAGGGATCAATGTTTTGGGAGTCTAACAGTTGAAGGATGTGTAGCGGTTCTGCAGGCAAGTCCGGCAACTTTACAGCCAGTTCTGGGAGTTATTTTTCCGATTCCAGGATTCTGGAGTTAAGGTGCCGATGGTGACGAAATTTGAAGGTAGAAGGCGGTCTGGAAGGATGCAAACATGGTAGGAAACGTTTTTCTCTTCTAGGATCCGGTTTGATACTTTTTCGATCGGTTCCGGTGAGTCAGCGGTCGGTTCTGGGCTCCCGGGATTGGGGGCTTCAAGGTGTGTGGCGGTAGTTTTCAAATTTGAGGGCTCCGAAATTAGGGTTTTAGAGTTAAGTTTTTGTGCTGATAACGTGTTTTAGAGAATCGATATTTAGGAAAGAGATTGTTGTACTTTCATTGGTAATATGGTTCTCTTTATATAGAGGATTACAAGCATGGAGATAGAGTTGTACATGAAAACATAATCGTACATTGATTGGATAACTACTAAGATTCTCTGAGATTATCTCTAATACAAACCCTATTACAATTAGAGCAAGTAACCTAGAGTTTGGGTCAGCCACATATTCTGGATTTACTTAAATAGTGTCAAAAGAAATTGTTATTTTGATAAAAAAAAAAAATGGTTATAAAAAAATAAATATAAGAAAAACAAAAACCAAAAAGAGTAGAACATAAGAAATATGCCAAAATTTTTTTTAAAAAAAATGTCGTGATAATGCAAACACTGCCTCAGCCAAGTGCACTGCAACACAAGATGATGTTGTATTGACGTTTTCCGATCATACATTTGCATTTTATAAATGTTACCACATCACCTCCAGAAACCTGATGCAGCCACACCACGTCCCGGCGTCACCTGAGAGTTGTCCCTTCTGAAGGACATTTATGTAATATTAACCTAATTGTTAGTGAAATTATCATTAAAAGAAAAACCACAAAATTGTGAACCATACTACACAAATTTGTCCGGGATCTGTAAATCCCTTTCACAGTCCCACCCTCCAGTGGTGTGTTGGCTTCTTGCTCATGTTATTGCACGTAACCCCTTTCCTTCTTGGCCTATTTGACACCTAATCCCTTCTTCACATTTCAAGCTCCCTCTTCGTTTTCAGGACCCACCTCTATTTCCTACTTCTACTTGCGTTTCTTCTACCCCTTTGCTTAGAAGGAAACAAAGAAGAAAAGCCATGACTAGTGTGCTGGTTCACTTGGTTCTGCTAAGCTTCACCTCGTTCCTGCTCCTACCATTTTCCCACTCTACGGATGTTAAGTATTGCGGTCAGTCTCTCTTTCGCTTTGATTTCTTTCTAACGGTTTCTTTGTTTCTTTTCTAGTATTTTCACCGTAGCTAAAAACAACCCAATTCGGCTTTGATTGCTGGCCTGCTTGCTTATAAATTGTATTTGAAGAATTCCGGGTGCTTTTGAATACTTGAATTGCCATACCTTGAAACTAGTGAATTATGTCAATCAAACTTATTGACGAAAAGGAACTTGGGGAAGGGTTGTGTAGTTCAAATTTGATTTGCTAAAATAAACTGTCTCTCTCCTGATTTTAATACAGCTCTTGGTTATTGGGGATCTGGAGACAATGTTAGTTAATGCTATTTCTATGAAATTTTCAGGTGCCAAAGATGACTATGCTGTGAAGGTCCAGGGAGTCAAGATATTGCCTGACCCAGTGGTGAGAGGCAAGGCAGCGACCTTCAACATCTCAGCCACAACAGGTGTGGTTTTCATCTTTCAGCATCTGCCCAACTGAATCTGCCCAATGTAGTCCAATATAATGGATTGGCTAGATAACAAATAGTCATGAATTTCTGAGTATTTGCATTTTGTTTACCTTTTGGTTTTCTACTTTACATTTCGATAGGAGATTCTTAAATTAGTTGATATGTTCCTAGCTTCATTTGTTTGGTGTTCTGGTTAATATATTATAACCTTTAGTCCTTCCCCTCAAGAGCATTTAGCAAAATCTATAATCTGTATACAACTTTTCCCTATGCAAAATTGATGAGACCTGTTGCAGTTGCTTTGATATGAAACTCTGGACTCGCATGTAAATTGAAATGTCTTTGCATATAGCACCAAAAACTTCCGAAAATGGATAGAGGGTACTTATATCATGGTTCTGATAAAGGTACTGGAGAGCATCAAAAAGCCTAAATTCCCTTAATCCTTTTACAGTCTCTCATGTATTTTGAAGGTTCTCTTTCACTGTCCTGCAAGCCAAATGTCGTCATGGTATTTTCTCTTTAGCTTATGAAAGACATTTGTCCCGTGCAAATGATCCGCTATATCATCTAGCAAAAGGGACAAAAAGAACTTGTTGAGCGGCATACTATCACTAGTCAACAAACATCCTCCCTGAACATTTCTTTTTGGGGAGTAGGGTTGATGGACTCTCTTTCTCTAAAAATTCCCTTGGCTAATACTTAATAATTCCCAATTCTGTCCGACAGAATCTCTCATGCCCATTGGGGCTTATGGGGTAATGAGATCTAGGTAAGGTAAACACTGGAAACAGATCAGATTGATGCCATATGCCTCTCACAGCTACTATCCTATGTGGAAGATCACAGCATTATACATGTTGGCATCCTTGAGGAGTTTGACCACATCACCAAAAACAACCTTTTTTTTTTTTTTTCGTAACAAACACACAACTTGTAAGCAACATACGAAAGCACCTCATATATAGGTTAAAGACTGCAGTAATTAGGAATTTCTGGCCTCACTGTTAAGTTCTTTTTGAAATCTTATTAATCAGCTGTATATTTTTAGATTTTTGAAGATAAAATATAGTATGTGGGGGTCCAGATATAAGGACTGTTTCTTACTCTATGGAGGCAATGGGGCACTTTAGTTATGTGGACAGCTGAGGGTCTATGGTTGTTTTTGGTTATTAAAGATCACATATCTTCTGTCAGGAAATGATTTTTAGTAGTAATTCTTTGTTCATTTGTCATAATCTTTGCTAAGATGTGAGAAATGGAAATGGAGTTAAATTCTTGTAAGATACTAAGATAAGTTTATTAGAGAAACTCCTTTGCAATTAACAGTTAGTATTCATATGTGCCTTATAGTTTGTCTGACCCATAATGTTCCATTACAAGTTTGAAGGTTCCCTCCTTGTTTCCAGTGCGCTTGAATTTCAATTTTTTATAGAAATTTCAGTGATATGCAAATAACTGTGCTTTCTCTCCTTCTCTTGTTGATTGAAATTGCTTTATTGCATCCTTTGAACTGTTTAGTTAAAGGGTCTTGAAAAATCTAATCTTCAAGATCGTTCAAATCTTCTTTTAGTTGTTTAATTAATGAATCACCCTTCTCTTTTAGATCCATCCGAGATGATTGGAAGGTCAGCGCCCCTTGTTTAAACATTCTTGTTTCGTTAATTGATCCTACCTGTGAATCTGTGATAATAGTAGCATCACCTTCTTTGTGTTTCATGTACAAAGAGGGAACAAACAATGTTAATAATTTTTCCATCATTGATGAATTTGTTAAGAGTATGGCTCAAATTTTTTTTCCTGGAGGCAATGTTATGTTGCTTTATTCCATATTTATAAGAAAAAGAAATTTTGTGGAGAGGAAAATGAAAAGTTTTATGCAGTTTAGTGTGTTGACTGGTATTTGGTGGGTTGGAAAGGGATAGTAGGATTTTGAATAGTGGGGAGGAGGTGAATTTCTTGTCAAGTAGAGTATGGTTTAGGACTTTGCATTGGTATCTACTATCTAAAGAGATTGTAGATATACCAATTTTCATTCTCATGCAGATTCAGACTGCTGTTTCTTGTAGTGTCTTACCAAACTTACCAAGTTACTGTTTCTCTAACTGTAGTGCAGCACTGCACGTGATGGGTCTCTAACACAGATTTTCAAACCGCATTAAAATACAGCGTCTTGTCTAAGGTTCATGGAATTCCATGTCCTGCAGCCATCTGTTTGGACTTTAATCTATTTGAGGGCCACTAAAAATCTTCTCCAGTCTTCAAGAGACATACTTCAGTCCACAAAGATGGCTTCACAATGTACATGGTTATTTTAGTTGTAGTTGTTGAATTCAAAACGCTCACACTAAGAAATATGTTTCACCTTACTGTTCATCAAAGCTTCCTTTTTTTGGTAATTGACATGTCAGTGCATGTATCTTAGAGTTCGTTTCTATCTTTCATTCATGTGTCATATCTGTTGGCTTTCAATAGATAATTCATGACTGTGGGTTCATACAGGTCAAGCCATCTCAGGTGGGAAAGTGGTGATTGAAGTTTACTATTTTGGGCTGCGTGTACATACAGAAACTCATGACCTTTGTGAGGAGCTTTCCTGTCCTGTCTCAGCAGGCAACTTCGTACTCTCTCATACTCAAACCTTACCTGGGATCACTCCGCCGGTGAGTTTCACTTCAGAATATATATACTTACTGCTCTTCCCTACTGTTTGTTAGCATTCCAAAATTCTACCCTACTTTTGGGGGCACGCTGAATTTAATTCTACAATGAAATGTTCTTGGGTGCTTGTGAGGTTGTGCATAGCTTTAATATTTCTTGATGATTACAGCGGTTTATTTTGCTCAAGATTGTCTTGTATATTATCATGCATTCATGCCTTTTCAAATCGTGTCAGCTATAATTTTTTGTTCTCCTTATCTATACTTGACTCTATATTTCAGATATTTGGTTTACACCTTTCCCTTTGTTGGGCAGAAACCTATCTGGAGATGATAAATTTCGATTTTCTCTGTAAATGTTGTTTTGCAATAGTTCCTTGCTTTTGACCTGTATCATATTTGAGCTCCAGATCTGGTTCTTCAATTAAGCCTTCCTAAGTTTAGTGAACTAGAAGGTTATATGTGAAAGTAAACTGGAAGTCAACCTAAAGGAAAGCAAGACAAGAACAACAAAAACAATGCCAACAGAGAACACAAGCCTGAGCAACGAAAAAGAATCAACTTAAACAACCTAAGAAGTCCTTCTCCATGTTGAGAACATTTTGATCATTTTTGTTTAGGTCTTCAGATGTGGTACTAAATCTAATTATGGCTGAGCCTCTAGAGGCATTAAAGAGAAAAATATTGACTCTTGCCTTGTCATATGTAGAAATTAATTTCCATTCACATGCATGGCTAAGATGTTACGATATTCAGTTTCTTTTGCATCAGCATTTCATCTAAACAGTTGCACTTCAGTCCTTTTCTGATTTTATACATATTTTTCAGTCAGATGTTACTCATAGATAATAGTGTTTCCTATTTGCAGGGCTCATACAATCTTAGGATGACAATTGAGGATAATCATAACCACAAGTTGTCTTGCATCAGTTTCAACTTCAAAATTATCTTCGGATCTCTGGTCTCTGCCAGTTGAGCACCGACTTGCCAGTACGCCATGTAATTGATTATATAAGCATAATCTCTAGTCTAGTGGACATGTAGTTCATGAGTACTGCATGCTCTTGTATAAATAAAATAAAAATGCAAAGGAGAGTGAAGTGAGTGCTGTGTTCCCTTTGGCGTACATTCATGGTGTGTGAATTATACCACTGCCTATTATTGCTGGCATATATGGCAAAGGAACTTAAGAAAATCGATAAAAGCAACCAAGTCGTGAGTCTTCTGTTTCTCCATTTATCTGAGCAGGACCCCGATTAATTAGTTTCAGACCTCGAAATGTCCCACTGGAAGATACCATGACTGTAACAGATGGTTAGTGGCACAGTATACATTTCTTTACTGTTGTGGAATCATCTTCTTCCAATAATGGAAAGAAATAAAGAAAGAAGAATTAAAACCACAAGAGAACATAGTATGTAGAGTGACAGAAATGCTAATATAGAAGGATTTTTATTTAATGCGCCAAGTATACTGCCCTATTCAAGTATGTCGCATAACCATTATACTTTTGTGCTGCACTGAAACTGCATTCCTCAGAACCTGGATGCTATGAGGATGGGAATTTTGGTATAAGATTGGAGAACGTGCTTCTAATCAAGAAAGCTGATACAAAATTCAACTTTGGTGACAAGGGCTACTTGCAATTTGAGCATATAACACGGGTAAGTCGTGATTCTTTTGCAACATGATTGTTCTATGTGACTCTTCTTACACTTACATGGTTGGATGTCAGTTTTGGTGAAACTTTGAATCATATCACTTGTACATACATTGTTATGAACTGAAATTGTGCATGAGTTAGCTTAGTCACACTATCAAATTGAATTAGGTGGCTTAAATTCTTCTTCTTCAGTGATGAGTGCACTGTATGGTTTGAATGCTATGCTAAAGATTTGTATTAAAACTAACTGATCGAGTATCTACCCCTAGTCTGTCTTTAACTCAGCTGATTCTCTGTGAAATTGCTGTTGTTGGGGTCGAGCTGTGTGGCTTTTTCTATATCTGATATGTTTTGCTCTCTCCAGGCACCCTATCAGAGGAAGTTAATTGACGTGAGTCTTTTAACACCCGAAGAGTTCCAAAGGCCTCTTGCTTTTAGAACAGCAAATAGGCTAATAAAGCAAGAGTTGTGTGCTAATACAGCAAGAAACTTATAGTTTTAGAAACCCATATGTTTACATCCCATCAGTCACACTCAAAGAAGACTAGCAACACGAGCAAATAGTTTTAAAATCCCATATGTTTACATCACAACTCACAACCCAGTCAAAGAAAACAATATAATAGGCAAAAGTAACAATACAATCAAGTCATATAGCCTCTTTCGCATGTAGAGGTAAAACGTGAAACACAAGTTTGTTTGGCGACAGACATTCAAAGTATTAAGCCAGTTTTTCAGTGTCAATTTTCTGGCATTGCTGTTCGGAATTGATCTTGCATAGCCTTGACAATTCAGACAGCATGTTGAAAGAAGACCCGCCCACACTCAGAGCTTCTTCCCCACTTGCTTTCAGTTCTTTAGCTCTTGCCCTCATTGCATCTCCTTCTTTCTGCTCCATAATCTTCCTCACCAACATCTCAATCTCCTCCCTCCCTGCTACTGCTTTTGTTGGCAAAACTTTAGGTCGAATTGCCACCTTGAGCTCCTCCACCAGCAGTGTAGCAACCATTTTCTGCTCTGCATATAGCGGCCATGCGATCATTGGCACACCATTCAGTATACTCTCCAGCGCCGAGTTCCAACCGCAGTGCGAGAGAAACCCTCCCACCGACGAATGAGCCAAGATTTCCGACTGAGGAGCCCAAGTGGTGACCACCACACCCATTTCATGAGTCCGAGCCATGAACCCCTCAGGCAAATACTCTGAAATGTCATTGCCTCCAGCACCTCCTTTGCTTGGTGGCTGCACCACCCATATAAACCTCTGCTTACTAAGATCTAAACCCCAAGCCATCTCTGTGATCTGTTCAGCCGAAAGAACCCCACCACTCCCAAACGATATGTAAAGCACAGACTCACTAGGTTGCTTATCCAGCCAATCCAACAGCTCACTCCTCGGACCACCACCGGACTGCCCTGCCAGTCTAACCATCGGACCGATAGTGTACACCGGAACCGTAACTACCTTCTTCCACTCCGGGTGCTCTCTCATAGCCTTAAGACTGTTGGGCTCCAGATCCTCCCATGTGTTGATCAAGATCCCATCACTCATTGAAGTAATCTCCTTCCCAATTCTTAAAAAGGACTCGTATTCACGATCCTTCCTGTTCATCATCGGCTTCACCACATCTTCAGGTCGAACTGGCTTGCAACCCGGGATCTCCAGCAGCTCTTTGCGATCCAAATACTCTCCATCTATCTGTTTATCTAGAATTGGCGCATATAGAAGCAAGGTTTGTGGCCAAGCACAGGAGACTAGCGTTACGTACTTGAGCATGTGGAATTCCTGTGCAACAGTGAGGACTGCAGTGCTGAAAAGATCGACGATCATGGCGGCGGGTTTGAGCTCCATGGCGGAGATTGCAGACCGGAGAGATGATCGGGCATCGAGCATGATGGCGGAGAGGTGCGTGAAGACTGAACCGGCGGCGTTGGAGTCGTGGCCGGAGGGTGCTGGGAGCTCAACGATGTCGTAGAGCTTGTGGGTCTTGGCGGATCGGATGAGTTGGGATTGCGCTGGAGAGGTGGCGTTAGATGAAACGACGACGAGTGTTGCGTGGCAGTTGTGGTCGGTGACCAGGGAGCTGGCGAGCTCCATTAGGGGGATGAGGTGGCCCATGCCGGGGCTTGGGACTAGCAACGCATGTGGTTTTGAGCTCATCTCCGCCATGAAATTCAGTCTGGAACTCCTGAATCAAATCTTGGTTGGAAACTTGGGGTGGAAGCAGAGCACATGTGCTTTTCATTCGGGAAAATTAAGATAAGCATAAACCATTCATCATTGTGAGTTAGACTGGCATGGCAGTCCGGTGGTTAGACTGGTGGTTAGGACTTATACTCACTAGTTGTTAGTTTTGATACAACATACAGGATTAACAATCTAATCGACCTCTTGCTGTGTTTGTTGGATTCAATCAATCAAGACTATTATATTTAGGGTGGCTCTAATGTATGATGAATCAGTAGATTCATTTATATGGTTGTTTGAGACTTTTTTGAGGGCAATGTCTGGAAAGGCTCCAAACAGAATATTCACAGATCAAGATGCTACAATGGCAAAGGCTCTTCAACATGTTATGCCTGATGCATATCATAGGCTTTGCGGGCTGGCATATGATGCAAAATGTCATAAAGTATGGGAATAGTTTTTTGATAGAAGAAGGTGCATGGAATCACAAGTATTATATTTTGTCAAGATTCATGGAAAATGTTGAGGAGGAAGATGAGCTTATATCTGCTTGGGATGCTATGCTTGATAAATATGGCTTGCGTGACAATACTCGGTTAACTAGCATATATGATTTAAGAGAAAAATGGGGTTTCGTATGTTAAGCGAGTATGGTCAGCTGGAATAAAAGGCACTCAACTGAGTGAAAATTTTAGAGATAAATTCATTTTACCGCCTTGAACTTTATGCCTAAAATCGTATGTGCTCCCAAACTTTTAATTTAATCACATATGCCCTTATACTCTCTAATATGATCAATCATAATCATTAGTAAACTAATTACTCAATTTCTTCATAAATTAGTGACAATGCATGCCCACTTAGGGTCAATTTTTAGCCTTGATCATGTACGTAGTGTGTTTTTTGCATGATTAAATGCTAAAAACTAGTTTGAGTGGACAATAATATATGAATAAATTGATAGATTAGTGAAGGATTGGCCATAATTGATCAAATTAGAGAGTACAAGGGTACATGCGATCAAATTAGAAGTTTGGGGGCATAACTTATTTTAAGTGTAAAGTTCAAGGTGGTAACATGATTTTAGCTCAAAGTTTTAACTCTGCCTTGAAAAATTATTTAGAAAATTATTTAGACTCGGACCACAATCTGTCAGAGTTTTTTACACACTTTGAGAGGATGGTTGCTGATAAAAGGTACAAGGGGTTAGAGGTAGAATATGATATGTACTTCCAGTTGCCTATTGTGAAAATACATGTCAAAATGCTATATGAAGCAAGAAGAGTTTACACTAAATTAATATTTGAAAAGTTTCAAACTCAATTTGAATCGTCCGTGTTGATGTTGATGGTGGAAAGATATATATATAGTGATTAGAAATGGTTACTTTAGAGAATGAAAAGTGAAGAGAGATAGTGGCGATATACTCTCTTGTAGTTGTAGATTGTTTGTGATGAAAGGGGTTGTATGTAGGCACACTATCAAGATCCTTAGAGAAGTGATGCAAATCCAAGACATGCATAAAGATGGACCATAAAAGCTAGAGTTGAAAGTGATCAAGACATGCATGGGCGTGAAATTCAACCACACCCTAAGCCACAACAAGCCTCTCAGTACATATCCTTATGTTCCACCTACATTAGGATATCAAGCAGGGCTTCTGAAAATGAAAAAGCACACAAAGTAGCCATGACAAATGCAGAGAAGTTAGCAAAAGAAATTGAAGACTTGCTACGGTCTGAAGTGAATGCTAATGTGGATGAGAATGGCCATACAACTCAATCCACTCCTACTGAACAACTCAATGCAGATAGTAATGTGGTGAATGCAAAAGGGCTAAAGAAAAAGGAAACATCTAGAGGAAGAAAACGGAGAATCAAGAGTCAGGTGGAGATAAGCATGAACAAAAATAAAAGATAAGAGGCAATCCAATAAAAAAGCAATGGAGGTATTTTTATTTTTATAAAACTACTTTCTTATTAGATTTTTTTTAATTTATTTATAGATATCATTCTTGTCTTCTTGGATTTTATAATTCAGGTTACTCCTGATCCAATGAATAATGTATACAAGGTGACTCTTGATCCAACATGTAGTGAAGAGAATGTAACTCCTGATCTAACAAACGATGCAGTGAATGTTACTCATGATCCGTCGAGTAATGCGGAGAATGATACTTTTGATACAACAAGTAATGCAGATAAATTTTTGGAACAAGATTTTTGCGCATCTTCACTTAGATTTCTTGCTTGTAGTCAGGTACATTAATATTCACTTAGTTGGTCTTAATAGTTATGGTATTAGAGTTCAATATTACGTACTAACATATTTCACTATATTCCAGGAGTTTGATTTAAAAAACATCCCCAATAAAATACATATTGTTATGGCCCTAGGGTATAAAAGGTGCGCGTTCAGCTTCAATATGAAATAATGGTCTTTCATATAGTGTGGTTGTTTATGTAATTTATATGATATAATGGTCTGTCATTATTGGTCTTTCATATACTATTTCTATAATTTATATGAGGAGAAGGCTTCTATTTTGTTTTTAGCAGGTTGTGCGGGCTTTTGTTTTGTTTTTGTAAGAGGAGAAGGCAATTGTACATGATTCTGTTTTGTTTTTGTAGAAATATTGAAGAGTGCAATTGTGCAGCCTATGTTTTGTTTTCGCAAGATGAGAGGGCAATTGTGCAGCCTTATATATGTTTTGTTTTTATAAGAGGAGAGGGCAATGGAGCAACCTTGTACTTGCTATTGACTTGCCAACAGAAAATAAATAGTTCAGTTTGTGCAGCCTTATGTTATGTTTCGTTTTCGTAAGAAATGGTTTACTAATTGAACTAGCCATTCATCAACAATTTATAGAAAAATAAAAATTCAATCTCTCCAGAGTTTTGTCAAATCTATTATTTTTTGCAATAAAGTAAAAATCTATCATCATCAAAGATGTATCCTCCACTTGTTTCTGTACTGAATTCAAATGGTTTACAAATTAACACATGACTTCATCTCTACAATGTCAGGTTTTGTCAAGCTTCTGGATAAATTTACGTCAGCCCAAACATCCCTAACACTCATTACATGTCGGAAGTTCATGGGTGATAGTTAAAATGTGTCTCGTGAATCTTGATCGTTGAGTTTTCAACATTGAAGTTGTTGCAGTCATGCTGTATAGAGGGACATTAAGTTTGCCGCACCTGAAGGAATATATCATCCCGAACCCCGTTGCATCAATAGCTATTTGCTTTTCCTCTAATAGCTAGTACATGTTCTTCTGAACTCCCTCATTCAGCGACCTTTTATGGGACTCAGGGACAATCTCTGTATCTTACATCACACAACTCCACATTTTCACCTCCATTACTATGTCCAATTGAGTCTTCAAGGGTAGAAACTATCTCCTTGTCTAAACTTCTAGTACAGAGAAGGAAAATATTAAAAAAGTGTCATCTACCTTTCACTATGTGATTACACGTATTTTTATACATATAATTATATCTAAAATACTAGAATTAAGCTAGTCCTCAAGTTAATTAATATGTAATTAATCCATTTTTATTTATTTTGTAGGAAATAAGCAGAGTCACAGAAATCGAAAGAAAATAACGTGAAAATGGAGCAATTCGGAGTTTTTAGCAAAATGACGAAATTATAGATATCGGTCAACTGTGGTCAATACCAATGGTGAAGTGAAATCTCATTTGCCTCCAAAAATATGTGTTAAAATACACTGAGAAGAGGAAAAGAATAAAGAAAAAATATATAAATAAAAATATGAAGAAAGGAACTTGCTGCACGTGATCCTATCCTTTCCGCTCTCACACAACACACTCAGCAACCATCCATCAATTTTGAACTCACTCACACACACACACACACACACACACACACACACACACACACACATACATATATATATATATATATATATATATATATATCTCCACAGCGGATGTCCGCAGTTTTTTTTAGGTACGGATTTAGGTTTTGACTCACTTTTCGATCATATTTTCACATCTTAACTGTTCAGTTTTTAGGTCCTAATGTATAGATCATTTCTGCAAAATTTCAGTCACATTAGTGATCGTTAAAGCATCCAAAACTGCAATTTACAACAATGTACACGAACGGTTCCAGTTCGACAGATTCGGTTCGTTCATGTAAATTACAGTTTTACATGCCTTAATGATCACCAGTTTTGATGAAATTTTACAGAGGTGATCTATACATTAGGACCTAAAAACTGAACGGTTAAGATGTGAAAATATGATCAAAAAGTCAGTCAAAACTTGAAATCCGTACCTTTTTTCTTAAGTGCGGATATCCGCACCTGAGCAAACTTATATATATATATATATATATATATATATATATAGAGCTTCTCCGGTGCGGACGTCCGCACCTTTTGCTTAGGTGCGGAATTCCGGTTTTGATCCACTTTCTGATCACATTTTCACATCTTAACAGTTCAATTTTTAGCTCATAATGTATAGATCATCTCTGCAAAATTTCAGCCAAATTGATGATCGTTAAGGCATTCAAAACTGCAATTTACAACGATTAACACAAATGGTTCCGATTCTACAAATGCGCTAATAGCAAAAGCAGTCAACAACCGCAACAATTTTAGCTCCAATTACATGCGGTTGTTGACTGCTTTTGCCATTACCGCTTTTCAATTGTGTTGGTGGCTAAAATCCTGCACTTCGACTAAATTGAGAGTTCTTATCACGATCTACGGTTGATCGTCTTACCGCAGCACGATAATCTTATTGTTATGCATGGTGCATGTCTGGTGGATACTGAAATCCATCATCACCATCATTGTCGACGTCATCATTGTACAGACTTGTTTGATTGCCAAGTAATCATTGCGGAGTTCTTCTCTAATATCATATGCAACACCTGCCTTTTTTTACTTAATAGATTTTTTTTTTCTCTTTGTCCATGTTATCACCTCTGTTTTGATATCCATTGGCACCTTATCACATTTCTTTACATCCTTGGAGGATCATAATTCGATAAATGACTCTTCAATCTTGTAATTACTCTACTTTGAAAAGTGGCAAAACAAAATATACATCTTGTGCCATTCAATTTCATTCGACAGGAGTTGCGTACCTCCATGCTGGATCATTTACACGTCCACTACTGCTTGCCATTTTTAATCTAGCACATAAAAATGAACAAAAATGGGTAAATATTTATTGTAACTTACAGATTAGATCTAAAAGAAAATGTGTAATATTAAGAAAAACTATTTATACCAGAAATGTAAAACTTCTTTTCTTGAAAACTCCTGCGAGACTGCTTCGATGTGTAAATTGAAGTATATGATATGCTCTTATATAGATTCCTCACTTCTTTAAGATGCATAGTTACTCTATTCTCATTATTATATGGTTTCTTCTACAATCACTCAGCCTCTTTTCAAATAATTGAACTTTGCCTCTTTTGAATAATTGAATACCCTGCTCTGAGTCTCTAACATGCATGCTATTCACCTATTCCATTTGATAGTTACTTTAACATTTAAAGTTTTGAACCCCTAACTTCTTTACATTGTTCAACTACATACTACACAATCACATACTACACTATCGCTTCATTATTCCTCACTTTTTCAAGATGCATAGTCAATAATCTGTACTATGCACTTTGTTCTAATCTTATCATTGATAAATGGTTCCTTCTGCAAAGTCACTTGTCCTCATTTGAATAATCGAACCTTTATCTTCTTCTATTATTCAACTACAAAGTACGAATACATAATACATATAGAGTTACAAACACAGTCACAGACTACGCAGTAGCAAATCTCTTCTCACACAAATTTGCATTTAGAGAATTACTTCTCACCCAGAATCGCCTTGAGGGTATTTCTCCTCACCTAGATTCTCCTTAAGGGAATTTCTCCTCACCTAGATTTGCCTTCAGAAGATCTCTCTTCACACATATTCACATTTAGAGAATTATTGAGTTTTTTCTATTTTTTGTTTTTTTTCCATCAAATATTTCTTCACTTTATTGGGAATATATCACAAATATCTAATATATCAGGGATATTTGATATTATTAGAGAAACTTCGCAGAAATGGTAGATGATAAGATATTAACCCCCTAAGATATATCGGTCCGTCAAAAAATGAAGATATTGAGGGATATATCGGAAATATCACAGAGATTTAAAACGTTGATATAAACTACATAAAACTATTCAGTAACCTTCAGATTATTTCACCAAAGTTCAATTTATTTGTTCTTGGGTTTTGTCATTTACAACCAACTCAATCTGACTATTACAGTACATCTTACATTGTGTGGTGTTTTCGGATGACAAAACAATGACTCGCTTTTATAGATCTGATTACACGCCATTCTACCTAGGGGAGATTGGGACTCTGATTCTAAAATCAAAATAGGTGATACTAAATCATGCAAACAGGAGAAAGAATATGTATTCTGAACTGCTATAATTCTAACTCCAGATCCAGCAAGATCGGTTATGTCAAACCGTTTGAGTTACTAATCCTTCTGTACCAAGGTTTCATGGCCAACATTCACATCACACGATAATGTGATTGAATCATCAGTGATATTTTACAATACATAACTGCTAGAATGTGGTGCCAAAACAGACTATAGGAAGACTGGAAAATAATTCAAGTACCAAATTCTCACAACTAAAAGCACTCGGTTAAAAAAACCATACCCCAGCATGCCAACAGAAAATGCACTTGATAGTATGGTACACCCAAGTGATATGGGAACACATATCCCAATCTCAGAAACACAAAACAACCACCTCTAAGTAAATGAGCAGGAATCAATGAACTTAAGCCATCAATAATCTTCTATATAGTTTTTCAATACAGATAAACTAGTTCTTATACTTATAACAATATAACAACACACTACACACATGTCGAAGCTTGAAATAATGTGCACATTCTATATAACAAAAAAAAATCTAACTGTTGGGTTGAAACAACAAGAATGAATAATGGGTTTTTCACAAGATAAGTTTAAATATTCAACCATGACCCAAACACAAAGAATTAATGAACTTCAAATCAATGTTTGACATATATGACAAGTGTTTTGGAATGACTAATGAACACTCAAATCTGTTTATGTATGTTATTTTGCCTAACAATATAAGTAAAGAAGGCAGCTTTATTCTCTTCAATGCCCTCACAAGCTTCACTGTACATAACCAAATAGAGAGACAAAATAAACAAGAACAAACAATAAATGTCTGCAAATTCGACCCTAGTATTGAACCAAGTTCAGAGTCCAGGAGAGATGAAATTGTTTCGATCATTTAATTGAGTTTGAACAACTTAAATCAAATCCATGGTATAAACTATTATATTCGATATGAAAATTGTACACTCTTATATGACACATCATTATATCAATTCAAGGAACTTGTAATTTAACACTTAACATCGAGACTAACCCAGAATCTCATCATTAAGCATAATGTCTATATTAATTTCATAATTAATTGAATGCAAATTATTTCTCTCCTTTTTATACCATAAATATTCAAACCACTCCGTGTTCAATCCCAAAATGGCAAAATCGGTAGATTCAATTTCTTATTCCTTACAATTTCATATTCACTCTGTATACTAAACGAATGACAACAACAAATTAGAGCAGAGATATTACCTGAAACTAGTGACGAAACCTAAGTCTATTTTCGGCAGCCAATACTTAAAAGGATTTGCTTGATTTCGCCCTATTTTGGTAGATATGAAACTCTGTTTTCAATCTGCAATGGCTTTCTTTGCAGGTCGGAATTTCTTCTCAATGAAGATTGAACTGGGTTTCAAAATGAGCTCTGTTTGCAGATTTGTGTTTTCTTCAAGGGGGATCTTGATGTTCTGTAGAGATGAAGGACGACGAAGAAGACTTCCAAGTGTTCCAACCTTATCTCCTCAATGCACGTGCCTTTCTCCTTCTCCCTTAAAAGCCCTTGTGGTAACTTGATCAATCACAGTTTCATCTTCCTTGTCCTATGCGAGTTGAAGAGGTCAAGGTCACGGTTGACTTCACGTGTCTGTCGATGTACAAATGCTTTGGTTCATTGTAGACAGCGCCCTGGTTGATAGATTTTAATTCAGCTAAAATTGAGCCATAAGATAAGAGGCTGACTCTGAGTATGAATCTAACTTAACAATGGTTGATAGATTTGAATTCAGCTACAGTCAAGCCAAATAATTTTGGCAAAAATCATAGTTAGGAAAATAAGCAAGTTAGATCAACCAACAACAAATTTACGAATTGCAATTGAGGACATGTTCGATATTGTTTTTGAAAAGTCTAAAAACACTTTTCAAATTTATCAAATATTTCTCAAAACAAGTTTCAAGTGCTTTTTACATGAATTGCATTCTATTTTTCTGCAATTTTTTTTTCATTCAAAATCTCCGATAAGATGTCAAACAAGAACTAACATTTATAACAAAAATAAATAAACTTTAAAAAAAATTAAAAACCAAAATACCCTAAACTATTTGCCAAAAAAAAAAATACATATATATAAAGTACTTTTTTTGTTTTTGAAGGATCGCTAGCATTGCCCATTACACTGTTTCCCGAACCGGAGGAAGTGTGGCTGCTTGAGACCGAAGCGCTTGTCGCCTCGAATCAGATTGAATTCGCTGTGTGTCTGTTAGGTCCTTCCTTATGATGAGACGCCAGCAGGCGCAGTACGCCGGCGATTCAGGCGGCGCCAATTCGTATGGTGGCGGAGGCGGTGGCGCTGCGGCAGCTTCAATACACCACCATCATCATCATCAGCAGCAGCAGCAGCCGAGTAGTGTTGGTGCTAGTGATTTTGAAGGACGACTCGAAGCCTTCACACCCGAGAGGGATAGCAATCCTAATCCATACGCTTGTTCGAAACCAGAGGCCCAGTGGAGATGGGAAAGAGATGCATCCAATTCCAAAGCCTCCAATCCATTGACACCTCACATGTTTAGTGAAGGCAAGTCTTGTTCTTATCTCTCTTCATCATCTTCATTTGTGCTTTCTGATAAATCGATCTTAGTACTTGTTTCTGGTTTTCTTTAGGCTAAGAGTCTCTAAGTTTATTGGTAATGAAAGAATTGTTTTATCTGCTTAGCATAAAACTTAACGACTCCAGCTATACCTGTCACTCGTCTCGTATTTGACTAGGAAACATCAGCGTTTTCGTAGAGGAATGCGGACGTTCCTATTTTGAACAAGTATGCTATATCTATATGTCTCTTATTCCTGTTGTAGCTGCAATTGAAACTATTAGTTCGGTCTTTTTACCAAAATTGTCATCAATCCTGAGTTGGTAATTGAAAAGGAAAAGGAAAAGGAAAAGGATTCTGTTTCCTTAACACCTGTCCCAGTTATGGCAATTGGCACCAATCGACACGTATTTCAGATGCTTGTATTTCATGTGGAGGACACTTGCAATGATGGGATGTGTGTTGCATTTCTTGAGGAGGATTGATTCTTTATGAATCCCAGTGAGTTTGGAAGTTAGTCAGCATCTCTTCCTATAGTGCCTTAATGGTGAATGGACAAAGATAGGTCCTTCCTTTTCTTCAGTTCCCTGTGTTGTGAGATACGAATAGCTTGTAGATCTATATAAAAATAGGGATAGCCTGGGGACATTCTGAAATACTGGATGGGAGTACATGGCAATGATGAGTGTCGTATTCTCCTACCAGTGCCAACTGCCAACTTCTTCTTAGTTGTAATAAATATGCTCCATGCACTTCATTTTTCCATTGAAAATTTGAAGGTTTAGGGATGAAAACTCTTTTGGATCGGTAACTGTGGTATGTAGTTGGAGAGAGATTATTGATTTTTTTTTTTTTTTGAGACAACCTGAATTTTAGTTGGTGGGATGTAGTAACTGAATAAACAACTCTCTGGTGAGAGTTTATTGATTAATCCTCTAGGTAGATCGCAAAGCTGGCTATGCTATAAATTTTCATTTGTATCCTCTGAATCATTACTTCGTCTCTCTTCTTAGGTTCTTCCTCTATTCGTCCTTGGGTGGTCCCTGCAGGGCTGCAGGTTTTTAGATGGTGACATATCTTTCTTGGGCAAATGGACAAAGCAGTCCTGGCTAAGTGGTTATTGCTTGCTCGTTTTTCTCTTCCATGTTCCATGCTCTTTTTAGTAATGTTCCCCTTCAGTGCATTACCACTTGTCTACCATTGCATGGAACTAGTCTACAACACATGGAGCTGATGCAAAAGTCATGTATCGACGTATTAATGCACTCTAAAGTTTTCCTGCAATAAGAACTTAAGATTTTTTCATGTCGGAAACAAAACAAGTACTTGGTGTCCCTGCCCTATATTAGTTTATATTGCTATTGTCTATGTGAAAGTGCTTTCTTTTGTATATAAAATGGTGATGTACTTCTGATGATGTGCACTCCCATACTTGTTATGGTATTTGACGAGATTATATTTTGAAGAGTGGTAGTTATATTAGTTTTTTATTAAATGAAAAATTGTGAAGAAGACTGAAGGTTAAGTTACGTAATGCCAAGAGTGGTAAGACCACAATGTGACGATTGAAGTATGATGTAGTGTCAAATAAAATGTGTAAAACAAGATGTGGAACAGGGGTTATCAAATGTTGTGACAAAAAGGCGCTTACCTGAGCAGTCTTTAGATTTAATCCAACGACTGCATGATTAGGCACTCAGGTGCGCTTCTAGGTTATGATTTTGCTTAAAATACTTTATTAGTTCATATTTTAAAGTCTGTATGCTAAAGATCACATGGTTGTTTTGCAGGTCAAGTGGGTGATACATCTAGATCCTATTTCCAGGGTCAAAGGTCCGATCCAAAACATGCTTTAGAGACACAGAGCAACAATGATCCCCGATCTCAACCTCATAGTGAAGATATGGACCTCGGGTACGAGGATAAGCCTTCGTCACAGTCCTTTGAAGTTCTGGAGCAGAAATTCCTTGATGACATTAGGAAACTAACCGAGGAACAGAATGATGCTGAGGATGCAGAAAATGCTAGACACAGAGAGGTTTGTTCATATTTGAAAGTGGATTATGTTCTCTTCTATTTAGATTCCCTGTTTGTGTCTCCATTATCTTTCTACATTCTCCTGCCAATCTCAAGCTAAAGAGCTGAACAGATTCTTTACCCTAGTGCCTCCCCTGGTTTCTTATCTTTTTCAGCTTACAAAGAATCTTATTAGTTAATCAGGAAAAGGAGAAGAGTTAATCATTGCATTATTTATGCTCAACTTGTGAACTCAGTTTAAACATTGGCAGAAAAGATATTTATCTAAATCTTGATAAAAACATAATGAATCCAAAAACTACAATAAGATACTATTTTCAGAATTCACATTTTAGTTTTACACATTTGAATATCTTCCTAGTTGGATGGGCATAGGTAAGTACTAATTTAAACAGCTGTAGGTCTACAAAATTTTTGGTGGGTATGGTAGGTTCGATTCATGCATATCCACACAAGAAGGGGATGTTGAAGTATCTTTCCTCAAGTTACAGTGTTCATCCATGCATCAGTTACTTCTATATTTTCACTATAGATTTCTACTTTTGAAGTCCTACTATCCTAGACATTGTAGGGGATGAGATTAGTGCTATTCAGAATCAATTTTGCACAATGTGAAGTCTGACGAAAATTAGCTCTAACCTTTCTAGGCTTGTTCAAATCCAGTCACAGTTGGGCATCAGTTTATGACTTTATTAGGATCCACTACTGTTTAGTTACTACCCAATGGATAGAATAATAATTTCAAAACTTCAGACAGAATGTTGCAGTCTCAACACCTTGTTTCATAAATATACTTTCCAATGCATTATCCTCTGGTTTTGCTCTTTTTATTTTTAGTTGTTTGATAATGGAAACGGAGTATTAAGGGGAATGTTGGATGCTACAACGTATAACAATATTTTGAGTTTTATATTCCTTTCTATTATTATGTTTTCCATCCCCCTTTCTTAATTGGGGATGGGGATTTGTTTCATGCTTGTTCCTTTTGTAGATAAAATGTTGATTGCTCTTCGACTGTTGGCATCTTTATTTGTCAGAAAATTGGTACAATCAATGCTCAGTATGAAGAACAATTAGCATCACTACGGTGCCAGCATGCTGGCCGTAGAGATGATTTACTTCGGAGGGAATCAAATGCCCGGCAGCATCAATACCAGCAATCTATGATGGATCGTTACCCTAAAAGCAGCATCGGCTCCTCCGATCTTCATGGTTACAGCGGAATTGCGGCCTCAGCTACTGCTGGCAATACACGCAGAGGCTACGAAACTGAACAATATGATTCTTACAGAGAGCGGGCTCGATTTCTTGGGGGTTCCCGTGATCATGGATTTGAGCCTAGGGGACCATATCCGGGAGGGCGTGTTTATGATACTGGCTCACGTTATTACTAATTCACTTTTTATGTAACTTCTCCCTACGGGACTTTCTTCTCCAAGCATAAGCATATCAGTGAAGCAGCTTATAAGTGCAGGATACTGCTGTTATTTCTACATTTGTTAATACTTTTGTTATGCAGTGGTGTTTGCGTGGAATGCTTCTCGTTTATGGAGTATCATATTTTTTAGCATAATATAATAGTAACATAAGCCTTCTCTCGTGTATCCCAATGAACCTGCGTTGCACTCACTGGTCATTTTTGTATTTTACACTAGCCGGCTTATCTACGGTAACTAAGCTCCAACCCCTTTTGGGTTGAATTACAACTTGAAACCAAACAGACAGCCCTTACAGGTTTTAAAGGTTTTTTTTTTAGGAGGAAAAGAAAATTACAACTTGAACTCCTACCACAATCAAATCTAAAATTATCAAAATTAAAAGCAAAGAGAGCCGAGAGTGGCAACGTCTTTGACCAGGTGGTAGGAGTATCTGAACTGTGGCCCATATTTGCAATAGCATCGATTACAAAGTTGGCTTTCCGGAGAATATAAGAGAAACTGAAAAAGAGATTGCTTCAAAATTGCTTGCTAGATTGGGAATGTCCTTCTCAAGGGTACGAAGACGCCAAAATTGCTTGACAGATGAATGACCAATAGCCTGCGCACTAACAAATAAAGGGGAACCCTCACCCTTTTTATTTTTTTGGTTACGGTGGAGAGGGATCGAATTTTTGATAGTCTGATTTTAATCCAGTTTTTTATGATTGGATGGTCGAAAGACTAATTTATAGTCCTACTCAGCCACATGACTTCAAAGGCTGAAATCTTATATAAATGCTTTTTATTTATAAAGCCGGAACTACACATACTCAGCATTTCAGACTCAACCTATGTATATGAGGGCCAAGTAACAATCAAACATGACCAAATACCGCTCATTAAGTACAAACTGAAGCAAGCTTTAAGCGAGCCTAAGATCAATAGAACACCTCGCCGCTCAAAGCAAAATCATCTTTTACTTACCTCCTACTGAGCACACAATTGTGGTATGGAACAATAAGTACTTCTTAAGAAGCTCATAGAAGCAATTTCACCAAGCTTAGGCTTGCAAATCACAAAACCAAGATATTTACCAATTTCAACAGCTTGCTAACATTTTGTGAACTAGTCCGTAAAGAGATTGCCACTTAGGACCAATGTAGGATACAAACACCCAAGTAGGTCCATAACTCGGGAGGGATCGAGCCAAGTCTCTGAGTTACAAGCCAAGGTGACAAAGCACCCTTCTTGAATGCCCAAACAAAAACAGATATGCAAGAACAAAACTAAGATACAAATAAATCACTAGGCTTCTTTAAATTTGAAATGGTTTGTTAATCAACCAGATTCGTTGAAACTTGAAAGTGAAAGTGATGATCGGCCATTTCAAACTTCTTACAGTTCAGGGGCTTGGCCAACAAATAGGATTGAGAGGATTTTTGATATGGGCTGCCTCTAATCCTCACAAATTCATTGCGCTACCACCCCTAACCAGAACCAAGGAGGTAGTGAAGCTAATGATGATGGAATATGTGGTCGTTATGGGAAGGAACTCGTAAAGAAGGAACTATGGTTCATATGTTGGCCGGTTTAGTTTGGAAGTAGATGAGAGGATTTTTCTCGTGATAACTGTTTTTTTATTCAATCTGCAGCTTTTATCAAAATTTAGGTATGTTTGACTTTCTCTTTATCTTTTGTTACCCATGTTGTTCCTTTTGGAAAAAAAATTGAAATATAATGCCTCTACTCCACTCCATCTGATCAATTAATGGGGAGACATACTGTAAACTCGTAAAGTGGTTAGAGTATGTAAGGGTGTAATAAAGCGAAAGTTTTAAAGATAACCACTTACATATGATCCTAAATGGCCACCAATCTTCCAGTAACCCTCCACTGACAACCATAATAAAGACGCCTCTCAAATGGAAGTCGACTATAAATAATGAGCCTTGTAAATTCGTCCCACAAGAGAATCAGAATTTTATTGTAATGTTACCAAACATTATAATGAAAAATTCATGAGAGCATCTCCAATGGAGATATCTTTTACCACATGACAAGTCTAACAACTACTTTTGACAGATCAGGTTCTCCAACCCATATGTCAATTCTAACATCTCCTTTCATATGTTAAATTTGACCCCCTCTATTTCCCTATGCCATTTCACTGTCCACCGAGAGGAAGGAAAAGTTTTTGAAATTCTTTTTCACATATTGGTCGGAGATAAGATTAGCCAAATGACAAATTTACAACAACAAGTTAATTTTACCAATCTCATATGTCAACTTTAAATTTGACACAAGTTAAAAGGCATCTCCATCAAAGATGAGATGCTAGAACACTTAAGACCATCTCCAATGGAGAAGTCAATTGCTATGTGGAAGCCCAACGTTAATTTTTGACAGCCCAAACCCTTCTCCAAGCAGTCTGTTTTTTCCACGTGGATTAGACCAAACTCTCTCCTCTGTCAAATTTGACAGCTTCTCTCTTTCTGTCAAACCATTTTTTATTGTTTCTCACTTTCTCTCGGTGCATCTCTCTTTCCCCTTTCACCATCTTTCTTCCTTCATCTCACCAAGAACTTCAAACACTTTGCATGTCTTCAAATTTCTTCTCTCTTCTTGAATAACTGGAACATGGATCAAGGATACTCAGATTCATCTTCAGATGCTGCCAATGAAGAATTTTGGAATCTTGCCAATTCATCATCAGACGAAAAATTGATGAATTTGCATATTATTGCAATACAAGAGAATGGAAGAAGAAGGCATCGGGGCTCAATTCCTGATCGTATATATAAAGAGAGACAACGATTCCAAGGCCACCAAACACTCTACAACGATTATTTTGCTGAAAATCTAGTCCATGAAGAAGTTGTATTTTGGAGGAGGTTTCGAATGCATCGACATCTTTTTCTTCGAATTCTTGCTGCGGTGGAAGCTCATGACTTCTATTTTGTCCAAAAAAGATATTCGGCAGGCCATCTTGGTTTATCGTCTCTACAAAAGGTTATTGCTGCTATGAGGATGCTTGCCTATGGAATTGGGGCAGATGTTGTGGATGACTATCTTAAGATTGGTGAAACTGCTGCAATTGAAGCTATGAGAAGGTTTGTTCAAGCTGTTATTGAAGTTTTTGGCGCTGAATACTTAAGAAGACCAACTTCTGATAATATTTCCGGATTGCTATCAATTGGTGAGAGTCGTAGGTTTCGAGGAATGCTTGGTAGTATCGATTGTATGCATTGGAAGTGGAAAAATTGTTCGGTTGCTTGGAAATGTATGTTTTCTCGTAGAGATCATCGTGAACCTTCATTGATTCTTGAAGCTGTTGCTTCACAGAATCTTTGGATATGGCATTCTTTTTTTGGATTACCAGGCTCTCACAATGATATTAATGTGTTGGAGCATTCACCTTTATTTGCGAACCTCTGTGAAGGTCGAGCCACTTCGGTCACTTATGAGATCAATGATCATGAATATACAATGGGATATTATCTAGCAGATGGTATATATCCTTCATGAGCCACTTTTGTCAAAACCATTCCTTGTCCACAAGGAGAGAAAGCAAAGATTTTTGCTCAAGCTCAAGAGGGATGTCGGAAAGATGTAGAACGTGCATTTGGAGTGCTTCAAGCACGTTTCGCAATTGTTCGTGGACTGGCTCGTTGTTGGGATCGTGAAACGCTTCAAAAGATCATGAAAGCATGTGTTATAATGCACAACATGATTATTGAAGATGAACGTCCTGAACGCATTGCACAAGATGATCTTGAAACTCTAGCAAGGCAATATGTTGAACCATATCTGGAAATTGATGATGTTTTGGTTTCACATAATCACATAATAGAGTTTGAGGATTTTATCAGTAATCATTTGCGAATCCGTGATAAGGGAACACATACTATGCTCCAAGCAGATCTAATTGAGCACATATGGCAACGTCACTTGGCTAGAATCAGTAAGTATATTTTGTTTTTGAGGCAGTTTGTATTAATTTTATATTTATTCCTTGTGACAGTTTATTTGAATATGAATGAAGGCTTAATGTTTGACAATAGAGTTTGCTATTTGTGAGTGAGTTTTGCTATTTCTATGTTTTTCTTTTTGAGGCATTGGTTTCTCATTTACATTTGTTTTATATTGCCATAGGTAATTAAGGGTATCCAGTACATTTGTGAGCCTAAAGACTTTTGCTCGTAGATGAGAACAGAGTTGCTATAGCCTAAAGACTTGTATATCAGTAAGTATATGGAAGTATGGAACGTAGTGATCTTTATTTGTTTTGTTGTTTAAGGCAATTAGCAGAACAAAACAAGGCCTGTGGTATCCAGTGGCATCTAGTTGCAGTTTGTCTCTGTTTATTTCTTTAGTTTGTATCAATAGCTTTGTATTTGTTTACTCTAGTCCATTATGTTCAAATAGCACTTCAACTAATAGAAATAGTAAGGAGTTCATTAGTTGATGCAAGTATTTGAGAGCTTTCTGAATCTTACAATTACCATTTGGAACCGCTTTATTCGGTCCCTACATCAGAATTTTAACACATTGCATAATGAAAAGGAATGCTCAGAATAAAAAATAAAAATAAGCTCTTTTGACTACATGCGCATACACTGCCATGTATATACAGCTCAATTTAAATATGAAGATTGATTTTGACTTTTAATTGGCTCATGATCATAAATTAGCTGTTAGCATGTAGTAAGCACAACATTGCAGATGACTCGGGTGAACTTGTCATGCAGTAAGCATATAGATAATTGGTTCCTTCATTTGTTGTGAAATATGCCAAAACTATGGTGTACATATGTAATACCTACAATTTTCATTTTGAATTCGAGTAATTGTGTTGAGTGATTATTATACGATTTAACGATTATTGTTCGATAATAAATTCACTTTTACATTTATCGAAGTTTCGAAACATTTATTTTTAACGAAAAGCTCGAAATACTCGATTTGAGAAATCGACTTTTTCTACGTACGAAATTTGGAGAAACTTCCTTCATGAAAGTTGTAGAGCTCGTCGATACGAGTCCGTACACGTGCGGAACACAAAGATCGGATTTTTTCTGATTTAGTTATCGAATTTAGAAGTTTTCCGAAACACGTATATATAGAAATTTTTTTGGGAAACCCTAATTTTCCACCGGCCTCCCTCTCTTTCTCTCTTTCTTTCTTTTTTCTGGAAAGCACAGTGCTTTCTCTCTCTCAGCTCTCGCATCCCTCTCTCTCGACCGAAATAGAGAGCAAAGTTCTCCTTAATTGTTCTCCCTCCACAGACCACCTCTCGACCTCAAACCAAGTCCCAGGTGTTCGTCTCGAGCTGCTCTAGCTCCCAGAGGCAGTTTTACAAGGCGACACGGCCTGTAGAGGCGGCGGCACGGCCCGAACCGAAAAGGGCCGATTTCGGTTCGAGCTTGATATCTCGAGCTACACACCACCATTTCACTTGATTCTTGGCTCATTGAGCTCGCCTCAACTTCCTCTACAAGCACCAAGAAGGACTGGAACTGGGTCGAACGTTTTCACGTTCGTCGGAGCTCGACCCGAACTGATCGAAACACCGAAGCTTTCGATCAAGATATCTCGAGCTATACACGATCGTTTCTTGTGATTCTTGGCTTGTTGAGTTCGCAAGGATGTTCTGAACAAGTTTCCAGAAGGGATCGGGGCCTGAGGTTGCAGTTTTCACGTCGGTTTTCAAGCTCGCCGGTTTCTGGAATTTTTCCGGCCACCGACTGTGAATGGGTACTTTTCGATCCCTTCCCGTCATTTTTAGGTCTTGTGCTAGTTATGAAAGTTGATCAGAATGATGAAATGAAGGGGACAATCTCGGCCCCGACACCATTGGCGGTGGTCGGTGGCGGCTCTGTCCCTAACTCCGGCGGCCCTTTCCGGCCACCTCCGGATGTCTAAAATTTGGTTTCTGTCCATTTTATGATTCTATGTTTCGATACGATCATTTCGGCATATTATACGCATATTTCGGATATCGTATGAATTAGTTATGAATTTTGTGATTTCGTTCGATTTCGATCGTTAGATTTTTGATCTGTGAAATTAGGACCGTCGGATGAACTTGTAAATTTGTTATGATGATCATATGACTGTCCCAGAGGCTTTGTGTGGTCATGGGTGAAGATCCGACGGTTGGATCTTCGTATATGTGTAAAACGGTAATTAGGGGAGCGATTCGTGAGAAACCGCTCGTCGGATTTTAATGTAAATTGGAATCCGGCCGTTAAATGGTAGTTAATTTATGTGTTGAAATTGTTGGCTAAATTCGAATCATATTTGGTTAGGTGATTGACGGATTTTATTTGAGTGGGCTATTTCGGCGTTAAATATAATTATAATTATATTGAAGACGCAGCGGAAATTTCGAGGTGAGTAAAACTCACGTGGTTCATATTACGAACCGAATGTTTAAAATTTATTTATTTATAGTAATTGTGTGAAAAATATTTGCGGATTAAATATTTGTTTTAAAAATTTCATGGACTTGAATCACCACGGTCCATAGGTAAGTAAAATGAATTTTAATTATACAAATGAATTTCATGATTTTCTTGTGTGAGCTATAGATGGTATTAGTGGTCATTCCTGAGTGGATGATTACGTATATATATATTTAAGTGGGAAATATATATTGCTGAGTGGATTGTTGAGTAATGATATGATTGAGTTGAATTGATGAATTGATTATATTACAATTGTGTAATTCCATAATAATATGGTGTATCTTGGTTGAGTTGATTTCAGTATGAGATATTATATGTTGTGCTCATTTATGGGTTGAGGGTCGACGTAGTGACCGGTGTGGGGTAATCGGACGCTCTAATCCTGTGTGGATGATGGGATACGATTGGTTGAGTATGTGGAATTATTAGACGTTCTAAATATGTATATAGGTATACATATTGATGAAATACAATAATGATAAATATGTCGGATGCCATAACCTAGGCCAGGTGACGGGCTACGATTCAGTTAGAGCTCTAGTCTGTCAAGTACCGTATTTTTATAAATACGATGATGAGAGTTGTGATGGAAGTTGTGAGTTGGATTGTCTTGATATATTGAATTGGTGTTGATTGAGATTGTTAGTACTTGCATATGTGAAAATTATTGGGTGGTGCTGTGTGTGGGGATAAATTAGATTAAATTAAGTAACAGTTCTTTCTTTTACTCATACAAGCTTTCATAAGCTTACCGGGTTTTGTGTTGTTGCAATCCCGGTACACTATTCAATGGTGTAGCGGATATTCCTGCAGGTCAGGATAACCAGGGAGGTGACCGAGCTGCTTAGGTGTTACAGCAGTTTTGTTATTTATTTAGTTGTGAGGTGTGTATGCTCATTTAGAGCTTTACATTACATTTTGGATTTCAGTTGTAATAATTAACCGAGACTAAATTCGGTTTGATTTTATTTCGTGTGGTGAGGATGTTAAGAAAAGAAATTTTCAGGATGATTATTTTGAGTTGTAGTATTTTCATGTTTCAGATTTTGAATTGTTATTCTAAAATTCGGGATGTGACAGTTTGGTATCAGAGCGTAAGGTACATATTTGGTGATATGTCAATACTTACCGAGTGATGGCCCGTCTGCAGCGGATCCCCATCGTGTGCTCTTCGGTATTGACAATGTCATTGGGTATGTGAGTGCGTTAGGTTGGCTAGGAACGTTAGTACTTTTAGGAAATTTAAGCATCGTTATGTATGATCAGTACTTGGTTAATATGGACTTGCATTTGACTTATGCTTTGTTTAAGTGTTATGCGTGTATTAATCAAGTAAAGTATATCATGCTTATTAGGTAATGGAGATTGAGGGAAACGAAGCCAGAGGTCGGGGTAGAGGTAGACCTCGTGGCAGGGGTAGAGGCCGAGGAAGGGGTAGGGCCCCTCCAGTCGAAGAAGTATTCGAGTCGAAGGAAGATGCACCTTATGAGGATCAGCCTATTCCTCCTGTGGCTGTGGTTGATAATCCTGGTCGCTTGCTGATGCTAGCAAGGGAAATTACTCACTTGGGAGCAACCAAGTTTGGAGGAGGCACTGATTATATGGTGGTGGATCGTTGGATAGAGGATTTGCAGACCTATTTCGATCTGCTTGATTTCACGGAGACCGACAAGAGGAAGCTAGCCGCTTTCATGCTGAAGGATGAGGCTAGGGTGTGGTGGAACGTCACTCTGAGGAGCATTGAGGTGTCTACCTTGACATGGGACGGCTTTGAGAGGCTGTTCAGGGAGAAGTACTTTCCACCAGCAGTGAAGGAGAGGTTGGAGCGAGAGTTCCTTGCACTGGTACAGGGGAAGATGACCGTAATTGAGTATGATGCGGAGTTCTCCAGACTGTACAAGTATGTGAGGCAGATGGAGGATGAGGACTTGGCCAAGAAGTTTCAGAGAGGGTTGAGTCCTTCGATTGAGCGTGATGTAGCCATCTTGGAGCTAAAGACCAAGAGAGAGATCTTGGCTAAGGCACAGATCATTGAGCAGCAGAACCTAATTCGTAGAGAGAATGAGTCTGCTGAGAGAGACTTCCAGGGCAAGGGAAAGGCCATAGCAAGAAGCAGTAGAGCTAGAGACTTCAGGGGTGGGTTCTAGAAGAGACAGAGAACTCAGTTCCAGCATCAGGCTCCAGCTAGGGCAGCAGTAGCTCCTCCTGTTCAGGCTATACCTATTAGGCAGATAGCACCAGCAGCTCCGGTGAAGTGCTTTAACTGTGGCGAGCCGGGCCACATCTCTCGTGCGTGCACGAAACCACGGGGTAGGATATGCTACAGCTGTGGACAGGCAGGGCATCAGGCTAGGGGGTGTCCTCGAAATCAGGGTAGAGTGCAGGGTAACCAGCAGAGGCAGCTACCACCTGCTCATGCTAGAGTCTTTGCCATCGGTCAAGCAGGCACGGGAGTGGAAGGTACCTTATCTGTTTATCACTTTCTTGCTAGAGTACTGTTTGATACGGGAGCCTCACACTCTTTCATATCTAGTTCGGTTGTGGATGTTTTGGGTTTGATTGCTATGCCTCTAACTAGATCATTGTGTGTTACATCACCTCTCGGTGTGTCTCTTGAGCTTAGCATGCTTTGTGATGATTGCCCTATTGGGATTGGTGGCAGAGAGTTCTCTGCGTCTTTGATTGTGATTCCGGATCACACGTATGATGTGATTTTGGGTATGGATTGGTTGAGCCCGAACCATGCTGTTATTGATTGCTTTAGGATGATTGTGTCCTTCCATGTTCCGGGACAACCGGTGTTTCATTACCGTTGTCTGAAGTCTGACATCACCATGAGGATAGGGATTCTGGCCCACATTGAATCAGGGAGTAGTACTTCAAAGATTACGGGAATTCCTGTAGTTTCAGAGTATGAAGAAGTGTTTCAGGAGATCCCTGGGTTACCTCCGAAAAGGGTAATGGACTTCTCCATTTATGTGATACCAGGTACTTCACCTGTGTCGAAAGCACCCTATCGAATGGCTCCAGCTAAACTTCAGGAGTTGAAGGTTCAGATTGAGGGCTTACTTGCACAAGGGTTCATTCAGGCAAGTGTGTCTCCTTGGGGCGCACCAGTGTTGTTCGTGAAGAAGAAAGATAGTTCACTTCGTTTATGTGTGGATTATTGACAGTTGAACAAGGTGACCATCAAGAATATGTACCCTTTACCTAGGATTGATGACTTGTTCGATCAGCTTAGAGAAGCTACTGTGTTCTCGAAGATTGACTTGAGGTCTGGATATCACCAGTTGAGGGTGAAGGAGTAAGATATCCCAAAGACAGCGTTCAGGACCAGGTATGGACATTTTGAGTTTCTTGTCATGCCTTTTGGTCTCACGAATGCCCCCGCAGCATTTATGGACTTGATGAACCGTACGTTCAGTCCTTACTTGGATCAGTTCGTGGTAGTGTTCGTTGACGACATCTTGATTTATTCAAGGTCGTTAGCTGAGCATGAGAGGCATCTGCGGATAGTGCTGCAGACGTTGAGAGAGCAGAAACTATTTGCCAAGTTTGAGAAGTGCGATTTCTGGCAGAGTGAAGTCAAGTTCCTTGGTCATGTGGTCTCGAAGGATGGAGTTTCTGTGGATCCATCGAAGGTTGAAGCAGTGATGAGTTGGAGTCGCCCTACCACGGTTACAGAAATCCGTAGCTTCCTTGGACTGGCCGGGTATTACAGGCGCTTCATTGAAGGGTTTTCTGGTATTGCTTCGGCTTTGACCAAATTGACCAGAAAAGACACTCAGTTCGTATGGTCGGATGAGTGTGAAAAGGCTTTCAATGAGCTGAAGACTAGATTGACTACAGCTCCGGTGTTGATTATTCCTACTAGTGGTGGTGGATTAGTCATTTACAGCGATGCATCTCATCAGGGTTTGGGGTGTGTGTTGATGCAGAATGGTAGTGTCGTTGCTTATGGTTCTAGACAGTTGAAGGTACATGAGCGGAATTACCCTACTCATGATCTAGAGCTAGCAGCTGTGGTGTTTGCCTTGAAGATTTGGAGGCACTATCTTTATGGTGAGAAATTTGAACTCTTTTCTGATCACAAGAGTTTGAAGTATCTATTCTCCCAGAAGGAATTGAACATGAGGCAGAGAAGATGGATGGAACTCATTAAGAACTATGATTTCACCTTGGAGTATCATCCCGGAAAGGCGAATGTGGTGGCGGATGCCTTGAGTAGGAAACCGCGGGTAATCATGGCATTGATTATGGTGCGGGAGTGGCTCATGTTAGAAGCTGCATCTGAGTTTGACCTTATGCCCGCAGGAGCAGGACAGGGAATCTTTCTCGGTAGTATCACCTTACAGCCCACCGTGATCTCCAGGATCATTCAGGGTTAGACACTTGATGAGTTTGCTCAGGCGAGGATTGCTGAGATGACTGTTGACCCGGGATGTGGAGGGTTCTTCTGAGTGGATGATTGGGGCTGATGGAGGGTTGAGATTTCGAGGGAGATTGTATGTACCGAGTGTTGATAACCTCAGGGAGGAGATCATGCGGGAAGCACATAGGTCTCGATATACTATACATTCGGGAGGTACTAAAATGTATATGGATCTACGAAGGCAGTTTTGGTGGTATGAAAGATGGTGAACAAATTTTCAGGATGTTTTGCAGCTATAAATGAAAGGCATGAAAGTGGGAAGACTGAACAAGACAAGGTAAACTCTATTACATTAGCTACTGAATACAATGTCTTCAAAGTAATGTCTAAGCACCATGGTATAATATAATTATTTTTAATCAGTTTTTACTCTCTTCAGATTGTCGATGCAAAGAATATGTTTGAAGCACAAGAAAAGCTTCGGTTCAATCTTGATCATGCTTGGATTTTGTTGAGGCACCAACCAAAGTGGATACAATTAATGCAAGAGCTGGATAGCAAGAAAAGTAAGCAAAGATCTAAGTCTTGTATAACTAATATCTCATCATCTTCAACTACAGGCCCTCTCATGGATATTGAAGAAGACACGAACACTTGCTTTCCAGTGTTTAGACCACTGGGTAAGAAGGCTGAGAAAAGAAAGCTAAAAGAAACCACTGATCAATTAGTGCAAATACAAAAATTACATCAAGAGAAAAAAGAAAGAGATGAAAAGAAACTAGAAATTATGAAGGAGAAAGTTGAAGTTGACAAGAAGAAACTGTGAGTTAGGAAACTTGAGGCTGAGAATAGAAAATTTGAGGCTGAGATGAGAATTATGTCTATGGATACATCTACTATGAATCCTGAGCAGAGGGCATATTATTCCCAACTTCAGATGAAAATCTTGCAAGGTGATATATGAAGTTTGACTCAGCTTATTCCTCCGATTGTTTTTGAACACTACTTGGTCTTGTACTATGCGGCATGAGTCTGTATGGAGGTCATGAAAGCCTTCTAGATTTTTTTTGTTTGGATCAGTTCGTTGGTTTCCAGCGGTGCACTTGATGTTATGTTCAAAAAGCTGTTTATGTTTCGATGATATGCATTCACAGATATCAAATGTCTTATAATCTCAATTGCAGCTCTCAATTGATTTACAAGAAAAAAAAAACATAAATAGAATTTTATATATTAAAATAATATTCAAATTTGACATAACCATCGGAACTTAAGGGATGTCAAAATGTTGCTGTATCAAATTTATCATGTCATATGTCAAATTCAAATTTGACCCGAACCAAAAGAAAAAGGCATTAGAGATGCTCTAATAAGTCCAAGTTTGAGCTTCCACCTAAATAAAAACTGATATCGAGTTAATTAATACACACACACATTTATATATTTTTCCCTCCTTATCGAATCATCTTCGCAGAAAAAAGCTCCATTTGTTTCTCTGCAAATCCGCCTTATCTCTCTCTCTCTGAGATGATCTGCATTCTCCGAACCCATTTCTAAGCTCTTTCTATACGCACATAGTGCAGAAGAAGAAGATAATGGAGAGCGCTGGTCTCTCTGAAGATCTCTCCGATTCCACTCAGCGTCCCGACTCCGACAGCGAGCAGCGAGTTTACTTTGTCCCCTACAGGTCTCTCACTCATTCACTCCCCAATTTCAGTTTCCGCTCATACTATCAATTGCTCCAATTTTCTGCAATTTTGAAATCGGGAGATAAAAGTTTCATTTGGATATCACAGAATTTTTTTTTTTTTTTAAAAATGATGAGGTTCCCGGACTCCGTTGTATCGATTTTTGGGATTTTAGATTTGGGTGTGGCTGCACTTTGAATCTTTTGATTGGATTTATGGAATTGGATTTTTTTTTTTTTTTTTGCAGTTGGTGGAGGGATGCACAAGATTCAGTTGTCGGCGATTCAGATGGGAACAAAGGGGTTTTGTGTGTGGCATCCCCGGCCGCCTCGTCTTATGGTGGCCCTATGAAGATCATCAACAACATTTTCAACTCAGATCTCGTCTTCAATCTCAGGAGAGAGGATGAGGCTGTGCACAGTGCTGAAAATGCTGAGGTCGGTGTATCGGGCCGGGACTATGCATTGGTCCCCGGAGAAATGTGGGTTCAGGCGCTCAGATGGTGAGTCGTATTCGTTTGATTCTTATGACACTGGTTCCTTTAATAGGTTAGTAATGAAATTATGGACTTTTAATTACCTGAGTGGCTGGCCCAGTAGTGCTCCTGGTGCGAAACATAAGTTCATGCTTTTATATGGAAGTGAATTGGAGTGAATCGTTACTCACTATTATCTTCCATGTATTTTGCAATAATCATAAACCCTGTTGCGGTCTTTTGACTGCTTAATGTTTCACCCTTGAGTCACTAATTTCTAGATTGTGCAGTTACTTGTGTGCTGCATTAAGATATTGTGTGTCTTTTTAGATTTAGTTGGGCTTTTGATGTAAATGTGCGCTGGAGATATTGTTTATTCGATTCTACTTGTGCGTTATAAGTCTCATTGATCTGCACCAGTTTCTCTATGACATTTTTTGAAACTTTGGTTCTGATTTTGGAGAGTCAGTTACATTTCACTGCAGATTGTAATTTTTCCTATGAATGCTCTGATACCTTTGGTCCAGATCTTGGCAATTTTGATACACTTAGGAAGATTGTAGGCCTGTCATAGTTTTTTTAATATTGCAAAAGATTTAGTTTTATAAAGTATAAAATATGGAACTATGTATAGAATACAATATCTACATTCTCATTTTGGTTGAGCTCTTAATTTGTCCAAGACAGCAGCACTTTTTATACTGCACTAAGATTAATTAATTGCTTTTTTTTTTTTTGTGATAAACGCATGGCAAAGCCCTCTACCCTCTACTTTAAACTTGCTGCTAATGAGCAAATTGTGCTTAAGAGACTATTTTTCATGTTATGATTGGGATAAATGTCATTCGTCTTGGGGTTTGCAAATAACTAACATCATTATAGTTTCCACCCTCCATAAGTAACTCCTGCTGTTTGATGTGCTTTAACCATATCAGATTAGCCTTCCTGGAGCTACTTAATTGTTAACTACATACATTCCTATGCTTCTAAAAGAAAACTACACTTACATAGATCATAGTTCTTTGACTGCACTTTGGTAATCTCATTCCTTAGCAACATCCTAATTCAAGTTCTGCAGTTTGAGAATACTGCCTCATCTGTCAGTAATTTGACAATAGTTATGGCTTGTTCTTGCATTAACACTCAGAGAGTAAACTTTTCAAGCCCACTTGAGTTATGTCTAATAGATTTTGATTGTTTCGATAAAGATTCGAGATCCTTTCAAATGTCGAGGCAGTCAGTTGTTATTTAGGACTGTTGTTTTATTTTTTATTTATTTATTTTTTGTTTTTAAAGAGTTTTGGTTTTTATGATTATTATTGTTTCAAATTAAGTTCTATGGTTGTTGTTGACAATCAATCAATATTGTACATGAATGTTTAATCTTGCATGTTATTCCAAACTCATGGCTTATTTCTCTTAAAAGTACCTTAATCATGTACGCTCATTGTATCAATGTAGGCATAGTGATCCTAAAGCTGCAGTTAAGGATGTTAGGAGTTTTTCGGCTGCAGAAGATGACAAGACCGATGTCTATCCCCTACAGCTGAGGCTTTCTATTCCACGAGAAACAAATTCATTGGGAGTAAGAATTACCAAGAAGGTTAGTATATGGAATTAAATTTTTAATATTAGTGTTTTTTTTTGGGGCCTTTGATCTCTATTTTAGAATTCGACGATTTGGACTTGGTAGGATTGTGTGAACTCTAATATATGATGCCTGTGGCCTCAAAGGTTGCATGAAACATATTGTCAGAAACACAGATATTAGCCTAAAAAACTGTGAACTGCAGTACCAGTCAAAGTGCGTATGAAATGAAATGCCTCCATTTTGTTAAGCATTCTTAACTCTTTAAGTATTGGTTTTGCCATGAGCTACCAACAGGAACTTTAGTAGCCAGTTGTCCAAGTCATTCATTTTCTTTTTTCAGTGGTGTTGTTGTCCCCCTTCCCTCCATCGACTTTTTTTTTTAAATTTTATTTTTCTAATTACAATTTACCCTTTTATAAAATGGCTTAAATGAATCTTATGATTAAACAGTAGAAAACCGTACAAAGTTAGGGTTTCCCATGGAGGGAGCGCCCCTTTAGGGGACTGCTCCCAGTGGGTGTGCATCCAACTTGGGGCACAAGAAGGCTAGTGACCCTTCCTCTTCCATGGCAGTATGCTTATGAAGGCGGCACAATGGTGAGTGGCAGAAAGAGAGAAGAAGAATGAAATGGTTCTGTTTAGATGGGTGGTTAAGACTTGGAATTTGGGTGGGTGGTTTGAGGTTGTTGTAATCTTTTAAAATTTAGTCATGGGTGTTCAAAGTAGGTGGGTTACACTACTGCTGCTTCATTCCATTGAAGAAAAACGTGCCATAGAGGTGGGTGAGTAAGATAATTAGGGAAAGGGGAAAGCTGATTTAAGGCACGCAATCTCAATTGTGAATGATTCCTAATATAGCTTGCTTAAACAGGGTGAACATATGATCCTGTGTTTAGCAACTAATTCAGTGCTGATTTTAAGATCAAAGGATAATACATATCCCTTTTAATATTCTTCAGCAATGTGCTTCTCATGGATGCACATTTGGCTTTGGATGGCTCTTCTTTTTGATTGACTTTTGGAATCCATTGAATATAAAATTGCACTAAATGAACAAGTGAAGGATGGAAGAGTTATAATTTCCTTTAAGATTACGAGTTCATTGGAAGCAAGTGTACGTTCCATGTTTCCGTTTTACCCTTTTAAACACCTGATGATCGTACTTTTTATGGCATATATATATATATATGTATGTATGTTAACGTGCTTATCTGTTTTTTCATTCATCTTTTTTGTTTTAGGATAATGCAGTTGAGTCCTTCAAAAGAGCCTGCAAAATCTTCAGTTTGGAGTCTGACTTGGTAATTAAGTTGTTTAATCAAGACTGTTATTGTATCAGGATCAAGTGGTTGACTTTTTGTATTTCTGTTATTGCATCAGTTACGCATCTGGGACTTTTCTGGCCAGACTAACGTATTTTTTACAAATGACAAAACCAAGTTTCCAAGAGACTTGCAACGGCAGTCAGATGAGGTAACTTCTACTTCATGCTTGTCAATCTTTCTGCTATTCTGGATTCTGAATACTCTATGATGTGTTTTATTAGTGTGCTTACTGTCGATGCCGTTTCAATCTGATTCACAATCTACCCACTGCTTTATCACACTATACCCTTTGTTGCTTTATGTTTTTATATGCATTTCCTGGTTTATATGAAGCCTCTTAGTTATACTAGCTGTTGGTTTTAAAAGGAGGTAACGCAAATATTTCAAGGAGTTCGCGTTTTGCATTTAGGTGGCGTCAAAAGTGTAATGAAATGGTCGAATTCTTTGCATATCATTTGGTTGATTGCCCCGCTCTCTCTCTCTCTCTCTCTGGTTTTTATCAGTGAAGTTAATTGACTGCCACTGTATCTTGTTTAGATTATGAGGTTAAATGTTAAATCTACTGTTGATAAATTGCTTCTGGACATATTCATATTGGACCTATGAGAAATAGATTACAATGACTTGAATATTATGATTTGTATCTTTTTCATGCACATGCTCTGAAAGTTTGAAGGTTATTTTATGAATGAATTACAGATCCTACTGGAGTTGCAAGTTTATGGATTGTCAGATTCCATCAAGTGCAGGGAAGGGAAAAAAGATGAGATGGCCATGCAACATTCTACCATTGGAAGTTCTTGTTCTGGTTCTTCAGTTATGATGAATGGTTCTGCTGGCAATATGCATTCCAATTTCATTCGTTCATTCTGGGGAAGCTCTTGTGAAGCTGGTTCTTTAGGGTTGACAGGATTGCAAAACCTCGGAAATACTTGTTTCATGAATAGCTCCATCCAGTGCTTAGCCCATACACCAAAGCTTGTTGACTATTTTCTTGGAGATTATGCTAGAGAAATAAATCAGGAAAACCCATTGGGCATGGATGTATGTCATCCTTTGTTGCACTTTCCATCAACGTATTTCTTAATATTCACAACTTGATGTTGAGCACAGAATGTCTTATAGAGATGTTGTGTGCTTTCTCAAGAGTATCTATCCTCTTTCTCAGCCTATTAGTATACATTCTTTGTCAGGGGGAGATTGCTTTAGCATTTGGAGATCTGTTAAGGAAGTTATGGGCTCCTGGAGCAAGTCCTGTGGCTCCAAGGACCTTTAAATCAAAACTTGCTCGTTTTGCTCCTCAGTTTAATGGCTTTAATCAACATGATTCACAAGTCAGTGAAGTTTCTTCTTTCTAGATTGCTTTCCTTTGGTTTCAGGGTTTATGAGGGTTGGGTTTTCATGTATCAAACCATATTATTGTCACAGGAACTCCTGGCCTTTTTGTTGGATGGACTTCATGAAGATCTTAATCGTGTAAAATGCAAGCCTTATGTAGAAGTCAAGGATGGTGATGATCGACCGGATGAAGAGGTGGCTGATGAATATTGGCGAAATCATTTAGCCCGCAATGACTCTATCATTGTTGATGTGTGCCAAGTGAGCTTCTCCCTCATATTCATGTTTTGCTTCCACTCCTTGCTGGACTAAGCTGCAGGGATTCTTTTGTCATTACATTTTTGATGAACTTGTTTGCAAACGAGTCTGGAGTTCGCCATTGATGTTGTATTTGTCTTACTAAGTAATACTGGTGGCCAAAGATTTTTTACTATTTCAGATCACTTAACTTAAAGGAATGGTGAATGCTTGATTAGAGTCAGAAAATAATTCATTAAAAGTGAATTTGTATGCTTGACCATTTCCAATGACTTGACAACTCCAAATGGAATACTTACCTTTAGTTTCTTTTTCTTTTATTTTCTGTTTGAGTTTGTTACAAGGTCGCTTCTGGTTAATGTAATTTATCTTATCACCTCTTTTGTTTTTAATAAATTGCAGGGTCAATATAAATCAACATTAGTTTGTCCTGTTTGCAAAAAGGTCTCTGTTACATTTGATCCGTTTATGTACCTGTCACTACCATTACCTTCAACAATGATGCGGACAATGACTTTAACAGTTATCAACACTGATGGAAGTTCGAAGCCATCTGAATATACCATTAATGTGCCCAAGCATGGAAAGTTTGAAGATCTCATCCGCAGTTTGAGTGTTGCATGCTCACTTGGGGTTGATGAAACCTTTTTAGTGGCCGAGGTATTTTGCCATGGCTATTGTATGAAATTTGTATTATATATGTGTGTATCTGCATGCATGTGTGAGCGAGTTTGGGTGTGTTCTGCTTTTTTTTTTTGTTTTGTTTTATTTTTTATTTGTTTGTTTGTAATGGTTTGATCTCTGAAGCTATAGACTTGGGCAGATATACAACAATCGCATTATACGTTATCTCGAGGAGCCTGCTGATTCGTTATCCTTAATTAGAGATGGTGACCAGTTGGTTGCTTATCGGTTTATGAAAGATGTTGAGGAATTACCTCTTGTCGTTTTCATGCATCAACAAATGGAGTAAGTATTATCGTCCTTTCTAATCTCTTTTTTTTGTTCTTATTGAATTGTAATTTGTGTATGCAAGTTGCAAAGGATTACGGTGTAAAGGCGTGCAATGTTGGTTTTACATATAGATATAGAATAACACACCTTAATGAATAGGTGTACAATATCGGTTTAATAACTATACATAATAAAAAAAAAATTCAAAAAAAGCTCAGTATGAATGTTGTTATGTATAATTCAAGTTGATATATTGTGAACTTGTTTATGAAGTAAATATTAGTTGCCTATGAAGTAGAACCTTGATGAGAACACAAAATACACTTTTGTAAGAGTTACCACCAACTTTATGTATGATTTTTATTTAATAGGCAATGCTGTAAAATATGTTCCATCCATTGCCTGGATGTGAAGGGATTTTACTGTCTTTTCACAGTTGGTGCTCCTCGATAAGTTAAAAGTTAGACGAATTAGATTGGTTTCAAGCAATGAAACACATTCATTGATAAGTTATTTCTTCTATAAGTTGCAAGTTCCAAAGCAAAGAAATACGTTCACTAATTCCTCATTTGACGTACTGGGGCATTGACTAGAATTGCTGATTCTAAGAAATATATGTTCTTTTCTCAGTTACATTTACTAATTCTTCATTTGATGTACTGGGGCATTGAGTAGAATTGCTGATTCTGACAAATATATGTTTTTTTCCTGAGTCATTCATGATCTCCTTGATTGTAGATATTAGTTTCATTTTAGTACCCTCTTAATCCTAGTCCCACAAAGAGATGATTTTTTCTTTGCCATCTTTGTTTTGCCTGCTTTGTATATTTTCCCATTTCATGTTTCATTATTTACCATGCCCACCATCAACCCAGTGTCTTATGTATTTGATATTGTCAGGCAGGACATGCATGGGAAGTTGAGTTCAAGCTGGAAACCGTTTGGAATTCCTCTTGTGTCAAGACTTTGTACTTCGGCAACTGGATCTAATATCTGCTATCGGTACTTAAACTTAGTTAAGCCATTCCAAATACCTGGAAAAGATTCCCAAGCACTTGTTGATAATTCACAGGACACCGCTCCTATAGAGGCCACTGGGGCAGAGGATACCGCACCTCCTGTTTCAGGTGGGGATGTGAACCTCCGTTATGAAAATGGGGCTGACTCACTGTTGGATTGTGAATTTCAGTTTTATATAACAGATGAAAAGGGTATTCAAAAGGAGAAAAAGATAGTAATGAATGAGATAGTCGAGAGGAAAATGTCGGAGCATTTATATGTTGCTGTATGTTGGCCAGAAAAATACGTTGAGCAGTATGATACTCGCGTTCTGAGCTCATTGCCGTTGGTTTTCAAACCGGGCCTTTTTTCGAAAAAGCCTCAGGAGACTGTTTCTCTATATAAGTGCCTTGAAGCATTCTTGAAGGAGGAGCCTCTTGGGCCAGAAGACATGTGGTCAGTGGGTACATCTTGAGCCTTTTGACTTTATCTTTTAAAGTAATTTACATGGCTTATATTGTAATCTGGATCACTGAAATTCTTTTTCATATATGCGTTCCAATACTTTTGACATTACTTTCGAATGAGAGGTCATTCTGTCCGTCTTAGTTTTTTCTTTTTGTAGTAGAGCATAAAAGCTCTACTATTTGGTTTGAGTCTCCATATTATTGATATTGCGCAGACAAAATAGCAGCTTTTTGGAAGCATTAGCTCGAAATTATTGTTCTCCTCACTTGTGCTGCCTGACTTTTGTTTGAACTTGAACAGGAGTGAAAGTTCTTCTTTGGTTATGTAAATCAATATTATTTTTGAGGAAATGTACTTCTCTGTTGTCTGACTTCCTAATGTGCATCCATAAAACCTTACACAGCACTATAATCTATTAACTGCATCTGCATGTGCTATTAGTAATCTTTCAGTGCTCAAATTATTGGTCTATTATTTGTTAGTTTTTATTGCTTAGTATGATTACTTTGCTTTACCACACTCTTTAAGGTGTTGACGAGATAATCTCTTGGTATGATTTAGAGTAGTTGGAGTTATAAACAATAGCTGAGCCTTTAGTTATCTTTCGTGAAGTTGTGGTCATGTCATTCCTAATATTGGGTACTGTTGTTGCTGTTATAGGTATTGTCCTGGCTGCAAAAAGCATTGCCAAGCCAGTAAGAAGTTGGATCTCTGGAGACTGCCTGAGATCTTGGTCATTCATTTAAAGCGATTCTCATATAGTCGATTCTTCAAGAACAAGCTAGAGACATATGTTGACTTCCCTGTTGATAATCTTGATTTGTCAACATACATTGCTTACAGGACTGGTGAATTAAGCAATCGTTACATGCTTTATGCAGTTAGTAATCACTATGGAAGCATGGGTGGCGGTCATTATACTGCATTTGTCCATGTAAGTAGTGTCTTTTGCTCAATGGTTTTCGTTTTTTCTTTTAATTATTTTCTTTTAGCTTTTTCTTCATCCACTTTATTTTGCTTAACTTCCCAGTGACTTACACCCTTTGTTTGTCTTTTATAGTATAATTTAAGTGGATTTCAAACATAAATAAAATGAATCAACGTCAAATAATTTTTGTTTTAAATGCTTCATGAGATTAGTTTGCTGTTTTGTGAACCTGGTGTAGTAATGCAATATCTGTGTTCTTGCCCTTCCCCACGCAAATAAATTCTAGCGAGTGCATCTCGTTTCTGATTTTGATGGATTTGTGAAATCTGTCTCTATTAGGTGCAACTTTTAGGCTGACCTGGTTCTGTTTATGTAGGCATGAGTGTCTGAGACTCCTTTTTCCCAAGCATTTTCTTTTTCTTACTCCAGAATATTTATTTATTTATTTTTGTCCAACTTTAGATGCATGTTAACTTTTTCAGCTTGTGACATCATCTAAATATGTTTGTTGTAGCCCAAACAAAATTTATAGGTATCATTATTGTATATGGATCTTTTAAAACCCGTTCTCTCATCTTGCTGTTATGTGATTGTTAATTGCTTAGTAATTTATGTCTTAACGAAAGATGCAAGTTCTCAATTGGCGTAGAACCACATCAACTCGGTATGACGAAATCATGGTATATAAGATTGCTTGTTGCGTTTGTGGTCAGAATGCTCCTTTTATGGTCAAATCAAGGTTCAACTTTTTGTAACCTATGATTCCCACAGGAATCAAGTCATAGGAGTTTTGGTTTACAGTCAGGGTTAATACATTTGGGATTCAAACTTGACTAGGTTTCTGATCTCCCTGATCTAGAATTTCAGTTTTTGACCAAAAAGAAATAAGATTATTGCACTGGATGTCAGTTATGTTAGATAAAAATAGGTGGTATAGATCGTCTCAAAAAAGAAAGAAGTGAATGGTATATGTACCCGTTTTCTGATCTCCCTGATCTGGAATTTCAGTTCTTGATCAAAGTGAAATAAATTAATTGCATTGGATGTCAGTTATGTTAGATAAAAATAGCCGGTATACTTTTAAAAAAGAAGACATGATTGTATTAGACTTTCGTATTTTTTTGCTACTTAATCCGATAGCATTACCAAGGATTTGATAATCATTTTGAGTTTTCACTGGGTCCTTGGAGGATTTTAACAAATTTATTCAATAGGGGAGTGAAATTGGCACATCCCATCCCCTCTACGCCAACCAACAACCACCCCCCCCCAATTCTCATGCACATATGTTGGTTGCTTTTTTCTTTCAATTTTTCATACTGGTGAGGCCATGCATGTTGATGCTAGCATTCCATGTGGGCTTCTTTTAATTCTCTCAAGACTGGCAAGTTGCAGTCAAAATGTAAAATGTAGATCCTACTAGAGATCAGGATCTGATTAGTGTCATCACTTGGGAAGTAGAGGCTTGTTTTGTTTGTTTTTTTATATGTTGTCATTAAATATATGCATTGACATATGTTGCTTCACACTGAACGTTCAACTGTCTTTTTTCTGATGTAGCATGGGGGCGATCGGTGGTATGACTTTGATGATAGCCATGTTAGCCCTGTGAGCCAGGACAAGATAAAGTCTGCTGCTGCGTATGTTCTTTTTTATAGGAGGGTAGTAGAAGTGTGACTCTTGAGTAGATATGCATCTTTGAGTTCCCATTGGGGGTTCAATATCATGGTGAACATATACTACAGGTATATATACATATCACATCAGTCCTAGGACTACATACTCAAAGGCTGCCATTCTTTTGTATTTGGCTTTGATTGTTCAGATTGAGAGTTTCAGGCATGGATGAAATTGAGGGAAGACAGTACTTGGAGAAAGTGCTGAAGATGATTGTAACATACTAACAAATGAAGAGATGAACGATGGTAATGAGATACTGTCTACAGTTATAACAATTTATGAATACTGAAGAGAAGTCTTCTAGCTGGATTAGACATATTTCTTGAGGACCCTGCTCCTAGGTCTCCATTAGTTTTAGTTTTTGGTTTTGATAGCTGGTCATGGATTAATCTGATAGGCGATTAAGTTGTAATAGCATTTTGGGATGTTCATTTTTTAAACTCTGAGTTGTATTTTTACTCTGGAGTTTGGCTTCATTCTCGTTTGTCCTCAAAATGTCGGCTGCTGGAACAAGGTGCTTGGAAGTTGTGTCAGGGCTTCAAATTATGGAATTAAATGTCGAATCCAAGAGCTCTTGACGATCTATTCACTATGGCAGTACTGTGCTACTATACCGGGTCCTATGGATGGATCTTCCTCCCCTCACTCATTTTTGTTGGAAGGAACCGTGATTGGGGTAATTGTTTATTTTTATGTTAGTTGGTGGTGAAAGATGGGTTAGACAATTGTTCAAGGCTTTAAGCTTCATCTGGTGAGATTTGTTGGTTTCCTCTCTAATTGGTCCGACTTTGTTGTACTAGACTGTTGCATTTTATTCAGTTATTCTTATTAAGCCATGAATTGGCAGAGGATGTTATGACGCAATCCTTCTTTATCTTCATGTGGTTATCTTTTGTAACAATTAATAATGGACTTTCACAGGGTTTATTGAAATTTCACTAGTAGGTACATGGGAATCAGACTTGACATATCAGAACCTACCCTCCCAAAAGTGAAACATAAGTTACAAAGCTCGTGACGGTACTGAACTAAAATTTGGAGGACGGCCACTTCTTTATGCTCAATTTATTCACAATGGGATTGAATAAAGTCGCAGTGTTTGTACTTTACAAGTATAGTAGGTTTGAGGACCACATAATACCTGTCTTCCTATCTTGGTGTAAACATGGGACCAAAGCCTTCATGTTGATTTCTGTAGTACCATGTTGGTCTATCCCAGTTGATGCCAGGACCATTGTGATGACTCGTCTCGCAATGCCATCTAAACTTTGGTTTTTAATCTTTGTGTGACAAATTAGAAATCTTCGATATCCACATTATTTCACTCGATTGCTTCCCTGAATGTCGGTGGCCATGACATGCTTTTCCTTAAACATTGAGGGGTTCAATACTGAAAGCTAATCTTACTGGATTCATAATTTTTCTTGGTGAACCAAGGCTAAGGATGACTTGTGGTGTACTCCTAGCCAACGGAGCTACAAGATCTTTAACAATATCGGGCCACATCCTACGTTGTCGCTATTTAACATAATATCGGAGCAAAGATCCATTGGGACTTCGGCTTTTCTGCTCTTTATTCTCTCTTTGATTTCTGACTTTTTACCTTGCAATTGAGGTTTGGTCTCTTGTCCCATAAGAGAATTTCTTTTATTGAGTACTTACAAATCAAAAGTTAGTTTTTAAGTATTTAAACCAAAAAAAGACTTTGAACATTTTTCTTAAACCCGATATGCCTAGGCGCCGCCTAAACTAGTCAAGGTGGCTATATCACCTTCTAGAACCTAGGTGGCTGCCTAGAGGGATTTTCAGAACACTAGTCATAACTTGTTTCAGATGAACAAAGATGTATTTATAAGATTGTGTGATGATTTGAAGAATGTCTATAAATTGAAAGATTCAATTAGAATAAGTGTTGCTGAGAAGCTGGGAATGTTTTTGTAGACTTTGGCCTTGTTTGTTAATCAGGAAATTAAACCTGGCATAAGAAATAATTACATTCGTTTAGAGATAAATGAGTTGAAAATTTACTAAACGTAATCAAATCTAGGCTATGGTATTTCAATTCCTTCACTCAACGTAATTGAAAATTTACTTATATTGCCCCTCGTAAAATCTGGTAAATTAATAATGGGCTAAATTCTGTTTAGTTTCTGTACTTTACCTCCAACAGTCTGACATTTCAATTTTATCCAAAAACTTCCTAACATCTCAATTTCCCTCCAATAGGTTCATTCCGTTAACTCTCAGTCCAATTGCTCCATTAAGTCGCTGACGTGACAATCCATTCCACGCCAACTCAGCTCAATAATTATGAAATGTCCAACATAACCTTGTGTTCTTTCTCCCTTCCTTTTTTCTCTTTCTAATTTCTTTTATTCTTTTTTTTTCCTCCCTACCTACTTCTTCTTCACACCTGAACCCCAACAACAACCACCAAGCTCTCTCTCCAAGCCCAACCATCAATTCAATCCATTCTGGTCATGGGTGCATCATCTTCACCTCCTTATTGACCGCCGTGGACTTCTCCAATCCCACATCACCGGTGACGGGATCAATCAAATCGACCCTTCATTCTCACTCATCGCTTGCACCACTCACTCATCTCTTTTAGGCGACTCTTTATCCTCTTCAGCATATGCAAATCCCAACAATCACAGAATTCATAAACCCAGATCGATAAAAGAAAGAAGCTTTAAATTTCATAAATCCAAGAATCTGAAAGGCATTTTATTTTAACAAACAAATGGAGTGCATAAAAAGTTACAGTCCCCACAAGAAAAGTTCATCATCTTCTTCGCCTTTGACTTCGAGCAGAGTCGCCTCTTATTTGCTTCCTCCGCCAACAACATCTACATCACCCACCTCTCCTCTTTCCAGGTTCGCCTCGTTTAATTCCACTCCTCAATTCCTAACTCTGAATTCTGATTCCTAAAATCCTAATTCGACTTTGAATGTGATTTGAAGCATGAGTCAGTATATTTCTAAGTCGAGTGTAGCAAACTCAATTAGAATTCCATGTCATACTTCATCTTGCCCCTATTTATAGGTGCATTATTGCTTAGGCTGCATGTAAACTTGCATGGCAAGTCACCGGTGACTTGGGCGGCAAGTCACGATTAATACCGTACTTATTCTTGTAATTATTGCTACTTATGACTATAATAATTGCCATACTTAATTCTGCATTGCCTTAATTACTGCTGTAATGATTGCAGAACTTATTGCTGCAATCATTTCCACATTTATATTTGTCTTAATTGTATGGCTAAATTGGTTTACCACCCCCACAATGCCCCCAAATTTTCTCTTTGGACACTCATCCTAAGAGGAAATTTCCAAAGCCCAGATATGACCTGGGCCTGGCTTGGAGCCTCCCTCTCTTCTAACGCCTTACGATCTCCTTCTCCCTCTAGCCTCGATGGGGTTTTCACCTCGAACCTCGACTAGGTCGTCACCTGAAGGAGGAGTTATCATTTTGATGGGTTCGAGCGTTCGTCATAGACACCTCCTTGAGCATGAGCGTTGCCCACTTGAGCATGAAAGCTGACCTCCTCAAGCGTGAACACTTGCCTTCTTGACCATGACTGTTGGTCCCCATGACCATGACTGCTGGTCTCCATGATCGTGAAGCTGCTTTCTATTATCGGGACACTCATCTCCATGACCGTGACGCCTTCCTCTATGATCCCTCCCCTTGATAGGGTAAAATTCGGATAGAGTACAAAGGTAACTGTCTTACTCAAAGAACTAGTCCTGAAACATCAAGGTAACTGTGCTACTTGAGGAACCAACTTTAATAAATCAAAGCAACTATCCTACTCGAGAAACCAGTTTCGAAGCATTAAGGCAAATGTCTTATTCAAGGAACCAACTCCTACGAATCAAAGAAACTGTCCTACTCGAGGAAACAGTTCCGAACTATTAAGGTAACTGTCTGTCACGCCCTGAATTTCGAATAAAGAAATTTGAATCCGAAACGCGAAAATCTAACAAGCTAAAAAAGAACACTCTAAAATTTTTTCATTTAAACTATGCAACAAAACCAATTGAGCTCACAATGTCAATACCGACTCGTTCTTTAGATCACATATTACATTACAAAAGAGTTTGCAAATTAAATTGAATAACAATTCACTACATAGCGGAGGACTAAAACTAAAGGTATTTCTACATCCAAGCTACGACAACAACAGTACCTCAGCTTCAACGACAGTTACTCGTTACTTTAACTTGCACAATAACCCATACACCATGGAAAAGTGCACCGAGTTGAAATAACAAAAATAGTAAACCGAGTTGAAATAACAAACCCGGTAAGCTTTTGCAAGCTCGTGTGAGTAAACCCAAATAAACACAAAACACATTTCCGACTCAAGGACAACAAGTCAACTCAATGATTTCTCAACTCACTACGAATCTCAACCACAACTGCACTCACAAATAAACTAAATAAAACCATTAATCCATGCATAGAAAATTAGTTAAGGTAATCACCAAAAAGCACACAATCCAAAACCACAATAATCCCTGCATATAGTTTAGTTCAGGAGATTCTATTAAAATCAACCAATAGAATGAAAAAGGAAAATAAATTAGGAAGTTAAACAATTCACGCGAATAATGAGGAAAACCTCTCAACTCAAGGTAAAGAATCACACACCATGATTCCTTAAAAACTCAATATTCTTTTCCCAAAAGAAACAAAACAAGTCACACCATGACAAAATCATAGGAAATGTTAACCTAAGAAATCATGAAACTCCTGTCTAACCTGGACAAAAGAACTCAAAGAAGCAACTCACGCAATGAATCCTTCCAAATCTTAACACATTTTCCCAAAAGGACAATACAACAAGTCACCCCATGACAAAATCATATAAAATGTTAACCTAACAAATAAAATATGATTCTTTGGTCCAACCTGGACAAAATGTGTACCTAGGAGTCGTAAGTAACCTACATAGATTCATGAGATACGATGATAGACTGACTACAGCTCTAACTGAATCGTAACCCGTCACCGGGCCAAGATTATGACATTCGATATAATTCCCTGAGGTCACAACCTCTAACCCCGGATCCTTAGGCCAACCTGACCCTTAAATCAAAACATTTAAAAACGGTGACTCAGGACCAAAATGTTACTCAACTCAAAAGGAGAAATCACAACCTGTGACTCCCAAATCCTCAAACCCCCCGGTCGTTAGATCAAAACATTTAAAATGGTCCCTCGGACCTGAAAATTTTACACAACTCTCGAAAGGAGAAATCATAACCTGTGACTGTAAACACTTTTCAAAACAATAGAAAATCCAATTTCTCACAATAATTGTTTCCCGAAAAGTCATATCGCAATACAATAATGAACTCACTCATACATATTGTGCCAAAATCAAAATCACAACAATCCAACCGTCTAAAATAGAGTTTATACAACAAGAAACAACTTTCATACTTGGAGCTAAGACTGATTCGGCCTAGATCACGCTCGAACAAGCTTGAGAAATCTACACCGTTGAACTTCAAGTCGTGATTCAGGCCACTACACTTCGAATCATACTTCAAGGTTCCTATGGTTGTGATCTAGAGGGGAAGAGCATCCCAAAGTGATCAGTTTGGAGCTCTTCATCCACCGGAATTGAAAAATCCAACTGGGTCCGACGGTGTCGAATTACCACCCTCTGATCTATAATTTCCGGATTGAATTGGCGATAACCCGGCCTGTAGGGAAAACTGCGACGACGATATGAGTCGGTCTGCAGTGGTGGCGTAGCCAGAAAACGTCGAACAACGCTGGAAAAGTCAGGTCAGGTCGGCTGGTTTTCGGCGGATCCTAGGGTTTATGAGGAGAGAGAACGGAGCATTTTGGGGTTTCCAAAAATGGAAATCCGGAATTTCTGAAAATATTTTCCCAATTTTTCTATTTAACCAAAATGGAAACTTTTTCTGATGGCCATAACTTCTTTATACGAACTCTGATTTTTGCGTTCCATGTATCCACGAACTCGTATCAACGCGTTCTAAGACTTTCGTGAAGGAAGTTTTCTGAGAAATTAAATGAATAACAAGTCAACAATTTGACCCATCGAAAGTAAAACGTTTCGAGTAATTATTTGTCCGAAATACTTCCACTTCATCCTTAAACTACGTACTAGTACCAACAACCACTGAATTAATTCCGAAAAATCCTCAGAAAATAACAACGAATTTCCGAGGTATTACATTGTCCAACTCAAGAAACAAGCTCCTACGAATCAAAGAAACTGTCTTACATGAAGAACCAATTCTGAAGCATTAAGGTAACTTTCCTACTCAAGGAACCAGTTCTGAAGCATAAGGGAAATTGTGCTACTCGAGGAACCAGCTCTTACGAATCAAATCAATTGTCAACTATCATACTCGAGAAACTAACTCTAAAGAATTAAGGCAACTATTCTACTTAAGGAACCAGCTCCTACAAATCAAAGCAACTGTTCTACTAGAGAAACTAGTTCTGAAGCTTTAAGGCAACTGTCCACTCGAGGAACCAATCCTAGTCATATTATTCATGCAAGAAATACAAAACAAATAATTTCAATAGTCTTGTGAATGGGATACCAACATGCACAAAAATGACTAACCACTTTTATTTTTCTTACCTGATTTTTACAAGTCGCACCAATCTTTTTGTCAAAATGAAGTCATGATATTCGTACCTTCTCCATTACTTGAGAAGAATTTTGGCACGTGGACTTTTCCATTACCCCTTTGGTTGCCTTGATTTATGTCATTTTATACTGAAAGAGTTTACCAGCCTTCATTGTTGCAAGAATTTATGGTCGTACTCTCTCGCACTTATATATTCTGTGCCCCTTGCCTCATGGAGCTGGCAATATCTACTTCTCTCATCCTCATATCGACTTCAATATTTGCACCAAAGCCCGCAAAGCTTTTGGATCATCTTGGGCTGAGCCCCAAGAAATTCATGCCCAACTTAACAGTTGGTTGTGAGTGTTAGATTGGCTTTGTTTCTATATGCATGGTCGCTGCTATTTCTGTAATTTAACACATATAATATTTAAATAGCAAATTACCAAGAACTACAATCGCAGCCCATTTATTATCAATAACAGGCCCTGTTTTTGCCAATTCCCTTACAGTATTTTAGCTAAACCTTGCGCAAGGTCCAAGCCCATGCGACCATTTTCCTTCCATTTTTTGAATTGTTCTGTTAATGATGAAATTACATAAATAACCTCAACTGACTTCTAAGCAGATAAGAAGGCTTCAGTGATCCTTAAAGCTGGTTCAACCTCTGCGTCATTGAAGCTGCCTGCGATCTGATTCTGGTGGAGTTGTCTGGGTGCTTTATGCGTCTGAATGTAATCGAAGCCGCCATTCATTATGGAGAATCTGAATCCAAACATGAGCTCAGGTTCTAGATTAATTGTGAATTTCTATCTTGTTGATTTAGTGATTAGCTTCCCTCTTCTTCGATTCGTGTTTTTCATTTGCTTCAATTAGTTGTATATGTTTCAATTTGATGAGTTTCCTTCTATTTGATCAGTTTCAATTTTTTTACTGTGTTTGTTTTGGCACATTTTGATTTAGTTGTTAATGGCTTTGTTCTTCGACGAATCTGGTTAGGTTTTTGTTCAATTACTCATAAAGGACTCGTTTCGATTAGTTTCATTCAGCAAATTAGGTGTAGTGCTGGTTAAGTGCTTAATGTTATTGCCGTTCAGTAGATTTGGCTAATTATATGTGTTTGTAGCTGTTCTTACTTTTTGTAGTGCATTTGTGCTAGGAAATATGTATTCAGAGGTGGTTGCTAGGTGCACTTACATGTCAGAGACTGTGATGATCTGCATTGATGGTACAACAAGGTTCGTCGATTTTTTTAATGAAATTTGTATGCTGTTTAAGGGTTTGAAGCCAGGCTTGTTTGAGTTGAAGTATTCCGTACCGGATTACCCTTCTTGTGCTCTCGATTCTGATTCAGATATGAGGTTGATGTTTTGGTCTTTAGCTGAGTTTAAGAGAACTTCAGTTGACATTTTGGTGAGGATTTATAATTTTTGTGCTAATTGTGTTGTTGATGGAGTTCAATGTACTGCCACCGCTGCTGCTTCTTCTTTTGTGTCAGTGGTATTGACGGTGATTGATGACACTAATTATTTGGGTGATTTTAGTAGAGCTGTGGAGTTTTGGCAAAAGTTGTGTATGTATGCAATTGAGGTTAGGTTTGTCTTTGTCTATGTAAGAAATGATAAGTGGCTGGTAATTGCTGAATGTTTTAACAAGCTATTTGAGGGATGCAAATGGTTCATCAATGCGTCACTATGCCTTGCTAATAATTTCTTCTATATTAGGTAGCTTAATACATGATATTATGGATAGGTTAAAGAACAACTATGGTCTTGATATTACATATCGTGTTGCATGGAAAGGTAAAGAAAAAGCAATGAAAGAGTTGCACGGTTCAGATGAGGACTCGTATTCAATGTTAACTTGGTATTGTAATGTCGTTAGAGAGTAATCCAAGGTCTTGCTTTATTTTGGAGTGTGATGAATCCACTGGTTGTTTTCAGAGGCTGTTTCTTTGTTTTGGTGGAGTTAATGAGGGTTTCAAGTCTTGCATACCTCTATTGTTCATGGATGGTGCACATCTGAAGAGCAAGTATAAGGGTTAGCTTCTTTCTGCTACAGGAAAGGATGGTAATCAAGGTATGATTATGATTTTCGTTTTCTTTTTGTGATTCATATTGTGGGAAGGATGGTAGATTAATGCTGTTGCGGAACAATACTTTTGTCTTTGATGCTTTACTTTTCCTTTCCAATAGTTGTTGAATTGACCGTATTATGGAAAGTATTTGAGTTGCTTATTGTGCAGCGGCACACTGCAAATTAATAAAAAAATATCATGCCAATTTAAGCTTTGTTATTGATGTTCAGTAGTTTTGTCTTCTATTCCCTCTTTCTTTGTCCTTCATAATGTTAAGGGTTTAGGGTTTAGGGGTTTAGGGTTTATTTAGGGTTTATTAGGGTTTAGGGTTTCCCTCAAAACAATATCATGCATCTCAGGTGTTATTGAGGTTCAGTAGTTTTGTCTTCTGTTCCCTCTGTTAGGGTTTAGGGTTTCCCTCAAAACAATATCATGCATCTTAGGTGTTATTGAGGTTCAGTAGTTTTGTCTTATGTTCTCTCTTTTAGGGTTTAGGGTTTAGTGTTTCCCTCAAAACAATATCATGCATCTCAGGTGTTATTGAGGTTCATTAGTTTTGTCTTTTGTTCCCTCTTTTAGGGTTTAGGGTTTTAGGGTTTATTAGGGTTTAGAGTTTCCCTCAAAACAATATCATGCATCTCAGGTTTGTTATTGTGGTTTAGTAGTTTTATCTTCTGTTCCGGCTTTTTTTGTCCTCCATAATTTTGTTTTTGATGCGGTATATTCTTTTCTTTTTCCCTCAGGTTTTCTCCCGTTTGCTATTGCTGTTGTTGATACCGAAACTGATGCCAATTGGTATTGGTATTTTGAGATCTTGAAGACAGTTCTAGAGCTGCAAGGCAGAGTCATTACTTTTGTTTCTGATCGACAACAAGGGTTGATGAATTCCTTGGCTAGAGTTTTTCCGGAGTCTCTTCATTGCTTTTGCCTATATCACTTGAAGAATAATGTCCAAAACCTTTTTATGGGTAATAACAATTTCTTATAGAAGATGTAATTGCATCTGAGATGATTGTACCCTAAGTTTTTGTTCTATCAATAAAGTCTAACTTCATTCAACTCAAAAAAAAAAATTTGTTTGAGAGCGACAAGTATGAGGGAATTTGGCTTATTTTAACTTCTAGATTGTTGGAATAGATTTTTGTGAATGACCTAGAGCAGGGAATAAATTATATATTTTAAATTCTTACAAGTCACACCAATCTTCAAACGTAAATTATATACAGAGCGTATCCACTCTAGCTACGTTAATTATAAAATCTTATCTGTCACTCTCAGACTTATATAAACCAAATACCACTTCTATTTAACATGGTCACACACTCACATCTCTTGTTGATTATGTCAGTATATACCATTCCAACACCTCTCTCAAACTGTAATATTGCTTCAAGTTCATCAACACAATATTTTTCGATGATGTAGTATGAGATTAATAGTATATACCATTTCATTCATGAATATTCCTTCGGGAATTGGCCGGGAATCCAATTTTACATGATATATAATTAGACAAAATCTTGCATACGACAGTCATCATGTCACGTGTCTAGCACGAATACCCAATCAAGATATAGCCATAATGCCTTGTTGATGAACTCAGACTGCACGTAATGAGTTCTTATACCTGAAATGTATGAGAAGTTATGTTTATATGTACCTTATAGGACTTTAAAAATGTTTATATTTGATGAACTTGTGTAAGAATTTAGGTAACACACTAGCGTTACCTAAACCAGCCTTACATTCAAACAAGAAATTGAACATAATGAGTTTATCTTGTTTATATATATATAAATGTTATGTGTTAACTATATCACGCTCTAACAAATAGTATAATGTTGGTGCACAATATTCCTATAATAACCACTTCTGTTGTTGATATATGCGCTTTTAATAGCTGCCTTTAAAGCACAGCTAGTATATTAAAATCTTGTTGATCAATATCGGTTTGGGCTTATATAGTTTGTTATTGATCCAACTTTCATAAATATTTAACTTTCAGTGTATTCTTTCTATCTTTCTAGGATTTTAAAGAGATTCAAAATCCTATTGCTCCTATCAAATTCTCCTACACTTAGCTTTTGCTAGACCCTTAGCAAAATCAAAACAAACAAAGTAAAAACAAAGACTCAAATTTCACAAAAAAGACTCCCAAAACATATTGATAGAGAATATACACATTAACACACGCGTAATATATGCATTGCATTATAACTAAGTTAATCAATTCCAATGATATAGCTAGGAGGGCCGATCCATATACACTTTCAAAACTAAATAACAAAAATCCACCCCTACACGTACTCACTCTAATTAGGGTAAAGCTCAGGAATTTGACTACTTAGCAATTCGCCCGCACAATCACGTGATGAGTGTAAATCACCATACTTATAACCCCTACAATACGAAATTGAGGGTTCTATCTTAGGAATTAGAGGGGCTCGAGCCTCTAACTCTATCTTAGACATACTCAAATACACACCCTATAGTTGACTAGGCTCCTAAACATGCATTTCAGCTCAACAATAATTGATATAAGTATCCATCATATGAAATTGCATCATTACATTAAAGTAAGAATATTTTATATAAGATTTGAGCTAGGGCACACAACCGTAGCCCCCAACAAAGGAATTATTCACTGCCATAATCATAAACATCAAAATTACAAAACTCAAAGAGAAAAAAGTAGAGAAGTGTAGGAGAAAATAAGGGTAGTCACAAATAGCTAAGAAGGTAACATGACTATCCTTGAATTACAATTCCCACAAATAGCCAATGACAAGACCGACCCTGGATCTGACACTGAAATTTAAAGTAGTCTTGCAGGGCCCATCTTAGGATAAATTCTACCGAAAATTCAACAAAACTTCCCCTAAAAATGGACTGCCCAACCCTACAAAAACAACTGAACACTTTAAATCATACAAATCATTTCTCAACCCTTGGAGTCTATTTATCCTCCATAACCTCAACCACCCACCCACTGAATTACAACAAAGGTCACAGCCTCTCAGATCTCCATCAAACATAAACATAATAAATCATAACATACGTATCACAAATCAATAGTTACATCGGCAACCAGCCTATCCCCTCTCTCCTGGTTCCACAACCACGTCATCAGCCACCAGTCCGTCAATCAAATGTACCAAGTAAAATATGAACTAACCAATAATTCCGTAAATATATAATTCTCCTCTTGTCATGGCATTTGTTGATTTAGATAATTCAAAACATACATGAACATGCAATCATAACATATAAGTCTCAGATCAATAATCAGCAAGGCCAACAATTCATCCCCTGTCTTCTGGTGCCATAATATGTCATGCCCCAATTTTTAAACATAATTAAAAATCAATATAATGCCCAAATTATACATGCGTGATGGTTCAGCCATCGATACAAAATACCTGAAAAACTTTTTCCTTTTAAACCAAATACATACTGATGCCCTGAACCCACAGAGTCATATATTACACAAGTTTACGAATTAAATTGTCACAACAAAATAAAACGTAAATACTCCTCAGAGTTTACTACATAGCGGAAGTATCAACGGTAAAGTAATAAAATTGGCTTCCCACCGTAAAGCTTCAAATATAAGTTCTCAGCCTCTGCCACGATTTTCCTGACCTGCAGGATTAACCCCTACATAGTTGAATAGTGCACGGGGCTGCCACACATCAAACCGGTAAGCTTATGAAAGCTTGTATGAGTAAACTCAAATACAGAAAACCACATAACTCACACGAAAACGAGGAAACCCTTTCAACTCGAGATAAAGGAACACATACCATGATTCCTTAAAAACCCCATATTCTTTTCCCAAAAGAAACAACACAAGTCACATCGTGACCAAATTATATAAAATGTTACCCAACACTTAATATATGAAAATCTGGACCACCTTGGTTAATAAAACCCAATGAAGCAACTCACCAAGCAACATACACAAGCAACTCATGCAAAGAATCATTCCAAACTCAACGTTTTTTCCCAAAAGGACAATACAACAAGTCACCCCATGACCAAATCATATAAATTATTGCTCCCAATAATTAAATATGGAAAACAAGTCCACCCTGGACAATAAAAGAAAGAAAACCCCGAAACTCCCTTTTAAAATATGTACTCATGAGTCTCAAGTAACTCCCAGCTACCCCCCTTGAGATATAATGGCAACAGACTAGAGCTCTAACTGATTGTAACCACTCATCCGGCTAAAGGCATGGTGTCCCGATATATTTGCCTGAGGTCACTCTCAGTGACCCCGGATCCTCAAGTCACCTGACCTTCTGACCGAAACATTTAAAAGCGGCCACTTAGGACCAAATTGCTACTCAACTCTCAAACGAGACGTTACAACCCATGACCCCTAATCCTCAGACTGCAGATCGTCAGATTAAAACATTAAGCAAGTCGCACTGGACCCAAAATATTAAAGCAATTCTCAAAGGAGATGTCACTACCTGTGACCTCCAAATCCTCAGACCCCCGGTAGTCAGATTCAAAACATTAAAATCTTGTTAAAGCAACTCACACTATAAACAAGAATTTACCCATTCACATAAGGAAGCAATTCACACAAAATCTTGATACCTTTCAAACAATATAAATTCCCAATTCCTAATACATTCCCGAAAATTCACGTCTCAAAACAATAGAATGAAACCCATCATACATACTGTACATACCTTAACTATTATGGAAGATTTGCTATGTCACCAAGCATATCTAACACCCGCTTTGGGGGGCCCACAAGCTATGGTGGGGCCCTACCACGACATGCATCTCGTAGCCCGATGTCCAAACTACCCCACGGTAGCCGGAAGAGGCCAATGCCTTCCAGGGAAGCCACCTTCTCGGCCTTGCCAAGTTGCCTCCATAATGAGCCTTTCTGCACTAGAATAATGGTTTTGCATCCCACATTGAAGAAAATGTAAAGGAATTGGGTTCCTTTACCTATAAAAGGGACCCCTTCTCCCACTTAAACTCCATCCCATTACATCTATTGTAATCTACTTTAGGCCGCAAGGCCCAAACACACTAGTTAAGCTTTCAAGTGCACGTAGTTTCCCGCTAAGGCGGGAGACGAACCACTATACTTCTTGTGTCTCTGTCTCTGTCTCTCTCTCTTTTATGTTAGTTAGACTTACCGATTCTAAACATTAAGGAAGCAACTCACACAAAATCTTGATACTTTTCAAACAATAGAAATTCCTAATTCCCAATACATTCCCGAAAAGTTACATCTCAAAACAATAGAATGAAACCCATTATACATACTGTAAATCACCCATCAATCCAAAAAGATGTATATATTCCATGTAAATATATATATATATATATATAGTCATTAACTCAGGAATACCACTAATACCAACTATAGTTTGCAATTAAATAAATAACTCCCAAAATGATAAGATAACTCCCTTCGTAAATTAATATTGTGAGATTACTCACATCTGAATCTCGGTGTGTCTTCTTACAGAATCGAGATAACAAAATCACAGAATATCCGTTCAAGACAACTTCATCAAGTACCTAATCACATACGGTCTCATCTCAATACACGGAAAACAAAGCGATTAAAGTTCGAACCCTCGTTTGAACTAAAACTCTAAAGTAATGCCTATCGAGGTGGAACTTCATCCTAGACCATCCTAAATCTCTGGAACTTCATGAATATGTCAAAATAAAAAGTCAATCCAACAGTCCGATCCTCACGGATCAAGAATTGAGATAAACAAAATTACGGAAAAATCCTAACATATCCAACGATCTCCAAAACTTACAAACCATATATCAAAGCGCATGTATTGATGAGCAGATGATATTTGGTGAAAGAACCTGCCCCAACCATGGCCGAACGTGCCGGTACAGGCTGCTAGATGTGAACCCCACGCGTTGCCCTGCTAACCTCCAAACCAGCTCAATCTGAAAGTCTAATTTGGAGAGCTTAACACAAGGATCAACTTTAATACCTGCGTTTTGAGCCAACTTAGCCTAGATACCCACTGCAAGCTGAAAATCACTATTCAATTTGAGTTGAAGCTTCTCCTGTGCAATTCGATTAACATCACAACCTAGGATCGAAAGAGGATGCTTCCAGGAGAAAAACGCAATAGGTTTCACGACCAACCGTCGCCATAACCGGGAGAACTCGTCATGTCAGCCGCCTAGCTTCGCCTCTTCCATCCGCAACCGTGGATGAGAATCACAACAAAAGACCACCTTGGGGAGGAACGAAGCAAGGAGAGGAATAAATCTGGGTTAGTGTCGTAACCTGAGGTCGCTGGAGAAATGAGTTCCGGCCGAGTCGAAATACCAGGTCCTGGTCGGGTTGGTCGGAAGCTAGAAAGAGTTTGGGTTTCTGGAAAATTTTGGAGATGGTACCAAAATGGAATCTTTCGAATTTTGTGCAATATTAAAAATTTCCCTATTTATACCAAATTTCTGAAAATGGAAATAACTTCCGCTGACCATAACTTTCTCATACGAACTCCGATTTACGCGTGTCGCATGTCCACGAACTTATGACTTTCGTGAATGATGTTTTCGGAGAAACGCAACAAATAAAAAGTCATCATTTTGACCCTTCGAAAATGAAACGTTTCAAGTAATTATTCGTCTGAAATACTTCCACATCCTCCCTAAACTACGTACTTGTCCAAACAACCACTAAATAAATTCCGGAAAAATCCTCGGAAAATAATAAAGAATTTCCGGGGTATCACATTATAACAATCATGATCACCAGTACATCCCCTCTCTTCTCGTCCCATAACAACAATCTCATCCACCAGTTCATCCCCTCATTTCTGGTGCCACTAATTGAGATCACTAGTCTCTCTCCTATCTCCTAGTGTCTCCAACAGCATAACACATTCCATCAACGATCATTACATCCACAGTTCAATAATAGTTCGAACATCCATAATTCACGACTAAATTTAAGTCGTTACTATTTATCCCAATTCATACTCATTAAAATAAATTTCTACCAATGAGCATAACAACCATAAATCATAATAATATAAACAAGGGAAACATAATTGGCTAATAGCATACAATTTGAAATATTCAAAGGAAATTATAAATTTAATATATAAGACACAAATCTAGAATATTTATCGAAATTATCCATCAAATGTAAAATCAAATCAAAGTAATCGCTAATCATAATCAATGTTTAAATACGACACCCCCGTCCGAGATGAATTAATATTTAATTATATTTGCATTTAAACAAAACCTTGAAATCTTAATTTACTAATTCCTTGTGATTCCCGATAATCTGAATCACATCGGAATTGTCTCAAACTTCGGAGGTTTCGTCAACTCCCTAATTCTAACAATCTAACAAAGATTCACGACGATCTGACTGTCAGATTAACAAGAATTCATACTGAAATTTCTGAAACAATGGAAATTCTGAAATGTATACCAATAGCGTCAAGAATCCTATCAACACGTTCCTAACTTCGAGCTCTATGTAACAAACAAAATAGAGGCCCAGAGGAGGCCGCAAGTGCCCAATGCGCTACCAATTCCAAACCTCAAATTGGGGGCCAAAACCTGCATGAAAATTTTCTCCACAATAAGTACAACAACCTTTCCAACTTTACCTACGATCAATTTAAAGCAAGAAGACCAGATTTTACCTCAGAAGCCCAAAACTCAAAAATCTTCAATTCTTTCTCCTCCGGTCAAATTGAGATGTAAGCTTAGTACCAGAAAAACCTAGCGTGGAGTGAGCTTCAAGACCCAGTCGGTTACATGTTCGGAAGTCGTTGGAAAATGGCGATCGGATGGAGTCGTCCAGCGTGACGCCACAAGCAATTTTAGCTTTGATTCTCCATCCTCAAAGGGAAACGATCCTAGAAAGTTTTAGAGTGGAGGAGGATTCAATCATTTTCTAACCGGCGGGTTTCAGTTCCAGGTCTGGTCGACCCAGAAAACTCTCTCTCTCTCTCTATATATATATATATATATATAATGCGAAAAGTCAATTTTGTCCCCAAAAAATCGACGAATTCATAAACTTTTACAGATCATAACTTTCTCATATGAACTCCAAATTTTTGGATGCTGCATATCCAAAGTCTTGTCACCCAAATCTTGAATCCTTGAAGCATTGGGTAGTTATACTTCAAATTTCCAAAATAAAAATTAAAAAAATTTAGAACATGGAGGGGAAGAAAGAATGAGTGCAGCCCAAAGGGCTGCCCCTCTTTGGTGGTGCAGTGATTTGAGTGAAAGGAGAGAATGGGGTTGTGGTCTCAAGGGTTAATTGAATATATGAGCTGCTGTGTAAGAAAGGGATGAGGAATGGACTTTTGTGTCAACATGTCACGTCTCAAATTTTGAATAAAGAAATTCGAATCAAAAACGCGATGACTTAACAAACACAAAAAACACTTAGACAATTTTCCAATTAAACTAAGCAACAAAACAACTCGAGCTCACAATGTCAATACTGACTCATTCTTTAGAGTCACATATTACATTATAGAGAGTTTACAAATTAAACTGAATAACAATTCAATAAGTAAACACACTCACTCTCACTACTCAGCGGAAGACTCAAACCAAAAGTACACTTCACGTCCAACCTAAACCTAAATCAAACAAACGAAATGAAAAGGAAAATTATTGTAATCCCTGTATATAGTTTAGTTCAGGAGATTACATAAACATCAAACAAAAGAAATGGAAAAGGAAAATAAATAAGGGGATCAAACAACTCACGCTAAACCAAGATATCACTTTTTCAACTCAAGTGAAAACTCCCATAATTTAGTAAGAACCCAAGTCCCTCCTGGACAATAAAAGAAAGAAACCACTTGAAACTCTCTTTTAAAAATGTGTATTCATGAGTCTCAAGTAGCACGTGTTACTTACCCCCATAACATACAATGGCGGACAAACTAGAGCTTTAACTGATCATAACCATTCACCCAGCCAAAGGTGTGATTCCCAATATATTTGCCTCAGTCACCACTATGACACCAGATCCGTAGATTTGAAAACATTTAAAAAGTCCACATGACTCAAAATGTTATACTCACCCCAAGATACTCTTTAACATAACCACATCAATCAATCACATGATATATTGCATTCCCAAAAAGAGCAAATGCTCAAAATGGTAATCTGAATAAAATGACAATTATTATACTTCTAACAAAATTACACCATCCAGATATATATTCTATGTAAATTTATATACACGTAATCATCCGTTCAGGGATGCCACTAATCTCATTTTACTTACCCATGAACCGTTGTCGAACAAGTTTATATTATTTAAAAACAAATCTTTATTTCCATAAAACAATTTCATGATTTAGCGATTAAACCAAAAATTAAGTAATTCGGTTCATAAACGAACCATGTGAGATTTAGTCACCTCTAAATCCCGCGTCTTCTATACAGAACCAAAAAAAATTACCGGACGCACTTGCCAATCATCTAAAGAAAGTATAGCCTCGATTTAGTACACGAATCACCAAAAAAAATTCAATTCTAACACTCTCGAAACAATCCAAAAAATTGAAAGTAGCGCCAATCGAGGCGAAACCTCATTCGAGACCACCCAAAATCTCCGGAACACTTCTACGGCCAATATATCAAAGTTACAAGTTGATCGGACTGCTGGATCCTCATGGATCGAAAACTAAGACAATCAAAAAGGGTAAAAACCCTAACAAATTACGTGTTATATATTAAAATGTTTGTACCGACAAGTAGACGATATATAAAATCAGAAACTGCTTTGCCATGCACTGCCACAGGCGGCAACGCACCGCCACCTGCCAAACTCAAAACTAGGCTATGATACCTATGCCAAAATCTTCGTCTCAACATGTACAACAAATTTCACAACTACATCAAAGTCCAATTTCAAGTCTAGAGGCCAGAATTTACCTCGAAAAGAAAGAGGTCGAAATAGCCCGAAATCGCTCAAATCCGAAATTCTTCTTTCTCGGGTTCATTTGAGATGCAAAACTTGGAAGGTTAGTAGAGGATCTCCATATGAACAAAGCTCAGTTGGTCTCCCCTCCTAATTTGGCCGGAGTTTTCCGAAATTTGAAGAAATGCTGGAAAAAGGGCTAGACCTTTTTTGCTTCGATTCATCGTCCATGGTAAGTGAGAGGATGCAAGACATATTTGCATGGAAAGCTTATTTCAAGACGAAGAGAATGGTACAAATTTCCTGGCGGTGATGCCGGGAAGCTATGTCAGTGAAAGAGGAATAATCTGGAAAGTTTGGAGACTTTCCCGATTTGGAAAATCAGCTTGCTAATTATAGAGCACCATTTCAGTATAATTACAAAACTGCCACTCACTTGAAACTCTTATAACTTATTCGTTACAACTCCGATTTTAAGGTGCCATATTTCCACGAACTCGGTTTAACGTCCTCTACAACTTTCATGAAGGAAGTTTTTGGATAAACACAACAAATAAAAAGTAAACCTTTTGACCCCTCAAAAATAAAATGTTTCGAGTAATTATTCATCCGAAATATTTCCACCTGATCCTCGAACTACGTATTCATACCAATAACCACTAAATAAATTTTAGAAAAATCCACAAAAAATAATTACAAATTTTCGGGGTATTACACAACACGTGTTGCATGGGTAATGGATAAGTAGGAGTCATTATTTGGCCCATGGATCAATAAGCTGATAGAGGCCTGTACGATCCGTCGAGTAAAAGCCTTGCTCGACCCGCATCTAGTCTTGTGAAAGCTCGTCCCGTTGGTGTTGAGGGCCGGGTTTGGTTTACTGGTTTAAACCCTGCTCAGCCCACAGGAGGGGCCTGACAAAACCTCAAAGAAGCTCGTACAACCCGACTTGTAAATACCTGGCCTATAAGCCCACAAATTAAATACTATACTCTATGTGTAGTTAATTACTCACACACACAAATCAATTATTTAACTGCACAGATACACACACAAACAAACACACACACACACACACATACATATATATATATATATATATATTAAAATATGCAGATTTCCTTGATAGACTCACTTTTCGATCGCATATCCACATCTTGACTGTTCAGTTTTTAGGTCCTAACGTATAGATCACTTTTGCAAATTTTTAGCCAAATTGATGATCGTTAAGGTATCGAACTAGATTAAATCAATGAACGAATTGAATATGTCCAATCTGAGCCGTTCGTGTTCATAATTGTAAATCGTAGTTTTGCTGACGTGGCAAGTATATGGGCCCCAAAAAATATAAAATAACAACTTACCCTTTTTTAATTCTTTTTTTTTCTTTTCATTTCTTTTTCTTCTGTCTCTTCTCCTTCTTCTGCTTCTTCTTCTTCTTCTTCTTCTTTTTTTCATTTCTTTTTGTTCTTTCTGCTTCTTCTTCTTCTTCTTCTTCTGGGATTTTCCTCTAGCCAAACCGCCGTAACTTCCGCCGCAAGCTCCGCCAACACGTTTCCTTACTTACCTGACATCGTCATCTGCCACCAGCCACCCACCCCAATTTAATGATTTTAATCATAAATAGTACAATACAAGCCAATACAATTCGATAGCTCGATCAATCTAATCACGGTTAAATTGCTAAGCAACGGCAGTGCCCAACCAATGAACCGGTCAACCAAGCTTCCAGGCATAACATGGTTCTGTCTTCCATTTGAAGTTATAGGAATTGAACAAACCACAGCACAAAGAGCACCGTGTGCCACCGCAGCCTCTTGCCTCACCCCATAACCTTTGCAATTCAATTTCCAGACAAACAACATAAACAAAAATAATTTCGGGTAGATTACATACATGATATTTGCATGACTCAAATCGAAAGCAAAGCCATTTTAAAATCTGATCCCTAAATATAAATTGAGTCATAGTATGAAGCTACATATTTCCAATTTCAACACAGTAACTCACCAAGAGTTTCATAGCGATACTTTAATCTTGAAGAATCAGAAATCGAACCAGAAAATAACCAAGAGTTTCTGCTTTGCTGCTTGAGGAAGAGAGCAACCAAGAGTTTGAGGTTCTTCGATTGAAAACCCAGAAAGTAATGGAGATGTTCATGAGAGAGATTAATTAAAAGCCCAAAAAATAAAAGCCCAGACAGATCGATTAGACCATTGCTTCGTAGTCTCCGATCTTGTCTGACAAGACCCGACCCAGAATTTCCCACTGAAATTCCAGGTGGCCTGCAGGATCCACTTTTTGAGAAAATTCAACAGAAATTTCCCCAAAAATAAACAACCTTAACCTAAAAAGAATTGAAATTACACTTCTAGCATACCGTCCTTATACTTCTGGAGCCATCATGCTCCCCAAAAACCAACAACTCAATTTCCATAATAAACAATTTTCATATGTTATCAGAGCAATTCTAAAACAAATAAAAAGAGGATAAGGATCGATAGATTCTACAATACGGAAGTAGTGCTAGCTATGCCTCAACTCCATGTACATCCGATCTCGACTAATATCACCTGCAAACTGGGCATTTGAAAACAAATGGCCCATGGGAAAGTAATTTAAAAACACATTAGAGTGAGTGGACAAAAATAATTAACAATATAATTTAATTGAACGAAACTTTAATACTTTCCCATAATTTGAAATATTTACAAAAATTTCGATGCATGCCACATTTATAAAATATATTTCTCGCCACATGAAAAACTTGTGAAATCGGGCTAGCCTCGCTAGTCAAATAATAATATCAAGAAAAATACGGGGAAGAACGATTATCACCATACGAGTATATCAGAGCCCCTCGAGCTCTACCCTCGACTCCCTCACATAAAAATTAGGTGAGTAGGAGAAACAACAACCTCTACTACTCACGTGAGGAGGAAAATAAATCACCTCGACTTCACTCACAAACACAAAGTAAGTGAGAAGGAGACACAATAACCAACTCAAGTATGGTGAAGGAAAATAATCCAAAAACTCGTAAATCCATAAAGCTCCCCCAATTCCTCGCGAAAAAAAAAATACGTATATTCCAATGACATGGTCCTGCACGTCAAAATATTCTCAAATTCATAAACAAGTTGGCGAGAATAATAAGTGTAAATAATTTCCTCGAAAATCTAATCTCCGATAATATTCCAAAATCTCAAAAACGACGAATAAAATATAATATTGAATTACGGAAATCACCTCAGAAAATAATTCGTCGAAAATCACATAAATCACATTTCCAAATAATAATAATATATAAGAGATAAATGTCGAAAGCTCAATATCAAAAACATAGTATCACAAATCCATTTCTCAAATCACAATCAAGATAAATCATAAATCCAAATTCGAGCATAATAAGTTTACATCCGAAATTCATATGGAAAAACCAATACCAAAATTATAATCCAAGACAAAATATTATGCTCGCTAAATAAAACGTTAATTAAATAAATCAATAATTTCAAAATAAATGCATGCATCATTATTTAAAATAAAAGCCCACTCACAGTATACGGCTAAACTTGCCGTTTATTCGAAGTTTCATCCGTGTGATTTCTCCTCACGTCCTGTATAAATATAACGCTCGTAAATAAATAATTACATGACGAAAATCTAAATTTACGATAATTAAATCGAATTCCTAACCGTCTCATTTTATCTTAACTCCCTCAATTCTCCTTGATATCCAGCCAAACTTCACCAAGAAGGTATATCCATCGATTTATAATTTCTAAAGCAAATCCGAAAGAAATCCGACGGTCGGATTCTCGTAAATCGACAATCAAAATTCTAAATCTTCGGAAATTCATAATAAATTCAAAACTTCACCAATTTTCATCAAACTTCATATATAAGCTCTACAACATTTGTAGGATTTAATAGGCTAAAAACATAAATTAAATCACTGTTCACGTACCGCACTGTTCTGCGCCGACACTATTCACACACCAACACTATTCACGCACCGCAGGTCAACCACCATATCTGGCTACCAAATTTTATCAGCAGCACCATCTCATCATTTCCAACAACTTTCTCAACTTTGACAAAGTCAGAAATTACCTTGAAGTAGCCGAATAATTAAGCACTCCAATGTACAGTGAAATTTTCCAATTATTCTTTCTTCCTCCACGCTTCGATCTGGGTTATGAAACTTGGCGAGCATGAAGAGTGGCTCAAGCTGCTTCTAATGGACCTGGTTTTGTGGTTTGGGGTGGCCGAAAATTGGCATTGACCACTTTGCTACAGTAAAAATATTGGCTTTGATCTCCGCATTTCCGGCCAAATCGCCATAAACAACTCCCACATACGTGTTAAGGAGGAAGAGACGAGTCTATCGATGCCCACAGCTCGCCATTTGGAGGCGGAGGAAGAGAGAGTTGTAGAAGAGAGAGAGAGAGAGAGAGTTGCAGAAGAGAGAACACGGGAAGGAGGAGAGAGAAGAAGAAAAAGAAATTTTACCAGCTTACAGTAAAATTCAAATATATACTATCTATCATAAACAGTAATTTTTGTATTTCGCTTATAGCTTTTGTATACGGACTCCGATTTTTACGAACCAAGTATGCATGTGCTCGGTTTAACGTTCTCTACGACTTTCATGAAGAAAGCTTTATCAAATTTTGACCCGAACAAAAAGTCATCTTTTAGGGCCCTCTAAACTGTCAAAACGGAGTCGAAAATTAAAATAACTCTCATTTACCATAAAAAAAAAAATCTGTAAGTCTATAAATTTAGGTTCGAGTCGTAACATTGTCTCCGCCGCTTTCTCCGAGCCTCCCAGCGGCTGGTCCTCCCTCCACAAGTTCACTGTTTTGCTTATCTTCAATGTGAACACACCCAATCACAATCACAAACCCAATATAACATCAACCGTCCTCAATATCACACACCCAGAATTTACCACCAAAAAAAAAAAAATCTAATCTTTTCCCAAGCTGTCGATGAACGCACGACCACTGCCACCATCAAGGCCGCTCGACCACTTCCGCCATCGCGACTTCAACGCCACCTCCGCCAGCAGCCGCCCATAACCCTCGACATCGTCGTTTAATCTTAAGAGCGACACTCCCCTCTGCCCCTGGTTCATAATTCGCTGTTGGGGAGCAACTGCAAGTGGGTAAACAACGACATCATTTTGGGGATGGTGATCCTTATCATCTTCGAAATCGACGGCTGCGTCGGCATCATCGTCGTCGATGTTGGTGTCTGGATCGGCTAGTCGTGGAGGAGTACCAGTAGGTACTATGGATATGGAGGCATGGTGGATACTGGATAGTGAAGAAATCAAGGATGAAGTTGGTAAGAGAGAGGAGACGGGGGTTGAGAGAAGGAGAGAGAGCGAGAGACTGATCCAGAAACCCGAAAACCAGAACTGTGTGAAGGGGGGAGATGGAGCTTTGTGCTTCATTTTTTTATTTTTTTGTTTTTAAATCAATTAGTAGTAAAAGACTATTCTGCCCTTGATAAATATATCATATAGGACCCACGTGCGTGCCAGGTCAGCTAACAAACGGCCCCGTTAGGAATTTTTGACGGAAGTATCACGTTGATGTCAAAATACGTGTTTGGGTATCATATTGATACTTTTGTGAGTTCGGGTATCAAATTGACCTTGGCAGCATAGTTTGAGGACGGTGACTGAATTTTTCTCTATTTTAGAATATGCGGAGGTCCTTAGCAAAGAATGACTGTATATATATATATATATATATATATATATATATATATATATATATATATGAATATCAAATTCATTGATACCCTGTCTAGTATAGATCATTGGTTTGACCCTTATTATTACTTCAAGATTTCTAAGTTTAAGAGCACAGTACCTTGGACTTTTTGTCCAAGATTTTAATGGATCTTCACTAAAATTGTCCTCTAAGACTTTATATACCCTGTGGTTTTCGCTGAGTACTTGAGACTTTATCACCTAATATCACATCTCCATTCATTTTCGGAAAGCTATAATTTTTGGTATTATGTAGTTACCACCATTTAACCATATTGCTGCTTTTTTAGCTTTATGCTTAATCTTTATATCTTTTCCTTTTATTCCTGAGACATTTATGAGGTGTTTCATTAATGTCCATTTTTCTAGTGGTAAAGCATTAGGTCTGCATGCACAGACTGTTACTTCTGTATCTATTAATGAACAAAGAATTTATGGTTTATAGTCTGGAAATTTAAATTCTCCTAAGACATATGTATATCACTTTTCTCTTGGCTAGGGGCAAAAAGAATATCTTCATTCCCGGTTGGAATGTAATATATTTCAAAAAAAATTATTATCACTTTATTTATTTTGATTTCTTTCTTTTTCTTTTTCATATCTTGTTCCCGGTATGATTGGGATTTGCACTTGTTTTAGTGCAATTTCTTCTTCTTCTTCTTCTTTATTTTTCCCTTTTTCCTTCTTTAGGTCACCATCACTGTTTATGACTATTGGAGGTTTACTTTCTTGTAAACCTAACTTTTGTGGAAATTCTAGTTTCCACTTTCGACTTTGAGCTCTTTTGTAAGACCCCGGAAATTCGTTATCAATTTCTAATGATTTTTGAGAATTAATAAAGTATTCGTTAGTACGATTTCGTGATTCAAGGATAGAGCAAAATTGTTTCGGACGGTTAATTATTCAAAATACACGTTTTAGGGGTTTGACTTTTTATATGTTTAGATTCTGTGAGAACTTACTTCACGAAAGTTGTAGAGCGCGTCGATACGAGTTTGTAGATATGCGGAACAGGAGAATCAGAATTCGTATGAAGAAGCTATCGCATTTGGAAAAAGTTTCCATTTTGGTTAACTATAAAAAACCTGGAAAAAAAATCAGAAAATCAGAAAGTTTCCAAAAACGGAAACTCTCTCTCTCTCTCTCCTCTCTCCCGAGCCGCATCACGCCCCCTTCCATTGGTCATATTTTTGAATGCTTCAAAACTCTATTTCATACATGATTTTTCTATCATTATTCATAAAACATACATTTCTAATATTATGGATCCTGATATATCTCGTATTTTCTCTATGCAGGAAGATGATGCATCTAACAAAATTGGAATTTGAACCTCTTAAAATTTCTGGCAATAACTATTTGAGCTAGGTTCTTGATGCCGAAATTCACCTTATGGCTAAACAACCTTGGAGATGCCATCAAAGTTGACAATAAGTCATCTGTGCAAGATCGTGCCAAGGACTGCTTGAGCTTTGGGAACCATTGGCTGATCAATAAACCATTGTTCAACCTAGAGCACGATATGAATGGACGCATTTGTGCCTTCAGGGTTCCAACTCTATCACTGATTTCAATTCTGCTAAGCATCGGTTTACCTCCCAGCTAAAATCATGTGGAGAACCTGTCAGTGAAGATAGCAAGCTCGAAAAGACTTTTTTGACTTTCCATGCCACAAACTTGGTTCTGCAAAAACAGTATCGAGTGCGAGGATTCAAAAAGTATGCAGACCTCATCTCATGTCTTTTAGTGCAAGAGCAAAATTTGAGCTCCTAGAAAAACCACCAGTCTCGCCCAACCGGGTCTCAACCCATACCTGAGGTGACTGCTATTTTCACTGGTGGTCTTGCTAATAGACTTGGCAACAAGCATGGCAATACTAGTGCTCATGTTAAGGGACGTGACCGTCAATGACCTAATGGTCAAGGCCGTGGAAGTATCAACCAACGGTTAGGTCCAAAGAACAATGCCAAAATCCACAAAGGCAAGGGTCAGATGAACAAAGCCCCCAAGAACAATGAAAGTTTTTGCACTAAATGTGGTTGCAATGGCCATTTTTGGAAAACTTGCCGCATTCCAGATCATTAGTGGCGCTTTACCAAGCCTCTATCAAAGCCAACAATGCTGAAATAAACTATATCGATCAGTCAGATCCTTGGGATTCATCTGAGCCATTGGATACCACTCCACTTAACGTCTCTGATTTTTTTTGTGGACAATGGACAACATATCGATGACATGATCAGCGGTGGTGTTCTTGGAACCGATTAATTTGAAGCCTATGTTTAGGCATTTTATCTATCTATCTATCTTTGTTTTGTTTAGTCATTTTTATTTGTCTTTTCCTTATCTAGTTTTTCATGGTTGTATTTTCTGATCTGAAATTTAATAAAGGACATTTTTTAAGCGTATATCTTTATTTTTAATTATGTAATTATCTAAAATTACGTTTTTCACTATGAATTATGCTGACCATGTAATACGTTTCATCATGAATTATTCTCATCAAGGTTAATTACATTAATTGTCTTTATTATATTTATTTGTAGCGATTATTTTGGCCCGACATATAATTGTCTTTATTATAATTCATTTGTTGAGATTATTTTGGCTAGACATAAGTTTTAGTCATATCAACTACATGAATACCGATATATTTTTTCTTAATTATGTCTACAATCATTGATTTATATCCACACCATATTATTTCGTTTTCTTTGAAAAAAAATAACCAAATTGTTTTCTATTGCTGGGATTTGAACCCAGGTTTTTTGGATGAGAGTCAAATATCCTAACCAACTAGACTACAACGAATTGATGGTTATTTTGTTATAACGTTATTTTAGTGCATGTATCATTTATTGTCTCAGCAAACTATTTATATTTTACTATTATGTTAATTAATTTTGCTACATGCATATTTTTGCTGTAAGTAATTTATTTTTATTTATTTTGTTTTATGAAGGCATTGACTATGATTCATGGATGCCGTCAGCTCCAAAACAATGGAGATCATATTTGTCTTGCTGACAGTGCTACAACGCACACGATTCTTCATGATCAGACATTTTCCTCCACTCTAGTCGTTACTAAAGCTAATGTGACCACAATATCTAGATCCACAGACTTGGTTGAAGGCTCCAGTAGAGCCCACATTAGACTATTAAATGGCACTATGTTGTCCATTCAAGAGGCTTTATCCTCTTCCAGATCCCAAAGGAATCTGCTCAGTTTTAAGGATATTCGTTTAAATGGGTACCATATTGAGGCCACAAATGATCAAAATGTGGAATATCTTTGCATTACTTCCAATAATGACAGCCAAAGGCGAATATGTAAAAATTGGTTGCCCTATCATCTGGATTGTATTACACAATCATTACCCCAATTGAGGCATACCATGTAATGAACCAACAATCCAAAGATCAACATGCATTTATGCTTTGGCATGACAGTTTGGGTCACCCTGGATCTACCATGATGTGGAAGATAATTAAAAATTCCAATGGTCATCCATTGTTGACTAAACATGTTGCTTTGCCAAGAAACCCTTACAAAGCTTGGTCGCAAGGAAAATTGGTCATCAGACCATCTTATACCAAAATTGATAGCGAATCCCCATCATTTTTGCAAAGAAATTAAGGGGACATTTGTGGACCTATTCAACCATCTTGTGGACCAATTTGATATTTCATGGTCTTGGTTGATGCATCTACGAGATGGTCTCATGTTTGCCTTCTATCCACTCGTAATATGGCATTCGCCAAACTCCTTGCTCAGATAATTAAATTACTAGCACAATTCCTGGACTACTCCATTAAGTCCATTCGATTAGATAATGCTGATGAATTACATCTCACATTTTTGATGATTACTACATGTCTATAGGAGTTGACATTAAACATCATGTTCCTCATGTTCATACTCAAAATGGTTTGGCGAAAGCTTTTATTAAGCGCCTTCAAATAATAGTGTAATGACTTGGATTTTAGTATTAATTTCTCGTATTTTTCTTGAAATTAATAAATGTCTCTGTTAGTACAAATTATGGGTTCGATGCTTAGTGCTTTTGGTTTATTGTGAATTAGATATATTTCGAACTATTATTCGCTCGAAATGTTTCGATTCAAGAGTTGACTTTTGTATATTTCGATTTTGTGAAAACTTCATTCACGAAAGTTATAGAGCACGTCGATACGAGTTTGTGGACATATGGAACGCAAAAATTAGAGTTTGTATGAAGGAGTTATGTCCTTTGAAAAAAGATTCCATTTTTGGTTAAATAGAAAAATTTGGGAAAATTTTTAGAAGAACCTAACTTTCCAAGATTAGAAAGCCAAACCCCTTTTCTCTCTTCCTGATCAGAAATCGCTGATTTCTGTTTTTCGGTGATATCTCCACCGTCTGGTCACCTCTTGATGAGATACCACTGGCACTGGAGTCGCCTCTTCCTCCTCTACCTCCTTGTGATAACATCTCACCCCCTCTCGGTGTATACGCGGCGGTGCATAGAGGACCCGATTTGAGTCAAGGCCGATATATCGAGTTTTCGGCCACCAAACTTCGAGATTCTTGGCTCTCTGAACTCACCTCAACCTCATGAGCATGCTCCAAAAAGGATCGTACCTGGAGTGATCGGTTTCACGCTCGTTAGAGCTCCGCCAGTTTATGAAAATTTTTCGGCCACCTTGGCTGGTTCTAGGTAATTTCTATCCCTTCCAGTCATTTCTAGCTTACATGCTAGTTAGGAAAGTTGTTCAACTCGAAACGAAGAGGAGCAACCTGGCCCCGACGCCATTGGTTGTGGTCGGTGGCGACTCTACCTCCAACTCTGGAGGCCTTTTTTGGTCACCTCCGGGGAGCTCAAGAGCAGTTTCTGCCCATTTTTATGTTCTACATGTTGATACGATCATGTCAATGTACAATGCATAATTTTTGGAGATCGCATGATTAATTATGAATATTAGCGTTTTAACATGTAGAACACGAGTGTCCGATTGACTTATAGTTTTAATATGTTGATCGTATAAGTATTCCGGAGACCACGAGTGGTCTTGGATGAAGTTTCGTCTCAATCGGGATTACTTTTAGAATTTTAGGGCAAATAGGAGTTCGAAATATAATCGTTTTCGATTCGTGGACTAAGTTATAATAGTATTGTACTTAAGTGATTGACTGGAGCATATTCGATCGCTTATCTGTTATAAGAGAAGATGCAGCAGGAGTTAGAGGTGAGTAAATCTCAAGTGGTTCGTTTACGAACCGTGTTACTTAATTTTTAGAATTAATTGATAATTGTGAAATCGTTTTTCATAAATGAAGATTTTTTTTTCAAATGATATGAACTTGATCGACTACGGTTTACAGGACTGCGGTTCATAGGTATAGTAAAATGAGTTTTCAAGTATAAAATTGATTTTCTCGACTTTGGTACCTGTGAGTTATAGTTGGTATTAGTGGTCATTCCTGCGTGAATGATTACGTATATATATATATATATATATATATATATATATTTAGGTGGAATATATATATCTGGTTGGTGTGGCATTATGATAAGTAGACTTTTGGTGATTTCAGTCATGTTATTGAATTGAACATTTACTTATACCGGAAATATAATTGATGATTTATATTGTTGAAAGAATGATTTGGAGTTGTGGTGTGACATTGTGAGTCGAGTGGGATTTCTTTAAATGTCTTATTCTAAGTCCGAAGGTTATAGTGGTAAATTGGGTTTTGTTCTGCGGGCCAAAGGGTCCAAAGTTCAACTGTTATAGTGTTAATCGAAGTGCAAGATATCGTAAGGTTGAACCTCAACCGAGTTGATAGGTTACAATTCAGTTAGAGCTCTAGTCTGTTGCAAGTGTACCGTCATGATGGTAACTGGGTTACTGCATCATGAGTGCGTAGTCAGTGTATGCGTACCATCACGGTGGTAACGATTTTACTATATCATGAGTATGTAGTTTTAAGAGAACCTTGCTGGTGTTCTTTCTTTGTTTATACGTGAGATTGGGATTCTATTAAAGTGGTGGTGTTAATATGATTTTTTTGATTTATCCTTGAATTAACGAACTATTATTCATGTGGGTTGTGTCAATTGATTTGAGTTTACTCATACGAGCTTCAAAAGCTTACCGGGTTGTTGTTTGCAATCCCGGTGCACTATTCCATGGTGTAGCGGTTGTTCCTGCATGTCAGGACCACCAGGGTGGAGATCGCGGCTTGTAGTTCAGCAGTGTTACATTCATGACCTATTTTTGTATCGTACTGCTATATGTAGTATGCTCCTAGCGAGCGCTACTTTTTTATTTCTTTCTTTCGAGCTTGTAAACAATTGTTGATATAACATTTGGCTAGAGTGATTGAGTCCTTCTTGTGAATATGAATTTGGATTATTGGATTAAATTGAAAAAATTTCTGTGCATTTTTTGGAAGTTGGTTAAGTTATCGCGTTTCAGATTCGATTATCTTTATGCGAAATTCGGGGTGTGACAAATTGCTTTTATTTTCTAGAATTCTTGTAAATAGCTTCTTTATTTATAGAGTATTTAGCTTTCTCTAAATTTTATAACTGTTCATTAGAAAAGCTTATTTCTTCTCCAATGACATCTTTTAATTTTATATTCTGAAGTTCTTCCTTAGAATTTTCTTCAACATGCTCTCTTAGCATAAAGACAAATTCTTCTTCACCTGAGCTATCACTTTCTGTTTCTAGCTTATAAAGAATGTCTTCATCATTAAAGATTTCTTCTAATAATATTTCTAGGTTATTTTCTTCAACCATTTTTACCATCTTTTTGTTTTTTTGTTTTCCTTTTTTAGGACATTCTGGAGCATAATGTCCTTCTTCATTACAAATGTGACATCTTTATTTTTTAAGCTTAGGGTTTTTTCCCATATGCTTTTTCTTTTTAATATGCTTTGTCCTTTTTGAAAATTTCTTCTTTTTAAATGGTTTCCATTTATATCTCCTCTTTTTAGAAGATCTTGGTTGAGGATTACAACCAATTTTCCAATTTTCTCCAAGTATTCTATCGCAACATTTTCTGCCTCTTGCATCGTTGCTAATTCGGCTTTTTACCTACTTTTTAGCTTGGACTTCTACACATTTATCAGTGATAAGTCTTAGAACAAAGTTTATTCTGAAACCTAAATTATCATTTTTATTTATCCTATTTAGGAAGTCTGGGTAGCTTCTTAATGCTAATTCATCCATGTGTTTTTGGAAGTTTATGAAAAAAATTTGTTAACCAATATATGCTTGATTCTAGTCTTACTTTAAAATAGTTTTTTTTTTTTTTTTTTTTACATTTGAGCATAATCTTCAAACTAACATATATCGCAAAGTTCTATCTTTGACATTATATAGTCATCGCAAAATTCTTTTATTATTTGTGTAAAGCCATGTAGTTGTGAAGACCCGAAATTTCAGTTAAATATTTCGTAATTCAATATTTCTCAAATTATATGAATTATGAGTTGTGAGTGTGATCCGAATGTCGATATTTGAGAAATTTAGTTTCGAATGATTTTAGTTTCGAAATTTAACGTTATTTAGGGTTATTAAAATTGACTTATTTTTACGTAAGGAATTTGAGTAAACTTCTTTCATGAAAGTCGTAGAGCTCGTCGATACGAGTTCGTGCATATGCGGAACGCAAGAATCGGAGTACGTATGAGAAAGTTATCACATTTGGAAAAGTTTCCATTTCGGGTATATATAGGCTACTATTTCCGCAAATATCCGAAAATAGCATAATATCCAAAAAAGGAAACCACGGGTTACTGTTCATCTTCTCTCTCTCTCTTCCTCCGTCGGCCCAAAACAGAGCAAATTTTCGCCGGCCTCTTTCTCACAGCTCCGGCCACCGTTTGAGGTGAAATGAAGCCCAAATCGACTCTACTCCTTCCTGTGAGTCGACTGATGGTCACGGTTTCCCCTCTTGTGGCGGCTACACGGCGGTGGAACTCAAAACTCAATCCGAGCCCTAAAACGAACCAGTGGCGATTTCTCCTAGCTCCGGCCACGAAAACTTGAGTTCTTTATCTCGTTGAACTCGTATTAAGGAGTAGAACACGCAGCAAAAAGTCCCAGACCAGAAGTGAAGCTTTTGACGTCGAACGGAGCAACTATCGGAAAATTTCGGTTTTCCAGCAAACCAGACTGTTTTTAGGTATTTTCGACCACTTCCACTCATTTTCTCACTTCGTGTTAGTTATGAAAGTTGCTCAAAATGATGAAACGAAGGGGATAAGCTCGGCCCCGACACCATTGGTGGTGGTCGGTGGCGGCTCTGCCCTAAACTCCGGCGGCCCTTTCCGGCTACCTCTGGGAGTATCATGAGCAGTTTCTACTCATTTTTAGATTCTACATGTCGATACGATCATTTTGATATATAGCATGTGCATTTTGGATATCGTATGAATTAGTTATGAATTTTACGATTTCGATTGATTTCGATCGCTCAATTTGTGATTTATGAAGTTTGGACCGTCCGATAGAATTCTAGTTTTGATATAATGATCGTAGGACTGTCCCGGTGACCTTGTGTGGTCACGGGTGAAGATCCGATCGTTGGATCTTCATACAAGTGTGTTTTTGAAATTATACGCTAAGTTAATTATCGTTTTGATTAGGTATTTGACGGATTTGTTAGCGGACAATTGTGAATAGTATTTTGGGCTGTAAGAAGACGCAGCGGGAGTTTAGAGGTGAGTAAATCTCACTTGGTTTATTTACGAACCGAATTTCCTTAATTGCTCAATTTATTGTTATGTGTGAGAAAATGGTTTTTAAGAAATGTGTTTTAAAGTATATTAAAAATGAATTTCTTGATTTTGTATCATGTAAACTATAGTTGGTATTAGTGATCATTCATGTGTGGATGGTTATGTATATATATATATTTACGTTATTATATATTGAATGGTGTGACATTGAGGTGTGGAATTGTGATAATATGTTGTTGATAATGTTGATAATATGATTTTAGTTATGTTGTTAATATTTGATAAATGTTGGTGATAAGCATGTTGATTTTGTGAGTTAAATAGAAGGTAGAGAAACGTAGGATTCCGAGGATCGAATGGTCCGAGGATCTTTGGTTAATGATAACCGGAGTGTATGTGTTCTGAGGACAGGGAGGTCCAAAGTTCGACCGTTAAATAATAACGGGGATATATTGTTCTGAGGACATGAAATGGTCCAAAGTTCGCGGGTTACTGAGTAACCTGGAGGTGCCGTTACTTGACCCTGGGCCAAGGTGTTAGAGGTAACGAGGCAGTTAGAGCTCTAACGTGGGTGCCAAAGTGGCGATAGTTGTGATTAGGTGCCAAAGTGGCGAGAGTTGTGATTTGGTGATTGTGGAAATGTGTTCCATGTTGTTTCATGTGTGTTGGATTGATGTTGCTTGTGGTTGTTGAGATTGTTGGATGTTTACTTGAGATAAATGAGTTGTGGTCTAATAAATCAACCGTTCATTCTTATTTACTCACACGAGCTTTCAGAAAGCTTACCGGGTTTTGTGTTGTTGCAATCCCGGTACACTATTCAAATGGTGTAGCGGATAATCCTACAGGTCAGGATAATCAGGGTGGTGAGCGAGCTGCGTAGGGCAGCAGGGTTGAGACCAGCACTTGGTCTATTTTGGTGTGTTTTGTAGACTCTTGTGAGCAGAACATTTTATTTATGTTAGTCTTGTAATAATTGACTCGAGAGATAGTTTGCTACGAGGTTTGTGTTATGGTTTTATGAGATATTGATTTTGAGAAAAAAAATTTAGGACGTGATTTGTTTAGTTGTATTCATGTTTCGGATTTGAATTTATTATTCGAAATTCGGGGCGTGACAGTTTGGTATCAGAGCGTAAGGTACATATTTAGTGATAAGTTAATACCTTCCGAGTGATGGCCGGTCTGCAGTGGATCCCCATCGGGTGCTCTTCGGTATTAACAATGTCATTGGGTATGTGGGAGTGTTGGGAGTTGTCTAGAACGTTAGGACGTAATACGAGTTGAATTAACCTCTTTGTGTTAGTAGCTTGGTTAATACGGACTTGTATTTACTTATGCTTTGATTTAAGTGTATACATGTATTAACCAGGTATGCTATGCTCCTTAGGTAATGGATATTGTGGGAGGCAGAGGTAGGGATCGAGGTAGACCCAGAGGTAGAGGTAGAGGCCGAGGTAGGGGTGAGATTCCACATGTGGGAGTACATGAGGAAGAGGTGGAGGCACCTTTTGTGGAGCAACCTGTTCCACCTGAGGTTGTGGTTAATGATCCCGCTAGTCTGTTAGTGTTGGCGAGGGACATTAATCGGTTGGGAGCAATTAAATTTACAGGAGGCACAGATTATATGGTGGCTGATCAATGGATCGAGGATTTACAGACCTATTTTGAGTTGATTGTCTGTGATGAGATCGAGAAGAGGAAGCTAGCCACTTTCATGCTCAAAGATGAGGCTAGGGTGTGGTGGAATTGCACTCAGAGGACTATTGATGTTTCTACCATGACTTGGGATGGATTTGTGAGGATCTTTAGGGAGAAATATTTCCCAGCATCGGTGAAGGAACAGCTGGAGAGGCAATTTCTCTCGCTTACTCAAGGGAAGATGAATGTGAGAGAATATGAGGCAGAATTCTCCAGGCTATATCGGTTTGTGAAACCATTAGATGCTGAAGACTTGGCTAAGAAGTTTCAGCGGGGGTTGAATGGCTCTATTAAGCGCGATGTGGCTATTATAGAGCTGAAGACAAAGGAGCAGATTTTAGCTAAAGCCCTGATCATTGAGCAGCAGAATCTGATCCACAAGGAGAAGCATACAGTTGAGAGAGATTCTCAGGGAAAAGGGAAGGCGGTTGCAGGGAGTAGTGGGTCCAGAGATTATAGAGGTGGGCTCTGGAAGAGACAACGGCCTTATTTTCATCATCAGGCTCCAGCCAGGATAGCAGCAACACCTGTCCCTATTCAGGCACCACCTATCAGGCAAGCAGCACCAGCAGCCCCTATGAGGTGTTATAGCTGTAATGAGTTGGGTCATCTTGCTAGGACTTGCCGTAAACTCAGGCCTAGAGCATGTTTTCGATGCAGACAGACTGGACATATTGCCAAGGACTGTACTCAACCTCAGATTGTAGGACAGGGTAACCAGCAGAGAACGTTACCTCCAGCACCAGCCAGAGTATTTGCCATCGGCCAGAGAGGCACCGGGGTGGAAGGTACCTTATCCGTTTATAACTATCTTGCTAGAGTACTGTTTGATACGGGTGCTTCCCACTTGTTCATATCTAGTTCTGTGGTAGATGTTTTGGGTTTGACTACTATACCGCTTACTAGACATTTATGTGTTACATCGCCTCTTTGCGTATCTCTTGAGCTTAGCATGTTTTGTGATGATTTCCCTATTGCAATTAGTGGTAGAGAGTTCACTGCATCTTTGATTGTGATTCCGGATCACACGTATGATGTGATTTTATGTTTGGATTGGTTGAGTCCGAACTATGCAGTGATTGATTGTTTTAGAATGATTGTGTCTTTTCATGCCCCTGGGCAACCAGTATTTCATTATCGATGCCTGAGATCTGAGGTTGCCATGAGGGCAGGGATCTTGGCACACATAGAATCAGTGCATAACACTTCAGAAATTGCAGGGATTCCGGTAGTGGCAGAGTATGCTGATGTGTTCCAGGAGATACCAGGATTTCCTCCGAAAAGGGTAATGGATTTCTCCATTGATGTGATACCAGGTACTGCACCGATGTCGAGAGCACCTTATCGGATGGCTCCAGCTAAACTTCAGGAGTTGAAGGTTCAAATTGAAGGATTACTTGCACAAGGGTTCATACAAGCTAGTGTATCTCCTTGGGGCGCACCAGTATTATTCGTGAAGAAGAAGGATAATTCACTTCGGTTATGTGTGGATTATCGACAGCTGAACAAGGTGACCATCAAGAATAGGTACCCCTTGCCTAGGATTGATGACTTGTTCGATCAGCTTAGGGAGGCTACGGTGTTCTCCAAAATTGATTTGAGATCTGGATATCACCAGTTGAGGGTGAAGGATGAAGATATTTCTAAGACGGCATTTAGGACCAGGTATGGACATTATGAATTTCTTGTCATGCCTTTTGGTCTAACTAATGCACCTGCAGCATTCATGGACTTGATGAACTGCACATTCAGTCTTTACTTAGATAAGTGTGTGGTGGTGTTCGTTGATGACATCTTGATATATTCAAAGTCGTCTGACGAGCATGTGAAGCATTTGAGGATTGTGCTGCAAATTTTGAGAAGAGAAAAGTTATATGCAAAGTTTGAGAAGTGCGAGTTTTGGCAAAAGGAGATCAAGTTCCTTGGTCATGTAGTTTCGAAGGATGGAGTTTCTGTGGATCCTTTGAAGGTTGAAGCAGTGATGGGTTGGAGTCGCCCCACTACAATTACAGAGATCCGTAGTTTCCTTGGTTTGGCAGGGTACTATAGGCGATTCATTGAGGGGTTTTCTAGTATTGCTTCGGCTTTGACTAAGTTAACAAGGAAGGATACTCAGTTTGTGTGGACAGATGAATGTGAGAAGGTCTTTAGTGAGCTGAAGACTAAATTGACTACAGCTCCAGTGTTGACTGTCCCATCTAGTGGCGGTGGGTTAGTTATCTACAGTGATGCATCTCATCAGGGTTTGGGTTGTGTGTTGATGCAGAATGGGGGTGTAGTAGCATATGGTTCTAGACAGTTGAAGGTACATGAGCAGAACTACCCCACTCATGATCTAGAGCTAGCTGCAGTGGTGTTTGCCTTAAAGATTTGGAGGCATTATCTTTATGGTGAGAAGTTCGAACTCTTTTCTGATCATAAGAGTTTGAAGTATCTATTCTCCCAGAAGGAGTTGAACATGAGGCAGAGAAGATGGATGGAGCTCATCAAGGATTATGATTTCACCTTGGAGTATCATCCCGGAAAGGCCAATGTAGTGGCGGATGCTTTGAGCAGGAAACCCCGAGGGATCATAACGTCACTTATGGTTCAGGAGTAGCGTATGTTAGAGACTGTATCTGAGTTTGACCTTATACCCACAAGAGAAGGACAGGGAATCTTTCTCGGTAGTATCACTTTACAGCCGACCTTGATTTCCAGGATCATTCAGAGTCAGACACATGATGAGTTCGCTCAAATGGTGATTTCGGAGATTATCCTTGATGCCAACGAGGAAGGTCCATCAGAGTGGACAGTTGGAACTGATGATGGATTGAGATTTCGATTGAAATTGTATGACCCGGGCGGTGATAACCTCAAGGAGGAGGTACTGCGGGAAGCACATCGATCTCGATATACGGTATGAAGAGGGATGAAGAGGGAAGGCAGAGCATCAGAGGCCTGCGGGAATGTTGAAACCTTTGCTGATTCCAGTATGGAAATGGGAAGAGATCTCCATGGACTTTGTGACTGGATTGCCTAGGTCCAGACAAAGTTATGATTCTATTTGGGTGATTGTTGATCGATTGACAAAGTCAGCACACTTTCTTCCTGTGGCAAAGACTTACTCAGGTGATGCTTTGTGTAAGTTGTATCTTAATGAGATTGTGAGGCTTCATGGCGTGCCTGTATCGATCGTCTCTGATCGGGATGCTCGTTTCACTTCAGAATTTTGGCGTAGATTCCATAAGGCTTTCGGCACATCTTTGGCTATAAGCATTGCATTTCATCCACAGACTAATGGGCAGACAGAGAGGGTGAACCAGGTGATGGAGGATATGCTTAGGGCATGTGTTTTGGACTTCAAGGGAAGTTGGGCGGATCATCTGTCATTGGTAGAGTTTGCCTACAACAACAGCTATCACTCTAGTATTGGCATGGCCCCATATGAGGCACTTTATGGTAGGCCATGTAGGACTCCTGTATGTTGGGCGGATGTTGGAGAGAAACAGCTCGTGGGTCCTGCGCTTGTTCGGGAGACTACAGAGAAGGTTACTACCATCTGAGACAGGATCCGTACTGCACAGAGTAGACAGAAGAGTTATGCCGACCTTAGAAGGAGACCGTTGGACTTTGAGGTGGGTGATTACGTATTCTTGAAAGTCTCACCTATGAAAGGTGTGGTGAGATTTGGCAGGAAGGGGAAATTGGCACCGAGATACGTTGGACCCTTTGAGATTTTGGAAAGGGTCGGAGAATTGGCATATCGGCTTGCTTTACCTATTAGCATGGCCGGTGTACACAATGTTTTCCATGTGTCCATGCTTAGGAGGTACATTCGAGATGAGTCTCATGTGATTGATCACGGTACGATCGAGGTGAGTCCGGATGTGACCTTCGTTGTTGAACCTGTTCGTATCTTGGATAGGTCCATAAAGAGGCTTCGTAGGAAGGAAGTTGAGTTGGTTAAAGTGTTGTGGAGTCATCATGATGAGGGTGATGCGTCATGGGAGCTAGAGTCTGACATAAGGGCTAAGTACCCACTACTGTTTGTTGATGAGTTTGCTTGAATTTCGGGACGAAATTCCTTTAAGGAGGGTAGACTGTGAAGACCCAAAATTTCAGTTAAATATTTCGTAATTCAATATTTCTCAAATTATATGAATTATGAGTTGTGAGTGTGATCCGAATGTCGATATTTGAGAAATTTAGTTTCGAATGATTTTAGTTTCGAAATTTAACGTTATTTAGGGTTATTAAAATTGACTTATTTTTACGTAAGGAATTTGAGGAAACTTCCTTCATGAAAGTCGTAGAGCTCGTCGATACGAGTTCGTGCATATGCGGAACGCAAGAATCGGAGTTCGTATGAGAAAGTTATCGCATTTGGAAAAGTTTCCATTTCGGGTATATATAGGCTACTATTTCCGCAAATATCTGAAAATAGCATAATATCCAAAAAAAGAAACCACGGGTTACTGTTCATCTTCTCTCTCTCTCTTCCTCCGTCGGCCCAAAACAGAGCAAATTTTCGCCGGCCTCTTTCTCACAGCTCCGGCCACCGTTTGAGGTGAAACGAAGCCCAGGTCGACTCTACTCCTTCCTGTGAGTCGACTGGTGGTCACCGTTTCCCCTCTTGTGGCGGCTACACGGCGGTGGAACTCAAAAAGTCCCAGACCAGAAGTGAAGCTTTTGACGTCGAACGGAGCAACTATCGGAAAATTTCGGTTTTCCGGCAAACCGGACTGTTTTTAGGTATTTTCGACCACTTCCACTCATTTTCTCACTTCGTGTTAGTTATGAAAGTTGCTCAAAATGATGAAACGAAGGGGATAAGCTCGGCCCCGACACCATTGGTGGTGGTCGGCGGCGGCTCTGCCCTAAACTCCGGCGGCCCTTTCCGGCCACCTCCAGGAGTATCATGAGCAGTTTCTGCTCATTTTTAGATTCTACATGTCGATACGATCATTTTGATATATAGCATGCTAATTTTGGATATCGTATGGATTAGTTATGAATTTTACGATTTCGATTGATTTCGATCGCTCAATTTGTGATTTATGAAGTTTGGACCGTCTGATAGAATTCTAGTTTTGATATAATGATCGTAGGACTGTCCCGGTGACCTTGTGTGGTCACGGGTGAAGATCCGACCGTTGGATCTTCATATAAGTGTGTTTTTGAAATTATACGCTAAGTTAATTATCGTTTTGATTAGGTATTTGACGGATTTGTTAGCGGACGATTGTGAATCGTATTTTGGGCTGTAAGAAGACGCAGCGGGAGTTTAGAGGTGAGTAAATCTCACTTGGTTCATTTACGAACCGAATTTCCTTAATTGCTCAATTTATTGTTATGTGTGAGAAAATGGTTTTTAAGAAATGTGTTTTAAAGTATATTAAAAATGAATTTCTTGATTTTGTATCATGTGAACTATAGTTGGTATTAGTGATCATTCCTGTGTGGATGGTTACGTATATATATATATATTTACGTGATTATATATTGAATGGTGTGACATTGAGGTGTGGAATTGTGATAATATGTTGTTGATAATGTTGATAATATGATTTTAGTTATGTTGTTAATATTTTATAAATGTTGGTGATAAGCATGTTGATTTTGTGAGTTGAATAGAAGGTAGAGAAACGTAGGATTCCGAGGATCGAATGGTCCGAGGATCTTTGGTTAATGATAACCGGAGTGTATGTGTTCTGAGGACAGGGAGGTCCAAAGTTCGACCGTTAAATAATAACGGGGATATATTGTTCTGAGGACATGAAATGGTCCAAAGTTCACGGGTTACTGAGTAACCTGGAGGTGCCGTTACTTGACCCTGGGCCAAGGTGTCAGAGGTAACGAGGCAGTTAGAGCTCTAACGTGGGTGCCAAAGTGGCGATAGTTGTGATTAGGTGCCAAAGTGGCGAGAGTTGTGATTTGGTGATTGTGGAAATGTGTTCCATGTTGTTTCATGTGTGTTGGATTGATGTTGCTTGTGGTTGTTGAGATTGTTGGATGTTTACTTGAGATAAATGAGTTGTGGTCTAATAAATCAACCGTTCATTTTTATTTACTCACACGAGCTTTCAGAAAGCTTACCGGGTTTTGTGTTGTTGCAATCCCGGTACACTATTCAAATGGTGTAGCGGATAATCCTGCAGGTCAGGATAATCAGGGTGGTGAGCGAGCTGCGTAGGGCAGCAGGGTTGAGACCAGCACTTGGTCTATTTTGGTGTGTTTTGTAGACTCTTGTGAGCAGAACATTTTATTTATGTTAGTATTATAATAATTGACTCGAGAGATAGTTTGCTACGAGGTTTGTGTTATGGTTTTATAAGATATTGATTTTGAGAAAAAAATTTAGGACGTGATTTGTTTAGTTGTATTCATGTTTCGGATTTGAATTTATTATTCGAAATTCGGGGCGTGACAGTAGTATTGAGTCAAAATCTTTAAAGTTGGTTAGGAAATTTAGTTTTTGTAACTCTCCTACTGGTGATCCTTCCCATTGCATGTTTTAACCATTGTAAAGTGTCTCATTGTAATGTTGCAGCTATGTAATCTAAGAATCTTTCTTTTATCCATATGTTTTTATAATTAGTTGTTAGAATGGACATGGATTGTGCAATCCTCTATTGTTCTTTCTTGATCTTTAAAAGGTATATGAGTTAGATCAAGATATGTCCTATTTTGGCACATTGTTTGTTTATTCATATCATCTCTCCAATTATAAGTCGGACTTGGTTGATCCATAGGTCCATTTTTTATTTCAAAAGATGAAGCATAATTTGTTATTTTAATAAAATCATCGTATGTGTCATCTTGAGTGTTTTTCAAATATTCTTCAAAAGCTTCTTGGTTAGTGAGCTCATGAAAAGATTTTTTTAGCTTTTCTTTTCTTTTGAGATTCATAAGTGTTTTGTCATACCCCGATTTTCAAGCACAAATAATAAACAAAAATAATTACACAGGGTGTGAATGGTTCATTGATAGGAGCATTTTAATACGACGTTTTAACTGCTTTTCCCTACATTTTCTGCGCCATTTCCTTGAAAAATCCCTGTTTGGGAAAGTTTCCATTCTTCGATTGGGGAAGTTCCTATTTGTAGAAAGTTTCCATTTTGTAGTTTCTATTTTTCATTTTTGGAAAGTTTCCCATTTCAGTTTAGGAAAGTTGCCATTTTTCATTTTAGGACAGTTTCTATTTTTCTTTAACGGTTTCTACTTTCAGGACCTCGGAGCTAAAAAGTGGAAATGAACTCACAAATGGAAAGAGGAGCTCACGAACGTTAAGGGGAGCAAATATGAGACACAAAGGGCCACACAATTGAGCAGAAATGAAGAAATAAGCTTTCCTGATCCAACCAGGAAACCCTGCGAAATGGAGGAGAGCTTACCAAGCAAGTTTCCAACGCAACCATGAAAAGGAAATGGAAAAATGAAGTGTTATGGCGTTAAAGGAAGAAAAAGCTTGAAGTTGAAGCAACAAGGCCCAAGAACTCAAAGATTGAAGTGGATTTTCGGCAAAAATGGATCAAGGCCCACATAGGCCCATGGAATTAGGGTTTGTGACGCAATGAAGAAACCCTAGAGATGTTTGCCGTCCAAAGCCAAGAGATAAACAAGGGAGATGGCGTGAAAATCAGAAATTAAAAGAGGATTTCGGTTGGAGATTTTCTAGAGAGATTTTTATGGAATGAAAATCTTCTTGGAGAGTTATGTTGTGTAATTGCCGTGCAAAGGAGAGAAATAAAGGTGTAATCAACGTGAAAATCAAGAAAACCTAGGGTGATTGACGCCAAGAAAGATTCAAGGGAGAAATAAAAGGAAAGAGAAAAAGGTGGAGACCAAGAAAAGCTCAAAACAAGTCTAGATACATTCCTAAATCCCTAAAGGTAATTTGGCCGAAATAAAAGAGAAAATCAGAAATATTATCTAGGGAATTTCGGCAAGATTATTTAGGGAGGTATTTTAGAGAATTTTGTGATTGGTTGGACCACCTGATAGGGCTTATGTGGCAAGCTAGCATTGGAGGAAATCATGTGGAATTAACACATTAATTCCGTCGAAAATAAAGAGAAGTGCACGGCTTGGAGAGCAAGGAGGCCGTCCCCTATATATACTCTCTCATTCTCAACGTCAAGCGCTCTCCTTTGCGTTTACACTTTGAAAAAAAAAATCAGAAAATATCCTAGCATAGCCGTGAGCATCTCCTCTCCTCTCTCCATCCTCTAGAGCAAGCCACGAAGTTCAAGCAAGGCCAAGGAAGAGAAGAAGGAGCCGTGAACCTTTCCTCCACCATCCACCTTTGAAGCTTGCTTTCGAGATTCAAGGATTCCATCATTGTTCATCCATCTTCATCCTTCATCCACAGTGTAATTCAAACTCTACCTTGTAACCTTTGCTTTGTAATTCGTTGGTTTTGTTCTAGTTGACACATATGTTTGAACAAAGTTCTTATTTCTGGAAATTTTATGATTAATTGAGAAATTTCGATTCTTATATTGTGATTCTTAGTTGCTTTTGTGTGATTGTTTGATTAAAATTGCTTGATAGATAACTTTCGTATTTTAATCTTAATTGGTTCGAAACTTTTAGGGTTTTTATATGAATGGTGCTAGTATTTAAGAACATGAATCAACTTTTTGGTTTTATGTTCTTAAATCGAAAAGTAGTAAAGGTTTTGTGCAAAAATCGGTTTTAATCAAAAAGGATTGCAATTAGGTGGACTTTTTCATACTAAGTTGCACACTTGAGTTGATAGCCTTTCTATGTGTTTCATGCGCTAAACATGTTGTGATTGTCTAGCTTTCTAGAGCTTGAATGCATGTTTGATAGGATTAGTCTTTGTGCTTTCACCTAGATTAATTAGCATTGAAAAGTAAAATATGGGAAATTGTTTGCTTTTAACGTTTCACATGATCAACTGTTTTCGCATGACTTAGATGAACAATATTAGAACTTGAATCGATTTTAATCATAGTTTTGGTTTTAATCTTTGTTCTCTCATTCCGTGCGTTTGTTTTTGTTTTTATGTTTTCTTTATTTTTTTTTTTTTTTAGTTTTCGAAAATCAAAACTAAAACCCCCCTTTATTTCGTGAATAATGTATATACTTGTGAATATCTTTGTAAATATTATACTTTGTTTTAATTTTAATTGTTTAATTGTCCTACATTGACAGGTGTACCCTCAATCCCCGGAATAGAACGATCCCTATTTGCTTATACTACTAATGATTATTTCAGGGTTAAATTATATGCTTGCTTTGAGCGTATCAATTTTTGGAGCCGTTGCCGGGGATTAAAAAATCATTTGTCACTTTGTGAATATTTGTTTTGTATATTGTGATCGAAAAAAAAAAAAAAAAAAAAATTTAATTGTTAATTGTTTTGTAATTGTCGAATTTTTTTTAGTTTAATTACTTAGGTTGTTATTTATATTATTGAACACAAGTTTAATTGTGGGTTGTAAATTAAAGAAGGAATAGGTGAAGTCGTGTTTATTAATATTGGCATAAACCCCTTATTGGTACCTAGTTCAGGTCCCTTAAGGTTGAGGGCGGCCCTTATTAACATTCATTGAACTGTCTTCACACTTAGGACCTTTTGCATCTTAGTAAGTATAGCCTATGTGGAATGGTGTCTAGGAAGGGGACAACGTTCATGATGGGTTCTGGATCCAGAAGTGCTTACAAATGTGGGAGTAGCTCATGCCAAAATGGATCCTACCTCTTGTGTTCGCCCTCCCCTACCTGGCCATTTCAGTAAGGTTGCCCAAAAGATGTAGGAGGGACTTTGTGTCTAGGCGATTATACTTGGGCCGCACGTCCACTTGATTTACCGCTCGGAATTAAATTTGATATCAATATTATTTATGACAAAAGAAAATGTAAAAATTTGTTGTGACACTTAAGGTATATTGGATTAAACATAATCTTGGAAAAGGGTAGCTGTTACAGTCCCATTACACACCAAGATTCCCTGTTCCCGTACCTAAGTGTTGAAAATAATAGTAAAAAAAAAAAAAAAAAAAAAGAGTTGACGTTTTGTACATGTGTGTTGTGTAAAAATTTTGTACATAATTTGTCTAATTGCACTTGTAAAGAAAAGAAAAGAAAAGTAGTAAATTGTGATTATGAAATTTGTTAAATACTTAATTGTTGTAAGTGTGTAAAATCGTATGAGTAGACAAGGGCCCTTTTGTTAATATTGGTCTTAACCCTTCATTAGTACATTTCTAAGGTCTTATGAGGTTGAGGGCGGCCTTTATTAGCATTTGGAGGACAATCTAACACATGAGTTATTTCCAAGCTGAGTAAGGGGTATATGGATGGTGTCTTAGGTTGAGACCCTGGGTGATGGGTTCAAATTGGATCTCAGAGACACTATAGACTGTGCCTAAACCACAATGTGGGAGTAGCCAATAGGGGCCTAAACCTCAATGAGGGAGTAGCCTCCGTAGTGTCACCAAAATGAGTCCTCCCTCTCACTTACCTCTTAATCTGGCCATCTAGCCTTCTGAAACAAAGGAAACAGACTTATGTCTAAGTGACTATCCCTAGGTCGTATCTCACCAATAGTAGTGGTTTCTATTGGGCTCGACTTACAACTTGGAATCAATTGAGATATTAACGATGTTTATAATTATAAAAAAAAAAAAAACAAAAAGAAAATACTTGTATATAATTTTCACGTGTTTTGTTTCGTTTTTTTTTACTTTTCTTTTGTGTACAAATTTGTTACGTTTCTCTTTTGTTGTGTATTGTGAATAGTGACGTTTTCTTAACTTGTATCTCTTGTGTTTTGTAATTTACTAACTTGCGTTAAGTTTAATGTTGTTCAGGATCTCCATGAATGTCCGAGCCTTCTAAAATACATAGTAAACAAGAGATTGAAGAAAGGCTTGCTCGTTTGAAGAATCCTCCACAACCTGAACCAAGAAGATCTTCTTCACCTTTGAGATTCCAACCATATACATTCAACGCTCAAGGGAAAAGGATCTTTGACCCTTCGGAAGATTCTACCTCACCTACACCATCTCCATCACCACCTTCACGTTCACCCTCACCTGTAATTTCGTCCAACTCTACCCCACCTTCACCACCACTACCTGAAGAAGACCAAGAAGAAGCAAGAATGCCATCCATTAGGGAACTCTCCACAGCAACAGTCGAAGGAGGACCTCCTACGAGCATTATATACCCTGCCCATCCTGCAGGAAGACAGGCAGAATTCGAGCTTAAGAGTGGATTGTTGCACAAGCTCCCTATGTTCCATGGCCTTAATATGGAGGATGCTAACAAGCATATCAGGGAATTCCAGTCTGTGTGTACAAACATGCAACCACAAGGAGCAGATGAAAACATTCTCAAGATGAAGGCATTTCCGTTCTCCTTAGCTGACAGAGCCAAGGATTGGCTTTATGAGCTTCCAACTGGACGTATCACTTCATGGGAAACTATGATGCAGGCCTTCTTGGAAAAATATTTCCCAGCTTCGAAGGTCATAACACTCAGAAAGAAGCTCAGTGGAATTGAGCAAGCTCAAGATGAGTCTTATTCTGCTTACTATGAGAGGTTCAACTCCTTACTTGCACAATGTCCTCAACATCAGATGAAGGATGAGACCCTACTTACCTGCTTTTACGAAGGACTCCTACCTTTAGAGAGACAAATGCTTGATGCTACAGCTGGAGGAGCTTTTGTGGATAAGTCACCTGCTGCTGGAAAGGAACTTATAGCAAACCGTGCCCTGAACAGTCAACAATATGAGGGTGTAGGACACTCTACTCGTAGGGTACATGAAGTGAGCAGGAACACTGCCATTGAAGATCAACTGAATAAGCTCACCCTCCTTATGAACCAAGTTATAAGTTCTAAGGGGCCAGGTCCTACAATAGCTTGTGGGGTATGCTCTATGCAAGGGCATGTCACCGATCAATGCCCTTAACTCAATGACAATGGAGGATGGGAATCTGCAAATGCTATTGGAGGGTATCAAGGAGCATATCAGGGAGGACCTCAACGTCCTAGGCATGACCCTTATTCAAATACTTACAATCCAGGATGGAGGGACCATCCCAACTTCAAGTGGACCAACAATGAGAACGCTCAGAACCCTCTTGGTGGGAACTTCCAACGTCCTCAAGGGCCTTCATTTCAAGGACCTTCCTTTCAAAGGCCTTACATGCCTCCTCAACAGAACTCAGGGAGTTCAATGTCCCATTATGATAAAACGTTGGAAGCCTTAACTAGTTCTACTCAAGCATTGACAAACTCTACATAGGCTTTGATTCAAGGACAACAGGCCCATACTAAGGATATTGCAGATCTTAAGAGGCAAATGGGCCAAGTTGTGGACTTCATGGGCAAGATTCACGAGTCTGGGAAGCTCCCTAGTAACACAATACCTAACCCTAAGGGTAACGTGGAGAATGCTTCAGTTGTTACTACAAGGAGTGGACGAACATTTGTGGACCCACCTAAACGAACCAAAGAGACCCAAGCAAGCTTTGAGGAAGAACAAGAGCCCACCAAATTGGGAATTGAGAATGACCCTGCAACATCCAGGGTAGAGGATAGAACGTCATCACCTCCTAAGGCAATTCCGGAAGATAAAGGTAAAACTTCTAACTTATCCAATTCGGTTATTGCTAACCCTTCTTCTCCTTGCATGCCCTTCCCATCTAAGAAGGACGAAAGTGATCAAGCGATCTTGGACACTTTCAAGAAGGTGCAAGTGAACTTACCCCTCCTTGAGGCCATCAAGCAAGTGCCCAAATATGCCAAGTTTTTGAAAGAGCTTTGCACCACAAGGAGGAAAAATCGAGAGAAGGAGGTGGTAAAGGTAAGTGAGAACGTTTCTGCCCTCATTCAGAGGAAGCTGCCCCCAAAATGTAAGGATCCTGGAAGTTTCACCATTCCTTGCACTATTGGTAACTCGAACTTTAAGAATGCCATGCTAGACCTAGGAGCATCTGTTAATGTTATGCCCTACTCTATTTATGAAACCCTAGGTCTAGGGGCACTTAAATCTGACAATGTTATCATTCAGTTAGCTGACAGGTCCAATGCATACCCTAGAGGTTTGTTGGAAGATGTACTTGTGCAGGTTAACCATCTTATTTTTCCAGCTGATTTCTATGTGTTGGAAATGGAGGACTCCCCTGTGAATTCAACTCCATTGCTTTTGGGACGTCCTTTCTTAATGACAGCTAGGACAAAGATAGATGTGTATGCTGGCTCTCTCACCATGGAATTCGATGGTGACATTATTGGCTTCAACATTTTTGAAGCCATGAGGTATCCCCTAGATGTTCATGACTGTTTTTCTGTTGATATCTTGGATGAACTTGCGCAGAAAATGTTTGATATTATGCATGAGGATACCCTAGTCACTACACTTGAGCAAGGAGTAGGCTACACCAAAGATGGCGTCACAGTCCAAGAGAATGTGCTCAAGGAAACCTGTGAGGACAAAATCATTGCAAATGTGTCCTTCCTTGAGGCATCACCCTTCATAGGTAAGTCAACTCCACCCTTGTCCATTCAGTTATCTTCTAACAAGACTCTACCTTCAGTGGTGCAGGCACCAGAACTTGAACTTAAACTTTTACCAGACCACTTGAAGTATGTCTACTTAGGGGACAAGGAGACCTTACCAGTAATTGTCTCTTCTGCACTTACTATTTCACAAGAAGAGAGGTTGGTGGAAATGCTGAAGCAACACAAGACCGCCATAGGATGGACATTGGCGGACATCAAGGGAATCAGCCCTACAACTTGTGTCCATAGGATACTTCTTGAGGAGGGGTCCAAACCTACTAGAGAGGCTCAACGTCGTCTCAACCCTCCCATGATGGAAGTTGTGAAGAAGGAGGTTATCAAACTCCTAGATTGTGGGGTGATCTACCCCATTTCAGACTCCAAATGGGTGTCCCCAGTTCAAGTTGTGCCCAAGAAATCTGGGGTAACTGTGGTGTAGAATGCTGAGAACGAACTGGTGCCCCAAAGGACAGTCACTGGCCACAAAGTTTGCACTGACTATAGGAAGCTCAACGCAACAACAAGGAAAGATCACTTTCCTCTTCCATTCATTGATCAGATGCTTGAGCGCCTAGCTGGACATGACTACTACTGCTTCCTAGATGGATACTCAGGCTACAATCAGATTTCCATAGCCAATGAAGACCAAGAGAAGACAACGTTCACCTGCCCTTTTGGGACATTTGCCTATCGTCGCATGCCTTTTGGACTTTGCAACGCCCCAGGTACCTTTCAGAGGTGTATGGTAAGTATTTTTTCAGATTATATTGAGAAAATCATAGAGGTATTCATGAATGATTTTTCTGTTTTTGGAAAAAGTTTTGATGATTGTCTTAATAATCTTGAAATAATCTTGGAGCGTTGTGTGGAAACTAACCTTGTGCTAAATTGGGAAAAGTGTCATTTTATGGTTAGACAAGGTATAGTTCTAGGGCATATTGTCTCTTCTAGGGGCATAGAGGTAGATAAAGCTAAGGTAGACCTTGTGCGTTACTTACCCTCTCCCACTTCTGTGAGAGAGATTCGATCTTTTCTTGGCCATGCAGGGTTTTACAGGAGGTTTATCAAGGACTTCTCCAAGATTTCAAGACCTCTATGCCAACTACTCCAAAAGGATGTGGCGTTTGTTTTTGACAAGGAGTGTCAAGATGCCTTTGACAAGCTAAAGGAGTTGTTGACGTCTGCCCCAATCATGCCATCTCCAGATTGGTCCTTGCCCTTTGAGCTGATGTGTGATGCCTCTGACTATGCAGTTGGAGCTGTTTTGGGGCAAAGGAAGGACAAGAGACCCTATGCCATCTACTACGCTTCAAGGACTCTCAATGATGCACAAATGAACTATTCCACCACTGAGAAAGAGCTTCTTGCAGTTGTCTTTGCCCTTGAAAAATTTCGTTCCTACTTACTTGGTACAAAAGTTATTATTTATACTGACCATGCAGCTTTGAAGTACTTGATGACCAAGAAGGAAGCAAAACCAAGGCTTATTAGATGGGTCCTACTCTTACAAGAGTTCAACCTGGAGATCAAGGACAAGAAGGGTAGTGAGAATGTGGTAGCTGACCACTTGAGTCGTTTGGTGCAGGCAGAAGACCCTCTCCCTCTGGTGGAGACGTTTCCAGATGAGCAACTCTTTGGACTCCAGGTAAGTGAACCATGGTATGCAGATATTGTGAACTACATTGTTTCTAGAAAGATTCCTGATACCATGTCACGTGCTCATAGAGATAGGCTTAAGAAAACTGTTAAGCAATATGTTTGGGATGAACCTTATCTGTGGAAACATTGTTCTGATCAATTGATTAGGAGATGCGTACCTGAACATGAACAAAATGCCATACTTTCTTTTTGCCATTCTAAAGCATGTGGGGGTCACTTTGGGTCTAAGAAAACTGCGTTTAAGGTGCTTGAGTCTGGGTTCTTTTGGCCAACGTTATTTAAGGATGCATATGCACATTGTTTAACTTGTGATAGGTGCCAGAGAACCGGAAATCTGAGTTCTAGAGATCAAATGCCATTGTCCAATATAATAACTGTTGAAATATTTGATGTCTGGGCTATAGATTTCATGGGACCATTCCCTTCATCTTATGGGTTTCTCTATATCTTGCTTGCAGTGGACTATGTTTCCAAATGGGTGGAAGCAAAGGCCACTAGAACTAATGACTCTAAGGTTGTTGCAGATTTTATCAAGTCTAACATCTTTAGCAGGTTTGGAATGCCTAGAGTCCTTATTAGTGATGGTGGATCTCACTTCTGCAATCGGACGATTGAGGCCTTGTTGAGAAAGTATGATGTTACACATAAGGTTTCCACACCTTATCACCCCCAAACTAGTGGCCAGGCTGAAGTTTCCAATCGTCAAATCAAGGGGATATTGGAGAAGACTGTGAACCCTAACAGGAAGGATTGGTCCCTACGCTTGGAGGATGCTTTGTGGGCCTACAGGACTGCATACAAGACCCCCATTGGGATGTCCCCATATCGGATTGTGTATGGCAAACCTTGCCATTTACCTGTGGAGTTAGAGCACAAAGCCTGGTGGGCTGTGAAGCAGTTCAACATGGACCTTGATGAAGCTGGGCTTCATAGGAAGTTGCAATTGCAAGAGTTGGAAGAGATTAGGAATGATGCTTTCGAAAGTGCAAAGATTTACAAAGAAAAGACAAAGGCCTTCCATGATAAGATGATTCGTGGAAAGACTTTTGTGGTGGGCCAGAAAGTTCTTCTTTTCCATTCTCGTCTCAAACTCTTCCCAGGTAAGCTTCGTTCTCGTTGGATTGGGCCTTTCATTATTACTAATGTATTCTCCCATGGAGCTGTGCAAATAAAGAGTGAGCAGACTGGCAATGAGTTCAAAGTGAACGGCCACCGCTTGAAGCCCTACTATGAAGCGTTTGTGGAGCATGAAGTGGAGGATGTACCCCTCCAAACCGCCCCACAACCAGAGGACTAAATGGAGGTACAAGTCTAGGCTGAAAGACTATAAACATTAAGCGCTGCTTGGGAGGCAACCCAATTCTGAAGTAGCTGTGGAGGAGTCGTCAACGCAGATTTGCTTTCTCTTTCCCTTTTACTTTTCCATTTTCTCTTTGTTTTAGTAGTTATTTTCGTAAATTTCATCCCTATATGCTTAAGTGTTTCATTGCATGCTTATTCTTGCTTACATTGAGGACAATGCAATATTTAAGTGTGGGGGAAGAGATTTATATTTTGTCTTTAATTTTGAGTCATATATATTGGAAAAATACAAAAAAATCGAAAAATGTCAAAAATTAAAAATTTTCGTTGCTTTTGTTTTTGTTTGAGTCTTAGGATGCCTTTTCAACTGTCTAGGATGATTCTATATCTCTGAAATTATGACTAAAAAGAGGATCACAATATTGAGATGATTTCAACATGGTATTCTTTGGTTAATTGAGATATATGAAAAATGTATGCATGTGTAGTGGATATGGATTTCGTGACTTTGGTACAGAATATGAGCATGTTAGGATGAGTTTTGATTCATAAAGCCCATGTGAGATAATTGAGCCCATGTCCCTTTTTCTTGGAGTGAAATAAAAAAATATATATTCTTAATTTCTTGGCGATGTTTTGATGATCTCATTATTCTTTCATCTTGATTGACTTCTTGCCATAGATTAAGTTTAATGGACTAGAGAATGCTAGAATTCGCTCTTGTGCTTGTTGAGACGTGATATCAATACATGGCCCTGATTCTGGAAGGGATAGAGGCACCCTAGGAATGACCACCATTGCCAAATAAACCTGTGTCCCTATTTGTGCCCGTCGTGGGACTCCCCTAGATAAACCCTTTTGACCTTACGTTAAGCCTTTTCTTTCATCACCCTTAAAATCTTTAACCTAAACCCTAGTATAGCTATAACCCTACCTTTGTTCTAAGACTTAGTGGAGCTAAATTGAGACTTTACTTGAAGATTTTTTTGCGTCAATAATGAAGATTGAGAAGAGGTGAAAGTTTAAGTGTGGGGGTAGACTTGTCCATGAAAAGAAAAAAAAAAAAAAATTTATGTGAAGCCGTGAAAAATGAAAAGAAAAAAAAATATATGTACGGCTAGAAAGAAAGAAAAAAAAAAGAAAAAAAAATGTTTGTGGATTTTAGTCCCCCATACTTGGTGAGTTCGGAGTTTGCTTTGAATTGAAGGCCCATTATAGAAAAATTTGGCCTTTGTCCAATTCACTAGAGTAAAGGGAAGTTTACAATGAAGTTAGGGCCCAACATGAAGACATTAGGCCCCTTTATAACACCCTCATGGGAATATGACGTTTTTGCATACTTGGTGGATTTCTAGGAGTCTCTCTACATCTACATGAGCTCTGCTAGGTTTTTAGGACACTTTGTTAAAATTCCTTACCCTTCGTTTCTTTAAAACCTTGAGCCATGGCCCCATTACAACCCTTGATAAGACCTTCTTGATCCTTAAGATGGGACAGCCCTTGATGTGGAGATGAGTTACAAGAGTTGAACTTATGGCAGTCCATTCGTTCAAGTAGTTGATATCCTTCATGAGATCTTTAAAAGAAAAAATTATATGTGCTTTCGTTTCTATATATATGTGATTCACTTTGTTTATCTTTCACATATACTTGAGTGAATAAGCTTTTAAGCATTGCCATGATCTGAGAGAAGAAAGAGTGGATATACCTTGTGAGGATTTGAATCATACTTGACCAAAGCATGCTGAGCTTAACCCCATCACCATTGTTACAACCAAGTCCTACTTGTGTATGTGTGGATTATATGTTTTAATTAACTCTCGAATGCTTAAACATTGATTCTTGGTTGAGTGTTAATCTTGGTGTTGTGAAAGTAAGAGATTGCTGAGACAAAAAGTTGAAGGGCATTAGAGTCTTTATATTTAGAGTCTTTAAATTTTCGTTGAGTCTTAGTGTGTGTCTTTGTGTGATTTTGCTAAGGGACTAGCAAAAGCTAAGTGTGGGGGAATTTGATAGGAGCATTTTAATGCGACGTTTTAACTGCTTTTCCCTACATTTTCTGCGCCATTTCCTTGAAAAATCCCTGTTTGGGAAAGTTTCCATTCTTCGATTGGGGAAGTTCCTATTTGTAGAAAGTTTCCATTTTGTAGTTTCTATTTTTCATTTTTGGAAAGTTTCCCATTTCAGTTTAGGAAAGTTGCCATTTTTCATTTTAGGAAAGTTTCTATTTTTTTTTAACGGTTTCTATTTTCAGGACCTCGGAGCTAAAAAGTGGAAATGAACTCACAAATGGAAAGATGAGCTCACGAACGTTAAGGGGACCAAATATGACACACAAAGGGCCACACAATTGAGCAGAAATGAAGAAATAAGCTTTCCTGATCCAACCAGGAAACCTTGCCAAATGGAGGAGAGCTTACCAAGCAAGTTTCCAACGCAACCATGAAAAGGAAATGGAAAAATGAAGTGTTATGGCGTTAAAGGAAGAAAAGGCTTGAAGTTGAAGCAACAAGGCCCAAGAACTCAAAGATTGAAGTGGATTTTCGGCAAAAATGGATCAAGGCCCACATAGGCCCATGGAATTAGGGTTTGTGACGCAATGAAGAAACCCTAGAGATGTTTGCCGTCCAAAGCCAAGAGATAAACAAGGGAGATGGCGTGAAAATCAGAAATTAAAAGAGGATTTCGGTTGGAGATTTTCTAGAGAGATTTTTATGGAATGAAAATCTTCTTGGAGAGTTATCTTGTGTAATTGCCGTGCAAAGGAGAGAAATAAAGGTGTAATCAACGTGAAAATCAAGAAAACCTAGGGTGATTGACGCCAAGAAAGATTCAAGGGAGAAATAAAAGGAAAGAGAAAAAGGTGGAGACCAAGAAAAGCTCAAAACAAGTCTAGATACATTCCTAAAATCCCTAAAGGTAATTTGGCCGAAATAAAAGAGAAAATCAGAAATATTATCTAGGGAATTTCGGCAAGATTATTTAGGGAGGTATTTTAGAGAATTTTGTGATTGGTTGGACCACCTCATAGGGCTTATGTGGCAAGCTAGCATTGGAGGAAATCATGTGGAATTAACACATTAATTCCGTCAAAAATAAAGAGAAGTGCACGGCTTGGAGAGCAAGGAGGCCGTCCCCTATATATACTCTCTCATTCTCAACGTCAAGCGCTCTCCTTTGCGTTTACACTTTGAAAAAAAAAATCAGAAAATATCCTAGCATAGCCGTGAGCATCTCCTCTCCTCTCTCCATCCTCTAGCGCAAGCCACGAAGTTCAAGCAAGGCCAAGGAAGAGAAGAAGGAGCCGTGAACCTTTCCTCCACCATCCACCTTTGAAGCTTGCTTTCGAGATTCAAGGATTCCATCATTGTTCATCCATCTTCATCCTTCATCCAAGGTGTAATTCAAACTCTACCTTGTAACCTTTGCTTTGTAATTCGTTGGTTTTGTTCTAGTTGACACATATGTTTGAACAAAGTTCTTATTTCTGGAAATTTTATGATTAATTGAGAAATTTCGATTCTTATATTGTGATTCTTAGTTGCTTTTGTGTGATTGTTTGATTAAAATTGCTTGATAGATAACTTTCGTATTTTAATCTTAATTGGTTCGAAACTTTTAGGGTTTTTATATGAATGGTGCTAGTATTTAAGAACATGAATCAACTTTTTGGTTTTATGTTCTTAAATCGAAAAGTAGTAAAGGTTTTGTGCAAAAATCGGTTTTAATCAAAAAGGATTGCAATTAGGTGGACTTTTTCATACTAAGTTGCACACTTGAGTTGATAGCCTTTCTATGTGTTTCATGCGCTAAACATGTTGTGATTGTCTAGCTTTCTAGAGCTTGAATGCATGTTTGATAGGATTAGTCTTTGTGCTTTCACTTAGATTAATTAGCATTGAAAAGTAAAATATGGGAAATTGTTTGCTTTTAACGTTTCACATGATCAACTCCTTTCGCATGACTTAGATGAACAATATTAGAACTTGAATCGATTTTAATCATAGTTTTGGTTTTGATCTTTGTTCTCTCATTCCATGCGTTTGTTTTTGTTTTTATGTTTTCTTTATTTTTTTTTTTTAGTTTTCAAAAATCAAAACTAAAACCCCCCTTTATTTCGTGAATAATGTATATACTTGTGAATATCTTTGTAAATATTATACTTTGTTTTAATTTTAATTGTTTAATTGTCCTACATTGACAGGTGTACCCTCAATCCTCGGAATAGAACGATCCCTATTTGCTTATACTACTAATGATTATTTCATGGTTAAATTATATGCTTGCTTTGAGCGTATCATTCATACATCACACTAAATACCTGTAAAATGTTCAACTTAAAACAAGTGCAAGATAATGTCTAGAACCTACAATGTCAATACAGACTTATTCTTTAGAGTCATATATTACATCACACAAAGTTTACGAATTAAGTTGCGTTAACAAAATAATAAGTAAACGCTCCCTCAGAGCTTACTACAAAACAAAAGTCTAAATGAAGTCAAGTAACAAAATAAGCTTCCGAACACCTACTATTATGACAGCTCGAATCCTACTTCAGCCACGATTTCTCTAACCTGCAGGATTAACCCCTACACCATTGAATAGTGCACCGAGTTGCAACAACAAACCCGGTAAGCTTTTGACAGCTTGTATGAGCAAACTCCAACTAACAAAATAGAAAACCAGAATACTAAAATTAAACAAATCAACAAAATAGTAAACCCTGCATATGATTTTGTTCAGCTGATTACATGAAGGCAAACCAATGATAATCCCTGCATAAGCTTTAGTTCAGGAGATTATACGCAACTAAAACAATACAGAATAATGGCAATCCCTACGTATGATTTTAGTTCAGGAGATTACATGCACATGGAATTGCTTAAATAACACATAACCTAATTCACTCAACAATCTAGTTCAAAAACTTAGTGAAATATAAATTACTATAAAACTCATCAAAACCATCAATAGCATCATAACCAATCGGCAATATCAATCATAATCACCACCTTGGTTATACAATATTAAACCATACACATTTATAAGAAAATCACAATCACAACCCATACCAATTTCACACCAAAACTCCATTCTTCATAACATAAACGCATCATTTAATTTATATAAATATGTAGTCATCCTCTCAGGAATGCTACTAATACCAATTATAGTTCACAATCACAAAAACTCGAGAAACTCATTTTCCATACCTGTGAACTGCAGTCCTATGAACCGTAGACGATCAAGTTCATATCATTTTAAAAAATATTCATTTCTGAAAACGATTTACAATTTATCAATTAATTATGAACAATAAGTAATTCTGTTCATAAATGAAACACGTGAGATTTACTCATCTCTAATTCCAGTTGCATCTTCTTAAATAATCAAGATTACCCAATTGCCCAAGTTCGCCGAATACAATTCTTTCAATCACCTATATACGTAAGGTTTCACTTAACACACAATTCATAATACAAATAAATGATGATCCAATAGTTGGATCTTCACAGGTCACCCCTATGGTCGTCCACTAAAGAGAAGAGTTCTAAGAGGTAAGGATCCTAAGCTCCAGCCGCCCCCCTGTCGCCCTGCTTTCATCCATATGGGAGAAAGCTATGCATATAAGTCCCTAATAGAAAGTAATATGAGTCCCTTCGTGGCTTCCCGGAAGGTAGAGTAGAGTCAGGTTAATCAAAAGATAGATGTCTGGTTGTCAGAGATAGATGGAAATGGATATCCTCTAAGAGCCCTTGACTGCCGTACAAATTCCTCTTTTCAAAGGTGTTAGTAAACACAAAAGAAGAACCATCGTTAGTTGCGGGTGAAGTCTTTTAACCCCTTTCACTTTCTGCCCCAAATTTGAAGAAGATCTGACGGTCGGATCCTCACAGATCTCAAACCAAGGAAAAACCGTAAATTTAGCATGCATCAACACTTCCCAAAATGACCTTATAATTTATCAAAATGCTCATACGGATGTGTAGATGAATAAATTGAAAACAAAACCCAAAAATAAGGCAGGAGCACCGCCACGCGCCATCGACAGTGGGCGGTCAATGCCGGCCAATCACCTCTGATGATAAAATGACCAACTACAAACGTGTTCATATTAAAGAGATGAGAAACTTTCATACCTAGAGCTAAGCGAGAAGAGATCTAGATCGTCCTAGATCAAGTCTGGAAGTTGGATCAATCTCGGTCATCTGATCACGTTTCCAGATTTAACCAGAGCCGTCGAAATCTTCAAACCTTGAACTTTCACTCTACACTTTGAATCGTCCTTCAAGGCGGTTATGGGTGTGATCTAGAGGAGAAGACAATTCCAGAAAGCTGACGATCAGCTCGAGGGGATGCCGAAATCTGGAATTCTGGTTAGATCCCGAAAGCTTCAACTGTGGGAGCTCCGATCTGCAAATTCCTACAGTTGTAGTCGACGGCGAGCACCAGAAGGCAATTGGCGACGTTGGCCTGAGTTCAAGGACAGTGGTTGCGTCGCCGTTGGTGGCCGAAGTTAGAAGATCCAGTCGGGTCCTAATGCCGGGTTTCGTACCTGGTTGGGTCACCCGAAGGAGAGAAAACAGAGAGAATTCTGGGGGAGAAAATGGATTTATAGAAATTTCCCAAATTTTCAAACGCCAATAAGTTTCTTATACGATCTCTGATTTGCTCATACCACATGTCCACGAACTCGTATCGATACTCTCTACAACTTTTGTGAAGGAAGTTTTTGGAATAAAAAGTCAAACCTTGTACACCCTCTAAAATGTGCTTTTCGAATAAATATTCATCTGGAATATTTCAACTCCACCCTGAACCACATAATCATCCTAAAAATCTATTCAGTAATCTCCAGAAAATCATCATAAATTAATAATGAATTTCCAGGGTATTACATGTTTTCTTCTATATCCGTTTCTTCATCACTTAAGGTAATTATTTCATTTTCATCTTCGTGTTCTGGAGATGTTGTTTCATCATCAGATAGCATGTTAATATCATAGTTGAAATAAGAAAGCAAATCTTCATATTCCAAACAAGTTATTCTTATTTGTTTTAAAATATGATTTCTTTCCTCAATTGTTGATTAAGGGTCTTTATAGATTGTTTTCAATAGTCTAAAATTTCAACTATATTACTATATTCATCTTGATTTTTTTTTTTTTAAGAACCATTATATCTTCTGTTCCATAGAACAATCTAGGGATTTGGTTATCTCCAAGGCAACCCATCTCATCTTGTTGTTAGATAAGAGTATTAATTGTTTTAGTTCATTCTTATATTCGTTCGTTAGTCTCTGTTTTGAAATCTATGTCTAAATTTTGAGCAAGAGATTGAATTTTTTGTTCAATATTGCATGTTGTAATATTAAGATCAGAAAGTTGTTGTTCAACTTTTTTATTATGTGTTTTTTTATTTTTGATAGCATATGTAACATACCACAGATAAAATTTACAATACTACTAAGAACAGAAATATCCTTATTATAATTTTTAGGAATATGTAAAGTATGATCATAATTTTGGTCATCATATAAACACTGTAAACATTCTGTTACAAAAAGTTTTGCCATTACTATTTCATAGATGATACATAAAACTGGTTCTCTCTGGTGCTTAAAACCAGTTCCCAAAAAGCCTAACGACCACCACTTGGTTTGAATGGCTATGTAGGGATAGGCCTCATCATATGGCCCTTGGGCCCTAAGCCCGCCCTAAACCCGCCCGGCCCGTAGGGCCAAAACCCGGCCCGGCCCTTCCATTAGGGCAGGCCGGTCCGACCCTTTCTCAAATAGGGTAGGGTAAGGGTCATGCAAATGAAACCCAGCCCTACCCTACGGCCCGGCCCGATTGAGCCCAAAAGGGCCAAGCCCGGCCCGGCCCTAAAATTTATATTTTATTTTTATTATTTTTCTATATTACATATTTACATAAAAAGAAATAAGAAATATGTTATTTTAGAGAATGGGTATTAGATTGAACATTTGAACCCAATTAATTTATGTAAATCTAATTTTTATATCATACACTCCAAAGAGAATGGACACAAATTTTTTTATAAATCTATATTTATATATCATACACTCCAAAGAGCAACCTCTATCAATTCAAAGAAAATGAGAAAATCAACCGTTGGATGTGATTATTACAATAAATTATGCGTGTGGTTAAAAATTTAGGCAATTTCACCATAGTTTCGAACCCGATCGGATTGGTCAACCATATTCACTTGTATGTTTTCTTGGTTGACCGATGGCGTGACAACCGCAAAACGTGCTAATTTTTTTACATCACATTTTTAAATATTTCATCAATGGATGTGCGTAGATATAAGATAAAAATTTCAAATTTAATTACAAATATGTTGGTCTATACCAATTTGCCCCGTAAAGTTGTATAACTTATACATTGCATTTAAATTATTTAGGTTACCCTCCATGAGCAAAATGGGGGACGAAATAGAATTTTTTAAAATGAACCGCTGGATGTTGTTTTCATATGAATATATGTTAGTGGTAGAAATTTCAGCAATTTCCGCCTTCTGTTGGACCTCCATCTACTCGGTCAACTCAATACCCTAAATAGAACATAAAACAAATATGCTCTCAACCGGTCCTTGGCAATTCACTTTTTTCGATCTTTCAGCTCCCACACTCTCATGAGTAGGGGGTCTACTTACGGATGTCAAAATTCCGCAACGTTTGTCCGCGCATGGTGCCGCTCCCCTTAGGGAAGTTTGTTTGTGCAAAGCGTTGACCGCTACTTTGGATGCCTTATTCACTGCAAATCAGCCTAATTTCTTTACATAATACCTATCAATGTTGTATAAACATATGAGAATTTTCAGATTGGTCGATTTTCATTTCAAAATTTTTGGATCGCACATAATCCTTATATGTCTTGTAATGTAGTATAACTAGTTTATTAAGCTTGTTACCCTCCATGAGCAAAATGGGGGACGAAATGGAATTTTTTAAAATGAACGCTGGATGTTGTTTTCATATGAATATATGTTAGTGGTAGAAATTTCAGCAATTTCCGCCTTCGGTTGGACCTCGATCTACCCGGTCAACTCAATACCCTAAATAGAACATAAAACAAATATGCTCTTAACCGGTCCTTGACAATTCACTTTTTTCGATCTTTCAGCTCCCACACTCTCATGGGTAGGGGGTCTACTTACGGATGTCAAAACTCCGCAACGTTTGTCCGCGCATGGTGCCGCTCCCCTTAGGGAAGTTTGTCTGTGCAAAGCATTGACCGCTACGTTGGACGCCTTATTCACGGCAGATCTGCCTAATTTCTTTAGACAATACCTATCAATGTTGTATAAACATATGAGAATTTTCAGATTGGTCGATTTTCATTTCAAAATTTTTGGATCACACATAATCCTTATATGCCTTGTAATGTAGTATAACTAGTTTATTAGACTTGTTATCCTCCATGAGCTTTGTTAGATTGATCAATTTCCATTTTGAAATTTTTGGCCCGCCCGAATAAGTCATAATTTTTTTTTATTTTTTTTAATTACGTTTCTCTTTTTTCTATAATATGCAATTTATCTCTTTCTTTGTAATTGATTTCATAAGTTTTGTTTTCTTTAATTTCTATTTTCTTTGTTACACAACAATTAATATTGGGAGATTTATATAGATAGTTAATTGAATATAACCACCTTAAGTAATATTAATAAATGTTATAAGTTACAAGTATTATATGAATATAAAATATGTTCAATAAAAAACAATGAGCCTTTTTATCACCAATATATACCATTAAGCCATATTTTGAGAAGAAAAAAATAATGTTTTTTTTTTGCTAAACAAAATAAGGCCCTTTTCGGCCCTATTTGGCCCTATTTTAGGGCCGGCCCTTTCGGCCCTAACAGATCGGGCTTTTCGGGTTGGTAAGGGTTAGCATATTTAAGTCCCGGCCCGACCCTACCCGGCCCTAAATTTTGTTGACTTTGACTAGGCCCGACCATGCCCGACCCTAAGCCCTAAAATTTAGGGCAAGGCCGGCCCTAGCCCGGCCCATGATGACCCCTATGTAGGGATATGAGCTTCGAGAGAGTATGGGTTTTACTATGAAATATGTATGTCAAATATTTTTATAACAAAATTTAAGCTCTAATAAATGAACAAAGAAATATGATATTAAGATAACAATCAAAAAGTAATTTACATAATAAGAACACTTACTAGATCGATATGTACAAGGATGGAACCTTGATGCTTGAGTTTCCTCAAGCTTCCAAGCTTTGAAGACTATATACAAACTAGATCTTGTTTAGTTCTAGCTCTGATGCCAGTAACACAAAAGGGGGAAATTTTATTGATGTAGTGAAAATTTTTACAAGAGTTTTGGATAAAGAGAGGAATGAGCGACTAATTACAAAGGAAAGTATGGATGTGAACGGACCGTGTCCTCCTTCTTACAAAATCACTCCTATATATACAATTGAGAAATAATTATGGTTAAGAAAAGTAACTTGGGTTAACTAACCACGGTTACAAAAATAACCTAACTAGGGTTACAATTATCAACTCATTAACCATGGTTAGGTTAAAGTGATACCTTGTCACGCCCCGAATTTCGAATAATAAATTCAAATCCGAAACATGAATACAACTAAACAAATCACGTCCTAAATTTTTTTTCTCAAAACCAATATCTCATAAACTATAACACAAACCTCGTAGCAAACTATCTCTCGAGTCAATTATTACAATACTAACATAAATAAAATGTTCTGCTCACAAGAGTCTACAAAAACACACCAAAATAGACCAAGTGTTGGTCTCAACCCTGCTGTCCTACGCAGCTCGCTCACCACCCTGATTATCCTGACCTGCAGGATTATCCGCTACACCATTTGAATAGTATACTGGGATTGCAACCACACAAAACCCGGTAAGCTTTCTGAAAGCTCGTGTGAGTAAATAAGAATGAACGGTTGATTTATTAGACCACAACTCATTTATCTCAAGTAAACATCCAACAATCTCAACAACCACAAGCAACATCAATCCAACACACATGAAACAACATGGAACACATTTCCACAATCACCAAATCACAACTCTCGCCACTTTGGCACCTAATCACAACTATCGCCACTTTGGCACCCACGTTAGAGCTCTAACTGCCTCGTTACCTCTTACACCTTGGCCCAGGGTCAAGTAACAGCACCTCCAGGTTACTCAGTAACCCGCGAACTTTGGACCATTTCATGTCCTCAGAACAATATATCCCCGTTATTATTTAACGGTCGAACTTTGGACCTCCCTGTCCTCAGAACACATACACTCCGGTTATCATTAACCAAAGATCCTTGGACCATTCGATCCTCGGAATCCTACGTTTCTCTACCTTCTATTCAACTCACAAAATCAACATGCTTATCACCAACATTTATCAAATATTAACAACATAATAAAATCATACTATCAACAATTATCAACAACATATTATCACAATTCCACACCTGAATGTCACACCATTCAATATATAATCACGTAAATATATATATACGTAACCATCCACACAGGAATGATCACTAATACCAACTATAGTTCACACGATGCAAAATTAAGAAATTCATTTTTAATATACTTTAAAACACATTTCTTAAAAACCATTTTCTCACACTTAACAATAAATTGAGCAATTAAGGAAATTCGGTTCGTAAATGAACCAAGTGAGATTTACTCACCTCTAAACTCCCGCTGCGTCTTCTTACAGCCCAAAATACGATTCACAATCGTCCGCTAACAAATCCGTCAAATACCTAATCAAAACGATAATTAACTTAGCGTATAATTTCAAAAACACACTTATGTGAAGATCCCACAGTCGGATCTTCACCCGTGACCACACAAGGTCACCGGGACAGTCCTATGATCATTATAACAAAACTAGAATTCTATCGGACGGTCCAAACTTCATAAATCACAAATTGAGTGATCGAAATCAATCGAAATCAATCGAAATCGTAAAATTCATAACTAATTCATACGATATCCAAAATTCGCATGCTATATATCAAAATGATCGTATCGACATGTAGAATCTAAAAATGAGCAGAAACTGCTCATGACACCCCCGGAGGTGGCCGGAAAGGGCCGCCGGAGTTTAGGGCAGAGCCACCACCGACCACCACCAATTGTGTCGGGGCCAAGCTCATCCCCTTCGTTTCATTATTTTGAGCAACTTTCATAACTAACACGAAGTGAGAAAATGAGTGGAAGTGGCCGAAACTTACCAAAAACAGTCCGGTTTGGCCAGAAAAACTGCAGAAACCGATATGCGCTCCGACGAGCGTGAAAACCTCCACTTCTGGTGCTGTCCTTTTTACTGCGTGTTCTACTCCTCCATACGAGTTCAACGAGATAAAGAACTCGTAATTTGGTGGTCTAGAACTCGAGATATTCGCTTCGCACTCAAAACAGCTGAAAATGGAAAACCAGCTTTCCGCCGCTGCTACAAGCCGTGCCACGGCGTAAGGCTGCCTCTGGCAGCTGCGCAAGGTCAAGGCGAAGCCGTGGGAGGTGGTTTGGCGTCAAACGGTGGCCGGAGGAGCAAGAACTCGACTGGAGAAGTTTGGCTCTGTTTTTTGCCTTCGGTTCGGTGCCGCGCGAGAGAGAGAGAGAAAAAATCTAGGTTTTCTGATTTTTCAGATTTCTCCAAAAATGTTAACCTATATATATATACAAAATCGAAAACTTCTAAATGTCATAACTTCTTCCTACAAACTCCGATTCTTGTGTTCCGCATATGCACGAACTCGTATCAACGAGCTCTACGACTTTTATGAAAGAAGTTTCCTCAAATTCCTTACGTAAAAATATGTCAATTTTAATAACCCTAAATAAAGTTAAATTTCGATACTAAAATCATTCGAAACCAAATTTCTCAAATAACGACATTCGAATCACACTCACAACTCATAATTCATATAATTTGAGAAATATTGAATTACTAAATATTTAACTGAAATTTCGGGTCTTTACAGTCTACCCTCCTTAAAGGAATTTCGTCCCGAAATTCAAGCAAACTCATCAACAAACAGTAGTGGGTACTTAGCCCTTATGTCAGACTCTAGCTCCCATGACGCATCACCCTCATCATGATGACTCCACAACACCTTAACCAACTCAACTTCCTTCCTACGAAGCCTCTTCGTGGACCTATCCAAGATACGAACAAGTTCAACAACGAAGGTCACATCCGGACTCACCTCGATCGTACTGTGATCAATCACATGAGACTCATCTCGAATGTACCTCCTAAGCATGGACACATGGAAAACATTGTGTACACCGGCCATGCTAATAGGTAAAGTAAGCCGATATGCCAATTCTCCGACCCTTTCCAAAATCTCAAAGGGTCCAATGTATCTCGGTGCCAATTTCCCCTTCCTGCCAAATCTCACCACACCTTTCATAGGTGAGACTTTCAAGAATACGTAATCACCCACCTCAAAGTCCAACGGTCTCCTTCTAAGGTCGGCATAACTCTTCTGTCTACTCTGTGCAGTACGGATCCTATCTCGGATGGTAGTAACCTTCTCTGTAGTCTCCTGAACAAGCGCAGGACCCAAGAGCTGTTTCTCTCCAACATCCGCCAACAGATAGGAGTCCTACATGGCCTACCATAAAGTGCCTCATATGGGGCCATGCCGATACTAGAGTGATAGCTGTTGTTGTAGGCAAACTCTACCAATGGCAGATGATCCGCCCAACTTCCCTTGAAGTCCAAAACACATGCCCTAAGCATATCCTCCATCACCTGGTTCACCCTCTCTGTCTGCCCATCAGTCTGTGGATGAAATGCAGTGCTCATAGCCAAAGATGTGCCGAAAGCCTTATGGAATCTACGCCAAAATTCCGAAGTGAAACGAGCATCCCGATTAGAGACGATCGATACAGGCACTCCATGAAGCCTCACAATCTCATTAAGATACAACTTACACAAAGCATCACCTGAGTAAGTCTTTGCCACAGGAAGAAAGTGTGCTGACTTTGTCAATCGATCAACAATCACCCAAATAGAATCATAACTTTCTCTGGACCTAGGCAATCCAGTCACAAAGTCCATGGAGATCTCTTCCCGTTTCCATACTGGAATCGGCAAAGGTTTCAACATTCCCGCAGGCCTCTGATGCTCTGCCTTCACTTGCTGACATGTAAAGCACCTGGATACATACTCAGCCACATCCCTCTTCATCCCTATCCACCAAAACTGTCTTCGTAGGTCCATATACATCTTGGTACTCCCTGGGTGTACCGTATATCGAGATCGATGTGCTTCCCGTAGTACCTCCTCCTTGAGGTTATCACCGCCCGGGACATACAATTTCAATCGAAATCTCAATCCACCATCAGTTCCAACTGTCCACTCTGATGGACCTTCCTCGTTGGCATCAAGGATAATCTCCGAAATCACCATTTGAGCGAACTCATCATGTGTCTGACTCTGAATGATCCTGGAAATCAAGGTCGGCTGTAAAGTGATACTACCGAGAAAGATTCCCTGTCCTTCTCTTGTGGGTATAAGGTCAAACTCAGATACAGTCTCTAACATACGCTACTCCTGAATCATAAGTGACGTTATGATCCCTCGGGGTTTCCTGCTCAAAGCATCCGCCACTACATTGGCCTTTCCGGGATGATACTCCAAGGTGAAATCATAATCTTTGATGAGCTCCATCCATCTTCTCTGCCTCATGTTCAACTCCTTCTGGGAGAATAGATACTTCAAACTCTTATGATCAGAAAAGAGTTCGAACTTCTCACCATAAAGATAATGCCTCCAAATCTTCAAGGCAAACACCACTGCAGCCAGCTCTAGATCATGAGTGGGGTAGTTCCGCTCATGCACCTTCAACTGTCTAGAACCATATACTACTACACCCCCATTCTGCATCAACACACAACCCAAACCCTGATGAGATGCATCATTGTAGATAACTAACCCACCGCCACTAGATGGGACAGTCAACACTGGAGCTGTAGTCAATCTAGTCTTCAGCTCACTAAAGGCCTTCTCACATTCATCTGTCCACACAAACTGAGTATCCTTCCTTGTTAACTTAGTCAAAGCCGAAGCTATACTAGAAAACCCCTCAATGAATCGCCTGTAGTATCCTGCCAAACCAAGGAAACAACGGATCTCTGTAACTGTAGTGGGGCGACTCCAACCCATCACCGCTTCAACCTTCGAAGGATCCACAGAAACTCCATCCTTCGAAACTACATGACCAAGGAACTTGATCTCCTTTTGCCAAAACTCGCACTTCTCAAACTTTGCATATAACTTTTCTCTTCTCAAAATTTGCAGCACAATCCTCAAATGCTTCACATGCTCGTCAGACGACTTTGAATATATCAAGATGTCATCAACGAACACCACCACACACTTATCTAAGTAAAGACTGAATGTGCGGTTCATCAAGTCCATGAAAGCTGCAGGTGCATTAGTTAGACCAAAAGGCAAGACAAGAAATTCATAATGCCCATACCTGGTCCTAAATGCCGTCTTAGAAATATCTTCATCCCTCACCCTCAACTGGTGATATCCAGATCTCAAATCAATTTTGGAGAACACCGTAGCCTCCCTAAGCTGATCGAACAAGTCATCAATCCTAGGCAAGGGGTACCTATTCTTGATGGTCACCTTGTTCAGCTGTCGATAATCCACACATAACCGAAGTGAATTATCCTTCTTCTTCACGAATAATACTGGTGCGCCCCAAGGAGATACACTAGCTTGTATGAACCCTTGTGCAAGTAATCCTTCAATTTGAACCTTCAACTCCTGAAGTTTAGCTGGAGCCATCCGATAAGGTGCTCTCGACACCGGTGCAGTACCTGGTATCACATCAATGGAGAAATCCATTACCCTTTTCGGAGGAAATCCTGGTATCTCCTAGAACACATCAGCATACTCTGCCACTACCGGAATCCCTGCAATTTCTGAAGTGCTATTCACTGATTCTATGTGTGCCAAGATCCCTGCCCTCATGGCAATGTCAGATCTCAGGCATCGATAATGAAACACTGGTTGCCCAGGGGCATGAAAAGACACAATCATTCTAAAACAATCAATCACTGCATAGTTCGGACTCAACCAATCCAAACCTAAAATCACATCATACGTGTGATCCGGAATCACAATCAAAGATGCAGTGAACTTTCTACCATTAATTGCAATAGGACAATCATCACAAAACATGCTAAGCTCAAGAGATACGAAAAGAGGCGATGTAACACATAAAGGTCTAGTAAGCGGTATAGCAGTCAAACCCAAAACATCTACCACAGAACTAGATATGAACGAGTGGGAAGCACCCGTATCAAACAGTACTCTAGCAAGATAGTTATAAATAGATAAGGTACCTTCCACCCCGGTGCCTCTCTGGCCGATGGCAAATACTCTGGCTGGTGCTGGTGGTAAGGTTCTCTGCTGGTTACCATGTCCTACAATCTGAGGTTGAGTACAATCCCTAGCAATATGTCCAGTCTGTCCGCATCGAAAACATGCTCTAGGCCTGAGTTTAGGGCAAGTCCTAGCAAGATGACCCAACTCATTACAGCTATAACACCTCATAGGGGCTGCTGGTGCTGCTTGCCTGATAGGTGGTGCCTGAATAGGGACAGGTGCTGCTGCTATCCTGGCTGGAGCCTGATGATGAAAATAAGGCCGCTGTCTCTTCCAGAGCCCACCTCTATAATCTCTGGACCCACTACTCCCTGCAACCGCCTTCCCTTTTCCCTGAGAATCTCTCTCAACTGTCTGCTTCTCCTTATGGATCAGATTCTGCTGCTCAATGATCAGGGCTTTAGCTAAAATCTGCTCCTTTGTCTTCAGCTCCATAATAGCCACATCGCGCTCAATAGAGCCATTTAACCCCCGCTGAAACTTCTTAGCCAAGTCTTCCGCATCTAATGGTTTCACAAACCGATATAGCCTGGAGAACTCTGCCTCATATTCTCTCACATTCATCTTCCCTTGAGTAAGCGAGAGAAATTGCCTCTCCAGCTGTTCCTTCACCGATGCTGGGAAGTATTTCTCCCTAAAGATCCTCACAAATCCATCCCAAGTCATGGTAGAAACATCAATAGTCCTCTGAGTGCAATTCCACCACACCCTAGCCTCATCTTTGAGCATGAAAGTGGCTAGCTTCCTCTTCTCGATCTCATCACAGACAATCAACTCAAAATAGGTCTGTAAATCCTCGATCCATTGATCAGCCACCATATAATCTGTGCCTCTCGCAAATTTAGTTGCTCCCAACCGATTAATGTCCCTCGCCAACACTAACAGACGAGCGAGATCATTAACCACAACCTCAGATGGAACAGGTTGCTCCACAAACGGTGCCTCCACCTCTTCCTCATGTACTCCCACATGTGGAATCTCACCCCTACCTCGGCCTCTACCTCTACCTCTGGGTCTACCTCGACCCCTACCTCTGCCTCCCACAATATCCATTACCTAAAGAGCATAGCATACCTGGTTAATACATGTATACACTTAAACCAAACTGTCACGCCCCGAATTTCGAATAATAAATTCAAATCCGAAACATGAATACAACTAAACAAATCACGTCCCAAATTTTTTTTCTCAAAACCAATATCTCATAAACTATAACACAAACCTCGTAGCAAACTATCTCTCGAGTCAATTATTACAATACTAACATAAATAAAATGTTCTGCTCACAAGAGTCTACAAAAACACACCAAAATAGACCAAGTGCTGGTCTCAACCCTGCTGTCCTACGCAGCTCGCTCACCACCCCGATTATCCTGACCTGCAGGATTATCCGCTACACCATTTGAATAGTGTACCGGGATTGCAACAACACAAAACCCGGTAAGCTTTCTGAAAGCTCGTGTGAGTAAATAAGAATGAACGGTTGATTTATTACACCACAACTCATTTATCTCAAGTAAACATCCAACAATCTCAACAACCACAAGAAACATCAATCCAACACACATGAAACAACATGGAACACATTTCCACAATCACCAAATCACAACTCTCGCCACTTTGGCACCTAATCACAACTATCGCCACTTTGGCACCCACGTTAGAGCTCTAACTGCCTCGTTACCTCTTACACCTTGGCCCAGGGTCAAGTAACAGCACCTCCAGGTTACTCAGTAACCCGCGAACTTTGGACCATTTCATGTCCTCAGAACAATATATCCCCGTTATTATTTAACGGTCGAACTTTGGACCTCCCTGTCCTCAGAACACATACACTCCGGTTATCATTAACCAAAGATCATTGGACCATTCGATCCTCGGAATCCTACGTTTCTCTACCTTCTATTCAACTCACAAAATCAACATGCTTATCACCAACATTTATCAAATATTAACAACATAATAAAATCATACTATCAACAATTATCAACAACATATTATCACAATTCCACACCTGAATGTCACACCATTCAATATATAATCACGTAAATATATATATACGTAACCGTCCACACAGGAATGATCACTAATACCAACTATAGTTCACACGATGTAAAATTAAGAAATTCATTTTTAATATACTTTAAAACACATTTCTTAAAAACCATTTTCTCACACTTAACAATAAATTGAGCAATTAAGGAAATTCGGTTCGTAAATGAACCAAGTGAGATTTACTCACCTCTAAACTCCCGCTGCATCTTCTTACAGCCCAAAATACGATTCACAATCGTCCGCTAACAAATCCGTCAAATACCTAATCAAAACGATAATTAACTTAGCGTATAATTTCAAAAACACACTTATGTGAAGATCCCACAGTCGGATCCTCACCCGTGACCACACAAGGTCACCGGGACAGTCCTATAATCATTATAACAAAACTAGAATTCTATCGGACGGTCCAAACTTCATAAATCACAAATTGAGTGATCGAAATCAATCGAAATCAATCGAAATCGTAAAATTCATAACTAATTCATACGATATCCAAAATTCGCATGCTATATATGAAAATGATCGTATCAACATGTAGAATCTAAAAATGAGCAGAAACTGCTCATGACACCTCCGGAGGTGGCCGGAAAGGGCCGCCGGAGTTTAGGGCAGAGCCACCACCGACCACCACCAATTGTGTCGGGGCCAAGCTCATCCCCTTCGTTTCATCATTTTGAGCAACTTTCATAACTAACACGAAGTGAGAAAATGAGTGGAAGTGGCCGAAACTTACCAAAAACTGTCCGGTTTGGCCGGAAAAACTGCAGAAACCGATATGCGCTCCGACGAGCGTGAAAACCTCCACTTCTGGTGCTGTCCTTTTTACTGCATGTTCTACTCCTCCATACGAGTTCAACGAGATAAAGAACTTATAATTTGGTGGTCTAGAACTCGAGATATTCGCTTCGCACTCAAAACAGCCGAAAATGGAAACCAGCTTTCCGCCGCTGCTACAAGCCGTGCCACGGCACAAGGCTGCCTTTGGCAGCTGCGCAAGGTCAAGGCCAAGCCGTGGGAGGTGGTTTGGCGTCAAACGGTGGCCGGAGGAGTAAGAACTCGACTGGAGAAGTTTGGCTCTGTTTTTTGCCTTCGGTTCGGTGCCGCGCGAGAGAGAGAGAGAGAGAGAAAAAATCTAGGTTTTCTGATTTTTCAGATTTCTCCAAAAATGTTAACCTATATATATACAAAATTGAAAACTTCTAAATGTCATAACTTCTTCCTACAAACTCCGATTCTTGTGTTCCGCATATGCACGAACTCGTATCAACGAGCTCTACGACTTTTATGAAAGAAGTTTCCTCAAATTCCTTACGTAAAAATATGTCAATTTTAATAACCCTAAATAACGTTAAATTTCGATACTAAAATCATTCAAAACTAAATTTCTCAAATAACGACATTCGAATCACACTCACAACTCATAATTCATATAATTTGAGAAATATTGAATTACGAAATATTTAACTGAAATTTCGGGTCTTTACATACCTATACAATATCTACACACCTCTACTGCCTTCGAAGCGACTATAGACTATTTATCTTGTTGTCGTTTCTGCCAGTAATGCTGTGTTGATATTGTGTGTACGTGCACGCGTGCGTGCGCATGTTCTTCCCCAAAATGAAATACTGCAAACTATACTTCAAGAACCCTAATCAACTTAGATAAAAAGTTAAATGTAGATTAAATTGTTTGGAACTAGAGAGCATAGGCCCAGCCCAGCCCAAGGGCTATCCGACCCGGTTTATATGAATGGACTTGGATCTTGAAATTTAAAATGAAGCTCGGCCTGGCCCGGCCCGTCATTATGCAAAAATGTTGTAAGGCTTGGCTCGTTGACAGCCCATACGGATAAGGAAAGAAGAAAAAACAAATGGTCTTGTTGTGTAGACGTGGTGCGCTTGCTGTGTTGATACCTGGTATGCGCTGACTAGAAAAACCACAAGCACTCACTATTACACCAGGTAGTCCTTACTTTGGTAGCCTACATTTAGGCTCATATAGGAGGCAAAAGAGTTCAAAACCCTAACCTACACTATAAATACAGGCATCTCCTCTCAATTAAGGGAAGCCACCACTCTTCACTTACTCATTCTTTGCATACATTCTTACATGTGTTTGAATAAGGCATTGGAGAGTCGAAGGCTGGCAAGCCTAGTCTTCCCTCTAACTCTCTATTCATGGTTAGCATGTATGGATCTTGAAGACAGTTGCTCCCACAGTCCCACAGTGCCACAGTCACCCATTTTGTAGAAGACGGCATCTCGACACTACATCAACAAGAGCCCTCTGATAGTGCCACTAGCCCACAATGGAGCAACTTTATCATCTAGTCGGAAAATTATTCTTTTTGGGCATCCAAATTTTCTCTCCTCATACATCTTTGTCTGCACACATCAAGAGTTCATCTTTTCCACATCTCCTCCTTAATTATCATCTCCTTCACATGAAAATCAAGCTTTATTCAACTTCTGGATTTCTGTTTCACAAGAGATTAGATGAGAGAGAAAGTAGATCTGGCATCCTGACACTGCATCAACATGCTGCACTCATAAAATTTTCTACCATCTTATAAGCAAAATTACAGTAAGGTTCAGCCTCGGTTAACCTATACACAACTCACCACAAGTATTCCAAAAGTATAATCAAAATTGCAGAAAATCTCTACCACAACAACAATCAAAGAAGCATCGATCACTCCACAAATCATTCTCAATACCACACCAAGAACTCAAACCGTACATCAGAGCCACTTTAAACACATAACAGATAAAATGTTCCACTAAAAAAAAAAAACTATCACAAAGGAACTAATAATTGTTAAGTATCTTCCCACTCAAATCCATGTAAGTTAACTCATAACTAAAATCCACATGCTTTGACTCTCAACTCAGTATCCAGTTTCACAAAACTTCAACTAAACAATTCCAACTCAAGTAAGGTTTTTAAACAGCTTAAAACACAATTACAAATCTACAAAATCATCCTACATTTGTCTCAACAAAAGTAGTTGTCACCTCAGTGACATTTCAAATCATTTTTAGTCTCAACGACAAGCCCAAGAAATCACTCTAATTTCCTCTCAAAATTAAGCATTTTTCATCACTGTGACGTTATAAATCATTTCACAACTCACTACTAATCTTGACCATGCCACAACTGCACTCACAATTTAAACTAAGTAAAACTAGTAATCCCTACATAAAAAAATTAGTTCAAGAGATAACTTAAAAGCATACAATCCAAAATCATAGTAATCCCTGCATAATGATTAGTTCAGAAGATTGTATTAAAATCAAACAATTCAGAAAATAGTAATCCCTACATAGAATTTAGTCCAGGAGATTACAACAAAGTAAAACAATTCAATACCAGAAATAAACTAAAAATCAATACTCATTCATCTATTGATAATACCAATCACTACATCTTCAATCTCAACATCAATCACTCAACAATAAACCACAACCTTTACACAACATTCACCGCACCAATTGTCACCACTTTGGTTACCACCATTCGAAATACAATTTCACTATTCTCAAAACAATATAACTCGTCGCCTCAAAATATTGTTTCCTCGATTCCAACAATATCGAACTCAATTTCAAAATATTATTTTCACAACTCAAAATCATACATACTTCTTTCAAAACTCAAAACTGACAATACTGTCTTTTCCTTCCAAATTCATTTATTTTCTTCAAAATCACATTGCACAACAATAGTGAATAAAACCCACAATTCCATCAATATATATACACATATATATATATATATATATATATTGTGTGTGTGTGTCAGACATACGTAGTCATCCACTCAGGGATGTCACTAATACCAACTATAGTTTAAAAATTGTAAAACCCCGAAAAATCATTCATTTTTATAACAAAACTTCGTTTTAACTTACCCATGAACCGTTAACTTCATATATTTCATAACAAATATCAATTTACGATAAATATGACTTTACAGCTAATTTATTTCTAATAAAACTATCATAAAAAATAAAATCATTATCCAAAATGACGTGAAATTTACTCACCTCCATATCTTGCTGCATCTTCACACACAAACTTAGACAAGCACAATCCATAACAATCCACTCAAAAACAATATTGTCAAGCACCTAATCACAAAGAGGTCACACTCAATACAACGCAAAGTACACAAGCGTTTTAAGGTTTGAAAAACATGAACTATAAACCGAAGGATACGTCAATCGAGACAAAATCTCACCCGAGACACTACATGGTCTTTGAGACATTTCTAGGATCAAATCATCCAAACAAAAGGAAAATCCTACGGTTGGAGCCTCACGGATCAAAAATCATACAAACTGAAATCGAAAATAACCTAACTCGTCCACAAAGTCAAGTAAACATAAAACTAAACATACCTACGTGTTAGTATCAAAGAATGGAGGCTAGCAAAGCAAAGAATTGCTCCCATGAGGCTAGACATGTCACCACAAGCGGTTGCGAGTAAGCCCAAAGCGTCGCCGGGTTAACTTCAACAACAACAAAATCAAATTCGGCCAAGTTGTAGATCACAACATGAGGAATAACTTTCATAACTGGCATTGAGGCCTATTCGGCCTAGATCGAGCTATATCAAGCTCTAAAGATTTTAGCCGCAAAATTTCAAATGGTCAGACCCAATTGCTCGCTCCACTCTTCAAATCGATCATCAATGCTTACATGGATTGAACCAGGAGGAAGGGAGCTTCAAACTCCAACCATTTTTGAGCTCAGCCGTGGCCGAATGAGTGAGTTAGCTTCAGGTCAGTAGACGCTATGTTTCAGCCTTCCGATCCACCGCATACAGTGTAAATTGGAGGAGAAGAGTGGCTGGGGTCCCAAGAGGAGACTGAGGCGCGTGGTCTGGGCAAGTTTCACCGCTGAAGGACTCCAGAAAATGAAAATTTCACCGGGTTTGGTCAAGGGTTTCCCAGCCGGGTCAAGGGTTTGAGAAAAACAGAGAGAGAGAGAGAGAGAGAGAGAGAGAGAGAGAGATTTTCTGGAATTTTTTGGAAAATTTCCCAAAAAGGAAAGTAAGATATTTTCTGGGATTTTTCCTATTTATACTAAAATTTCTGAAGAAGGAAATGACTTCCACTGACCATAACTTCTTTATACGATCTCCAATTTTCTCATGTCATATGTCCACAAACTCTGATCAACACGCTCTACAATTTTCGTGAAGGAAGTTTTTGAAGAAACCTAAATAAAAATGTAATCATTGACTCCTCGAAAATAAGATGTTAGTAATTATTCATCCAAAACACTTTCATAATCATGATAAAGTATGTGGTGTTGGTAAAGATTCCAAATCTCTATAATTTATGTTAGTTCTATCACGCTTTCTTATACTTCTATCATACTTAAATTAACAATATTACTATCCTATAGCTCCTACAAATATTTTTGGATTATATTAGTCCTTGTACTTTGATTCTGCCATCGTTTTAGTCTCTGATACTCTAATTTAATCTAAAAAGTCCCTGAAGTCACAATTTGGGTCTAATAAGTCCTCGCATCCAATTACTCTGTTAATAGGTAGACGTAATAAAAAGTTAGACACCAACTCAGCACATGTAAGCATGGTAAATACTAAAATATCGAGAATAGCCCTGACTCTTCTTTTTATCCATACCTTGTCTTGCACAACAACCAGCACCCTTTTTACATCTTCCCCAATTGATCAAATCCTTAATTTTAGCCCCAAATCTCTGAGAAACAAGTTGGAACCACAATGCCCAACTTAGAACCACAATGAAACTGAAACTAAAACCAAAATTGCAAGCCGACCAAGATACCAACTTCATCTGCACACAACAAGGCACCATGGAAATCGAATTGAGGTCGTCGCCAAAAGGTGATGAGGGTACCTAAACGGAATTTGGGGATCAAATTCAAAGGCAAGCTGATGCACCAGCTTTTGAAAACTCTGATCACGAACTTTGTCAGAGTGGGGCGCATTTCCTCCTATCCTCCACATCGTTAGTTCCGTGGGCAAGGTGAGGCGGGACATCTTGAGTAGGCCAGATTCGTTGTCATCAGAGAAAGCAGAGTCTCTAATCTAGGCTTTTGAGGGACGAGGGATTCAGATTTGGAGGAGGATTTTGCCCAATTTGTTGAGGCCCAGATCCTCAAGACCATCGTTGAGTCCGAGGTCCTCAACATAGCCAACAACGACAACCACAAATCTTCAGATTAATAGTCATAATTCAAACATGATTTTAGAAAGAGGAGGGAGCTTAATTGATATTTGCATGTAATTGGCAGCTATGATTTTTGCTTTTGTCTTTCTGTTCTCTCATATTTTCATTTGGTAGTGGAAACAGTTTGTTGGGTTTCGATTCAATTGCGCTGTTTTGGGTTTGATTGCTCTGTGTGAGTGTATTGATTGTCAAATTACATCAAGATCTGAATTGGGCAACGATTTGCTCGAAGAGTAAGGTGAGATGACCAGAGAGAAAGGAAGGGTTTAGCTTTGAAGAGGTAAAGAAAGGTCGTGCCAAAATGGTTTAGGATTCTGGGTCGTCGGCATTAATTCTGGGTTCAAGGAGGTTTGATTTTGTTGCTGGTGAGCTTGGTAGTGGTGGTGGAGAGCTTGGTGGTAGTGGTGGTAGATTTTGGGTATGAAAAAAAAATTAAAAAGAAAAAAAGAGAAAGAACAGGGCTATATTAAACATTTCAAAATTATCGAGCTGATTTGGCATGGAATGGATTGACACATTAGCGACTTAACGGAACATTTGGATGGAAAGTTAACGGAATTGACTAATTGGAGAGAAATTGCGAGGTCAGGGAGTTTTTGGATTAAATTGAAATGTCAGGGACTGAAACGATGTTGGAGGCAAAGTACAGAGACTAAACAGAATTTAATCCATTATTTTTCTACAATTTGCATATGATAATTAATATTATTTCATACTTTATTGTGATAACTTAATTGTAAGATCTCTGGACATTGATGAAGCTTAGGAAAGATGTGAGAACAAGGTATATCCTCACAAGTTGTCGTCCAAATCATCCTCTCAAGCTAGTTGGAAATCAGAAAGAGTTTAGCTGAACCTTGGTTAAGACTAGCGAAACCTCAGCCATAACTAACTTAACCTTGGCCAGTGAGGTATCATAACTCAAGCTTTGTGAACTGCACAAAATGAGTGTCAATTTAAACCCTGTATCAGATTGTAGTATAGAATAAGTAGGGTATCGTTCTAAACCGGGAATTGGGGTACACTTCCTGTCAAAAACGTTAAACAAATTAGTATTATTCACAAAGTATGAAACAAAAATAAAACAAAGTATATATTTACAGAAATTACAAGATAAGGGGGGATTTAGAAAGAGTTTGTTTTCTAATCTAACTATCTAAATACAATGATCAATCAACCATGAATTAAGAAGAGATAAAGGGGACAGCAAAGATGCATGATGTAGTCAACCACTATTAACATGAAAACAGAACACCAAATAATAATTCACAAATCAAAACATAATTGGAAGAAATCAATCAAGAACAGAGATAAACGAATACAAAGTCTTTATTACTTCCCTTAATTAGATTAACTAGATGAACGCACCATAACTAACCCTATCAAACATGCAATACTAGTCATAAAACACTACTGTCTAACAAAATATATTTAACGCATAAAGATCAATGAAAGTTTGATTAATTTAAGTAAAGACAACAAGTTAGAACGCTAATCTTATCATGCAAAGCTTATTGTTGATTTACCCAAGTAATTATAGGTTTTCCACTAAGCAATTAAGACCTAGAATGCTAGCAAATCTTAATTGGGATTCAATTACATGCAAACCCTAAGTTTTTCGAACCAACTAAGATAAACACATAAAAGGTAGGATTGAAGCACAAAATCAACAAACATCCAATAAGACATAGAGAAATCGCAAATTATTATGAAAATCCTACAACTTTTATCATGCTTCATAGTATTTGAAAACTAAACATCAAAACATACTCTTTATTCTAAAAAAAAGTCGAAACATCCAATTAAAACAAAATCCAAGAACACAAGTGAAATTGTTTACAAGGTTACAAGAACATAAAACCGAAAACAAAAGAATAAAGGTCAGGGTTACACTTTTGAAGAATTCAAGAATGCAAGAAGGTCTTCAAAGGTGGTGGATGTTGATTAGGCTCACGGCAAGGATGATGAATGGAGGATGGAACTTGCTTCACGGCTTCAAGTCTTAAACAATTGGAGAGGTATCGAAATTTTGAGAGTAAAGGGGAGGAATTGCGATTTGATTCAGGGTTTCATGATATTTTTGAGTTGTGGGGTGGATGAACGTGTATGGGGAAGAGAAATGGCTGAATGGAGTGAAGGAATATCTCAAAATCATCCAATATAGGTGGGTATATATAGAGGAACTTTAGACGTCAAACCCTAGGTCTCCTTCTTCAATTCTGATTCACTTTCCTTCTTTGTGTTGATGTAGATTTCCTTTTGAATTTTCTCATTGATCCACATCATCATAACTGCATTATATCCTCAAAATCAGATCAAATATGGAGTAGAGACCTCCCCAAACTCGTCCCAAAAGATATTCACGTCCAACTCTTCTTATTCGCTCAAAATAGATTTCCTGGCAGACTGACCTTTGTGTACTAAATCGGCCAATTTATATTGACAAACCGTAAAAATCTCTGGAAACTAGACACCCTAGCTTTCCAAACATATAAAGATCATACTTTTCGGAGGTCTAAGCTGTTCTAAGAACTCTGTTGACTTTGACTGATCTGCACAGGCAGAATTCCTAAAAACTCTCCTTTTTGGGATTTCTGAAATCTTCTTGAATATTCTCCATATTGCACGACAAAACCAACTAGAATTGTTTTAGGATTCCTCCAAGATGTTAAGAAGAGTCTAGACACTCATGTGCAAGTCACATGCTTCAATCTTTGGGCCGGGCTTCTCAATTGGACAATTTCAAAGCTCATTCTTCAATCGCCAAAATTTCTTGTGTAATCTAGAACATTCTTGAACTATCTTGAGTCATCTTGAAGCCACAATAACTCCTAGTCTCACCAGGTCTCGTAGCAGTATCTGGACTCCTGGTGTGATCAGGTTTCCTAGTCCAACTGGGACTCTGTCATTTCTTCATTTCCGAACATCATTTTTCCGAGCTCACTCCTAGTTGACTTAGGATTCCTACTTCAACTGGGATTCCTTTTCCTGGTAGAATTGGGAAAACTTCATTTCTCCATTTCTTTGTCATTTATGCGCCTCATTCCCTTCTTGCCTTCCTTTCTTTCATTTCCAACTCTTCTTAGCTCATTTCTTGCGTTTGGAGCTCAAATGTACCTAAAAACAACAAAGTTAGAAATGACATTGTTAAAGGAATAACTAAGTAAAATGTAGAGAAAATGATCCTAAAAACATAGAAAATATTACTCTGATCACTTTGTGCACGCTTAATGTCAACAAAGAAATTGCGGCGCGCGCGCCCACACACACACACATATATAATCATTAAAGTATTTTCATGTAAGATTTTGTCTAAAGGCTTCCGCTGGTAGATTGTCAAGAGGCTCCTAGAATATTTAGCTTCATAGTTACCTTGTAGTGAGAAATCCCTTGTGGTATTCATAGCTAGCTAGAATTAGGGTCAGGCAAGGCCAAACCTATATGTGAATTTGCTGAGCCAAGAGTCAAGACTGAACTTTTCGGACCAGACCCAAATCATGTTATCCATAGATTGGAACCGAATTAAACCAAACCGAAATTTTTCGGTTTAGTTTTTTCAGGTTTCAGGCCCAATGAGCCTCTAAAAAAAACTAAAGAACTGAATTATTTTCCGGGTTCATCAAAGAGTTTTCAACTTTTGAAGTCAGCGACAAATCAACTAATCAGTCTTCAAAATCATAACTTTTCCACATGTCCCTTAAACCAATATAAAAAATTCAATTTAAAAGTTTGGAACAAGACCAATCAATCATTAAAACCCATTATTGGGATTCAATTAGTGACCAAAAATAGAGCCAATTTCGAACTTAGTTAAGTAACACCGCCATCAACCATCCCAAACCAAAACCCTATGAAAAAGCTAAGAGTAATCGGAAGTAGGAATCCTAGAGGAAATGGGTCTTCTGGGCTAGTGCGACATAAGCATCCTTACTCCAACTAGCTTGCTAGCTAGAGATAGAGAGAGGGTCCAAGCCGCCGCAAAGGACGCCAGAGTCGATGATTAGGAAGAGGAAACAAATGGAGAAGACGTCGTTTTAGGGATGGGAATCAGGTTAACTGAGGACCATTCAGCGAAGTGGTACGGTTCCCACTAAAGTGAGGTGTGAAACAATGTCGTCCAAGTTGCTGATAATTTTCTTGAGTTTGGAGCCCACAGCACCGATCGTCAGACTGAGTCGGTGCTCGATTGAAATTCACATCATCTTTCATCTATTCAATCGCTAGCTCTTTGTTTTGTATGTTTGATTTGCATGTCACTCCCTAAATTTCATATAAATAACCAATGAGTTATTAATGATAAAACAAATCCATAACACGAAGGCTCAAACAACTTCACAAAACATTTAAAAATTTTTTTCTTTTAATCTAAGTATCCACAAGACACCCAGTCGAGCCATACGCAAGAATAAAGGCTGTAGAAGAAAGGGAAGAGGAAGAGGAAGAAGAAAAAGAAAGAAAGAAAAAATGGTCTAATGAAGAAGGAGAATGAAAAAAAAAGAGTAGAAGACATCTAAAAAATTAATATATTGGGGTCTGGGCAATCGTTCTTTATATTTTTTAAGATTCAAAACCGGGACCAAATTAGGTCTAACGAGGTTCGAACCTAGACTGAACCAGTCGGTCTAAGCTGATTTTTTATTTTTCGGGTATTTTTCCCCAACCCCTAGCAAGAATAGCAGTTAATGCAGATGTGCTTACATGTTTCAATTGACCATTAGCTAGCTAGTGAGAGCTACTAGCTAGCTAGCTCAAGTTACGAATGATAGATAGACAGCCAACTAGTTCTACAAATATAAAATGTCAATATCTTTTAGTCTGTCACTTTACTATATTATATTATATAAACTGATAAAATCTCCTATTGTGCATTCACATATCTTTATATATGCATATATATGATCCCAATTCACACATTGCACAGCTACACATCACTTGCATGAGTTTCGAGGCGTGGCTAAAGATCTCATCTATGAAAATGAGATGGGTGGTGATGCATAAGGTATAAGAATTAGCTAGTTACATTTAGAACTTAAGAATGTAGAACAATTGACATGTAAACTTTCATAGATATTAGTGATGCTAGATTCGATGGTTATTTGACTACTAGAACCAATGTGAACCGGCGTTTGTTGATAATCTATAACCCTCATTAGCAATCCTAGGTCTTGAAACATAAATTATGACTGTAAGACTTGTGTTTGGAGATGGTATATTTCTTCCACATACTTAAGGCTTCTTAGGTCTGATCTTAATTAATCAAACCTCCTAAAGCCTTCTTTAGGTCACATTTTCAAAAGACCAATGTTGTTGTAGTTGAAGTCAATGACTCAGCAATGGATTGCCATGAACAATCTAACTATATGTTATAACATCAATTGTTTTTCATGCATACTCAAACACAGATATCACTCACTGACGACGTACAATAGGACAACTTATCACTCACTAACTAGCTTCCAGGCCGTTGAAGAATTACAAATCTTCCCACCAACTACTGGCAGCTTGGTCTTTCTTCTATATTGTCTATGGTTTACCAGGATTGAGTTAATGAGAACTTTTCTTTAGTTCCGATATATTAATGTGCATGTTGTAAAGTGAAAAATAATACAAATAAGAAACATGCTTAATAGGCCTAATAATAACGTTGCAGTCCATACAAAGTGAAGTACCGATACATTTTGTGTACAATACTAGGAAAAAGAGCAACACACATATTTTAAACACATTGACTCTCACTCTGATAAAAAATCAGTGGGTTTTAACTTGTAGATACAAATATCCATGAGAGATGAATGTCTGGGTCCCACACAAGAAAAGTGCTTACACATATACTCACTATAAGGCATTTATACACAGATATCCGTAAAGAATAGCAAAATTATATCATAGGGACATATGATATAACGCCTTCCATATTGTCGTCCTTGTGAATGTGAAATAGCCACTAATATCTGTATGAATGTGAATTAGCCACTAATATCTGTATGAAGTTTTACACAGCTATCTATAGCAATTGCTAATTTCCCACAGATATTTGTGTGAATATTTGATTGATATATGAATGTGACATCTTTGCATCTCACACAGATATCAATTTGTATTATTGTTGTTAATACTCATTGATATCAGTGTGTATTGAGGAATGTGAAAAATGGACCGATATCTGCATAAAGTTTTATGCAATTATCTGTAACAAGTGCTACTTTCCAATAGACATCCATGTGAGTTTTTGATTGACAAACATGTTTGCATCTCTCACAGATATCAGTATGTACTATTGTTGTTAATACACACTGATATCAATGTGTATTAAGGAATGTGAAAAATGGACTGATACCTGTATAAAGTTTTATACAATTATCTGTAACAATTGCTACCTTCTCACAGACGTCCATGTGAGTTTTTGATTGACATGCATGTTTGCATCTCACACAGATATCAGTCTGTATTATTATTGTTAATGCACACTAATTTCAGTGTCTTCTGGATTAAAACAATCCAAAATAAATATTAGTGATCTTTCTCCCTCATTATTTGTTATTATATATGTGTTTAATAGAATTGTTGGGTTAAGTGTTGGGGTAGCCAACTACGGAAGAAAAAAAAACAAGGAGGGGAGAGTGGGACGGAAGAAGATATAGTGAGGCCTATGCTGCAGATATGACCTCCGGCTAATGGGGATTGCATATCCGATCTTCTCTCGGGCTGATGGACCGATGCGTGTGGTGGTTATATCCGATCCGATGTTGTGTTGCTCAGATCAGGATTCTAGGTGATTTGTTTGTTCCAGATTGAGGAGGCTTATTAGCATAAATTTGTTTTGGAGGATGTGATTGGGAGAGGGGAAGAGGAGGAGTTGCCCGAGTTTCGAAATAGTGCATTTGAGGTCGATTAGGGAAGGGTTGGTGGATAGGAGAGAGGGCTTGAGATGAGAGAGTTTTTTGATGAGTATGTGCCGCATGGTGAGATTAGGAAGCATACAATGAGGGAGCTGATTAGGTTGATTCAGGTTATGCCCAGCAGCGAGTTTTAGGATAGTGAGGTGAGTTGGGTTGAGTTGTGTTAGTTGAAGTGGATTATTCATCTTCTATTAGATGTGCTTGATAGCTTGCTTATTTTTATGCTTTTGTTTATATTTATGATATTGACTTTCCTAATCCCCTTCATTGTTCCTGTCATCATCCTCAGGGGTCCTTGTAGGTCATTCTTGAAGGAGAGATTCTTAGGTAGGGTAGATGTGCCACATGGCGGTACGCCTAGCCAATTAGTGCTTAAACATGGGTATTTTCAGAATACAATTAAAAAATAGAGAAGCATGATTCGCTAGTGTACCACGTGGCTGGCATGTTTGCCCTATCTAAGAATTTCTCTTCTTGAAGACATTGTTTCTTGATGTGGTTGATGTCCCATTGGTTGTTGTTGGTTCTGTCTATACTGGGCCTTCATTGTTTGTTCTTTGCAATTGCAAAGGAAATTGTAGAACTCTTATTTGATTGAGGAAGTAAAGTGGGTGATACTTTCACTAGTTTGCAAGGTTTTAAGTGTTCAATCATGTGATAGTAATTTGTGGTCTTTTGTTTTTAGATTGTGTATGAAACATTGTTGATTTGGTGCATTTGCTTCTGATGTAATGAAATTTTGGGGTTTTAATAAAGTTGTGTATTTGTTCTTATGTTAATGTCTTTAGTTTTTATTTTTTATGTTAGTGTTTAATATAAGATTTAACAATACTGGTATCATTACATGGGTATTGTTATCAATGATATTTTCTTATTTCACACAGATTTTAATTTAGTTTCTCACTTTCTACTGATTTTTTTTATTCTTAAATTTATATTATAATTTTATTTGTATAATGTGAGATGTTGATGAGTCCCACTAAAAAACTCACATTGACTTTTATATCAGTGGGGAAAGACCAAAGACCACTTTCAACTGATTTTTTTTATTCTTAAATTTATATTATAATTTTATTTGTATAATGTGAGATGTTGATGGGTCCCACTAAAAAAACTCACATTGACTTTTATATCAGTGAGGAAAGACCAAAGACCATCTTCAACTGATTTTTATATTCTTTAATTTATATTATATTTTTATTTGTATAATGTGAGATATTGATGGGTCCCACTAAAAAACTCACATTAACTTTTATATCAATGGGGAAAGACCAAAGACCACCCTCCCCAAAAACAGACGTGACATCTGTGAGTGTAGGGTAACCATTGGGCTTCCCACACAAATTTCATTAGCTATTAGGATTTATACTCACTGATTTCAATCAGTGTATATAGCTCCTTTTGCTAGTAGTGGTTATAATCACAATGTAGGCTCGGGTTAAAAGTTTCATCGGTGATATTTTAAAATTTATCATGCCCAACAGTTAGATACAACGATGATGATCTTCATTTTCACAGGTGGCCTCAATGGTGTATGTAAATTATCATTTTGATAGAACGTACTCTATATATGTAACATAATAAGTATGTTGCTATTTTTTTTTTAGGGAAAATGGTCCGTACAGTGCCCCAAGTTTGCCTCCTTATAAGATTTGGTACCTCAACTTTGAAAAATATCAATACAGTACTAAGGTTTGGCCCGACTGAGGATTGGTACATATGGCCGTTACCTCCGTTAAATCGTTTACCAGCTGGCAATTTTTGAAGGGCATTTTCATCCTTTCATGTTTTAATCCTCACTATCCCAGTCATGTCCCCCCTCAACTTATTAACACCACCAGCAAGCTCTCTCTCTCTCTCTCCTCCTCCTCCTCCTCCTCCTCCTCCTCCTCCTCCTCCTCCTCCTCCTCCATCACTATCTTTGAATCCCCAATAATCACAGAAATTTGGTCCATCGTGCCTGCTAATTTCTATTTGGATCGGATCTCCTAGCAGTAATTGAACATGTTACAATTTAGAAGGAAGCTTAGGCTTTACAATAATTTAGGGCTTTACAATAATTTAGGGCTTTTACAATAATAGTGATTTTGAAGACAATACCAGTTCTGGGATTGGTCCATGTAACCCACCAAGACTGAAGCCTTGATAATCAAAGCCATTATCGATCTGGTAGAGTTTACAAGTTTTTAGTCTGTGTTGAGCTATTAATTGCAACATGGAGTTAATTCAATTTTAGTATACGGTTGTTCCAGTAACTCAAGTGCGGCATCTCAGCTCCACATCAACTCTCTCTCTCTCTCTCTCTCTCTCGTCTTCTTCAAATTCATAGAATTAGAGAGTTGAGATAAAGAAAATTGCAGCCAGTTTCTTTCTTCCCTTTCTCTCTCTTCATTCTCTCTACTCTGTGCTTTTCAAGGAGCTATTGAAACAAGGCTATGACTGCACAAAGAAGGCATCAGAGATGTTAGATAACAGAAAAATCAGAGGGATCAAAGTGTTTGAAGGAGATTAACCACAATTAAGTCAAAATTATCAAAAATAACCCAAAAGTCAACTGCTGCCTCATCACAATTCACAAGTGATAATCGAGAACAAGCAAGTAAGCATTTTGTGAAAGCAATCCAGAATTACACACAAACCCAACTGCCACTAATGATGAAAACGCATTATCAAACACCCAAAATCCAGAAACAAGAGCAAATTATGGAGCTGAGTAGCCCAAATGAAGATTGAAGGCATTGAAATATCAATGAGGAAAAGAAGACCATACGAATGCGAGGGTTGTGATCGGAGAAAGTGAGAGATACGATGCTGAAGAAGAAAAGAGAAGAGCTTTAGTATTATTCTTCTTCTTCCATTATAGTCAATGGCGGATCCCGATGGGTGTACCCATTATACTCTGACCCGGGTTAATTGGACGGGTAAAGGAGTCTCGACTGATTTCTCATCAGAAATCCTCTTTACCTCTCTCTTTCTCTATCAATCTCACAACCGATATAATCTGACCTGGGTTTCTTTCAAAAAAAAAAAAAACAAAAAGGGACCTGGGTTGCTTAAGCCCAATACAGAACACAGCAGGTGGGCCAACGGAGGAGGCGTCTTCCACCATCGGACCATTTTCCCTTATGCTTTAATTGATAATTGTTGAGAAGTTATGCTTTCTTGACTTTGATCTGGAAAGAGGAAGAAAGAAGAACAGAAAGAGAGAGATTTTGTTTAGAGAAAAAAAAATTAATTAAGATATAAAAGGACAAAAGTGCCCTTCAAAAATTGCTAGCTAGTAGATGACGTCACGGAGGTAACGGGAATATGTACCAATCCTCAGTCAAGCCAACAACCAAGGGCATAGCTAGTCTAGGGCGAGAATGGTCAATTGACCCTTCTCAATTTTTGGAAAATTGTTAATTAGTCTTAATTATCTTTAAACCTTAATGGAATGAAATAAAATTGAACCTTCTAACTTTTTGGAAAAATCTTTAATTAGTCTTCGTTTTCAAAATTTAATACAAATTTATCTTAATTGTCCTTGAACTTTAATGGAATGAAATTAAAGTTTACACTATTAATACACTACATATATCCAATTAATATAAATCTTTTCAAAGTCTTCTTACCTTACTGATCGAAATATGCCATATGCGTATATGCGTATATTTACGATTCTTTGTTAATATGCTAAATCGAAGTAACACATATTTTTTCCTTCTATATTTATTGTTCATCTCAAATCCCAAAATTTTTCAACATAATTTATGGATCTTTCAATTTTCGCATTAGTACAATTAATATTACACTGAAGATTCTTATACTAATATGTTTTGAAAGCAGTGTTATTTTTTATTTTTGGCAAAGATTGTGTTATTCCTAAAGGATGACTAAAAATGAGTTTAATTTGTTAGTTAATAAAATTTGACCCTTCTAACTAAGATTTTTTGCTACACTCATGTCAAGAACCTTAGGTACCGTATTGATAATTTTCAAAGCAAGATATCAAAAGTTATAAGGAATCAAATTTAAGACACCGTACGGAACATTTCCTCTTTTTTCTAACTCCTTGGATGACTTTAGTGTTTCTATTTAAAATACATGTCATGCTGTTTCCGAATTCAGTGGCAGTGGATCCCCACTTGATCTCGAATCAGTCGTGAGTAGTGACATGACAGTCTGATGAGGACATTTACTGAATTCACCTTTCACGATAAAGCTAGCTAGTAGCTAGTCACTTCTTCTCTCCTGCTGCCAAAGACACTAAAGTAAAGGCAAATCTCAATCACACCCATCTGTAATATCTTGTGGACAAACAAATGGACAAGACCACTCACTCCCACACATCATTCCAGAGCACCAACTACATGATTTGACGTTTCAGATTCTGTACCCGTAACCTCATCCCAGTAGACAAACTACTCTCTCTCTCATTCATTTTCATTTTCTCTCTCTGCGGGTATTATTACCGTTCCACAGATCGCAGCAGTATAATTAACATTGTTCCTGGCATGTTAGTTATATAAGCATGTAGCAACGTACGTAATGAGGGGAGTGATGAGTGGGCATACTACAGTCCTCACCACTATATCTGTATGTATTGGTTTGCATATACTGCTCGTTCTCATTGGATTTCCATAGAAAGGAGCAAAGAAGGAAATATCTTGAGAGATATCAAACCACATCCATGCAGGACCCACGTACAACTCCATCCATCACTCTTTTGACCCCTTCTTCGGATCAACGGTTGATGATGATCACTGGGTACGTACTTGCTAGCTAGGGTTAACCGCCTGCGTCAGCATGACAGAAGCTGTATATGAACTAGCTTTAGCAGTTTAAGTTCATTCCTGCCTGCTTAGCTTCACTTAGAGACTTGATTAATCGACTTAAAATGAAACTTGGCTTCCAAGGTGCAGAAAAACAAACTGAGTTGCATAAGGAGCAAATTAATTCAACTACTTCTGGCACAACCAGATCTATAAGTAATTGCATAATTAGGTTAAGTAAAATTGAATTATCATTGACTCGAATATATACTTAATCCTCGATCAGTTAGCATTAATTAGTTTCTTTGTTTTAAAAGTTACCGACGTACATATCTTACAGAGCAACCACCTAAAGAATACGAGGGTTAAAACAGGAGTACTTTGTCAGCAATCTGTCAATAATTTCTATTTTCATTTATTATTCCTATAATTATTTGCTGTCAATCGGCCTGAGTAGCTAGTACTTATCTTCAAATATTGTCTTGTGAAGTGGTGTCTGCATCTTTACATGGTTGTTTTTTTTTTGGAACCATTTACATGGTTGTTTGGTTCCACACCATTTTTTTTCCCCTTCTATTTATTCTCAATTTGTTACTATTTTTTCCGGCCACTTTACCATTAATTTGTGTTTTTATGGTCTTTGTATGGACTTACCGTGCTTTCAAAACATACATTGAAAGATGAAAAAGTTAAATAAAAAAATTCTGAAGTTGACTTCGTTTTAGGCAAAAAAAAAAAATTCTTAATGCAGTAGTTAGTCTGGGATTGCTGTGATTTAAAAAAAAAATATTGCTGCTGTATTGTAAAAATAATCAGCTGTGAATTAAAACAGTTTCGTGTTTGGTAAACAATACTTTTAAAAGTGCTATAAGTAGATAAAACAATTTCAGAGTGTGAATTGGTCAACAACAGCTTCTAAAAATAAGCTTTGGGTTACTTCTAAAATTTACTGTCAATGACCTATAATTTTCAATTAAACCTGTTTTTTATTTATTTACAAAACACAATAAAATCGAAAATTTTAAACAAAAGCTGATTTGTTTTTTTTTTTTAAAAACAAAGCAATCCCAAAATAGACCTAAAGCCTTTATAAAGTCATAAAGTTGAAATCAAACTAAATTTATTACTATAATAGAGGTACAGTTATAAAAGAAGTTATTTTTGACGAAATGTTTCTTATGTACTACATTAATGGTGAAACATTAGAAAAATACCCTTTATTTATGGTTTTCTCAGGACCCTGAAACAAGCACTGAATTCATCCGGTGGATATTAATGTATCTCTTAATCATGCAAATGAGCACCAAGTCATGTATGCTTTAACTGCACAAGAAATCATTGCTGCAGTCGACCAAGAACAAGAAGGAGCTAATCCTAAGGATATGAGAGTAGAAAAATACCAAAAGTTTCATGGCAAGAAGCTATAAATATGTTTGACAAGTTAGAAACATTTTAGCTTAAATAATTAGAAAATAAGAGCAAATGTAGTTTCCCATAACTTCTCTCCTTTAAATTGTCTCACCCCTCCCAGTTCACCTACCTAAACATATCTATACACAGAGAACTTTCGTACATACACATGGTGAGTGTCGCATAATCTACTTATATATTAGCTTTTTTTTATTTTTTAAGAGACGGCAAGAAAAAAATTATGATTGTTTTTTAGGAAAGAATTTAATATATATTAATTTAGTCACGACTATAATTGTTGATCGAAGGGGAAACCCGATTATATACAGGTGCTAAGATCTTATTTTATTTATAAAAAAAGTTCAAAACATTAACGAACATAAATCAAAGATACCAAGTATAAAAGAGTGATATATTGCCTCAGAAGTAAATACAGGACTAGGATTAACCAATTAGGTTTAACATAAGAGAAATTTTAAATACACACCCTCAATTACTCAATGCACATCCCTTATATTTGTTGTCTCATTTTTTCATCAAACTTCCATCTATGCCTCTCCTCATTAAATAAATAAACGAGAAAAAATTTATAAAAAAAATTAGATCAGGTATGTATCATATATTTTTAGTTAATACATTCTTTTACTATAATTGATTTATTGTGAAATTAATTGCTAATTAATTCGGGGACATATCAATATGGTAATTACTAATTACTTTTCTTATTTTTTACATTATATATTATTGCTAGAAGATTGAATAACTTAACTTTCTTACTTTGTTGTTCTTCAAGCTGAAAAACTTGATGCATCTAAGATTTTAAAAGATTCAATATATGTCAATATCTTCATGATCCATATAGTCATAGCCAATATTAAAATCGGTAAAAAATGAGCCATGGTTGTTGTTTTGCAAATGTGTAAAGTGAGTGATGATGATGTATTCATGCATCCAAGATATATTTGATGGTTTTATAACCTCTTTTGATATGTTTCAACCAATTTAGTTGCTTGCTAATTCTTCATATGGACTACAATTATCATCTGTCATTGATGTTCGCGTATGATATTGAAGAGAGGTCGATTGTATCTTGAAGATAAAGAAAAAATTTAACTATAAGAATATTTAATTAATAATTTGATATATAAAACATTTAATTCTTATTTTATTTTTGTAGAATCTTCTTTATTTTTATTTATTTAATAATATGAGGGGTATAGATGGAAGTTTGATGACAAACAAATATAGGGGCTGTGCATTAATCCATAAAGTGCCACGCTGCCTCATTTGGTGGCTTGTAGGAGAATATCTGATTGGGTAGCGTGTATGGGTAGTCAGATTGTAAATTTTTGTTTTAGTTTAGGTTGACTATATTTTTCTTGGATATACTAAACATACAGCGGTGTTTATCTGATTAGTTACTGACCAAAGAATTTATACTCAATAACTCTTAGATTTATATTCTTGGAAAACAAAAATCTCAACTTAATAATAATTCTACATTTTCGACTAAACATATTTGATATTATATAAATTAGTAGGAGTAGAACTAGCTGCTAGCCTTTATAACGCACAACTTGAGCTAGCCCTCGTTATCTAGCTAAGAAACAAGTGAAAGATACAAGAACGTCTGCATCATCTGCTATTCTAACTAGCTAGCTGTGAATACAAACGACACCTCTGGCTCTTTCTCTCGTGCTATAGCTAGCTAGCTGCATTGATTAGTCACTATGTAGTATGTACAGTCGTGTTTGACAGCTGATCGATATTGATATATACTGATCGCTAGCTTGCTAAATAGCTAACACCTGCAGGTTACAAAGCTGCGTATGATCTATTGGCTAGATTCCCAGATGCCTGGAATTAACCACTGTATATATTGCATGTGGTCCTCGGAAAGACACAAGCTATATATAGCCTAACTTAATAGAGGTCAACAAATTAATACAAATTCACTGCTTACTCAAAATATAGAAAATTTATTTATCCAAAAAAAAAATCAAGAATTTACCGTAATTATAAAGAATTTATTCGAATAAACACGTACATATATATATATATATATATGTATCTGGTACACAAAGGGTACTCGATACTGAAGTTATATGAATGAGGTATCCTAATTTTTGTTACAAGGAGACTTCATTGACCTCTAAATTTTTGAGTGGTTCCATCGGTGATCGATATGATGTTTGAGTACTGCCCGATCATCTCACTTTTGTAATTTAGTAGAAGCCATTAGTCGACTTTTGAGTTCCCTCTCCTGCAAAAGTTTGATTATCCAGCTTCGCTTGCTTGTTGCTTTCCAGCTTTAACCCAAAGTGAATGTGAGGAAAATGTGCCCACTGCATGCAACACGAAATCTTTAATGATCAATTAATCCTTTCCATTATTGACATGGCAATTGTACCACAAATGGAGTCCAGCTTTACTCTTATTTATTCAATATAATGATGATAGATTATAATGTGACCATAATGTAATTTCATTTCCTATTAAACTTTGAACATCTTTAATGAAAAGAAGTTCATAAACGAATAAAAGTACTTCACAATCCAATTTTTCAACCAAGATTGACCATTATTCAAACAATTCATAAAAAATCAAAAGCTAATGTTAAGTAACTAATCTTGTCTCGGCTATCTATTCAAACTTATAATCTCCACTGAATCTAAACGTTTAACAGTACTTATTTTGTTTTAGCTGTTTGTTCAAAGCACAAGAACATATATACTGATACTTACCAATGTGTCCAACTTAATTTAAATTTTATGGTAGAATTGTAAATTTGTATTAAAGCCAATCAAGAGTGAAGATTATGATACAGTCATGCTTACCAAAAACACATGAAAGCCTAGATCGATTACCATTTGAATGTAAGAAAAAGCTTGTTTTTACCAAAAAAAAAAAAACATATGATTTGCGCCACCGATCCCTTCAAATATATTCTTGCATCCAATGGATATGTGCAACTCTCTAGATGTAATACATACATCTATTTAGGCCTTGGCATGACGTTTGCTTTAAATTATTTTGAAAGGAACATCAAATATCGATAGAGTTAAACTTGATATATATCCTTACCAACTTCCCTTTTTTCGAGAATATATCCTATCAACTTCAAGTATTATATAATAGAATATTATGATATATAACCAAAAATACTATGATATCTATGGAATATAAGTCAGAAGAAATCTTGTTCCCAATAAAAGACAAAAAGAAGTAATCTTATTCATGACTGGCAAAACACCATGAACAAATAAATTTTTGTAAACCTTGATTAATTCTTCTTTTTTAATTAGGCTGCTAAATACTGATGAGCCACTCATGACTATAACCTAAAGGAGAAATTAAAGTCAACCATGAAACTACCTTGAAGCTTTTTAGTATCGCAGGGACATGAAACTGAAAAACTTCTTTCGACTTAATTTCACTACAGGCCACAAACATTGTCCATAAAGGACTCATATCATGTGTCGATCATCTTACACATACAATCTCTATTAACTTAACAAGTATCATTATTTAGCAGTATTGATTAATTTGATATGCTTCTACTATATTGCACAAGTACAAGGCTACCCAAAAATAGGAAAAAAATAAAATAAATCTTAATAGTTAAAGGCACGAGAGACATGACTGATTCATGGTGGCTTCTATCTCTTGGCTAAGAATATATTCCATATATACATAACTTACATTTTTGGCTGCTGTGCTAAAAGCTTCCCTATGGCTAATGTCAGGATTACTAGCTTTGATTCTTTGGATTTCCTCCCTGCACACACACGTACAGTCAGAGTGAGTGAGTTGTAACAAAACGATAGCTTGATAAAAGAGGTTTTAAACTAAACAGATTAGTACATATACTCAATGAAAAAGAAATCTTAAACATGTTCATGAAATTTGGTAAAAAAAAAAACAAAAAACAAAAACAAATGTGTGAATGTGTGATAGCCAGTTGCTATGTATCTAGCTTAGTATTAAAGTTATAATGAATTCAGTGAAAATGAAACTTACTTGATAAACCTATTATAAGCTGAAGGAACACGTTGTCTCTTCTCTGGTGCTGAGATTTCAAAAACAGATATAATAAATAAAAACACGAGTGTAAGAATAACAAATTCAACTAGGAGCAGTAGAAAAGATAGCAGAAAAATTCACTAGTCTGATAATTATATTGCCACCGAAACTAATATATGGTTGATTTAGACCCTAAAATCCCTTTTCCTCCTTGTTTTGTTGGGAAATTACATAATGCGTTAACGTATGTTATACATACAATTGCCTTAAAGTGGTAAAATAAGTCCTTAAAATAGTACTATTAGTCCTTAAAGTGGTAACATGAGTCCTTAAAATAGTACTATTAGTTCTCAAAGTGGTAACATGAGTCCTTAAAGTGATAAATTTTTTTAGTTACCACATAATTCCTCAAATGGTAAAATGAGTCATTAGAGCGGTAAAATGACTCATCAAAGTAATAAAAATAGTTGATATATGAGAAATGTTAACATACCATAGCTGTAATGTTTTGTTTCTAGTTGTAATAGAGTGTGGCTGGATTCAACACTTGACATGTACAGTGCATTGCGTGAAGAAAGTTTATTATGAAAGGAAGTTTTAATATCTTATCAATGTTGATTCTATACTACACCATTCTGGGTTTGAAGGGATGATATCCTTTTCCAGTTTTCCTCCTAAGATTTATTCCAATTTCCTGAAGGGAAAACCTCTAACACCCCCAGCCCCAAAAATTGCTATGACCCCTTCTCCTTTGGCGAAGATGCTCACACCTAATCCTTTTATTTATTTTTTTTTTTTTGAGAAGAATCCTTTAATTTACTTATTAACAACAACAACAACAACAAAAAAGTTAAAATTGTAAAAGTTATTAGCGCATGCTATTTATATACGTATTAATTGTTGGGTTAAAGCTGTTATGATCGGTCACCATCGATCTTAGCTAGATTGACCAAACAGATGAGGTACTGAAGAAGACAAATCCTGAGTTGGGGCACTTAGGGATCATGGTATTTGAATCCGATATCAATGAATTGCAAACTTGTGTAGTTATGAACTTATGATTAATATATTATAGCGTGCATGATATATATAACAACTGACTTTGAAGAGAGATATAATTATCATGTCGTTATTACTTTTTCCAGTAGTGTGCAGATACCTACTATATTTGTATCATCAGCTGGTTTTGTAATTAACCTTAGTAATACGTACAGGAGATTCCGTTATTACTCCAATTAAATATATCGTAAGTTACAACACTGAATATATCTAATAATCTATGCATGTTTGGGTATATGTGTGTGTGTTTTAGAGAGAGAGAGAGAGAGAGAGAGAGAGAGAGAGAGAGAGAGAGAGAGAGAGAGAGAGAGAGAGAGAGAGAGACTGACGGCGAATGGGAGAGACTCTTGGTTGGTCTACAGCAGTAGAGGACTGATCAAATGCAGGAGCAGCAGCAAACTTGTTGCATTTGGAAGAAGTAGACGATGATGATGAAGATCCGTAGTCCTTATTTGATGAGGAGTCCTCAGAGCTCACCTGATGTTGCTTCTGTAATAATGGTGGTAATTAATTAAGTGGCTCATCAGATACTTAAACCATTTTAATTCGAATAAACTGCCAACTAATTTTCAGTCAAATTAAACCATCTTTTTTTTGGCTTATTGCCAGTCAAATAACCGTAAGCGCGCAGTACACCTTAGCTATGGCTGCCTAGCTAGCTAGCTTCAATAGAATATTGATTAATCAATTGATTCAAATGTGTTCATTTTCAAGCTAGCACACCTACATATGGAGAACAGATTGATGATGATAAGTTGGAAGTACCCACAGGATAGGAATTCAAACAGTATGTGTTCTTGAACTTCTCGATCTCACATTGAACATATTGAATGAATAGTGATGAAATACTTAATCTGTACTACTAACTAATGTACGTATTAATAATATGAACTAAATTTTGGAAGTTACAATTATTACCTGGTGCGCGAAAATGTTAGGGTGAGAATGATAATGCTGAGTATGGGGATAAGGGTGAGGAGTAGCAGCTGCAGTAGTGGTAGGACTGGGACTACTTGAGTGGTGGAGCGAAGCTGCTCCGATGTTAACGGACAGCAGATTTGCGCAGTGACCACATCTCACCGTCACCACTGTCGTCGTTGCCGCCGTCAATGGGCCGTTGAATGCCGGAACACTCACCTGCACTCAAATGTGAGGTTGATAGTAATTAATTAACTAACTAATACTATGTTATACGCACATTGTTCATTCAGCTTTGCAAATTAAGAAGCAAAATGCGGTAATGTACATATATACTGCACAGATATATATATATATATATATATATATAGAGAGAGAGAGAGAGAGAGAGACAGAGACAGATCGAGGACAGAGCACAGCAGAGACCTTCAGACCTCACATGGGTAATAACTGCTATAAGGACGACTACACATACTTGTCTACTTTACCCTTAAATTCAACACACACTCTCTCGCTCACAGACACAGAAAGTGAGAGAACATAAAATACAGAATATATATATATATAAATGGGTAATTTGTTGTTGTTTTCTGGGTTCTGGCTTTTCTCAGGCTGACTGACTAGATCTGACATTAGCATTAGCATTAGCCACGAAGGGCTAGTGAGGTAAGGTCGATCGATGATAAAAGAGTGGCCGAAAGCGACATGACTGGAACGGAAACCGTTAAAGCCCCATTTTAACCACTCACTCTGAGCTATGATCGAATAAAGCTGATAAATTGATCATCACGTACCATATATCATCATCAAGTAGATCGATCACTCACTAATTTACTGTTCACTTCGCTTTAGTGTTTGAACATCTCCCAAGTTTTCCGTATTTTCCGAAATGAGAGAACGAAAGGCATTAATTCAAACTCAAAAAACGTTGTACAACAGAAGCATCATATAAGATGAAAGAACACTTAACAAAAAAAAGCATGATTTTATTTATCTTCTTCGTCAAGCAGATCTGTCTATCTTGCTAGCTAGCAACAACAAACGTGTTTAAAGGAGGAAGGGAAAAGGCAGCTTTTGTACTAGACTCATATTGAAAACCTCAAATACATATGCAATCTATACATCCATGCACATCCATCTCATTTGTTTATTCCGTAATTCAATTATTTAATTATAAAAGAAAGAAAGAATGAAAGACAGAAGATCTGGAGTGAAAAAGCAATGACATGACAAGATACAATGATAAAAGAAAATCGATCGATGAAACCACTGCTATGCCTAGCTTTAGTAGCATGAGATCCATCGAGTCTGCATAAAATTAGTACCGCAAATTAAGCTTGCCCTAGTTATATATACCCAGCTCGCATTTGCTCTACTTGCCCTAGATCCTTAGCAGGTCGATCATGGCCATGAAAACCTATCTAGCTTTAGCTGGAAGCAATCTATCTTCGGTCACTTTTGAAATTCTTATCCACCGAACACTATTTTGTCTGGATTCCAGTTCTAACTACCATGATACTACTACAGTGTGTCTAGCTTGACTTCCCATCCTCTCTTTTAATTAAGTGGATAAAAACTTTCAACTCCATTGAGTCATCGGAAAGGTGCGCTGCCGGACTAAACCCAAATCGAAGCAATTCCTCATAAAATATACTTACAACAAAGATTAATTCTTTGCCCAATTCCATGTCTAATCACAACAAATTGCAAGTCTACTTGTCAATTAACTGAAGTATAACTACTGGAAGCAGCAGAAAGGGCATTTTATGCAGCAGCCGGTTTTAAGGGTCACAATTAAAAATCCGGCCAATTCTTTCTTCTCTACTAACATTAAAGTTAATACTTCTGGCTAGCGAAAGCTATCCAGCTGCATAAATAGTCGTGAAAGAAATTCAGTCATATTTGATCCTAAAACAAAAACTAGGGAAGTCCCCAGAGTCAGGTCAGCTCAATTTGACATTGAAAAGACAAAGCACACAGAGAAACCTCAGATCGTTGAGAGAGAGAGAGAGAGAGAGAGAGAGAGAGAGAGAATTGAGGGCTGTACCGCTAAAATGGTGTTGCAGAGGTTGCAATGAACATAACAAACACGTTCGGAGGATGCCATCAATTCCATTGACATAATTTTTCAAAGCGTAATTTGTGAAAGATAGATATCTATATACAATATATATAGCTAGATCAGGTAGCAGATCAATTTCGAATATATATGAGAAATTAGGGTGATAAAAGAAAGTAGAATAATTATGATAAACAAGAAAGCATACAAAGAAATGAACACCAAGACAAAAGAAGAAAAAGCTGAATTTATGAGAGAGAGAGAGAGAGAGAGAGAGAGAGAGAGAGGATGGGACTAGTCTGGTCGGAGCGAACTAGTGGGGGAAGAATAGATGTAATAGTAATATGTACAAGTAGTGGTTTCTTTGTAATGAAAGGCGGTTTGGTTTATGAGAAAGGTTGTTTGTGGATTTAGGGAAGAGAGAGAGTGTGTGTGTGGGGCTGGAGGTGTTATGATTGAGAGAATGAGTGGGTCGGAGTGAGTGAGTGACCCATTTCTTCTCTCTTTCTCTTCTCTCTTAATCTCTTTGGCTTGGGTATCTGTAGCGGACGAGGGGGGAGCGATATATTGATTGATTGATTGAGATATTTGTTATGCCGCTTTGGAGAGGAATTTTAGGGGAAATAGAATCAATTCTAATAAGAAATTTCAAAAAAACCAAGGTCTTGTTATTGGGATGAGAGACATGGCAATGCTCAGAATTTCTGTCATGTATTTGTATTTAGTATGTTTGTCAAGTGTCAAACCCAAAGCCTCAAACCTGGATAGTGAAAGATGCTTTCCTTCTTTACTTCATTATTAGTCATTTCTTATAACAAACCACCAACATTTCTGATTTATTTATAAATTACAGGTAAAATTTCCTAACACAACCTGTAACCTAATTGATTAAAACGAAAATAGCACCAATTGAAAGAGGCACAAAGCCGAAGCAAGAAGATATGACCAATATTTTAAACACTGACGCGTATCCCGAAGAGTTTTTGGGAGAGTCTCAATAAAGCGTAAGTCTCGACACATAAAACGTAAGTCTTATAAAATAAAAATAAATATATATTTTCAACTATAAAACATTAATAATATAAGAAAATAAATTTATTCACTAATAATTTTTTATCAACTTAATCTCTATCCCATTTATTTAGTTATTTTGATAGACTTAATCTCTCTCTCTCTCTCTCTCTCTCTCTCTCTCTCTCTCTCTCTCTCTCTCTCTCTCTCTCTCTCTCTCTCTCTCTCTCTCTTCCCTAGTTTAAAGAAAAGGAATATTATCTTCCTTGCTGTCCTACTTCTACTAGGATCCTACTTCTAGTATATATCACTTCTAATCGGAATACTACTACTTTTCAATTGTAAGGCATCCTATTCCAAGGCCTCTGAAACGTAGTTACTCCTATCCTTTATTCCTCTTTTCTTTCTTTCTATTTTCCATAAAGGAGTTTATCTTCCATTAGTCTCCATCCTAACCTTAAGAGAACATGATCTCAAAGGCAGAAAAGAAGTCAGCAGAAGCACTGTGTTGCAGAGTAGTCATGGATTTCACCATTCAGATCACAACAGCGATAATTTTTTGCCATTCGGATCATTGTGCGAAAATTGTACAAAACAATTAACATCAAGAAAAGCAAAATGAAGTCCGATCAGCATCAAGAAAAACAACAACATCGAATTGATCTCCTTTTTTTCAAATTGAACTACAATTTTCCAAAAAAAAAAAAAAATTTGGGCGTTCGCTTTCGATGCCTTTTGGCATGCCTTTTGTGCCTTCAACGCTTTGAGCAAAACCTTTGGTGCTTGGTCATCTCAAAAGCAAAACAGACTCAGTTTTATCAGCGCCTTATGCTGTTTACACCTCAAGGCGCACCACAGGTGCGCCTTTTAATTCATTGATGATGACTATACATAATGGCCATTAAAAGTCGGTCATCAAAATTTACTTAATCTATACCATATTTAAGAGAAGAGAAGTTGCCGACCAAAACATGATGTTTTTACTAACTATCTCTTATATGTTAAAATACTATGAAAACTAAATTAATTAGAAAGGGTAAACAAATAAACCACAAATAGTATTTAAAAAAAAAACTACATAAGTTGTGTACTTGTATATAACCAGTTAACCACCCACATTCTTTAGGTAACTTCCTGCACTCTCATAACTATTGTGTGTGTGGATATTTCTAGTATATACATTAAAAACTTCAATACATTAATACTTTCGATTAAATAAAAAAATGTAATTAGTGTACTAAATTAATAGCTTTACTAAATGCATAAGGTAATTATACATTTATGGCCGAGTGAATATATAAGTTAAAAATCGATAAAATACATAAAAAAATCATAATACTATCGGTTTCACTGATGGAAGATTTCTCTGTGTTTGAAAAATGAATTTGCGTGGTCTTTATTTAAAATACTTTAAACACTTTATCTTTTAAGGCATTAAATATTGGAAACACTTGAGATTTTTTTTTCTCTAATGAGTAGAAATGACAGTTTTCCCCTACCCCACTCATCCCATGATATCAATGAAACTTAAACCCTTGACCTCCATAGTAATGGTTATTTCAAATAACTAACAAGTCACAGCTCACCAACAAACACTTAATCACCTAGTTCTTAATTTATCTTGAAAATGTGTGTAAGTGGCAGGTTCCACCCCAAATTTCACCTTAAATTCTGAAGTGGACTTGTGGCACCCGCCTTAAGGGGAATTCTATTGAAAATTCAACAGAATTACTCCTAAAAATGGATAGTCCAAAAATCGATGAAAACAAATCGAACAATTGTAAAATTACCAACAACAAACATAACTCTAATGAGCCTACATGCTCTTCTCAAAATATCATACTCCCACAAAATAAAAATAAAAGAGGGTCTCAAACCCAATCTAAAATATCAATTTATTATTACAACATAAAATTGGCTATCAGAACACTCTAGAGAATTCACCGAAATAATATACAAGCAAGTTGAAAAGATAATCTGCTGACAAAGATGAAAGCGGTGGACAACATGCCTTAAGCTCGTTTGCACGACCGACCTCAATTAATCTGCAAACTAGGTAAAGAAGAACCAAAGAGTCCAAGGAAAAGCATGTAGAAAACTATTAGAGTGAGTGGACAAAATAAATACTTTCAAGAAAACATAATAAAATTTAATGTTTTACCAAAAAATTTCTTTCATTAAAAACTCTACATGCAATACAATTAACCTGAAAATCCAAATTTGACTCTCTTGCTTTATCTTTGGAACTTTGAGGGATTAAAATTCTGGGATGTGTTTTATCTCTCTGACACAGTGGCGGCTAGGATTTCCAACTACCCTTATTTTCTTCCTTTTGAATCAATTCAGTGATGGCGTTGCACGTGTGCCTCGACATCCTTTGTATCCTCTCGGTGTTTCCATCAAAGAACCTATCTGGTGTAGCTACACATCTTCCACTTGTGATGGGTGTTTCTCTCTCGCAGTTTGGCGTCAGTAGTTGGTATGGCCATGTTAAGGTTTCAAGGTAGAGTCAGGTCCGGCGTACTATCTTGGAGGCAGAGTTTAAGGAACTGATCCTGTAATTGGGTTTTTAGAATATCTTCATCTTCAAGCTTTATGCACTTAGGGTTTGATGACCATGATCGTTCATGATACCACCATTGGTTTTAGAATTTTTGATACAATGAGGAAGCCATCACAAGCCTAGCTATGATTATTTCCGGATTGATCTTTTGGATGGTATTAACAAGATGGTGGAGAAATCTTTCATTGAAAATGCATCTCAATATCTATTGGAAACTTGTTTGCATCATAATGTATGGAGTTCATTGAGAATGTAGCTAAAGAAAACGAGCTTGCACTTGATGCCTTGCACTCCACATTTGCAATCAAAGGTTGAGGTACCTCTTACTAGCTCTATTCCTTTACTTTCCTCAATTAAATGTCCCCCCACTCTTGAGTTGAAACTTCTTCCTTCTAATTTAAAGTATGTCTTTATTGTGAAAACCACACTTTGTGCATAATCATCTCTTCATGTTTTGGTGATGGGCAAGAACAAAAGCTACTTAAGGTGTTAAAGGACCATAAGGAGGCCATGGGTTAGACTTTTGCTGATATCAGAGGCATAAGTCCAAGTATATGCATGCATAGAATCCTTCTTGAATAGAAGCAAGAAGTTTGGAAAATCACTGTGTGCATACATAGAATCCTTATTGAATATGACAAGAAGCCAAGGAGAGATCAACAAAGGAGGCTTAATCCTCACATGCAATAATAGTGAAGAAGCAGGTCATGTATTTGCTTGATATTGGTGTCATTTACCTTATTTTCGATTCAAAGTAGGTGTCATTGATTCGTGTGCTTCCCAAGAAGAGTGGCATAATGGTTGTAGCCAATACAAGAGAGAGCTTGTCCCTTAAAGAGTAGAAAATGAGTGGAGAGTATGTATTGACTAACAAAGGCTCAATAATGACACAAGGAAGGATCACTTTCCATTGTCATTCATTGATCAAAAGCTAGATAGGCTTGTCGGCCATTAGTACTATTGTTTCCCACCTTCACTTCTCCTGAGTTCTCTATATGACCCCTTTACTTATAGAAAAATGCATCTCAATTTGTGCAATGCCTCAATCACCTTTCAAAGGTGTATGACTTTAGTGTCTTTAGAAATCCATTTCGTTAATGCCCTCATCACTTATCTCTTGTGTTTCAAAGATTTGAAGATTGTAACTTGATTGCAAGAAGGAATTGTTCTTGGGCATGTGGTTAGTTCAAGAGCCATTGAAGTTAAGAAAACCAAGGTGGAGCTCATTTTCAAGATAGCATCTCCTCACAATGTCAAAGCAGTTGGAAGCTTTGTCAGCATGCTAGTTTTTGTAGAAGATACATGAAAGAATTCTCCAAGATCTTTAAGGCCCTTTGTGATCTACTAGCAAAAGATGCTCCTTTTGAGTTTGATACACTTTGTTTAGAAGCATTTGTGACCATCAAGGTAATGTTTACTCAAGCTCCTAACATGATTGCACTAAATTGGTCTCTTCATTTTGAGTTGATGTGTGATTCTTTGGATTATGTTGTGGGAGTAGTTTTGGCATAAAAAAAAGATAAGGTACTTCTTGCTATTTACTAAGTTAGTCGTACTTTGAATGATGCACAAATTAACTACACCACAACGAAGAAAGAATTTCTTGCAATTATTTTTTCTCTTGACAAGTTTAGAAGATGCTTGCTACCAAAGTTGTTGTGCATGTGGATCATAATGTTTTAAAGTATCTTTTGTCAAAGAAATAATCCATAGCAAGACTCAAAAAGTGGACTATTGCATTGACATCAACATCAAAGACAAACCGGACAAAGAAAACCAAATGGCAGATCATTTGTCAAAGTTTTGTTAAGGGAAATGATGATTCATCCATTCCTTTGGATGATGCTTTGCATGATGAGCAATTATTCAACACCAATATTAGAGAGATCCAATGGTTTGCTAATTTGGTGAATTACCATGCAAGTGAAGGGAAGTACATTCCAAGTGAGCTTGATTATCAAGGGAGAAAGCGGTTTCTCAAAGAGGCACATATTTGTTCAAGTTTGGCAAGTCAAATGTTGATAAAATGCATAGCTCAAGAGCAGGTTCTTAGTATCATTTCCTAGTATCATTCGCTTGTTGGTGGAGATCATTTTAGAGGAAAGAATACAACATTTAAGGTACCAAGTAGTGGTTTTTATTGGCCTCTCTTTTTAAAGATGTATATGCCTATGTTAGCACTTGTGGTAGTTGCCAAAGAAGTGGTAATATTGCTTCAAGGAACCAAATGCCCCTCACCAACATAATGGAAGTGGACATTTTTGATTGTTGGAGTATTGACTTCATGAGACCATTCCCAAGTACTTATGGCAACCATTGCATCCTTGTTAGAGTTGATTATGTTTCCAAGTAGGTACAAGCAATTGCAAGTGCCATGAATTATCATACCGTTGGGCTCAAGTTCTTCAAGGAGAACATCTTTCAAATGTTTAGACCACTCCAACACCATTTACTAAGTGTAACGTCCCAAACCGAAATTTACCCATTTACTAGTCATTAGGATGGTAAACGACAATTACTTTCACTTTTTACTCTGTTTCGATACTTTTAGTAACCGTAAAAGTTGACTTTTTGTTCGGGTCAAAATTTGAGAAGATGTTCTTCATGAAAGTCGTAGAGAACATTAAATCGAGCTCATGCATATGTGGTACATAAAAATTGGAGTTCATATGCAATAGTTATAAACAAAAAACGGAAGTTACTATTCATGATAGATTGGTATAAATTTGAAAAGTTACTGTGGCTGGATAACTTTTCTTTCTCCTTCTCTCTCCTCTTCTCTGTGCTGTCTCTCTCTCTCTCTGTCAGCCTCCTTCACCTTTTTCTTCAATTCGTCACCGTCCGGCCATCAATCGGCGTGCCACTGGACTTTTTCAAACCGCCTCTTCCTCCTCAACATGCCCATAGTTGTGGATTGTCGTGATTTGGCTGGAGAAGAGAGAATTTGTGCCGAGAAAATTACTGTAGCAATTTTAGAATTCCGACGCTTCTTCTGATTCTGGCGGTCCCCAACGACAATTTCCGGTGTCTAATCGATACACCTCGAGTCGTAGATCATTTTCCCCAAGCCTCTTGCCTCGATTTGCGGTGTGGAGACAGAGTCGAAGAAATTTCCAAACGGTGGGCATTGAGATTTTCGGGTTTATGTTCACTAGCCAAACTGGAGCTCATCAAGGTAAAATTGGAACTTGTTGTAGTGGGTTTGTTGGGTACATGGTGCTGCCAAAATTTGGTGGCCATTGGAGCTGGTGGTTGTGGCGGCGGCGGCGGCCTGTAAGGCAGTTTTTTAATTTCATTTTTTTTAGCTAGTTAAATCCTATATTTGACGTAGAGTTTAGAGAAGTGTGACATTGATTGTTAATTTTCGAAGTTTGGAGTTTCGAATATCTATTTATGGGAATCTGACCTTCAGATGTCCCTTGTTTCTGCTATGGAATACTTTAATCGACGGATTGATATTAGTGGTGGAGTTTAGCTTGATTCCGGAAAGAAATGGAGATATTGGTTTAGGAGGGGTTTTCGTGTTTCATTATAGAATCGTATTTAATTGTCGATTTATTGTTTATGGAATATAATTGTGTACAGGACGAGGTACTGACTCATCACTCGACGAGGATCCTTACGCTTAGATACCACGTTAGCCGTATACTGTGAGTGGACATTTGATTTTAAACATTGCATACAATTAATTTTTTTTTTCTGAATTAAGAATTTATTTAAATTATTGTTTTAAATCATTGAGCATATTATCAGATTTTTTTAAATATTGAATTATTTGTTCGATTGGACTTTCGGATTAGAAATTATTATGCTCGATTTTAAACTCATTATTTAGAATGATTTTGACAAATTATTTTCCGAGGTGATTTCCGGAATTAAATATTGTTTTCATTCGTCAATTTTGAGTTTCCCAAGTGATCGTCGAAAATGAGATTTTCGTTGGAATTCATGGTTTTACTTTAATCTCGCATATTCGACAATATTTTGGTGTGCGGGGCTATGTCAGTGATATATATATATATATACATATATATATATATATATATTTTTTTTTTTTCTCATAAGATTTAGGGAAGCCCTTCTGAGTTTCGATTTTCATATGATTTTAACCCACCATACCTGGGTCGCTATATTTTATTGCTAACTAGCCTATTAATACGTCTTCCCTCTTACTGTGTGCTTGGGGGTGAGTTGAGCGAAGAGCATGGGATGCTCAAGAGTGTGGGACACTCCGACCCGAGCCTGAGAGGCTCCCTTTTTATCGTATGGTGATAACGCTTTCCCCATATTTTACATTTATTTTGACTAGCATGGCTAGTCTGATTTTTTTTTCTTAACCAGTGGGGCTGGTATGTTTCTATGAGATTTCAGAGTTCAAGATATTGTGTTTTACAAATATTGCATGCATTAGACTTTTACGGGAATACATGTGGGAAAGTATACACTCCCTTTTCTTTACAATTATTTATTTTTGTCCACTCATGCTAACGTTTTTATCTACTTTCCCTTGGGCCATTCGGTTTCAAATGCCCAGTCTACAGAGTAGTTGGTTCGGTATAGTAGGATCCGAGGCATAGTATCTACTGCTGTTGTTTTCATATTGTAGGTTAACTGTTGAACCTACCTGTATTTTGTTTTCTTTTTTCCTCTTTTAGATTGCTCTGATGTGGGTTAAGTATCTTAAAGTTTGGAAGTTACATTGGTGTAATTAAAAATATGTTATTTCGGATTTCAATTACTTATTGTGGAGTTGTTCTGTTTCGGGTAGCAGGGTGGCTCCAAAAGAATAAGGATGATTTATTAGACGTGTGAATATATTTCTACAGGTTTTGGGTAGTCCATTTTTAGGAGTGACTATGTTAAATTTTTAGTAGAGTTATTCTTAAGGTGGGCCCCACAGGGCCACCTCAGATTTGAAGGTGAAATTCGAGGCGGGTCCTGTAATAAGTCATGGATGATCCCACTTAATCAACAAGCTCTTTGAAGCTCTATGCAAGAAGTATGACACTAAGCACAAGTTGGCACTCCATTCCCATCCACAAATAAGTGGTCAAGTTGAAATCTCAAATCGAGAAACCAAGAGCATCCTAGAGAAAGTTGTGAGGAGTACAAGGAAAGATTGGAGCACCAAACTTGGAGATCCACTATGGGCTTATCGAGTCACTTACATGACTCCACTTGGTATGTCACCTTACCGGTTGGTATATAGTAAAGCATATCGCTTACCGATTGAATTGAACCACAAAGCAAGTTGGGCAGTCAAAAATCTCAATTTTGATCTTGATAAAGCGGGAGAGAAAAGGAAAGCTTGATTTATGTGAGCTTAACGAAATTCAGATGGAGGCTTATAAAAACGCTAAGTTGTAAAGGAGAGAAGCAAGCTTTACCATGACAAGAAGTTGACGAAGATTGAATTCCATGTGGGACAACTTGTATTTCTATACAATTCAAAACTTAGATTGCTTCCTAGAAAGCACAGATCAAGGTGGAGTGACCCATTTGAAGTTATGCAAGTGTTTCCCCATGGTGCTATTGAGATCAGGAATCCAAGTGATGAGAGCACATTCAAGGTCAATGGATATAGTTTGAAGCCATTAGCCAGCTTGAGAGATGAAGAGGAGGTCCTTTACTTCATGAATGAGCCTCTTGTTCTTCTTCATTGATTTGGAGGATCAATAGATTGGCATGTCCTTGTAGCAAAGCTCTATTTGGAGGTAGTCATACTTATGATGTTAGTGAAGAAGAAAGAAAACCCTTGGAACCATTCTTGAAGAAGTAACACCATTGATGATTAGCTTGGATGGCAAGGCCTTGAAGCATTGTTTGTTGGTGATTTTCGGTGCCTTGAGTAAAGTTCATGATTTTCAAGGGAGAGCTTTTCTAAATTTCAATCTTACATTTCAATATCTTTATGTGAAAATTTGTGTTAGTAAAGTTACTTGATTAGTTTTTTTTTTTATTTATTGAAATTTTTGGTTCTATGTTAATTTTTGACAAGTTGAATACTATATATTTATATTTTTTTAGTTATGTTATTATCGTGCAGGTAGGATCGACTGGTCGAAACATAGTTTTGGTTTGTCATTTGAGCTTCTGACCCTAAAATGCAACCAAACTCGACTGGTCAAAATCCAGTTTGCCAATGACTCGACCCGGTTAGGTGAAAAATTTAGTTTTTAAGCTCTCTTTTCTCTCTCTTCTTCCCAAGTTTTTCCCTTGTTTTTCTTCATTTTTCCACTTCTTATTTCTTTCTTCTAAGAGCCCTAGAACTCTCATACCCAAAATCCTTCGTTCCCAACCCAAATTCATTGAAATTTTCTTGGTTTATAAGTAGTATTTCTACTTGATTCTCTTGTTTTCTTGGTGATTTTGGATTTTTGGAGAAGTTTTTGAGTTCTTTCCAAGAGAAATGAAGTTGTTCTCCTTCTTCAAATTCTTGTTCTTGCTGTGTTATGGTTGTAGATGTTGCTTTTATATTCCATTTTAGGCTATTTGAGTTATGAATTGTTAGACTATGGTATCAATTTGCTTGAATTTGACCGTCTTTGTGTTGTGCACCATAACTAGACCCCCTAGCTTGAAAATTTAGAGTTTTCCTAGGATATGTTGTTGTTATTTCTTTCTAGTTTATAGGTTGCGAAGTTATGGGTAATCGGATATTGTGCACATTTGGATCAATTTCATTTTCTTTTGAATTGTTGCTATGATTTATTACCCATATTTGCCTAAGTGTTGCTAATTGAGTTGTTGTTAGTTTCTAGGTTGTTCATGCTTGCTAGAATGTTTAGTTTTTCGTTTCTAAATTGTTGCTTCAATTGGTTCAAGTTCATGATATCATTGTATTGTGTTACAACAATTTTAGGAACTAAGGTAGACAATGTTGTTTGTATAGTGAATTATTATTGGGTTCTCTTTTAAATTTAGGTTATTTGAAAGACTAAATACTAGTTACTCCCAATATTTTACATGTTGAAACAGTTCCGTCTCTCATCTTCTAAACTAAACATAATAGTCCTTATTCTCTCAATTGTCACACAAAAGGTCTATTCCGTTAACTCTCCATCCAAAAGTTTCCTTAAATGGTGAATGATCCAGTACAACTCTTCACCATCGTGTAGTCCAGAGATCCCTGCAACAACTCGATCTTGTCCTAATGTGTCCACAGCCGCTGGAACAGCCTCCTCAAGTCATCCAGAGTCACCACATGCTTTTTCCCCTCTGGCTGCGACAGCAATACAGGGTAGTATTGAATCGTTTGCGGCCTCTTCGGATCCAAACCCTCTAATATCACAGTCATCATTGTTGGCGTGGTGGCGGCGACAGTCAGCGGAGCGAATGAGCATTAGCTGGAGCCAAACATAATTGAATATGATTTGTTTTTGATTTCATATCTCCTCCATGAATTTTTTCTTTGGTACCTAGTTTTATGCATTTGGTGGATTAAGAGTTTTTGATGTGGGTTTTTAAAGTTCAAAAATGAAAAACCCACCCTCTAGATCTGTAGCAACTTTTTATATATCTAAAATTTTGGCCATGGATGTTGGAGGGTCGGGTAATCTGCTGGGTACGAAATGCGATGTGAACAGTAATTTTTAAGAAGAGTGTTGGTATAGATAGTGTAAGAATTTCACCAGTATGCGGTTCAAGGTTAAACGCAAAATCAGGGTTTTGTAAAAATGTTTGTTAATGCAGTTTCTAGTTATGTCTCGGCAATTGAGATTCAAATAAAGAAAATGGATTTTTTCTTGTGCTATGAACTGTGATGAATTTTTTTTGTTTATCTTTAACAAGGGTTGCGATTGTTGTTTATATCCTTTGTTTGTTTCTTTCGTTGACTCATTCATTTTGATTTGGTTTATCTTCCTCTATGATGAAGCTGAACCCCCCAAAAAATGGGTGTTCGTATATTGTTTCCTTTACTTTGCAATGAAAAGGAAAGAAAATTCTAGTTTAGAAGGATGATCGTGATTTAGAGGGATGATCTGGGTTTCACTTTTAGTTGCATAGAGGCTACTGTAATGGGAATATTAACTAATGAATTTGTCAGTTCTAGGTGGAAAAGTGACTTGATACACTTTTACACAAGCATACCTATTATTGTCAAGAAGAGGAAATATTATGCCCAAAATTATCGTACCATGGGGATTAGTGGCTAACTAACAATTCTTGACTAATTAGAAATAAAGATACTAAGCATGCAAAGGAAAAATAAAATAAACAAAAATTCTACTCTAAGGTATCAGCCTTAGCAATGCTCGCCTCGGGTTTGCACCGAAGCCTAATCAAAACTAAGACCTAATGATGACTATTTACAATGAGGTAGAAATTATCTCCAGAAATAGTAATTTGAATTTCTAGAAACCAGATTGCAATAATTTAAATGAAAACTTGACCAAAAACTAAGTTAAATAAAGTAACGAAAAGTAAGAAATAAAGATAAAAAGGGGATTGGTAGTAGAGGTGGCAAAAGGGCAGGGCTAGGCCACTTAATCGGCCTTCGAACCGTGCTCGTGCCGGCTCTTTTTTTATCTGGCTCAGGCTCAGGCCAGCCCATATACTCAAACATTAGGCCCAAGCCCATAGCATGCTGGGCCGTGCTTGTACCGGGCCAATAGGAGGGTCGTGCCGGGCCGTGCTCGTGCCTTGAGAAGACAAAAACTAGTTCTACTTTGAGATAAAATTAATGTAATCAACATAAGCACTAAACAAAAAATTCATACATAAAGACATAATTAAAATGCCAGATATCAGAAATTAACAACAAAGTACAGACCTGTAAGTATGTAAAATATGGTTTTCCTCTAGTGTGCTATGAAGCTGGCTGACTTGTTTATCCATCAAATTTGCATGCTACTCATGTGTTTCACCTTCCTTTAATAAACCATGTTTTTGTTCCACATTCTTTTGTATCTCTGGTTATAGTATATCTTTATTCTCAGTTTATAGGGCTGAGATTTTCAGCTACAAATTTTGCCGCAAGATAGTACAAAAACAAGTTTAATAGGACAAAAACACATCTCATAATGTGAAATGTATGTGTTGGAATTAGCATATCAAACTTTTCTAGAAAGTTTAAACTTTGTCTATCCAATTCGGCCAAATGTGCAGCCAAGACATGTTTTATCTCAAGGACTGATATCTAATCTCTTAACAAGGTCATTGTTGCTCATATGAAGATCATGCTTTTCTGTTTCCAAGTTCTCTTGACCAGTCATCATGCAGTAGATGCTAATAGTGTCCAACAAGTAGCTAGGTTCAATATATATATATATATATATAATAACTAGGATAAATTTAGAAAATCAGAAGCACTTAATTATTTGAAATTTCTCTTCATCTGCATAGTTCATACTACCATGTATTATAAAAATTTGGATCACAATTATTATAAAGGTTTTAGAAAAGAAGCTCGACCTACTCTGCATGCTCTTTAGACTTGACGTTGCCTCCCTTAATTTCTTTTCCTTATTGTCACAAGAATAGTGAAGTACTCGGGTACCAAATACAAAACAACCACAATCCTATGACACATCTCCGCATTAAAGGAAAGAGACTCTTGCTTTTCATACAAATATTAGACATGACATATAAGCAAATAAATAATAGATAATAGAGCATGTATGTCAAATTATCATCATAGTTCATGTTTAAGATCTTGAAGCAAGTAGCTCCCAGATTCTGATGCTAGAGTCCATGCTAATCATTTTTAGTTTCTCTGTGTTATCTTTATTCTCAGTTTCATGTTTTTTCATTGCCTTAATATAAATCAAATTCAAAGTGACAAAGTTCATTACTGAGGCCAGATTAGGACAAGCAAAAAATAAACAAAGTGCAGGGACATGAAAAATTGGAGATATCTCCATCCAACAAGGGTAGGGCGTTCCGGGTTAAAGAAAACAAAACGTAAAACCTGCTCGACAACTACTTGTTCCTTCTGCTTCTCAAACTGCATAAGTATATGCAAAAGATAATGTTTAACATCAGAGAGTGTAAGGCACACTTGTTCTATATTTTCAAATTATATACAGCACATCTCACTGATATTGTTTTGAGGGAACGTAAAAGTGTGGCAGATTTTAAAATCAATGAACTATTGCATCTAGTATTGGTTGAAATACATTACAGCTGATACCTTGAAAGCTACATGAGAGTTGGAAGTGTTTTTAATCCCAATAGCACTCTTAACTTGCTTTCCAAGTTCATCTGCAGATGAAACAATCATAGAGTGAGGAAGAACATATCTGCCATGAAATCATTAATTAGAAAAGGAACTCAACTATACACAATCACTGAAAAGAATATACTTCTAAACTAAACCTCTTATAAGAAATCCTAGGAACCAAGAATGGAGAGTAACCCAATGCAGAGACAAATTCTGGCAGTGAGTAATGTTATTGTGCAAAAACATATCAATATGTCTTCTTTAAAAGGGGTTTGGAACCCAGCGTAGCTGGGAGTCTCATCCCCACGCATTTGCATATTATTCATAAAGAGTACAATGGGGAGGACAAAGAACCAATGCCCTGTGATAAAGTACAAAAATATTATCAAGTCTTAAAAGGTGAGATTGCATCAATTGCATCACTATAGTTTGAGCACATTCCAACTAGGTTGGCACCCACTCAACTATCAATCATTTTCATTCCTCAAACTTTACATCAACAAAAAAATCCAAATTTACTGCTTTTACACACTGATGCTGCAACATGAACTTGTGCATTCCTCAATGTCCTCTGCCTTTATCAGTGATGTAGCTCTGAGGAAAACAAGGAAAAAAAAAGTTAGACAAACTAGTGAAATTGGAAAGCATGACTTTTAAAAAGAGATTGCAAACTATAGTAGATTCTTTTACATACTAGCTTTCTTAATCAACTAAAATGGAAAGTGTGTTTTGACTTTCTTCTTCATAACATGCCAAATCCTCATCCACAAAACTTTGAGCTCTATTATCTGCATCATCCCAATCTTAAACACACATAAGATCCTCCAAATTTTTGGGTGTTAGTGTCACGCCCTGATTTTTAACACAAATAAAAATCGATATATATAATCCCATAATTATACATGTGTGAACGTCCAGTCATCAATACAAAATACCTAAAATCGTTTTCCCTTTAAACCAAATACATACTGATGCCCTGAACCCTCAAAGTCAATATATTACACCAGTTTACAAATTAAATTGTCAACACAAGATAAAACGTAAATGCTCCACAGAACTCACTACAAACGGAAGTCTTAGTAACTGTAAAGTCACAAAATTTGGTTCCTACAGTAAAGCTGCTAGCACTCAACCTCGGTTCAGCCACGATTACCCTGACCTACATGATTACCTCCTACACTATTGAATAGTATACCGGGTTGCCATATAACAAACCTGGTAAGCTTATGAAACCTCGTAAGAGTAACTCAAAACAACAACAAAAATAACTCACACACACCACATGATAAAGCCACATGTTTCAATCAAGAAAACAACTCACGCAATAGATATTGCGCAAACCATATTACAGATTCCTCTTTCTTTGATTAATGAGGAAGATCATCTTATCTGGGTAGGGACATCTTCTGGTAACCTTACGGATAAAGAGGCTTATATTTTCTTGGCTGGTAATCAACAAGCTCTAAGTTGGGGAAAGAATATCTGGCATGTCGCTATTCAGCCTCGTAAGAGCCTAACCACGTGGAAAATTCTACATAACAAAATTCTAACGAAGGAGTTTCTTCAATGCAGGGGTGTTCAGTTGTGTTCAAGGTGCTGTTTCTGTCTTAGTGTTATGGAGACTACTCGACACTTGTTCTGGGATTGTCAGTTCATTTTGGAATTGTGGGAATGGCTTTCTTTTCTTTTCCAAAGAGCCTTTGATCCAGGAATGTCTCTCACTGATTATTTTGATGCTTCCTTCTTGCATGGCTTTAGCTCTTTAACTAAATTACTTTGGTTTATTGCGGGTTGTAACTTGCTTTGGTGCATTTGGTATAAGAGAAACTGATTGAAACGTATGGGTTGTTTCCCAGCATCACTTCAAGGTTTTTTTTCTTTAATGCCCTTAAAGAATCAGCTAGCCTGGTTTTCAAGCAAGCAAGCGTATCTGCCAACAACCGTCCTATTTTCAAGCTTCTGGGCTTATCACCTTTGAGAGCTGCTGCCCCTAGGTTTATTCCTGTAGCTTGGCAGCCTCTTGAGCCTCCATGGGTGAAGGTCGAAACCAAAATCAAGCGGGCTCAGGAGGGGTTTTTCGAGATCACTCCAATGGTTGTTTTAGGTGCTTTCTCTAACAAAGTCATTGCTCATAGTGTCGTTGATGCTGAAATTCTAGCATTCTTGGAAGCCTTGAAGATTGCATGGACTAAAGGGTGGAATTATATATGGCTAGAAACAGATTCAATGCTAGTTGTCCAGTACTTCAGAAACCCAGGTTTGGTTCCTTGGAGATTACAGACTCTTTGGCAAAATGGATTGCACCTTGCTAGTCAATTGAACATTCAAGTGTCTCATATTTACTGTGGGGGGAATGCTCCTGCAAATGCTCTTGCTAATTACGGAGCAGACCATGTTGGGAATTTTTGGTGGGATGAGGCCCCTACCTTCTTATTGCACGATCTAAGTTTGGATGCTTCATCAAGAATTTCTTACTGTGGCTCATGATTTTGCCCTTTGTTGGGTTTTGTTTCTGTTTTTTTGCTTCAGTTATTTCAAATTGTACTTCTCCACGGGGCTTTGGTTCCTTTGTTCTCCTCGTCTTGTATTGTTGTTTTTTCCTTTAATAAAAATAAATAAGGGGACAGGCGGTTGGCTCCCAGAGTGTAGTAGACCCTCCACCTTGGGGTTTGAGCGTGGGACTCGCTCCCTAAATCGTCTACTTTCGAGGAGCTGATATCGCATCATCCCTTATTTAAAAAAAAAAGCTCACTCAAAACCACAGGATAAACCCACACAAAATCACGGCGGACAGACTAGAGCTCTAACTAGTTGTATCCACTAACCCGGCCAAAGGTGTGAATTCCCGATTTTTCCCACCCACGATCACATTTCGTGATCCACGATCTTCAACTAGTAAGTCTTTGGATCCACGGTATAAATACCAAAACATTAAAGGAGTCGCACTGGACCCAAAATGTTACACGAATCTAAAATAAAAGATTCCCTGTAATTGATCCCTATCAATTACTCCTGGTACAAGCTCCACATTTAAATAACCCACCCGCGAACTAAAAATGTTCCACACTACACAACACTTTTCAAAACAATAGAAAACCCTTTCACAAATATTGTTTCATGAAAAGTCACACCCCAAAACAATAAAATGAACGCACCCATAATTATTGTTTTAACACACAAATCCACCTACACATATATATTTCACGTAAATATATATATATATATATATATATATATATATATATGTAGACATTCACTCATGAATGCTACTAATACCAACTATAGTTAACAATCGAAAACTTGAGAAAATCATCGTTATACTTAAACTCATTTTCCTACCTGTGAACCGCAGTCATATGAACCGTAGTCGATCAAGTCCATATCATTTCAAACAAATATCATTTCAAAAACTATTCAAAATTAACACTTAATCTGTTCGTAAATGAACATTGTGAGATTACTCACCTCAGAATCCCACTGCGTCTTCTATACATAACCGAACCAATACTCACTCTAACAACTCGTCCAAATCACCTTAAGAAGCACCTAATCACCAATGGTCTCAACTTAGTACACATTTACAAACAATTAATGTTTGAATCCCCTAATTGAACAACAACCCTGGAAGTAGCGCCAATCGAGGTGAAACCACATCTAAGACCTCCTTAAGTCTCAGGAATACTTGCACGATCAATGTGTCCAAATCACAAGTGAATCGGGCGCTCGAATCCTCACGGATCGAATAAATCAACTGGTATGAAACCATAAAAATCATAACAATTTCATACGAACTCCAAAATTTGCATATTATATATCAAAACGCTCATATCGATGAGTAGAAGATATATAAGACCAGAAACAGTCCCTTACATGGCCGGAACTCGTCCAGAACGCAGCCACAGGCGGTGGCGCACCGCTGCCGGCCAAAACTCACTATTTCACAAAACTCCCAGCATCAAAGTTGTTCATCTCAGCATGCTTATTATCAATTCTCATAACTAGTATGAAATCAAAATCGAAGCATAAAGGGTTGAAAACTATCTCACAAGCCGTGAATTACTGTTCATTCCGAGTTGAACCAAGTTTCACGTAAATCGACCCAAACAACCACCAAGGATCGATCCAAGAGGCTGCTGCGAGCTCCCTAAGCTCGGTTTGAAGCCTCGCCGATGTCGGAGATCGGAGAACCGATCGGGTCTGCAATCAAGAAACTTCACCTCCTTGCTGTGCCTTCATCGCTAAGAATCACCCCTAGAGGATACCAGAGGGAGGAGCGCATGGTGGAGAAGAGCTGATCTAGAAAGTTTCACCGCTGGAGACTGGTCGGAAATCAGCGAAAAAGTAGGGTCAGGTCCACCGGATCCGGGTCGAGTCAGGCAGATATTTTTGATTCTGAAGGTGTCGATCGAGAGAGAAGAGAGAGAGAAAAAAATGGTTTATGGAAAAGGAAAGTGGAATTATGAAAATATTTTCAGAAATTTCCTATTTATACTAAAATAGAAACTTCTTTTGAAAGTTATAACTTCCACATACAAACTCCGATTTTCACGTTCCACATGTCCACGAACTCGTATCGACGCTTTCTACAACTTTCGTGAAGGAAGTTTTCAGAGAATCCAAACGTATAAAAAGTCAACCCTTGTGACCCCTCTAAAACCAAAATCTTCGACTGATTATTCTTCCGAAACACTCCCGCTTTGTCCATGAGCCACGAAACCGTCCAATAACCACAATTGAAATTTCCGAAAATTCCTCTGAAAATAATCACGAATTTCTGGGGTATTACAGTTAGGCTTGTCCTCTTTTCATCCAATACACGACCACCTGCACTAAAAGCATATTCTAATGCTATTGTGGACATCGGAGTTGTTAGTACATCACGTTCCATGATGGAAAGCATAGAAACGTTTTTACTATATACTTTCCACTACCCCAAAATGTCTAATTTTTGTTTTTCTTCCTCAGTCATGAACGCAGTAAAATCAGTATCTAAATATTTGAAAAATCCATTGCTATAATTGACAACAACTTTTTGTTTGGCTTTGCTAGCAAGCAAATCAAAAACAGCTTGACTACTAGACGTATTAGATGTTGATGAAGAAGGGCGGTGAGGAGCTTGGCTACCTTGAACACTAGTAGCAGCATATTTCTTTTCATACAACTTATATGCATCATTGAAATTCTTTTGGATATTAGGTATTCTCAATGGCATAGTAATAGACAAATTCTTCTCATTTTCACTCAATATCAATTCCAAACCAGTAAGCTTGATCCTTGCATCCATAATAGCCCCCAAAAAAAAGGTATAAAGAACCTCCTCCCAATACTTTTTGTATTTGCCTTCCATCACTTCACAAATCTTTTTAGAAAGACCACTTTCAAATTGTTATTTTTCAAAAATAAGACTAATTGCATACAAATCATTAAGTGCAATAGGACATGTTGGATAATAAACACCGGAGCAATTGCATGTAGTGTCATAAAAGACTTTCAAAAAGTCCAAAAATTTAAAATAGAGAATCCACATATCCTCAGTCAAAAGGTTTTCATCAAATTTGTCATTATAAAAAACACTCAGTGCATTAGTGTAACCTCGACAACTATTCAACATGTGATAACTTGAGTTCCAACGGATAGGTATGTCTCTTTTAAATTTCTTAGGTTTCCGACCTTGACTTTTACATAGCTGATTGAATTCTTGAGTTCTACTATCAGAGGAACAAACATAACCAATAGTATCCGTAACACAACTAATAGGGGTTCCAATAAGTTTTAGTCCATCTTGCACCATCAGATTAATGATATGACATGCACACCTCATATGAAAAAAATAGTTCTCTATAAGGAGGGTGCAAACAACGCTTCAGTTGATCTATTGCAACCGAATTATTGGTTGCATTGTCAAAAGTTACTGAATTTTTTTTTTTCAAAAATATTACTGATATGACTTGCCTAGAAATTTCATCCTAAAATTTGAGGTGGCCCTACGGGACCCACTTGTAAAGAATGTTTTATTTAAAATTCGGCAGAACCTCTCCAAAAAGCAAGCAACCCAAAGCCTGTAAGAACACATTTACACTTCTAACAATCTAACCTTATTCTCCTGGAGCCACCATGCTCCTCAAAACCAAACAATTCCACAACCAACAAAACAAAAATCACAACTCAAGTACCAATAATTCAACAAAAGACCCTCAAATTAAATTACATCAAATTCTCGTAGTTGGGTCGTAAACTCTAAACAAAGATTACTACAAATTTAGATAACACCCCGAAGTGGCCAGAGCAACCTAAGACAATAAAACAGAAATGATAGTTGGTAGGTTAAACAGATAACCTACTAATAAGATGATAGTAGCGGATGCAGATACTATGCCTTAACTCCTACAAATGCCGAACAACAACACTATGAACTAGGTATTTGAAACCAAAGAGTCGAGGGGGAAAGCATATAAAAAAGTTAGAGGGAGTGGATACAAAGAACTTGAAGAGTGGTTTATACTCTCCCACAATTCGAATTAGTATAAAATCTTAATGCATCCAAGTGATTAAGAATGAAATTCAAAGAATAAAGTCGACTAGCCCCTCTAGTCAAAAATAGTAAAATAAAAGTAGTGGGAAGACGATACCCATAGCCTCCCAGGTTCGGGTGATAGCATCCTAGGAAAAAATACTCCGATACTCTCATATATAACCTTATGCCACCAATGCGAATAGGGTACTGGGCTTCAAAGTTATTGCCACAAAGGCAGTAACCAGGCCACAAAGGCGGACATGCTTCCTTCATCCCATCACGTCCCTACAAAGGTGGACAACATGCTATCATGATAAATAATCACGCTAGGTATGGCATAGAAAACATAAGAAAAACAAAAATCAGTAAAGCACGAGTACGGTTCCCAACTACACTTGAAAATCTCGTGATAAGAAATCAATAAATCCACGCGTGTCCCACACGACCAAATATCCTCAGGTTAATAAAAGAATAATCAAAGAAATCCATAAAATCCAATAATGTCAACAACTCAAAAGATTCATCGAAAAGTTCATGATTTATGAAATAAACCAAAATAAATTCCATAATCCGAAACCAAATTATAATCTCGAATAAATAAAACATGATTTATGAAAAGAATTATTGCATGCATATATTTTAAAAGAAAGTGTCCACTCACAACAAACGGCTAATCCCGCCGTCGGTTGGAATCCTCCTCAAGTAGGGTCTCCTCACGTCTTCTACAAAACGGTAATTATAAACAGCAACTCAAGGTTTGGAATTTGGAATATACAGGACAAAAATCTAAACTAAATCTCTGACCCCGAAAACCTAAATGATTCAAATTCTCGGACTCGACCCAAACTTCACTACTGATAAAACTTCGTCAATTTAAAGGTCTAAGGCAGAACCGAGAGAAATCTGAAGGTTGGATTCTCATAAATCGATAAACGAAACTCCACACTTCGGAAAACATCACAATCAATACTAAACCTAACTAATCTTTACAAAACACACACCAACACGCTCCACAAGTTACAAAGAATGCAACCAGCCAATTTAGGAGGTCAGAATCAGTCCCCATGCACCACTAATAGTGGCGGCGCATGGGCCCCCACGCGCTGCCAGCTAACCCCAGAACTGGGTATCAACACCTATGCCAAAATCTTCCTCTCATCCTCCCAAACAACATTCACAACTACCATAAAGTCCAATTTGAAGCTAAAAGTCTGAAATTTACCTCGAAAGCAAACGGGGGAGATTTGAAACCTTAGACTTTCAATCCTCCGAGTTGGGCTCCATACTTCAAATTGGACCAAGAGAATTTTAGAGATTGATGTATGATCCTAGAGCTCCAAGACACACTAAGTATTATCGTCGAAGGTGGGCAGAAGCTCGAGTTCAGACCAAAATCTAAAAAACAGCGATACTATCTTCTTCTTCTCCTTGCTACACCTTCCATGATTCAATCCAAGCCAGCAAACCACCCTAGAATTGAAGAGTACGGCGAGAGCTATCCAAAGGTACATGTGGCGTCAAAATCCGTAGCTGGACGGAGGAGAAATAGCTAAGAGAACATCGATGGGGTCGGGGTCGATTTGGGTTGGGGAGAGAGAAAGTGAATAGGGTAAATTCTGGAAATAGTAAGTTTCTCAAAGTGAAAATCTCTATTTATAGTAAAATTTCCCAAATTTTCTAATGATAACTTTTACATACGAACTCCGATTTAAGTGTGCCACATGGAGAGCAGTCGATATCATATATCTGCTGTAAGAGAAGATGCAGCGCTATTTTGAGGTGAGTAAATCTCATGGGGTTTATTTACGAACCGAGTTATTTAATATTCAAAATTGATTGATAATTGTAAATCATTTTTGGAAAAAAATATTCTTTTAAGTAATATGAACTCGATCCACTATTGTTCATAGGACTGCGGTTGCCAGGTAAGAAAATAGATTTTTTAAGTATAAAAATGAGTTTCTTGATGTTTTTGTGATTGTGAATTATAGCTGGTATTAGTGGTATTCCTGTGTAGATGACCACACACACACACACACTCACACAGATATATATATATATATATATATATAGATATATGTAAGTGAAATATATATATATATATATATATATATAGATGGTATGCGTATGAACTGTGAATTATTCATAATGTTGTTTTGTGCGTTTACTCTTTGTGGAAATACTTTATATCATGGGATTGTTGATTTGTCGTGTTGAAAGAGTAATCAAGTTGTGGTAACATTTGAGTCATGAGGACTTTTAAATGTTCGATCTGAGGACTTTATGTTACATTGGTGATCGAAGCAATTAGATCGTGTGATGCCCCTGAAATTTGTATCTAAATTGTGGTTATTGGACGGTTTCATGGCTCGTGGACAGAGTGGAAGTGTTTCGGACGAATTATTATTCTCCAAAAACTTCATTCACGAAAGTTGTAGAGCACGTCGATACGAGTTCGTGGATATGTGGAACGCGAGAATCAGAGTTCGTATGAGAAGTCATAAGTGATTAAAAATTGAGAAAATTCTATAAATATGAGAAAATTTCGGAAATGCAAAGAATGACATAAATTTCAGAAAACAGAAAACCGAGCCCTCTATCTCTCTCGAGCCCAGATTTTTTCCCCTCTTGTTTTCCGACCATATCTTCCTCATCCGGCCACTGATTGACGTGAAACAAAGTGTGGTTTTCTCATCTCGACCTCCTTTAAAAGTTTGTAGAAGAAATTGAAGTGAAATAAGAGCTGTGCTACAAGGCCGAGAAGAAAGCCTCGTCAGGGAGGAAATGCCTCCATCAGTTCTTCCTCCTCCGGCCACTGTAGCTGGTGGTTCTTGAGGGCTTTTGGAGCCCAGTGGACGCTGATACTTCTCCCAAAGCGGCTTGGGATGATTTCACTTGTGGAGGACGAATCGAAGATTTAAAATTCTAGGGTTCAATCGGTCCGATTTGTTTTAAGGTAAAATTCAATCGATTGGTTTATAATTGGACTTTGTTGTAGTTATGAAAGTTGAAATTAGAGTTGAGATAAAGAACTTTGGTGTTGTAAGTTTTGCCAAATTCTGACTTTAGTCCGGCGGCGGCCCTGCAACTGTGGTGGTGTTTTCCGGCAGTTTCCGACAACCTCAGGGATAGGTTCTATTAATGATTTCAATCTACTCATCGATACGAGCATTTTGATATACAATACATAATTTTTGGAGATGGTATGAGCAGGTTAGGATTTTTGTGATTTTGATAGTTTTGATTATTGATTCGTGAGGATCCGACTATCCGATCCACTTGTGGCTCTGTCACATCGATCGTAGAAGTATTCCGGAGACTTAGGGAGGTCACGGATATGGTTTCGCCTCGATTGGAATTACTTTAGGGATTATTTTTCGATTAGGGGATTCGAACTTTAATCGCTTGAAATATGTGTACTAAGTTGAGACAATTAGTGATTAGGTGCTTCTCAAGGTGATTTGGACGAGTTAGCGGAGTGAGTGTTGGTTCGGTTTTGTATAGAAGACGCAGCTGCAATTTTGAGGTGAGTAATCTCACAATGTTCATTTACGAATGGATTAAGTGTTAAATTGTGAAATTGTTTTGAAAGATATTTGTTTGAAATGATATGAACTTGATCGACTACGGTTTATAGGACTGCGGTTCACAGGTAGGAAAATGAGTTTAAGTATAACTATGAATTTCTGAGTTTTCGATTGTGAACTATAGTTGATATCAGTAGGCATTCCTGAGCGGATGACTACGTATATATATACTACCATGTGGTTTAGGTCCAAAATCAATTCAGTTTCCGAACTTCTAATTTGATCAAAAACACCCCTACACTTTCAATTTTGATCTAATAGGTCCAATTCGTTAATATTTTGTTATGGGTTCAAGTTATAGTTGCATTATTTGTTGAAAAACTATTTATTTTTAGTAGTAGGACTCACTCGTAAATTGATTAGAGGTGGCATGCAGACACCACATCATAAAACATAGGCCATATATGAGCCACGTTAACAAGTTAAATAACTTAATTATCGGAAAACTAACAAATTGGACCTATTAGATCAAAACTGAAAGTGCATGGGTGTTTTTGATGAAATTAGAAGTACAGGGACTGAATTGATTTTGGACTCAAACTATAGGATAGTAATTTGTATTTAGCCCTATATATATTTACATGAAATATATATGTGTAGGTGGATTTTTATGATAAAACAATAAATGTGGGTGCGTTCATTTTATTGTTTTGGGTGTTACTTTTCGTGAAACAATATTTGTGAAAAGGGTTGATTTCTATTGTTTTGAAAAGTGTTGTGTATTGTGGAACATTTTAGTTCGCGGGTTACTTATTTAAGTGTGGGTCTTGTACCGGGTGTAACTGATAGGGATCTATTTTGGGGGATCTTTTATTTTAGACTCGTGTACATTTTGGGTCCAGCGCGGCCTGTTTAATGTTTTGGTCTTTGTACCGAGAGGTCACGAAATGTGATCGAGATTGTGTAACATTTTGAGTCCATTGCGACCTGCTTAATGTTTTGGTATTTATACCGTGGATCCAAAGACCTGAGGGTTGAGGATCGTGGGTCACGAATGTGACCTCTGAGGAGCATTTGCATTTTATCTTGTGTTGACAATTTAATTCGTAAACTCGTGTATTATATTGACTTTGAGGGTTCACGACATCAGTATGTACTTGGTTTAAAAAGAAAAAGATTCCCAGTATTTTGTATTGATGGTTGAATGTTCAAGCATGTATAATTATGAGATTATATATATATATATCGATTTTTATTTGTTAAAAATGGGGCGTGACATATCGTATGCTTGAACCTTGACCGAGAAGACATGCTACGATTCAATTAGAGCTCTTATCTATCTACCATTGTACTGCTTAGGGGATAATCTTGAGTTATCATGTGCCTTTGAGTACAATATACTGCTTGGGGAATATTTTTTGAGTTATCGTGTGCCCATGGGTATGTATTATTAAAAGAGAGTGTCAGTGTCCTTTCTTTTGCCATCCATGTGGGACTTGATTTCGAAAGAATTGTGGAGTTGACATTAGTTGCTTTAATTGGATATTGGGTTGAAAAATGATTAAACAGAGATTAATGATTTATCTAGTTTTGAGTTTACTCATACAAACTTCAAAAGCTTATCGGGCTGTTGTTTGGAATCCCGGTGCACTATTCCATGGTGTAGCAGTTGTTCCTGCAAGTCAGGTGATGCGGCAAAAATAGTCTCACAATTTAACCCTGCAAAAATGTAGTTGTCAGCATAGGATAAGCAGGGATCGTTTAGTCCGGGGATGTAGGGTACACCTATACAAAAAAATCGATTAATAAATAAAAGAATAAAATGCGAGTTTTGAAATTCGGTTCCTAACAAATAAAACAATCTACAATGATTGACTTCTTCACACTCAAATCAGAATTTTCAAACCATATCAACATGCAACGAGTTGTTTCAATCTATACAACCAAGAACACTAAATATCAGAAATGAATTCGAAGTACAAATCTTAAGAGATCGAGTACTACTTTAATTCTTCTTTTTAATCTCCTAAGTTAGGAAAAGTCCATAACTTAAAATATTTCATATAAAACATTACGTTAATACTGAAGAGCATCCGTCAACGCTAAATATGAATCATTAAGTACAATTAGAATTCCGAATTCAAACATGTATGCATCCATAAGAATTTATAGACGCACGAAATATGTAGCATATAATCTCGACCATTGTACATAGTCTTTACCACTTTAATTCCTGCCCTAAAACAATTAGGTGAATTAGAACACAAATTTGGCTTTATTAACCTGCATATTAACATCATTAATCAACCAAAATTATATGCTTAAAGATATAAAAGGATGGCACGAAATCAGATTGTAGAGATATCATGAACAACTCAATAACATAAATAAAAGAATCTGGAAATTACTAACATAAACTCATCTTCAACAAAAATCCAACTCCAATAACAAAGTTCATAATTGAGATCTGAAATTCAACACTAAAGAGTATGAAAACAGAAATAAGGGCCATGGATTACACTTTTTGATCTTCAAGGAAGCTTGGAGAATGTCAAGAGAACACACAGCTAGGCTTTCAAGAACATGAACAACCTCAAAGAAGTCCTAAAGCTCTTCACAGCAAGAGGCTTTTTTCTGAATTTTGGAGAGGGTTTTGGAGAGAAGAGAGCTAGGCTAATGAACTGAATTTTGAGTGAAGAAGTTATGGTTTTGGTTTCAAGAGTTGCTGCTATTTATAGTGGAATCCTCCTCTCTTGTGATGCAATCATGACCATTCATCTAGAGGTGATTTCTCCTCCAAATTTCCTTGATTTTCTCCTGACAAAGTCTTGATTTTTCTGATCTCTTTCCCTTAATGATTGACGGTATATTCCTTGGATATCTCTAGAGTTAATTATGCAATGCTCCTTTTCTTTCCCTTGAATAGTGACCAGATACATCCGTTATTCCTCTCCTTTGAATTGCACTAATTTATTCTTCTAAGAATTGTGCACACAACGAACTCCTATAATCAAGAAAAATCAGAAATTAATTAGTGTCTATAATCAATAGAATATAAGATAATTAGAAATAAATATTGACTTAAAACAGTCCCTTTTATCTCCTTGAATTCTTCCTTATTTATGTAAGTCTTCTTCTCTTTTAAGTTTTTCTTGATTTCATCACTCAATAGTTCTCAATGGGATGGACTCTCTTTAAAACAAGAAAATCAGAAATAGGAAAGTTCAAAGGAAGAAAGTTTCCTAAAACAAAATAGGAAATATTTCCTAAAATGAAAGAGGAACGTTTCTAAAATGACTTGTCCTTCATTTAAGCTCATTTCTGCTTTTTTCGCCCATTTTCTCCATTTTTGACCTTAAAGTACCTAAAAACAAACTAGGTTATAGTTAGTAATTTTAAGAGAATAACTTAGCCAAATGAGGGAAAATATATATTAAAAACGTCACACTTTATACTCTTATCATCAGGGCCACCAGGGTAGAGATCGCGGTATGTAGTTCAGCAGTGTTAGGTTCATGACCTATTTTTGAACTGTACCACTGTATGTAGTATGCTCCTAGCGAGCACTACTTTTGTATTTCTCTCTTTCTTTCAAGACTTGTAAACATTGAAGATGTTATATTCGAATCTAGTGATTGAGTATTTATTGACATTATGTTGTTAGTTTTTCCGTTGCTCAAATGAGAGAAAAAAAAAATTTGGTTGAATTTTCGCGTTTCGGATTTGAATTTCTTTATGCAAAATTCGGGACGTGACACAAATCAAAACCCAACCACTTATAGAGTGATTTTCACACTACCAAACTCAATCTTTGAAGATGGAGAGCCTCTTGAAGTGTTGTCGTGAGATTTCTCTTGAATTTCCATAAGGAAAAAAAATAAATAATAGTTAAAAGATGGACGAAAGGTAGAGAAGGGGAGAGGGCAGTAGCCCTCCCCGCCCTTTGCCTTGCGGCTACTGTTCTGTGCGAAGAGTCAGTGGATAGATGAAGATGATTAAAATGGGGTGGCTATTGTTCATTGAGAGAGAAAGGGAATGAGATAAGCTAAGGTGGCAGCAACTCATTGGTTTCAAAAGAAAACAAAAATGGTACAGTATGCTGGTGCATGAGAGAGGAAAAAGAATGGAAGTTTCCCACGTGATGGGCTTCCTTAATTAAACCAAAGAGGCTTACTAATCTAATCGAAAACCCACCTTGTGTAAATTTTATACAAATAAGGACAAGGAGCCTAGGCCCAAAGAAAATAAAGCAGGCTTAATCCCTGATGTTTCATCTGCAATTACAAATTTGAATAGTTTTTCATTAAAATTACAATGATGCCACTGTAGGAAGAATAACCCAAAAACAGAGGTCTGATATGCAACGTACCGTAGGCCGGTAATGAGCTCATGAGTGGTCTTCTCAAGGCCTCAAAGAAGTCAGCCTAATCATCGAGCTCTTATGCCAGTGACCGGAATAGAGGGATGGCGGTGTCACCTCAATTCCTCGTCTCCAGGCAACGAATCAAAATTCAATGAATTATAGTGATCTAGGGTATTGAATTGTTGAAATTTGAGATAATTTTGATTGAATTGGGAAGTTTTTATTGTGATTAGTATGATGATTGATGTAATTGCTTGCTTGGTGAAGTTGGAATTGAGGACGGAGTAAGACTGAGCACCTAGAGGAAGAAGAGGGTTGCTAGCTACAAGGTGTACACTGGAGGAGAATCTGAAAGGGACTCTCAGGAAGAGCTAATATGGAATGCTTTGAAGGAGGAGATGGAGGTGTCAGAGAGGCTGGAGAGGGTAAAATTCGTTGGAGAGTGCTGCGGAAGATATAGACTTGATGAGAGGCTTTTGAATGAGCATGATAAGCTTTAGAATCGCAAGAGTATGACTTGAGTATGGTGGATGCAAAGATTAGTAAGTTGATGCTAGAACTTACGTCTTCACCCAAGGATGAGGATAGGTTGGTGGCTTTGTTTAGTAGCAATTGGCAGATGAGGATGTCACTTAGAGAAGATTTTGCTTCAGGTATATAGTTTAGGATTAAATTCTGGTTATTACCCTATACTTTCGAGGGTTCATCAGTTTAGTGCCTGCACTTCTAATTTAATCAGAAAAGTCCTCGCACTCTCCAATTTCATCAAATCGATCCATTTCCTCATCATTCCGTCAATTTCCTCTATTTAGGTGCTGACGTGTCCGGACGCTGTCTGATATGTCAGATTTGTGGGACCTTCCCACATGAAAAATTCCCAAAATACCCATAGACTATGAGAGTGAAAATGGGGGTTCATCATGATTGCTACCAACATCCATATCACTCTCATAAAAACCAAACTCACTAACTAAACACGATTGCTTGGCCAATAATTGCTGCTTTAAGGCCATCTTCCTTAGCGATTCATCGCTATGTTTCTTAACCTCTGCCTTCCCATCTTCCACCAAGGTGAGGGTCTGTTTCTTATTCGTGATCGTGAATCGTTGAATGTGGAGAACCGAATTGGATCGAAAAAATGAGCTGCAGGATTTAGATCTTGATCTCTCGAGTCTCGACCATGCGGCGGACATTGTCGTCAAAGTTGACTCGTGGGCGGCACAGGAGCTAGATCCAGACTTGGGGAGTTGGGGGAAAGATCAGAAATCTTTGATCGAAGCTTGGAGAATGCAATGGTCTAGTCGATGTAGATGATCAAGGTCTCGCCACTAACGTATTGGAGCTTTCCAGACGATGGCTAGGGTGGAATGCACCGTTGAAGCTGTAGACGAGCTTGAGCTTCTTGGGTTGGTAGTGGTTGGTAGTAGGATTTTTGCAAAGAGAGAGAGGTGGTTCATTCATGGAGGTTATTAGTAAGAAAGAGTTAGTGGTGGTTCTTTCATGGCCCGGGCGACCTGCCATAGCAGACCCGCCAGCTTCTCCGTCTTCGATTTTAGATCTGCGTAGTCCTGCTTCGACAAGCTGGCCTCGTCTGCCACCTTGGTCATTTGGTCCTTTAGCTGGATCAGCTTTGCTAGGATTTGCTTCACTATGTCTGCCATGGCTGGCAAAGGTGGACCAAAATCTGATATATCCTTGATTTGACTGTAGATCACTATGTCTTTTGGGTTTGGTCTGGATTTCTGAACCTGATAAATTACAAAATGATAGAATGTGCCAGGTATCAGAAGGTATAGAACACAGAGAAGATGGTTTGCTGTCGATTAGGGTTTTAATTTTGGGATTATGATGTTAGGGTTCTTCAGCGATTGAAAATGGGGTTCTGGGGAATGAGGCTGCTCGAGTAGGAAAGGGGAGGGAGATATATTTGAGGGGTAGCTTGGGAATTTTTCATGTGGGAAAGTCCCACAAATCTTACAGATCAGACAGCGTCCGGACACATCAACACCTAAACAAAGGAAATTGACGAAATGATGAGGAAATGGATTGGTTTGATGAAATTGGAGTGCTATGACTTTTCTGATTAAATTAGAAGTGCATGGACTGAACTGACGAATCCTTAAAAGTACAGGGTAGTAAGCAAAATTTAATCATATTGTTTATGTTTTAGATAAACATATAGTTGTTGGAATGTGAGTAATAGCTTGAGTTTTGCTTGATGGCTTGATGAACATCTTTTGACATGCTTTCTGTGCTTGTTATTGTAGTTTGCTGTAGCGTGTTATTGCCAAAAAGGTATCATGGTGAATTGTTATTAGTGGTTAACCATGAAATTTCGCTTGGTTCCTAATTAGGGAGATGCTATTTCATGTAATATTTGCTTCTTTAGCCATATGATACATGCTTAATCTGAAGCTGGTTACTCTAAATGGCAGTGTTATCATGATTGCACTTGGGCTAGCTTGTTGTTGTTTTTAATTCATCAGATTTAATCATCATTGTGTAGAAGTGGCTATGGTAAATTGGTTTCCTGCAACTGATATTCCTTTTAACTCTTTTCAGCTACAACGTACTTTGACTAGCTTCCACTTCTCTGTTACAGCATTGGTTGGTTTCATATCAAATGCATCTGGGTAATCAACATCAAAACATGTTCCTATCTGGGAACTTATTTGGTTCTCTTTTTCTTCAATATGCCTTCTAAGTTTTAGATGCATGGATGGTGCAAAATAGGCTTTGGGTATTTACCTATTTCTATATGTGCCTTGAAACTCTAAATTTTGCAACTGCTCCTACTACTGCAACTACTACTGATCCTGCTACTAATCATATGTTTGCTGCTCCTACTACCCGGGATTCAGCCGGAGGCTTCAATTTCATTCATGGATTGACATATCTAATTGCTCTTGCTACTACTACTGCTCCTGTTACCCGAGATTCAACCAGAGGCTTCAAGTTTATTCATAGAATGACAAATCTAATTGCTACTATTATTACTCCTGCTACTGCTCTTGCTCCTGCTACTACTACTATATACATACCTACACTATTATGGAGGATTTGTTATGTCACCAAGCATATGTAATACCCTCTTTATGGGGCCCAAAAGCTTCGGTGGGACCCAACAACGATATGCATCCCGTAGCCCGATGTCCAAGCTACGCTGCAGTAGTCGGAAGTGCTCAAGAGCTTACCGGGAAGCCAACTTCCCAACCATGACAATATGCCTTCACAACATACTTTGAAGACTAGAAGAAAGACTTCTTGTCCCACTTTGAAGAAAATGTAAAGGAGAGTGGCTCCCTTCCTTATAAAAGGGGCCACTCCTCTCACTTAGAATTCATTCCATTACAACTTACTTTTGTAATCAACTTGGGCCTCAAGGCTCGACACACATAGTTAAACATTTCAAAATGAACGTAATAGCGGGAGACGAACCACTATACTTCTTGTGTCCCTCTCACTCTCATCTCTCTAATGTTAATTAGAGCCTTTAGTTTCTAACATTAACATCGGTGCCATCTGTGGGAAGCCAACAGAAAGGCTTCGTCACTTTTTCACACACTTGAGCTAGGTCAACGCCAAATCAAAATCAGTCAACGCCAACATTTTTCTCTGGCAATTGTGCTCCATCAACTTTGCATGCTGCTCTAGCATCAACACATTCCATCCTTGGCGGTAAAATGCACACAAAAGCTCCCAATGATTTCCTTCATTACATATTTCCTTCATTACATACCACTCTTGGCAGTGACGCGCACACAAGGTAATTAGTGATGCTTTGTACATACTTGGCGGTAACATACGCAAAAGGAACTTGGTGGTAAACCAAAAAAAAAAAAAAAAAAAAAAATATGCAAAACTTTCAGCTTCGACTACTAGCGAGTCTAGCCGCATCAACCAGGGTTAGCGAGGCTAGCGGCCAGTGAGCCCAGCAGCAGCTTCTGCTAGACAAAGCACCGCCAAACCAAGCAAAGCTCCGCTAAGTTTCCTCGATCATCATCCCACCGCTGTAACTTGATCCTTAAACTCATTGCTTTTACTTGCACGATTAACCATAGCAGAACTTCGGATCGGCCCAATTGCCCGTTACTCATCAAACGCTAATTCATCATCAAGCAGCAAACATAACGAGATTATCATGCCTCATGGCCAACCAACAGCACGCATAATGTACTTTCTTCATTCATAGCAACCTCCACCAAACACACCATGAAGCACCGCCAAATTCGAGCCTTGCTTCTTGTGGCACCGCCAACAAGAACCACCGCTATATATACTATGGGCACCCATGAGGACAACTTAGCCATCCTCTCTTGAAAGCGTCAAACTACTCTCTCTTGAGCTCAGTCAACGCCAACTCAAAGTTGGTCAACGACATATTTGCTGACATTTACTTTAGGCACCCAGAAAGGACGAGAAGCTTGCTTCATTCACTAGAAATATGTCGGTGACCAGCACATTGACGCACCGCCACACCCTTCTGCCAGGATCCTCCGCCATGTTCTTCAATCAAAGCGCCGCTAATATCAATGCACCGCCAAGCCTGCAGCAACCTTTATTGCATCCCATTTAGAGCGTCAACGGAAACTCATCACCTTGAGCATATCAAGTCAATCGAGAGCAGCAACCACCAATACCGCCAAGCAACAACATCAACCCAAACTGGTGGCCCGTCAAGCTTTAATCGATATAGCGGTCATCATCAATGTTAAGCACCGAGCTCCAGTGGTAAAGTGTCAGCGCCAAAGACTACGACGCTTCTTGAAGGAGTTTGACGGAGCAATATCCTTTGATGGACACCCACTTTTCTTGAAGGAGCTACCTCCTACTATCAACAAGAGTTTTCTCTCACCTCAAACTTCTCTTCTTGATGATTGACGTCACTATAAGCTTCAATCTTCTTAACGATGTCGAAGTCATTCTCAAGCTTATCGCACCCAATCTTCTTCTCAGAGATTCAATTCCAAGGTGGGATTTATCGTTCACTCACTACCTCGATCATCTCTTAGCCCAAATTACTCTGGGCACCCATATTCATGATCAGGACCGTCCTTCTAGCGCCAGCAGTCGGTCAGTCTTGACGCTACATTTGGTTTGATGTTATCACCAATCATCATCAGCGCCAAGGCACCCTGCCAAGGCATCGTGTAAAATGTCAAGCTACTCGTCATCCCATATCTGCTGAGCGAAGCTCCACCAACAACATCTGCCAACAGCTAAGCAAGACACCGCCAGACCACTTTGCGCTGATGACAGAGCAAGAGTTCAAAGCACTTGACTAAGGAGATAAGTTTTCAAACTCATTCACATGAAGCCAAAACATGTCTTATAGTTATATGCTTCTTATTATAATGGTCTCGATCATGCTTTGCTTACTAAGTGATATGCTATGCTTTAATATAGTGCCACCTATCAATGACACAATACACTTGTCAACGCTGAGCACACATATATATCTTGGTATCTATTGATTAGATTCATATCCATTGCTCTAGACACGACATCTCATTTAGCCACCCAAATATAAGCTTCTGGTGTTTGTATCTTTCTATGGTATAAATGGTGATGTGCCTGCACACAATCACAACTATTGCATGCTGTCGATACTTCCTAGACCAGGCATGCCATGCAAGAAATTGACCACAGGCCTTCTACCATATTTGTCTTCATTGGAAGACCAAGTTTACATTTAACTGCTGCTTGTCATTTATGCTAGACACTTTTGATATTAGGATACTATAACCTGCAGCCAGTGATCATTGCAAATACATAGTCAACCATGTTCCTATTATCATTGCAATTAAACAAATTATTCATATAATTCTAAAGGCATGCACGATTTTTCTCAAACCTACATGCTATCTATGTTCTTACTGCATTCACATAAGCACATGTTTTCTATTAGCAACATGGACGTGTAAATACATTTTATACATGTGCATAGCACAAGCCTATCACTTGTCAAAGCATGCTAGCTCATTGAAAACTCTATGTTCCTGTGACAAATTGAGGTTCAAATCGGAAACGCACATTATTAATATGCTTCCTTTACGTAATATTCTCCTTATTTGGTGTTTGTACATGAACAAATTCTTCTTATTTAGTCAACTAAATCATGTGAATAAATCGCTAATCACACATTTTTGTTTTGACTTTGAGGAAATCAATGGAAAACATTCCTATGTAAGCAAGGTCAAACAAACTATTGACGATCACTAACCAACCACATGGAATGTCATGCTTATACAACTCCAACATGATTTGAGTATTTATATCAATTCCAAACTCCAACTCACTCCAAATAGGCATCAGCTAAGTAACTATATCTTAATACATGCTCTTGCAATGAGAGCTATTTCCATGCTTTTACATGATTTTACTACTTCTAAGCATGCCTACAATATATCACATTTATATGCATTTACATGCTTCTATGACTTTAAGCATGTTTACCACTTGTACCAATTTTACAAGTACATCTACTATGCTCAAAGCCATGCTTCAAATGTCTCCATGATCCTTAAGCATGTTTACAACAATGCAAAAATGTTATTAGTACCTTCACTACAAGTACATGCTACACATGCCATGTTTCTATTTAATTACAATCTAATTAAATAAACATGTTACACTCACATAAATAAATCATGCCATGCTTAGAAGCTTGTGAGACTTAATGACTTACTTGCTCGGATCATGACTTGCTTGGGTTACGACTCGCTTGGGTATCGAGCATGGCCACGACTTGTTTAGGCCAAGCATGCATGCTCGAACAATACCAACCCACTCAACTACACCAAACTTGCTCAAACACAACCTAACTCGCTTGAACCAGTGTTCTAAAAATCTGCAGCCTAGGCTGCCTGGGTGGCAGCTCTCCAACTCGATTTATGCCAAATCGGCAGAGTTGGGCGACTGGGGTTGGGCTGCCGTTTAGGCAGCCTGGGCCCCCGATTAGGCGCTGGGCGAGTGGGCGCTAGCCGGCACGTCTAGACGGGTTTTCGCGTTTATATATTTACTGTTGAGCCATGTGATGGGTAGATCCAAAGTTGTGATATAGTTGCCTTTAACAATTTAAGTAATCATGTTCAATTGACTTGTAGCAATGCGATATGTGTGAAGCAATTAAGTTTTTTGACATTACAGTATTTTGATTGGATATGTCTACTTTTATTTTGGCTCAACTCTCAAATGAGTGTTTAAAATGAACGTTTGGTAGTCTATTCCTTAATGTTCTACTTCTGTGTCATGTTTTGAAATCAACATTTCTTAATAAAAGAATTACACATATTATATATATAGTCTTATTTATATATAATATGTTATAAAAATAAAATAAAAACCGCCTAGGCGCCGTCTAGGCACTTGGGCGCTAGACCCTTGGTCACCGCCCGATTAGCACCTAGTGATTTTTCGAACCTTGCAACATGCTTTAGTTAAGTCCTAATAGTTCACTACGCTTCATACAATTCACTGGAAAGTTACTCTCAAATTTTATATGAACACCCATTACACTTGCCATTATCTAATATGCATGTTATATGGTCATAAAGATCCACATAATATTACTTGCTATACTTATTTATTGTTCTTCATACAATTAGAAAGTTTTACATGGACACCATATGTAAATATTTTGTCTAGCCTCTTAGCCACCATATTTTGTCAAATTCTCCTAATGGGAAAGAAACCTAAACGGGTCTAGACTCCACGAGTTATATGGTCATAAAGATCCACATAATATTACTTGCTATGCTTATTTATTGTTCTTCATACAATTAGAAAGATTTACATGGACACCATATGTAAATATTATGTTTAGCCTCTTAGCCACCATATTTTGTCAAATTCTCCTAATGGGAAAGAAACCTAAATGGGTCTAGACTCCACAAGTTTATGGTCCACGACTAGCCGCCAAGCAGTAAGGCAACGCCTAATAATGACAATGACCGCTACGCAGCATTGCAGTAAATCTTTTCTCCTCCGGGACAGAGTAAAGGGATCGGTTAACACAGCCCAGGGCAACCATTGATCTTGCAGTTAACCCTTAAAGTTTGGGTATGAAAGATCAGGTTCGCTACCTGACGCCCACTGCTTATACGCAACTCTCCTCAGTAAACAATTTTCCAACCATACGAAGGTCTATAACCAGGAGTGGGGGATTCACTGAAGAACCTAGCAGGAGCCCACCCGAAAGGGCAAAAGCGTTTGTTCCAACAAAATCCTAGGTGGAGAATGCACTCGCACTAATTATGCTCGATATATGGTACAAAGCTATGCTTTGGTATCAACCCCGCAAGAAAACCCTCTTTGGGTGGGGACTTTGGGGACTTGTACATACAAACCAGTATAATTAACAAAGGTTACACTCATGCCTCAGGGCATCACCTTCAAACTACCTGTTAATGCCTCATGGAATCCCCGAGCTTTAACGCTCTTGTCTTCCCGGCAACCCTGAGCTTTAACGCTTTTGCCTTCCCGGCATCACCGAGCTTCATGCTCTTGCCTTCCTGACAACCCTGAGCTTCTCCTCAGCATAATGAATATTAATGGACATTGAATTCTTCTACTATTTTTTGTTTCCAACAATCGAATTCTTTTCACGTTCCATTAATCCAAGCAAAAGCCAAACTAACACAAGCATTTACATATTCATTGTTCATCAGCCACAAATCCTTGCTTTTATGGCACTCATGCAACTTACATCTCACGAGCGTAACCTCTTCAATTCGACTTGGTTTGTTTTTCTTGTGCACATCATGCAATCATCATAAATATGCAACTCATACACTCATTCTTCATATGCACACACAAATATGCGCGTTCTCGACCTTATACCACATAATTGATCATACTCGGCTCCATTCACATATATACATCGTAATGTATCATGCACCTCATACATTCATATATGTTGATGCATATCAATACAACTCACGTGCGTTGCCCAAAACAACAAGCATTCTACGTGCGCATGTTCTTATATATGTTTTACAGGTTGAAGAGTCCCTTCTTGCCTACGGAGTTCGGGGACTTGTAGGGGCTCGGCGCCGCCCAAACCTCACTTATGCTTGATGCCATCATGTGTATAACTCCCCAACCAAGAAGCTCCTCTTACTTGGAGATTTCGGGGAGTTGTACATACCTCCACTATTATGGAGGATTTGCTATGTCACCAAGCATATGTAACACCCTCTTTCGGGGGCCCGCAACCCATGGTGGGACCCAACCACGATATGCATCTCGTAGCCCGATGTCCAAGCTACGCCACGGTATTCGGAAGTGCTCAAGAGCTTGCCAGGAAGCCAACTTCTCAACCATGACAATATGCCTTCACAACATGCTTTAAAGACTAGAAGAAGGATTCTTGTCCCACATTAAAGAAAATGTAAAGAAGAGTGGCTCCCTTCCTTATAAAAGGGGCTACTTGTCACGCCCTGATTTTTAAACAACATTAAAAATCAATATAATTCTCATAATCATACAGACGTGATGGTCCAGCTATCAATACAAAATACTTGAAAAACATTTTTCTTTTTAAACCAAGTACATACTGATGCCCTCAATCCACTATGTCAATACAGACTCGCTCCGTAAAGTCATATATTACACAAATTACGAATTAAATTGTCTCAACATAATAAAACTTAAATGCTCCTCAGAGCTTACTACATACCGGAAGTCTTATCAACGGTAAAGTTACAAAATTGGCTTCCTAGCGTAAAACTGTCAAATCCAATGTCTCAGCTTCAGCCACGATTTCCTGACCTGCAGGATTCACTCCTACACCATTGAATAGTGCACTGGGTTGCCACACATCAAACCCGGTAAACTTATGAAATATTGTATGAGTAAAACTCAAATCTAACAATCCAACAACTCACACAGATAAACAGGAAACAACTCACACTTTGGTTCTTTACAGCACGTAATAAAGGAAAGCAACTCACTCCTTGATCCCTTTCAAAATGATGATAAAAGAAGGCAATTCACACCTTGATTTTTGTCAATATGAAATAAAGAAAGCAACTCACACCTTGATTCCTTTCAAATCGTAATTTAAGGAAAACAACTCACACCTTGATTCCTTTCAAATAATAAATAAGGAAAGCTACTCACACCTTGATTCCTTACAAACATAAAACCATGAGTTAGATATAACCTCGCTTCGTTACCCCATGAATTACACTGGCAGATACACTAGAGCACTAACTGAATCGTAACAACTCATCCAGCCAAAGACGTGATTAGTCAATTTACTGCCTAAAGTAACCTACTTGTGACCTTAATTTCTCGGGCCTCTCGGTCCCTCGGAATAAAACATTTAAAGAAGTCGCACATGACTCTAAATGTTACACAATTCTCAATACTTTTCAAAACAATAGAAATCATCATTTCGACAATAATTTGTTTTCGGAAAAGCCACAACTCAAACAATAAAAAGCAAAATTCACACATATTGTTTTCATCAATCAATAAAATCACCAACACATATATATTTCACGTAAATATATATATATATATATATACGTAGTCATTCACTCATGAATGCCTACTAATACCAACTACAGTTCACAAGCCTCGAGAAAATTATTGATATACTTAAACTCATTTTCCTACTTGTGAACCGCAATTCTATGAATCGTAGTCAATCAAGTTCATATCATTTCAAACAAATATTATTTTCGAAAGCTATTCAAAATTAACCAATTAATTTTGAATAATAAGTAAATCCGTTCGTAAATGAATATTATAAGATTACACACCTCGAAATTCCCGCTGCGTCTTCACACAACTAGATAGCTTACAGAGCGCACACTGTCAAGCACCTAAGGAAAATACAACCTGAATTCAGTACACATATCACAAGGTGATTAAAGTTCGAATCCGCAATCGAACTACAACCCCAATATAACTCCAAACTAGGCAAAACCACATTCGAGACCACCCAAAGTTTACGGAATACTTTTACAATCGATATGTCAAAACCACAAGTCGATCGAACACTTGAATCCTCACGGATCAAATAATCTAACGGTTCAAAACCGTAACAATCATAACAAATTCATACGATCTCCAAAAATTATGTATTATATATCAAAATATTCATATCGACAAGTAGATGATATATAAGACCAGAAACTGTTCCATACATGATTAGGACACCACCCAAAATGCCATCATAGGTGGTGGTATAACCACCACAATCACCGCCAGCCAAAATACAAAACTAGATTAATCCAACCATCTAAAATGTCAAGAACATCAATTAGAAAAACTTTAATACCTTAAGTTGGAACCAACTCAGCCTTGATAGGTCTATATCAAGCTTACAAGCTGAAAATCACTGTTCACACTGAGTTGAACCACTTCCAAAATAAATCGCGCAAACAACCACCAAGGATCAACATGGGAGGCTCCCACGAAATCAAAACAAAACGTTTAAAGCCATGGCATCGCCGGAGCTAGGATTTCTGTTCAGGTCCAACTGCACTCGGGTTCACTACTTTGCTGTAGTACCGTGACTGAGATCAACGCTAGAGGCCACCACAGGGAGGAGCATACGGAGGAGGCAAGTCGATTTGGTCTTGTTTAACTGGTAGAGGTCGCCGGAAAATGGACTGCCGGCCGACTCGGAAACGTGAGTCCGGGTCGGGTCAGTAGAAGTTCAGGAGAGAGAAGAGAGGTTTCTGAGTTTCTGAAAAGGGAAGCTTGCCAAAATGAAAATCGTAACCTTCCAAAAATGGAAACTCCTATATATAGTGGTTTTCCCAATTTTCAATCGCTCATAACTTTTTCATATGAACTCTGATTTATACGTGCCACATGTCCACGAAATCGTATCGATGCACTCTTCAGAGAATCTCAACGTATAAAAAGTCAACTTTGTACCCCCTTACATCCATACATTTTGAATAATTATTCGTCCGAAAATAATTCCACTTCACAAACAACCTATGAATACAGAATAACACCCATAATTCGTACAACTGGTCCATAATTAATTGCAAGAATTAAATAACAAAAATCCAGGTCATCACAGTCTACCCTCCTTAAAGGAATTTTGTCCCGAAATTCCAGCCCACTAATCCTCAAACAACTGTGGATACTTCGCTCTCATATCTGACTCCAACTCCCATGAAGCTTCACCCTTGTCATGGTGACTCCACAATACCTTGACCAAGTCAACCTCCTTCCATCGAAGCTGCTTTGTTGACCTATCCAAGATACGAACAGGTTCAACAACAAAGGTCGTATCCGCATTTACCTCAATTGTACTATAATAGATCACATGTGACTCATCCTGGATATACTTCCTCAGCATGGAGGCATGGAACACATTATGCACACTAGACTTACTAGGAGGTAAGGCCAGCTTATAAGCCAAATCTCCTACCCTCTCCAGAATTTCAAAAGGTTCGACAAACCTTGGTGACAAGTTCCTTTTCTTGCCAAATCTCACCACGCCCTTCATGGGTGAGACCCTCAATGGGTGAGACCCTCAAGAACACATGATCACCTTCTTTAAACTCGACCCGTCTCTTTTTAAAATCTGCATAAGTCTTCTGCCTACTCTGTGCTGTTCAAATCCTGTCCTTGATAATTGAAACCTTGTCAGTAGTCTCCTGATCAATCTCAAGGCCCAAAAATTCCTTATCCCCAACTTATGCCCAACAGATAGGAGATCTACATGGCCTACCATACAGAGCCTCATATGGCACCATGCCGATACTGGAGTGATAACTGTTGTTGTAGGAGAATTCAATCAATGGTAGATGATGCTCCCAACTTCCCTTGAAGTCCAACACATATGCTCTCAACATATCCTCTAACACTTGATTCACAAGCTTAGTCTGCCCATCAATCTACTGGTGAAAAGTCATGCCCGTATGTAAGTCAGTTCCCATGGATTTTTGGAAACCGCCCCAAAATTTCGAAGTAAACCAAGCATCACGATCAGAAAAAATCGATACTGGAGTTCCATGAAGTTTCAAGATCTCCTCAATATATATCTTGCACAACGTGTCAACCGAATACGTCGTCGACACAAGAAGAAAGTGTGCCAACTTCGTCAAACGGTCAACAATTACCCGTACTGCATCATGATCTTGCTTGGACCTAGGCAGTCTAGTAACAAAATCCTTTGAGACCTACACAGGAAGAATCCGAACTGCTCAGAGTAGACAGAAGAGTTATGCTGACTTGAGGAGGAGACCTTTAGAGTATGAGACAGGTGATCATGTGTTCTTGAAGGTCTCACCTATGAAAGGTGTAGTGAGATTTGACAAGAAGGGAAAACTCGCACCGAGGTATGTTGGACCCTTTGAGATTCTGGAAAGGGTTGGAAACTTGGCATATCGACTTGCTTTACCTGTTAGCATGTCGGGTGTGCACAATGTCTTCCATGTGTCTATGCTTAAGAAGTATGTCCGAGATGTGTCTCACATGATTGATCATGGTACGATCGAAGTAAACACTGATTTGACATTTGCAGTTGAACCTATTCGTATCTTGGATAGGTCTACGAAGAAGCTTCGTAGGAAAGAGGTTGATCTTGTGAAGGTTTTGTGGAGTCATCATGATGAGGGTGATGCGTCATGGGAGTTGGAGTCTGACATGAGGAAGAGATACCCTTCAGCTTTTTGTTGACGAGCATGCTTCAATTTCGGGACAAAAGTCTTTTAAGGAGGGTAGACTGTGAAAACCCAAATTTTTATATAATAAATTTATGTAATTCAATAATTGGTATATAATTGAATTATGATATTTGGGATTAATTGGTATGCCGTGGTTTGTGAAATTGGTTTCGAATGATTTTATTTTCGAAAACGAACGTTATTTAGGGGGTCGTGAAAATTGACTTTTTATACGTTCACAATTTGGGAAAACGTCCTTCATGAAAGTTGTAGAGCTCGTCGATACGAGTTCGTGCATATGTGAAACGTAATATTCGGAGTTCGTATGAATAAGTTATGAATATTTTAAAATTGGAAATTTTCTATAAATATCATGAAAAATCAGATTTTTCATTAAGGACGAAAAAAATCACATTTTGCATTTCAGTCCCCCCCTCCCCCCAAAACTCCGCTCTCTCTCTCGCGCGGCCTCTTCATTGTGCTTGCCGACCAGGCCGAAAAGGGCTGCCCCAGGACCCGGGCCTTCCCGGCTTCGCCGCTCCTCGCCCAGCCGCTCCCTACCCTCAGTTTCACCAGCCGCTGCCCCCAGCCTTGGATTGGAGCAACCCCAGACGAGGACGGCCGACCCGATCGGACCTCCCCCGTGTCGGCGGTGCACGGACCGATTAACCCCATTTTTGTGACGTGCTCTTCCTCCTGATCATCTCCATATGTGGCTTGCATCACGATTTTGGGTGTAAAGTTATAGATCAAGAGTTGAAGGTTTCGACGTCCCTGATTTGATATGGAATCTGATCGAGTGGTCGAGATTAATCCAACTTCAAACCCCGATCTAGGACGATCTAGACCTTATCTCAGAAAAAGTCAGGTATTAAAGTTGTTCACAATTTCATTTTGAAGAAGCTTGTAGTTGACAACTTTTGCATTTGAGGTGGTTGACCGTCGTTGACCGCTGTCTGATCGCCGCGTGTGGCGGCGCGTCGAACCAAATTTTGAGTTTATATTATCTTGACGATGATCTATGCATCCATACGAGCGTTTTGATATATAACATGGTCATGTTAGAAAAAGTTGATAAATAGTCGATTTGAGTTTTCACGTTACTATTTACGGTTGTATAGTTTATCTTCGGTTTATGATTTACGGAGATCAGACCATCGGTTTTACTTTCAATTTTAATATCATGAACATATGACTGTCCCGATGACTTTGCGTGTTCACAGTTGAAGATCCGACCGTTGGATCTTCGTATAATTGTAAAACAGTCATTTGGGAGGCGATTTGTGAAGATCCGTCCGTCTGATTTTCGTATAATTTTGATAGGATGTTTCCAAGGGCGATCCGTGAGGATCTAACCGTTGGATTATCGTTTAAATTCAATCCGACCGTTGGATCGTTTTTATTTTAGAATCTGACCTTTGGATCATCATCTAAGTTTATTTCGTGCTTTATTTGCTAAGTAAAGACCATGCTTGATTAGGTACTTGATGGTTTGAGTTGACGAGCATTTGGATTATTGTGATTTGTATCTAAGTGAAGACACAGCGGGAGTTTCGAGGTGAGTAAAACTCACGTGGTTCATATTACGAACCGAGTACTTTAAATTATTTATTTTTGTAATTGTGTGGAAAATATTTATGGATTAAATATTTGTTTTTAAAATCATATGGACTTGATCAACTACGGTCCATAGGTAAGTAAAATGAATTTTAATTATACAAATGGATTTCACTATTTTCTCGTGTGAACTATAAATGGTATTAGTGGTCATTCCTGAGTGGATGATTACGTATATATATATTTACGTGGAATATATATATTGATTGGTGTGTTATTGAGTGATGATATGATTGAGTTGGAATGATGATTTGAATTATATTTCAAATGCTTAAACTTCATAATCATATTATGTATATTGGATGAGTTGATTTCATTGTGTGAAAACATATTGTTGTACTCATTATGGATTTAGGGTCAATGTAGTGACCAGTATGGGGGAATCGGACGCTCTAATCCTGAGTGGATGATTACGTATATATATTTACGTGGAATATATATATTGATTGGTGGATTGTTGAGTGATGATACGATTGAATTGGATTGATGATTTGGATTATATTTCAAATGAGTAAATTTCATAATAATATTGTGTATCTTGGATGTGTTGATTTCATTGTGTGATAATACATTGTTGTGCTCATTTAAGGATTTAGGGTCAACGTAGTAACCGGTATGGGAGAATCGGACGCTCTAATTCTAGGTGGATGATGGGATACGATTGGTTGAGTATGTACGATTATCGGACGTTCTAAATATATATATAAACATACATATTGATGAAATACAATAAAGATAAATATGTCGGATGCCATAACCTAGGCCAGGTGACGGGCTACGATTCAGTTAGAGCTCTAGTCTGTCATATACCGTATTTGTATAAATACGATGTCGGGGTTTTGAGAAGAAAGATGTAAATTAGGGTTTTGTGTTGATTTACGATTTGGTGATTGTTGAGATTGTTGGTTTCTTGTGGGCGTGAAAATTGTTGAGTGTTGACTATGGTGAAAATAAATATAATTTAATTAAACAACCTTTATTTCTTTTTACTCATACGAGCTTTCAAAATCTTACCGAGTTTTGTGTTGTTGCAATCTCGGTACACTATTCAAAGGTGTAGCGGATATTCCTACAGGTCAGGATAACCAGAGAGGTGACCATGCTGTTTAGGTGTTGCAGCATTTATTTTTATTTCATTTAAGTTGTGAGGTTTGTATGCTCATTTAGAGCTTTAAACTTTATTTTGTGAGTGAGTTGTAATAATTAATCGAGACTAAATTTGGTTTTTGAAATAAATTGTGTGGTGAGGTTGTTAAGGAAAAGAAATTTTCAGGATGGTTATTTTGATGTTGTAGAAATTCATGTTTCGGATTTTGAATTTTTATTCTAAAATTCGGGGCGTGACAACATTCAACCTATGGTTCATCCTCAAACCACCAACCACTCCAACTGTCCACTCTGATGGAACACCAATAGCCAAATCTGCAGCTAACTCTGCCAACTTCGCCCGTGAGAACTCATCCTCCACTTGATTTTGAATGATCTTGGAAATCAAAGTAGGCTGTAATGTGATACTTCCAAGGAAAATCCCATTCTCAATTCCTGCTTGAACAAGGTCAAACTCAGATGTAGTCTCCAACATAAGCCATTCTTGAACCATAATAGAAGCAACAATACCCCTAGGTTTCCTGCTCAAAGCATCCGCCATAACATTGGCCTTCCTGGGATGATACTCCAAGATGAAATCATAGTCCTTTATGAGCTTCATCCACTTCCTCTGTCTCATGTTCAACTCCTTTTGAGAGAACAGATACTTCAAACTCTTATGATCCGAAAAGAGTTCAAACTTCTCCACATCTCGACCATTCAAGTTTTTAGTTACTAATGCATAAATCATCTCTGAAAATTTTCAACCAAATTAATGATTGTTGAGGCATTGATAACTACCTTAAAGCTAGTATGGTTCAGGTTGGACAGATTCAATTCGTCAATTGGTTTAAGCGAGTTAGATACCTTAACAATCATCAATTTGGCTGAAAATTTGTAGAGATGATCTATACATTAGTACCTAAATACTAAATAGACGAGATGTGGATACGTGACCGAAAAGTGACTCTAAACTGGAAGCACTTTAATTACAAAGCGGAGCTCCGCTCTGGATAAAATGTGTGTATGTGTCTATATATATATATATGTCCACTCATAGTATACAACTAACGTAGCCAAGTGTAAGGAGCCTCATTGAGCGATGGGTCGGTACCTCGTCCTGTACAAAATTATAATTCGTAAATAATGATGCAAAATTTAAATACAATTCTAAAACGACACCTGAAAACCCCTCGCACAAGTAATTCATTGAATATCCAAAATCACATCAGAATCAACCCAAACTTTAAGGGTTTGACCAACTTAATTAATCCAACATCCTAATGAAAAATGAAGACGATCCAACGTCGGATCCCACGAATCACAACTCAAAAATCTAAAAGTTCGAATATTCTGATCGATACCAAACTTCCTCTGATTTCCACCAAATTCATAGCCACAAGTTCTACATACTCTGTTCTCGTTATTAGTCTCATTTGCTAAGAGAATAATAAAGGTGGAATGAGGAGTAGGCTAAAATGGATAACTCAAGTGCATCATGTAAGTTTAAATTCATTTTATAGTAGATTTTGCCAACATTAAATGGTTATGATATTGATACATGAAGCAGTATTTACCAGTATTATAGAAAACTTGTTTTCATGTACTTGATCTAAAATAGATTTACAACACTATGAATTTAACTTCTAACATGGACTGAGTTTCATAAGACGTCATACCGGACGTGGTCGATTTAGTGAGTGCTAACTTAGGGACAATACTAGTAGTTTTGATGGAGACATCGGTAGTTTCAGTAGAGACTTTGGTCCATATTTGACCTGAGGTAATTTTTTGCCAAAGCCATTAGGGTTTGATCAACCTCCAAGGTTCTCTATATAAAACATTCTCCTGCTTTGCCTCTTCTAGGAAACCCCTAAAATCCACTCCTCCACATTAGTAAACCTCTCATTTCCTACTCATTTCTTGATGATTATTATACTTCGTGATCACTACTGACCTGACCGTTTGATGACCTTCGGAAAATACCACAGTAGTTCTCTCACGGGCCGAGGGTTTCTGTTTCTTTTTGTTTGGGTAGGTTATCTTCACCGGATCTGAGGTGAGAAACTGTGTCACTATAACCAACAACCAGTCCGACGACCCACCAACCTTTTATACTAAAACCCTTAGCATCACCACCACATTGTTTAGAAGTGTTGTTCAACCTGCACCGATCAAATTAGGCGCAAGAGCTCAAAAATTAAAAGAAAAATCAATCAAAGACCTTATACTTAGGAAATTTATAAGTGACGAATGACGACGTTACTTGCAATTTGATGCAAAAAATAAAACACCTCGCTCGCTTGCCATCTACCAGACTTGAATATGATTTATGACGACGACTTACGAGGCATGATTAGTGATCTACCTACTAAACCTACCCCTCTTGCCTGCTCTTCAAATACTCCGCTCATTTTCACAGAAACCAAACCACTTCTCTCGACAAGTCTGAAGTTCCACGACAGCAGCGGCGATGAAACCCGGCAGAGTACTTGCAGGACTGTTCCTGCTGTTGGCTGTCTACTGTGGGATAGACCCTTTTAAGCACAGCGCAATCTCTGACTTCCCGGACTTCGTATCCCACGAAATCGACATGCCCAGTCCGTCCTGGGTTCCCAAGGAGAGAGACACCCAGAATTTGCTTCAGAAATCGGAGATTAAGTTCCTGAACCAAGTTCAAGGCCCTGAGAGCGTCGCTTTTGACCCACAAGGACGTGGACCATATGCTGGTGTTGCCGATGGCAGAGTCTTGTTCTGGAACGGTCAGGCCTGGGTTGATTTTGCATATACTTCGCCTCATAGGTTACATTTCTCAACTGGATTTTCTCTAATATTGTTGTGCATGAGCTAAGAGAACTGCTGTGACTAAATGATTTTGTCGAAGTATGCTCTTCATGCATCATTTGCTTTTCATCATCAAAACTGATAATTGGGTCATTTCAGTAGATACATATATTATTGGAGAATTCATGATGTTGACAAGTTCATTATCACTTTGTAGTCTGCAACAAAATTTGTATAGCAATCACACATACTCATCAAAATACACTGCAGCCCTATTTTGGGCTGCTGCTTGTATTCAAATATTACCATTCAAAACAATATATTTCTTTGCTCATGTCTTATTTGGGATACAGGTCAGAGATATGTGATCCAAAACCATCACCTATGAGTTACTTGCCAAATGAGCACATCTGTGGAAGGCCGTTGGGGCTCCGTTTTGACAAGAAAACAGGCGATTTGTACATTGCGGATGCATATTTTGGGCTGTTGAAGGTAGGGCCAGAAGGTGGTTTGGCAACTTCACTTACAACTGAGGCCGAAGGGGAGCCATTGAGGTTTACTAATGATCTTGACATTGATGAAGAAGGCAATATTTATTTTACTGATAGTAGCACCAAGTACCAGAGGAGGTAGGCTATTTATGCTTATTTCTTTTAATGCTGAGAACTGTACGATACTAAAGATTCTTGCAGCCTGGTTAATCCGTTATTACAAGTCACTCACCAGTAACATGTGCATTTACTAGTTACCCTAGGGCAGAATGTTGACACCCCCATATTTTGTTGCAATACAACACCTCCTATGACTAAAGCATTGCTATACAATTTATCCTTTAGAGCATATTGGAGTCCCCCCTAGTTTCGTATAAGTTGATACTTTCATAGTTTAACGTTTCAGAATGTCACTTGTTCAGTAGATAAAACAGAGTACAAACAGAAATTTAGAACAATGCTCCTATGACTGAAGCATTTGAATAGAATTTATCCTTTAAAGCATATTAGACTTCCCTCTAGTTTGTTCTTACTTGATACATTCATAGTTTAAGTCTCTGAATGTCACTTGTTCAGTTGGTAAAACAGAGTACAGATGGAAATTTTCAACATTGAATTGACATCAGTAATGACTTGCAACTGAATGGGGTGATTTTGACCATTTGCTTCCTGTCAATCTGGTGTGAGCAGTAAACTATGCAGTGACCTGTCAGTCAGTGTCTCAATGATATGTTTTGGAACTTAGGATCAATAAATCATAGATATTAGATAATACTGATACAGAAGAACAATAGTACAGCAATAAAGGGAGAAAGATCGAGTGATTGAACACTGAGAGTTTGTACACTTAAATTTCTTTATAAGAGAGGCCTATAGGAAATTTTATAATTCAAGAATTGTTTGAATGTTCTGGTTAAGGATCATTAACAAGAAGGACAATAAGTAATCCATATAGGTTGTATCTGGTAGCATAGTGCCAATTTTACAAAAGTAACCATTTCTCTTTATTCAGATCAAGAACAAAACCCCATTCTCTTTATACTGTGGAAATCTTTTGTTGTTTACGAGGGCCTTTATCTTTTTCCTTGTTTTATTCTGTTTATAAATCAACTGACAAAAAGCATTATGATTTGTTCTGAGTTCTAACGGAGCCTTTTCATTCAGGAACTTCCTGCAGTTGGTTTTCTCTGGAGATGATTCTGGGAGGGTTCTAAAATACAACTCAACCACCAAGGAAACAACTGTTCTCGAAAGGAATCACCAATTTCCAAATGGTCTGTCTCTGAGCAAGGACGGTTCCTTCTTTGTTTTTTGTGAAGGATCTAAGGGCAGGTGAGATGGGTCTTATTTCTCACTTGTTCAGCTTTATTTTCCACTTGTTAAGGTAGATATGCAATGCGTGAGTAGGATATATGCATTAAAAGGAGACCGGACCTTTATTATTCCCCAATAAATCTGTGCAATTTCTTTGCACATACCATCTAATACATTTGCTTCTTTCGGTTCAAACCAAATCTAGAAATAAATGGTTTCTCATGGATCCTAGAAACCCTTTGCAATTATATATTTATCTTTATTTTTTTATAACAGCAAACACTAACCCTCCCTCAAGTCCTCAATGAGCCCCTAATAAGGTACCTATTGGAGATTCCCATTAGTAGATAGGTGGACAACAAAAGTAAACTTCAACCAAGTTTTGATTCCATGCGAACTTTCTCATGTTTGAGAGACAGGCTCAATAATTTTTATATGAAGAACAACTCAACAATATGTTAGAAGTTAGATTACTTTCATGTCAAACTTGGCCATCTTGATGAAAAGTGCCTAAGAAAGCAGGTAGCTACTGGATCTTGGAATATCTACCTAAAGTTCACCTTAAAAGCTGCAAGATTTTATAACTTATTAATTGCCAAGTTCCTTATTTTTATCCTGTCATGTTCCTTTCAAGAGAAGATAATGAGAATTAACAACCAGAGTTTCTTGCTATACCAAAATATGTGACGGAAGGACACCAATACCTTTTTCTTGTACCCTTACAAAATGAACAAGCATTAATTGCTAATAGGACTATGTCGACTATTTAGTGTACTTTTTGCAGCTAGCTTAGACTATTACAGATATTTTTAGCAATCCTTTGTACTTGATAATAAAAGTATGATTTTCGTGTTAATTTTGTAGCTTACGCAAGTATTGGTTGAAAGGTGAAAAAGCGGGAACTTCAGAAGTGTTTGCTGTGCTGCCTGGATTTCCGGACAATGTCAGAACTAATGATAATGGTGAATTTTGGGTAGCAGTCCACTGTCGCAGGTCACTGTACACGCATTTTTGTGCCTTATTCCCAAAAATAAGGAAAGTCATACTCAGGCTTCCCATTTCGGCTAAGATTCAGTTCCTGCTTCACATTGGGGGCTGGCCTCATGGAGTAGTTGTCAAGTACAGCCCAGAGGGTAAGCTTTTGCAGATTTTGGAAGATAGTACGGGAAAGGTTGTTAAAGCTATCAGTGAAGTGGAAGAAAAGGATGGAAAACTATGGATGGGAAGTGTTTTGATGCCCTTCATTGCAGTCTATAACATAGCTTAAGCAAAAGAGTTCGTTTTCACACTCATTTTCATCGTTATTTGTTCTTGCTCTAGAGGTATCTTCTTCAACTACTTCAAGCAACCACCCCTCTTTCTCCTCTTATCTTTCCAACTTTATAGTCAAAATGAGGACTGGGATAGTCTGTATTTTGGTACTTGTAGCTACATGGCAATATATGTGTTTATACTCGCTGAGTTCCAGTATACACGTGTTACTTCGTTTCAATTTTCGGTATTTCCACAATGCACTTGACCAAGTTATTTTGCACGTCTCTGAACCCGGAAGGCCGGTTTGATTTAAAGATTTTTGCAGGCACTATTTTCTAAAATCAAAAGAGAATGTGCAAGTGGTTATGATGATTTCAAATATCTAATACCAGAAGGGTATATCAAATTTATTAGAAATGTCAACTTCTTAACATTCAATCAACACGTGTTGCTTAAGCTCTAGTATAAAGTCTGAAATAAATATATCATTCATCGTAAAGATCTTTCAAGAAGTATACTTTTGTTCCAACTAAATGCAGCAAGAATGGAGATCAAACTAGTACATTTACAAATATAAAAATTTAACGTGAAAAGGATTGTGCAAATATTGTAATGCTTTTTTTTTTCCTTCTGTTTTTTGGATCAAAGAGGAACTTCATTAATAGACGAAGATTGGCATCGTTTCCCACACTAAAGATTGGCTGCTAGCAGTCCCATAGAGCCTCTTGTAGGGAAATTCATGGAACTGCTATCAGCACTAATGATAAGTATTAACTAACTACCTAAAATTGCTCAAGGTCCCGACCTAATTCTTCAAACTTAGGAAGGGGCATCGTTTCCCACATTGAAGATTGGCTGCTAGCAAGCCCACTCATCTCTCTCTTCCCTTTATCTGCAGATGCGATTCTCTCTCTCTCTCTCTCTCTCTCTCTCTCAACCAGCGCACAGCCTTCAGCGTATCTTGTCTAGATGGCCGGCGGCGAGACGATGAGGTCGACGGAGAGTTCGTGCAGCCGTGAAGGTGCAGCCGGCGATCGTCGTTAAGACCAGAAGCCACCACCTGAACCCGAAATCGAAACCATTTTCGATTACATTCTCGGGACTCTGACCGAAATCTCTCCAGATTGCGATCTCGATTCGAGCCAGAGACGGAGCTCTGGTTCAGCAGTCACCGTGGCAGCGATCCGATAGCCGATCATGTCATCGAAGTCTCTTCCTTACTCCAACAAATATATCCACAACTTGAGATTGGAGCTTTCTTCGCAGCCAGCGTCGTACGCGGTGGAGGAGAAGATGAGGGCAGAGGTTGTGGCGGAGGAGAAGATGAGGGCGGAGGCTGTCCAACTCTTAACATGGGTGCCCAGAGCATTTTCTGGATGCCCAGATCAATATTTTTTTTAAAGTAATGAAAGAAAGGAAACAAAAAAGTTTTAAATGTCTATTGCCGGCAATAGATGTCTATTGAAGTACAATAGACGTTTTGAATTGATATAATCTCTTCTTTTTTTTCTTTAGTCAAAGTTCATAAATGGTTGATAGACGTCTATTGGGGGCAATAGGGGTCTATTGGGGCTAATTGGTCAGTGACGGGATTCTGACGAAAGTTGGCTGGATTCCGACAGCCGGTGACCATAATTCGGTGAAGTCCCTTATAGTCTCTCTCTCTCTCTCTCTAAGTAACAGAGAGGTGATGGTAAAATGATATTAAAAAAAAAAAATTTTAAAAAAATCTTAATAGGGTATTAGGGAAGACCTCTTTAGAGTGTTTTGGGTAAGAGAGAATTAAAATCTCTAAAAATGGGGTAAATGGACAAAAACCCTAATAAATATTAAATCACCACCTGCAATTATCCGATGTCATGACATAATTCTTCACACTTAGGAAGGGGCATCCTTTCCCACATCAAAAATCAGCTGCTTGCAACTTCACAAATTACCTTATAAGTGGCCTCATATTAATCAACACTAATGGTAAGTATTAACTCACAGCCTACAATTACTCGAAGTCTCGACCTAATTCTTCATACTTAGGAAGGGGCATCATTTCTGTGAAGACCCGAAATCTCAGTTAAATATTTTGTAATTCAATATTTGTCAAATTATATGAATTAGGAATTGTGGGTGTGATTGGAATGTTGTTGCGTGAGAAATTTGGTTTCGAATGATTTTAGTTTCGAAAATTAACGTTATTAGGTTACTAAAAATCGACTTTTTATACGTAAGGAATTTGAAGAAACTTCATTCATGAAAGTCGTAGAGCTCGTTGACACGAATTCGTGCATGTGCGGAACACAAGAATCGGAGTTTGTATGAAGAAGTTATGGTATTTGGAAGTTTTTCGATTTCGTATATATATAGGTTGCCATTTTTGGAAATTCCTAGAAAAATCTGAAAAAAAATCAGAAACCCTAGCTCTCTCTCTCTCTCTCACGCGTGCACCCGAGCCGGAAGCAAAAACAGAGCAAAGCTTCTCCAGCCGAGTTCGTGCTCCTCCGGCCATCGTTTGACGCCAAATCATCTCCCAGAGGCAGCCTTGCGCCGTGGCACGGCTTGTAGCGGCGGCGGGAAGCTTGTTTCCATTTCCGGGCGTTTTGAGTGCGAAGTAAATATCTCGAGTTCTAGGCCACCAAACTTCGTGTTCTTTAGCTTGTTGAACTCGTATCAAGTAGTAGAACACGCACCAAGAAGTCCCGGACCTGAAGTGATCGATTACACTCTCGTCGGAGCTCCCACCGTTTTCTACAGATTTTCCGACCAAACCGGACTGTTTTGGTAAGTTTCGACCACTTCCACTGGTTTTCTCACTTCGTTCTAGTTATGAAAGTTGCTCAAAATGATGAAACGAAGAGGCTAAGCTCGGCCCCGACACCATTAGCGGTGGTCGGCGGCCGCTCTGTCCTAAAATCCGGCGGCCCTTTCCGGCCACCTCCGGGGGTACCGTGAGTAGTTTCTGCTCATTTTTAGATTCTACATGTCGATACGATCATTTTGATATATAGCATGTGAATTTTGGATATCGTATGAATTAGTTATGAATTTTACGATTTCGATTGATTTCGATCGCTCGATTTGTGATCTATGAAGTTTGGACCGTCCGATAGAATTCTAGTTTTGATATATTGATCGTAGGACTGTCCCGATGACCTTGTGTGGTCACGGGTGAAGATCAGACCGTTGGATCTTCATATAAGTGTGTTTTTGAAATTATACGCTAAGTTAATTATCGTTTTGATTAGATGTTTGACGGATTTGTTAGCGGACGATTGTGAATTGTATTTTGGGCTGTAAGAAGACACAGCGGGAGTTTAGAGGTGAGTAAATCTCACTTGGTTCATTTACGAACCGAATTTCCTTAATTACCCAATTTATTGTTATGTGTGAGAAAATGGTTTTAAGAAATGAGTTTTAAAATATATTAAAAATGAATTTTTTGATTTTGCATCGTGTGAACTGTAGTTGGTATTAGTGATCATTCCTGCGTGGATGGTTACGTATATTTATATTTAAGTGATTATATATTGAATGGTGTGACATTGAGATGTGGAATTGTGATACTATGTTGTTGATAAATGTTGATAATATGACTTTATTATGTTGTTAATATTTGATAAATGTTGGTGATAAGCATATTGATTTTGTGAGTTGAATAGAAGGTAGAGAAACGTAGGATTCCGAGGATCGAATGGTCCAAGGATCTTTGGTTAATGATAACGAAGTGTATGTGTTCTGAGGACAAGGAGGTCCAAAGTTCGACTGTTAAATAATAAGGGGGATATATTGTTTTGAGGACATGAAATGGTCCAAAGTTCGCTGGTTACTGAGTAACCTGGAGGTGCCATTACTTGACCCTGGGCCAAGGTGTCAGCGGTAACGAGGCAGTTAGAGCTCTAAAGTGGGGCCAAAGTGGCGATAGTTGTGATTAGGTGCCAAGTGGCGAGAGTTGTGATTCGATGATTGTGGAAATGTGTTCCATGTTGTTTCCTGTGTATCAGTTTGATGTTTCTTTGTGGATGTTGAGTTTGTTGATTGTCTACTTGAGTAAAAAGATTTGTGATTTGATAAATCAACCGTTCGTTCTTCTTTACTCATACGAGCTTTCAGAAAGCTTATCGGGTTTTGTGTTGTTGCAATCCATGTACACTATTCAAACGGTGTAGCGGATAATCCTGCAGGTCAGGATAATCAGGGTGGAGAGCGAGCTGTGTAGGGCAGCAGGGTCGAGACCAGCACTTGGTCTATTTTGGTGTGTTTTGTAGACTCTTGTGAGCAGAACATTTTATTTATGTTAGTATTGTAATAATTGACTCGAGAGATAGTTTGCTACGAGGTTTGTGTTATGGTTTATGAGATGTTGGTTTATAAAAAAATTCAGGGCGTGATTTGTTTAGTTGTATTCATGTTTCGGATTTGAAATTATTATCGAAATATGGGGCGTGACAGTTTGGGATCAGAGCATAAGGTACATATTTAGTGATAAGTTAATACCTTCCGAGTGATGGCCCGTCTGCAGCGGATCCCCATCGGGTGCTCTTCTGTATTAACAATGTCATTGGGTATGTGGGAGTGTTGGGAGTTGTCTAGAATATTAGGACGTAATAGGAGTTGAATTAACTTCTTTGTGTTAGTAGCTTGGTTAATATGGACTTGTATTTACTTATGCTTTGATTTAATTGTTATACATGTATTAACCAGGTATGTATTGTGGGAGGCAGAGGTAGAGGTCGAGGTAGACCCAGAGTTAGGGGTGAGATTCCACATGTGGGAGTACATGAGGAAGAGGTGGAGGCACCTTTTGTGGAGCAGCCTGTTCCACCTGAGGTTGTGGTTAATGATCCCGCTCGTCTGTTAGTGTTGGCGAGGGACATTAATCGGTTAGGAGCAACCAAATTTGCGGGAGGCACAAACTATATGGTGGCTGATCAATGGATCGAGGATTTACAGACCTATTTTGAGTTGATTGTCTGTGATGAGATCGAGAAGAGGAAGCTAGCCACTTTCATGCTCAAAGATGAGGCTAAGGTATGGTGGAATTACACTCAGAGGACTATTGATGTTTCTACCATGACTTGGGATGGATTTGTGAGGATCTTTAGAGAGAAATACTTCCCAGCATCGGTGAAGGAGCAGCTGGAGAGGCGATTTCTCTCGCTTACTTAAGGGAAGATGAATGTGAGAGAATATGAGGCGGAGTTCTCCAGGGTATATCGGTTTGTGAAACCATTAGATGCTAAAGACTTGGCTAAGAAGTTTCAGCGGGGGTTGAATGCCTCTATTGAGCGAGATATGGCCATTATGGAGCTGAAGACAAATGAGTAGATTTTAGCTAAAGCCCTGATCATTGAGCAGCAGAATCTGATCCACAAAGAGAAGCAGACAGTTGAGAGAGATTCTCAGGGAAAAGGGAAGGCAATTGCAGGGAGTAGTGGGTCCAGAGATTATAGAGGTGGGCTCTGGAAGAGACAGCGGCCTTATCTTCATCATCAGGCTCCAGCCAGGATAGCAGCAGCACCTGTCCCTATTCAGGCACCACCTATCAGGCAAGTAGCACCAGCAGCCCCTATGAGGTGTTATAGCTGTAATGAGTTGGGTCATCTTGCTAGGACTTGCCCTAAACTCAGGCCTAGAGCATGCTTTCGATGCGGAAAGACTGGACATATTGTCAGGGACTGTATTCAACCTCAGATTGCAGGATAGGGTAACCAGCAGAGAACCTTACCTCCAACACCAGCCAGAGTATTTGCCATCGGCCAGAGAGGTACCGGGGTGGAAGGTACCTTATCCGTTTTTAACTATCTTGCTAGAGTACTGTTTGATACGGGTGCTTCCCACTCGTTCATATCTAGTTCTGTGGTAGATGTTTTGGGTTTGACTGCTATACCGCTTACTAGACCTTTGTGTGTTACATCGCTTCTTTGCGTATCTCTTGAGCTTAGCATGTTTTGTGATGATTGCCCTATTGCAATTTGTGGTAGAGAGTTCACTGCATCTTTGATTGTGATTCCGGATCACAAGTATGATGTGATTTTAGGTTTGGATTGGTTGAGTCCGAACTATGCAGTGATTGATTGTTTTAGAATGATTGTGTCTTTTCATGCCCCTGGGCAACCAGTGTTTCATTATCGATGCCTGAGATCTGACGTTGCCATGAGGGTAGGGATCTTGACACACATAGAATCAGTGAATAGCACTTCAGAAATTGCAAGGATTCCAATAGTGTCAGAGTATGCTGATGTGTTCCAGGAGATACCAGGATTCCTCCGAAAAGGGTAATGGATTTCTCCATTATGTGATACCAGGTACTACACCGGTGACGAGAGCACCTTATCGGATGGCTCCAGCTGAACTTCAGGAGTTGAAGGTTTAGATTGAAGGGTTACTTGCACAAGGGTTCATACGGGCTAGTGTGTCTCCTTGGGGCGTACCAGTATTATATGTGAAGAAGAAGGATAATTCACTCCGTTTATGTGTGGATTATCGGCAGCTGAACAAGGTGACTATCAAGAATAGGTATCCCTTGCCTAGAATTGATGACTTGTCCGATCAGCTTAGGGAGGCTACGGTGTTTTCCAAAATTGATTTGAGATCTGGATATCACCAGTTGAGGGTGAAGGATGAAGATATTTCTAAGACGGCATTTCGGACCAGGTATGGGCATTATGAATTTCTTGTCATGCCTTTTGGTCTAACTAATGCACCTGTAGCATTCATGGACTTGATGAACCGCACATTCAGTCCTTACTTAGATCAATGTGTGGTGGTGTTCGTTGATGACATCTTGATTTATTCAAAGTCATCTGATGAACATGTGAAGCATTTGAGGATTGTGATGCAGATTTTGAGAAGAGCGAGTTCTGGCAAAAGGAGATCAAGTTCCTTGGTCATGTAGTTTCGAATGATGGAGTTTCTGTGGATCCTTCGAAGGTTGAAGCAGTGATAGGTTAGAGTCGCCCCAATACAGTTACAGAGATCCGTAGTTTCCTTGGATTGGCAGGATACTACAGGCGATTCATTGAGGAGTTTTCTAGTATTGCTTCAGCTTTGACCAAGTTAACAAGGAAGGATACTCAGTTTGTGTGGACAGATGAATGTGAGAAGGCCTTTAGTGAGCTAAAGACTAGATTGACTACAGCTCCAGTGTTGACTGTCCCATCTAGTGGCGGTGGGTTAGTTATCTACAGTGATGCATCTCATCAGGGTTTGGGTTGTGTGTTGATGTAGAATGGGGGTGTAGTAGCGTATGGTTCTAGACAGTTGAAGGTGCATGAGCGTAACTACCCCACTCATGATCTAGAGCTGGCTGCAGTGGTGTTTGCCTTGAAGATTTGGAGGCATTATCTTTATGGTGAAAAGTTCGAACTCTTTTCTGATCATAAGAGTTTGAAGTATCTATTCTCGTAGAAGGAGTTGAACATGAGGCAGAGAAGATGGATGGAGCTCATCAAAGACTATGATTTCACCTTAGAGTATCATCCCGGAAAGGCCAATGTAGTGGCGGATGCTTTGAGCAGGAAACCCCGAGGGATCATAGCATCACTTATGGTTCAGGAGTGGCGTATGTTAGAGACTATATCTGAGTTTGACCTTATACCCACAGGATAAGGACAGGGAATCTTTCTCGGTAGTATCACTTTACAGCTGACCTTGATTTCCAGGATCATTCAGAGTCAGACACATGATGAGTTCGCTCAAATGGTGATTTCAGAGATTATCCTTGATGCCAAAGAGGAAGGTCCATCAGAGTGGACAGTTGGAACTGATGGTGGATTGAGATTTCTATTGAAATTATATGTCCCGGGCGGTGATAACCTCAAGGAGGAGGTACTGCGGGAAGCACATCGATCTTGATATACGGTACATCCAGGGAGTACCAAGATGTATATGGACTTACGAAGACAGTTTGGGTGGATAGGGATGAAGAGGGATGTGGCTGAGTATGTATCCAGGTGCCTTACATGTCAGCAAGTGAAGGCACGGCATCAGAGGCCTGCGGGAATGTTGAAACCTTTGCCGATTCTAGTATAGAAATGGAAAGAGATCTCCATGGACTTTGTGACTGGATTGCCTAGGTCCAGACAAAGTTATGATTCTATTTGGGTGATTGTTGATCGATTGACAAAGTCAGCACACTTTCTTCCTGTGGCAAAGACTTACTCAGGTGATGCTTTATGTAAGTTGTATTTTAATGAGATTGTGAGGCTTCATGGTGTGCCTGTATCGATTGTCTCTGATAGGGATGCTCGTTTCACTTCGAAAATTTGGCGTAGATTCCATAAGGCTTTCGGCACATCTTTGGCTATGAGCACTGCATCTCATCCACAGACTGATGGGCAGACAGAGAGGGTGAACCAGGTGATGGAGGATATGCTTAGAGCATGTGTTTTGGACTTCAAGGGAAGTTGGGTGGATCATCTGCCATTGGTAGAGTTTGCCTACAACAACAGCTATCACTCTAGTATCGGCATGGCCCCATATGAGGCACTATATGGTAGGCCATGTAGGACTCCTATCTGTTGGGCGGATGTTGGAGAGAAACAGCTCTTGGGTCCTACGCTTGTTCGGGAGACTACAAAGAAGGTTACTACCATCCGAGACAGGATCCGTACTGCACAGAGTAGACAGAAGAGTTATGCCGACCTTAGAAGGAGACCGTTGGACTTTGAGGTGGGTGATTACGTATTCTTGAAAGTCTCACCTATGAAGGGTATGGTGAGATTTGGCAGGAAGGGGAAATTGGCATCGAGATACGTTGGACCCTTTGAGATTTTGGAAAGGGTCGGAGAATTGGCATATCGGCTTGCTTTACCTATTAGCATGGCCGGTGTACACAATATTTTCCATGTGTCCATGCTTAGGAAGTACATTCGAGATGAGTCTCATGTGATTGATCACGGTATGATCGAGGTGAGTCCGGATGTGACCTTCATTGTTGAACCTGTTCGTATCTTGGATAGGTCCACGAAGAGGCTTCGTAGGAAGGAAGTTGAGTTGGTTAAGGTGTTGTGGAGTCATCATGATGAGGGTGATGCGTCTTGGGAGCTAGAGTCTGACATGAGGGCGAAGTACCCACTACTGTTTGTTGATGAGTTTGCTTGAATTTCAGGACGAAATTCCTTTAAGGAGGGTAGACTGTGAAGACCCGAAATTTCAGTTAAATATTTTGTAATTCAATATTTGTCAAATTATATGAATTAGGAATTGTGGGTGTGATTGGAATGTTGTTGCGTGAGAAATTTGGTTTCGAATGATTTTAGTTTCATAATTTAATGTTATTTAGGGGTTACTAAAAATCGATTTTTTATATGTAAGGAATTTGAAGAAACTTCATTCATGAAAGTCGTAGAGCTCGTTGATACGAATTCGTGCATGTGCGGAACACAAGAATCAGAGTTCGTATGAAGAAGTTATGGCATTTGGAAGTTTTTCAATTTCGTATATATATAGGTTGCCATTTTTGGACATTCCTAGAAAAATCAGAAAAAATCAGAAACCCTATCTCTCTCTCTCTCTCTCTCTCTCTCTCTCTCTCTCGCTCTCGTGCGTGCACCCGTGCCGGAAGCAAAAACAGAACAAAGCTTCTCCAGCCGAGTTCGTGCTCCTCCAGCCACCGTTTGACGCCAAACCACCTCCCACGGCTTCGTCTCGACCTTGCGCAGCTGCCAGAGGCAGCCTTGCGCCGTGGCACGGCTTATAGCGGCGGCGGGAAGCTTGTTTCCATTTTCGGCCGTTTTGAGTGCGAAGTGAATATCTCGAGTTCTAGGACACCAAACTTCGTGTTCTTTAGCTTGTTCAACTCGTATCAAGTAGTAGAACACGCACCAAGAAGTCCCGGACCTGAAGTGATTGATTACACGCTCGTCGGAGCTCCCACTGTTTTCTACAGATTTTCAGGCCAAACCGGACTGTTTTGGTAAGTTTCAACCACTTCCACTCATTTTCTCACTTCGTGGTAGTTATAAAAGTTGCTCAAAATGATGAAACAAAGAGGATAAGCTCAGCCCCGACACCATTGGCCGTGGTCGTCGGCGGCTCTGCCCTAAACTCTGACGGCACTTTCCGGCCACCCCCGGGGGTACCGTGAGTAGTTTCTACTCATTTTTAGATTCTACATGTCGATACGATCATTTTGATATATAGCATGTGAATTTTGGATATCGTATGAATTAGTTATGAATTTTACGATTTCGATTGATTTCGATCGCTTGATTTGTGATCTATGAAGTTTGGACCGTCCGATAGAATTCTAGTTTTGATATAATGATCGTAGGACTGTTCTGATGACCTTGTGTGGACATGGGTGAAGATCCGACCGCTGGATCTTCATATAAGTGTGTTTTTGAAATTATACGCTAAGTTAATTTTCGTTTGGATTAGGTGTTTGACGGATTTGTTAGCGGACGATTGTGAATCGTATTTTGGGCTGTAAGAAGACGCAGCGGGAGTTTAGAGGTGAGTAAATCTCACTTGGTTCATTTACGAACCGAATTTCCTTAATTGCCCAATTTATTGTTATGTGTGAGAAAATGGTTTTAAGAAATGAGTTTTAAAGTATATTAAAAATGAATTTTTTGATTTTGCATCGTGTGAACTATAGTTGGTATTAGTGATTATATATTGAATGGTGTGACATTGAGGTGTGGAATTGTGATACTATGTTGTTGATAAATGTTGATAATATGATTTTATTATGTTGTTAATATTTGATAAATGTTGGTGATAAGCATGTTGATTTTGTGAGTTGAATAGAAGGTAGAGAAACGTAGGATTCCAAGGATCGAATGGCCCAAGGATCTTTGGTTAATGATAACCGGAGTGTATGTGTTCTGAGGACTGGGAGGTCCAAAGTTCGACCGTTAAATAATAACGAGGATATATTGTTCTGAGGACATGAAATAGTCCAAAGTTTGCGGGTTACTGAGTAACCTGGAGGTGCCGTTACTTGACCCTGGGCCAAGGTGTCAGAGGTAACGAGGCAATTAGAGCTCTAACGTGGGGCCAAAGTGATGATAGTTGTGATTAGGTGCCAAGTGGCGAGAGTTGTGATTCGGTGATTGTGGAAATGTGTTCCATGTTGTTTCCTGTGTCGGTTTGATGTTTCTTTGTGGATGTTGAGTTTGTTGATTGTTTACTTGAGTTAAAAGATTTGTGATTTGATAAATCAACTGTTCATTCTTATTTACTCATACGAGCTTTCAGAAAGCTTTCCGGGTTTTGTGTTGTTGCAATCCCGGTACACTATTCAAACGGTGTAGCGGATAATCCTACAGGTCAGGATAATCAGGGTGGAGAACGAGCTGCGTAGGGCAGCAGGGTCGAAACCAGCACTTGGTCTATTTTGCTGTGTTTTGTAGACTCTTGTGAGCAGAACATTTTATTTATGTTAGTATTGTAATAATTGACTCGAGAGATAGTTTGCTACGAGGTTTGTGTTATGATTTATGAGATGTTGGTTTATAAAAATATTCAGGACGTGATTTGTTTAGTTGTATTCATGTTTCGGATTTGAATTTATTATTCGAAATTCAGGGCGTGACAATTTCCCACATTGAAGATCAGTTGCTAGCAGCCCCACGGATTACCCTACAAGAGGCCTCATTAATCAGCATTAAAAGGTAAGTATTAACTCCCCACGTATAATTAATCTGTCAATATTAATATAAGGAATCTAACTTAGGCATAGAAGCTGTGAGACCCATAAATTCTAGGGATTAGCTTAGCAAGTTGCCGCTTTTGAGTCAAAAGTGAGCATTCCCTTAACCTTGAGCAGTACATATCTCAATTTTAATTATTCATAGTTATGTTCTTCCATTTCATTATATTTCTTTTTCTCCAACTTGGAAATCAAATAATTTTCGACTTATTAATCTATTTCTTACATTTTCAGCTTCTTTTATTAACAAAAGTTTTTTCGCTTATATTTATTTTGTTTTATTAAGAGTGTCATCTTTATATTCATTACTTAGACCTCTTTCTCATTCAAACACTTCAAAAGAAAAACTACGTACTTAGGCCATCTCCAGTAGGAGAGGGCAATATTGGGGCCAGGGCTATCATTGACATAATACAAATTCGACCACCTATATTTCTACATAACTTGAACAATTTATTAAGAAAGCATTGAACGAATTGATAAAATAACCAAACTATTTGTTATCTTCGGATGCAATACGTGGATGATAGTCGTCTTTGGTTGCCATATGTGGATGGTAGTCATTGGATGTTGTGGCGGAATTTGGAAACAACTCACGTGCCCTTAGCCTTTCAAGAGTTTCCCTCTTCTTCCCATCAAAATATGCCTTGCTTCTTGGAGTAAAATCAACGGTTTGCATCATTACAATGGCTTCTTCCCTCTCCCTCTCTCGTCGATCCTCCTTCATTTTCTCTCTTATGGCTTTTGCCTCTTCCGCTTTGATGTTTTCTACCCTCATTTGCTCTATGTTAGCCAACAATTTTTCTTAAAAGACTTTCTCCTCCTTTTCTTTGGCCTTCAATTTATGTTTTCTTGCCATATTTCGTCCCATTGGTCTAGGAAGGGAATCCGGAGTCGAAGTTGGTGTCGAAGTAGATCCGTTTGGCTCTTCATCATCCTCCAAGGAAATAGGGAGGTTTCTTTGCACCAGTGATGGACCAAAGTTTTCTAGTGGTGGATCATCAAACGTCACCCAACTATTGCTACAAAAATTGTAACAACTTTGATGCCGAAAAATTTTTCCATTCATATCGTCCTTGTAGAAATCTTCGGCTAAGTGTTGCTATAACAAAAATAAAAATTATATAATAACACTAAGAATAGTTTCATGAAAATATATATATATATATATATATATATATTACAATTACTTGCTAAGCAAATTTAAAACAATAAAAATAAAAATTATGTAAAAGAGGTCTTACTTGGTCGGATTGATTAGCTCCGCTATGAATCCTCCTCTCGGCGCTTTTGACGCATTGATGCATTTGTTCATTTGTGGGAAGAGGTGTTTTTGCTATCGAGATTTACAACTTTCAAAATTTCTAACATTCGGAGGAGTACCATTGAAAAATTCTTTAAACTTTTGCTCCGCTTGTTTCCAAATGCCTGTCTCTTTTTGGCTCATACCTTTGTCTGAGTTTTCATATACTTGGATGAACACAATGCAAAGAGCTTCATCTTCCTTTCTTGTCCAATTAGCTCCTTTGATGGACATGCTTTTCACTAGAAAGAGAATAGAAAGATAGAAGAAGTTTGTTGAAGTGAATTGTAGAAGGAAAACTAAAGGTGTGAAATTGTAGAGAAATTATGGTTGTATTTATAGAGAAAAATGATGTTTTCAAATTTTATTGTTTTGTTAAAAAATAAAAAGCAACTAACCACTGTGTAAATAACAGCCAAATAATATTGGCCATTGATTTGCAATTATGGTGATCATTGCTTAATTGATAGTCATTGATCATCAACTAGCCGTTGGGAATCAAATTGGTTTCATTTAAACCAATGGCAAGTTGCCACATGCCTCCCCTTTCCTTCTTCTAGCAGCCCATTTTCTCCACATTTGGGTCTTCTGCTGGGACCACCAATTCTGGACCAGGCCAGCCAAAGGGCCAAATTTAGCCTTCTTACCAGCCCGATAGCCTATAGTCCTTTGGCCCTTGTAAAATTTGCTATTGGAAATGAAATAAGAGCTAAATTATATAGCCTTTGGCCTTTTAGACCTCCTTATTGGAGGTGGCCTTATGTTCTCTTTCCCCTTTCACTCCAATACACACTTAAACTCATAAACACTCAAGTTTGCTTACTTTGCTTTCATCTAAGGTTGAAAACCAGTAGCTACTTTATCCCTACGCTTTACTCCTCATCATGTTAGGAGGTATGAAGCTATGGATTGATCAAATCTTCTTTTATACTTTCCTAATTTTAGCAACTCTAGGTCTTTTCTTATTTTGCATGTCTTGTAAACCTCTTATGAATCAATGATTTCACCATGAAAGAACAATTGGCAAATTGTGAGCTTTTTTACGTCAATTTCAGAAACTTACTCTCTTTTGGTAAGAAAAACCGTACTCTAATTAAATTTCTATTCATAAATATCTTCAAGGTTGTTGTGGAATACACTTTTGACTAATCTTAGCTTTGGTAAGTCCATTAGGATGAGTAGAATTGAAACGGATCAAGATGCAATACTGCACACCATATGTTTGATAGTATACCAAGTTTTAGTTTCTATTGTTGTACGTTATTATAGTTTTATTGGTACCAAATTTCAGTTTGTTTTCAAACCTAGCTAGCATTACTTCCTAATAAGGATATGAATGTAAGTGATGCTCACCCCTATTCATTTCAGGTACCGTGCATGAGATTGGAAAATAGCAGAACTGAAGCTATGGCTTATGGCATTTTGCAACTTGTCAACTCTTGTCCTTTAAGGTCTTTATCCTATTTTAAAATCTTGATGTTCTTTGGTATATATGTTTTGGAAGGATCATTTTGGTCTGTAAAATATCTAGATCAATCATTTATGTTGAATCACTCCCGACAATTTGTTTTGGGTCATGTACGTACATAGCCATGTTTCTTTGAACCCCAATTTGTGATGCAAACTTGTATCCTTTTTAATTCCTATTTCTGAGTTGTTATCTAGTCATGTTGGGTTTCTTCATTTTGTTGAACTGATCGAATTTGGTGTTGTTCATTGCTTGAGATTTATCCCCAAACTATAATGTATAGCCCTTAGTTTTCTTAAACCATTTTTGAATACATATAGTTCACTCTATAGCAGACCACCTTTATTGAAGTTGGTATTGGACCATAAGTATTATTCGTGTGCTTTTTAAGTTTTCTAATGCTTGACTCATCTACAGTTCACCTTAACTTTGAGATAGCTCTACTCCAACTACTTAATTGTGTTAATAAAACAAAAGTTCATTTGACACCTCAAGTTTATTTGTTTATTTTCCTTAAGCTTTAAAAAATGTATATATATATATTTATCCATACTTTTGAAAGCCTTGCGCATCTTAAGGGGTTTGAGTATTGTCTTTCATTTCTCATGATGGAGCAAATCTAGAAGAACATTTAGGAGCACGTCCATTGCTGAAACCTGAAATTTTAGGAGACTTTGCCGCAATCACCACCTATTTGTTCCCACCACACCTCTCCCAACAGCAACACCACCCCCCCCCCCCCCAGCCTGCGCCAATGTTTCCTCTTTGACCCATTCTTCTTAATTCCAGGCCCTTGAGATTTTAGGAGACTTTGCCCCAACCACCACCTATTTCTTCCCACTACACCCCCATCCCCCCCGAACACCCCATGCCAATGTTTCCTCTTTGACTTATTCTTCTTGTCAACTCTTGTCCTTTATGGTCTTTATGCTATTTTAAAATCCTGATGTTCTTTGGTATATTGAGCCTTTATTTTCCTTAAATTGTTGTTGTAGAAAGTTGAACTCAGGTTGTTATAAATATGTTTTGGAAGGCTCATTTTGGTCTGTAAAATATCTAGATCAATTACTTATGTTGAATCACTCCCGACCACTTGTCTTGGGTCATGTAAGTATATAGCCATGTTTATTTGAACCCCAATTTGTGATGCAAACTTATATCCTTTTCAATTCCTATTTCTGAGTTGTTATCTAGTCATGTTGAGTTGATTCATTCTTTGAACTGATCAAATTTGGTATTGTGATACGCTCAAAGCAAGCGCATAATTTAACCCTGAAATAATCATTAGTAGTATAAGCAAATAGGGATCGTTCTATTCCGGGGATTGAGGGTACACCTGTCATTGTAGGACAATTAAACAATTAAAATCAAAACAAAGTAATATTCACAAAGATATTCACAAGTATATACATTATTCACGAAATAAAGGGGGGATTTAGGTTTTGATTTTCGAAAACTAAAAAGAAAACAAAGAAAACATAAAAACAAAAACAAACGAATGGAATGAGAGAATAATGATCAAAACCAAAACTATGATTAAAATCGATTCAAGTTCTAATATTGTTCATCTAAGTCATGCAAAAGGAGTTGATAATGTGAAACGTTAGAAAGCAAACAATTTCCCATATTTTACTTTTCAATGCTAATTAATCTAAGTGAAAGCACAAAGACTAATCCTATCAAACATGCATTCAAGCTCTAGAAAGCTAGACAATCACACATGATTAACGCATTAAACACCTAGAAAGGCTATCAACTCAAGTGTGCAACTTAGTATGAAAAAGTTCACCTAATTGCAATCCTCTTTGATTAAAACCGATTTTTGCACAAAACCTTCACTACTTTTCGATTCAAGAACACAAAACCAAAAAGTTGATTCATGTTCTTAAATTCTAGCACCATTCATATTAGAACCCTAAAAGTTTCGAACCATTTAAGATTAAAATACAAAAGATATCTATTAAGCAATTTTAATCAAACAATCACACAAAAGCAACTAAGAATCACAATATAAGAATCGAAATATTCTCAATTAATCATAGAATTTCAGAATCAATAAATTGTTCAAACATATGTGTCAACTAATACAAAACCAACGAAATTCAAAGCAAAGGTTACAAAGGAGAATCGGATTACACCGTGGATGAAGATGAGATGAATTGGTGTTGTGGTTTCTTGAATCTCGAAAGCAAGCTTCAAGGATGGTGATGGATGAATGCTCACGGTTCTTCTTCTCCCTTGGCCTTGCTTGAACTCGTGGAGATGACTAGAGGATGGAGAGAAGGAGAGGAAAGCTCACGGCAAAAAGATTAGTTTCTGAAATTTGTGGAGTGTCTAAAGTGTCTTGAACGTCACATATGGGAGAGTATATATAGGAGCACGGCAAACTTGGTCTCCAAGCCGTGTATTTCTTCTTTATTTCCCATGGAATTAATTCTGAAAATTCCACATAGTTTCCTCCAATAATAGCTTGCTAAATAAGCCCTATGATGTGCTCCAACCAATCACAAAACTCCATTTTAATTCCCTAATATCTTGGCCGAAATTCCTTGAGATAATTTCTGATTTTGTAGTTCAATTTCGGCCAAACTTCCTTTAGGGTTTCTAGGAATGAATCTAGACGCCTTTTGGGACTTTCTTGCTCTTCACACTTTTGTTTTCCTTAGAAGTCTCCCTTTTGCGTCATCTTTGCTAGGGTTTCACGTTACTCCTCCTTTATCTCATAGCTTTGGACGGCAAATCCCTAAGATAAGTCTCCAAATATATTTTCCTTCCATAAAAATTACTCTAGAAAATCTCCAACCGAAATCTTCTTTTAATTTCTGATTTTCACGCCATCTCCCTTGTTTATCTCTTGGCTTTGGACGGCAAACATATCTAGGGTTTCTTCATTGCATCACAAACCCTAATTCCATGGGCCCATGTGGGCCTTGATGCATTTTGCCGAAAATCCACTTCAATCTTTGAGTTCTTGGGCCTTGTTGCTTCAACTTCAAGCCTTTTCTTCCTTTAACGGCCAAAACACTTCATTTTTCCATTTCTTTTTCATGGGTGCGTTGGAAACTTGCTTGGTAAGCTCTCCTCCATTTCGCAGGGTTTCCTGGTTGGAGCAAGAAAGCTTATTTCTTCATTTCTGCTCAATTGTGTGGCCTTTTGTGTCTCATTTTTGCTCCCCTTAACGTTCGCGAGCTCCTCTTTCCATTTGTGAGTTCATTTCCACTTTTTAGCTCTGAGGTCCTGAAAATAGAAACCGTTAATGAAAAATAGAAACTTTCCTAAAATGAAAAATGGAAACTTTCCTAAACTAAAATGGGAAACTTTCTAAAAATGAAAAATAGAAACTACAAAATAGAAACTTTCTACAAATAGGAACTTTCCCAATCAAAGAATGGAAACTTTCCCAAACAGGGATTTTAAAAGGAAATGGCGCAGAAAATGTAGGGAAAAGCAGTTAAAACGTCGCATTAAAATGCTCCTATCAAATTCCCCCACACTTAGCTTTTGCTAGTCCCTTAGCAAAATCACACAAAGACACACACTAAGACTCAACGAAAATTTAAAGATTCTAACAAACACAAAGACTCTAATGCCCTTCAACTTTTTGTCTCAGCAATCTCTTACTTTCACAACACCAAGATTAGCACTCAACCAAGAATCAATGTTTAAGCATTCGAGAGTTAATTAGAACATATAATCCACACATACACAAGTAGGACTTGGTTGTAACAATGGTGATGGGTTTAAGCTCAGCATGCTTCAGAAAAGTATGATTCAAATCCTCACAAGGTATATCCACTCTTTCTTCTCTCAGATCATGGCAATGCTTAAAAGCTTATTCACTCAAGTATATGTGAAAGATAAACAAATAAATCACATATAAAGAAACGAAAGCACATATAATGTTTCTTTTAAAGATCTCATGAAGGATATCAACTACTTGCACGAATGGACTGCCATAAGTTCAACTCTTGTAACTCATCTCCACATCAAGGGTTGTCCCATCTTAAGGATCAAGAAGGTCTTCTCAAAGGTTGTAAGGGGTCCAAGGCTCAAGGTTTTAAAGAAACGAAGGGTAAGGATTTATCAAAAGTGTCCTAAAAACCTAGCAGAGCTCATGTTGATGTAGAGAGACTCCCAGAAATCCACCAAGTATGCACAAACGTCACTTCCCCATAGAGGTAACATAAAAGGGCCTAATGTCTTCATGTTGGGCCCAATCTTCATTATAAACTTCCTTTGAACTTTAGTAAAATGGACAAAGGCCAAATTTTCTGTAGTAGGCCTTCAATTCAAAACAAACTCCGAACTCACCAAGTATGGGGGACTAAAATCCACAAACATTTTTTTTTCTTTCTTTCTAGCCGTACATATATTTTTTTCTTTTCATTTTTCACGGCTTCACAAAAAAAAAAAAATCTTTTTTTTTATTTTAATTATTTTTTTCTTTTCATGGATAAGTCTACCCCCACACTTAAACTTTCACCTCTTCTCAATCTTCATTATTGACGCCAAAAATCTTCAAGTAAAGTCTCAATTTAGCTCCACTAAGTTCTTAGAACAAAGGATAGGGTTATAGCTATACTAGGGTTTAGGTTAAAGATTTTAAGGGTGATGAAAGAAAAGGCTTAACGTAGGCTCAAAGGGCTTTATCTAGGGGAGTCCCACGACGGGCACAAATAGGGACACAGGTTTATTTGGCAATGGTGGTCATTCCTAGGGTGCCTCTATCCCTTCCAGAATCAGGGCCATGTATTGATATCACGTCTCAACAAGCACAAGAGCGAATTCTAGCATTCTCTAGTCCATTAAACTTAATCTATGGCAAGCAGTCAATCAAGATGAAAGAATAATGAGATCATCAAAACATCGCCAAGAAAATAAGAATATATTTTTCATTTCACTCCAAACGAAAGGGACATGGTTCAATTATCTCACATGGGTTTTTCTGAATCAAAACTCATCTTAACGTGCTCATAATCTGTACCAAGGTCATGCAATCCATATCCACTACAAGGCACACATTTTTCATATATCTCAATTAACCAAAGAATACCATGTTAAAATCATCTCAATATTGTGATTCTCTTTTAGTCATAAGTTCAGAGATATAGAATCATCCTAGACAGTTGAAAGGCATCCTATGACTCAATAACAAAAACAAAAGACTCAATAAAAGCAACGAAAACTTTTAATTTTTTTTTTTTTTTTTTGACATTTTTCGATTTTTTTATATTTTTCATTATATATGACTCAAGACAAAAATGTAAATCCCTTCCCCCACACTTAAATATTGCATTATCCTCAATGTAATAAAGAATAAGCATGCAATGAAACACTTCAGCATATAGGGATGAAATTTACGAAAATGATTACTAAAACAAAGAGAAAATGGGGAAGTAAAAGGGAAAGAGAAAGCAAATCTGCGTTGACGACTCCTCCACAGCTACTTCAGAATTGGGTTGCCTCCCAAGCAGCGCTTAATGTTTATAGTCTTTCAGCCTAGACTTGTACCTCCATTTAGTCCTCTGGTTGTGGGGCGTTTTGGAGGGGTACATCCTCCACTTCATGCTCCACAAACGCTTCATAATAGGGCTTCAAGCGGTGGCCATTCACTTTGAACTCATTGCCAGTCTGCTCACTCTTTATTTGCACAGCTCCATGGGAGAACACATTAGTAATAGTGAAAGGCCCAATCCAACGAAAACGAAGCTTACCTGGGAAAAGTTTGAGACGAGAATGGAAAAGAAGAACTTTCTGGCCCACAACAAAAGTCTTTTCACGAATCATCTTATCATGGAAGGCCTTTGTCTTGTCTTTGTAAATCTTTGCACTTTCGAAAGCATCATTCCTTATCTCCTCCAATTCTTGCGATTGCAACTTCCTATGAAGCCCAGCCGCATCTAGATCCATGTTAAACTGCTTTACAGCCCACCAAGCTTTGTGCTCTAACTCCACAGGTAAATGGCAAGGTTTGCCATACACAATCCGATATGGGGACATTCCAATGGGAGTCTTATATGCAGTCCTATAAGCCCACAAAGCATCCTCCAAGCGTAGGGACCAATCCTTCCTGTTAGGGTTCACAGTCTTCTCCAATATCTCCTTGATCTGACGATTTGAGACTTCATCCTGCCCAATAGTTTGGGGATGATAAGGTGTAGAAACCTTATGTGTAACATCATATTTCTTCAACAAGGCCTCAATCGTCTGATTGCAGAAGTGAGATCCACCATCACTAATGAGGACTCTAGGCATTCCAAACCTGCTAAAGATGTTAAACTTGATAAAATCTGCAACAACCTTAGAGTCATTAGTTCTAGTGGCCTTAGCTTCCACCCATTTGGAAACATAGTCCACTGCAAGCAAGATATAGAGAAACCCATAAGATGAAGGGAATGGGCCCATGAAATCTATACCCCAGACATCAAATATTTCAACAGTGATTATATTGGACAATGGCATTTGATCTCTAGAACTTAGATTTCCGGTTCTCTGGCATCTATCACAAGTTAAACAATATGCATATGCATCCTTAAATAACGTTGGCCCAAAGAACCCAGACTCAAGCACCTTAAACGCAGTTTTCTTAGACCCAAAGTGACCCCCACATGCTTTAGAATGGCAAAAAGAAAGTATGGCATTTTGTTCATGTTCAGGTATGCATCTCCTAATCAATTGATCAGAACAATGTTTCCACAGATAAGGTTCATCCCAAACATATTGCTTAACAGTTTTCTTAAGCCTATCCTTATAAGCATGTGACATGGTATCAGGAATCTTCCTAGAAACAATATAATTCACAATGTCTGCATACCATGGTTCACTTACCTGGAGTCCAAAGAGTTGCTCATCTGGAAATGTCTCCACCAGAGGGAGAATGTCCTCAGCATGCACCAAACGACTCAAGTGGTCAGCTACCACGTTCTCACTACCCTTCTTGTCCTTGATCTCCAAGTCGAACTCTTGTAAGAGTAGAACCCATCTAATAAGCCTTGGTTTCGCCTCCTTCTTGGTCATCAAGTACTTCAAAGCTGCATGGTCAGTGTAAATAATAACTTTTGTACCAAGTAAGTAGGAACGAAATTTTTCAAGGGCAAAGACAACTACAAGAAGCTCTTTCTCAGTGGTGGAATAGTTCATTTGTGCATCATTGAGAGTCCTTGAAGCGTAGTAGATGGCATAGGGTCTCTTGTCCTTCCTTTGCCCCAAAACAGCTCCAACTGCATAGTCAGAGGCATCACACATCAACTCAAAGGGCAAGGACCAATCTGGAGGTAGCATGATTGGGGCAGACGTCAACAACTCCTTTAACTTGTCAAAGGCATCTTGACACTCCTTGTCAAAAACAAACGCCACATCCTTTTGGAGTAGTTGGCATAGAGGTCTCGAAATCTTGGAGAAGTCCTTGATAAACCTCCTGTAAAACCCTGCATGGCCAAGAAAAGATCGAATCTCTCTCACAGAAGTGGGAGACGGTAAGTAACGCACAAGGTCTACCTTAGCTTTATCTACCTCTATTCCCCTAGAAGAGACAATATGCCCTAGAACTATACCTTGTCTAACCATAAAATGACACTTTTCCCAATTTAGCACAAGGTTAGTTTCCACACAACGCTCCAAGATTATTTCAAGATTATTAAGACAATCATCAAAACTTTTTCCAAAAACAGAAAAAGATCCTTTTCCCTTGAGCGTTGAATGTGTATGATCTGAATCTCAAAGGTGAAGAAGGTCTTCTTGGTTCAGGTTGTGGAGGATTCTTCAAAAGAGCAAGCCTTTCTTCAATCTCTTGTTTACTAGGTATTTTAGAAGGCTCGGACATTCATGGAGATCCTGAACAACATCAAACTTAACGCAAGTTAGTAAATTACAAAACACAAGAAATACAAGTTAATATACAAGAAAACGTCACTATTCACAATACACAACAAAAGAGAAACGTAACAAATTTGTACACAAAAGAAAAGTATGAAAACAAAACAAAACACGTGAAAGTTATGTACAAGTATTTTTCTTTTTGCTTTTAATAATTATAAACATCGTTAATATCTCAATTGATTCCAAGTTGTAAGTCGAGCCCAATAGAAACCACTACTATTGGTGAGATACGACCTAGGGATTGTCATCTAGACATAAGTCTATTTCCTTTGTTTCAGAAGGTTAGATGGCCAGATTAAGAGGTAAGTGAGAGGGAGAACTCATTTGGTGACACTACGGAGGCTACTCCCTCATTGAGGTTTAGGCCCCTATTGGCTACTCCCACATTGTGGTTTAGGCACAGTTTATAGTATCTCTGAGATCTAATTTGAACCCATCACCCAGGGTCTCAACCTAAGACACCATCCATACGCCCCTTACTCAGCTTGAAAATAACTCATGTGTTAGATTGTCCTCCAAATGTTAATAAAGGCCGCACTCAACCTCATAAGACCTTAGAAAGGTACTAATGAAGGGTTAAGGCCAATATTAACAAAAGGGCCCTTGTCTACTCATACGATTTTACACACTTACAACAATTAAGTATTTAACAAAATTCATAATCACAATTTACTACTTTTCTTTTCTTTTTCTTTACAAGTAAAATTAGACAAATTATGTACAAAAATTTTCACACAACACACATGTACAAAACGTCAACTCTCTCTTTTTTTTTTCTTTTTTTTTTTACTATTATTTTCAACACTTAGGTACGGGAACAGGGAATTTTGGTGTGCAATGGGACTGTAACAGCTACCCTTTTCCAAGATTATGTTTAATCCAATATACCTTAAGTGTCACAACAATTTCTTAAATTTTCTTTTGTCATAAATAATATTGATATCAAATTTAATTCCAAGCGGTAAATCAAGTGGACGTGCGGCCCAAGTATAATCGCCTAGACACAAAGTCCCTCCTACATCTTTTGGGCAACCTTACTGAAATGGCCAGGTAGGGGAGGGCGAACACAAGAGGTAGGATCCATTTTGGCATGAGCTACTCCCACATTGTGGTTTAGGCCCATTTGTAAGCACTTCTGGATCCAGAACCCATCATGAATGTTGTCCCCTTCCTAGACACCATTCCACATAGGCTATACTTACTTAGATGCAAAAGGTCCTAAGTGTGAAGACAGTTCAATGAATGTTAATAAAGGCCGCCCTCAACCTTATAGGACCTGAACTAGGTACCAATAAGGGGTTTAGGCCAATATTAATAAACACGACTTCACCTATTCCTTCTTTAATTTACAACCCACAATTAAACTTGTGTCCAATAATATAAATAACAACCTAAGTAATTAACTAACTAATTTTCGAGAATTACAAACAATTAACAAGTAAATTTTTTTTTTTCGATAACAATATAAACAAATAAATATTCACAAATTAACAAGCGATTTTTCAATCCCCGGCAACGGCGCCAAAAATTGATACGCTCAAAGTAAGCGCATAATTTAACCCTGAAATAATCATTAGTAGTATAAGCAAATAAGGATCGTTCTATTCCGGGGATTGAGGGTACACCTGTCATTGTAGGACAATTAAACAATTAAAATCAAAACAAAGTAATATTCACAAAGATATTCACAAGTATATACATTATTCACGAAATAAAGGGGGGATTTAGGTTTTGATTTTCGAAAACTAAAAAGAAAACAAAGAAAACATAAAAACAAAAACAAACGAATGGAATGAGAGAATAAAGATCAAAACCAAAACTATGATTAAAATCGATTCAAGTTCTAATATTGTTCATCTAAGTCATGCAAAAGGAGTTGATCATGTGAAACGTTAGAAAGCAAACAATTTTCCATATTTTACTTTTCAATGCTAATTAATCTAAGTGAAAGCACAAAGACTAATCCTATCAAACATGCATTCAAGCTCTAGAAAGCTAGACAATCACACATGATTAACGCATTAAACACCTAGAAAGACTATCAACTCAAGTGTGCAACTTAGTATGAAAAAGTTCACCTAATTGCAATCCTCTTTGATTAAAACCGATTTTTGCACAAAACCTTCAATATTTTTCGATTCAAGAACACAAAACCAAAAAGTTGATTCATGTTCTTAAATTCTAGCACCATTCATATTAGAACCCTAAAAGTTTCGAACCATTTAAGATTAAAATACAAAAGATATCTATTAAGCAATTTTAATCAAACAATCACACAAAAGCAACTAAGAATCACAATATAAGAATCGAAATATTCTCAATTAATCATAGAATTTCAGAATCAATAAATTGTTCAAACATATGTGTCAACTAATACAAAACCAACGAAATTCAAAGCAAAGGTTACAAAGGAGAATCGGATTACACCGTGGATGAAGATGAGATGAATTGGTGTTGTGGTTTCTTGAATCTCGAAAGCAAGCTTCAAGGATGGTGATGGATGAATGCTCACGGTTCTTCTTCTCCCTTGGCCTTGCTTGAACTCGTGGAGATGACTAGAGGATGGAGAGAAGGAGAGGAAAGCTCACGGCAAAAAGATTATTTTCTGAAATTTGTGGAGTGTCTAAAGTGTCTTGAACGTCACATATGGGAGAGTATATATAGGAGCACGGCAAACTTGGTCTCCTAGCCGTGTATTTCTTCTTTATTTCCCATGGAATTAATTCTGAAAATTCTACATAGTTTCCTCCAATAATAGCTTGCTAAATAAGCCCTATGATGTGCTCCAACCAATCACAAAACTCCATTTTAATTCCCTAATATCTTGGCCGAAATTCCTTGAGATAATTTCTGATTTTGTAGTTCAATTTCGGCCAAACTTCCTTTAGGGTTTCTAGGAATGAATCTAGACGCCTTTTGGGACTTTCTTGCTCTTCACACTTTTGTTTTCCTTAGAAGTCTCCCTTTTGCGTCATCTTTGCTAGGGTTTCACGTTACTCCTCCTTTATCTCATAGCCTTGGACGGCAAATCCCTAAGATAAGTCTCCAAATATATTTTCCTTCCATAAAAATTACCCTAGAAAATCTCCAACCGAAATCTTCTTTTAATTTCTGATTTTCACGCCATCTCCCTTGTTTATCTCTTGGCTTTGGACGGCAAACATATCTAGGGTTTCTTCATTGCATCACAAACCCTAATTCCATGGGCCCATGTGGGCCTTGATCCATTTTACCGAAAATCCACTTCAATCTTTGAGTTCTTGGGCCTTGTTGCTTCAACTTCAAGCCTTTTCTTCCTTTAACGCCAAAACACTTCATTTTTCCATTTCTTTTTCATGGGTGCGTTGGAAACTTGCTTGGTAAGTTCTCCTCCATTTCGCAGGGTTTCCTGGTTGGAGCAGGAAAGCTTATTTCTTCATTTCTGCTCAATTGTGTGGCCTTTTGTGTCTCATTTTTGCTCCCCTTAACGTTCGCGAGCTCCTCTTTCCACTTGTGAGTTCATTTCCACTTTTTAGCTCCGAGGTCCTGAAAATAGAAACCGTTAATGAAAAATAGAAACTTTCCTAAAATGAAAAATGGAAACTTTCCTAAACTAAAATGGGAAACTTTCTAAAAATGAAAAATAGAACTACAAAATAGAAACTTTCTACAGATAGGAACTTTCCCAATCAAAGAATGGAAACTTTCCCAAACAGGGATTTTAAAAGGAAATGGCGCAGAAAATTTAGGGAAAAGCAGTTAAAACGTCGCATTAAAATGCTTCTATCATGTTGTTCATTGCTTGAGATTTATCCCCAAACTATAATGTATAGCCCTTAGTATTCTTAAACCCTTTTTGAATACATATAGTTCACTCTATAGCGGACCACCTTTATTGAAGTTGGTAATGGACCATAAGTATTATTCTTGTGCTTTCTAAGTTTTCTAATACTTGACTCATCTACAGTTTACCTTAACTTTGAGATAGCTTTACCCAACTACTTAATTGTGTTAATAGAACAAAACTTTATTTGATCCCTCAAGTTTATTCATTTATTTTCCTTAAGCTTTAAAAAATGTGTATATATATATATATCCATACTTTTGAAGGCCTTGCGCATCTTAAGGGGTTTGAGTATTATCTTTCATTTCTTGTGAAGGACCAAATCTGGATCCATCATGGAAGAATGTTTAGGAACACGTCCATTGCTCAAACCTAAAATTTTAGGAGACTTTGCCGCAACCACCACCTATTTATTCCCACCGCACCCCCCCCCCCCCCTCCAATGTTTCCTCTTTGACCCATTCTTCTTAATTCCAGGCCTTGAGATCAATGTCTCCACTCACAAGCCCACTTGGTGCACTAACCATCAAACCCTCTTTCCTCATCCTAAACCTCTTGGCTCCATTCTTTTTACTCCCATTACCCGACCAAAGCCCACCAAGCCCAAAATAATACCCACTTCATCTCCAACATCCCCAGAACCAACTAAACCATTGGGCCGCACATCATTAGGGCCCAAAGAAGCCCCCCTCCCCTCATAGACTAAGGAAAGCTGGCATTCTGCATTGAATTAGAAGTCAAACTCCTTTTAGAAGGGAGACGAAATTGTTGCCCAAACAGAGTAGGACTCAGTTGACTTTTTTCCTCCTAAATCTTAGATCCTGCCTTATCTTTGCCCAAATTAGAATCAACTACCATTAAATCTTGTACTAATTTCCACATCCTAATTTCCATATCCTGCAAATTATGCATTTCCAAATCAAAGCTAACTCCCTCCGCCATCTACAAGCACCTTGGTTTTGGCCCCCAGCAGTCCTCAACTTCCTTCCTAGTTAGGGAACCATCCAACTCCATCCCATTACTCTCACACTCATTTCCATCTCCCTCCTCTGATATGAGTACAAAATGTTACATTTCTAATATATATTTTACCTGATTTGGCTAAGTTATTCTCTTAAAATTACTAACTCTAGCATAGTTTCTGTTTTTAGGTACTTCAAGGTCAGAAATGGAGAAAAGAGGCGAAAAAGAGTAAAAATGAGCGTAAATGAAGGATAAGTCATTTTAGAAACTTTCTTCTTTCATTTAGGAAATTTTTCCTATTTTGTTTTAGGGAACTTTCTTCTTTTGAACTTCCTATTTCTGACTTTCCTTTTTTAAGGAGAGAATTTAGGAGTCCATCCCATTGAGGACTCTTGAATGATGACGCCAACACTTGAAGGAAAATAAGACTTTTTGCCATGAAAAGAAGAAGGGAATGACATACAAAAACAAGGAGGAATTCAATGAGTTTTATTCACATAAATTCTCCTTATTTTGTGAAGATAATCTAGGAGTTTTTGAAACTGAAAAAATCATAAGTTCATTACATGGTGATGGTCTTTCAAAATAAATTGGAAAATGGGAGCCAACTATAACGTTGGTGCACAATTACAAGCTCGTACAACCAGTTGTGAAAAATAAAAGAAATACATTCAGTTGGTAAGCTGGTAAAAGTTGTTAAGATTTGACCAAGTTCAAATCACAAGCAAATGAGATATGCTGCTATTCAAATTTTTGTTGGCTTTCAAAAAATCAAACGTGAAGCAAACAAGAATACATTGCTACTCAAAAAAGTCAAACTGCAGTTGGAGATAAGCTTATTATTCAAAATTCAAATAAAAAGTATGAGGGACTATCACATATCCAACTACGCTGCTATATAAGGTAGCACGTGAAACACAGGGAGGAGGTGAAAAGCAGTAATTAGAGGCCGTATTTCTGCCTAAACAGTGAGTGAAATTTAAAGAGATCCAGTAGCCAAGCAAGCTTCAAGACAGAAGCTTAGGTATATTTCACCTCCACGCTATGCTTCTCTTCTTTGACAGGGAAACGTGTCGGTCCAGTATGCTTGCTTCATGATACGTGCAAAAGCTACGCCAATTTAAACCCTGAAAAATATCATCATTAGTATAGAGCAAATAGGGTATCGTTCAAAACCGGGGATTGAGGGTACAAACATGTGAAACGAAAAAAAAAGAAATCAAAGAGAAGAATTTACAAGTTACGAAATTATTAGAACACTTTACAAGTTTACAATAACAAGCATGCTTTAAAGTTAGAACAACAAAGAGTTAGAGAAAAGAACATACATGTATCACACGAAAGTAAGAGAGAAAGAATGATAGAGGGAAACGAAAATCACAAGTATATATATACACATAATTCGAAAGGAAGAGAGAATTCAAGTTAGAAAAGGTTTTGGAAATCCTACTCCTATTTATACACAATTTACAAGTCATAATCACATTAGAAAACCATAAACAACAAGGATACAAAGTCTAATCAAGTCAAACAAGAAATCCTAAGTCAAAACTAACTCTAACTACTTTTCCTAAAAAACACCAAAAGAATTCCTATGTTTTAGCAACTCCTAAAAAACACAAAACAAATCCCTAAAAACCACCAAATTAATTCCTAGAAAACACTAACACATATTTACTATTCACTGAGACACTATTCATGAATTTCTAAAAACATTTATTTTATTTTATTTATTTTATTATTTCCATGAACATGCTAACTAAGAATCTAAGTTAAATTTAATTATTTACAAATATACGCGAACAAGAAAACATAAAGATAGGGGGGTTTTTGAAGATTAAAATGTAAATTTTCAGAAAACAAATAAAAGAATAAAAGCAAAGAAATCGTTTTATATACATAGGTGGGAAAAGAAGAATTTTTGGAAAACAATTCATCAAGAACAATTCAAGAACAACATATTCATGCATCCCTTAATCTTGTTTATTACCAAAAACGCCATCAATCAAGACACAAAGATCAAAGCAACCAATGTCCCTTTTAACTTTCTTTCTTAAGTTAATCAAAATAGCAAAGCACCAAATCAATTTATTTTGAAAACCCGAATACACACATACGTTGAAAATTCGTTTTCAAATCATTAAGTTCAAGAAAGAATTGATGAACATGCAAATCCAAGCGTGTCAAAACTATTCATCACATGCATAATCTGATTTACGACTCAAAGCAAGCCTTCACTACATATTGAATTAGAGTTTACAAAGCAAACCTAGTTACTAGCAAGTTACATGCAATTCATCCTATTATGTTTGTCAGACCAAGTGAATCGTTGACATGTACTGAAGCACAAAATCAGATCATCATTCTATCAATTCGGCAATTAACAAAGATCAAAAGCACATAAACATATCAAAAACGAAAAGAACTATCTAAATTGAATCCAAAAATAGGTTTGTCACATCATAGTTTCGGTTTAAACAACAGAAATTCCAAAGCAGAAATTCTAACTACAAGAAAGCCATAACCGCAAATTAACATGAGAAGATGATGGTATGAACAACCCTTGATCACGTCCCAAGGTCCAAAACAGATCCAAGATGATGCACAAGTGATGAACACGGCTAGGAAGGTGGATGGTCACGGCTATGCTCCTTGAAGATTGCAAAAACTGAAACTTAGAGAGAACAAGTGAGAAATCGAAATTGTGGAGAAAGAATGTGTCACCTTTGAGACGTCAAATACACTAGATATATATAGGAGAACGTCTCAAGGCACTCCCAATTCATTCCTACTTGACTTCTCCAAGTTCTTGTTGATTTAGGACTTCTTTGACAAAAAACAGTTTCCCAGAAGACACGACCTCTGTGTACCAAATTGGCCATAACTTCTTCTAGAAAATAGATATCACTAAGCTGTAAAAATTTCTGAAAGGTAGACATCTGCAGCTTTCCAACCATATAAAGATTATAATTTTCTGAGCTCTGAGCTGTTTTTGACACTCCATTGAAGTTGACTGATCTGCACAGGCAGATTTCCGAATCTGTAATGGATTTGACTTTCAAAGCACAACTCTTGTCCATTTAGGATTTCCTTCACATCACATGCCTCTCACATGTCTTCCACGCCTTGTTGAATAATGAAACGTCAAGAACTCCCTAGAACCTTCAAGAATCTCACGGAAAATCCAATCCAAACTCAACTAGAAATCCAAACTCCTCATTGCTTTGAAATCCTAATTCTTTGAGACTTCCTCCAAGTGTGCATGAGACATGATCTTCTGGAGACTTCTAGATGCTTCATGAACGTTCCATTCTCCTAGCTTTCCACAGGTCTCCTAGTTTGAGTAGAACTCCATATGCAAGTAGGTTTCCTAGTCAAATACAAACTTCTTTTCCGAGATGCTTCTACACTCTTCCGGAACCTTCTTGAGTAATCCTTATCCAACAGGGACTCCTTATCACACTAGTATTCCTTATCTGAGTAGAATTGGATTTCCTTGTCCAAGTAAAACTCCTAGTTGAAGTCAGCTTCAGATTCCTACTCCAACTGGGATTCCTTTACCTAGTCAATTTGGGAAAAATTCCATTTCTTCATTTCTTTCCATTTCTGGGCCACTTGTGCTTCCTTAGCCATTTTTGGACTTTGAGACTCCATTTTACCTGAAAACCACTAACTAAGTTAAATTGATCAAGTTAAAAGAAATAACTTAGCAAAATATAGAGTTTAGATACTTATAACGTCACAGTTCATGCTCCTATCACTTCAAACAAAAGGGGGTTGTTCATGAACAGCCTCTACCCTTTTGTTGGTTATCGGAAACAATTATGGTCGTTCATGAACAGCTGAGCTTCCTAGCTTCATTGAGATCTCGATCCTCTTGCATTAAGACTAATATGGTCGTTCAAGAACGCCAAGGTCTTAATACAATATGGATGCTACAATTTACAGCCTTGGAACACAAAGCCATCCATGTACAACCGAGTTCCCATGCCAAAATTAGGCACAGAACATTGCTGTAAAATCACATTCACCTCCTCTCAAAATAAATGAAACCATCCACCACCAAAGAACTTTTCAACCTTTTGTCTTCCCATTCACCATGATAATAAAATGGCCTCACACAATTTCCAAACAAGCCATACAAACCCAAAGGAAAACACACTAAGTAAAATATAAAAAAAAATGATGTCTTGCTGGTCAAAAGCTTGGTGGAGGAACAATTAAGGCCTGCATACAAATATAATAGGGCTAAATATAGATTACTATCCTGTAGTTTGGGTCTAAAATCAATTCAGTCCTTGAACTTCTAATATCATCAAAAACACCCCTGCACTTTCAATTTTGATCTAATAGGTCCAGTCTGTTAGTTTTCCGACAATTGAGTTATTAACTTGTTAACGTAGCTCATATATGGCCTATGTTTTATGATGTGGTGTCGAGGTGGCCTGCATAGTCAATCTAGGAGTGAGTTCTACTATTAAAAGTAAATAGTTTTTCAACAAATAATTCAACTATAACTTGAACCCATAATAGAATATTAACGAATTGGATCTATTAGATCAAAATTGAAAGTGTATGGGTGTTTTTGATGAAATTAAAAGTCTAGGGACTGAATTGATTTTGGACCTAAATCATAAGTTAGTAACCAGTATTTAGCCCAATATAAAAGCAATTGTCAAAGTGTGGATGCAACTTAATTAGAAGACAAGGCTCAGATCTCAGAAACAAAATTAAAGTATTGCTTTGTTGAAGCGGTGGTCTGATCGGTAAAAGACAACAAAGTGCAGAAAGGTCAATCTTTGAAGCGGTGGTGATACACTAAAAGTAAGCGCCCAATTTATCCCTGAAAAATGTCATCGTTAGTATACGGTAAATAGGTATCTATCTAATCCAAGGATTGAGGGTACACCTGTCAGTTTAAAACAATTAAAACAATTAATTAAGACACAAAATATATTATTTACAAAAAAAAATAAAGTATATAAATATTTACGAAATAAGGGGGGATTTTTAGATTTTGGTTTTCGAAAATTAAAAGGAATAAAACAAAGAAAATGAATTATCAGAAAATGGCACATAACTCCAACTAACCGAAAATTGCCATGTAAGCCTTATTGTGTTGTCCAACCAATCAAAACTCTCCAAAATAATTCCCTAGTGAATAGTGCCGAATTTCCATGAATATATTCTGATTTTTCTTTTAATTTCGGCCAAAATTCCTTTAGGGAATTTAGGGATGAATTTAGACGCATTTTGAGCCTTTTGTTGGTGTCCACACTTCTTCTTTCCTTAAAACTCTCTCTAGAAAATCTCCATGGCATATCCTTCCTTGTGTGGCATCAATCTCCTTTATTTTTCTTGATTTTCACGTTGTCTCCTTGTTTCTCTCGGAATTTCATGGCAAACACATATAATTCTTCTCTTATGCGCCACAAACCCTAATTCCATGGGTTTTTATCCATTTTGCCGAAAATCCATAGTTTCTTGAGAGTTCTTGGACCTTTATGCGTCACCTCCTAGCCATATTATCTTCTAAGGTCTTCAAGAAGCTTCTCTCATGCCATGACACTTCATCATTTCGATCACACTTCTTGGACGGCCTATGAGTCATTTCCTTTCTTGGACAGGATTTCCTGGTTGAAACAGGAAAACTTCATTTCTTCATTTCTGCTCATTTATGCAGCCCTTTGTATCTCATCCTGTCTCCCTCCAAAGTTGGCTAACTCCTCTTCCCATTTATGAGCTCATTTCAGCTCATTTATTCCCAAGTCCTGAAAATAGAAACTGTTACCAAAAATAGAAACTTTCCTAAAACAAGAAATGACAACTTTCCTAAACTAAAATGGGAAAACTTTCTAAAAATGAAAAATAGAAACTTTCTACAAATAAAACAAGAAACTTTCTAAAAAGAAAATTTTCTAAAGGAATAACTAAGTAAATATGAGGAAATAACACTTAAAACGTCGCATTAAAATGCTCCTATCATGTGGTGAACAAAGAGTACAAAGAGTAATGTTGTAGGTGTCAAATAAATAAGCTTACCTTGCCGAAATATTGATTGTGGAGAAATGGTCGAGACCTGCAAATAATGACAAATAGTTTGACTATATATAATTGAATGAGAGCTGGTCGAAACATACTGCAGATCAAATACATATATATATATATATATATATATATATGGGCTAAATACTGGTTACTACCCTGTGGTTTAGGTCCAAAATCAATTCAGTCCCTGAACTTCTAATTTCATCAAAAACACCCATGCAATTTCAATTTTGATCTAATAGGTCCAATTTGTTAATATTCTGTTATGGGTTCAAGTTATAGTTGGATTATTTGTTGAAAAACTATTTATTTTTAATAGTATGACTCACTCTTAAATTGACTAGAGGTGACATGCAGACACCACATCATAAAACATAGGTCATATATGAGCTACATTAACAAGTTAAAGAACTCAATTGTCGGAAAACTAACAAATTGGACCTATTAGATCAAAATTGAAAGTGCATGGGTGATTTTGATGAAATTAGAAGTTCAGGGACTGAATTGATTTAGGACCCAAACTACATGGTAGTAATCTGTATTTAACCCTATATATATATATATATACATATATATATATATATATATAATTGAACAAGTGTGCTACAGGTTGATTTTGAATACAAGTTAGACCAAGAAATTCAATAGCTACGTGCTCATCTCTCAATCAAACAAGATGCTCCATATAATTGAATATATGTGCTGCAATTTAAGCATATATAATTGATTATGAAATTATGGTGTAGACTCTAATTAAGGTGAAATCATGCTGCAGCTCTGTTCTGAACAACAAAATGATGAGAGCCAAGTTCCAAGCTTTTGAAAGGGACAAAGTATACTTGATTCCAAGTGTGAAGTGGTGGTCTACATGGTCAACAAGGAAAGTGATTGCTTATGTGTGCACAGAAGCGGTTGTACCAGATTGGAGTGTGACTTTGGCTTTTTGCTCTTGCACACGAGTTAAAATCGATCAACCGCTGGAACAAGCTTTGAACCTACAGCAACCAAAAACATTGGGAATTTTGTCAGTATTCAGAATAATGAAAGCCCAGTAAAGACGAGACGAGGAAGAGAAGTTTTACCCAATTTCTTTCTCTACACAGGTGAGAAGTCTTAGATTCTTAACTTAGGAGAACAAGTGTTGGATCAAACGACAGAGACCTCCCTTTTATGCAAGTACAAGAGGACGTCTCCGCCTCCAAGTCGAATTGAAAGCCATGCCAGTCTTCGACTTGACCTCTAACTCGAGCTGTGATCTAGACTATCTCAACCATATCGAGACTCCAAGAACGATGGCCTAGAGCTTTTCTTTTGGTTATACGAGTTGGGCTATTTTCATTGGGCTTGGATTTCCGAATTTGTGTAAGGTCTATATTGGGCTTAATATTGGGTCCAATACATGGGTCTGCTGAATCACTCATCTATGAATTCTGAAGCCCATTTTCAAACAGTTGATCTCAATGTTCGAGCCTAGCCAAATTCGTTTGTCGACAACATAAAAGCCCATTACACGGCCCAGTACAAAATTCAACAGATCAGGTGCCCAAATCAATTTTGAGTGTCTGCAGAAGAAATACATCTGACGGATTCGAAAATAAATATATGTACATCCATTGAAAAAAATTCTCCCAACACTAGAAATACATATTCTTGTGAACTATAACCGTTTAATCCCTCCTTAAGGATATGTAGGCAATCAAGCGACCCACTAGATGCAGCCACAAATCCAAACAAAATCTCTGACTCCACCAGTCAAATTCTTCCAATCCGAATCTCTGACCTCACGAGTCAAATTCATCCAAACACCAGAAAAGTCAAATCATTCCCAGAATGACATCAGACCCAAATCTAAGAAAATTGAATCTCTGGTTCACTCACACCAAATTCGCCCAAAAACTACTCTTATTCCAAAATGCAATGGGTCATACACCCATTGGAACTCTTGAACTACGAGTGGCTTGATCCCTCTCCAAGGGTACATAGGCAACTCATTCAAATATCTGGGTGCAACCGCAAAACAAACAAACAAATACACATACATTCACAATTGGTTTCTTCATAAATGGAATCAAAGGGTGTTTCCCTGTAACAAGGGATTGTAATTAAGAGACACATTCTGTCTTGAATGGATCGAACCCGAAATAATTAAAACTCTATTTTTTAATGAATATGAGTGAAATTTTTTATTTTCCATTATTGTAAGAGTTCATTGTGTGCACAATTCTTGGAGGAATAAGTTAAAGCAATTCAAAGGAGGGAAAAGTGGAGTTTGCCGTGCAAGATTCTAGGGAATTTAAGAGGATATGCCGTGTACTCTGTATGGAATAAAATCAGAAAATATTAGAGAGGAATAAGGGATGTATCCCGTCATTATTCAAGGGAAAGAGAAGAAGCATTGTGTGACTACCTCTCGAGATACCAAGGAATATACTGTGAGTCTTTAAGGGGAAAGGATCATAAAATTCAAGACTTGGTTGTGAGAAAACCAAGGAAACTTGGAGGAGAATTCACTTCTAGATGAATGGCCAAGACGGCATCATAAGAGAGAAGGATTCCTCTATAAATAGTTGTTATTCGTTACGCTAAGACGATCACTTGTTGATGCAAAATTCAGTTCATTAGCCGAGCTCTCTTCTCTCCAAAACCCTCTCCAAAATTTGGAAAAAGCCTCTTGCTGTGAAGAGCTAAAGGTCCTCTCCAAGGCTGCTCGTGTTCTTGAAGTCCTAGCTGTGTCATTTGTTGACGTTCTCCAAGCTTCCTTGAAGATTAAAAAGTGTAAACTATGGCCCTTCTTTCTACTTTTGAACTCTTAGTATTGAATTTCGATTATGAATGTAATACCCGCAATTTTTCATTTTAAATTCGAGTAATTGTGTTGAAGGATTGTTGTATGATTTCACGAATGTTGTTCGATAATATTTCACTTTTTGAATTATCGAAGGCTCGAAACGATTATTTTAACGAAAAGCTCGAAATACTCGGTTTGAGAAATAGACTTTTTCTACGTACAAAATTTGGAGAAACTCCTTCATGAAAGTTGTAGAGCTCGTTGGTACGAGTCCGTACATGTGCGGAACACAAAGATCGGATTTTTTTTGAATTAGTTATTGAATTTAGAAGAAATTCCGAAGCATGTATATATAGGAAAAATCCTAGATTTTTTTTGGAAACCCTATTTTTTTTCACCGGCCTCCCTTTCTTTTTTTGGAAAGGAACTGTTCATTCTCTCTCTCTCTCTCTCTCTCTCGCGTTTTCTCTCTCGGCCGAAAGCAAGAAAACAAAGCACGGAGAAACCGTGCTCCCATTCTCTCCTTCGGCCACCTCTCAAGCTGCAACCACCTTCAGGAGCTTCGTCTCAACCTTGCGCAGTTGCCAGAGGCAGCCTTGCGCCGCGACATGGCCGGCAGCGGCGGCGGCGAGGCCCGAACCAAATAGACTCATTTTCGGTTTGATCTAGATATCTCGAGCTATAGGTCACCATTTCACTTAATTCTTGGCTCATTGGACTCGCCTCAACTTCCTTTACAAGCACCAAGAAGGACCGGAGCTGGGTCGATCGTTTTCACATTCGTCGGAGCTCGACCCCGTTAGATCGAAAAACAACCTATCGATCTAAATATCTCGAGTTATACAAGATCGTTTCTCGTGATTCTTGGCTTGGTGAGTTCGCAATGAAGTTCTGAACAAGTTTCCAGAAGAGATCGAAGCGAGTTGTTGCAGTTTTCACGTCGGTTTTCAAGCTCACCGGGTTCTGGAAAAATTCTGGCCGCCGACTGTAATTAGTAATTTTTGAACCCTTCCCGTCGTTTTTTGGTCTTATGCTAATTATAAAAGTTGCTCAAAATGATTAAACGAAGGAGAGAAGCTCAGCCCCGACACAATTGGTAGAGGTCGGCGACGGCTCTATCCCTAAATCCGGCGGCCCTTTCCGGCCCCCTCCGGAGGTCTAAAATTTGGTTTCTGTCCATTTTATGATTCTATGTTTTAATACGATTCAGCGCATTATACGCATTTTTCGGATATCGTATGAATTAATTATGAATTTTGTGATTTCGATCATTAGATTTATGATCTGTGAAATTAGGACCGTCCGATGAACTTGTAATTTTGATATGATGATCATATGACTGTCCCAGTAGCTTTGTGTGGTCATGGGCGAAGATCCGACCGTTGGATCTTCGTATATGTGTAAAACGGTAATTAGGGGAGCGATTCGTGAGAATCCGCTAGTCGGATTTTATTATAAATTAGAATCCGGCCATTAAATGGTAGTTCAATTATGTTTTGGAATTATTGGCTAAATTCGAATCACATTTGATTAGGTGATTGACGAATTGTATTTGAGTGGACTATTTCGGCATTATTTATATTTGTATTGAAGACGCAACGGGAGTATCGAGGTGAGTAAAACTCACGTGGTTTATATTACGAACCGAGCGTTTTAAATTTATTTATTTTTGGTAATTGTGTGAAAAATATTTGTGGATTAAATATTTGCTTTTAAAATTACATGGACTTGATCACTACAGTCCATAGGTAAGTAAAATGAATTTTAATTATACAAATGAATTTCACGATTTTCTTGTGTGAACTATAGATGGTATTAGTGGTCATTCATGAGTGGATGATTACGTATATATATATATTTACGTGGAAAATATATATTGATGGGTGAATTGTTGAGTGATGATATGATTGAGTTGAATTGATGATTTGAATTATATTTCAATTGCGTAATTTTATAATAATATTGTGTATCTTGGTTGGGTTGATTTCTGTATGTGATATTACATGTTGTGCTCATTTATGGATTTAGGGTCAACATAGTGACCGGTGTGGGGAAATCAGACGCTCTAATCATGGGTGGATGATGGGATACGATTGGTTGAGTATGTGAAATTATCGGACGTTCTAAATATGTATATAAGTATACATATTGATGAAATACGATAATAATAAATATGTCGGATGCCATAACCTAGGTCAGGTGACGGGCTACGATTCAGTTAGAGCTCTAGTCTGTCAAGTACCGTATTTTTATAAATACGATGTTGAGGTTTTGTGAAGAAAGATGTGAGTGGGGTTTGTCTTGATTTATTGAATTGGTGTTTAATTGAGATTGTTAGTACTTCGTGAATGTGGAAATTGTTGAGTGTTGCTTTAAGTGGAAATAATGATGATTAAGTTAAGCAACAGTTCCTTTTTTTTACTCATACGAGCTTTCATAAGCTTACCGGGTTTGTGTTGTTGCAATCCTGGTACACTATTCAAATGGTGTAGCGGATATTCCTATAGGTCAGGATAACCAGGGAGGTGACCGAGCTGCTTAGATGTTACAGCAGTTATTGTTATTTCATTTAGTTGTGAGTTGTGTATGCTCATTTAGAGCTTTACAGTTCATTTTGTTTTTGAGTTGTAATAATTAACCGAGACTAAATTCGGTTTATATTTTACTTCGTGTGGTGAGGTTGTTAAGAAAACAAATTTTCAGGATGATTATTTTGAGTTGTGGTAATTTTCATGTTTCGGATTTTGAATTTTATTCTAAAATTCGGGGCGTGACAATGAACTTTGTTATTGGAGTTGGATTTTTGTTAAGAACGAGTTTATGTAGTAATTTCATATTCGTTTCTTTATGTTCTTGAGTTGTTTATGATATCTTTACAATCTGAATTCGTGCCATCCTTTTATATATTTAAGCATATGATTTTGGTTGAACAATGATATTAATTTGCAGGTTAATAAAGCCAAATTTGTGTTCTAATTCACCTAATCGTTTTACGGAAGAAATTAAAGTGGTAAAGACTATGAACAATGGTCGAGATTATATGCTACATGTTTTGCGCGTTTGTAACTTTTTATGGATGCATACAAATTTCAATTCAGAATTCTAATTGCAATTAATGATTCATGTTCAACGTTGATGGATGTTCTTTACTATTAACGTAATGTTTTATATAAAATATTTGAAGTTATGGACTTTTCCTAAATTAGGAGATTAAAAAGAAGAATTAAAGTAGTACTCGGTCTCTTTAGACTTGTACTTCGATTCATTTCTAATATTTAGTGTTGGCATGATTCTAGATTGTATAGATTGAAACAACTTGTTGCATGTTGAAATGATTTGAAATTCTGATTTGAGTGTGAAGAAGTCGATCATATGTATATAATGATCCCTTTGTTTTATCTAGTAGGAACTTAGAAACCAAAAGTTGAATTCCCCCTTTGGGCAATGATATGGGGCCTCAATGAGGTCTAAGATTTGTGACTTCAAATCCTAGTTGGCATGCCATGTACGTAAATACAAAATTTACTTTCAATTCCACATCATACTATTGCAACACTAACTTTACCCTTTTACATTTCCTTTTAGATGTAAGGGGGTAAATCAATTACATTAATGAATTTAATTAGGTGACGAAAAAAGATATCAACTATTAATTATGCATTAATTTAAGAGATATGTCCACATATTGTTTGACCAATATTTTTCTTCATTTAATTAAATTATTTCCTTTAATTTTTCTTTCCAAATGGCATTAATATATTGAATTATGTGTCAAGAAATAGACGTTAACTTTTCTTCCAAATATTGATTAATTTCATCCGAAAAAAAAATAGCATTAATAAATTGAATTTGGTAAATACTTATGTCTAAATTAAGATGTAATAAAAAATTTCACATTAGCAACCATTAATTAACATCTATAATCTAAGTATAAGGGAAAAACAAAAAAAATAATAAATTCAGATCTAAAGTTTAACCTTGGCTACATAAAGAGAAAACAATGAACAAAAGAATATATATAATCATATGAATATATATTTATCATATTGTATGTGTTATGCAAATCTATTAATCGAATGTACGTGCAAATCTATTGACTAAATTACATGAAATTTTTTCTACTCTTGATTGAAGAAAAAAAATTGTTGTCTAAGCATGAGTGTAATGAAAAAAAAAATGAAAGAAAGCCAATTTTTTTTTAGAAGAAAGCTAAAATAATTTAGAGTCATTAGATTTTGGAATGATAAGATGATCATTTTCTCAAGAATTACATGGCATGATTTAACAAATAGGTGATATGTGTAGATGACATGGCTTGACTCCTAACATTGAGACCACAAATCTTAAGCCTCATTGAGGCCACAAATCATTTTCCTTCCCCCTTTTATGGTGTGTTTCTTGTATAAAAATGTAAATAAATACTTGTTAATACTTGTTTTAATAATTATTAACTTTAAATTGACTCATCTTTATAGGAATATCTTCAATCCCTTGTTAGAACGATCCATAGTAACTTATATACTAACGAATGACAAACAGGGTTTTAAATTGAGTGCCTATTTCGACAACATCATCCTCTATCTCTTGTCTGCCTCTAACCATGCCAGAAAGAGTAAACTCTGGTGCCTTCATAGACCAACCTCAACCACCCGTTTCAAATAAACAGAATGTCCTCCCATTGTTGACTCGAGCCTCATCCGCCTCTGCTCTTTTCCTGGCTTCCTTTCGAAGTAGCCATTTACTTTTCTTTTCAGCACATAATAATTCATCGAACTAGTTCTCCCGAATAACACCTGAACAATGCAGTTCACACCGACTCGAATCATGATTTAATTGGCCACAGTAGAAATAGAAAGTTGGAAGCTTGAGATAATCAAGTTCGAAAGAGGACGAGTTGGCAATCTGATCACAGCGATCCTCCTTAGCGGTTTCTCCACATCAATGAGAACCCTAACCTACAGTGTTGTTCCCAGATAAATTCTATTAATCGACTTCTCCATCCGCACATATATTCTCACTACATTGCCAATCCTATTTCCAGTCTCCTCTTCCATATAAAGTGGGGGATACCCCACTCTCAGACCCAGAAGAATTGCCGGTCCTAGGAAAGACTAAGCAAATCCTCCGTTCCATATGTAGCCACCATCGCAAAAAGGGACCTGTCAAAATGCCACAGACTACCCCATAACACTCAGTTCTGATTATATTCATGTGTAAAAGAGAACAAAATTCTATTACTGCCATCCAGTACACAGACCGAAACCCTAGGCTTCTTCAACATGAGCCTCTTTGGCGTTCAAATAACCCTTATTGTACCAATCAAGGCCTCCTTCCGATAAAGCTTGTTGGTCCGTAATTGACCGATGATCCAAAACTTCTTAGGCTTCCACCTTCCTAGATCATCAGGCAAGATAATCTCATGTGCTTCATCCTCCGTCAAAATCAAACTTCTAATCATCCTACCCAACTTGTCTTCCATCAAATATAGAAAGGAACCAATTGCTCGAAACCCCTCTTCCACCTTAGACACTAGATCCAACATACGTTGTGAGAAAACAACGCAGACAAGATATCAATTGTCACCTTTGATCGGAAATCGACACAAAGGAAATCTTAACCCTTACACACGAAAGAGTGAAGGGACAAGGTCAAAGCCCCTTCTTAATGAAGGATTAGTTGAGGCTAATTTTGCAAGAAATTTATGCAAACCCACATTTGGTATTCTCCCTAAAAAAAAAAAAAAAGAATGAATTTGGCCACTCAACTTTACCGTTTACCACTTACACTAGAATCTTGATTACATCATAGTAAAAGTGCATGTAGTAAAATAATAAAAATACCTAAAAAATAGAGGGTTAATTATCCATATAAAACTATTATCATGGCACAGGAAATAAGAAAATAGAAATAGAGCCTACTGCATGGCAAGAGGCAATTGGTTACCCTTTTTTTTGGTTGAATACATATAGAGAAACAAGAGTAAGCAGAAGAACAATAGAATGGGTGAATCATCATCATCATCATCCTCACCTCAGTTCCTTAAAAAGTACTGGGAAGGCTTCAGGAATTTCTTGGGCAAAAAGTTCCTTCCTCAACCACTATTCCAAGTTCATCAAGCGGAATAACCCTATTCTTTCTTGGTCCGACGCTTATGTCGAAGCCTTCATTGCTTTTGATCCCATTCATAACCCGCTATAATTTACCTCTCTTATTCTCTTATTTCTTCACTTTACCTTTACTTTCTCTATGCTTCATGGCTTCTGCTCTAGACTCCTTAAACAAAGCCTCAACTTACAAGTTGCTAGGAACTTGCAGGGGGAAATGACTTTAAAGGTGATCGGGCGTGGCATACATGTATCTTACTTATATTAATCGATCTCCCATTCCCGACCCCTCATCATGTACCTCCATCGATTACTTATTTACCTCAATTAAGACCTCTCTAAATAGTAGATGGACTGGTTAGTACCTAGTTTTGCATCCATAAAATAAGTATTAGGAAAATATTTAGCTTGAAGCAAATAACTCACCAGAGATGGTTTAGTCCAAAAATATCCTCAAATTGTTTTGGCTAGTATAGATTGGTTGAAAAGCACGCAGGTCTCGAAATCCGAAACCTCCTTTCTCTTTCTTCTTGCACAGTCGCTTTCATTTGCATCAATAAATTCCTTTGGCACTACCACCCTTACCCCTCCAAAATTGACTCACTTTAGACTGGAATTTTTTTACAAATTTCCACTGGCAGCTGAAAAACACTCATGGAATATGTTAGAATATCTTGAGCCATTAATTTAAACACAATAATCGTACCCGCTTTTGATAGAAACTTCCCTTACCAACCCTGAATATGGTAATCCAGTCGTTCGTCTAACGAAACACTTCTTTCTTACATTGATCTAAATAGGAAGATCGAGATATTTCTCATGGAAATCAACAATAGAGACATTCAGTATAGCTTGTGTCTCAATCTTCACTTGATCATGAGCATTTAGACCAAATGATAATGCAGACTTTTGAAAGTTACACTAGCCTGCTGTTTGTCATTGATCAAAAGACACTGCATAGGGTGACATTTAGGCACTATAGCATTCATAAAGAAGAGGCTGTCATCTGTGAACAATAAGTGAAAGACAGACGGAGCATTAGGAGCAACCCTAACTCCATTAATCATGCCCAGCGAATCAGCATAATAAATTAATCCTGATAGGCCTTCTAAGACAAAAAGAAATAAATAAAGAGATAACGGATCACCTTGCCGGAAATCTCTAGTCAGTTTCAAGTTCCTATTGGTTAACCTTTTTGCAACACCGAGAAAGACACCAAGGTGATGCAACACCCAACAATTGCCACCCATTCTACTGCAAACCCTAATTTCAACATAATCTCCTTGAAGAACTCCACTCTACCCTATCGTAGACTTTGCTTCTATCCAATTTGAGAACCATTTTAGGAGCTGTGGTGCTTTTTCGGTGACGAATTGTGTGAACAGTTTCGAATGCAACAATTACATTATCTTGGATGCCTCTCTCTTTAACATGAAAATAAACATTCCAGACTTTGTTGAATATAATGTGGAAAATTGTCTTCTTCTTCTTTTTATGTATTATTTTTTTTTATCTCTTATATGTTCTTGTTAGTCTAAGTGGACAAATGCACCTATTAATTGAAGCACTCATAGGAATAAGGAAAAACTTGTGAAAAAAAAAATCTATAGTTTTTTCCTCTTGGGTTTTTTTTTTTTTTTTGAAAAAGGGTTTGAAACCCAATCTAACTGGGAGACTCAGCCACACGCCCGTTATTGTTATTATTAGTTAAAAGATAATTGTCATGCCCCGAATTTTAGAATAAAAATTCAAAATCCAAAACATGAATTACCACAACTCAAAATAATCATCCTGAAAATTTCTTTTTCTTAACAACCTCACCACACAAATTTAATCTCAAATCCCGAATTTAGTCTCGGTTAATTATTACAACTCACTCAAAAATTAAATTGTAAAGTTCTATATGAGCATAACAAACCTCACAACTCAAATGAAAAACAAATAAATGCTGCAACTCCTAAACATCACAATCACATTTCTGATTATCCTGACCTGCAGGAATATCCACTACACCATTTGAATAGTGTACCGGGATTGCAACAATACAAAATCGGGTAAGTTTTTGAAAGCTAGTATGAGTAAAAAAAAGAACGGTTATTTAATTATGTCATATTTATTTTCACCCAAGCGAACATCCAATAATTTCCACATCTACAAGGAACCACAATCTCAACAATCAATCACCAAATCAATAATTCAACACGAAATCTATACTCACATCTTTCTTCTCAAAACTCCGAAATCGTATTTATAAAAATAAGGTGTTTGACAGACTAGAGCTCTAACTGAATCGTAGCCCATCACCTAGCCCAGATTATGGCATCCGACATATTTATCTTTATCGTATTTCATCAATATATATATATATATATATATACGTATATACATATTTAGAACGTCCGATACTAGTACTTAATCTATCCTCATTACCCGACAACGGTTGTGGCATCCAATTTACTCAACCAATCATATCTCATCATCCACCTAGGATTAGAGCGTCCGATTTCCCTATACCAGTCACTACGTTGACCCTAAATCCATAAATGAGCACAACAATATGTTTTCACACGATGAAATCAACCTATCCAAGACACATAATATTATTATGAAATTTAAGCATTTGAAATATAATCCAAATCACTATTCCACCTCCAATCATATCATCACTCAACAACACACCAACCAATATATATATTCCACGTAAATATATATATATACGTAATCATCCACTCAGGGATGACCACTAATACCATCTATAGTTCACACAAGAAAAATCGTGAAATTCATTTGTATAATTAAAATTCATTTTACTTACCTATGGACCGTAGTTGATCAAGTCCATGTGATTTTAAAAACAAATATTTATTCCATAAATATTTTTCATACAATTACGACAAAATAAATTAATTAAAAGCACTCGGTTAGTAATATGAACACGTGAGTTTTACTCAACTCGAAACTCCCGCTGCGTCTTCAATTAAAATACAAATCCACACCGAAACAGGTCATCCAAGTACAACATGTAAATCACCTAATTAAATGTGACTTGAATTTAGCCAACAATTCCAAAACATACTTAAACTACCATCAAACGGTCGGATTCTAAATTATTGATACGCTCAAAGCAAGCACATAATTTAATCCTGAAAATATCATTAGTAGTATAAGCAAATAGGGATCGTTCTATTACGGGGATTGAGGGTACACCTGTCATTGTCAATCAATTAAACAATTAAAATTAAAACAAAGTATATTATTCACAAAGATATTCACAAGTATAAACATTATTTACGAAATTAGGGGGGGTTTATTGGATTTAGGTTTCGAAAATAAACTAAGTAAAGAAAACAAAGAAAACTAAAAACATAATTACACGAATGGAATGAGAGAACAAAGATCAAAACCGAAACTATGATCAAATTCGATTAAACCCTAATATTGTTCATCTAAGTCATGAGAAAGGAGTTGATCATGTGAAATATTCGAAAGCAAATAATTTCCCATTTTTTTACTTTTCAATGCTAATTAACCTAAGTGAAAGCACCTAGATCAATCCTATCGAGCATGCAACCAAGCCCTAGAAAGCTAGTCCATCATGACATGTTTAACGCATGAAACACATAGAAAGGCTATCAACTCAAGTGTGCAACTTAGTATGAAAAAGTCCACCTAATTGCAATCCTCTTTAATTAAATTCGGTTTTTGTCCAAAACCTTTACTACTTCGATTCAAGTTACACAAAACAAAAAGTTGATTTTATGTTCTTAAATCTAGCACCTTTCATATCAAAACCCTAAGTGTTTCGAACCACATAAGATTAAAATACAAAAGATATCTATAAAGCAAATTTAATTAAACAAACTCACATAAGCAACTCTCGAATTACAATAATAGAATCTGCAAAATTTCATTCAATCATATAAAATTTCAGAATTGAAAATTTTGTTCAAACATAAACGTCAACTAGTACATAACCAACGAATTCAAAACAAGGTTTACAAAAGAGAGGTCGAATTACACTGTGGATGAAAGATGAAGATGGATGATTAATGTTGTGGTCTCTTGAAACTCGAAAGCAAGCTTCAAGGATGGGGATGAATGGTGGTGCTCATGGCTTCTTCTTCTCCCTTTGGCCTTACTTGAACCCGTGGCTTGCACTAGAGGATGGAGAGAGGAGGAGAAAAGCTCACGGCTATGCTAGGTATTTTTCTGAATTTTTCTCAAGTCCAAAACGTAAAAAAGAGAGAGGTGCGGAGAGGACTAGAATGAGGGGATTATATAGGGAACGGCAAAACTTGGTCTCCAAGCCGTGTATTTCTCTTTTATTCACCATGGAATTAATCTGAAAATTCCACATAGTTTCCTCCAATGATAGCTTGCCCAATAAGCCCTATGAGATGGTCCAACCAATCACAAAATTCCAATGTTAATTCCCTAAATAGTCTTGCCGAAATCCCTTGAAAATATTCTGATTTTTTTCTCTTTTATTTAGGCCAAACATCCTTTAGGGATTTTAGGAATGAACCTAGACACTTTTTTAGCTTTTCTTGGTCTCCACCTTTTTCTCTTTCCTTTTATTTCTCCCTTGAATCTTTCTTGGCGTCAATCACCCTAGGATTTCTTGATTTTCACGTTGATTACCCCTTTATCTCTCTCCCTTTGCACGACAAACACATAAAATTATTCCTCCAAGAATATTTCTTTCCATAAAAATCTCTCAAGAAAATCTCCAAGACATATCCTTTCCTTGCATGGCGTCAATCACCTTTATCTTGATTGATTTTGACGCCACTCCTTGTTTCTCTCATTGCATATCACGGCAAAACACATAAGGCATCCCAAAAATATCTCATAATGTCACAAAACCCTAGCTCTCTTGGGCTTTTATCCATTTTTGCTGAAAATTCAATGTCTCTTGAGAATTCTTGGGCCTTGTTGCGTCACCTTCATGCCATGTCATCATCAAATGTCTTCAAGAAGCTTCTCTCATGCCATGACACATTATTTTGCCGATTTCCTTTCTTGGTTGGCTCACGAGTCTTGTTTTGGCAGGGTTTCCTCTTCTGAGTGTGGTTTCTTGATTGAAACAGAAAAACTTCTTTTCTTCATTTCAGCTCATTTATGCAGCCCTTAGTGGCTTGTCTTTACTCCCTCCAACGTTGGCTAGCTCCTCTTTCCATTTATGAGCTCATTTCAGCTCAATTCAGCTCATTTATGCCAAAGTCCTGAAAATAGAAACTTTTCTAAAATGAAAAACGGAAACTTACCTAAACTAAAATGGGAAACTTTCTAAAAATGAAAAATAGAAACTACAACATGGGAACTTTCTACAAATAGGAACTTTCCCAATCGAAGAATGGAAACTTTCCTAAACAGGGAATTTCTAAGGAAATAACGCAGGAAATGTAAGGAAATAGTAGTTAAAACGTCGCATTAAAATGCTCCTATCAATTATACGAAAAATCCGACGGACGGATTCTCACGAATCGCCTCCCTAATCACCGTTTTGCATTTATACGAAGATCCAATGGTCAGATCTTCGCCCATGATCACACAAAGCTACTGGGGACAGTCATATGATCATCATATCAAAACTACAAATCCATCGGACGGTCCTAACTTCACAAATCACAAATCTAACGATCAAAAATGGATCGAAATCTAAAAATTCATAACTAAATCATACGATATCCGAAAAATTGTAATAATATGTCGAAATGATCGTATTGAAATGTAGAATATTAAAATATACAGAAAATATATTTTTGACCCTCGGAGGTAGCCGGAAAGGGCCGCTGGAGTTAATGGCAGAGCGGCCACCGACCACCACCAATGGTGTTAGGGCCGAGCTGCTCTTCTTCATTTTAACATGCTGATCATTTTTCAAAACTAGCTCAAGTTCAGAAAATAATGGGAAGAGGTCGAAAAGTACCGAAATAGTCACTGTGGCCGGAAAATTTCCAGAATCCGGCAAGCTTGAGTTCGACGTAAAAACTTCCACCAATGGCTTCGATTCCTTCTGAAGAGTTGTCAGCAACTCTGTCACGCCCCGAATTTTAGAATAACAATTCAAAATCTGAAACATGAAAATACTACAAACCCAAAATAATCATCCTGAAAATTTCTTTTTATAACATCCTCTCCACACGAAATAAAATCAAACCGAATTTAGTCTCGGTTAATTATTACAACCCAAATCCAAAATGTAATGTAAAGCTCTAAATGAGCATACACACCTCACAACTAAATGAAATAACAAAACTGCTGTAACACCTAAGCAGCTCGGTCACCTGCCTGGTTATCCTGACCTGCAGGAATATCCGCTACACCATTGAATAGTGTACCGGGATTGCAACAACACAAAACCCGGTAAGCTTATGAAAGCTTGCATGAGTAAAATAAAGAACTGTACTTAATTTAATCTCATTTATCCCCACACACAGCAACACCCAATAATTTCCATATATGCAAGTACTAACAATCTCAATCAACACCAATTCAATATATCAAGACAATCCAACTCACAACTTCCATCACAACTCTCATCATCGTATTTATAAAAATACGATACTTGACAGACTAGAGCTCTAACTGAATCGTAGCCCGTCACCTGGCCTAGGTTATGGCATCCGACATATTTATCATTATCGTATTTCATCAATATGTATACCTATATACATATTTAGAACGTCCGATAATTCCACATACTCAACCAATCGTATCCCATCATCCACCCAGGATTAGAGCGTCCGATTACCCCACACCGGTCATTACGTCGACCCTAAACCCATAAATGAGCATAACATATAATATCACATACTGAAATCAACCCAACCAAGATACACCATATTATTATGGAATTACACAATTGAAACACAATCAATTCATCAATTCTACTCAATCATACCATCACTTAACAATCCACTCATCAATATATATTTTTCACGTAAATATATATATACGTAATCATCCACTCAGGAATGACCACTAATACCATCTATAGTTCACACAAGAAAATCATGAAATTCATTTGTATAATTAAAATTCATTTTACTTACCTATGGACCGTGGTGCTTCAAGTCCATGAAATTTTTAAAACAAATATTTAATCCGCAAATATTTTTCACACAATTACTATAAATAAATAAATTTAAAACATTTGGTTCGTAATATGAACCACGTGAGTTTTACTCACCTCGAAATTCCCACTGTGTCTTCAATATAATTATAATTATAATTAACGCCGAAATAGCCCACTCAAATAAAATCCGTCAATCACCTAATCAAATGTGATTCGAATTTAGCCAACAATTTCAACACATAATTTAACCACCATTTAACGGCCGGATTCTAATTTACATTAAAATCCGACGAGCGGTTTCTCACGAATCGCTCCCCTAATTACCGTTTTGCACATATACAAAGATCCAACGGTCGGATCTTCGCCCATGACCACACAAAGCCTCTGGGACAGCCATATGATCATCATAACAAATTTACAAGTTCATCTGACGGTCATAATTTCACAGATCAAAAATCTAAAGATCGAAATCGATCGAAATCACAAAATTCATAACTAATTCATACGATATCCGAAAAATGCGTATAATACGCCGAAATGATCGTATCGAAACATAGAATCATAAAATGGACAGAAACTAAATTTTAGACCTCCGGAGGTGGCCGGAAAGGACCGCCGGAGTTAGGGACAGAGCCGCCACAGACCACCGCCAATGGTGTCGGGGCCTAGCTTGTCCCCTTCGTTTCATCATTCTGAGCAACTTTCATAACTAGCACAAGACCTAAAAATGATGGGAAGGGATCGAAAATACCTATTTACAGCCGGCGGCTGGAAAAATTCCAGAAACAGGCGAGCTTGAAAACCGACGTGAAAACTGCAACCTCAGGCCCCGATCCCTTCTGGAAACTTGTTCAGAACTTCCTTGCGAACTCAACAAGCCAAGAATCACAAGAAACGATCGTGTATAGCTCGAGATATCTTGATCGAAAGCTTCGGTGTTTCGATCCTTTCGGGTCGAGCTCCGACGAATGTGAAAACGTTCGACCAAGTTCCGGTCCTTCTTGGGGCTTGTAGAGGAAGTTGAGGCGAGCTCAATGAGCCAAGAATCAGGTGAAATGGTGGTGTGTAGTTCGAGATATCAAGCTCGAACCGAAAATGGTGGTTTTCGGTTCGGGCCGTGTTGCCGCCTTGTAAAACTGCCTCTGGGAGCTAGAGCAGCTCGAGACGAACGCCTGAGACTTGGTTTGAGGTCGAGAGGTGGTCTGTGGAGGGAGAACAATTAAGGAGAAGTTTGCTCTCTATTTCGGTCGAGAGAGAGGGATGCGCGAGCTGAGAGAGAGAAGCACTGTGCTTTCTGAAAAAAGAAAGAAAGAGAGAAAGAGAGGGAGGCCGGTGGGAAATTAGGGTTTCCCAAAAAATTTCTATATATACAAGTTTCGGAAAACTTGTAAATTCGATAACTAAATCAGAAAAAATCCGATCTTTGTGTTCCGCACGTGTACGGACTCGTATCGGCGAGCTCTACAACTTTCATGAAGGAAGTTTCTCCAAATTTCGTACGTAGAAAAAGTCGATTTCTCAAACCGAGTATTTCGAGCTTTTCGTAAAAAAAATAACTGTTTTGAAACTTCGATAATTGTAAAAATGAATTATTATCAAACATAAATCGTGAAATCGCATAATAATCATTCGATACAATTACTCGAATGTAAAATGAAATTTGCGGGTATTACAAACTCAAGGCGAGCTCCCCAGCTCAAGAATCACCCGAAACGAAGCTCTACAATGTGAGATATCCGGATCGAAAGTTCCGTTCGATCCAAAACAGGGCTGGCTTCCAGCAGCCACCACAGGCCACGCCTGTCACGCCCCGAATTTTAAAATAAAATTCAAAATCCGAAACATGAAAATTACCACAACTCAAAATAATCAACCTGAAAATTCTTTTCTTAACAACCTCATCACACGAAATAAAAGCAAAACCGAATTTAGTCTCGGTTAATTATTACAACTCAAATCCAAAATGAACTGTAAAGCTCTAAATGAGCATACACACCTCACAACTAAATGAAATAATAATAATTGTTGTAACACCTAAGCAGCTCGGTCACCTCCCTGGTTACCCTGACCTGTAAGAATATCCGCTACACCATTTGAATAGTGTACCGAGTTTGCAACAACACAAAACCCGGTAAGCTTATGAAAGCTCGTATGAATAAAAGAAAGGACTGTTGTTTATTTTAATCATAAATAATTTCTAATTTACTCACCCAATCGTATCCCATCATCCACCCAGGATTAGAGCGTCCGATTTCCCCACACCGGTCACTACGTTGACCCTAAATCCATAAATGAGCACAACATGTAATATCACATACTGAAATCAACCCAACCAAGACACACAATATTATTATGAAATTACACAATTGAAATATAATTCAATTCATCAATTCAACTCAATCATATCATCACTCAACAATCCACCCATCAATATATATATATTTTCCATTTAAATATATATATACGTAATCATCCACTCAGGGATGACCACTAATATATACGTAATCATCCACTCAGGGATGACCACTATAGTTCACAAGAGAAAAATCGTGAAATTCATTTGTATAATTAAAATTCATTTTACTTACCTATGGGCCGTAGTTGATCAAGTCCATGTGATTTTAAAAACAAATATTTATTCCATAAATATTTTTCATACAATTACGACAAAATAATTAATTAAAAGCACTTGGTTAGTAATATGAACACGTGAGTTTTACTCAACTCGAAACTCCCGCTGCGCCTTCAATACAAATATAAATAACGCCGAAATAGCCCACTCAAATATAATCCGTCAATTACCTAATCAAATGTGATTCAAATTTAGCCAATAATTCCAAAAAAAAATTGAACTACCATTTAACGGCCGGATTCTAATTTATAATAAAATCCGACGAGCGGATTCTCACGAATCGCTCCCCTAATTACCGTTTTACACATATACGAAGATCCAACGGTCGCATCTTCGCCCATGACCACACAGACCCACTGGGATCGTCATATGATCATCATATCAAAATTACAAGCTCATCGGACGGTCCTAATTTCACAGATCATAAATCTAACGATCGAAATCAATCGAAATCACAAAATTCATAACTAATTCATACGATATCCGAAAAATGAGTATAATACGCTGAAATGGTCGTATTGAAACGTAGAATTATAAAATGGACAGAAACCAAATTTTAGACCTCCGAAGGTGACCGAAAAGGGCCGACGGAGTTGGGGAGAGAGCCGCCGCCGACCACCACCAATGGTGTCGGGGCCGAGCTTCTCCCCTTCGTTTCATCATTCTGAGCAACTTTTATAACTAGCACAAGACCCAAAAATGACGGGAAGGGATCAAAAATTATCAATTACAGTCGGCGGCCAGAATTTTTCAGGAATCCGGCGAGCTTGAAAACCGACATGAAAATTGCAACAACTCGCTTCGATCTCTTCTGGAAACTTGTTCAGAACTTCATTGCGAACTCAACAAGACAAGAATCACAAGAAACAATCGTGTATAACTGGAGATATTTGGATCGATAGGTTGTTTTTCAATTTAACGGGGTCGAGCTCCGATGAACGTGAAAACGATCGACCCAGCTACGGTCCTTCTTGGTGCTTGTAAAAGAAGTTGAGGCGAGTTCAATGAGCCAAGAATCAAGTGAAATAGTGATCTATAGCTCGAGATATTGAGATCGAACCGAAAACGAGCCAATTTGGTTCGTGACTCGCCGCCGCTGCTGCCGACCGTGTCGCTGGGCAAGGCTGCCTCTGGCAGCTGCGCAAGGTCGAAACGAAGCTACTGGAAGTGGTTTGAGCTTGAGAGATGGGCGGAGGAGAGAGTGGGAGCATGGTGACGCCGTGCTCTGTTTGCTGGCTTTCGGCAGAGAGAGAAAGATGAACATTATTTTCCAAAAAAAAGAAAGGGAGGCCGGTGAAAAAAAATAGGGTTTCCAAAAAAAATCTGGGGTTTTTCCTATATATACATGTTTCGGAATTTCTTCTAAATTCAATAACTAATTCAGAAAAAATCCGATCTTTGTGTTCTGCACGTGTACGGACTCGTATCGACTAGCTCTACAACTTTCATGAAGGAAGTTTCTCCAAATTTTATACGTAGAAAAAGTCGATTTCTCAAACCGAGCATTTCGAGCTTTTCGTTAAAATAATCGTTTCGAACCTTCGATAATTCAAAAAGTGAAATATTATCAAAGAATATTTGTGAAATCGCACAATAATCGTTCAACACAATTACTCGAATTTATAATGAAAATTACGGGTATTACGATCTACCCCCTAAAAGGAATTTCGTCCTGAAATTCAAGCACCCACTTCCCCAAAGAGCTGTGGATACCTCACTCTCATGTCAGATTCTAACTCCCATGACGCATCACCCTCGTCATGATGACTCCATAACACCTTCACGAGATCAACCTCTTTCCTATGAAGCTTCTTCATAGACCTATCCAAGATACGAACAGGTTCAACTACATATGTCACATCTGTGTTCACTTCGATCGCACCGTGATCAATCACGTGCGACTCGTCTCGAACATACTTCCTGAGCATAGACACATGGAAGACATTGTGCACACCCGACATGCTAACAGGTAAAGCAAGACGATATGCCAAGTTACCAAACCTTTCCAGAATCTCAAAGGGTCCAACATACCTCGGTGCGAGTTTCCCATTCTTGCCAAATCTCACCACACCTTTCATAGGTGAGACCTTCAAGAACACGTGATCGCCTGTCTCAAACTCCAAAGGTCTCCTCCTCAAGTCTGCATAACTCTTCTGTCTACTCTGAGCGGTTCGGATTTTGTCCTGAATAGTAGTGACCTTCTCCGTAGTCTCCTGTACAATCTCAGGACCGATGAGCCCTTTATCCCCTGCTTCCGCCCAACAGATAGGAGTCCTACATGACCTACCATGAAGAGCCTCATATAGAGCCATATCAATACTGGAGTGATAGCTGTTGTTGTAGGCAAACTCTACCAATGGCAGATGATCCGCCCAACTACCCTTAAAATCCAGAACACAAGCTCTAAGCATATCCTTCATCACTTGATTCACTCTCTCGGTCTGCCCATCTATCTGTGGGTGAAATGCAGTGCTCATAGCAAGAGATGTACCAAATGTCTTATGGAACCTACGCCAGAATTCTCAAGTGAAACGAGCATCATGATCAGAGAAAATCATCACAGGCACTCCATGAAGCCTCACTATCTCGTTCACGTATAGCTTACATAACGCATCCCCTGAGTACATTTTTCCCACTGGAAGAAAGTGTGCTGATTTAGTCAACCGGTCAACAATCACCCAAATCGAGTCATAACTTTGCCTGGACCTAGGCAATCCAGTCATAAAGTCCATAGAGATATCTTCCCATTTCCAAACAGGAATCAGTATGGGGTTCAGCATTCCTGCTGGTCTCTGATGCTCTGCCTTCACTTGTTGACAGGTAAGACACTTCGACACATGTTCTGCCACATCCCTCTTCATACCATACCACCAAAACTGCCTTCTTAGATCCATATACATTTTAGTACCTCCTGGATGTATAGTGTATCTAGACCTATGTGCTTCCCGCATGATCTCCTATCTGAGGTTATCAACACTCGGTACACACAATCTCCCTCAAAATCTCAACCCTCCATCTGCCCCAATCATCCACCCGGAATGACCCTCCACATCCGGGTCAACAGTCATCTCAGCAATCCTCGCCTGAGCAAACTCATCAAGTGTCTGACCCTGAATGATCCTGGAGATCAAGGTGGGCTGTAAGGTGATACTACCGAGAAGATTCCATGTCCTGCTCCTGCGGACATAAGGTCAAACTCTGATGCAGCTTCTAACATGCGCCACTCTCGTACCATAATCGATGCCATGATTACCCGAGGTTTCCTACTCAAAGCATCCGCCACTACATTCGCCTTTCCGAGATGATACTCCAAGGTGAAATCATAGTCCTTAATGAGCTCCATCCATCTTCTCTGCCTCATGTTCAATTCCTTCTGGGAGAATAAATACTTCAAACTCTTATGATCAGAAAATAGTTCAAATTTCTCACCATAAAGATAGTACCTCCAAATCTTCAAGGCAAACACCACTGCTGCTAGCTCTAGATCATGAGTGGGGTAATTCCGCTCATGCACCTTCAACTGTCTAGAACCGTAAGCAACAACGCTACCATTCTGCATCAACACACACCCCAAACCCTGATGAGATGCATCACTATAAATGACTAACCCACCACCATTAGTAGGAATAGTCAACACCGGAGCTGTTGTCAATCTAGTCTTCAGCTCATTGAAAGCCTTCTCACACTAATCCGACCATACGAACTGAGTGTCTTTCCTGGTCAATTTGGTCAAAACCGAAGCAATACCAGAAAACCCTTCAATGAAGCGCCTATAATACCCTGCCAGTCCAAGGAAGCTATGGATTTCTGTAACCGTAGTAAGGCGACTCCAACTCATCACTGCTTCAACCTTCGAAGGATTGACAAAAACTCCATCCTTTGAGAACACATGACCAAGGAACTTGAATTCACTCTGCCAGAAATCGCACTTCTCGAACTTGGCAAATAGTTTATGCTCTCTCAATGTCTGTAGCACAATCCGCAGATGCTTCTCATACTCACCTGATGACCTTGAATAAATCAAGATGTCGTCAACGAACACTACCACAAACTGATCCAAATAAGGACTGAACGTGCGATTTATCAAGTCCATAAATGCTGCAGGTGCATTCGTGAGACCAAAAGGCATGACAAGAAACTCAAAATGTCTATACCTGGTCCTGAACGCCGTCTTTCGAATATCTTCCTCCTTCACCCTTAACTGGTGATATCCAGACCTCAAGTCAATCTTCGAGAACACAGTAGCTTCTCTAAGCTGATCAAACAAGTCATCAATTCTAGGTAAAGGATACCTATTCTTGATGGTCACCTTGTTCAGCTGTCGATAATCCACACATCACCGAAGTGAATTATCATTTTTCTTCACAAACAACACTGGTGCGCCCCAAGGAGACACACTAGCCTGAATGAAACCTTGTGCAAGTAGGCCCTCAATCTGAACCTTCAACTCCTGAAGTTCAGCTGGAGCCATTCGATAGGGTTCTTTTGATACAGGTGAAGTACCTAGTAGCACGTCAATGGAGAAGTCCATTACCCTTTTCGGAGATAACCCAGGGATCTCCTAAAACACGTCAGCATACTCTGAAACTATAGGAATCCCTGTAATCTTCGAAGTACTACTCCCTGATTCAATATGGGCCAAAATCCCTGCCCTCATGGCGATGTCAAACTTCAGACAACGGTAGTGAAACACCGGTTGTCCCGGAACATGGAAGGACACAATCATCCTAAAACAATCAATAACCGCATGGTTCGGGCTCAACCAATCCATACCCAAAATCACATCATACGTGTGATCTGGAATCACAATCAAAGATGCAGAGAACTCTCTGCCACCAATCCCAATAGGGCAATCATCACAAAACATGCTAAGCTCAAGAGACACACCGAGAGGTGATGTAACACATAATGATCTAGTCAGAGGCATAGCAATCAAACCCAATACATCCACAACCGAACTAGATATGAAAGAGTGTGAGACTCCCGTATCAAACAGTACTCTAGCAAGATAGTGAAAAACAGATAAGGTACCTTCTACTCCCGTGCCTGCCTGACCGATGGCAAAGACTCTAGCAGGTGCAGGTGGTAGCTGCCTCTGCTGGTTACCCTACGCTGTACCCTGATTTCTGGAACACTCCCTAGCCTGATGCCCTGCCTGTCCACAGCTGTAGCATATCCTACCCCGTGGTTTCGTACACGCACGAGAGATGTGGCCCGGCTCACCACAGTTAAAGCACTTCACCGGAGCTGCTAGTGCTATCTGCTGCTGCTCTAGCTGGAGCCTGATGCTGAAACTGAGTTCTCTGTCTCTTCCAGAACCCACCCCTGAAGTCTCTGGCTCTACTGCTTCTTGCTATGGCCTTTCCCTTGCCCTAGAAGTCTCTCTCAGCAGACTCATTCTCTCTACAAATCAGATTCTGCTGCTCAATGATCTGTGCCTTAGCCAAGATCTCTCTCTTGGTCTTCAGCTCCAAGATGGCCACATGAAGCTCAATCGAAGGATTCAACCCTCTCTAAAACTTCTTGGCCAAGTCTTCATCCTCCATCTACCTCACATACTTATACAGTCTGGAGAACTCAGCATCATACTCGATTACGGTCATCTTCCCCTGTACAAGTGCAAGGAATTCTCGTTCTAACCTCTCTTTCACTGCTGGAAAGTTCTTCTCCCTGAACAGCCTCTCGAAGCCGTCCCATGTCAAAGTAGACACCTCAATGCTCCTCTGTGTGACGTTCCCCCACACCCTAGCCTCATCCTTCAGCATGAATGCGGCTAGCTTCCTCTTGTCGATCTCACTTCAATCAAGCAGATCAAAATAGGTCTGTAAATCCTCTATCCATCGATCCGCTACCATATAGTCAATGCCTCCTCCGAACTTGGTTGCTCCCAAGCAGGTAATTTCCCTTGCTAGCATCAGTAAGTGAGCAGGATCATCAACCATGGCCACGAGAGGAATAGGCTGATCCTCATAAGGAGCCTTTACCTCTGCCTCATACGTATCATCGACCGGAGGGGCCCTACCCCTACCTCGGCCTCTACCCCTACCACGAGGTCTGCTTCTACCTCGACCTCGAGTTTTGTTTCCCTCAATCTCCATCACCTAATAAGCATGATATACTTGATTAATACACTCATAACACTTAAACGAAGCATAAGTCAAATGCAAGTCTATATTAACCAAGTACTAAGCATACGTGACAACGCCTAAATTTCTTAAGACATGCTAATGTTCCTAGCCAACCTAACGCTCTCACATACCCAATGACATTGTCAACACCGAAGAGCACACGATGGGGATCCACTGCAGAGGGGCCATCACTCGGTAAGTATTGACAGATCACCAAATATGTACCTTACGCTATGATATAAAACTGTCACGCCCCAAATTTTAAAATAAAATTCAAAATCCGAAACATGAAAATTACCACAACTTGAAATAATAATCCTGAAAATTCTTTTCTTAACAACCTCATCACACGAAATAAAAGCAAAACCGAATTTAGTCTCGGTTAATTATTACAACTCAAATCCAAAATGAACTGTAAAGCTCTAAATGAGCATACACACCTCACAACTAAATAAAATAATAATAACTGCTGTAACACCTAAGCAGCTCGGTCACCTCCCTGGTTACCCTGACCTGCAGGAATATCCGCTACACCATTTGAATAGTGTACCGGGATTGCAACAACACAAAACACGATAAGCTTATGAAAGCTTGTATGAGTAAAAGAAAGGACTGTTGTTTATTTTAATCATAAATAATTCCACTCAAATTAACATTCAACAATTTCCACAACCACGAAGTACTAACAATCTCAATCAAACACCAATTCAATAAATCATGACAAACCCCAACTCACATCTTTCTTCACAAAACCTCAACATCGTATTTATAAAAATACGGTACTTGACAGACTAGAGCTCTAACTGAATCGTAGCCCATCACCTGGCCTAGGTTATGGCATCCGACATATTTATCATTATCGTATTTCATCAATATGTATACTTATATACATATTTGGAACGTCCGATAATTTCACATACTCACCCAATCGTATCCTATCATCCACCCAGGATTAGAGCGTCCGATTTCCCCACACCGGTCACTACGTTGACCCTAAATCCATAAATGAGCACAACATGTAATATCACATACTGAAATCAACCCAACCAAGATGCACAATATTATTATGAAATTACACAATTGAAATATAATTCAATTCATCAATTCAACTCAATCATATCATCACTCAACAATCCACCCATCGATATATATATTTTCCACGTAAATATATATATGCGTAATCATCCACTCAGGAATGACCACTAATACCATCTATAGTTCACACAAGAAAATCGTGAAATTCATTTGTACAATAAAAATTCATTTTACTTACCTATGGACCGTAGTGATCAAGTCCATGTAATTTTAAAAGCAAATATTTAATCCTCAATTATTTTTCACACAATTACCAAAAATAAATAAATTTAAAACGCTCGGTTCGTAATATGAACCACGTAAGTTTTACTCACCTTGATACTCCCGCTGCGTCTTCAATACAAATATAAATAACGCCGAAATAGCACACTCAAATACAATCCGTCAATCACCTAATCAAATGTGATTCGAATTTAGTCAATAATTCCAAAACATAATTGACCTACCATTTAACGGCCTGGTTCTAATTTATAATAAAATCCGAATCGCTCCCCTAATTACCGTTTTGCACATAAATGAAGATCCAACGATCGCATCTTCACCCATGACCACACAGAGCCACTGGGATCGTCATATGATCATCATATCAAAATTACAAGTTCATCGGACGGTCCTAATTTCACAGATCATAAATCTAACGATCGAAATCGATTGAAATCACAAAATTCATAACTAATTCATACGATATCCGAAAAATGAGTATAATACGCTGAAATGATCGTATTGAAACGTAGAATCATAAAATGGACAGAAACTAAATTTTAGACCTGCGGAGGTGGCCAGAAAGGGTCGACGGAGTTGGGGAGAGAGCCGCCGCCGACCACCACCAATGGTGTCGGGGCCGAGCTTCTCCCTTTCGTTTCATCATTCTGAGCAACTTTCATAACTAGCACAAGACCAAAAAATGAAGGAAAAGGATCGAAAATTACCAATTACAGTCGACGGCTGGAATTTTTCCAGAATCCTGCGAGCTTGAAAACCGACGTGAAAACTGCAACAACTGGCTTCAATCTCTTCTGGAAACTTGTTCAGAACTTCATTGCAAACTCACCAAGCTAAGAATCACAAGAAACGATCGTGTATAACTGGAGATATTTGGATCGATAGGTTGTTTTTCGATTTAACGGGTTCGAGCTCCGACGAACGTGAAAACGATCGACCCAGCTACGGTCCTTCTTGGTGCTTGTAAAGAAAGTTGAGGCGAGTTCAATGAGCCAAGAATCAAGTGAAATGGTGATCTATAGCTCGAGATATTGAGATTGAACCGAAAACGAGCCTATTCGGTTCGGGCCTCGCCATCACCGCTGCCGGCCTTGTCGCAGCGCAAGGCTGCCTCTGGCAGCTGCGCAAGGTCAAGACGAAGCTATGGGAAGTGGTTGGAGCTTGAGAGATGGCCGGAGGAGAGAGTGGGAGCACGGTGACGCCGTGCTCTGTTGGCTGGCTTTCAGCCGAGAGAGAGAGAACGCGAGAGAGAGAGAGAGATGAACAGTGTTTTCCAAAAAAAAGAAAGGGAGGCCGATGAAAAAAAATAGGGTTTCCAAAAAAAATCTTGGGTTTTTCCTATATATACATGTTTCAGAATTTCTTCTAAATTCAATAACTAATTCAGAAAAAATCTGATCTTCGTGTTCCGCACGTATACGGACTCGTATCGACGAGCTCTACAACTTTCATGAAGGAAGTTTCTCCAAATTTTGTACGTAGAAAAAGTCGATTTCTCAAACCGAGCATTTCGAGTTTTTCGTTAAAATAATCGTTTCGAACCTTCGATAATTCAAAAAGTAAAATATTATCGAACAATATTCGTGAAATCGCACAATAATCGTTCAACACAATTACTCGAATTTAAAATGAAAATTACAGGTATTACAACGCCGCCGTGCAATGTTGCTTCTGGGACCTCAGGAGGTCGAGGCGAGCTTGAGGATGAAGTTTGGCAAAGACTGATGGCATATAGCTCAAGATATCACGATTAGAACAAAATCGAGCTTAAACCGATCGGAGCTTCCCGCCGCCACTGCCGGCCGTGTCGCTGCGCAAGACTGCCTCTGGCAGCTGCGCAAGGTCAAGGCGAAGCCAACGAAAGTTGTCTGAGGTCGTGAACTAGACGGAGGAGGAAGAGATCGATCACAGAGCCTTTGCTCTGTTTTCTGCGTTCGGCCGCGTGAGAGAGAGAACGGAGGAGGAACAGTTTCCAAAAGAGGAAGGCCGGGTGAAAAAAAAAAAAAAAAAGAGGAAAGTTTCCAATTATGCTAGGGTTTTTTCCTTAAATACCCGAAATGGAAAAATCTTCTAAATGCGATAACTAATTCAAAAAAAATCTGATCTTTGTGTTCCGCATATGCACGGACTCGTATCGACGAGCTCTACGACTTTCATGAAGGAAGTTTTCTCAAATTTCGCACGTACAAGAAGTCGATTTCTTGAATCGAACATTTCGAGGTTTTCGTTAAAACAATTGTCTCGGAACTTCGATAATTCTAAAAATGAAATATTTCGAGCAACATTCGTGAAATTGTACAATATTCGTTCTACACAATTACACGAAATTAAAATGGAAATTGCGTTTATTACAATAATTATACTGCGAGGGGGCCAAATAATCTAAACCTCGAGTACTAATACATGCATCCTCGTAGAATACATCCCGGATCAGGAGTCTCATCTAACCAATAATCGTCTAACCACTCAACACTAGCAAGATGCGCCAATCTATGGGCCACACTATTTGCTTCAAGATAAATAGATCGTAGAGTGAAAGAGGAAAGTGAGCCCAAATAGGCTTTACAATCCTCCACAATACAACCTACCTCAGAAAGATCTTCTGTATTTCTATGAAGAGCCGTAATCACCGCAGCACAGTCGGTCTCAATATCAACACTATCCATGCCTTGGTGAATAAGTCATGGCCTCCGCCTCCATTTGGAAAGCCGATCTAACTCGAGAAAAAGGTCGTGCAATTGCAGCTAAACACTCACCATCTTCATTTCTAATAACGGCCCCGATCCCACCATGACCAGTTGCTCCACGAAAAGCCCCGTCCGTATTCAGTTTAAGTCTACCCCTCGGGGGAAGCACCCATTTCACTTGCGGCCTGAACTTATTCTTCCTAGACACTAGGTGCGCCTTATGATAATCATCAAGAACTTTGCTAGCCCAGCCTGTGGCATTAAGAGACCTATATAAATGAGAAGCCAATGAATTTGCTAATTACAAAATTGAAATCAAGCGACACTAATCTGTAATTAAAAAGCAGCATATCAAACTATTTCGTAGTAAATTCATAGGTAGGCATCTAGAGACTTGTGCACTGGATCAGATCAAAAGAGACAAAATTTGATCACGTTGACTTTATTTTGCTTAACCATAAAACTTGCACATTCGATAACATGAATTTTTATAACTAATTTCCTTATAGGTAAAATAAGTACTTTATTAAGAATAGTTTAGACGTTCCACATCCAAACAAACTCATTTCTTAATGAAAGATTAGTTGCGGCCACTTTTACAAGGAAGTTTATGCAAACCCAAATCTGATCGTCTCCCCAAAAAAAAAAAAAAAAAAAGGTGATTTTTGACAGTCAATTTTACACTTTACCACTTACACTACAATTTTGATTACATCAAAGTAAAGTGCATGTAGTTAAATAATAAAAGGAAAAATTTCAGTTTATCTCCCTAACTTTTATTTCCTAAATCACGTGTGCTCCCACACTTCCAATTTTATCATGGTTGCCCCCGTACCTGTCAATTTCATTCAATTTTGTACGACCCTGAGTATTTTGAACAATTATTTTGTGATTTATCTTGAAATTCATGATGTACAATATAATTTTGTAAACTACGTTAGTGAATCATCACCATATAAGGGATCAAAAGAGAGAGAAAATTTGAGCTCTACGATTTTGAATGCACAATTATAAACGTGTATTAGGCTTTAAGGGCAGAATGAGAATTAGAAATAGTAAAAACCGACATTTTTTAACATTAACTCATTATTCAAAAGTACTATTGTTCTAAAAATTGGCTGCCCAAACCGCTTAGCCGCTTGGCGGCAGGTCTACGCCGCGAGTAATGTCCAATTGGTGGAGGTGGGTGGTTGGGGTTTGGGCGGCCTTCTAGGAGGCCTAGGCAGTCTAGGCGGACTGGCCTTGGCGGTTGGTTTTGCTTTGGATTCATTTCGGCACCGACGGTATCTATCCTTGACTCTCTCCTGAACGGAGGAGCCATCTATCCCGGCTTCTCTATCCTTGACTCTCTCCTCGACAGAGTCACTCTATCTCTCTCTCTCTCTCTCTCTCTCTCTCTCTCTCTTTCTCTCTCTTTCTTTCTCTGTGATGGAGTCACGATGGTCTGTTCAATATTCTCTAATTCCATTCTGCATTTCATTTCTTGTTAGGATTGCTGGAAATTGAAATTCACCAAAAAAGATCGAAAATTTCATGTTCTTAATCATCTGTTTCTGTCGAATTGTATTTTGAATCGCTTGAATGTCATATAATGTGCGTTAGTTTTCTGGGTATTCCAACATTTCACAGATGCCCAATAGTTACTTTTCTTTTTTGGGGGTTTTTGAGCAGTTCTGGGTTTTTTTGTTTATGGTGCTAAAACAAACCAATCACTAATGGTTGTTTCTTAATTGTAGTGATGATTGTTTTGCTATTATATCATATAAATCAATCATATTGCAGTAGCGATGGTTGTGGCAATTCCAGACTTAGAATATTGTTGAAATATACACAAATTTGGATCACTTATGTTTTTGTTTACTTAATTTCAGTTGGGTTTTCTTTAATATAATGTGAGCTCTTTTGCTGTTTTATACTTCTATTGTTGATATGAGACAATGGATTGGCCCTGTGTTGCTGTGGTATGGATATAAAATTGGTAAGTAATATAGAGAAAAATACATGTTATATAAATATATGCTATAAAAATAAATTAAAAATTGAAAAAATACAAAACCGCCTAGGCGACCGCCTAACTCCTGGGCGCTAGTCCCTTGGCCACTGCCCGACTAGCGCCTAGCGATTTTTTGAACTTTGATAAATATTAATTTAATATTACTAACATTTCATTATGAACCTTTTTATTAAGTAAGAAACTATGTGACATTTTTATCATATGACACTCTAATATGACATTTTCCATCATTTTTCCCTACGAAACTGGCCTTAAAAATACGGTAAATACCTAACAAATAGTGTGGTAATTATCCGCATAAAACTAATAAGGGTCTTTCTAAATGTACCCAGCAAATTTATTTGTTTATAAATATTTCTAATTAAACCACCTAAATTCCCATACTAACGAGGCGATGAAAACTTCCCAGCTTCATATCAATCTTCTTCGGCAGTTTCTGGGTTGTTTCAAGATGAGGTTTTGACTATACTATAGCTCAGTAACAATTCTTGTTTGAAGTCCTTGTTTTCCTAAATGAGTTCCAAGGTTCTCAACTCTTGGTATGACTGATTGAATTGAAAAGCAATACCAATAATCTAACATTTGTCTGTATACAATCAATTCCATTAGACTCTAAATTTGATATCGCCATTAGTACTCACTCAATCCTGAGTAGAGAAATATGGAACTACAACCAAGCCTAGCTAGCTAGACCAACAAGTGGGAAACGCAGCAATATTCTGATGCCATGCCCATCTTAGACATCATTAACACCATTTGATTGCTTCGATTAGTGAGGCTTTATGAGACCGAGCTCCACAATGTCTTCAGCACTAGGAGGCTTGTGTAGCCCCCTTTGTTGTCACGGTAGATGAAGAACAAGATGATCTGTAATGCCCCCAGAGCACACCGAAACCCATTTGGCACCTGTATACACCATAACACCCAGAACAAGCCATTCTTTGGTCTAAGAAACCCATTCCGGTACGAATCGAACATACCCAAAATCTCAGAACCAGAAACCAAGCACCAGCAATTTAATATTTGTCCTCCATCTCTCTCACCAACCACGGCTCAAGCCTCGTCTCTCCGATGGAAAATTTTGAGGCAGCAGTGAAGCCGAACTCGTCTAAGTAAAGTTGTGCCTATAATTCCCTTGATTGATTCTCTTGTAAAAGTTTGAATAGGAGACAATGAGCTTAGCACTCGTCCAGGGCTATTCTTCCTCTAAAGAAGAAGAAGGAGAAGAAGCAGAAGAAGGCCAAAATGGCCTCCATTACCATAACTCATCGGACGACGACGGCGACGACGGCGTGGAGCACAAAGTAGCATCCTCCTCCGTTTACGAGTCGTCCCGACCCACCTCCTCCAATACCTCTACCCTCCCGTCTGCTTCCGACACCTTCTCCGAGGTACCTCTCTTCTTTTTTCTTCTTTCTCTACAATTCAAAGTTCAAAATTCAAAATTAGGTCTCAGAATTGAATTGTTTGTGTTTGTTGTGAAGCCCTTCTTCGCAAACCAACCGGTCCCTTCCTCTTTAATCAAACTGAGCTTGAAATTTATGTATTTGAATTCTATGTGCTGGAGCAGATAAGCAATCTGCAATTGGGGTTGAGCGAATCACGAGAAAGACAACGCGGAGTTTCCATCATTTTGTTTCTTTGCTGGGTACAAGGGCAGTTTAGGAAATTAAGTGATTTAATTAAAAATATTTATAAACAAATAAATTTGTTAGATCTATATAGAAATTTGTTGGATGCATTTAAGAAGAGCTAACTAATAATACGACGGGGAAATTAAAAAGAAAAAATAGAGCCCACCAAGATGGCTAGAGGCAATTGGTTACACTCTTTTTTGGTTGAATACAATTCAGAAAATTAATATAAATGAGAAGAGGTTTTAAAGAGAGAAATGTGAAACAGAGAGAGAAAGAAGGGTGAGAGCAGAAGAAGAGAATAGAATGGGTGAGTTCGTTACGAAGCACTGGGAGGGCTTCAAGGATTTCTGGGGCGAAAGGTTCTCCTTCCTCGATCACTATTCCAGGTTCATCAAGCGTGATAAGCCTCTTCCCTCTTGGTCCGACTCTGATGTCGAATCCTTCATTGCTTCTGATCCCATTCACGGCCCCGCTGTAATTCCTCCCTCTCTTTTTCTTTTGTTTCTTCACTTTCTCTGTGTCTCAATTCCATGTTCGTGTTTGTGGATCTGTTTATTCATTTTTTGTTTTGTTGCTTGTATTGGATTGATTTTCTTCCTCAAGTATCCGTTATACATTTCTTCATGGTTCAGTAGGTTCCTATACCAATGTGCAATCCTACTAAATGTGTAGATTGGATTTCTGACTTTATCTGTTAATCTTAATTCACTGTGTTTTTTCTTTTATTGTTTACTTTTAGGTTATTTCATGGTTGTTTGTGTGATTACCATTATTCTTATTATTATTGAGGAACTTTTTAAGGATTTCAATTTTCAAGGTTAGCATTTCTGGTGATGTAGGGAACTTCAAAATTGATGTAAGAAAACATCCCTACTGATCATGCTCCTAGCAAATTACTGAGGGTCGCTCCGGAAAATGTATTATTTGTTTCCACAGTTTGTAAAAGCAACATGTCAAAATTGCTAATCTTCTCTTCTGCTATCTATCTGCCTATATAATAGGCTTTGTTTTCTTGGCACCAAGCTCAATGTAAGCAGTGGAAAAGTTTTTCAGATTTCATCTGCCTCTAATATGTTAGGCTTTGTATTTATTTTTTTCTCCTACTTTGAGAAGCGGCTTCTGATTACTTGTTCAGGACAAGAATGACCGATTTTCAAGTGCAATGAAATATGGTTTTTTTAATTTCAACTTCGCCCTCAATTGCCAATTTTTATCTGGTGTATTATGCTTTCCTGTAAGCAAAATTTTGAGTACACAAATTGATCAGATGTCTGCTAATACATTATCTGGTCTTATTTGATGGTTAGATAGTGCATATTATGTACTTAGCAGTCTTTTTGGTTTGAAAGAAGTACAAGTGACCTGTTTTTCTTTTTCAGCTGAAGACAGCTAGGGAAGCAGCGAAATTTGCCGTTACAGGAAGTGCTATTGGAGCGGTATCGACTGCTGGATTTGCGTGGAGATATTCAAGGAGTTTGCATGGTAATCTACCTAATCTTCTTTTCAGGGTTTATTAACGTACTCTTCTGATTGAACAAGTACAGAGAGTAGGAATATGGATGAGATGTGTCTGGTTACTTGTATCTAGCTTCACTGTGATAGTTTCACTGATTTAGCTGGCCATCAACTTAATGTCTTCTTATTTCACCACGTCCTACTGGACCTTTGTTAACATGACATGATATCCGTCAAAAGGTTTGCTAATCACAATTCAAGTTTTGGAAGATGAGTGTGTCTAGTACTTGAATACAGCTTCATACTTGATACTTGAAGAGAAAAAAATAATAATAAAGGAAGTGTAGTACCCGTGCTAATTTATGTTTACTTGCAAAAATGGCTAGTGCTTGTGCAATGGCTATTATGGAATGGCTGACATGGAATTCTGTGTAAAATATATTATCACCAAATAGTGTAAAAGTAAATATCATCCCTATTATTAATGACTAGTCCGGTCCCTTCTACCTCGGTGGAATTTCAAGTTGTGTTGTTCATTCTTTCATTTTGATGTTTCTTATGTCTTCTTACCCGCATTTACTTGTAGTACACACAAGCTTCTACTCCTTCCTTCTCTTATGCTAACCATGTATATGCGTCTGGATGTGTTTCCAATAAACTATATCTGTTAAAAAGTTGGAAGTGCAAACCAGGACATGGTTACTTTGACATCATGTCCTGCAATTACATACAGTGCATGATGTACTTGCTTGTACTGGATGTAGTCTGGTTTTTTTTTCTTCTTCTGTTTTTTTTTTTTAATTTTATTTTATTAAGCTGTATGGTGTATTTCATTTCCAAAAGATATACCTAATGTGATCTGTAGCTTTAATGGTCAAGTGTTCAAGTTTATTTAGAGTTGGATCAAGATTAGGTTGTGATACTTTGCTTGTGGTGCAAATTTTTGATGCTTTGTATTGATCTCCAAACCACCCTGCTGTTCATCTTTATTGATTTTATTTTTGGAAGTGCCTAGGGATGAGAAGACATTGCATTTCACTTTTGTTTCATACACTATCAATTCGATGTTTCTAAGTAACATTGCTTGGTAAATATTGACCTGTATTAATCAAGTTATAATAAGTGTAGCAGATGACTGATATATAGCTTAGAGATGTATATGGCTTCTATTTGGACAACTTAACTCGCAACATTCAATATTTAAATCATAAGCATAAGAATTGGAGATACGCTCTTTTGGATGGCATATAGAAGGTTGTGTTCTGATGGATAGAAAGGAATTTCAATTTTCTGAAGCTTATTTATTGTATATAGGTTCTGGACTAGCTTTTTTGGCTGGAGGTGTCTTTGGTTGGACATTTGGACAGGAAATTGCAAACCACTCGCTTCAACTTTACAGGTTTGACACTTTGGCTGCACAAACTAAGTTCCTGGAATGGTGGGAAGACAAGAGTGAGCGACAGTCTTAAACATAGCTTGCTTTGCAGTAATCATGTTCCATTTCTACAATAAGAATTGAGTACAGTTGTGTTAAAAAAATGTAGTGGATAAAGGTTGCATGGAATTTTTCCTTGTTTATGTTGAACTGGGGGCTGAATCCCCCTATTGCATCAACTGTTGCTTATGTTAGGGTTTTATTTTCAGCTCGAGGAATTTTCCGATGCTTTCACAAAATCAATTAATAAACTGAAACATTTTGGTATAAGCTTCCTTTTTATCATAATTCCTTTGGCCGTTCTTTTCATATCTTCTTATTCTAGTCATAAGGTCATTTTGGAAAACTTGTTCTCTTCTGGACAAGCAATATATATGACCGGGGTGCCTGAGTGGCATATTTCATGAAGTTTGAAATGGAACATCGTGTAATTTTGTCAACTGAAGCCCAAAATTTGGGACAAAATTTTAGTCTCTAACGAAATGTGGCACTCCTTTTACGCTCAAACTATGCTCGATCAATCTTCGTACAACTGTAGGTCAGTCATTCCAAATCGTTGAACAGTATTCCATTGAATTTGGGAAACTAAATAATTAATGCAGTGTTTAAGGAAAACTGAAATTGTGAGAGAACTAAGTCGTACTTTCATTGATAATATGAGTCTTTTTATATAGAAGATTATAAGACATAGAATCAGAGTTGTACAAGGAAAGATAATCGTATAATTAATCGGATATCTATGAATATCTCCGAGAATATCTCTAATTCAAAACCTTATTATAACTAGGTTAAGTAACTTGAAGTTTGGGGCAGACATATATTCTGGATTTATTTGAACACTCTCCCTTGTGTAGCCCAAACGTGGTGCTCCTCTCGTTGCCTCATTAAAAACCTTGTCGAGTAACAGAAACTCAGTGGGACAAAAATAACCCTCGTCGAATGGGAAAAAGAGCACGACACACCATTCACTTTTCGAGCCTATACATGTCTGCATCTCCTTCTGATGACTACGGTCATGGAAGTTCGGATAATTTCCGCAAATGATGCTACCAACATGTTTCTCGAAAGTGGAATTTAGGCAATGACTTAATGAGCAAGTCTGCTATACTGTCCTCAGATCGAACCTAGTTCACTTTGATCTTGAGGAGAGTCTGTTATTGCTGATTATGCTTGGTGTTGTCGCTTTTGATGTAGCCTTACTTCATTTGTTCAAAACAAGCAGCATTATCCTAAATGTTTGTAGGCTCATCTATGGTAGAATTCAAACCACAATTGTTCGAACCACTTCATGAAGAACAATAATCTCTGCATGGTTCGAAGATATAGCGACTAGGGTCTGTTTTATAGACCTCCAAGATATCACGGTCTTTACCCATGGTGAACACTTAACCATTTTGGGAATGACCTTTGTGTGGGTCAGAGAGATACCCAGCATCAGCAAAACCTTCTAAAAACACTAATGTTGTTTTGGGATGGGGAGAGGGAACGCAGACTACTATTGATGGCATTCTTGACATATGATGGGTCTGAATCCATCGTCTCTCTGTAGGGATAGAATAAGCTTAGATCAATCGTATCATATGAATGATATCATTTACACCAATCTAATGGCGTCGCATTGATGCAAAGCTATACCTAGGGAAAATGAGATGTCCGGTCCTGTGTATTGGGCTAAGTACAATAATGCGCCTATTGTACATAAGTAAGGCACTTCTGCCTCTAGCACATCTTTGTCATCATCCTTTGGACGAAGATGATCATTTTTAGAATCAAGACTACGGACGATCATGAGGGTGCTTGAAGGTTTGACCTTGTCAAAATGCCTAAGCATCTATCAACACGATGCTCAAGTTCCCAACCGATACGTAATCGTGTTCTCCCAAGATCTTTCATCTCAAACTCGGATTTCAAGTGTTCAGCGGTTTCCCTTAACTTTCTAAGGGCTTCCAATGAAGATTATGTTCAACATGAACCACAATAGAATCCGAAACTTATTATGGAAACGCGTGGGCATATGCCTTCCCAATTAAGTAGTCACTTTAGTGAGCATTTCAACCTTTGCAAATGCGCTCCGTGGCCTGGAGCCACTTGACTTGGGTAAATGAAGTTCACCATTAACCTTCATGTATATTCCGTATTAGATCCCCATGGAGATACATAGTGACCACATTCGTAAGCTGTATGTTCAGTTACTCGGAAACTACCAAACTGACAGGGTAGTGGAGTGCAATTGTGAAGACCTGAAATTTCAGTTAAATATTTCGTAATTCCATATTTCTCAAATTATATGAATTATGAGTTGTGAGTGTGATTCGAATGTCGTTATTTGAGAAATTTGGTTTCGAATGATTTTAGTATCGAAATTTAACGTTATTTAGGGTGATTAAAATTGACTTATTTATACGTAAGGAATTTGAAGAAACTTCATTCATGAAAGTCGTAGAGCTCGTCGATACGAGTTCGTGCATATGTGGAACGCAAGAATCGGAGTTCGTATGAGAAAGTTATCGCATTTGGAAAAGTTTTCATTTCGGGTATATATATGCTACTATTTCCGGAAATATCCAAAAATAGCATAATTATCTAAAAAAGGAAACCATGGGTTACTGTTCATCTTTTCTCTCTCTCTCTTCCTCCGTCGGCCGAAAACAGAGCAATTCTTTTGCTGGCCTTTTCTCATAGCTCCGGCCACTGTTTGAGGTGAAACGAAGCCCAGATCGACTCTACTCCTTCCTGTGAGTCAACTGGTGGTCACAGTTTCCCCTCTCGTGGCGGCTACACGGCGGTGGAACTCAAAAATCAATCCGAGCCCTAAAACGAACCACCAAAACTTGAGTTCCTTATCTTGTTGAACTCGTATTAAGGAGTATAACACACAGCAAAAAGACCCAGACCAGAAGTGAAGCTTTTGACGTCGAATGGAGCAACTATCGGAAAATTTCGGTTTTCCGGCGAACCGGACTGTTTTTAGGTATTTTCGACCACTTCCACTTGTTTTCCCACTTTGTGTTAGTTATGAAAGTTGCTCAAAATGATGAAACGAAGAGGATAAGCCTGGCCCCGACACCATTGGCGGTGGTCGGAGGCGGCTCTGCCCTAAACTCCGGCGTCCCTTTCCGGCCACCTCCGGGGGTACCATGAGTAGTTTCTACTCATTTTTAGATTCTACATGTCGATACGATCATTTTGATATATAGCATATGAATTTTGGATATCGTATGAATTAGTTATGAATTTTATGATTTCGATTGATTTCGATCTCTCGATTTGTGATCTATGAAGTTTGGACCGTCCGATAGAATTCTAGTTTTGATATAATGATCGTAGGACTGTCCCGATGACCTTGTGTGGTCACGGGTGAAGATCCGACCGTTGGATCTTCATATAAGTGTGTTTTTGAAATTATAAGCTAAGTTAATTATCGTTTCGATTAGGTGTTTGACGGATTTGTTAGCAGACGATTGTGAATCGTATTTTGAGCTGTAAGAAGATGCAGCGGGAGTTTAGAGGTGAGTAAATCTCAGTTGGTTCATTTACGAACCGAATTTCCTTAATTGCCCAATTTATATTGTTATGTGTGAGAAAATGGTTTTAAGAAATGAGTTTTGAAGTATATTAAAAATGAATTTCTTGATTTTGTATTGTGTGAACTATAGTTGGTATTAGTGATCATTCATGTGTGGATAGTTACGTATATATATATATATATATATTTTTACGTGATTATATATTGAATGGTGTGACATTGAGGCGTGGAATTGTGATAATATGTTGTTGATAAATGTTGATAATATGATTTTATTATGTTGTTAATATTTGATAATTGTTGGTGATATGCATGTTGATTTTGTGAGTTGAATAGAAGGTAGAGAAACGTAGGATTCCGAGGATCGAATGGTCCAAGGATCTTTGGTTAATGATAACCGGAGTGTATGTGTTCTGAGGACAGGGAGGTCCAAAGTTCGACCGTTAAATAATAACGGGGATATATTGTTCTGAGGACATGAAATGGTCCAAAGTTCGCGGGTTACTGAGTAACCTGGAGGTGCCATTACTTGACCCTATGCTAAGGTGTCAGAGGTAACGAGACAGTTAGAGCTCTAACGTGGGGTCAAAGTGGCAATAGTTGAGATTAGGTGCCAAAGTGGCGAGAGTTGTGATTTGGTGATTGTGGAAATGTGTTCCATGTTGTTTCATGTGTGTTGGATTGATGTTTCTTGTGGTTGTTGAGATTGTTGGATGTTTACTTGAGATAAATGAGTTGTGGTTTAATAAATCAACTGTTCATTCTTATTTACTCACACGAGCTTTCAGAATGCTTACCGGGTTTTGTGTTGTTGCAATCCCGGTACACTATTCAAATGGTGTAGCGGATAATCCTGCAGGTCAGGATAATCAGGATGGTGAGCGAGCTGCGTAGGGCAGCAGAGTTGAGACCAGCACTTGGTCTATTTTGGTGTGTTTGGTAGACTCTTTTGAGCATAACTTTGTATTTATGTTAGTATTGTAATAATTGACTCGAGAGATAGTTTGCTACGAGGTTTGTATTATGGTTTGTGAGATGTTGGTTTTGAGAAAAAATGCAGGACGTTATTTGTTTAGTTGTATTCATGTTTCGGATTTGAATTTATTATTCGAAATTTGGGGCGTGACAACAATGACATCCATTACGAGAGAATATGCCTCATCGTAGTCGATTCCAAGGAGTTTTGTGAGAAGCCTTGCGCCATAAAGCGAGATTAGCATCTCTTTTTCTCATCACGCTTTCTCATGAAGACCCATTAGTCACAGATTTCATGTTAGCAGGTGTTGGCATCACTGGCTTGAAAACCTTTCTCTTCGTGGCAACTTAACATGGATCACATCTTTCCATTTAGGCTAAATTTCTCTATGTTGGCATTCATTCATTAAAGGAGCGTGGTTCGATATCATCTGACTCAACAAACTCATGCTCAATGAAATGCACAAATACATCATCATTTATGACAGAGTTTTTTTATCCTATGTCTCATGTACACTAGTGTAATTTTTGTGAGCCTCGGAAAAATATGTCGAGCTTAGTGGAGATCGTACGAGAAATTGGTTAACGATCTCGATAAACGTCAAGGTGCTCGAGAATATTTTCAAAAATTTTCATAAAGTGAAATCCTCAATATAGGAGTTATAATAAAGTACACGTCACGACGAGTTCGTGAAAATTTTCGAGGAATTTTCCGGATGCCCAAGCTATTCATAGCAATTTTTCGAAGTTATGGATCTTAGAAAATAAATTAGAGAACTTGAAAACAAGTGGAGCAATCTTAGCCATCCATTTTCCCCACCGGTTGATCCTAGCCGTCCATTATCACTTGGACGCATCTATATACACGGGGAACAATATGAAGACTCACGAGAATACGAGAGAGAGAGAACTAGAGTTCTCCGACCCAAATGCCACCGCGACCCGAGAAGAATCCCAGCCGTCGCGCCACCATCCGGCCACCCCACGACGGCGCACACCCACCATTCCCTTCGCCTCCGCGTCGTCTACGTCCCTGTGGTTCCAGATCTTACATGCAACGACTAGAAGCGGGGATTCGACGACGGAAAGCCTTAAGTCTCCTCCGACTATTTCTCCAAACTCCGGCGACTCGGGCTACCGATAGAGCCGCTTGTGGTATGAAACCAAACCTCCTCGTCATGCTCTATATCCCAATATGATCAAATTTTTTGGTTTAATCAACTTTTGACGATTTTGTTTCTGGGTTGCTCTCGGCCTTGCCGTGCTCTTCGACGCCGGTGGCTTTTCAGGCCTTTCTGGGCTTCGTTCTTGCTCAGCTGCACTTCTAGTCAACAATCGAGGAGCTCGTCGAGTCGCTGGTGTGAAAATCATCAGTTCACCACCATTCCAGTCTCGGCAGTGAGTTATGGGGACTGGGTTTGGATCGATTGAAGTAGATTACCGATTTATAAAGGCTAGGTTCAGCTTGCTGTGTTCTTCGTCGGAAAGCAGACCTGCAATTCGAGGTTCCTTTTCTATCTAGTTGATCACAAGGTGAGTTGGCTTCTGTTGAAGGTTATGAGAATTTATCTCTCTAGTTGGCTTCTGGAAACTGGTTTGCCATGTTGTGAGCTAGCTGTGTTGTCCATGTTGCTAAGATTGTAGTTGTTAAATGATTTTTGGTGATGGATGTAGTATGTTTCTTATTCTGGTGAAAATGACAAAGCATCAATATGCAAGTATACGTTTAGTTGAATTGGTTATGACAATGTGAAAAAGATCAAGTTATGTTTGGGTGTCCTTAGTATTTTGGGCACACCTTGTATGGAAATGGAATCATGTTGGGTGTCCATAGTAAATTCCATCGAATTACTATGTGACGAAATTATTAAGTAGAGAAAAGAAATTATATATATGGGGTGGCCTTAGTAAATCGGGTGCACTTAATATATATTTTGGGTCGATACCATAATTTCAAGTAAGGGTTCGGTAATTTGGGTCAATTATCGAACAAGTCTCGATTGATCAAACATTGGTCACAATTAGTCAACTCCTGGTCAAACTAGGAAATGTTGGTTGTACGATTTGTTAATCGTTGAGATTTCAATTATTAGTCATTGAGATATTAACTGTCGAAATGTTGGGACTCAGGACACCAGTTACCCGAGGATCCGAAGGTTCGCAATTCTTGGAGTACGTGAGAGAAAACATCGGAATCCAGTTAGGGGATTTAGGACTCTCCTCGATTGGTGATTATATTATATTACATTTTTATAAAATGATGCATGTTAAGTGTGATGGGTTTGGTTATGTTAAAATGCAATGCATACTAACCAAATCGTGAGAAATGTGATGATTTGAGAGCGAAAGAGGCACCGACTTCCTTGGGTTCGATTCTCTAAACCTCCGGAGGATTAGTTACACCGGTTGGATGGTGCGGGATCACAATGATGACCCGATCCGTGTGTGTAGCTAGGTAGCAGATGCTCTCGCTACGCTTACCTGGTTATAAACTAATTTGAGGTAAGGTCGTGTAGTGGGTCTATGGGACTGGCCATCAGGTAATGCTTGGATTTGGCGCCGTATTTAATTAAGCATCATGCATCAATTTTCAAATTGAAAAATATTATAAAGCTTGTCGTTCCTTTAAATATTTGGTTTAAATATGTTTTCATACTGGGATCCCAAATATATATTTACTGGTTTCAAACCTAGTCGTGGTAGAGTTCCTGTAGAGCAACGAGGACGAAAGTTCACCCCTACAACAGTGTGGATGCAGGTATTGTGCACTGGTGATGGGACAATGGCGGGCGGAGCTGGGTGTGCTGAACAAGTTCGGTAAACCGTCTCTGAACTTTACCCTAATATCTTATTCCTTAAACATTGTACCTCTCGAGCGAGTGTTCTTTTCAAGTTTAGACAAACAAATGGAATTTAGTGATTTAAGGATTTTTACATCAAAAGTATTGGTTGCTTCCGCTGTGTTTTGTGAAACGTTTTTGAAACAAAATGCCTAACGGTTCTCTAGAATGTAAATCGAGCATTCGGTTTATGTTTTAGAGACTCGCGGCACTGTGACGTACTTAAGCTGATGAGATGCATCTTGGGGCGTTACAATTTTCATACAGCTCTATATTCTCAGGAATAGGTTCTGACTTTGAGGTGTCCCCCAACGATAACCTTAATCTGGAAGATTCTCAGGAGACGTATTTTAAGTGTCGATGATCCAAGGATTGGTCGTGCCAATGTATCCTTCGAACCCACGGGCCACCCATGCATCCTAGCTGGGGCCATGGCCTGTAACGCCAGAGTACCACTCTCTATGGAGTTGGCGCCATGCCTACCTTGTGTAGGGTGGCGATTACGTCCTCTCGTAAGGACGTCCATCCTTGCAAGCATTTTTGAAGCAGATATGTGTGATCTCATCACTTTAACGGAGATCGAGATGAGACATAGTGGGGACAGACCACGACAATTCTTGCCGTTCCTGCTGAACATCCGTGTTCTTATCTCCCTCTAATGATGGGAAGACTATCTCATCAAAGTGACAATTCACAAATTTAGCGGTAAAGAGATCGCCTAGCATGGGCATTAAGTGGCGGAAGATTGTTGGAGTCTCAAGTCCAACTTCGTTGTCCATTCGTCTGTAAGGACCCATCATAGTGAACTATGGCGGCGCAATTGTCACATAAATGGCACATTCAAATATGCGTAAATACGATATTGGTACCCAGTCACTAGCTATAACGCAGAGGTAGATTGAGTGGTGGTGGGTCTTAGATGAATTAGCATGGCTGCATGTGATATTGCATCACCCGAAACGGATACAAGGAGATTGGTGCGCTTTACCAATGTCCGGACTACCATCGTAGTCGTTTCCGCGAAACCATTTGGGTGTGTTCATAGGAATATGATGTCCAACATCAGTCCCAATGCAATAACCATTGAAAGTCTTCAATGTAAACTCTCTAGCATTGTCAAGTCCAATTGACTGAATAGGATGATCTGAGAAGTGAGCCTGTTGCCATATGATATAAGTGAGGAGTGTAGTATAAGCAGCATTTACAGGTGGACAATGGCACAACACGTGACCAGCGTGTTAGCGTATCAACCAACATCATGCAATATTTAAACGTCCGCAAGTTGGTTGAATCAGTCCACAGGATCCCCTTGGATTCTATGTAAGAACATAGTGAGTATTCTTGTATCCTTTGCATAGGATACTCTCAGTCCTAATTTCCCAAAGGAACAGGATTTGTAAAACGAGCGAAGGGCCTTAGAAGCAACCAATGAGGATTTTGGTTGGACCTGAGCGTCTGAAACCCTATTTGAAGCAAAGTTTGGTGATTGCATCATCACCTGTGGTGCCATCACCATTATGGGCACCATCCATAGCGTCATGGATAAGGACTGTGCCAGCCCTAGGGTGGTGGTGGACGGTGGCGACCCCAGAGGCAGTAACGGCGGTCACACTTAGTCTAGGAATTGATTCATGCTTCATTTCGCTCAAAAGAAAAGATGTCTATGTGAAGTCTTTAGTAGACAAATCATCATATCATGATCAGGATGATCTATCCTGTCGTGACAAAGCCAAGATGTGTCTAAATCCAAGAGATCTTCTTTCATAACTTTATTGGATTTAATAGCTTGAATAGTGACATAGAGTCCACTAGAGAGACACATAAACTTCTCTAAGATGTGCCTTTGTTCGCAATCATTAGAGGTATTGCAAAAGAACTCATTTTTGTTCTCTACATGCATTTAGCATGGTATCCGTTGGCTCGAATTGCTCAATAGGATTTGATTTGCCCTAGGAGCGTAGAGAGTTTTTGTGACAATAATCAAGGTGCCATTTGGCAAAAGGAACTTGGGCTATTCCATGTCCTTGAACTAATACTGATAGTCCAGTCATCGATTCGCAAAGTAATATGCTCATAATCAAAATGGAGTCATAATGAAAAAAACTCGAAATTTTATTCATAAGAAAACGGTGTACATCATTATCTCTTAACCAGGAAGAGAATCTAATCCAAATGCTAGTTAATGCAAAACAAAGGTGGTCGTTTGACTTCTTTTGATAACTCCAAAATAAATATGACCAAATGAGTAGAGAGATGTTGGAGGAGCGAAACTCGCTTAAGTAACACTAATCTCAAAACCTTCCTAGACATCATACTCATTTTGGATGAGCCTATGTAAAGAAAAACTAAACCAATGGCATTTACTACTATATATGACAATTTCCTATTACATCTCTTGGAAAAATAAAGACTTAAATAGAATTAGCGATCCATTGACCCCATCCAGATTTAAAGTCTTCAACCCTTCATTCTAGATCATCTTCTTGATCTTCTTGTTCCACATTGTAAGCTTATCTTGCTTCACAATATGCTTTGTAGGTGGTGACAATATTTTTACGAGCTCTACAAATGTGTACCCAATGACTAGACACTCCACATCAGAAACATACATCTTTGTGCTCAGACTTCATTGATTCAGGCACTTTGAAAGCATCATTAGGATGGCTCTTAGTGTTAGTGGCGCCACCAACATGGCCAGAGATGTTGCCTCCCTCTCTCTTTCCACGTTGACCTCTTCGGTTTCGTGTCCACCTGTTATGGCAGTTACCTTCCTTAGTAAAGCGATTATATGGACCAGAATGTCCAGAAATATCCCTAAGATTTGGGTTTCGCTTTTGGCGCCCTCTCTTAGAGGCGCGACTATAATGGGACTCCGGAATATGCTCTATTTCCATGGATCTCGAATTATAGTTCTTTACAAGGATGTTGTCATGCTTTTCAGCGACATTCATAACTCCAATGAGCTCATGAAACCTTGTGATCCATCCTGCAGTAACATCGATTACATAGTTCTCAGCAACCATTAATGCAAAGACAGGGAAGATAGAGAGAGTCCTCTTAATCAACATCGCACCTGTGATATCTTTTCCATATAATTCCAATAAGAATTTAATGCAAAGTGCTTCCAAGTTGTAGTCAATAACTTACTTGAAATCACCACAGGCTATGCCATCTCACTTCTAGTTCAGGAAGCAGGGAGCCACGGACGTTGTCAAATCTTTCTTCGAGTGAGACCCACAACCTTCTGGGGCCTTCTTCATTCATATACTCATACTTGAGCGAATCATCCATATGACGAATCATTAGGATGATGGCTTTTGCCTTATTTGCCTGTAAGGCTGCTCTATTTGCTTCCAAAGCTTGGGCTGACTCAACAGTTAGGACGTCCTGGCTAGGCTACAGAATCGTATCTAGGATTCCATCAGCCTTGATCGACTTGTGATATCCAGAGCCAGTTGTTCCCAATGGAGCGAACTTCCGTTTGTTTAGGTTACTCATCCTGAAAAGGAACAAGAAATTAAGGTTAGTTTCGGAGCGTAAAAGGTTACCATGAAAACATATAAAATTTCTGAGCATAGTTGCTTCCAAGAAATCCGATTCCAAGAGGTATTGGATTAGATCAAAGCAATGATGTGTTTGTGGTCGATCATAACTTCTCAACAAATATTAAGTTTGGAGGACTCTACAAGCTCCAAGCTTGGAGTGAGTACGAATCCCCACAGTTCAGCTTTTTGGTCTCCCCTATGAAGAAGAAAGGGTAAAAGAATGGAGGTTGCAAGTCCCCGAGGAAAAGAAGAGAAATTGAATAAAAACTCGAAATAGGTTACCGGAAAATTCAGCCAGAAAATTCGCTGGAAAATGGCCCGAAAAAGTGGCCGAAGGTGACCTATCGCAGGAGCTGACGTGGCGGAGCTGACGTGGCAGTGGGCTGGGCTTTTACTTCCTTTTATTTTCTTTCTTTCTTTCTGGAATTTATTCTGCCGGTTTAGTTATTAGGTAACTTCAAGACTGGTTCGGAAACTTTTAGGTCATTTCCGGGAAAAAAGTTTCCGGTTCCCAGATTTTAGGATCAAGATGCTACTTCTGGAAAATTTTGGTAGCAATTGGAGGTCTGGAAGGTGGTGAACCGGTGGAATATTTGCTGCGGGTGATTTGGTGCTTTCGGTGACTGATTCGGTAGGTTTCCGGTCGGTTCTTAGGGTGGTGCCGCCAGTTCTGGACTCTTGAGGTGGAGGGCTTCAAGATGTGCGGTAGGGGCCGAAATGGTTTCAAGGTTTTGTATTCAAATTTAGGGTTTTGGCTATTAGTTTTTAGGGTCAAAGCTTCGTGCTGATAACGTGTTTAAGGAAAACTGAAATTGGGAGAGAATTGAGTCGTACTTTCATTGATAATAGCGGCATCTTTATATAGAGGATTAAAAAACATAGAATCAGAGTTGTACAAGGAAAGATAATCGTACAATTAATCGGATATCTATGAATATCTCCTAGAATATCTCTAATTCAAAACCCTATTACGACTAAGCTAAGAGTTTGGGTCAGACTCATATTCTGGATTTACTTGAACATGCATAATATTATGACACGAAAAAGATGGAGATCCTTCATATTTTCTTGGTTTGAAAGCAAAAGCAGTCAATAATTTTTATCGTACTGTTTTTTAAATTTTTTTTAAGCAAACCTTTTACTATACATTGTGATCCAATTTTTGATTGAACTTGAACTAAACGCACTAGGTTGAATCTGCCTAATAAAATTTGACGTCTTAGAGTATGAATCATAAATGTATCAGAAATCTTTCTAATACAAATGTAACATGAAATTAAGAAAGAAATTTTTTTTAGTCATTCTAGGAAAAGGAGACGAATATAAAAATGGTGTGAATATAATTTTGCTCAATATAAAAAATATAATTTTGGGCCCCTTCACAAGCAAATCATCAAACTCTATTTATCTTGGTTTTGGGTTGCATTTACCTTATGATAAGAGCACATCCTAAAAGTATCGCATCAATGTGCTGTTAGTGACTAAAATGCCCAATGTTGCAAGTTGCGGATGTGCCGAGATCTAACCATGAGCATATTTTCTAGTAAAAATAAAACCGGTTCCCAAAAATCAATGGGTCGGGGAATCGAAAAATACTATGACTATTACTTCCCTGACGAAATCGTACACAAAATTCTGTTGATGTAGCCGGTCATGTCTCTAATCAAATGTAGCATCTTGTGCAAGTTGTGGAACTCTTTCATCAAAGGCCATACCTTCGTTCACACCCACCTCAGCCACCACAAATATAAAAATGACCATGAGGAGAGGTCCGTCTACTAGAGGTTGAAACAAAGGCCACTGAGCCTCTCGTCGCATTGGGATAATCCTGAATTAGTTGAGTAGTGTTTCAGTCTCAGAAATCTCAATTACAAAAATCAACTCATTAAAGGGACGATAAGATTCTTCATAATCTCTTGTCAGACCCCGAGTTTCGAATAAAGATATTCGAATCTGAAACGCAATAACATAACCAACCTCCTAAAATTATATAGAAACTTTTTCAATTTAATCTAAACAATAACAATGATCTAGAACCATATTCACAAGAAAGACATAATCATTCGAGCCGAACGTTATCAGCAAGTGTTTATGAAACTCGTGATAATAAATATACGAATATACATACTTGTTAGGAGCATATCAAAAATAGCAGTACACTAACAAAAATAGATTCTAAACCTAACACTGCTGCACTCCTCTCCTGTATCTCAACCCTGATGATCCTGATCTGTAGGAAGAACCGCTACACCATGCAATAGTGCACCAGGATTGTAAACAACAAACTCGGTAAGCTTTTGAAGCTCGTTTAAGTAATCTCAATTAAAATGACTCACGTCACGCATGCTTATAATTTCTCAGCTCGTGAGATAAATTAAAGCAACAATATTCAACTCCACACACAACCAAACATACGATTACCTAGGTAAAAATTAGTAATCTTTGTATAGAAAATTAGTTCAGGAGATCACCAAATTCACACAATTCAAATCATAACAACTCCTGCATATAATTTAGTTCAGGAGATTAAATTAAAACAAACAATTCAAAAGGTAGTAATCCCAGCATATAACTTAGTTCTGGAGATTACATTAAAATCCAACCATTTAAATAAAACCAAAATCAATAATAAAAGCAAACAATACAAATAAAGCAGAAATCACCCTTCAACTACATTAAAACGATCCCACAATGACTCGTTTTCAAAACTCGACAATCTTATCTCATAAGGGTAACCTATGTCACCAAGATGACAAAATCATATTATTTTCAACTCACAATTTAATATGAATTCAAGTCCTTCGTTGGACAATTAAAAGAAGAATACACCCCAAATTCTCTTTTAAAAACATGTACTCATGAGTTGCAAGTAACCTGCTTGTTACCCACCATGACATACAATGGCAGACAGACTAGAGCTCTAACTGAGTCGTAACCATACCCCGGTCAAGGGCATGATTTCGATAACCACCCTCAGTCACTACTGTGATCCACGGTACAAAGACCAAAACATTTAAAAAGTCACACAAAACTCAAAATGTTACACAACCTCAACACCAAATCACTTTAAAACAACATAAATCAACCTTCTCATCAGTGACATGATATATTGTACTTTTGTATAAAATATGTGCTCGAAATAATAATCCAATACAAGCACCATTATTATTTCATCCAATGCCACACCATCCATATATATATTTCACGTAAATATATATATATATATATACATGTAGTCATTCATGCAGGAATGACCACTAATACCAACTATAGTTCACACGTATTAAAACCAAGAAATTCATTTTATACTTAAATTCATTTTCTTACCAGTGAACCGTAGTCCTATGAACCGTAGTTGATCGAGTTCATATCATTTGAAAACAAATCTCATTTATGAAAACGATTTCACAATTTATCAATTAAACTGAATAATAAAATAACTTGGTTCGTAAATGAACCATGTGAGATTTACTCACCTCTAGCTCTTGCTGCGTCTTCTCTTATAGCAGATTAGGTAACGAATACACTACGTCAGTCACCTAAGTACAATACGATCATAACTTAGTCCACGAATCGAAAACGATTATATTTTGAACTTCGATTTGCCCTAAAATTCCTAAAGTAATCCCGATTAAGGCGAAACTTCATCCGTGCAACCGAGGTCTCCAGCATACTTATAGGATCAATCTATCAAAATTACAAGTTAATCGGACGGTTGAATCCTCAAGGATCGAAAATGTATCGAACCGAAATCCTAAAACTTTAAAAATTCATAACTTGCTCATACGATTTCCAAAAATTATAAATTATATATTCAAATGATCGTATCGATGCGTAGATGAATAAGCTGAAAACAGATCATAAAAAGGATGCTGGACGCGCCGCCACAAGCAACGGGTTAGCGCATGGTCAACGGTGGCGGGTCAACGGCAGTCAACGCCTGCCAACCACCTCTGATGACAAAGTGACCAACTACAAACTTGTTCATATTGAAGATTTGATCAACTTTCATACCTTGAGCTAAGTGAGAAAAGGTCTAGATCGTCCTAGCTCGGTCGTCTGATCACGTTTCCAGATTCAACCAGAGCCGTCGAAATCTTCAAACCTTGATCTTTTGCTCCACACTCCAAATTCTGATGCAAGGCCTATTTGGGGATGATCAGGAGGAAGAGGTGTAAGAACTACAATTTTCATTTTAATTTTGTGTATTTGTGTTGAATGATTATTGTACGATTTCACGAATATTGCTCGATAATATTTCATTTTTTTGAATTATCGAAGATTCGAAACGATTATTTTAACGAAAAGCTCGAAATGCTCGATTTGAGAAATCGACTTTTTATACTTGCAAAATTTGGGAAAACTTCCTTCATGAAAGTTGTAGAGCTCGTCGATACGAGTCCGTACATATGCGGAACATAAAGATCAGATTTTTTCTGAATTAGTTATCGCATTTAGAAGAAATTTCTGAAATGAGTATATAGGGAAAAAAACCTTAATTTTTTTTAGAAACCCTCTTTTTTTTCTCCCGGCCTCCCTTTCCTCTTTAGGAAACTGTAGCTCGGTTTCTCTCTCCCTCTCCGTGAGGTCGAAACCCAAAAAAACAGAGCAAGCAGTCCACGGCCAAGCTCTCCCTCATCCGGCCACCTCTCGACCTCAAACCACTTCCTTTGGCTTCGTCTGGACCTTGCGCAGTTGCCAGAGGCAGCCTTACGCAGCGACACGGCCGGCAGCTGAGGCGATGAGCACCGAACGGATAAAGCTCGATTTCGTTTCGATCTCGATATCTCGAGCTATAGGTCACCATTTCACGTGATTCTTAGCTCATTGAACTCGCCTCAACTTCCTTAACAAGCACCAAGAAGGACCGAACCTGGGTCGATCCTTTTCATCTTCGTCGGAGTTCGACTTGTTTAGATCGAAACACAACCTTTCCATCCGTATATCTCGAGTTATAGACCACCTCTTCCTGTGATTCTTGGCCTGGTAAGTTCGCAATGAAGTTCTGAACAAGTTTCCAGAAAAGATCGAGGCGTGAGGTTGCAGTTTTTACTTCGGTTTCAAGCTAGCCGGTTTCTGGAAAAAATCCGGCCACCCGACTGTTTTTGGTACTTTTTGATCCCTTCCCGTCATTTTTTTATCTTGTGCTAGTTATGAAAGTTGCTCAGAATGATGAAACGAAAGGAAAAAGCTCGGCCCCGACACCATTGGTGGTGGTCGGCGGCGGCTCTGTCCCTAACTCCGGTGGCCCTTTCCAGCCGCCTTTGGAGGTCTAAAATATAGTTTCTGTTCATTCTATGATTCTATGTTTCAATACGATCATTTCGGCATATTATACCCATTTTTCAGATATCGTATGATTTAGTTATGAATTTTGAGATTTCGATCGATTTCAATCGTTAGATTTATGATCTGTGAAATTAGGACCGTCTGATGGACTTGTAGTTTTGATATGATGATCATATGACTGTCCCAGTGGCTTGTGTGGTCATGGGAGAAGATCCGACCGTTAGATCTTCGTATAAGTGCAAAACGGTGATTAGGGAGGCGATTCGTGAGAATCCGTCCGTCGGATTTTCTTATAAATTAGAATCCGGCCGTTAAATGGTAGTTTAGTTATGTTTTGGAATTATTGGCTAAATTGAAATCACATTTGATTAGGTGATTGACGGGTTATACTTAGGTGAGCTGTTTCGTTGTGATTTATATTTTAATTGAAGACGCAGCGGGAATTTCAAGGTGAGTAAAACTCACGTGATTCATATTAAGAACCGAATGCTTAAATTATTTATTTTTGTAATTGTGTGAAAAATATTTGTGGATTAAATATTTGTTTTTTTGAAAATCACATGGACTTGATCACTACGGTCCATAGGTAAGTAAAATGAATTTTAATTATACAAATGAATTTCACTATTTTCTTGTGTGAACTATAGATGGTATTAGTGGTCATTCCTGAGTGGATGATTACGTATATATATAATTACGTAGAATATATATATTGATTGGCGTGTTATTGAGTGATGATACAATTGAATTGGATTGATGATTTGGATTATATTTCAAATGCTTAAATTTCATAATAATATCTTGGATGGGTTGATTTCATTGTGTAATAATACATTGTTATGCTCATTTGAGGGTTTAGGGTCAAAGTAGTGACCGGTATGGGGGAATCGGACTCTCTAATCCTAGGTGGATGATGGGATATGATTGGTTGACTATGTACAATTATCGGACGTTCTAAATATGTATATAAGTATACATATTGATGAAATATGATAAAGATGAATATGTCGGATGCCATAACCTAGGCCAGGTGACGGGCTACTATTCAGTTAGAGCTCTAGTCTGTCAAATACCGTATTTTTATAAATACGATGTTGGAGTTTTGAGAAGAAAGATGTGAGTTTGGGTTTTGTGTTGATTTGTTGATTGATTGAGATTGTTGGTACTTCGTGGATGTGGAAATTGTGGAGTGTGGGTTTGGGTGAAAAATAATTACGATTTAATTAAACAACAGTTCTTTCTTTTTACTCATACGAGCTTCAAAAAATTACCGGGTTTTGTGTTGTTGCAATCCTGGTACACTATTCAGATGGTGTAGCGGATATTCCTGCAGGTCAGGATAACCAGGGAGGTGACCGACCTGCTTAGATGTTGCAGCATTTATTTTATCTCATTTGAATTGTGAGGTTTGTATGCTCATTTAGAGATTTACAATTCATTTTGTGAGTGAGTTGTAATAATTAACCGAGACTAAATTCGGTTTTTAAATTTAATTCGTGTGGTGAGGTTGTTAAGAAAAGAAATTTTCAGGATGATTATTTTGAGTTATGGTAATTTTCATGTTTCGAATTTTGAATTTCATTCTAAAATCCGGGCGTGACAAGAGGAGATCACGAAAATGGGACGGATCGGCCAAGAAGTCACCGGGAAGGCCGGATTCAGGCCAGGTCGGTCGATCCTTCAATCTCGCAATGGGGATAGCTAGCTGATGCCACAGGGAGGATGGCGAGGCAGGCCGGTCTGGCCTCGGTCCGAGGTCGTCGGCAGCCGGTAAGAACGATTTCCAGCAGGGTCGATTCGGTTGTGACCTGTCGGTTCTGAAGAGATGCGAGGGAGAGAGAAGGGAGAGTTTCGGGGGCCAAAATGTGAAAACTAGAAAATTTGGGATTTATGAATAAATATCCGGATTTTTCTATATTTATAGAAAAATCCAAAATTTTCAATCATCCATAACTTTCACGTACGAACTCCGATTTCCACGTTCCACATATGCACGAACTCGTATCGACTTGCTGTACAACTTTCGTGAAGGAAGTTTTCACAAAATCCTTACGTATAAAAAGTCAACTTCGTAACACCCCCCCCTTCCCCCCCCCCCCCCAAACTGTATTTCAACTAATTATTCGCCTAAAAATAATTTCACTTCACCCTCGAACTACGAAATCATACTAATGAACACTTTATTAATTCTCGAAAACCATTAGGAATTAATAACGAATTTCTGGAGTATTACAACAATGATGGACTAGGTATTTAGGACCTTTGCGTTTATCCTATCCGTTTTTTATTTAAACCCCTAACCCTTAGCCAAAAAACCTTTTGATCTTTGAAGTTGTGCATTTGATTTGTGGAGACTTGTGTGGAGGGTAAAGACCCGAAATTTCAGTTAAATATTTCGTAATTCAATATTTCTCAAATTATATGAATTATGAGTTGTGAGTGTGATTCGAATGTCGTTATTTGAGAAATTTGGTTTCGAATGATTTTAGTATCGAAATTTAACGTTATTTAGGGTTATTAAAATTGACATATTTTTACGTAAGGAATTTGAGGAAACTTCTTTCATGAAAGTCGTAGAGTTCGTCGATACGAGTTCGTGCATATGCGGAACACAAGAATCGGAGTTTGTAGGAAGAAGTTATGACATTTAGAAGTTTTCGATTTTGTATATATATAGGTTAACATTTTTGGAGAAATCTGAAAAATCAGAAAACCTAGATTTTTTTTCTCTCTCTCTCTCTCGCGCGGCACCGAACCGAAGGCAAAAAAACAGAGCCAAACTTCTCCAGCCGAGTTCTTGCTCCTCCGGCCACCGTTTGACGTCAAACCACCTCCCACGGCTTCGCCTTGACCTTGTGCAGCTGCTAGAGGCAGCCTTGTGCCGTGGCACGGCTTGTGCAGCGGCGGAAAGCTGGTTTTCCATTTTCGGCAGTTTTGAGTGCGAAGCGAATATCTCGAGTTCTAGACCACCAAATTACGAGTTCTTTATCTCGTTGAACTCGTATGGAGGAGTAGAACACGCAGTAAAAAGGACAGCACCTGAAGTGGAGGTTTTCACGCTCGTCGGAGAGCATATCGGTTTCTGCAGTTTTTCCGGCCAAACCGGACTGTTTTTGGTAGGTTTCGGCCACTTCCACTCATTTTCTCACTTCGTGTTAGTTATGAAAGTTGCTCAAAATGATGAAACGAAGGGGATGAGCTTGGCCCCGACACAATTGGTGGTGGTCGGTGGTGGCTCTGCTCTAAACTCCGGCGGCCCTTTCCGGTCACCTCCGGGGGTGTCATGAGCATTTTCTGCTCATTGTTAGATTCTACATGTCGATACGATCATTTTGATATATAGCATGCGAATTTTGGATATCGTATGAATTAGTTATGAATTTTACGATTTCGATTGATTTCGATTGATTTCGATCACTCAATTTGTGATTTATGAAGTTTGGACCGTCCGATAGAATTCTAGTTTTGATATAATGATCATAGGACTGTCCCGGTGACCTTGTGTGGTCACGGGTGAAGATCCGACTGTGGGATCTTCATATAAGTGTGTTTTTGAAATTATACGCTAAGTTAATTATCGTTTTGATTAGGTATTTGACGGATTTGTTACGGGCGATTGTGAATCGTATTTTGGGCTGTAAGAAGACGCAGCGGGAGTTTAGAGGTGAGTGAATCTCACTTGGTTCATTTACGAACCGAATTTCCTTAATTGCTCAATTTATTGTGATGTGTGAGAAAATGGTTTTTAAGAAATGTGTTTTAAAGTATATTAAAAATGAATTTCTTGATTTTGTATCATGTGAACTATAGTTGGTATTAGTGATCATTCCTGTGTGGATGGTTACGTATATATATATTTACGTGATTATATATTGAATGGTGTGACATTGAGGTGTGGAATTGTGAAAATATGTTGTTGATAATGTTGATAATATGATTTTAATTATGTTATTAATATTTGATAAATGTTGGTGATAAGCATGTTGATTTTGTGAGTTTAATAGAAGGTAGAGAAACGTAGGATTCCGAGGATCGAATGGTCCAAGGATCTTTGGTTAATGATAACCGGAGTGTATGTGTTCTGAGGACAGGGAGGTCCAAAGTTCGACCGTTAAATAATAACGGGGATATATTGTTCTGAGGACATGAAATGGTCCAAAGTTCGCGGGTTACTGAATAACCTGGAGGTGCCGTTACTTGACCCTGGGCCAAGGTGTCAGAGGTAACGAGGCAGTTAGAGCTCTAACGTGGGTGCCAAAGTGGCGATAGTTGTGATTAGGTGCCAAAGTGGCGAGAGTTGTGATTTGGTGATTGTGGAAATGTGTTCCATGTTGTTTCATGTGTGTTAGATTGATGTTGCTTGTGGTTGTTGAGATTGTTGGATGTTTACTTGAGATAAATGAGTTGTGGTCTAATAAATCAACCGTTCATTCTTATTTACTCACATGAGCTTTCAGAAAGCTTACCGGGTTTTGTGTTGTTGCAATCCCGGTACACTATTCAAATGGTGTAGCGGATAATCCTGCAGGTCAGGATAATCAGGGTGGTGAGCGAGCTGCGTAGGACAGCAGGGTTGAGACCAGCACTTGGTCTATTTTGGTGTGTTTTTGTAGACTCTTGTGAGCAGAACATTTTATTTATGTTAGTATTGTAATAATTGACTCGAGAGATAGTTTGCTACGAGATTTGTGTTATAGTTTATGAGATATTGGTTTTGAGAAAAAAATTTAGGACGTGATTTGTTTAGTTGTATTCATGTTTCGGATTTGAATTTATTATTCGAAATTCGGGGCGTGACAGTGAGCATATGGTGTCACTGACCTTCCATTCGAGTTTCGGCATTTCTTTCATGAGTTCATAATGAAAAAAAATATTCAGAAAAAAAGCTTTTCTTTCTTGTTATCATATGTGAGCTATTTGTTTGTTTTTCTACATCATTCCTCTCACATATAATTTGAGTGAAAATCTATACATGAGCAAGAAAATCTGAGAGAAGAAAGAGGGCAATTGAGTTAAGACTTGTTCGAAACACACTGAGATAGTAATCATCATGTGCAGCCATGGTTTATGATTACATGTGATCGTGATGACTTCTTATTAGCTTCAGAATGAGGTTAGATTGATCCTTGAACTTTGTACTAGTCTTAATGCCATGAAAGTATGAAATGTTTGAGACAAAACGTAAAGGCTAGCTTAGTTGTGTTGTTTTCAGTTTTTCATTTGTTTTGCTAAGGGACTAGTAAAATGTAAATATGGGGGTATTTGATAGGGGCATAATTATACATTATTTGTATCAAATTTCTCTATATTTTGTTGGTTATTTCTCAATATTTTCTAGTTTTTTACTTCCTTAATATGTTTTATAAGTAGTAAAGAAGAAGAAAAGAAGCAAAAGAGGGATTGAAAGGTAAAATCAGCAAATTTGCCAATGCAGATCATTCAAATTCGACATAGCACTGAGGGAAACTTAGGACGAACCAGATAATAATCTTTATATTGGTAGAAATCCTAGAATATCTAGTTTCCAAACCTTTTTACAGTTTTTGAATACCATATTTCTAAAAAAAAGTTATGACTGATCGATTTAGTACCAGAAGGTCAAGATGCACGTGAATCTGGTTTTCGACATAAATTTAGAGTCTGTTCAGTAATGTTTTTACAAATGGTGCAGCTATTGCCACCCAACTAATTACTTTGTACGTTCACCCTACAAGTTTCTAATTTATTAAAATACTAAAATACACCTAATATAAAATTATAATAAAGGACATGATTTTATTAAAAATTACAATTTCTTTTTCTAATTACATCAGAATACGTACTTAAATTTCATTTTTTAATCTCTTCATTCGTCATTAAATCCTAACGCTTTCTTTCTTAGCAATCATCATCTTCAATCTTTCTCATGTTGTGCTAACAACTTTTATGCCTCAATAGAGTCTGAAAACACCTATTTGGAGCCTGAAAATGAGGTAATCACTTTTTTATTTTTTTGTTTCTTCGTTTATGAGACTGATTGACTGAGAGTGACGAGGAAGAAGCCAAAAAGAACTGAGAGAGATGCTGAGGAAGCCAAATAGAAAAATAATATTTCAGTTAAACCCTACATTGAAAAATGGTATTTTGGGCATTACAAATGTGTGAACAAAGTAAACTTGCAATTAAAAATATATATGCTGGGTGAGAAGAGAATGTAGGGTGAACAAAGTAGTTAGTAAGATGACAATAACCGAACCTTTTACAAAACAGTTTTTCCAAAATGAATTTATAAATTGAAAATGAGAACTTAAAGTTTGTATTTTTACGATTTAATGATGCGTTTGGTCAAAAACTGTTTTACAAGAAATATAATCGTAAAATATGTCTATAATATTTCTCATATCTGATCAATCGTGTGGACTCACTTTTCAAATTATTTTAGCCGAATGAAGGCAAACACCATTGTTTGCCTAACTTAGCTATCGATATCTCCTTTATAAAAAAATTTCATTCATCTTCTCAAGAAATATCTAAAACAATGAAACACGAACCCCAACAAATGAAAAATTAAACTAAAATACATTAAAGGCTTTTACTCTCTTCCTAGGCCTTATCAAAAAGCCCGCGGATCAAGTGGGCCGATGGAGGCCCGCCGGCCCGGAGGGCCAAAAGCCCGGCCCGGCCCGTCAAAAAACCCGCAAAAGCCCGCCTCGGTGGGCCGATGGAGGCCCGCTAAAAAGCCCGGAAAAACCCGGCCTAGCCCATAGGCCCGGCCCGTCAAAAGCCCGCTAGACCCGGCCCGTAAAAGCCCGCCTAGACCCGGCCCGTAAAAGCCCGTAAACTATTTTTTATATATTATATATATTTGTGTGTGTTTGTGAATATATATATATATATAGATATATATATTAATATATATGTGTATGTGTGTATGTTTATATATATATATATATACACATATATATATAATAGATATGTGTGTGTGCTTTTATATATATATATATATATATATATATAGAGAGAGAGAGAGAGAGAGATATATATATATATATATATATAGATATGTGTGTGCACTGTGTGTGTTTATATATATATATATATATAGATGTGTGTATGTGTGTGTTTATATTTATATATATATATATATATATATATATATATGTGTGTGTGTGTGGAAATTCTCATATTTTTATAGTAAATATGTGCATATATATTCTAAAAAACAAGTGACAACGGTTGATCAATTAGATCAGATTTGAAAATATGATGAAATTAGCTAATTTTTTTACCACACTCATAATTTGTTGTAATAATCACATCCAACGGTTAAAGAGAACTAAATTGGCTGGATTTTTTACAGCCACTATAAAACATTACAATCTCTCCATCGAACGGTTGGTTTCTCCAAATTCATCTTCCACTTCATGGTTGCTTTAGAATGGACATCAATAGTTTTAAATGTAATGTACAAGTCATATAACTTTAGGTGACAAATTGATATAGGGCAACGTCTTTGTAATAAAATTGAAATTTTTATCTTATGTACACGTACATCCATCGATAGGATATTTACAGATATGATGTGAAAAAATAAGCATGTTTTGCGGTTATCAAGCCATCGGTCAATCAAGAAAACATACAAGCGACTACGGTTGACCAATCCGATCGGGTTTGAAACTATGGTAAAATTGACTAAATTTTTAACCACACTCATAATTTATTATAATAATCACATCCAACGGTCGGTTTTCTCATTTTCTTTGAATTGATAGAGGTTGCTCTTTGGAGTGTGTGATATATAAATATAGGTTTATAAGAGTAACTAGGTTTGACCTAGTTGATCGAATTCGAAACGAGAACCAAATTGGCTTTATTTTTTACAATCACCATAAAATATTACAATCTCTCTATCAAACGGTTGGTTTTTTCAAATTCATTTTCCACTTCATGGTTGTTTTAGAATGAACCTCAACAATTTAAATGTAATGTATAAGTCATACAACTTTAAGAGGCAAGTTGGTATAGGTCAATGTATTTGTAATTGAAATTGAAATTTTTATCTTATATCCATACACATCTATCAATGAAATATTTACAAACGTGATGTAAAAAAATAAGCAAGTTTTGCGGTCATGACGCCACCTGTCAATCAAGAAAGCATACAAGCGACTACGGTTGACCAATCCGATCGGGTTTAAAACTATGGTGAAATTGACTAAATTTTTAACCACACTCATAATTTATTGTAATAATCAAATCCAACGGTCGGTTTTCCCATTTTCTTTGAATTGATAGAGGTTGCTCTTTGGAGTGTATGATATATAAATATAGGTTTATAATAGTAACTAAGTTTGACCTAGTTGATCGAATTCGAAACGAGAACTAAATTGGCTGGATTTTTTACAGCCACTATAAAACATTAAAATCTCTCAATCGAACGGTTGGTTTCTCCAAATTCATCTTCCACTTCATGGTTGCTTTAGAATGGACATCAATAGTTTTAAATGCAATGTACAAGTCATATAACTTTAGGTGACAAATTGATATAGGGCAACGTCTTTGTAATAAAATTGAAATTTTTATCTTATGTACACGTACATCCATCGATAGGATATTTACAGATATGATGTGAAAAAATAAGCATGTTTTGCGGTTATCAAGCCATCGGTCAATCAAGAAAACATACAAGCGACTACGGTTGATCAATCTGATCGGGTTTGAAACTATGGTGAAATTGACTAAATTTTTAACCACACTCATAATTTATTATAATAATCACATCCAACGGTCGGTTTTCCCATTTTCTTTGAATTGATAGAGGTTGCTCTTTAGAGTGTGTGATATATAAATATAGGTTTATAAGAGTAACTAGGTTTGACCTAGTTGATCGAATTCGAAACGAAAACCAAATTAGCTGGATTTTTTACAACCACCATAAAATATTACAGTTTCTCCATCAAACAGTTGGTTTTTTCAAATTCATTTTCCACTGCATGTTTGCTTTAGAATGAACCTCAACAATTTAAATGCAATGTACAAGTCATACAACTTTAAGAGGCAAATTGGTATTGATCAATGTATTTGTAATTAAAATTGAAATTTTTATCTTATGTCCACTCACATCCATCGATGAAATATTTACAAACGTGATGTAAAAAAATAAGCAATTTTTGCGGTTATCACGCCATCAGTCAACCAAGAAAACATGTAAGTGACTACGGTTGACTAATCCGATTGAGTTCGAAACTACGGTGAAATTGACTAAATTTTTAACCACACGTATAATTTATTGTAATAATCACATCCAACGGTCGGTTTTCTCATTTTCTTTGAATTGCTATATGTTGCTCTTTGGAGTGTATGATGTATCAATATAAATTTATAAAAAATTAGTGTCTTTAAAAATTTAATTATCAATAAATTAGTATCTATATATAAATATAGATTTTTTTTGGTACAATATAGATCTATTATCTTTGGTTGTATTTGATCATTATCCAATGAATTTCCAAAGCTTGATTAAAAAAAAATAATATTTGTGTCTTTAAATATTTATTTATAAATAAAGCCCGCAAGGCCCGCTTTATATGGACGGGCTTGGATCCTTCGATTTTTAATAAAACCCGGCCCGGCCCGGCCCGCCATTATTAAAAAATTTAGCAAGGCCCGGCCCGGCCCGTTGACGACCCCTATCTCTTCCTTAGCAACACTTGTCGATCTTTCTTCAACGCTCTCTCTCTCAAGCACCTCCAGATGTATTTTAACATCTATCAAATCCAATGCATAAGAACAAATTTCAAACTAAATATGGATTTTCTGTATAGATTGGCAAAATTAAGTTGTTAGTGCCCTAGTTTTACATATACTTAAATCCACATATAGTTAATTAGGAGAGGATTGTTTGATCACTATTTCTCTCCGATGATCAATTCGATCTACAACCCGTATAAAATTAGAAAAGCATTAGCTCAATTGATGAAACTTGTACGTGGTGCTTTTTCTTCTTCTTTACTTGTTTTATATTCAACTAACATCCCAAGCATATGTATATGGATCGCTCAATGGAGGAAACTTGCAGATGGTGCTTTCTTCTTCTTTACTTGTTTTATATTTAATTAAACTTGACAAGCATATATATATATACAGTCCTTCTTGGCTAAGGACCTCCTTAGTTTTTCTTAGGTACGGATTTCCGGTTTTAACCCACTTTCCGATCACATTTTCACATCTTAACCGTTCAGTTTTTAGGTCCTAATGTATAGATCACCTCTGAAAATTTTCAGCTAATTTGGTAATCGTTAAGGTATCCAAAACTGCAATTTACCATTATAAATACGAACGGTTCCGGTTCGACAGATTCGGTCCGTTCGTGTAAATTGCAGTTTTGGATGTCTTAACGATCACCAAATTGGCTGAAATTTTGCAGGGGGGATCTATACATTAGGCTCTAAAAACTGAACGGTTAAGATGTGAAAATATGATCGGAAAGTGGGTGAAAACACCAAATCTGTACCTAAGAAAAACTAAGGACATCCTTACCTGAGAAAAATCCTATTATATATATATAGATATCGTAATACCCCAAATTTTCCTTAATAATTTCGTGTGATTTTCATAAATTATTAAGTTATTGTTTGGTGCTATTAATTATTTTTGTGTGCCTTTTATTTGTTTTGTGGGTGAAATAAAAGCGTTTCGAACAAATAATTACTTGAAATATTTTATTTTTCCAGCAGAGGGGCGGTTTCAAGAGTTTACTTTTTATTCACTGAGTTTCTCTGAAAATTCGTTCATGAATGTCGTAGAGAGGGTCAATACGAGTTTGTGAACATGCGGCATATTATTTTCCGAGATCGTATGAAAAAGTTATGATCAGCAGAAGTTCTTTTCATTTTCAGAAATTATTTTCAATTTCCCATTTCAGAAACTTTCCAGAAAATTGGGGAGGATTTTCTCTCTAGAGCCCTCGACCCGACCTGGCCAGATTTTCGCCATCTGGCGACCGATGGTGGCGTCACCACCACAGACCGATGCCCCTCGGTCTTATCTTTGGATCGCTTCCACTGACCTTCACTGATTCACAACGTAGACAGCGGATTGAAGGCTGGAATTCTCTGGGTCGCCGACCCATATAGTTCTCTCTCCTTCGGCCACGGCGGCGCTTGAAACTACTTGGGTTTTGTAGCCCTCTTCTTCAACAAGGTTTCGCATGTGGTAGTTCAACTCGATTCTCACCATAGGCGAAGAATTTGGTGGTTGAAGTTTTGGCCATTAAAAATTTTCGACGTTGATCTAGCATGATCTAGCTGAACTTGGTGCCAGATATGAAAGTTGCTCCTCTTGTTATGCTCTACAAGTTAGTCAGAGCTGATCTTACTACTTTTACCTTTCATTGACGGTGGGTAGGGCTCAATCCCAGCCGCTTGTGGTGGCTCGTCCAGCCACATTTGGAGTAGTTTTTTGCTTTGTTAGCCTCAGTTCGTCGATATGAACTGTAGGTATATTTAATCTTATCATTGCTCGATCTTTTGGATGAGTCAGATTATTTGTAGTTTCAATTAGTTCGGTTTTCCATCCTTAAGGATCCGACCATTAGATCGTCATTTTGTTTTAGCAAATTAATCCTAGCATTGTTCAGAAGATTTTGGGATGTCTTGGGTGAAGTTTCATTTTGGGTGACGAAGTCTTTGGTTTTTAGTTCACGTGTTTCGAACTTTAAACGCTTTTGTACTTTGTGTCATACTGAGAGTGACCTTGATGTGATTAGGTGCTTGACGAAGTTGTTTGAGCGAAATTTGATTGTTATGTGTCTTATCTATTGTGGTGTATGAAGACACAACAAAATATAGAGGTGAGTAAATCTCACGTTGTTTTGGGTGATAAATTAGTTATGTTATGTTTTATTGAAAATAATTGTTAGCTGTGAAATCATATTTATTGCAAATAAATATTTATTTTGAAATAGATGAACTTGATTGCCAACTATTCATGGGTAAGTTAAAACAAAGTTTTGTTATAAAGTGATTTTTCGGGTTTTATAATTTGTTAACTATAGTTGGTATTAATAACATTTATGAGTAATGACTACGTGTGTGTGTGTGTCTATATATATATATATATATATATATATTGGTGGAATTTGTTCACTATTGTTCTGTGAAGTGATTTTGAGAAAAATGAATGATTTTGGAAAAGAAAGGACGGTATTGTTGACTTGAGTTTTGAAAGAAGTGTGTACGATTTTGGTGATTCTTTTTTAGGTGTGAAGACAATAGCTTGAAAATGAGTTCGATATTGTTTTGAAAGTGTTTTAGTTGTGGAAACGACAATTGTAAATAGTACAATTGTGAAATTGTTTCATTGAGTATGGACTTGAGATTGTGATATTGTGTTTTGAGTTGGGAGTGCGTAATTGTGTATCGAATTGTGATTATAGAATTGTGTTTTGTTGAGGTATCATGGATCTAGTGTGACCATCTTAATTGTGTGATTTAAGATGTGATTGACCTGTGTGGCGACCTTTTTGGTGAATGGCCTGTGTTGTGATTGGCTTGTGTGGCTATTTGTGTAGTGATTATTGTGTAAAGGATGTTGCTAGTTGTTGTTGAGTTAATAATGATTGTGATTATTGATTGTGTGAAGTTGCATTATTTGAGTCTTGAATTATTTGTTTTCATCACAATAACCTGAATAAATTATATGCACGGATTAATGTTTTTTGAATTTATTGACTTTAATGTAATCTCCTGAGCTAAACTATATGTAGAGGTTACTATGACTTTAATTTTCTTGATTTATTGTAATCTCCTAAACTAAACTATATGTAGGGGTTACTATGATTCTAGATGTGTGATTTTGGGTGATCTCTTGAATTAAATTCTATGCAGGGATTACTAGTTTCATTTTGTTTAAATTGTGAGTGCTGTGATGGACTGAGATTTACATTGTTTCACAAAATTGTTGTTGCATTTTAAAATATTTAAAAAGGTTATGAAGGTGACAAATGTTTTTTTTCCCGAGAAGTATTTAAGTGGTGCTGATTATTAATTTAACCTTTAACATTACTTGAGGTGGAATGTTTTGGCTATGATTTTGGGTAATCAAATGCTAAGTTGAGAGCTTGTAACATGTGGGTTTTAGTCACGAGTTGACTTGCCTAAGCTTGATATTGAAGGATGTGAAGTTGATGTTATTGTGATCTATGTTTATTGATCTTGTTAGGTTGAGATACTTAAGCATGTGTTTCTGCTATGTTTGTTTTACGTTTACTCACACGAGCTTCATAGTTTACCGAGTTTGTTTGTTGTAACCCAATGCACTATTCGATGGTGTAGGGGTTTATCCTGCAGGTTAGGGTATATGGTTGATGGTTGAGGCTCCCTTGTTGTTGTTGCAGTAAGGTTGGGAATCCGACTGTCTTGTTTCATACTTGTTAGACTTTCGCTATGTAGTGAGTGTATTAGGTTTGTCTAGTTATTAAATTTTTATTTCAACTTAATTTGTAAACTTAGTGAAATGTAATATGTTATAATATGTGACTCTAAAGAATGAGTCTTTATTAACATTGTAGGTTCAGAGCATTTTTGTTTACTTGTTCTAAAAGAAAAAAAATTGCCAAGTATTCTGTGTTGATGTTTGAACCATCACGCCTGGAGATTGTGATTGTTTAATTTGTTTATTAATTTTGCTTGAAAATCGAGGCTTGACATAGCAGATATATGAAGAAAAGGAGATTGGGCAGTGGAAAACTACCGGGAACAGAGGATTCGGGGTAGAAAAAGAATGTTTGAGAACTGGGCAGGGGACGGTGAGCACATGTGAGAAAATATAACTTTTCTCTTTGATTTGCATCCGATATTCTCTGAAAACAATGAAAATGAGTGAAATCCGTTTCCAAATAAATGCGGAGCTTCGGAGTTGTATCCTAAAAATAGTTTCCCGTGTTTTAATGTGTTGAACGCGTATTACGTCAATTTTTGTTTTCATAATACAAAAAACTGTTTTGTAAACCCATACCAAATGAGCCCTTATGTTCTAAGACCCAAATCACATTGGAAAGCCAATGACGAGTTTTTACTGAATACTCCAACTTAATATGCACAAATAGCGCGATGTGGATGGTTGAAATGAGTCATCAAGTTCAAGAGCCAATCTGAAAATTCAATTAGATTTCTTCTTCAATTCATATTAGAAAACCTAAGAGTTAATTACATATAAGTGCATCTTTGAATGTTTTTTTAGCCATAAGGCCATAAATTAGTTTTTTCCCTCATAAGGCCACTAGATTAAAAAAGGTGTTATATTTTAGATATTAAAAACCAACATATTTACATAAATGCCACTAGAGTACAAAATCAACAATCATATTCTCTCTCCTCTCCGGCGGGTCTCAGGCCAACTTCAGACAAACTCTGGCGACCACAAAACTTACTGTCACTAACACCAAAACCTACTGTCACCAGCAACAAAAGCTACTCTGGTGAGATTTCCAACAACTTCGGGCGAGGTCCTAAAAACTACTGTTACCAGCAACAAAAACTATTATCGCTAGCAACAAAAACTACACTGGTGAGATTTCCGACAACCTCCGGTGAGGTCACAAAAAGCTACTCTCATCAGCAACAAAAGCTACGCTCCTCAAAACCAAAAGTTATTATCTCCACCAACAAAAGCTATTGTCATCAATACCAAAAACTACTCTCACCAGCAACAAATGCTATTGTCATTAACACCAGAAATCTGCTCTCACTAGCAATAAAAGCTGCTCTCACAATCACAAAAAATTACTCTCATTAACACCAAAGCTATTACCAAGAAGAACAAAACCACTACCAAGACAAAAGTTACTTCCAGAGACTGAGAAAGCTATTCTCAGAGACTAACAGAGTTGTGAAAATGTAAAGGATACAATCAAAATCAAAACTAAAATGTTACTGCCATTGGGAAAATAGAAAAGCTACTAACATTAACTTAAAAATATACTAACATAGACATAGAAAGCTACTATTGCTATATTGAAAAAACACTATAATAATTAAAGAGAGTTATCGACTTAAAATCAATCAAAATAAATACAGAAAACCCACCAACATTAGCTTGAAAGACACTAATTAACATAGGTTTTCTCGTTGTGTTGAAGGCTTTTGCTGTTTTATAAAGCAAATTGGTGGATCTTTGCATTTTACAATGAGTCAGTGACCAATTAACCCACAACACAAGTAGGAAAGTCAATTAAGAATCATGTTATCCGCTCTTATCAAAGTCATGCATGATACAAGTGGACCCTGAGAAAACATGTGGTTCTGGAGCTGCTACCAATTGCAACTATGAGATTTTTTATGCTTTCTGAAAACAAAGAAATAGCCTCACCGATTCAACACCTTGCAACAACCTATACAAATCAAACAATTTTAAAACTAACTTTCCAATTCATGCTCCAATTTCAAATTACAGAATAGAAAAAAGTATATAGAAATCCATTTATGAAGTACCTTCATCAGAAGATTTTGAGCGACGGAGGTCGGAGATCTGGCAAATCTGAAGATATTGGTAGCAAATCGGAAGGTACTTAGTTGGTTCAGATCCACCGATTTCTTGATCTCAATGATGTCCTTGGCCTCGGGCCTCTTGGCGAATTATAGTGGAGCAACACCATCACTCCAATGCCACGAAGATCCGTGATCGATGAAAGTGAGATATAGAGAGCACCACACCGGTCGTCTCCGGAATTGGAGGTGCAGACCAAGATGTGATATGTGACCGAGGAGAGAGAGGGACCGAGAGAGCGTCGTGCCGGTGGTCGCCTGAATCGGAGGCGGAGATCAAGGAGAGAGATAGAGAGACTGTGATCGAGGGGGTAGAGAGTGACAGAGAGAGATGGATTTGTGATCGATGTAAAACTGATGGGATTGGGATTAGGTAGAGGGGTAAAATTGTCAGGAATAAAGTAATTTGTGAATGCATGTAGCTTTAGGTGGCCTTGTGTACAAAAAAAATTAAATGGCCTTATAGCTAATTAAAGTTTTAAAATGACACTTGTGTGTAATTTTCTAAAAACCTAATTAGAGTTGAGAAAAGATTTGTGGGAGGAAAACAAATATAAAAATAGGGGAAGACATCAGTATTCGTATCCCCTCACACCATGTATATCTTTTCAATTCCAATATTTTTTTAGTTCAAAAATTTCAGAAAAGAGAAACTTGGGTTCAAGAGAGCCACTGTGGTTGTCATCTTCATCTTCCTCTCTTCTAATTTTTTGTTTTTGATTTCAAACTTTGTTATATTTCATGTCATGACCTCTATGAATATGTGGAAAAAACTTCTTTTAAGTTAGGGGCTGTTTTAAAGCACTGGTTATGTGAATTTCAGTTTATTAATTCCCTTTTGTTTATCTTTACTTTTACATGAATGGTTTTCTTGATTAATTGATGTCTTTTATGTACTTATGTTTTATAATGTGTAGAGTATGATATTTGCATGTAAATGGAGCTAGATTTAAGAAAACATCTCACATAATAGTTTTCTGTTCTTAATTCACAAGTAGCAACTACTATAGGACAATAGTAAAGTCAATCAATCTTGGGCTAAGAATAGATGGTGCTTACATACTAGAATTAGTCTAACTAAAATAAACTTTCTGAATGCTTAATCATCTATTCATGTGTCTTGCAACTTGTGTTTCTTGTATGTGATTGCATGATTAGTATAGGTTAAACTCGGTATGTTTCACTTAGGGTTTAAATACCTTAATGAAAGTAATAAAGATTAATTCATTCGTTCATGGTTTCTCGATCTTTGATTGTTATCATTCATGCTTAGTAAAGAACTTAGGGAATATAAACTAATTTGCATGTAACCGGGTGTGTGTCAAAGCATGCTTTTGACTATCTCCATTCATGTATATATATCTCTCTCAAATTTTAATCGATTTCTCTTTTACAATCTGTTTTCAAAACCTAAAAACCGTCCCTTTATTTATGTTTTCTTTGTTTATTTGTGTTGTGTTGCGTGCTAGCTAGTAGCCCTTCTAGTTTTTGGCAACAAACGATCCATACTTACTCTATATTATAATTGACATTTTTTTACAAGGTTTAAATTGTGTGTTTTCTAGAATCTCTGTATCTATATGTAATTAGGATTTTATTTAATTAGGATATCCTGCAATTATGGAAAGATTGTTTCCTATTAAAGTTAGACTACTCTTTTGTACTTGTATATATAGACCCATTGTGGGATGAATAGAATCATCAAATTAACCCTGATTTGAAATATTCTTTTCTACTTGGTATCAAAGAAGGTTCAATCCTGTGAACTTGCGCTGCATCATTTGAACCCTGAATCCCGAAGAACATCACAAACCGCTGCCTACCACCACCGTTGAAATCAAATCATCCTGAATTTCAAAACACCATCACCCCACCTTTTTTCGGAAAAAGAAAAAAAAAACTTTTTTTTTTCAAAACATTCATATCCATCTTGAAACCCTTGAAAATCCAATCCTGCGAAAATCATGAATTCCTCAATGATGCAATCAAAGAAACAGGCTATGGGGCATTCGATGACTACCGAATTTTCTGTTATGGCGCAACGCAAACAGGGTCCTCCTCCAGGATTCTCAAGACCTTATCCACGCCATCCTCTGGGTAAACCAAATCCATATGCAAACAAAAGGTGCATTATCTCTGGAGAATTAGGTCATAGCAAGGAGCGGTGCTATGAAGTGATTGGTTACCCTGATTGGTGGGACTTCACCAAGAAACCGCAAAAGAATCTGGGCAAGGCCACTGTTGCTACTACAGAGGAAGTTTACCTAGACAATGCCTCCGCTAATGTAGTGCAGTCAGGTATGAACGGTAAGGTTATCTTTAATAGTACATGGATAATTGATACAGGTGCATCTGACCATATGACCAATAACCCCAGCCTTGTGAAAAACCTTAGACGTTCCCCTCAAGATGTTGTCTCTACTGCTGATGGTACTCCAACTCCGGTCACCGGAGAATGTTCTATTTCTTTATCTGATACTTAACCCTTGAATCAGTCTTAGTTGTTCCATCACTAGCTTATAATCTCCTGTCTGTTGGTCAAATTATTTTAGCTCTTGCATGTATTGTGACCTTTTATCTGTCTTTCTGTGTGTTTTAGGACATTCTGACTCGATGGATTCTTGATTATGGTGTTAGAGGGGGAATTATACTATCTAGATCTGACAGAGACTGGAAAGAAACATAAGCATTTTTTGGGACAAGTTAATCATATCAACGGGGTAGAGAATGCGAAGGAAGCTGTATGGTTATGGCATCGCCGTTTAGGTCATCTATTCTTTAGTTATCTTAAGAAGCTGCAACCTCATTTGTTTTCAGTTGTTAGTGATTTGGATTTCTACTGTGACATTTGTGAACTGGCCAAGAGTCACCGTATTTCATCTTCACCAAGTCTTAATAAAAGTCATGTTCCTTTTATGAAGATTCACTCTGATATTTGGGGTCCTGCGAAAATTCCTTCTCTTTCTGGAGCACGGTATTTTGTAACGTTTATTGATGATTGCACTCGTATGACATGGGTGTCATTACTGAAGAATAAGAGTGATGTATTTGGAATGTTTACCGAATTTCACAAAATTGTGGCAACTTAGTATCAACAATCCATCAGAGTGTTTCAGTCTGACAATGATTGAGAGTTTGTGAATGGCAATATGATTGAGTTTTGCTGGTCACATGGAATTCGTCATCAAACCTCCAATTCTTATACTCCTCAACAGAATGGTTTAGCAGAACGAAAGAACAGGCAGTTGATGGAAGTTGTTCGTGCTTCCTTGTTTGGCATGAATGTACTGAAGGAATGGATGAATTTTAAAACTTTTTAATTAGTGCGGAATTAGTTTAACAATTAAACTACTAACTAAACATAAAATCCATTCCTTTAACCCATTGGCTTATTATGATATGTATATAAACATAGCATGTATAGTAATGAAGAACAAAGAGGTAGTTTATGTTCTACTCACCCTTGGAGCGTGATTTTAATCCGATCCAAGTGAACCACCAAAGTTCCTCTCCTTGATCTCTCCTTGTGTGTGTTTCCTCCACCTTGAAGCACCTTGAATTAAGAACTCCTTCTTGTACTCTTTCTTGTGCTTGTGATCTTCTCCTTGATGTAACAAGTAAAGCCACAAAAATATATGGCCTCTAAGGATCTTCACCAAGTGAATCAAGAGATGAAGAAAGATGAAAGAAAAGAAGAAATTATGCAAGTGTTCTTCTTTCCTTTTAATTTTGTAATGGACCAAGGGAGAACTCTCTCTCTCTCTCTCTAATCTGAAAATAATAGTGTGGAGACACACTTATCATTTTTGTCCATGCTTTCACTTTATATAATAGGAAATAAATTCAATTACTAAAAGAAAAATATTGACTTTCATAAAGCCAATATATTGGCTGGTCCATACATTTTATTGGGCACTAAAAATGTGTCTTGGGCTTTCATTTAAATCTCATTTAGTGAAGCCCAAGTCCACACCAAAAACCCGACAATCGTTTAGGCCCAATAGGTTCGGTTTTACCCGAAACTCCTAATTATATTCAAATAATAAATCTAATTAATTATTTGGTCATAACCAATTCTTGTTTAATCTTCTTCATATACAATCTCAAGGATCCACTTATATGGTGTGCGATCTCTTAGGTTCTAATTAACAAGGCAGTGAAGTTTATAGAAACCATTCTATTTTGTTTACGAATCAAAAACTCCATTTTTGATTCTCCCTTGTTATTAGGATTATAAATGTTTATTAATCCTCGGGGACTTCACAAGTCATGAGTGACGTCTTGCAACATATCATGACTACCCTAGTTAATATAGAATGACAAAGAACCTATTCAATTGGAATTACAATACAATACGGTCCTTCTCTAACACTATGTTCTAAATCACATCATCAGGGTATGGAATTAACATGTCAATCCCCTAATGTGATTTTCATTCTTATGTGATTCTTAGAATGTGATTAGAAACTCCTTTTTAATCTCTTCAATGCTTTGGCCAAAGACTCATTGAATCACATCTTTGAATATACACCTTATTTACTTAAGGATAGAGATTCCTTATTGTACACTCACATGTCTCCATGACCGAATTGATTATACCAATAAATGCATCTATTATATCCATTACAGGACATAATATTATTGCATCATCAAGCAATAATCCATTCACTCATAAGACAACTATGGTGTCTCAGGTCAAAGGACTAATTTGTATTATTGCAATTTAGAGTTTAAGTTTGACATGTAAGTAAGACTCCATACAAGAACTCTATTGATCGCGTTCAGTGTACTCTTTATGTTAAGATCACCCACATACTTGTATTAGTGTCTCTACACAAATGACAAGAGACATATCATCCTCCATATTGAGCATATATAGTATGTGCTAGTCTTTCCGGATTATCAATGTCCAGGTGATAATCCTATGACTAGGAACCTTTTAGGATAAGAGTGTGACAGAGTAAAGGTCTCACACATCTAATTCTTTAGATTACTTTCTCTTTAACTCATATTCCTTGGACCTTGTTCAATCAAATATTAAATATAAACAATGAACAATAAACTTGCCCTTTTTTTGATTAATAATAATTACAATAATAATTACATCAAAATGATTGTTTTAGGACACAATTCCTTCATGTACCTCGGTCCTATTAGGGAGAAGCAGTGAAATCAGCAGCATATCTTATCAACCGTACTCCTTCACGGGTGATTGAGTTTCGAAATCCTCATCATAAGCTTCATACACTTTTGACCATCCCTTCTATGCCTAATTTGGAGCCCCGGGTGTTTGGGTGCATAGCTTATGTTCATATTCCCAAGCCTCAACGCAGCAAGCTTGATCCTCATGCCCGTAAGTGTATATTTGTTGGTTATGCTGACTTCTAGAAGGGTTATCGATGTTATGTTCCTCTTACTGGCACTATACATATCTCTCTTGATGTTGCTTTTCGTGAATCCGAGCATTATTACTCAGGGGGAGCTTCTCAGTCTTCCCTTTAGGGGGAGAGAGGTTGTGAAGGGAATCCTCATTCTATTATTGATTTTGATGTCTTTGAAGACTTGGAAAATTTGGGGGAACGATTTGAAGGTAGAAATTCAGAAACAGAAAATGCAGTTGCCGAACAGAGTGTTGTAAATTCTGAAACAGAAAATGTGATTGCCGAATGGAGTGTTGTGAATTCAGACGCAGAGAATGCAACTACCGAACAGAGTGTTGTGAATTCCGAAACAGAGAATGCGACTGCCGAACAGAGTGTTGTGAATTCCTAAACAGAGAATGCAACTGCCAAAACTGCTGAACAGAGCGTTGTGAATTCCGAGATAGAGACGACTTTTCTGGATAGTTTGAAACAGAATCAAGACGAATCCGAAGCTCACACACAAGATATTCCCCCTTCTGCATCACCAACTGAAGATCCAGGTCAGAATGATCCATCTCAGGTACCCCTAAACTTTAATGAGTCTTCTGGGTTAGAAAGTGTCGAACCTAGGAAATCACAAAGGGTTACCAAGGGAATTCCTAAGAAACAATATGAACCATATATCAAAGCCAAAGCTAAATACCATATAGCTAATTTCATGTCTAACCATAGGATTTCTGGGTCACATGCACTTGTTGTTGATCAATTATCTACTATATCTATTCCTAGTAACGTGCATGATGCATTGACGGATCCAAAATGGACAAAGGCGATGAATGAAGAATTGGAAGCTCTTCAGAAAAATACAACATGGGAGCTAGTACCTATGCCGGTTGGAAAGAAGACTGTAGGATGTCGTTGGGTATTTACTGTGAAGCTTAATGCAGATGGAACTGTTAATAGATACAAGGCGAGGTTGGCTGCCAAAGGATACACACAACGCTATGGGATTGATTATGAGGAGACTTTTGCACCTGTAGCATAGATTAATACTGTCCGGATTCTAATCTCATTTATAACAAACAAAGATTGGTCCTTGCACAAGTTTAATGTGAAGAATGCATTTCTTATTGGGAATTTGGAGGAAGAAGTGTACATAGATGTGCCCCCAGGTGTTAAGAATTACCCAATGACTTTGGCAAGGTGTGTAAATTGAAGAAGTCTTTGTATGGCCTGAAGCAGTCTCCAAGAGCTTAGTTTGGAAGATTTTCAAAGTCCATGAAAGCCTTTGGATACAGACAGAGCAATTCTGACCATACCTTGTTTATCAAACGCAAGAATGGTAAGATTACAGCTTTTATTGTGTATGTTGATGACATGATTGTTACAAGGGATGATCTGAAAGAGATGAATGAATTGCAAAAGTATCTGTCAAAAGAGTTTGAAATGAAGGATCTGGGACAACTGAAGTATTTTCTGGGTATTGAAGTTGCAAGGTCTAAGAAGGGGATTTTGCTTTCACAAAGGAAGTATGTCCTTGATTTACTTGCTAAACGGGGATGTTGGACTGCAGACAAATGGAGACACCTATTGAGTTGAATCACAGACTTGCTATTTATCCTGATCAAGTTCCAACTAATGAAGAGATGTATCAACGTCTTGTAGGAAGGTTGATTTATCTTTCACATACTAGACCTGATATTGCTTATGTTGTGAGTGTTGTTAGTCAATTTATGCATTGTCCTAGTGAAGAGCATATGGATGCAGTCTTTCGTATTTTGAGGTACTTGAAGATGGCGCTAGGTAAAGGGTTACTGTTTCAGAAAAAAGATGAATTGGAAATTGTTGGGTACACAGATGCAGATTGGGCTGGTGATAAAACTGACAGATGTTCTACATCTGGATACTTCACTTTTGTTGGAGGGAACCTTATCACTTGGCGTAGCAAAAAGCAGAAAGTTGTTGCCAGATCAAGTGCAGAAGCTGAGTTCCGAGGTATGGCACACGGGGTCTGTGAAATGTTGTGGATTCGTAATGTCTTGAAAGACCTGGGTTACAAGCTTAAAAAGTCTATGGATTTGCATTGTGATAATACAGCTGCCATTGAGATTGCACATAATCCAGTTCAGCATGATAGAACAAAGCATGTGGAGGTTGACCGTCATTTTATTAAAGAAAATCTTGACAGAAAGGTTATTCGCTTTCCATTTGTAAACTCAGATGAGCAATTAGCTGATGTTCTTATTAAAGGAGTGTCCAGGAAGGTATTTGACAGCTTGGTTGATAAGTTGGGCATGATAGACAAATATACACCAACTTGAGGGGGAGTATAGAATCGCTGTAAATCTATATGTAATTAGGATTTTATTTAATTAGGATATCCTGTAATTATAGAAAGATTGTTTCCTATTAGAGTTAGACTACTCCTTTGTACTTGTATATATACACCCATTGTGGGATGAATAAAATCATCGAATTAACCCTGATTTGAAATATTCTTTTGTACTTGTTTTCTAAGAGTACCAATTTTTAGCTTCACAACTAGTTTAAATTGTGCTAGCAAGAAAGCGATGGTTTTTGCTATTATTCGACTATCAATGGCTATAATATTTTGAAAATTTTCGAGGAATCTTATTGCTGCACATACTTGAGGTTCATGTTTGGTTGTTAACTACGGCTTCCTGGAAGACCGTAGGTGCTAGTATTGTTGGTGTTTTTGCATACTGTTGTATGTCCCTTCTTTAATGATATAGATAGACTTGCTTTTTTTTTTTTTTTTTGTTCATTGGGTTCAAAGCACAAGGACAATATTATCTTTTCTAGTCTCATAGTTGATCTGTTAGATGAATCATTTGGCAAGGTAGTGATCTCTCAAGTTGCGAGACAATTCTCCCCCATTATTATACGATATAGGGAATATCTTGCCTTGTGAGTTTTTAAATATTCAAGTGGATTCTTTTGACGTATGGGTGATGAAACAATACAATGCGGTTGAGTCATTAGCTAAACAACTAAATTTGTACCTCCAAGGATCTCGAATCGTGCCATTTTGTTTAAGAAAGAGTGGTGAAGTAGTCGTCAGAATGAATGATGCCATGTTAAAATCTGTCAATCTAAGACGCAAACAATTTACAGATTTTGGAATTGAAGGATTTATGTACAACTTTGTAAATCCACACCCCCCCCCCCCCCCCCCCCCCCCCCCCCCCCCCCCCCCCCAATGTTTTTTATCACTGAGTTAGGGAGTGTGGTACATATTACATTGAATTTAATTTTTAGCACTAATGTTACAACTTTTGGTCATATTTATAAGAATAGACTTGTTACGCTTAAATCACCGTCATATTTGATATGATTTGTGATTTTTTTAGAAGAAACATTTCTTTGGATAAGTAGGCTTAAATCAATAACAAGTTTTGGTTCTTTTTGAAATTAGGTTTCTATTGATTTTTTTTCTTTGTTTCTTCCAATGTCTGTTTCTTGTTATTCAGTGCTTGCTTTAATCTTTCTTAGGCGACTCCTGTTTTGTTTTTTTTTCATGTTCTTTCTTTCATGATATGAATATTGGGCATGAATTTTTAGATGGTGATAGGCATGATAAAAAAAAGTAATTGGTACTTTCATGATCAAATAACATTATCTTGTAGATGGTGATAGGCATGATTGGTACATTATCATGAATATTTACTTGAAATAACCTGATATTACACTCTTACTAGGTACTTTTGCATGCAAGATCCATACTAGTGCAGTTGACGTGGAGGTGCATGTCGTGGTAGAAGCAATTAAGTTAACAAAAGTTGATTTTACTTATGGCTTGAGACAGATTCAATGATGGTAGCTGGCTATTTTAACAACCCAAAACTAGTTTACTAATATCTTCAAATCAAATGGGCAAATTGTCTTCCTTTAGGGAGTCTAATGCATATTCATATTACCCATGTATTCAAAGAGTGTAATACTCTTGCTGATACTAATTATGGAGCACTTCATGCTGGAGAGGCTTGGTGGGTTTCTCTTGTGCCAATCCTTGTACAAAGTTTTGGCTATGACTTTTTGAAAAGAGCTTCATATTGATTTTGTTAATTTTTTTTTCGATCGGGCTCCTAAGTTGAGGTTCCAACTTGAATATTCCCCTTACTATATTGATAGGTTAGTGCTTGTCATTTAGAGCAGTTTTGGCCTAGTTCCCCGCTTTCTTCCCATCGTACTATAGGGTTTTAACATCCCTTTCAGACTGTTGCATGGGAGCTAACATCATCTAATCCTCGTTAGTTTTTTTTTTTAAAAAAAAGAAGTACTTTGATTTTTCTTTATCTTTAATAAAATTCTAACAAGAGACGGACGGTGGGCTTTCAGATGTAGTGGTCTTCTTCGAGACTGTCTGGAGGTTTTAACATCCCTTTCAAACTGTTGCATTGGAGCTAACATCATCTGATCCTCGTTAGTTTCAAAAAAAAAAAAAAAAAGGAAGTCTTAGGAGGCCTTATAGAAGGCACAACAGAAAACCAAACTCGATATTCCATGCACTCATTTGTCTAACTCTACTATATATTTTGATTCCATGCACAAAATTTAATCACAAACTTCTTTTGTCTTGTTATGAATGGATTTACTGGCTCAATTACACTGTCGATGTATAGAAAAATTTTCCTAACAACAATTTAGTTTTAATTTTTTTTTTCTTTCTTCGAATGAGAATTTCCACCCGTTCCGAAAGTTGAGCAAATGGATTTGAATTGGCCTACAAAAATGATTAGATTTCGTGAAACCTAATTTCCACACTTCTTAAAATGGAGCCATGTTGTATCTATATTAAATGCAATTACCTATTTATAATGAGACTTGAGGAAAGCAAAATCCATGGATATAGTATATGCACAAGGAAAATACAGGTTTCCATGGTTAGTATAAAATTTATACTGTACCTGTTCATATGGGTATTGTATGTGTACGTGTTGTTCCTTTTTCACATGCAATCCATATATCGGATATTGTGGAATTACCTAATATGATGTTTCAGTGTATGAAGCATACAATATTTGAGATGAAGCAAAAAGAGAATCATTTTGTGGTTGGAGCATTCAACTTTGTAGCAGATAAAAGCAAAAAGGTTTTTTGTTGTATTCAACTTGATTGCAAAAAAAAAATCAAAATTTGATATTTTCTCTATGAAAGTATGAAGTAAAAAATTCATTCTATGTGACATAAAAATTTCACAGAAATTTTTGAGAAATTTCGGTGTGAATTTTTAAATATATATTGTGTGTGTAGATATTTCAGAAATTAAGAATTTCATAGAAATGTATGGAAAATTTGTGGAAAATTTTGGGAAATTTCTGACGGAAATGATATAGCATATGAATTTCATTTCGATACTTTAAAATTATGAAAATTTCGACAATTTCGGAGAAATTTGAATGTAAATGATATTATCGAGTGAGATGTTACTAGGGAGCCTAAGGTGGTAACATGCTCACCAGAACCAAGGGTGCAACAAATTTAAAAAGGTGAGATGACCCCAGTTGAAAGAAGGGAATGAAACCCCAATAAGTGCTTTGGTTAATTCAGTCATAATCCTCATTACACGTCTAATGAAGTCTTACACGTTACCCGAGGACAAGCCAGTACATGATGCCTATGAAGACTCGAAAGGCAAAAGTAAGATAGTGGGTAAATATTTATTTGTCATTTCTAGATAAAAGCTGCATTTTTAAGATGCCCCAATAAAGAGAAGAAAATTCCAAGCAAAGATCAAGAAGGAGGAGGAGGAACAGTAAGACCTAGAACTCGGGTCTCATAACCGACTTTGTTTCCTTGTTTATTTGGTCTAAGGTAATGGACTCATGGTTTTCAAATATGATTGATTTGGTAAAAAAATGTTGTTGTCTTTCTGTTTCCTTAATAGGGTTATGTTTGATTGAATAGTAAAAGTCTCTGCATTTCTTTCAGTCCTCTACTTTTTTGGTATGTGTATCTCTTTTCAGTTCTCACCACCATTCTTTCTCAGTAGTAAGCATTGGCATGCATGTGACTTTATTGTTGTTTCAAGCTTGTGTTACTCAATGGTCGATCGTTTGAGAAATTCTTGTTTGACTATACATGATCAGATACACTACAGCTCAGTGTGTGTGTGTGTGTGTGTGTTCTGTGCATGCAGTTGCTTTCTTAAAAGGGTCAAACTTTTAAAGTTAATCACAGAGGAAGATGGCATCCTCTAGAGATGATGCATTGGCCACCATGGCTGTCAATAGAGTGAATCAACTAATGGAGGAAATAGGCACTGCAACCACCGACTTTCGGGTACTCATCCCTCATTCGAATTCTCAGCACTTTGTCTTAGGTCCAGCGCTCAAATCTGACAATAGCTTCCCTGACATTTATAGTGAATTTCCCAAAAGAAAAACTGAAGGTTTTCTTGTACATGATCAAAATGCCAAGTTCTATGAATGGTTTCATCAAAAGCATCGGTTTTGGCCTGGCAATGATCCTGATTGGGTCTCTTGGTTTAAAAGAGTTGAAGCTCAAAAGAGTTATGTTTGGCATCAAGCTGGGATCTTTGACATTCTCCAGTTCTCTAAGTTTACCATTCCTCTTAATCGTTCTTTAGTACTAGCTGCACTCTGCTTTTGGTCAATTTCCACAAATTCTTTTCATTTTGGTCATCGTCCCCTTACTATTACTCTCTTGGATCTTAGTGCTCTAGTAGGACTTAGACCATGTGGTGCCCAATTTGATGCTGTCGTCGCTGATTCCATCTCCGTCCCGGAGGATAATTATGGCATTGAAGTTAATCATTTGTCCAGTTTTTCTTCATTTATTAGGGAACATAACAATATTGAAGGAGCTGTGACAGATGAAGAGCATGTAGCATTTCTTCTCTATTGGCTTTGCCGTTACCTTCTTTGTTCTCCATCATTCAAGATCATCAAAACCAATTTGCCTTTGGCTGTGGCTTTGTCTAGGGGTGAGTCGTACGCCTTAGGACCCCTGGTTCTTGCCTACTTGTATAGAGGCATCAAGGACTTGCTGCATTCTCAGCTAAATACTACAGGTGGACCAATATGGATTCTTCAACTTTGGCTTCATGCATACTTTCCCAAAATGCGTCCAGATTGTTTTGCAATTCCCAACTGCTCCTGTCATGGACTAAAGTATGTTTCTTTCAAACAGCCTAAACTTTTGTTTCATGATTGTTTATTGTATATGAGCTACTTAGACAGAGGAGAGAATTTCAACTTCAATCCATATTCAAAGTTAGATGCTTTACCTCCATGGTTAATATTTCCTTGGACTGGAATGACGGAAACTGAATTTTCTACACTCAAGGACATGTGGGCTAGCTTTCTTGTTAGTCGTGATCTTCCTGTAGGTTAGCTCTTCCAAAATTTGAAAACAAAACGTTTGGTTTTGAAGCATATTGCCCAAATCTTTGTGCACGCCAGTTCGGGCTGATTCAAGCCATTCCTACTCCCCCTTTCTTCTCTCTTAATACCTATTTCCCGGAAAAGATAATTGTTCGCAGTTTTGAAGAACAACTCCAGGTGCATAAAGTTACTACAGCTCATTTGTTCACAAAACATGAACTTTCTTCATATTCACCACTACCTAGTACCACCTCATCCTTCAAAGCTCGGTGGACCAAATACTATAAGCACACCTTTCCTCAAGATTTGAACTATCTTGGAAAGCTTGATGACTTGACCCGAAAAAGAACGCCTCGCCAAGAGCCATCAGAGAAAGTAAGAAAGAATGCTTTGAGGAAGCGCAAAGGTATTTCGGCCCCCATCTACTTTGTGTATTCATTTGACAGAATTTATCAGATGAAGTATGATATTGATGCTGTAGCTATAACAAGGTTATATTCATAAGCCATTTTACTGATGCATCATAAACATACAACACTTGATCCCCTTCTTCCTTTAGTTCAACTGAGTTGGTCAACCTCATTATGGTTAAGCCTTCAAGGGTAGTTATTGAGGTAGGATTCCAGTGGCTGATTAGGAGTACAAAGCCATTAAATATTGCCTCAAATTTACTTTCTTGGCTTCGGTAATAACATAAAACTTGTTTGAAAAATTTAGAACTTTATCTGCTTGTCCTTGTTCATGCAGGGGTAATCACCATTCAAGACCCCAGTTCTCACCAACAGCAAGTACCAGAGCCTGGTACATCAAGAAAAAGGATTAGGTATGTAACTGAGCAAGGAATCTGTTCAAGTGTGACGGACAAAAAAGGAATGCTGCCTATGATTCAATGCCTACGTGGAACAGGCAGAGTTCATAGCAAGACAAGAATGACTATTAAAGCATGCCATATTTTGAGAAGTATAAGAAAGGGAAATTATTTATGTCACACCAAGTTCGAGGAAGCTGCTACCAAGACAAAGAGGTCAACAGTGTGTAAGAACAAACAAGCTAATTGCTCATCTAAAAATCAATTCCAGAGTCGGCAAGGGAAAAGTTCTGGCAACACACCGAAAGGAGAAGTTCGTTGTTATTTGATCAATCTGACACATTCCCATTCTCAGTCTCTCTCTGAGGCCACCAAAGCCACCTTCCAAAAGAAAACATGTCCTCAGTCAAAGCATCAAGACTCTGATGCTGTATGTGGACTCGTTGTTGAATCAACTGGAGATAACATTAATTTTCAGGTTAATGATCCTCCACTAACAGAGACTATGGATGCTTCAAATGAGAAGCTACCTGGTCAAATTTCATCTCCGCCAACAGAAGCAGCTGAGCCTCAGACTCCTCAAGAGCCAAGCATTCAATTCCCATTCCATGCACCTTCTTCTCATCCCAACCCTTCCGGTTCTCATACCATACGTGACCCTGAGGTAATTCTTATAAAACACGAGTATTTTTTTTTTTTCATCCTTTTATAGCTATGTTGTTTATTTACGCAAACACAGAAAATAAAAACTGTGATGAACTTTTCCACACACTTGATATGTAATATTGGCTTCTTCAACCTCAGGTGTCAAAGCCTACAAATTCTTTACGAGCTTTGGAGTTTCTGGAATGTTATCTACACATGCATTCAGATATTGATATCAAAACTGAAGAAACTCCCATTCCTGAATCTGAAGAAATTTCTCAAGCCAAGGTCAAGATCCAAAGTATTTCAACACTTCCTCTGGATAAAGTCATGGAAACTGAATGTTTGCAAAGCTTCAAATCATCACTGGAAACTTTGCTCAGATCTAATGACCAAACTGCAGTGCAGTTGGCAAACATTGAAGATGTCCTAAGAAAGCTTGCTTTTCTGGAGTCCAAGTACCCCTCAGCCAGTGGAATCACAGCTGAAGTTAACAAAGCATTTGTTCAGAAAGTACAGCTGGAACAGGAAGTGGAAGTCTACACTGGCCAAATTTCTGAAGCTAAAAAAGAAGAGGCAAAGTTTTTCGAGTGTGTAAGTATACAGAAGTCGAGAGTTGAGGAACTTGAGACAAAATTGGCTGAAGAGAAAGCTACTTTGATTGCATTGGAGAAGTACCATGCCACCTACAAAAGCAAAATGGATGAATTGAATTACAAGTGTGAGCGATTGCAGCAGATGCTCTGTCATCATAGTATTAATGAGAGAACTTGGGTGAACAAAGCTTTGCAAGCAAGAGGTGATTTTAAATCGATGGAAGCAACTTGGGTTCAGATCCAGCACCTTGTTTCCTCAATTGGTGGCAGCAAGCGGATTTAGGGATTGCAAATCATGAAATGTACTGTGAATTTTGCTTGCATAGGTTTGTAAGAAAATGTAGCCATGTAAGAAATTGTCTGGCATTCCTTCCTCAGCTTTAGGCATCAGTGAACTCTATGCACTGTTGCCATCCATTTCAAGTTTTTCAACTGTAGTTTTCCTTTTGGAATGAATGTAAAAACCACATTTTGAGTCTTGTGAAGAGTCCTACTTGTGATCTGTAAGAGCTTGTAAGAAATTTTCCTTCTTTCTTTGAAGCTAGGAATAATTGTCTAATTGGGATCTTAGTGGATTTGTAAACCATTAATGCAACAGATCACAGTAGGGGGAGTCCTGAATAGAGAGATTGGGAAGAGCTATCGTACTAGTTTCCTCTTCTCGATGATGGGGAAGATAATCAAGATATATGTGGCAGTAACTTGTGAATTTTAACTACAAAAGCTTAGTTTGAAATAGTACAAAGCTTCTCCCCCAAGTCCCTTGTCTGTGTTTATTTGACCAGGTATAGGAAATAGTCAGATATACTCCTAGCGCAATGTATTATCTATGAGAAATAAGTTTTGTGACAGTTCGTAGAACTTTAACTTCAACTTGAAGGGACCATCAGGTAGGTGAGAAGTTTACAGCCAAAATCGACCAAAGCTAGCATGCATGTTCTAAATTGAATAAATTCATGAAGAAGAAATAAGAGATTACAATTGACCAGAAATGAAAAAACCAAAGTGATTGAGCATAAAGGTCTTTCCAAATCTAAATAAAGTCACATCATGACTGTTGACTGAGCTTTCTAGCACCAATGGAGGAAATAAGTAGAAATATCAAAACTATGTTGTCCACATATTTAAACTCCAGTTTGTGGAACTTTAACTTGAAGCAACCATCATGCTTTCCTCAACCAAGTTTGCTGGGCATTATTCATGCCAAAATTTGAGTTCATTCATTTTCACCGTGGGTGGCATGTGTGTAAAGACCCGAAATTTCAGTTAAATATTTCGTAATTCAATACTTCTCAAATTATATGAATTATGAGTTGTGAGTGTGATTCGAATGTCGTTATTTGAGAAATTTGGTTTCGAATGATTTTAGTATCGAAATTTAACGTTATTTAGGGTTATTAAAATTGTCATATTTTTACATAAGGAATTTGAGGAAACTTCTTTCATGAAAGTCGTAGAGTTCGTCGATACGAGTTCGTGCATATGCGGAACACAAGAATCGGAGTTTGTAGGAAGAAGTTATGACATTTAGAAGTTTTTGATTTTGTATATATATAGGTTAACTTTTCTTGGAAAAATCAGAAAAAATCAGAAAACCTAGTTTTTCTCTCTCTCTCTCTCGCGCGGCACCGAACCAAAGGCAAAAACAGAGCCAAACTTCTCCGGTTGAGTTCTTGCTCCTCCGGCCACCGTTTGACGTCAAACCACCTCCCACGGCTTCGCCTTGACCTTTTGCAGCTGCCAGAGGCAGCCTTGCCCCGTGGCACGGCTTGTAGCAGCGGCGGAAAGCTGGTTTTCCATTTTCGGCAATTTTGAGTGCGAAGCGAATATCTCGAGTTCTAGACCACCAAATTACGAGTTCTTTATCTCGTTGAACTCGTATGGAGGAGTAGAACATGCAGTAAAAAGGACAGCACCAGAAGTGGAGGTTTTCATGCTCGTCGGAGAGCATATCGGTTTCTGCAGTTTTTCCGGCCAAACCGGACTGTTTTTGGTAAGTTTCGGCCACTTCCACTCATTTTCTCACTTCGTGTTAGTTATGAAAGTTGCTCAAAATGATGAAACGAAGGGGATGAGCTTGGCCCCGACACAATTGGTGGTGGTCGGGGGTGGCTCTGCCCTAAACTCCGGCGGCCCTTTCCGGTCACCTCCGGGGGTGTCATGAGTAGTTTCTGCTCATTTTTAGATTCTACATGTCGATACGATCATTTTGATATATAGCATGCGAATTTTGGATATCGTATGAATTAGTTATGAATTTTACGATTTCGATTGATTTCGATCGCTCAATTTGTGATTTATGAAGTTTGGACCGTCCGATAGAATTCTAGTTTTGATATAATGATCGTAGGACTGTCCCGGTGACCTTGTGTGGTCACGGGTGAAGATCCGACCGTGGGATCTTCATATAAGTGTGTTTTTGGAAATTATACGCTAAGTTAATTATCGTTTTGATTAGGTATTTGACGGATTTGTTAGCGGACGATTGTGAATCGTATTTTGGGCTGTAAGAAGACGCAGCGGGAGTTTAGAGGTGAGTAAATCTCACTTGGTTCATTTACGAACCGAATTTCCTTAATTGCTCAATTTATTGTTAAGTGTGAGAAAATGGTTTTTAAGAAATGTGTTTTAAAGTATATTAAAAATGAATTTCTTGATTTTGTATCATGTGAACTATAGTTGGTATTAGTGATCATTCCTGTGTGGATGGTTACGTATATATATATTTACGTGATTATATATTGAATGGTGTGACCTTGAGGTGTGGAATCGTGTTAATATGTTGTTGATAATGTTGATAATATGATTTTAATTATGTTGTTAATATTTGATAAATGTTGGTGATAAACATGTTGATTTTGTGAGTTGAATAGAAGGTAGAGAAACGTAGGATTCCGAGGATCGAATGGTCCAAGGATCTTTGGTTAATGATAACCGGAGTGTATGTGTTCTGAGGACAGGGAGGTCCAAAGTTCGACCGTTAAATAATAACGGGGATATATTGTTCTGAGGACATGAAATGGTCCAAAGTTCGCGGGTTACTGAGTAACCTGGAGGTGCCGTTACTTGACCCTGGGCCAAGGTGTCAGAGGTAACGAGGCAGTTAGAGCTCTAACGTGGGTGCCAAAGTGGCGATAGTTGTGATTAGGTGCCAAAGTGGCGAGAGTTGTGATTTGGTGATTGTGGAAATGTGTTCCATGTTGTTTCATGTGTGTTGGATTGATGTTGCTTGTGGTTGTTGAGATTGTTGGATGTTTACTTGAGATAAATGAGTTGTGGTCTAATAACTCAACCGTTCATTCTTATTTACTCACACGAGCTTTCAGAAAGCTTACCGGGTTTTGTGTTGTTGCAATCCCGGTACACTATTCAAATGGTGTAGCGGATAATCCTGCAGGTCAGGATAATCAGAGTGGTGAGCGAGCTGTGTAGGACAGCAGGGTTGAGACCAGCACTTGGTCTATTTTGGTGTGTTTTTGTAGACTCTTGTGAGCAGAACATTTTATTTATGTTAGTATTTTAATAATTGACTCGAGAGATAGTTTGCTACGAGGTTTTTGTTATGGTTTTATGAGATATTGGTTTTGAGAAAAAAAATTAGGACGTGATTTGTTTAGTTGTATTCATGTTTCGGATTTGAATTTATTATTCGAAATTCGGGGCGTGACAATGTAACTCATCAAATTCTTCAGAATATCTCTCTTCCACCAGTATTTTCCCAGATGTGACTTATGTTCAGACTTCGGAGAGGCAGATGAGAGACTTTGGCTCATTCCTTTTGAGCTTCAGCAAAGTTTAGAGTAGAGACCTCTAGTTCTTCAAGAACCATTTTGTGGTTGAACGCTGTGATAACTTCGGCTGCGATTCCAGTCCCGGAGTGCTACTTGGGCTATGACAAAAGCTAGCAAGCCTCTGTTATCAATGTACTATAGTGATGTTTAACCGAGTCTTCAACGGTTTCCAATTCATGTATAATTTTGTGATCACCGTGTATTGGAGTTTGCTATCAACTTTTATGATATGGAAATATGATCACAAGAACCATCTTTGGACTCTTTCATAATAAAGACCTTGTAGCAATACATCACAATCACTTGTGGAGAATATTACAGAAAAGAATAATTTTATTTCATTTCCATTTAGATTTTTATTCAATGGGTAGATAAAGACACTGCTGCCCCACCCAATTGACGATTACACACAGCTTAAGTGCCACTACTAACAAACCACCTAAAAAAATTGAAAAAAATAATGGTGATTGTAAAATACATTTATGTACTTAATTGTGTATTTAACTCTAAGAGTATCTTGTTTCTTCTCTACCCGAGACCCAGAACCACAAAAAGGGCAAAGAGAGAAAGAAAAAGAGAAATAGAAAGGGAGATACTAAGGTAGAAGAAAAACCCATTTAAAAAAAATAATAAAAATAAAAAACCAAGTTCACCACCAAGCTCCAATATTCATGTAAGCTGCCTTTCCTTTCAGCCTTTTTCCATCCATTGATTAATCTCAAGGACTCCCTGTCTGCACAAATGAAGAGCAACATTTTCATCAATTCGCAAGTTTAACTTCCATTAGTCAATATATTGAGGTAACATGTAAGGTGTACAGTTCATATATGTTGAAGCCAATGCAAAATCATCCTTAAAGAGTTATTAGAGATCATATGACGTGGTTTGGTACTACAGGAGAGATCATAACCTTGGCCAGTTCTTCTCGTAATGCCCATCTACGAAAACACAGACGCAGCATACTTCATTGGCAAGTGGTGAACCGAGAATTCTGTCCAACAGCACTTAGCATCCGACATGCTACTTCCATCAATTTTCCTGCCATTTACACAAACTTAACTTGATAAGCCTAAGGAGATAATCTAAGATGAACAAATAAATTCAGCATGAACCAGTTGAAACATTACACCATATCAAATTCTTTAAGATAATTTAGAGAACAGAAAAGAGAAGGCTTCGACTCTTTATATGGTCTATTTGATCATTTGTTGGGCATTATATGCAGTAGGTCATTTGCTTAGAGACTGACAAGCTATTCTTACTTCTTTCTAATGACATTGTCAAAAATTATTAATTTATTATATTGTTAACTTTTATAATGTAATTAATTGCAAACAGGAATAACAATTTTGCTGCATGGACTAAATATTATTTGGAAACAATTCTTAGGAATTGAGGCTATGGTGCTGATAAAGAAAAAAAACAGGGAAAAGAAAAAAACAAAAGCAAACTAACTAACAAAGTATTTAAGATGAAAGTCTCAAAATTATTGTTAGCGGTCTATTTGTTGGGCGATTCATGTGTACAACACTACAACATTATACACTAGCTGTCAAATGGAGAAGAGAATCAGTAGTTCTATATATACTAGAAGACAAAGCCTCTTTATCACCAACAGCTGGTTTTTGTTCTGATTTGGTATAAGGTCTCAATCATCAACACAAATTTCCTCAACTGCCCCTTCCTGCACTTCCTCATTAACCTCAGCGGAAGAGAAAAGTTTTCCCTCTTCCTGGGGGCTAAACAATAACTTTAGGATAATTTAATAAATTTTCAGTTACAAGATTACATGTGAACCCAACTGTAATTTATTGAAAGAAGAACCTATCTACTCAAAGTGAGAGTCACAAACTTAAGACAAATTATGAAAAAGCAAAGCGGTGTGTAAAAACAAAGAGGTACCATTAGGAAAATTTATTGTCATTTTCTACTCTAGAATGGCTCCAAAATAAGTTGAATTTTTTGCAACATAGAGTAATCTAGGTTAAAAGACGACAATAAGAATGGCATCTGTAAATTCATTCTCGACTCCATTACACCTATAAAGCACTAAATCAAACCCAAGAACACACAAACAACAGACTCTATCTAGTTATGGCCAAAAAAAAAAAATCTTATATATCTGGTTAGAACTAAGAAGTGCTGGAATTTGTCTTGTACGTTCATTTTGGATCCCTACCCAAATTCATCCGTAAGGGCTATAGTTGATTAAAAAAAAATAAGATGCCCTATAGGAGTGCCTTTAGGTACACCTTATTGTGCCTAATGCTACCCCCATTTCACACTCAGATTCCAACCCTCGCTGAAGAGACTACCTTTTTCCCACTTATTTTCTTTCCTTGAAAGCAATCGTTATTATCTAACACACAATGTGCATTTCACCGCCACCCCAAAAGCCAATTTCATGATTTCACTTTTAGCCACGCTTAACCCACATTTTTAAGCAATACCATAAGAGTAACTTTTACATCACAATTCCCTACCAACAAAGAACGAAACAAAAAAAAAATTAAATTAAAATTAAAAACGGAAATGAAACACATACCTCTCCTGGGCCTGGCAACAATCTTAGCGGGTTGAACCTTTTTGGTTTCGGACTTGGACTCCACCTCTTCCGCCGGGAACAAAACCCCATCAATCCCCTGCACGGAAATCCGACCATCCGTATAAATATCCGGGTCGAACAAGTATGCAGACCCGTCTCCCTGCCCGAACTTAACGGACCCATCAGCCTCTTGCGCCACAACCTTGTTGGGCAACCGCAGCGTTTCATAGCTCACCTTCCCGAACCTCCGAACTGCATTGTACATACTCTCCTCAGTCTGATACTCGGGAATCAAATGGTAGTACATGATCTGCTCCGGCGCACCCGGCTCGCTGAGCTGGTCCGTCGTCAGTTTCGCCATAGCCTCGTCGTTCGGAGCCAAAACAGTGAGCACATAACCCTCCGATACTAACCGACCCATCTCAGTAGCCAGAGAAGTTAAATTTACCAAAATGTCCGCCATCTCGTTGTAACCTCCGTAGTGCAAGAGTGTTTGGATGAAGTCTTTCACCTGGGCGTGGCCGTTGAAGTGGTGGTGGGGCCCGCCGGGTCCGGGTGCCGGAGCCGGAGCCAATGAGGGCCCGGGAGCCAACGCGTCGTAGATGGGCAGGACCGGTGAAGATCCGGGTTTGGTCGGCGGGGCGGGTTTTTTCAAGCGGTTGGTTCTTGGGTCAACTTCGGGAGCTCCCTCCGGTTTGACCGCGGTGATGGAGCGGAGGCTGCGGCGTCGGTTGAAGTCGTCTTCTACGGTGCGGGGGATAAGGAGCCTCTCGATGGCGTGGATGACTCCGTCGGGTCGGGTCACGGAGTCCGGATGAATGACCCGGGCCAGATCTACGGCCTTCTCACCGGAAGCCAGCCTGGACAAGTGTAGATGGTCCTCGGAAAGCGTTTGGTGCCGGGTGGAGGTAGTGTGGGTGGGCCATTCGTCGGATCCGACCCGGGTGGGGATAACGTGGAAGAGGAGGAGCTTCTGGAGCGATTTGAGGTTCCCGGGTTCGAGCAAGTAGCGCTTGAAGTCGGGGTCGAGGTCGCGGTCGACGGCGTCGTTTCGGGGAGCGAAGATGGTGATGTTGTGGCGGCCGACAGCCTCTTCGAGAGTCTGCAGGAGCAGTGCCTTCTCGACGAGCTCGGCCAGCTCAGAGTAATGCGAGTCGAGAAGGGCCACCAGGACGGAGTTGGAGTTGATCTGAGCGGTGGACGCCGACGAGGAGGAGGAGGGCTTGTGAGGATATTCCGGCAATGCGAAGCAGGTTCCGGCGAAGAAGAAGAGGAGGAGGAGAAAGGAGAGCGCCGATGCGCCACGGATGCGTAAATCCATGGCGGCCGTACAATGCGGTGGATTCAGAGAGAGGAAGAAGAAGGAGAAGGAGAAGGAGAAGGAAAGTAAAGCTGTGAGCGAGAGTGGGAATGGGAAAGGGAAAATGGGAAATGTAGAATTTGTTTTTGTTTATTATTTAGGTGTTAAGAGTAGAAGAGGTAAGTTTTAATAATAGTGAGGGTGTTAACTGAAGTTTGGTAAAAAAAGGGAGGTGTCGGTTACGGGAGAGAGGGAGAGAGACTGAGAGAGTGCATGTGAATAGTAACACGTGGCAAATGTGGGGATATGGTATTGGAGTGTGCAAGACAAGAGATGGAGGGTGGGAGTAAAGAAGGTTCCGACAACCTGATGGTGGGCCCCCGCGGGAGACAACTAGCCAACTGCACCAGCTGTCTCTCTCAACTCTCGAGGGCTAGTCAAGCCTTTTGCTTATTCTCAAAAACTAAACGAACAAAAAAAAAAAAAAAAAAAGGCTTTTGCCCGGCGGGCTTCGTAAACTATTTGAGGCTTTTTAACCTAATGTTTGACTCTCCTGTTGTCGGTTTCACTTTCACCATTCCTTGACCATTGCTTTTTGGGGGTGAAACGTTTTCTCTCTTTTGTTTTATCTTTTTTATTCAGGTAATGCGCATGCATGTATGTAACATGGTAAATAAAAGAAGGAACAGACTTTGAAGAGGAAGAAAGTCGGTTCTCTTACGTGTTGGTAAATATAGAAAATGATTGTGATTAGTGTTGTTAGAGTGTTGATCACAATGGTATGGTGTCTTTGATCTAGACACAACAAGTGAAATATAAATCTATGAGTGAATGATAATGAAAGAGATTGAGGTTCCTTTTATAGGCCTCAGCTATTGTACTACTTCACCGGTAGTGAATAGATGTAATTATTGATTAGTTATACATCTTCACTATAATTATTATCAATAATTATCAGCATGATCACAATAGTGTGTCTTGATACATGCACACCAATGTTATGGTACATCTCCTCACACATAGCATACTCATTGTGAAGTCATTTAATCACATGATCGTATTCCAACATCTCCCGCTTAATCATGATGATTCAAGTTTCCAATGGCTTCCAATTTTAGATATTTTTTTAGTTTTTTACCCGGTGTTACTTATTCAATTGCAATCACTCTTAACTATTATTTGGACATCCATTTGGATCCCACTCCTCTAAAGTTATTTTTGGTAAAGTTTTGTGAAATTCGTAAAATCTCAACCATTTCATTTTTCTTACCATTTTTGTTTTTCCTTAAACATTGAAACAAATTCATTCAAAAAAAAAACAAAAAAATTGGGATAACTTTGCTGTTAACTCTGTGTTTGGCTAAAGAGAAATTCTTTGTTTCTCAATTCATCGCTAAATTAACCTGTGAACTTGGATTTTCTTCTTCAGAAGCAATGACTAACAATGGTTTTATTATCAATTGTTGGGATCCGAAGAGTGTTAGGTAACCCTATTTCTCTTTTTGATGATCTAATCCAAGTTTCATGCTCTTAAATTTATGCATATGGAATATGAGAGGATGCTTTGATCCTAGATTTGTCTCGGTTGTGATCCACGTTTCATGAGGGGAAGAAAACACCCGGCTTCCTGATATGCTTTTAATTTAATGTTTTCATTTGACAATTTCTTCTGTTTTGTATCAATCTGGCCATGGGAACTATTAGTAAAGGTAATGATAAAGTGAGAAGGGGAAGATAAAGACTAATGATGAATTTGAGGTTACAAAAAAAAACAAACAAAAAGGGAGAAGAAGGAAGAAGACGAAGAAGAGGGGAAGATAGGCAAATGGACTATGAAGAATTGACCCAAAGAAAATTTTAAACTGATGTGGCTTAATAAAGACCATGCGATTACATGGACGATTGATATTTTACGAACTTCACAAAACTTCACCAAAAATAACTTTAGAGGATCCGGATCCCATTTTAAATATCATATACCTGATCATACTGGAATTTCCGACCGTCAGATAATGATCTCATTTACACGTGCACACGCTTTTGAATCTTTCCATTTGACCACAACTTATCTCATCTAATAAGTTAGCATCATTCTCATATATTAGGAATTTTAACCATCCACACCTAATATTAATGGTGACTTTATAATCCGCACTACCCGAATATTATACAAATTCATTCTTGTTGCCTCAAAAAGGGGATTTTACAGACAACAAGATTTGTTATAATTTCGTTTTTTAGTTAATACCCTCTATCTTATTTTGACCAATTTTATTTAGATAGAGTTGTCTCAATTGTCACTTTTAGGTGTTCCTAAAACACTACAATGATACTTACCAGCATGCTTAATCACATCTAGATGATTTTAAACTCATACAAATATGCTCTCTAAATTTTTCCAGAGTTAATCTTTTGGTTATAGGACCAGCCACCATCTGCTCAGAGGATACGTAGTCGAGTTTTATTTTGCCTCTTTCCACTATGTCTTGTATATAGTAATATTTTACGTCAATATGTTTTTCTTTGGAACTATTTGCTCCACTGTCAATCAGCAAGATGACGGACTTATTATCACAAAACACATCAACAGCCTTTTAAGTATACCAATATGCATATAATCTATGAAACGTTTGGCCCACACTGCAGTACTTACCAATGTGCTACAAGAAATATATTCTGCCTCCATAGTTGACTTTGTGACACATTTATGTTTCTTACTTAACCAAGAAACAGCTGTTCCACCAAATAAAATGATGTTACCGTTTGTAGACTTTATGTCATTCAAATCTCCAGCGAAATTTGCATCACTATAACAAATCAAATCTAAATCACTTATTTTAAAACAAAGTTTCATATCTTGAGTGCCTTTTCAGATATCTCATAATTCTTTTAACCGCTTGCCAATTTTGCCATAATTAAATTGATATCTACTTACTAGTCCTACACAATGTCCTAGAAAACGGCCTAGGCAACTGTCTAGGCGTCTCGTCATTGACCCCATTTTGCCCTAGGCGATTGATTCCGGTGTGAGGCTACTTGGCTGCCGCCTAGACAGTCTAGGCGGTGGCTAGGCAATCTGGGCACTAGGCGGGCGATGGATTTTTTTTTTTCGATCAAAGATGACAATCTTCTCTCAATAGTGTTCTCATTTTCATTATCTCACTGTTGGACAAACAACCAAACTGAAAACCAAGACCTCTCTCTCGACCATCGACGGCAGCAGCAACCTGGTTCACATATGAGAACTGGGTCTTCTGGGTTTGAATAAAGTATTGGTTTTGATAGAGTTGGTGTTACTTATAGTTGATTTAGCAATGATTCGTTGCGAAACAGAGCAGAGGCGAGGTGGAAGAGAGGTCATTCGGGCGTTGAAAGGGGCGGAGCCGGCGAGAAAGGTTGAGGCGATGGAGCTTGGAGGCTAAATCCATGGTGGGTCTATGAGAAATAAGGAGATCGAGAATTTGAGGGAGAAGAGAAATTTTTCTGTGGGTATGAATACAGGATGGATCTAGAAAAAGGTATTTAATATTATGGGATGGATCTAGGAAAAGGTGTTTGGCACCTATAATTATAGGATTAAATTTTATGCTTAGTTGGTTGCTAAAATAGACAAACTGAGGTCTCAAAGGTCTGGTTCAATTACTAATATATGAATGATATTTCTGTCCTGAATAATCTCATCAATGATTAAGTCATCAAGAACAAGACCTAGGCCTAAATAACTCTTGAGAAACTACTCTTTATATGTTATAAAAATAAAATAAAAATTAAAAACCGCCTAGTCCCTGCCTAGACCTCTGGGTGCTAGGCCCCGAACTACCGCCCGACAAGCACCTAGCGCTTTTTAGAATCTTGACCCTACAGCATGAAAAATGTCTGGTCTAGTACTTGTCATTGCATACATCAAGCTACCCATGGCTTGATCATATGGAACATTTTTCATGTAATTTATTTCTTCTTCTTGTGTAGGATACATCTCTTTTGTAAAAATTGTTCCTTACTAATGGGTGTACTAACTGAGTTGCATTCTATCATATTAAATCTTTTAAAGATCTTACAGCATGACAAATGTCTGGTCTAGTACTTGTTGCATACATCAAGCTACCCACGGCTTGATCATACGGAACATTTTTCATGTAATTTATTTCTTCTTCTTGTGTAGGATACATCTCTTCTGTAAGAATCGTTCCTTACTAATGGGTGTACTAACTGAGTTGCATTCTATCATATGAAATCTTTTAAAAATCTTATCCACATAGTTCTCTAGTAATCTTTATTTGGAGTTTCTATCTCTAGTAATCTTTATTCCCAAGACATGGGAAGCTTCCCCCATATCTTTTATCTCAAACTTGGAACCTAGATGTGCTTTGGTTTTAGTAATCACATTCAGGCAATTTTCAGCAAGCAAGATATCATCTACATAAAGAGACAAGAGACAAAACTTGTCTTGACACTTCCAAGTATATACACAGTGATCTAGTTTGTTCATTTGATTACATAACTTAAGAATAGCTTGGTGGAACTTTAAATACCATTGTCTATATGACTGTTTATGTCCATATAATAAGTTATTTAACTTATAGACTTTGTTTTCATGTCTCTTCACATGAAATCCTTCCGGTTGAACCAGATAGATGTCTTCCTTTAAATCTCCATTAGGAAAGCTATTTTGACATCTAGTTGGTGACGTTATAAATCCATTGTTGCAATAATTAATTGCCATGAGTATTTTAATGATTGAAACTTTGCAACCGGAGAATACGTATCAACAAATTCTATACCAGGTTTTTGTTTATAACCTTCAGCCACTAAACGAGCTTTGTATCTATCTAATGTACCATCTGCTTTAAACTTTTTCTGAAGTACTCATTTACAACCAATGGGTTTCCTTCTAATAGGAAAATCAACTACTTCTCAAACTTCATTTTCTTGATGGAATCTGTTTCCTCTTCCATGGCTTCTTCCCATTGTTGTGAATCAGATCCATCCAATGCTTCTTTAAATGTTCTTAGGTATCCCACTAATTCATCTAACTCTTCTAGATTGAAAACATAATGATCCTTCAATCTTTTAGATGGTTCCCTTTTTCTTTTTCATTTCCCACTGTATTCAACATTGCTATCAAAATCAAATGATGTAATATCAATCATATTTTGATCATAATCATTCATATGTCATTGTCATTATCATCAATATCTATATCTCCTACTTGATCATGAATAATGGCATGATCACCAAGTTGGTCATGATCAAAGTCATCCTGATTTGCTTCCAAGTTCTAAGTTAGAGTCTTGAATTTGAGTAATATCAGTAGTTTCTATAAAAGCAGCATCTTCGCTTTCTCTTAATCTTTGTGATAAAAGGGATATCCTATACTATTTTTGGATATCCAATGAATTTACATTCCAAAGTCTTAGAATTTAACTTATCAAAACGTGTTTCTTGCAACCCCAAAATTTTAAGTTTGACAAGTCTGGTTTTCTTCCATGCCATAATTCATGTGGTGTTAATGGTTTAGCCTTCGTATTCACTCTATTTAGTAAATATGATGCAATGGATGATGCTTCTCCCCAAAAATGAAGAGGCAAGTTTGCATGGGACATCATTGATCTTGTCATCTCCATTAGGGTTCTATCTTCTTTCTGCGATGTCAATTTGTTGTGGTATATGCGGCATAGTATAGTCGTGTCTTATGCCCCATGTTCTTTGCAGAATTCATCAAGAGCTTCATATTCACCACCTCTATCACTGTTAAAGGACTTTATGGGTTTCCATAATTGAGTTTCTACTTCTTTCTTAAATTCCTTGAATTTTTCCAAGGCATCAGATTTATTCTTCAAGAAGCAAACATACCCATAACGAGAATAATCATCAATGAATGTAACAAAGTATTCCATTCCTCTATGAGTCTTTGATCTCATAAGCCCATGTAAATCCGGATGTATAATATTAGGTAGATTAGAAGATTGCCAATGTTTAGAAAATGATTTTCTAGACATATTTCCTTTTATACATGATTCACATGTTTCAAAATCATTCAAATTTACTGGAGGTAACATTCTAATTTTGCTCATTCTGAGTAATTTATTTTTGCTAATGTATCATAATCTCAAATTCCTCAATATAGTTGTATTTGAAGTAAAGACAAAAATATACTCGGAAGAAATACTTCTATTATGAATAATAACTGTATACGTATCATCTATTCTAGTACCCTTGAGTACTATTCAACCCTCTTTACCAACAATGACCACAACATTTTTGAATCTCACTTCAAAACCTTTCTTTTCAAGCATAGCAATAGAAATAAGGTTTATTTCCCTGGTGGGTGCATACAAGACATTTTTTTAGGATCACATTTGAGCCATTACACGGAAGCTTGCAATCTCCTTCTCTAAGAACATTTATGTATGAATTGTTCCCTCATGTATAAAGGATGTTCTCCTTGTGCTTTTTCGTTGATATTGATGAAAAATGATATGTTCTTGCAAACATGTCTTGCAGCTCCGAAGTCAACACACCACTGTTCTTCACATTCCGCTATGAGTGCTTAGAGACTGTCAAAATTAATTCCTTAGGCTTGTCATTGGTCTTTTGACGTTCTGATATTTCAATCTAATGTGACCAATACAGAAGTAACATGGCTTACCTGAGCCATGAGAATACAAGGACTTCTTCAGACTATCTTTGACAAAACAGCAAGACAACATAATGGAGAAGAAGATTGCAACTTAACAAAATGGTCTTTAGATTTGGACTTCTTCAAACTCATACCTAATGGGTAGAGTTTTGTTAAAAAAAGGGATGCCAATATAATATTTATGCTAGCATCAGTACTATCCTAAAGAAAAAGAAACAAAAGAGGAAAGGAAAACACCCCTCATAAAGCTAGCAAAATCACCCATTTGAGATAAATAAGTGGGTTTCTCGTGGTTCTAAGATTGATACTTCCATAGTGAGAAAGAAGATGAGGACTTAGTCCTCTAGCTGAACGTCATCCACTCATCCCTAAGAGAAGAGAGTGAGTAAAGGAAGAGAGATAAATTAGAGAGGAACGCGCCCCACGAGCGAAAAAAATGAAAAACCTTCGACGGTGAGGTTCTCTCCCAGCTGAACGCGGTAGGCGTTCTGCCGCTGTGTTCTGGCCCAGGAAGGGATGCTGATGGTGAGTTGCGGAGGGCCTTCAAGGCTGAGGCAGGGCCCCGGGAAGGAGGGTGGTTTTGTAATACCCGCAATTTCCATTTTAAATTCGAGTGATTGTATCGAATGATTATTATGCGATTTCACGATTTATGTTCGATAATCATTCATTTTTACAATTATCGAAGTTTCAAAACGTTTATTTTAACGAAAAGCTCGAAATACTCGGTTTGAGAAATCGACTTTTTCTACGTACGAAATTTGGAGAAACTTCCTTCATGAAAGTTGTAGAGCTCGTCGATACGAGTCCGTACACGTGCGGAACATGAAAATCGGATTTTTTCTGAATTAGTTATCGAATTTTGAAGTTTTCCAAAACATGTATATATAGAAAAAATTTTGGAAACCCTAATTTTTTTCTTCTACCGGTTCCTCTTTTTTTTTTTCTTTCTTCTTCTTCTTCCTGTTTCTGGAAAAACTGGGTTTCTCTCTCTCTCACAGTCGCTCTCGACCGAAAAGGGGAGGAAATTTTCTCCTTAATTGTTCTCCCTCCACAGACCACCTCTCGACCTCAAACCAAGTCCCAGGCGTTCATCTCCGAGCTGTTCTAGCTCCCGGAGGCAGTTTCACAAGGCGGCGCGGCCCGTGGCGGCGGCGGTACAGCTCGAACCGAAAACGGCCATTTTCGGTTCGATCTCGATATCTCGAGCTACACTCCATCATTTCACTTGATTCTTGTCTCATTGAGCTCGCCTCAACTTCCTCTACAAGCACCAAGAAGGACCAGAACTGGGTCGAACGTTTTCACGTTCGTCGGAGCTCGACCCGAACGGATCGAAATACCGAAACTTTCGATCAAGATATCTCGAGCTATACACGATCGTTTCTTGTGATTCTTGGCTTGTTGAGTTCGTAAGGAAATTCTGAACAAGTTTCCAGAAGGGATCGGGGCCTGAGATTGCAGTTTTCACGTCGGTTTTCAAGCTCACCGGTTTCTGCATATTTTCCGGCCGCCGACTGTAAATCGGTAATTTCGATGCCTTCCCATCATTTTTAGGTCTTGTGCTAGTTATGAAAGTTGCTCAGAATGATGAAACGAAGGTGACAAGCTCAGCCCCGACACCATTGGCGGTGGTCGGTGGCGGCTCTGTCCCTAACTCCGGCGGCCTTTTCCGGCCACCTCCGGAGGTCTAAAATTTGGTTTCTGTCCATTTTATGATTCTATGTTTTGGTATGATCATTTCGGTGTATTATACGCATTTTTCGGATATCGTATGAATTAGTTATGAATTTTGTGATTTCGATCGTTAGATTTGTGATCTGTGGAATTATGACCGTTGGATGAACTTGTAAATTTGTTATGATGATCATATGACTGTCCCAGAGGCTTTGTGTGGTCATGGGCGAAGATCCGACCGTTGGATCTTAATATATATGTGAAAAACTGTAATTATGGGAGCGATTCGTGAGAAACCGCTCGTCGGATTTTAATGTAAATTAGAATCTGGCCGTTAATTAGTAGTTAAATTATGTGTTGAAATTGTTGGCTAAATTCGAATCACATTTGATTAGGTGATTGACGGATTTTATTTGAGTGGGCTATTCGGCGTTAATTATAAATTATAATTATATTGAAGACGCAGTGGGAGTTTCGAGGTGAGTAAAACTCACGTGGTTCATATTACGAACCGAGCATTTTAATTTATTTATTTTGGTAATTGTGTGAAAAATATTTGTGGATTAAATATTTGTTTTAAAATTTCATGGACTTGAATCACCACGGTCCATAGGTAAGTAAAATGAATTTTAACTATACAAATGAATTTCATAATTTTCTTGTGTGAATTATAGATGGTATTAGTGGTCATTCCTGAGTGGATGATTACGTATATATATATTTACGTGAAAAATATATATTGATGAGTGGATTGTTGTGTGATGATATGATTGAGTAGAATTGATTAGTTGATTATATTACAATTGTGTAATTCCATAATAATATGATGTATCTTAGTTGGGTTGATTTCAGTATGTGATATTATATGTTGTGTTCATTTATGGGTTTAGGGTAGACGTAATGACTGGTGTGGGTAATCGGACGCTCTAATCCTAGTGTGGATGATGGGATACGATTGGTTGAGTATGTGGAATTATTGGACGTTCTAAATATGTATATAGGTATACATATTGATGAAATAAAATAATTGATAAATATGTCGGATGCCATAACCTAGGCCAGGTGACGGGCTACGATTCAGTTAGAGCTCTAGTCTGTCAAGTACCGTATTTTTATAAATACGATGATGAGAGTTGTGGGAAAAGTTGTGAGTGGGGTTGTCATGATATATTGAATTGGTGTTGATTGAGATTGTTTATTAATTGCATATGTGGAAATAATTGAGTGTTACTGTGTGTGGAAATAAATGAGATTAAATTAAGTAACAGTTCATTCTTTTGCTCATACAAGCTTTCATAAGCTTACCGGGTTATGTGTTGTTGCAATCCCGGTACACTATTCAATGGTGTAGCGGATATTCCTGCAGGTCAGGATAACCAGGGAAGTGACCGAGCTGCTTAGGTGTTTCAGCAGTTTTGTTATTAATTAGAGGTGAGGTGTGTGTATGCTCATTTAGAGCTTTACATTACATTTGGATTTGAGTTGTAATAATTAACCGAGACTAAATTCGGTTTGATTTTATTTTGTGTGGTGAGTATGTTAAGAAAAGAAAAATTTTTAGGATGATTATTTTGAGTTTGTAGTATTTCATGTTTCGGATTTTGAATTGTTATTCTAAAATTCGGGGCGTGACAGGTTCTTTGGTCTCGTGTGGGGAAGTCAGATCCCGATCTGGCCTTCTCGGTTTGAGGTCGACGGAGGTGGTGGAGTAGCGATGCAAGGGTGGTGGGTCTGTTTGCGACGAGGCCAAGTAATGTGGCGAGGCGGTTGGTGGCGGGGTGTGAGATGCCGGCGACAGATTTGGGTGGTGGGTCTGTTTGCGACGAGGCCAAGCAATGCAGCGTGGTGGTGGGTGGCGGGGTGCGAGATGCCGGCGGAGATCGATCTGGTTGAGGTAGGCTGCAGGGTGGTGGGTTTGTTTGCGACGAGGCCAAGCCACGCGGCGTTGTGGTGCGTGGCGGGGCGCGAGATGTCGGCTTCAGATTTGGGCGTCAAGGCTTGTTTTGGCCCAGGGCGGTGCATGGCGGCGGCATCGTGACAGCAGAGGGCTTCGTCCGAAAGCTTGGTGGGATGCGGCGCTGTTTACTTTGGGGGAGGGGTGGTCGGGCCTGGCCTCGGTGTTAAGGCCTTACTGTTTGGGCTGGAGACGGCCTAGTTCTTTGTTCTTAGCTGTGCTTGCTTGTTGGGCCTAGGCCCGGGTTAGCTGGTATTTGGCCCTGGTCCAGTGTTACATTTATGCTTTATTGTATTGTTTTTTATTTTCAATAAGTCCCTATCAAGTGCAGGTAGGAGTTTGTGGGCTTGGTCCCGGTAAGTGCACTCTGTGTGCCTGGTCTGCTCTAAGTTGGTGGCGAGTTCCTTGCATTGGCAAATGGTCGCTACCTTTTAGTAGCAGTAATATGTCTGCCCTAGGTACGCGGTGAGTTCCTTGCTTGCGTAAATGGTCGCTGCCTCCTAGTGGCAGGGTGAAACTTAGTGTCATCGGATTTATTTTCCGGTGGCAACATAGTGGGAAAGCTGTATTATTTGTACGGATGTTTTCCTCGTAACAGAGTTGTCTTTCCGGTATATCACCACATCTGTAAAGCGAATAGAGTAGTCAGTCGTGCACTCTTCGCTAATTGGTACTTGTTTGAATACATGTTTGAAATTTGGACTCTTGTTACTATCTCAGGAAGTTCTCTGGATGTTTTGTAATCTGAGGTATAGGCACCATGTCTCTCCCCCCTCCCATGTATTCTGCTGTTTCACTAATCAAGGCTTGAGGGCAGCCGCATCGACCCTTATTTCAAAAAAAAAAAAAAAAACAAAGATGAGGACTTTGGAGTGGATCAAGTAGTTGTTTGCAAAAGAACAAAATGAGTATATATCACTTGACCTGGACGTCTGTTGGGATTAACCAAAGCTGAACCATAGGATCTTAGTTGCACCATCCAATGGCCGACGTCCTTTGATCCGCCAAATATTAATTTCACGGACGTCCTCTTCTCAACGCGGTTTGTGTGTGTGTGTGTCTACATTAGTCAAAATGTAAAGCAATTCTCAGTCAATTTTTTTTTTCATGTCACCGCTGCAAGCCTGCAGCTCTTTAGTTTTCACTACTCATCTCTTCTTCATTCAAGTATAAAAATGACAATTCTCTTTTAAGATTATCTATCAATTTATTCTCAACAATATTGTTTGTTAAACAGATTTGGATGAGTTTTAAACAATGAGGCTTAATTTTTTCTTTTAGGACAGTTAGTCTAGATTTTTTCGCATACGATTTGTTGTGGAGTTATTAGTTAGTAAGTAAAAAACAATTTCTTTAACTGATATGTTAAAATTACTTGAAAAGAAAATTAACCAAAAGAGCAATGTAACCACTCATGTTCATCTAGTTATAACTGTAAGTGTAGAAATAGCATTTTCTACAATGAACGTTACGAAGACTTGCTTACACTTTACGTAGTTGAATAGACAAGTTCATGAATATTTACTTGATTCCATAAACTGAGAAATACACTTTTACTGATATAGATGATGGCACCATTATGAAAACATAAAATCTCATCGATAAAAATTGCCATCGCCATCGTAATAGGTAGAAATTTCATTTATGACTTAAAATCCTAACTCTGTCACTAGTGAGAGCCAATGTGTTTGTCCGACATGCAGATTTTGTTTTGGAGTTGAAGATGGAGGAAATGCCTACAAGGTTACAATTAATTTTGGGGGCCCTCTTCATTGCTATAACTTGCACTAGGGGTCGTCAACGGGCCGGGCCGGCCCATTCATTGCGGGCTTGGGTCGGGCCTTGCTAAATTTTTTAATAATAGCGGGCCGGGCCGGGCCGGGCTTTATTAAAAATCGAAGGATCCAAACCCGTCCATATAAAGCGGGCCTTGCGGGCTTTTTCGGGCCGGGCCTTGCGGGCTTTATTTATAAATAAATATTTAAAGACACAAATACTTTTTTTTTAATCAAGCTTTGGAAATTCATTGGATAATGATCAAATACAACCAAAGATAATAGATCTATATTGTACCAAAAAAAATCTATATTTATATATAGATACTAATTTATTGATAATTAAATTTTTAAAGACACTAATTTTTTATAAATTTATATTTATACATCATACACTCCAAAGAGCAACATATAACAATTCAAAGAAAATGAGAAAACCGACCGTTGGATGTGATTATTACAATAAATTATACGTGTGGTTAAAAATTTAGTCAATTTCACCGTAGTTTCGAACTCAATCGGATTAGTCAACCGTAGTCACTTGCATGTTTTCTTGGTTGACTGATGGCGTGATAACCGCAAAAATTGTTTATTTTTTTACATCACGTTTGTAAATATTTCATCGATGGATGTGAGTGGACATAAGATAAAAATTTCAATTTTAATTACAAATACATTGACCAATACCAATTTGCCTCTTAAAGTTATATGACTTGTACATTGCATTTAAATTGTTGAGGTTCATTCTAAAGCAAACATGCAGTGGAAAATGAATTTGAAAAAACCAACCGTTTGATGGAGAGACTGTAATATTTTATGGTGGTTGTAAAAAATCCAGCTAATTTGGTTTTCGTTTCGAATTCGATCAACTAGGTCAAACCTAGTTACTCTTATAAACCTATATTTATATATCACACGCTCCAAAGAGAAACATCTATCAATTCAAAGAAAATGGGAAAACCGACCGTTGGATTTGATTATTACAATAAATTATGAGTGTGGTTAAAAATTTAGTCAATTTCACCATAGTTTCAAACCCGATCGGATTGGTCAACCGTAGTCGCTTGTATGTTTTCTTGATTGACCGATGGCTTGATAACCTCAAAACATGCTTATTTTTTCACATCATATCTGTAAATATCCTATCGATGGATGTACGTGTACATAAGATAAAAATTTCAATTTTATTACAAAGACGTTGGCCTATATCAATTTGTCACCTAAAGTTATATGACTTGTACATTGCATTTAAAATTATTGATGTCCATTCTAAAGCAACCATGAAGTGGAAGATGAATTTGAAGAAACCAACCGTTCGATGGAGAGATTGTAATGTTTTATAGTGGCTGTAAACAATCCAGCCAATTTAGTTCTCGTTTCGAATTCGATCAACTAGGTCAAACTTAGTTACTATTATAAACCTATATTTATATATCATACACTCCAAAGAGCAACCTCTATAAATTCAAATAAAATGAAAAAACCGACCGTTGGATGTGATTATTACAACAAATTATGAGTGTGGTAAAAAAATTAGCTAATTTCATCATATTTTCAAATCCGATCTAATTGATCAACCGTTGTCACTTGTTTTTTAAAATATATATGCACATATTTACTATAAAAATATGAGAATTTTCACACATATATATATATATATAAATATAAACACACACATACACACATCTATATCTATATATATATATATATATATATATATATATATATATAAACACACACAGTGCACACACATATCTATATATATATATATCTCTCTCTCTATATATATATATAAGCATACACACATATCTATTATATATATATGTATGTATATATATATATATATATATATATATATATATATATATATAAACATACACACATACACATATATATTAATATATATATATCTATATATATATATTCACAAACACACACAAATATATATAATATATAAAAAATAGTTTACGGGCTTTTACGGGCCGGATCAAGCGGGCTTTTGACGGGCCGGGCCTATGGGCCGGGCCGGGTTTTTTCGAGCTTTTTAACGGGCCTCCATCGGCCCACCGAGGACGGCTTTTATGGGCTTTTTGACGGGCCGGGCCGGGCTTTTGGCCCTCCGGACCGGCGGGCCTCCATCGACCCACTTGATCCGCGGGCTTTTTGATGAGGCCTAACTTGCACCCAGCACTTGCAACCAGTAGGAGTTCTGAACCAGATTTTATTAGTACTTGATCATCTAGTTTCGACTGATATAAACTTCTAATAATAACTATGCACTTATGCAGCAAAATGAAACCTTGAAAATGATTTCAAGTATTGTCTCAAGCACAAGACTTAAAAAGATATAATGGAGGATTTGATTGCCAGAAGAAGAACCCACCAAAAGAAACCCAAATTGAGAAAAGAACACAAGTTTCTCAGGGTGAATCTAAGCATAGACTTTGCCCATAACAACTGAAATTGAAAAAAAACAAAAAAATTAAATAAAAGGAAGGGTCCTCGCTATTGCTAATACCAGATGCAGAAGTGAAAATAGAAAGGGAGAAAAAAAGGGACGTTGTCTATGATAAAGGTGAGCTGGTGAGGGAGACACAGTTGCTGAACCAAGGGGACTCTAATCAAAATAAATTACATGATCAACATTGTTAGTTAGAAGTGATTTTACGCTATATGCCACACCATTGGAAATCAAAATTTGGTACATAAATTTGGAACCTCTAGCATCTTCCAAAGTTTACACGCTTCGTTTGATTGATTTTGCTCTGCAATCAAACAAAACTTGGCTCATAAAGCTTTTTCAGTCGCCCATATCGCAAAAGTGAAGTAAAATAGCTAATAGACAAGAATTTTAATGCGAAGTTAAATTTCCCAAGAGAAGACAACAGAGGATAACATGTATGTATTAGCCAAAAATCTTCCGGAAACATCTAGTGTGCCTATGCATACATCAAAAATATATTAATAAATAAGTCATAATATAAACATATATACAAGCATATGAGGATATCCAGGTCTAAATAGTAGAGCATTCTGCAGTTTCTTTATTCTGACTCAGATCTTACTCAGCAATGCCCTTTCCAAATGTAAAAGGAATATCCACTGGAAGTCCGGAAGGGTATAGCAAACAAGATCTGGTAACTGGAAAAGAGAGAATTCCACCTACCATGACATAGAAACATTCCATAAGCTCACAATTGTCACAAATAAATGCAATCTTAGCGTTACACCCAACAACTGAAGCTAGATATATGTATCAAAAATAAATAAATAGATGAAAAAATTTAATGAACTCAAACTTACAGTAAATCGACATCAAGAAAATCTCCTTTTCATTCATAGGTATGGGAAAAAAATATCTCCAGAAAACAAGTAGACTTATGAATAATGATATAGCAAGATGTACTGGTTATAGGCTGCATTATAATAATTTTTCACATAGAAGGATAATTTAAATAACCTTCACACAAATGGCTGAGAATCCACAACAAAAGGTCCAAGGGTTCATTCTTTACTATTTGCCAGGCAATTGGTCAAACCCTTGCCATCAACTTACATCCAAATTATGAAAGAAAAATGATCCAACTTCATACTGGTTTTATCAACGTAATAAACATTCTCCCTTATATACCCTCTCAGTGAGTGTTTTTCCTGTTGCAGGTTTTCAAACCAGAAAATATTTTATTACAATGTACCAGAATCTTGATACCACCCCAGAATAATGTTCTTAAACCTTTTCCAGCTCCTACAGATGACGCATGCCCCCAAGACAATCCAACATAATTAGGAGAAAAACAACAACGAATGTTTAGCCCATTAACTCAGACACTGAAAGCTGGTATTCTAGACACTCCGCAAATACCCAATCGTTGAAACTCATCCAATATTTTACTTGCACTTATGAGACAAAACTACCTCAACCGCGATTAGAATTTCTCAACCCTCAGTAAAAAATAAATAAATAGGAAAAAAAACAAAAAGAGTATCTGCTGCAACCTAATTGTTAGCTACACTAGCATTAAAGTATTTAACCTAGAGGCAATTTCCGGCACACATGCCTAGTTGGACATAGAAAACAGAGCGTGACAGAAGATAAGAGTTATTAATTCCAGCTCAAAAAATGCAGAACCACCAGCTAGTATATAGTAGACATAGTAGACACGCTGACACCCCCATACCTGTCTGTAGAGTACCAAAGTTATGTTATAATTGAACTCAAGTTTGCACAATGAGGGGCTTTATATATGAAACAGAAAATCAAGGATACGTACTACGTTTTACACCATAAATAAATAAATAAATATATATATATGCAATCGAAAAGCGGTCAAAATATGGAAATCCGTTCCTTAAGCTAAGCTAAGGACCTCATTAGCAGAGCAAGATTCTATAAATATATATATATATATATAAGAAGTTAAAAGAAGTTAAAAAAGTATCAAGTCATTGGGTTGAGATGAGAGAAAATATTCCCATCTGCAGGAACACATTGGTTTACCTAGCCATTCACATTACTGACACATCTACTGCCATGGAGAACAGTATAAAATTGGATCAAAACAAGCTTTGGCTTCCTAGGAGACCCATCCCTTGCATCTTCCTACACTCCAAAAGTATTAAGCCACACTAGGTAGAGAAGAACCATACAGAGCCTATTCCGATACCAATACATCTCCGCATGGTAAGCACTAAATAGTACATGCATTTCATCAGAAATAGAATAGAAATCTGACCACCAAAAAGTAACAAGAAAAAGGAAAGAGCAAATCTATCTAATTATACAGTTACAAGGAACATACAGAATTCAATAATGTAGTTTCAATGCAGAAAGAACTACAAGCATAACTTACCTTATAATTGCAAATGCTTCGACTTCAATGCAATTGCTGAATAATTTCTAATTTGAACTCGAGCCTGCAGCACATGTAGCTGGCTTATTCTGCTCACTCAAAGAATTTTGACCACCATTCTCTGATATTCGCCGATTTTCTGATTCAGGAACTGAACTATCTATACTATCTGATCCAGAAGCACCATTGATTCTATTATTTTCTCTTGTTTCCAGATGCTCCATCATGCGTGATACTGTTGCAATCCCTTCATCAACCTCTCTTTTAACTTCGGGACCAAGATCGGAAACAGAACTGTTGCGAGAGAACAATCTCTCCTTCCAACCTCTTGTGCTCTTTGAAATCGACTCTTTGTATCTACAGAAAAATGGCAAACAAACACACCAAGTTTCAAAAGCAGGATTTTAAAATTAAATTTACTCCCATTCCAAAAAAAAGAGTAATAACTAAATATTTTAAAAAATAAAAACAAAAAATAAATAAAAAATAAAAACTTGAGTGCATTCATACTTCATTGACACTGCACTGAATCGAGCCTTCAGATTTTCTGAAAATGATTGTAAATCTGATGGCCCAGCTCTATCTTGGCTACTTGGGGATGACTGATTAGGAGACCTCCTATAGGAAAATCACCATTACATCGTAGTAAGTTAACCAGAAAATTTGTAAAGTTGTGATATTATGGACTGACTAATTAATAATAGGTGAAGAACATGGCACCTAGTACTCATGGAAGACCCATGTTGATTGGATGGGGGGGCACTAGATCCAGATGCTGAGGCAGAAACAGGACCAGATTGAGAAGAAGGTCCTGAAGTAGTCACTCGAGAAGTTTCTTCTCCCGCAGTCATAGGAGGCGACGGAAAAGTTACTGCAACGGAAGAAGCTTGTTCACCCTCTCCCATCTGATCTGGGGAGGAAGAAGCTGTGGTAGGAGGTGCATTAGGATGAGTAGAGAAGACCAGGAATTGTGGGCAACCTTGACCTGATGACCTATTTCTCTGGCCCTCCCTTCTGGCAATATGGCGTGCCCGACCCATTGCAGCAGCAGCAGCTAAGTGCTGAATTATACGCTCCTCAAGTTCAGCATCATTCACACCCACAGGTAACTGCAACGGAAACAAAAAAATGTAATCTTTCGAATATGATCCTGTTCTATTAGGTCAATATTAGATCTGACTTGTTCAAAAGAGATAATAGAAAGGCAGAGTACAAACATGTTGTAGTTCAAAATCGCCAAGAGTTGGATGATGAAATATTGCAGTACTTCGAGGTGGGTTTGACCTAAAACTTCTCTCCCGTTCAACACCCTCAAACAGTTCTTGGCTGTAAACAAAAAGAAAATTAATGACATTCTTTCCAACAATGACCAACATAATTATACATTAATAGTATGAATCAATAGACCAGGAAAAAAAAAAAAAAACAAACCTGGTGGGATCTTTTAAGCTGATGGGCTGCCAGCACATAGGGCACTGGGAGCTTCTTTGACACCTAGCAGAATGAAACAAATATCAAAGTCAAGAGAAATATTTCAATATCCTTCAATTGAAACTCTTAAGTTTTTCATGTGTTTTGAGAATAAACTCTAAACCTGCAGTGAAAACTTAAACATATTCTATTTCAGTTGCTAGAAATAGGACTACAAAGTTCTCAAGCAATAGGAACCTATACTTAAAAAAGAAGCTTTGGACAAGCAAAGATAATCAGTGCACGTGACTAATTATCTGGCATTACTCTAACTTAAAACCAGAATACCCGGAGACGAAAACAGTATTAATCTAACCCATGAAAGCACTGTTAGTTTGGTCATAAGTAATTTCATATTTAAAATAATTGAAAAAATGGTTAACTTATGATAGACACAGAGAGAGCTCATCTTTTCATTATAACCACAAGTCTGGTTGCACTCAAACTACAGTGGTCAAATTATGAGTACTTATACTAATAGTCATCACTAAACAGTAATGTGTATATATAGCAACATGTCTGTAAATCTTGGACAAACAATTTTCAGTCATATGTTTTCATCCCTTATTTTCACTAAATTTAGGAAGAAGAGACATTCTAAATTAAACTAAAAATCGGCACAACTAAAAGGTGTTGCCTGGAGATTCATATAGAACAAAGATGTTGTAAGAGATCCTAAAAGAAAATGATCAAAGAAAGAAATATATATCTACACACACACACACAGAGATAGTTTTAATATATTATGCAGCAAGGGGAAGACATTGGAGACAAGAAAATGTACAAAACTAAAACTATAGAAATCTATGTCATCAATGCAGCACATATACTGGAGAAATTGCAATGACACGTAAGAAATTATTACCATTGCAATCTGTTCCTATGGAAACATGTTGATTATCTAAATGATGAAAGCTTTAGAACTCATACTTGGGTTTAGAACATTCTAAGGAAATGGTCCTACAAAAGGTAAAATAAAGATCTGCCAATGTTCAGTAATGATAGCCAGCTAAGTCGTGAATTAGTAGAAACCTATCAAGTCCAGCACACTCTAACAGCAATTCCCAAGATACAAAATGGCCTAAATAGACTCTATTTGAAGTATCTTTGAAGCCTTCATCAACCAGAATTGACAATCAAGGACTTTCTGCTATTGAAAATACATAAAACCGTGCTAATAAATTAGCTTAATATTTGCAGGTACCTAGCTGGCCAGCAATGAGTCGTTATGCCATACCCGTTTGTAAATTTCACCAGACTCGAACCAATTAAGCTCCTTCCCCCTTTCTTTATAATAAATAAGATTGGCCTAATCACTTTTCCTATGGGAGCACCACATTTTCTTTGAAATATGGAACAAGAGTAAGGTTAGCCTAAAACACAAATGTCTACAGCATAATCTAGCATACTGTTTTTGGTTTTTTGAAGGATATAATAATACACGCTCACTTCTATCTCAGATCAAGAACCGACAGAAAAGTACAAAGCCAAATTTACTACAGAACAACGAATATAACAAAATACCATTCAAGAATGCACTGAAGATGAAATTCATGCTTGCAACCGGTCAACTGCAGGTAGAATAACAGAACTGGTTAAAACGGAAACCATATAAAAAAAGGAGAAACTTTCCCACATATTTACATACCGTAGAAGGATCACTATCACAGAAAGCCTCAAGGCATATACTGCAAGCATCATCACATGCTTCCTGGATTCCACCCTCCACAAAAGCCGCTGGGGAGGTCAAGTGGGCCTCAGACTTGCCGCTCTCTTCCATTCCAGGAGGAACCTGTATGGCAATCATCTACGGTTAGCAGGTACAAAATTTTACAAATTCAATAACTCTTGTTTTCTTAGTAAAACGCAGAATATATAAACAAGGTGAAGCATGGATGTTATCAAACCAACTGAGTTTCAAGGTTATACACGAACCAAGGGAAAATCAATGTACCATTAATCTGATATAATTTTGAATTCGCAACACAAGGCCGAAGGAATCATACATAACCAACCAAGACAAACAGATCGACATTCATAAAAGTCAAATTAACAACAAGAAAACTGCTGCCCGAGAATAGAAAATTAAGAATTGAAAAACGAAAGAACAATGAAACTCCTGCGCGCTAAATAGGTGTAATCATCAACAATCAGAGCACCAAGACTGAACTGAACAGTGTATCAAACATATGAAATCACCAAAACAAAAAAAAAAAAAAATTGAAAATAAAATCCAATAACTCATACTGGAAGTGAGACAAAACTAAGGCGAATCCAAAAAGTAGGCTAGCCTTGAAGATATCATAGTATATGAAAAGGAATTGCGTGAGCAATTAAACAGTAGAATCGTAACAAAAAAAGAAGGTGGAAAAGGTTTTACCTCCATGAAGATAAAGTCGATCTCGGATTGATTTGCAGGGATGGAATTGGAATTGGAATTGGAATTGGGGAAAACCCTAGAGAGAGAGAGAGAGAGAGAGAGGTGGTGGTGTATCGGTGGTGTGCGCGCTTTTGTTTTACTTTGATGGGAGGAGCGAAGACTTTAGAGGCGAGGATTGGCTCGGTCTAAAAGGGAATGAATGACTCTACGGTCGTTTAATGGTCTAAGCTGACACGTGTACTTCGCACCTAATTCTCTTTCCTTTGACGATTCTAACCTCTACTTCTAACTCATTTTAACCGCCACGGTCCACACTTCCTGTCTCTTTCTTTTCTCGGTAAATCTCTCACGAATCTAATTCAATTCCTCGAGTGGAAATATGGAATCTGGTAAATATGTATGGATTTTTCTACTCATGATGGTTCCTATATGATTTGTCGTCTGTTTCTTTCCGTCAGAGCTGCAAATACGTCTTCGGCTTTTATTGCAATCATGGAGTGCATTTGGGGCCCTAGGGGGTATTATCATATGATTCGAGTACAGGATGAACGTCTCTTCTTGATACATTTGCGACCTATGGTGCTAGGGCCAGGGCAAAAGCTATGAGAAACTAGGGCTTGGCGTTTTGATCCAAAAGCACGAAAAATCGCCCTGGACTGGCCCATCCGGTCCTGTCTTTTTAGTAAGTTAGTTTGACTCAATTTGATTTCTGTTTATAAAAGCAGTGGTCTAGTTCGCTATCGGTCTCTGTAACAAAATGATCTTATAGACCGATCAGGACCGAAACTTCCTATTTCACACATATCACGCATTTATTGACTCTATGCAAGTCTATAAACATTGTTATAGACTTGTCCATTTTAACCCCAAATCCTCAATTCTCTCTCGAAAACCCTAACCCCAAATCCCCAATTCTTTATTTTCATCACCGAAGTCAGCACATTTCTATACTCCTCCATCAATTCCTTCCATTTTTCAATTGACATCCTCTTCAATTTCTTATCCTTAACACCTGCAATTGAAGATTTCCAACCCAACTATGGCTAATGCTACTGTGATATCCACCAATTTACTTAGTTAGTCTTGTGCCTGGTTGTTTGTGGACCTTGTTTCTTTTGATAGCTTAAATATTTTCTTTTTTAAGGTTGAATAAAATATTTTCTTGTTGGACTACATTATATTTTTAGGAGACTATAGTTTTTTTTTTAAGTTACTATTAACGTCAGTTAGTCATTTTAGTTAAAAAAAATAGAAATTTTAAAATAGTTACTACAAAGGGATTGAGTTTACTTAGGATTCTGAGACTTTTTAGATATTTTCTAACAAGTTAACTGAAGTTAGGAGTTTTGAAAGAGATATAAGTTGCTTTTAGATCTGTTTAAGGAAAAGAGATGAGAACACATGTCTGCGTGCAAGGAGAGAAAAGATAGAATAGATTACGTTGCGTTGATTAGAGAAATTTTGCGAGATTAAGAAGAGGCTTGAGCTTTTATCAAGGTAAAGTTTTTTGTTTATAGGGTTTTAAAAATCAAGTGATTTCCTTAGTCATTTCGTAGGGAGGTTTCATCTTTGGGTTGTCGAAAAAACATGCAAAGATTAGTTTAGTATTCTGATTTTCTGTTACAGTTATGAGATCAGGTGTTTGTGTTACAATTTACCAATTATTTTCCCATAATTGACGTTGTTTCTTTAATTATGTAAAATCAGACTTCTTAAGGGTTACTTTGGCGTTGTTTTCTCAAAAAAATATTAAGAATCGAATTTATGGTGATTTTTCAAAGTTAACCTAGAGGAAACAGATTTTCTGCTGACATAAATTAGGAACGTGTTTTAGTCATTGTTTGAAGAGCCAAATGATTTGTTTTAGTCTTCAACATTTTATAGAACGTTTCTTTTTACATCTAGTTTTTATAGTTATTTTTATAAAATTTGACAACCATTTGAACTTAACTGTTTAAGTGAAGGGGCTTGTTTCGGGTACCATTTTGAACACAAGTTTTGGGGTTCATCAAAGGATGGTTTCGCTCTTAGATTTTTACTGTACGCTAAATATTGAGTCTTAAATAGGTTTGTCAAATTTCAACAACTTTTAGATGGTATTAATCCTGTGAAATTTTTGGAAGAATCATTGATAGTGAGGGTTTTGTTTCCTGGCAGCAATAGAGGTTGGATTTGGAAAATTATTTGGACAACTTTTTACCCTTCTTTTGACTTGATATTTTTACAGTAGGTACTTTAGGATGTCTAGTTAAATCCTGTAAATTTTCAAGGGTTTTGGTTAATGAGTGTAGCAAGTGAGATTTTTCTTTTGGACGTTGGTCCTGCTAAATTGCTTTTACAGCAGGTTTTAAGATTCTAGTTCATGTTCCATTTTGAGTATTTATTTGGTTTAGACTGAGAAACCGCAACTTAGGACGCTGTACCAGTTGCTTGTATAACTTGTTTAGTTGAGGTAAATAACTTTTGTTTGCTCTAGAACCATGATAAATATATTGTGGATTATATGTTACTATATTTATTATACACTTATGATTTTGAGTGCACCATTTTTGTTTCCGTTGTGATTGCTTTGGCTCATACTAGTACATGTGCATCATGCAAAATTTTATAAGTTTTGAAAGAGATTTCCGCTCGGTACTCTCTTAGCATTTCAATATCAGTAGGCTGTCTAGGGAGAAATCTGATCTTTAAGTGCAAGTTATGCATTGTTCTGTCTTTGCAGGTTCTGCACTGTCTGTTTTATGACCTACATAGTGGGTTCGTCATCGACGGGTGACGTCTGTCTCCCAACTCTAATAAGTTTGGGTCTTACTGGTATGTTGTGTCTAGAGTGACTTAGAAAGTTCATTTTGATTTGTTTTGAGTGCACTCCATGTACTATGCATTTTACTATATTGTATATAAGTATGGAATATCTCCTCATTTGTTGCATGTGGTGTGTCATAGTTACTTACTGAGTTTTATCTCATTAGGAATTTTTGTGGTTCCAGCTATTGAAGATGAATTCAATGCCAAGAAGATTTGGTAGCAACTAGTGGTTGTGTCTGTAAGACCCCGAAAATTCGTTATTAATTTCTTGAAATTTCTGAGAATTAATAAAGTGTTCGTTAGTAAGATTTCGTAGTTTGAGGATGAAGTGCAATTATTTTCGGACGAATAATTATTTGATATGCACGTTTTTAGGAGGGGTTACGGAGTTTGACTTTTTATACGTTAGGATTTTGTGACAACTTCCTTCACTAAAGTTGTAGAGCTCACCGATACGAATTCATGCATGTCATGCCTCGATTTTCAAACACAATTTAAAAACAAATAACAATGAGCGTGATGGTTCAGACATCAATACAAAATACTAAGAAAACTTTTCTTTAAAGAACAACAAGTAAAAATGTCATGAACCCACAATGTCAATACAGAATCGCTCTTTCTAGTGATATATTACATTACACCAAGTTTACAAATTAAACTAAAATAACAATTCAATATGTAAACAACCACACCAACTCACTACACAGCGGAAGACTAACAAGTGCACATAACAAATAAACTCCTAAACTCACAATAGCAACGGTAAGGGACCACAACTCCATCACGTTCACCCTAACCTGCAGGATAGACCCCTACGCAATTAAATAGTGCACCGGATTGAAAATAACAAACCCAATAAATTTATGAAAGCTCGTGTGAGTAAACTCCAAACAATAAAGGAGAAACACATGCTTACACCATTTCAACCTAACATCATAACGAAAACACTAGGTTCATATCACATCAAATCATGCTTACGTACGTTAACTCAAATCTAAAACCCACATGCTCTGACTCTCAACTGATGCATTTAATTTAATAAAGGCTCAACTAAACAATCATACTCAAGTAACGTTTTAAAACATTTAAAACCCTAATAATCCAAAATCATCCTCCCTTTATCTAAACCGAATAATTGTCACTTCAGTGACCTTTCAAAACATTGAAAGCTCAACAACCACTTCTCGCGAATGTAAAGTATTGATAAATCAAAATCAAGTAAGAAGTAATCCCTGCATGTGAATCAGTTCAGGAGATCACATTCAAAAGCACATCAAGCAATTCATAGTAATCCATGCATATAGTTTAGTTAAGGAAATTACATTAAAAACAATCAATAGAAGTCACAGTAATCTCTGCATGTCGTTTAGTTCAGGAGATTATAAAAGAAAACACGCAAGTCAGTAATAGAATTAAACAAAAATTCAATACTATCTACTAATAACACCAAACACCACATCAACAATCTTAAACCTCAATCACTCAACAATAATCCATAACCTTTTCATAATAATCACCACATCCATTATCACCACCTTAGTACTACTGTATAGATTATCACCATCTTGGTTCTACTGTATAGATTATCATCACTTTGGTTATAATCACAAGATACATAAATTCACTCTCAAGACAATAACAAAAAATCTTTTCCAAAATATTGTTTGCACACCTCAACATTGTCATAAATCGTACATATTCCTTTCTAAACATAAATCTAACAACATCGTCATTTTTCCTTCTCCAAATTCATTTATTTTCTTCAAAATCACCTCTCAACAAAATAAACAAACACCCAATTCCACCAAGATAATTCCACGTAAATATATATATATAGATATATACGTAGTCATCCACTCAGAGACGCCACTAATTCCAACTATAGTTCACAATAACAAAAACACAAGAAAATCACTTTTACACTTGAAAACTCATTTTACTATACCTGTGAACCCGCAGTCCTATAAACCGCAGTCGATCAAGTTCATATCATTTGAAAACAAATCTTCATTTACGAAAACGATTTCACAATTATCAATTAATTCCGAATATTAAGTAACTCGGTTCGTAAATGAACCACGTGAGATTTACTCACCTCTAAATCCCGCTGCGTCTTCACACAAACCAAGACAAGCACAAAATCATCCAAACTCCGTGCACGCAATTCTGCCAATCACCTAATCACATCAAGATCACACTCAATACAATACAGAGCACACATTTCCTAAAACGCAATTATACAACGATTTAACAATTAGATCCTCATCTGAGACCATCCAACATCTTTGGAACACTTCTACGATCAACAAATCAAAACTACAAGTCGATTGAACGGTGAATCCTTAAGGATAGAAAACCAATAAAACCGGAAAACCCTAAAACACGAAAATTCATAACATGCTCATACTCGCGATCTCCGAAAATTATAAACTATATTTCGAAATGCTCATATCGACGAGTAGATCACAATGAGAGACAGATATTGTCCCTGAGGTGGCCGGAAGCCACCAGAAAACACCACCTCAGTGGCGGGTGCCTCCTCCAGCCAAAAGTCAGAATTTGGCTAACCTTCCTAAACAAATGATCTTCATCTCAACTCGAATTACAACTTTCTCAACTACATCAAAGTTAAAATCAAAGCCATATGGCTGGAATTTACCTCACAATATCTAAAATTCGAAGAACCCTAGAATTACAATCTTCAAAATTCGACCTCCACACTTTGAATCTCTGCAAGCCACCCTGGGAGAAAGCATCTACATCCTCTGGGCTTCAAAAGCCCTCAAGAAACACGGTTATGGTGGCCGAAACCGGAAGTTCCGATCTGGGTTTGTCGCAGCACTGCCTCCAAACTTCCTGGCCTTGCTGTGCCTTGCATGCCGACCTACGCTGTGAAACTTCCCAGACTTAGAGACTGGACTGAGGCGAAGAGAACGGAAGAAACGGTTCGTCGATTGGTGGCCGGAAGAGGGAGAACGAAGCCATCGAAAATCAATCCCAGATTTTTGCTCGGAGATAAGAGAAAAAAGTTTCCGAAAATGGAAACTTTGATTTTTTTTTTTTTGGAATTTTTTCCTATTTAACCAAAATGAAAACTTTTTCTGAAGGCCATAACTTCTTTATATGAACTCTGATTTTCGCGTTCCACATATGCGCGAACTTGTATCGACGCGCTTTACGATATCCACGAAGGAAGTTTTCTCATAATCCTAACCTGATAAAAGTCAATCCTTGAACTCGCGAAATGAAACTTTTCGAGTAACAAATTGTTCTGAAATTCTTTTACTTCACCCTCAAACCACAAAATCATCTCAACAATCAACTTAATAAATTTCAAAAATTCATCAGAATGTAATAATGAATTTCCAGGGTGTTACAGTGCATATGCAGAACGCGAAAATCGGAGTTCGTATGAAGAAGTTATCGCATGCGGGAAAAATCTCCATTTTAGTATAAAGGACGAAATTTTGCAAAGAATGACAGATTTCCAAAAACGGAAACCCGCCCCTCTTTCTCTCTCCCTGAGCCCGAGTTGCCCTCTCCCCTTCGTCGGCCGATTTCTTCGCCATCCAGCCACCATAGGATGTCAAGCCGCTTAGGTTTTGCTTCGCCTCGATTTCCTCTACAAGTCCGTGGAAGAATCGAAGAGAGATTGGAGCTGTAGAGGGAGCTACCTTGACGGGAAGAAGCCGCGACGGAGCTGAGATCACCTCCATTGGTTCTCCCTCCTCCGACCACCATAGCCGATGTTTCTTGAGGGGTTTTTTAGCGCAGAGGCCAAGGAAGGTTTTCCCCAAGGTGGGTTGCAGCAATTTTACGCGTGGAACTCGAATTGAAGGATTGAAATTCTAGGGTTCCAAACGGCCCCTTCTGATCCAAGATAAAATTCGATCATATGACTTGGATTTAGACTTTGTGATAGTTGGAAAAGTTGTTGTACGTGCTATGAAAAAAGTTTTTGGTTTAGGAGTTGTGGCCAAATTTTGAGTTTGACGGTGGCGGTGCCGCCATCTATGGCAGTGGTTTCTGGCCACCTTAGGGGCAGCTGCCCCTCATTGTGAGAATATATATATACATAGAGAGAGAGAGACACAAAACATAATAAAAAAAAATTAAAATAAAGGAAAAAAGGAAAGTGAGGGGTAAAATAGTCATTTTGGACTTACTGTGAAAATTAAAGAGAATAAGGACTAAACTGTCTAGTTTAAAAAATGAAGGACTGAACTGTAGACGCACCCAAAGTATAGGAGGGACCAATAATTTTCCCTTAATTTGATTATGAAGTTAGTATATGTAGTTATGAGTGAGTAGTACTTTGTTAGGGCTAGGGTTAAAAGCCCTAGTCAATCTTGTATGAATTGATGTTTTAACTTACATTTGAAGTTATTTGTGATTTTTATCTTCATATTCAAGATGTGAATGCATTCATTCAAACTTAACTACTTTGAATGTGTTGTGTTTGTCATCTCATGAAAAAATGTTTAGTGAGTAGTTAACTTTGAGTATTGATAGCATGATAGCGTCTTCTATAAAACCACCTAGATCTAGATTGGTTTGCTTGAATGATTATCTAAACTCAAAGCTTTATGCATATAGGAACAATGAATTGAGACTTCACCGGTAATAAGATTTGTTCTTAGGTAGTTAATTTTAGATTTATTCGGTTAGAATTGGTAACATGAAAGGAGCTTGGGGGGGGGGGGGGTGTATAGTAACATCCAGACCTCGAAATTATTTGAAATAAACCGGATTTTTTAGTGGAAAGGAAATTGTTTTGCCCAAAATCAATCATTTGTTCAGAACTCAATTAAATTGAGAAACAACTATACTAGGAAATAGATCTTGACGAGAGGACGAACCTTGCTCACCTCTTGTACAACCAACAGGCGCCAGAATACCCAAATCTTTCAAGCTTTGATACTTCTTCCTCGCCTAGCAAACCAAGACTGAAGATAGAAACGCGACGAGGAGAAAAATCGAATGAGATGGGTGCGTCACCACCTCGTGGCTGGACGGAGGAATAAAGGCCCATGGCTGCTCAACCAGGATTCAGAAGCCTTGAGCTTCTGGAGCTCTCTGTCAAAGGGAGTGTTCCAACGGGTTCCGAGGGATCCAATCTTTCTGTCTTAAAGATAACTTGCCACATGTATATCTTTAAGACCATATTTGGATGTACAATCACATAATAAAATCCTTATTTGCTAAGGGAATGATGGATAACAAGGAAAAAGAAAAAAACTTAGATTATTTCAGCCTCAAAATGACACTCAAAATCCATTATGATAATGAAAAAATATTAATTACATTTTCTCATGATCTCATGAATTGTAAGGAGGATATTTTTTATTATAATAACGTGTCACCAACAATTTACAATGACTCGGGTATTACAAATCCAACAGCTTAAAAAAAATTTCGTCCTCGAAATTTAGAATAATAGGCTATAATTCAAACTCTATATTTAGTGGATAGTTCTTAATCTGTCAGTCTGTTCTTTGGACTACTCATCCAAACAACACTAGAATTTCTTCCATAACTGACATTCTGCTTTCCAATTACTAATATATTATTGAGAGAGAGAACGCTCAGGGCAAATCTTGCCCGTCCAACAATTTGAGGGACTCACTGTTTCCAGTGATAACACAAAATTATGATGCCATATACATTGCATCACCCCTATATCATTTCAAGTGGTTTTTAGTCTAAAGCAAACTGGATCGTCTCTATTTCCTCTCTATAAATTAGTTTGATAGGAAAAGCATGTAAAGCTTGTTCCACTAATTCTAGTCCCTGTGCAATCAATTCCGGCTTGCATTTGCATGTGAACATCATACTTTCTAGTCCATCCTTGTTCCTTAGGATGCCAAACTATTTTATTGTATTGACACTAACATCGTATGCTATATCTTATTCTGTAGTTCATGTGGTACATGGAAGGTGCCACAACAATATCGCCAAAGCATATCCGACTTATTCACACTAGTAGTGAAAGGAGCAAATTCAGAGTCATAATTCAAAGCGCAATTGGATATTAGAATTGGATTTTGCTTTTTTGAAGCTTAATAGTTGGATATGTATCTTACCACGGAACTCCAGGTTGCAATAAGCAACCATTTTTCTCAGTTCAATTTACTACCAACTATATGCACCAAAATATATATATATATATATATATATATATATATATATTCACGCATAATAACTACTAATAATTATGGATCATCTTCAACGACTTCACCCAAAACCGTAACACACATTCAGAGGCTATAAAACGGCTCAAGGAGCCAACTCAAATGATTAACATATTTAATCATACTTATTCTTGCAATACCGACCATATCGGGTCTTGCAATACTGACCATATCTAGTCTTGCAATATTTCATTAAGCCAATATATGACCACACCGGTCTTCCTTGCAACTGTAGCAAACATTTACATATCAAGAAAATTTGTTTAACTAAATAAGATCATGTTAGAAACACTTGTCATTCACCATAACCCTTTTTAAATTTATCAATAATATTTTCTTTCCGTTTTCTCTCTGTCACCGGTTAGGCCCGATACCTCTCGAATTATGGCCATCGAGAACACCCCGTACCAAGCGGAACCTCAGATTAAGGCCACCGAGGACACCCCAAACTAAGCGGATTTCCGATTGGGTTTTGGGTCTTTCACCCTAGGGAGGCACAATCCTTACTTAATTATCCGCTCCAATTCACGAGCCCCAATCGGGTTTAGGGTCTTTCACCCAAGGGAACTCGATCCCTCCTTAATTTTATCCCGGGCCTAACTGGATTAAAATTCCTTGAGATCACATAAGAGTCATTCATTTTTAATCTTTCATTAAACCATTATGATTTGAAAATATCAAACTCACTTATATCTATGAGCAGGTCATATATGCAGACATATACATCGATATAATGGCTGATTTAACCAAGGCCAAGTCATGCATGCATTTATATTTGAGCCCAAACAAGGTAACTATGTATAACATTTATAGAAGCTACTAATTACTTAAAAGGAGTAACTTACCTGAATATATATCTGCATTCCAGAGATTATTGCATCCTTCCCGAGCTTCCATTCATCCATACATATAATTACATATACAAATACATAGAAATATAAGAGCCCAACAAATCAAAGATGTAAAATAGACAATTGAAATTTAAACCTTTACAAGAAAGCATAAACTAATAGATTTCTTCTCTTTTGTTTTTCGTTTCTTCTTCTTTCTCTCTCTATGAGAATAGGTTACTCCTGCATAAGTGCACTCTTTCCAATAAATGAGTCAGTAATCACATTCAAGAATATTCAAGCACAATGTGTTGCAATCATTTACAATCCCTTATGTCAAATGAAGTCGATCAGGCAACAACCTGCATATCCATTGAATTTCTCACTATTTATGATGTACCATAAATGTACACTACCATAAGCACCAAGATTTCCTTTCAATAAGACCATGCGTTAATTAAGAATCTCAAACTCTTCTTACCCATAGTTAGGATACTTGTATAGACATAGGAAACATGTTATTGCATAGAGCCAAAGTATACACACAAATAATTAAGCCCCCAACACAGCAACTATGAATGCAAACATAAAAAGATCAATACATATTGTAATAAAGCAACTAAATTAATTGACTAAGAATAATTTACTCAGAAATATACCAGTCAGCAAACCAGAAGTTACTGTCCCTCTATGACTCTCAATGACCAAAATGTAATGAAATATATGAAGAAAGTATAATGAGTGATACCAGATTGATATCACCTACATTTACCAACTCTTACCAAAATTATAGAACTTGAATTTTCTTAACACCCAGCCAAGGGACAGAAGTTACCTGTAGTCCATAGGTTATTGCATCTCTCACAAATACATGCATACATACCCAGAGGAATGAAAATCGAAAAACATTTACACACATACACACAACGATCGTGCAATGAAAATTGCCTTGTACCTGTATAATAAAAACAACTAACCAAGAATTCTGAATTGACTACAACACCCAAAACCAACCAAATATTAGCAAAGCGAAGCAATATCAGAACATTGATAGAGCATCTTCAATTATATGATAAACAAGCAGAGCCCAAATTAATGCCTATAAGAAAATACCTTCCTGGGGACATTCTCTGAAATTCACAATTCTATCTTGTTAAGGCCCTGAAGCAATCCTCCACAAAGGCATATACAGCTAATATGTGCATAAATGTATTATTATGATTATTTAAAAGCAAATCAGAAGTAAACCATGATAAGGAGAAGTAATCACTGAACAAAAACAACCAAAGGAGTCTAGTGAAAAACCAATTACTCCCGATTCAACAGTGCGGTCATATTCATATCCATTTAAATGAATCAAATGGAACACTTTGTACGAAAACCCATAAACCTAGACCGGAAATAGCTCACATCAATCAATATTAATGCTCCAAATCATGAAAATTCATACCATGATTCGATTTCTGCCCCCACAGTCTATACCCTAGCAATCATATCCCTGCTCTGATACCATTTGTAACATCCCGACCTCGAAATTATTTGAAATAAACCGGATTTTTTTAGTGGAAAGGAAATTGTTTTGCCCAAAAACAATCATTCGTTCAGAACTCAATTAAATTGAGAAACAACTATACTAGGAAATAGATCTTGATGAGAGAACGAACCTTGCTCACCTCTTGTACAACCAACCGGTGCCGGAATACCCAAATCTTTCAAGCTTTGATACTTCTTCCTCGCCTAGCAAACCAAGCCTGAAGATAGAAACGCGACGAGGAGAAAAATCGAATGAGATGGGTGCATCAGCACCTCGTGGCTGGACGGAGGAATAGAGGCCCATGGCTGCTCAACCAGGATTCAGAAGCCTTGAGCTTCTAGAGCTCTCTGTCAAAGGGAGTGTTCCAACGGGTTCCAGAGATATCCAATCTTCCTGTCTTTTTTTTTTTTTTTTTTTCCTATTCTCCCCTTCCTTCTTCGATCCTTCTTAATCCCTTTTATTTATTCATGTAGTTTACTAATGTCAGCAAGCTAATCACGGGCTTATAACTTGCCACATGTATTTCTTTAAGACCATATTTGGATGGACAATCACATAATAAAATCCTTATTTGCTAGGGGAATGATGGATAACAAGGAAAAAGAAAAAAACTTAGATTATTTCAGCCTCAAAATGACTCTCAAAATCCATTAAGATAATGAGAAAATATTAATTACATTTTCTCATGGTCTCATGATATCTGTTTTGTAAGGAGGATATTTTTTGTTACAATGACGTGTCACCAACAATTTACAATGACTCGGGTATTACATGTATTCAATCAAGATTTTAAATAATTCTATCTGATTTTTTATAATCCATGAATTCCCATGGATTCTGCAGAATATACGGATTGTTTTAATTCTATATGGATTTAGACAGATTCTAATGTATCATATTAGCAAGATTTGTTTGGATTTTAAGATGTTAACGAGATGATCTGTATGCTTGAGCCTTAACATTATCTTGCAGTGGATTATCATTTCATGCACATGAACCAGGGTCCATGATCCAAATAAGATGAAAATATCCTCAAGTTTGGAGGCTTAAGAAAGAGTAGGTACTTTTTCTGCTACATCAACATTGCATTATTAAAAAAAAAAAAAAAACGATGTAACTTTCACGATTATGTACTGCATGCTTATGAGATTGAAAAGGAACGGCATGCCATAAGACATCCGCAATGGCTTATATGTGGATAAACAAGCAACCACAAAACTTAAATAGCCATGTGGACGCCCACAATCAATTTAAAAGCATATTCCCAGATATAATTTCCCTTTCTTTTCATTTTCAAGCATCAATTTGTGAAGAAAATTTCACCAAAGAGGCTTCATTGAGTACAAACAAAATAACAAACAGATAGGTTCTCCGACATGTATAATTGTTTATCCACATTGTAATGAGTATGGTATAGGCAGGGGAAAAACAACGAAGTATATTCGTGGGATCTATGTAAATCAGTATGTAATATGTATGTTGCTAAATGCTGGCATTTGTCTAAGCATTGCCTCTAGGCCCCTCATCAAGCGGTATTTCATGTCGCGGCCTGTTGTACTTCTCGCGTTATTGCTTGGTTAACAACAGGCAAACTACTCATAGGGGGAATGTCTGAACACGAAACCAAACAACAAAATAGAATAAAGGCTGAACACGAAATCAAACAACAAAATAGAATAAAGGTTCATCAGATCTGAAACGAATAGAGAAGTTTTGATTATACAAAGATGAGAAATTACCTTTAGTAGAGAATAGAGAAAGGTCAGAGGTCGAGGTCAGTTCATCGTTTGAAGTTTTTTCATCTTCGCAATGAGAGAGAGAGAGAGAGAACACGTCAAAATCTCACCTCTGGAGAATGGATTTCTGATAGGGTTTAGTATTTATACCTAACATCGTAGAATCCTACAAAATCAAGCATCTAACAAAATCCTTGAAAACCATTGGACTTTTGAATACCACAAGATTTTAAATAACTTTTAAAAATCTTGATTGAATACCACAAGATTTTAAAGGATTTTTTAAAATCTTAATTAAATACCACAAGATTTTAAAAGATTTTCAAATGCAAAACAATCCGATAGACTCTTAATTGAATACACCCCCCTAAGCTTTTGTAGTCTTATCCGGACGCAAAGAGGGTAATTGGGAAATTAGAATAGCATCACTTGTATTTGAACTTTAATACTTGTAAGGGAGGTTAGTAGTAGACAATCCAACCTCTAACTTCATCCATTATATTAGTAATTTAGTTTAGAGTAGTTTAGTTTACATTTAAGCATTTATTTTAATTTGGTTCACCACTCTATCCAACAAACAATTTGTAACGTCCTGTATCTCAAGTTACCCGTTTACTAGTCATGTAGACGGTAAACGACAACTACTTTCACGTTTTACTTTGTTTCGATACTTGTAGTGACCCTAAAAATAGACTTTTTATTAGGATCAAAATTTGAGAAAATTTTTTTCATGAAATTCCTAGGGGACGTTAAATCGAGCGAGTGCATATGTGGTACGTAAAAATAGAAGTTTGTATAATTATAAGTGAAAAACGGAAGTTACTGTTCATGGTATATTAGTATAAATTTGAATTTTTTCTTTAGCAGCCGGGTAATTTTTTTTTTTCCCTCTCTCTCTCTCTCCTCCTCCCGCGCTAGCTCTCTCTCTCTCTCTCTCTCCCCTGCAACTCCGACCACCTCTCGAGCTCGGCCACCTAGGGATGACTTGCGCCCACCGTTCGACTCCTCTACTCCTACCCAACCCCCATACGGTGGTGGATCACAGCCTCGAGGCCGGAAAATGAAGGAACAAGGCAGGGAACCTCACGGAGCCAATTTCGGTCAACATTCCATTCTCCAGATTCCGACAACCAAAATCGGCCAAACTTGGCCGATCAGAAGCAGCTTGAGACGGAGATCATCCTCCCCAAAGCTTTTTGCTGAGAATCAAAACGTGGAGGAAGAACTGACAGCTAGAAGCTACGGGTCACTATTCACGAATCGGGTTCAAACTTCTCCTTAATTATTGAGGACGAGGTACCAACCCATCACTTGACGAGGAGCCTTACGTTTGGGTGCCACGTTAGCCGTATACTGTGAGTGAACCTTTGATTTAAATGATGCATGCAAATATTTTCCAAATTATTGATTTATTGATTTATTGTTTCTTTCAATTATTGAGCATTTATTTTGTTCTCGGATTATAAATTGATATAGAAATGAATTGGTTTCTTCATCACGATTTACGGATATGAGTTTGTTATGCTCGGATTTTGATTTATGATTTGTTTTGATTTTCGACGAATTATTTTCCAAGGTGATTTCCGGAATTGCATATTATATTTTCATTCGTCGATTTTGAGATTTCTAAAAGATCTTTTGAAATGGGATTTCAATGGAATTATATTTCTTGTTTATTTATCGACTTTCGGTTTTGGCATCGGGAATGCCTTAGTAATAATTTCGGATTGAGATATATGATTTTGTCTAATCTCGGCTATTTTGTTTATTGATTCGAGATCGATTTTGGCGTGTGGGACACGTCGTAGGAAATTCATTTGTGAGAGTTTGGGGAAGCTTTATGGATTTACTGGTTTTTGGATTTTTTTTTCTTAGGCCATACTTTGGGTGATTATTTTTTTATGCTAACATGGAGTCCACCTTTGTGGCGACGTGATGGGATCAGGGAAGCTCATCCGCCTTTGTGACAGTAATGTTGAAGGCCAGTATCCTAATCGCCGTACATAGTGGAGTAAGGGTATATACGGGAGTATGGGAGTATTTTAGCCTGGGAGGCTCACTCGTATGGCTATCATCTTCCCCTACTTATTATATTATTTTGACTAGCGGGGCTAGTCCTATTTCTCTTAACCAGCGGGGTTGGTCTTATTTTATTGAGTATCGAAGTTTCAATCTTTTTACTTGGTTGTTTGTGACTAGTAGGGCTAGTCGGTTTTCTTGAGTTGAACATCAGTCAGTTTGTTTTCTTTAATTGTTGCATGCATCAGGTTTTTAAAGAAATAAACGTGGGAAAGTTTAAACTCCCTTTGTTTCACAATTACTTATTTTTGTTCATTCACACTAACGTTTTTATATACTTTTCTCATGGACCCTTCGATTTCAAATGTCCAGTTTGCAGTGTAGCTGTTCGGCTTTAGGAGTTGAGACTTAGCACCACCGTTGCTATCTATCCTTTGTAGGTTATTGCTAACCTACTTTGTTAGGGTTCTTCAAAAAGCTCACGGATCAAACGGGCCGATAGAGGCCCGCCGGCCCGTAGGGCCAAAAGCCCGGCCAGACCCGCCAAAAAGCCCGCTATAGGCCTGGTCCGGTGGGTAGAGGGTTGGGCTTGGTTTAGGGGTTTGAAATCCGGCCCGCCAAAAGCCCGTTAGGCCCGGCCCGTAAAAGCCCGTAAACTATTATGTACATATATATATGTGTGTGTGTGTGCGCGCGCGCACACGTTTGTTTATATATTTAGGTATATGTGTGTGTGTGTGATTGTATGTTATATATATGTATATGTATATATAGATATGTATGGGTGTGACTGTGTGTTTATATATATATATATATATATACATATATTATATACATGCATACATACATGTGTGTGTGTGTGTGTTTATATATTTAGGTATATATAGATATATATATATATATATATATATATATATATATATATATATATGTATGTGTGTGTGTGTGTATAGATACAATATACATATATGTGTGCGTGTTTACATATTCATACACACACACACACACACACACATATTTATCTTATGTCCACGCACATCTATCGATGAAATATTTACAAATGTGATGTAAAAAAATAAGTAAGTTTTGCGGTCATCACGTCATCGGTCAATCAAAAAAACATACAAGCGACTACGGTTGACCAATCCGATCGGGTTTGAAACTATGGTGAAATTGACTAAATTTTTAACCACATTCATAATTTATTGTAATAATCACATCCAACGGCCGGTTTTCCCTTTTCCTTTGAATTGATAGATGTTGCTCTTTAGAGTGTGTGATATATAAATATAGGTTTATAAGAGTAACTAGGTTTGACCTAGTTGATCGAATTTGAAACGAGAACCAAATTGGCTAGATTTTTTACAACCATCATAAAATATTACAATCTCTCTATCAAACAGTTGGTTTTTCCAAATTCATTTTCCACTTCATGGTTGTTTTAGAATGAACCTTAACAATTTAAATGTAATGTATAAGTCATACAACTTTAAAGAGGCAAATTGGTATAGGCCAATGTATTTGTAATTAAAATTGAAATTTTTATCTTATATCCACGCACATCCATCGATGAAATTTGTACAAACGTGATGTAAAAAAATAAGCAAGTTTTGCGGTCATCACGCCATCAGTCAATCAAGAAAACATACAAGCGACTACGATTGACTAATCCGATTGGGTTTGAAACTATGGTGTTATTGATTAAATTTTTAACCACACCACACTCATAATTTATTGTAATAATCACATCCAATGGCCGGTTTTCCCATTTTCTTTGAATTAATAGAGGTTGCTCTTTGGAGTGTGTGATATATAAATATAGATTCATAAAAAATTAGTGTCTTTAAAAATTTATTTATAAATGAATTAGTGTCTATATATGAATATAGACTTTTTTGGGTAAAATATAGATTTGTTCCCTTTGGTTGTATTTGATCATGACAAAATTACAATCCTTACAATCCCCTTAGAGATTGCGGTCAAGAAAGTCTTGCCATTTCCTGTTTTATCCATCATTCCTTGTTTCATAAACAATTGTTCATTCTCCAACTCACTCAGCCTCACTCTCATTCTTGAAATCTCCAGCTTCAATTCTTGTGTCTTTAATGAAGCACATAATTATCTCGAGGGGACATGGCTGCACTTGGTACACCACTGCTTATTCTCTGCGAGAGGATTCCATGTGAGCTTCCTGCATTCTTCAATCGGAGCTGCTCGAAATACAGAACTTGCACTGTCATCTGTACTGGGAGTCGCTCATTTTGTGCAGCGTGGTTGCATGCTTATTGAGAGAGCTTTTTGCAGTCTATGAACCCGCTGAGCTTCTTGCATTCTTGTTCAGTTAGCAATGAATGAACCTTCAAATATATACCGCCCGCCCATCGATGACACGAGCATAATCCAATGAATTTTCAAAGCTTGATTAAAAAAAATATTAGTGTCTTTAAATATTTATTTATAAATAAAGCCCACAAGGCCCAACCAGAAAAAGCCCGCAAGGCCAAACCAGGCCCGGCCCAAAAAAGCCCGCTTTATATGGACGAGTTTGGATCCTTCGATTTACAATAAAACCCGGCCGGCCCGGCCTGGCCCGTTGACGATCCCTATACTTTGTATATCGTTGTTTTTGTGGCTTTAGACTGCTCTGATAACTATGAGACTTTGTATTAATATTGTCAGCGTTGACTTGTTTGTAACTTGAGATACTAGGACAATTTTGATACTCTAAATTGTGGAGTTGTTCAGTTTTGGGAGCAGGGTGGCTCTATGAGTTTTTGGAGGGTTGTTTAGAAGTGTAAATGTGTTTCTACAGGTTTTGGATAGTCCATTTTAGGGGTGACTCTGCCGAATTTTGGTAGAGTTACCTTGAATTTCATGGTGAAATTCGAGGCAGGTCCTGTCACAATTTCACTACCACCACAATACACACACTCACCATGAGCCTAGATTTCCTTGTGAATTGAGGTTGTGATTATACATTTGCATATTCTAGCTCTTCTTAGGTTAACACCCTAGCTAGTGAAAGAAATCAAATCCTCGTGGGTTCGACAACCTTTCTTAAGTCTAGATTATTATTACTTGTACCCCTTATACTTGAGGGTGACTATTTGGCCAATAGTTACTTGTTTCATACCAAAATTTGATAATCAAGATTTAAGGGCAATAAGTCATATGTATTTTGGTAGGAGTTAGTTGTTATTATAGGAACAGGTAGACTCTAGTAGTTGGAGCTTGGATTTATATATTAGTAGTGTTGAATTGGTTTTACCAATTTGGGTAGTCCATTTTTAGGAGAAATTCTGCTAAATTTCAGTGGAATTTCTCCTAAGGTGAGCCACGCAAGGCCACTTAGGATTACAAGGTGAAATCCAGGGCGGGTCCTGCCAGCCATAGCACATATTGTAAATCTAATTGTGAGATTAGTTTTGAATATCTTAGATAGGTTAGTTTAGGGTTGTCGTCGCCGGATGGTGATAGGCATGTGGCGGCATTGTCGGAATCTGCGGTGCGCATATCAGATCGGCAGACGGTGATCTGGTTTGGGTTGCTAGAGTCCGATCGAAGGATGGTGGATGGTGGTAAGAATGGCACTCCTACCTGGCGGTCTGAGAATGATGGCGGGTTGGAGGGATCTCGGCGCAAAGCAGGGGCTGCCGGTTGTAGGACGGCACGAGACTTGCAGGCGGGCTGGCGGTGCGACAGAACTGACATTGGTCACCTTCGACTTGGGCGTGGTAGTTCTTGGGCCTGGGTCTTGGATCGGGGCCCATGTTATTTTTTTGTTATGTTTTATTATCTTTTACTTATAGTAAATTGTGGCTTTATGCCAGCAATAATATCCTACTACTCTTAGGTAGGACGAAGTGGGCTTTGTCCCGGTATGCACACTCAGTGTGCCTTGACTAGACTCGAGAGGCGGCGACCTATTTGTTTGATCAAATGGACGCAACCTCTTAGTGGCAGGATGAAAGTGGCATGATGAAATTGAGTGCCGTCGGATTTATTTCCGTGCAGCAACATAGTGGGAAAGTTATGCTATTTGTAATGATGCTTCTTCGTTATAGAGTTATCTTTCCGGTATGTCACCGTTATGTCCAAGCAAATGTATTAGCCTTTCGTGCACTCTTTGCTAATTGGTGCATGTTAGAATACATAGATTTTGTAGAGAGTCTTGGTATTATTTCAAGATGTTCTCTTTATGCTTATTGTAATCTGGGGTTCAGGCTCTACGTCGCCCCCCTGTATTCTGCAATTTAATTAATAAAGACTTAAAGGCAGCCGCACCAGCCCCATTTCAAAAAAAAAAAAAAAAACATCTTAGATAGATTAGTGACAAACATTAGAAATACAGTAAAATATGTTAGATCTTCGCCATTGAGATTAGATGATCTCAAGCAGTGTGTTGAAAAGGAAATCTTGGAAGAAAGTGTGTGTGCTTGATGTTCCGACTTGATGAACTCCACCTTTCTCATGTTAGAAACTGCAATTGAGATGAAGAAAGCTTTCAAAAGAGTGGCAGAAGAGGAAGAGCAGAAGTATTATAGTTACCTCAATCAGGATGATAATGAGCTAGAGGGAGAGGTAGAGGAAGACAATGAAACTGAAACAAAGTCGCAGGTATCGAGCAAGAGGTATGGCCACCAAATGTAGCTGATTGGGATGGAGAAGCCGTTCTTGTGAAGTTTTCGAGAGTTATGATTTGACAATCCAGATTAGTGCATCATCCAAGCCGACTGCACATAGGGCTTGTCATGATATTGTGTATAATTATAACAAATATCTATAGTTAGTAGTAATTGATTGAAAACATAGAGAAGAAGTTAATCATACTAAGTATTTGACCCAAAAAAAAAACTCGGCACTCCAAGAAGCGGCCGCCTAGAGCCATTTTTAGAACAGTGCCCTAAAATTCTTGTCTCCTTTTTCTTTTTCTTCGAGTTTATAAAGATGGGTTTAGGAATATATTTTGATGTCACAAATATTTTCACTTTGTTTATTGATTCATAATCGCAACACATGCCATCACACCAATATTTTCACTTTGTTTATTGGTTCATAATCGCAACCAATAACACCAATCATATGTGTGAGAAAATCCGAAAAGATGTCAATAATCTCAAATCCACATTACATTCAATACATTGTTTTGGTTACACTACCCCAATTACCGGCGGATGATTTAGCCGAACCAACGTGGTTACAACCCAATCATATCTTCTTCGTTTCTTTGGTCAAAACCCAATCATTTGTCACGCATGCACAGAACAAAAATGTGCCAAAAAACCAATAGGAAGGGAAATCCAGGAAACGACATGTCGGATGATTGCCTATCACGTAGCGTAGAGCCAAAGGAGACTAAAACGACATCACGTTTCTTTGTTGTTAGACGAGTCGCTCCTCCAAAAACCGTTGCCATAGAAACGGTCCCACATCTCCTTCTCGAAGGCGGCCCCATCCGATTCAGCGTCGTCGTTCTTCTTCTTGTCACCATCATCATCGTGCACGCCGCCGTTGACCGTCGTCTTCTTCAAGTCGCCGTCGCCAGTGGGCCTGGGCCGGGGCAACAGGCCCTTCTTGCAGCGGCGCTTCTTCTTGATCTTGGCCGAAGCCTTCCTGCAGAGGCCACGAGGGAGCTTGTAGAAGGCCAAGATGAGCAGGTTCATCATGCTGCAGGGGCAGCAGCAGCACACGGCCGCGCACTCCGCCGCAGCCCCTCCCGCCACCTCCCCCACGCGCCGCTTCATTGTGGGTGGCGATTCCAGCAGAGCTTTCCGGGTCATAACGGGCCGGATCGAATATGGACGAGACAGACAGAGAGATTATTAGCTAGATTGAGATTGAGATTGGAAATGGGAGTGGAAATCAGAGGTGTATAATGGAGAGAGTGGGGGAGGAGGAGGATGGAGATGATTGGAATTGATTGGATTCATCGTCATCCTGTTTCATGGGGAAAGCTTTTGCCCAGAAAGAAAGAAAGAAGGTGAACCCAAACCCAAAACCGAAAGGAAGGAAATGGGTTTTGTATGAGAGAGAGAGAGAGAGATAGAGATAGAGAGTACAGGTGTATAGAACCGAAACGGACGGGGTTGACGGTTAGGAAAGAACGAATCTATGGGGCTCTCTCTCTCTCTCTATCTCTCTGCTGGGCTCTGAGAATATATATGTATATGTATATATAGGATTCAAATTTATTTGATTTTATTTCTTGGTTAATATATATATATATATATATATAGGATTGAGTTGGAATATGGATAGAGAGATACATACAAATATATATGGTCTGCTTGCTGGCACATCAAGGGTTCACAGGGAGAAGGGGAAGGAGGGACGAGGGAGAAGACGAAACTGAAAAGGAGTGGAATACGTGTTGGGCAATAGAATTCATACACGTGGACACACAAGAGATGTTTAATTTGGGGTAGTTTGGTAAAATACATCGTAGGGTTCGGAAAAGTCATACTTTCTGGAGATGTTAGGGTTTAGCCGAGACAAGTACACTGATAGCACAAATGCAAAACAAACAAATACGAAAAGATGAAAATTTTGTACATCGAGAACAAAAATAATAGTGAATTTCGGATTTAAATTTGCTCACCACGTTTAGTTTTGCGGTGATTTCACCACCTTATTAAACATGGTCACATTATGTATATAGAAATTAATCATGATTAAGTATAATAAATAAGTCCTTTAAAAAAAAAGTATAATAAATAAGTTCATTGATTGAATTTTTCTTTTCATTTTTTAAAAATAAAATACAAAGCTTCTCTCTCTCTCCCACCACCACCACCACCACACGACTCCAGTGAGCTGAAGACGGTAAGGTGGAAATGTAATCCAAGTGAGAAAAGGTGTTTCTTCTCCATGTGTGAGAGAAAATGGAACTAAAGAAAACTCAATGCAAAAGCACAATAGAGCTCATATACATCTCCTCTTATGATAAAAACCTAGAAAAGATCCAATTTTGATAAAGAATTGCTAATTAATTTAGAAGAGGAGGAGAGGTGTGAATGAACACGGGGTTTGAGGAGAAAGTGGGATCGGTTCAAGAGTTCAGGTCTTTTTATAATAGAAAAATGGCTCTATATCTTCATCGAATATTGATAAATAGACACTGCAAATTGTGGGAATCTGAGGTCTGTTGGTTTGGGTGAACAATCTGATATCACCCCAAAATCCAAAACCCACAATTGCTGCACCAAAAATCCATTACAAAACCCACCCAACCGTTTTTACTATCTGATTTTCGAATCATCTATATATAATTTTATCCAAAGAATCCAAATTTTTATACTGGAAATCCGATTCTTGGGTGCCCCTTGTCTTTGTCTACCCACCAAGATCAATCTTTATCTCTCCATTCCACCTAAAGGTGAGGAATGCAACCTTAAGTTATATGAAAACTACGAACCCGTCCAACCTTGTTAGTCAGAAGAGGGAGGGTACTGGTCTGCGGAGGCAGTCGGACTTCTGCGAGCTTTTCTCGTTCTTATCAAAGCGAGGAAGAAGAAGCTTCACAGGCATGGTGGCAAAACCCAGAAAAGATAATCACAAGGATGAATGGGAAAACAATAAATTATAAAGAATTTTAATATTTAACATTTTCTCATTCCTCATTAATTAAGTTAACCATAATATTTAACATTTTCTCATTCCTCATTAATTAAGTTAACTATGGTTATACTTTAATACACGTGACAGCTTCATATTTAGTGGTGGTATCACCACTTAATTGTTGATGGTGAGCAAATCTGCTTCCGTGAATTTATTCTTTTTAATGCAATAGTCCAAGTAATTCTTCTTTTACTGGCAACACGGCAAGACACAAGTAGTTGAGGTGTAGCTTTCATGTCTTCATCATTATTGTCAAGGCAATATGACAAGTGTATATATATATATATATATATATAAATGGTGGTCTATCTAGGTGCATCCTTTTTAGCACCAAACTATGGTTGTGAATTCCACGAACAAATTAATTATGCAATAATAAAATTGATTTATTAGGTGTTTGACTTCTCGCGCAACGCGATAAGACCAAAAGGTATCCAGAAACTCGTAATTACAAGATACATATGATTGGTAAAGATTAGTTTTTCATGGCCATTCATATACCTGAGTGTATAAGTGGCAGGGCGGAAGTGTTCATCCTCTAAAACATGGCTGACTGGGTTAATAAAAAACCAGCGGTTACAGTTTCAGGCAGAAACAGGGAAGAGAAGGCCATTGAGGAATGAATGTGCCGACTGGAAATTGATGAGGATGGGGCGTTCTGGGCTGACGTCGGAAAGGGAGGTATTGTGTAATTCTGAGATATGAGATAGGGAGTTGTGTCGCACCTTAATTTGGCCGCCATATATCCTATGCTTGCTACGCAAGACACACTGAAGATGAAGCTCAAGCATGCATGGCTGCTCTATATATAGTTTACTCCTTGCCATTCGGGCTGCAGTCCTTTTTTTCTTTCCCGCTGCAGCCATCTTTTGATGGTAGTGAGAATTGAACTAGAGATCACCACAGCGTTAAACCAACGGGCTACAACTCAATGGCAAATATTAGGCTATGATGGATGTAGAATAATAGAAAGCAATTGCAATTGTGTTTCAATTGTCCCAACTCTATGTACGAACATGGATGTGCATATGAGGATCGGTGCATTGTGGATGATTGTAGCGATTATTTGAGATCTACCGTAAAACAAATGATGTCACACATAAATTAACTCATTTAAGTAGGATTTTTTTTATTTGTTAATTTTTATTTTTTTTTTTTTTTTTTTTTTGAGGTTGCCAGTTTGCCACTAGTGATCAAACACTTCCACAACCTAGGTTGTCCCTCCACCGAATAAATCAGATAATTGGCCTACTGGCCACCACCAAATTTCTATAATATTATATGGAAAGAAGAATGCGGGGTAGACTGGATTTAGTCAGGTTAGACGAGACAATGGTTACCATTTGAGGGAAAGCTTTAGAATGGTAACATCAAAGGAAAGCAAGTACCGGGCAACACTAGAAACATCAGTAAAAAATTTCCATCACCAGTTCGGATCTACATTGCTTATGTTTCCCATAGGGCAGTACCTCAGGCTGTTTTATGGTACCAATTGACCCAATTTATCAACCAGTAGGATACAAATTATTGTTCATTATCACAAGTCAATTCCATATAAATCCCACAACCACGGTAATGAAAATTATCTTGCAAATGCATTTTCTTTTTACAGTATCCCAACTACAAAAAGTCTTGAAAAAAAAAAAAAATTGCTAGAACTAGCGACCTAGGTACAAAAAGAGATCGAGGGTATCATCTTCACCCTCCCCTCTGTCCAAATTCTTTCCTTCCTTTCCTCTGCGCCTTTCCTCAGCATCTTCCCTGATGCATTTCCAGGGGCATATTCGCTTTTGACAAGAGTTAGCTAGAGGTTTAGACTTTAATGGATCTTTTATGACCATAAGCATAATCACAATCTAACCACCAATGTAGCCCAAGCGATGAAGGATTACTGCTAAAATGAGCATTACTATTGCCAACACCAGACCGGATTTCCCTAGCAGCCAATTCTTTGTCTTCCTCGCACCTTCCACTCCTCTTTGAATCCTATCCATCCATTGCATCTGCAACAAGAAGTCATACAGGAGAAAAATTCATATTTGCAAGAAAGGATGGAGTAATATCAGAAAAATGCCGAGATAAAGATAAAATGAAAATGTCTCCCCTACAATCTGGGGCAAGAGCTCAGAAAGCTTTCAAATAGAATTTCTCTTACAGATTGAATAAACTAGTCTAAGCTTGTGCATGCTCATATTTATACAGCATTAGGACTTATTCCCACACCGGCCACCATCCAAGGTGCTTTGTGTCAACCACTTACCGGTACCGAGTCTAGACATTTGAGGAACAGGTAGCATCTAATTTGGTTCTTACATAATGGTTTTATTTCTATTTTAGTTCCTGTGTAACCAATATGGCTTTTTAGTCACTGTGTTCTCAATCTTGAAAGATAATGCCAAATCTCATTTTACCGTTAAAATCACAATCTGAGGCTCTACACAATTCTAGCAATTATTGGTCAAGTGCAAAGTGAATAGAGTCCCTAAACATGCGATTACGGTGCCATTTTTAATGGCAATAAGGTAATTTGGCAGCAGTTACCAAAACCGAAAATACTTGAAACATAGTGACCAAAATCCAATTTAATAACAAAGGAATATAACTGATACTCAACCAAGAAACAGACCAGAAATTATTTGACCCATAAAAGGAAGATCTTGTTATAACAGCCGCACAGGCCAATCAGATCAACGATACAAAACCCCCTTAGAGAAAGATCTTGTTCTAAAAAGAGCATAGGCCTTCCTTCTCCCCCCAACAAAAAAAAAAAAAACACAGACCAATCAGATCGACATCACAAAACTGAGTCGCGAAAAATTTTAAGCTTAATCACATCCCTTCCTTAGATAATTGGAAAAGTGAAGAACTGAACTAAAGTTCTACTTTCTGAAGAAAGAGAAATTCTATATAGAATATGCAATCTTATTCAGAGACCACAAAAAAGGCCAAAACACAGCATACAGTCACTTTCCTGATTATATCGTAAGATTTCTTTTCTCTATTCTTTTTCCATTTTTTTTTCTCCAAGAGGGAGAGGAGACGATAATAATCTGATTCAGAACTATAGCAATAAAGATCCATGTATATTATTACTATCTACCAAAATAACAGAACTAGCCTTGCAAATTATGATGAGCAAACCAAAAGAAAATTAAGTGACGTCCTATAATAAAGATCTAATAATATAAGAATAGTTAAACAAGAGACTTTTATCACAACTTCACAAGTATAGATGAAACAAACATATTGAAGCCTAGAGTCAATCAATTGGGTAGAAAGTTACCATTTTGTCCAAGGAATCTGGTGACAAAGAAGACATTGCTTGATGAGCTTTTTCCGCATCTTCCCGAGAAAGATTCAAACCAAATTGCTCACTCATGTTTGCCATCATGTCCGGACTCATATTCTTCATCATTGATGACATCATCTGCCAGAAAATACAACAAAGTTAAAGCAAAAGAGGTGGTACATATGAGCATGCATCAATCCATTATTGATCAAAAGTTGTGGTACAAATTCTCTTCTAGTAAAAACACGAATATGGAGTTATGGATGAGATCTAAAACAATAGCATCAGGATGTTATGTATATACAATTTGAAATTAAAAATCAGTGCCCACAATATTCTGAAGAATATTAATTCAAACTCTTATGAACTGTTTCTGGATATGCACAATTAGTGCTTTCACTTTTGACAATTTCTTATCCACTACTGAACCCAAAAAAAAAAAATAGTTGATTGTCCTCTGGTTTGTCCAATTTCGGACCATGTAAATTTTATAGCTGCTGCTGGAAAAAGAGGTGTAGGCACAAAAAGTCCATATAAAAATTGCACATAGAATTATAGTAATTTCAAAAAGCTCCAGCTCCAGTGACATGGCTTAAGCATATTTAGTGATATTTATTTTAAATTTAATTGAACTGCCTACAAAGCGTATCCTTCTTGATTGTTTACTGATGTTTATGATCTTCTATAGTTCAGGTTGTAATTTTTTTCAAAAAGCTCCAGTGACATGGCTTAAGCATATTTAGTGATATTTATTTTAAATTTAATTGAACTGCCTACAAAGCGTATCCTTCTTGATTGTTTACTGATGTTTATGATCTTCTATAGTTCAGGTTCTAATTTTTATAGAGATAACTATAGTATATGCCCTATTTCTAACAAGAAGACGTTAACGGGAAGAAAATCAAAAGGGCATGCATGAAAACTTTGAAAGGAAATGACATGCAAAATAAAGTATAATGATTTGACAAATAATCAACGATAAAAATGACTCATATTTTGGTGCAAAAAATTGAACAAACCTGCCGCATTGCAGGATCTTTCATTTGGTTTCTCATTTGTTCTTGAAAATCAACAGCAGAGGCAGGGAAGCTCGACTGAGGAGTACTTCTCACATTTGGTAATATTCCATAAGAGCTACTTTCACCTACATCACCAGGCACATTCACAGCAGAGTTTTCACGGCTTTCTGAATACCTCGATGAACTTTGCCTGTTAGCATTGAATGAAGCTGGTGTTGGAGATGAGTCTCTCCCTGTCATAGAAGATGCCATTTCAAACATTTTCTGAAGCTCTTCGGGGGGCATTTTGCTCATCATATCAGATGCAGTTTTAAGCATATCCGGAGACAAATTTGGTGGAACTGATCCAGGTTTAAAATTGTCCAAGTTAGATGCTGGTGTTGAAGATAAGCCCTTCCCTTTTGAAGCCATTTCAAACATTTTCTGAAGTTCCTCCGGTGGCATTTTATTCATCATATCAGATGCAGTTTTAAACATATCTGGCGACAGATTTGGTGAACCTTTCTTGAGCAATGGATTATCTCCCTCAAATGAGGATGCCAATTCAATCATTCTTTTCAGTTCTTCCGGTGACATTTTGCCGATCATGCTTGAGGCAGTCTTAACCATGTCAGCAGGAACCTCCTCGGATTTTCCAGAACTTAAAGCAGCAAGAGTAACCGGATCAGCATTTGAGATAAAATTCTGGAATGATCTGTAAACCAGGCAGAAAAGCATAATGTTATATGAATTCATCTATATAGCCAGGCCCTCTTTTGGGGTCACTGGCTTCCCCAAAATATGATTCCCAATAGCCTTTCCAATAAAAAATATCAAGTGATAAATGTGTAAGATATAAACAGAAAGCAGAAGGCCACTACCCACTATCTTCACCGCAGAAAATGCAGGGTCAGTCGCTAGTATTATATTAACAGAGGGGTGGAGAATTCAAAAGATGCATGACTACAGCATAAGAGCTTTCATGATCACAAAATTCAAAAGTACATTAATAAATTCATCAATATTATGCTTCCATACGTCAAACATCTTAAGTGGAATTTAGTTCAGTAAGCAAAATTGCTAAAACAGATAGTCCCGGCTGGGTACCGTACCAAGTAAACTTGAATGCACTTCATAATGTTGCATAAGCTTAATTCTTATCTTGTCAGACATCAAGTAAAAGCATCTTCTTTAATGGATTTATCCATAAAAAGTCCAAGCACATAATTTAATTTCTGTACAACATCATTCCTAAACCCTAAAGCAAATCAAACCAAACTTATCTCAACTTCACATCCCACCTCCTCTCTCAGATGCATATGAACATGTACATGCATAAGCATGTGTACAGAATACAGGATGCAATACACATCTGTGGTGTAAACAAATCTACGAAGAAAGCTTGTCACATTTGACTACCACTAGACTCCGAATAATACCTTTTTTCTTTTTCGCATTTAAAACTTAAAAAGTCCAAGTTTTAAGATTTCTAAATTTTTAGCAAAATAAGGACATGAGCAAAAATCAATTAAATCAATCCTTAATAACCAAAACAAACCTGAGAGTTGCTGGGTCATTTTTTAAAGCCTGCAAATGCTCTGAGTTGTTTGACAGAACCTCAGAGTCGGCTGCAATTGGAGTCTTGGGAATGTCTCTCGTTTCCTGTCGTTTTGCCATAGAATACTCTGTAGATGAGCTTTTATGGTTGGCAGCAGAGACAGTCTCGACTTCTTCAGTTATTTCTTCAATTACCAGTCCTAAAATATAAACCACATTCAATATTCTACCAAACATTTCAAATCTGATGTTTTTTTTTTCCCGAAAATTCGGAGATAACATAAAAGGATGAAAAACAACATACTTCTTGGTGCAGACACACTGCCCTCCGTACCCAATTTTTCCTTAGCATCCCTGTGACAACAAATGATCATTTAGAATATCAAAATAATCACCTGTCATTTGTGTGACAACTTACAACCAGATTCTAAAAAAAGCTGAAAAGAAGGGGAGTCAACATCAATCAGTAATCTTAATTTTATTTTTATTTTTTTTTAACCAAGAAACCCCCCAGACACTGTGATGGGCTCAAAACTAGGGCCTCCTCTAGGTAGCAACTATGAGGGTGTTCAAACCCCGGACCACAAGGGAATTAACCAAAGGTCCGACCATTTCTACTAAGCCCTCATTTGTAAACTTTTGATCTTAATATCTAAAATATAGCAAACGATATAGGTAGAAATAAGTTAAGAATAGAGCATGAATAAATAATCCATAACAAAAATAATTATATCTACCAGGCTCTAAACTATAAGGACAAATACGTCGGTCGGCACCTTTTGGCAATAGACAGAGAGGTGCTAGAGGTAAAGTGTATCGAAATGATAAGTGAGCCTACTGCTGAATCCCACCTTCATCCAGTTTGGGAATTCATGGTAGCAGTCACAAACCTCCATCCAAGTATTGAATAATAAATTGAAATGGGTCACCGCTCAAACAATCCTATACTTAAGTCAGCTTGTTGTAACTATGCCTCATATAGCAAATATATATGCACCATAGTTAAGTCCATTTAGAAGATACACGATGACTCCTCTATCTAAAGAAAAAGAAAACAGTGGTACTTTACCTTAGAACATCTGCAATAGTTTCATCATCAGGGGAAACTTCATGTGCGGTGCTCAGGTCAGAGACAGCATCCTAAGAGATGCAAAAATTAGCATCATATAATTGCAAGAGATACAGAGATAATTATGTAAACCGAAATAACTTGTTATTAACACTCCGAAAGGTCTATCTAATCTACACTCCAAAGTGAATATTTAATCATTTTCATTAAAGGGACGGTCCACTGCATTTTGGAAGTGTTAATAGAATTTTGAGACCAAAAAAGTATCAAAAGATAACTCAGAAATATCTGCTAAGAAACGACACATATATATATAAACACACTCACTTCCAATTGACCCAATTCTTTATATGCTTGACCTCTCCGATAGAGAGCTTTCACATTCTGTGCATCATATGCCAGTACCTGAAGTAATAAAATACAATTGTTAAGCAAGACAAACTCAGGAGCTTGCAAGCAAGGAGAGAATGAACTAATAATGAAGATCAATGTCAGTTAAATATGTGTGTGAGCACACGCAGGTTACTACGTTAGCATACGATAACATGGAGAAGCATTATGTTAACTTCCTACAAGATATGATTTCTTTTAATATATTTATAGTTTTATACAAAAATATCATAAGTGACACCAAATTATCAAATAGCAATATTCGAGTCGAAAGACACTAATGGTTTCCTCATATACCTCAGAACCTTCTTTTATACATTCATCATACTGCCTTGTTTTCAAGTAACATGACATTAAGTTGAGTGAGCACGCCATCAGAAGTGATCTTCCTTTAGAGGATGGAAGGCCATTCAGGTTTGTCTTTGCCTGAGATTTTAGACAGAATATAACTAGTTAGAGAGATGATACTTTAGCTATAAAAAGAAAAGAAAAAAAAACAACAAAAGATTCTTATAATTACACTTACAAGTACGTATTTCTGCAAGGCATCGTTGAACTTTCCCTGGCTGTGAAGTGCATTTCCCTGCAGATTTGATACACAAAAGGATAAAGATGAGGAGACATAACATATTAACACACAAGTAAAAAAAAAAACATGAGCAACCTAAAAGACGAAACAAAATGTTTCTCCATCTAGACTTTCCAGACCAACCCTAACCAAGGTCTTAAAGTGGGTTAATTCCTGTTCCGGTGGTCCATTTGGATTTTTCACCCATTTAAAATAAAAAGCGTACAATAAAACACCTTTGTTTATCTTACATTATGCCTTCTGCTGTTTTTATGGAAACTGTACATATAAATATCAGCAACTTTTGAAACCTTGACCCTAACATAAGCAAAGATACAGCCCACTCCTTCCCAACCATAATGTAGCGTCTACGCCACTCATTAGCTCAGACATGGAATTCATTCATTCCTGAAGAAATTAAAAAGGGAGAATCGAGGAAGAAAAAGCGTTTGATGATTGTTTGGTCTTAAGATGGCTACAGCATTACCTGATTCTTGAGCATCTGAGCAGCATTCAATTTGTAACTGACTTGGGCATCAACACGTGCATGCATAGCTGCTATCTCTTCAGGCGACGCACTAGCCATCTTGTCCCCAATCTCAGCCATCTCTTCTGGGCGTGTGTGTTTCAATTGCTCTGCAGCCATTTTCAAATCTTCAGGCCTCATGTTCTTCATGCTCTCTGATGCCATCTTCATCAATTCTGGATTAGCCATCATCTGCAATTCCAGTCAAAAACACATTACAAACACTCAACTCTACAAGTATTGCCCATTCTCACACTTTCACACACCAATTAACCAAAGAACACACTAAGCGATGAAATTCAAATAACCAGCCCGTTCAAAAAATTGAAGATGATTTTGAGCGGAATTCACGGGTCATGAGGTAAAACCATTAAGAGATGAATTGAGAAAAATAAATCCGAAACGCGATCACGAAAACAATATGGAAATTTTGAAGAAGAAGAAGAAGAAGAGACCTGTTGTTGCATCCGGGCGAAATCGGCGGGTGACATCCGACTCATCTGCTCCTGAGCCAGTTTCATCAATTCTGGATCCATCATATTCATCCCGTTGAACATTTTGACTTCCCAGCAATTGGCGGTCTTTGATCTCTAACAACGGAGACGGATTCGACAATTTTGGGTAGAGGGAAAAGGGTTCCGGGAGTTAAATAGGGAGAGGAAGGCAACAAAATAAGGGTCTCGATAGCAACCAAAGTCGGAGCTCCGGTCGCACACCAAATCTGAAATAAACAAATAAAGAAAAGTCGTTCGTTCTTCTTCGTCTCCTCCTTCTTTGTTTCGTTTCTGAAAGGTCCGGTTGGGTTGGAAAACGAAGTGTCGTAGAACTGTAGAATATTCGGGTTTTAAAGCTTATTTCATGAAAACGCATCACTTTGAAGCGGTCTCTGCTGCGTCATCACGCACATTGACGCGGCTAACAAATTTCTGGATTTTTTTTGTCTTTATTATTATTAGCCAAAAAAAAAAAATTCCAATTTTCGATATGTGAAATTGTGTTCTAGATTACAATTTTGTATCTGAAGATGAGATTATTATAATAAATGTCTTCTTTTGATTATTAACAATAAATTTTCCCTTTAATCTCTGCGATGTCGAGTTATTTCAAAGTTAGTGTATGCTAGGTGTCACGAGCCGCACTTAAGAGTTGTGTTATCGTGATACGTTGTAAGGAGATGCCGAGAGAGGCGAGCCTTGGGAGCCCAAAGGCGAACTTGAAGCTAAAGTGAAGATGAGTGGCATTGTCGTGGTTCGAGGTACTTCAACTTGAAATTTGGAAAAACTCTGAACACGAGAAATGTCCGGAACGTCGAAAAAAGTTCAATGCACTTGACGGCATGTCATTTGGATTTTCTGGGAATTTGTTATGGACAATTATTCTCCTCGGCTATTTTGATGTTTCCTCCCCCTTGTGCATGTAAGCAAAATATGCTCTATAGGGGGAGACATGGTGTTGAGCTTCTACCACCCCCGGTACTGGCCTTCATGGGGCATTAAGTGAGCTTCTCCCGGGCACCCTTGGGGGCCTAGGAGCCGGGCATGTGTCTTCAGAAAGGGGCGACATATGTTTCCACAAGTCAAGATGTCTTGTGGACGGTATTGGCCGAAATGCCAATATTGCGGGTCGACATCGGGGGCGAGGTTCGTAAGAGAGCGATCCTTATGCCATCGGCGTTAGACAAACATGTGGGCTTACAGAAGATATGTCGGGACCCCGTGGTGCTCATTGGCCACAGAGCAAGCGACGTGGGCATGTGTTAGGGTTCGACCTTGCCCAAAGCAAAGTGAAGGAAGCTTAAGAGGGGCATCGAGGATGAGTTGCTCACTTGGGCGACCTGCCAACAAGCAAGAGGGCATGCCCGCTTGAGGATTGGCCTACGGGTTATAATATGCCTTGGGGCCATAACGGTCATCAAAAAGAGAACAAGACAGCCTCGTCAGAAAGGGAAGGCCATAAGGCCTAGGTGAGTTGTCAGGTTGGCACTCAAGGTACGAGTAGATGGGCAGGTGTTACCCAAGAGCCGAATGGGCTATCTAGGTGATGCCCATGAGGTGAAGTATGAGGGCATGTGTTGCCCAAGAGCTAAGTGAGTCGCAAAAGAGATGCTCACAAGGCGAGACACGACGGCAAGTGTTGCCCGCGAGTCGAGCGAGTCATACTAGTGGTGTCCATGAGTCGCAGAACAATAACAAGTGTTCCATATAAGCCCATGGGGTTGTGCAAGTGATGCCACAAGATGAAGTAAGCAGGAACGTGTTGTCCATGAGTCAAGTAAGGTGTGCAAGTGACGCGTCCAAGGTTAAAGTACGCGGTCATGGGTTGCCCTTGAGGTGGAATCCGAGTGGGTCGGATAAGCAATACCCATGAAGTGAAGTATGCGGACTTATGTAGTCCATGAGCCTAGTGGGTTAGATAAGTGATGCCCAAGGGAGAGTGTGCAGACATGTGTTGTCTGGGAGCTGAGTGGGCGACATAAGAGATACCCATAACAAGTTGAAGTGTGTAAGCTGCTAGAAATGACTCAAGGAAGAAACGTGAATGCCAACTTAGTCTCGGTACACGATCATGCTACTTGCTATCGACGTGCGGGACGCACGCGAGTCAGTAATGGGCTGGCGCAAGCCGAGATGACACAAAAGCCTATCGATTGGACGACTGTCTTGGAAGACAACCATGACACAAGGAAGCGATCGGTTAGTCGCAAGAAGTGAGACTCAGGGGTGAGTATCTTTCGTTGGTAAACCCCAACAAGTAAGGGGATGTTGTCAGAAAGGGTCAAGTTGACAAGAGAAGCACACAGAAAGAAAAAGAAAAATGGAGTAATGGAGTATCAAGGAAGTAAGGAAGATAGGCTGGCCTCAGTTCAGAGGAACCTTAGCGCCGCATGGGCTAAATTTCGCTACGTATAAAGTTGGCCCGTGACACTAGGGAAGAAAGAACACAAACCTCAGTTCACATGAACCTATCCTCCAAGGCTGCAACTTGTGCAACACATCAATCTAGGCTTGTAGAAACGACAGGGATTCAATAAGTTGAGTCTAATTTTAGGGTTTAGGGTTAGTTGAGTCCTACTAACCAAACTCCACTAGCACTAAAAGCGCTTGGTGTTGGTGAAAAATCAAATTTAGTTGACCACAATTACGGCCAAACCAAGTTAGTAACCGACCAACCCCTTGTCCTAACTCTCATCTCCACCTGAATGTAGGATTTTGGTTCCTTAGCTAAAAATAAGAGAGAGTGATTAGAAAAATTAAATCTAGTTGCATACTCAATGACTTTCCTTCGGTTTCAGCAATATTAGTTGCTTTTGGTTTGGTTCTAACACCCAACTGACCCAAGGGTCGACCATGATGCTAATCATTGGTAAGTAAAGTTGGAGGGTCCATTAGTTGTTTCAACTCGAAGTGAGACATGAGATCTGATGCAGCCGCATTCTCATAGGAATTTATAGGAGAATAGAGTTAGACTTTATGGCTTGTAACCTATTGTCAAAAGTCTTACCTGTCATGCCCCGAATTTTATAATAAAAATTCAAAATCCGAAACATGAATTACCACAACTCAAGATAATCATCCTGAAAATTTCTTTTTCTTAACAACCTCATCACACAAATTTAATCTCAAATCTCGAATTTAGTCTCGAATGAAAAACAAATAAATACTGCAACTCTTAAACAGCACGGCCACCTCCCTAGTTATCCTAACCTGCAGGAATATCCGCTACACCATTTGAATAGTGTACCGGGATTGCAACAACACAAAATCCGGTAAGCGTTTGAAAGCTCATATGAGTAAAAGAAAGAACGGTTATTTAATTAATTCATAATTATTTTCACCCAAGTCAACACCCAACAATTTCCACGTCCACAAAGAACCAACAATCTCAAAATCAATCACCAAATCAACAAATCAACACAAAACCTGAACTCACATCTATCTTCTCAAAACCCCGAAATCGTATTTATAAAAATACGGTGTTTGACAGACTAGAGCTCTAACTGAATCGTAGCCCGTCACCTGGCCCAGGTTATGGCATCCGACATATTTTTATCTTTATCGTATTTCATCAATATATATACGTATATACATATTTAGAACGTCTGATACTCGTATTTAATCTAGCCTCATTACCCGACAAGGGTTGTGGCATCCAACTCACTCAACCAATCGTATCTCATCATCCACCTAGGATTAGAGGGTCCGATTCCGCCATACTGGTCACTAGGTTGACCCTAAATCCATAAATGAGCACAACAATATGTTTTCACACAATGAAATCAACCCATCCAAGATACATAATATTATTATGAAATTTAAGCATTTGAAATATAATCCAAATCATCATTCCAACTCAATCACATCATCACTCAACAACACACCACCCAATATATATATTACACGTAAATATATATATAAGTAATCATCCACTCAGGGATGACCACTAATACCATCTATAGTTCACACAAGAAAATCGTGAAATTCATTTGTATAATTCAAATTCATTTTACTTACCTATGGACCGTAGTTGATCAAGTCCATGTGATTTAAAACAAATATTTAATCCATAAATCTTTTTCCACACAGTTGCGACAAAATAAATAAATTTAAAGCAGTCAGTTCATAATATGAACCATGTGAGTTTTACTCACCTCGAAACTCCCGTTGCGTCTTCAATTAGAATACAAATCCACACCGAAACAGTTCATCCAAGTACAACCCGTCAATCACCTAATCAAATGTGACTTGAATTTAGCCAATAATTCCAAAACATACTTAACTACCATCAAACGGCCGGATTCTAAATTATACGAAAAATCTGACGGACAGATTATCACGAATAGCCTCCCTAATCACTCTTTTACATTTATACGAAGATCCAATGGTCAGATCCAACCGCCACCACAGGCCATGCTGTTGTGCAAGGTTGCTTCTGGAAGCTTCAGGAGGTCGAGGCGAGCCTGAGGATGAAGTTTGGCAAAGATTGATAGCTTGTAGCTCGAGATATCACGATTGGAACAAAATCAAGCTTAAACCAATCGGAGCTTCCCGCCGCCGCTGCCGGCCGTGTCGTGGCGGAAGGCTACCTTTGACAGCTGCGCAAGGTCGAGGCAAAGCCAACGGAAGTGGTCTGAAGTCGTGAGGTGGACGGAGGAGGGAGAGCATAGCCGGCGACTCCTTGCTCTTTTTTGCTGGGTCGGCCGCGTGAGAGAGAGAGAGCGAGAGAGAAACAGTTTCCCAATGAGGAAGGAGGCCAGGAGAAAAAAAAGGAAACTTTCCAAAAAAAATTAGAGTTTTTCTTTATATACCCGTTTTGGAAATTTCTTCTAATTTCGATAACTAAATCAGAAAAAATCCGATTTGTGTTCCACATATGTACAGACTCATATAGACGAGCTCTACAACTTTCATGAAGGAAGTTTTCCCAAATTTTGCACATATAAAAAGTCGATTTCTTGAATCGAACATTTCGAGCTTTTCGTTAAAACAATTGTTTCGAAACTTCAATAATTCTAAAAATGAAATATTTCGAGCAACATTCGTAAAATTGTACAATATTCGTTCCACACAATTACCCGAAATTAAAATGGAAATTGTGGTTATTACATTAGCCGTTTATGCTTTCCTTCTCACACAACAATCGATGACAGTTCTGCCACCTTAAAGAGCTGAAAAAGTGGTTAGCAGCCTTTAAAGCCAATAATTTTAGGTTCTCGACTAGGGCTTTCGAAGCAGTTGGAACTTGAGCTTGAAAAATCAAGGGAGAGGAACTTCAAAGCCCAAACTATCAATTATCAATGGAACAAATAACATGAAAAGCCGTTTGTCTTATTTTGGAGACGGAACCCTATACATTGTTAGGGCTTGAAACGTTCCACTTGATAAAGGCCCCACCTAATCTAAAGTGCCCCTATACACCAGTGCAACTATCAAGAGATGTTCTAAACAGTAACATTCAAGGCAAACTCACGAAGTGACTCCTCAGAGATGGTCGATGCCAGAGGAGTCACTTTACTCTTAATACATTGTTTTTTGTAATACATGTTCTAGCTTTGGTTTTACTCAAATTGATGAGGTGCTTTCAAATTATTTTCTTGTATTTTAAGGAGATTATTGCAATGAACCTTTTTTTTTTTTTAATCAAAAGAAGAATTCATTCATTGTCAAAATACTACATTAAGGAGTATATAGTGACCTCAGTAAACCCACTAGAAATTGGTTGGGAAGAGTATTACACTCAATTACACAATCACTCAAGTACATGACTCATTAACTAGAATTAGAATAAACTAGAATTAGAATAAGCCAATCTGGCGCCATCATCCACCAATAAGTAGGAAAAGATAGAGATAGTGTCAGCTCTTGCCACACAATGGATAGTCTTATTACACTCGATCTCTAAATATATAACCCCAACTACAAGACTGAAAATGACTTTAAAACGTATCTTTGCTTCTTCAACTAATGCTCCATCTACACTAATAATATATTTTTTTGGCATCCCCTTCGATCTCCAAGTTTGAGAAGCAGCTTGAATACCAAAATGCAATTCACAAGAGCGATAAATTCACAAGTCTGGGGACTCACAAATCCAACACCTGATATTGCCAGTACACCAACACAATCACCTAGGACCTAGCTCACTGCGGCATACACACCCTGCCCCAAATTCAATGCATCATCTTTACTCATCTTAATGAAAAATTCTTGCATGCAGGCTGCCACGTGGTGGGGCCGTGCGACCTTCCAATCAAAAACCCAATATTTTTCCCTCTCTCTCTCTTTTGAAATTACCCCTGATTTTTAATATGTAATACCCAAAATATCCCTCTACTTGAGTCCTGATTGGCCCGCCCTACTGCCACGTGATGCGGGTGCTGTATAGAAGAACACCTCCATCTTAATTACTCCTTGTCTAGGCTTATGCCACCTTTTCAACCTCAAAGTAGCCGACCCCACCCTACTATGATCTCCTGCCAATGCAACATCATCTACCATTCCAATCTTTAAATAGCCTTCCCACTAACAGTAAGCTTTCTCAACCAACTTCTCTGCCGCCACAGCCATATTACCATGTACCCTATTGTTTCTCTCATGCCAAAGCTGCCAAGCCACCACTCCAAACCATTCCAAATCATTGTCCCTGGCCACAGACTCCACATGCAAGAATAGATCAAAGAAATCCATATCCTTCCACACCATCTATATTGTAGTGAACTTGTTGTTTTATTTTTTTTTATTATTATTGTGCAATTATTTTAAGGATGAATTTATAAAAATAAAAAAAGTTGATGAAAGTTTTTATGTTGGCTTTGACAAGTGACTACAGAGTATCAAACTCATTAGTTTATCAGTTACATTTACTTTTATGGGTTGTTTCGTTTTTTTTTTTCCTTCGTCTTCTTCTTTTTTGGAATGACAGAGCATGTAATTTGGAAGCTAAAAAAGTAAACAGGAGGTATAACTAAGAAAATGTATAACCAAAAACTCAATTCATAAACTTCATCAAATTTTATGTACCGCTACTGCAAACCCATCATCTTCAAGTAATTACATCCTTTTGCTTCTTTGCTAGTCACTTCCAACAATTCAAGGCCAAGGTCAAGCAATTCAGCTTCAAAAGAGATAGAAATATTGATTTATTATTTTATTATTATTAACATTTTGTCCGATAAATTTAAAGAAAATGAGAATGAGGGTATCTCGCCACCGCCATCAAGCATAAAGTTCCTAACAATTATACTACCGAGTATAGGGGCGAGTGCAATCAACAATGGTTTTTCCTGGTTTGGCCAGGACAATACTACAGTACATTGTACAACCTCTTGTTATATTCAGCAAGTCTTGGCTTGCTGGAGACTTGTGAGACCCAACCATCATTTGGTTTTTGTTTTAGTGAAGACAGAGAATAAGAGACGAGAGTACTATCCTGATGTCAACAATGGGTAATAATGTCATATACCCATCAGTTATCAAGTCTAGTTGAATATGATGATTCTTTCTACCAACAGGGGAAAAAGTGATTAAAACCAATGGAACAGTTACAATGTTGGTTCATAGAAAGCAGGAGAGAGAAGTGAATTGCTAATTACACAGTTGGGGAGTCGAATCGAAGCTTCCTCTCTTGTGGAAATACAGTAAATTGTGGTGACAGTTGATATAGGATTCAACTGACAGTTGAATTTTCCTCCCCTAGCAATGACTTGGCCTCTAGAACATATTCCCTAACACTTTGAAGCTCTTCTTCCATCTTTTCCGATAAGAAACATGAATTAGATCTTGCGTCCAAGAACTGGTTTGTCTTCTCAGCTGCTAAAGCCCTTGATATACGAAGGTCATCCATCTTCTTTAACTCAACCTGCAACTCTTCCTCCAAAATCTCCATCTCTCCCTCCTTCAAATCTGATTCAAACCAATGCTGCTGGTACTCGAGTATCAGACTTTCGATTTCACTATTTCCATTATCTCTTACTTCCAACAGCATCTCCTTCTCCTTAATTACACCCTGAAGGTGAAGTTCTGTCTCTTCCACAGACCTCAAACCTTTCTGTATCTCCACCTGAACAGCCAACATCTTACTTTCTACCTTTTCAGATTTCCTGTTCAACTCCTCAAGTTCCTTTCTTAAAGCACCAAGTTTTTCTCGAGATAGCTTCATCTCGGTTTGCAGCTTGGTTTTTTCTTCCTCAGACTTCAGTAACTCAGTAGCTTTACCTCCCAACTGCCAATTTTTCTGTGAGGTATCTATCCTTTCGACATTATCTATCGCAAAGAGAACCTGACCAGTCTGTTGCTTTTGAATTTCTTCCTCCAGTTTTGACTTCAAGCATGAAAGGATGTTCTTTAATTCAACTTCAGATTCTTGCATTTTTCTCTGTGCAGCAGATATTTCATCCTTGTCCGCTTGTAGACAGCTGAATTCCCCTTTCTTTTGGCCCAGATAAGATGATGAAGCAGTTGCCTTTGCTCTTGCCCGAGCTTCTCGTTGCTCAAAGTAAAGTACTGATGAAGAAAAGTTGGACAAGGAGTATTTGAGAGCTGACAACTTTTTGTCAATTAGAGTCCTTTTTTCTTTTGTTTTTGAAGCGAGAAGCTTATAGGATTCCAATTGCTGCTGCTTGACCTGAATTTCATCTTCCATTTCATCAATTTCTCTCGAGAGTGTGCCAACCTCTAGTATTACTTTCTCAACAGAAGAAAATGCAGCAACAGTTTTGGCAGAATCTACAAGTTGTTCATCTGCTCTTACCAGTTTCTTTCTGACCAAATTTAGTTCCTCTGAAAGCTTTGCTGTAGTAAGAGATGGTGACTCCAGCTCCATGTCGGACTGATTTCCAATATCAACTTCCGCTTCAGTATTATTGACAGTAGTGAAATTTGGTGTCCTCATTTCCATGTCAGACTGAGTTCCAGCATCATGCATCATGAATCTTTCAGTATAGGTTGTTGCTTCAGTATTATTGTAAGTAGTGAGAGATGGTGTCTCCATCTCCATGCAAGACTTGATTCCCACATCAACCTCATTTCCAAAATTTATTTCAGTACCATGCACAACGAATCTTGAGCCACCACTTTCTTCGGTACACATTTTCACTTCATCAAATGTATGATGTCCATCTTGTGCAGTGAATCCAGACAAACCAGATTCCTGAATTGGGAGTGCTCTTTGACATGTACGTTTCCCAAACTGAGGACTTTCTCCTCCATCAGAACCAGGAATACCATCTTCAATAATAGAATTCCTCCCCTCAACAGTCGTAGGAGATGCACTTATGTGTTTCCCTCCATCAACTTCAACAAGCTTCTCTGGGGATTCAAGTTCTTTATCATCAACTCTTTTCTGTCCACAGGAAGAAAGCACTCTTTTGAGTTCATCCCTCTCCTGCATGGCTCTTTCATACAAACCCAAAAGTTTTTCATTTTCTTCATGCATTTCCACAAGCTGATGCTCCAAATTCTTAACCTCCGTTGCTTTAGCAAGTTCAACAAAACCACCATTACTATGAGTTTCAGTGCCATCATGAGTACTTTCAGACTTATTTAAGTTTCTGTAGCTACTCTCTGAAGTGGCCCCTTCATATAATTCAATGAGCTTGTTATTATCTTCAATCAAAACCTTAAGCTTCTTTCGCAGTTCATCATTCTCTTTAGACAGGGTTATTGCCGTCTCATGAGCCTCAGCCTCCCTCTGACTTGCAGCAGCAATTGCGTCAACCATTGTTTTTAGCTCCATTTGATCACTGAAATTAATGATGGGCACATCAGATGACAAGGAAGGAAGCTCAACTTGATTTGTTTTTTCTTTCAGGGCTCTAGATGTCTCTTCTTCAAGTTTTGTCATCAAATCGTTGACATTCCTACAGTAATACGAGGCCACTGGTTATAGATCAAAAACCCGAACTTATTACATCATAGGAAAAAACATATAGAAAAAGAAGTGAAGCATAAATATATGTAAAGCATGATACATCTAATGGATATAAAATAACCACCCTGAGTAGGACAGGCTAATGAATTTCACTTTTATTGAGCTATCATAACTTCATACTGTTGAGATTTTTATGAGAGTAAAAACTAAAAACCATATGATTACCTTTCCAAATTCCCTTTCTCTTCAAGGCAGAGTTCAAGCTGTCTGTGAAGCGTATCAATTTCTGATTGGTTTTGAATGGCCTGCATTAACAAGTTAAGGTTACATAAGAAAGCCTCTTCTATCAAGAAAAAATGAAGTTCAACTGAGGGGATTTACATATTTACCTGCATACGGAGAAATTCATTCTCCTCATTGACTGAAGATTGCCAATGTAATGCTTTCTCCTGTGTAAATGATGTTATAGTTAAAATAAAATATATATATATATATATATATATATATAAATCAGTAAACAAATAAATAAATATAACTCAGGAAAGAAAGGAACATGAACACTAGCTATACTTTCTGGTTGAAACAGTTATTCTTACAGTGATTACTACGATTAACATTACTTATCTGAACATAGAAAAGCAAAAAGGGGGCAATGCAATAAGGAATAGGAGCCCAGCATGATTGGAAAATGTTGATATACAAATTGTGAACCTGGAAATCACCTCTTTGAAGTTCAGAAAATCATCATCATTACGCTGAGCTTCCATCGGCACATCTGGATTTGTATTCTGTTGTACAAACAATTCATAAAGAATTGAGTTAATATAAATTTCTCTTAAATAATTCACCTTCAGAATTTAAAACAATGCATGAAATACCTGAATCATGGAGGGCTCTGATTCATGCATAAGTTTCCAATCGAGAGCTTCTAGCAACTGCATGTTATCACGGAAAACATATTGAGATCCACAGAAAAGTGAAAGAAGCATCCATTTTAAGTTGAGGCTCTTATATTTCGTAAGTGCTTTACCTTGTTCTGTAGCACCATTATTTGTTCATCCATTATCTCCCGCTCACCTTCCTCATAAAATGACTTTAACCTGTGGTTTGAAATTTAAATAAAAAATCTCAGAACTTCTTAAACCCTGGGGAAAGTTTCAATGAAGAAATGAAACTTCATGGAAACAATGAGTGTTTCTGAAAACTGTTTTAGGTTCTTGCAGATAGAATCAAGGAGCATGTATTTATTCATGATAATTTTTATGTCAAAAATTAGAAACCATTAAAAATCATGATTACGGCCTCAAACCTTATGACCATTCACTACTAGTATCTTCAGTTGAGAAGGAGCAGAATTATAAATAATAATAAATAACAACAGAGAAAAAAGGACTCAAGTGGCATAAGAATAAATACATACCTTCTGATTTCTTCCTTTAGCCGCAAATTTTCCATAGCAAATCTAGTCACTTCTTGGCTTCGATCAACCTGAGAACGCAATACCTCTATTTCCTTCAAATGTTCCTCCTTTTCCTTTAGTAAGTGTGTCTCAGCAGAGATCTTTCCACCGGCAACCACTTCCAACCTTTTTATGCCAGCCTCTCGAAATCGAAGCCTCATCTTCAGGCCCTGTATTTCATCTTCTCTTTGTTTTGCCTTATTTACCAAAACACAAGGAATTATTGATGAGTAATTTCCAAATTTTTCAATAATTAAATAGAGCTAATTTCTAGAAATCAAACAAACACTCAAGAAAATAATATCATGTCTAAAGTTCATATCAAAACTAAGTTTTGGACATGGAATTAGCGATCTTGATGAATAAAGAAATCATGATGTGATGACCAAGGAAATCTGCAGCGTATGCACAACTCTGAAAATAGGTACAGTGATGGTAAATGACAATCTTTTGATACATACTAGCTGCATAGCTGCCTGGCATTCAGAAGCCAATGCCTGCAGTGCAGTATCTTTGTCCTTTTCCCTCCTGAAAGCCCCAACGAGAGCAACTTCATAGTCCTTTTTCTGGAAAACAAAATGTAATAAACTTGGTTAGTAACCAACTTTCAAAGAGAAATATACTTTCCACTCCCGTGGTAAAAAAGAATCGATTATACCAGAGATAAGAATGGATCATACCTGAGATATTCTTTTACCAGTAGCAAGTGGACTAAAGGATCCATGTCCATCCCACTTAAAAGATCCAGGAGATCCTGGAAAGCTTACAGCCAAAGTTTCATTGTCCTGATTTTCAATTCCTCCACCCACAAGGCCTCGTAAGCGGGATACTTCTTTCTGGAAATGAATATGAGGATATGCATAAGACAGAATGTAAATCACAAGAAAACTAACACAATGCACTGGTCTGACTCAGAAAGTGGTGGTTGAACTTCATTAGAAAATAACTAATTGAGTCATATTAACAGTAGTCTAATCTGAATATAAAATTCATTTCACTAAATACTGATGCTGCAAGATACGCTGGAGTTCTCGGAAACTAATTCTTTTCCTTATCCAGATCAGCAATAATGAAAAATCACCAAATAAAAGGACCTGGGTAGTAAAATATAAAACTTACAGGAGTACTCGGTATAACTTCATAAAAGTAATACTATGTTGATCAGTAGTTGACAATTTCTAATAAGATGTTTGTCAAGTCAAATATATCAAAGATACCATTACAATAAATAAGAACATCTCCCAGTAAGACCCGAAAATGAACTAGCGATTAAAATATATGAAGATGTTAAGATAATCTACTCCAATCATGCTCCTAAAATAGCAAACCACAAGGAGTTCTACATGTAATTAGAGAGCCATTGGCTCCCAAAAAGTTTCTAGAATCTGTGTAAAGGATACATTTTTTTTTCTGTTTTTTTTTCTTGGCCAAATATTAAATTTTAAAAACAATAAGAAAGTTTATGGCTCCCTCAACTATGAGTATGGTTGGAGCGACAGAAGTTTACTTTGTAGCCTCTTTTGTTAAAGTTTAACAGAAAAATAATGAGTATCATTGGAGATGCTCTAAGGAGTGAATCAGTGCATAATTTTCCAGAAAAAAATATCCAAGCATAAGGGCTAATGGTCAGAAATTATAGCACACAATATACTGGCAGTGAGGTACTCCTGACACGCACACACAAAGATAAGATTAAACAGCAACCTTGAGCTGATGAATTTGCACTCTCATGGCAATGACATCTCCAGATGCATCCTCATTCACTATTGCCTGAAGATCACACAATTATTAATATCAGTCATAGTCCCATAACAGCTCAGTCAAGAGAAAACTTATATAGCAAACACTAAAAGGAATGGAAAGATAATATTAAATGGAACCGATGTGAATATGTTTTGTCCATACAATATATACCAAAAGTTAATGCCAACTTTTTTCTATGACAAAACAACAAAATATATGCAACAGAAATCTGCATACAGAAGAACAAACAAACAAAGATAGCATACATTGTTCTTAATGAATTTAGCACGTTGTGCAAACTTCAAAGTGCTCAATGTCTCCAATGAACAACTGCAAAAACCCATAAAAAAATGTTAAATAATCATAGAAGACGGTAAGTGAAACTAAAATCCATTTGCTCTAAATCCAGAGACAACAATAATCACTCTTAAGGAGAAAATAACATAAAACAAGATAGATTAAAACCCACTGGCCTTTAGGAACTGCAGTCCAGAACATAAGAAAGTTTATGCTGAGTAAACATATGCTAAAACAGATCATAGAGGTATGAAGCGTAAGTAAAAGGAGAATTACTAACCAGCTAGAAGGACTGATATTTGCTATTATAATTGTCTTGGAATTTCCACCAAGAGAATCCTGAGAAGAAAACAAAATTTTGGGATTATAAAAGAAATTCAGTTTCCAAATCATGAAAGCACTATCAAGAAACTATTTTGTTTAGTTAATACTTATTAAAGTGAACGACTTCACTTAATCCTTGAAATTGAATAAAATTCCTGTAGCAAAAAATCAAGTGTAAACACTTTCATGAAAGCACAGCTAGCAAGAAACTATTGGACTTGATATTTTATTTAGTTAATACTTATTAAAGAAAACGACTTCACTTGATCCTTGAAATTTAATAAAATTCCTGTAGCAAAAACTCAAGTGCAAACACTTTCAAATAGACGTGCAACTACTTTTTTACTATGATGACAATGATAAAAAAATAATTTTTGGAAAAAGAAATAATAATTCCTATAGCTTAAACTACGATGCCTACAAGGTCCACATCCATAGTGTTTGCTTAACTGAACTTATCAAACAATAATTTCTAGCAATAGACAGTCATTTCATATCCATGTACAGGAACTTACTTTATGTATCATGTGATACAAAATATTCATCCTCTATAAAGAAATGACTAACTGAATTTGACAGTATTTGAAATAGTAGAACAAACTACCTGAAGCAAAAATGTTAGCTTTGAATCCCGGTATGGAACATGGAGTGACTTCCCATTGGACATATTTACTAGATTCATAATCACAAGTCTGCAGATATAAAAATCATTTCAATGAGTGAATGGTTAATTAATCTATCACTTATAGATCAAGGAAGATAGAAAATATAAAAAAGAAAAAAAAATAGTTCGCAAAATTTTCCTGACCAAACAAAGCACAAGAGAAATAGTACAGGAAATATACCCCAATGTTGAAAGAGACTTGTTGATATTAGTAGCTTCCTTCAACCGTTCACCTTCAGCACCAGAACTCTTCTGCCTGCCGTAAAGAGATAGATAACTAAACAACAATGAAAGATTTCCTAGTTTTGGATACTCAGAGAGCATAGCATAGAAATCAAGAGGCAAACTTCCACGAGAAAAAATCTTCATTTATTTCAAAAAGTGCAACGAAATAAATGGAAACTAGCTTATTACTGCACAAGTTTTGGGATGCCAGCCAAATTTTACCATCATTTCAGTTCCTTTCCCTTGCATTTTACTATCTATTCCTAAAGACGCAGAGGGCATGGAACACCCTACTTATCTCCCTTACCTACCCCTTTCATCATAAAAACTTAAATAGAATTGAAAGTTCGCATGCTCTTCTTTACAACACTTTACCTTTCAGATCCTGCTAAGTCAACAAGATTAAGCCGAGCAAACCGATGGTGAGTTACTCCTTGGCATTCTCTCTGATAACAAACCATCAGGTAAAATTTCAATATGAACTACCACATGGAAACGGTAAGAAGAAAAACAATACAAGATCTGTTACAAATTTTACAGAAATGAAAACAAAGAAAAGAACGAACTTACTTTACTTTCGATGATGCACGTGAATACACTATGTGACCGACTACTGGCACGATTCATATTAGTAGCAGCTACCTTTCTGTTAGCTGCACCCTGAAACATAATAAAGTTTGGTGGGAAATGCAAAATTCTTAATTACTATAGGAAATTCTAAAATGTTTTCTACTGCAGCAAAAGAACTACTCAACGCAAGCAGGAGCTAAGGAAAAAAAAAAGGAAAAAACGTTTATCACATTCCAAAACCAAATTTTTAAGATTCGCGGGATGATTTCAAAACATTAAACTATTAATTGCTAGTACAAACTGTCAGACAGCCTCCTTACTTGTGCCATAGACAAAGCATTGGATACAATTTAGTGCTTACAGTTAGCCTCTAATTAATCCAATCAAGGTTAACAGAGTGCATACAGCACTATGATCACAAATAAGGGAGCTGTCCAACAAATTCTGAGTTAACAGCGAGCATTAGAAACCTTGTATCTATTCTGTTACTTATGTTTGACCTTACTTCTGTAGTAATTAACCAACACTTAAGCAACAGGAATACATACAAGGCTCGGATTAAGGCATAACTAATGAGCTCTGGCTCTAAGAAAGAAATTTGAAGTTGAAATGATAAAGTGCATGAGTGGAGGTCTTATGTACTTGAATAAGTTGTTGGATAACATCTCGAGCACTGGTAACTTCAACCTCCTTGAGATTTTCCACGTAAACCCCTTTCTTTATGTCTTCTCTTATCTGCAATATACTCAAGATATTCAAAACAAGGCATAAAAATGCAACAAAAACGAAACTGTATAAAAGGATATGTTTAAAATTCGTAATGTACTTTTAATATTAATGTAGAAACAGAGAAAAATAATAATATAAGGATCTGTCATATGAAAATAGAAAAAGATTTGCATTATTCATGTAAGTGTACTTAGACGATTAGAAAAGTTTTTGCATAAAACTTTCAAAAGTCAAAGGTAAGCGGCCCATACCTGCAAGTTGTTAGATGACGGGTCCAAAAGATCCAGAATCTGTTCGTTGTATATTTCTAAAAATGAGCATTTACATATGAACTTTAACTTTTCATCTCTGCCTGCCTCTTTTTCCTGTACAATTAACCAATAAAACTTGCATTAGTAGCTTGTTAAAATTACCAGGCAATGATAATATCCAACACTTGGAACTATGTCTCATTCAAGGATGACTGTTTTTTTGTGCTATGTGGATCCCAAGATTGGATTACTTGGAACTAAGAATAATTTTGATTTGATTGTTGAGTTTGAAGCTAATATCAATATCAGTGGTAACAAAGGAACTAATAAAATAAATCTGGCATGATTGTCCCGTCCCACATACACATATATTGAAATGCAAAATGGTTTTCCATAGAAATTTAAACAATTCAGTTGAAGGAAGCTTTGAAGAAACGTTAGGTATCAACCCCTCAAAAATCGCCTCTCAAGTACACAGAAATGTTGTGCATCACTACCTACAGAAACAGTGAGTTAATTATAACATTGGTTCTAATATAATTATGAACCTTCAAGACCATCTTCTTTACCTCTTGAGCTTTTGTAGTTAAGTGATCATACAAACAATTCTTCTATGTATAGCAATTCTCGTCATACCCTAAGATATCACTCACCTTTTGAATTCTTGAGAATAAGTACTCAAAGACTCTAGGCGTCATCCCACAGTTGACACTGTGTCTTCGTGTGCCTCCCTCAATATCTCCAAGCATTGTGTGGGTCTTCCCACTTCCGGTCTGCACAGAAACAATTGAGTCACGGGGAAACAACCACAAGCAAGATACAGTAACAGAAACATTTGCTTGCCCAATCCCTTGCAAGTTTGCAACTAGCACAATTGTCAATTCATTGAATCATTGTGCCTACACATACCTACCATCCACCATATATCCCTTCACAATTGTCAATTCATTGAATCATTGTGCCTACACATACCTACCATCCTCCATATATCCCTTCACAGACATTAATCATGCAAAAAAAAAAAAAAAAAAAAAAACACACAGAGAAAAATAGCAGAATGTTATGGGAAACTCACTTGGCCATAAGCAAACATGCAACTATTGTAGCCTATCATGCAGTTGTCCACCATCGGCAATCCTGCCACTTTGAATAACTGCTCCTGTATATATTACACAACAATGCTGAAGTAAGTCCCACGCTCCTAATACAAATCAACAAAAGAAACCACACAGCCTTAATAATAAAATATACCTGCGTAACATTCTCATCTGCAACAATGTCAAATGTAAACCGGGACTCTGGATGCCCGGTCCAAGTAACCGTCTGACAGCTATCTTGACGAACGCATTTGCCATAGCCTTGCACAGATATTTCAGTGCTACTAAGCGGACGAACCCGAATAATAACCTGAGCAAATTTTCACCAAAGCACACGATACATTAACCCCAACACCTTATATCCAAAATCAAAATCCTACAGTACCACTTCTTCCACCCTAATTCAAAACCCTAACGAAACAAAAACCACTACAAAGCTCAAAAACAACATCAAATCCCACACAATTCCGACTCGAAAACTTCAACAACAGAAGCCTTCCAGCAATCCTAACACCAATTTAATCCGCATCTGAAAAGGCACAAAAGCAATTTCTCTAACTACCTGGACGTTGTGATCTTTCCAGAACGAGGGGTCTTCGCGGAACTCGAAGCTCTGGCTGGACGACGTCGTAGTGGTGCTGATTTTTCCGTCATCGTCGTCGCGGTCGTCGTCCCAGTCGCCGATGCTCCTCAGCGCCGAGAAACTCCCTTTGGCGGCGGATTTGTGAAGATCCGGAGTGCTCCGGACCGGGTCGGAAGAGTGGTCGTGGAACCCGAACCTGCTCTTGAGGGCGCTCGCCGTGTCTGAAATGAAAGGCATTTCTGAATGGAAGGAGATCAGGGCGAAATGTGGAGATGGAAGGGAGAGGTGGGAGTGCAAGTGTATTTTGAATTTGGTTACCGAGAGGGGGGAAGGGGAATATAGAAATCCGACGGTGGATGGTAATTTGAATCAACGGTTCGGATGACGTCTGCTTAAAGTATTGGACCGTTTGAATTTGGATTTTAAAAAAAAAAATTAATGATGAATTCGTAGTGGGATGGCGACGCGAGGTAATGGTCCGTATCAAACACACGACCCGTTTTCTTTTCCACTAGGAACTATCAGGCAATTGCAATAAAAAAGAAAATAAAAAAAACAGTTGTAATTCTCATTACATGGACATACATACATACATACATGTGCTTACAACTTTATGCTCTTCCGAAGTTTTAAGATGAAACTGATCATTAAGAGTTTAGTGATTTACTACGCAGTTTTCGTCCAAATAGTGTCAATTTAAAGGAATTTTTTTTTGCCTACTTTAGTAGTTCAGAAGTATATCGATAGACAATGACCTACAATAGGCTACAATATACGATGACCATTTACACACTAATTGCACAAAATACCAACCCACAAATAGACACTTAAATTAAATATATCATATACATGCACAGCATTGTCAAGATCACCTCTACATGTTCGAACCATAGGTGTAACCACCAGGAACACCTGCAGGCGTCTATCGCTTGAGTTCAGGTTCAGGGGCTGAGATCATCCTTGATGCGCCGCCACACGTCACTTTAAGACGACCTCACATAGGCATTAGAAGACACATATTTGAGAGAGGACACAAAAGCAGCATGGAGAGAAATGACTAGCACCTGGAGTGTTTTTTTTCTTTTTCCAGCTTAATTGCTTTAAAGGTAAAATAAGATTGTGAAATGTTCACAAATTGAAAGAGGTCCAACTACCGATTTTAGATATATGAATAGAACCTCAAAAAAAAAAAATTTAGGCCTTGTTTGGATAGGGTGATTTGGATTTCAGTCTCCTAAATTCAAATCACCTCGTTTGGCTGTCTTCTTTAGTGAATATTTAGATTTCTTCAAAATCAATCCAAAGATTTCAGATGGCAAAAGTTGATGATTTCAAATAACTAGGGGACCCTAGTTATTTCAAACCCCTAGTTATTTGAAATCATCAGGTCTTAGACTCCTTGAAAAAACAGATCGTGCTCCATCTTTCTTCTTTTTTCCTCTTTCTCTCTCCAAGGTTTCTCTCACATCTCTCTCTCTCTCTCTCTCTCTCTCTCTCTCTCTCTCTCTCTCTCTCTCTCTCTCTCTCTCTCTCTCTCTCTCTCTCTCTCTCCCCACGCCTTTGTAGCTTATTTTGCATCGCAAACGACTCCGACGATGATGGCTGACTCCATCCCGATCTACTCTCTCTTTGCGTTTCGTCTCAGCCTCTGTAGCTTCTTCTGCATCACCGACGACTCATTGACGTCGACAATGGTGGCTGAGCTCTCCGCCGCCAACTTCATCCCTTCCGAGTCAAGTTTCAGATTGCTTTGAAACTTTGATGGTTGATTTGGTTGAGATGGATGCTGTTCTAATATTACAAAATCTAAATCTTCAATTTTATTTTAAGCCATAACGGCACAAATATATACCTTCCACTGCCAACACATCGGCAAGTAAGAAAGTAGCATACTAGCACCACTCATTATGCCTCTAATGCTCATTTATTAAAAGTGAGCCTATTAAACTATGAAATAACCATAATACATAGACCCACCCCAAAACATAAACGAAATGGTGATTAGCCAAGTCAATCTCTGGATCTCAAATGCGAAAACCCATAAGACCAGAACTCATCACTGTGGGCCTCAGATTAGAAAAAAAAACCTTGAGTACCCAAATTGGTTTAGACACCCAAAATTGGTCGGACACCCAAACTGAATTGAGCTTCCAATCTAATCTGAGCACCCGAACAACAAAGGGCATCCACTTTTTAGCAACACCACCGCCCTGATTCGCCAGTAGCGTTGCCTTCCAGTCAAGACAGCGCCATCAACGTTACTCAACACGCCGCCGTTGTGATATTCTCTTGGCCTCCGCTTCGTCGTTAGACGCCATCATAGCCGTCGCATCCGGTGCTGCCACCATATCACAGTCCACAATAATAAATTACCCGTAACACTAGAATTTTTAAGAAAAAAAGAGTTTAAGGCAGTCCAAAGTAATTTCTGTTGAAAAATGACGATCAATAAACCAATGATCTACAGATTCAGAACTAACTCTACAAAAATATCAAAGATCAATGATGTTAGTATACCGTGCCAATCTCAAGTTGTGGGCAATCGATTTTGCAATAAAAGCCATGAAATATATGATCATATATTTGATTCAATATCACTACTTATTGCTTACGATCTCCAATTTTGTACTTTCATCACTTCACCAGCTGGTGCCAAAAGAAGACATATGAAAAACAAACATACGAAAAATAAGCACATCAAACATAACACGCCTTAATTTCCAATGCATGCAGTCATATCAAGCAATAATTGCAGTTTTTCAGCTGGAATTTTCAGTAATGAACCGTTTGACAATCAGCATGAGTTCTTTTGCAGCTTCCGAATTAGGATCAATAGTGAAGAAGCCATGTTGCTTTCCTTCAAATTCGACATATTCAATCTTGTTCCCCCAAGCTTTTAGCCTTTTTGCGTAGTCCTCAGCTCTATCTTTCAAGAGATCACTTCCCCCAACTACCACTAGGATTGGATCAAAGGGCACTTCTTCAAGGCTCCGGCTATTTGGCCCGAACGGGTTCACAAGTGGGTGATCAGTGTTCTCTGCGATTGGTATCGATAGTCTCCAAAACCTGCGCAAATTTATGTCACACAAGCCTGTCGGAATTCCGTATCATATCTTACCAAAACAAAGGAAAAACAAATTAAAATGAAATTCTCGATTATATAGCATATGTATTTTTTTTTTCTTTTGCCTTTTACAACTGTTACTAATACATAGAGGTTTGTTAAGTGTTTGATTGCCTCATTGCCCATTTAGTATACTAATGAATTTAACATATTTCAACCAAAATCAAGTACTAGAAAACTAATATCAGAGACCAGAAATTAATGAGGGGAAGTTAGAACCTGTCAATGAGCTCCCAATTGAGGAATGCTTCTTTGGGTCCTTCAGCTTCTGACTTACTCAGAATGGTTCCACCAAAGAAGGGTGCCAAAAGAACAGAACCCTTGACCTGAACCGGAGCCAGATCAGGTGAACCTGCCCCGATTTGAACCGCCAAATTATGAGCAATGTTGCCGCCAGCCGAGTCACCAGAAATGAAGACGTTGCCAAAGTCAGCCACGTCAGTCAGCCACGTGTCGGGCTCCCCCGACACGGCTTGGGCTTGGAGCCACTTGACGGCCGTGAAGCCGTCGTCAATGGCAGCAGGGAGCCGGTGTTCGGGAGCCAGCCGATAGTCTGGAGAGACTATGACGGCTTGGAGGCTCAGAGCGAGCTGGAAGCAGTAGTTTTGGCAGTTGGGCCAAGCGCGTGAACCGATGCAGAAGCCGCCGCCGTGGATGTAGTAGAATATTGGTAGCTTGGATTTTGCAGCCGCCGGCTTGTAGAGGCGGAGCTGAAGCTGGTGAGTGTGGTCGAAAACTACGTCCTTCCATGCGACGGAGCCGTCATCGTGGACAGGGACGTCGAAGCTTGGCTTGGGGCAACGTACGATGGAGCCGTCGCTGTAGACACGAAGAACGCCCCGGCATTCTTCGTAGGGTAAAGTAGTTTCAGCAGTGTTGGACATATATATGTATATATAAGATGGATGTTAGGTTTGGACTTGGAGCTCTGGATATTTGGATGAGCTAGCAAATTAAGCTTAATTGGTTGCAGTTGTGATAAGTGGTGATGGTGGTGGTGATATATATAGTGACGTATGGAATAGGAGGAGTTTTGGCTATTTGCATGTAGGTTTTGTCGTTCTGAAAGGATAGATTATGAAGTAGGTAGCGGTCATGAGTCACTGAAAACTGGTTTTAATTAGTGGCTCGTCCTGCGTTTTGTCACAATATGGCTGTATTGTATATTGATAAAAGTATGCATATGTAAAACGTACGCTGTATATATATTATAACCTGCTAGTAATAAACGTGTATCTTAAAGAAATATTGATTTTGATCCATTTTCTTTTATACAGTCCGGCTACACTAAGGACGTCCTTAGTTTTTCTTAGGTACGGATTTCCGGTTTTCACCCACTTTTCGATCACATTTTCACATCTTAACCGTTCAGTTTTTAAGTCCTAATGTATAAATTACATCTGTAAATTTTCAGCCAAGTTGGTGATCGTTAAGGCATCTAAAACTGTAATTTACCATTATAAATACGAACAGTTCCGGTTCGACAGATTCAGTCCGTTCGTGTAAATTACAGTTTTGGATGCCTTAACGATCACCAAATTGGCTGAAATTTTGCGGGGGGATCTATACATTAGGCTCTAAAAACTGAACGGTTAAGATGTGAAAATGTGATCGGAAAGTGGGTGAAAACACCAAATCCGTACCTAAACCTTAGGTAAGGACATCCTTACCTGAAAAAAAATCCTTCTTTTATAATTGTTTGTTTAGAGATAAATCTTTCTTCCTGAAATGCTCTAACTTTTGGTTCCTATTGTCTTACTTTGTGTCTTCTCCTTACTCAGCCATGTCTTTTCTGCATCTTCATCATTTCTATCCCATATCTTCTTCTCCTCATACCTTATTATTCCATCCCCAGTTCATGCATCTACTATATATAATCCCCAAATTATTTATTACTATTAGTTAAGAGCCATCCAAGCTTAGGGACAGTTCAGGACTAAGCCTCTGATAATGGTTTAAACTCGATTCAACCTAGCAAATTAACCATATCTACCAGAGGCCCAAATCAAAGAGAGGATCATTTAATTTCACCCTTTAATCACGTAGACAAGTATTCAATACTAAAGCTTCCTCCACTTTCAGCTTAATTTTGAAATGATACAAGTGATAATGTGATATGGTCATACATTTCTTGAACGGACGAATGGTAATCAACTGAATACCCAGGTGACAAGTACTTAAGCTTTAGCGAAGAAAGTGCAGCAGTATGGTCATACCGGCAATTACGCTAGCATCCTTGGTGGCCTGACGTTGAAAGCCATTGAAGTATGCTGGACAGTTACAACAACATTTTTTACAACCATCCAATGTAAGCTTATGCTATTTCACGCATCTTAATTAGAAACATTAATTGAAGAGATCTCCTAAGCGGTAAACTTTTTCTCTACATTCTTGTAATTGGCCACAATCATGGATTTGTCCCCTACACTACAAACTTTGAAAGGCCATAACATCATGTCACTTATAACAGAGGTATCACTGAATCTCCTACTGATTAACCCCTTTGCATCTAAAATAGTTTAAAGAGAAAATATTAGAAATTATGTGATATCAAAGTTGTTTGTGAATAAAGCAATTATAGCTAACTAAATTGTCAATGGACAAAGTAAAAGTATTTGTAAACAGAGGAATTCTACCAACCAACAAGACTAATGCTGCAAATGGATATATGTAACTGGATAAAATAAGGTCAGGTATTCGAACAAAGAGGTAAAACAAGAACAGTAAGTGCATAAACTTTGAACTTAATAGCCTTTGTTGTCATGAAAAAGACGTCAACAACACAATTTTAAAGAACCTAGTGATCATATATTGAACAGACAGGTATCTAGCAATCTAATTGTAGCAAAATATTTATGCTATAACAGCATCAATTGGATTGTTATACTTAAAATATAGGACTAAATTCAGTTTAGTCCTTTGAATTTTAGAGCTAAAATCACTTTGGTCTCAGACTTTTTTTTTTTTTAATAACGATGGTCCATACACTTCTAAATTACATCAACATAGTCCAAAATTTGACTTTAACTTGAAAGATTACGTCATGTGCTGAGTTGGAGCTGATATAAGGGGTCACTTTTCAGATTTTAAACACCCAAAGAAGGGCAAAATGGTCATGTCTAATTTAATCTAATTTCTAATTTTTTTTTATATTTTTTCTCTTCATTTTCTCTCTTTTCTTCTCTCTCTTTCTCTCACTCTCCCAATATGCATCGTGATCTCCGCCTTCCTCCTCCTCCTTTCCTCTACACCCGCCTCTCCCACTCCCATTCCCACCACTTCAACTATTGCTACCAAACCCCTGCATCTCCCAAAACGACGACGTTTCCCTCTCCAACCCCCTCATCACTGAGGTAATCACCGTCGCCGTCACCACCATCCCCGACGACGACATACTAGTGGCCACAGCTTCCTCTTGACACCGATGTCATCCCACTTTGGTTTTCACAAAAGAGGTCCGGTGAAAGAGAATTGAAGCCCGAATGTTTCTCAGGTTCGTCGGCAAATTTTCCGATTCCGGCCAATTCGTGACATCTCACCGATAGCCGAAACTTCCTCTTGACTTCGTGGACGTTCCTATGGTGTCGGATTGTCCAAAAAACGAAGCATGAGTGAGAATCAAAGGAGATGGTGTAGCGGTTTCACGGTGGGTTTTGTTCCTTTTCCGGCTACAATTGGTTTCAATTCAAGTATGAAAGTTGGTCAATTCTTCGAGCTTTACCTCTCTGTATACTTGAATTTGAGTTTGGATGAGTTTTGAAGAAAGTTAGGTTTTGAGCAGTGGCTGACCACCGTGTAGTTACTGTGCATAGTGACGACGGTGGTTGTCGGAGTTGATTTCTGGCCTTGGTTAGTAAACTGGCCTTAGTTACTGGCTTCGTCCCCAACCTGCTCAAGGACCTCCTTAGTGGAAATTTAGTTGACTAGGCCTGGATCACTTGGTGGTCTTTGTGTCTGGAGGAGCGGCAGTAGAAGCAAAATGCATCTCCACCGTAGTCCAAGCAGGACATTTTCTTCTCAAAGCTCAAAATGCTGCAGAAGTGGGTTATCTAGAGAAATGTGATAGTGGTAATGTTGGTGTACAACTATTGTTGGCACCCAATAGGAGTTCAAAATTCACAGAAGGGAGTTACTTTTGTTTCAGATGAAATTGCAGAGAGGAAGAGAGTCAGGGAGGGAGAGAGAGAGAGAGAGAGAGAGAAGAAAAGAGAGAAAATGAAGAGGAAAAAAAATTAGAAATTAGGTTAAATTAGAAATGACCATTTTGCCCTTCTTTGGGTGTTTAAAATCTAAAAAGTGAGTCCCTATGTCGCTCCAACTCAACACATGTCATCATCTTTCGAGTCAAAGTCAAATTTGGACTAGATTGATGTAATTTGGAAGTGCATGGACCATCGTTATTAAAAACAAACAATCAGGGACCAAAGTGATTTTAGCCGTAAAGTTGAAGGGATTAAACTGAATTTAGTCCTAAAATATATTTGAAAAATTGGTGATTGGGTGCTAGGTCAATCAGTACTCTAATATAGGAACTACAGAACTTGGTGAGAGTTCAATTTAAGGATTATTGATAATGAAAAAGAAAAAGAACATAGAAAGAGTATATTTTGCTTTAAGGATCATGGTTAAGGTGAGTAGATGAAGAGAATCAATAGATGAGTACTCCAGTTAAATAACTTCACAGTTTTATTACTAGAATGGTAGAAATTTAGAGTTTAATAATTAAGACTGTGATGCATCTCACAATATTATCAGAAGTGGTAGTACTCGATTAGGTTGGTTACAATCACACTACAATATGGTTCTTTTAGCCGCAGTAGTGTGACTAGAGGTGAATGATTTACTTTTGTAAATTCAAACTTGAAACTCGCATTGTCACGCCCCAAATTTTAGAATAACAATTCCAAATCCGGAACATGAAAATACTACAACTCAAAATAATCAACCTGAAAATTTTCTTTCCTTAACATACTCACCACACGAAATAAAATCAAACCGAATTTAGTCTCGGTTAATTATTACAACTCAAATCCAAAATGTAATGTAAAGCTCTAAATGAGCATACACACACACCTCACAACGAAGTAAATAACTAAACTGCAGTAACACCTAAGCAGCTCGGTCACCTCCCTGGTTATCCTAACCTGCAGGAATACCCGCTACACCATTGAATAGTGTACCGGGATTGCAACAACACAAAACCCGGTAAGCTTATGAAAGCTTGTATGAGTAAAAGAAGGAACTGTTACTTAATTTAATCTCATTTATTCCCACACACCGCAACACTCAATAATTTCCACATAAGCAGATAACAAACTCAATCAATACCAATTCAAATTTATCAAGACAACCCAACTCACAACTTTCTCCACCACTCTCATCATCGTATTTATAAAAATACGGCACTTGACAGACTAGAGCTCTAACTGAATCGTAGCCCGTCACCTGGCCTAGGTTATGGCATCCGACATATTTATCAATTATTGTATTTCATCAATATGTATACCTATATACATATTTAGAACGTCCAATAATTCCACATACTCAACCAATCGTATCCCATCATCCACACTAGGATTAGAGCGTCCGATTACCCACACCGGTCATTATGTTAACCCTAAACCCATAAATGAACCCAACATATAACATCACATACTGAAATCAACCCAACCAAGATACATCATATTATTATGGAATTACACAATCGTAATATAATCAACTCAATCATATCATAAATCAAACAATCCACTCATCAATATATATTTTTCACGTAAATATATATATACGTAATCATCCACTCAGGGATGACCACTAATACAATCTATAGTTCACACAAGAAAATTATGAAATTCATTTGTATAGTTAAAATTCATTTTACTTACCTATGGACCGTGGTGATTCAAGTCCATATAATTTTAAAACAAATATTTAATCCGCAAATATTTTTCACACAATTACCAAAAATAAATAAATTAAAATGCTCGGTTCGTAATATGAACCACGTGAGTTTTACTCACCTCGAAACTCCTGCTGCGTCTTCAATATATATATAACTCACAATAATCCCAATGCTCGTCAACTCAAGCCGTCAAGTACCTAATCAAGTACGGTCTTTACTTAGCAACGAAGCATGAAATAAACCTAAATGATGATCCAACGGTCGGATTTCTAAAATAAAGATAATCCAACGGTCGGATTCTAAAATAAAGACAATCCGACGGTCGGATTGAATTTAAATCATAACTCAATGGTTAGATCCTCACGGATTGCCCATGGAAACATCCTATCAAAATTATACGAAAATCCGATGGACAGATCTTCGTTAATCGCCTCCCGAATCACTATTTTATAATTATACGAAGATCCAAAAGTCGGATCTTCGCCCGTGACCACACAAAGTCATCGGGACAGTCATATGAACATCATATTAAAATTTGAAGTAAAACCGATGGTCTGATCTTCGTAAATCTCAAACCGAAGGTAAATTGTAAAACCGTAAATAGTAACGTCAAAACAGAAATTGACTATTTATCAACTTTTTCTAACATGACCAAGTTATATCTCAAAACGCTCGTATGGATGCATAGATCATCGTCCAGATAATAAAAACTCAAAATTCAGTCCGACGCGCCGCCATACGCGGCGGTCAGACGGTGGTCAACGCGACGGTCAACGCCGGTCAACCACATCCGATGCAAAAGTCGTCAACTACAAACTTCTTCAAAATGAAATTTTGAACAACTTTAATACCTGACTTTTTTGGAGATGAGGTCTGGATCGTCCTAGATCGGGCTTTGAAGTTGGATTAATCTCGGCCCTCTGATCAGTCTCCAGATCGAATCAGGGACGTCGAAATCTTCAACTCTTGATCTACCACTCTACACTCAAAATCGTGATGCAAGCCATATATGGGGATGATCAGAAGGAAGAGCACGTCATGAAAATGGGGACGATCGGCCCGTGCACCGCCGGAAAAATGGTTTTCCGGCCGGGTTGGGTTTGCGCTTCGGATAGGAGCTTCGATCCAGGCCTAGGAGCGGCGGCTGGGCGTGGCGACGGCGGGGATCGACCGGGCGTGAGGCGGCGAAGCGGATGGGGGCCGGGTCCGGCGGCGGCGCGGCCGGGAGGACCGACTTCCAGTCGGGTTGGGTCACCGGGTCTGGAGGCACAGTGACCAGGCCGAGAGAGAGACGGGGGACTGATGTGCAAAAATGAGATTTTTTCGTCCTTCACAACAAACTCAGATTTTTTCACTATTTATAGAAAAATTTCGATTTTCAAATATTCATAACTTATTCATACGAACTCCGAATAATACGTTCCACATATGCACGGACTCGTATCGACGAGCTCTACAACTTTCATGAAGGAAGTTTTCCCAAATTTTGAACGTATAAAAAGTCGATTTTCACGACCCCCTAAATAACGTTCGTTTTCGAAAATAAAATCATTCGGAACCAATTTTCTCAACCCACGACAATCCAAATAATCACAAATATCACAATTCAATTAATATAACAATTATTGAATTACATAAATTTATTGTATGAAAATCTGGGTCTTCACACGCATATAGGTTAAACACTATCAAATGGTGATCAGCGAAAACCACACTTTTCCATTGCCACAACCTTGTTTTTCTTTACAAATATATATGGTTTTAATCACTACAGCTATCTGTCTTGCAATTGGATTTTTATTTTTGTTATGCCTGAACAAGTGATGTAGGATGAGAATGGGCCCGATTCAACCAAAAAACCATAAAAGTAAAGAAGCGGCATAGAATCAAGAAGAGTGATTGGAAAATATGTAACTCATGTGTAATGAGGTTACTAGCCGCTGGAATATTCAAGAAAATTTGATTTTGGACTTTTCGGGCTACTCGTGCAAAAATATAGGTTTTGATTGTGAATCAAATTTGATTAATTTTTGGCTAGAATGTCTGTTTGAGACGCATGATACATTTCCAGAATGGGAACAACGAGATCTTCAAGACTCACTTTAGTGAGCCCTAATAGATTTAGGCCAAAATATAATGTTTTAATTATCTGATTAGGGATTTAATATTTTTAGGCTAGTTTTACATTTGTTTTAGGATTCTTTTTATTTAGGTTTTTATTTTCCTTTTTAATTGGATTCTTTAGGATCTCTTGTTATGATTGTGATTAGGTTATGGCTTGGATGCCTATGCAAGCACCATCATGCTATGTATTAAGATTAGTTTATGATATCAAATTTAATAAAATTTAGAGATCTTTCTCTATTTCTCTGGTGGACTCCAGAACTATGTCTTTTAGGGTTTATTGCTTGTAAACCCCGTTACTACATAGCATGATGGTGCTTTTATAGACATCCAAGTCATAACCTAATCACAATCATAACCTAACAAGAGATCTTAAAGAATCCAAATTAAGAAGGAAAATAAAAACCTAAATAAAAAGAATCCTAAAACAAATGTAAAACTAGCCTAAAAATATTAAATCCCTAATCGGATAATAAAAAAAATATATTTTGGCCTAAATCTGTTAGGACTCTTGAAGATCTCATCGTTCCCATTCTGGAAAGGTCACGCTTCTCAAACGGACATTCTGACCAAAAATTGATTAAATATGATTCACAATCAAAACCTGTCTTTTTTCGCTTGAACAAGCAGCATAAATATTTGGGTGAAATCCTCATATAGTACCCGAATTATCACGAAATGCACTTTTTGATACTTACTAATTTTCAGGGAGTCCCGTGGTACCTGTACTATCCCTCTGTTAGCCCTTATAGTACCTCCGTCCATTATTCAGTTAAAAATGCCTACGTGGCAGTCATATGACACTTATGTGAGTAAAATAGTAAGGGTAAAATAGTATTTCATTCATATTTAGAATTATAAAATTTAATATATTGAATATCTATAATTAAAAACATTTTCACACATAAAAAAAAAGAATAATACCCAATTTATTCTTCATTGTTATCAGGATACTTGGGTCAATTAATTTAAGTACTTTTATTTTTGTTTAGTTTTTTTTTATTTTATGAAAATTTAATATATATATATATATATATATTAATTTAGAGATAACTTTTTTCTCGAACAATTAATAGGACTAATCAATAGAGATGGTAGGTAAATCTAGATATCACTAAATTCAAGTCTAGGTCTTTCTTTTAACCTAGTCTAAATTTTTTTAATTTAGTTTAATAAAAAATTTGTAAAAGAAATATGAAAAATATGTGTTTTTACGATTTTACCTATACTTTAACGGAATAATTGACGGAAGTACTAAAATGGCTAATGGAGGGATAATACAGGTACCATTAGACTTTCTGAAAATTTGTAGGTACTAAAAAATATATTTTATGATAGTTCAAGTACCGTATAAAGATTTTACCATAAATATTTTGTTATACCATTATACAACTGATCAATCATAATAGGACTAGTCAGAATAAAGTGGGGTACTGGGGGGTGTACTGGAGTAGTCTAGCGGCTCGGGAGTGGTAGTCATCAGAAGGATTTAATGGGTCCAACAACCTTAAATTTGCATGTACCGAGTTGGACTTGAACTCGTTCAACAGCTTACTTACTTCCCAAGGAACTTTGGCAGAAGCAGGTTGAAGGGTTATCCTCTCAAGCATAGGTGAACTCGTAAGCAAAAATTTGATGAAACATACTTCAGCTTTGGCACCAGAAAAGCCACTAATGTTCATAAATCGAAGTTGGGTGAACGTGCAATTCCGGTTGTCCTCATCTCCCATAGCAGCATCGTCTAACCACTTGTTTCTCATCTTGTTCTTATGATCATTCTCTCTAAACAAAATATGTAGTTCTTGAAGAGCAGGGGAGCTTAAACGCAGAAACTTGATGAATTCTACTTCACCACAAAAGCCGGTTACTTTTACAAGTCGCAGTTGGGTGTTTGTGAAATTTTGGTCGTTATTTAACCAAGAATAGTCCACTTCTCCTACAACTTTTTGGTAAACTGAAACTTCTAGTTCTTGGAGAGCAGGGGATCTTAAAAACAGAAATTTGATGAAGTCTACTTCAGCTTGGGCACCAGAGAAGCCGGTTACTTTCACACTTTGCAGTTTGGTGAATTCCCAATTCTGGTTGTCATTTAACCAAGGAGTTGCTTTTCTAGTGGTAGTAGCCTCCTCATATTGCTGGCGAACTGAAATTTCTAGTTCCTGCAGAGCAGGTGAGCTTCTGAGAAGGCACATAGCAGTTGAAATCTCCTCCAAGTTATTCAAGCGTATGTTTATAGAAAGAAAGGTCAGATATAGACATGGTCTACACAGTTCCTTCGGCAAGGAACCAGTAGCACACTCTAAAACGCAACCCTCAATTGTGAGCCTTTTGATATAAGGCAACTTAACACACGAGTTAAGCAATCTGTCCCCTCTGCCATGAGCCCTATTTCGGTCAAGTGAAACATGAACAAGATTCAAGGTATTTGTAAGTTCAACATCTTCAAAATCTCCTCGAACTTTAAGGAATTGGAGATTCGGTGCGTGAATCTTGAGACGGGTGATAATACCCTTTAAGTTACATAGAGTTAATCTCTCAAGCAAAGGACTACAAACAATCATCTTTTCCAATTCATGTTGGGCCACAGTAACTCTCTTAATACTAAGAATCTTCAACATCCTGAAGCCATTGAAGGTCCACGGGAGTCTTAGCGAACAATTGCTCAACTCTAAATGAGTCAAATCTTGACAAGAAAACAAAGAGGAAGATACAACGTAAGGTCGCCTATCACTATTCGCATTGTAATATCCTTTCAGTATGAACTGTTTGATAGGTTGTCTTGATAGATGACGAATCCATCGGTTAATAGCACTCTTGTCCATACGGTATTGTGCAGAAAGTTTGAAAGAGTATATGGGACCAGGGTGAAGTAAGAGAACGTGATCCACACTGTCGGGGTCATCTATTTCATGATCAAAAACAAGAGAAGGAAGCATAGCCCATTTGAACCTCCAGTCTTTTGATAAAATGCTTGTCTTCCCTGCATCCTTGATCGGCAAATATGACAAAATTTGTTGTGTAACATTACTTGGTAAGTTGCTTATTCTGTCCAACTCCATCTTCCTTCGTTTTTTAACCGGAGAGGAGGAATTGCGTGGTCTTCTTGACATCGTTGTTGGAGCGAGATCGATATTCCTGTGCCAAAGATCACTGCGTATAAAATTAACTGGGGACTAGGGTTTGTAGAAGAAGGAGGTAGGGGTTATATATATATATATATATATATATATATATATATATAGGCCTTGAGAAGCAAATCCTTATTCTAACAAAACTTAGAAAGCAAAAGAAATTCTAACAAAACTAGGAAAACAAATCCTGGAAAGGAAAGAAAAGGAAATCCTTATCCTTTAAGACATAGTCATGCTTATGCCCACTCGATCCATGAATAAACTTCATTGCACTCAAAACTTCATGAATAAACTCCATCATCGTCATATTGCTGTTTGGATAAAAACTGTAGATTATATGGTTCTGAATTCATGAGGGTTTAGCCCTCCCAGCTTCCTGTGGGTTCAAACCCTCTTACTATAAGTAAAAGATAATATAAAGCAATATAAAAAAAACAATCAAACAAACAAAAAATGGATCAAAGACATGTTCCCCAAGAGAGGAATATGGTGGCTGATGATATCCTTGATAACGCAAGCATTGAAAATGAAGTAGGAACCTGCATGTTGGATGTCATGTGTCACGAGCCGCACTTAAGAGTTGTGCTATCATGACACGTTGTAAGGAGATGCCGAGTGGGGTGAGCCTTGGGACAAGGTAAAGCGAGAGGAGCGAGCCTTGGGAGACCAAAGGCGAACTTGAAGCTAAGGTGAAGATGAGTGGCATTGTCGTAATTAAGTGGAAGTTCTGGTTCGAGGTACTTCGGCTTGGAATTTGGGAAAACTCCGAACACGAGAAATGTCCGGAACGTCGAAAAGAGTTCAATGCACTTGACGGCATGTCATTCGGATTTTCTGGGAATTAGTTATGGAAGATTATTCTCCTCGGCTATTTTGATGTTTCCTCCCACCTTGTGCATGTAAACAAAATATGCTCTATAGGGGGAGACATGGTGTTGAGCTTCTACCACCCCCGGTGCTGGCCTTCATGGGGCACTAAGTGAGCTTCTCTCGGGCACCCTTGGGGGCCTAGGAGCCGGGCATGTGTCGTCAGAAAGGGGCAGCATATGTTTCCACGAGTCAGGATGCCTCGTGGACGGTATTGGCCGAAAGGCCAATATTGCGGGTCGACGTCGGGGGCGAGGTTCGTAAGAGGGCGATCCTTATGCCATCGGCGTTAGACAAACATGTGGGCTTACAGAAGATATGTCGGGACCCCGTGGTGCTCATTGGCCACGGTGCAAGCGACGAGGGCATGTATTAGGGTTCGACCTTGCCCAAAGCAAAGAGATGCCAGCAAGCACGGGAGGGGCAACTCCATGCTAGGCCGAAGGAAGCTTAAGAGGGCATCGAGGATGAGTTGCTCACTGGGGCGGCATGCCAACAAGCAAGAGGGCATGTCCGCTTGAGGATTGGCCACGGGTTATAATATGCCTTGGAGCCTTGACGGTCATCAAGAAGAGCACAAGACAGCCTCGTCAGAGAGGGAAGGCCAGAAGGCCTAGGTGACTTGTCAGGTTGGCGCTCAAGGTACGAGTAGATGGGCCGGTGTTACCCAAGAGCCAAATGGGCTATCTAGGTGATGCCCATGAGGTGAAGTATGAGGGCATTTGTTGCCCAAGAGCTGAGTGAGTTGCAAAAGAGATGCTCATGAGGCGAGACACGACGGCAGGTGTTGCCCGCGAGTCGAGCGAGTCATACTAGTGGTGTGCACAAGTCGCAGAACAAGAACAAGTGTTCCATATAAGCCTATTGGGTTGTGCAAGTGATGCCACAAGATGAAGTAAGCGGGAACGTGCTGTCCATGAGTCAAGTAGGTGCGCAAGTGACGCGCCCAAGGTTAAAGTACGAGGGCATGGGTTGCCCTGGAGATGGAAGCCGAGTGAGTCAGATAAGCAATACCCACGAAGTGAAGTATGCGGACATATGTTGTCCGTGAGCCTAGTGGGTTAGATAAGTGATGCCCGAGGGGGAGTATGTAGACATGTGTTGTCTGGGAGCTGAGTGGGCGACATAAGAGATACCCACGAAGCGACAAAGTGTGCAAGCTGATAAGAAATGACTCAAGGAAGAAACGTGTCACGCCCCGAATTTTAGAATAACAATTCAAAATCCGAAACATGAAAATACTACAAACTCAAAATAATCATCCTGAAAATTTTTCTTTTCTTAACATACTCACCACACAAAATAAAATCAAACCGAATTTTAGTCTCGGTTAATTATTACAACTCAAATCCAAACTGTAATGTAAAGCTCTAAATGAGCATACACACACCTCACAACTAGATAAATAACAAAACTGCTGTAACACCTAAGCAGCTCGGTCACCTCCCTGGTTATCCTGACCTGCAGGAATATCCGCTACACCATTGAATAGTGTACCGGGATTGCAACAACACAAAACCCGGTAAGCTTATGAAAGCTTGTATGAGTAAAAGAATGAACTGTTACTTAATTTAATCTCATTTATTTCCACACACAGCAACACTCAATTATTTCCACATATGCAATTAATAACAATCTCAATCAACACCAATTCAATATATCATGACAACCCCACTCACAACTTTTCCCACAACTCTCATCATCGTATTTATAAAAATAAGGTACTTGACAGACTAGAGCTCTAACTGAATCGTAGCCCGTCACCTGGCCTAGGTTATGGCATCCGACATATTTATCAATTATTGTATTTCATCAATATGTATACCTATATACATATTTAGAACGTCCAATAATTTCACATACTCAACCAGTCGTATCCCATCATCCACATTAGGATTAGAGCGTCCGATTACCCACACCGGTCATTACATTGACCCTAAACCCATAAATGAACTCAACATATAATATCACATACTGAAATCAACCCAACCAAGATACATCATATTATTATGGAATTACACAATTGTAATATAATCAACTCATCAATTCTACTCAATCATATCATCACACAACAATCCACTCATCAATATATATTTTCCACGTAAATATATATATATACGTAATCATCCACTCAGGAATGACCACTAATACCATCTATAGTTCACACAAGAAAATTATGAAATTCATTTGTATAGTTAAAATTCATTTTACTTACCTATGGACCGTGGTGATTCAAGTCCATGAAATTTTAAAACAAATATTTAATCAGCAAATATTTTTCACCCAATTACCAAAAATAAATAATTTAAAATGCTCGGTTCGTAATATGAACCACGTGAGTTTTACTCACCTCGAAACTCCCGCTGCGTCTTCAATATAATTATAATTATAATTACGCCGAATAGCCCACTCAAATAAAATCCGTCAATCACCTAATCAAATGTGATTCGAATTTAGCCAACAATTTCAACACATAAATTAACTACTAATTAACGGCCAGATTCTAATTTACATTAAAATCCGACGAGCGGTTTCTCACGAATCGCTCCCCTAATTACCGTTTTTTCACATATACGAAGATCCAACGGTCAGATCTTCGCCCATGGCCACACAAAGCCTCTGGGACAGTCATATGTTCATCATAACAAATTTACTAGTTCAACCGACGGTCATAATTTCACAGATCAAAAATCTAACTACCGAAATCGATCGAAATCACAAAATTCATAACTAATTCATACGATATCCGAAAAATACGTATAATACGTCGAAATGATAGTATCGAAACATAGAATCATAAAATGGACAGAAACTAAATTTTAGACCTCCGGAGGTGGCCGGAAAAGGCCGCCGGAGTTAGGGACAGAGCCGCCACCGACCACCGCCAATGGTGTCGGGGCCGAGCTTGTCCCCTTCGTTTCATCATTCTGAGCAACTTTCATAACTAGCACAAGACCTAAAAATGACGGGAAGGCATCGAAATTACCGATTTACTGTCGGCGACCGGAAAATATGCAGAAACCGGTGAGCTTGAAAACCGACGTGAAAACTGCAACCTCAGGCCCCGATCCCTTCTGGAAACTTGTTCAGAACTTCCTTGCGAACTCAACAAGCCAAGAATCACAAGAAACGATCGTGTATAGCTCGAGATATCTTGATCGAAAGTTTCGGTATTTCGATCCGTTCGGGTCGAGCTCTGACAACGTGAAAACGTTCGACCCAGTTCCGGTCCTTCTTGGTGCTTGTAGAGGAAGTTGAGGCGAGCTCAATGAGACAAGAATCAAGTGAAATGGTGGAGTGTAGCTTGAGATATCGAGATCGAACCGAAAATGACCGTTTTCGGTTCGGGCTGTGCCGCTGCCGCCACAGGCTGCGCCGCCTTGTGAAACTGCCTCCGGGAGCTAGAGCAGCTCGAGACGAACGCCTGGGACTTGGTTTGAGGTCGAGAGGTGGTCTGTGGAGGGAGAACAATTAAGGAGAAATTTCCTCCCCTTTTCGGTCGAGAGCGACGGTGAGAGAGAACCAGTTTTTTTTTTTTTTTCTTTTTCCAGAAACAGAAGGAAGAAGAAGAACCGGTAGAAGAAAAAATTAGGGTTTAAAATTTTTTTTCTATATATACATGTTTCGGAAAACTTCGAAATTCGATAATTAATTCAAAAAAAATCCGATCTTCTTGTTCCGCACGTGTACGGACTCGTATCGACGAGTTCTACAACTTTCATGAAGGAAGTTTCTCCAAATTTCGTACGTAGAAAAAGTCGATTTCTCAAACCGAGTATTTCGAGCTTTTCGTTAAAATAAACGTTTCGAAACTTCGATAATTGTAAAAATGAATGATTATCGAACATAAATCGTGAAATCGCATAATAATCATTCGATACAATCACTCGAATTTAAAATGGAAATTGCGGGTATTACAATCTACCCCCCTTAAAGGAATTTCGTCCCGAAATTCAAGTACCCAATTCCCCAAAAAGCTGTGGATACCTCGTCCTCATGTCAGATTCTAACTCCCATGATGCATCACCCTCATCATGATGACTCCACAACACCTTCACGAGATCAACCTCTTTCCTACGAAGTTTCTTTGTAGACCTATCCAAGATACGAACAGGTTCAACTACAAACGTCACATCCGGGTTCACTTCGATCGCACCGTGGTCAATCACATGAGACTCGTCTCGAACATACTTCCTGAGCAGAGACACATGAAAGACATTGTGCACTCCCGACATGCTAACAGGTAAAGCAAGACGATATGCCAAGTTACCACCCTTTCCAGAATCTCAAAGGGTCCAACATACCTCGGTGCGAGTTTCCCCTTCTTGCCAAATCTCACCACACCTTTCATAGGTGAGACTTTCAAGAACACATGATCACCTGTCTCAAACTCCAACGGTCTCCTCTTCAAGTCAGCATAACTCTTCTGTCTACTCTGAGCGGTTCAGATTCTGTCCCGAATAGTAGTGACCTTCTCTGTAGTCTCATGTACAATCTCAGGTCCGATGAGCCCTTTATCCCCTGCTTCTGCCCAACAGATAGGAGTCCTACATGGCCTACCATAAAGAGCCTCATATGGAGCCATACCAATACTAGAGTGATAGCTGTTATTGTAGGCAAACTCTACCAATGGCAGATGATCTTCCCAACTACCCTTAAAATCCAGAACACAAGCTCTGAGCATGTCCTCCATCACCTGATTCACTCTCTCGGTCTGTCCATCTGTTTGTGGGTGAAATGCAGTGCTCATAGCAAGAGACGTACCAAATGCCTTATGGAACCTACGCCAGAATTCTGAAGTGAAACGAGCATCACGATCCGATACAATCGTCACAGGTACTCCATGAAGCCTCACTATCTCGTTCACGTACAACTTACACAATGCATCACCTGAGTACGTTTTTGCCACCGGAAGGAAGTGTGCTGATTTAGTCAACCGGTCAATAATCACCCAAATCGAGTCATAACTTTGCCTGGATCTGGGCAATCCAGTCACAAAGTCCATAGAGATGTCTTCCTATTTCCAAACAGGAATCGATAAGGGGTTCAGCATTCCTGCTGGTCTCTGATGCTCTGCCTTCACCTGTTGACAGGTAAGACACTTCGACACGTGTTCCGCCACATCCCTCTTCATACCATACCACCACCAAAACTGCCTTCGTAGATCCATATACATTTTAGTACCTCCTGGATGTATAGTATATCGAGACCTATGTGCTTCCCGCATGATCTCCTCCCTGAGGTTATCAACACTCGGTACATACAATCTCCCTCGAAATCTCAACCCTCCATCAGCCCCAATCATCCACTCAGAAGGACCCTCCACATCCGGGTCAACAGTCATCTCAGAAAACCTCGCCTGAGCAAACTCATCAAGTGTCTGACCCTGAATGATCCTGGAGATCAAGGTGGGCTGTAAGGTGATACTACCGAGAAAGATTCCCCGTCCTGCTCCTACGGGCATAAGGTCGAACTCAGATGCAGCTTCTAACATACGCCACTCCCGCACCATAATCGATGTCATTATTACCCGCGGTTTCCTACTCAAAGCATCCGCCACTACATTCGCCTTTCCGGGATGATACTCCAAGGTGAAATCATAGTCCTTAATGAGCTCCATCCATCTCCTCTGCCTCATGTTCAATTCCTTCTGGGAGAATAGATACTTCAAACTCTTGTGATCATAAAAGAGTTCAAATTTCTCACCATAAAGATAGTGCCTCCAAATCTTCAAGGCAAACACCACAGCTGCTAGCTCTAGATCATGAGTAGGGTAATTCCGCTCATGTACCTTCAACTGTCTAGAACCATAAGCAACAACACTACCATTCTGCATCAACACACACCCCAAACCCTGATGAGATGCATCGCTATAAATGACTAATCCACCACCACTAGTAGGAATAGTCAACACCGGAGCTGTAGTCAATCTAGTCTTCAGCTCAATGAAAGCCTTCTCACACTCATCCGACCATACGAACTGAGTGTCTTTCCTGGTCAATTTGGTCAAAGCCGAAGCAATACCAGAAAACCCTTCAATGAAGCGCCTGTAATAACCGGCCAATCCAAGGAAGCTACGGATTTCTGTAACCGTAGTAGGGCGACTCCAACTCATCACTGCTTCAACCTTCGAAGGATCCATAGAAACTCCATCCTTGGAGACCACATGACCAAGGAACTTGACTTCACTCTGCCAGAAGTCGCACTTCTCGAACTTGGCAAATAGTTTCTGCTCTCTCAATGTCTGCAGCACTATCCGCAGATGCCTCTCATGCTCAGCTGACGACCTTGAATAAATCAAGATGTCGTCAACGAACACTACCACAAACTGATCCAAGTAAGGACTGAACGTACGGTTCATCAAGTCCATAAATGCTGCGGGGGCATTCGTGAGACCAAAAGGCATGACAAGAAACTCAAAATGTCCATACCTGGTCCTGAACGCCGTCTTTGGAATATCTTCCTCCTTCACCCTCAACTGGTGATATCCAGACCTCAAGTCAATCTTCGAGAATACAGTAGCTTCTCTAAGCTGATCGAACAAGTCATCGATCCTAGGTAAAGGGTACCTATTCTTGATGGTCACCTTGTTCAACTGTCGATAATCCACACATAGACGAAGTGAACTATCCTTCTTCTTCACAAACAACACTGGTGCGCCCCAAGGAGACACACTTGCCTGAATGAACCCTTGTGCAAGTAAGCCCTCAATCTGAACCTTCAACTCCTGAAGTTCAGCTGGAGCCATTCGATAGGGTGCTTTCGACACAGGTGAAGTACCTGGTATCACATCAATGGAGAAGTCCATTACCCTTTTCGGGGGTAACCCAGGGATCTCCTGAAACACATCTTCATACTCTGAAACTACAGGAATCCCTGTAATCTTTGAAGTACTACTCCCTGATTCAATATGGGCCAAAATCCCTATCCTCATGGTGATGTCAGACTTCAGACAACGGTAATGAAACACCGGTTGTCCCGGAACATGGAAGGACACAATCATCCTAAAGCAATCAATAACAGCATGGTTCGGACTCAACCAATCCATACCCAAAATCACATCATACGTGTGATCTGGAATCACAATCAAAGATGCAGAGAACTCTCTGCCACCAATCCCAATAGGGCAATCATCACAAAGCATGCTAAGCTCAAGAGACACACCGAGAGGTGATGTAACACACAATGATCTAGTCAGAGGCATAGCAATCAAACCCAAAACATCCACAACCGAACTAGATATGAAAGAGTGTGAGGCTCCCGTATCAAACAGTACTCTAGCAAGAAAGTGATAAACAGATAAGGTACCTTCCACTCCCGTGCCTGCCTGACCGATGGCAAAGACCCTAGCATGAGCAGGTGGTAACTGCCTCTGCTGGTTACCCTGCACTCTACCCTGAATCTGAAGACACTCCCTAGCCTGATGTCCTGCCTGTCCACAACTGTAGCATAACCTTCCCCGTGGCTTCGTGCACGCACTAGAGATGTGGCCCGGCTCGCCACAGTTAAAGCACTTCACTGGAGCTGCTGGTGCTATCTGCCTGATAGGCATAACCTGAACAGGAGGAGCTACTGCTGCCCTAGCTGGAGCCTGATGCTGAAACTGAGTTCTCTGTCTCTTCCAGAACCCACCCCTGAAGTCTCTAGCTCTACTGCTCCCTGCTATAGCCTTTCCCTTGCCCTGGAAGTCTCTCTCAGCAGACTCCTTCTCTCTACGAATCAGGTTCTGCTGCTCAATGATCTGTACCTTAGCCAAGATCTCTCTCTTGGTCTTCAGCTCCAAGATGGCTACATCGCGCTCAATCGAAGGACTCAACCCTCTCTGAAACTTCTTGGCCAAGTCCTCATCCTCCATCTGCCTCACATACTTGTACAGTCTGGAGAACTCCGCATCATACTCAATTACGGTCATCTTCCCCTGTACAAGTGCAAGGAACTCTCGCTCCAACCTCTCCTTCACTGCTGGTGGAAAGTACTTCTCCCTGAACAGCCTCTCAAAGCCGTCCCATGTCAAGGTAGACACCTCAATGCTCCTCTGAGTGACGTTCCACCACACCCTAGCCTCATCCTTCAGCATGAAAGCGGCTAGCTTCCTCTTATCGGTCTCAGTGCAATCAAGCAGATCGAAATAAGTCTGCAAATCCTCTATCCAACGATCCGCCACCATATAATCTGTGCCTCCTCCAAACTTGGTTGCTCCCAAGCGAGTAATTTCCCTTGCTAGCATCAGCAAGCGAGCAGGATTATCAACCACAGCTACAGGAGGAATAGGCTGATCCTCATAAGGTGCATCTTCCTCCGACTCGAATACTTCTTCGACTGGAGGGGCCCTACCCCTTCCTCGGCCTCTACCCCTGCCACGAGGTCTACCTCTACCCCGACCTCTGGCCTCGTTTCCCTCAATCTCCATTACCTAATAAGCATGATATACTTGATTAATACACGCATAACACTTAAACAAAGCATATGTCAAATGCAAGTCCATATTAACCAAGTACTGATCATACATAACGATGCTTAGATTTCCTAAAAGTACTAACGTTCCTAGCCAACCTAACACACTCACATACCCAATGACATTGTCAATACCGAAGAGCACATGATGGGGATCCGCTGCAGACGGGCCATCACTCGGTAAGTATTGACATATCACCAAATATGTACCTTACGCTCTGATACCAAACTGTCACGCCCCGAATTTTAGAATAACAATTCAAAATCCGAAACATGAAAATACTACAAACTCAAAATAATCATCCTGAAAATTTTTCTTTTCTTAACATACTCACCACACAAAATAAAATCAAACCGAATTTTAGTCTCGGTTAATTATTACAACTCAAATCCAAACTGTAATGTAAAGCTCTAAATGAGCATACACACACCTCACAACTAGATAAATAACAAAACTGCTGTAACACCTAAGCAGCTCGGTCACCTCCCTGGTTATCCTGACCTGCAGGAATATCCGCTACACCATTGAATAGTGTACCGGGATTGCAACAACACAAAACCCGGTAAGCTTATGAAAGCTTGTATGAGTAAAAGAATGAACTGTTACTTAATTTAATCTCATTTATTTCCACACACAGCAACACTCAATTATTTCCACATATGCAATTAATAACAATCTCAATCAACACCAATTCAATATATCATGACAACCCCACTCACAACTTTTCCCACAACTCTCATCATCGTATTTATAAAAATAAGGTACTTGACAGACTAGAGCTCTAACTGAATCGTAGCCCGTCACCTGGCCTAGGTTATGGCATCCGACATATTTATCAATTATTGTATTTCATCAATATGTATACCTATATACATATTTAGAACATCCAATAATTTCACATACTCAACCAGTCGTATCCCATCATCCACACTAGGATTAGAGCGTCCGATTACCCACACCGGTCATTACATTGACCCTAAACCCATAAATGAACCCAACATATAATATCACATACTGAAATCAACCCAACCAAGATACATCATATTATTATGGAATTACACAATTGTAATATAATCAACTCATCAATTCTACTCAATCATATCATCACACAACAATCCACTCATCAATATATATTTTCCACGTAAATATATATATACGTAATCATCCACTCAGGAATGACCACTAATACCATCTATAGTTCACACAAGAAAATTATGAAATTCATTTGTATAGTTAAAATTCATTTTACTTACCTATGGACCGTGGTGATTCAAGTCCATGAAATTTTAAAACAAATATTTAATCCGCAAATATTTTTCACACAATTACCAAAAATAAATAATTTAAAATGCTCGGTTCGTAATATGAACCACGTGAGTTTTACTCACCTCGAAACTCCCGCTGCGTCTTCAATATAATTATAATTATAATTACGCCGAATAGCCCACTCAAATAAAATCCGTCAATCACCTAATCAAATGTGATTCGAATTTAGCCAACAATTTCAACACATAAATTAACTACTAATTAACGGCCAGATTCTAATTTACATTAAAATCCGACGAGCGGTTTCTCACGAATCGCTCCCCTAATTACCGTTTTTTCACATATACGAAGATCCAACGGTCGGATCTTAGCCCATGACCACACAAAGCCTCTGGGACAGTCATATGTTCCTCATAACAAATTTACTAGTTCAACCGACGGTCATAATTTCACAGATCAAAAATCTAACGACCGAAATCGATCGAAATCACAAAATTCATAACTAATTCATACGATATCCGAAAAATACGTATAATACGCAGAAATGATCGTATCGAAACATAGAATCATAAAATGGACAGAAACCAAATTTTAGACCTCCGGAGGTGGCCGGAAAAGGCAGCCGGAGTTAGGGACAGAGCCGCCACCGACCACCGCCAATGGTGTCGGGGCCGAGCTTGTCCCCTTCGTTTCATCATTCTGAGCAACTTTCATAACTAGCACAAGACCTAAAAATGACGGGAAGGCATCGAAATTACCGATTTACAGTCGGTTGCCGGAAAATATGCAGAAACCGGTGAGCTTGAAAACCGACGTGAAAACTGCAACCTCAGGCCCCGATCCATTCTGGAAACTTGTTCAGAACTTCCTTGCGAACTCAACAAGCCAAGAATCACAAGAAACGATCGTGTATAGCTCGAGATATCTTGATTGAAAGTTTCGGTATTTCGATCCGTTCGGGTCGAGCTCCGACGAACGTGAAAACGTTCGACCCAGTTCCGGTCCTTCTTGGTGCTTGTAGAGGAAGTTGAGGCGAGCTCAATGAGACAAGAATCAAGTGAAATGGTGGAGTGTAGCTCGAGATATCGAGATCGAACCGAAAATGGCCGTTTTCGGTTCGGGCTGTGCCGCCGCCGCCACAGGCTGCGCCGCCTTGTGAAACTGCCTCCGAGAGCTAGAGCAGCTCGAGACGAACGCCTGGGACCTGGTTTGAGGTCAAGAGGTGGTCTGTGGAGGGAGAACAATTAAGGAGAAATTTCCTCCCCTTTTCGGTCGAGAGCGACGGTGAGAGAGAACCAGTTTTTTTTTTTTTTTTCTTTTTCCAGAAACAGAAGGAAGAAGAAGAACCGGTAGAAGAAAAAATTAGGGTTTCCAAAATTTTTTCTATATATACATGTTTCGGAAAACTTCGAAATTCGATAACTAATTCAGAAAAAATCCGATCTTCGTGTTCCACACGTGTACGGACTCGTATCGACGAGCTCTACAACTTCCATGAAGGAAGTTTCTCCAAATTTCGTACGTAGAAAAAGTCGATTTCTCAAACCGAGTATTTCGAGCTTTTCGTTAAAATAAACGTTTCGAAACTTCGATAATTGTAAAAATAAATGATTATCGAACATAAATCGTGAAATCGCATAATAATCATTCGATACAATCACTCGAATTTAAAATGGAAATTGCGGGTATTATAAAACGTGTACGCCAACTTAGTCTCGGTGCACGGTCATGCTTCTTGCTATCGACGTGCGGGACGCACGCGAGTCAGTAATGGGCTGGCGTAAGCCGAGATGACACGAAAGTCTATCGGTTGGGCGAGTGTCTTGGAAGAACCATGACACAAGGAAGCGATCGGTTAGTCACAAGAAGTGAGACTCATGTGTGAGTAGCTTTCGTTGGTAAACCCCAACAAGGGGATGTTGTCGAAAGGGTCAAGTTGACAAGAGAAGCACACAGAAAAGAAAAGAAAAATGGAGTAATGGAGTATAAGGGAAGTAAAGAAGATAGGCTGGCCTCGGTTCAGAGGAACCTTGGCGCCGCACGGGCTAAATTCCGCTGCGTATAAAGTCGGCCCGTGACACCATGCCTACCTTTGTTACTTGGGCTATTTTAGATGATGTTTTTGTAAGTTTGTAACAGACGAAGCTGTTTCTTCCTTTTTTCTCTTTTTTGGGTTTACTGTCCCCTTGTAACCAAAATAAAGAATAAAAAACTACAATCCATTGGTTTCCTTGAATTTCTCTAAATTCCTTTTATGTTCAAATCACCCTCTCTTTGTTTCCAGTTAACGTTTTCAATAGTGTAGGACTGTAATGCAACAATTATTGCAATAAAGTGTAACAACACAATTTACAATTTCTGTCCTTCGCAACTAAAGCCGAGGAAAATTCATTGTGATTGATTACAAAGAGAGGTATCAATATTCTAAGAACCCCAGTTCACAACCGTCGAGAATATCCAGAACCTGCACATTTCTTGCAAAGTACCAATCCTACAAAGATAGATTTCATCTGAGAGAAACAGAGAGATTGAACGATGCAAAAAACATGAAAACCTTGAAGAAATCAACAACCTTGTAATAACTTCACAATCTTGTTATTACCAGTGGAATTTAGATTTCAATACTAAAAGAACTGTAATGTGTCTAGGTGTGTACTTGACTAGGTGTGTGGCTGTGTGATTAGGAGTGAATTGATATCTACCTCGGTGATTTACTTCTTTGAACCTTATTTATTGATCAAAAGACGTGGGGGAAATTCAATCTTAATCTTAAATACTTTTAGGCACTACGGCTACAAGCTCCAGAACTCTTCCCTTGAACTTTAAAGAGGGAATCATCAGTACACGGTGTATCAGAGCGCATTTGAAGGCAATAGTTGGTGATCCAACACTAAAGGCGGTCACAGTCATTAAAAATTTAGAGCCATATTAAAATTACTATTCACCAAAATGCTAGATTGACTATGTCCTAAAATGATCATATTTAAGGGTAATAAGAAAGGAAAAGAATTTCAGAAACTATTACCTGCGCCCTTGCACACTTTACAATCAACCAAGCCTGTTTCTTGCTTCATTTTACCATTGTTACAGAAGACACATTTTGTACCACCTGCCAATCAGAAATAAAGTTTACAAGAGAGAAACTAATTGGGCAACTGTAACTGAGAAATTGAGCAGGCTAAAAGAATTATTAAATGTTTAAAAAATGCGAGAAGACTACATATATCTTTTACATAAAGTAGCACCAAATATAATATTCCTGTCAGTTCTGTGTAATCCTACATATCCCTCAATGCTTGAAAATTATTCACTGAAGAAAGCAAGGTCTGAATAAGGGTTTTGTTAAACAATTACAAATAGGCTACAGTACTCTAGCATGGCTGACATTTCCATCAGTATGAGCTTTAATCATTGGTCACAACATCAGCTCCCTTTCAGTTGAGCACTAAATACTGATACCACATGATCTGATTAATACGTTCGTCATCTTAGATATCATGCAAATGGGTGAAATAAAAAAAATTTCGTCCTTGTCGTTTTATGAGTACAAGTCTGTCATCAATTTGAAAGAAAATTCACAAAATTGAGGGCATATTACTGTGGACATATTTATTTTTCTTAATTTCACAAAATACTAAGCCAAAGGGACTGCCTTCCAGCAGTTGTCAGAGAGCTCTCCCGTGTTCTGTTTCAGGTCCAACAATGACTATTAACTTTGTATAAATATTGTATAATAAATGTTTCATATGTCCATTACTTAACAAATGCTAGTTCAGCTGAGCTTCAGTACCTAACCAAAAACTCTTGAGGTACCTACAGCTTTGGTACTACTTCAAACTACATAGCTAAGCCAACATATGATCAAGACAGTAAATCTTGTATTCCACAAAATTGTTGGCAAACATATAACAGAACTGCGACAAAGCTTACACAAAGAGATCCCACCAAAGTATATGGTGGGCACCTTGTCATTTTCTATCTTTTTTCAGCTTCAACTTAACATTTACTGTCGGATTCTTGTTTCACTTATGTTCTGGTGTTCTGTTACAAATACATTTAGATAATGCAAGAAGTGATGAGTACATCTGCCCAAGGTAGAAGTCTTCAAATCGGTGCATCTGCACAGAATATCAAAATATGACTAGATAAAAGGACTATTCATGGTGGTTTGGTGAGAGCTCACTGTAACTAATTTCACTTGAGCCCTTCTGTCTAGACTGGTTGGGTTGAGTCCTTTTATTGAACCATCCATCTGAGATGGTCTACTACTGGAAACTATTATACTTACATGATGATGTGACTAAAACTGCACATGAAAAATAGCAGTATCGTAAACTTTTTAACACCACAACTCATCAATCAAGTCCATCTTGGGCTCATTTGTTGAATGTACATTGTCAGTTCTAAACATAAGGGTATCCCCACACAGCAGACACAAAAACCAAATTCTAATACTACAATGTCCCCTTCTCTGCAACATTTTAATACAAAAAGTCACGTACAATGCATACCAATTGCTTACAACTTCTAGACATAAGAGTCATGTTCTCTTGCTACAATAATCTGTTCGGTTGTCAAGCTTTCATCACGAACATGTAGGCATTGATATGCTTTATGTTAACGAGACTACGCTTTTAAAACTAACTGATGCAGGGTAGCTATAATTGAAAAAGCTAAATTCTGAAACCAGCATAAAAGATTTGAGCCAAGTTATAGACAAAACAAACAGTTATACCGACACCTTTTCAGTCTCTTACTAAGTGATTTAAAATGTCTTTCATTTCTTTAATTCCAAAACCAAGAAACTAAAAAAAAAAAAAAATTAAAAAAAAAAAAAAAATTGAGAATGTTTGTTACCATTGCCAGCACACCTCTCGCAAGGCACAGGGTCACCCTGCAAAAGATTGATGAAAACCCATTACCCACACAGAAGCTCCATGCCATTTGGTGCAAAAGAAACAGAAAGGAAGGCTCAAAGTGGGTGGTGTTGTTACCTTAAGACCGAGAAAGAGGGAGAGAGCAATGGCCGCCAAGACACTGATAGTGGCGAGAAAGGTTTGGGTATCCAAGGGTGTGTTAAAGCCAGTAGTTAAAAGGAGAATGGGTTGGACAAAGAGCCTTGTTGGTTCTATTATGGCTTCGGGTTTAATAGAGGCAGAGCAGCGGAACAGCAGTAATGGGAATTCAGGTCTTGTTGGGGTCTGCTGTTGTTGATGTTGTGGGAGAGTGAGAGACGTTGAAAAAGAAGAAGAAGAAAGAGGATGAAGCGAGTAGGAGCACGAAAGTGTGGCCATGGTTACAAGTTTCAATGAATATGTGGAGCTCCCTTTCCTTCTCTTTTCATCTTTTTTCCGCCAACCAAAACAAAATTCATTTTTCGGCGGGTCTTGTTTTTTTTTAGTAACATCACCAAAATTGAACTCATAATATACACTATATTTAAGAGAAGTGGGCTTGCTTGATATAACTGAGTTTTTTTACTTTTATACACTAAAATATTAAATAACTTTATATACCTTTCTAATTATTAGAGATAAAAAAATCAAAACTCAAAATAAATAATTATAATTTTCAGAAACTAACTGTACCCATTTTTAGATGGGTAACCACCCACTTCTCTACATACCCACAAGGTGTGAGCAGTTTCTAGTCTACCCTAATCAGAACCCAAATTTTCACTCTTCCTCACCACTTAGGCTAACTCTATGGGTTATTTACAATGAGATAATTAGAGATAAACCCAAACTTGTTGTGACGTATTAGGAAAAAAACACCAATATTTTCTTATCGAATCTAAACCCAATTTATATAAGTGAACCTTCCTTATTGAGTTGACGAAGTAGTTAACATTGTTTGTTAATATTTTTTGGCCGGTGCTATTCACACACTCATTTTCTCTATTCGCATACCTCATCTATTTTTCTATTACTTTTTAATTCAATTCTTTTTTACAAATTACTCTAACTACTCTCTCTTGCAATTCTGATTATTTTTCTTTTTTCTATTTGGCAAATCAATCATCAATCAAGCATCAATACATCATTATACAATAAATCAATTTTTCTTTTACCTAGAAATGAAAGAAAACTAATACATCCATTAAGTAGAATGACATGTATTATTAGAAAATGAATATGCTTCTAGATAGTTACGTTCATCCAACTGAATCTAAATTGCAAAGTTTGTCCTCAGCCTTACATAATACATTCTTATTATTTATGGGTGAGTGTTCTAACAATACAGTTATCGACATACATTATATTATGAGTTCATACTTATGTATGTGTTTACATTTGTCTAGCCCCTCAGGTTAGTCTTATCAAACAATTGATTTTCAACTATACTCCCTTTTCTTTTTCTTTTTCTTTTTTGTACCTACAAATTTCTCAAATTTGCAGACTGCGTTTGAAAATGGTTTATTGCCAATCTATAAGAGTCAAGAAACTCCAGTAAGCTAGGTGCAATATTGGAACCCGAGACAACAAGGAAGTAAAGCATGCGTCTTACCCCTCCTACTTGAATGAGGACAAACTTTGCAATTTTGATTCAGTTTGATGAACGTAATTACTTGGGAAGCATATTTTTCGTCTAATTATATAGGTCATTCCACTTAATGAACATATTATTTTTTGTTTATTTATAAGTAAAAGAAAATTGATTTATTGCATAATGATGTTTGATTCATGATTGACTTGCCAAATAGAAAAAAAAAAAAATCAGAATTGCAAGGGATGGTAGTTAGGGTAATATGTAAAAAAGAATTGAATTAAATTAATAGAAAAATAGAGGAGGTATGTGAATAAAGAAAATGGGTGTGTGAATAGCACCATCCTATTTTTTATGCCTAATTTACTGTTTGACTCTTATCCTTAATTATAGCAGTAGCAAATTATGCATTCACCATATATTTGTAGTCTCTCGTAAGGCAATTTATCTAAAAGACAAAAAAAAAAACAACAAAACAGTTACAAAGAGAGAGGAGCGCATCTACACTAGTCTGCCTTAGAAAGATGGCCAAACAATGGATATTCGGTCAGATCGGGCTTGACCTGAAATCAAGACATTAGTTTCTCGGTTCGTCGACAATAACTTCTTTGGAGAATGACAGTAACCTTTTCAATTTGTTGACTATTTTAAGGTTTTGAGCAGTAGCTTATCGCAAGATGGTAATGACTTTTCCAATGAATAACAGTAACCTTTTTGAAAAAATAACAATAGCTTTTTGGTTCACCGACAATAGCTTTGTGGTTTTTCGGCAATAGCTTTTTTATGAAAATTAACAACAATAATTGTTTGGATGCAGTGACATTTTCATAAATTATGAAAATTAAAAATGTGGTGACATTTTGGTAAATATTGATATTTCTTATATTTTGAATTTTTTTTTCTATAAATGTTTTTGGAACCCAGTGGCTCTTGAAGGCTTAGCCCCATGCCCGGTTCCACTTATTGAATTAAAATTTTGCATTAGGGACATTAAACCTAATGGCCTAGAGAATAATAAAGTTGCTAACTTATGATGGCATTATAGAAATGCAAATTTGTCTTTTTTGATGGTTGTTCCTTAAGAATAGTTGTTTTTGATTTGTGATATGTTTACTTATTTGTAATGGAGAAATTCATAAATTACAGAAATTCAGACAACCTGAATGGGAGCAAAAAGGAATTGGTATGAGAGTGAATATTTTGATTATGTTGTTTACTAACATGAGAATGCAGCTAACTACAATTACTATTGTTTACTCTTTATCTTAAATCTGAATTAAAACTAATTTTGTTAATGAAGCGCTCATACCAATGTGGCCAACACTTTATTGGACAAAATAAATTATTATAGCGCCTAAAACAATCAAGACTGAAAAACAGATTGTCAATTTTGACATGATCCAATAACACAACTTGAAAGTTGCACGAAAGTCAACCTGCCAAAAAACCATTTAATAAGCGAGTCATTTACTTGTCAACCCACTAATGGCCGAGTTAGGTATTACTCTCACCTATTTTAAGTTGCTTTTTGGAAGGTCCTATCGCTTTTGAAATTTTTGAAATGCCTATTGAAATAACCTACACCCACATACACTGCGCCATCCAGTGCCTTTATGTTAACCCGAAATTGGATATCTAAGGACTTTCTTGTATTTGGTCTAAAGAGAAAATAATGCACCTTTCTAGGAAATTTGATAATTAAGTTGCATGGAAAAGTGGATTGTAAATTGACGAGTGCAGCATTCTTGAAATATACAGTACTATTATAAGTAGTTTGACTGAAGGAAAAAAAAAAAATTCGCATAAGAGTAGTTCATGTGGACTTGGTTCTTAACAACTCAAACACAAACATCTCTAATCACTTTTTAGCTTGCTCAAAACATAAACATAATCGGACTCAATCTAATATTTTGACAACATTTCAAACAAAATTCATTTTTATCATCAATTATATATTTACATATATGTAATTGCTCACGTTTCATTCTAAAAGTCTACGCGGCAGCGTTCATGTATCCAATTTCGCTATATCAATAAATTAATAAATACACAAACTCAGATGGGACATGAAAAAGCGTCCACAAATCACCTCTTCTGGTCTTAGTTCAGTCCAGATGTTCTAGTAGTAAATTACTAGCCTGAGCGTCCACGATCCAGAGATGATATAGGCCGCCTGTTACAATTTGTTATACCATGATTAGGTTGCTAAAAACATAAGGTCGCAATTAAAATAAGTTTTAACAATGTCCCTAACAAGCATCATTATGGGCTTATACTTCTTCAGAATTTCAAGAGAAACTACTTTCAATAGGAGGGCTCCTAAGATTTTGGGTGATTAGTCCCTGATGTGAAGTGTTTCCATCATAAATCAGTCAGATTGGTGGTGCATCGTTACTCGGAATATGCAATTGTAAAACATACCCGCACGCCCAGTGGGAGACATTCTCCACTGCATTACGCTTTAGTAGGACTTCTGTATGCCATTCAGTCCAGACACTGTTTTCCTGTATAATTCCATTCAAGTACATAAATCCATGCAAAAGCAACAACAAACAGTAACAAAAATATGAATTATGGCAAAAATTTAACTTTTTATTTTAGCTACAATAACTATGTAATTAACAAACAAAACCATAGGCAGAATAGTAAAAGATTCGATCCCCGAAGATTGGGTTACGTCCATAGGAAATGAATACGACTCAATAGAAAGATATGAAGAAAACTAAACAGGAGAGAATTAAAAAGGCTCTTCCACCTTCCAATAATCCAGTGGAGAATCCCCAAAACTCACAAACTCCAATCCTCAAACCTCCAACAGAATCCCAAAATCTCTCTAATTCGGTTACACAATTTCATGCCTACAATGTCCTGTTTATCTTGTTCAAAAAAGAAGCAAAAAAAAATGTCCTGTTCATAAGCATTGAGGCTTATGAATAAAGGAAGCCAAATCTCAAGTGGAAACATAAAACAACACCAACTATAAAGTAACTGAATCAAGCAGTCTCCCGAAAATCCAATATTTTCATTAATGTAAAAAAAAATATAAATAAATAAAAAAATAGAGAAATTAAGATAAGCAGAAAGGGACTAAACTCTTGTTGGATGACTTGTGTGAATATAAATTTCTTTTTGTTGTTAGGCCTTTTTTGACCCCCATGTATCCAAAAAAAAAAAAAAAAAACAAAAGGACTGCACCAGTCACAACAACAATTAAAAAACTGCTTCCCTTCTAAAAATAATTCTACACATAAACAGTAACCTTTCTATGAAATATAAACTGAACTTTTAAAAACCAAGAAACATGAAATAGAAATAAAACCTGCAGATATGCCTGAATCTCCCTATTGTTGTTTCCCAGTTGAATGATTTTGTTGGATATACGTGTCAAATGTCCAATATTGCCGTTCCTGGGTGGGGATCTACCCTTAGCAGGAATTGTTGGCATAAATGAATCAGCGGCCAGTGTGAAATTCTTTTCTGCTTCAAGTATTTTTCCAACAAGATCACATTCACGAAGAAGATGTTGTACAAGAGGCCCATTTTTGCTTACCAAACATGATACGATTATGTTCTCTATGTGGTGATGCAAAAAATTGTTATATGGGTACCTGGCGCACTCAAAATGAAAGTGAAGAATAAGATCTCTTTTATCAGTTCCTTATTTATCAAAGAAAATAAATTATGCACCTACTTAAAAAACAAGTCTAAGACTTTTTGTATTGCTGCAACACGAATCAATTCCCTCTCAGCAGCTTGACTACGAACGGACAGTAGTACTGAAATGAACTCTACAATCTTCAGACGATGTTTTCCAAGAGGTGGCTGTAACTTGCCATATGTAGTTAACAACATATTGTCTGCCGATGAAACATCTAAAAGTTTCAGCAAATCACCTGAGGGATAGAAGCTTGATCAATATTAAGAAGCCTGATCGGTATAAAGTTTAATGAGGAAAGAAAAAAGCAATCTACTAAGAGCCAGTTTGCTGCACAGAACAAAAGGGTTGAACCATCCAGAGTTACATTATCCCATCTTTCTACAATATTGCACCATCTACACCTCTGAACAACAGCCTTCTGTTTTAGTCCATGCAGAGGCATGGGTTATATAAGAACAGGCTAATCAAGTGAACCAATTCATAAAATAAAATACAATGCCTAAACAGAAGGCATAAAGTCTTGTCCTCACTGAAAGACAAAACACAGGATACATTTCTAAAGTTAAATTATCCCATCTTTCCTAAGATATTGAACTATATACACCTAGACTGCAGCTTTTCGTTTTGGTCCATGTACAGGCATGGGCAAGATAAGAACAGGCTAACGTAAGCCAACCAAGTCATAAAATAAATTGCGAACCCTAAGCAGAATGCATGTCTTTTCCTCACTGGAAAATCAAACACAGGTTCATTTTCTAAAGCACTACTCCTCTCATTTTTTCAAAGCAGTTTTGCTTTGGGTAGAATCCTCATATGGTAGGCACAAATGTTTAGGCAGTCCCATGGTACCTTAACTATCGAGTCGTTAGCCAATTTGGTAGTTTAGTTGATTTCACCGTTAAAAAGCTACTCACCCAAACCTGAAAGCTACTGGCCTCATAGAAAAAATATAGGGCTCAAAAAAAATATATGGATGCTTGGAAAATAAGAAGGTCACCAAAAATATAGGGCTAACCTGACATTTGTCACTTTTTTTTATGGAGTGAACAATTTGACAAAAATACCATGACAATAAGGCCACACGCATGCGAAGTAGGCAATTTTGAAGTACTTAAGTGGCCAATGGAGGAATAGTTCAGTTACCATATGAGGACCCTTTCTCTTTTCTTTGCAGCTGTTCATGACTCACACATTAGCTCTAAGACCTGTATGACTTTTCCAATTGAGGATTTTGATGCTAAATTTCATTATTAGTAGGTTTCAATGTTTCTCTCGATTCAACTACGGATTGTCTGGTTTGATTATAATTTTATATCTTTCGGGAAGTGTTCCAGAAAGTATTAATATTAAACTCACCCTGTTGATTGAAGAATGGTCCAGTGATATGATAATGCCAACTAACGTTGAGTAATTAAATTAGATTTAAACACAAGTTATCTTCAATCAGCATGCAAACAATTATATAAAACCACAAATAATATGAATAATTATGTTCTAGAATTAATGTTAAGTTCACCCTGTTAATTGAAGAATGGCCCAGTAATATGATGATGCTAACTAAAGTGGAGTAATTAGTTTAGATGTAAATACAAGTTGCCTTCGACCGGCATGCATAGCAAGTTTATACAACCACCAATTTGATTCATAAATTACATTAAGCAGACTCACCTAGGCTGTCGACCATGGCCACAACAATCTCGTTATTAACAGTAATTGTAGATCCATGAGCAGGCTGGTGTTCACCAGTACATGCATTTGTTCTCAAAGCTTCCCTCTCACGGTCTAAAAGAGAGATGCAAACCGATAATGAGCTAGTGAGAACAGATTTTCGTTGAGAGTCCTCCATAGCATGCTGAAGCAATCTTTGTAAAAAACTGCATAAATAATACATACAAATGAACTGTTACACGATTGCTAGAGCAGAAGTACATATATTGTACATTATTGTAGAGTATGTAAGAAAATGACACCTCAGATTTTAGTAGCAAGTCCAGGTGGAGCAAGCCTTGTTATAGCACAAAGGGTTTCTTCTGCATTAACATGCACCTCTAGAGAATCCTGTACCCATCATGCTCAAAAGAATTAGCTGGTTACACCAAATAGATCATATATCCATTAAGACTGGTAATGGTAAAACCTAAAAGCCATACAGAGTATGCAGTCTTTTTACAGGCAAATCAAAATTGCACAGCCGTTTATTTGGCCAAAAGTTAATAGTTCATTTGGTTACACCTAAATGTCAATGTTCCTCATGTGGCAAGAAAGTTTATGATAATACCATTTTGGTGAGGTCTGTCACCATCTCAATCTCAGTGAAAACCGAAAGTTCCTCCCATGTTCCATTGAATTTGACCCTTGCTGTGATCCCCGACTTTGGACAAGACTTGGACGTAATTTTCCATGTGTAGTAGGTGGAGTGGAATTTGTAAGAGAGTTTACCATATGAGTGTTGTATTAATAAGTAGAACTTTACCACGAGACTAGATAAGGGTTTTGTACTTTTTAGCAAGCAACACATGGCAGCATCATCTCCCAGATAACAAGGCATTAATTGTCTTAGAATTATCCCACAAGTTGACAGTCCGAATATGTTAATGGGGAAAATAAACCAAGAAGCCCTTAGGCTGCATGAATATCAGTTATATAACTCATGTGTATTTTTATTTATTTTTTTTATTGAGAAACATATGTTATGAATCACTCAGAATGGTAGAATAAATGTGGAATAGAGATGCACAGCAGAAAACACAACAGAAGAAGACATCAAAAACAACCAGAAAAATACGTACACAAAAAATACATACGTGTATTATTCGAACATTTTATCAAATAGTTAGTTGAAAAGTTCGGCAAAATATTTTTAATTAATTAAATAATTAAAATTTTTAATTGAAAATATTAATTTATATTCATTTTTGTTCAATAATATGTGTAAAATACAGAAAAAAATTGTAAAAATCGTGTATAATACTTTTGGCTTCAAAAGTAAGGAAAATTTAACGAGTCCCTTTTAAAAATATGAAGTACAGAAGTATTTTTGAAAAAAACGTAAGTACGTGTTTTATTCACGTATAATATGAAAAATTACTAAAAATAAAAAAAATAAAAATTAATTACTTACCGAAGACCTGAACTTATCTGCAATCGCCTCTATCTCTGAATCTTGTATCTGATGCAGTGCTTCCACAAACTTTGTAGATATATGTTCATGAAAATCAAATGAGGTTTTCATGAATACTGATGCCTAAATGAGATGAACCAATAAAAAACATGTCAGTATTATTATTAGCCCACAGAGAGAGCAGTAAAGTGTAAACTATGAAGCTAAACATCTAACAGTGAAATGCAGAATCAGAAGCAACAGATAAAGGTGACCAAGAACTAACCTCCATGATAGATCTATATCCACCTTGATCAAATAGCTTCTTCGTAAGTTTGTGCTATAAGAAAAGTACCCAACACGAGTACTTTATTAGTTATACGTGTATCACAATACATTCATGAGAAGCCTTAGGATTATTCACAATACCTCATTTTGATTCACCCGAAGCCTTCTGATATGGACACTAGGACGCATTTTATTTCGAATGCAGTCTACCACAATCCTCCTGACCATCTTTAATCCTTCAGATTTACCAATTACAGCAACAGTGAAATTTCCCTATTCAATTATGGAAAAACTGTGAATAAGTTCATACCTTCAGTTCACCTGGAGGTGGAAAAAGCAGGAAAGAGAACGGCAACCATCAAAATTGTAAAGCAACCTTAATACTTACATGAAAGAAAACACTGCAGCCTGTCAGATGCTGAATTGTCTGCATCCCAGAAACAGCCAGCAACAGAAATTAAAGATGTACCCAACAAAATTCAAAGCTATAGATATTTGAATTATGATTCATCATTATTTTACTCTATATTTTTTATTGGGAAGATCACTAAAATATCACTTGGATCACTTTGTACACCTTCAAGCCGGTGTTCTTGGGGCCTAGGAAACGTTCCCACCGTTCACGAAATTGCTCCTGCACCCAATAACAGATATATTAGAACAGGCTGAAAAGTGAGGAAAAAAGTATTGGGCCTGACTCTTGATGGAGTAGGTAGTATCATATCCCTCATATCATATTCACAGGCCTATTTCATTACACCCTAACCAAGTATAAGCGTTTATACAGTAAGACAAAACTCTCTAATCGCCATTTTACAGTGAAATAGTTAAATGGTTCTAGCTGTGTAACTAAAGCAAGAATGATGTACAAAACTTAAACGATAGGAGGTTAAATGGTTAATAGCTTGCTGTAGTTCAATATATATGTGTTGTGTTGTGTGGGGTGTGTGTGTGTGTGTGATTAAGAAATAAAAATAAAACTTGAAAGACACTGCTACAAATAAAGGGATGGAATATTAAGCAATACGCACCATGTCGATCCCATATTTTACGCATAGTCCACCTCTCTTTGTTCCAATCTCAATGAAATCACATTTCATTTTGGCATCCAGTATTCTTATTGCCTGATATCAGAATATCGTACACTCAAATCAGAAAATAATACAAGACAGATCGAACAAACAATCAATTCCAAAAACAAAAGAAAAAAAAAATACTTGGAAGTAAAAGGAAAATCAAAAAGAAAAATCAGCATGAATATCATCTTAGAATCACAAATTCTGTATTTCAATGTTCAAATCAAACACACATGATCTTAACCACTGCAGCTACAAATCCCCAAAAATGCCTATTTTTAAATCATTTAGAACTTCATCTAATTACTTTATTTTATTTTACCTTTTCCCGTATTGATATTAAATTGCTTTTATTAGCATTTCATGGACTTTTCAACTTTACCGAAAATGACCTTATTGTTTTATATAAAAACCTGTTATATGTGATTACTGACCATCCTGCAAACCAATATTACTGGGATTTTATTGCCTTCAAAGGGAAAAAGAAAAGGATCCATTGGAAAACCAAAGGAAATACCCTACTACCTCAAAAAGAATCAAATGGATTGAACTTGTTCCTTGTAAGAAAACATTAAAAAGGGATCCACATTGGTACCTCATATGCGGGAACAGATAATGACAAAAGTTCAGTAAGCTCCTTGGCCTTTTCAATAATATCTGGGTCCGTAGTTTTTGTTGTTGTTGAAACTGTCATGGAACCCTCAACCTGGAAACAATTAGATAGGAAAGTCAAGTCACCATAATTTGAGATAAATCAATATATAGAGTTGATTTAACAAACTATAGAATTGATTTAACAAACCATAGAGTTGGTTTAACAAAGATCAATAATCATATACCAGATTCAGTGCGCACGAAATACCATAGTCTTCTAAAGCAGATTTCACTGTAGGCCAAGCTTTTTGCAGATATATTTCTACACAAAACAATACAAATGTGATTAGTTCTATTGAACAGAATAATTATATTTCAAATTTTCTAGAATCAAAAAAGTTCTCACGGAAGAGTAAAAAAAGCAAATGACATAAAGATAAATAGTTAAAATTTAAAGGGTAAGATGGTACTCTAAAGACTAAGCCATTATTCTAAGGATGTTATCGAATGGTAGAAGTCTGTGTGGTTAAAAGAAAAACAAAGTCCATTATTTCTCTATCATTCTACTTAAATACGGATTTCAAATACTAAAATTTTATTTTCTACGTTTCCAACTACAACCACACCACAGCACCTCTACCGCTATGCTGCCCAAAAAATTTATCACTTCAAGATTCTATCTAAGCTGAACAAATATCGAGGCTCCCTACAAATGAGGACAGACTTGTACTTGGGTCTCCAACTTGATCTGATGGAATGACCCAAATTCAAATTGCTATTCATAATCAAGATGAAAAGACCCGTTGGGCAGTTGGTTGACTTTATTTTTATTTGAGTACAATTCGAACTTCAAACCAAAATAAGAACAAAGAGCATATTGCTTAAACGAAATGCAAACAAGAGCTGCAAAAATGAATATGAACTTGCATGCACTGTATTCAAATTTGTACTCCTTCATGGGTGTTCATGAATTTAACCAAAAGTATGAGTTTGCATTTTTAGATTACTAAACCCTAAACCCATTTGTAGTCAGTCATCATATTTACATGTTTGGCTTTTGCATTTGGATCTCAGGAGAATTCAAGTTTGTCTTCCCCATGAATCTAGGGATGCAAATAGCTTCAGCAAGGCTAAAACCTGTCATTTAACTTTGAAATTCTGCAAAAGTAACATTTAACTCTATAGAGCCTATAAACGAAAAGCTAAATAATATACTGCTCATCCAATCAAACTTCCCTCGACATCGCATAAACATAAACTGAAACTTTTAAAATATAAAATAAATAAAATCCCCTTCCCACAGCTTCTGAGCATCCTAACAAACAAGAAAAATAAGAACGAGAGGAAGGTACCTCCATTTTTCTTAAAGAAAGTAGAGAACCAGGTGACTGGAAGAATAATGCCATCTTCTTCCAACGAATTGCCGAAATTCCCAATCTTCATATCCTCATCCAATGTCTTTAACGTGTCCTGCTGCTCAGCACTGCCGTTCTCAATGTTCCCAATCACCATGTTATTATTTTGATTTTTAAGCACTAGACACATTAGAAGAAAGATCAGTCAGATGTTGGTTTTTCAGTACGAGGGAAAGGCAGAGAAGCAGTATTTTGGAGAACAGGGCTGTGAAAATAGCGGTTCTATAGTTCTGCCATAGGGAAGGCAATACAGAAGTTACTGATATAAATTTCAAGGGAAGGAATTATCACAAAATCAAAACAGAGAACACTTTTTTCTGCAAAACTCATAAAAATTCAAATGGTTGGACTAATAGAAGTTCTGCAGACGGTATTGGCTGCAACTTTATTGGTTCTCTGCTTCCCATTTTTCATTTCCTAGGCTTGTCTAAGCCAAGATCAGTTCTGCTTAGATTTTCTTCCTTTGGCCTTAGAGCCTTCAAGTGACCTAAAGAACGGGTTTTCTTTTCCTTCTGTTACCCAAAAATTGATCCAAAGTTTCAATTATTAACCAAATCTTAATAGAGATTTCTATATAGTTGAGTCATACGATGTAAGACTGCACATTATATTGTTTCTTTTTTCATGCAATTGTCCTGGATCTAATCTTATGAAAAACTTATCTATTCTTTAAAAGCCAACGTCTATTTTTCTAGATATAAATCGACTAATAGGAAAATCAAACTGTTTAGAAAAAAACAAAGCAATGTAAATGAAGATTTGGATAGGAATCATAGGATCCTGTATAATGAAACCCTTTCTCTTCTTCTTCCTTCTTTTTTTTTTTTTTTTTTTCCAAAAAGAAACTTAAGTTTTATGAACAATAGAGAACAAGAAGTCCTGAATCAAGCCTAAAAGAACTTAAAACTATCCAGAGAAAAAGAACTTGAAGATAATAAAATTATTCAAGTCGCTGCAACTTTAAATCTAGCACCAAGGTTGATAGTGAGTAATTGCTAAAGTCTAGATTGACCCATGCCGATAGGGCAGAACAAAAACTAATTCATTCAAAAGCTCTTCCCCACAAAAACATGGACAATCTGAAAAAAACTTTTCCTTTCATCTGTATGACTCAAAAACAGCCGAAATTCAGCATCCCCAGAGAATTTAAGCCTTCTGACCTCTTTTGACTTCATATTTAACAACACATAACACCATCTTGGAAAAGCCTAGCTTACATCAACTTCCTTCAAAAATCTCCACCGTGCTGGAATCAAAAAGCAGCAAACAGAAACTTTGGAATCATATAACAATAAAAATTCAGAAATTTGGTTTCTTTTCTGTGCTAAAGTTTCTCCACACAACAGAAAGCCAATCATTGAAACGACATGGCACCATAATGAAAGTCAGCCAAAATGCGTCTGTGTCACTGTGTGAAATCGGGCTTTGTCTTGCCAGTGGAGTGACTGGTGGTGGGTGCAAAGGTAGAAGAAAAGAGAGAAGAAGACAATGATGTGGTGGGTGTGTTTGGAACTTTGACTGGAATTAAAAGACAATTTCGGATCCTTATTTCTTCTTCAATTTGTTAAGTTAGAAGCTGGCAACCAAGAATACAAAATCTGATAATTTGAGCCAAATACAAAAGCCCCTTAATTCTCCCTAAATTTTTTTTCTTGATTTCTGGTATTAAACAATTTCGCTACTGCCTCAAAATTTCAACCACACCGCAACTCCACCACTACCGTACCTCTGCAAGACTGTCTCAAATTCCATTTAAGATGCATGAATATCTAGGCCAACTAGAAATTGAAACAAATTCACAACTGGGTCTTGAACCATGTCAGACTCAATGTTGTAATCCAAAGTGAAGACACAAAAGCCTCATAGATCAGACCAAAAGCACTGCAACCATTTATTTCACCTCAAATTTTGTGCATTTATGAAATCGACACCAAAAGTATGATTTTACTCATCTGTAACTGACTGCCTAATGCAAATTGGGTGTGTTTCTACAACGCTGATTGATTCACCATTTGACTGTATCATATTCTTTAGGCTAAAATCCATCCAACCCTGTGGAGTTTGCAACCCAATTACAGTAACACCAAAAGTTTCATAATGCCAAACTTGAAAAACAATAAAAGTATTTAAAAGATAACAAGAGAAGAAAGTACCTGTGTCTTTCTGGAAATGCGTCGAGAAAGGACCAAACTTGTCCATGTTATTGTTTTGATGGTGGTCCTGCTCAACAAGGTTCCCCATCGTCATGTTATTGTTTTGATGCTTCTAACCGTAGCCCTAGACACATAGAACATTCCTTTTCAGTGTAGCGGGCAAGTCGGAGAGAATAACCTTCCAAAATCATATCGCTGGAAACGGAAGACTACAGAGTGAACAGAAACAGCAGTAAACCTTCAGTTTTCTTTTTTATTTTTTTTATGCAATTTTGTTTCACCCCCAATTTTTTTTTTTTTTTGGCAGTAAACCTTCAGTAGCCGAAAGCAATGTAATAGGACTTTTGTTTATAAAGAGATGGGTGTCAATCTTGAGTCATGATGACTCGAGTAGAAATTGGTTTTTACCCGATGTTAGAAAAAAAAATTATATCAATGTCTTAGTGGGTAATGTTAATGATCATGAGAAAAAAAAAAAAAAGCATCAGATAAGCATCTAGAATCGATGTAAAACTGTTATTATGATAAAATTGATGTGTTTAGATATCGTTAAACCTTCATATTTTAGCATTTGATGTTTAATAAAGTATAGGTCCAACAGTTAACTAAACACACCAATTTTGATATCGTTAAACCTTCATTTTTTTTTCTTTACATCGTTTCTAACCTAATAACTCGATATTCATTGAATAACGAGACATCGATTTTTGTTTCGAATCTAATGTATCACCTCTCTAGTGACATCTCTTACCTAATAACTCGATATTCACTGAATAACGAGACATTGATTTTTTGTTTCGAAACTAATGTATCATCTCTTTATTGACATCGTTTTTATAGTTTAATATTGATTTGAAATATATGTATTATTGTGAAGACCCAAATTTTCATATAATAAATTTATGTAATTCAATGATTGTTATATTAATTGAATTATGATATTTGGGATTTATTGGAATGTCGTGGTTTGAGAAAATTGGTTTCGAATGATTTTATTTTTGAAAACGAACGTTATTTAAGGGGTCGTGAAAATCGACTTTTTATACGTTTAAAATTTGGGAAAACTTCCTTCATGAAAGTTGTAGAGCTCGTCGATACGAGTTCGTGCATATATGGAACATATTATTCGGAGTTCGTATGAATAAGTTATGAATATTTGAAAATTGAAAATTTTCTATAAATAGTAAAAAAAAATCTGATTTTTCATTAAGGATGAAAAAATCAGATTTTTGCACATAAGTCCCCCTCCCCTCTCTCTCTCGCGCGACTGCAGCCTTACCCTTGCTTGCCGACCCGCCGACCTGACCCGGTGCTAGCGGCGCCGTCCCGCCACCGTCCCGCCACGACCCGGCCCTTCCCGGCTTCGTCGTCCCGCGCCCGGCTGCTCCCCGCCCTCGCCTCGTCCAGCCGCTATCTCTAGCCTCGGATCGAAGCTACCTCAGTCACCGAACGGTGACCCGGCCGGATCTTCACTTTTCCGGCATCATCTCGGCCGATCAACCGCATTTTCGTAACGTGCTCTTCCTCCTGATCATCCCCATATGTGGCTTGCATCATGATTTTGAGTGTAGAGTGGTAGATCAAGGGTTGAAGATTTTGACGACCCTGATTCAATCTGGAATCTGATCGAGTGGCCGAGATTAATCCAACTTCAAAGCCCGATCTAGGACTATCTAGACCTCATCTCCGAAAAAGTTAGGTATTAAAGTTGTTCACAATTCCATTTTGAAGAAGTTTGTAGTTGACGACTTTTGCATCTAAGGTGGTTGACCGGCGTTGACTGCCGCGTTGACCGCCGTCTAACCGCCGCATGTGGCGGCGCGTCGGACCAAATTTTAAGTTTATATTATCTATGCATCCATACGAGCGTTTTGATATATAACATGGTCATGTTAAAAAAAGTTGATAAATAGTCAATTTCAGTTTTGACGTTACTATTTACGGTTTTACAGTTTACCTTCGGTTTGCGATTTACGGAGATCAGACCATCAGTTTTACTTCAAATTTTAATATGATGTTCATATGACTGTCTCGATGACCTTGTGTGGTCATGGGCGAAGATCAGACCGTTGGATCTTCGTATAATTATAAAACAGTGATTCGGGAGGCGATTAGTGAAGATCTGTCCATCGGATTTTCATATAATTTTGATAGGATGTTTCCAAGGGCGATCCGTGAGGATCTAACCGTTGGATTGTCTTTATTTTGAAATCCGACCGTTGGATCATCATTTAGGTTTATTTCGTGCTTCGTTGCTAAGTAAAGACTGTATTTGATTAGGTACTTGACGGCTTGAGTTGACGAGCATTTGGATTATTGTGAGTTATATTTTATTGAAGACGCAGCGGGAATTTCGAGGTGAGTAAAACTCACGTGGTTCATCTTACGAACCGAGTACTTTAAATTATTTATTTTGTAATTGTGTGAAAAATATTTCTGGATTAAATATTTGTTTTTTAAAATCACATGGACTTGATCACTACGGTCCATAGGTAAGTAAAATGAATTTTAATTATATAAATGAATTTCACTATTTTCTTGTGTGAACTATAGATGGTATTAGTGGTCATTCCTGAGTGGATGATTCCGTATATATATATATATATATATATATATATATATATATTTATGTGGAATATATATTGATTGGCGTGATTTTGAGTGATGATATGATGATTTGGATTTTATTTCAAATGCTTAAATTTCATAATAATATTATGTATGTTGGATGAGTTGATTTAAATATGTGAAAACATACTGTTGTACTCATTGTGGATTTAGGGTCAACGTAGTGACCGGTATGGAGAAATCGGACGCTCTAATCCTAAGTGGATGATAGGATATGATTGGTTGAGTATGTACAATTATCGGACGTTCTAAATATGTATATACGTATACATATTGACGAAATACGATAGAGATAAATATGTCGGATGTCATAACTTAGGTCAGGTGACTGGCTACGATTCAGTTAGAGCTCTAGTCTGTCAAATACGGTATTTTTATAAATACGATGTTTGGGTTTTGTGAAGAAAGTTGTGAGATAGGGTTTGGTGTTGAGTTGTTGATTGATTGAGATTGTTGGTTCTTGTGGATGTAGAAATTGTTGCGTGTTGACTTTGGTAGAAATAAATATGATTTAATTACGCAACCGTTCTTTCTTTTACTCATACGAGCTTTCATAAGCTTACCGGGTTTTGTGTTGTTGCAATCCCGGTACACTATTCAAATGGTGTAGCGGATATTCCTGCAGGTCAGGATAACCAGGGAGGTGACCGAGCTGCTTAGGTGTTACAGCAGTTATTTTTTATTGCATTGAGTTGTGAGGTGTGTATGCTCATTTAGAGCTTTACAATTCATTTTGTATTTGAGTTGTAATAATTAACCGAGACTAAATTCGGTTTTGATTTTATTTCGTGTGGTGAGGTTGTCAAGAAAAGAAATTTTCAGGATGACTATTTTAAGTTGTAGTAATTCATGTTTCGGATTTTGAATTTCTATTCTAAAATTCGGGGCGTGACAATTATATACATCATGTCCTTTATATGAGCATGATGTCCACAAACTTTGTAATTGTTGCTAGAAAACCGATCTAATCCATATTTGACAACATGAAATTCCAAATTAATTTGAATGTGGGACACCATTGCATTAATTTTTGTCCAACATCAGAATTGTTAACAGTTCAAAAAATAGCCAAAAAGACCCCAACCAAGCATCATCACCATGTGTTTTGTTTTTGGGTTTCTTCACTGGCACAGAAGAAAAGTCGTCAAGAAAGGGAGAGGAAGGACTTTCTCTTCCAGTGCCACCACATTAATTAAAGAACAGAAAGAAGAAAAAAAAAAAGCTAGTTCGAACGGCAGAAATATAACCTGAAGAAGCATCTTCCTCTTGAGCTTGAGAACCAGTAGGTTTTGGTAAAATTGTTGAGCTCCTGTATTAGTGAAAAGCAAAGAGAATATTTAATATTTAATGGATAATGAAGCTGAAGAGAGAAGCAAGTAGTTAGATCACGTAAAAATGGGAATGATATAAGTAGCTACAGAGGTGAGAACCCTATATTACCTGAAGCATCATCATCATGTGTTTTGTTTTTTGGTTTCTTCAATGGCACAGAAGAAGAGTCGTCAAGAAAGGGAGAGGAATGACATTTCTTGTCCCTGGTGAATTGTTAATAAGACCTACTGAAAATGACTCCTAAGGAAGCAAGAGTTTATTAGACAGGAGAGGATCTTTGGGTCCCAACTTCAAAATTTACTTTTACTACCCTAGCCTTTCTGTTTCACGCCCAATTTCTAATTGGCAATTTTGTCTTCCCCCAACTCTCTAGCTACCTACCATGTCACAAGCCCTTCTGCCAAACACGCCAACACTACCTAGCTCCCTCCACCATTTTACAGTACACTACACTGATGCTAGCAAAATGATGGAAGTACCCTCCCACAAATCAAACTGGAACTTTCTAGCTCTCTTCCGAGGATACTTTTTTTCAAACCAAAAAGACTCAACCTTTACCATTTTCTTTCCGGTTTCTTTCCCAAGTCAAAGTTACTTTAATATCATCTTTTAACTAGATATACTCAAGTTACTATTGTATATATGCCACCAAATGTAGGAAAAACAAAGTTAATATACATTGTTAACAATTTGAAGAAAAAAAAAAAGAGAGAAAAAAAAATCAAAAGTGAATTTAGTCCTATAATTATCATTTGGTCGAACAAACTACAAAGTCATCCAAATTCAATCATCGTTACTAACGCAGAGGATTAATTACTTCGGAAGCATAACTTATAGGTGTAATAATGAAATATTCAACATCGGTGAGTTAGGTTCAGACGTTATAACTTGCATCGCCTTAAGTTTATCACATAGAACGTCAATCCATTTGAATTCGTTTGAAAGTTGAAGCAAAAGTTGGGTCTCCTCCTCCACTCCCTTGATGGGAGGGCGAACCGTGTTGTCATGGTCACCAAATCTAGTCGGAGTCGCTGTAAACTAAAAAGCCATCAGCGATCAAGGAGAAGAAAAAATAGACAATTTTAGACAAACGCTTAAGACACGTTCCACAAAGCTAACATGTTAAATGAGGAAACGTCTTCCATGCTCAAACTTTTGTCCCTGCAAACGTGACCAGCACGTGACATTTTGTGAAGTGGAAATGTAGATGGAAAAGGGTAGACCCTGTTCCCGGTGACGAGTTTGCCCAGGTTAGGTTTTCATTAACTTAAGTGAATTCCAAAATGGGAATCAAATTGATGTTTTGGGAGGAAAAAGCCATCACAGATCCAAATCTGGGCAAACTCTAACTATTCTAATTTCCAGTGCTTTTGTTATTAGCATATTACTGTCACCCAATTTAATCCCAATTCAGTTTCACCATGGTTTATCAACTTCGGCCCAGAGAATCAATAACTGATGGTTTTTTTTTTGTTCTTTTTCCATTGCACATTTTGTTTTCCGATTCCTTGAGGGCTGAATATGAATCAGACGTTGAGCAGTTGTTGGAAAGAAGTAGAAGATCAGGTCAACAATGATAGTGATTGGGGAGATAGTGTTGATGATCTGAAAAGTACATTTGGATATACTTTATTACTTTTACACTTGGAACTGGTGTATTCTCATGGATACCAAAGAAGCAAAAAATGAGTGGCTCTATCTACAGCAGAAGCTGAGTATGTATCTGCGTCAATTGCCACTTCACAATTTGACTCAGAAGAGTTATAGAGGACTTCGGTGAGAAACAAGGATCTCCTCCATCCATCATGTGTGATAACAAGTCTACAATTGCCATAAGCAAGAACCTTGTATATCATAGTAGGGCAAAACACATTGCCTTAAAGTTTCATTATATCAGGGATGCAGTTGAAGAAAATGCAGTGGATTTGGTCTACTGTGATACTAAAAAACCAAGTTGCAGATATCTTTACCAAAGCATTGCCAAGAGAGAGATTTGAATATCTCACAGGCCTACTTGAGAAGAAGAAGAAAAGGCAAAGCATTAAGAGGGAGTGTTGAAATTAATGTTTTCCTGCTTCAACCAGGAAAGTACTGTTGCAACTACTTGCATTACTGTTTTCTCCACTCAAGTTAACTAGACATTTTGGTGATGTAAAGTAATTTTAATCTAGTTAATTAGCTATTTCATTCCAGCCACAAGTTGGTTAGGTAGTGTTAATCACCTTGACCATATAAGGGTTAAGGTTTTGTAAGATTGGTAGAAAAATAGATCTGAAAATATCAAGCTCAAGCGAAGCTGGTTTTTCATTTGTTCTTGCACTTCAGTTGCTACTACAATTCAATCAAAACTCTTATGTTGTGTTGATGATTGTGGTGTGTTTATTACATATTAGAAGTTTGAATTTTAACATGATTGGCGAAGGGAGCGCTAGAGACAACGATGTGCACGACAGGAGGCTAGAGCAACGATGCTGCTCTGCTAAGTTTTAACAGTCGCGATTTTTCTTTTAAATTTTAAATCAAAACATATATCGGAAAGTAGTTTACCATGAAAATACTAAAATCATGTCCGTCGTTTTCATTGTAATCAGAAATTCAGCTATAGTTGTAAGTAATATTGGTTATATGAGAAAAAAATTTGTTTTCTTTTAACCGATGTTTGTTTTTCTTTTAACTGATGTTTTTTTTTTTTTTTTTTTTGAAAGCACTGATGTTTGTTTTTTTAGCATTACCGAGCATCGACGTTTTCTTTTATAAGTCTTTTTTTCATTTAATATAATCGTTTTACCATTTACATTTATTTGTTCTTACAATATTACTACAGATTGTATTCTGTAATTTTCAACCCAACTGATAAATAAACAATAAGAAAAAAAAAAAAAAACTTTTGTGTCGATTTTTTCTTACTTACCTTTTTTCACCCCTGCTTTTTATAGTGTGCATTTTTATTCGACTTGAAAAAGCTATGCAGGGTACCCGGTTTCCCAGAGGAACGGCCATGTTTGTCCAAAGGAAATCCATAGACCAAAATGACGTGCCCGAGCATGCCATGTTTGGAGCATGGCAGAAATTTCCCGTTAAATGAGACTGAAAACATTTTCTCCAAATTTTCTCATGGACAATGATCGGGATACCAAATTTCAATCCCGACTGACGTGTCTAAAGTCTAAACTTGGTAAGTGGAGCTGAGGAATTCGAAACAAGCCTTTCTTGAGAAAAGTGTATTTACTACACAGTGAAAATTAAGAATAGCCATTAATGGCAGTCCCTCAGAAGTCACTTTTACAAAACATGTTCAAGAACTAATTGATGGACCATTACACAACCCCATCTCCCTACCTAAACTGAACAGGACAGCAACCAAATATGGAGAAAGACCAAACTATACCCTGTATACATTCACTAGTTCAAAAATCCGGTTTATTTACTGTTAAAAGTTACACTGAACTGATGATGAAGGCCATTGCCTTGTCTAGAAAAGTAGTAAATGCACAAGAGAGGCTTTGACCAATGGTTGGAGATACACACTCATCTAGGACAAGTCCTCCCCAACCACACACTGGGATAAAGAATTACAAAGCCAACAAAATCAACCCACCAAACCTTGCTGACACCTTTTCAAAAGCTTACTTCCCTTCATGGCTATACTACGTTTCACCACTTTCCTACTTGTACAGCCAAATGATGTAGAGGATCACCTAATTCATCTCTGGAATGAAGAAACTCCATTCATTGCACTGCATCCTAGTTGTAGATTTTCACCGGCTTCTCAAATGTGTGGCGATTCTACAAACGATAGCGAAGTGAAGTCAAAATGTAATCCTGTCCCAAGTATATATATTATCTGGCCCTGAAATATGGGGACAACTTGGCCTACATGCAGTGACGAAAAGCCAATATTCGTGAATACATATCAAGGGAAAAAACAAGAAGAAGGAAGCTGCATCTTACCTGATTAGCTGCATAAGCTCTTTTAGGAGCACTGTCAGAGTGCTCCAGCCCAAGATACTGCTCCCAAGCACCATAAACATCTCTTCTCTATAAGAAGATGGACAACACGAATGAAAATTCGTAATTAAAACATAAAACAAATGAAATTCAATCTAAAACAGAAACACAATAGTAGGCAGCATATGTTCGATATACACACCATAAACATCTCTTCTCTATAAGAAGATGGACAACACGAATGAAAATTCGTAATTAAAACATAAAACATATGAAATTCAATCTAAAACAGAAACACAATAGTAGGCAGCATATGTTCGATATACACACCTGGAACCGACTAGAGACGATGTCAGTGTCCTGAAGATACTCTGGCCGACCTAGCGAAAGAAATGCAAACTTCCACTGGCCAAGGACAAAATTAAAATTTAAACAACAGATTGAAAATAGCAATGCAACAAACAATTCAGCAACGAGCATTAATGCAGATATGACAGTAACAAGTTTAATATAAAAAAGTGAATGCCTCTCTTTTAACCAAATCAAGAAATCATAGTAAGGCAACTTAGATTTTACCTTCGCAAATTCCTCATCTGCGACCTGTAATTTCTTTTGTATCCGACCTCTAATTTCAGCCAAGGTCTCACCTTCATGTATAACCAAGAAAAAAGGTTCCCCGAAGTTTTGAATTTGCTGGGAAAGAACGACGAAATTTTAGTACAATAAGATACAATAATTTGTGGTTGAAGGTAAGCACCACACATCAGGAGAGAGAACAAAATATTTTAACTAAATATTTAGTTGCAACTACCATTTGATTCTGAGCGGTGTCTTTAGTGAAGTGGTAGACATGAATTACACGGTCATTGGGACCAAGATTTTTCTCTTCCTCTGGAACCTATGCATAACACAGTAAAAGATCAATATAGAACACTTATGAAGTCAACCAAGAGTACACAATGGACAGGAAAAGACCTCTTCAGCACGTAACGTCCAGTATTGATCATTTATGTTTTCGATCTTTTCACTTTGGGGAAAGACCTGCAGATGGATTACAGCATTAAAGAGCTATTGAAAAAGAGAAAATTCACTTGCAATTCATAAGCTGCTCAATGCAATGGCGACAGTGGATAAGAAGGAAAGCTCAAACTGCATAAGTCCCTTTCTTCAAATATGCTAAATTGGCCTTACATTGACAAGAATCAGGAAGAAAGAAAAAGAGTTGGATCACACAGAACCATAACAAGGCATACTCATGAAATGTAAGATATAAACTGAAGAACCATATGAACCTCACAGAACAAACATATACACCAGAATTTTGGCTAAAACAAAACATTAAAGTTAAGCAAGTTTATTAGTATGCATGTTCACGCATGCCACACACCGATGGTAGCACTTCCTGTGGGATTCATGCTTTGATAAACTCACCGCTGGGTAACTTCCCCCATACTCTCTCACCACAAGACCTGTTGTGCTAGATAACATTAATCTTGACTAGTGACAGATCAAGGGGCAGGGGAATACATGGGAGGTGAATCTTATATAAGAGCTTCTTCACTTCACCCCAACAAAGAAAAATATCTGGATCCGCCACCAAATTTGAATGACAACAAAGTTCTATCCTATCGAAAAATCCAAGTGCATGTAGATTTGGCAACTATGCACTTAAGGATTGACAGCTCAGACATAGAAATGAAACCAACCAAAACTCAGTTGACAAACAAAGACATAGAAAGCATTTGTTTAAGAGATGCTCCGCAAAACTGTATAACGACCTTTCTAGTCTTCATGGATGGTATGAAATAATTTACGTTTAGATAGGAGATGTTGATCCCACAAACTTCCATCAATCTTATATATCTATCTCAGAGGTATGTTAGTCAGAAAGTAGTTTTCATGGAAAGATGAAGCTCAGACCTTGTATATCTTGTGATAGAAAACCTCGAGCAACCTAAGTTCTGCATCTGGATGAGACAATTCAACCTGATCCAAAATTCGACACACTAGTTACTACAAAGCAAACAAGCACAAACAAACCACAACAAAAATTGTACAAAAGTATTATGCACAAAGCCATTTATAAATAGAAGGTTCAAATCAGTTGGTGGATGGCACTGACACCAAGCCAAGAGGCTAAAGCCTTCACCTTAGTTTTAAGATCATTGATTACATCCCCAACAGTGCTCTGTTTTGGCAGTCTTATGGTGTGAATAACCACCTGGTAAAGGACAGATGTATCAAAACATGTTTAGCAGTAATTAACCATAAAAAATTTACAAGATCTGATTGGCATACTTACTTCATCCTTGGTAGCATGATGGAATGCAACTTTCAGGGTTTTCAAACCTTGTAATTCAGGCAGAGGGATGTCTAATACTTCATAGTACAATATATCTGAAGTCTGTCATAATATGGTAAGATCAGTGATATTTTAGTTTTCAAAAATGTCACCTATCAAAGAATACATCACCAAGGGCACCATTATTACCTGATTGTAGTGAACCAGCATATCAGTCAAACGGTCTACCCCCCGATACTTAATTGGCTGAGGTTTGGGTTGCTGGGAGTAACAATTATGTGAGGTAAGCCTAATTTTGGATGGATCGTCCAAACCAAGTTGTTGAGCTACTCGCTCCACAACATCATCATAGGTATGAAGTTTTGACCTTTAAAATCAACATGAAAAAGTTTAAAACATAAAAATATTGAATCACCTTAAGATTGTAAATGGGGCATTTAGTAACAGAAATACATTGGCATATAAATAATCATAACCATCAACCACAGTTAAAACTTACAATTCTAAGCTGAAATCATCTTCTTTGGGTTTCTCGAACGATCGAAAATGAACAACCTGTGACATATCAGATCATAAATTTTTTTACCGTAAGCCTGAATTCACAAAATTGTGGCCACGAAGCATATATAATTGAATACAACAATACATCGTCCAAGTAAATGAATAATTGTACCAAGGAGCGTTATAGGGCAAAATTACTAGACCATCAGATACAATAGTCAATTAGGAACACGGTCTCAAGTTTGTAATGATTACAAATTTCGCATAACAGGCCTCAAAATCAATATAGCCAACTTTTGTAACATAGCCAACTTAGGAAAAACGAGGAACAAATAAAAACACCAAAGAATGCATAGTCCTCAACTAGACATTTGTTCGTCTTGCTCAATAATACATAACATCTTCGGCTTCTCATTGCCAATTCGTTTTGGGTTGGATGCTCTAATAAGCATCATTCCCAACACACAATGAAGCACGAGAGCCAGCTCATTTCAGATTAAGATGGTAGGGAAAAATATGAAGCAAAGCAGTCCTAAAGAGATAAACGGTTTCTGCTTTAAATGACCTCTCATAGTGGCAAGGTGATGCAGGACAAGTAGCAAAAGAACTGTAGAACTAGGGTTTGTTTGATTATTCTAGGATTTGATTGCTGTGGTCTCGATTATTTAGAAGAAAGGGATTTAGAATAAGAAAATTAAGAAGAAAGGGATAGAACTACTAGCATCGTACCAGTAAGATTCTAGCATAAAGCTACTAGCATCACACTAGTAGGGTTTCTAGGCATCACACCCAGAGGTCTTAGGCATCACACCTAAGGTTAGGTTGCATCACACAAACCTGGAGAGAAGCAAAAGCTTTCAATTTTTATTAACTCAACTGTGCCAATAAAAGAGTACAAGGGCCTCTATATACAGGGAGGCTCAGAGAATTCTAGAATAACTAGGAATATCTCTATGCTTAAAAGAATCCTTAAGAAATAATCCTAATAATAATAACAATCTTAATAATAAAAGCCTAGATTTAATTGAACGACTTTCCAAATCCTGACTTAAAATATTCTGTTTGTATTCTTCATCACAGGGCCATACATGAGATCAAACTTCACTGCAGAGTCTGCTATCAGAAAGCAGCCAATGCAATCAAAGCACAAAGAAACAAAAACGGCAGTTCCCAATAGAGTAGATAGAAGCTTCGAAAGTCTTACGAGACGATTGTGCACAAAATCCAGAAAAGATGGGACGTCTGGATAGCGGAACTGCTGACCATTTTCAACTGGAATTGGTTTTTGGAAGCAAACAATGTCTCCATCCTCAAGCTGCAAACGAACACAAGAAGTAAAATTACTGACAATCAGACCATAAACAAATAAAAATATTGACAAGCAACAGATGTTCAGAAAAGTTCAAAATATCTAGAAAATACCTGGCTGGCTCGAAATGTGAATTTCTTATCGATGGGTTCACACATGACAGTGGGCTCATACTTAATTTCCTAAACATAAGAGCACCAGTAAGATATCATAGGTTATGACTAAAGCAATAAAAATCAACAGTCGCAACTATATTACTAACAAAGTGGTTGAATATGCAGCTCGAAATCAGACAAATTCAACTCATGGCTCATAGGTCTCGGAATCCATAAACAGACCAGGTTGGATTTTGATATGTGATTCTATTTACTGCCTTGTCCAGAATCCAAATCATCTGGCAGTACCATCCTAAGTTGCTAAGTCCACCACAGTATGGATATGAAGGGACTAAAATTACAACGGCTCAATTCCACCTAGTATGATGCATGAAATATCCCAACAAAAGTGGGAATACAGAGCATGTATTCAACACCAATAAAACGCAAAATATTAACTCCAGTATGCTACCAAACCAGCAACTTCAGCACCATGACTTTGCATGGTTCTTCAGCATGAAGTTATAATATGCCAGATCCTACCCACTAAATCCCAGCCTTTCTCTATGCGGGCAAATTCAATGTAATATTGCTAATTGAGAAGTTGCCTAAAAATTACACAAACAGATTCTTAAAGATGTTGCTGGATGCAAACCTCGTAAAGGTCGATCTCCTCATCAGGGGCATAGCCAGCCAATTCATTTAATTTTGACAAGATTTCAGCTGGCTTACCAGTACTCTTCACAAAAAGCCGTCCAACGTAACTGATATTATGTAGAAACAAGCATAATATCAGACATCATAATTTTTCATAGCATTATTACAAGAAAGGCCAATCGAAAGATAAAGTACCGTAGTTCTTCTTTTTCAGGATCATAAAGCTTAAAGAAAAGCAGAATATCATCCTTTGTCTTGTCAGGTGGAGCAATAGGGTGTGAATCCTGAATGAGAATGCAGAAAATTGGATAAAGAGCTGCAAAGATCATTCTAGGCAAGAACTAGAGTCTTTAGATGCAAGATAATATTACCGGTCCAAGCTCTATTTCCAAGAACAACTTCAGTTCTGCATTATGAACCTTGTTTGATACCTCCCTCAAATGCCCAACCTAACAACAGAAGGAAAGAAATGGAAATTGAAGAATCAGGATTGATCCTTATGCATACTCACTCCCATAAAGAAGCAAAAACAAAGCCACCATCACACTGTTCTGGAAATAGTAAACCTAGATTTAGCAAGGGCTAACAGGTAAAAGAAGATTTAGCAATGCAACAACCAGCTTAGAAAATGTAGAAGCCAACTTTCCTGTCTCACAAAAACTAAAAAGAAAATGAAAAAAGAAACTTGAAACAGAAGATAAAAGAAATATCCATAGATAGTTACAGATTGTGTTTCCTCCACCGGTGTCAATGGACGGTTTGGACGATATGTATGATTTTGACGCTTTGCCCACAACCAAAACCGCTGAAATTGCACTGGTATGCCAAACTCCTTAGCAACCTCCTCCTGGATAAAATCATTTTATGAAGAATAAGGAAAACAGTGAGATAAAGTGTTAATCGAACAATTTGCAATAAATAAATAAATACCCACTAGGACAATATTTTGACACGATCTTATATTCACATTAGCATCAGAGTAGGTAGTCATCAATCATTATGTTTTTCAACTCAGCTAATGTTTATTGTTTCTGCCTATGTTACGCTAAATTTTTCAATTGAACTGCCACCATATATGCGATAATGCAAAACCACAATCCCCTTTATGATGTTTCCCTGTACTTTTGATTTATCGGTGAGTAAAACTTTTCCCTTCAGATGCTTCTGAAGAGAGTTTTCTGGATGTTAAACACCATTGGATGGCCTTCACAGCTTTTATCGCTAACCACGTCTTCCAAACTACTTTTTCATGTAAAGAAAAAGTTGCCTATAATAAGGATCAAGCTAATCAGTTTTCAAAATTCTTGATCTTCATATTTTTTAAAATCATGTCATCGTTTAAAATTAGTTTGACGAAAATCAATAGACGACCAGAAAATACCACCAAGATCCTTATCATGATAACTAATTGAAATCATCTGAAAAAAAACCTAGACCTGTCATCCTGATAATGTATTGGTACAAATCTAAGTTTTTTGCTTCATTGCTAACAAGCATTACATGTTTATCACTGTTGAATGAAGGCTATCTATGACTACAATAATTTCTATATTTTTCACTTCCCCTGCCATAACATTATCCTCAGTAAAAAAAATATACATGTTTCTACCTGTGTAGAATCCTTGCAAGCAATTTACCGTATGCAAATTTCATGAAAAACCATCGGAGCAATGTAGAGTTTTTTGCCTGAAGATTTTAAGTTTCCCTGATGTATTATTTTGTGTGAATTCTTGTCTACTGCTATGTACTCTCTTTTTCTCTTTTTCTTTTTTTCCCCTCACAGCAATGAAGTCTTGTATGCAATAAAGGAAGTTCTATTAAGACAAAAAAGAAAATTTCCAGAGTTTTTTCAGGAACCTTTCAAGTCTTAATATAATGACTAATATTTTGAAGAAGAAAAAGGGGCAGAAACCACTAGCAATCCATAAGTTAACAATATGATTTCAAGAGGAAAATAAAAATATCATACGATTGCAAGTAAAATTGCGAAAATTGGGTACACCAACATAACAAGATCATACCTTGAAAAGATTGAAAGGCATCTGCTTCTGAATACGAAAACTTCTGACTTTGTCATGATCCACGAGATCAAAATATATATCCTTCCCAATCTGCTCCAGAAGGTTCTCGTCCCGGGCAACCTGAAGGACTCACACAAGTCACTACGTCAGAGAAGACAGTTGTACAAACAAATCACAGATTAATAAGAGAGGTTGAACAGCTAAACCTTAATGATAGTATATAGGTGTGCCTCTGCCTTTTCTTTCTTCTTGTGCTCCTTTTCTTCTTGTTCTTTCTTCAACCTCTCCTGAGACAAATCAATGTTTGAATTTAGGCTTTTATCTGTCAGAAGAAAGTCGATAAAGAATGCACACAAGACATACATACCGATATCTATCCACTCAAATGAACATTTGAAAGAGAATAATATGAATTAATATGACAACTTGAAAGAGAATAATATGGCTAAATATGTGAGAGAAAAAGCAGAGGCTTGTGTTATTTGTATCTTTTTTTTTTTTTCCTTATTCCATGTTTAAGCAAATTTTTACTGGATTGATAAGGGACTTTAATCTCAAACACAAATATCACATTTCTAGAAAAAATTGTGAAGTATCCACAACTTTGTACTTAAAAAGCAGAGGCTTGTGTTATTTGTATCTTCTTCTTTTTTCCTTATTCCATGTTTAAGCAAAATTTTACTGGATTGATATGGGACTTTAATCTCAAACACAAATATCACATTTCTTGAAAAAATTGTGAAGTATCCACAACTTTGTACTTAAATGAGATCTCACCCGTAGATGTTCAGCAATGTCCTTCTCATCAACATTGCAGATTATTTTATCCTTGTCAGTTTCACGTATGTACACCAGCATGTACGCGTTTGAGTATTTTGTAAATTTGAAAGGAGCGTTATTAAATCCAGGGTTTGTCTGCGGCAGCTGTCGAACCATGAGCAAATTATGAGCAGGACTAGAACTTCAGGTAAGACAATTGACTAAATATATTTGAGCAGGTACGAAATGCAACGGTGAATGCAGAATAAGAAATGCATACCTCTTCCTCACCACCATACTGCTCCTCCAGTGCCCTCTTTATATCTTCTTTTGTTACCCTCTCATCATCAAATTTGTACCTGAGAAACACAAATTGTAATGGCATGATAATAGATAATGCTAAGCGATGATTAGCAACCTAAGTCACCCACTTTCTGTGTGTCCTATATGCATTTCTCATAATTCAATGTACTACATTTATCCATGGTTGTGAAACTTTCTGAATGTGGAACCCACAACTGAGATTAATGTAGTAAAATCATGAAAATCAATTCTAAGTTGTCCACACACACAAAAATTGTCTGCACATTTGAGTGGATGCATGACATAAAAAAGAAGAACCGGATGCGTACCACTGATCAGAAAGCGTTGGTCTGATAAAGGCGTAGTAATGTCCACCATGCACCCCACCACTGTGTACCAATACACTGCAAACAACCAAATGCCTAAGTACAATATGATCCTATCTATTCCAGAATGGTAAGAATATTACAGAATTTCAAAGAAGAAATCTCAACAAGTTCGTGAATCAATTCAATTACGGAATTTAATGAGGGAAAATTTCTTCCCCAGACTTTGTTGCTGAGTAAAGCTCCTATCTATTTCAGAATGGTAAGAAGATAAGCACCGATATCTGTGTGAACATAAATTGACTTGATTGTTCCTTAACTTCACAATACTGCTCTTTTGTAAGAAAGAAAAGGGTCCCCTTAAAAAAAATGTATAAACTTAATAATTGAAAAGCATCTAGTTTTCATTTTTGGGTGAACAAGCATGTATACCAAACATACAGATTAAGACACAAATTTCAAAATCAACTAGAGGAACACAACCAGTTTGCAACAAAACTAATTCAGCACTCCAGACATTTGCTAGATGTCAATCAAAATATCCTCACAGCAAAAACTGTCTTGACCATATCAAGATGCTAAAGGGCAAAAAGTATTCAGTTGCAAAGTTATACTGATGTCAGAAAAAGGGGATTCGTAAACATGAAAAGCCATTACTGTGAGCATTTAAACTCGTCAGTAGCAAGATCTGGAATCCTTCCCATATATCCGCCACTGATTAGTGAATCTCACAATTATAATTACCATGTGAAAGGATATCACAACAAAGCTTCACTAGGAGATTTACTTCTGAGCAGAATGGTCTGATTATGAAAAAAGTTAAAGCCGTTGACATATTACCTGTGAAGTGTGTAAAGGTTGCGAACACTCCTATCAGCTTCAGGTGATAAATATTTTCCATTATCTCGATCAAGGTCAAGTTGCAAAGGGAACTCATAACGGTCATTAATCTACACAATAAGAGAGAAAGGAATAGTTCTAATCTGTTAAGAAGAAGAAGAAGAAGAAGAAGAAGAAGAAGAAGAAGAAGAAGAAGAAAGTATTTAAGCATGTTTTGGAGATTAAAATTCAAAATCACAACTGCTAATCTAATCATACATTATCAGTTTCAACCAGAAAAAGTCACAGCAACGAAACAACTGTGTGTGCTCAGAATTCAGGTGCTTTAAGAGGTAGATAATTCGTGAAACAACCAGTCTCTCACTACTGACTAAATTAGACTTCACCCAACTGACTGCCTAATTGGTATCTAATATTTCATACGAATTTGATGATAGGAATCAATCAAAAATGAAAGACTTCAGCAAAATAGATATGTCATTTTATAAAATTTTAATTTGGAGATGCGACTGTGTAAGTAAATTAAGTAACAAAGGGACTACAATGGTGTAAATTCCAACCTTCACCATGGTGTCTCGCATGAAGTCGTACTCAAACCGTTTCAGTTGAAGTTGAAGAACAGGCGGAAAGTCAATGAAGAGGACACCTTTCTTAGCATCCTGAAAATATTATGAAAAGTCAGAAATGGTCATCAAAGAAGTCTGATCCAAAACACCAATAGTTTCTTATGACAGCCAGAAACTAAATAACAGTAAACAGAAGGACATAAACAAGCTTGTTGCAAATGCACACTGCCCTAGCCTGTTAGAGATGGGATGTTACAGTCCAGCCACAAAGCAAACAAAAGGCAATATCTTTAACCCACACGAGCTGGCGTATCTATTATCTTCCGTTTCCGGCGCAATGTGATACAAAACTAAGTATAAATGTGTCATAATTTCAAAATATGACCTGTCAGTGAAAAGTGGCTCCTGATATCACAGCCTTAATGCGATAACAACCATAGAGCACCTCATATATCAGTGCAACATACAGGGTTAAACCAGACCAATCATAATGCAGATTCCCATTTATAAACTTATTAAATAGAGATGGAAGCATGCATGAACAAGACTTATATAATACATATATAAATATATATATATAGACACATATATGAAAAAGCAGAGGACAGCAGGATAATTTGGCATTTGAAAGAGAGAGAAGAGTGATCAATAAGAAAGCTGTCAGAAAATGTGAAGTACCTCTGTTTGAGATTAGATATTAAGCAAAACAGTAGTTAATCTTTCTCTTCGACAATTATAGGGAAAAGAAAGTTAAGAATGGCATATTACATGCTTAAGTGGTTTGCTTGAGCAGATTTGCACACCACCTACCAAATAGAAGAAAGTGCATGAAAAGTTCTAACTAGATTTAACATACAACATTGAATAAAACAAACCCGCCAGTTTGCTCAGCTCATCGGTTTCTTCTCCCAGAGCCTGTCAGTTTCTTTTGAACACTCCTAAAGTGTACCAACCAGGCAAAATGAAAATATTTGGTGTTTCACTGGTCTAAATTACGCAATTGATTCATACTTGTGTCTCAGCTGATAAGTAGACCCATTACTTTTTAGGTTCTTCTTTTCAAATAAGAAAACGGTAATTATACTCTCTAGGACTTCTAAAGGTTACAAACATGGATTAGGTTTACGCAACTATAAGCATTCCAGCATTGAGAAAACGAAATTTTAAGCACTGCAAAATCTATTCCTCCCTCACTTTGCCATGATGACGATGGACACGCAACCTGTGCACTTGTTTTCTTTGCTCTTTAATTTATTTTTCTTTTAGCTTGACAATGTCTAATCGTTGTAAGTTACCCCATCCTCTGCAATCATCCTTTCTTTGTCCACCTGTTTTTTTTTTCAGGCTAGATATTAATATCTTCACTCAGATTTTAGTACAAATGACACTGAAAATTAGGATTGCCTTTTCTAGGATTGGGTTCCCACCACAAATAAAGTTCAGCAGCACTTTGAACAAGTATAGACCTCACAAGAAAAAAACAATATATAGGTGCGGCTATTAACATCCTACCAAATCTTCAGTGACCTACATATAATTCTTAGCGGAAAGTTCCATTGTTACCCTTACTTTAAGATTTAAAAAAAAAAAAAAAAAAAAAAAAAAAAAAAAAAAAAGTCTCTGGATGGCCAATATAATCCCACCCAAGAGGTACTAATTTCTGCCTTGAGTACCATAACATTCCACTATAATTGTGAAACTACAGAACTTGCCTTTGGTACATGTACACCAAGATTTGGTTGAACACAGAACATTCAATCCAAGTAACAATGTAAACGTTAAAGAAAGCCCAGAACTGTGTACCAAGCAGAGAGAGAGAATTGGGAAGGGAATGGGGTTGAACTTTGCGGCCATCGGTGCCATGGCCAAGTGGGACTCTGATGACTTGCTGGTTTCTTTTTCATATATATATATATTTTTTTCAATCGTATGATTCTGGTTTTACTTGATATAACTTGAGAGCAAAACTAAAATTTTTGGATTAAAATGATAAGTCAGTTTAAGTTAGCAACTGAGCATAAGGTAGACATCTATGGCTGCAGCCATAATCTATAACTTACTCAAGTCGATGAACATATAAACTCACACGAGTTCATGCAATATTATCAGCCTGCAAACTGAATAGAGTTACCAACCTGTAATCCATTCTGTTCAGCATGATACTTGTTATCCCCCTCAAGACGTTCAACTTCTACATACTTATCAAAAGAAGCATATACATCACGACACCCTTTGACATCGAGCTGAAGGTCTGTCATACACGTGTAAAAAATTAGCGTTATCCAAACAGCAGCTTAATCAACAGGTGTGGGGGAAAAAAATACAGTACCATAAAATGACTCCTTTCTAGTAGATTTGTAGTCCACGTTAATGCATTCGATGTAGTTCATATGGTGACCTTCAAATAACTTCTGTATGGTTCCCTCTACAACAGTTCCCTGCGAACAAAGTAAAAAGTTATTAAAAGCTCTGAAGAAGTTTGCCAAGCTCCAAAAGTCATCAATTACATTATTTTTCTTCTGGAAAAAAAATCATTAATTTATGTCTAATAATATCATTTACCTTCATTTTGTCCTCCAGTTTTTCACACAAAACCCTATTCAGTTCTTGCACATCATGCTGCATAAATGAATCATATGTATCCCATCCAAAAGACTTTGTCAGCTCTTTTGTTGCAACACTATTGTCACTGTACTGGAGTTTGTAAAATAGACTCTGAAGAGCCAATGGTATGCTTTGTGATGGCAGATCATTCTCAGTCGTGGGCATATGGTAAACGGCCTGAAATATATATACACAAGATATTGAAGCTTTTCTCATCACAAGACAGGTGTTCTCCAGATATCAAACCAAACCATGGCACACAGCTAACCTTTCTAAAATAAGGAATATGATAGAGAGTCTGCAGAAGAGAGTTCATGTAGCATGTTGCTCCTTGGTTCTTAAGCCCAACATACCCCGTTTCCTTCTTTGAGTCGTATGTCCAATAATCTACAACCCTACGAACAAGAACCTCTGCTTCAATTATAACCGCATCATTCACGAGATAGCCTCTGCTGGGATCGTACAGTTCACCAAGAGGCATAAAGGATGTGAAACCCCAATCACTTTCCCGTGCATTGAACTGATGTTGTGTGTCTGTATCATGCAACTAGGATGGAATTAATATTTATAGGCTCACTAAAATGTAGTTTCTGCAATTTTTTTTTTAATAAGGATAAAACAAAAGGCAACATTAAGTTAATACAGTGGTAAATTGTTGCTACCAGAACTCCAATTACTCGAGATTAACCCTAAAAGACTATCAAAGTTCAAAATTTCAAGGGCTAAGCTAGTGCAAATAAATGACAAGGAAAAACATAACTGTCAGATGTGTTGAAATTCCCAATTGTCTTACGCTCACCGTGCAATGAGTTCGTCCTATGCGACAGAACTTTTGTTGGACTATGTACGTTCAAACAAACTACAAAGTGAAGATCCAATCTTTCATATTATCAAAAATAAGAACAAAATTCTTTGCTACTTTCTTGAATTCCACAAATGACAAACTGCTCCAAAGTCATTGCTAGAAAATCACACCCACATTATAGCTTAAACAATTAGATTTTTAATCTGTCCAAAACAGAAATGAATTTGTTACACAGTGGGTGATTTGTATAAAACATATCCGAGGAAGTACCTTTTCGTACAGAATACTTGGTATGAACTTGATTGAGAACTCCCAAGCTAAATTGTGCATATCTACTCCACCCATATGGCAAATTTGATGAATCCGCAACATCCAAATACATAGACAAATGATCCACATTGTTTCCCTTGGGAAAAATAAGCACACGCCTGCCAAAGCAAAGCAAATAGATACATATCAAAGGAAACCAAAGAGGAACAAGTATATCAAAGCAAAGCAGCAATGTGAAAAAGAAAGAAATGATGACCATACCATTTATAGCCACCAACAACAAATATGTCAGAATAAAGCTTCTTCGTATTCATCCTAGAGAAGTTGTCAATTCTCCATGTGAATCTCGATGAAGGAGGATCTTCTACTGGTTGGTTCTCCACATTATTAGCATTTTCAGGCTGTGCAACAACTAATGATTTGCAAAGACAACAAAAGTAAAGAAAAAGGTTACAACATTTTATCCTCCCAGTACTTCACAATAAAGATTTAAAAAAAAATACGCAGTGCAATATAATATAAAACATTGACATTGTGTGCAGTCATCAATGAAAAACTAAAATGATAAAGTTCAGTTCATAACATCTAAATGAATAGATATTTAGCTGAGAACTCTTTCGTTTCGATTTAACTTAAAATACTTTTCATGTAGTCGAAACACAACCACAGTCCACCACTTATCCCTAAAAATCAACAAAATTGAGCATAAGAAGAAAAACATAGTGACGGATCAGCATACCATCCATGGGCTGGTGATTGTTTTCAGGCAAATCCGAGGGCGGAACAAGCATCTCCTCATCCTCTGGTTGCTGCAAACAAAACAAAACAGAAAAAGAGGCGAAAATGAAATCAGAGCGGCGTCGTTTGGGGCACACCAAAACAAAGCCCTATTATATCAATTCCAACAAAACCCTAGAAATCCTGAACAGCAGCGAAATCACAACAAAGTTGAAAGCAAAAAGCCCTAGACAATCCCAAATTTCAGTTCCTTTTCCAAAAGAGAGCGCGATTAACACACAGTAAAATCAAACAAAGCTAGGGATGATGAACAAGCCAGAAGATTGAAACAAACGCCGAAGCTCTCATGTATGATGATATGTAAACAGGCATAGGCATAGAGAGAGATGCATGTAAGCTCGTAGAGAGAGAAAAGCGTACCTCAATAGGGGCAGGGGTCATGACAGTCATGGCGGAATGAAGCTCGGGAATGAGATATGGGAATACCTCAACCTCAAGCTCAGTGAGATTACAGAGAAGAAGAGAGAGAGAGAGAGAGAGAGAGAGAGAGAGAGAGAGTAAAGGGTGCAGTAAGACAAAGTGAAAAAATGGCGATCACCAGAAGCAAGGTCGAGGGGAGAGAGAACGAGAGAGAGGGGTTATGGTCTTTGCCTCTTTATATGTAGATTGGCTACTATGGTAATTTCCCCCTTAGTACATGACGGTAGTAGACGGACTTTGTAACGAAATGTCCCCGTGGTACCTTCCAGGCCCATATCCAAGACTCTTTAACTGAAGAAGATCCAACGTGTATAAAAAGCAATAGTGTGCTGGTTAAAGCCCACAGACCTAAAATATACGTTCTTTTTCTGGATGAATGGGGGGAAAAAGACTAGACAAAACAAATAATTACAAATTAGAAATTACAGTATTAGTCTTCTAGATCTAGGAATTGCCCACAATCAAGCAAAACATTAATAACTTGCGGAGGAGGTTGTTCCATGAAAAGCACTCCAAGTTCAACACTAACACCAGCTTTAGAAAGCATACTAACAACCAAGTTTTGTTTCTCGATGAACATGATAAATGTCACAACTCAAGAACTATCCCTGCAAAAATTGGTAGCTGCAGAGAACTGACTTAAGAGGATGTAACTCATTTACCCCAATGTTGATTAAATTAACTAAAACCTCATAATCACGTTCAACAATAAGATGTTGACAATGATTCTTACTCTGAGAGGAGGAAAAAGTAAAAAAAGGTCGAATTTTTGTTTTCAGTTTCTCTGACTAAAAGTTAAAAATATTTTCAGTTTTAATTTTTCACGTTTTGATAGATAAGTCACCGAACGTCTTTTTACCCTATTTTCATTGTCTAAAGTGAAAATACAGGCATGAAAACATAATATATTTTCAAAAACAAATTTTTCCAAACAATGATGCATGATTGTAATAAATTATGTAAAAGTCTTTCTATCATACTTCCAAAATTAGCATTTGGACGTCACTCCCAATTGAAAAAAAAAATGTTTCCCTTCCACTTTGTTCGAAAAACTAGTATATGCAATTCCTCAACTCATCAAGCTAGTTTTTCAATTTCAAAAAGTTTGCCACTATCAGGGTTTAGTAATAGGATTTATACATGTTAGGGTTATATATCTTTTTTGAAATTTTCAATTCAACTTTTGGAAAAACTCGAATTCTCTCCTTTTTCACCAACAGAATATAGAGAGAGAGGGAATAGGAATGAGAAAGATAAATTATTCTTGAGATTTTTATAATTCAATATCAAGCAGGTTATTAATAAAGGTTTGCTAAGGACTCCTTGACTCAATGTCTCTTTCCAGTTTAGTCAATCATTAAAACTCATGAGCTATATTCAGCTTAGTTTTGTGACAAACAAACTAAACTCCTTTAGAGTTGATGCTATTAAGAGTCTCCTAAACCCGAATCCAGGCCTGAGTGAGCCTAAGTACTACTATCCTAAGCTACCCAAACAGGCCCAAGCCCAAGGAAGGTGAACCCTGGCAGCCAATCCAGCCAAACGCTTGTCCAATGTGTCGCTGCCGCTCCAACTCTAACCCGAACCTAGGACCAGCCTGCGCCGAGGGTCCAAAACATAGCCTTTAGTCGTGGCCTCAGGAGGATCTGAAACCTCACAACTCCTCCCCACCGCCATCTTGTATAGGCAACACCACCAGTTCGATCTTATTCCCTGATCAGGTTGAAAACAAACTCAATCTGACCACGATCTTGTCGGAGCCTCTGTAGGTACAAGTGCTAAAGGACAACTCGGTCCTAATCTGAGACTTGACCTCCATGATGCCTTCAGAAGCCCTGGATCCCAAATCCTCTAGCAAACAACAAACCAATTGGGCGAGGAAACAAAAACAATCTCAAGCCCCGATAGGAACAATCTAAGGAGGAGAAAGCATAGCCTCAAAAAGGGTCGTGGACCTCAGCTCTTAGAGAAAAATGAGGAAAAGGAAGAGACGGTCGGGGCCGTACTCAACAGCTACGACACTAGGGTAGCGGTGGAAATTTGCTCCATCGAAGATAGAGGTAAGTGCAGAACCGCCTACCCATGGTTGGCATTCTCTCAAACCCTAGCAAAGAGAGTTTTTGGATAGTTGGTGCTACTTTTGTGGTAAAAATAAAATAAAATTAGTATTTGTTGTTAATATCAACCAAATCTGCTTATGGTACCCCAATTTTTCTCATTTTATTTCAGTATTTTTACGCTTTAACAATCTTTTTTTGTTCTTTTTGAGAAATTAATCTAGTAATTGATAAATAGTCTATTGAAGTTCTATATTTATTAGAGTTGAGTTTTGAGAATTGAATCATTAAGTTAGACTTGAAGATCTCTTACTTATTTTAAACACATAATTCAACGCTTGATTGAAATTAAAACTGAATTAGCTTTTGGTATCTTCCCTTTAAATTTGTTTGTTAACGCAATCAATAACATATATGACATCGCGAGAAGAGGTTGAGACATCGCGAGAAGATTAAATAGCTTAACTTTCTTACCATTCTTGTTTTTCAAATTGAAAAACTTAAGTTTGTTAACGATTCAATATATGTTAGTGTTGGGCGTTAGGACTAGAATATCTGGAAAACTAACCACAAGTACGTGATTCTTTACCCAAATACTCTCATCCCCATTTAGCCGCATCGCAATATCCCTCAATTCTTCTTATTTTTTCGTGTAATTCCTCAACTCCACGGCTCAAGTTCTCCTTCAAAATCTTTCCCAAATTCTCGAAATCAGCCAAAAACCCAACAATGATTGCTTTCCTTGCTTCTCATTTTTCTTCTTTTTTGGGTTTTTATGATGTATCCGTAGGCTCACAGCCATGGCAACTAGATAGAAGAATATGAGTTCTTGGGCTGCTGGTTATGTTACTGGGTTCAACTAATCAATTTGATTGAAACTGTTTCTGATTTGAAAAAAAGGGATTACAGAAAACCAAAAACCATGGAAGACAAATCAAGTTTGGGCATGTATACAACATTTCTCTTTATTAAATGAGATCAAATTATATTAATATTGAATAAGTTTAGTTGGTGCAATAGTTAACTCTCTATGTTCTTTACATGACCAAACCTTCCTATATAAAGATGAAGTCATTGTCCTTACCTCCACCAACATGATCTCCATATTTTGCTAGGTTTAATTCTACCTTATCCAACCATGCGGAATTCCCCATCTGTGAAATGAAATTCGATGTTCTCTGATGAAGAGGAAGACATCAATGAAAGCACCACAATTTCTCTCTCAAATATCGATTCCCTAAAACACTTTATCAACACTAGGCCCTAATCTTAAAACCATAAAATCATAGCCTTCAGAACCTAGCAACCACCGCTGCATATATTGAATTCCTCAATCCCAGGAGTCCAGAACTGGCCGGAAAAATACCAAACCGGCCCCAGAAGAAGCAGAGGGTCCCCTGCCCGATTTGCATTCTTCCGGTCCGCCTCTGACTGCCATATTTTGTCAACATCGGCGTCATTACCCCAGATTCAGGGAACCGGAAAATTTTTCCCCAGAACTAGAAAATTTTTCCCCATAAGCGGCCTTAAAGACCTTGAATCGGCCAGTAAAACCGCTGACATCTCGAGTCGGCCTGCTTAAACAGATCCCTGCACCTGCACGCCACCTAGCCCAACGCCTGACGCGACCCAGTTGTAGCAGAAGCCCAGAAGCCTAGTTGGCAGAAGAAGAAAAAAGAAAGGAGAAGCAGCCCACTGGCTCGCTGATGCACCTACCCACTGACACCACCTGGCCCACCTCCGGAGATTTTTCCGGCCACCTCCAGTGACTTTTTCCAACGACCTATTTCGAGGTAGTTTTTACTAAAAGTTCCCCTTTTTGAAGTTTTTATTCTTTTTTTCTTTTGAGTTGCAACCTCTCTTCTTTTATCCTCCCCTTTCTTCTTCATAGGGGAGACCAAAAGCCGAACTGTGAGGATTCGTGCTCACTCCAAGCTTAGAGTTTGTGGAGTCCTCCAAACTGAGATTTTGTTGAGATGTTATGATCGATCACAAACACATCATTGTTTCGATCTAATCCAATTTCTCTTGGAATTGGATTTCTTGGAAGCGACTACGCTTAGAGATTTTATTGTTTTCGTGGTACCCTTTTTCGCTCCAAAACTAGCCTAATCTTTTGTTGTTTTTCAGGATGAGTAACCTGAAAAAGTTGAACTTTGTTCCACTAGAGACAACATACGCAGGATACCACAAGTGGGTCTGTGATGTGCGCCAACATCTTAAGGCTGATGGGATCCTAGATACAATCCAAGAGCCAAGTCAGAACGTGCTTACTCCTAGACAAGCTGCCGCTTTTGAAGCGAATAGAGCTACTAGAGAGGCAAATGAAGCTAAAGCCATAATTCTCATGACAAGGTACATGAATGACGTGCTCTAGAATGAGTACCTTAATGAGGAGGACCATAGAAAGCTATGGGTAGAACTTGAGCAGGGGTTTGGCAACGTTGTGACTCTCTGCTTCTAAATTTAAAAGTGAGATGGCATAGTCTTCGCTTATGTAATTTCAAGTTCGTACTTGACTACAATTTGGTAGCCCTTCGTATCAAGTCTTGGATGGAGTTCTGTGGCAATACCATCACTGATACGATGTTGATCAAGAATACTTTCTCTATCTTCCCCGTCTGTGCATTGATGATTGCAAAGAATTATCAGATTGATGTAAATGTAGGACGCATCACAAGGTTTCATGAGCTTATTGGCGCCATGAACGTAGCTGAGAAGCACGACAATATCCTTGTGAAGAACTATAATTCTAAACCCGTGAGAACCAAGTCTATTCCGGAGTTTTATTATAGTCGCGCCCCCAAAGGAGGACGCAAGGAGCGAAACTCTAAGAGTATCGATTATTTTGGACGTTCTGATCCATATTCTCACCCCAAAGAGGATGGAAACCGCCAAGATAGGCGTACACGGAACCATGGAAAGAAGCCATCCTCAACGCACCCCTAAAGAGCCTCGATAAAGGGAGCTTGACCATAATGATGCTTGTCTTCGGTGTGGAGCGTCTGGACATTGGGCCAAAGCATGTAAAGCACCTTAGAATGTTGCAAAAGCATACAAGACATATCGTGAAGCAAGGGAGGCAAATTACATGGAGTAAGAAGATCAAGATGATGATCTCGCTTTTAGGGTGGAAGACTTCAAGGGCCAAAAGACAGGCGATTTTGATTAAGTCTTTATATTTTCTAAGAGATGTAGACAATTGCCATATTATTTTTGTAGTAGATGTCAATAGTTTAGTCTTTCTTCAAAGTAGGCTTATCTATAGTAAGTGTGATGTATAGAAAAGTTTTGAGATAAGTGGTACTTAAGCGAGCTTTACTCCACCGACATCTCTCTACTCACCTCGTCACATTTATTTTGAAGTTACCGAAAGAAGTTAGTGGACTAACATTGTTTTGCATTAGGTAGTTTGTTGGATTAGATTCTCTCTAGTTAAAGAGACAATGATGTGATTCTGTTTGACTTATTAATAAAAGTTGAGTTCTTTTCATCATGACTCCTTTTTAATTACTAGATTTTACTTTTAGGAATGGATTCTGGAGATGACAGGACCCCCCCCGGATTTCACCCTGAAATCCGAGGTGACCCTATGTGGCCCACCTCCGAATAACTCTACCGAAAATTCGGCGGAGTCACCCCTAAAGATGGACTACCCAAAACCTGCAAAGCACACAAAAACTCTTCTAGCAAACCAACATTATTCTCTTAGAGCCACACTGCTCCCAAAATCATAATATCTCCAAATTCACATAACACAAGTCTCAACTTAACAACATTTATCTCACAGGTTATCAGAGCAATTCTAATACAAAAGTTAAACAAGGAAAACAGAAATCAAAGGAAATACATGGAAGCTATGGTGTTGACTATGCCTCGACTCCATGTACGTCCGACCTCAATTGTACTTACATGAGCATTTGCCTAAACCATAATTAGCTATAATGAGCCACGCTCATGTTTCGCTAGCAGTACCGACAGCTATCAAAAGGGTAACCTATGGAAACACCACCAGACAGGCTATCGCCTGAGCTCCGGTTCAGCCCAGGATCACTGCTGACGCGCCGTCACGAGCTGCACCAAAGTCACCTCGCTGAAGCATAAAAAACTGTGCCAAGTCTCTTCCTCACCTATAAAAGGCCCACTCCTCCCTCCTCATTAATTACGCATTTTATTACTTATCTACCGTTATTCTGTCAACACAAATACATTGACTAACTTAGGCATCAGAGTAGAGAAGACCGCCAACCGTGGTCTCCTTCTGACACCTTGTGTATTTTATTTGACAAGTAGCAGTTATATCAAGAACATCATATGTAGTGGTCCGCCTTATGGACCAACGTTAACCAAGGTTCGGTTACCGCTGAATCTTAGACATTAACATCAACTAATCTAGCCAGCAAACTTGGCATTTAAAACCAAAAGGCTCAGGAGGAAAGCATTTAAAAACGTTAGCGTGAGTGAACAAAAATAATTAATTGTAACAAAAGAAAATTAGGGAAGAATTTATACTTTCCCACAATTTATCTTTTGAAATAAAGTCTCGATGCATGCGAAATTTATAAAACTTATTTCTTGACTTCGAAAAACATAAGAAAGAAGATAATACAGCCCCGCTGGTTAAACAAGTAGATAAAATGGGGAACACAAACATCGCCATACTGAAAAGGAGTCTCCCAGGCCCTATCCTCAACTTCGACCCACAAACACAAAGTAAGCGAGGAGGAGCCTCGACTGCAACTCAAGTGAAGAGGAGAACTGAAAATAAAGTAACCCAAATATGGTGGAAGAAAAATATTCAAAAATCAGTAAATCCATTAAGCTTCCCCAAAATCTCTCTATAGAAAGCATGAGTACGATTCCCAACCGCACTTGGTAAATCTTGTGGTAAATACAATAAAATCAATGACGTGTCCCACACGTCAAAAGTAATCTCAAATCAATAACAAATAAGCGAGATCAAATTATAAATCATAAATCAAAAACGAAACCAAATCCAGAATCATCATTTAGGCATTCCTAATGCCAAAACCGAAAGTCGATCAATAACCAAAAGATATAATTCCATCGAAATTCCATTTCGAAAAATCTTTCAGAAATCTCAAGTCGACGAATAGAAATATATTTAATTCCATAAACCACCTCGGAAAATGATTCGTCAAAAATCAATAATAACCACAACAACCAAGTCGAGCATAGAAAACTCAAAATCGAAAATCATCCTAGAAGCACCAATCGATAATTAAATGATAGTCCGAACCAAAATAATATGCTAGATAATTATTATGCTAATTAGTAAAGCATTAAATTGAGAAAATAAATGCATGCATCATTTCTTAAAACAAAAGTCCACTCACAGTACTATTTTGGTGACCACGCATACGGGTTTCTTCGTCGAGCAGTAGTTCGGTAAGTCACCCTGTACATAACTATAATTCGTGAATAACAATTCGGCAGTTAAATACGATTCCAACATCATATCCTCATAAATCAATCTTTCCATTTGTTCTACGATTTAACCCAAACTTCACCACTAACAGCAATTCATTAATTAAAAAGTTTTAGGGCAGAATCGAGATGAATCTGACGGTCAGATTCTCGTAAATTATTGACCAAAATTCCAAATTCCGAAAAATTCACAATCGATACAAGACTCCTTCGATTTCCACCAAAATCCCATTTATAAATTCTACAACATATAATTGAATTATCTAGCCAAAAATAGGAACTAAAAACCGGCTCTATGTACCTCCCACAATGGCGGTGTGTGGGCCCCACGCCCCGTCAGTCAACTCAACCTCCGGCCACCAAGTTTTACTAGCAGATGTACCTCAACAAGTCCAACAACTTCCTCAACTACAACGGAGTTTGAAAATACCTAGATTGGCATGAATCGAAGGAAAACCCGAAGAACACCAAAATGAACAGCAAAAACTTCAAATCGTCGATTCTCCTTCCACACCTCAAATTTGATGACGAAACTTGGAGGGATTCAAGTGCAGCTCAAGGTGCTTCTACCAGTACCAGTTTCATCGCCGGAGGTGGCCAAAATTGGAAGAAATCTGCGAAAAACCCCAGTTTGCTATAGTGATGTTCTCGGCTCAAATTTTCTCCTCCAACCAAATCACAACGACCCACTCCTATGGGCATGTGGAGGAGGAAGAGACGATTTCAGAAAGTCTGGCGACATGGAGATTGGTGGCCGGAAGGGGACGAATCGAAGGAAAGAGTGAAGGAGGCCGCCGGGGGGGGGGGGGGGGGGGGGGGGGGAGAGAGAGAGTTACCCGGGGTAGTTTTGACCTACCACAATAATTTTCCATATTTATACTAAATTACTCCAAACAGTAACTTTCATTTTTCACTTATAACATTTGCATACGAACTTCGATCTTTACGTACCACATGTACACGGACTCGATTTAATGTTCTTTACAACTGTTATGAAGAAAATTTTCTTACATGATGAACGTTACAAAAAGTCAACTTTTAGGGCCCCCTAAAAGTATCGAAACAAAGTTAAAAGGGAAAGTAATTGTCGTTTAGTCTAAATGACTAGTAAATTAGTAAGATTGAGGTTCGAGACGTAACATGAGAATTGTATTGTCTTGCAGATAGTGAGACTACGCATACTATTCTCCGTCATAGGCAATTATTCTTGGAAATGTTGCATGCATATTCCTCTGTGACTACGATGGCTGGGCCATCAGGTTTAGTTCAAGGACATGGAATGACCCAATTCCTTTTGCCAAATAGCACCTTGATTAATATCGCAGAAGCTCTCTACACTCCTAAGGCAAATCGAACCTTATTGAGCTTTAAAGATATCAGAGGCAACGGATTCCATGCAGAAATGCATACTGAGAACGGAAAATAGTTCCTTTGCATTACCTCTAATGATTGCAGACGAAAGCGCATCTTAGAGAAGTTTATGTGTCAATCTAGTGGATTTTGTGTCACTATAATTTGACCTATTGAATCCAATAATGTGATCAGAGAAGATCTCTTGGATTCTGACACATATTGGCTTTGGCATGACCGACTAGGACATCCTGGTCGTAATGTGATAATCCATATACTAAAGACTTCACAAGGACATCCATTGTTTCGAGCAAAACAAAGCAGGAATCAAGGATTGATTCCCAGACTTAGTGTGACCACCACTGTAGCTGTTTATGGTGCTGTCGTCATCCATTTCCACCTTTGTCCCCCTTGACAACGCCATCGGTGGCGTCACACATGGCTATGATGCCATGGATGTCAATTCCCATGCCCATGGTGCCATGGATGCCTTCCCATGGTTCCAACGCCATGATGGGTGATGTAGTCACAAATTTTGCTTCAAACAGCGCTTCTAACACTCAGACCCAACCAAAATCCTCATTAGTTGCTACTAAGGTCCATTCGTTCATTTTGCAAAGCCTGTTCTTTAGGGAAATTAGGACCGAGACCGTTCTATGCAAAGGATCCCTAGATACTCATTCCGTTCTTATAAAGAATCCAAGGGGATATATGTGGACCAATTCAACTATCTTGCGGACCTTTTAAATACTTTATGGTATTGGTTGATGCGTCGACACGCTGATCACATGTCGCGCTGTTGTCCACTTGAAATGTTGCTGATGCTAAACTCCTAGCGCAGATTATCCATTTACGGGCTGACTACATTAAGGCTTTTCTTTCATCACCCTCATAATCCTTAACCCCTAAACCTTAGTAAAGTTATATCTTTATCCTTTGTTTTAAAGACTTAGTGGAGCTAATTTTTGAGACATACAAGAGGTTTTTGGAGTCAAGACTGAAGATGGAGAAGAGAAGGAAGTTTAAGTGTGGGGGTAAGACTTGTCCATAGAAAAAAAAAATGTATGTATATGCAATGAAAAGTAAAAAGGAAAAAAAAAACAAAGAGATTGAAAAAAAATTATATGTGACCGCAAAACAAAAAGGAGTAAATGTTTATGGATTTTAGTCCCCCCATTGTGGATTTGAAGTTTGTTTTAAAGTGAAGGCCCATTCAAGAAAAATTTGGTCTTTGTCTAATTCACAAGTGTCCAAAGGAAGTTTAGAATGAAGCATGCGCTCTACATGATGACATTTTGCCCTTTATAAAGACTTTGAAGGAGTCTATGATTTTTTACTTCGTGGAATTTCAAGATTGTCTCTTTACATCAACAAGAGCTCTACTAGGTTTTTAGGATACTTTATGATTTCCCTATCCCTTTGTTTCTAAAAACCCAAAGTCTTGGCCCCATTACTTGACCTCTTTGATCCTTGAAAAGAGCAACCTTTGATATGTGGAGATGAGTTATATGAGTTGAACCTATGGATATTGGGTCCATTTGTGTAAGTAGTTGGTATCCTTCATGAGATCATACTTGAAAACATATTTTCATAAAAAAAAAATTTCTTTCTACTATATGTGAGCTATTTGTTTGTCTTATATATTATCTCTCTCACATATAACTTGAGTGAATTTATGCTTATGCATGAGCCAATAAATCTGAGAGAAGAAAGAGGGTAAATCGGTGAGGATTTGAGTCATAACTTGTTTGAAGCATGCTGAGATTAATATCACCAATGTTTCCCCCATGTCCTATATGTTTATAAGTTAAGTTATATATTTTTGTTGACTCTCAAATGAATGTTGGATTGATTCTTTGTTGTTATGATAATCTCGATGCCATGAAAGTATGAGATTTTTTAGACTAACGTTGAAAGGCTTAGTGTTTTCTTTTCGTTAGTTTTGTGTCTTTGTGTTTTTTTAGTTTTTCATTGTTTTGCTAGAAGACTGGCAAAGTCTAAGTGTGGGGGTATTTGATGTGCTCATATTATCCTATATTTCTATGCCTCGTAATCTTGGCATTTATGTTTAGTTCTCTTTATTTATGATTTGTTTATGTTATTTTAGTGTTTTTGTAGGTTTGTTCCATAGAAACAAGAAAAAAAGCTAAAATGAGCTAACGAGGATTGAAAGGCAACTGCAGTCCTACGTCCCAGAATCTGCCTGTTCATAACACCCAATTTCACTGGGCTACTGGGTAATTACCAGATTGAGTCAGACAATGACCCTTACATGCATGGAAAGCTATGGATGTCTACTTTTTGTAGAATTTTACAGATCTCAATTTCAATACTTTTGGAGCAAGTTATGGTCATTTGAGTGAAGATAGGTCAGAACAGGAAATCTGCTCGGGAATTTACAAACATTTGTGGAGAATTCAAGTTCCGTGGCACAAGATCATCAATCCTAATGTTTTAAGGAAGTTAATTCAGATGAGGATTCAATGAGGAACTTATTCGTACTTTTACAAAAGATATTTCAAGGTTTTTCCATTCCAAATGAAGAAAGGAATCTAAATCCAAGCCTTACAAAAAAACTTGCCACCAAAGATGTGTAGAAATCTTCCCTATATAGGGGAACACGAATTTCATAAGAGGCAAAAAAGTATTGGAGGACATTGAAGACGCCTAAGGAGCGGAGACGACTCATCCCTCTTCCCTTTCTTTTCCATTCCATTTTTTATGTTTTTCCTATGTTTTCTTTAGTTATCTTTTGCTAAACCTTTTTCTAGGGTTAGGATGATACCTTAGCATGACTGGTTATGTACTTTGATGTTTTATTGATGGATTTATAATTTCTTTATGATGAATGCTTAATCACTATTAGAATTTATGCTTTATGTTTAAGTTCTTTGATTGATTACCTTAGGGCTTTGCATTTAGTAATTGGAAAACAAATTTGAAGTAGAGATGCAACATAATTTGATTAGCTTCTTGTGATTAAGTGTGATAAATTACATTGTTACTTGAGAAAGAATAACAGTTTCCTTGATTCCCTTGTTTTCTAAAGCATAATGAGTCCTGCATGTTAAATTTATACCTGAGAAGGATAAACAACATAGTTAGGATGTACGACTTTTACCCAAGAGGGAGAGCAACATACACTTAAGGAAAACTATGGTCTAGAGTACCTGAGAATGACTTAGATACGGGAATTATCATCTAGAGAAACAAAAGAATCTGTTAATTGCATCGAAACATAAATAGGATTGTTAGGGGTTGATTCTAAAACCCTAGGTTCTATCATCATAATTTGCTTTTCAACTTATATTTTGTTTATTTATTTCTTTCTTTAATTTTCACATTATTTATTTGTTCAAAAATCTAAAAAACAATATCAATTGTAATTGCATAACCATCACGTGTTTTAAATCATAATCTAAACAATCATCATCATCACGCTTTCACTCAATATCATTTAACATAATAAATCATGGTAATAATTCTTTGATTCAAGTATACAAATGAAACCATCAACAATCCACATATTTCAATATCACACCATTCAGTATAAAATCACGTAATTATATATATACGTAATCATCCTATCAGGAATGACCACTAATACCAACTATAATTCATACAGAGTAAAAACTCAAAAAATTTATTTATATATACTTTAAAACTCATTTCTTAAAACCATTTTCTCACACATAACAATTACATTATGAAATTAAGGAAATTCGGTTTGTAAATTAACAAGTGAGATTTACTCACCTCTGATCCCGCTGCGTTTTCTCAATAGCTTAAATACGGTTCCAAAATCGCCCGCCAACTTAATTCCGTCAATTACCTAACTAAATACGATAATTAACTTAACGTACCATTCAAAAACGCACTTATTTGAAGATCGAAAGGTCAGATTTCACTCGTGACCACACAAGGTCATCGGGACAGACCTACGATCATCATATCAAAATTACAAGTCTATCTGACGGTCCAAACTTCACAGATAACAAATCGAACGATCGAAATCCATCGAAATCATAAAATTCATAACTAATTCATACGATATCCAAAATTCACATACTATATATCAAAATGATCGTATCGACATAGAATCTAAAAATGAGTAGAAACTGCTCTTGGGACCCCCGGAGGTGGCTGGAAATGGCCGCTGGAGTTGGGGACAGTGCCGCTGCCGACCACCGCCAATGGTGTCAGGGCCGAGATTTTCCCTTTCATTTCATCATTTTGAGAAACTTTCATAACTAGCACGAAGTGAGAAAACGAGTGAAAGTGATCCAAAATACCTAAAATAGTCGATTCGGTCGAAATTATTACAGTTTTCCGATGAGGCTCTGACGAACTCCCAAAGCTTCACTTCAGGTTCGAGTCTTCTTGGAGCATGATTAGCAACTCAAGGTGAGTCTAGGGAGCCGAGGAACTCGGATTTTGGTGGCCGGAGCTAATAGAAATCTCTGTTGGAACCCAAATCGACCTCTAACCGAAACAGAGCTCCCTCCGCCGCTATAGGCCGTGACGCGGTGTAAGGACGCCACTGGTAGCTCCGTAAGGACGAGACGAAGACGGGAGAGGTGGTTTGGTGTCATTTGGCGACCGGACGAGGGAGAACGAAGCCGAAAACTACCTTGCTCTATTTTCGGGCCCGACGGAGCAGAGGGAGAGAGGACAATTTCCATTTTTGGGATATTTTGCCATTTTGGGATATTTCCGGAAATAGTAAAATATATATACCTGAAATGAAAACTTTTCTAAATGCGATAACTTCCTCATACGAACTCCGATTCTTGCGTTCCGCATATGCACGAACTCATATCGACGAGCTCTACAACTTTCATGAAGAAAGTTTTCCCAAATTCCTTATATATAAAAAGTCGATTTTAGTAAACCCTAAATAACGTTAATTTTCGAACCTAAAATCATACGAAATTAATTTTCTTGTACAACAACTTACGAATCAATTCCAAATTCATATAATTGAACTATTGAATTACATGAATAAATCGAGTGAAAATTCGGGTCTTCACAGTCTACCCTCCTTAAAGGAATTTCGTCCCGAAATTCAAGTACACTCATCGATTAACAAATGTGGATACCTCGATTTTACATCTGATCCTAACCTCCACGATGCATCATCCTCATCATGACGACTCCACAACACTTTCACTAAGTTGACTTCCTTTCTACAAAGTCTCTTCGTGGACCTGTTCAAGATACGAACGAGTTCAATCACGAAGGTCACATCCAGATTTTACCTCGATCGTACCAAATTCGATAACATGTGACTCATCCTAGATATACTTCCGTAGCATAAACACATGAAAGTATTGTGCACTCCAGACATGATGGAAAGTAAGGCAAATCGATATGCCAAGTCTCTGACCATTTCCAGAATCTCAAAAGGTCCAACATATCTCGGTGCCAACTTTCCATTCTTGCAAAATCTCACCACACCTTTAATAGGTGAGACTTTCAAGAATACATGATCAGCCACCTCAAAGTCCAACGGTCTCCTCCTCAGGTCGGCATAACTCTTCTGTCTACTCTATGCAGTACAGATCCTGTCTCGGATGGTGGTAACCTTCTCTGTAGTCTCCCGAACAAACATAGGACCCAAGAGCTGTTTCTCTCCAACATCCGCCCAACAGATAAGAGTCCTACATGGCCTACCATAAAGTGCCTCATATGGGGCCATGCCGATACTGGAGTGATAGCTATTGTTGTAGGCAAACTCTACCAATGGCAGATGATCCGCCCACCTTCCCTTGAAGTCCAAAACACATGCTTTAAGCATATCCTCTATCACCTGGTTCACCATCTCTGTCTATCTATCAGTCTGTGGGTGAAATGCAGTGCTCATAGCCAAAGATGTGTCAAAAGCCTTATGGAATTTACGCCAAAATTTCGAAGTTAAACAAGCATCCCGATCAGAGACAATTGATACCAGCACACTAAGAAGACTCACAATCTCATCAAGATACAACTTACACAATGCATCACCTGAGTAAGTCTTCGCCACATGAAGAAAGTGTGCTGACTTTGTCAATCGATCAACAATCCCCCAAATAGAATCATAACTTTGTCTGGTCCTAGGCAATCCAGTCACAAAGTCTATAGAGATCTCTTCCCATTTCCATACAGGGATTGGTAACGGCTTCAACATACCTACAGGTCTCTGATGCTCTGCCTTCACCTGCTGATAGGTAAGACACTTGATACATACTCCGCCACAACTCTTTTCATCCCACTCCACCAAAACTGTCATCGTAGGTCCACATACATTTTGGTGCTCTCTGGCTGTATAGTATATTGAGATCGATGTGCTACCTACATGATCTCCTCCTTGAGATTATCACAACTCGGAACACAGAACCTCGATCTCAATCTCAACCCACCATCTGCTCCAACTATTCACTCAGAATGTCCCTCATCATCCAATCCTAGTTGACTTGTCACTTTTAAATCAGTCAAATCCTTCGCTCAACGTTGTATTGTAGTCCCATTTGGAATCACACACCGACACCAATGATGGTTGTACTAACTTTCACTTCAACAGTACTTCGATCATCCGCTCTGGATCCATCATAGGCTTCTTCGTCTTTAGTCTAAGCACATCAATATGTTCAGTGCCACGAAACTCTAGGAGATACGATAAAACTAAACACTGAATCTCCACCTTTCAGCACAATTGTAATAGGTCCAACAGACCTCAGTTTTAACTTTGTGTTTGAAGCGACAAACATATACCTTTAATATTATCTCCAACACTTCACTTGCTCAATCCGTCCAACAATCTGCGGATAAAATGTTGCACTTGCACTTTGAGTAATTCATCATAGCTTTCTAGAATAGCCTACACTCCTACTTAAGACATACCTAGATCCACCAATCGATACTGGTATAGTACCCAATATCTCATCCACGACTCACATCACTGCTCACTTGGTAGTAACCCAACATCTCGTGAGTCATAACTCTGTAATTGTAGTACCTCACACTGGTTACATCACAGTTCAGAATCCTGTCCTCATAATAGTATCTGGTCCAATATATTGATAATGCAACACTAGTACTCCTAGAGTTGAAAACAACATTATCACCTTAGCTCACACGTCAACAAAATGTCTCTTCATAGTCATCCTACCACGGGTTTATATCAATCATATGTCAAACCATACACAAAATCTATCATAGTAGCAATGAATCATGCATCACTACACAACAAGTGTCCTACCATCTCAAAACGTGAACAAGATAAGGTCTAGCCTCGACTAACCCACACACCAATCATCTCATGACATTACACACATAATCACTATCACATAGACCACACAAGGTACTGCCAGACAATTAAACAACCACTGCCACACTTTCATAATGATGTATCACCAACAATCATTTTCAAAACACTTCAATAAATCAAGTCACATAGAGGTCTAGCTAGAATCATCTGAGCCAAACCAAACACAAAACAAATCTGAAGAAATGCATTACTTCACTAAAGTCAAGGACGAATAACAATTAAGACCTCCCATTTAAAACATCACAAGAGCGCTACTTGTGCAACGTGTGTAGTTGAACTAAATTCAGCAAATACTTCAGTTGATGTCTGCAAATGGTCCTCTGCCTTTTCCAGAACCTACACTGAGTACCTAACATACTGCTGTTCTCTACAACTACATTCTTCCCTTTTTCTCTGGAATCCCACATTGTTCTCATCTTCCTAAAAGAAGTTTAAAATTACCATTCTATTCCCAAAGCACTAGAAAGGATAAGTGCCATAAAAGGCAGCTGAAAAGAAACCACTCTCTCTGATCTCATAATTCAGTCACTACTAGAACATATAAGCCAACTGCTCAGTAGCTACCAATCAAACAATTTGATACAGTTATGTGAGCTAAGCTCTTAGTCTCCGACACTCATAACCCTCTGGACTAACATAATGAGATCAACTCCTACTTCTTCACCATTAGAGTGTAAGCATCTGTCCCATAAGGGTTCTACAAAGTCTTCCTAAGACATGGTCACTATATTCTAGTCCCTTAACACAAAAATTCCACCTTCATCACGCCTCACCATAAGGGAGAACCATAACTTCTTCACGTTAGTACAGACAGCCACGTCATGGTAGGTATCCATATTCTCCATCTATGGATTGTCAATCGAGTAATTTGTACCATTCTAGCGTCCACTGCTCCTAGTTTAGTGATCTCCTTAGTCAACCTAGATAGTTGAGTAGTATCAACTGCTTCAACAATAACCCAAAACATGTTGTAAAAATTACTCATAACGAGACTGGACTCTTCCTGAACGGAACCCATGATTTTACGCATAACTCCTCATTCTAAAAATTCATCGCCTAGTTTATATAACATTACCACAAAACTTTCTCAATCTATACTAAGAACTCAATTTCACACAGGATCAGCATAGCTACCTCAAAGCCGCTTTAAACACATAGAGTATGCCAATTACTAAAACTCCACTAAGACATCTCGTCACAAAACAAGATATCTAACCCTTGGTACGTACATCCCATCCAAAAACATTTGCAAATCCAACTTAAGAATGCAAAATTACTATCGATTAATACTTGTATCTACATTAGATACGCACATAGGTCAACGCCATGCCTTCAACCAAACACTTCAACATACAAAAGAACCTCATTCCCATAAACAATCCTCACCGACTCAACAGAGTTAAATATGGAGGTTCCTATTCCTCGAAGATTGCAACTCACGGAAACTAAACATATTCTAATACGAACCTACAAGACAACTCTTCCATCCTACGGACTTACACCCTGATTAGACCCCACACTACGACATACCCAATGATTATACCAGTACCGAAGAGTATATGATGGGGATCCGCTGCAGACGGGCCATCACTCGGGGAGTACTGGTTATCACCAAATATGTACCTTATGCTCTGATACCAAACTGTCACGCCCCGAATTTTGAATAATAAATTCAAACCCGAAACATGAATACAACTAAATAAATCACGTCATGAAATTTTTTCATAAACCAACATCTCACAAATCATAACACAAACCTCGTAACAAACTATCTCTCAAGTCAATTATTACAATACCAACATAAACAAAATGTTATGCTCAAGAGAGTCTATAAAACACACCAAAATAGACTAAGTGCTGGTCACAACCCTGCTGTCCTACTCAGCTCGCCCTCCACCCTAATTTTCCTGACCTGCAGGATTATCTGCTACACCGTTTGAATAGTGTACCGGGATTGCAACAACACCAAACTCGGTAAGCTTTCTAAAAGCTCGTGTGAGTAAATATGAAATGAACAGTTGATTTATTAAATCACAATTCTTTTAATTCAAGTAAAACAATCCAAACACACACAACAACATTCATTTTCAATTTCACAACCATTTCAAGTAACGTGTCATCACTCGACCCCTCTCAATCACCAATTCGTGTTCACGATCACGAGTAACCCAACTCGTTGCTTTCATGTCACACAATGACAGACAAAATAGAGCTCTAGCTAAATCGTAATATGTCACCTCGACCAAGGTTCACCCTTACAAAATAGTCACCACACTATCTACGGTGGCATCGAACTTTTAAAGGTCCCCCAAACCCAAATGTTATAACAATCCTCATATCCCACGACAATTACAATATCAATTGTAATTGCATAACCATCACGTGTTTTAAATTATAATCTAAACAATCACCATGATCATGCTTTCACTCAATATCATTTAACATAATAAATCATGGCAATAATTCTTTGATTCAAGTATACAAATGAAATCATCAAAAATCCACATATTTCAATGTCACACCATTCCGTATAAAATCACGTAAATATATACATACGTAATCATCCTCTCAGGAATGACCACTAATAGTAACTATAGTTCATACGGAGTAAAAACTCAAGAAAATCATTTATATATACTTTAAAACACATTTCTTAAAACCATTTTCTCATACATAACAATTACATTGTGAAATTAAGGAAATTCAGTTCGTAAATGAACCAAGCGAGATTTACTCACCTCTGATCCCGCTGCGTCTTCTCAACAGCTTAAATACGGTTCCAAAATCGCCCGCCAACTTAATTCCGTCAATCACCTAACTAAATACGACAATTAACTTAGCGTACCATTCAAAAACGCACTTATTTGAAGATCCAACGGTCAGATTTTCACCCATAACCACACAAGGTCATCGGGACAGTCATATGATCATCATATCAAAACTACAAGTCTATCTGACGTCCAAACTTCACAGATCACAAATTGAACGATCAAAATCAATCGAAATCGTAAAATTCATAACTAATTCATACGATATCCAAAATTCACATGCTATATATCAAAATGATCGTATCGACATGTAGAATCTAAAAATGAGTAGAAACTGCTCTTGGAACCCCCGGAGATGGTCGGAAATGGCCGCCGGAGTTAGGGACAGTGTCGCCGCTGACCACCGCCAATGGTGTCAGGGCTGAGCTTTCCCCCTTCGTTTCATCATTTTGAGAAACTTTCATAACTAGTATGAAGTGAGAAAACGAGTGAAAGTGATCGAAAATACCTAAAATAATCGATTCGACCGGAATTATTGCAGTTTTCCGATGAGGCTCCGACGAACTCCCAAAGCTTCACTTCAGGTTCGGGTCTTCTTGGAGCATGATTAGCAACTCAAGGTGAGTCTAGGGAGCCAAGGAACTCGGATTTCGGCGGCCGGAGCTAATAGAAATCTCGATTGGAACCCAAATCAGCCTCTAAAAGAAACAGAGCTTCCTCCGCCGCTACAGGCCGTGACGTGGTGTAAGGATGCCACTGGCAGCTCCGCAAGGACAAGACGAAAAAGTGGGAGGTGGTTTGGGGTCATTTGGCTGCCGGACGAGGGAGAATGAAGCCGAAAAGTACCTTGCTCTGTTTTCGGCCCTACGGAGCAGAGAGAGAGGACAGTTTCCATTTTTGGGATATTTTGCCATTTTGGGATATTTTTGAAAATAGTAATCTATATATACCCTAAATGGAAACTTTTCTAAATGCAATAACTTCCTCAACGAACTTTGATTCTTGCCTTCCGCATATGCACGAACTCATATTGACAAGCACTACAACTTTCGTGGAGAAAGTTTTCCCAAATTCCTGCCATATAAAAAGTCAATTTTAGTAATCCCTAAATAACGTTAATTTTCGAAACTAAAATCATACGAAATTAATTTTCTTGTACAACAACTTACGAATCAATCCCAAATTCATAATTCATATAATTGAACTATTGAATTACATGAATTAATCGAGTGAAAATTCGGGTCTTCACAACCATTATGGATTTCTATGACAGTCAATTGCCTTGTTCTTCTATCTCATAACTAGAGGTATTGATTATGCATATTTGTTGGTGATTTAAAATCTCTAAGTTTTAATGTTTTCAAGTTTATGTGGTAGTTTGTATTCTTGTTATATTGGTTTATTTGCAGGTTGATATATGTTATCGATTAGGGACATCTAACTTTTGTATTGCTACAAGAAATTGTGGAGTTTAAGTTAGAAAGATCTTTCTAGGTACATTTTGTAATCCTATGGATTTGTTTGACTCTATGGCTGTATTTTGTGTAATGGATTTAGATTTGATTAGAAATTCAATCCTGATAAAACTTGATTATATTGGATTGGACACGATCCTATCAATATTACATTTGGTAGGCATATAATTATGGCTGATTGATAAGCCAAAAACTGCCATTTTGAACATGTTTTTATCTTATTATCATTTTTTTTCTCTTGTCAAGAAGCTCATAAACTTTTGATATAAAAGTAAAGATAAAAGCCCTCATAATTAAACTACAATATGAATTTTACATTAATAAGTCTAGACATATGATTTAATAAATTAAAACTAAAAAGAAACTTATGCTAATAAAATGATAATTCCTAGAGTAAACTACAAAGGCCATGACTCATTAGTAGTTCAGTATAAAAAAATACAATGACTAAACTTAAGTTTAAACTACAATGTTGGAACAATTCTCAAAATTGTAGTCGTATGACTAACAAATAAGTTGCATGACGAATTCCATCTTTTCTGTAGGCCCCATGAAATTTTCAAAGTCACTTTTGGACGAGCTAATTTTTCGCGTTCAAATGCGAAGTTAAGGACTTCGGGAAATGGATCGGGGTTGGACCTTAGGCCTAAAAATAGCTTAGGGTTAGAGTTCGTAATATCCTTTGGACACCAAACAAATGAGTAAGCCAATGAACCTAGCCCAACAAATTAGTTAATCATTGATCAAAGCATCTCCCTTAACTCGATGAGGCTCTTGTAGCTCATGACAACATCTTTTCATAATCTTGAAAATCTACATGTGTATGTATTTACGACTTTCTTACGTTATTTCTTAACAATGGGTGAAATTTAGGTCGTCATGTCCTTTACAAATAATATTTCACCTACTTGGGTGGAAAATTTAAAAGAATTGTAATAACAATGTTACTAGATGGAATTTCTATTTGTCTTATTTGACGTTTACTTATAAACCATTGCTCCATCTTTCATAAATACTTTTATTTACTCAATATATTGTTCTAACTCTAGCAATTTCCGATTAAACTTGCTCCGCCATTTTTCCATCTAAATATAAGTTTGGAAAACCCAATTCTTATATAAGCTTGTCAACATTTTAATTTAAAGTTTCTCTGGCTACTTTTCTATTACACTTTTCTCTCCTTAATATTTAAATTCTAAAACCTATTTTCCTGCTACATATCTTAGCTGATTTAAAACTCTTTTACTGCCCAAGTTGACTCTTTTGCTTTAAACAGAAAACCCAAACTTCCATTTGCTTGTTCCAGTCAAATTGGACAGAGGGAAAGAAGAGTCTCGTTCAGCTACTTTCCTACACGTTATCACCATTCATATGGTGACGTCTCCCAAAAATCATTCCAAACCTTCAAAAGGAACCATCCAGGCCAAAGCTTGTTATTCATCTTTCTCTTCTTGCACTTTCCCTCGTTCCTGTGCACATCTGTTGGAAAATTTAATATTGAATTATTAATTTTCAATAATTTGTGGATGAATAATATAATAAAAAAGTGTGAAGTTAAATAAATATAAATGACTATGCATTGAGAAGTCATGACAGTTCACAAAAAACAACTTTTGGTGAAATACTTGTCACACCACATTCTAAGAAAGTCATTGAATTCATTTTTTCTCATCTCCTTTTATATATGAATTTTTCCTAGTTTCTTGAAAATAAATTGAGTCTTTTCAAAAAAGAGCTCATACACAATCTAAGTTCGCTGTTCTTGAGGTTTGGAGTGCTATTACCACGAGAAGAATGTCATTGTATCCTGGCAGACGTTTGCCATTGAAATCTTTAAGCACCGATGAGGAGGCAATTTCATCTTAAGGAGATAGAACCAAATTCTAGACTCAACCAAATTATTTAAGGTTTTTCTAACTTTTATTGGTTTACATTGATTTGAATTATGCATTTTGCCTATTACTTGATCTTCATAAATCAATTCTTGATTTTATTATACATATTGCAATTAGACCAATATATATACCAACAACATCAGTTTGCTCGTACTTTTGATTAAAAAGTCTTCTTCATCAAAGTTGTTTGTCTTCGTCTCCTCTATCTAGCCTCAAAATTTCAGCCTGATAGGAAGTGGGAGCTGTTCATAAACGAGTCTGCTCCAAATTTTAGCTTGTATTTTTCCTCCTGCTCTACCCGGATTCCCGAAATCTCCTATAAAATTGATTCCAACAATTGGTAAGATAATTATACAGTCAAGGTCCTATATTTTCACTCAATTTTTAGGTCAAATACGTTTACACAACTGTCCTACTCATTGAGAAATTTATGTTTCACTTTGAATGTCCTAATTTAAGTAATCTTTTTTCATACAACTCAACTTGACCAAATATAATTCAATTAGCTCTCCTCCAGTTGAATTCCTTGGGAAAAACTCATTTTTTATTGGCTTTCGGTGAGTATCACGCTATCTTCTAACACTGTTTGTTTGGGTTATTGTTAGAAATTTGTGAAGTTTAAAAACATATCATTATTGTTGGTCTCTTGGTTGCTTTGAACTTTGATTTCGTATTTTATTAGATCATGGCTATTTTGGACCTTAAATTCATACCTAGCTTAGAAACTTATTTGTTGTTTATAGTAGTCCTAGCATAATGTTTTTAAACATTATCATTGAGCTACAAGACATACCCATATAGTATTAAAGAGTGACCTAAGTTTTAGATATTTAGAAGCCTTAGACGCACCCCTTAAGTGTCTTAGAGTCTACTTGACTAACCATATTGGGCATCAAAAAGTCATTGAACAAAGAAACAACTTTATGCAATTATCCAGTTTTTAGTACATTCTTACCCAGCTGTTTTTCTTTCAACATTGGTATTAAATCATTGAAAATTGGAATCGGTTCCTTCTAGACAAAGTTAGTAAACACAAAAAATGAACATTTCAGAATTTGAATCACCCCAAAAGTATTTTTCTAGAATTAGTTATGGATTTTTTTTTTAAATATGTGTACATAAACTTGTATTTCTGAAAAAATTTGCACTTTGCTATATACTTTAGTCTCCAAATCCTCTATTTTTTCAATGACTTAAACTTGAAATTCAATAACCATTTCAATCTTACTGAGTTGGTTGTTAAACCATCATTCTTTCAAAATTTTCTAAAGACTTTACCTCTAGTATTTTAAATAATTTTCCTAAACCTTCTACAGTTCCTTTTTTTTTCTGTATTTTCAGCTTTTAGCAACTTGCTTTTTAAAGTGTTCTTACCACTTTTTCTAACAACAAACTTTTTCTTGGAACCCAAATGGTCTGATTATTAGTTAATTAAGTATGTACTAGAGGAAGGGCTTTTCTTCGGAGAGTTAATAAAGTTTCTTGTGTCGCTAAATTGATTTGGCTCGGTGTTTGATAGGATCTTGTGAGGTTGGTGATTGCTACAAGGTCGCATTGAGGCCAAGGACTGCAAGAGAAAGCTCGAATTCCAAGTAAGGGATGCCTTTATTTATGCTTTATCTACGTGTTAAATGAGGCTTCTTGTGTGGTTTGTAAATTATTTGTTTTTATACTTGAAATGGTTTGCATGATTGGAATGTTGTGTTGGCAATTGATGGGGAAGTAAGGAGATGGTTTGACCCTCCTTGGGGATCGGATATCTCGGACCACCAGTGGTGGGTAGTGTGCATGGCCCGCAGCTAACATAAGTTGTGCAGGGCACCGATACATCCTGGTAATGTATGATGGGCACCTACGGTAATTCATGCGTCTATGCTATCCTTGTTAATATTTTCCCCTTATTTCTGGATAAATGGGGGCAAAAGACCAGACAAAACAAACAACTATAAATAAGAAATTATAGTCCTAGTTTCGAAATTACACACAAATAATCAAGTAAAGTATTAATAACTTGCGGAGGAGGTTGCTCCATAAAAAACACTTCATGTTTAGCACCAACACCATCTTTATATAGCATATCAACAACCAAGTTTATTTTTCGATGAACATGACAATTCAAATATCACAGCTCAAGAACTATCCCTACAAAAATTGGCAGCTGCATATAACTGACTTAAGAAGATGCAACTTATTTACCCATTGTTGATTACATTAACTAAACCTCATAATCACGTTCAACAATAAGGCACTGATAATGATTCTTTGAGAGGAAGAAAAAGTAAAAACGTCAAATTATTGTTTTCAGTTTCTTCAACTAATAGTTAAAAATATTTTCAACTTAAATTTTTCACATTTTAATAAATAGGTCACCGAACATCTTTTTACCTTATTTTCATGGTCTAAAATGAAAATACAGGCATGCAAACTTTCCCGAACGCCACCTTATATTTTCAAAAATAATTTTTTCCAAACAATGATGGTTGTAATAAATTATGTAAGATTTATTCTACATGCATACCTTCAAAAATTGGCATTTGGACCTCACTCCTAATTTGATAATTGACATTATATATCAACAACTATGAGATGACCTGTAAAGGCACAAAAGAAGAGGTAAAAGGTTTTCCTTCCACTTTGTTCGAGAAACTAGTGTATGTAATCCTCAACTCATCATGCTAGTTTTTCAATTTCAAAATTTTGTCACTATCAGGGTTTGGTAATAGGATTTATACATGTTACGGTTATACATCTTTTTTGAAATTATCATTGAAACTTTTGGAAAACTCTTGAATGCTCTCATTTTTCACCAACATACTATAGATAGAGTGGGAGTGGGAGCAGGAACAGGAAAGATGAATTGTTCTTGAGATCCTTACAACTCAAAATCAATCAACTTATCAATAAGGGTTTCCTAGGGACTCTTTGACTCAATGCCTCTTTCCAACTTAGTCAATCCTTAAAACTCACGAATCATGAGTATATCCGGCTTAGTTTTGTCACAAACAAACTAATCTCCTTTAGGGTTGATTAGGGTATGATATTTAAGTATAATATTGGTGTCAAATTTGGGGATGTCACACAAACATGAATCATACATTACATGTTAGTGATTGCATTAACAAAAAAAAAAACTTAAAGAAAAAAAGAAACCAAAAGCTAATTTAGTTTCAATTTCAATCAAGCGCTGAATTATTATGTGCATAACATAAATAAAAGGATTAAATACTGTTTAATTCCTATACTTACAGAGTTTTATCGTTTCAGTCCCTGACCTTCGAATTTCACCTAAATAGTCTTTGAACTCTTAATATCCTCCCAATTAGTCCCTGCTGTCAAAATTTTACATTAAAGTTGTCAAAAATGTCTATTATGTCCTCACTTAAATTTTTTTTTTTAAATTATTTTTCTCTCTCTCTTTTATTTCATTTTTTTCATTTCACCTCTTAACGGTGTGTGGATTGGAACCATCTTGATGAGGAGATGAATAGAAGGATGCGAAACAGCTGGAAAAAGAGGAGGTAAAAAGGAAAAGAAAAAAAAGAGAGCAAGATAATTTTTTTTTCTTTTGAAGTAATTGAGGGTATAATGGAATTTTTAGGGGAAGATAACGAAGTTTTTGACGGTAGGGACTAATTGGGAGGAAATTGGGAGTTCAGAGACTTTTTAGGTGAAATTCAAATGTCAGAGACTGAAACGATGAAATTCTATAAGTATAGGGAGTAAGCAATATTTAACCCTAAATAAAAGATCCTCAAGTCCAACTTAATAATTGAATTATCAAAACTCAACTCTAAGACCTTATTTGGTTCGAGGAATTGAAGGCTTGGAAAAAGAAATTACTTCATTTATCATACCCGAATTTGCAATGTGGGTTGAGAATATAAAATTTTCTCCTTCTAATTTTTCATTTTTTTTCTGTTAACTATAGGGTTAAGATTATAATATTTTACTTTTTATGTAAGGTGAATTCAGTAGATGATACGGTGAAATAGATACACCCTATTTTTATTAGAAAAGAAAATCAAGATGCATTGATTTGTTGAAGAGAAAGTTTATATACATCCCCCTAATTATTCAATGCACACCCTGTATATTTTTTTGTCCCACTTTTTCATCAAACTTACATATATGCCTCTCCTCATTAAATATATAAATTAGAAAAAAAATTAAAAAAAGGCTATGTATAAGAAATATCAATTTAATACATTCTTTCATTGCCAAATTGTGCTAGGTTGGTTATTCAAACTGAGACCCTGAAGATCATTCTCAAGCCACATCTTTGGCTTTAGAGAGCGGTGCCATTGTTTTTATGCTTGGTAAGCGTGAAAGAATTGTTTCTTCTTCTCCTTCCCCAAAGAAACAGAAGTTAACACTGAGTTGGTCATGGTAAGCTTGATGCAGGTTCATGGAGGTTATCAAAGACTATTCAAGGTGGTGTGATTCAAGCTATGAAGACATAAAAAAGGGTTGTTCTATTGATGCAAAAAATGAAAACCTGCAACGAAGAAGAAGGAGCTCGTTGTTTACCATTGCGACTTACCTATCCTACTAAGATTGCTTGCCCTATGACTAAGGGTAAAGAGAAACTTGTTTTTTTTGTTTTTTTTGTTTTAATTCAAAGTTTTCTTATGGGAACTAAGCCTATTGCATCATTATCTTATTTACTCTAAATTGAAAGAGTTTTGTAAGCGTACCGCAATTGTGTGCATTGGCTCTTGGAAGCTCATTTATCCTTTGATTTTCAAATGGTTCGATGGTGATTTGTGTAGGCTTGACTTCTTGACAAATAAGACGAGTTAACCATATTGCAGTGTAGGGCAATTGTTTAGTCCTCTAATGCTTGATCACTGATTTGGGCACAAGATTTAAGACATTATGTATATGTCATTCAAGCTGTAGAGATCATGGGTGAAATCTTAGTTATTTCAAAAAGATAAAACTATAAAAAAGATGGTGAAAATTGGGACCCATTCATGTTGCTCTACAAAAGTAGAACACAACAAATATTAAATATTGCATAACCCACCCTTTCACCTTATATATAGATTGCCAACATCTTCTATTGCCGTATGAAGGTCCTTTAAATCCACAATTCCTTCGATAATGACAATTACTATGTGGCTTTTGATCACATTTGCTTTCATGTTTTTGCATGAGTTATTTATATTTGACAAGATTTTGTTACAATTTAATGCTCTTGCGATTTGTTACAAAATGTTGTTTCTCAGTGTCTAGGACAAGGTGAACACGTGACATTCTTTATCATTTCTTATTGATAAATACATAGTCAACATAAGTTGGATATGTTCTTATAAAAGCCATCAACCATATCTTTAACTTCTCTTTGTATGTTAAATGTATCTAAACTTTATGAATATCTCTGTCACGCCCCGAATTTTGAATAACAAATTCAAATTTGAAACATGAATTAAACCACTAAATCAAATAAATGTCTTGAATTTTTTTCATAAAACAACCACACCTCACACACTCAATAATCCGAAAACCGAATCTTCAAATTTCTTATTACATCACACTCTCACAAACTTAAATTGTAAAGCTCAATGAGCATAACAAACCTCACAAAAGCAAATGCGATAAATCAATTACTGCTACACTAAGCAGCTCGACCACCACCCTGATTCTCCTGACCTGTAGGATTATCAGCTACACCCCGTTTGAATAGTGTACCGGGATTGCAACAACACAAGACCCGGTAAGCTTTTGAAGCCCGTATGAGTAAATTTAAAGATTGCACGATTTATATTAATAAAGATAAACTCACAAGGTAACTCCAAAATATCCAAAAATATAAAGGAATAAATACTCTCAAGACTCTCTTCTAAAACTTGTACTTATGAGTCACAAGTAACCTCAACGTTACCCTCATAAGACCACTCACATTTGGCAGACAGACTAGAGCTCTAACTGATCGCAACCACCAGTTCAGCGCGAGAGCGTGGTTCACGATTATAATGTTATTAGTAACCACCAGCCCGGTACAAGATCGTGGTTCACTGATAGTATGTCTGTCACGCTCCGAATTTTATGAATAACAATTCATAATCCGAAACATGAAATTATTTTTTTTTTCTTAACACACTCACCACACGAAATAAAATCAAACCGACTTAGTCTCGGTTAATTATTACAACACAAACCAAAATAAAATGTAAATCTCTAAATGAGCATACACACACCTCACAACAAAATAAATAACAAAACTGCTATAACACCTAAGCAGCTCGGTCACCTCCCTGGTTATCCTGACCTGCAGGAATATCTGCTACACCATTGAATAGTGTACCGGGATTGCAACAACACAAAACCCGGTAAGCTTATGAAAGCTTGTATGAGTAAAAGAATGAACTGTTACTTAATTTAAACTCATTTATTCCCACACACAGCAATACTCAATTATTTCCACATATACAAATAATAACAATCTCAATCAACCCCAATTCAATATAACAAGTCAACTCCACTCACTACATCCCGACAACTCTCTTCATCGTATTTATAAAAATACGGTACTTGACAGACTAGAGCTCTAACTGAATCGTAGCCAGTCACCTGGCCTAGGTTATGGCATCCGACATATTAATCAATTATTGTATTTCATCAATATGTATACCTATATACATATTTAGAACGTCCAATAATTCCACATACTCAACCAATCGTATCCCATCATCCACACTAGGATTAGAGCGTCCGATTACGCACACCGGTCATTACGTTAACCCTAATCCCATAAATGAACCCAACATATAACATCACATACTGAAATTAACTCAATCCAAGATACATCATATTACTATGGAATTACACAATTGTAATGAAATCAACTCAACAATTCAACTCAATCATATAATAAATCAAACAATCCACTCATCAATATATATTTTCCACGTAAATATATATATACGTAATCATCCACTCAGGAATGACCACTAATACCATCTATAGTTCACACAAGAAAATTATGAAATTCATTTGTATAGTTAAAATTCATTTTACTTACCTATGGACCGTGGTAATTCAAGTCCATGAAATTTTAAAACAAATATTTAATCCGTAAATATTTTTCACACAACTACCAAAAGTAAATAAATTAAAATGCTCGGTTCGTAATATGAACCACGTGAGTTTTACTCACCTCGAACTCCTGCTGCGTCTTCAATATATATATAACTCACAATAATCCAATGCTCGTCAACTCAAGCCGTCAAGTACCTAATCAAGTACGGTCTTTACTTAGCAACGAAGCATGAAATAAACCTAATTGATGATCCAACGGTCGGATTTCTAAAATAAAGATAATCCAACGGTCGGATTCTAAAATAAAGATAATCCAACGGTTAGATCCTCACGGATTGCCCATGGAAACATCCTATCAAAATTATACGAAAATCCGATGGACGGATTTTCGTTAATCGCCTCCCGAATCACTATTTTATAATTATACGAAGATCCAAAAGTCGGATCTTCGCCCGTGACCACACAAAGTCATCGGGACAGTCATATGAACATCATATTAAAATTTGAAGTAAAACCGATGGTCTGATCTTCGTAAATCTCAAACCGAAGGTAAATTGTAAAACCGTAAATAGTAACGTTAAAACAGAAATTGACTATTTATCAACTTTTTCTAACATGACCAAGTTATATCTCAAAACGCTCGTATGGATGCATAGATCATCCTCCAGATAATAAAAACTCAAAATTCGGTCCAACGCGCCGCCACACGCAGCGGTCAGACGGTGGTCAACGCGGCGGTCAACGCCGGTCAACCACCTCCGATGCAAAAGTCGTCAACTACAAACTTCTTCAAAATGAAATTTTGAACAACTTTAATACCTGACGTTTTCTGAGATGAGGTCTGGATTGTCCTAGATCGGGCTTTGAAGTTGGATTAATCTCGGCCCTCTGATCAGTCTCCAGATCGAATCAGGGACGTCGAAGTCTTCAACTCTTGATCTACCACTCTACACTCAAAATCGTGATGCAAGCTATATATGGGGATGATCAGAAGGAAGAGCACGTCACGAAAATGGGGACGATCGGCCCGTGCACCACCGGAAAAAAGGTTTTCCGGCGGGGTCGGGTTTTCGTTTCGGAGAGATGCTTCGATCCAGATCTAGGGGCAGCGGCGGAGAGTGGCGATGGCGGGGATCGACCAGGCGTGAGGCGGCGATGCGGGATAGGGCCGGGTCCGGCGGCGGCGCGGCTGGGAGGACCGACTTCCAGTCGGGTCGGGTCGCTGGGTCGGAAGGCACAGTGACCAGGCCGAGAGAGAGAGACGGGGGACTGATGTGCAATAATGGAATTTTTTCGTCCTTCACAACAAACTCAGATTTTTCCACTATTTATAGAAAAATTTCGATTTTCAAATATTCATAACTTATTCATACGAACTCCGAATAATACGTTCCACATATGCACGGACTCGTATCGACGAGCTCTACAACTTTCATGAAGGAAGTTTTCCCAAATTTTGAACGTATAAAAAGTCGATTTTCACGACCCCCTAAATAACGTTCGTTTTTGAAAATAAAATCATTCGGAACCAATTTTCTCAACCCACGACAATCCAAATAATCTCAAATATCACAATTCAATTAATATAACAATTATTTAATTACATAAATTTATTGTATGAAAATCTGGGTCTTCACAATGTCATGGTCACACTCGTGACCTATTGATCTCCACAGATCAAAACAATTTATTGTTTCTCAAACAATAAAACTCAACATATAAATCACGAAAAGTAAACATTTAAACAACAATAGCAACACAATCATGCATATTGTTTTCTCAACACAATTCATCAACAAATATATATATCATCACATAAATAATATATATACATAGACATTCACACAGTAATGCCTATTATTATCAAATCAATATAATTTACTAAGTTAGGTTCTTAAATGAACCATGTGCGATTTACTCACCTCTAGTCCAGCTGCGTCTTCTATCAATCAAATCACAATAATGCAAATGCTCGTCAACTCAAACCGTCAAGTACCAAATCAAGTACGGTCTTTACTTAGCAAACGAAACACGAAATAAACTTAAAAGATGATCCAACTGTCGGATTCTAAAATTAAAACGATCTAACGGTCGGATTCTAAAATAAAGACGATCCAACTGTCGGATCGAATTTAAACGATGATTCAACGGTCAGATCCTCACGGATCACCCTTAGAAACATCCTATCAAAATTATATGAAAATCTGACGGATGGATCTTCGTGAATCGCCTCCTGAATCACTGTTTTACAATTATACGAAGATCCAACGGTCGGATCTTCGCCCGTGACCTCACAAAGTCATCAGGACAGTCATACGATCAACATATTAAAATTTGAAGTAAAACCGATGGTTTGATCTCCTTAAATCGTAAACCGAAGATAAAATGTAAAAACCGTAAATAGTAACGTCAAAACGTAAATCCACTATTTATCAACTTTTTCTAAAATAACCTTGTGATATATCAAAACGCTCGTATGGATGCATAGATCATTGTCCATATAATATAAACTCAAAATATGGTCCGACGTTCCGCCACAAGCGGCGGTCAGACGACGGTCAACGTCGGTCAACCGCCTCCGATGCAAAAGTTGTCAACTGCAAATTTCTACAAAATGAAATTATGAACAACTTTAATACCTGACTTTTTTCGAGACAATGTCTAGATCGTCCTAGATGGATCTTTGAAGTTGGATTAATCTCGGTCGCACGATCAGTTTCCAGATCTGTTCTGAGCTGTCAAAAACTTCAAACCTTGATCTATCGCTCTACACTCCAAATCGTTATGCAAGGAGGATATAAGAATGATCAGCAAGAGGAAGATATCACAACAAGATGGAGGATCGGCCCGTGCAACGCCGGCACGGCCAAGATCCGGTCTGGTCGGGCTCACGGGGCTGGGGTGCTTCGATTCAAGGCAGGGGGCAACGGTTGGGCAAACCGATGGCAGGGAGCGGCTAGGCGTGCGGCGGCGAGCACGGGAGGAGCCGGGTCTGAGGCGGTGGAGGCCGGAGGAGAGAGATGGGGCCGGGTCGGGTCGCGTCTGACCCGACGGGTCTAAGGCCGAGAGAGAGAGAGAGAGAGAGAGAGAGAGAGAGAGAGAGAGAGAGAGAGAGAGAGAGAGAGAGAGAGAGAGAGAGAGAGAGAGAGAGAGAGGGGCTGGTGGACCAAAACGCAAAAATGAGATTTTTTCGTCCTTAATGAAAAATCAGATTTTTCTTGATATTTATAGAAAAATTCTAATTTTCAAATATTTATAACTTATTCATACGAACTCCGAATATTGCGTTCCACATATGCACGAGATCGTATCGACGAGCTCTACAACTTTCATGAAGAATTGTTTTCCAAATTTCAAACATATAAAAAGTCAATTTTCACGACCCCTTAAATAACGGTCGTTTCGAAAATAAAATTCGTTCGAAACCCCTCTCCTCACATAATGACATACGAAGCAAACCCAAAATTCATAATTCATATTATTGAATAAATATTGAATTACATATATTTATTTAAATGAAAATTTCGGGTCTTCACAATCTCGTCTTTATCCATACTACGATCTAAATAATATAGAGGACATAATGAAACTTAAAATCCAACTTTTTGATTACTCTGAGACAAACAAATGAAAAAATAAGTTGCTAGTGAGCTGTGATTTATTGATTAGCTAGCCTAACTAACAATGTGGAGGTCACGAGTTCAATCACTACTCATGAGAGATAAAAGAATAATAAAAAAGTGCTTAATAGCCAATTGTTACCTTAGATTTCACCTTGGTGTCAATTTGCTACCCTGGGTTTTCACAATCAGTCAAATTGCTACCCTAAGTATTATTTCTACCAATTTGCCACCTTATATTTTCAAAACTAGACAATTTACCACATTTTTGTCATATTAATTTGCTCAATTCTTCGTCCAAACATTGATTAATTTTGAAAATCTAAGGCAGAAATGACTAATTTTGAAAATTTAAGAAAGTAAAGCGGTTAATTTTTAAAGCCTAAAGTAGCAAATTTGATGGAAGGGTAACAAATTGGCTCAAATAAAACTTATGGTAGCAAATGGGCTGATTTTGAAAACCTAGAGTAGCAAATTGGTTAAAATAAAACCTAGGGTAGCAATTTGGCAATTAAGCCTAAAAAAGTAGTTGGAAGAGAGAAAGAGATTAGAAATAATAAAGTTGAAAGGGAAAGATATTTGAAATAATAAAGTTGAAAGGGAAAGATATTTGAAATAATAAATATAAGAGAATTGCTATTGGGACCGCCCATTTTGCTCATCAGCCTCATTGTTAATGTTTTTATACCTAAAATTCACATACTACCACCAAATGACATTAAGAAATAAAGAGGAAGCTTTGTTCAGCGCATGTAATCTCATAATATGCAGATGAACTACCATCGGCCAATCTATTTAGAAAAAGATAAAAGTAGAGAATAACGAGGTTGGACTGTAGACATGAACGCTTCCATATTTCCATTAATCTTGTCACAACTGTTGTTGAGTGAAAAAAAGAATCTTTGTCCTTTCTTGGATAGATTTACTGGGCCAATCATACCAGGAAAGTAACTGTTGTCGAGAGAAAGAGGAGGATAACCACTAAGCAGTGTTTGATCTTCATTGCAGCGCCACATGAATAAAACCAAACAATTAAACAATTCAATTTAATCGGCAACAAATACATTTTTCTTTTAAAAACTTATCTACAATCGTGATCTATCATTTATTAGTCGGACAACTCTATTGGCCAAAAGACCGAGTAACAAAAAAAAAAAAAAAGAAAGAAAAGGAAACAAGCCTTGTGACCAAAGAAATTCCTCCTGTCACAGTCCCATGACTCTTCCTCAAGCCCCTAGTTTTGTTTTTTTAGGTGCTAATATTGCAGAAGGCCCTCTTTACCCAAAAAAAAAAAAAAAACCAAAGAAGCACTCCTTCTTTGCCCGCATTCATATTTTGAACAGAACAAACGAGTACTACTAATACAAACACTAGCCAAGATTGAAACTTGAAAGGAAGAAACTGTTTCCCTTTTCTCCTCGTCAGTTTTTTATTCCTTCCCTCCATCCTCCCCAATAGTCCTCTCCTTCCTTGTTTTCTCTTTACCAAAAATTCCAAACCCTAATTTAGCAGACGCCGAAAGCCCATTCCTCAATTCAATCAGAAAAACCCTTTTCTCCAATCCAACGCCGTACGAAATGATCTGAAAGTCTCTGCTGCCATTGGATTGGAGACTAGTGACTACAATGTCGGATGACATGCTGCTCCATTTCTCTTCCAATTCGTCCAACCAGTCGGACCAGTCTCTTCCCACCAAGATTGCCAAGCTCGAAGCTCGCATGGTCGGCAAGGCTTCCTCCGCTCCTCCCGCTCAGCCTCAGCCTCAGTCTGCTTGGTCCTCCCTCTCGTCTGCCCCCAAATTCGTCACGGCTGACCTGTCCGCCGAGCCTTCTACTTCCAGTGATTCCGATGATGATGTAAGCCCTTCTTTTCTATCATTATGTAGCACAATGTGTGTGGTTTATAACAGTTGCTCCCTTGCTTTCGCCTTTAATTGATTGATTCCTTAGGATGTTCTACTGCATATTTAGCAAAATTGAACGGTACTGATGAGGGTTTGGCTGTTAGTATTCGCAATGCGCTTCATCTTTCATAGATTCATTAATAAACAAGGAATCTCACTGTTCAAATTTCAAGGCACTCGACTACATGCTTGATCAAATTAACGATACCGGATATGTTGTACGTGTCTAAAACTGATACTGAGGAGGACTAAAATTTTTGGAATTCGTTTTCTTGTTGGAATTGTGTTATCCGTTTATAACTATGAAAGTTCTATGCAATACAAAGCGTTCATTTTAGTTCTGTTTCTCTAACGATGAAAGTTCTGCTACCGGAATGCGCTTTCCTTACTTGTTTGGAGTGTGTGCTCATGTGATCTGTACTGATTTCATGATCTTAGAACCCTTTCTTTTATAGAAGGAACGTGGAATTTATAAAAACAAGTTATAGAGCAGAATATTATAATTCAGCCGAAAGAAGTCAACCTACAGAGCAAGACAAATAAAGAAATTGTCCCGTTTTGGATACACTCAATTACATCTCATTATGTTTTCATTTTAGAAATATACATTATCGGCATTAAATATTTAAATATTGAATTAGAATGTTGTTCGCGATTTGTCATTTATCGTGTCCTGGTTCACATTCATATGACAGAATGGAGGGGAGTTTTTAATACAAGCCAATACTCAGAAGCGCCAGAAACTTCAAGAAGATGGTACTTCAACAACTATCTTTGAACACGTTGAGGTAGGTTCTTGTTTGCGTTAAAGTTAGTATTATCTTTTGATCACCTGGTTTCTGATCCAAATACTGTAGCCCATTGATTATAGTTGCGATATATGCATCAGTTTAGGCTTCAAATACTATTGCTCTTTTCAATCAGTTTTGACTTTTGAGGTAGTATGAATCTTGACATTTCATAGGAGAATTTGAGATCAATCTGTTGAATTGTTCACTATGCACTCACATGGTAAATTCTTTTTATGTTTTTATTTTTTTTATCTTTCATCCCCGTAGAAACTGGATTTGGTAAATTGTAATAAAATTATGAATATGCAGGCAGTGGCTGATGTGAGGCAAATGGTTGTAGATACCAAGGTAAATTCTGATGTGAATAGAAAAAAACATGGTCGTGGTAGGGCCAATTCTGTCTCAGGTCGGGGTCGCGGTTCAAGAGTTCATGATCAGACAAAATCATTAATTTCTCCTCCAACAGTTTCACCCCCAAATGGTGAGCTTGAGAACTCATACAACAAGGTATGAATTATGATTCTTGGTTTGAGCTGTTACAATTCAATTTTTGTCCTTTTATTGTAGCGGTTACCATCTGTGCAGCGTCATATTATCTCTAGCATCATCAAGCCTGTTACTTATACTTGTCATAGATTATTCGTCAAATTGTCAGATTATGTTTACCATTATCAAGCTTGTCACCTATAATTTCATCTGTACCAAAATTCATGTTTTTGTTGGAAGATCTGAAAGTCAATGTTTTTTGGGGGCCTATTCATGTTTATGTCTGCAGAACACAAATTTCTTACTTATTCAAATTTGCAGGATAGCAGGTCTAAAGATCAGCTTCGTAATGACAACAGCTCTTCCTTAGATGTATGATTTGTGGTTTACTTTCAATTCTGTTTCATGATATTAATTTTGCTATTGTTTAACCATGGAGGGAGCCAAAGATTAAGAGAATTTGCCACAGCAAGTTCTTGTTCCCCCACTTATAGAGGAAGCGTTATTCAATAGTGTTTATCATAGAGGACAGAAAGCTTTACATAATTACTAATTGCACTGTTATGTTTCCTAAAATTAGGAGGAGGTTGCGACTTTACGTGTAAAAGTTGCTGCACTAGAGGAGGATTTGCATAAATCACGACAAGAGGCCTCTGATCATCAGAATCTTTTCCGCCAATTAGAGAAAGTAATTATTTAACTACATAAGTGTCAAGAGTACAATATATATGTAATGTAGTGTTGCTTCTCTGCTTTGTTGTAGGATAGGCAGCTGTCTATGTCTGATTTCTGTTTTTTTTCTTTTTCTTTTTGGTAATAAAGCTTCAATGTTCTGTGATTTGTGCAGGAGTTAAAAGAAGTAAAAGATTATGAACTGAAAATGAAGCCTAAGGTTTGCTTTTCTAGAGAGTTTATATGTCATCAGTCTTTTCCAATTAATGACCACATTCTAGCTTAAGATTGGTTTGACACATATATAGACTTACTATCCTTTGTGAAGATTATGAACTGCTCGGGCCACAAATGATTGCACTCTTTATGAACTTTTTGTCTATCATTTGTATATTAGCAGATTCTTACAACTCGTGGTTTCCTCTTATGCAGAGAACAAAAGTAATCTCCGATCTGCTGATTTCTGTTTCAAAAGCAGAGAGGCAGGAAGCAAGGTTGAAAGTACGACAGGACTCCTTGAGGCTTGGCAATGTGGGTGTAATCAGGTACTGTATCAGTTGCTTTAAGCTCTATATTTGAAGAGTCAAATGAATTTTTAGTGCTCAAGGGGTTTTCCTTATGCTTCTGGTTGATGGTTTTCATGGGATTCCCTTACCCTAGTCATTCCATTTTGTTTTTCCATATTGTACTAATCATTTTTTTTGTCCATTGCAGAGCTGGAACTGTAATATCCGAGACATGGGAAGATGGGCAAGCCTTGAAGGATCTTAATGCTCATCTTGTATGTTCTTGTCAGACATTCATTAATTTTTTTTTTTTTTTTAATCTCGAGTCATGTAATTTTTATGTTCAGATGGAGTGACTTTTCTTTTGATTATATGAGCCACTTATGTAGATACTAGTGCACGAACCAGAATCACGACTAAAGAATAAAAGATTAGTGAAGATATTGAGAATATTGAAGTCGTCAAAATTTATCCTGGGAAAAGTTGGGATTCCAGACTAATATTGAGCTTAAAAGAAAATAAATTTCCAAGACTTGTTAGTGGATGCTGTTCTTGTTGCTCTTTTCTTTTTCTCAGCCTCCTCTTTCCTCTTGTCCCCACCTCAGTTCCACATGTCTCGGGCTTTCAAATGTCAATTATTGACTTGGTTCACATTTCTGTACATGTACTATGTTCACCCTTTAAGTCTCATAATTATTTTACGTAACGCAAATTGTGATTCCCCATCGGAATATTTTTAGGTCATTTGAAAGCATTGTCTAAGTCTGAGCAGTGTAACTATGGGCCGCTGGGTTTATATTGCTTATGTGCAAATCTTATGCACCACGTTAATGGAAACCTTGTCTGTTTCTCTTTTTATAATTTTTTAAAATTTAAAGTTTCTTTAAAGAAAGAAAGGTTCTGGATTCTGGCTAGATCAAATCATACTTCCTTGCTATAGGTTGGGTTGGGATTTCATTGCGGAAGTATGTGTCTAATTATATTATTGTGATCAATGAACCTCTTTCAAAAGTTGATATCAGACAAATGGTTTATTTATTTTGGACTTCTGAACAACATGAAAGATAATAACTAGTTTGCTACATTCTTTGTAAGTTAGCTGTCATAAGTCCTGTTGTAAGTTTGCTACTAGTTTGTCTTCTTTTTCTGTCTACATATGCTGTCATTCTAATAATTAATAAGCTTTGCAATTTGTTTCTTTGGATCCATTCCAATATAAAAGGTATAAAACATATGCTAACATTTCTGTGAAATCTTTTTGTAGAGACAATTATTAGAAACTAAGGAGGCTGTTGAGAGGCAGAGAAAGTCGTTGAAAAAAAGGCAAACTGGTAAATTTCTGCTGCCTGTCTTTTCCTATTGCCATTCCTGTTTTGGTTACTTTCGAGGATTTAAACCATGACACAAATTGTTGTCATATCGTCTGCTATATTGACTGCTTTTCTCTTTTACAACATTGGTAGTGACCCCTGCAATACACTGGTCTAAACATAATGGCATAGCCGAATGCTTTTTATCTCTCTCTCTCTCTCTCTCTCTCTCCCCCTTCCTCCCTCCCCCCCTCTAAATGCCCTCTTTGATGGCACAAAAGTTGGCATTTTCAAGCCACGAATGAAGTTTTGCATGGGGCAGTTTTTAGTCTTGTTGCAGGATAAGTACTAATTGAGCTTTTTATTTCTTGAAGATAAGAGTGATGCGGTTGATGCTGAAACTGGAATACAAGAAGAATCTCTAATCCAGGATGAGATCTATAAATCCCGTCTAGCGAGCATCAAACGAGTAAGTTCAATAGTTGGCTTAATTTTTGCTTAATCCATTTTGTTTCTATTATGTTTGGAAGGCATACTAAACAGTCCCTTGTTTCTGTCTTTTAATTATGGTTATATGTAGGAGGAGGAAGTTTTGCTTCGTGAAAGGGACCGCTATGAACTGGAAAAGGGAAGGCTTATACGTGAAATGAAACGCATACGTGATGAGGATGGTTCCCGTTTTAACAATTTTCAGATTCTCAACCACAGATATGCCCTCTTAAATCTTCTTGGCAAAGGAGGATTCAGTGAAGTTTACAAGGTCAGAGTTTGTATAATCTGGTTTTATAACAAGAAATAGTTCACCAAATTTCTAGTAACGGTTTACATATTGGATCAAAAGTCTAGGTAATCATTTGCCAATGTTGGCAATTGTAAAGATATACCTTTTTGCAGTGATTTGAAGTGAGAAATTTCCAGCAGGCATTTGACTTGGTAGAGCACAGATACGTTGCATGTAAACTTCACGGTTTAAATGCTCAGTGGAGTGAGGAGAAGAAGCAGAGTTACATAAGGCACGCAATTCGGGAATACAATATTCACAAAACCTTGGTGCATCATCACATTGTCCGGCTTTGGGACATTTTTGAGATCGATCAGAATACATTCTGCACTATCTTGGAGTACTGTAGTGGTATGTACTCTCGCTATACTGGATTAAAACAGCTAATTTTGTATGTTCAAAGAGGAACATATTCAAAATTAGCTCTAGTATAGTATTATTGTCTCATCCTTTATCCTATTGTTATTATTGACATTTCCATTTTTTTTTTCTCCTCAGGGAAAGATCTTGACGCTGTTCTCAAAGCAACACCTGTATTGCCTGAGAGGGAAGCTAGGATCATTATCTTTCAGATATTTCAAGGCCTTATCTACTTGAACAAGAGAACACAGAAGATTATACATTATGATTTGAAGCCTGGAAATGTTCTATTTGATGAACTTGGTGTTGCGAAAGTGACTGATTTTGGTCTCAGCAAGATTGTGGAAGATGATGTTGGATCCCAGGGTATGGAACTTACGTCCCAGGGTGCTGGAACTTATTGGTGAGTGATGTAAAATCAGCATACGTACTTCTACTTTTGCAGGATTCTTCTTTCTTTCTTCTTTTCATTTTTTTAAGGGCACTGCATTACTTAGGCATTTGATTTGTGTTGCATTTTAATTTTTCTTGAAAATCAATTTCTTAATAAAATTTTGTTTCTTATCACAAAAAACTTTATTAGAATATAGTTATGTAGCCGTTGAGTTTGAATTATCAATGTGTATCCTTGTCACTCTAGTTATGCCATTAGTTTACCGAGTTCATTTGAAAAGTGCTTTTACCTTGACAATCTTTGATATTATGTGCCTGATAGCTTTCATGCTGATTGTGGTGGGGTTATAAAGATCTGAAGATAAAATTTGTTGGTCTTAAACTTTGCTCTGTTTTAGCCAGTGGTTTTCCTCTTCTGCTCCATGACATGTTTTAGTATCATTAGTTAAGTAGCAGCCCTTTTATGGTTCTTTTGCTATCTGTAGGTATCTACCTCCTGAATGCTTTGAGCTCAGCAGGACACCTCTTATCTCATCAAAGGTTAGTAACTTTCAGAATGTTTATTTCCTTCAGACCATGTACTTCTATTCTCTTTAGGTTACCCATACAATTGGTATCTCCATAGTTTTCTCACTTGAACTAAAGCTTAGCAGAAAACCAAACTTTCTCCTTTACATTTTTCTTCTCAACCTGGGTACAAACACTTTTTAACATGGTCTCTGTTGGTGAGCAGGTTGATGTTTGGTCAGCTGGTATTCTATTATACCAAATGTTATTTGGCAGACGTCCTTTTGGGCATGACCAGACCCAGGAACGAATACTGCGGGAAGACACAATTATCAAAGCACGAAAAGTTGAGTTTCCTTCTAGACCATCCATCTCAAATGAGGCAAAGGTTAGTTATGCTCATAGTTGGTATGGCATGTTTAATAGTTTATTCTTGGGAACGATCTTACCTAGTGCCCATGAAAAAAAAAAAAATCAGAATCACAGTGGTGTTGCTGTGTTGGATCTTGGCCTGGTAAGCTTTGATTTAGGACGTGCGCTGTTTTTAAACATGAACATGGGTATTTAATACAACTCATTGCAAATGAACTGAACAGTTACAAATCATGTGTAAAAAGATGTGCATTAATTTGTTGGTTAGTAGCTGAAATGAGACCTTTACTTTTAATCAAGTTGTTAATTTACCCTCTCACTGCTAAAAGGTAGTCAGCAGTCCACCTGGAAAAGTTTTGGGATTCTATGCCTCTTTCCTTTAAAATGAGAACAGTGCGTGCAGGAGATTGAGGAAAGGCGAGAGAGAATGTAGCTTTGGAAATTAAATGGATTCGTGCACAGGATTTAGTTGTAAATCTCATAAGATGGGTGTCATGGTTACATGCATAAACTCTATCATTTATTCTTGTTCCTTTTGAAGAGTGGTCTACCATCAAATGGGTCTTTTAGGTTCTGTTGAAATGAGGGAATCTTTCTCAGACCAAAAAGGAAAAAGAAAAAAAGAATGAGGGTTTCTTTTACTGTGGGATACCGCATATTTCGGAAGATCTTCAATTGCTTATTTTCTTAAAGTACTCTTGGTGATATTATTTTTCATATTTCTGTTTGCAGGAATTTATTCGGCGTTGTCTAACATATAATCAAGCTGAGAGGCCAGATGTATTGGCAATTGCTCAAGATCCATTTCTGACATACTCAAAAAAGTAAAGACCCAAGAGCCAGGTGCAAGGGATTTTGTTTGTTTCCCTGCAACACCCACCAGAAATCTGTACAGCTTGTAAAGGTTTTTACTTTTTGTAACTGTGGCGCATCTCACCTCTTGAAATAGGCTGGTCTGAGGGTCTTGGTTTTGTGACCCCATTTCTGGGAGAGATTGTAGGTGCAGTTAGAACTTAGAAAAGGAACATGATATTTTGTCTAATTTCTCCCAGATATTTTGTCAATCATATGTGGGGATATCTTTTGGGATAACATAGTGAAAAGAATATGAAAGGCTTTCCAACTTTAGCTACTTGTTCAAGATTGTCCTTTATCATGTGACTTCTAAGCCTTTTCCTTGAATAACGGGAGTCTCTAATGAGGGCTTTTAATTGAAAACTTTCAAATTGACTGTTCGAAGTGTTTGAATATTTTATTTTATTTTATTTTATTTTTTGAGAAAGATTTCTAATTTTAATTGAAATATTATTTAAGACACATAAAAGTCTTCTAATTGAGGATATAAAAGTCTTCATGAAGCTCTTATTTTAAAGGTCTTAATTAAAGTCTCATCTTAATTTAATAATCTTTATAGTTATATCATTTAGCCCGATGTCCTCTGATGCAAACAAAGCATGGTCCAATCTGTTATCTAACAACAGACCAAAAAAAAAAAAAATGCAGCCGAAAATCATTATTATTACTATTATCTATTATTTTTTTGGCTTAATAGTTAATTTGCTACCCTAGATTTTATAGTGTCAATTTGTTACCCTAAGTTTTATTTCAATTAATTTGCTACCCTAAGTAAGTTTGCTACCTTGAGCATCTCCAACAGCAAAAACTATTTTTTTAGTTAAATCATCTAAAAGTTAAATTTAGTTAGTAAATTTCTAACTTTTGCTCCAACAGAGCTAAACTAAAAAATTGAACGTGGAGTGTTTAGTTTTTTGTTATTTTCTCTTTTCTCTCTAGCTAAATTTAGTTAGAGATTTTAGCAAAAACCAAATTTGACTTTCATATAGTTATTCTGCTGGAGTGCTTTACTATCTCAAATTAGCCAAATTTTTAAATTTTTATGTTTTCAAATTAGCCAATTTCCAATTTACTATTCTTTTGTCATATCAATTCGTCCTTCATTTAAACATTGATGAATTTTGAAAATAAAGGTTAGCAAATGGCGAATTTTGAAAATTTTGAAAAGCAAGTAATAAATTTGACGAAAAGATAACAATTTATTTCAGCTAATATTTAAGATATCAGATTGACACTAAGGTGAAACTTAAGGTGGTAAATAGGTATTTACTAGACGACATATGCTTCAGACTTGAGAGAGAGAGGCCACATATATGTTATCCCCTGTCCTAAACAAGACGCTACTTCTCCTATCATGGCATTATCTCTCTCTTCCACTGCTGCATTTACATGTTCACAGCTTTATGACAACAAGTCAGGACCGCAGTTCACCAGCTTAAGTTCTCACAAACGTAACCCAAATGCTGTCAATGTCAAGTGTGAATCGACGGAGTCAGAGTTGCCTGCAAATGCAAAGAAATCCAAGCTTGCAATTGGGTCTCCTGTTATTGTGGTCGAGGCTCCGAGAATGATAAAAACCGCAGCATCAGTTCCATGCCTCAGGGTTAACTCTGGCTTAGTCAAGCCTGGTGATGTTGGAAGGTACCTTGTTTAATCTTCATTTTTGTATTTCCATCAACGTTGCCTTGTTCATGGTATATATTGCATTGTTAAGTACCCAATTATAATATCCATTAATGTGTTACTTGGTGCAGAATTGTGTCAAGAAAGCCTAAGGATGTGTGGGCGGTACGTCTTACGATTGGCACTTACCTCATAGATGGGAAGTACTTCAAGCCCTTAGAGCTTGATCCTTGACCAATAATTCGGCTTCGACACGATAGAATCGTTCTCATTCTCAGTGATGATCACCCAGTTCCGCAGAAAGAATGAGGTCCAAGAGTTTTTGAAAGACCACCTTTTCTATTAATTAATACCTGACAGTACATAATCTCTTTATAATTCCCTGTTCTCATAATGTTATATTTTGAGTAGCAGCAAGGCTACTGTGGCTTTTAATTCTGATATTCTGAGTTCACTTGCTCCTAGAAGCAATCATAAGGGAAATTCGAAGCCGAATAGTAATGAATATGTGCCTGTTCATTCGGTTTGTCCCTTCTACCTCCAAATGCCCCTCGATCACCATCATCTTCTTTCTTATAGTGTTAGAAAGCCTGATCAAACTCTCATTGATATGGCTCTGCAGCTTGGCTGGGAGTTGATCCTGTATTAAGCTTCACACATCTATTTTTTGGATGGTCGGACTGAAAATTATTCCGAGTCTAATATATTTTTCAGAATTATCTGGTAATGTGGTGGTCTTTTTCCAATCTGGAAGAGGCTATGAGCACTTGTTAGGATATTCACTTCAAATCATATCATTTTGATATATTGGTTACTGAGCCAAAGAATAGCTTAGATAGAGCTCTATTTTTTGTTTTTGGTAGGCTTGCTTTGTAGTTTAATGTCTATTCTCTACTGGTCTTTGTTTTTTTTCCGATGAGACTACACGTCTTTGATATATATATATATATAGGATCTTTCTCAGGTAAGGATGTCCTTACCTAAGGTTTAGGTACAGATTTGGTGTTTTCACCCACTTTCCGGTCACATTTTCACATCTTAACCGTTCAGTTTTTAGAGCCTAATGTATAGATCCCCCTGCAAAATTTCAGCTAATTTGGTGATCGTTAAGGCATCCAAAACTGCAATTTACACGAACGGACAGAATCTGTCAAACCGGAACCGTTTGTATTTATAATGGTAAATTGCAGTTTTGGATGCCTTAACGATCACCAAATTGGCTGAAATTTTGCAGAGGTGATCTTAACATTAGGACCTAAAAACTGAACGGTTAAGATGTGAAAATGTGATCGGAAAGTGGGTGAAAACCGGAAATCCGTACCTAAGAAAAACTAAGGACATCCTTAGTGTAGCCGGACTGTGTGTGTGTGTGTGTGTTTATATATATATATATATATATATATATATATATATATATATATTCTTGAAGAAAGAGCTAGTGTGGTTGCCCTTAAGTCTTGATTGGTAAACAAAAAGCATCTAAAGAATGTCCTAAAATGATATCAGGAGTTTAACCGAAAAAATGTTTTTTTAACCAGGCACCAACTAGAGGGGGGAACATTGAGCCTAAATCCCGAACTACAAAAGAGTGAAAGACATCTAGAGAATGTCCTAAAATGATATTAGGAGTTTAACTGAAAAAATGTATTCAACCAGCCACCAACTAGTAAAGAGTGCTGTACTGATTACTTTATTTACTTTGACATAGCGGTGATATAACGGAAAGATAACTCGATATGTAACACAATTACAACGTAGCATAATAACCAATAGCACAACTCTCCTACTATGCTACCGACGGGGGATAAATCCAACGACACTTAGCCCTACCACTAGGAGGTTGCGACCATTTGATGAAGTAAGGAACTCGCTGCCTACCAAGAGAAGACAAGGTACTTTGAGTGCACCCATAGGCAAAAATTCCGACTAGCCCTACATCAGTGATGTAGGGACTTATTGATCACATAAAGCACAACAAAACTAACCAATATAAAGTAAAACAGACCAATAACAAACAAATAAACCAGGCCCAAATGGGTCTAGGCCCAAAGTCAAGGGAAGAGAAAGATTTAGAGGCCCACTAGCCTAGGCATGTCTAGCAACACTGTCCCCATCGCAACAATCATGCCAGAACACCTCTAGTAGACTGCCACCGTCGTTCCACTTCCGTCGTGCCAAACGAGATCATCCAGTCGCTGCTAGGCCAGATCGCCCAATCGATGGGGCTTTGATTTCTTTACAAGTCTTTTATTATACTTACCCCACCATTATTAGTATTGCCTCTGTCTGTTTGGTAATTAACTATAAGTGCATGTTTATTGTTATTTGTGTTAGATGGAGAGTCTGTTAAAGATGCTCTAATGATTTATGCACTATATTTTAATGCTATATACTGTATGTGGCTTGCTCGATGCTTTTAATGAAATTGATTTGTCCTTCAAAATTTGCTAAAAGAAATTGGTTGCCTTAATGTTGGCCTCGGAGTTTTCTTATATTTCGGTCAATGTTGCCTCTAACAAAAATAGGATTCACGATGATTTATTTTTTCTCATTTGTGGAGGTTTATATTCTCATACAACCTTATACATTTAGGAAACTAATATATACATATGAATGCCTAATAGTCAAACTAATTACATAAGGAAACATAATAATTCCATAATCATACAGTTCATGTCAACACTCCCTCTCAAGTTTGTGCATAGATGTAATTCATGCCCAACTTGCCAAGTGAGGTATAACAGCTAACCTAACGCTAATTTGGTGAGAACTCTGCAAGCTAATCTTTTGATTGAACAAACGGAAATCGAATCACCTTCCCGTCTAGATTCTCTTTAATGAAGTGCCAGTCCACTTCGACGTGTTTAGTATGATCATTGTACTGGGTTGTGTGCAATCTCTACAGTTGCCTGATTATCCACTGCTAGGATAATGTCACCAAACATCGGTTTTTAGCCGATGTAAAACACAAACCGACCAATGTCTTTGTGTGTGTTGAGAAAGATCATGAAAAACCAGACATCGGTCTTGAACCGATGTCCCAAATTACAAAAGACATTAGTTTACCATCCTCATCGCTGTAAAAATGTTACAATGATCATTTGTATGTTTTTAATTATTGTCAAACTTTTTTTTGCATTTAATGCTTAATGAATTATAGGTCCAACAGAAAAACTATGCATTTTAGCATCGTTACTCATTTGAAAACCGATGTTTTATACTGTTTTACAGATCGGTTCCCAAGAACTTTTACTTGTTCATGAGCTTGACTCGTATTTGCCACATATTCCACGATTTGAGATTCACTTTGCATACTTTAATATTGCATGAACTGGTATAGTTACTTATATTAACATCAGTTCTTGAGAAAGTACGATGTTCATTATTATATAAAACATTGGAGGTGGAGAAGGAAGAAGAGGGGGGTTGGGTGCTGGTTGGCAGCGGAGGAGGAGGTGAGGAGGTTCGATGCTGGTCAAGTGTAAAGACTTGGAGTCGTGCTGGTTAGGGCTTGGGAATGGGTAGTACGGGTGGAAAAGCATGAGAAATACTTGGGGTTACGTACGGTGCTTAGTTATTATAAGGATGAGGCATTTGGTTACTTAGTTGAGAAGGTTTGCAATAGAACACATGGGTGGAGAGAGAAAACCCTGATTTTGCTGGGAAGGAGGATGGTAGAGTCAGTTTACCAAAAGCAAAGAAAAGAGAGGAAAAAATTAAAGAAACTGCATTTTTCATTCATCCCCAAAACAGGATTCCCACAATAACATATATAGTCTTTACAAAAATGTTATTATTTGAACCAGCTGTCAACTACTCAAGCTAGAACCAAAACGTGTTAAGCTTTTGAGCTAAAGCTATTATAAGATAATGGACCACACAGTGAAAGTAAGGAACGAACAGCAGATGATCCTATCAATTCCTACCCCCTGGAGAAGGGGCCTAACCTCAGGAACCAAAGGTAGGGAAACGTGCCTTGATGGTGTGTGCGTCCTCCCAAGTAGCATCTGCAGCAGGTAGGCCGTGCCATTGAATAAGCCATTGAGTGATGTTTCATTTCTTTTTCTTTACCACAACCATGTCCAATACACTCTCAGGGTGCCACAGCAGCTTACCCTGGTCATCAAATGCAGGAAGCGTTGTTGTAAGCGGAGTGCCCTCACCAACTCGCTTCTTGAGAAGAGAAACATGGAAGACCGGATGCATACAGCAAGAAGCAGAGAGGGATAACCGGTAAGGCACTTTACCGATTCTTGCTTGGATTGCAAAAAGGCCGTAGTATCTGGGCTTGAGTTTATGGGAAGGATGCTTGAGCAATGAACGTTGTCTATACGGATTCAGCTTTAAGAACGCCCAGTCGCCAACGTTGAATTCTCTTTCAGTATGGTTGCGGTCTGAATGCTGTTTCATACTGGGCTTGATGCGTATGCAATTTGAGTAATTGCAGAAGAGCATCGCGGTTCGTGAGAGCACAATCCATTACATTTACTGAGGTAGACCATGGAAGATAGACCGAAACGGTAGGAGGAGGGGTTCCGTAGACCGCTTGGTATGGTGTCATCTTGATGGTGGAGTGATATGTGAAGTTGTACCACCACTCAGCCCAATGAATCAAGGAGCTCCAAGATGCAGGTTTATCGGTGGCGAAGCAGCTTAAGTAATGTTCAAGAGAACGGTTCACTACTTCGGTCTAACCATCCGATTGTGGATGATAGGCAGAGATTCGACATAAGGTGGTGCCCTGCAATTTGATGAATTCCTCCCAAAAATGGCTAATAAAAATCTGGTCACGATCACTAACAATTGATTTAGGCATGCCATGAAGCCTAAATACTTCTTTCACAAAGATTTCAGCAATTGAGTGGCGGTGTAAGGATGAGACACTGGAATAAAGTGACCGTATTTGGATAAACGATCGACTACAACAAGTATCGCATTAGAGCCTTGTGAAAGTGGCAACCCATCTACGAAATCCATCCAGATATCTAGCCAATTATTAATTGGGATGGGTAGTGGCTGCAACAAGCCGGGAGGATTTATGGTCTCATACTTCTGCCTTTGACATTGATCACACTCTGCAATAAACAATTTGATAGCTTTGCGCATACCGGGCCACACAAAATTGCGAGAAAGGCGATGATATGTGCGTAAATAACCTGAGTGTCCTGCTTGGAGGGAAGAGTGGAATTCATACAATAGCCTAGTGCGCCAATCAGAGGATGAAGGAACAAAGAACTTGCCTTCATACAACAGATGGTTGTTGTGCAACGTAAATCCCTTTTTGGTAGAAGTGTTTTGTTGAAGTTGAGAGATGATTGTTTGTGCTTCTGGGTCACGAAGACAAGCGTGAGCTATGTCCGTCAACCCATCAAAAACCAGTGCGGATATGGCCTGAATTGCACACATTTCATGGTGCTTGGATAGCAGATCGGGTACCGTATTCAACTTTCCAGGTCTGTACTCGATTGTGTATTGATAACCCATGGGCTTGGCCAGCCATTTATGTTAAGAAGGAGTTGAGATTAGCTGATCCAAGAGGTGCTTGAGTGTTTGGTGAAAGGTGATGATGTTGAACTGGTGACCCAAGAGGTAGGGGCGCCACTTATCTATTGCGTGCATGACTGCAAGCATCCCTTTATCATAGACAGATAACAATTGGTTGCGAGGAGATAGGGACTTATTGATGAAAGCAATCGGGTGTTTCCGTTGTGAGAGGACGTCGCCGATACCCAATCTTCAAGCATCTGTTTCCACTGTGAAGGGGATTGAAAAATCTTGCAAGGCCAAGACTGGAGCTGTCATTAAAGCACTTTCGAGCTATTCAAAGGCAGTTTCAGAAGCCGTTGTCCATTTGAAATTGTTAGCTCAGAGCATCTCTGTAAGTGGTTTTGCAGTGATACCGTAATTCTGAATGAAACGGCGATAGTAGCCTGTGATTTCGAGGAACCCTCTCATCCCTTTAAGGGGTTATTGGTTTGAGCCAGGCTTGGATGGCTTGTACTTTAGTTGGGTCGACCGCAACTCCCTGAGATGAAATCACATGGCCCAAGTAATCTACTTGGGCTGTAGCAAATCTGCATTTGGCTAGTTTGAGCCGTAAGTGATGTGTTCTAAGCAAAGTAAAGACTTCTTCAAGGTGTACCACATGAGACTGCAAGTCGTTGCTATAAACCAAGATGTCGTCGATAAAAACCAACACACTCTTGCGTAGAAATGGCTTGAAGACTTGATTCATTAATGCTTGGAATGTGGAGGGTGCATTTGTAAGCCCAAACAGCATCACCACAAATTCGAAATGACCTTCATGTGTTCGAAATGTTGTTTTGGAGATGTTTTGTTCAGCCATTCTCACTTGGTGGTAGCCGGACCTTAGATCAAGTTTAGTAAAGAATTTTGCACCATGTAACTCGTCTAATAACTCATCGACAACCGGAATGGGAAAACGATCCTTGACCGTTGCTGCATTTGGAGAGCGGTAATCCACACAAAATCTCCATGTGCCTTCCTTCTTTTTGACCAATAGAACCGGGGATGAAAAAGGACTAGAGCTAGGGCGGATCAACCCACTAGACAACATTTCGGTTACTTGCTTCTCAAGTTCGGCCTTTTGTGAATGGGGGTAATGGTAGGGTCGAACATTGATCGGAGTTGAATTAGGAAGTAGGTTGATGCAATGGTCAATGGTTCGAACTGGTGGTAAGGTCATTGGTTGGGAGAATAGGTCAGGGAATGAGTCCAGTAGTGATTGAATGGGAGGTGGAATAGGTTCTAATTGTGGTGGGTCTGTTGGTTTCAGAGTTTGGGCCATGGAGTCCCATTTTGTAGATGGAATAAGGGCAAAGATGTCATGGGTTTGGGTTGATTGGTGATGCTTGGTGATGCCCCTTAGCACATAAAAATGCCCATTAGTGAAGAAGCCCATGATTTTTTCTTAAAAGTGCCATGCCATAAAGCCCAACGTGTTAAGCCGTTGAGCGCCCAACACTAGGTAACACCCTGGAACTGGTAAGAGAAGAAACGAGCCGGTGAATTAATAGTATTGCATTGAAACCGTGACATTATGAACAATGCCCGAAGGTTGTAACCGTTCGCCGGAAGCCGAGTAGAAGTGGATCCTGACCGCGCTCGATATCTTTAATTGGAGTTGGTGAGCAATAGCAGGATGAAGAAAGTTGCTAGCTGACCCACAATCTATAAACACGTTGATTGCAGTACCTTGAATTGATCATGTAAGTCGTATCATCTCCCCAATTTCAGTATGGGTGATTGCATGTAGTGGGTAAGTGACTTATGTTTCAGGGATCGGATCATCTAGGGTGGGTGTGCAATCCTGAAATTATGGTGTATCAGAGGGGTCGTCAGTGGGGTTAGGTGCCTCCAGTATGGCTAGGAAGGGCTGTTTGCAGGAATGGGTAGGGGTGTACTGTTCGTCACAGTTGAAGCAAAGTCCTTTGGCCTTTCTTTCGCGTTGTTCCGAGGTTAACAAGATATTGCGAGTACGATTTGGTATTGGTTTGGTAGGGTGTGTGGTGGTTGGTGTGAAAGTGTTGGTGAAAGTAGGTGAGGACAGGGTATTGTGGGCACGGGAAGGCAGGAAGTTGTTGGTTGAGTATGGTGCGGAACTGTAGCGAGAGGACTGGGACCAATTATTTGGCCGGAAAACTCGCGATGGATGGAGGTCGGAGACCACGTTGTGGTCAGACATCTTAGCTTCATAGCACCTTGCCAAGCGCTGTGCCTCTGTGACTGTGAGTGGATTGAAGGCCATTACATCGTGGCGGATTGCCGGTTTGAGAAGGCCTAAAAACATGGGAAGGAGTTGATTATCATTCCAATCCGGTGCTCTGCAAGATAGCTTAGTGAAGGCAGTGATGAATAGCTCCACCGTGGAGGTCTGTTGTAGGTGGGAACGAGCTATCTTGAAGTCATGAGTCGCACCAGTACCAAAATGGGCTAAGAAAGCTGGCACAAATTGCTCCCAAGTGATGAATGGATGTCTTTGTTCAAATGAATTCATCCAAAAACAAGCATCTGGCCCGAAGTGTGAAGCCGCAATAGCTACCTTTTCTGATAGAGGTATTCATTGGGTTCTCAAATATCTTTCTGCCATATTAATCCAACCCACAACATCGTCACCCGTAAACCGAGGTAAGTCGATATTTGGGGGTCTGAAAAATTGGGGATCATAATGATAAGTGTTGTGAGTTTGGGTTCGGGGAGCTGTGTATGTAGTAGATAATGGAATGTGAAGATCTAGAAGGGATGGGGTGATGGTAGTGTTTGGTGGCAAAGTGAGGTGTGGGAATGATGTAATGGTTGAGTAGTGTTGGGGGGGGGGGGGGTTTAGATGGAAATGTTGGTGGGGTATGAGGGGAAGATCCTGGATTTGCAGAAACTGGGGAAATAAGGGATGAAAATTGATTAGAAGAGTTCAAGGTGTGCCATTCCATGGCCGGAGTTGAAATGGAACCAAGCGTAATAGGAGCGATGTTGGCCGGTGTACGAGGTGGTGGAGATATGGCAAATGATGGAGCTGAAATTGGAGTTAATGTGGTGGAAGAATGGATAGGTTGTGGTTGTCTTGTGAGAGCCTACACCATCATGCTTTGCAAAGCTGCCATTTGGGCGGTGATGTGGTTTTGAAAAGAGGTATGGTTATGGTTCATTGAGTCAAGAGATAGGTGAAACTCGTCTTGTAGAAGAGCTAATGAGTTGTGAAATTCTGCTTTTTGTAGAGGTTCAGATTCATCAGTGGGTTGATGAGATGCAGAGACTAGGTTGGTCAATGGTGGAGGTGGAGGGGGAGGTGGTGGTACAAAGGCGGAGGGCACAGGGGAGGAGGAGGGTACAGAGGCTTGCACGGTTCGAACCATCCTTTGACACCAGTTGGTAGAGTCAGTTTACCAAAAGCAAAGAAAAGAGAGAAAAAAAATTAAAGAAACTGTTGTAGTATAAATGTATTATACTATATATGCCTATATCATGTAACAAATACTTAAGTGTATAGATAGGTACTTGAGTGTATAAACATAGGTACTTGAGTGTATGAAGACTTGTGTGACATGCTTTACCAATGGGCAACAAGCATGGTAGATTTCATCATTGAGATTGTTATCATTTTGGTTTTCTCTTTGAGCATTCATACTACAATGTATTCCTATAAATACCCTCTTGTATGAGATGAATAAACACACTTGAATCTCCATTCTCTCTGAAATAAAACTCTCTCTCTCTCTCTTTGTTAATTTAGCTTGTTCTTAAACACGTTATTAGCACGAAGTTGCTCTAGAATTAGAATCGAAAATTGACAAGAGTAGAGTTCATCATCAATTGAAGTCATTTTTCCAAACCTACAAAAAACCCCCAAACCCTAGCTCATATCAAAGCCCTTGATTCCAAAAGCCCGGAATTGGCCTCAGAACCGCCAGAACAGGCCGGAAAAGGCCTGAACCGGCTGCCGGAAGTTTTGAGCACCAACCGGACCGCTGTCGAGTCTTGTTGAGTACCTGCCGAGAGCTACCGAGAACTGTTGACAGCACCTGCCGACATCTACGGAGCAGCTGTCGAGACTTCCCGAGACGCTGCGCAGCAGCTGCCGAGACAACTTCCGAGCAGCTGCCGACAGATCTGCAGGGCAAGTTTCCGACGACTTTTCCGGCAACTTTTCCGACATTTGTCCGGTGACTTTCGGACGATTTTCCGATTTTTTTCCAGCGATCCTTCCGATCACATTCGATAACTTTTTCCGGCCAAATTTTCAGGCAACACTATTTTAAGGTATTCTTTACTAAAAGTTCCCGTTTTTGAGGTTTTATTCATTTTTTCTCCTTTTTCCTTTTTCTCGGGAACTTACAATCAAAAGCGGAATTATAGAAATTCACGCCAAATGAACTAAGAGTGTTCATAATGATTCAGACAAAGAGCGCCCGCAAGCATCAAATTATGATCATATTAAACAACATTGTTTCGGTCTAATCTAAATATTCTTGGAAATTGATTTCTTGGTAGCATAGCTCGGAAATCTTATTATTTTTCGGGGAAGTTTAAACTCCGAAACTAATATTTTCTTTCTTATCTTCAAGGATGTCAAATGAACCTAGATTCTATTTTCAAATCCTTGACTCAACAGGTTCGGATTACCATAGCTGGAAAACCGATGTTGAGAACCATCTCACATCGAAAGGGATATTGCCAATCATCCATGCACTAGATGCGAGCCTTGTGTTCCCACGAACACCCAAAAGGCATGCACAAGCAATCATCTTGCTGCGACGCCATATGGACAAAGCACTCAGATTATAGTACATGTCCATCAAAGATGCAAAAGATTTTTGGGGGGCGCTACAAGAGTGCTTTAACAATATCTAAGATTCCCTCCTCCCTGACTTGAAGGTTCAGTGGAACGATGTACGCTTCTCCGACTTCAAGTCTATTGCTGAGTACAATTCAGAAGCTCTTCTCCTCAAAGCCATGTTGAGTTTCTGTCAAAAACCCCTCACAGAAGAAGAGCTAATTGAGAAAACTCTCTCCACCTTCCCCGTTGCAGCAATTTTGCTATCAAAACAATATCGTACTGAAGTAAATGCTGGACGAATTACGAGGTTTAATGAGCTCATTAATGTTTAGTCGGTAGCTGAAAAGCACGACAACATCCTCGTAAAGAATTATAATTCAAGACCCATTGGAACCAAAAGCATTCATGAGACAAATTATAATGCACCCAATAGAGGACGCAAGGAGTGGTACCCTAACAATAGGGGACATATTTACCCTAATAATAGGGGACATGAAGGACGATCGGGTCTATATAACCGCCCCAATAATGAAGGAAACCGCAACTTTAGAGCGGGCACATGTGATGGCAACTCCACACGTGGAAGAGGGAGATATGGCAACATCGGCAGTGGAAATAGCACCATGAGCCGTGGAGGTCGCACCATGTGCCGTGGTAGTAGCAGCAACCCTCCTAGAGAATATCCACATCGTGCACAACCTGCACAACCTGCACCTCAAATGAAGGGACGTAACCACAATGACATGTGTCATCTATGTGGATCAATCGAGCATTGGTTTAACATTGGTTTAAGCAATGTCATGAAAGTACCCAACTAGCTGCACGCTACAAGGAGTACAGGGAAGTAAGAGAGCAAGAAGCCAACCTTGCTAAAGATGAAGATAATCTCACCATTGAGGACTTCAAAGCTGTAAATGAAGAGCATGAGGATGCCACAGACTTTGATTAGAATAGTCCTTTTTCTATTTTCCAAGAACGACAAATGTGCCTTAGTCAATAAATAACAATTGTATTAACTCCTTCTCATGTGGCGTACCCAATGAAGTATGATGTCTAGGAAAGTAATTGAGATCGGGGTATTTAAGCGAGCCTCGCTCCACCAACATCTCTCTACTTTCCTGGTCATATTTTATTGGAATTACCAAATGGGTTGAGTGACAACAATTTGTCTAAAGTTTGATTTTATTTTAGAATAGACTTTTGAATTTGACGTAATCATTGGCTATTTTCCCTATTAATAAAGTATCGCATTCAATGTCATGGACATGTGTTAATATTCTGAACTTTATTCTTTTTTGGTATCTTTTCCGGAGAATTGGAATGTCTTCTTGATAGTGGCACCACACATACTATATTGTGACATAGGCAATTATTTTTATGGATGACATCTAGTCGATCTTCAGTAACTACGATGGCAGGACCATCACAATTGATTCATGGTGGAGGAAGAGCTCAATTTTTGTTACCAAATGGCACAAATATTAATGTCGCCGAAGCTCTATATACTCCAAAGGCTGGAAGAACCCTATTAAGCTTTAAAGATATAAGGGCCAATGATTTTCATGTGGAAACACATTGTGAGAATGGACAAGAGTTCCTTTGCATCACTTCTAATAACTACGGAAATACACGAGTATTAGAGAAACTTATGTGTCGCTCTAGTGGATTGTATGCAACCACTATTAGAGTCATTGAATCCAACCATGTCATGAATGAAAATTTATGGGATTCTGACACATACAGGCTTTGGTACGACCGTTTGGGACATCCAGGTCGTGATATGATGCTCCGTATATTAAAAACTTCACACGGACATCCATTCTTCAAAACGAAAAGAAGTACGAACCAAACATTGGTCCAAAGAGTTACTTCTAAAGCATATCATTCGTTTTGCAAAGCTTGCTTTTTAGGAAAGGTTGGATCGAGACCATCCTATGCAAAGGACATTAAAGAAAATATACCATTCTTACATAGAATACAAGGTAATATTTGTGGACCTATCCTACCAACTTGCAGACCATTTAGATATTTTATGGTGTTGGTTGATGCATCGACACGTTGGTCACATGTCATGCTCTTATCCACAAGAAATGCTGCATTTGCTAAACTCCTAGCACAAATCATTATGTTAAGGGCTCACCACACTGATCATCCTATTAAGTCAATTCGTCTTGACAATGTTAGAGAGTTTACATCAAAAACTTTTGATGATTATTGCATGTCCATTGGGATTGATGTTGAACACCCTGTCCCTCATGTATACACCCAAAATGGTCTCCCAGAAGCTGCCATTAAAAGACTTCAAATGGTTGCTAGGGCATTGGTTATGCGTACCAATCTCCCTATTTCTGCTTGGGGCTATGCAATATTGCACGCAGCTGTGCTTATTCGTCTGAGACCCACTGTCACCCAACCATTTTCTGCGTCCCAGATGGTGACTGGGTATGAGCCTGATGTCTCACACTTACGCATATTTTGGTGTGCAGTCTATGTGCCAATTGCGCCACAACAACGCACCAAAATGGGCCCTCAAAGACGCTTAGGCCTTTATGTTGGATATGATTCTCCAACCATTATCCGCTACATAGAACCCTTGACAGGTGATCTATTTACCGCTAGATTTGCGGATTGTCACTTTGATGAGACAGTCTTCCCGTCAGTAGGGGGAGACATGAACACTAATGTTCAACAGAAAAGACAGGAATTGTCGTGGTCTGTCTCCACTTTGTGTCATCTTGATCCCCGAACCACACAATCTGAAATAGAAGTGCGGAGGATTCTCGATCTTCAGAACATACTGATGCGTTTTCTAATATCGCTAAAGTGACAAGATCACACATACCTACTGCAAACGTACCTACAAGGATTGATGAACCTAAAACTAAAGGACATGACGTCCCCTATATGGGTGATGTAGTGGCTAGGCCCACGGCTCTTGCCAGGAAGCGCGGGAGGCCCATAGGTTTGATAGATTCTCGCCCAAGAAAGAAAGCGAGTTTGACACAAAATAATCCATTAATCATTGATACAAATAATCAATCTCATGAAAAAATTCCGGATTATGGTTATGTCCAAGAGACATCATTGGAGGACGCTCCAATGACAGAACCAATTCCAGAGAATAGAAAGATCTCCATGAATTACACTAGTATATATGTAATGATGGTTATGGACATAAATTCTATTTCTATTGATGATGCATTTGCATATCATATTGCAAAAAGAATTATAGAATACGATGATATCGAACCTCGCTCCGTTGAAGAATGTCAACGAAGAGCAGATTGGTCCAAATGGAAATATGCGATCCAAAATGAATTGGATTCACTAACAAAGAGACAGATATTTAGGTTTATAACACTGACACCACCAAATATAAAACTTGTTGGTCATAAATGGGTCTTTGTTAGAAAGCGTAATGAGAAAAATGAGGTTGTTAGATACAAAGTCTGCCTTGTGGCACAAGGTTTCTCACAACACCCTGGAATCGACTACGGGAGACATATTCTCTCGTAATGGACGTTATAACGTTCCGCTACCTTGTCAGTTTGGTTGTTTCCGAAAAACTTGACATGCAGCTCATGGATGTGGTTACAACATATCTCTATGGGGATCTAGATTCAGAGATATATATGAAGGTTCCAGATGGACTTCAATTACCCAAATCAAGTGGCTCTAAACCACGGAGCGTGTTTTCAATAAGATTAAGACACTCACTATATGGATTGAAACAATCCGGACGGATGTGGTATAACCGTCTAAGTGACTACTTGATTGGGAAGGGATATGTTAACAATGAAATATGCCCTTACGTGTTCATTAAAAGGACAAGACCCGGATTTGCAATTATTGCAGTTTATGTCGATGAGATGAATCTAATTGGAACTCTAGATGAGTTAAAAGAAACTGCTAAATATTTGAAATCTGAATTTGAGATGAAAGATCTCGGAAAAACACGGTTTTATCTCGGAATGGAACTCAAACACCGTAATGATGGGATTATGATCCATCAGTTAGCATATACTCAAAAGCTACTAAGGCGCTTTAATTACGATAAAGCAAAGCCTGTGAGTACTCCCATGATCAACCGTAGTCTTGAGCTCAGAAAAGATCCGTTTCGTCCAAGGGATGAGGACGAAGATTTATTAGAGGCTGAAATATCATATCTAAGTGCGATACGCGCGTTATGGTATTTAGCTCAATGCACAAGACCAGATATCTCATTCGTAGTAAACTTGTTAGCTCGACATAGTTCTGCGCCAACACGCCGCCATTGGATTGGTATAAAGACAATCTTTCGATACTTAAAAGATATGATTGATATGGGCTTGTTTTATCCCTACAGAGAGAAAAGAAATGTAAACGCCGGTAACACTATCCATAGTAACTGACGTTCTCCTCCTCCCCTCCATCAAAATGATAATGATGTTTTGACGGGCTTTGCTGATGCAGGGTATCTCTCTGACCCTCGCAAAGGTCGCTCCCAAATAGGTTATGTCTTTACCATGGGAAGCACCGCAATATCTTGGAGATCTACAAAACAGACCTTTATTGCTACTTCCTCAAATCATGCAGAGATTATTGCCCTACATGAAGCCGTGCGTGAGTACATATGGCTAAGGTCTGTAAATAGACACATTCGAGGAACTTGTGGTTTGAAATTTACCACAAATGAACCTACATGCATTTACGAGGATAATATAGCTTGTATTGAGCAAATGAAATTAGGTTTCATCAAGGGTGACAATACCAAGCATATATCGCCGAAATTCTTCTACAGTCAGCAACAACAAACACTTCTGAATATTGAAGTAAATCAAATCCGATCAGAAGATAATGTAGCTGACTTATTTACTAAGTCATTACCAAAATCCCCTTTCGAGAAACATGTAAAGAGCATCGGATTGAAAAGGATATCTGAATTCCCACGATCTTCAAGGGGAATCTAAATCAGGAGGAGTATCCAGGAATATACTCCACACTCAACGCGCATTATGCTCTTTTTCTCCTTCGACCAAAGTTGTTTTTTCCCACAGGGTATTATTACTTGGCAAGGTTTTTAACGAGGCAACTTCGAAGCGCACCACCAACACAATACTATTGACATGAATATCCACGGGGGAGTGTTGTAGTATAAATATATTATACTATATATGTCTATATCATGTAACAAATACTTAAGTGTATAGATAGGTACTTGAGTGTATAAACATAGGTACTTGAGTGTATGAAGACTTGTGTGACATGTTTTACCAAAGGGCAATAAGCATGGTAGATTTCATCATTGAGATTGTTATCATTTTGGTTTTCTCTTTGAGCATTCACACTACAATGTATTCCTATAAATACCCTCTTGTATGAGATGAATAAACACACTTGAATCTCCATTCTCTCTGAAACAAAACTCTCTCTCTCTGTGTTAATTTAGCTTGTTCTTAAACATAAACTGCATTTTTCATTCATCCCCAAAACAGGGTTCCCACGATAACATATATAGTCTTTACAAAAATGTTATTATCTGAACCAGCTGTCAACTACTCATGCTAGAACCAACACAGTGAAAGGAACGAACATTAGATGATCCTATCAAAGGAACCCAATCTATTCCTACGTATGCCATGAACTGCTTTGAGTTACCTTCTCACCTGTGTCACTCTATGCATCAGTTGATGGCTTAGTTTTGGTGGGGTAGTTCGGAGGACAATAGAAAAGTGTCATTGGCTCTCTTGGGAGAAGCTTTGCATCCCAAAGCAGGAGGGTGGATTCGGGTTTTGGAATATGCATGATTTTTTTTTAGCTTATCGTTATTAGCTAAGCAAGGGTGGAGACTCATCCATGGACCTAATTCTTTGATTGCACGTATCTTGAAGGCCAAGTATCACCCCCAAAACCCTTTTTTCTTGAGGCTAGGTTACAAGTGGATAAACAGGTGTTGGATAGAGGGTTACGACTTCAGGTGGGGAACGACAGTAGCATATCGGTGTGAGACAAGTGTGGCTCCCCGTGCGTCACACTTTTCCTCATTTCTCTGCCTCTATGGAGGGGACTGAAAATTGGAGAATGGATGATTTAATAGATCATGAGGAAAGGGATTGGCAGGAGTTTCTTTTGGCAGAATTGTTTATGAAGGAAGAGGTGGATGTGATTGCCAGTATTCCTCCTAGTTTGAGGGCTGCGAGGATAGATGGATTTGGAATTTTGATAAACATGAGAGTTTTTTTTTTTTTTAGAGGAGTTTAGAACCTAACCTAACTGGGAGGTTCATGCCTCAGGCCCACAATAAATATGGGATTTATAATGTAAAGAGTGGCTATCATGTTTTAAGAAGCTTGAGAACTTTTACTGATCAGGCCTACTTCTAGTACAGAAGCTGAAGGAGCTTTGGGAAAATATTGGAACCGCGTGTGGAACGCTCACGTTGTAAAGTTGTTGAACTTTTTTGGGCTAATTGTTCTTTACATTTGTTAGCTGTGAATCATCCTGCTCCTACACTTGATGAATGGGTACTAGACATAATGGACGAGCTGCCTGGTAAGCAACTTAACGTTTTCTTCATAGCCCTCTGAATGGTTTGAGCGCAACAAAGTACTATGACAAAATTCATCCTTCAGCAACAGTTACCGACTGTTATTACATTTGAGCGTCACCTATTCATACTCCCCTTGTCTTTGGGATCACAAAGGTAAGCAAAGAATGCGTGTTAAACATTATTGTGGACCGATTAGCTAGTTTTCGATTTTGCTCCTCTGTTATAGGCCTTTCTATTGAAGCACCAGAGCTCTAAAAAGATCCGTCTTCTCGAAACTACCGAGCTTGGAACTACCCGGTTCTGCGATCAAACTTTTTGACCCAGTTGCAAGTTGACTGAGAATAATATAATGGACATTCCCTAATAACCTAGGAATGGAAATTTCATCCAAGAGAGAGGAATATAATAATTCATTCCTACAAAATGCAGAGTCGAAACCCTGAAAACTAAGACTCCAAATTCGAGTTCCTAAACTCCCAACTCAAGCTCTGAGCCGCCTGGTAACTCCTGGCCAAGCCAAATACCAATACAAGACTTAAGTCTTTCTTTGTTGCTCTCATATAGGCTTACGAGGGAAGGACGCAAACAATTGAGAACTGATTACATTATAAACCAAAAACTGTTTTGGTCAAATGTTCTCAGATTAGTACAAAAATGCAATCGGCTCTAAGGACATGAGTTTAATACAGATTGTCTATTTGGATCCAAGTGCAAATGACAATTTTGGCCGGGATTTGTTCTTACCCAACAGCTTCATTTGGTTAGACCGTTGTTCCTCCTCCTCTTGTTTCTTCCTTCGCATTGCCTCTTCCTTTTGTCTCTGGAGCTCTTCTAGCTCTCTATACCGCTCCTCCTCCCTCCTCTGCTGCTCCAAAGCTTCCCTTCTTTGAGCTTCTTCTACCCTTCTCCGAGTCTCTTCAAGCATCCCTTCTAGCTCTTCTCTCTCTTTCTGGGCTTGTTCCTGTAAACCAAGAAACTATGTAACGTTCCTGTGAAAGTCATCAATAGTATAACACCACAAACATAAGACACTCCATGCCTTCTTTCATTATGTCTCGATCCATCTTCCAGTAGGCGTGCTTCCGTTCATGACAACCCCACAGCCCTTATGGAATTATAGATATCACCAGTTCTCATTTTTCATGATCTTAAACTTAAAGACATACTACAGTACACGCTCTTTTCTAGTTTTTCCCTTGCTTTGAACATCATTGGAACTTGAAACAAATCATCCTTTCAAAAACTAAAAAGGCAATGATGAATTTAACCGTCACAAGAGAGAGTACATCATGATCAGACATTAATGTGCCTCCATACCAAGATAAAAAGGGATGACACGTGTTTAGCTGTCATTTACCTCCTTCTGTCTAGCCTCAATAATAGCTGCTTCCTTTTCCTTCTCAAGTTGAGCTGCAACTTCATTTAGAAGCTTCTTTCGTCCCTCCTCCATCCGCGTCTGTATTTCTACTTTAATCTCCTCAGAATTCAAGCTCTCCTCAACTTTCCGCTGAATTGCTTCTTCCACTCTTTTTGAGGTCTCTTCTTCTATGAGCTTCAATTCTGCTTCATGTTGTCGCCTGTGTAAAGGAAAATATGTTAAGCAATAAAGTGGCCTATCAAGAAGAGAACTGCTGCTTTCTTTTTTTCCGAATGTTTTGAATCCAGACTGCAATGGAAATTGAACACCAATCACCATACACTACTTTTTTCCTCCCCCCTCTCTCTCATGATTTTCCGAGAACAATATATGCCAAACTAACCTTCATGAGGACAATGGCACTACGTTATGCTTAAGCTATTAAGGCATACCTCTAATGTATTCTGATCCAAACAAATGAGTTCAAAACTGGTGAATAGTAGATAAAGGATGCACCCATTTTGATCATCAAATATAACAAGCTGAACTATAGCAGTATCATCCTTCAGAAAAGCCTGTAGAGGAGAATGTCAAGTAACCTGTGGCATTTTTAATACTAATCATTGAAATACTTCAAATTTGAACTGAATTTATTAGACATCAAAAGACTATTGCTTTGTATATAATGCAAAAGTTTAGTGCTTCTCGAGTATCATATCCACCAAAGCAATGATGAGACGGTTGGGCACATATGTACAAGATAGAATCAGAAGTTCAACCACTTTCTTTTCTTTATTTTTTGTTTCCTTTTTTGGTATAGCAGAAACCTCAACAGTAATGAAGAACAATGATTGGAACATGGAAGCGAACTCAAGCCCAAAGGTACGGAATTGGCAGTCTAGTAAGCCATGCAGTCAAAACAGAGGTTAACCTGGATCAACTGAACTTGCAACCAAAACTTTAATCAACCTAGCTGTTGCATGTGTAAGTTTCTAAGGTTATGCCACAAGAGGTACTTCTCTGTAGGAGGTACTTCCCTTAAAGATCTCCACATCATTTGGGTCTACCAAATTGTAATTGTTCAGCAAGTTAACTGATTAGTGTGCTTCCCCAATACTACAGAAATGAAACTGTGCACAAACATCAGGAGTGTCCTACTGAAGCACAAGTCTAAACACGCAATATCCGCTATAACCAAAGATTGGCGATACAGAGAAAATATCAGTCTTCCAACATATCAACTCCCATTAGACAAGAGGACAGACCATCAGATATGTCTAGTTTAATTCCATCATTTCTTAATAATTCACCCAATTCCCCACACATCTTATTAATCAATTTTACATCCCTATCATACAAAACAGCCTCAGCCCAGTTGTAACACCAATCTCCTTATAATTTATGAAGGAGAGTAACATTCTGCTCAACCCACCCCAGATACTCCTAAAAAGAAGCTCGACAACAATGTTCACTCAGATTATTTTTTCCCCAATTTTAATAGGAAATAACATTACATTCAGAAAGAGAGAATGGAGAAAATTGAGGATGATACATCCAAAAAGCGGCAAAAGTCTACTGTAGAAGACAACAAAGAATTCCAAACTTCTGAAGAAACTGAAGCTCATAAAAAGGAACCATCCCTAATTCAGGAAGCCAAAGCCATAAAAAAAGCCCAAAATTCCCGAAACGATCCAGTTCCTCCCCCTCACCTCCTAAAAACTCTTCTGCTTATTAGCATAATGGACCCATATAATGTCCATCACAGCATATCTTCCTAGCCACCACTACTCTCATATCTATGAAAATTTGTGCCTTTCACACAGCCCCACAAGTGATAGGAATCTGCAAACTCTTTTATTTTTATTGTTTTTTCTGTGGAAAAGAAACAAGTTATGTCTAAATATAAAGAGAGAATACACAATAGTGAACAAGAAATCCATTTAAACAAATAAACAGCAGTGAAACTATAGGAAACAAGGCTAAGAACACAAGTCAATCGCCTAGAACAAGAAAAAACTTAGTGTGCGGCCAACTTCCAGTCCCTAACAATTGGAGTGTCCTAACTCAACACAGCCTCTCAACAATCTTGTCAAAAGGGATAATAAAAAAACGGGTCAATACATACTTATCTATGGCTTTAGATTTATAAAAAATAACCTAACACTTGTTAGATTGAGAATGAATTATGCATTTGGAATCAGCTGCATATATTCAAATCATTGACTTCTGAAATCAAACGTACAATTATAGTCGGTGAACTCCGTAACAAATTTATGACTTCCAAATCCTGTGGGAGATGGAAAAACCTTTTTAAATAAGAACCGATTCTGTCAAAGGGTATAGGATTAAAATACTTGTCTACTTTCACTGATACACCTTTTGCTGTCCAACTATGGGGTTACCGAGTCCTATGACTCCTATCATGCACATGTCCTTTCATAACGTAAAATGGTCAAAGATTTGACTGCTACTACTCACACAAAAGATTTCCCTAAACCCTAATCTAAAACTTTGCACCCATCAGTAACAAAATTATGCAGAAAATAAAAAGAAGTAAAACTACATTTCAGGTAAATTACAAATTATACAAACAATCTCCAGACTCAAGTCCATTACTGTATATGCCGGTCTGCATCACAATGCCTACCAGTTATTAAAGCACCGTTAACGACATATTTTGATAACCGCATTAGACAAAAGTCATTGCTTTAGTTTAAGAACTGCATTCAAATTTTTAATAGGAAAGAAAATCTTTTGTGTTATAAGAAACAAAATTTCATTAAGAAAAAGTAAAAAGCAAAGACAAAAATTGATTATCCAATCAACAAATAAGAAAACATTCATGAAATAAGTCAGTTGATGAAAAAATTAACAGAAAGGACTAACAAACAGGCTCCAGTGCTCATTTTTCATTAAATTGGATTGCAAGCCCTGCATCCCTGAATACGTAGAAATTTGGTTCAAGTGTTGCAGGTTTAGATTTTTGGTTTCCACTCCATGTTAGTAAAGCTAACATTCTTAGACATTAAAACATGTTATGTGCAAATCAAACTGTCAAACAGTAGCAGTCCTAAATTTCATTCTTAAAAAGTGTTGACATCTAAAACACGAATTTGAAGATGGACATCTACGACAAAGTTGGGCCTCTAGGGTAGACAAAATTCAACTACGTATTCAAGCCTCTTCTCCTAGACTTGTGATACCATATATCATTTCAATCAGCCAAATAGGAAGCAATTAAAAAATCCAAACCTATTACTACACTTCCAAGTGAACCATTCAGTAGAAATCAATATGCATAACTTAGAATAGAACATTTAACAATGTGAAATTACAACTCCACATAACTTTAGGAATTATTAAACTCTAGTCTACTCTAAAAATGAAACTGACAAAAGGTCATATGAAATCTTTATATGGAAAAACAGAATGATGTCAAGTAATTGATATACCTCTTCTTCTGTTCTTCCTCTTCCTTTCTTAATTTTTCACTTGCATTTTTCTTCTCCAATGCTCCGAGACTTGAAGTAGGAGATTTTTGAACAGGAGACAATGAAGAGCTCCTACTTCTCTGCCTCTTATAACGTTTCAAAATTGGAGAGCGACTTTTCCGACGTCTTGGAGTTGGAGAGCGACTTTTACGACGTCTTGGAGTTGGAGAGCGACTTTTGCGTCTGTATAGTAACAAATTATGTTATTGAGCAACAGCCATTAAAGTTGCACGTGACTACAAAAACATTTAACCTATCAATCCAGTCCACCATGCAGCACAAAATATTAGAAACATGTACAGTTACCTCATACATTGTTAAGAATAACCTTTGTGTGCTCCATCTTTTATCACATGAAGAAGCAAATGTCACAATCGAGCAACAAAAGGACACGCAATGGCGCCCATCACCTGCTCACTTCCCATATGACGGGGAAGAAACTGAGTTCTCTTAAAGTCCTATGAATTGCATACATCTTTATATCGCTCTGACAACACTAAATTTTACTCCATACGGGACATATTATTCAATTATTTAAAAAGAATCGTCAAAATGGATTTTGCGGTGAAAACTGACTATGTTGATGAATGTTAGATGGAAATTGAGGCATCCGTCAGGTTTTATGACAAGATGAGCAACTGTTTGACATCAGCATGAGAGCAACCAAGGCTAAAGTGTAGAAAACCAGAGAGGTAGTTGAAGATGATCGGAAAAAAAAAAAAAAAAGGTCAGAGGAGCAAATGTGAAAAAGCATACCAACGTAGGCAATGGAACTACCAATTCCTGTCCACTTGAAGGTGTAAAACAAAAGAGATCAATATGGATGGATAAGAAGAGCGAAAGGGCAACGAATTATGCAAATCCAAATCGCACGAGCTCCTCGAATGAGTTCAAAGTATTAGAAGAAGGAAGGAATATATTTAACGGGATCACCTGCTATATGAATATGAGGAGGAAAAGGGAGAGCGGCTGCTTCTGTCCCTTCGGCTTCTCTTGCTGTACCTATGGCCCACCACCGGAGACGGGGAACGCCTCCTCCTACTGCGAGACGGCGATCGTGATTCTGAGCGCGCCAAATCACGAGGCATGTCCTTTTGTTTGCCCTATAAAACCAATACTCCGATTACCAGCAAGCAATTTTCAAAGCAGCAATAACAAAGAGCTTTTGGGGATAGCAGTTACCGAATGAATGTTTTAGGGTTTCCAGAGGTTTAGCATATGATTTGGTTTGATTTTCAGCCAATAGAATTGTAGGTGTTGAGAGGGCAAACCTGAGATTAAGATCGGTCAAGCTGCCTTCGAGGACAACCGATGGCAGAGCTCGGCGGGGACGATGGATGGCTCAGCAGAAAACGTTCTCTCTCTGCTGTTCGTATTTATTCCTCTGTTTTTATTTTTCAGATTTCTCTACTTGTATTTTATTTCAAACCAAAATTCTTATCTGTTAGGTTTACCGGCCGGCTACGTATTTTCACCTTATAAGTTCACCATTCATGATTCTTTGAAAAAAAAAAATTAATAAATAAAATTTGTAGAGAAATCAATCAAATCGGAGATTTACTCCTACTAGTAATGATTCAATTTATTTCATACATTTTATATCTGCAAATTTGATTGGTTTTTCTTTTTCTTTTTTCTTCTCTGCTTATAGAGATTATCGTTTATATAAAATTATAATCAATATTCAAAATATTGCTAAGTTGTAGGCACGAGCTTAGTCACGTGTTAGAATGTTATGGCTGGTTTGGGATGACATCTTGCTACCCCACACGAGACTTTGGCGCGATGGAAAAAAGAAACTCAGCTTGGATGGAATTGAGAAATAACGTCTATTTTTGAGGGAATTGAAATCGAAAATCTCGTTCTCTAATTCCCTCAAATTCTCTTCTGCGTCATTTGCATATTCCACGGGATAGGATACCAAACAGGGAAATTGGAGGGATGGAATTGTGAAATTATAAATTTTTATTACATTCCAGCATATTCTCCTACTTTAAAACACACCTGAAAAATTATTGTGAACATAAATTTTTGGTGTATGAAGAAATGCGTTTCATCTACAATGGAAAAATAATACGCTCAACTCATACCACACAACAACTAGAAATAGAGGATGATTTTTTTATTGATGCAATGTCCGAGCTTATTGGTGGTTAATTTTTATTTGATAAGTCTATTGTGTGCATCCATCTTGTTAGTGCTTAATTTCGTATTAGTTTAAGTACTTTTTATCTTTTCTTTCTTTTTTAGGAAAGGACATCACGCTAATACATTGAAAACATTGGTAACATTATACAATGATTTACCCTTGAGAGGCTCGTCAGAATTGAACCATTGCCTAAAAACCAAAAGGACCCTAGCATATTATCACCCTAAGATTAAGCTCTTAGAACCAAAGAACCCGACAATACTAAAGCTAATATTCAAGTTATAGGCTCAATTATTCTTTAAGTAAAAGTGAAAGACTTTAATGAGAAAGGGTAACCCATCAGCAAAGAGCCTAAGCTCAGAGCCCAAGCCCAACATCACAAGGCCGAAGTCTAACAGCCTAAACACGTGTACCCAACAACTTGGAAGCCCCAGCCCCAACCCATCTGAAGTTCACCTTCTCGAAGAAGCAGTAGCCACCACCCCCAACATCTTTGCCAGAGTAACCACCAACACCACCTGTCTCAGTCATGAATCACTAACCCTTGTGGCCACCGACACAACTAGCCGTCAGCCCGCTGCTTGCAGCACCTTTCTAGTCAAAAGACCTAATGCCATCGCCGAACCACCACTAACGTAAGCCACATCCGGCAAACCTAGAGATTCGCTGCTATTGTCAGCTACCCCAAAAGCAAGCGATCCATCATCGAAAAGACTCCACCGTATAGCCACCAACGATCGCAACATATAGAACAGGCTAGGCAGCCGCGACAAAACCACCAGACACCGTCTAATACAACAAATTTCAAAGATGCCAGCACAAAGTCCAGCGAGAATAGGAAGCCAGAGCATCCTGTGATAGGACCCGTCCCAGAATTTCCCCTTGAAATTCTAGATGGCCCTGCGGGACCCACTTTCTAGGAAAATTTCGACAGAACTTCCCTAGAAGGTAAGCAACCCTGACCTGTTCGAGGAAACAAAAATACACTTCTATGGACAAACTCAAATTCATCTCCTGGAGCCAACCTGCTCCCCTAAACTTACACATATCCCACCTAATGAAATTAACAAATGTATCACCATAAATTCTTCAAATATCATAAATTTTCTTCACACAGAGAACTACTACCATCCTTCTATATACGACACTTTTCACTTCTCAAAAATATACAAACATAAAACATAAAAAAAAAAAAAGTAGAACTTCCCGAGGCTATCAGAGCAATCTATGAAAAATTGATATATTACAAAAAGTAGGTTAGTGAATAACCTACAGAGAATAGATGGTAATGATGATGCTAAGCCTCAACTCCTATTCCGAACAGCACATTGCGAAATGGGCATTTTAAAAACGAAAGGCCCATGGGAGAAGTATATAAAAACGTTAGCGTGAGTGGATAAAATAAATATTGTAAAAAGAAATATCATCAATAATTTATACTTTCCCACAAAGCAAAATAAAATAAAACGTGATGCATGCTGAACATAAAGAAAATTCTTAAACAATTAAGCAGACTAGCCCCGTTAGCCAAAATTATCGAACTATAATATGAGGAAGATAATTTGCCATATAGGTGAGCCTTTTAGGCTTGGGTGATAGTCCTCCAGGCTAAAGTACTCCCATAACTCCCGTTATATACCCTTACGCCACTAAATGTAGCGATCAAGATACTGGGCTTCAGTATTACTGTCACAAAGACAGTAACCAGTGCCACAAAGGCGGACATGCTTCGGTGATCCGATCACCTTGCCACAAAGGCGGACTCAATGCTAGCATGATAAATAATCACCTAACGTAGGGGTCGTCAACGGGCCGGGCCGGGCTTGGCCCGGCCCATTCATTGCGGGCTTGGGCGGGGCCGGGCCGGGCCTTGCTAAATTTTTTAATAATGGCGGGTCGGGCCGGGCTTTATTAAAAATCGAAGGATCCAAGCCCGTCGATATAAAGCGGGCCTTGCGGGCTTTTTCGGGCCGGGCCTTGCGGGCTTTATTTATAAATAAATATTTAAAGACACAAAATTTTTTTTTTTAATCAAGCTTTGGAAATTCATTGGATAATGATCAAATACAACCAAAGATAATAGATCTATATTGTACCAAAAAAAATCTATATTTATATATAGATACTAATTTATTGATAATTAAATTTTTAAAGACACTAATTTTTTATAAATTTACCATAACTCCAGGCTAAAGTACTCCCATAACTCCCGTTATATACCCTTACGCCACTAAATGTAGCGATCAAGATACTGGGCTTCAGTATTACTGTCACAAAGACAGTAACCAGTGCCACAAAGGCGGACATGCTTCGGTGATCCGATCACCTCACCACAAAGGCGGACTCAATGCTAGCATGATAAATAATCACCTAACGTAGGGGTCGTCAACGGGCCGGGCCGGGCTTGGCCCGGCCCATTCATTGCGGGCTTGGGCCGGGCCGGGCTGGGCCTTGCTAAATTTTTTAATAATGGCGGGCCGGGCCAGGCTTTATTAAAAATCGAAGGATCCAAGCCCGTCCATATAAAGCGGGCCTTGCGGGCTTTTTCGGGCCGGGCCTTGCGGGCTTTATTTATAAATAAATATTTAAAGACACAAAAATTTTTTTTTTTAATCAAGCTTTGGAAATTCATTGGATAATGATCAAATACAACCAAAGATAATAGATCTATATTGTACAAAAAAAAATCTATATTTATATATAGATACTAATTTATTGATAATTAAATTTTTAAAGACACTAATTTTTTATAAATTTATATTGATACATCATACACTCCAAAGAGCAACATATAGCAATTCAAAGAAAATTAGAAAACCGACCGTTGGATGTGATTATTACAATAAATTATACGTGTGGTTAAAAATTTAGTCAATTTCCCCGTAGTTTCGAACTCAATCGGTTTAGTCAACCGTAGTCACTTGCATGTTTTCTTGGTTGACTGATGGCGTGATAACCGCAAAAATTGTTTATTTTTTTACATCACGTTTGTAAATATTTCATCGATGGATGTGAGTGGACATAAGATATAAATTTCAATTTTAATTACAAATACATTGACCAATACCAATTTGCCTCTTAAAGTTGTATGACTTGTACATTGCATTTAAATTGTTGAGGTTCATTCTAAAGCAAACATGCAGTGGAAGATGAATTTGAAAAAACCAACCGTTTGATGGAGAGACTGTAATATTTTATGGTGGTTGTAAAAAATCCAGCTAATTTGGTTTTCGTTTCGAATTCGATCAACTAGGTCAAACCTAGTTACTCTTATAAACCTATATTTATATATCACACACTCCAAAGAGCAACCTCTATCAATTCAAAGAAAATGGGAAAACCGACCGTTGGATGTGATTATTATAATAAATTATGAGTGTGGTTAAAAATTTAGTCAATTTCACCATAGTTTCAAACCCGATCGGATTGGTCAACCGTAGTCGCTTGTATGTTTTCTTGATTGACCGATGGCTTGATAACCGCAAAACTTGTTTATTTTTTCACATCATATCTGTAAATATCCTATTGATGGATGTACGTGTACATAAGATAAAAATTTCAATTTTATTACAAAGACGTTGCCCTATATCAATTTGTCACCTAAAGTTATATGACTTGTACATTGCATTTAAAACTATTGATGTCCATTCTAAAGCAACCATGAAGTGGAAGATGAACTTGGAGAAACCAACCGTTCGATGGAGAGATTGTAATGTTTTATAGTGGCTGTAAAAAATCCAGCCAATTTAGTTCTCGTTTCGAATTCGATCAACTAGGTCAAACTTAGTTACTATTATAAACCTATATTTATATATCATACACTCCAAAGAGCAACCTCTATCAATTCAAAGAAAATGGGAAAACCGACCGTTGGATTTGATTATTACAATAAATTATGAGTGTGGTTAAAAATTTAGTCAATTTCACCATAGTTTTAAACCCGATCGGATTGGTCAACCGTAGTCGCTTGTATGCTTTCTTGATTGACCGGTGGCGTGATGACCGCAAAACTTGCTTATTTTTTTACATCACGTTTGTAAATATTTCATTGATAGATATGCATGGATATAAGATAAAAATTTTAATTTTAATTACAAATACATTGACCTATACCAACTTGCCTCTTAAAGTTGTATGCCTTATACATTACATTTAAATTGTTGAGGTTCATTCTAAAACAACCATGAAGTGGAAAATGAATTTGGAAAAACCAACCGTTTGATAGAGAGATTGTAATATTTTATGGTGGTTGTAAAAAATAAAGCCAATTTGGTTCTCGTTTCGAATTCGATCAACTAGGTCAAACCTAGTTACTCTTATAAACCTATATTTATATATCACACACTCCAAAGAGCAACCTCTATCAATTCAAAGAAAATGAGAAAACCGACCGTTGGATGTGATTATTATAATAAATTATGAGTATGGTTAAAAATTTAGTCAATTTCACCATAGTTTCAAACCCGATCGGATTGGTCAACCGTAGTCGCTTGTATGTTTTCTTGATTGACCGATGGCTTGATAACCGCAAAACATGTTTATATTTTCACATCATATTTGTAAATATCCTATCGATGGATGTACGTGTACATAAGATAAAAATTTCAATTTTATTACAAAGACGTTGCCCTATATCAATTTGTCACCTAAAGTTATATGACTTGTAAATTGCATTTAAAACTATTGATGTCCATTCTAAAGCAACTATGAAGTGGAAGAGGAATTTGGAGAAACCAACCGTTCGATGGAGAGATTGTAATGTTTTATAGTGGCTGTAAAAAATCCAGCCAATTTAGTTCTCGTTTCGAATTCGATCAACTAGGTCAAACTTAGTTACTATTATAAACCTATATTTATATATCATACACTCCAAAGAGCAACCTCTATAAATTCAAATAAAATGAAAAAACCGACCGTTGGATGTGATTATTACAACAAATTATGAGTGTGGTAAAAAAATTAGCTAATTTCATCATATTTTCAAATCCGATCTAATTGATCAACCGTTGTCACTTGTTTTTTAGAATATATATGCACATATTTACTATAAAAATATGAGAATTTCCACACACACACACACACATATATATATATATATATATATATATATATATATATAAATATAAAAACACACATACACACATCTATATCTATATATATATTTATAAACACACACAGTGCACACACATATCTATATATATATATATAAGCACACACACATATCTATTATATATATATATATATATGTGTATATATATGTATATATAAACATACACACATACACATATATATTAATATATATATCTATATATATATATATATATTTACAAACACACACAAATATATATAATATATAAAAAATAGTTTACGGGCTTTTACGGGCCGGGCCTAGGCGGGCTTTTATGGGCCGGGTCTATCGGGCGTTTGATGGGCCGGGCCGGGTTTTCCCGGGCTTTTTAGCGGGCCTCCATCGGCCTACTGAGGCGGGCTTTTACGGGCTTTTTGACCAGCCGGGCCGGGCTTTTGGCCATCCGGGCCGGCGGGCCTCCATCGGCCCACTTAATCCGCGGGCTTTTTGATGAGGCCTAACCTAACGTATGGCATAAAAAATCCGAAAACCAATAAATCCATAAAGCTTCCCCAAATCTCGCAAGTGAATTTCCAATGGCGTGCCCCACACGCCAAGGTAATATCGAAGTCATAAATAAGTAAGCGAGAAATAATTATAATTCTCTCGAAAATCTCATTTCTGATAATATTCCAGAAAATCTCAATAATCAAAGAATAAAAGAAAATAATTATTCTGGAAATCACCTCGGAAAGTACTTCGTCGAAAATTAACATAAATCATAAATTCAAATCCGGGTATAACAAATTCATATCCGAAATTCATTAATCATAATCAATCTCTGAAAAACATCATTGAAAGCAAAACCACAAGATCAATCGAAATTAAATTCCGAAATCAAATCATATGCTCGAAACGTAATATGATAATTAAATAAAACATTAATTCAAGAAATAAACGCATGCACTATTTTCTTAAAAATAAAGTCCACTCATGATTTAACGGCTAATTCTGCCATCGGTTGGAATTCTCCTCCAATGGAGGCTCCTCACGTCCTGTACAAAAATTGTTATTCATAAATAACTAACTAATTTCAAATAAGAAATAACATTATAATAAAATTTATGATATTCTATACGTAAATTCGCAATAAATCCTTCAATTCTCCTCGGATTTAATCCAAACTTCACCAACAATTTATATTTGTCGATTTACGAATTCTAGGATTCTCGTAAATCAGAAATCAAAACCCTAAACTTCGAAAAAATTCATAACTAATCCAAGCTTCTCCAAAATTCACCAAATTCCCTATACAAGCTCTACAACATTTGTAGGATTTAATGGGCTATAAACTGAAGTCAAATGGCAGCTGGAGGCGCCACCACGCGCCTGCTACAGTGGCAGCGCGTGGGATTCATGTGCCGCCTCCACCTACTCTGATGGCCGCCAAATTTTGGCAGCACAATCATCTCAACCATCTGATCATTTTTCCCAACTAAAAAAAAGTAGAGAAAAGGGCCGGAAGTACCTCAACAATTAAGGGGAAGTTTTGATCCGAAACGTGAATAATACCCCAAATTTCAACTCGTTGGTTCTTCATCCACACTCCACTACTTGGCTTGATATTTGGGGAGGATGTTCATCGTCTCACTGCGCTCCTAAAGGACTTGGTCTATGTCACGCCCCGAATTTTTTGAATAAAATTCAAAATCCGAAACATAAATTACTACAACTTAAAATAACCATCCTGAAAATTTCGTTTCCTTAACAACCTCATCACACGATTTAATTTTGTCACGCCCCGAATTTTAGAATAAAAATTTAAAATCCGAAACATGAAATTACTACAAACTCAAAATAATCATCCTGAAAATTTCTTTTCTTAACATCCTCACCACACGAAATAAAATCAAACCGAATTTAGTCTCGGTTAATTATTACAACTCAAATCCAAAGTGAACTGTAAAGCTCTAAATGAGCATACACCCCTCACAACTAAATGAAATAACAAAAACTGCTGTAACACCTAAGCAGCTCGGTCACCTCCCTGATTATCCTGACCTGCAGGAATATCCGCTACACCATTTGAATAGTGTACCGGGATTGCAACAACATAAAATCCGGTAAGCTTATGAAAGCTCGTATGAGTAAAAGGAAAGAACTCTTGTTTAATTTAATTCATAATTATTCCCACACACAACAACATCCAACAATTTCCACATCCGTAAGTACTAACAATGTCAATCAAACACCAATTCAATATATCAAGACAAACCCAAACTCACATCTTTCTTCACAACCCTCAACATCGTATTTATAAAAATACGGTACTTGACAGACTAGAGCTCTAACTGAATCGTAGCCCGTCACCTGGCCTAGGTTATGGCATCCGACATATTTATCATTATCGTATTTCATCAATATGTATACCTATATACATATTTAGAACGTCCGATAATTCCACATACTCAACCAATCGTATCCCATCATCCACCCAGGATTAGAGCGTCCGATTACCCCACACCGGTCACTACGTTGACCTAAACCCATAAATGAGCACAATATGTAATATCACATACTGAAATCAACCCAACCAAGATACCCAATATTATTATGAAATTACAAAATTGAATAAAATCAATTCAACAATTCAACTCAATCATGTCATTACTCAACAATCCACTCATCAATATATATTTTCCACGTAAATATATATATATATATATATACTTAATCATCCACTCAGGAATGACCACTAATACCATCTATAGTTCACACAAGAAAATCGTGAAATTCATTTGTATAATTAAAATTTATTTTTTTTACTTACTTATGGACCGTGGTGATTCAAGTCCATGAAATTTTAAAACAAATACTAAATCCCCAATATTTTTCACACAATTATCAAAAATAAATAAACTTAAACACTCGGTTCGTAATATGAACCACATGAGTTTTACTCACCTCGATACTCCCGTTGCGTCTTCAACACAAATATAATTAACGCCAAAATAGCCCATTCAAATACAATCCTTCAATCACCTAATCAAATGTGATTTGAATTTAGCTAATAATTCCAACACATAATCGAACTACCATTTAACGGCCGGATTCTAATTTACAATAAAATCCGAGGAGCGGATTTTCACGAATCGCTCCCCTAATTACCGTTTTGCACATATACGAAGATCCAACGGTCGGATCTTCACCCATGACCACACAAAGCCTCTGAGACAGTCATATGATCATCATATCAAAATTATAAGTTCATCGGACGGTCCTAATTTCACATATCAAAAATCTAACGATCGAAATCGATCGAAATCACAAAATTCATAACTAATTCATACGATATCCGAAAAATGCGTATAATACGCTGAAATGATCGTATTGAAACATAAAATCATAAAATGGACAGAAACCAAATTTTAGACCTCCGGAGGTGGCCGGAAAGGGCCGCCGGAGTTAGGGACAGAGCCACCACCGACCACCACCAATGGTGTCGGGGCCGAGCTTGTCCCCTTCGTTTCATCATTCTGAGCAACTTTCATAACTAGCACAAGACCAAAAAATGACGGGAAGGGATCGAAAAGTACCAATTATAGTGTGAAGACCCAGATTTTCATACAATAAATTTATGTAATTCAATAATTGTTATATAAATTGAATTGTGATATTTGGGATTATTTGGATTGTCGTGGGTTGAGAAAATTGGTTCCGAATGATTTTATTTTCAAAAACGAACGTTATTTAGGGGGTCGTGAAAATCGACTTTTTATACGTTCAAAATTTGGGAAAACGTCCTTCATGAAAGTTGTAGAGCTCGTCGATACGAGTCCGTGCATATGTGGAACGTATTATTCGGAGTTCGTATGAATAAGTTATGAATATTTGAAAATCGAAATTTTTCTATAAATAGTGGAAAAATCTGAGTTTGTTGTGAAGGACGAAAAAATTCCATTATTGCACATCAGTCCCCCGTCTCTCTCTCTCGGTCTGGTCACTGTGCATTCAGACCCAGTGACCCGACCCGACTGGAAGTCGGGCCTCCCGACCCCGCCGCCGCCGGACCCGGCCTTCTCCCGCGTCGCCGCCTCACGCCTGGGCGATCCCCGCCATCGTCACGCCTCGCCGCTGCCTCCAGACGTGGATCGAAGCTTCCTCCCGAAGTGAAAACCCGACCCGGCCGGAAAACCCCTTTTCCGGTGGCGCACGGGCCGATCGTCCCCATTTTCGTGACGTGCTCTTCCTTCTTATCATCCCCATATATAGCTTGCATCACGATTTTGAGTGTAGAGTGGTAGATCAAGAGTTGAAGATTTCGACGTCCCTGATTCGATCTGGAGACTGATCAGAGGGCCGAGATTAATCCAACTTCAAAGCCCGATCTAGGACGATCCAGACCTCATCTCCGAAAAAGTCAGGTATTAAAGTTGTTCAAAATTTCATTTTGAAGAAGTTTGTAGTTGACGACTTTTGCATCGGAGGTGGTTGACCGGCGTTGACCGCCGCGTTGACCACCGTCTGACCGCCGCGTGTGGCGGCGCGTCGGACCGAATTTTGAGTTTTTATTATCTGGACGATGATCTATGCATCCATACGAGCGTTTTGAGATATAACTTGGTCATGTTAGAAAAAGTTGATAAATAGTCAATTTCTGTTTTAACGTTACTATTTACGGTTTTACAATTTACCTTCGGTTTGAGATTTACGAAGATCAGACCATCGGTTTTACTTCAAATTTTAATATGATGTTCATATGACTGTCCCGATGACTTTGTGTGGTCACGGGCGAAGATCCGACTTTTGGATCATCGTATAATTATAAAATAGTGATTCGGGAGGCTATTAACGAAGATCCGTCCATCGGATTTTCGTATAATTTTGATAGGATGTTTCCATGGGCAATCCGTGTGGATCTAACCGTTGGATTATCTTTATTTTAGAATCCGACCGTTAGATTATCTTTATTTTAGAAATCCGACCGTTGGATCATCAATTAGGTTTAATTCATGCTTCGTTGCTAAGTATATAGAAGACGAGCATTGGATTTTTGTGAGTTATATATATATAGAAGACGCAGCAGAAGTTCGAGGTGAGTAAAACTCACGTGGTTCATATTACGAACCAAGCATTTTAATTTATTTATTTTTGGTAATTGTGTGAAAAATATTTGCGGATTAAATATTTGTTTTAAAATTTCATGAACTTGAATTACCACAGTCCATAGGTAAGTAAAATGAATTTTAACTATACAAATGAATTTCATAATTTTCTTGTGTGAACTATAGATGGTATTAGTGGTCATTCCTGAGTGGATGATTACGTATATATATATTTACGTGGAAAATATATATTGATGAGTGGATTGTTTGATTGATGATATGATGGAGTTGATTATATTATAATTGTGTAATCCCATAATAATATGATATATCTTGGTGTATTTGATTTCAGTATGTGATATTATATATTGGGTTCATTTATGGGTTTAGAGTCAATGTAATGACGGGTGTGGGAAATCGGACGCTCTAATCCTAGTGTGGATGATGGGATACGATTGGTTGAGTATGTGGGATTATTGGACGTTCTAAATATGTATATAGGTATACATATTGATGAAATACAATAATTGATAAAGATGTCGGATGCCATAACCTAGGCCAGGTGACGGGCTACGATTCAGTTAGAGCTCTAGTCTGTCAAGTACCGTATTTTTATAAATACTATGAAGAGAGTCGTGGGGAAAGTAGTGATTGGAGTTGACTTGTTATATTGAATTGGTGTTGATTGAGATTGTTATTATTTGTATATGTGGAAATAATTGAGTGTTGCTGTGTGTGGGAATAAATGAGTTTAAATTTAGTAACAGTTCCTTCTTTTACTCATACAAGCTTTCATAAGCTTACCGGGTTTTGTGTTGTTGCAATCCCGGTACACTATTCAATGGTGTAGCGGATATTCCTGCAGGTCAGGATAACCAGGGAGGTGACCGAGCTGCTTAGGTGTTACAGCAGTTTTGTTATTTATTTAGTTGTGAGGTGTGTGTGTATGCTCATTTAGAGCTTTACATTACATTTTGGATTTATGTTGTAATAATTAACCGAGACTAAGTCGGTTTGATTTTATTTCGTGTGGTGAGTGTGTTAAGAAAAGAAAAATTTTCATGTTTCGGATTATGAATTGTTATTCATAAAATTCGGGGCGTGACATATAGTCGGCGGCCGAAAATTTTCCAGAAACCGGCGAGCTTGAAAACCGACGTGAAAACTGCAACCTCATGCCTCGATCCCTTCTGGAAACTTGTTCAGAACTTCCTTGTGAACTCAACAAGCCAAGAATCACAAGAAACGATCGTGTATAGCTCGAGATATTGAGATCGAAAGTTGGTTTTTCGATCCATACGGGGTCGAGCTCCGACGAACGTGAAAACGTTCGACCCAGTTCCGACCCTTCTTGGTGCTTGTAGAGGAAGTTAAGGCGAGTTCAATGAGCCAAGAATCAAGTGAAATGGTGATCTGTAGCTCGAGATATCGAGATCGAACCGAAAACGAACCTTTTCAGTTCGGGCCGTGCCACCGCCGCTGCCTGCCGTGTTGCAGCGTAAGGCTGCCTCTGGCAGCTGCGCAAGGTCGAGGCGAAGCTCCTGGAAGTGGTTGCAGCTCGAGTGGTGGCCGGAGGAGGAGATGGGAGCACGGTGAAGCCGTGCTCTGTTTTTGGCTTTCGGCCGAGAGAGAAAGACGCGAGTGTGAGAGAGAGAATGAACAGTTTTCTTTCCAAAAAAGGAAGGGAGGCCGGTGAAAAAAAATAGGGTTTCCAAAAATTTCTAGGGTGTTTTCCTATATATACAAGTTTCGGAAAATCTTCTAAATTCGATAACTAATTCAGAAAAAAATCTGATCTTTGTGTTCCGCACGTGTACGGATTCGTATCGATGAGCTCTACAACTTTCATGAAGGAAGTTTCTCCAAATTTTGTACGTAGAAAAAGTCGATTTCTCAAACCGAGCATTTCGAGCTTTTCGTTAAAAATAATCGTTTCGAAACTTCGATAATTCTAAAAGTGAATTATTATCGAATAATATTCGTGAAATAGCATAATAGTCGTTCAACACAATTACTCGAATGTAAAATGAAAATTACGGGTATTACAAATTTCAAAAACCGAATTTAGTCTCGGTTAATTATTACAACTCACACACCAAATAAAATATACAGCTCTAAATGAGCATAACAATTCTCACCACTCAAATGAAAAGTAAATAAATACTGCAACTCCTAAATTGCACGGTCACCTCCCTGTTTATTCTGACTTGCAAGAATATCCGCTACACCATTTGAATAGTTTACCAGGATTGCAACAACACAAAACCCGGTAAGCTTATGAAAGCTCGTATGAGTAACAATAAAGAACGGTTGTTTAATTAAATCATATTTATTTTCACCCAAGTCAACACTCTACAAGAAACCAACAATCTCAATTCCATCACCAATCTCAAAACAATACTAAACCCTAATTCACATCTTTCTTCTCAAAACCCCGAATTCGTATTTATAAAAATACGGTATTGACAGACTAGAGCTCTAACTGAATCGTAGCCCGTCACCTGGCCTAGGTTATGACATCCGACATATTTATCTTATCGTATTTCATCAATATGTATACTTATATACATATTTAAAAACGTCCGATAATTATACATACTCAACCAATCGTATCCCATCATCCACATAAGATTAGAGCGTCCGATTCCCCCATACCGGTCACTACGTTGACCCTAACTCCATAATAAGTACAACAATATGTTTCCACACAATGAAATCAACTCATCCAACATACATATTATTATTATAAAATTTAACATTTGAAATATAATCCAAAACATCATTCCAACTCAATCATATCATCACTCAAAATCACACCAATCAATATATATATATATTCCACGTAAATATATATATATATATATATATATATATATATATATATATATATACACGTAATCATCCACTCAGGAATGACCACTAATACCATCTATAGTTCACACAAGAAAATCGTGAAATTCATTTATATAACTAAAATTCATTTTACTTACCTATGGACCGTAGTTGATCAAGTCCATATGATTTTATAAACAACTATTTAATCCACAAATATTTTTCACACAATTACAAAAATAAATAATTTAAAGTACTCGGTTCGTAATATGAACCACGTGAGTTTTACTCACCTCGAAACTCTCGCTGCGTCTTCACTTAAATATAATTCACAATAATCCAAATGCTCGTCAACTCAAGCCGTCAAGTACCTAATTAAGCACGGTTTTTACTTAGCAAACGAAGCACGAAATAAACCTAAATGATGATCCAACGGTCGGATTTTAAAATAAAGACGATCCAACAGTCGGATAGAAATTTAAACGATGATCCAACGGTTAGATCCTCACGGATCGACCTTGGAAACATCCTATCAAAATTATACGAAAATCCGATGGACGAATCTTCACTAATCGCCTCAAAAATCACTATTTTACAATTATACGAAGATCCAACGATCAGTTCTTCGCCCGTGACCACACAAAGTCATCGAGACAGTCATATAAACATCATATTAAAATTTGAAGTAAAACCGATGGTCTGATCTCTGTAAATCGTAAACCGAAGGTAAATTGTAAAACCGTAAATAGTAACGTCAAAACTTAAATTGACTATTTATCAACTTTTTCTAACATGACCATGTTATATATCAAAATGCTCGTATGATTGATAGATCATCATCCAGATAATATAAACTCAAAATTTGGTCCGACGCGCCGCCACACGCAGCGGTCAGACGACGGTCAACACCGATTAACCACCTCAGATGCAAAAGTTGTCAACTACAAACTTCTTCAAAATGAAATTGTGAACAACTTTAATACCTGACTTTTTTCGAGATGAGTCTTAGATCGTCCTAGATCGGGTTTTTGAAGTTGGATTAATCTCGGCCCTCTGATCAGTTTCCAGATTGAATCAGGGACATCGAAACCTTCAACTCTTGATCTACCTCTCTACACTCAAAATCGTGATGCAAGCCACATATGGGGATGATCAGGAGGAAGAGCACGTCACGAAAAAGGGATTGATCGGCCCGTGCACCGCCGGAAAATTGGATTTCCGGCCGGGTCGGGTTGAAGCTTCGGAAAGAGGCTTCGATCCAAGCCTAGGAGCAGTGGCTGGTCGAGGCGAGGGCGGGAAACGACCGAGCGAGGAGCGGCAAAGCCGAGGGGTCGGGTTGAAGCCGGGTCGGCTGAGGGTAATGGGTTTCGCGCGACAGAGAGAGAACCCGGGGGGGGGGGGGGGGGGGGGCTGAAGTGCAAAAATTCCAATTTTCAAAAATTCATAACTTATTCATACGAATTTCAAATATTATGTTCCACATATACACGAACTCCTATCGACGAGCTCTACAACTTTCATGAAGGAAGTTTTCGCAAATTTTGAATGTATAAAAAGTCAATTTTCACGACCCCTAAATAACGTTTGTTTTCGAAAATAAAATCATTCGAAACCAACTTTCTCAAACCACGACATTCCAATTAATCCCAAATATCATAATTCAATTAATATAACAATTATTGAATTACATAAATTTATTATATGAAAATTTGGGTCTTCACAGTCTGAGCATTTTTGGTGGCCGGAGTTGGGAGAACGAAGCGTTGACCGGTTTTGCAGCCGTGAGCTTCTCCTGCTTCTACCGGCCGTTTCCGGCCGTGTTGCGGTGGTTGGCATCTTTGGGGAGGTTAGTGTAAAGACCCAGATTTTCATACAATAAATTTATGTAATTCAATAATTGTTATATTAATTGAATTGTGATATTTGAGATTATTTGGATTGTCGTGGGTTGAGAAAATTGGTTCCGAATGATTTTATTTTCGAAAACGAACGTTATTTAGGGGGTCGTGAAAATCGACTTTTTATACGTTCAAAATTTGGGAAAACTTGCTTCATGAAAGTTGTAGAGGTCGTCGATACGAGTCCGTGCATATGTGGAACGTATTATTCGGAGTTCGTATGAATAATTTGGGTGATTGTTGACCGTTTGACTAAATCAGCACACTTCCTTCCGGTGGCAAAAACGTACTCAGGTGATGCATTGTGTAAGTTATATGTGAACGAGATAGTGAGGCTTCATGGAGTGCCTGTGACGATTGTTTCGGATCGTGATGCTCGTTTCACTTCAGAATTCTGGCAAAGGTTCCATAAGGCATTTGATACGTCTCTTGCTATGAGCACTGCATTTCACCCACAAACAGATGGACAGACCGAGAGAGTGAATCAGGTGATGGAGGACATGCTTAGAGCTTGTGTTCTGGATTTTAAGGGTAGTTGGGCGGATCATCTGCCATTGGTAGAGTTTGCCTACAACAACAGCTATCACTCTAGTATTGGTATGGCTCCATATGAGGCTCTTATGGTAGGCCATGTAGAACTCCTATCTGTTGGGCGGAAGCAGGGGATAAAGGGCTCATCGGACCTGAGATTGTACAGGAGACTACAGAGAAGGTCACTACTATTCGGGACAGAATCCGAACCGCTCAGAGTAGACAGAAGAGTTATGCTGACTTGAAGAGGAGACCGTTGGAGTTTGAGACAGGTGATCATGTGTTCTTGAAAGTCTCACCTATGAAAGGTGTGGTGAGATTTGGCAAGAAGGGGAAACTCGCACCGAGGTATGTTGGACCCTTTGAGATTCTAGAAAGGGTTGGTAACTTGGCATATCGTCTTGCTTTACCTGTTAGCATGTCGGGTGTGCACAATGTCTTCCATGTGTCTCTGCTCAGGAATTATGTACGAGACGAGTCTCACGTGATTGATCACGGTACGATCGAAGTGAACTCAGATGTGACGTTTGTGGTTGAACCTGTTCGTATCTTGGATAGGTCTACAAAGAAACTTCGTAGGAAAGAGGTTGATCTTGTGAAGGTGTTGTGGAGTCATCATGATGAGGGCGATGCATCATGGGAATTGGAGTCTGACATGAGGAAGAGATATCCTCAACTTTTTGTGGACGAACATGCTTGAATTTCGGGACGAAATTCTTTTAAGGAGGGTAGACTGTAAAGACCCAGATTTTCATACAATAAATTTATGTAATTCAATAATTGTTATATTAATTGAATTGTGATATTTGGGATTATTTGGATTGTCGTGGGTTGAGAAAATTGGTTCCGAATGATTTTATTTTCGAAAACGAACGTTATTTAGGGGGTCGTGAAAATCGACTTTTTATACGTTCAAAATTTGGGAAAACTTCCTTCATGAAAGTTGTAGAGCTCGTCGATACGAGTCCGTGCATATGTGGAACGTATTATTCGGAGTTTGTATGAATAAGTTATGAATTTTTGAAAATCGAAATTTTTCTATAAATAGTGAAAAAATCTGAGTTTGTTGTGAAGGACGAAAAAATCCCATTTTTGCACATCAGTCCCCCGTCTCTCTCTCGGCCTGGTCACTGTGCATCCAGACCCGGCGACCTGACCCGACTGGAAGTCGGTCCTCCCGGCCGCGCCGCCGCCGGACCCGGCCCCATCCCGCTTCGCCGCCTCACGCCTGGTCGATCCCCGCCGTCTCCAAGCCCAGCCGCCGCTCCTAGGCCTGGATTGAAGCACCTCTCCGAAACGCAAACCCGACCCGGCCGGAAAACCATTTTTCCTGCGGTGCACGGGCCGATCCTCCCCATTTTCGTGACGTGCTCTTCCTTCTGATCATCCCCATATATGGCTTGCATCACGATTTTGAGTGTAGAGTGGTAGATCAAGAGTTGAAGATTTCGACGTCCCTGATTCAATCTGGAGACTGATCAGAGGGCCGAGATTAATCCAACTTCAAAGCCCGATCTAGGACGATCCAGACCTCATCTCCGAAAAAGTCAGGTATTAAAGTTGTTCAAAATTTCATTTTGAAGAAGTTTGTAGTTGACGACTTTTGCATCGGAGGTGGTTGACCGGCGTTGACCGCCGCGTTGAGCACCGTCTGACCGCCGCGTGTGGTGGCGCGTCGGACCGAATTTCGAGTTTTTATTATCTGGACGATGATCTACGCATCCATACGAGCGTTTTGAGTTATAACTTGGTCATGTTAGAAAAAGTTGATAAATAGTCAATTTCTGTTTTGACGTTACTATTTACGGTTTTACAATTTACCTTCGGTTTGAGATTTACGAAGATCAGACCATCGGTTTTACTTCAAATTTTAATATGATGATCATATGACTGTCCCGATGACTTTGTGTGGTCACGGGCGAAGATCCGACTTTTGGATCTTCGTATAATTATAAAATAGTGATTCGGGAGGCGATTAACGAAGATCCGTCCATCGGATTTTCGTATAATTTTGATAGGATGTTTCCATGGGCAATCCATGAGGATCTAACCGTTGGATTATCTTTATTTTAGAATCCGACAGTTGGATTATCTTTATTTTAGAAATCCGACCGTTGGATCATCAATTAGGTTTATTTCATGCTTCGTTGCTAAGTAAAGACCGTACTTGATTAGGTACTTGACGGCTTGAGTTGACGAGCATTGGATTATTGTGAGTTATATATATATATATATTGAAGACGCAGCAAGAGTTCGAGGTGAGTAAAACTCATGTGGTTCATATTACGAACCGAGCATTTTAATTTATTTATTTTTGGTAATTGTGTGAAAAATATTTGCGGATTAAATATTTGTTTTAAAATTTCATGGACTTGAATTACCACGGTCCATAGGTAAGTAAAATGAATTTTAACTATACAAATGAATTTCATAATTTTCTTGTGTGAACTATAGATGGTATAGTGGTCATTCCTGAGTGGATGATTACGTATATATATATTTACGTGGAAAATATATATTGATGAGTGGATTGTTTGATTTATTATATGATTGAGTTGAATTGATGAGTTGATTTCATTACAATTGTGTAATTCCATAGTAATATGATGTATCTTGGATTTGGTTGATTTCAGTATGTGATGTTATATGTTGGGTTCATTTATGGGTTTAGGGTTAACGTAATGACCGGTGTGCGTAATCGGACGCTCTAATCCTAGTGTGGATGATGGGATACGATTGGTTGAGTATGTGGAATTATTGGACGTTCTAAATATGTATATAGGTATACATATTGATGAAATACAATAATTGATTAATATGTCGGATGCCATAACCTAGGCCAGGTGACGGGCTACGATTCAGTTAGAGCTCTAGTCTGTCAAGTACCGTATTTTTATAAATACGATGAAGAGAGTTGTGGGGAAAATAGTGAGTGGAGTTGACTTGTTATATTGAATTGGTGTTGATTGAGATTGTTATTATTTGTATATGTGGAAATAATTGAGTGTTGCTGTGTGTGGGAATAAATGAGTTTAAATTAAGTAACAGTTCCTTCTTTTACTCAAACAAGCTTTCATAAGCTTACCGGGTTTTGTGTTGTTGCAATCCCGGTACACTATTCAATGGTGTAGCGGATATTCCTGCAGGTCAGGATAACCAGGGAGGTGACTGAGCTGCTTAGGTGTTACAGCAGTTTTGTTATTTATTTAATTGTGAGGCGTGTGTGTATGCTCATTTAGAGCTTTACATTACATTTTGGATTTGTGTTGTAATAATTAACCGAGACTAAGTCGGTTTGATTTTATTTCGTGTGGTGAGTGTATTAAGAAAAGAAAAATTTTCATGTTCCGGATTTTGAATTGTTATTCATAAAATTTGGGGCGTGACAGTTAGGCAGGGGGAGAGGAGTTCAGGGATGCCGGCTGCACGTCCCCAGGTGGCTGGAGTTGGAAATTGCAGAGGGAGGCTGAGAGGGGGAGAGAGAGATCGCACGGGAGGACAGAGAAAGAGGGAAAGAAAAAAAAAATAACCCGGTCACAGTAAATATTTGAATTTATACCATCTACCATCTACAGTAAATTTCATATTTTGCTTATAGCTTTTGCATACGAACTTCGATTTTTACGAACTAAGTATGCACGCGCTCGGTTTAACGTCCTCTACAACTTTCGTGAAGAAAAGTTTTTCAAATTTTGGCCCAAACAAAAAATCGATTTTTAGGGCCATTAAACGTATCAAAAACAAATAAAACGTAATCGAAATCGCTAAACTTCGTATTTTCACAAGTAACAAGTAACATTTTGGTTCGGGCCGTAACATCCTGCGTGCTAGAGAATGATCAGAGCCGCCTCTCAAGAAAGATTCGGAACCGATTCAACAAGAAAACAAGGCCATTGCGAAGGCTAAATTTAGGGGGCGGCTTGAGTAAGAGAACAGAGGCGAGAGCACATAGTCCATTTAGTATAAGACTAGGGTTAGTTATATTTTCTTGGTCTGATGGAAGGGAAAAAAAAATCTTGTTTCAAATAATATTGGTAAGTGTCATCTTTGTAAGTGGGAGGTCGTGAGTTCGACTCACAATAACTTAGTTATTATATAGAGTTGTTGATTTGATAAAAAAAAATTATATATAACTGATTGTTTAATAAAAATCAGTACGAGACACCAACAGTTGGCATCCCTTTTGATATCGGCTAAATACCAACATTGAAAATTGATGAACTTTTAAACTCACATACATTGAATCACATCAGTTGGTAATTTTTTCATATCAGTCTAAAACCGATGTACATATGCACTTTTCGATCTACTAGTGATTATTGACACTAACAACATCGAATGATATTAAAGGTAGAAATTGATGCTCCCATATGTCACGCTATTTTTTTTTAACCATTTTAATCAACCCTGGGGAATATTGGATTGTTGAAGAATTAACCTGTTTGCTTAATTAGTACCACTACAATAATTTTTGTTTTTTAGATAAGTCAATACAACCTGATGTGAAAGAAAAACATGTCTTTATAACAATCTCATAACAAAATCTTCTCACGAGAGAGAGTACCAAAGAAAATATTCCTTCGCTTACCCTTGCTTTCATGTGTGGAAGCAACAAAATATTTGGAGAGTGATGAGTAATACCATCTTGCACAACAGCACTAGCCTTCTGGTCCTTGATTTTCTCCCAACAGATACACTTTCTAAATAACTGTTAACAATAATGTACAACACGTGAATGCCTCTGATTTATTTCAAATAAAAGTCTCTTAAAATAACAAAATATAAATATTATTAAGAAATTAAACTATAAAACAAAGAAATAACACTCATTCGACTTCTTCCTTCAATCATAGACTTACCTGGACGTATCCATAAGCTAAAAACTAGAATTTGATTTACCAAAAGAAAAACTTCACCAAATCAATTTTTCTTCTTCAATTTGATTTTATCTTTTTTTATTTTCATTGTCTGAGTGTCTTTTATTATTTTGTAGTTCTGTCTCTCTATTTTTTTTTTTTTGGATCTCTAGCTAGTAGGACATTTCTTCACCAGTAGGGCTTCAATTCTCAAACTCTTGAATATGATACTGTGTCAAATCATGAACTAAATGTAGACTGAATTTTACATATATGTATATAGATTGGTTGAAAACTATGGAAACCTCATTTCTATCTCATGTAATTAAAGTCTATTTTGACGGAACCGAAAAGACCTCTTAGATTCAAACAAACAATTAACATTTTTATTTTATTTTTTTATATTTTATGACAAAAAGGTTCTAGCAATCAACTTATTCATATGAAACAAACACGGAGCTCAAGAAAAAGTGAAACTATGGCATCACTCGCCCTTTTGTAGGTGAAGGTCCTGAGTTTGACTAGTTGAATGATTATTGTGTATTCTCAGTTGTTATGTAATCAATAAATAAAAGTAATTTAAAAAAGAAGAAAAAAAGAAGGAGAGAAACTATAGCTATAAATGTAGTTCCTGCCCGACCTACCTCATATGTGGTTCAGTTGTAATTCCAAAACCAAAAGGGAAGAGGGGATCATAATTTTTGTCACCAACATTCATAGGGAGCTGGTCTACTCTCTTGAACCAAGTCCTAGCAAGCTTTCCAGTGAATCCATAATCCCCGAAAAGAACATCAGCAACTCCTTGGCCTTCAGTTCCAGGTAGCCATGCAGCCACAAGGGCATCCATCATTGGAAGATAGGGCTCAATCACAAGAGGACGGCCAGAGACAACAATAACAACACACTTGACTACGCTGCAGACATTGCTAATGATGCTTGGGCCTGGTTCTGGAATGGTCAAATTCAAATTATCCCCTTTCGTCTCTGCGTAAGGGGGTTCACCAACAGCAACAATGGCATAGTCAATCTTGCTTGCCTTGATAAAATTAGGATCCGGATTTAAACTCTGCACAACTTCTGTTGTCGCGTAAACTGTTGCTATAATGCCACCTAGAATGGTGGTTCCTGTTTTCAGAGATAGATTATTTAGTATACTACTATATATTCATGTCAATTCGCAATATACATTCTGAATGAGATGAAGCAGATCCATACCAACAGTGTCGTTATTGCCACTTATTCCTTGCCAAGTGATACTCCAACCACCACATTGAAATCCCAAATTGTTTGCATGAGTTCCGGCCACAAGGATCCTATTGGCCTTTTTAGGGAGAGGTAGTAATGGTGTGTCTGGTTTTTTTCCGTTCTTCAAAAGAACAAGTGACTTCCTTACTGCCTCTCTTGCCAGATCTCGATGAGCCTGTTACATATACATATGTATAAGCTCTCATGAATGAGATCAAGAATTATAGTAATTTTAGGATGACAATGAATACTACTGACAGTCGGGCAATTAAGTGATGTAGAGTAGGAGTTCAAAACTACCTGGCATCCAAGCTGGTCAACGAAGGTATAGTCAGCCATGGGGTTGTCGAACATACCCATTATGAATTTAATCCTCAGTATCCTGTACACTGCATCATCAATGCGGCTGTCGGATATTAGGTTTTTAGAGTGAAGGTCGAGTACAATATCATGGAACTCTGCATAGTTGAAGGGAAGTATGAACTGAAAACCATCAAGAAGAAGTTCGAATATCATAATAGTGTTTTTTACTTTGATTAACCTTAGTATTTTACATTGATAACATGCTTAAGTTAGCAACAAACCATGTCAAGACCAGCTGTAACACCAGCAAGAACCGAGTATGTGTAATTTGAATGGAACGGATAGGTAATTTTATCAAGACCCTGCCAGTCGGAGATGACAAAACCCTGAAAGTGGCCGGCCGGAGAACGTACAAGAACATGTTAATTAGTTAGGTGTAATTCACTGGTTCTGGCATATATCATGTGAGTGTATTTGATAAATTAAACACTGTCATATCAATTTATGAACAAAATTTAGTGAACATTTTGGCCATCCCAACTAGCAGTACTCCTCTTCGAATTAAATTTTACAAAACTAGTTAGGTGTAAGTACGTTATACCTACCTTGAACTTCAAGGTGTCCTTGAGATAGTTGGTGACAAGGTCATGGTTAGTGTGCATCTTGACCCCATTCAAGCTAGAGTATGAAACCATGATACTGCACACACCCTTGTCAATAGAGTCCAAGTAACCAGGCATGTGGATCTCCAACAGTCCATTCCGATCAATGGCAGTGTTGTTCTCATTGATTCCCTTGGTGGTGCCACCATCTCCCACATAGTGCTTTGCACAGCCAGCTACCTTCTCCCTACCGACCATAACGAAAGAGTAAATCTATCACACAAGGAAAAATATCTGTTTTCATGGCTTGATTACGACTTCATTGATTAATTTCTATATTAAAATGAAATTCACAAGTTACTACTTACTGCTCTAAGCACAAATTCATTACATTTTCTTTTCACCAGGCCATAATAAACACATGCATGGCATGGTAAGAAAATGTACAGCCAAACTGACAAAGCAGAGTCTTTCAAGGCACCAAGACTTCACATATTATAGCCTAATTCGAGAAATAGACAGTTGTCTAGCTTTGAGGAATTAATGACCATCAAGTACCAAGTAGGAGTAGTAAAATACTTGTTCAACTTACTTTCCACCAATGTAAGGGTTGCCCTTCTGTTCAGCTGGGATTTCGCCTTGCAATCCGGCTATTATTTCAGTCATTTGTCTTACAATGGAGGGATCCTCGCTAAAACTTTCATAACACCTACCCCATCTTGGATCTCTGCAGACCTTTTCATTGTACATATTACGGATTATAATATGGAAAAGGAAACACATGTATTGCAAATTATTTTTTTGATCATTGGACATACTGCAACTTCTCAAAACTGTTAAAAGTTGATGAATAACATGCATACCGCAACACATGATGAAAATGCATATTGAATGCCTGTAGCTTTAACTTCAGCAGCAGTTGCCGCACCTATTCTCTTCATAAGATCTGGATCCCTGCAAAAATATAATTGGATTGGAACGTTGTCATATACGTACAAAACAACAAATCAAAGGGAATTAATGCGCAAGCAGATTAAAATTGATTTTTGTGTGTGTGAAATACTTTGATTAAATCAAATTTAAAGCATTCTCACTGTTATGCTCATCGAAGAGCTAGATTTCCATTCCAAAGAGTCATGACTTGCCTGGTAACTCCAAGTCCAACGTTATGTGGGAACAATGTGGCCTTGTAGACATTATTGTGGCCATGAACGGCATCAATGCCATAAATCATAGGGATTGCAAGCCGGCTTTGAAGTGACCAATTTTGAAACTTATTGATCATGTCGGTGTCTTCATGTGCAGTAAGTCCAACTCTTGGCAAACTCCTCTCCCCCATTCAATACACTTCCTATGTTGTGTTCCGTCATGAGCTCCTCCGTGACACTACCACGGTCCAGCTGCGCCATTTGAGCAACCTTCTCGTCTAGTGTCATTCGATCCATAAGGTCATTTATTCGAGTCTCAATTGGCTGCCTAGGGTCTTTGTATGCCATGTATTCTTTATCTTCTAGTTTCCTACGTTGTCTAGATAATCTTGCTTCTGTCATGGCCGCCCAGCAACATAGGCACGCAAGTCCCACTAACAGGACTGAAGAAGTTATCCTTTTCATCACTGGAGTTTATTCAAAACCTCTTGTGGCAGTAAACTTTTCTAATTTACAGATTTAAACAAACAACATTTATTCCAGTTTCCAAAATGGAAAGCATCACTGTTAACAATGCTAGTCAAAGGAAAAAGAGTTAAACGATTCGAGAAACAAAAATAGAAATAGGAGAGTACATGTTCACAGTAACTCATGAATTGATAAGAGGAAGGAGCTATTTGCGGTGACCCAAGCATTATATTTTCATTGAATTCCCTAGTACTAGTCCATCTGCGAAACATTCTCTATTAGGAAAATAAGAGAAAAGCACGTACCCATAGAATCTCTGTCAACCAGAAATTGTAGTTGACAAAGCCCTTACTCTCTCTGCTTGCATGGGCGTGGCTATTGACAGAATTTTTGCCGGAGTTGACACATCTGTTAAACTGCGGAAACAATGCCGGAGATTAGACCAATAGGTCTAACCAAGGAATGATTGGAAGTCGTGAAATTTTGAAATTGAATTGGCTTTTATGTCTCTTTTTCAATGATCTTCATGTGACGTAACTTTGTTATTCATTTTTATTGGGTGAAAGCTTTTCATGAAAAAAAAGAAGGAAAACATGAAATATTTGATTTTGAAAATTCTCAAAATGCCGGCAGTATTAGTATCTCTGTCAAAATTTCCCATCAAAACTATGGACATTGTTGCTCAAATTGTAATTGTCACGTCAGCGTCGTTTCAAGTGGTTTGTATGAAATGTTATTAATCGATCTAATCACGAAATTTTGATAGACATTAAAGTGTTACTGGAATTTATAGTTGATTTACAATCGTGATAGTTTGCAAACTTGTGGTAGCAAACTATCCTTCAAAGCAAACTTTTAAGTACCATTTGTGATTTGTTTTTTCCCTATCCAAAAACCTTCTCTCTTAGCCAATTTTCAGTTTGATACCTACACTACACAAATTTAAGTAATTCCAACAAGTAAATTTGAACATCTGTAAGCAAGGAAAAGAAGAAGAGACTATCACCGGCTTAGTTGAATCCAATGTCTAATTTGACTTCCTAATTGGTTGAGTTGTAAGGCCAAAATCAAATGGAAAGAGGGGATCATAATGTTTGTCACCAACATTCATAGGGAGCTGAACTACTGTCTTGAACCAAGCCCTAGGAAGCTTGCTGGTAAATCCATAATCGCCAAAAAGAACATCTGTAACTCCTTGACCTTCAGTTCCAGGTAGCCATGCAGCCACAAGAGCATCCATCAATGAAATGTAGGGTTCGATCACAACAGGACGGCCAGAGATTACTACAACCACACACTTGCCTTTGCCACATACATTGGTGATGGTGCTTGGACCCGGTTGTGCAATTGTCAAATTTAAACTGTCCCCGTTTGTCTCCGCATAAGGGAGCTCTCCAACAACAACAATGGCATAGGAGAAGTTGTTTGCCATGACAAAATCAGCACCAGGACTTTCAATGAAGATGATTTCGGTGCTGGGGTCAACTGCAGCTGTGATGACACTTAGGATGGTGGCTCCTGTATTGATGAAATAAAGTGTTTAGGGTTTTGAGGTAACTAATAGTGTATATATGCTAAATGAAATAAAGGTGGGAACTTGTTATATATATATATGTACCAGAAGTATAGTTGTTTCCACTAACTCCTTGCCAAGTGACACTCCAGCCACCACATTGATAACCCAAATTATTAGCATGAGTTCTAGCAACTAGGATTCTTGGGGCCTTTTTAGGGAGTGGTAGTACTGGTGTATCTGTGTTATCTCCATTCTTCAGAAGAACAAGCGACTTCCTCAATCACCGCTTCCCTTGCCAAATCTCTGTGTGCCTATTTGTTGACATCAAGTAGTTGGTTAATTTGGTTAGTCAAAAGAAGCTAGCTAGACTAGTATTAGTACACTAAGTGATAAAAAAATAACCTGGCATCCAAGCTAGTCAACAAAGCTCTCATCAGGCAAGGGGTTCTCAAACATACCCATTGTGAACTTGACTCTCAGAATTCTCCTAACTGCATCATCAATACGACTCATTGGGATGAGTTTGTTGTTGACATGATTGGTTAGAATCCCAATGAACTCGGTATGATTAAAGGGAACCATTACCTGAAATACATCAAGAAGCATTTTTACTGTATCACATTATCTTGAAACTGTAGTGTATCACCTTGATATGTAACATTCGAATGTTACACTAGTAAGTGGTGACATCAATCAGTCATCTTGAAGATAGAAAATAACCATGTCAATGACAGCTTGAATACCAGCAAGAACCGATTTTGGGTAATCAGAATGAATCTGATGGGTAAGTTTGTCGATACCCTGCCAGTCAGAGATGACAAATCCCTGAAATTTGAACAATGTACCAGAGGAGGATGAGAAAAGTTGGTACTAATTCATTCATGTTCCTGAGAAATTAGGCATGGACTTTTAGGCTGTGTTGTATACATACATGCCCTGAACTTAAGGGTGTTCTTAAGAAATTGGGTGACGAGCTTGCATCTTCTTTCCATTCAAGATGGAGTAGGAAACCATGACAGTGGCCTACTCCATGACAGTGGATACGCCCTTGATGATAGAATGGTAATAACCAGGCATGTGAATGTTCAATAATCCATGCTTATCAATCACGGTATTGTCCTCATTGATGCCCTTGGTCGTACCACCATCTCCAACAAAGTGTTTTGCGCAAGCCGCTACTTTATCCCTATCAATCATAAGCAAAATTCATTCACAAGGCCAGCCAGTAAAATTTCATAGTAGTTTTTTAGCCTCATATATGAAATTATTGCATTATCTTATCTCTATATGACTTATCAGTAGAATAGTTTTACAACTAACTTTCCACCAACAAATGGAACACCCTTCCATGAATCAGCTGATATTTCGCCTTGCAATCCAAGTATGATATATCAGTCACTTGTTTTACAATTTCAAGATCCTCACTATAACTCTCGTAACATCTACCCCATCTTGGATCTCTGCAGACCTGTTGTGTAGTTTTTAAGGACTAAATTTATTGTCAGTAAAACAAGTCAAATTACAAGAGAAACATTGCAACCCTTGCTAAAAGTTTTCAATCAATCAATAGCGTACCGCAACACATGGTGCAAAAGCATAGTTAATGCCAGTTGCTCTAACTTCGAGAGCAGTTGCAGAACCAATTTTCTTCACAAGTTTGTGATCCCTGCACAAGATGGCAAAATTGATATGCAAATTAGACAACGCTAACAATAGATTAAAACATTTGTTATTTTGGCCATCTCTTTAGAAATTTTAAAGCAAGGCCAAGCCGCTTAAATTAAAAATTAAAAACCATATATAAGGAAGTCAGCAGCTTCCAAACTCATAGCACACAAATATATGTGTGTATATATAGGCACACAGACACAAACACACATTTCATACATACATACACACAAGAAATAACCCTCCTAGCTAGATTCCTAGGTGTCTTGCAACAAATATATCATATTACTTAATTAATTAATCTGACTGATTGAGATAATAATATATTTCATAAAATTAAATATCGTATCAATATAAGTAGGCTAGAGATGACTGGCCTAGTAGCTCCAAGACCAACATTTTGAGGGAAAATGGTGGCCTTAGAAGCATTATTGTGGCCATGAACAGCATCAATGCCATAAATCATAGGGATTCCAAGGCGGCTAGACAATGAACCGTTTTGAAAGTCATTGAACATTTTGATCCAATCCTGTGGAGTGGCCTGCGGCCGCGGCACACTTCCTCCGCCACTCAGTACACTGACTATTGAGTAGTCCCTCATGATCTCAGCTATTGCATTTCCACGTTCCAGCTGCGTCATCTGCCCCACCTTTTCTGCTACTGTCATTCTGCCCATCAGGTCCTTGATTCTAGCATTTATCGGCTTCTTCGGGTCCTTGTATGCCATGTATTCTGCTTCTGCTACCCAGAAACATAGCCACAACACTCCCCATAACAGGACTAACGATGTACTTCCCTTCATCACAAATTCAAATCTAGCTAGCCAGTTGCTTTTCAAGTAAGTAATCGATCATATATATAGAATTAGAATGTGAAGAGGATATGAACAAATCAATATACACAGAAGGCAGGTACAAACCTTTTAATAGTAGAGAATGTGAATTCATAGGATCGATAAGCTAGAATGTTAGACTGTTAATGGAGTCGTCATATATAGAGGAATAATCTGTACGTAGTAGTGATTCAAGCGATATGTTTAATTTGGATGAGAACAAATTTATGAGTCTTATCTAATTTGGATGATTTGTAGGGATATAATTTTAGCATAATTAGTTTCCAAACTGGTCTTTAATTTGAAGATTTTGAAAACCTTACCAACTTAATTAATGGCTCTATCCATTTTTCAGAGCAGTCGTGGACTCATCATGCATATTTGAAATTCTCGTCTAAAAAAAAGACAAATAATAATAATAATAATAATAATAAAAAAAATGTTTTAGGAAATCAGAAATTGAGAGAAATTCGCTGTGTATTCTCATTGATAATAAGGACCTCTTTATATAGAGGATTACAATGCATAGAATCTGAACATACAAGGAAAGTAATTCTACATTGAATAGGATTCTAAATCATTCTATAACCCTATTACCACTAGGTTAAGTAACCTAGAGTTTGGGCCAGACACATAATCTGAATTTCCTTGAACACTCTCCCTTGTGTCGCCCAAACGTGGTGCTTCTCTCGTTGCCTCATTAAAAACCTTGCCGAGTAACAAAAACCCAATGGGACAAAAATAACCTCGGTCGAAGGGGAAAATAGTACAACACACCCTTCACGTTTTGAGACCATACATGTACACATCTCCCCCTGATGTCTGCACCTCCCCCTGATGATTACGATCATGGGAGTTCAGATAGTTTCCGCAAGCCAATTCTTGCCAAATGTTTCTCGAACGTGGATTTAGGCAATGACTTAGTAAACAAGTCTGCCACATTATCCTCAGATCGAACCTGGTTTACTTTGATCTTGAGGAGCTTCAGTTGTTGCTGATTGTAGAAGAATTTGGGCGATATATGCTTGGTGTTGTCGTCTTTGATGTAGCCTTGCTTAATTTGTTCAATGCAAGCAGTATTATCCTCATAAATGCTTGTTGGCTCATCTGTGGTAGACTTCAAACCACAATTACTTCGAACATGCGTAACTATGGATCGTAACCATATACATTCACGAACTGCTTCTTGAAGAGCAATAATCTCTGCATGATTCGAAGAGGTAGCGACTAAGGTCTGCTTTGTAGACTTCCAAGATATTGCGGTGTTTCCCATGGTGAATACATAACCAGTTTGGGAACGACTTTTGTGTGGGTCAGAGAGATACCCAGTATCTTTAACACCAGTCCAATGGCGTCGTGTTGGCGTGGAGCTATATCTAGCTAACAAGTTCACAGCGAATGAGATGTCCGATCTCGTGCATTGTGCTAAGTACAATAATGCTCCTATCGCACTTAGATATGGCACTTCTGCCTCTAGCACTTTTTCGTCGTCATCTTTTGGACGGAATGGATCTTTCTTTGGATCAAGACTACGGAAGACCATTGAGGTGCTTGAAGGCTTAATCTTATCAGTATTGAAACGCCTAAGCATCTTTTGGGTATAAGCTGATTGATGAATCAGAATACCACCTTCACGGTGCTCAAGTTCCAAACCGAGGCAAAACCGTGTTTTCCCAAGATCTTTCATCTCAAACTCGGATTTCAAGTGTTCAGCGGTTTACCTTAACTCTTTAAGGGTGCCAATTATATTCATGTCATCGACATAGACTGCTACTATTGTAAATCCGGAACTTGTCCTTTTTATGAACACACATGGGCATAGTTCATTATTGACATATCCCTTCCCAATCAAGTAGTCACTTAGACGGTTATACCACTTCCGTCCGGATTATTTCAATCCATATAGTGAGCGTTTTAATCTTATGGCCAACGCGCTCCGTGGTTTAGAGCCACTTGATTTGGGTAACTGAATTCCATCTAGAATTTTCATGTATATTTCCGTATCTAGATCCCCATATAGATACGCTATAACCACGTCCATAAGCTGCATGTTCAGTTTTTCGAAAATTACCAAACTGATAAGGTAGCGGAACGTAATGACGTCCATTACGGGAGAATAGGTTTCCTCGTAGTCGATTCCAGGGCGTTGTGAAAAGCCTTGCACCACAAGGCGAGCTTTGTACCTTACAATCTCGTTTTTCTCATTACGCTTTCTAACGAATACCCATTTATGACCAACTGGTTTGGTGTTAGGCGGTATTGGTACAATTTTGCCAAATACCTTTCTTTTCGTTAGAGAATCAAGTTCTGCCTGGATCGTATCTTTCCATTTTGGTCAATCAGCTCTACGTTGGCATTCATCAACGGAGCGTGGTTCGATGTCATCGGTCTCAATAATCACACGCGCTACTGAATACGCGAATACATCATCAATGATGATGGAGCTTCTTTCCCACGTCCCATGTACACTAGTGTAATTCACAGAGATCTCTACGTTCTCAGGGATTGGTTCTGACATTGAGGCGTCCCCCAATGATGTCTCTTAGACATAACCATAATCCGGAACATTCTCATGGGACGGATTTTGAGTATCGATGATCAAAGGATTTGTTTGTGCCTCATTCGCTCTTTTTCTAGGGCGAGTATCCTTCTAACCAATTGGTCTACCGCGCTTTCTTACGGGACCTGCGGCTATAGATGCCACATCATTACCATGCCGGGCAATGGTGCCATCTCCTGGTCTCACGGGAGTGGCGTTATGTCCATTATTAGAGACATCAATCCTTGCAGGCACCTTTGCAGCTGGTATGTGTGATCTCGTCACTTTGACAACATCAGAAAACGCATCAGGCAGAGTGTCTGCTACATTCTGGAGCTTGATTATTCTTCGCACTTCAAGTTCGGACTGTGCGGTACGGGGATCGAGATGAGACATAGTGGGGACAGACCACGACAATTCTTGTCGTTCCTGTTGAACATCTGTGTTCTTATCTCCCCCTAATGACGAGAAGACTGTCTCATCAAAGTGACAATCTGCAAATCTAGTGGTAAAGAGATCGTCTGTCAAGGGTTCAAGATAGAGGACGATAGTTGGAGATTCATAGCCAACATAAATGCCCATTCGTCGTTGTGGACCCATCTTTGTACGCAGTGGTGGCGTAATAGGCACATAAATAGCACACCCAAAAATGCGTAAGTACGAGATATCAGGCTCGTACCCAGTCACTAGCTGTAACGCAGAATAAGATTGAGTTGCAGTAGGTCGTAGACGAATGAGCGTCGCTGCATGCAATATTGCATATCCCTAAGCAGAAATAGGAAGACTGGTGCGTATTACCAATGTCCGAGCTATCATTTGTAGTTGTTTGTTAGCAGCTTCTGCGAGACCATTTTGGGTATGAACATGGGGAACTGGATGCTCAACATCAATCCCCAATGACATGCAATAGTCATCGAATGTTTTCGATGTAAACGCCCCAGCATTATCAAGTCGAATTGACTTAATTGGATGGTCGGGGTAGTGAGCCCGTAGACGGATAATCTGGGCAAGGAGTTTAGCATAAGCAACATTGCGAGTGGACAACAGCACGACATGTGACCAGCGTGTCGACGCATCAACCAATACCATTAAATATTTAAAAGGTCAGCATGAAGGTTGAATTGGTCTACAGATATCCCCTTGGATTCTCTGTAAGAACGGAATAAGTATTTTGGGATCCTTTGCGTAGGACGGTCTCGGTCCTAATTTTCCGAATGAACAGGCTTTGCAGAATGAGCGAGGGGCCTTAGAAGTAACCAATGAGGATTTTGGTTGGGCCGGAGCGTCTGTAACGCTATTAGAAGCAAAATGTGTGACTACATCTCCCATGATGGCGTTAGAGCCATGTAAATTGGTGTGTGTGGCGTCATTGCCACTAGGAGGGATAACCATGGCATCAAGCTCATGGTTGGCGCCATTTGTGGCGTCATCACAATGGACAAGAGCGGCCTTGCGGCGGCCCAAGACAGCAGCAACGCCTGAGGCTGCAGTTTTTGAGGTCTTGGTAAGTCTGGGAATCAATGTTTGATCCTTGCTTCTTCTCATTCTGAAGAATGGATGCCCGTGTGAAGTCTTTAGTATATGGAGCATCATATCACGACCGGGATGTCCTAGTCGGTCATGCCAAAGCCAATATATGTCTGAATCCAAGAGATCTTCTCTTATGACATTATTAGATTCAATTGGTCGAATTGTAGTGACATAAAGTCCACTAGATTGACACGTAAGCTTCTCTAATATGCGCGTTCTGCCGCAATCATTAGAGGTAATACAAAGGAATTCTATTCCGTTCTCATTATGCGTTTCCGCATGGAATCCGTTGGCTCTTATATCTTTAAAACTCAATAAGGTTCGATTTGCCTTAGGAGCGTAAAGAGCTTCAGTGACTTTAATCAAGGTGCCATTTGGCAAAAGGAATTGGGCCATTCCATGTCCTTGAACTAAACCTGATGGTCCAGCCATCGTAGTCACAGAGGAATATGTAGGCAACATCTCTAAGAATAATTGCCTATGTCGTAGAATGGTGTGCGTAGTCGCACTATCCGTGAGACATTGTAGTTCATCCATTCCTAAAAGAAAAGCTCATAATTAAAAAGGAGTCATAAAGAAAAGAACTCAACTTTTATTGATAAGCCAAACGGAATTACATCATCGTTTAATCAAAGAAGATCTAATCCAAAAAGAAACTAGCTAATGCAAACAATGGTAGTCATCTAACTTCTTTCGATAATTTCAATGTAAATGTGACCAGGTGAGTAGAGAGATGTCGGTGAAGCAAAACTCGCTTAAGTACCACTTATCTCAAAACCTTCCTAGACATCACATTTACAAGGAGTACGCCTACTTTGAAGTAAGATTAAACCATTGGCATCTACTACAAATAATACGGCAATTGCCTACATCTCTTGGAAAATAAAAAGACTTAATCAAAATCGCCTGTTTCTGGGTCTTGATCTTTGTAGTCTTCCACCCTTAGATCGAGATCGCCATCTTGATCTTCTTGTTCCATATAGTTGGCCTCCCTTGCTTCACGATACATTTTGTATGCGTTCGCAACGTTCTGGGATGCACTACACTTCTTTGCCCAATGTCCACTTGATCCACATCGAAGACAAACATCTTTATGGTCAGGCTCCCTTGATCAAGGTGCATTTGATGCATGAGTTGGACGACCATTGTTCTTGGTGGTGTCACCACCATGGCCGGAGGCTCCGCCTCTCTCTCTCTTCACACGTTGACCTCCACGGTTCCGTGCACGCCTATCTTGGAGATTTCCTTCCTCTTTAGGGTGAGAATATGGACCAGAACGTCTAGAATTGTCCCTACTCTTAGGGTTTCGCTCCTTGCGTCCTCCCTTGGGGGCACGACTATAATTAGACTCCGGAATAGACTTAGTTCCCACAGGTCTAGCATTATAGTTATTCATAAGGATATTGTCGTGCTTCTCAGCTACGTTCATGGCCCCAATGAGCTCATGAAACCTTGTGATACGTCCTGCATTCACATCAATCCGATAATTCTTTGAAATCATCAGGGCAAAGACGGGGAAGGTTGAGAGAGTTTTCTCGATCAATATCATATCAGTTATGGTTTGTCCATAGAATTCCATCAAGGACTTGATACGAAGAGCTTCTGAGTTATAATCAAGCACGGACTTGAAGTCACAGAAGCGGAGGCTATGCCATCTCACTTCTAAATCAGGAAGCAGGGAGTCACGAACGTTGCCAAATCGCTGCTCAAGTTCCACCCATAGTTTTCTGGGGTTTTCCTCATTGAGGTATTTACTTTGGAGAGCATCATTCATGTGCCTTGTCATGAGAATTATGGCCTTGGCTTTATTTGCTTCGAAAGTATGAAGTTGCTCTACAGAAAGCACATTCTGACTAGGCTCTTGGATGGTTTCCAGAAGTCCATCAGCCTTAAGATGTTGGCGCACATCTCGGACCCACCTATGGTATCCTGCGCCAGTTGTCTCTAGTGGAACAAAGTTCAACTTATTCAGGTAACTCATCCTGAAAAACAACACAAGATTAGGATTAGTTTCGGAGCATAAAAGGCTACCACGAAAACAATAAGAATTTCTGAGCGTAGTCGCTTCCAAGAAATTAGGGATTTCTGAGCGTAGTCGCTCCCAAGAAAATCCGATTCCAAGAGGGGTTTTGGATTAGATCGAAACAATGATGTGTTTGGTCGATCGTTTTTCTTCTCAACAAACTCTAAGTTTGGAGAACTCTACAAGCTCCAAGCTTGGAGTGAGCACGAACCCCCACAATTCGGCTTTAAATCTCCTCTATGAAGAAGAAAGGGGGGTAGAAGAAGGGATGTTGCAAGTCCCCGAGAAAAAGAAAAGAAATTGAAATGACGGAAGCAAAAGAAATTAAATAAAAAATACCTCGAATGTGGGCGTGGACTTCCTCCTTTTTTTTTTTTCTTTTTCTTCTTTCCGGGCCGCAGGTCCTCTTCCTCCTCCTTTTTTTTTTTCTTCTTCTTTCCGGGCCTCAGGTCCCCTTCCTCTTTTTTTTTTTTTTTTTTTCTTTCTCTTTCTTCTTTCCGGCCCACTCTTTCTTTCTTTTTCTTTCTTTTTTTTCTTTCTCTGCAGCTACACGTGGGCAGATGGCGTGACGGCTTGGCGGCTTGGCTGCTGCACGTGGGCTCGGGAGTGGGCTGGCAGTGGGCTGCTGCTAGGTTGGGCTTCGCCTGCTGCTGGATTGGACTTCGTCTGCTTCTGGGTTAACTGAAGCAAGGATGAAGGTCAGGCGGCTGTTCAGAGCAGGGTGGCTTCTGGTGAGCGGTTTAAGGACTTTTAGGCCGGTTCCGGTGGTGAAATTTCCGGTTCCGGATGTCTGGGATCGAGACGTTGCAGATGGTGGAGTATGGTTGCAGGAAGAGGTAGGGAAGCCACTGAACCGGGCAGAGAGAGTTGCGTCACTTCCGGGGTCGGTTTGGTGGTTTTCCGGTCGGTTCTGGGGGTGGGGCCGCCGGTTCTGGACTCCTGGGGTTGAGATCTTCAAGGTAAGCGACGGTGATTTCTGAGATTTGAAGGCTACGAATTTAGGTTTCAGGGTTAGGGCTTCGTGCTGATAACATATTTTAGGGAATCAGAAATTGAGAGAAATTCGCTGTGTATTCTCATTGATAATAAGGGTCTCTTTATATAGCGGATTACAATGCATAGAATCTGAACATACAAGGAAAGTAATTCTACATTGAATAGGATTCTAAATCCTTCTATAACCCAATTACCACTAGGTTCAGTAACTTAGAGTTTGGGTCAGACACATAATCTGGATTTCCTTGAACAAAAAACTCATTTTTGAAATTTTTTTGCCCTTCTCTAGTTCAACTCTAAAAATATCGAGTCTAAACGTGAGGCGATAGGATAAAGTTAGATTTTTTATTTTTTGGGCTGCAGTTAAAAAAAGATTAAGTAACAAAATATTGAGATAAAGTTTATTCTAAAAAAAAGGACAAAAGAAAAAAAACAATTGACACACATGAGAGTTTGTGTTAAGAGGCAAATATTGAATAAAATGTTAATTAGATCCTATATTCAATTGTCCTCTTAAGGTCGTTCTAAAGGATTTGTTTCCCATCTAGACCACCAACTTACTTTTTATTTATTTTTTTTTCTTCTTCCCTTTTTCTTTTCTAGAACTTATTTTGTTCAATGGACTACACGGAAATTGCTTTTCTGTTTACTATCATGTAATAAATTTTTTGTAAAAAGTAATTTACACTGTAGTAGCTTATTAGGATGAAGAAAATTTAGGGGAGTGAAATCTACACTCCCCAATTTACAATCCAAACTTGTTTTTTCAATTTTTAGTTAAAATTTTTATAAAAAGTAAAAACTTAAGTTAATAAAGGGAAAATTTAAGTTACTAAAAAAGGAAACATAAAGTGGATTGTAAAATGGGAAGTGTGACTCTCACTCCCCAAAATTTAAGTTTTCTTGTGTGGGCTCGATTGTGGTTAATGCTAATGACGTTGTTCGGGCCATCCCAAGTTCAGGCAAAAGTCTCCTTGATAAAGATACAACAGCAATTTGAAGTATGTTGAGGTGATTTGGAAAATGAGGAACCTCTTGGGCATCATCTATGTGCTCATTATGATATCAATTCAGCTAGTTTTTGGTTTGATGAGAGTAAAAACAACTTTGGACTATGAGACTCTTCTTCAGACTCTCTCGAAGATTCATCCCATAAAATTGCAGGCAGAAAATGAGGTTGAGCTTATCTATACTTATATGGAGAAGAGTGATGAAGCATTAAACAATGATAAAACTAAGGAGTTTGACGCTAAAAAGCCAAAGGAGAAATTAAGTGGAGTACAAACTTCTCAAGCAAAGAGCTTGCAATATTGTTACTATTATACCCCAATACCCAAATTTATTAGTTTACTAGTCATTTGGACGACAAACGATAATTATATTCACTTTTTACCTTCGTTTCGATCATTTAGAGGATTAAAAGTTGACTTTTTGTTCAGTTCAGTTTTTGGGGAAACTTCCTTTTGTAAAGTTATAGAGCACGTTAAACCGAGTTCATGGACATGTGACACACTAAAATCGGAGTTGTAACAAAGAAGTTATAAGAGTTTAAATTCAGTGGCAGTTTTGTAATTTTCCTGAAAATTTCTGATACTTTAAATAGCAGTTTCCATTTCCGGAAATAGCGATCTTAGGAACTTTCTAGAAGTGAAAAGTCGTCCCCAAGAACCCAGAATTTTTAATTCGGGAATTCGGGTTTCAATTCAGGAAGATCCGACCGTTGGATCGATCCCATTTTTTGATAGATTTTAATAATTATGGAGCCATCTATGAAGTTTGAACTTATTCTGACATGATTTTAAGCTTTTGACAAATTATTGTTCAGGGGTTTCAGTTTTGTTATCATTAATTTAAATTCAATTGTTGAAATCCATTTTTCATTATTATCAATTTGTTCAGGACGATGTATAGATCGAACTCAAGGAGAAATTCATCGGACGGCTGTCATAGCCGCGAATAAGTGAGCGGACATTTGATTTTAAAATAAATTATGCATGCAGTACTACTTTCGAGCATTTATTTTATTATGAGATTTATTTATCATTTACGAGATTATTAGTGAATTTTCTTTCCAAGAGCTTTCATTAATTATCGGGCTATTTAAATTATGAGTTATTGAGTTATTGAGAAATGGTTTTTCGGAAAGTGGTTGATTAAGAAAATATGATGAGGATTATTGATTTTTGAGTATTTGAGTATGGTTTTGCATTCCTGAGATTTTATATAATTTGTTTTCGAGTATCGATTTATCATATCGTTTTTACCATAATATTTGAGTGTGATATTGAAGTATTTGAGTATAAACGAGTTACCAAGATATCATGAGTTTAATATTTTAATGAGATTGAGTTCAGTTTATTCGAGGAGGTAACTATGAACGATGATGATTATGTTAGCACAGGCATGCATTACCTAGTCTGTGAAGATCCGAAATTTTAGTTAAATATTTTGTAATTCAATATTTGTCAAATTATATGATTCATGAGTTGTGGGTGTGATTCGAATGTCGTTGTTTGTTTCGAATGATTTTAGTATCGAAATTTAACGTTATTTAGGGTTTACTAAAATCGACTTTTTATACGTAAGGAATTTGAGGAAACATCCTTCATGAAAGTCGTAGATGTCGTCGATATGAGTTCGTACATATGTGGAATGCAAGAATCGGAGTTCGTATGAGGAAGTTATCGCAAAGGTATGTGTATGTGTTCTGAGGACAGGGGAATAGTCCAAAGTGCAAAGGTTATTAAGTTAACCTGGGATTATACTGTGCTTGCACTTAGGCCAAGGTGACAAGTGACGATGTGGTTAGAGCTCTAACGTATGACCAAAGTGGTGATAGTTGTGGTTAGGTGATTGTGGGAATGTATTCCTTGTTGTTTCCTGTATGTCGGCTTGATGTTTCATTTTAGATGTTGAGATTGTTGTTTGTTTACTTGAGTTAAAACATTTGTGATTTAATAAATCAACCGTTCATTCTTATTTATTCACACGAGCTTTCAGAAAGCTTACCAGGTTTTGTGTTGTTGCAATCCGGTACACTGTTCAAACAGTGTAGCGGATAATCATACAGGTCAGGATAATCAGGGTGGAGAGCGAGCTGAGCAGGGTAGCAGGGTTGTGACCAGCACTTAGTCTATTTTGGTGTGTTTTATAGACTCTCTTGAGCATAACATTTTATTTATGTTGGTATCGTAATAATTAACTTGAGAGATAGCTTGCTACGAGGTTTGTATTATGGTTTGTGGTTTATGAAAAAATTCAGGATGTTATTTGTTTAGTTGTATTCATGTTTCGGATTTGAATTTATTATTCAAAATTCGGGCTGTGACAGTTTGGTATCAGAGCGTAAGGTACATATTTGGTGACAACTCGTACTCCTCAAGTGATGGACCGTCTGCAGCGGATCCGTATCATGTACTCTTTGGTATTGACAATGTCATCGGGTATGTGGGAGTGTAGGGAGTCGCCTAGGACGTTAGGACGTATTAGGAGTTGAATTAACCTCAATGTGTTAGTAACTTGGTTAATATGGACTTGTATTGACTTATGCTGTGTTTTAAGTGTTATACATGTATTAAGCAGGTATGCTATGCTCTTTAGGTAATGGACCTTTTGGGAGGCATAACTAGGGGTGAAGGTAGACCCAGAAGTAGAGGTAGAGTCCGAGGTAAGAACATGATCTCTCATGTTGAGATATTCAAGGATTAGGTGGAGGCATCACAGGTTGAGTTGCCTGTTCCACCTGTGGTTGATGTGATGGTTGCCACTCGTTTGTTACAGTCGACAAAATAGATTAGGAGTCTGGGAGCAGTCCCATTCTAAGGATATGGATTATACGTTGGCGTATCAATGAATCGAGAATATGAATACATACTTCGAGATAGTCCATTGTGGTGACCTTAGGAGGAGGAAGATAGTCTCGTACATGCTTCAAGATGATGTACGGGTGTGGTGAAAACTACACACGGAGATAAATGTATATGTCTACCATGACTTGGGATAGTTATGGGGAACTCTTCCAGAAGAAAAACTTTTCGGTTTCAATGAGGGAACAGTTGGAAAGGGAATTGATCTTACCAACTCAAGGGGATAGGAGTGTGAGAGATTACGAATCAGAGTTCTCAAAACCATATCGGTTTAAGAGATAGAAAGATGCAAGGAGTTTGGTCATGAAGTTTCAGTTGGGGCTGAATGCTTCGATTTAGCATGATGTAACCAGTTGATAGAACTTATTTTGGTTAGGGTTTTAACCATTGAACAAGATTCTTGGCTCATGTGGAACTTGTGAGTAGAGCTACGATTAGGGAAGAGATTGTCGTGGTTTTCGAGGTTAGTAATGCTTTTCTGGAGATAATTAGGTTACCTCTAAGGAGGGTAGTGGAGTTTGCTATCGATGTGATACTAAGTACAGTACATGTATCAATAGCACTTTATTTTATGAAATTAACTGAACTTAAAGAGTTGAAGGTTCAAGTTGAGGGTTTACTTGAGCAGGGGTTCATTAGACCTAGTACTTCTCCTTAAGCTGCACCTGTATTGTTTGTGAAAAAGAAGGATGATTCACTACAGTTGTGCGTAGATTATTGGCAGTTAAGCAAGGTGAAGATCAAAAATTTGTACCCTTTTTACCTAGGATCAATGACTTGTTTGAATAGCTTAAAGAAGCTACCATTTTCTCGAAGATTGATTTGAGATCCGGATGTCACTAGTGGAGGGTGAAGGAACATGATGTTACTAAAACTGCTTTCAGGACCAGGTATAGACATTAGGAGTTTATTGTCATGTCATTTGGTCTAACTAATGCACCTACAACATCATGGACTTGAGGAACTGTATGTTCAGTAAATATTTGGATCAAATTGTCGTGGTGGTTGTGGATGACATCTTGAATTGTTCCAAGTCGTATAACTACCATATTGAGCATCTGAGGTTTGTGCTGGAGATTCTAAGAAAAGAAAAGTTTTATGCAAAGTTTGAGAAGTGTAAATCTTGGCAGAAAGATGTTAAGTTTTTGGTCACGAGGCATCGAAGGACGAAGTTCTGTGGATCCTTTTAAAGTTGAGATAGTGATGTGTTGGAATCGTCTTACTACTATTACCGAGACCCATAGTTTCGTTAGTTTGATTGGATATTATCAGCGATTCTGCAAGGGGTTCCCTAGTATCGCTTCAGATTTGACTAAGTTGACCATGAAAGACGTTTAGCTGGTATGAACCGAAGAATGCAAGAGGGCATTTAGTGAGCTGAAGACTAGATTGACTACAGCTCCAGTGTTGATTATTCTGCTGGTGGCGATGGTTTAGTTATCTACAGTGATACATCTATTTAGTGTTGGAGTGTGTGTTGATGCAACATGGCTGTGTTATTGCTTATGGCTCGAGACAGTTGAATATTTATTGTAATGTTGTCTGTGTAGTGAAATGTTTTTATGGCAGTGCCTGTAATACTTTTGCAGTAGTAATGGATGTGTTTGTCTAGCAGTACCTTGTTGTAGTCGGTGTGACAATGATTAGGTGTGAAATACCATGTGATGACTGTTTGTGGGTTAGTCGAGGCTAGACCTTATTCTTGATTTTGTGTTCTGAGATGGTAGGACACTTGTTGTGTAGTGATGCATGATTCATTACTACTATGATAGATTTTGTGTATGGATTGATATATGGGAAACTTGTTGTGACCTCGTGCTAGTATAAATGTGAAGGAGCAGTGTGATGAGGTTTGAGTTGAAGTGAATTTTCCATTTCTAATTCTAGGAGTAATGGTGATGCTTTATCAGATAAGTGATATAGATACTATTGTGAGAGCAGGATCCTGAACGGTTGAGTAGTTAGTGTGATGCTACAATTGCATAGTTGTGATGCATGAAAGGTTTGATGTGATTGTAAATGGAGGGGTAGTGTATCGAAGTGTGGTGATGCCAGGTGTTGTACCTGTATTAGCTGTCTGACTTAGACATGTCTTAACTCGAGGATTTAAGACTGTTCTAGAAGCTATGAGGAATTACTCTAAATATGTGTGCGTCATTTTATCAGTGGATTGATGAATTATCTTGAGGGCATGTGTTTTGAGCTTCAAAGTGAAGTAAGACAGAGGTCTGTCAGACCTGTTGTGATATTAGTGAGAGGTGAAGATTTGGCGTTTAGTTCGCCTTATCTCTTAGAGCTTTTGGTGGGATGAAATTTATTGATATGCCTGCACTGAAGAAGAAGTCTATGATTGAACCAATACGAGTGATTGTGGTATAGTTGGAGTGGGATGAAGAAAGAGGTGGCAAAGTTGTGTCAAGGTGTCTTACTTACCAGCAGGTGAAGGCAAAAAAAATCAGAGACCTGCATTTATGTTGAAGCCATTACCAATTCCTATGTGGTAGTGGGAAGTAGATCTCTATGGATTTGTGACTGGATTGCCAAGTCCAGACAAGACATGATTCAATGGGGGTGATTGCCGATCATTTAACGAAGTTGGCATGTTTTCTTCCTATGTCGACGTGGAAGATACTTTGTGCAAGTTTCATGTGAATGATATTGTGAGACTTTAAGGGAAGTTTTGGGGGGGGGGGGATAATATTCTGTTGGTTGAGTTTGCTTACAACAACAATGATCACTCCAAGCGTAACATGGTGCCATATGAAGTTCGTTTATGGTAGGCCATGTAAATCTCCTATCAGCTGGCCAAAACTTGGAGATGAAGAATTATTGAGTCCTGAAATTTTTCAGGAGACTCCTCAGAGGATTTCAAATCTTCAGGGATAGGATTCAAACGGAATTGTGTGGACAGAAGGGATTATTGCGAATTGGAAAAGGAAACAGGTGAAATTCGAAGTGGGTGACCATACATTCTTGAGGGTCTCACCATGGAGAGTGTAGTGGGATTGGGCAAGAAAAGAAACTTATCACCAAGGTTTGTTGGACCTTTGGAGATTTTGGAAAGGGTCGAAGAGCTGGCATATCGGCTTGCGTTACCTATTAGCATGTCCGGTGTACACAATGTCTTCCATGTGTCCATACTTAGGAGGTACATCCGAGATGAGTCCCATGTGATTGATCATGGTACGATCGAGGTGAATCCGGATGTGACCTTTGTTGTTGAACTTGTTCGTATCTTGGATAGGTCCACAAAGAGGCTTTGTAGGAAGGAGACTGATTTGGTTAAGGTATTATGGGGTCATCATGATGAAGGTGATGCGTCATAGGAGTTAGAGTCTGACATGGAGACGAAGTACCCACTACTGTTTGTCGATGAGTTTGCTTGAATTTCGGGACGAAATTCATTTAAGGAGGGTAGACTGTGAAGACCCGAAATTTCAGTTAAATATTTTGTAATTCAATATTTGTCAAATTATATGAATTATGAGTTGTGGGTGTGATTTGAATGTTGTTGTTTGGGAAATTTGGTTTCGAAGAATTTTAGTATCAAAATTTAACGTTGTTAGGGTTTACTAAAATTTATTTTTTATACATAAGGAATTTGAGGGAATATCCTTCATGAAGTCGTAGAGCTCGTCGATACGAGTTCGTGGATATGTGGAACGTAAGAATAGGAGTTCGTATGAGGAAGTTATTGCGTTTGGAAAATTTTCCATTTTGGGTATATATAGGCTACTATTTTTGGAAATATCCATAATTGGAAAAATATCCAAAAACGGAAACACTGTTCATCTCTCTCTCCCAAGCCGAAAACAGAGCCAGCAAACTCTGGCCGAGTTCTCCCTCCTCCGGCTACCAAAAGGCCCCAAACTACTTCCTACGGCTTCATATCGGCCTTGCGCAGCTGCCAGTGGTAGCCTTGCGCTGCGGCAAGAACGAGTTATCTATTTCCGGCCGAGTTGAGTTCAAATCAAGATTTCTCCTAGCTTTGGCCACCAAAACTCGATTTCTTTAGCTTGTTGAACTCGTATCAAGGAGTAGAACACGTAACAAGGAGGGCCGGACCTGAAGCAATCGTTTTCACGGTGAACGGAGTAGCTATCTAAAACTGCAGAAATTCTAGTCGAACCGGCTTGTTTAGGTATTTTTGATCACTTCCACTTGTTTTCTCACTTCGTGCTAGTTATGAAAGTTACTCAAAATGATGAAATGAAGCAGAGAAGCCCAGCCCTGACACCAATGGTGGTGGTCGGTGATGGCTCTACCATAAATTCCGGCGGCCTTTTCCGGCCACCTCCGAGGATCCCAAGAGCAGTTTCTGCTCATTTTTAAATTCTACATGTCTATACGATCATTTTGATATATAGCATGTGAATTTTGGATATCGTATGAATTAGTTATGAATTTTATGATTTCAATTGATTTCGATCGTTTGATTTGTGATATGTGAAGTTTGGACCGTGAGATAGACTTATAGTTTTGACATGATGATCGTAGGACTGTCTCAATGACCTTGTGTGGTCACGAGTGAAAACCTGGCCGTATTTAAGCTGTTGAGAAGACGCAGCAGAATCATAGGCGAGTAAATCTCACTTGGTTCATTTACAAACCTAATTTCCTTAATTTCACAATTTATTTGTTATGTGTGAGAAAATGGTTTTAAGAAATGAGTTTTAAAGTATATATAAAATGAATTTCTTGGGTATTACTCCATGTGAACTATAATTGGTATTAGTGGTCATCCCTGAGTGGATGATTACGTATATAAATATTTACGTGATTATGTATTGAATGTGTGACATTGAGTTGTGGAATTGTGATAACATGGTTTTTGATATGTGATTTTTAGAAATTACCATGATTAATTGTGATAATGATTTTTGATGAATGTTGTGATAATCATGTTGACTTTGCGAGTTGAATGGAAAGTAGAGAATGTAGGGTTTCGAGGGCCGAATGGTCAAAGGTTCTTTGGTTAAGTGATGACCAGAGTGTATGAGTGCTAAGGACAGGGAGGTCCGAAGTTCGATGGTTAAATATTAATCGAGGTATGTTGTTCTGAGGACAGGGGAATAGTGCAAAGTGCAAAGGTTATTAAGTTAACCTGGGATTATACTATGCTTGAACCTAGGCCAAGGTGACAAGTGACGATGTGGTTAGAGCTCTAACGTGGGACCAAAGCGGTGATAGTTGTTAGACCAAAGTGGTGATAGTTGTGGTTAGGTGATTGTGGGAATGTATTCCTTGTTGTTTCTTGTATGTCGGTTTGATGTTTCATTTTGGATGTTGAGATTGTTGTTTGTTTACTTGAGGTAAAAGATTTGTGATTTAATAAATCAATCGTTCATTCTTATTTACTCACACGAGCTTTCAGAAAACTTACCGGGTTTTGTGTTGTTGCAATCCCGGTACACTATTCAAATGGTGTAGAGGATAATCTTGCAGGTCAGGATAATCAGGGTAGAGAGCGAGCTGAGTAAGGCAGTAGTAGGGGTGGGCAGAAAACCGAATCCAGCTTCAAAATCGACCGACCTGCACCGGAAATGCTGGTCGGGTAACCGAACCGAAAAGAGAGAGCGAGGAAATAGCAGGGACCGCACCGACCCGAGTACATGCTGTCCGGGTTCTGTTTCGGGTTTCAAACCGACCGTTTATAAACCGACCCGACCGAATTTTATTAATATATATTTTTAAATATTTTTGTATTGCTGTCTATATCCTATTAGTTCTTACAACTCTTACAGTAGACCTTACCGCAACCTATCACTAGGGTAAACAAAACACAAACCAGCCGAGCTCTCTTCACTCTTCAGTTCGACCTTTCCATGAGCGGCGCTCCTCTCTTAGCGGTTTCTGTCTGTCTGCTATGATTGGGAACTTTTTCTAAATTTTTTCTGCGATCTTCACCTTCTTCTTTGCTTTGGGTGAGTTTTTATGGTCTCTGTTTGTCTTATTTTTGTTTTTTGGAAGTGCTTATTCTCTTGGGCTCTTGGCTTGTTTTGTTCTGTTTGTTCCTTGTGTTTATTAATCAAATTTTGTCTTTCTTCAGTTCTTGGCTAATGGGTTAATCATTAATGGATGTTGTTCATTGATCTGGTTTTGTCTTGATGACATAGGTTTTGCAATGAATTGGATTTGGTTTCTCAACTTGGTGCTCTGTCCGGTTTCGATCTCCTCTGTCCGATTTCGATCTCCTCTGGTACTCTTCATCTCACTCTCCCTCAAGCTCTCTCGCGGCCTCACCTCAGTCTCTTGCATTGAAGCCGTTCTCTCACAATCTCACACTCTCACTCAATGTCTCATCCTCTCTGACTCTCTTCGATCAGTGAGTCTCATGTTCTGGTTTTTTTTTCCGATTTCATCTTGCTGCAGTGTTTTATGTTAGAAACTTATTAGCATGTTAATTTGTTTATCATTTTATGGGTGGAGGCTGTCGAGCGATATGTTTATGTGATGGGTTTGTGACCTTGATTTGGAACTGGCTTTGTTTATATTAGTAAAACGATATGTTTAATGACTTAATTTGTTTAATCTGTGGTTCAGCTACAAGGACTATGTCACGCCCCGAATTTCGAATAATAAATTCAAATCCGAAACATGAATACAACTAAACAAATCACGTCCTAAATTTTTTTCCTCAAAACCAATATCTCATAAACTATAACACAAACCTCGTAGCAAACTATCTCTCGAGTCAATTATTACAATACTAACATAAATAAAATGTTCTGCTCACAAGAGTCTACAAAAACACACCAAAATAGACCAAGTGCTGGTCTCAACCCTGCTGTCCTACGCAGCTCGCTCACCACCCTGATTATCCTGACCTGCAGGATTATCCGCTACACCATTTGAATAGTGTACCGGGATTGCAACAACACAAAATCCGGTAAGCTTTCTGAAAGCTCGTGTGAGTAAATAAGAATGAACGGTTGATTTATTAGACCACAACTCATTTATCTCAAGTAAACATCCAACAATCTCAACAACCACAAGCAACATCAATCCAACACACATGAAACAACATGGAACACATTTCCACAATCACCAAATCACAACTCTCGCCACTTTGGCATCTAATCACAACTATCGCCACTTTGGCACCCACGTTAGAGCTCTAACTGTCTCGTTACCTCTGACACCTTGGCCCAGGGTCAAGTAACGGCATCTCCAGGTTACTCAGTAACCCGCGAACTTTGGACCATTTCATGTCCTCAGAACAATATATCCCCGTTATTATTTAACGGTCGAACTTTGGACCTCTCTGTCCTCAGAACACATACACTCCGGTTATCATTAACCAAAGATCCTTAGACCATTCGATCCTCGGAATCCTACGTTTCTCTACCTTCTATTCAACTCACAAAATCAACATGTTTATCACCAACATTTATCAAATATTAACAACATAATTAAAATCATATTATCAACATTATCAACAACATATTAACACGATTCCACACCTCAAGGTCACACCATTCAATATATAATCACGTAAATATATATATACGTAACCATCCACACAGGAATGATCACTAATACCAACTATAGTTCACATGATACAAAATCAAGAAATTCATTTTTAATATACTTTAAAACACATTTCTAAAAAACCATTTTCTCACACTTAACAATAAATTGAGCAATTAAGGAAATTCGGTTCGTAAATGAACCAAGTGAGATTTACTCACCTCTAAACTCCCGCTGCGTCTTCTTACAGCCCAAAATACGATTCACAATCGTCCGCTAACAAATCCGTCAAATACCTAATCAAAACGATAATTAACTTAGCGTATAATTTCCAAAAACACACTTATATGAAGATCCCACGGTCGGATCTTCACCCGTGACCACACAAGGTCACCGGGACAGTCCTACGATCATTATATCAAAACTAGAATTCTATCGGACGGTCCAAACTTCATAAATCACAAATTGAGCGATCGAAATCAATCGAAATCGTAAAATTCATAACTAATTCATACGATATCCAAAATTCGCATGCTATATATTAAAATGATCGTATCGACATGTAGAATCTAAAAATGAGCAGAAACTGCTCATGACACCCCCGGAGGTGACCGGAAAGGGCCGCCGGAGTTTAGGGCAGAGCCACCACCGACCACCACCAATTGTGTCGGGGCCAAGCTCATCCCCTTCGTTTCCTCATTTTGAGCAACTTTCATAACTAACACGAAGTGAGAAAATGAGTGGAAGTGGCCGAAACTTACCAAAAACAGTCCGGTTTGGCCGGAAAAACTGCAGAAACCGATATGCTCTCCGACGAGCGTGAAAACCTCCACTTCTGGTGCTGTACTTTTTACTGCATGTTCTACTCCTCCATACGAGTTCAACGAGATAAAGAACTCGTAATTTGGTGGTCTAGAACTCGAGATATTCGCTTCGCACTCAAAACTGCCGAAAATGGAAAACCAGCTTTTCGCCGCTGCTACAAGCCGTGCCACGGCGCAAGGCTGCCTCTGGCAGCTGCACAAGGTCAAGGCGAAGCCGTGGGAGGTGGTTTGACGTCAAACGGTGGCCGGAGGAGCAAGAACTCAACCGGAGAAGTTTGGCTCTGTTTTTTGCCTTCGGTTCGGTGCCGCGCGAGAGAGAGAGAGAGAAAATCTAGGTTTCTGATTTTTCTGATTTTTCCAAAAAAGTTAACCTATATATATACAAAATCGAAAACTTCTAAATGTCATAACTTCTTCCTACAAACTCCGATTCTTGTGTTCCGCATATGCACGAACTCGTATCGACGAGCTCTACGACTTTCATGAAAGAAGTTTCCTCAAATTCCTTACGTAAAAATATGTCAATTTTAATAACCCTAAATAACGTTAAATTTCGATACTAAAATCATTCGAAACCAAATTTCTCAAATAACGACATTCGAATCACACTCACAACTCATAATTCATATAATTTGAGAAGTATTGAATTACGAAATATTTAACTGAAATTTCGGGTCTTTACAGTCTACCCTCCTTAAAGGAATTTCGTCCCGAAATTCAAGCAAACTCATCAACAAACAGTAGTGGGTACTTAGCCCTTATGTCAGACTCTAGCTCCCATGACGCATCACCCTCATCATGATGACTCCACAACACCTTAACCAACTCAACTTCCTTCCTACGAAGCCTCTTCGTGGACCTATCCAAGATACGAACAGGCTCAACAACGAAAGTCACATCTGGACTCACCTCGATCGTACTGTGATCAATCACATGAGACTCATCTCGAATGTACCTCCTAAGCATGGACACATGGAAAACATTGTGTACACCGGCCATGCTAATAGGTAAAGCAAGCCGATATGCCAATTCTCCGACCCTTTCCAAAATCTCAAAGGGTCCAATATATCTCGGTGCCAATTTCCCCTTCCTGCCAAATCTCACCACACCTTTCATAGGTGAGACTTTCAAGAATACGTAATCACCCACCTCAAAGTCCAACGGTCTCCTTCTAAGGTCGGCATAACTCTTCTATCTACTCTGTGCAGTACGGATCCTGTCTCGGATGGTAATAACCTTCTCTGTAGTCTCCCGAACAAGCGCAGGACCCAAGAGCTGTTTCTCTCCAACATCCGCCCAACAGATAGGAGTCCTACATGGCCTACCATAAAGTGCCTCATATGGGGCCATGCCAATACTAGAGTGATAGCTGTTGTTGTAGGCAAACTCTACCAATGGCAGATGATCCGCCCAACTTCCCTTGAAGTCCAAAACACATGCCCTAAGCATATCCTCCATCACCTGGTTCACCCTCTCTGTCTGCCCATCAGTCTGTGGATGAAATGCAGTGCTCATAGCCAAAGATGTTCCGAAAGCCTTATGGAATCTACGCCAAAATTCCGAAGTGAAACGAGCATCCCGATCAGAGACGATCGATACAGGCACTCCATGAAGCCTCACAATCTCATCAAGATACGACTTACACAAAGCATCACCTGAGTAAGTCTTTGCCACAGGAAGAAAGTGTGCTGACTTTGTCAATCGATCAACAATCACCCAAATAGAATCATAACTTTGTCTGGACCTAGGCAATCCAGTCACAAAGTCCATGGAGATCTCTTCCCATTTCCATACTGGAATCGGCAAAGGTTTCAACATTCCCGCAGGCCTCTGATGCTCTGCCTTCACTTGCTGACATGTAAGGCACCTAGATACATACTCAGCCACATCCCTCTTCATCCCTATCCACCAAAACTGTCTTCGTAGGTCCATATACATCTTGGTACTCCCTGGGTGTACCGTATATCGAGATCGATGTGCTTCCCGCAGTACCTCCTCCTTGAGGTTATCACCGCCCGGGACATACAATTTCAATCGAAATCTCAATCCACCATCAGTTCCAACTGTCCACTCTGATGGACCTTCCTCGTTGGCATCAAGAATAATCTCCGAAATCACCATTTGAGCGAACTCATCATGTGTCTGACTCTGAATGATCCTGGAAATCAAGGTCGGCTGTAAAGTGATACTACCGAGAAAGATTCCCTGTCCTTCTCCTGTGGGTATAAGGTCAAACTCAGATACAGTCTCTAACATACGCCACTCCTGAACCATAAGTGACGCTATGATCCCTCGGGGTTTCCTGCTCAAAGCATCCGCCACTACATTGGCCTTTCCGGGATGATACTCCAAGGTGAAATCATAATCTTTGATGAGCTCCATCCATCTTCTCTGCCTCATGTTCAACTCCTTCTGGGAGAATAGATACTTCAAACTCTTATGATCAGAAAAGAGTTCGAACTTCTCACCATAAAGATAATGCCTCCAAATCTTCAAGGCAAATACCACCGCAGCCAGCTCTAGATCATGAGTGGGGTAGTTCCGCTCATGCACCTTCAACTGTCTAGAACCATATGCTACTACACCCCCATTCTGCATCAACACACAACCCAAACCCTGATGAGATGCATCACTGTAGATAACTAACCCACTGCCACTAGATGGGACAGTCAACACTGGAGCTGTAGTCAATCTAGTCTTCAGCTCACAAAAGGCCTTCTCACATTCATCTGTCCACACAAACTGAGTATCCTTCCTTGTTAACTTAGTTAAAGCCGAAGCTATACTAAAAAACCCCTCAATGAATCGCCTGTAGTATCCTGCCAAACCAAGGAAACTACGGATCTCTGTAACTGTCGTGGGGCGACTCCAACCCATCACCGCTTCAACCTTCGAAGGATCCACAGAAACTCCATCCTTCGAAACTACATGACCAAGGAACTTGATCTCCTTTTGCCAAAACTCGCACTTCTCAAACTTTGCATATAACTTTTCTCTTCTCAAAATTTGCAGCACAATCCTCAAATGCTTCACGTGCTCGTCAGACGACTTTGAATATATCAAGATGTCATCAACGAACACCACCACACACTTATCTAAGTAAAGACTGAATGTGCGGTTCATCAAGTCCATGAAAGCTGCAGGTGCATTAGTTAGACCAAAAGGCATGACAAGAAATTCATAATGCCCATACCTGGTCCTAAATGCCGTCTTAGAAATATCTTCATCCCTCACCCTCAACTGGTGATATCCAGATCTCAAATCAATTTTGGAGAACACCGTAGCCTCCCTAAGCTGATCGAACAAGTCATCAATCCTAGGCAAGGGGTACCTATTCTTGATGGTCACCTTGTTCAGCTGTCGATAATCCACACATAACCGAAGTGAATTATCCTTCTTCTTCACGAATAATACTGGCGCGCCCCAAGGAGATACACTTGCTTGTATGCACCCTTGTGCAAGTAATCCTTCAATTTGAACCTTCAACTCCTGAAGTTCAGCTGGAGCCATCCGATAAGGTGCTCTCGACACCGGTGCAGTACCTGGTATCACATCAATGGAGAAATCCATTACCCTTTTCGGAGGAAATCCTGGTATCTCCTGGAACACATCAGCATACTCTGCCACTACCGGAATCCCTGCAATTTCTGAAGTGCTATTCACTGATTCTCTATGTGCCAAGATCCCTGCCCTCATGGCAACGTCAGATCTCAGGCATCGATAATGAAACACTGGTTGCCCAGGGGCATGAAAAGACACAATCATCCTAAAACAATCAATCACTGCATAGTTCGGACTCAACCAATCCAAAACTAAAATCACATCATACGTGTGATCCGGAATCACAATCAAAGATGCAGTGAACTCTCTACCACTAATTGCAATAGGGCAATCATCACAAAACATGCTAAGCTCAAGAGATACGCAAAGAGGCGATGTAACACATAAAGGTCTAGTAAGCGGTATAGCAGTCAAACCCAAAACATCTACCACAGAACTAGATATGAACGAGTGGGAAGCACCCGTATCAAACAGTACTCTAGCAAGATAGTTATAAACGGATAAGGTACCTTCCACCCCGGTGCCTCTCTGGCCGATGGCAAATACTCTGGCTGGTGCTGGAGGTAAGGTTCTCTGCTGGTTACCCTGTCCTACAATCTGAGGTTGAGTACAGTCCCTGGCAATATGTCCAGTCTGTCCGCATCGAAAACATGCTCTAGGCCTGAGTTTAGGGCAAGTCCTAGCAAGATGACCCAACTCATTACAGCTATAACACCTCATAGGGGCTGCTGGTGCTGCTTGCCTGATAGGTGGTGCCTGAATAGGGACAGGTGCTGCTGCTATCCTGGCTGGAGCCTGATGATGAAAATAAGGCCGCTGTCTCTTCCAGAGCCCACCTCTATAATCTCTGGACCCACTACTCCCTGCAACCGCCTTCCCTTTTCCCTGAGAATCTCTCTCAACTGTTTGCTTCTCCTTGTGGATCAGATTCTGCTGCTCAATGATCAGGGCTTTAGCTAAAATCTGCTCCTTTGTCTTCAGCTCCATAATAGCCACATCGCGCTCAATAGAGCCATTTAACCCCCGCTGAAACTTCTTAGCCAAGTCTTCAGCATCTAATGGTTTCACAAACCGATATAGCCTGGAGAACTCTGCCTCATATTCTCTCACATTCATCTTCCCTTGAGTAAGCGAGAGAAATTGCCTCTCCAGCTGTTCCTTCACCGATGCTGGGAAGTATTTCTCCCTAAAGATCCTCACAAATCCATCCCAAGTCATGGTAGAAACATCAATAGTCCTCTGAGTGCAATTCCACCACACCCTAGCCTCATCTTTGAGCATGAAAGTGGCTAGCTTCCTCTTCTCGATCTCATCACAGACAATCAACTCAAAATAGGTCTGTAAATCCTCGATCCATTGATCAGCCACCATATAATCTGTGCCTCCCGCAAATTTAGTTGCTCCCAACCGATTAATGTCCCTCGCCAACACTAACAGACGAGCGGGATCATTAACCACAACCTCAGGTGGAACAGGTTTCTCCACAAACGGTGCCTCCACCTCTTCCTCATGTACTCCCACATGTGGAATCTCACCCCTACCTCGGCCTCTACCTCTACCTCTGGGTCTACCTCGACCCCTACCTCTGCCTCCCACAATATCCATTACCTAAGGAGCATAGCATACCTGGTTAATACATGTATACACTTAAATCAAAGCATAAGTAAATACAAGTCCATATTAACCAAGCTACTAACACAAAGAGGTTAATTCAACTCCTATTACGTCCTAACATTCTAGACAACTCCCAACAACCCCACATACCCAATGACATTGTTAATACCGAAGAGCACCCGATGGGGATCCGCTGCAGACGGGCCATCACTCGGAAGGTATTAACTTATCACTAAATATGTACCTTACGCTCTGATAACAAACTGTCACGCCCCGAATTTCGAATAATAAATTCAAATCCGAAACATGAATACAACTAAACAAATCACGTCCTAAATTTTTTTCCTCAAAACCAATATCTCATAAACTATAACACAAACCTCGTAGCAAACTATCTCTCGAGTCAATTATTACAATACTAACATAAATAAAATGTTCTGCTCACAAGAGTCTACAAAAACACACCAAAATAGACCAAGTGCTGGTCTCAACCCTGCTGTCCTACGCAGCTCGCTCACCACCCTGATTATCCTGACCTGCAGGATTATCCGCTACACCATTTGAATAGTGTACCGGGATTGCAACAACACAAAATCCGGTAAGCTTTCTGAAAGCTCGTGTGAGTAAATAAGAATGAACGGTTGATTTATTAGACCACAACTCATTTATCTCAAGTAAACATCCAACAATCTCAACAACCACAAGCAACATCAATCCAACACACATGAAACAACATGGAACACATTTCCACAATCACCAAATCACAACTCTCGCCACTTTGGCACCTAATCACAACTATCGCCACTTTGGCACCCACGTTAGAGCTCTAACTGTCTCGTTACCTCTGACACCTTGGCCCAGGGTCAAGTAACGGCATCTCCAGGTTACTCAGTAACCCACGAACTTTGGACCATTTCATGTCCTCAGAACAATATATCCCCGTTATTATTTAACGGTCGAACTTTGGACCTCTCTGTCCTCAGAACACATACACTCCGGTTATCATTAACCAAAGATCCTTAGACCATTCGATCCTCGGAATCCTACGTTTCTCTACCTTCTATTCAACTCACAAAATCAACATGTTTATCACCAACATTTATCAAATATTAACAACATAATTAAAATCATATTATCAACATTATCAACAACATATTAACACGATTCCACACCTCAAGGTCACACCATTCAATATATAATCACGTAAATATATATATACGTAACCATCCACACAGGAATGATCACTAATACCAACTATAGTTCACATGATACAAAATCAAGAAATTCATTTTTAATATACTTTAAAACACATTTCTAAAAAACCATTTTCTCACACTTAACAATAAATTGAGCAATTAAGGAAATTCGGTTCGTAAATGAACCAAGTGAGATTTACTCACCACTAAACTCCCGCTGCGTCTTCTTACGGCCCAAAATACGATTCACAATCGTCCGCTAACAAATCCGTCAAATACCTAATCAAAACGATAATTAACTTAGCGTATAATTTCCAAAAACACACTTATATGAAGATCCCACGGTCGGATCTTCACCCGTGACCACACAAGGTCACCGGGACAGTCCTACGATCATTATATCAAAACTAGAATTCTATCGGACGGTCCAAACTTCATAAATCACAAATTGAGCGATCGAAATCAATCGAAATCGTAAAATTCATAACTAATTCATACGATATCCAAAATTCGCATGCTATATATCAAAATGATCGTATCGACATGTAGAATCTAAAAATGAGCAGAAACTGCTCATGACACCCCCGGAGGTGACCGGAAAGGGCCGCCGGAGTTTAGGGCAGAGCCACCACCGACCACCACCAATTGTGTCGGGGCCAAGCTCATCCCCTTCGTTTCATCATTTTGAGCAACTTTCATAACTAACACGAAGTGAGAAAATGAGTGGAAGTGGCCGAAACTTACCAAAAACAGTCCGGTTTGGCCGGAAAAACTGCAGAAACCGATATGCTCTCCGACGAGCGTGAAAACCTCCACTTCTGGTGCTGTCCTTTTTACTGCATGTTCTACTCCTCCATACGAGTTCAACGAGATAAAGAACTCGTAATTTGGTGGTCTAGAACTCGAGATATTCGCTTCGTACTCAAAACTGCCGAAAATGGAAAACCAGCTTTCCGCCGCTGCTACAAGCCGTGCCACGGCGCAAGGCTGCCTCTGGCAGCTGCACAAGGTCAAGGCGAAGCCGTGGGAGGTGGTTTGACGTCAAACGGTGGCCGGAGGAGCAAGAACTCAACCGGAGAAGTTTGGCTCTTTTTTTTGCCTTCGGTTCGGTGCCGCGCGAGAGAGAGAGAGAGAAAAAATCTAGGTTTCTGATTTTTCTGATTTTTCCAAAAAAGTTAACCTATATATATACAAAATCGAAAACTTCTAAATGTCATAACTTCTTCCTACAAACTCCGATTCATGTGTTCCGCATATGCACGAACTCGTATCGACGAGCTCTACGACTTTCATGAAAGAAGTTTCCTCAAATTCCTTACGTAAAAATATGTCAATTTTAATAACCCTAAATAACGTTAAATTTCGATACTAAAATCATTCGAAACCAAATTTCTCAAATAACGACATTCGAATCACACTCACAACTCATAATTCATATAATTTGAGAAGTATTGAATTACGAAATATTTAACTGAAATTTCGGGTCTTTACAGACTAGGCCTGGGCATTTTCTCTAACAAGGACGATCCGGTGAGGATTGCTGCATTGTTGTGTAGCTGTGTAATTTTGCTGGCCTTTTCTATTAGCCTTTGATTTTCTATGTTTGTTAGATTCTAGGCTTGATCTTCTGTATTGTTTGATTTGGAATTGATCTACTGATTTACTTGCAGAATTGTTGATGATGGATGACTCGATTGAAGGTCAACTACCAGTTATTGGGATTGAAGTCGCTGGCAGCAGCGTTGGCACTGCTGCTGATACCCCTGCATCTATTGCCACAGTTCCCCCTGCACTTCTACCTCCTAATGGTGCTGTTGCAACTCCTTCAGATGTGCCTCCAAATATGTCTACTATGAAGCGGAAGAACAAAAGCATTGCATGGGAGCACTTCACACAACTGCTGAATCCTGATGGAATGAAGATGGTGAAGTCGAAGGCCAAATGCAACTACTGTCCACAGACTTACTACTGCTGCACGAAGTCTAATGGCACGAGTTCGATGAGAACCCATATGTTATATCAATGTAAGAAGTGTCCCCTTTACATTCCAGCTAAAAAACAGAAAAATTTGGTGTTTGATTCGGTAGATAATGGGGGAAGGTAATTGCACGATCTTTTGATAATGATGTAGCTAGGCTTGCTTGTGCTAGGATGGTAATTAGGGATGAACTGCCCTTTAGCTTTGTTGAAGGGCAGAGATTCATTGATTTCATGAAGAGTTGTCAACCACAGTTTAAACTGCTATCCCGTAGGTCAATTGCTAGAGATATTTGGGATCTCTATCAATCGGAGAAGACTAGGATCAAAAATATTTTTGCCACTTATGGTCAAAGAGTGTCCCTAACCACTAATACTTGGACTTCAGTCCAAAATATCAACTATATGGTTCTCACAGCATACTTTATTGATGATGAATGGGTTCTGCACAAAGGAATCCTTAATTTTTGTGTTATACCAAACCATAGGGGCAAGACAATAGGGCAGCTAGTTGAGACTTGTCTAATTGGGAGGGGAATAGAGAAAATTTTCTGTATTGTCGTCTATAATGCTTCACCTAATCAAGTGGCTTTAGACTACATGAGAGAAAAGATAGGAAATTGGAAAGATTTGGTCTTGAGCGGGGAGTTTTTACATTTGAGGTGCTGCTGCCACATCCTTAATTGTTAAGGATGGAATGGAGGAGTTAGATTCCTCAATAGAGGGGATTTAGAACTGTGTGAAGTACATTGGGTCAAGTCCAGCTAGGTTGGAAATGTTTCGAAAGTGTGCAGCTCAAGAAAAAGTTGATCATAAGGGTGGGGTAGTGCCTTTAGATGTGTGCACTAGATGAAACTCGAATTATTTCATGCTAGAGATAGCTATAAAGTATCGGAAAGCTTTTCTAAGGTTGGAGGATGAGGATTCACAGTTTGAATCCTATTCCAATGAGAGGGTTGGTGGGAAGAAAAGAGCTGGATCTCCAATTGGTCTTGATTGGGAGAAGGCTGCACGGCTGGTCAAATTTTTGAAGATATTTTATCATGCAACTCTCAAGTTTAGTGGGGCACAAGTTAACCGCAAACCAGCTATTGCTTTGGATGTGCACCATCATCGGAGAGTTGGACAAGTGTATTAAAGGTAAAATACTTTCTGTTTTGTTAGTTGTCAAATTTTCTGTTTTTATAAAGTAGCATAACAAATTGCACCATTTCTGTTTTTACAAGGTGATGATTCTTTGCTTGTGAGCATTGGGAATTCAATGAAGAAGAAGTTCAACAAATATTGGGGGAGGCTTGAAGAGTTGAACAAGATTCTTTTGATAGCTGTGGTGTTGGATCCAAGGTTCTATTTTTATTTTAGTATTAAATTGTTGTCACACTTGTTTTTGAAATGCATTGATATATTGCTGCAATTAAGTCTATGGAGTTATGTTTCATAACTAATTGCACGATTTTTGTTTGTAGGTACAAGCTGCTGTACTTGGAATATTTTTTGCCAAAACTGCAGCAAGACGAGTCCTTAGTGGCTTCAATGGTGAATGAAGTCAAGAGCATGTTTCTGCAGCTTTTCGTTGAGTATATAGAAAATGATCCGGAGGCGGCACAAGCGTCTTTCTCTGCAATTCAACCCAAGTTTGATGCTGGAAATGCAAGTTTGGTTGAAGAGGACAACCATGCTGCAAGCATGAATGAATTTTTGAAGCTTTGGCAAGAAAAAGATGTTGTCGAGATCAAGAATGAAGTTGATAAGTACCTGCTGGAGCCATTGAAGGATCCTTCAAACCCAAGCTTTCAAGTGTTGGATTGGTGGAAGGAGAGTTGTGCTAGATTTCCAATTCTGTCGCAGATTGCAAGAGATGTTATGGCTGTACCTGCATCAACAGTAGCTAGTGAAAGCGCCTTTAGTCTTGGAAAGAGGATTCTTGATTCATTTAGGTCAAGTTTGACCCCTAAAATTGTTGAGGCTCTTGTTTGTTCAAGTGATTGGTTGAGGGGTACAAGTAAGCCATTGTTCAAGGAGCCTACTAGGGTTGAAATGGAGCAGTACGTCGAGCTAGAAAAGATGGAAGCAGGTAAATTACTTATGTTTTGTTCTTGAAAACTTGTTGAATTTGTTGAAAACTTGAAATTTGATATTATGAATATGATGCAGATTCTATTGTAACGAATGTTTGTGATCTACCCGAAGAGACTATGTGATGGTGAAAGAAGCTGCTTGTTGAAGACTTTTAACTTATTGCATTTTTATTTGCATACATCAAAGACTTTTGTTTGCTGTTGGTGATGTACTTTTATTAAGACTGGAAGTTAAACTGATGGTGGACTTTTATTAATATGGCTGATGGAATTTTATTGGTATGTAACTATGTAGTAATAGTATTGAACAATTAGGCTGCTACACTTTGATAATTTGACTTGCCGTTTTGAACTTTTGGCTTTTAAATGTTTGATTTCTGTTGAATGTTTAGGTGTATTCGGCCTTCAGAATGGCCCCAAAGAGGTCTTACAAAGCAGGGAAACTGGAATATTAATGAATTGGTCCACAAAAATGGGCCAAAAACTCTAAAACGGCCCAACTCGAAACCGAATCGGGCTGACCCGAATGATCGGCCCAACTGAAGGTTCGGCCTATTAGATTTAAGATCCGGTTTCGGTCCTAAAAATTCCCCAACCGACCACTTCGGGTCAGGATCGGTTTGGGCCTCAAACTGACCTGGCCCGATAAATGCCTAGGCCTAGGCAGCAGGGTTGTGACCAGCACTTAGTCTATTTTGAGGTGTTTTATAGACTCTCTTGAGCATAACATTTTATTTATGTTGGTATTGTAATAATTAACTCGAGAGATAGCTTGCTAAGAGGTTTGTATTATGGTTTGTGAGATGTTGGTTTATGAAAAAATTCAGGACGTTATTTGTTTAGTTGTATTCATGTTTCGGGTTTGAATTTATTATTCAAAATTCGGGGCGTGACCTGGTCAGCAGTACCCTGCAGGTAATATTCTAGTTGGCAGTACCCTCTAGACAATATTTTGGTCGGTAGTTCCCTCCAGAATATGTTCCGGTCGGTACTACTATCTAGATGGCATAAGGTAGTTAATTGGCAGTACACTCTAACTATCTATTCCAGTCGGTAGTACGCTCTGATGCGTTATCTGGTCGGTAGTACCCTCTAGATACATGAAATGGTAAGTCGGTAATTACTCTAGCCATCACCTCCTAGTATTCTGGTCGGTAGTAACCTCCGATGCATCAATGGTTGGCAGTACCCTCCAAATGGCATGAAATGACTAGTTGGCCCGAGTATTTTTATTGAGATTTCTAAAGTGATTTTGAGTTGAGATTTACAGTATGATTTGAAATATTTCTTTATGAGAGGTTTTAAAAGGATTTTTAGATGATTTATAGAGAACTTGAATTCATTTTGAGTATCAGTACTAGTAATCGAGAGTATTTTATCTATTTTGCACTACATGCTCGGTTTTTAAGAGAATAAGCTGGGAAAGCATTAAATCTTATTTTTATTTTTCTTTAAAATCATTTATTTTTCGTCTACTCACTCTAACGGTTTTCAAATGTTTTTCCTTGGGCTTTTCGGTTTTACCCGCCCAGTTTGCAAATAGGTTGAGGTCGATGTGCGTAGGCGTCGAGGCAGTGTTCATCTCTTCTGACATCCTGGAGTTTAAGTGTTTAATCTACTTGTCTAGATTGCTCTGATTACCGAATAAATTGATATTTGAGATTCAAATTTAGTTTATTTCATATCAGTTGCGGAAGTTGAATTGTTGAGGAGATATTGTTGGCTATTAGAAATGTTCAGTTTTTTTATTACAGGTTTGGGTAGTCCACTTTTAAGGGAAATTCTATCAAAATTTTGGTGTTCAAGTAATTCCAGAATATGTGTCTGGCCCAAACTCTAGGTTATTTGACCTAGTGGTAGTAGGGTTTTAATTAGAGATAATCTCGGAGAATCTTAGAGATATCTATTCAATGTATGATTACCTTTCCTTGTGCAATTCATATTTTATGCATTGTGCTTCTATATAAAGATGCCCCTACTATCAATGAAAGTACACAACAATTCTCTCCCAATTTCAGTTTTCCTTAAATACATTATCAGCATGAAACCCTAACCCTAAAACCCTAAATTCGTAGCCTTCAAATCCTAGAAAACTCAGTCGCCCACCTTGAAGCTCTCAACTCCAGGAGTCCAGAACCAGCAGCGCCACCCTCGGAATCGCCAGAAAAATACCGAACCTATCCCAAGAAGAATCCGAAGATCTCTTGCCCGGTTCGCCCTTTTTCCGTCAACCTATCACCATCATCTTCCGACAGGAACTGAAACCCTATCCCAGAATCCCTGAACCGGCCAAAAACATTCAGCACCGGCTAGCAAAACCTTTGATATCCCTAGCCGGTCTACCATATGCCAGTCCCTGCACCTGCAGCACCACCGAGCCCAACGTCAAGAGCCTAGAAGCATACAAGCCTTTGGCCCAGAAAAAAAAAGCTCTCAGCCTAGAAGCCCAGTTACCCAAGCCCAGAAGCCAACTGATGTCAGCCCAGCAGCCTCGACACGTCATCATCCACGTCATCTCTAACACGTCAGCGTCAAACAGCCACGTCACTATTTAGTTTCATGTCAGCATTCCGGTGCCACGTCAACTCCGGCAGACCACATGCCACTTTTTCGGCTAGATTTCTGGCCACTTTACCAGCTACCGGCGACTTTTCTGACCAGATTTCCAGCCAGTTTTCCGACGGCTTTTTCCTACCACTTTTTCCTGTCATATTTTCCAGCGACCTATTTCAAGGTATTTTTTACTAAAACTTCGCCTTTTTGAGTTTTTATTCATTTACTCTTCTTTTTCTCCGGGACTTGCAAACTCCCTTCTTTTACCCCCCTTGCTTCATCATAGGGGAGACCTAATTAAGCCGAACTGTGGGGGTTCGTGCTCACTCTCAGCTTGGAGCTTGTTGAGATCTCCAAACTTAGAGTTTGTAGGGAATTTATGATCGACCACTTGTGTCATTGTTTCGATCTAATCCAAGGCCTCTTGAAATTGAATTTCTTGGAAGCGATTATGCTCAGAAATTTTATATGTTTTCGTGGTAACTTTTTCTGCTCCAAAACCCTTTTTGTTGTTCTCTTTCAGGATGAGTAACCTGAACAAATTGGTGTTTGCTCCATTAGGAACAATTGGCTCTGGATATCACAGGTAGGTTCGTGATGTCCACCAGCATCTCAAGGCTGATGGAATGTTGGATACGATTCTCGTGCCCAGCTAAGATGTGCTAACTATTGGGTAAGCTCAAGCTTTGGAAGCAAATAGAGTAGCCATAGAGGCAAATAAGGTGAAAGCCATCATCCTAATGACTCGTCATATGGATGATTTGCCCCAGTACGAGTGTATGAATGAAGAAGCCCCCAAAAGGCTATGGATCTCACTAGAAGAAAGATTTGGCAACATCCGTGACTACCTGCTTCCTAAACTAGAAGTGAGATGGCATAGACTCCGCTTCTGTGATTTCAAGTCAGTTATTGACTACAACTCGAAAGCACTTCACATTAAATCCTTAATGGAATTCTGTGGTAAAGAGATCACAGATGTGATGTTGATTGAGAAGACTCTCTCTACCATCACCATCTCTACATTGATCGTTGCTAAGAAGTATCGAATCAATGTTAATGCAAGATATATCATAAAGTTTCATGAGTTCATTGGAGTTGTGAATGTCACTGAAAAGCATGACAACATCCTTGTGAAGAACTATAATCCAAGATCCGTGGAAACATAGCATATACCGGAATCCAATTATAGTCACGCCCCTAAGAGAGGGTGCCAAGAGCAAAACTCTAAGTCTAGGGACAATTCTGGACATTTTGGTCCATATTGTCGCTCTAATAAGGAAGGTAACCACCAAAATAGGCGAACACAAAACCAAAAGAGGTCAACGTGCAAAAGAGAGAGAGAGAGAGGCAACGCCTCTAGCCATGTTAGTGGCCCCACCAACACTAAGAGCTATCTAAATGATGCTTTCAAAGCGCCTCAATCAATGGAGTCTGAGCAAAGAGATATATGTTCTCGATGTGGAGTATCCGGTCATTGGGTACACATTTGTAGAGAAGAAATTGTTACCGCCTACAAAGCATATCGTGAAGCAAGAGAAGCTCACTATGTGAACAAGAAGATTAAAAAGATGATTAGAGTGAAGGGTTGAAGACTACAAATCTGGCTTGGATTAATAGATCGCCAATTTTTCCAAGAGATGTAATAGGCAATTGCCATATACTTTGTAGTAAATGCCATTGGTTCAGTTTTTCTTCACATAGGCTCATCCAAAATGAGTATGATGTCTAGGAAGGTTTTGAGATAAGTGGTACTTAAGCGAGCTTTCCTCTACCGACATCTCTCTACTGACCTAGTCGTATTTACTTTGGAGTTACCAAAAGAAGTCAAACGACTGCCTTTGTTATGCATTAGCTAGCATTTGGATTATATTCTCCTATTGGTCAAAGAGACAATGATGTAACTCCGTTGGCTTATGAATAAAATTTTGAGTTTTGTTCATTATGATTCTATTTTGATTTTGAGCATATTACATTGTGACTACGATGGCTAGGCCATCAGTATTAATTCAAGGACATGGAATAGCCCAAGTTTCCCTTGCCAAATGGCACCTTGATTACTGTCACATAAACTCTCTACCTCCGAGGAAAAATTGCACCTATGAATAGCCAACGGATTCCATTTTAAAATGCATGTAGAGAATAGAAATGAATTTCTTTGCAATATCTCTAACGATTGCGAACAATTGCGCATCTTAGAGAAGTTTATGCGTCTCTCTAGTGGACTCTATGTCACTATTCGAGCTATTAAGTCCACTAAAGTTATGCGAGAAGATCTCTTGGATTTAGACACATATTGACTTTGTCAAGACAGGATAGGTCATCCTAGTGATGATGTGAAGATCCCCCTACTAAAGACTTCACATGGACATCCTTTCTTTCGAGCGAAACAAAGCATGAATCAAAAGTTGATTCCTGGACTAAGTGTGACCACTGCTGTTGCCTATGCCTCTAGCACCGCTACTGTCCACTACCAGCCTAGAGCCGTCACAGTCCCTATCCATGATGCCATGGATGGCGTCCATTATGGTGATGGCGCCCTAGGTGATGCTACTATCACTAACTTTGCTTCAAATAGCGTTTCAGACGCTTTGGCCCAATCAAAATCATTATTGATTGCTTCTAAAGCCTCTCGCTCGTTTACAAGGCTGTTCCTTAGGGATATTAGGACTGAGACAGTCCTATGCAAAGGATATGAAAGTACTCATTTTGTTCTTACATAGAATCGGTGAATATTTTGTGGACTGCAGACGTTTAAATATCTCATGATGTTGGTTGACACGCAAACACGCTGGTCACGTGTTGTGCCATTGTCCACTGCTTATAGTACACTCCTAGCACATATCATATGACAAATGACAAATAGCATATATTCAGTTAATCGGACTTAACAATGCTAGAGAGTTTACATCGAAAACTTTCGATGGTTATTGCATTGGGATTGAAGTTGGACATCATATTCCCATGTACACAACCAAATCTTCTCGCAGAAATGACTACGATGGTAATCCAGACATTGGTAATGTGCACCAATCTCCTTATATCCTCTTGGGGTGATGCAATATCGCATGTAGCCATGCAAATTCTTCTACAACCCACCGCCACTAAATCTACCTCTACGTTACAGCTAGTGACTGGGTATAAGTACTTACGGATATTAAAATATACCATTTATGTGCCAATTGCGCCGTCACAGTGCTCTATAATGGGTCATTACAAACAAATGGGCAACTGCGTTGGATTTGAGATTCCAACAATCATCCACCACTTAATGCCCTTGCTAAGCGATCTCCTTATCATTAGATTTCCGGATGTCACTTCTATAAGACATTCCTATGGTTAGGGGGAGATAAGAACATGAATGTTCAGCATGAACGACAGGAATTGTCGTGGCCTGTCCCCACTATGTCTCATCTCGATCCCTGTTAAAGTGACGAGATCACACATTTACTGCAAATATGTCTGCAAGGAAGGATGTCCCTACGAGAGGATGTAGCACCACCCTATACGGAGGTAGGCATGGCACCAACGTCAAAGAGAGTGGCACTCTGGTGTTATAGGCCATGGCCCCAGCTAGGATCAGTGGGAGGCCCATGGGTTCGAAGGATACTTTGGCACAACCTAATCTTTTGATCATTGACACTCAAAATCCGATTCATGAGAATCTTCCGGATTATGGTTATCATTGGGGGACGACTCAATGTCAGAACCTATTCTTGACAATATAGAGCTCTATGAAAATTACTCTAGTGTACATGAGATATGGGATAGAAACTCCATCATAATTGATGATGTAGTTGCGCATTTTGTTGCGCATGAGTTTATTGAGTCTGATGATATCAAATCATGCTCCATTGATGAATGAATTCCAACGTAGAGAAATTTGGCCTAAATGGAAAGATGCGATCCAGGATAAGATGGATTCTCTAACGAAGAGGAAGGTTTTTGAGCCAGTGATGCCAACACCTCCTAACATAAAACATGTTGACTTATAGGTCTTCGTTAGAAAGCGTGGTGAGAAAAAGAGATCGTAATCTCGCCTTATGGCGCAAAGTTTCTCACAAAAGGCCTTGGAATCGACTATGATGAGACATATTCTCTCGTAATGGATGTCACTGTACTCCACTACCCAGTTAGCTTGGTAGTTTCTGAATAACCGATCATGCAGCTTACGAATGTGGTCACTACATATCTCTATGGGGATCTAGATATGGAATATATATGAAGGTTCATAGTGGACTTCATTTACCCAAGTCCAGTGGCTCAAGACCACGGAGCCGTTTGCAATAAGGTTGAAACACTCACAAAAGTGACTACTTGATTTGGAAGGGATATGCCCGCGTGTTTCCATATCAAGTTTCAGATTCTATCGCGGTTCATGTTGGACATGATCTTCATTAGAAGCTCTTAAAGAGTTAAGGAAAACCGCTGAACACTTGAAATTTGATTTTGAGATGAATGATTTTGGGAGAACATGATTTTGTCTCAGTTTGGAACTTGAGCATTGTGTTGATAGATGCTTAGGCATTTTGATAAGATCAAACCTTCAAGGACCCCATGATCGTCCGTAGTCTTGATCCAGAAAAGGATCCTCTTCGTCTGAAACTAAACAAAGTCTGCAAGTCCTTGACATATGTACATATTACATATACTCAACAATTTATTCTAGAAATCTTGGCTGGGCTTCAACCCAACCAAGCTTCTATGTAGATCTGCGCCTATGTACGATCAATATGTTATTGGATATTAAATCTTTTCAGTGTTCCTATTAGTTCATGTTTACTATTGTGGATTGTATTGTGATTTGGTGTTCATCTAGAAGGTCTAATGATTTAGGTTTTGCATGTAGTCATTCAGGGTATGCAACCTAAGGTGGAGGACAAAGCAAGAGCTAATACGATTTGAAAGCATATGTAAAGAGTTTTTTCATTGGGACCTCCAAATCTACTCACTTGACCTCACCCTATTATGAATTATTAAACACATGTATAACCTCCTATAAAATGACTATTAAGGACAATAATTATACTAAAAATATATTATATGTTTAAGGAAATCTCTATTTTGCGTTAGGCCCAAACTCTAGGTTATTTGACCTAGTGGTAATATGGTTATAGTAAAAGGATTTAGAATCCTATTCAATGTAGAATTACTTTCCTTGTATATTCAGATTCTATGCATTGTAATCCTCTATATAAAGAGGCCCCTATTATCAATGAGAATACACAGCAAATTCCTCTCAATTTCAGTTTCTCTACAATACGTTATCAGCACGAAGCCCTAACCCTGAAACAAATAGTCAAAACCCTATATTCGAATACAAAACCTTGAAACTCTTTTGGCCCCCTCACCACACCTTGAAGATCTCAATCCTAAGAACCCAGAACCGCCGGCGGTGTCATCAAAACTGACCGGAAAAGTACCGAACCTGCCTAAAGAAGATAACAACAAACTTTACCCGGTTTGCAATCTTTCAGACCACCTTCCACCATCATATTTAGCCAACACCGGCTCCCTGACTCCTAAATCCACCATCGAAAACTGTACTTCCAGAACCGGCCGGAAAGTGGCCGGACCGGCCTGCAGAAGTTCAGAACCTCCTTGAACCGCCAGAAGCTGCTGCCATTTTGTTCCAGCCCAGTAAAGAAAGAAAGGAAGAAGGCGGCTCGGAAGAAGAGAAAGGAAAAGAAAGAAAGAAAAAAGGAGAAGGGGCCCAGAAGAAGAAAAGAAAGAAAGAAAGAAAAAAAAAAAAAAGGGAGCCAAGCCCACTTGCTGTAGAAGGAGAAAGAAGAAAAAGAAAAAAAAAGGGAAAGAAGAAGGAGGCGGCCCAAGAAGGAGAAAGAAGAAAAAGAAAGAAAAGAAAAGCAAATGGGCCTGCAGCCCAGCCAGAGAAGAAGAAGAAGAAAAAAAGGGAAAGAAAAAAAGTGGAAGCCCACATTCAAGGTATTTTCTTTTATTTAATTTCTTTTGCTTCCGTAATTTCAATTTCTTTTCTTTTTCTCGGGAACTTGCAACCTCCCTTCTTCTGCCCCCCCTTTCTTCTTCATAGGGGAGACCAAAAGCCAAACTATGGGGGTTCGTGCTCACTCACTCCAAGCTTGGAGCTTATAGAGTCCTCCAAACTTAGAGTTTGTTGAGATGTTATGATCGACCGCAAACACCTCATTGTTTCGATCTAATCCAATTCCTCTTGGAATCGGATTTCTTAGAAGTGACTATGCTCAGAAATCCTTAAATTTCTTAGAAGCGACTACGCTCAGAAATCCTTAAATTTCTTAGAAGCGACTACTCTCAGAAATTTCTGTTGTTTTCGTGGTAGCTTTTTATGCTTCGAAAATAACCATAATTTCTTGTTCTCTTTCAAGATGAGTAACCTGAACAAACTGAACTTCGGTCCATTGGGAACAATTGGCTCTGGATATCATAGGTGGGTTCGTGATGTCCGCCAGCATCTCAAGGCCGATAGAATCCTGGATATGATTCTAGAGCCTAGCCAAGACGTGCTAACTGTTGAGCAAACTCATGCTTTGGAAGCAAACAGAGCAGCCTTAGAGGTAAATAAGGCGAAATCCATCATCCTAATGACTTATCATGTAGATGATTCGCTCCAGTATGAGTGTATGGATGAAGAAGACCCCAGAAGGCTGTGAGTCACACTCTAATAAAGATTTGGCAACGTCTGTAACTCCCTGCTTCCTGACTTAGAAGTGAGGTGGCATAGCCTCTGTTTATGTGATTTCAAGTCAGTTCTTGACTACAACTCGGAAGCACTTCGCATTAAATCCTTAATAGAATTCTGTGGTCAAGAAATCACAGATGCGATGTTGATTGAAAGACTCTCTCTACCTTCCTCGTCTCTGCTTTGATGGTTGCAAAGAACTATCGAATCGACGTTACTACAAGATGGATCACAAGGTTTCATGAGCTTATCGGAGCTATGAATGTCGCTAAAAAGCATGACAACATCCTTGTAAATAACTATAATTCGAGATATGTGGAAACAGAGCATATTCCGAACTCCAATTATAGTCGTGCTCCTAAGAGAGGGCGCCAATAGCAAAACACTAATCTTAAGGATACTTATGGACCTTCTGGTCCATATAATCGCTTTACTTGGAAAGGTAACCGCCAAAATAAGCGAACACAGAACCGAAGAAGTCAACGTGGAAAGAGAGAAAGAGAGAGAGAGAGAGAGAGAGAGAGAGAGAGAGAGAGGCAACGCCTCTGGCCATGTTGGTGGCGCCACCAATACTAAGAGCCATTTAAATGACGCTTTCAAAGTACCTCAATCAATGGAGTCTGAGCAACGAGGTGAATGTTCTCGATGTGGAGTATCTGGTCATTGGGCACACATTTGTAGAGATCGTGAAGAAATTGTCACCGCCTACAAAGCATATTGTGAAGCAAGAGAAACTTCCTATGTGGAACAAGAAGATCAAGAAGTTGATCTAGAGCACAAAGGGTTGAAGACTACAAATCTGGCTGGGATCAATAGATCGCCAATTCTGTTTAACTCTTTTTTTTTTGCAAGAGATGTAATAAGCAATTGCCATATATTTTTGCAGTACATGCCAATGGTTTAGCCATTCTTCAAAGTAGGCTCACCCAAATTAAGTGTGATGTCTAGGAAGGTTCTGAGATTAGTGGTACTTAAGTGAGCCTTACTCCACCGATATCTCTCTGCTCACCTGGTCACATTTATTTTGGAATTACCGAAAGAAGTTTGACGACTACCATTGTTTTGCATTAGCTAGCATTTTGGATTAGGTTTTCTTTGGTCAAAGAGACAATGACGTAACTCCGTTGGCTTATGAATAAAATTTTGAGTTCTTTTCATTATGACTCCATTTTGATTCTCAACATATGACTTTATGACTAGGATGGCTGGGCCATCAATATTAATTCAAGGACATGGAATAGCCCAAGTTCCCTTGCCAAACGGCACCTTGATTACTGTCACAAAAAATTTCTACGCTCCTAAGGCAAATGGCACATATGAATAGCCAATAGATTCCGTGCGAAGACACATGTTGAGAATGAAAGTGAGTTCCTTTGCAATACCTTTAATAATTGCGAACAAATGTGCATCTTAGAGAAGTTTATGTGTCTCTCTAGTGGACTCTATGTCACTATTCGAGCTATTAATCCAATAAAAGTTATAAGAGAAGATCTCTTGGATTTAGACACATATTAGCTTTGTCACGACAGGATAGATCATCCTAGTCCTGATATGATGATCCATCTACTGAAGACTTCACACGGACATCCATCCTTTTAAGCGAAACGAAGTAAGAATCAAAAATTGATTCTCGAACTTAGCAAAACCATAACAACTGCAGCCTCTGGCACTGCTGCTATCATAGGCCACCGAAAGGCAGCCCACGTCCTATGTGATGACACCATACATGGCGCCAACCATGAGCATAAAGCCATTGTTGTTCCTCCTAGTGGCCATAACAACATACATGCTAATTTCCATGGCTCCAACGCCATGATGGGAGATGTAGTCACGCGTTTTGCTTCTCATAGCGCAACAGATGCTCAGGCTCAACCAAAATCCTCATTGGTTGATTCTAAGGCCTCTCGCTCATTTTACAAAGCTTGTTCCTTTGGGATATTAGGACTGAGACTGTCCTATGCAAAGGATATGAAAATACTAATTCTGTTCTTACATCGAATCCGTGGGGATTCTGTGGACTAATTCAACCAACTTGCGGACGTTTAAATATCTCATGATGTTGGTTACATGCTGGTCACGTGTGGTGCCATTGTCCACCTGTAAATGCTGCTTCTACTACACTCCTAGCACATATTATATGACAACGGGCTCACTCCCCGGATCATCTTATTTCATCATTTGGACTTGACGATGCTAGAGAGTTTACATCGAAGACTTTCGACTGTTATTGAAATAGGACTTATGTTGGACATCATATTCCCATAAACACACCCAAAAGGTCTCGCGGAAACGACTACGATGGTAGTCCGAACATTGGTAATGCGCACTAATCTCCTTATATCCTCTTGTGGTGATACAATATCGCATGCAGCTATGCTAATTCATCTACGACCTACCGCCACTCAATATATCTTTGTGTTACAGCTAGTGACTAGGTATAAGTATTTTGTACTTACGCACATTTGAGTGAGTCATTTATGTACCAATTGCACCGCCACAGCGCACTTCAATAGGTCCTTACAGATGAGTGAGTAACTTAGTTGGATTTGAGACTCCAGCAGTCGTCCGCCACTTAATGCCCTTGCAAGGCGATCTCCTTACCGCTAGATTTATGGATGTCACTTTGATGAGACAGTCTTCCCGTTGTTAGGGGGAGATAAGAACATGAATGTTCAGCAGGAACGACATAAATTGTCATGGTCTGTCCCCACTATTTCTCATCTCGGTCCCTACTAAAGTGACGAGATCACACATGTGCTGCAAATATGCCTGCAAGGAAGTACGTCCCTACGAGAGGATGTAGCGCCACCCTACACGAAGGTAGGCAGGGCACCAACGCCATAAATAGTGGCACTCTGGCTTTACAGGCCATGACCCCAGGTAGGATGCGTGGGAGACCCGTGAGTTCGAAGGATGCTTTGGCACAACCTAATCCTTGGATCATCGACACTCAAAATCCGTCTCATGAGAATCTTTCGGGTTATGGTTATCATTGGGGGACGCCTCAATTTTCAGAACCTATTCCTGAGAATATAGAGCTCTATGAAAATTACACTAGTGTAAATGAGACGTGGGACAGAAACTTCATCATTATTGATGATGTAATCACGCATTTCATTACTCATAAGTTTGTTGAGTCCAATGATATCGAATCACACTTCGTTGATGAATGAAAACCAACGTAGAGAAATTTGGCCTAAATGGAAAGATGCGATCCAGGTTAAAATGGATTCTCTAACGAAGAGGAAGGTTTTCAAGCCAATGATGTCAACACTTCCTAACATAGAACCTATTGACTAATGGGTCTTCATTAGAATGCGTAATGAGAAAAAGAGATGGTAGTTTCGCCTTATGGAGCAAGGTTTCTCACAAAACGCCCTAGAATCGACTATGATGAGACATATTCTCTCGTAATGGATGTTATTGCACTCCACTACCTTGTCAGTTTGGTAGTTTCTGAATAACTGAACATGCAGCTTACAAATGTGGTCACTACGTATCTCTATGGGGATATAGATAAGAAATATACATGAAGGTTCATAGTGAACTTCATTTACCCAAGTCAAGTGGCTCTAGACCACGGAGCGCATTTGTAATAAGGTTGAAATGCTCACTAAAGTGACTACTTGATTGGGAAGAGATATGCCCGCGCGTTTCCATGACAAGTTTCGGATTCTATCGCGGTTCATGTTAGACATGATCTTCATTGGAAGCCCTTCAAGAGTTAAAGGAAAGTGCTAAACACTTGAAATCCGATTTTGAGATGAAGGATTTTTGGGAGAACATGATTATGTCTCGATTTGGAACTTAAGCATCGTGTTGAGAGATGCTTAGGCGTTTTGACAAGGTCAAGCCTTCAAGCACCCTCATGATCATCCATAGTCTTGATCCTGAAAAGGATATTCTTCATCCATAGGATGATGACGAAGATGTGCTAGAGGCAAAGGTGCCATGCTTCAGTACAATGGGCGCATTATTGTACTTAGCTCCATGCACAAGACCGGACATCTTATATGTTGTGAACTTTTTAGCTAAGGTATAGCTTTGCGCCAACGCGATAACATTAGATTTGTGTAAAAGATATCTTTCGATATTAGAGATGTATCATTGATATAGGCATGCTTTATCCCTACAGAGAGATGATGGATTCGGACCCATCACACACCAGGAATGCCGCCAACACTAGCATGCGTCCCCTCTCCCCATCCCAAAATGAAGTTAACGTTTTGGAAGGTTTTTCTGATGCTGGGTATCTCTTAGGCCCACACAAAGGTCATTCCCAAACTGGTTAAGTGTTCACCATGGGTAAAGACTGTAATATCTTGGAGGTCTACAGAATAGACCCTAGTCGCTATATTTTCGAACAATGCAGAGATTATTGCTCTTCACGAGGTGGTTCGTCAATGTATATAGATTGGATCCATAATTACGCATGTTCGAACAATTGTGGTTTGAAGTCTACCACCGATGACCCTATAAGCATTTAGGATAATGATGCTTTTGAAGCAAGACTACACCAAAAGCGACAACACCAAGAATAATCAGCAACAACAGACTCTCCTCAAGATCAAAGTGAACTAGGATCGATTTGAGGACAATATGGCAGACTTGCTCACTAAGTCATTGCCTAAATTCCACTTTTGAGAAACATGTTGGTAGCATCATTTGCAGAAGTTATCCGAACTCCCATGACCATAGTCGTCAGGGGGAGATGCAGACATCAGGGGGAGATGTCTACATGTATGGTCTCGAAATGTGAAGGGTGTGTTGTGCTCTTTTTTTCCTTCAACTGAGGTTATTTTTGTCCCACTAGGTTTTTGTTACTCGTTGTGAAGACCCAAATTTTCATATAATTAATTTATGTAATTCAATATTTGTTCAATAATATGAATTATGGATTTTAGGCTTGCTTCATATGTCGTTGTTTGAGGAAATGGGTTTTGAATGAATTTTATTTTCAAAATAAATATTATTTAAGGGATCGTGAAAATTGACCTTTTGTACGTAGGGAATTTGAGAATACTTCCTTCATCAAAGTTGTAGAGTTTGTACATATGTGGAACGAGAATCGGAGTTCGTATGAAGAACTTTGATGTTGAGAGTTTTGGCAAATTTTGACTTTGGTATGGCGGCGCTGCCGCCACTGTGATGGGGGTTTCTGGTGACCTCCGGCCACCCTAAGAGCAGTTTCTGCTCATTTTTAGATTCTACATGTCGATACAATCATTTTTTGTATATAGCATGTAAATTTTGGATATCGTATGAATTAGTTATGAATTTTACGATTTCGATTAATTTCAATCGTTCGATTTGTGATCTGTGAATATTGGACCATCCGATAGATATGTAGTTTTGATATGATGATCGTAGGACTGTCCCGATGATCTTGTGTGGTCACGGGTGAAAATCCAACCATGGGATCTTCATATACGTGCATTTTTGAATTGTATGCTAAGTTAATTATCGTATTTGATTAGGTGATTAACGGTTTTTACTTGGGTGAGCGGTTTCGGGGTTAATTGTGTTAAATTAAAGACGCAGCGGGAATATCGAGGTGAGTAAATCGCACATGGTTCATTTACAAACCGAAATTTAGTGATTTATATTGAATTGTGAATGTGTGGAAATTGTTTTAAGAAAATAAAGATTTGTTTGAAATAATATGAACTTGATTGACTACGGTTCATAGGGTTGCGGCTCACAGGTAATAAAATAAATTTAAGTATAAATTGAATTTTGTTTTAATGCATGTGAACTATAGTTGACATTAGTAAGCATTCTTGCGTGAATGTCTATGTATATATATTATTCACGTGATGATATATATTTATTGATGGATTGTGTTGAGCAAACAATATGCATGATTGTGTTGCTATTATTGTTTAGATGTTTACTTTTCGAGAACGATATATTGAGAGAGGTGTTAAGTTTTATTGTTTGAGAAACAATAAATTGTTTTGATCTGTGGAGATCACTAGGTCATAAGTGTGACTATGGCATACTAGGTCATAAGCTCTTGTACCGGTTTGGTAGTTACTCTAGTATTATAATCGTGAACCACGCTCTCGCACCGGGCTGGTAGTTGTGATCAGTTAGAGCTCTAGTTTGTCTGCCAAATATTGAGTGGTCTTATGAGAGTAACGTTAAGGTTAGTTGAGACTCATAAGTATGAGTTTTAAAAGAGAGTCTTGAGAGTATTTTTTTTCCTTTATGTTTCAGTGTATTTTGGAGTTACTTTGTGTGTTTTTATTATTAACTTAAATTGTACAATCTCTAGGTTTACTCATACGGGCTTTCAAAAGCTTACCGGGTTTTGTATTGTTGCAATCCCGGTATACTATTCAAACGGTGTACCGGATAATCTTACAGGTCAGGAGAACCAGGGTGGTGATCGTACGGTTTAGAGTGATAGTATTGGTTTACAGCGTTATATTGTGAGGTTTATTATGCTCATTGAGCTTTACTATTTTATTTGGTGAGAGTGTGTTGTAATAAGTAACTTGAGGATTTGGTTTATGTAATATTGAGTGGTCTGAAGCGTGATGGTTTCTAAGAAAAAAATTCACAGCGTTATTGTATTTGTTATTATTCATGTTTCAGATTTGAATTTGTTATTCAAAATTCAGGGTGTGACACTCGGCAAGGTTTTTAGCGAGGCAACGAGAGAAGCACTGCGTTTGGGCAACACAAGGGGGAGTGTTTATTGAAATCTCTATTTTGTGTTTGGTCCAAACTCTAGGTTACTTGACCTAGTGATAATAGGGTTATAATAAAAAGATTTAGAATCCTATTCAATGTAGAATTACTTTGCTTGTATATTCAGATTCTATGCATTGTAATCCTCTATATAAAGAGACCCCTATTATCAATGAGAATACACAGCAAATTCCTCTCAATTTCAGTTTCTCTACAACATTATATTTATTTTCAATTCAATAATATTAGATTGTATTTTTCATTATTTTTCTTATCTATTTTCATTTTCCAATTTCACTACATACTCATTATAACATTTATATATATTTAATAAGAATTAAAACTATGATAGCTCATGTGACATAAAAATTTCTATCATTTGTTGAATGCATATTGGTGAGAGAGAACAAAAAAAAAATCCTATTATGACCTAAATCTAAGTATATCCATTATATTTTCCAAAAAAAAAAAACCTAGCAATTAAAAAAGACTATGAAATAGTTAATCATGAGGGACAAAAAATAGAGAAAAAAAACATTAAGACAAAATGATTACTCTTCATTCTTTTTGCACACATAAAAACCCCAAAATAGTTCATGCTAAAACATTTTTTTGTTGATTAGAAATTTAATTTTGAAACCCAATACTTTGTGTTTTTTTTTTTTTTTTTTTGGATAAGAGATTTATGTTGTTGATTAAGGAATGAACATATAATTAACAATTATAGAGTAATTAAATCATTGAAATAGCTAAATTTTTTTATTTTAATGATGAAATTTTGTCGGCAAATTATATGAGTTGAGGTTATTTGAGAAACTTGAGTGAGGTTTAGTGAGTAAATTTAGTATTTGACATTTAATAGGGTTTAAAAAGTACAGAAGGTCGAGTAAATTTGGAAGTTCTAATATAAAAACTCATAGGTAAATGATCTAAATCCATCGATTTAGATTCAAATTATTTAGGGTACAACTATTGCCACCCTATATTCTCTTCTCATCCTACACATATTTTCTTAATTTCTTGTTTACTTTGTTCACCTATTTGCAGTACCCAAAATACCATTTTCCAATGTAGGACTTAACCCGAATTCTTTTTCTATTTGGTTTCCTCCGCGTCTCTCTCAATTTTTTTTGGCTTTCTCCTCATATCTCTCAGTCGATCTCATAAAGTCTTAATCAATCAGTTTCACTGGATTTAATGATGAATGAAAAGATTAAGAATGGAGTTTAAATACGTATTTTGTAGAGGTAACAAGAAAACTAATTGTAATTTTTAATAAGATATTGTCCCTTATTGTAATTTCATATTAGGATATTTTAGTATTTTGATAAATCAGAAACTTATAGGGTGAGCAAAATAATTGATATGGTGGCAATAGCCACATCCATTATTTATGGATATAAATTATTGGATCTTAAAACTTTTTGGTGTTCTTATTAGTTCATGTTTACTACTGTGGATTGTATTGTGATTTGGTGTTCATCTAGTAGGTCTTATGAGATTTGGTTTTTACATGTAGTCATTCAGGGAATGCAAGCTGATGTGGAGGAGAGAGTAAGAGGTAAATGTTCTAAGTCCATGGATTTAGATTCAAATTATTTATGGATATAAACAAAAACTTAAATGTTACTACTATGGAAATTGGACTTTTTCCTTCTCTTGCAGTTGATTTATATGATGTTGTGATCATGGGTTGTTTCTTAAGCACATGTAGTTTCTCTAGGCACCCACTACGTTTTACCTGGGTTGATTCTCTATCGAAACCTCCATGTTTGGCTCTGCATTTCTTTTTCCCTACTCTATTTTTTAGCAATGCAACTGCACTTATTTGCATTTGGTTTTCATTTTCAATGCAAGTTTTAATCCTCATGCTTGTAAATTTCCCGAGAGAGGTATTGGCTTTAGTCCCCCTCTTACTCCTGGTATAATTCCATTGATTTATTAATAAATTGAGAATTTTATTAAAAGAAAAGAAAATACATGTATCATAAAAATATTGGCAGTGACTTTACTGGTATTTCTTAATATTCAAAAATTTCTTAAAAGAAAAAGACATCAATTCACATGGATTAAAGTGAAATTAATTATGATTTCCAAGACAAAAAGTATCAAAAAGGAAATTAATTATGCTTGTGGACAGACAATGGGGCTCACGTCAAAGATTCACATAGACTTTCAAAACCGTGTGAGATGAGTATTAGCCCCCCTCCAAAAAGCACGGAAAAGTAATCCGTGTGTGTACCATAGGTAAAAGCTTTCACACGCTGAAATTTGTATGAGAAAGACTTATATCACACTGATTAATATCTGTTGATAATTGTTATTTTACTAGTAGTGTCAAGTAAAAATGTATGTAATCTTTCATTCCCAAAAATAATACATTTTATTGACACAATTTTTTTTTTTCAGGAGAAGCAAAATTTTTTAACCCCACCTCACCTATCACATGTATCAGTGAGAATTGAACTTGTGACCTCCATGATATGGGTTAATTCAGAGTATCCTTAGCAGTGATAGTTATTTTGAGTCAAGTTTTTGCTAAATTGGCTAGTCACTTCTAAAATTATTAATATTAGTTCTCTCTCTCTCTCTCTCAATTTTTTTAAGGAACTAATTCTCTTTATTTTACCTAGTTTTGAACGAGTGGTTCTAGATAGACTTCTGTTAATGTCTGAGATTCAGCGGTAGCCATTTTATTAACTCTGGTCCTAGTTCGGACCGCTACAAAAAAGATTGTAGCGGTAGCGTCACCTATCAAGTAAAATACAAAGGGCGTCACCGAGGAGACCGCGGTTGACTGTCTTCTCTACTCCGATGCCTAAGCCAGTCAATGTTTTTATGATGACAGAGTAATGTTAGGTAAGTAATAAATGCGTAGTAAATGAGGAGAGAGAAGTGGACCTTTTATGGGTGAGGGAGGGATTGATCTCTTTCTTGCTTTCGATGAGGGACTGATGTGCATCAGTTCACAACTTCTGATACTTTAGCGAGGTATTTGGTGGTGATCTTGGGCTGAGCGGGGGCTCAGGCGATGGCCCGTCTGGCGGTGTTTCCGTAGGTAACACCCTTGATAATTTTGGTACCGCTGGCGGTAATATGAACGTGGCTCATTATAGCTATTTATGCTTAGGCAAATGCTTATGTAAGTATACCTTCCAAATTTGATATATGGACCTTTCATACTTATAAAACCTCCAATTCAACTTTTTAATTATGTACACCTCTTTAATTTTACCAAAACACCCTTGAACAATTACATCTGTATCTTTAACATTTTGTTGTTTATTTTTTTATTTTATTTTTGGTTATCTCTATCAATTTAACCACGAAGAATTTTGTGAGGGAATTGCCTACATTTTTTATGTATTTACATCTATCTCTAGGTCCTCCTGATTTGGGTTCTTTGAAAGCACTGATATCCTTTTGTAGCTTTGAAGATCCAAGAGCCACCATTTCAAGAGAAACACTTACATGATCATCCATTCTTCTGCAATTTATGTTAGTTTGGATCATTAATTTAGTTCCAACCATAAGAGAATTTGGTCTTTTTTTTTCCTTCTTTTTTTGAGGGGAACGAAAATAATTTCATTGATAAAATCATACGACCTTACTAGGTCAAGCTAGAAAGATCCATGCCAAGGGTTAGAACTAAGGCCTAACAACCATCGAGCCCAACAAGAATGCTGCAAAGAAGCCAGCACCAGGACCCCTATCGCCGTATCACTGCTTCCGCTGTCCAACCATTGTCGGCAAGCCAATCTCCAATCGTTGTCAGCAGTTTGCACCCCAACCAGCCCAGACCATATCTGAGCCAATAAACTTAATACCACCACTATTCCAACCAACATGATTCGCAATGTGTCATCGCCTTCACCTATGATCCTAAGCAAGTGCAAATATGGCTGAGCAAGAGCCACTGAAGTGGAGCCTCCAAACCACAGGCTCTTCTTCGACTCGATCTACCTCGAAAGCTTCCACCAACATCCATCAAGGACCCAACGTACCCAATGGTCTAGAAGACCCATACGGCCGCACCCACAACGCGCCAATGAGGTCGGACACCATTGCTAATGCGGAGGGCTGGACGAGGGCAAAGAGAAAGCAGCTAGGTTTTTAGTCATGCACCCAAGAGGGATAGCAAAAACAATAATGTAAACACTATATTGTCAAAGAGCTCTAGACAAACAAGTCCAACCAGAGTTGAAGGGTGAAGATAGAGAGTCTGCTAAAGATGCTCTCAAATAACCAACATGTCACAACTCATCAGCTATTAATGTCCCCCTCAATAAACACTTTTCTAAACCCCAAGAAATTTTATCAATGCCTATCCGCATTAACACTTTATGGACTCCAGCAACCACTTATCTCATTATCGAAAAAAGTTGATTGAAAAGAAAAAAATGTTCTTATTGGAAAATTCAGGGATTGTTGGACAAAAAAAAAAAAAAAATTACTTTTGTTATTTTGGACAATTTCCCACTTACACTATTTCCGGGTTAAAAAGCAGCATGAACGTTCCTTTTGAACTTACTGTAGGAGGAGGATTGAACACTATTGCACGACACACAAATCTGAAAATTGTTACACAAAACCTGAACATTATTTGAGTGATTTCTTTTCACGAACTCTTCGTATTATGGTTTTTTGTACTTGCTAGGATTGTTATTACATTTTTTTTTCTGGAACTTTTGTTTGATCTTTATTGCATCACTGTAAAATTTCTAAAATCAAAGTCCGAACTTGAAGTGTTAAACATGACAAACGAGGTCTCAAATAATTGGCGTAAAGGGCAGTCCTGAACTGCTGATTAATTCCCTTAAACAACCACTCAAGTATGATACAACATTATGTTATGCTCCTTGGGAAATGGAATGTCAATCATGAAAGCCGTCCAGGATTTGTCTTAGAAATTCTTGGTTGGCTTAGTAGTTAGACCAAATCCAAACGGAAATAGGGGGTCATAATGCGCATCACCAACATTCATCGGGAGCTGGTCTACTGATTTGAACCATGTACGTGCAAGCTTGCCGGTGAATCCATAGTCACCAAACAAAACGTCAGCAACACCTTGACCTTCAGTTCCCGGAAGCCAAGCCGCGACAAGTGCGTCAATTTTAGCAAGGTAGGGTTGGATCACAACAGGGCGGCCAGAAATAACAACCACAACACATTTCACAGCTCCACAAACATTGTTGATTGTGCTCAGTCCAGGTTCAGATATGGTCAGATTCAAGCTATCTCCAAATGTTTCAGCATATGGCGGCTCACCCACAACAACAACAGCATAGGAGAATTTGTTGGACTTTACAAAGTTCGCATCAGGGTTCTCGTTGTAGACAACTTGAGTGGTAGGATCAACTGTAGTTTTCACGGCATTGAGGATTGTGGTACCTGTTACAGAATTGGTAAGTTAGTATTTGGACTGAAATTTAAGTGATATTAGTGACTCTACACACCACATGTGCAAATACATTGCAGGGATTTTTGTTTACTAGATGGTACCTAACAGCATTCCACTGCAACATACTGACACTGTGTTCAAGTGAAACTCTTGAGATATTTTTTGCAGTAAGATATGGCCGGTGTTCAATTAGTAAAAAGAAGATGAATGCTTCATGATTTGCTTTGACATACCAACTGTGAGATTATTGCCACCGAGGCCTTGCCATGTGATTGTCCAGCCTCCACATTGAAAGCCCAAGTTGTCTGCATGACTTCCTGCTATTAGTATCTTTCCTGCTTTCTTGGATAGGGGAAGCAGTGGTTTGTCTGCAGATTTTCCATTCTTTAGAAGAACAAGTGATTTTCTTACAGCTTCCCTTGCCAATTCTCTATGTTCCTGTGGCATTTGATTAAGAACGATTTGAATGAGCAAGACAAAAATGATCAAATTATTTTATAATGGAAAATTTGAAACAAACATACCTTGCTTCCTAGCTGGTCAGCTAGGCTGAGATCAGCCAAGGGATTTTCAAAAAGGCCCATGACAAACTTAACCCTCAAAATTCTCTTCACAGCATCGTCAATCCTGCTCATGGAGATGATATTATTCTTGACTTGATATGTCAGGTCATCAATGAACTCGGTAAAGTTGTAGGGGACCATGATCTGTAACAATTTGTAGATGTGTTAGCAACTGAATATAAGAACCTTAAAGGTCTCGACTTGAGGTAGTATTATTATGTAGCCAGTCGACAATAGCTTAAATTACACAACCAGAAGTTATACTTCAAGACAACATAGAGCTTACGAAAATTCAGACTAACCATGTCTATTCCAGCACTAACTCCTGCTTGAACTGAATATGAATAGTTAGCCTTGGGAGGAGATGTAATCCTGTCAATGCCCTCCCAATCTGAAATGACGAAACCCTGGCAACAGCATCCAAAACAAACATGTTATGCCCAAAACTGATAACAATCCAGTTCACTAGACTAGACCATGTCAACAAAAAATTCAGTTTACTAAACAAGTCAATTTAAATGATTTTCTTTACCCTGAAACGGAGCTTGTTCTTGAGATATCCTGTTACAAGGTCTTGATTAGCATGCATTTTCTTTCCATTCCAACTCGAATAAGACACCATAACTGTTGCAACACCCTTAAGGATGGAGTTGAAGTATGCGGGCATGTGAATGCTAAGCAGTCCATTCCAATCAATCACAGTGTTGTTCTCGTTGATGCCCTTGGTTGTGCCACCATCTCCTAGATAATGCTTAGCACAGGCTGCAACCTTTCCCCTAGCAAAATAAGTGTTCAGCAACTTAACAACAATCTCCTTCCTTATTAGGCTTAAATAAAGAAAACTCTTACTGTAAATTAGATCACAGTTGTTATATTCATTTATTCATGTTTTATATCAACTAACCAACTGGGCCACCTCTAAGGCCTACTGTATGTATTACAAAGGACTTGTGAAGCTAGAAGTGTTGTTAATCAATTTAAGTCTACGCCACAATGTTTCATACAGGGCCTACTATTGAGTACCCGCCCATGTGGTTATTATACTTAAACAAAGACAGTTGTAGTCGGCAATGGTCCTTGTCTGAAACTACAAGAACTGCATGAGTCAAATAATATTTCATCCTGATTAATCTAAACAAAGTGGCTTAAAAATAAATCAAAGCTCTCCTCAGAAATCTTACTTTCCACCAACATAAGGAGCACCCTTTTGGAAACCGGGAGGCATATCTCCTTGCAAACCAGGTATGATCTCAGTCATTGCTTGGACAATCTTATGGTCCTCACTGTAGCTTTCGTAGCACCTACCCCATCTTGGATCCCTGCAAACCTGCAACAAAAGTAGTACATAGTTTTAGCTGAATCCTCACTCCATCTTAGGTTCAAAAATGTATAAAAATGGGACTGCTTAATTACCGCAATACATGGGGCAAATGCATAAGGAATTCCTGTTGCCCTGACTTCAAGGGCAGTCGCCTCTCCGATCCTCTTGATAAGAGCAGGATCTCTGTAATATAAAAGCACAACCCAAGTCAAGCATAGCTCGAATATCAAACCATTTGATTTGGCCAAAGTCGAACTAATGGAACAGTTTCTGACTATAGACTTGCCTAGTGGCTCCCAATCCAACATTATGAGGGAAAATGGTAGCATTATAGACATTGTTGTGGCCATGGACAGCGTCGATCCCATAAATCATAGGAATCCCAAGACGGGTGGATAGAGATCCCTTTTGGATTCCATTGACAAGATTGACCCATGTTTCAGCTGATGCTTTTGGAGCCGGCACACTCCCACCACCACTAAGCACACTTCCTGCAAAACCCAACAACACCCCTAGTAACTTGAATAGCACAAAATGGGTACCAAGCAATTGGTAAACACACTACTGAACTGAACTGGTTTACCTATGAAATACTTGGTCATCACATCAGGGGTAGCAACCTCGCGCTCGATCTGGACCATTTGGCCAATCTTCTCGGCCAGGGTCATCCGCTTCATGAGGTCTCTGATTCGAGCATTCAATGGCTGTTTTGGGTCTTTGTATTTCTCGCCCTTGGCTTCTGTAAGAGCTGACAAGCAGCACAAGAGTAGCAAACCCAGTATGGGTATGGAAAATCTTGCCATTTTAGAACAAACAAGCTCAAAGTGGTTCTGGATTGAAATAAATAGAAAAACAGGGAATGTAGGAGAGAGCAAAAGACTCTCTCTTTATGAGGAAACTTTGGAGCTGAACTGAGCTCAGAGAGAGTGGAGAGTGAAGCTAGTACTCTCTCTCCCTTGGGCACAGAAGAGTGAGGAGGAGAGGGTGCTACTTATAGAAAGACTGAAACAGGGCTCCCTTCTTATCTACCAACACTATGATATAATTGTTGAGGGCTGGAGGGTCTCCTTTCTTGTCTCATTCATGTGCTTATTGCTTAGAAAGCGAAGGATTAGGTACTAGTGTATTATTGTATGAAGGCACAAAACCAAAACAATTAAAACCCAATTCCCTTATGCCGCCATTAAGATCTAGTTTTTTTCCGTCGTAGAGAAAGTCAAAAGTAGGGGAGATTAGTCTATCAATACATTGAGCTTGTCTATGAATTAGTCTATCTAATCAACTTTGTCCCACTATAAACCAAGTGTATAAGTTGTTGAAAATAAAACCCTCTATTGTGTGAACTGTGAAGTGTGTCTATTTCACTTGGACTTTACATAAATGCATGAATACAAAGAGGATGGTTCAATCTATAAAATCCAAAAACGGTTTGGCTCCTACTTTTAATCGGTCATTGCCCATTTTGATTCTGTTTTTGTATAAGAAAAAATGGTGAAAGACGAGCAAACCAAAATACAAACAAGAATTGCTGGTGCAGATCAAAGGAGTCTGGTATCGATTATGCATGTAAAAGTAACTGTCATGAATTATAGGACTTGACTGAGCATTGATGATGAAAGTTTTGTCAATTGGGCCATTAAAAAAGGTCGAGTGTGAAGCCGTTTCCATATAAAAAAGCAGGTGAAATCGGCACGTATGACAATGCCATAAAGCCGAACGTGGGGAACATCTTGATTCAAATCAAATGCTAAATTTGAATTAGTTAGCCTTTAGAATTTTACCGTTGTAGTCTCAGTCTTATAATATGGTTTTTTATTAAACCCCACGCGTCTAAAAGCATAAACCTTTATTAAGTTTTTATTTTATTTTTCATTTTTTATAAGAAGACGACTACATTAAAAATGAAAGTCACGGAGGGATCCTGAGTTCACAACATCAAACAGTAAGGCTCTCAAGTTAAGTTATTAATGTAATATTATTATAGGAAATGCACTAGGTAACATGCACACGCATTGCTGCGGATTTATGACTGATTAATTTAACTGTAATAGTGTATATAGTAGTTAAGAGCATCTTTAGCAATGCTAACAATTTTTGAGTCAAATTTTAACTAAAATAACTAAAAAGTTATTTTAGCTAGCTACTTTAGAATTACGTCTACATCAATATTCTCTATTTTAACTAGTTTTGAATTTATATTATGTTTTAAATGAAGATTAAATAGTTTAATTGTATTTAAACTAACTTAAAAGAAATATTTTAAAACATAGAGAGCTTCAACCCGCTCTCTATATTTATGAACGAGATAGCTAAAAGTTATAATAGATAGCCACTTAGGAGTCTGGTACAGTTATCAAAATAAATAAAAAGCTAAACATGCTCTCCAAAATAGCTAAGGAGTCAAAATAGAGGGTTTGCTAATGATGCTTTAAGTTAATATCTAATCTATCCATACATTCAACTCTATAAATATTTTTGCAACTTTACCCTTTTTTTTTATCAAAAACAACTTAACATATCTTACACATCAATCAAGCCAAGCATGACAACAGCCTCTCGACAATCAATTACATTCTCCAACTTGGTTTTCATCCTTATCCTCTTCTTGAACAATGGAGACAATCTTCCCCTCCTTCACCTCAACTGCTAATTATACATTTCACAGAAACTACATTAACCAATAGAACCTAGCCTCTAGAAGCAAAGCCGCCTAGAAGCCTAGAAACACCGCACCTCACGTCTTTCCGTGAGTACCATGAGCACATTACAAACAGAAAAGCATAACAGAACCAAAGAATTCAAAGTGAGTAAATCTGAGAAGAAGAAAAAACATAATATATATTCTGTTCATGCAGATAATGAACAGATGCTCCTATAAAACCAAATTAACAAAGTGCTTAACAGAATGCCGTGCACCAGTAAAAAAATTTGCTTGAAATATTCAACACTACATCCATGTATAAAGAATGAGATGTAAAGACATAAACACGTCATATATTGAGCTATAAAATAATATCCCCTAAAAATATCAGTTCAAGAACATTGCACACACAATATCAAGGTAGGTAGAATGGAAAGAAATATGAGATGCATGGATAATGCATATACTCAGGAATAAACAGCACAAACTATTGCTTTACTGACTCGTTGACCTTTCAGTAATGTAAAAAAGATGTGAAATCAGATGCATGCAGCGCGCGCACACACACACACACTAGATAAGTGCTAATGGAGGTGAAGAATCTTCTTGAGAAAGAAGAACAGGAATTGGAGAGAGCTAAATCTACATGCGTGTGACCAAATTATAGACTGAGCTTCTGCTGTTCTTGACTTCTTGTACTGAATTACTTTTCCATCATTTCCAGAGTAAATGAGTTTCAAGTTTCCTGGCCCGACTTTGATTGTATCATTTTGACTTGTTTCAGTCTTTTACACTGTACGTCTCTCTGAAGTAGCGGCTGCAATTGTAACGTGGCCTATCCATCAAAATCTAAGACATATTATGCAGGGACTAATCTTTCCTCAAACAGATGGGAATTCAGATGCATTCTGTCTGTGTGGAGGCACTTGAGACAATGTAAGTGCTAAAACCAAGAGGCGGCACAGTTGCTGAAAATGCAAGCCAATAACCTGGAGTCACATTTGGAGCTATGACCAGGTATGCCTTAACATGGTCATTTCTTATGCCGACAGATGCATTAAGCAGGGGTAGAATCTGTGATTCAAGTTTCTTTCCTGTGGAGTCCTTTACAGTGACATTTTCACTGATAGCCTGTACCAGGTCGAAAATATCATTCCCTCAAAGCAATAGAACAATTATTGAAAACAAAAACAGATACTTAGCCACACAGGTTAAATTACTAAATCTTTTTACTTGTACATAAAACATGCAAGTTATATGCATACCGCAAATGTATTACTCATATTTTATCTTAAAAGGAAAAATTCATTGCTTATTGTTGATTTCTGAATCCTGGAAACTAATAATACTTCAGGCATTGAAGACAGTAAATGATTTAATAACCGCTTTCGATTCCATCTGAAAACACTTACAGTAAGATTGAGATGAGAATGTATATGTAACAGAAAATAATAACTCACAGGTATCTTTATCACATCCTCTCTTTTCCATGCCAGAGGGTTATAGACAACAATAACCTACAAAAAAAATGGAATTAATAATTTTCACCTCTTAAATCAAAATGGAATCATGGACTTCACTAAAATCATGGCAATGATCAGTTCTCATCATTGAAATATCCTCACCAGGTCTTTCCCCTTTAAAAGATCAACTTCTAATATATATTCAGAAGTGGGGTGGGGGATCACTAATATTCAGAAGTGGACACTGAAATAGAAACATAATTTTCACATGTTTTGATTAAGTGAAACAGCCTAAAATATGCAAGATAAAGAGTATGCTTGCCTTGCCTGTTGAAAATTTGTTACTAGACTCTTGCAACCAGTGCTTGATCTTGAATTTATCAAGAAATTAAGTGATTCTGCAACAACCTTGTCAGCATGCAAGAGAAAATTGAATGGAAAGCTTAAATAAAAAGTAGAGAAACTAGTAAGAATATCAGGAAATATCATATTTCACCTCCTTGCAACTTATTGAAAGTCGTTTTGTGTAATCATCAGCTACATGCTGCCGAGATGCGCCACTAACTGCATCCTGATGTTGAGAATTGCTAAAGCATCAGCCAGAGATTCCAGTTGCCTTGCTGCCTGTACATACATTGAAGCAAAAACTACCATATAATTGTGGGATTCTCCTAATTCTTCTTTCGTTTGGTGTATTTGTAACAAATGGAATCAAATAATGATCAAAAGCCCAAAACCACATGGATTGAGCAGCCTTGTCGGTAGTACTTTACATGTCATGAGCTAATTAAGTTAGTCTTCTATTGGTCATTATAAATTATAAACACTTTACTGCTGGCATCAAGAAGGTTCTAAACCGCATTTTATTGCTATTAGGTATGGCTGTTGCTTTGCATTAGTTCATGCTACTCTCTAGTGTGCTTTTTGCCTTGCTATTAGGCGTGACCAATACTTGAAATCCAATTCAAGATGAAGGTAGCCATTTTGCATATGCTCCACCTCTAGCCATGGGTTCGCGTCTGATTAATCCTAATGGGGCACCACAAGACTACATAAATTTATTATGTACATATTTCTCATCAAAGCATATCCCGATGATTGTTAGGATCAAAGGATTATAGTTGCGCAACCCGCTCAGACAATGTCAATTATCCATCATTTCTTGCTATACATATAGAAATTTGAAAGAACCGTAACAAATGTGGGATCAGGCAGAACAACTTACAAGGCAATAGTGACAGCACCAGAAAATTCCACAGTAATAATATCACCAGAGAAGTTGATCTTTAAAAGAGAAAATGAGAAAAAGTCTTTTGAGTGTCACCATCAGTAAGGAGTACAAAGGGAAGAATGATAAGAGAGTTACTTATGGTGAACTTGTTTGGGTTGAAGAAAATACTGTATCGGCATGCCAATTGCCTTTTATTGCTACATTGTGTAACCGAAGGCAATTGCCAATTCTTTATGAATGGTTGATTGACAACTGTCAATTTGGTAGGCAATTCTGCAATTGCCCTCAGTACACCCATGCATTTACTCTATGATCATCTCCTGTCACATTCACTATCTGCCAGCAATCCATTCCAAGTAGCTCTCCACACTTTCCAGCCCACATAACTCCTTCACAACCGGCATGGTAGCTGGAACAGCCATCTGGAACATTGAAGCAGACCCATCTAGGCCTCCCCATTGAAGAAGCTGTTTTCTGGATTCTTTGATAGCAGCCCTTGCAGCGCAGTGAACTGAAACTGCTAGAAGTAATGGAGGCTCACCAGAAGCTGCACAAAAGATATCACTTGACTTTCTAGACATATGGATGTAATGGATGTTTGTTTTAGATATGAATATAAAGTGTTACAACTTCTTTGCAGTTGAAGAAAGAACAGAAAGGGGACGCTCCCTGAAGGACCAGAAGACTACATAATTCCAAATATATGATTATTTTGTTCTAACCAACACCAAAACCAAAAAACAGCTGACATCATACAACCACTTCTGCTTTTCTCCCCACTTTGCAGAACCTTATGCTTCTCATAAATCAACTAATAGACTCTCTAAATAACCTCAACAGGTTTCAACTAGGGGGCAATTTAGAAGTTTTTCACTGTGGAACAGTACTTTCAGTTTCTTCACTCCTACATCTATTTATACATAATTCCTACGTATATATCTATTCTATGTTTGATACTTACAACTGCGCTAGGCTAGCTACTTCATTAACATGAGAACTCTGAGCAAAAATCTGAATGGCATACCTTTTGAAGAGAGAACACGTTTACTGTGATTTCCACTGTTTAGTATTTCGACATTGAACTGCTTGGGTATAGTGTCTATGGAAGGAATTTTATACGTCCATGTACCATTAGAAATCACCAATCCCTCGGAATTTTCCATGTATTCTTCAAGCATGAAAAACCCAATTCCTTGAACAAAAGCACCTTCGATCTGCAGGCATCAACATTTGAGGACTGAATTAAGCAACCCACTGCCGACTCTGCCCAGATGTCATCTAGCTATGTCTTATCAACATAATCAACATATAACTTGTAGAGTACATGAGATACAAGTTAAATAAAGAGCTCTTTTTTTCAACTGATTAGCATAGATTATTCTATTTTCTTTTACTTTCATTTTTCAATGGGTAAAACTATGGAGCTTATTCTGACAGAAGAATTCAGACCATGTAAGCATGTATCTTTAAAAATCAGTATGTAAGCTCAGCATCGTGCTAACCTGTCCTAAATCCACAGCAGGGTTGAGACTCTGACCGCAATCGTAGATAATATCTGATTGCAATATTCTAGTTTCTCCAGTCAGAAGATCTACCTCAACCTGCAACCAGATAGTTTCATTCTTATTACAGGAAAATTTTAGGCAATACTAATTCGTATTAATAGTAATAGTATGATATTTCACTGTGACTTGCACTAAAATATCAAAGCTGCAACTATGCCCTGAGGTTGTTGAACATTCAAGGGCATAGCTACAACTAATAGAACCCATACACAAGAATATGAGGAAGCAATAAGAAAGTTAAAGACAAGCTTACCTCACTCACTGCAGCACCATAGTTGAGATATTGCATGGAAGTAAGATCAGGAACATAATATGAGGAAGCAATAAGAAAGTTAAAGACAAGCTTACCTCACTCACTGCAGCACCATAGTTGAGATATTGCATGGTAGTAAGATCAGGAACGTAGAAAGAACTCGCTGATAAATTCAACGCTTGCAAGTACGCCTGCATTTTGACATAAGAATAAGAAAAACTGCACGGACAGCATATGTTTGTTTGCAAATCTTAAAAGAAAATGCAAGAAAGAGAAAGCCCATCATTCTGTGGCTTTCAAAAGCTACAAAGAGAAGCCACAGTGACATAGTAGTTGTACAAAGCTAAGAGAAATATGCCTAAATGTCGTTAAATCCAAAAAAAATTGGGATGGCAGTAGAATCCCTTTTCGCCAGATTAGAAGCTTGGTTCGAGATACAGAGGCAGCGGTTACCAACTGTTTGGACACCCAGGTGGTACTAACCAAGAAGCTTGACTGATCAGATCTGGATCTTAGCCTCTTAGGTTAGTGCTATGGGGCTTCCACACAGATTTGGGAGAGGGTTAAAACACGACAAGACCAAAATCAAATGGCAATTCTTGAAAAACTAGGACAATATAGAAAGGATATATGATAAGCAGTATACATCCAAGATGGAGAGCTAGCACAAACAGGAATACAGCAGTACAGCACACATAGATGGATTTTTAAAGCATACATTGTTAAGAAGGATGCAAAAGTAAGGGGAGGATGAGGTCGTGGAAGGACAGAATTTATGAGGTAATATGACATTTGCCGCCAACTTCCTGCAGAACTTTACCAGCATCCTCCTTCAGAAGCAGCTGTTTGCAATTGTGCTAGTTAATGTAGCCTGTTTTGGTTGGACAACTGATTACAATACCGCAAAGGTGCTGGTCAATTAGTGGAAGAACTCATTTCAATATGGGCTAATCTTCTAATATTCTGTCTGGTGTTATGAGGGGGGTTTTATTGTATATTTATTTGGAGTTCCTCAGCTTGTGTGATCCGCTGTACTCATTTAAATATACATTGAAGTACTAGTTAAATGAACTTTAAATACATCACACACACAGAAAAAAAAAACAGAGACAGAGAAAAGAAGCAACTCATTTAAATATACATTGAAGTACTAGTTAAATGAACTTTAAATACATCACACACACAGAAAAAAAAGAGAGAGAGAAAAGAAGCAACATAAATCAAATTGGAATACCTTTTCAATAAGCATCTCCCATTTAATAGAACCCATTTGCTCCTGCAATATTTTCTTGAGAGGAGCTAGCCTCTCAACCAAAATATCACAGGATAACCTTACTGCCTGGCAACTTGACTCAGATGTAGTGCTTCCAGCAGTAAATCCTCCTTGAATTAAGCTAACTGTATCAGATTGTACAACCCGTACTTTATCCAAAAGATCTCCACTATCATTACATTGAATGGAACCAAGAGCGAAAGCAGCCATCTGTTTTACTTTTGTCCAGAGACCCTGACCCAGTTCAATCCCTCCAACTTCAACAACAACAGAACCATCGCTTAGAATGCTCACTTTCCCTGGAGTTGGTCTCAATGAAACTTCATGTACTATAGGTACTCGAGAAATTCCTCTTTTCCGCCATTTATTGCATTTATTAAATTCTTTTACCATTTCAGTCCTTTGGTTAAAGCTTGAAGACATGGCCAGCTTGTCCCAAATAAAAGGTAAAGTATACTCGAGAGGTTCACCAGCACTATTCTCATAAAATAAATCAAGGCTGCAATGTGTGTGAAGATTTATATTTCTCACACAATCCACTTCCATAGAAAGGGTAGATGCTACATGTTCAATTACAGCTTCAGCAATAAATGACCCCTGCACCTCCCCAGGACCCCGCATAGCAGACCTACTTGGATTGTTAGTTTTGCATACCTTTACATCAAAAGACAGAGCACCCCAATCATACTTCTTAAGTGCACCCAGAACATTGTTTGGCATAATTGGACTTATATCTGGGGACATCCCTGCATCGATTAATATATCAAGTTGTAAAGCTGTAATCTTCCCATCAGACTTGAATCCCACACTGTAAATTATCTTCATGGGATGCCTTCCTCCTGCCATTATCATATCAGTCTTGCGATTGACATATATCCTGACAGGGCGGTGTAATTTGTGTGCTGCTAGTGCACATGCAGTTGCGACCTAAATTACAAGAAAGAACTTCAGTTTCCATTAGTTCAAAGGAATCATATCATCAAAACATCAAAAACATACACATATGGACCAATAATTAATTTATGATCTAATACCCCTCTCCTCATGTTTGAGCCTCTCTCCACCACTAGAGCTCAAACACTAAAAGCTCACTAGAATAAGATTGATAGTGAATCAATTGTAGGAAAAGATTTATACGAAATATTACCAGAAGGATGGACCAACTATTAACATTTGAATACACTATTTGGGTTTAAGTAAAAGCATTCTTCCAAAGGAAATTTCTTATTAATTTTCTTTAAAACCTGAGCTGCATTGCTTGGAAAACAGAAGACGCTTAAACACAAAGTAGGGATGGTGCTCAAGAAGGATTTCAAAACAAAGCACCTGACAGGTGCTTTTTCAGAAAGCACTACAAAGTGCTTCAAACACATGAAGCAGTATCAACTATTCCTGCAAAAGGCTACCAAAATGCTTATAACACTTCTAGAAGCACTGAAAACAAGTCTTAGTAATTTTATTAAAAAGAGAACATAAATAATATTGCAGCTAATACTCACAGGAATGGATTTTACGGCCTTTCCACCAAAACCGCCACCAACCCTCCTTGTAATTACACGGACATTACTTTCAGGAATGCCAAGACACTTTGCAATGACTGAGTGCTGAAACTGAGGACACTGACTTGAAGTATAAACTACTATGCAGTTGTCTTCATCTGGTACAGCAAGGGCAGTTTGTGTCTCCATGTAGAAATAATATTGTGAACCAAGTTTGATCTGAAAGCCAGGAAAGCATAGATTTGTAAGTTAGTGAATGATTCTATGAGGTATTGAAGAGCAAGTGAATACTCTTTCTTTTATGGTCTTTTCCCTTCACCAAATAATAAACAATTTTTTATAGATAGTAAAAAGAAATTGCATAACCAGAAATCAGAGGTAGAAAGAGCAGGGAAGTACTGCACACAACAGTACTGGATGGAACAAAGACAATATATTGATGACATGTACCTCAGCAGATGTAATCTTGTGATCAGCTAAAGCCATTCCTTTTGATATGTCACCAACTTGCTTCGGGTATAAGGAAGGAGGGACCTCAAAAAAACTAGACCTCTTAATAGCTTCCTCTACGGATAGTATAGGTCGCTCTATACTTTCCATTTCATAATCAACATCCACAAAATTTGCAGCCAAATCTGCATTTTTCTGGGTATCTGCAACCTAAAAATTTTGTTGGCCGAGTCAATTAGACAGAGTCCTTACCAACAGAAAATAAAATTATTCTGGAAGTGTATGTATACATATATGTTTGTACATCCGTTTAGACATCAATCTTGCTAGATAGTAATAAAGGAAACTTAGACATACCAAAAAGGCAAGACGCTGACCAGCGCATTGAGTAAGATCATCAGCAAAAAGAGGTTCGGTACCAAAAACAGTCATAGATCCCACATTCTCCCCACCATTGGGGATATCTTTAAAAGATAAGACAGCAGAAACTCCATCTGGCTGTGGTTTAGTTTTGAATTTTATTCCCTTAACCCGTACGAGAGGCTTTGTGCTATAAATGAACGCTCCATGCAAGCAATTTGTCGGCGACGGAATGTCATCTACATACACAGCCTCACCTACAAAACGTAATATATTTGTCAACCGTGTGAAGCAAAACCCCTAAGAAAAGATATAAATCAAATGGTAAAGATGTTGGCTCAATCCAATTAAAACTAGTCATGGATCTGTAAACCCACTTTTTTCTTGATAACAATCAATATCTATTAAAAAACAGGTGGTAAAGGTCAAACAGCTTTGGTGCCAAAAGCTTGGAGCCTAGGAGAGTATGATTCTAAACAACGTGTGCTTCAACATTATATAACGGACAAAACATTCTCAACAAAACTGAAGGAAGGTAGGCAAGGACACTTTTTTAAATTTGATCTCCAATATGGAAAATGGGGATGATTAGAGTTTGGAGGAAGGGGCAAAATAATCTAACTTGTAAGTTTGTATTTTAAATTCTTAACATGATTGATCAAGACGAACAAAAGATGATTCAATTGAACATGTCAATTTTAATTCTAATTAGTCACCAGCATGGATTACAATAATGGGTTTGAGAAGTCTATAATACCACAATCTAATCAGCTGGATAATATGAGTGAACCATTTGGTGAGGAGATAATAGAAGTCCAACTTCATTCTCATAAAAGTATCCAGGCCAGAATAACTTACATGAACATGATGCTTGCCTTTCAACAGAGAAATTTTTTGAAATGGGATGCTAGTAACTAGACATCCTTATAATCATGCAATTAAGCAGAGAAGACTAAATTTTGTTTGTTCTTACTTCATGTCTCAAATGTTTTAAAAACAAAACACATTCCCATTAGCAATGAAGAGATCATAAATAGAAGGATGCTACTAACTAGACATCCTTATCAGCATGTGAAGAATACTAACCTGAAGCTTGGATGGCAGCTCCAGATTTTATAATTGGCTTGCCGACTGGATCATACTCTGCACTTAAATTAAGCACTTGTTTAGCTGATGATAGAACAGATGGAATATCATCATTGCAACATTGGTACTTATTCATCTTAGAAGTAGGGAACAATATATTCTCCAAGAGACCATCAGAAATTTCGGTGTCACTGTTAATAAAGGGGCTAAAGAACTCAAAAAGAAAACCACAAGCCAAGCTTGACTTGTAAGCAGGACTCGTAGTGCCTTCTTCAGGAACCACAGTAGCTCGAACTAACTTAATCACTTCATACAAAACACCAGCACTCAAGGTTTTTCCGTTTAAAAAGTCCTCGACCTTTCTTGCTCTAATTGCATGTTTAGTCCCATAAGCACCAAAAGCCAGACAGCAGTGATGTACCACAAATCCAGTCGAAGTTTTACATGAAGAAACTTCAGCCAAGAAAGCAGCATTCAAATAAGGCAATGCATTTCCTAGCGGTCTGGGTGCAGCTCTATAGGTTTCAAATAGCAACATAGTATTGGATCCTGCAGAAACTTTTGTAACTGCTTCCCAGTTTGGGATTTTAACACTTAAAAGTACACTTTTGGAATCCAATGGGGCTCTTTTCAGAAAATCCTCCAACATAATAATTTCAGATTTAGAACCACTCATGATATTCACTGTGGAATCCACAGCGAGAAGTATTGTAGCAATATCTGAAGGAAAGTTCTTTCTTTGTGCCATCACCAAATTCCCTCCTATACTAGCTGTATTTCTGAGAAACCCTGAAGCAATTTTATCCATATGCCTGGCAATTCTTTCAAACACTAGCTCACCTCTTGAGATAAGTTCACCTTTGGTTTCCTTCTTTAAAGCTTCAATAACTTTAGTGATGGTTACAATTGCTCCTACATTAAGCCCCGTCGGATCCATCCTAATTATTGATAGTTCAGGAACATATCTGAGATCAATGTATTTGTCATAACCTGTTAACTCCTTGTAATACCCCGTCCCTGTGTTACCAACAACCAGCTTCATACTATCACCAGAATCATTTGCTTCCACTAAGCTCTTCAGCTCCTCAATAGTAGCTGGACTGTACCAACCATATCTCTTGGAATCCAAAAACGACGAGGACCTGATTTCATTTTTCAGAAACTCAGGGAATGTACAGACCTCACTCTCAGGATTATAAGGAGGTAAACTATCCATCTTCGCTTGCTTACTGTCTCCCTTCTTCCAAAAAGAGTTGAACCCCAAATCCTCCATGTCAACATCAGCTGCAAAGCTCTTGCAGGCATCAGCAATTGAACGATACCCGGTACAGCGACAGAGGTTTCCTGCAATAGACTTTTCAGCTTCAGACACAGTCAGCTTGGAGAACCCGGGAGGGGCCTCCTCTCGATCGGTCTTCTTTTCAGCATTAACGAGAGCCGAAAAGAGTGAAACACACATCCCCGGAGTACAAAACCCGCATTGAGAAGCGTGGAAACCGCTGAACCTGTGGTGAATTGAATGAAAACCATCTTTGGTATTCCCAAGGCCTTCAGTGGTTGTAATAGAGCATAGGTTTACGCTGCAGAGTAAAGTGAGACATGAGCTAACAGCGAAATCCTCCACTCTGTCAAGAACAGGATCATACTTGGACAGGAGCACAACACAAGCACCACAACCACCTGCAACCAATTCTATAGGGTTTCACAATCCAATTCCATGAAATTCCATTTCCATTGAAACCTAACTATAGAGAGAGGGAGAGAGGGAGAGAACCTTCGCCACAGGAGAGCTTGACACTCTTGAAGCGAGTGTGGGAACGGAGAAACTCGAGCAGAGTGGTTGAAGGATCGACAGTAGGGAGCTGAAATCTCTGGCGATTAACAGCGAAGACCAAACTAGTTCCGGCCATTTCCGCGAGCCACCGACTTTGAAATGAAGACGACGACGACGACGACTACTACAACTACTACTATACATGGCTTCAAGTCTGAGGTTTTGACTGGGATTTGTCTGCCGCTATTTTGGATCTTAAGATTCGTGTAGGATACAAAATTCAATGCATACAATCAGATCAGGACGATCAATTCTTTTTCAACGGCTCTGCACTATTCCCTTTGCCGGCCGCTTTCTTTTTTTTTTAGTATCTGTCAAAATCGGAGGGCCACATGTCAGTATTTATGACCAACTTCAAGGGCCATCAGCCTCTATCACTACCCTAAACTTTTTTGCGCTCGACCAAAATAATTGAGTTTCACTTTTTTATGTGCAGATGTCTAAAAGTTTAGTGGTCCCAAAAGTTTTTTTAAAGAAAATAGAAATTTATTATTAATTCATACTATTACGATCATAAATGAATACATTCGGTTCAAAACATGGAAGTCAAATTTATAGCTTGCTAGACCCGCCTCAAATTTCACACTAAAATTCAAAGTGGCTCTATAGCACTTAATTTATAAGAAATTCTATCAAAAATTTCGTAGAATTACCCCTAAAAATTGACAACTCAACCTGCAAATCAAATTACACACTTCTAATAGTACAAGTCCAACCTCAAACTCCTTGAGCCTATCTGGCCCTCCCTACAATATCAATCACATCCTAAGTCAATCATAAAAGGGATTACAACCCATCAGATCTCAATCATGTATATACATATTATAACACACATTATAATATACATATACCATAGTATACATCATAAAATCATAACAACCACCAGTTCATTCTCTCTCTCTTAGTGCCACAACAATAACCATGACTACTAACATCCCCTCTCTTCTAGTGCCACCAGTTCATCCCCTCTCTCCTGGTATCACTAATCGAGACCACTAGTTCATCCCCTCTGTCCTAGTGTCTCGAACAACATAATACATTCAATCAAACAATATCAATTTCACAAACATAAAATATCTCAATCAACGATCATGTCACGCCCTGAATTTTAGAATAAAAATTCAAAATCCGAAACATGAATTACTACAACTTAAAATAGTCATCCTGAAAATTTCTTTTCTTAATAACCTCACCACACGAAATAAATTCAAAACCGAATTTAGTCTCGGTTAATTATTACAACTCAAATAGAAAATGAATTGTAAAGTTCTAAATGAGCATACAAACCTCACAACTCAATGAAATGAAAATAACTGCTGTAACACCTAAGCAGCTCGGTCACCTCCCTGGTTATCCTGACCTGCAGGAATGTCCGCTACACCATTTAAATAGTGTACCGTGATTGCAACAACACAAAACCCGGTAAGCTTATGAAAGCTCGTATAAGTAAAAAGAGAGAACTGTTGTTTAATTAAATCATATTTATTTCTACTCAAATCAACACTCAACAATTTCCACATCTACAAGAAACCAACAATCTCAATCAATCAACAAATCAACACCAAACCCTAACTCACATCTTTCTTCACAAAACCTCAACATCGTATTTATAAAAATACGATATTTGACAAACTAGAGCTCTAACTGAATCGTAGCTCGTCATCTGGCCTAGGTTATGGCATCCGACATATTTATTTTTATCGTATTTCATCAATATGTATACTTATATACATATTTAGAATGTCCGATAATTGTACATACTCAACCAATAGTATCCCATCATCTACCTAGGATTAGAGCATCCGATTCTCCCATATCGGTCACTACTTTTATCCTAAATTCATAAAGAGTACAACAATATGTTATCACACAATTAAATCAACTCATCCAACATACATAATATTATTATGAAATTTAAGCATTTGAAATATAATGCAATCATCAATCTAATCCAATCGATCATCACTCAACGATCCACCAATCAATATATATATTCCACGTAAATATATATATATACGTAATCATCCACTCAGGAATGACCACTAATACCATCTATAGTTCACACAAGAAAATCGTGAAATTCATTTGTATAATTAAAAATTCATTTTACTTACCTATGGACCGTAGTGATCAAGTCCATGTGATTTTTAAAAACAAATATTTAATCCACAAATATTTTTCACAAAATTACAAAAATAAATAATTTAAAGCGCTCGGTTCGTAATATGATCCACGTGAGTTTTACTCACCTCGAGACTCCCGCTGCGTCTTCAAATAAAATATAAACCACACCGAAACAGCTCACCCAAATATAATCCGTCAATCACCTAATCAAATGTGATTTGAATTTAGCCAATAATTCTAAAACATAAATAAACTACCATTTAACGGCCGGATTCTAATTTATAAGAAAATCCGACGGAAGGATTCTCACGAATCGCCTCCCTAATCACCGTTTTGCACTTATACGAAGATCCAACGGTCGGATCTTCACCCATGATCACACAAAGTCACTGGGACAGTCATATGATCATCATATAAAAATTACAAGTCCATCGAACGATCCTAATTTCACAGATCATAAATCTAACGACCGAAATCGATCGAAATCTCAAAATTTATAACTACGATATCCGAAAAATGCGTATAATATGCCGAAATGATCGTATTGAAATGTAGAATCATAAAATGTACAGAAATCATATTTTAGACCTCCGGAGGTGGCCGGAAAGGGCCGCCGGAGTTAAGGACAGAGCCGCCGCCGACCACCCCCCAATGGTGTCGGGGCCGAGCTTCTCCCATTCGTTTCATCATTTTGAGTAACTTTCATAACTAGCACAAAACCAGAAAATAATGGGAAGGGGTCGAAAAGTACCAATAACAGTCGGGTGGCCGGAATTTTTCTAGAAACCAGCGAGCTTGAAACCGACGTAAAAACTGCAACAACTCGCTTCGATCTCTTCTGGAAACTTGTTCAGAACTTCATTGCGAACTCACCAGGCCAAGAATCACAAGAAATGATTGTGTATAACTCAAGATATCCAGATCGAAAGGTTGTTTTTCGATCTAAACAAGTCGAACTCCGACGAACGTGAAAACGATCGACCCAGTTCCGGTCCTTCTTGGTGCTTGTTAAGGAAGTTGAGGTGAGTTCAATGAGTCAAGAATCACGTGATATGGTCACCTATAGCTCGAGATATCGAGATCGAAACGAAATCAGGCTTTATCGGTTCGGTGCTCACCGCCGCCGCTGTCGGCCGTGTCGCAGTGCATGGCAGCCTCTGGCAGCTACGCAAGGTGAGACGAAGCTAATGGAGGTGGTTTGAGGTCTTGAGGTGGATGGATGAGGTAGAGGGAGCACGGTTTCTCCGTGCTCTGTTTTCTGGTTTTAGGGTTTAGGGTTTAGGGTTTTAGGGTTTAGGGAGCTACAGTTTTTTCCAAAAAAAGAAAGGGAGGCTGGGAGAAGAAAAGAGGGCTTTCGAAAAAATTTAGGGTTTTTTCTCTATATACACATTTCATTATTTTCTTCTAAATGCGATAACTAATTCAGTAAAAATCCGATCTTTGTGTTCCGCCTATGTACGGACTCATATTGACAAGCTCTACAACTTTCATGAAGGAAGTTTTTCCAAATTTTGCACGTATAAAAAGTCGATTTCTCAAATCTAGCATTTCGAGCTTTTCGTTAAAATAATCGTTTCAAATGTTCGATAATTCAAAAAAAAAAAAAAAATATTATCGAGCAACAACATTCGTGAAATTGTACAATAATCGTTCAACATGAAATGGAATTTGCGATTATTACAATCTACCCCCCTTAAAGGAATTTCGTCCCGAAACTCAAGTATCCAATTCCCCAAAGAGCTGTGGGTATCTCACTCTCATGTCAGATTCTAACTCCCATGACGCATCACCCTCGTCATGATGACTCCACAACACCTTCACAAGATCAACCTCCTTCCTACGAAGCTTCTTTGTAGACCTATCCATGATACGAACAGGTTCAACTACAAATGTCACATCTGTGTTCACTTCGATCGTACCGTGATCAATCACGTGAGACTCTTCTCGGACATACTTCCTGAGCATAGACACATGGAAGACATTGTGTACACCCGACATGCTAACAGGTAAAGCAAGTCAATATGCTAAGTTTCCAACCCTTTCCAAAATCTCAAAGGGTCCAACATACCTCGATGCGAGTTTTCCCTTCTTGCCAAATCTCACCACACCTTTCATAGGTGAGACCTTCAAAAACACATGATCGCCTGTCTCAAACTCTAAAGGTCTCCTCCTCAAGTCAGCATAACTCTTCTGTCTACTTTGAGCGGTTAGGATTCTGTCCCGAATAGTAGTGACCTTCTCTGTAGTCTCTTGTATAATCTCAAGACCGATGAACCCTTTATCCCCTGCTTCCGCCCAACATATAGGAGTCCTACATGGCCTACCATAAAGAGCCTCATATGGAGCCATACCGATACTGGAGTGATAGCTGTTGTTGTAAGCAAACTCTACCAATGGCAGATGATCCGCCCAACTTCCCTTAAAATCCATAACATAAGCTTTAAGCATATCCTCCATCACCTGATTCACTCTCTCGGTCTGCCCATCTGTCTGTGGGTGAAATGCAGTGCTCATAGCAAGAGATGTACCAAATGCCTTATGAAACCTACGCCAGAATTCAGAAGTGAAACGAGCATCATGATTAGAGACAATCGTCACAGGCATTCCATGAAGCCTCACTATCTCCTTTACATACAACTTACATAACGCATCCCCTAAGTAAGTTTTTGCCACTGGAAGAAAGTGTGCTGACTTAGTCAACCGGTCAACAATCACCCAAATTGAGTCATAACTTTGCCTGGACCTAGGCAATCCAGTCACAAAGTCCATGGAGATATCTTCCCATTTCCAAACAGGAATAGGCAAGGGATTCAACATTCCTGCGGGTCTCTGATGCTCTGCTTTCATCTGTTGACATGTAAGACACTTCGACACATGTTCTACCACATCCCTCTTCATTCCATACCACCAAAACTGCCTTCGCAGATCCATATACATTTTAGTACCTCCTGGATATATAGTGTATCGAGACCTATGTGCTTCCTACATGATCTCCTCTCTGAGGTTATCAACACTCGGTACATACAATCTCCCTCGAAATCTCAACCCTCCATCTGCCCCAGTCATCCACTCAGAAGGACCCTCCATATCCGAATCAGCGGTCATCTCAGCAATCCTCACCTGAGCAAACCCATCAAATGTCTGACCCTGAATGATCATGGAGATCAAGGTGGGCTGTAAGGTGATACTACCAAGAAAGATTCTACGTCCTGCTCCTGCGGGCATAAGGTCAAACTCTGATGCAGCTTCTAACATGCGTCACTCTCACACCATAATAGCTGTCATGATCACTCGAGGTTTCCTACTCAAAGCATCCGCCACTACATTCGCCTTTCCGGGATGATACTCCAAGGTGAAATCATAGTCCTTGATGAGCTCCATCCATCTTCTCTGCCTCATGTTCAATTCTTTCTGGGAGAATAGATACTTCAAACTCTTATGATCAGAAAAGAGTTCAAATTTCTCTCCATAAAGATAGTGTCTCCAATTCTTCAAGGCAAACACCACTGCTGCTAGCTCTAGATCATGAGTGGGGTAATTTCGCTCATGTACCTTCAACTATCTAAAACCATAAGCAACGTCACTACCATTCTGCATCAACACACACCCCAAACCCTGATGAGATGCATCACTATAAATGACTAACCCACCACCACTAGTAGGAATAGTCAACACCGGAGCTGTAGTCAATCTAGTCTTCAGCTCATTGAAAGCCTTCTCATACTCATCCGACCACATGAACTGAGTGTCTTTCTTTGTCAATTTAGTCAAAGCCGAAGCAATACTAGAAAACCCTTCAATGAAAAGCCTGTAGTACCCTGCCAATCCAAGGAAGCTAAGGATTTCTGTAATCGTAGTAGGGCGACTCCAACTCACCACCTCCTCAACCTTAGAAGGATCCACAGAAACTCCATCCTTCGAGACCACATGACCAAGGAACTTGACTTCACTCTGCCAGAAATCGCACTTCTCAAACTTGGCAAATAATTTCTCCTTTCTCAATGTCTGCAGCACAATCCGCAAATGCTTCTCGTGCTCATCTGACGACCTTGAATAAATCAAGATGTCGTCAACGAACACTACCACAAACTGATCCAAGTAGGGACTGAATGTGCAGTTCATCAAGTCCATAAATACTGCAGGTGTATTCGTGAGACCAAAAGGCATGACAAGAAACTCAAAATGTCCATTCCTGGTCCTGAACGCCGTCTTTGGAATATCTTCATCCTTCACCCTTAACTGATGATATCTAGACCTCAAATCAATCTTTGAGAACACAGTAGCTTCCCTAAGCTGATCGAACAAGTCATCAATCCTAGGTAAAGGGTACTTGTTCTTGATGGTCACCTTGTTCAGCTGTCGATAATCCACACATAACCGAAGTGAATTATCCTTCTTCTTCACGAACAACACTGGTGCGCCCCAAGGAGATACACTAGCCTGAATGAACCCTTGTACAAGTAAGCCCTCAATCTGCACCTTCAACTCCTGAAGTTTAGCTGGAGCCATTCGATAGGGTGCTTTCGATACAGGTGAAGTACCTAGTATCACATCTATGGAGAAGTCCATTACCCTTTTCGGAGGTAACCCAGGGATCTCCTGAAACACGTCAGCATACTCTGAAACTACAGTAATCCCTGTAATCTTTGAAGTGTTACTCCCTGATTCAATATAGGCCAAAATCTCTGTCCTCATAGCGATGTTAGACTTCAGACAACGGTTATGAAACACCGGTTGTCCCGGAATATGGAAGGACACTATCATCCTAAAGCAATCAATAACAGCATGGTTCGGGCTCAACCAATCCATACCCAAAATCACATCATATGTGTGATCCGGAATCGCAATCAAAGATGCAGAGAACTCTCTGCCACCAATCCTAATAGGGCAATCATCACAAAACATGCTAAGCTCAAGAGACACACCGAGAGGTGATATAACACATAATGATCTAGTCAGAGGCATAGCAATCAAACCCAATACATCCATAACCCAACTAGATATGAAAGAGTGTGAGGCTCCCGTATTAAACAGTACTCTAGCAAGATAGTGATAAACAGATAAGGTACCTTCCACTCCCGTGCCTGCCTGACCGATGGCAAAGACTCTAGCAGGTGCAGGCGGTAGCTGCCTCTACTGGTTACCCTGCACTCTACCTTGATTCCAGGGACACTCCCTGGCCTGATGCCCTGTCTATCCACAGCTGTAGCATATCCTACCCCATGGTTTCGTGCACGCACGAGAGATGTGGCCCGGCTCGCCACAATTAAAGCACTTCACCGGAGCTGCTGGTGCTATCTACCTAATAGGCATAGCCTGAACGGGAGGGGCTACTGCTGCCTTAGTTGGAGCCTGATGCTGGAACTGAGTTCTCTGTTTCTTCCAGAAACCACCCCTAAAGTCTCTGGATCTACTGCTTCCTGCTATGGCCTTTCCCTTGCCCTGGAAGTCTCTCTCAGCAGCCTCTTTCTCCCTACGAATCAGGTTCTGCTGCTCAATAATCTGTGCATTAGCCAAAATCTCTCTCTTGGTCATCAGCTCTAAGATGGCCACATCACGCTCAATCGAAGGACTCAACCTTCTCTGAAACTTCTTGGCCAAGTCTTTATCATCCATCTACCTCACATACTTGTACAGTCTGGAGAACTCCGCATCATACTCGATCACGGTCATCTTCCCTTGTACAAGTGCGAGGAATTCTCGTTCCAACCTCTCCTTCATAGCTGGTGGAAAGTACTTCTCCCTGAACAGCCTCTCAAAGCCATCCCATGTCAAAGCAGACACCTCTATACTCCTCTGTGTGATGTTCCACCACACCCTAGCCTCATCCATCAGCATGAAAGCAGCTAGCTTCCTCTTATCGGTCTCACTACAATCAAGCAGATCAAAATAGGTCTGCAAATCCTCAATCCATCGATCCGCCACCGTATGATCAGTGCCTCCTCCAAACTTGGTTGCTCCCAAGCGGATAATTTTCGTTGCTAGCATCAGCAAGCGAGCAGGATCATCAACCATGGCCACGGATGGAATATGCTGATCCTCATAGCTTGAAACCGAAGTAAAAATGCAACAACTCGCTTCGATCTCTTCTAGAAACTTGTTCATAACTTCATTGCGAACTCACCAGGCCAAGAATCACAAGAAATGATCGTGTATAACTCGAGATATCTGAATCGAAAGGTTGTTTTTTGATCTATACAAGTCGAATTCCGACGAACATGAAAACGATCGACCCAGTTCCGGTCCTTCTTGGTGCTTGTTAAGGAAGTTTAGGCGAGTTTAATGAGCCAAGAATCATAGTGAAATGGTGACCTATAGCTCGAGATATCGAGATCGAAACGAAATCGGGCTTTATCTGTTCGGTGCTCACCGCCGCCGCTGCCGGCCGTGTCGCCGTGCAAGGCTGCCTCTGGCAACTGTGCAAGGTCGAGACGAAGCTAATGGAGGTGGTTTGAGGTCTTGAGGTGGACGGATGAGGAAGACGGAGCACGGTTTCTCCGTGCTCTGTTTTCTGGTTTTCGGCCGAGCGGAGAGAGAGAGAGAGAGCTACAGTTTTTTCCAGAAAAAGAAAGGGAGGCTGGGAGAAGAAAAGAGGGTTTCCAAAAAAATTTAGGGTTTTTTCCCTATATACACATTTCGGAATTTTCTTCTAAATGCGATAACTAATTCAGAAAAAATCCGATCTTTGTGTTCCGCCTATGTACGGACTAGTATCGACGAGCTCTACAACTTTCATGAAGGAAGTTTTCCTAAATTTTGTATGTATAAAAAGTCGATTTATCAAATCTAGCATTTCGAGCTTTTCGTTAAAATAATTGTTTCAAATCTTCGATAATTCAAAAAAAAAAAAAATATTATCGAGCAACATTCGTGAAATAGTACAATAATCGTTCAACACAAATATACTAAATTGAAATGGAATTTGCGGTTATTACAGATCATCGCATCCATACTTCAATAATAATCCGAATATCCATAAATCACAATAAAAATAATTTCCAGACACAAAATACACGACTAGCATACAATCCAAAATATTCAACGGAAATTATAAATTGAATAACTAAAACACAAATTCAAAATATTTATCGGAATCATAAATCAAATCTGAAATCAAATCCAAGCAATCCCAAATCATAATTAATGCACGCATACGACACTCTCGTCGGAAATGAATTAATATTTAACTATATTCACATTCAAACCAAACCCTAAAACCCTAATTTAATAATTTGCCCTCATTCTTGAAAATCTGAAATCATATCGGAATCGGCTCAAACTTTATGGTTTCATCAATCTAATAATTCAAACAATCTAGGGAAAAATCACAACGATCCAACGGTCGGATTTTCCAGAATCGAAACTCGAAAATCTGAATTACAGAATTTCCGATCGATTACCCAACTTTCATCAATTATAACAAAAGTTACATCAACGTGTTCCTAACACCAAACTCGACTCAACGAGCTAAATCAGAAGACCAAAAGCGGCAACAATAGCCACTAACAGATCGACACATGTCTATTAAAAAAAATTAATTCTATTGAAATACTAAATGGAGAAGAAGAGTTCCAGTTAACGTAAAAAATCATAGGAATTCGAAGCAAACTATGAGGATCAACAACAAAAAGTGATCTTGTTTTATAGTTTCTCCATCCAATTTCAATTTGAAATCAGAATAGTATGATAGTTGGTAAGTATTGAGATTTGATCTAATTTTTATTTAATCTCTGATTAGGTGGTATATAATTTTGTTTTAGTTTTCTAATCCAAAGAGTTCAGAAATCAATTATGTGTGATTAGATTTCAATTGTGTTCTTGTTTAGTTGTTTAGTTGTTCAGTCATACTAAATCCCCGGTCATGGGTTTGTTCTCCTTTTGGTATGTGTTCGAAGCTTTGAATAAACCATCGAGTACATAAAGTTTCTTGCAACTTTTTCGATGAAAAAAGCTAGCTACTTGCTTTTGATTTGTTACTATGTTGCAAGTTAATGGATAATGTAAACTGCATAAGCTTGGGCAATCAGCCAACAAGTGATACCAAAGACTTATAAGGTGAAGAGCAGTGTGATCATTCTCATTGTGAACCTACTAATGATTTGCATGTAGTGAATGAAAATAATGAAGAGCAATGGAAGAGGTCATTCTTGGAAAAAAGTTTATGGATGTTGAGAGTTCATCTAAGTTTTATAACAATTATTGTGGCAAACATAGATTCAATGTGAGGATAAGAAACAATAGGAAAAACAGCGAGAATTTTGTGACATGAGTACGTTATTAAAGAAGGTTTCAGGGTAAAAGACAACTGTCATACAAATGCATCTTATTCTCAACCAATTAGAAACTGTGGTTGTCAAGCTCATTTGACCATCCAGCTGTAGAAGAATGGAAATTTCAAGGTTGTCTCATTTCAGAAAAATCATAATCATCTTTTGATTAGTACTCCTATAAAGCATTTCACAAAAAGCACATGCAGATGATGTTGAATGTTCTGGTTTCTCCATAAAAGCAATTGTGGAGCTGATGAGTAGAGAAGTAGGAGAGCCAGAGAATCTTGGATTTTCACATAAGGATTACATGAATTACATATATAGAAGGTGAATGTCTAAAATGGAAAAAGGAGATGCAGGTGCTATATTACAGTACTTTCAGAAGATGCAATATGAGAATTCGTTATATTTTTATTCAATCCAACTTGATGAAGATGATATGATCACCAATATATTTTGGGCTGGTGCTCGATCGGTAAGTGATTAGAGTCTTTTTAAAGATGTGCTTTGTTTTGATACGACGTACAAAACAAATGAATATGGTCGATCCTTTCCACTGTTTGTTAGGGTTAATCATCACAAAAAAACAACACTATTTGGTGCAACTTTGTCATATGATGAAACAACATAGTCTCTTAGGTGGGTATTTGAGACATTCCTCTATGTTATGTCGTAAGCAACCAATGATCATTCTTATTGATTAGTCTACTGTCATGACTAAAGCAATAAAATATGTTTTTCCACAAGCTACTCATCGCTTATGTGTTTGGCATCTTTATCAAAATGCTGCTAAGAATCTAAGTCATGTCTTTCATGGATCTTCATAATTTGTTGATGATTTTAGCAATTATATGTATGACTATGAGTTTGAGCATGAGTGGCTATTAGCTTCCACAAGTTACTCATCGCTTATGTGTTTGACATCTTTATAAAAATATTGCTTAGAATCTAGGTCATGTCTTTCATAGATCCTCAGAATTTGTTGATGATTTTGCAATTGTATGTATGACTATGAGTTTAAGCATGAGTGGTTGTTAGCATGGAATGATATGCTTGAGAAATATTGTCTCAAGGAAAACAAGTGGCCGAATAATTTATTTGAATTGTGAGAAAAATTGGTGTTGGTGTATGGGAGACATACTTTCACCGTGGATATGAAAAGCATATAACGAAGTGAATGCATGAATAATGTATTTAAGAAATATTTGAAGCCGGAGCATAATCTTTTGCGGTTTTTTGAACATTATGAAGAGTTTTGGTTGATCGAAGATATGAAAAGTTAATTGTTAAATACATGATGTTATAAACAACTCTTGTCTTAGCATTAAGTGCACACACTATGCCAATAATGACTTCAGACGACACACTTCAGACAACAGAATTTTTGTTTTCTGTCGTCTGAATTTTTTAAACTTCTTTCGACAACATATAAATTAATTATGTCGTCTGAATAGCATGAGAATCCATACTACTTCAGTTTTTTCATCTTTTTTGTAAGTTGAAAAAGTAAGACGACATATAACTGTCGTTTGAGAAAACTGATAAATTTTCATTAAAGGCTGAAAATTAAGACAACATTTATATGTCGTCTGAGTAAACGGAGGAATAGTATGACCTAGTCTGACCAAAAATATGTTTTTGGCACAATCAAACCTATTCACCTCTTTTGCCCTAAGGCCCCGTCTTTTTCCCACACTTGGTTAAAATTTTTGAAAACTATTACCTTTCTTTCCATGGCGCCTCTCTTGACCTAGCTAGCTTGTTTTTCCTCCACACAAACTCATCAATTCTTTCCTGATAGCTAAGAGAGGGTCTGGATAGAGAAGAGACAGAAGCTATAAGCACTTCCTGAGCAGGATTTTGGATAGAGAAGATCTGTTAGCTAAGTAAGAAGGATAGTCGAATATGTTGACACTTTTCTTCGATTTGAAGAAGAAACGGATCCGAATAATTCATTCACTGTTGTTCATTGGTAAGCCTCTTTCTTCATCGATGTTAGGGTTTCAACTTTGGTTTGGTTTGCGTTTTAAGGGCGATTTTGGGGTTCAGAAGTTTTGGGATTTGCATGTAATTGGGTTTATGAATTTGGGAATGGGGTTTGTTCTTCAATTCAATTTGGGTGTTTTATGGGTATCAATTTACAAGCTGAATTGGATTTTAGGGTTTTCTTCGATATCTATTTGGGGGTTTAGAATCTTAAGGATTTGCATGCAACTGGGTTTATGAATTTGGGGATGGGGTTTGTTCTTCAATTTGATTTGGGTGTTTTGTAGGTATAAATTGACAAGCTGAATTGCTAAAAATTCGATTTGGTATTGGGATTTTGGATGGTGGCAACAGGCCAAGTGGTGGCATACTCTACTCAGTTACTCTTCTTTTGGTCTCTCTTCACATCCGAAATCCATCACTCAGTCTCGTGGTCTCTCTCTCTCTCTCTCTCTCTCTCTTTATTGTCCCTGGTATTTCATCTCTCTAATTCTCTTCACCTTCTCTTATCAATTCAGACACACATATAGTCACCAATTCATGAAGGTCCTTCTCTTTCATGTACACATGTAATTACTGGGTTTTTAGCATCTCGGTCTTCATAAAAATGGCTTCTGTAGCAGCAACCCAATCTAGTGAGAAATGGCTTGGCCAAGGACACCATTGTGGAAGCGGCAAGACCTGATTACATTATTTTGGGTCAAGTCACACCCGTCAAATCACTTGGTCCCAAGGTGACAAAAATGGAAGCTAATTTGGTCAATTCTAGCTCTCATGAGTTTTGTACTTCACAAAATTGGTCTAATAGCTTAGTAGTTCAGGTCAGTTTGTGTGTGTATTTGAAATGTTTGTTGTTCTGTTTCACTATTAGTTTAAGCATTGTGTTGAGTGTCTGCAATTTTGGTGGGATAAGCTAACTAGTTGAAAATGAAATGGTTGCTGAAAGGTTGCTAACTTTACGTTGTGTGAGTTTAAAATGGCTGGCTTTTTAAGTTTTAATTGTTAAGCTTGCTGTAATTGCTTGTTGATCATGTATGTTCTAATTTTAGGAAAACAGATATTGTGCTTCATATGTGTGTGTGAGAGATTACATTTTAAAATGTAAAACTGGGGGAATCTCTAATTAAGGTTGACTTTTACCTGTTTCTGAACAGGGACAACCAGAAAAGAGAGATGAAAGACCAGGTAAATTCTTATTGCATAGTTTTAGACATGTTCATGTTATATTCATATGTCCAAAATATGTATATCCATGTAGAATTTATCATTATTTAAATTCAGGTGCTCTAGTGTTGCCTTTGATAAAAAAAAGATAGCTTTTTGACAAGTTGTAGAGCAAGTTATGTCTTTGGCCATGTTCTGAGTACCAATGGCTATAAGTCTTTGGGGATTATATCATCAGTAAGCTCATGTTTAGTTGAGATTTGGTACTTAGTCATGTGCTCTTAGAAGAGTTTTAGTGTTGCTGTTATTCGTCTTTACTTCATAACAGACCATCTCATATAGCTTAGTTGGATTGAATACAACATCATGGATTTCAGAAACCTCCTTTGTTTCTCCTCCATATTTTCGTTCTTTTTTTGCTTCCATTGAAGGCCACCTCATCACTAGAATACAGGCTGAAGCTATCATAAACTGGAAGCATAGCTTTAAATCTTCATCAATGTCTTGCAACCTTAGATGTGGGCAATGTCTTGCACAAGAAGTGCCTGCACATTAGTGATAAAAAGAACTTTGGTTTATTTATCATTATTGTTTTATCTATGTATATATATGATAAGAGAATCTTGGTTGATTTTATAGTGTAAAGTGCATGAAGAGTGTGATGTATACAGCATTTGACATTAGAAAGTTTACATCTTTGATTTTGTATTGCCTATGCCTAGTATGTAGTTATGTACATTGCATAATTGGTGCTGTGATAGAGAGAAAGAGATGGTGTTTTAAGTGCATGAAGATCAACTTAAACTAGATTTGATGTTGATGAAGCTAATCTTATGGAGTTGGAGACATTCCATGAGATAATTGTTGCATCTAGCTGTCTTTGGTATTTCCAAGTCTAAGAAATTGTGTGATATTTTTTTTTAATTGCATGCTGTGGTTTGCCTCCTGCAGTTAAGTCAGATTGTATTCATCTTTTTCCTGGTTTTCCTAAATCTGAATTCCATGAAAATTCAGTATGTTTTATCTTAACATGTCTACTATGAGTCTGCAAAAGTTCAAGTTCATAGCTGTACAAATGAACTTTAATAAATTCCCAAAGCTAAGTTGTTCATGCCTTAACATTCTACTTCATTTATGTCTCCCTTTTGATGTGTGATGCAGATTGCTTTGACTCTTTCGTGCCGATTTTACTGGAAGAGGAGAGCTTGCAGATCGCCATGTTAATTCCATATATATATATATATATATATATATATATATCCATGGTAGATTGCTTTGGAGTAACATTACTCTATAACTATTTGTTTTTGGGTTAGAAGTAGTCTAGTTTTGCTTGGTCTTTTCTTAAATTATGTTCTGAACTAGCTTCAAGCCTTTTGACTTTGATGATATAACAAGCCTTTTGTATTGTTCCAAAATGAATGATGCCCATATATGGTTAACAACCAACACAAGATTACAACATATGTTGTCTCAACATGAAAATGAACAACTAAATCGTACCAAAATATGTTGTTTCTTGTTATATCAAACAACAGAAGTAACAAGTTATCTGTATTTCAAATGTGCTTTAAACAACAGAAGAATGAGTTTCTAACCTCAATCAAACTACACAACTACATGATTACATATAGTTATATTGTTTATCAGACAACATAAATACTTAAAACTGTGGTTGGAATACAAAACAAACGACATAAAAATAAAGTCTTAAAACTATTTAGACGACAGATGAGCATAATTTACCTAGTTATAAGTGATTTTCAAACAACAATTAAATGTCTTCAAAAATACATTCAGACAATAGATTGTTAAACAAGCCTTTATTTTGGTAACTTCAGACAACATATAGATGTGTTCTTATTTATTTTCTGACAACAGAAGTTTTATTAAAACTGTAGTTTGTAATTCATTTGAACAACATTAATGTGTCGTTGTATATGATTACTAACCACAGAAAGTCCCAAATCCTTCAATGTTGGGTTGTTCAGACGACATAGCCTTACGAAACTTCTGTTGTCTGAGTGAGAAATAGACGACGGAGGATATCTGTCGTCTGATGCCATAAGAGACGACAGCTGGATAGACTATAAATAATTTACATATCAGACGACAGATGATATCTGTCGTCTGAAGGTGTTATTGGCATAGTGACATATGCTGCAACATGCAGCAGAGGTCTATACTCCAGAGGTTTTTTTGCTATTTCAAAAAGAATTTGTGAGAATTCATATTTATAGTACTTAGTACCAATGTTTTAAAAAGCGCGCGTCAGGTGCGCCTTCAAGCTTAAAAAGTGTGAGGGGTGAAGAAAATTGCCTCTGTTTTGCAGATGAGGCGCAGAGTCGCAGGAGGCGGAGATGGAAGCGTTGAAGGCGACGAAATCGCTCCTTAAGGCATTCTGAGGGTACTCCTAGTAATTTTTTTTTACACACCAAAACAACGTCATTTTGGTGTTTTGAGAGGGTTTTGATTCATTTAGGTCATGTAATATACCCGAGCCAAGCCCCAAATCACTGAAACAGCCTCCTCCCCAACTCTTCACTCTCAAGAGCAGCCAACCCAATCCCTTACTCAAAAAGTTGATAAAATCATGAAGAGCCCATAAGTTTTTTCAAGAATTTGGTTCTAAAGAAGGCTATGTGCAGAATTTGATCAAGAAATAAGTTTGATTTGCAGAGAGTTGGAGAGTTGTAGACTTGTAGTTCGATTTGAATTTTGAAAAAAAAGCAATTTAAGGTATGATCTTGCTTTTCTCTCAACTTTCCTTGCTTTCTTTGGATGGTTTTGTGTTTCTTTGTTATGTGCAATTGGAATTGGAATTTGGATACCTTGTAATTGTTTGCCCATCTCTATTTAATTGGATAAATGTTAGCAAGTTACAGAGGATGAGTGTGGTTTTATAGTGTTTGTGGAATTGTGTTTATGGTAATCATCGAGGAAAAATAGAATGAAAGAGTGGTGTTTCATCGATAGGAAAAAGGCATTGCTTAAACAATTGTCAATTTACCAGGAATTAGGAAGCCATATAACACAGTTATGCAATGCTATTAGAGAATTTCGGTATGTGCTTAAAAAACATTAACATGGTTGTTTAGAATATAATTACGTTTCTTAGACAACTAAAATTAATCATAATCACCGAAAAGATTGGTCTCCATAGGATAGTATGGTGAATCTCAACTATTTGCGTGCTCCTTGGGGATGACATATAACTGAAATTAATATATAAAACAGATATAATGAAATCACTATCGGTTAATTTAAGTTACCTCATTTTACCAATAGACTATTGAAACACTTATGGCTAAGTTACTGGCTTTGCTTCTAACAGAATTGCTTTCTCAATTTAAGGTTTGGAAAGATGGTGTATCTTGGATGTGAACATAGCTGTTTCATGACTTCATACATGGTTAATTGCATTAGAATAATGAGTTATCGATTTAGATAGATAGACTATAATGGGTAACATTACCTTTGGGAATTGATTTCCATCATGAATGGAGACACACCTCATAAGGTTACAAAAAGAGAGGCTTTTGGACCATTCTTCATCTTTTGTTCTCATTTAGTTATTAATTTAAGTTAATTTGTCAATCACTTGTGCTCTGCTGCTTTGGTTTTAGTCTTACCTAGCAGAGATAATAGAGAGAACTAAGTTAATTTATCAATCACCCGTGCTCTATTGCTTTGGTTTTAGTCTTACGTAGTAGAGATAATAGAGAGAACTAAGTTAATTTATCAATCACCCGTGCTCTGTTTCATTATTTGTCACATCAGTGAGTTTTTTTCTTTATGCACTATAAGATTTGTTTACAACAGTAACTCCATTCAGCGCTGGAACAATATGCAAATCATGGAATGTTGTGAATATGAATGAACATTATCTTTTTATTCATTTGTAATCTTCTCTCTGTTTAACATATTCATTCTCATATGACTTCTGAGTGTTGTTAACTTTATAATTGTACATATCTTGTAGGCACAATGAGTTCTAGTACTAGTAGGACAACAAAGAAAGATCAGCTTGGCGATGGACTAAACCAATTCCCGGAGAGTTGAAGAACTTTTTGTGTGCATTTTGTGATCAAAGAAATACCGGTGGCATATTCAGGTTCAAGCAGTATTTAGTTGGCACTCATAAGGGAATCAAACCTTGTAACAAAGTTTCACTAAATGTGAAAGATTGGTGCACTATAACGCTTAAAAGAAATGATGAAGAGAAACGAGCAAGGATTGCGGTGCGTCGGGAGATAGGGGGATTGAAAAGTCTAGAAGAAGAAGATGCACGTGATCATGAGGTGACAAATGTGGCTGCAAGTGAGAGTGGTAGTGCTTAAACTCCACTTGGTAGTGGTTCTATCGGTCAACCGAAGGCTAGAGGACTGATTGACAAATTTGTATCCTCAAAAAGTCGTCAAGTTACATTAAATACCTCATACAAGAAAGCAGAAAGACATAATGTGTGTAGGATAATTGGGCGCTTATTTTATACTAGTGCATTGGAGATGATTGCCAAATACGATCCCGGTTTTCAACCTCCAACAAGTCATGAGTTAAGGACTTGGATTTTGAAGGAAGAAGTTGAAGATGTTCAAAAGTTGATGATAGCACACAAAAAAGATTGGAGTCTCTATGGATGCACTATTATGTTGGATGTTTGGATAGATGGCAAGAGTAGGGTTATACTAAACTTTTTAGTAAATAGCCCTAAAGATGGATGGTTCTTGAAATCGATTGATGCATCGGATACAATAAAAAATGGAGAGTTGATGCTAAATTACTTGGATAATATTGTGGAGGAGGTAGGGAGGAATGTTGTCCCAATAGTTACGGACAATGCTTCCAATTATAAGTGGACAGGAAAAGAATTAATGAAGCATATGAGCAAATTGTGGTGGACTCCATGTGCGGCTCATTGCATTGACATATTAGCAAGATGAAAGTTTTTGAAACTACCATTCAAAAAGCTAAGCAAATTGTGAAATTCATTTATGGGTACACCTTCACTACAACAATTTATGGCATTCGTGACCATATTGTCAGTGACCAAATCAATGTTGGTCACAAATAGTATTGAGTTAGTGACCACTATTACCAGCTGGTCACTAACACTTTTAATAACCAAAAATTTTAGTACTAGTGACCATTTATGTTGGGTCACTGATGTTTCTAGACTTTATAACACATGCTTTTCCTTTAGTAACCAAAATTTTTTAGCTGAATGGAGAGAATTTTTTCTCTTGGACTAGGCGGGTTGGTTTCAAAATTAAAAACCAAATTCACGCGGCATTCAAAACTCGCTATTTTATTTCTCACAAAATTTATACCAAAAAAAAATGCCTCCCTAGTTCACCGTCCTCTTTTCTTCATCGTCCTCTTCCCTCACTCCTCTTCTCTAGAGCAGAACCCTTTTGCTTCATGTTCCTTCGCTGAGCTGCTGTGCAGGTTGAAAAAGAGGGACGTTGTGGTGCTAACCCAGGTCATGGGGAAAGGCTTTGAGATTGATCAGATCGAACTGTTGGAGAATTGTCATACTTCCTAATTTTCACAACGTGATCTGGAATCAGGTTTGTTGCCTTCAATTGATTTTGGATTCACTAATTTCGATGCAATAGAATGAATTCGATTGTTAATATGTTTCAATTTCTGTTCTGGAGTCCGATCAGGTCTCTGATTGAATTAGGTTTTAATGTTGATAAGGGATTAGACGTGAAGCTCTTCTATGGGGCCAGAAAACCTTGACAGAATGGCTTATCATGTCTGTAATAATGCTGTTCTTGTTCATTTTCATGTGTTTTCTAGGGTTGTATTTTCTTTTTCGATTTGTGACAATTTTTTCTGGAATGTGCCCTTTTGCTTTATTTTGGTTCTAACTACAAATGAGTTTGAACGGGCGTGGAAATCTTCTAGAGAAACTAATCTAAAAACCAACCAAATTTGAGAGCTTTAGTACTTCAGAAATTTTAGATATTATTTTAATTGAGTTTGCAGATTTTGAATTGGGGATTTAAGTTTTGGGTTGAGAAAAAGTTCGTGGTCATTGATGTGAATGAATTGAGACACATCACGAATTGTTGCACCACGATCCATTATCAGAGAAACAAAAGTAAATCTAGCTACTCTCTGAACTTATGAATTCATTAATAGATATTGAGGAGCAGCACGAATTGTTGCAGGTTAGGTTTGCCAGGTATATCATATAGAGAAATGGTATCTTATAATAAACTAAAGCGTCACTATTTAGTTGTGCATTAATTCACCAATGCTTTTTTTTTGTAGTTGAATGCTGAGATCGCAGACTTCAATGAAGCAAGAGAAAAGGAGTTGCCTCTTCTTCAAGTGGTAGATGCTAAAGTTAAAGAATTGCGCCAAACCATACAAAGACCAAGTTAAAGTTAGAACTTCTCTTAAGAAGAGAAGTTGAAGGAGAAGAGTGAAGAAAATGGACAAAGAGGTCAAATTGTTAAGAGATTTTTATATCAATTAGATAATATATAAAGAATGTAAGGATCTTAGTCACTGTGGTTGTCATCAATGCCTCTATATTCCAGTTATAGATTCCATTTAATGTTTGGTGTCTGAAGCTTGATAATTGTATTTTACCAGGAGAAGGGATTTGTAGATGCAAAATGAGTTCAACATAATGGTGGTCAGATGTTGGCTTTGCACGATTCTGTATGAGTGTTGGGTTGTTTCTTTTTCTGCAATTTGCATCTAGAACTATAATAATATTTGTGCATATATATTTTAGTCAACAATTCATGTTAAAAGTTTAGTGTATGAAGCTTGACAAATGTATTTTGGTAGAAGCTACAGGATTCCGTTGGACCAGGAGTTGTTTCCTTGTAAAACCTCAAAGCAATTACTTGACACTCCTCTAGCTAGATCTATCTATATGCATGTTAACTATGAAAAAAGAAAAAAAAAAGTAAAAGAAAAGGAGAAAACAATCTTTATTTGGTGCACTGGTTGCCAGTTTACAAAATGTTAGATCTTATTATGTAGCCCTTTATTTATGCTCATCAGTAGCAGTATATTTATGTTCTCTAGCAGTAGTTTCTTTTTACTTGAGGCTTTTAATACTAGGCATTTACACACTTGTTTCTTTTACAGGTGGGTGTTTTTCTTCACAATTGCTAGTTTTGTTTTGAAATTGAAGCTTGCATCACCTAGACAGTAAGAGACCTTACATGTCAACTATCAACATATGCATTCCTCCAACCGCTAATCTGCAGGTAAGCTAGTCATCAACTATAGCATATCCATAATTAAATGCAACAAATTTTTAAAACTTTATGTAATGTCACTTTGGCTTGGCTTGTGTTGCTATACCTTTGGATTGAGCATGAATTGAATGCAATCAATTTTTAAAGTTTCTGTAAGGTTAGGTTTGCTTGGCTTCTGTTAGTTTGTTTTTCATTGAGCTACTTGGTCTTCTTCATGTCACAAGCAATCGTGAAAGGAAAACTCTCTCTCTATCATTCAATACTTGGGTTTTTTGTTGCATAAGAGACAATTTCCAATAACACAAAAGCAATTCATCAGATATTTGATATCTTCAAATATCAGTGAAGTTGCATGTATCATTGTAGCTGCTATACTTGGTATATCATTGTCCCGTGTTAGTTCATGTATTTTATAGATTTTGATGTTTCAGATTTTGGTGTTTTTAACTTATATCATTGTCCCGTGTTAGTTCATGTATTTTACAGATTTTCATGTTTCAGGTTTTGCTAGCTAGCTGCTGTCCTTCTGAAGCAGTTTATTAAAAAACACTGGAACGAGGGCGATGAAGCATTTGAACACCCTGTTGTTTCAAATGATGAAAAGGTATTTCCAGCAGTTGACATTTTCAAGTGCTTAAATTTGTAATAATGTTGGCCTTGATAGTTACCCTTTATTCACTTTCCAGAGACTTTGGTAACAAGTTGAGCATGTATCTATAATTTTAGTTGTCTACCTTTGTATTAGTAGCTTTTCTCTTTTCTTCCTCTGTTGTTCTGGAGTTATGACCTATATGTTTTTTTTTGTTCGTTATTTTTTGAATTCATGACATTGTTCATCTACGTTTCCAGATATCGATTCTCATAATTTGATAGTGTTTTGTTATTTTAGATTATCTACTTTTGATGTTGTTATATTATATATTTAACAGTGGGTGTACTTGCTGGTGAAGTAAGTTGGTGAAAATTTAGTACTTTATAATATGTAGTTAATCTTAACAATGCATTTGACCTTTAGTTAAGAGTAACTTTATCATACAGTCAAAACTAATATACCTTTTAAGTAATGGTTACATTTTCAGTTGATTGTGCGCAAACTTCTTTTGTTTTCATTAGATGATCCTCATAGGAAAATCTGTACAGCAATTAGTTTAGCTGTAGCATCAATAGCAAGTTATGATTGGCCAAAAGATTGGCCGGACCTATTACCATATCTAATGAAGTTGATTAACAACCAACCTAATATGAATGGAGGTAAGCCTTTCCAATTTGTGATCTGCCAACTATCTTGATTTTATCTGTGTGGCCAAAATGAGTCTATCAAAAACGTTAAGTTTCTTAAATTGTTTGTCATATGAAAAAGCACTTGTGACTTTCACAAGTTTTTTCTGCTTTAGATTTACACGTTTCCTAAATTTTTTAGTGCATGGAGCTCTTAGATGCTTGGCTCTTCTCTCTGTGGACTTGGATGATACAGTGGTCCCGACACTAATTCCTGTTTTGTTCCCATGCTTACTTACAATTGTATCATCTCCTCAGGTTAGTACCCTCTGTCTTCTTTTCCAATTAATTGTCTTCGAGCTCTATTCTTTTCGAAAGGCAAGTAAAGCTCCTTTGTAGAATGCATGTTGTTGATCTATTTGAGTCTCATATTCTTCTGCTTATAAACTATGGTTATTTTAAGAGGAAAACATTTCATGGCATTTGTGGCACTTGATTGTTAATGGAGTTTATGCGTACTTTTCTATGATGACATCTCAGTTGGATGATTTTTGTTTCCTTTAGTTAACCATGTGGTCTATTGTGGGATTTATATGTGCAGGTGTATGATAAATATTTACGCACAAAATCTTATTCAATTGTTTATTCATGTATCGTTGTGTTGGTTAATATGTGTTCTTATAATGTAGAATGGTGAAGAGGGTTGTCAGTTCAGAGGTAGATATCTCAATGCACATTTATTACAACTATTACATGTGAAGAGTTGCAAACGCTTGTGCATCTTTCTCATGGATTTTGTTGTCATGGAAGTATTGAAATTGTTTTAGGCTTTTAAATTAGTTTTCAAGGGACATGTATTTGTGATCATGATCAGCAAAGGATATTGTAGATTGTTTTCAGCAATACAATGTATTTACTTTAATATAATTTCTATTGTACAGAAGTTTCATTATTATTGGAGTTCTATTTTTAGCTAGTTATTATTCGATGCCTATGGTAGAGACCAAAATCAAAAAGTTTATGAGAGATTTTTTTTTTTCTTCTAGTGATCAAAACTTTAGTGGCCTATAGTTTGGTCACTAATATAAGCATGTTACTTGGGTTTTAGTGACCAAATCATGTGGTTTAGTGACCAAATTTGTTACTTTTAGTGAGGAACTTTGTGGTCACTAAATTTTTCATGATGAGTGACCAAATAATCAGGGTCACTAAATCTTTTCACATTAGTGACCAACAACCATATTTTGGTCACTAAATAGGATTAGCGATGAGTCTATAGTGACCACTCAGTGACCAACAATATTTGGTCACTAATCATATTTAGTGACCAAAATGGTTATTTTTAGTGACCAATATGGTGGTCATTAAAGCCAGGTTTTGTTGTAGTGACACAAATTCTTTCCATTATGAGGAAATTCACCGACAACAAGGAGATTATTCAGCCGACGGTTACAAGATTTGCCACATCTTTTCTCTCTCTTCAAAGTTTATATAAGCAAAAAGAGGCTCTTATTAGCATGTTTTCATCAAAAAATTTGTATGAATGTAGATGTACAAAACATAAGGATGCTTATGAGGTGAGGAAGTGGATCCTTCGTGACACAGATTTTTGGAACCATGTTGCTTATTGCATAAAGAGTGTCTTGCCCCTTGTTTGTGTCTTAAGAGAGGTTGATTCGGAAGTGAGACCCGCCATGAGATTTATCTATTAGTTGATGGATGCCGCCAAAAATACGATTGCAAATAATCTTGGAAATGTGGAAGCAAAGTATGGACCGATTTGGAGCAGAATAGATAATAGGTGAAGTCCACAACTTCATCAACCATTGCATGCGGCGGGTTATTACTTGAACCCTCAATTTCGATGTAAAGACAATTTTAAAAATACTGAGCATGTGAAGAAGGGTTTGGAAGAGTGTATGGATAGGATGCTAGTTGGTGAGGCTCGTATCGCAGCAGAAATACAATTGGGTTTATATGAGCGAAAACTTGGTAAGTTTGGAAGTGCGATGGACGAATTTACTAGAAAAATTCGATCACCCGGTTAGTTATTATTTGCTTAACTTGCTACATTTAAATGCAATTTTATCAAATGTCTATGATTTTGATTTATTAATTTATATTCATTTTATATTCTTAGTGTTTTGGTGGGAAAAATATGGGACACAAACACCAGAGTTGATGGATTTTGCTGCCCGGGTCATTTCCCTTACTTGTAGTGCATCGGGGTGTGAGAGGAATTGGAGTACTTTTGAAATGGTAAGTCCTTTTTATCACTTTTAAGTTGAATTGTTGTTAATAATTGCTAGTCTATTGAATTATTGTATTAGTGTGTTGAATGTTGATCGTAGATTCATACTAAAAAGAGGAATAGACTTGAACACAAGAGGATGCATGCTTTAGTCTATGTGAAATAAAATATTGCTCTAAAAGATAAGACTTTGAAAAGGAATGCTACAATGACCGATCTTATTGTAGTGGAAGAAATTGAATCTGATGATGAATGGAATCATGGATAACAGCGATAGAGGATCCGGCTCTTCCCGCCGATCCACATTGGCTTGAGGACAATGTGGAAGATCTAACATTGAATGATGAGGCGGTAAGAAATGTGTCAATTGGTACATATCAAAGTATCTTAATTGATAGAGAGCCTCCTCCTCGTGTGCATTCTCCTCCTCATGAGGCTACTTCTCCCCGTGAGCCTACTCCTTCTCTTGATGAGCCTGTTGTTTTATACAAAAGGAAATCTAGTGAAGGAGCATGTTCAAGTAAGTTCTCAGAAAAATATATGTTCAAATAATTGTATAACATAGTATTTAAATAATTTCTCAACTCTTATCTTTAATTGTCCATCACCTTTTTGTATAGGTAAAAGAAAGGCTCTAAGGAAATCAATGCGTCTTGATGACATTGTGGATGATGGTATTAGAATTAATCCATATGATGAGACCAATCCTCTCTTCGAGTACCATGGTGATAATAGTGATGAAGGTGATATTGATGGTGGCGATAGTTTGGGTGATGATAGTTTGGATGGTGATCTTCTAATTGATGAGAATGATGATTTCTATGGATGAAGTTGATTTCAATAATTGTTCTTGTTCTTTGGTCTTTTAACTTATATCTTTGGATTTATTATAGGTTTGGTGATTTTGTTGAATCATATGGTTTTAGTACTTGCTTATTATGATTGGATGACAATTTAAAATGTTTTTTTTTTTGGCTAAATACAGATTACTACCTTATATTTTGGGTCCAAAATCATTCCAGTCCCTGACCTTCTAATTTCATTAAAAACACCCCTGCACTTTCAATTTTGATCTAATATGTCCAATTTGTTAGTTTTCCGACAATTGAGTTATTTAACTTGTTAACATGGCTTATATATGGCCTATGCTTTATATTGTGGTGTTTGCAGGCCACCTCTAGTCAATTTAAGAGTGAGTCCTACTATTAAAAATAAATATTTTTCAACAAATAATCCAACTATAACTTAAACCCATAATAAAATATTAATAAATTGGACCTATTAGATCGAAATTGAAAGTGCAGGGGTGTTTTTGATGAAATTAGAAGTCCAAGGACTGAATTGATTTTGGACATAAACCACAGGGTAGTAACCAGTATTTAACTTTTTTTTTTTTACAATACATGTTCTATATATAAGACTAGTTCTATACGTAAATACAATAAATTTACACGTAAGGCTTACGCCTTAAGCCTCAAGGCGAAGGCCTTGCTGAGGCTCTCCCGGCAACACCTCAGTCTTTTAAAACATTGGTACTTACAAAGTTGGTAACTCTGGGTCGACATTAGAGTGTATATATATATATATAGTATCATATAGTTCTGAACATAATGAATACTTAGTCAGATATGACGATTCAGCAAAAAATGTTAATTACAGTTGTAAAATGTTTACTTTTGTTGGGATTTTGTGTGTTCATGCACTAAAAGTGCTTGACAAGAAGAATGTGAAGAAGATTCCATAACAATACAGTTTAAAGAGATGGACAAGAGAATAAAAAATTATGAGTAAGATTAATTTCAGTTTACCCGCCTGAGGTTTGGGGGTGTCATCATTTCATCCCCCGGACTCTCAATTTCACTTTCTTACCCCCTAAACTTTCCAATTTTTATCTTCCGTGCCTAGCTCCGTCCAATTTGGACTTAAATGCGAACGTTGAGGGCTAAAATGGTCATTTTATGCCAATAATTATACAAAATGTATAAAATCTTAAAAGAGGTGAGATTCAAACCCCCAACCTCTTTCACAAGAGCCCAACTCCGCACCGCTGAAGAAGGAGCTGTCTCGAAAATAATACCTACAAACTTCATATTTATATCCTTTTTAGGCGAGACCGAATAATTATACAAAATGTATAAAGCCTTGGAAGTGGTGAGGTTCGAACCCCCAATCTCTTTCACAATAGCCCAACTCCCCCCGCTGGAGCAGGAGCTCTCCCCAATATCCTACCTACAAATTTCATATTTATACTCTTTTTAGGAGAGACCGAATAATTATACAAAATATATAAGCCTTGGAAACATGAGGTTCGAATCCCCAACCTCTTTCATAATAGCGCAGTCCCCACTACTGGAGCACAGGCTACCAATGATATAACTCATACAAACTTTATATTTATAACTCTTTTTAGGTGAGACCCAATAATTATACAAAATATATAAACCTTGGAAGACATGTGGTTCGAACCCCTAACCTCTTTCATATGAGCTCAACTCCTCACCACTGGAGCACGAGCTGCCAACGACGTAACCTCTTTAGGTGATATATATAGGTTAGGTGATTTATAAAGATTTTGTAGGAGTTACGAGAAGGCTACGTCAATTAAATATATTATACACACACACACACACACACTAAAGATTTTGAAAGGACGATATATACATGTTATGCATCAAATTAGTTATGTTCCTTAATCTGTAGGCGTTAGCAGCATAACTTATAACCGTATCTCATTACAATAATGCATTTGTTATTGCCTCTCTGCTACAGGTCAAGAATTTTGGTGATAAAGTAGTTGTGTGTTTTATCTCACTTCTAATATGTTGTACTTTTTGCTTTTCCTTGATTATTAAAAACAAAACTTTCCAAGTTAAATTGACACTTTCTTGTGTTCTCTAATTTTAGTACCAGTTACAAAACTTTTCCTCAAAATCCACTGTTTAGTCATCCAGTTACACCGGGAGAATCTCCATCCACACTTTCAGGTACTATAGAAAAAGTTTTATATTAAGCTATAAAAAACTAAAACTTTTGTTGGTAGACTAGTTTTAAATCTGGTTTTGTTTTCCTTATTATGTTTTTTTTTTGGTAGAATGGTTGTTGATAATCCTGGGAAAACTTAGCTATTTTGGTGCTATGTGGACCCAAGAGTCCTTGCCGCATTAGAGGGGACATGGTTTAACTTTTTATATAATTTAGCAGTGAAGGTGGGCAGAAATCACCATGTCAATAGCATGATAGATGCTCATGTGAAACATTATGACAAAAAAGACGTGTTTAAAAGTCCAGGACCAACACTTATTATTTGAATTAGAAGACGTGTTGTTCTTTAGTGGGTTTAAGGTAGAGGGGCAGCTAGTGACTAAGGGAGAGAAAGAAGAACCCATTGAGGTAAGTGGAGACCAAGATGCAGACAGTAATAGATATGTAGAGTTGTTGGGTGATGTGCCATCTGAATACATGAAAGAGAGTGCCATCTATAACTTTTGAAGGGTTACGAAAGAAGTTTGAGAAGGTACCCAAAGATATAGATGAGGAAACATTTGCTAGACATGTTAGAGCCTTTACTCTCTATGTTGTTAACGTGACAATCACAGTGACCACTGAGAATAAATATGCGAGTGTGGCCTGCTTAAGGGCTTTTTCTGATATTCACAAAATAAAGGACTTCGCATGGGGAGTTGCAGTGCTTTCCCAAGCCCATTATAGTAAGATGAAGTATGAGACCAAGAAGGGGGCTAATATTGGAGGTCACATGTACTTCTTGATGGTGTGGGCGTTTGAGCATCACCCTGCCTTTTGAGATAGTCTCGGGGTTCCGATTTCTGCAGAGTGCAATTTCTTGCTGGCTTGTAGCTGGGCATCAACCCTTTTTGAAAAGCTTGTTAACAACAACCAGCATCAGTCCTACAGTCAGCTACCGGATCAGCTTTGGGATGGCGAAAGATCAGTACAATTTTATTTCTTTCTTTGGTTGGTTTATACTAAATCATATTAATAATTTTTTTTCTTCTATATATGTATTTTGCAGGTTAATTGGAATGCTTATTCTAGGCTGGGAGATACTTTTCTCCTTGAGGAGATTAGGAACCAGCGACGGATGAGGACGTACATTGGGATTCTAGTCAAAGCATTTCACAAGAAGCCCCTAGTCAAACATCATCCCGAGTTTTGCCCAAAGAAACTTGGGTTTTCAACATTGGATGTGAGCAACTGCCGCCCCACATGGCAAATTAAAATCTTGAACAAGACTGATATGAGCATTTTAATGCGATGTTTTAATAGTTATTTCTTCATATTTTACTTAGTTATTTCCTTAAATAAATCAATTTTAACAAAGTTTTTATTTTTAGGTACCTTGGAGCAAATGGAGAAGAAATGAGCTTAAAGGCACATGAGAAGCAAGAGAACGTTGGAAATGATAGAGGAAAGGCATGAAGGCTGCAGAAATGAGCTGAAATGAAGAAATGAGGTGGAGCCTTCCTAGGAAACCCAGTCAACTAGGAAACACGATCGGATAAATGAAGAAAAATAGCGAAAAATGTAGAGTCCTAGTTGGACTAGGAAACTTACTTCTGCCAGAAAAAGGAATCCTAATGACACAAGGAGTTCCAATTGAACTAGGAGAGCAAGAGAAAGATTCTGAAAAGTTCAAGAACGTTTCATATGAAGAATCGTTGTTTGACTAGGAGTCCTGAAGGCATGAGGAGTCCTGATAGAGCTAGGAAACCTGAGAGCACTAGGAGACTATGCGGCTTAAAGATTACTCAAGAAGCTTAAGAATATTCTAGAAACTTGGAATATCGTGGAAAATAAAGAGACCTAAGTATACTAGGGTTTCTGATGCAAAAGGAGTGAATTTTAAGTGAAATAATTGTTTTTGCCGTGAGATATATAAGGGGGTATAAAAAGTGACGTGTTGGGACTAAAAATATGTCCAGATACATTCTTAGAGAACTTCAAGGGATTGCAACAAGCAGAAAGGTTGAAAACTGGTCCAGATACATTCCTTGAAGTCCACATTCATTCTTGGCTGAAATTGAAGAGATAAATCAGATATTAGTCATTTAAATTCGGCAAAAATATAATCCCCCTTAAATGAAGGTGTTAATTTGGAGGCTTCTCATTGGTTGGATGACATAGCAAAGTTGACGTGGAATTAATTCATTGGTTGGAGCTATGTGGCACAAGCAGATAATTCCTAAGAAATAAAAAGAAGGATCCAGAACCTTGGAGACTAAGAAGCCATCCCCTATATATAGCATCATCCTTGGGACATCATTGACACCTTCTCCCCCATAATTTCTACACACCAAACTGCTATCCACTCTCTAGTTTTTAAGGTTCTGAGTTTTCAAGCAAAGAGAAGAAGAAAAGGAAGCCGTGAAGCCTTTCTAGCCGCCATATCTCCACCTTGTACCGTGTTAATGAAGCCTTGCTTTCAAGATTCAATATCAACTTCTCAAGCTCTTCATCATTCATCCATTCATGGTGTAATTCTATCTTATTCGTTGTAACCTATTTTGGTTTTTCTATGTTTGATTTCGTATGAGCCATGAATAACATTAAGGGCAAATTTTAAAGCCCATCTTTATGTTTAAATAAAAGTTGCAATTTCTATAGTTGTGATATCCATGTTGCTTATGTGAGATTACTTGATTGGCTTTGCTTTACAGAAAACTTTTACATGTTTATCTTATTTGGGTCGACACTTATAGGATTTGCATGTAATTGGAGCTAGATTTAGGTTAACAATTCACCTAATAGTTTTGCAAAATTAAATCATAAGTAGTAAAGGCTTTGGACAAAAGTTGAAATCAATTAAGAAGGATTGCAAATAGATGAACTTTTTCATACTAGGTTGTGCACTTTGATTGACATCATTTCTTTTGTTCTTCATGCATTGAATGTGTTCTTGAATAGCTAGCTTTCTAGACAATGATTTCATGTTCAATAGGTTTAATTTAGGTGCTTTTACTTAGATCAAATATCCAAGAAAAGTAAAATATGAGAAATCGTTTGCTTATTAATGTTTCACATGGGCATAGAAGATCAACTATAGAATTTGTGATTGGATTTCATTTGTATGGATGTGGTTTTGATATTTATTCCTTGTGTTCTACCCTTGTATATGTGTTTTTACAGTGTCTTTGTTTTATTTATTTTAATATTTGATTTTATAATCCTAAAACCCTATTATTTGTGTTTTTATTTGTAAATAATACTAAACTTCATATTTTTATTAATTCTTTACTTGTTTATGCAATTACACGTGTACCCTCAATCCCTGGCTTGAACGATCGCTATTTACCATATACTAACGATGACATTTTATAGGGTTAAATTGTGGCTACTTTTAGTGTATCAAAGACTAGTAAATAATAGTACAAAAGTGGACAAAACATCAAACATAGTGGGATAACTTTGAGCAATGTTTTGTGACTGGGACACCTTTGGTTGGTGATGATAGCTCTGCCTTGAGAAGCAATGGTAAGCCATTCTTTTATCAGTTTCTTGGCAATACTAGAGATAAAATTTTAAAGGAGTTGTTCGTTTTTATGTTCGTGAGTTGCAAATACAGATATCAAACACCATTATTAACTGCAGTTTATTACATGACAATTTTCTGCTTTATGTTTCTATCTTTGTTACATGCTAACATGACATATTTTTTGTCTAAATTGGTTTAGATGGCATACCCCATTTAGAAGAGCTGACGACAGTAGTGACTGGTGGTGATGACTCTGTCTTAAGGAAAAACTATAAGCCACTTTTTTTTATTAGTTGCTTGACAATTTTCTAATCGTCTTCATATGGTATGCTAACTTGTGTGAATAAATATTTGATGGCGGTTCTCATGCAGATCTGCATGATGGGATCAGATGGTCGGATGGTGATAGTGTTGATGATCGGCTTTCGTTGGATCAGACTGTAGGACATAACGATTATGATGATGATGAGCATGCGTCATCACAATGTATGGAGTTCGAACAATCATGTAAGCCATTTTTTTATCAGTTGATGTGCAAAATTTCTACTCGTAGTTATATTGCATGCTAACTTGTGTGAATAAATATTAGATGACGGTCTCATCATCTTGATGATGATGGTGATGGTGGTGCACTACAAGAGATATGGTCTTTTCTGACTACGTCTTTCCGACTGTCCTACTTTTGGTCGGAAATATCATTTTTTCTGACAAAAAAATATTGTCAGCCAGAAACACTTTTTTGATGGCCAATCTCTCGAAAAAACTATAGATTTTGGTTGGAAATAATTATTATTTGGTGAGAAAACTTCCCGCCAATTACTTTTCCGACCACACTGAATATCGTAGGAAAATAAAGATCATTTTCCGACGAGACCTTTTTGTCGTCGGAAAATATATGTAATATTTCTGACCAAAACGCTCACCGTCAAAAGTAGTGAGATTAGTTAATGATATAGCATACGCCCAGTATTTCAAATGAATTCCTTAATAAATTGTAAACTCATAGTGAACGTCTTGATGTTAACATAATATAAATAAGCAAATAAAAAAAATATTTGTGCATCGCTCGCATGGAAGCAAATGTAGGTACACAAAAAACTACCCAGTTTTACAAATAATTATTACAATATGACAAGAAATAAAATAGAATATGTCCTTATTATAAAATAGCAAGAACTTTCTTAATTTTTATCAGATGAATCAGATGAGTCATCAATAGCATGGTAGATTTTGGACAAGATGGTAGATTTTCAATCTTTATTCGAGTATGTGAAACACGAGACTTTACTTCAGGATCATCAGTGGTGAGATCAATAGGGTAACGAGGGTCTTTTCCAGGATAAAACCAAGATGGTAAAACTCGGCCTCCCAAACAAGTAATGCCTGAATGTTGAGGTTCCACTTTTACAGCCGATAATGGAGGTGCAACAGGTTAAACACCATTGATATACTCCAGTCCAAGTGATGGGTTATCTGGATGCATATTTACATCAGCATCTTTTTTGGAGTTATAAAAATAATCACTAACTGGAGGAGATGTAGAGCGAATACAAGCTGGTCTATGATAACGTCGACTCTTACTTAGACGCCTAGCAGACACTGACAAAATTATCAAAAAGATTGTAGCAAACAGGGAAGAACATGAAGATGAAAAGCAACTAGTATTAACAAGTCTGAGAAATTTTTACAATTTGTCGATATCTATATAAAAGACAGAAGCCCTATATATACAAGTTAGGTGCGGTTGTAACAAATGTTCTATATTTTCTCTCGCGCTCAATTTTCTGACCTTAATTGAATATTTACGTTGACTCTGACTCTTTCTTTCTCCTTAACAATACATGTCGTTTGTAATTTTTGTTTTGCTTTTGACATTGCTAGATGCTAGATTTTAGTCAACTCATATGTGGAATCAATGATAATGTATCCATATATTTTAGATTCAGGATAAATAAATAAATATATATATTTATTTATTTATTTATACGACAGAAAGCAACTCGTACTAGCATAACTTGCTACAAAGTGAGCAGTGTCATTTAAACTTCTAAGAACAAAATTTGCTAAAGCTAGAGTCTCATGCAATCTCCATAACAGCATCCTTCGGGCAGTGCCCTTGCAGCTGGTGAATCAAATACAAAACTAAAAGGTTCAAGAGATTATATTAGTTAAGTCTTTATTATGTTGAAATGTGAACTCACCACAAAAGGCCATTGAAATCTAAAACTACAGACTAAAACATACCAAATGAACCAATGCGTAAAACATTTAAACAAAAACACAAGAAACGATCGACAATCTATCAACAAGATTATTGCCGACTCTATCAAGGAACATAAATGAAAGATGTCAGTCTCTAGTGCAATCAAGTATGTACCATGATATAGGTATGATTTCATGAAGTATGATGTATTAAACCTCCATTGCTTCTATAGATGTGCTTAGCTTAATGCATCATGAAAATCAGATTGTTTGTAAAGATAGACTGATTGTTATTTGTTGATTTACACTTTGTTTATTTTACTCCAACAAATTGATAGGATTGGAGTTGAACCTAGTCCCATTGAATGCTTCAATAGGTTTCATGTCTCTACGGCCGAGAATGAAGAGGAGGAACATTGGATTAGTGAGAAAGCTAAAGATCTTTATATATGTATTCAGATCTTGGTTTACTTATGTGTTTGCTTGTCATGAGACTGTGTCTTTAATTATGTTTTTTTCATGTTTTTGTTTAAGGAAACTATGCATACCCAAAAGAGGATCGAAGAGGCATTTGGTGAAGAAGTAGATGAATGGGGCATATATAAAGCTGTGATTGGAGGGCCGAGTCATGGCAGAATTCGTGGCTTAGGTGATGGCATGATACCACCTGAAGATGAAGATGTGGACTCTTCTAGCCACACTTGCAATAAGCGTCCATGCATGGCACATGAGAAAAAATTCGAACAAGTGAACGAGAAAGTTACAACTCTTACCAACCAGCTAGAAGATTTGAAGCAAGTGGTTATGACTTTGCTATCGAAGAACTCAACTCATTCTGAATGCGCAAGAAAAGCACCCTCTACGGCAACTTTCTTTTCATTTGCACTCTAAATTCTAACCTCTTAGCTTAATGACATAAGTTAATTAACCTTGTTGTTGAGCACTGCTAGTCATTAATATATTTACTTTCTTGGGTTGTTTTTAGAGTTGCTGGTCACTTTCTTGGATTTCACTTTATGTTTGTCTTAGTGAGTAATGTTTTAAACCATTTGCATGGTCCATTTTGCCTCAGTTTCTGGGTGGGATACAATGAGAAGTTGTGTTGTTGCTGGTCAGTTAGCCTTCTAGTGTTGTTGTTGTCCAGTACTCTTTTTTACTTTGTAAGTTATTTAACCAATATTTATATAGTTTATGTTTGCTCTTCTTTTTTTTGTAGGGAAATACCAAAGGGACCTCAGGTGCAAATCATGAAGACAAATTATAGATACAAGAAATACAAGAAACACAAATTATAGATACAAGAAATACTACTTTCTTGCTATTTGCTAATGTTAAATAAGTACTATATGCTTATGTTCTATTTTTAGTTCCCTACTAGTTTTACGCATATGGTTGTTATGACTTTTCTTATTTTGTAAGACTTGATGATGGATGTCTTGTGTCAAATAAAATGTAGCTTAATCTTCTTTATTTTATACTCGTTAAATATTTCTCTTTTAAATATATATTTTATTCAAGAAGAATGCTTCAAAAACTTATTTTTGGTAGCTGGACGTAAAAATATGAAAAAATAAATAAATAAATCTGACAACCAAAAGTGGTCAGAAAACTCATTTCCAACCCGTTGGAAATAATTTTTTTTTTGTTAAAATATTAATTTTTTTTTGGATGGCAAAAATGATTAGTTTTGACGAACGTTTTGGTCAATAATGATAAAATACTTTAGTCAGATATAATTATTGTGACGAAGTAAGTCGTCAAAAATATGCTGTCGGAAACATGATATCGTCGTTTACATAATGTATTTTTGACGGTACTAAAATATTTTTGACGGAATATTTCGACGAAAAAAAATAATCTTTCTGACCACCAACGACGGCAAAATGTGGTCGAAAATGCTTGTTATTCCGACGACTGGTCGGTAATAGAGTATTTATGATGAGAATATTCCCGACCACCACCGATGGAAGTTTTTGGTCGGAAATACGTATTTCCGACCAAAAAATGCATTTTTCGACAGAATTTAGTCGTCAGAAAAAATGCTTCATGTTGTGGTGGTGGTGGTGCTTCCATTTCGTTGCATACGTTTCGCGAACACCAAGCTGGACAGAATGGTGGTAAGCCATTTTATTTATTTATTAATTTCTTGTTAATTGTTTACTCGTAATAATATGGCGGCTCTCATGTAGATAATTTGATTTTTGTCACAGGTCTGGATGATCGCCCAGTCAACCCGCCAGTTGATGATGGTAAGCCCTCTTTTTTTTATCAGTTTCTTGGTAATTGTCTACTAGTAATAATATGGCTGCTCTCATGCTGATAATCTGATTTTTGTAACAGGTCTACATGATCAGCCAGTCACCCCGCCAGTCGATGAGCTAGTCCTCCAGCCAGTTAACCAGCCAATTGATGAGTTAGTAAACCTGCCAGTCAAAGATTGGAACTTACACATTAGCATTAAGGTTAAAGATTGGAATAACTCCACCAGGAAGTCTCTTGTGAAAAAGGCTAGATATGCGCCTTATCTTGGCTCTCAATAAAATTTCTCCAATTTTGCTTGATGATGCTACTGGGCTATAAGGCTGTCCCGGAACAAAGTGTGTAAGAGAAATTTTCATAAGAAGAACTCTTCTTATAAAAATTTCTCTTAGCTTGTTGTTTTTATCGACATTGTTATCTTTTGGGGGGGGGGGGGGGGGGGGGTGTGTCTATATATATATATAGCCATTTAACTAAGGGGTCCCATTTTTAGCTATTTTAAAGGATCCCTTATTTCGGCATCTCGACTGTTCAATTTTTAGGTTATGATGTATAGATCACTTCTGTAAATTTTTAGCCAAATTGATGATCGTTAAGATATCGAACTAGATAAAATTAATGGACAAATCAAATCTGTCCAACTTGAACCGTTCATGTTTATAATTGTAAATCACAGTTATGAATTCCTTAGCAATCATCAATTTGGCTAAAAAAAAATTGCAGAAGTGATCTATACATCAGAATCTAAAACCTGAACGGTTGAGATGCTGAAATGTGATCAAAAAGTGAGTCACAAAAATGATCCCTTAAAATGGCTAAAAAAATGGATTCCTCTGTGTGTGTGTGTGTGTGTGTGAATACACACATACACACTACAAGAAAATGACTTTTACCACGCAATTTATGGCGTGCATTAATAGACACACATTTACGACGCATTTTCAAGGCATGTTGTTAATGCCCTTTCTGATATGGTCTTTTACAGCGTGTATTAGATGCATGCCGTTAACGTCATCTTTAGTTTGGTCTTTTATGGCATGCTTCGATTCATGCTGTAATAGTGTTATCTTTTACAATGTGCAAGACTAGTGTACCGTTAATTAATGTTGCTTTTAATTTGGTCTTTTACGACATGCATTAATGTGTGCTGTAAAAGTAAAAGGCACAAAAATTTTCACTAAATTTTTTATTCCCCTCCATCTCCTCCCTCTACACTTCTTAAGATTATTTTCTCTATTTCATAATACAAAAACTCTTTTCTCTTTCCCCAACAGACCTCAATTTTATGCCATGTCTTCCCTCTCCGTCTCTTCCCACTGTCTAGTTGCCGTTCACTCAATTTGCTACACTGTCGAGTCGCCAACCACCATGATCACGTGCTCTGCTCCTTTCATCGATTGAGCTCCAAATTAAATAATATCGAAGTGACCTCCACTATTCCGTCGAAACTTCTAGATCACTGCTCTTAGAGATTTGGGTCACTGACTCTGCTCATTCAAGCTAGACCCTTGTAAGAACACAGTCTCTCAATATTAGTCTCAATTCTCATGTTTCATTTCTCTCAATTCAAATAGATGATTAAATTTGGTTTGGTAGCAAGTTTATGAATTATCTTTTGATTATTGATACTGGCGGCATTGCTTTGAGTGCTCTTGATGATCTTATTATTTATTAGAGTATTGTGACAGATTTGGTTGATCAAATAGGGAACTTTAGAAGATAGTAGCTTTAGGTATTTTCAATTAACAATATCTTTCGGTTGTTATTATTTTAGTAAGTCTTGAGGAGTTAGTGGAGGCTTGGATAGTTAGATTCTGTAGTCTGTACAGCTGTTCTATTCTCACACTCGAAAATGAAAAGCTTTTCTACTCTAATTAAACACAGTCTTTACTAAAAGATTATTTTATTTTGGGGTTTTAGCGGTTTGGTTTTCTTCATTCTAGTAGATGATTAAATTGGGTTTTGGCTTATGGATTCAACAATAAAATTTACATTTGGGCAATGAGTCTATTTTGATTTGGGTGGGTTTAGCTTTGAAATGGTGGCAATGGAGTAAGTTTTGGGGTTAGGAAACAAGATGACAAGAGTAGTACTTCACTTCGATGTAGGGACTTGGCAAAGATGAATAGGGCTTTTGCTCTAATATATAATACTTGACATTTAATTGGTGTATGAAAGAGATGAGTCTCAATGTGAGTGAGGGGGGAATATGGTTATGAGAAACAAGTCTACGTTGTTTTAGTGGGTAGAGTGGACAGAGATGACCACGTTAATTTGAAAGTTGTGTGGATATCAATGTGAAATTGTTTTCTCATTACCTACCAATTCAGCCACAATTCTAACCAAATCTAGCTTTCTACAAACACAAGACAACTAAGAAAATAGAAATATTAATCCTGCTGTATGCTCTGGTTTTGTTCCTTAAAGGTGAGTGGGCATTATGTGGTAAGCTCAAGGTGCAATTTATGTGCTTGATTTCATTTTGTTTACTACATTTATGAAGGCAAAGAGTAGCAACTATAATTATGAATAATACATGTAATGGAACATTTGATAAAATACTATAAATGATTGCTTCTATCACAATCTGCAATTTAGCTTTTATACCTAGCTAGATGTGGTCAACTGTAAACAATTCTTAGTTTTTTTTTCATTAAAATTGACAGATAAGTTTTTTAGATTTACATCGAAGTTTATTAATTCTCATACCTTTAGGATGCCCATTCAATTTGCATCCATAGGCTCTCTGTCTTGCCATAACCTCTTCCGCCTATTTACGATCCATCCTTCCTTTCCTACATGAAACTCTTTAGAAACAATTTCACATACTAATCTTTTTGTTTTGGATGGAATAGGCATGACTTGGAAAGTAATCAAAATGAGTGCTTGACCTCGCCTTTCGTATTGGCCCTTTTTTAAAATATACAGTAAACACTAGCAGGCCTCTATTATCTACCATTGTCGCTGTATTGCTTAACATTTTATTCAATATTCTTTGCACAATGAGATAATCAATTTGACTTTCAGGAGATTCCACCTCATACAGTTAAGAATTTGTTGGAGTTTTCTTCTCATTGAATATAAGGGTGGAGAAGAATCAGCTTTGTGTTGGTGCTGCAAAAGAATGTGAGCTCCTCGATCTGTTCCTTCTCATATTGTATGTTTTGTTGGTATTTTGTTTTAGCATTTGACTACTTCATTCTCCTTCTCATCTTAATTATCAATTTTTGGCCAATTGCATTTATAATACCTATATTACAACATGTTTGGTGTCTAAATATAACGTAAAAAGTAGCTCCACAAAAACGCAGTTAAAAGAGCATGGATAAAGAATGGACTTATCATAAAAATAGGTTACATCTAAAACCTTTAACCTTTAGGTTATGATGATATAATCCATGGTCGTATTGTAAACTTTTTTCTGTTCTTTTTCTGCTTATCAATCCTAGAGCCTTTTATGATGGATCGAAAAAGTTTATTAATAGCATTCAAGGAAGTAAGGGGTATATAGAAAAGATTCAGTGTCCATGTAGTGGTTATACAAACATATGGTCTTATCCGCCTAGACTTGTATTAGATCATCTGACTTCAAATGGAATATATGAGAGTTATATTAATTGGACATTTCATGGAGATGAACCAACAACTACTTTACAACAAGAAAATATGGAAAACTTTGAAAACATGGAGACAATATTATGTATAGAGATGCACAGCAGATGATGATTTTATGGAACTTGTACCTGAAAAAATAGTCTGATGTCACAAATTTAGTAAACGAAGCAGAACTTCCTCTATATGAGGGTTGTCCTTCAACAAAGATGTTAGCAACAGTCATGTTTTACAAGTTTATATGGTTTATCAGAGAATGGTTATGATGAACTTCTAGAGATGGTTTGCACTCTTTTATCTCCAGATAACATACTTCTAAGTTCCTTATTGTTGAGCAAAAATAGTAAATAAATATACTCAAAACAATCTCACTCTATTTCATTAACAAAAATAGAGTTTTTATTATGCTAAGTTCAGACCCATTCGACATAAAGAACATCCCTTAATTACAATCCCTTGCTTCAAGGAAGACTCTTTTATTCCAAATACGAAGAAAAAAATTCAATGAAGATGAGTGTCTTTGTTTGATTTTGCGGCTACACCCAGAATGTTTATTAGGCTGCCTAAGTGCACCAAAAGGTGTCGCACTCGTAGTTCTGATTTTGGGAAGATTTAGGTGTTTCAATGGGTGAATGACCCACCAAAGAAATTTGGTTAAGTGTTTGGGTGACTTTAAGGTCATTTGGAGTCAGGAATTTGGATGACTTTTGTGGTCATATGGATTTGGTGAATTTGGTTTGAAGAAAACCAAGGATTCAGTTAAGGTCGTTGTTGCATCCAGATTTAAATCTAGACTGCCTACATACCCCATAAAGGGATCAAACCACTGTAGTTCAACATTTATGATTTTTGGTTTTGTACCAATTTTTACTCAACGGGTATGTATTTTGAACTCATCGAGAAAACATATTTTGGTGAACACCTGATATTAGTAGAGTGTCCACTGATTTGAATTGGGCATCCGAATGTGTCGTGCTTCATAGGCCCTGGAATTTGAAATGAGCTTTGTGTCGCCCTGTCGATGAATAATTTGGACGGGCTTGAATTTTTTTGAAACAGACTGACTTGGAGTGGATCTTGTAGAGCTTCGAAATTCAACAGAGCCCAAAATAACTGGCAATGCATAAATTGATTTGGACGCCCATTAGTCCACTTCTACAGCCCAATTGAGCCCAGCTCATGGCTTGGAAAAGAGACTGAAAACCCAAAGATGACAAACTTTGATAGACCGTAGATATCATCCCCAAACTTGATAAGCTTCATCTCCCTTGAAGATTATCTATAGCGTGATTAGCATAAGATTAAGATTCTCTTCAAGGTGGAGATCAACTCTTATAGTTCGATTAAGAGAATGAGATGTACGCCTAGAGCGCATATAAATGGGTGCTCAGAGCTTCGGATTGCACACTTTCTTTTCCTCGCGCACTAGTCTATACTCGTCTTCTTTTATCCTATGATTTGGAAGTATCTGTTTTGATCTCTCTTTCTTTCTTTTTTCCTTACAAAGACCTTGACTTCTTTCCTTGTTCGCAGCTGTCAGAGCTATTGGTGTCAGAGCCAGAATCAGTGAGGCATTTAACCAAACTCCAATCCATGCTTTATTTAAATGAATCACCGACTCATGATTTGATGACAGCACACTATATTTTGAAAATGATGCTTTAAGTCTTTGCTTCCATGTGTACTGGTCAATTTGCCGCCGTCAAGCATAGGAAAGAACTTTATCACTATGGCATGGCTGCTAGTTAATCACTATTTTGTCTTATGCATCATTATTCCCTTGTCAAAATGAGGGAGAAGAACAAAGCATAATTAAATTATGCTTCTGCAGTTTTGTGATCACAGGTAAGCCAAGTAAAACATGCTGCTGATTTGTGGTTGAAGGTGAGCTAAACCGAGTGTTCTACAGACTTGTGGCTGGAGGTAGGCACCTTTTATAGAGAGATGGCCACTTTACTTTTAGGAGCAACATTTTGATGATGGCTTTGATGCAGGTGGAGATATAGCTTGGCGTTGAAACTCTGCATGTGAATCATCTTGGAGCAGCTTCCCCACTATCGTGAACCTAAAAATTTCACAGATTTGTCCTTGCTATGAACCGGCAGCCCATGGCTTTCACTTGACGCTTACTTCCGCCACCCATATGCAGGACGTACCTCAATATAGGCATCGAAAGCAAGCGCAGAAAAATACACACGTGAGCCATCTGCTTCTCTTCTTTTGCCATCAGAAAGTTGTCGAAATCCCTCCTCCATGGAGCGTGCTTCTTTCATTCTTTGAACCTGCACTTTTTGTCAACATGAAGGTATTTCGAAACTGTTTTCTGGTTGTTTTTTCCTTCTAATCTCTGGTGGTTAGCAGTAGAGTTTTTGAGGTTTTATGGCTTTGCTGTTGGTGTATTTGGCTTTAGGGGGTTTCGAAGCTTTTTTGTATGGAGGATTTGTTATCGGTGCTGGAAGGGTTATAGAGCTCATGTGAAAAGAAGAAGCAAGTCTTCTGCACTTATGGAGACGTCAGCAATGGTAAAGGAAAAAACAAGCAAGGAAGACCATAAACATATGACCAGCAAGATACTTGAATATAAAGCTCTCTTGTCTTCGGATTGTCATCTCCAGGTAACTACCAACTCTTCACTCTCTCTTCCTCTCTAACGCTACTTACTTTGATGTAGAAACTTAACTCACCTTTTCCTCTCTATTCCTCTGCGTCCCTCTTGTGCAGGTTTGTGTTTCTTTATATAGAAGGTAGCGAAGGCTCTAGAGGCTGGATAAATGCTCGTTTGAATTTTGAATTTCCCGAGCCTCATGTGGATAAGCTACTGAATAGAGACTTCCTCCTTGACTCCGATATTGAACTTAGATGCCCCCTGCCACTTTGTTCTTATCTCACTTTGAGATATTTGAATCACAATTTGAATGCTTTCTTTTGTTTCTATTTTGTAGCTTTTCAACGTTGACAGTAGGTCAACATTCAACTTTTGCTGCCATTATCCCCTTTTTTTTTTCGAATGTTGTTGAAACAATTACATGCTTTATACACTGTGGGTATTTTTTTTATATTATTATTCAACACTTATACTCAACAAAAAAATTACTCAAAGCATTTGATCTAGGCAATGAAGAGATTCATGCGTGTATGAAACTGTGAATGAATGTTTTTTATTTAGAAAGGATCTAGAGCACAAGTAAACTTGTCCTAAATATGGTGGCTCTCGATGGAAAGTTAATACGCGCACCCATAAGATTGAGAAATGAGTCTCTGCTAAGGTCTTGAGATATTTTCCAATTATCCATAGATTTAGGAGAATGTTTAGGGATTCTCAAAAGGAACAGGTTACTTGGCATGACACTCACAAGAGTAGAGATGGCAAAATGCGTCATCCTGTTGACTCACTTGCATGGAAGAAGATTGATAGCAAGTGGCCTGAAAAAGATCCTCGTAACCTTAGACTCGGTCTTTCATCAAACGGAGTTAATCCCTTTGGTGATCTTAGTTCTAGATATAGTTGTTGGTCTGTGGTTTTGGTTGCATCTAATCTTCTTCCCTCTTTATGCATGTCCAAGAAAATTTTGATGCTGATATTTCTTATCCTAAGTATTAAGCAACCGGGGAATGACATCGATGTGTATTTAGAACCACTCATTGAAGATTTGAGAGAACTATGGATCAATGAGGTAAATGCTTGTGATACATTTACCAAGTCTATATTCAATATGAAAGCTATATTGATGTGTACAATAAATGATTTCTCTGCTTATGGAAATATGTCTAGGTATTCAACAAAGGGAAAGAAAGCATGTCCTGTATATGGTGTTCAAACATCCTCTAAATGGCTGCCTGAAATCTGTCTGGGTATACAACAAAAGGAAAGAAATCATGTCCTGTATGTGGTATTCAAACATCTTCTAAATGGCAGCCAAATGGACGAAAATATGTATACATGTGCCATAAGATATTTCTTGTACATGATTATCCATATCAATAGAATAAGACTTGGTTTGATGATACTATTGAAGATAGAGTGAGGCTTAGACAGCTAACTGGTTCAGAAGTATTTTAGGTGGTGAAAGATATCAAAACTGATTAGAGTAAGAAGAATAAAGTTTGTAGCAGGAAAAATAAAAAGGAAAAAGTTGACAGAGATCAAGGTAGAAAAAGGAAGAGAAATGAAGGTGAAAGATGGGTTGTGAACGAAGGGGTTGATGATTCTGCTGATGATGTTGATGGAAGTGGTGATGACGATGATGGTGACAATCCTACAAAACTTTCAAAGAGATGGGAGAAGAAATCAATATTCTTTGAGTTGCCATATTGGGAGGTAAAATTTACTTGCTTTCATCTAATTCTTGCTGATATTGTGTTTTTTTGTCGCATTTTATGGCAGCATGTTGAATAATATCTTTATTTGTATTAATCTAATGTGAAGCCAAATCTTCTAACCAACAGTCCAATTTCACAAAAGAATGTGGCTGCTGAAATATACTTTGAAAGCAGAGAGCAATGTCTTGTTATATAGTAGAGAGCAATGTATTTTGAAAGTGTTTCTAAAATATGGTTACTGTATATTATTTGTAGAATGCTGCATATTATACATTGAAAACTTTATTTTTATTAATTTAGTCTATTTTTCTTTTCTTTGACAGAGTACATCTATACTTATATGCAGCATATTATATACATTAACAGCTTGTATTAATATAGTCCAATTTGCTATATTACAAACTTTATTATTACGGCACAATTTGGATATGATGCATATTGAGAAAAACATTTGTAAGAGTATCATTGGAATCTTATTGAGCATGAAGGTTAGATAAAGAACAACTTAAATTCGCGCAAGGATTTAAAAGTAATGGGGATTTGAAAAAAGCTGCACCCAAAACAAGATGGTTCCAGCAAATCTAAAAGTGATAAAGCACCTTACATGCTCTCAAAAGCAGAGAAGAAAATATTTTGTAGAAGGCGAGCAAAGTTCAAATTACTAGATCGTTATTGTTCTAAACTTGCAAATCGTGTCTCAATATAAGACAATAAGATTATGGGTTTGAAGTCACAAGATTGTCATGTTCTGGTACAACAAATTCTAGCTGTAGCTTTAAAATGACTTCTTCCAAAAGGACCAAGAATTGCTATATTCCGCTTCTGTGCTCTTTTTCATCAATTATGTCAAAGACAGACTAAGAAAAAGAAATAGGTCTGCTTCATGATGATATTGTTGAGACTATGCATGCTTGAAAGGGTCTTTCCTCCGTCTTTCTTTGATTGGTTCACCTAACTATTCATCTTGCATAAGAGGCTCTTATTAGTAGTCCTGTACATTCTTGTTGGATGTACCAATTTGAAAGGTGAGATATGATTTTCAACGATTCATCTTGCACAAGAGGCTCTTATTGGTAGTCCTGTACATAATCATGCATATTGTTTTCATACACAAATCTCGATGATTTTCAAAACAATTGAAATCAACATTTCCACAATCATTTGTTTTCCTAAAAGCCATAACACAAAACAATACAAATCATCATTCATGCATATTGTTTTCATCAACCTACAAATCTACCAAAACAAATATTTCACGTAATTAAATAAATACACACACACACACACACACATGTAGTCATTCGCTTAGGAATGCCTGCTAATACCAACTATAGTTCACAATCGAAAACTCGAGAAAATCATAGTTATACTTAAACACATTTTCCTACATGTGAACCGCAGTCCTATGAACCGTAGTTGATCAAGTTCAGATTATTTCAAACAAATACACTTTTCAAAATGATTCATGATTTATAAATTGAATCCGAATAATACACAAATCCGTTCGTAAATTAACATTGTGAGATTACTCACCTCAAAATTCCCGCCGCGTCTTCACATGCTAGATAGCTTATAAAACGCACACTCTCAAGCACCTAAGGAAAGTACAACCTCGATTCAGTTCACAAATCACAATTGATTAAAGTTCGAACCCCAAATCGAACTACAACCCGAAGTTAAGTCAATCGAGGCAAAATCTCATCTGAGACCACCCAAAGTCTCCAGAATGATTTTACGATCAATTTGACAAAACCACAAGTCGATTGGATAGTCGGATCCTCACGAATCGATAACCGAAACTATCGAAATCACAAAAACCCTAACATGCTCGTACAATCTCCAAAAATTACGTATTTTATATCAAAATGTTCGTATCGACAAGTAGGTTAAAATCATGAATAGAAACTATCCTTGAAGTGGCCGAAAACTGTTGGAAAACACCACCACAGTGGAGGCAGTGCCGCCAATCCAAAGTCAAAATTGGCAAAATTTCAACCAAAATTCTTCATCTCAACTCCAATTTCCACTTTCATAACTACATCAAAGTCCAATTATAAACCAATCGATCGAATTTTATCTTAGAAAAAATTGTACCGATTGAAACCCTAGAACTTCAAAGCTTCGATTTGTCTTCCACAAGTGAAATTGTTCCAAGCTACCTTGGGAGAAGCATCTACATCCTCTGGGCTCCAAAATCCCTCAAGAACCACCGGCTATGGTGGCTGTAATCACAGACTCCGATCAAGGCCATTTCATCCCTGAAGTGGCTTCTTCTCGATCTTGTAACGTCCACCACAGCCCATCCACAGTCGATGGTTACCACAGACGTATGGAGGAGGTTGAGGCGAAGAAATTCCACTTGAAATCATGTTCGATGGTGGCCGGAGAAAGGAGAACGATGCCGGTGAAGTTGGCGAGGTGACTCGGGCTCGGGTAGAGAGAAATTGAGCTCAGGTTTCCTTTTTGGGAAATCTGGGCTTTTCTGCAATTTTCCCAAAAATTCATCCTTTATACAAAAACGAAAAGTTTTTTGGAAGCCCATAACTTCTACAAACTCTAATTTTCGCGTTCTGCATATGCACGAACTCGTATCGACACGCTCTATGACTTTCGTAAGGGAAGTTTTCGGAGAAACCCAACGTATAAAAAGTCAACCTTTACACTCCCCTAAAACCATACTCTTTGAATAAATAATTCGTCCAAAACACTTCCGCTCTGTCCATGAGCCACGAAACTGTCCTATAACCACAATTTAGGTTCTGGAAAATCCTTGAAAAATAATAATGAATTTCCAGGGCATTACAGATGTATAGCAGAAAAATATTTTGTTGAAGAGATAACATATTATTGTACCGGATACATTAAAGAAGCAGTTAAGATACCAATGAGGCTCTTGAGGATGAAACAATATTGGAAAGGTGACCACTTGGCGAGGGAAAGCAAAAAGCAATAACTTCTTCTATATTAGAGATCGCTCATCGATTTGTGTGGACAAATATTACAGAAGTAGATCCATGGAGAGAGTAAGTTTGATTTCTGTTTTGAACCAGTAACTTATTAGTTCTAGTTGAGTTTAGTTCTACTTATTAGTTCTTGTACATGTTATTTTGACTAGAATGCACAAGAAGGAATTGAAATACTTAGATTCGCGTCTTGAAGATAATGAAAGCCTTCTAGAAAAGAGACATATGAGTAGTTTTAGTAGATTATTAGCTGATAAACTTAAGTTTGGCAATTATATTAATATGTCAGATATAGTGAAGTGGCTTGCTTTTCGGCCTAAATATTATGTGATGTCCCATTCAAGCTTCATTATTAATGGAACCGATTTCATATAGAGACTAGCACACAAAATAGTGGGATGTCCATTGAAGGCGACACGATGTGTGGAGCAAGTGCAAGGGATAATTCAAAAAAGTTGGACAGAGTGTCATTGTGGTGTTATAAGATATATAATTTTGCTAGACTATTGCAATTTTAAGAATTTAAACTGGCCGGACATGCTGCCACTAGCAGCAGGTAGTGGCTGAGCATGGGCTCCACACGCCGCCGGCAACCCCCAAATTGGGTCTTGAAACCTATGTCAAAATGTTCACAATAACAAGTCCAAGAACTTTTTCAACTATCACAAAGTCCAATTTTAACTATAGGAGCCGGAATTTACCTCGAAAGAAAAGGGGCCGATCGAAACCCTAGAATTTCAACTCTTCTATTCGACCTCTACACTTCAAAATAATTCAAGTCGCTTGGAGGGATTGATGTACGTCTCGCAAGCTTCAAAATCCATCAAGAATTGGCCCCGGAGGTGGCCGAACAGTACCGCCATCACGTTGTTTTGCCTTGCTCCGCCGTCCCGGCAATGAATCGCCTTACACCACCACCAAAGATCGAAAGAGAAGGACGATCTTATTAGAATATGAGCGGTGGCGGGGCCAGAGGTGGCCAGACGATGAAGAAATCGCTGGGGAAAGGAAAACAGGTCGGGTTCGGCGTTGGGAGAGTTAGGGTTTTCGATTTTGGAAACTTTCCGAAAAGAGAAATATGAAATTATTTTATGAATTTTTCTATTTATAGGAATTTCCCAAAATAGTAAAAATTATGTTGACCATAACTTTTTCATACGATCTCCCATTTTCGCATTCTACATGTCTACAAACTTGTGTTGACGCGCTCTATAACTTTCATGAAGGAAGTTTTCATAGAAACCAAACGAATAAAAAGTCAACATTGACCCCTCGAAAATAAAATGTTTCGAGTAATTGTTCGTCCGAAACACTTTTACCCTACCCTCGAACCAAATCATACTAGCGACCAACTCAATAATTCCTGAAAAATCATCAGAAATTAATAATGAATTTCCGGGGTATTACACTTTATTTGCTCAATCACAGGATATGCTTTCTCAATCATAAGAGATTTAACGATTGAAAGAAGTGGTTGGAACTATTTTGGCAAAGACAGAGAAAGAGGGGAATAACCATGTAAGTCTTCAAGATACTAAAGATTTATTTTATTTTGTTTTATTAGTTGTATGATACATTAATTAGGTTATTGATTTTCTTATTATTATAAACTTCCAGACCGTGGGTCAACATGGCTAATTTCACAGAGAGAATACTTAAACCTCCATCTCCAACAAATGCAAACATAAGGTACCTTCTAAATTTTTAATTTTGGGTAATTTTGATAAAATAAATTCAATTTTCTATCAAAATTTTTGGTATATGTATCTTGGATTGCTATGGCCTTTATTAAATTTGACTCGTTTTGATGACTCACATGCTTGGGAGTGAATTCTGCAAAAAGTAAATTCATTGATTTCATCACTTCAGCCTAATTTCCAGCAATAGAAGAGATAGAAACCTTCGTATGTTTTCAATAACAATGTCTAAGATATTTAGTTTATATTTAATTCTTTTGTTGGTTTCAAGTACGGTTCAAACAATAAGTAAGATAAAGTTGATGATTGTTCATGTTCACCATTCTGCACAAGAACTAGCTATAATTATCTGTCACTATATTTTGGTTGCTATTCATATTCTTGACTTGAGCTGTTATCTCTATATCTACTAGCTGGTGCATAACTATATATCTATTAGCCGGTACATAACTCATATCTACTAGCTGCTGCACATATTCAGCCCTTACTTCTAATTTCTCTGCTCATAGTATTATCGTCTTCTGCTTTCCTGATAACAGTTCAACTATAGACTTGATAGCTACAATACATTTAGACAAAAATATCAGTTCCAAACAGTAAACCATTTTCCAGCCTGTTTCTCTTAGCAATGGAAGAAGAGCCAGTGGATGCAGAGTTACAAAAGATTCCTATATATATGGTGTCCTCAGATGATATCGAAGAGTTACAATTTAAACATCCGTCTAGTATAATTGAAGACCTCATTGTCAACGGTAAGTTTTTCGTCTTACATTTTTTTTTTCAATGTATTATGTGTTATCACTTTCTTTTTATGTTTAGAGCTTTTAGTTATATTGTTGTATTATCATAAAGGGTAGTAAGCTGATTAAAGAAAGTTAGAATAACCTCTTCTTAACAATAAAAAATTGAGAATAACATTTGAACCAAATTAATTTAAGTAACAGTTAGTTAGTTCCCTATCTATAACATTTGAACCTAATTAATATCAAGTAACAATTAGTTAGTAAGTTAGTTCCCTAACTATAAATCTAGTGATTTATGATTTAGGAGATCAAGCAATGATTGATGTTTCAGCTGAATTCCTCTCATTATTGACTAAATTTTTTGAAAATCGAGAAGATCTTGTTACTGCTGTTCGTAAGATTGGATTGGTGCAAGGGTATGTTATGGTAATCAAAAGATCTAAAACCAATAGATATGTGGTTATTGGTTGTGATAGAGGTGGTTGTTATCGAATTGAAGTTGCACCTGAGAACAAGAAAAATAATTCATCTTCTCGTCTAATCAACTGTCCTTCTTTTTAAATTCTGGGAAAAAGGACAGTTGAAGGGTTGTGGAAAGTAGTGATAAATAGCTTATTACATAACCATAAGCCTTCCACTAACATGGCTGGACATCCCTATTGTCATCGATTTTTATTGAAGAGGAAGCCTTGCAAGTTAAACAAATGAGATAGGACTGGCATAAAACGACGCCATTCTCTCTTCACTTCGATAAAATAACCCTAATCTTCTAGCTCTTTCTATAAATATATATAGCAAGACAGCTAAATTTAGGAGGGAGGGTCTAGATGGGCGTTCAATTATTCAAGCATTATTGGATGAGCTTAGTGGTGCTGGTTTTTCTCATAATGTTAAGTATGATCATTATAGTCATTTGACTCATATGTTCTTTACTTATCCCACTTCCATTGAGTTGACCAAAAGCTACCGTAATGTCTTTGTGATAGATTGTACTTATAAAACAAATAAGTACAAGATGCCATTACTTGAGACTGTCGGAGTGACGAGCTTCAACAAATCATTTTATTCATGTTTTGTCTTCATGCAAAAAGAGGAACAAGAAGATTATGAGTGGGCTCTTGAAATATTCAGTAAGTTATTGGGTTTTGGTAGTCATCCATCGGTGATAATAACTGATAGGGAATTGGCGTTAATGAAAGCAATACAAGTTGTGTTCCTGATGACTCCTAATATTTTATGCATATGGCATATTGAGAAAAATAATCTTGCATATTGTAAGGGTTAGTTTAAAGAAGATATAAATTGGGTTGCTTTTATGTCTTCTTGGATCACTTTAGTAAAATCTTGGGACGTGTCAACATTTAATGAAGGTTGGAATCGTTTTCAAATTGAGTACAAAGACTATGCTTCAATTATGACTTACATTGGAAATACTTGGCTTCCATGGAAAGAGAGGTTTGTATTTGCATGGACAGGACATATTTCACATTTTGGTAATAATATTACTTCCAAGGCAGAAGGTGCGCATGCAACCATAAAGAAATATCTTCAAGTTTCAACTAGTGGTCTTCGTGAAGTGAAGGAAAATATTTGTCTTGCCATTGAAAATCAATTTTAGGAAATTAAAACACAACTTGCAAGTGAAAAGATTCGTGTTCCTCAAAAGCTTTGCATCCCTTTCTTTAAAGAGGTGGTTAATAAGGTATCTTTCTATACTTTGTATGAGTTACAAAAGCAATACTTGTTGGTAAATACCAAAGACCATTCATCTCAATGTGAGAGCCAATTTTTCAAAACCATGTGCGCGCATGATCAAAGAGATGAATATTGACATACTGCCCATAAATCAGATTCATACACAATGGAGGATTGACACAACATCTTTCACTAATGATCATCATGCAAGCTTGGATCATGAAGATCCATTCACTACTCTTTTATTTGAGATTAAAGAGAAGTATGAAAACAGCCGCTTATGCAAAAAGAAAATATCATAAGGCAGCTTTCTCAAGTACTTGATGCATCTTGTCTCTTAATTTTTTAACTTACTACTCAGCCTCATAAAGGTCATCCGGTAGGATCAAATAAAAGAAAAGAAAACTAGCTCCACAAAGCAAGAATCTTCATATTTTGAGATAGTAGAGAAGACACCTCGAAAATGTAGAGGTTGTGGTAATACTGGCCATTATCGTAACAAGTGTCCATCAATTAACAAGTAGATGTAAGTATCTGTTTTAATTTTGTACTCTGATATCTTTATTGTTCTAGTTTTGTACCTAATTTTATACTTTGATCTGTTTTGTATCTAATTTTGTCTTGGGTTAAACTTGAATTTAGTTTGTATTTGTCAAAGACTCTTATCTTTTCTTGTTTTCTTAGCATTACAAGAGTGCATTGAAACTCATGTTTGTTGAGAATATTGGTACATATGTTCTCTTAACTCGGGATCGGGTTATTCAATTCTACAATTAGGCAATCCAACATGATAAAAATTTGTTTGTATTTGGTGTGATGCTTGATGTACATTAGTGGCCTGGAGGATTTTTTTTTTCCTAATCAAGAAATTCATTAAACAAAGGCAAAAGCCATAAAGGGCTTAAGGTGTTTGGAAGGTGTTTTGTCGTTTGGTTTTAGTTTCTTTTTACTGTAATTTCTTCTTGTTCTTCCTTTGTTGCCTAGAGGATTTAAGAAGAAACATTCAACTTAGTAATGTGTTCTTTTTTCATTTGGAGTGATTGTTTGATATAAAGGTTTTTCATTTTAATGATTAGTTTTGTTTTTCTCTTTACTATAGTTTTTTGGATGGAAGACAGGATTTTTATAAAAAAAGATGAAGTCTTGGTGTGAATGCGAGATGAATATGAAGATAGAAATATATTTTTGAATTTTGATAATGAGCATCTAAGTTGACTCAAAATCAATTATCTTTTTTTTTTATCTCTCGCAGCATATAAGAGTATTATATATGACATATTATTATGTAAAACACATACATTAATGCTCTGTCTTCTATCTTGCTTTTTGGTGTAAAAGTGTTTGTTTAAGAGTTGCAGGAAAAAAAAATCTAATGGATTTTGATTTATAACAAAGATGGAAGATTATAAGATAGATGTGTAGAAGTTTGACAGAACTAATGATTTCTAATGGAAGATTCTAAGATATATATTCATATATAAATGTCTAATTGAGAGAAAAGAAAAATAAAACAATTTTCTGACATAGGGATATTTCAGAAAGTAAAAAGATAGTGGAGATAAAATAATATTAAAAAATTGAAAAGGAGTGTGGATTTTAATTTTGGGAGTGTAGATTTCAGCTAAAAAAAAAAAGCATGTGAAACATAAACATTATCACAATTAAACATCATCAATCCAAAGTTTCAAATAAAAGATTTATAATCAAATTAAAACACAACTAATAGCAACTATCAACTTCATTCAATTTAGACAACATCCTCAAGGTCTCACCTTCATGATCAAACAAAACCCCCTCTAGTTGTGGTTCATCAAGTGAAAGTTTTGCAATCTCCAGGCCATCTCGCTCATGCATACACCGTCCATGCCTCGGGCCCCTTGCTAAGCATCTCTCAGCAAACGGCTTAGGCCCGTTAAGTGAAATGTTCCAGCAGACTTGGTCGCGTCCAGACCCACTAGTTGAACATCATTATGCTCTCGTTCATGTCATCATTAGGAGTCAAAACACTCAAATCTTCTTTGGGTATCCCAGTGAACTCTTCGGCACAAAACATAACAATCATTAATGGGCAACATGTTGCTACTCAGCAACTTCACCACATAGTGAGACTCATTAACCATCTCGTTTGGGTTTCAATCAACGACTCAAGGCATGTTGCACCTCTTGACCGTGATGAAACTTCTACCTCGGTGATTGAGTTCAACCCAGACCTATTGACGTGATTGCACTACGCCGGCAGAAGAGTCAAGTCTAGTTAGTCACAAGGCTCGGTCTGACCTTCAGTAATTTACCTGCATTCGGGATCCAGCATATGAACGCAGCCCTCATCCGAGTTCAAATTCACAGACTCTTTGGCACCCGTTGGTCCCGTCTGAGTTTCAGTCGATTGGGCCAACCTCCTCCATCAGGGAATAACTTACAAACCTCTCAGCCGAGTTGTGCACCCAGATCCTCTTCTCGAGTTTAAACTCATTCAAGTGACAACTATCGACAATCATTAGTCACTCGCATGGAACGTCATTATTCACACCAATTCCAATTCTTAACTCCTCTTATTGGCACAAGATAAGTTTTATCTTAAGCTCTTTCAATTTGAGCTAATGCCACACTTCACATGCTTTAGTGATTACTATAATTCATGCATGTCTACAGACTGTGATAATTTAAGTAGCATATCTGTTATGCCTACATGTTCCAATTTAATTGCAAATCAATTAAAATTGCTACATGTATACATATAACACTAAATAGATGTAACATGTGACACTTAAAATCCTCGCCCCCAGCGAGGTACCCACAAGGGATAAATCAAGGTCAAATCCTTGCATAAATCCCCTCCACTCGGGGCCATGCCACCGGGTAAAGGAGGTTCATGACCTCATTCTACCCCACCGGGTAAAGGAGGTTCAAGCCCTTATTCTACCTGAGGCCACGCCATCGGGTAAAGGAGACCCAAACCCTTATTCGACCCTACCGGGTCAAGAAAGCTCAAGCCCTCATTAATCATCTACTCAAGTGAGGTATCCCAAATGGATAATTAAATGATAGCTCCTTTACATCAAATCCTCGACTCGAGCGAGATACCCCCAGAGGGTAAGCCAAGGTCCAGTCCCTTACTTTTGAGTCATCTCACCTCCTGAACGTTCTCTGCACTTGGTGGACTTATACATACCACTTATCACAAGTGGAGATAGCACCCGACCGGGTCATTGAGCTTTGCTCTCATACTTTCCAGGCATCTTTAAACATCACGCTTATGCCTCAACGATGCATGTGAGTTTCGTGTTCTGGTTTATTAATGGAAGGGCTACTGTTTAGTACCTTGTGGTATGGATCAAACATCGATTCAGTCTATTGACTTTCAATTTCATCAAAAACATCCTAACAATATCATTTTCTCATCCAATAGGTCCCTCTGACTCAATTATGTCAATTTCAGACATTAAGTGCTGACATGGCATTTCCAACTCATCAACAGTGGGGCCCACACATAAGTGAAATTCCCAAACTGACCCTGGCCAACAGAATATGGAAAAATCCAAAATAAGTTCCAGACTTTGAGGTTGGAGAAACTCAAACCCACCTCAACACATATGCAAATGAAACCCCTAACCACCAGACCTGGTATTGGTATATTGCAAACAAAAATAACATATATCTATATAATAGCTTTTGAAAACACTTTGTCATCTTCCTTCTCCACCCACTCCTTCTCTCCTCTTCTTCTTCCTCTTCCACCATGAAAGACCTAGAAACCAACGAATCCATCTCCACCCACCTCCTCACTTCCTTCTCCTCAGAAGTCCCGCTCATCCAGAGATGGTTTTGATGGCTTTGAGGTTGCTCTTTCTAGTCACATGCTGCCTTCCTGTTTTGGACCCCTCCCCTTTTTCTCATGGTTTTGGGTGCTTGTATTGTTGAATGTATACTATGGTCTTGGTTGCGAATATGATAGTAGCTACCATTTTGTTTTCAAATGATAGTAGTAAGCTTAGCTCCCATTTTCAAGTCAGTTTGTTAGGCCTCAGAGGAAATTATCAGGTCAGGTCTTTCCAAGTTTCTTGAATTAACAATAACAAATACATTTGGATACTTAGTTTAAATCTTCTTCTTTTTTCTTTCTAATCTTATTTTTGCAATCATGGATACATGGTTTGATGACTAGAATCATATGGCCTAAATGTTTCTTTAATTTTAATTGGCCTAGCTGGTTGTCATGCCCTAAATTTCGATCAAAAATAATAATACAAAATCAATCAAACACAAGAACCCCAGGATTGATGGTTCGGACATCAACACAAAATTCCACTAAAAAAATTTACTTTAAACATGGCAACCAACGATGTCCCGAACCGGCAATGTCAATATAGACTCGTTCTTTAGAATCACATATTACATTACACAAAGTTTACAAATTAAGCTGCGATAACAAAATAATAAGTAAATGCTCCTCAAAACCCAGTACACAGCGGAAATCTTAACAATAGTAAAGCCACAAAATTAGCTTCCTACCCGAACAGCTGCTACAAGATCTCAGCTTCAGCCACGATTTCCCTGACCTATAGGATTAACTCTTAAACCATCGAATAGTGTACCGGATTGCCATACAATAAACCCGATAAGCTTAAGAAAGCTCATATGAGTAAACTCAAAAACCACAAAGCGTTCTAAGTTGGAACCTGCGGGGATTGGGGGACACATAAAATTTCCATGCTCTAAGCAAGTTGCTTAAAGCCCATAACCCTGAAATAATGTTTATAATGGAAACAAAAAAGAAGGAGATGGGGATGGTACATGATTGTAACTCTTTGGGTTTCTCAAGGTGTTTTGTGGTGGAAAGACAGCTAAAGCATAGTGGGGGTCTTGTGTTAGTCAGGAAGAATCAAGTACAATTAGACATTGTCGAGCATTCTTTTGGGCATATTGATGCAGTTTTAACTCAGAACAATGTGAGGATAAGGCTCATTGGCTTCTATGGTAATCCAACCACGCAGTTGCGACACTTCTTGTGGGAACTGCTTAAGTGGGTGGTTAGTAGTACAGATGGTCCTGTAGTGGTCTTTGGGGATTTTAATGAAATTCTTGAGGCGGAAAAAAAGTTTGGGGGAGGTAAGAGGTCGGCAACGCAGATTCAACTATTTAGGGACATGACTGCTTAGTATAACTTGACGGAGGTGAATTTTGAAGGTTCGATTTATACTTGGAGTAATGGATCTGAGTTGGAAAGACTTGATCTTGCTTTTACCAATGATGCGGCCTTTGGTTACTTTAACAGACTGCAGGTGTTTCATGTTGACTTTGGCCCATTTGATCATTTGCCTATTTTCGTTACAACTAATGGGGAGGAGATAGGGCATAGGCATGGAAAAAGAAGGAAAATGTTTGAGAGTTTTTGGGTGAAAGAAGAGGAGTGTAAACTGGTGGTGAAGGAGAGTTAGGAGCATGGTAACTCTGACGGTGGAGAGGTGGGTTCGAAGTTAATTAAGTGTATGGACAATTTGGATAGATGTAGCGAAGCAAATGTGGGAAATATTCCTCGCAGAATTAGGGAGCTAAAAGAGAAGTTGGCAGAGCTTCCTTTTGACAGTATTGTGAGTGGGGTCCAAGAAAGGAGGAAAGCGGTGAGGTAGGAACTTAATAAACTGGAGAGGCATGAGGAAGAATTATGGAGGCAACCGTCTCGGGTTACGTGGCTAAAGGAGGGAGACAACAATACTAAATTCTTTCATAATTATGCCAAAAATAGGGGTAGCAGGAATCGAGGGGCTAGGTTATTCAATGTAGAGGATGAGTGGGTGCAGGATAGCATGGTGATCAAGAGGATGTTCGTGGAGTTTTTCTCTGACTTGTTTTCTTCCGGAGGGTGTGCTCACTATGAGATGATTTTGGAGAAGGTTCAGAGTCGAGTGACGGAAAACATGAGTCAAAAAACTTCTGGAATCGTTTACTAAGGAGGATATTATGAGGGCACTGAAGCAAATAGCTGCCTCTAAGTCTCCTGGATTCGATAGGCTCCCAGTACTATTCTACAAAAAGGATTGGGATATCGTGGTGATGAAGTTTGTGATTTCTGTTTGGGGGTGCTTAACGATGGCAAACAACTGGGGGATGCTAATCATACATTGATCACGCTTATCCCAAAGATTCCTGAGCCACAGAAAATGTCAGATTTTAGGCCTATTTGTTTATGTACAGTGTTGTACAAATTGGTTTCGAAAGCCATTGTGAATAGAATGAACGGTATCCTTGATCAGATTATCTCCCCTACTCAAAGTGCTTTTGTACTGGGTAGGCATATACATGACAACGTTATTGCGGCCTTTGAGATAATTCATTCCATTTGAAAAAATACAGGAAGTGGTGTGGCAAATTTAGTTTTAAAGTTGGATATTAGTAAGGCCTATGATAGGATCAAATGGCTTTTTCTTGAAAAGATAATGGTAAGGCTTGCTTTTGCAAAGAGGTGGGTGCAATTGATTCTACGGTGCATTTGTTTCACCTCAGTCTTGGTACTTTGGGAAGGGCAAGCTACTGGCTTTTCCAAACCAACAAGAGGGTTGAGGCAAGGAGACCGTCTATCTCCATACCTCTTTCTATTGTGCTCTGAGGGGTTATCGAGCTTATTCTCCCATGCTGATATGATGGGATTAATGCACCATCTATCTCATACTTACTCTTTACAGATGATAGCCTTGTATTTGCTAGACTTGAGATGCAGGAATTGTCAACCTGAAACAAATCCTTATTCTTTATGAATCGGCGGCAGGTCAAAAGCTCAATTTTGATAAGTCGGCAATCTCTTTTGGGCCTGGGGTGAGAGAGAATGTGAAGGAAGCACTGCAATAGGTTCTGGGGGTTCAAGTTGTACCTTTCCATGAAAGACATCTTGGTCTACCAACTGTGACTGGGAGAAATAAGAAGCAAATGTACAAGAAGTTGCAAGAGATTCTTGTCTAAGGCAAGTAAAATGATTCTTGTTAAACCGTAGCATAGGCTATTCCAACCTACACTATGAGTATCTTTGGGTTACCAAAGGGGGTGATAAAAGTGTTTAAATCGAAGATTACTAAGTTTTGGTGGGGTAAGGGAAGGGGGCAAAAGGGTATGCATTAGGGCAAATGGGATTTGCTTTGCAGAAGTAAATAGGAAGGAAGGTTAGGGTTTAGAGACATGGAGTTGTTTAATCAGGCTTTGTTGGGAAAAACATACTGGCGCATCATGCAAACTCCACACTCTGTTGTGGGTAGATTGCTTCTTGCCAAATATTGTCCAGAAGCTGAATGGCTAAATGCAAGTGTGGGTAGAGGTGTGTCGCTGCTGTGGAGGAGTTTGGTATGGGGGAAGGAGGTGTTGGAACTTGGGATGCCGTGGCGGGTGGGGAATGGTGAATTGATCAATTTGAAAACTGACAGATGGCTTCCTCAACCTTCAACTTTCAAGGTAATTGCTCCTATTATGTTACCTGGGAATATCAAAGTTGCGGAACTCATTAATGCTAATCATGAGTCGAGGGTGGATCTTATTTATAATCAGTTTATGGACTTTGAAGCAAAGACTATTCTTTCCATCCCTTTACCGAAGAATGGAGGCTTGGATAAGTTGGTTTGGCATTATAATCAAAATGGGAGGTATTCGGTGAAATCTGGCTATTGGGTGACTAGTCAGAAAAGGGTGCGATGGGTTGGGCTGCCTGGGTCTGGGAGTGGTGCTGGTGGTACGGCCAAGGGATGGAAGCGTTTGTGGGGATTACATCTACCTAATAAGATCAAAGTGTTTTTATGGAGAGCATGTAATAACTTTCTCCCTTGTGCGGCGAACTTGAAGAAGAGGAAGGTGTGTAGTAGTGGGGGATGTGAGGGCTGTGGTTCTAATGAGGAAAGTGTGATCCATGCATTATGGGAATGCTCTTTTGCTCGTACGATATGGAAGCACACTTTTCTGGCGGATGTGTGTAAAGTGTGGAGAGAGAGAGAGAGGTTTTTTTTAGCTATTTCTGCATGTGGCCATGGTGGCTAGAGAGAATGATCTTAAATGGTTCTGTGTTGTGGCTTGGCATTTATGGCATGAACGTAATAAGAGAATCTATGGGGAGCAGAGATTGGGTGCTAAGAAGCTTCTTGACAAGATAGTTGCATGGTGGGAATTCTTTAGTCAAGGTGGTAAACTGGAGGGTGATAATGTGGTGGAAAGTGGATTGGTGGTAGGGAGGGGATTGACGCAGGCACATGGGTTGGCTACTGTGGGTAAACGTAAATGGGAGAAGCCAAAGGCAGGTGTAATTAAACTCAATGTGGATGGGGACTGGCCATAAATAGTGAAGTTTTTGGGATGGGTGCTGTGTGTAGAGATAATCATGGTAATTGTGTTGGTGTATTGGCGGTTCCAGGAGTGGGCTTTCAAAGTCCTCAAACTTGCGAGTTACTAGCATTGATAAATGGTTTACACTTTTGCCTTCAAGCGGGGTTCACACAGTTGGAGGTTGAAGGGGATGCCCAAAACGTTTTCTTAGCTTTAAACTCTATTCAAGAAGATTTCAGTCCGGATGGAGCTTTAGTGGATGAGGCAATGGTACTTTTAAGTTATTTTCAGTCTTGTAGTTGGGATTATTTCCCTTGAAGTTGCAATAGCGGCTCATAGTGCTCCTCGAGCTACGCTATCTCTGCCTTTCCCTACTTATTGGTGCAGAATGGTACCGAATTGGCTTCTTCCGATCTTAGTTGATGAGTCTATGTAATCGATTTTGAAATGGAGTGTGGTACTCTTCCCAATCGGATTGTGGTGGGTTTAATGAGGCCACTATATACTCCTTGATATAGTCCTTTGATGAATGTAATCTCTCTTTTGATAACAATATATATATATATACACACACACACATATATATGGAACCGTTTGAGAGCGGACATCTGTAACCCAGAAAAAGTACGGATGTCGCTCCTTCGGCCTCGATCGGGCAGTGACGCCAACATTTCTATTGTCGGACGGAACCAAACCATGATGTGAAGCAGTTCAGAAGTGGCTGGACTCGTCGAGGAAGGGTTCCAAGTCGAGCTCGATGAGCTTCCATGGTTTTCGGTGAGCTCGCCGCGCATCGCTAAGAATCCGATCAATTGAGCCTTCACCTTGATGGTGACGCCGCCCAGGATGTCCAGAGGGGTCGTCCGGCAACTGCAGCGCAGCCGTCGCCTCCTTCTCGACTCCGAAGGAGGGACATCCGCACTTTTTCTGGGTTGCGAACGTCCGCTCCTGATCGTTCCTATACATATATATACATATTTATATATCAAATATGATCAACAAAAAACAATAAGTCTTGTATTACCTATATAACCATTGAGTCACATTTTGAAAATAATAATAATAATAATAATAATGTATTTCTTTTTATTAAACAAATTAAGGCCTATTTCAGCCCCTATTTGCCCCTATTCGGAAGGCCGGCCTAACCCGGCCCTTTCGGGAGGGTAAAGGTTAGCATATTTAAGCCCCGGCCCGACCCTACCTGATCCTATATTTTGTTGACTTTGACTAGGCCCGGCTCAGCCCGACCAAAGCCCTAAAATTTAGGATAGGGCTAGCCCTAGCCCCGCCCATGATGACCCTTACCTGGGAGGCTGTGAGGTTCTCTTTATCGTGTGAAGACTTTTCCTTCCCTATGTTTCACGTTTATGCTGAAGTGCTTAATCAACGGGGCTGGTTAGTTTTAAGGAAATTTATTTTAAACGTTGCATCGATGATTTTAAAGGAAAAAATGTGGAAATTATTAAATTATTATTTTATTTCTATTATCACTAATAATTATTTTTGTCCAGTCAGGCTAAAATTTTTACATACTTTCCCCTGAACTATTTGGTTTCAAATGCCTAGTTGGCAAATTTGCTGTTTGGCAAGAGTATGAGTTGAGGCACAGTAGCTACCGCTGCCATCATTTGCCTGTAGGTTCCAGTTAACCTCCTATGTTATATACATATGTATAGTTTCCTTAGATTTCTTTGAATCCCTTGGGGTGTTTGATAGGACCTGCCCCCAATTTCACCCTGAAATCTGAGATAGCCCTGCGGGGCCCACTTTAGGAATAATTCTACAGAAAACTCGGCAGTGTCACCCCTAAAAATAGACTACCCAAAACCTATAGATTACACATCTACACTTCTAACAAATCAACCTTATTCTGGTAGAGCCATAGTGCTCCCCAAATCACAACCACTCCAAATACACAATACAAATCTCAACTTAAGAATATTAATCTCATAGGTTATCAGAGCAATCTAATACACAAGGTATACAAGAATATAAATAAAAAAGGCAGATGATATATAATCCTACAATGCTGAAGTAGTGTCAACTATTCCTTAACTCCATATATGTCCAACCTCAACTAATTTTAGCCTACAAACTGGGCATTTGAAACCGAAGGGCCGAGAGGAAAGTATTGAAAAATACGTTAGCGTGAGTGGACAAAATTAAATAAATGAGATAGTTGAAAAAATATAAGCTTTGAAAACCGACTGGCCCCGCTAGTCACAAACAACCAAGTAAGAAGACTAAAACTCCGATACTCATAAAAAATAAGACCAGCTCCGCTAGTTAAACATAAAAGTATGGGGAAGAGAATATCATCATACGATATAGGGAGCCTCCCATGCTCAGGTCAGATCCAAAGTTCGGTAAATAATAGTTAAATATAATTCCATCTAAAATCTCATTTTTGAAAAACTTTTAATTCAGGAAATCACCTCGAAAGTAATTCATCAAAAAGCATTGTAACTCATAAATCTAAATTCGGGCATAGAAAACTCATATCTGAAATGCATGATGGAAACCCAATCAATATAGGAATTACAATCCAAAACCAAATAATGTACTCGATAAATAAAACGGTAATTAAATAAATCCTTCCTTCAGAAAATAAACGCATGCATCATTATATCAAAAGTCCACTCATAGTACAGTTTAGGTTGTCATGCGAAAGGATTTCTTTGTTGAGCAGTAGCTCGGTACGTGGTCCTATACATAATTAAAACTCATAAACGACGATTTGAAAATAAATAGTAGCCTAAAACAAAATCCGAAAATCCCTCGCATAATTAATTCGTCGAACATCCAAAATCACATCAGAATCGACCCAAACTTCCAGGGTTTCGCCAACTTAATTATTCTAACATCCTAATGAAAAAGAAGACAATCAAACAATCGGATCTCCTCGAATCACAACCCGAAAATCCAAAACGTCAAAAATTCCTATCGATACCCGAACTTCTTGGAAATCTACCAAAATCATATCTACAAGTTCTTAACAACAAGCTCAACCCAACAGACCAAAGCAGGCCTCCGAAAATGGCCGGACGCGCCCCCACTCGCCGCCGAGCCAACTCTCGAATTGGGTCACCATCCTCCTCTCAACACCCTAAACAACTTCTTCAACTACCACAAAGTCAGATTTCAAAAGAGAAGGCTGGAATTTACCTCAAAAGCAAGAGTCCAAAAATTCCCCAAAATCTTCTGAAGCTCAATTCCCCCTCCTCGCTTTGGTTCAAGCCACTTGGAGGGTTTGTAAAGCATGGCAAGATGAACAAACCACAATTAGTCTGTCTAATTTTGCCGGAAGGTAAAAAATATTCCGAAAAAAGGGTCGTACATTCTTTTGCTCGATTTGTTGTGTACAGTGAATGAAATGTTGCAAGACATATATGGTTGGAAAGCTTGTTCAAAGATGAAGAGAATAGTACCAATTTCATGGCCATAGGTGGCCGGACGAAGTGGTGGCGAAGCAGCAAAGGTTCGACGCCAGAGAAGGAAGAAATCTTGGGGTACTTTCCCGAAATGGAAAGTCAGCTTGCCTTTTATAGAACACGATTTAAATATAATTAAAAAATTGCCACTCACTGGAAACCCTTATAACTTCTTCGTTATAACTCCGATTTTAATGTGCCACGTGTCCACGAAGTCAGTTTAACATCTTCTATAACTTTCATCAAGGAAGTTTCTCAAAAAACTGAGTCGAACAAAAAAGTCAACTTTTAGGTCCACTAAATCATCCAAATGAAGGTAAAAGTAAATATTATAATCGTTTACCATCCAAATGACCAGTAAAAGGGGAAACTAAGTTACGGGACGTAACAATGTTATTTTAAAAAGGGTTAAATACTGGTTAATACCTTGTAGTTGAGGTCCAAAATCAATTCAGTCCCTAGACTTCTAATTTCATCAAAAACACCCCTGTATTTTCAATTTTGATTTGATAGGTTCAATTCGTTAATAAATGAGTTCAAGTTATAGTTGGATTATTTGTTGAAAACAATTTATTTTTAATAGTAGAACTCACTCCTAAATTGACTATGCGGGCCATCTCGACACCACATCATAAAACATAGGTCATATATGAGCCATGTTAACAAGTTAAATAAATCAATTTTTGGAAAACTAACAAATTGGACCTCTTAGATCAAAATTAAAAATGCAACGGTGTTTTTAATGAAATTAGAAGTTCAATGAGTGAATTGATTTTGGACCCAGAGTACAGGGTAGTAATCTGCATTTAGCTCTATATATATATATATATATATATATATATATATATATATATATATATAAACAGATCCTTTCCAGAGCGAGGCCTCACTTTGAAATTTCAAAGCGAGGTTAGGGTTTATGGTCACTTTTCGGTCGCATATCGGCTTCTCGACCTTTCAGTTTTTAGGTACTAATGTATAGATCATCTCTGTAAAATTTCAGACATGGTCGTTAAGGCATTGATAACTATCTTAAAGCTGGTACGGTTCAGGTTGGATAGTTTCAGTTCGTCCATTGGTTTAAGCGAGCTTGATACCTTAAAGACTATCAATTTGGCTGAAATTTTACAAAGATCATCTATACATTAGTACCTAAAAACTGAACGGTCGAGATGCCGATGTGCGACCGAAAAGTGACCATAAACCCTAACCTCGCTCTGGATAGGATCTATATATATATATATATATATAGGACTAAATTTTGCTTACTACCATATACTTTCAAGGAATTATCAGTTCAGTCCCTGCATTTTTAATTTACTCAGAAAACTCCTTGCACTTTCTAATTTCATCAAATCGATCCAATTCGTCACCACTCCGTTAATTTTTTGGCAAAGTTTCCAAACTACCCATCTGCATTCACAACACTAATGCATCGGCGGGTTGCCTAGCAATGAGTAGTTTAGGAATTTTCCCTGTGAGAAGGTCCCACGTCAACATTTTAATAGCGAAAATTGATGGAATAGTGACAGATTGGATTGATTTGATAAAATTGGAGAGTGCAATGACTTTTATGATTAAATTAAAAGTGTAGGGACTAAACTGATGAACCCTTGAATGTACAAGGTAGTAAGTAGAATTTAATCTATATATATATATATATATGAAACCAAAACTCAATTCCAAAAATATTCTCACACATGGTTCTTATCAATTAATCAAGCTGGGGACGATCAGGATGATCATGGAGGTAAGCAGCTAAGGATACATGTTGTGACTACCCCTGAGGCTTCACTCTTACAACAAATTGCTGCGAATACTCGTGCTGATGGGACGATGCATGCCCCTAGTCCCCATGCTCATGGCTAACAGTCGAACGAGATGAGTCGTTCTGTGGCAACGTCAGGGCATAATGGTTGTGAGGCTGCTTTGAAGAAGTGAGCAAGACTGGTGTTGGTTATCTTCCTCTGTTTGTACTTATTATTTTTTTGTTGTGTAATGATATAGATGATATAAGACTTTGTAATTTGTATTGAACAATTTTGGTTTAGGAGTCCCAACCTAATTTCAATTTATGCCAAGTTGTTTCGTAGAAATATACTCTGTGATTTTGGCTAAGTCTTAGATTGTCATTAGCCATATTCGTTAGAAATTAGAATGCTTGTTGATAGACCACTAAAATTCTTGCGTTATCCTTTTGTTTCTCAATGAAACATTAGGGGAATTAAGATTGTTCTGACTGTACATTACAATGGGTGTAGTCCGTTAGACTTTACTAGCGTTGCCAATCAATGTTTTGTGCAAGTAAGAACAATGGTTTGAATAATTCCTTGTTTCATTGATAGCTGACTGGTCAGCGTTACAAAAGGATGTGAATATCCGTAGGGTGGCTTCTCTTAGTTAAATATTGCAAAAATTAGCTAAGTTAAGAGGCTCATGGGTTAGCAGTTGAATCACTTGTAGTAATATATAATGTGTTCGGTATTCCAAGAATATGTAGACATGACGCCATCCTTATTCTTTAAGTAGAAAGTGCTAGACTTGACGACTTCTACTATTTGATAAAGGCCTTCCCACATGGGGCGAAGGGCAGTTGGCAGAGGTATAACTTCCTTCATAACCCAGTCCCCTAGTTGGAAGTTTTGGGCCTTGACCCTGGCGTTGTAGAAACGTGACAGTCGTTGCTTGTTTTACAAATTTTGTAAGTGCGCTTTGTGGCTCTTTTCCTCGAGCAGGTCTTTGTCGAGACAGATGCCATTATTGTTGGTCTTGGCATCATAGCCTTTAACCCTAGCTCTATGTTGAGTGATCTCGTTTGGGAGGACTACCTCTGTGCCAAACTTTATGCTGAATGTTGTCTCGCCGTTAGCAGATGTTGGCATTGTCCTGATGGCTTACAAAACTTTTGGGAGCTTCTCTTCCCATAAATCCATGGCATTGTCGAGCTTTTTCTTGAGTAGTTTCTTGATGATTTTGTTTACGACTTCTACCTAGCAGTTGCTTTGGGGGTGCGCTACAGATGCGTAATGCATCTTGATGCCTAGCTTAGCGGTGAAGTCGAGGATTTCTTTGTTGTTGAACTGGGCTCCGTTTTCCGTGATGATGGTATGTGAGACCATGTAGCGGTAACAAATGTTTTTCCAGAGGAAATTTGTTACCTTAGCGGTAGTGATTGCCGTTAAGGGTTCAGCCTTAATACATTTGTTGTTATAGACAATGGCAATGATGATGTATTTGAATTGGCCTTTGGCTGTAGGTAACTTGTCAACAAGGTCAAGACCCCAAGTGGAAGTGGAACCATGGACCAATGATGACTGACAGTGGTTTTGTCGGTGCGTGTGGGAGGTCTGCATATAAAAAATTCTACAATATGTTAACGTATGACATGCATATAATTACCTTAAAAGTGATAAAATGAGTCCTCAAAATAATAATATTAGTCCTCAAAGTGGTTACATGAGTCCTTAAAGTGATAAATTTTCTTAGTTACCACATAAGTCCTCAAAATAGTAATATTAGTCCTTAAAGTAGTAACATGAGTCCTTAAAATGGTAGATTTTCTTAGTTTACCATATTAGTCCTCAAAATAGTAATATAGTCCTCAAAGTGGTAACATGAGTCCCTAAAGTGGTAACATGAGTCCCTAAAGTAGTAAAAATAGTTGATGTATGAGAAATGTTAACATATCATAGCTTTAACCTCTGCATATTGCTGACATTTGTGGCATGATTTGGAGATTTCCCTAGTGTCATGGCCTAGTGTGGGCTAGAAGTAGCCCTGTCGCATAGTGCAGTTTGCCAGTGACTTCGCACTTGAATGGTTGTCGTACTCCCCTGTTTGGATTTTTGCTAGCACCTCTCTGCCTTCTTCTAGTGTCAATCATCTCAGGTTTGGGTGAGTGAATCCCTGGCAGTACAACTTGTCTTTTTGGATGTTGTAGTTGGCTGCCTGCCGCTTGAGTTGTCTAGCCTCGATTTTGTCAGTTGGTAGCATTTCATTACGTTTGTACTCCAATATCTCGTCCATCCAATTAGGATTGACCGCTATTGCAAAAGTTTCGGCGAGAGTTTTGGTGATGCTTGGTTTGTCAAGGCATTCAACCTTGTGTTTGTTGGGCTTTGATGGGGTTGAGCGGTGGCCAACCTCACCAAGGAGTTAGCCTTGGCATTCACTTCTCTAGGGATTTATGTGATGAAATGGAACTTGAATTTGTTGAGGAGAGTTTTTCATACCCTAGATATGCCGTTAGCCGTTTGTCCTTAAATTTGAAGGTGTTATTGACCTGGTTGATGACAAGTTGGGAGTCGCTAAATATGTTGATGCTATCAGCACCTGAGTCGATGGCGAGGAGTAGCCCAGCAATGAGTGCTTCATACTCGGCCATGTTGTGGAAGCTTTGAAATTGAATTTCAGGGCATACTTGAGGTTGAGTCCAGCGTCATAGGCCTTGGCACATGCTGAGCCGTCCATATGGAGGTTCCATTATGACAGTTGTTGAGAAATTACCAGAACGCTGCTAGCTGATTCAATGGGGGTGACTTCGATTGATGTGGCGAAAGTAGGTTCCTCGTAGCACTCAGTGAGTTCAGCAATGAAATCCCCTACCATTTGGCACTTCATCACGGTTATTAGTTTGTACTCAATGTCAAACTCGCTGAGTTCAATTGCCCATTTGCTCAGGTAATCGGAGTGCTCAGTACTTTGCATAACTTGTCTTAATAATTTGTTGGTTAGGAAATGAATGGTGTGAGCCTGGAAGTACTGGCAGAGGCGTCTAGTGGTGACAATAAGTGCTAGTACCAATTACCTAGGCATTCGGCAAACATAGCGTTCATCAGGTGCTGATATGTGGCGCTTGCATTCTTGAGGCCAAACGACATGATGTTGTAGCAGTATAGGCTTTTGTCGGTGGTGAAGGTGGTGCACGTACTCTTGGTCACTGGGGTTTATCTTGATTTGATTGTAGCCAGAATAGGCATCCATCATGTTGAGTAGTTCATGTCCTGTTGTGGTGTCTATCAGTTGATCAATATGTGGTAGCGAGAAACTATCCTTGGGGCATGCCTTTTTCAGGTTATTAAAGTCTGCGCACATCAACCATTTGCTGTTAGGCTTTTTTACCATTACCACGTTGGAGATCCATTGTGCATAGTTGACTTGGAGGATGAAGCCCATGCCTTTTAACTTGGTGACTTCTTCTCTGATTGCAAGATATGTTTCCTCATCAAAGGCTCTTCTCTGATTGCATATCTGTGTAAGATCAGGTGAAGACAGCCGCGATCTCTCACAAGAATTGGGTGAGCTCTGCCGTTATCTTAGAGAGAGTACAAATGCAATACTTTTTGTACTCTGCCTAAGTCGTTTATGATGTAGTCGTAACTGACGTTGGGGCAGTTGTAGTTAGGATGGTAAAGGAAGTGTCTCTTAACAAACCCTTGCTTGAAAGCTGCCAGCGCGATTATTTTGTCAAAACCCCAGCACCGGGATGTAGATGTCACCTTGTGACGAATGTGTTTAGTGATTCATCAGTGCCCTGCTTGACGGTGAACAATTGTCTCATATTGTGATATCCTTCTGCCATGACGATGAATTGCAACAAGAAAGCGTTGGATAAACCTGAGAAAGAATCAATGGATCCTGGCAAACATTCGAAGAACCAACTCATGGCCCGCTATGCCTCTCGCTGAACAAATGACATAGAGTTGCACCATCAAACCCTTTGTTATTGGTTATCTTCTTGAATGAGTCCATGTCGACAAATGGGTCCATCAGGCAGCTGGATTGGGCAATTTGTAGCCTTTTTGCATGTGTTGGCCTAATGGCTTACAAAATTCTACTGGTGAACGGGCATGGGCGTGACTCAGAGTGGATTTAGAGTTGGCGCTAGGGCACCTGTTTTCGTCCTGAGTAATCTTTCTTCTAATTCTCATACGTTTTCCTTGGGTGAGGCTGACCTGGGATTTTGGGTTGTCGTTGGAGGGGGGGGTTGGTGGATTTCCCATTGTTCTTGCTCGACCTATGCTAGAGTTGGCGCGCAGATGTGAATCAGCTTCCTATTCCTACATTAGTTATGGCGGACTTAGCCCTAACCCTACCAACTCAGGTGGTTTTAACCCGAGGGCCATATGTATTATTGGCGTTGACCTTACCCTTATCTTGGCGTTTTAGCTGACATTTGTGCTTTGCGACTATGCCAGGTTAACGTTAGCCCCTAGGCCTTCTCCTTTCTCACTTGCTCTTGTTCCCTGTTTGCCTTGTGTAGGTCCGCTAGTGCCAACTCTAGCTTGGCGGCAAGGTCTTGTCCTGGCAGTTGGCAACTGGTGCCCGGTTGATTCTCCGAAGTGTCCTGGGGTTGATCGCCGACGTTGGCTTAAGTGTTGAATAATACACGGTTCAAGACAACCATGGGGTTGGTGGGCTGGGGGTTGGGGGATTTATCCACTTGATCGTCAGCACCTTCTCCACAAGTGTTGGTCATGGTAGATTATGAGGGAATGGCCTTTTGCTCAAAAGTTCCCATAGGCAGCGCTAATGTTAATGCTCAAGCTCTAGCAGTAACCAAACATTTTTAATGCTAATCCGGGTTCAAACCACTACTGAAGGATGTGAAGTGCTAGCATCACCTGTCAAGTGAAATACAAAGGGAGTCAAAAGGGAGGCCGCAGCTGGTGGTCTTCGCTACTCTGATGCCTAAGTCAGGGGTTAAACTGTGTTCGGCCGGAGATAGAAGAAATATTCCTTCTAATGAGAACTAGACACACATCCCATATCCCATGTCCTTTTGTTCTTGGGGACTTTATCTCCCCCAAGCTATATAGTGGTAGAGTATACTACACGAGCCAACCAAATCCTAGGGCGGCTAGTAGCTTCGCTCGAAAGCAAGGCTGCTACGCACCTTCTATGCTTGTCTTGTCTTAATCAAGCCAAGACTTTATGCTTTTGTGCTATAATTTTGCATTTTACCAGATGACTTTTTGTTTCAATTAACTATTAACTCAGATTCCGATAAACGGATTCCCTTCTGTGCAAAATAATCTAAATTAGAAAACGTATGGCTTACTTGTTCAGTGTATTTACGTTGACAGAGTAACTGGACGTTAGACAAATATTTAATGCGTAATCAATGAAGAGAGATGAATGGACTTATAGGTGAGGATGAGATTGATCTCTTCCTAATTTCCTATGTGAGATTGTTGGGCATCAGTTTAGCAACTTCTTAAGTCTTAGCGAGGTGATCTTGATGCAGTGCGTGGCTGTGCTTTAAAGGTGATCTCCGCCTTAGCCTGAGCTTCATCAATAGCCCGTGACCTATGTAACGGTTTTCCCAGAGGTTGTACCTTGGACAGCACTAATGCCTCTGGCTGCAATATGGGACTGACCCAATATGCTAATTATGCTTATCCAAATGCTCATGTAAGTACAGTGGGGTGCAATGATGCATTAACCCTTAATGTGACATCATAGAACACTCTTAGAAACTCCACAAAGACCTCAGCCTTCTTGCAATCAGCTTTTTCTGGAGCTCTAACCTTATTTCTTTTATTCTGCTTGGCATAAGATTTCCATTTTCATCATATTCTTCATCTGGTTCCTTGAAGTAGTTTGCAAAATTGATATCTTCATATTCAGCCATCATTGTAAATGCTTTTTTGAACTTCAAAGCTGCTTCCATCATTAGATAGGTGTTGTTCCACCTAGTTGGGACGTCTAAACACACATGCCTCTCCATAGTCTTCTTTAAAATGTCCAATATGTTTAGAGAAGATCTCACAAAATTCACAGCATTCCTAATTGCCAACACAGACTTTTGCAACCTCGTTAAACCATGCCCCTTTATTAAGTTAGTGATGTAAGCAGTGCATCTCACATACAGTTATCTGCCAATCAAAATCTACTGGAAAGATGCAGACTAGTTCATTTTAGAAACAAGCCACTCTAAAGCAGACTTGTTTGCAGAGGCATTATCAATTGTAATGCACATCACTTTCTCTCAATTCCCCACTACACTAAACACATCTCAATAATCTTCCCTATTGTTGGCCCTGGACGATTTTGAATCACACATAAATTAATGATCCGTATTGTAAGAACCATGTAATTGATATTTTGAACACTGGTCTAAGTATCAGTGGTTAGACTCAACTATACTTCCTCAAAGTCTTCTTCAAATCCTTCTTTGAAGTGTCATACATACTTAGAAAAGATCTACACAATTTTCTACTAAAGGGAACAGACTTTAACACAAAATCTGTTTTAAAGTCTTTCTTCTCCACAAAACTAAAAGGCAGCTCATCAATGACAATCATCTCTACACAAGCTTCTAAATAATCATCTTGGTTACTGTGGTCAATTTATTGCCCTTAAATTTATCACCAATAAGATTTTTCTGCTACTTATCCATATTAGGTGGATAATATCTACAGTTCTGGTTGATGTGCCTAATCATAACAGAAGTACCATAATTAGAACTATCAACAGCAAAATCACCAATCTTTCCCCTAAGACAGTAGATGCAATGAGCCCTTTTATGAACAATCTCAATTTCTTTTCCCTCAGCATCTTTCACAAATTCAATCTTATCATACTCTTTCAAATTCTCCCAAACAAAGCTACGTTTTATACTAGATTTTCAGAAGGAGCCTCACCTACAGATGTGGCAGCTTCAGCTTCACTTGCAAGTTGACTTGCAGCATGTTTGAGAGTCGGATATGCAGCTTTAGGTTTATTTGCAGCTTCAATCAATGCAGGAAAAGATGGTGATGTGGCTTTTGAAGGATCCTAAAGACTAGAAGCAGATGGTAAAGGTCGAGCCACCATTTTCTTCACTCTAGCCATCAACATCTTCAAGCTACAAGATGATGATAAAATGAAATTGATGGGGAGAACTTTTCGAAACTGTGAATCAGTGATGGTGATGTGTTTAGGGTTTAGGGAATTGACGAGATTGGTGACTCTAAGAGGCTGAGATGGTGATTTGGTGAGAGTTTGAGAGAATTAAGGCTTTAGGGTTCTAACTTCTAAGCTTTGAATCGAATGACTGAATGACAGAATGAGAATTAGGGATTAGCTAACCATTGTTATCAGGTTATCCAGTATGCTCGAATCTATACTAAGAGTATACACTCGCAAATTAACCAATCAGATCCCATATAAATAGAAAAAATAATTAATTTAAATAAAATGAGCCGGGCCTTTCTGGGTCGCAAATTAATAGGACCAAAGCCAGTCTTGTTTTAACAGAACGGGTCGGGACGAGCCCAAACAATGGATTTTGAAATTTATATCCCATTCCTTCCAGCCATTTTTTGGTTATCTGATTTCAGATTCCCAGGCCTGATCACCACATAGGTTATTATACCGGTTACCGCACAGGTACTACCAAACAGGCCACCTCACAGGTTATCATCACTTTGGTACACACAAACCAAAATCAACATTCTTTTAAAAAGCTATTCATTAGTCACAACAACCGCGTAGTTTTCCACATGAATACATTGGCAGACATACTAGAGCTCTAAGTGATCGTAGCCATTCACCCAAAAAAAAACGATTCAGGTTCACACTAGACCGAAAACATTTAATATGGTGTCACTAGACCCATGGTCATATAAGATCAAAACATTTAAAAAGGTCACACAAGACCCATAGTCACACAGGACCAAAACATTAAAGATGTCCCACGAGATCTATGGTCACACAAGACCAAAACATTTCAACAGGTCACACTAGACCCATGGTCACATAAGACCAAAACATTTATAGAGGTCACACAAGACCCAAAAATGTTATACACAACTCAAAGCACTTTTTCAACACAATAAAAGTCATCATCCTCGCAATATATTGTTTTCCTCAAAAGTCAAGCCTCAAAACATTAATATGATCCAAATCACAAAATTGTTTCCACAACCAAACATATAGCCAATATATATATATATATATGTTTCCACTCAGGGATGTAACTAATACAAACTATAGTTCATAGTTTAAATATTAAATCTAAAGGCCACAAGGTAACTCAGTTCACATAAGAACCTCTATATCCCCGGTCGTGAGATTTACTCACCTGTATATCACACGCTACATGGGATAAAGCACATAATCATCAACTACGCTAAAAACGACTTCGTCAAGCACCTAATCACATCAAGGCCAGAACTCGTCACGACACGAAGTACGAAAGCGTTTAAAGTTCAAAACACGTGAACTAAAAATTGAAGACTACGTCTATCAAGATGAAACTCCACCCGAGACCATCCAAGGTGTCTAGAACACTTATAGGATCAATTTTTCAAAACAATAACACGATCCAACGGTTGGATCCTTACAGATTGAAAACCGAACAAACCGAAACAATGAATAACCTAACTCATCCAAAAGATCGAGCAAAGGTAACATAAAAAATATATCTACATGTTCGTCTCGACGAACACAAGATAACAAAGCAAGAAACTACTCCAAAGGTGGCCGGATGCTCAGCCACAATTGGCTGAGCGTGAGCCCCAAGCGCCGCCCAACCAACTTCACAATCTGCAAAATCAGCTCCGACCAAATTGTAGATCACATCAAAGAGAGCAACTTTCATACCAAGCACCAAGGCCGATTCAGCCTAGATCGAGCTAGATCAAGCTCAAAAGTTTCAACCAGTAAATTTCAAACCCCGATTTCGAGCTAGATCAAGGCTTGCATGGATGGAAAGAGCATGAGGAGAGCTACAAAACCCAACCGATTTCACGCTTTATCGTCACCAAAATCGGTCGAAGCAATGCCGATGAGCCGCCACCTTGCGGCCTTCGATCCACCTTCCATGGTGCAAATCAATCCAAACAACCACCATGGGGAGGAAGAGGAAAGAGAAAGGAAGAGAATAGTTCCAGTGGCGTGGCCATTGGGTGCCGGATGGCAAAATTTGGGCAGGGTCGGGTTGGTTGGCTGCAAGAGAAACCTTCTGGAGCTTTCCAGAATTTTCGTTTCCAAAAATGGAAAACCCTTCCTTTTCTTTTGAAAATGCATTTATTTATAGGAAATTTCTAAAAATGGAAATAACTCCCGCAGATCATAATTTCTTGATACCATCTCCAATTTTCGCATGTCCCATGTTTATAAACTCGTATCGACGCGATTTACGACTTTCTGAAGGAAGTTTTTGGAGAAACTCAATGAATAAAAAGTCAACTAATTATAATGTTTCGAGTAATTATTCGTCCGAAACACTTCTTCTCCGCTCACAAAACAACCAACTTAATAATTTTTTAAAATCACAAGAAACTTAATAAGGAAATCCTGGGCACTACAAAGCAAGACACCTATACCTACAGTATGTTGAAAAACAACCTCTGAAAATGCTCTGGTTAAGGGATCTATAAGCTGAGAATATGTATCAATTTTAACAATATCAAACTCTCTATGCTTAGATCTTTCTGTGATAGTGATGTACTTAAACTGCTGCTGAATTATCACAGTAAACTTTCAAGGGTATAGAAATCACACTATCCAATATCTTGGTCTGCATGAAAAAATTGCCCAACCACAAAATCTCACATAGACCCTCATATATGGCAATAAACTTTGCCTGCATAGTGGATGTTGCTGTGAATGTTTGCTTCATGGTTTTCCATGCAATTTCAACTCCTACAAGCATGAAGACATATCCAGAGGTGAACTTACCCTTGACTGGATAATGTGATGCAAAATTTAATCAGTATAGCCCTTGACTTCTATACACAAGCATATATGGCTTTTAGTCTTCTGCACGTAAATCAAAACTTTATTTCCAGCTACCCAGTGTTCATGACCAAGGTTATATTGAAATCTAGACAACATGCCAATTGCATATGCTAGATGTGTTCTTGTACATACTTAAGCATACATGAGACTGCCAACTAATCTTGCATATGGCCTTGATTCCATGTTAGCTTTCTCAAGATCATTCATGGGACACTGAGACTTAGTTAACTTATCTCCTTTACAGATAGGAACATTTGTAGTAGCACAAGTCACCACTCCAAATCTTCTATTCACCTTTTGGTGATGTAGCATTGTTGTGACAATCCCAATAAACCTTGAACTCTATCTCTCTTACTTTCAATTCCCCTCCTCTAAGTCTTTCCTATCAAAATTTCTTGACAGAAAACTCTTGTTGTCATTCAGCCATTTCACATTGCTACTAGCTAGGAGTATGACATCCACATACAATATAACAAAAAATGAAGTTGCTCCCACTAGTTTTCAGATCCATACATATTCATTCATTAACAAAGTTTTTGGTAAATCCAAAATTTGAAATTACATACTCAAATTTCTTATACCATTAACTGGAAGACTGCTTTAATCCATAAACTGACTTTTCCAATTTACAGACCAAATTTTCATTCCAAGGTTTAACAAAACCTTCTAGTTACTTCATGTAAATCACTTCTTCATGTTTTCCATTTAAAAAAGTTATCTTTACGTCTATCATATGTAATGATAATTGATTTTATAATTCTGAATGAATCTTTGGTTGAGACAGCTAGAATGTTTCAGTATAATCTATGCCTTCCTCTTAAGTGAAACCCTTAGCCACCAACATAGCTTTATGGCTTTTGACACTCCCATCTGCCATTCTTTTGGTTTTAAAACCCATTTACACCCTTTACTTCGTGTTTGCCATCTAGTTTCACAAGTTCCTACATTTTCTTAAGTCTCATAAACTCATGTTCTGCCTCCATTACATCTCTCTAGTGTGATGGCTTATCACTTTCCATGGCTTCCTTAAAAATATATGGATCTTCATCATCACTAAGTTTTAATTCTATTTCCTAAAGATACATCACAAAATCATCATCCCCCCCATAAGTGGGTTTTTTAAAACTCTATGATCTTCTTAGGTTTTGGTTGATCATTCTAGATATGTTTTGTGCAGTAACAACAAGTTGTGGTTCGTTGTAGTCAAGAGGCTCATTCGGCAAGTTTTGATGTTCGTCCATCACTGGATTGTCAATTTGAATTTGTTGCCGTTCAGGGGTATTTTTAGTCAAAACTTTATCAAAGTTAATTGTTAGGTTCATAATTACTTAGTAATTATTCCCCTAATCTTGCATTTTTGCTTGAACTTTGTGTTTATTCATATATATTTATTATTTTTTCCTTATCCTGCTAGGAAATGATGGAGAAGCTTGGAAATGGACTAAAAAGTCAATCTCACCACCTTTTCCTACTCTAGCTAGGAGAAACTGAGCTAGGCAAGAAAGGAGAAGAGGTAGCCTGATAAATAAACTCCAAATAAGTTGAAATTTTACAGAGAGATTTTACACATCCTGAGGATCATTTTTTATGAAGAGTAAAAGATCTAGTTTGGAATGGAAAGCCTTCAAAAGATCAGTGTAATTTTCTGAACTAGAAGATGAAAATCGCAAAACCGGACCTGTACTGATATCGGCAGCATTTCTGGCCAAACCACCTTGAACTAAGCCCTGAAATTTTACGAAGATGATCTACACTCATGGAGGAACATTTGGTATGCCGAAAGCAAGTACCAATTCCAAAGTCTTGTCAGAGATTTAATTGGAGGAAATTTGACGAAAGTGCGCAAGAGAACAAAAATGGGTCAACTACGGTCAATGCCAGATTCCGGCCAAGAGCATATGTGAACTATGAAGGGAAAGGAAAGGTTGTTGATTAGGCTTAGAGACTTTAGGTGAGAAGATATGGCGTGGGTTTTTTGAAATTCAAAATTTGAAAGATGACCAGTAGTCTCCCTCTTACATTTGACACCTTTGTCTCCCATTTATTGTCTTATTTTCTTGCACAATGACCCTCCTACACTGACTTTATCTCATCCACCAAAATATTTGTAGGCTCTTGAATCATTTTCATGTGGAATTAAAGACTAGAAACACATTTTATTCTTACACCTTTATCCATCACATCTAACCCTTCATTTCCTTTGTTCTTCAAGTTTCTAAGAGTTTTGTGGATTTTTATGGCCATTTGGGTTTGTAAAGAGCCAAAATTTTCATGCTTTGAGACACCTCTTACTAGTTTTGCATCAAGGGGAGCTAGATCGAGGTCTTGAGGTTTTGGTTTGGTAACCAACCACTTTCTGCACTCTTCCTCTCTTTTACTTGATGTTTATTTTGTTTATGGCTTTGATGTTTGAAACTATGGGTTGTGAGTAGAATAAATTTGGTGCTAGGGCTAACTCATCTATAAAACAATGTGATGCCATGTTTTTGATGAATATGCATGTTTTGAATCCTTTAGCTACTTTACTTTAATGCTTTCTTACATGTGTATTTGGATTTATCACCTAAAAGCATGTTGTAGGAATTAATGAAATCAGAAACTTAAGCTTGACAATATTTTGTAACCGAGAAGCATGTGTAGCTAATAGGATGGTGGTCTAGCTTATTCTTGTGGGAAGAACTAGATTGCTTAGGTTCCTTACATTAAATCTAATGCTTAATGCCGTCAGTTTAAGAGTCGAGAGGCCTTGAGCTTAATTTGCAAAATCAACGCCTTTTTATGTTTTTGCAAATGTAAATAGGACTAAGGTTGTGTGATCTAGCTTTGCTTTAGCGACATGGTTAGGGGGCACGATTAGTTGGTATCTTAGTTTCTCTAGTGAAAATTGAAGGGGAATTTATCAAAGCATATTATTATTTGAAAATTGGTTACATTATATGCATGAGGGAGGCTAGGTGAGAAAGCTAAGTTCCTATTTATCTCATTGATCAATGTCTTTATTTTATTTTTACTAGCTTAATTTATTTATGTTCAACTTAGTTTACTTTACAAAAATTAAAATCAACCAAACCGCTTACTACCACAATTGTTAATATCATCCTTATGATCATTAGCTTCCAAAGGACTAAGGTTGTGAACTTGTAAAAATGTAGTTTTTTCTAGGTTTCCTGTCACGGAGGTTTCCTGTCACGGTGATCTAATTAGGGTAGAGTTACTTAATCCCTAGGGTACGATATTCTCACTCTCCCTTCACTAAAACTTGACCTCCTATATTTGGGAGTAGGGCACATCATCCATAAATTTGCATATACTTTCATATTCAAGGATGTCCCTATCACTGGCTGAAACTATCAAGTAAAGAAAGTAGTGCCTAATGTACCACATGATCATCATAGAAGATTATATTCAGGTTTTAAGCTTGGCAGAGATGTCTAATAGTTTCATAATGTGCTCTCAAACATTTCCAGAACCACTATACTTCATGGTCTAGAAGGTTTGAAGGAGATGTGAAACCTCAACTTTCTCACTCTCTTTGTATTTTTCAGCAATGGCATCTAGGTAAACTTAAGCACTGTCTGGCTCAACCACACTTACTTTCATAGTATCTGATGTAGGATCCTACATCTCCCGGAAGGGAGAAGGTGATGAGGTTTATATGTGCAAACTCACCTCCCTATAGTAAGACATGTTTTGGGTGGGAGCCTAGGAACAAAACTAGAGGGCAGGGCCCAAAGCAGACAGTATCTTGCTATGCAGACTGGGCTATGACAAAATGGTATCAAAGCCACTCCCCAGTCTAAAGTGTGTCGACGAGGATGTTGGGCCCCTAAGGGGGTGGATTGTAGGATCCCACATTGCCCGAGGGAGAGAAGGTGATGTGCTTTATATGTGCAGACTCACTTCCCCATAGTTGAACGCATTCTGGATAGGAGCCCAAAGTGAGTAGTATGCTGCTATGCAGACTGGGCTGTGACAGAATAGTATCGAAGCCATTATCTGGCCAAAAGTGTGGTGACGAGGATGTTGGGCCCCTAAGAGGGGTGGATTGTAGGATCCCACATCACCTGAGGGAGAGAAGGTTATGTACTTTATATATGCAGACTCACCTCTCCATAGTGAGACGCATTTTGGGTGGGAGCCTAAGAATAAAACCATGAAGGCGGGGCCCAAAGCAGACAATATCTTGCTATGCTAACTAAGCTATGACATCTGAGTATTTGACATGATAGTTTTGATGACATTCTTAGTTATCCTATTTCACCTCTCCCACGCATCAAACTTTTCTTTGTCATCCTTAGAAGTTTCTAGGGTTAAAGCAATAGGTTGATCATTTATGAGACACAGATCAAGACTTTGAAGTCCTAGGTACAATTCTGTATGATCTCTCCACTTCTTCAAGTTTTAACCACTGAGCATCTCTATGTTGTTAAGGCTCAACAGTTGAAATCCTACGGAGCAAGACAAGACAAATTTGTGAGTTCTTTTGTGATTTTAATTCTTAAGATAAGGTTTTGTTAAAGCATTTTTTTGTAATACAACTTTCTGTAATGCAATTTGTTTAAGGAATTTAAAACAAGCAAAATAGAAAAACAACACTTTCACAACAAGCAATACGACATACAAATTGTATCAAACACAACCCATCTGAAAACAATATCAAGCTACACCTTTATGGTAGATGCCTAGATATTCTGAAAATCTTAATCATTGACCCCCAACTAATAAATCATGGTATCCATGAAACCAATCAACACCTTTATGGTTGAAGAAAATGTTTCAAGTATCTTGATATGTATCCATTAGCAGTGTTCAATGCTCTTTGGTGCTTTAAAATTATGCAGTAAATACCTCTTTGGAATGAAATTAAGCATATTCTAAAGCACAAAATACAAATTTTCTTGGTCTATCAAATTAGTGAACTCCTGTTGTTAGGTCCATATTTATATAATAAATATTCCCTTAATCATGCACTTTTGCTTAACCTTTGTGTTTATTTACATTTATTCATTATGCTTTTCTTGTCATGCTAGGAAATGATGGAGAAGCTTGGAATCGCATTAAAAAGTCAACTTTAGCACATTTTCCTACTCCAGTTAGGAGAAACTAGGGTTGTCACTCGATCAGTTCAAATAGCTTATAGGTATTACCAACTTCAAAACCAAAGCTTTCGATTTCAAAATTGAGCTATCAATTACCAAATAAAATTTCAGTTTTTAATCATATCTACCAAATTTGGTATTTTGGTTTTCGGTATTACCAACTTTAGAACAACTAATTCTTTCTAATATAAATTAGAATGAACAAAACTAGGTTTTTCAATTTTATAGTCATAAACATTGTATTCATCTACTAATTATAGCTTTCTTTTGTATATATGACATCAAGTTTTAGCAATTTTCAATAAAACTAGGTTATTTAACCATCTTTGATTAGGTTACTTAAAATACATGTACTATTAGTGTAGTATATGTAACTGTTCATACTATTATGAAAATTTTTATTTTTACTTCTTAATAAACATATATGTGTATTGAAAAGCATAGTATATAAAGTTAAAATTTAGATAATCGGTAGATTTGGTATTTACCAAAACCAAACCAACTTTTTCGATAATTTTCGATTTCGGTTTTATCGATCGGTATCGGTTACCAAAAAGACGGTTTACCAAACCTAAAACATCGGTTGGTATTGGATCAGTTTAGTAATTACCAAACCAAGTGGCAGCCCTAAGAGAAACTGCGCTAAGCAAGGAGGGAGAAGTGGCAGGCCTAATCAAATGAACTCCAAATAAGCTGAAATTTCATAAAGACATTCTAGGTATCTTGTGGATAATTTCTTATGAAGAGTACAAGAGCTATTTCGGAGTGGAATGCCTTCAAAAGATCGGCGAACATTTTTGCACAAGAAGACGAAAATTGCAAAACTAGACTTGTACAGATTCTGGTAGCATTTTCGGCCAAACCACGATGAATTAAGCTCTGAAATTTTATCATAACAATCTACACTTTTGGAAAAATATTTGATTTGAAGAAAGCAAAGGCCAATTCTAAAGTCTTGGCGAAGATTTAATTGAAGGAAGAAAGGAGAAGAAAGTTCACAAACGGACAAAAAATGGGTCAATGTAGGTCAACGCCAGATTCTAACCATTTTCGGCTAAGTTGACAGGCCTCATGTGTGGAGGGCAACGAAGAGCTGTTGACTAGGGTTAGAGACCTTAGGTGGGATGATGTGGTGTAGGTTATTTTGAAATTCAGAATATAAAAGATGACAAGTGGTCCTCCTTTTACATCGTACATCTTTGTCTCCTATTTATTGTCTTGTTCCCCTACATAAAGACCTATCTACCCTTACTTTATCTTCTATACCAAAATATCTATATTTAAGTCATTTTAATATGTAATTAAAGACTAGATCCACATTTTATGCTTACACATTTATCTATTATATCTCACCATTGATTCCTTTTGATCTCCACCCTTGATTTGAATTGCATTGGCCTTTATATATCCTTTTTTCTCTCCCAAAACTGTTCATACCTTGGCTCTCTCACTTTGGAGCATTAAAAGCTCTCTTTTCTCGAGTTTTAGGGTAGTTTTCATAGCTTTTATATAGTTCTTTGAGTTTGTGTGAGAAATTTGTGTGTAGGCACTTAGGTTTCACCAAAACTGAAGTTATTACACACTCAATCACAACACTTACTTTCACATATCCATGCCTTTGTTCTTGCTTGATCTTGAGTTGTGTGGATGTGTATGGTGTTTTGGGTTATAAAATTAGAAAATCTCATACCTTGAAGTAATTATCTCATCATTTGACATCTTTGATAGCTAGGTGGGAGCTTTGAGATCTCAATTTGACTCCACCAAGAGTGAAACCCATGGATAGTTCTTCCTTTTCCCCTTCCTTCTCTCTTTAATTTAATGTTCATGGCTTGTATTTGTGATACGCTCAAAGTGAGTGCTAATTTAAAACCCTGCATCAGATTGTAGTTAAGAATAAGTAAGGTATCATTCTAAGCTGGGGATTGGGGGTACTCCTGTCAAAAAAGTCACAAAGAATTATTAATCTTGAAATTTACAAAAATAAAATAAAGTACATATATTTACTTACAAAATTTACAAGGTAAAGGGGGTCCTGAAGAGTTTACATTCTAATTAAATTATCTAACCTAAATGATACAAGTAAACCTAAATTAGTGTAGAAGTAGATGAATGGAGAAAATAAAGATATAATTTTAACAACCATTAACATGTTAAGCAGATTGTCAAACATAAATTTTCAATTGAACATGTCATAGAAAGAAATCAATTAAGAACAGAGATGAACACATATAAAGTCCTTATTACTTCTCTTAATTAGATTAACTAGATGAACACACTATAATTAACCCTATTCATCATGCAAAGCAAGTGAGTGATCAATTTCCTAACAAAACACAATTAACGCATTAAGCACATGTGAAAGTTTGATTAATTTAAGCAAAGACAATAAGTTAGAACACTAATCTTATCATGCAAAGTTCATCGTTGATTTACCTAAAGAATTATAGGTTTTCCACTTAGTAATTAAGACCTAGAATGCTAGCATATCTTAATTTGGATTCAATTGCATGCTCAATATTCTAAGTTGCACACCAAAGAGCGTAAAATACATAAAGGGTGGGATTGAAGCACAAAATCAACAAACATGACATATTTGAAATCAAAATTCATAATCTAAAAAACCTAAAACGTAACATGCTTCATGGTTATTGGAAAACAATCTTTAACATCAAAACTTTAATGTCACAAGAATTTGAAACATCCAAAATAACAAAACAAAAATCTGTTTTGAATTACAAGAGAAGAAAACTGAAATTAAACTAGAAAAGAATATGGTTACACTTTTGAAGATCTCAAGGATGCAAGAAATCTTCAAAGGTGGTGAAGACAAGATAAGAACTGAAATTAAACTAGAAAAGAATATGGTTACACTTTTGAAGATCTCAAGGATGCAAAAAATCTTCAAAGGTGGTGAAGACAAGATAAGAACTACGGCGAGCAGATATTGATGGAGCTTGATCACAGCTTCTTGACTTGAAGGGAGGATGGCTTGACTTGAAGAGAGGATGGTGGTCAAATTTTGAGAGAGAAAAGGGGAGGATTGCAAAATTTGATTCAGGATTTGAGAGATAGAGTTGTGGAATGGATGGACGTATATGGAGGGAGAGAGATGGTATGAATCGGCTGAAGAAAGATGTGTAGGAGTATATATATAGAAGCTTTAGACGTTAACCCTAGATCTCCTTCTTCAAATTTGATTCAATTTCCTTCTTTGTGTTGATGTAGATTTCCTCTTGAATTTTCTCATTGGTTCACATCATCATAGCTGTAATATATCTTCAAAATCAAATCAAATATAGAGTAGAGAACTTCCCAAACTCGTCCAAAAGATATTTACATCCAAAACTATCCTTATATGCATAAAACAGATTCATGTGCAGATTGACCTTCGTGTACTAAATCAGCCACAACTTCTTCTAGAAAATTGATATTGACAAACCATAAAAAGTTTTGGAAACTAGACATCCGTTGCTTTTTGAAAATATAAGTATCATTATCTGGTTCATTCTGAGCTGCTCTCAGGACTCTATCAAAGTTGACTGATCTGCACAGATAGATTTCCTAATTTGAATCGGATTTAACTTTGATGCGTATCTAGCGTCCAATTACGATTCCTTGATTGCTTTGCCATCACATGTTGTCTTAAGCGTAGAGGGAGGAAAAGTAGACAGAAAGCAGCGGTCAAACTTGATATGGCCAAAGCTTATGATAGAGTGGAGTGGATTTTTCTGAGGAGGATGTTGGAGGTTTTCAAGTTTCCTGATCGATTTATTCATTTGGTAAGGAATTGTGTGGAGTCTGTTAGCTATTCGCTACTTTTTCATGGAGCCCTTTTTGGGAAAATAAAACCCATAAGGGGATTGCGACAAGGTGATCCTATTTCCCCTTTATCTGTTTATTTTGGTGGCTGAAGGTTTTTCTTCGCTAAACTGGTATGCTGAACACAATCAACTGATTCATGGGGTTACTATTGCACGGGGGGCTCCATATGTTACTCATCTATTTTTGCTGATGATAGTCTTCTTTTCTGTGATGCTACTGTTTCTAATTGCACAAATTTGAAAGGAGTGTTTAAGGTGTATGAAGATGCTTCATGCCAAAAAATAAATAACGAGAAGTCTGCAGTTTGCTTTAGTCCTTGTCCTCAAGGTAGAATTCAGGAGGAGTGCAGCAATGTTCTGGATATGACAATTGTGCCTTGTCATGAGAGATATCTTGGACTGCCTACGGTGACAGGGCGTGATAAGAGGAAAGTATTTCAGGGCTTGGCTGACAAGGTCTGGAACAAAGTTCAAGGGTGGGAAGGGAGGTTATTATCAAAGGCAGGTAAAGAGGTTTTAATAAAAGCAGTAGCGCAATCAATACCAAATTATACAATGAGTGTTTTTCAATTGCTTGTGGGTACGCGTGATGATATTAACAAGCATTTAGCAAGGTTTTGGTGGGGAAAGCCTAACGGGAAAGCAATTCACTAGAGGCGGTGGGAGAGTCTTTGTGTTCCGAAGGGTGGAGGAGGACTAGGCTTTAGGGAATTAATTTGCTTCAACCAAGCTTTGTTAGCTAAGCAAGGATGGAGACTTTTAAAGAAGCCTGACTCTCTGGTAGCCAGGATGTTGAAAGCTAAGTATTACCCAAAGACAAATTTCCTTGATGTTGTAGTTGGTTCTTCTGCTTCGTATTTGTGGCGTTCTATAGTCTGGGGACGTGAGGTGTTGCAAAAAGGTTTGTGCCATCGAATAGGGAGTGGCAGACAAACTAAAGTGTATTTGGATGCTTGGGTTCCAGGGGTGGACGATTTTCGTATTCATCCTATTAGTGATGTGGATTTGACCATGACGGTGAATGAACTGATTACTGATTCGGGGGCATGGGCGTGGGATGAAGAGAAGTTGAGGCAGCTGTTTACTTTGAGAGAGGAAGAGGCAATTTTGGGTATTCCTATTACCCAAACTTCAATCCTAGATGTTGATGTTTGGCATTTCAACAAGCATGGTAAGTACTCTATAAAGAGTGGGTATTGGGTGCAGTTTCAGGATTGTAACCGGGGTGATTTTGATGCTGTTGGTCATGCTGATTTGATTAAATATTGGAAACATTTGTGGAAACTCAAAGTGCCTCCGAAAATGATTCATTTTTTATGGCAATGCTCTAATGGATTTATGCCTTGTAAGGAGGCTTTATTACAAAGGAGAATTATTCCGGAAGCTAGATGTTTTAGATGTTGGCAAGCTACGGAGTCGCCTTTGCACTCATACGGTGTTGGAGAGGGCGAGTTTTTACTCCAAGTTAGCTTCGGTAAAATTTGTGAATTTCATCCATCTTTTTCAAGAAGCAATGGTAAGGCTAACAGTGAATGAATTGAAGTTTTTAACTATCATCTTATGGTCCAATTGGAAAGAAAGAAATGAGGTTTTTCATGGTGGTGCAATACAGCAGCCTGAAGTTATCTACATTGAGGCTTTTAATGTCTGGTCTGATTTAATTGCTTATCAATCAAGGGCTGATTGTAGGAATGATGGCAGAGTTTTGTTGGATCAGAGGGTATATAGGCAGGTTAGGTGGCAAGCTCCACCTAATCACACTTTGAAATTGAATTGTGATGCTTCAGTGGTTCAAGATGGGGAGAGGGTGGGGGTAGGTGCTATATTACGGGTTGGAAATGGGAAGATGGTTTGGGGCCTGGGACTCAGGGTGTATGTTCATCTCTCTCCGCTAGCTACTGAATTGTTAGCTTTGAAGATTGGGTTGGAAGAAGCCTCTCTTCGCAGGCCAAGTTCGTTGATGGTAGAGACTGACTGCTTAGAGGCAGTGAGGATTGTGTTTGGGCTTGAGGAGTGTTTAGCAGAGGTAGGAGTGTTGGTGGAGGAGATTAGGAATCTCTTATCTGTGCTTCAAATTTCTAAGATTGAGTTTGTTCCTAGAGAGGCTAATCAAGCTGCCCATACAATTGCCAGTTATCTAGCCCGCAAGGATGGGCGTTTTCAGTGGTTCGAGGTTGGGCCTCCTTGGCTCATGAGGGTTATTTCAAATGACCTACCTTCAACCCATGTCGGTGCTGGGGTTGTGCGCGACTCATCCTTCATTCGATCTATGAGTGATGATGGTGTTGCAGCTTGTCATGCCCATATGTAGTCTGTTCTATGGTTTTCAATAAAGACTTTCTTTTTCTCAAAAAAAAAAAAACATATACTGTGAAGACCCAAATAAATTTATGTAATTCAATAATTGTTATATTAATTGAATTATGATATTTGGGATTAATTGCAATGTCGTGGTTTGAGAAAGTTGGTTTCAAATGATTTATTTTCGAAAACGAACGTTATTTAGGGGGTCGTGAAAATCGACTTTTTATAAGTTCAAAATTTGGGAAAACTTCCTTCATGAAAGTTGTAGAGCTCGTCGATACGAGTTCGTGCATATGTGGATTGTCTGCCCATCAACTATCGCCTACTCCCACATAGTGGTTTAGGCTCATTCTATAGTATCTCTGAGATCCAATTGAACCCATCACCCAGGGTCCCAATCTAAGACACCGTCTGTATGCCCTTACTCAGCTGAGAAATTAACTTATGTGTTAGACTGCTCTCCAAGTGCTAATAAAGGTCTCCCTCAACCTCAAGAGACCTTAGCAAGGTACTAATGAAGGGTTAAGGCCAATATTAATAAAAGGGCCCTTGTCTACTCATACGATTTTACACACTTGCAACAATAAAGTATTGAACTAAATTCATACCAACCGAAGTATATTAATCTAAGTAAAACAAATACAATTTACAACTTGCTTAATCTAAGTGAAACACATACAATTTACAAAATGCTTAAGAAAACATCTACAAATTGTACAACAATTATAAAAGACATAACTTAAACTAAATCACAATTATAGCATGGCCTAACAAAAATTGCAATTTGTCACCATTCCACAAGTGTAGTCCAAAAATTTAGCATGCATTCTAACCTAGACCAATACCACTCGGAAATTACGAAGTGTAAAACAAAAAATTCATTTCAACATCTACAAATATGTGCCTATCTTAAATGCCTAGATAAGAGTCCAAATGAAAAGCTGTCACGATCCAATCCATTTATCTGATTCGTTCTAATGTGGGCTTGGATCGGAAGAGTCCTTACCATGCACTACTAATTTTTTAAACCACTCAGCATAATTCTCTTAATCAGTAGTATTATCTAATACCTGAATCGACTCACACATGCAAATTAACCATTACACATTGAATTTAACACGTAATTTTTAGAATTGATTAACCATTGAAACATGGTTTTTACCACTTTAGAATTAATTATTACTTGTTTAACTCAGCGTCTTAATAAATAAAATTATTCTTGGCAAATTAAGCAAACAAACAAGAACAGGTGATTCTAGCATGGGAACTTATAAACCTAATTCTGAAAATTACCTAAACACGTAAAAGGGCACAAGATTGTAACATGCATCATCAAAGAATTCCCGAAATTAACGTAATAATAAACTCTCAAAAATATGAATAAAAATATTCTGAAAATTTCATGTCTCCAATTACACAACTCGCAAATCCAAACACACAAAACCGAAACAAAAATTGAAAGTAGAGTCATAGTTACACTTTGAAGCTTTCTTCAGCGGCTTGGCAGCAAGGTGGTGAACTCGTCTCTGCTATGGTGGTGGAGCGTCCTTGACTCAGCGCCTAAGAGCTTCGTAGATTGATGGATGGATGGTGGTCACGATCTTGTAGGTGGTGGAAGATTGAGGAGTGTATTGGGCAGAGTCTCGGAAAAGTTTTTGGTCAGAAAGTGATAGGCAAGGAAGTAATGTCAATTCTGTTCTGGAAGTTGCCTATTTATAGGAAAGCATTGGTTGGCTTTTATCGATCATACCCTTCATCATTGGATGGATGAGATTGCATCATAATTCTTTTAATTATTGAATTGAAACATATCCTTTATGGCTTTAATTCCTTTCTGTGAAGAACCGAATTTTCATATAATAAATTTATGTAATTCAATAATTGTTATATTAATTGAATTATGATATTTGGGATTAATTGGTATGTCGTGGTTTGTGGTTTGAGAAAGTTGGTTTCGAATGATTTTATTTTCGAAAATGAACATTAGTTAGGGGGTCAAGAAAATCATCGATACGAGTTCGTGCATATATGGAATGTAATATTTGGAGTTCGTATGAATATTTGAAAATTGGAATTTTCTATAAATATCATGAAAAATCAGATTTTTTCATTAAGGACGAAAAAATCTGATTTTTGTATTTCAGTCCCCCTCTCCCCTCTCTCTCTCGCGTGCGCAGCTCCTTTCCCCCCTTCCGACCCGCTCCCGACCTGACCCAACGCCACACGCCGCCACGCGCCTCCACCGCTGCCGACCCGGGCCTCCACGCTTGCGCCCTGAGCCGCCCAGCAGCTCACTGCCCTCGCCTTGCCTCGCCGCCTCTCCCCCGCCTAGATCGAAGCCTCTTTCGGAGCCTCAAGCCCGACCCTGCCGGAACTCCACTTTTCCGGTGGTAAAATGGATTAAATATTTGTTTTTAAAATCATATGGACTTGACCAACTACGGTCCATAGGTAGGTAAAATGAATTTTAATTATACAAATGAATTTCACGATTTTCTTGTGTGAACTATAGATGGTTAGTGGTCATTCCTGAGTGGATGATTATGTATATATATTTACGTGGAATATATATATTGATTGGTGTGTTATTGAGTAATGATATGATTGAGTTGGAATGATGATTTGGATTATATTTCATGTGCTTAAATTTCATAATAATATTATGTATGTTGGATGAGTTGATTTCATTGTGTGAAAACATATTGTTGTACTCATTATGGAATTAGGGTCAACGTAGTGACCGGTATGGAGGAATCGAACTCTCTAATCCTAGGTGGATGATGGGATACGATTGGTTGAGTATGTATAATTATCGGACGTTCTAAATATGTAAATAAGTATACATATTGATGAAATATGATAAAGATAAATATGTCGGATGCCATAACCTAGGCCAGGTGAAGGGCTTATTCAGTTAGAGCTCTAGTCTGTCAATACCATATTTTTATAAATACGATTTCGAGGGTTTGAGGAGAAAAGATGAGAATTTAGGGTTTTGTGTCGACTTGTGATTTGGTGATTGATTTGAGATTGTTGGTTTATTGTGGACGTGGAAATTGTTGACTGTTAACTTAGGTGAAAATAATTATGATTTAATTAAACAACCGTTCTTTCTTTTTACTAATACGAGCTTTCAAAAGCTTACCGGGTTTTGTGTTGTTGCAATCTTGGTACACTATTCAAATGGTGTAGCGGATATTCCTGTAGGTCAGGATAACCAGGGAGGTGACCGTGTTGTTTAGGCGTTGCAGCATTTATTTTGTTTTCATTTAAGTTGTGAGGTTTGTTACGCTCTTTTAGAGCTTTACAATTTAATTTTGTTAGTAAGTTGTAATAATTAACCGAGACTAAATTCAGTTTTTAGAATTAATGTCCTAATCTATGATGCCACAACAAAAAGGGGGAGGGAACAACACCAGACACAGCAGAAAAGGCAAAAGACTGAGTGGTGAGGTTTTTAAGAAAAAGAAATTTTCAGGATGGTTATTTTAAGTTGTAGTAATTCATGTTTCGGATTTTAAATTTTTATTCTAAAATTCGGGGCGTGACAGTTTGGTATCAGAGCGTAAGGTACATATTTGGTGATACGTCAATACTTTTCGAGTGATGGCCCGTCTGCAGCTGATCCCCATCGTGTGCTCTTCGGTATTGACAATGTCATTGGATATGTGAGGGCGTTAGGTTGGCTAAGAACGTTAGCATGTCATAAGAACTTTAGGAGTTGTCTTGTATGCTTAGTTACTTGGTTAATATGGACTTGCATTTGACTTATGCCATGTTTAAGTGTTATGAGTGTATTAACCAAGTATACCCTGCTTGGGAGATTGAGGGGAACGAAGCTAGAGGTCGTTGTAGAGGCCGAGGTAGGGGTAGGTATGAGGGGCCCTACCCCTACCTCAGCCGAGGAGGTAGAGGGACCTTATGATGATCAGCATACTCCGCCCATGGGCATGGTTGATGATCCTACTCGCTTGTTAGTGCTAGAGAAGGAAATTATCCTCTTGGGAGCAACCAAGTTTGGAGGAGGCGCTGATCATATGGTTGTACATAGATGGATTGAGGATTTGCAGACCTACTTTGATCTGTTTGATTGCAGTGAGATTGATAAGAGGAAGCTAGCCGCTTTCATGCTGAAGGATGAGGCTACGGTGTGGTGAAATATCACACAGAGGAGTATTGAGGTGTCTACCTTAACATTGGATGGCTTCGAGAGGCTGTTCAGGGAGAAGTACTTTCCAGCAGCTGTGAAGGAAAGGCTAGAAAGGGAATTCCTCGCACTTGTACAGGGGAAGATAACCGTGATCGAGTATGATGCGGAGTTCTCCAGGCTGGACAAGTATATGAAGCAGATGGATGACGAAGACTTGGCCAAGAAGTTTCAGAGGGGGTTGAGTCATTCGATTGAGCGTGATGTGGCCATCTTAGAGCTAAAGACCAAGAGAGAGATCTTGGCTAAGGCACAGATCATTGAGCAACAGAATCTGATTCGTAGAGAGAAGGAGTCTGCTGAGAGAGACTTCCAGGGCATGGGAAAGGCCATAGCTGGAAGCAGTCGGTCCAGAGACTTCAGGGGCGGTTTCTGGAAGAAACAGAGAACTTAGTTCCAACATCAAGCCCCAGCTAGGGTAGCAGTAGCTCCTCCTGTTCAGGCTATGCCTATTAGGCAGATAGCACCAGTAGCTCCAGTGAAGTGCTTTAACTGTGGCGAGTCGGGCCACATCTCTCATGCGTGCATGAAACCACAGGGTAAGATATGCTACAGCTGTGGACAAACAGGGCACCAGGCCAAGGAGTGTCCCCAAAATCAGAGTAGAGTGCATAGAAACCAACAGAGGCAGCTACCGCCTGCACCTGCTAGAGTCTTTGCCATTGGTCAGGCAGGCACGGGAGTGGAAGGTACTTTATCTGTTTATCACTATCTTACTAGAGTACTGTTTGATACAGGAGCCTCACACTCCTTCATATCTAGTTTAGTTGTGGACGTGTTGGGTTTGATTGCTATGCCTCTTACTAGATCATTATGTGTTACATCACCTCTCGGTGTGTCTCTTGAGCTTATCATGTTGTGTGATGATTGCCCTATTGGGATTGGTGGCAGAGAGTTCTATACATCTTTGATTGTGATTCTGGATCACATATATGATGTGATTTTGGGTATGAATTGGTTGAGCCCGAACCATGCTGTGATTGATTACTTTAGGATGATTGTGTCCTTCCATGTTCCTAGATAACCGGTGTTTCATTACCATTGTCTGAAGTTTGACATCGCCATGAGGGCAGGGACTTTGGCCTATATTGAATCAGGGAGTAGTACTTCAAAGATTACAGGGATTCCTGTAGTTTTAGAGTATGCTGATGCGTTTCAGGAGATCCCTGGGTTACCTCCGAAAAGGGTAATGGACTTCTCCATTGATGTGATACCAGGTACTTCACCTGTATCGAAGGCACCCTATCGAATGGCTCCAGCTGAACTTGAGGAGTTGAAAGTTCAGATTGAGGGCCTACTTGCCAATTCCTGTTTGGAAATGGGAAGATATCTCCATGGACTTTGTGACTGGATTGCCTAGGTCCAGGCAAAGTTATGACTCGATTTGGGTGATTGTTGACCGGTTGACTAAGTCAGCACACTTTCTTCCGGTGGCAAAAACGTACTCAGGGAATTGGCAAGGGCTTATTTCGAGTTCGTATGAATAAGTTATGAATATTTAAAAATTGGAATTTATCTATAAATATCATGAAAAATCAGATTTTTTCATTAAGGACGAAAAAATCTGATTTTTGCATTTCAGTCCCCCTCTTCCCTCTCTCTCTCGCGCGTGCAGCTCCCTTCCCCCCGCCGACCCGGTCCTGACCCGACCCGACGCCACATGCCGCCACGGGCCTCCACCGCCGCCGATCCGGGCCTCCACATGTGGACCCCGAGCCCCCCAGCCCCTCCCACCCCTCGCCTTGCCCCGCCGCCTCTCCCCCTCCTGGATCGAAGCCTCTTTCCGAGCCTCAAACCCTACCCGACCGGAACTCCACTTTTCTGGTGGTGCACGGGCCGATCAACCTCATTTTCGTGACGTCCTCTTCCTCCTGATCATCCCCATATGTGGCTTACATCATGATTTTAAGTGTAGAGTTGTAGATCAAGAGTTGAAGGTTTCGACGACCCTGATTGGATCTGAAATCTGATCGAGCGACCGAGATTAATCCAACTTCAAAGCTCGATCTAGGACTATTTAGACCTTATCTAGGAAAAAGTCAGGTATTAAAGTTGTTCATAATTTCATTTTGAAGAAGTTTGTAGTTGACAACTTTTGCATCTGAGGTGGTTGACCGACGTTGACCGCCACGTTAAATGTCGTCTAACCGCCTCGTGTGGCGACGCGTCGGACTAAATTTTGAGTTTATATTATCTGGACGATGATCTATGCATTCATACAAGCGTTTTGATATATAATATGGTCATGTTAGAAAAAGCTGATAAATAGTCAATTTAAGTTTTGACGTTACTATTTACGGTTTTACAGCTTATCTTCGGTTTTCTATTTACAGAGATCAGACCATCGGTTTTACTTCAAATTTTAATATGATGATCATATGACTGTCCCGATGACTTTTTGTGGTCACAGGTGAAGATCCGAACGTTGAATATTCGTATAATTGTAAAATACTGATTCGGGAGGCGATTTGTGACGATCCGTCCGTCGGATTTTCGTATAATTTTCATAGGATGTTTCCAAGGGCGATCTGTGAGGATCTAACCATTGGATCATCATTTAAATTCGATCCGACCTTTGGATTGTCTTTATTTTAGAATCCGATAGTGGGATCATCATTTAAGTTTATTTCGTGCTTCGTTGCTAAGTAAAGACCATACTTGATTAGGTACTTGACGGCTTGAGTTGACGAGCATTTGGATTATTGTGATTTGTATTTAAGTGAAGACACAGCGGGAGTTTCGAGGTGAGTAAAACTCACGTCGTTCATATTAAGAACCGAGTACTTTAAATTATTTATTTTTGTAATTGTGTGAAAAATATTTATGGATTAAATTTTTGTTTTTAAAATCATATGGACATGACCAACTACGATCCATAGGTAAGTAAAATGAATTTTAATTATACAAATGTATTTCACGATTTTCTTGTGTGAACTATAGATGGTATTAGTGGTCATTCCTGAGTGGATGATTACGTATATATATATTTACGTGGAATATATATATTGATTGGTGTGTTATTGAGTAATAATATGATTGAGTTGGAATGATGATTTGGATTATATTTCATATGCTTAAATTTCATAGTAATATTATGTATGTTGGATGAGTTGATTTCATTGTGTTAAAACATATTGTTGTACTCATTATGGAATTAGGGTCAACGTAGTGACCGGTATGGGGGAATCGGATGCTCTAATCCTAGGTGGATGTTGGGATACGATTGGTTGAGTATGTACAATTATCGGACGTTCTAAATATGTATATAAGTATACATATTGATGAAATACAATAAAGATAAATATGTCGGATGCCATAACCTAGGTCAGGTGACGGGCTATGATTCAATTAGAGCTCTAGTCTGTCAATACCGTATTTTTATAAATACGATTTCGGGATTTTGAGAAGAAAAGATGAGAATTTAGGGTTTTGTATCGACTTTTGATTTGGTGATTGATTTGAGATTGTTGGTTTGTTGTGGACGTGGAAACACTCTGCAGGACTGAAAATGACTTTAATGACTCAAAACACAAATCTAAGGGAGAAATAAGGCTAAAATGGGGCGTATACTCATTAAAATCGTCGCACTTTGTGCTTCTATCACAGCAGAACACTCCTATGGATGATTTGTCAAAACAACAAGACGATCTAACGGTCAAATCCTCACTGATTGAAAATTGAACGAACCGAAGCTACGATACACCTAACATGTTTCAAATGATCGCCAAATGCTACAAATGCCAAAATGCTTGTATCAATTAGTAGATGATAACGGTGCAAGAATCAGCTCCAACAATGGCCAGACACACCGCCACAAGCTATTGCGTGTGTGCCTCACGCGTTGCAGTATCAACCTTAAAATGAGGTAGATCCAGCCATCCAGAATATATAGTACACCAAGAGAAGCAACTTTTATACCCAGAGCTATGGTCAATTTGGCCTAGATTGGCCGGGATGGCAACTGAAAGTGTTAGGTCCATAATTACCAAGTAATTATTCTCCTAACCTTGCAGGTTTGCTTAATCTTTATGTTTATTTATATATATTTATAACTTTTTCTTTATCATGCTAAGAAATGGTGGAGAAGCTTGGAAATGCCCTAAAAACTCAATTTTAGCACATTTTCCTACTCCGGCTAGGAGAAACCAAGCTAGACAAAGAAGGAGGAGCGGTAGACTAACTAAATGAACTTCAAATGAGTTGAAATTTTACAGACACATTATACACATCCTGAGGATCATTTTTATGAAGATCTCAAGAACTAGTTCATAGTGGAAGGCCTTCAAAATATCGGTGCAAATTTCTGCACTAGATGACAAAAACTGCAAAACAAGACCTGTATGGATTTGGGCAGCATTTTCGGCCAAACCAAGGTGAACTAAGCCCCAACATTTTACCATCATGATCTACTCTCATGGAGGAAGATTTGGTATGAAGAAGTCGAAGGCCAATTCCAAAGTCTTGGTGGAGATTCAACTGTAGGAAAAAAAGAGAAGAAAGTGCACAAACGGACGGAAAAGAAGTCAACGGAGGTCAACGCTGGATTTAGGCCAAGTTGTCTGGCCAAGAAGATGGGTGGAGGACAAGAAGAGTTGTTGACTAGGGTTAGAGACTTTAGGTGAGAAGACTTTAGGTGTAGGTTATTTTAAAGAGAAAAATTCAAGTACCGTCCCCAAACTATGCTGCCAAAGCCAATTTGATACCCGAACTCTCAAAAGTATCAATGTGATACCCAAAGACCTAAATTGGTATCAACGTGATACTTCTGTCAAAATTTTCTGACTGCGCCGTCTGTTTGCTGACGTGGCAAACACGTGGGTCCTAAAAAAAAAGTTAAATGACAAATTTACCCTTTTTTTTTAGAAAAATTCATCTACCGTCTCCAAACTATTTTACCAAGGCCAATTTGATACCCGAACTCTCAAAAGTATCAGTGTGATACCCAAAGACCTAAATTAGTATCAACGTGATTCCTTCTTCTTCTTCTTCGTTCTTCTTCTTCTGGGATCTTCTTCTTCTTAGGGTTTTGCGGCGCCAAGCAGCTTGGGGCTGAAGTTTCCAATCGAACCTGATACCGGTTGAAGAACCTGCTGGTGCTGAGATGATCAACGACCCGTCGCCGTAAATTGGGGCTGCCAAGCTGTTAAGCGAGATGGGGCATTCAGCTGGAAGGTACCGTGAGAGAGTGGTCGTCGAGCATGGTAGCGATCTTGAGTGATCGGACAAGCAAAGCGATGGGAGGAAGTGGTTAGTCCACAGGAGTGCAAGGGAGATAGATTTCTAGCAGGAATTGGAGAGGATCTCGGCGGTGTTAGTGATGGTTTGGGTGGAGGAGAAGGAGAGGAGAGAGAGAGAGGAGGAGAGAGAAGAAGAAGAAGAAGAATAGCTAAAATGACATCCCTAGAACTGGGCCGCCTTCCCTTCGGAGACCGTACGCACTCCGCCTCGACGGTTACTCTCTCACGATACCTTTCGACTTAATGCCTCGTCTCGCTCAACAACTCGGTGGCCTCAATTTACGCCAACGGATCGTTGATCATCTTAGCACCAGCAGGTTCTTCGACCGGTATTGGATTCGATTGGAAGCTTCAGCCCCAAGCTGCTTGGCGTCGCGAAACCTTAAGAAGAAGAAGTAGAAGAAGGAAGAAAAAGAAATTAAAAGAAAAGGAAAAAAATGAATTAACAAAAAAAGGGTAAATTGGTCATTTCACTTTTTTGGGACCCACGTGCTTGCCACATCAGCAAACACACGGTGCCGTCAGAAATTTTGGATGGAGGTATCACGTTGATACCAATGATTTAGGTCTTTGGGTATCACATTGATACTTTTGAGAGTTTGGGCATCAAATTGGTCTTGGTAAAATAGTTTGGGGATGGTAGATGAATTTTTCTAAAAAAGAAAAGAGTAAATTGGTCATTTCACTTTTTTTTTTATCCACGTGCTCGTCAGCAAACAGATGGCGCCTTCAGAAAATTTTGACGGAAGTATCACGTTAATACCAATTTAGGTCTTTGGGTTCCACATGGATACTTTTGAGAGTTCAAGTATCAAATTGGCCTTGGCAAAGTAGTTTAGGGACGGTAGCTGAATTTTTCTCTATTTTAAAATTCAAAATGTGAAAGATAATAAGTGGTCAATCTCTTACATCCTACATTTTTGTCTCTCATTTATTGTCTTGTTCCCTTGTGCAATGACCCTTTTATCCATACTTTATCTCCTCCACCAAAATATCTATGAGCTTTCTAAGTCATTTCTATGTAGAGTCAAAGACTAGATCTACATTTTATGCTTACATAGTTGTCAATTACATCTCACCATTGTTTCATTTTGATCTCCACCCTTGATTTGAATTGTCTTGGCCTTTAAACAGCCCATTCTCACTCCCAAAACCGTGCATCCCTTTTACTCCCTCATTTTGGAACATCAAAATCTCTCTCTTTCTCTAGTTTTAAGTTAGTTTTTCATACATTGTGCATAGTTCTTTGAGTTTGTGTAAGAGAGAGTGTAGCCACTTGGGTTTCACCAAAACCGAAGTTTCTACACACTTTGATCAATCACTTCTCTTGTTTTCTCACACATTCAAACCTTGTTTTTACTTTGTTCTTGAGATTTTGTGGATTTGTATAGTGATTTTGGTTCTAGAAACCGAAATCCCTATACTTTGAAGCATTTCTCTTCTCATATAGCATCTAGGAGCAAGGGAGACATCTTGTGTTTTTGGTTTGGCTCCAAAAAGAGTCAAACCCTTGGGTAGATCACCTGTTCTCCGCTCTTTGCTCTCTTTTATTTGTTATTTATGATGTTTTATGGCTTGTAGTTGTGTAAACATGAGTTGTGAGTAGTTGAATTCGGGGGTAGGGCTTAGCCCTAGCCAAACTTGTGCACAAAACAATGTAATCCTTATGTTATGTGATGTTTATGCATGTTTCGAATCTTTTTGCTACTATACTTTAATGTACCCTAAGTGTGTTTATAGATTTATCACCTAGAAGCATGCTTTAGGAAATTAATGAATCGGAAACGTGAACTTGATAAACTCTTGATTCTGTGAGCATGTATAGCTAAATAGGTAGATGCTTAGCTTATTCCTACGGGAAGAACTAAGTTGCTTAAATTTCTTACCTTGAAATTAAAGCATGATGTTGTGAGTTTAGGTTCCGGAAGATTTTTGGCTCGCGACACCATAGGCCAGTTAGAATCCGGAAGATTTGAATGGTATAAAGGTTGTATAATTTAGTTTTGTTTTGGAAGAGATTGTTAAATTGCATGAGTAGTTGGTTTCTTGGTAGTTTCATCAAAGCACTAAGCGGAAATTTATCAAAGCATGTTGTTACATTAATTTTGAGTTACATTGTGTGCATAATTAAGGTTAGGTGTGGTGCCTAAGTCTCTATTTGTCTCTTACATCAAAGTCTCTATTTTTATTTGCTTACTTTATTTTTGTGTACTTCAATTTGTTTGCACAAATTCTAAAATCAATCAATCTGATTCACCACTTTACCATTGTGAATATAATTCTTGGTAGTTTTGACTTCTAAAGGGCCGAGACTATTAATTTGTAAAAATGTAGACTTGCATGTGTTTTCTAGGTTTTATTTTCGCGATAATCTAGCTAGGGTAGAGTCACTCAATCCTTTGGGTACAATACTCTCACTTTCCCTTTATTAAAACTTAACCTCCTATACTTGGGAGTAGGAACATTATACACAAATTTGCACATATTTTTCTACTCAATGATGTCTCCAACAGAAAGCTCAAAACTTCAAATCAGAAATCGGAGCTCCACACTTCAAATCGTGTTACAAGGCTAGTATGGATCAAACCAGCAATAGGAGGCTTCAAAACCTGGCAAGTCACGTCCAGCCGCTGCCGAAATAAGGAGATTTGATTGGCTCAGTCATCGCCCCAAGGTCGGGCTTCGATGCGCCGCTTCTAGTGTAAATCGGTGCAAGAGAGTGACAAAGGGAGGAAGTGACAGAGGGAGCAAGAGGAAAGGACGGCGAGTTGATCTGGATTAGTGGCATCACCGGAGGACGCCGGAAAACGGAGATATTTTCAGGTCGAGTTAGCCAAATAATGGTCAAGTCACTCGGTTGCTAGAGAGAGTTAGGGTTTCCGAAAAATTCTGGAATCCTTCCAAAAGGGGAAACTGAAATCATTTTCTTATTTTTTCTATTTATACTAAAATTTCCAAAAATAGAAATAACTTTCACTGACCATAACTTCTTCATACGATCTCCGATTCTCACGTGTCGCATGTCCACAATCTCGTATTGACGCGCTCTACAACCTTCATGAAGAAAACCCAAATGAATAAAAATTCAACCCTTGATCCCTCGAAAATAAAATGCTTTGAGTAATTATTCGTCCGAAACACTTTCACTTCGCCACGAAACAAACGAAAGGGGCTCACAAACAATTGATCGCACTAAATAACCACTTATTAATTTCTAAGAATCATCAGAAATTTAGAACGAAAATAAAGGGTATTACATTTTTTTAGTCAAATATTCATATATAAGAAAGAAATGTATAATACAACATAAAGATTTCAAGGGTGTTGGTTACCCATTAGGTCAATGTCGTAGCTGCATTGGGTTCAAGACCCTTCTGCAAAAAGGTGGCCCTGGGGTTTTGCAGGTGGTGCCATCGCACTAGGCCTCCGATTATATACCCTTGCTTATATATAACTGTTCTCTGCTAAGGACGTCCTTACATATTAATATCTAAGGATTTCCTTGATAGACCTACTTTTCTATAGCATATCCACATCTCGACCGTTCAGTTTTTAGGTCTTAATGTATAGATCACTTCTGCAAATTTTCAGCAGAATTGATTATCGTTAAGGCATCAAACTAGATTAAATTAGTGAACAAACCCAATCTGTCCAACCTGAACCGTTCGTATATATAATTGTAAATCGCAGTTTTGAATTTTTTTTATTATTTTAAAGGATCACTTATTTAAACCAACTTTTTGATCACATATAGGGATCTCGACCTTTCAGTTTTTAGGTCTCCATAAGTATATAATTTTTGTAAATTTTCAGTCCAATTGATGATTGTTAAGGAACCGAACTAGATCAAATTAATGGACAAACCGAATCTGTCTAACCTGAGTTGTTCATGTTTATAATGGTAAATCACGATTATGAACACCTTAATGATCATTAACTTAGCTGAAAATTTGTAGAAATGATCTACTCATGCCTACCTAAAAATTGAACAATCAAGATGCCGATATGTGTTTGAAAAGTGGATCCCCACAAGAAATCTCTGAAAATGGCAAAACATAAGACACTCGCGCGCGCGCGCACACACACACATATCTTATAAATTACGTATAACAAATGCCTTGCTCGTCCAGTTGGCCTTTTTATTTTATTTTTTTTAACGCTCACACTTCGAGTTCAACTTAAAGTGCTTAGAATACACTGACACTGGATCCAAGGTGTGATAGTTAATTAGTAACTTTCTACATGGATTTTATAGATTTTTTTTTTTTTTGAGAGAAAGGAGGTAAGACTTTAATGACATAAAAATTCTTACACATTACAGACATCAGCTGCTAAAGCAGCCTGTAAAAAAGATTCAAGTCATCTTCTTATACAAATTAATTTCACCCATATTTGTCTAATTCCAAAAGTTTCTAACCCGGAGCATATGTCTAATCTAAGACCAATTGCCCTTTGTAATGTTATTTACAAGATTTGCTCGAAGGTTATAGCAAATAGATTGAAAGTGATTTGCCAGATATTATCTAGCCTTTTCAAAGTGCCTTTGTACCAGGTAGACTGATTACAAATAATATTCTAGTTGCTAATGAGTTAGCCCATTTTGTTCATAACAAAAGAGAGGGAAGTGAAGGCTGGATGGCTCTAAATTTGGATTTCAGCAATGCTTACGATAGAATGGAGTAGACTTTTCTCAGAAGGGTGATGGAAAGACTTAGCTTTGCACCTGTCCGGATTGAGATGGTGATGCAGTGTGTGTGTTCTGTCAGGTACTCTTTTCTGATGGATTTCATGGATATATGTTAATGCAATCTAGGGACATGGTATAAAACTTATTTTTCCTTTTGATGATATATTTGGTTGACAAAATGTTGAGCCAAAATAATGAAAAATTGTTCTAAAATGTAAATGGGCCATGATGTTTCAGCGGAGCTTCGTAATTATTATGTCGAGTGTGTTTGACAATAGAATGACAATTTTGTAATTATCGAAAGTTTTCATGTATATTTTAATGCCTAGTCGATTATTATGCATGGTCCGCGTGTTGCAAACAATTCACCAATCTTTTGACCAATCCATTTTACTTATTAGTATAACACTAAAAAACAAAACCTAAATTTAATAAATAAATAAAAAGAATAAGAGTGGCAATTCCGCTTAAATTTTTCTCATTCGAATTCAACACCATACATAGGACATATCAAATATTAAAGGAACTAAATTAAAGCAACACTTGATGTAGTGCATGAAGATATAGTTAAGTACTAACTAATTAATTAATTGATTATTAATTAATTAGTATGGTTGGCAGCTGTGGTCGTAAACATCTTTCCGGTGAGACCGCAAGCAAGAGCTTGATTGGGTATGTTGTTGACATGTTGAACACCTTCGGCAAAGACGACTCCCATGCCCATATGCAAATGCGGCTCAATGTGACAGTGAAAAGCCCACACTCCTGGGTTGTCCGCCACGAACCGCAGAGCGGTCCACCCATAAGGAAATATCACCGCAGTGTTCCTCAGCGGTGGGTTTTTCAGGTTGAACTTTCTCTCGTCTCTCTTCGGATCAAACTTGCCATCTCCATAACCCAATACCCAGAAGTCATGACCGTGAAGATGCCACGGGTGTATCTCGCTCACATTCTCGCTCAGCGCATTCGCATTCTGAAGAATCACGTCCACCGTGGTATTGATTGCCAGCGTGTAAACCCCATTCCCGGTGGTCGTGTTCGGGTTGACTGGCGGCTTCATAACGTCGTAGTCGTTGGGGAAGTTCTCCGGCGGGTTCACGAGGCTGAAACCGTTCTTTAAGCCGTACTTGATGGAGCCCAAGTAAGGAGTCGGGGGTAGGGTTAGGGAGACGTTGTTGATGGCCCACTTGGTGTATCCGCCGTTCATTTTGTTTTGGGTGTTGAGTAGGGTGATCCGACGGTGGAAGGTCTTGGGGGGCTGTGGGGATCCCATTAGGGCAAGAATCTTGGTGGTGAAGGACTTGCTGTGGGCGTAGTCATTCCAGATAGGAGTGACTGGAGGCGGAGAAGTGGGGAGCTTAGAGGGAGAGTTGGTGTTGTAATTGAGGAGGGTGAGGCCTTGAGGAGTTTTGGGTTCTCTTCCTCTTACTCCAACTGAAACCCAGTAGTTGTTGGAAGGGTCTTGGTTTGTGGTTATCAGCACTGAGTAGCTCTCGCCGGAGTAGATATCCAGGTCATCAACTGCAAATGGTTGGACGTAATTTCCATCCGCTTCCACCACCACCAATTTGTGATTCTGCACCAAAATTGCATATAGTTGAGACCAATTAACCAAGTTTGCTAAGTACTTCGTGTGTGTGTGTGTGTGTGTGTATCATTATCAGTTTTAGCTAGCTAGAAAGCCTTAATTTAGATACCATAGACTAGAGACCTAACTTGACTTTTAATCGAAGAGAATGAGCACGTTTTAGTCTAATTCAAAGTTAACTAGCTTTTTCCAGTGCAAAATGTCCATTTTCAAAATTAATCTTAGAAAGTTGAATTAGGCAAGTGTCGGGTTATTTGAATGAAAACTTACCATTATGGCAAAACCAAATTTACTCCAAGATGGTAGCAATCATTTTGATCGAATTGTAAACAAAAAAAGAGTGTGTACTGTGTATTCTAGATCGGAAATATTTCTACAAATTAAAGATGACATTATCAGTAATGTCGGTGTATGTTTTTCTTGTTTCCTTGTTTTTTTCTTTGGTAGACGACACACTAGTTGATTGACAGATTAGTACATGGGACTGATAATGCCTTGTTATTGTGTGATTCGAATGTTATATTATTGTCGATATGTAAACTTGGTGTCCAGCCAATTATTGTTTAGGGTCCCTTCGATTATATGCATGGAGTTATAAATAACTGCAAAATATACGTGCATACAATAAAGTAGTAACATGTGCTCGCAAAATACAAGAGCATAAAGATGATCAATACACAAACAAAGCCACGACAAAGAAACAGACGCAAGTCATCATCATGTAATTCAAGCATGTGGTGTATGAATGAAAACTAATTTTGAGTAGTACTCAGAAAGAAACAAAGCAAGCAGCTTTAATAATTTTGACATGAACACAACACAGCCCATATGCATGCGTTGTACTCGATCTGCAGACTTTGTCTCGTATATATCCTACATTTCAAATTCATTATTTTGATGGATCAAATCAGTTTTCTTAGCTGTGGTAACTAGTTTAGTAATTAGCTAGCTTCACACCGAACGTTCTATAGTGTTTTGAAATTTTAAAATGAGATGAAACAATTATCTACTTCCTACCAATTGAATTTACGGAGTTGAAGTAATAGGCAGGCAGCACATATGTGAGGCAATCGACTAAAAAGATGCCAGCATTTATCTAGCTAGCTCGAAAGATGGTTGTCACTTTCCTTTCGTTTTTACAAACAATATTGAGCTTTCCACTCAAACACCATGATAGAAATTAATAAGAAAGCTATCCTTTTATTGTTTTCTTCTTATTGTAGCTTTTAGTAAGATTTTTTTTCCCTTTACTTTATCAAATAAATCGAGATATATCATATTCCGATCATCACCACTTCTTATTGTCTCCACCATCCCCATCCCATGCGCACCAATTAATTCGTTTCCCACAATTAACTTATCCGATGAATTGCATACACATATGCACTAGTGGTAGTGATAGTGGTAGTGCAGGGAAACTTCTAGGAAAAGATACCCTAAGAGAACCATTATATAAACCAAGTCCTTTTTATAGCTTTTTCTCTCATATTCTCAATTGTTGTCCAACTTTGTTGTGACCTGTCATATTCTCATAATATGATTCGTACGCCACTGTTTCATTTCAATGTAGTGACACCAACTCGGGCCAACTTTAGCTCAGTACCACTTACTTTTGGTTTTGAAAAATCATGTTGGATGACATGTCGGTGACTAATTCTCTTCAAAATTTTCTAAGAATAACATATGTACGTGTATGTGTATATATATATATATATAGTGAATGAATGAATGGAATATATACGTACCCCAATGGCCAAATTGAGGGAAGCAAGGGCAGTAGTGCTGGAGATTCTTAGCCTGTAGATCTTATTGGGAAGAACATGTAAAATTTTTGGGGCGCATTGTTCTCCTCCTCTTAAACTGCACTGGGTGGAGCTGGAATTGCTATAGTGCGCTCCCGCTATAGAACAGTTGTATTGGCCCCTCCCATTCATTAGCAAACTCTATCGATGGATCCAAAGTCGACACAAACAAAACATGCAGGTCCAAGGATCGATCATCAAAGTCAGAATGTGATAGTGCATAACCGTTTAAAACAACTTGTAAAACCAACAAGATCAAATATTTTGTGAAACAGATTGAATAATTGAAAGGCTAGATACTTATAAGGAATTATTCCCAGCTATATACATATAAATAAAGATATATCTAGTGTATGGATCTGCTTGTAGCTGGCATGATGTCCTAGCTTATTTGTCTTCTTGAATAACTCTGATTATCCCTTTAATTTCTCATTTCAAAGCCACTCGATTGAAGTTAAACAAACAATATGATAATAGATCTACCACCAACCACATTCCCCAAATTCTGAAATTTACATCGATTGTTTGATATATGAGGAGGACAGCCAGTGATCAGTCAGCGCTGCAGTGTGTATACCCACCACCCTTCCCTTGTATGAAAAGTTCTATAGTGCTTCCTAGTTTTTGGCTACCTCTAATTGGTTAATTCTAAATAATATACACAGATAATTAATCATGATTGCTGAGACAGCCAATAGAGAATTCCCTTTTAACTTTACGTACCCCCTTAACTTTACTTAACTTTACGTACCCTTTTTACTTGACTATTGCAACGCGCAATCTGCGCTTTAAACCAATAATTGATCCAGGAAGCCAACAGTACGTAGTATACTGTGATGAGTCTATGAGAAAAGCATGGAAGGAGTAATAATGGAGGATGATGGAGGTAGCAAATAGCACCTGATAAAAGTAAGAGTAAGAGTACGTGACATGTATAAATGGGTACCTGGGGTTCACCGATCCAACGCATTGGATTGGAAGAGAGGCCAACTTCTTGGTGGTGAACGCTTTCGTGCCACCAGTCGCTCAGCAGCAAGTTCAACTCGCCGTCGTAGTGAAAAGGCTCTTTCTCTCCCTCTGCGACGTTCACTATCAGAGATCCGTACAACCCTGCGCTTCTTTGCATTCCATAGTGCCCATGGTAAAAGTATGTTCCAGCCTGCATGCACCACCGGCCAACACCATGAATAAATGAACTGAATTTTGTTTTAGCTTACTGCATTAGTACGTACTGGAGTGGTTTACCTTGTCGAGTTTGAACCTGTAATAAAAGGTCTCTCCAGGGTTTATGGCACACTGTGAGATAGAAGCAGTGCCGTCGGCCCAAGGTGTTCCCAACTGTCTGATTCCGTGCCAGTGAATCACCACTCCCTCTGTGTGCAGTTTGTTCGTCAGTTCAATCACAACCGTGTCTCCGGCTGTTGCCCTGATAGTCGGCCCCGGAAACTGCCCGTTGATTCCCATCACCACGTTCTCTTCGCAATCTGGAGACCAGAATATGTACTCCACATCCCATTTAAAGTGTCTCACTTTCCTTGCTTCCACTGAATGGCCCAGGATCAACAATATGCTAAACAACATGCACATCATAATATAATTTCGACCTACTTTCGCCATTGATCAATTAATCAATGGCCGGATATTTGAACAGACCAACCGGAGAAGGAGGGGGAGAGAGAGAGCGAGAGAGAAACAGCAGTAGTGGTACTAGTGATACCAGAATGCTGGTAGATCCGTAGATGTGCTATATATATAGTAAACCTTGGCTAATTTATATGGCCTGCTTTTCTTTTCTTTTCTTTTGTAGTCTTCTCATTTATTTTGTTTTCTGCATGTGCGTGTATTAGGTAAATATCCTTGTTTCTTCTTTACTCGTGTGTCACGTGTAGCGCATCAATTATGTGGCCCTAAAATATCTCCATTAAATATATACACACACCAAATTCTCACTCCTCGTTTTACAACTCAGATTATTTTTCTTTAATAACTTAAATTTTATCTTTATTAACTTAATTTTTTTTAAAAAATTAAATAAATGACGAATGTGTATTACCAACTTAGGGATGTGAATTTTGTTCATATATGACAAAATGATTAAAAAAAAATTCATCTTACGTTAGCAAATAATAAATAAGGTCAAAGTTATTCATATGTTAAAACAGTCCATAAATTTATGAATTTACGTTGAATTACTCCACTTAATGACATTTTTTATTCCAATTCTATCCTTAAAGCAATTGACTTGTCTACTGACTTATGATCAACATTAGATATGACTAATGACTTGGCTAGTGACATGCAATATGACTTGGTGAATTCAGAAAATGCTTAAAACTTGAATGTGTTGTAAAAGATCTATAAAAATAATGTTTCATTAAGGAAAACTAAACATAACAGTGACACCATAAAAAGATATCAAAAGCTAATTGATTTAGTAAGCTATATTTTACAATTAGCCCGTGACTTGCATCCTAAGCCTTAAACAAATTTCTAAAACTCTAAATTTGCAGAGATCTAACCGTGCGTATGTTCTGCAAATGTCTTGATTATATGAGCTCTATATCGCAAAATATTCTTCTTGCTGAGTTTCTTCGACATCCACTCATCTTTTCATCACAAAAATTCCACAATCTAATTATGATGATATTACTAAGACTGTAATTGTACATACTAGGGAACACTTCACTAGGTTTGGCACTATCAACTGGGGCCCGTAGGGATACTCAGGTACCATGTCATGGGCCAAGTTCTCAACCCACCACGAAGGTGCTCATCATAGACCGCACCACGAGCACCAGAAGCCCGGGACCGGATCAGCACAGCCCATCTAATGGCACACCACAAGGCTGATAATAACCACAGAGGGACAACCTGCATCCCGCATCGAGAAGATGAAGAAGTCCCTTCCCATGCTCGAGTATTAAGGGATCAGCACAACCACCTTTTTGGGGGTAATAACTCCTTCACTTACTATTATTCTATTCATTTATATTATAGTATCTTACTCAAGCATCAGAGAGGTATAAACCGTCTGGTACGGTTTCTTCCTCTAACATTGTGTTCCTGGTACAAGATTTAGGAGTTGGATCGGTACCCCAGGTGGTATAGCATTCTGAGTAAGGTTCCCGGAGGAAGCCACCAGAAACAGTAACTACTTCTACTTAAACTCTCATAAAAAGTCATAATAATAGCAATAATCATATTACTCTCATCAACAAGGAATTGGCTGATATGAAGAAGCAAATTGGCTAAATGGTGGACTTCATGAGCAAGATCCATGAAAGTGGAAAGCTTCTAAGCAACACGGTTTCAAACCCTAATTGAGGATTTGAAATTGCCAATGCCGTGACAACAAGAAGTGGTAAAGTTCTTGTTGACGCCACTAAGGCCCCAAACAAGGTTCACGTGAACTTAGAGGAAGATGAGAAAGCCAACTCAATAAAAAAAATGGAGGAGAAAAAGACCCTGCAACATCTAAGGATGGAGCCTTGACACCACCACCACTTGTGCATACACAGAAACCAAAACGTAATGTGTCTAACTTGAAAAATTCAAGAAAGATGAAAGTGAAAAAGCTATTTTGAAAACTTATAAGAAAGTGCAAGTGAATATCCCTCTCCTTGAAACTATAAAGCAAGTGGCTAAGTATGCAAAATTTCTGATGGAGCTTTGTACATCAAGGAAACAAATTCGAGAAAAGGAAGTAGTCAAAGTGAGTAAAAACGTCTCAATTGTTCTTCAAAGAAGCTTCCTTAAAATGCTAGGATCCGAGCAGCTTCACTATACCATGTGTAATTGGTAAGCTAGGTTTGAGAGTGCTATGTTAGACCTAGGTGCATCTATTAATGTCATGCCTTATTCTGTTTATGCAACTCTAGGTTTAAGTGAGCTCAAATCTGATGATGTTTGTGGAGCACAACATGGAGGATCTCTAAGATGCGCCACCATCAATGGACTAAAGAAACTCCGTCTGGCTGAAAGACGTTAAATACAAGCGCTGCTTGGGAGGCAACCCAATTTAGATGAAATTGTGGAGAAGCCGTAAACGTAGATTTTCTTCCTTCATTCCTTATCTCTTTAAAATATCGACTTTGCTCCTTTGTTTTCTTTTAGGATTTATTTTCGTTAAATTACCTTTCTCTATGCTTTTATTTTCAACTGCATGCTTTAAATTGTTTTACATTGAGGACAATGTAGGATTTAAGGGTGGGGGAAGGGATTTACAATTTCTGTTTATTTTTAGGTTGTTAGTTTTGTGGGATAAAAGAAAAAAAAGAAATAGAAAAAATGTCAAAAAATTAAAAAATTAAAAAAAATTAAAAAATTTGTTGCCTTTTGTTTTCTTGGAGTCAAATTTATTTTTGGGTGAAAACTTTTGTTCAGGTAAGTTCATCTTAGTAGGACACAATGTCTAGGATTGGTTTGGATGCGAGAAGTGTTTTCAATGAGCCTAGCTCCACTAAAATCGCTCCCTTCCTCACCTGGTCGTGTTTGAAAGGAGTTATCAAAAGAAAAAGAGGAATGGGCTGAGTCCTTGGCTTCCAAAGCTTTATCTTGTTTTTATTATGATAATTAGAATAATCAATATTCTGGTCAAATATAATATGGCAGAAAAAGTTGCAAACGCCTGATTCATTATGACTAAATAAAAATAAAAATAAAATTAAGAGTCATCTAAGCCTATTGAGAATATGAATCCACATAGAAACAGGAGACCTTTGCGTATGGATTTATAATTATTTGGGTCAACTCCATCCATTATCAATTTGATTTTGGTTATGAAGCACTAATTACTTTATTAATGGTATTAGAGACCAGGTATCCCATGTATGACTGCCTCGAGGCCACAGGAGCTTCACATCACTAAATATAAGTTGTCCACATCTGAGGCATAAAAGTTCGCTACACATGCAGAGGCGTATTGAGAATATGAATCTTACATGAAAAAAATGGGGACTTACTTATAAGTTTATAAAAATTTAGGTCAACTTTATTTATTGCCGATTAGTTGTGAACCTCAAATTATTTTATCATACTAAGTCTAAGAGCAACTCCAACAATTTCCTCATATTTTGATTTTTCTCTAATTTAGGGAAAAATGATCATCTTTTACTCCAATAGATTGTCACGCTCCGAATTTTAGAATAAAATTCAAAATCCGAAACATGAAAATTACCACAACTCAAAATATTCATCCTGAAAATTTCTTTTCTTAACAACCTCACCACACGAAACCAATCAAACCGAATCTAGTTTCGGTTAATTATTACAACACAAATACGCAATAATTTGTAAAGCTCTAAATGAGCATACACACCTCACAACTCAAAGAAATAAAATGTAACTGCTGTAACACTTAAGCAGCTCGGTCACCTCCCTGGTTATCCTGACCTGCAGGAATATCCGATACACCATTTGAATAGTGTACCGGGATTGCAACAATACAAAACCCGGTAAGCTTATGAAAGCTCGTATGAGTAAAAGAAAGAACGGTTACTTAATTTAATCACATTTATTTCTACCTAAGTCAACATGCAACAATTCTACAACTACAAAAAAACCACAATCATAATAAATCAACTACTCAACACCAACCCTTACTCACGTCTTTAACCACAATACCCCATCATAGTATTTATAAAAATACGATATTCGATAGACTAGAGCTCTAACTGAATCGTAGCCCGTCACCTGACCTAGGTTATGACATCCGACATATTTATCTTTATCGTATTTCATCAATATGTATACTTATATACATATTTAGCACATCCGATAATTGTACATACTCAACCAATCGTATCTCATCATCCACCTTGGATTAGAGCGTCCGATTACCCCATACTGGTCACTACGTTGATCCTAAATCCACAATACGTACAATTGTATATTTTCACATAATTAAATCAACTCAATCAACATATATGATATTATCATGAATTTAAAGCATTTGAATATAATCCAAATCATCATTCTATCACAATCATATCGTCACTAAAATCACACAAATCAATATATATATTCCACGTAAATATATATATATATATATATACACGTAATCATCCACTCAGGAATGACCACTAATACCATCTATAGTTCACACAAGAAAATCGTGAAATTCATTTTACTTACCTATGGACCGTAGTGATCAAGTCCATGTGATTAAAAACAAATATTTAATCCATAAATATTTTCCACACAATTACCAAAAATAAATAAATTTAAAACGCTCGGTTCGTAATATGAACCACGTGAGTTTTACTCACCTCGAAATTCCCGCTGCGTCTTCAATAAATATAACTCACAATAACTCAAATGCTCGTCAACTCAAGCCGTCAAGTACCTAATCAAGTACGGTCTTTACTTAGCAACGAAGCATAAAATAAACCTAAATGATGATCCAACGGTCGGATTTCAAAATAACGATAATCCAACGGTCGGATTCTAAAATAAAGACAATCCGACGGTCGGATTGAATTTAATTGATGATCCAACGGTTAGATCCTCACGGATTGCCCATGGAAACATCCTATCAAAATTATACTAAAATCCGATGGACGGATCTTCGTTAATGGCCTCCCGAATCACTATTTTATAATTATACGAAGATCCAAAGGTCAGATCTTCGCCCGTAACTACACAAAGTCATCGGGACAGTCATATGAACATCATATTAAAATTTGAAGTAAAACCGATGGTCTGATCTTCGTAAATCTCAAACCGAAGGTAAATTGTAAAACCGTAAATAGTAACGTCAAAACAGAAATTGACTATTTATCAACTTTTTCTAATATGACCAAGTTATATCTCAAAACGCTCGTATGGATGCATAGATCATTGTCCAGATAATAAAAACTCAAAATTCGGTCCGACGCGCCGCCAATCGCGGCGGTCAGACGGTGGTCAACGCGGCGGTCAACGCCGGTCAATCACCTCCGATGCAAAAGTCGTCAACTACAAACTTCTTCAAAATGAAATTGTGAACAACTTTAATACCTGACTTTTTCAGAGATGAGGTCTAGATCGTCCTATATCGGTCTTTGAAGTTTGATTAATTTCGGCCCTCTGATCAGTCTCCAGATCAAATCAGGGACGTCGAAAACTTCAACTCTTGATCTACCACTCTACACTCAAAATCGTGATGCAAGCCATATATGGGGATGATCAGAAGGAAGAGCACGTCACGAAAATGAGGAGGATCGGCCCGTGCTTCGGGAAGTGATTCCGATCCAATCCTAGGGGCGGCGGCTGGGTGAGGCGACGGCGGGGGTCGACCGAGCAGCTCGAGGCGCACGCATGGAGGGCCGGGTCGGCGACGGCGGAGGCGTGTGGCGGCCTGCAGCGTCGGGTAGGGTCGAAGCCGGGTCGGCCAAGGGTTTGCTACAGTCACGCGAGAGAGAGAGAGAGAGAGAGAGAGAGAGAGAGAGCGAGAAGGACTTTTGTGCAAAAACTGAGTTTTTTCGTCATTAATGACAAACTCATATTTTTTTTCACTATTTATAGAAAAAAAAACCGATTTTCAAATATTCATAACTTATTCATACGAACTCCGAATAATACGTTCCACATATGCACGAACTCGTATCGATGAGCTCTACAACTTCCATGAAGGAAGTTTTCACAAATTTTGAACGTATAAAAAGTCGATTTTCACGACCCCCTAAATAACGTTCGTTTTCGAAATAATCCCAAATATCACAACTCAATTAATATAACAATTAATGAATTACATAAATTTATTGTATGAAAATCTGGGTCTTCACAGTCTACCCTCCTTAAAAGAATTTCGTCCCGAAATTCAAGCATGTTCGTCCACAAAAAGCTGAGGATATCTCTTCCTCATGTCAGACTCCAATTCTCATGATGCATCACCCTCGTCATGATGACTCCACAACACCTTCACAAGGTCAACCTCCTTCCTACGAAGCTTCTTCGTAGACCTATCCATGATACGAACAGGTTCAACTACAAACGTCATATCAGTGTTTACTTCAATCACTCAATGATCATTCACGTGAGACTCATCTCGAACATACTTCCTGAGCATAGACACATGAAAAACATCGTGTACACCCGACATGCTAATAGGTAAAGCAAGTCGATATTCCAAGTTTCCAACCCTTTCCAGAATCTCAAACGGTCCAACATACCTCGGTGCGAGTTTTCCCTTCTTGCCGAATCTCACCACACCTTTCATGGGTGAGACCTTCAAGAACACATGGTCGCCTGTCTCAAACTCTAAAGGTCTCCTCTTCAAGTCAGCATAACTCTTCTGTCTACTCTGAGCGGTTCGGATTCTGTCTCGAATAGCGGTGACCTTCTCTGTAGTCTCATGTACAATCTCAGGACCGATGAGCCCTTTATCCCCTGCTTCCGCCCAACAGATAGGAGTCCTACATGGTCTACCATAAAGAGCCTCATATAGAGCCATACCGATACTGGAGTGATAGCTGTTGTTGTAGACAAACTCTACCAATGGTAGATGATCCGCCCAACTTCCCTTAAAATCCAGAACACAAGCTCTGAGCATATCCTCCATCACCTGATTCACTCTCTCGGTCTGCCCATCTGTCTGTGGGTGAAATGCAGTGCTCATAGCAAGAGATGTACCAAATGCCTTATGGAACCTATGCCAGAATTCAGAAGTGAAACGAGCGTTACGATCAGAGACAATCGACACTGGCACTCCATGAAGCCTCACTATTTCCTTCACATACAACTTACACAACGCATCCCCTGAGTAAGTTTTTGCCACCGGAAGGAAGTGTGCTGATTTAGTCAACCGGTCAACAATCACCCAAATCGAGTCATAACTTTGCCTGGACCTAGGCAATCCAGTCACAAAGTCCATAGAGATATCTTCCCATTTCTAAACAGGAATCGATAAGGGGTTCAGCATTCCTGCTGGTCTCTGATGCTCTGCCTTCACCTGTTGACAGGTAAGACACTTCGACACATGTTCTGCCACATCCCTCTTCATACCATACCACCAAAACTGCCTTCGTAGATCCATATACATTTTAGTACCTCCTGGATGTATAGTGTATCGGAGACCTATGTGCTTCCCGCATGATCTCCTCTCTGAGGTTATCAACACTTGGTACATACAATCTCCCTCGAAATCTCAACCCTCCATCAGCCCCAATCATCCACTCGGAAGGACCCTCCACATCCGGGTCAACAGTCATCTCAGTAATCCTTGCCTGAGCAAACTCATCAAGTGTCTGACCCTGAATGATCCTGGAGATCAAGGTGGGCTGTAAGGTGATACTACCGAGAAAGATTCCCTGTCCTGCTCCTGTGGGCATAAGGTCAAACTCAGATGCAGCTTCTAACATGCGCCACTCTCGCACCATAATCGATGCCATGATTACCCGAGGTTTCCTACTCAAGGCATCCGCCACTACATTTGCCTTTCCGGGATGATACTCCAAGGTGAAATCATAGTCCTTAATGAGCTTCATCCATCTTCTCTGCCTCATGTTCAATTCCTTCTGGGAGAATAGATACTTTAAACTCTTGTGATCAGAAAAGAGTTCAAATTTCTCACCATAAAGATAGTGCCTCCAAATCTTCAAGGCAAACACCACTGCTGCTAGCTCTAGATCATGAGTGGGGTAATTCCGCTCATGTACCTTCAACTGTCTAGAACCATAAGCAACGACACTACCATTCTGCATCAACACACACCCCAAACCCTGATGAGATGCATCGCTGTAATTGACTAGTCCACCACCACTAGTAGGAATAGTCAACACCGGAGCTGTAGTCAATCTAGTCTTCAGCTCATTGAAAGCCTTTTCACACTCATCCGACCATACGAACTGAGTGTCTTTCCTGGTCAATTTGGTCAAAGCCGAAGCAATACCAGAAAACCCTTCAATGAAACGCCTGTAATACACTGCTAATCCAAGGAAGCTACGGATTTCTGTAACCGTAGTGGGGCGATTCCAACTCATCACTGCTTCAACCTTAGAAGGATCCATAGAAACTCCATTCTTTGAGACCACATGACCAAGGAACTTGACTTCACTCTGCCAGAAATCGCACTTCTCAAACTTGGCAAATAGTTTCTGCTCTCTCAATGTCTGTAGCACGATCCGCAGATGCTTCTCATGCTCACCTGACGACCTTGAATAAATCAAGATGTCATCAACGAACACCACCACAAACCGATCCAAGTAGGGACTGAACGTGAGGTTCATCAAGTCCATAAATGCTGCAGGTGCATTCGTGAGACCAAAAGGCATGACAAAAAACTCAAAATGTCCATACCTGGTCCTGAACGCCGTCTTTGGGATATCTTCCTCCTTCACCCTCAACTGGTGATATCCAGACCTCAAGTCAATCTTCGAGAACACAGTAGCTTCTCTAAGCTGATCGAACAAGTCATCAATCCTAGGTAAAGGGTACCTATTCTTGATGGTCACCTTGTTCAACTGTCGATAATCCACGCATAGCCAAAGTGAACTATCCTTCTTCTTCAAGAACAACACTGGTGGGCCAAAATCCCTGTCCTCATGGCGATGTCAGACTTCAGACAACGGTAATGAAATACCGGTTGTCCCGAAACATGGAAGGACACAATCATCCTAAAGCAATCAATAACCGCATGATTCGGTCTCAACCAATCCATACCCAAAATCACATCATACGTGTGATATGGAATCACAATCAAAGATGCAGAGAACTCTCTGCCACCAATCCCAATAGAGCAATCATCACAAAACATGCTAAGCTCAAGAGACACACCGAGAGGTGATGTAACACACAATGATCTAGTCAGAGGCATAGCAATCAAACCCAAAACATCCACAACCGAACTAGATATGAAAGAGTGTGAGGCTCCCTTATCAAACAGTACTCTAGCAAGATAGTGATAAATAGATAAGGTACCTTCCACTCCCGTGCCTATCTGACCGATGGCAAAGACTCTAGCAGGTGCAGGTGGTAGCTGCCTCTGCTGGTTACCCTGCACTCTACCCTGATTCCGGGGACACTCCCTGGCCTGATGCCCTGTCTGTCCACAGCTGTAGCATATCCTACTCCGAGGTTTCGTGCACGCACGAGAGATGTGGCCCGGCTCGCCACAGTTAGAGCACTTCACCGGAGCTGCTGGTGCTATCTGCCTAATAGGCATAGCCTGAACAGGAGGAGCTACTGCTGCCCTAGCTGGAGCCTGATGCTGAAACTGAGTTCTCTGTCTCTTCCAGAACCCACCCCTGAAGTCTCTGGCTCTACTACTTCCTGCTATGGCCTTTCCCTTGCCCTGGAAGTCTCTCTCAGCAGACTTCTTCTCTCTACGAATCAGATTTTGCTGCTCAATGATCTGTGCCTTAGCCAAGATCTCTCTCTTGGTCTTCAGCTCCAAGATGGCCACATCACGCTCAATCGAAGGACTCAACCCTCTCTGAAACTTCTTGGCCAAGTCCTCATCTTCCATCTGTCTCACATACTTGTACAGTCGGGAGAACTTCGCATCATACTCGATTACGGTCATCTTCCCCTGTACCAGTGCAAGGAACTCTCGTTCCAACCTCTCCTTCACTGCTGGTGGAAAGTACTTCTCCCTGAACAGCCTCTCGAAGTCGTCCCATGTCAAGGTAGACACCTCTATGCTCCTCTATGTGACTTTCCACCACACCCTAGCCTCATCCTTCAGCATGAAAGCGGCTAGCTTCCTCTTGTCGGTCTCAGTGCAATCCAACAGATCAAAATAAGTCTGCAAATCCTCTATCCATCGATCCGCCACCATGTAATCAGTGCCTCCTCCAAACTTGGTTGCTCCCAAGCGAGTAATTTCCCTTGCCAGCATCAGCATGCGGGCAAGATTATCAACCACGGCCACAGGAGGAATAGGCTGATCCTCATAAGGTGCCTCTACCTCCGTCTCGGATGCTTCCTCGACCGGAGGGGCCATACCCCTTCCTCGCCCTCTACCCCTGCCACGAGATCTACCTTTACCCCGACCTTTGGCTTCATTTCCCTCAATCTCCATTACCTAATAAGCATGATATACTTGATTAATACATGCATAACACTTTAACAATGCATAAGTCAAATGCAAGTCCATATTAACCAAGTATTAAGCATACAAGACAACGCCTAACGTACTTAAGACATGCTAACGTTCCTAGCCAACCTAACGCTCTCACATACCAATGACATTGTCAATACCGAAGAGCACACGATGGGGATCCGCTGCAGACGGGCCATCACTCGGTAAGTATTGACATATCACCAAATATGTACCTTACGCTCTGATACCAAACTGTCACGCCCCAAATTTTAGAATAAAATTCAAAATCTGAAACATGAAAATTACCATAACTCAAAATATTCATCCTGAAAATTTCTTTTCTTAATAACCTCACCACACGAAACCAATCAAACCGAATCTAGTTTCGGTTAATTATTACAACACAAATACGCAATAATTTGTAAAGCTCTAAATGAACATACACACCTCACAACTCAAAGAAATAAAATGTAACTGCTGTAACACCTAAGCAGCTCGGTCACCTCCCTGGTTATCCTGACCTGCAGGAATATCCGCTACACCATTTGAATAGTGTACAGGGATTGCAACAATACAAAATCCGGTAAGCTTATGAAAGCTCGTATGAGTAAAAGAAAGAACGGTTACTTAATTTAATCACATTTATTTCTACCTAAGTCAACATGCAACAATTCTACAACTACAAAAAGACAACAATCACAATAAATCAACTACTCAACACCAACCCTTACTCACGTCTTTAACCACAATACCCCATCATCGTATTTATAAAAATACGGTATTCGATAGACTAGAGCTCTAACTGAATCGTAGCCCGTCACCTGGCCTAGGTTATAGCATCCGACATATTTATCTTTATCGTATTTCATCAATATGTATATTTATATACATATTTAGAACATCCGATAATTGTACATACTCAACCAATCGTATCCTATCATCCACCTTGGATTAGAGCGTCCGATTACCCCATACTGGTCACTACGTTGACCCTAAATCCACAATACGTACAATCGTATATTTTCACATAATTAAATCAACTCAATCAACATATATGATATTACCATGAATTTAAAGCATTTGAATATAATCCAAATCATCATTCTATCACAATCAACTCACTGTTCGACACTTATTCGACACTTAACTCACTGTATTTTCAACAATATCACTTAACTCACTCAATTTTATATCCGTCTTTCACTTAACTCACTGTCGTTAATTTTTCCGTTAAAAGCTATTAAAATTGAGGGTATATTTGTCTAAACACTAAAAAAATGCATTTCTAACTTCTTCTTTTTTTATAAAAAAGACAATTTTTTTTCAAATTATATTTAAATTAAAAAAATCATTTTTTATTAGAAACCTCATAAATTTAAAAAATTTAAAAAAATCTAATAAATGTAAAGTTGAGGGTATATTTTTTTCTAAACACTAAAAAAAAGCATTTCTAACTTTTAAAAAAAAAAGACAATTTTTTTTCAAATTATATTGAAGTTAAAAAAATCATTTTTTATTAGAAATTTCAGAAATTTAAATAAATTAAAAAAATAATTTTTAAGTATTTTGATAAATATATCCTCAATTTTAACGATTTCTAACGATAGAATTAACGGCAGTGAGTTAAGTGAAAAACGGATGTAAAATTGAGTGAGTTAAGTGATATTGTTGAAAATACAGTTAGTTAAGTGTCGAATAAGTCATAACTCAGTTACCATTAATGGTATTTCTAACGATAAAAATAGTTTTTAAAAGGGATTGAAAAAGAAAAGCGCAAAAAATCAAGTAGAGAGGGGAAGAAAAAACGCCGCGGTTTTGCGTTCACCCAGTTTCCGTCTGTTTCTCTACTTCGCTCTCAGAGCTCCTCCTCTCCTCTTCTCTGTGGGTAGCGACTATATTCCTGTCTATCCTTTTTTTATTGCTAATTCAAAATTCGATATATGGTAAGTTGTATGAATTTGGAGCGAATGCCAATTTATTCGTTTCCCCATTCAAATTGAATTCCCCAGTCCCGGCCATCAATCAATCCATGACAGCCTTGGGGGTTGGTTTTATTTTGATTTCTGAGATTCTTTTACCATTTTATGCTTGTGCTTTTTATTTTTGTTAAGTGTAGGGTTTAATAACCTGAGAGTTGCTGTAGGGTTTCATAATCTTGTGGGTTTTTACCATTTTATAATTTGGTTGCCTAGAGACTACTATCACCAATATCAGGTATATATTTCTGGGTCTCTATGTATTTTGATTGAGATGGACAAGGGATTTTGTGTAGGATTGAATTGGGTTTTCTAACTCTTGGGTCTGGGATTGACATGGGTTTTGACTTGTGCTCAGTAACTTCTGACTTCACTCTACATGCTCATGCTCTCTTGGAAAGTAAAATCTTACACCACCTACCTATCACTGCCAAATGCTGATCATAATCGGGTTTGATTAAATTTGAAATTTGGAAATTGTGTTCTGTATTTTCTCTTACTCTTCTTGTTTGGGTAATTGTTTTTGTCTGCTGAGTTGCTGGACTTTTACTTCCTGACCTTTATAAGAGTCAGTCATCATTACATTCCCAAGCCAGAAGAACTCTTCAAAGAGAGTATCCGTCTCGTTAATAATGAATTCTCTTGTTCTTATGGGGGAGCTTTATTTATGTAGGAAAATATCAGTAAGTTAAATGCCCACTTGAGTTCTTAACTATTAAACCAGCCGTTGTTCGTATGCAATTATATTTTCTTTCATGACTTTATTTCAAAAGTAGTTTCTGCATTGCAGTACTAATTAACTATCTTGTCTATAAATTGTGGGTTTTGTTGTCATTTAGTTTTATAGAATTTTTTTACAAAAATTATTATATGATTCAGACTATTAGTTCTAAGTTCTGATTTCTAATAAAATTTTGGAAAAGTTGTTTTTTAAGGCATTGAGACTAACAAATGCTCGTGGTTAATATATTTTCAGGAAACATGAAGGCCTGAGAAGAGAGAAAGAAAGAGTCGAGAGTTGCTGTAAAATGGGATCTGACACTACACTTCCCCAATGGGCGTCAGAGCCTTGTATCATGGGCATCGATGAAGCCGGCCGAGGCCCTGTTCTAGGGCCAATGGTGTATGGATGCTTATACTGTGCTCGCTCATATGAGAAGACTCTCTCCTCTTTGAACTTTGCGGATTCAAAGACACTAAAAGAAGAGAAGAGGGAGGAATTATTTGAGAATCTAAAGGCTGATGAATCAATTGGGTGGGCTGTCGATATCATAGATCCGAGAGAGCTTTCGGCTAAAATGCTAAAGAAGAATAAGACAAACCTTAATGAGATATCACACGACTCTGCAATTGGCCTTGTCACTAAGGTGCTTAACATGGGGGTTCTTCTAACTGAGGTCTACGTGGATACAGTGGGAGATACTGAAAAGTATAGAACTAAACTGTCTGAGAGATTTCCTGGAGTTAATTTTGTGGTTGCAAAGAAGGCTGATAGTCTTTACCCAGTTGTTAGTGGAGCAAGCATAGCTGCAAAAGTCACAAGGGACAGAGCCTTACGAGAGTGGGTGCTTGATGAAACAGCTGAAGATCTGCACAAAAACTTTGGTTCTGGATATCCTGGAGATCCCGATACCAAGGCCTGGTTGCAACACCACAAACACTCGGTATTTGGATTCCCAACATTGGTACGTTTTAGCTGGGGCACATGTACTCCATATTTTAAAGACATTGCTGAAGTCTTGTGGCAATCAATGGATGACGATGGTTCGAGCAGTTCTAATGGAAAGCGGCAACTGAAATTAAGTAGTTTTGGTGTCACAACATCAAAGAGAAAGATTGAAGAAATAGAATCAAATGGTAAAGGACGCTGCAAATTTTTCCTGGCTCGTAAGCTTGAGCAAGTTACTCATTTCTAAGTAAGATGCAGGAGAGATGTCAGGCTGGATACTAGCAAAGTGGGAACTGCACCATGGTGTTTGTCGTCACTTCCATTCTGACCTGAACATGTCAATCTGCCACCATTTGCTGTTCCATAACTGAAGCCAAGTTCTGTTGCGGTATTTTATTGTGGATTAGTGTTCTTTCATTGTGGTGTCTCTTTTTTCCCCTTTTCCCCTGTTATTTCTGTTTTCTTTACCGGGCAATGAAACTTGTTTGACAAACTTGATGTATATTTTTATGCATTTAGGGGGTCAAGCATGTAATAAGAACCAAAATGGGTTGCTATAGAACTGATGTTTATCTGCTATATTCTTTGGCTTCTTCCGATTTATGTTTGGGTGAGCCAGGCATTTCCAATATTCATTTATTCTAAACTAAACAAATCTTTGTACCCAAAAAATAAAAACAAAAAACATGAACTAAACAAGTCTCATATTTGGAGGAACTGAATGTAGGCTTGTACATGTTACCTCATGGGAGAGATGTATATGGAACAATGAGCATCCATTTTAAGGTCGATCTGTTCAGCTCTATCACCCGAATACACAGGAAAAATGAAAGGCTGGTGCAACAACTACTACGGAGTTACAAGTTGGACGACATTATGTTTGTTTCAACGTCTTAAACCATTTCTGTTGGTAGATTTCCAAACAACTTGGTTTCACAGTTTCATCTCAGGACGTCGCCCACTACATTAGGTTATCCTATCCAGAAATTTAAAAAGTCGGAGAACCATTACAATATTATATATTAACATCCATATCCCACGGGAAGCAAAATAGAAAGATGACAGCTCAATATTCATAGAACCTGGGAGCCGGGATTTTTTCAAATTCCGAGATCCTTATGACAGCAAGTATGATCTAAGAAAACAAATCAAGGACGTGCGCTGTGACTAAAACTTTTTAACTGCTACTAAAGTGTATTCGACATATTATACCAAACGCACAGCTATACAGAACTACAGGTACCGTCATAAGGCCAATGCCATTAGTATCATAAAATTTACAAATATTTTTTATATGAGGGATTGAACTTGAACCAATCCATGAAAAAGTACAGTATCTAATTCAAAGCAGTCAAGATTCCATCCTTTCTCACGAGCAGTTGGTGTCGTAACTTGCAAGCCCCAACAACTCCGGACCTTCAAGTCGATGGTTGTTCTCAAAGCTACAATATTTGGAAACAAAACTGAGATTTCAATGTAAAGCCACAAGAAAGAATAACTAATAGCTGGAAACAAATTTACACGACGACACATCTCAGTCCCATCTGCAGTGACAAACCCTACCCCCAAATATCTGTTTCACCATTCTCACCATGACTAAGGTATAAAGCACTTGATCCTTTTGAACTTTATTTCATAAGATAGTCCAAACAATTTGGCAATGCTTGCATCCCTAATACATATTTGTGCTTCACAATTTGAACTCTTATATTTATCAAGATATTTGCCCATACCCCCTTATTATTAACAATAGATTCACCAAGCATACAATAATATACTTCCCACTATAACAATTATAATATATTCTTTTTGAACAATAATTATAAGATTTTGTAGCTTTTCCATTTCTTGGTACCTTTTTCAAACTTGATCGACCAGCCAATAATAAATTATTTACAAAAAATTATTTTGACCATTTGTTATCTGATAATCACATCCATATTATAATGGGAAAATAGCCCGTACAGTACCCGATCCTTTCGCCATTCTAAATTATCGTATCTCAAGTTTCAAAACTATCAGAAAGGTACCTGAGATTTTGACCCCGACCAAATAATCATATCTATAGCCGTTAGCTCCGTTATGGAGGCTGCCAGCTGGCTTATTTTGAAGGATATTTTTGTCCCTCCATATTTTCATAGTTTTCATTCATTTTTCTTTTTCTAAACATTTCTTCTTTTCTTTTTTTCTTTTTCCCATGTTCTTCGTTTACTCTCTCTTTTCAGTTCTTTTTGCGCTTTGGATCGATTTTCAAGGTGCAAAACACTCCTTGCAAAATCATATGGGTGAATCAATTAATGCTGAAGTCTTCCCAATTTGATATTAGAAGACCCACGAGACGAGCTTGATCTATGTTAGATCCTTGCTCAATCCAGATAGGCCAACGAAAAAAAATGTGGACTGAGATAAAATCCAAGGATGGGAATTCAATTGCTACAAGGATTTGAAGGAAACCAGAAGCTGGACTTGACTTTCTCCACAAACTCACTGTTCTTAAACCCACTCAGATATTCAAGCTTCTCAAACTCTTTCAATCTCGTCTTCAACACCCGAATTGGCTCCCAATCTCCTCATCTTCACCATCTCTTTTCCACTCGCCCCATAATTCAATAAACTTCAAACTCCTCCTAATCCTATCAAATTCCATCTTCACCGTCTCTTTTCCACTCACCCCAAAATTCAGTAAACTTCAAACTCTTCCTCCTAATCCTATCAAATTCCACCTTCACCATCTCTTTTCCACTCGCACCTTTTTGCTGAAATCCGGCGATGAGTAGGCCCTTCAACCACCAGATTCGGCTGCAGCATCCTCATGAAGTCAATCTCCGTCGGCGGCAGCTAGGATGACCAGATTGAACAAGGAGGTGATGGTTCTAGGTCTCGGTGGACGGCGTCGAGCGCGGGGTGGTGACTTCAGTCTCAGAGTTTGGGCAAAGGGTAGCCTGAAGAAGCCGGTGATCTGGGATGTCGGAGGGCGCTAGCCAGGCCGGCGGAGGAGGCAACCAATGAGGGGCGCCGATGGTCTGGGATGTACCCTCTCTCCTTCGAATTGGATGGAATCAATCTGGGCTTCATATAAGTGGTGGCGATTTGGAAGGCGTTTTGGAATCAATTTGGGCTCTCTACACGGTGGGGTTTTATGGGTTTGCATGAACATGGAAAAGAATAAAAATTGAAATTTTTATTGGGTTTTGCATTAAAAATTTCTGGTTTGAGTGAAGATAGTGATGAACAAAGGGGAATTTCTCAGTGTTAATGAGCTGAACAAACCGATTTTGAACCAAGCATCTCTCTCCTCCATCTGTAATTCTGTGAAGAAAGGAAGATGGGTGCCCAGATGAGATTTGGATCCAAACGCTATACCCATAGAGTGAAGGGAAATTTTTTTTTTTTAAAGAACTGAAATTACCTATATACCATTCAATATATATCAGTTGGTTGACGCCGTAACAGAGTTAATAGCTCCAGATACTAAAATTGGGTCGGGGTCAGAACCTCAGGTACATTTCTAATAGTTTTGAAACTTGAGGTACGAAAATTTAGAATGGCAAAAAGGTGAGATACTGTACAGGCCATTTTCCCTATTATAATCCACTTACATTTTATGTTTTGTGTTGGTTAATCCAATCTGACATCAGCTGAACAAAGTTGTACCACTATCCTATCATTTTGTATCTACTTCTCATTTCTTCGGGTTTGTACTTCAGACTGTGTGAATTCAAGATGCTTGCGGATACCACAAGTAACATCAAATATGTACTCTCATATACAACATAATAAAACTTGAAAATATACAATTGTCATATGCTCAGTGAGTGAATAAGGCAACTTGAAGTCTTTGTAAAGGAAACCCATAAAATTAAAATTAAAATTGCTGATGAAAAACATGCAAAGTCCATTTGGAAACAGGAATATCAATCAACCGAAACTCCTTTTTATATATTTCATAATGATGCAGAGCCAACTTTTTCTTTTAATTAGGGTGTCAAAATGGAGAGCATTATCTAATACTGGAAGAAAAAAAATATAACAAAAGAGATTCCTTGGTTATTGTTATGGGAGAAGCCATTCTTTATCAAATAGTGAGGTAAACTAAGATAAAGAAGCAACATGGCAAATAACAGAAAGAACGTACTTGCTCAGAGGAATGTGCTCAAATGGTCCACTGGTAGGAATTGTTCCGCACAAATCATTGCTCGATACGTCCCTAGAAGGATTGACAATTTTAACGACAGTCAGGCACTTATATCAAACATAGTAATATAAGAGCACTAATACTTCTGCAGGAATAAAAAGGAACGCTAAGATAATAGTTCAACAAGCACTCACACAACTTTGAGGCTTGCAAGACCAATGAGATCCCTGGGGATTGGCCCACTTAACCTGTTGTCATTGAGACGTCTGCCACACCAAGCAATTATGAGACAAAAGCACACAGTACTGTCCTAATAAACTAATTATGTTGACAGAAAGACAGATGACCAGTGGGTTATTGAATGATACAAGGCCAACTATTAGTCCTAATCTGAGTAACACCTGGGGAAAAATTGCAAACTGTGCAGCACAGTACATTCACTTTTCACTGTTGCACCTTTTCTCCACGAGCCCAAATAAGTTATCCCACCATTTTGAAGCAAGAGTAAAATTCTTAGAAAGTCGATCACCCAATTCCCAGACCAAGAAGATAGATGGATAAATACCAGAACTGGTAAAACATAACTTACAAGAACACAAGTGATTTCAATTTCCCCAATGAAGGAGGAATTGTCCCTGATATGTTGTTGTTATATAAGTCCAAGCTAACGAGGCTCTTCAGGTTACCAAGCTCAGCTGGAATGGTTCCCTGAATATTATTTCTGTAAAGCTCCCTGCATAATCGAAGAAGCACATATAAGGGTTAAACATGAAAATATTGGCGGGAATTAATATACAACAAAGTATACAAAAACCCAGCATACAGTGAGGGGAAATGGGAAAGGATAAGACATACAGATATTGAAGATGCTCAAGTTTTCCAAGTTCAGGTACCAGATGTCCAGAGAGCTTTGAATTACCTAAATCCCTGCCCAAAGTATCAAAATCACACATTCAATTGCAATGGAAAATCACACATTCTAATGTATGCACACAAGACAAAAGCACTACTAAATTCGATATTAATTTTACAAAATGCCTAATTATTTTCTGTTTCATCCTCCACTTTAAAGTTCAAATATAGCTGATGTTGGTTGCAAGCTAGAATGACACAATAATGTATAAAAAGGAAACTTGGTAAAAGAATAATGAAAAAGGTTTGAGACTGATATTTACAAACAACGTGCTCAACTGAGACTATATGCTAAGCTAAAACCCAGCTTCAGCTGACCCATGCACACACTGAAAGAGGTTAACTCGTCAACTGCTATGGTGAGAAAACTGCCTCTGTCATGAGTTGAATTATCTAGAGATTATTATCTTCCGCTAGGGATGATATGATATCATTGATGAAGAACGCAAGTGGAAGACCTCTATGGTTTATCCAACACCTCCTAAAAAGGGTCCCGAGGGTGAAGTCCAGATTTGGCATCCTGTAAACGATGACAGGCCTTACTGGATCTTTTGTGGTATGGGAAAGTTTAATAAAGGCTGTTATTAATGGGTTTTTCTATAGGATTCATTCTTAATGCAGAATAGGACAATTATTTTGAGTTTCTTATTAGGTATTCCAGCTGTTCTAGAATTATCTTAGCCTCCCTACACATAGAGGCCTGCTTCATACTCAAGTTAATAAAATTGAAAGCTTTTGCTTCAATTTGGGTTTGTCCAATGCAAAATCCTTAGGTGCAATTTCTAGATTCCTATTGGCATGATGCTAGTTGTTCTATCCCTTTTCCATTTCCTATCCTTGTATTCATAAAATCCCTACTTTTAACGATTCTACACAATAAACCTTGTGTTGCAGCTAAGAACTATACATGCATGACTAATCCCCTGTAGGGCATGACCAGCTAAGCAGAACCAAAGTTGGTTCAGTTGCCAACTATCTGATTTTGAAAGGCATCATAACAGAAAGAGCAAGGCAATTGCATGAAGCAGCAACAGAATAGTATTCTAACGAAAATAGGGAGAAAGGAAAGAAGAGGGTACAGTCGGGTAACGCGATTGTCCTGGTTGCAGGTGATGTGGAACCAAGTGCAGGGGTTGACGAGCGTGGGATCCCAGCTTTGCAGCACGTTATCGGGATCCGATAAGCTCTTCCTCAGCGTGTACAAAGCGTCCGATTCCGAGTTACCGCACACCAACCCAACCACGCTTACACTCATTAGGGTTAGCCTCAACAACCAAAACCTCGCCGCCATCGCCATCGCCATCGCTGCTTCTTCGCTGTGCTTTCTATCAAATTTTATTTCCAGTTCTTCTTTGCCTTGAGCTTTAATCGCCCAAAAAAGGGGTTTAATCGCTTAATTTATTCCTGGTTTAGTGTTAGATAGAGAGAGAGACCAGAGTCAAAAGGTCAAGAGATGAAGAACGACTTTGAGCATCCGCGTGTAAATCATGGCCTTTCTTTTCATTTCTTCTCTTTTTGTATCTTTCATTGGACGTTATGGATCTGATACAGGCTAGTAAAACAATCCGTAAGGGCCAACAAAATGGGTTTGCGTTGAATAAAGGAATTACTTGATTCGGGCCGGGTTCGGTGTGAACGGGTTTGTAAAGCCCTAAAAACATTAACGTTATGGCACCGCGAATCTTACAAAGCTTAATTGTTGACAAAACAATACTCTTAACTCCTTAAGATGCGCAATGCTTTTAAAATTAGGATGAGAAAAGTAACGAAATGAACTCTGGAGATCAATATAGACAATAGCCGATTCTTAATCTCTGCAATGTAAAAAAATCAAACTAAAAAGCCAAAAGATTGAAATTGAGTATTTGTTTCAGGCAAAACACTAAAATCGTATTAACACAACTTAATAGTTAGAATAAAGATATCTCAAAACTTTTGGTGATTAGCTAACAAAATTCAAAGGATAGTAATTAAACTTAAAAATAACTTCAGCAAAATCAAAATAATTAACCACTAATGGTTTCAAGAAGAGTCTAAAATCTAAGAATTCCAACAGTACACTTTGAGGATAGTTTCCAAGCAAATGGCAAGTAACAAGTATGATCAGTTCGACAAGAGGAATAAACTCAACATGACTAAATAACAACTCAGAATGAGAAAATGAAAGGGATACAATTTTGCTTCAAAAATTGGGGTTCAGAAACATGGTTTTAATATATACATAACCCAAATAAGTTACTGGAATTAGTTCATTAGACAAGACCAATCTAGATGCTTATACATACCAAAATAAGCCTTCCAAATATATTTATAACAAGCTGAGTTCAACTTTCCACAACAAAAGTTTAAAGAAAATAAAGGCTCAATATACCAAAGAATATCAGGATTTCAAACAGGATAAAGACCTTAAAGAACAAGAGTTGACAAGCCCTTAAAGGCAGTGAGTTTTTGGAGAGGAAAGGGTGAGGATTGTGTCACGCCTCGATTTTTAAACAACATTAAAAATCAATATAATTCTCATAATTATACAGACGTGATGGTCCAGCTATCAATACAAAATACCTGAAAACGTTTTCCTTTTAAACCAAGTACATACTAATGCACTGAACTCACTATGTCAATACAGACATGCTCCATAAAGTCATATATTACATAAGTTACGAGTTAAATTGCCACAACAAAATAAAACATAAATGCTCCTCGGAGCTTACTACACAACGGAAGTCTCATCAACGGTAAAGTCACAAAATTGGCCTCCTATCGTAAAGCTGTGAATTCAATGTCTCAACTTCAGCCACGATTTTCCTAACCTATCGGATTTACCCCTACACCATTGAATAGTGCACCGGGTCGACACACAACAAACCCGGTAAGCTTATGAAAGCTTGTATGAGTATAACTTAAATCAAACAACCCAAACAACTCATACGGATAAACAGGAAACAACTCACACTTTGGTTGCTTACAACACGTAATAAAGGAAAGCAACTCACACCTTGATTCCTTTCAAATTGTAAATAAGGAAAACAACTCATACATTGATTCTTTTTAAATCATAAATAAAGAAAGCAACTCACACCTTGATTCCTTTCAAATCGTAAATAAAGAAATCAACTCACACCTTGATTCCTTAAAAACATAAACCCATGAGTTAGATATAACCTCGCTCCATTACCCCATAAATTATACAGGCAGACAGACTAGAGCTCTAACTGAATCATAACTACTCGTCCGGTCAAAGACGTGATTACTCGATTTACTGCCTAAAGTCACCTACTTGTGACCTTAATTCCTCGGGCTTCTCTGTCCCTCAGAATAAACATTTAAAGAAGTCGCACATGGCTCAAAATGTTACACAATTCTCAATGTGTATATACATCTCACTAGCATGACTAATTTGCTATCTCACCAAGCATAAGTAACACCCTCTTAGGGGACCCACAAGCCCGACATACAACGTACCCCGTAGTAGTCGGAAGCAACCAAGACCTTGCCGGGAAGCAACCTCTCTGGCCTTGCCAATATGCCTCCATAATATGTATTTCTAGACTAGAGTGGGACCTTCTTGTCCCACATTGAAGAAAATGTAAAGGAAAGAGTCTCTCTTCCCTATAAAAGGAGACTCCTTCCCACTTACTCCAAAACTCCATTACAACTCTTGTAATCCTTGTTGGGTCGCAAGGCCCAAACACATATAGTGCAATATTCAAGTGGACATAGTTTCCCGCTAAGCTGGGAGACGAACCACTATACATCGTGTCTTCTCTTTCTCTCTTTCTTTTCTAACGCTAATTAGAGCTTTCAATTTCTAACATTAACATTGGCACCATCTGTGGGAAGTTGATACAATGGCTTCATCACTTACCATACTTTAAGTCAACTTAAGCTCAAATTTTATTTTCTTTTCTACCTTTGGGTTATAAAGTTGCTCACTAGGCATCATCTTCTTTGATCATCACTCCTCTTCTCTTGGATTATCATCAGCTCCCAGTGACTTTTATTTTTTCGTTATGTCATGCAATATAATGCCATCCTTAGCGGTAACACATTTGGCAACAACACAAAAAATATATTTGCCCAACTATGATCAGCATTACCCCATTCTTGGCAGTAATCAGCAAAAAAAAAAAATATTAGCGTCATCCATCTTTGTACACCCAGAAATCTATTCTGGGCACCCATGACACAAACCCATCACACCCACCACAAGCAACGCGCCCTTCAAGCAGCAAGTGCAAGCAGCATCAAGCATAAGTGCAGCAGGCTAAGCGCCATCTGCTCCGCCAAGTGTCAGCTCACCATGGCCCAGCCTCAATCAGCTTCTTGAAGGCGAAAGTTCTTGACGGAGGTTTAATCTTCTTGGCGGTCATCAAGCGTCAATTTCTTCTTCATCTCATACGAGAAGTTGCAAAATTAAAAAGGAAACAAAACTATTTGCATCAACCGCCATGCCAAATAGAATGGAGACCCAGAGAGTTTCGTAGTCTGCTACAAATTCCTTCTTCCATAGCATCAAGACCAGCCCCACTGTCATCGCGTCAAGGCCAATCATCGCTCGTTAATGCAAGGCAAAGCCCGTTAATCACCAGCGACACTTCACCAAGCAAAGCACCTCCTCCAACAGCTAAACAAGGCTCCGCCATCCACTTGCAACGGTCCAACAATGCAAGACTCCACCAACCGCTAAGCAAGGTTCCGATAACCACTGAGCAATTCTCCGAAAACCGCTAAGCAACGCTCCGCCAACCGCTAAGCAATCCTCTGACAATCGCTATGCAATGCTCCGCCAACCATTAGAGAATACCTCAGCAAGCCTGGTCGCTCACTCTTTGCACACCAAATGTAAATTCTTACTCTGTACACCCCGACCATGGAGCGGCAAATGATCAGCACACCCATGTCCACATCAGGCCACAAATGCATGAACACCACAGGCGGCCACCCACCCATTTTCACACAGTTCTAGCACCGGTCACTTCCATCCGAGCAAAGGTTGCCCACCTGGTTGATGACTCTTCGATCACAATTATCACTGGAACTTTCATTGAGCACCTGCTCATCTCCAGTTGTCATTCGTCCATCACTCCACTTGAGACAAAATGAACAAGCTAAGTCTCTTGATTTATAGTTTATACTGATATGATCGTATTTATATAAGCAACAGGAGCTTATTTGGGAGGATAGGCACCACATATATCAATGCCTCATATATGCCTATCACAATTGCCTACAGCATGTTCACATTAAACATAAGTTGCTAGCCTAGCTCTACATGTTCTCCTTATTTCATGCTCTATTATGCCCCAAAAATATTACCCACGTATCAAATATGTGATACATTTGCCTCCTTACACATTCAATTATAATGACACATCTGTTTGCTGACTTACTACATCAATATATTGCTACTGCACGTCCATGACCAAGCATATATAATATATTCTCGTTACTTGCAAAAATGGTTGGCTTAGCTATACTCAAGCACACATGGACATCTTAAACACCATAGGCCTCACATACATGTGCTGTGCGTCGAAGATTGCTAGTTTATGCTGCATCTCTATACATACATATGTATTACACTATAAGCTCAACATGTTAGTGCACCGTTAATTGATGTCTCTATGAAAAATTCATATTCAATTGTACTCATGTTGGATATGTACATCATCAGCATGTCTATTGCTTATATATTTTTTCTTAATTAATACATGGCTATCATGGACATAAGCATGCCTACATCTACAAGCATGTATAGGGCAATTGTTAAAGGATGATTACCTAACATGTTGAGCTTATAGTGTAATACATACATTAATAGTTATGCTACATGTGTCGTTGAAATCAACTATCAAAACCATGCATGTTTATCAATATAATATGAAGACATGTTGGTGCGTGATTAAATACCCTTACCTCACAGAATATGTACATACTCGGCTTCAACTATATGCTCCTGGCTATATATCTCTTGCACATTGTAACATTCAAAATAGCAATAGATTTTCATCTAAACCCACTGTAATCATTCTAAACCAATGTTCATCTATGCAAAATGGTTAGGTATACATAACTCTATGTATAGGCTCCACCGTCTAACATATACGTAGTGGCTTATTGAACATGCTTCTTTACACATTCTTCATTACCAATTTGAAATTCATGTTAAAAGCAAACATGCCATCAACTCCTACATCGCTTATACACTTTGCTTAATATCTTTCAAGGTACATATGTAAGATACTAGTGTTGATTTTACATACTTATGTACTAATCACCTATTTTGTTTCAAGGAAACACAATTACCGAGAACTGCTTCAATTAACGAGCCCTCTATTATGGTGCTTTACCGGAGAATGGAGCGTCATGCTTGGACAACTCCAATATGATTTGGGTGCTTATATTGATTCCAATTAAAAACTACTCCAATCGGTGTAAGATAAATAACTATGTCTCACTAAATGCTCTTTCAATTAGAGTTATTGTCATGCCAATGCCATACTTTATATCTTAATGATTCTTAGCATGTTTACAACAATGCAAAAATGTTATTATCAACTTTATTACAAGTACATACTATACACATGCCATGCTTTAATCAATTTAATGTGACACTCACTTAAATAAACTATGCCATACTTGAAACGTTGTGACACTTGTGACTTAGTTAAACTTGTTTGGATTACGACTTGCTTGGGTATTGGGCATGGTGACGACTTGCTTGGGCTAAGCCTCGCATGCTCGCACAGTGCTTACTTGCTCAACTACACCCAACTTGCTTGAACACGACCTAACTCGCTCGAATATATTCAACATGCTTTAGTTAGGCCCAAGTTTACAATGCTTCATACTATTCACCGGGAGCTACTCCCAAAATTTTATATAGACACCCATTACACTTGCAACTCTCTAATACGGATGTTACATGGTCGTAAGATCCACATAATATTACTTGCTATGCTTATTTATTGTTCTTCATACAATTACAAAGATTTATATGTACATCATATGTAAATATTTTGTCTAGCCTCTTGGCCACCATATTTTGTCAAACTCCCAACGGGAAAGAAACCTAAATGGGTCTAAACTCCACGAGTCTATGGTCCACGACCAGCCACCAAGCAGTAAGGCAATGCCTAATAATGACAATGACCATTACGGGCATTGCAGTCAAGCTTTTCTCCTCCGGGAAAGAGTAAAGGGACCGGTTAAGGCAGCCTATGGCGACCATTGATCTGGCAATTAACCCCCGACGCTTGGGTATGAAAGAATAGGTTCGCTACCTAACGCCTACTGCTTATATGCAGCTCCCCTCATCAAACAATTTTCTGACCATATGGAGGTATATAGCTAGGAGTCGGGGACTCTCTGGAGGGGCTAGCAGAGGCCCACTCGAAAGGACAAAAACTTTTACTCCAACAATATTCTAGGTGGACAACGCACTCGCACTAATTATGCTCGATATACGGCACAAAGCCATGTTTTGGTATCAACCCCACAAGAAAACCCTCCTTGACTAGGGACTTCGGGGACTTGTACATACAGCCTAGCATAATTAGCAATGGTTACGCTCATGCCTCATAGCATCACCTTTGAGCTACCCGTTCATGCCTCATGGCATCCCCGAGCTATAACGCTCTTGCCTTCCAGGTATCCCCAAGTTTCAACCCTCTTGCCTTCCCGGCATCCCGGAGCATTAACGCTCACGCCTGCCCGGCATCCCGGAGCCTTACACTCATGTCTCTTGGACATAACACGCATTAACAAAACATTGAATTCTTCTACCATTTGTTGTTTCCAACAACCAAATTCTTTTCGAGTTCTATTAATACTAGCAAAAACCAAACTAACACAAACGTTCGCATTTGAGTTACAAACTCTTGTATTCACGGCACTCATGCAACTAACACCTCACGGGCGTAACCTCATCAACTCGACCTCGTTCGTTTTCATATGCTCATTCTTAGTATACTCGCATAACCATGTGCATTCTCAAGCTCATAACTGATCGTACTCAACGCCATTCATATATATACATCATCGTGTATCATATGCCTCATACATTCGTACATGCTAACGCATATCGATACAAACTCTCCTCAGTTATCCAATACAACAAGCATTCTGCATGTGCTCGCTTATATCTTTGTTTTGCAGGTTAAAAAGTCCCTTCTTGCTTATGGAGTTCGAGGACTTATAGAGGCTAGGTGCCACCGGGACGTCACTTATGCTTGGTGATATCATGTGTATAACTTCCCAACCAAGAAGCTCCTCTTACTTGGGGACTTATAGATACCTCTCACTAGCATGACTAATTTGCTATCTCACCAAGCATAAGTAACACCCTCTAAGGGGACCCACAAGCCATGGTGGGGCCCAACCACGACATGTATATTGTAACCCCAAACACATATAGTGCAATATTCAAGTGGACGTAGTTTCCCGCTAAGGCGGGAGACGAACCACTAGACATCGTGTCTTCTCTTTCTCTCTTTCTTTTTTGACGTTAATTAGAGCTTTCGGTTTCTAAATTAACACAATGCTTTTCAAAACAATAGAAATCATCATTTCCATAATCATTTGTTTTCCGAAAAGCCACAACTCAAAACAATAAAAAACACCATTCATGCATATTTTTTTTTATCAATCAACAAAATCGCCAACACATATATATTTCACGTATATATATATATATATATATATATATATATATATAAACACACACACACACACACGTAGTCATTCGCTCAGGAATGCCTACTAATACCAACTATAGTTCACAAGCGAAAACTCGAGAAAATCATTGTTATACTTAAACTCATTTTCCTACATGTGATCCTATTCTATACCTTTGTCTCCCATTTATTACCTTATTCCCTTACACAATGACCCTTATACCCTTACTTTTTCTCCTCCACCAAAATATTTATGGGCCTTTCTAGGTCATTCCTATGTGGAGTCAAAAACTAAGTCCACATTTTGTGCTTATACATTTGTCAATCACATCTAGCCCTTCATTTCTTTTGATCTCCACCCTTGATTTGAATTGCCTTGGCCTTTAAATAGCTCATTCTCTCTCCCCAAAACCGTGCATCCCCTTGGTTCCCTCATTTTGGAGCATTAAGATCTCTCTTTTATCTAGTTTTAGATTACTTTTTCATACCTTGTGCATAGTTCTTTGAGTTTGTGTGAGAAATAGGTGTGTATGCACTTGGGTTTCACCAAAACCGAAGTCACTACACACTCTAAATCAATCACAATACTTGCTTTCACACATCCAAGCCTTTGTTCTTCTTTGTTCTTGAGTTTTGTGGATATGTATGGTGTTTTGGGTTGTAAAACCAAAAAATCATACCTTGAAGCAATTCTCTCATCATTTGATATCTTTGAGAGCTAGGTGGAAGGTTGAGTAGTTCTTCTCTTTTTCTATCCTCCTCTCTTTAACTTGATGTTTATGGCTTGTATTTGTAATAACATGTGTTGTGAGTAGTTGGATTTTAGGCTAAGGCAAACTTATGTGCAAATAATGTAAATTTCCATGTGGTTTGATGTTTATGCATGTTTTGAATCTTTTGGCTACTATACTTTCATGCATCCTAAGTGTGTTTATAAATTTATCACCTAGAACATGCTTTAGGAAATTAATGAATCGAAAACATGAACTTGATAAACTCTTAATTCCGTGAGCATATGTAGCTAAATAGGCGGTGGCTTAGCTTATTCCTACAGGAAGAACTAAGTTGCTTGAATTTCTTACCTTGAAATTAAAGCATGATGTTGTGAGTTTAGGTTTCGGAAGAATTTAGGCTCATAACACCATAGACCATTTAGGATCCGGAAGATTTGAATGGTATAAAGGTCGTGTAATTTAGCTTTGCTTCAAAAGAGATTGTTAAATTGCATGATTAGTTGGTTTCTTGGTATTGTTAAATTGCATGATTAGTTGGTTTCTTGGTAGCTTCACCAAAGCACTAAGGGTAACTCCAACAAGGAGGTTCTATCTGGGGGTGCTATTCTCATTTTAGCACCCCCTTGTTACACTATTCATATGACTCATTCTCATCTTCAACAGTGAGGTGCTATTTTCACTATTCTTGATTTAAATAGTATATGAGTATAATGTTTAAGAATATTATATTAAAAATATGTTAATTGAATTATATAAGATAAAAATCTTAATTCTAATTTTTATCATAAAATGTGAAAATTATTCTTATCATTTAATTAATTTTTTTTAAATTAATAATTAAAATTTTTGTTGTGTTGTGTCGGCATGTATGACAAATGAGCAAACTATTTAAAATATATTTTGATGTGTTGTGTCGGCATATATGACAAACAACCGAATTTGGATTTGATTTCATGAGCCACGTGTCAATCTCTAATTGGCCGTCTAAATTTCGGTTGAGTCTTTGACCGCCACGTATCATATCTTATCTGATGGTATCATTTCAAACCGTCCATAAATATGAGGTCATTGTCATCCTTATCTGTCACAAATTCACAAACATTTCTCATCTCCGAAGCCTACAAATCTCCATATTATTTTCCTTTTGATTTTTTCAAACCGTTTCTGTAATGAATCATTTGACAAAATGGTTGCAGAAAGATCAAGAAGAGGCTATCACGAGAAACCGTCGAAGAGCCATGATGATGTCTGCCGCTGACTTGCAAATCCAAGAGTTGGGGTGGTTCCTCGAAATGTCGTACTTATAAGGTCAGAGATTGAGAGCTTATGGATCTTTGACTCAAAACTCAATACTTCACGGATCCGTGCAGGTATGAATCAAACATATTTCGTAGGCGATATAGAATGCAACCTTGGGTCTTTGACTGGATGATGCGCGACGTGGCCAACTACGACCCATATTTTGTTCAGACAAGAGATGTTACTGAGAGAGTCGGCTTGTCCACTGAACAAAAGCTTACATGTGCCATGAGGATGCTCGCATATGGCATCACACAACTGACTTATGCGATGATTACCTAGATATTGCGAAGTCTACTGCTATTGACATTTTTGAGCACTTCACGAAAGCAATCTGGAATGTGTACCATGAGACTTACCTCCGCCAACCAACACCGGCATATTTGCAACGCCTACTAGACAAAGCTGCAGAAAGAGGATTCCCGGAGATGATCGGGAGCCTTGATTGTATGCAGTGGTAGTGGAAAAATTACCCCAGTGGATGGACAAGGCAATATACTGACTACAAAGGGAAGCCGACAATCATCTTGGAAGCGGTGGCCTCCTACGATACTTGGATTTGGCACGCCTTCTTCGGACTTCCAGGTTCCCTAAATGATATTAATGTCCTTTGATGTTCACCGTTGTTCAATGAGGCATGCCTTGGTGAAACCCCTAAACTGAGCTACCAGATAAGTAATAGGCACTATGCCCAAACTTATTACCTAGTTGATGGTACGTATATACTCTTAATAGGGGTCACTCATACAAGCGATTAGAAACTCGAGGAGTCCTCAGACACAACATTTCACAAGGATACAGGAAGCGTACAGAAATGATGTGGAGAGAGCATTTGGTATTCTCCAAACTCGTTGGGCAATCATATGAGGTGGAGTAAGGAGAACCTTCAATACATCATGATAACATGTATTATCTTGCATAATATGATTGTTGAAGATGAACATGATGAAGATGCTACAGAGCCATTTGATCCGAATGATATCCCAACCAGACCAAGGAAAGCATAGATATATGCCAGACCAGTAATTGACACTGATGTTCATCGCAATCCGCAACAACTAAATCAATTTTTACTTCGTTATAGAAAGGTTAGATGTCTAGTGATGAATAAAAACCTCCAAGAAGATCTAGTCGATTACCGATGGACCATGAAGCTACAAGCAGATCAAAACCGCCAGTGAGAAGTTATAAATTTATTGCTTTCAATAAGTGGTTATGGCCTAGTTTCTTTTACTTTGTGTGTTGTGCTTTTACTTTATGTCATGATAAGTGCACATGGCCTACTTTGGTTGTATTGTCGTGTGGTGTGCTTTCATTTTGTGTCATGATAAATCGACATGGCCTAATTTGGTTGTATTGTTGTGTCATTATCTTTGTGTGGTGTGCTTTTACTCAATAAGATCATGATTCATTTTGAAAAAAAAAAGTTTAATGCTTTATTATGAAAAAAAAGTTCAATGCTTTATTACGAAGATGATCTACTCAATAAGATAATTTTTATTTTCATAACTTAAAACACAAACAGTTCAAAGCAATTAACAAATACCAACAACAACCACAATAATATAAACTAATATTGATTACATTCAAGATATCTCATGAACTGGTTCATAAGTGGGTAAGCTTATGTTCACTCCTTCCGGGGGTGTAGGATCTTGAGATTGTTTCGGGATGCTTAATTCTGTCTCCTTGTCCATTATCTGTTGTTGCTTCCTCTCCCAATAACTTCTCTTTCTTGGAGTAAATATTAATGGATCCACCATCATCGTGCGAGCATCCTCAGCGCGTTGCTTAATTAGTTGACCTTCCTTGAATTGTTGTTGCCTTTTTTGTTACTCGCGGTCGCATTGTTCTTGAAATTGTTGCATTTGCTTCCGTAGGTCACCCGCATTCTGTTGGGAGTCTTTTTTTTAGCTAGCTTCTGAGCTTTCTGTCCTTTAGGACGTGTCTTCCTTGATGAAGTGGCACCCTCCTCATTTGTCGATGTTCCACTATCGTCCAAGCAGATAGGAGTACGAAAACTATGGTTGGTATTTTCCATTGTTGGCATGTGACCAAATTTTTCTGTATTTTTCAAGTAAACCCAACAATGCTCAAACAAGAAATCTTTACCTTCCATGTCGTAGTATGTCGACTTAACATTCATGAACTACATACAATATTAAGTAAATAAAATATTAGAACAAAAAAAACAGCTTAATATAAATCGATTAATAAACTATATAACAACATTTAACTTTTCACAACAATATGACAAATAAATAAATTGTTACTACTTAACATATTTTAATGTAATTACCTTGTCTTCCTTATTTTCGTCGCTTCGTCGTTGAAAAGTCTTGACTTTGTTAAGAGCTTGCCGCCACTTCATACATGCTGGACTGATTTTTTTCCAACGAGCCTTGCAACTAGAAGATGGTCTAGTCAAGCAATCCGCAGGTTTGTGTACATTGTACTCATCCGCAATACGATTCCACAATAAATATGATGTTTGATCATTTCCGACAGCACCATCGCCACCAACGGTGATCCAAGTTTGGCAAAGAATAACTTCTTCATTGTGCCTCCAAGAATCCTTTATAGGAGCCATTTTTTCCAAGAGAAACAAAATTTAAGAACAACAATATAGAAAAATAAATGAATAATTTTGAAGGAAATGGAGGATGTTTGGTGTGAGGAATTAGGAAAGAATGAATTGGTATTTATAGAATTTCCTAATATTTACTATTCCAAAGGGTATATTTTTTTTTCCCTATTTTCTGATAATTTTTTTTTAAAATTTTTCTGTTAAAAATGGAATTAATAATCCTCAATTTAACAAGAGCCGTTGATCATTTTTTCTCCTCTAATCTGAGTCCTTGGATTAAATATATAACCGTTATAGTAAAAAAAAATTAAAAATATTGGGACGACATCAGAGCCGTCCATATTCAAAATGGACAGATCTGAGTCGTTCTTCTCGTGACTGTTGCACAGTGCATAACGGTCGGCAGGGGACAACTGCGTCAGGAGGGGCCCAGCAGCGCAACTGAAAGTCAGCTTTCTTCTTCCTCCAGCGCTCCACGCGTGCGTTCCTTTCTTTTTCTTCCCTCCGGCCCAGTGCGTCAGCTTCTTCCCCTTCTCTAGCACTTTTCGTCCGACTGTGGGCTGCAACAGCTCAGCTTGTGGCCCCAATCCACAGTATCCGAGTCCTGATTCTAAAAAAGTCTCATATATGAGACTTGGTTTAGGGCCAAGTTCTATAATTCCAGAACCAGACACCCCATTTTGGCCCGTTGGAGATGATGCAATCTCAAAAATAGCCCAGTTCTGGTATGGCATCTCCTTGTTGGAGTTGCCCTAAGGGGAAGTTTGTCAAAGCATGTTATTACATCAAATATGAGTTACATTTTGTGCATGACTAAGGTTAGGTGCGATGCCTAAGTCTCTATTCTTCTCATTGATTTAGTCTCTACATTTTTATTTGTTTATTTTATTTTTGTGCAACTTAATTTACTTCATAATAATTAAAATCAACCAAGCCGCTCATTACAACAATTGTTAATACCATCCTCATGATCTTTAGCTTCCAAATGGCTAAGGTTTTGAACTCATAAAAATGTATACTTTACATGTATTTTTAGGTTTATTTTCACGATTAACTAGTTAGGGTAGAGTTACTCAATCCCTTAGGTACGGTACTCTTATTTTTTCTCTTTACTATACTTGGGAGTATGGCACATCGTTCATAAATTACATACATTTTCATACACGTGATGCACCCAACAATGAGTGTTGATTATGGCCGACAAATGCCATTTATGTACACTTGCTTTCAGCGTATCACTCATCATCATCCACCACCTTTGAAGACCTTCTTGCGTTCTTGAAAGTTCTTTAAAGTTCTTTAAAAGTGTAACCATGACCTTCACTCTTGTAATTTCGGTTTTATGTCTTGTAATGTTAAAGACAATTTGTATAACGTTCTATGTTTTTCTTTGGGCTAAATACTATTTAGTACTCTTGTGGTATAGGTCCAACATCGATTCAGTCCTTCGACTTTCAATTTCATCAAAAACACCCATACAATATCATTTTCTCATCCAATAGGTCCTTCTGTCAGGATTCCGTCAATTTCAGACATTAACTGCTGACATGGCATTCCAACTCAGCAAAAGTGGGGTCCACATGGAAGTCAAATTCCCAAAGGGAAAATCTCACAAACAATACCTGAACTTTCGGCTACTAATAACTTTCGTACCTCAAGTTCAAAAAATATCATATTGGTACCTAGATTTTTAACCTCGATTCAATATTGGTACTTAAGAATAGTAAAATCGTTAACGGGATTAACGTTATAAGGGTATCATCGTCATTTTTACTGTTCATATTTTCCAGAAAATCTCACAAACAGTACCTGAACTTTCGGCCACTAATAACTTTCGTACCTCAAATTCAAAAAATATCATATTGGTACCTGGACTTTTAACCCCAACCCAATATTAGTACCTGAGAACAGTAAAATCGTTAACAGGGTTAACTTTTGACTTGCCCAACAAACTTTTTCAAAATTGACTTGGCAATAATAATATTATTGAGGAAGAAGGAAGAAGGATGAAGAAGGAGCGAGAAGGAGGAAGAAGAAGGAGGAAGAAAAAGGAAGAAGAAGAAGAAGAAGAAGAAGGAAGAAGAAGGAGAATCGGAAGAGATTGGATTGATGGATGTCAATGGAAAAGAGTGGGAAAGTTTTGAGTACACAAAAGAGGAGGCATGCCAAGAAATGGTGAAAGGGGGAGTATTGTGATGAGCTGACGAAGAAGATAGGAGTGGTGTTACTGAAGAAGAAGATAATAAAAATTCTGGGATTGCAGAGAGACTGGTTCGTTTTGTTTGGAGAAGATGAACAGTAAAATGACGATGTTACCCTTGAAAAGTTAACCCCCTTAATTGTTTTACTGTTCTTAGGTACCAATATTGGGTCTGGGTTAAAAATCCAAGTACCAATTTGATATTTTTTGAACTTAAGGTACGAAAATTATTAGTGGCCGAAAGTTCAGGTACTATTTTTGAGATTTTGTGGAGAATATGAACAGTAAAATGACGATACTACCCTTGTAAAGTTAACCCCGTTAACGATTTTACTGTTCTCAGATATCAATCTGATATTTTATGAACTTGAGGTACGAAAGTTATTAGTGGCCGAAAGTTCAGGTATTGTTTGTGAGATTTTCTCATTCCCAAAATGACCCTGGCCAACTGAAATGGAAAAATCTAAAATAAACTGAAGATGTTGCGGTTGGGGAGACTTGAACCACGTCTGGACATATATATGCAATTGAAAGCCCTAACCACTCGACCACTTGCATTGGACTGATATGTTCCCACAAAAATTATATATATTTGCATACCCAACCGGATATGGAAAAATCCAAAATAAACTCAAGATTTTGCACCTAGAAAGACTCGAACCCACGTTTGTTCGTATACAATTGAAAGCTCAAACCACCAAACCACTTGGATGATGCTAATATACTCCAACAAAAATAATATATATTTGTATGCCCAACTGGATATGAAAAAATATGGAAATAAACTCCAGATTTTGTAGTTGGGGAGATTCGAACCCACCCCAACACATATGGAATTAAAAAGCCCAACCATCAGAACACTTGCATGGCATTGATATAATCCAACAAAAATAATATATATTTGTATACCCAACCGGATATGAAAAAATAATATATATTTGCATACCCAACATATAATTTTTGTTTGAGCATATCATTACAGTGCAAGTGGTTTAGTGGTTGGGGCTTTTATTTGCATATGTGTTAGGGTGGGTTCGAGTCTCTCCAACAAAAATTATATGTTGGGTATACAAATATATATTATTTTTCCATATCCAGTTGGGTGTACAAATATATATTATTTTTGTTTGACCATATCAATGTCATACAAGTGGTCTGATGGTTGGGTCTTTCAATTGCATGTGTTAGGGTGGGTTCGAGTCTCCCCAACTGTAAAATCTAGAGTTTATTTTCATATTTTCTCATATCCAGTTGGGCATACAAATATATATTATTTTTGTTGGAGTATATCAGTATCATCTAAGTGGTTTGGACTTTAATTGTATACGAATAGACGTGGGTTCAAGCCTTCTCAGACGTAAAACTTGGGTTTATTTTGGATTTTTCCATATTCGGTTGGGTATGCAAATATATATTATTTTTGTGGGAACATATCAGTCCAATGCAAGTGGTCGGGTTTTTGGGGCTTTCAATTGCATATGTCCAGATGTGGGTTCGAGCACCCCAACCGCAAAATCTTGAGTTTATTTTAGATTTTTCCATTTCAGTTGGCTAGGTTCATTTGGGGGATTTGACTTTCATGTGGGCTCCACTTTTGCTGAGTTGGAATGCCACATCAACAATTAACATCAGAAATTGACGGAACCCGACAAAAGGACATATTGGATGAGAAAATGATATTGTAGGGGTGTTTTTTATGAAATTGAAAGTCAGGGGACTGAATCGATGTTGGACCCATACCATATGGTACTAAATAGTATTTAGCCATTTTTGTTTTAAATGGATGTTTTGAAATTTTGTTAGAATGAAGAGTATGTAGTGATATTTTGTTTCGTAAACTTTGAAGCATGAAAACGTTTTAGGATTTTTAGATAGTAAATTGCGATTTCACTATATATTCTTAGATGTTTATTGATTTTGTGCGAATAACCCACCTTTCATGTTTTTGTTTTCTTAAATGGCCAATTTAGGATTCGAGTTGCATGATTGATTTCAAATTAAGATATGCTAGCGTTCTAGATCTTATTGCTAAGTGGAAAACCTATAATTCCTTAAGTAAATCAACAAAGAGATTTGCATGCTTGATTAGCGTTTTAACTTATGTGTTCTTCTTAAATCAATCAAACTTTCTAAGTGCTTATTGTGTTAAAGATGTTCTGTTAATGGATTGATCACTCACTAGTATTACATATTTAATAGGGTTACCTATGGTGCGTTAATTATAAAAGCACAAAGTGCGACGATTTTCATGAGTATACGCTCCATTCTAGCCTTATTTCTCTCTTAGATTTGTGTTTTGAGTCATTAAAGTCATTTTGAGAGTCTTGTAGAGTGTTTGGAGTAAAATAGGCGGAAAATGAAAAATTTATGAAAAAATCCTAACAGGATCAGGATTCCTTACCATCGATGTTTTTGCTGTCTTTACATTTTAATTCCCTTTATTTTCTCTAAAAAAAATCTGATATTCTCCACCTTTTTGTAGGAAATTTAAGACGTTTGACCAAGTAATGAAGAAGGGGAATAAAGGAGAAAAATGTTTCAATTGGGAAATTAAAGGAATTACCCCATTATTGAGAGGAATTAAGGCCATAAGTACCCCATTATGAGAAATTAAAAGGACAAGAAATAAGAAACAGAAAATTAAAGAGAAGATGAAGAAAGCTATGCAATCCCATCCATCCAAATGATGAAGGGTACGATCGACAAAAGCCAACCACTGCTCCCCTATAAATAGGCAACATCCAGAACAGAATGAGGATCACTTCCTTGCCTAGCACTTCCTGGCAAAAAAACTGTTCCGAGACTCTGGCCAATTCACTCATCAATCCTCCATCACCTACAAGACCGTGACCTCCATCCATCCATCAATCTACGAAGCTCTTAGACGCTGAGTCAGAGACGAGTTCACCACCTTGTTGCCAAGCCGCTGAGGAAAGCTTCAAAGTGTAACTATGACTCTACTTTCAATTTTTGTTTCAGTTTTGTGTGTTTGGATTTACGAGTTGTGTAATAGGAGACATGAAATTTTCAGAATATTTTTATTAATATTTTTGATATTTTCAGTTTATTATTGAGTTAATTTCGAGAATTCTTTGATGATGCATGTTACAATCTTGTGCCCTTTTACGTGTTTAGGTAATTTTCAGAGTTAGGTTAATAAGTTCCCATGCTAGAATCACGCTAAGTGTTCTTGTTTGTTTGCTTAATTTGCCAAGAATAATTGTTATTTGTTAAGACGTTGAGTTAAACAAGTAATAATTAGTTCTAAAGTTGTAAAAACCATGTTTCAATGGTTAAACAATTCTGAAAATTATGTGTTAAATTCTATGTGTAATGGTTAATTTGTATGTGTGAGTCGATTCGGGGGTTAGATAATACTACTGATTAAAAGAATTACGCTGAGTGTTCTAAAAGATTAGTAGTATTGGGCATGGTAAGGACTCTTCCGATCCAAGCCCACATTAGAACGAATTAGATAAATGGATTGATCCGCTGAGGCTTTTCATTTGGGCTCTTATCTAGGCATTTAAGATGGGCACGTCTTTGTAGCATGTTGAAATGGATTTTCTGTTTCTATACTTAGTAATTTCCGAGTGGTATTGGTCTAGGTTAGGGAAATCGATCATTGTATATAGTTTTATTTATTTTGTTTTTATTTTATTTTAAGTAGATTAGTAACCAAATCTCATACCCCCCCATTTTATTCTTTTATTTGTTAATGGACCTTTTTGTGTAGGTGTACCCTACAATCCTGGACTGAACGATCCCTGCTTATCCTATACTAACAACTACATTTTGCAGGTTTAAATTGTGAGGCTATTTTAGCCTCATCAGTTAAGGAAAGTAAAAAAAAACTTTGCATGCATTCATCTCTGTTCTTGATTGATTTCTTCCAACTACATGTTTTGATTTGTGATTTGCTATTTGATATTCTGTTTTCGTGTTAATGATTATTGACTACATCATACTTCTTGACTTTTCATCTCATCTCCTTGATTCATGGTTTGATTGATCAATGTAGTTAGTTTAATTATATTAGAATACAAACTTTTCGAAAACCTCTTTATACATTGTAATTTTCGTAAATATTCTATAGTTGTGAATAATAATTCTTTCTTTGACGTTTAATTGACAGGAGCACTCTTAATCCCCGGATAGAACAATCTCTACTAGCTTATACACGAACAATTGTCAACAGGGTTAATTATGAGAACTCAATTTGAGCTCATCATCTTGGTTCAATTTTTGTTACTCACAGAGGCTAGCTCATGTTTTGAAATTGAAGAGAGAGATATCTCATTATGTGGTCGTGAAGAGTTGAGGGGAAGATGAGATAAATGAAGCAAATAAAAAACATAAAAAATATAAAAAAAGTTGTAAGTGGGTAGACCCATAATATAATTGGTACTCAGCCAACCCTGTTAAAGAAAAAACAATGTTTTCTTATTTGGTCACTCCCCTTCAATTAGCCAACTTGAAAATTGTCTCTTTTGTTGGCTTGCTTTCTCTTACGTAGCCAACTTGAACTTTTTCGTGTATTGGCTTACTCAAATTAACTTTGTTGGTTTCCTTGAGATTTTTTATAGATTGGCCAACATGAGCTACAATTGGCTTTATTGTAATATTTTTCACTTGTTGGCTAGTCCTTAGCATTTTTCACTTGTTGACTTCCACGAGCCATTCTCACCTATTGGCCAACTCAAGTTTTATCTATTGGATTACTCGAGTAAGTTCTCTATTGTCCTTCTCTAGCTGATTTGTCTATTCGCTCTTTTGTTAGCCAATTTGAGCATTAATATTCATTGGCTTCCTTGTATCTATTGACTTATTGGCTCCCACAAGCCATGTTGTTGGCCAACTCAGATTGGCTTATTCAAGAACAACTCACTTACCTACTCGAGTATCATTTGCTTAAGTTTTCCAGTTACTTACTTGCTTACTCGAGCATAGGTATAGAAGCCAACTAATCAACTTGAATTCCGGCTACTAAATTTGGTTCACCAGTTTATTGAAATTGGGAATTCATTTTCTTTGGCTCAGGTGATTCATATCTAAGTAGACTAGCTAATGAGGACTCAATATTCAAGTCAATGTTCTGAAGATCGTTCGATCAAGAAGATACACTCTAGCCATTAGGAAGTTAGTATGGAACATAAATACAAGAGTTTTCAAAGTATCAATTAAAAGACAATTTATACCCACATTTACATGTCCACTTTGGCATAGCTAATGTGCCTATAGTCATTGCATGTCCGCCTCTGCAGTTTGATTTTTCATAAATATGGTGCATGCCAACTAATAGAGCAGCCATGAGTACAACAAGTCGTGACACAAGTTGTGGAGAAAATGCTGGAAATACTCGGTCTTTTTGCACGTTTTGTTGATGGACGTTTCACCAATGGTGTATTCTAATATCAAAGTTTACAAATACCAATCGATTGCACGAAATCTATTTGGTGCAAGAGATTCAACTAAAGTGTGCAAACCGGTGGTAAATATGAGTGTTGGCATAAAACCAACTAATAGTGAGGATGATATGCTAGCTTTGGTTCATGTGGGAGAGGTACAGGAAACAATGAAGAGAAGACATCTTGCATCTCTCTTATGTTCCCCGAAAAATATGAAATTATGTTAATGGATATACTTGAGGGGAAGATAGATGTTATGGCCCTAAGTAAGAAGGTGAAGGTGCCAGAATTTCCTTCTAGATTCACAGCCAAATTTCTGGAACTTGTGGAGACGCCGGGAGGACTAAAGGGCAGCTGAAGGGTTATGGAAGGTAGTGATAAATAGCTTGTTAGATAACCATGATCTTTCCACTAACATTGCTGGACATCCATATTGATGAAGCCTTACAAGGTAAACAAATAAGTAGGGCTGGCATAAAATAACCACGCCAAATTCTCTCTTCACTTCGACAAAATAACCCTGATCTTCTAGCTATTTCTAAAAATATATATAGCAAGACAACTTAATTTAGGAGGGAGAGTTGAGGTGGGCGTTCAGTTATTCAAGCATTATTGGATTAGCTTGGTGGTGCTGGTTTTTCTCATAATGTTAAGTCTGATCATTATGGTCATTTGACTCGCCTATTCTTTGCTCATCCCACTTTCATTGAGTTGACCAAAAGTTACTTGGCTTCCATGAGAAATACTTGGCTTCCATGGAAAGATAGGTTTGTACTTGCATTGATAGGGCAAATTTCATAGTTTGGTAATAATATTACTTCCAGGGTAGAAGGTGCACATGCAACCTTAAATAAATATCTTCAAGTTTCAATTGGTGGTCTTCGTGAATTGAAGGAAAATATTTGACTTGCTATTGAAAATCAGTTGCAGGAAATCAAAACACAGCTTGCAAGTGAAAAGATTCGTGTTCCTCAAAAGCTTTTCATCCCTTTCTTTAAAGATGTGGTTAATAAGGTATCTTTCTATGCTTTGTATGAGTTTCAAAAACAATACTTGTGGGAAAATACCAAAGGCTATTCATCTAAATGTAAAAAACCAATTTTTCAAAATCATGGGTCTTCCGTGTGTGCATATGATCAAAAAGATGAATATTGAAGTGCTGCTTCTAAATCAAATTCATACGCAATGGAGGATTGACACAAGATCTTTCACTAATGATCATCGTGCAAGTTTGGATCATGAAGAGTGTCATATGTTGATGAACAAGTAGATGGTGTTATTTCTTCTAATTATGCAAGTAGTACTCCTGCATAAAAGCAGAAGTTGCATCTAACATTGGTGGCCTGGAGGATTTTTTTTTTCCTAGAAAATTCATTAAAGAAGATGATGTGTTAAAAATTCACTATTGAACTCTAAACATCTTCTTTAGATGTTGTGACAAGCGAAAAACATCGGTTGGGTCATTTTTTTTATCATCGGAAAGTCTAGAACTTCTCTCTAGGTTTTCTTACTCAAAATTCAACCAAAAATTATGCATAATGTATGAAAATTATACTACTCGAAAGGGGTAAATATTGTTTAGTCCTTGAGCTTTTGACCATAAAACACTTCAGGCCCTGACCTTCTAATTTCATACATTTAGTCCCTGCACTTGAAAATTTCAGACCAATAGGTCCTTGCTGTCTAAAAGTCACAGCGAAATGTCTATTATGCCCTCAGTTTTTTTTAATTAATTAATTATTTTATTTTTTTTGGAAAAGGAATTTTTTTTCACTTTCTTTCTCTTTTTTTTTCTGTTTTTTATCCTTTCTTTCTTTCTGTTTGAAAAAGAAAAATAATAAATAAAATAAAAAAAGAATTAAAAAAAGAGAAAGGAATAAATTTATTTTTAGAAAAAAGAACTGAGGGCATAATAGACATTTCACCCCAACTTTTAGACGGCAAAAACCTATTGGTCTGAAATTTTGAAGTACATGGACTAAACGTGTGAAATTAGAAGGTCAGAGACTGAAGTGTTTTATGGTCAAAAGCTCAAGGACTAAATACTTTTAGTCCTACTCGAAAAGATCTATAAGAATAATCAGAGGTAAAATCCTTCCAGAAATTGACATTAAACAACCCTCCCAAAAATAAGACAAAAAAAAAAAAACTAGACCTTCCCAAAGGGATCCAAAACTGAAATTCTATCTCTTGCAGACTAGGAATCTTGATTCACGAGTATAAATGTGGTTGACAAACAAAAGTAATGACGAAAAGAAGACTCATTGTTCACTAAGGTGTCCAAAAGAACCCTCTTGCTTCTCTCATTGAATGGAAGAAGAAAATAAGACAATGAACTCTCTAAAACTCTCTTTCTCATGATGAACAACAACAATAAATAAATAAAACCTCTCTCTTGTAATAGGTTTCCTTTTTAACTCATTCCTAATGGAATAAAAATAAATCTCATAATTTCCTTCATTAATCTTCCAATTCAACATAAATTCTAATTCCTAAAAAGAAAGTTTTTGACTCACTAGAATTTCCTATGTAGTAACTCCTCTACCAAGTCAAATAAGATTTCAAACAGAAAAATCACTTTCTCTAAAAAAAAAAATTAATAAATAAATAATTAATCACAAAAGAAAAAGAGTAATAAAAATATAAAACAAAATAAATAAAAAGTTAAGGCCTGAAGGCAGGTTATAAAACCATTTTATGGAAAGTGACTGGAAATTGCCAAAAAAAAAATTCATAAACTTTTGTACAATTACCAGTTACAAAGGAGAGGAGATTGGAAGGGTAGATAAATAGTGTTTGAGGCAGTGGGAGATCACCAAAATGTTGGCAATCACTGTAGATAATGCTAGTGCTCATGACTTATCTATGGCATACATGAAGAGAAGGTTGAGGAATTACAAGACTTTGATGTTTGAGGGAGAGTTTCTACATTTAAGATGTGCATGCCACATTATAAATTTAATAATTAGGGATGGTCTGAAGGAATTAGAAGAAGGGATTTCCTGTGCAAGAATGTTAGAAGTTCATCGCAAAGACTTTACAAGTTCAGGCAGTTTGCTATTTTGGAACAATGCAGGGAAAATGCTAATGTTCCATTACATCATTAGATGTAATCACAAGATGGAACAACACATACCTTATGCTTGAAGCTGCACTCAAGTATCAGGTTGTGATTGGGAGAATGGCTGAAGAAGATGGTCAGTTTCAAGCTTATTTCAATGAAACTGACAAAATTGGCAAAGCGGGATTAGACTCTCATCTGATGAGGACTGGAGGAATGCATAAGCCTTTTGTTTGTTTTCGAAGAAGTTTTATGAAGCTACTGTGAAGCTTATTGCTTAAAAAAAGAGCACTACAAACATTATTTGTTGAAATGATTACATTGCCGACTGAAATTGAGAAGGCTTGTAGCATACCCTGTTTTGAAGAGTGTCGCTACTTCAATGAAGACCAATTTAACAAATATTGGGGAAGCTTCGAATCAGTGAACAAGATAATAATGATAGCTAAAGTTCTTCACCTAAAATACAAGCTACAACAATGGGCTAAAGTAGCTATGGAAAAAGTTCTTCACCCAATATTGATGAAGATGTATGATGAATATAAAGGCAGTGAGAGCAGCAACCAATCTAAACAGTGCATGGAAAAAAAGTTAGGATTGGAAGGGGATGACTTGGAGAACCTTGATGAAGTCAGCAAGCAAATAGTAAGGGAGATAATGGCAGAGCAATCACAATGCAAAAGAAATGAAGTTGATCAGTACCTATTGGATAGGTATGTCAGCCTCCTTGCAAAAAAAATTTGAAATTCACAAGTGGTGGGGTCAATGAGTTAACCTATCCAGTCCTATCAAAGCTAGCTGTTTGCTATTCCTTGCTCAACAATGGCTTTTGAGAACGCATTCAGTTTAGGATCAATAGTGGAGGATTCTATCAAAGCTTCATTGACACAAAAAATAGTGGAAGCCCTTGTTTGCACTTTTGATTAGTCAAAATCTCACACCACCCCTTCCCCCTCAAAAAAAAAAATTCCTACAAAGATCCCACTAATGATGACCTTGAGATGTACCAAACTTTGGAGTAACTTGAGAGGGGTAAGCTACTGAAAATGATTGTAAATTGTAATAAACTCTTATTTACTGATTCATAAATAAATAGTCATAATACTGTTTTTAACCTCATTCTTGTTCTTTTGTAGAAAATGCTTTTAATTAAAGAATGGATGCATCAATGAATAGTGCCAGCTCTATCCAAACTGATGCCTAGAGCCCAACCTTCTTGTTCATTTACTTAGATTTTGCAGAATTTGCCTTTAATCAATGGTTTGAGGGACCACAGCAGTCATTACTGTTAATACACCTGGAAGTGAGAAGATAGATAATTGAGACTTGTCTTGCAATGCATGGTTGACCTCCATCATAGTTTCTTTCTACTCGGTTACATTTAGACTCAACTTGACGTAAATATCATGAACAAAATGTTATACTCTTCTGCCAAGTAGCCTTTTGCAATAGAACCTTCTGGACAGACCTTATTACAAATATAGGTGTTTAACTTATGCAAGTATCTATTTATCAAGAAAGCAAATATTATATTAAAGAAGCATAAATTCACCATCAACATAAAAAGTTTGTAAAAAAATTTAAATATTTAAATCATATTAATTACCTTTCAATGGGAGGCATCCATCTATATGTACAAGGTCAGCTACTTTTACTTTCCACGCCAAGTGAATTGACAAATGAACCATGATGTCAAAAAATACAGGAGAGAATATTGTTTCCAACCTGCATAGAGTTGTGGAAATTTGATTTTCAAGGAGTTCCAGATTAAAGACACTTAATACTTTAGCACACAATTATCTAAAAAAGTAGGAAAGCTCAATCAAAGCTTCACAGAGTTTTTTGGCAATAATTCTTGCACCACAAGTGCAAGTAATATCTAAGAAAACATGGCAATCATGACTCTTCATGCCAGAAATACTACGCCATTTAGCGTTCACCCAATGAGATAAATTTGCACAGTCTGAGGAACTTTCAACTTCAGTAACCATTCATATATAGCTTTGATATCATCAAATGACAATTCAAAAGGTGTCTGATCATAAACTAGTTTATCATCCTGCTCTCTAGCAGTGGCGGAACTGTGTAGGAGGCTCTATGGGCTATAGCCCAACTGAGATTTGGGCTGAAAAACCTTCAAGTTTGGGTATATCTTACCCTTAAGCCCAGAGTAGCCCACAAAAAAAAATGTTAGGCCCTTATCTGCGCAAGCACAACCTCGTTCTTCAATCCTCAGCTAAGAGCCACCTTTGTCTCATAACTCTCAGTCTCTCTCATAGTCTCATCTGAAATTTCATGAACCCAGTAACCAATTATTTCAACCAAAGACTCAACCTCTCCAAGTCTATACTCCAATCTGAATGCACAAAACATATACGAATTCTTTGAACAAGCACTCTGAATTTCATTTTGAAATTGATGGGTTTTGCTTGAAATTGAGTAACTGACTGTGTGTTTTTGATTAAATAGTCTTAACTCTTACTCTTGGGGATAGCGAAAGCCAGAACCAAGGAAGATGAGTAAATCGGATGTGAAGACCCAAAATTTTCATTTAAATAAATATATGTAATTCAATATTTGTTCAATAAAATGAATTATAAATTTTGGGTTTGCTTCGTATGTCGCTATGTGAGGAGAGAGGTTTCGAACGAAATTTATTTTTGAAACGAACGTTATTTAGGGGGTCGTGAAAAATGACTTTTTATACATAAAAAATTTGGAAAAATTTCCTTTATGAAAGTTGTAGAGCTCGTCGATACGATCTCGTGCATATGAGGAACGCAATATTCGGAGTTCGTATGAATAAGTTATGAATACTTGAAAATTAGAATTTTTCAATAAATATCAAGAAAATCTGAGTTTTTTTTATTAAGGACAAAAAAATCTCATTTTTGCGGAATAGTCCCTCAACTCTCTCTCCCCCCCCCCCCCGGGTCCGACCCAACCGGAACGCAGCCCTCCCAACCACGCCGCCTCAGACCCGGGCCTCCCCGTCATCGCCCCGAGTCGCCCAACCACCTAATGCCCTCTCCTCGCCGTACCGCCGCCCCAGGAGCTGGATCGAAGCTCCTCCCCGAGCCTCAAACCTGACCCGGCCGGTTCTCCTCCTTGCCGGCGTTGCACGGGCCAATCCTCACTAGTTTTTGGATAGTACTCCCCCTGATCATCCGCATATAACTCTTGCATGACGATTTTGAGTGTCGAGCAAAAGATCAAGAGTTAAAGGTTTCGATATCCCTGATTCGATCTGGAAACTGATCGTGCGACCAAGATTAATTCAACTTCAAAGCTCGATCTAAGACGATCTAGACCAAATCTCACTTAGCTCCAGGTATGAAAGTTGATCACCCTTTGATTTTGAAGAAGTTTTTAGTTGACAACTTTTGCGTGTGGTGGCGCGTCAGACCATATTTTGAGTTTATATTATCTGGACGATGATCTATCCATCCATACGAGCGTTTTGATATATCACAAGGTTATTTTAGAAAAAAGTTGATAAATAGTGGATTAACGTTTTGACGTTACTTACGGAGATCAGACCATCGGTTTTACTTCAAATTTTAATATGTTGATCGTGTGACTGTTCCGATGACATTGTGAGGTCATGGGTGAAGATCCGACCGTTGGATCTTCATATAATTGTAAAACAGTGATTCGGGAGGCGATTCGTGAATATCCGTTCGTCGGATTTTCGTATAATTTTGATAGGATGTTTCCAAGGGCGATCCGTGAGGATCTGACCGTATGATCATCATTTAATTTCGATCTGACCGGTGGATCGTCTTTATTTTAGAATCCGACCTTTGGGATCGTCTTTATTTTAGAATCCGACCGTTGGATCATCATTTAATTTATTTTGTGTTTCGTTGCTAAGTAAAGACCGTACTTGATTAGGTACTTGACGGTTTGAGTTGACGAGCATTTGAATTATTGTGATTTGATTGATAGAAGACGTAGCTGGATTAGAGGTGATTAAATCGCACATAGTTCATTTAAGAACCAAATTTAGTAAATTATATTGATTGATAATAATAAGCATTATTGTGAGAATGTCTATGTATGTATATTAATTATGTGATGAGGTATATATTTGTTGTTGAATTGTGTTGAGAAAACAATATGCATGACTGTGTTATTATTATTGTTTAAATATTTACTTTTTGTGATTTATATGTTGAGAAATGAGTTGAGTTTTATTGTTTGAGAAACAATAAATAGTTTTGATCTGTGGAGCTCAATAGGTCATGAGTGTGACCATGGCATACTATCAGTGAACCACGCTCTTGTACCGGACTGGTGGTTACTAATAGGATTATAATCGTGAACCACGCTCTCGCGCCAGGCTGGTGGTTGCGATCAGTTAAAGCTCTACTCTGTCTACCCCAAATGTGAGTGGTCTTATGAGGGTAATGTTGAGGTTACTTGTGACTCATAAGTATGAGTTTTAGAATAGAGTCTTGAGAATATTCATTATCTTATATTTTAAGAAATTTGGAGTTACCTTGTGTAATCTTTAAATTTACTCAGACGGGCTTTCAAAAACTTACCGGATTTTATGTTGTTGCAATCCCGGTACACTATTCAAATGGTGTAGCGGATAATCCTGCAGGTCAGGAGAATCAGGGTGGTGGTCGAGCTGCTTAGTGTAGCAGTATTTGATTTATCTCATTTGCTTTTGTGAGGTTTGTTATGCTCATTGAGCTTTACAATTTAAGTTTGTGAGAGTGTGATGTAATAAGTAATTTGAAGATTTGGTTTTCGTCTTATTGAGTGGGTGAGGTGTGGTTGTTTATGGAAAAAAATTCAGGACGTTTATTTGATTAAGTTGTTTAATTCATGTTTCAGAATTGAATTTATTTATTCAAAATTCGAGGCGTGACACCGGAGGTGCGGACGTATGGTGACTGTGAGTTTTCATTTGAAAATTGAAATTGCTTTGTGGCTTGTTTGATTATATGCTTGGCTGTTATGTCTTCATATGAAAGACAGAAATGGTCAAAGGGAATTGGTCAATTGGATGATTATGGTTAGACAATGGTCAATTGGATAATTATATTTGGTCAATTAAAATTGCTTTCTTCATTCATTGACGTCGTGCACTTGTTCTTGGATAATTATTAATCTGATATTTTTGGTTAATATCAAAATCGGATAATTATTTGTCGCATGGGCTTGGTTAAAATCTTGTGACTTATTGACTTTGAATGTGCATATATAAAATTAGCCCACCCCATTTTCATATCCTAGTTCCACCACTGCTCTCTAGGCTAATAATCTTTCCTTATATCGATAGTTTGGAGGTCAAGACAAGCATTTAAAGACTCTTTTGTTTGGACATCAATGATTCATAATTGTGCCAACCACGTTGTCGAAAATATTTTTTTCGATACGCATTGCATCCAAATTATGGCACATCAAAACTATTTTCTAGCAAGGTAATTGGAAAAATATACTGCAGTTTTTCGAATTGTGAGGCTTTCCAAATCCATGAATAATTTGGTTTTTCTCATTCTTTTCATGTGTAATTTCCTTCAAGCCCTGAGGTTCATCTATAATTTCCTCACCAGATCGTCTCCTTGGTGCACATTTCTTCTCCCTTGTATTATCAAAAGATTTTCGTTGATTACACCATTCATGATCACGTGCTAAAAATTGACGATATCTCATATAACATTATTTTTGAAATCTACAAGTAGAATTCTCTGACGCACAATATGGACATGACATTTTTCCCTATGTAATCCAAAGTAAAATCATGAATGGTCCACATAATTGCAGCTTTCATCTAAAAATTTTCTCTTGTAGAAATGTCATACATTTCTACACCATATTCCTACAAAGTGTTTAACTCATCGATCAACAGTTTCAAGTAAACATCAATATCGTTACCAGGAATAAAACAGGACATTTCGGTCTTGGTATGAGTAAAAACTAAAAAATATAAGTCTCGTTCTATACAACCTTCCTCCATGGATGTAGGTCTTGGTATTAGTAAAAACAAAAAAAGTATAAGCCTCATGGAGGAAGGATGTATACAAATAGTATAACTGTCTAAGTACTATGACTAGTACTCATATTTCCAAAATCGTTGAACAGATCCTAAACCAAGCCTTATGTTTCGATGCTTATTGCCGAATGATGGATGAGTCTGTTCAAAAGTTTTCCAAGCATCTGCATCTACTGGATGCCTTAAAATACTATCTTTCACACGATCTTTAAAAATGCCACCTTATAATTGGAGCTATTTTAGATGACATAAACAGTCATTGACGTCTTGGTGTGAGTGAAAAATATCGCAAAACTTTTCACGGAATCTTGTTAGCCTTTTTGCCTTTCTCTTTTTTGGTGTTGTATTGTGTCTTACACCTTGGAAACTTGCACGCGGAACATTTAGATGCATCTACAAGCTCTTTATAATATATTATACAATCATTCTTGCATGCAACAATCTTCTAATAATGAAGTCTGAGCTCTTTAACAATCTTCTTTACTCTATAGTTTGATGTCTGCAATTTTTCACCCATAGGGAATGCATTTTCAACAATTCCATATTACTGATACTCTTGATATGCATCAAGTTAACAATAAAAGACAAATTAGAATATTTCTCGCGACTGAGGTACAACGGTACTTCTAATTCATCTAGCAATTTGTAAAACTTCTCTGCATGTCAATTTGGATCTTGTTGGATACCTTCTTTTGTAAGCTGTTGCATATCATCACATTGATCAAAATGGTTAGCCTCAATACCATTATTGGAGCTATCAGTATCCAGGGGAATATTCTCACCACTATCACTATGTTCCTTCTCCCTATGTTTCCTACATACTGTACAGCTTTGCAAAATACCCTTGTACAAAAGATGTTCGTGTATTTTTTTTGGAACTTGTCTATCTTTGTTTATACAATGGAAGTAATGACCAAGACAAACAAGGGAAAAAATGACCGAGTTAAACAAGAGAAGCAAAGCAAAGCAAAGATTTCAATGGTATATCTACTGTTAAGGTGATAGAAATAGTCAGAGTCAAGGAAAAAAATCAATTAAGGCCAGAAAAATATGCATAACAAAATATATAAAATGGTTAGTTACAATGGCGCCTATCCAGGAATGACCCTCATTACCCTATTGATCTCATTGATGATTATCCTAAAGTAAAGTCTCATGCCTCACATACTCAGATAAAGGTTGAAAAACTAAAAATCGACCCATATCTTCCAAAATCTACCATTGTTATGGATGACTCATCTGACTTATCTGTCAAAGATTAAGAAGGTTGTTGTCATTTTATAATAAAATCCGCATTCTATTTTCTTTTCTTGCCATCTAATAATAATTATTTGTAAAATTATGTAGTTTTTGTACTATATTCGCTTGCATGCTAGTGATGCACAAATATTTTATTTCGTTATCTACGTTATGTTACCATCAAGACGTTCAATCTGGCTTTCACAATTTTTCAAGGAACTCATTAGAAATACTTAGCATATGCCATATCATTAACTAAACTCACTATTTCCAACCGTGAGCGTTTTGATCAAAAATATTATATATATTTTCCAACGACAAAAAAAATCTTGCAAATTTTCAGTAAATCCATGGCATTTACTATATCTTGATCATTTTTTTACAAGGCTTGCGACAACTCATGACTAATTTCAAGTACAATCCTCATCAAATGATTGCAATAACTCTAATGAAATAAATGCACATGTTTCTTATCAGAATCTATTTTGTGAAATGCAATTTCATCTATCATCAATTATGGGTAAATCTAATGTGTGTTGATGTTTGTCATACATCAACATATTAATAAATATATATTAAATTAAATTAGTTGGTGAAATCTGTTGTACAGGTCAACAAGTTATCCACTTATAATTTGACATGTCTACTTAAAAAACCGAAATATCATGTCAAGTGTATTCAGCTGCATCATTAAAAACTAAGATAATAACAATAATAATAATGCACAAAATAATTTATTACCAAATTATAAACTAGATTCTCTCGTGGAGTTTTACATGTGTGCTAGGTAAACTATCCCATATCTCAACTGATACGCTCAAAATAAGTGTCAATTTAAAACCCTGTATTGAATTATAGTATGAGTAAGTAGGGTATCACTCTAAGCTAGGTATTGGGATATACTTCCTGTCAAAAACGTTAAACAACTTAGTATTATTCACAAAGTATAAAACCAAGTATATATTTACAAAATTACAAGATATGGGATTTATAAAAGTTTGTATTCTAATCTAATTATATAATATATGTGATCGATCAACCATGAATCAAGGAAAAGATGAAAGGATAAGATGTAGGGATAAAGTTAACAATCATTAACATGAAAACAGGTAATCTAACCATAAACCATGGATCAAAATATGTGAATAAAGAAATCAATCAAGAATAGAGATGAACACATATAAAGTTCTTTTTACTTTTCTTAATTAAATTAACTAGATGAACGCACTATAATTAACTCTATTAAACATGCGATGCTAGTCATAGAACGCTACTCACTAACAAAACATATTTAACGCATTAAACACTTAGAAAGTTTGATTGATTTAAGCCAAGAACACAAGTTGGAACGCCATACAAACATACAAGACTCTTCATTGATTTACCTAAGGAATTTATAGGGTTTTCACTTAACAATTAAGACCTAGAATGCTAGCGATCTTAATTTGGATTCAATTATATGCTCAATATTCTAAGTTTGCAACTAAAGAACACGAAACACATAAAAGGTGAAATTGAAGCACAAAATTAATGAACTTACATCATCACATATAGAGATCGCAATTTATGAATTCTAGAAACCTAAAACATTTTCATGGTTCATGATTATTGGAAACTAAATATCAATACATAAACTTTATTCTAAAAAAAAAAATACCTAGAACGCTAGTATAATTGTTTTTAACGTTACAAACATAAGAAACCAAAAACAAAAGATAGAAGGACATGGTTACACTGTTGAAGAAATTCAAGAACGCCAGAAGGTCTTCAAAGGGATGGAGGATTTTGATGATGACTACAGCAAGGAGGTGAAGATGCTTCATGGCTTCAATGCTTGAATAATGGAGGGGAATTAAAATGTATAGAGTAAAGGGAGAGGATTTGCGTTTTGATTCTGAGTTTGATGATGGAGAAAACATCTCATAACCCCCTCCTTATATAGTGTACGGCTAGGCTTGGTGTCTAACTCTTCTGGATCCTCCTTTTAATTTTGAGGAATTATCTGATTGGTCCACACAACTCGAACCAATCAAATAAATCCATGTCAGCTTTTCTGCGTCGTCCAACCAATGAGAAACCTCCAAAATTAAGTAGATTTGTACCATGAGTCTTTAAAGGAGATAATATTACTGAATTTATAAAGATTTTTTTGATTTAAACTCCTTAAATTCTGCTAAATAGGGGTGTGAACAATAAGCAACGTATCTGGAATTGTTTCCATCTTTTCTGCATATTGTAATCCCTTAAAACTCTCCAAGGATGATATCAAACCCCTCTGGAAGCCTCTAACATATAATAATATCTAAACTATGAAGCATAAATTCGGCCATGGGGTTCCCGATGTGATTTGGGGCTAAAAACCGAAATTCCCGTCTAAAATTCAATTTGCGTGCAGCTTGACCTTCATGTACTGAATCGGCCATAACTTCTTCTGAAAAATTGATATTGACAAACTATAAAAAGCTCTGGAAACTACACATCTGTAGCTTTCCAACAATATAAAGATCATAATTTTCTTCATTCTAAGCTGCTAACAGGACTTTGTCGAATTTGGCTAATCTGCACAGGCAGAATTCCTAAAAACTCTCCCTTTTGGGATTTCTCAAATCTTCTAGTATCTTCTCCATATTCCACGGCAAAACCAACTAGAATTATTTTAGAGTTCTTCCAAGTCATCAAGAAGGGTCTAGAAACTCATGTGCAAGTCACATGCTTCAATCTTTGGGCCAGGCTTCTCAATTGGACAATTTCAAAGTCTATTCTTCAATTGTGGTGCCAACTATGTCTTCTAGAACATTCTTGAACTATCTTGAGTTATCTTGAAGCCACAGCATCTCCTAGCTTCACCAGGTCTCCTACCAGTATCAGAACTCCTAGTGTGATCAGGTTTCCTAGTCCAACTGGGACTTTGTCATTTCTCATTTTCGAACACCATTTCTCCGAACTCACTCCTAGTTGACTTATGATTCCTACTTCAACTGGGATTCTTTTTCCTAGTATAACTGGGAAAACTTCATTTCTCCAATTCTTGATCATTTCTGTGCCTTATTTCCTTCCCTTCATTTCCGACTCAAAATTACCTAAAAACACAAAACTAAGTTGGAAATGGTAATGTTAAGAGAACAACTAAGTAAAATGTAGAGAGAAATGTATCAAAATCATAGTAAATATTAGTCTCATCATCAACCTCCTTACTTCTTATTTTTACTACCATCAAGAACTAGGTTCCCTTTTGCACCGTCATCTAGGATGGAAGTAAAAATATGCACATTGTATATAATTACAATATGAAATATCTGTTTGACAAGCTCAATCAAACAAATTAAAAGTGTGTATGATGCATTTTCGCATTTCTCAAATACAAAGTACCGGAACTCAGCCTTGCTTTCCTTTTTTCGCTTTGGCAGCAAATGTTGACAGGTCTTCACCTTCTTTTTTAGAAAGTGATTTGGCCTACATTAAAATACTGAACTTAGTCTCCTACACTGAAATCTTGCACAGATAATCTAAGTATATACAACCTTACCGAAAAATATGCACTAAAAAACCATTGTGAAGCAACCCCAGGTCTCCGAAGAATTCCAACTACAGCACTTACCAACTGGTTTCCAAAAAAAATATGGTGGAGTTATAATCACAATAAACATGTAAATATGATGACCAAACAAAATCCGTAAACTATTATACTATACTTGAAATTCATACCTTGTCGCTGACATATTGACCAGGCTTTAAGCATCTTATATCATAATGGTTTAGGAAGTTATCATCTATTTGGAAAACAATAAAACTGCAGAACAAATTTATGTTTTATTTTTGTACATGTATGTATCAAATTCTTGTTGAACAATGTATGAAAGGTATGAAGAGTTAATTCTTTTTATATTTTTCATATATAAAACTCAACAAATTGCAATCATCATCAAATTCAAAAAGACCCTTGAATTCACCAATTCTCTTCAAATTAAGGGTTCTACCATGCAAAAATTGGTCATTTAGCTTATCTAATTGGATCCCAAGCTTCACAAATGGATATGATATTGCTTGACTTGGCTTCCTCTCAACGATCCGCTTCGTATTGATCAGACTGAATTTAGTTGATTTAGTGTCCCTCCCAATTGTTTTACCTATGATAAGTTCTTCCTTAATCTGTAAAGAAAAAAAATTACATGTTTGTTTACATCATAATATATATGTTCATTAGTAATGGTTTTAGAAAACTATGAATTTTGGTAACTAACATAGGAAGTCGAACAAAAATTAAAAACAAACCAAATCATATGGAAACAAAAATCAAATATTTTGGGATCAAAATATAATATGGAAATCTTCAAAAATTAAAGACAACCCAAATTATATATAATCATTACAGCATATATGTGTGTAGCAAGTAAATGAATTAACAAGAAATTTTGTTTTTTCATATAAAATTCAAATAAGAAGTCGATGCAAAACATACCTTAGGATGTGTTGCCTTAGAGTTGTCCTCACTATGTATTTGACATGATGACTTAACATTAACCTTAACTTCTTTTGAATTTTGAGTATTGAAATTATCACTTTCCTGATGGTTTTGCCCAATAATCCCATTTGACTACAGTTCCACAATTTTTCTTTCATGATTAGCCTCGTCCATTTTTATACTTACAACCCGATCCCCATCTTGTCTCATTACTTTGAACAATCCTTCTTTTATCCCTCTAAGAAGACCTCCCAGTACATCAATCTTTTCCTCCACATGCATAATGGTACTCTTCACAGATTCAACATCAGTTCGGAGGGCAACAACATCTTCTGCCTCATGTTTCTGTCCACTTAAATTATAAACTTTGGAGACCAGAATGTTTTGACTTTCATAACCCCTTTTCCGCAATATCCATTTAATTAGTTTTGATGATTGCTCCTCTCCCCAAGCTGCAATCGTAGGCTTTTCACAATCAACAAGTGACCTTCCATATCTAATGACATTATAATAATAAAGTTGGAAGAACAAGACACATCCAGATATGTACTTTGCTTTATTCTGCTTGAACGGCCGCACACTTTCCAATAGAAATTCAAATGTAAAACTTGCCCAGTTCATATTTCTTATATTCTTCAAATTCTTCAATGCAAAAGGATATTTCGGATTGAGATGTGTTGATGTATTTGGGCAAAGCAAGGTTTCCAATGCCAACAAAATGAAGCTGACTCTAAAATGATCATCTACTCCGTTTGCTCCATCTAACTTTGTAATTAGGTCTGAAATTTCTATATACCCAGAGTTTCTGACATAATAATCAACAAATGGTTTCATTTTAAGGTCATCAATTGAGTAGCCGAAGTCTACATATGTTCATCCTTCAGGCACACTCATAATCTGTTTAAAATATGAAGAACTCACTTTCATACTCTTACCATGCAGCTCAATCAAACAATCCTCAGTGTCAAACTTATCAATCAAAAATGTCATAAATCTCGGCGTACTCGTGCGCATGATAATTGCACCAACGTGCCAAAGCCCAGTTTAGTAATACCCGCAATTTTCATTTTACATTCGAGTAATTGTGTTGAACGACTATTATGCGATTTCACGAATATTATTCGATAAAAATTCACTTTTAGAATTATCGAAGTTTCGAAACAATTATTTCTAATGAAAAGCTCGAAATGCTCGATTTGAGAAATCAACTATTTCTACGTACAAAATTTGGAGAAACTTCCTTCATGAAAGATGTAGAGCTCGTCGATACGAGTTCGTACACGTGCGGAACACAAAGATCGGATTTTTTTTGAATTAGTTATCAAATTTAGAAGTTTTTCCGAAACTTGTATAAATAGGAAAAAACCCTAGCTAATTTTTCAAAAGCCTTCTATTTTGGTCCGGCCTCCTTCCATTTTCGGAAGGTACTGTTCATCGTCCCCTGCCTCCGTTCCTTGACCAAAAACGACCGAGAAAGAGAGCAAAGTTCACCATAATCGTTCTCCCTCCACAGGCCACCTCTCGACCTCAAACCAAGTTCCAGGCGTTCGTCTCGAACTGCTCTACCTCCTGGATGGCGTCGCTTCCACCGGTAAGGCCTCCAGCGCCGGCGAAACAGCCCGAAACAATCGGACCCGAAAACGAACCAAAACTAGCTCCTTGCGTTTTCGACCACCAAACCAAGTGAAACTCGTTCCTCAACATCGACTCAACCTCCTGAAGCTTCCAGAGGCAGTTTTACAAGGCGGCGCGGCCTGTAGCGGCGGCGGCACCGCCCCAACCGAAAAGGGTAGTTTTCGGTTCGATCTTGATATCTCGAGCTACACACCACCATTTCACTTGATTCTTGGCTCATTGAGCTCGCCTCAACTTCTTCTACAAGCACCAAGAAGGACCCGAACTGGGTCGAACGTTTTCACGTTTGTCGGAGCTCGACTCAGTACGGATCGAAACAACCAACTTTCGATCAAGATATCTCGAGCTATACACGATCGTTTCTTGTGATTCTTAGCTTGTTGAGTTTGCAAGGAAGTTCTGAACAAGTTTCCAGAAGGGATCGAGGCGTGGGTTTTCAAGCTCGCCGGTTTCTGGAATTTTTCCGGCCGCCGACTGTAATTGGTACTTTTCGATCCCTTCCGGTCATTTTTTGGTCTTGTGCTAGTTATGAAAGTTGCTCAGAATGATGAAACGAAGGGGACAAGCTCGACCCCAACACCATTGGCGGTGGTCGGTGGCGGCTCTGTCCCTAACTCCGGCGGCCCTTTCCGGCCACCTCCGGAGGTCTAAAATTTGGTTTCTGTCCATTTTATGATTCTATGTTTCAATACGATCATTTCGGCGTATTATACGCATTTTTCGGATATCGTATGAATTAGCTATGAATTTTGTGATTTCGATCTATTTCGATCGTTAGATTTTTGATCTGTAAAATTAGGACCGTCGGATGAACTTGTAAATTTGTTATGATGATCATATGATTGTCCCAGAGGCTTTGTGTGGTCATGGGCGAAGATCCGACCGTTGGATCTTCGTATATGTGCAAAACGGTAAATAGGGGAGCGATTCGTGAGAATCCGCTCGTCGGATTTTAATGTAAATTAGAATCCGGCCGTTAAATGGTAGTTAAATTATGTGTTGAAATTGTTGGCTAAAATTCGAATCACATTTGATTAGGTGATTGACGGATTTTATTTGAGTGGGCTATTTCGGCGTTAATTATAATTATATTGAAGACGCAGCGGGAATTTCAAGGTGAGTAAAACTCACGTGGTTCATATTACGAACCGAATGTTTAATATTTAATTATTTTTAGAAATTGTGTGAAAAATATTTGCTAATTAAATATTTGTTTTAAAATTTCATGGACTTGAATCACCACGGTTTATAGGTAAGTAAAATGAATTTTTAATTATACAAATGAACTTCATAATTTTCTTGTGTGAACTATAGATGATATTAGTGGTCATTCCTGAGTGAATGATTACGTATATATATATATATATATATATATATTTACGTGAAAAATATATATTGATGAGTGAATTGTTGAGTGATGTTATGATTGAGATGAATTGATGAATTGATTATATTTCAATTGTGTAATTCCATAATAATATGGTGTATCTTGGTTGGGTTGATTTCAGTATGTGATATTATATGTTGTGCTCATTTATGGGTTTAGGGTCGACGTAGTGACCGGTGTGGGGTAATCGGACGCTCTAATCCTGGGTGGATGATGGGATACGATTGGTTGAGTATGTGGAATTATCGGACGTTCTAAATATGTATATATGTATACATATTGATGAAATACGATTATGAGAAATATGTCGGATGCCATAACTTAGGCCAGGTGACGGGTTACGATTCAGTTAAAGCTCTACTCTGTCAAGTACCATATTTTTATAAATACGATGTTGAGGGTTGTGAAGAAATATGTGAGTTGGGGTTTGTCTTGATGTATTGAATTAGTGTTGATTGAGATTGTTAGTACTTGTGGATGTGGAAATTGTTTAGTGTTGTTGTGTGTGGGAATTATTATGAATTAAATTAAACAATAGTTCTTTCCTTTTACTCATACGAGCTTTCATAAGCTTACCGGGTTTTGTGTTGTTGCGATCCCGGTAGACTATTCAAATGGTGTAGCGGATATTTCTGCAGGTCAGGATAACCAGGGAGGTGACCGAGCTGCTTAGGTGTTACAGCAGTTTTGTTATTTCATTTAGTTGTGAGGTGTGTATGCTCATTTAGAGCTTTACAGTTCATTTTGGATTTGAGTTGTAATAATTAACCGAGACTAAATTCGGTTTGATTTTATTTCGTGTGGTGAGGATGTTAAGAAAAGAAATTTTCAGGATGATTATTTTGAGTTTGTAGTAATTTCATGTTTCGGATTTTGAAATTTTTATTCTAAAATTCGGGGCGTGACAATGGTAGCTGAGAGTTTGGACGTATTCCTACTTTTCTTTGTAATTCTAGATGAAGCATTAGGGTCTGGAATGCAGTACTTGGCTTTTTCAGTAGGCGAGAGTTTATGCCACTTAGAAACAACCAATTTCTTAAACTGCAATAGATTGGAACCACATAATTGCGTCTTAAAAGTCGCGATTAGAAAATAACTAACATAACATAAACAATGACTATCCACAAGCAATCACTTAGAAACTTAACAAGTTACCTCATTATCTTTCTTCACCTTCTTTCCAGAAGCCATCAACTCGTCTGCTTGGATTTTTCTGACGAAAATGAAAAGGTAAATGATTCACAAGCAATTTACATGTGTTTCTAACCCTAATTACCTTAAAATTAGCGAATACTCAAGCATTATTTCGTAGTATTACTTTGTTTTCTTCCTTTGTAGGAAATTATGGTGAAGAGAGAAAAAAGACGAAAGAAGTAGTGAATTCGAGCAAAAAATCAAGTCCGACTATAGGAGGAAAAGTCACTAGTTGACCACTGGATCAACCAAGTCAACTTGGCCCGATAGCATGAAGTCCAAGGCCCAATACCAAAGAAGCACAAGTGAAGACCCAAGCTCATTTGTATTACATCTTTGTATTCAAATTTCAAATTCAAAATGGATGTAATGACAATAATATTAGTGGATCACATATCACACATGTGAATGAGATATTTATTTGTGTTCACAATAGACACACACTCACTTATACTTTTACCCTCTGGTTTTCTTTATATTTTCCACAATATTTTCTAATATTCTAATTCTCTACATTTTATTAGGTTGTTTTAGTCTTTTCATTTTACCCATTTTCTACTTTTTTTGAGCCCTTGGATCTAGGGTACAAGTCCAATCTTGACCCTTGAACCCAAGAGGGTATTTAAGCACCTTTGCACACACATTTCACCAGCTTAAGACCCATTTTTCTAGACCCTAGGCCTTTTGGCAGAATTTGGGACTTCTCTCCTCTCATCTTCCTCCATTGTCCATACTTTCTTTAGATTTATTTTAGGAATTTGAAGGATTACTCACCCAAAGCTTCAAAGATTCATCAAAAGCTTCTACCTTTACAAGATTCAAGACTTGGGTAATTGTGGGAGTTGTAATTTAAAGATAGTCATGCTAGCTTTCTAGCTATTTGTGGTTGCCCTTATTTTCTCCTTCACTTCTATACTCTTCTCTCTTTGAATTTTATAATCTTGATGTCTATGATTATGGGTTGTGAGTAATTTCCTTGTTGGGGGTTAGGGTTGTGTGCCTTAGCCCAAATTTTGTGTAAAAGGTGTTTAATTTAATATAATAATGCAATTTTCATATGATGGATGCTTATATCTATTTTTGTTGGGTTGAAATGCATGTATAGGAATGTAGTCAACTCTAGAGTGTGTCTTTTGAGCAAGTCTATGATGGAGTTAGAAGCTTGACCCCCTCTAATTCCTAAGCTAGAAATCTTCAATTTCGTATTCGAGGGGTTATAAGCATGGTGATTTACACCCGTTATGTGATTGCGCGGGCAGGTCACTTTGTAGCCTAATTTTTCGATCTCTACGCCTCTTGATGTGAATTAGGACCATTGAACCGGCTCTAATTCATGTCAAGTGAGTTCCTACGACCCTTGAACCGGAGCAGGAATACCATGAAAGGGAATTTCGGTTCTTAAGCCTTGAACCGCCTTGGATACGACTACCACTAAAGTAGGAGATTTGCATCTACATTATATTAGCTTCTGACACATAGAATTTAGGTGAAGGAACCTCCCTAACACCCGACATTCCCATTATTTGGTTATACTTTTATTACGTTCTTTGCATTTTTATTAGTTGCTTTACATTTCATCACATTTTGTTAATCTAAAATTCTCCCTCAATATATTGAAACTCTGACTCATTGTAAATAACCACCACTAGGCTCTTAGTTTTAATTAGGCTTTAGTGAGAACCACAGCCGAGCATTGCTAAAGCTTGGTGCCTTAGAGTAGAATTTTTGTTTATTTTGTTCTTCTTTTGCATAGAATTTTTGTTCATTTTGTTCTTCTTTTGCATGCTAAGTGTCTTTAGTTCCGACTACCCAAGGATTGTGGGTTAACTACTAATCCCCGTGGTACAATAATTTTGGGCTCAATACTTCCCTATCTTGACACGATTTGTACGCTTGCAAGAGTATATGTAACAAGTTAGTAAACAAGGTTAGCTAAAATTAATATTCAACGAGTATGATATAGGTACATATACTTACAGGTATTGATTGAACGCAAATTGTTGTTGCCTTCTTGTCTTCTATTTTATTTTTTAATTTACTGTTGCTTTTTATTACTTTCGATTCCGCCATCATTTGCAAAATGGTATAAAAAACAAGATATTGCTACAAGACAACTCTGATGATACATTAATTTGCCACATGTCTGAGACATTTATCTTTCTTAAGGCTTAATTGTATGACCTTTCTATCAATAAAAGTGAATGCATATTTGACGCACATTTAGAGCTGATATATGAAATTCAGCACAAGTGTCTTCAGTATATTACTAAAACCATGAAATAATTTGTCCTGTAAGTTGTCCCATGAACTATACAGAGCTATACAAATATTAAAGAAACTCAAATGCACTAGAATATGGAAAGAGTACCTAATGTTGAACCATAATACGATTGGTCAATTCAATTTGATAATACCTTAGATTGACAAGATATTGAAACAACAAGATATTACTGCAATTAAAAATTGACAGAATGGTATGGACCAATAAGATATTGTTGTTGACTGATAAGAATGGTACCAACACAACAAGATATTGCTGCAATGAAAAATCGACAGAATAATGTTGACCAAATTGTTATAGGTTGAATGCTTCCAAAGTGGACTATAGGTTGAATGATGGTAGTTGTTGAATGAACCCAGTCCACTTGCAACCATGTTGATCAAAATTACTAAGTTTCATGACTTAACCAGCAACTCGCCATATTAGAATTTTTTTTTTTTATATGCCATCACTGTATCAACATTGACATTGGCAAAAAAGTAACCCAAATGAAAATCACCAAAAGATAACAAATGGATAAAATGATGGAACTGATAAAGAAGTTGTTTACCAAGCCTAATACTCCTAATACACAATAAGAAAGGATTTCGACAGACTTTTTGAACCGAAACTGCAGTAACAATAATAATCATCAATAAATAATATGCTGCTAATTGTAAACAAAATGTACATTAACAAAACTGGATTGACCATAATTGTTAGCTAAAAATTAAAAAATTCTTTGTTTATAGAAAGCAATTATTACTTTGTTTCAATCAAATGTTTCAAGCTCTACTTTGTCGACGTTTTTTTTGCGGGCATGTCATTTTTGTGTGTCCATAGTTCTTGCACCAACTACACTGTCTAGATTTTTTAGTGCTTGTAGTTTTTTGAGTGCCTTTGATCCTCACTTTGATTGGATCTTTTATAATATCACTGCAGTGCTCCAGAGTAACAATTTTTTTTTCTTGCTTCCATAAGTCTGATAGTATGGGCCCTAGTCTGATGAATTCTTTGTTCAAGATGTTTGTGCCCTCCTTTGTTTTCGATGCAAGAAAACACAGTTTACTTCCAAAACAATTTAAATCGTCATACCTGCATGATATATGATTTATTATTCGTTGATCACACTATATCGAGACATCAGTTAATATTCACAAAGGAGGAGTCCTAAAACTAATCATAATGTGCTGTTAAAAAAATGACATTGTTGGTGTAAAACAAGAAGAAAAATTGAATAATATTAATATGAAGTGTGTACCTGGCAAATTCTATAGCTTCATTAGGGACATTGTCTTCATGAACTGATATTTGCATATCAGATTTTACAAACTTTGTCCACCTTTTCATTATTAAGGAAGTAAGAATCTCATTCATACTCTCATGTTTCATAACGTCATATATATGACAACATGGAATGCTTTCACTTTCAATCAACTTATATGAACACTCCATACGAGGATTGTTTTCATCAGCATAATAAACCGTCGTGCACTCCGTCTCTTAATTATTGTCGTTGTAACTAGATGTAAAGTATACACGGCTTGAACCAAATACCATAGTTTGAGATGTTATTAAATCGTCGACCCCATCAATCTCATTACGTACATGCTCAAACACACTATCAGTGAACATAGTACCCGCATGATGTTTCATGTTAAAAAAAAATAATAATAATAATAATAAAAGAGTAAGGACTAGAATTGTCACGCCCCGAATTTAGAATAACAATTCAAAATCCGAGACATGAAAATACCACATCACAAAATAATCATCCTGAAAAAAATTTCTTTTCATAACATGCTCACCACACAAAATAGAATCAAACCGAATTTAGTCTCGGTTAATTATTACAACTCAAATCCAAATGTAATGTAAAGCTCTAAATGAGCATACACACACATCACGACTAAATAAATAACATGACTGCTGTAACACCTAAGCAGCCCGATCACCTCCCTGGTTATCCTGACCTGCAGGAATATCCGCTACACCATTGAATAGTGTACCGGGATTGCAACAACACAAAACCCGGTAAGCTTATGAAAGCTTGTATGAGTAAAAGAATGAACTGTTGCTTAATTTAATCTCATTTATTTCCACACACAGCAACACTCAATTATTTCCACATATGCAAATAATAACAATCTCAATCAAACACCAATCCAATATATAAAGACAACCCAACTCACAACTTTCCCCACAACTCTCATCATCGTATTTATAAAAATACGGTATTTGACAGACTAGAGCTCTAACTGAATCGTAGCCCGTCACCTGGCCTAGGTTATGGCATCCGACATATTTATCAATTATTGTATTTCATCAATATGTATACCTATATACATATTTAGAACGTCCAATAATTTCACATACTCAACCAATCGTATCCCATCATCCACACTAGGATTAGAGCGTCCGATTACCCACACCAGTCATTACATCGTCCCTAAACCCATAAATGAACACAACATATAATTTCACATACTGAAATCAACCCAACCAAGATACATCATATTATTATGGAATTACACCATCGAAATAAAATCAACTCATCAATTCCACTCAATCATATCATCAATCAAATAATCCACTCGTCAATATATATTTTCCACGTAAATATATATATACGTAATCATCCACTCAGGAATGACCACTAATACCATCTATAGTTCACACAAGAAAATTATGAAATTCATTTGTATAGTTAAAATTCATTTTACTTACCTATGGACCGTGGTGATTCAAGTCCATGAAATTTTAAAACAAATATTTAATTCGCAAATATTTTTCACACAATTACCAAAATAAATAAATTAAAATGCTCGGTTCGTAATATGAACCACGTGAGTTTTACTCACCTCGAAACTCCCGCTGCGTCTTCAATATAATTATAAATTATAATTTATAATTAACGCCGCTAGCCCACGAAATTAAAATCCGTCAATTACCTAATCAAATGTGATTCGAATTTAGCCAACAATTTCAACTCATAATTTAACCACTAATTAACGGTCAGATTCTAATTTACATTAAAATCCGACGAGCGGTTTCTCACGAATCGCTCCCCTAATTACCGTTTTTCACATATACGAAGATCCAACGGTCGGATCTTCGCCCATGACCACACAAAGCCTCTGGGACAGTCATATGATCATCATAACAAATTTACAAGTTCATCCAACGGTCATAATTTCACAGATCAAAAATCTAACGACCGAAATCGATCGAAATCACAAAATTCATAACTAATTCATACGATATCCAAAAAATGCGTATAATACGCCGAAATGATCGTATCGAAACATAGAATCATAAAATGAACAGAAACCAAATTTTAGACCTCCGGAGGTGGCCGGAAAAGGCCGCCGGAGTTAGGGACAGAGCCACCACCGACCACCACCAATGGTGTCGGGGCCGAGCTTGTCCCCTTCGTTTCATCATTCTGAGCAACTTTCATAACTAGCACAAGACCTAAAAATGAACGGAAGGCGTCGAAATTACCGATTTACAGTCGGTGGCCGGAAAAAAATGCAGAAACCGATGAGCTTGAAAACCGACGTGAAAACTGCAACCTCAGGCCCCGATCCCTTCTGGAAACTTGTTCAGAACTTCCTTGCGAACTCAACAAGCTTGGAATCACAAGAAACGATCGTGTATAGCTCGAGATATCTTGATCGAAAGTTTCGGTATTTCGATCCGTTCGGGTCGAGCTCCGACGAACGTGAAAACGTTCGACCCAGTTCCGGTCCTTCTTGGTGCTTGTAGAGGAAGTTGAGGCGAGCTCAATGAAGCAAGAATCAAGTGAAATGATGGAGTGTAGCTCGAGATATCGAGATCGAACCGAAAATGGACGTTTTCGGTTCGGGCTTCGCCGCCGCCACCACAGGCTGCGCCGCCGTGTGAGACTGCCTCCGGGAGCTAGAGCAGCTCGAGATGAACGCCTGGGACTTGGTTTGAGGTCGAGAGGTGGTCTGTGGAGGGAGAACAATTAAGGAGAAGAATTTCTCCCCTTTCGGCCGAGAGGACTGTGAGAGAGAGAGAGAGTCCAGGTTTTTTTTTTTTTTTTTCCAGAAACGGACGAGGAAGAAGAAGAAAGAAAAAAAAAGAAAGAGGAACCGGTAGGGAAAAAATTAGGGTTTGCAAAAATTTTTCTATATATACAAGTTTCGGAAAACTTCGTAATTCGATAACTAATTCAGAAAAAATCCGATCTTCGTGTTCCGCATGTGCACGGACTCGTATCGACGAGCTCTACAACTTTCATGAAGGAAGTTTCTCCAAATTTCGTACGTAGAAAAAGTCGATTTCTCAAACCGAGTATTTCGAGCTTTTCGTTAAAATAAACGTTTCGAAACTTTGATAATTGTAAAAATGAATGATTATCGAACATAAGTCGTGAAATCGCATAATAATCATTCGATACAATAATTCGAAATTAAAATGGAATTTGCGGGTATTACAATCTACCCCCCTTAAAGGAATTTCGTCCCGAAATTCAAGTACCCAATTCCCCAAAAAGCTGTGGATACCTCGTCCTCATGTCAGATTCTAACTCCCATGATGCATCACCCTCATCATGATGACTCCACAACACCTTCACGAGATCAACCTCTTTCCTACGAAGTTTCTTTGTAGACCTATCCAAGATACGAACAGGTTCAACTACAAACGTCACATCCGGGTTCACTTCAATCGTACCGTGGTCAATCACATGAGACTCATCTCGAACATACTTCCTGAGCAGAGACACATGGAAAACGTTGTGCACACCCGACATGCTAACAGGTAAAGCAAGACGATATGCTAAGTTACCAACCCTTTCTAGAATCTCAAAGGGTCCAACATACCTCGGTGCGAGTTTTCCCTTCTTGCCAAATCTCACTACACCTTTCATTGGTGAGACTTTCAAGAACACAAGATCACCTGTCTCAAACTCCAACGGTCTCCTCTTCAAGTCAGCATAACTCTTCTGTCTACTCTGTGCAGTTCGGATTCTGTCCCGAATAGTAGTGACCTTCTCTGTAGTCTCCTGTACAATCTCAGGTCCGATGAGCCCTTTATCCCCTGCTTCCGCCCAACAGATAGGAGTTCTACATGGCCTACCATAAAGAGCCTCATATGGAGCCATACCGATACTAGAGTGATAGCTGTTGTTGTAGGCAAACTCTACCAATGGCAGATGATCCGCCCAACTACCCTTAAAGTCCAGAACACAAGCTCTGAGCATGTCCTCCATCACCTGATTCACTCTCTCGGTCTGTCCATCTGTTTGTGGGTGAAATGCAGTGCTCATAGCAAGAGACGTACCAAATGCCTTGTGGAACCTACGCCAGAATTCCGATGTGAAACGAGCATCACGATCCGATACAATCGTCACAGGCACTCCATGAAGCCTCACTATCTCGTTCACATATAACTTACACAATGCATCACCTGAGTACGTTTTTGCCACCGGAAGGAAGTGTGCTGATTTAGTCAACCGGTCAACAATCACCCAAATCGAGTCATAACTTTGCCTGGATCTGGGCAATCCAGTCACAAAGTCCATAGAGATGTCTTCCCATTTCCACACAGGAATCGATAAGGGGTTCAGCATTCCTGCTGGTCTCTGATGCTCTGCCTTCACCTGTTGACAGGTAAGACACTTCGACACGTGTTCCGTCACATCCCTCTTCATACCATACCACCAAAACTGCCTTCGTAGATCCATATACATTTTAGTACCTCCTGGATGTATAGTATATCGAGACCTATGTGCTTCCCGCATGATCTCCTCCCTGAGGTTATCAACACTCGGTACATACAATCTCCCTCGAAATCTCAACCCTCCATCAGCCCCAATCATCCACTCAGAAGGACCCTCCACATCCGGGTCAGCAGTCATCTCAGAAATCCTCGCCTGAGCAAACTCATCAAGTGTCTGACCCTGAATGATCCTGGAGATCAAGGTGGGCTGTAAGGTGATACTACCGAGAAAGATTCCCTGTCCTGCTCCTGCGGGCATAAGGTCAAACTCAGATGCAGCTTCTAACATGCGCCACTCCTGCACCATAATCGATGCCATGATTACCCGCGGTTTCCTACTCAAAGCATCCGCCACCACATTCGCCTTTCCGGGATGATACTCCAAGGTGAAATCATAGTCCTTAATGAGCTCCATCCATCTCCTCTGCCTCATGTTCAATTCCTTCTGGGAGAATAGATACTTCAAACTCTTGTGATCAGAAAAGAGTTCGAATTTCTCACCATAAAGATAGTGCCTCCAAATCTTCAAGGCAAACACCACAGCTGCTAGCTCTAGATCATGAGTAGGGTAATTCCGCTCATGTACCTTCAACTGTCTAGAACCATAAGCAACAACACTACCATTCTGCATCAACACACACCCCAAACCCTGATGAGATGCATCGCTGTAAATGACTAGTCCACCACCACTAGTAGGAATAGTCAACACCAGAGCTGTAGTCAATCTAGTCTTCAGCTCAATGAAAGCCTTCTCACACTTATCCGACCATACAAACTGAGTGTCTTTCCTGGTCAATTTGGTCAAAGCCGAAGCAATACCAGAAAACCCTTCAATGAAGCGCCTGTAATAACCGGCCAATCCAAGGAAGCTACGGATTTCTGTAACCGTAGTAGGGCGACTCCAACTCATCACTGCTTCAACCTTCGAAGGATCCACAGAAACTCCATCCTTCGAGACCACATGACCAAGGAACTTGACTTCACTCTGCCAGAAGTCGCACTTCTCGAACTTGGCAAATAGTTTCTGCTCTCTCAATGTCTGCAGCACTATTCGCAGATGCCTCTCATGCTCCGCTGACGACCTTGAATAAATCAAGATGTCGTCAACGAACACTACCACAAACTGATCCAAGTAAGGACTGAACGTACGGTTCATCAAGTCCATAAATGCTGCGGGGGCATTCGTGAGACCAAAAGGCATGACAAGAAACTCAAAATGTCCATACCTGGTCCTGAACGCCGTCTTTGGAATATCTTCCTCCTTCACCCTCAACTGGTGATATCCAGACCTCAAGTCAATCTTCGAGAATACAGTAGCTTCTCTAAGCTGATCGAACAAGTCATCAATCCTAGGTAAAGGGTACCTATTCTTGATGGTCACCTTGTTCAACTGTCGATAATCCACACATAGACGAAGTGAACTATCCTTCTTCTTCACAAACAACACTGGTGCACCCCAAGGAGACACACTTGCCTGAATGAACCCTTGTGCAAGTAAGCCCTCAATCTGAACCTTCAACTCCTGAAGTTCAGCTGGAGCCATTCGATAAGGTGCTTTCGACACAGGTGAAGTTCCTGGTATCACATCAATGGAGAAGTCCATTACCCTTTTCGGAGGTAACCCAGGGATCTCCTGAAACACATCTTCATACTCTGAAACTACAGGAATCCCTATAATCTTTGAAGTACTACTCCCTGATTCAATATGGGCCAAAATCCCTATCCTCATGGTGATGTCAGACTTCAGGCAACGGTAATGAAACACCGGTTGTCCCGGAACATGGAAGGACACAATCATCCTAAAGCAATCAATAACAGCATGGTTCGGGCTCAACCAATCCATACCCAAAATCACATCATACGTGTGATCCGGAATCACAATCAAAGATGCAGAGAACTCTCTGCCACCAATCCCAATAGGGCAATCATCACAAAGCATGCTAAGCTCAAGAGACACACCGAGAGGTGATGTAACACACAATGATCTAGTCAGAGGCATAGCAATCAAACCCAAAACATCCACAACCGAACTAGATATGAAAGAGTGTGAGGCTCCCGTATCAAACAGTACTCTAGCAAGAAAGTGATAAACAGATAAGGTACCTTCCACTCCCGTGCCTGCCTGACCGATGGCAAAGACCCTAGCATGAGTAGGTGGTAACTGCCTCTGCTGGTTACCCTGCACTCTACCCTGAATCTGAGGACACTCCCTAGCCTGATGCCCTGCCTGTCCACAACTGTAGCATAACCTACCCCGTGGCTTCGTGCACGCACGAGAGATGTGGCCCGGCTCGCCACAGTTAAAGCACTTCACTGGAGCTGCTGGTGCTATCTGCCTGATAGGCATAGCCTGAACAGGAGGAGCTACTGCTGCCCTAGCTGGAGCCTGATGCTGAAATTGAGTCCTCTGTCTCTTCCAGAACCCACCCCTGAAGTCTCTAGCTCTACTGCTCCCTGCTATGGCCTTCCCCTTGCCCTGGAAGTCTCTCTCAGCAGACTCCTTCTCTCTACGAATCAGGTTCTGCTGCTCAATGATCTGTGCCTTAGCCAAGATCTCTCTCTTGGTCTTCAGCTCCAAGATAGCTACATCACGCTCGATCGAAGGACTCAACCCTCTCTGAAACTTCTTGGCCAAGTCCTCATCCTCCATCTGCCTCACATACTTGTACAATCTGGAGAACTCCGCATCATACTCAATTACGGTCATCTTCCCCTGTACAAGTGCAAGGAACTCTCGCTCCAACCTCTCCTTCACTGCTGGTGGAAAGTACTTCTCCCTGAACAGCCTCTCAAAGCCGTCCCATGTCAAGGTAGACACCTCAATGCTCCTCTGAGTGACGTTCCACCACACCCTAGCCTCATCCTTCAGCATGAAAGCGGCTAGCTTCCTCTTATCGGTCTCAGTACAATCAAGCAGATCGAAATAAGTCTGCAAATCCTCTATCCAACGATCCGCCACCATATAGTCTGTGCCTCCTCCAAACTTGGTTGCTCCCAAGCGAGTAATTTCCCTTGCTAGCATCAGCAAGCGAGCAGGATTATCAACCACAGCTACAGGAGGAATAGGCTGATCCTCATATGGTGCATCTTCCTCCGACTCGAATACTTCTTCGACTGGAGGGGCCCTACCCCTTCCTCGGCCTCTACCCCTGCCACGAGGTCTACCTCTACCCCGACCTCTGGCCTCGTTTCCCTCAATCTCCATTACCTAATAAGCATGATATACTTGATTAATACACGCATAACACTTAAATAAAGCATAAGTCAATGCAAGTCCATATTAACCAAGTACTGATCATACATAACGATACTCAAATTTCCTAAAAGTACTAACGTTCCTAGCCAACCTAACGCACTCACATACCCAATGACATTGTCAATACCGAAGAGCACACGATGGGGATCCGCTGCAGACGGGCCATCACTCGGTAAGTATCGACATATCACCAAATATGTACCTTACGCTCTGATACCAAACTGTCACGCCCCGAATTTAGAATAACAATTCAAAATCCGAGACATGAAAATACCACATCACAAAATAATCATCCTGAAAAAAATTTCTTTTCATAACATGCTCACCACACAAAATAGAATCAAACCGAATTTAGTCTCGGTTAATTATTACAACTCAAATCCAAATGTAATGTAAAGCTCTAAATGAGCATACACACACATCACGACTAAATAAATAACATGACTGCTGTAACACCTAAGCAGCCCGATCACCTCCCTGGTTATCCTGACCTGCAGGAATATCCGCTACACCATTGAATAGTGTACCGGGATTGCAACAACACAAAACCCGGTAAGCTTATGAAAGCTTGTATGAGTAAAAGAATGAACTGTTGCTTAATTTAATCTCATTTATTTCCACACACAGCAACACTCAATTATTTCCACATATGCAAATAATAACAATCTCAATCAAACACCAATCCAATATATAAAGACAACCCAACTCACAACTTTCCCCACAACTCTCATCATCGTATTTATAAAAATACGGTATTTGACAGACTAGAGCTCTAACTGAATCGTAGCCCGTCACCTGGCCTAGGTTATGGCATCCGACATATTTATCAATTATTGTATTTCATCAATATGTATACCTATATACATATTTAGAACGTCCAATAATTCCACATACTCAACCAATCGTATCCCATCATCCACACTAGGATTAGAGCGTCCGATTACCCACACCAGTCATTACATCGTCCCTAAACCCATAAATGAACACAACATATAATTTCACATACTGAAATCAACCCAACCAAGATACATCATATTATTATGGAATTACACCATCGAAATAAAATCAACTCATCAATTCCACTCAATCATATCATCAATCAAATAATCCACTCGTCAATATATATTTTCCACGTAAATATATATATACGTAATCATCCACTCAGGAATGACCACTAATACCATCTATAGTTCACACAAGAAAATTATGAAATTCATTTGTATAGTTAAAATTCATTTTACTTACCTATGGACCGTGGTGATTCAAGTCCATGAAATTTTAAAACAAATATTTAATCCGCAAATATTTTTCACACAATTACCAAAATAAATAAATTAAAATGCTCGGTTCGTAATATGAACCACGTGAGTTTTACTCACCTCGAAACTCCCGCTGCGTCTTCAATATAATTATAAATTATAATTTATAATTAACGCCGCTAGCCCACGAAATTAAAATCCGTCAATTACCTAATCAAATGTGATTCGAATTTAGCCAACAATTTCAACTCATAATTTAACCACTAATTAACGGTCAGATTCTAATTTACATTAAAATCCGACGAGCGGTTTCTCACGAATCGCTCCCCTAATTACCGTTTTTCACATATACGAAGATCCAACGGTCGGATCTTCGCCCATGACCACACAAAGCCTCTGGGACAGTCATATGATCATCATAACAAATTTACAAGTTCATCCAACGGTCATAATTTCACAGATCAAAAATCTAACGACCGAAATCGATCGAAATCACAAAATTCATAACTAATTCATACGATATCCAAAAAATGCGTATAATACGCCGAAATGATCGTATCGAAACATAGAATCATAAAATGAACAGAAACCAAATTTTAGACCTCCGGAGGTGGCCGGAAAAGGCCGCCGGAGTTAGGGACAGAGCCGCCACCGACCACCACCAATGGTGTCGGGGCCGAGCTTGTCCCCTTCGTTTCATCATTCTGAGCAACTTTCATAACTAGCACAAGACCTAAAAATGAACGGAAGGCGTCGAAATTACCGATTTACAGTCGGTGGCCGGAAAAAAATGCAGAAACCGATGAGCTTGAAAACCGACGTGAAAACTGCAACCTCAGGCCCCGATCCCTTCTGGAAACTTGTTCAGAACTTCCTTGCGAACTCAACAAGCTTGGAATCACAAGAAACGATCGTGTATAGCTCGAGATATCTTGATCGAAAGTTTCGGTATTTCGATCCGTTCGGGTCGAGCTCCGACGAACGTGAAAACGTTCGACCCAGTTCCGGTCCTTCTTGGTGCTTGTAGAGGAAGTTGAGGCGAGCTCAATGAAGCAAGAATCAAGTGAAATGATGGAGTGTAGCTCGAGATATCGAGATCGAACCGAAAATGGACGTTTTCGGTTCGGGCTTCGCCGCCGCCACCACAGGCTGCGCCGCCGTGTGAGACTGCCTCCGGGAGCTAGAGCAGCTCGAGATGAACGCCTGAGACTTGGTTTGAGGTCGAGAGGTGGTCTGTGGAGGGAGAACAATTAAGGAGAAGAATTTCTCCCCTTTCGGCCGAGAGGACTGTGAGAGAGAGAGAGAGTCCAGGTTTTTTTTTTTTTTTTTTCCAGAAACGGACGAGGAAGAAGAAGAAAGAAAAAAAAAGAAAGAGGAACCGGTAGGGAAAAAATTAGGGTTTGCAAAAATTTTTCTATATATACAAGTTTCGGAAAACTTCGTAATTCGATAACTAATTCAGAAAAAATCCGATCTTCGTGTTCCGCATGTGCACGGACTCGTATCGACGAGCTCTACAACTTTCATGAAGGAAGTTTCTCCAAATTTCGTACGTAGAAAAAGTCGATTTCTCAAACCGAGTATTTCGAGCTTTTCGTTAAAATAAACGTTTCGAAACTTTGATAATTGTAAAAATGAATGATTATCGAACATAAGTCGTGAAATCGCATAATAATCATTCGATACAATAATTCGAAATTAAAATGGAATTTGCGGGTATTACAATCTACCCCCCTTAAAGGAATTTCGTCCCGAAATTCAAGTACCCAATTCCCCAAAAAGCTGTGGATACCTCGTCCTCATGTCAGATTCTAACTCCCATGATGCATCACCCTCATCATGATGACTCCACAACACCTTCACGAGATCAACCTCTTTCCTACGAAGTTTCTTTGTAGACCTATCCAAGATACGAACAGGTTCAACTACAAACGTCACATCCGGGTTCACTTCAATCGTACCGTGGTCAATCACATGAGACTCATCTCGAACATACTTCCTGAGCAGAGACACATGGAAAACGTTGTGCACACCCGACATGCTAACAGGTAAAGCAAGACGATATGCTAAGTTACCAACCCTTTCTAGAATCTCAAAGGGTCCAACATACCTCGGTGCGAGTTTTCCCTTCTTGCCAAATCTCACTACACCTTTCATTGGTGAGACTTTCAAGAACACAAGATCACCTGTCTCAAACTCCAACGGTCTCCTCTTCAAGTCAGCATAACTCTTCTGTCTACTCTGTGCAGTTCGGATTCTGTCCCGAATAGTAGTGACCTTCTCTGTAGTCTCCTGTACAATCTCAGGTCCGATGAGCCCTTTATCCCCTGCTTCCGCCCAACAGATAGGAGTTCTACATGGCCTACCATAAAGAGCCTCATATGGAGCCATACCGATACTAGAGTGATAGCTGTTGTTGTAGGCAAACTCTACCAATGGCAGATGATCCGCCCAACTACCCTTAAAGTCCAGAACACAAGCTCTGAGCATGTCCTCCATCACCTGATTCACTCTCTCGGTCTGTCCATCTGTTTGTGGGTGAAATGCAGTGCTCATAGCAAGAGACGTACCAAATGCCTTGTGGAACCTACGCCAGAATTCCGATGTGAAACGAGCATCACGATCCGATACAATCGTCACAGGCACTCCATGAAGCCTCACTATCTCGTTCACATATAACTTACACAATGCATCACCTGAGTACGTTTTTGCCACCGGAAGGAAGTGTGCTGATTTAGTCAACCGGTCAACAATCACCCAAATCGAGTCATAACTTTGCCTGGATCTGGGCAATCCAGTCACAAAGTCCATAGAGATGTCTTCCCATTTCCACACAGGAATCGATAAGGGGTTCAGCATTCCTGCTGGTCTCTGATGCTCTGCCTTCACCTGTTGACAGGTAAGACACTTCGACACGTGTTCCGTCACATCCCTCTTCATACCATACCACCAAAACTGCCTTCGTAGATCCATATACATTTTAGTACCTCCTGGATGTATAGTATATCGAGACCTATGTGCTTCCCGCATGATCTCCTCCCTGAGGTTATCAACACTCGGTACATACAATCTCCCTCGAAATCTCAACCCTCCATCAGCCCCAATCATCCACTCAGAAGGACCCTCCACATCCGGGTCAGCAGTCATCTCAGAAATCCTCGCCTGAGCAAACTCATCAAGTGTCTGACCCTGAATGATCCTGGAGATCAAGGTGGGCTGTAAGGTGATACTACCGAGAAAGATTCCCTGTCCTGCTCCTGCGGGCATAAGGTCAAACTCAGATGCAGCTTCTAACATGCGCCACTCCTGCACCATAATCGATGCCATGATTACCCGCGGTTTCCTACTCAAAGCATCCGCCACCACATTCGCCTTTCCGGGATGATACTCCAAGGTGAAATCATAGTCCTTAATGAGCTCCATCCATCTCCTCTGCCTCATGTTCAATTCCTTCTGGGAGAATAGATACTTCAAACTCTTGTGATCAGAAAAGAGTTCGAATTTCTCACCATAAAGATAGTGCCTCCAAATCTTCAAGGCAAACACCACAGCTGCTAGCTCTAGATCATGAGTAGGGTAATTCCGCTCATGTACCTTCAACTGTCTAGAACCATAAGCAACAACACTACCATTCTGCATCAACACACACCCCAAACCCTGATGAGATGCATCGCTGTAAATGACTAGTCCACCACCACTAGTAGGAATAGTCAACACCGGAGCTGTAGTCAATCTAGTCTTCAGCTCAATGAAAGCCTTCTCACACTTATCCGACCATACAAACTGAGTGTCTTTCCTGGTCAATTTGGTCAAAGCCGAAGCAATACCAGAAAACCCTTCAATGAAGCGCCTGTAATAACCGGCCAATCCAAGGAAGCTACGGATTTCTGTAACCGTAGTAGGGCGACTCCAACTCATCACTGCTTCAACCTTCGAAGGATCCACAGAAACTCCATCCTTCGAGACCACATGACCAAGGAACTTGACTTCACTCTGCCAGAAGTCGCACTTCTCGAACTTGGCAAATAGTTTCTGCTCTCTCAATGTCTGCAGCACTATTCGCAGATGCCTCTCATGCTCCGCTGACGACCTTGAATAAATCAAGATGTCGTCAACGAACACTACCACAAACTGATCCAAGTAAGGACTGAACGTACGGTTCATCAAGTCCATAAATGCTGCGGGGGCATTCGTGAGACCAAAAGGCATGACAAGAAACTCAAAATGTCCATACCTGGTCCTGAACGCCGTCTTTGGAATATCTTCCTCCTTCACCCTCAACTGGTGATATCCAGACCTCAAGTCAATCTTCGAGAATACAGTAGCTTCTCTAAGCTGATCGAACAAGTCATCAATCCTAGGTAAAGGGTACCTATTCTTGATGGTCACCTTGTTCAACTGTCGATAATCCACACATAGACGAAGTGAACTATCCTTCTTCTTCACAAACAACACTGGTGCACCCCAAGGAGACACACTTGCCTGAATGAACCCTTGTGCAAGTAAGCCCTCAATCTGAACCTTCAACTCCTGAAGTTCAGCTGGAGCCATTCGATAAGGTGCTTTCGACACAGGTGAAGTTCCTGGTATCACATCAATGGAGAAGTCCATTACCCTTTTCGGAGGTAACCCAGGGATCTCCTGAAACACATCTTCATACTCTGAAACTACAGGAATCCCTATAATCTTTGAAGTACTACTCCCTGATTCAATATGGGCCAAAATCCCTATCCTCATGGTGATGTCAGACTTCAGGCAACGGTAATGAAACACCGGTTGTCCCGGAACATGGAAGGACACAATCATCCTAAAGCAATCAATAACAGCATGGTTCGGGCTCAACCAATCCATACCCAAAATCACATCATACGTGTGATCCGGAATCACAATCAAAGATGCAGAGAACTCTCTGCCACCAATCCCAATAGGGCAATCATCACAAAGCATGCTAAGCTCAAGAGACACACCGAGAGGTGATGTAACACACAATGATCTAGTCAGAGGCATAGCAATCAAACCCAAAACATCCACAACCGAACTAGATATGAAAGAGTGTGAGGCTCCCGTATCAAACAGTACTCTAGCAAGAAAGTGATAAACAGATAAGGTACCTTCCACTCCCGTGCCTGCCTGACCGATGGCAAAGACCCTAGCATGAGTAGGTGGTAACTGCCTCTGCTGGTTACCCTGCACTCTACCCTGAATCTGAGGACACTCCCTAGCCTGATGCCCTGCCTGTCCACAACTGTAGCATAACCTACCCCGTGGCTTCGTGCACGCACGAGAGATGTGGCCCGGCTCGCCACAGTTAAAGCACTTCACTGGAGCTGCTGGTGCTATCTGCCTGATAGGCATAGCCTGAACAGGAGGAGCTACTGCTGCCCTAGCTGGAGCCTGATGCTGAAATTGAGTCCTCTGTCTCTTCCAGAACCCACCCCTGAAGTCTCTAGCTCTACTGCTCCCTGCTATGGCCTTCCCCTTGCCCTGGAAGTCTCTCTCAGCAGACTCCTTCTCTCTACGAATCAGGTTCTGCTGCTCAATGATCTGTGCCTTAGCCAAGATCTCTCTCTTGGTCTTCAGCTCCAAGATAGCTACATCACGCTCGATCGAAGGACTCAACCCTCTCTGAAACTTCTTGGCCAAGTCCTCATCCTCCATCTGCCTCACATACTTGTACAATCTGGAGAACTCCGCATCATACTCAATTACGGTCATCTTCCCCTGTACAAGTGCAAGGAACTCTCGCTCCAACCTCTCCTTCACTGCTGGTGGAAAGTACTTCTCCCTGAACAGCCTCTCAAAGCCGTCCCATGTCAAGGTAGACACCTCAATGCTCCTCTGAGTGACGTTCCACCACACCCTAGCCTCATCCTTCAGCATGAAAGCGGCTAGCTTCCTCTTATCGGTCTCAGTACAATCAAGCAGATCGAAATAAGTCTGCAAATCCTCTATCCAACGATCCGCCACCATATAGTCTGTGCCTCCTCCAAACTTGGTTGCTCCCAAGCGAGTAATTTCCCTTGCTAGCATCAGCAAGCGAGCAGGATTATCAACCACAGCTACAGGAGGAATAGGCTGATCCTCATATGGTGCATCTTCCTCCGACTCGAATACTTCTTCGACTGGAGGGGCCCTACCCCTTCCTCGGCCTCTACCCCTGCCACGAGGTCTACCTCTACCCCGACCTCTGGCCTCGTTTCCCTCAATCTCCATTACCTAATAAGCATGATATACTTGATTAATACACGCATAACACTTAAATAAAGCATAAGTCAATGCAAGTCCATATTAACCAAGTACTGATCATACATAACGATACTCAAATTTCCTAAAAGTACTAACGTTCCTAGCCAACCTAACGCACTCACATACCCAATGACATTGTCAATACCGAAGAGCACACGATGGGGATCCGCTGCAGACGGGCCATCACTCGGTAAGTATCGACATATCACCAAATATGTACCTTACGCTCTGATACCAAACTGTCACGCCCCGAATTTAGAATAACAATTCAAAATCCGAGACATGAAAATACCACATCACAAAATAATCATCCTGAAAAAAATTTCTTTTCATAACATGCTCACCACACAAAATAGAATCAAACCGAATTTAGTCTCGGTTAATTATTACAACTCAAATCCAAATGTAATGTAAAGCTCTAAATGAGCATACACACACATCACGACTAAATAAATAACATGACTGCTGTAACACCTAAGCAGCCCGATCACCTCCCTGGTTATCCTGACCTGCAGGAATATCCGCTACACCATTGAATAGTGTACCGGGATTGCAACAACACAAAACCCGGTAAGCTTATGAAAGCTTGTATGAGTAAAAGAATGAACTGTTGCTTAATTTAATCTCATTTATTTCCACACACAGCAACACTCAATTATTTCCACATATGCAAATAATAACAATCTCAATCAAACACCAATCCAATATATAAAGACAACCCAACTCACAACTTTCCCCACAACTCTCATCATCGTATTTATAAAAATACGGTATTTGACAGACTAGAGCTCTAACTGAATCGTAGCCCGTCACCTGGCCTAGGTTATGGCATCCGACATATTTATCAATTATTGTATTTCATCAATATGTATACCTATATACATATTTAGAACGTCCAATAATTCCACATACTCAACCAATCGTATCCCATCATCCACACTAGGATTAGAGCGTCCGATTACCCACACCAGTCATTACATCGTCCCTAAACCCATAAATGAACACAACATATAATTTCACATACTGAAATCAACCCAACCAAGATACATCATATTATTATGGAATTACACCATCGAAATAAAATCAACTCATCAATTCCACTCAATCATATCATCAATCAAATAATCCACTCGTCAATATATATTTTCCACGTAAATATATATATACGTAATCATCCACTCAGGAATGACCACTAATACCATCTATAGTTCACACAAGAAAATTATGAAATTCATTTGTATAGTTAAAATTCATTTTACTTACCTATGGACCGTGGTGATTCAAGTCCATGAAATTTTAAAACAAATATTTAATCCGCAAATATTTTTCACACAATTACCAAAATAAATAAATTAAAATGCTCGGTTCGTAATATGAACCACGTGAGTTTTACTCACCTCGAAACTCCCGCTGCGTCTTCAATATAATTATAAATTATAATTTATAATTAACGCCGCTAGCCCACGAAATTAAAATCCGTCAATTACCTAATCAAATGTGATTCGAATTTAGCCAACAATTTCAACTCATAATTTAACCACTAATTAACGGTCAGATTCTAATTTACATTAAAATCCGACGAGCGGTTTCTCACGAATCGCTCCCCTAATTACCGTTTTTCACATATACGAAGATCCAACGGTCGGATCTTCGCCCATGACCACACAAAGCCTCTGGGACAGTCATATGATCATCATAACAAATTTACAAGTTCATCCAACGGTCATAATTTCACAGATCAAAAATCTAACGACCGAAATCGATCGAAATCACAAAATTCATAACTAATTCATACGATATCCAAAAAATGCGTATAATACGCCGAAATGATCGTATCGAAACATAGAATCATAAAATGAACAGAAACCAAATTTTAGACCTCCGGAGGTGGCCGGAAAAGGCCGCCGGAGTTAGGGACAGAGCCGCCACCGACCACCACCAATGGTGTCGGGGCCGAGCTTGTCCCCTTCGTTTCATCATTCTGAGCAACTTTCATAACTAGCACAAGACCTAAAAATGAACGGAAGGCGTCGAAATTACCGATTTACAGTCGGTGGCCGGAAAAAAATGCAGAAACCGATGAGCTTGAAAACCGACGTGAAAACTGCAACCTCAGGCCCCGATCCCTTCTGGAAACTTGTTCAGAACTTCCTTGCGAACTCAACAAGCTTGGAATCACAAGAAACGATCGTGTATAGCTCGAGATATCTTGATCGAAAGTTTCGGTATTTCGATCCGTTCGGGTCGAGCTCCGACGAACGTGAAAACGTTCGACCCAGTTCCGGTCCTTCTTGGTGCTTGTAGAGGAAGTTGAGGCGAGCTCAATGAAGCAAGAATCAAGTGAAATGATGGAGTGTAGCTCGAGATATCGAGATCGAACCGAAAATGGACGTTTTCGGTTCGGGCTTCGCCGCCGCCACCACAGGCTGCGCCGCCGTGTGAGACTGCCTCCGGGAGCTAGAGCAGCTCGAGATGAACGCCTGGGACTTGGTTTGAGGTCGAGAGGTGGTCTGTGGAGGGAGAACAATTAAGGAGAAGAATTTCTCCCCTTTCGGCCGAGAGGACTGTGAGAGAGAGAGAGAGTCCAGGTTTTTTTTTTTTTTTTTTCCAGAAACGGACGAGGAAGAAGAAGAAAGAAAAAAAAAGAAAGAGGAACCGGTAGGGAAAAAATTAGGGTTTGCAAAAATTTTTCTATATATACAAGTTTCGGAAAACTTCGTAATTCGATAACTAATTCAGAAAAAATCCGATCTTCGTGTTCCGCATGTGCACGGACTCGTATCGACGAGCTCTACAACTTTCATGAAGGAAGTTTCTCCAAATTTCGTACGTAGAAAAAGTCGATTTCTCAAACCGAGTATTTCGAGCTTTTCGTTAAAATAAACGTTTCGAAACTTTGATAATTGTAAAAATGAATGATTATCGAACATAAGTCGTGAAATCGCATAATAATCATTCGATACAATAATTCGAAATTAAAATGGAATTTGCGGGTATTACAATCTACCCCCCTTAAAGGAATTTCGTCCCGAAATTCAAGTACCCAATTCCCCAAAAAGCTGTGGATACCTCGTCCTCATGTCAGATTCTAACTCCCATGATGCATCACCCTCATCATGATGACTCCACAACACCTTCACGAGATCAACCTCTTTCCTACGAAGTTTCTTTGTAGACCTATCCAAGATACGAACAGGTTCAACTACAAACGTCACATCCGGGTTCACTTCAATCGTACCGTGGTCAATCACATGAGACTCATCTCGAACATACTTCCTGAGCAGAGACACATGGAAAACGTTGTGCACACCCGACATGCTAACAGGTAAAGCAAGACGATATGCTAAGTTACCAACCCTTTCTAGAATCTCAAAGGGTCCAACATACCTCGGTGCGAGTTTTCCCTTCTTGCCAAATCTCACTACACCTTTCATTGGTGAGACTTTCAAGAACACAAGATCACCTGTCTCAAACTCCAACGGTCTCCTCTTCAAGTCAGCATAACTCTTCTGTCTACTCTGTGCAGTTCGGATTCTGTCCCGAATAGTAGTGACCTTCTCTGTAGTCTCCTGTACAATCTCAGGTCCGATGAGCCCTTTATCCCCTGCTTCCGCCCAACAGATAGGAGTTCTACATGGCCTACCATAAAGAGCCTCATATGGAGCCATACCGATACTAGAGTGATAGCTGTTGTTGTAGGCAAACTCTACCAATGGCAGATGATCCGCCCAACTACCCTTAAAGTCCAGAACACAAGCTCTGAGCATGTCCTCCATCACCTGATTCACTCTCTCGGTCTGTCCATCTGTTTGTGGGTGAAATGCAGTGCTCATAGCAAGAGACGTACCAAATGCCTTGTGGAACCTACGCCAGAATTCCGATGTGAAACGAGCATCACGATCCGATACAATCGTCACAGGCACTCCATGAAGCCTCACTATCTCGTTCACATATAACTTACACAATGCATCACCTGAGTACGTTTTTGCCACCGGAAGGAAGTGTGCTGATTTAGTCAACCGGTCAACAATCACCCAAATCGAGTCATAACTTTGCCTGGATCTGGGCAATCCAGTCACAAAGTCCATAGAGATGTCTTCCCATTTCCACACAGGAATCGATAAGGGGTTCAGCATTCCTGCTGGTCTCTGATGCTCTGCCTTCACCTGTTGACAGGTAAGACACTTCGACACGTGTTCCGTCACATCCCTCTTCATACCATACCACCAAAACTGCCTTCGTAGATCCATATACATTTTAGTACCTCCTGGATGTATAGTATATCGAGACCTATGTGCTTCCCGCATGATCTCCTCCCTGAGGTTATCAACACTCGGTACATACAATCTCCCTCGAAATCTCAACCCTCCATCAGCCCCAATCATCCACTCAGAAGGACCCTCCACATCCGGGTCAGCAGTCATCTCAGAAATCCTCGCCTGAGCAAACTCATCAAGTGTCTGACCCTGAATGATCCTGGAGATCAAGGTGGGCTGTAAGGTGATACTACCGAGAAAGATTCCCTGTCCTGCTCCTGCGGGCATAAGGTCAAACTCAGATGCAGCTTCTAACATGCGCCACTCCTGCACCATAATCGATGCCATGATTACCCGCGGTTTCCTACTCAAAGCATCCGCCACCACATTCGCCTTTCCGGGATGATACTCCAAGGTGAAATCATAGTCCTTAATGAGCTCCATCCATCTCCTCTGCCTCATGTTCAATTCCTTCTGGGAGAATAGATACTTCAAACTCTTGTGATCAGAAAAGAGTTCGAATTTCTCACCATAAAGATAGTGCCTCCAAATCTTCAAGGCAAACACCACAGCTGCTAGCTCTAGATCATGAGTAGGGTAATTCCGCTCATGTACCTTCAACTGTCTAGAACCATAAGCAACAACACTACCATTCTGCATCAACACACACCCCAAACCCTGATGAGATGCATCGCTGTAAATGACTAGTCCACCACCACTAGTAGGAATAGTCAACACCGGAGCTGTAGTCAATCTAGTCTTCAGCTCAATGAAAGCCTTCTCACACTTATCCGACCATACAAACTGAGTGTCTTTCCTGGTCAATTTGGTCAAAGCCGAAGCAATACCAGAAAACCCTTCAATGAAGCGCCTGTAATAACCGGCCAATCCAAGGAAGCTACGGATTTCTGTAACCGTAGTAGGGCGACTCCAACTCATCACTGCTTCAACCTTCGAAGGATCCACAGAAACTCCATCCTTCGAGACCACATGACCAAGGAACTTGACTTCACTCTGCCAGAAGTCGCACTTCTCGAACTTGGCAAATAGTTTCTGCTCTCTCAATGTCTGCAGCACTATTCGCAGATGCCTCTCATGCTCCGCTGACGACCTTGAATAAATCAAGATGTCGTCAACGAACACTACCACAAACTGATCCAAGTAAGGACTGAACGTACGGTTCATCAAGTCCATAAATGCTGCGGGGGCATTCGTGAGACCAAAAGGCATGACAAGAAACTCAAAATGTCCATACCTGGTCCTGAACGCCGTCTTTGGAATATCTTCCTCCTTCACCCTCAACTGGTGATATCCAGACCTCAAGTCAATCTTCGAGAATACAGTAGCTTCTCTAAGCTGATCGAACAAGTCATCAATCCTAGGTAAAGGGTACCTATTCTTGATGGTCACCTTGTTCAACTGTCGATAATCCACACATAGACGAAGTGAACTATCCTTCTTCTTCACAAACAACACTGGTGCACCCCAAGGAGACACACTTGCCTGAATGAACCCTTGTGCAAGTAAGCCCTCAATCTGAACCTTCAACTCCTGAAGTTCAGCTGGAGCCATTCGATAAGGTGCTTTCGACACAGGTGAAGTTCCTGGTATCACATCAATGGAGAAGTCCATTACCCTTTTCGGAGGTAACCCAGGGATCTCCTGAAACACATCTTCATACTCTGAAACTACAGGAATCCCTATAATCTTTGAAGTACTACTCCCTGATTCAATATGGGCCAAAATCCCTATCCTCATGGTGATGTCAGACTTCAGGCAACGGTAATGAAACACCGGTTGTCCCGGAACATGGAAGGACACAATCATCCTAAAGCAATCAATAACAGCATGGTTCGGGCTCAACCAATCCATACCCAAAATCACATCATACGTGTGATCCGGAATCACAATCAAAGATGCAGAGAACTCTCTGCCACCAATCCCAATAGGGCAATCATCACAAAGCATGCTAAGCTCAAGAGACACACCGAGAGGTGATGTAACACACAATGATCTAGTCAGAGGCATAGCAATCAAACCCAAAACATCCACAACCGAACTAGATATGAAAGAGTGTGAGGCTCCCGTATCAAACAGTACTCTAGCAAGAAAGTGATAAACAGATAAGGTACCTTCCACTCCCGTGCCTGCCTGACCGATGGCAAAGACCCTAGCATGAGTAGGTGGTAACTGCCTCTGCTGGTTACCCTGCACTCTACCCTGAATCTGAGGACACTCCCTAGCCTGATGCCCTGCCTGTCCACAACTGTAGCATAACCTACCCCGTGGCTTCGTGCACGCACGAGAGATGTGGCCCGGCTCGCCACAGTTAAAGCACTTCACTGGAGCTGCTGGTGCTATCTGCCTGATAGGCATAGCCTGAACAGGAGGAGCTACTGCTGCCCTAGCTGGAGCCTGATGCTGAAATTGAGTCCTCTGTCTCTTCCAGAACCCACCCCTGAAGTCTCTAGCTCTACTGCTCCCTGCTATGGCCTTCCCCTTGCCCTGGAAGTCTCTCTCAGCAGACTCCTTCTCTCTACGAATCAGGTTCTGCTGCTCAATGATCTGTGCCTTAGCCAAGATCTCTCTCTTGGTCTTCAGCTCCAAGATAGCTACATCACGCTCGATCGAAGGACTCAACCCTCTCTGAAACTTCTTGGCCAAGTCCTCATCCTCCATCTGCCTCACATACTTGTACAATCTGGAGAACTCCGCATCATACTCAATTACGGTCATCTTCCCCTGTACAAGTGCAAGGAACTCTCGCTCCAACCTCTCCTTCACTGCTGGTGGAAAGTACTTCTCCCTGAACAGCCTCTCAAAGCCGTCCCATGTCAAGGTAGACACCTCAATGCTCCTCTGAGTGACGTTCCACCACACCCTAGCCTCATCCTTCAGCATGAAAGCGGCTAGCTTCCTCTTATCGGTCTCAGTACAATCAAGCAGATCGAAATAAGTCTGCAAATCCTCTATCCAACGATCCGCCACCATATAGTCTGTGCCTCCTCCAAACTTGGTTGCTCCCAAGCGAGTAATTTCCCTTGCTAGCATCAGCAAGCGAGCAGGATTATCAACCACAGCTACAGGAGGAATAGGCTGATCCTCATATGGTGCATCTTCCTCCGACTCGAATACTTCTTCGACTGGAGGGGCCCTACCCCTTCCTCGGCCTCTACCCCTGCCACGAGGTCTACCTCTACCCCGACCTCTGGCCTCGTTTCCCTCAATCTCCATTACCTAATAAGCATGATATACTTGATTAATACACGCATAACACTTAAATAAAGCATAAGTCAATGCAAGTCCATATTAACCAAGTACTGATCATACATAACGATACTCAAATTTCCTAAAAGTACTAACGTTCCTAGCCAACCTAACGCACTCACATACCCAATGACATTGTCAATACCGAAGAGCACACGATGGGGATCCGCTGCAGACGGGCCATCACTCGGTAAGTATCGACATATCACCAAATATGTACCTTACGCTCTGATACCAAACTGTCACGCCCCGAATTTAGAATAACAATTCAAAATCCGAGACATGAAAATACCACATCACAAAATAATCATCCTGAAAAAAATTTCTTTTCATAACATGCTCACCACACAAAATAGAATCAAACCGAATTTAGTCTCGGTTAATTATTACAACTCAAATCCAAATGTAATGTAAAGCTCTAAATGAGCATACACACACATCACGACTAAATAAATAACATGACTGCTGTAACACCTAAGCAGCCCGATCACCTCCCTGGTTATCCTGACCTGCAGGAATATCCGCTACACCATTGAATAGTGTACCGGGATTGCAACAACACAAAACCCGGTAAGCTTATGAAAGCTTGTATGAGTAAAAGAATGAACTGTTGCTTAATTTAATCTCATTTATTTCCACACACAGCAACACTCAATTATTTCCACATATGCAAATAATAACAATCTCAATCAAACACCAATCCAATATATAAAGACAACCCAACTCACAACTTTCCCCACAACTCTCATCATCGTATTTATAAAAATACGGTATTTGACAGACTAGAGCTCTAACTGAATCGTAGCCCGTCACCTGGCCTAGGTTATGGCATCCGACATATTTATCAATTATTGTATTTCATCAATATGTATACCTATATACATATTTAGAACGTCCAATAATTCCACATACTCAACCAATCGTATCCCATCATCCACACTAGGATTAGAGCGTCCGATTACCCACACCAGTCATTACATCGTCCCTAAACCCATAAATGAACACAACATATAATTTCACATACTGAAATCAACCCAACCAAGATACATCATATTATTATGGAATTACACCATCGAAATAAAATCAACTCATCAATTCCACTCAATCATATCATCAATCAAATAATCCACTCGTCAATATATATTTTCCACGTAAATATATATATACGTAATCATCCACTCAGGAATGACCACTAATACCATCTATAGTTCACACAAGAAAATTATGAAATTCATTTGTATAGTTAAAATTCATTTTACTTACCTATGGACCGTGGTGATTCAAGTCCATGAAATTTTAAAACAAATATTTAATCCGCAAATATTTTTCACACAATTACCAAAATAAATAAATTAAAATGCTCGGTTCGTAATATGAACCACGTGAGCTTTACTCACCTCGAAACTCCCGCTGCGTCTTCAATATAATTATAAATTATAATTTATAATCAACGCCGCTAGCCCACGAAATTAAAATCCGTCAATTACCTAATCAAATGTGATTCGAATTTAGCCAACAATTTCAACTCATAATTTAACCACTAATTAACGGTCAGATTCTAATTTACATTAAAATCCGACGAGCGGTTTCTCACGAATCGCTCCCCTAATTACCGTTTTTCACATATACGAAGATCCAACGGTCGGATCTTCGCCCATGACCACACAAAGCCTCTGGGACAGTCATATGATCATCATAACAAATTTACAAGTTCATCCAACGGTCATAATTTCACAGATCAAAAATCTAACGACCGAAATCGATCGAAATCACAAAATTCATAACTAATTCATACGATATCCAAAAAATGCGTATAATACGCCGAAATGATCGTATCGAAACATAGAATCATAAAATGAACAGAAACCAAATTTTAGACCTCCGGAGGTGGCCGGAAAAGGCCGCCGGAGTTAGGGACAGAGCCGCCACCGACCACCACCAATGGTGTCGGGGCCGAGCTTGTCCCCTTCGTTTCATCATTCTGAGCAACTTTCATAACTAGCACAAGACCTAAAAATGAACGGAAGGCGTCGAAATTACCGATTTACAGTCGGTGGCCGGAAAAAAATGCAGAAACCGATGAGCTTGAAAACCGACGTGAAAACTGCAACCTCAGGCCCCGATCCCTTCTGGAAACTTGTTCAGAACTTCCTTGCGAACTCAACAAGCTTGGAATCACAAGAAACGATCGTGTATAGCTCGAGATATCTTGATCGAAAGTTTCGGTATTTCGATCCGTTCGGGTCGAGCTCCGACGAACGTGAAAACGTTCGACCCAGTTCCGGTCCTTCTTGGTGCTTGTAGAGGAAGTTGAGGCGAGCTCAATGAAGCAAGAATCAAGTGAAATGATGGAGTGTAGCTCGAGATATCGAGATCGAACCGAAAATGGACGTTTTCGGTTCGGGCTTCGCCGCCGCCACCACAGGCTGCGCCGCCGTGTGAGACTGCCTCCGGGAGCTAGAGCAGCTCGAGATGAACGCCTGGGACTTGGTTTGAGGTCGAGAGGTGGTCTGTGGAGGGAGAACAATTAAGGAGAAGAATTTCTCCCCTTTCGGCCGAGAGGACTGTGAGAGAGAGAGAGAGAGTCCAGGTTTTTTTTTTTTTTTTTTCCAGAAACGGACGAGGAAGAAGAAGAAAGAAAAAAAAAAAAAGAGGAACCGGTAGGGAAAAAATTAGGGTTTGCAAAAATTTTTCTATATATACAAGTTTCGGAAAACTTCGTAATTCGATAACTAATTCAGAAAAAATCCGATCTTCGTGTTCCGCATGTGCACGGACTCGTATCGACGAGCTCTACAACTTTCATGAAGGAAGTTTCTCCAAATTTCGTACGTAGAAAAAGTCGATTTCTCAAACCGAGTATTTCGAGCTTTTCGTTAAAATAAACGTTTCGAAACTTTGATAATTGTAAAAATGAATGATTATCGAACATAAGTCGTGAAATCGCATAATAATCATTCGATACAATAATTCGAAATTAAAATGGAATTTGCGGGTATTACAAGAATAGAGTTATGTGTCCTAAAATCTTTAAGTAGATGCTCAAACAAGCTATTAGTGAAAATAGTACATGCATGATGTTCCAATTTTCGAATGAAGAAGTAAGGACATAACAGAGTTATTGGACCTAAAATTCTCTTCCACAACCTAATTCCTAAGTCGTAACAATGCCCTATCAAGTGCTGTAATGAGTTCAAATAATTTCACACTGCTTTTCAGATAATCTTTCATATAGCTGTTCATACCTTCACATATTTGAGTACTTCTCATACGGGCAAAGAAATGGCCACTAATAAATGCCTCAACCCATATTTGCCTCTTTTTATACATCATCTTAACTCAATCCTTATTGTGGAGACCATGTGTGGTAACCATACCATTCCAGCATTTTTCAAAACAATCAAGAGTTACTTCATCCCACATACAACGTCTAAATTCAGAAAAAACATTGTTCTTACGCAAGTGTCTTCAGGCATTCTTTGCTGTGTTATGTACACAAACGATGTAGACAACTAGGGAGTACCATTTCAATAGCCCTTTGCATTACTTCATCCCCATCAATCAAGACAGCAATAAGCCTTTTGTTATTTATAGACGATATAAAAGTCTCAAAAATCCATGTGCAAGTCTCAATCGTTTCATCAATGTGTAATGCAAAACCAAAAACTGTGGTCGATAAATGATTGTTTAAACCAACAACACTAACGACTTCTCATAAGGATTGGTTTTGTAGGTACTATCAAACACCAAGACATCTCCAAAATAAGTATAATCCACTAGAGAATTGGAGTCTCTCCAAAGCATATTCGCCAATCTGTAATCTTCATCTATGCCAAACTTGCAGTAGAAATGTGAGTCTGTGGCAACTTTGCCTCTCATATATGCAAGTGCAGCTTCTGCATCACCATGGAGTAAAATTTCTCGGTATTTTGAATCTAACTTGTTATATAAGTCCTTAATAATAAACCCGACATTCTTAAAACTCCATGATCTATCAACAATGTATTCATATGTATAACAAGGCTTAATAGACACTCTCTACATAGATGTGGCCCAGTGCTAAATGATGATCTTCAATTGACCTATGTGATAGAAGAAGATGCGGTTCATGTATTTGTGCAAGCTGATGTGAGTGGTTTTATGAAATCATTACTTTTCGAACGGTACCTTACGTTGAACAAGCTTGGACAATTGAATCTTATTTCTTTCTTTGGCCTGCGAACTCTTTTCTTGTCATTCATGTACACTTCTCTTCTTTTCCCTTGAGCAGAACAAACCAACTGCAATGAAGTGACTCTCCCTATTTTGCGTGTATTTAATCTCTTGTGGTCGTTTCTAACATTAAACTCATGGTCTTTGCATAAGCATTGTAAAAGGACTCAGCTTTCTCCGTAGTCTTAAACTTCTGCCCTTTAAGGTCTTCTGTAGATAACTTATCATACTGAACTCCCTTATATTGCATTTCATTACTGTCACTTCCATCAGACGTTGAATGTTCATACGATCCATCCATGCCTGAAATAAAGAAAAAATTACACAAACTAAGATTACAAACTAATATGCAACATATAGTTCAAGGTATTTGTTAATGGATTATCTATATCAAATTGAAACCTGTAGGATCCTTTATTAAAACAAAATTATTGTACTGAGAATAATACGTGCATACATAGTAGACCAATTTAAGGAAGAAACAGGATTTGGGATTTGTAAAATGGAGTCGTTAGGATGTTTTGGATTGTGGAGTAGATAATGGTGAAACGAAAGCTAGTTCCTGGTTTATATGAAAGATCAAAGTAAAAAGATTTCTATTTATTGTCTCCTTCCATGACAATAAATGGATCAGTAACTAGGCTTTTTTTTTTTCAATAATTAATGTTTATAATTGTTCAACTCAAGTGGGATGAGACACACTGGAGAATAACAGATAAGATGTCTCAGTTTTTATCTTGCAAGCCAATAAATAAGGTGCACTCAGATGTCATATTTAATCTTGAATATCAGAAAGAATTTTTACCTTCATATTGGCTCACATTATTTATCGATAACAGTTAGTTTCTATGTAGAAAAGCAGAAAATTGTCCTCAGTGCTGCTGTATGTTTAGTAGTTCTAAAAGATTTTACTTCAAGTCATCAAACATAACATATAAACCCAAATCTAGAAACCTTTGTTAGTCTGATACCATTGTCTTCTTAATTTGTTTTAAAATTTGAAACAACTCTCATTAAACTTTGCATATAAGCAGGAAGGTGAGACGATTACACCAAGGAAGTGGAAATAGGTGGTTTTTTGGAAGTCCTAAGGATCAACACCTAACATCTATAACACCAGTGCTGCATGATAACGCATATGTAAAAAAAATTCTCGTTGTTTTTCACTACATCTACCGGATCTGTTTTCAAATATCAAATACCAAAACAATCAAGTACGGATTGAAAATAGTTCATTACTGAAAACGTACTTTATGTATCATGCACACTAAGGACAAATTTCCCTTATTAAATCTAACAAGTTTTGCTGTTGACATGCTAGAGTTAGGATTCTTTCCCACTTATATTGTTGTTCAAAAAATACCACATAACTACCCTTGCATATTGTATTGTTTTTAAAGCACCAAAAACCTATATAACACACCTAGCCATGAACTTCTAAATTCCACCTAGATAGAGGCCCCGAATATGATAATAATCATGAATCTGGGTGCACCTACAAGATTGATGGCCTAATCATATCTGTGTCTGAGACTAAATTAAGTAAAACCATGATTGGCCTACTCATCATTCTTCACCATTTTTGCCGCATGAGAATATAGAACAGAACAAGGCAAACTTAACCCAACATTACAATTAAAAGTAAGAAGGCAACAGAACTAAAATAGAACATAAAGTTCACTCAAAACTGACAATGATGAGAAGAATCAATCTGGTAGCGTCACAATGATAAGCTTTATAGCCATTCATTAATGGGACAGAAGAGATGTTTACTTGAGATTTCAATAATACAACTCATGTCAATCTGTGTTCAATCCGTGCGATATACAACACAAATTCTCAACTTCAATGAAGGGAGAATCCGTGACAGAAAGCTCAATTGAGTGTGGAATATTTCGTGTGCCCAACGCTCAACCTTAACTTGAATTTGAAGATGAAGCACAAAAAAAAAATTAAAAAAAAAAAGAACTTACGAACACTCTTCCTTCTTCTTCTCCTTTTCTCCTCTTCATTTTGTTCCCTGTGGTGCCTTTTCAATCCTATTCAATATTGGACATCATCATCTAATTCAAATCACACAAAATATCAATCCCTGAACCACGTCATCTAATTTATATAAAACAGAAAGGAGAGGACAATCAATTATATTTCTATACCTTGTTGTGGTGTTTACTTGAAACAGAAAGGAGAGCACAACTACACAGACTAACGGGTTTTGTTTTCTTGTTTTGTACGTACAAGAGCAAAACTGGTCTTCCTCTTTTCTTCGTCTTCTCTTCTCTTTTTCAATTTAGGGTTTTTTAAATATTATTGTAGATATGTAATTGAGAATTTTGAGAAAAAAAATTATACAGACTAACGGTTAAGCAGGTCACCACTATTAAATATTCTAGACACTTAGATATATTCATATTTTAATTACATCCAACGGTCTAAAATATTTAAAAAGTTGATATATGCCATACATCAACGCATACTAGAATTTTCCCATCAATTATAGAAGGGAACACAAAAATAAAATTTATTAGCGTACCATAATGCGAGCTGCAATGTGTAATGGCTGCATTTCATCTTTTTTTTTATTTAAGCCTTTTCCATTTGAAAGTTCTCTAAATTTTGTTATTTAAGCCTTTTCCTTTTCCATTTTATTTAAGCAATGTGTCATGATGCTTAGAAATATAATAGTGTAGGTGAAGAAAGCACCTACACTATTATGTTTCTTTGTTATAGCCACCAAAGCTAACTAAAGCTAACATAAAATGTACTAGAATTCTCCTTCAAAGTAAGTGTTTTTAAGCCATTGAGTTCTTAACTTATATAACTTCTCCAACCACATAAACTTGATATTCTTAAACCATATCTACAAAGTAACGCACCCATGGCTTTCTTAGTGTTACAGCAGTGGTATTGGCAAAATGTCAATGCCAATAAAATGTCCAATTATACAATCATTCTTATCCACATAACGGAAAATAACAGTCATCTGCTTTTTTATTAAAGACATCTCTAGCTTCATCAACTAGAATAGAGAATAATGTTAATCTATGTCTCTAATTTTAGTATTTGTTGTTTCAACGGCAGCAGCATTTACTATGTTCTTGAATCACAACGATGTCAATTTGAGGTTTTCTGGAGCATTTTTAAATGTAACAACTCTTATTTCTTCATCATGATCAACAAAAAATTGTAAAAGCTCAAGAATGTTACCTTGATTGCTTAAACTTTCTGACTATCATGGCCCTGAAATGCCAGACTTTGTGTTAGAAGAAATTGATGCACTGAGTCAAATTCTAATTCTCAATTGATTGGCATTCTGGTGGATAATATTTCAAATGTGTTGTCTTTCATTTATTAACACTTCATACTTTTTCATACTTAGTTATGGGCACTGTTGTGGTCTCCCACATGATCTTGTAATTTTTATTTCTTCATCCAGTTTTGAAAACCATCACTAGTAATCCATCTACTTAAATAGGTAGAACCACAAACAAAATAGATAAACTTTGTTTATACTATATTTCAACCAATTAGGATTCATCAAACCAAGTATATATAAACCTCCGTTTTCCAGTTCCAAACTTAGTCTAATAAATTTATGTTCTCTAGGATGACAAGGATTAGTTATTAATTGATTGGCGTTTTACATATATTCATTTGAAGATGTTACCGTCTATGGAATATCAGGAGCTTTCAAAGTCAACAATCTGCCTAAGTGCCAACCAGAGAGTATAAGGAGGTTGAACAATTTTATATTTTGACCTGACAACTTTTGGTGTATATTTTTGTTGAGTAAGTTGTAATTAAAAGATGTTGGGCTCTCAACTTTCTAAATGATAAATTGATCAAATTGTATGATATAATAAATTTACAAATGTCAGAAGAGAATGAGGGCTTGGGGTGGTAAACATTTGAAACAATCTTAGACACAATGTTGATGCTTTTAGCATTCAGAAATCTTGTCTATTGAATATATAGTAACGAATGTACTTACATGAACATTTACCAAGCATAATTAGTTACAATGAGCCACGCTCATACTACCGCCAGTGGTACCAACGACTATCAATGGTGTAACCTATGGAAACACCACCAGATAGGCTATCTATCACCTAAGCCCCGGCTCATCATCACTGAATTATTTTCTGAAAATCCTCGAAAAATAATAACTAATTTCCAGGATATTACAACTGGGGACTCAAGCCCTGATTCTACCCCACCGTGTAAGAGAAGCTCAAGCCCTCATTTTACCCCACCGGGTAAGAGAAGCTCAAGCCCTGATTCTACCCCACCGGGTAAGAGAAGCTCAAGCCCTCATTTTACCCCATCGAGTAAGGGAGGCTAAATCCTTCATTTCACCCCACCGGGTAAAGGAGGCTCAAGCCCTCATTCTATCCCATCAGGTATAGGCGGCGCAAGCCCTCATCCTGACTCAGCGGGTTCAGGACATTTAGCCTAGCTACCTATAGTGACCACAAAAATTATGTCAAATCACCCAATCCAGACATTTCTTCACCGGGAACTTGAGGGACTCCCATGGGCATAGTAACCAAGGAAACCAATGTGCCAGTCAACTTATTCAAGTCCCTACCCAAGACACATCTTGAAAGGGAACTTGGGGGACTTGTACATACCAGCAAATACTTTGGACTGTCACATGATTTCACACCACTACCAGACCCCGCGGGATCACCTAAGTGCCACAGTCAGTGCCCGGACCACTACATGGCCGGGTGGTGTCCACAATGGGCGGCACCTTGGGTGACTAAGATCAGCACTTAACCCGATAGAGCTCTCCAAAGTATGCGTCAGAACTACTATCAGAATCTGTGAATAAGGGAACTGTGTCCAACATCGAAGAAATGGAAAACTCCTTCCCCTTGCTCAAGGTACATAAACCAAGCTCAACTACCTTAATAAGGGTAATAACTTCTTATCTATTACTGTTACTCTATCAGATTACATACATAACCTTACTTAAGCATCGGAGAGGCATAAATTGACCAGCTCTGTTTATACCTTTGACGTTGTGTATTTCCTTTGACAGGGTCCCAAAAACGCCTTTATATCCCCCAGCGAGTACAACATTCTGTCAAGCTACACAAGAAACCAACAGAAACAATTGTTAAATTCAAGTTTCTGATTTACTAATTTCCTAAGACATGCTTCTAGGTGAAAAGCTAGCAAACACATTTAGTAAGCATTAAAGTTTTGAAGCTTGTAGATTCAGAACATGCATAAACATCACAACACATGGAAAGTTACATTATTTGTACATAAGCTAGGCTAGGACAAATCTAACTACTCAAAACACATGTTAATACAAATACAAGCCATAAACATCAAACTAAAGAGATAAGGAAGGGAAAAGGAAAAGACTACCCACATATTTGACTCTTGGTGGAGTCAAACTGAAACCTCAAGGCTCCCACCTAGCCCTTTAGATAGAAGAGAATTGCTTCAATGTATGAGATTTTCAGTTTTTGCAACCCAAAACACCATACACATCCACAAAGCTAAAGACAAGCAAGAACAAAGGCTTGGATGTGTGAAAGCAAGTGTTGTGATTGATCAAGAGTCTGTAGTAACTTCAGTTTTAGTGAAACCCCAGTGCCTACACCCCTAAAGGTGAAGAGCTAAGGAGAATGGAGAGCAAATGGGGAGAGAAAGGAGATGAAAAATGTCCAAAGTGAGCGGAAGATATATTTAAAAGCAAGGTTCTAAAAATCGCTAAGTACTAGTCAGGCGGTGTTTAAGGGACTAGCACCCAGGAGTCTAGACGGTGCCTAGGCGTTTTTATTTTATTTTATTTTTTAAACATTTATTTATATAATTAAGAACTTAAAGATTTAAGGAGTAAAAATATTGCGATTTTTATTAGCAAATACAACATAAAGTTATTAGTCAACCCAAAATAAAAAATCAAAACTCTAGCTAATTATGGTTGGCAAAAAAAATAGAAATATAATTTTATTATTTATGTTCAGCTTGTTAAAATGGAGCAGCACGTGGCTCCTTAATAACCAAAAATTCAAGTGATCTTTAATTTAATTAGCCAAAGATTCAATCTTATCTTTTCTTAACCAACTGCTTAACACCTCTGTGTGTCCTAGTACTTTTTCGTTCTTCCCTGCCATTCGCATAAGCCCAGACCTCATTCTCAGCAGCTCACTCCTAACATTCTTTTATTCCAAACCAAATTCACCAAGAAAGCCTCTAATTATAAGAAAGCGGTAATTCATCAGATTAACAAAATTAGTGCAGAGAGAGGACTTACAAGGAGAGGGAAAGAAAGAGATTGATTATTCGAGGAGAGGGAGAGATGGATTGTCAGTGTCAGATTAGCGGCCTATAGACTGGATCTATGAAGTACGGGGTTGAAAATGAGAAGGAAAAGAAAGAGACGTGGCGAGAGTTGAGGAGAGAGAGATGGGTTCACTGATTAGCCTAGATGCCCGACCCACCCAAAACTCCTAAGCGCCCATGAAGCTCATCTCTGCTTCCGCTTAAATTCAAAAAATGATTTTTCGAGCGACTATACCTTAATCAGAGCGGTTATCCACCTTCCAGCGCCTAGGAGCCATCTAGAGCATTTTTCAGAGCACTGGCCAAAAGTGATGAATGGAGGATAGAGATCAAAGAAAATGAAGAATTAGATGTTATGAACAAGAGATGTAAGCTAAAAAATGTGGGATCTTGTTTTTGTCATGGCTTTTCAATTACATAAATGCCTTAAGATATTTTTGTAGAGATGGAAAAATAAGGGCAAATGGGTAATTGACTAAGGAGACAAGGTCAACATCAAAGGGACAAGGAATAATGGAGAACTTGTCATATTTCTCTTTTAAAATTCAAAAACCCTAACCATTTTTCCCTCCAAGCATTGACCTGCCACTCTTGCATGTTGACCATCGTGAGTTGCCCACACCATGCCAGCCAGATTCTGGCGGTACAGATTTTTATCTTTTTGCGCAGTTTTCTCCTCCCTTCTTCCTTCAATTGTAGCTTCACCAAGCATTTAGAATTTGTCCTAACTTTCTTCATACTAAATGTTCATCCATATGTGTATATTATCTTGGTACATTTTCAAGGCCTGGATCATAGTGGTTTGGCTGAAAACGCTGTCGGAATCCGTACAAGTCAGATTTTATAGTTTTTGTCTTCTAGTGTAAGAACTTGAACCGATCTTTGAATGCTTTCCACTCCTAACCAAATCTTGAACTTTTCATAAGAAATGATCCTCATGATGTATAGAATGTCTCTGTAAAATTTCAGTTCATTTGGAGTTCATTTGGTCAGGTTACCTCTCCTCCTAGCTTGGTTTCTCCTAGCTGAAGTAGGAAAATGTGCTAAAGTTGACTTTTTTTTAGGCACTTCCAAGGTTCTCCATCATTTCCTCGATGATAAGGAGAACATACAAATATATATATATATATATATATATATATATATATATATATATATATATACAGTCTGGCAACGCTAAAGACGTTCTTACCTAGCCTTATGTATTGATTTCCGGTTTTCACCCACTTTTCGATCACATTTTTACATTTTAACCGTTCAGTTTTTAGGTCCTAATGTATAGATCACCTCTGCAAAATTTCAGCTAAATTGGTGATCGTTAAGGTGTCCAAAACTGCAATTTACAACAATGTACACGAACGGTTCCGGTTCGATAAATTAGGTTCGTTCGTGTAAATTACAGTTTTGGACACCTTAACGATCACCAATTTGGCTGAAACTTTGCAGAGGTGATATATACATTAGGACCTAAAAACTAAACGGTTAAGATATGAAAATGTGATCGAAAAGTGAGTGAAAACACCAAATCCATACCTAAACCTAAGGTAAGGGCATCTTTACCTGAGAAAAATTCTATATATATATGAATAACATAAAAGATCAAACAAAAGCTCAAAGTTAGGGGAATGGTTATTAGGTAATTATAGATCTAATATCCACATAATGCATCTTACATTTCGTTGTAGAGTTTGTATTATAAATTGCTGATATAGTAATGTAATAACATGCCATGAGGGAGATCAGCAGCTACCCCTCCCAATACTGCAGAGGAAATTAAGTGAAGTACTCCAGACACAAAGTATGGAAAGGTGTCTAAAACTTCCCCACCCGGACCTACCCCCAAACCTAGAGTAGCTAGGTGGGGAAGTAAAATTAATCCTTGTTCATACATAGGCTTCTTTGGTACAAAATGAGCCCCTTTATCAACGAAAAATAGACACAATATAACTTTATTGCAGCTATGCTATAGACCCCCTTTTTAGGGGATTCTCTTGGGGAAAGTATTAATATTTGTTTGGTGCTTTTCGTAATAATTACTTTTAGTACACTATACCAATTTTTCAATTAGACGACAGTTTTTCACTTTCGTCTGAGTATAGAGTCTGCTGTTGTCTATCTCAATGTCGTCTGATACATGAATCAGACAATACCAGAAAACTTTCGTCTGATAAAGTTTACTACAACAGCGACTACTAAACTGTCTGTTGTCTGAGCACCAGAAAGAACAACAGCACCATATATGCGTACTGTTGTCTCTACAAAGCTTCCACATCAAAAGACTAGCTTTTTTCTATTGACGGAATTTAAACAAGACAACAGACTGCTAAAAATGACGTTGGCTATCCACTTTTAATACTATAGGTTTCTCTAAATAGCTATTGTTTGAGTTTTTATTAGACAATGGTTTTTGACATAGTCTTGTTGTGCTAAAATTGACTCCAACAACAGTTTTTGTTATCCTTTTAGTTGTGTTTAGCTCCCTCTAACAAATGTTTTCACAACTAAGTGGTATGAAAGTGATTCTTATGACATTTTTTTTCTTGCATGGAAGAACGTCAATCTTTATTAAATGAAAGTAAAGAATACATGGGGCGATGCAATAGCATCGGGAAAAAAAAAGACAATGAAACTACGATGAACAACATTTGGACTTGTATAAATATAGCAATTGTTCCATATATGGGAAGCAGTCAGCTTGCAGGGCTTGCTTTTCCTCTATGACAAACAGCTTACTTCCTTGGAAGAAATCATCTGCCAGCAACAATAACCAGAATTGTGTTATTCACGAAAACAAGAAAGTTCTACTCTGTTAACTTTTGCAATGAGAAAACTAAAAGAAAGAGTGTAACAAGGAGTGAAACATGAGCTGGATTTGACAAATGAAAGGTGTATCCAGTTATGTTTTTTCTAGTTTATTTGCAACTGACAATTCTTCTTGAGCAGAAACGAAAATGAGAATAAAAACCAATCTGAAGGAGAAACTTGCAAGTTACCACTAGAAGTAATTGTGTTCTTACCATTATTTTGTTCGAGGAAATGGCCCCAATTTTATGTAATGCTTTCTTCAAGTCACGAGTGCCACTGATAGTGGGCAAGGGCAACTTCTGTTCTCCATCGGTAGCCACCAGAATTGTAACTTGATCATCAAAATTCAACGAGAGAGAAAAGAATAACATTTCCAAGCCTGTGTGCTGAACCATCCTAGAACTAGCCAACTCAAATCAAAACAATAGAAATGATGCAGACTGATATTTATCTTACCACTATATATTCTTTGTGGATTGCATTAGGTGACTAGCTTTTTGAGCACTTTTTGAAGTTGTTCACATTGGCAAGGGTCACTTCGTCAAATTTAGCCGCCTCTTCCAAAGAAAATAGTTTGAAGCATTCCTCTGCATCCTCTATCTCGGATTTTCGTATAACCTACAAACACGTGAGATAATTCATTTCATCAACATTTCTAAGATCTAGATATATTTTCTATTTTGATCCATATGTATCAACACCAGTTTATTCTCAAACTCCAGGAGATGAATTGAACTTACAGATGAATAGCTTGAGAGGCAATGATCAAGATTTTGAAGCAAAGCAGTCATTGCCCCTGAAACCAAAGGAGTAAAAATTCCATTAGGAAAGAAAAATAGAAGTAAAAAGAGTAGCTTACTGGCTTGACTTTTGGAGTATGGGACTTCTTATCAAAAACTAATCCTAAAAGCTCATTGCAAATTGTATTATGTCAATTTTGTGCCCAAGCCATCAAACCCACTCTATGTCGTTTCCAAAACCTTTGATTCTTTCAAATCTAAATAACAGTTAACGATCGTAAATAATCTGTTCTAAAGAAATGCTCGAGTTTTCGCTTGCATAATGAAGCTACAATTCATCCATCAACAAATCTTCTATTAAATAACAGATTAACTAACACTATGACCAGAAACCAAAATGAGAATTAAAACCTAACTTAAACTACTCCGATTTCAATGAAATTTTATAGACACTAAGCTAACACACTAAACTGGATACTGGTAAATTTTTAGGGATTGTGGAGATCATTTGCTATTCTAGTTAATTAAAAGAAAACAGAACACAGAAACATGCGAAAACAGAAACAAAAGAAATAAAGTAGACAATTATTTTAGCTGGTTGACAGCTCCAACAAAGGCCTTATGAAGTTCTTGTGTCCAACGCATTCTAGCTTTGGTTGAAGCTGCAGTGGACACTGGGTTAGGGCTAGTAAAAATTTAACCAGAATCAGGAACTGAAGCACAAGTCACTCCATACATTCATCTGCACCAAAATTTGAACTAGTTTACGAAACTATTATCACTCAAAATTAGTATTTGAACTAGATCACAGATGCAAACAGAACACAGTTGAGAAGAGATTATAGTCGCAAAGAGAGGAGAGGAAGATGCAGGTCAAAGCAAACATAAACAAAAACCAACTAAAGCTATCAAATGACCACGTCACACACGGTCAGGTTGCCAATTGGGGGATATCAGGATGGCTTGCGAGCGCACTGCACAAAAGGAAAGAGAAAAACACTCAGCATTTGTATATGCAATGATCTCATACAACAATTAACACAGCTAAAATGGATTCACAAAATTGATAACAAACAAAATCAAAGTTGGCATTAATCAAAATCCAAAACTTACATCGGAGTACGCAGTAGATCTGAACTTCTTGATTCCACCGTTGGGTCGAACGTGTTCAATGCTGTATCCGAGAGGTGCTTCGTAGAATAAGGATTTACCACTGCTAGACTCTTTACCACCTTTAGACTCCATTAGAACATTCAGTCGTACCTGAGATCATACACAATTTTCAGAAACCGTGCACAAATTCTAAGACCCTGTAAAGCATTTTAGATAAACAATACATACAACCTGAAATACTCTATCTTTATGGTTCAGAATCAAATTTTAACCCCCTAATTTCAATCGTTGATTCAATCCAAAACCAGATTCAATCTTTCAACAAATTTATTTATACGAAACAGTAAACTAAATCCGCTCCCCAAAATTCCACACTCAAATCCCTAACAAGATCAATATAACCCTAATATACACGATTAAACAATAAATAAAGATCATATCAAAAATTAACAATTTTAGGGGAAACAAGAACTCACTGGTATGAAATTACATAACCCAAAATCCATAATCAACAATTCAAGGATTCCAAGCCAAACCCACTATCAGTAGCAATAATTAAGCGAGCGAAGGAAAAAACAACTTGAAAAATAGTACCGTGAAGAGAGTTGAACCTGTTCCTCCCAACTGAAATATTTCCCAGAATCTCTTAACCCAGAATCTCTCAACCCCGAATCTATCTCAGCCCTTACTACGATTTGTCGAGTTGAACCCTTACCGGTCGTCGGCGATGGCAAAAAGAAGTGGAAGAGAGAGAAAAGAGAGAATTTGGTGTGCGGCCGAGGAAAAGAGAGACAGTGTTAGGTTTCTAGGGTTATAAGTTTCTTTAAATAGTAGCCGACATCAAAGTCAAATTTTGTCGAATGGGGGGAAAGAGTGAATAATTAAAATTTGGCTAAGTATAATGTCACGTCCCGAATTTTAAAATAAACATTCAAAATCCGAAAACATGAAATTTACCACAACTCAAAATAATCATCCTGAAAATTTCTTTTCTTAACAACTTCACCACCCGAAATAAAATCAAAACCGAATTTAGTCTCGGTTAATTATTACAACTCAAATAAATGAACTGTAAAGCTCTAAATGAGCGTACACACCTCACTACTAAATGAAATAACAAAAACTGTAGTAACACCTAAGCAGCTCGGTCACCTCCCTGGTTATCCTGATCTGCAGGAATATCCGCTACACCATTTGAATAGTGTACCGGGATTGCAACAACACAAAACCCGGTAAGCTTATGAAAGCTCGTATGAGTAAAAGGAAAGACTGTTGTTTAATTTAATCAAAATCAATTCTACTCAAGTCAACACTCAACCGTTTCCACAACCACGAAGTACTAACAATCTCAATCAAATACCAAATCTAAATCAAGACAACCCCAACTCACATCTTTCTTCACAAAACTCAACATCGCATTTATAAAAATACGGTACATGACAGACTAGAGCTCTAACTGAATCGTAGCCCATCACCTGGCCTAGGTTATGGCATCCGACATATTTATCATTATCGTATTTCATCAATATGTATATTTATATACATATTTAGAACGTCCGACAATTTCACATACTCAATCAATCGTATCCCATCATCCACCCAGGATTAGAGCGTCCGATTACCCCACACCGGTCACTACGTCGACTCTAAACCCATAAATGAGCACATCATATAATATCACATACTGAAATCAACCCAACCAAGATACACCATATTATTATGAAATTACCCAATTGAAATATAATCAATTCATCAATTCAACTCAATCATATCATCACTCAACAATCCACTCATCAATATATATTTTCCACGTAAATATATATATACGTAATCATCTACTCAGGAATAACCACTAATACCATCTATAGTTCACACAAGAAAATCGTGAAATTCATTTGTATAATTAAAAATTCATTTTACTTACCTATGGACCGTGGTGATTCAAGTCCATGAAATTTTAAAACAAATATTTGATCCGCAAATATTTTTCACACAATTACCAAAAATAATTAAATTTAAAACGCTTGGTTCGTAATATGAACCACGTGAGTTTTACTCACCTCGAAATTCCCGCTGCGTCTTCAATACAAATACAATTAACGCCGAAATAGCCCACTCAAATACAATCCGTCAATCACCTAATCAAATGTGATTCGAATTTAGCCAATAATTTCAAAACATAATTGAACTACCATTTAACGGCCGGATTCTAATTTACAATAAAATCCAACGAGCGGATTCTCACGAATCGCTCCCCTAATTACCGTTTTGCACATATACGAAGATCCAACGGTCGGATCTTCGCCCATGACCACACAAAGCCTCTGGAACAGTCATATGATCATCATATCAGAATTATAAGTTCATCAGACGGTCCTAGTTCCACATATCATAAATCTAACGATCGAAATTGATTGAAATCTCAAAATTCATAACTAATTCATACGATATCCGAAAAATGAGTATAATACGCCTAAATGATCGTATTGAAACATAGAATAATAAAATGGACAGAAACCAAATTTTAGACCTCCGGAGGTGGCCAGAAAGGGTCGCCGGAGTTAGGGACAGAGCCGCCGCCGACCACCACCAATAGTGTCGGGGCTAAGCTTGTCCCCTTCGTTCATCATTCTGAGCAACTTTCATAACTAGCACGAGACCAAAAAAAGACGGGAAGGGATCGAAAAATACCAATTACAGTCGGCGACCGGAATTTTTCCAGAAACCGGCGAGCTTGAAACCGACGTAAAACCTGCAACCTCATGCCTCGATCCCTTCTGGAAACTTGTTCAGAACTTCCTTGCGAACTCAACAAGATAAGAATCACAAGAAACGATCGTGTATAGCTCGAGATATTTGGATCGAAAGTTGGTTTTTCGATCCGCAAGGGTCGAGCTCCGACGAACATGAAAACGTTCAACCCAGTTCTGGTCCTCCTTGGTGCTTGTAGAGGAAGTTGAGGCGAGTTCAATGAGCCAAGAATCAAGTGAAATGGTGATCTATAGCTCGAGATATTGAGATCAAACCGAAAACGAGCCTTTTCGGTTCGGGCAGTGCTGCCGCCACTGCCGGCTGTTGTCGTGGCGCAAGGCTGCCTCTGGCAGCTGCGCAAGATCGAGATGAAGCTCTTAGAGGAGATTTGAGGTAGTGGGGTGGCCGGATGAGGGGAGGGAGCACGGTGAAACCGTGCTCTGTTTCTGCGTCTCGGCCGCGCGGAGGGAGAGAGAGAAAGCTGCAGTTTCTTTCCAAAAAAAGAAAGAGCGGCCGGTGAAAAAAAATAGGGTTTCCAAAAAAATCGAGGGTTTTTTCTATATATACAAGTTTCAGAATATCTTCTAAATTCAATAACTAATTCAGAAAAAATCCGATCTTTGTGTTCCGCACGTGTACGGACTCATATCGACGAGCTCTACAACTTTCATGAAGGAAATTTCTCCAAATTTTGTACGTAGAAAAAGTCGATTTCTCAAACCGAGCATTTCGAGCTTTTCGTTAAATATAATTGTTTCGAACCTTCGATAATTCAAAAAGTGAAATATTATCGAATAATATTCATGAAATCGCATAATAAACGTTCAATATAATTACTAGAATTTAAAATGAAAATTGCGGGTATTACATATAACAAGGGCGGGCAAACAAACCCTAAAACTCAGACAACATCAATTTAAGTACATTGTCTGAGAGAGAGTAGCACAACAGACAACTAAAAACCGTTGTGTGATTAAAACAATCAGACAACATCTTTTTCAACCATTGTATTAATAGTAATTGCACAACAGAGAAGTAATAACTATTGTGTGATTAAAAACAATCAGACAACATCTTTTATCAACCATTGTGTTAATCAACCTTAGACAATATCACATAATAACTGTTGTCTGAATTAACTTATTCTGACAACATCAAAAAAATCAACCATTGTCTGAAATGCTATTGCACAAGAGTCAAGAAAAGACTGTTGTTTAATTCAAAAACTTAGACGACATAATATTTCTTACTGTCGTCTGATTAATTCAGACGACAGTTAAAATGTTTGTTGTTGTCTGATATATGTTGTCTGATTCTGAAATTGGTGTAGTGGTAATAATGAAACTATTTTGTTCGTAAGAACAAAAAGTATTCTAAAACCCTACAATGCATTTACTTGCTTTGAAGTTTCTACTCACATCAATATGTTTGATATTGCACTTAATGAATTGTGGTTTCTATAAATGAAAACTTCATTGCTAGAAAGCAAGTTACCTTATTGAAAATGGTTGGTTTGAAAGTGAGGCCCTTGGTTGTAATGTGTGTTGTACGGTTCGTAATTTTTCAACTGTGAGTATTACAATAACCCCTAAATTCTAAATATTATTCAGCATTCATATAGTGAACTGGATGGTTTAATGCATATCGGGATTGAAAATCATTTAAGATTCACTTTTCATATTGATTGATATGTTTCAGTAGCTGTCTCATGATTAAGTAGTTGTTCCAAATCATATTTATATGAGCATGACTTGATCGAAGATGAGTCTGAAGATGAAATGCTAAGCTCTTGTTCTGAAGTAAATCTCCTTTGCCATTAAGTATACGATTTTAATGCTAAGACAACTTTGTCTTTTTTCAATTTACCTTTTTGATACAGGTAAGCTAAGGGAGACCTTTCTAAATTAAATGACCAGAACCTCAAAACCATCTCGATTCAGGGAATAGCAAGAAATGTTTTAGAAAATGAAGTTGAGAAAGCAATTATACTACTTGAGCAAAACGCGGACTCTGTATAAATAGCTGCATTTTTTGTAATTTGTTTACTTAATGAGAAATGATATAGATGAAAGTTTGAAAAGAAAGTTGAGACAAAAAAATTAGTAGGTGTGTATCAAGTAATTATTGATGTATATATAGAATTTCTCAAATTATTCCCATAATATATAACCAAGACTGGTGAATCATGCTAGATTCATTCTCCTAAAGACCCGGTCATGATAATTTTTCAGCATTCAACTCAGTATGAATCATCTCCAACAAACTACAATGATTTTAGAACAAGAGTACTTTTATTGAGACCTCCCATATTAGCACTTGGACTTCCTCTCAATAATTTTTCCTTCAAGCTTTTATTAGGTCCATAATTACCTAGTAATTATTTCTCTAATTTTGCATTTTGCACTTTTACTTAACCTTTGTGTTTATTTATATATATTTCTTATGTTTTCCTTATCATGCTAGAAAATGATGGAGAATATTGGAAATGCACTAAAAAGTCAATCTCAGCACATTTTCCTACTCCGGCTAGGAGAAACCGAGCTAGCCAAGAAAGAAGGAGCGTTAGCTTAACCAAACAAACTCCAAACTAGCTGAAACTTTCCAGATCAATTCTAGACATTCTAAGGATCATTTCGTATGAAGAGTTTAAGAGCTAGTTAGAAGTGGAAAGCCATCAAAAGTTCAGTCCAATTTTCTGACTTAAAGACAAAAATTGCAAAACTAGACCTGTACGAATTCTTACAGCATTTCTGGCCACACCACGGTGAACTAAGCTCTGAAATTTTACCAGGATAATATACACTCATGGAGGAGCATTTGGTATGAAGAAGTCAAAGGAAATTCGGAAGTCTTTGTGGAGATCTAAGTGAAGAAATATAAGAGAAGAAAGTGCGAAAAAAATGACGAAATGGGAGTCAACACTGAATTCCGACCAAGTTGGTCTGCCAAGAATATGTGTGGAGGACAAGGAAGAACTTATTAGAGTTAGAGACTTTAGGTGGAAAGATTTTAGGTCTAGATTATTTGAAATTCAAAATTTTAAAGTTGGCAAGTGGTCACATTCTTACACCTTACACTTTTGTCTCCCATTTATTACATTATTCCCTTACGCAATGACCCTTCTACTCTTACTTTTTTCTCTTCATCAAAATATCTATGGGCTTTCTAGGTCATTTCTATGTGGAGTTAAAGACTAGATCCACATTTTATGCTTGTACATTTGTCAACCACATCTAGCCCTTCATTTCCTTTTATCTCCACCCTTCATTCATCACTTTTAGCCTATATATAGACTCTCCCCTCACTTTGGACGTTTTTTTTCATCTATTCCTTCGTTTATTTCATCTCCTTTCTCTCTCCATTTCCTCTGTATTTTCCATAGTTCATCATGTAGTTTATAGTTCTTAGCTTTTGTGTAGAGAAAAGTGCATAGCTTCTTAGGTTTTGTTCTAATACCGAATAGTCTATACATCTTTGATCAATCACACCTTAGTTTCGTCATCTCAAGCTTTTGTTCTTCAAGTTTCCAAGAGTTTTGTAGATTTGTATGGCAATTGGGTTTGAAAGAACCGAAATTTCCATACTTTGAAACATCTCTCACTAGTTTTGCATCAAGGGGAGCTAGTTTGGTAACCAACCACTTTCTCTACTTTTCCTCTCTTTTGCTTGATGTTATTATGTTTATGGGTTTGATGTATATAACTATAGGTTGTGAGTAAAATAAATTTGAGGCTAGGACGTAGCCCTAGCCAAACTCATGTATAAAATAATGTGATGCCATGTTTTTGATGAATATGCATGTTTTGAATCCTTTAACTACTTTACTTTAATGCTTTCTTACATGTGTTTTTGGATTTGTCACCTAGAAGCATGTTGTAGGAATTAATGAAATCAGAACTTAAGCTTGACAATCTTTTGTAACCGAGGAGCATGTGTAGCTAATAGGATGGTGGTCTAACTTATTCTTACAGGAAGAACTAGATTGCTTGGGTCCTTACCTTAAAATTAATGCTTGGTGCCATGAGTTTAAGAGTCTAGAGGCCTTAGGCTTTATGACATCAAAGCTCTTTTAAGTTTTAACGAATGTAAATGGGACTAAGGTTATGGTTAGGTTGCATGATTAGTTGGTATCTCGGTTTCTCTAGCGAAAACCAATGAGGAATTTATCAAAGCATGTTGTTATTTGAAAATGGGTTACATTATATGCATGAGGGAGGCAAGGTGCAAAAACCTATGCTCCTATTTATCTCATTGATCAAAGTCTAAATTCTATTTTATTTTTATTAGCTTTTGTGCAATGTAGTTTACTTTCTAAATAATTAAAATCAACCAAACCGATTCACCACTTTACCATTGTAAATATCATTATTGATAGATTTGGCTTCCAAATGGCCGAAACTATTAATTTGTAAAAAGAAACACTCGCATGTGTTTTCTAGGTTTCTTTTCGCAGTGATCTAGTTAGGGTAGAGTTATTCAATCCCTTGGGTACGATATTGTCACTTTCCCTTTACTAAAACTTGACCTCCTATACTTGGGAGTAAGGTACATCATCCCTAAACTTGCACACACTTTCATACTCAATGATGTCTCCTACAGCTTTTAACTTTACCCTTTCACTCTATTATTTTTTTTTTAATTCTTCTTCTCTCGTATGCACTCCATTTGCAAGCATCTATAAGTATTGTAATTGGAATACCTATAAGTCTCAAGCAGTTAAATCATCATTTTGTATACATGAAGTCAATTAACTTTTGCTAAACTCTACACAGAGAACAAGATCTTATAGTTCTCTTTTTGCTCTCGTGTTGTGGTCTGTTATCAACCTATTCCTCAGTTTACATGATAAATTTTTGGTCTCGCGATTTTGAATTATTCGACCTAAAATGATAAACCAACTTTATGATTGGAAAAATTAATGAACCAGATTAGCAAGAAAATAAATTTTTTTGTAAGACAAGAACGTATTGTTAGTTTACAAAAATTAGTAAAAATCAAAGAGTTCGTGATACTAAAGCCAATGTTAGAAAGGTTGGACATGATTTGTGAGGAGAAAACTTATCTGATGGGGTTATCTATATGATTTTGAAAGCTCACAATTTATAATTGAGGAGTTTTTTTTTTTGGACATTTACGTTATTAAAAAAAAAAAGTAGTTGAGTATTCTTGGGACTGTTACCCTCATGTCCTACATTGTACTATTTTTCTTTTTTCTTTGCCTCTAGCCAAAGAAATTAATAGATAAACAAGAAAGAGATTTGAAGTTCAGGAAACATTTTTTGTGGGAAAAATGAAGAAGAAAGAATGAGGGTATTTATAGCAGTTTTTAGGGGAATTTAAGAAAAAATTTGTTAAAAAATTAATAATGTAAAAGTAAAATGGGGAAAATTGGTCTACTCATTTCATTAGATAGTCCATTTATATAGGGTGAGGATTACAATGGTAATAGCAATTACAATAATGGATAATTGAGCTGTAACCGCTGATTCCCTAATTCCCTCTTCGTCAATTACTTTAATGAAGGCACATAACATGTTTTTTCTTTAACACTCCCCTTTGTGCCAAGTCAAAGACGAAATGGTGCATGAATTGTTGCCTCACTAAAAACCTTGCCAAGTAACAATAAAAACCTTGTGGAAAAATACACATTGGTCGAAGGAAAAGAGCACAATGTACCTATTATATTTGATGATGACATGTGTGTGTTAGATCCCCCCTGAAGTCTACACCTCCCCCTGATCCTTACATCAGTCAAGGGAGCTTGGAAAGTCTTCGCATTCCTATGTTTTTCACATGTTTCTCAAATATGGCCTTAGGCAATGATTTGGTAAACAAATCTGCCACATTCTCCTCAGACCTTACTTGATTCACTTGAGAAGAGCATGTTGTTGCTGATTGTAGAAAAACTTTGGCGATATGTGTTTTGTATTATCACCCTTGATATAACCTAGCTTCATCTGTTCGATGCAAGTTGCATTATCTTCATAAATGCAAGTAGACTCTTCAGTGGTAGAGCTCAAACCACTAGTCCCTCGAATATGTGTAATGATAGCCCTTAACTATATACACTCACGAACCACCTCATGTAGAGCAACGATCTCAGAGTGGTTCGAGGAGGTAGCCACAAGGTTTTACTTGGTTGATCTCCAAGATATCGCCGTGTTGCCAATAGTAAATACATAACCAGTTTGGGAATGACTTTTATGTGGGTCATAGAGGTACCCAGCATCAGCAAAACCAACCAAAACATTATTTGGGGTTTCGGTGTAGTGGGTGGCACTTTTGCCATCAATATTTCCTTTAGGGATTGCAGTTCCATCTGCGGTACCTCTTGTCTCTCTGTAGGGAAAGAATAGTCCTAAGTCAATGGTTTATTTTAGGTATCGGAAAATGTTATTGATACCATTCCAGTGACGCTGCTTTGGCGCTGAGCTAAATCCAACTAACAAGTTCACTGAGAATGCAATGTCTGGTCTAGTGCAGTGGGCTAAGTACAATAATGCGCTTATTGCATTTAGTTATGGAATTTCAACTCCCAACACCTCTTCGTCGATTCCTTTGGATGAAATGGGTCTATCTTTGTATCCAAACTTCGAGCGATCATAGGAGTGCTAGCAACATGGGAGTTCTAGCAGGATGCGCTTTGTCCATGTTAAATCGCCTCAACATCTTTTGGACATACGTAGACTGGTGGATTAGTATTCCACAAACTCAATGTTCTAGTTTAAGGCCTAGACATAATTGAGTTTTCCGAAGATCCTTCATTTAAATTCAAATTTCAAACAGCACGTGGTTTCTCTTATTTCATCAAGAGTACCTATTATGTTCATATCATCGACATATACAGCTACAATTGCAAATTCAGAACTTGTTTTCTTTATGAATACGCAGGGGCATAATTCATCGTTCTTATATCCCTTCCCAATCAAGTAGTCATTTAGACGGGTATACCAAATCCACTCGGATTGTTTCAATCTGTAAAGTGAGCATTTCAACCTAATTGCAAACGCACTCAGTGGCTTAGAGTCACTTGACTTGGGTAATGTAAGGCCATTAGGCAATTTCATATACATTTATATATATAACCGTTAGAGAGCGGATCTCCGCAACCCAAAACAAGTACAAACTTCGCCCCTCCGGCCTCGATAAAGCATTGACGGCGAGGCATGGCTTGTCGGACAGAGGCTCGGGGTCGAACGAACTAATCTGCAATTGGGTGAAGCTCCAGCGACAAGGTTGCAGCGCTACCCCCAATGTTACAGTTGTAGATGAGGTCGCCAGCGACTATCCTCCAACCTCGATCGCTGCCCAGAAGTGGTCTGGGATGCCTCCGGCTTCAGGGCTTGTCCAGTAAGCCCCAGGCCGCCATCGCTTCCTAGAAGCTGCTGCAACGTCAACGTCCGCACTTTAGTGACAATGTGGACGTCTGCCTGTGATCAGGCTTATATATATATATATATATATATATATATATATATATGAATCAAGATCCCTATAGAGATATGTAGTAACCGCATCCATGAGCTTCATTTCCAGTCCATCAGAAACTACCAAGCTAACTAAGTAGCAGAACGTTATAACGTCTATTATGGAAGAGTATATCTCATCGTAGTCAGTTCCAAGGACTTTTGAGAAACCTTGCGTCACAAGGCAAGCCTTGTACCTAAAGACTTTATTATTCTCATTATGCTTTCTGACAAAGACCCATTTACATCCTACAAGCTTTACATTTGGTGGGGTTAGCACTGCCGGACCAAATACCTGTCTCTTTGTCAGAGAATCTAGTTCTACCTGGATTGCTTCTTTCCATTTAGGCCAATCTGCTCTTTGTTGACACTCTGCAACAGAGCGTGGTTCGATATCATCGTGCTCTATAATTTCTTGAGCAACAGTGTATGGAAGATCTTTCCATTACCTCATATACACTCTCTCATAATCCATTGAGATTTTTTGTTCTTTGGAATCATTTCAAACATCGGAGCGTCCTCTAGAATTGGTTCATGGACATAACTATAATCAGAGATAATCTCATGAGAGAGATTCTCTACATTGATGATTAATGGATCGGTTTGTGCCTTACTCGCCCTCTTCTTCCTTGGGTGAGTTCAGTCGAACCAAGCAGCCTCCCCCTCTTCCTTTGGGGAGCCACGGCCTCAACCACACCTCCACTAAGTGTGGTTGTAAAGCCTCTATCTGCGGCGCCATGCCCCTTGTTGGGGGCTTCAAACCTTGCAGGCACATTTGCAGCTGGTATATGTGATTTTGTCACTTTTGCGATATCAGTAAACGCGTCAGGCATGGAATCTACTATATTCTGAAGATTGATTATTCTTTTCACTTTACTTTTACATTGTGAAGTGCGGGGATCAAAATGAGACATAGTGGGGATAAACCACGACAATTCCTGTTGTTCCATTGGAAAATCCTTTTTCCTATCTCCCCCTAACAACCGGAAGACTATCTCATCAAAGTGACAATCAGCAAATCTAACGGTAAAGAGATCGTCTGTCAAGGGTTCTAAATTGAGGGTAATTGTTGGAGATTCGTATCCAAAATAAATACCTAATCGTCTTTGAGGACCTATTTTGGTGCACTGTGGGGGTGCAATAGGCACATATATTGCGCAAAAAATATACGTAAGTGTGAAATGTCAGGCTCATATCCAGTTACCAACTAGTTCGCAGAAAATAGTTAGCTAGCAGTGGGTCTAAAACGAATAAGTAAAGCTACGTCCAATATTGCATAACCTCAGGCTGATATAGGCAGGTTGGTGCGCATAACCAGTGCCCTAGCCACCATCAATAGTCTTTTGATGGTGGCTTCTGTGAGACCATTTTGTATATGCACATGGGGTATAGGATGTTCTACATCGATCCCAATAAACATGAAAAAATCATCAAATGCTTTTGATGTAAACTCTCTAACTTTATCAAGCCTTACAGACTTGATAGGGTGATCAGGGTGGTGAGCTCTTAAACATATACTATGTGTTAGGAGTTCTGTAAATGCAGCATTTCTTATGGATAATAATGCGACATGTGACTAGCGTGTCAAAGCATCCACCAGAACCATAAAGTACTTGAATGGTCCGCATTCTGGATGGATAGGTCCACAAATATCTCCATATATCCTTTGTAAGAATAATGAAATGTTTTGTTTTGTATCTTTAGCATAGGAAGGTCTCGATCCTATTTTTGCTAAAGAGCAGACTTTGTAAAACGAGTGATGTGCCTTTGAAATAGTCAATAAGGCATAATGGGAGGGAGGTAGTGCTTCTGGTACTTCAGAAGGTAATGGCTGCATTTGAGCAGTACTAGGACCGACACCTTGCAGTGTGGGGTATTTTTATCCCATTTTATTTTTCACTCGAAATAAGGGATGTCCGTGTGAGTTCTTTAAAATACAGATCATCATGTCACGACCAGAGTGCTCTAAGCGGTCATGTCAAAGCCTGTATGAGTCAGTGTCCCACATTTCATTGTTGGTGATAACATAGGATTCAATGATCCAAATAGTAGTGAGGTATAGTCTACTAGATTGACTCATTAGTTTTCTCTAAAATGTTTTTCCTTCCACATTCATTAGAGGTAATATAAAGGTATTCGGTTTCATTCTTATAGTGGATTTTTATCTGTTAACTGTTGGCACGAATATCTTTGAAACTTAACAAGACTCGATTAGCTCTTAGTGCATATAGAGTCTGTGACTTTAAACATTGTGAAGTTAGGTAGCAAAAATTTGGCAGGTCATCGCCCTTTTATTACTTGTGATGATCCAATCATCGTAGTCACAGAGGAATTATAGATTATTAATTCAATGAATAATTGTCTATTCCTTAATATGGTGTTGGTAGTCCCACTGTCAACTAAGCACTCAAGTTCTCCTCGATTCTCCTACAAATAAATGGGACGTATTATTAAATAATTCGAAAAAATATATCTCATATTCTTTAGAGTATTTTGATTTAGGTAGAATGATAGTCTTTTCATTCTAATTATATCTTTATAGTGCTATTGTGAACCATGTATATATGTGTAGTCAATAAAATCGAATGAACTCAATGCTTCAGAATAAAATCTGAAATTTATTAATAAGCCAACGATAATCAAATCAAGGTCTTGTTCAAAAATCTAATTCATCAAACCATTATTAAATAAACTTTAAGACCAAGCAATAGTCTAAAAAAAATGAGGCATTATGCCTTCACAATTGTCTTTGGAAAATAAAATAAAATAAATAAATAAATAAAACAGATCAGCCATAATCTGGAGTATTCATTGACTGAGCAAGTTCCTTGTTGCCATTGAAGTTTGCAATTGTGAGGTTGACGTCTGGGTCATGGCCTCCTTCTTCCATAAAGTGAGCATCTTGTTCATTAGACTCCCTATACTTCTTGTAAGTGGCTGCTACGGTGTTGCTTGCTTGGCAGTTCTTGTACCAATGCCCAATAACTCCACACTCCAACTCTTTTCTTTTTGACTGAAGGGTTCTTAGGTGCCTTTTACACCTTGTTTCCATGACCATTAGGACCACCACCACCATCTATCTGCCATACATTGGGAGGGCCTCCATGGCCCATACCACGACCCCCATGTCTCTTTCCACGCGGTGGTTTCCATGTGTGTAGGGATCAGTACGTCCAACCCCCTTTGAATTGGGGTTCTTTCCACCTTTCACCTTGCCATAATTAGCCTCGGGAATTTTCTTTGTCCCAACGGGCCTAACATCGTTGTTCAAAAGAACCTCATTATGCTACTCAGCCACTTACAGTAGGTTGGTCAGCTTATTGAAGGTTGTGATTCTTTTGTTGTCATACTCCAACCTATATTGGTTCGCTAGCATAGTGCTGAAGTAGGAAAAGTGGAAAGAGTCTTCTGGATCATATTGAAGAAGTAGAGATTAAAGGAGAGGATTAGAAATTCGTTTTAATAATCATAAAGCTAATTTCCGTCTTGTAATTATTTTGTTTACGGGCGATTATTTTTGTACAGGACGTGAGAAACCTCCATTTGAGGAAACTTCGAATAAACGGCAAGTTTAGCCATATTGTCACGCCCCGAATTTTAGAATAAAATTCAAAATCCGAAACATGAAAATTACCACAACTCAATATAATCATCCTGAAAATTTCTTTTCTTAACAACCTCACCACACGAATTAAAATCAAAAACCGAATTTAGCCTCGGTTATTTATTACAATTCACACACCAAATAAAATGTAAAGCTCTAAATGAGCATAACAAAACTCACCACTCAAATGAAATAAAAATAAATGTTGTAACACCTAAGCAGCTCGGTCACCGCCCTGGTTATCCTGACCTGCAGGAATATCCGCTACACCATTTGAATAGTGTACCGGGATTGCAACAACACAAAATCCGGTAAACTTATGAAAGCTCGTATGAGTAAAAGAAAGAATGGTTGTTTAATTAAATCATATTTATTTCCACTCAAATCAACACTCAATAATTTCCACAACCACGACGTACTAACAATCTCAATCAATCACCAAATAAACAAATCAACACAAACCCTAACTCACATATTTCTTCACAAAACTCCAACATTGTATTTATAAAAATACGGTACTTGACAGACTAGAACTCTAACTGAATCGTAGCCCGTCACCTGGCCTAGGTTATGGCATCCGACATATTTATCATTATCGTATTTCATCAATATGTATACTTATATACATATTTAGAACGTCCAATAATTGTACATACTCAACCAATCGTATTCCATCATCCACCTAGGATTAGAGCGTCCGATTCCCCCATACCGGTCACTACGTTGACTCTAAATCCATAATAAGTACAACAATATGTTTTAACACAATGAAAACAACTCATCCAACATGCATAATATTATTATGAAATTTAAGCATTTGAAATATAAACCAAATCATCATTCCAACTCAATCATATTATCACTCAATAACACACCAATCAATATATATATTCCACGTAAATATATATATACGTAATCATCCACTCAGGAATGACCACTAATACCATTTATAGTTCACACAAGAAAATAGTGAAATTTATTTGTATAGTTAAAATTCATTTTACTTACCTATGGACCGTAGTTGATCAAGTCCATATGATTTTAAAAACAAATATTTAATCCACAAATATTTTCTACACAATTACAAAAATAAATAATTTAAGTACTCGGTTCGTAATATGAACCACTTGAGTTTTACTCACCTTGAAACTCCCGCTGCGTCTTCACTTAAATATAAATCACAATAATCCAAATGCTCGTCAACTCAAGCCGTCAAGTACCTAATCAAGTATGGTTTTTACTTAGCAAACAAAGCACGAAATAAACTTAAGCGATGATCCAACGGTCGGGTTTTAAAATAAAGACGATCCAACGGTCGGATTCTAAAATAAAGACGATCCAACGGTCGGATCGAATTTAAACGATAATCCAACGGTTAGATCATCACGGATCGCCGTTGGAAACATACTATCAAAATTATACGAAAATCTGACGGACGGATCTTCACTAATCGCCTCCCGAATCACTGTTTTACAATTATACGAAGATCCAACGGTCGGATCTTCGCCCGTGACCACACAAAGTCATCGGGACAGTCATATGAACATCATATTAAACTTTGAAGTATAATCGATGGTTTGATCTCAGTAAATCGTAAACCGAAGGTAAACTGTAAAATCGTAAATAGTAACGTCAAAACTTAAATTGACTATTTATCAACTTTTTCTAACATGACCATGTTATATATCAAAACGCTCGTATAGATATATAGATCATCGTCCAGATAATATAAACTCAAAATTTGGTCTGACATGCCGCCACATGTGGCGGTCAACGCCTGTAAACCACCTCAGATGCAAAAGTCATCAACTACAAACTTCTTCAAAATGAAATTGTGAACAATTTTAATACCTGACTTCTTCCGAGATAAGGTCTAGATCGTCCTAGATCGGGCTTTGAAGTTAGATTAATCTCGGCCCTCCGATCAGTTTCCAGATTGAATCAGAGACGTCGAAATCTTCAACTCTTGATCTACCACTCTACACTCAAAATCGTGATGCAAGCCACATATGGGGATGATTAGGAGGATGAGCACATCATGAAAATGTGGTCAGTTGGCCCGTGCACCGCCGGAAAAATAGAGTTCCGGCCTGGTCGGGTTGGAACCTTCGGAAAGTGGCTTCGATCCAAGCCTAAGAGCTGCGGTTGGACGACGCGAGGGCGGGGAGCGACCGGGCGAGAGAGAGAGGGGAGGGGGACTAATGTGCAAAAATCAAGTTTTTTCGTCCTTAATGAAAAATCTGATTTTTAACACTATTTATAGAAAAATTCCAATTTTCAAATATTCATAACTTATTCATACGAGCTCCGAATATTACGTTCCACATATGCACGAACTCGTATCGATGAGCTCTACAACTTTCATGAAGGATGGTTTCCCAAATTTTGAATGTATAAAAAGTCGATTTTCACGACCCCCTAAATAACGTTCTTTTTCGAGAATAAAATCATTCGAAACCAACTTTCTCAAACCACGACATACCAATTAAACTCAAATATCATAATTCAATTAATATAACAATTATTGAATTACATAAATTTATTATATGAAAAATTGGGTTTTCACAGTCTACCCTCCTTAAAAGAATTTCATCCTGAAATTCATGCATGTTCGTCCACCAAAAGCTGAGGATACCTCTTCCTCATGTCGGACTCCAATTCCCACTCCACAACACCTTCACAAGATCAACTTCCGTCCTATGAAGTTTCTTCGTAAACCTATCCAAGATACGAGCAAGTTCAACTACAAATGTCACATCAGTGTTTACTTCGATCATGCCATGATCAATCACGTGAGACTCATCTCGCACATACTTCCTGAGCATAGACACATGGAAGACATTGTGCACACCTGACATGCTAACAGGTAAAGCAAGTCGATATGCCAAGTTCCCAACCCTTTCCAGAATCTCAAAGGGTCCAACATACCTCGGTACGAGTTTTCCCTTCTTGCCAAATCTCACCACACCTTTCATAGGTGAGACCTTTAAGAACACATGATCGCCTGTCTCAAACTCTAAAGGTCTCCTCCTCAAGTCAGCATAACTCTTCTGTCTACTCTAAGCGGTTCGGATTCTGTCCCGAATAGTAGTGACCTTCTCTGTAGTCTCCTATACAATCTCAGGACCGATGAACCCTTTATCCCCTGCTTCCGCCCAACAAATAGGAGTCCTACATGGCCTACCATAAAGAGCCTCATATGGTGCCATACCGATACTGGAGTGATAGCTGTTGTTGTAGGCAAACTCTACCAATGGCAGATGATCCGCCCAACTTCCCTTAAAATCCAGAACACAAGCTCTAAGCATATCCTCCATCACCTGATTCACTCTCTCGGTCTGCCCATCTGTCTGTGGGTGAAATGCAGTGCTCATGGCAAGAGATGTACCAAATGCCTTATGGAACCTACGTCAGAATTATGAAGTGAAACGAGCATCACGATCAGAGACAATCGTCACAGACACTCCATGAAGCCTCACTATTTCATTCACATACAACTTACACAACGCATCCCCAGAATACGTTTTTGCCACAGGAAGAAAATGTGCTGACTTAGTCAATCGGTCAACAATCACCCAAATCGAGTCATAACTTTGCCTAGACCTAGGCAATCCAGTCACAAAGTCCATGGAGATATCTTCCCATTTCCAAACAGGAATCAGCAAGGGATTTAACATTCCTACAGGTCTCTGATGCTCTGCCTTCACTTGTTGACATGTAAGACACTTCGATACATGTTCTGCCACATCCCTCTTCATTTCATACCACCAAAACTGCATTCGTAGATCCATATACATTTTAGTACCTCCTGGATGTATAGTGTATCGAGACCTATGTACTTCCTGCATGACCTCTTCCCTGAGGTTATCAACACTCGGTACATACAATCTCCCTTAAAATCTCAACCCTCCATCTGCCCCAATTACCCACTCAGAAGGACCCTACACATCCGGATCAGCAGTCATCTCAGCAATCCTCGCCTGAGCAAACTCATCATGTGTCTGACCCTGAGTGATCCTAGAGATCAAGGTGAGCTGTAAGGTGATACTACCAAGAAAGATTTCACGTCCTGCTCCTGCGGCCATAAGGTCGAACTCTGATGCAGCTTTTAGCATGTGCCATTCTCGTACCATAATCGATGCCAAGATCACTCGAGGTTTCCTACTCAAAGCATCCGCCACCACATTCGCATTTCCGAGATGATACTCCAAGGTGAAATCATAGTCTTTGATGAGTTCCATCCATCTTCTTTGTCTCATATTCAATTCTTTCTGGAAGAATAGATACTTCAAACTCTTATGATCAGAAAAGAGTTCAAATTTCTCACCATAAAGATAGTGTCTCCAAATCCTCAAGGCAAACACCACTGCTGCTAGCTCTAGATTATGAGTGGGGTAATTCCGCTCATGTACCTTCAACCGTCTAGAACCGTAAGCAACAACGCTACCATTCTGCATCAACACACACCCCAAACCCTGATGAGATGCATCACTGTAAATGACTAATCCACCACCACTAGTAGGAATAGTCAACACCGGAACTGTAGTCAATCTAGTCTTCAGCTCATTGAAAGCCTTCTTACACTCATCCGACCACACGAACTGAGTGTCATTCCTTGTCAATTTGGTCAAAGCAAAAGCAATACCAGAAAACTCTTCAATGAAACGCCTGTAATACCCTGCCAAACCAAGGAAGCTACATATTTCTGTAACCGTAGTAAGGCGACTCCAACTCATCACAACTTCAACATTCGAAGCATCCACAGAAACTCCATCATTCGAGACCACATGACCAAGGAACTTGAATTCACTCTGCCAGAAATCGCACTTCTCGAACTTGGCAAATAATTTCTGCTCTCTCAACGTCTGTAGCATGATCCGCAAATGCTTCTCATGCTCACCTGATGACCTTGAATAAATCAAGATGTCGTCAACGAACACTACCACAAACTGATCCAAGTAGGGACTGAACGTGTTGTTCATTAAGTCCATAAATGTTGCAGGTGCATTCGTGAGACCAAAAGGCATGACAAGAAACTCAAAATGTCCATACCTGGTCCTAAACGCTGTCTTTGGAATATCTTCATCCTTCACCTTAACTGATGATATCCAGACCTCAAATCAATCTTTAAGAACATAGTAGCTTCCCTAAGTTGATCGAACAAGTCATCAATCCTAGGTAAAGGGTACCTGTTCTTGATGGTCACCTTGTTCAGCTATCGATAATCCACATATAACCGAAGTAAATTATCCTTCTTCTTCACGACCAACACTGGTGCGCCCCAAGGAGATACACTAGCCTGAATGAACCCTTGTGCAAGTAAGCCCTCAATCTGCACCATCAACTCCTGAAGTTCAGCTGGTGTCATTCGATAGGGTGCTTTCGACATAGGTGAAGTACCTGGTATCACATTAATGGAGAAGTCCATTACCCTTTTCGGAGGTAACCCAGGGATCTCTTGAAACACGTCAGCATACTCTGAAACTACAGGAATCCCTGTAATCTTTGAAGTACTACTCCTTGATTCAATATGGCCAAAATCTCTGCCCTCATGGCGATGTCAGACTTTAGACAACGGTAATGAAACACCGATTGTCGCGGAACATGGAAGGACATAATCATCCTAAAGCAATCAATCACAGCATGGTTCGGGCTCAACCAATCCATACCCAAAATCACATCATACGTGTGATCCGGAATCACAATCAAAGATGCAGAGAACTCTCTGCCACCAATCCCAATAGGGCAATCATCACAAAACATGTTAAGCTCAAGAGACACACCGAGAGGTGATGTAACACATAATGATCTAGTCATAGGCATAGCAATCAAACCCAATACATCTACAACCGAACTAGATATGAAAGAGTGTGAGGCTCCCGTATCAAACCGTACTCTAGCAAGATAGTGATAAACAGATAAGGTACCTTCCACTCCCGTGCCTGCCTGACCGATGGCCAAGACTCTTGCAGGTGCAGGAGGTAGCTGCCTCTGCTGGTTACCCTGCACTCTACCCTGATTCCAGGGACACTCCCTGGCCTGATGCCCTGCCTGTCCACAGCTGTAGCATACCCTACCCCGTGGTTTCGTGCACGCACGAGAGATGTGGCATGGCTCACCACAGTTAAAGCACTTCACCGGAGCTGCTGGTGCTATCTGCCTAATAGGCATAGCCTGAACGGGAGGAGCTACTGCTGCCCTAACTGGAGTCTGATACTGGAACTGAGTTCTTTGTTTCTTCCAGAAACCGCCCCTGAAGTCTCTGGACCTACTGCTTCCTGCTATGGCATTTCCCTTGCCCTGGAAGTCTCTCTCAGCAGACTCCTTCTCTCTGCGAATCAGGTTCTGCTGCTCAATAATCTGTGCCTTAGCCAAGATCTCTCTCTTGGTTTTCAGCTCTAAGATGGCCACATCCCGCTCAATCGAAGGACTCAACCATCTCTGAAACTTCTTGGCCAAGTCTTCATCATCCATCTGCTTCACATACTTGTACAGCTTGGAGAACTCCGCATCGTACTTGATCACGGTCATCTTCCCCTGTACAAGTACGAGGAATTCTCGTTCCAACCTTTCCTTCACAGCTGGTGGAAAGTACTTCTCCCTGAATAGCTTCTCGAAGCCATCCCATGTCAAGGTAGACACCTCAATGCTCCTCTGTGTGACGTTCCACCGCACCCTAGCCTCATCCTTCAGCATGAAAGTGGCTAGCTTCCTCTTATCGATCTCACTGCAATCAAGCAGACCAAAATAAGTCTGTAAATCCTCAATCCAACGATCTGCCACCATATGATCAGTGCCTCCTCCAAACTTGGTTTCCCTTGCTAGCATCAGCAAGCGAGCAGGATCATCAACCATGGCCACGGGTGGAATATGCTGATCCTCATAAGGTGCCTCTACCTCCGCCTCATATGCATCATCGATCGGAGGGGCCCTACCCCTACCCCGGCCTCTACCCCTACCACGAGGTCTGCCTCTACCTCGACCTCTGACTTCGTTCCCCCCAATCTCCATTACCTAATAAGCAGGGTATACTTGATTAATACACGCAGAACACTTAAGCATGATATAAGTCAAATGCAAGTCCATATTAACCAAGTAACTAAGCATACAAGACAACGCCTAAAGTTCTTATAACATGCTAACGTTCCTAGCCAACCTAACGCTCTCACATACCCGATGACATAGTCAATACCGAAGAGCACACGATGGGCATCCGCTGCAGACGGGCCATCACTCGGAAAGTATTAACATATCACTAAATATGTATCTTACGCTCTGATATCAAACTGTCACGCCCCGAATTTTAGAATAAAATTCAAAATCCGAAACATGAAAATTACCACAACTCAAAATAATCAACCTGAAAATTTCTTTTCTTAACAACCTCACCACACGAATTAAAATCAAAAACCGAATTTAGGCTCGGTTATCTATTACAACTCACTCACCAAATAAAATGTAAAGCTCTAAATGAGCATAACAAAACTCATCACTCAAATGAAATAAAAATAAATGTTGTAACATCTAAACATTTCGGTCACCGCCCTGGTTATCCTGACCTGCAGGAATATCCGCTACACCATTTGAATAGTGTACCGGGATTGCAACAACACAAAACCAAGTAAGCTTATAAAACCCCGTATGAGTAAAAGAAAGAATGGTTGTTTAATTAAATCATATTTATTTCCACTCAAATCAACACTCAGAAATTTCCACAACCACGACGTACTAACAATCTCAATCAATCACCAAATAAACAAATCAACACAAACCCTAACTCACATCTTTCTTCACAAAACCCCAACATTGTATTTATAAAAATATGGTACTTGACAGACTAGAGCTCTAACTGAATCGTAACCCGTCATCTGGCCTAGGTTATGGCATCCGACATATTTATCATTATCGTATTTCATCAATATGTATACTTATATACATATTTAGAACGTCCGGTAATTGTACATACTCAACCAATCGTATTCCATCATCCACCTAGGATTAGAGCGTCCGATTCCCCCATACCGGTCACTACGTTGACTCTAAATCCATAATAAGTACAACAATATGTTTTAACACAATGAAAACAACTCATCCAACATGCATAATATTATTATGAAATTTAAGCATTTGAAATATAAACCAAATCATCATTCAAACTCAATCATATTATCACTCAATAACACACCAATCAATATATATATTCCACGTAAATATATATATATATATATATATATATATATATATATATACGTAATCATCCACTCAGGAATGACCACTAATACCATCTATAGTTCACACAAGAAAATAGTGAAATTCATTTGTATAGTTAAAATTCATTTTACTTACCTATGGACTGTAGTTGATCCAGTCCATATGATATTAAAAACAAATATTTAATTCACAAATATTTTCTACACAATTACAAAAATAAATAATTTAAGTACTCGGTTCGTAATATGAACCACGTGAGTTTTACTCACCTCGAAACTCCCGCTGTGTCTTCACTTAAATATAAATCACAATAATTCAAATGCTCGTCAACTCAAGCCGTCAAGTACCTAATCAAGTATGGTCTTTACTTAGCAAACAAAGCATGAAATAAACTTAAGCGATGATCCAACGGTCAGCTTTTAAAATAAAGACGATCCAACGGTCGGATCGAATTTAAACGATGATCCAACGGTTAGATCCTCACGGATCGCCGTTGGAAACATTTTTTCAAAATTACACGAAAATCCGACGGACTGATCTTCACTAATCACCTCCCGAATCACTGTTTTACAATTATACGAAGATCCAAAGGTCGGATCTTCGCCCGTGACCACACAAAGTCATCGGGACAGTCATATGAACATCATATTAAACTTTGAAGTAAAACCGATGGTCTGATCTCAGTAAATCGTAAACCGAAGGTAAACTGTAAACCGTAAATAGTAACGTCAAAACTTAAATTGACTATTTATCAACTTTTTCTAACATGACCATGTTATATATCAAAACGCTCGTATGGATGCATAGATCATCGTCCAGATAATATAAACTCAAAATTTGGTCCGACGCGCCGCCACATTTGGCGGTCAAACGGCGGTCAACGCCGGTCAACCACCTCAGATGCAAAAGTCGTTAACTACAAACTTCTTCAAAATGAAATTGTGAACAACTTTAATACCTGACTTTTTCCGAGATAAGGTCTAGATCGTCCTAGATCGGGTTTTGAAGTTAGATTAATCTCAGCCCTCCGATCAGTTTCTAGATTAAATCAGAGACGTCGAAATCTTCAACTCTTGATCTACCACACTACACTCAAAATCGTGATGCAAGCCACATATGTGGATGATCAGGAGGATGAGCATGTCACGAAAATGTGGTCGGTTGGCCCCTGCATCGCCGGAAAAATAGAGTTCCGGCCGGGTCGGGTTGGAACCTTCGGAAGGTGGTTTCGATCCAAGCCTAGGAGCTGCGGCTGGCCGAGGCGAGGGTGGGGAGCAACCGGGCGAGGTGCGGCGAAGCGGAGAGGTGCCGGGTCCGGCGGCAGCGTGGACGGGAAGGCCGACTTCCAGTCGGGTCAGGTCGAAGCCGGGTCGCCCAAGGGTAAGGGTTGTAGTCGTGCGAGAGAGAGAGAGGGGAGGGGGACTGACGTGCAAAAATCAAGTTTTTTTGTCCTTAATGAAAAATCTTATTTTTCACACTATTTATAGAAAAATTTCAATTTTCAAATATTCATAACTTATTCGTATGAGCTCCGAATATTACGTTCTACATATGCACGAACTCGTATCGACGAGCTCTACAACTTTCTTGAAGAAAGTTTTCTCAAATTTTGAACGTATAAAAATTCGATTTTCACGACCCCCTAAATAACGTTCGTTTTCGAGAATAAAATCATTCAAAACCAACTTTCTCAAACCACGACATACCAATTAATCCCAAATATCATAATTCAATTAATATAACAATTATTGAATTACATAAATTTATTATATGAAAAAATGGGTCTTCACACATATACTGTGAGTGAACTTTTGTTTTAAATAAGGATGCATGCAATTATTTTCCCGAAATTATTGATTTATTTAATTATTTATCGTTTTATTTATCGAACATAATATTTTGCTTATGATTATAATTTTGACATTGATTTATTTTTCATATGAACTTCAGATATGAAATTGTATGCTCGGATTTGGATTTATGATTTGCTTTCGAGGGAATATGATTTAATTTTCAGAGATTTATTATGCTTTATCTCGGTTATGATTTGAGAAATGGATTTGTGTTACTATTTCCTGGATATTTAACTTTCAACGATTATCTCTGATCTCTATATATTATATTATTATTCGATTTTTGTGAGTTGTTGATTTTGGAAGAATTACTTTTTGAAGTTAATTCCAGAATGTTACGTATATTTATATTCACCTGATTTGAGATATTGGAGGATATTCGGAAATGAAATTTTTGACGAGATTTTATTCATATATAAATTCTCGCTTCTTATGAATTGTTTTGACCTTGAGATTATCTTGGCGTGTGGGGCACGTTATTAGAAATTCATTTGCGAGATTTGGGGAAGCTTTATGGATTTATTGGTTTTCGGATTTTCTATGTCATACGTTGGGTGATTATTTATCATGCTAGCATTGAGTCTGCCTGCGTGGTGAGGTGATTGGATCACCGAAGTCTGTCTGCCTTTGTGGCGCTGGTTACTGTTTTTGTGACAGTAACGCTGAAACTCAGTATCTTGATCGCTACACTTAGTGGCGTAAGGGTATATAACGGGAGTATGGATGTACTTTAGCCTGGAGGGCTATCACCCGAGCCTGAGGGGCTCACCTATATGGCAAATTATCTTCCCCATATTATATTTCGATATTTTTTTTGGCTAGCGGGGCTAGTCTGATTATTTATTGGTCAGCAAAGCTGACACGTTTTGTTGGAGTTTCTAACTTTATTAAATAAATTGCAAAAGTGTTGTATAAATTAGTTCGAACAATTATTTTATAAAAATTGCATGCTCATACTTTAAAAGAAATACTTAAGAGAAAAGTATAATTTTTGTTTACTTCAAATATTTGTGAAACATTTTTTTTTTCCACTCACTCTAACGTGCTTTTAAATTATTTTTCCCCTGGGCCCTTTGGTTTCAAATGCCCAGTTTGCAGGCAAGATTAGTAGAGGTCGGACACATGGATATGAGGCATAATTGTCATTGCTTCAGCATTGTAGGATCTATCGATCCTTTATTCTTTTCATTTGTTTTAGAATTGCTCTGATAACCTATAAGAATTGTTTATTGTGAAAATGGAGTTGTTGGTATTTGAGGAGCAAGATGGCTCCAGGAGTATAAAGACGGCATGCTTAGAAGTGTGGTTTGAATTCCTTGTAGATTAGGGTTGTCCATTTTTGGGGAAAGTTCTGTTGAACTTTCTAGAAAAGTGGACCCCGCAGGGCCACATAGAATTTCAAGGTGAAAATTCGGGGCGGGTCCTGTCACATATCATCTTCTGTGAGTTCATTTCCATAGAAATTGAGACGTTCCTTTTGGTGGCATGGGACATCTGTCCGCGGCGGGAGTCCCAGGGCGTGCAATCAATGAGTTAAAGGGCTACTCCCGGAAATTAAAGGTCCTCGGGGAAAGCTTATCCCTCACTCGCATTTGCCTAATCAATGGAACGGGCCAGGTGTCTCTCTGACCTGATAACTAGCAACATGTCCTTGTTGAACTCATTGACCATTTTGTAGTCAAGCAAGCGGATTTCATTCCACTGAACGGTCAATTCTGGGAGTAAAGTATCATGAATGTTCCCAAAATGTCCCTTAAGGGTATCCCACAGTTCTTTGGATGTCTTCAACTGAAGGTACTCTCAGTATAGGCTAGGATCAATATGTCGCCTTAGAAACATTAAGGCACTTGCTTTCACCTTGTTAGACAGTCCATCATCTTTGGGGTTAGTGGGAATTTCGATGGTGGCAGTGTAGTCTTTTTCCACAAAGGCGGTTTCCACGTCGAAAACCCAACGATGGTACTCAAGTCTTTCTAAGTCCAAAATATCAAATTCAGGTCGAGTTGGATCAACCATCTACATAAACAAGAGAGAATATATATAAATTATGCAGTCATAAAGACATCCACATGAATTATTTTCTAGAGATGTGAATTAGATTTCAAGATCAAGATTTGTAATGGTTACATTGTTTCGATGATGTGAAAATACTTTATCACGATAATTATGTATTTATAATGCGCATGAATTTTCATTATCAGGGTTGAACTCAAATATATATATATATATAACATGTTAAATGAAACAATTATAGAAGGTAGTAACATAAATTAGAGGACATGCTCAAATTTCACAAATAATGTATAGCAAAATATATGCTACACAAATAATAGCAATAATATAGCATGCTCAAATTTCTACAAAGAGTAAAACATAGATAAAATAACAAGGCACGCTAGAAGGATCAATATTATCTAACCATACAGGCTCAAAAGTTCTAATTGTAAATAATTAAATTTACCGGAGTCTGAAATTAAATAAATAAAAGAGAACATACTTGATTTCGAGAAACAAAACGATCCTAGCGCACGAGCGTGTTGATGCATGCGTGCATAGTGATGGTTTTGGGCTTCTGCTTGGCCTGCTGATTTGGTGGGTTGAGAAAGCTGAGCACGTGGGCCTGCGTGACAAAGGTGGGTAGGAGGACAGACGTGGGCCCAGGCTGTCGTTGGCTGACTGACGATCAAGTTGCTTGGTGTGTGCAAGACAGACGCGCAAAGTGATGTGCGATGGATGCAGGGCGAGTACCGGACACGTGCTGGGGTTGAGAAGCTGTGTCGCTCGAATGCTGGTGTGGCGTAGCTCGGCTGCACATAGCTGATTTTTTTTTTCTTTCTGGTTTTGTTTTCTTTTGGTTTCGACCGAAAGAAGAAGAAGAAAAAAAATCTAAGTTTTTTTTTTCTTTGGCTGTTGGCTCTAATAAAGTACCGTTGAATTTATTTTATGCACAAAATAAAAAATCAATGTCGTGAAGCCTGCACTTGGGCTATTGTCTTCGCTATAAGACAAGGGACTGCAGCATACGCGTCAAACTTAAGAAAAAGTAGTCGTTGGCAACACACCCACTTATTAGGATTGTGCAATTAGCTAGGGAAAAAATGGCCTCTCAATTTGGTTGGGTAAGTGAGACCCATGCCATATCCTTATACTGTTGAGTGTTATTGTAATCATCTTTTTATCTCAAATGACCAATAGACAGCCTATGAGAATGAAATAGCCTAACGCTGCATACGCTTTTCAGCCCAACATGGACAATACATTTCCTTGACAATCCTATATCTATACTATTATTAAGAGAAGAGGTTTTGTTAGTCAAAATCAAAAATTTTGACAGAATTGACCCTAGAAGATTAATAAACTTTGAGAATTAATTAAATCACAAGGATAATTAAGACTTTTACAAAATGTATTTTTATTAAAAAAAATAAAAAAAGTACCCACAACACACTTTTCTCTCTCTCATTGTCTTTTCTCTGCAATAACCAACTATTTTCTTTTTTATTTTCTAAAAAAACAAACAATAACTTGCACATACAGAGCATATGTGGAGAAATGCTAGTTATTATTATGAGAAGAGAGTTTGTCAGCAAAAATAAAATTTTTTGACAGAAAAGACCATAAAAGATTAAAAAACTTTGAGAGTTAATTAAATTACAATGATATTTACAAAATATATTTTTATTTAAAAAAAACCACAATCCACTTCTCTTTTCCATGATCTTATGTCTGCAATAACCGTTTTCTTTATTATTTTCTAAAAAAAAAAAAAAATACTTACACATGCAAAACATATATATTGTTGTAATCGGATTGAGAATGCGATAAGTTGCGCTACACAAATGTGACATTATATTGTTGAGACGTAAAAGTAACAAAAGTTTAACAACAATTATCAAAATAGAGAAATAAAAATAACACAAACTTCTCTTCAATTCATGACTATTAAAATTGTTGTTTGCTATCAATTTTTTTTTCAAATTATGTTCATTCAAATTCATATTTCATTTCGAATAATGTTTTTAACTTGCAAAAAACTGTCAATATTTAACTCAATCAAACGTGATTATTGCTCTTATAGATATGATCTTTTAAAATTGTAATTGGCATCCATGGAGCTTCCGTGGGTGGAAACAAGAATCGAGAAGAAATGGAAGGCATCATCGCTGATTTGAGGGAAAAACCTCTAACATTTGTCCTTGTCCTCGAAACGGTGGTTGAGATTAATTATTTGCCAAAAGAATATTTATTATTTATTAAGTTTATTGGTATTGTTTACAAAAAAGGGAAGAAGCAATAAAAGAGAGTAAAACAGGGAAACTTAAGCTCACCGGAACTGTGACCGCAAAATCGTCACAGTCGCATCCCACTCCGAGATTCGAATTTTGAACTCGCTAAGTGATAGTGATCCACGCCGGTCCCCCACAACCAACAAATCACATCCTTTCACGAGCTCCGCAAATTACGATACTACCCATTCCTACGACCTTCTCATTGGAGAGACTTGGAAGTAATTCCACATTTTGGCGGGTGGTAAAACCGTCATGAGGTAAGAACAAGACACGTGCCTCTATTGACATAACAACTCTGACCGCTTTAAGGCGTGCGCTTCGGTAAAGTAGTTAATGCTCCGAGGTTGAATGAACAGTAACCGTCAATCATCTCTCCCGAAGATTGAACGGTCGGATCTGCCTAACCGGAGGGAATGAACAGTATCGAACCGCAGAGAAGAGTAGGTGAAACTTTGGACTTAACGAAAGAGAGACCCGTATATAAAACCCAACTCGGTCGTGGCCGTGGTTAAAAAGAGAGTTGACGCACAACCAAACCCAAACTCAGTCTCACTTCCAACAAACTCACCTTCTAGGGTTTCCTAGGTAAACCCTTTCTTCACTCTTGAGAGTTGAAATGTGCTTCTGTTTGGTTTTGTTTTTGGTCTAATTTCAAGGATTTTGGGTATTTCTGGCAATTTTTCTGGTTTCAGTTCATGTTTTTTCGACTTGGAAATCAAAACCTTTTGATTATGTTCTGTATAATTGTTTTAGATTTGAAAGGGGTTTTCTTGGTTTTCATAGATGCAATGCAGTTCCTTTTTGGACTGTTTTTGGGGTATGTCTTTCGCTTATGATCGATCTGTGTTTGTTTTGCAGGGTTTGCGGAAGCGACACGGCTGTTTGTCTTGTGCTTTTAAGGTAGAGTCTTTTATTTATTTATTTACTTGCATGTGCCATTTTTGGTCTTATCGTGCTCGGAAATAACATCTTTGGGCTTATCTATATCTGGGTTGTTCTTGCTTGGTTTTGTTTTCTTGGTGTTCTAAACATTTATGGGTTTTCATGGAAATGCATGTACTTGTTTTTGTATGAGATAGTTTTCTCTGTTGTTTGAGACTGTTTCTGTTTCTTGTGCTGAGATTTTCAATTCCATTTTTATACTCTTTTTTTTTGGCAAGATTACATTTTAGATTTTTAAAGTCGCCATTTTTGCAAATCCATGATCAAGTCTTTAACTTTTTCAGTTGTTCTTATTTTGTGCTCTGATGAACGTTATCTTTGAAACTTGTAACTTTTTTTTTTTCCTGTTTTTTCTCTTCTCTATTTGCAACACTTTCTATTTATAACATATAAAATTTTTTTTGTAACTGTTTTATAAGGTCAGTTTTTACTTATTAGTTTTAGTCCATCAAGTCTTATGCATTTGCGAAGGAAAAGATTTAGTTTTTTTGCCTCAGTTTATTTCTTGTTCTCAACTTACTCCTGTTGCATGTTGTAATTTCTTTTATTTTCTGCATCTTTGCATGTGGCTTATTGAAGCTTTGACTACTTTTCTTAGGTGTCTTCAGCGTGCATCTTTGATTTTCCAATGTGCTTCTTATGATGAGTGTAATTTGTTAATGTTTTTCAAGTAAGTGTTTAGTGGCAGTGTCCTGCTCTGCAGTTTTGTATCTCCACATTTAGGAAGCAGTTCTGTTTTATTTGTAGATTATTTGGTCCGTTGTGCTTTTGATTTCTTCTGTAAAGCTATTGCCGAGTTTGTGTTTTATCCCTCCATTCAATTGTCTGGTTATTGCATGCTACCTCATTCACATATAAACAAGGTGCATTTTTAGCTGTTCTGGTGCTATACTTGGGAGTTCAGTTTGTTTTCCAAATTATCCTTTGTACTAGAAATGAAATTTAAATCATTCAAGCTCTTTTTTCCTAATGAAACTACCTTCTACTAATGTTTACCTATTAATCTCTTTTGGTGCATTTTTAGGCTATGGATTCATTTGAGCCCGATGGAAATGGGACAAATGGATCAAATGGAGAGAATGGCGCAAATGGAGAAAACGGGGCAAATGGAAACGGGGCAGAACATGCATTGCCACCCCCACCCCCAGTTATCCCACCAGATGTTGTTCCATTGCGTGCTCAAGCAGATGTTACACCTGAACCTTTAAAGAAGAAGATTGTGCGCCTACCAATTGCTAGGCGAGGCCTTGGAACAAAAGGGCAAAAGATTCCTCTGCTGACTAATCACTTCAAAGTTAACGTCACTAATAATAACAAAGAAGATCACTTCTTCCATTATAGTGTATGTTTCCTATTTGCTTTCTTTGTAAACCTTGTACTTTTGGAATCATTTTGATGTAACTTTTGCAATTTGATTTTTCTCATCTTGTACCATATACATCTAGGTTTCCGTTACGTATGAAGATGGTCGTCCCCTTGACGGCAAGGGTGCTGGAAGAAGGATAATTGAGAGAGTCCACCAGACTTATATCTCCGAGTTAGGTGGAAAGGACTTTGCTTATGATGGGGAGAAGAGTCTGTTTACTGTTGGTTCGCTTCCACGCAACAAACTTGAATTTTCGGTTGTTCTGGAGGATACACCATCAAACAGGTATGAGGAAGAGTGTAATGGATTTATTATTACCTGTGCATGTTTTGCCTTTCTTCCTCTAAATTCTGATATTCTCATTTTGTTTGTCTTATTTAGAAATAATGGAAGTTGTAATGCCGATGGTGATGGGAGTCCTAATGAAAGTGATCGGAAGAGGCTGCGGCGTCCAGGTCGTTCCAAAACGTTCAATGTTGAAATTAGCTATGCTGCAAAAATTCCCATGAAGGCAATTGGAGATGCTCTACGCGGTCAGGAGTCAGAAAACTCCCAAGAGGCTCTGAGAGTGCTGGATATCATATTAAGGCAACATGCATCTAAGCAGTGAGTGAAGCTTGTTCCAGTTTTCCACTTTATACCCATGGCGTTTTCGATAAATTTTCTTTGGTTTGAATTAAATCTGACGAAAACCTGGATATACAGAGGATGCCTTCTGGTTCGTCAATCTTTCTTCCATAATGATCCAAAAAGTTTTGTTGATGTTGGAGGAGGTGTTCTAGGATGCAGAGGATTCCATTCAAGCTTCAGAACCACCCAGGGTGGCCTTTCGTTGAACATTGGTAACTAGTGTAACTTTTTGTTTATTGTCTTTATTATCAAAACTCTATGTTTCCTTCAGCTATTGTGTTGTGTATGTGTGCAGATGTATCAACTACCATGATAATACAGCCTGGACCAGTTGTTGATTTTCTAATTTCCAACCAGAATGTTAGAGATCCCTTTTCACTTGACTGGACAAAGGTAACTACCATATCTGCCTATTTATAACAGGGTGTTATTATGCTAATGTACTCTCATTGATATCATCTGCTTGTCACTATGGACAGGCTAAGAGAACTCTGAAGAATTTGAGGGTTAAAACGAGCCCAACCAATCTGGAATACAAGATAACTGGATTGAGCGAGAGACCATGCAAAGAGCAAATGTATATTTCTTATCATCATCTGTTTTCACTTTTTCCTTTCTGAAAATCTGTCTTAACCTGCCCCATTGGTTATTCATTACTGTATATCCAGGTTTACCTTGAGAAACAAAAATGCAAAGGACGGGGAGGATGGAGAAATTGAAGTGACTGTTTATGACTATTTTGTCAATCATCGCAATATACAGTTGCGTTATTCTGGCGATCTGCCCTGCATTAATGTTGGGAAGCCAAAGCGTCCTACTTACATTCCCCTTGAGGTAAAATGATGAGTCTTGTTCTTGCTAGTTTTTTTATTTTATTTTATTTTTATATATATTTTTAAATATTTTTATTTATTTTATTATATTTTTTTTGTAAATATGTGTTGTAATCTTGCTCATGTGATATTGTTTTTTGATATTTCTATTGTAGCTATGTGAATTGGTTTCGTTGCAACGGTATACAAAAGCACTTTCAACTCTTCAAAGATCTTCACTGGTGGAGAAGTCAAGGCAAAAGCCACAGGAGAGGATGAGCATTTTGTCTAATGTAGGTCTTCTTGCCTTCTCCTTTGACTCATTTAATAGCCATACTTGACTCTACAAGTCTCATGAGTACTAGTGCACAGGCTTTGAAAATCAACAATTATGATGGTGAACCTATGCTACGTGCATGTGGTGTATCAATTGGTAATAGTTTCACTCAAGTGGATGGGCGTGTTTTGCCTGCTCCAAAGGTATGTGCTGTATTTACCAATTGCTACTTTTGTGTTCTGTAGTCTTCTTTTACTTATCTGTTGTTTTGGTTCCCTAACAGTTAAAAGTTGGCAATGGGGACGATTTCTTCCCCAGAAATGGGCGGTGGAATTTCAACAATAAGGTGTTAATTCTTCCTGTCCCCCTTTTTCCTCTTTATATCTTACTATCGTACATTTGAGTAAATCTTCATTTTATTTTGTAGAAACTCGTGAATCCTACTAAGATAGAACGATGGGTTGTTGTTAACTTCTCCGCACGCTGTGATCTGAAAGCCCTTGTCCGTGATTTGATTAAATGTGGAGATATGAAGGGAATTGTAAGTATTGCAATGTCCCACATTGAAGTGTTTTGTGCTATCCAGTAATGTGCTGAACTTTCTTTCCTCTTTTTTTGCTTTTGGCAGGCCATAGACCCTCCATTTGATGTTTTTGAAGAGAATCCTCAGTCTCGACGTGCCCCACCTCTGGTTAGGGTTGAGAGAATGTTTGAGGATATTCAATCCAAACTTCCTGGACAACCACAGTTCATTCTCTGTTTGCTTCCGGAGAGGAAAAATTCTGCTCTATATGGTTGGCTCGTTTATCCATACTATTATTGACCATGTTCGGTTATAATTGATCTGTCCCTATTACCACTAATCTTATGATTTACTCAGGCCCATGGAAGCGGAAGAATCTGGCTGAGTATGGTATTGTCACACAGTGCATAGCTCCTACCAGGGTCAATGACCAATACCTTACAAATGTTCTGCTAAAAATTAATGCTAAGGTGATTTGTTGCTTTGGCTATGTCCTTTCTCGTTCCTAATTAGGATGATTTGTATATACTTTGTGTTATCGTACTCTGATCTGACCTCATGATTTCTTGCAGCTTGGTGGATTAAATTCCTTGCTGGCTGTTGAGTTTTCTCCTTCCATTCCTGTGGTTTCCAAGGCTCCTACCATCATCCTAGGGATGGATGTGTCGCATGGCTCTCCTGGCCAGTCGGACATACCATCAATAGCCGCGGTAAACTGCTTCTTCTAGTAATGTGTTTAATCAAATAGTGAATTGTACTTTCATTTGTACATTAAACCAATTTATTTAAACTGTGCCCGCACAGTACTTCTGATATAAAGGGAAAAGTTGTATATATTAAGAATATCTATGCAATTGCGAATAATAGGTAGTCAGCTCGAGGCAGTGGCCACTCATTTCCCGCTATAGGGCATCTGTTCGAACTCAGTCTCCAAAGGTCGAAATGATTGATTCACTGTTCAAGCGTGTTTCTGATACAGAAGATGAAGGCATTATGAGGTACAATGCCTCTCTCTCTCTCTCTCTCTCTCTCTCTCTCTCTGTGGGTGGAAGGAGATAGTTATTCGGTCATTTCTTTACATGGGAATGACAAAGGATTTGTAGAATGATGTTCAAATCCTCTTCTCCTAGTACAATAAAAGTTGATTGTTTTTTTTAATTTTTTTTTTCTTATGTAAAATTTATTCTTCTCAATTTCAGAGAGTTGCTTTTGGACTTCTATACAAGTTCAAATAAGCGTAAACCGGATCAGATAATCATATTCAGGTATTTCAATTCTGCCAGTTATATATGCATGTTAAGTATTACTTGAACTTTGGGGTCATTTCCTATTAAACACCATTTCTATTTGCACACGAGTGAATTACCTTCTTTTTTTTTTTTTTAATCATGTCCTTCAAATACATGTATAAAATGCTATAGTGGTGGTAGTTTCAAATCAGTTTTCTGTTTTTTTTTCCCTAATCTGCAATTGACCTTTTGGCCATGTATAGACAGGACCAAAATCGTTGAGTACATAGCTAACAGGTCAAAATTGTAAACTAATTTGTAAATAGTGCAACAGCTTTCTGATTTCCTTTTCCAACAAGTGGATTTTCAATTTGTCACGCTTTTGGTCAGACCCCAAAAAAACAGAGGCTTTAATCATTTCGGTTTGGGAGTCATAGTTTGATATCTGAAATGTGGCTGGATTATCTGTAAGACAATGGTATTTCAAATTTTCAGCTATGATGCTATGGTTGGCTATGGCAATTATTGCCTCTTTCGAATGCTTTACTTTCATAAGCTGCTTGAATTCCTTTACCATAGTTTGAAATTGGTATTTACAATGTGATATAATGATTGTTAATTAGTTATTATTATTGATATAGCATCTGTTCTTTTTTACTCTGTAAGTCAGAATGCTGACTGTTATGTATTGGATTTAGGGATGGTGTCAGCGAGTCTCAATTCAACCAAGTCTTGAACATTGAACTGGATCAAATCATTGAGGTTTTGTGAGCTGCCCATTTCTCTTCAATTTTGGGTTCAATTTGGAAATTACCTCACCTAGTATTTGTCTTTTGTCAGGCGTGCAAGTTCCTTGACGAGAGTTGGTGCCCAAAATTTGTGGTGATTATCGCTCAGAAAAACCACCATACAAAATTCTTTCAGCCTCAGTCACCTGATAATGTTCCACCTGGTAGGGCAACACTAAATTCAAAACAAACACTTGACATCCTTTGACCTGTTCCATACTGATTTTTTTATTGTCTTTGCAGGTACCATTATTGACAACAGAATTTGTCATCCAAAGAACAATGATTTTTATCTCTGTGCACAGGCCGGAATGATAGTGAGTAACAAATATCGTGCTTTGTTTATGGCTCTATTTTTTTAATTTTTTTTTCAAATAAAAGCTCTCTCTCCCTATTTATTTATTATTATATTTTTATACAATTATGATATAGCTTGTAGCTAGATGTAGTTGGTTTATCCTAGCCAAGTATGCACCAAGGTTACAGCTGTGATTGATGCTCTCAAAAGTGATTGGTTGATTGTCAGATCTTGGTATCTTATTGCCTGGGACTGGGTTACTTATTTTTGTTAGGTATACTAGAGTCCTTATATTGTTGCATAAGATATCTTTTCAGTCATACACCATTGTTGCTCCTTTTTGTGTTTTGATGTTGCAACTAATTTTTGTTGTTCTGTGTTCCAACATCAAAACAATTGCTTTATCTCTGAAATATTTGTAAGATGTAATCAGGATTTATGCTTATTTTTTAAAATTACCAGGTCTTAATTTTCAATCTAGAACATTTTGTGAAAGGCAGGTCCACCCCTTATTACTAAAATCAGTCTTAATTTTAAAATGACCAGGTCTTAATCAGGTTTTATACTTGTTGGGAAATTATTTGTATGCAAGCTCTGATACTTTGTTATGGTTTTTTTTTTTTTTGGGTTTTATCTGCATCCTAAATAGTAGATACAAAGCATGTCTGACTTTGTTTTCTGTGCTGTTGTTTTCAAGGGTACCACGAGACCTACTCATTATCATGTTCTGTTGGACGACATTGGGTTTTCAGCTGATGATTTGCAGGAACTAGTGCATTCTCTATCCTATGTGTAAGTGAAAAGTTGGCTTGCATGATTTGTTTGCTTAACTTAGTTGTAACCTGCAGATATTTATAAACAATAGCCTTTCTAAAATCTAGTTTTCATGATTTATAGGTACCAGAGAAGTACCACTGCCATTTCTGTAGGTAAGTGCAATTGTAACCCTCTTGATTGCTATGATGCACATCCAGTGATTGTTTGTTATGTTAAATTTCACCGAGTAAATTATAGCCCTTAATATTTTTCTTTTCAGTTGCTCCGATTTGCTATGCTCATCTCGCTGCCACTCAAATGAGTCAGTTTGTGAAATTTGAAGATGCATCTGAGACTTCCTCAAGCCATGGTGGGTTGACCTCTGCTGGAGCAGTGCCCGTCCCGCAGCTTCCCAGGTTGAAGGAGAACGTGGCCAATTCCATGTTTTTCTGCTGAGCGCTCTCTGCCTGGTATAGCTGTTTGTGTATATAGTTTCCTTTCTTAGCATCTGGTGTAGCCTCCCACCGTACAGGGGGTCGGTAGTATTGGATATTGGTGTAGCCTCCCACCACATAGGGGGCTTATATTTTGATGTCGGTCTGGTACTATATATGACAGACCGGCTTTTTGTATATGATCCTAGATACACTGGTTCTGACCTAGGATGTTGACTATCTCGCTTAACTTTTGGGAACATGATCTTCAGTGTTGACTGTATGTATGTGCATGTAACCAGACCTTTTGGATTATGACATCATACAGATGGTTGCTGTTGGCTTTTGTCTATATGTGCAAGTCTGTTTGATCCTTTGTTGTTTGTTTGGTCCGTTAACTTTGATTTAAAGTTGGCTTCTTCTCCGCCCATGCATGATTGTTTTGGTTGATGATTCAAGCCAGTGTGCCACTTGGTGGTTGCTTGCTAGCATCAGATCGGAAGTTGGGAACAGGAAAAGCTGAAAAAAGATTTCTACACAACCCTTTTGTTGTAAGACACAGCACATTTATCCTAGATTTGTTCATGCAATTTGCCCACAAATTAAGTCCTTTATTTGGGCCATAAGAAGAAACAAGTAGCTGACATCATGCGCTCTAAATCGACATTCCATTACCCTACTAGATTACTATTAACTAATATGGGAGTGAAATTTTTCTAATAAGAAATGACTATCCAAGTGGCAAGCAGAGTGAGAATGATGATAAAGTTGATGCTGGTATATGGATATGATTTGAAACCAGGGCTGAGGTGAAGTACGGGTGGGGTTTGCTCAACAAAAACAGCAACTTTCATCCCTTTGTAGCAATAGCCTCGGCCGCTCAGAAAGTAATATGTCTTTGTCTCTGTCAAGTTGAACACATCACGCCCGCCTCTTGTAACATTGTATATGTATTCTTTGTCGATGCAATTCTCGTAACTGGTCTTGTTTACCTCAAGGACATTGTAGATATGTTTGTCAAACCCAAAATCTGAAAGGAATGAATATTCACTAGATTAGCAAATTAGAACCAAAACAGGTGTGATTTTGAGAGAGATATACTTACAGAGCCAATCGCCTACATAGAAATGCTCTTTACTTGACCAATCAGTGAAGTTAATATCGGGGGCCCAAGTGAACCTTCCCCCTCCAATCCTATGAAGCACTGGCTCCCTGGATTCAACAGCATGCGACATTAGTATCATCATTATCACTATCAACCATTCAACTCTGTTTTTCAAACCCTCCATTCTCAACCCTAGATAGCTCAATCTCTCTGTGGATTACTTGTTGGCTTTGCTCCATTGAGGCCAGGGCACTTAAGAAGTGGCAGCACATGCATGCTTCATGCAAATAAGGACGGAGTTTCTCATCCCCAAAGTGTGTCAAGAGCCATTGAAACTTTGGTCTTGTCTTCACGCTTTGTATATGGCAACCTTATCTGTGTGATTTTCTACTACCTACTTTCATTAGAGGGGTTGTGTGATCCATTTCTTAATAGTAGTCCCATTTTCAAACCCTTCCAAGGGGTGCCCAAACTCTCTCCAAATTAATGAAGGCTAGGTACCCAAGGAAGTGTTCAACCAAATCAGAGTTAGCTGTTAGCCTGAAGTATACACCCCAAGAGGGAGTGGAGCCAGCATGAGTCTAAAAGGTTGAGGCTAGAACGCTTGATTAAATGAGGACCAAAAAGTGGAGCTTCAATATCTCTAGTACATCTCTAGACAACATATATAACTCAATCTGACAAAGTGTCAACTAAATTAGTAGAACAAACACGTTAGGGCTACCATTTGATGTGATAATTATTGAACTGACCGAGTACTATCAAATACTTTAAGTTTGGTAAACCGATTTTTTTCATAAACAATACCGATAAAACCGAAATAAAAAATTATCGAAAATGCTTGTTTGGTTTTAATACACACACATGTAATATAAGCATAATTAAATTTATGATAATATCAACATTACTATTAATCTAAATTAATAGCACATATATTTTAATAAACTTAGAAAAATAGGTCATATATTATCGAGTAACCCGGTAAATCATCGTTAGATAACTAGTTTGATTAAAAATGGATAAGAAAAATAGGTCATATATTATCGAGTAACCCGGTAAATCATCGTTAGATAACTAGTTTGATTAAAAATGGATAAAACTCAATGTCATATGTGCAAAGAAAATTGAAGAGTAGTAGATGAACACAAAGTTTATAACAAATTTATAAAACTTAAAAAAAAAATAGTATCATTCATTCTAGTTTATATTAATACTTGTTGCAAAATTGGTAATACCGAAAATCAGAATACAGACTTTGGTAGAACTTATTAAATATCAAAATTTTAATTGGTAATTGATAACTCAATTTTGAAACTGAAACCTTTCTTTTTGAAGTCAGTAAAACCAATAATTGATTCGAATCGAACAAGTGGTAACCCTAAACACGGACATACCAACCTATTTTACAAGAAAGCAAAACTCATGCAGATATGTTGAAGGCAGTCAAGGTATACAACCATACATAGGAAATGCTCGTGTAACATTTAATAGCTGCAAGATAAGAATTTAGCTTAATACTCTAGAAGATGAGAATCCAACTATTTATGATATGTACTTAGTAATTAATTATTTGTTTAAATTTCATAACTTGAAAAAAAAAAAAAAAAAACAATATCGAACAAATGAAATCCTGGCCATCGATTGTAAATGAACGGTCATTATTAGAAGGTGAGGAAATAATTAATGAGAAGGCCAAAAACCAAAAACAGTAGAAAAAGAGCCCGAACTCACTAAACCCTGGCTAGTCCTCTGTCGAATCTCCTTTTTTACTCCCCTCCTTCATTAACACTCCTCTCTCTCTCTCTCTCTCTCTCTCTCTCTCTCTCGTCTGCTTCCACATCGTTAACAATGGCGAGTATGCTGGTACGCTCGCCCTCTTTCTCTCATTCACTGGTATTAGTCTTCGTCACTGTTACCTAACTCTGGTTGTTGTGGTGGTGTTTGTGAAAATGAAATCAACAGCAACCGCAGATCATACTTCTGAAGGAGGGCACGGACACCTCTCAAGGGAAGGCGCAGCTGGTGAGCAATATCAACGCCTGCACGGTGGTCGCCGACGTCGTCAGGTCCACGCTCGGCCCCAGAGGCATGGACAAGCTTATTCACGACGACAAGGGCAATATTACCATCTCCAACGACGGCGCCACCATCATGAAGTTGCTTGATATCGTTCACCCCGCCGCCAAGATCCTCGTCGACATCGCCAAGTCTCAGGACTCTGAGGTATTCTTCTTCACTCACTTTTCGCCTCTCAGATTTCATTTTAAGAATTCCAATCCTTGATGGATGGAGAATTTTTGGTCTAGGTTGGTGATGGAACAACTACAGTTGTTCTGCTTGCAGCCGAGTTCTTGAACGAGGCCAAGCCTTTCGTAGAGGATGGGGTGCACCCTCAGAATTTGATCAGGAGTTATCGAACCGCTAGCTATTTGGTACTTTTTGGCAGAATTGATTTCCCTCTATGTATGTATGTATGTATGTATGTTTGAGATGATGCTTGCTCTGAAATTTGTGCATTTTGAATTTACAGGCGATTGAGAGAATCAAACAACTTGCTTCCAGCATTGAGGGGAAAAGCCTCGAAGAGAAGAAGGAGCTACTAGCTAACTGTGCTGCTACAACACTCTCTTCAAAACTCATTGGCGGAGAAAAGGAGTTCTTTGCAAAAATGGTTGTGGATGCCGTCATTACAATAGGTGATGAGGATCGTCTTAACATGATTGGAATAAAGAAGGTAAAATCTTACGCCTAGCTTATATGGAAATAGTAAAAGTGTTGGCAGGATAAGCTTATTCTGAATGATCGGATCGGTTCTACTTCTACAGGTTTCTGGTGGAAACATGCGTGATTCCTTTCTAGTAAATGGCGTTGCCTTTAAGAAGACATTTTCTTATGCCGGTTTTGAACAGCAACCAAAAAAGTTTCTTAATCCCAAGATACTAATACTAAATATTGAATTGGAGCTTAAATCTGAGAAAGAAAATGCTGAGATTAGGTAGGGTCATGTTGCTCCTTTTGAAATGTGTTACTTAACGCCTTTAATCAATTTATGTATTTGACTTGATGTTTTCAATTCCTTGCAGATTGTCAGACCCATCCCAGTATCAGTCTATTGTTGATGCTGAATGGAATATTATTTATGACAAGCTGGATAAGTGTGTGCAGAGTGGGGCTAAAGTTGTTCTTTCACGGTTGGCTATTGGTGATCTAGCAACACAGGTAATGCCTCCTTTCTCCGTGTTAATTCTCCCTCTGGATTAGTCCTTTGATCCTAGGGCGACAAACTTTTGAACACTTGTTTACCTTGTAGAGAGGAAACTAATATCCCAAAGTAAAAGAATGGATAATTTTTCCCTTCAGTTGGGGTGATTTTATATAAAACTCTCATTATTTAATGTCAGCTATCTCACCTGCTGTGTAAATCTTCCTGTTCCCGCTAGAAAATTTAATTGGTAAATTGGTCATGGTCCTATTTTCACAATATGGTTTTGTATAATCTCGATCCTTGTGGAAGATAAGTGGAAATTTACAATACCTTCAGCGTTTTTCGATGTGAAGTATATAGTATCTTCATAATGGTATTAAAGAAGAGTTTTATCAACAACTAATTGGTGCAATTTATTTGGCCGGACAGTATTTTGCAGATCGAGATATATTCTGTGCTGGCCGTGTAGCTGAAGAAGATCTGCAAAGGGTAGCTGCTGCAACTGGTGGCACCGTGCAGACATCCATTAATGATGTTATTGATGAGGTTGCTATGTCACATATTGTCACACTATAGTTTTATGTACAAGGGCGACGTTTATCTGTCCTTAGATTACTATGCAAGTGCTTCCTTTTAGTTGGGAATTATTTCTTTTGTTCGTTGTTGATATTCACCTTTTTTATTCTCCTAATATATAGGTGCTTGGAACATGCGAGTGTTTTGAAGAAAAGCAAGTTGGAAATGAGAGGTTTAATATCTTTAGTGGATGTCCATCTGGTAGGACTGCTACAATTGTTCTTCGTGGTGGAGCTGATCAGGTATGGTATTATTTAAGCTCTGTTTCCTTTTCTAAGTCTGCTTCTTTTCTTTTTCCTTTTCAATGCTGATCTCTTTGACTTGCTTTTGGATTCTTATATTAGTTCATTGAGGAAGCTGAGCGTAGTTTACATGATGCGATCATGATTGTTAGAAGGGCTTTAAAGAACTCAACTGTAGTTCCTGGTGGTGGTGCTATAGATGTACGTGTTTTGGACTCTTAGTAAGATCTGCAATGGTTATCTGAGATGCTTGCCTTGTTGATTGTTTTGTTGTGTTTGGTGGCAGATGGAGATCAGCCGTTACTTGAGGGACAAAGCGCGTGAAATTGCTGGGAGGTCTCAGTTTTTCATCAACTCATACGCAAAAGCGCTGGAGGTATGCATTTTTGGGCTTTTTTGTTAGTGGCTGTTGTTCACGATTGTAAACATAGCTAGTGTTTATTGCAGTGCAAATTAAATTGCATGTAATGTAGGAGTAATGGAACATTGGATGTGTAATCTGGTGGATGCAACTTTTTTTTTTTTTTTTTTTTTTTTTTGGGATCATGGGATGGTAAAGCTTGGGTAGCCATCAATTTCCAGTTTCCAGTTGCCCTCGTTTGGAAAACAAGTAGATGAGGTTCTAATTTGTAGAAGTATCCGGGTGGTTGTTAAACTTGCTTTGTTTTGACCTTGATGAGATTAGATAGTAGTACATTCAGGGCCGGTGGATAATCTTGATTCAAAATGGCAACTGTATTTGCTGGTTGATCCATTACATGGAGATGGACAATTCTTTTTGAAGGCTCTTCTTTTCCCCTTTAGACTGTATTCCAACAGCTGCACTACAAAAATGTACTTTTGGGGCTACTTAATTTTCTTAAAGCCTGCATCATGTAAATGATTTGTTTAGCTTGGAACTCATAATGATTTTTTCAAAAAAAAAAAAAAAAAAAAATATTGGGCAGGGTTCACCTGGTGAACCAGGAATTTTGTGGTCAGCTACCCTTGGAGTTATTATCAATGGTTGAGATTAAGATACTTGAATATGTTAGTTTAACCTCCAGCCCGTGAATCCAAGTGTGGTGATCATAATTTCTTGGTCATTAGGTGAACAAGAAGACATTTACTTAAAAATGATTTTTCTTACTCCTAAATGATCTTAGTGCCTCTGTTTTAGGTCCTAGCTTTGGGTGATCAACCGGACCTTTGCACTAATAAATAGCATAAAATATTTCTTCTCAAACTGATGGTTTAATATTTGACAAGCTGCCTGGGACTGAATTGATGTGTTGTAAGGGAGTTGTCTCTTCAGTTCTCATGCAACTCTCAAATCCTTACATTTTATTTTGTGGGGTTAACTTTGGACCTCATTCAACATCAAGAATGTGAAATACCAATAGATGTATGGCTAGTTTTATATGAATTGTCTTTCAAGGTAAGAGTAACCAAATTTTTTCCACTTGTGCTGAATAATGAATGAGAAATACTATGAATGAGAGTGTGATGCGGCGATTCTAATAATTGAATGGTGGTAAGTGGTCTTAATTAGCTGTTCTCCACCTGTGTTGCAGGTTATCCCACGACAGCTATGTGACAATGCGGGATTCGATGCAACCGATATGCTAAACAAACTAAGACAGAAACACTCAACAGGTGAGCTCTATTTTGTTTAGAATTTTCTATTTGTTTAATTAATAATTTTCTTTGGATAGCAAATATAATCATTTATATATTCAATTTGTTATAGATTAGACTCTTTTAACTGAAAATAAGGATTCAGTATGTATTGGAGTGTAATATGAAGTTGTTGGTTTTTTTTGCATTTACATTAGGCATTCGATAATTGTTTGCCAAAAGATTCTAAAAATAAATTTCTTCTAGGTGAGGGTGCACCTTATGGAGTTGATATTAACACCGGAGGAATTGCTGATTCGTATGCTAACTTTGTCTGGGAGCCAGCAGTTGTAAAGGTATATGCTTGTTATTTTAACAGCATAGATGTAGTAGTGCATAGCCACATCATAGAGTGCCCTTGTTTTTTTTTTTTTTTTTCCTTCTGCCTTATAATGTCACTTGGCACCTGAAATAACCATGTCTTTTACTGTAGATCAATGCTATAAATGCCGCTACTGAGGCTGCTTGCCTTGTTTTAAGTGTCGACGAGACAGTGAAAAATCCAAAGGTATGTGGGTTCTATTTATTGTTTCTAGGTGGTTATGTTGTCACAGTTCCATATTTCCTTGACAGTAGCTTGGTCATCTCTGGTCATCATGTCAATAAAACTTGATCCCTCTGCATTTGGTCTGAAGGAGAACAGTTTCATATTTTTTTTTTCTTTTTCTCTTTCTCATTTAGAATTTAGAATGGACTCAGGATTCTTGAACTTCTGCTGTATTGAGTCATTGAGATATTGGCTAATCAATTTGATACTTACAGTTAACATATAATTTAACTCCATATCTTTGTATTCTTATATAGAACAAGTCAGCTGTTTAATGCTTAATGTCACTTGAATGCAGTCTGAGAGTGCCCAGGGAGATGCTGCTGCTAGTGCCATGGGAGGTAGAGGGCGTGGAGGAGCTGCTTTTCGTGGGCGTGGTCGTGGGCGTGGAATGCGAAGACAATAGTCGCAAGAGTATTTGGCTAAGCATCAATCATGACCAAGCAGGCCGGGTTTTATACAGTTTTGTCATCGTCATTGATGGTGTGCATTGGAGTTGTACTTTCATTTGAATCAACTGATATTGGGGAATGTAACTTGCATACATGAATGATTTCTCAAAGCGTGTTATGTTAGGTAGCGTGTTATGTTAGGTAGCAGCAATGTACGTGTATTTTGAACCAACTCTAAGTTGAGATCTTACCTAGTGGTTTTGTATGAACATTTACCCTTCCCTTCTCTCCTTGTTTTGTTGATTAATGGTGAGAATTGTTGCATATGTGGTCGCCTCTTTCATTGAATCTGTAGTCTTGAATTTTAAGTTTGTGTTGCATGGTCATTCTTGACTACGAGTTTTGAAATCCGAATTGGACTCGTCCCATAAGTCATAATAAAAAACCAACGTGACTAAACATGCGCGAGTCATATGCATCTAGGTGTTGAATATCATTGAACCTAGCTGTAGGTTGTAGCTGTCTTATCATTTTCATGTGAGTGCATCATATTGTTGGGTATCATCTCTGTTACTGTAGCTCTTTGCAATTGTCTAATAAGATGAGTTCTGCTCCACTTGGCTGGGAAATGCAGATTCTGGGAGAGACATACTCGGGAAAAGCGATTAAAAAAAAAAAAAAGTGTCCAGAAAATATTTTTGAAGGTGTCTCCACAAGGCTGAAGGATCAAACCAATATGAAAGATTAACAAGATTGGGGTGTGGTCTTCCGTCTTATTTTATCCGTTTGAGGTAGTTTTGTAGGTGTCAACCTGCGATGTACGCAAACCTCGATTATCTTCATGTTTCAAGCGTACGTCGGTTATCATCATGTTTCAAGCGTACGTCAAACCCTATAGTCAAGGCCATTGAGCCATGAGCCATTCTCAGACCCCCAGGATCATAATGCTCCAATATGTCAGCAACACCCTAAGATCTTGACGTTCGACTATATTTTCCCAACAGGTCCAAAGCAAACATTGAATCTTTGACTAATGCGGCAAGCTATTTCATAATAATCTTTCGCCAAAACCACGGTAGGTGAACCCAGCCATGAAACAAAAGGAACAAGGGTTCATCTGTTTTACAGCTGAAGTTTTGTAGTAGTAATACAATTGCTGGCATTATTTCAATTAAAAAAAAAAGAAAAAAAAGAACAAAAAACATGTCGGTTCAGTTCCTGTAAAATATAAAGTAACTTTGAAAATAGATCATGTTGCCCATTTCCAGGGACTTCATCTTTACTAGAGTATTCTTTCCTTTACCCACAAAATTAAAGAGCCTATAGCAAAGAAATCAGATGCTTGTTGTGTCCGTACACATTTAATAACCATAGTTGATTACGAATGACAGTGCAAGAACCTCTTAATATAAAAATAGTGCCTTCAAGACGATGACAGAAGCTCCATCAAGCCTTAAAACTGGAACTGCATTTCCGAACTGTATCCAAGACTGTCCAGGTTAGCAGCCATAGCCTTGTTCATAGGTGGCGGTCCGCATCTTAAAATCTGGAAAAGATAAATGTTTAGCATTATATGCTATATGAGAAGGAGTGAGTGAGAGAGGGTGATGATAAAAATTACCTTAATATCTGGTGCTGGTTCAGGGCAGTGAGTCTGAATGATTTCTTTTGATATGAATCCAACACCACCTTCCCAGCCATCAGGGGCCTGAAGACGGTATTTAACATTAATTTTGTTACCAAAGAAAAAAGAGAGCACAGCAGGTTTCATGCAATGATGTGAGTCAAGTTTTTATGAGACAAGACGTGGCAAAACAAATTAAAGTGTTTATGCCTAAGTTTTGGCATCTATATGCCATAAAAATGTTTTCGAGGTACATAAACATAAGTTTTATGAACTTATTGGAGATCCTGGTAACAATTTACAATATAAAAGTACTTCCTGTTCGCTCCACTCAAACAGTGTCAAATACCAGAAAAGGTCATAACTTTTTGAAAATGGAGAAGATATTAGACAGGTTTTAATCAAGAACCTAGTTCTCAACTTCGCATTGTATAATTGGAAAGAGAGATCTGAAATGAGTACTGTTGTGAAAGAAAGATAGAAACAAAAAATGCGACTTATTAATCGGAAGTTTACAAATCTACCATTGCATTCAAAACCAAATAATAAAAACAATACCTGATTCAAAACATAATAAATGTTGAAACGATTGGGAAAGTTACTAGCTAGATTATCCAGCTCTTCCTGCAAAAACAGTTTAACAAAGTTAACAATAAATAAAACCTCCAAGGTCTTATGAATCCAGCTTTACTACGTGCATGCCACATTCACAAGAAAAAGGTGAACAGAAAATCCAAGGACAACAAGAGGCAAATAAAAACATGTACTAGACTCATAGAGCACAAGTAACATCAATCGGATTACTGTATTGTGAATAGAAAGACAAAATCATTTCAGAGTTCGTGCAAAAGCCAATCATATCAATTGCTTCTCAACTATGTCTTTGTCAGAATACTGCCAATTTGTGGGAAAACGGTGCTTAACAGAAACATACTGTGAAATTAGCACAGAAGTCAAGTTCCCAAGCTTTAAATACTGATAAGTTGGACAGACGACAAGACTCCTATACTGATGATCGCCTAGACATTCAGGCAACCAAGAGAAAACTAGTCCTAGCACTAAAAGATAGGTGAAACACAACTTTGCATGTGAACTTTGTGGCCATTTCACAGTAATTAGCATATAGCACATACACGTTACTAACCACTCAATAAGTTTTGCCATGTATATGTAGATGACAAATGGTTCAAGATTCACCATTGTTAAGGGCCCTTTGGTCACACTGATATTTTTTGTTTTTCACCTTTTCTTTTTCATTGCAGAGAAAATATATGCTGAAATGGGGGAGAGGAAGGAAAAGTGCACATAGACTTGTACATAAAATGATGGCCAAAAATTATTTGAAATGGTTCTCATTTCAAGGGTGTTTCTTAAATTCTTCATATCTCCCTACTCCTCACTCCGTCTTCTCTCCTCTCCCCTGTTCTATCTTCAAAAAAGAAATAAAAGACACCAGAAATGAAAGCTTTCCCAAACTGGACTAACAGTTTTGGATTGTATATCAACAATGTACCAATTTGGTCAATAACCAGCTAACTTATTAATGTTTAGTACATGCCCTGTAAAGACCCAAAAAAGAAGAAGGAATCCTATCAATCTGTAAAGATCCATGCTGAATCATGATATAACAAAAAAGCTAACATGACAACATATGCACGTTCCTAAGAAGTTACAATTGGTAGGTGGCCAAATTTGCTACATATATGTAAAGAGAGAACATAAAGTTTAAAAACTCATATATAAACATACTTACATTGAAAAAAAAAAAAAAAAAAACCAAAAGACTTGTGGAAAAGAAGTGCAGAAAAATGTGCAGCCTAAGTAAAATGAAAAGCTTTACACTGTTTCATACACAGTACAGTCAGTCAACTTTCTCCTAGGCCCAACTATCTTCTATGAAATTAAGAGACCAGGATGTAGCATTTTTCTTTTTCAATGCCACTTTAAAGATCTAGAAAACTAAAAACAGTGTTCTTAAGTACTGGAATGGTTCTCAGTAAGTGTTAAATTTTCAGAAAGAATTTTTCGCTCATATGAATGCTTAGTGATGATACGAATTTAAAATTAAACTAGTACTAATTTACATTATTGTTGGTCAAGTGCCAGAAGTGGTCAATAGGCCTTTAACATAATACAGAAAAAATATTTAAAAAAAAAAAACAGAGAGAGATAAAGCACATGGACACAAATACTTTGGGTATCACAGGTGTTGAACAAACAGAAACTAGACATGCTTACTTTCAATAGAATGTCTTCATATGTGACATTGGCATATACGAGATGTACATTCGTTCTGTCACTGGGATTTTCCATTATCGCTCTAGCAACCTGTAAAACCAGAAAGAAAAATAAACTACAAAAGCAATTTTTGGATCAAAAGAAAACTATGTGCAATGTTCAGACTCCATTATACCTGGAACATTGGAGTGATGCCAGTGCCTCCAGCTAGCATCCCAAAAGCTCTAACTTGGTTAGGCTGATACTTGAATCGACCCTAGAGGCATAAATTTAAACACCATTAAGTGTTGGTAATGGCATATAGAGATGTGCTGTCTAAGTGTTGGTCTCTGTTGTACTTCAACAGTGTACACCTTGGTTCTTTGCAGTTAATATGTAAGCCTGATCAAGGGGTATAAGTTTACCTTAGGTCCTTTTACAGCGAGATAATCACCTTCACTCATGACTCGAAAATGGTGAGACATCCTTCCTTGGGGATACATCTATTAAAAAAAAAAACAAAAAAAAAAAAAAACATAAAAACTATGAAACCAATATATAAGAATTTAGAGCATAGAAGTTATTCGTGAGAAACCTTTATGACTAATTCAAAGTATCCAACATCTGTATCCAAAGTGGTTGGGGTATATGCTTTGATAACTTCTTCATTAAGACTATCTTTTCCTCTGTATGAAAAAACAGTCAGTTAACAGAAAACTATCATGCTGGATACTAAAACACCAATGGTAATACAAGTATCAGTCATGTCCAAACTAAGTCTGATCTGTTGGAAAAAAAAAAAAGAATTACTGTACAGAAAATAAATAAATAAAACCTGCAACTTATATGCTGTCCAATAGGCAGACCCAACACTGATGTTGCTGTTGGAAGAGCAAACTTAAACTTAGCCACATTATGGCTGAGCTGAGTGCGTTTAACAAGTTTGAATTCCTTGAATTTCTCAGGATCCAAGCAACCTAACCAGACAAATTGTTAGGCATATTCTGAAAACGCATACGCATGGAAACAAACTAGATAACACTGGAGTTCTTGTAGTTGGAGATACGAGCTTAAAGTAAAGTCTAGTAAATGCCAAAGAAGCTAAAGCTAAAAGAGTGAAAGTACCTGATAAAAGACTGGGATTTAATTACATGTAGCTCATATAATTCAAAGAGGGTAGATCACTAGAAAGTTGAAACCAATCCAACAACATAGCATTCGTAAAGTGCAGATTATAATTAAAACATTGATATAAACATCAGTTGTCTGCAATTAGCTATGTTAAATGTCTTTACAAAAAGGGTCTCATATAATTGATCCCAACTAGTAGGAATTAAGGGTAAGGAAAAATGAGTAGTTTAGAGAAAATTAAGAACCCATCACCTAAATAGCTCAATCAAAATCAAATGCTGCATTCTCAGCAAGTGCCAAGATGACATCTGAACCCTCTTATTATCCTTAAAGCACATAATAAACAAAACAGCTAGATTCTAGGAAAATAAGTCGTAAAAGGGAAAGAGTAGGAAACAATGAAGCTATGTTTATTGAGAGAGAGAGAGAGAGAGAGAGACCTTTTGGTTTCCTGGTGACGTAGAAATAGTAGACCGTACCAACACCAATGGCGACTACAGCCACGGCTATGCTTAGCATTTCTGCTCTGTGACTCTGTAACACAGCCATTGCTTTCTTTCAAATCAAAGCACCCAGAGGGAGAGAGAGGATTCGGAACAAGGGCACTACTCCCTCTCTCTCTCTCTCTCAGTTTCTCGAATGGAACAAACAATGTCGGATGCAGTTTTGTGTGTTATTTCTGCAATTGCCCGCAATCACAAAGTCGTCGTTTGCGGATGATAATAGGCTAATAACTCACGTGGTGACATTGGGCCCGAGCCTTCTTTTATCTTTTATTTTTCATTTTTCATATGTCGAATTTACAACAACTATTTCTCACAATTTATGAGTCGAACTGGGACTTCCTATCTAATACCACCCAATAATATTGGGCCATTTCCGAGAACAATTAAAGAAGTAACAGTCACTCCACTATTAGTTATTTGACACTATGAATAATTTTAATCTAAAAAATATTAAGCAAGGACACCAAACGGAAAAATAGAGTTCCAAATTTACTTATTTTAAATTCTGCGGCTTGGTTAGGGTTGCATTTTAAAATCTCCATTGTGGTTTTCAGGTGTGTTTTTAAATAAATCGGTTCAAAACCCAGGAAAATTCTAGTATATGTTAATGTATGCCATACATTAATTTTTTTTAAATATTTTAGGCCGTTGGATACAATAGAGATATAAATGTATCTAACAATCCAGAATATTCAATAATGGTAATCTGTTTATCCAGTTGTTTGTATAAACAATTTTTTTTTTTTTGAAAAACTCTAAATTACATAACCACAATAACAATCTTGTTCACTTGGGAAAAATTTGAGACTCTCTTAGAAACCCTAACTTGAAAAGAAGTAGAAGGAAAGAGGAAAGAGGAAAGAGGATGTGCGTTGAGTAAGGGCACTAAATTCCTTAGAGTTTTCTTCTAGTACAAATTGCTGCTTTGCTCGAAAAAAAAAAATCTAAATTGAAAAGGAGAAGACGAGAGGAATGATAGGTCACAGTACTCGTAAGTTTCTCTCTCTACACCTCTGTCTCATCATTGGGGTGGAAATCAGAGTTTTAGACCTAAAATACATGGTCTCTATCCATTTTGTTGTCGTGCAGGAAAGTTTTGATCTCCCTACAGACTTCTTTGCTAAGCTGTAGCAAGTTTGTGACTCTTTTTTGCAAATTTAGTTGTGTTTACGTAGTAAACCAATAAGAGCATGTTCGGCGGTGGGCTGAAGACCAATCTCCACCTAGGCTTGCTAAATTGGTGACTGAAATGGCCCAAAAAGTCAGTTCTACTAGTGGTAAAGAGATTGGCATCACACTTACATTTCTTGATCCAGGTCAAGAAAAAAGCCAAACTCCCGACCCAAAACGTGACCCAGGCAAGCTGGTTGCCAGCTCGACCCAACCCATAATGTGGCTGACGTTAGGCGGGTTTCTGGGTTGACAGATGCGAGTAGTGTCATGCGTGGAGGAGGCTTCCTTGTCGCATAAAGCGGAAAAGTGGTCTAGCGAGTGCTGGACGAGAATTTGTTGCATAGCGACATTAAATGGACTGAGATGGGTACACGTGCAAGGTAGCCATTGGTTCTCTTGATTATTTGAAACCAACGGTCATTTAATCTAGACCGTTGGTTTCAATTAATCAAGAGATTTGACGGTGTATAATTAACCTTTGTGTGTGTGAGTGAGTGTATATAACAGTAACCAAACGGTAACAAAAAAAATTGTAAAAAAATTCTAAATACAAAGCTCTTCCATTAGAGAGCTAGCAATCGAAAGAAGAAGAAAACAATCTCTGGTCTATTCAACAATGATGGGGTTTGGTGTACGCAAGATAAGAAGTTGGAAGGGATTGTTCTTACTTATTTCTGGAAGATTTTTTCTTTGTCTCAACCAACATGTTTCCATTATGTTCTAAAAATGATACGTCCATATATCTTTACAACAGATAATGTTGCACTGACCAAAGCATTTGACGCAGATGAGATCTTTCGAGCTATCAAAGCTATGCATCCATCTAAGGTGCCTGGCCTAGATGGATTTCTCCAAGCTTTTATCAAGGTCTTCTGGGATTAGTTGATGGAGATGTGGTGGAGAAAGTCAAGGTATTTGTTGGGTCTGAAGAGAGATTGAAAATTGTGAATGGTACTATTATGGCTTTAATTCTGAGACTCCTCAGTGTATGAGTCAATTGAGGCTGATTTTGTAACGTGATTTAGAAGATTGGATCAAAAGTATTAGCCAACCGTTTGAAGCATTTGTTTAACGATTTAATTTCTCCATTTCAAAGTGCTTTCGTGCCTGGAAGACTAATTTCAGATAATTCCTTAAGGGGGTCACTCATTGTTTAAAAAGCGTAGAACTGGAAAAAGGGGTAACATGGATTATGGGTTGTGTCCATACAGTTTCCTATTCGTTCATTGTTAATGGGGAGCCTAGAGGTCGCATTGTTCCGTCCCGGGGCTTGAGGCTAGGAGATGCCATCTCACCATGTTTTTTTCTCTTATGTGCTGAGGCTCTTTCAAGACTAATTATTCATGCAGAGAAGGTTGGTAGACTTCATGGGGTTGGAGATTTGTTGGGTGCACCAAGTATTAGTTTTTTTTTCTTTGCGGACGACTCATTTATATTATTTCAAGGCTGAAATGTCAGATTGTATACATTGAAGGCTATTCTCCAAAACTATGAACATGCATCCGAACAACAAATTAACCTGCAAAAAAGTAAAATCTCGTTCAGTAAAAACGTAGCATTGGATTACAACATGAATCGGCTGCGATTCTTGGTATTTCAAGGGTTGAGAAACATGACAAGGACCTAGGGTTGCCAACCGAAATTAGTTATTTGAAGGAGGAGGACTTTGTGTTCTTGAATGAAAAAAGCAGTGTCCATACTCAAAGGTGGAGAGAAAAACCTTATCTATTGCTAGTAAGGAATTGATGATCAAGGCTATCGCTCAAGCTATACCCTCCTATGTGCTGAGTTGTTTCGAGTTGTTGAAACATTTATGTAATAGATACACCAATTAATGGTGCAGTTCTAGTGGAGTAGATAAGAAACTAAGAGGTGGATTCATTAAGTTTCTTGGGAGATATTGTGTTGCCCAAAGATGGAGGGCGGAATGGGTTTCTGGAATATGCATTGTTTTAATTTAGCTTTGTTAGCTAAACAAGGATGACGATTGTTAAAAAGGCTTAATTCCCATTAATTGCTCGCATGCTAAAAGCCAAGTATTACCCTAATTGTTCTTTCATGGAGATGGAGTTCAAAAAAGGTGCATTTTATACTTCGTGCAACATTATAGCAGGTAGAGAGGTGTTACAAAAGGGCATTCAGTACCAAATTGGTGATGGGAGAAATGTCTATTTGAGAAAGGTTTGAAAGAGCTAAGATGGGAGAAGTACTCATCCCTAGCTCTTTCAAACCTTTCTCACCCATAATGGAGGGAACAGAAGCTTGGGTAGTGGTAAATGTTATTGATGAAGAGAACTAGGAGTGGGTTATTAAGGTATTGAATGAACTCTTTACGGATGAGGAAGTCATTAAGATAACAGCTATTCCATTGAGTCTCTGATGTGCCGTAGATAGAATGGTGTGACATTATGATACAAAAGGGGTGTTTAATGTAAAGAGTGGATATCATGTTTATTGCAACTCACTGAAGGTGGAGAAAAGGGCTTCGACGTCATCTGTTATTGCTGGAGGTTAGTTGGGGCCATACTAGAGCAAAGTCTGGAAGGCTATTGTGCCTCTAATAGTCAAGGTGTTCATTTATCAGTCTAAGCAGGAGACAATATAATTTGATGTTAAGTCTCTTGCATGGTGCACTACCTGCCAGGTTTGCACTTCTTAAGCATAAAGTCCCTTTGATTGATATTAATTGTGTTTTTTGCTGTAACTTGATGGAGACAGAGAAACATATTTTCAAGGATTGTGTAGCCCTCCAATGTTCTTGGAATTTTAGTCCTCTGAAGCTTAGACCTAATGATTATGGTATGCATGATTTGAAAACATGGCTCCTTGACATGTTCGATATCTGAAGTGTTGATCAGATTGATTATTTTTGCATGACTCTTTTGTTGATATGGTGTGAGACGAAAGGTGGAGATTTCTAGCTTTATCATCGGAAGGAAACCAGAAAAAAGAAGCGTTCTTTGGCTAAATAGAAATACCCACCACGAGGAAGGCTGAAAATTAACATTGATGGGGCTTTTAGGGCAAATTGTGGTATTGGAGGCACATGGGTCATGGTCAGAGATGATTTGGGCACTGGTATTGCAACTATTGCAAGGCTTTTTCTGCATGCACACTCGGCAATCAATATGGAGGTCGAGGAGTGCAAAGCGGGTCTTCTTCTTGGTATAGACCAAGGTTGGTTGGAAATTGACATTGAGAGCGACTCTGCCCTTTTGATTGCAGCACTTAATTGTGAGGAGGAGAACTTTTCAGAGGTAAGTCAAGTTTTAGATGATTGTAAGGCTTATATTTTTGCTTTTCAGTCATGTAGAATTAGACATATTTACGGTGACCTAATGTTTCTTCAGGTGTTCGATGTGGTCTCCCCGATGTTTACTCTTGATCATGATGTCATCGATATACACTTCTATGGTTTTCCGAAGTTGCTTTTTGAACAGTTGGTTGATGAGCCGCTGATAAGTTGCCCCAGCGTTTGTGAGTCTAAATGGCATGACGATATAACAGTAGAGGTCACGCTCGTAAATGAAGATGGTGTTTTTGGTCTTATGCGGCCATGGATATCTGATTCTAGCCAGAATAAGCGTTTACGAAAGGTAGGCATTCATAATGCTTCCTTTGGACATGCTTTATTGAGGTTGGTGTAATCCAAGCACACCCGCCACTCCTTTTTTTTTTTTTTTGTACAGCCACGACATTGGAAATCTAAGAGGGATACCATACTTCACAAATAAAACCCACTTATAGGAGGCGTTTGATTTTGTTGCTGATGATCTTGTTTCTCTCTGGGGCGAATCTGCACTGTTGTTGACGGTGAGGCGTGAAATGTGGATCTATGTTCAGCTTGTGACGTGCAACCATAGGATCAATTCCAGGCATATCCTTATCTGACATGAGAATACATCTTGATTTTCTTTGAGGAACTATATTAATTTGGCACATTTCTCTTTCATTTGGAGGGTACCTACTAGAACTTTTCTTTCCCTCGACAGGTGAAGAGGTTCAGTGGTTGTTGGCTCTGGTTCAGGTTCTAGCTCTTCTTCTTCTTCTAGTAGGTCCTCTGTTGGTTGCTATGCGGACTGCACTCACCCCTCCTTATTCTGTGGGAGAGGGCGCTTGATTTCCATTGCATATAACTTCTTGGAAAGTAGTTGGTGACCTTTAACTGTTACGACACGTTTGACGTCATTAGAAATGAATTTCAATACCTGGCATCTTGTTGAAGCTTAGGCCCATCTTGTGTAACCTATCTTGTTTCAGTATGACATTATATGATGACGACTTCTTAATGATGATGAAGTTGACGATGGTTTTCTTTGCCCCGGTAGTGACCGACAGTGAAATCATTGACCATGTTTCAGAACCTTCCAATGCTGTTAAGGGTGCTGTATTGGGTTGGATTATTTTTTTTATCCAGCTGAAGCTGCTCGAATGTATCCCAAAAATTATGTTGGCACTACTACCTGCGTCAACCATCACTCACCTCACAAGGGCATCAACAAACTAGGTTGATATTAGTAAGGCACCACGATGAGAGAATTGAATGTCGATGACATCGTCTGCAAAAAAGGTGATAATTGGCTTAGAGGATGAGTTGTGCGGTACCGTGGTAGCTCCGGTGATCTTACACACTATGCAGATCTTTTCTACCTGTCCGGTTTCTGGCCTAAGGCGGACTTCTTCCTCCACCGTTGTTTAAGGGGCCTCGTGTATGGCTAATACTTGTTTGATGATCGACCCCTATTATTCATAATTAGCTATTCTTCGACCTTATTTGCCGCCCTTGGGCGGTGCCAGATTGGTATTGTCGCAGCTTTCCTGCTTTCATAAGGTGCAAGATTGTTGATTTTAATGCTTCACACTTGTATAGCTCGTGTCCATCTGCCCGGGTCCATTGCTTTCAACTGATATTTGGTAATGTGTTGCAGTAAAATAGCGGGGATTTACTTTTGATATATCTTTGCATTTTCCAATTTTTTGAGGTTGAGTTCTCCCTTCTTTGGATGTTGACTCTACCTTGGGGCTCTGCATTCTTTGAGCGACTGTGCGGCTAGCCTCATTTCTAATGGGGACATCGTAGTTCATTAATGTGTTCATCAATGTCTATCTTCCTCCTTAATGGAGATATCACAACACATTAATGCGAGATTCCGAATTCGTGGTTATCTTCTGCAATCTTAATACAAATATTATAGTCATGAATGAAAATATTGCCTTCATTAATGTAGTTCCCACATATTGAACCTTCGAATTTGAATTCCATCTTCTTTCATCTAAATTTTTTTATAAATAGCTCTTCATTCACACTTTTGTATCCCACAATCTACCTCACATGTTCTTTCAGAACTGCTTTGCTTCTTTGTACTTTGTATCATGTCTCTTGGGTGTCCCTCCGTAGGTCGTGGCAAACAAATTGTCGCCGTTGATGAGCATACCATTGATCGTCGGTCTCCTACTCCAATTGCAATCCCGTCCTACAGCTCTTCAAACAGTGTTTTTCTTTTCTCTCATTTTACCTTTTATTTTGGCTTTCACTTTGAGGGGTTTGTCTTGACTGATGTTTTTTTTTTCTTTTCATTTTGTCCTATGTTTTCTTTCTCTCAGGTATTGTTCGCGTTTTGGAGAATTTCTTTTTGAAGTAACGACTTAAAAATTAAAAATATCAACGAAATATCGCCGAAAATTTCATTTTTCTCATGCATCGATATTTAATTCACATACCACAGTGATGTCGCCAATATCGCGATAATATCATTTATTCAGAAAAGAAAGTGAGAAACTAACCGATATTACAATACTGGGAATCGAACCTCTACCAACATCACATGCACAAAAAGCCCTGTGCCAATCCAACCAAACTAGCTCTTGTTACTTTAATAGCTTGGATTATATTTATATCTTAAACTAGTTAACAGAATTTGGGTTTCTTCACCAAATTTTGTCCAAAAGAAAAATAAAACCATATTAAGTAAACAATGATTTATCTCTATAAAAATAAATCAAAATGTCTGACTAAACAAGCCTTCCATTTCATTAAGGGAAAACAAAAAACTGTCTTCCATTTCAATTGAAAATCAATCAAGATGTTTTGGTAAATAGCGTAATAACGATAAATTATTTCAACTATGGTTAACATTTACACAAATTATTTGTGTTGAAGATTATAGGTGTAATTTCATGCTTTCAAATTGTGTTCCAAACTTTCAATCCATATAATTGAAAAAATGAGATGTATAAAATTAAATGTTTATAATTGTTATTTTGTCAGAATATATCAACTTTATCTTATTTTACAACAAGTTCATATGCAATGAAGTTTGTTTAACATTCTTTTCATTAGAATAAAAAATATTATTGATCAAATAAGCATCTCTCATAGCTTCATTCAAAATTTCCATACTTTTATCAAGATTTCCGTTGTTTTTTTTTTCCAAATATTTACTGATATCGAAATTTTCTCGACTCCATCGAAATTTCCCTTTTTTGAACCATCGATATATCCTCGATACCTGATATTTTGGACCTTGTTTTGAAGATGATGCTCACATATGTATTAAGGATGTATTGGATCATTTTGATGATGCTGAGACTAATGCTTCTCTTATCTCGAAGGCCTCCATAGGTCCCAGTAGCCACTGTCATTGTGGTCTGAGTATTGATAATGGAAGACTTCGAATCTGAACCAGTAAGGATAGTTATTTACAGGAAATCACTAAAACTAAGAATCTCATCACATTCATTCACAAATTTCTCTAAAATAAATACTCCAACCCTATCTTATCATCACTGTAACACAATCCAATTAAGATCAATACATAATCAACATATCAAACAAAATATATAAACAAAAAAAAAAACAATTGTGTAACCTTTCCTTGTACTTGGCAACCTCTTCTTTAACTTCCTTCGAATCACCTAACTGAAATTTTTCTTAGAACCTTTTTTGCCACAATCTCACAACCCAGAATATGCCTCACATCTAATTACAAGTTGAACCCTTGTTACAAGTCGCTGCTTCCTCCGCAGAGTCAAATAAGATCGAAAGTGTTTTCAGCTCGATTTTTTTTTTGAGTGCTCCTATTCATACCTCCTCATTTAGACTTTGGACCTCCTTTAATTTTTGTAAAAATTGAATCGCCATTTTACCCTTATAATTAACAAAATTAAAAATGAAATAAAATCATATTGCAGCAGTCTTCTCCACTCTCTTCCCTCAAATAGATCATGAAGAAAAAAAATATCAGATTGCAACAGATCATGAATAAAAAATTATCAGATTGTAGAAGACTTCGTCTCTCTCTACCTTGTCTTGAATTCTCTTTCCTTTTCTTCCTAATTCTCCTTCTCCATGACAAACCCTACAATATCTCCCTTTTCTCAATTTTTCTCAAGAATGAATAATCTATGTCCAATGCAAATTCTCACATGTGACCACCAAATGTTAGTCAAATGAATCAAATAAAAAATGTAAACATCTTACATTCCCAAGATTACACTAGTGATAGTATTATTCATCATTTCACAAAACGCCCAGAAGCAAAGAAACCCATACTCATAGTTTTTCCCAATCTCCACCATATCAGATCCAATATAAAACAATCAACGCGCATAGATTTATATATCTTCCTTTGCTATATGCAGTTCCTATGGTGCCACCCATTTGAGCTTTCTTCATATGATTAAAAGTCAACTACAAAGGGTAGAGACAACTATGCTGGAATAATTTTTTTTTTTCCTTTTTCCTACAGGGGTAAAATTGAGTTTAGAATTTTACAAAAATCAGAGGAGGTCTAAAGATTAAAATGAGGAGGTATGAATAGAAGCACTCTTAATTTTTTCCTATTAAAAGTAAAAAATGGAAATAGAGTGAATGTAACATCTTCTTTCTTGTGGTGGGTTTTAATTGAAGTAGGAAATTGAAAATTGGGGGAGGAGGGAAGTGAAATTTGGAAAGGGAAAACGTAAAGTGAAGCTCCTACTATTTACGTATAAAAGAAAAAAGAATAATGATGGTTTTGGTGAAAAATAGTTGTCAATTATTCCTTGCTAGTGTGGAATCATTCAACTCTCAATTATAGAATCTCCTCGGCTGTCTTCAATCAAAAGTATGGCATGCCATCCTGCCAGGAAAGACAATCAATTGAGAGTTGTAGTTTAACTCAAAGAGAAATGGTTCATGTACTACTAGAACAAGAAAGATGGTTGACATACTTAAGTCCTCATTTTTAATGGTTTGAGTATAAGTTTGGGAAATTAGATCAATAATACCAGAGAAAGGTAAGTGCTTTAGTGTGAGACAAGCATATCCATTTACATTTTGGCAAGCCACACAAAGCATCTTAAAGTGCCTTACCTGGTTGAAACACAGTTCGAAGTCCCCGCTGTAATAGTCAGCATACTTAATCATAAACAAGCCACAATCAAACCTGTTAAAATCTCCTTATTGAATAGGAAGAAAAACCTTTCTACCAGTGACTTTCAAAAGGATATAACGCTCAAGAGATAGGTGCCTACAAATTCTTCTGCTTGGGAAGGTCTTTAACAAATTCACGTTTCCAAAAACTCACAACAATTACTTTTGCACTCTTGTGTTTCAGCTCATCAACATAGTATTTGGCCTGCCAAACATTACAAAATGAGATTTTTTTTTTAAAAAAAAAAAAAAACATGTCTTTGACATATTGGCCTCATTTTAGTAAGAAATGAAGCTTACTGTGTCTTTGGCAATTATTTCACTTATAAAGTATCATAAAAATTACTTTTTCTAGAAACCATAAAAACTATGAAGCTACAAACATACTGTATATGTAAGGAGGGCATTCTTCCCAAGTTCTATATATAAAGACCGACATAAAGGTTTCTATATCGATGTTCATGCGCTCGCACATCACACAAAAAAAAAACAAGGTTGTTAAGGACCAACATGTGGTGTTACATGGTTTCTCATCAAAAGCTGAATAAAAGATGACTACAAATCATACCAATACTTCCATCACTTTGTTATCCTCTCGTTTGAGTGAATCAAGATACTGGAACTTCTGATCTACCTTATTTATGACCGCCAAGCACCAATGATCTTCTTTGTGGATACACATGAATATCTAAGAAAAACCAATTTAGGCATAAACGTAACTTCAACTAAACTATATATATATATATATATATATACGCGCAAGGAAGAGACTCCAAAATGAATTACTTTGTCACAATCGATGAGGCTGTATCCTAAATTACGTTTACACCATGTTTGAACTGTGAAGACCCGAATTTTCATATAATTAAATTATGTAATTCAATAATTGTTCTATTATTTGAATTATGATATTAGGGATAAATTCGTATATCGTGGTTTGAGAAATTTGGTTTCGAATGAATTTATTTTCCAAACGAAAGTTATTTAGGGGGTCATGAAAATTGACTTTTTGTACATATGGAATTTGGGAAAACTTCCTTTATAAAAGTTGTAGAACTCGTCGATACGAGTTCGTATATATATTGAACGCAAAAATCAGAGTTCGTATGAGAAAATTAGTAACGATTGAAAGTTGGGATTTTTTCTATAAATATAAGAAAATCCGGGATTTTTCATAAAATCCCAAAATTTTCCTTTTTTTATATTTTCCTCCCCTATTCTCTCCTTTCTCTCTCCTCCCCTCAGGTCCCGACCGACCCGACCCGACGATTTCTCTCTCTTCAGGCCACGACTCGGCCCTCGCCGTGCTCTTCGCTCCACACCTAGCCACCCCCTACCGTCGCCTTGCCGAGCCGCTGCCCCAGGTCTGGATCGAAGCAACTAGAGCCTTTTATATGCTGTGTGGCTGTCATTCTCTTAATTTAGTGTTGTGTGACATGGCAAACTCTTCTCATAAAGCAAAATCTTTTTTTGGAACATGTCAAACAATTTATATGGTGTTCTCTTTGTAGTGTTTTACTTGAACATATAGATGACTTGACTTTGAAATCTTTGTCAACTACACGCTGGGAAGGTCATATTGAAAGTGTCAAAGCTATAAAAACTCAAGCTACGTAGATAAAAGAATCCTTAAAAAAGAATGGCATAAATTAGTGAAGATGGAAAAGTGCGTAGCGATGCTGAATCTTTGATATCTGGTGAACTTTCAAGCTTTGATTTGATTTTAAGTTTGGTTATTTGGCATGACATTCTGTATAAAATTAACTTGGTTAGTAAAAAGTTACAATTCAAAGATATGCTTCTTGACAGAACTCGGCCCAAGTTTCACCCTGAAACCAGAACACGAGCCTGTTGGGTCCACTTTAAGTGAAATCCTATCAAAAATTCGGCAGAACCTTCCCTAAAATGGACTACCCAAAAAAATTATTCAAAACCTGGACATGATTATAACTAATTCATACTTATAGATACATTCCAAGATTTAAATTCCAAGTATAACTATTACATTCTGAAAGTACGAATGCCACCTTAACTTCAAAATGATAATAGATTTCAAGCATTAACATTCTCCAAATTCAAATGGTTATCAGGGAAGTTCTATGTAATTAAGCTGATATCATACAGGGTAGGTTAAGCAATAACCTACAGTCAAAACGAAAGAGCTGATTCCTACACCTCGAGTTCCCGGACGCGATCTCGACAAATCTGAAATTTGGGCATTTGAAACTGAAGGGTCCAGGAGAAAACATTTAAAAACTGTTAGAGTGAGTGGACGAAACTGAAGTATGTTATGAAAACAACTAATTGAATGCTTTCCCATTTTCTTTTTAATAAAATCCGGCATGCAGCAAGATTTACCAAACGTTTCCAACTCAAACCCCTTTTTGATCCAGGAGGATCAACATAATAATATATTGAAATTATTCAATATATTATACTATATTCTATTATTAAAATATTATAAACCATTAGAACTTTGCGGTTTACAATTAACAGTTTGAAACCATTTAAAGTTAAAGGTTTATATTGATTAAGACATTTAAACCATTTATCATTTACGGTTTAAATTCAATTAGTATATTTAGTTTTCTATTTTAGGAAACCATTTATTGTATATAAACAGTAATGATTGTATGAATTAATCAGGCACTTTTCATACGATTCCAATTCTTTTCTCTATAACTCATTGTGTTCTTTCATATTCATGATTAAGAGTTCCAGAAGAAACCTTTTGATCAAGTGGTATCAGAGCATTAGATTCTTCTAAAGCCTGTGGTTTATGGTCTCAACTAGCAAACAGATCGAGGTTTCAAGTGAAGAACTTGTTGGACCATTAATTTCAGAAAAAGCTCTTCGACAAAAGAAGAAGAAAGCAATGGCAGAAGAAGAAGGAACCGATGCTAAGATTGCATTATTGGCACAACAAATGGAGAAGATGACGCTGATGATGGCAAAGTTGGTAGAGGATTATGCACGTAAACCGTTAGATGGGATTCTAGAAGGTTCTAGAAAGAAGGCCTTGAGATTTACTAAAAAAGCCAAGAAAAAGGTGATTTTGGTGAAGATGATGATTATGATAAGGAACAGAAGTTTGTAGAGGAGTCTGGTACAGATCAAAGCCAAGAGGAGGAATCGGGTGTCGATAAAGCTGGTAAGTCCAATTTCTATGAATGGTCTTAAAATTGATGTTAAGATCGATATTATGGCGTATGACGGTGCTATCAATGCCGAGAAGTTGGATAATTGGATTGACCAATTAGAAACTTATTATACTATTTATGAGTATAATAACTGTCAGAGGATCAACTTTGCAACAATAAAGTAGACCAAGCATGCTTTGACATGATGGAAGGCTTATAACAAACGTTATAGTATAACGACTATGACGTGGAAAAAGTTTAAGCAAGCCATAAGAAAGCAGTTTTACCCTGTTGGCTTCGAAGAGGATAGATGGTTCAAGTGGCAGCATTTGAGGCAGCGTTTTGGACAGTCGGCTTCAGAAAAAGCTCTTCGACAAAAGAAGAAGAAAGCAGTGGCAGAAGAAGAAGGAACTGATGCTAAGATTGTGTTATTGGCACAACAAATGGAGAAGATGACGCTGATGATGGTAAAGTTGGTAGAGGATTCTGCACATAAACCGTTAGATGGGATTCCAGAAGCTTCTAGAAGGAAGGCCTTGAGATTTACTAAAAAAGCCAAGAAAAAGGTGAATTTTGGTGAAGAGGATGATTCTGATAAGGATAAGGAGTTTGTAGAGGAGTCTGGTGCAGATCAAAGCTATAAGGAGGAATCGAGTGCCGATAAAACTGGTAAGCCCAAAACTTCTATGAATGGTCTTAAAATTGATGTTAAGATCGATATCCTGGAGTATGACGGTGCTATCAATGCCGAGAAGTTGGATAATTGGATTGACCAATTAGAAACTTATTATACTATTTATAAGTATAATAACTGTCAGAGAATCAACTTTGCAACATTAAAGTAGACCAAGCATGCTTTGACATGATGGACGGCTTATAACAAACGTTATAGTATAACGACTATGACGTGGGAAAAGTTTAAGCGAGCCATAAAAAAGCAGTTTTACCCTGTTGGCTTCGAAGAGGATAGACGGTTCAAGTGGCAGCATTTGAGGCAGAGTTTTGGACAATCGGTACAAGATTATGGATCCGATTTTCAAAATTAGGCTATGGTGCTGGATCTAGACTTGGATGACCATGAACTCCTCATGAAGTTTATCGGGGGCTTGCAAAAATATATTCGCAAAGAGTTGCGATTGTTCAAAGTTGAAGACTTTGAAGAGGCATTAGTAATGGCAACCGCCATTGAATCAAAGCACAAGAAAGTCAACAAAAAGGAGGACAAGGGGAATTCAAGGAAGTTTGAAGTTGGGAGTAACATTAGTAAAAATAAGGAGCAAAGTTTTGGAAAGAAGCAGACAAAGTGTGAGCATTGCAACAAGCCAGGTCATACCAAAGAAACATGTTACATTCTTCATCCCAAGCTTAGGGAGAAAGAAAAAGAGAAAAGAAGTAATTGAAAAGATCTTAAAAAGGCATTGAATGCTAACAAAACTATGGAGATTCCAGAATTGGTGCAACCAGACACGAAGTTGACTCCCATGACCCAGAAGCTTGTTCATCCAGAAGGTCGCGAAGACTTGTTTAATGTTCGTATACAGGTGAAGCACGATTTGATAGACACTATAATCGATCCAGGAAGCCAAAAGAATCTCATTTCGGAGGCATTAGTCTGAAAGTTGCAGTTAACACCCACTCCTCATCCTAAGCCATACCCGTTGGGGTGGATACAGGTCACAAATTACTCGACAATGTACTTTCAAGTTTGCAATTACTAGAAATACATTGACGAAGTGACTTGTGAGGTGGTGTCATTGGATGTATGCCAAGTAATTTTTGGTAGTCCATTCCTATTGGATGATGCAGTGTTCTATCGACGACTTCAAAAGTATCGATTTTTGAAGAATGGAGTAGAGTACTTCATTCACGCTAGCAAAGTTTCATTTAATAATAGTTTGATCAGTGTTAATCAAGCTAAAAGGATGGTGAATGCTTGTGGCAAGTTCGTCTCATTGGTGGTTCGACCAAAAGAAAACCCTCCATTGCCTAACTTGGGTATGTATCGTCATTCGGTGGAAGAAAGCGAAGAAATCAAGAGACAAGTCAATAAGCTACTAGAGCAAGGAGTATTGAAGCCAAGTTGCTCACCTTGTGGATCCCCAGTATTATTGGTCCCAAAGAAAGATGGCAGCTGGCGTACGTATATTGATTTCTGAGCTCTCAACAAAATCACTATTAAATATCGATATCCACTACCGAGGATAGATGATTTAATGGATCAATTACAGTCAGCTTGATGGATCACTAAACTTGATTTGAAATCTGGTTATCATCAAGTCAGAATCAAAGAAGAAGATACATGGAAAACCGCATTCAAAACCAAACATTTGTCCAGTTATCTTTGAGTGGCTCGTAATGCCGTTTGGTTTATGCAATGCTTTAGCAACATCTGTGCATCTTATGAATGAGGTACTTCATCCATACATTGATGATTTTGTCATTGTTTACTTGGACGATATCTTGGTGTTCAGTCCTACTTGGGAAGAACATATGATTCATGTTGAGAAAGTGTTGGAGACATTGAGGCAATCTCAGTTGTAATTGAATTTGAAGAAATGCGAGTTTGGGAAGAGTTCTCTAGTGTATCTTGGTTTTATAATTGGTGACGGAGAGTTGAAAGTTGATCCGTCCAAGGTGCAGGCTAGCACAAATTGGCTTAGGCCTCGTACAGTAACTGAGGTGTGAGCTTTATGGGAGCTTGCCAGTATCTACGTATGTTTATCTGCCACTTTTCTCAAATTTCTGGGCCATTATGTGAATTGACTAAGGTAGGAAGAAAATTTGAATGGTTAGAAAAACATGAAGATACCTTCAGATTGCTTAAAAAGAAGATCTCATAAGCTGCAATTTTAGCTTTGCCAAATTTACAAAGACCATTTGAGGTAGAAACAGATGCGAGTAATTACGCCTTAGGTGGAATTTTGAAGCAAGATGGGAAGCCAATTGAGTATTATCCTGAGATGTTCAATGTTGTAGTGCCGAATTACCCTACCTACGATAAGGACGTGTTTAGCTTACATCAGTGTGTGAAACATTGGAGATGCTACTTATTAGGTAAAGAAGTTATAGTGCACTCATACCACAAGCCTTTGCAGTACTTATAGACACAATCCAAGTTGCAGCAAGCTCAACATCATTATCAAGTACAAGAAAGGTGTTACAAACAAGTTGGCAGATATGTTCTCTAGACCTCCAGGACATTCCACTTTATTGGTGGCTATGCAACTCCAACATGTGGTACTCTCTGAGTACTTAGAAAGTTATGACAATGATACAGATTTCAAAGTATTCTTTGATAAGCTACAACATGGGAAGCCAAGCCACTTTGAGATGAAGGATGGCTTAATGTTCAAGGGAAAACAACTATGCATCCCTAACAATGGAGACCGATTGCAGTGGATTACGGAGGCTCATACTTCTAGATGTGCAGGACACTTTGGAGTTGATAAAAGCCTACTCAATCTATAATGTTATGTTTATTGGCCTTGGATGCATGTGGATGTTTCTCGCTTTATACGAGGTTGTGTGTTGTGCAACACATCAAAACATTTGAGGAAGTTGGGGTTGTATACACCACTTCCTGTACCAAATAAAAGTATCTCAATGGACTTCTTGGGTGGTTTGCATACGACCACCACTAGGTTTGATTACTTGTTTGTTGTGGTGGACAGATTTAGTAAAATGGCGATCTTAATTCCTTGTAAGAAGACAATCTCAGGAGAAGGTGCAGCGAAGTTGTTTTTCCACCAAGTTTGGAAACATTTTGGATCGAGATAGCAGATTTCTTGGTCACTTTTGGAAGCTTTTATGGGGATTGATGGACACAAAGCTAAAACATAGTACTGCATTTCATCCTCAAATGGATGGACAAACAGAAGTGGTAAATCGGACCACGGTACAGCTGTTGAGAGGATATAACTCTAAACATTCTCATACTTGGGATGCAAGCTTACCATATTTACAATTTGCCTTTAATAGGGTAATCTATAGTTCTACTTTGAAGTCACCTTTTGAAGTTTTTTTGGGCCACCTACCTTCAAGTTCATTTGATATGGACTTCTCATTTGGCGACAAGCAAAATGGAGGAGAAGAGGAAGATAGGTTAAAGGCACAGCGACTCTTAGAGCGCATTACGAAGATTCATAAAGAAGTTGAGGAGCAATTATAGAAATCACAACAGCGATACAAAGCGCGACATAACAAACATAGGCTCCAACATGACTTTAAGGCAGGTGATATGGTTTGGTTAAAGCTCAGTAAGGAAAAATTACATGGTGTAGGAAAGAAATTAAAACTGATTCCATATGGGCCATTTAAGATCTTGGAAAAGATCGGAGAGAATGCATTTTGACTTGAGCTGCCACCTTACATGCAGATGTATTCAGTAATAAATGCTGAGTATTTGAAACCCTTCGAACCATCATTATTGGATGATGACGAAGATGTTAAGGATTCTCAACTTCCTCCGCTAGACGATTTGTGGTTTGAGAGGGAAGACCCATTGACTTTAGACTGCATTCTTGAGAAGAAAATCACTATGACTCAACGTGGTCAAATAGAATCCTACTGCATTGGAAGGAAAGGTCAATTGCCAAGCAAGTCAAAGTGGTTTTGCAAGGAAAAAGGAATTCAAGAATTCCCTCATCTGCAGTTTTAGCTTTCGCAGGAGCTTCACTTTCTTCAAAATGGGAAGCCATGATCCAGGAGGATCAACATAATAATATATTGAAATTATTCAATATATTATACTATATTCTATTATTAAAATATTATAAACCATTAGAACTTTGCAATTAACAGTTTGAAACCGTTTAAAGTTAAAGGTTTATATTGATTAAGACATTTAAACCATTTATCATTTAATGTTTAAATTCAATTAGTATATTTAGTTTTCTATTTTACAAAACCATTAATTGTATATAAACAGTAATAATTGTATGAATTAATTAGGCACTTTTCATACGATTCCAATTCTTTTCTCCATAACTCATTTTGTTCTTTTATGTTCTTGATTAAGAGTTCCACAAGAAACCTTTTGATCATTTTTAAAATATCATTTTCATGAAAAATTATTCGATGACTAGAGAGGACTACTGTCTAGTCATCTCATGCCATCTGGAGCGGACTGCCGCGTAGATGACGCATCGGAGGGGACTGCCGACCGAAATTTAGGAGGTGGTGGTTAAAGGGGACTGCTGACTAACCACAGGTAGTTAGAGGGGACTGCAGACCAGATGACGCACTGGAGGGGACTGGCCGACCAGAATATAGTCTAGAGGAGACTGCCGACCAGACTATTACTTAGAGGGGATTGCCGACTAGGTAATATACGCATGCACGAAAAATAGCCTCCTGCCAACTCATTCCTTAAAATGCATTTCTTTCCACGAAAACCACATTTACACAAACAATATTCAAGTTATAAATTTAATGCCATGCTTCATGCATTATTTAAATAAAATAAAAGTCCACTTACAGGTGAGCCTCACCGCTAATCCTACTGGCTGCCCGTGTCCTCCTCGCTCGAGGGCTCAATACGTCCTGTAATAATTGGCAGGATATAATTAACCGTAATAAGGAGATAATCTAAGAATCAAAAATCATTCCCTCGGAAAACTAATGCCCGTTATTCGTAAATTCCTCTAAAAACCTTACTCTTCAATTTAGGATTACAATTCTCGAATTCGGAATTTGCTTAACGATATCCACGTCCTCACTTAATCCTTAACCTTCACAAAGATCGTTCAATAACATAGCCAATTTAAATCCAAATCCTTAACCATAATTAACCACCACTTATAAAATAAATTCCTTTCTAACAATTTCAAATTCTCTCTAAATTTACTTTTTAATTCACAATCACTTCTCCAATTTCCCAACAAAATAATTCAAAACCAAAATATAACCCATTTAACCAAGAGATTTAAACTATAGAAATTATAAATCATGTCCAACATCAAATTTTCCAAGAAATCTCAACACCCAAACAACATCAAGCCTAAAACAAAGCTAATCAAGGGTTCCCAAAACCAAGTATAATACAAAAACTAACATAAAACATTTCTAAAGGATTTACAGATCCTCCACGTGCCACCACTCAAAAACTCATAACTGGTCACAAAATTACACCTACACAATCTCCACAACAAGCCCAACAATTTCTATATCTGCAACAACAACCAATTCCAAGCAAAAATAGCCAGAAATTCAATCCCAAAATCAAGAACTCGTCCGTTACTGTTCACGCAACTGCTCACCGTCAATCTCACTTCCTCCAGCCAAATCAAGCTGCAGCAAGGTTGGAAACACGTTTAGCACTTCACCAGCAACCAAAACCACAAGGATTTCCGGCAGTTTCAGGCCAAAGATCGAAAACTCAGTCAAAAAAAATCCTAAATCCCGATCTGCCTATCTCCAAAAATTAGCTCAATCCAAGGCTACCCAACTTAAATCACTTACTTGCGATGAAAGAGGAGGAAGAGAAGAAGCTTTCTGACGTGAGACGACCTACGGTGGCTTGACGGTTGAGAATTGGCCTGATTGTCTTCTCCGGTCACTGTGTGCGAAAAAGAGGAAAGGGAGAAAGAATCGGGTTTTCCCGATTTCTTGATCTGTCACTTTCTCTATCATCCCAAAATGGAAACCCTCCTTTTAAAATATCAACCATGAATAGTAAATTTCCATTTTGGTCATAACTTTTCCTTAGAAACTCTGATTTAACCCAACTACGTATGTGTCCTTGAACTCCATTTTTCATGTACTATGATACTCACAAGGAAATTTCCTAATTTACCTGACTAAAGAAAGAAAAAAAAAGTCACTCCTCGATCAATAACAGTAAAACGTAACTAATAAACTAAAAACACCCTTAGTAACGGTAACTAAAAACTAAGCTGAAATTTTACGATACGGGGCATTACACTTCTTGATCTTGCCGTGAAGAATTTAGAGGGAGTATGTAATACCCGCAAATTCCATTTTTATTTCGAATTATTGTATCGAATGATTATTATACGATTTCACGATTTATGTTCGATAATCATTCATTTTTACAATTATCGAAGTTTCGAAAAGTTATTTTAACGAAAAGCTCGAAATACTCGGTTTGAGAAATCGACTTTTTCTACGTACGAAATTTGGAGAAACTTCCTTCATGAAAGTTGTAGAGCTCGTCGATACGAGTCCGTGCACATGCGGAACACGAAGATCGGATTTTTTCTGAATTAGTTATCGAATTTCGAAGTTTTTCGAAACTTGTATATATAGAAAAATTTTTGCAAACCCTAATTTTTTTCCCTACCGGTTCCTCTTTCTTCTTTTTTTTCTTTCTTCTTCTTCCTCGTCCGTTTCTGGAGAAAAACAGTTTCTCTCTCTCTCTCTTACAGACGGAAATCGGCCGAAGGGGAGGAAAACTTCTCCTTAATTGTTCTCCCTCCACAGACCACCTTTCGACCTCAAACCAAGTCCCAGGTGTTCATCTCGAGCTGCTCTAGCTCCCGGAGGCAGTCTCACACGGCGGCGCAGCCTGTGGCGGCGGCGGCGAAGCCCGAACCGAAAACGTCCATTTTCGGTTCGATCTCAATATCTCGAGCTACACTCCATCATTTCACTTGATTCTTGCTTCATTGAGCTCGCCTCAACTTCCTCTACAAGCACCAAGAAGGACCGGAACTGGGTCGAACGTTTTCACGTTCGTCGGAGCTCGACCCGAACGGATCGAAATACCGAAACTTTCGATCAAGATATCTCGAGCTATACACGATCGTTTCTTGTGATTCCAAGCTTGTTGAGTTCGCAAGGAAGTTCTGAACAAGTTTCCTGAAGGGATCGGGGCCTGAGGTTGCAGTTTTCACGTCGGTTTTCAAGCTCACCGGTTTCTGCATTTTTTCCGGCCACCGACTGTAAATCGGTAATTTCGATGCTTTCCGTTCATTTTTAGGTCTTGTGCTAGTTATGAAAGTTGCTCAGAATGATGAAACGAAGGGGACAAGATCGGCCCCGACACCATTGGTGGTGGTCGGTGGCGGCTCTGTCCCTAACTCCGGCGGCCTTTTCCGGCCACCTCCGGAGGTCTAAAATTTGGTTTCTGTTCATTTTATGATTCTATGTTTCGATACGATCATTTCGGCGTATTATACGCATTTTTTGGATATCGTATGAATTAGTTATGAATTTTGTGATTTCGATCGATTTCGGTCGTTAGATTTTTGATCTGTGAAATTATGACCGTTGGATGAACTTGTAAATTTGTTATGATGATCATATGACTGTCCCAGAGGCTTTGTGTGGTCATGGGCGAAGATCCGACCGTTGGATCTTCGTATATGTGAAAAACGGTAATTAGGGGAGCGATTCGTGAGAAACCGCTCGTCGGATTTTAATGTAAATTAGAATCTGACCGTTAATTAGTGGTTAATTTATGAGTTGAAATTGTTGGCTAAATTCGAATCACATTTGATTAGGTGATTGACGGATTTTAATTTCGTGGGCTAGCGGCGTTAATTATAAATTATAATTTATAATTATATTGAAGACGCAGCGGGAGTTTCGAGGTGAGTAAAACTCACGTGGTTCATATTACGAACCGAACATGTTAATTTATTTATTTTGGTAATTGTGTGAAAAATATTTGCGGATTAAATATTTGTTTTAAAATTTCATGGACTTGAATCACCACGGTCCATAGGTAAGTAAAATGAATTTTAACTATACAAATGAATTTCATAATTTTCTTGTGTGAACTATAGATGGTATTAGTGGTCATTCCTGAGTGGATGATTACGTATATGTATATTTACGTGGAAAATATATATTGATGAGTGGAATTGATGAGTTGATTTTATTTCGATGGTGTAATTCCATAATAATATGATGTATCTTGGTTGGGTTGATTTCAGTATGTGAAATTATATGTTGTGTTCATTTATGGGTTTAGGGTCGATGTAATGACTGGTGTGGGTAATCGGACGCTCTAATCCTAGTGTGGATGATGGGATACGATTGGTTGAGTATGTGGAATTATTGGACGTTCTAAATATGTATATAGGTATACATATTGATGAAATACAATAATTGATAAATATGTCGGATGCCATAACCTAGGCCAGGTGACGGGCTACGATTCAGTTAGAGCTCTAGTCTGTCAAATACCGTATTTTTATAAATACGATGATGAGAGTTGTGGGGAAAGTGTGAGTTGGGTTGTCTTGATATATTGAATTGGTGTTGGATTGAGATTGTTATTATTTGCATATGTGGAAATATTTGAGTGTTGCTGTGTGTGGAAATAAATGAGATTAAATTAAGCAACAGTTCATTCTTTTACTCATACAAGCTTTCATAAGCTTACCGGGTTTTGTGTTGTTGCAATCCCGGTACACTATTCAATGGTGTAGCGGATATTCCTGCAGGTCAGGATAATCAGGGAGGTGACCGGGCTGCTTAGGTGTTACAGCAGTCATGTTATTTATTTAGTCGTGATGTGTGTGTATGCTCATTTAGAGCTTACATTACTTTTGGATTTGAGTTGTAATAATTAACCGAGACTAAATTCGGTTTGATTTTATTCTGTGTGGTGAGTATGTTAAGAAAAGAAAAATTTTCAGGATGATTATTTTGTGTTGTAGTATATTCATGTTTCGGATTTTGGAATTGTTATTCTAAAATTCGGGGCGTGACAGTTTGGTATCAGAGCGTAAGGTACATATTTGGTGATATGTCAATACTTACCGAGTGATGGCCCGTCTGCAGCGGATCCCCATCGTGTGCTCTTCGGTATTGACAATGTCATTGGGTATGTGAGTGCGTTAGGTTGGCTAGGAACGTTAGTACTTTTAGGAAACTTAAGCATCGTTATGTATGATCAGTACTTGGTTAATATGGACTTGCGTTTGACTTATGTTTTGTTTAAGTGTTATGCGTGTATTAACCAAGTATATCATGCTTATTAGGTAATGGAGATTGAGGGAAACGAGGCCAGAGGTCGGGGTAGAGGTAGACCTCGTGGCAGGGGTAGAGGCCGAGGGAGGGGTAGGGCCCCTCCAGTCGAAGAAGTATTCGAGTCGGAGGAAGATGCACCATATGAGGATCAGCCTATTCCTCCTGTAGCTGTGGTTGATAATCCTGCTCGCTTGCTGATGCTAGCAAGGGAAATTACTCGCTTGGGAGCAACCAAGTTTGGAGGAGGCACAGATTATATGGTGGCGGATCGTTGGATAGAAGATTTGCAGACTTATTTCGATCTGCTTGATTGCACTGAGACCGATAAGAGGAAGCTAGCCGCTTTCATGCTGAAGGATGAGGCTAGGGTGTGGTGGAACGTCACTCAGAGGAGCATTGAGGTGTCTACCTTGACATGGGACGGCTTTGAGAGGCTGTTCAGGGAGAAGTACTTTCCACCAGCAGTGAAGGAGAGGTTGGAGCGAGAATTCCTTGCACTTGTACAGGGGAAGATGACCGTAATTGAGTATGATGCGGAGTTCTCCAGATTGTACAAGTATGTGAGGCAGATGGAGGATGAGGACTTGGCCAAGAAGTTTCAGAGAGGGTTGAGTCCTTCGATTGAGCGTGATGTAGCTATCTTGGAGCTGAAAACCAAGAGAGAGATCTTGGCTAAGGCACAGATCATTGAGCAGCAGAACCTGATTCGTAGAGAGAAGGAGTCTGCTGAGAGAGACTTCCAGGGCAAGGGGAAGGCCATAGCAGGGAGCAGTAGAGCTAGAGACTTCAGGGGTGGGTTCTGGAAGAGACAGAGGACTCAGTTTCAGCATCAGGCTCCAGCTAGGGCAGCAGTAGCTCCTCCTGTTCAGGCTATGCCTATCAGGCAGATAGCACCAGCAGCTCCAGTGAAGTGCTTTAACTGTGGCGAGCCAGGCCACATCTCTCGTGCGTGCACGAAGCCACGGGGTAGGTTATGCTACAGTTGTGGACAGGCAGGGCATCAGGCTAGGGAGTGTCCTCGGATTCAGGGTAGAGTGCAGGGTAACCAGCAGAGGCAGTTACCACCTGCTCATGCTAGGGTCTTTGCCATCGGTCAGGCAGGCACGGGAGTGGAAGGTACCTTATCTGTTTATCACTTTCTTGCTAGAGTACTGTTTGATACGGGAGCCTCACACTCTTTCATATCTAGTTCGGTTGTGGATGTTTTGGGTTTGATTGCTATGCCTCTGACTAGATCATTGTGTGTTACATCACCTCTCGGTGTGTCTCTTGAGCTTAGCATGCTGTGTGATGATTGCCCTATTGGGATTGGTGGCAGAGAGTTCTCTGCATCTTTGATTGTGATTCCGGATCACACGTATGATGTGATTTTGGGTATGGATTGGTTGAGCCCGAACCATGCTGTTATTGATTGCTTTAGGATGATTGTGTCCTTCCATGTTCCGGGACAACTGGTGTTTCATTACCGTTGTCTGAAGTCTGACATCACCATGAGGATAGGGATTTTGGCCCATATTGAATCAGGGAGTAGTACTTCAAAGATTACAGGGATTCCTGTAGTTTCAGAGTATGAAGATGTGTTTCAGGAGATCCCTGGGTTACCTCCGAAAAGGGTAATGGACTTCTCCATTGATGTGATACCAGGAACTTCACCTGTGTCGAAAGCACCTTATCGAATGGCTCCAGCTGAACTTCAGGAGTTGAAGGTTCAGATTGAGGGCTTACTTGCACAAGGGTTCATTCAGGCAAGTGTGTCTCCTTGGGGTGCACCAGTGTTGTTTGTGAAGAAGAAGGATAGTTCACTTCGTCTATGTGTGGATTATCGACAGTTGAACAAGGTGACCATCAAGAATAGGTACCCTTTACCTAGGATTGATGACTTGTTCGATCAGCTCAGAGAAGCTACTGTATTCTCGAAGATTGACTTGAGGTCTGGATATCACCAGTTGAGGGTGAAGGAGGAAGATATTCCAAAGACGGCGTTCAGGACCAGGTATGGACATTTTGAGTTTCTTGTCATGCCTTTTGGTCTCACGAATGCCCCCGCAGCATTTATGGACTTGATGAACCGTACGTTCAGTCCTTACTTGGATCAGTTTGTGGTAGTGTTTGTTGACGACATCTTGATTTATTCAAGGTCGTCAGCTGAGCATGAGAGGCATCTGCGAATAGTGCTGCAGACATTGAGAGAGCAGAAACTATTTGCCAAGTTCGAGAAGTGCGACTTCTGGCAGAGTGAAGTCAAGTTCCTTGGTCATGTGGTCTCGAAGGATGGAGTTTCTGTGGATCCTTCGAAGGTTGAAGCAGTGATGAGTTGGAGTCGCCCTACTACGGTTACAGAAATCCGTAGCTTCCTTGGATTGGCCGGTTATTACAGACGCTTCATTGAAGGGTTTTCTGGTATTGCTTCGGCTTTGACCAAATTGACCAGGAAAGACACTCAGTTCGTATGGTCGGATAAGTGTGAGAAGGCTTTCATTGAGCTGAAGACTAGATTGACTACAGCTCCGGTGTTGACCATTCCTACTAGTGGTGGTGGACTGGTCATTTACAGCGATGCATCTCATCAGGGTTTGGGGTGTGTGTTGATGCAGAATGGTAGTGTTGTTGCTTATGGTTCTAGACAGTTGAAGGTACATGAGCGGAATTACCCTACTCATGATCTAGAGCTAGCAGTTGTGGTGTTTGCCTTGAAGATTTGGAGGCACTATCTTTATGGTGAGAAATTCGAACTCTTTTCTGATCACAAGAGTTTGAAGTATCTATTCTCCCAGAAGGAATTGAACATGAGGCAGAGGAGATGGATGGAGCTCATTAAGGACTATGATTTCACCTTGGAGTATCATCCCGGAAAGGCGAATGTGGTGGCGGATGCTTTGAGTAGGAAACCGTGGGTAATCATGGCATCGATTATGGTGCAGGAGTGGCGCATGTTAGAAGCTGCATCTGAGTTTGACCTTATGCCCGCAGGAGCAGGACAGGGAATCTTTCTCGGTAGTATCACCTTACAGCCCACCTTGATCTCCAGGATCATTCAGGGTCAGACACTTGATGAGTTTGCTCAGGCGAGGATTTCTGAGATGACTGCTGACCCGGATGTGGAGGGTCCTTCTGAGTGGATGATTGGGGCTGATGTAGGGTTGAGATTTCGAGGGAGATTGTATGTACCGAGTGTTGATAACCTCAAGGAGGAGATCATGCGGGAAGCACATAGGTCTCGATATACTATACATCCAGGAGGTACTAAAATGTATATGGATCTAAGAAGGCAGTTTTGGTGGTATGGTATGAAGAGGGATGTGGCGGAACACGTGTCGAAGTGTCTTACCTGTCAACAGGTGAAGGCGGAGCATCAGAGACCAGCAGGAATGCTGAACCCCTTATCGATTCCTGTGTGGAAATGGGAAGACATCTCTATGGACTTTGTGACTGGATTGCCCAGATCCAGGCAAGGTTATGACTCGATTTGGGTGATTGTTGACCGGTTGACTAAATCAGCACACTTCCTTCCGGTGGCAAAAACGTACTCAGGTGATGCATTGTGTAAGTTATATGTGAACGAGATAGTGAGGCTTCATGGAGTGCCTGTGACGATTGTATCGGATCGTGATGCTCGTTTCACATCGGAATTCTGGCGTAGGTTCCACAAGGCATTTGGTACGTCTCTTGCTATGAGCACTGCGTTTCACCCACAAACAGATGGACAGACCGAGAGAGTGAATCAGGTGATGGAGGACATGCTCAGAGCTTGTGTTCTGGACTTTAAGGGTAGTTGGGCGGATCATCTGCCATTGGTAGAGTTTGCCTACAACAACAGCTATCACTCTAGTATCGGTATGGCTCCATATGAGGCTCTTTATGGTAGGCCATGTAGAACTCCTATCTGTTGGGCGGAAGCAGGGGATAAAGGGCTCATTGGACCTGAGATTGTACAGGAGACTACAGAGAAGGTCACTACTATTCGGGACAGAATCCGAACTGCACAGAGTAGACAGAAGAGTTATGCTGACTTGAAGAGGAGACCGTTGGAGTTTGAGACAGGTGATCTTGTATTCTTGAAAGTCTCACCAATGAAAGGTGTAGTGAGATTTGGCAAGAAGGGAAAACTCGCACCGAGGTATGTTGGACCCTTTGAGATTCTAGAAAGGGTTGGTAACTTAGCATATCGTCTTGCTTTACCTGTTAGCATGTCGGGTGTGCACAACGTTTTCCATGTGTCTCTGCTCAGGAAGTATGTTCGAGATGAGTCTCACGTGATTGACCACGGTACGATCGAAGTGAACCCGGATGTGACGTTTGTAGTTGAACCTGTTCGTATCTTGGATAGGTCTACAAAGAAACTTCGTAGGAAGGAGGTTGATCTCGTGAAGGTGTTGTGGAGTCATCATGATGAGGGTGATGCATCATGGGAATTAGAATCTGACATGAGGACGAGGTATCCACAGCTTTTTGGGGAAATGAGTACTTGAATTTCGGGACGAAATTCCTTTAAGGGGGGTAGATTGTAATACCCGCAAATTCCATTTTTATTTCGAATTATTGTATCGAATGATTATTATACGATTTCACGATTTATGTTCGATAATCATTCATTTTTACAATTATCGAAGTTTCGAAAAGTTATTTTAACGAAAAGCTCGAAATACTCGGTTTGAGAAATCGACTTTTTCTACGTACGAAATTTGGAGAAACTTCCTTCATGAAAGTTGTAGAGCTCGTCGATACGAGTCCGTGCACATGCGGAACACGAAGATCGGATTTTTTCTGAATTAGTTATCGAATTTCGAAGTTTTTCGAAACTTGTATATATAGAAAAATTTTTGCAAACCCTAATTTTTTTCCCTACCGGTTCCTCTTTCTTCTTTTTTTTCTTTCTTCTTCTTCCTCGTCCGTTTCTGGAGAAAAACAGTTTCTCTCTCTCTCTCTTACAGACGGAAATCGGCCGAAGGGGAGGAAAACTTCTCCTTAATTGTTCTCCCTCCACAGACCACCTTTCGACCTCAAACCAAGTCCCAGGTGTTCATCTCGAGCTGCTCTAGCTCCCGGAGGCAGTCTCACACGGCGGCGCAGCCTGTGGCGGCGGCGGCGAAGCCCGAACCGAAAACGTCCATTTTCGGTTCGATCTCAATATCTCGAGCTACACTCCATCATTTCACTTGATTCTTGCTTCATTGAGCTCGCCTCAACTTCCTCTACAAGCACCAAGAAGGACCGGAACTGGGTCGAACGTTTTCACGTTCGTCGGAGCTCGACCCGAACGGATCGAAATACCGAAACTTTCGATCAAGATATCTCGAGCTATACACGATCGTTTCTTGTGATTCCAAGCTTGTTGAGTTCGCAAGGAAGTTCTGAACAAGTTTCCTGAAGGGATCGGGGCCTGAGGTTGCAGTTTTCACGTCGGTTTTCAAGCTCACCGGTTTCTGCATTTTTTCCGGCCACCGACTGTAAATCGGTAATTTCGACGCTTTCCGTTCATTTTTAGGTCTTGTGCTAGTTATGAAAGTTGCTCAGAATGATGAAACGAAGGGGACAAGATCGGCCCCGACACCATTGGTGGTGGTCGGTGGCGGCTCTGTCCCTAACTCCGGCGGCCTTTTCCGGCCACCTCCGGAGGTCTAAAATTTGGTTTCTGTTCATTTTATGATTCTATGTTTCGATACGATCATTTCGGCGTATTATACGCATTTTTTGGATATCGTATGAATTAGTTATGAATTTTGTGATTTCGATCGATTTCGGTCGTTAGATTTTTGATCTGTGAAATTATGACCGTTGGATGAACTTGTAAATTTGTTATGATGATCATATGACTGTCCCAGAGGCTTTGTGTGGTCATGGGCGAAGATCCGACCGTTGGATCTTCGTATATGTGAAAAACGGTAATTAGGGGAGCGATTCGTGAGAAACCGCTCGTCGGATTTTAATGTAAATTAGAATCTGACCGTTAATTAGTGGTTAATTTATGAGTTGAAATTGTTGGCTAAATTCGAATCACATTTGATTAGGTGATTGACGGATTTTAATTTCGTGGGCTAGCGGCGTTAATTATAAATTATAATTTATAATTATATTGAAGACGCAGCGGGAGTTTCGAGGTGAGTAAAACTCACGTGGTTCATATTACGAACCGAACATGTTAATTTATTTATTTTGGTAATTGTGTGAAAAATATTTGCGGATTAAATATTTGTTTTAAAATTTCATGGACTTGAATCACCACGGTCCATAGGTAAGTAAAATGAATTTTAACTATACAAATGAATTTCATAATTTTCTTGTGTGAACTATAGATGGTATTAGTGGTCATTCCTGAGTGGATGATTACGTATATGTATATTTACGTGGAAAATATATATTGATGAGTGGAATTGATGAGTTGATTTTATTTCGATGGTGTAATTCCATAATAATATGATGTATCTTGGTTGGGTTGATTTCAGTATGTGAAATTATATGTTGTGTTCATTTATGGGTTTAGGGTCGATGTAATGACTGGTGTGGGTAATCGGACGCTCTAATCCTAGTGTGGATGATGGGATACGATTGGTTGAGTATGTGGAATTATTGGACGTTCTAAATATGTATATAGGTATACATATTGATGAAATACAATAATTGATAAATATGTCGGATGCCATAACCTAGGCCAGGTGACGGGCTACGATTCAGTTAGAGCTCTAGTCTGTCAAATACCGTATTTTTATAAATACGATGATGAGAGTTGTGGGGAAAGTGTGAGTTGGGTTGTCTTGATATATTGAATTGGTGTTGGATTGAGATTGTTATTATTTGCATATGTGGAAATATTTGAGTGTTGCTGTGTGTGGAAATAAATGAGATTAAATTAAGCAACAGTTCATTCTTTTACTCATACAAGCTTTCATAAGCTTACCGGGTTTTGTGTTGTTGCAATCCCGGTACACTATTCAATGGTGTAGCGGATATTCCTGCAGGTCAGGATAATCAGGGAGGTGACCGGGCTGCTTAGGTGTTACAGCAGTCATGTTATTTATTTAGTCGTGATGTGTGTGTATGCTCATTTAGAGCTTACATTACTTTTGGATTTGAGTTGTAATAATTAACCGAGACTAAATTCGGTTTGATTTTATTCTGTGTGGTGAGTATGTTAAGAAAAGAAAAATTTTCAGGATGATTATTTTGTGTTGTAGTATATTCATGTTTCGGATTTTGGAATTGTTATTCTAAAATTCGGGGCGTGACAGAGTAGTTTCTTATTTTGAAAAGTATAGGGAAAATGGGTTTAATTCTGCCATGATTGAAGCTAAAGAAATTGCAAATGACATGGGAGTTGAGCATATATTTCCTATAAAACGTCCTGTTTGTAGAAAAAAGCATTTTGATGAAATTCCAAATACTAAAAGGGAACAACAATCTGCTCAATAATCCTTTAGAACTTATTACTTTTTGGTTTTAGTTGATATGGCTCTTTTTCAATTAAAAAGCAGGTTTAAATAAATGAAAACTTTTGAATCTACATTTGGCTTCTTGTTTGATGCATCAAAGTTAGCTTATTTGGATGATGATGAACTGAAAAGCTGTTGTTTGAATCTTGAAACTACTTTGAGAAATGGTGAGGGTTCTGATATTGATGCGAAATATTTGCTTATGGAGTTACAAATTTTGCAGGAGATGTTGTCGAATAAGGCATATGAAACAGATAGGCCTTGTACATCCATTCAAATTATGGAGTTTGCAAAGAAAATGGATATGTTTCCAAGTGTTATGGTTGCCTATAGGATTTTATTGACTATACCCCGATGACGGCAGCATTCGCTGAAAGAAGTTTTTCAAAATTAAAATTATTAAAGTCTTATCTGCGGACTACCATGACTCAAGATAGGCTGAATGGATTAACTATTTTAACCATTGAAAGAAATATGTTAGTAAATGTTGACTATGAGAAGATAATTGATGATTTTGCTTCAAGAAATGCAAGAAGGCATCATTTTAGATGATTTGTAATCTTTATTATACGGAGTTTTGATTTTATGTCAACCCCCCCTCCTCTGATTGTATAATGTTTCTTTATGTAATAAAATCGGTGTGGGGATGAGCCGCCCAGCTTGACTGGGTTCCAAACTCGTAAAAAAGGATTTAGAGTGACATTTTGTTAGAATCATTACATGTCTATTTAGGCTAGTTGGGCACGCACAAAAAATTTTGCCCAAGGCATCAAAGAGCTCAGGACCGGCTCTTCCAGCCAAACACAAATCCATAAAACACCAAACATGTTTAAACATGTTTAGGAACATGAAAAGAAACAAATTATAGCAAAACGGAACAAGACAATAGTCAACAGATATAGTGCAAAAACAACAAATTGCATACCTCAATTAGCTGGTGCTGGCTTCACTGGTCAAGCAAGCATTAACCTTCTGCAGCATAAATAGACATGCAACCAGTGCAATCTTTTCTTCTGCAGCATGAGCGTGTCGCTCGGCTTCTTTCTCGCCCTTTTCCTGTCCTCGTTTATATGATTCAAAATACGCTCGGCTTCTTTCCTTGTCCTTTTTTATACGATTCAGAATAAGCTTGCCTTCTTCCCTCGCCCTTTCCCGATCCCTGTTCATACGAATCAGAACTTGATCTATTTGATTGTTCACAGCAGTACCTAGCTCGTCAACTCGTCGAGTGTTGAAGGCAATCTCTGCAGTGTTCTTCAAACCTATGCTCTGCACTTCAGTCATTAAATTTTGCATTTCTGATACACGATTATCGATGTCAGACATCATGCTAATCCATCATGTATCCGATGTGGGAGCCCCCACACTGGAGAATTGTGGTGGTTGTGCATGCAGAGATGTTGAGAGGGAAAGGGATGGGTATGCAATTTTACCAGATCGGGACCTCATGATTTGTGAAGAAAAAAAGAGATAGTAAGATAGATGGATATGGAGGGCACCTCTGTATACATGGTCCTCTCATAAATATAAAGGAGAACAAAATGGGGGAGCTTCATTGCAATTATTGCAGTAGTCATTGAAGCGACGGAGAGAGAGAAATGTAGATTAACGCACAGAGAGAGTTTCAGGAACAGTATAGTGATGCGAAAGACATTTGGGTCGTTTGGAGCAAAAAGAGAGTGACTGGGGGGATTGAATGGAGGGGGAGAGAGAGAGAGAGATTCGTTGACGGAAGATTTGAGAAGAGAGAAAGCTTTGGTTCGGAGCAGAATTAATGGGAAAATTCTATAGTACATACCAGTATCTCATACACACATTTACAAATGTGACAACAAATTTGTTGTCGAGTGGTAATGTTGAGTCTTTTTTTGTGTAATCTTAGTTCTAATAATGGTAATTACACCTCCTACGACGTTAGCTTTTGAATAAATTCGTTGTCAATGTTGTAACTTTTGTTTAACTATATGTAAATAGTGTAAATGAATATGATAATTTTTGTTCTCAATATTGTAATTTTGATTCAAATAATTGTAATTTTTTGTTCAAAAAGATGTAAAATGAGTGTATGAGATACTGGTATGTACCATAGCTTGTCTCGGATTAATGGAGTCAGGAAAGAGAATCTTTGAGAGCGCAGATGACATAAACAAATTAGTTGAGATTCGTTGGGAGGTATAATTAGTTTTTGACCAGTTGACAAAAAATATAATTAGTTTTGACCTGCGACATCTGCATAGCTGGAAATGACCATTTCTTAACTGGCCAGTGACAAACTAGTAGGGGAATAGAGGATAAACTGAGAGAGAGAGCAAGAAAAACAGAGCCTTAAATCAGAACATACTTTAACATCATAACATATGTTATATTATAGTTAAGGTACCTCATATGAGCCATAAAATTGAACTTTTTCTCATATATGATCCATAACACAACGATTAATTAAAATACTGTCTCTACCTCAGTAACCCAATCACTAACCAATTACTTTATATCAGAATACACAAGCGTGACGAGACCTGGAATATAAGATCAAGTGTTACCTGTTGAAGTTGATGAAGGCATTTGCTCCCTTGACTTCCTTGATCAAGCAAGGAAACTTCCTTAATAGCAAACCGGAGTCAGTTTCTGTGGAGAAGAAAGATCATAGACAACAAAGGTTTTTTTTTTTTTTTTTTTTTTTTATAAGTGAAAAAAAGGTTATGAGAATCAACTTACTCAAAATATTTTTGATACAGAGACCCTAAAGTTTCATGACCTAGAAGCTGAACGTTTCTCCAGCTATTAGGAAAAAAAGTTCATTGCAGCCAGTTTAGTCTATGCTCTGTTCCTACTGGGTTCATTTCTAGCACTTCGGCCTAGTCTTCCACGCACTTATGGACATGAAGAGGCTATGGAGAGATTTTGCATCACACATATCTCCTTATTAAGCAACAGATTAGACAGTTCATTAATACTAGTCCGATCAGCACGCAAGTCTGTATCAATAACAAAAGGCTCATATTCCTCAGGTTAGCCACCAAGCACATACTGACTAAGTTCAAAACCATAAACAGGAGCTCCAACTTTTGCTAAATCATTCCCTAGTTGCTTGATCTGTTGAAGATAATCATTCATGATCATGTGCGTGTGTGTGTATATAGGCTCATTCAAGATAGAACCTCCTTAAACTTGAAATTTGAGGATATTTTTATTTTTAGTATGTAGTTTGATGATTTAAACCACTCATTCTTTAGTTACAAACACGTGTGAATCTTCAAAAAAATTAGCCATATCAAATTTTTTTAACTATTTCATTAGCACAATGTTCGTTCTAATTTTATCTACCGGACTACATTTGTTTATACATTTTTAATGACGAAATGATTATGGATTTGGTTGATTTTTCAAAGATGCAGTTATAGAAATCTAAACGATCAAAGTTGAAATCGTTGTGTTAGGTCAAGAACTAATTAATTGCATGGAAGTTATGCGGAGAACCAATAGGTGCAGGGTGGCTAGTAGGTACCCGCACAGTTTAATTAGAAATTCTAATTTTTGCTATGTGCTCGATTTAATTTACATATGGCGGACTTATTTATGTGGCAAGTTTTTTTTTTTTGCAATACTGCCATCTTTTCTTATCGTGTCATTCTCCATACTCCAACAACAACAAAGAAGAAAAGGAACCGAAAAGATCAAGTCTAAATAAATCTACAAAGTGGAATGCAATATGGTAAAATCTTCTTTTCAGATTATTTGATCCAGATCTATTCCCAACTGAAACATATTTCTTGCTATATATATCTTACGAAGACACCGTTTATTACTTTATTTCAACTCAAATTGTTTTACTGTTTTCAGTAGGGATGACAGTCTCTACTTCTTCAGGGATGACAGTCTCTACTTTATCTTCAGAGGGACCTGGATTGCTTGCAGCTTCTACATTATCTAACTTTGAGACGCGAAACACAGCCAGGTGTTCATCTCCTGCAACAAGTCAATTGATTTCAGTTCAGCATTCCAAATGGTCTAATGATAGAAGTGACTAGCTAGTGATGTTTTTCAAAACACTCCATATAAGAAATTCTGATAGGTAACACTGTAAATTGGAGTCGACCACGGTAAATCCATAAGAAATTCATAATAAAGGCAATCTTTAATGACATCAAAAAATTAGGCAATCTCCCCAGAGACTGACAAATATGGCTATCTTACCTAGCATACTCAACCCCATTCCTTTTCTTTTCTCCTTTTTCAATTGCATTGCCTTCATTTTGCACTTTAGATGTATTTTTTGGGCACATAGTGGACTGACTCGGTTTCCTGATACACTCTCACCCACTCCATATTTGGTCACCGGAGATTTTCTATGGTATGCAGTTTTAAATGTAAATGGAAAAATGGAAAAAGAAAAGAGAGAAAAGGTTTGGTATATAATAGTGAGATTGAAAAGAATGTTGGCTCTTAGAAAGTATAACTTCCCTTTATTTCTCTATGTTTAATGCCAAATAACAGAAACTCAGTAATAGATCTTTCTTCAATTAAAAAAAAATAAAGAAAGTTAAAGATTGCAGAAAGTAGAGTTGAGTCCATAAAAAGCACTATAAGACTAATTCACTTAATCGAAACTTGATACACATTCATAACAACTGGTCTTCTGGTACACTCATTTACTTTCTTAAGAGCTTATTTCCTCATTATTCCTAAAAAGGTTCTAAATTTGGTCAGCTAAGATGGACACAAAGGCAAAGGAATTGAATTTTAAACTTTCAGCGATTACTTTGGTCAGGATAGGGTAGGGATTTATTTCCTTCGAGCAAGGGTTGAAACAACAGGATAGGATAGGGAATTTATAAGCTACGTCACAATTGACAACTGCGCTCTTTATCTGTTCCTGTTATACTTCACCCAGTTAGGTAGTTACTAGGAGATGCTTTTTTATTTTTCCTTTTTTTCTTTTTTTAATTGGTCAAGGCTCAAGAGGCACTATTCTCAAAATGTAAAATGATGAAATTAAGAAAAACACAACAAATTATGCAAGAGTATTTCCGTCTAAATGTAGTCCATTTATGAATTTGCATAGTCTTGTACACTCTGCAATTCTGCATCATATGAGAGGTTTAAGTTTTCTTTGGGATCTTCGGTCACTCCAACAGGAAAAGCCAAACCCATTGTACCATGAGTTTGACTCGTGTGGGAATCATAAAAGGATCCAGATAATTATACACTAAAAACTACAATATAGTCCAGAATCAATATTGATTTCGTTAAATACACACATTGTCAGTTGAGCAGAACTGTCTATAGAGGAAAACTTGAAGCTTAGGGAAAGCAAAGAAAAGCTGTGTTACATAGATCGCAGATTCGCAGGTGTATTATATATGTAGTTTTACAGAAAACAAAAGGAGAATGAAAAAACAGGAATAAGTTGGGGACAACTTACCAAATGTAACACAAGATCCAGGTGATAAGGTGGCAACAACTCCGGGTCTCAGCCGTTGGTCATCAATGAATGTCCCATTGGTGCTGTCCAAATCTGTTACCAAGAGGTTCCCATCTTTCTTTCGAATGCGAGCATGCAAACCAGATACTACCAATTCATAGAGAAACAAAAAATAAATCGATGATTACTTGATCTTAAAACATTACAAAAAAAGGATTCTTGACTCCACTGTAATTAATACTAAGTATCTGATATGTGGGCCTTGGTCTATGCATTAAAAAGGAGTAATATGAGCATAAAAGACTCAAATTGGCTTGACATAGCTGTAAATTTTGTTAGATGTCCAGGAAGAATAATGCAGTGTCTAACACAAGAACTTAGTAGTTAGGGGAAGAGACTCAATTGGTAACAATTTTGCCACCCAACTCTAAAATACATGGTTCATAATTCTCATGCTCTTTTAGTTTGCAGGTGAAGATACTCTCCCATCCTTGCAGAATTCGAAAGTTCAGGTAGAAAAATTGGCTAAACTTGAGTATGGTTTTCTCATACCTGTTGCAACTGGAATCACTAAATCAGCTTTCTCAGGAAGACGGCCAACAGTCACCACATCCTAGATTCAGAAAAACCATTAATTGAGTTTGACATTAGAATCATTATTATCATTGCATATGAGACAGACCAAAAAAAAAAAGACACCTGATTCCCAAGAAAGAAAACTTACAGAAGCAATTTCAAATGCATTTGGCATTTGAACCTTGAAACCAATATGCCTTGTATCTCCATCACCTATCAATGGAGCAAATATAGTACAAAAAGTGAGTCACTCCTGAACTAAACATGAAAAGTTAGGTAAATAACTATCAGATTACACTATTAGTAGAAACTTGCAGTGCAGTAGTAGGATAAGGTTCCAGTAGGGCAAAACAAAAAAATATTAGATAATAACATCAACAGGTATAATCTGTCTTAACTGTGACTTGGATCAATTTTATACCAAACTGAACTTTGTAATCATGAAATTAAGAAGAAACAAAAATTCTAATATGTCTAGTAAATGCAAGCTTTTGTTTGCAAAATACAATCTCTAAGAAGAACAAAGTTCTTGCCACTTGACCAAACACATGCAGCCAAATGAATGATAGAATTGAGTAGGATATATGATGTAGTGGTGTATTTCTTCTCTACGCTCACATTGCACCACATGTACCAGACTTGGAAAATCTATTGGTTAGGCCCTCATATAATATTAAGAAGAGTAAGTATAGCTGCCACAAGTTGAACATTCTGATTACTGCTGTGCAAACACTTCACTCAAATGCAAGTGTCTTTCATTGTCTTAATAATGCACTCGGGCACTGTGCACAAGTTCATATGAAACAGAAACTAAATATAGAAGCAATATATGTTAATTAATAATTAATAAGCTTAATTGATGTCTCAAACATTTAGATTTGTAATGAAAATACGCAACAGATAGGGTTTGGTTTGGAGTAAATTTAATGGAATCCGGTAAATAACCCTTCATCTAATGAAAGGACAAGTAAAATAAGAGATTGATAAGAAAATATCTTTCCTTAGGATAATTGTGCTGCTAAACAAACATGAAATTATCCTCTCTTCAAGGGTGTGATCAGAAGGAAGCCATTACTTTTCTGATCTATTGGACTGCTTTACTTTCTTATATTGTTGAAGTACACTTTAGTTGATTCTCTACAGCAGCAAAGGTCAGCTAAGTGCAATAAGGTAAATAAATTATGATCACCAAAGTATACTTCACAACTGGTTTCATGCCTTTTGCCAACAAAAAAAAAAAAAACAAAAAGATAAAAAAACTGACATACCCACAGGCTCCAGAAGCCATCTTTCGGAAACATCCGTAGGAGGAGTTTGTGTGTTATTAGAAGCACATATGGGGCCAACGCTTATGGTTCGTTGCTGCTTCGGTTTGATCCTGACGGCTTGGACTTGGGGCTGTCGTGTAAGAATGCTGTTGGAGCACTGAAATGGTAGTGCAGTAGTAGAAGCAACAAGAAAAGAGGAGGAGGCTTTGGAACGAAACAAGCGAGGAGACGCAGAAAAATGGGAAAGAGAGTGGGCTGTTATTTCCATTTCTGCTCTCGCTTGGGGGGGGGGGGGGGGGGGGGGGGGGGACTGGGGTGGCATTGCCGCACCGCACCTGAACCCACACACATTATATCACATGTGGATTTTGGATAATTGGCGCTTTATTCACTCCTCCAATGGAGTATGTGGCAACCATTTAACAAACTGACAAAGATTTGGATAACAACTATCCCCCACTTTTTCACCCCAAAAGACGGAAAAAAAAAAAAAACACTACGAAACGGATTCTATACTCCAACCGAGCTTTTATACTGGCGCGCATATAGCACAATCGTCATTTAAATAAGGGATATTGTCAATTTACCTCATTTTTAGAGATTTTTTCCTACTAACCCAATTAAGTTTTTTTAATTCACTCTTACTCAAAACACTCTAAGGAGGTTTTTCCTAATAGCTCATTAAGATTTTTTTTTTTAATACTATTTTACCTTTACCCCTTTGTTACTTAGAGAGAGAGAGAGAGAGAGAGAGACCATGGGTCGCCGGAGCACGTCACCGGCCGTCGGAGTCCGGCAAACTTTCGCATGATTTCGGTTACCGATCGTCGGAATCTAGTCGTCGCCCGCGGCTCACCGGTGTGATACCCGTAATTTTCATTTTAAATTCGAGTAATTGTATTGAACAATTATTGTGCGATTTCACGAATATTATTCAATAATAATTCACTTTTAGAATTATAGAAGTTTCGAAACGATTATTTTTAACGAAAAGCTCCAAATGCTCGGTTTGAAAAATCGACTTTTTCTATGTACAAAATTTGGAAAAACTTCCTTCATGAAAGTTGTAGAGCTCGTCGATATGAGTCCGTACATCTGCGGAACACGAAGATCAGATTTTTTCTGAATTAGTTATCGAATTTAGAAGATTTTCCGAAACGAGTATATATAGATAAAACCCTAGAATTTTTTTGGGAAGTTTCCTTTTTGGTCCGGCCTCCATTTATGTTTTTGGAAAACACTGTAGCTTTCTCTCTCTCTCTCTCTCTCTCTGTCTCGCGTCATCTCCTCCCTTTCGGCCAAAACGGAGGCAAAAACAGGGCAAGCTCTCTCCACCTCATCCGGCCACCCCACGACCTCAAACCTCCTCCAAGAGCTTCGTCTCAACCTTGCGCAGCTGTCAGAGGCAGCCTTGCGCCGCGATACGGCCTGCAGCGGCGGCGGCACGGCCCGAACCGAAAATGGTCGTTTTCGGTTCGATCTTGATATCTCGAGCTACACACCACCATTTCAATTGATTCTTGGCTCATTGAGCTCGCCTTAACTTCCTCTACAAGCATCAAGAAGGACCGGAACTGGGTCGAACATTTTCACGTTCGTCGGAGCTTGACCCCGTACGGATCGAAACAACCAACTTTCGATCCAAATATCTCGAGCTATACACTATCGTTTCTTGTGATTCTTGGCTTGTTGAGTTCGCAAGGAAGTTCTGAACAAGTTTCCAGAAGGGATCGAGGCGTGAGGTTGCAGTTTTCAGGTCGGTTTTCAAGCTCACCGGTTTCTGAAAATTTTCCGGCCGCCGACTGTAATTGGTACTTTTCGATCAATTCCCGTCATTTTTTGGTCTTGTGCTAGTTATGAAAGTTGCTCACAATGATGAAACGAAGGGGACAAGCTCGGCCCCGACACCATTGGCGGTGGTCGGTGGCGACTCTGTCCCTAACTCCGGCGGCCCTTTCCGGCCACCTCCAGAGGTCTAAAATTTGGTTTCTGTCCATTTTATGATTCTATGTTTCAATACGATCATTTCGGCGTATTATACGCATTTTTCGGATATCGTATGAAATAGTTATGAATTTGTGATTTCGATCGATTTCGATCGTTAGATTTTTGATATGTGAAATTAGGACCGTCCGATGAACTTGTAAATTTGATATGATGATCATATGACTATCCCAGAGGCTTTTGTGTGGTCATGGGCGAAGATCCAACTGTTGGATCTTCGTATATGTGCAAAACGGTAATTAGGGGAGTGATTCGTGAGAAACCGCTCGTCGGATTTTAATGTAAATTAGAATCCGGCCGTTAAATGGTAGTTAAATTATGTGTTGAAATTATTGGCTAAATTCGAATCACATTTGATTAGGTGATTGACGGATTTTATTTGAGTGGGCTATTTCAGCGTTAATTATATTGTATTGAAGACGCAGCGGGAATTTCGAAGTGAGTAAAACTCACGTGGTTCATATTACGAACCGAGCCTTTTATATTTAATTATTTTTGGTAATTGTGTGAAAAATATTTGCGGATTAAATATTTGTTTTAAAATTTCATGGACTTGAATCACCACGGTCTATAGGTAAGTAAAATGAATTTTTAATTATACAAATGAATTTCATGATTTTCTTGTGTGAACTATAGATGGTATTAGTGGTCATTCCTGAGTGGATGATTACGTATATATATATTTATGTGGAAAATATATATTGATGAGTGGATTGTTGAGTGATGATATGATTAAGTTGAATTGATGAATTGATTATGTTTCAATTGTGTAATTCCATAATAATATGGTGTATCTTGGTTGGGTTGATTTCAGTATGTGATATTATATGTTGTGCTCATTATGGATTTAGGGTCGACGTAGTGACCGGTGTGGGGTAATTGGACGCTCTAATTCTGGGTGGATAATGAGATACGATTGGTTGAGTATGTGGAATTATCGGACGTTCTAAATATGTATATAGGTATACATATTGATGAAATACGATAATGATAAATATGTCGGATGCCATAACCTAGGCCAGGTGACGGGCTACAATTCAGTTAGAGCTCTAGTCTGTCAAGTACCATATTTTTATAAATACGATGTTGAGGTATTGTGAAGAAAGATGTGAGTTGGGGTTGTCTTGATATATTGGATTGGTGTTTGATTTAGATTGTTAGTGATTGTGGATGTGAAAATTGTTGGGTGTATGATTGCGTGAGAGTAATTATGAGTTTAAATTAAACAACAGTTCTTTCTTTTACTCACACGAGCTTTCATAAGCTTACCGGATTTTGTGTTGTTGCAATCCCGGTACACTATTCAAATGGTGTAGCGGATATTCCTGCAGGTCAGGATAATCAGAGTGGTGACCGAGCTGCTTAGGTGTTACAGCAGTTTTCGTTATTTCATTTAGTTGTGAGAGGTGTATGCTCATTCAGAGCTTTACAGTTCATTTTGGATTTGAGTTGTAATAATTAACCGAGACTAAATTCGGTTTTGATTTTATTTCGTGTGGTGAGGATGTTAAGAAAAGAAATTTTCAGGATGATTATTTTGAGTTGTTGTAATTTCATGTTTCGGATTTTGAATGTTATTATAAAATTCGGGGCGTGACAACCGGACTTTCTAAAAACCTCACTGGAAATGTTTATTGCCCCCAATAGACATCTATTGCCCCCCCAATAGACGTCTATTACTTCCCAACAGAACTTTCAGTCGTAGGAGGAGGAACCAATCTCTTTAAATTTAGACAAATAAAATTTGATTAAATAAAAAACAAAAAAGATTACATTAATTGAAAACTTTTATTGCGCCCTAATGGACGCTTCAATAGACATCTATTGCCCCCAATAAAATTTTTTTTCTTTCTGCTGGGCCTTCTGTTTTGCAACCTCCATCCAAATTTTCAATAATTTTTTTTTTTAAATTAATGTAACAAATCATACCCAAACAGACATTGCAATGCAAACTCTAAGCTACTAATGAAAATCCACCCAATGACAGACTCCTAACATGTTTCAAGATATCAAATTTTAACTCACTCCCTGTTTTGGAGAAGGAAGATCATAAGAGAGATTCAGAGCAAAGTATTGAACAAACGAGTTGGAAGGTGAGACACTGAGGCTATTTGTACTGTTTGACTTGTGTGTGCAGAAGAAGCCATCACCTCAACAATCACGACGGGTTGACTGCGAACAGATTCTTGGAGTTGAGCCACACCACTAGCCCACGATCGAGCTGGTCGGACATGGAGAGACTGAGCGGAACAAGAACCCTCTCTCCCCACTTCGAAATTCCCTGAAATCATATCCAAATATCGCCGGAGATGACTGTTCTCCGATGGGCTGCAGTGGAATCGAGGCGAAAGAAGCTCGTCACCGGAGCCGTGATCTCTGGCTGAGACAATGTTTTTCGAGGTGTGGAGAAGGAGGCGGAGGAGTGAGTTCGACGGCGGCAGGAAGCTGAAGAAGTCACGGTTCCAAACCTTGATCGTCAGCGAGAACGAGATGTCCAGGGTGAGCTTCTCCGACGAATTGGACTCTGACGTGGTTGAGTTGGATCTGGCCGGATCGAAGGGGAAGAGGAAGAACACGGTGGCGGAGCTTGAGAGAGAGAGAGAGAGAGTGAGAGAGAGCAATGAGAGAGAGGAGAGAGGATCGATGGCATTGATGTAGTTTTTTGATTAGGCTGAGGTCAAAATTGTTATTTCACTTTAAATTGTGTTAGTAGGAATAAAAATCTGTTGTTGGGGTAAGTGAGATAATTTTTGTGAATTTTGGTGCTTTGGATCAGGGACCCTTTAAATAATATCTTATATGCAATCTGAGCCATTCAGCTCATCTAGCCGTTCACGTGGTAATATGTCCGTACTAACGACCGTTAAGACAATTAAAACCCAAACAAAGCTAGTCAATAGGATAAAAAGACATGAAATTGGTGAATTTATCTGATCAAACCAGGGAAAAATCTAGAAGTTGGAAAAGTCATGCATATCGCTCTCATAATAGTGGAGGGGGAGTCTCTGATTATGGGCTTGGTCCGCTTCCTCTTACCATTTGGTTAATTTTTGTAGCCATGAAAACTGTCACGCCCCGAATTTCGAATAATAAATTCAAATCCGAAACATGAATACAACTAAACAAATCACGTCCTAAATTTTTTTCTCAAAACCAATATCTCATAAACTATAACACAAACCTCGTAGCAAACTATCTCTCGAGTCAATTATTACAATACTAACATAAATAAAATGTTCTGCTCACAAGAGTCTACAAAAACACACCAAAATAGACCAAGTGCTGGTCTCAACCCTGCTGTCCTACGCAGCTCGCTCACCACCCTGATTATCCTGACCTGCAGGATTATCCGCTACACCATTTGAATAGTGTACCGGGATTGCAACAACACAAAACCCGGTAAGCTTTCTGAAAGCTCGTGTGAGTAAATAAGAATGAACGGTTGATTTATTAGACCACAACTCATTTATCTCAAGTAAACATCCAACAATCTCAACAACCACAAGCAACATCAATCCAACACACATGAAACAACATGGAACACATTTCCACAATCACCAATCACAACTCTCGCCACTTTGGCACCTAATCACAACTATCGCCACTTTGGCACCCACGTTAGAGCTCTAACTGCCTCGTTACCTCTGACACCTTGGCCCAGGGTCAAGTAACGGCACCTCCAGGTTACTCAGTAACCCGCGAACTTTGGACCATTTCATGTCCTCAGAACAATATATCCCCGTTATTATTTAACGGTCGAACTTTGGACCTCTCTGTCCTCAGAACACATACACTCCGGTTATCATTAACCAAAGATCCTTGGACCATTCGATCCTCGGAATCCTACGTTTCTCTACCTTCTATTCAACTCACAAAATCAACATGTTTATCACCAACATTTATCAAATATTAACAACATAATTAAAATCATATTATCAACATTATCAACAACATATTAACACGATTCCACACCTCAAGGTCACACCATTCAATATATAATCACGTAAATATATATATACGTAACCATCCACACAGGAATGATCACTAATACCAACTATAGTTCACATGATACAAAATCAAGAAATTCATTTTTAATATACTTTAAAACACATTTCTTAAAAACCATTTTCTCACACTTAACAATAAATTGAGCAATTAAGGAAATTCGGTTCGTAAATGAACCAAGTGAGATTTACTCACCTCTAAACTCCCGCTGCGTCTTCTTACAGCCCAAAATACGATTCACAATCGTCCGCTAACAAATCCGTCAAATACCTAATCAAAACGATAATTAACTTAGCGTATAATTTCCAAAAACACACTTATATGAAGATCCCACGGTCGGATCTTCACCCGTGACCACACAAGGTCACCGGGACAGTCCTACGATCATTATATCAAAACTAGAATTCTATCGGACGGTCCAAACTTCATGAATCACAAATTGAGCGATCGAAATCAATCGAAGTCGTAAAATTCATAACTAATTCATACGATATCCAAAATTCGCATGCTATATATCAAAATGATCGTATCGACATGTAGAATCTAAAAATGAGCAGAAACTGCTCATGACACCCCCGGAGGTGACCGGAAAGGGCCGCCGGAGTTCAGGGCAGAGCCACCACCGACCACCACCAATTGTGTCGGGGCCAAGCTCATCCCCTTCATTTCATCATTTTGAGCAACTTTCATAACTAACACGAAGTGAGAAAATGAGTGGAAGTGGCCGAAACTTACCAAAAACAGTCCGGTTTGGCCGGAAAAACTGCAGAAACCGATATGCTCTCCGACGAGCGTGAAAATCTCCACTTCTGGTGCTGTCCTTTTTACTGCATGTTCTACTCCTCCATACGAGTTCAACGAGATAAAGAACTCGTAATTTGGTGGTCTAGAACTCGAGATATTCGCTTCGCACTCAAAACTGCCGAAAATGGAAAACCAGCTTTCCGCCGCTGCTACAAGCCGTGCCACGGCACAAGGCTGCCTCTGGCAGCTGCACAAGGTCAAGGCGAAGCCGTGGGAGGTGGTTTGACGTCAAACGGTGGCCGGAGGAGCAAGAACTCTGCTGGAGAAGTTTGGCTCTGTTTTTTGCCTTCGGTTTGGTGCCGCGCGAGAGAGAGAGAGAGAAAAAACTAGGTTTTCTGATTTTTCTGATTTTTCCAAAAAATGTTAACCTATATATATACAAAATCGAAAACTTCTAAATGTCATAACTTCTTCCTACAAACTCCGATTCTTGTGTTCCGCATATGCACGAACTCGTATCGACGAGCTCTACGACTTTCATGAAAGAAGTTTCCTCAAATTCCTTACGTAAAAATATGTCAATTTTAATAACCCTAAATAACGTTAAATTTCGATACTAAAATCATTCGAAACCAAATTTCTCAAATAACGACATTCGAATCACACTCACAACTTATAATTCATATAATTTGAGAAATATTGAATTACGAAATATTTAACTGAAATTTCGGGTCTTTACAGTCTACCCTCCTTAAAGGAATTTCGTCCCGAAATTCAAGCAAACTCATCAACAAACAGTAGTGGGTACTTAGCCCTTATGTCAGACTCTAGCTCCCATGACGCATCACCCTCATCATGATGACTCCACAACACCTTAACCAACTCAACTTCCTTCATACGAAGCCTCTTCGTGGACCTATCCAAGATACGAACAGGTTCAACAACGAAAGTCACATCCGGACTCACCTTGATCGTACTGTGATCAATCACATGAGACTCATCTCGAATGTACCTCCTAAGCATGGACACATGGAAAACATTGTGTACACCGGCCATGCTAATAGATAAAGCAAGCCGATATGCCAATTCTCCGACCCTTTCCAAAATCTCAAAGGGTCCAATGTATCTCGGTGCCAATTTCCCCTTCCTGCCAAATCTCACCACACCTTTCATAGGTGAGACTTTCAAGAATACGTAATCACCCACCTCAAAGTCCAACGGTCTCCTTCTAAGGTCGGCATAACTCTTCTGTCTACTCTGTGCAGTACGGATCCTGTCTCGGATGGTAGTAACCTTCTCTGTAGTCTCCTGAACAAGCGCAGGACCCAAGAGCTGTTTCTCTCCAACATCCGCCCAACAGATAGGAGTCCTACATGGCCTACCATAAAGCGCCTCATATGGGGCCATGCCAATACTAGAGTGATAGCTGTTGTTGTAGGCAAACTCTACCAATGGCAGATGATCCGCCCAACTTCCCTTGAAGTCCAAAACACATGCCCTAAGCATATCCTCCATCACCTGGTTCACCCTCTCTGTCTGCCCATCAGTCTGTGGATGAAATGCAGTGCTCATAGCCAAAGATGTGCCTAAAGCCTTATGGAATCTACGCCAAAATTCCGAAGTGAAACGAGCATCCCGATCAGAGACGATTGATACAGGCACGCCATGAAGCCTCACAATCTCATTAAGATACAACTTACACAAAGCATCACCTGAGTAAGTCTTTGCCACAGGAAGAAAGTGTGCTGACTTTGTCAATCGATCAACAATCACCCAAATAGAATCATAACTTTGTCTGGACCTAGGCAATCCAGTCACAAAGTCCATGGAGATCTCTTCCCATTTCCATACTGGAATCGGCAAAGGTTTCAACATTCCCGCAGGCCTCTGATGCTCTGCCTTCACTTGCTGACATGTAAGGCACCTGGATACATACTCAGCCACATCCCTCTTCATCCCTATCCACCAAAACTGTCTTCGTAGGTCCATATACATCTTGGTACTCCCTGGGTGTACCGTATATCGAGATCGATGTGCTTCCCGCAGTACCTCCTCCTTGAGGTTATCACCGCCCGGGACATACAATTTCAATCGAAATCTCAATCCACCATCAGTTCCAACTGTCCACTCTGCTGGACCTTCCTCGTTGGCATCAAGGATAATCTCCGAAATCACCATTTGAGCGAACTCATCATGTGTCTGACTCTGAATGATCCTGGAAATCAAGGTCGGCTGTAAAGTGATACTACCGAGAAAGATTCCCTGTCCTTCTCCTGTGGGTATAAGGTCAAACTCAGATACAGTCTCCAACATACGCCACTCCTGAACCATAAGTGACGCTATGATCCCTCGGGGTTTCCTGCTCAAAGCATCCGCCACTACATTGGCCTTTCCGGGATGATACTCCAAGGTGAAATCATAATCTTTGATGAGCTCCATCCATCTTCTCTGCCTCATGTTTAACTCCTTCTGAGAGAATAGATACTTCAAACTCTTATGATCAGAAAAGAGTTCGAACTTCTCACCATAAAGATAATGCCTCCAAATCTTCAAGGCAAATACCACCGCAGCCAGCTCTAGATCATGAGTGGGGTAGTTCCGCTCATGCACCTTCAACTGTCTAGAACCATATGCTACTACACCCCCATTCTGCATCAACACACAACCCAAACCCTGATGAGATGCATCACTGTAGATGACTAACCCACCGCCACTAGATGGGACAGTCAACACTGGAGCTGTAGTCAATCTAGTCTTCAGCTCACTAAAGGCCTTCTCACATTCATCTGTCCACACAAACTGAGTATCCTTCCTTGTTAACTTAGTCAAAACTGAAGCTATACTAGAAAACCCCTCAATGAATCGCCTGTAGTATCCTGCCAAACCAAGGAAACTACGGATCTCTGTAACTGTAGTGGGGCGACTCCAACCCATCACCGCTTCAACCTTCGAAGGATCCACAGAAACTCCATCCTTCGAAACTACATGACCAAGGAACTTGATCTCCTTTTGCCAAAACTCGCACTTCTCAAACTTTGCATATAACTTTTCTCTTCTCAAAATTTGCAGCACAATCCTCAAATGCTTCACGTGCTCGTCAGACGACTTTGAATATATCAAGATGTCATCAACGAACACCACCACACACTTATCTAAGTAAAGACTGAATGTGCGGTTCATCAAGTCCATGAAAGCTGCAGGTGCATTAGTTAGACCAAAAGGCATGACAAGAAATTCATAATGCCCATACCTGGTCCTAAATGCCGTCTTAGAAATATCTTCATCCCTCACCCTCAACTGGTGATATCCAGATCTCAAATCAATTTTGGAGAACACCGTAGCCTCCCTAAGCTGATCGAACAAGTCATCAATCCTAGGCAAGGGGTACCTATTCTTGATGGTCACCTTGTTCAGCTGTCGATAATCCACACATAACCGAAGTGAATTATCATTCTTCTTCACGAATAATACTGGTGCGCCCCAAGGAGATACACTTGCTTGTATGAACCCTTGTGCAAGTAATCCTTCAATTTGAACCTTCAACTCCTGAAGTTCAGCTGGAGCCATCCGATAAGGTGTTCTCGACACCGGTGCAGTACCTGGTATCACATCAATGGAGAAATCCATTACCCTTTTCGGAGGAAATCCTGGTATCTCCTGGAACACATCAGCATACTCTGCCACTACCGGAATCCCTGCAATTTCTGAAGTGCTATTCACTGATTCTATGTGTGCCAAGATCCCTGCCCTCATGGCAACATCAGATCTCAGGCATCGATAATGAAACACTGGTTGCCCAGGGGCATGAAAAGACACAATCATTCTATAACAATCAATCACTGCATAGTTCGGACTCAACCAATCCAAACCTAAAATCACATCATACGTGTGATCCGGAATCACAATCAAAGATGCAGTGAACTTCCTACCACTAATTGCAATAGGGCAATCATCACAAAACATGCTAAGCTCAAGAGATACGCAAAGAGGCGATGTAACACATAAAGGTCTAGTAAGCGGTATAGCAGTCAAACCCAAAACATCTACCACAGAACTAGATATGAACGAGTGGGAAGCACCCGTATCAAACAGTACTCTAGCAAGATAGTTATAAACGGATAAGGTACCTTCCACCCCGGTGCCTCTCTGGCCGATGGCAAATACTCTGGCTGGTGCTGGTGGTAAGGTTCTCTGCTGGTTACCCTGTCCTACAATCTGAGGTTGAGTACAGTCCCTGGAAATATGTCCAGTCTGTCCGCATCGAACATATGCTCTAGGCCTGAGTTTAGGGCAAGTCCTAGCAAGATGACCCAACTCATTACAGCTATAACACCTCATAGGGGCTGCTGGTGCTGCTTGCCTGATAGGTGGTGCCTGAATAGGGACAGGTGCTGCTGCTATCCTGGCTGGAGCCTGATGATGAAAATAAGGCCGCTGTCTCTTCCAGAGCCCACCTCTATAATCTCTGGACCCACTACTCCCTGCAACCGCCTTCCCTTTTCCCTGAGAATCTCTCTCAACTGTCTGCTTCTCCTTGTGGATCAGATTCTGCTGTTCAATGATCAGGGCTTTAGCTAAAATCTGCTCCTTTGTCTTCAGCTCCATAATAGCCACATCGCGCTCAATAGAGCCATTTAACCCCCGCTGAAACTTCTTAGCCAAGTCTTCAGCATCTAATGGTTTCACAAACCGATATAGCCTGGAGAACTCTGCCTCATATTCTCTCACATTCATCTTCCCTTGAGTAAGCGAGAGAAATTGCCTCTCCAGCTGTTCCTTCACCGATGCTGGGAAGTATTTCTCCCTAAAGATCCTCACAAATCCATCCCAAGTCATGGTAGAAACATCAATAGTCCTCTGAGTGCAATTCCACCACACCCTAGCCTCATCTTTGAGCATGAAAGTGGCTAGCTTCCTCTTCTCGATCTCATCACAGACAATCAACTCAAAATAGGTCTGTAAATCCTCGATCCATTGATTAGCCACCATATAATCTGTGCCTCCCGCAAATTTAGTTGCTCCCAACCGATTAATGTCCCTCGCCAACACTAACAGACGAGCGGGATCATTAACCACAACCTCAGGTGGAACAGGTTGCTCCACAAACGGTGCCTCCACCTCTTCCTCATGTACTCCCACATGTGGAATCTCACCCCTACCTCGGCCTCTACCTCTACCTCTGGGTCTACCTCGACCCCTACCTCTGCCTCCCACAATATCCATTACCTAAGGAGCATAGCATACCTGGTTAATACATGTATACATTTAAATCAAAGCATAAGTAAATACAAGTCCATATTAACCAAGCTACTAACAAAAGAGGTTAATTCAACTCCTATTACGTCCTAACATTCTAGACAACTCCCAACACCCCCACATACCCAATGACATTGTTAACACCGAAGAGCACCCGATGGGGATCCGCTGCAGACGGGCCATCACTCGGAAGGTATTAACTTATCACTAAATATGTACCTTACGCTCTGATACCAAACTGTCACGCCCCGAATTTCGAATAATAAATTCAAATCCGAAACATGAATACAACTAAACAAATCACGTCCTAAATTTTTTTCTCAAAACCAATATCTCATAAACTATAACACAAACCTCGTAGCAAACTATCTCTCGAGTCAATTATTACAATACTAACATAAATAAAATGTTCTGCTCACAAGAGTCTACAAAAACACACCAAAATAGACCAAGTGCTGGTCTCAACCCTGCTGTCCTACGCAGCTCGCTCACCACCCTGATTATCCTGACCTGCAGGATTATCCGCTACACCATTTGAATAGTGTACCGGGATTGCAACAACACAAAACCCGGTAAGCTTTCTGAAAGCTCGTGTGAGTAAATAAGAATGAACGGTTGATTTATTAGACCACAACTCATTTATCTCAAGTAAACATCCAACAATCTCAACAACCACAAGCAACATCAATCCAACACACATGAAACAACATGGAACACATTTCCACAATCACCAATCACAACTCTCGCCACTTTGGCACCTAATCACAACTATCGCCACTTTGGCACCCACGTTAGAGCTCTAACTGCCTCGTTACCTCTGACACCTTGGCCCAGGGTCAAGTAACGGCACCTCCAGGTTACTCAGTAACCCGCGAACTTTGGACCATTTCATGTCCTCAGAACAATATATCCCCGTTATTATTTAACGGTCGAACTTTGGACCTCTCTGTCCTCAGAACACATACACTCCGGTTATCATTAACCAAAGATCCTTGGACCATTCGATCCTCGGAATCCTACGTTTCTCTACCTTCTATTCAACTCACAAAATCAACATGTTTATCACCAACATTTATCAAATATTAACAACATAATTAAAATCATATTATCAACATTATCAACAACATATTAACACGATTCCACACCTCAAGGTCACACCATTCAATATATAATCACGTAAATATATATATACGTAACCATCCACACATGAATGATCACTAATACCAACTATAGTTCACATGATACAAAATCAAGAAATTCATTTTTAATATACTTTAAAACACATTTCTTAAAAACCATTTTCTCACACTTAACAATAAATTGAGCAATTAAGGAAATTCGGTTCGTAAATGAACCAAGTGAGATTTACTCACCTCTAAACTCCCGCTGCGTCTTCTTACAGCCCAAAATACGATTCACAATCGTCCGCTAACAAATCCGTCAAATACCTAATCAAAACGATAATTAACTTAGCGTATAATTTCTAAAAACACACTTATATGAAGATCCCACGGTCGGATCTTCACCCGTGACCACACAAGGTCACCGGGACAGTCCTACGATCATTATATCAAAACTAGAATTCTATCGGACGGTCCAAACTTCATGAATCACAAATTGAGCGATCGAAATCAATCGAAGTCGTAAAATTCATAACTAATTCATACGATATCCAAAATTCACATGCTATATATCAAAATGATCGTATCGACATGTAGAATCTAAAAATGAGCAGAAACTGCTCATGACACCCCCGGAGGTGACCGGAAAGGGCCGCCGGAGTTTAGGGCAGAGCCACCACAATTGTGTCGGGGCCAAGCTCATCCCCTTCGTTTCATCATTTTGAGCAACTTTCATAACTAACACGAAGTGAGAAAATGAGTGGAAGTGGCCGAAACTTACCAAAAACAGTCCGGTTTGGCCGGAAAAACTGCAGAAACCGATATGCTCTCCGACGAGCGTGAAAACCTCCACTTCTGGTGCTGTCCTTTTTACTGCATGTTCTACTCCTCCATACGAGTTCAACGAGATAAAGAACTCGTAATTTGGTGGTCTAGAACTCGAGATATTCGCTTCGCACTCAAAACTGCCGAAAATGGAAAACCAGCTTTCCGCCGCTGCTACAAGCCGTGCCACGGCACAAGGCTGCCTCTGGCAGCTGCACAAGGTCAAGGCGAAGCCGTGGGAGGTGGTTTGACGTCAAACGGTGGCCGGAGGAGCAAGAACTCGGCTGGAGAAGTTTGGCTCTGTTTTTTGCCTTCGGTTAGGTGCCGCGCGAGAGAGAGAGAGAGAAAAAACTAGGTTTTCTGATTTTTCTGATTTTTCCAAAAAATGTTAACCTATATATATACAAAATCGAAAACTTCTAAATGTCATAACTTCTTCCTACAAACTCCGATTCTTGTGTTCCGCATATGCACGAACTCGTATCGACGAGCTCTACGACTTTCATGAAAGAAGTTTCCTCAAATTCCTTACGTAAAAATATGTCAATTTTAATAACCCTAAATAACGTTAAATTTCGATACTAAAATCATTCGAAACCAAATTTCTCAAATAACGACATTCGAATCACACTCACAACTCATAATTCATATAATTTGAGAAATATTGAATTACGAAATATTTAACTGAAATTTCGGGTCTTTACAAAAACTCGAAATCAAGAGTTTCTAAAATGACTACCATTATAGCTGAATCTCCCGAACTGAAATAAATTTAAAACAATTACAAAGCTGCTATGGATCTGATCAGATTGAAAATGAAAAGGAGAGGAGAAGGTCCAAGATATCCACCATCTCGTCCTTTTTTCGAAAATTCGACTTTTTTGTGTAGATTTCAACGACTCCGCTTATTTCCTACAAAATAAATAAATACGGATTGATTACATATTCATTTACTTGGAGGTTGGCTTATTTCTAATATTTAGAATGCAAGGCGCATGTAATCAGTAGGCTACCTCTTTTTTTTTTTTTTTTTTTTTTTTTTTGGAGACATCCAATTAAAAGGTACCTCAAAATTTAAAGAAAATTTGTATTAGCAATGTCACATAACATGATTGTTGCAACAAATATTTACTGCATTTCAAGGACAATTGTTACATAAGAAAACTTGTCAAATTATATTAATTGCCTGTATTTTTTCATAATTTGCACACATTTTGGTATATTATTTCACGCCGCCAGTATTGCTATTTTTTTTTTTTTGAAATACATAAAGGATAGTTGTCACGCCCCGAATTTTGAATAAAGAAATTCAAATCCGAAATACGAAAGCTTAGTCAATTCATTTTTCATTTAAACTAAGTAACAAAATAGCTGAAAACAGAATGTCAATAAAGACTCAATCACTAGATTCGTATACAACATCAACAAGTGTTTACAAAGCTCGGAAGAATGGAATACAAAAGCAGCGCTTGCTAAGAGCATGCTACATACAACAGTACGATACAAAAATAGGTCATGAACCTAACACTACTGAACTACAAGCCGCGATCTCCACCCTGGTGGTCCTGACCTGCAGGAATAACCGCTACACCATGGAATAGTGTACTGGGTTGCAACCAACAAACCCAGTAAGCTTTTGAAGCTCGTATGAGTAATCTTAATTAAAATAACTCACGTCACGCATGCTTATAATTTCTCAGCTCATGAGATAAATTAAAGCAACAATATTTAACTCCACAAAATGCAACCAAACATACAATTATACTAAGTAAAAATTAGGAATCCCTACGTAGAAATTTAATTTAGGAGATCACCAAAAGTCACACGATTCAAATTATAGTAACTCCTGCATATAGTTTAGTTCAGGAGATTATTTTAAAAAATCACTAAATAGAAATCATAGTAATTCCTGCATAGAAATTTAGTTCAAGAGATTACCTTAAATTCGAACAATAGAAATGAAAAAGAAAAGTAAATAAAGGAAACAAACAACTCACGCTGAAGCCAAGAAACCACCATTCGACTACAAATAAACGATTCCCACAAAATGACTCATTTCAAAAACTGGACATCCTTATCCCCTTAAGGGTAACATACATCTCTAAAGTGATAAAATCATATTAATCCAACTCACATATTATATGAAAATCAAGTCCCTCCTCGGACAATAAAAGAAAGAAACCACTTGAAACTCTCTTTTAAAAACGTGTATTCATGAGTTGCAAGTAACGTGCTTGTTACCTATCATGACATACAATGGCAGACATACTAGAGCTCTAACTGAATCATAACCATACCCCAGCTAAGGGCATGGTTTTGATAACCCATCCTGAGTCACTACTATGGCCTTCGGTACAAAGACCCTCGGTACAAAGACCAAAATATTTGAAAAGTCTCTCAAGACTCAAAATGTTAAACAACCTCAACAAATATTGTTTTCAAAGCTCAATTCCCATCTCTAAAACCAATAAAGAAATCAATTTCGAAATATTGTTTTCACACCACAAACCACCAACACAATTTAACAAGTAAAACTCTCAATTACGAAATGTAATACCCTGGAAATTCATTATTATTTTCTGAGGATTGTTCTGGAATTTAATTTGTAGTTGTTGGATGATTTTGTTGTTCGTGGGTGAAGCGGAAGTGTTTCGGACGAATAATTACTCAAAACGTTTTATTTTGAGGAGTCAAAAGGTTGACTTTTTATTCGTTGAGGTTTTCCAAAAACTTCCTTCACAAAAGTCGTAGAGCTCGTCAATACGAGTTTGTGGACATGTGGAACACAGAAATCGGACTTTGTATGAGGAAGTTATAGCAATCAGAAAAAATTTCCATTTTGGTATAAATTAGATTTTTTCCAGAAATTATTTCATAATTCCAAATTTCCGTTTTTGGTCAGTTTCCCGAAAATTCCAGAAACCCACACTCTCTCTGCAATCAGGCCAACCCGACCCGCACCCACTTGACCCGACCCTAATTTTCCTGCGATCTCTGACGAGATCGCTTGCCCGAATCAATTTAGACTAGCCTCGCCTTCTTCCCTGTGGTGGTGGCTTGCTCCGATTCTTGTCCACAGAGATGGATCGAAGCCAAGAAAGTTTGGAGCTTCCGGATCCGACCATAATTTCCAACTCCGGCGACGGCTGGGCTACAAATTAGTCTTGGTCTTCTTGTAGGAGCTTCCTCCTTTGACCCTTGGTGGTGGTTTTGGACGATTCACACTGGAGCAAAGTTAACTCACGGTTGTGAGCCCTTAAAAATTTTAGTTAATTTCTGTAAGTAATTTTTTATGGCCCATAAGATTTTCGCAAGGTGATTTATGTGAAGAAATCGATTTCAGAGATTATTTTGGTGTCGAGACCACCTATTGGGCCTCATGATTTAAGTTTGGGCCGAGATTCTTTCATTTGGGCCTAGAAGGTTACAGAAGTTTAGTGAAGCGACAGTTTATTGAAGTTTCGAAGATGATAAATTGAATTGTAACAAAGTTTTGGATTTTGGGCTTTTACGAAATCGAGTTTTGGACTTATCATAATGTCGATAATTTACAAAGGGTATTGCTGATGAAAAACTAGTAAAAGAAAAGTTACGAGCCCAAAACCCTGGAGCAATCAGCTAGGAGAATTGCATGACCCTTCGGAACGGCAAATTCGACATTTCACGGACATAAGTATAAATAGAAAGTTAACAAGAAGAAAACCCTAAAAATCTCATTCTCTCCCTCTCTCCTCTCCCAGCTGCGTTGCTGTCTCTCTCTCCCAGACCTCTCTCTTCCTCCTTCCCTCTGCAATCACCGAGAAACAGCATCTCCGGCCACCACCTCACATCACCGCCACCACCAATTGAACCTACATCCAAATCTGACCCAAGCTCGAGCCCAGCCGATTTCCCGCCATCATTTCAACACACCACCACCACCAAAGAGCTCAGGGCAAGCTATTTAGCATCACCTCAAAGTCTCGTTGCTAACCCGAAGCTGGTGAACACCGTGCACACCCTCGCCTGCGATCTGGGCTTCTTCAAAACCAGGGATGCCGATTAAACGAAGCCATCGCCTTGAAGAAGCTTAAGGCTACATAAATTGCCTTAACCCCATAGTCCTGACTTCTAACTCTGACTAGAGCCACTACACGCGCGGACAACAGCGCGTGAGCCACCCAACGCCACCGTGATGGCTACCAGCTTACACCCTTTTGTCTGGATTATGGAAAATGTGTTCTGGAGATTTTGGAGGACTTTAAGTCTGTGAAGTTCAGGAATTTGGAATTTTGGAAGCGAGGAGCTGCTGGGTTAGTTAAGTTGAGGTTAAGTGATGGGATCTGAAAGGTTATTGGTGGTGGGAATGCAGTTATGACGAAATTGGTTTCTGTTTTGGAAAACAAGAAGCAGACTCGAGCGTGTGCACATGAAATTGGAAGGAGCATTAAAAGTCGGAAACGAAGCGAGGTTTGGGCGAGCACTCCAATTCCAGGTAGGGTGAGCTGTCACTTCCTTGTTAGAGGCTTTTCGATGTACGTGGAATGCTATAGTAAAATAGTATGTTGCTTGCAAGTGCGTTTTTGGTTGTTCATTAGTCGATGCCTCGTGATACCTATGTTTTCATAACTGATAACTGCTGATTGCGAAAACCGAGGCTAGACTTACATGTTGAGATACTGCACCCATTGTATGCTTGTACTTGTGACCTGAAAGTGAATGGGACCTAGATACGTAGATTCCTAGCGGTGTCGATAACCGTGAACCTCTGGAAGGGGCTGTGCTCCTATGTTTGTTGAGAAAGGGTGAGTACCGATAGTGAACCAGTCATAGGAGACTCAGGGCCATCAAATGGACATTTTCGCTACTTGTAGTCATAAGCACTACAGAGTAGTTGACCGGTTCTCGAAAGATGACGAACCGGGTCGGTCACTGATTGCTTAAGATTAGCCGGCAGGTAAGTATCTCGGAGCTCCAAGTTGTGTGAAGCATGTTGCATATGTTTTATAAAAGAAAACACATGTTTGTGGTTGCCACTTTCTAAACTATTTTCGCTAAACATGCACAATATTATGTAGTAAGTATTTTTAAGTATATTATTTTCAAACCTCGCATGGTTGGATCGGCCCTTACTAAGCATGCTAGGACAAAAGCTCACTCCTACACCAATGTACAGGTTTCGAGCATATGGTCGGGGAGCGTACAGGGGAGGCATCTGGCCCGACTTGGCGTATTTCTCTTTACTTTATGAAATTAAGGTCTTAATCTCTTACCGGATTTTGAAGTCCCATAATTATTTACTTTATAATTGTTTCCTACTCGCTTATTTACAAAACTTCGAGAGACCCGTAACCTTGGGCGCGTCTCTCTTACTGGTTGTTACTTAGTGATTTGGTTTTCAAATTGGGCTCTTATTATAAGCCCAAATCCCTTAGCCCATTTTAAATTCCACTTTGAAAATATGTTGTTCGGTTGCTAGAATGATTTGTCCAAGAAAGTGTTTTGTAAACCAACAAACTAAACCAGAAACCGATTTGTCCAAGAAAGTGTTTTGTAAACCAATAAACTAAACCCAAAAGGCCTGGTGATTTGGGTTGATGAGTCATCCGGATGTCATCCTTGACATGTCGATTTCTCATTGGCTTTGGGTCGTAGCGCTGTGGGACCCCCCTCTCAGGTCACCACAACGGTGAACAGTGTGCTTGAACTTATGACGGTGATAAGCGGCAATCTAGGCCGAGTTGGTTCAAACCCCAGGTATTAAAGTTGCTCTACTTGGTATTATTGACATTTTGGATTGATGGATTGTGGTGGTTTTGAGTTTTTGCCGGTGGTGGTTGTGCTGGTTGTTCAACCGTTTGTGGCGGCACTGTGACGGCATTTCAACTATGTAAGGAGCAGTTTCTTGTGTTATTTATCATCTACTCATTGATACAAGAATTTCGATATATAATACGTAAGGATCCGATTTTGTGATTTCATATGAGCATGTTAGGGTTTTTGTGATTTCGAACCGTTCGCTTTTCGATCCGTGAGGATCCGATTGTTCGATAGACTTGTAGCTTAGGCATATTGGTCGTTTAAGTATTCTGGAGACTTTGGGTGGTTTCGGATGAGGTTTTGCCTCTATTGGCATTACTTTCGGATTTTAGTTCAAAAGGGGGATTCGAACATTAATCACTTTGTGATTCGTGCACTAAATCGAGATCGTATGTGTTTAGGTACTTAACAGGCTCGTGTTCAGAGGATTGTGAAGATTGGTGCTTGTCTTGATTAGTCTGTAAAGACATACCAGGATTCAGAGGTGAGTAAATCTCACGATATTCGTGATGAACATAGTTACCATATTATCTTGGAGTTATTAGTTTAACCATGACTATAGTGGGTACTAGTGACAGTCCTGAGTGGATGACTACGTGTGTGTGTGTGTGTGTATTTATGTGAAATATATATATATATATATATATATATTGGTGCATTTGTTGTGATATGAGCAATATATACTGTATTGAGTTCATCATTGTTTAGAAATAGTGAAATTGTGTATTGAGTTGTGATTATAGAATATCAATTGTTGAGGTTGCAAACGATAATTGGAATTGAGTTCATTATTGTTTGAGGATAATGAAATTGTGTATTGAGTGATTGTAGAATTTCATTTGTTGAGATACCATACGTCTAGTATGACCATCTTAATTGGGATTTAAGATATGGTAAAGCTTGTGTGGGAAAATCTATGTAATGAATCGATGACATTAATTTGATCAATCTTTGTGATGATTATCATGTAAAGCTTATGTAGAAATATATGTGTGATGACCGGTTAAATCTGTGTAATGATCAGTGTGATGATTACTCTGTAGAAGAGATGAATTGTTATTAAGTTAACAACGATCGAGAGGATTGCTGTGATGGTCGGAGCTACCTACAAATGTTAAAGTATGGGGTTGTGATGATTACTATGACTTGAATTGTTTGTTTAATGTAACCTCCTGAACTAAAACTATACGCAGGAGTTACTATAAAGTGTTTCACTTTTTTTTGAATTGTGATTGCCTTGTTTTTTTTTCTTGGTTTTATTTGTTGATGGTTTGATTGTTCTTAAGGGCCATAGTGGTAACGATTGTTCTCTAAGATGAGGATAGGAAGGTGATTCATTGATTTTCACCTTTGATGTCATGTTGATGACAAAAGCTTCTGGTGGGAACGAAAGGAATATGATTTTGTAATTTAACGTTGTGCGTTAAAATGGTTTCAAACATTTCTTGAGGATGTTTTGTTTGACGGGAATTTATGTAATTGGATGCTAGGTTGAGAATCTGAGCATGTGGTTTTAGTCACGAGTTGACCTATGTAAGCATGATATAGAAGGTTATAAAACTGATGTTGGTAGTTGTGAGTTATGTGCTTATCGTTGTTTAGGTTGAGGTGACTTAAGAATGTGTTTCTGCTTTATGATTGAGTTTACTCATACAAGCTTTCATAAGTTTACCGGATTTGTTTTGTGGCAACCCGATACACTATTCGATGGTGTAGGGGTTAATCCTGCAAGTCAGGGAAATCGCGGCTGAAGCTGAGACCTTATAGCAGCTGATCGGGTAGGAAACTATTTTTGTGGCTTTACTGTTAAGACTTCCACTGTATAATAGGCTCTGAGGAGCGTTTACTTATTATATTGTTATCGCAACTTAATTTGTAAACCTTATGTAATGTAACATGTGAACTCTAAAGAACGAGTCTATATTGACATTGTGGATTTAGGACATCGTTGGTTGCCTTATTTGGAGGAAAATTGTTAATGGAATTTTGTGTGGATGTCCAAGCCATCACGCCCGGAGTTCATGTGTTGATTGATTTTGTGTTATTATTTGTGTTTGAAATTCAGGGCGTGACACGAAGTGTTAAAAATATAATTGTTTTCATTTAAAAGAACCAAAACTCATTCATTTCCTTGGAAAATTAAATCACAACAATAGCAACATCAAATTCACAAACATGTTAATTCTACCTCATTACACAACTGCACCAATATATATTGTACGTAAATACACACACACACACGTAGTCATCGTTCATGAATGCTACTAATACCAACTATAGTCCATGATCATAAAACTTGAGAAAATCATTTTTATACTTGGAAACTCATTTTCCATACCTGTGAACCACAATCTTATGAACCGTAGTCGATCGAGTTCATATCATTTAAAACAAATATTCATTTATGAAATCGATTTACAATTTATCACATAATTTCAACTAATAAGTAAATCTGTTCATAAATGAACCACGTGAGATTTACTCACCTCTAAATCCTGTTGCGTCTTCTCTTACAGCAGAGAAAAGGTATCGACTACTCTCCGTCAATCAGCTAAGGAATGTGCGTCACAACTTAGTACACAAATAAAAACCAATTAAAGTTCAAACCCCCGTTGAACTAATATCCCAAAAGTAATGTCAATCGAGGTAAAACTTCATCCAAGACCACCCGAGGTTTCCGGAATACTTCTACCATCAATATATCGAAGCTATAAGTCGATTAGACGGCCGAATCCTCACGGATCGAAAATCGATCGAACCAAAAACCCAAAAACCCTAGCATGCTCATACGATTTTCAAAATTTACAAACTATATATTGAAATGCTCGTATCGACCAGTAGATCATAATGAGGAGCAGAAACTGTCCTTGAGGTGGCCGGAAGCCACCGGAAAATGCCTCCACAAACGGTGGCAGCGCCGCCGTCAACCACCGAGTTAGGTGGTGAAACCCGCATGAAAATCTTCCTCTCAACATGCCCAACAATATTCATAACTAGCACAAGGCCTGAAAACCAACCAGGTGGTCAAAAAGTACCTAAACAGTGAGTAGATCGGAAAATTCCCAGATTTTCCAATTTGCTCGATTTCTCCTTGCACACTTCAAATCTCTTCAAGCTGCTTAGGGAGCATGATCAGCATCTCCAGGGGGTTCTAGAATGGCCAGCGGCTTGAGCTATGGTTTCAGAATGAGAGAGAAAAGAGCGTTGACCCAAATCTGGGTTTTGTATAGGGGTTTTCCGGGAGTGGTGCCTATGGGCCTAGAGAGGCTGCCAGGTGACCACAGGAAGATGAAGGAGGAAGAGGCAAAGCTTTGCAGCCCAGTGGCATGGCTTGGGGTGGCCGGATGGTGGAGATATCATCGCTGGAAGTCGCTGCCCCATTTTTCATCAAGGAGAGAGAAGAGAGGAAATCCGGATTCGGGTTTCCTTTTTTGGAAATATTAGGGTTTTCCCATTTTTTCAGAATTTTTCCTATTTAACCAAAATGGAAACATTTTCCGTTGATCGTAACTTCTTCATACGAACTCCGATTTTCACGTTTCGCATGTCCACAAACTTGTATCGACGCGCTCTACGATTTCCGTGAAGGAAGTTTCCACAAAATCCTAACGTATAAAAAGTCAACCCTCGAATCAAAGCATTCCGAGCAAATAATTGTTTGAAATAATTTTCACTCCACCATTGAACCACTAAATCGCACTAACGAACACTTTATTAATTCCCGGAAAACATTAGGAATTAATAACGAATTTATGGGGTATTATAGTGGTTCTACTTGGACCTCCAAATTTGATATTTGGACCTCTCATACTCATTAAACCTCCAATTCACTTTTTTGAATACTTAAAAAGCTAAGTACACTTCTTAATTTTACCAAAACACCCTTGAACAATTGAATTTGTATATTCAACAATTTGTTTTTTTCTTTTTGTTTTTTTTTTATCTCTATCAACCATAAAAAATTTTGTGAGTGAACTGGCTACATTTTCGGTCTACTTTTAGTGATGAAACCAGAAAGTGATTATTAGAGGGGCCGAACGAGTAGACGATTACAAAGATATTTCTGTTAATCTAGATCATTGTTTTTTTTTTTTTTGCAATATGGATGGTTCCAGAAAAGACTTTGGTTCTCAAATAAATAATATATATCAATTAAATCTAATTAAAAGGAGTTTACCTTAGGACGTTCCCTTCATACGTAAGAGATGAGTGACTCATATTGCTAGAGGCGCCACTCTAAAGAAACCAAAACCCTATAACCAGTTCTCGTCTGACTGCACCTGCCTGAGGCAGGCCACTGGCCTAGCCGAGTTGCTTGGTCCTGCCGAGCGGGGATTTTCGTTGCTATTACTTGGAAGGGTTGTCTGGGATTTGTTGATTGAGACTCTAGTGAGGTGGTTTTGGGCAGTGTCGGCACTTTGGGTCACAACGGTGTTGGGAGGAGAGGTTGTACGCGTATCCTTGACGTGATGGAGATGACGAATGGGCTTGGGCTAGGCTTTCTTGGCTGGGTTTGGGTTGGCTTCCTTTGGGTTGTTCCTTTCGGGCTCCTATTTGTTTAGTTTTTACTTTCTTACTATTTTCTATTGTTTTAAGTAGCTAGACACTCTATTGTGCAACTATGAGTTTATCTTTGGGCTTGGTTATTTACTATGTTATTTCATAGTGGGTAGGCTAGCTTAAATAAGTGAGCATGGGTACCATCAAATGATCGAACATAATCTATATATTGTTGTGGTTTACCACAAACTCGCTATATATCCATAGATGGTAGATGGAGGATATGTAATGGTCCTTTCTGGCATGAGTTAATGATATATCGACATGATATTATTTCAAAAGAAAAAGAGGTTACCTTGGATCTTTGATCAGACTAATATTTTCTATGTTTTTAGTATTATTTTCCCTACATTTTACTTAGTTATTCCTTTAACAATGTCATTTCTAACGTACTTTTTTGTATTTAGGTAGAAATGAGCTTCAAACGCAGGAAATGAGCTAAGAAGAGCAAGAAATAATGGAAATTAAGGCAAGGAGGAAATGAAGCGCATAAATGGGAAAGAAATAGAGAAATGAAGCTTTCCTAATCCTACTAGGAGAAGAATTCCTAATTGAAGTATGAATCCTAATGCAACTAGGAATAAACTCAGATAAATGTGCTTTGAAATGAAAAAATGACAGAGTTCCAGTTGGACTAGGAAACATGATCACACTAGGAGTCCTGATGCTGCTAGGAGACTTGATGAGGCTAGGAGATGCTATGGTTTCAAGATGACTCAAGATAGTTCAAGAATGTTCTAGAATAATAAAGGAATTTCGGCAACAAAGGAATGGGTTTTGAAATTGTGCCAATTCAGAAGTCTGGCCCAAAGATTGAAGCATGTGACTCGCACATGAGTCTCTAGATCCTTCCATGACGTCTTGAGGAGTTCTAAACCTAAAAGGATTGGTTTTTGCCGTGAAATATAAAGAAGATTTCGGCAAGAGTCCAATTTGGGATATTTTCGGATTTCTATGGAATTTTGAAAAAGAAAATAGAGGAATAAATATAGGATTATGATTCCTAATTCCATTCTACTTGAAAGAAGGCCGAAGAATTCAGCCAAGACTAAGGTGACTTGTTCTCTACTCCTAAAGGAATTTTCCTATTGGTTGAATAATGTCCCAAGAGAGAATTCTTAGGGAATTAACCCTAGGCCGTGCACTATATTAAGGGGGAAGCTATTGCCGTGAAAATCACCATGAAACCCTGAATCAAAATCGCAAATTCCTCCATTTACTCTCTCAAAGTTTTTTTCTCCAAGTGTTCAAGGTTTTGAAGCCGTAAAGCAAGTTCTTCCTCCATCCTCCATCCTTGCCGTGATCTTTCGTGCCATCCAACACCTTTGAAGACTTTTTTGCGTTCTTGAAGCATCTTTAAAAGTGTAACCATGAACCTTAATATCGTGTTTTCGGTTTCTTTATCTTGTAACTTAAAAATCAGATTCAATACCGTTCTATGTTTTTGGTTTTCTTAGATGTTGCGATTTCTTGTGAGATTAAAGTATTTGTTTTGATGTTTAGTTTCCAATAACCTTGAAGGATGAATTTGTTTTAGGATTTTTAGATTATAGGTTGTGATTTCAATATGTGTTCTTGAATGTTTGTTGATTTTGTTCTTCAATCCCACCTTTCATGTTTTCGATTTCTTTGGTGGCCAACTTAGGTTTCGAATTGCATGATTGAATCCATAAGAAGATGCTAGCGTTCTAGGTCTTGTCAATTTAAGTGGAAAACCTATAATTCCTTGGGTAAATCAACAAAGAGAATTGCATGCTCGATTAGCGTTCTAACTTGTGTGCTTTTCTTAAATCGATCAAACTTTCTAAGTGCCTATTGTGTTAATTGTGTATTGTTGATGAATTGATCACTCACTAGCTTTACATGATTAATAGGGTTAACTATGGTGCGTTCATCTAGTTAATTTAACTAAGGAAAGTAATAAGAACTTCTGCATGCGTTCATGGTTTGCTCTTGATTGATTTCATTCACGTATGTGTTTTTATTTGTAAACTATGATTTGTGTTCTTGAATTCATGTTAAAGGTTGTTAACTTCATCATACATCTTAGCCGTCCATCCCTCTCCTTGATTCTTGGTTGATTGGTCAATGTAATTACTTAGTTAATTTAGTGTAGTAATTAAAAACAAATTTCGAAACCCCTTTTCAATTCCTTGTAATTTTGTGAATATTGTGAATATCTAATTAAGATTCTTTCTTTGACGTTTAAATGATAGGAGCACCCTCAATCCCCGGATAAAACGATTCCCACTTGCTATATACTAAAAATTGTCGACATTATTAATTCTGAGAACTCATTTTGAGCTTAATTAGTGATAATTACACCAAAATATTCAATAAATCTAGTTTAATTACGAAATTTCAAATCACATTGTTTTGAATTTACTTTTGTATTAAATGATGGGGTCATGTATAGAAATAAATGTTATAAAGCTAATATCAGGAAATTCTGAAAAAAAAAAATAATTTATATTAATAGGGGAGCTAAGAATTTTTTTTTCTTTCTCTCTTTGTCCTTATTTGTCTTTTTCATATGATTGACAATATCTATTGATAATTGAAAAAATGATGGAGGTCCAACTAGAACCACTCATACATAAATTGTTTTGGTTTTCTTAATATTTGATAAATATGTTGATAAGGTATCAAAGAATATTGATTTTTGTTTTGATGTGAATTGAGAACGTGTTGGAAAATTTTCAAACCTACAATGCATTTTATTATTATTATTATTATTATTATTATTATTATTATTATAGGGAAATGATGGAAAGGGTCACATTAGAGAGTGAAACGATAAAAGTGTCACCTAGTTTCCCATTTGATAAAAAGGTCCATAATGAATTGTTAATAATATTAAGGGTTAAATACTGTTTAGTCCTTGAGCTTTTGACCATAAAACACTTCAGTCCCTGACCTTCTAATTTCACACCTTTAGTCCCAGTACTTCAAAATTTCAGACCAATAGGTCCTTGCCGTCTAAAAGTCACGGCGAAATGTCTATTATGCCCTCAGTTCTTTTTTTTAAATTAATTACTTATTTTATTTTATTTTTGGAAAAGGATTTTTTTTTCCCTTTCTTTCTTTCTTTTTTTTTCCTGTTTTTCTTTCTTTCTTTCTTTCTTTCTATCTGAAAAAAAAAGAATAAATAAAATAAAGAAAAAATAATTAAAAAAAAAGAGAAAGGAATAAATTTATTATAAAAAAAAAAGAACTGAGGGCATAATAGACATTTCGCCGTGACTTTTAGATGGCAATGACCTATTGGTCTGAAATTTTGAAGTACTGGGACTAAAGGTGTGAAATTAGAAGGTCAGGGACTGAAGTGTTTTATGGTCAAAAGCTCAAGGACTAAACAGTATTTAACCCTAATATTAATTTAGTCCTTATGATTAATGAGGTGATGTTAAAATATATCAGTTTTTAATTTTTCTGATCCCCATTCTACCCTTAAAGCCTAGTACACGTTTATAACTTTAATACGCTAAACCTCTCTACCTCCGATGTCCTCCAATACCTACGCCTCGATCCTGTCCTCCAACTGTCCTTCCAAATTGAACAGATGTCGATCACCGCTGCGCTCTCCAAGTTCTTCTCCGAAACAGCACAGGTTCGATTTCGGAAGCAGTGCGGTTCGGGTTTGAAAGGTAACTCGTTGTATCAGAGTAAAGATTCGGCTTATCGAATTAGAAATTGGGTGATTGTTCATAGTGACTTTGATTTTGGAATTGAGTTTTGGATGAAACGATTATAGGATTGTTTATGCTATTTTCGTTAAGTCTAGATCAAATCCAGAATTATCAAACTCGTGATTTCAATCTAGAACTATCATGAATTTCTCAAGTATAAATTGTAGGTTTATCTATCTACGGTTTTGACCTGTGTTTAATTTTGATGGTGAATTTGATAGAAGTTTAGGAATTATGAAACAGGTTAGATTTTCTTTTCTTCAAGTGATGTGCTTTCATAGAAATTGTTATTCTTTAGATTGATAAATTCTGTTGAAATTAGTCGATAGATATAGTTCCTTGATTATGTTGTTTTAGTTGCTACTGGACATTGAAAAAGAATTGGTTTGAGATACAATCAAAACAATAATGGAATGTAGAAAGTAGGGAGAATTGAATTTATGGAGAGATGCAATAGGTATTTGTAATCCTTTGTTTTTCATTTTTGTTAACCTAGTTATGAACTGAGCCTAAGGTCCTTCTCAGGTATCAAGAATTTCAGGGCCTTCTCAGGTATCAAGTATTGCAGGGGAACAAGGCAATTGTAGTCGATGAACCAGGGGTTACTGGGGATCGTCTGTATGGTAGATCCTTTAGGGGACTTTGAATTTATGGTGGTCTATACTGGTGGTGTTTCTTATAGTTTCAAATTCACAGGCCCATGTCATGGAAGAAATGGTCATTGAAATGACCATTGGTCTGGATGGAATTTCACTTGCCTCCAGAGAGCCAGTTGTTGCTAGGACGCCCTCAATGATTGAGAAACTTGCTACTACAGCTGTTGAAGAGTCATCTTCTTTTATTTTTCTTGTTGATGGCTAGGTACAGTTTTTAATAAATACTTGTTGGACCAGGTGCAATTAATGTGCTTCTTGTCTCTGCAACATGCTTATACATTATTGGTTAGATGAAAATTTTCATTAGTAAAATTGGTCTTCACAGTGTAGGTATAGGTGCTTTCGTTCTTCTGATATGATGAGACACATTTAAGTTGAATTTCTTTGACCCAAAGTGATTAAAAGACTACTCAAATAATGTTATAAAAAAACAGACTACTCAAAGAATCAAAAATATCATGCAAGCTACAAAGTTGTATATACAGTTCATGAGAAACTAAAGGACTAATTAACACCATGTCAGTTGTGGATTTGGGTCTGAGAAGTTAGTAGTGGTTGAGTAACTAACATGTTTAGAAAAGTAGAGAATGACTCTTTTTATTTTTTTTATTTTGTTGTTTTGTTGTCTTGATGTTGCTCATGCAGTTGGTAAGACATGCACAAGTGTTTTCTAATTAATCAAACGGCTCATATTTACTTTTAGTAAATATACTGTTTCTTTTCATTTTGGTGCAAGGTGAGATCATAATTTTGATTGAAGAGTTAGGAAAGAATTGATGCCATTGTTGTAAAATGAACATAAAATAATTTGAGAAAGAGAGAGAGTTTAGACGTAGAGAATGGGATGTGTCCATATTCATCTCACTATGAGGGGGTTTATATAGGTGTACATGATGTATACAAAAATGTAACGTTTAATAGCAACGTCAATTACTCCCTATACACAATTCTATCAATCACTAATGTATAGTGAAAGGCACATATCACTCTACATCTATTTACATGATTTAGCCATAACTATATACAACACTCCCCCTTGGATATTTTATGTCAATATTGTTGCCTAAGCTAGGCGCTTTTAAGTTGCCTCGTCAAAAACCATGCTAAATAACAAAAATCCTGTGGGAAAAAACAACCTTGGTCGAAGGAGAAAAAGAGCACAACGCGCATGAATGTGAAGTAATCGTATCACAACAGAGATAGTTGAAGTCTTCTTATCAACATCATAAGTAGGTAGTATGTCTACGAGAGGGATGCATTGGAGTTGCTACACCAAAACCTTGCCCGGTAAATCCAGTGGCCAATGGGAGAAACCCGTGGTCGAAGGGAAAAGATGAGCAAATGCATATATATGTCGAATCAAAGCATCTTCAGGATGTAGTATAAGTAGGGTGACCATGCTAAAGATGAGCCTCGTTAAAACTTTGCCAGGTATCAAATGAGATGTCTTGTATAGGGCATTGAGCCAAGTACAATAATGTGCCTATTGCACTTAGATATGAGACTTTTGGCACCAATATCTCTTTGACTCTTCATTATCATCTGCAGGACGATACGGTTCTCTCTAGACTTAGGACGACCATGGGTGTGTTTGCTTTTATCCTCATTAAAGTGTCTTAACATCTTCTTGATGTAATTTGGTTGATGGACCAAAATTTCATCTGCACTGTGCTCAGGCTCCAGGTAGAGACAATAATTTGTTCTCCCAAGGCCTTTCATCTCAAATTCCAACTTCAGGTGCTTTGCGGTTTCCTTGATCTCCTCAGAAGTATCAATCAAATTTATGTCATTGACATAGACCGCCACAATTCCAAACTAGGAACTTGTTTCCTTAATAAACACGCATGGACATAGTTTATTATTCACATATCCCATCCCGATCAAATATTCACTTAGACAGTTATACCACCTCCTTCCAGATTGTTTCAATCCATAAAGTGAACGCCTCAAAACTAATGAAGAGCGTGTTCTGTGGTCTAGAACTATTTGCATCATGTATATTAAGTCCTTTAGGAACTTTTATGTATATCTCTGTATCGTGATCCCCATAGAGATAAGCTGTGACCACATTCATAAGCTGCATATTCAGTTTTCCGGAAACTACCAAACTGAAAATGTAGTGGAGTGTTATGACATCCATTATGGGAGAATATGTCTCCTCGTAATCAACCACAGGTGTCACGCCCCGAATTTTGAATAACAAATTCGAATCCGAAACATGAATTAAACAACTTAATCAAATAAACGTCATGAATTTTTTTCATAAACAACTACACCTCACCTACTCAATAATACGAAAACCAAATTCTCAAATTACTTATTACAGTACACTCTCACCAATTTAAATAGTAAAGCTCAATGAGCATAACAAATCTCACAAAAACAAATGCGATAAAATCAAATACTGCTACACTAAAGAGCTCAATCACCGCCCTGGTTCTCCTGATCTGCAGGATTATCCGCTACACCATTTGAATAGTGTACCGGGAGTGCAACAACACAAAATTCTGTAAGCTTTTAACAGCACGTATGAGTAAATTTAGAGATTGCACAATTTAAGTTAATAATACAAACACACAAAGTAACTCCAAAATACATTGAAACGTAAAGGAAAGAATACTCTCAAGACTCTCTTTTAAAACTCTTACTTATGAGTCTCAAGTAACCTTGACGTTATCCTCATAAGACCACTTAACATTTGGCAGACAGACTAGAGCTCTAATTTATCGCAACCACCAGCCCGGAGCTAGAGCGTGGTTCACGATTATAATGCTATTAGTAACCACCAGCACTGTACAAGAGCGTGGTTCACTGATAGTATGTCATGGTCACACTCATGACCTATTGATCTCTACATATCAAAACAATTTATTGTTTCTGAAACAATAAAACTCAACACCTCTCTCAATATATCGTTCTCGAAAAGTAATTATCTAAACAATAATAGCAATACAATCATGCATATTGTTTCCTCAATACAATTCATCAATAAATATATATCATCACGTAAATAATATATATACATAGACATTCACACATGAATGCCTACTAATACCAACTATAGTTCACATGCATTAAAACAAAATTCATTTCATACTTAAATTCATTTTGTTACCTATAAGCCGCAGCCCTATGAACCGTAGTCGATCAAGTTCATAATATTTCAAACAAATATTTATTTTCTTAAAACAATTTCCACACATTCACAATTCAATATAAATCACTAAATTTCAGTTCGTAAATGAACCAGGTGCGATTTACTCACCTCGATATTTCCGTTGCGTCTTCAAAATCGTTCAATTCACAACCGAACTCATTCATCCAAGTAAAACCTTCAATCACCTAATCAAATATGACTTTGACTTACCCAATAACCCAAAAACATACTTAAAACGACAACCCAATAGTCACATTCTAAATTATACGAAAATCCGATAGACGAATTCTCACAAATCGCCTTTCGAATCATTGTTTTACAATTATACGAAGATCCAACGGTCAGATCTTCGCCCATGACACACAAAGTCACTAGGACAGTCATATGATCATTATATCAAAACTACAAGTCTATCGAACTGTCCAATCTTCATATATCACAAATCAAACAATCGAAACCGATCGAAATTGTAAAATTCATAACTAAATCATACGGTATCCAAAAATTGCGTATAATATATCGAAATGATCGTATCGAAATGTAGAATCTAAAAATGAGCAGAAACTGCTCTTGTGATCCCCGGAGGTGGCCCGAAAAGGCTGCCAGAGTTAATGGCAGAGCCGCCAATGGCGTCAGGGCTGGGCTGCTCTTCTTCATCTCAACATGTTGAACATTTTTCATAACTAGCTCAAGATCAGAAAACAATGAGAAGTGATCGAAAAGTACCTTGGAAGCTTCGGTTTGGCCGGAAAATTTCTATAATCCTATAGGTGCTCCGTTCGACGTCAAAACTTCAACTATTCTGCTCGATTCTTCTTGCAGCTTGTTCAGTTCCTTGATATGAGTTCAACAAGACAAAGAACACGAAGATTGGTGGCCTAGAACTCGAGATATCGTCGTTGACTTTAAATTGGGCTCAAATCGGTCTCGAGCTCCTCCGCCGCGTAGCCGCCCTTTGGGGAGGAAAGGAGACAACCAGTTCACTCATGGGGAGGAGACGAGCTGATCTGGACCACATCAAAAGCTCGCCTGAGGAGGGAGAAATCACCCGGAGAAGGTGGAGGCGATTTCCGGCGGCGCTGTACAGTTTCTCGGCCTTGTAGCACCTTCCACAGTCCGTTTTTCACCTCGATGTCTTCTGAGAAGTTGTAGATGACTTCAAGGTAAGCAAAATTGCTTTTGGAATCAAGTCGTTTGGTGGCCTGAGTAGGAAGATATGGCCGGAAGAAGAGGAGCCCAGATTTCCGTCGAAAATGGAGGGGCTCTCGAGGGCTGAAAAGCAAAAATGAGAAGTTTCAAGATTTATGAAAAAATCTCGGAATTTCTCATATTTATAGAAAATTCATAACTTTTCAAATGATTTTATCTTTCTCATACGAACTCCGATTTTCGCGTTCCACATATACACAGATTCGTATCGACGAGATCTACAACTTTATGAAGGAAATTTTCCCAAATCTTGTACGTATAAAAAGTCAATTTTCACGACCCCTTAAATAACGTTCGTTTCGAAAATAAAATCGATTCGAAACCAAATTTCTGGCACAATAACTTATGAAATAGTCTCATTTTCATAATTCAAATATCCGAACAATTATTGAACTACAAAAAATTATCTAATGAAATTTCGGGTCTTCACAACAGGGCGTTGAGAAATTTCTTGCACCACTAGACGAGCCTTATGTATCACAATCTCATTTTTCTCATTACGCTTCCTTACAAAATATCCATTTGAATCGTACAGGTTTAACTAGGGGAGGTGTAGGAACAATAGGCCCAAGCACCTCTCTCTTTGTCAACGAATCTAATTTGACCTAAATTGCTTATTTCCTTTTTGACCAGTCGTCTCTTCATTGATATTGATCAACAAACCAAGGTTCGAGATCATTGCTTCATTTGGGCCCGTAATGATAATATCTAACGGTTAGTTTGGCCAATCTTCTTTCCGTCCACCTTGTTGGTTTCAAAATATAAACTTTTTCATATAAGCAATGGACAATTTAGACAACCCTAGTAGACAGATTAGGATTTCATGCAATCCAATAAACTGAAAACTTTTCCTTGTCCATGTATTTACCCCATAATGATATATTTACGGCAGAACAAAATTGGCCTTGTTTCTTGTTATTTCAGCCTCAGTCAAGGCGGTCAACCCTCGGTTTTAAAGAGGTTCGCAACCACATTCTCACATGGTCTAGCTCTCTCTACTCACATAAATAATTTCATTTAGCATCACCTTCGGTTGACTCTATGGAGCGAGGGTGAAACAATAATGAAAATGGCTAAGAGTTTTACCACATGCATAAGATTTTTTACCAATTTCTTTTCATTGACCTTGTTGATTTTGAAAGGTGAACGCTTCTCTATAATCAATCTTAGTATGTATGTTATGATTTTGTGCCATCAAATAAATCAAAAATGGGGGATTCACCTTGCCCATATATTTAATGCATAGTAATATGCACAATGTGAAATAATGTCCTCGTTTATCGCTGCTTGGGCCTTGGGTAACTCTTATTTAAACCAATTACTAGAATATTATTTTTAGTAATAACTCCTAAAAGGTACATGACCACACTATCACATGACCGAGCTTCTATTTACGACATAAAAATCAAATGTCCACTCACTGGTAAGCCTTACAGCCATGCATGCTGCTTGTTAGGATCCTTCTCACTCAAGGGCTCAGTACATCCTGTACAACTTGGCAGCGTATAAATAATAAAAGAGAAATTAAAATCGATAAATACTTTCAATGGAAATAAAATCAGTTTACTTCATAATTTCTCCCAAATCAGAGAATTTAAAGTGGTTGCACGTGCCTCAACGCACCACAACCAGTGGTGCCGCGTGGGCGGCACATGCCACCCCACCAAACCACAATTCAGGCCACAAAACATACGTCAATCGAATCCGGGGAGAGACTTTTGTACCTGCAACAATTATGAATTCAACCTAGAATGGCTGGTCCGAAAGTAATCTCGCAGCACTACACAAAAGGCTTCACAGGACGGTTTAAAACTGTCGTCTCATGTTTTGCATTTCTATGGTCTATCGAGGCGTCGTCTGATGAAATGCTGTCACATGACTGTTTTCGACCGTTGTATACCGATCGTTGGGTCAACGGTGTGCAGCTGAATCTGTTGTCTGATGGATCGGCAGATCTGTCGACATGTTGTCGACAAAAATTTGTCGTGGTGTGACTTCTATTCATACCATGGTTTTTAAGATTCCAGCCTTGTCTCTTTGTTGTTCAGAAGTCAGTTTTTATTTTTAAGACGTTGTGCAAATTGTACACACACGACAGTTCTTCCAGCATAAATATGGTGTGATGACTTAAAAATTCAGTGTATGTGTGCTTCGTGTGCTTCGTGTGCTTCACACAACATATGTAACTCTAGTCGTTGTATTGTGACATTTGAGACAATGGTTTTTGCTAATACTTTTTGTCTTTGTGTGCATCCAACAATGATATCAATAAGAACTGTCGTGTGAATTGTAGAAATTTTGTTTGATTCCACCCTATTATCCTCATCAGACGACATATTTTCTATATATTGTTGTTGTGATGGTAAGATTTAGATTCTGGAATGAAAAATGACCAAAAGAACAGTAAATTAATCATAATAGATAGCTGTTATAATCCCATAGCAATCTAAATGGGTCTGATAATGCTAATTGTATCTACAAAATAGGAAAACAAAAAAAAATCCAAGTCAAGTTCTAATTCACTGATCTCCTACTCTTCTTAGCTTTTGTCTTCAAAATTAGGCTTCACTTCATAACATTGGCACTCTCCATGGCCTAAAGAACAGTAATGGGGCTTCCTCATTGAAAGAGTTCTAGGATGTTGCAGTGCTCCAAATATAGGAAGTTGTTGTGTTAATTATACAGCGGCCAAATAATCTCATTTGATGCTCCAAGTACTTACATTTACTGCAGCTACAGCATTCTCATAATCCACCACTGCCTCACTGCTGCTAACCAGACAAGAAAATAAGCTTAGTAGCTATCCAAAGAATAAAGTTTTAGTCTGTATATATGCACGTTTTGTATACAATTATCAAAACTATTAGCTTTACCAACATTTTTCAGTGCATCGATGACTTACAAAAGTAACCCTCCTTCACAATGCACACAAAGCACGACTAAAATTGATATATTTAAGCCAATTACACCAATTCTCAGCAACTAATTCCGAACAGATATCACTAGAATAGAAGTAAAGGCCATTTTACTCTAATTCTTCATTCAAACACTGCAAACAGAAAAAGTACTAGCAACACAGTAGAACACTTGATTTGTTCAAATAGCCAAAGCTCCCTAAGTGAAGGTGTGAAACCAGAGGCAGTTTTAAAAAACAAAAATATAAATTATAATGCCTTGATTAAAGAAGCTATGAAACCACACACGTACACACACAGCCATCTATGTTAATTGTAGTGAGGAAGGAGCAGAGTTGACCAAAGAAAGAAAAGGAAAAAAAAAAAAAAGGAGCAGAACACTGCTTGTTTTGCAGACTTTATCTATGTAACCTCTTGGTCCAAATAAATGACGTGAGATAAAGTAGCTGATGAGTAAAGAGAACAAATCAAGACTATAAGTTCTCCCATGCTTCAAGCTGACTGAGAAAATATACTAGAGTGACAATTGGTTTACTCTCAAGGCTAATGGAAAGTTACATTACCGACCTGGACATATATTCTTGCTATAAAAGGGGATTCCAGGAGCATATTATTAGATAGTACCTTATTATAACCAAATATAAAAGATAATATATATATATATATATATATATATATATATAAAGTTATAGTATAATTGCTATACTAAGATCAAAAGCAGCAAAAGATTTGTAAGAGAAAAGATGTTACAAAAGTATGTATTATTCTAATAGGTAAAGCTATGGTATGTTAACATTTCTCATACATCAACTATTTTTACCACTTTAATGACTCATGTTACCACTTTGAGGACTAATATTACTATTTTAAGGACTCATATAGTAAACTAAGGAAATTTACCACTTTAAGGATTCATGTTACCATTTTGAGGACTAATATTACTATTTTGAGGAGTCATGTGCTAACTAAGAAAATTTACCACTTTAAGGACTCATGTTACCACTTTGAGAAGACTAATATTACTATTTTGATGACTCATTTTACCACTTTTAAGGCAATTGTATGCATGTCATACGTTAACACATTGTAGAATTTTCCTATTCTAATTTATACTTCTAATTATCTAATAATAATGGGAAACAGTCACTGCACTTAATATGTTAAGTCCTTAATTAAGGCTTGGCTTTGCTCTAGACCATTATGAAACACAAAAAACATAGATGCCGAAACATTAAATGAATGAGAGAGAGAGAGAGAGAGAGAGAGAGACCTGTTGTGTGAGAGATCTAGATACAGCAAGCAATCTTCATGAAATGCTCTTCAATTTCAAAAACCACACTCTCCTATTAAACCTGGTCATTCTTTTGTGAGATCAACTTCCAAGCTCAATGTTCCTTCCTCAACCAATGTCTTTGCCATAATTATTTGGTACCTGAGGGAAAGGAAAGAAATAGAGAAAGGATGGTCACTAGCAGCATAATGACAATTTATTTTTTAGTGACTACATGGTTAGTCAATAGTGACCATGAGCTGAGAACATCATCTCTTCTTACTCGAAATGTAAATTATCATATAGGAAGGATGCAGAGAAAGAGAAACATATAGCTGGTTCTTTGGATTTAGAATGACCTAAACTTTCACTGGAATCTATTTGCAACCCATCGATTCAATAATTAAAGAACCAGTAAATAAGCCCAAAGCAGATTTCTATTTTTCTGTCATAATGAACAGAAATCACAAATATCAAACCAGGCATGAAACCAATACACATTTATTTATTAATTTTAACCCAAATCCCCGACCTGTAAACTATCCAAATTCAACCCAAATCTGCTACTGCCTTAAAATATCAAAAATTATTTCTTCAATGGCAACAATGATCTTATGATCGATGATGACTGACCCCCCAAAACCAAATGCAACTCCCACAGGCTTTTCTGCAAATTAACACCATTGTTGTCATTCATTGAATCTCAACTTCAATACTATCCAACTTAAGTTAGTAAATTCCACCCTATTTGATTTAAATTTGATTGGATGAAATTGCAAGTGTTGGATGACTAGTAAAATTTGAACTCCAAATCGAAATCCAAGAGTCTCAAACCTCTACCTTTCTTTTTGTTTTTCGGCTTTGCCCTCAAAAGATTGTTCCTTTAAGACACAAAGCAAGACAAAACATACAAAAGATCAGGTATTGGGATCAAAACTTAAGATCATATCAATGCAAACTAATCAATCCGTGTCGTAATACATACATGGAAATGTATGAGCAACTCCCTCTCCTTTTCAGCATGACAAGCTTGCTCTTCCTCCTCCGGGTCGCTATAGAGACATCAAGAACAACACAAGTGAGTCATGTTCAAATTAACCAGAAAGGAAAAGGATAATCAATAATAAAGTACATTGGTTTGAACAAAAAGTGAGGAGCTTATACGGTTTAACTTCTGCAGAAAAGGGCATGTCTTTATTGTTCCCTTTAATCCCTAAGATGACAGTCTACTTTTTTATGCAGAGAAAGTGGAAGCCATGGAAGCCATTTGTTAATTCCTCCACTTGATCTAGTAACTCGCTTTAAATCAATCAAAAACCAATCAAAATAAGGATGCAACCCAACCAAGGAAACCAGAAACCCAATTCAAATTACACAGAATCTGAAAGATATATGATAATTGACCTGCTATTGAGTCCAAACAGACTCTAAATTAAGGTCCCGAATCTCTGCTCTCTCCACCACCTCAAACAATCCCTCTCCGAATCCATCTCTGACTCTCCCTCTTCTCTCCGCCTCTCCCTCAACCGCCACGATGACCTCCACGCCTCCTCTCCCGACGACTCCCTCACCTCCTCGGTATCACCTTCGGTGACCTTATCTTCTACACCCTCTACCCCTCCAAACCCTACAATCCCCAATTCCTCAGGTCCAGTTTCCCCAATTCCCAAAACCCTAATTAGCCAAAGGGCTTCCACCAGTGAGGCAATGGTCGAAGATCTGAGGTCAGGTTCGGAAACCTATCTCAGCTTCTCTTTGCTTCTCCAGCCTTCTGATCCTCACGTCGTCTTGTGCCCACATACCTGTCTCCCATACCCGACATCTCTCTTCTGATAAGATCTAGAGTGAGTGAGATGTAGAAATTGATTTCGGGAATGGAGAGAGGCAGATATCAGGTGTAATAGAGATGAGGAGATTTGGATATTGAAACTAAGAGAGAGAAATCTTAGGTGCACTAGAGATGAGGAAATTTGGAGACTGGCAAGAGAAGAGGTCGGGAAAAGAACATATTGAAAGAGTTTGTTTTAGGAGAGTTATCGAGAGAGCGAGAGAGGCTATGTTGAAGAGAGTGAATGGCTGAATGTTATACTGTCGGAGTTGTTGTGGAGTAAATGTTATTGTGTAGTAGGTCTAGGGCCTTTTTTCTGTAGTGGGTCTAGGGCCTTTTTTTTTTCTAGTGTACTAATTTTGTCTGAATGGTGGCTCATTGGCACACATATATGGATAAGCTATTATTTGATGCATGTGCAAGCCTTCAGACAATGGTTTTCACATAACTGTTGTGTGCATGCTACTTTTAAATTTTTAGTTTTCCTCCTATTGTTGCATGGGTGGAGGGAAATGGGTTGGGGGGGGGGGGGGGGGAGAGAGGATGGGAGGAAATAATTGGGGGCAAATGTTGCTGGGCATGTTTCTCTCTTGTAAACCTATGGATTCAGACCACAGTTTTAAGCTAACCGTGGTATCACCACTACATGCTGGGGAAATTTAAGTGGTGCCAAACTTGCCGCTCTATAACTATTTTAACCTCACACCACGTTTCCATTTATAAATGTCTTATGAAGCAATACATAATTCCAGTATGAAAAACACATGTTGGTTGAATTCATATTAGAAGATAGAAATTTTACAACCGTCGTCTCAATAATGAGAAATGATTCACACCACGGAAAACAGTGTTGCGTCGTATGAGAGATGTCGTCTAATTCATTTTCTGTAGTAGTGTTGGCAAACCCCGAACTGCACCAGTTCAATTCTCCCTCCTCTGGATATTTTGAGTCAAACAACAAGTATGGGGATGATCAATGGAGTTCCAGCTTCAAAACCTAGGGAACAATTTGTCCAGAAATCACCGAAAATCAGAGATTAGATCAAAAAATCCGGTGTGGCACCAAAAAGGGATTTTTCTTTGATTCTCTCGATTCAAGGCTTTTAAGCTCAAGATACTTACATGGATCTAAAGTGAAGGAAAAGAAGGTTGTTTTGCTATTGGCGGCTAGCTCTGTGGTGGTCCGACAGCGGAGAACCAGTCGGATCCTGATTCTAGGTCAGAAATATAACCAAGTCGCATTTTGGGTTTCGGTTTGGGGCTGAAATGGAATCCCTTATGGCTTTCCGAAAAATAGAAAGTCCTTTATATATGAAAAGGCCCGAAATATTAATTTAAGTTTTTTATCATAACTTTTTCATACGAACTCGGACTCAAGTGATCTACGCATCTACGAACTCGGTTTAACATATTCTATGACTTCTATAAGAAATTTTCCTAAGTTTTTAGGTCAACAAAAAGTCAACATTTGAACTTCCCTATTTGGTAAAACAGATGCCGAAGAAGTAAAATCATTATTTACTAACAATAAGTTAATGATAGGTTAAATTTTGATATGGGGTACAACAACTGGTCTACTAATGGATATCACAAATAATATGTTATACCCTACATATTTTGTTAAAGTCATGCTTTCCCACCATTTTTTAGCCAATAAGAATATTTGAAACATATTACACAACTCACTCACCTCGACAATACGAATCGCTTCCCAAAATATCGATTGTAAACCGAGCCTCCTAAAATGAGCCGTTTAGAAATAACCGTTACCTCTAACTCAAACATGTCAGTTTCTGCGAGAAAAATTCTCTTTTCTTAATTTTTCTCTCTTTAGCTCTCTCTCTAAAACCTTACGGATCATAACTTTTGATCCATAATTCTAATTCAGTATCCGCATATTCATCTTATGGTACACTTGGTGCCACGTGTCAACACCATACAAAACCATCTTTTGACAAGTTGATGATGACATCATCAACATCCACTTGGATTGTGTCAACATTAGTTGTCTTATCCTCCAAGTGCCACGCATCAGCCTATCAACCAATCAGAACTCACCATGTCAGCATTTCTATTTTATTCCAATTAAAATTCAAAAGTTTCTTAAAAACAGCTCGGGAATCCAAAAAATTCACTGAAAAATGCTGCAAACTCATGACAACCTCTTTCCATTTCCAAACTCAAAAATAAAATTTGACCAATGTCAAAATTCAGAATCTCACATGAGTGAGAGACAGATAACTTAGAGTACTGAGAGTAGGGCTGTCAATTCCGACACGACCCAATAACACGACTTGAAACCCGTAAGAAATAAAGCGTGTTGAACCCGCATGAATGAAAAATGGTTGGTCGCCGGTCAACCTACCAACACAAAGTGAACCCGTATAACACATTTATTACATGAGTTGGGTTATATATTACATATAACCCCCATAGACAACCTATTAAAAATAAGTAATATTATATGTATACAAGGGTCGAATAAGTTTTTCTCTCACTTTAGACTACGGTTACAACTTCACTGTAAATACTATAAATTCTCTAGTGAATTTGATCAATTTATGCATTTTTTAAAGTTAAATGGACTGCAATGTTAACCTTTAAATATGTCATTTTGTCTAACACGACACAACCTATTTACTAAATGGGTTAAGCGGGCTGGAAACGGGTAACCAATTTAATAAATAGGTTGGGTTTAGATTTAAATTTTTGACATGATTATTAAATGGGTTGGTTTTGGGTTTATTTATTGTGACAGGACAAATACCTTGACCCGGCACGAACCCGACCCAACACGACCTATTGACAACCCTAACTGAGAGTACAATGAGATCCAGTAGCGATGGCTGAGGGCTTCATGAGAGAGATGGCTAGTGAGCTAGGTGATATCAACAGTGATTTTGAGAGAGAGGGGCAAGGTCGGGGTTGTTTTGGTCGAATGGAGGGAATTAGTAGAAAACCAACATTTGACTAAGTGTTTGAAGTCAACTAGGGTAGCATAAACTTAAGGGTTAAATACTGCTTACTCCTTATACTTCTAGGGTTTCATCGTTTCAGTCTCTGATATTTGAATTTCACTTAAAAAGTCCATGAACTCTCAATTTCCTGCCAATTGGTCCCTGCCGTCAAGCATCCGTCAAATACTCCGTTATCTTCCCCTAAAAAGTCTATTATACCCTCAATTACTTAAAAAAAATATATATCTTCCTATATTTTTTTTCTTTTTATTTCTTCTTCTTCCGGCTCTCTCGCCTCATTATGTTCATCTGCTCATCAAGATGGTTCCAATCCATAGACCTTTAAGAGGAGAAATGAAAAAAAGAAACAAAAGAGAGAGAAAAAAATTTAACAAAAAAAGTAAGTGAGGGCATAATAGACACTTTCAGCAACTTTAATAGAAAATTTTTATGGTAGGGACCAATTGGGAGGAAATTGAGAGTTTAGGGAGTTTTTAGGTGAAATTCGAAGGTCATGGACTGAAACGATGAAACCTTATAAATATAGGGAGTAAACAGTATTTAATCATAAATTTAATAAGCTCTAAAACTCAGACAACATCAATTCGATGTGATTGTCTGAACGATAGTGGTACAATATGCAAAGAAAACTGTTGTGTGAATCAAACAACTCAGACAACATCTTTTTCTAATCATTGTCCTAACAGTAATTGTACAACATAGAAGTAATAATTCTTGTATGATTTAAAACAATCAGCAAACATCGAAACTCAACCATTGTCATCATCAAACTTGGACAACAGCAATCTAGTAATTGTTGTTTGAATTAATTAATTCAGACAACAACAACAAAAAACAATCATTGTACAATTGAATAACAACAATGTAATAACTGTTGTTTGATTTGAAAACTCGGAAGCTCGAAAAATTCTTGTTGTCATTTGATGATATAGTTAAAATGTTTGTTGTCGTCTACTATGTATTGTTTGATTACGATATTGGTGTGATGCTAATCAGAGAATATATTTGAAGAACTAAACTTTATTCTGATTACGATATTGTCTGCTTTGATGCTAAAACCCAAAGATTTCTTTCATTTGATATTTGTTGGTCTTACTGTTGAGCAATGGGAATCTATCTGGCAGTATTTTGTGATTATTATTCAAGGTATGGAGTGAGTGTAGAGTGCATAGAGTTTTGATTTTTCCACTCTCTTCCTTTGTTTTTGTTTTTATGTTACTATCTTCTAAATCTTTTGGGACTGATCCATTTGTGTAAAGGATTTGTGGATGTGTTCTTTTGAAATTTGTATCTTCTGTATTTCTATATTAGAAACATACAAGACTTTTGAAAGAAGCAATGTTTAGTTCCAACTTTCAAATTGAATTTCTTTAAATGCAGGTTTTTTTTTCTTTTTTCTACTTTTTCTTTTTAGTATTGTAGTCATAGTTCTCGAGGTCATAAATTTGAGAGACAAAATGGCTCTCCTTTTGGAACGCACCTCACACGCCTGCCAAATTGGGGATCTAGTGTTTTTAGATTTCCTCAATTCCAATCCCATCCTGCTCATCATGTGCCTCTTCTTCCTCTTCTTTTCAATACCCATAACTTGGGCTTCGTGGGTATCCACCTGGCGAGCTAATTGGCTAGGACTTACAAAAGGTTACTTGAAAATGGTATCTACAATCAGACTACTTCACAAGTCGGAATTTCAGAAATAGGCTTACCTCACCTTTCAGTTGGCGATCCTCATCATGAACCCAAGAGAAAATCTCTTGCTACTCTATTGATTATTTTCGAGGCACTATTTTTCAAAAGAGTCGTTGCCAACCGTTGGATTATCACCCCTGATCGTACGATGATTCTATTTTCGATTCAAATTCAGATTCAGATTTGGTCTATTCACGATATCACTTGCCAAATAAGTTCTTACCCTCTTAATGATGTTCTTTTTGCCTCATTTCTGTATTTACCTAGTCTTTTCGTCCCCACCCACCCCCCCCCCCCCCCCCCCCCCCAATGATTGGGTTATGCTATTTACTTGGTACAAATTTTGATATCATACGTATTGATTGGATAAATTTTGTGATTATGCTCGTCTTTCTTTACCCTATCACTACTAGAATAATGTCATTAGGCATCGCCACTATTAAATCGGTCAGGATTGCACCTGATGTTAAAAATCGTGTTAACATCAGTTTGTGAAAAAACCGATTTCTATTGTTATTATGGACATCAGTCACTAACTTAAACGATGAGAAAAGTTTCGTTCCGAAAATTTACAAAAACGCGGGGGGACTAAGTTGAAAAATTTGAGAAACGCGGGGACTAAAAATTTCATTCCCCCCCCCCCCCCCCCCCACACTTAGTTATTTTTCCCACACCACTTGCATTGACTTTGAGTCATTCCCTAACCCTAACTCATTTTCACCCGACCTCCTCGTCTTCCTCCTCCGCCTCTGAGCAGCACCTTACCCTTATCACTCGCAACCCTTATAATCTAGTCTCTGAGCTTCGGCTGCTGTGCCTCCTCAACACCACAACCCTTCAGCACTGGTCCCTCTCTCTCTCTCTCTCTCTTCCCTTCTTTCTGTTTTCTTTTGTTTTGAATCTGAACAACCCTCTGTTGATTTCATAATCTAACAATCTGTTTCTTCTGTAAAACTCTAATTACATGCGTCGGAGAACCCCATGAAGGAAATCAAGGTCCAGAAGCTCGTCCTCAACATCTCCGTCGGTGAGAGCGGCGATCGTCTCACCAAGGCCGCCAAGGTCTTGGAGCAACTCAGCTTGAAGACCAGCCCTACTATCGAAGACATCAAGAACATCCTTGGTGCCGGTATGTTTTTGCTTTCTATGATCATTTGCTTATTGTTTGGGTAAACATAGGCCTAAAGTTTGTGGCTTTATGATCGATTAGTGTTATTGATTTGTAAATTCATGCTCTGTATTCCTACTTTACCATGTGGGTTTTGAATTTTGAGTCTTTTTCTTCTTGATCTATGGATTTACATCAATATGTGATGATTATTTGCAACTAATGATTTTATTTTGTGGGTTGTTGATAATGGCAGAGAAGATGGAGCTACTGGGATTATTAATGATGGGTCTGAGCCTCTGAGGTGTTGTGCCAAATGAAAGGCACGGTTGGGTCAACAGATTTTCCACAAAAAAATTTAATTTGTTTCTGGTGGGGCTTGCGAAATCTCAGGTTTGTACCTATACATTTTGATATAATTTAAATTATGTTGAAAATGGAGGGTAGAAATTACTCCTGTTATAATATTTACAAATGGTATTTAGGTATTATAATCGAGAAATGAAAATGTATAGATAAGGAAATGATTGTACGTAGCTAGATTTATTTTGAGTTTTGGACCACAGTGATAGGGTTGTTTGTGTGTGAATAGTGTGTATCGAGTACTACTTCTAAATAGCTCCTTTCATGCTTGCAGTTCTCTTGGTCAGAAACTGCAGCCCAGTACCAATGCTTGGGAAAACCTCTTTGCGGTTTCCATTTCTATTATTGGCTTGCTACTATTTTTATATCTCATTGAAAATTTGCAAGTTGGTGCATGCTCAGTGTGTGTGTGTGTGTGTGTGTGTGTGTGTGTGTGTGTGTGTGTGTGTGTGTGTGTGTGTGTGTGTGTGTGTGTGTGTGTGTGTGTGTGTGTGTGTGTGTGTGTGTGTGTGTGTGTGTGTGTGTGTGTGTGTGTGTGTGTGTGTGTGTGTGTGTGTGTGTGTGTGTGTGTGTGTGTGTGTGTGTGTGTAATCGTGCTTTAATCATCCATATATATGAACTGAAAAGCTTTTACCACTATTGTGGTGTTGTGTTGAACGTATATACGTCCACAGACATATCTGCAGTTTGGAACTACACGAGTAGAAGAGATTAGGTGGAGAACGAAAACTACATATGCTCGATGAACTAGTATGTTTATTGTTTAGTTTTGTTAGGGACATTTTGGTTAGCCTGAACTGTTTGTGATGCTGATATATCTTGAATAATTGATTTAGTTTGGTTTTGTTTTTTATATGGTTGAAATGGCTGTTCAGATTCATGCAGACATTAACCTCACGAGTTCCAATAATGGTTATTGAGGGAAACCATGGGATTGAGCCCCAAGTTGCTGGAATCACTTTCTCATCCTATTTGGCAAGGTTTGCAGTTCCATTCGAGGAATCTGGCTGTAAAACCAACTTCTAGTACTCTTTTGATGCTGGAGGAGTGCATTTCATCATGTTGGGAGCATATGTTGATTACAATGCAATAGGTAATTGATGCCCTCTTCCTTTTTCTTATAATTTTTTTAATAATGACTATAAACAACAAAAGATGATATTAAATGTTCTGATGTGGTGCCATTGCTGTATTATGCTATTTTTATTTTTTGGCTTCTTTTTTGACAGTGCAAGCACTTCTGCAACTGGATACTTTTTGACATTTTTTGTTCTTTTAGTTTCACATTCTCACTTCAATGTTCATTCTAGGTTCACAGTATGCTTGGCTTAAGGATGATCTACACCGAGTAGACTTGTCGGTGACCCCATGGCTGGTAGCTGCATGGCATTCACCTTGGTATAATAGCTACTCTTCTCATTATTAGGAATTCGAGTGCGTGAGACAGGAAATGGAAGAAATTCTTTATCAATATGGTGTTGATATTGTTTTCTCCGGTCATGTAAGTTTGAGCTGATTCTTTTTGTAGAAATTAGTTAGTGATATGCTTACTGTTGGGATTTTCCTTTTGATTGTCTTTGACATATCTTGTCTCCTTCAAATTACTCTCCAGAATTTAGTAAGTTATCACCAATTACACTGATAATGTTCCTTCTCTCCCCAGAATTGAAAGAACCTGAACATGTGAGCATTGCTATGTGATAATCTGCTTTTGCTGGAGATGGACTATTAACTTTAATGTGTTTGCATTTTGATTGAAAAAAGAGCAGAGATTATGTATATTTCAGTTCTAATGTCCCCTGTCCTGAAGTTGGTTCTATGGTTATGAATCACATAGGATTTTTGAAACAAATTGTTCCTGAATGAAAGTAACATAGATTGTGATCTAGGATCTAATCCATTATAGTTGTTAAACTTATAACAGTTGGAGATGGTGGAAATATTGAGAAAGTTGATGTTGATTTGGCTGATGACCCTGGAAAGTGTCCTTCAGCTGGAGACAACATACCTGAATTTGGAAGGGTATGTCATCTGAACTTTTCTTCTGGGCCTGCTAAAGGGAAGTTTTGTTGGAATGAACAGCCAGAGTGGAGTGCTTTTAGAGAAAGCAGCTTTGGTCATGGAATACTTGAGGTACGATTAACCTTAGTTTGTAATATTCACAACTTCAAGGTTTATGAATAGGTTTTGTATGTCATGATTTCATTTTGTAGTATTCGATTATATGAAATTTGCTTAAGAGGTGTAAATGAGGAAACAAGAAATACATTTGCATTACCTAAGAGTGATCTCTCTCTTCATTATCCATTTCATATCTAAATGTAGGTTTTGAATTCTACATATGCTCTATGGACTTGTAACCAGTAAATTGCTTGAATGTACAAAACATGTTCCAGGTTCAGCAGACAGAATTGTGAAATTCTGGGATCTGGAAACTTTTGAATTGATTTAGTCTACCAGGCCTGAGGTAATTTATGTTAATAATTGAATATCTGTACTGTTTTGTTATCTCATCTCTCTCTCTCTCTGAGATTGATAGTGTCATATATTCATGTTGCTATGTTTTTCTTGTAATGTGACTTTCATTCAGTTAGTCTGACAATTGTTTTTTCTTGTTTCCAGCCTACAGGAGTACGTGCAATTACTTTCCACCCTGATGGGAGGACAATATTTTCTAGATTGGATGACAGTTTGAAGGTTTTCATTTGTTTGTCTTAGTACTCAAGGGGATTGTATTGAGTTAACTAGACAATTGGGACTTATGACTCATGCTGCATATCCTATCAATAACTAGACAATAACATTGATATACTGAGAGCATGTCAGTTTATTGAAATAACTTGGTGCGGTGAAGGTTTCTTATGCTTTCGTGTTTGATTATGTTTTAGGGCAATGAAGCATCCAACTATACCCAAATTTTCATACCCCCCAACATAAGAAGATCAAGTGCTGCTTGTCAGGGAATTGTGATGAGTTCCTACTCTTGTCAAGTGAAGCTTTAGGAAGACAAGAACGAAGCTTTGCCTTATTTGTTTCAAACAATCTTGTTTATTGGATCATTATGAATAATTGATCCATTCCATTTTGTAGCCAAATTGTTTTGTAGTAGGAGAATTGAGGTTTTATTTTGTTCATTTTGTAAACTGTTAAGGATGATGATTTCAGATAAAATACCCTAATATTCAAATCACTCTTGTCAACTGTTGAAATTGCAATTTATAGCAACAGCTACATATTTTGTGGACATCATTTTTTTATAGAATCTGATGTCTAGATATAAAGTTGAAATCAGTTTTAACCATAAAAACTGATGTCCAGTAATAGAGATAGATCAGTTCCAAAATGAAAATCGATGTTACTAAAATATACAGACATCGATTTGTTATTAAAAACGATATATTATTGAGTACCAGACATCAGTTCCAAAATGAAAATCGATGTTACTGAAATATACAGACATCGATTTTTTGTCAAAAATGAGATATACAGAGAACCAAACATCAGTTCCAAAATCAAAATTGATGTTACTAAACTATACAGACATCGATTGTTTGTCAATAACGATATATTACTGAGTACCAGACATCATTTTTTCCTTAGCCACCGATGTTAATGTAAGTAAATATATCGGTTCCTACAATACTAGACTTTGTATATTGAATCTAAAATCGTGGTATATGTGGCAAATTACGCTTCAAAATCAAGAAGAACAAGAAATGTTTATGGGAACCAATGTCTGTAACAGTATCAGTCATCGGTTATTAAATCAATAACGATGTTAAAACGTAAACTTGTGTTGTATAATCTATATTTCTTTAAGAATTAAATACAATAAAATGTGGGTTTAACAATAGTAAAACGTGTAAGTTTGTTATCATTTAAACCTATTTACATTGATTTATAATGAGGAACCAATGTCTAAACGAATACTAGACATCGGCTAAAAGCCGATGTCTGGATTTTCCGGATCTTTCTCATCACCCACAACGACATCGGTTGGGTTTTTGTTTCTCATCGGTTTTTGGCCGATGTCTGGGGCCATAATTCTAGTAGTGTATTCATGACGTCTATTCAGTTATCAATGGTGTGTTTAAGTTTATCGAAGTATTTTGTTTCAGTATTCATATGTTCTACAATAGGCTATTTTCATTTCCAAGAATTCTTACTACATTATATGATGGTTGGTGCTGAAGCAGTTCTTCATTTGCATTTTCAGCCTGCTCCTTTCTTACTTCTCTTTCTCTGTTGTGTTGTTATTCTTGGTTATGGCCTTTAGTCCCAACACCCAAGCTCACAACCATACTTCCTCTTCTTGGAGGGCCTTCCAATTCAGGCCTTACTCGCTATTTCCTAGAAGTATCGGAAAACCAGTCCATTCCTGTCAACTTAGACGATGAATCTTTTACTGTTGATAATGCCCTGTTTATCTTGACATGCTATCCCCACCTATTGATTTTTTCAAACATTATACCAACTATTGTCTGGTTGGTAAACTTTTTGGAAAAATAAAAAATAAAAAAAACTCCCTGCTGAGGTGGTCCTTAATAGATGTATGGAGATGTAGACTAACCTAGAGGGGCCACTTCCAAATCAACCGCTTGATTAATCACTAGTTCGTGATCATGTTCAACAACGTCAATGACATTGATGTCATTCTGAAAAAGCAACCTTTATTCATTGGCAGCATAATTTTCCACCTCCATAGATGGTTTTGATGGCTTTGACGCAGCCTCTTCTCGAATTAAGAACCTTATTGTCTGGGTAAGACTACCAAATCGCCCTCTTCCCTACTAGAATGAGGACTCCCTCGGGTTTGTGACAAAACGTCGAGGTAGCTATGTTAAGTCTGATGATAACACCCTTCTTGTGAAAAGATATATGCTTACCAGAATTCTTGTCTAGTTAGACTTGCGTTTTCCTCTCAAACGTTCAGTAATCCCATTCCCATTCTTCTTTCATATGAGCTCATTTACGAAGTGTGTTTCCGGTGTGGTCAATACATTAAAAGAAACAAAGGTGACTCATGCCCCTTCAAACTGTTCAATGATAACTGTTTCAGGGTCGAGTGCTTCGATAATGACCATCTTGTCTATCTGGTTGAGATAGTCAAATATGAAAGTCTGCAGTTGTAACGTCCCGAACCTTAGACGTTTACTCATTCACTAGTTATTAGACGATAAACGACAATCGCTCACGTTTTACTTGAGTTTCGGTACTATTAGGGTAGTTGACTTTTTGTTCGGGTCAAAATTTGAGAATACATTCTTAATGAAAGTTGTAGAGCACGTTAAACCGAGTTCGTAGACATGTGGCATACAAAAATCGGAGTTCGTATGCGAAAGTTATGGGTATTTTCGTGTGACGGGTATTTTTGTCTTTTCACACAATAGCAGTTTTCTTAATTGTTGAGGTAGTTCTAATTATTTTCTGAACTTGGTGTAGTTGAGAAAAATGCTAGAAAGGTTGAGATAAAGTTGTTGCCAAAATTTGGTGACCATCAGAGAAGTTGGCCGCGGTGTGAACAGTGGCAACGCGTGAATAGTGACTTAAATTCTGTTTTTAGCTAATTAAATCACATAATTGAGGTAGAGTTTGTATATGTGAGTTAGGTGAAGATTAGAGAAGTTTTGAATTGATTATGAATTTTCAAAAAGTTAGAATTTCGATTATCGATTTACGAGAATCCGACAGCCGGATATCTCTCGGTTCTGCCTCGGAACCTTTATATTAATGAATTGGTATTAGAGGTAAAATTTTGGTTGAATCGAAGAAGAAATGAAAATGTTGAATTATGAGGATATGACGTGGGAATCGTGTTTAATTTCCGGATAATTTTTCACGAATTATAATTGTGTATAGGGCGACGTATCGAGTTACTGCTCAACGAGGGAAACTGTTTGCATGGTCGCCTAAACAATACTGTGAGTGGACATTTATTTTAAATTAATTGTGCATGCAGCATATTATTATTTTTTTCTAGTGAGATTTAATTTATGATTTGAATTATTGAGTTTTTATGATTTTATGAGCTTGATTTCTTGAGATTTTTATGCTCTATGAATTATGAGATTATTAATTGATTTCCTTCCCGAGGACTTTCAGTAGATTTTATAGCTATATTTATTTATGAGTTATTGAGTTGAGAAGTGATTTTCGGCAAGTGATTGATTAAGAAATTATTATGAGAATTATTGATTTCGAATATCGATTTATATGATGATATACGAGTACGAATGATTCATCAAGTATTTGAGCATGATTGAATTATCGAGATTTCTTGAGTTTTGAATTCCACACTTATCGGCTTTGAAGTTATATTGAGATTTCTTTACGAAAGCATTTATTGATTTATCGAGTATTTGATTTATGCTTCCGAGGATTTATTGAGATATTGAGTCTTGAGTTATTGAGATATTCTTAAGTTATGCTCTCGGTGAATTATTGATGATTTATTGAATTAACATCGGGTTTCTTTCCGAAAGCAATTATTTTAAAGAGATTGATTCCAGTTTATTGAGGAAATAAATAAGTCAGTGCATGCATGCATTACCTGGTCGACAGTCCCCTCCAGGTAATAGTCTGGTCGACAGTTCCCTCCAGACAATATTCTATTCGGCAGTCCCCTCCAGAATATTCCTGTCGGCAGTCCCCTCCTATGCGTCATTTGGTCGGCAGTCCCTTCTAGGTGGCATGAGATAGTTAGTCGGCAGTTCCCTCTAACTATCTATGGTTAGTCGGCAGTCCCCTTTAACCATTATCTCCTCAACCGGTCGGGAATCCCCTCTGATGCGTCCCTGGTCTGCAGCCCCCTCCAGGTGGCATGAGATGACTAGTCGGCAGTTCCCTCTAGTTATCGCCTATTTTTGAGATATGAGGTTTTAAAGAGAATTTGAGATGACTCTTGACAGGTTTTATAATACGTGTTTGAGATTTCAGTAAAGAGAATGATTAAGAGTTTTTTTTTTAAGATTTTACTGCATGCGAGGTTTTTAAGAGAATAAATTGGGAAAGCATTAAGTTTCACTTGTTCATTTGAATTACTTATTTTTCGATCCACTCACTCTAACGGATTTTAAATGTTTTCCCCTGGGCCCTTCGGTTTCAAATGCCCAATTCGCAGGCTAGGTTAGCTCGAGGTCGGGCGTACATGGAGTTGAGGCATAACTGTCATAGCTTCCGTATTATAGAAAGTATCAGTCTGTTATCTTTCTATCTCATCTTCTTGTTTACCCTGTGCTTTAGATTGCTCGGATAACCCATGAGATTAATATTCTTAAGTTCAGAATTGTTTTGTGAAATGGGAGATAAGGTGATTTAGGGAGCAGGGTGGCTCTATGAGAATAAGGATTGATTGTTTAGAAGTGTTTTGTCTTTCTACAGGTTTTTGCGTAGTCCATTTTAGGGGAAGTTCCGCCAAATTTTTGGTAGAATTTCTTCTAAGATGGGCCCCGCAGGGCCACTTCTGATTTCAGGGTGAAATCCTAGGCGGATCTTGTCAGCAGTCACTTTTTGCTGAAAAATTCTCTTTAGTGTTCCCTCATCCTATTGGAGCTTCGCAACCTCTTCCTAATGATGGAGATAGGTCTACTAATGGAACTTCTTGAAAGTTCATATCTCGGAAAGGTAAGGGTAAGGCATTTCACTACCCCAAAAATGGCTTTGTCTATTGTAATTAAGGATGCCTTGGTCACTCCAAGCAAAAGCTTTAAGGAAGTTGTGTATTCCAATGACGCTGAGCCATCCACTAAACAGATGAACAAGGAAGTAGTTCACATTTTAGATGACTCCTCCCAGGAGGTTGACCAATATGTAGATGTAGTTAAGCCCCCAAACAAGGAGAGATGGATATGCTTCTTGGTGATCCTGTTGGTTTTGCCAATCTGGACCCAATCTTTACTTTTGCTACCTTTCCTAGCCCACAAAAAAGAACCCATCAAATGATCAAACAAATGGAAACAAGTGAGGACCAATTCACCAAAAATGCATCACTTCTGAAGGTGCTTGATGAGAATCCTTAGTTGGAACAGCCAGGGTAGTTCCTAGCCTGGCTTTCTAGCTCAGGTTTAGTACTTCATTACTACCCTGAAGCTAGATATCTTATGTATTTTGGACACTAAGTTACCTGATCCTAATCAGGCCAATAAAGTTGTGCCTAGGCTGTCTTCTCATTTCAATAATATCGAACTTATTTACTCTTCTAGTCAATGTGGTAGCTTGCTTTTATGTTGGACCTCTAGTACTTTTGCTATGAGTGTGATTGCTAAACATGATAGATATTTCCCTTGCTTGATTTCGGATTCTTTCTCAAACTCCTCTTGGTTTGCTACTATTTTGTATGCTTATCCTAATAAACGACTACAAAATAATTTATGGATTGACATTGTTAATCTAAAACCTGCAGTTAATGATCCTGGAAGAAGTGATTGATGGTGGTCCTACTGTGACAAGCAATAATTGTGCAGAGATTTCAAATGGGACAGAGGTTTCAAGTGAGTCAAATGGAAAGCAAAACAAGGGAGATAGGCCTATGAATAAGAAGGATGTGGTTACTCACTTGACAAACCAGTTTATAAATGTCAACGCTAGTGAGACAATTGCAGGTGATAGTGTAGTGGGTGAAAATAGAAAGAGACGTAGAATGAAGCAAAAAAACAAGCAAGATGTAGAAGAAATCAAGACCATATGACACTAGATTTATGGTGACAAAAGAGTTTTGCTAAACCCGAAGGAATTGAAGAACTTGAAACATCTGATGGTGATGATCTTGATTTTGAAGATATGGTAGATAGTGACTACGACCTTGATAATAATGATGATGAGGTTTTGTTTAAGGACAATGTTGATGGTGACCCTCATGCTAGCCACGAGTTCAATGAAATGGGATTTGTATGTGACATTTTGGATGGAGAATGTAAAGACCCGAAATTTCAGTTAAATATTTCGTAATTCAATATTTCTCAAATTATATGAATTATGAGTTGTGAGTGTGATTCGAATGTCGTTATTTGAGAAATTTGGTTTCGAATGATTTTAGTATCGAAATTTAACGTTATTTAGGGTTATTAAAATTGACATATTTTTACGTAAGGAATTTGAGGAAACTTCTTTCATGAAAGTCGTAGAGCTCGTCGATACGAGTTCGTGCATATGCGGAACACAAGAATCGGAGTTTGTAGGAAGAAGTTATGACATTTAGAAGTTTTCGATTTTGTATATATGTAGGTTAACATTTTTGGAAAAATCTGAAAAATCAGAAAACCTAGATTTTTTTCTCTCTCTCTCTCTCTCGCGGCACCGAACCGAAGGCAAAAAACAAAGCCAAACTTCTCCAGCCGAGTTCTTGCTCCTCCGGCCACCGTTTGACGTCAAACCACCTCCCACGGCTTCGTCTTGACCTTGTGCAGCTGCCAGAGGCAGCCTTGTGCCGTGGCACGGCTTGTAGCAGCGGCAGAAAGCTGGTTTTCCATTTTCGGCAGTTTTGAGTGCGAAGCGAATATCTCAAGTTCTAGACCACCAAATTACGAGTTCTTTATCTCGTTGAACTCGTATGGAGGAGTAGAACACGCAGTAAAAAGGACAGCACCAGAAGTGGAGGTTTTCATGCTCGTCGGAGAGCATATCGGTTTCTGCAGTTTTTCCGGCCAAACCGGACTGTTTTTGGTAAGTTTCGGCCACTTCCACTCATTTTCTCACTTCGTGTTAGTTATGAAAGTTGCTCAAAATGATGAAACGAAGGGGATGAGCTTGGCCCCGACACAATTGGTGGTGGTCGGTGGTGGCTCTGCCCTAAACTCCGGCGGCCCTTTCCGGTCACCTCCGGGGGTGTCATGAGCAGTTTCTGCTCATTGTTAGATTCTACATGTCGATACGATCATTTTGATATATAGCATGCGAATTTTGGATATCGTATGAAATAGTTATGAATTTTACGATTTCGATTGATTTCGATTGATTTCGATCACTCAATTTGTGATTTATGAAGTTTGGACCGTCCGATAGAATTCTAGTTTTGATATAATGATCATAGGACTGTCCCGGTGACCTTGTGTGGTCACGGGTGAAGATCCGACTGTGGGATCTTCATATAAGTGTGTTTTTGAAATTATACGCTAAGTTAATTATCGTTTTGATTAGGTATTTGACGGATTTGTTAGCGGGCGATTGTGAATCGTATTTTGGGCTGTAAGAAGACGCAGCGGGAGTTTAGAGGTGAGTGAATCTCACTTGGTTCATTTACGAACCGAATTTCCTTAATTGCCCAATTTATTTGTTATGTGTGAGAAAATGGTTTTAAGAAATGTGTTTTAAAGTATATTAAAAATGAATTTCTTGATTTTGCATCGTGTGAACTATAGTTGGTATTAGTGATCATTCCTGTGTGGATGGTTACGTATATATATATTTACGTGATTATATATTGAATGGTGTGACATTGAGGTGTGGAATTGTGATAATATGCTGTTGATAATTGTTGATAGTATGATTTTATTATGTTGTTAATATTTGATAAATGTTGGTGATAAGCATGTTGATTTTGTGAGTTGAATAGAAGGTAGAGAAACGTAGGATTCCGAGGATCGAATGGTCCAAGGATCTTTGGTTAATGATAACCGGAGTGTATGTGTTCTGAGGACAGGGAGGTCCAAAGTTCGACCGTTAAATAATAACGGGGATATATTGTTCTGAGGACATGAAATGGTCCAAAGTTCGCGGGTTACTGAGTAACCTGGAGGTGCCGTTACTTGACCCTAGGCCAAGGTGTCAGAGGTAACGAGGCAGTTAGAGCTCTAACGTGGGAGCCAAAGTGGCGATAGTTGTGATTAGGTGCCAAAGTGGCGAGAGTTGTGATTTGGTGATTGTGGAAATGTGTTCCATGTTGTTTCATGTGTGTTGGATTGATGTTGCTTGTGGTTGTTGAGATTGTTAGATGTTTACTTGAGATAAATGAGTTGTGGTCTAATAAATCAACCGTTCATTCTTATTTACTCACACGAGTTTTCAGAAAGCTTACCGGGTTTTGTGTTGTTGCAATCCCGGTACACTATTCAAATGGTGTAGCGGATAATCCTGCAGGTCAGGATAATCAGGGTGGTGAGCGAGCTGCGTAGGACAGCAGGGTTGAGACCAGCACTTGGTCTATTTTGGTGTGTTTTTGTAGAATCTTGTGAGCAGAACATTTTATTTATGTTAGTATTGTAATAATTGACTCGAGAGATAGTTTGCTACGAGGTTTGTGTTATAGTTTATGAGATATTGGTTTTGAGAAAAAAATTTAGGACGTGATTTGTTTAGTTGTATTCATGTTTCGGATTTGAATTTATTATTCGAAATTCGGGGCGTGACAGAGAAGGTGAAGAATCTGAGAAGTTTGATGGTAAACTGATTCAACAGCCACCGAGGAAAGAGAAGAAAGAATTCAAAGTGGACAAAGGAGAAAAAAAGAATAGGTGGTCCAAGTGGAGAGAATTCCAAAAAGGAAACATGAAGAATCCCCAATTTGAGCTTGGCATGTCATTTCCAAATTCAGATGTGTCAACGATGCTATTAGATTTCAGAGAAACCGAAAAAACTACACACATTTGAAACCAATGATAAGAAGAAATGAAGAATCCCCAAGTATTAATAATGATATTTTGTGGTTTCCATTGCTTTGTTCTAATTTGACGTTTGAAGACAAATTGATATGCTACTGTTTATTACTTCAAGTTAGCAACGGATTCAAATATCTGGTATTGATGCTTTTGTTCGATTATGTATATACTTGTATGAGTGGCTAAATAGCTTACAATTTCATTTTTGAGTTCATTAATGTCTTATTATTTATAATTGAGTTAATCACATGATTTTGTGTACGATAATTCTAATTTTCATAGTAGTCAATAAATTTTGTTTTTGGAGGTGGGTATTTACATGCTTTATGGGTTGGCAGAAGTACCAAGTTCTTTGGTTTTGTTGTTGTATGCTCAAGAAAAGGATTTGAGAGTATATGCTTATATATAAATGCTATGTTTGGATGTTTTGATTTCTCAATTTGTGTACGATATCTAAAGATAATCGTTCGATCTGAATCAAACTTTTATGAATAAAAAAAAGGAATCAAGACGAATTCGTAGCTTTTCGCGGATCCTGAATGTTTGCGGATCAAAAGTTCTGATCCGCTGAAGTTCTAGAGAGAGAACAAGAGGGGAGAGAGAAAGTCTCAGAAATTATGAAAGAATAAGCTACTGGTTAAGGCTATTTATAGGGTACACCAACCAATTAAAATGTCCCATGACTAAAGCTGATGATGAAGTCATCATCACTTAACCTCCCTCCAAACGCCACTTGTCAACCTCCTACCAATTGAAGCATGCCAAGTCAATAATTAAACTTCAAAATTTTCCTTAAAAATAGCTCAAAAATCTAAAAAATCACCGAAAGATATGCGAACTCGTGGCTACCTCTACTTTTCATTTCCAACTTTAAAAATTAAATTCAAGAAATACAGTTTGGAACCCACCCTACTTGGGAGGCTTTTCTCCATGCTTGTAGTTATTATTGAAAGATGAAATTGAGTACAACGGGGAGGACATTAAACTGAAGTCTCATGTTGAAATACTATAATCCTCATAGAGCACATCTCCAATAATATCAGGTGGCTCCTCTAGGCATAAATTATCTATGTAATCATAGTTAGCAAGGTGTGCTAATCTATTAGCAACATCATTTGCTTCACAATAGACATGTCAGAATTGTAAAGAAGACAAATTATGAACATAACTTTTACAATTTTTCACAATCTTGAACATGATTTGGCACTCACGTAGAGATGGCTCTAGTTCTACTCTAAGCTTGCCAACATGATTATCGGAATCACTGCTTGTGACTCAAATAATGGTAATGAGTTTCTTTTTTTTTAAATACGCCGAAATGTTTCTGCATCATCGGATCAAATTCAGCAATCATCTCAAGAACTTGTAAGAAAATCTCATTATTCTCCTCATACAATTTCTCATTATCCCCACGAAATGCTGAATTATTTTTCGCAAGTCTTTCCACAACAATTAGGTTCGTAAGAGTACCTGTCTCCAATGTTCTCTCTCTTTCTTTATTTGTTCTTCCACAGCTTGATCAATTGTTGCATTTTTTTTCAATCTTGTTTCCAATTCAATCCATCTAGTAAAGCAACTGATGTGTTGACTATTTCTTTGATGACTTGCAAGCCTTGCACTCTTATTTTTATGACTATTTTTTTGATGACTTGCTAGCTTGCATCTGATATTGATGATTATTCCCTTTTGGTTTTTTGCTATGTGAGACTACGGCACTACTATAGTACTACCAGTCCACCATTATTCCATTAACAGGGATGTACTATTGCACTCAATTCATAATCACTACCACCAACTCTGACAAATGTTGAATGAAAATAAGAAAAAAATGAATAAAACTGACCCAAAACTCTTAATCATTGATTCATTGAAAAGTATTTGAATTTGCAAAGAATACTTATGAACTTACCAAACAAAATTGTTGTGTTAATCTCAAAAGTTAAATTCAATCGCTCTTTCTTTCTTGCCAATTCCCAAATCTGTCAGAAATTCAGAGAAATTAATAAAACATCAACTGACGAGGAACGAAAAAATCAAATAATAATTGCACATGATGATAATAATTGGCGAAGATGAATCGATGATCTGATGATGAATTACCTGCTAGGTTTGAGATTTAAGAATTGAGAATTTAGGATCCTGGAGGAGGGGAAGAACAAGAGTTGCTGATGCCAAGTAGCCGCGTAGGAGTCTAATAAGAGAAGAACGACATTGATTAAGACATATATTACTTTTTTTTTTTACATACACATGTGTGTGTGTGTCTATATTTATATATATATATATATATATAGACACATACATATATATGTTAAAGGAAAAACACATTATGTGCCTTCATCAAACACATTATGTTAAAGGCATATATTACTTAATTCTTTTTTCTTCAGTTACTTTAATGATGGTACATAATGTGTTTTTTCTTTAACACACATATATATATGTTAAAGGAAAAAATATTATAGTGCACAATTTTTATTATTATTATTATTATTATTATTTTAATCTAAATTTTTTTTATTATTATTTTTTTTTTTTCAGGATTTGTTAGATAGTGAACAATTTTTAATGCTACAGGTGAAAGGTGAGAAAGAATAGAAGAAAGTTGATACAGCCAGCAAAAAAAAAATCCCCAAACTAAGGAGGTTGTTGACAACGAACTACTTGAGGTATGTTTTCAGACTTATGCAATTGTACTTATTCCAAGCCAATCAATTTCTTATCACCCTATGGAAGATTCAATTTTCAACCAACTCTTTACTTCATGGTCTCTAAACTAGATTTGGATCCCACATGGTCTCATATACTGAAACACAAAATTCATTATCCTTTGTCCTTAGCATACTGTGAATTCAGCAGATAAAACCAAAGATATTTTAAATTTACCACGTTTTCATTCTTGGAATTCGGACATGATTTAAAAAGCAACAATCTCGGAACTATAGAATTAGTAAGTACCTTTCAATGATGTCAAAAAACAAATATATTTTGAATCTGACACCCTCTAAAACAAACTAATAGCATATGGGTGTAGATACCCACAACATGGTATACATTCAACGTGGCTCCTACATGTTAGACACAAAGCCAAACCTATACATGCATGCATTATGGTGGTAACATGCATCATAGATAACTATTGAGGCCAACATGTGGATAAACTATTCTCATACCATATTAAAGTCAGCAAAAGCCAAGTGCAGGAATTACTGAAGCCATGCCATAGTGTAGAGAATATAAGATTTCCCAAACAGTGATAAAAAGGGGTTTCCTCATTGAAGTCATGCCACAGTGAAGAGAAGATAAGATTTGCCAAATAGTAATAAAAATGGGTTTTCTCATTGAAGCCATGCCATAGTGTAGAGAATATAAGATTTGCCAAACAGTGATAAAAAGGGGTTTTCTGTACCAAGACTTTCTTACCCTCAAATGCCAAGTATATAGACCAGAAACATAGGCTCTATCCACTTTTAGAGTCTCCATCCTTATCCATTGTGAAGAGTCGAAATTTCAGTTAAATATTTCGTAATTCAATATTTGTCAAATTATATGAATTATGAGTTGTGGGTGTGATTCGAATGTCATTATTTGAGAAATTTGGTTTCGAATGATTTTTGTCACGCCCCGAATTTCGAATAATAAATTCAAATCCGAAACATGAATACAACTAAACAAATAACGTCCTGCATTTTTTTTCTCAAAACCAACATCTCACAATCATAATACAAACCTCGTACAACTATCTCTCGAGTCAATTATTACAATACTAACATAAATACAAAGTTATGCTCAAAAGAGTCTACAAAACACACCAAAATAGACCAAGTGTTGGTCTCAACCCTGCTGCCCTACGCAGCTCGCTCACCACCCTAATTATCCTGACCTACAGGATTATCCGCTACACCATTTGAATAGTGTACCGGGATTGCAACAATACAAAACCCGGTAAGCTTTCTGAAAGCTCGTATGAGTAAATAAGAATGAACGGTTGATTTATTAGACCACAACTCATTTATCTCAAGTAAACATCCAACATTCTCAACAACCACAAGCAACATCAATCCAACACACATGAAACAACGTGGAACACATTTCCACAATCACCAAATCACAACTCTCACCACTTTGGCACTCAATCACAACTATCGCCACTTTGGCACCTAATCACAACTATCGCCACTTTGGCCCCACGTTAGAGCTCTAACTGCCTCGTTACCTCTGACATCTTGACCCAGGGTCAAGCAACGGCACCTCCAGGTTACTCAATAACCCGCGAACTTTGGACCATTTCATGTCCTCAGAAGAACATATCCCCGTTATTATTTAACGGTCAAACTTTGGACCTCCCTGTCCTCGGAACACATACACTCCGGTTATCATTAACCAAATATCCTTAGACCCTCCGATCCTCGGAATCCTATATTTCTCTACCTTCTATTCAGCTCACAAAATCAACATGCTTATCACCAACTTTTATCAAATATTAACAACATAATTAAAATCATATTATCAACATTTATCAACAACATATTATCACAATTCCACACCTCAATGTCACACCATTCAATATATAATCACGTAAATATATATATATACACATAACCATCCACACAGGAATGATCACTAATACCAACTATAGTTCACACGATACAAAATCAAGAAATTCATTTTTAATATACTTTAAAACTCATTTCTTAAAACCATTTTCTCACACATAACAATAAATTGAGCAATTAAGGAAATTCGGTTCGTAAATGAACCAAGTGAGATTTACTCACCTCTAATCTCCCGCTACGTCTTCTTACAGCAAATAATATGATTCACAATCGTCCGCTAACAATTCCGTCAAACACCTAATCAAAACGATAATTAACTTAGCGTATAATTTCAAAAACACACTCATATGAAGATCCAACGGTAGGATCTTCACCCGCGACCACATAAGGTCATCGGGACAGTCCTACGATCATTATATCAAAACTAGAATTCTATCGGACGGTCCAAACTTCATAGATCTCAAATCGAGCGATCGAAATTAATCGAAATCGTAAAATTCATAACTAATTCATATGATATCCAAAATTCACATGCTATATATCAAAATGATCGTATCAACATGTAGAATCTAAAAATGAGCAGAAACTACTCATGGTACCCTCGGAGGTGGCCGGAAAGGGCTGCCGGAGTTTAGGGCAGAGCCGCCGCCGACCACCACCAATGGTGTCATGGCTGAGCTTATCCTCTTCGTTTCATCATTTTGAGCAACTTTCATAACTAACACGAAGTGAGAAAACGAGTGGAAGTGGTCGAAACCTACCAAAACAGTCCGGTTTGGCCAAAAAAACTGCAGAAACCGTTGGGAGCTCCGACGAGCGTGAAAACCTCCACTTCAGGTGCTGTCCTTTTTGCTGCGTGTTCTACTCCTCAATACGAGTTCAACAAGCCAAAGAACACGAAGTTTGGTGGTCTAGAACTCGAGATATTCGCTTCGCAGTCAAAACGACCGAAAATGGAAACCAGCTTCCCGCCGCCGCTACAAGCCGTGCCACGGCGCAAGGCTGCCTCTGGCAATTGCGCAAGGTCGAGGCGAAGCCATGGGAGGTGGTTTGGCGTCAAACGGTGGCCGGAGGAGCACGAACTCGGCTGGAGAAATCTTACTCTGTTTTGGCTTTCGGTTCGGTGCCGCGCGCGAGAGAGAGAGAGAGAGAGAGAGAGAGAGAGAGAGAGAGAGAGAGAGATCGAGAAAAAGCTAGGGTTTTTTTTTTTTTTCTGATTTTTCCAAAAATGGCAACCTATATATATACAAAATCGAAAACTTCCAAATGCCATAACTTCTTCCTACGAACTCCGATTCTTGTGTTCCGCACACGCACAAATTCGTATCAACGAGCTCTACGACTTTCATGAATGAAGTTTCTTCAAATTCCTTACGTAAAAAAAGTCAATTTTTAGTAACCCCTAAATAACGTTAAATTTCGAAACTAAAATCATTCGAATCACACTCACAACTCATAATTCATATAATTTGAGAAATATTGAATTATGAAATATTTAACTGAAATTTCGGGTCTTCACAGTCTACCCTCCTTAAAGGAATTTCATCCCGAAATTCAAGCAAACTCATCAACAAACAGTAGTGGGTACTTAGCCCTTATGTCAGACTCTAGCTCCCATGATGCATCACCCTCATCATGATGACTCCACAACACCTTAACCAACTCAACTTCCTTCCTCCGAAGCCTCTTCGTGGACCTATCCAAAATACGAACAGGTTCAACAACGAAGGTTACATCCGGACTCACCTCGATCGTATTGTGATCAATCACATGAGATTGATCTCGAATGTACCTTCTAAGCATGGACACATAGAAAACATTGTGTACACCGGCCATGCTAATAGGTAAAGCAAGCCGATACGCCAATTCTCCGACCCTTTCCAAAATCTCAAAGGGTCCAACGTATCTCGGTGCCAATTTCCCCTTCCTGCCAAATCTCACCACACCTTTCGTAGGTGAGACTTTCAAGAATACTTAATCACCCACCTCAAAGTCCAACGGTCTCCTTCTAAGGTTGGCATAACTCTTCTGTCTACTCTGCACAGTACGGATCCTGTCTCGGATGGTAGTAACCTTCTATGTAGTCTCCCGAACAAGCGCAGGACCCAAGAGCTATTTCTCTCCAACATCAGCCCAACAGATAGGAGTCCTACATGGCCTACCATAAAGTGCCTCATATGGGGCCATGCCGATACTAGAGTGATAGCTGTTGTTGTAGGCAAACTCTACCAATGGCAGATGATCCGCCCAACTTCCCTTGAAGTCCAAAACACATGCTCTAAGCATATCCTCCATCACCTGGTTCACCCTCTCTGTCTGCCCATCAGTCTGTGGTTGAAATGCAGTGCTCATAGCCAAAGATGTGCCGAAAGCCTTATGGAATCTACGCCAAAATTCCGAAGTGAAACGAGCATCCCGATCAGAGACGATCGATACCGGCACACCATGAAGCCTCACAATCTCATTAAGATACAACTTACACAAAGCATCACCTGAGTAAGTCTTTGCCACAGGAAGAAAGTGTGCTGACTTTGTCAATCGATCAACAATCACCCAAATAGAATCATAACTTTGTCTGGACCTAGGCAATCCAGTCACAAAGTCCATGGAGATCTCTTCCCATTTCCATACTGGAATCGGCAAAGGTTTCAACATTCCCGCAGGCCTCTGATGCTCTACCTTCACTTGCTGACATGTAAGGCACCTGGATACATACTCCGCCACATCCCTCTTCATCCCTATCCACCAAAACTGTCTTCGTAGGTCCATATACATCTTGGTACTCCCTGGGTGTACCGCCTATCGAGATCGATGTGCTTCCCGCAGTACCTCCTCCTTGAGGTTATCATCGCCCGGGACATACAATTTCAATCGAAATCTCAATCCACCATCAGTTCCAACTGTCCACTCTGATGGACCTTCCTCGTTGGCATCAAGGATAATCTCCGAAATCACCATTTGAGCGAACTCATCATGTGCCTGACTCTGAATGATCCTGGAAATCAAGGTCGGCTGTAAAGTGATACTACCGAGAAAGATTCCCTGTCCTTCTCCTGTGGGTATAAGGTCAAACTCAGATACAGTCTCTAACATACGCCACTCCTGAACCATAAGTGATGCTATGATCCCTTGGGGTTTCCTGCTCAAAGCATCCGCCACTACATTGGCCTTTCCGGGATGATACTCCAAGGTGAAATCATAGTCTTTGATGAGCTCCATCCATCTTCTCTGCCTCATGTTCAACTCCTTCTGGGAGAATAGATACTTCAAACTCTTATGATCAGAAAAGAGTTCGAACTTCTCACCATAAAGATAATGCCTCCAAATCTTCAAGGCAAACACCACTGCAGCTAGCTCTAGAACATGAGTGGGGTAGTTCCGCTCATGCACCTTCAACTGTCTAGAACCATATGCTACTACACCCCCATTCTGCATCAACACACAACCCAAACCCTGATGAGATGCATCACTGTAGATAACTAACCCACCGCCACTAGATGGGACAGTCAACACTGGAGTTGTAGTCAATCTAGTCTTCAACTCACTAAAGGCCTTCTCACATTCATCTGTCCACACAAACTGAGTATCCTTCCATGTTAACTTAGTCAAAGCAGAAGCTATACTAGAAAACCCCTCAATGAATCGCATGTAGTATCCTACCAAACCAAGGAAACTACGGATCTCTGTAACTGTAGTGGGGCGACTCCAACCCATCACTGCTTCAACCTTCGAAGGATCCACAAAAACTCCATCCTTCGAAACTACATGACCAAGGAACTTGATCTCCTTTTGCCAAAACTCGCACTTCTCAAACTTTGCATATAACTTTTCTCTTCTCAAAATTTGCAGCACAATCCTCAAATGCTTCACATGCTTGTCAGACGACTTTGAATATATCAAGATGTCATCAACGAACACCACCACACACTTATCTAAGTAAAGACTGAATGTGCGGTTCATCAAGTCCATGAATGCTGCAGGTGCATTAGTTAGACCAAAAGGCATGACAAGAAATTCATAATGCCTATACCTGGTCCTAAATGCCTTCTTAGAAATATCTTCATTCTTCACCCTCAACTGGTGATATCTAGATCTCAAATTAATTTTGGAGAACACCGTAGCCTCCCTAAGCTGATCGAACAAGTCATCAATCATAGGCAAGGGGTATCTATTCTTGATGGTCACTTTGTTCAGCTGTCGATAATCCACACATAACCGAAGTGAATTATCCTTCTTCTTCACGAACAATACTGGTGCGCCCCAAGAAGATACACTATCCTGTATGAACCCTTGTGCAAGTAATCCTTCAATCTGAACCTTCAACTCCTGAAGTTCAGCTAGAGCCATCCGATAAGGTGCTCTCGACACCGGTGCAGTACCTGGTATCACATCAATGGAGAAATCCATTACCCTTTTCGGAGGGAATCCTGGTATCTCCTGGAACACATCAGCATACTCTGCCACTACCGGAATCCCTACAATTTCTGAAGTGCTATTCACTGATTCTATGTGTGCCAAGATCCCTGCCCTCATGGTAACGTCAGATCTCAGGCATCGATAATGAAACACTGGTTGCCCAGGGGCATGAAAAGACACAATCATCTAAAACAATCAATCACTGCATAGTTCAGACTCAACCAATCCAAACCTAAAATCACATCATACGTGTGATCCGAAATCACAATCAAAGATGCAGTGTACTCTCTACCACAAATTGTAATTGGGCAATCATCACAAAACATGCTAAGCTCAAGAGATACGCAAAGAGGCGATGTAACACATAAAGGTCTAGTAAGCGGTATAGCAGTCAAACCCAACACATCTACCACAGAACTAGATATGAATGAGTGGGAAGCACCCGTATCAAACAGTACTCTAGCAAGATAGTTATAAACGGATAAGGTACCTTCCACCCCGGTGCCTCTCTGGCCGATAGCAAATACTCTGGCTGGTGCTAGATGTAAGGTTCTCTGCTGGTTATCCTATCCTACAATCTGAGGTTGAGTACAGTCCCTGGCAATATGTCCAGTCTGTCCGCATCGAAAACATGCTCTAGGCCTGAGTTTAGGACAAGTCCTAACAAGATGACCCAACTCATTACAGCTATAACACCTCATAGGGGCTGCTGGTGCTGCTTGCCTGGTAGGTGGTGCCTGAATAGGGACAGGAGCTGCTGTTATCCTGGCTGGAGCCTGATGATGAAAATAAGGCCGCTGTCTCTTCCAGAGCCCACCTCTATAATCTCTGGACCCACTACTCCCTGCAACCGCCTTCCCTTTTTCCTGAGAATCTCTCTCAACTGTCTGCTTCTCCTTGTGGATCAGATTCTGCTGCTTAATGATCAGGGCTTTAGCTAAAATCTGCTCCTTTGTCTGTAGCTCCATAATGGCCACATCTCGCTCAATAGAGCCATTCAACCCCCGCTGAAACTTCTTAGCCAAGTCTTCAGCATCTAATGGTTTCACAAACCGATATAACCTGGAGAACTCTGCCTCATATTCTCTCACATTCATCTTCCCTTGAGTAAGCGAGAGAAATTGCCTCTCCAGTTGTTCCTTCACCGATGCTGGGAAGTATTTCTCTTTAAAGATCCTCACAAATCCATCCCAAGTCATGGTAGAAACATCAATAGTCCTCTGAGTGCAATTCCACCACACCCTATCCTCATCTTTGAGCATGAAAGTGGCTAGCTTCCTCTTCTCGATCGCATCACAGACAATCAACTCAAAATAGGTCTGTAAATCCTCGATCCATTGGTCAGCCACCATATAGTATGTGCCTCCCGCAAATTTAGTTGCTCCTAACCTATTAATGTCCCTCGCCAACACTAACAGACGAGCGGGATCATTAACCACAACTTCCGGCGGAACATGCTGCTCCACAAACGGTGCCTCCACCTCTTCCTCATGTATAAACATGTGGAATCTCACCCCTACCTCGGCCTCTACCTCTACCTCTGGGTCTACCTCGACCCCTACCTCTGCCTCCCACAATATCCATCACCTAAGGAGCATAGTATACCTGGTTAATACATTTATAATACTTAAATCAAAGCATAAGTAAATACAAGCCCATATTAACCAAGCTACTAACACAAAGAGGTTAATTCAACTCCTATTACGTCCTAACGTTCTAGACAACTCCCAACACTCCCACATACCCAATGACATTGTTAATACCGAAGAGCACCCGATGGGGATCCGCTGCAGACGGGCCATCACTCGGAAGGTATTAACTTATCACAAAATATGTACCTTACGCTCTGATATCAAACTGTCACGCCCCGAATTTTGAATAATAAATTCAAATCCGAAACATGAATACAACTAAACAAATAACGTCCTGCATTTTTTTCTCAAAACCAACATCTCACAACCATAATACAAACCTCGTAGAAACTATCTCTCGAGTCAATTATTACAATACTAACATAAATACAAAGTTATGCTCAAAAGAGTCTACAAAACACACCAAAATAGACCAAGTGTTGGTCTCAACCCTGCTGCCCTACTCAGCTTGCTCACCACCCTGATTATCCTGACCTGCAGGATTATCCGCTACACCATTTGAATAGTGTACCGGGATTGCAACAACACAAAACCCGGTAAGCTTTCTGAAAGCTCGTATGAGTAAATAAGAATGAACGGTTGATTTATTAGACCACAACTCATTTATCTCAAGTAAACATCCAACATTCTCAACAACCACAAGCAACATCAATCCAACACACATGAAACAACGTGGAACACATTTCCACAATCACCAAATCACAACTCTCGCCACTTTGGCACCTAATCACAATTATCGCCACTTTGGCACCTAATCACAACTATCGCCACTTTGGCCCCACGTTCGAGCTCTAACTGCCTCGTTACCTCTGACACCTTGGCCCAGGGTCAAGCAATGGCACTTCCAAGTTACTCAGTAACCCGCGAACTTTGGACCATTTCATGTCCTCATAACAGCATATCCCCGTTATTATTTAACGGTCGAACTTTGGACCTCCCTGTCCTCGGAACACATACACTCCGGTTATCATTAACCAAAGATCCTTGGACCCTCCGATCCTCGGAATCCTACATTTCTCTACCTTCTATTCAACTCACAAAATCAACATGCTTATCACCAACTTTTATCAAATATTAACAACATAATTAAAATCATATTATCAACATTTATCAACAACATATTATCACAATTCCACACCTCAATGTCACACCATTCAATATATAATCATGTAAATATATATATATACGTAACCATCCATACAGGAATGATCACTAATACCAACTATAGTTCACACGATACAAAATCAAGAAATTCATTTTTAATATACTTTAAAACTCATTTCTTAAAACCATTTTCTCACACATAACAATAAATTGAGCAATTAAGGAAATTCGGTTCGTAAATGAACCAAGTGAGATTTACTCACCTCTAAACTCCCGCTGCGTCTTCTTACAGCCCAAAATACGATTCACAATTGTCCGCTAACAATTCCTTCAAACACCTAATCAAAACGATAATTAACTTAGCGTATAATTTCAAAAACACACTTATATGAAGATCCAATGGTCGGATCTTCACCAGTGACCACACAAGGTCATCGGGACAGTCCTACGATCATTATATCAAAACTAGAATTCTATCGGACGGTCCAAACTTCATAGATCACAAATTGAGCGATCGAAATTAATCGAAATCGTAAAATTCATAACTAATTCATACGATATCCAAAATTCACATGCTATATATCAAAATGATAGTATCGACATGTAGAATCTAAAAAAGAGCATAAACTACTCATGGTACCCCCGGATGTGGCCAGAAAGGGCAGCCGGAGTTTAGGGCAGAGCCACCGCCGACCACCACCAATGGTGTCGGGGCCCAGCTTATCCTCTTTTCATCATTTTGAGCAACTTTTATAACTAACACGAAGTGAGAAAACGAGTGGAAGTGGTCGAAACTTACCAAAACAGTCTGGTTTGGCTGGAAAAACTGCAGAAACCGTTGGGAGCTCCGACGAGCGTGAAAACCTCCACTTCAGGTGCTATCCTTTTTGCTACGCGTTCTACTCCTCAATACGAGTTCAACAAGCCAAAGAACATGAAGTTTGGTGGTCTAGAACTCCAGATATTCGCTTCGCACTCAAAACGGCCGAAAATGGAAACCAGCTTCCCGCCACCGCTACAAGCCGTCCCACGGCGCAAGGCTGCCTTTGGCAGCTGCGCAAGGTCGAGGCGAAGCCGTGGGAGGTGGTTTGGCGTCAAACGGTGGCCGGAGGAGCACGAACTCAGCTGGAGAAATCTTGCTCTGTTTTTGCTTCCGGTACGGTGCCGCGCGAGAGAGAAAGAAAAAGCTAGGGTTTTTTTTTTTTCTGATTTTTCCAAAAATGGCACCTATATATATACAAAATCGAAAACTTTCAAATGCCATAACTTCTTCCTACGAACTCCGATTCTTGTGTTCCACACACGCACAAATTCGTATCAACGAGCTCTACGACTTTCATGAATGAAGTTTCTTCAAATTCCTTACGTAAAAAAAGTCGATTTTTAGTAACCCCTAAGTAACGTTAAATTTCGAAACTAAAATCATTCGAATCACACTCACAACTCATAATTCATATAATTTGAGAAATATTGAATTACGAAATATTTAACTGAAATTTCGGGTCTTCACAATTTTAATATCGAAATTTAACGTTATTTAGGGTTATTAAAATTGACTTATTTATACGTAAGGAATTTGAGGAAACTTCCTTTATGAAAGTCGTAGAGCTCGTCGATACGAGTTTGTGCATATGCGGAATGCAAGAATCGGAGTTCGTACGAAGAAGTTATAGCATTTAGAAAAGTTGCCAATTTGGGTATATATATAAATGGAAAGTTTCTGAAAATAGGGTTTCAATTTTCAGTCGGTGTTACAGTTCATCATCTTCTTTTATTCTCTCCCGCGCGCGACCGACCATTAAAACAGAGCAAATTTTTGCCGGCCCTTTTCTCACAGCTCCGGCCACCGTTTGAGATGAAACGAAGCTCAGATCGACTCTACTCCTCCCTGTGAGTCGACTGGTGGTCACGGTTTCCCCTCTCGTGGTGGCTACGCGGTGGTGGAACTCGAAATCCATCCTAGCCCTAAAACGAACCAGTGGCGATTTCTCCTAGCTCCGGCCACCAAAACTTGAGTTCTTTATCTTGTTGAACTCGTATTAAGGAGTAGAACACGCAGCAAGAAGACCCAGACCAGAAGTGAAGCTTTTGACGTCGAACGGAGCAACTATCGGAAAATCTCGGTTTTCCGGCAAACCGGACTGTTTTTAGGTATTTTCGACCACTTCCACTTATTTTCTCACTTCGTGCTAGTTATGAAAGTTACTCAAAATGATGAAACGAAGAGGATCAGCCCGGCCCCGACACCATTGGCGGTGGTCGATGGTGGCTCTGCCCTAAATTCCAGCGGCCCTTTCCGGCCACCTCCGGGGGTACCATGAGTAGTTTCTGCTCATTTTTAGATTCTACACGTCGATACGATCATTTTGATATATAGCATGTGAATTTTGGATATCGTATGAATTAGTTATGAATTTTATGATTTCGATTAATTTCGATCGCTCGATTTGTGATCTATGAAGTTTGGATCGTCCGATAGAATTCTAGTTTTGATATAATGATCGTAGGACTGTCCCGATGACCTTGTGTGGTCACGGGTGAAGATCCGACCGTTGGATCTTCATATAAGTGTGTTTTTGAAATTATACGCTAAGTTAATTATCGTTTTGATTAGGTGTTTGACGGATTTGTTAGCGGACGATTGTGAATCGTATTTTGGGCTGTAAGAAGATGCAGCGGGAGTTTAGAGATGAGTAAATCTCACTTAGTTCATTTACGAACCGAATTTCCTTAATTGCCCAATTTATTTGTTATGTGTGAGAAAATGATTTTAAGAAATGAGTTTTAAAGTATATTAAAAGTGAATTTCTTGATTTTGCATCGTGTGAACTATAGTTGGTATTAGTGATCATTCTTGTGTGGATGGTTACGTATATATATATTTACGTGATTATATATTGAATGGTGTGACATTGAGGTGTGGAATTGTGATAATATGTTGTTGATAAATGTTGATAATATGATTTTATTATGTTGTTAATATTTGATAAATGTTGGTGGTAAGCATGTTGATTTTTGTGAGTTGAATAGAAGGTAGAGAAACGTAGGATTCCGAGGATCGAATGGTCCAAGGATCTTTGGTTAATGATAACCGGAGTGTATGTGTTCTGAGGACAGGGAGGTCCAAAGTTCGACCATTAAATAATAACGGGAATATATTGTTCTGAGGACATGAAATGGTCCAAAGTTCGCGGGTTACTTTGTAACCTGGAAGTACCGTTACTTGACCCTGGGCCAAGGTGTCAGAGGTAACGAGACAGTTAAAGCTCTAACGTGGGGCCAAAGTGGCGATAGTTGTGATTAGGTGCCAAGTGGCGAGAGTTGTGATTTGGTGATTGTGGAAATGTGTTCCATGTTGTTTCCTGTGTGTCGGTTTGATGTTTCTTTGTGGATGTTGAGATTGTTGATTGTTCACTTGAGTTAAAAGATTTATGATTTATTAAATCAACCGTTCATTCTTATTTACTCATGCAAGCTTTCAAAAAGCTTACCGGGTTTTGTGTTGTTGCAATCCCGGTACACTATTCAAACGGTGTAGCGGATAATCCTGCAGGTCAGGATAATCAGGGTGGAGAGCGAGCTGCGTAGGGCAGCAGGGTCGAGACCAGCTCTTGGTCTATTTTGATGTGTTTTGTAGACTCTTGTGAGCAGAACATTTTATTTACGTTAGTATTGTAATAATTGACTCGAGAGATAGTTTGCTACGAGGTTTGTGTTATGGTTTTTGAGATGTTGGTTTATAAAAAAAATTCAGGACGTGATTTGTTTAGTTGTATTCATGTTTCAAATTTGAATTTATTATTCGAAATTCCCGGCATGACATCCATAACCATTGTTAACACACAGCAAGCTCAGGTACCCATCCTTTTCAGAGTTCGGCAACTCTTCAAGGATCCATGACTATTGTTGTCTTTCAATGCTTTTTTGCAAATATCTTCCTCCCTTTTTCATATCATCATTGTATTTAAAATATATATGTTTTGATTATTAGAGAATCCGACTTCTTTTTAAATCATCTACAATAGATTTATTTACCAGAGTGTTTACTTTGATTCTTACATACAAACACGCCCGTTCTGTTCTTCTTATTACTTGGATCAGTTTAATTCTTGATTGCAATATTTCTCTTTACTGATACCATTTTATGGCTATCATAATTGATACTTTTGATATATCGATGGCTTTGAATTTCTTTGATTTATTTTCTAGTCATTCTCTCTGCTTTTCCACCATTATACATCACGATTTGTATATTTGCCTTCATTTTTTTTTTCTTTGGTATTTTTATTCACAGCGGTGGTGTTGAATTTCTTGATCATATCACATTATTTGTCTTTAATGAAAGATTGAAGAATTGATCTTTCGAAAACTTTGCTTTCAAATGAACTTCTCATACCATTGATTAATCATCTAAAATTGTGTTTAATTAATACTTGAAGAAGATTCTCATACCATTGTTATACTACATTGTTAAAATAGTTATTTAACATCACTTAATAATCAACAATTTGTCAACCTATTTTTTGGTTGTTTTCTTTTAATCTGCAACTAATTTTGACAAACATGATTCTATTTTTTGGTATAATTGTTTTGCTTCTGTTTTCTTCCATATGGCAGGAGTTGCAATCAAACTGACTGGAAAACAAGAAGGCAAGCTATGGTAGTAAGTCTATTCTAAATCATCTTTGCTCATTTAATTTCAATCATTTCTCAATATTCATTACTATTTCAAATTTTACATAATGAAGAAGATGTGGAACCAAGGTTATTCCGCAACATAAGGCCCTTTTCACTCACTTTCAAGATCAGAGTTCATATGTCCAGAATATGGAGACCATGGAGATTCAACAGTGAGGTATATGATGGCCTCCACTATCTCCTCATTGATGAAACGGTAATTATACTACAAATCATTTGCAATTCGTTCAACCTTTTGAAAATTTGACTGCATATGCATCATCAATGTCATTACTAATCTTCCACTCTAATCTAACACAGGGAGATACAATCCATGCGAGGGTTGATGAATCTGATTATCTGCATGTTTCTGACAAAATGCAACGAGGAGAAACATATGACATCTCTATTTTCCACACACAAAGAGATCCGTCGAGATACAAAGTTGCAAATCATGCTGTGTAATTGTATTTCAACGAATCAACATAATTTAAACCAGTTGAAAGCATCATTCCTCCAATCCCATAATATTCATTCCGCCTTATTGAGTTCAGTCAACTTTTCCCTCTTTTTTTTCTCCTTTATTTGAATTTTAGATGTCTATGGCTACATAAAATCTGCGACTCCAAAATACAAAGTTCCTATACAGACACAAACAGAATGGAATCAAAGCTTGAACTCACTGTGGAAAATCTGAGGTATATTGTATGCAAATTCTTTTCCACAATCAAATGTTAATACTCTTTTATTCCATATCTGAACTTTAGGTTTTTAAAAAATGTAGGAGAGAAGATCTCAAAATCACCCTATAGGGCCATGCTGCAAGAAAACTCAATTTGGAAATCCAAGCATCAGGTTCAGCAATACTTGCTCTGATCACAAGTTTAAAAGTGACAAAATTCCGACGTAAGAATTTCACATAGAAGGCTCCTTTTGTTTATCACAGCATAGCTCAATTAATTATAAACAATCCAACATCATCTGTGACTTTCGCATAGCTTGCATGATGAAAAAAAAAAAACTTTTGTCCTGCATGTTTAAAATAATTATATATTTGTTTCTTAATTGACATATCTTCCAATCATCTATTTACCCACTATTTCATTTCAAATTTTTCCCAAAGTTCTTGCTTTCATTTCAACTTTCTTTTCCAATTTTTGTTTCTACTCTTTGTTTAAAATTCTTTACCTTCAATGTTGTTGGATTGCCAAACAGTGTTTCAATTTCTTGATAAACAATTACTTTCAGAATCTGCAAAACAAATTCAAGCATCAACTACAAATCACTCTTGCATACTAATAAATCCACAGATTCAACAAACACATACCAAGCTGAGTAAGTCGATTTACTACAAAAAACAATAGTCCTTTAACTGAAAAATTAAATTCCAGGTTCTCCAAGCCAGGAGACAGAGTCAAGACAGTTGCTCCTCCAAGCAAGCGACTAACACCAGAACAAGTCCAAAAACAGACAACAAAAATGGTTTCAAAACTGAATGCATTGGATCCAGATTTATATACGGTATGAAAGAATCACGTTTATTTCTCTTTTCACATCATCAATCATACAACTTCTAATCTACAATATATATTGCGCAAGGATGTGTACTGCACTGTTTCTATCCATAGATTTCCAATGCACAATGGATGGTGGTACAAGGGTTGCAGAATCTGTCATAAGCAACTGAAAAAAAAAAAAAAAAAGGATGCCACCGAATTGAGCTGTCCTGACCATGACACACAAACTCCTGTTCCGTGGTAAAACTATTACAAAACCTGGACATGCTTTAAACTAAACTCACACTCATAGATATATTCTAATATTTACATTCCAAGCGTATAAATTACATTCAGAAAGCACGAATTCCACCTTAACCTTCATACGATAACATATTCTCAAACATTAACATTCTCCAAAATAAAAGATTATCAGAGCAGTGCTACATAACTAAGCCGATATCATACAAGGTAGGTTAAGTAACAACTTACGGACAAAACGGAAGCGCTGATTCCTATGCCGCGAGTTCCCGAACGCGATCTCTGTAAATCTGGGCATTTGAAACCGTAGGGTCCAAGGGAAAACATTTAAAAACCGTTAGAGTGAGTGGACGAAACTAAAATAAGTTATGAAACAATTATCTGAATCTTCCCCATTTCTCTTGTTAACAAAACCGACATGCAGCTAGAGTTCACAATGTTTCCAACTCATTCCTTTTTAAGAAAAACTCATTTGATGACTAGAAAGGACTGCTGTCTAGTCATCTCATGTCATCTGGGAGGGACTGCCACCCAGATGACACATCGGAAGGGACTGCCAACCGGAATAGGAGGCGGTGGGTAGAAGGGACTGCCAACTAACCACAGGTAGTTAGAATGGACTGCCAACTAACTACCACAGGTCATTTGGAAGGAACTGCTACCCAGACTATTACCTAGAAGGGACTGCCAACTAGTTAATATACGCATGCGCCAAAGATAGCCTCCTTGTCAACTCCTTTCTTTAAATCCATTTCTTTCATGAAACCACATTTACTAAAATGGTAATTCAATTAAAAACTTAATACCATGCTGCATGCATTATTTAAATAAAATAAAAGTCCACTCACAGGTGAGTCTCGCAACTAATCTTGCTGCCTGCTCGTGTCTTCCTCGCTCGAGGGCTTAGTACGTCCTGTAGTAAATGAACATGATATAATTAACCTCAATAAGGAATTAATCTAAGTAACAAAGCTTAATCTCTGGAAAATTAATACTCATTACTCAAGAGAAATTTCCTCTAACAACCAATTCTTCAATTTAGGATTCAATTCTCGAATTTCGGAATTCCTTAAAATCTCAATGCCCTCAAAACTCTTAACAACTCAACCGATTTTTATTTCGATTCCTCAACCATAATTAACCACCAAATTATAAAATAATTCCCTTTCCGAAATTTCCAATTCTTTCTTAACTTTTCCTTTTTAATCCACAATTTCATCTCCAACAATCTCAAATTCTCTCTAATTTTTTCTTTTTCAAATCACAATCTCCTCTCTAATTTCCCAACAAAATAATTCAACAATAGTCTTTTACCAAGAGATTTAACCCATAAAATTATAAACCATAATATTCAAAACAACCTTAATCAACATCAAATTTCCAAAAAATCTCAAACCAAACAACCTTAAGCCTAAAACAAGTTCAAAATCATCTCAACAACACACCCATCAACTTCTATACCTGCAACAACAACCAAAACTAAGCAAAAGTGGTGGTAAATTAAATCTCCAAAAATCCAGATTTCGTTAGTCACTGTTCACGCTACTATTCACCTTCAATTTCTCCTCTACCGGTCGATTCAAGATACAATAAACATACCCACAAGATCACTGCTCTTCCAATAACAAGATTCACCAAGGTTTCCGACCGAAAATCACCAGAAACCAAAAACCCAATCAAGAAATCAAAAATTTTCAATTTTTCTCTCCTCTTCGATTTGCTTCATTCCAAGCCTAATCATCTAAAATCCTTACCTGAGATGGAAGAGGAGGAAGAGAGGAAGCTTGTCGACCGGTGAGACGACCTGGGGTGGCTTGACGGCGACGAATTGGCCGGAAATGTTTTCTCCAGTTACTGTGCGCGAAAAGAAGGAGAAAGGGGAAGGAAGAATCGGGTTCTCTCGATTTGGATCTGCTTTTACTTTCTCTCTCTTCCAAAAATGGTAACCACTTAAATAAAACCCAAAAGCTAATATAGTAACTCTTATTTTAAGTCATAACTTTCCGTCGAAATTCCGATTTAAACAAACTACGTGTCCACGAACTCGATATTTCGTATTGTGAAGACCCAGATTTTCATACAATAAATTTATGTAATTCAATAATTGTTATATTAATTGAATTGTGATATTTGGGATTATTTGGATTGTCGTGGGTTGAGAAAATTGGTTCCGAATGATTTTATTTTCGAAAACGAACGTTATTTAGGGGGTCGTGAAAATCGACTTTTTATACGTTCAAAATTTGGGAAAACTTCCTTCATGAAAGTTGTAGAGCTCGTCGATACGAGTCCGTGCATATGTGGAACGTATTATTCGGAGTTCGTATGAATAAGTTATGAATATTTGAAAATTGAAATTTTTCTATAAATAGTGGAAAAATCTGAGTTTGTTGTGAAGGACGAAAAAATCCCATTTTTGCACATCAGTCCCCCGTCTCTCTCTCGGTCTGGTCACTGTGCCTCCAGACCCGGTGACCCGACCCGACTGGAAGTCAGTCCTCCCGGCCGCGCCGCCGCCGGACCCGGCCCCCATCCGCTTCGCCGCCTCACGCCCGGTCGATCCCCGCCGTCGCCACGCCCAGCCACCTCTCCTAGGCCTGGATCGAAGCTCCTATCCGAAGTGCAAACCCGACCCGGCCGGAAAACCATTTTTCCGGCGGTGCACGGGCCGATCGTCCCCATTTTCGTGACGTGCTCTTCCTTCTGATCATCCCCATATATAGCTTGCATCACGATTTTGAGTGTAGAGTGGTAGATCAAGAGTTGAAGATTTCGACGTCCCTGATTCGATCTGGAGACTGATCAGAGGGCCGAGATTAATCCAACTTCAAAGCCCGATCTAGGACGATCCAGACCTCATCTCCGAAGAAGTCAGGTATTAAAGTTGTTCAAAATTTCATTTTGAAGAAGTTTGTAGTTGACGACTTTTGCATCGGAGGTGGTTGACCGGCGTTGACCGCCGCGTTCACCACCGTCTGACCGCCGCGTGTGGCGGCGCGTCGGACCGAATTTTGAGTTTTTATTATCTGGACGATGATCTATGCATCCATACGAGCGTTTTGAGATATAACTTGGTCATGTTAGAAAAAGTTGATAAATAGTCAATTTCTGTTTTGACGTTACTATTTACGGTTTTACAATTTACCTTCGGTTTGAGATTTACGAAGATCAGACCATCAGTTTTAGTTCAAATTTTAATATGATGTTTATATGACTGTCCCGATGACTTTGTGTGGTCACGGGCGAAGATCCGACTTTTGGATCTTCGTATAATTATAAAATAGTGATTCGAAAGGCGATTAACGAAGATCCGTCCATCGGATTTTCGTATAATTTTGATAGAATGTTTCCATGGGCAATCCGTGAGGATCTAACCGTTGGGATATGATTTAAATTCAATCCGACCTTTGGATTATCTTTATTTTAGAAATCCGACTTTTGGATCATCATTTAGGTTTATTTCGTGCTTCGTTGCTAAGTAAAGACCGTACTTGATTAGGTACTTGACGGCTTGAGTTGACGAGCATTTGGAGTATTGTGAGTTATATATATATATTGAAGACGCAGCAGGAGTTTCGAGGTGAGTAAAACTCACGTGGTTCATATTACAAACCGAGCATTTCAATTTATTTATTTTTGGTAATTGGGTGAAAATTATAATTGCGGAATAAATATTTGTTTTAAAATTTCATGGACTTGAATCACCACGGTCCATAGGTAAGTAAAATGAATTTTAACTAATACAAATGAATTTCATAATTTTCTTGTGTGAACTATAGATGGTATTAGTGGTCATTCCTGAGTGGATGATTACGTATATATATATTTACGTGGAAAATATATATTGATGAGTGGAATGTTTGATTGATGATATGATTGAGTTGATTATATTACAATTGTGTAATTCCATAATAATATGATGTATCTTGGTTAGGTTGATTTCAGTATGTGATATTATATGTTGGGTTCATTTATGGGTTTAGGGTCAACGTAATGACTGGTGTGGGTAATCGGACGCTCTAATCCTAGTGTGGATGATGGGATACGATTGGTTGAGTATGTGGAATTATTGGACGTTCTAAATATGTATATAGGTATACATATTGATGAAATACAATAATTGATAAATATGTCGGATGCCATAACCTAGGCCAGGTGACGGGCTACGATTCAGTTAGAGCTCTAGTCTGTCAAGTACCGTATTTTTATAAATACGATGAAGAGAGTTGTGGGGAAAGTAGTGAGTGGGGTTGTCTTGTTATATTGAATTGGTGCTGATTGAGATTGTTATTATTTGTATATGTGGAAATAATTGAGTGTTGCCGTGTGTGAGAATAAATGAGATTAAATTAAGTAACAGTTCATTCTTTTACTCATACAAGCTTTCATAAGCTTACCGGGTTTTGTGTTGTTGCAATCCCGGTACACTATTCAATGGTGTAGCAGATATTCCTGCAAGTCAGGATAACCAGGGAGGTGACCGAGCTGCTTAGGTGTTATAGCAGTTTTGTTATTTATTTAGTTGTGAGGTGTGTGTATGCTCATTTAGAGCTTTACATTATATTTTGGATTGTGTTGTAATAATTAACCGAGACTAAATTCGGTTTGATTTTATTTCGTGTGGTGAGTATGTTAAGAAAAGAAAAATTTTCAGGATGATTATTTTGTGTTGTAGTATTTTCATGTTTCGGATTTTGAATTGTTATTCTAAAATTCGGGGCTTGACAGTTTGGTATCAGAGCGTAAGGTACATATTTGGTGATATGTCAATACTTACCGAGTGATGGCCCGTCTGCAGCGGATCCCCATCGTGTGCTCTTCGGTATTGACAATGTCATTGGGTATGTGAGTGCGTTAGGTTGGCTAGGAACGTTAGTACTTTTAGGAAATTTAAGCATTGTTATGTATGATCAATACTTGGTTAATATGGACTTGCATTTGACTTATGCTTTGTTTAAGTGTTATGCGCGTATTAATCAAGTATATCATGCTTATTAGGTAATGGAGATTGAGGGAAACGAGGCCAGAGGTCGAGGTAGAGGTAGACCTCGTGGCAGGGGTAGAGGTCGAGGAAGGGGTAGGGCCCCTCCAGTCGAAGAAGTATTCGAGTCGGAGGAAGATGCACCTTATGAGGATCAGCCTATTCCTCCTGTAGCTGTGATTGATAATCCTACTCGCTTGCTGATGCTAGCAAGGAAAATTACTCGCTTGGGAGCAACCAAGTTTGGAGGAGGCACTGATTATATGGTGGCGGATCGTTGGATAGAGGATTTGCAGACCTATTTCTATCTGCTTGATTGCACTGAGACCGATAAGAGGAAGCTAGCCGCTTTCATGCTGAAGGATGAGGCTAGGGTGTGGTGGAACGTCACTCAGAGGAGCATTGAGGTGTCTACCTTGACATGGGACTGTTTTGAGAGGCTGTTCAGGGAGAAGTACTTTCCACCAGCAGTGAAGGAGAGGTTGGAGCGAGAGTTCCTTGCACTTGTACAGGGGAAGATGACCGTAATTGAGTATGATGCGGAGTTCTCCAGATTGTACAAGTATGTGAGGCAGATGGAGGATGAGGACTTGGCCAAGAAGTTTCAGAGAGGGTTGAGTCCTTCGATTGAGCGTGATGTAGCTATCTTGGAGCTGAAGACCAAGAGAGAGATCTTGGCTAAGGCACAGATCATTGAGCAGCAGAACCTGATTCGTAGAGAGAAGGAGTCTGCTGAGAGAGACTTCCAGGGCAAGGGAAAGGCCATAGCAGGGAGCAGTAGAGCTAGAGACTTCAGGGGTGGGTTCTGGAAGAGACAGAGAACTCAGTTTCAGCATCAGGCTCCAGCTAGGGCAGCAGTAGCTCCTCCTGTTCAGGCTATGCCTATCAGGCAGATAGCACCAGCAGCTCCGGTGAAGTGCTTTAACTGTGGAGAGCCGGGCCACATCTCTCGTGCGTGCACGAAGCCACGGGGTAGGTTATGCTACAGTTGTGGACAGGCAGGGCATCAGGCTAGGGAGTGTCCTCGGATTCAGGGTAGAGTGCAGGGTAACCAGCAGAGGCAGTTACCACCTGCTCATGCTAGGGTCTTTGCCATCGGTCAGGCAGGCACGGGAGTGGAAGGTACCTTATCTGTTTATCACTTTCTTGCTAGAGTACTGTTTGATACGGGAGCCTCACACTCTTTCATATCTAGTTCGGTTGTGGATGTTTTGGGTTTGATTGCTATGCCTCTGACTAGATCATTGTGTGTTACATCACCTCTCGGTGTGTCTCTTGAGCCTAGCATGCTTTGTGGTGATTGCCCTATTGGGATTGGTGGCAGAGAGTTCTCTGCATCTTTGATTGTGATTCCGGATCACACGTATGATGTGATTTTGGGTATGGATTGGTTGAGCCCGAACCATGCTGTTATTGATTGCTTTAAGATGATTGTGTCCTTCCATGTTCCGGGACAACCGGTGTTTCATTACCGTTGCCTGAAGTCTGACATCACCATGAGGATAGGGATTTTGGCCCATATTGAATCAGGGAGTAGTACTTCAAGGATTACAGGGATTCCTGTAGTTTCAAAGTATGAAGATGTGTTTCAGGAGATCCCTGGGTTACCCCCGAAAAGGGTAATGGACTTCTCCATTGATGTGATACCAGGTACTTCACCTGTGTCAAAAGCACCTTATCGAATGGCTCCAGCTGAACTTCAGGAGTTGAAGGTTCAGATTGAGGGCTTACTTGCACAAGGGTTCATTCAGGCAAGTGTGTCTCCTTGGGGCGCACCAGTGTTGTTTGTGAAGAAGAAGGATAGTTCACTTCGTCTATGTGTGGATTATCGACAGTTGAACAAGGTGACCATCAAGAATAGGTACCCTTTACCTAGGATTGATGACTTGTTCGATCAGCTTAGAGAAGCTACTGTATTCTCGAAGATTGACTTGAGGTCTGGATATCACCAGTTGAGGGTGAAGGAGGAAGATATTCCAAAGACGGCATTCAGGACCAGGTATGAACATTTTGAGTTTCTAGTCATGCCTTTTGGTCTCGAAGAGTAGATATTGATTTCGATTTGTTCCAAGTGTGGAATTTTGTAAATTGAATTATGTGGAATCCATCAATTGGATTTTCCTTGATCCTGCCCTAAAATCTTCAAATTTGAGAATCGGGATTAATAGTAAAGATTGGAGGTTATGGGACATAAAAGCAACGTTAGTTCAGTTTCTAATTTCCATAAATTTGTTTTCTTTCCGTCCGGTAGTTATTGGTTTACGAACGTTATATTGTACAGGGCGTGAGGATGATTCACACGAGGAGGGTAATGACCGACGACAGACCTAGCCATATACTATGAGTAGATGTTTGATTTTAATTAATGCATGCAGCAATATTTTGTTTTAAGCAAGAAATTATTTGACTTATCAATTAAATTTTTGAGCATATCTTTTGGCTTCGAATATTATTTATATAACTTGGAATTTTGAATCGTGATTTATTAATTTTGTGTTAAGACTTATTTTGTTAAAGAGTTGAACCGAGTTATTATTCCGAGGTAAATTTCGGAGAATTTTTAGTTTTTTTTTTATCGTTTAATTTAAATATGAATGATGGATGTTGGTGTGCGGGGTCACGCCATTGGTTTTAAATTATTTCTTGTGAGATATTGGGGAAGCCTTTTTGATTTTCGTTTTCATGGTTTTAAACCACCATACCTGGGTCGATATAATTTGTTGCTAGCTAGCATATTAGTACTCCTCCCCACTTACTATGTGTTTGGGGGTGAGTTGAGCAATGAGCATGGGATGCTCAAGAGTGTGGGACACTCCAACCCGAGCCTTGGGGGCTCCCTTTTTACCATATGGTGATAATGTTTTAATCATTTTTCTTGTTAATTTATTCTTGACTAGCAGGGCTAGTCCAGATTTTGCACTTAACCAGCGGGGCTAGTGGATTTCTACGAGGCTTTAAATTCTAAAACTATGTTTTACCTTTTGTTGCATGCCTTGGACTTTCAAATAATTTAATGTGGGAAAGTAGTACATATTTCTTTTAGCCAATTATTTATTCTTTTGTTCACTCACACTAATGTTTTTATCTACTTTTCCCTGGGCCTTTCAGTTTCAAATGCCCAGTTCGCAGTGTCACGGATTAGCTTAGGAGTTGAGGCTAGCACCACCATTGCTGTCTATCATCTGTAGGTTACCAGTTAACCTACTTGTGTAATATTCTTTTCTTTATCCTTAGACTGCTCTGATAACCACATAACTTGTGTATTATTGTGCGAATTTGGAAGCTTTTGTGAGTTTGAAAATGTTGGACAATTTGTAAACTTAAGTAACTCTTTGGGTTGAAGTTGAATTGTTTGCAATAGAAATTGTTTTTATTCAAACAGGTTTTGAGTTGTCTACTTTTAGGGGAAGTTCTGTTGAATTTTCTCGAAAAGTTGGCCCTGCAGATCCATCTTAGAAATTAGGGAGATTTTTCGGGGTAGGTCCTGTCAGTTGGTATTGGAAATCTACCTTTTTAAAATTCAATATTTATACCCCTTTTATCATGAATAGTAACGTCAGTATTTTGCTCATAACTTTCACATACGAACTCCGATTTTTACGAAACATATATACTCGCGCTCAGTTTAACGTCCTCTACAACTTCCATGAAGAACATTTTCTCAAAAACTAATACAAAAGAAGTCAACATTTTAAGACCACCAAAAGTATCGAAACGAAGTAAAAGTGAAAAGTTAACCAACGTTTACCGTCTATAATGTTATTAAACCGATACTTTAGGTCTAGGACGTAACAGTTACTGTTCATGGTAAGTTTGTATATAAAGAGAAAGTTACTGTGGTAGGTTTCCATTTCTGGAAACGCACCCCAGTAAATTTCTCTCTCCCTCTCTCTCTCCTCCCCTGCGCGTTCTCTCTCTCTTCGACAATCCATTGTTTTCTGGTGTTTCTTTGTCATCCGGCCACCTGACGGTACGCCACTAGTGTTGATAGGACTGCCTCCTCCTCTTGCGCCTATAGGGGTGGTTCACGGCTATTTGCCCGGAGAAGAGAGATCGAAGCCAAAAACCTCCACTGTACAGTTTGACATTTCCGGTGATTTCTCCCGATTTCGTCCACCATCTTTGAGGATTCTGGTCATTCTGGAAAGCCCATCCTCAACAGATGAATCCCTCCAAGTTTCATAATCTAATTTGAGGTGTGGAAGGAGAATCGACGATTTGAAGATTTCACTGTTCATATTGGTGTTCTTGCGGTTTTGCTTCAATTCCGACCAACAAAGGACGACGTGCAGAGCCATCGCTAGATTAGGATACCCACACTTCACAGATTTAGCTATATATATATATATATAACCTTGCTCAGGTGCAGATATCCGTACCTAAGTAAAAACGTACGGATTTTATGTTTTTCCCCACTTTTCTATCACACATTATCTTAACCGTTCAGTTTTTAGGTCATAATGTATAGATCACCTCTGTAAAATTTCAGCTAATTTGGTGATCGTTAAGGCATCCAAAACTGTAATTTACACGAACGAACCGAATCTGTCGAACCGGAACCGTTCATATATATTGTTGTAATTTGCAGTTTCGAATTCCTTAATGATCACCAAATTGGCTGAAATTTTACAGAGGTGATCTATACATTAGGACCTAAAAACTGAATGGTTAAGATGTGAAAATGTTATCGGAAAGTGGGTCAAAACTGGAAATCCGTACGGATCGAAAAACTGCGGACGTCCGCAATGGAGAACATATGTATGTATATATATATATATATATATATATATATATATATATATATATATGTACACGGTGAGTGGACTTCTATTTAAAATTGAATTGCATGTGATTCTAAGTATTTGGAATTAAATATTTGAGAAATGGTTCTTGGATATTTTGGAAAATGAATTTTTTTTTTTTTTTTGATGAAAAGGACTGGTGCGACTGCTCTCAAACCTTGATTAATGAAATTGCAGAATACAGGGGGGGTACGTAAAGCCTGAACCCCATATTACAATAAGCATAAAGAGAACATCCTGAAATAATACCAAAACTCTCTACAAGGCCTATGTATTTTAACAAGCAACAATTAACAAAGAGTGCACGAAAGGCTACTCTATTTGCTTTGACATACCGGTGACATACCGGAAAGATAACTCTATCACGAATAAGCATCATTACAAATAACACAACTTTCCCACTATGTTGCTGCACGGAAAACAATCTGGCAACACTCAATTTCATCCTGCCACTAGGAGGTTGCGTCCATTTGATCAAATAAATAGTTCACCTTCTCATTAGGCCAGACAAGGCATACTGGGTGCGCATACTGGGGCCAAGCCCACGTTGCCCTACCAAAAACTGATAGGGACTTATTTTCGGCATAAAGCCACGTCTAGTTAAATATAAAATGCAATAAAACATTAAAATAAAACATTCTAGGACCTGAGCCCAAACACAGACCCAGGCCCAAACAGGAAAAGCTCCACCAGCATGTCGAGCTTGGCCCAAACCCCACATCACCGACGGACCACAGACTACCTCGCCCCGCCAGGTCCACCTGCCATGACGACCATGCCACTTCACGCCACCGCGACTACAGCAAATCCACTCCAAAACGCGCCCAAACTGTTCAGATCAGATCCCTCCCCAGATTGGATCCAGAGACCCACCCTGAGTCGCACCACCGAAGTAGGATGAAACGGCCGCCGATCCGACCCACACCACGCCGCCATGCTCACGACACCATCCAGCAGCCTCCACACTTATGCAACCAAACCACTCATCCGACCAAGCAAGCCGGGATCAAGTCAAAACCCGACTGCCTCCTGGATGCCCCCTTCCTCACCGCAGACTTCCCGATCCGAACTAGAAACGTCGACAGAAGGCGCAGCTCACTCTAATCCCAGACGGGATCGATAGAAGCTCGTCCGACAACAGCGAAAGGCTCGCTGCTGGACAGGGTAGGAGGCTCTCACTTATCGCTCGCTCTCTCTCCACTGTTGGACGGCTTCTTTGGAAAATGATTTTGGATACTTGAATTGTGTTTTTGTTTTGTTGGTTGTGGAGTAGTTTGGTTTACGGGAGCAGGGTGGCTCCAAGAGAGTAAGGTGGATTGTTAGAAGTGAATGTGTTCTCACAGGTTTTTGGTTGCCTACTTTTAGGAGAGGTTATGCAGAATTTCAGTAAAATCTCCTTTACGAGTAGGCCCTGCAGTGCCACCTCGGATTTTTCATGGTGAAATTTGGAGGCGGGTCCTATCAACATCCCTATGGTCTGTCCATTTATCATAACCTATGTCAAACCCATTTATAAACGAGTGATCTTTGATCACTTGTGCAGAAAAATCTTTCGTATTTCCACACCTTGTGCAAGGACAAGAAATGTGGTTTGAGCCTCTAGCATATCCCAAAGCAAACTCACAAAACTCAGCCATCCCTAACTTATATTCATCATACCTCCTATCAGCATGCATCCATGATCTATCCATCTACATTAAACAAATAGCACAATAACCTTTTAATAAATCATCAGCAAAATCACAATGACGATTCACTAAGTTCCATAAAAAATCTGCTAATCTAAACAAAAACAGCAAAATATGTTCACATATACATACTTCAATATCAAGCACAGAAAAACAATTTCACATAGAATTGAAATGAAAGACTTGAAAATCACCAAAGTAAAATGAACCTTGTTGCACCATATGAAAATCACAAAAGGATGGTAATCAAGGTATGATTGTGATTTTCAATTAACCTGAAAATCACAAAAGTAAAATGAAAATCATAAAAGAAAAACAAAAATTTGAGAACCTTGTTGTACCATTAATGACGACCATCACAGTCTCTAACATGTGAGTACAGCTAGTAATCACCTCTGAATACATAGTTCTTAGCACAAACCTACTCCAAAAAAATAAGAACTTCAAAAGCACATATAATTCGTATATTCAAACATAGGCATAAACAAAAGTACTTGAAATGATGGTTGATGAGTTTCAAAACCAAAACTATAGAGGGCAAAAAACAGGAACAAAAGACAGACCTATTGAACCTCAATAACAAAGGCATCATTATTATTATTGATTTGTAGTGTGCCACTGCACAATAAGAAACTGGATCAAATCATTTTCACAATAGCATTAATTCAACACATATTGAAAAGGAAAAAGTAAAGCATCAGAGACAAAAGTATTGTGCCACAATAGCATTAATCTACGTTGCTTCACAATATGAATCACAAAAGTAAAATGAAAATCACAATCGTACCTTGATTACCATCATTTCCAGTAGCAGAAAGAAGTTGATCCTAATACTTGTTCTTCACATGTGAACCATCCACAAACAAAAGAGGTATGCAAGACTTGAAATCCTCGATAACCCTACCAAAACACATAAAAATACTATAAAAATAACCAATCGATTCATCACACTCTAAGATATAGCAAGACCTTGAGTTCGTCTCTATCACTGCATCACGATACCAACTTAACATTGAATAATAACCCCATTTGAACTGTGAAACTCTTTCAAATACATAGTAATCGAATAGGAACTCATCAAATTGAAACATTTACAAGTAATCGAAGCAAAACCTAAACAATATTTGAAGAAGAAGAAAAATATTAACAACTGAATCAACGACATACAAAAATCACGAAATCAAAGCGAAGCATCAAAAACACAGTAAACAAATTGAAACTCATCAAATTGAAACGTTTATAAGTTATCGAAGCAAAACCTAAACCAGATTTGAAGAAGAACAAATTAGCTATTAATAACTAAAATTAACACAATAAAAAAATCACAAAATTAAAATGAAATTAGGGTTTCGAATCATCTGAGTTGTTGTTTAAATAAGAATTACATGGCTAATTCTCCATGAAGATAGAAGTGTTTTGATTGAAAACACAAAGAATCATTGCTCCACTGAAATCAGAACTCTAATGTGGTTGGATATCCTTCAGTCATTGTTCGAGTTGCTCCAATGTGCTTCCCGTTTGTTTCAAACTCTGCAAAGGGCATTTTAGCAATTTACTCGTTAACAGAAATTTATTCAAACCTGGACAGAAAATAGCCGCATGGATCTGGGCTTTGCACATGGATCTGCTACAGTATCATAAGGGATTTTTTTTTTAAAAAAACAGGCCTGCTATTGGAAATATATGGACTGAAAGCGTATGTAATGGTATTTACTACAAAATTTATTTGTTCTCTCTTACAGATCCAGTAAATTTGAAAACGGTAAAAATCAATATACATTTATTTTCGTTCATGACTCATGCATCTCACTCTCCCTCTCACATGACTTTTTCACGCTCAATTAGCCAAATTGACTCAAACCCAACCCCACGGCCTATCAACGTGTTCTCCTATTAGTCATTCTTCTTCCATTCTCCATTGGTTTTTATTCTAGGGTTTCACCCTCCCTCTCTGAATCCATGGCCGAGATCATGAACATGCCCGTCGACTCCTTGGACCGCCGTCGCGACCGCAAAGACAAGTCTTCCGAAGAGCCTCCTCAATCCTCGCCTCCGCCGCAACAACAACAACCACCACCACCACAACAGCCGCCGCCGCCTCCTCCGCCCTCGCGGAGACGCGACCGCGACGAAAAGGAGAGAGGAGATAGGGACATCGACCGCCCGCCTCGCCGTCCGGACTACTACGACCGAGGCAATCGCTCCCCTCCGCCTCCGAGGGAGAGAGATAGAGACAGGGATTACAAGCGGCGGGGCAGCCTTAGTCCACCGCCTCCGTATAGGGACCGCAGGCACTCGCCGCCTCGGAGGTCACCGCCGCCGCCCTTTAAGCGGTCGAGGAGGGAAGATGGAGGGTACGACGGCCGGAGAGGGAGTCCCAGAGGTGGCTTTGGACCTGGAGGTGATAGGAGGTCAGTAAGCTTTGGCTTTGTTGATTGAGTTTCGATTTTTTTGTGCTTTGTTTACTCTTTTACTGGGAGAATGTGAGGACAGTATGACCTTGATAGTTCGATTTCTTAGATGCAATTGAGTTACAGCAGCTTAGGTCTTAACATCGGAGATTATGATCTAGGTATCTATATCAAGTATAGATATTGTGGAATGGGGTTTCCTTTCACCTTTTATTTTAGAGGAGTTGAGGCTAATGTGGTAGGAATTGGTTATTTTTTCTAATTTTACTGTTCCTCCATTGTCACTACACCTTCTTGTAATGAAATACGATATTTAACGTTGTTTGATCTGTTGATGGCATAGGTCTGGATATGATTATGCAAGTGGATATGAGCGGGAGGTGGGGGGTAGACCTGCTTATGGTGATGACAGGCCTCATGGTCGTTATGCTGGACGCTCGTCTGGTGGCTATGGCCCTTCAGGTAAACTTCCTAACTGTATTTAGTTTATCTATTCTTTTAAGGTTAGGATTTGAATTGGGTCTCTTGTAGCTAAGATGATGAATTTGTATCTACCATGTGTTTAGTACCCAATTTCGTGATTGGAAGGATGTACAACGAGGTATGGTACACTAGACAGTCCTTATTGTTTCTATAGTCATGTAGGTTTCCATGTGTGGTAGACATGGATTGAGAATTTGGTCCTTTGGGATTGACACTTTGAACTTAACATGAGTCTGACTTAGCGCGCACTTGATAGAATCTATTATTTATTAGGTAAAGCTAGTTTGAATCTATATCTTGTTGTGCTTGGAAATATGAGAGGTTAAGTGCTGAATATGGTTTAAAAGCTTTGTAATTAACCATCTCATATCACAAGTTGTTAAGGAAAGCCATATATGTTGGTGATTTTTGTTAGCTGATTTCATGACACGAGAAATGATACAGAGGTTGGGCACGGTTGATGTTGTTTTGCATCACTGAAGTGTTGATATAATTGAAAACTAATGCTGTAGTCATCTGATTTCTCTTGATTTTAGGGATTCCTCTCTTTTATTATGCTGGACAAACTAGCTGCTGTAGATTGATGCTTTTCTTTGTTCTTGAGGTTCTTGGTTCTGTTAGTTTTAGAGCTCCTGATCAACCTCTTCTTTATTCTCTCTCGACTTGATAAGTTCATGTTTCTCCTTAACCAATGACAGGTGGAGAATTTTTTCCTGGCTTACTGTTGTAGGAAGAATAAGGTTTATTTATGTGTTTACTGACACTTATTGGGAGAGATTCCTTGTATTACACATTTTCTTCGATATATCATTCTTAAAATAACTGAAGAAATACATGGTTGGCCAAACATGTTTGTTTATAATTGATGAAACAAGTTGATGATCACTCTATTGAGAATATCGAATTTCTCTTCTATTCCAGTTTTCCTCATTATTAAAGCTTCATGTTTTCTTAAAAAAAAAAAAAACAATAAATTGGGAGTCTTCTAGTTCCACATGCCACCAACAGTGTTTTGAATTTGGTGATCTTTAGGTATTAATGATTATCTATCAATATATTGAATAAAATGCAACTAATTTTCCCAAATTATCCTAAAAGAGGAGCAAAAAAATCTTATCCCGCATAGTGTCCTTATACCAATTGACTTCAGCCATTTCGGTTAGGCATGCTTGACTATATTGAACACATTAAAACAATTTTCTATAACTTTTGTACTAGTTATTGAGTTTTGTTAGAATCTTTCTCTGTGTGTTTTACACGTTTAATAAGAGCATCCCTTTTAAAGTTCTTTGGAGTTTGTATGAGGTATAGCTTGATAAGTATTTTGGCAGTCCATTATCATTATGGAGTTGAAAATTAAGTGTCATGTTTTCAATGGGTTTATGTGTGTGTGTGTATTCTGTTTGTCTTATTGGTTACAACTTTTCAGTTCTATGTGGCTATGTTTTAAGTTTGATATTCCATGAATCAGAGAATCTCAGTATTTTCCTTCTTTCCAGACTGGGATTCAGGACGTGTTGGGTTTGGTGATGCTTCCAACACTGGGACCACTCAAAGGTTAGCTATTGTTCATTATTTTTATTTCTATTCAACGTTTTTTTTGTTTTGTCCGGTATGTTTATGATGTTATTATATTTTGCGGAGAATGAAAGGTTAAGTTATTTGGTTTATCCTTGATAAGACAAATGCTGTTCTTTTTATTGTTTACCTACTTATTTTATTTTTTCTTTTTTCTTTTTTCTTTTTACATGCATATATAGCTAAAGCATTTCTGCAATTGAGGATCTTTCTTATTAACAAGTGTAATTAAATCGACATAAACTGTTCATATTTTCTAAAAATATGACATTCCAATTAATATTTTACAGAGAAGGGCTGATGTCATACAAACAATTCATCCAAGAGCTGGAAGATGATATTTTGCCAGCTGAGGCTGAGCGCAGGTATGGGATTTGAGTAGTTGAGATGCTCCAGAGTTCTATTATATGCATCAAGTTTTGATATTGTGTAGAATAGGCTGGTAATCACCACTTATTAATTATGCAGATATCAAGAATACAAGGCAGAGTATATTTCTACTCAGAAGCGAGCTTATTTTAATGCTCATAAAGAAGAGGAATGGTAATAAATATTTCACCTTTTTTTTTTGTCGGTTAACCTGTGTATTTCTAACACAACTAGCTTGTGCCTGTAGGCTAAAAGACAAATATCATCCCACAAACCTACTCGCTGTAATTGAAAGGTGAGCTTTATTTAAATTTCAAGGAGTTTGTTTTTTCTTATGCTGTATTCAAGCTGAGGAAGTTTTGTAGGTCCAAAATTATTTCTTGAATTGTCTCATTTAGTTGGGTGATTTGACTCTTTGTTTTATTGGAACCTTTGGATTAAACTATTCTTTTTGATTTTATCTCTAGGAGAAATGAAATAGCACGGAAAACAGCAAAGGATTTCCTGCTTGAACTGCAAAGTGGATCCTTGGACTTGTAAGAATACTGAACTTAATAGTATATCTTATGCCTATTATATCAGGCTTGTAGATTTATTGGTCTTTTGGATGCAGAGGCCCAGGCGTCAATTCCTCAGCTCCAAATAAATCTGGACATACTAGTGAACCAAATTCCGATGATGAAGCTGATGTGGATGGCAAGAGAAGACGGCATGGCAGGGAACCAAATAAGGAAAATGATCTTATTTCTACTGCTCCTAAGGCTCACCCAGTCAGTTCTGATCCTAGACGTATACAAGTTGACATTGAACAAGCCCAAGCCCTTGTCCGCAAACTTGACTCAGAAAAAGGAATTGTGGAGAACATTTTGTGTGGACCTGATAATGACAAAATGAACAGGGAAAAATCTCATGGTGGTTCCACTGGCCCTGTTGTTATTGTACGGGGTTTGACATCTGTCAAGGGCCTAGAGGGTGTTGAGCTACTTGACACCCTTATTACCTATCTTTGGCGCATTCATGGTGTAGATTATTATGGGATGATTGAGTCAAACGACGCTAAAGGTCTCAGGCATGTGAGAGTAGAGGTAAAGGGTTCCGATATAGGTAGTAATGGAGCTGAGTGGGAAAAAAAATTAGACTTGCATTGGCAAGAGAGATTGCATAGTCAAGATCCCTTGGAAATAATGACTGCCAAGGAAAAGATAGAAGCTGCTGCTGTTCAAGGCCTAGATCCCTTTGTGCGGAAGATTAGGGATGAAAAGTATGGCTGGAAGTATGGTTGTGGTGCCAAGGGATGCACTAAGCTCTTTCATGCTGCTGAATTTGTGCACAAACATCTCAAGTTAAAACACCCTGAGCTACTGGTGGATGTGACTTTGAAAATGCGCGAGGATTTATATTTCCAGAACTACATGAAGTATGTGATTTCTTTTAACAAAAAATGTATGCAGTTGTTTTCGAATTGAAACTTTAATGATGAGTAATTGTTATCCATTTCTCTTCGTATATACTAGCCGTAGACCTGTGATAAATAAACGTTAAAGAAAAAAATTTAACTTTCAATTATAATAAAACTAACCTTCAAGCCATTTCTTATTTTATCCTTTTAAATTTATTTGGCTTGATTTTATAGTATAGGTAGATAGATGGGAGATAGAAGATAGATAGATATACTATATATATATTGATGTCTTTTGTAAACTATAATAATTTGAATTCATTTACAGTGATGCAGAGGCGCCAGGTGGAACTCCTGTTATGCAGCAATTGATACTGGTATGGTCCTTAAACTAATCATTTACTTTAGCATGGCTGTTCACGTAATATTGCTGATTTATGAAATGTTCATACTCGGGGAACATACCTGTTGCATGATATCAGGTCCCCTATGTCATGCAAGGTTGAAATGCCTGAATGGCAGAATACATGTCATCCATTATCCTTTTGGTTAATTACACGACTTTTCTGGTCACTTCCAAGTCATGTTTGCTTTTCCATACTAGAGGCTGGCTCAATAGAGGCAAAAGTAGCCTAATGTAACCATCTGGCAATAGTTAGTGAAGGATTTTAGTTGTAAGGACACCCAACCAAGACTCTAAAGTTGCTATTACTTATGAGTCCTATTGTTGATATCTATGTTTGCTTTACTCGGATTTCATAGAGGTGCCATTAATAAAACATGCCTTGGACCATTCTTCTATTACTTGTCAAGCTTTCAAATGTATGTCCAAGTTATTTCAGTTTTTCTGTGGCTCTGTAGAACAGTTATTCTGTCAAGGGAAAGTTATTATACAAAATATGCCAAGCTATTTTGAACTGAAAGCAAGTACCTAAAAGTCTGAACTCATTTCAAGGTTCACTTTTGTGCAACTTTAGAACCTCGTTCACAACCATAAGTTTCTTCGTAAACGGGTTGGATTTGTTACTTTTTAATTTTTGTGATGAAGATTACCTGTGTTGATAAAGTTGGAAGGTTATTGTGAGATGATGCCTATTGTCAGTTAGTTGTTTGGTTATGGGTGTTCTTGCAATGGCTCCCCATTCTTCACTTCTGATGGGGATTCCTCTCCAAGATATATTTGTTGCTGCGATTGCTTGGCTTCAACTTGTATCTTATTTTTTATTTTTAAAATCTAGCTTTTTGTTTATTATTGTTTTTCGGTGAAATATGTGTAAATGTGTATATACATGTTCACATACATAACAATTAGTGTAAGCTTCCGTACAGGTAGGGAAGTAGTTTTGGTGAATCAGTTTGTCCACACCTGCTTGTGTATAAATAAACACATGAACCAAGAATGCAACAATCACTAACAAAAATGTTTCATCAAAGTTTTTCAAATATGTTGTTCTGCTGCAAAACATTAATTAAAGTTGGTTGAGGGTTTGCTCCATTAGCTATGCTCTATAGATTGTCCTGCTTATTTATCGAATCTTATTTGTCATTTAGAGGGACAAGCCACAGAGACGTAGGCCGGGTATGGAGAATAGATTGAAAGATGAGCGTGGTAATCGAAGAGAACGCGAAAACCGAGCCAATGGTGGTGAGAGGTATGATAGGTCTGAGAATATGCAACAAGGTGAATTCCAGTCCAACAATGACGGTCAAGATGGAGGAAATCATGATGAACCAATGTATGATAATTTTGGTGGACAAGGGATGCATGCTGGTCCTCCTTTCCCATCAGATATACCCCCACCACCTGTATTGATGCCTGTGCCTGGTGCTGGGTATGTTGCCCGTTGAACACTTTCTATTCTCCAGACTGAAGTTGACTTGCTTTTTCTCTGCTGTTCTCCCTTATATTATATTGTTTTCATATTATATATTGCTCTTATTGCAGTCCTCTCGGACCTTTTGTTCCTGCTCCACCTGAAGTTGCAATGCAGATGTTGCGAGAGCAAGGTGGTCCTCCACCCTTTGAAGGCAGTGGTAGAAATATGTGGCCGGGACCCCAAATGAGTGGGCCAGCCCCAATTCTTGCTTTGTCTCCAGCTTTTCGACAGGATCCTCGACGTTTAAGAAGGTAATTTCTGTGTGAGCTATCATCTCTGGTGCTGGTTTCCTTACTGGATCTGTGCCTTAGCATTTCAGTTAAACTGTATGTTGAGGTTATTAGCTATTTCAGTATTGGTTCTTTCCACAACTTTAGGCGTTTAGGGAACTAAGAAATTTCATTGGTGGGGAATAGGGAACGGTACATAGGGAATAGGGTATGGAACATAGGAAATATCTCCAACTGGTACTACTAGACATTGAACAAAAATTATTGTTGAACATGACTTAAATGAAATAAAACTTAACATGTGTACCAACCCTTATTTTGTTTGGTGGGTATATGTTTTTTGCAATGGTTGGCTTTCTGATGGTATTTATGTAAGTAGTGTTTGTGAAGTATTTGGTGTGAACATTTTCATTCTCTGTGTATTACCTGTTTTAAGTTTTATTCATGGTGTCTGTTATGATGCTGAAAAAGAGTGTTTCTTTAGATACGTGACCTACGGAACTATGGGCTTAAGCTTACAATAGGTGATACCTGGTCAAAGTAAGTAGATGGAGATTAGAAGTGACTGAACAGTTTCTGGAACCATTTTATAACGTTTTTGTGTATACATGTTGGATGGAGTTGGGCCAAAGCTTAGGCATGTTGGTTGGTGAAGAGGTGCTTGATTGGGATTAGCTGGTTCCTATGTGGAGGTTTTGGTTTGATATTTTGTTGCCATCCCTTTTCCCAGTGTTCTAATCATCGGTAGGTGTTGTATAGCTGAAGATGAGGGGAGAATGTGGATTGGGGAACTGCTGACTGGGGGTGAAATTTTGGTTAATTAATTGTACTTGACTGGTGAGGATTGGCCAATTCTTTCCGATGGTGGGTGGTTGCACTTGGGGGCTCCTCCTATGGGTAGATCCATGTAAATGTGTTTTGGATGTGCGAGCTGGAAGCACAGCAGGTCAATTATTTTCAGTTGTGTTGCTCTTGGCATGGAATGATCTCTTAAATATTTTGGGTTACCGTTCCATTATCGTTTTATATGGTGCTTTCAGCTTGGATTATAATGTGGGTCATTTTCCAGAACTGTATCTGTGGTCATCTTCCTACCTGCTTAACGTAAACCTGTGATTGCTGTTTGTTCAGATGAAACCTGTTTTGGTATAGTGGTAGTGTTGTGATTTTGAATGTAGGGTATTTATTCAGGGGTGGAAATGTTTTGCGATTTAGTCTGTGTTACCTCATCCGACAGTCTCTTTTAGGTTTTCTTTTTCCCACCCAACTGTTGGGTGAACGTTTCACTGCAGCTGCCCTGGCAATTTCTTTCAATTTTTGATTTTTAATTGAAGAATTTTGGCTTATCATGGTTTCTAGCGTTAACCAGAATGCCCTATATGTTTTTGTTTGCTATATAGCCAGCTGTAATAAGTAGTTGACTTTCAATTTTTGCAGTTATCAAGATCTAGATGCACCAGAGGATGAAGTCACAGTGATAGACTACAGGAGCTTGTAGATAGTTTCCAACTGTATAATTGCAAGTTGCTTCCCGGTAGAGGCAAACTCTTGTACGGTCCACCAAGTTCGACATCATTCATTCACTGTATCGTGACTGCAGATCCAAAGTTTGTAACCATTAGGATGTGATCCCTGCGAGTCACTTTGAATATACTCATTTTTGTTGATGATGATACTTCTTGCTAAGATAATTAGTAAGATGTGCTGTTAGTGACGTAACTCGTATTCTTTTGCTCCCTTTAATTCTGAGTTTCTGACCTGTAATTTATTAATGTTTTCCGGGTGGGATATTGATGGGTCTCTGAAAGTATTTGCTTATGGTTGTAAATTGGAGTTGTGGACAACAGATTATAAGTGACTCTGCATTTTCTTCTTGTTTTTTTTTTACTAAATTGGCATTGACTAATAATCAACTACAGAGATAAGTCCGGTTCATTTTCTTTTACCTTTTTCTTTTGTCATGAAATGAAATCACCGTTGTATATGATCAGTTCCTTTATCATGCTCTCCTCCTTAACTGTTGAAAGCTTTATGTGGAAGGTGACTTAAAGTTAATTTTAGATTCCATCAACAAGAAACGTTGCTCCGCCTTGGCGCTTCGTACTCTTGTGAAAGACATCCGGAGTCTGGCTAGCAATTTTGAAGCTATGTCCTCTCATGTTTCCTGAGAAGCCAATTTTGTTGTTGATGGTAATAGGGTTTTAAGTTGTATTTTATTTTCCTCCTAAAAAAAAAGAAACAGAACAAAAAATTTCATTTATTAGCCCATTGTATACTTCCGTCCATAATTATGTTAAAATTGCTTACAGCCTTAAGTGGTGGTTATGTAACATTCATTTGAGAAAACTGTTAAAGGTAATATAGTATTTCCATTTATAGTTGGATGTATAATATATAATATATTGTACATATATAATTAAAAAAATATTCTGATATATAAAAGAATGACAATAACAACCAATTTCGTTCTTCACTGTTCTCAGGATTCTCGGGGCAATTAATTTGATTACTTTTGTTTGTGTTTGATTTTTTTTCAAGAAAATGTTAATATTTATTAATTTGTGTTAACTAATAGATAATTTTTTTTTCTCGAACAATTAATGGGATTAATCAAGGTGATGGTAGATAAATGATAAATCTAGATATTCATCAAACTTCAATTCTAGCTTCTTTTTTTATTTTTTATTTTTTTTACAACATAGTTTAATTTATTTTAATTTAGCTCACTAAAAACTGTAAAAAAAAATTAAGAAAAAACAGGTGTTTTACAATTTTATCCCTATTTTAACGAAATAATTGACAGTAATATTAAAAAGGATAACAGAGGGAGAATGCATGATACCACTACTCCCTAAAAATTTGTAAATAGCAAAAACTATATTTCATGATAGTTCAGCTACTATATGAGGATTTTACCCTATCTCAAGGAGCATTACAAACATTTATAAGAAAACAGTTCAAGTGATTCTCAAAACTAGACCTGGCAAAACACAGTGTCGTGTTGTATTAAGTTTGTTTTGTATATATATCGTGGAACACGATAACAAACCCTTAAACTAATGTGTATGGGATACTAAAACCAAAACCTAATCATTTTCTTGTTAACTGTTAAAACCGTTACGAAAATAACTAAATCTTCACATACAAAATCTTATAAACTTAGAGTAACATAAAAAGCACACATAAATCTTATGACTAAATCTTATACAATCGGGGTATGTTTTTCTTTTTGGAAGTTGAGAGTTGAGGTAATTGTCGTGAAAAATGAGAAATTAGTTACGATGAGTTGGAGAGATGCATTAGTTGTTTTTTTTTTTTTTTGATACGTATTAGGGTTTCTAATATATGTTAGACATAGAAACTCAAATTTACAAAAACACTATTCTGTTAATGGTCTTTATCGTGTTAATTGAATAACACTAAACCAAACCATTAAAATTTGTATTCTTATAGTTGTGTCACGGCTCGATTTTCAAGCATAATTTAAAAACAAATAACAATGGGCGTGAAGGTTCAAGCATCAATACAAAATACTAGGAAAAATTTTCTTTAAAGAACAGCAAGTAAAGATGTCTTGAACCCACAATGTCAATACAGACCCGTTCTTTAGAGTCATATATTACATCACACCAAATTTACAACTTAAACTGAAATAACCATTCAATATGTAAACAACCCCACCAACTCACTACACAGCGGAAGACTAACAAGTGCACACAACAAATAAACTCCTAAATTCACAACTGCAATGGTAAGGGACCATAGCTCCATCACGTTCACCCTAACTTGCAGGATAGACCCCTACACCATTGAATAATGCACCGGGTTGAAAATAACAAACCCGGTAAGCTTATGAAAGCCGGTGAGTAAACTCAAAACACTAAAGGAGAAACACATGCTTAAACCATCTCTCAACCTAACAAGATCATTACACAATTATCACAACGAAAACACCAAGTTCATATCACATCAAATCATGCTCACGTACGTTAACTCAAATCTAAAACCCACATGCTCTGACTCTCAACTGATGCATTTGATTTAATAAAGGCTCAACTAAACAATCATACGCAAGTAATGTTTTAAAATATTTAAAACTCCAATAATCCAAAATCATCCTCCCTTTATCTCAACCGAATAATTGTTACTTCAACGACCTTTCAAAACATCGAAATCTCAACAACCACTTCTCGAAAATGTAAAGCATTGATAAATCAAAATCAAGTAAGAAGTAATCCCTGCATGTGAATTAGTTCAGGAGATCACATTCAAAAGCACATCAAGCAAATTATAGTTGTTTAAGCCATGATGCTGGCACGCCCAAACAAGAAAAGAGACTGTTGACCAGCTACAACAAAACTGGAGCCAAACAATAGTAATCCCTGCATATCGTTTAGTTCAGAAGATTACATTAAAAACAATCAATTTAGAAACAATAATCCCTGCATATAATTTAGTTCAGAAGATTACGAAAGAAGACAAACAAGTCAATAATAGAAATAAACTAAAAGTCAATACCATTCATCTACTAATAACACCAAACACCAAATACCACATTAACAATCTCAACAATAACCATATCATTTTCATAACAATCACCACGACAATTATCACCACCTTGATATTACTGTATAGATTATCGCGACCTTGGTCACCACTCTGGTACTTCTGTATAAATTATCGCCACTTTGGTCACCATTTGGTACTACTATATAAATTATCACCACACTATATATTTAATCACACTCTCAAACACAGCTTTCACCATTCTCAAAACAATGTCGAAAATCTTTTTCAAAATACTGTTTGCACACTACAACATTATCACTAATCGTACATATTCTTTTCAAAACAAAAATCAACCAACACCGTCACTTATTTTCTTTAAAATCTCCATGCAATCCAATAGGGATCAAGTCACGTAAAACATAAACTTTTCACTTGACCCAACCATTTCAAATATATTTCCCAATCTACTCAACCGAAAATCATTTGTAACAAATCATTGTTTTTACTTACCCATGAACCGTTGACGATCAAGTTAATATATTTCAAAACAAATATTTATTTTGCCACAGATATGATTTTACAGCTAACAATTCATTCTACTAACTATCATTCAACTAATTTATCACCAAAAACAATGTGAGATTTACTCACCGTTATATCCTGTTGTGTCTTCACACAAAAGCCAATACAAGCACAACCTCATCCAACTCCGCTCATGCAATTCCGTCAATCACCTAATCACATCAAGGTTACACTCAACACAACACAAAGCACATAATTCACAAAACACAATTATACGACGATCCAACAGTGGGATTGTAACGCCCCAAACTGCACCTCACCACCTTGAGCACGTCACAGTGTCGCGAGACTCTAAAACATAAACCAAATGCTCAGCGAAATGTTGTTAGGAGAAAGAAATCTCTGACGAAGAAGACATTCTTTATGAACTAGAAACTGAAAGTGAAAGTTCAGATGAAGAAGAATTCATCTTTATGATAAAAGAGCAAATTGAAGAAAACTCTGAAGAACTTCAGAATATAAAATTAAAAGATGTCATTGGCGAAGAAATAAGCTTTTCTAATGAACAGCTACAAAATTTAGAAAAAGCGAAATACGCTATAAATAAAGACGCTATTTATAAAAATTCAAGATTTCAAATATTTTCTCACAGAATATTTGAGCAATTCAGTGGAAACACCACAGCTCAATGTACTGAAGAAGGAACAATGGAAATCCCATTGTTTGATAAAAGGAGAATAGAAAGATCGAGGAAAAAACATCCAGAAATAAGATATGTTCATATTAGTCTAATCCAAATCACTATAACTGCTTTATTTAGGCAAGGTTTGGATACACCAATACTTGCTGTAGTCTTTGATAAAAGACTGAATAATCCACTTCAATCAATGATTGGAGGTATTCAATCTAATCTGGTCAATGGAATAGTTTGGTTTAACATCAAGCCAAATTATTTTGTATCTATAACATATAGAAATATTGAAAATTCAATAAAAATAAAAATTCAGCTTAAAAACTTAAGCATGGATCACAACTCCTAGGATTTAGCAATCCAGTGGAGGACAATTCATGAGCTAACAAGGCTCCCTCAAACATCTTTAAATGAATTAGACAAAAATATTGTCGAATTGTTCGAACCAAGACCATTCGACACAGAAATTCAACTAACGCTATTATGTTGGAAAGACTTAGAAGTACCAAAACAATGATTATTTAATAACTTTGTAGGAAACAATCTTAGTAGTAGCAAACCAGCTACTATAGAGTTTCAAGCCTCCGGGAACAATCTCTATTTTAGAGACAAAAGAACACAAAGCCAAAAGTGGTTAGAATTTCCACAAAAGTCAAGTGTGCAAGAAAATAAGTCATTAATCATAAACAATGATGGTGACAAGACAAAGGAGAAAGGAAAAAATAAAGAAGAAGAGGAAGAAGAAACTATTGCACTAAAACAAGTGCAAATCCCGATCATGCCGGGAACAAGTTATGAAAAAGAAAGAAATGAAAATAAATAAAGAAATAATAATTTTTTTTTGAAATGTATTACATTCCAAACAGGAATGAAGATATCCTCTTTGCCCCTAGCCAAGGGAAAAAGAGATACACCTATGTTTTAGGAGAATTTAAATTCGCAGGTTATAAACTATATAGTCTTTGTTCGTTAATAGATACATGAGTAACAGTCTGTGCATGCAGGCCTAATGTTCTACCACCAGAAAAATAGACATTAATGAAACACCCCATTAACGTCTCAGGTATAAAAGGAAAAGATATCAAAATTGAGCATAAAGCTAAAAAAATAGCAATATGGTTAAATAGTGTTAAATACATAATACCAAAAATTATATCTTTTCCAGAAATGAATGGAGATGTGATATTAGGTAACAACTTTACGTTTGCCTATTATCCTATTCTGCTTGACATAGGGTATATCGCCCTTAATGTCAATAACCATCATCGTAAAATACACAAAATTCCATTCCTACCGCAGCACAAGTATAAGTGTCATAAAGGTTTCGCGCCAAGCAAGCGTGGTGACTAACATAATAAAGAAGAAAACTCTACTATTGGAAAAACGGACAAGACAGATGAAGAAGAAAACATTGCAAGCTCTACTATTGAAAAAATAGACAAGGCACAATCTACTATTGAGAAAATTGACAATACAAAACAATTTACCAAATTCGGAGAAACAAAACTTCATGTACTCAACGAAACATACTAGGTATACAAAATCTTAGAAGAAAACTTGTAATACCCGCAATTTCCATTTTAAATTCGAGTGATTGTATCGAATGATTATTATGCGATTTCACGATATATGTTCGATAATCATTCATTTTTACAATTATCAAAGTTTCGAAACGTTTATTTTAACGAAAAGCTCGAAATACTCGGTTTGAGAAATCGACTTTTTCTACATACAAAATTTGGAGAAACTTCCTTCATGAAAGTTGTAGAGCTCGTCGATACGAGTCCGTACACGTGCGGAACATGAAGATCGGATTTTTTCTGAATTAGTTATCGAATTTCGAAGTTTTCCGAAACATGTATATATAGAAAAAATTTTGGAAACCCTAATTTTTTCCCTACCGGTTCCTCTTTTTTCTTTTTCTTCTTCTTTCTTCTTCTTCTTCCTATTCTGGAAAAAAACTGGTTTCTCTCTCTCTCTCTCACAGACGCACTCGACTGAAAAGGGGAGGAAAGTTCTCCTTAATTGTTCTCCCTCCACAGACCACCTCTCGACCTCAAACCAAGTCCCAGGCGTTCGTCTCGAGCTGCTCTAGCTCCCGGAGGCAGTTTCACAAGGCGGCGCGGCCCGTGGCGGCGGCGGCACAACCCGAACCGAAAACGGCCATTTTCGGTTCGATCTCGATATCTCGAGCTACACTCCATCATTTCACTTGATTCTTGTCTCATTGAGCTCGCCTCAACTTCCTCTACAAGCACCAAGAAGGACCGGAACTGGGTCGAACGTTTTCACGTTCGTCGGAGCTCGACCCGAACAGATCGAAATACCGAAACTTTCGATCAAGATATCTCGAGCTATACACGATCGTTTCTTGTGATTCTTGGCTTGTTGAGTTCGCAAGGAAGTTCTGAACAAGTTTCCAGAAGGGATCGGGGCCTGAGGTTGCAGTTTTCACGTCGGTTTTCAAGCTCACCGGTTTCTGCATATTTTCCGGCCGCCGACTGTAAATCGGTAATTTCGATGCCTTCCCGTCATTTTTAGGTCTTGTGCTAGTTATGAAAGTTGCTCAGAATGATGAAACGAAGGGGACAAGCTTGACCCCGACACCATTGGTGGTGGTCGTTGGCGGCTCTGTCCCTAACTCCGGCGGCCTTTTCCGGCCACCTCCGGAGGTCTAAAATTTGGTTTCTGTCAATTTTATGATTCTATGTTTCGATACGATCATTTCGGCGTATTATACGCATTTTTCGGATATCGTATGAATTAGTTATGAATTTTGTGATTTCGATCGATTTCGGTCGTTAGATTTTTGATCTGTGAAATTATGACCGTTGGATGAATTTGTAAATTTGTTATGATGATCATATGACTGTCCCAGAGGCTTTGTGTGGTCATGAGCGAAGATCCGACCGTTGGATCTTCGTATATGTGAAAAACGGTAATTAGGGGAGCGATTCGTGAGAAACCACGTCGGATTTTAATGTAAATTAGAATCTGGCCGTTCATTAGTAGTTAAATTATGTGTTGAAATTGTTGGCTAAATTCGAATCACATTTGATTAGGTGATTGACGGATTTTATTTGAGTGGGCTATTCGGCGTTAATTATAAATTATAATTTATAATTATATTGAAGACGCAGCGGGAGTTTCGAGGTGAGTAAAACTCACGTCGTTCATATTACGAACCGAGCATTTTAATTTATTTATTTTGGTAATTGTGTGAAAAATATTTGTGGATTAAATATTTGTTTTAAAATTTCATGGACTTGAATCACCACGGTCCATAGGTAAGTAAAATGAATTTTAACTATACAAAAGAATTTCATAATTTTCTTGTGTGAATTATAGATGGTATTAGTGGTCATTCCTGAGTGGATGATTACGTATATATATATTTACGTGGAAAATATATATTGATGAGTGGATTGTTTGATTAATGATATGATTGAGTAGAATTGATGAGTTGATTTTATTACAATTGTGTAATTCCATAATAATATGATGTATCTTGGTTGGGTTGATTTCAGTATGTGATATTATATGTTGTGTTCATTTATGGGTTTAGGGTCGACGTAATGACTGGTGTGGGTAATCGGACACTCTAATCCTAGTGTGGATGATGAGATACGATTGGTTAAGTATGTGGAATTATTGGACGTTCTAAATATGTATATAGGTATACATATTGATGAAATACAATAATTGATAAATTTGTCGGATGCCATAACCTAGGCCAGGTGACGGGCTACGATTCAGTTAGAGCTCTAGCCTGTCAAGTACCGTATTTTATAAATACGATGATGAGAGTTGTGGGAAAAGTTGTGAGTGGGGTTGTCATGATATATTGAATTGGTGTTGATTGAGATTGTTTATTAATTGCATATGTGGAAATAAATGAGTGTTACTGTGTGTGGAAATAAATGAGATTAAATTAAGTAACAGTTCCTTCTTTTACTCATACGAGCTTTCATAAGCTTACCGGGTTTTGTGTTGTTGCAATCCCGGTACACTATTCAATGGTGTAGCGGATATTCCTGCAGGTCAGGATAACCAGGGAGGTGACCGAGCTGCTTAGGTGTTACAGCAGTTTTGTTATTTATTTAGTTGTGAGGTGTGTGTATGCTCATTTAGAGCTTTACATTACATTTTGGATTTGAGTTGTAATAATTAACCGAGACTATATTCGGTTTGATTTTATTTCGTGTGGTGAGTATGTTAAGAAAAGAAAAATTTTCAGGATGATTTTATTTTGAGTTTGTAGTATTTTCATGTTTCGGATTTTGAATTGTTATTCTAAAATTCGGGGCGTGACAGTTTGGTATCAGAGCGTAAGGTACATATTTGGTGATATGTCAATACTTACCGAGTGATGGCCCGTCTGCAGCGGATCCCCATCGTGTGCTCTTCGGTATTGACAATGTCATTGGGTATGTGAGTGCGTTAGGTTGGCTAGGAACGTTAGTACTTTTAGGAAATTTAAGCATCGTTATGTATGATCAGTACTTGGTTAATATGGACTTGCATTTGACTTATGTTTTGTTTAAGTGTTATGCGTGTATTAACCAAGTATATCATGCTTATTAGGTAATGGAGATTGAGGGAAACGAGGCCAGAGGTCGGGGTAGAGGTAGACCTCGTGGCAGGGGTAGAGGCCGAGGAAGGGGTAGGGCCCCTCCAGTCGAAGAAGTATTCGAGTCGGAGGAAGATGCACCTTATGAGGATCAGTCTATTCCTCCTGTAGCTGTGGTTGATAATCCTGCTCGCTTGCTGATGCTAGCAAGGGAAATTACTCGCTTGGGAGCAACCAAGTTTGGAGGAGGCACAGATTATATGGTGGCGGATCGTTGGATAGAGGATTTGCAGACTTATTTCGATTTGCTTGATTGCACTGAGACAGATAAGAGGAAGCTAGCCGCCTTCATGCTGAAGGATGAGGCTAGGGTGTGGTGGAACGTCACTCAGAGGAGCATTGAGGTGTCTACCTTGACATAGGACGGCTTTGAGAGGCTGTTCAGGGAGAAGTACTTTCCACCAGCAGTGAAGGAGAGGTTGGAGCGAGAGTTCCTTGCACTTGTACAGGGGAAGATGACCGTAATTGAGTATGATGCGGAGTTCTCCAGATTGTACAAGTATGTGAGGCAGATGGAGGATGAGGACTTGGCCAAGAAGTTTCAGAGAGGGTTGAGTCCTTCGATTGAGCGTGATGTAGCTATCTTGGAGCTGAAGACCAAGAGAGAGATCTTGGCTAAGGCACAGATCATTGAGCAGCAGAACCTGATTCGTAGAGAGAAGGAGTCTGCTGAGAGAGACTTCCAGGGCAAGGGAAAGGCCATAGCAGGGAGCAGTAGAGCTAGAGACTTCAGGGGTGGGTTCTGGAAGAGACAGAGAACTCAGTTTCAGCATCAGGCTCCAGCTAGGGCAGCAGTAGCTCCTCCTGTTCAGGCTATGCCTATCAGGCAGATAGCACCAGCAGCTCCGGTGAAGTGCTTTAACTGTGGCGAGCCGGGCCACATCTCTCGTGCGTGCACGAAACCACGGGGTAGGTTATGCTACAGTTGTGGACAGGCAGGGCATCAGGCTAGGGAGTGTCCTCGGATTCAGGGTAGAGTGCAGGGTAACCAGCAGAGGCAGTTACCACCTGCTCATGCTAGAGTCTTTGCCATTGGTCAGGCAGGCACGGGAGTGGAAGGTACCTTATCTGTTTATCACTTTCTTGCTAGAGTACTGTTTGATACGGGAGCCTCACACTCTTTCATATCTAGTTCAGTTGTGGATGTTTTGGGTTTGATTGCTATGCCTCTGACTAGATCATTGTGTGTTACATCACCTCTCGGTGTGTCTCTTGAGCTTAGCATGCTTTGTGATGATTGCCCTATTGGGATTGGTGGCAGAGAGTTCTCTGCATCTTTGATTGTGATTCCGGATCACACGTATGATGTGATTTTGGGTATGGATTGGTTGAGCCCGAACCATGCTGTTATTGATTGCTTTAGGATGATTGTGTCCTTCCATGTTCCAGGACAACCGGTGTTTCATTACCGTTGCCTGAAGTCTGACATCACCATGAGGATAGGGATTTTGGCCCATATTGAATCAGGGAGTAGTACTTCAAAGATTACAGGGATTCCTGTAGTTTCAGAGTATGAAGATGTGTTTCAGGAGATCTCTGGGTTACCCCCGAAAAGGGTAATGGACTTCTCCATTGATGTGATACCAGGTACTTCACCTGTGTCGAAAGCACCCTATCGAATGGCTCCAGCTGAACTTCAGGAGTTGAAGGTTCAGATTGAGGGCTTACTTTCATAAGGGTTCATTCAGGCAAGTGTGTCTCCTTGGGGCGCACCAGTGTTGTTTGTGAAGAAGAAGGATAGTTCACTTCGTCTATGTGTGGATTATCGACAGTTGAACAAGGTGACCATCAAGAATAGGTACCCTTTACCTAGGATTGATGACTTGTTCGATCAGCTTAGAGAAGCTACTGTATTCTCGAAGATTGACTTGAGGTCTGGATATCACCAGTTGAGGGTGAAGGAGGAAGATATTCCAAAGACGGCGTTCAGGACCAGGTATGGACATTTTGAGTTTCTTGTCATGCCTTTTGGTCTCACGAATGCCCCCGCAGCATTTAGGGACTTGATGAACCGTACGTTCAGTCCTTACTTGGATCAGTTTGTGGTAGTGTTCGTTGACGACATCTTGATTTATTCAAGGTCGTCAGCTGAGCATGAGAGGCATCTGCGGATAGTGCTGCAGACATTGAGAGAGCAGAAACTATTTGCCAAGTTCGAGAAGTGCGACTTCTGGCAGAGTGAAGTCAAGTTCCTTGGTCATGTGGTCTCGAAGGATGGAGTTTCTGTGGATCCTTCGAAGGTTGAAGCAGTGATGAGTTGGAGTCGCCCTACTGCGGTTACAGAAATCCGTAGCTTCCTTGGATTGGCCGGTTATTACAGGCGCTTCATTGAAGGGTTTTCTGGTATTGCTTCGGCTTTGACCAAATTGACCAGAAAAGACACTCAATTCGTATGGTCGGACAAGTATGAGAAGGCTTTCATTGAGCTGAAGACTAGATTGACTACAGCTCCGGTGTTGACTATTCCTACTAGTGGTGGTGGATTAGTCATTTACAGCGATGCATCTCATCAGGGTTTGGGGTGTGTGTTGATGCAGAATGGTAGTGTTGTTGCTTATGGTTCTAGACAGTTGAAGGTACATGAGCGGAATTACCCTACTCATGATCTAGAGCTAGCAGCTGTGGTGTTTGCCTTGAAGATTTGGAGGCACTATCTTTATGGTGAGAAATTTGAACTCTTTTCTGATCACAAGAGTTTGAAGTATCTATTCTCCCAGAAGGAATTGAACATGAGGCAGAGGAGATGGATGGAGCTCATTAAGGACTATGATTTCACTTTGGAGTATCATCCCGGAAAGGCGAATGTAGTGGCGGATGCTTTGAGTAGGAAACCGCGGGTAATCATGGCATCGATTATGGTGCGGGAGTGGCGCATGTTAGAAGCTGCATCTGAATTCGACCTTATGCCCGCAGGAGCAGGACAGGGAATCTTTCTCGGTGGCATCACCTTACAGCCCACCTTGATCTCTAGGATCATTCAGGGTCAGACACGTGATGAGTTTGCTCAGGCAAGGATTGCTGAGATGACTGCTGACCCGGATGTGGAGGGTCCTTCTGAGTGGATGATTGGGGCTGATGGAGGGTTGAGATTTCGAGGGAGATTGTATGTACCGAGTGTTGATAACCTCATGGAGGAGATCATGCGAGAAGCACATAGGTCTCGATATACTATACATCCAGGAGGTACTAAAATGTATATGGATCTACGAAGGCAGTTTTGGTGGTATGGTATGAAGAGGGATGTGGCGGAACACGTGTCGAAGTGTCTTACCTGTCAACAGGTGAAGGCAGAGCATCAGAGACCAGCAGGAATGCTGAACCCCTTGTCGATTCCTGTTTGGAAATGGGAAGACATCTCTATGGACTTTGTGACTGGATTGCCCAGATCCAGGCAAAGTTATGACTCGATTTGGGTGATTGTTGACCGGTTGACTAAATCGACACACTTCCTTCCGGTGGCAAAAACGTACTCAGGTGATGCATTGTGTAAGTTATATGTGAACGAGATAGTGAGGCTTCATGGAGTGCCTGTGACGATTGTATCTGATCGCGATGCTCGTTTCACATCAGAATTCTGGCGTAGGTTCCACAAGGCATTTGGTACGTCTCTTGCTATGAGCACTGCATTTCACCCACAAACAGATGGACAGACCGAGAGAGTGAATCAGGTGATGGAGGACATGCTCAGAGCTTGTGTTCTGGATTTTAAGGGTAGTTGGGCAGATCATCTGCCATTGGTAGAGTTTGCCTACAACAACAGCTATCACTCTAGTATCGGTATGGCTCCATATGAGGCTCTTTATGGTAGGCCATGTAGGACTCCTATCTGTTGGGCAGAAGCATGGGATAAAGGGCTCATCGGACCTGAGATTATACATGAGACTACAGAGAAGGTCACTACTATTCGAGACAGAATCAGAACCGCTCAGAGTAGACAGAAAAGTTATGCCGACTTGAAGAGGAGACGGTTGGAGTTTGAGACAGGTGATCATGTGTTCTTGAAAGTCTCACCTATGAAAGGTGTGGTGAGATTTGGCAAGAAGGGGAAACTCGCACCGAGGTATGTTGGACCCTTTGAGATTCTAGAAAGGGTTGGTAACTTGGCATATCGTCTTGCTTTACCTGTTAGCATGTCGGGTGTGCACAATGTCTTCCATGTGTCTCTGCTCAGGAAGTATGTTCGAGACGAGTCTCACGTGATTGACCACGGTACGATCGAAGTGAACCCGGATGTGACGTTTGTGGTTGAACCTGTTCGTATCTTGGATAGGTCTACAAAGAAACTTCGCAGGAAAGAGGTTGATCTCGTGAAGGTGTTGTGGAGTCATCATGATGAGGGTGATGCATCATGGGAGTTAGAATCTGACATGAGGACGAGGTATCCACAGCTTTTTGGGGAATTGGGTACTTGAATTTCGGGACGAAATTCCTTTAAGGGGGGTAGATTGTAATACCCGCAATTTCCATTTTAAATTCGAGTGATTGTATCGAATGATTATTATGCGATTTCACGATATATGTTCGATAATCATTCATTTTTACAATTATCAAAGTTTCGAAACGTTTATTTTAACGAAAAGCTCGAAATATTCGGTTTGAGAAATCGACTTTTTCTACATACGAAATTTGGAGAAACTTCCTTCATGAAAGTTGTAGAGCTCGTCGATACGAGTCCGCACACGTGCGGAACACGAAGATCGGATTTTTTCTGAATTAGTTATCGAATTTCGAAGTTTTCTGAAACATGTATATATAGACAAAATTTTGGAAACCCTAATTTTTTTCCCTACCGGTTCCTCTTTTTTCTTTTTCTTCTTCTTTCTTCTTCTTCTTCCTGTTCTGGAAAAAAACTGGTTTCTCTCTCTCTCTCACAGACGCACTCGACCGAAAAGGGGAGGAAAGTTCTCCTTAATTGTTCTCCCTCCACAGACCACCTCTCGACCTCAAACCAAGTCCCAGGCGTTCGTCTCGAGCTGCTCTAGCTCCCGGAGGCAGTTTCACAAGGCGGCGCGGCCCGTGGCGGCGGCGGCACAACCCGAACCCAAAACGGCCATTTTCGGTTCGATCTCGATATCTCGAGCTACACTGCATCATTTCACTTGATTCTTGTCTCATTGAGCTCGCCTCAACTTCCTCTACAAGCACCAAGAAAGACCGGAACTGGGTCGAACGTTTTCACGTTCGTCGGAGCTCGACCCGAACAGATCGAAATACCGAAACTTTCGATCAAGATATCTCGAGCTATACACGATCGTTTCTTGTGATTCTTGGCTTGTTGAGTTCGCAAGGAAGTTCTGAACAAGTTTCCAGAAGGGATCGGGGCCTGAGGTTGCAGTTTTCACGTCGGTTTTCAAGCTCACCGGTTTCTGCATATTTTCCGGCCGCCGACTGTAAATCGGTAATTTCGATGCCTTCCCGTCATTTTTAGGTCTTGTGCTAGTTATGAAAGTTGCTCAGAATGATGAAACGAAGGGGACAAGCTTGACCCCGACACCATTGGTGGTGGTCGTTGGCGGCTCTGTCCCTAACTCCGGCGGCCTTTTCCGGCCACCTCCGGAGGTCTAAAATTTGGTTTCTGTCAATTTTATGATTCTATGTTTCGATACGATCATTTCGGCGTATTATACGCATTTTTCGGATATCGTATGAATTAGTTATGAATTTTGTGATTTCGATCGATTTCGGTCGTTAGATTTTTGATCTGTGAAATTATGACCGTTGGATGAATTTGTAAATTTGTTATGATGATCATATGACTGTCCCAGAGGCTTTGTGTGGTCATGAGCGAAGATCCGACCGTTGGATCTTCGTATATGTGAAAAACGGTAATTAGGGGAGCGATTCGTGAGAAACCGCTCGTCGGATTTTAATGTAAATTAGAATCTGGCCGTTCATTAGTAGTTAAATTATGTGTTGAAATTGTTGGCTAAATTCGAATCACATTTGATTAGGTGATTGACGGATTTTATTTGAGTGGGCTATTCGGCGTTAATTATAAATTATAATTTATAATTATATTGAAGACGCAGCGGGAGTTTCGAGGTGAGTAAAACTCACGTCGTTCATATTACGAACCGAGCATTTTAATTTATTTATTTTGGTAATTGTGTGAAAAATATTTGTGGATTAAATATTTGTTTTAAAATTTCATGGACTTGAATCACCACGGTCCATAGGTAAGTAAAATGAATTTTAACTATACAAAAGAATTTCATAATTTTCTTGTGTGAATTATAGATGGTATTAGTGGTCATTCCTGAGTGGATGATTACGTATATATATATTTACGTGGAAAATATATATTGATGAGTGGATTGTTTGATTAATGATATGATTGAGTAGAATTGATGAGTTGATTTTATTACAATTGTGTAATTCCATAATAATATGATGTATCTTGGTTGGGTTGATTTCAGTATGTGATATTATATGTTGTGTTCATTTATGGGTTTAGGGTCGACGTAATGACTGGTGTGGGTAATCGGACACTCTAATCCTAGTGTGGATGATGAGATACGATTGGTTAAGTATGTGGAATTATTGGACGTTCTAAATATGTATATAGGTATACATATTGATGAAATACAATAATTGATAAATTTGTCGGATGCCATAACCTAGGCCAGGTGACGGGCTACGATTCAGTTAGAGCTCTAGCCTGTCAAGTACCGTATTTTATAAATACGATGATGAGAGTTGTGGGAAAAGTTGTGAGTGGGGTTGTCATGATATATTGAATTGGTGTTGATTGAGATTGTTTATTAATTGCATATGTGGAAATAAATGAGTGTTACTGTGTGTGGAAATAAATGAGATTAAATTAAGTAACAGTTCCTTCTTTTACTCATACGAGCTTTCATAAGCTTACCGGGTTTTGTGTTGTTGCAATCCCGGTACACTATTCAATGGTGTAGCGGATATTCCTGCAGGTCAGGATAACCAGGGAGGTGACCGAGCTGCTTAGGTGTTACAGCAGTTTTGTTATTTATTTAGTTGTGAGGTGTGTGTATGCTCATTTAGAGCTTTACATTACATTTTGGATTTGAGTTGTAATAATTAACCGAGACTATATTCGGTTTGATTTTATTTCGTGTGGTGAGTATGTTAAGAAAAGAAAAATTTTCAGGATGATTTTATTTTGAGTTTGTAGTATTTTCATGTTTCGGATTTTGAATTGTTATTCTAAAATTCGGGGCGTGACAGTTTGGTATCAGAGCGTAAGGTACATATTTGGTGATATGTCAATACTTACCGAGTGATGGCCCGTCTGCAGCGGATCCCCATCGTGTGCTCTTCGGTATTGACAATGTCATTGGGTATGTGAGTGCGTTAGGTTGGCTAGGAACGTTAGTACTTTTAGGAAATTTAAGCATCGTTATGTATGATCAGTACTTGGTTAATATGGACTTGCATTTGACTTATGTTTTGTTTAAGTGTTATGCGTGTATTAACCAAGTATATCATGCTTATTAGGTAATGGAGATTGAGGGAAACGAGGCCAGAGGTCGGGGTAGAGGTAGACCTCGTGGCAGGGGTAGAGGCCGAGGAAGGGGTAGGGCCCCTCCAGTCGAAGAAGTATTCGAGTCGGAGGAAGATGCACCTTATGAGGATCAGTCTATTCCTCCTGTAGCTGTGGTTGATAATCCTGCTCGCTTGCTGATGCTAGCAAGGGAAATTACTCGCTTGGGAGCAACCAAGTTTGGAGGAGGCACAGATTATATGGTGGCGGATCGTTGGATAGAGGATTTGCAGACTTATTTCGATTTGCTTGATTGCACTGAGACAGATAAGAGGAAGCTAGCCGCCTTCATGCTGAAGGATGAGGCTAGGGTGTGGTGGAACGTCACTCAGAGGAGCATTGAGGTGTCTACCTTGACATAGGACGGCTTTGAGAGGCTGTTCAGGGAGAAGTACTTTCCACCAGCAGTGAAGGAGAGGTTGGAGCGAGAGTTCCTTGCACTTGTACAGGGGAAGATGACCGTAATTGAGTATGATGCGGAGTTCTCCAGATTGTACAAGTATGTGAGGCAGATGGAGGATGAGGACTTGGCCAAGAAGTTTCAGAGAGGGTTGAGTCCTTCGATTGAGCGTGATGTAGCTATCTTGGAGCTGAAGACCAAGAGAGAGATCTTGGCTAAGGCACAGATCATTGAGCAGCAGAACCTGATTCGTAGAGAGAAGGAGTCTGCTGAGAGAGACTTCCAGGGCAAGGGAAAGGCCATAGCAGGGAGCAGTAGAGCTAGAGACTTCAGGGGTGGGTTCTGGAAGAGACAGAGAACTCAGTTTCAGCATCAGGCTCCAGCTAGGGCAGCAGTAGCTCCTCCTGTTCAGGCTATGCCTATCAGGCAGATAGCACCAGCAGCTCCGGTGAAGTGCTTTAACTGTGGCGAGCCGGGCCACATCTCTCGTGCGTGCACGAAACCACGGGGTAGGTTATGCTACAGTTGTGGACAGGCAGGGCATCAGGCTAGGGAGTGTCCTCGGATTCAGGGTAGAGTGCAGGGTAACCAGCAGAGGCAGTTACCACCTGCTCATGCTAGAGTCTTTGCCATTGGTCAGGCAGGCACGGGAGTGGAAGGTACCTTATCTGTTTATCACTTTCTTGCTAGAGTACTGTTTGATACGGGAGCCTCACACTCTTTCATATCTAGTTCAGTTGTGGATGTTTTGGGTTTGATTGCTATGCCTCTGACTAGATCATTGTGTGTTACATCACCTCTCGGTGTGTCTCTTGAGCTTAGCATGCTTTGTGATGATTGCCCTATTGGGATTGGTGGCAGAGAGTTCTCTGCATCTTTGATTGTGATTCCGGATCACACGTATGATGTGATTTTGGGTATGGATTGGTTGAGCCCGAACCATGCTGTTATTGATTGCTTTAGGATGATTGTGTCCTTCCATGTTCCAGGACAACCGGTGTTTCATTACCGTTGCCTGAAGTCTGACATCACCATGAGGATAGGGATTTTGGCCCATATTGAATCAGGGAGTAGTACTTCAAAGATTACAGGGATTCCTGTAGTTTCAGAGTATGAAGATGTGTTTCAGGAGATCTCTGGGTTACCCCCGAAAAGGGTAATGGACTTCTCCATTGATGTGATACCAGGTACTTCACCTGTGTCGAAAGCACCCTATCGAATGGCTCCAGCTGAACTTCAGGAGTTGAAGGTTCAGATTGAGGGCTTACTTTCATAAGGGTTCATTCAGGCAAGTGTGTCTCCTTGGGGCGCACCAGTGTTGTTTGTGAAGAAGAAGGATAGTTCACTTCGTCTATGTGTGGATTATCGACAGTTGAACAAGGTGACCATCAAGAATAGGTACCCTTTACCTAGGATTGATGACTTGTTCGATCAGCTTAGAGAAGCTACTGTATTCTCGAAGATTGACTTGAGGTCTGGATATCACCAGTTGAGGGTGAAGGAGGAAGATATTCCAAAGACGGCGTTCAGGACCAGGTATGGACATTTTGAGTTTCTTGTCATGCCTTTTGGTCTCACGAATGCCCCCGCAGCATTTAGGGACTTGATGAACCGTACGTTCAGTCCTTACTTGGATCAGTTTGTGGTAGTGTTCGTTGACGACATCTTGATTTATTCAAGGTCGTCAGCTGAGCATGAGAGGCATCTGCGGATAGTGCTGCAGACATTGAGAGAGCAGAAACTATTTGCCAAGTTCGAGAAGTGCGACTTCTGGCAGAGTGAAGTCAAGTTCCTTGGTCATGTGGTCTCGAAGGATGGAGTTTCTGTGGATCCTTCGAAGGTTGAAGCAGTGATGAGTTGGAGTCGCCCTACTGCGGTTACAGAAATCCGTAGCTTCCTTGGATTGGCCGGTTATTACAGGCGCTTCATTGAAGGGTTTTCTGGTATTGCTTCGGCTTTGACCAAATTGACCAGAAAAGACACTCAATTCGTATGGTCGGACAAGTATGAGAAGGCTTTCATTGAGCTGAAGACTAGATTGACTACAGCTCCGGTGTTGACTATTCCTACTAGTGGTGGTGGATTAGTCATTTACAGCGATGCATCTCATCAGGGTTTGGGGTGTGTGTTGATGCAGAATGGTAGTGTTGTTGCTTATGGTTCTAGACAGTTGAAGGTACATGAGCGGAATTACCCTACTCATGATCTAGAGCTAGCAGCTGTGGTGTTTGCCTTGAAGATTTGGAGGCACTATCTTTATGGTGAGAAATTTGAACTCTTTTCTGATCACAAGAGTTTGAAGTATCTATTCTCCCAGAAGGAATTGAACATGAGGCAGAGGAGATGGATGGAGCTCATTAAGGACTATGATTTCACTTTGGAGTATCATCCCGGAAAGGCGAATGTAGTGGCGGATGCTTTGAGTAGGAAACCGCGGGTAATCATGGCATCGATTATGGTGCGGGAGTGGCGCATGTTAGAAGCTGCATCTGAATTCGACCTTATGCCCGCAGGAGCAGGACAGGGAATCTTTCTCGGTGGCATCACCTTACAGCCCACCTTGATCTCTAGGATCATTCAGGGTCAGACACGTGATGAGTTTGCTCAGGCAAGGATTGCTGAGATGACTGCTGACCCGGATGTGGAGGGTCCTTCTGAGTGGATGATTGGGGCTGATGGAGGGTTGAGATTTCGAGGGAGATTGTATGTACCGAGTGTTGATAACCTCATGGAGGAGATCATGCGAGAAGCACATAGGTCTCGATATACTATACATCCAGGAGGTACTAAAATGTATATGGATCTACGAAGGCAGTTTTGGTGGTATGGTATGAAGAGGGATGTGGCGGAACACGTGTCGAAGTGTCTTACCTGTCAACAGGTGAAGGCAGAGCATCAGAGACCAGCAGGAATGCTGAACCCCTTGTCGATTCCTGTTTGGAAATGGGAAGACATCTCTATGGACTTTGTGACTGGATTGCCCAGATCCAGGCAAAGTTATGACTCGATTTGGGTGATTGTTGACCGGTTGACTAAATCGACACACTTCCTTCCGGTGGCAAAAACGTACTCAGGTGATGCATTGTGTAAGTTATATGTGAACGAGATAGTGAGGCTTCATGGAGTGCCTGTGACGATTGTATCTGATCGCGATGCTCGTTTCACATCAGAATTCTGGCGTAGGTTCCACAAGGCATTTGGTACGTCTCTTGCTATGAGCACTGCATTTCACCCACAAACAGATGGACAGACCGAGAGAGTGAATCAGGTGATGGAGGACATGCTCAGAGCTTGTGTTCTGGATTTTAAGGGTAGTTGGGCAGATCATCTGCCATTGGTAGAGTTTGCCTACAACAACAGCTATCACTCTAGTATCGGTATGGCTCCATATGAGGCTCTTTATGGTAGGCCATGTAGGACTCCTATCTGTTGGGCAGAAGCATGGGATAAAGGGCTCATCGGACCTGAGATTATACATGAGACTACAGAGAAGGTCACTACTATTCGAGACAGAATCAGAACCGCTCAGAGTAGACAGAAAAGTTATGCCGACTTGAAGAGGAGACGGTTGGAGTTTGAGACAGGTGATCATGTGTTCTTGAAAGTCTCACCTATGAAAGGTGTGGTGAGATTTGGCAAGAAGGGGAAACTCGCACCGAGGTATGTTGGACCCTTTGAGATTCTAGAAAGGGTTGGTAACTTGGCATATCGTCTTGCTTTACCTGTTAGCATGTCGGGTGTGCACAATGTCTTCCATGTGTCTCTGCTCAGGAAGTATGTTCGAGACGAGTCTCACGTGATTGACCACGGTACGATCGAAGTGAACCCGGATGTGACGTTTGTGGTTGAACCTGTTCGTATCTTGGATAGGTCTACAAAGAAACTTCGCAGGAAAGAGGTTGATCTCGTGAAGGTGTTGTGGAGTCATCATGATGAGGGTGATGCATCATGGGAGTTAGAATCTGACATGAGGACGAGGTATCCACAGCTTTTTGGGGAATTGGGTACTTGAATTTCGGGACGAAATTCCTTTAAGGGGGGTAGATTGTAATACCCGCAATTTCCATTTTAAATTCGAGTGATTGTATCGAATGATTATTATGCGATTTCACGATATATGTTCGATAATCATTCATTTTTACAATTATCAAAGTTTCGAAACGTTTATTTTAACGAAAAGCTCGAAATATTCGGTTTGAGAAATCGACTTTTTCTACATACGAAATTTGGAGAAACTTCCTTCATGAAAGTTGTAGAGCTCGTCGATACGAGTCCGCACACGTGCGGAACACGAAGATCGGATTTTTTCTGAATTAGTTATCGAATTTCGAAGTTTTCTGAAACATGTATATATAGACAAAATTTTGGAAACCCTAATTTTTTTCCCTACCGGTTCCTCTTTTTTCTTTTTCTTCTTCTTTCTTCTTCTTCTTCCTGTTCTGGAAAAAAACTGGTTTCTCTCTCTCTCTCACAGACGCACTCGACCGAAAAGGGGAGGAAAGTTCTCCTTAATTGTTCTCCCTCCACAGACCACCTCTCGACCTCAAACCAAGTCCCAGGCGTTCGTCTCGAGCTGCTCTAGCTCCCGGAGGCAGTTTCACAAGGCGGCGCGGCCCGTGGCGGCGGCGGCACAACCCGAACCCAAAACGGCCATTTTCGGTTCGATCTCGATATCTCGAGCTACACTGCATCATTTCACTTGATTCTTGTCTCATTGAGCTCGCCTCAACTTCCTCTACAAGCACCAAGAAAGACCGGAACTGGGTCGAACGTTTTCACGTTCGTCGGAGCTCGACCCGAACAGATCGAAATACCGAAACTTTCGATCAAGATATCTCGAGCTATACACGATCGTTTCTTGTGATTCTTGGCTTGTTGAGTTCGCAAGGAAGTTCTGAACAAGTTTCCAGAAGGGATCGGGGCCTGAGGTTGCAGTTTTCACGTCGGTTTTCAAGCTCACCGGTTTCTGCATATTTTCCGGCCGCCGACTGTAAATCGGTAATTTCGATGCCTTCCCGTCATTTTTAGGTCTTGTGCTAGTTATGAAAGTTGCTCAGAATGATGAAACGAAGGGGACAAGCTCGGCCCCGACACCATTGGTGGTGGTCGGTGGTGGCTCTGTCCCTAACTCCGGCGGCCTTTTCCGGCCACCTCCGGAGGTCTAAAATTTAGTTTCTGTCAATTTTATGATTCTATGTTTCGATACGATCATTTCGGCGTATTATACGTATTTTTCGGATATCGTATGAATTAGTTATGAATTTTGTGATTTCGATCGATTTCGGTCGTTAGATTTTTGATCTGTGAAATTATGACCGTTGGATGAATTTGTAAATTTGTTATGATGATCATATGACTGTCCCAGAGGCTTTGTGTGGTCATGAGCGAAGATCCGACCGTTGGATCTTCGTATATGTGAAAAACGGTAATTAGGGGAGCGATTCGTGAGAAACCGCTCGTCGGATTTTAATGTAAATTAGAATCTGGCCGTTCATTAGTAGTTAAATTATGTGTTGAAATTGTTGGCTAAATTCGAATCACATTTGATTAGGTGATTGACGGATTTTATTTGAGTGGGCTATTCGGCGTTAATTATAAATTATAATTTATAATTATATTGAAGACGCATCGGGAGTTTCGAGGTGAGTAAAACTCACGTGGTTCATATTACGAACCGAGCATTTTAATTTATTTATTTTGGTAATTGTGTGAAAAATATTTGTGGATTAAATATTTGTTTTAAAATTTCATGGACTTGAATCACCACGGTCCATAGGTAAGTAAAATGAATTTTAACTATACAAAAGAATTTCATAATTTTCTTGTGTGAATTATAGATGGTATTAGTGGTCATTCCTGAGTGGATGATTACGTATATATATATTTACGTGGAAAATATATATTGATGAGTGGATTGTTTGATTAATGATATGATTGAGTAGAATTGATGAGTTGATTTTATTACAATTGTGTAATTCCATAATAATATGATGTATCTTGGTTGGGTTGATTTCAGTATGTGATATTATATGTTGTGTTCATTTATGGGTTTAGGGTCGACGTAATGACTGGTGTGGGTAATCGGACGCTCTAATCCTAGTGTGGATGATGGGATACGATTGGTTAAGTATGTGGAATTATTGGACGTTCTAAATATGTATATAGGTATACATATTGATGAAATACAATAATTGATAAATATGTCGGATGCCATAACCTAGGCCAGGTGACGGGCTACGATTCAGTTAGAGCTCTAGTCTGTCAAGTACCGTATTTTATAAATACGATGATGAGAGTTGTGGGAAAAGTTGTGAGTGGGGTTGTCATGATATATTGAATTGGTGTTGATTGAGATTGTTTATTAATTGCATATGTGGAAATAAATGAGTGTTACTGTGTGTGGAAATAAATGAGATTAAATTAAGTAACAGTTCCTTCTTTTACTCATACGAGCTTTCATAAGCTTACCGGGTTTTGTGTTGTTGCAATCCCGGTACATTATTCAATGGTGTAGCGGATATTCCTGCAGGTCAGGATAACCAGGGAGGTGACCGAGCTGCTTAGGTGTTACAGCAGTTTTGTTATTTATTTAGTTGTGAGGTGTGTGTATGCTCATTTAGAGCTTTACATTACATTTTGGATTTGAGTTGTAATAATTAACCAAGACTATATTTGGTTTGATTTTATTTCGTGTGGTGAGTATGTTAAGAAAAGAAAAATTTTCAGGATGATTTTATTTTGAGTTTGTAGTATTTTCATGTTTCGGATTTTGAATTGTTATTCTAAAATTCGGGGCGTGACAAAACTTTAGTGAAGATCCATTAAAACTTTGGATAAAAAGTCCAAGATACTGTACACTTAAACTTCGCAATCCCGAAGTAATAATACGGGTCAAACCAATGATTTATACCAGACACGATATAAATGAATTCGACATTCAGATAAATGAGCTAAAAGAAAAGCATCTCATAAAAGAAACTGTGAGTCCACATTCTAGCCCTGCATTTATGATAAGAAACCATGCAGAAATTAAAGAGGAAAAGCGCGTATGGTAATGAACTATAAGCATTTAAGTGAGCATTTAGAGTTCGATGGATATTTTATCCCTCGAAAAGATGTTTTAATTAATCAAACCAAAGGAGCTAAAATCTTTAGTAAATTTGATTGTAAATCAGGATTTTGACAATTAAAATTAACAGAGGAGTCAAAACCATTGACTGCTTTTAGCACTACAACTGGAATGTTATGCCTTTTGGGCTAAACATAGCACCCCAGGTATTTCAAAGATGGATGGACAGTATCTTTAAAGACCTTAAATATTTCTGTGTTGTCTACATAGAAGATATCTTAATTTTCTCTAAAAACATAGAAGATCATAAGAAACATCTTCAAATTCTGTGTAGTAAATTCCAAAAACATGGAATTATACTATTACCCAAGAAAATTGATATAGAACAAGAATCTATAGACTTTCTTGGAATAACTCTAAACCATTCAGGTATAAAACTCCAAGAACATATAGTCTCTAAAGTAAGAGACTTTCCTGAAGAATTAACTGATAAAAAACAGTTACAAAGTTTATTAGGAATTTTAAACTATGGGAGAAGTTTTATTAAAGGCTTATCTCAAAAAGAGATTCCTTTAATAGAAAAATTAAAGAAAAACAAAGAATTCTACTGGACAGAAAAGGACAAAAAAATCCGACAACAAATTAAACAGGATCTAAACAAAATCGCAGAAGTTTATTTCCCAAAATCAGGAGATAAACTAATCCTAGAAACAGATGCTTCAGATAATTGTTGGGGATGTGTATTAAAAGCAATCCCTGCAGATAAGTGGGAAGAAAAGAATCCTCCTATGTCTGAAAATAAAATAAGAGTTAGGAAACAACCTATTTCCAAGAAACTTCAAAAAGAAGAATTAATCTGCGGATATAATTCCGGAAAATTTAAACCAAATGAGATTAAATACATAATCTTTGAAAAGGAGCTCTTAGCAATAAAACTTGCTTTAAAAAGATTTCATATTTACCTAGCTCCTGAGAATTTTATTATCAGAACTGACAATCAAGCAGTTCGTGACTTCCTTATCAATAAAAGAAATATTTTAGAAGGAAGAAGATTAAAATGATATAATCATATTGCCATGTATACTTTTGAGGTAGAACATCTCAAGAGTTCTAATAATTTTCTTGCTGATTATTTGAGCAGGTATGGATAAAGGCAAGGAAATCATAGATCCATCTAACACAGGATGGATTACCATTGCTAAAAAGGCAACATCTCAAAATGCTTCCAGTTCACAAAGGCCAACCCAACCTCAGCAAAGGCCAAATCAGCCTTATTTTCAGAACAAAGCTAAACCAGCTTATGTTTGTTATGTTTTCTTTGAAGGATTCCAAACAGGCGTCTTTCATAGTTGGGCAGAATGCTGTGCCGCGATAACCAGATATCGTGGGGCATATTAGAAAGATTATACAAATGTTGATATTGCTGCGTTGGAATATCAAAAGTATGTTGCAGCAAAATTAAGATGTCAAGTGCAAAAAACACAAGATATCACAACCCAATCATCTCAATCAGAGGTGAAAGATTTTTATAATCCAGGCCTTCCTGGAGAAATTTATAATTATGTAAATGGAGTATGGAAAGCCCATAGTTCAGGAATCAAAAAGGAGTTCAGAGTGCAGCTAACCCAGCTGTCAACTCAAATCTCAAATCTGGTAGCACATCTAGATGCTGAGAAGGTTAAACAATTTAAATATAAACATGCCATCCTCCAAGCATTGAAACAAATAAATTGGAATGAGGATTTTACACTAGAGAAAATAACCAGTTTTCTTCAGTTATCAAAATTGTTGGATGATATTATTGATCCAACATTTGAACAAATTAAAAGGATATGTCTTTTTGAAAAAGCAAGAAGTCATCTTCCTGGTCATATTTTCTCTGATATTTATCTTAAAATTCATGATCATGAGCAGGTAATACAAGACCTGTTTATGGAGTATTCAGAATCCCTGAATATGAGAGTTTGATATTCCAAAGCTCAGTTTCATCATAAACCATGATGACTGGGAACTTGCAGCAATTAAATGGGGGATAGTTAATCAGATTATTTTCCAGAGCTTAAAAATTGATGAAATAAAATTTTTTCCTCAATTCATCAAAACAATGATGTATCATGTAGCAAAAAGCTACAGGCTCTCCAAATATTTGACTTTCAGTATTTTTATTAAAATCGGATGGAGAGAAAGAGAAAAGTTCTTCCAACCATACCAAATATGGTTGTTGACAGAAACGGATGATCATCAAGTTAACCAGGCTATGGTCCCCAACGAGGAAGTTAATAGGGTAATCAGCACCCTAAATTTAGAGCACTATGCAACCAAGTGTGGAGCTCAACTGAAGTAAGTTGCTGAAGAGGTCAGACAAAGTAATCTTCTTAAACTGACTATTGGAAGAAGAGTTTTTGCTACTCATATGGCAAACAGCTATCAGCCTACTCCTGAACAACAGAAGGAGGCAGAAGACCTTTTGGCTACCATAGCCACAGATGTCACACAACTTGACATCTCAATGATGAAGGCATACGAGATTGAAGATTTCACATATCTACAGTGTCCAGAAGAAGCCAATTCCAGCTCAAACCAGAGTTTGGGATTAGATGACGTGGGTTACCACAATCTGGAGAAAGCTATGAAAGCATAGTGGACCCACACTGCATTACCGACAGAAACGACAAGATAAAAAGTCTACAGTCGATTCGAAGGTGGTAGAGGTTTGTAGATATTGTACAGATGTCACTTTAACCTAATTGTGGTTAGTGACTTGATAACTTGTAACCCTAGTTAGGTTATTTTTGTAACTGTACTTAGTTAACTCAAGTTACTTTTTGTTAACCATAGTTACTTCTCAATTGTATATATAGGAGTTACGTTGCAAGTTGAGGAACACGGTCCCTTCCACATCCAGAATTCCCCTTGTAATCCTTTCATTGTAAACATTTCCGCTATATAAATAAAATTTTCCTTCTTTATCATGTTGGTCACCACGCTTGCTTGGCGCGAAACCTTTATGATACTTACACTTGTACTGCGGTAGGAATGAAATTTTGTGTATTTTACGATGAAGGTTGTTGACATTAAGGGCGATGTACCCTATGTTAAGCAGAATAGGATAATAGGCAAACGTAAAGTTGTTACCTAATATCACATCTCCATTCATTTTTGGAGAAGCTATAATTTTTGGTATTATGTATTTAACACCATTTAACCATATTGCTACTTTTTTAGCTTTATGCTCAATTTTTATTTCTTTTCCTTTTATACCTGAGACGTTAATGGGGTGTTTCATTAATGTCCATTTTTCTGGTGGTAGAACATTAGGCCTGCATGCACAGACTGTTGCTCCTGTATCTATTAACGAACAAAGACTATATGGTTTATAGTCTGCGAATTTAAATTCTCCTAAAACATAGGTGTATCTCTTTTTCCCTTGGCTAGGGGCAAAGAGGATATTTTCATTCCCGTTTGGAATGTAATACATTTCAAAAAAATTTATTATTTCTTTATTTATTTTCATTTCTTTCTTTTTCATAACTTGTTCCTAGCATGATCGAGATTTGCACTTGTTTTAGTGCAATAGTTTCTTCTTCCTCTTCTTCTTTATTTTTTCCTTTCTCCTTTGTCTTGTCACCATCATTGTTTATGATTAATGACTTATTTTCTTGCACACTTGACTTTTGTGGAAATTCTAACCACTTTTGGCTTTGTGTTCTTTTGTCTCTAAAATAGAGATTGTTCCCGGAGGCTTGAAACTCTATAGTAGCTGGTTTGCTACTACTAAGATTGTTTCCTACAAAGTTATTAAATAATCATTGTTTTGGTACTTCTAAGTCTTTCCAACATAATAGCGTTGGTTGAATTTCTGTGTCGAATGGTCTTGGTTCGAACAATTCGACAATATTTTTGTTTAATTCATTTAAAGATGTTTGAGGGAGCCTTGTTAGCTCATGAATTGTCCTCCACTGGATTGCTAAATCCTAGGAGTTGTGATCCATGCTTAAGTTTTTAAGCTGAATTTTTATTTTTATTGAATTTTCAATATTTCTATCTGTTATAGATACAAAATAATTTGGCTTGATGTTAAACCAAACTATTCCATTGACCAGATTAGATTGAATACCTCCAATCATTGATTGAAGTGGATTATTCAGTCTTTTATCAAAGACTACAGCAAGTATTGGTGTATCCAAACCTTGCCTAAATAAAGCAGTTATAGTGATCTGGATTAGACCAATATGAACATATCTTATTTCTGGATGTTTTTTTCTCGATCTTTCTATTCTCCTTTTATCAAACAATGGGATTTCCATTGTTCTTTCTTCAGTACATTGAGCTATGGTGTTTCCACTGAATTGCTCAAATATTTTGTGAGAAAATATTTGAAATCTTGAATTTTTATAAATAGGGTCTTTATTTATAGCGTATTTCGCTTTTTCTAAATTTTGTAGCTGTTCATTAGAAAAGCTTATTTCTTCGCCAATGACATTTTTAATTTTATATTCTGAAGTTCTTCTTCAGAGTTTTCTTCAATATGCTCTTTTATCATAAAGATGAATTCTTCTTCATCTGAACTTTCACTTTCAATTTCTAGCTCATAAAGAATGTCTTATTCGTCAGAGATTTCTTCTTCTAACAATATTTCTAGGTTGTTTTCTTCAACCATCTTGACCATCTTTTTTGTGTTCTTTCCTTTTTTAGGACATTCTGGAGCATAATGTCCTTCTTCATTACAAATGTAACATCGGCATTTTTTATGCTTAGGGTTTTATCTCATCTGCCTTTTCTTTCTGATATACTTTTTATTTTTTGAAAATTTCTTCTTTTTAAATGGTTTCCATTTGTATCTTCTCTTTTTAGAAGATCTTGGTTGTGGACTACAACCAATTTTCCAATTTTCTCTAAGTATATTATCGCAACATTTTTTACCTCTTGCATCGTTGCTAATTTGGCTTTTTACCTACTTTTTAGCTCTAACTTCCACACATCTATCAGTGATAAGTTTCAGAACGAAGTTAATTCTGAAACCTAAATTATCATTTTTATTTATTTTGTTTAAGAAGTCGGGATAACTTCTTAATGCTAATTCATCCCATGGGTTTGGGAGTTTATGAAAAAAAATGTTTTAACCAGTATATGCTTGACTCTGGTCTTACTTTAAAATAGTACTTTTTATACATTTGAGCATATTCTTCAAACCGACATATATCGTAAAGTTCTATTTTTGACAATATATAGTCAGCATCTTCATGGATGATTTTTTCATCCGTTGTCCCACACAAATGTTCTTTTATTATTTGTGTAAAGCCATGTAGTATTGAGTCAAAGTCTTTAAAGTTGGTTAATAAATTTAATTTTTGTAATTTTCCTTCTGGGGATCCTTCCCATTGTTTTAACCACTGCAAAGTGTCTCCTTGCAATGTTGCTGCTATGTAATCTAAGAATCTTTCTTTTGTCCACACGTTTTTATAATTAGTTATAAGAACGGACATGGATTGTGCCCAATCTTCTATTGTTCTTTCTTGATCTTTAAATAATATATGAGTTAAGTCAAGATATGTCCCGTTTTGGGCCACCGTTTATTTATTCATATCATCTCTTCTAGTATAACTTGGATTTGGTTGGACCATAGGTTCATTTTTGACACCAGAAGATGAAGCATAATTTGTTGTTTTAATAAAATCATCATAGGTGTCATCTTGAGTGTTTCTCAAATATTGTTCAAAAGCTTCTTGATTATTAAACTCAGGAAGAGACTCTTTAGCCTTTCTTTTCTTTTGTGTGTCAGAAGACTTTCCTTCTGTATCTGTGTCTTCATGACTTAACGTGTTTATTTCATTTTCGTCTTCTTGTGATTCTAAAGATGTTGTTTTATCATCAAACAACATATTAATGTCATAGTTGAAATAGGAAAGCAAGTCTTCGTATTCCAAACAAGTTGTTCTTTTTTAGTTTAAAATATGATTTCTTTCCTCAATTGTTGACTGTGGATCCTTATATATCGTTTTCCAATAGTCCAAAATTTCTACTATATTATTATATTTATCTTGCTTTGGTTCTTTGCTTTGAAGAACCATTATATCTTTTGTTCCGTAGAACAATATGGGGATTTGGTTATCTCCAAGGTAACTCATCTCATCTTGTTGTAAGATAAGAGTATTAACTGTTTTAGTTAACTCTTGTATATGTTCTTTAGTCTCTGTTTTGAGAACTATGTCTACAATTTGAGCAAGAGATTGAATTTTTTGTTCAATATTGCTTGTTGTATTACTTAGATTAGAAAGTTGTTGTTCAACTTTTTCGTTATGTGTTTTTTTGATTTTTTGATAACATATGTAACATATCACAAATAGAATTTACAGTACTACTAAGAACAGAAATATCTTTATTATAATTTTGTGGAATATGTAAAGTATGATCATAATTTTGTTTATCATATAAACATTCTAAAGGTTCTGTTACAAAAAGTTCCGTCATTAATATTTCATAGATGGTACCTAAAACCGGTTCTCTCTGGTGCTTAAGACTGATTCCCAGAAAAACCTGACAACCACCACTTGGTTTAAACGGCTATGTAGGGATATGAGCTTCGAGAGAGTATGGGTTTTACTATGAAATATTAGTAACAAATCTTTTTATAACAAGATTTAAGCTCTAAAAGATGAACAAGGTAATAAAATAACAAGATAATAAACAAAAGTAATTTACATAGTAAGGACACTTACTTGATGAATATATACAAGGATGAACTCCTAATGCTTTAGTTTCCTCAAGCCTGAAGCTTGAAAATTATACACTGACTAGACCTTGATTAGTTCTAGCTCTGATACCACTTACACAAAAGGGGAAAATTTTATTTATATAGCGAAAATGTTTACAATGAAAGGATTACAAGGGGAAGTCTGGATGTGGAAGGGACCATGTCCCTCAACTTACAACGTAACTCCTATATATACAATTGAGAAGTAACTATGGTTAACAAAAAGTAACTTAAGTTAACTAAGTACAGTTACAAAAATAACCTAACTAGGGTTACAAGTTATCAAGTCACTAACCATGGTTAGGTTAAAGTGACATCTGTACAATATATATATATATATATATAATCTTACTCAGGTGCGGATATCCGCACCTCAGCAAAAACGTACGGATTTTGTGTTTTTCACCACTTTTCGATCACACCTTCACATCTTAACCGTTCAGTTTTTAGATCCTAATGTATAGATCACCTATGCAAAATTTCAGCCAATTTGGTGATCGTTAAGGCATCTAAAACTGCAATTTACACGAACTAACCGAATCTGTCGAACAAGAAACCGTTCGCATATAATGTTGTAATTTACAGTTTTGAATGTCTTAATGATCACCAAATTTGCTGAAATTTTGCAGAGGTGATCTGTACATTAGAACCTAAAAACTGAACGGTTAAGATGTGAAAATGTGATCGAAAAGTGGGTTAAAACTGGAAATCTGTATGGATTGAAAAACTGCGGACGTCCGCAGTGGAGGACCGCTGATATATATATATATATATATATATATATATATATATATATATATATATATATATATATACCACTTACAAAAAGGAAGCTTTTATTGATCAAACGGAAGTGTTTACAAAGGGAGAAGTTTGGTGGTGGAATGCACCATGTCCTCAACTAACATTCTCAACTCATATATATACAATTGATAAGTAACTATGGTTAACAAAAAGTAACTTGAGTTAGCTAACTATAGTTACAAAAATAACCTAACTAGGGTTATAAGTTATCAAGTCACTAACCATGGTTAGGTTAAAGTGACATGTGTACAATATCTACAAACTTCTACCGCCTTCGAAACGACTGTAGACTTTTTATCTTGTCGGTTCTGTCGGTAATGCAGTGTGGGTCCACTATGCTTCCATAGCGTTCTCCAGATTGTGGTAACCCACGTCATCTAATCCCAAACTCTGGTTTGAGCTGGAATTGGCTTCTTCTGGGCACTGTATGTATGCTAAATCTTCAATCTCGTGTGCCTTCATCATTGGGATGTCAAGTTGTGTGACATCAGTGGCTATGGTAGCCAAAAGGTCTTCTGCCTCCTTCTGTTGTTCAGGAGTAGGCTGATAGCTGCTTGCCATATGAGTAGCAAAAATTCTTCTTCCATCGGTCAGTTTAAGCAGATTACTTTGTCTGACCTCTTCCGCAACTTGCTTCAGCTGAGCTCCACACTTAGTTGCATAGTGCTCTAAGTTTAGGGTGCTGATTACCCTATTAACTTCCTCGCTGGGGACCATAGCTTGGTTAACTTGATGATCCTCTGTCTCAGTCAACAACCATATTTGGTATGGTTGGAAGAACTTTTCTCTTTCTCTCCATCCGATTGTACTTACAATACTGAAAGTCAAATATTTAGAGAGTCTGTAGCTTTTTGCTACATGATACACCATTGTTTTAATGAATTGAGGAAAATTTTTTATTTCATCAATTTTTAAGCTCTGGAAAATAATCTGGTTAACTATTCCCCATTCGATGGCTGCAAGTTCCCAGTCATCATGGTTTATGATGAAACTGAGCTTTGGAATATCAAACTCTCTCATATTCAGGGATTCTGAATACTCCATAAACAAGTCTTGTATTACCTGCTCATGATTATGAATTTTAAGATAAATATCAGAGAAAATATGACCAGGAAGATGACTTCTTGCTTTTTCAAAAAGACAGATCCTTTTAATTTGTTCAAATGTTGGGTCGATAATATCATCCAACAATTCTGATAACTGGAGAAAACTGGTTATTTTCTCTAGCGTAAAATCCTCACTCCAATTTATTTGTTTCAATGCTTGGAGGATGGCATGTTTATATTTAAAATTTTTAACCTTCTCAGCATCTAGTTGTGCTACCAGATTTGAGATTTGAGTTGACAGCTGGGTCAGCTGCACTCGGAAGTCCTTCTTGATTCCTGAAATATGGGCTTTCCATACTCCATTTACATAATTATAAATTTCTCCAGGAAGGCCTGGATTATAAAAATCCTTTACCTCTGATTGAGATGATTGGGTTGTGATATCTTGTGTTTTTTGCACTTGACATCTTAATTTTGCTGCAACATATTTTTGGTATTCCAACGCAGCAATATCAACATTTGTATAACCTTTCCAATATGCCCCACGATATCTGGTTATCGCGGCACAGCATTCTGCCCAACTATGAAAGACGCCTGTTTGGAATCCTTCAAAGACAACATAGCAAACATAAGCTGGTTTAGCTTTGTTCTGTAAATAAGGCTGGCTTGGCCTTTGCTGAGGCTGGGTTGGCCTTTGTGAACTGGAAGCATTTTGAGATGTTGCCTTTTTAGCAATGGTAATCCATCCTGTGTTAGACGGATCTATGATTTCCTTGCCTTTATCCATACCTGCTCAAATAATCAGCAAGAAAATTATTAGAACTTTTGAGATGTTCTACCTCAAAAGTATACATGGCAATATGATTATACCATTTTAATCTTCTTCCTTCTAAAATATTTCTTTTATTGATAAGGAAGTCACGAACTGCTTGATTATCAGTTCTGATAATAAAATTCTCAGGAGCAAGATAAATATGAAATCTTTTTAAAGCAAGTTTTATTGCTAAGAGCTCCTTTTCAAAGATTATGTATTTAATCTCATTTGGTTTAAACTTTCCGGAATTATATCCGCATATTAATTCTTCTTTTTGAAGTTTCTTCGAAATAGGTTGTTTCCTAGCTCTTATTTTATTTTCAGACATAGGAGGATTCTTTTCTTCCCACTTATCTGCAGGGATTGCTTTTAATACACATCCCCAACAGTTATCTGAAGCATCTGTTTCTAGGATTAGTTTATCTCCTGATTTTGGGAAATAAACTTCTGGGATTTTGTTTAAATCCTGTTTAATTTGTTGTAGGATTTTTTTGTCCTTTTCTGTCCAGCAGAATTCTTTGTTTTTCTTTAATTTTTCTATTAAAGGAATCTCTTTTTGAGATAAGCCTTTAATAAAACTTCTTCCATAGTTTAAAACTCCTAATAGACTTTGTAACTGTTTTTTATCAGTTAATTCTTCAGGAAAGTCTCTTACTTTAGAGACTATATGTTCTTGGAGTTTTATACCTGAATGGTTTAGAGTTATTCCAAGAAAGTCTATAGATTCTTGTTCTATATCAATTTTCTTAGGTGATAGTATAATTCCATGTTTTTGGAATTTGCTACACATAATTTGAAGATGTTTTTTATGATCTTCTCTGTTTTTAGAGAAAATTAAGATATCATCTATGTAAACAACACAGAAATCTTTAAGGTCTTTAAAGATATTGTCCATCCTCACTAAAGTTTTCTTCTAAGATTTTGTATACCCAGTGTGTTTCGCTGAGTACGTGAAGTTTTGTTTCTCCAAGTTTGGTAGGAAGGTTAGGTTTGGTAGGTTGTTTGTCAATTTTTTCAATAGTAGAACTTACAATGCTTTCTTCTTCTTCTTTATCTTTATCTTGGTCACCACGCTTGCTTGGCGCGAAACCTTTATGACACTTATATTTGTGTTGTGGTAGGAATGGAATTTTGTGTATTTTACTATGAAGGTTGTTGACATTAAGGGCGATGTACCCTATGTCAAGCAGAATTGGATAATAGGCAAACGTAAAATTATTGCCTAATATCACATCTCCATTCATTTCTGGAAAAGCTATAATCTTTGGTATTATGTATTTAACACCATTTAACCAGATTGCTACTTTTTTAGCTTTATGCTCAATTTTTATATCTTTTCCTTTTATACCTGAGACATTAATGGGGTGTTTCATTAATGTCCATTTTTCTGGTGGTAGAGCATTAGGTCTGCAGGCACAGACTGTTGCTCCTGTATCTATTAATGAACAAAGACTATATGGTTTATAGCCTACAAATTTAAATTCTCCTAGAACATAGGTGTATCTCTTTTTTCCTTGGCTAGGGGCAAAGAGGATATCTTCATTCCCGTTTGGAATGTAATACATTTCAAAAAAATTTATTATTTCTTTATTTATTTTCATTTCTTTCTTTTTCATAACTTGTTCCCGGCATGATCGGGATTTGCACTTGTTTTAGTGCAATAGTTTCTTCTTCCTCTTCTTCTTTATTTTTTCCTTTTTCTTTTCTCTTGTCATCATCATTGTTTATGATTAATGACGTATTTTCTTGCACATTTGATTTTCGTGGAAGTTCTAACCACTTTTGGCTTTGTGTTCTTTTGTCTCTAAAGTAGAGATTGTTTCCGAAGGCCTGAAACTCTATAGTAGCTGGTTTGCTACTACTAAGATTGTCTCCTACAAAGTTATTAAATAACCATTGTTTTGGTATTTCTAAGTCTTTCCAACATAATAACGTTGGTTGTATTTCTGTGTCGAATGGTCTTGGTTCAAACAATTCGACAATATTTTTATCTAATTCCTTTAAAGATGTTTGAGGGAGCCTTGTTAGCTCATGAACTGTCCTCCACTGGATTGCTAAATCCTGGGAGTTGTGATCCATGCTTAGGTTTTTGAGCTGAATTTTTATTTTTATTGAATTTTCAATATTTCTATCTGTTATAGATACAAAATAATTTGGCTTGATGTTAAACCAAACTATTCCATTGACCAGATTAGATTGAATACCTCCAATCATTGACTGAAGTGGATTATTCAGTCTTTTATCAAAGACTACAGCAAGTATTGGTGTATCCAAACCTTGCCTAAATAAAGCAGTTATAGTGATCTGGATTAGACCAATATGAACATATCTTATTTCTGGATGTTTTTTCCTCCATCTTTCTATTCTTCTTTTATCAAATAATGGGATTTCCATTGTTCCTTCTTCAGTACATTGAGCTGTGGTGTTTCCACTGAATTGCTCAAATATTCTATGAGAAAATATTTGAAATCTTGAATTTTTATAAATAGCGTCTTTATTTATAGCGTATTTCGCTTTTTCTAAATTTTGTAGTTGTTCATTAGAAAAGCTTATTTCTTCGCCAATGACGTCTTTTAATTTTATATTCTGAAGTTCTTCTTCAGAGTTTTCTTCAATATGCTCTTTTAGCATAAAAATGAATTCTTCTTCATCTGAACTATCACTTTCAGTTTCTAGCTCATAAAGAATGTCTTCATCGTCAGAGATTTCTTCTCCGAACAATATCTCTAGGTTGTTTTCTTCAACCATCTTGACCATCTTTTTTGTATTCTTTCCTTTTTTAGGACATTCTGGAGCATAATGTCCTTCTTCGTTACAGATATAACATCGGCATTTTTTATGCTTAGGGTTTTTTCCCTTCTGCTTTTTCTTTCTAATATACTTTTTCTTTTTTGAAAATTTTTTCTTTTTAAATGGTTTCCATTTGTATCTTCTCTTTTTAGAGGATCTTGGTTGTGGGCTGCAACCTATTTTCCAATTTTCTCTAAGTATATTATCGCAACATTTTCTGCCTCTTGCATCGTTGCTAATTTGGTTTTTTACCTGCTTTTTTGCTCTAACTTCCACACATCTATCCGTGATGAGTCTCAGAACGAAGTTAATTCTGAAACCTAAATTATCATTTTTATTTATTCTGTTTAAGAAGTCGGGATAACTTCTTAATGCTAATTCATCCCATGGGTTTGGGAGTTTATGAAAAAATTGTGTTAACCAGTATATGCTTGACTCTGGTCTTACTTTAAAATAGTATTTTTTATACATTTGAGCATATTCTTCAAATCGACATATATCGCAAAGTTCTATCTTTGACAATATATAGTCAGCATCTTCATGGATGATTTTTTCATCCGTTGCCCCACACAAATGTTCTTTTATTATTTGTGTAAAGTCATGTAGTATTGAGTCAAAGTCTTTAAAATTGGTTAATAAATTTAATTTTTGTAATTTTCCTTCTGGGGATCCTTCCTTTGTAAACACTTCCGTTTGATCAATAAAAGCTTCCTTTTTGTAAGTGGTATCAGAGCCTTCAAGCCTTTTCTATTAAAAGTCTAGTCTGTAAGTAGCTTTCAAGCTTCAGGCTTGAGGAAACTCAAGCATCCGAAGTTCATCCTTGTATATATTAAGTAAGTATCCTTACTATGTAAATTACTTTTGTTTTTACCTTGTTACCTTGTTCATCTATAGAACTTAAATTTTGTTATAAAAAGATTTGTTACCATTGCTAAAAAGGCAACATCTCAAAATGCTTCCAGTTCACAAAGGCCAACCCAGCCTCAGCAAAGGCCAAGCCAGCCTTATTTTCAGAACAAAGCTAAACCAGCTTATGTTTGCTATGTTGTCTTTGAAGGATTCCAAACAGGCGTCTTTCATAGTTGGGCAGAATGCTGTGCCGCGATAACCAGATATCGTGGGGCATATTGGAAAGGTTACACAAATGTTGATATTGCTGCGTTGGAGTACCAAAAATATGTTGCAGCAAAATTAAGATGTCAAGTGCAAAAAACACAAGATATCACAACCCAATCATCTCAATCAGAGGTAAAGGATTTTTATAATCCAGGCCTTCCTGGAGAAATTTATAATTATGTAAATGGAGTATGGAAAGCCCATATTTCAGGAATCAAGAAGGACTTCCGAGTGCAGCTAACCCAGCTGTCAACTCAAATCTCAAATCTGGTAGCACAACTAGATGCTGAGAAGGTTAAAAATTTTAAATATAAACATGCCATCCTCCAAGCATTGAAACAAATAAATTGGAATGAGGATTTTACGCTAGAGAAAATAACCAGTTTTCTCCAGTTATCAGAATTGTTGGATGATATTATCGACCCAACATTTGAACAAATTAAAAGGATCTGTCTTTTTGAAAAAGCAAGAAGTCATCTTCCTGGTCATATTTTCTCTGATATTTATCTTAAAATTCATAATCATGAGCAGGTAATACAAGACTTGTTTATGGAGTATTCAGAATCCCTGAATATGAGAGAGTTTGATATTCCAAAGCTCAGTTTCATCATAAACCATGATGACTGGGAACTTGCAGCCATTGAATGGGGAATAGTTAATCAGATTATTTTCCAGAGCTTAAAAATTGATGAAATAAAAAATTTTCCTCAATTCATTAAAACAATGGTGTATCATGTAGCAAAAAGCTACAGACTCTCCAAATATTTGACTTTCAGTATTGTAAGTACAATCGGATGGAGAGAAAGAGAAAAGTTCTTCCAACCATACCAAATATGGTTGTTGACTGAAACAGAGGATCATCAAGTTAACCAAGCTATGGTCCCCAGCGAGGAAGTTAATAGGGTAATCAGCACCCTAAACTTAGAGCACTATGCAACTAAGTGTGGAGCTCAGCTGAAGCAAGTTGCGGAAGAGGTCAGACAAAGTAATCTGCTTAAACTGACCGATGGAAGAAGAATTTTTGCTACTCATATGGCAAGCAGCTATCAGCCTACTCCTGAACAACAGAAGGAGGCAGAAGACCTTTTGGCTACCATAGCCACAGATGTCACACAACTTGACATCCCAATGATGAAGGCACACGAGATTGAAGATTTAGCATACATACAGTGCCCAGAAGAAGCCAATTCCAGCTCAAACCAGAGTTTGGGATTAGATGACGTGGGTTACCACAATCTGGAGAACGCTATGGAAGCATAGTGGACCCACACTGCATTACCGACAGAACCGACAAGATAAAAAGTCTACAGTCGTTTCGAAGGCGGTAGAAGTTTGTAGATATTGTACACATGTCACTTTAACCTAACCATGGTTAGTGACTTGATAACTTATAACCCTAGTTAGGTTATTTTTGTAACTATAGTTAGCTAACTCAAGTTACTTTTTGTTAACCATAGTTACTTATCAATTGTATATATATGAGTTGAGAATGTTAGTTGAGGACATGGTGCATTCCACCACCAAACTTCTCCCTTTGTAAACACTTCCGTTTGATCAATAAAAGCTTCCTTTTTGTAAGTGTAAAGTTTGTAGATATTGTACACATGTCACTTTAACCTAACCATGGTTAGTGACTTGATAACTTATAACCCTAGTTAGGTTATTTTTGTAACTATAGTTAGCTAACTCAAGTTACTTTTTGTTAACCATAGTTACTTATCAATTGTATATATATGAGTTGAGAATGTTAGTTGAGGACATGGTGCATTCCACCACCAAACTTCTCCCTTTGTAAACACTTCCGTTTGATCAATAAAAGCTTCCTTTTTATTGATCAAACGGAAGTGTTTACAAAGGGAGAAGTTTGGTGGTGGAATGCACCATGTCCTCAACTAACATTCTCAACTCATATATATACAATTGATAAGTAACTATGGTTAACAAAAAGTAACTTGAGTTAGCTAACTATAGTTACAAAAATAACCTAACTAGGGTTATAAGTTATCAAGTCACTAACCATGGTTAGGTTAAAGTGACATGTGTACAATATCTACAAACTTCTACCGCCTTCGAAACGACTGTAGACTTTTTATCTTGTCGGTTCTGTCGGTAATGCAGTGTGGGTCCACTATGCTTCCATAGCGTTCTCCAGATTGTGGTAACCCACGTCATCTAATCCCAAACTCTGGTTTGAGCTGGAATTGGCTTCTTCTGGGCACTGTATGTATGCTAAATCTTCAATCTCGTGTGCCTTCATCATTGGGATGTCAAGTTGTGTGACATCTGTGGCTATGGTAGCCAAAAGGTCTTCTGCCTCCTTCTGTTGTTCAGGAGTAGGCTGATAGCTGCTTGCCATATGAGTAGCAAAAATTCTTCTTCCATCGGTCAGTTTAAGCAGATTACTTTGTCTGACCTCTTCCGCAACTTGCTTCAGCTGAGCTCCACACTTAGTTGCATAGTGCTCTAAGTTTAGGGTGCTGATTACCCTATTAACTTCCTCGCTGGGGACCATAGCTTGGTTAACTTGATGATCCTCTGTTTCAGTCAACAACCATATTTGGTATGGTTGGAAGAACTTTTCTCTTTCTCTCCATCCGATTGTACTTACAATACTGAAAGTCAAATATTTGGAGAGTCTGTAGCTTTTTGCTACATGATACACCATTGTTTTAATGAATTGAGGAAAATTTTTTATTTCATCAATTTTTAAGCTCTGGAAAATAATCTGATTAACTATTCCCCATTCAATGGCTGCAAGTTCCCAGTCATCATGGTTTATGATGAAACTGAGCTTTGGAATATCAAACTCTCTCATATTCAGGGATTCTGAATACTCCATAAACAAGTCTTGTATTACCTGCTCATGATTATGAATTTTAAGATAAATATCAGAGAAAATATGACCAGGAAGATGACTTCTTGCTTTTTCAAAAAGACAGATCCTTTTAATTTGTTCAAATGTTGGGTCGATAATATCATCCAACAATTCTGATAACTGGAGAAAACTGGTTATTTTCTCTAGCGTAAAATCCTCATTCCAATTTATTTGTTTCAATGCTTGGAGGATGGCATGTTTATATTTAAAATTTTTAACCTTCTCAGCATCTAGTTGTGCTACCAGATTTGAGATTTGAGTTGACAGCTGGGTTAGCTGCACTCGGAAGTCCTTCTTGATTCCTGAAATATGGGCTTTCCATACTCCATTTACATAATTATAAATTTCTCCAGGAAGGCCTGGATTATAAAAATCCTTTACCTCTGATTGAGATGATTGGGTTGTGATATCTTGTGTTTTTTGCACTTGACATCTTAATTTTGCTGCAACATATTTTTGGTACTCCAACGCAGCAATATCAACATTTGTGTAACCTTTCCAATATGCCCCACGATATCTGGTTATCGCGGCACAGCATTCTGCCCAACTATGAAAGACGCCTGTTTGGAATCCTTCAAAGACAACATAGCAAACATAAGCTGGTTTAGCTTTGTTCTGAAAATAAGGCTGGCTTGGCCTTTGCTGAGGCTGGGTTGGCCTTTGTGAACTGGAAGCATTTTGAGATGTTGCCTTTTTAGCAATGGTAATCCATCCTGTGTTAGACGGATCTATGATTTCCTTGCCTTTATCCATACCTGCTCAAATAATCAGCAAGAAAATTATTAGAACTTTTGAGATGTTCTACCTCAAAAGTATACATGGCAATATGATTATACCATTTTAATCTTCTTCCTTCTAAAATATTTCTTTTATTGATAAGGAAGTCACGAACTGCTTGATTATCAGTTCTGATAATAAAATTTTCAGGAGCTAGATAAATATGAAATCTTTTTAAAGCAAGTTTTATTGCTAAGAGCTCCTTTTCAAAGATTATGTATTTAATCTCATTTGGTTTAAACTTTCCGGAATTATATCCGCATATTAATTCTTCTTTTTGAAGTTTCTTGGAAATAGGTTGTTTCCTAGCTCTTATTTTATTTTCAGACATAGGAGGATTCTTTTCTTCCCACTTATCTGCAAGGATTGCTTTTAATACACATCCCCAACCGTTATCTGAAGCATCCGTTTCTAGGATTAGTTTATCTCCTGATTTTGGGAAATAGACTTCTGGGATTTTGTTTAAATCTTGTTTAATTTGTTGTAGGATTTTTTTGTCTTTTTCTGTCCAGCAGAATTCTTTGTTTTTCTTTAATTTTTCTATTAAAGGAATCTCTTTTTGAGATAAGCCTTTAATAAAACTTCTTCCATAGTTTAAAATTCCTAATAAACTTTGTAACTATTTTTTATCAGTTAATTCTTCAGGAAAGTCTCTTACTTTAGAGACTATATGTTCTTGGAGTTTTATACCTGAATGGTTTAGAGTTATTCCAAGAAAGTCTATAGATTCTTGTTCTATATCAATTTTCTTAGGTGATAGTATAATTCCATGTTTTTGGAATTTGCTACACATAATTTGAAGATGTTTTTTATGATCTTCTCTGTTTTTAGAGAAAATTAAGATATCATCTATGTAAACAACACAGAAATCTTTAAGGTCTTTAAAGATATTGTCCATCCATCTTTGAAATACCTGGGGTGCTATGTTTAACCCAAAAGGCATAACATTCCAGTGGTAGTGTCCACATGGAGTACTAAAAGCAGTCAATGGTTTTGACTCCTCTGTTAATTTTAATTACCAAAATCCTGATTTACAATCAAATTTACTAAAGATTTTAGCTCCTTTAGTTTGATTAATTAAAACATCTTTTCGAGGGATAAAATATCCATCGAACTCTAAATGCTCATTTAAACGCTTATAGTTGATTACCATACGCGCTTTTCCCCTTTTGATTTCTGCATGGTTTCTTACCATAAATGCAGGGCTAGAATGGGGACTCATAGTTTCTTCTATGAGATGCTTTTCTTTTAGTTCCTTTATCTGAATGTCAAATTCATTTATATCTTGTCTGGTGTAGATCATTGGTTTGACCCGTATTATTACTTCGGGATTGCGAAGTTTAAGTGTACAGTATCTTGGACTTTTTATCCAAAGTTTTAGTGGATCCTCACTAAAGTTTTCTTCTAAGATTTTGTATACCCAGTGTGTTTCGCTGAGTACGTGAAGTTTTGTTTCTCCAAGTTTGGTAGGAAGGTTAGGTTTGGTAGGTTGTTTGTCAATTTTTTCAATAGTAGAACTTACAATGTTTTCTTCTTCTTCTTTATCTTTATCTTGGTCACCACGCTTGCTTGGCGCGAAACCTTTATGACACTTATATTTGTGTTGTGGTAGGAATGGAATTTTGTGTATTTTACTATGAAGGTTGTTGACATTAAGGGCGATGTACCCTATGTCAAGCAGAATTGGATAATAGGCAAACGTAAAATTATTGCCTAATATCACATCTCCATTCATTTCTGGAAAAGCTATAATCTTTGGTATTATGTATTTAACACCATTTAACCAGATTGCTACTTTTTTAGCTTTATGTTCAATTTTTATATCTTTTCCTTTTATACCTGAGACGTTAATGGGGTGTTTCATTAATGTCCATTTTTCTGGTGGTAGAGCATTAGGTCTACAAGCACAGACTGTTGCTCCTGTATCTATTAATGAACAAAGACTATATGGTTTATAGCCTACAAATTTAAATTCTCCTAGAACATAGGTGTATCTCTTTTTTCCTTGGCTAGGGGCAAAGAGGATATCTTCATTCCCGTTTGGAATGTAATACATTTCAAAAAATTTTATTATTTCTTTATTTATTTTCATTTCTTTCTTTTTCATAACTTGTTCCCGGCATGATCGGGATTTGCACTTGTTTTAGTGCAATAGTTTCTTCTTCCTCTTCTTCTTTATTTTTTCCTTTTTCTTTTCTCTTGTCATCATCATTGTTTATGATTAATGACGTATTTTCTTGCACATTTGATTTTCGTGGAAGTTCTAACCACTTTTGGCTTTGTGTTCTTTTGTCTCTAAAGTAGAGATTGTTTCCGAAGGCCTGAAACTCTATAGTAGCTGGTTTGCTACTACTAAGATTGTCTCCTACAAAGTTATTAAATAACCATTGTTTTGGTATTTCTAAGTCTTTCCAACATAATAACGTTGGTTGTATTTCTGTGTCGAATGGTCTTGGTTCAAACAATTCGACAATATTTTTATCTAATTCCTTTAAAGATGTTTGAGGGAGCCTTGTTAGCTCATGAACTGTCCTCCACTGGATTGCTAAATCCTGGGAGTTGTGATCCATGCTTAGGTTTTTGAGCTGAATTTTTATTTTTATTGAATTTTCAATATTTCTATCTGTTATAGATACAAAATAATTTGGCTTGATGTTAAACCAAACTATTCCATTGACCAGATTAGATTGAATACCTCCAATCATTGACTGAAGTGGATTATTCAGTCTTTTATCAAAGACTACAGCAAGTATTGGTGTATCCAAACCTTGCCTAAATAAAGCAGTTATAGTGATCTGGATTAGACCAATATGAACATATCTTATTTCTGGATGTTTTTTCCTCCATCTTTCTATTCTTCTTTTATCAAATAATGGGATTTCCATTGTTCCTTCTTCAGTACATTGAGCTGTGGTGTTTCCACTGAATTGCTCAAATATTCTATGAGAAAATATTTGAAATCTTGAATTTTTATAAATAGCGTCTTTATTTATAGCGTATTTCGCTTTTTCTAAATTTTGTAGTTGTTCATTAGAAAAGCTTATTTCTTCGCCAATGACGTCTTTTAATTTTATATTCTGAAGTTCTTCTTCAGAGTTTTCTTCAATATGCTCTTTTAGCATAAAAATGAATTCTTCTTCATCTGAACTATCACTTTCAGTTTCTAGCTCATAAAGAATGTCTTCATCGTCAGAGATTTCTTCTCCGAACAATATCTCTAGGTTGTTTTCTTCAACCATCTTGACCATCTTTTTTGTATTCTTTCCTTTTTTAGGACATTCTGGAGCATAATGTCCTTCTTCGTTACAGATATAACATCGGCATTTTTTATGCTTAGGGTTTTTTCCCTTCTGCTTTTTCTTTCTAATATACTTTTTCTTTTTTGAAAATTTTTTCTTTTTAAATGGTTTCCATTTGTATCTTCTCTTTTTAGAGGATCTTGGTTGTGGGCTGCAACCTATTTTCCAATTCTCTCTAAGTATATTATCGCAACATTTTCTGCCTCTTGCATCGTTGCTAATTTGGTTTTTTACCTGCTTTTTTGCTCTAACTTCCACACATCTATCCGTGATGAGTCTCAGAACGAAGTTAATTCTGAAACCTAAATTATCATTTTTATTTATTCTGTTTAAGAAGTCGGGATAACTTCTTAATGCTAATTCATCCCATGGGTTTGGGAGTTTATGAAAAAATTGTGTTAACCAGTATATGCTTGACTCTGGTCTTACTTTAAAATAGTATTTTTTTATACATTTGAGCATATTCTTCAAATCGACATATATCGCAAAGTTCTATCTTTGACAATATATAGTCAGCATCTTCATGGATGATTTTTTCATCCGTTGCCCCACACAAATGTTCTTTTATTATTTGTGTAAAGCCATGTAGTATTGAGTCAAAGTCTTTAAAATTGGTTAATAAATTTAATTTTTGTAATTTTCCTTCTGGGGATCCTTCCCATTGTTTTAACCACTGCAAAGTGTCTCCTTGCAATGTTGCTGCTATATAATCTAGAAACCTTTCTTTTGTCCACACATTTTTATAATTGGTTATAAGAATGGACATGGATTGTGCCCAATCTTCTATTGTTCTTTCTTGATCTTTAAAAGGTATATGAGTTAAGTCAAGATATGTCCCGTTTTGGGCCACTGTTTGTTTATTCATATCATCTCTTCTAGTATAACTTGGACTTGGTTGGTCCGTAGGTTCATTTTTGACACCAGAAGATGAAGCATAATTTGTTGTTTTAATAAAATCATCATAGGTGTCATCTTGAGTGTTTCTCAAGTATTCTTCAAAAGCTTCTTGATTATTAAACTCAGGAAGAGATTCTTTAGCCTTCCTTTTCTTTTGTGTGTCAGAAGATTTTTCTTCTGTATCTGTGTCTTCATGACTTAATGTATTCATTTCATTTTCTTCTTCTTGTGACTCTGAAGATGTTGTTTCATCATCAGTCAACATATTAATGTCATAGTTAAAATAAGAAAGCAAGTCTTCGTATTCCAAACAAGTTGTTCTTATTTGGTTTAGAATATGATTTCTTTCTTCAATTGTTGATTGTGGATCTTTATATATCGTTTTCCAATAGTCCAAAATTTCTACTATATTATTATATTCATCTTGCTTTGGTTCTTTGTTTTGAAGAACCATTATGTCTTCTGTTTCATAAAATAATCTGGGGATTTGGTTATCTCCAGGGTAACTCATCTCATCTTGTTGTAAGATAAGAGTATTAACTGTTTTAGTTAATTCTTGTATCTGTTCTTTAGTCTCTGTTTTGAGATCTATGTCCACAATTTGAGCAAGAGATTGAATTTTTTGTTCAATCTTGCTTGTTGTATTACTTAGATTAGAAAGTTGTTGTTCAACTTTTTCATTATGTGTTTTTTGATTTTTTGAAAACATATGTAACATATCACATATAGAATTTACAGTACTACTAAGAACAGAAATATCTTTATTATAATTTTTTGGAATATGTAAAGTATGATCGTAATTTTGTTCATCATATAAACATTCTAAAGGCTCTGTTACAAAAAGTTTTGCCATTAATATTTCATAGATGGTACCTAAAACCGGTTCTCTCTGGTGCTTAAGACCGATTCCCAGAAAAGCCTGACAACCACCACTTGGTTTAAACGGCTATGTAGGGATATGAGCTTCGAGAGAGTATGAGTTTTTCTATGAAATATCAGTAACAAATCTTTTTATAACAAAATTTAAGTTCTATAGATGAACAAGGTAACAAGGTAAAAACAAAAGTAATTTACATAGTAAGGATACTTACTTAATATATACAAGGATGAACTTCGGATGCTTGAGTTTCCTCAAGCCTGAAGCTTGAAAGCTACTTACAGACTAGACTTTTAATAGAAAAGGCTTGAAGGCTCTGATACCACTTACAAAAAGGAAGCTTTTATTGATCAAACGGAAGTGTTTACAAAGGGAGAAGTTTGGTGGTGGAATGCACCATGTCCTCAACTAACATTCTCAACTCATATATATACAATTGATAAGTAACTATGGTTAACAAAAAGTAACTTGAGTTAGCTAACTATAGTTACAAAAATAACCTAACTAGGGTTATAAGTTATCAAGTCACTAACCATGGTTAGGTTAAAGTGACATGTGTACAATATCTACAAACTTTGGTATATATATATATATATACAGCGCTTCTCCGATACGGACGTCCGCACTTTTTGCTTAGGTGCGGATATCCGGTTTTGACCCACTTTCTGATTACATTTTCACATCTTAGCCGTTCAGTTTTTAGGTCATAATGTATAGATCATCTCTGCAAAATTTCAAAACTGTAATTTACAACAATTAACACGAACGGTTCCGGTTCGGTAGATTCGGTTCGTTCGTGTAAATTGCAGTTTTGGATGCCTTAATGATCATCAAATTTGCTGAAATTTTGTAGAGATGATCTATACATTACGATCTAAAAACTGAATGGCTAAGATGTGAAAATGTGATCGGAAAGTGGGTCAAAACCGGAAATCCGCACCCTTTTCTTAGGTGCGGATATCCGCACATGAGCAAAGTTATATATATATATATATATATATATATATATATATATATATATATATATATATATATATATATAAGAACGACAAACTTAAAATATCATTTATCTTAAAACCCGATGCATGATTAGAAAACTACGTTCGATTTACCTGATGGCCTGGTTCCGGAGAACCAACATTTGACCTTACCAGTCACAGAGCGCCAAACTTAACACACTAGCTACACACACGGAATCGGGTCGTCATTGCGATTGCTCACCGTTCGACTGGTGTAGCTAACCCTCCGGAGGTTTAAGGGTGGCTAATCCCCAAGGAAGTCATCGACCACCTTTCCGCTCTCACATACCGCCATTGTTACGTCCCGAACCCAGAATTTTCGATTTTTATTAATTTGACGGTAAATGTCAATTACACTTACTTTTTACTCCGTAATATGATTTTAGTGGCCCTAAAAGTTGATTTTTTGTTCGGGTCATAATTTGAGAAAATGTTATTCATGGAAGTCGTAGAGGATGTTAAACCGAGAACATGCATACGTGGTTCGTAAAAATCGGAGTTAGTATGCGAAAGTTATAAGCGAAAAACTAAATTTACTATTCCCGGTTACTGTTCATAGTAAAATTCTTTAAATAGGAAGTTACTGTGGTAAGTTTCCAAAATTGGAAACTTACCCGGCCTTTTCTCTCTCCTCTCCCCCGATTTCTTCCTCCTCCAGTTCGGCCGAAACCCCTCCCTCTGAGTTCCTGCGATTCCGGCCGCCCCACGACGAAACCCGGACGTTCCTGGGTTCGCCTCTTCCTCCTCGTCATGCTCATGGTCACATTTCATGGTATCTCGACCGGAGGAGCTCGGAATTGAGCCATAAAGCTCACTGTAGCAGATTGAGTTTTTCGGTGATTTCCGGCGATTTCGGTCGTCTCCGGCCACCAAACCGGTGTCGAAGGTTCGGTTTTCTCCACTGATCATTTCCCCTATGGCCTTGTGTCTCGATTTGCTGTGTAGAAGTCGAATTGTTGAATTGAAATTCTAGGGTTCTTGGATAATTTCTGGGTTTATGTTCATTCGTTGATTTCGACTGGTTTTGATTGTTATTTGGATGTGTTGTAGTTGAATGAAATGATCAGTGAGTAGAATTGATGTTGTGGATGAAATTTGGTGGCCATAGGAGGAGGTTGATTCCGGCGAGTAACCGCCACTCGCCGCCACTGTGGGCGGCGCGTGAGGTGGTGTAGGGCAGGTTTCTGATTGTCGTAATTTGGTTATTAAGTCGATAGTATAATGTAGTTTGCACATTGGTGACTTCGGATTAATTTTGTGAAGTGTAGATATGGTTTTCGTTATGGTGTGAAATTCATTGATTAATTCACGAATAATCCGTGTATCGGAATTCCTTAATCGGAAGCTCAAAGTAAAGAAATGAAGTTAGAAAAGTGAAATTTGAGATTTTTAAGCAAATAATAACAATTGGGATATGGTTTGGTTTTGGTGGATTTAATTTTTATCCGTCCTGTACTTATTGGTTTATGAACGTTATATGGTACAGGACGTGAGGAGGATTCCTACGAAGAGGGTTCGGATCGACGGCAGGCTTAGCCATATACGGTGAGTGGACGTTTGATTTTAATTTATGCATGCAATTAAATTTTCTAGGTTACGAAATTATTCAAAGTATCTGTTCTTTAATGAGCAAATTATTCGATTTTTGATTATGAAATTAGTTATGGTTCAAATTGCCGATTAGAAGTGGTTATGTTCCATTTCGAACTTTTTATTAGAAATAATCTTCGATAAGATTATTTCTGAAAATGGAAGTATCATTATTTATTAATAGATTCGGATTTCTCGAAAAGTCTTCGGAAAGGGAAGATTTCTTCGAGATTATAAACTTACATGATTTTAATATATTGATTCATAATTTTGAATCATGTCGACGTGCGGGGTCACGTCGTTGGACTAAATTCCTTTCTTGTGAGACTTCGAGGAAATCTCACAAATTCTCGATTTTCATATGGTTTTTACCCACCATACCTGGGTCGATATACTTTATTGCTAGCTAGCCTATTGGTACTCCTCCCTACTTACTTTGTGTTAGTGGGTGAGTAGAGCCGAGCATGGGATGCTCTTGAGTGTGGGACACTCCGACCCGAGCCTTAGCGGCTCACTTTATTTTATTGTATGGTGATGACGTTTTTCCTCATACTTTTTAAATTATTTACTTATTTATTTATTCGTCCGACTAGCAGGGTCGGTCGAACTTCCCTTAAGCCAGCGGGGCTGGCTTAGTCATGGAAGTGATTTGGAAACCTTTGGTTCCCTATTGCATGCATTAAGAATGTTCTAAACAATAAAATGGGAAAGTGAGAAACACTTCTTTCTTGATTAATTATTTTTGTCCACTCACAACTAACGTTTTATCGCGTATTTTCCCCTGGGCTTTTCGGTTTCCTTTGCCCAGCTCGCAGTGTTGCTGTTCGGCGTGAGATCGAGGCTTAGCACCAGTTCTGCCACTTGCCGAGATCGAGGTGTACCCAAAATTACTAAGGACACCCAAGATTATAACTTGACCATTTTTTTCCACAACCAATTTGAATAACTTACAAAACCAGAAACAATCCCAAATCACCAAACCATACAACTTCATCAATTCAAATCAACTCATTCATAACCCAATCGATTCTCCAGGCAAACAAATAGAAACATTTCCACCAAAACCTCGATATTACCTCCACTACTACAATCTGGATAGAAATCCTCAAATCCCAAACTACACAACTCGATCAAACTATGCATAAACCATGATTCAACCAATTCTCCAGGACAAAAGTAAATCAAAAGCACTTCACAATTTCGATTCCACCACAGGAGCAACCTTTTAATTCAAAATTTAGAGCTATACCTTTGGTAATCGACTACAACCGAGCCAAACTCACTGTCAGAACTCGACTAAGGAGGAGCAGATGGTTTCGATTCAATCATCCCAACAATTCGTGATCAATTTTATTCTACAGATGCAATGGAGCCTGGATGAAGCCCAGAAGAGCTGGAAACGTGGCCGGTAATGAAGAATACGGCAGAGCCGTGGCAGACGCAGCTTAATCGGTCGCCCGAAGTTGCAGAGGTGGCCGGAGAGAGCTCGGAGCTTCCCGTCGTTGCTGCTCCATTCACCATCGGTGCATGAACGATTTGAGGATGTAGGGAGGTAGGCGACGTAGAGACGAAGGGAATGGTGGGTGTGCGCCGTCGTGGGGTGGCCGGATGGTGGCGCGACGGCCTAGTTTCTTCTCGGGTCGCGGTGGCGTCTAGGTCGGAGAACTCTAGTTCTCTCTCTCTCTCTCGAATTCTCCTGAGTCTTCATACTGTTCCCCATGTAAATAGATGTGTCCAAGTGATAATGGATGGCTAAGATCAAGCGGTGGGACGGTGGATGGCTAGGATTGCTCCACCTGTTTCCTATTTCATGAATTAATTCTATAATCCCATAACTTTGGAAAATCGATATAAATAGCTCGGGTAACTAGAAAATTTCCCGAAAATTTCCACGAACTCGTCGTGATGTGTAGTTTATTATCCAACTCCTAAATTATGGAATTCACTTTACAAAAATTTCTGAAAATATATCTTGAGCACCTTGACGTTTATCGAGATCGTTAAACAATTTCTCGTACAATCTCCAATAAACTCGACACATTTTTTCGGGGCTCACAGGATCCTCATCTGAGACCATCCAATGTCTTCGAAACACTTCTACGATCAATAAAACAAAACTACACGTCGATCGAAAGGCCGAATCCTCACGGACCGAAAACTAATCGAATCGAAAACGCTAAAATCCTAACGTGCTCATACGAACTCAAAAAATTACGTGTTGTATATTGAAATGTTCATATCAACGAGTAGATCGAAATTAGGAACATAAAATTTCTCTGGGGTGGCTGGAAACCGCTGGAAAACACCACCACAGTGGCGGCACTGCCGCCAATCTAAAGTCGGAATTTGGCCAAACTTTCTAAACAAAAGATCTTCATCTTAACTCGAATTACAACTTGTCCAACTGCACCAAAATCAAAATCAAAGCCGTATGGCCGGAATTTACCTCCAAAGCTCTGAAACTGGATGAACCCTAGAATCCCAATCTTCAAAATTTGACCCCACACATAAATTGTTGCAAGCCACCTTGAGAAAAGCATCTACATGCTCTGGGCTCCAAAAGCCCTCAAGAAACATCGGCTATGGTCACCGGAATCGTCGACTCCAATCAAGGCGATTTGCAGTGCTGCCACCAAACTTTTCGGCCTTGCTGCGCCATGCACGGGCCGACCCAAGCCGTGAAACTTCCTAGACTTGGAGATGAGACTGTGTGAAGACCCAGATTTTCATACAATAAATTTATGTAATTCAATAATTGTTATATTAATTGAATTATGATATTTGAGATTATTTGGATTGTCGGGGGTTGAGAAAATTGGTTTCGAATGATTTTATTTTCGAAAACAAACGTTATTTAGGGGGTCGTGAAATTTGGGAAAACTCTCTTCATGAAAGTTGTAGAGCTCGTCGATACGAGTCCGTGCATATGTGGAATGTATTATTTGGCGTTCGTATGAATAAGTTATGAATATTTGAAAATCAGAATTTTTCTATAAATAGTGGAAAAAAAATCTGAGTTTGTCATTAAGGACGAAAAAATTCACTGTGCCTCATACTCGGCCGACCCGGCTTCGACCCGACCCAATTGGAAGTCGGCCTTCCCGGCCGCACCGTCGCCGGACTCGGCACCCAGCCTCTTCACCTCCTCACGCTCGGTCGATCCCCGCCGTCGCTTCACCCAACCGCCGCCCCTATGCTTGGATCGGAACCACTTTCCGAAGCTCAAATCTGACCCGGCCGGAAAACCAATTTTCCGGCGGTGCACGGGCCGATCCTCCCCATTTTCTTGACGTGCTTTTCCTCCTGATCATCTCCATATGTGGCTTGCATCACGATTTTGAGTGTAGAGTGGTAGATCAAGAGTTGAAGGTTTCGACGTCCCTGATTCAATCTGGAGACTGATCAGAGGGTCGAGATTAATCCAACTTCAAAGCCCAATCTAGGACGATCTAGACTTCATCTCCGAAAAAGTCAGGTATTAAAATTGTTCACAATTTCATTTTGAAGAAGTTTATAGTTGACGACTTTTGCATCGGAGGTGGTTGACCGTCGTTGACCGCCGTCTGACCGCCCCGTGTGGCGGCGCGTCGGACTAAATTTTGAGTTTTTATTATCTGGACGATGATCTATGCATCCATACGAGCGTTTTGATATATAACTTGGTCATGTTAGAAAAAGTTGATAAATAGCCAATTTCTGTTTTGACGTTACTATTTAAGGTTTTACAGTTTACCTTCGGTTTGAGATTTACGGAGATCAGACCATCGGTTTTACTTCAAATTTTAATATGATGTTCATATGACTGTCCCGATGACTTTGTGTGGTCACGGGTGAAGATCCGACCGTTTGATCTTCGTATAATTGTAAAATATTGATTCGGGAGGCGATTTGTGAAGATCCGTCCATCGGATTTTCGTATAATTTTGATAGGATGTTTCCAAAGGCGATCCGTGAGGATCTAACCGTTGGATCATCGTTTAAATTCGATCCGACCGTTGGATTGTCTTTATTTTAGAATCCGACCGTTGGATTGTCGTTATTTTGAAATCCGACCGTTGGATCATCATTTAGGTTTATTTCGTGCTTCGTTGCTAAGTAAAGACCGTACTTGATTAGGTACTTAACGGCTTGAGTTGACGAGCATTTGGATTATTGTGAGTTATATTTATTGAAGACGCAGCGGAAATTTCGAGGTGAGTAAATTTCACGGGGTTCATATTACGAACCGAGTACTTAAATTATTTATTTTTGTAATTGTGTGGAAAATATTTATGGATTAAATATTTGTTTTTAAAATCATATGGACTTAATCAACTACGGTCCATAGGTAAGTAAAATGAATTTAATTATACAAATAAATTTCACTATTTTCTTGTGTGAACTATAGATGATATTAGTGGTCATTCCTGAGTGGATGATTACGTATATATATATATATATATATATATATATATATATATATATTTACGTGGAATATATATATTGATTGGCGTGATTTTGAATGACGATATGATTGAGTTGGAATGATGTTTTGGATTATATTCAAATACTTAAATTTCATGATAATATCATATATGTTGGTTGAACTGATTTAATTATGTGAAAACATACAGTTGTACATATTTTAGAATTAGGGTCAACGTAGTGACCAGTATGGGGAAATCAGACGCTCTAATCTTAGGTGGATGATGGGATACGATTGGTTGAGTATGTACAATTATCGGACGTTCTAAATATGTATATGAGTATACATATTGATGAAATACGATAAAGATAAATATGTTGGATGCCATAACCTAGGCCAGGTGACGGGCTACGATTCAGTTAGAGCTCTAGTCTGTCGAATACCGTATTTTTTATAAATACGATGATGGGGTATTGTGGAGAAAGATGTGAGTAAGGGTTTGGTGTTGAGTTGTTGATTGATTGTGATTGTTGGTTTTTGTGGTTGTAGAATTGTTGCATATTGACTTAGGTAGAAATAAATGTGATTAAATTAAGCAACCGTTCTTTCATTTACTCATACGAGCTTTCATAAGCTTACCGGGTTTTGTATTGTTGCAACCCGGTACACTTTTCAAATGGTGTAGCGGATATTCTAGCAGGTTAGGATAACCAGGGAGGTGACTGAGTTGCTTAGGTGTTACAACAGTTATATTTTATTTCTTTGAGTTGTGAGGTGTGTATACTCATTTAGAGCTTTACAAATCATGGTGTATTTGTGTTGTAATAATTTACTGAGACTAAATTCGGTTTCGATTTTATTTCATGTGGTGAGGTTGTTAAGAAAAGAAATTTTCAGGATGATTATTTTGAGTTGTGGTAATTTTCATGTTTCGGATTTTGAATTTTATTCTAAAATTCGGGGCGTGACAGACTGAGACGAAGAGAATGGGTCAAGTCGCTCATTGATTGGTGGCAGGACGAGCAAGAAATAGGCCGGCGAAAATCTGCCCCCAACTTGGGCTCGGGAATGAAGAGAGAGAGAGAGAGAGCTTTCCGAAAATGGGAAGTTGGTATTTTCAGATTTTTTCCCTATTTAACCCAAAATGGAAACTTTTTCCGATGGCCATAACGTCTTCATACGAATTCCGATTTTTACGTTCCGCATGTCCACAAATTCGTATCGACGCGCTCTACAACTTTCGTGAAGGAAGTTTTCGGAGAAACCCAACGAATAAAAGTCAACCCTTTGACCCCTCAAAAAATAAAACGTTTCAAGTAACTAATCGTTCTGAAATTCTTCTACTTCACCATCGAACCAACTAATCGCACAACAATCAACAAAACAAATTCCGAAAAGACACTGGAGAATTAATAACTAATTTTTGGTGTATTACATGATCCTATATGAAACCAAGCAGCGTCTTATCTAACCCCAAGTCATGAAACACATTTAAAGTTTTACTTGCACATAAAAAGGAAATTCTCCAATCTTATGCAATTCTAAAATAAAAAAGGTGAGGAGTGTAAGGGAGCCTTTCTAATGAGGACTGCTAAAATGAGGACTAGTTGATGACTTTCTAATAAATAGTTTGGGAGACCCACTTTTCTATTACATTACAACAAATCAACCATTAGATATTTATGTATCTAATTGTTAAGGTACCTAATTGATTAGATCACTTCTGAATTTTTTTTTCCAAATTTCTAATTGTTAAGGTACCTAACTAGATTAAATCAATATATGAACTAAATTTATCAAACATGAATCGTTGATATTTATAAGTGATAAATTATGATTATAAATAGTGTTACGGCAAAAACCCACTCCACCCCCTCTCACAGCTTATATATAGTTCTCTCACGCCCATCGGCAAATTTTGAATCTCCGCAATCGCAGCAAAAAGCAAATGTAGTGAGTGAAAGTTTGAAATTACATATTTTCCGGTGATGGATTTGTCAACCCTCCAAATCCAATCCAAGAGAGCTCCACCACCACCAGTCTCTTCCTCCTCCTCCTCTCGCAACAATCGCCAATGCCTCCTTATCTCCTGTCTCTCTCTCCTCGCCCTCCCCTTCCTCTTCTACCTCGCCTCCACCGCCCACAAGCTCCACCTCTCCCCCAAATTCACCCACTCCGAATCCACCCTCTTCGGCATTGTCATCACCGCCGCCCCCACCGCCTCCCGCATCCGCGTCTTCCATTTCCTCGACGCCACCGCCGCCGCCCCCTCCACCTCCTCCCGCTCTCGCCCCGCCCTCTCCTCCTTCGCCGCCCGCCCCGACGCCGCCGGCGCGTCCCTCGCGCCGTTGCTCCGCTTCGCCAAGTCGCAGGTGCCGATGAAAGAGCGAGCCAGTACAAAGCTGCTCTTGTTTGCTTCCGCGGAGCTCCAGGACTTGGGCCAGGAGATCGCCGAGAAGCTTCTCGAGTCGTGTAGGAAGGTGCTGAGATCTTCCGGGTTTTGGTTCAAGGACGATTGGGCCAGAGTGATTTCAGGTGCGTTTCGTGTTTTCGAGTTTTGACCAGAACTGATGGTGTGAATGACAATTTGCAATATGCTATACACAGGCGAAGAGCAAGGGGTTTATGCTTGGGTGAGTGCTAATTACGCTCTCGGAACATTGAAGAGTGAGGCTGAAGAAACCACTGGGATAGTTGAACTCGGTGGGGCTTCTTTACAGGTTTCTTTCATTTACCAAGTGTCTCTACCATTGTAAACAATTTCATTTCCATGTGTATTCAGGTACTAACCTATGATCACTTTCAGGTTACATTTGCCCAAAAAGAAACACTCCAACTGCAATCTTCTCCGTCTCGAGTTATCAAATTGTTTGGAGTTACTTATCACCTTTATAGCCGCGACTTGCCGCAATTTGGCCAGGTGTTTATACCAAACTTCCCTTTCTCTAAATTATACGTGTCTTGTGCTTAATCTATAATCCGTAATGTGCCATTGTCTGTGAGCAACTTGATGCCTATATTTTGGAATTTGATTGGATAAGATAATTATTTATCGATTTACTCCCCTGCTTATAGCAGTTTGACAACTTGGTGTACCTTATACAATTTCAGGTAGATAGTTAGATAATAGTTCGCTGATCCTGTGAGTTTATTTATATTAACAAACTCAAATCAGCATCATGATATTTATGGACCTGTTTTTGTTTTTGTTTTTGTTTTTGTACAGGATGCGGCTTGGGAATCATTGTATGAAAACTACAGAAAATCGACGCCTTGTACGATCTGTTGACCTTTCTCTTTTATGGTACCATGGGATAAAAGTTGATTTCATGGTACTTTTGAACAACTATAATTATATGATAAGTATAAACTGCATAGTAATTTTAGTTGCCTCTGGATTTTGGTTCATGCAATTACTGATACTTATTTTACTTCTCAAACTAACACCATTGGTTTCTGGTCTTTTTTTTATATATTTTTTTAATGTGAAAAACAAGAGTTTACATTGCTAAATGTCGCCCACGTACTAATAGTTTACATTAATATTATGGATTCCAATGCAATCGAAACTCAAAAGCATTATAGTGATAACTACTTACCAGTTTTAGGCTCTTGACCGTAATGCATGTTTAATTCCTAGGCAGGAATATATGAATACAGGTTTTTCATTTCATCTGCGATAAAACTTAGATTGAGAATTGAGAACATTTTGAAAATGAGAGCACCCAGGTTCAAAATTGTTTAAATACTGACTAAAGTAAGAGACTTACAACGCAACGAACTGAATTAGTGTTCATAAATGTCGATGTTAGAGTACAAGAAATATAGAATGAGGATGATCACAGTTGTAACTTCAGGAAAAAAGTACTAATTTAAAACATCAAGTATGATTGGCTGTGCATTTTTGGTAAATGATTTTGATTTCTTTGCTAATGGAGTAAAATATTCATTCTGTTTTGCATTTTCAGATTCTAGAAAGGGGAGTCTTGTTAACCCTTGTGTACCTAGAGGATATAAGCTGACAGTGAATGCCAGTGATGAACAACTTCTAGTGTCTTCGCTGGGCGGAAACTTTTCTGAATGCAAGTCTCAAGTTTTGACACTATTAAAGAGCAAACAAGGTAGCATAATCTTCTGCTTCTTCATTTTCACCAGTTTCTGATCATTCTTTTTAATTGAAGTGCGATTATGTTGTCGTGATATCTATTTTTGTGATTGACTTTCTGGCAATTTAGCAGAATTATTTGTTTCCGTATTTAAGTTGGCTTGCTTTATTTTATTCTGAGGTGAACCAACTTTCATTTCTTGATCCCTTAAAATGATATGATAAATGTGGACTTCTTCGCCACAGCTGGATAATAGAACAGAAAACAAAAACAAACAACAAGAGAAACTAGACTGCAAACAGAGCACCCTTTTCATAACAGAACCCTTGACCTACAATCTACAACTGCCCTCCAATCTAGCATAATGAAGAAAGAGTGTTGGAGAGAAGCACTTAATGCTAACCAGATCCCTACTCTCTTCTAGATCTCCTTCATCCCTGTACATCTGTAGTCCTCAAGAACCTTCTGTTCCTTCCATTCAAAGCACCCATCTCAGGCATGACAATGCATGCCTAAACTTTGGTCCTCTTTCCTTTACCAAAGGCAGAATGTTTTCCTTTTATGAGAAGAATACTTAAAACTATTTTAAGTGATTGTTTGCGTAGCTGTTAAATTGGTTTAATACATAATTCAAGGAAAAAGGTTATTGTTTTATTTTTGGGTTTATAGTTATTTAAGATTAATTTCCTAATAATTTATCTACACTACTAGGCTAATGCCCAATAAAGGCTTTTCATGGTGAACAATGGCATAGGTGATTTGTCCAAAGGAACATAATATGAAAATATAAGGCATCTTTGGCAGTGCGTATGGAAGTGCCAAAAGTGCTTTCAAATAACCAAAAGCTTTTTTCAATGTATTTGACAGAAATGAGCAAAAGTGGTTTTTAGGATACAGATCAATTATACTTCCTAAAGCACCTATAAGCTGCTCCGGAAGCGTTTACAAGAGAATATCTGGGGAGCACGTGAGCGTTCAATGAAAATATTTGTGCTTCTAACAGAAGTGTTACTTAAGTGCTGCTAAGCATAGGTACTCAGTGCCGTTAAAGATATATGTAGTTTTTTTTTTTTTTTCTCTCCCTCTAAAACTAGATATCTTGGTTTTGAATGGGATTGGTCAGTGAAGTTGGGTTTCGCTAGCAGTATGATTGGGACTGATCTCCTATAAGCAAGAATCAGTTTACCATGGGTGGAATCTTAGGCCTTGGCTCAGTCATTATGGGACTTGGGGAAATGAGTTAGGCTGTGATATAGCCAACTGGGTCATGGCTTCTGTCTTGTGTGTACTTGCCATGAAACAATTGGGCCTTAAATATCATTATACAACTGGCCGCTCACCATAGTACTACTGGGCCACTGGCCCTTGCATACTTTGGCTTGGGCCTACATGTTGAATTTCATGGCCTGACTTGGGAAAAATTCAAACTCCTAATTTTCTACTCAATCCCTTTTGAGGGAAAATGTGATTTGAGTGGATTGGATATGTTATTGTTTTTAAAAATATGGTATGAGGAAGGGGGGAACAGGTTTCTGTAACCTTTTTTTCTTGCATATATAGATTATCCACTTATCATAATGTTCCCATTGCATTTTAATGTGTATCTCACTTTTCTTATCGTCTGTTCTAGACTTTTGGGTTTTGAAGAAACTTAAGTAATCTGGATATAGGGGAGTTAACTAAATTAGCGGCATGCTTAGAGGATTTTAGGCTGTTCTTTTCTAGGGTAGATAGAAGATTATGGAAGTCCGACGCTTGGCAGCTTTTTCTTGCAAATCCTACTCAAGGAAACTACTGGAAAAGTCTTCTCTCTCTTTCTTTGATTCCTCTCATGTAATTTGGAAGGCTAAAGTATGTCCTAAAGTATGATTCTTAGCTTGGATTATTGCTCATGGGAGGTTGAGTACTTGTGATTTGGTTCAGAGGAGACAGCCTTCCTGGTCCTATTCACCCCATTGGTGTGCGATGTGTATCGAGCAGCTGAAAAGTTCATTCAATTATGTATTGCTTCAATGTTCTGTTGCTCTATCTTTATGGAAAACGTTATTTAGGGAATTAAATGCAACTCTTGAACTATCCAGTTTCATATAATGCCCTGTTGTAGCAAAGGGGACTGGTTTGATGGAGAGGAACAAAAGAATTTTTATTGAAGCAAGAGGGTGAGGATGTAGATCAACTATGGATAGGGTTCACATTTAGGTGTCTCTTTGGGTGTCAGGTTGTTCAGAGATTAAAAACTATCCTTCCAGGCCATTGTTTCTGATTGAAACTCAACTGTGACTTAGGTTTTTTCTTTGTTTGTTTTTGTTGTTCCTTTCTATGCTATTTAGTAGATTCCTTGTCCTCTATCTTTTATCTGTTTATTTACTTTTCGTAAAAGTATGGCAGGAAGCTTTTCCTAATGTATGGCAGTCTTGCTAGGCTACTATTAGTCATTGTCCAATATGTTGGTCTCAAACAGGTCCAATGGGACTTGGACCTTTTCGATCATACAAGATGTGGTTAGAGCAATATTTAGTCTGAAAGTTATTGAAAAAAACCTTTGGAAGTCCCTATAACTTAAAACAGCTTTCCCTTGTTAGCATTGACTTTTGGATCATTTCCTACAGGACAGTTCTTGGGAGGAAATCTAGATTTGGGGAAACACCTCTGCTCATTTTTATCCCTCAACTTCGCAAACTCTCTACTTTTCATAAAGCTTCCACTGCTACAGTGGTTGTAAACCCATAACTTCCATTGAGTTGGGATCTCAATTCCAGTAGAAATTTAAATGATTTTGAAGTTTGGGCCCTTTCTATTTTGCTGTCTGTGCTAGAAAAATTCCACTTTCTATGATGGAGATGTTTTATCCTCTGTTTAGTAGAACGAAAGATTGCATAACTGGTGCACCTTTTGCATGCAGACAACAGTTCATCGTTTATGCAAAATTCAATAGTAAATGACCCAATTAAGTTTTTTGGACTGACAAAACTGATAACGTAGTACATAGTTACAGAGTAATGTTCATAGTTGACAAATTGCCACATTCATTAACCAGGCTAGAAAAGAATTTAGTGACAGATTTTTGAGAAATTTATAGATTTATAATTTTTTTTCTTGATTAGAATTTGTTTCTTAATGGAAAAGAACATCTGAATGTATGTTGACATATACTGTGATTTTATCTTATACCATTACCTATTAAGTTATCTTGCTTATTTAAGTACTCTAATTGGCAAGAGGTTTGGTTTGTTGAGAAGTTAGAAATAATTGATTTTTGAGATTCTAGGTTACTTATAAGAAAGAGGGTATTCATTAATAGCTTTTCAATGTAAAATGCAGATAAATGCGTGCGGGCACCTTGCACAATTGTCTCATCATTTCCTTTCGAGATAGGGGGCAAGCCAATTTCCGCAAACTTCTTATTTACTTCTGAGGTTGGTAGACAATGAAATAAGTTCATGTTATTGATTAATATATAGGTGGCATGAGTTTTAGATTTTTTGTATTTTGGTTGACAATAGATAACTTTTTGTTTGCTTCTAACTCTTGATAACAATTTGATATGATGTAAAAGTTCGGGCCAATATCTTGCTTATTTTCCACCATTTACACAAACACACAGACACACACACACACACACACGTGTATATATATATATATATATACATATATATGTATATGTATGTATGTATATAGACACACACATATAAAAGTAATTTGGTTATTGTTATAACATTAGCTGTTTCAGGAAGCAACATATGCTGCACTCTCTGTTAGACTATGTATTATTTAGGGCTAAATATTAGTTACTATCCTATGGTTTAGGTCCAAAATTATTCAGTCTCTAGACTTCTAATTTCATCAAAAACACCCTTGCACTTTCAATTTTGATCTAATAGGTCGAATTAGTTAATATTCTGTTATGAGTTCAAGTTATAGTTGGATTATTGGTTGAAAAACTATTTATTTTTAATAGTATGACTCACTCTTAAATTGACTAGAGGTGGCTTGCAGACACCACATCATAAAACACAGGTCATATATGAGCTACATTAACAAGTTAAATAACTCAATTTTCGGAAAACTAACAAATTGGACCTATTAGATCAAAATTGAAAGTGTAGGGGTGTTTTTGATGAAATTAGAATTTCAGGGACTGAATTGATTTTAGACTCAAACTACAGGGTATTAATTTGTATTTAGCCCTATTATTTAATAGGATTGAAATGAGAACATAACTCTTGTTAGATTTATAGTTTTGCTCCTTGTGATCCCCTTTTTACTTTAGTCCTTAAACTTAAGAATTAAACAACTAAACCATTATAGCTTCATAACTTTTGTGATTGCAAATCATTTTTCTTGTTAAATTGATCAAGAGAATTTTAAAGGGCAAATGTGTATAGACGCAATATTTAGAAAAGATATTGTGGATTTTTTGTTAGAATTGGAAGATTTCCAAAAAGTAATTTAGGAATATAGGGTGTCTTAAAAGTTATACATGTGGGAAACCCAAAGCCCATTTTGAAGTTGCTCTTACTCTTCTTCTGCTCGACTAATTAGTGTCATTTTCTTCAACCAATCTGATAGAAATATATATTGGATCCAAATGCAACGGTTACAAAACTAAAGGTCAAATCCAAATTGAAATAGTGGAAGTAGGCCCAACTTTGTTGTCTGCTTCTTCGGTTTAGGTTCAAGACTCTTTCAGAAGCTTTTCCCAGAGTTTTGGCCTGTGTTCGCATCCCCCCACTTCCTGTTTGGTAGCCGTTCATGTGAAGATGCAAACAAGCCAGTCGAGTTGGGTTGAATTGAGCTCAAAAGCTTGCTAGGTTGAGCTCAACTTGAGCTCTGTCCTTCAGGTTTATTTGGCTCATTAGCTAGTTTCTCAGTAAGAAGACTATGAACGAACTGCGTGTGAGCTTCAGTTTGAGCTCAAGTCTGAAACTTGAAAAGAAAAAATCAATGAATTTTAGAAACATGTTTATATTCTCTTGAGGGTTGTATATTTGTCTTTACAAAATATATTGTCCACCTTAGAGCCCCTTGCAGTAGCTGAGGTAAGCGTGTTTTAGCGAACAAGTCTAAATGACCTTGGTTTATGTTTAGCTCATTGTGGGCATTCCTGTGAATCAGGTTATTGATGGTTAGTCAGCTAGGCATATAAAAGTTACAATAATTGAAAAGTATCCGTTGTGCTCCCAAATATGATCAGAATGAGACTTCTAAATACACAGTAATTCACTTAATTCTGATTTGATAGTTAGAAAGCCTGCAAAAATCATACATTCCCCGATCCTAGAATCAAAAATCTGTGGTCCCTTCAGGCCTGGACTCCCTTAGAAAATGCCACAGTTTTAATTGTTTTTCTCAAGCTGTCAATGATCACGAACAACGCAAAATAGAAGGGAAAGTACAAATGGATATTGTTCGTTTGAATTTCAAGGAGGTCAAGCATTAGACATCCTACACAACACAGACAGCCTTTAACAGACCAAAAGTAAGTAGAACTATAAACTATTAGGGAATTGGCTAGAATATGGTTTTATAGCATGTGCTTGAATGCTGTTCTGTTCCAGGAAAATCTTTATAGAACTCACCTGGCTACAGGTGTGCCTGAGTACTTGTGAAAGTCAGCTGCATTTCACTGTACATGAATTGACAATCATAAGATCCTGTTAGTATGTGACAAATGATATCTATCGTGAAGTGCCTGTTCACAAAATGATAATAGCCATCTTTATGTTGGAAGGATGTTGTGACCTTAATTTTGCTCATGTACATACTTAAGGGAGTGAGGGAGAGATGCAAAAGAGCCATCTTTTATGTTGGATTTTATTTTTCTATTAACTTGATATGATTTGAATTTTTTTCTGTCTTTCGTTTTACTTTTAATATATATATATATATTTTTTTTTTTGGGTCCTTTTCAGTTGTTAATCGTGTAATTTTTCCTGTTTTTATCCTTCTACAGCTTTTTGGGCTTGTTCCCAGGGCTTCTTTGTTTGAGTTGGAGGCAGCTGGTCTACAATACTGTGAAGACAAGTGGGACAAACAGAAAAATCAACACAATACTGTCGATGATTCAGATCTGCTGAAATATTGTTTCTCATCTGCTTATATGGTGGCACTGTTGCATGACAGTCTAGGAATCCCCATGGATGAGAAAAGGTATGTTGTTCTTTTTGCACTTGCAGGCATGCTAATAATCTTGATCTGTATTTCTTATGTATATGTTAGATCAGGCAAGTTAATTGAAAAGTAACTGCATATTTTTGCGAGAAGTAGAGCTAATCTTTTGGCTCTGGATGCACCTGTATTTAAATAACGAAGAAAATGCTATATTTGCTGAGCACTTAATAATTTGATGTAGCTTGCTGCTTGCCTGAACTGAATTGTTTGAGAGAAAAACCTTTTCAGTGATAATTTCATTTTGACACTCTTGTCAGGGTTGGATTTGCAAACCAGACTGGAAATATTCTCCATGATTGGACTCTCGGTGCTTTCATCATTGAAACAATGCTGGAACCCCTTGAATGGGAACTTGATAATAATCTGGGCCAGATTGTTGGAAATGAGTCTGTCACATATTTCTCTGTCTTTGCATTTCTTTTAATAGCTGTGTTTGCTGTATTCTTTTTATTGCAATCGCGGAAACCACAGTTAAAGACTATATACGATTTAGAAAAAGGACGCTATATTATTACACGTGTACGTAGGTAATATACATTTGATTCATAATTTCTTTCCTTAGGTTCATTCAATAGGAATTTGAAAACTGTACCTGACGATGAAGGTTTTTGTGAAAAGTTACTGAGAGCAGCTAGCAACACTGCGTCTAATACTTATAACCAATGTGTATCTCCATCTCTAAAATATAATGCTGTACAGTAAGATATCTTCATTTCTTTCCTCCTAACATTCAGTTTAACCATAATCAAATAATGAAATTTTTGTAGTAGTATTTGCCTGTGTTTGCAGTGTGTCATGCAATGCACTAATCCTGCGGTTTTTGGCTCGGGAGTTTTGATATTCGTGAGCACTATAGAATATCCTATAGTAGTATTTGGTAGCTTGGCTGCACTTTCAATTAACTGAATGAAATCCGTTGATTGTTCTTTTGAGAAATTGTTCATGAAATTCTGCTGATGCTGTCGATCAAGTCTCTAGTGCTGATGTTTATGTTTGGATGCTAGCCGCAGCTTTTGAGAAGACTTATGCTAGTGCTGCTTGTGTTCTTGCATCATATTGACCTTTTAATGATACGCATAGACCTGCTTTTGTTTATTCTGCTTCTAATTGTGTTCAAAACCGCTGGAGCGAGGACAACGTCATTGTTTCCATTCTCACATTTGTCATGGTAGATGCATCATTTTGCAGGGTAGTGAGTCCTCATGATCATGAGACAAATCTCTCATCATTTCAAGATATGGGGACCGTCTTACCTTATTAAAGTTTGTAAATATGCCTCCCGATACTTTTGTCTTGTGAGTGATGAGACAGATCTCAGTGGTGTGACTGGATCATAGACTGTATATTTAATCTATGCCTGTAAGGAACTAAGGATCCTGTAATCTGCTATGTGGTTTTAAAGAGAATGGTGAAGTAGCTGTCTAAATAGATGATGGAATGCTAAAATCCATTGACCAAGACACACACCGTTTACATATTTTGGAATTGAAGGATATAAGTACAACTTCATGGATTCTTTTATGAGAGCCTTGTCTTAATTAACCAAAATAATGTTTTTTCTTTCTGAGTTACCGAGCAGGGAGTTGCAAGAACAATTTCTTTTTCGGCACTATTTTTACAACATTTAGTCTTATTTATGAGAATGGTCTGGCTACGCTAAGCATTGGGATAGATTATCTATCTGTGACATTTGATATGGTAGCGAATTATTTGGAAGTATTTGGAAGAAGACATATCCTAAGATTAGTCTCTTCTCAACTCAATTATGGTTAGCGGCTGCTGACTCCATTCTTGAACTCACAACTTTGGTAGATATGATTTTCTGACTTCATGAACTACCTTCTTGGGCAATTGGCCGAAGCATGGCTGAATTGGTTGCACTTGAGGCAGCAATTACCCGGTACAACAGATATGGTTCAATTAACACTCTAGTGTTGATCACCAAAAAAAGCACTTCAATCGCACTACGTGTGCGAAAAAATGTTCACCTCAAAGTCATCTGAGTCTTTTTTAAATCGGTGATGGGTTTGCAACCTATCTCACTAAATGAAATTTGTAGGAGGTATTTTGGTCGGGATTAATTGCTTGAAAATGTGGGTTTCATTTTGTTAATAATTCTTCCTAAAAAAAATGAAAAAGTCACACATTTAAATCTTACTCACATCATAGGTTGAGGTGGAGATTAAAAAAGATTTAAAAAAAAAAAATCCAACAACCACATTGAAATGTGTTGGTGTAAGTTCTCGCTAAACTTTAAACTTTTAATGAATGAATTGAAAACATATATTTTACTGTATTAAATGAAGTAGTCTCTTACAAAATTGCTAGTGTAACAACAACGTTTTTAGGTGTAATGAAAAATTGTATGGTGCCCTCTCTGCTCGTTAAGAAATCGTTAAGGGAAAAAAAAAAAAAAAAAGAACATCCGACAACAACATTAAAATGGATTCGTGTAAGTTCCGGTTAAACTTTAAACTTCTAATGAATGAATTAAAAATATGTATTTTACTGTATTAAATGAAGTAAAGGTATTTTAGTCTATTAAATGAAGTAATCTCGCGTGTAGCAACGTTTTGAGGTGTAGTGAAAAATTATACGGTACTCTCTCTGTTAGTTAAGAAGTCGTTTTTTGATACGTAGAATTGGGATTCGAACCCGAAGTTTGAACCCGGATCCTACTGAATTAATCTAGATCTCCAAAATCACATTCGCAGTTTCATTGATTCCGACAACACAAATCTATCTGAAGACTATCTAGTAGCAACACCAACAACAACATCCATCTCTGTTTGAAGTAGTAGAGAAGAGAGAGGCAGTGAGCTCAAGTTGGGGGTGGTTTCAAATGGACAATTTCAGCGCAGAAGATCTGTCAACGATCGGAGGCATCGCAACGGTGTCGCTTTTGCATTCCTTCATACCGACGCATTGGCTCCCTTTCTCCATCGTCGGCCGCGCCCAGAAATGGACTCTCTCCCGCACTCTCTTCGTCAGTACGTTGTTCTCTCATCTCAACACTTTCTAGATCTGCTCAGCCTTACCTTTACTTTCAAGCATTTCGCTTATTTCAGTTAAGAGGAAATTTAGTTTATAACTGCGGGTTTAGGGGAACTGTAAATCATCTATTGGTTTATACCTGCTACTATTAACCAGGTTTTTTTGTTAGTATTATTATTATCTTGCTACAATGTAAGGATATTTTGAGCTATGGTGGATGCTTTAAATATAATGTGTCTTACCTGGCGCTTTTAGCAGTCCAGTTAGTTTCAAATTTCATTTTTCGATTGTTAAACGACCTAGCCTCCAAGGTTCATGGTTTAGCTGCTGCTTTATTGTACCGACTTATATATGATGAGAAAAGGGTAAAGGCCATGGCGGCATTTGCCTTTTGTTTAACCAACTGGACATGGAGCTGTTGTACATGGCATGTCTTTTTTGTAACCAACCCTCATTTAGGCATTGGTTCAGGTGATAACGGGTTGGCTGTGGAAAGGTTTGATTCTTCCCAATGGGAAGAATTTTCGTAATTAGATTTTCTTGAGGGTATAGTTTACAAAGTTGGAGTACAGTTCATAGTATAATTAGGAGTACTGCACTACTGCTAAATAAGTTCAATTAAATTAATATAACTTCTCTAGAGATATTTCATATTAGACTTCTTGATGCATTTACCCAGCATTTGTAGTAAGATAGTTATTTGCAAACATCCCTTTTCAATTCCTGCACTGCAGCAACAAGACTGAGTCTGTTTAGAACATGATCTGTAGAACTTACACTCTCTTCCAGTCATACCAACTCTAAACAAGTGTTCTTAAATCTCTTCCAATCACACTAACTTTAAAAGAAGTGTTCGTAAAAGTTCATAAGCTGACATCCACTGCATAACATTTATGACTTTTTCTCTCCGTATTTATTTGATAGAAAAAAGTTTCTCATATGAGATAACTATAAATGAGTAGTTTGAAAACGTTGACGTGTTTAAAGTCTCCTATAGCTTCATTTATTTATTATTGATAGGGAACATAATTTAACTAATGTAAAGTGAACAGCAATGCAACAAAATGTACACCACAATTGAGTAGTTTGGGGCCATCTCTCTGAAAATTCTTTTTCTTTTTTCTCAAGTTCTCTTGTAGAAGTTTGTAGGTTTCCTGAAAAGGCTAAAGAATCATTAATTACTTATTCGTTATTGGGACAGCTTTCAGGACACTCGTTCAGTTTTTGTAATTTTATTGTGCAGCTGCATTTGGAGCAGTTTTGCATGTAATATCCACTTCAATACTTGGTATAACAGCAGTCACCATGGCAAATACCATCGCTGGCGAGGAAACAGTTCATAAACTTGCCTCACTTTTGCTCGTATTTCTTGGCGGTGGTTACATTTTGTTGTTTTTAACTGGAAAAGGTGGTCACAGTCATTCACATAACCAACCCATGGAAAAAATGGCTGTTGCTGGGCTCGTCCTTGTTCCTGCCTTGTCTCCTTGTGCAACCACACTTCCAGTATTTCTAGCTGTGGGCAATTCATCTTCTATGATGGTGCTTGCTATCATAGTGCTGCTATTCAGGTATTAATTTATGGATTCAGATCTGTTTTTCTGGTTTATCTCTTTAAGGACTGAATTGTGACTTGGTTTTGTGTTAACTAGTATTTCTTTTCTTTTCTTTTTTTCTGGTATGTAGATGGGTGCAAAAACATTTATATTGATAAGTGCTCTGTATCCACATTACACTGAGGGTAGCAGAGATAAGCAACATAAGTTTAACGTTCTGTGCCTCCCCTCTTGGAAACATACAGGCTACAATTCATACTAGTTAATTATATCACCCTTTATCAACTCAGTATGCAGTGTTGTTTCCATCAGTTGGAAATCTTATTGATCCCCTACGAGCTTTTGCAATTTGAAAATAAAAATTTGTCAGCCATCACAGATTAATTATATGTAATCGCATGAACTGGATATAATTTATTTCGAGCAGAAATGCTGAGTATGTGAATCAATATAGCAGTGGGCCAGAAGTGAAGTCCTTAAATACAAGAAAAATTGAAACAATCAATTACTGTAGTATTAGCACAGAGAATTAGAAGCACCAAGTCAATACAATTAAAACTTACAACCTAGACAAGTTAGCACGCAGCAGCCTTCCAGTCAATCTGAATAGCTGGGAGATCTCTGATTTCTGAAGCAAGTCCTAGGTTAGTATCAGAATTTAACTCTGTCCCACACTTCTCTACCCCAAAGAATCACTTATTTCTTTCAGTCAAATAACCCCAATGAATTTGTTAGCCTTTCCATCTTCCTTTCTTGAAAATAGCATTTAGCTGTATCAATTTGCAGCCCCGACTCCCGAGTCCCGACAAAGCACAAAAACAATCTATTGTTTTGACAGTATAATGGACCAAATTAGATTTGTTGGTGAAGTCCTCTGCTCATTGCAAAGGAGTGATTGCCACCTCCTCTTTTCCTACTTCCAGTCTTTTTATGAGTTTCTTCTTAGCCTAGGGTAATAATCTTCTCAGCACTCTGTGACAGCCGGTGTGAATAAGAAAGGCTGTTGAGACAAATATTATATTTTGATTTTGATGTTTTAGATGAATTGAAACCTAACTGGATTTTGTAAGTTTACGAGATCGTGTAGTACTTATTGCTGCTAACCATGATACTAATGTTAAATGCTTTCTGGTAAGCCTAGCACATGCTATTCTGAGTGGTTTAGGTAAATATCTTGGCAACTTGTTTCACTGACACAAATCTCCTCACATTGTATTCTGGAATTACAGCACCATAACAGTGATGACTTCATTGGTTGCTCTCTCATTCTATGGTGCCAGCCAGCTCAAATTTCACTGGGTGGAGCGATATGACAAACTTCTTGTAGGATCTGTGCTCTGTTTGGTGGGAATTTTGACACTTATTTTTCATGATCATGATCATGATGGAGCAGGAGGATCCACCGGAGAGCATTTGCATAGGAAAATCATTGTTCACTGAAGGTTCTTGTCACCTTTCAACGTGTTTGTTGTACCACTGCGGCAACTGCTCGTTCAATGTACTTAGCGAGCATTAAGAATGTTTTGTTCAATTTGTTTATTATGATACTAATATATCTCACAGTTTATCTTTCTGTGTTCTTGGGGGAAATTTGTCTTTGTATGTATGTTCTCGTGATTCATTTAAGAATTGAAACTAGGGTGCCCCCGCCTCTTTGTACTGAAACTAGGATTTTGATCAACAGAAAAATCGAAACAACAAACTTTGAAAAATAAATTGGTTTGGTTATGGTAATCACCGGAATGGAATCTATCGACAAAACTGAAACATTTACAAATTCTAACATCTGCTGTCAAAGTATTATTTCAATTGTACTAACGGTTATATTTTCTCTATTCACACACCTTCTTTATTTATCTATTACTTTAATTTAATCTAAAACTAAAATCACTAGGAGAGTTTTTTTTTCTCTCAACCTAGTCTTCTACGGCAACCTAGCCTCCTGCTATCATTTCTTTTCTCCTCGACTCCTCTCCATCCATTCCATGGTCTCCGTTGATGCTGTCACAGCAAGTTTCGCTGCCTCCCTTGCCCTCGCTGAAGGTGGCAACGCCCCTGATCCGGGGAAGATTGGCGGTGGTCCGGTGCGTAGGTCCTCCCAATCTTTTCTGATTGGCAAACATTGGGAGAGATATCATGAGTAAATAAAATCTTAATTGATCCCTTCTTGAATTCCTTCTTATCGTAATCCAAGAAACGACCCAAGAGATCACCGATGAGAGTGAAGTTCTCAGGTTCTTCATACAAGGGAGGGATTCCAGAAACCCTAACCCAAACTCGAACATGCTTGAACTAGACTTCATGCAGCAGCTTGACGCCGTCATACTCTTCAAAGAAAACCGGGGCTCGATCAAAGCGCCAGATCCCCCTCGGAGTACCTTGTTACGATTACGCACTAATTCAAAGGAGAACAAAAACAAATCTCTGAGTACCTTGGCAAACAAATCTTTTCTAGATGTTGGTGTTGAACCTGTTCTGCAGTTTCAATTTGAGCATCTGAAAGGGAGATGCCCACAGTGTGGTCTCATCACGCATGTTGGAATTCCTTGTGAGGAGCCAAACACGACAATCTTTGCGCCTAGGGTTTTAAACTTTCCCTGACCCTCTGCCTTAGAAGGCTCGTTTTCCTTCTCTTCTCAGAATAAGTGTGATTTCTTCACTGCTTCCTTCTCCATCCCAAAGAAGAAGAACCCTGTTATTCGCCGAGTGGAGCACCGTATTCCCAACCCTACTTCACCTATCGGTTTGGCACCTGCAACAGACAAAACTGTGGCTGCTGATTAGGCGGTGGAACAAGGGTTGGAGCATGATCAGGTTCCGGGTTTGGAGTCTACTATTGAGACTGGTTTTGGCCTAGATTATTCTGCATGTATGATGTAGGTGGTGCAGCAAGAGGGGTTACCTTCCAAGAAATGGGATCGTAGTGGTGGTTGCAATCCCTCTCCCAAGATGTTCAAAACCATCTTGGGTGGCAAGATTCCAACTTTGCAGGCTGATGGTGTGGTGTTGATTGAAGATGACAATGATGTTACTCTTGTAACTCTAAAGAAGAAGACAGAAAGGCCTCTTGGAAGTAAGAACAAGAACTAGCGTCCCAACAAGAAGTCTAGTGGTGTCCCTCTGAGGCTCACCTATCCTGCAGCCATTGGCTCTATTCCCATCCCGAGAGACAAGGGCAAAGGAAAACTTTAGGTTTTCCTGGTCTCCTTGCCTAATACTAGAAGTTGGGTCCTCTACTACTTAGTTTCTCTAGTTGTACATCAATTTAGGTCTCTAGGCGACTAGGTTACTATTCCATGAGAGCTTGGTAGTGAGGATTTTGTTTCTTTGTTGTTAGGCTCAATAAGTAAGCGTATGTGTTAACAATGGGGCTCAGTTGTCTTTTGCTTGGCAGCTTGTGCCATTTATGATTTTGGTATGAGTCAACATCTGATATACGTGCCTTCTGGCTATGGATAAGTAATGAAATTCTCTATTCTTCAAAAAAAAAAAAAAAATTGTACTAACAGGTATAAACTACATTTCAATTACATAGATATAATTGAACAATCAAACCTAAGCATGCCTCTTGCACGCAACCAAACCCTAAAGATGCCGACGACTTCTGGCTGTATCTTTTCCTACGAAACACCATCTCCATGGCTTCCATTGAGGATGTTACAACATCCTTTACTGCATCTCTTACTTTGGCTGGTAACGAGATCATTGATCTCTTGCGAAGGACCGGGGGTGTGCAGCGCCGCCCCAGGCAATCATACTTGCTGGTCAAATCTTTGGCAAAGCAACTAGCATCTCTGAATAATTTGATTTTTTTTTTTTTTTTCAGAAGGGCTTGGGTTCTGGATAAGGTAAGGCTGGGCTCGCGAAATCGAAAACTGAAAAAAAGCATCGAAACCCAAACAGAAGCAAAAAAAACCGAACAAAAAAAAAAAACTAATCGAAATGAAAAAAATTCACCTACCGGTTTTCGATTTCGGCCCGGGGGAAACTAAATCGAGAGTTGAACTTATGGTAGACCGGCATCACTTTGAAGTTTTAGTAACCCAAAATCCATTCAGCCTCGTTGCTAGACCTATTCCTCTCTTAGAGCATGTTCAGCGGTGAGGGCTTGGCTGGTCTCCACTTGGGATTGATGAGGTGGTGACCGTGATTTCTACCCCGGAAATTTATTATTAAGGTCTGATGTTTTTTCGTAATTTATTCAGTTTATTGTTGGGACGATTTCGTGGTTCGATGGTGAAGTGAAAGTTTTTTCGGATGAATTTTTACTCGAAAAGTTTTATTTTTGTGGGGTCAAGGGTTGGCTTTTCATACGTTAGGATTATGTGAAAACTTTCGTTACGGATATTGTAGAGAGTGTTGATTTGAGTTCGTGCACATGCGGAATGTGAAAATCGGAGTTTGTATGAAGAAGTTATGGCCATCGGAAGAAGTTTTCATTTTGGGATAAATAGGAAAAAGGGGAAATTACTGGTCACTTCCTGGATACTTGGCGGAAGACGGAGGAGGCAGAGGTGTTTCGTGAGAGCGAGAGAGAGAGTAAGGGTAAATATATAAAAATTTATATAGAGGGCCCTTCCACTAAGGGATCCATTTTTTTGGGTTTTTATAGGGATAGGCATTAGATAAACTTTTCAATTATATTTCGACATCTCAACTGTTCATTTTTTAGGTCCTAATATATAGATCACTTCCGCAAATTTTCAGCCAAATCGGTGATCGTTAAGGTATCCAAAACTGCAATTTACACTAACGGACCGAATCTGTCTAACCGGAACCATTCGTATTTATAATGGTAAATTACAGGTTTGGATGCCTTAACGATCATCAAATTGGCTAAAAATTTGCAGAAGTCATCTACACATTAGGACCTAAAAACTGAACGGTTGAGATGTGAAAATATGATTAAAAAGTTGGTCTAATGCCCTATCCCTAGAAAATACCAAAAAAAATGGATCCCTCACTATTACAACAATGAATACGAACGGTTCCGAATCTGTCGAACCGGAACCGTTCATATTCATTGTGTAAATTGCAGTTTTGAATGCCTTAACGATCACCAATTTGGCTGAAATTTTGCAGAGATGATCTATACAGTAGGATCTAAAAACCGAACGGTTAAGATGTAAAAATGTGATAGAAAAGTGAGAAAAAAATGGAAATCCGCACCTAATACTTAGGTGCGGACATCCGCACCCAAGAAGCCCTGTATATATATATATATATATATATATATATATATATATATAAGATGAAGTGAGTGGTAAATATATATATATATATATATATATATAAAAGATGGGGAGAGAGAGAGAGGAATTAAAAAAACAAAAAAAAAGTAAGGGTAAAATAGTCATTTTGGACCTATTGTGTGAAAATTAGAGAGAATAATGACTAAACTGTTTAATTTAAAAGGCGAGTGACTGAACCGTTTTAAAGAGAAAGTACAGGGAGTGACCAGTAATTTTCTCTAGGAAAAGTTAGGGAAAAAAATCATACAATATCAAGGTTTCCTTTTTTGGAAACCCGAAGCTCTCTTTCTCTCTCCCCAAGCCCGCATCTGTGTCCACCTTTGCCGGCATCGTTCTTCCTCCTCCGGCCACCATAGGACGTGATTCAAAGTGGGTTTTGCTTGCCTCAATCCCCTCTACAGGTCTGTGGAAGAACTGGAGCAAGAAACGAGGTGTGGAGGGCGCTGCAAGGCCAAGAAGTAGGGCGACCGAGCTGCAAATCACCTTGGTTGGAGTTGAAGATTCCAGCCATTATAGGTGGAATTTCTTGAGGGGTTTTGTTGCCCAGAGGCTGGGGAAGGATTATCCCAAGGTAGCTTGCAATGATTTCACTTGTAGAGGACGAATCGAAGCTTTGAAAATCTAGGGTTTTAATCAGCCCAAGATTACGCGTTGTTCTAAGATAAAATGCGATCAATTGGCTTATAATTTGACTTTGTTGTATCTCAGAAAGTTGTAATTCGAGTTGAGATGAAGATCTTTCTGACTTTGGGCTAGCGGCGGTGCCGCCACTATGGTGGTGTTTTCCGGCCAACTCAGGGACAGTTTATGTTCTAGATTTTGATCTACTCATCGATAGGGGCATTTTGATATACAACGCGTAATTTTTGGAGATCGTATGAGCATGTTAGGATTTTTATAGTTTCGGTTCGATCCATTTTCGATCCGTGTGAATTCGGCTGTCCAATCGACTTGCATTTTTGATGTTTTGACTGTAGAAGTGTTTTGAAGACCTTAGGTGGTCTCCGATGAGGTTTAGTCTCAATTAACGTATCTTTTGGTTTATAGTTCACATGTTTTGAACTTTAGAATGATTGTGTACTTTGTGTTCTATTGAATGTGACCTTGATGTAATTAGGTGATTGACGGAATTGTGTGAGCGGAGTTTGGATGATTTTGTGCTTGTCTTGGTTTGTGTGAAAACACAACATGATTTGGAGGTGAGTAAATCTCACATTGTTTTGGGTGATAAATTATTTGAGTGATAGTTAGTAGAATAAATTATTAGCTGTAAAATCATATCTGTCGCAAAATAAATATTTGTTTTGAAATATATGAATGTTAGGTCCATAATTTCCTAGTAATTATTCCCCTAATCTTGCATATTTGCTTAACCTTTTGTATTTATTTATATATATTTATTATGTTTTCCTTATCATGGTAGAAAATGATGGAGAAGCATGGAAAAGCACTAAAAAGTCAACCTTAGCACATTTTCCTACTCCGACTAGAAGAAATCGAGCTAGGCAAGGAAGAAAGAGCGGGAGATTGACCAAATGAACTCTAAATGAGTTGAAACTTATGAAGAGTGCAAGAGCTAGTTTGGAGTGGAAGGCCTTCGAAAGATCGGCACAAGTTTCTGACTAAAAGACGAAAGCTGCACAACCGGACCTGTACGGATTCTGGCGGCATTTACGGTCAAAATATAGTGAATATAGCTCTGAAATTTTATCAAGATGATCTACACTCATGGAGGAACATTTCATATGAAGAAGTCGAAGACTAATTCCTAAGTCTCGGTGGAGATCAATTGAAGGAAGATAGGAGAAGAAAATGCGCAAACAGATAAAAAATGGGTTAACGGTGGTCAAAGCCGGATTTCGAACATTTCCGACCGAGTTGGCCGATTGAGAACATGTGTAGAGGATAAGGAAGAACTGATTAGGGTTAGAGATTTTAGGTGGGAAGACTTTAGGACTAGCTTATTTTGAAATTCAAAATTTGAATGATGACAAGTAGTCCCATTCTTTCACCTTACACTCTTGTCTCCCATTTATTACCTTGTTCCCTTACACAATGACCACTCTACCCTTATTTTTTCTTCTCCACCAAAATATCTATGAGCTTTCTATTCATTTCTATGTGGAGTTAAAAACTAGATCCACATTTTGTGTTTACATATTTGTCAATCACATCTAGCCCTTCATTTCATTTGATCTCCACCCTCCATTCATCACTTTTGGCCTATAAAGGACCTTTTTCATCTTCTCTTCACACATCTCATCACACATTTCTCTTAGTTTCTTAGCTGTAGTTCATAGTTTCTTAGCTTTGTGTAGAGATAGGTATATAGATTCTTGGGTTCTTCGTTTTTCCTTACCAAAACCGAAGTATCTATACACTTTTGATCAATCACAACTCTAGTTTCATATACTCAAGCCTTGTTCATCATAGTTTTAAGAGATATTAAGGAATTGTATGGTGTTTTTGGTTCCTTTCTCTTATTAGGAAGCATTTCTCACTTTGTTTTGCATCTTGGAGGGTAGAAAGTGTTTTTAGAGGTACGGTTTGGTTCTTTTTTGAACTAAACCCGTGGGTATTCCTTCCTTTCTCTACTATTTTCTCTCTTTACTTGATGTTTTACAAGTTTATGGCTTTAATTTATGTAATTATGGGTTGTGAGTAGAATAAATTTGGGGCTAGGGTTTAGCCCTAGCCAAATTTGTGTACAAAATTTTTAGCTAAATTTAATATGGATCATGCCATGATTTTCTACTCATTGATGTTTCCAACAATGAACTTGATCGTCAATGGTTCATGGGTAAGTAAAAACAAGGATTTGTTACAAATGATTTCCGGTTTGAGTAGATTGTGAAATATAGTGGGAATTGTTTGGTGAAGTGAAAAACATTGTTTTGCAAAATTTACTTTTGGGTAGAGAGGTGATTTTGGAGAAAATAAATGAATTTGAAAAGGGAAGTGACGGTGTTGTTTTATTTCTATTTTGAAAAGGAATACGTACTATTGAGAAAATGTTTTGTTTTGGTTTTGAGGTTGTTGGAGATAACGAAACAATACTTGAGGCAATCAGTTTTATTATGATGTTGTATGATTAAATAAATAGAGTGTGGTGTAGTAGGACCTGCGTGACGGAACCAGTGTCACGTAGGAGTAATTAAATAGAGTGTGGTGTGATTAGGACTTGCGTGGTGGAACCAGTGTGGCGATTTGTATGATGATTGTTATGAAAAATATATGGATTTTTGTTGAGTGATTGATGTTTGAGATTGGTGATGTGGTGCTTAGTTTTATCAGGAGATGAAAGTGTATTGATTTTCTTGTTTATTCTTATTAATGAATTGCTTGTTTTGCATTCGTAATCTCCTGAACTACACTTACGCAGGGATTACTGTTTTCTGAATTTGATTGGTTTTAATGCAATCTCCTGAACTAAACGATATGCAGGGATTATTATGATTTGTTTGATGTGCTTTTGATATGATCTCCTGAACTAATTCACATGTAGGGATTACTTTTTACTTGATTTTGATTCATAAGTGCTTTACTTTTTTGAGAAGTGGTTGTTGAGTTTTCAATGATTTTGAAAGGTCACTGAGGTGACAATTGTTCAGTTGAAATAAAAGGAGCATGATTTTGGATTATTGGAGCTTGAAAAGTTATATAACGTTACTTGAGTTTACTTGTTAGTTGAACCTTTGTTAAATTAAATGCATCAGTTGAGAGTCAGAGCATGTGGGTTTTAGATTTGAGTTAATGTACGTGAGCATGATATTATATGATATAAACTTAATGTTTATGTTGTGATAATTGTATAGCGATTTTGTTAGGTTGAGATGGTGTAAGCATGTGTTTCTTCCTTATTGTTTTGAGTTTACTCACACGAGTTTTTATAAGCTTACCGAATTTGTTATTTTTAACCCGGTGCACTATTTAATAGTGTAGGGGTCTATTCTGCAGGTTAGGGTGAACATGGTGAAGCTGTTGTCCCTTGTCGTTGCAGTTCTGAGTTTAGGACTTTATTTGTTGTGTGCACTTGTTAGTCTTCCGCTGTGTAGTGAGTTTGGTGGGGTTGTTTACATATTTAATTGTTATTTTTGTTTAATTTGTAAACTTGGTGTGATGTAATATATGACTCTAAAGAATGGGTCTGTACTGACATTGTGGGTTCATGACATCTTTACTTGCTGTTCTTTAAAGAATTTTTTTCCTAATGTTTTGAATTGATGTCTGAACCATCATGCGCCTGAGTATTTGTAAATCTTATTTGTTTATAAATTGTGCTTGAAAATCGGGGAGTGATAATTTCCCAAAATCACACTTCCACCGATGGGTTTGTGACTGGTCAGAAGAAGGATTTTTGTGACCCAGGCTAAGAAAAAAGCCAAGCCCGTGACCATTTTCTTGACCCAGCCTAGCCGGTTACTAGCTTGGTCCAATACCAATCATGGTTGACGTCAACGAGCAACGTTAGGAGAGAAATGTGCTGAAGATGGAGCATGGAGAGGAGTTTCGTGTCGCGTCACACCGAAAGTTGTCAGGCATGTGTTACAGTAAGCTTTTGTCGCGTAGTGATAATGAAGGGGATAGCAATTGTGCACAGGAACAATGCCGTTGGCTGGTTTGGATTTTTGAAACCAACGATCAAATAATCTGGGTCGTTGGTTTCAATTAATATGGAGATCTGACGGCAATTGATTAATATGTATGTATATACATGTAACGGTAACAAAAAAAAATATTCTAAAAAAATCTAAAAATTTCTCTATAAATACCTACCATTTATTTTACATCTCACACCCAAAAAATTATATTTCATAGTTACACAAAGTTGTTCTTCCTCCTCTTCCTATAGTTCTCATCTTTCAAAATTTTTTATATCTAATATGGCTGAACAAAGGGAAGAACAAAGTGGAGATGAAAATGCCGAATCTGGAAGGAGATGGGCAAATGAGGAAGACATTCAATTGCGCAAGTCTTGGAAATATGTGGGCCAAAATCCGGTTTCGGGTAAAGATCGAAAGAATACCGAGCTATGGAGGGGCGAGAAGCAACACTATGCCGTAAATTGGAGTGGAAATAGATGATCTTCTTCCGCCTTGATCAGAAGGTGGATAACGTTGAGGATAGAACTCTTTGAGTGACATTATGCATTATGGCAAGCTCATAATTGGTACAAGAGCGGTTCGAATGTGGTTGATGAGGTATGAATTTGTTGATAAATAATTTAATTTTTTAATACATTATAGTTAAATATAAATAATGCAGTAATTATAATATCGTTAAAATTGTAATATGACATACATTATAATTAAAATTATTACTTGATAAATAATGAAGTAATTATATGGTGTTTATATATGTACTAATTGATTTTTATTGTAAAATGGTGAGATACATTGTTATTAAAATTATTACTTTATAATAGTTAGTTATAATTAATGGCGTTTATATTTGTACTAATAGAATTTTTTTTTAATGTTTTTTATTTTTTTAAATAACATATCATGAGGAAGCACATAAATTGTGACATGTCGGGATGAAGAGAAATGGGAAAGAAAAAAAAAATACAATTTTCAGAGTTTTGAATGTTACGATGTTGTAGAGGGCTTTGTACAATTTAAGCACATTCCTAGCCATACAACTGGAAGAATATTAAATGAAGGAAGTCAACAAACACTCACATATCCAAATGCTGATAATTCTCTCATCAACTTGGACATAGATGTAGATGAGGTAATTACCGGTGAAACTGCAGATCCTAATGTGAGGCCTCAAGGAAAGAAGCAATTCAGAAAGGAAAGAAGGCAACGAAGAATCAAAATCCTTTGTCAACCGCTGTGAAGAGTATAACGAGCAACCAAAAAGAGGCAACCGCTGGTAGGAAAAAACTCGATGAGGAATTTGCTCGAAGTCTCCAAGAGGAAAATCAACGAGCATGTATTCAATTGCAAATGGATATGTGAAAAAAGGCATTTCGAATTCAAGAGATGGAAGAGCGAATTATGGAGATGGATACAAGTTAGATGACACCAACTAAAAAGCGTTATTGGTCAAGAAAGCAAAAGAAGATAACGGAGAAATAAAATCTTGAAACAAACGGTGGGTCAAGTTTTCAAACACCTTCTATGGGTAGATACTATCCACAACCCAATTTTGGTGGTGCATTCCTACAACCTTATTTCCCCGATGCATTCCCATAACCTCTTTACCCCGATGGATTCCTATAACCACTTTACACTGGGGGATTCCAACAACCTCCTTACCTCAGTGGATACTATCCTCAACCACCTTACACCGGTGGATATCCTACACAACCATACTTTTCACATTTCTTTACGGGTGGTTCCACCAACCCTCACCATAATGATGACCGTGCAAACACAAGTTGGATTCCTAGAGAGGATGACGATCACGATGAGAATAATTAGGTGATTATACATGTTGTGTAATTGTATTGTACTTATTCATATTTTTTCAATTATGTAAGCATAAATTTTATGAAATAAAAGTTGTATTTGAAAATTGCATTTATTAAAGTACACACCTTACATTAAAGTACCTAGCACACATAAAACATAATACGAGCCAATTTAAAAGCACATAAACAATAAGAAAAAAAAATACAAAAACAGAACTCGGTTGGACCAACTTTGGCTAGACATTAGCCAATTATTCAAACATCTACCAGATCTAGATCTCCAAGTTGCCTTGAATGTCCCAAAAATGATCTATCATATCTTCTTTGAAGGTTTGAGTGAGTGTTTGCACATCTAATGACCTCGTATCGATTCATGAATCCGTTGAAATTATATCCATCTCTACCAATATGATCAAAGTCATCACTTGTCGGTCATTCCTAAACCGTAGCCAACCTGGGCCTCATATGGTTCTCCTCTTCTTCATCAGACTTCAATTCCTCATCGCTGTCATCTGGTCTCTCATCCTCAACTATCATGTTGTGTAATATAATACAAGTCAACATGATGTATCGAAGGTCTTCTCTATCCCATCCACGAGCAGCTCCTCTAACAATACTAATCGTGACTGTAAAATAGCAGAACATCTTTCCACATCCTTCATGTACCCCTCTTGAGACTGGGAAAACTTAAGATCCTTGGGTTGTGTAGGCCTTGGAATTGATTTCACGAATGTCGCCCATCTAGAATAGATACAGTCAGCAAGATAGTAGCCTAAATTATGAATTCTGTTATTCACTTGAAATTGGATCTGAGGTGCTTGACTAGCAGTAAGCTCGTCAAACAACGGGAACTTTGCTAGGACGTTAAGGTCATTGCATGCCTCGGGCATTCCAAAAAAAACTTGCAATATCTATGTGTCATAAGATGCGACTGCTTCGAGGCTGTATTCTCTAGCCCTACCTGTTTGGCAATTCTTTTTCATTGCTAGTGCATGCAGTCGATACTTCCAATCATCCCAGGAAAACCTCTTATCTCAACTTTGGTGAGCAGTCATTTGAGGTATTCTGCCGAGTATAGATTAACGATTCCTCTTGTAAATTGTTGAAGAGCCTCGATGGAGATAGATTTCACCATCCGACAGTACTCAATGCATTGATCTGTGCCAATATCGTAAGCAAGCATTCGTAAAGAACATGTCAGCTTCTGCTCAAGAAGTGGTCCGACTTTCTTGGCAGCATCAGATTTCTGGACAAAGTAATATTCATAACGACAAAGGTTGCCAAATATGCGGTTGAAAACATTGTGAATCATCTTGTAGCATGTTCAGAATTCCTCATCATTGAAAACTAGACGTTCAACAAAGTAATCTTTCATCATGTTTTTGCCCCTTGCTTCCAATAATCGCTCCTTGTTCAGTGCACGACCCGATTGAGAACCATGTCGTCGTGTTTGATTACCAAATTTAGCTTTAGCGACTGCTGTGATCACAATGGCATTAGTTGTATACATCTCTTAATAATCTTCATCTCGACACTGTCGAATCTTAGCACACAATCTCTTCATTGAAATAAGGGAAGGAGAGGAAATGTGTTAATTCAGGAGATATGAAAAAGGAGGAGATTTGCCAATATCAGATTGTGTGTAAATGGAGTGCTGCCTCTTTCTTTATTTATTGAAATTTTTCACATCAAACGTGATTAGATGATAGGGACACGTGCCGACACCTAGTTCCATGTAATCTGATCCAAAATCTTAGATAAGATTATATTGACAATAACCGTTAGATTGAATAGTTTGCAAATGATCTGGTTCATTCAAAGTTATCGGTGGTTGTTTCAATCTTTTCAAATAAATAGTCGGTGGTTGCTTCACTCAGTTCAAGAAAAATTGTCGGTAAATGTAGGTGACTCATAATTTATCCACCGAAAATATAAAAAAAATGGTAAATTGTAGTTTTGAGGCCAAAACGATCCCGAAAACACCCCACATCATGGCAAAGCAACGAGATCTCTTCCTAGTGTTGTTCTCTTTCTGAAAAACTATAGCAATCACAATTCTGACATCGAATGCCAAATTTGCAGAAAACCAAATGCCAAATCGAGCTACTCTTCGATTCTTGTTGCCATCCGTTCTACATTAATTATCTATAAATGTCTATTATTACCAAGAACATCTTCACTGCTCGGAGCTCTCTATGCTCGAAGTGTTTGGGCCTAGACACGTGATATGCACGTGTAAGCTGATTAATAGGAATTGGAGATGGAAAAGGCTTAGCCTGTTTTCGGTTGTCAAGTTTGTCCTATTCCGATTAACTGGGTGAAAGTTAGATCTACCCTGCATCCTCTTGTCATGTAGTCGTGGATGAATCCCATTGCAAGATTAAATCCTCTCTAAACCCTCCATTTTGTCATGTAGCACATGATAAGCCCAATGCTAGGTTAAAAGGATGAGAGTTGGGATTGATGGGCAGAAAGAACTAGGTTTTGGAGGTGGCGGCAGAGGGAATACCCAACAAGTTCTCTCATTGATTTCAAGCCACATTTTCCATCAACCAATAGCAGAAAAGAGAGTAAAGGCTTCAAGACTCGACGGTAAGCAATATAGTGTAAAGAAATGTTACTACTTAGGGGATTAAGTGGTCTTTGAGCTGTGGTTAGTTTGTACATGTTGCTTATGTTTCTATATGCATTACGGGCTTTGCCCAGCCCGCTTGTTCAATTCATTCTTTCTTTCACCAAAAGAAAAGTCAGATGTGAGATAACTCATTGCATATAGGCTTTAATGGAGTAACTTGTAAGTTTGATATAACAGTAGCACAATATAACTTATTCCAAAAAAAAAAATCTAAAAAAAAAAAAAAAGCAAAGTATCCCAAATGGTAGAAAATAAAACAAATAGCACAAAGATGTTGTACTTTTTCCCAAAGCAATGGAATTATGTGAAGCAAACAATGTCTTCTTTTTTGGTAGAGATAATATTATTGACTAATTCATTTTGTTGAACCTCATATATCCATTTCAGTTATTCTCACAAGCTCAGATTAATTGGTTTCAAGATGCTGTCAATTTTTTCAAATTGGTGGATGTGGATTTTGATGGCCCGCTCTTTACATGGAGCAATGGTTCAGTGCTTGAGCGTATTGACAAAGCCTTTGCGAATCAGGCTGCATTTGGGTATTTCAATAGGCTGCAGGTGTATAATGTGGATTATGGGCCGTCTGACCATCTCCCTATTTTCATTACAAGTAATGGGGAGGAGCTACGACAACAAGGTGGAAGGAGAAGAAAATTATTTGAGGATTTTTGGACAAAGGAAGAGGGTTGTAAACTTGTGGTGAAGGAGGTGTGGGAGAGTAGAGAAGCAGATGGTGCTAATGTGTGCTCTACGCTGTTAGAGTGCATGGATCTCATGGATGGATGGAGGAAGGCTCAAGTGGGTAATATCCCTAGAAAAATCAAAGAGTTGAGGGAGAGCCATGGTGACCTACCGTTTGATAGCATGGATGCTAGGGCCCAACAATGGAGGAAGGGCGTGTTAAAGGAGTTAAGTAAATTGGAGCGACCTGAAGAGGAGATATGGAGGCAGAGGTCTCGGATCAATTGGTTAAGAGTAGGGGATAATAATACGAAGTTCTTCAGCAATTTTGCAAAAAACAGAGGTAGCCGAAACAGAGTTCATGGTTCATAGAATCTGGAAGATATATGGGTGAGTGATAGCAATGTATTTAAGGGTCATTTTGTGGACTTTTTCACTATGCTTTTCATGTCAGGAGGTTGTCAGAATGAAGACGTCATTCTGGAAAAAGTGCAGTGCAGAGTGAGTGAGGCTATGAATCAGAGGCTTCTTACCCCTTTCCAGAAGCAAGATGTCGAGTTTGCACTTAAACAAATGGTAGCATCTAACTCTCCGGGGTTTGATGGACTCCTGGCAGCATTTTTCAAACAGCATTGGGATATCGTGAGGGAGGTGGTTAGTCAGTTTTGCTTGGGGTTGCTAAATGTTGGCAAGGAGTTGGGGGATGCAAATCACACGCTAATCACACTTAATCCAAAAATTCTGGAGCCACTTAGAACCTCTGATTTTCGGCTTATTAGCCTGTGTACAGTGGTTTACAAGCTCATCTCAAAGGCAATTTTTAATAGAATGAATGGGGTTTTCGATAGAGTAATCTTGCCTAGATAGAGTGCTTTTGTCCCGGGTAGGCACATTCAGGATAATGTTATTGCAGTATTTAAGATGGTTCACTTTATAAGGAAGAATGTGTGCAGTGATGCTTCTAATTTAATCCTAAAATTGGACATTAGCAAGGCATATGATAGAGTAGAGTGGTTGTTCCTTGAGAAGATGATGATCAGGCTTGATTTTGCTAAAATGTGGGTTCAATTGATTTTAAGGTGTGTTTGTTCAACTTATTTCTCAGTTCATTAGGAAGGACAACCTACTGGCTTCTTTAGACCGACACGAGGTTTGCGACAAGGGGATCCCTTGTCTCCCTACCTCTTTCTATTGTGCTCCGAAAGGTTATCGAGCTTATTCTCCAATGCTGATATGATCGGATTTATCCATGGAGTACAAGCCAGTGGAAGTGCACCCTCAATCTCACACCTACTTTTTGCAGATGATAGCCTTTTGTTTGCTAGATCAAAGTTACAGGAGGTGATACAATTGAAACATATTCTACTTCTTTATGAGGCGGCGGTAGATCAGAAGATCAATTTCAAAAATTCAGCTATGGCATTTGGTCCGGGAGTCAAGGCTAGTGTAAAACCTGCGCTGCAGCAAATTTTAGGTGTTCAAATTGTGCCATTCCATAAAAGGCATCTTGGTTTACCAACGGTTGAGGGAAGAAACAAGAAAGAGATGTATAAGAAGTTGCAAGAGAGGCTGGATCATCATATGGTGGGTTGGCAAAGCAAGTCTCTTTCAAAAGCCAGTAAGATGACATTAATAAAAGCCGTGGCTTAGGTCATTTCTACTTATACCATGAGTACTTTCTGATTACCAAAAGGTGTGCATAAAGCATTTCAGTTAAAGGCGACTAAGCTCTGGTTGAGAAACGGGGGAGGAAAGAAGGGGTTACATTGGTGTAAATGGGAGAAACTCTGCTACAGTAAATGGGAAGGTGGTCTGGGTTTCTGGGATTTAGAGTTGTTTAATCAAGCTCTATTAGCCAAAACTTATTGGAGGATTATGCATAATCCTCATTCTTTGATCAGTAAAATTCTTAGAGCTAAATATTGTCATGCTGAGGAGTGGTTGAATGCTAGAGTGAGGAGAGGGGCATCACTTATTTGGAGAAGTTTGATATGGGGAAAGGAAGTTTTAGAATTGGGACTACGGTGGAGAGTGGGCACTGGGGAGCAAATCAAGGTCAAATCTGATAGGTGGTTGCCTCAACCTACTACTTTCCGGGTTGTATCTCCTAATGAGAATCTACGAAATCTTCGAGTAGCTGATTTGATATCACCCAACCATGAGTGGGATGTGAGCTTTATTTCTAATAACTTTCTTGAGTTTGAAGCGAGGACAATCCTCTCTATATCGCTGCGAAGAAATGGTGGGGTTGACAAGTTAATCTGGCACTATAATAAGAATGGGCAGTATTCGGTGAAATCAGGCTATTGGGTTGTGGCTAAGGAGAAAGCAAGAAGGGATGGTTCTTTGGTATCAGGGAGTGGTGTAAGGCATAGTTTTGTTGTTCATGCAGGTTGGAAGCGTCTGTGGGGGTTGCGACTGCCAAATAAAATCAAAGTCTTCCTTTGGAGGGCCTACAACAATTTTCTTCCTTGTGCTGTAGAGTTAAGAAGGAGGAAGGTTTGTAGAAGTGGTGGTGTGAGGGATGTAGGTGTAGTGATGAAACAGTCATCCATGCTTTATAGGAGTGTCAATTGGCCCACAGGGTGTGGAAGCATACTTTCTTAGGGGATGTTTGTAAGGTTTGGAGGGAGCGAGATTTCTTTGGCTTGTTCTTACATGTGTATACAGTAGCGCGTGAGAATGATCTAGAGTGTTTTGAGGTTGTGGCATTAAAAAAACAATAGACGTAATGGACAGGGTGCAACAAATGAGGTGGATTTAGTTAAAAAGGTAGCAGCTTGGTGGGAGGTTTATGATGGGATAGGTCATGAGGAGGGTGGTGAAAACTAAGTGGGAGGTGATGGCAGGCTAGTAGGCAGGGTCAAACACGACAAGGTAGGTAGAAGAAGCCAAGGAGGGGTGCAATCAAATTAAATATAGATTTATCATATCGTCTTTTTTTTTGTAGCAGCTAAAGAAATGTATTGAGGTGTTGTGGGACTCTCTTGATGCCGAAAGAAAAGAAAAGTTGGAAAATGGGCTAGATTATGACCTTGAGAAGTTGACGATTTTGACAAACTGCAACCCTAGTGGTTTCATGGAAACAATGAAGTTACTATCGATCAGGTGAAAAAGTTGCTTCCCTTTATGAAATGGGATTTGGTTCCTTAATCAATTTGCAATGCACTGAGTTAGTAGGCCATTACGTCAACAACTTGTGGAAAGGATTGATGTAGCCAACCACACTATCAATATACATGGAATGATGTTTCAGATAAGTATATCAGATTTTGAGCATATGATGGGAATTAATGACGGAGGGCACGAGATAGTACTGAATGAAAAACTTGAAGATGCACGTTGTGCTGAGGTCTGGAAATTATTGTGTAGGGAAGAGAAGGAGATGAATGTCAAATATTTGAGTCAGAGAAGGTTTATGATACATTCAAAATTTGCTTTGCTCTTTATGCATCACCACTGTTTTGTGCCCATAAGCATCATCAAAATTTGATCAGAAGTTAATAATACCCCTTATTGACCATGCCACCATATGCCACAGAAATTGGTCTACTCTATGTTTTCTTCAACTAACGGAAGGTGTTGAGGATTTCTAGAAAAAAAAAAAAGGATATGTTGGTGGATCTCTACTGTTTTTGCAATTATTCTACTGTGAGTTGGTGTCTAAGAGGTTGAATCCTGTTGAAAAGTGTGTGCTACCCATTCTTGCATGGGGTAATAAGGAGACAAAGTGGTTGGTTAAATGGGTTGTAAACCATGGAGGCTTAATTGTTCACTGATTTTTTATTACAATGAGATCTTTGTCAAAAGAGGCGAAGATATTGATGTTGGTTTAAATGTGCAAAAATAGGTAATGAATAAGATTGAAGCTGTGAAGTCAGATGTGGGAAATATGGTTGGAGAAACTTAACAAAAGTTTGAAAAGCAAATGGAAGTAATGAAGGAGCAGATGATTCCTAATATTGTTGCTGAAGTCGCTAAATTGATGAGCAAACCAGAGGCACATGAAGTTATGAAAAAAATGGTCAGAATGAAGGTTAGAGCTAATGTAGTGCATATCATTGAATCTGAAGGTGGAAACGATGCCAAGTTCGAAGAACCTTCTGAATGTGATTTTTTGATTGTGGTTGGTACACGCATGGGAAACTCTCCCCAACCACCAGTTATTCAGATGCCAGAGGTACGATGCACTTATTCTTTCCTTTGTAGGTTCCATTATGCTTGTAGTGTGGCTGTGTTAGGGTTCAATGCTATTCTTTATCTAATTTTTGAAAAGAAGAAAAAAATTGATTAAATTACACTTAATACATATTAAATCTTTTGTGGTTTTGGGATGTAAAAGCATACTGATACCAGGAGAGTATTTGTCATATGATTGTATTCTTAGTTCACATATTGAAAATTACAACAGTTATTGTTTGGAACTGGTCATGAACAAAATTTTGGTTTAGATGCATATCCATTTCACAACAACTTTTGTAAACCCTACTTCAGTGCACAAACTATTATTACTTTTAGTTTACGGTATTGGTAATTTTAGTTTAAGACATGTTATCAGTATTTTCATGATATTAAGCTAGGATTTCTGTTTTCACTACAAGACTAATTAACCTTTGAAATGACAGGTGATATTGAATCGTGGAGAAGAGGCGATTTGGAAATGGTGGTACAGCAATGAAGAATAACTTGGCTCTCACAAAAACTCAAGCACATGTGCGTGTCCTATTTCCCCAAAGCAACAATAATGTTGATCCAAACTGCAAGAAGCAAAAGCCAAAGATCCCAGATGTTGGCCGATTACATGCCACAAGTGGTATCTCTGCAATGGATGAGGAAATTTTGAACTTCCTTTGCTAAGCTAATTGCTGATGAGTCCAGGTAATACATTCTTTTCCCCATATTTGATATGTTAGTATATATATGAGCTTACTAGTTGTTATTGCATAGCTACATGGTTGTTGGGTGTGATGGGTTTCTCATGAATAGAGCCGATATCGCATGTTTGCAAACACAAACCCCTCTATTCGATGATGTAAGTGCTGCCTTATATTTTGCTATATGTTGACATTATCTATCATTGTGACAAATCAGAAATTTTATTTTTCTATATAGGTCATTAATGTCATGGCTGCTTACATGTACGAAAGACACTCTCTTTGTTGGTTCTTCCCAACCTATTTTGGTGCAAGTATTATTCATTGACGAGTCTCTAGTTCATGTCTAACCATCAGCTTTTAAAGTGGAAACTATTAATTAAGTTGTTTATTATTTCAATGTTGAATAGCAATTAGCACAAAATAATGTGGGAAATTTGACTTATGACCAGTGGGTTGAGTACACAAGATCAACATGTTGCCTTGATCGATTTTAGGGGACATCAATTGGGGCTCAGAGAGTTGTCGTGTGATCGCTAAGGATGTTGTAAGCCTCTGAATTAGATATTATTGGATATTACTATTGTTGAAGAATGATTTTAATTTATTGATTGACTATATTTGTAACTTGTGGACATCAGTTGAGCCACCTTGATAGGGTCTTTGCTAATGACATCATGCATATGGAACTCACGCATTTGGACCAGTGGTTCGAGTTCATGCACTTCACTCTTATCAATGGAGCCTTCAATCCGATACAAGACAACACTTGTGATTGTGGGATATATGTTATACGTCATATGCAAAATGGAGGTTCTGCTTGGCGATTTGGGGTATGTAAAATTTTTTCAGTACACAAGTTACTTTGTAATAAATCTAATGAATTTTTTTTTCTACTACTACGTTATCCTAACTGCTCATCCAATTTCCAGTTCAACTCTGCTGATCAGCGTGTGAAACAATTGCTTTGGAATTAGTGAAGCATCCTAAAAACACAGATCAGACATATATCTTCAATAACATACGCTCCATGAGGCCTAGGGTCCATGCAATGGGACGTGTAGGAGATGGCAATATGTGCATACACACTTCTGGTTCTATGAAAAATCCAAAGAGCAATAACGTTAAAAAGAAGGTCACTGGCAACAGGAAAAGGGCAACATGCAACGCAGAGAATGATGATGGTCTCAATCCTAGCAAGGTACGTTGGATGTCACGCCGGTGATGATTGTCCTATCTGACGGGACCCGGGCAACTCCTTTTTTATGTTAATGTTCCAAATTGTAAGGGTGGTCTATTTTTGTACACTGCTAGAACCTAACATATCTGGCTAGCTTTTGTAGAGGGCAGTGTCTAGGCTGACATCTAACTTTTGAAGATATATGCCCAGGGTATTCAGAGAGATGGGCACATGAGTTTATTTTTTTGAATCCGGCATGGTTCTATGGCACATTCAACATATCACCAAGAGGTATTATTTGTCCCACCTCTTGTACATCACCACTTTCTCAGATTGCTTATCTAAGGTCCAGGAAGAACTATATCAGTATGTAGATAAGGCAATTTGTGAGGTGTTATTTTGTGAGGCGTTATTTTGTGAGGCGTTAGCATGTTGTTACTATAACGTGTTGAACTATGATGATGTAATGTGAATTTATTGGGGATGTTGCCCCTACTATTGATTTACATTTGACCATCTAATGTTTATTGATTATATCAAGTGAGTCTTCATTATATAAGCAACCCACTAATTATCAAACAAGACCACAAGGTACCAACTTAGTTGATTCAGTGTTGGTGGATATGAATTTCAGCTTGTGTCAACTTTGTCTATTAAATATTAATGAAACATACTTCCACATAATCTCATCACACCCAAATGACACCAATGACACAAAGAAATAAGGAACATTCATAAGTGAGGCTTTCCCAAATACATGTTGCTCACAGATAATCCACAAGTGAATAACTTCCAGCCATATATAGGAGATATTTCGCATATATAACATTATACACATGTTTTTTAAGAGGGAAAAGGAACAGGGATCAAACTTATACTACATGTTTTTTGAGTTCCTGCAATTATAATCGTCCCTTATGACGTCATTCCTCATCTGACTTATTGTTCTGTCAATTCGGGTAGAATCTCAAACATCTTTGACTACCTCCTTATTTCAAACTTTAAGTTTTTATTCATTCATTCACATCTTTGGGTACTTGTCATACCACCAAAGAAATGTCCGGTGAAAAAAGCTTCTGCCCAACGTTCCCTTTCTTGATACATCATTTGCAGCCAATTTTCAACTCTTTCAGATGCTTTTGCCTCCTCAAGTTTTTGTACCATGTTCCGCCAAGCTTCTTCCCACTCGACTGTTGACCATGAGTTATACATACACTCTCTGAACTCTTTTCTGCGGTCATCGTCTTTAATTTTTTCAGCCATGTTTTTACCAACATGCCAGGTGCATATACGGTGCTTTGCTTTGGGGAAAACTTCTACAATTGCTTTGCGCATTGCCTTGTCTCCATTTGTTAAAACAGCCGTAGGCTTCTTGCCCTTCATTGCTTCCAAGAATGTTTCCAAGACCCATGTGTAGGTCTCCACTATTTCATCAATCAAAATTGGACACGCAAACACAATAGTTGCACGGTGGTTGTTTTGGTGCCCACAAACAAAGCAAGGGGTCTGTTGTACACGTTGGTTTTATATATACTGTCGAATATCAATATATCCCCAAAACATGTGAAATCATACAAGGAAGTTGAGTCTCTCCAGAAAAATTCACAAGTCTCCCATCAACATCAACGCTGAACTTGCACATAAACCTAGGATCTTCTATGACCTTCGCATTCATATAGGTAATTGCAGCCTGTGCATCCTCATTAATAAGCTTTTCTCTTTGGTTAACATCCATCTTATTGAATATATCCTTAGAAATATATCCAACAAACTCAAATCCACCACTAGTGTCATACGTACGGGAGGTGCTTATTGAACAACTCCGCATTACATTAACATGAGCCAAATCTGCTTTGCTGACACATCGAATTGATCGAATGAAGTGAGCCTCCTTTGGCTTTGCTAATTCATGACTGTGTTCAGTCTTGAATTCAGTGACAAAATATGCGCTAGAATCCTTGTTATAGTGGAAACAACATGCTGCTAGGCAGTTCTCTCTGGTCTCGTTCCGTGGATTATGAACACGGTCCTTTTTCTCTAACCACTTTGCATCTCTTTTTCCTTCTTTACAACAGACCATTCTTCGCCGGGTAACCCAATCCCCTTTGTCACTCTCTGCCTTGGCGCACCAAAACCAATGGCAGTCCTATACATCCTATACCATCTTTCAGCATTCTCCACAGATGGAAACTCTCTTCCTAGTACGTCACAGCGGTCAATTCCTTGAAATTTTCCCCTTCAGGTAAAGAACTCGGACTCACACCCTCTGTTGTGGCATTTTTATTACTGTTACTATCATCAACTTACTCATCTGGCTCCATCGTCTCCTGGACCAGTGATTCCTCCATGTTCAATCTTCCGTCTCTGGAACTCATTTAGAAAATAACATGTTGTCTTTTATTAAATAACCTGTTGTCACAAACAAACTCATTTAGCAAAACTTTCGACTTTTAACACCTTCGTTACTGGAAAATTTTCAATTTCTAGTTTCAATTATAGGGTCTAATAGTAATTCATGTATATTCATATTGTAATTTTACATTCTCCATCTCCTCAAGAAATTGGAACGAATTCCATTGCATATATAAATTTAAAGCATGCCCATTTAGCAACAATCACACAAAACCCACAAAATTGTAAATCATTTGCAATGCCGATCTAGAAGATTTACTCTTTGGCAATCACACAAAACCCACAAAGTTGTAACAAGCGGAAAAATTAGATGAGATTTGTAAAATGTACAGCAGAAAATTGACGTAGATCAAGAGTCATAAAACTAGAGAGTTGAAATTTATAGAAGTTAAGAAGAACTCACTCGGCTTGCTGCTGCTGCTAGTAGACACAAAAATTGGGGATCTGAGAAAGAATTTCGCCGATGTCAAAAAATTGGAGTTGAACCCATTCTGGAATTGAAATAGCCTAAAATAAATTTGGAGGAGGGAGACGAGAACTATGCCGTTTCATTCGTCGGGATATCCATGGCTACCCATGGGCGATGAAGAATGTCCAGTTACTGCATGAGTTCTCGTTTTAGGATGAGTTGTGAGCCTGTGACAACGTGATTCCCAAATCTTTGATTTTTTTACTAACAAGTTTAACTGTTTAAAACACAGTTATTTTTCAACCAAAGAGAATAGAAGAGCAGGTCACCCGATTGACATTTTCAACAATTAGATTTTAAACTTCATATCCAACGGTCCAGAATAAGCTGACGTTCCCAAACATGATAAGCTCGGAGCACGGAAGAATTTTTGATTATTACTATCTATTTACATCAAATATACTTCAATTTTATAATAAATAAATTTAATAAAAAATTAATAGACAGTAACTGACCGGGTTTCTTGACCGGTAGACCCTGTAACCCAATGACCTTGACCTTTTCTCCCATCGGGTAAACTTGCAATGAGACTATTAAGAGTTAGCTCCTTTGCCGATCGACTATCAGACTATCAGTCTCCGTTGCGGACTTGCGGCCGGTGCCTACTGCCTCGCCAGTGGGCCCTCGGTGCCTTGCCGGGTCTCCGCTCGGTGCAGCTTTCAATCTCTCAAAGGTAAGCTTTTAATCGCTCTTCGCTAGTTCGCTGAGGTTTTCAAGAATCAATCTCTCAATTTTGAATCCAATCTAATCTGTCAAAGGTAACTAACTGACTATAGGAATTTATCTTTCTTTAAAGGATACGAACTAACACCATTTTTCTTCTTTCTCGTTCAGTCTCTCCAATTTCACAGCAAAGTATCAATCTTGGCTGCTTTGAGCTTCTCGGCTTCTCGCAGTTTCAACTTTCAAGTAAAATCACATCGAAACAGGTGCCTGAGGCTGCTGTAGGAAGACTCAATGAGCTCCAACACGACTGACACCAAGAAGGAGAAGAAGGGCCCTCCTCAAATTGTTAAATTGAATAAAGCTTTGGCATTGGTATGATGATTTTCCCTCATTTTTCTTTCAACTATGAACCGGTTTATATATGGATGTTATATACAACAATGAAGTGCATTTGAGATTGAGAGATGTGTGTGCGTGTGTGTGTGTTTTGCTTGATTGAGTCTTGTAATGACCTTAAAAGAGAAGCCCTGTTGTAGAAGAATCGGTTTTGATATGAAGAGTTATTGTTCTCGGAGGAGTTTTGTGTGTTTGTTTTGCTTGTTTGAATCTTGTGCAAAGAGAATGAGCTTGAAAGATAAATTTTCTTTTGAAATAATCTTTTTTGAATATGGGGTGCTGGCTGTTCAATTTAACCTTATGTATGAAGCCTCCTCACCAAGGTGCTCGAACAAGGTTGTAATGCGGCATGTTGACTCTAGGAAAAGCTTGTAAGGTTAATAATGCAGATAAAGAGCCATCACTTTGTGCTATCATAAGTTGCATTTGAACAGAATTTATGGTGCTAATGGTGTTGTATTGATGTGGTAGATGATTCTTGTGACTGGGACACAGTGGTGTCCAAGTTTGTAGTATTCCTCCACTGCGTTGACGTTGGCTTAATCAGTCTGTAGTTGGTGTTGAAAATCTAACTTTGTGAATAAACACACACCCACTGATGTGCAGGCTGAAAAATGGGTTAGTAACATGAGTAAATTACCAGCAGAAGATGAGTCTTTTGAGACACAGAGTCGACCTGCTAGGTGAGTTCAGTTATGTGTTATATTGGGTTTTTAGAGTGTGTGATTATATCTATATGGTCTTTGTTGGTTTATTGGGTCATAGCTGATTTTTGTAGAACACCATTTTTTTTTGCAGGCTTGGACTAGGTGCTAAAGTTCCCCGTGCATCCACATTTGTGCCTTCAGATGATCCCCTTGAAAGAAAGCTATATTACAAGTTGAATGCTCAAAAGAGATAAGCTGCCAAAATTGCAGAGGAGTTGGCACCAGCTGCTGCAGATGGTAATGGTGACGATGAAGATATTGAAGACAGCAGAACCAGTGCATTCGAGAAGAAAAAGAGAGCAGCTAATCCACTCACCCCACATTTAGGGAAAAAGAAAAGGAGAAAGTATCTCACTATGAGACACTAGCTATGTCATCTTGTTGAAAGTGAAAAGCTTTGGTCCTGTTCTTTTTTTTTTTTTATTGAGGGGTCAGCGTTAGTAAGTTAGCGACACACACACCCATGCAGGGTATTCCAGCCGAAGCCAGACTAATCCACTGCACGCCTATGGGGAAAATTCCACCGCAAGCTGGCCACAAGGTGCAAGAGAGGGGATTCGAACCCGGGTGTGGGGGTTCCACACCTGGAGGCTCGACCACCCCGCCATAACCTTGGTGGTTGCTTTGGTCCTGTTCTTGTTGTAGCTGATATTCAGGTATTAATTTATGGATTCAGATCTGTTTTTCTGGTTTATCTCTTTCAGTACTGAATTGTTACTTGGTTTAGTGTTAACTAGTATTTTTTTTTTCTATAAGTACATGAGTACAAAAAAACATTTATATTGATAAGTGCTCTCTATCCACATTACACTGAGGGAAGCAGAGATAAACAAGAAAATTTTAACTATCTGTGCCTCCTCTCGTGGAAACACATAGGCTACATGTCGTACTAGTTAATTATATCACCCTTTATCTTAGGCAACATATCAATTCAGTATGCATTTTGTTTCCATCAGTTAGAAATCTTATTGATCCCTACGAGCTTTTGCAATTTGAAAATAAAAATTTGTCAGTCATCACAGATTAATTATATGTAATAGCATGAACTGGATATATTTATTTCGAGCAGAAATGCCAAGCGTGTGAGACTGTTTCACTAGCAGTGGGCCAGAAGTGAAGTCCTAAAATAAAAGAAAGCTTGAAACAATCAAATATAGTACTAGTAGCACAGAGTATTACAAGCACCAAGTCGATACAATTAAAATTTAGAACTTAGACAAGTCAGCACGCAGCTGCCTTCCAGTCAATCTGAATAGCTGGGAGATCCCTGAATTCTGAAGCAAGCGCACTAACAGAATTTAACTCTGTCTTTAACTCTGTCCCACAGTTCTCTACCCCAAAGAATCGCTTATTTCTTTCAGTCAAATAACTCCAATGAATTTGTTAGCCTTTCCACCTTGCTTTCTTGAAAATAGCATTTAGCTGTATCAATTTGCAGCCCTGACTCCTGAGTCCGGACAAGCACAAATACAATATATTGTTTTGACAGTATAATGGACCAAATTAGATTTGTTGGTGACGTCATCTGCTCATTGCAAAGGAGTGATCGCCACCTCCTCTTTTCCAACTTCCAGTCTTTTTATGAGCTTCTTCTTAGCCTAGGGTAATTAGCTTCTCAGCACTCTGACAGCCAGTGTGAATAAGAAAGGCGATCAAGACAAATATTATGTTTCGATTTTGATGTTTTAGATGAACTGTTTGCCTAACTGGATTTTGTAAGTTTACGAGATCATTTAGTACTTATTGCTGCTAACCATGATACTAAAGTTAAATGCTTTCTCGTAAGCCTAGCACGTCGTTTCATCGGGGATTGACATTATTTAACTGTTGAAATGCTATTCTGAGTGGTTTCCCATTAGTTTTGCAATTGATAAATATTCTGGCAACTTGTTTCACTGACACAAATTTCCTCGCATTATATTCTGGAATTACAGCACCATAACAGTGATGACTTCATTGGTTGCTCTCTCATTCTATGGTGCCAGCCAGCTCAAATTTAACTAGGTGGAGCGATATGACAAACTTCTTGTAGGATCTGTGCTCTGTTTGGTGGGAATTTTGACACTTATTTTTCAGGATCATGATGGAGCAGGAGGATCCACTGGAGAGCATTTACATAGGAAAATCATTGTTCACTGAAGGTTCTTGTCCCATTTCAACGTGTATGTTGGGCCTACAGATTACGGTTGGAGGTTGTTGCTCCCTTATGTATTGACCACTGCGGCAACTGCTCTTTCAATGTGCTTAGCGGTTATCAAGAATGTTTTGTTCAATCTGTTTATTATGATACTGATATATCTCGCAGTTTATCTTTGTGTGTTCTTGGGGGAAGTTTGTCTTTGTATGTATATTATCATGATTCATTTAAGAATTGAAACTAGGGTGGGAACCCTCTTTGTACTGAAACTAGGATTTTCAGCAACAGAAAAATCGAAACAACAAACATTGAAAAATAAATCGGTTTGGTTATGGTAATCACCAGGATGGAATCTATCGACAAAACTGAAACATATACATATTCTAACATTTGCTGTTATAAGTATTTCAATTGTACTAACAGGTTAAACATCAATAATAATTTATACTATTATCAAGAAAAGAGAATTGTTCTTCCCAAACTGAAAAATTTGACGAATATTATCCTCTAATATTAAAAGAACTTTAGAAACTGAAATAATCAACAAGGATAATAATGTCACTTCAAGAACCAAAAGACTTGTATAAGGTCATCGGGAGAGGCAGGTGGAAAGGTCGGAAATTCTCAAGAACCAAAAGAATCAGTTTATAATGGGATTCCAACACAACATCCCTTTTTTTTTTTTTTTTTTTTTTCCTTTTTTAGTCCCTTGCTCTGTATGCTTTTGTGGAAGTAATATCTGTTTTCAGTCCATATTTGATATTTCTCCAGAGAAATATTCCGCTCATATAATTAGTAAATTGCTGTTGGTTGTTTTGGTTATATATATATATATATATATATGATTGTTCTTCCCTAAACCCTTAGCTGTAGCTAAGGAATGAATTTCCATATTTGACCTACTTTCGATCACATTTTTACATCTTAACCGTTCAGTTTTTAGGTCCTAATGTATATATCACTTCTGCAAATTTTCAGCCAATTTGATGATCGTTAAAGCATCCATAATTGCAATTTACACAAACGAACAGAATATGTTCAACCTGAACCGTTCATGTTTATAATGGTAAATTACGGTTTTGGATGCCTTAACGATTATCAAATTGGCTGAAAATTTCCAGAAGTGATATATATATTAGGACTTAAAAACTGAATGAGTAAGATGTGAAAATATGATAAAAAAATGGGTCAACTATGGAAGTAACGGACGTCCGTTCCTCAGACGAACTATGTGTGTGTAAACCATAAATATTTATGAACTCTCGCCCTTTCCCTGTCAATTCTGCCTTCAATTCGTGCAATGATTCCGGAGGAAATTGGGATTTGGTTCGAGTATCTTGCATCTCACCCACTGGAATTTGTATTTAAAGAGGACAACTCCTATATTCATGATATCTAGATCTCACTAGGTAACTTTCAATTCCCTTTTTTTTGGAAAAAAAAAAAAAATTATGGTTCAATCTTCATGCACACTTTATTTACAGGTATCATCCCTCGATTTAGTGAAGTGCAGCCTCAAGTCCTAAGCTAGCTGCACCAACACAACACTTCTTCTTCAAGAACTTTAGAAGAGGCATACTTTCAGAAAAGAAGACGAGATGCCTTAATCTCTAAAATCCAATCTGAAATAGTTACATCAGCAACCAACAGCATGAGGAGCAAGCATTTATGCTAACGCAAGTAACTTCAGGAAAAAATGTTGAACAGTATTCATTGACAAAATGTTATGTGATCCGTCTGATGTTGGGTACAGTTTATCCCCAACCTTCTCACACATTGGCATCAGACTGGAAGTAACATCAGTTTCAGTACAAATTCTCTAACAATAAGAGATCTTTGAAAAGCAAGAAAACAAAAATTCTTTCAATTGTTTCGTCTGAACAAAAAGTCAATGAATGAGATCGCCAGAGAATCGTAAATCCAAATACAGAGAGCTGACCTGCTTAAGCATAAGTTGTACAAAATCACATAATCATCCTAAGAGTAGAAATGTAGTACTATTTAGAAGCGTACATCAAACACTAATCTGCTACTACGCTCTCAGCTTGCCACTCGCTCCACGTTTACTGTGCCAACCACTCCTTTCACCAGTGACTGGATTCTTCTTGGCTGCAACTGAGCATTGATCAGTGCGACCACCTTTGCTGCTATTCTCTACGTGAAGCTTACGCCGCCTCATCCTATTCTCTAATCGTATTCCTCTTAAAGCATTAGCCCTTCGCTCAACCTCCAGAGCTTGTGTGAAGTTCCAGATCCTAACAACACCTTCCTCACCTCCACATACAATACGATCAGCACCAATGTCGACTGAAAGGAGATTCTTTGCAAATCCATGTAGCATTCTCTGTGGGGGTTCTACACTACTCCGGTCTCCATGCTCAACACATGAAGCACTTGTCCCTGAAGCACGCTTCCTAGTTTTTAAAAGCTTTCTCACATCAATTAGTGATAGCTTCCCATCACCAGCAGCAGAAACAAGCCATGGAAACTCAAACGCAAGGGAATGCACAGGGCCTGAGTGAGGGATCCATGTTGCAACCAAATATTCATTAGTCTCAAGCCCATGACTCAGAATTTCATACATGTGAATTGCACCATCTTCCCCTCCGGTAAATAGAAAATCCCCTTTCTGGTTTCTGGCCAAGGAGCAAGTTTTGCCAACATGAGCATTATGAATAATGGTCATCAGATTCCCACTGCTAGTGTCCCAAACATAGACATCCGAACCAGCAGTGCTAGCAACTGTAGTATCATGAGGTGCAAGTCCCCCAACCCAATCACTATGGCGCAGGACCTTAACACACTTCAGTGAAAGTCGATCCCATACACGAACAGTCATATCCCACGAACCACTATAAATCCTTGTAAAATCCAACGCAAGAGATGTTATAGGACCCTGATGCTCCCACAGACGAAACTCAGTATTCTCATTTTGAGGACCCCTGATATTAAACAAGTGTGGACTCCCTTCTATTGCCTTCCAACAGTGGATAAAACCATCAGTGCCACCAGCAACCAAGAGTTTTGTATCTGCAGCAACCGCACGGATAGTACAACCAAGAGACCTTGAAGAAGCAATCAACAGCCCTTCTTCCATGTTCCACATTTTTACGGTTTGGTCATACCCTGACGTAAATATGAGCTTTGCCGGGGCCAAAAGGAAAACCGTTCGAACAGGTTCAGTATGACCATACAAAATTTCCATGCTATACCGTCCCATAAAAGTCTTACTCCTAAACTCCCTTTCGACAAAAAACTCCTTCCAAGACTTGTCATCAGAAAGTCCTGAACCCAGGGATGTCGGAGCCGCTGAAAGTGCCCATCTCTCACAATAAAACTCCTTCCAAACATGGTGCTCAGATGCGAGCCTACAGAGATATGTCGATGCACATGAAACTATACCCAGCTCTTTCGGGTCAAGGCAATTCAGAATTTCGGATATCAAAGCTGGAGGAAGGTCAGTGATTGACCGATCAGTTGACAAAAGCTGTTTCGAACCACAAGAGTCCGGATTTGCTTTCTTGGAACTAGAAACTGGTTTGGGTTTTGAAATTACACCTTTTTCTTTTTTAGTATATGAATCTGAAGCTACTTTTGAAACACCAACATTTTCAGCTTCAATTTGAGAATGAAATTGATTAGATTCAGCTAATTGTCCGAGCGGATTGTCTAGAGAGTCGATCAAATTCTTAGAAACCTCAGTATTCACTTGGCATTCAAATGCCATAAAAAGATAAAAGGCACCAACTTGAATTTAACCAAAGGAAACCCCTTTAAATCCAACACCTAAAATTACCCAAACCCAAATTCTCTTCTGTCTTTAATTGAATTTTTAAACCAAAATCGTGGACCTTAGGAAAAGAATTGTAAATCTAAGAACCAAAAACTGAAAACCTAGAAACTAAGAGCCCTAGAAATCAAGTTGTAATTGCAATAGCTAATAGATCAAAATCGGAGCAGGGAAAAAGAAGAATATGGGATGGTTAATACAAATTAAATGAAAATAAAGTTACCAGAGATGAACCCCTGAGAGATATTGGATCCAATAAACAAATTAAGAATGGTACCAAAGAAAAAGAAAAAGCTTGAAGATAGGAGATTGTTGATGAATACTGAGTTTCAAGAGTACCTTTGATTTAAAGGAGGAACCTTTAAGAACACGAGCATGAATATGATAGAAAGAGAGAGCGAGAGAGAGGCTGAGTTTGGTTAAGGAATTCAGAGTGAGTCGGTTTGGAAAAGGAGAGGGGAACATATGGTTAAGAATTAAGGCCCTAATCACCAATCATTCGATGGACGTGGGATCAACGGCTGCTATGAGAGTGTGCCGTACGAGTTCCTAGTACCTTGTGCGCGCTTGTGAAGATCCTACACCGGATTGGACCACGTTACAAAATTTACGGAATCCAACCCGCGGCGTTCCTCTTTATGGCAAATGCTGAGTTTTGCACTTTTGCTGACCCTTTTTCCACGAATAAAGGAATTTCATTAATTCTTACGGACATTAGGATAACTCCAACAATAGGGATGCCATATCAGTTCTGTGACTCAACACATGTTTTGGGTTCTCTAACAATGGGTTTTAGGGGGAGTTGGTCTTAGAATTAGGAGACCTAAACTCAAATGAAGTCCTATATATGGGACTTTTTTAGAATCAAGACCCAACTACAGTGAAGAGGGGCCACTAAATTGGGCTGCTCAACTGAAGCCCAAGTTCGATGCACTGGAAGACAACATGCACAGGACGCGCTGGATCTGCTGCAGGATTGACATGCACGCACCTTGGTGAGATGGAGCATCAGATTTTGTTGACTTTTCTATGCATTGGTGGGTCCTGCCTGAAGTTGCTGTCCCCTACCAACCGTTGTGGGGCGTGCAATGTTCATGAGAACGACGGCTGAGATCAGTCCATTATGAAAATGGACGGTCCTTATGTGGGCTTTTTTTTAATTATTTTTTTTAGGAAATACTATAAATACCAACACATTCTTTTCTAATTCCTCACACCAAATATCCTCTATCTCCTTCAAAAAATTTCATAAACATTATACTCATATTAAATTTTAATCAAGAATAGTGAAAATAGCACCCTCATATAACACCTCATTGTTAGAGATGACAATTGAGTCTTATATGGATAGTGAAACAAGGGGTGCTAAAATGAGGATAGCACCTGCAAATGGAACTTGATTGTTGGAGTTGGCCTTACATCCTAGGAACTAGATGTGGTCTCATCAAAAACTCTGCCCAATCTATGCAAGTAAAAAAGAGTACCACACCCCTAAATCAACTAGAAATAACATTAACTAGACATATCTTCTATTACAACCTCGTTGGGCCAAGGAAGCCTAGCTTCCTTCCGAAACTGAATCCCAATGAAGTTGACTGCTTCCTTAGCTTTCTTCCAACTTATGTCTTCAAAGGCTTGTTTCAGATACCTCACTTCATAAAACATTGGACCTTCCAAGCTGAGATCACCTTTAGTACTATTGATAGCCTTACTAACGTTCAAAGCATCATACTTGACTTCAATCTTCTTGAAGCGTTCCACTAAACAGAATCTCATACCAAAGAGGACTGCAAGAGCCTGCTAGAGTGTGCGGACAGGCCCCCACGAACATTGTGCATAAATGCACCTTTTACCCTTCCCAAATCATCTTTTACTACTGCTCCTAACCAAGCCCTACATGTTACGTCCCGTATCTCAATTTACTGATTTACTAGTCATTTGGACGGTAAATGACTATTACTTTCACTTTTTATTTTGTTTCGGTACTTTCAGTGGACCAAAAAGTTGACTTTTTATTTCGTTTGTCGTTTGAGAAAACTTTCTTCACAGAAAGTGTAGAGGATGTCAAACAAGTTTGTGGACACGGGGCACGCTTAAATTGGACTTGTAACGAAGAAGTTATAAGGGTTTAAATGCAGGGGAGATTTCGTAAATTTGGGAAATCCTTTTAGTTTATTTGGGTGTTTCCCGAAGGGGAAACTTGCAATTTTGGGGGATTTCCTTTTTGGGAAGTCAGAGAGAGAGAGAGAGAGAGAGATCGGCCGCCAAACTTTCCAGCCTCGCCGGCGTCTATTTTGGCCATCTCCGGCCTTGAAACCGGTCCCATCTGAACCGCCTTGATTTCCTCAACTTATCTGTGACGGTGGCGCACTCCAATTCCCGCAGTAGGAGGCGCAGCGAGTAAAAACTCTGGCGACATCATTTTCTGTGTTCCAAACAAATGTCAATTTTCCGACCACCTCAGGTTGCGCTACCAACTACATCTTGAAGCTCTCTTCTTGTGGTTCTTAAACCCAACCAATGGGTAACTCTAATTTTGCCGGAGAAAGGTGAATCGACGGCGAGAAGAAATCTAGGGTTTTCGAGGTAATTTCTGATAAATATACTTGAAATTGAGCATTGTCATAGTTGAGAAAGTTGTTGGAAATGATGAGAAGATCTTGTTGATGAAATTTGGTGACCCAATTTGGGGTTGGAACTAGCAGTGCGTGGGGGTGCGTATGGCTCTTCTGGCTTCCTATTTGGTTTGTTGGGTAGAGCATATCATTACGAGCATGTAGATATAGATTTTGTATCAAATGGTGCATGTTTTGAAAATAATTGGAATTTCTGAAGTTTCAAAAATTCGGGTTTGGATTTGGGAAGATCCAATGGTTGGATCGATCCCATTTTCCTATACATTGCTATAATTGTTGAGTTGATATAACGTATGAAGTTTGGGCTCGTTGTGTTATGATTTCGAGCTTCCAATGATTTATCGGTTATAGGGTTCTGATTTTATTATCGTCAATTTATTTTTGATTATCGAGAAACAGTTATTTATAGTTTTTATACAGGATGAGGTACCAACCTATCGCTTGATGAGGATCCCCACACTTGGCGGTTTTAGCAATAAACCATGAGTGAACATTTATTTTGAATTAAAATGCATATGATTCTAATTATTCTGAATTAAATATTCATGAAATGATTTCTTTGACATATTAGAAAGTGAAATTGGATTTTTATATTATAATTTTGGTTTCGGATTGTGAGTTGGCTTTGGATTATATTTTTATTATTGATTGGATTGTTTTCTGCCATGATTCTCGAATATGGTTTTGCTTTATATTTTGGAAGGAACTTGAGTTTGTTGAATTGATTTTCAAAAATGAATTTCATTGGTGAGTTATTCATGCTCAAATTTGTTATTTTTGTTATTGGTCATGACTTGCATTTATATAGGAAATGTTTTTTCGAGGAGCATTTTGAAGTCAAGTATGATTTATGATTTCGATGGCACGTTGAATTCTAGAATTTGTTTGACTATGAGAACCATGTTCTTGGGGATACAATGAGGATGTGAGTTGTTGTCTAACTTGTTATATTGATTGTGTAATGAATTACGATTTATGTTGTTTGAGCCGCTGGGAGAGAGGGGATGGACAGGAGTCTCATAGGATTGTAGCACCAGGAGAGATGGGATATACTGGTAGCTACATAGTTTTTGTTAGAGATACTAGGAGAGAGGGGATGGACTATTGATATCTAAGTGGAGCCACCAGGAGAGAGGGGATGCACCGGTGGCCGGAGATGAGTGGAGACACCATAAAAGAGGGGATGTATTGGTGGATATAGAAGTAGTTGTGTCTCCATGAGAGAGGGGATGTACTGGAGGCCCAGTTTGGATTAGCATGTTTGGGATTTGTGTGGGGATGTATGCGGGTTTATCCATGATGACCCCCAGCCCCTAGGGTTACCGTTACACTTAGATAAGGACACTTGTTGACATTGGTTTGTTGACTTCCTTTTCTGATAAATGTGTTTCTTTTTTATTGATTTAAAGCTTTTTCTTATGTTAAGGTGAATCGCATGCTTGGTTTTAAGAATGTTACAAAAATGGGAGAGTATTAAATTCTTTGTTTCAGTTAATTTGATTATTTATTTTCGTCCACTCAATCTAACATTTTCCTATACTTTCCCTTAGGCCATTCGGTTTCAAATGCCCAGTTTGCAGACTTGCTGAGTCGACCTAATAGGAGTTGAGGCATAGCATCCTTCTGCTGCTACCATTTTGTGTAGGTTACTAGGTTAACCTACTTATAATGTAATTCGGTTCAATTTCCTAGAATTCTTTGATTGCCTATTGGGATAATTGTTATAAATTGGGAGTTATGTTTATGTACTTGGAATTTTGTTAAGTTTCAGATTTTTAGTGAACTGTGGAAGTGTTGGACTAGTTTTATTTGGTTGTGGAGTTGTGATTTGGGGAGCAAGATGGCTCCAGGAGATTTAGGGTGGTTAGTTTAGTAGTGTAATTATGTTTTCTACAAGTTTTGGGTATTCCATTTTTAAGGGTGACTACCAACTTTTCAATAGAGTTATTCCTAAGATGGACCTCGCAGGGCCACTTCAGATTTCAGGGTGAAATTTCGGGGCGGGTCCTATCACTACCTTTTTTGGAATCACACGCAACATCCACGTATAGTTTTGAGAAAGGAGGTTTGGGTAGAGCCCATTTCTCATTGTTATTATGCAAACCATTAGGGAGAGTAGAGGAGGAAGCAGAAGTTGAAATAGTAGAGACTGACCTGATGTTTGCACTGCGGAAACGGAGAACCACTAATGTGTTCCCCAATCGTGACTTTCTCTCCAAACTAGCATGCATTCCTATTCTTCCATATCAGCCAAGCAAAAACACCAAAAGAGCCAACTCCTCCTAAGAGGCCACTGTGATAACATGATCGAATAAACTAATCAAGTAAGGGTCACGCCATTTTTTTAGACATCTGCCAGGAAGCTATGTTTCCATACTTGTCTTACATATTTGCATTCCAACAAGGAATGCACAGTATCCTCTCTTGGAGCACCACATCTAAAGCAACTCTCATCCACCTTCATATGTTGATGTTTAAAGCTGGAAGTAAAAGAGAGGAAATTGTGGAAAGCATGCCGCAGAAAAATCTTAATTTTTGATGAAACATTAATCTTCCACATTTTATCCCACACAGTTGTAACTTTATTGAGGCCACCACTACCCCTAGGACTGCCAGCTTCTTTGTTTTTTAGTTCCATTGCAAGCCACACACTAGATTTTACACTATGGCATGCAAACTATTGTATCTTGATGCCTTGCACCCACCAATGGAATGGAGAGAATTGTTTCCACTACATGAGGAAGGAAAATGGATTCAATCAATGGCACATTCCACATTCCATGCTGATCAAATAAGTCACTAACGTTCAAGTTTGGATTACCTAATCGAGGACTAACCACTTGAAAATTTCAAGGAACAGGGAGCCATTTATCTTCCCACACCCTATTACTCTCTCCATTACAACTCTCCACCTTAAGCCCTGAACAAGCAGATTCCGATCCCATAATAGACTACTCCAAATCATAGATACTTATGGTCTACTTTTTGCACCTACCCAATTGGAATCCTAAAAATACTTGGCCTAAGGACATTATGAACTAGAGAAGATGAATTGGTTGCAATATGCCAACTAGTCTTTGCCAATAAAGCTCGGTAAACCACTGAACATCTTTGAAACCTCATCTCTCAAACTTCTTATTATGGCACAACAAACTCCGCTTACCCCAGTGGATGCCTCCCTTTACCATCTCCTCACCAATAACTAGAAACTTTTGATTGTAAAGAGCGACAAACACCTTTAGGTAACCGGAAAACATTCATCGCATAATTGGGGATAGCCTATGCAACTGCTTTCACTAGTATAAGTTTACTAGCTTTAGACAAAAATGTACTCTATCAACCATACATATGAGTCACCAGTCTGTCCAGAATGCTTTTAAACATCATCTTCTTATTCTTACATGCAACAATAGGGAGACCTAGATATCTTTCATGGAATGGGACACATGACACTCCCAAGAAAGCTTGGATTCTACCTTTCAAATCATCAGAGACACCCGGTCCAAAAGATATTGCAGATTTCTGGAAATTAATATGTTATCCAACTGCTCATTCATAGAGTAATAAGTACTGTTTAACTGATGCCACAACCTCCAAATTTGCATTGCAACAAATCAACAAGTCATCTGCGAACAACAAATGTGAAATATCTGGAGCCCCAAATTCAACTACACTCTATTAACACGTCCTTTCTTCCCTGCCTTTTGAAGTAAATTAGACAAGCCTTAAGAACAAAGCAAAAAGAAAAGGGGGACAAGGGATCTTGTCGTAACCCTCTGGAAGATAAAAATTTGCCAACGGGTAGGCCTTGACACAACATCAAAAACCGCACAGACATACGCATCTTATTATCAAATTTACCCAGCTAGCATCAAAATCTTGCTTCAACATCATCCCCTCTAGAAATCTCCATTCCACTTGGTCATAGGCTTTACTGATGTTTAGTTTAAGTACTATTTTTGGATCAAATGGATTTCTGTTAGCTCGAATTGTAGGAACCATCTCAAAGGTAGTAATAACATTATCATGGATTTGCCTACCCTTGACTAATGCCCTTTGAAATGGAGAAATAAGCTGTGGCAAAACAACTTTAAGCTTGTTACAATAGTCTTCGAAATCAGTTTGTAAACCATGTTGCATAAGCTTATGGGCTTAAAAATCAGTCACATTTCACGGGTGTTCTAACTTAGGAATGAGAACAATCAAAGTGTGATTCACCATGGATACATCAACACCATTATTAAGCACTTTAAGGCAGAAATCAGGCACATCATTCCCCACAACATTCTAATATTTTTGATAAAACAATGTAGACATTCCATCAATCCTAGGAGACTCGTTTGGAGCCATCTGTTTAAGTGCATGCTCAATCTATAATTTACTAAACGGCAATGTCAACAAAGAATTCATGTCATTAGTCACCACGGTAGGGATAGTGTCCAAAATCAAATCACCATGAGTGCATCCTTCTAAAGTAAATAAAGTTTGAAAGTACTCCACAAAGGTCCCTTCAATGCCATCGATATCTTCATGCCATTGCCCCCTAGCATCACACACACCTGTAATCTTATTCCTCCATCCCTTAGTCATTGCATAGTTATGAAAAAACCTTGTGTTATTGTCACCATCATGTAATTAACCAGTTAATCCATGAGCACTTATTCCAAATCTCCTCATTATAAGCAACAAACTTTGACAACTCTTCTCTCACCTATTTCCTTCTCTGCTGATTATCACAACTAGGGTAATCAAAGTGAAGTTTCTCAAGCTATGCTCGTAAACTAGTTATCTTTTTCGACACATTCCCTAAGGTTGCATCATTCCAAGTCTTCTCGTCCTGAGCTCTCATTCCAACTATTAGCAACTAGTTGCGCATGACTTCTCCTTTACCCAAATAGGTTCAAATTGGAACCATCTTCTGCCTTTGCAAAATGAAGGGATAGAGCTTTCTTTCGTATTAAATAATAACATCAGATGACCCGAGGCGCCAGGGTTTATGTGCTTCTCATGTAAGTTAGGCCATAAATCTCTAGCTGAGTCATTAATAATACCCCTGTCCAACCTCTCAAATGTGTGTGTCCATTAGACCACGTAACCGCTAGACCAGAGAACGAAATATCCAATAAGCCGCAATCACTCACCACTTTGCAAAACCGTCGTATTTGAGCTTTGGGTTTGCTACTGCCTCCAATCTTCTCAGCATCACATAAAATTTCATTAAAGTCACTGAAGATAAAGGAAGCTCCTTGACAATTTCCTTGACAAGTCCTATGAAACAGCCCTTAAAGAAGTCCCTAGGTTACTGTAAAACCCCACCATTCTCACAGGCCCTAATGTAGAGCAGACACACATATCAATATGAGCTTTAGACCACCCAACAACATTAACCTTAACATTTGACCTCCACCCTAAAAACCCCTGGTATTTTTTAGCACAGAAAAATCAAAAATCGAGGGGATTTTTGAGCACTAAAATGTTGAAAATTGATTAAATCTGCACTCAATAGTCGTGTGGAAACTAAAATTAGATCAAATTGACCAATCAGTATAGGAAAATAAACTAAATTGACCACTTTTGTAATGTCCCGAACCTAAATTTAATGGTTTACTAGTCTTTCGATCGGTAAATGACATTCACATTTACTTTTGACTCTATTTTGCTCTTTTAGGGGCCTTAAAACTTGACTTTTTATTTGGGTCAAAATATGAGGAAAATTTCTTCATGAAAGTCGTAGAGCACATTAAACCAAGTGCGACATATATGGTACGTAAACATCAGAGTTCGTATGCAAAAGTTATAAGCGAAAAAGTAAAGTTAATGTTCATTGTAATTTCCTATATATATGGAAAGTTACTGTGGTAGCTTCCATTTTCAGAAACTACCCCATGTGACTTTCTCTCTCCTCTCCCTTCGCTCTCCCCGACTCGACCCCTGTTGCCGGCCATTTATGGTAGCGCGATTTGGACCGTAGGAGGTGTAGTAAGGCGGTGATCGAGGTGGCCATTTCAGGTCTCCGGTGATTTCTCATAGAGGTCCTTGTCTTCGTGGTTCGACCCAATCCCGTGGGTAACCTCAATTTTACCGGATTAAGGCGAATCAACATACGGCCAGAAGCATCCCGCAGATTTGAGGTAAATTCGGGTACCTAGATTTGGAATTAAGATTTGTCACAGTTATGAGAGATGTATAGAATGTCGAGATGCTGGTGAATTTTTATGGCCATCAGAGGTGGTGGTGGCCAGCAGCGCGTGGGGCCCATGCTCCACCACTATTGGTGGCGTGTGGAGGCGCGTAGGACAGTTTCTGATTTTCAGTTTTGGTTAGATAATTCAATTTTGAGTTAAAGAACATATAGATATGATTTTTGGTGGAAGTAGGAGAGGTGATGCGGCTGAAATAGCCTCACAATTTAACCCTGCAAAATGTATGTCAGTATAGGATAAGCAGGGATCGTTCAGTCCGGGGATTGCAAGGTACACCTACACAAAAAGGTCAATTAACAAATAAAAGAATAAAATGGGGGTATGGGATTTGGTTACTAATCTACTTAAAATAAAATAAAAACAAAATAAATAAAACTATACAATGATCGACTTCCCTAACCTAGACCAATACCACTCGGAAATTACTAAGTGTAGAAACAGAAAATCCATTTCAACATGCTACAAAAACGTGCCCATCTTAAATGCCTAGATAAGAGCCCAAATGAAAAACCTCAGCGGATCAATCCATTTATCTAATTCGTTCTAATGTGGGCTTGGATCGGAAGAGTCCTTACCATGCCCAATGCTACTAATTTTTTAGAAAACTCAGCGTAATTCTCTTAAACAGTAGTATTATCTAACTCCTGAATCGACTCACACATGCAAATTAACCATTACACATAGAATTTAACACATAATTTCCAGAATCGTTTAACCACTGAAACATGGTTTTTACCACTTTAGAACTAATTATTACTTGTTTAACTCAGCATCTTAACAAATAACAATTATTCTTGGCAAATTAAGCAAACAAACAAGAACACTCAGCGTGATTCTAGCATGGGAACTTATTAACTTAACTCTGAAAATTACCCAAACACGTAAAAGGGCACAAGATTGTAACATGCATCATCAAAGAATTCTCGAAATTAACTCAATAGTAAACTGTAAATCTCAAAAATATTAATAAAAATATTCTGAACATTTCATGTCTCCAATTACACAACTCGCAAATCCAAACACACAAAACCGAAACAAAAATTAAAAGTAGAGTCATAGTTACACTTTGAAGCTTTCCTCAGCGGCTTGGCAACAAGGTAGTGAACTCGTCTCTGCTATTGTGGTGGAGCGTCCTTGGCGCCAAAGAGCTTCGTAGATTGATGGATGGATGGTGGTCACGGTCTTGTAGGTGATGGAGGATTGATGAGTAAATTGGGCAGAGTCTCGGAAAAGTTTTTGGCCAAGAAGTGCTAGGCAAGAAAGTGATGTCAATTCTGTTCTGGACGTTGCCTATTTATAGGGGAGCATTGGTTGGCTTTTGTTGATCATACCCTTCATCATTTGGACAGATGGGATTGCATAGCTTTCTTCATCTTCTCCTTTATTTGCTGTTTCTTATTTCTTCTCCTCTTAATTTCTCATAATGGGACACTTATGGCCATAATTCCTCTCATAATGGGGCAATTTCTTTAATTTCCCAACTGAAACGTCTTTCTCCTTTATTCTCTTATTCATTGCTTGGTCAACCTGATTTAATAAATGGCACAAAATTAAATACTTTTAGAGATCGAAAATAAATGGAATTAAAACAATTTAGTTTCAGAAAAAATACTCCCATAAATTCTCTCTTAAGGGCTATGGATTGGCATGACGGTATGGAATCCTAACCAAGTTAGGATTGTTCATGAGTTTTGCGTTTTCCGCTTATTTCATGCCAAACACTCTACAAGACTCTGAAAACAACTTTAATGAATCAAGACACAAATCTAAGGGAGAAATATGGCTAAAATGGGGCGTATACTCATTAAAATCATCGCACTTTGTGCTTCTATCAACTATCCCACACTTAGCTTTCGCTTATCTCTTAGCAAAACAAAGGTACAAAACAAAACAAAACAAAGACTCGACAAAAAGCAAGTAAATGACTCTACTGCCCCTAACTGTCGTCTTAGAGACTCGAAACTCATAGCTTTCACGTTAAACACTTAATCAAAATCACATAGATAATTCCAAGGTTAATAAACATGTGGCACTCATATGACTAAATAAGATATGGAGAACTTAGGTTATGCAGTGAATGATAGCATGTTTCGAACAAATCCAATCCAAACTCACAAGGCAGACTCTCGATTTTTCACTCAGAAATGGCAATGCTTAAAAGCTTCACGCTTAAGTATATGCAAGAAAACAAATTGTAAGGCAACAAACAGCTTGCATATTTCATCAATAAAAGCATTTTGTGAAGAATTTGTAAAGACCTCAAGAAATGACTAAGTGCACAAATGACCTAAACCATAAGCTCGACTTTGTAACTGACTCCACTAACCAAAGGCTACCTATCTCAAAGATCAAGTAAGGACTTGTAACAGGTTGTAATGGGGCTAAGCTAGGGTTTTCGAAATGAAGATTAAGGATACAAAAATCCTAAGGACCTAACAAAGCATATATAGACCACCTTATGTCACCATTTTTATAGGTCAATTATCATTGTTTTGGGCCCAACCTTCACTCTAACCAACATAGAAATGGACAAAGGCCTAATTTTCAACTTTGAGCCTTCTTCAAATATGAAAGTCCAGAACCACACTTTAACAATTTCCCAAGAGTTTTTTTTTCTTCAATTTTTCTTCTCTTTCTCCTTTTTTCTTTCTTTCCTTTTTCATTTTCTTTCATTTTCATTTTTTTTCCACGGCAATCTTTTTTTTTTTTCTCTCTCTTGGGTTTTCCCCACCCCACACTTGTCTTTCATCGTCACCCCTACACACTATGTCATGCTCTACTAAGTCCCTAGCATAAGGGTAGAGATATCATGTACTAAGCTCATGGTAGGGTAGTGAGGGTGATGAAACAAAGGTTTTCAACATAGACTCAAAGGGGTTCATTCTAAAGAGTCCCACGACGGGCACAATTGGGGACAAATGCTTGTTTGGCTATGGTGGTTACCCTAATGCCTTCTATCCTATCCAAGATCAGGGCATATTATGGCATACAAGTTTTGACAATCACAAAAGTCAAGTTCTAGTACTCTCTAGTCCATTAAAATCTATGGCACATGATCATTGGATTTTCAAAAAATGATGAGGTTTTGCAAATACAGCCATGAAATTCTAAATTTATCAATTAAGCACTCGAAAAGAAAGTGTTTCAGCTCAACAGATCACTTAGGGTCAAATGAATCAGACTTAATCCTAGCATGCTTAATGAACCAAGTTACAATCTTATCTCAAATCTTTATACAAGTATCACAATATCGATTAACCACAGAATTCAATTAAGTCCTATTTCAATTGCGAAAACCTTCAGCAATGAATTCAGAGACATGTTCGTCCTTGATGTTAGGGGCATCCTAAGACTCAAACAAACAAAAAGACTATAAAACCAACGAAATTTTTTTGAATTAAAATTTTTTTTTTTCAACTTAAAATATTCTGAAATAAAGATGTAAACCCACCCCACACTTTGAATCTACATTGTCCTCAATGTAGGCAAAAATATGGTATATAGACCCTAAATATGGGGGCCTACGAAAATAAGGGAAGGGTAAAACAAACAAACAAACAAACAAAGACACAAGTACAATTCCACCTAAGCAAGTGAAGGGATAGAAATGTCAAACTCTCGTTGATGGCTCCTCCACAGCTTCGGTTGAAATGAGTTGCCTCCCATGCAGCGCTTAATATTTATAGTCCTTCAGCCTGGACTCTTCTCCTTGTTCACAAGTGTTAGTAACATATACAAGGTTCGGAATACAAACATTATGCATTTCCTTAACTTTCTAAGTTACTTTTACATTTACATACTTAGGTATTGGAACAGAGGACCTCGTTATGCAATGGGACTATAGAACAGCTACCCTTGACAAGATCATGTTTAATCCAATATACCTTAAGCAGTCACACAACATTTTATTTTTTTTTAGTTTGTTATAAATATGGTGAATACCTCAATTGATTCCAAGTTGTAAGTCGAGCCCAATAGAAACCATTACTATTGGTGAGATATGATATAGGGATAGTCGCCTAGACATAAGTTTCTTTCCTTTGTTTCAGAAGGCTAAATGGCCAGATTAAGAGGTAAGTGAGAGGGAGGACTCATTTTGGTGATACTACGGAGAGTACTCCCTCATTGAGGTTTAGGCTCATGTTGGCTACTCCCACATAGTGGTTTAGGCTCACTCTATAGTATCTTTGAGATCCAATTGAACCCATCACCCAGAGTCCCAATCTAAGACACCATCTATATGCGCCCCTTACTCAGCTGGGAAATTAACTTATGTGTTAGACCGTTCTCCAAGTCTTAATAAAGGTCGCCCTCAATCTCAAGAGACCTTAGCAAGGTACTAATGAAGGGTTAAGGCCAATATTAACAAAAGGACCCTTGTCTACTCATACGATTTTACACACAACAATTAAGTATTTGACTAAATTCATAACACCATACAATTCACAACAATTACAACATACTTAATCTAAGTGAAACAACTATAATTTACAACTTGCTTAAAAAAACTTCTACAAATTGCACAACAATTATAAAAGACATGCTTAATTTCATAACACTCATAAAACTTAAACTAAATCACAATTATAGCTTGGCTGAACAGAAATCGCAATTTATCACCATTCCACAAGTGTAGTACAAAAATTTAGCATGCATTCTATATAAACAACAAAATCAATGATACTTTAAGCGTTAGGGATTTTAACAATCCCCGGCAACGGCGTCAAAAATTGATGCGGCTGAAATAGCCTCACAATTTAACCCTGTAAAATGTAGTTGTCAGTATAGGATAAGCAGGGATCGTTCGGTCCGGGGATTGTAGGGTGCACCTACAAAAAAAGGTCAATTAACAAATAAAAGAATAAAATGGGGGGTATGAAATTTGATTACTAATCTACTTAAAATAAAATAAAAACAAAATAAATAAAACTATATACAATGATCGACTTCCCTAACCTAAAGCAATACCACTCGGAAATTACTAAGTGTAGAAACAGAAAATCCATTTCAACGTGCTATAAAAACGTGCCCATCTTAAATGCCTAGATAAGAGCCCAAATGAAAAGCCTCAGCGGATCAATCCATTTATCTAATTCGTTCTAATGTGGAGTTGGATCAGAAGAGTCCTTACCATGCCTAATACTACTAATTTTTTAGAACACTCAGCGTAATTCTCTTAAACAGTAGTATTATCTAACCCCTGAATCGACTCACACATGCAAATTAACCATTAGATATAAAATTTAACACATAATTTTTAAAATCGTTTAACCACTGAAACATGGTTTTTACCAATTTAGAACTAATTATTACTTGTTTAACTCAGCGTCTTAACAAATAACAATTATTATTGGCAAATTAAGCAAACAAAGAATTCTCGAAATTAACTCAATAGTAAACTGAAAATCTCAAAAATATTAATAAAAATATTCTGAACATTTCATGTCTCCAATTACACAACTCGCAAATCTAAACACACAAAACCGAAACAAAAATTGAAAGTAGAGTCATAGTTACACTTTGAAGCGTTCCTCAATGGTTTGGCAACAAGGTAGTGAACTTGTCTCTGCTATGATGGAGCGTCCTTGACTCAGCGCCTAAAAGCTTCGTAGATTGATGGATGGATGGTGGTCACGGTCTTGTAGGTGATGGAGGATTGATGAGTGAATTGGGTAGAGTCTCGGAAAAGATTTTGGCCAAGAAGTGCTAGGCAAAGAAGTGATGCCAATTCTGTTCTGGACGTTGCCTATTTATAGGAGAGCATTGGTTGAGTTTTGTCGATCATACCCTTCATCATTTGGACAGATGGGATTACGTAGCTTTCTTCATCTTCTCCTTTATTTGCTGTTTCTTATTTCTTCTCCTCTTAATTTCTCATAATGGGACACTTATGACCATAATTCCTCTCATAATGGGGCAATTCCTTTAATTTCCCAACTGAAACGTCTTTCTCATTTATTCCCTTCTTCATTACTTGGTCAACCTGATTTAATAAAGGGCACAAAATTAAATACTTTTAGAGATCGAAAATAAATGGAATTAAAACAATTTAATTTCAGAAAAAATACTCCTATAAATTCTCTCTTAAGGCCTATGGATTAGCATGACGGTAAGGAATCCTGACCAAGTTAGGATTGTTCATGAATTTTGCGTTTTCCGCTTATTTTATGCCAAACACTCTACAAGACTCTGAAAACAACTTTAATGACCCAAGACACAAATCTAAGGGAGAAATAAGGCTAAAATGGGACGTATACTCATTAAAATCATCGCACTTTGTACTTCTATCAAGAGGTTTTATATTGATTTTGAATTTCCAAAGTTCAATAGTTTGGTTATTGATTTACAAGAATCCGGCCATCGGATTTCTCTCGGTTCTACCTTAGAACCTTTAAATTAAGGAATTGGTGTTAATGGTGAAGTTTGGTTAAATTGGAGAAGAAATGGAAATGTTGAATTATGAGGATATGATGTGGGAATTGTATTTAATTTCCAGATTGTTATTCACGAATTATAATTGTGTACAGGACGACGTATCGAGGTACTGCTCGACAAAGGAAACCGTTTGTGTGGTCTCCTAAATAATACTGTGAGTGGACATTTGTTTTAAATTAATTGTGCATGCAGTATATTATTATTTCTGATTGAGATTTAATTTACGATTTGAATTGTTGAGTTTTATGATTTTATGAGCTTTATTTATGAATTTACGAATTAGTATTGAAATTCCTACCCGAGGGCTTTCTGTAGATTTCTAGCTATTTATTATGAGTTATTGAGGAATGGTTTTGGAAAGTGGTTGATTAAAAGAGTAGTATGTTATCGTAGCATTTTGAGTATTTAATTTATTGAGATTTATTGAAATAAGCTTTCGGTGATTTATTGATGGTTTACGAAATTATTATTGAGTTCTCTTTTCAAAAGCACTTAGTGATTTTTGAGTCATGAGAATTGTTGGGAAGTGATATTCGAAATTGATTGAATGATTAAATACCCATGATTTTTCGAGTATGAGACTGAACTGTGACATGACTTATTTCAAAACGGAATAAGGTTTTAAAAAGGGATGAATTGGTAGGGAGGCTATTATCGACGCATGCGCAGTTCAGTTCCCTCTGGTGCATCATCTGGTCGGCAATCCCCTCTAGATGATATAAGGTAGTTAGTCGGCAGTTTCCTCTAACCACCACCTCTTTGGTTCCGGTCGACAGTTTCCTCTAACCACCGCCTCTTGGGTTCCGGTCGGCAGACTCCTCCAGATGGCATGAGATGACTGGTCAGCAGCCCTCTCTAGTCATCGAAGGTTTTACATGGAAAGGTGGATATTGAAAGGAAGTGGGTTTGAGACATTTCATTATGAAAGGCTAATTTTAAAGGAATTGAATTTCGAATGTTTTATAAATTGCATTTCTTGTCGGATTTAAAGAATGAGGAAATGGGGAAAGCATTTAGTTAGTTATTTTCGTAAATTACTTTATTTTTGTCTACTCACTCTAACAGTTTTTTTTAATGTTTTTCCCCTGGGCACTGCATTATAAAAAGTATCGGTCATTTATCTTGTATTCAATACTCTTGTACACCCTATACATTAGATTGCTCTGATAACTTATGAGATTAATATTCTTAAGTATTAAAATTGTTTTATGAAATTGGAGATGTTGTGATTTAGGGAGCAGGGTGGCTCTAGAAGAATAAGGTTGGATTGTTTGAAAGTGTTTTGTTTTTCTACAAGTTTTTGGTAGTCTGTTTTTGGTAGGGCCACTTCGGATTTTAAGGTGAAATCCTGAGCGAGTCTTGTCAACTTTGATGCAAGTTATTGTTATTTTTTAAGAGTGAAATGTAAAATTGAACTAAAATTATTACATGTTTTCTTTTCATTGGTTCAATGAAAAAAATGATTACATTTGTTTAGTTTTTGTTGGTCCTTATCTTATCACACTACTTTTACATGCACATGATTATCTTCTCTAACCAAATGAACTTAAACTATTCTGAGGCTACTTCCCACTCTCTGGCTTTTATTTTGGGGCTATTCTTCATCAATACAAAGATAAATGGGTACGGGGCTTTTTCCCACTTGTTTTCTTTCCAGACACTTTTCTATTTGCACTGTTATTGTATTCCTTATTATTCTTATTTTATTAGGATATTAATAAAATTCAACTTACTCTAGTTTTCAATCCCTTGGATATTTTATTTTATTTTATTTTGGATGTGTTGGTATTTCGGGTTCTCAATTCTAACTTGAAACCTGCAAGAAATAAAATGGGTTGAATTCACACGATTAAATAGTAGATTATTTGCATGTAAACCCGCTAAGACCCACTTAACAAACCGGTGATTTACATGTCAAATCGCTAACATGAAATCAACTCGTGTAACCCATCTATTAAAAGGATCAAGTCCAATTGTATGATGTTCATGCACATGTGTAATACCCCAAATTTTCGTTGCTAATTTCGGATGAATTTCGGGAATTAATAAGTCAATGGTTTTGTGTTTATTTATTTTTGGGTGCCTGTCATTTTTTTTGTGATGAAATGAAAGTGTTTCGAACTAATAATTTCTTGAAATGTTTTATTTTTGAGTGGTCAATCGTTGACTTTTTATTTGTTGATTTTCTTTGAGTGCATCGATACTAATTCGTGGACATGTGATACGTTAAATTCTGTAATCGTATGAAAAAGTTATGATCAGTGAAAGTTACTTCTATTTTTAGAAATTTCCTACAAATAAAGGATTTGTCAGAAAAAAGGGGAAGGTTACCATTTTTGGAAAAGCTCCCGGAACTTTTCTCTCTCAGACAGTTGACCTACCAGTATCTTTTCTGTCTGGTGTCCTCTGACACCACCTTCATCTCGTCCTCTCCGTCCTCCCCACGGTGTTGGTTTCCTTTGATTCACACCATACACTGCTGATCTAAGCCCGCTGAGTGGTGACGAACTGCTGACATTACTAAAACCAATTTTGACAGTTTTGGGGCTTGAAACCTATTGGGTTCGAAAGATAGTGTAGCTCCAACTTTGCTTATGGAGGTGTTGAAGCTCGATTGGAGCTAGAGACTAAAAATCGAGGGCGTTCAGAGCCGAGAGATGCAGTGATGCTCGAACGGTGTCGTCAGGCGTCGACAGGCAGAGGGGTTTTTTGAGTTTTGCTCTCTAGGGCTTGCTGAGTCTGACGGTGGTGTCGATATGGCGAGGTGATGGTCGGAAATCGAGGGAGGTTGAGAGGCAGCAGCGTCGCAGCCTTGGTTGGTCGTGGGTGGAGGCAGGAGGTAGTGCATGTCGATAGTGAGGCTTGGGCTTGGGTAGGATTTGGGTGCTGGATCGATTGGTGGTGGCGGTTTTGAGAGATGGTGTTCGGAGATGGGGTTTTCTGATGGTTGCAGAGGGAAGAGAGAGTGTGCGAGAAAGAGCGGTTGGGGAGAGAGAGAAGATGCGGCCGAGAGGGAGAGGAAGAGAGTTTAGGGTTTTCCATCTCTTTAACCTCCTATTTATAATCATGTGTGTAAAATGACGATTTCACCCTTGCAATGGACCACCGAAATTCTTTTATCTGTCCTTGTTCGGCTTTTCAGGCTCGTTTCATTAGTCGTTCTTTGTCAATGACATCTTTAGTCATTTCTCGACTCATCCTAGACCCGAAATATGAAATTTTCAATAAAGCCCAATCCTTCTTCTTCTTCGGACCAACATTGACAAATCTTTGTTTCGACAATAATCGTTAGTTTGTCAAGCCCAACTATACTTAAATGGCTCGAATTGTAGTTTCAACACTCAAAATAATTTCCGAAATAAATTCCTTTACTTAAATCACCATACGAAAAAATTTTAATGGTGAAAAATTACCTTCGGAGATTAACTAAAATTTTCAGGGGCTCACAAGCGTGACACTACTTTGAGGGACCTTATTTAGCACATGGGTAGAGTTTGGAGCATGACATATACCATGGTTATAGTTCCCATTGCTTCCAGGTGGAGTACCGAAGCTTGAAAATTTAATAGTAGAAATCGACTGCCCGTTTGTACACTCTAGGCTAAGTTTATGCTTCTTTTGCTCTTTTAGTTTGCCTCAGTTCTTGGTCTGCCATTTTTCAACACGTAGGTGACTTTCAGGAGATCAATATTTGTAACATCACCTCTCAAAAACCACCAACAGATTTTGGGATGGCTTGAGCCAAGACCGAGGAACATGATACCTGAAACATAGGTAGAATATAGGAAATTAGTAAATAAGTTCTTAATGCTTTTTTCTGATCCAGTGGTAAACAAGTTTATACATACCATTGTTGAGTCAGTTGGAGACAACCAAATTGGCACTTGTTAATCCTAAATGTACCAAAATAACTGCACGCGCTGCAGTTTCCATTAGCATGAACAGTCCAGTATCTTTCAATGCTCCCCCCATTTATCCGTACTTCAGTCTTCCCCATGCTCCCAATGTCCAAAGCCAAGGCTCGTCCCCTTCAGGTGCATCAAAATTGGCCTAAGGGTTCAAGTAGCACCGTTGTCCAAAATTACTCGATGGTACTAAAGGAACAAGAATGAAAATGTTTAGCAGTAGTCAATATTTGTAGTTCTTATTTCATACCTTATACCAGATCAATGGTAATCCAACCGGTAATCCAACAGCTACACTTAGAAGCAAAATTTTATTCACACCAGCATGCATGTTTACATCTCCTGTAAAAGTGAATCTCTGGTCTTGCAAAGTCCCATAAGATGATCCTATCATTACAAAATATAGCTGACATTTAGATATAAGGGCATAGTTTTCTTAGGTAGACCTAGTTGACCATTTACCTTCCAAATCAAAAGTAGCTGGTGTAATTCTGACAGCACAAATATATAATCAATTTACATACCTGAGAGTTGGTCATTGACAAAGGCATGCATTGCGTTCCTAGCTGACAAGACAGTGAGAATTGGATGCTTATCACCATGCAGAAATGATTCAGATAGACTTGTGTTGACACCAAAAACATCAAGTTCTGCAAAATTCTCTTATATAATTGGATATATATTTTTCACATATACATTGAATGGGAAAGAAGTTCAATTACTTAATCTCACCTATTGGTGTACAGATAATCATTGCAGTCTCTAGTGATGTTCAACTGATCAAAGAGACCAACGACTGTGAGAGTTGTATCACCTGTCCATCAAGAAATGCCTACATTGAAGGTTTCCCATGACCACAACTCAGAGTTAATGGGAAAAAATTATTTTTGGGATGTCTGAAGTTCCACATCATGTCTGTGTATAAGATCGATATATATATATATATATATATATATATATATATATAAATGGAAAGAAGCTGCACTGGAGCTGTAAGAGTTTCCTATGATATAGCTAATTCATTGGGGGAAAACCTATTTGGCCTCACTTTGACGTCAGACAAATTTTGTGGAAAATAGTAAATAAGCATTGCAGAGAGACCATTGTTTATTTCATTTACTTTTGGTAGTGTTGAATACAACATTTTCACTGTCTGGAAGGACGCTGTTGGACCAAGCAGGGAGCTCATAGTTTCGGACATTGAAAGTCACCGTTGCAACTGAGATTGCATTGCAGTTTGAGAGAAACGCTGCACAACCTCCTGGTTTTGGAGAGAATACATGTGCCTGGAAATTAAAGCAGTAATTTAGTTTAATTGGATATCAACAGGAACTTCAAGGATGAATATAAATTCTTTTTTCAAGATGGTGCTAGATGATAGGTTAGGGAATAATTTAACAAAGTAATTTTTCCAACCTTTTGATACCATTCTTATTTTTCATTAGTAAGTAATAGGTACGCTAATAGAGTTTTCTATCGTAAAGTACGTTGATTTTCTTTGTAGAAAAGTCAAAGCGAGCTCATTCTTATTTAAACGTACAATCTCAGGACCGATGAACCCTTTATCTCCTGCTTCCGCCCAACAGATAGGAGTCCTACATGGCCTACCATAAAAAGAGCCTCATATGGGGCCATACCAATACTCTACCAAAGGCAAATGATCCGCCTAACTTCCCTTAAAGTCCAGAACACAAGCTCTAAGCATATCCTCCATCACCTGGTTCACTCTCTCGGTCTGCCCATCTGTCTGTGGGTGAAATGCAGTGCTCATTGCAAGAGATGTGTCAAATGCCTTATGGAACCTACGTTAGAATTCTGAAGTGAAACGAGCATCACGATCAGAGACAATCGTCACTGGCACTCCATGAAGCCTCACTATTTCATTCACATACAACTTACACAACGCATCCCCTTAGTATGTTTTTGTCATGGGAAGAAAATGTGCCGACTTAGTCAACCAGTCAACAATCACCCAAATCGAGTCATAACTTTGCCTGGACCTACGCAATCCAGTCACAAAGTCCATGGAGATATCTTCCCATTTCCAAACAGGAATCGGCAAGGGATTTAATATTCCTGCGAGTCTTTGATGCTCTGCCTTCACTTGTTGGCATGTAAGACACTTCGACACATGTTCCACCACATCCCTCTTCATTCCATACCACCAAAACTGTCTTCGTAGATCCATATACATTTTAGTACCCCTTGGATGTATAGTGTATCGAAACCTATGTGCCTCCCGCATGATCTCCTCTCTGAGGTTATCAACACTCAGTATATACAATCTCCCTTGAAATCTCAACTCTCCATCTGCCCCAATCATCCACTCTGAAGGACCCTCCACATCCGGATCAGTGGTCATCTCAGCAATCCTCGTTTGAGCAAACTCATCAAGTGTCTAACCCTGAATGATCCTGGAGATCAAAGTGGGCTGTAAGGTGATACTACAAAGAAAGATTCCATGTCCTGCTCCTGCGGGCATAAGTTCAAAGTCTGATGCAGCTTCTAACATGCGCCACTCTCGCACCATAATAACTGCCATGATCACTCGAGGTTTCCTACTCAAAGCATCAGCCACTACATTCGCCTTTCCGGGATGATACTCCAAGGTGAAATCATAGTCCTTGATGAGCTCCATCCATCTCCTCTGCCTCATGTTTAATTCTTTCTGGGAGAATAGATACTTCAAACTCTTATGATCAGAAAAGAGTTCAAATTTCTCACCATAAAGATAGTGTCTCCAAATCTTCAAGGCAAACACCACTGCCGCCAGCTCTAGATCATGAGTGGGGCAATTCCGCTCATGTACCTTCAACTGTCTAGAGCCGTAAGCAACAACGCTACCATTCTGCATTAACACACACCCCAAACCCTGATGAGATGCATCGCTGTAAATGACTAATCCACCACCACTAGTAGGAATAGTCAACACCAGAGCTATAGTCAATCTAGTCTTCAGCTCATTGAAAGCCTTCTAGCACTCATCCGACCACACGAACTGAGTGTCCTTCCTAGTCAATTTGGTCAAAGCCGAAGCAATACCAGAAAACCCTTCAATGAAACGCCTGTAATACCTTGCCAAACCAAGGAAGCTACGGATTTCTGTATCCATAGTAGGGTGACTCCAACTCATCACCGCTTCAACCTTCGAAGGATCCACAGAAACTCCATCCTTTGAGACCACATGACCAAGGAACTTGACTTCACTCTGCCAGAAATCACACTTCTCAAACTTGGCAAATAATTTCTCCTTTCTCAATGTCTGCAGCACAATCCGCAAATGCTTCTCATGCTCATCTGACGACCTTGAATAAATCAAGACGTCGTCAACGATCACTACCACAACCTGATCTAAGTAGGGACTGAACGTGCGGTTCATCAAGTCCATAAATGCTGCAGGTGCATTCATGAGACCAAAAGGCATGACAAGGAACTCAAAATGTCCATACCTGGTCCTGAACACTGTCTTTGGAATATCTTCATCCTTCACCCTTAACTGGTGATATCCAGATCTCAAATCAATCATTGAGAACACAGTAGCCTCCCTAAGCTGATCAAACAAGTCATCAATCCTAGGTAAAGGGTACCTGTTCTTGATGGTCACCTTGTTTAGCTGTCGATAATCCACATATAACCGAAGTGAATTATCCTTCTTCTTCACGAATAACACTAGTGCGTCCCAAGGAGACACAGTAGCCTGAATGAACCCTTACGCAAGTAATCCCTCAATCTAAACCTTCAACTCCTAAAGTTCAGCTGTTGCCATTCGATAGGGTGCATTCAATACAGGTGAAGTACCTGGTATCACATCAATGGATAAGTTCATTACCCTTTTTGGAGGTAACCCAAGGATCTCCTGAAACACGTCAGCATACTCTGAAACTACAGGAATCCCAATAATCTTTGAAGTACTACTCCCTGATTCAATATAGGCCAAAATCCTTGCCCTCATAGCGATGTCAGACTTCAGATAACGGTAATGAAACACCGGTTGTCCCGGAACATGGAAGGACACAATCATCCTAGAGCAATCAATCACAGCATGGTTCGGGTTCAACTAATTCATACCCAAAATCACGTCATATGTGTGATCCGGAATCACAATCAAAGATACAAAGAACTCTCTGCCACCAATCCCAATAGGGTAATCATCACAAAACATGCTAAGCTCAAGAGACAGACCAAGAGGTGATGTAACACATAATGATCTAGTGAGAGACATAGCAATCAAACCCAACACGTCCACAACCGAACTAGTTATGAAGGAGTGTGAGGCTCCTGTATCAAACAGTACTCTAGCAAGATAATGATAAACAGACAAAGTACCTTCCACCCCTGTGCCTGCCTGACCAATGGCAAAGACTCTAGCAGGTGCAGGCGGTAGCTGCCTCTGCTAGTTTCCCTGCACTCTACCCTGATTTCGGGGACACTCCCTGGCCTGGTGCCCTGTCTGTCCACAGCTGTAGTATATCCTACCCCATGGTTTCGTGTACGCACGGGAGATGTGGCCACAGTTAAAGCACTTCACTGGAGCTGCTGGTGCTATCTGCCTAATAGGCATAGCCTGAATGGGAGGAGCTACTGCTGCCCTCGCTGGAGCCTGATGCTGGAACTGAGTTCTCTGTTTCTTCCAGAAACCGCCGTTGAAGTCTCTGGACCTACTGCTTCCTACTATGGCCTTTCCCTTGCCTTAGAAGTCTCTATCAGCAGACTCATTCTCTCTACGAATCAGGTTCTGGTGCTCAATAATCTGTGCCATAGCCAAGATCTCTCTCTTCGTCTTCAGCTCCAAGATGGAAATCACGCTCAATCGAAGGGCTCAACCTTTTCTAAAACTTCTTGGCCAAGTCCTCGTCATCCATCTGCTTCACATACTTGTACAGCTTGGAAAACTCAGCATCGTACCCAATCACGATCATCTTCCCCTGTACAAGTGCGAGGAATTCTCGTTCCAACCTTTCCTTCATAGCTATTGGAAAGTACTTCTCCCTGAACAGCCTCTCGAAGCCATCCCATGTCAAGGTAGACACCTCAATAATCCTCTGTGTGACGTTCCACCACACCCTCGCCTTATCCTTCAGCATGAAAGCGGCTTGCTTCCTCTTATCAATATCACTGCAATCAAACTGATAAAAATAGGTCTGAAAATCCTCAATCCATCGATCTGCAATCATGTGATCAGTGCCTCCTCCAAACTTGGTTGCCCCCAAGCGGATAATTTCCTTCGCCAGCACTAAAAAACGAGCAGGATCATCAACCATGCCCACAGGCGAAATATGTTGATCCTCATAAGGTGCCTCTACCTCTGCCTCATATGCATCATCGACCGGAGGGGCTCTACCCCTACCTCGGCCTTTACCCCTACCACGAGGTCTGCCTCTACCTCGACCTCGACCTCTAGCTTCATTCCCCTCAATCTCTATTACCTAATAAGCAGGGTATACTTGATTAATACATGCATAACACTTAAATATGGCATAAGTCAAATGCAAGTCCATATTAACCAAGTAACTATGCATACCAGACAACGCCTAAAGTTCTTATGACATGCTAACGTTCCTAGCCAACCTAACGCTCTCACATACCCAATGACATTGTCAATACCGAAGAGCACACGATGGGGATCCGCTGCAGACAAATCATCACTCGGAAAGTATTAACAAATCACCAAATATGTACCTTACGCTCTGATACCAAACTGTAATACCCTGAATTTTAGAATAAAAATTCAAAATCCGAAACATGAATTTCTACAACTTAAAATAACCATCCTGAAAATTTCTTTTCTTTAACAACCTCACCACACAATTTAATTTCAAAAACTGAATTTAGTCTAGGTTAATTATTACAACTCACTCACAACATAATTTGTAAAGCTCTAAATGAGCATATAAACCTCACAACTCAAATGAAATAAAAGTAAATGATGCAGCACCTAAATAGCACGGTCACCTCCGTGGTTATCCTGACCTGCAGGAATATCCGCTACACCATTTGAATAATGTACGGGGATTGCAACAATACAAAACCCGGTAAGCTTTTGAAAGCTCGTATGAGTAAAAAGAAATAACGGTTGTTTAATTCAATCATATCTAATTTCACCCAAGTCAACACTCCACAATTTCCACATCCATAAGAAACCAACAATCACAAATCAATCACCAAATCACAAATCAACACAATACTTTAATTCACATCTTTCTTCTCAAAACCCCGAAATCGTATTTATAAAAATACGGTATTGACAGACTAGAGCTCTAACTGAATCTAGCCCGTTATCTGGCCTAGGTTATCACATCTGACATATTTATCTTTATCGTATTTCATCAATATGTATACTTATATACATATTTAGAACGTCCGATAATCGTACATACTCAACCAATCGTATCCCATCATCCACCTAGGATTAGAGAGTCCGATTCCCCCATACCGGTCATTATGTTGACCCTAAATATATAATGAGCACAACAATATGTTTTCACACAATGAAATCAACTCATCTAACATACACGATATTATTATGAAATTTAAACATTTGAAATATAATCCAAATCATCATTCCAACTCAATCAATTCATCACTCAACAAAACACACCAAACAATATATATTCCACGTAGATATATATATATATATATACACACGTAATCATCCACTCATGGATGATCACTAATACCATCTATAGTTCACACAAGAAAATTGTGAAATTCATTTGTATAATTAAAATTCATTTTACTTACCTATGGACCGTAGTTGATCAAATCCATATGATTTTGAAAAAAAATATTCAATCCATAAATATTTTTCACACAATTACAAAAATAAATAAATTAAAGTACTTGGTTCATAATATGAGCCATGTGAGTTTTACTCACCTCGAGACTCCCGCTGCGTCTTCAATTAAAATATAAAACCACACCGAAACAGCTCACCCAAGTATAACTCGTCAATCACCTAATCAAATGTAAGTTATATTTAGCAAATAATTCCAAAACGTACCTAAACTACCATTCTACTGTCGGATTCTAAATTATAAGAAAATCTGACGGACTGATTCTCACAAATCACCTCCCAAATCACCGTTTTGCAATTATACGAAGATCCAACGGTCGGATCTTTGCCTATGACCACACAAAGCCACTGAGACAGTCATATGATCTTCGTATCAAAACTACAAGTTCATCAGACGGTTCTAAATTCACAGATCATAATTTTAAAACGATCGAAATCGATCGAAATCTAAAAATTCATAACTAAATCATACGATATCCGAAAAATGCATATAATATGCCAAAATGATCGTATTGAAACGTAGAATCTTAAAATGTACAGAAACTATATTTTAGAACTCCAGAGGTGGTCAAAAAAGGCCGCTGGAGTTAGTGGCAGAGCCGCCACCGACCACCACCAATGGTGTCGGGGTCGAGATTCTCCCATTCGTTTCATCATTTTAAGCAACTTTCATAACTAGCACAAGACCAGAAAATAACGGAAAGAGGTAGAAAAGTAACAAAAACAGTCGGGTGATCGGAATTTTTCCAGAAACCGACGAGCTTGAATCCGACGTAAAAACTGTAACAACTCGCTTCGACCCTTCTGGAGACTTTTTCTAGAAGCTCAAGGCGAGTTCACCAAGCCAAGAATCACAAGAAATGATCGTCTATAACTCGAGCGTACAGTTTCCCAAAGAGGAAAGGGAGGCCGGGAGAAAAAGGAAGGTTTCCCAAATAAAATTTAAGGTGTTTTCCCTATATACTCAAAATAGAAATAACTTCTAAATTCCATAACTAATTCAGAAAAAATCCGATCAATGTGTTCAACTTAAGCACGAACTTGTATTGAGCTCTACAACTTTCATGAAGGAAGTTTTCCCAAATTTTGCATGTATAAAAAGTCAATTTCTTGAATCGAGCATTTCAAGCTTTCCGTTAAAATAATCATTTCGAACCTTCGGTAATTTAAAAAAAGAAATATTATCAAGCAACATTTGTGAAATCGTATAATAATCGTTCAACACAATTATACGAAATTAAAATGGAAATTGCGGTTATTACAGTTGGGATGTTGAGAAATTTCGATAAGGAAATAAGGATTGGAAGTTGGATTTGGTGTTTGTGCATTGGGCTTGCAAATAGATTAGAAATTATAGTGAAAAAATCGTATAAAGCCCAAAGCCCATATGGAAGGATATTTTTGTCATTTCTCGTTTTGGGTATATATAGAAACTAAACAACACCAAAACCAACCCTAGCCTCATTTTCATTTCTGCTCTCTCTCTACCCTTTCGCCGGAAATCAACCAGCCACCATAAACGCCGCACCGGCCGCTGCCGGAAAACACTAAAACCTCCAAATTTTTTTGTTTTCTTCTCCTCTACCCAAATCCGAGCATGATATCATGAGATCAAGCCTCAAAGCCATGAAATCTCTCAAATCCGAAAGCAAAGTAGAGGGGTTTTCAAGATTTCTTCGTTCATAGGTTGATTTGAGGTGAGATTCTTCCTTCTAGGCTTGAATCCGAATTCCTATTATGTTTTGGGTCAAGATTTAGTGACATCCAAGTATAAATTTCAGATTTATTTGAAGATATCTCCAAGCTCGTAGTCATAATCAAAGGTAGAAGAGAAAAATCATCATCTTTGGGTAAGGTTTCATGCCCTAGCCTTGAAATTTCGGGTTTATTGATAAGATGGTGATTTGCATGTTGGTTTTATGTAGAGATAGTGTTATCAAAGGAGCCAAGGAGGAGATCGAATGAGTTTTGAGTGAAATCCTAAGGATAAGGTTAGTGGGATGAAGATTGATCCTCATTCTTGCATTTTTGACGATTTTAATGGAGTAAAGTGGGTTTTTATGGAGTTGGATTATTTAATTTCATTTGCATGTTGTTTTTGGTGGAAAATGATGTTTCATGGTGAAGAGTGAGAAGAGAAAGAGGAAGAAAAATGAAAAGAGTTATTTTAATTAATTGGAAAAAAAAGAAGGAAAGTGGAGAAAAGAAATTTTGGTAATTTATTGGAATTAAATACTGTTTAAAAGAGGGTTTGACCAAACAGAAAATAACGAAAAGAGAGGAGGATTTTTGGCATGGATTAAATGGACTTAAAAAGGTGGAAGTGGAAAAGAAGGAATTACAAGGAAAGATAATAAAAGTTAACTTCGTCTATTTTCGGAGAAAGAGAAAATTGAGAAAGAATTATTGGAGAATAAATTGGTATTAATTGGATGAGTCATTATTCTCCGAAAATGGTAGTCAAGAGAAGATTATTTGAATAATGTCAATTAATCTTTAAATCGGAGACGAAGGTGTGTTAAGGAGAAATAAACGGATGTATTCCAAGATTTCTTTGCAAGATTTGGTGTTAATTTTGAAAGGAGAATGCTTGCTTAAGGAAAGTTTTTCATTCAATTTAAGTTGCCTATTTGGAACTTATAGATTTTAGATGGCCTCATTTTGTTTAACGTGGTTATTAGATATGCGAAATATTGATTACCTAAGTGATATTAAAAAGGAATGATTGTTAACGGGTTAATTATTCAATCAGGGACTCGAGTTCATGTAGGAAACTTTAGCGAAGCAGACCAAAGTGGGGTCACGCCTATTATATCCAGGTAGAGTGAGCTATCCCTTCCATGTTAGTGGCATTTCCTATGTGTTTATGCTTACATATAAATATTGTTGCGTGAAAAATCCTGTATTGTTTTTTGTTGTCATTGTTGATACCTCGAGATAAATGTTTCCTTATTTGTTGTTAATATTTAATTGTTGAGATAAAATCCAAAGCCTGTATTTAAGTGTTTATGCTAGACATGCTTGTATAGTGGAGATATGTTTATTTAGTGATCTGAGAGTGATAGGAGCTATGCTTCCTACGGTGCCGAAACCGTAAACCTCCGGAGGGGCGATATGACCATATGTTGTGTCGAGCCTGTGTCACCTTAGTAGTGTACGTAGGGAATTGACAGTGATGACATATGGCATTGGACCAGTAAATGGACACTCTCGCTACCCATAGCCGGTAAGGAAAGTAAATTATGAGTATTGATGGATTTAGGCTATGATTGGTAGTTGGTCTGGTTTACCGAGTATAGGAAGCTGAGGTTTCGGTCACAGGGAAAGTTGGAAACCCTGCAGGTAAGTATCTCTGAGCTCAGACTTGGTGTTAGCATACTGCATATGATTTCTGAAAAATATGATGAATATTTTTGGTTGCCTGGATTTGAATCATTTTTATAACGCACATATATATATGTAGTATATGTATGTTTTCTTATCGTACTTTCAAACCTAGCATCGGTTGGGTCGGCCCCTATTGGGCTAGGGAGGACGGATTGTTCACCCCTACATTTCAGGTTATAAACAACCTACTATGAAGGAGATGGACTAGGAGCTAGTGACGTGGTAGTGTTCGTGTTTCGGTGTCGTTTCCAAGAATCCTGTTTTCAACTTGGTATTCCCATTTCTCGATAGCATTTCCTACTTTCAATAAATGAGCTTTATCCGATTCTGAGAGCCTCACACACCTGGGGCATGTCTCTTCTTTCATTGTTGTATTTCGCATTCGGAATTCTAGACAATTTGTGTTGTAAGCCTTAAGGCGTTGCTTTACTTTTGTTTCTCCCTTGTGACTTACTGCTACATTTCGTCTTAAAATAAATGGGTTGTTTATTTATGAAGTGTTTGACGAAATTCAATTTCCTGAAATAAGATTTTCAAAATTTGTAAAAGGCCTAGTGGCTTTGGGTTAGCGGGGTTTTCAGAACGTCCTTGTGACATGACAATTCCTTGTTGGCTTAAAGTCACGGCGCTGTGATACCCTACGTCTCAGGGTGCCACAGGCACTGTCATAGCCAATTGTATGAAAGGGCCGGGGATGAAAAATATATTTTCCATAGCTTACTATATGTTGTATGCAGTAATTGAAGATATATACTTACAAAGGATAAAAACAAAAAACGGAAGAAAAAAACTTAGTTGGTAAATAGTAAATGATAGTTGATCAATAAGAAAAAAAAATGGAAATGTGGAAATGATTTTCATAGTGGTATGGCTTGTGTATACTGAGTTTTGGAGTTTTAACTTCAAAAGAAAATAAGAAATAATGTAACAAATGAAGTAGGAGGGACATGAGAGTATTATTAATACAATGACTGAAATCATTTTGTGCTCTTTTTGTTCATAATCTGATGTTCGTAAAGTCTTATTCAATTTCAATATTGCGATAATCTAAATTGTAAGATACTAAGTTGGTTGCAAGAGCAGCAGGTTATCCACGGGTCTTCAAGGCTTGACTAGTTTGTGCATTGTGAAATCCCAGCTGTTCAAGTTAGCAAACCAACTCTGCTGCTGGTTTGTCTATGAACTATGTGAAGTATTTAGCTAATTTGCAGTTGATGGTTTGTGTTTGAACTGTTTAATTGATGATTTTGAGTCTTTATTTTGTGCATGGACTGTATGACAATTTGACAGTCAGTCTTGAATTTATATATGAAGTGTTGAATGTGTTGACTTTCACTCTTTGGTTTCTGTCCAGTTTTGATTGGTTAAATTCATTTGGGTTTTTTTATGATGTTTCAACAATGGATAAATCTTGGATTAATGAAGATAGGGATACTTTAAAGTACCAATTGGGTGTTAAGAAATTTTTGATTTTTGCTGAAGGAAATGCTAGTAACCCTAAAAGAATTCCTTGCCCTTGTTCAAGATGTGTAAGCTTTAAAAAAAATTGAAATTGATTAAAGTCATTAGGGGCCATTTGTATGCTTATGGCTTTAGTTTGAGCTACACAACCTAGATGTGGCATGGAGAACCGTCTTTGTCCTTCTGTAGTAGTGCCCCTAGTTTAGGGGGCCTTCCCCAAAAGCATCAAGTTGGGTCTGAAACTATTGATATGTGTCAAGCAGCCTTTAATGAGGGTGATTATGATGAGGAGTCATTTGAGTTTAATAAGTTTGTTGAGGATGCAGAGAGACCTTTATTTGAAAATAGTGAACGCATTAAGTTAGATTCATTGGTGCAACTTTATAACTTGAAAGCTAGGTTCGGTATGAGTGATACTTGCTTTTCTAAGTTACTTTCCACTGTTGGGTCATTGCTTCCTAAAGATAATGTACTCCCTCAAAGTCAATATGAGGCAAAAAAGACTCTCAGTAATTTAGGGCTGCAATATGAGAAAATTCATGCATATCCTAATGACTACATATTGTATAGGAAAGAGTTTTACGATGAGATCACTTGTCCTAAGTGTGGTTTGTCTCGTTGGAAACTAAAGAATGATAAAACTGTTAAAGTGGGGCAACTAGCGAAGCTGTTGTGGTATTTTCCCATAATTCCTAGATTCAAGCGCTTGTTCAAATCTGCTGACACTGTTGAAATGCTTACCTAGCATGAGGACAAGCGAACTAAGGATGGACACATGTGCCATCCAGCGGATTCTCCCGCATGGAAATTGGTTGATTATAAATGGCCTGAATTTGCTGCAGAGCAAAGAAATCTTAGGTTGGCTTTGTCAACTGATGGTATAAATCCACATAGTTCTCTAAGTAGTAGGTATAGTTGTTGGCTCGTAATATTGGTGACCTACAATCTTTCTCCTTGGTTATACATGAAGAGGAAGTTCATGATGTTATCTTTATTAATATTTGGTCTGAAACAACCAGGAAATGACATTGATATCTACTTAGAGCCTTTGATTGATGATTTGCAAAGTTTGTGGAGGTAATGATGTCTATGACACACATAGAAGAGAATATTTCACACTAAGAGCTGTTTTATTGTGGACCATCAATGACTTCCCCGTATATGGAAACTTATCGGGATGCACTACTAAAGGATACAAAGCATGTCCAATTTGTGGTGACAAAACTTCAGCCACACATTTGCCCCACAGTAGAAAAATGTCTTATAGCTGCCATCGCAAGTACTTGCCACGTCATCATCTTTATCGAAGGTAGAAAAAAACTTTTAATAATGAGCAAGAATTTGAAGTTGCACCTGTACGGTTATCTAGGGAGGAAGTGTTAAAAAGGGTAGAAGATATTAACTATGATTACGGAAAGGGAAAAAAGAAGAGGAACTCAGATTCTGCCTGTACTTCTTGGAAGAAAAAATCCATTTTTTTTAATTGGGAGTATTGGAAATCTCTTCATTTGACAGACCCTAAGCGAGAGTTTTTATATCATCTGTGTGAGAGGCAGGGGTTCGGCTGCCTAGAGGAGATTGTTCGCTCAACCGCCCTTCATCAATCTCCCTTCAACCTTGGCTTTGGGCACTTGTATGTTGGGTTGCATCAGTTGTTTCTGGCGGCGTCGAGTTAGCCCCGTACTGAGCGACAGCTGAGGGAGGAGATTGGCGGTCTCCAGGGGGAGTTGGCGGAGGCCAAAGAGAAACCAGCGGAGGCTGAGCGGCGCCTAACCAAGGCCGAGTGTGGTCTTTCGGATGCCCGTGGTGTGACTTCCACTCAGGCAGACAGCGCCTCCTGCGAGTGGTGTGACTCCCACTCAGGCTGAGGGTGTTCGTTCTGGCAGTGGGGAGAACGGTGAACATCTGGTGGACGACTCTCAACGGACTCCACCTCCTACGCAATATGAGGTTTCGCGTGCCGGCTTTCTAGCTGCACATACTCGACCGGATGGTACCGTCGTGACTCGAAGTCCGACCGTTCGTGGGTCCGATCAGACAAGTAGCATGTCCGAGCAACAACCTCTGCCGGCAGACGAGGATGGTGCTGTAGCTCCCCAGAACCTATGAAGACTGGCCATCGCTTTATCGTGCTGCTGAGACCTCTTCATTTTTTTTGGTGCCGCTAAGGCTGTTTTGTAATTTTGGAAACATCTTTGGGCAGGGAATTCCAATCCCCAATATATTCCAATTTAGTCAATCGAAACATTAAAGGAATTAAAATTGTTCCAAGTGCACGAGGTAGCGGACGTGGTCTGCGGAATGTTGTTGACGTTGCCAGTTAATTCTTGTGCATGGGCTTGGCAACAATGGTTTGAATAATTCCTCGTTTCATTGGTAGCTGACGGATCAACGTTTACAAAAGTGGGGTTGTACCCGCAGTTGGGTAGCTTCCCTTAGCTAAATATTGAACAAAAATTTAGCTAAGTTAAGATGCTTTTGGGTAGCGGCATGACTATTTGTAGTAATATCGAAGATGTTCGATATTCCAAGGGTGGGTCATTGTGAAGTCATCCTTGTCCATTAAGTAAAAGGTGTCGGGGCTAACGACTTCCATAATTTGGTATGGACCTTCCCGAGATGGGTGGAGTGCCGTTGGCAGTGGGATGACCTCCTTCATTATCGAGTCCCCTAGTTGGAGGTTCCGGGCCTTGAACCTGGCGTTGTAGAAATGCGATATCCGTTGTTTGTTTTGCAAATTGTGTAAATGGGCCTTGTGTCATTTCTCCTCTAGGAGGTCCTTGTCCATGCTGACGCCTTTGTCGTTGGTCTCAGGGCAGTAGCCTTCGTCGTTGGTCTCAGAGTAGGACAGCTTCTGTTTCGAACATCATGTAGAATGGTGTTTCCCCAGTGGCGGAAGTTGGGGTAGTCCTGATGGCCCACAGGACTTCAGGCAGCTCCTCCGTCGATAAATCTTTGGCGTCGTCGAGTTTCTTTTTTACCAGCTTTTTGATTATCTTGTTTGCTGCCTCAACTTGGCCATTGGTTTGGGGGTGAGCGACAGATGCAAAACTCATCCGGCTGCCCAAGTTAGCGGTGAAGGATATGAGTTCCTTGTTGTTGATCTGCGTGCCATTGTCTGTGATGATTGTATGGGGGAAGCCATAGCGGCAATAGATGTTCTTCCAGAAGAAGTGAGTTACCTTGGCAGTAGTTATTGCTGTCAGTGGTTCCGCCTCTATCCACTTGCTATTGTAGTCGATGGCGACGATGATGTACTTGAACTGTCTTTTTGCGGTTAGAAACTTTCCTATTAAATCCAAGCCCCAAGTTGAGTGAATCCATGGGCCAATGATGATTGAAAGGGGTTCCAGAGGGGCATGTGGGAGATCAGCATATTGTTGACATTTGTGGCAGGACTTTGATATCTTTCTGGCTTCATCACCGAGCGTAGGCCAAAAGTAGCCCCGTCGCATTGTGCAATTGGCCAGGGATCTGGCGACCGAGTGGTTTTCACATTCCCCGCCGTGTATCTTTACAAGTATGACATTTCCTTCATCTAGGGTTAGACATCGGAGGTTGGGGTGAGTGAAACCCTGGTGGTAAAGTTTGCCATTCTGGATGTTGTAGCGGGGGTTGCTCTCCGCTGGAGTTGTCATGCTTCGACTTTATCCGCTGGCAGTGTCCCATTGCGTTTATACTCGATGATTTCGTCCATCCAAGTAGGTCGACTTCAATGTTAAAAATCTCCCCTAGGGTTTTGGTGATGCTTGGTCTGTCAAGACTCTCCACCCTTGTGTCCGCTGAACTTTAGTGTGGTTGAGCGGTTGCCAATCTTGCCAGTGAATAGCCTTGGTGTTCTTTTCGGTGGGGATCTATGTAATGGTGTGGAATTTGAATTTTTTGAGAAGCGCCTTGACGCATCCCAAGTATGCCGCTAGCTGTTGATCTTTGGCTTGGAAACTATTGTTGACTTGGTTAACGACTAGCTGGGAGTCGCTGATTATGCTGAAGCTGTCAACCGCCGAATCGATGGTGAGGAGTAAGCCGGTAATGAGTGCTTTGTACTCCGCCATGTTGTTAGAGGCTTTGAAATTGTACTTCAATGCGTATTCCACATTCAGTCCCCTCTACCCCGTCAAGATGACGCCGGCGCTGCTGGCCTTTGTGCAAGCGGAGCCGTCAACGTGTTGGTTCCAGTCTGATTGCTGGGGGACTGGGTCATCAGCGGTTATTATTTCTGCGTCGGGCTCAGCCTCTATGCCAGTTTCAACCTGACGCTCCATAAGCTCAGCAATGAAGTCCACCACCGCTTGGCCTTTCATGGCGGTCCTAGGCTTGTAGTCAATGTCAAACTCGCTAAGCTCGATGGCCCACTTGCTGAGGCGCCCTCAGTGTTCAGGGTTCTGCATTACCTGTCTTAGCGGCTGATTTGTTAGGACATGGATTGTGTGGGCCTGAAAGTATTGGCGGAGGCATTTGGCTGTGACGATGAGTTCGAGAGCGAATTGCTCCAATGGGGGATATCTTGTTTCTGCCCCATTCATGCCTCTGCGGTGTAGAATATAGGGACCTCCTTGTGACCGTCCCACCGAACAATGGCACAGCTTACCGTTGACTGTGATACCGTTAGGTATATATACAATGTCTCCCCTTGTACAGGAATAGAAAGGAGTGGGACTGCTGCCAAGTCTTCTTTCAAGCTTTGGAACTCTGCCTCACAGTCTGGGTTCCAGTCGATGACCTTCTTGTGGGTTGTCTTCATAATTTTGAAGATTGGGAGACATCTGTCAGTAAGTCTGGAGATAAACCGAGAAAGGGTGGTTAGTTTGCCCTGGAGGCTTTGAACGTGCTTCTTCCACTCTGTAGCCTTCATGTTGAGGATGGCATGCACCTTGTCAGAATTGGCTTCTATGCCCCGTTCACTAACTATGTAACCAAGAAATTTGCTGGCAGTGATGTCAAAGAAACATTTTTCTGGGTTGAGGTGCATGCTGTAAGCCAAGAAAATGGTGAATATGATTCTGAGGTTTGCCACGTCTCCGCTAGCCTTGATGCTTCTTACCAACATGTCATCCACGTAGACCTCGATGGTTCTTCCCAGATGTTCAGCGAACATGGCATTCATCAACTCTGGTAAGTTGCCCTGATGTTCTTCAAACCGAAAGGCATGACATCTTACCAGTATAGGCGCTTGTCGGTGGTGCAGGAGGTGCACTTCTAGTTACCGGGGTGCATCTTAATCTTGTTGTAGCCGAAAAATGAATCCATCATGCTGAGAAGCTCGTGTCCAGCAGTTGCATCTACTAGTTGGTCTATGCGAGGTAGCGAAAGCTGTCCTTGGGGCAAGCCTTATTGAGGCCCTTGAAGTCGACACACATAGTCCATTGCACGATGACCAAGTTGGATATCTACTGATGGCCGATGAATCCAATGTTCTAGAGCTTGGCAACCTCTTCTCCTATTGCACAATACCTTTCCTCATCAAAGTCCATTCGCCGTTGCTTGACAGGGTCAGAGGATGGTTTGATGCTCAATTTGTGCGTTATGATCTCAGGGGAGATGACTGGCATGTCAACGTAGGACCATGCAAAGACGGTTGCGTTGTCAGGTAGAAATTGAGTGAGCTCATCTGCTACCGCTTGGTCAAGTGGAGCACCGATGAGGACTGTCCGCTTAGGGTGTTCGCCTGAGATTCTGATGACTCTTAAGGAAGTTTATGGGTTGACAGGCTCTTTTTTGACATATTTCTTCTCGTCCTCCCTAGGGTCCACAAAGATATTTGGTGCTGGTGCATGGTTTCCCACCGTTAAGATCTCATGGTGCGCTGAGTGTACCACTGTTGTGGAATAACATTCCCGTGCCAGTTGTTGACTTCCCTTGACACAGCCTGTCCCGTTGGGCGTAGGGAACTTCATGAGAAGCATGTATTCGGCTATGATGCACTTGAGCTTTTTGAGCGTCGGTCGACCAATAATGGCATTATATGAGCTGAAGCAGTCTATAATGATAAACTCCGTGTGGATTTCTGTCGTACGTGGGCTAGTGCCAATAACTAGTCGCATGTAGTCAGAACTCAATGGTTGTGTGACGTCACCGGAGACACTAAGTAATGACTCATGATCCTGTAATAATTTCCTATTCCGTAGGAGTTTGCTGTAACAACTGTTGAAGATGACATTTACAGCGGAACCACTGTGAATAAGGACTCTTCCTATTGACCATTTTCCGAGTATGGCGTCGATTAAGAATGGATCGTCTTGGGGCAAATGTACTCCGAGCTGCTCTTCCTCCGAGAAGGTAATGGGTTCCCAACCAGCCTTTGGAAGTTTAGCGGACCTCTCATAGTGGATGTTGTAAATTTCGTTGGGGTGGTTAGCACATGCATAGCGCTTCTTTGCCCTATGAGACATGTTGGTGATTGGGGCACCACTGTCGATGGTGTTGATGCGGCCCATTGGTTAAATGTTGGCGATAACAGGTGGCGGTTGGCCCACTTTGAATTGCTCCATCTTACCATCTCGGTATAAAGTTTCGATTGCTGTTTTAAGAGCGCGGCAGTTGTTGGTATTGTGTATGCTGTCCTGGTGGTATATACACCATTTGCCAATGTTTTTGGGCTTTCCTACCCTTGGGTACTTTCTTGGGGGTGGAGGCGGAATCTGATCTTTGCACTGGTTGAATATATCCTCGTATGATACCGTGAGGACTGTAAACACTGCATGCCGCTGGGAGAACTCCGTCTATTTATTACGATTATCCCCATGAGATGAGCGGTTGCCCCTATTGTAAGGTTGGTCCCTCTACCGCTTGCTCTGGTAGTTGCCTTGTTGCCACTCTCTCTTTTGTCAATTGGTGGCGTAGCGGTGGTCTTGCTAGCGGTTTCCTGATGGCTGGCGGATGGCTGGGTTGACTTTACAGGTGTTGGTGGTGGTGGTGGTCTCTCTCCATAAGTGATGAATTCTTCTTGTGGATGGATGACAGCCTCGCTCATGACATGGTCATAGGCGGCATTTGGATGATTGTAATTGAGGTGATAGAGGAATGGCCCCTTGAGGAGTCCCTGCTTGACGGCTGCCAGTGCCATTGTCTTATCAAGATCGCGGCACTGAGACATTGCCGTCAGCCATCTAGTGACAAACGCCTTTAATGTTTCCTATGTCCGCTGCTTGAGGTTGAACAGCTGAGTTGTGTTGTGATGTCCGGTGGCCAACAGGATGAACCGAGCAAGGAAAGCATTTGATAGTCCTTGAAATGAGTCGATGCATCCTAGCGGGCATTCAAAGAACCAGCTCATTGCCTCACTGTCTAATGTTTCGCTGAACAAGTGGCAGAGGTGGCGTCATCAAATCCCTTGTTGTTGGAGACCTTTTTGAAGGTGTCCATGTGGACGAATGGGTCAGACGTGCCGCTGTAATGTGACATCTTTGGTGTCTTTATGTGTGCTGGTCTGACGGCCTACAGGATTCTGGTGGTGAATGGTCCTGGTCTGGATGTGAAAAGCGGATTTGGTATTGGTGCTGGGGCGCCTGCCTTCGCCAGGGATAGCCTCTGCTCCAACTGCTGCATCCTTTCTAGTATTAGGGCGGTGGCATCGCTAGCTAGCCCCGATTGGAGGTTCTGTCGGATTGGCCCTTGCGTTTGGTATTTGGTTGTGATTCCACTCCTGCTCCATCATTAAGCGGGGCGGATGAGGTGGGCCCATTAATTCTGGTGGGTTCAGCGGTATTTGCATCTGTATGATTGGTACAGGTACAATTCCGCCGGTGTTGGGTCAACTGCGTCTAGTGCTCCGTGGCTGTTCGCTCTATGCTGTATTAGCGTTTACCTCCAGCGCCTTTTTCAATTCGTCGAACCTCGATAGTAGCGTGGCCACTTGTTTTTGGGCTTCCGTCTTCTCCCGGCGCTCTTGCTCGCGCTCCCTGTTTGCTTTGTGGAGGTCTGTTAATGCTAGCTCGTACATAGTGGCAAGGTCCTGGATCGGTGGGCGACTGCTGCCCGGCTGGGCCTTCGCTGCAGTTTGGGTCTGCTAGACCTGGGATGAGCCCTGGGACCCATGTTAGGGTTAGTTGGAATGTTGAATAGTGCTCGGTTAACGTTGACCATTGGGTCAACGCTAGCCACGGCCTTGGCAGACTGGTCCGCTTGCTCCTCGGCGTTTCCTCTGCTGACATTAGCCATGGTGGTGGTGGGGTGACATTTTGTTCAAGGGATTCTGACAGACGGCGCCAATGTTAATGTTCAAAGTTTAGTGGTAGCTAAACTAGGATCAAAACAGGTCCGGTGGGCGGACCACTACTTCATATTCTCAGTGCTTCCGCTACCTATCAAGTGAAATACAAAGGAGGCGTCAGAGGGAGACCGCGTCTGGCGATCTTCTCTTCTCCGATGCCTAAGTTAGTTAATGTATTTACGTTGACATGGTAACAGTAGGTAAATAATAGATGCATAATTAATGAGGAGAGAGGAGAGAACCTTTTATTGGCGAGTGGCGGCGCGTCAATGGTGATCTGGGGGTAAGCCGGGGCCTAGGCGGTAGCCTGGTTGGCTGTGTTCCCATAGGTGACTCTTATGGCAGGAGCTTATATTGCTGGCGGTACTATGAGCGTGACTCATTATAGCTAATCATGCTAGGCAAATGGTCATGTAAGTACAAATTCTAAGTGTTTTCTGTTTTCAGATTACAATATAAGTTTTTACTGATCGTTATTTACTTGGGAAGCTGAAATATGTGTACACTGATCCTTATTTACACTTTTTATTGAATATGTACACATTTATTGTTTCTTTGCAAGCTTGATATGAAAAAGTATTAATTTTTCTATATTATCTAATCCCAGTATTATGTTTGTTGCATAGGATACATTCAAAGTAGCCCCTGAAAGCAGAAAACTAGTGTTGTCATCAGCTGACGTGAAATGGAGATACTTCAAGACCACATTAACAAATAAGTACGTTCTACCATTCTTGGGAAAGAAGAAAAAATTGAGAAAGCCACCAAAGCAGTACCTATGTTGGCCTACAACCATGGAAGGAATTTGTAAAACAACGGACTAGTGAGGAATGGCTGGTATGCTCTTATTGTGTATAAGGCTTGTGTCAATCATATCTATGTATATATTTTCTGTGTAAGTTGAAACTTATTTTATGCAATAATTTTGCTTAACTCTCTTATGCAGAAACAAAAACAAAGTGAACAAAGTGAACTAGTGAGGAGGAGAAAGTACCTTCACAGATTATCAAGAAAGGGATACGTTGGACTATAGGAGGAATTGGTTAGGATCTGCTTGTCTTCATTTTTTCACCTCAATAATATTTTTTTCTGTAATGTGTTCCCTCATGGTTTTATTTGCTGCACAGAAACGGAAGTTGCCTGAAGGAAAGGTAATTGATCGTGCAATTATGTGGAAGAAAGCCCGTATACCAAAAAATGGAAAGATAGATGAGGAACTCTCATTGGTGGCAGCAAAAATAGTAAGTCCAGATATTTAAGTTGAGTAATTTAAGGTGTATCATCACCTCATCTAACTTATGTTTACATATTTGATTAGGATAAACTGTTGGAGAAGAAGAGTAAAGGTGAGTTAGAAATCTCAGGGAGTAGTGATATCCTCTCTCAAGCTCTAGAAACTCCTGAACACTCAGGTAGGGTGAGGGGAGTTGGAGGCTTCATCCAAGCTTCGTCAACCCATCCTCTTAAGACTAACCCATCCTTTAATGAGTATATGCCCCATTCTAGCCTTATTTCTCCCTTATATTTGTGTCTTGAGTCATTAAAATTGTTTCCAGAGTCTTGCAGAGTGGTTGGAGTAAAATAGGAAGAAAATGAAAAATTTATGAAAAAATCCTAACGGGATCAGGATTCCTGACCGTCGACGTTTTTGCGGTCTTTACATTTTAATTCCCTTTATTTTCGTAGGAAATTTAAGACATTTGACCAAGTAATGAAGAAGGGGAATAAAGGAGAAAGATGTTTCAGTTGGGAAATTAAAGGAATTGCCCCATTATGAGAGGAATTAAGGCCGTAAGTACCCCATTATGAAAAATTAAAAGGACAAGAAATAACAAATAGAAAATTAAAGAGAAGATGAAGAAAGCTATCTCATCCGTCCAAATAATGAAGGGTACGATCGATAAAAGCCAACCAATGCTCCCCTATAAATAGGCAACATCCAGAACAGAATGGGGATCACTTCCTTACCTATCACTTCCTGGCCAAAAACTTTTCTGAGACTCTGCCCAATTCACTCCTCAATCCTCCATCACTTACAAGATGGTGACCACCATCCATCCAGCAATCTACGAAGCTCTTAGCCGCTGAGTCAAAGACGCTCCACCACCATAGCAGAGACGAGTTCACCACATTGTTGCCAAGCCACTGAGGAAAGCTTCAAAGTGTAACTATGACTCTACTTTCAATTTTTGTTTCGATTTTGTGTGTTTGGATTTGCCAGTTGTGTAATTGGAGACATGAAAGGTTCAAAATATTTTTATTAATATTTTTGAGATTTTCAGTTTATTATTGAGTTAATTTTGAGAATTCTTTGATGATGCATGTTACAATCTTCTGCCTTTTTACGTGTTTAGGTAATTTTCAGAGTTAGGTTAATAAGTTTGCATGCTAGAATCATGCTGAGTGTTCTTGTGTGTTTGCTTAATTTGCCAAAAGTAATTGTTATTTGTTAAGATGCTAAGTTAAACAAGTAATAATTAGTTCTAAAGAGTGGTAAAAATCATGTTTCAATTGTTAAACGATTCTAGAAATTACGTGTTAAATTCTATGTGTAATGGTTAATTTACTTGTGTGAGTCAATTCAGGGGTTAGATAATACTACTGATTAAGAGAATTACACTGAGTGTTTTAAAAAATTAGTAGTATTGGGCATGGTAAGGACTTTTTGGATCCAAGCCCACATTAGAATGAATTGGATAAATTGATTGGATCATGACAACTTTTCATTTGGACTCTTATCTAGGCATTTAAGATGGGCACGTTTTTGCAGCATGTTGAAATGGATTTTCTGTTTTTACACTTAGTGATTTTCGAGTGGTATTGGTCTAGGTCAGGGAACTCGATCATTGTAGATAGTTTTATTTTTTTTAATTTTTTTTATTTTAAGTAGATTAGGAACCAAATTTCAAAACCCCCATTTTATTCTTTTATTTGTTAATTGACATTTTTGTGTAGGTGTACCCTACAATCCCCAAACTGAACGATTCCTGCTTATCCTATACTGACAACTACATTTTGTAGGGTTAAATTGTGAGGCTATTTTAGCCGCATCAATTTTTGGAACCGTTGCCGGGGATTGTTAAAATCCCTAGCGCTTAAAGTGTCATCAATTTTGTTGTTTATATATAGAAAGCATGCTAACTTTTTGCACTACACTTGTGGAATGGTGACAAATTGCAATTTTTGATAGGCCATGCTATAATTGTGATTTAGTTTAAGTTTTGTGAGTGTTACAAAATTAAGCATGTCTTTTATAATTGTTGTAAAATTTGTAGATGTTTTCTTAAGCATTTTGTAAATTGTATTTGTTTCACTTAGATTAATATACTTAGGTTGGTATGAATTTAGTTAAATACTTTATTGTTGTAAGTGTCTAAAATCATATGAGTAGACAAGGGCCCTTTTATTAATATTGGCCTTATCCCTTCATTAGTACCTTGCTAAGGTCTCTTGAGGTTGAGGGCGGCCTTTATTAGCACTTGGAGAACGGTCTAACACATAAGTTAATTTCTTAGCTGAGTAAGGGGCATACGGATGGTGTCTTAGATTGGGACTCTGGGTGATGGGTTCAATTGGATCTCAGAGATACTATAGAATGAGCCTAAACCACTATGTGGGAGTAGCCGATAGGGGCCTAAACCTCAATGAGGGAGTAGCCTCTATAATATCACCAAAATGAGTCCTCCCTCTCACTTATCTCTTAATCTGGCCATCCAGCCTTCTGAAACAAAGGAAAGAGACTTATGTCTAGGCGACTATCTCTATATCGTATCTCACCAATAGTAGTGGTTTCTATTGGGCTCGACTTACAATTTGGGATCAATTGAGATATTAACTATGTAGATACCAAAATAAAATAAAAAAAATGTAATGTGACATGCTTAAGGTATATTGGATTAAACATGACCTTGTCGAGGGTAGCTGTTCCATAGTCCCATTGCACAAACGAGGTCCTCTGTTCCAGTACCTAAGTATGTAAATGTAAATGTAAATGTAACTTAGAAAGTTAAGGAAAGGCATAATATTTGTATTATGAGCCTTGTATATGTTACTAACACTTGATTTGGTCTTAAAGGTCCATGAATGTCCACTGTCTCTAATAAGACTAAGGAGCTCTCGGAAAAACTGGAATGTGCTAAGCAAAGGCCAAACCTCACTTTTTCAGACCGCCCTCCTCTAGGAAGGAGGGACTCTGAGGACTCTAGCTACTCAGGTTATAACTCCTTAATTAGATCAACCGAGGAGATCAATAAACCTGACCATTTTGAAGAAGGAGAAGAACAAGTCTTTGAAGAGGAAGAAGAGGAGGTCACTGAAGAGGACTTTGCGGACATAGAAGAGGAAGAAGAGGAAGAGCACGCCCCTGTTAAGCAAGTACCGGCACCAATGGCCGAAACTATTAGGCAACTATCTAATCCTACAAGTGGGGTTGCTGCACCCTTATGGATTGCCTATCGAGAACCAGGGTAGGGGCTTAATGATGATTTTGAGTTAAAGAGTGGGTTTTTGCATCACCTACCCAAGTTTCATGGGATGAATAGTGAAGACACCAGCAAGCATCTCAATGTGTTCGAGTTTGTCTATGGGAGTATGTGCCCTAAAGGAGCTGATATCAATATCTTGAAGATGAAGGCATTCCCCTTTACTTTGGAGGACAAGGCCAAGACTTGGCTATTTGAGCTGCCTGCTGGGAGTATCAACACTTGGGATAGGATGAAGGGCGAGTTCCTTACGAAGTACTTTCCTACCTCAAAGGTCACTGTTTGAGGAACCAAGATTAGTGGAATCATGCAAGGACATGAGGAGAATTTCTGCAATTATTGGGACAAGTTTAAGAGCCTTGTAGCATCATGCCCTAACCATGGGATGAGTGAGGGGTCCGTTCGTACCTATTTTTATGAAGGACTCACTGCTAATGAGCGTGGTTTGTTAGATGCTACTGCTGGAGGGTCCTTTATGGATAAGACACCTGATAAGGCCAAGGAGCTACTTACTAATCATGCACTAAACAATCAACAATATGAGGGGGTGCTTTTCTCTCAAAGGAGGGTACATGAGGTGTCCACTAACTCTGCCCTTGAAGACCAAGTCAACAAGATGCTTACTCTACTGTCTCAAGTCTTAAACGTTAATGGAGGATGAGCAATGGCTGAAGTGTATGGGATATGCTTGACTCAAGGGCACCCCACTGATAAATGTCCCCAGCTTGTCTCTCCAGAAGGATGGGAATCTATTAATGCCCTAGGGTATCAAGGAGGCCAAGGAGGCCCAAGGTATAACCCTTACTCCAATACGTACAATCCTGGGCTGAGAGACCACCCCAACTTTCGTTGGGCCAACAATGATAACACCTTCAGACTACCTCAAGGCCCAGGTCAGAATTCTCACCGCCTACCAGGTTTGTTTTTGAGGCCTTAGGTACCTCAAACTTTTGGTATTTCTAATTATGTCCCTCCACTTCCTGTTTCCAATACTTTGAGTGCCTTTAATTATGATGAATTGCTGGAGTCCCTTGTTACGGGACAACAACAACTTAACACCGCTACTCAAGCTTTGGTTGCAGGACAGGCGACCCATTCAAAGGATATTGCAGAGCTTAAGAATCAAATGGGCCAAGTAGTGGATTTCATAGGCCGGATTGCTGAAACAGGGAAGCTACCAAGCAACACGGTGCCTAACCCAAGGAATGAGCACGCCCAAGCCATCATCACTAAGAGTGGGCATATGCTAGTAGACCCTCCCAGAGCCCACAACAAGGCCCAAGTGGCCCATAATGAAGAAGAAGATGTTGTGGAGGTGTCCAAGAAGGATGTTGAGAAAGATCCAGCTACATCAAGGGTGGAAGTTAACGTGCCCCAAATTGAGGCACCGAAAGGTACAATTTCTAACTCTACTGGTTTAGTTAAGACTAACCCAGTTGTTTCTATACCTTTCCCAAGTAGGTTTGCCAAGACAAAGAAAGATAAATCTGATCAAGAGATCATGGAAATCTTTAAGAAGGTTCAAGTGATCATGCCTCTGATCGAGTGCATCAAATAGGTGCCTAAGTATGCTAAGTTCTTGAAGGAGCTATGCACCACAAGGAGGCAGACAAGAGAGAAGGAGGTGGTGAAAATGAGCGAGACGGTATCAACCGTTATCCAAAGAAAACTACCCCCAAAGTTGAAGGACCCAGGGAGTTTTTCTGTTCCCTGTTTCATTGGTGACACCAGGTTTGAAAATGTGATTTTAGACTTAGGGGCGTCCATAAATGAATTGCCATATAATTTATATGTGTCCCTAGGTCTAGGCCCTCTTTAAAGGGATAATGTTGTCATTCAACTTGCTGATAGGTCTAACAAATACCCTCAAGGGTATGTTGAGGATGTTCTTGTGTAGGTAAACCATTTGATATTCCTTGTGGATTTCTATGTTTTGGACATGGAGGAATCGCCCCTAAATACCACTCTATTACTTTTAGGGCGTCCTTTTATGAGGACTGCAAGAACGAAGATCGATGTGCGCAAAGGGACTCTCACCATCGAGTTTGATGGTGATGTTATACGCTTCAACATTCTTGAAGCCATGAGGAACCCTGTTTCTGATTTGAAACCTTGCTTTGCTATTGATGTAGTTGATTTACTCGCACATGTCTTCTCTAAACCAATGGTTAAGGATGAATTAGCTCTGACCCTAGAGGAGGGGGTCGGATATGATGCAAATGGGGAACCTATCCCTAAGGTTGAGTGGGACATTGAGGAGCCCAGAGTGATAAAGACTGTGGCCTCACTCGAGGCTCAGCCTATAAAGAGGTCCATTTCATATTTCTCAATTCCAGTTTCTACTAATAAAATGCTACCCTCTATGGTTCAAGCACCCAAGTTGGAATTGAAGGTACTCCCTGAACATTTGAAGTACACGTACCTAGGAGAAAATGAGACCCTCCCAGTGATCATATCATAACCCTGGATGTAGAGCAAGAAAGAAAGTTGGTGGACGTGTTGAAGATGCATAAGACTGCCATTGGTTAGACTCTAGCAGATATCAAGGGAATCAACCCAACCACATGTGTCCACCGGATGCTGTTAGAAGATGGAGCCAAGCCCACAAGAGAAGCCCAAAGACGTCAAACATCCGCCCATGATGAAGGTGGTCTAAGATGAGGTGATCAAGTTGCTCGATTGTGGGCTAATCTACCCCATTTCTGATAGTAAGTGGGTCTCTCCAGTGCAAGTGGTGCCCAAGAAGTCTGGGGTGACTGTGGTAAAGAACGATGATAATGAGCTAGTGCCCCAAAGATTAGTGACAGGTCATAGGGTATGTATCAACTACCAGAAGCAGAATGCCATAATGAGGAAGGATCATATGCCCTTACCTTTTATTGACCAGATGTTGCAGCGCTTAGCGAGTCATTCCTACTATTGCTTCTTGGATGGATATAGCGGATACAACCAGATCTGTATAACCCACGAGGATCAGGAGAAGATGACCTTCACGTGCCCTTTTGGGACCTTCGCTTATAGGCGCATGCCCTTTGGCTTGTGCAATGCACCAGGTACTTTTCAAAGATGTATGCTTTCCATTTTCTTACAATATATTGAAAATATTATTGAAGTCTTTATGGACGACTTTAGTGTCTTCGGTAAAGATTTTGATACTTGTTTAGAGAATCTAGGATTGATACTTGAGAGGTGTGTAGAAACTAATCCTGTGCTGAATTGGGAGAAGTTTCACTTAGTGGTAAAACAAGGAATAATATTAGGACATATAATATCTGCTATGGGCATTGAGGTAGATAAGGCTAAGGTTCATCTTGTACGTCACTTACCCTCCCCCACAACTGTGAGGGAGGTACGCTCTTTTCTTGGCCATGCAGGATTTTACAGGAGGTTCATCAAAGACTTCTCCAAGGTGGCGAGACCTATGTGTGCCCTATTGCAGAAGGACGTGCCCTTTGTGTTCAATGAGGATTGCAAGAAGGCGTTTGAGAAGCTCAAGGAGTTGTTGACCACGGCCCCCATCATTTGCCCTCCAGATTGGAGTCTACCTTTCGAGCTTATGTGTGATGCATCAGACTATGCTGTTGGAGCTGTGTTGAGCCAGAGGAAGGATAAGAAGCCCTATGCTATTTACTATGCTTCTCAGACCCTCAACAATGCTCAGCTTAACTACTCCACCACTGAAAAAGGACTCTTGGCTGTAGTCTTTGCTTTAGATAAGTTTTGTTCTTATTTATTGCACTCTAAAGTTATTGTTTACTCTGACCATACAGCCTTGAGATATCTGATGATCAAGAAGGAGGCCAAGCCCAGATTAATTCGATGGATCTTGTTGCTTCAGGAGTTTGACCTAGAGATCAAGGACAAGAAGGGCAGTGAGAATGTGGTGGTGGACCATTTGAGCAGGATAGTCCATGAGGATGACCCCCAGCCCCTACAGGAAGCTTACCCAGATGAGCAACTCTTTGGGATAGAGGTTAGTGTGTCCTGGTACGTTGATATAGTTAACTATTTAGTCACTAGGACATTTCCTGACACACTTTCCAAAGCTAGTAAGGATAAATTGAAGAAAATGGCTAGGCACTTTATTTGGGATGAGTCGTATTTATGGAAACATTGTAGTGACCAAGTCATTAGGAGATGTGTCCCAGAGTCTGAGCATAGGTCAATTCTATCATTTTGCCATAGTGAAGCGTGTGGAGGCCACTTTGGGCCTCGTAGAACGGCCTTGAAGGTCTTAGACTGTGGATTTTATTGGTCTGCTATCTTCAAGGATGCAAACTTGTTCTGTATTTCTTGTGATAGGTGCCAACGGACTGGTAATCTTGGCCCAAAAGATCAATGCCCATTAACCCAATAATAAATGTAGAAATTTTTTATTTTTGAGGCATTGACTTTATAGGGCCATTTCCTTCGTCTAATAGCTGTTTATATATACTACTAGTTGTGGACTATGTATCAAAGTTGGTGGAAGCAAAAGCCACCAAGACTAACAATTCAAAAGTGGTCGTAGGTTTCTTGAGAACTAACATATTTACCAGGTTTGGAGTGCAACGTGTGCTAATTAGTGATGGAGGTTCTCACTTTTGCAATCGTATAATTGAGGCTTTGCTGAAGACGTATGGGGTAACCCATAAGGTATCAACGCCTTACCCCCCCCCCCCCCTCCCGCAGACTAGTGGCCAAGCAGAGGTGTCCAACAGGGAGATCAGGAGGATACTTGAGATGACAGTGGGCCCAACAAGGAAGGATTGGAGCCAGAGATTGGATGATGCATTGTGGGCCTACAGAACAGCCTACAAGACGCCTATTGGGATATCTCCCTTTAGGTTGGCCTATGGAAAGGCATGCCACCTTCCAGTGGAGCTAGAGCACAAGGCTTGGTAGGCTGTCCAGAAGTTCAACATGGATTATGATGAATCTGGCCTACATAGGAAGCTACAGCTAAATGAGCTTGGGGAGATAAGGAATGAGGCCTACGATGCTTCATGGATCTACAAGGAGAAGACAAAGGCCTACCATGATAAAATGATCCGCAGAAAAAGCTTCTAAGTGGGCTAGAAAGTTCTGTTATTCCATTCCAAACTCAAGCTATTCCCAGGTGAACTTCGTTCTCGTTGGGTTGGCCCATTTATAGTGACTAATGTGTTTGCTCATAGTGCTGTAGAGATCAAGAGTGAGAAGACATTGGAAGAGATACTATGAGTCCTACTATGAGTTCATGGTTAATGGGCATCATCTCAAGCCCTACTATGAGTCCTTTGTGGAGCACACATTGGAAGAGATACCCCTCCATGAGGCACCCAAGACGTGTGAACAAGGAGGAGAGTCCAGGCTGAATGACTATAAATATTAAGCACTACGTGGGAGGCAACCCATTTCAACCGAAGCTGTGGAGGAGCCATTAACGAGAGTTTGACATTTCTATCCCTTCACTTACTTAGATTGAATTGTACTTGTGTCTTTGTTTGTTTGTTTTACCCTTTCCTTATTTTCGTAGCCCCAATATTTAGGGTCTATATACCATATTTTGTTTTTTCCTACATTGAGGACAATGTCGATTCTAAGTGTGAGGTGGGTTACACTTTTATTTTAGAATATTTTCAATTTTCAGTTTAAAAAAATGAAAAAAAAAATTTCGTTGGTTTTATAGAGTCTTTTTGTTTGTTTGAACCTTAGGATGCTCCTAACATCTAGGATGAACATGTCTCTAAAGGTTTTCACAATCGAAATAAGACTTAATTGAATTCTGTGGTTAATCGACATTGTGATACTTGTATGAAAATTTGAGATAGGATGTAACTTGGTTCATTAAGCATGCTAGGATTAAGTCTGATTCATTTGACCCTAAGTGAGCTGTTGAGCTGAAATACTTTCTTTTCAAGTGCTTAATTGATAAATTCAAAATTTCATGGCTGTTTTTGCAAAACCTCATCATTCTTTGAAAATCCAATGATCATGTGCCATAGATTTTAATGGACTAGAGAGTACTAGAACTTGACTTTTGGGACTGTCAAAACTTGTATGCCATAATATGCCCTGATCTTGGATAGGATAGAAGGCATTAGGGTAACCACCATAGCCAAACAAGCATGTGTCCCCAATTGTGCCCATCGTGGGACTCCTTAGAATGAACACTATGCCAATAATGCCTTCAGACAACAGATAATATCTATCGTCTGATATGTAAATTATCTGTAGTCTATCTAGCTGTCATCTCTTCTCACTCAGACAACAGAAGTTTCGCAAGGCTCTGTCATCTGAACAACCCAACATTGAAGTATTTGAGACTTTCTGTGGTTACTAATCATATACAACGACACATTAATGTTGTTGAAATGAAGTACAAACGACATTTTTAATAAAACATCTGTCGTCTGAAAATAAATAAGAAGACATCTATATGTTGTCTGAAGTTACCAAAATGAAGGCTTGTTTGACAATCTGTTGTTTGATAGTGAATTGAACTTCAGTTTTCTGTTGTCTGGTAAACATATTATGTTGTTTGATTGTGAATTAAACTTCAGTTTTCAGTTTTCTGTTAAAGGCATCTCTGTTGTTTGATAGTGAAATAAACTTCAGTTTTCTGTTGTTACAAGTATGAAGGAACAACACAGAGAGATATTCTTTTATGTTGTTACTGTATTTGTGATACAACATATCATAAACCTGCATTTGTTGGATTTGAACTATAGAAAACCTCATTCTATACACTAGTCATCAAAAAGGCATATTAATTATAAGATCTGAAATCAACAAATTCCTCATTGCATCAATTAACCCACCAAATTACATTCCCATCAATAGCACAATACTAAACTAGCTAGCGTGCTAGCCTTTACATTAACCGATTTTAATTACTGCCATTGTTGCATGGATCCTAATCTAACTAAGACAAAAACCTAGTAGCATAATACTAAACTAGCTAGCATAATCCTCATCTTCCCTCATTTGTGGATTTCAGCTCAAGCTTCTGGAATGGGCTGCAGGTTGGTTCAAATAGCATTTCAGTCAATAAGTTGCAATGTAATAATGAGGTGAATAAGTAAACCCAGAAAATGGTGAATGTATTAAAAGTGATAGTATACTTCCTGAGCATAAATAGAAGAAATCAATAGCATTCTATATTTTGAACAAAAACAAAGAGTTACAACAATTTTGTGCATTTCGATCTGACCCATTTCGATCTTACAACAAAAACAAATAGGAGTACGTGAATTTTTGGACAAAGTGTGAAGCATAAATACATGGGCATCACACAACAATTTTGTGTAGCAAGAAAACCAGTATTGCACACCAAGAAGGAGCAAGATTTGGACAAAGTATGAAGCATAAACACAAATCCTGGAACCTTATATCCTGAAGAGTATCAGCAAGCATGAATACAGCTCTACATATCTTACCTCAACATGTACGGAGTTTGAAATCTGTCGGTTGCAATAGGAAAGTTTTTGCAGCAGGCATGACGATCTTTGCTTGATCAGCTTGAGTAGCTAGGTAGGAGGCTCTCTATGCTTTTGCGAAAGCCTGGATTTGTGCAAATTATAAGTAATTAACAAATTGTTCAAGGAAATCCAGATTATATGTCTAGCCCAAACTCTAGGTTACTTGACCTAGTGGTAATAGGGTTATAGAAGGATTTAGGATCCTATTCAATGTAGAATTACTTTCCTTATACGTTCAGATTCTATGCATTGTAACTCTCTATATAAAGAGGCCCCTATTATCAATAAGATACACACAACGAATTTCTCTCAATTTCTGATTCCCTAAAACACGTTATCAGCACGAATCCCTAACCCTGAAAACCATATTTTCGTATCCTTCAAAATCCTGCAACCACCGCCCCATATATCGTAGACCTAGTCCTAAGGAGCCCAGAACCGGCGGCGGAACCACCGGAACCGGCCGGAATCGACCTGAACCGGCCATCAAAAAAAGCTGAACTGGCCCCTGCTCGCATCTGCCGAGAGCCTTCCGCACACCTGTCGACACCTGCGCGCAGCCCCTGTAAGACCTCGCCTACTCCTGCCGAGCCCCGCGCGCAGCCCAGCACCATCTGCCGACAACTCCCGAGGCACCTGCCTACACCCCTGCAGCACCTGCCGGCAGCCTCCGCACAGCCCCTACAAGTCCTCGCCTACTCCCGCCGAGCCCCGCGCGCAGCCCAGCACCATCTGCCGACAACTCCCGAGGCACCTGCCTACACCCTTGCAGCACCTGCCGGCAGCCTCCGCACAGCCCCTACAAGACCTCGCCTACTCCTGCCGAGCCCCGCGCGCAGCCCTGCACCATCTGCCGATAGCTGCCGAGGCACCTGCCTATACCCCTGCAGCAGCCCCGTACAACCCAGCCTAGCTCCGGCCACCACCTGTCTCCAGCCACTTTTTCGGCGACCCCAGGCAACCTTTTTCCGGCCACCTTCAAAGGACTTCTTCGGTCAAGATTTCCGGTAACTTTTCAAGGTAAATTTTTCTAAAAGTTCCCGTTTTTCGAAGTTTTTCAATTTCTTCTTCTTTTCTTGGGGACTTCCAACATCCCTTCTTCTACCCCCCTTTCTTCTTCAGAAGGGAGACCTAAAGCCGACCTGTGGGGGTTCATGCTCACTCCAAGCTTGGAGCTTGTAGAGTCCTCCAAACTTAGAGTTTGTTGAGAAGAAAAACGATCGACCACATACATCATTGTTTCGATCTAATCCAAAACCCCTCTTGGAATCGGATTTTCTTGGGAGCGACTACGCTCAGAAATCCCTAATTTCTTGGAAGCGACTATGCTAAAAATTCTTATTGTTTTCATGGTAGCCTTTTATGCTCCGAAACTAACCCTAATCTTGTGTTGTTTTTCAGGATGAGTTACCTGAATAAGTTGAACTTTGTTCCACTAGAGACAACTGGCGCAGGATACCATAGGTGGGTCCAAGATGTGCGCCAACATCTTAAGGCTGATGGACTTCTAGAAACCATCCAAGAGCCTAGTCAGAACATGCTTTCTGTAGAGCAAATTTGTGCTTTCGAAGCAAATAAAGCCAAGGTCATAATTCTCATGACAAGGCACATGAATGATGCTCTCCAAAGTGAATACCTCAATGAGGAAGACCCCAGAAAACTATGGGTGAAAATTGAGCAGTGATTTGGCAACGTTCGTGACTCCCTGCTTCCTGATTTATAAGTGAGATGGCATAGCCTCGGCTTTAGTGACTTCAAGTCCGTGCTTGATTATAACTTGGAAGCCCTTCGTATCAAGTCCTTGATGGAATTCTGTGGATAAATCATAACTGATATGATGTTAATCGAGAAGACTCTCTCTACCTTCCCCGTCTCTACCCTGATGATTTCGAAGAATTATCGGATTGATGTGAATGCAGAACGTATCACAAGGTTTCATGAGCTCATTGGCGCCATGAACGTAGCTGAGAAGCACGACAATATCCTTGTGAAGAACTATAATGCTAGACCTGTGGGAACTAAGTCTATTCCAGAGTCTAATTATAGTCGCGCCCCCAAGGGAGGGTGCAAGGAGCGAAACCCTAAGAGTAAGGACAATTCTGGATGTTCTAGTCCATATTCTCACCCTAAAGAGGAAGGAAATCGCCAAGATAAGCGTGCACGGAACTGTGGAGGTCAACGTGTGAAGAGAGAGACAGGCGGAGCCTCCGGCCATGGTGGCAACACCACCAAGAACAATGGTCATCCAACTCGTGCATCGAATGCACCTCGGTCAAGGGAGCCTGACCATAAAGATGTTTGTCTTCGATGTGCATCAAGTGGATATTGGGCAAAGAAGTGTAGTGCATCCCAGAAAGTTACGAACGCATACAAAATGTATTGTGAAGCAAGGGAGGCCAACTACATGGAACAAGAAGATCAAGATGGCAATCTCGATCTAAGGGTGGAAGACTACAAAGATCAAGACCCAGAAACTGGCGATTTTGATTAAGTCTTTTAATTTTCCAAGAGATGTAGGCAATTGCCATATTATTTGTAGTAGATGCCAATGGTTTAATGTTACTTCAAAGTAGGCGTACTCCTTGTAAATTTGATGTCTAGGAAGGTTTTGAGATAAGTGGTACTTAAGCGAGTCTTGCTCCATCGACATCTCTCTACTCACCTGGTCACATTTACATTGAAATTACCGAAAGAAGTTAGATGACTGCCATTGTATGCATTAGCTAGTTTCTTTTTGGATTAGATCTTCTTGGATTAAACGATGATGTAATTCCGTTTGGCTTATCAATAAAAGTTGAGTTCTTTTCTTTATGACTCCTTTTTAATTATGAGTTTTTCTTTTAGGAATGGATGAACTACAATATCTCGCAGATAGTGCGACTACGCACACCATTCTACGACATAGGCAATTATTCTTAGAGATGTTGCCTACATATTTCTCTGTGACTACGATGGCTGGGCCATCAGGTTTAGTTCAAGGACATGGAATGGCCCAATTCCTTTTGCCAAATGGCACCTTGATTAAAGTCACTGAAGCTCTCTATGTTCCTAAGGCAAATCAAACCTTATTGAGTTTTAAAGATATAAGACCCAACAGATTCCATGCGGAAACGCATAATGAGAACGGAATAGAATTCCTTTGCATTACCTCTAATGATTGCGGCAGAAAGCGCATGTTAGAGAAGCTTACGTGTCAATCTAGTGGACTTTATGTCACTACAATTTGGCCAATCGAATCCAATAATGTCATAAGAGAAGATCTCTTGGATTTAGACACATATTGGTTTTGGCATGACCGACTAGGACATCCCGGTCGTGATATGATGCTCTGTATACTAAAGATTTCACATGGGCATCCATTCTTTAGAATGAGAAGAAGCAAGAATCAAACATTGATTCCCAGACTTAGTAAGACCGCAAAAACTGCAGCTTCAGGCGCTGCTACTGTCTTGGGTCGCTGCAAGGCCTCTCTTGTCCCTTGTGATGATGCCACAAATGGCACCAACCATGAGCATGACGTCATGGTAATTCCTCCTAGTGGCAATGATGCCACACACACCAATTTACATGGCTCTAACACTATCAGGGGAGATGTAGTCACACATTTTACTTCTAAAAGCGTTACAGACGCTCCGGCCCAACCAAAATCCTCATTAGTTGCTTCTAAGGCCCCTCGCTCATTCTGCAAAGCCTGTTCATTCAGGAAATTAGGACCGAGACCGTCCTACGTAAAGGATCTCAAAATAGTTATTCCGTTCTTACACAGAATCCAAGGGGATATCTGTGGACCAATTCAACCATCATGCGGACCTTTTAAATACTTTATGGTATTGGTTGATGCGTCGACACGCTGGTCACATGTCGCGCTGTTGTCCACTCGCAATGCTGCTTATGCTAAACTCCTTGCCCACATTATCCGTCTACGAGCTCACTACCCTGACCATCCAATTAAGTCAATTCGACTTGATAATGCTGGGGAGTTTACATCGAAAACATTCGATGACTATTGCATGTCATTGGGGATTGATGTTGAGCATCTAGTTCCCCATGTTCATACCCAAAATGGTCTCGCAGAAGCTGCTATCAAACGACTTCAAATGATAGCTCGGACATTGGTAATGCGCACCAGTCTTCCTGTTTCTGCTTGGGGATATGCAATATTGCACGCAGCGACGCTCATTCGTCTACGACCTACTGCAACTCAATCTTATTCTGCGTTACAGCTAGTGACTGGGTACGAGCCTGATATCTCGCACTTAGGCATTTTTGGATGTGCTACTTATGTGCCTATTACGCCGCCACAGCATACAAAGATGGGTCCACAACGAAGAATGGGCATTTATGTTGGCTATGAATCTCCAACTATCGTTCGTTATCTTGAACCCTTGACAGGCGATCTCTTTACTGCTAGATTTACTGATTGTCACTTTGATGAGACAGTCTTCCCTTCGTTAGGGAGAGATAAGAACACAGATGTTCAACAGGAACGACAGGAATTATCGTGGTTTGTCCCCACTATGTCTCATCTCGATCCCCGTATCGCACAGTCCGAACTTGAAGTGCGAAGAATAATCGAGCTCCAGAATGTAGCAGACACTCTGCCTGATGCGTTTTCTGATGTTGCCAAAGTGACGAGATCACACATACCTGCTGCAAAGGTGCCTGCAAGGATTGATGCCCTGATAATGGACATAACGCCACTCCCGTGACACCAGGAGATGGCGCCATTGCCCAGCATGGCAATGATGTGGCATCTATGGCCGCAGGTCCCGCAAGAAAGCGTGGTAGACCAATTGGTTCGAAGGATACTCGCCCTAGAAAAAGAGCGAATGAGGCACAAACAAATCCTTTGATCATCGATACTCAAAATCCGTCCCATGAGAATGTTCCAGATTATGGTTATGTCCAAGAGACATCATTGGGGGATGCCTCAATGTCAGAACCTATCCTTGAGAACGTAGAGATCTCTGTGAATTACACTAGTGTGCATGGGACGTGAGAAAGAAGCTCCATTATCATTGATGATGTATTCGCGTATTCAGTAGCACGTGAGATTATTGAGACCGATGACATCGAACCACGCTCCATTGATGAATGCCAACGTAGAGCTGATTGGCCAAAATTATACCAATACCGCCTAACACCAAACTAGTTGGTCATAAATGGGCATTCGTTAGAAAGCGTAATGAGAAAAACGAGATTGTAAGATACAAAGCTCACCTTGTGGCGCAAGGCTTCTCACAACGCCCTGGAATCGACTACGAGGAGACCTATTCTCCCGTAATGAACATCATTACGTTCCGCTACCTTATCAGTTTGGTAGTTTCTGAAAAACTGAATATGCAGCTTATGGACGTGGTTATAGCGTATCTATATGGGGATCTAGATACGGAAATATACATGAAAGTTCCAGATGGAATTCAGTTACCCAAATCAAGTGGCTCTAAACCACAGAGCGTGTTGGTCATAAGATTAAAATGCTCACTATATGGATTGAAACAATCCGGATGGATGTGGTATAACTGTCTGAGTGACTATTTGATTGGGAAGGGATATGTCAATAATGAACTATGCCCATGTGTGTTCATAAAAAGGACAAGTTTCAGATTTGCAATAGTAGCGGTTTATGTCGATGACATGAATATAATTGGCACCCTTAAAGAGTTAAGGGAAACCGCTGAACACTTGAAATCCAAGTTTGAGATGAAAGATCTTGGGAAAACACGGTTTTGCCTCGGTTTGGAACTTGAGCACCGTGAAGATGGTATTCTGATTCATCAATCAGCTTATACCCAAAAGATGCTTAGGCGTTTCAATACTGATAAGATTAAGCCTTCAAGCACCCCAATAGTCGTCTATAGTCTTGATCCAAAGAAAGATCCATTCCGTCCAAAAGATGACGACGAAGAAGTGCTAGAGGCAGAAATGCCATATCTAAGTGCGATAGGTGCATTATTGTACTTAGCACAATGCACGAGACCGGACATCTCATTCGCTGTGAACTTGTTAGCTAGATATAGCTCCGCACCAACACTACGCCATTGGACTGGTGTTAAAGATATCTTTCGATACCTAAGTGGTACGATAGATATGGGCTTATTCTATCCCTATAGAGAGATGATGGATTCGGACTCATCAAATAACCGGAACACCACACATGGTGGACTGCGTTCCCTCTCCCCATCCCAAAACAATATAAGTGTTTTGGAAGGTTTTGCTGATGCTGAGTATCTCTCTGATCCACACAAAGGTCGTTCCCAAACTAGTTATGTATTCACCATGGAAAACACCGCGATATCTTGGAGGTCTACAAAGCAGACCTTAGTCGCTACCTCTTCGAATCATGTAGAGATTATTGTTTTTCACGAAGCAATTCGTGAATATATATGGTGACGATCCATAGTTACGCATGTTCGAAGTAATTGTGGTTTGAAGTCTACCACAGATGAGCCAATAAGCATTTATGAGGATAATGCTGCTTGCATTGAACAAATGAAGCAAGACTACATCAAAGGCGACAACACCAAGCATATATCGCCCAAATTCTTCTACAATCAGCAACAACAGAAGCTCCTCAAGATCAAAGTAAACTAGGTTCGATCTGAGGATAATGTGGCAGACTTGTTTACTAAGTCATTGCCTAAATCCACGTTCGAGAAACATGTAGCAAGAATTGGCTTGCGGAAACTATCTGAACTCCCATGATCGTAATCATCAGGGGGAGGTGCAGACATCAGGGGGAGATGTATACATGTATGGTCTCAGAACGTGAAGGGTGTGTTGTACTCTTTTTCCCCTTCGACCGAGGTTATTTTTGTCCCATTGGGTTTTTGTTACTCGGCAAGGTTTATAATGAGGCAATGAGAGAAGCACCACGTTTGGGCGACACAAGGGGGAGTGTTCAAGGAAATCCAAATTATGTGTCTGGCCCAAACTCTAGGTTACTTGACCTAGTGGTAATAGGGTTATAGAAGGATTTAGAATCCTATTCAATGTAGAATTACTTTCCTTGTACATTCAGATTCTATGCATTATAACCCTCTATATAAAGAGGCCCCTATTATCAATGTGATACACATAGCGAATTTCTCTCAATTTCTGATTCCTTAAAACACAAATCAGTTTATAGAGATACCTGAGAATCACAAAGTGAAGGTTACCTGAGAATCATCTATAAGACAAATTCCGACAGCTCCATAGTTAGTAACATTAACAGATACACCTAATGGGAAAACAATAGAGAGCAGGAACCAAAAGGGTGTTATGAGGCCAAAGAAAGTTGGAGACATAATGATAGCCTAATTATCTCTTGAAGATGGAAATGCTTATGCTTGAAAGTGATCGGCTAGCTCAGTGACAAAATATATATATCAAAGGTTCAAAGATAACCAATGTGGTTTCTGGAGAAATGTGCGGTACATTAACCAGTAAATTATGAATATGGATGATAGGAATTAAAAGAAAGCAAAGCAGTGGCAGGACAAGGAATAGTGAATAAAGATTGAAGTGTCCTTTTGAAAACCTAGCTCATGTTCAGGAAAAAGCCATAACAATACATGAACAAATTAGTATGTATCAATAAGACTAAGTCGTAGCTCAGTTGTTGGTAGCATCACTCTCAAGCCTAGGAATGTACCATTGGGTTTGTAATATGTCATTGCAATTAATAGATGACAATAACGGCTATGTTTTTTGAATCAATGTCAAACATCACAAAATTAAATACTCCTTTGTAAAATTTATCAGCTTGGTCCCTTGAACCTCTTATAATCCTAGCCTCTGAAGAGCATTGCACTAGTTGCTAAAAATGTCCATATTACAGAGCTCAATTGTCTACTAACAGGGTATAGTAATTGGATTGTTCACACTTCAAGAAACTTTATGTGCTTAGAATGAAATAATCGACAAAGCTAGTACCTTTGCAAATCCATGCCGAGTGATTTCATATCTCCACTCCCCAATTGCCCAAATTCTCGTCCTTCTATTCAATCATTCTATACCCCGATCAGAAAGCACCCAAAATCCATTCTTACAACTTAAAAGAAGAGACTTACCAGAATTTGGAGAGGCTTCCAAACGCAGAGGCTCAGGCTTTGCCGTCAAAGCTCCCGTCTTTAACTTGTGATTAGTGGCGTCCCCCGACATTGCCCACCTCTATTTTGGCAAGTCGCTGATTTTCCATTTTGGTTGTCTCTGTTTCCTAATCATCATGCATTTCCCCAACCTCGTTCACGGCCCTCTCCCTTGCGCAGCAATCTCGAGGATCCATCGATGGCAGACCCTGACCCTAAGCCTAATTGTTGGCGTCATTTAGCAGCGGCGGCTTCAAAGTTGGAGACAATACAACGACGACAAATAGGAGTCCAGCCCAAAATGATTTGAAGAACACCCATAAAGTTCAAGCAAATTTTATTCAAAGGTTATATAAACACCCAAATCGAATTAAAGAATAAACCAATAAGGTAATCGGAAAATTTAGTTCCATTTCAGTCACCTCTAACCTGTAAATCAACAAAATCCCTAATGCCCCAATCTAATTTCAAAGAAAATTAGCAAAACCCCCTAATCAATATCCCAACAAAACCCTAAAATACAAAATGAATCGAAGTCGAAACCCTAAGAGGAAGAACGACCTTACCATGCAATTAACAATACTGAATACTTCGGACTCTAGCTCTTGAAATTGAAGAACTCCAGTTCTGGGAAAACCTAGTTCGGATAGTGCAAAGGAATCTTCAGTCTTTTTTGATGGAGAGGAATCAAGGGAATCTGGGTTGGGTTACTGGTAATGGATAGGATGTTGCTAGATTGTTCCTTTGGGTTACCTAGGGTTGCTGCTGGGTCGAGAGAGAGCTAGGCGCGAGAAGGTGTTTTTGATTTTTTGACCAAGTGTGAGAAAAACGCGGACATGTTAAGGCAAATTGATGATATGTTTACATGGTAACAAAAAACAATTTTTGGACACACACGGTGAAGTAATTTCCCTGTTTCATTCAGATAACATAAATCTGTCGTCTTATTTTTCAATTGAAAGTGAGAATTTCTCAGTTTATTCATACGACATTTATCTGTCGTCTGAAATTTTCAAAGCAAGAAAAACTAAAATAGTATGGATTCTTATGCTATTCAGACAACATAATTAATATATATGTTGTCTAAAGAAGTTTAAAATATTCATATGATAGAAAACAAGAATTTTGTCGTCTGAAGTGTGTCGTCTGAAGGCATTATTGACATAGTGGAACCCCTTTGAGCCTATGTTGAAAACCTTTGTTTCATCACCCTCACTATCTTACCATGAGCTTAGTATAGGATATCTCTACCCTTGTGCTAGGGACTTAGTAGAGCATGACATAGTGTGTAGGGGTGATTATAAAAGACAAGTGTGGGGTGGGGAAAACCCAAGAGAGAGAAAAGAAGAAGAAGAAGAAGAAGAGATTGTTGTGGAAAAAAAATGAAAATGAAAGAAAATGAAAAAGGAAAAAAAGAAAAACGGCGAAAGAGAAGAACAATTGAAAAGAAAAGTCTTGGGAAATTATTAAAGTGTGGCTATGGACTTTCATATTTAAAGAAGGCTCAAAGTTAAAAATTAGGCCTTTGTCCATTTCCATGGTTAAAGTGAAGGTTGGGCCCAAAACAATGATAATTGGCCTACAAAAATAGTGACATAAGGTGGTCCATATATGCTCTGCTAGGTCCTTAGGATTTTTGTATCCTTAATCTTCATTTCAAAAACCCTAGCTTATCCCCATTACAACCCATTTTAAGTCCTTACTTGATCCTTGAGATGAGTAGCCTTTGGTTAGTGGAGTCAGGTACAAAGTTGAGCTTATGGTTTAGGTCCATTTGTGCACTTAGTCATTTCTTGAGGTTATAAAAAAAAAATTAAAAAAAAATTCATAAAATGCTTTTATTGATGAAATATGCAAGCTGTTTGTTGCCTTACAATTCGTTCTCTTGCATATACTTGAGCGTGAAACTTTTAAACATAGTCATTTCTAAGAGAAAAATCGAGAGTATGCCTTGTGAGTTTGGATTGGACTTGTTCGAAACATGCTATCATTCACTGTATAACCTAAGTTTTCCATATCTTACTTAGTCTTGAGTCATTAAAGTTGTTTTCAGAGTTTTGTAGAGTGGTTGGCGTAAAACAGGCGGAAAATGCAAAATTTATGAAAAAATCTTAACGGGATCAAGATTCCTTACCGTCGACGTTTTTGCGGTCTTTACATTTTAATTCCCTTTATTTTCTCTAAAAAAATTCCGATATTCTCCACCTTTTTGTAGGAAATTTAAGACGTTTAACCAAGTAATGAAGAAGGGGAATAGAGGAGAAAGATGTTTCAGTTTGGAAATTAAAGGAATTGCCCCATTATGAGAGAAATTAAGGCCATAAGTACCCCATTATGAGAAATTAAAAGGACAAGAAATAAAAACAGAAAATTAAAGAGAAGATGAAGAAAGCTATCTCATCCGTCCAAATGATGAAGAGTACGATTGACAAAAGCCAACCAATGCTCCCCTATAAATAGGCAACATCCAAAACAGAATGGGGATTACTTCCTTGCCTATCACTTCCTGGCCAAAAACGTTTCTGAGACTGCCCAATTCACTCCTCAATCCTTCATCACCTACAAGACAGTGACCACCATCCATCCAGCAATCTACGAAGCTCTTAGGCGTTGAGTCAAAGATGCTCCACCACCATAGCAGACACGAGTTCACCACCTTGTTGCCAAGCCACTGAGGAAAGCTTCAAAGTGTAACTATGACTCTACTTTCAATTTTTGTTTCTGTTTTGTGTGTTTGGATTTGCCAGTTGTGTAATTAGAGACATGAAATGTTCAGAATATTTTTATTAATATTTTTGAGATTTTCAGTTTATTATTGACTTAATTTTGAGAATTCTTTGATGATGCATGTTACAATCTTGTGCCCTTTTACATGTTTAGGTAATTTTTAGAGTTAGGTTAATAAGTTTGCATGCTAGAATCACGCTGAGTGTTCTTGTGTGTTTGCTTAATTTGTCAAGAGTAATTGTTATTTGTTAAGACGCTGAGTTAAACAAGTAATAATTAGTTCTAAAGAGTGGTAAAAACCATGTTTCAATGGTTAAACGATTCTGGAAATTACGTATTAAATTCTATGTGTAATGGTTAATTTGCATGTATGAGTCGATTCAGGGGTTAGATAATACTATTGATTAAGAGAATTACGCTGAGTGTTTTAAAAAATTAGTAGTATTGGGCATGGTAAGGACTCTTTCGATCCAAGTCCACATTAAAACGAATTAAATAAATGGATTGGATCGTGATAGCTTTTCATTTGGACTCTTATCTAGGCATTTAAGATACGCACGTTTTTGTAGCATGTTGAAATGGATTTTCTGTTTTTACATTTAGTGATTTTCGAGTGGTATTGGTCTAGGTTAGGGAACTCGATCATTGTAGATAGTTTTATTTGTTTTGATTTTTTTATTTTAAGTAGATTAGAAACCAAATTTCAAAACCCCCATTTTATTCTTTTATTTGTTAATTGACCTTTTTGTGTAGGTGTACCCTACAATCCCCGGACTGAACGATCCTTGCTGATAAATACTGATAACTACATTTTGTAGGGTTAAATTATGAGGCTATTTTTTCCGCATCATCCTTCTACTTTAATCTGCCAAAGCATAAAAGGATTTGAATTACTGAGGCAAATATATTGGCCCATGATAAGGAGCGTGATAAAGAGTTGGAGGATGCTTCTTGCACAGCAAGCAAAGACAGAAGCGATGTTATATCAAAGGATTGCACAGCTAGAAGCACTAGTAACAGGGAAGACAGCCATGCATCCGCCTCCCAGCAGGGAGAATGTCATTTCCCCTATATCCGACAAAGGCAGCTTCCTTGATAAATAAAAAATTGATAAATCTGATCCTAATGATGCGAAGGTCATGGAAAATGTGGAGGAATGTGACATTATACCTACTCCTGGAAAGGTAGCAATTTATGTAGTTTTATGTGAATTCTAATAGTTGCATTATACTTGTCTATAAATTATGCTTCAGACCTTTGGTAGATTTCATCATTTTGTTTTTCCCCTCTTAGGGTGCCGGGGTATGTTAGCTAGCAGTGGATAATATCAATAATATAGTTGTTTTCGGTTTAGTATCCCAAGAGGGGGAACTGAGCAAGATGTTACATGGAGTTCCATTGAAGGAGGGAACTGTTCATGTATTGGTGGATGGTATACTAAAACCAGATGCAGTGCTTCCTTTCCCCATCACAGGTGAGATGGAATTCGTTAGGGAAGCTCTTGGGAGTCACGTAGCTTGGCCTGAGAATCTTGTTATGCGGACAATGTTTAAGGTACATTTGGTTAATGAGTTTTCTGTTTTGGTAGGTTTTGGGTTAGGTACATTTTATGATTAATTTATTGGCTTAGGTGTTGTTTGATTGTTATATGTTATATGCTGCATCTTTTAGCAATTGAATGCAATGCTACCAATGGAGAGAAAACCAAAACTGGAGAAAACCAAAACTGAAAGTATTGTTTTATGTTGTCAGCAAGTTGAATGTACAACACCAAATAAATCACAAAAGTTTCTCATCTTTATCAGAACATGCATTGATTATTAATTAATTTATTTTATCTTTTTATAGAAAACAAGGTGCAGCTCTAATTACATCAATATGCTAACTTGTTGTATCTTTTATGACAGTTCAATTGTTATGGAAGAATAATGGTAAAAGTTAGTTAGCAATAGATAATGGCAGTTGGGTTGTGGTATTAATGATGTAAATTTTATGGGGTTTTGCAGAAAAATAAGAAGAATCCGCAATTCGTCAAGTCATTGTTTGATCAAGTTGAGATTAATCCGTGGGTGCCGAAGCGCTGCAAGTTGTAGTATAAACATGTAACAACTATCATGAAAGAAACGAAGAGCTCAATAAGCAAGGTGTTTTCTAAAGAAGTGTTTGGCGAACCCACACAACTCTTTATCTTGTCTAAGAATGTGATTGATCTATTAGAGATGCAGTGGATTGGCCAGGGAGTTATAGCAGCATATGAGGGGTATGCTTCACTTTCTCTAGTGTAATAATTCTTATTTTTTTTCCATGCAACTATTCAACTATAAGACTTTGATCCTAGATTTTTGTGGAAAGATTCGAACATATTTATTCTAGTCTAGCAAATGGTTATGTGTGGAAAGGTGATATGGATTATGGGATTTTGCTGCATTTCATGTCTTTGCTTTTCATACAGGTACTTGCATGAACTTATTACTGAAAGGGACCTTTTGGACACTTTTGCTTTTGTTGATCCGGCAACTACATATAATTGTGAAAGACAGGACTTTGTGCGGTACTTAGTTGATTGGTTAAAAGAGGGAAAATCTGATCGTATTTTCTTTATGCCTTACAATCCGGGGTAATGCTACAATATTTTTAGTATACTTGGTATTATTAAACTGATTTTATGTTTTGCATAATGTGGACTTCATTTTTATTGCAGGAAGCATTGGATATTAACTATCCTATGGGAAGGTGAAATCTACGTATTGGATTTGTTGCCAAAACCAGTCCATTACAAACAATGGGAGACCTCAGTCATAAAGTAAGTATTACATTATACACATTGAGCTGGTTTTTAACATATCCGACCAAGTAGCATTCAAATTGGATAATGATAATATGGTCGTGTAGTACGGTGAAAACCTTCAATGCTGAAACTGGTAAAGTCAACAAACTGCCTAAAGTAAAACCGCTTCCGGTAAGGCTTATACATGTGTTTAATTGGCTGATATAGATAATACATTACATCTAGTATCTCGATATATGCCTTCCTAATTCAATACTTTGAATAAATAGGGCATACCTAAACAACCTGGCGGGGTTGAGTGTGGCTATTATGTTATGCGATACATGAAGGAGATTATAGAGGATGAAACACATTCATTTCCAAGCAAGGTACGTTTATGCATAATTATGAAGAACAATTTGGTTTAATTGAGTATTAGCTTGTTTAGCCCTATTGTGACTTATATGTTCTTTAATACATTTCTAGTGGGCGGTAAAGATGTGCAAATCATATAGCCAAGCTGAAATTGACGAGGTGCGCATTGAAATGGCTGATTATATACAGAGTTTGGTGTAGGACTTGTGGCTACTAACATGATTTTGAGTAAGGCTAGCTAGTTTTTGCTTTGAAGGAAAGTTTGGTGTATATATGTAGAACTGATGTAGTTGGTTGATAATATGTTTATGGGCTAGCCTTTGTAGGTTTTGCAGTTTTATTTTGTGAATTATGTAGAATCATGAATGAAGATGAGAACATTAATGGAAAGCCCCAATTTTTGGATGATGAGAAATGTATTTCTAGATCTTTTCCCACCAGCAGTAGCTAGATGATTATTTGCACATCATTCTTATATATACACTACAAAAAAAGACATTATTTGTGACACCTTATTTGCGATAGGAGGCGCGGCCGTCGCAAATGTCTTTAATTTTAGGCTGAATTAAGCGCCCAAAGTTGGCGCCAATATATTTGCATCCCCCATTCAGTCCCGTCGCACGAATTGTCGTAAATAGGCATGAAACAAGGAGGGTTTGCGACACTACTTAAAATACGTCGTATAAACAAAAAAAAAAAACTGCATACAGCCTAAAGTCAGTTCTTATCACGTCTCCCCTATAGCTAGACGGCAAGACTCCCTCTCCCTCTCTCTCTCTTTCTCTCTCTCTCTCTCACTTGCTCGCTCGCTCAAAGCTTGTTCTTAGCAGCAACAAATCACGACTGCAATCAAGCAAGATCATTCAATCGAAATCATTCTCTTCGTCTCTATCAGGTAAGGTCATTCAATGTATCGCATTTGTTGTTTTCTATGAACTGGGTGAATTTTCCTTTTGTGATTCCTCTACTGTAAATTGATTAGGGTTTAGTTACTGTAAATTCCCAATTGCAATTTGTATTGACCTTGTATGTGTGAATCAACCGATTTTGTGCTTCTGAAATTGAATGCGAGAAAGTTAGTCTTAATTTCATGAAGGCATTCGTTGTAAACATCAAGTTTCCCTATCGTTGTCATTGCTGCACAAACTTCAGCAATTGGAAGAAAGTTTGAAAATTCATATTGCCTTTGTCAAGTGATTAAAGAAAACTGACTTGGGTGCATTAAAGAAAACCCAAAAACGGGAACTTTGATTTGTGGGTATGTTGTCAAGTATATTGTTTTAATTAGTGCATTCTTTTGACTGTAATATCCCTTTTGGCTGTTAAATTGTTAGTAATGCCTTCATGATAAATTCCACATAGTGTCTTTTCCCTATTGATATTGTTTTATTGAAGAGTGAAAAAGTTTATTTTCCCTATTGATACTGTTTTTATTGAAGAGTGAAAAAGATAATATTTGCTTATTGTCTTGTCTTTGGTATTGAATAGAGAGCTGGAAGATTTGCTTTGGTGGATTTTCCATGACTTGTTTTCTTGTTTAAAATTTTAGCTTGTCTATGATTTTCCATGAATGTATTTGAAAGGCTTAGCTGTTCAATTTTTAAAAAGTTGTTTTCTGTAGAACCTCCTGAGGATGTCACATTTGAAATCCCATACATTGAAACCCCTGTTCTCACTCAATTTTAGAGTCCTGTTTCTGTGGATGAACTTAAAAGTGTTGTGTAGTCCATTGGTTGCCTGCACATTAATATTTAAAAGCTTGCAATTTCTATCTTGCATTGCTATAATACGGTCTCAAAGATCATCGAGAATCACTAACATTTATTAGATGCAGATATGAGTTTGCTTTGCAATTTAAGAAATACGGATAAGCTGGACTGTAAAATATGGCTACATATATATAAGACCTGCACCTAATACTCTAATAGGGGGTTCATATATATATATATATATATTGTTGTTAGGATTTATTTTTCCTGTACTTTATATCTACTTCTTTAATTGAAGCTGAAGATAGTTGTTGGTATTAATTTGACCCTTGTTTTAATTATAAGGAGTTGGTATTTGCTGCATTTATACGCTTCTGAGGTCTCTTTAACAGTCCATAGTGCTTTTCTCTGAGTGATATAATTCCTAATGGATTAATTCATACCATCATTAACCCCCACCTCCTTCCAGATTTGTTTGAACAGAGAGCTAAGGACACTTTTCTATCTAGTGAATGGGAGGCTACTAGAATTGAAGCATTGCACTGGATTTCCAACCTTCTGAACAGACATCATACTGAGGTAATCTAGAACTTATTTGCATGGCTGGACTTAATCATTTTTAGGGAGGTACAAATTGCACTATATTTTTGACTCCCTGAAAAGAAGTTTGTATTTAATGAATCATGAATGTATGCTTCCTCTTTCTCTCTTTCATTTTAATTTTGGAGATCACCTTTCATTGCTTTATTAAACAGGGACTAACAGTGGACGAGCTATGAATGGCACCGATTAGAATATATATATATATATATATATATATATAGACACACACAGTTTTTATTACTGCATAGAATTTAGATACCACTACGTCAATAAACTCATCAGACGACAGAGCTCAGACGACATAATGATTGTTTTCTGATAAATGTTTTGTTTTAACGACAGAATGAAAAAATTATGTTGTCTGAACATAGTGATATACCATGGTAAATCAGTTTTCTGATAAATGTTTTGTTTCAAACAACAGATTTCTGTTGTGCATTACATTGAGATTGATATAGTTTTGGTTGGTTGGGTTTTTTTTTTTTTTTTTGTTTGAAAGACACAATGTTCTCAGACAACAGAAATCTGTTGTGCATTAAACTAAGTTTGATTCAGTTGGTTGTTTGTATTTTTTTTTTTTTTTGAAAGGTACCACTCCTTTTTTTGGCACAACGTGAAGACCTATTGGTCTAACACTTAGATGAAATTGGCCCGACAAATTTATGAAACTGAAACAAAACCTAACACTCAGCACTCTCTCAAACTATGAACGCGCGTGCTATTCTCTCTACTTCATGGCACACACAGATCTCCTCTCTTCTGAGTCTTAAACCCAAATTATCAAATGAAATCCTCTCTTTCAGTCCTAACCCAACATCAATCTCTCCTTGGTTAAGTGTTAATAGATTTAGGGTTTCTCCAAGATTGGGGATTTAGGTGTTTTTCAATTAAGTGTTCTGCTCAGGTTTTTTTCGATTGCATTAGGCAGTGGCGACTACCTCATCTACTTCTCTTGGCGATGACCCAGTCCCGGCGACGACCTCATCAAGTTCTCTCAACATCACACTATCAATCAGTCAATCTAGATCTGTCTCTCTCTGGTGAGCTCGATTTGATTTACTTTTTTGTTTAAAGATTGCTTGATTTGAATCGGCATTGAATGGGTTTTGCATTGAATCAATTTTGATTATTGCTAGCATGGGTTTTGATTATCACTTAATCAGTTCTGCTATATATTCGAATGGTTATTTGTGGCTTTGTTTAAAATCTTGTCCCATTTGTATATCAAACAAGAAGAAGCTTTGCTGTTCTCATTCTTCTGTTTTTGAAGGGAATATATGTTTTTTTTTTTAATTTTTTTTATATGTTGATGTGTTAGAGAGAAATTTCAAAAATTCTGATAAGGAGAACTGGAATGCTGAGTTCTATTCTCTCTTGAATATTATGTTGAATTAATTTGTTGCTTCATTAGTACAGAACTATAATACATAATCATATGCAGTAGCCTAGAGATTAGTTTAGCTACATGATATTGCAGAAAGTCAGTCTCGGTTGGCTTCTTAATTATTAGAGACATTCAAATCATGCACATGATGGTCAAATCCCATTCTTTTAATGCAACACTGACCTTGGTTTGTGTTTGCATGATTAGATTTTTAATTTGTAAGTTGCCAGTTGGAATTGGAAGCTTGAAAACTTTTAAGTTTAAGCTTAGGCAAAATTGCAGTATGGTGGTAATTTCTTCCTTACCGGCTTCCGAGTCAGCTGGCTTATCCGTCAATGCCATGGAGGCACCTGCAGGGATATATGCTGTTGTTTAATTTGATGGCAGGAGTATTAGTGTATTGTAGTGCTACTTGAAAATGATAGAGGATGAGTATGTGCATTCTATATTTATATATGATGTTTGGGCCACACTAAACAGTCTAAACACAGTTTATAGTTGGAGTTTCCTGCATGCCAACTGAATTGGTTTGGACAGAGTTTAGTTGCTTATGTATATGATGATCATAATAATAACACAATGAATCATTATCTTATACTTAGCTTCATTTTCAAAAAAGATAATTGTTGATATTAGTTGATTAGGTAGAACTGGAACTAGAGAACGTTTATACTAATTTCTATATAATTGTAAGCACGAAAGAAAACTGATTCCTGTCTTGTCCAACTCAGCTCCCCAAGCTAGAAAGCAAAGAGGTTAGGGCTGAGACTTTTACCGTATGCAGTATGCTTGTAGGCAAATGTTTGGCATTCATCAAACTTTAACAGGTTTCGATTAAATATTTAGTTGTGATGATAACGTTACTTTAGTTTTTTTTTTTTTTGGGTCAATATTTCCCAACTTCTCTCTTCAACTAACTCATCAATTATGCATAATTATTTATGAGGATTTGGGCAATTAAACTGTTAAAATTTGCAAGAAATTTAGTAGGAATATGTTGGATAAAGTTGTCTAACTTTACATTATATATATATCTATGTTGATTGAATGGTGAAACTAATGATTCTTTGGTGGAAAGAAGAGGGAGTATAAGGACCTTATATGGTGCCAGGGATAAAGAGGTGGATTATTTAATGATTCTTGTGTATTAGTATTGATGGAATCCCAAGATGTTTTTTTCAAGAATTTTTGTGTGATTGAATTATTTAGTCTTTTTTTAATTTTCTTAATCATTTCTGATAATGCTTAGTCTTGTTTGCAACTGTAGGTTATGATAATTAGTCCATGGAACAATTTTTCCTCTGCTTTGTAGTGTATTTTTTCCTATCAATGATATTATATTCCTACAAACAAAACAAAATTGTAGTTGTAGTCTGCTGTAAATCAAACTTTGGGTTACAATTGACATTCCTTTTTCTGACAATATTTTTCTTCTTGAATTTCTCATTTCTGAGTAATCTTTCACAACTGCATGTAGGTTGGTGATCCTCTTGGAAAGGCTGCACATAAAGGAATAGATTGGAGCTTTAATTGATGAGACCATGCCAAAAAAGTAAGCTGATCTCCTTTTGACATTTAATATCTCTAATCTATACCTAAAGTTCTGAATCTATTGTATCTAAGGCACAAAAAGTTTCAGATACTTTCAAAGACTAGTCTTGTTCTTGTTTGAATGTTAATTAATTTGCTATATTTTCTCCTGTTTTAGCCAGATAAATGCTGGGGAGGAATTCGCTTGCTAGGGTGACTTGAAAGGAATGCAGCTCTGATCGTTTCTTGGCACCATACTCTATTTGGTACCAACAGCTTCTATCACCTCTTCAGGTAACCCAAGCAAGTTTTAAAAAGTTCTCTGATGTGTAAAGATTATAATGTTAAAATTAAGTTTGAAGATTAATTAAAATTGATTCTCTTAGAGGTGTGCTTAAAGTTTCATAACTGTTTTACTTCAGTTTTGACTGTCTTTGACATGTATTATAGAACCAGTATAATACTGCTGTTCAACGTTGGCTAGACAACATATGTATATTTACTTCCACACACACCATATATAATATGTACAGTCTGAGTCGAAATACTTTGCTACATGTCTAATAAAAGAGGCAAAGAGAAAAGCTAGCTTGCCTTATATTATAATAATTAAGTGGGTACAAGTTCGTTCTGACATTACCAATTTAATTATCATGCAAATATTTAAAGCTTTCTTCCCAAATTATTGGTCATCCGATATATGTTAACATGCTCTCGTATGCAGGTGTATTTGATACTTGACGAATTCCATCTTGCTAGAGAGCTTCAAGAAACAAAAAAGAAGGTGAGATTATTTGATCTACCTACAATCTTTCCTCATAAATTGACTTTGTCTAAAATGAATTCAGAAATTATGAGTGCATGTACTGTTTTTAATTTGTTTTGTCTAAAATGGTCTTCTTTGCTAACAAAGAACATTAATAATCTTGATAGATCTGGGAAATGTATAATTCCAGGAAAGTATGCAACTGAAAAATATATGGTATGCAAAATGTGTTAAAGTTCCTAACAGATCTGTATTTTGCCTCTTAGTTTAAGTATATATCATGATCATAGGTAGATAAAATGTTAGAATTCTAATTGTTTTATATGTTCGTATATATAAGATGGATAAATCATGGATGAAAGAAGATAGAAGATCACTAAAGTTTCAGATAGGACTTGAAGAATTTCTTAAGTTTGCGTCGGCTAATGCAAGGGACACAAATAGCATATGTTGCCCTTGCTTGAAGTGTTGTCACAATGATTTTTGGTCCGTAGGGGTGATTAAGGACCATATATTTTTTAATGGTATAGATGTCAGCTATAGGCATTGGAAGTGGCATGGAGAACCATCAATTTCTGCCTTGAATGTTGCTAGAGGGGAATCTGAAACAGTTGAGAATACTGATTTTGGGATAGAAGAGGATGAAGAAGGTATGAAGGGTAGTGAGGATGAGGGGATTTCGGAAGACTCTAATGAGTTTATGAAGTTTATAGAGGATGGAAATAAACCCCTATATCCTGGTTGTACCAAGACAACTAAGTTGAATGGCTTGATACAAACATTCAATCTAAAAGCTAAACATGGCATGACTGATGCTTGCTATTCAGACATGGTAATTATGATTGGGCTCTTGCTTCCCGAAGGGAATGAGTTCCCAGGGTCAGTTTATGAGGCCAAAAGAACCCTTTGCGCATTGGGGATGGAGTATGAAAAGATTCATGCTTGTCCAAATGACTGCATCTTATATAGGTTGCAGCATGCTGATGCGACAAGCTGCCCCACTTGTGGTGAATCAAGGTGGAAACTAGGCAAGGACAAATCCGAGAAAGAAGGGGTACCCGGGAAGGTGTTGTGGTACTTTCCACCGATCCCAAGGTTCAAAAGGATGTTCCAATCGACTGTTTCAGCAAAGGAGCTTACTTGGCATGATAAGGATAGAAAGAAGGATGGAATGATGAGGCATCCAGCGGATTCCCCGACTTGGAAAATGATTGACACAAAATGGCCAGATTTTGGTGAAGAGCCTAGGAACCTTAGACTAGCTCTTTCATCGGACGGGTTTAACCCACATAGTTCTTTAAGTAGCAAATACTCATGTTGGCCTGTTATACTTATCACATATAACCTTCCTCCATGGTTGTGCATGAAGAGGAAGTACATGATGTTGACATTGTTAATTTCTGGACCCAAACAGCCTGGAAATGATATCGATGTCTATCTGCAGCCATTGATTGATGATCTGAAAGTATTGTGGGATGGGGTTGAGAGAGTATATGATGCTGTAAGAGGAGAGTATTTTACATTAAGGGCAGCATTGTTTTGGACAATTAACGATTTTCCTGCATATGGGAACTTATCGGGAAGCATTGTCAAAGGATACAATGCTTGTCCAGTATGTGTTGAAGAGACCAAACCTGTAAGGTTGAAGAAGTCTAAAAAAATGGCATTCATGAGGCACCGAAGATTCCTGCCACGACATCATCCATATCGAAAGCAAGCTGCTGCTTTTGACAACACTGTAGAGGAGGGCGAAGCTCCTAAAGCATTAAGTGGAGAGGAGGTTTTGACAAGAGTTCAAGGTCTTGATCGGCCATTCGGCAAAAAAATTCCTCCTCCTCCTTATAAGGGTCTTGACGATCAAAACAGACCTTGTTGGAAGAAAAAGTCTGTTTTCTTTGAACTTGCATACTGGAAACATCTTCCGGTAAGACATAATCTTGATGTGATGCACATTGAGAAGAATTGTTGCGATGCTATCCTTGGTACGTTGTTGAATATTCCTGGGAAGACCAAGGATGGGGCTGCTGCTCGTTTAGACATGGTTGATATGGGTATACGCACTGATTTGAAGGCTATAAGCACTGGAAAAAGGGAGAAGTTGCCTTTGGCTAGTTGGAACTTGTTCCTAGATGAGAGAAAGATCGTTTGTAGTTCATTTTTCAATATGACTGTTCCGGTTAGGTTTTCATCCAATGTACGAAATCTGGTGTCAATGGAGGATTTAAGACTCGCCGGTTTTAAATCACATGATTGCCACACTATAATGCAACTTCTCCTCCCAATAGCACTACATTCAGTTTTAGAGAAACCAGTTCGGTATGCAATTATCCGGTTCTGCCTATTTTTCAAAGCAATATGTAGCAAGGTGATCGATGTTTCAAAGCTGGAACAAATGCAAGCAGACCTGGTTGATACAGTTTGCCTACTTGAGAAGTTCTTTCCACCCTCATTTTTTGACATAATGATTCACCTAACTGTTCATCTTGTTAGGGAAGTCGAGTTATGCGGTCCAGTCTTTTTTAGATGGATGTACCCTTTCGATAGGTACATGAAGGTGTTCAAAGGATGGGTGAGGAATCGAAAATTTCCTGAGGGCTGCATTGCAGAGTGTTATATTGTCGAAGAGGCAATTGAGTTTTGCTCAGAACGTATACTTCCTGAAGATGTAACTACTGTTGGGATCCCTTTGAGAACAAAATCTGGGCTTTTAAATGGCTGCAAGCCCTTGTCAGGCGCCACCATCATTAGTGTGAATCAGAAGCAGCTAGACCTAGCTCACCTTTGTGTATTGCAGAACACAAAAGATGCAATCCCATATTTCACGTAAGTGATATTTATTCTTCTGTTTCAATTTTAATGTTGTACTATATTAACGTACACATTTGTTTAGGTTTTTCTGCTCATTTCATGCATTTCCTCCTTTGCAGTGAGCATATGGAATTATTGAAGTTAAGTTTCCCGAGGTTCATGAAAAATGAAAAGTGGTTGAAGAAAAAACAGAATCTTACCTTTGCTGGTTGGTTAAAGGAGAGGGTATATAGCTTATCCTCTACTTTATTTTATTTAGGGTTTAGGAAGTAAATTATAAGTTTTGAGTCCAACAAAACTTGTATCGTATGTTCTTTGACATATATATGATGTAATTTGCAGGTTGCAAATGAAATGAGATTTGCTGATAATGCTGTTTCAGAAAGTATTAGGTGGCTCGCAGGTGGACCGAAAAAGGAGGTCCCTACTTTTTATGGATATCGTGTTAATAGGGTTGATTTCAACACTATTGCGCGTGACAAAGTCAGATCAGTTCAAAACAGTGGGGTTTTTTTAATTGCGGATGCAATGCAAGTTGCTAGTGCAAAGGATAATTATCCCAAAACTGATGATATGGACTTCTACGGTAGGATACAGCAAATCTGGGAGGTGGACTACTATAAGTTTAGGGTACCGATATTTTTGTGTGATTGGGTTGAGTCAGTCAGGGGCATTAAAGTAGATGAACTTGGCTTTACTTTGGTTAAACTGAATAGAGTAGGGCATTTAAATGATCCATTTGTCTTAGCCACGCATGTCAAACAAATTTTCTACATAGATGATCCCCTTGATGATCAATGGTCAGTGGTAGTACGGTGTCCTGATAGAGACTATCAAGGGGCTGGTAATGATGAAGAGCAAGAAGATATTGAAGTGACGCAGCACCCATTTATTCCCATAATGCCATCGATCGAGACATTTGATGATGTACTTGGTGAAGAGCGAAGCTCCTACGTTCGAGATGGCAATGAAGGAATATGGGTGGATTAATGATTAGGAAAAGATAAGTAATATGAATGTATGCATATTACTATAGGTTGGGTTTCTTTGTTTTGTTTTTTTTGTTTTTTTTTTTTTTACTTTGTTAAGTTGCAATAAAGTTTTTGTTATATAAAGACTACTTTGTTTCTCACATTTCCTGCTTCACTATTGCTTTTGTTGATTTTTGCCCAAGTATTTGTTTCTTGTTTAATAATTAATTTCTCTTGATCTAAATACTTATCATGTTATTTAACATGTAGCTAACTATATTTGCTATTTTTTTTAGATAATGTCGCCATCTACAAGATCATCAGCATCTGCAAGATCCATAGCACTAAGGATTAGGAATGCAGTGATGAAACAGTCAAGATCAACATCTGCCACACCAATAAATGCAAGTATTTCAGCAGTAGTTGCCTCCCTTACGAAGCAGGTGACTCCACAAAAAAAAGCTGCTGCCCAAAAGAAGTCTAAAACACCTAGAAAAGCTTCCTCCCCCAAGAAGTGTCAAACTACATCAAGAAAAGTGAAGCTGAAGAAAGGTGCATCATCAAGTAAGTCATCCAAGAAGTCAAGTTCCATAAACAACAAGGTCGCTGGTCATGATGATGATGATGATGAAAACAAAGCCGGTGGATTAAAGCTGTTGAAGCGAGGGATGGTAACTATGAGCCGCATCACAAATAGACTTATCCGAGGAAAGAAGCTAACTGTCAAATTCAATGATAAAGGGGAACCTGTTGGTAAGGTGACAAACGAGATGCAGTCTTACATAGGAGTGTTGGCTCGTACAAAGATCCCAATCTCAATACCAGATTGGAGAGACGTTGATCCAGATGAAAAGGAAAAAATTTGGGAATCAATAACGATACTTACTACTCATCATAGAGCTCAATATGTACAAATTACATTGAAAAACACATGGTTTTAATGTTATTGGACTGCTATTAGTACTCTGATTTGAAATTGATTTTTGCTATGTGTTTAGGATGCATTTGTCATACCTAAAGAATGTCGGAAAATGGTGATCACATCGGCTGCAAATAAATGGAGAGAGTTCAAAAGCAAGTTGACTAATTTATATATTATCCCTTACATGGATGAACCTGATCTCTTGGAATTTCTGCCGGATGATTACCGAAGCATAACGAAGGACAATTGACAAACCTTTGTTGTTGATAGGCTTTCAGCTAGTTTTCTGGTTTGTTGTTCAATTAATGGATATTGTTTTTTGGTGGAAGTTAAATCCTACAGCAGTCACTGCAATATGTAATTTTCTTTTGGTTTGGTTTGCAGGAAGTACGTGAGGCTCACCGTATGTCACGCAAAGGGTATGCAAATTTGCAAGAAGAACTGGTGAGTTTTAATTACATGGCTACTAACTTGCTAAATGTTTTTAATTATCAGTGGAAATATCTATAGTTGATTATCTAATTAATGTTTTTTGCTTGTGGCCATTTAGTCTGAAAGTATGCCGTTAGAACAACTTGATCGAGCTACAATGTGGATTAAGGCAAGGCAAGATAAGAATGGTCAGTTCAAACAAGCTGAGGTAGAGGAGACAGCAAAAAAAATTGTAAGTACATGTAGGATAACTACTGCTTGAGTTGGTTAACTGTATTTTGCTTGAACTTTTCATAAACTCTTGAACATTTATGGTCGTGTATTCATATTATTTTCAATCAGGAAAACTTAAAGAAAAGGGAGGCTGAAGGGGAGATCACCACATCTGGGTCCGATGATGTGTTGACTATTGCGTTGGGGAATCCCGAGCATTATGGAAGGGTTAGAGGTGTTGGTGGGACTGTAAAGCCGGCTGCATATTTTCATTTGCCAAAAAGGCAAAGAAAGAGTGTGGAAGAGACAGTGAGGTCATCAGTAAAGAAGATATTGGATGAGGAGAAGGATTGTTTAATAGCTAAGGAAAGAGCTAAATGGGAGGAGGAGAGAGATAGACAGTTAGCTGAGGAAAGAGCTTATTGGAGTGAGAAGATTGCAAGGATAGAGGCTAAGATTGACGGGAAGGAGTTGGCTATTGATACATCTAAATCTGCCACACCAATCAATGAAGTTGGTTCAGGACAAGGGAGCTGCTCCCGGCCAGGTGAAAAGGGTCTAAATTGTAATGGGGAAACTGAGATAGTGACAGCTGCAAAGAAGAAGTTGGATTTAAGAGACGATGTGAACAATATCTTACCTGAAAAGGAACTTGTGCATGCCATTGATGAGAAGGCAAAACCAACCACAATATTAGAAGATAAGTCAAGAGGTGTCTTTGCTGTTCCAAAGGCAAGAGTGAATAATGTACAGGTAATTTCATAGTTTTCTGACACAAAGTTGATTTAGACATGTTATGCTGATATAGCTTTCATTATGTGAATGGTGAAGAGGTAAATTTAATAATTACTTATATAAAGTTGAACTTGTCATGTTTATGCTAAACACGGTTATGTTATGCTGGTATAGGTCTCATTAGGTCAGAACGAGTGCAAACTGGCCATTGATTCGGTGGAAAATATTGTAGCCATTGGAACAATAATTAATGTCGACCTTGAGACCAACCAACAAACTGTTCATGGCGTTTCATTGGGAGAGGATAATGTACGCATCTCTATCATTTGGACTTTGGTTCATGAAGCTTTGCTACCATTTCCCATCAAAGATGAGATAGTGACGGTTAAGGATGCCATTGGGACTTGTGTTGCTTGGCTAAAGAACCTAGTCATTACCTCTGCAGCAGATGTCAAGGTAACTCAATTTATTAATCTTTACTTCAAAATGGATGTCACTTGGACAACTAAACTGATAATGTGATATGGCAGTTTATACTAACTTATTTTTGAAACAATAGAAAAAACTAAAGCGTACAAAACAAAAGAGGACAACAATGGATATGTTGGAAGATAATGAAGATTTGCGAAACCTGCCACCAAATCTCCCAACAGCTGTAAGTGCCCTGTGCATTTGGGCCAACCATCAACTGCGAGATGGGGCCACCATCTACACCACTTTTGATGCTGAAATTTTTGGTCATCGAAGGAAAGCTGTTGTCTTTAGAAGTGACATCTATGCCATGGCAAACATGTTTGAACTATCAGGAGGCTGCATTGTTTTTTTCATGAGGTAAAAAATACATTACTAACTACCAATTGTTTATCATTCGATCGTAACAATCATGATGTTTATGTGGTCATGAGGTAATCAATATATTGTAGGTAGCTGCATTGTTGTTTACATGTTTATGATTTATCTTATGTGAATCAGTGTTAATATTATGAATTTGAAATGTTTATGTAGCTACCTTCATGATGTTTTGAAGAGGTCTAAGATGACTGACATGGTAGCCTTTGTCGATCCTAATCATACGGGTGCACTTGGCTGTGGAAATCCTACTGAACGAGCTCGGACTTTGTCTAATCGGTTCCAAAATGGAAAACCTGGCCAGATTTATTTGGTGCCGTATAACTCAGGGTATGTAAACTGGATTACAACATTAGGATTGTTATGTTATATTGTTTTTAGGTAGCTACTTTATATAAATTATGTTAAACTGAAAATGAGTTTTATTGTGGCATAGTTCTCATTGGATGTTGTCTGTTGTGAATCCCGATGAAGAGATCATTTACTTCATGGATCCGTTAAAGAGACGCCTCATAACTGGTGAATGGAAAACAATTTTGGACAAGTACGTTTCTTTTCCACTATACAAGTTGATCAGTATTTGATGTTAATTGCACATTATATAAATGCTTTACTTATGTTGGTGTTTTTCTATTCATTTTGAAGCTCCATTAAAATCTACAATGCGAACAAGAATAAGAAAGGGAGGAAATTAATCCAGTGGAAAAATCTTGCTGTAAGTTGATAGAGAAATTTGAAGTATCATAGCCTCTTAATGTTTTATGTAGTAAGGAGTTCTTCTAATATGGTGCCATGTGTTATTTTCAGGGCATTCCTGAGCAAAATGGTGACAAGAGTTGTGGTTATTGGATCATGCGTTACATGAAGGAGATAGTGGAAGACACGAATTTGGAGTTTGCTACTAAGGTATTTCAGCAGCTTCCAATACCATAATATACTTTTTCATGATTTCATGAATATAATCTTCATATATCATATATACACTATGTTTTTTTTTTCTGCAGTGGGAAAGAAGAACAAATCTTGTTTACACAACAAATGATATTAATGAAGTTCGGGCTAAATGGGCGAAGCATGTTATGAAGTTTGCACAAGTATAGTGCGCACAAAGAGGGTCTGTGGTATATGCGTAGTTACGGCTAGCTATTTTTGTGCATATTGACATTGAATGCATAGCTAGATTATGGAGGGTTTTTTGTCCTAATTAATATGATCGACTTTTACCTTTATCGATCATATTTTGACCTCTTAACTTTTTGGATGGTAATGTTGAATATTGATGTAGTTTGCTGGCTGATTTAAATGAAATGACTTTTGACTTGTTAGAGTTGGATGTTGTTATTGAACTTACCAGTTAACACAGGTTTTTCAATGTATGTTGTGGTTATAATACAACTCATACAACATAAATAACGAAAAAAGCTGACATTGCACCAAACATCAGACAACAGAAATGAATAGTTATAAGACAACTCATACAACATAAAAACCAAATCAAGCTGACGTTGAACAAAACATCAAACAACAGATATTTGTGGTTATAAGACAACTGAGACAACATAAATAACGAAAAAACTGATACTAAACCTGACATCAAACAACAGAATTTAACCAAATATCTGTTGTCTGAAACAACAGAAGACCACAGAAGAAGCAAGCGATCTATACTTCTTATGATAACCAGACAACAGACATCTGTGGTTATAAGAGAACTCAGACAACAAAAATAACCCAAAAACTGATACTAAACCTGAAATCAGACAACAGAATTTAACCAAATCACTGTTGTCTGAAACAACAGAAGACCATAGAAAAAATGGGTCATCTATATTCCTCATGATAACCAGACAACAGAAAACCACAAAATCCATTGCTCAAAGTCAATTACGACAACAAAATGTACAAACCAATGTTGTTAAAGCAAACTCAGAACGACAATGACTTTTCAAACTATTGTTTATAGTGTTGTATATCGACATATATCTGTGGTGTGAAACACAGTCAGACAACAGTCCAGCTCAAGAATCTTCAATCACACGATTTAATTATGTTGTTTGAATAGAAAAGAAACAATAGAACGTAATAAATATATGTCGTCCATAATTGATTCACACAACAGAAAATAATCAAGATGTCAGAACTCTATATATTCACACCACAGATTTCTGTCGTGTTAACAAAATACATACGATAGAGTTTTATGAGTGAATGTTGTCCAGAATCTTTTATAACAACATATTTCTATCGTTTGATTACATATTCAACCTCAGAAAATCATAATTCGGTATATCTAGACACAATCAGACAATAGATTATTGGCCAGTCTATGTTGTTTGAGTAAAATACAAATCACGGGCTATATCTGTCGTCTGAAGGCCTAAGAGATATCAGGCTACTAGACAACATAAATTTTCTAAATTAGACAACAGTCCTCGGCTGTTGTCTGATGAGTTTATTGACATAGTGTACAGAAGTAATATATAATATGATCAATGATAAGCAATGTGCATCAGTGACCTATTTCACTATTTTTTTTTGACAGATTCATGTGGTAACTCAAAGATTAGGTGTGAATATATATCATATTGATCATTATGATTAGTCTGTTTATGGATACTAGGTTTATACAATTTTGTATCGTTTATTGCTTTTGTGTGTATCCAACTATAGTATTAGGAGATTTCAGTTGCATTTTGAATACAAATGACATAGGAGGATCTCTACATTTATATGATTCTTACTTATAATTTGAAAATTTTATTACTAATGCAGGGCTGAAGGAAGCACTATCAAAGGAAAGCACTTTCACTTGGACAAATAATCAGGATCCAGGTACTAAGATATGCAGCCGAATTAGATAGAGTAATTTATAATTCTGTTTTTTATTTCCTTTATGTTTCCTCAAGCATATGTCAATGTTCAATTCCCATTTTCGGTTCTGATCAGAGTCCTTTAGTTTTTTATACAAATCTGAAAATTAGATTATGATACTGTTCTTTTTAGGTATCAAACTCATTGGCTAAAACAAAATGCGTAGAGTGTTAAATAATGAACAAACAAGCATAAATTATTCAGCATTGAAGATAAGAAGAATTTAAACACTCAATTTTTAACATAATGAAATCTAGGCTGCTTTGTTTTCGTAACAATGCTTCTTCATAGTTCATAGTATATTAAATATTTATGATACACACACACACACACACACATATATATAATATACAGACATATATCTCGATTTATTTATTATATATTTTCTTTTTTAGTTTTCAAATAGCAAGTAGAACGATAAAGATGGATAAGAGTTGGATCGATTTACATCAAGAAGATTGGGAGAAATATGAGGCTGGGGTTGAAAGCTTTTTAGATTTTGCATTCACCAACAGCATTAACGGTACAAGGATTTACTGTCCTTGTACGAAATGTCGTAATCGATGCTTTAAGAAAAAGGATGATGCATGGGAAGATATAATGGTAGATGGGTTTTGGAAAACTTACAGAATTTGGGAGAAACATGGTGAAACTAAACCTTCAGATGCAAACCAAGGTAGTAGGGGTAATTCTGGTTCGGTCATCAATGATGATATGGTTGGCATGATACATGAGGTAATGGGTATTCCTAATTTGAATTCTGGTTTAGGTGATGATCATTCAACAGAAAGTGAACATGTTAAGGGCCCAAATGAGGAAGTTGTGAAATTTATTAAATTGCTTCAAGATGCAAAATGTCCTTTATATCCAAACTGTGAAAAGTTCACCAAACTGTCATTTATTGTTCGATTGTTACACTTGAAAGTTCTCTGTGGGTGGACAGACAAGTCAATGAATTTTTTGTTAGAGCTTCTAAAAGACTTTTATCCTAATGGAGTAAGCTTACCAGCCTCTTTTTATGAGGCTCAAAAGCTAACTACTGACCTGGGCTTCACATACAAGACTTGGGATGCATGTCCTGAAGGTTGCATGTTATTTAGAAATGAGGACGTGATGCTTGAAAAATGTGACATTTGTGGAGCATCTCGATATAAAGAGTTTGAAGAGGATCCTAATAATAGAGATAGGGGTAAAAAGATTCCTGCAAGACAAGTGAGGTATTTTCCTTTGAAGCTACGATTACAGAGATTATTTATGTCTTCCAAAACCGCTTCACATATGAAATGGCATGCGGAAGAGCGTACTAAAGATGATACCCTAAGGCATCCGGCCGATAGTGCTGTGTGGAAAACACTGGATGAAAAGTATCCAGATTTTGCTAGTGATAGTCGCAATGTTAGACTTAGGTTAGCAGTTGATGGGTTCAATCCATTCAGAACCATGTCCATAGCACACAGTACATGGCCCGTTGTACTAATACCTTATAACTTGCCTCCATGGATGTGCATGAAGTAACCTTTTTTTATTTTATCGACGCTCATTGATGGACCAAAAGGACCCGGAAATAAGATTGATGTGTTTCTGCAACCTTTGATTGAAGAGTTAAAAGAATTGTGGCATGATGGTGTGCCTACTTATGATGCATCGACAAATCAGATGTTTAACTTGCTTGCAATGTTGTTGTAAAGACCCAAAATTTCAGTTAAATATTTTGTAATTCAATATTTCTCAAATTATATGAATTATGAGTTGTGAGTGTGATTCGAATGTCGTTATTTGAGAAATTTGGTTTCGAATGATTTTAGTATCGAAATTTAACTTTATTTAGGGTTATTAAAATTGACTTATTTTTACGTAAGGAATTTGAGGAAACTTCTTTCATGAAAGTCGTAGAGCTCGTCGATACGAGTTCATGCATATGCGGAACATAAGAATCGAAGTTTGTAGGAAGAAGTTATGACATTTAGAAGTTTTTGATTTTTTATATATAGGTTAACATTTCTGGAAAAAATCTGAAAAAAATCAGAAAACCCTAGATTTTTTCTCTCTCTCTCTCCCGCACGGCACCGAATCGAAACCAAAAACAGAGCCAAACTTCTCCAGCCGAGTTCTTGCTCCTCCGGCCACCGTTTGACGCCAAACAAACCTCCCACGGCTTCGCCTTGACCTTGCGCAGTTGCCAGAGGCAGCCTTCCGCCGTGGCACGATTTGTAGCGGCGGCGGGAAGCTAGTTTTCTTTTTTCGGCTGTTTTGAGTGCGAAGCGAATATCTCGAGTTCTAGACAACCAAATTACGAGTTCTTTATCTTGTTGAACTCGTATGGAGGAGTAGAACACGCAGTAAAAAGGACAGCACCGGAAGTGGAGGTTTTCATGCTCGTCGGAGCACATATCGGTTTCTGCAGTTTTTCATGCCAAACCGGACTGTTTTTGGTAAGTTTCGGCCACTTCCACTCATTTTCTCACTTCCTGTTAGTTATGAAAGTTGTTCAAAATGATGAAACGAAGGGGATAAGCTCAGCCCCGACACCATTGGTGGTGGTCGGCGGCGGCTCTGCCCTAAACTCCGGCGGCCCTTTCCGGCCACCTCCAGGGGTGTCATGAGCAGTTTCTGCTCATTTTTAGATTCTACATGTCGATACTATCATTTTGATATATAGCATGTGAATTTTGGATATCGTATGAATTAGTTATGAATTTTACGATTTCGATTGATTTCGATCACTCAATTTGTGATTTATGAAGTTTGGACCGTCCGATAGAATTCTAGTTTTGATATAATGATCGTAGGACTGTCCCGGTGACCTTGTGTGGTCACGGGTGAAGATCCGACCGTGGGATCTTCATATAAGTGTGTTTTTGAAATTATACGCTAAGTTAATTATCGTTTTGATTAGGAATTTGACGGATTTGTTAACGGACGATTGTGAATCGTATTTTGGGCTGTAAGAAGACGCAGCGGGAGTTTAGAGGTGAGTAAATCTCACTTGGTTCATTTACGAACCGAATTTCCTTAATTGCTCAATTTATTGTTATGTGTGAGAAAATGGTTTTTAAGAAATGTGTTTTAAAGTATATTAAAAAAATGAATTTCTTGATTTTGTATCATGTGAACTATAGTTGGTATTAGTGATCATTCCTGTGTGGATGGTTACGTATATATATATTTACGTGATTATATATTGAATGGTGTGACATTGAGGTGTGGAATTGTGATAATATGTTGTTGATAATGTTGATAATATGATTTTAATTATGTTGTTAATATTTGATAAATGTTGGTGATAAGCATGTTGATTTTGTGAGTTGAATAGAAGGTAGAGAAAAGTAGGATTCCGAGGATCGAATGGTCCAAGGATCTTTGGTTAATGATAACCGGAGTGTATGTGTTTTGAGGACAGGGAGATCCAAAGTTCGACCGTTAAATAATAACGGGGATATATTGTTCTGAGGACATGAAATGGTCCAAAGTTCGCGGGTTACTGAGTAACCTGGAGGTGTCGTTACTTGACCCTGGGCCAAGGTGTCAGAGGTAATGAGGCAGTTAGAGCTCTAACGTGGGTGCCAAAGTGGCGATAGTTGTGATTAGGTGCCAAAGTGGCGAGAGTTGTGATTTGGTGATTGTAGAAATGTGTTCCATGTTGTTTCATGTGTGTTGGATTGATGTTACTTGTGGTTGTTGAGATTGTTGGATGTTTACTTGAGATAAATGAGTTGTGGTCTAATAAATCAACAGTTCATTCTTATTTACTCACACGAGCTTTCAGAAAGCTTACCGGGTTTTGTGTTGTTGCAATCCCGGTACACTATTCAAATGGTGTAGCGGATAATCCTGCAGGTCAGGATAATCAAGGTGGTGAGCGAGCTGCGTAGGACAGCAGGGTTGAGACCAGCACTTGGTCTATTTTGGTGTGTTTTGTAGACTCTTGTGAGCAGAACATTTTATTTATGTTAGTATTGTAATAATTGACTCGAGAGATAGTTTGCTACGAGGTTTGTGTTATAGTTTATGAGATATTGGTTTTGAGAAAAAAATTTAGGACGTGATTTGTTTAGTTGTATTCATGTTTCGGATTTGAATTTATTATTCAAAATTCGGGGCGTGACAGTTTGGTATCAGAGCGTAAGGTACATATTTAGTGATAAGTTAATACCTTCCGAGTGATGGCCCGTCTGCAGCCGATCCCCATCGGGTGCTCTTCGGTATTAACAATGTCATTGGGTATGTGGGGGTGTTGGGAGTTGTCTAAAACGTTAGGACGTAATAGGAGTTGAATTAACCTCTTTGTGTTAGTAGCTTGGTTAATATGGACTCGTATTTACTTATGCTTTGATTTAAGTGTATACATGTATTAACCAGGTATGCTATGCTCCTTAGGTAATGGATATTGTGGGAGGCAGAGGTAGGGGTCGAGGTAGACCTAGAGGTAGAGGTAGAGGGCGAGGTAGGGGTGAGATTCCACATATGGGAGTACATGAGGAAGAGGTGGAGGCACCGTTTGTGGAGCAACCTGTTCCACCTGAGGTTGGGGTTAATGATCCCGCTCGTCTGTTAGTGTTGGCGAGGGACATTAATCGGTTGGGAGCAACTAAATTTACGGGAGGCACAGATTATATGGTGGCTGATCAATGGATCGAGGATTTACAAACCTATTTTGAGTTGATTGTCTGTGATGAGATCGAGAAGAGGAAGCTAGCCACTTTCATGCTCAAAGATGAGGCTAGGGTGTGGTGGAATTGCACTCAGAGGACTATTGATGTTTCTACCATGACTTGGGATGGATTTGTGAGGATCTTTAGGGAGAAATACTTCCCAGCATCGGTGAAGGAACAGCTGGAGAGGCAATTTCTCTCGCTTACTCAAGGGAAGATGAATGTGAGAGAATATGAGGCAGAGTTCTCCAGGCTATATCGGTTTGTGAAAACCATTAGATGCTGAAGACTTGGCTAAGAAGTTTCAGCGGGGGTTGAATGGCTCTATTGAGCGAGATGTGACCATTATGGAGCTGAAGACAAAGGAGCAGATTTTAGCTAAAGCCCTGATCATTGAGCAGCAGAATCTGATCCACAAGGAGAAGCAGACAGTTGAGACAGATTCTCAGGGAAAAGGGAAGGCGGTTGCAGGGAGTAGTGGGTCCAGAGATTATAGAGGTGGGCTCTGGAAGAGACAACAGCCTTATTTTCATCATCAGGCTCCAGCCAGGATAGCAGCAGCACCTGTCCTTATTCAGGCACCACCTATCAGGCAAGCAGCACCAGCAGCCCCTATGAGGTGTTATAGCTGTAATGAGTTGGGTCATCTTGCTAGGACTTGCCCTAAACTCAGGCCTAGAGCATGTTTTCGATGCGGACAGACTGGACATATTGCCAGGGACTGTACTCAACCTCAGATTGTAGGACAGGGTAACCAGCAGAGAACCTTACCACCAGCACCAGCCAGAGTATTTGCCATCGGCCAGAGAGGCACCGGGGTGGAAGGTACCTTATCCATTTATAACTATCTTGCTAGAGTACTGTTTGATACGGGTGCTTCCCACTCGTTCATATCTAGTTCTGTGGTAGATGTTTTGGGTTTGACTGTTATACCGCTTACTAGACCTTTATGTGTTACATCGCCTCTTTGCGTATCTCTTAAGCTTAGCATGTTTTGTGATGATTGCCCTATTGCAATTAGTGGTAGAAAGTTCACTGCATCTTTGATTGTGATTCCGGATCACACGTATGATGTGATATTAGGTTTGGATTGGTTGAGTCCGAACTATGCAGTGATTGATTGTTTTAGAATGATTGTGTCTTTTCATACCCCTGGGCAACCAGTGTTTCATTATCGATGCCTGAGATCTGACGTTGCCATGAGGGCAGGGATCTTGGCACACATAGAATCAGTGAATAGCACTTCAGAAATTGCAGGGATTCCGGTAGTGGCAGAGTATGCTGATGTGTTCCAGGAGATACCAGGATTTCCTCCGAAAAGGGTAATGGATTTCTCCATTGATGTGATACCAGGTACTGCACCGGTGTCGAGAGCACCTTATCGGATGGCTCCAGCTGAACTTCAGGAGTTGAAGGTTCAAATTGAAGGATTACTTGCACAAGGGTTCATACAAGCTAGTGTATCTCCTTGGGGCGCACCAGTATTATTCGTGAAGAAGAAGGATAATTCACTTCGGTTATGTGTGGATTATCGACAGCTGAACAAGGTGACCATCAAGAATAGGTACCCCTTGCCTAGGATTGATGACTTGTTCGATCAGCTTAGGAAGGCTACGGTGTTCTCCAAAATTGATTTGAGATCTGGATATCACCAGTTGAGGGTGAGGGATAAAGATATTTCTAAGACGGCATTTAGGACCAGGTATGGGCATTATGAATTTCTTATCATGCCTTTTGGTCTAACTAATGCACCTGCAGCTTTCATGGACTTGATGAACCGCACATTCAATCTTTACTTAGATCAGTGTGTGGTGGTGTTCGTTGATGACATCTTGATATATTCAAAGTCGTCTGACGAGCACGTGAAGCATTTGAGGATTGTGCTGCAAATTTTGAGAAGAGAAAAGTTATATGCAAAGTTTGAGAAGTGCGAGTTTTGGGAAAAGGAGATCAAGTTCCTTGGTCATGTAGTTTCGAAGGATGGAGTTTCTGTGGATCCTTCGAAGGTTGAAGCGGTGATGGGTTGGAGTCGCCCCACTACAGTTACAGAGATCTGTAGTTTCCTTGGTTTGGCAGGATACTACAGGCGATTCATTGAGGGGTTTTCTAGTATAGCTTTGGCTTTGACTAAGTTAACAAGGAAGGATACTCAGTTTGTGTGGACAGATGAATGTGAGAAGGCCTTTAGTGAGCTGAAGACTAGATTGACTACAGCTCCAGTGTTGACTGTCCCATCTAGTGGAGGTGGGTTAATTATCTACAGTGATGCATCCCATCAGGGTTTGGGTTGTGTGTTGATGCAGAATGGGGGTGTAGTAGCATATGGTTCTAGACAGTTGAAGGTGCATGAGCGAAACTACCCCACTCATGATCTAGACCTGGCTGCAGTGGTGTTTGCCTTGAAGATTTGGAGGCATTATCTTTATGGTGAGAAGTTCGAACTCTTTTATGATCATAAGAGTTTGAAGTATCTATTCTCCCAGAAGGAGTTGAACATGAGGCAGAGAAGATGGATGGAGCTCATCAAAGATTATGATTTCACCTTGGAGTATCATCCCGGAAAGGCCAATGTAGTGGCGGATGCTTTGAGCAGGAAACCCCGAGGGATCATAGCGTCACTTATGGTTCAGGAGTGGCGTATGTTAGAGACTGTATCTGAGTTTGACCTTATACCCACAAGAGAAGGACAGGGAATCTTTCTCGGTAGTATCACTTTACAGCCGACCTTGATTTCCAACATCATTCAGAGTCAGACACATGATGAGTTCGCTCAAATGGTGATTTCGGAGATTATCCTTGATGCCAACGAGGAAGGTCCATCAGAGTGGACAGTTGGAACTGATGGTGGATTGAGATTTCGATTGAAATTATATGTCCCGGGCGGTGATAACCTCAAGGAGGAGGTACTGCGGGAAGCACATCGATCTCGATATACGGTACACCCAGGGAGTACCAAGATGTATATGGACCTACGAAGACAGTTTTGGTGGATAGGGATGAAGAGGGATGTGGCTGAGTATGTATCTAGGTGCCTTACATGTCAGCAAGTGAAGGCAAAGCATCAGAGGCCTGCGGGAATGTTGAAACCTTTGCCGATTCCAGTATGGAAATGGGAAGAGATCTCCATGGACTTTGTGACTGGATTGCCTAGGTCCAGACAAAGTTATGATTCTATTTGGGTGATTGTTGATCGATTGACAAAGTCAGCACACTTTCTTCCTGTGGCAAAGACTTACTCAGGTGATGCTTTGTGTAAGTTGTATCTTAATGAGATTGTGAGGCTTCATGGAGTGCCTGTATCGATCGTCTCTGATCGGGATGCTCGTTTCACTTCTGAATTTTGGCGTAGATTCCATAAGGCTTTCGGCACATCTTTGGCTATGAGCACTGCATTTCATCCACAGACTGATGGGCAGATAGAGAGGGTGAACCAGGTGATGGAGGATATGCTTAGGGCATGTGTTTTGGACTTCAAGGGAAGTTGGGCGGATCATCTGCCATTGGTAGAGTTTGCCTACAACAACAGCTATCACTCTAGTATCGGCATGGCCCCATATGAGGCACTTTATGGTAGGTCATGTAGGACTCCTATCTGTTGGGCGGATGTTGGAGAGAAACAGCTCTTGGGTCCTGCGCTTGTTCAGGAGACTACAGAGAAGGTTACTACCATCCGAGACAGGATCCGTACTGCACAGAGTAGACAGAAGAGTTATGCCGACCTTAGAAGGAGACCGTTGGACTTTGAGGTGGGTGATTACGTATTCTTGAAAGTCTCACCTATGAAAGGTGTGGTGAGATTTGGCAGGAAGGGGAAATTGGCACCGAGATACATTGGACCCTTTGAGATTTTGGAAAGGGTCGGAGAATTGGCATATCGGCTTGCTTTACCTATTAGCATGGCCGGTGTACACAATGTTTTCCATGTGTCCATGCTTAGGAGGTACATTCGAGATGAGTCTCATGTGATTGATCACAGTACGATCGAGGTGAGTCCGGATGTGACCTTCGTTGTTGAACCTGTTCGTATCTTGGATAGGTCCACGAAGAGGCTTCGTAGGAAGGAAGTTGAGTTGGTTAAGGTGTTGTGGAGTCATCATGATGAGGGTGATGCGTCATGGGAGCTAGAGTCTGACATAAGGGCTAAGTACCCACTACTGTTTGTTGATGAGTTTGCTTGAATTTCGGGACGAAATTCCTTTAAGGAGGGTAGACTGTAAAGACCCGAAATTTCAGTTAAATATTTCGTAATTCAATATTTCTCAAATTAAATGAAATATGAGTTGAGTGTGATTCGAATGCCGTTATTTGAGAAATATGGTTTCGAATGATTTTAGTATCGAAATTTAACGTTATTTAGGGTTATTAAAATTGACTTATTTTTACGTAAGAAATTTGAGGAAACTTCTTTCATGAAAGTCGTAGAGCTCGTCGATACGAGTTCGTGCATATGCGGAACACAAGAATCGGAGTTTGTAGGAAGAAGTTATGACATTTAGAAGTTTTCGATTTTGTATATATATAGGTTAACATTTCTGGAAAAAATCTGAAAAAAATCAGAAAAACCTAGATTTTTTTTCTCTCTCTCTCTCTCTCCCGCACGGCACCGAGCCAAAACCAAAAACAGAGCCAAACTTCTCCAGCCGAGTTCTTGCTCCTCCGGCCACCGTTTGACGCCAAACCACCTCCCACGGCTTCGCCTTGACCTTGTGCAGCTGCCAGAGGCAGCCTTGCGCCGTGGCACGACTTGTAGCGGCGGCGGGAAGCTGGTTTTCCATTTTCGGCTGTTTTGAGTGCGAAGCGAATATCTCGAGTTCTAGACACCAAATTATGAGTTCTTTATCTCGTTGAACTCGTATGGAGGAGTAGAACACGCAGTAAAAAGGACAGCACCGGAAGTGGAGGTTTTCACACTCGTCGGAGCACATATCGGTTTCTGCAGTTTTTCCGGCCAAACCGGACTGTTTTTGGTAAGTTTCGGCCACTTCCACTCATTTTCTCACTTCGTGTTAGTTATGAAAGTTGCTCAAAATGATGAAACGAAGGGGATAAGCTCAGCCCCGACACCATTGGTGGTGGTCGGCGGCGGCTATGGCCTAAACTCCGGCGGCCCTTTCCGGCCACCTCCAGGGGTGTCATGAGCAGTTTCTGCTCATTTTTATATTCTACATGTCGATACGATCATTTTGATATATAGCATGCGAATTTTGGATATCGTATGAATTAGTTATGAATTTTACGATTTCGATTGAGTTCGATCACTCAATTTGTGATTTATGAAGTTTGGACCGTCCGATAGAATTCTAGTTTTGATATAATGATCGTAGGACTGTCCCGGTGACCTTGTGTGGTCACGGGTGAAGATCCGACCGTGGGATCTTCATATAAGTGTGTTTTTGAAATTATACGCTAAGTTAATTATCGTTTTGATTAGGAATTTGACGGATTTGTTAACGGACGATTGTGAATAGTATTTTGGGCTGTAAGAAGACGCAGCGGGAGTTTAGAGGTGAGTAAATCTCACTTGGTTCATTTACGAACCGAATTTCCTTAATTGCTCAATTTATTGTTATGTGTGAGAAAATGGTTTTTAAGAAATGTGTTTTAAAGTATATTAAAAAAATGAATTTCTTGATTTTGTATCATGTGAACTATAGTTGGTATTAGTGATCATTCCTGTGTGGATGGTTACGTATATATATATTTACGTGATTATATATTGAATGGTGTGACATTGAGGTGTGGAATTGTGATAATATGTTGTTGATAATGTTGATAATATGATTTTAATTATGTTGTTAATATTTGATAAATGTTGGTGATAAGCATGTTGATTTTGTGAGTTGAATAGAAGGTAGAGAAAAGTAGGATTCCGAGGATCGAATGGTCCAAGGATCTTTGGTTAATGATAACCGGAGTGTATGTGTTTTGAGGACAGGGAGGTCCAAAGTTCGACCGTTAAATAATAACGGGGATATATTGTTCTGAGGACATGAAATGGTCCAAAGTTCGCGGGTTACTGAGTAACCTGGAGGTGCCGTTACTTGACCCTGGGCCAAGGTGTCAGAGGTAACGAGGCAGTTAGAGCTCTAACGTGGGTGCCAAAGTGGCGATAGTTGTGATTAGGTGCCAAAGTGGCGAGAGTTGTGATTTGGTGATTGTGGAAATGTGTTCCATGTTGTTTCATGTGTGTTGGATTGATGTTGCTTGTGGTTGTTGAGATTGTTGGATGTTTACTTGAGATAAATGAGTTGTGGTCTAATAAATCAACCGTTCATTCTTATTTACTCACACGAGCTTTCAGAAAGCTTATCGGGTTTTGTGTTGTTGCAATCCTGGTACACTATTCAAATGGTGTAGCGGATAATCCTGCAGGTCAGGATAATCAGGGTGGTGAGCGAGCTGCGTAGGACAGCAGGGTTGAGACCAGCACTTGGTCTATTTTGGTGTGTTTTTGTAGACTCTTGTGAGCAGAACATTTTATTTATGTTAGTATTGTAATAATTGACTAGAGAGATAGTTTGCTACGAGGTTTGTGTTATAGTTTATGAGATATTGGTTTTGAGAAAAAAATTTAGGACGTGATTTGTTTAGTTGTATTCATGTTTCGGATTTGAATTTATTATTCGAAATTCGGGGCGTGACAATTGTTATGGACAATAAATGACTTTCCTGCCTATGCAAGTTTTTCGGGTTGGAGCACTAGAGGTGCAAAAGCTTGTCCATGTTGCAATAAGGATACTTCGTCTAGTTGGTTGACACATGGAACAAAGTATTGTAACATTCGCCATCGTCGGTTTTTACCTAGAAATCATAAATTTCAAAGAGATAGAGTGTCTTTTGATGGCACTAAAGAATTTGGTCGAGCACCAACTCGATGTTCTGAGACTGATGTGAAAAGAGAATTGCAGAACGTGCTTACCGAATATAAGAAGGAAGATCTTCGAAAGAGGAAAAGAGAAGAAACCAATAGTAGAAAAGATCAAAGTCGAAAGAAAGATGAACCCATTTGGAAGAAAAAAAAGTATTTTTTTTGAGTTACCGTATTGGGAGCATAATTTAATTCGTCATAATCTTGATGTCATGCACATTGAGAAAAATGTTTGTGATAATGTGCTTTGGACAGTGTTGGGTGTTCCGGGAAAAACTAAGGATAACTTAAAGGCTCGACTTGATTTAGAAGAATGGGGGATTAGGGAGGCCTTGTACCCTCAAGAACGGGGTTCTAATAAGACATTTTTACGTCCTGCATGTTATTCTATGAATAGGGACAATAAAGATGTCTTCCTACAAACATTTAAGAGGATCAAAGTTGCTGATGGCTATGCATCGAATATATCTCAACGTGTGCACTTGAAAGAGCGTACAATGTGGGGTCTCAAAAGCCATGATAATCATATATTGATGCAGCAATTAGTTCCTATAGCTGCACGAAGAGCATTACCTAAAAATGTTGTTGAAGCATTGATTGAATTGACTAATTTCTTTAGGCAATTATGCTCAAAAGTAAACAAGCCATCTGATTTGGAAGCAATTCAGGATAGAATAGCCCTTACTCTTTGCCACCTTGAGAAGATCTTTCCAATGTCATTCTTTGATATAATGGAACACCTGCCTATTCATTTACCTGAGGAAGCATTGCTTGCAGGACCTGTACAATTTCGATGGATGTATCCGATTGAGAGGTTGGTATATTTACCTTTATATTTTATGATATTGATTATATATATAGTTGTATGATACAAATAATTTTTGTAGGTTTTTACTAACACTTAAAGAATATGTTTGTAATCGTGCACATCCCGAAGCAACAATTGCTAAAGGGTACTTGATGGAAGAGTGCATGACATTTTGTGCGAGATATTTGGATGAAGTAGAAACGAAGTCCAAGAGACCAGAAAGAAATTATGATGGTGGTACTAATTTTGGTCGTCATTTAGGTAAAAAAGTTAAAATAAGCCTAGATGATATTACATGGGCGCAAGCACATAGTTATGTGCTGGCAAATAGTGAAGCAGTAGCGCCATTTCGAAAGTAAGTTATTACTTGATTTCCATTTTTAATCTTTCTATATCTAATAAACTTCTAAGCAATTGATCTCTTTTCAATCAGGCAATATCTTGACTTACTTACACAGGAGATGCCTGATCAAGGAATTCATTATATCTAGAATTTTCTCAATAGAACATTTCACACATGGTTTAAAAAATATGTGAGTATATTATTTACGATAAAAATATAAGTTTGACCAAGTATTAGTTATAATTTTATTTTATATTAATGATTGTTATATAGGTTCAGACACAACGACGAACTTTTAATAGAGTATTTTCTGACGAAATCAATATTTTGGCTAATGGTCCTCATAAGAACGCTCGAAGGTTCAAAGGATATTTTATCAATGGCTTTTTCGATTTCGTACAAAGAGTAGAGAAAAAAAAAAGACTACCCAAAATTCTGGTATCATGATGGATGCTGACACTATGAGTTATGCTAGTGCAAGAGATAGGAATCCTCGAGAAAGTGAGGAGAGATTCTATGGGGTATTAACAAATGTGCTTGAAATCTGCTATACCAATGACATGAAATTTGTCTTAATCAAGGGTGATTGGGTCAACAATCGAATGGGATTGAAAAAAGACGAGTTTAAATTCACACTTGTGAATTTTAATCATCTTATGTACAAAAACAATGTAGTAGGGGATGAACCTTTTATTTTTGCAGAACAAGCAAGACAAGTTTGTTATGTGCAGGACCCGTCAGATCCTAATTGGCATGTTGTTCTTCACATGACTGTTAGAGATCTGTTTGATATGTATTCGAAGGATTCTTCACATCATCCAATAGAAGTGTCTCAAGTTGAATTGTATGCACAACAACAGTTGGATGAAACTATATATCAAAATGATGCGGATGTTAGTTGGGTGAGAGAAGGAGTGGATGGAATAGAGGTGGATGTAATTGAACAAGCCATTGATGATGAAATGGAAGAATACGATTGACCGATGTTTACTACGAACTTTTATTTGACATTATTTTTTCTCTATATAATATTGTGGTATAGTATTTTACATTATTGAATATTATTTAGCAATGGACCTTTCCTTAGTGTTTCACATTGTGATTTATTGTATTTGGCTGCATATCATTTATTATTCTTATTTCTATTCTTGTCGATTTAATGGTATTAATTTCATTTATCAGATATAAATTTGGTTAATTGCAATGTATTGTAATTGCTATTATTTAAAGTTTTATTGCAGGCATCTTATGGTTAGAACAAGAGGTAAATCTATGGAGGAGTTGATTCCACCTACACCTGTGAAATCAAGAAAGACAAAACATGGGTCTACTTCTGGTCTATTTAAACGACCTCAGCCTAACATATCTACTCAAAATCAACTAGAATGGCACCTGTGAGACATAGAGTTTTTCAATCAGAGACACAATCACATTAGCATCATGAATCAGGATCTAGACATGAGGAGACTCTACCAACCCAATCAAATGAGCCGGGTTTAGTTTTAATAAAATTAGTTTGTTTTCTTTGTTTTTCTTGTCTAGTTACTTACTTTAAATAAATTGGAGTAGACCAAGCTGAAATCCAAGGAGTTAAGAAAGGTCGGGGTGTTGCTTGTGAAATGGAAGAGTGGGGAACTGGAAAAATAATACATATTGAATTTGGTGCTAATTGGATGCCTATTAATGAAGATGGAAAGAGGTTTAGTTCTCAACTTGGAGTCTTGGCTCGAGATGGGCAGAAGGTTCCTCTAACATATACTTCATGGAGTGGCATGCCTCCTGATGTATTAAATGGCATTTGGAAAGATGTCAAGGTACAAGGAACTTCAAACTGGTTTTGAACTTATATTTATACATTTATCTTTACTAATGGTTTGCATCTAAATGATTGTAGGACAACACCGATGTCCCAGATGAGTATAAACATAGTTGCTTGAAGGTGGTTGGTAACAGATGGAGGGATTGGAAGTGTCGAGTCAAAACACGATGGTATGATAAATATGAAACTGATGAGGAACGACTAGCAATCACGCCTAATCAGGTTGTTAGAGATCAATGGATATTATTAGTAAAGTATTGGGGTCTTCCTGATGTAAAGATAAAGCGACTAACTTGCAATTTTTCATTATTATATAAATTCAGCTAAAAAATTATTATATTTAACTATAGGAGATGTGTGAGACAAATAAACTTAGCCGTGCACAAGGAGGAGCCCCTCATAAAACTGGTCGAAAATCTTTTACTAGAATACGGAAAGAGGTATATTTTATACCAATGAATTATATTTGTGTGTGTGATCTGATTTGTTGGATTTTTTTTTTGTTGACGACGTACAATTGAATATTGATGATTGAGTTCAGGTGGAGAATATAGATGGAGCTTAATTAATCTTAAACGTTTTGGTTGTTTTCTGAGGGAAATATATATATCGAGGAAACTCAGAAAAGTGCCTTGGTAGGTTGTGGACATTAAGAAAACTGAGATAGATACTATATATATAAAGTGCTAGATAGTAAATTAAGGCCAACTAGCTAAGGTTTATAATTATGAGTTGGTCATTTGCTCTTTTCAGCAACTTTCAGTTGGTAATTGGAGAATGCATAAATGCTTACCTTTGTTCAAAACCTTGAATTTTTTAAACGGAAAATGTAAATTCTGGGAAAAGATGAAAGCAGGAATATTTTACCAACTCGGTCATTACTACATATATAGTAAACCAGGTTCACTATTGGTTGAGGCAAGAACTAGAAAACTTGATTTCACAATTGCCTAGCTATATGCATATGCATGAATATGAACTTTTCATGATTAAATTTTGTATTATTCATGCTAGCTCCATAGCTAATCTCTCTGCAACCATACTTTTCCTCTCCAGAACAAATTTAGAATATTAGTAAAACCTCACAAGCTGACAACATTTTCTTCAATTTTATGTACTTCCATTTTCAGTTTTGTTTCTTCAACGACATCTAATAAAATACTATATGCTGACAACATTTTATTGCTATTAAGATGATGGATAGAGGAGAGAAAACTGATCGCTTGACCATGTTTATGAAAACACGAGCAAAAAAGACAAAGAATAATGAAGGCCAACAAGTGGAGACTTGATGAGGAGGCTGCTGCTATTATAGTAAGTAACCAAGTACAATATAATTTATACATATATATTATGTATTTATACATTCATATTAGTTTATTACCTTTTCTTTAACCAAATTAATTATTATTGACAGAGTCAATTCAATGATTATTTGGAGGAGAGGCCTGAAGATGAAGAAGATGATTCATTTCGAAAGGAGGTATTTACTAAAGTTATGGGCGAAGATACACATGGATGTGTCCGCATGTACGGGACAGGAGTAACTCCATGTCAAATATTTGGTCAAACTTCGACAACTTCTGAAATTAATGAAAAAAGAACATTGGAGGACATGGAAAGAAACTATGAGTCCAAGCTAAATGATCTTAAAAGTGGCTATGAATCTCAACTGGGAGAGATGCAATCAAAGTATGATGATATGAAATCAAAGTATGATGATGTATCGTCACGATTGGATCTTTTAATGGCTCATGTGGGCATCCAAGTGAACTCAAGTGGCACTAGAAGTGATCAGGTACAACATTTTTGTTTTCTTTTCTATGCTCAAGATTGTTTTTTATTTTTATTTTTTATTAAAAACATTCAATGATATCATCTTGTTTTTTGGTTATGTTTCAATCTTTATTCTTATCTTGTCATGTGTAGAGTTTGCTAGTTCTTATTTTTACTCAAATTTAAATATATCCTTTGTGACTATAACAGATTCCAGATGACCAATTAGATAAAGAAGGGCAGCAACAAATGTGCAATAAAATACATACTTATAATATAATTTGAATCATTAATTTCATGACTTTAATGAATTTTTTCTTTTTCACTCTTGTTCATTCAAGTCAGAGGTGACCTATTATTGGGTTATGCAGAAGGATGTGATCAAGATAATTCCATCAATTCATATGCTACTCTGTACTCATTAGATATTTAAAGATTTTCATTGTTATTGCATTTGACTATTTGAATATATATTGCTAGAAAAATGCGTTATGAACCAATGGTTGTTTGTTTTTAATAATAATTCAATTGCATAAATATATACCATATGACCTGAAAGATGTCACAAATGATATTAGCGACGATTATAAATAGATCCTCGTATGTGTACGATTTTACATGCAACATTTGATGAATGTGTGAAATGAATTCAAATAAAATATGACTTTTACGTCAGAAACACCAAATGTTGTAAAAAGATGTCAGATGAAATATGACCTTTTACGACGCTAACTAAACGTCGTAAAAAAAAAAAAGATAAAATAAGACTTTTTACAACGCTAGCTAAACGTCATAAAAAATGTCAGATAAAATATAACTTTTTGCGACACCAAAGAAACGTCGTACAAATAATTTTTTGTGACGGGAAAAAATGTCGCAACATAGTGTGGCAAAAAAGTTATGAAATCCGACATCACTTTTTACGACAGACAACGAACGTCGCAATAACTTTATTGCGACGAAAGCCAAACATCGCAAAAGCCTCTGGAGTATTTACTACGCCTTTTTGGCCGACGCTTTGTTATCCGTCGCAACGCCGTCGCAAAAGCGTTTTTGCGACTATTTTTGTATTATTTGCGACGTTTTGTACCGTCGCAAAAGAGCTCCTTTTTTGTAGTGATATGAACATATGTATATACATGGGGATCAAAATACTAATGTCAAAGAAAACGATGTCAATTCAGAGATTAGAAATCAGTACCTCAAACTAGACTGATGCCTCATAATTATCAACATATTGAAATCACACAAAATCGATGTACACAACATTGGCACATCGATATCTAATACTAAACCGTTTTCTACTGTCAACGTACAAATCAGCTGTTATAAAGTAAACTGATTTACCTTGAAATATGGGACATCGGTTTTCAATAATAAAAGTGATGTCCACAAACAAGAAACACATCGGTTTATTCGAAAAGAAACGATGTACTACAAAGCAGTAAACGTCGTTTATCATAACAAAACCGATGTACAAAAAACAACTACACATCGTTTCAACCAACAAAAAGCGATGTTCATAGGAAAATAAAACATCATTTTTAATAGATTAACCGATGTTGCCTAAAGGCATATACATCGTTCTCCAGATAATAAGTGAGCAAGATGCACGTATATTTGGACACGAACAAAAGAAATTTTTTGGAGACTGATGTCTATGAGAGTATTAGACATCATTTCTGAAATTGTAATCGATTTAAATGTTCTCTTAGGTATTGTTCAAACTATACTTTATTAAGCATAAAATGTGAAAATATGAAGAATTAAATATAGTTAACATACAAAATTTTGATGATTGTAATGATTCTACATCGATTTTTGTTTAATAAGCCATGTTGGTCGTTGTTTGGGACATCGGTCTTTGACGCGCTTAAAGTGATGTCCGGATCTTTTACGTCAACCACTAATAGGTTGGTCAGAATTTAGTTTTATATCGGTTCTGGACTGATATATATGAACATAATTCTAGTAGTGTCATTACAATCGAAGCACCGTCTGACCGATGTAGCTAACCCTCCTGAGGATAACGGGATCAAACCCAAGAAAGTTAGTACTACCCTTTGCCCTCAAGTCATCTACGACATTTCCCAGCTTATGGTTAGTATGCATTGCATTTAAATAAAACCAAACCGTATAATGTATCATGCATCATTGGAAATAAAATATGAGATAGCTGATCGAGTAAGGCCCCAAATCCCCTACCTAGATTCCGATGCATTCCTTCACATATTTCGAGAGTCTCGAACCTTCCGTTCTTCAGATAACTAGAGTCCTAAATTTCGGCATTTCAATAGCTAATAATTTATTGAACAAATATTTGAAATATCGTCGATTAATAAATAGTCTGACCCTTTTCCTAATTTGACCAGGATTGACCAACTTTGACCATTGTTTGATCAAGCTTGACCAAGCACGACAATATTCACAATTATATCGCATTGTAATTATGACAGATTCCCAACATAACTTTACACCATTTCGTATTCATTTTCTTAATCGCAACAAGAGTCAATCCATTCTAGGTGCACCCAAAACACTAAGGGCACCCAACACAGTCATTTTCCTTCTTTCTCATTTCAAATCTTTCATAGCCTTTTAACCGGTACAACAAGTTCTTTCACTACATTTTTCACAAACTATTTCCTTAACATAATCGGTAACAGATTCAACATTCAACAACAACATTAAACTGCCTTAGCAACAAACTGACAAAACATCAAGATTAGAAAACCCAAATTAATTACAACGTAGTTCTTAATTGTCAGTAACTATTAACCAAGAAGGAAACCATTCTCAAGACATGATCTATAGCTAGGCATACAAACATGACAACCAATTCCAGACGCTAACTACACAAGGCACTGCTCAGAACTTCAAACTGAACCTAACTCAACTTGATATCAATTTCGATCAAAAGTAGAATCCCTAAATCGGTGAGTTAAACCCCTGACGAAGAACACGGCATCGGGAAAACTCTTTCCCTTTTCTTCACGACCCCGACAATTCCTCACGTCTGTCAGTCGAGTGCTTCCACTGTCTGATCTCTCTCTAACATTGAGAAATCATGTCATAACGGCCTAAGAATAAGCCAAACTATCACAGAAACCAATGTCCCCGGCGGTGACTGTGTATACCAAAAACACAAATTCTCTAAAACTTAATCGAATTCGAAAAACACTTACACTATCACGTAGAGCACGGGGAGTAGACCAACTTTCATATGCCATGCAAGCCAAATTGCCACTGGATAGTCGAAAAATGTCTAGAATCACTGGAAAAAGCTTTCAAGCCTTGTATCATCACCGTCCGCCGCCGATTGGATGATCCTTTGCCAGGAGGATGTTTGCATAAAGGATTAGGAGTGATCGCCAATGGTCTGTCGCCGAGTGATGAAGGGAAGACGGCATTCTGGTCAGACCCTTCTCACAGGTTGTCTGGTCTCTCTCTTGGGTCGAAACAGCTCGAAGATGCAGAGACATTCTAGATCGTCCAAAAATGATAAATTAATTCAATGGCCAGGATGAAGCTGTGGCTGAATGGATGGCCATGATCGCACAATTCTAAAGCTTCAGAAATTCACTATAAATAGATGGGGAGTCAGAAAAAATCCCCGAAAATTCCTACAAACTCGTTGTGTCATGTACTTAATTATTAAATTCTTCGATTGATGATTTCACCTTGTGAAAATTTCTGAAAATATTCTCGAGCACATTTCATAACTATCTCAACTAAGCTCGATAAATTTTCTGGGGTCACACAGTCTTACATGTTAATTGATTTACATGCGAAATTTTCTAAGCCATTCACAATTTTACATGGTATCAAAGTCCTCTTTGATCCATTCTGTTTAAACATTTTTTTTCTTTTCATCATCATGGCTAACGATGATGATGACCCCAAACCTAATATTGCGTTGCTACTTCGCATCTCCAAACTATTTGAAGGTTTATTATTATTATCATATCTATGTCAACCATTCCCTTTTTCTTTTTGTTATAAATATTAACTTTTCATCCACTCACGTTAACATTTGTTTTACATATTTTCCCCCTGGGCCCTTCGGTTTCAAATGCCCAGTTCACAGCGTTGCTGCTCTACGCATTAGGAGTGAACCATAGTGACTGCACCTCTTTCTGTTACCTCATATAGTAGGTTACCTTTTTAACCTACTACACTTTATATCAATTTCTGTTTTTAGACTACTCTGATTACTATGGGAATTGTGACCCAGGCTTGTAATGAATTATATTTGAGGTTATGACCTAACCTTGGGTGAATTGTTGTATTTTAATTATGGAGCTTCGTTGGACTTTAAGTATTTGAAATACTATTTTTATTCTTTTTATTGTGAGGTGGTTTGGAATATGGGAGTAGGGTGGCTGCAGGAGGATACGGTTGGGTTATTTGAAGTGTTTTTGGTTTCTTACAGGTTTGGGTTGCCTACATTTAGGGGAGGTTCTGTCGAAATTTTTGGGTAAGATCTTCTTTAAAGGTGGGTCCCACAGGGACACTTCGGATTTTAGGGTGAAATTTGGGGCGGACCTATCACTATTAATACAACACAGCCTCAGATACACTGATTTAACATCCCACATGCTAATAAAGTTCCATCTAGCAATTACAAAAATGAATGTTAATCTAGCAAAAGAAGGAGCTTGTCCAACATAAGCTAGTGCAGCAACTCTTGTAGTTTTCCAACAAAAAAAAGAACATATCTTCAGTTAGCAGCTAGGTAGATCCTCTAGCAGTGCCCGCAAGCAAGTTATCCACATGCACTTTTCTCACTTCATCATCTATAGTCATGAACATAGAGATATTTTAGGGCTTATCCAAAATGATTTTCAATGCCTCAATTTGGTCTAGAACAGAAAATCCCATTTTCTTAAGTTCCTTAGCAATATCAAATCTATTTTAATACCTTTCACTATGGCATTAGTCACTGCGCATTCTTTCTCCAGATTCTTCAAACAATTTATCCAATGCAAGCATAATTTTATCTTCATCATTTTTTTCCTTTTTTCTGATTGACCTGATATTGTCCCGTACTATCGTTGCTGATTGACATGGGGCTTGTGTCATTCTCAAGGCCCATATCATCTTCACTGTTGCTCTGCTCCTCCATATCAGCAGGGACCTTAGCCGCATTTCCAATAGCACGATCAGTCACAAAGATGGTAGCTAGTCTATCAAATAATGGATACTTTTTGTTTGTCCATCCTTTGCCTTTTTGTTGTGCTACGGCAGAAACAGAAAATGAATCAATCGAAGTGCAGCAATGAAATCGGTTAGCTTAAAAATCAAACTCAATGAAACTTCCTCATTACCTGCAAATACGTATCTCATACTTCATTACTATCAAACTTCAATGCATTTTCTGATATAATTCCATGCAAATCCACTCTTGTTCATCATGTCATAGATTATGCTATAATCTTTTTTAGGTTTCTTCAACTTTGACTCAATATGTGGACTTGCCTTCAGATTGGAATTGGGACATAAAAGATTTAAAGCATTTTCTATTTTGATTAAAGTACCATATTTGAAACTGCCAGTGTCGCAACGTTGTCCTCCAGCAATAATTTCTTTAAGGACATTGAACAAAGACTCTTCTTCGAAGCTGGTCCATACACGCCTTGACTTCCCTTACGCTGTATTTTCATCACCACTTTCCATTTTCTAAAAAAATCAGCATGACATGGTTAAGGAAACATAAACATGATTATCTAAAGAGCATAATAGATTATGGCTATGTCTAGGTTCAGTTCAGTTCAGTATATGGCTGGTAACATACAATTTAAAGAAGTTAATGAATGGAAACCATAACTAAGGCTATAATTATCATTGCCATATGCTAAGGCTGGCAACATTGCCCCACTAAAAATGTAGGTACAAATCCTACTTCTTTCAAGGAAAGATATTCTTTGAGGCTAGAGAAGAAAAAGGATTGTAACAAAAACTTTATCAAGAACTAACTGATTTGATTCTTACCATCGAAATCAAATCCTTCTAAATTTGCATTTTCAGTACAGTTACTAAAGAAGGATTTATGCAGCAATTCAGAATGTAGAAATTAGAAGATCAATATTGAGATTTTTCTTGCCTAAGACGAGACACAGCAATTCATATCAACTGGGACATCACATACCTACAGAAGAGCTATATCTCATACGCATATGGACTCAAATAATTATAACCTCATATGCATATAGACTCAAAGCTTATAGTAGCATCTATTATTGTAAAGCAATTATTATGAGAGAAGTTTCATAGAAAAAAGGCACAGAAGGAAACAAGTACCTATTTACTTTTAGCTTAAACCAAGCTTTCAGCACAAGTAATAGTTCTTTATAATACTAGAAGAAATTTCCCTTGCTTTGTATCCCTGCAAAACCATATATCTCATTGCTTTGTAACTGAAACTGCAAAAAGGAGGGCCACCACTCCTCCATTCGAACAATCCACAATATAGAAATGCAACCATTCTCCATTATGCATCATAGTAGATTCCCAAACGAACATGCAAATTGCTTCTCTCTTTATAGAAGATAACAATAACATCACCAAGCTACAAATTTTTCCAATATGAAATAAGAACTGATACATACAACTAAACTATTGGAGACAAGTGATACACATGACATCAAATGCAATCGATGATACTTGTAACTCATAAAGAATATAACAAAGCAAAAAAGGAGAAAACAATAAACCTCCAAAACATTTTAAATCAAACATAAATTAAATTAACAGGATTATGAACTAGTAGCAAGTCTTAGAAAAATGAGATTCTAACTCAATCCACAACTATATTCACATGATGAATAATGAAACTTATTATTGAACAAAGAATCTGAAAACCCTCAATTATAGATCGTATTACCAGAAAAAAAAGTAAGGGAAGTAAATTATATCCTAAATGCCAACAAATTGACCAGTCATATCTGTGTTAACCCAAGGAAAGCTGAATTTTTGAAACTGTCATTTATACTGCAATGATCCCAAAATAAAATAGTAGAACTTTCCCTCTTTATACTACAATGTGTTGTTCTTTGTGGGTTATTAACAAAACTAATAACCCAAACTGACATGCACAAAAGTAGTGCTCAATTTAAAACTCTATTAATGTAGTAAGAATAAGTAAGGATCGTTCTCAATCGGGGATTAGGGACTATTAATTCCTGAAAAATAAACGTTAGACAAAACTAAACTTTATATTATAAACAATATTCACATTATTTACTAGAAATACAAGTAAGGGGATTTAGGATTTATTTTCTAATTTAACAACTAAGTAATTTATATACATATGTGACACATCAAAACCAGAATCAAGTAGAATTATATGGATGGAACGAAAATAGAGAGGATCAACTACTATTAACACGTAGGCAAGGTTTCAAACATCAAATCACAAATCAAAATATGTTTAAGCATAGAATCAATCAAGAACAAAGATGAACGCATACAAAGTTCTTTTTACTTCCCTTAATTGAATTAACTAGATGAACCCACCATAGTTAACCCTATTAATCATGCAATTACTACTGGTAGCTAATCACTAACAAAAACACTTTCAATGCCTTAAGAATCATGGAAGTTTGATGAATTCAAGTCAAGAACACAAGTTAGAATGCTAATCAAGCATGCAAGACTCATTGTTAATTTATCTAAGTAATTATAGGTTTTCTACTTAAATTATCAAAGCCTAGGATGCTAGCACTTTAATATGGATTCATAAAAGATGGGATTGAACCTCGAAATTAACAATCATGCTCATACATATAGAAATCGCAATTTTTAACTTGAAAACCTAAAACCTAAAACATGCTTCATAGTATTCGAAAATCACATAACCAAACTTAATCTTTCATCAACCATAGAAATCGCATAACAAGAAACCAAAACCTAAAACAAAATCTCAAATCACATAGAATACAAAATCATTTTACATAGCAAAACCAAAAACAAAAGATGGTGTTCATGGTTGCACTTTTTGATCTTTAAGGACACAAGAAGCTTCAAAAGGTGGTGGAATTGATGAGAATCACGGCAAAGATGCTTGAATGGAGAGGAAAATTGCTTTACGGCCTTGAACTTTGAACTCCTTCAAATGCCAAAACTATGGAAGAGAAAGGGGAGTGTTTGTGGCTTTTGATTCTGAATTTTCTGGTGTGTTGAATGTCTTCACAACCTTCTTTATATAGTGAACGGCAAGGGCTGGGGTTCCCTTAAATTTCTCTTTAATTGCATCACTCGGCCAATAGGAAAATAGCATTAGAAGTGGAGAGCAAGTAACCTTTCTTTTGCCGAAATCTTCCTTTAATTTAACCCTAATTCGGCCTCCTTTGTATATAGAATCATAATTCAATACTTATTCCTCTATTTTCTCTCCAAAAATCACATAAAAATCCAAGAATATCCTCTTTTATATTTCCTTGTAATTCTCACAGCAAAAGTAATCCTTCTAGGTTTAGGACTCCTCCAAGATGTCAAGAAGAATCTAGAGCCTCATGTGCAAGTCACATCTTCAAACTTCAGGTCAAACTCTCCCAAAATGGGCCAATTCGAAATCCATCTTCAATGTTGCCGAAATTCCTTCATTATTCTAGAACAATCTTGAACTATCTTGAGTCATTGACACATCATCTCCTAGCCTCACCAGGTCTCCTAGTACCATAAGGACTCCTGGTGTGATCAGGTTTCCTAGTCCAACTGCGACTCTATCATTTCTTCATTTCCGAACATCATTTTTCCGAGTTCACTCCTAGTTGCATTAAGATTCCTACTTCAACTGGGATTCCTTCTCCTGGTAGAACTGGGAAAACTTCATTTCTCCATTTCTTTGTCATTTCTTCTCCTCATTTCCTCCTTGCCATCATTTCCAGCTCTTCTTAGCTCATTTCTTGCATTTGAAGCTCATTTCTACCTAAAACCACAAAACTAAGTTAGAAATGATAATGTTAAGGAAATAACTAAGCAAAATGTAGAGAGAAATGCACTAAAAACATAGAAAATATTACTCTGATCACAAACTAAAAATAGTAAACTAGTTTTAACAACACAAGTAAAACACGAAAATGAATGAGAATAAGGAAAACAATTTCATATTAAATTTAATTAAAGGTCATCACACTCCTAGGCATTAAAATGCATTAGTGTTCACAACAAATCAAAAGCTACATAAATAATGATCCTTAGTACTTAGATGTCTATAAAGCAGAAACTACATGATTTATTCTCTTGAAGCTCTTGCATCCCTTGCAGCCCTAGTAGTAGTAGCACCTGAAACCCATGTATCTCCGGTAGCTCTTATAGCCCTTCTTCTCATCCATTCATTATGCATTTATAAAGCTAATCCATTGATTAGACGCTTCAACCGTGCCAACTACATCAGCTTCTTCCCCATTGTGCATCTAATTCACATACTGCATACTCCATTGGATCAATGGACATCTCTCTCCTAATAAAATTTTGTAAACTGTAATTTTGAGGCATTGTGTCTTTATTGGATAAAATGATGGACTCCTCAGTATTCTCCACATTCCTTTTAGCATTCCAAAACACAGTTTGATGACATTTCTTGCCTTCAAATACTTCATATTAAAATATTTCACATGATCCCTAGGCATATTTCTTTCATTCCATTCCGATAAATGATACCTTGTTCCTCTATATGGTGCAAGAGATCCTTCACCATTTGTATAACCACCATCTACAAGGTAATAATAACCTAATAGCCAAAACAAAATTCCTATTAGTGTGTGAAAGGCACATAAACTGTATTAATTTAATCTACACAACTAATTTGATAGCCTTACCAGTGGGAACTCTTAACCCATTCGGCCTAGTCACTGCATCGTGAAAAACTCAGAGTTTCGATGCCGATCACTCCCAACCCGATAAGACAAATATGAACTGTATATCACCAGAACAAGCAGCTAACACATTTGTAGCAACTTCACCCTTTCTTGTGCGGTATCTTGGCTTGTCAATTGCAAGTACATGCACTCTAAGGTAAGTTCCATCTAGTGCCCCCAAGCAATTCTATTAAATATATATATATATGCGTCGTAAACAAATCCAATCAAAATTATTACTCAGATTATCACTCCTAATATTTCTATTTAATATTGGAATTGAATAAACCAAAAACTAGAAAGAGAATATTCATTGGGGGTATGATATAAATAGGCAAACAAGAATTTTAGGAAAAAGATCTTTTAGATACCTTCCCCCCCCCCCTTTTTATTTTTACAACTAAAAAATATCGTACCCTTTTTTACAATTATTCTAGATCGTCTATATCTTTATTTATACCTTATTTGTATATTTATCTTCCCTAAGTGGATTGCCTTAAACGGCGTATACATTGCGTCAGGCTAAGCTAAAAAAGACTCTGTCGAAAACTAGTCAATGATGACCTTCCATGGATTCGCCTATATAAGCCGCAGCTAGGGTTGCAAAAATAAGAGCTTGAATACAATATATATATATATATATATTCATGAAGTTTATAAACTGCACACATAGATATGAACCTTTAGCAATCAGAAAAGGCATAATTGCAGTCCCTACAATAAACTAACCTTAAAGCACTTCCATCTACGATCTGTCCAGTCAGCAAGTACCAGATCAGGTATCCTCAACAAACTACCTTGCAATCGTAAAACACCATGTAGTATAGAATGGAAATACCTACTAATAGTCTCTTCAGATCGAAAAAATCTACCTCTAATAGTATGATTCTTCACATGATGTGAAAGTATATGTAAAAACATACATACTTGCTCTTCCACAGACACCAAACCATCACTCTATCTTTCCACATGTGCGAAGTAGTTCACACAAAAGGCTAAAAGTCCTTCCATCCATTCTTAATTTGTGTACACATTCGGTGTCACTATTGCCTATAATACTATCTAGATAACCCAAAAGTCTCACTTCTAACAAATGAACGATTATTTCGACCATGCCTTTCGGCACGTCTTCATCTCAAATTAAACATCAGTGGCACAAGTATAGTACAAACACACATTTTCTCTAGGTGCCACAACTCCACCAATAAGAGCAACATAATTTGCCTTCGATCCATATCTAAGATTTCACAATAACATCCAAAATCAATGAAAACAACCAACCAAAGAAGAAGATAAAAACACAGACGTTGTTAAAAGAAAAAAAAACCTACTTCTTGAAAGTGATCAATTCTTACCAAATCAAGCTACCATACACCAATTGTTAAAACCCATAAACAATTGTTAATAGAAGATCAATCAATAGTCTTTAATTTAACAAATCACAGTAGATACATGAGAAGAAGAAGCTAGACGGGGTCCAAGGGAAAAGGGAATCAGAATCAAAGCAAAAGGAGCATAAGAGAGAAAAGAAATTGAACCTGGACTAGTAGTTCAAGGAGGATGAAGCACGATCGAGAGTGGAGTGACGAGGCTGAAGCGCGAAAGAGATGGAGAGATGAGGCTAAAGCGAGCGAAAGGGATGGAGAGACTAACAGGCGTTGTTGAAGCCCTTACTTCCACAGTCCGGTGAGTTTTGGGGGTTCCATGTAAGAAGATCAGGAGCTGATGCGGGGACTCTCTTATCTCATTTAATTGAGTCCTCATGTGTGCCAAACGTGGGATAAGTCTAATTTTATTACATAAGCTAGTCCAATCCCGTCCAGTCCCACGAAACAAACACAGCCCAGGATTGTATATATATCCCTAACACAAGTATCAATAATACATCAGAAAATTCTCTCACAAATATTTCTCTTCTCTAATTGTCATGGACCCGAATTTGGGTTAATTATATTACCATCGAAATATTCTGATTGTATTACTACCAAGTGTCCGATGTGACTCTTGGATTGTTACATTGACCAAGTCTCCGAATGAGACTTGTGCTCCAATTTCTAATGTGGGAATTAGATTGTTAGTTGATTTCGCATGCAGACCTAGAGTTAGGTTGCACGAGAGGAGGCGTGTTGGAGAGGAAAGATCCCACATTGAAAAAGTGACAAAATAAAATATAACTTATAAGTGGGTGACTCTTACTCAATTGTACCGAGGCTTTTCGTGATTAAAACTCAACACCTATTAGGTAGTTAAGTTGGGATAGTATCGGTACCATAAGTGGGCCATAGGCCACGCTTATCGCAATTTAACTTGGTATCAGAGCAAAGATTTGCGAGGACTTTGTCTCTTTGCTTTTTCATTGTTCTTTCTTCTTATTCAGAGGATTGATTCCTGTTCCTATCACTTTTCAGTGATTTGGATTATTCTTTATTCATTCAGAAAACTTTCACAGGTTTTGTTCCCAAATTTTTTGAAACCCTAATTTTTTTGACACCAAATTTTTCGAAACCCTAGCCTTTTGTGTTAATTTCGCTGCACACTGTTCTTCTTTCAGAATGGTTAGCCAGAATGAATTTTCGCTTCTAAAAGGAGGAGAAGAAGGGAATACCAGTAATTCAAATATTCAGAAGTAGAAGTCTCTGTCCAAAACCCGAATTCTTCCTCAGGCTCATTCGGAGGAGTAAAATTGAATGGACTTGGGAACTAACGCACATGGAAGAACATGATCTCAGCATATCTTCGTGGAATCCATAAGATGGGCCATGTCACCAATACTATCAAGGCATCAGTGAATGAGGAGAGTGAAGACTATATGAAGTAGGAAGATGCTGATGGACTTGTACAATCAATTTTTTATAGGGCCATGACTGATAAGGTGATCCAATTGATCATTGGATGTGATACTTCTATAGAAGTTTGGAAGACGCTCAATGATTTTTACCTGAATGAATCTGACTTCTCTCAAATCTGTGAGCTATATTATGAAAGCCAACAAGGATAAAGCATGATGGGCAGGCAGTTTCGGTCTTCTACACTCAGTTGAAGAATGTTTGGGTCGAAATCGATCAACGGTGATCGAACAAACTAAAGAATGGTAACGATATTGCTTGGCACCAAAAGGAGAAAGAGTTGGAGCGAGTGCACCAGCTTCTAAGTGGATTGGATGCTAGGCATGCCAGTGCTAATGGAGAACTACTTCATGGGCAAGTGCCTTCTTCTCTTACTGAGGATTTTACCTCTATCCATAAGGATAATCTCAAAAGGATAGTGTAAAGATAGTCCATACAAAGATCTCTAGCTTGACCATCAAAGCCAAGCCCGCACGGACTCAAGGTCCACCACCTGGCTTCTCTACACCACCATCTAGACTTCATACCATGACTCAAGGTCCTTTATCAGGAGCCAATTCTGGTGGGTCTATATGCCAACACTGCAATCTAGTTGGACACACCAAGGAGAACTGCTATAAATTGGTTGGGTATCCAGTTGGATATTTCAATATACCCAAGCCAACTAGGCATCTTGGGAGAGGGAAGGCAGCTGTCAATCTTGTTTAGAACTTAGAGCACTTTGGTGTTGCAGGGCAAGATTATACCTCAGGCAAAGATGGCAATCCTTCAATCCCTGTGCTCTGTGGATGTTGTTTTAAGGATCTTTTGACCGGGGAGGTAATCGACAGGGGGCATCTGAGGTGGACATTGCTTCATCTAGATCAAGCATATGCAGGAGAGAAGCTGAGGAAGAATGTCCCAGTCGCTTTGACTTTGAATTCTAGAGAGCTGAATGAAGTTTGGTTATGGCATAGATGCTTAGGGTATCCTTCTTTCAGTATAATGTACAAAACTGTGCCCTCTTTATTTGTTGGCATTGATGAGTCTTCTCTACATTGTGAAACATCTGTTTTGGCGAAAAGCCATAGAGTCAATTATCCATTGAATCATTCTAATAAAAGTTCCATTCCTTTTGAAGTTATTCACTCTAATTTGTGGAGGCCTTCTAGAGAACACATTGTGTCCGGAATGCGATATTTTGTTCTCTTTATTGATGATTGTACTAGATTGTTGTCACGCCCCGAATTTTAAAATAACAATTCAAAATCCGAAACAAGAAAATACTACAACTCAAAAATAATCATCCTGAAAATTTCTTTTCTTAACATACTCACCACACGAAATAAAAGCAAACCGAATTTAGTCTCGGTTAATTATTACAACTCAAATCCAAAATGTAATGTAAAACTCTAAATGAGCATACACACACCTCACAACTAAATAAATAACAAAACTGTTGTAACACCTAAGCAGCTCGGTCACCTCCCTGGTTATCCTGACCTGCAGGAATATCCGCTACACCATTGAATAGTGTACCGGGATTGCAACAACACAAAACCCGGTAAGCTTATGAAAGCTTGTATGAGTAAAAGAAGGAACTGTTACTTAATTTAATCTCATTTATTCCCACACACAGCAACACTCAATAATTTCCACATATGCAAATAATAACAATCTCAATCAACACCAATTCAATATATCAAGACAACCCAACTCACAACTTTCTCCACAACTTTCATCATCGTATTTATAAAAAATACGGTACTTGACAGACTAGAGCTCTAACTGAATCGTAGCCCATCACCTGGCCTAGGTTATGGCATCCGACATATTTATCAATTATTGTATTTCATCAATATGTATACCTATATACATATTTAGAACGTCCAATAATTCCACATACTCAACTAATCGTATCCCATCATCCACACTAGGATTAGAGCGTCCGATTACCCGCACCGGTCATTACGTCGACCCTAAACCCATAAATGAACACAACATATAATATCACATACTGAAATCAACCCAACCAAGATACATCATATTATTATGGAATTACACAATTGTAATATAATCAACTCATCAATTCAACTCAATCATATCATCATTCAACAATCCACTCATCAATATATATTTTCCACGTAAATATATATATACGTAATCATCCACTCAGGAATGACCACTAATACCATCTATAGTTCACACAAGAAAATTATGAAATTCATTTGTATAGTTAAAATTCATTTTACTTACCTATGGACCGTGGTGATTCAAGTCCATGAAATTTTAAATCAAATATTTAATCCGCCAATATTTTTCACACAATTACCAAAAATAAATAAATTAAAATGCTCGGTTCGTAATATGAACCACGTGAGTTTTACTCACCTCGAAACTCCCGCTGCGTCTTCAATATAATTATAATTTATAGTTAACGCCGAATAGCCCACTCAAATAAAATCCGTCAATCACCTAATCAAATGTGATTCGAATTTAGTCAACAATTTCAACACATAATTTAACTACTAATTAACGGCCAGATTCTAATTTACATTAAAATCCGACGAGCGGTTTCTCACGAATCGCTCCCCTAATTACCGTTTTTCACATATACCAAGATCCAACGGTCGGATCTTCACCCATGACCACACAAAGCCTCTGGGACAGTCATATGGTCATCATAACAAATTTACAAGTTCATCCGACGGTCATAATTTCACAGATCAAAAATCTAACGATCGAAATCGATCGAAATCACAAAATTCATAACTAATTCATACGATATCCAAAAAATGCGTATAATACACCAAAATGATCGTATCGAAACATAGAATCATAAAATGGATAGAAACCAAATTTTAGACCTCCGGAGGTGGCCGGAAAAGGCCGCCGGAGTTAGGGACAGAGCCGCCACCGACCACCGCCAATGGTGTCGGGGCCGAGCTCGTCCCTTTCGTTTCATCATTCTGAGCAACTTTCATAACTAGAACAAGACCTAAAAATGACGGGAAGGGATCGAAATTACCGATTTACAGTCGGCGGTCGGAAAAAATACAGAAACCGGCGAGCTTGAAAACCGACGTGAAAACTGCAACCTCAGGCCCCGATCCCTTCTGGAAACTTTTTCAGAACTTCCTTCCGAACTCAACAAGCCAAGAATCACAAGAAACGATCGTGTATAGCTCGAGATATCTTGATCGAAAGTTTCGGTATTTCGATCCGTTAGGGTCGAGCTCCGACGAACGTGAAAACGTTCGACCCAGTTCCGGCCCTTCTTGGTGCTTGTAGAGGAAGTTGAGGCGAGCTCAATGAGACAAGAATCAAGTGAAATGGTGGAGTGTAGCTCGAGATATCTAGATCGAACAGAAAATGGTGGTTTTCGGTTCGGGCCGTGCCGCTACCGCCACAGGCTGCGCCGCCTTGTGAAACTGCCTCCGGGAGCTAGAGCAGCTCGAGATGAACGCCTGGGACTTGGTTTGAGGTCGAGAGGTGGTTTGTGGAGGGAGAACAATTAAGGAGAAGTTTTCTCTCCTTTTCGGACGATTTTGGTCGAGGAACGGAGGTTAGGGATGATGAATAGTGTTTTCAGAAAATGCAAGGAGACCGGACCAAATGATAGTTTTCTGAAAAATTAGCTAGGGTTTTTTCCTATTTATACTAGTTTCGGAAAAAACTTCTTAAATCGATAACTAATTCAGAAAAAATCCGATCTTCGTGTTCTGCACGTGTACGAACTCGTATCGATGAGCTCTACAACTTTCATGAAGGAAGTTTCTCCAAATTTTATACGTAGAAAAAAGTCGATTTCTCAAATCGAGCATTTCGAGCTTTTCGTTAAAAATAATCGTTTCGAAACTTCGATTAATGTAAAAGTGAATTATTATCGAACAATAATCGTTAAATCGTATAATAATCACTCGATACAATTTCTCGAATTTAAAATGAAAATTGCTGGTATTACAATTGTCTTAGGTTGCATTGCTTAAATCTAAGGATGATGTGTTTCCTGCCTTTCAAGCTTTTCAGAAAATGATAAAAAAACAAGTCAATGGTTTTATCAAGGTTTTTTCTTAATTAAAATTAAGCAACTAAACAACTGAGCTCACAATGTCAATACCGACTCATTCTTTAAAGTCGCATATTACATTACAAGAGTTTACAAATTCAACTGAACAACACTTCAATAAGTAATCTCACTCACCAACTCACTACACAGCGGAAGACTACAATTATAAGCACCCCTCTACACCCACGCTACCGAATGTACACCTCAACTTCGACGACGATCACTCGATATTCTAACTTACACAATAAACTTTATACCATAGAATAGTGCACAGGGATTGCAACCAACAAATCCGATAAACTTTTCAAGCCCGTATGAGTAAACTCGATTAAAGTGACTCACGTCACTCATGCTTATAATTCTCAACTCGTGAAACAAATTAAAGCTACAATATCCAATTCCACAAAATACAAGCTTCCATCATCTTAGTCTAACAAAGTAAATATGCAATCATCACAACAAAAAGGTAAAGTTCATATCAATCAATATCATGCTCAATTAAATCAACTCAACTAAAACCCATATGCTCTGTCTCTCGATTCATTTTATCTCATTTCCCACAAACTTCAATTATACAAATCACTCCCAATATTTTAAACATTTTATGTCCCCACAATCTATGATATCACAATTTCTTTACCTCAACGGCACAACCACGAAATCATACTCATTTCCCAATCACTACAGATCACAACTCACACTATACTCACAATAAGAATTAAGCAAAGTCAGTAATCCCTGCATAGAAACTTAGATCAGTTGATCACATTCAAGCAATCAATAAAAATCATAGTAATCCCTACATAGAAACTTAGTTTAAGAGATCACATTAACACAAACAAAAGAAGACATAGTAATCCCTGCATATAGTTTAGTTCAGGAGATTACATTAAAATCAAACAATGAAGTGAGAACGAAAATAGATAAAGAAATCAATCAATAGAAATGAAGAAGAAAATTAATTAAATAACCAATGACTCGCACGAAACATTCTTTTACAAACATGTACTCAAGAGCACGATAACACAAAGTTATCCCCCATGCAGTACAATGGCAGACAGACTAGAGCTCTAACTGAATCGTAGCCATCACTTGGCCAAGGTTATGGCATCCAATATACTCACCTCAATTGTAGCCCATCACCAGTTAAGGTTATGGCGTCTAATATCCTTCTCTCAATTGTAGCCCGTCACCAATTAAGGTTATGGCATCCGACGCACATCACACAGGTACTCACACATATCGTCACATAATATCATTTCCTCATCTCAAAACCATTATCACAATCGAATCCCACATGCTTAATAATTTTCCCAAATCATGAATCAAAATCAATAATGATTCAAGTCCCTCATGGACAATAAATGAAAGGATCACACTTTACTCAATCACTCTTTATCAAAATCAACTCAACAATATGTGATAATTTATATCTTCAAAGAGTAATGCTCGGAATGATAAATCAATCAACCAAATCAATACCTCACCCAATGCCATACCATCTAATATATATATATATATATATATATACACGTAACACTGGAAACATTTGCAGCAATTCTTCACCATCATAAAAAACAACGGTCTAGTAGTCTCCGCTTCAAAAATAAAACTTTTTCAAACTAATATTCGATTTCTAGGATTCAATATCCATCATCTTCAAATTAGTCCAATAGATCGAGTAATCCTGTTTGCTGACAAATTTCCGGATGTAATCCTGGACAAAAATATATATATATATATATATATATATAAACACACACGTAGTAACCCACACAAGAATGACCACTAATACCAACTAAAGTTCACATGGAGTAAAAACTGAGAAGTTCATTTTCATATACCTCAAAACTCATTATCTAAAAACCATTTTTCAAACATAGCAATTAATTGTGCAATAATGAAATTCGGTTCGTAAATGAACCATGTGAGATTTACTCACCTCTAATCTAGCTGCGCTTTCTCAACAATCCAAAAATAATGATTCACAAATCTGTCAATCACCTAATAAAATACAGTCTCAACTTAGCACATAATTCATCAAACACAATTACACGACGATCTAATTGTTGGATCCTCACGGATCACCCTTAGGATCATCCTTTCACCATCATAAGAAGATCCAACGGTCAGATCTTTGTTCGTGACTACAGAAAGTCATCGGAACAGTTATACGATCAATATATCAAAACTACAAATCTATCGGACGGTCCGCTCTTCACAGATCACAAATCGAACGATCGAAATCGATCGAAATTATAAAATTCATAACTTAATCATACGATCTCCAAAAATTACGTGTTGTATATCAAAATGATCATATCGACATGTAGAATATAAAAATGGGCACTTGGGGTGGCCGGAAATAACCTCCGGAGTTAGAGGCAGAGCCACTGCCGACCACCGCCAATGGCGTCGGGGCCAGGCTGCTCCTTTTCATTTCATCGAGTTGAACAACTTTCCTAACTAGCATAAAGTCTAGAAATGAAGGGAAGATGTCTAAAATTTCCTCGCAAGCTTCGGGTTTGCTGGCAAATTTCCAAAATCCGGCGAAACTCTGTTCTCCGTCCAAAGCTTCACTTCTGGCCCGGTCCTTCTTGGGGCATGATCAGGGGGTCGAGGCGAGTTCAGAAAGCCAAGGAACTCGGGTTGTGGTGGCCAGAAACTCGAGTTATCGCTGTTAGCCTCAAAGCGAAGCCTAAATAGGTCAAGCTCACCGCAGCGGCTACAGGCCGAGAGGAAGCGCGAGGAGGGTACATGCGGGTGTAGGAGGAACGCTCTGTTGGACGTAGTTGCTCGCTGCGAGGTGACCGGAGCCGTGAGAAAAGTCCAGCAAAGGAACGCTCTGTTCCGGGCTCAGGAGAGAGGAGAGAGAGAGTTAGGGCTCAGTTTCTAATTTTGGCAATTCTGCTATTTTTGGAAATTTTTCAAAAATAGCAAGCTATATATACCCGAAATGGAAACTTTTCCAAACGCGATAACTTCTTCATACGTACTCTAATTCTTGTATTCCACATATGCACGAACTCGTATCGACGAGCTCTACGACTTCCATGAAGGAAATTTTCCCAAATTCCATACGTATACAAGGTCAATTTTTCACGACCCCCTAAAATGGTCATTTTTCGAAATAAAATCGTTCCAACTAACTCCACCATTTCTCCAAGCTTCGTACTCGCGCCCATGGCCACGAAATCATTTCTAAAAGTCAACATATAATAATTTGGATTTTTCAGGGTATTACAGGGAGTTTGTTAATCATGATTTTCAAAAGCTTTTTCAAGAACAAGGCATAATTCATCAAACCACTTGTCCCCAAATACTAGAGCAAAATGGTGTGTTTGAACGTAAAAATCGTCATCTCTTAGACATAGCTCGAGCATTGTTATTTAGTGCTTATATGCCCAAGTATCGGTGGGGTGAGGCAGTCCAAACAACATCTCATATTATCAATCGTCTTCCTTCTAGTGTCCTTCAGGGGCGTATTCCCTTTGAAGTACTATCAACCCATGTCTAAATTATTTCCTTCCATAATCTTCCTGCTTATGTCTTTGGATGTGTTGCTTTTGTTCATATACCAAAAAATCATAGGTCAAAGTTGGATGCCTGGGCCCTCAAGTGCGTCTTTGTAGGTTATGGCTCTCATCAAAAGGGTTATAAATGTTATCATCCTCATACATAGAAGTTCTACATCACCATGGATGTATCATTCTATGAAGATATGTGTTATTTCTCCCCCACCAACACTTCTCTTTAGAGGCAGAATGAGTTTTTCGAAGAGATGTTTGTTGGTGGAGGATTGAAAAAGAGTCAAGACACAAAGGAAAGTACTAGGATGCAACAAGAGGAGTCATTCACAATCAAGGAAGGGATTCTACAACCTTTGGAGGAAGAAAAAGGACCTGAAAACGAAGCTAAAGAGAAATGTTGGATGTAGATGGATTTACATTGTGAAGCATAATGTAAATAGCACTATAAGCAGATATAAGGCAAGGTTGGTGGCCAAGGGGTTCACTCAAACATATGGGACAGACTATTTTTGCTTCAGTAGCCAAGATGAACATTGTCTGAGTATTATAGTCACTTGCAGCAAATCTAAATTGCCATCTCCATTAGTTTGATGTCAAGAATGCCTTCCTTAATGGAAAGCTTACTGAAGAAGTGTACATGAGCTTGCCTCCTACACCTTGTAATGTTGTATGTAGTTTAAGAAGTTCCTTTATGGACTCAAACAATCTCCCTGAGTGTGGTTTGACAAATTTACTCAGTCCATGAGATGCTTTGGTTATAAGCAGAGCAATTCAGATCACACATTGTTCATGAAACACCAAAAGGGGAAGGTTACTGTGCTCATCATATATGTGGATGATATGGTTATTACAGGGGATGATTTGGCAAAAACTGGAAGCCTTGAGAAGAAGTTGGCGTCAGAATTTGAAATGAAGAATCTGGGTGACTTGAAATATTTTCTGGGGATTGAGATAGCCAGGGGAGAGATGGCATATTCCTACATCAAAAAAAGTATGTACTTGATCTCTTGGAAGAATCAGGCATGTTGGATTATAGTACAATTGATACTCCGATTGAGCAAAATCACAAACTGGCAGAATATCTTGATCAAGTTCCAATTGATAAGCCTCGGTACCAAAGGTTAGTGGGACGTCTGATTTACTTATCACACACTAGACCTGATGTTGCTTATGTAGTTAGTGTTGTGAGTCAGTTTATGCATAATCCAAGTGAAAGGCACATGGATACTGTAGTAAGAATTTTGAGATATGTGAAGTTAGCACTAGAAATAAAGGGTTAATGTTCTGTAAACATTAACAGCTTGATTTTAGTGGTTACATAGACACAGATTGGGCTAGTTGTATCACTGACAAGAAGTCTACATCTGATTAATTCACCTTTGTGGGAGGTAACCTTGTCACTTAGAGAAGCAAGAAGCAGAAGGTTATTGCAAGATCAAATGCTGAAGCAGAATATAGAGGTATGGCACATGGAGTGTGTGAGCTCTTATGGCTTCGTAATTTGCTATGAGATTTGCGCTTTAAACTCAAGTCTGCTATGCAATTGTTTTGTGACAATCAAGCTGCAATTGAAATCTCTCATAATCCTATGCAACATGATCGAACAAAGCATGTGGAAGTTGATCGACACTCAAGTCTGCTATGCAATTGTTTTGTGACAATCAAGCTGCAATTGAAATCTCTCATAATCCTATGCAACATGATCGAACAAAGCATGTGGAAGTTGATCGACATTTCATCCAGGAGAAGTTGGATGCGAAGTTGATCACCTTTCATTTTGTTCCACCTGAAGAACAATTAGCAGACATACTTACCAAAGCTGTATCTAGCAAGTTGTTCTATGACTCATTAGGCAAGTTGGCTCTTCGAGATGTTTATGCCCCAACTTGAGGGGGAGTGTTGATTTGTGAGTCATTATTAGAAGGGTTCTTGACCAAAAGCACAAAAATAAGCAAAAATTATCCCACTTACCCTAGCAACAGATTTTTGTTCCCACATACACAATTTTAACATTAAATGACTATTTTACCCTCAACCCAATTAAATAGTTACAGCCATGCCAGTTTGTCTCCTCTCTCTCATCCCGATCTCTCTCTCTCTCCTGCTAACCTTCGACTCAGGTGAATTACCATTATCATTCGGCTCCGGCGCTTGACCTAGGACATCCGATCTCTCTCTCTCTCTCCCCCTCCCCACATCCACTCCAGACCAGTCTATGTATCTTCAGATCGACCCCAGACCAGAAGTCAGCGGCCCCGGTGATGTGGAGGTTTTGTCCAGGCTGAGCCAGAGACATTGGAGCCCTGGCAGGGACCTTCGATTTTGGCTTATTTTAGCATTTTGAGGATCGGAGGGAGCATCAATCACGGCCTCCAGTGACATCTTACCAGATTTCTAGGTTTCCTCCGATTTGGGCCAGAAGGAAAAGAAATAAAAAGTTTTGAATATTTATTAGGGGCGATAGACAGTTTGGATTGATATAATCACTTCATTTTTTTCTTTAATCAAAGTTCTATTTGTCTATTTTTAGGAAGATTATTTTTCATTTCGGTGACCGAAAGTTCTATTGGAGGGCAATAGACGTCTATTGGGGGGAAATAAGCCTTTCCGTTGACCTAGGAAATCTTCGACGACCTCTTTGAGGACCTCCGGTGAGGTTTTCAGAAACGTCTTGTGATGATCTAGATTTTCATTATTTAATTTTGGTAATTAATAATGGACCAGTTATGTGAATTATGAGTACTTTGCTTGATTTGTATGTTGTTTGTTAAGTGGAATTATTTTCGGACGAATAGTTATTTGAAAAGTGTGGTTTTAAAGGGGGGTACAAAGGTTGGATTTTTATACGTTATGATTCTCCCATAACTTCCTTCACGAAAGTCGTAGCGAGTCGATACGAGTTCGAGGACATGCGGAACGCAAAAATCAGAGTTCATATGAGAAAGTTATGAGCAATTGAAAAATTGGGAAAATTTTATATATAGGGGTTTCCGTTTTTGGAAGTTTACTATTCTCATTTTGGAAATCTTCCATTTCCGGAAACTCTGAAAACTCTCCGTTCTCTCTCCTCATCCGGGACTGACCCGACCCGGACCCGATGTTCCGACCAGGCTGGCAATCCTTTTTCCGGCGATCTCCAACGGTGAAACTTTCCAGATTGACTTGTCTCCACCGTGCGCTCTTCCCTGTGGCATCCTCTAGCGATGATTTTCACAGTGTGCGGTGCTAGAACACGGCAAACCCGAGTGCAGTCGGACCTGACCGGAATTCCTAGCTCCGGCGATGTCACGGCTTCAAGTTTTCTAGATTGAGTTCGTAGGAGCCTTCTCTATCGATCCATGATGTTTGTTTGGATCAATTTACGTTAAAATTGGTTCAACTCAGATTGAACAGTGATTCACGGCTTGCGAGGTACTTGATGAAGTACTCTTGGACGGATATTTTGTGGTTGTGCTGCTTTGTTCTGTATTGAAGACGCAGTAGGATTCAGAGGTGAATAATCTCACAACGTTCATTTACGAACGGAGTTACCATTATGTTTTGGCGTTATTTGTTTAACTGCAAACTATAGTTGGTATTAGTAAACATTCCTAAACGAATGACTATGTATATATATATATATATATATTTACGTGAAATAAATATATTCTTGTGAGTGATGTGTGATGGAATAATATGCATGATTGTGTTCATATTTTTGTTGAAGGCGACTTTTCGGGAAACAGTATTGTGGAAAAAGATGTTTTCTATTGTTTGAAAAGTGTTGAGTGTGATGTTACATTTTTGAGTCAAGCGTGACTTATTTTAGATGTATTGGTCTTTGTACCAAGAGTCACAGATGGTGAGCAGGGATGGGGAAATATTCTATTAGATTATGTAACATTTTTAGGTCGAGTGCGACTTACTTAACGTTGATTCTAAGACCAAACGAGGTCTGAAAATCATATGTCGCAGATGGTGACAGGTCGCAGATGGTGACCAAGGCAAGAAATCGGGAATCACGCCTTTGGCCGGTCGAGTGATTACGATCAGTTAGAGTTCTAGTCTGTCTCCCATTATAGCTTATGGGGGTAACGGTTGAGGTTGCTGGAGACTCATAAGTATGTAGTTTAAAAAAGAGTCTCGAGAGTATTCTTTCTTTTATTGTCTATATGAGACTTGATTTGCTTATTAATTGTTAAGTTAGCAAATAGTACTTTGTCACAGCTGTGACTTTTGTTGTGCCTTCGGTGGAAAAGACATGGAATGTTAGAAGGAATCATGGTTGCTTTGTCCTTAAGTTGATTGGTGTGAGTCGTTGATTGATGTTCATGAGTTATTCATACGAGCTTTCATAAGCTTATTGGGTTTGTTGTTGTGAAGACCCGAAATTTCATTTAAATAAATATATGTAATTCAATATTTATTCAATAATGTGAATTATGAATTTTGGGCTTGCTTTGTATGTCGTTGTTTGAGGAGAGGGGTTTTGAACGAATTTTATTTTCGAAACGAACGTTATTTTGGGGGGTCGTGAAAATTGACTTTTTATACATTTGAAATTTGGAAAAACTTCCTTCATGAAAGTTGTAGATCTCGTCGATACAATCTCGTGCATATGTGGAACTTAATATTCGGAGTTCGTATGAATAAGTTATGAATATTTGAAAATTGAAATTTTTCTATAAATATCAAGAAAATCTGATTTTCTTGATTAAGGATGAAAAAATTCCATTTATACGGATTAGCCCCCAGCCCCTCCGCTCTCTCTCTCTCTCTCTCTCTCGCGTGAAGCCCCCCCCCCTCTCCTACCCGTCGACCCGACCCGGCGCCAGCAGGGCCTTTGAGCCTCCTCCGACCACGACCTGACCCTCCCCGTGGTCGCCGCTCCCTGCCTTGGATAGAAGAACCCCAGCCCCGTGAACCCAACCCGACCGAATCTCGTCGGTGCCTGCGTTTCCACCTTGTTGTGATCTCCTCCTCTTGCTGATCATCCTCATATCCTCCTTGCATGAAGATTTGGAGTGTAGAGCGATAGATCAAGGTTTGAAGTTTCTGACGGCCCAGAACAGATCTAGGATCTGATCAGATGCACGGGATTAATCTAACTTCAAAGCTCAATCTAGGACGATCTAGACCAAATCTCGCTTATGTCCAGGTATGAAAGTTGATCACCCTTTTATTTTGAAGAAGTTTGTCATTGACAACTTTTGCATCGGAGGTGGTTGACCGGCATTGACCGCCGCGCTGACCATTGTCTGACCGCCGCGTGTGGCGGTGCGTCGGACCATATTTTGAGTTTATATTATCTGGACGATGATCCATGCATTCATACAAGCGTTTTGATATATCACAATGTTATTTTAGAAAAAGTTGATAAATAGTGGATTTACGTTTTAACGTTACTATTTACGGTTTTTACGTTTTATGTTCGGTTTACGATCTACGGAGATCAGACCATCAGTTTTGCTTCAAATTTTAATATGTTGATCGTATGACTGTCCCGATGACTTTGTGAGGTCACGGGCGAAGATCCGACCATTCGATCTTCGTATAATTGTAAAACAGTGATTCGGGAGGCGATTCGTGAAGATCCGTCAATCCGATTTTCGTATAATTTTGATAGGATGTTTCTAAGGGCGATCCGTGAGGATTTGACCGTTGGACCATCGTTTAAATTCGATCTGACCGTTGGATCATCTTTATTTTAGAATCCGACCGTTGAATCGTCATTTAAGTTAATTTCGTGCTTCGTTTACTGTTAATGCTTGATATTTAGCGGTAGCTAAACTATGATCAACGGAGGTCCAGCGAGCGGACCGTTACTTGATATTATCAATATTCCCGTTACCTGTCAAGTGAAATACAAAGAGGCCGTCAGAGGGAGACCTCGTCGGACGGTCTTCTCTTCTCCGATGCCTAAGTTAGTCAATGTATTTGTGCTGACAGGATAACAGTAGGCACGTAGTAAATGCATAATTAATGAGGAGAGAGGAGAGAACCTTTTATAGGTGGAGAGGGAGCTGATCTTCTCTATGTTTTTGATGTGGGACTGACATGCTTCAGTTCCCAGTTTCTGGAGCTTCTATTGCTGTGCTGGCGCGGCGCGTGGCGGCACGTCAGTGGTGATCTGGGAGTAAGCTGGGGCCTAGGTAGTAGCCTACTTGGCAGTGTTCCTATAGTTGACTCCTAGGTCGGGAGTTGGTATTTCTGGCAATGGTATAAGCGTGGCTCATTGTAGCTAATTATGCTAGGCAAATGCTCATGTAAGTACATTTACTAAGCAAAGACCATACTTGATTAGGTACTTGACAGCTTGAGTGGACGAGCGATTAGATTATTGTGGTTTTGGTTTATAGAAGACGCAGCTGGATAAGAGATGAGTAAATTGCACATGGTTCATTTAAGAACCGAATTTAGTAAATTATATTGATTTGATAATAATAGGCATTACTGTGTGAATGTCTATGTATATATATTATTTATGTGATGATATATATATTTGTTGATGGATTGTGTTGAGAAAACAATATACATGATTGTGTTGCTATTATTGTTTAAATGTTTACTTTTTGTGATTTATATGTTGAGAAAGGAGTTGAGTTTTATTGTTTGAGAAACAATAAATTGTTTTGATCTGTGGAGATCAATAGGTCACGAGTGTGATCATGGCATACTATCAGTGAACCACGCTCTTGTACCGGGCTGGTGGTTACTAATAGCATGATAATCGTGAACCACGCTCTCCCGCCTGGCTGGTGGCTGCGATCAGTTAGAGCTCTAGTCTGTCTGCCAAATGTGAGTGGTCTTATGAGGGTAACGTTGAGGTTACTTGTGACTCATAAGTATGAATTTTAGAAGACAGTCTTGAGAGTATTCATTCCTTTATTTAGGATATTTTGGAGTTATCTTGTGAGTTTATATTTATTAACTTGAATTGTGCAATCTTTAAATTTACTCATACGGGCTTTCAAAAGCTTACCGGGTTTTGTGTTGTTGCAATCCTTGTACACTATTCAAATAGTGTAGCAGATAATCCTGCAGGTCAGGAGAACCACGCTGGTGAACGAGCTGCTTAGGGTAGCAGTATTTGATTTATCGCATTTGTTTTTGTGAGGTTTGTTATGCTCATTGAGCTTTATAATTTAAGTTTGTGAGAGTGTGATGTAATAAGTAATTTGAAGATTTGGTTTCCGTATTTTTAAGTGGGTGAGGTGTGGTTGTTTATGAAAAAAATTCAGGACGTTGATTTGTTTAAGTTGTTTAATTCATGTTTCGGATTTGAATTTATTTATTCAAAATTCGGGGTGTAACAGTTGGGTGGCAATCCGGTACACTATTCAATGGTGTAGGGGTTAATCCTGCAGGTCAGGATAATCGTAGCTAAAGCTGTGATAGCATCCTTGTAGCATTTTAGTAGGAAGCTATTTTTGTGACTTTACCGTTGAAAAGACTTCCATTGTATAGTATGCTCTGAGGAGCATTTACGTTTTATTTTGTGGTGAGAATCTAATTCGCAAGCTTATGTAATATATGACTCTGTGGAGTGGGTCAATATTGAAAATGTGGGTTTCAGGGCATCATTCTGTACTTGGTTTAAAGGGAAAACGTTTTTAGGTATTTTGTATTGATGGCTGAACCATCACGCATGTATAATTATGGGATTATATATCAATTTTTATTTGTATTAAAAATCAGGGGCGTGACAAGTCTGGTGGGCGGCGGCCGGTGACTGAAATCCGATAACCGGTGACGGGATTCTGGCAAAGTTGGCCGAAATTCGGCCACCGGTGACCGGTGACCGGTGACCAGATTCCAGCAATCAGTGACTGGGTCCCGATGAAAGTTGGTCGGTGACGGGACTCCGGCGAAGTCTCTTATGGTTTCTCTCTCTCTGTCTCTCTCTCTCTCTCTCTCTCTCTCTCTCTCTCTCTCTCTCTCTCTCTCTCTCTCTCTCTCTCTCTCTCTCTCTCTCTCTCTCTCTCTCTCTCTCTCTCTCTCTCTCTCTAAATAACAAAGGGGTGAGAGTACAATGATCTCAAAAAAAAAACTTAATGGGGTATTAGGGAGGACTTCCTTAGAGTGTTTTGGATAAGAAGGAATTAAAAAAACTTAATAGGGTTAGTAGGAAAAAAAAACCCTAAAAATGAGATATATGGACAAAAATCCTTATTAGGATTATTAGGAGAATATGCGTATTTAGTAGTCACCTTATAGGAATAAGTTTCCTATATTCGATTGTACTTCGGTTGTACCAACTTGTAGTACATACAATCAGTTGTGTAGTACTTTAGGGTTGTGTATATATCCCTAACACAAGTGTGAAAAATACACCAGAAAGTTCTCTCACAAATATTTCCCTTCTCCAACTCAATATTTGACTAGTTGTACGTAGATACTAGATGGTAGTATAGTTAACTCTTATCTCTTAGAGTTTCATTGGAAGTATAATTGTACCAACAGACTATTATATAGTCTTTTACGTTAATTGAATACATGGGAGAGTTTCCAAGTCATTCACAATGTTACAATAGAAAAGTAACTAACCATGAAACATAAAGCATTTGCAAAGTAGAAACGCAAGAAGAAATCTTGCAAAATTGACATTTATTGATCTTGGTAAAACAAGTCAAATACATAATAATTATATATCTGGTAACACCAATGGATTAAATGGGCAATTTAAACAAAATGTGAAATTAAACCAACAATACCAAACGTAAAAATCAGAAAAATGTAGGAAGAGATGCTATAGCTAAGCCAACAAAGAGTGCCATAAGGGATTTAGCAGTAGTTGAAGCTCCATGGTCTGTTTGGTTTCCTGGGGAAGCAGAAGGTCCTTGAGGTGCTAGCTCCGAACCAGCTGTAATTATTAAGGTCAGATTCTTATTAGACTACTGCATATATGTATATATATGTATGTGTGTGTGTGTGTGTATGCTTGTTTTTAAAAATTATATAAATATGGATATGATTAAAAGCAATACCAGGTGAGTTAGCAGTAGGCCCTTCAGAAGCCATGGGAGCTGCCACTGGTATTCCAAGAACTGTCAAAATCAGAAAACAAAGTTAGCATACACTAGTTGAAATTCAAGTGGTTCTACGGTAAATCTATCATTTACATTTTCAAATTACTTGGCATCTACTTCTCCAACTGTAAATAGATATGAAATTATGAAATACCAAAGAAACCATATGACACCATATTGTTTTGGTTGGTATAGATTGCCAAAATGTAACATGTGTTTGAATTTGTGAGCCAAATGAAATGTTTGGAGTCAAATTTGTGTAGAAAAATTCTTTCTACTATTTAATTATCAAAGATATATATTTTAACTATCAAAAAATTCATGGTATTATATATTCTGATGTTTAACTTGTTTGTATATTATGATATATAGATATATATGCTGGACAGAAAAACAGAAAGCATGTGAGTGGTTTTGTCTTATTGATTATTTAGTATTGGTAGACAGGTGATAAGATAAAATTGGTGGTAGCTAGAAACCTTTAATGGGAGTAAAGGGAGAGCATTCAAACCTCTAACTGCCTACTGAGTAGTGGGAGTAATTAATGGGAGAGCATTGCAAAAAGATAGACTACTTACTGCTTATACAGTTATAACCTCTAACTCCCTAGCTAGCTCCATATGCCATCATCAATAGGATTCTATATAGTAATTTGCAAAAAAATGCATGATATCAATCCTAGCTATGTCATATATGTCTTATTGCTAGCCTTAATCACTAACATGGCTTTTTTTTTTGTTTGATCTGAAACAGAGTAATCCAAAAATGGTTTTACACAACCGTATTGGAGTGTAATAGAATAGTATTGCAATAAGGAATAAACAAACAACAATATCATATGGGTTTGATGAAGAATGCATACATACTAAATTACTAATATTACGCTAATAATGTTCCTAAATTAATTTACATTTTAAGGAAATATCTATAGTAATCTACAACTAGGGATCTTAAGGGATGTAAAACTCGATACATAAAAACCAGAGATGCCAAAAGAATTGCTTAAAAAAAAAAAAAACTAAAACTAAAAAAAGAAAAAGAAAAAATTATGATAATTGAAGAACCTATTGAGGTCACCAACTAGCTGCTAAAATATAAAAAACAAAAACAAACAGAGATCGATATAAGTAAACAAATCAATGCTAGTGTGAAGTAAGTGACTAAATTAGTAATCCTAATATCTTACGAACAAATAGTTAATTTAGGAATGAAAAAAAAAATTACCAAAAAAAACAACAAGGGAGATCGAGAGCCCTATTGGGACTTACGTGCACAGGCGCTGGTAGGAGGGGTCTCAACTTTGCAAACAGATGGGAGATCGAGAGCCTTGTTCAAGTCAATTTCAATGCCGTAGCTGCTGGTGCTGTTCTTCTGAAGCAAGTAGCACAAGCATTGGGGGCTACTGCTCACCAGCGCCTTCAGCTCCGGGCAGCAAGCCTTGTCCGGCTTCGTCAAGTTGCTACCCTCCTCCACGTACGTCAGGCAGTCCGACATCGTCATCAGCTCCGAGAAGCAATCCGTCGACGCCTCCGGAGCCGGCCCCGGCGCCTGTGCCAAGACGCCGCAGCTGTGGAATGTCAACATCAATAACATGGCGGTGAAGGCAAGGAGATTAGTACTGAATGCCATTTTGTTCGATGTAGAAAGCTGGATGGAAGTGTTTGATGTACGTTTAACTTGGTTTAGAGTAGGTGAAGGTGTGTGGAAGTTAAATAATGGCTATGGGGTTGGAGTGAGAAAGCTAACTGGGCAAGGGTTTGGGATTTGCTAATTCTTGCTAGGTAGCCGAAATAATTAATAAAAGGTCTCAACCGCCACCCAATCCTGGGCGCATACCTCATTAAATTTCACCCTCTTATTCTTAGGCGCTTTAATGGGTTCGGTGATAACGATGATGATGACGAGTGAGAAGTGAGTAACACTTAGCACTTGTTTTCTGTCCTTCAAGGAGGGGAGTCTCATTTCTTTGGAGAAAGAGACAGCTCCCTCTCCGCTTTGGGTCAACACTCGCAGGGCATTTCTTCAACCGTCCATTTTGTTAATTTTTTGAATTTAATGATATAAACCATTCTAATTAACTTCTTTTCATTTTATTTTTCAAAAATTTAATACATTAACGGCTTAATACACACGCTCTGTCAATATATGTGGGTGTGTTAGAGTTAAGGAAAAAAAATTGCAATTGATTTCTAACTGATTTCTATCTGATATTTAATAGGTTCTCTGACCTCATCTATAATTTTGCCAAATTCTAGTCGTTCTTGCAAAGAGACTCGTTATTTTCAACCTCAATGAATTTTTTAATGTTTTTCGAAGCATCTTTTTGAGTGTTCTCTTCAACTTGTTTTTTGGCATTTTCCTTAAGCAAACCCTACGGTCTGTTTGTGCGCAACATTTAAGAGATCGTCTTTGTTGGTTTGAGGTTCGTTGTTGGGCTAGTTTCTCAAGATTTCGGGTTTAAATGCTCAGCCTTAGGTGGTGGCAGCTTGGTGCAACATAGTGCTAGGGGTTTGTCTTGGGACTGAGCTGTTTGGTCTCAATCAAGTTGTACGTAGTTCTCACATTTGGGCATGTTTGTGTGGATTGTTTATCTAGGTTTGAATTTTACATTTTCAGTTTATTGTTTATGTGGATAACATGTTTGAGGAGGTTTATATACCCTTACGTGAGCTTCTTGTCCGATAATTTCAGTTTTTTTTTATAGAAAATGTCATGGATATAATATATTTAATTGCCTATTAAGTTTATTGTTCGGGTTCTGGGAGCCATTATCTACCTTTGTGTATTATATCACCATATACTTAGTGAAATTTACTTCAGTAGTGACCCTCTATTGTACTCTTTTTGGGTGGTCTTAATTTGTTAGCTTCATCTCTAGTTAATGAAATAAACTATTGTGATTCGCTAAAAATAAAATTACTTTGTTATTTTTTATTTCAATGTATCGCATTACACCATTTTTCATTTGAGAAGTTTTAAATACACACTCCTAATTACTTAATACATACTCCTTACTCAATATGCCTACCATTTAATTTCGGGTGCAGCTATTGTCACCTTACTATTTTTTTAGTTCACGATACAAACATTTGAATTATTGAAAGACTATATTACCCAAATGCAAAATGACTAATAAGTACACTAATTTTCTAAAATCCAAATATGTAAGAAAAATAAATATATAAGTAATTAATTAAATACAATGACTACTTAATTTCTTATTGGATAACATTAATTTTTATCTTCTCCACTCAAATTTGAATTTATTACTAATTTTTTGTCTTTTTTTTTTGTCTCCTCATCGTTAATTCGCTATTCAATTTACAAAACCATTACCTTTAACTTCATCAAAATATTTACGATATTCTTTGTGAACACATAAAGTAAAAATTTAAAACACGAAGAAGAAAAAAAATCAATCTCTTCTTTATTGATCAAAGTTGTAAATTTACTAATCTTTTTACATAGATTGAAATAGGGAACATTGAAATTCAAAGAAAAAAAAAAGGGAATAAATCATATTATGATTTTGTTAGGAAACTTTGATAAATTTTAATTTTTTTATGAGTATAAATTAAATGAGAGATTTTTGTTAAAAATGTTATTTTTTAATTGGATATGTCATATAAGGATATTCTTGGAAAGAAAAATGGGTTAAATAAGTTAATTTAATAATTGAAATTAAAATGGAGGGTGTAATGAGCAAGTAGGGTGAACAAAGAAAATAGTAGGGTGGCAATAGCCACACCCTTAAATTTCTCATTCTAATAGTACTAAATACACAACCCAAATTACCTAAAATATCCTTAAACTAAAAAAATAATGAAATATACTATTATTTAACTACATTAAGACTACTATTTAATTGGATTAGTATATATATTAACATATTAGTGTTTTATAATTGACCATATCAATTACTTGTGCTAGTTATTGGAAATCCATAAGGATTCATTATTGTTCCCTTCATATAGATGCTTAGAAATAGGTTTTGTATATTTGAGTTCTCATCCACCAAACACCATATTGATCAAATGTAAAATTTTGAGTCGAACATTTAACCAAAACTGTATTAGTAGTTTCTTCACAATGGCGAAACTATGAAATTATTGGATGGTCAAACAAATTAACAATTACAAAGTTTTATACCTGTGATGTTTTATATTAGATAATAAATTGACTAATCATAACTTTTAGAAAAAAAAAAGAACTAAAAGTGGGAGTAAAGCGATTTGTTTTAAAAAAATTTAATGCAATTGATTTTGAAATTCTAAATTATATGGTTTCTCACCCCATTTAATTGCAATTTATTTAAGGAAAATTTAATTAGATGGTTTCTAACTTTATTCTGATTTTAAATGAGGATGCATATATAGAAATTTATTGTGTTTATAATTATAGAATCATATAAGAAAAATATGATTATTATTATTTTTCTTCTAATACATAAATGTCTATTTTGGTCATTTAATCTACCTATAAAATCTTATTTGAAATAGAAAATAATAGGGATGTGTATTAAGTAGTTTGGGGTGTGTATTTAAAATTTCTCTTTTCATTTATATACTAAATAACAGACTCACTTTTAAGTAATTTTATAATCCCAAACAATATACAAGACATCTAATTAAGTAATTAATAATCAAGTAGGTGCAATCTCTCAATTTCTATCTCTGTTTATTATTGGCTAAATTCAGTCGTTGCCTTGGGAAAGTTATAGTGGGGCCTTTATATTCCAGAAATCTAGCTTTCCTAAAACTTGCTGATGATTCATCTTGTAGCAAGCTAGCTAGGAGTACGCGTTTTAAACGTGCAAGCTATCTAATAGTATGTATAATAGGGCACGCCAATGGCCAAATTGGACCAACAAATACATAAATATTATCCTCGTGCAACACTCTCAATTGAGTCAATTCACAAAAGCGTACCACCGCCCTAGAGTATGAAATGAATCAAGAAGCGTTGCTCAAGTAATACATATACATAGTGTATTACAGTTATGACGTGACCAAAGAGAAAAATAAGAAAACCAATATGTGTATTTTCTTCAAGATCTTTTGTGGGTTCTCTAATCTCTATTAAATGGAAACATATATGAGACAAATTATCACCATTCATTTTGTCATCTTCGGAGTTGGAAGTTGATGCCTTCAAAAGCCGCAGTTCTATATGCACTTGGAGTAGTGGGAACTCTACATTTAGATTTTCTATAAAGGAATCTATTTGCTTTGTGAAAAATATGCTTCTCACACACTTCATTAAATTCATTAAAATTCTTTAATATCAATTAAAATGCGCTCAATGGAGAAATTGTCGCCCACATTTCCATAAGTACGAAACTGTACATCACTCTCAATACCAATATGTTGCTAGCCATTTTTCAAGGCAAAGGGAATCTCAATCCTAAGAGCTAGGACTTTTGCTTGTAAACCTTACACCCTTACACATCTACTCAGTGCACACAAACAACTATCATTATCGTTTATAAGCATAGTGCCAACATCTCCAAGGTTTTTGTTCTCATAATAATCCTATCAACATTGAATTTAAGCCTTCTCCGAGAGTTCGTCGCTACTCTTTCGAAAGAGGTCGCTTACCCTTACAAATGTAGCAGCTTGAACACGCTTGACGTTCTCTAACATTTGCATACTCCGACCGCTAACGACAGTAGGGAAACTCACACCTCCCTTCCAAAATTAAAATGTTGTTGTGCTCACACAAATTGACCCACTGAATTATAAGAACTATCACCATAATCAGTTGAAAAGAACCCGAAAAACTTCATTAATCCAGTCCAAGATAGATATGGAGGATTTATTTTGGGATCTCAAGCCAATAAGCCATGCAATACCCTACTTATGAGTTCCCAAATTTTGAAGTTGGTCAAATTTTATTTTGAGGTTGGAATTAGAAAGTAGAGATTGCAAGGAGTTTGCAGCATTTTTTGTGAATTTTTCGGGTTCCTGAACTATTTTTAAAGAATTTTTAAAGTTTAATTAGAAGAAAATAGGAAATGCTGATGTGTCATGTTCCGATTGGTGAGGGACAAACACACGGCACTTGGGAAGAGACCAGCTGATGCTGACGTTATCCACATGATGCTCATAATGTCATCATCAGCATTAGTCACTATACACATGGCACTACTTGGTTTTGGTTTGGTGGTGTTATATGTGTTGACACGTGGCACAAAGGTAACCAATCCTTGGTTAACACACTTCATTCTTTGGGTTATCCTTCACGAAAGTCGTAGAGCGCATCGATACGAGTTCGTCAACATGCGGGACATGAGAATCAGAGTTCCTATGAGAAAGTTATGAGCGATTGATAATTGGGAAAATTCTATAAATAGGAAAAATTTCTGGATTTTGCAAAGAATGACAGAAATTTTCAAAATCCTACCCGAGACCCTTTTCTCTCTCTCTCTTCCTACTCGAGCCCAAATTTCTCTCTCTGGTTTTCAGGCCATATCTTCCTCATCCGACCACCGATTGACGTGAAACAAGTTGCGGTTTTCTCGTCTCGACCTCCTCTACAAGTTTGTAGAGGAAATCGAAGTGAGATACAAGCTGTAGAAGGTGCTGCAAGGCCGAGAAAAGGCCTCGATGGAGCTTAAATTGCCTTCGTCAGAACTGGCGATTCCAGCTACCTTTGACGGTGATTCTTGAGGGCTTTTGGAGCCCAAAGGACATAGATGATTCTCTCTAAGGTAGCTTGCATCAATTCAAAGTGTAGAGGTTGAATTTTGGAATTGAAATTCTAGGGTTTCAATCGGCCCGATTTGTTCTAATGTAAAATTCGATCGATTAATTTATAATTTGACTTTGGTTGTAATCGGAGTGGAGATGAAGAACTTTTGTATTGGAAGTTTTGCCAAAGTCTGACTTTTGGCCTGCGGCGGCACCGCCACTGTGGTGGTGTTTTCCAGCAGTTTCCGGCCACCTCAGGGATTTTGTCTACTCGTAGATACGAGTATTTCGATATACAACATGCAATTTTTGGATATCGTATGAGCATGTTAGGGTTTTTATGATTTCGATAGTTTCGGTTATCGATCCGTGAGGATCCGACTATCCGATCGACTTGTGGTTTTGTCACATCAATCGTAAAAGCATTCCGGAGACTTTGGGAGGTCTCACATGAGGGTTCACCTCGATTAGCATTACTTTCAATATTGTTGTTCGATTTGGGCATTCGAACTTTAATCAATTGTGATTTGTGTACTGAATCGAGATTATACTTCCTTAGGTGCTTGACAATGTGTGTCTGTAAGCTATCTAGTCGTGTGAAGATGCAGTGGGAATTTTGAGGTGAGTAATCTCACAATGTTCATTTACGAAAGGATTAATTGGTTAATTTTGAATAGCTTTCGAAATAAGTGTTTGTTTGAAATGATATGAACTTGATCGACTGCGGTTCACAAGTAGGAAAATGATTTTAAGTATAAACATGATTTTCTCAATTTTTCGCTTGTGAACTATAGTTGGTATTAGTAAAAGTTCTGAGTGAATGTCTACGTGTATATATAATATATATATATATATATATATATATTTACGTGAAATATATATGTGTAGGTGGATTTGTGTGATAAAACAATAATTTTGGGTGCGTTCATTTTATTGTTTTGTGTTGTGGTTTTTCATGAAACAATATTTGTGAAAGGGTTTTCTATTGTGTTGAAAAGTGTTGTGTAATGTGGAACATTTTTGGCTTAGTGCGCGGGTGACTTATTTAAATGTGGGTCTTATACCAGGAGTAATTGATAGGGATCAATTACAGAGAATCTTTTATTTTAGATTCGTGTAACATTTTAGATCCAGTGCGACTTCTTTAAATGTTTTGGTATTTAACCGTGGATCCAAAGACTTACGAGTTGAGGATCGTGGATCACAAAATGTGAACGTGGGTGGAAAAATCGGGACTTCACTCCTTTGGCCAGGTTTGTGGATGTGATCAGTTAGAACTTTAGTCTATCCGCTGTGATTTTGTATGGGTTATTCCCATGATTTGCATGAGTTGTTTCTTAAGTGGAACGTGTGGGTTTATCCCGTGATTTGTGTGAGTTTTATCCTAATTTGGAACGTGTGGATTTTCCCGTGATTTGCGTGAGTTGTTTCCTAATTGGAACGTGTGAGTTTTCCCATGATTTTCTTGAGTTGTTTCCTATTTGGAACGTGTGGCTTTTCCCGTGATTTGTTTCCTAATTGGAACATGTGGGTTTTCCCGTGGTTTGTGTGAGTTATTTTCTACTGCTGTTTTGAGTTACTCATACAAGCTTTCATAAGCTTACCGGGTTTGTTGTATGGCGACCCGGTGCACTAGTGTAGGAGTTAATCCTGCAGGTCATGGTAATCATGGCTAAAACTGAGGTAGCGTGCAAACAGCTTTACAGTAGGAAGCCCTTTTTGTGACATTATCGTTGTTAAGACTTCCGCTTGTAGTGAGCTTTGAGGAACATTTACTTAATACTTTGTTGCTACAATTTAATTCATAAACTCGTGTAATATATTGACTTTAAGGGTTCAGGGCATCAGTATGTATTTGGCTTAAAAGGAAAAAAATTTCCAGGTATATTGTATTGATGGCTGAACCATCACGCATGTATAATGATGAGATTATATATCGATTTTTATTTGTGTTAAAAATCGGAGCGTGACACAAAACCTTGCTCAACCACCAAGGTCGTCACCACCACGAGCGTGCCATCTGTTTGAGCCCAAAAAACACCATCACCACAACCTTGAAAGAAAAACCACCTCCACCAAGACACCATCAGAAGATCTCAACAAGACCTGAAAATACAGGTCATACCCATTAGGTTCCCCTCACACCTTACGCCACCAGCAATCTGTTCCAAAGATGGCATCCCCATCGCCGCCGCCTAGATCAAAATTGAAGAAGGTTTGATCTTAAGCTACTCCGCCACCTCCCTTCCTTAAAGCACTGAAACTGTATCCATGCCACGGAAAGGAGAGCCTGAACTACTCCACCCGCCATAGTCAAGCCTTGGAGATGGCAGTCCAAATGTTAAAAAGGCTGTAGAACAAACCTATCCTGTCAGGTAGCAACGCGACATCAGCGAAACAAGAGCCAGTGCTGACATCAGAAGCTGTCGAACGAGAGGAATATGGCACGGGTACTTCGCTCGCTTCCTGGTTCACTCTGCGCGGCTAGGGTTAAAAAATCTCTTTTATAATTGTCACAAGGATAAGCTTAATACTAGTGTTTTAGATATAATTTATGCATATAATCAATGTCAAATCGATAATGATGGTTAACTGTGATATGGTCCCTTAATTGACAAGATAGACCTGTGCCCATAACATGAATTTGAGTCATCAAAAATTGAGGAAGGTGTGCTTCTCAAGATTCAGATAGAGCTCTTTAGAGACTATAGAGTTTATTTCAATTTTTATAAAAATTGGGAGATGCCTTGTTTTATAGTTAATTTAAAAAATGAATACAAGCTAGCCTAAGTTGAAAGAACATTCATTCCTCCCTTCTTTTTAACATCTCTACTACTATAAATGGGGCCTAATTGATTTTGATGTCATAAGCTTCAACAAAATTTAAAACACCTTAAATACCCTCTATTTCTATTCAAAAAAAAACCCCTCTATTTAATAAATTATTACATCAACATATTTTTATTTTTAAAGATGAAAAATATAAAAAACATATTTTTATTTTTAATTGTTAAATAAACATAAATTGAAAACAAATAAAATTAAGAGAACAATCTGACAATCGGAGTGACCAGAAGGGTTAAAGGGCTAGTAAACGAGAATTTTAAGGGCATTATTAGTTGAGACCTAATAACTACACATATATCAAAAGCTGTGAAAAGTCATATGCTGAAATAATTAAATTCTCCCATATACTTGCTTTTTAAATCAAGATGGCGCCGCCGAGTCCGACAGGCTTTTACCAAAGAATTCATGGAACCGGAAAAGTGTCTCATATTTCATACGCATGGTTGGCTTTTAGGGTTTCAGCCGGATGCTTGTATATGCTGTCACAGTCCCAAGAGTAGAAATTTATTTGAATGAAATGTGCTTTTGGCTTAGTAATCTTAGAGGACCAACCTCCTCTTCTTATAGGTAACCTAGGATATGAAATACATAAATAATTTAAATCAAGTTTGAAATTTTTAAGGTTAAGAATCGAGATTTTTTCTTGTAAAATCAAAGGTACAGTTGTATAAACTATAAGCAACTATATAAACAATAAAATAAACAGTAGTAAGTCGTGACAAATTAACTAGTTTACTATAGTCAATTATGATTTTTTTTTTCTGATACAAAATGGAATCATTCTTGATTAATTTAATTATTTGGATCGATCAAGGATAAGTTATGCGGCAAACGTATGGCGATGCCTACAAGTTGAAACTCATATATTCATACATGCATATACGTATGATGCTAGCTGCTGCAGCATCCATAATGTTATATTCCAAGTATCTTCGGAATTTTCAATCGATCGGGTACTATATATATAAACATGCAAAACCTTGATTTTGTATATACATGTTCCATTAGATTGCGATCAATTAGCAGCTGTTTATCATTTGGAGTTTGGAGTTAGCTACCCTTGCTTTCATAAAACTACTGTAAGTGCCTCGCGTGTGAATATTTATGTATTGCAAGCGTATACGTGTGTGTGTATATATATATATATACACACACACACACACATTAGTACCTAAAAACTGAACGGTTGAAAAATGGATATGCAATCGAAAAGTGACATAAACCCTAATCTTGCTCTGAAATTTCAAAGCGAGGCCTCGCTCTAGATGGGATATATATATACATCTTCTTCTAGCTTGAATGTTATTGCATACATGTTTTACTTGTTCACGTACGTAATACGTACTGTTGAATAATTTGCATATTACATAGTATCTTCTTCTAGCTTGAATGTTATTGCATACATGTTTTACTTGTTCACGTACGTAATACGTACTGTTGAATAATTTGCATATTACATAGTATATATGTTTGCCATTTGTCGCCACAGAGGTTCTTTTCGAATGATCCGAAGGATCGACCATACATATATAACAAGTTATAAGTAATAGAGAAGATGGCGACTACAAGTATATAGATGGTGGATTTTTGGAGTCGCCATTTGTAGGCACAGCGTTTAGAAATGCAGGGCCGGCTGTTGGCAAGTCTCTTACATTTGCTTATATATGATGATATACTCAGAAAGAGATCGAGATTCTTAGGTTCTAATCAAGTAGTCAACCTTCATATCGGGTATATATTAATTCACAGTTTCACACGTACGGGTTCTAGTCAACCCTCATATCGGGTATAACAACTTCTGTCTCCCCTAGAATTTTTCATTTTAGTATATCATCTTCCTCTCGCCTCCACAAACCAAACTTCCGACCGCCACTCGAAACGACGGCATCCAACCCTAAAACTTGGCCGTGTTTGTTTCACCTGACTGATTATGTCTTTTCTAGATAGCTGCTTGGTGAATGGGATGTAAATGAACCAGATAGATGGATTACTATATATATATATATATATATATATATATATATATATATATATATATATATATATATCCAATCTAGCTCAATTCTAGGCTTCTAGCCACCATCAACAGCAATCTTCGACTAAAATCTCCAGGAATCTTGCAGATATCTCCGTTCCTCCTACACATCTGTGTTCTTGGTCTCCAGCCTCCACGTAAGTGCTCGTTTATTATATAAGTTGGAATCTTGTGGACGCTTTTATTTGTTAGATAAGCAGCTTATATTTTAAGCCAGCATAGATGACCGTCATTGTTTTAGGTAAATTTATATTATGAAGCTAACTAGTCAAGTGCTTATTTGGTGTTACAAGTTGTAGTATTATCGTATCTAGGGTACGAGAAGCACATAAATAACATAACAGGACCGTTGTCAAGATAACTCTAATGAAAGGTGTCACGCCCCGAATTTTAGAATAAAAATTCAAAATCTGAAACATGAAATTTACCACAACTCAAAATAATCATCCTGAAAATTTCTTTTCTTAACAACCTCACCACACGAAGTAAAATAAAAACCGAATTTAGTCTCGATTAATTATTACAACTCAAATACAAATGACTGTAAAGCTCTAAATGAGCATACACACCTCACAACTCAATGAAATAAAAATAACTGCTGTAACACCTAAGCAGCTCGGTCACCTCTCTGGTTATCCTGACCTGCAGGAATATCCGCTACACCATTTGAATAGTGTACCGGGATTGTAACAACACAAAACCCGGTAAGCTTATGAAATCTCGTATGAGTAAAAGAAAGAATGGTGGCTTAATTAAATCATATTTATTTTTACCCAAGTCAATATGCAACAATTCTACAACCACAAAAACCAACAATCACAATCAATCAACAACTTAACACCAAATCCTAATTCACATCTTTCTTCACAAAACCCCATCATCGTATTTATAAAAATACGGTATTTGACAGACTAGAGCTCTAACTGAATCGTAGCCCGTCACCTGACCTAGGTTATGGCATCCGACATATTTATCTTTATCGTATTTCATCAATATGTATACGTATATACATATTTAGAACGTCCGATAATTGTACATACTCAACCAATCGTATCTCATCATCCACTTAGGATTAGAGCATCCGATTCCCCCATACCGGTCACTACGTTGATCCTAAATCCACAATATGTACAACTGTATGTTTTCACATAATTAAATCAACTCATCCAACATACATATTATTATGAGATTTAAGCATATGAAATAAAACCAAATCATCATATCATCACTCAAAATCACGCCAATCAATATATATATTCCACGTAAATATATATATATATACGTAATCATCCACTAAGGAATAACCACTAATACCATCTATAGTTCACACAAGAAAATAGTGAAATTTATTTGTATAATTAAAATTCATTTTACTTACCTATGGACTGTAGCGATCAAGTCCATATGATTTTAAAAACAAATATTTACTCCACAAATACTTTTCACACAATTACAAAAATAATTACTTTAAAGTACTCGGTTCGTAATATGAACCACAAGAGTTTTGCTCACCTCGAAATTCCCGCTGCGTTTTCAATAAAATATAACTCATAATAATCCAAATGCTCGTCAACTCAAGCCTTCAAGTACCTAATCAAGTACGGTCATTACTTAGCAATGAAGCACGAAATAAATCTAAATGATGCTCCAACGGTCGGATTTCAAAATAAAGACAATCCAACGGTCGGATTCTAAAATAAAGACAATCCAACGGTTGGATTGAATTTAAACGATGATCCAATGGTTAGATCCTCACGGATCGCCCTTGGAAACATCCTATCAAAATTATATGAAAATCTGATGGACGGATCTTCACTAATCGCCTCCCGAATCACTGTTTTACAATTAACGGAGATCCAACGGTCGGATCTTCACCGGTGACCACACAAGTCATCGGGACAGTCATATGAACATCATATTAAAATTTGAAGTAAAACCGAAGGTCTGATCTCCGTAAATCGCAAATCGAAGGTAAACTGTAAAACCGTAAATAGTAACGTCAAAACTGAAATTGACTATTTATCAACTTTTTCTAACATGCCCAAGTTATATATCAAAACGCTCGTATGGATGCATAGATCATCGTCCAGATAATATAAACTCAAAATTTTGTCCGACGTGCTACCACACGCGGCGGTCAGACGGCAGTCAACGCGGAGGTCAACGTTGGTCAACCACCTCCGATGCAAAAGTTGTCAACTACAAACTTCTTCAAAATGAAATTGTAAACAACTTTAATACCTGACTTTTTCGGAGATGAGGTCTAGATCGTCCTACATCGGGCTTTGAAGTTGGATTAATCTCGGCCCTCGATCACGTTTCCAGATCCAACCAGAACCGTCAATTTTCAGTCCTTGATCTAGAACTCTACACTCAAAATCGTGATACAAACCACATATGGGAATGATCAGGAGGATGAGGAGATCACAAAAATGGGGAGGATCGGCCGAGGAGATGCCGGAAAATGGAATTTCCGACCAGATCCGTTTCCTTGAATATGGAGGCTCCGATCTCCACCTTCCGGTGGTTTCTGTCGTGAACGAGCAGCAGGGGGAGCATGGCGAGGGCGGGGCGAAGGGTTCTGGATTGGTGGCTTGGACGGAGGACGCCGAACTCGGCCGGAAAATCAGGGTCGGGTCGAGCGGATCCGGGTCGGGTCAGAAGAAAATTTTGGATAGTGAAGGTACTAGCCGAGAGAGAAGAGGGAGGAGAGAGATTTCCATTTTCGGAAATCTGGAAAAATGAAGAGGAATATGAAAAAAAAAACATATTTATACCCAAAAAGGAAAATTTTCATAAATTCATAAAAAATTCATACGAACCCCAAATATTGTGTTCCACATATGCACGAGACCGTATCGACGAGCTGTACAACTTTCATGAAGGAAGTTTTTCCAAATTTCAAACGTATAAAAGGTCAATTTTCACGACCCCCTAAATAACGTTCGTTTCGAAAATAAAATTCGTTTGTAACCCATTTCCTCACACAACGACATACGAAGCAAGCCCAAAATTCATAATTCATATTATTGGACAAATATTGAATTATATTTAATTTATTTAAATTAAATTTCAGGTCTTCACAAAAGGTTTTTTTAGAGATAGTGTTTGCCTCAAAATCGTCTCGGTCAAAATTAGTGGCCGAGAGACTTGTGGTCTAGTGGTCCTTCTGGATTGAGCCACTCACGACCTATTGGCCGAGCGAGGTTTTGATATGATTTACTCGTGATCTGACTTCTTTCAAGTGACTGTGGGCCGAGGAAGGAACCGTCACGGCCGCTAGGTTTGCTTGCCTTTGTTGCAAGAACTTTCAGCGTCTATCTTCACCGTTGTTGCTTCTCTTTTTGATTTTTTGATATAGGTTGCAGAAAGTAAAGTGCAGAAAGTAAAAGAGCAAGAATCTAAATTCGAATTAATTAAATTGCATGAAATTTAAAGAGACTGAAGAGTAAATTACACGAAAAATAGAGTGCGGATAGTAAAAAAAATCTATAATTTAACTAGGCTAGAGCAAGAATGAAACGACATTGTAGAGAATTTGATGTATTGATTTTTATTTGTGTTGGTCGGGGACCTTTTACAATGAGCTAGATGCCTCATATTTATACTACTACAAACACAGAATTTAGGAAGAAAAAAATAATTAAATTAAATGAATATTTCGGTCTTAATGACCGAATCCATATTGCTTCATTCCTTAATTGCACTATTAATTTAATTTTCCCTTCCTTCTTGCGGTGCCATTATGCTTGATTTGCTCTTAATTTTGCAATATGGCTTCAATGCCTTCAACCTCAATAAAACCTCGGCATTAATTATTTTGAGAAATAATTACCGCCGTTATTTGTTTCTCTTCAAATTTCTTCTCCAAAAGTTAATATCTAATAAAATCTCATAAAAATGGAATTTATTAAGATATCATCAATAAAAGCACCATATTTTCTTCATCTATCGGCCAATTGATTTACAGACCGATTTACCAAAATCGGGTACAAACAGATAGCATCCGCAATTTTTTTTTTTTCAACATGAATGTGCTGAATCTTTAATTTTTGCATTAGATGTTTGCGACAAACAATATGTCAAGCCCCGAATTTTAGAATAAAAAAATCAAAATGCGAAACATGAAAATTACCACAACTCAAAATAATCATCCTGAAAATTTCTTTTCTTAACAACCTCACCACACGCAATAAAATCAAAACCGAATTTTAGTCTCGGTTCACACAATTACCAAAAATAAATAAATTTAAAAAGTTCGGTTCGTGATATGAACCACGTGAGTTTTACTCACCTCGATACTCCCGCTGCGTCTTCAATACAAATATAAATAACGCCGAAATAGCCCACTCAAATACAATCCGTCAATCACCTAATCAAATGTGATTCGAATTTAGCCACTAATTCCAAAACATAATTGAACTACCATTTAACGATCGGATTCTAATTTATAATCAAATCCGACGAGCGGATTCTCACGAATCGCTCCCCTAATTACCGTTTTGCACATATACGAAGATCCAACGGTCGGATCTTCGCCCATGACCACACAAAGCCTCTGAGACAGTCATATGATCATCATAACAAAATTACAAGTTCATCGGACGGTCCTAATTTCACAGATCATAAATCTAACGATCAAAATCGATCGAAATCACAAAATTCATAACTAATTCATACAATATCTGAAAATGCGTATAATACCCGAAATGATCATATCGAAACATAGAATCATAAAATGGACAGAAACTAAATTTTAGACCTCCGGAGGTGGCCGGAAAGGGCCGCCAGAGTTAGGGACAGAGCCGCCGCCTACCACCACCAATGGTGTCGGGGCCGAGCTTCTCCCCTTCGTTTCATCATTCTGAGCAACTTTCATAACTAGCACAAGACCAAAAAATGACGGGAAGGGATCGAAAAGTACCAATTACAGTCGGCGGCCGGAAATTTTACAGAATCCGACGAGCTTGAAAACCGTCGTGAAAACTGCAACAACTCGCTTCGATCTCTTCTGGAAACTTGTTCAGAACTTCATTGCGAACTCACCAAGCCAAGAATCACAAGAAACGATCGTGTATAACTCGAGATATTTGGATCGATAGGTGGTTCTTCGATCTACACGGGGTCGAGCTCCGACGAACGTGAAAACGTTCGACCCAGCTTCGGTCCTTCTTGGTGTTTGTAAAGGAAGTTGAAGCGAGTTCAATGAGCCAAGAATCAAGTGAAATGGTGACCTATAGCTCGAGATATTAAGATCGAACCGAAAACGAGCCTTTTCGGTTCGAGCAGTGCCGCCGCCGCTGCCGGGCTTATCGAGGCGCAAGGCTGCCTCTGGCAGCTGCGCAAGGTCGAGACGAAGCTCCTGGAGGTAGTTGCAGCTTGAGAGGTGGCCGGAGGTGAGAATGGGAGCACGGTGAAGCCGTGCTCTGTTTTGCTTGCTTTCGGCCGAGAGGAAGAAGACGCGCGAGAGAGAGAAAGCTACAGTGCTTTCCAAAACAGAAATGGAGGCCGGACCAGAAAGGAAATTTCCAAAAAAATTTCTAGGGTTTTTTCTATATATACAAGTTTCGGAAAATCTTCTAAATTCGATAACTAATTCAGAAAAAATCCGATCTTTGTGTTCCGCACGTGTACGGACTCGTATCGACGAGCTCTACAACTTTCATGAAGGAATTTTCTCCGAATTTTGTACGTAGAAAAAGTCGATTTCTCAAACCGAGCATTTCGAGCTTTTGGTTAAAATAATCGTTTCGAACCTTCGATAATTCAAAAAGTGAAATATTATCGAACAATATTCGTGAAATCGCACAATAATCGTTCAACATAATTACTCGAATTTAAAATGAAAATTACGGGTATTACACAATAATAGTACCACAGGAGTAAACTTTGTTTCTTCACTTTCGAATGATGAGATTAATCAAAGTGGTAGAATAAAACTCAACCTCCATGTTAACTCAAATATAAAGTAATTTTGAGACTAATAAAAGTAATTTTCACATATTGTCTAATGCTACACTGTTTAGAAAGTATAGTCACTAGAGTTGACAGTTAAAAAAATCAAGAAACTTAGATCCTGGAACTTCATGCATTGCTTTAGTTAAAAACAAAAGGTGTTTTTAAATGTATCCAGCAAAGTTCTTAATACACCCAACAAATTTATTTATTTAAAAATATATCTAATTAAACCATCTAAGTTCCAAAACTAACCTTATCTTGTACCCCGCAAGGAAAAAAAACACAGCCCTGAAAACTTTCCCAGCATCCTTCATTCCTTTTCTGTGATTTCGATTAACCTCTCTTTTTGTAAAAGCATGATTAACTAATTCACATCTTGTCTTTCGATCACAACTCGTAGGCCTCTCCTTTCCTATCCGCCTTGTATGAAATATGAAGGGGTATTGGTGTTGAAGATGCCGATTCTGTCAAATATTTGCTCGGAAGGGGCACTTGCATAATGGAGCTCTACGTTGGCTAAATATGATTAGTTATAGAATAATGGCTTTTGATTTAGTCACGGAGGAATTAAAGGAGTTGTTCCTAGTAGCCAATATCCTTAACAAAGAAATCTCTATAGTCTATAGCAGATAATGTAACCATCAGAAATTCAAGAAGACAAGACTTCAAGAAACATAAGCAACCCAGGTGCTTAAATCTTAGAGTCGGGCAATTTCGATTTCGTTCTGAAAGATGGATCAAATGAGGGCTAGAAGATTGATTAAACGGCAGCAATTTAATTTTTGTTCTCCATGTCTCTCACCTACACTATTTACGTTAGGAAGTTTTCGTCACTGTGTTTTTTTGTTAGGTACAAAATAAGAACAACTTGAGAAAATTAGGTGGTTTAATTAGACATATTTAAAAATAAATAATTATGTTAGGTATACTTATAATTTTATTGGGTACATTTAGAAACACTCAAAGATAAGTTCCGAAAGAATATCAACCCTTGCCATCTCCACCTACACTGACCGATCCGGCCATATTATCAGCTAGGCTACCAAGATACACCAACATGGAATCAAGCGGTGAAGCAGATCTACTCAAAAACCAGCCACACCCCGAAACAGGCCCCAAAAAGTCAAGAACTCAAGTTATATAGTTGTCGGAAAAAAAAATGAACCGTGGGTGAGAGGAGACATGGAAATAGTTTGATTCGCAGCCGGGAAATCTAAGAGCATTTGTCAATAAGATGCTTGCGAAGGCCCCCTCTCCCTCTCATTCCGCTTTTTTCTCTATTATTTGCTGATCGACATGATCGATCTGACAGCAGATCATCATATCCTACGAGTCCTATAAATTTATATCTCACTTTCTACGTGGGTCATTAAAAGTTCTACCGACACCAGTATCAAGAAGAACCAAAGTAAACGGAAATGGACTGGCACGTGATGCTACATGTGTCTGGAAATATGGTCCACATACAACCCTATTTGTCCTTTCTAATCCCGCCTCAAAAAAATTAAGAAATTGCTTTAATCATTCTATGCCTAATTAGTTTGAAGCGTTGGTTGAATCCACCATTATTTCATACACCCATAACACCTTTTGAGCTCCACAGACTTGAAGACCAAAATCCAAGCTTTACTGCAACAATGGGAAGCATTCAACGACCACAGGGAGCAGAGAGGTATACATATTTTCATAATATACTTCACAACTTAACCATCTACATGTGTGTAAAGAGAAGCAGCTGCTAGCTAGTGAACTAAATTTCATAGTGATGGTGTAGTGGTGTGTATGTAGGTACGCGGTGGTTACCGGCGCGAACAAGGGTATCGGGTTTGAGGTAGTCCGGCAACTAGCGTGCCGAGGCATTGTGGTGGTGTTGACGGCGAGAGATGAGAAAAGGGGAAGGGAAGCCACAGCCTTGCTCCATCATGATCATCATCTTCATGCCAATGTAATCTTCCATCAGCTTGATGTGTTGGATCCACTTAGCGTCCAGTCTTTGGCAAATTTCATACATGACACCTTTGGCAGGCTTGATATCTTGGTAAAGACCAATCAAAGATCACTCATATATATCATAGCCAAGAGTTATTTTGTCTAACGTATAGTTTAACATGTTATGTTTAGCAGAGTCCCTTCAAGTGTATTTATAGGTTTGGTTGCTGCTGAGTTCAGGTTAATAACGCTGGAGCTAGTGGAGTTTTGGTTGTTGAGGAAGAACTCAAAGCCCTGAACATTGATCCCACCTCTTGGGTAAGCTAGTTAATTGGATCAGTAACAGGAACTAATTACCACATTTTGGATAACTAATTCACATGACATTGTTTTTGTCTTTGATTCAGCTTTCGCATTGTTTTTGTCTTTGATTCAGCTTTCAGGTCAAGCAGTCAACAAAGTTCAAGGTGCTATAAAATCAACTTACGAAAAGGCTGAGGAATGCTTGAACACCAATTACTATGGTGTCAAAAGAGTGACAGAGGCTCTTCTCCCACTTTTGAAACTCTCTACTGCAGGAGCAAGAATTGTCAATGTCTCATCTCTCAGGAGTGAACTAAAGGTAAATCGATCTAGACATAGTCGTTGACGTTCATCAACTAGACCAGAGAACATCTTGCTCTCGATAAGTAGTCTAACATGTTCTGTTATGAGATTGAGATTGAACAGATTGACCTATGAACACCTAACCATTGACCTATTTGTCTTCTCGTGGAATCAAATCCTTGATATGATCTCAATCTGCAACTCCTAATACCGGCAAAAGAAAAACAACATTGCAATTTTCTAATTAACCAACAGTACATCACTGATTCATTTTTAATGCAGAGGATTCCAAGTGAAGAGATAAGAAATGAACTTGGAAATGTAGAAGCATTGACAGAGGAGAAAGTGGATGCAGTTCTGAGAAGATTCCTGCATGATTTCAAAGAAAATTCACTTGAAGCCAATGGATGGACAATGATGCTGCCTTCATATAGCATTTCAAAGGCAGCCCTGAATGCCTACACAAGAATCCTTGCCAAAAAGTATCCCAAAATGTACATCAACTGTGTGCATCCCGGTTTTGTCAACACCGATCTTAACTGGCATACTGGGACAATGACTCTGCAAGAGGGGGCTGCAGGTCCTCTCAAGTTGGCTCTTCTACCAGATGGAGGATCTACAGGCTGCTATTTCGATCAAACTGAAGTAGCAGACTTCTGATATATCTCACTTTGATGTATGCAAGACTTTCTATGTTACCTATCATCTAGTTATTCTAAATAAGTAATGAAATATTCCACTTCTTGTGTACAACTAGTGTTATTATTCGCCATCCAGAGTTAAAAGGTTGAGAATTTTTGTCCATCTCAGTCAATTTTGATTATACAGTATCAAGCCAAAGCTTAAGGGAAGAGCATTTACTGTGTCAATATTGCTGTTAATGAAAGGACTTCTGATTGCATCATGGAAGAAAAGAAAGACCCCTGAAGGAAACATGCAATGGCTTAGTCAACTGGTCTTGAGAGAGGTAAGGGATTCATTTAAAGATTTGTACCAGGAAAAAAAGAAATTTCATAAGACAAGGAAATCCCATGTTATTACAAAATGCTCGTCAGTTTCTGCAACATTCTTTCTTTCGACATGGCTAACAATCAACAGAAACTCCTCTGAATATGGTATTTCCTACTTGAAGATTCTAATAGGCACTCAGTTTCTCCAATCTATGTTACAGAAAATGACCGTTCAAGGAAATTATTCAGGGAAATAAATCTTGAATATCAATGATATCAGCAAGGACTCCAGCAGCGGTAGTATCATTGCCAGCTCCAGCTCCTTGAATGACCAGTGGTTGGTCATTATAACATCTACTGTAAATCTCCAGCTGCAATCGTATACCAAATAAAGAATGTTCACAATTTGTCCATATTATCAAAGAAAGGTCCAGTATCCTGTAATCATTTTTAAGTAACTTTAAATTGTTGGCAGACATACATGAAAGGTCCAGTATACACCAAGTATTTCTATGTAATATGATTATAAATTCAAGAACCAAAAATAATTCGGTAATTGTACACTACTCTTATTCCAATTTTTTTTGTTGCACTTTAATCTTATCTTCCCCCTCAGTCCTTCCTTTTACACCTCTAATTCTCTCTGCCTGTTTACTTTCGACGCACTGCACAGATGATACATACATGTGACTTTTTTCTTCTTGGTCTATCTTTCTTCTTTGACAATCACTTTTGTCTCCTGGACCCCAACATATTATATTCCCATCGCCTAACCTTGTCTCTTCTCTAGCTTCTCCCGTCCCTCCTATCTACATTCTTCCCATTCATTTCCTCTCTAAAATCACAGCAGCCACGAATCCTCTCTATTTTCTAAACCTAATCTACATATCAAGATACTATCATTATTCAAAAAATCAACATATCTATCATTTCTGAGCCCATCGCAATCCTAGGAAGTAGTCACCTATCAGTAATGTCCTCTTGCCATATATATGTTACTTATTAAACTGTGAATTAAGACCGTGTTCAGACATGATTCTACATTCCTAACTCAAATTTGATAAAGAAAAAAGAGGCTGTACACAACAGTGGATAAGAAATCCACTAAAAGTACCACTGGGAAAGCAAAAACAAAGCCAATAAAGACTACTCAAAATAAACAAATAAATAAAACTAAACTACAACAGCATTCCCATTAAAAAAAAAAGGCAGAAAAGATTAATCCTAAATTCTGAAGAAATTAGCCATAATGACAACCAGAATCAAAGTCTATCCCAGAAAAGATTGAGCTCCTACCCCCACATTCAAAATTCATTTTCTTTTTTTTCCACCCAAACAAATCGAAAAGAACACCAATCCTTTCTTCTCCCCACCGTATTCAGATATGATTTCCCTGATCAATGGACCAGATTTGCGATCCTAGCAAAATGGATTTCCAATTTCTTGGTAAGAGGACAGTACTACATAAACATAGACCTAGGTGAGCCAGAAAGACTTGTGGGAACACACACACACACATATATCTATCTATATATCTACACACACACACACACACATATAAAAAAATAAAAAAAAATAAAAAACAGATTTTATTTAAAAGAACAAGAGTAATGATGCAATACAGAAAAATACATGGGCCATATATCTTTTGTATTACAAGTTTTTTACTTTATTTTTTAGTGATACTGTATTAGTATCACCCAAAAGTCAGTTCATTAAGCAAATATATCAAACCTAAGAATTTGTGACTACAAACTTCTTGAAACCATCAACAGCTCATTCTTTGGATTTTTGATATTATAAAACCTTATGATTGATTCCTTGAGAGTCCAAGATTTGCGTTTAGATTTTTATTTAAATTTTATTTTATTTTAATTTCTTTTCTAAAGTTGAAGAAAAAGTGTAACGAGTGGACATGAAACTAGGCCAATATATGCAGCAACCATCATGATACAATGTGTACCCTATAAACCTTATCTTGCGCCTCCAACATATCAGAACCTTGCACTGATCATTTAGTTCCTATATCTCATATTAAAACATACCACAGCATTGGTTCTTCTGCATAACAGTCTCAACACATAGAAACAAACTAATAACAAATGATCATCCTCTTAGATTTCCCCAACAGCTCCTTTGATGAAGTAAATAATATATCACTGCTCTTGACAGACAATAATGCTTTTGTCCTCAATTAGAGTAATTACTTCAGATTACAATTCCATGTCATTTAAAACACAGAACTCAGAACCCCAATCCCAGCTACACATGAAGCCTCAAACTCTTAGTTTCAAACCAAGGATTTGATCTCATACTCATCTTTTTGTTGACCATCTATAAAAGAGTTCTAAAGTTTGCCTCCCTCATGCCTTCCAATGAAGACTTTGGCAAATAAATTTCATACAACCTCTGTTTCTGAATGATATATCATCCATGAAAAGTTGAAAACTAGAATACAACACATGGATGAAATACATGTTGTAAGGTTTATATTTTATCTCCCACTCGCATAATAACTCCAAGCTAAAATTTCTGATTGTGTCTGATGGTAAAAGCATTCTATCTTCATTTAACAGTAAACAAAATGAGAAGAAATTCAGAGGACTTACCACATTGTCACTTCCTCTCAGTCTTCCTGAAGGAGAATCCTTTGCAAGCTCTTGAATGCCAACTTCACACCTACCAAAAGCTTTGAAAGTTAGTAACAAATGCTACCTGCTGCTTAAGCAAGACACACACACACACACAAAAGAATTATGTCCAGTACAAATCAATTCCATGAAGTACTAAACTTTGTGGATTTAATTCAAAGTTCAGAGAATATTAAAGATACTAAAGTTACTACATATCAAGCTCATGATCATGAAGAATGAGGAAAAGTAAAAATTAGGCCTATTTTCCCCTTGAAAGGATCAAAAAGTCATGAAGAATTGTTTCATAAGATGCATGTAGTCTCATTTATGTTTTCTGTTCTCCAATTAGCCTACTTAACTACATTATATGTGTTTATATTATAAACTTGGGTTCCAATAAATATTGGTCTTAAAACTGGGTCCGAAGTGGAGGCTCCTCTTTCTCTGTGAAAACATTATGGATCGAGTGTAAATTCAAGATACCCACCTTTAGAAACCTCTTTCAGTCCCAGTTCACTCTAACTTGCAAAGTGTAAAGATATAATGAGCTAACTGTGTTTTCTGTGCCTGTAGTTTGCTCAAATTTCAAATCTTGTAATTGTATACTTCAATTTGGCTATTTTGGTCATCGTGTATAACTCTGGCCATTGATTTAAGATTTACAGGAGAAAGAAATTAAATTCAAAAAAAAATTCATCAAATAGGGTGGGGGGGGGGGGGGGGGGGGGGGGGTGGGTTGAGAAACCAAGAGTCATCCAGTCCTGAGTTAACAGAGGAGCAAAGTGACCGTGAACCAACAAATTCAATTATAAATAAAAAGAAAAGAATGACAATCAAAGAGAAAGGGAGATAACAATTGCTAGAATCTGTGAGTAGAAATTTGACCATGCACGACCAGTCACTTCCCAAGTCAAGGCAATTCTTATTGCCAGTCAAACCCTTATCAAAATCCTACTTGTTTGTTCTGCTCACTGATGTTTACCTACATGAAAGTTTTGAACTACGTCCTGGCACAAAGGATCTCAGCCAAGACTCACCCTTGCCAATTGTTGTGAGAATTAACTAGAACGTTAAGAAAGCCAGCAAACTCAAGTTCTAACCCTCACCAAATACTACACCAGGTCAGTAATCATCTGGGAAAATATATATATATATATATACACAATCCGGCTACGGTGCGGACGGTACGGATTTCCCGTTTTCCCTCACTTTCTGATCACATTTTCACATCTTAACCGTTCAGTTTTTAGGTCCTAATGTATAGATCACCTCTACAAAATTTCAGCCAATTTGGTGATCGTTAAGACATCAAAAACTGCGAATTACAACAATGTAAACGAACGGTTCCGGTTTGACAAATTCGGTTCGTTCATGTAAATTGCAGTTTTGGATGCCTTAACGATCACCAAATTGGCTGAAATTTTACAGAAATGATCTATATATTAGGACCTAAAAACTGAACGGTTAAGATCAAAATATGTGATCGGAAAATGGGTGAAAACCGGAAATCCGTACCGAAATTTCGGTATGGACGTCCGCACCTGAGAAAATCCTATATATATATATATATATAGTTTACATATATCGCTATCATGACCCGAGATGATCATAATTTCTAGAATATTCAAGTATCTATATAGAAAGTGCGAGTAGTAAATTACTAAGCTAGTCCTTTCCAATTTATAGTTAACCAAGAGATGAAACACACATTCTCATACATGAGCTCTGAAAGAATCATAACACTGCTAACATTTTTTTTTCTTTTTCTGATTTTGGAAATATGCAATAAAAAATTTAAAATACGGAGATACATAGATAATATGTTGTTACTCAATTAAGAGCAAGAGCCAAGTCTAACTAATGTAGCGAGCACTCAGGCGTACAACTTGTGCATGAAAATTCAGACAACTTTATATTCATTTTGGTCAAAATGTTCAATCACACTATAGAGGAACAAAAAACGAAGAAGATAATGTATCAAGACTAGCGAACACAGAAATACATCAATTTAATTATACTCGGCCATTGGAGATAGACAGATAAAAACTAATTGATTTTATATTTGCAGTAGATGATACAAATCCAACCCAATCTATGAGCAGTAGAATCAAGACTGTAGCCAGCATGGAAAGACATCAATTTGATTACACTCGGCCATTGGAGATAGATTGGTAAAAAATTAGTTGATTTTATATTTCAGTAGATGATTAACCGAACCAATCTATGTGATTTAAATATATCTTATGCACGAATCTCCCCTTCAAAAAAAATATATCTTATGCACTCTTTTCAGATTCAATCCATCTGCTTCAACCTCACTTCCCTCTTACTTATCCAAATAATCCATTAGGCGAACCCTGGTACCTTTATAACAGACTTAGAAAGCACCTTCATACTTTAGTGATGAAAGTTTAAGACATGCGTACTTAAACACAGAAAACTAGCAAAAAACCACACATGAATATATGTGCAAGGATGCTTGACTTAACCTATCAAATTCTGAATTGAAATAAAACCAAATAGAAATAGTACCTTGAGGCCTCAATCAGACAGACATAACGTAGCACATTCCCGCTCAAAGAAGCTTTAGAGACTCTCTCTTTGATATCTTTATCAAGCAAAAGCAGCCCAGTTCCCATAAATTCTTCCACAGACATTACACCGGGTGCCATTTCTTTAGGATACAAGCTCTCAATCTATACAACCAAATAGCCACAACAATTTTTTTTTTAAATCATTTTAAATGAAAAAAAAAAAAAGTGACTGTTGAGCAAGTATATGGGAATATATATCTACATTAAAGTACCCACCTTAATGTCATCCAAATTAATACGCCAACCGAGAAGCCTGGCAAGTATCAAAGCCTGTTAAAGATATGAGAAATTTATGAGGTATTGCAAAAACTTCATATTAAATCAATTATACCCTTATCAAATGAAAGATTTTCTATGTAGATACAATCTTCTAACCTTTCATATATGCATCACTTCAGATGAATTGTTCAGTTTTTTTTTTTCCCTTGCCTTTTCTTCTTTTGTATTTTCAGTTTAGTTATGTGAGATTTAAGTACTAAATAAAACCATAAAGACTCCTGAGAGTACTAAGAAGTACCTAGACAAACTAAAAGAGAGCCCATTGCCCCATACACAGACTAGGTATTTTTCATACTCTTTTCTGTCTTTTTTTTTTTTTTTTTCTTTTTGGGGCAAATTCAATTAGTATTTTCAAAGTTATACACTATTCTGATAGCAATCGAATGTGAAAGCGCGCTTTTGTTTTTATGGTGAAGCTGAATGTTCAATTTAAAATACTTAACTAATTGTTTACGAAGGCAATACCATTTACCTTTTGATCACATTTATGATGCAAGCCTAGAGAAGAGAAATGAATAATTTCATGAATTTAAGACCAAAAGCGAAACCATATCAAACCTTTCTTGCAACATCCATCCCACTGAGGTCATCACGTGGATCTGCAATTATGACCAACAGTGAAGAATTTCAAGACCTAACTTCTTCATTATGAGAGATTTATTGAAATGAAATTTTTAAAAATGAAAAAACATAAAATAAATAAATAAATAAAATAAACAAAAGCTAAAATCATATGTACCTGGTTCAGTGTAACCCAGATTTTTGGCAGATCGCACAACTTCGCTAATTGGCTTTCCATCTTCGACCTCACTCATAACATACCTCAATGTTCCTATCACATACATATGAGATGCAACATATATGATCACCAGTGTCTAGATATATGTAGCAACATATGCAGGTAGCTTACATTGAAAATGTAAGAAAGCCAAAGAAAAACATAATGTAACAGAATTTTTCTACTGAACTCCATGGAAAAGGTTGCTACCACTCAAACTCCCAATAATGCGGCGGACGGGATCTCCAGATGAAAGAATGCGATGCAAGGATGATATGACAGGAAGGCCAGCACCAACCTACCAAATCTAAAATCAAATCAATGAAAATTATAGAAACTATTTCAAGAATCTATTTACATAAGGTGAATATGACAAATCCAAATATGATGAATGGTTGGAAGCACGGTAACAGTAGATTCAGCAATTATAACTATATTAACACCTAGTAAGATTGTCAGAATTATATTCAGCTGGAACATGGTATATAAATTACATATATATGGTATGATATGGATCAATATAACAGATGTGACAGCTATTGAGGATGCAAAGAAAGGGCTAAACATAATTTGCCACCAAAAATCCCAATCTCAATTAGCAATCTTTCTTACAACCTCAGCCTATAATTGTGGAGCATATACGTTAGTCAATTAAAACTCTAATAACTTCTGTTAGATAGACTTTTTGGGGAAACCCAGAAAAGTAACAGTAATAGATAACGACAGTAGTGCTAAAATCAATAGTAATATTCTGGCCAACAGCAAGCATCGCTAATAGTAATGAGACTAATGATAATGATAGTAGCGCTAAAATTAATGTTTTCTGTTAGTATATTGTATTAGTATAGATCTTGGCACAGAGCTTTCCATATGCAAGATGTACATACTGTGCCCTTTATCTTATCTGAGTTACTCATGGCCTTCATCAACTTAAAGCCCTAAATTGCAAAAGGAGATATCTAAAAGGCTAAAACAAGTGGGAAAAAGTAGGTTCAAACAGGCATATATATACATGTGCACACCCGCATTGGAACGTGCACATTCTGGGATGATATTTTTGAAAACTTTAGCAGGAGTTTGTCCAAATTGCAGATTAACAGACATATTCCTCTCAATCCTCATGAACAATAAGGCGTGCGTGCAGACACACACACACACACACACACACACACAAACAATAAGCCATATATAAGGATTACATTATAAGCATGTCATCTCTAAGCATATAGTAGTTTACATATCTTGATTAACATTTATCAGGGACTGCATCAAGAAGAAATGAACTCACAGTTGACTCATGACGTATGTGACGTGGGTGTGAAATTAGTTTGTCATAATCCTCCTGCAGGTGATAAATTCTTGCTTCAGTGGGTAGTGTGGAAAACAAACTCACTTCAAATTAATGGCACACGAGTAAGCAGATTGACAAATAGCAGAAGGAAGCCCTATTCAAATATATAGATGAACCTTTCTATTGCTTTTTTAAGATAGAATTAGTCATATCAATAAATGCTACCAGAAAGTGTTTATTACCATTGTTGAAGTAAGAGGCTTCTTGTTTGCCATCACAATGCAACATCCCAAATCAACCCCTTGGGTGAGCAGTGGAATAGTCTCAGAACTCGCAGAGCAATCTACAAGAGCCAAACCTATGCAAGCAAAATTTGAGGTTGAAAACGTGGGAACACAGGGTAACCAAAAAGAAAACATGACAACACAGTGTAACAATCTGTAAGAACACGACCAAGAGTCGATTTACCTGTTGATTTACCCAAAAGTGCAGCAACATCGGTAATCTTTTTGGTTGATTCCGAATTGGTGAATACCTCTACTTGACCTTTATAAACAGGAGCAGCAGTAGCAAACAAGCATAAGAAACGCTCAAAGGAAAGCAATTATTGTTGTAAACAGAGAGACAGAAATGCGGTGAAATCACCAGAGGCGGCAAGCGTGTGCAGAGAAGAACCATCGGACTTGATCCGGCAAAGTTGCAATAAAGAATTATCAGCCAAGTCCATAGTCGACACGTCGGGCGCAACAACTAAGGATTTACTGTCAGATACTCCCACAACTCTCAGGTGGATTCCCTGCCCAAAACAATGTGATTGATTGATTGATTGATTGTACAGACTTATCAGTATCAGTATCAGTAAACCTGATGGTGTAAGCTGTAGAGTTAGAATGAGATATTACACCTGCTTGGCGTGAAGTGGTCGGCAGGAGACGATGTGTTGGAGGAGCTGACGGCCAACGCCTCCGCAGCCCATCAGAATTAGGGAGATCACCTTCTTCATTGTTTCTTTTGTCTGCAATGCTGCTGCTTCGGGGTTTTGGTTTATGTAGTAGGCCTGCTGCTAATTCCTTCTCCCCTGCTTCAACTAAAACCCCATTACAAAAACAAAATTTGTCTAGAGTTGAGAGGTTTTGTTTTTGTTTTTTATTAGAGTTTCCGGAAAAAATTTAGGGGCGAAAAAAAAAATTCTGAAAAATGGGTCCGAATCGGCTGGTTCAATCTGAATTTTTAAAAAAAAAAAATTGACAGATTAAGCCGACCTGAAGTTGGACATCATGGATTTATAAAAAATAAAAAATATAAATCATGTTGGGTCCGAAAGTTTCAATTAAAAAATTATTTTAGATGTCTTCTTTATAATTTTATAATTTTGTTCTTTTTCTTCTTCTTCTTCCTATTCTAGCTAGTTCTTCTGTCATCGTTTCAGACTTCATGATGTATTTGTGTCGATTGTTTCTTACTCGAGATGCTTAATTCACTTTGAATTTCTGAAATGGGTTCCAAAAAGTTATGGAACTACCTTGGATTTGAGTACAGCTTTCACCCTTAACCTGATGGGCAGACTGAGCGAGTGAATCAGGTGATGGAGGATATGTTGAGAGTGTGTGTGTTGGACTTCAAGGGAAGTTGGGAGGATCATCTACCGTTGATAGAGTTATCTTACAACAACAGTTATCACTTCAATAATAGCATGACACCGTATAGGGGTGGGTTCGGTTCACTTAGGTTCGGTTTTGGGACAAAACCAAAAACCAAACCGAACTACAACTTTGGTTCGGTTCATTTTGCATTTTTTAGAGGTTAAAACTGAAAACCAACCCAATCGCTCGGTTCGGTCCGGTTCGGTTCAAATTCAGTTTTTTTTTAAATAAAAATTATTTAATAATGATGTCTTTTCCTAGACCTATTTGATAGTTGTTATATATTTTTTTCTTCTCTTTTTGCTGGCCTTTTAGGCCCCCTGCTTACCCAAAAAAATACACATCTACTTACAAAACTGTGAGCCCTGGAAAAATGTATTGAGCTTATTGAAGATCGTACGAGAAATTCTTTAACGATCTCGACAATGGTCAAAATGCTTGAGAATATTTTCAGAAATTTTTGTAAAGTGAATTCCTCAATTTAGAAGTTGGATAATAAAGTACACGTTACAACTAGTTTGTGGAAATGTTCGGGGAATTTTCCGGATACCCGAGCTATTTTTAATTATTTTGTGAAGTTGTGGAATTTTAGAAATTAAATCAAGAAATAGAAAATAGTTGGAGCAATCGTAGCAGTCCATCTAACCACTGCTTCATCCCAGCCATTGATCTACCCACCGCTTGATCCTAGCCATCCATCATTAATTAGATCAAGCTATATACATATGAGTTTTGTTAGTAGGAATCAGAAGATCGAGAGAGAGCTTGGAGCTCTCTGACCCGGACGCGACAGCGACCCGAGAAGGAGAGATGACCAAAGTGACGTCGTCCTGCTACCAATCGACGACGGACGACCACCAACTCCTTCGTCTCGTTGTCGCCGTCACCCCGGTGGTCTCTGATCACCCATGCACCGGACGAGGAGAGAGAATCGACGGTGAGAAGCAGCGTCTGCTCCGACGGTTCTATGGTGTTTTCCGGAAACTCCGGCCACCATCTTAGCTGCATTTGGTATGAAATCTCATCTCCTCATCATACTCTACAAGCCTGTGTAATTAGTTTGTCAATTCGACCGAGTTCTGACAATTTGCGTTTCTGGGTTGTGGACGTTGAGGCTTGGACACCGGTTCATCATCGAGTTCTTCTTCGAGTTCCTTATAGAGCTGCTGCCGAGTTAGAGTATAGGCTTCCATTATCCACCTGCAAATCCTACCACAGAAGGTAAAATCGAAGTTCTAATTGAATGTGATCTAAGTACCCCCTACCTGTGGGATATACATGGAGTCTTATGGTTCTTGTTCTATTCTCTTATGTAAATGGCTAAGTAATATGGTCATAGTGTACTATATGAGCCTTACACATTATTGTCTACTTTATTTTGAACTGTCTTTGTTATATCAGGGTTTTTTTTCCTTATATTGTATTTTTTTTGCAGAATGGTTGTTGCTACAGAAATGTTTAGCAGGCTATTGAGTTGGAATGTGGATCGTAGGATCCTTGAGGCATTCACTATTACACAAAAACATTCAATGACGTTTGAAATGGTTTTCATGGCATTTTTCAAACGTCATGCAAAACGTCATCTCTACCTACTGGTGTCGTCTTATATGGCATAAATCGATGACAATCAGAAAATGTCATAGAAAGTATTTTCATGACGGTTAGAAAACGTCATAGAAAGTTTTTCCATGACGTTTATGAATAGCCATAAAAACTATTTCCATGACGGTTTTCAATTGTCATCTAAAGTATCAAAGACGACATTTATAGAGTGCCATAAAAATAGCTTTAATGGCGGTTAGGAGTTGCCATGGAATAATTTCCATGACGTTTTTAGTTGCCATTGAAATGTTTTCATGACTTTTTGTGAATGTCAGGCTATGTTTTCATGATGTTTAGTGAATGCCATGCTCATATGTTCAATGACATTGACAAAGTGTCATAAAATAAATAAAATTTTGAAAAAAAAATTATTCAGTTTATTTAATATTTAATTAGAAATAAATATTTTATAAATCAATCATCAAATATATCATACATTGTTACTGAATTCGAAATACAAAATACTTATAAGTATATATATAGCTAGCTAGCTACTTATGCCTTGTCCAGAAAAAAAAAAAAACTAGTTGTTTATGCCATGTCAATTGGCACAGAGAATTTACTTAATCGGCCATGCAACAGTACTTCCAAGTGTATCTTCCATAGTCACACATTCGGGCTGACTTCGATAGAATACAGCATCAGGCCTGACAACTTCCTCAGTAGCAATTCTATAACAATCATGTCCAAGTTTGTAGCCATGCACTTTTGATTATGGGGATCAAAAATGTATCCTCTAGCCACTACTTCACATGTTCCCTCCTAGTTTAGCAACTTCCACTTATCATTGATAGAAAGTTGGGTGCTATCTTGTCCGGACTACATAATTCAAAATGGGATATACGCAATCCAAAGTTAACAAAAGTTTGAAGATATGTTCCAAAATGTAGAAATTTTACACAATCTCATAAACATGTTTTGGGGTTGGATACTATGAGGAGAAAGTTTACACAATCTCATAGTAGACCAAAGCAACATAACACAAAACCTCACCAAAGCAAAGCAACAACTGTAATACCCGAAAATTCATTATTAATTTATAATGATTTTCCAAAAATTATTAAGTTGATTGTTAGGATGATTTCGTGATTCGAGGGTGGAGCGAAAGTGTTTCGAACGAATAATTACTCGACAACGTTTTATTTCGAGGGGTCAAAGGTTGACTTTTTATTTGTTGAGTTTCTCTAAAAATTTCCTTCACGAAAGTTGTAGAGCGCGTCGATACGAGTTCGCGGATATATGGAACGTGAAATTCGGAGTTCGTATGAAAAAATTATTGTCAGCTGAAGAAGTTTCCAATTTTGGAAATTTTCTATAAATATTGGTTTTTCCAATTTTTTTTTCTTCATAATTTCAGAAACCTTAGACCCGACTCGACTTTTTCGGCCACACCCGACGTTTTCCAGCGACGCCACCAATACAGACCGACTCAGATAGTCATTGCCGTTGTCCCCACAGGGCTGGTTGTCACCAATTCAAGTCAAAAGTTATAGATCATAGAGCAGTAGTTCGAGTAGTTCGACGACTACGGACTCGGTCGGCTTTTCTGATTTCGTAGGAAGCTAAGCTCAAAATCGGTCACGTTGTGATGCTCTCTTCCTCCTTATCACATCCATACCAACCTTGAAGCTCGATTCGAAGTGTGGTGGTCGGAATCACGATTTGAAGTTCAACAGTGGAGATTTTTTGTGCTTGTTCTAGCTCGATCAAGGCTGATTCGACCTTAGTCCCAGGTATAAAAATTGCTCCTCTTGATGTGCTCTACATGTTGGTAGGAGCTGATCCTCCAATTCTTTGTGTCTGTCCGACGGCACGTGCAGCTCACGTGCAGCCGCTTCTGGTGCATGTGGCGGCGCGTCCAGCCTTTTTTGGGACAATTTTTGTTGTTTTATCATCTACTCGTTGATACAAGCATTTGGATATATGATTTGTAGCATTTGGAGATCGTTTGAGATGTTAGGGTTTTTCCGTATTTTGATTATCTCGGTTTTCGATCCGTGAGGATCCGACCGTTGGATCGACTTATTGTTTTGACATATTGATTCTAGGAGTGTTCCGGAGACTTTGGGTGGTCTTGGGTGAAGTTTCGTCTTGATTGGCGTTACTTTCTGGTTTTAGTTCAAGAAGGGCTTTTGAACTTTAATCGCTTTGTGTTTCATGTACTGAGATGAGACTGTATGTGATTAGGTGCTAAACGAAGTCATTTTGAACTTTATCTTTGTGGAATGTGAAGACGCAGTGGGATTTAGAGGTGAGTAAATCTTACATGGTTCATTTATTAACAGAGTTAGTTTATTGTTCGGTTTAATCGTTAAATTGTTTAATCATTTTCTGAAATAAATATTTGTTTTAAATTATATGAACTTGATAGTCTACAGTTCATAGATAAGTAAATAAAATTATAAAAATGATTTTTCATGGGTTTTGTATTTGTGAACTATAGTCAGTATTAGTAGCATTCCTAAGCGGATAACTGTGTGTGTTTGTATGTATTTACGTGAAATATATATATTGGTGCAATTGTATAGTGAGGTAGAGTTAGTATGTTTTGTGATATCGATCATGCTAGTGTTGAAATTTTATGTTCTAAAGAAATAATTGAGTTTTGAAAACAATATTTTGGTTGTAGTCAATTGTATTGTTTTGATTTGGTTTTAGATTATTAAACCAGTTGTTGTAAAGAGTACAATTTCGCTATGTGTTCATCGATGGTTTTGTGACCTGATTTTCGAGGGAAAACAATATACTTGAGAATATTGATTTGTATTGTTTTGAAAGAGTACTTTAATTTGTGGTGTAACATTTTGAGTCTTGTATGACCTCTTTAAATGTTTTGATCTTCGTAACGAGATAGAGATTGGTATAACATTTTGAGTCTTGTGGAACTTTTTAAATGTTTTGGTCTACGGATCGAAAGTCACAGTAGTGATCGAGGGTGGGCTATTGGAACCATGTCCTTAGCCAGGGTATGGTTGCGATTCAGTTAGAATTCTAGTCTGTTTGTCATTGTACGTCGTAGGGGGTAACAAGCAGGTTACTTGCGACTTATGAGTACCTGTTTTTAAAAGAAAGTTGGGGTGTATTCTTTCTTTTAATTGTCTGAGGAGAGACTTGATTTCATATTTAAATTGTGAGTTACAGATGATTTTGTAACTTTAGTGACATGTGATATCCTTAAGAGGTAAGGTTGTCGAGTTTTAGAAATTAATGAATCATTTGTTGTGATCGTTATAATGGAGTTGAAACGGTGGTTTATTGGCTTCAGCTTGAGTTATTGAATTTCTTATATTACTTCAGTTTCCATTTAAATCGTTTGACTTTTATGTAATCTCCTGAACTAAACTTTATGCAGGAGTTACTATGATTTGAATTGTGTGATTTTAATGCAATCCTCAAAACTAAACCATATGCAGAAATTACTATGATTTATATTTATTGATTTTAATGTATCTCCTGAACTAAACTATATGCAGTGATTAATATGATTTTGGATTGTGTGCTTTTTGGTGATCTCCTGAAACTAATTTTCTATGTAGGGATTATTGATTTTTATTTAGTTTAAATTGTGAATGTAGTTATGGTTGAGACTCGTAGTGAGTTGAGAAATATTTATCATGTCATTATGGTGATAAAAGCTTTCTACCGAGAGGAAATAAGAGTGAATTCTTGGATTTGTTGTTGAGATTTCAAATGATTTGGTTTGACGCAGTGGTGACTTTTGTTCTCTCTAAAAAGAAAAGGATTTGATTTTGAAATAATCATTGGGTTGATTTGTTGTCCTTGAGTCGGAAATGGTTTTGTGGTTATTTGAGTTTACTCACATGAGCTTGCAAAAGCTTACCAAGTTTGTTGTTTCAACCCAGTGTACTATTCCATGGTGTAGGGGTTATTGTGTAGCTCAGAGTAACGAGTAACCATCGTTGAAGCTGAGGCTTTGTTGCTGTCGTAGCTTGGATGTAGAAGTACTTTTGGTTTTAGTCTTTCGATGTGTTGTGAGTGTAGTGTAGACCCCCATACTTTTTCTTGTCATTTTAATTTGTCGCATAACGTATGAAACTACATATTCGTAAGGTACATAAGTATTGGCGCTTAGGTTAAGACTTTGAGGCCATTTTAAAGGATTAAGAAATTAGAGAAAGTCCAATTTGAGTCTAGGAAACTATTTTTAGAGTATTGAGGCTTAAGATAAGCTCGAAAAATTTTCCTAAATGAATTCGGTGAAGTGTCGGAGAAATAAAGATGTTTAAAGATGTATTTTCGGAGTAGGCTTGAGAGAAATTAAGAGAAAAAGAAAATGGAGCAGCCCAAGCCCACTTGGCCCAAGAGGAGGGGCAACTTAGACATTTCACAATTAAATTTGGGAGAGGTATTTAAGCACCTCATTCTCCAAACCCTAGCCACGCAACCTCATTTTTCTCACTTCTCACTCTTTCTCTTCAGCTCTCCCTCTCTCTCATCAGTCCCTTTCTCTCTTCGGAAGCCGCCGGACGTTGCCGGACCGCCGCCGCAGTCACCGAAACACCTATCCAAGCCAAAATTTCCAGTTTTCTTCTTTTCATTCCCTCATTCCATTTCTCCAACAAAAATTATGAAATTTGGCCATTCAACCCTCCAAAAACCCTAGAACCCGTAGCTAATTTGGGGGGTTTTTGTGATTTCTTCTTTCCAAGTTCAAATCAAGGTAATATCACTCCTAATCTAGCCTCTATTCATATGATCTATACCTATTTCTTCCTCAATCCGAGTTTTTGATTTCCATTTTGATTTTTGGTGCATGAACCCGATTTCTCCTTAAACCATGAAGCTAGGCTACGGGTTTGGCAAGGATTTGTGGTAAGGATTGCAACCTTGTTTCAAGCTTTTTGGTTGTGATATTAATGTTGGATGAATTTGTAGGTGAAGAAGACCAAGGAGGAGGATTAGGCCATGAGTTTTGAAGAAGAAAGGGTAAGGAATGAGTTTTGGACAAACCCTAGAATTTTTGGAATTTATTTGGTTGATTTTGATTTTGTAAGCTATTGTTGTTGTTGGAAAAATGGTGAAAATTAGATATTTGAGGAGGGTTTAATTAGTAGGATTTTATTAGCCTAGTTTTCTAAGTGTTGGATTTTTGTGTTGAGAATTTTGGTGATTTTGTTGTGTGATTTTGGCCAAAAGAAAAAGAAAAGGAAGAAGAAAAGAAATGTGTTTATTTTGGAAGAAAAAGAAAATGAAGAAAAGAGTAAAAGTTGGATTAAATGAATTTTTACCTTGGTAAAGTGGTAAAAAGTGAAGAAGGTGAAAGTGAAGGTAAAAATTCGATAAAAAGTGAGGTAAAAAGATTAAAGTGAAAGTGTGGAGATGAAATTCAAGGTAAAAGTAAAAAGGTGAAAAATGAGGAGTAAATGGGTAAAAATAAAAGTCAAACTTTATTTATAATTATTTACTTATTTATTTTTAATAAATAAGAAATAATAGTAAATAAAAGAATACTTGGCCAAGTCAGAAGTCAAAGTCAAATGTCAAAAGTCAACTTTAAGAGTTGACTAAGGTTGACCAACCTCGTAAAACGAGAGGATCGACTTGACTTTGGTCACTTGGATTGGTAATAGTTTAAAGGAGCAATAAGGACGTTTTTCCTTTCTAAGAAAGAAGTTAGTTTCCCAAATTGGTAAAAGTTGAAAGAAATAATAAATAGTCTCGTTGAAAAAAAAAGATTTAATATGCGCGATTACTTAGAGTTGGTCATATGTTTGCCTGGATAATTACTTACAAACTAAGTAATGGTTCAGGAAACACAATCATTAAGGAAGCTTAAGCGGAAAACACCAGAGTGTGGAATACGTCGACATTTCCAGGTAGAGTGAGTTGTCCATTCCTTGTTAGAGACTTTTCGTTATACGTGGAATGCTCTAGTATATTAATATGTTGCCTGCAAGTACGTTTTTGGTTGTTCATTAGTCGATGCCTCGTGATACATGTGTTTTCATAACTGATAATTGTTGATTGTGAAAACTGAGGCTAGACTTGCATGTTGAGATACTGTACCCAGTGTATGTATGTACTTGTGACCTGAAAGTGAATGGTACCTAGACGCGTAGATTCCTAGGGATCCCACGGGTCGGTCACCGATTTATTTTAATTTAACCGGCAGGTAAGTATCTCAGAGCTCCAAGTGTGTGAAGCATGCTGCATATGATTTCCCGAAAAAGAACAAAGATGATTGTTTTGTCTGCATTTGTTTTACTCGATTTTACAAATGCGCGCAATCTATATTCTAGTAGCTATGTTTTACCTATTAGTTTTCAAACCTAACTGAGGTTGGGTCGGCCCCTATTGGGCTAGCGAGGACGAAATGCTCACCCCCACATTTCAGGTTACAATGAGGTCACTCCTGAAGAATTGGACTAGAAGTGGGTCTTGGCCGAGTCCGTGTGTTGTTGTCCCTGTTGCTTGAAGTCTTTCACTTTTGGTACTCTATCAATTCACTCGTTTTTCTTTCAATGTGAACTTTGTGAGGTCTGCCTACCTGGGAGCGCGCCTCACCCTTTGTCTTATTGTTGTTGTTAAACTTTTCTCATTTCAGATATGATGTAAGCCCTGAGGTGTCACAGTGCACTTGCCACTTTATTTTGAAGTGTTTTGCAGACTTGTTATTTTGAATATTGGGTTGTTGATTGTAAGTCTTTTCTTAAAAGTTTTTCTTTGTCTCCTATTTTCCAAAATTTGCATTTTCAAAATGCCTTGTAATATTAAGTTGGTAGGTCTACGGTACGTCTACGACCTATCGAGTTCTTATTGGCTTAATGTGTTGTGGTACACCCATTCGGGTCTCCGCATGGTGTGTGTGTGTGTGTGTGTGTGTGTGTGTTTTATTCATTGAATTGTTATTCAGTTTAATTTGTCGACTCTTTTGTAATGTAATATATGATTTTGTAGAACGAGGCAATATTGACATTGTGAGCTCAGTTTGTTTTGGCTTACTTTAAATGAAAAGTTTTATGAGTGTTCTTTATTCGAAATTCGGGGCGTGACAACAACAATCTCAAAACAGCCAAAGCAACGTACAGAACACAAAACCTCACTAAGGCAAAACACAAATTCCAGTAAATATTTAACTGCCCAAATGTAACTATACTTTAGAACTTCCAGTACTAGGGTTCATACTTCCTTCACCATATTCATGTCCATTCTAATTATATATAAATAGTGAAAACATTATATATAAGTGCAAACCCGATTCTAAATAACAAAGTGGAATGACCCAAATTCTTACTTGTGGAGTACCAACAAGATCAGCATGCATATTTCCACCATCACCACCATGTCCATTTTGGCTCTTTCAAAACAATCACAAATAATTTTAGTTTTTTGAGAAGTAGATAATTTCATTACTTATCTATGGCCAGAAGACACGTACATCATATGTTGTCTTACACCAAATAAAACCTAGTTGGTCCAAGCTGTTAAACACATAATAGGCAACCCTCATTGGGAACAACTTAAGCACAAATTTTAGACCTAGCCATCAGGAGACAAATCCAAACAACTATCTAAATCCTTACTAGAGTAACTCTAATTGCCTAAGACCTCATTTGGTGTACAATCAAAGAAACTAAACTTAAATAGCAGTAGACTGGAATCAAATGCTAGGTACCAAGATACTAGATCGAGAAACACTAAAAAGTGTAATCGAACCAAACATCTTGCACAAAATCTCCAGGGTCCCAAATCTAAGCCCATAGAGAAATCTGGCTCAACGGAGTACTGAAGTGGACCCCACACCTGCCCAACCTCCTGAAGACCAAATCTGATTTGGGCATCCACTACCGGGCACCCAGATATGGGCGTTGTCCTTCAGCACCCCCCGCTTTGTCTCCACCCAAAGTAGCCACCGGAGAGCACGGCAGCAACTTCCCTGAATTAAGAATCCGATCAGCCAAGCCATCAACTTCGGTGTCTATACCAACGCTGGCCATATCACCGGCGCTGCAGCAATCCCATCCACCAAAACGAGACCTAAACAACGCTTTGCACCGTTGCATCAAGTGGCCCAGTACCACCATCGAAGATCCTCCAATCACTGTAAGAAGGTAGGCGTTGCCCGATCTCGAACCCAAATTTACCATGCCGTGGTCATAGCCCTAACTTGAGATATAACACTACCAACCAACGAGCCCGCGATGCCTCAAAACAATAATCAGAGAGATCTAGCGGAGGTGAAGGGGGCCTCCCTGCAAGCAACCCAAAGGAGGCTGCTCTAGGTTTTCGAGAGAGAAAGCTCTTGACTATCATTCTTTTTTTTAGGGCAATATTTTTCTTTTTCACAAATAATTTTAGTTCGTATAATTATAGTATTCTAAAACTTTGTACGCTCACTCATTGCATCAATTTTATTGCATCAATTTTATTCTCTAATGTTTGTTTACATGAGCTACTTTCTAGTTGAGCATCTACCTTTGAAGGTCATCCCCTGATCCCAGACCTCTAACATGACCAGGACACTCCTTACCAAGAACCTGACTCAGTATATCATATTTTACATGAATATGCCCTTCACTAGGCGGTTCCTCATCAAGTTTAGCTTGCATTTCAATCTAAACAAATGAATGAAGAAAATATTAATAATACCATATGCATTCACAACTTTAGGAAAATTTGTTCATGGAGAATACATATAATTTTGGCAGCCACATGCTCATTTTTTGACTTCTTCTGCTCGTGTCTTTTAATCCATAATTCTGCCCTACTCAATGATTTTATAGGATTTTCGTTTTTCTGTAATGAAAACAAATAGAGATATATATTCGTAAATTCATGCTTCAATTTATGGTTATTACTTGTCTAATTTGACTTACATATTCATCTTCCAACCTTGCATAACCTTTTCGGCTCATTGTGTGTGTGTTAAAGTAGGTTTTGCTCTTATTTTTTTTCATTTTCTCACTCTTTTCCTACAAACAATCACACCATAACGTCATCATACACATAAATCTTTAGTTTATTTTATTTGTTCCCTATATGTTATCAAGAAAAATAACTTACTTGCCATGACTCTGAACTATGTTCTGCCATGAACTCATCCCACTCTTTCTGTGGCACATCAACGGTTTAAGCATGCTAAGTAGCCTTGTAGTTTCTGGCTTAGTGCATCTAGTATACACAGTTCTTCTGATGTTAGTTGATAGATCAGATTTCCAAACTCTCCATAGCCGTCCCATTTGTTGTAAGATAAATGTCTTATGAGTAAGATCCACCACATATTTTTGCTACATTTCAAAATATCAAACTATTATCACATAATTTAAAATAAAATAAATATTAAAGCAGAAAAAAAAATGAGAAAACACATTACCATCAAAAGACCCCAGACACTATTCTTAGTTACATCACCCACAGCATGCCAAGTTTGTATGTTGATCGGCACACTCTCTCTTACTAAACCCCAATAGTTGAGGTAAACCTTTTTGAAAATCCTCAATAGGTTGTCCTCTTTCAGTCCATTCAATATATTGTCAATTATATGCTCCTGTTGGAATGACCTGTAATGTGGTTTTATCTCTTACAACCTTTTTTTCCATTGTTAACAGGATCAGGAGTAAGCTCAAGTTTAGGATTTGATTCTGAACAATCATTTGACTGTCTAGCACGTGTATCTTCTATATATCAGGTTCTACCTTTTTTTCTCACTGTTTCTATAGTCTATTTAACATGAAAATAAAGTTAGAAATATTACAAAATATATTACATCCATAATACAACACAGAGACAATATGGAGAAGTAAGCCCAAAACATTGTAATTGAAATAGAAATGGCAAATATGATATATTTGTACAAAATATATTGCATTCACAGTACAGTAGAGACATTAAATTCAAAAAATAATCGTTTACATGTACTACCCCTTAGATACATAAGTGATCAGCTTTCATCACTATTTTCATTGTCTATGTGAAGTGCAGAGGCGTCTTAAGGAACATATATAATATGTAAACACACTCTCATAAAAAATATCTAGATCATGAAAACCTCTTAGTGGTGTCTTTAACACCACATACCAGCTTGAAGTTTCGTTATCTCTAGAGTGAAACACTTGTTGAGCGTGTGATGCTAAAATGAATGGATCCTTTTTACTTAAACCTTCAAGAAGGTTAAATAAGGTGAATTCATCCACTTTCTTTACACCAGAAACAATGTTGGCCCAATCACAAAGAAATACAGCTAACCGAAATTTGTAGAAGTCCAAGACCAAAATGTCTCTAATAATATCATAATAATTGCATAAGGTATATGCTTCTATATATACACCATAATCTTGCGTCAAAACATTAGCTTCCATAGTATGAAAGCGTTTTCCATTAGTAAGAAAACCAGTGTGGGACATTACAGAATGTCTTGGCCTTTTTACAAGCAATGGGAATATTTCAGACTTGAAACTAGTACTACCATCTTCAAGTTTAATCTGAAAAAAAAATCAATAACAAAGTTTACTTTTAAAAGCAAGAGAGACAACCAATACCCTAGAATAGATAAATCAGGTATCAATATTTCAAACCTTAGCTTGGAACCATTTAACAAATGTCTCCAAATGCCTTTTCTCTAGCAGTTTTTGATAAAATGTTGATCAGAGCACTTTAACTCTTCCTTATGAACCCTAACGAAAACATCAAGACAACTAATCATTATATTATATGAAAGGTCTCTAACCTTAAGATGGGTTACTTACTCAATATAGGGTACAACTTCTTCACTGTTAAGAAGCACACTTAGATGAAGAGCTTTATGCATAACATCAGTCAATTGTATAGATTGCCCTTTTAGAAGTGTGGATGCTTCTATGATTGTCTCATCTTCAACTATAGCATTGCTTTTTCATTTACTACTAAACACAACAACTTGTTTCTTGTATTGACCACAAAACCTAACACACTCATCTACTAAATAGTTTTTTGCAATACTTCCTTTTTATGCAATACTTCCTTGAAGCCGCTGGAGCACATCAGAGCTCTGATTCGGGTGGAGGTCTGAGTGCTTTGTGCGTTTGAATGTAATTGAAGATGTCATTCATCATGGAGAATTTGTATCCAAACACAAGCTCAGGTTCTAGCTTAATTGTGAATTTCTATCTTGTTGGTTTAGTGATTAGCTTCCTTCTTCTTCGATTCGTGTTTTGCATTTGCTTCGGTTGAGTTTCCTTCAATTTGATCGGTTTCAATTTGTTTACAGTGTATTTGTTCTTCGATGAATATGGTTAGTTTTTGTTCAATTACTTGTAAATGTTTCATTTTGATTAGTTTCATTCAGCAGATTAGGTGTAGGGCTGGTTAAGTGCTTAATGGTATTGACTTTCAGTAGGTTTGGCTGATTATATGTCTTTGTAGTTGTTCTTACTTTTTGGAATGGATTTGTGCTAGGAACCATGTATTCGGAGGTGATTGCTAGGTGTACTTACATGTCAGAGACTGTGATGGTCTTCATGAATGGAATGACAAGGTTCGCCGATTTTTCAATGAAATTTGCATGCGGTTTAAGGATTTGAAGTTAGGCTTGTTTGAATTGAAGTATTCCCTCCTGGATTAACCTTCTTCTGCTCTCAATTTTGATTTAGATATGAGGTTGATGTTTAGGTCTTTAGCTGAGTTTAAGAGAACTTTCGTTGACATTTTGGTGAGGATTTGTAATTTTGGTGCTAATTGTGTTGCTGATGGAGTTTAATGTACTGCTGCTACTGCTGCTACTGCTGCTACTGCTGCTTCATCATGTGAGTTGCTAGTATCGAGGTGATTGATGAGACTGGTTATTTGGGTGATTTTAGGCTTGAAGATCCCAAAGTTTAAATGTCTAGGCAGTGGAGAGAGTATATTAAGTGTGTGGACCAGAAATTTAGTGGTGAAGCTGTGGAGTTCCGGCAAAAATTATGTATGTATGCAATTAAGGTTGAGTTTGTCTTTGTCTATGTGACAAATAAGAAATTAAAGATAGTTGCTAAATGTTTTAACAAGCTTTCTAAGCGATGCAAATGGTACATCAATGTGTCACTATGCCTTGCTAATAATTTCTTCTATGTTAGGCAGCTTAATAATGTGCATATTTGCATGTTCTGGTGTTTTGAGGCAGCAGAAGCATAAGTTTTTGAGTTCTACTATTGTGAAGACACTCATTAATGATGAATTTCGTGGAAATCCCTCTTTCAAGCCACATGATATTATGGATGGGTGAAAGAACAACTATGGTCTTGATATTACATATAGTGTTTCATGGAAAGGTAAGGAAAAAGCAATGAAAGAGTTGCACGGTTCAGATGAGGACTCCTATTCAATGTTAACTTGGTATCGTGATGCCGTGATAGAGAGTAATCTAGGGTTTTGCTTTATTTTGGAGTGTGATGAATCCACTGGTCGTTTTCAAAGGCTTTTTCTTTGTTTTGGTGGAGTTATTGAGGATTTCAAGTATTGCATACATATATTATAAATGGATGGTGCACATGTGAAGAGCAAGTATAAGGGTCAGCTTCTTTCTAGTATAGGAAAGGATGACAATCAATGTATGATTACGATTTTTGTTTTATTTTTGTGATTCATATTGTGGAAAGGATGGTGATTCATATTGTGATTCATATCATGCCTATCGAACCTTCGTTATTGAGATTCAATAGTTTTATCTTATGTTCCCGTTTTCTTTGTCCTCCATAATGTTGAGGGTTTAGGATATTTTTGTACTTATTGGTGGTTACCTCAAAAAAATGTCATGCCTATCTAAGCTTTATTATTGAGGTTAAGTAGTTTTGTCTTCTGTTCCTGCTTTCTTTATCCTCCATAATTTTGTTTTTGATGCGGTATATTCTTTTCTTTTTCCCTCAAGCTTTTTCCCTTTTGACATTGCTGTTGTTGATGCCGAAACTGATGCTAATTAGAATTGGTATTTTGGGATCTTGAAGACAATTCTTGACCAGCAAGGCAGAGTCATTACTTTTGTTTTTGATCGACAACAAGGGTTGATGAATTCCTTGGCTAGAGTTTTTCCACAGTCTCCTCATTGCTTTTGCCTATATCACTTGAAGAATAATCTCCAAAACTTTGTTTAAGGGTAATAACAATAGTGCACTCCGCGTTACAATTGTCGATAAGTTTTACAAGGTTGCATACTCATCTACTGGGTGTCAGTATTACCATAACCTGAGGGAGCTTCTTGATGAGGGCAAGGATCTTGTTGCGCAATTCCTTAGAGGACTACATGTTGAAAAATGGTGTAATGCCTTCTTTTGAGGTATGGATTTGGTGAGAGGGTCGACAATATAGCAGAATGTTTTTATAGTTGGACTCTCAAGGCTCGAGAACTCCCAATTTTTCCTATGTTGGAAAAGATCTGCGTGATGATGATGAGGAAGATGGTTGAAAGAAAGCTCTTGGTAAGGAAGTGGACTCTTTCTCTTTGTTCGGTAATGCAAGATGAACTTGCTAATAATATGGAAATAGGGAGAGATTGGGCAGTTAGTAGGTCAGATGACTTTGTTATGAGGTTCACTCCAAATGCTCAACATCTGTTGATATAATGGCCTAGACTTGTACATGTCGTCAGTGGTAGATTAAATCATTTCCTTCCTCTCACGCTCTTGCTACCTTCCAGCAAGCGGGATATGTGGTTTACCCGTTTATTGAACGATATTACTTTAAAGAGAAGTATTTCAAGAGTTATTCCTTTTGTACTAAGCCCATTCCCAATATTGAGCAGAGCTATGTCCAATGCTCTGATAGCACATTTGTCAAACCTCCACTGACCAGAAGACCTCCAGGAAAGCCCAAGACCAAACATATCAAGTTTATTGGCTAGGTGTCTTCAAAGGAAAGGACGTGTGTCCATTGTGGCCAATTGGGGCGGCATAATAGGAAGACATGCAATATTCCAATATGATTTTTTCAATTTTATCTATGGTACTCCGACTAATTGAGTTGACTGGATGACGCATCTTACCGTCTTGACTGTGATAAGTGGAGTGCCATGTTAACTGCTCTCCTAATTCGGGTGAAAGAAACATCCTTTGAATTTTTGGAATTATAGGAAAGTAGCGCAAGACTTTAGTAGGCACTCCCTTTTTTTATCTTCTTAGTGCATGAGTTTACTTTCACCTCGAAGAATCACATTCAGGACATGTTTCTAAGTGCTCATACTCTTTCCTGAACAAGCAACAGTCACTGATGCATGCAGGAATCTTCTCCTACCCCAAATTAAAATCTTTAATGGTTTTTTTTACTGTGAATTGATAGGAGCATTTTAATGCGATGATTTAATTGTTATTTCCTCATATTTACTTAGTTATTTCCTTAAATAAATCATTCTTCTTTAGGAAAGTTTCTATTTTAGTAACTTTAACAAAAGTTTCTATTTTCAGGTCCCAAAGAGCAAACGAAGTTGAAATGAGCTCAAAAGAGAAACAAAAGCTAGGTGACGTTAGAGAAGGCTAAGACAAGGCACAAGGGTAGTCAAAATGAGCTTAAATGAAGAAATTGAAGTTTTCTTGGTCCAGCCCGGGAATCCTAATTCAACCAGGAAACCTTGTTCAGAAGAGGAAACTCTGTCAAAGCAAGACTCTTGAGCCAACTAGGAAGCATTGTCGGGAAAATGAAGAAAAATGGCGCTGAGAGAAGAGTCCTGGAGGCACTAGGAGACTTCATGGCTTGAAGATGACACATGGAGGGCCAAGAATCTTATAGATTAAAAGTGGATATCGGCAAAAAGGAAAAAGCCCAATTAATTTTGGGTTGATGGACATAATGGAGATGTTTTTGGGGGATTAAACTTGACTTGCCATGAAAAGGGATGAAGATAACGTGAAAATCAAGAGATGACATTGGAGAATATCTAGGGAGAATTTTAAGGGATGGAGAAGTGTGTGCAACAAGAAAAAGGTCCAAAACAAGTCCAGATTCATCTCCTACTTTCTCTCAAGATATTTTGGCCAAAAATTGTGTATAAAATCAGAATAAATTCATGGAAATTCGGCAACAATTTATTAGGGACTTATTTTGAAGGCTTTTGATTGGGTGGATGACACAACAGGGCTTACATGGCAATATGTGATTGTTGAAGCTGTGTGGAGCATTTAGAAAATTAATTGGAAAATAAAAGAAGATTCATGAAGCTTGGAGAGCACTTTGCCGTCCCCTATATATACTCCCCCTAGCTTGACATTTTCTACACATTCTCTCATTCAGAAAAATCCTAAAACGTCAAAGCTCTCTCTCCCATTCTCTAGTTTCAAGTTCTACGTTTTCAAGCAAGGAGAAGAAGAGGAAGAAGAAGCCGTGAACATCCCTCCACCATCCACCTTGAAGCCGTGAAGTTTTGAAACTTGCTTTCAAGATTCAAGAGTCAAATGTCTCAAGCTCTTCATCACCATCTCCATTCACGGTGTAATTCAACATTTTCCTTGTAACCTCTTTTGGTTTTCTTTGCTTGATAGAAATCTTTTTTATGTTTATTTTAATTGGTTCGAAACTTTTAGGATTTGCTTATAATTGGTGCTAGATATAGGTTAATAATTCACCTCATAGTTTTGTAACCCTAAATCAAAAGTATTAAAGGCTTTGGACAAAAGTTGAATTCAATTGAAGAGGATTGCAAATAGATGAACTTATTCATACTAGGTTGTGCACTCAAGTTGATATCCTTTCTCTATGTTTTTTGTGTTGAACATATGTTGATTAGCTAGCTTTCTAGACTTTGATTGCATGTTTAATAGGATTAGTTTAAGTGCTTTCACTTAGATTAATTAGTAAAGGAAAGTAAAATATGGGAAATCATTTGCTTCAAATGTTTTACATGATCAACTTCTTTCTCATGACTTAGATGATCAATTATAGGGTTTGAATCGAGTTTGATTACATGGAATTAGTTTTAATCTTTGTTTCTTACGTTTCCCCTTTGTATATATGTTTTTACATTTTTTTTATTTTGTTTATTTTAATTTTCAAAACCCTAATGTTAAAACCCCCTTGTTTCGTTATTTTGTATATATCATTTGTTTTATTTTTGTAAATATTATACTTTATATTTATTTTAATTCTTTATTTGTTTTACGATGACAGGCGCACCCTCAATCCCCGGTTTGAACGATCCCTATTGTCACGCTCCGAATTTCGAATAATAAATTCAAATCCGAAACATGAATACAACTAAACAAATCACGTCCTAAATTTTTTCTCAAAACCAATATCTCATAAACTATAACACAAACCTCGTAGCAAACTATCTCTCGAGTCAATTATTACAATACTAACATAAATAAAATGTTCTGCTCACAAGAGTCTACAAAAACACACCAAAATAGACCAAGTGCTGGTCTCAACCCTGCTGTCCTACGCAGCTCGCTCACCACCTTGATTATCCTGACCTGCAGGATTATCCGCTACACCATTTGAATAGTGTACCCGGATTGCAACAACACAAAACCCGGTAAGCTTTCTGAAAGCTCGTGTGAGTAAATAAGAATGAACGGTTGATTTATTAGACCACAACTCATTTATCTCAAGTAAACATCCAACAATCTCAACAACCACAAGCAACATCAATCCAACACACATGAAACAACATGGAACACATTTCCACAATCACCAAATCACAACTCTCGCCACTTTGGCACCTAATCACAACTATCGCCACTTTGGCACCCACGTTAGAGCTCTAACTGCCTCGTTACCTCTGACACCTTGGCCCAGGGTCAAGTAACGGCACCTCCAGGTTACTCAGTAACCCGCGAACTTTGGACCATTTCATGTCCTCAGAACAATATATTCGTTATTATTTAACGGTCGAACTTTGGACCTCCCTGTCCTCAGAACACATACACTCCGGTTATCATTAACCAAAGATCCTTGGATCATTCGATCCTCGGAATCCTACGTTTCTCTACCTTCTATTCAACTCACAAAATCAACATGCTTATCACCAACATTTATCAAATATTAACAACATAATAAAATCATACTATCAACAATTATCAACAACATATTATCACAATTCCACACCTCAATGTCACACCATTCAATATATAATCACGTAAATATATATATATACGTAACCATCCACACAGGAATGATCACTAATACCAACTATAGTTCACACGATGCAAAATCAAGAAATTCATTTTTAATATACTTTAAAACACATTTCTTAAAACCATTTTCTCACACATAAGAAATAAATTAGGCAATTAAGGAAATTCGGTTCGTAAATGAACCAAGTGAGATTTACTCACCTCTAAACTCCCGCTGCGTCTTCTTACAGCCCAAAATACGATTCACAATCGTCCGCTAACAAATTCGTCAAATACCTAATCAAAACGATAATTAACTTAGCGTATAATTTAAAAAACACACTTATATGAAGATCCCACGGTCGGATCTTCACCCGTGACCACACAAGGTCACCGGGACAGTCCTACGATCATTATATCAAAACTAGAATTCTATCGGACGGTCCAAACTTCATAAATCACAAATTGAGTGATCGAAATCAATCGAAATCGTAAAATTCATAACTAATTCATACGATATCCAAAATTCGCATGCTATATATCAAAATGATCGTATCAACATGTAGAATCTAAAAATGAGCAGAATCTGCTCATGACACCCCCGGAGGTGGCCGGAAAGGGCCGCCGGAGTTTAGGGCAGAGCCGCCGTTGACCACCACCAATGGTGTCGGGGCTGAGCTTATCCCCTTCGTTTCATCATTTTGAGCAACTTTCATAACTAACACGAAGTGAGAAAATGAGTGGAAGTGGCCGAAACTTACCAAAACAGTCCGGTTTGGCAGAAAAAACAGCAGAAACCGATATGTGCTCCGACGAGCGTGAAAACCTCCACTTCCGGTGCTGTCCTTTTTACTGTGTGTTCTACTCCTCCATACGAGTTCAACAAGATAAAGAACTCGTAATTTGGTGGTCTAGAACTCGAGATATTCGCTTCGCACTCAAAACAGCCGAAAATGGAAAACCAGCTTCCCGCCGCCGCTACAAGTCGTGCCACGGCGCAAGGCTGCCTCTGGCAGCTGCGCAAGGTCAAGGCGAAGCCGTGGGAGGTGGTTTGGCGTCAAACGGTGGCCGGAGGAGCAAGAACTCGGCTGGAGAAGTTTGGCTCTGTTTTTTGGTTTCGGTTCGGTGCTGTGTGGGAGAGAGAGAGAGAAAAAATCTAGGGTTTTCTGATTTTTTTCAGATTTTTTCCAGAAATGTTAACCTATATATATACAAAATCGAAAACTTCTAAATGTCATAACTTCTTCCTACAAACTCCGATTCTTGTGTTCCGCATATGCACGAACTCGTATCGACGAGCTCTACGACTTTCATGAAGGAAGTTTCCTCAAATTCCTTACGTAAAAATAAGTCAATTTTAATAACCCTAAATAACGTTAAATTTCGAAACTAAAATCATTCGAAACTAAATTTCTCAAATAACGACATTCGGATCACACTCACAACTCATAATTCATATAATTTGAGAAATATTGAATTACGAAATATTTAACTGAAATTTCGGGTCTTCACAGTCTACCCTCCTTAAAGGAATTTCGTCCCGAAATTCAAGCAAACTCATCAACAAACAGTAGTGGGTACTTAGCCCTTATGTCAGACTCTATCTCCCATGACGCATCCCCCTCATCATGATGACTCCACAACACCTTAACTAACTCAACTTCCTTCCTACGAAGCCTCTTCGTGGACCTATCCAAGATACGAACAGGTTCAACAACGAAGGTCACATCCGGACTCACCTCGATCGTACCATGATCAATCACATGAGACTCATCTCGAATGTACCTCCTAAGCATGGACACATGGAAAACATTGTGTACACCGGCCATGCTAATAGGTAAAGCAAGCCGATATGCCAATTCTCCGACCCTTTCCAAAATCTCAAAGGTTCCAACGTATCTCGGTGCCAATTTCCCCTTCCTGCCAAATCTCACCACACCTTTCATAGGTGAGACTTTCAAGAATACGTAATCACCCACCTCAAAGTCCAACGGTCTCCTTCTAAGGTCGGCATAACTCTTCTGTCTACTCTGTGCAGTACGGATCCTGTCTCGGATGGTAGTAACCTTCTCTGTAGTCTCCCGAACAAGCGCAGGACCCACGAGCTGTTTCTCTCCAACATCCGCCCAACATATAGGAGTCCTACATGGCCTACCATAGAGTGCCTCATATAGGGCCATGCCAATACTAGAGTGATAGCTGTTGTTGTAGGCAAACTCTACCAATGGCAGATGATCCGCCCAACTTCCCTTGAAGTCCAAAACACATGCCCTAAGCATATCCTCCATCACCTGGTTCACCCTCTCTGTCTGCCCATCAGTCTGTGGATGAAATGCAGTGCTCATAGCCAAAGATGTGCCGAAAGCCTTATGGAATCTACACTAAAATTCCGAAGTGAAACGAGCATCCCGATCAGAGACGATCGATACAGGCACGCCATGAAGCCTCACAATCTCATTAAGATACAACTTACACAAAGCATCACCTGAGTAAGTCTTTGCCACAGGAAGAAAGTGTGCTGACTTTGTCAATCGATCAACAATCACCCAAATAGAATCATAACTTTGTCTGGACCTAGGCAATCCAGTCACAAAGTCCATGGAGATCTCTTCCCATTTCCATACTGGAATCGGCAAAGGTTTCAACATTCCCGCAGGCCTCTGATGCTCTACCTTCACTTGCTGACATGTAAGGCACCTGGATACATACTCAGCCACATCCTTCTTCATCCCTATCCACCAAAACTGTCTTCGTAGGTCCATATACATCTTGGTACTCCCTGGGTGTACCGTATATCGAGATCGATGTGCTTCCCGCAGTACCTCCTCCTTGAGGTTATCACCGCCCGGGACATACAATTTCAATCGAAATCTCAATCCACCATCAGTTCCAACTGCCCACTCTGATGGACCTTCCTCATTGGCATCAAGGATAATCTCCGAAATCACCATTTGAGCGAACTCATCATGTGTCTGACTCTGAATGATCCTGGAAATCAAGGTCGGCTGTAAAGTGATACTACCGAGAAAGATTCCCTGTCATTCTCTTGTCGGTATAAGGTCAAACTCAGATACAGTTTCTAACATACGCCACTCCTGAACCATAAGTGACGCTATGATCCCTCGGGGTTTCCTGCTCAAAGCATCCGCCACTACATTTACCTTTCCGGGATGATACTCCAAGGTGAAATCATAGTCTTTGATGAGCTCCATCCATCTTCTCTGCCTCATGTTCAACTCCTTCTGGGAGAATAGATACTTCAAACTCTTATGATCAGAAAAGAGTTCGAACTTCTCACCATAAAGATAATGCCTCCAAATCTTTGAGGCAAACACCACTGCAGCCAGCTCTAGATCATGAGTGGGGTAGTTCCGCTCATGTACCTTCAACTGTCTAGAACCATATGCTACTACACCCCCATTCTGCATCAACACACAACCCAAACCCTGATGAGATGCATCACTGTAGATAACTAACCCACCGCCACTAGATGGGACAGTCAACATTGGAGCTGTAGTCAATTTAGTCTTCAGCTCACTAAAGGCCTTCTCATATTCATCTGTCCACACAAACTGAGTATCCTTCCTTGTTAACTTAGTCAAAGCCGAAGCTATACTAGAAAACCCCTCAATGAATCGCCTGTAGTATCCTGCCAAACCAAGGAAACTACGGATCTCTGTAATTGTAGTGGGGCGACTCCAACCCATCACCGCTTCAACCTTCGAAGGATCCACAGAAACTCCATCCTTCGAAACTACATGACCAAGGAACTTGATCTCCTTTTGCCAAAACTCGCACTTCTCAAACTTTGCATATAACTTTTCTCTTCTCAAAATTTGCAGCACAATCCTCAAATGCTTCACATGCTCGTCAGACGACTTTGAATATATCAAGATGTCATCAACGAACACCACCACACACTTATCTAAGTAAAGACTGAATGTGCGGTTCATCAAGTCCATGAAAGCTGCAGGTGCATTAGTTAGACCAAAAGGCAAGACAAGAAATTCATAATGCCCATACCTGGTCCTAAATGCCGTCTTAGAAATATCTTCATCCCTCACCCTCAACTGGTGATATCCAGATCTCAAATCAATTTTGGAGAACACCGTAGCCTCCCTAAGCTGATCGAACAAGTCATCAATCCTAGGCAAGGGGTACCTATTCTTGATGGTCACCTTGTTCAGCTGTCGATAATCCACACATAACCGAAGTGAATTATCCTTCTTCTTCACGAATAATACTTGTGCGCCCCAAGGAGATACACTAGCTTGTATGAACCCTTGTGCAAGTAATCCTTCAATTTGAACCTTCAACTCCTGAAGTTCAGCTGGAGCCATCCGATAAGGTGCTCTCGACACCGGTGCAGTACCTGGTATCACATCAATGGAGAAATCCATTACCCTTTTCGGAGGAAATCCTGGTATCTCCTGGAACACATCAGCATACTCTGCCACTACCGGAATCCCTGCAATTTCTGAAGTGCTATTCACTGATTCTATGTGTGCCAAGATCCCTGCCCTCATGGCAACGTCAGATCTCAGGCATCGATAATGAAACACTGGTTGCCCAGGGGCATGAAAAGACACAATCATTCTAAAACAATCAATCACTGCATAGTTCGGACTCAACCAATCCAAACCTAAAATCACATCATACGTGTGATCCGGAATCACAATCAAAGATGCAGTGAACTTTCTACCACTAATTGCAATAGGGCAATCATCACAAAACATGCTAAGCTCAAGAGATACGCAAAGAGGCGATGTAACACATAAAGGTCTAGTAAGCGGTATAGCAGTCAAACCCAAAACATCTACCACAGAACTAGATATGAACGAGTGGGAATCACCCGTATCAAACAGTACTCTAGCAAGATAGTTATAAACGGATAAGGTACCTTCCACCCCGGTGCCTCTCTGGCCGATGGCAAATACTCTGGCTGGTGCTGGAGATAAGGTTCTCTGCTGGTTACCCTGTCCTACAATCTGAGGTTGAGTACAGTCTCTGGCAATATGTCCAGTCTGTCCGCATCGAAAACATGCTCTAGGCCTGAGTTTAGGGTAAGTCCTAGCAAGATGACCCAACTCATTACAGCTATAACACCTCATAGGGGCTGCTGGTGCTGCTTGCTTGATAGGTGGTGCCTGAATAGGGACAGGTGCTGCTGCTATCCTGGCTGGAGCCTGATGATGAAAATAAGGCCGCTGTCTCTTCCAAAGCCCACCTCTATAATCTCTGGACCCACTACTCCCTGCAACCGCCTTCCCTTTTCCCTGAGAATCTCTCTCAACTGTCTGCTTCTCCTTGTGGATCAGATTCTGCTGCTCAATGATCAGGGCTTTAGCTAAAATCTGCTTCTTTGTCTTCAGCTCCATAATAGCCACATCGCGCTCAATAGAGCCATTCAACCCCCGCTGAAACTTCTTAGCCAAGTCTTCAAAATCTAATGGTTTCACAAACCGATATAGCCTGGAGAACTCTGCCTCATATTCTCTCACATTCATCTTCCCTTGAGTAAGCGAGAGAAATTGCCTCTCCAGCTGTTCCTTCACCGATGCTGGGAAGTATTTCTCCCTAAAGATCCTCACAAATCCATCCCAAGTCATGGTAGAAACATCAATAGTCCTCTGAATGCAATTCCACCACACCCTAGCCTCATCTTTGAGCATGAAAGTGGCTAACTTCCTCTTCTCGATCTCATCACAGACAATCAACTCAAAATAGGTATGTAAATCCTCGATCCATTGATCAGCCACCATATAATCTGTGCCTCCCACAAATTTAGTTGCTTCCAACCGATTAATGTCCCTCGCCAACACTAACAGACGAGCGGGATCATTAATCACAACCTCAGGTGGAACAGGTTGCTCCACAAACGGTGCCTCCACCTCTTTCTCATGTACTCCCACATGTGGAATCTCACCCCTACCTCGGCCTCTACCTCTACCTCTACCTCTGGGTCTACCTCGACCCCTACCTCTGCCTCCCACAGTATCCATTACCTAAGGAGCATAGCATACCTGGTTAATACATGTATACACTTAAATCAAAGCATAAGTAAATACAAGTCCATGTTAACCAAGCTACTAACACAAAGAGGTTAATTCAACTCCTATTACGTCCTAACATTCTAGACAACTCCCAACACCCCCACATACCCAATGACATTGTTAATACCGAAGAGCACCCGATGGGGATCCGCTGCAGACGGGCCATCACTCGGAAGGTATTAACTTATCACTAAATATGTACCTTACGCTCTGATACCAAACTGTCACGCCCCGAATTTCGAATAATAAATTCAAATCCGAAACATGAATACAACTAAACAAATCACGTCCTAAATTTTTTCTCAAAACCAATATCTCATAAACTATAACACAAACCTCGTAGCAAACTATCTCTCGAGTCAATTATTACAATACTAACATAAATAAAATGTTCTGCTCACAAGAGTCTACAAAAACACACCAAAATAGACCAAGTGCTGGTCTCAACCCTGCTGTCCTACGCAGCTCGCTCACCACCCTGATTATCCTGACCTGCAGGATTATCCGCTACACCATTTGAATAGTGTACCGGGATTGCAACAACACAAAACCCGGTAAGCTTTCTGAAAGCTCGTGTGAGTAAATAAGAATGAACGGTTGATTTATTAGACCCCAACTCATTTATCTCAAGTAAACATCCAACAATCTCAACAACCACAAGCAACATCAATCCAACACACATGAAACAACATGGAACACATTTCCACAATCATCAAATCACAACTCTCGCCACTTTGGCACCTAATCACAACTATCGCCACTTTGGCACTCACGTTAGAGCTCTAACTGCCTCATTACCTCTGACACATTGGCCCAGGGTCAAGTAACGGCACCTCCAGGTTACTCAGTAACCCGCGAACTTTGGACCATTTCATGTCCTCAGAACAATATATCCCCGTTATTATTTAACGGTCGAATTTTGGACCTCCCTGTCCTCAGAACACATACACTCCGGTTATCATTAACCAAAGATCCTTGGACCATTCGATTCTCGGAATCCTACGTTTCTCTACCTTCTATTCAACTCACAAAATCAACATGCTTATCACCAACATTTATCAAATATTAACAACATAATAAAATCATACTATCAACAATTATCAACAACATATTATCACAATTCAACACCTCAATGTCACACCATTCAATATATAATCACGTAAATATATATATACGTAACCATCAACTAAGAGACCAAAAAAGGTTCTAGGAGCTACCCAGTCCTAAACACCTCCTCTGAAAAGCTCCAAGATCTTTGAAGCCATCGATTCTCTTGGGACGGCCTAGGTGGACAAAGTCCACTTCCTATCAAAGCTCGAGTCTCCGGACTTGAAGAAAATAAAACGATGCCTACGAGACGGCTTATGGTCTTGCACAGGAAAGTCCGCTAACAAATCCGTCAAATACCTAATCAAAACGATAATTAACTTAGCGTATAATTTCAAAAACACACTTATATGAAGATCCCACGGTCGGATCTTCACCCGTGACCACACAAGGTCACCGGGACAGTCCTACGATCATTATATCACAAATTGAGTGAATCGTAAATCAATCGAAATCGTAAAATTCATAACTAATTCATACGATATCCAAAATCATAAATCACAAATTGAGTGATCGAAATCAATCGAAATCGTAAAATTCATAACTAATTCATACGATATCCAAAATTCGCATGCTATATATCAAAATGATCGTATCGACATGTAGAATGTAAAAATGAGCAGAATCTGCTCATGACACCCCCGGAGGTGGCCGGAAAGGGCCGCCGGAGTTTAGGGCAGAGCCGCCGTCGACCACCACCAATGGTGTCGGGGCTGAGCTTATCCCCTTCGTTTCATCATTTTGAGCAACTTTCATAACTAACACGAAGTGAGAAAATGAGTGGAAGTGGCCGAAACTTACCAAAACAGTCCGGTTTGGCAGAAAAAACAGCAGAAACCGATATGTGCCCCGACGAGCGTGAAAACCTCCACTTCCGGTGCTGTCCTTTTTACTGTGTGTTCTACTCCTCCATACGAGTTCAACGAGATAAAGAACTCGTAATTTGGTGGTCTAGAACTCGAGATATTCGCTTCGCACTCAAAACAACCGAAAATGGAAAACCAGCTTCCCGCCGCCGCTACAAGTCGTGCCACGGCGCAAGGCTGCCTCTGGCAGCTGCGCAAGGTCAAGGCGAAGCCGTGGGAGGTGGTTTGGCGTCAAACGGTGGCCGGAGGAGCAAGAACTCGGCTGGAGAAGTTTGGCTCTGTTTTTTGGTTTCGGTTCGGTGCTGTGCGGGAGAGAGAAAGAGAGAAAAAATCTAGGGTTTTCTGATTTTTTTCAGATTTTTTCCAGAAATGTTAACCTATATATATACAAAATCGAAAACTTCTAAATGTCATAACTTCTTCCTACAAACTCCAATTCTTATGTTCCGCATATGCACGAACTCGTATCGACGAGCTCTACGACTTTCATGAAGGAAGTTTCCTCAAATTCCTTACGTAAAAATAAGTCAATTTTAATAACCCTAAATAACGTTAAATTTCGAAACTAAAATCATTCGAAACTAAATTTCTCAAATAACGACATTCGGATCACACTCACAACTCATAATTCATATAATTTGAGAAATATTGAATTACGAAATATTTAACTGAAATTTCGGGTCTTCACACCTATTTACCATATACTAACGATGATATTTTTTAGGGTTAAGTTGGATGCTACTTTTAGCATATCATGTATAAAGATTTAGGGAAGTTGTTTTCATCTGGCAGCATATATTTGAATTCCTTCAGGAAGTTATCAAACCTAGAATTGGCAAGACCAGATGCAGCTTTCAATTTGTACGAGTTTAAGGTGGCTGATAGCTTTATGTATTTTGTACAACCTAGGTATAGCAAAACGTTAGCCTCCATAATCTTATTTTTGTACTTATCTTCTATATTTGTACAAGATGCACTTGCAACGCCATCATGAAACTTAAAGCAAGCATCTTTATACATCTAATGCACTTCTGGCATTTCATAATCCTCATCAAGATGAGGTAACATTGCAGAATCATTGACTTGTATAGATGTGCTAGGCTTACCGTGGGCGACCCAAACTTTATATTTAGGATGAAAGCCGTATTTGATCAAATTTAAGAATAGGTCATCATTAGTTTGTGGGCTATAGTTTCCACAAACAGTGCAAGGACATTATTTATCATGCACTTCTAAGACCCGAGACTCTTGAAGAATCTTCTTCATTTTTCGGTTATGTATGGAAATATAGAAATAAAATGACTACAATTTTGGGTATTCACTTTTTAGAGTTTAAGATAAATTCCTTAACTTTGGCTTTGTACTCAGAACTATTTGGTGACCATTTTATATAGCTCTTATCCATCCTAAACTAGAAAGACATTAGTCTAAACAAATTTGTAAATCCAAAAAAATTATAAATAATTAAGGAAAAATTACTGGTCCCCTCTATACTTTGGGTGCGACGACAGTTCAATCTCTCGCTTTTTAAACTGAACAGTTTAGTCCTTATTCTCTTTAATTTTCACACCATAGGTCAAAAATAACTATTTTACCCCTCACTCCTTTTTTTTTTATTTTTTTATAATTATGTTTTGTGCCTCTCTCTCTCTCTTTCTCTCTTTTCCCCTACCAACAAATAAAAATGTTTCCCGCTCTTCGTTTTTAGGAAGAGAGAGAGAGAAGCAGCAAAAACAATATAAAAAGGGAGAAGAATTGGAAAAAAAAAGGAAGTGAGGGGTAAAATAGTCATTTTAGACCTATTGTGTTAAAATTAAGGTCTAAATATTGGTTACTACCATGCGGTTTAGGTTCAAAATCAATTCAGTCTATGGACTTCTAATTTCATCAAAAACACCCCTGCACTTTCAATTTTGATCTAATAGATCAAATTCGTTAATATTCTGTTATGGATTCAAGTTACAGTTGATTATTTGTTGAAAAATTATTTATTTTTAATAGTAGAACTCGCTCCTAAATTGACTATGCAGGCCACCTTGACACCACATTATAAAACATAGGTCATATATGAGTCACGTTAACAAGTTAAATAACTCAATTTGTCGGAAAACTAACAAATTGGACCTATTAGATCAAAATTGAAAGTGTATGGGTGTTTTTGATGAAATTAGAAGTTCAGGGACTGAATTGATTTGACCCAAACTACAGGGTAGTAATATGTATTTAACCCTAAAATTAATGAGAATAAAGACTAAACTGTTTAATTTAAAAAGCGAGGGACTGAACTGTCAACGCATCCAAAGTACGGGGGACTAGTAATTTTCCCAATAATTAACTAAAGAATAACTATATCAAGAGTTATGATCAATTTAAATTTCATGATTAATCTCATCAAAAATCGAATTCTATTGCTAACACAAAAGTCCGTCTTCACAGTTAAAGAAAGTAATTCAAACCAATATGGATAAGGAATGAGGAGAATCTGGAAACTAAGCAATGAATCTCCAATCAAAATTGTTTTGGGGATCCTCCAATGCTCGCTTGTTATGAACAAGATTCATTCTCTAATTTCCTGATCATGTAAGCGTTGAATCAATTCATGGTTTTGATCTCAATTTTGCTGTTGTAAGTTTGTTCCAGCACGTGGAGGGCCTCTTTCTCGCTCAGCAATTTTAGCTTTCTTTTATTATGTGTTGTTGTCGTGCCGAACTGAGTGTGTCAGTGTTTGAAGACTTGTTGAAGAAGTACTTGACCAGAATAGTAACTATTCATTCAAATCAAAGGAATGGTGTAGATTATGAGTATAGTTAACAAGGTAAGAAGGAGTCAGAATGACACCCCCGACACACCTACATGCCAGCCCCCTTTCCATCGCCATTATCATCATGACCACTTTGATCAGCATTCTTCCTTTCCCTTAGAGATCTCTGTAGACACCAAAAATTAATGAAAATAAAATTCATTAAATAATTAGGTCAATACTTGAAATTATGACCGAACAAATTTGTCGGCATGTGGGTCCCACAAAATATGCATGTGGCTTGTGAGTAAGCAAAACCAAGCAGACTCAGGGAATGACATGTGGCAGTATACGAAAGGCCCGATGACAATAAATAAATTTGTTCCGACTTAATCATCTGATATTAAAGCGGATCAATCAAATTAAATCAATTGATTTCGAGTCAAATCAAGTATTAAATTTCGTGTGCTGATTAGATATCAATTTATTTAAATTGATAATCAAGATGAAAATCAACAATCAAATTACTTGGCTAATTCCTTAATAGTCATGATTAAATCGATTAATTAAAACTGATTGATTTGATTATGCTTTTAATGAAATACAATTAAAATAGCTATCAAATTAATTGACTCATTTCTTAATGGTCGTGATTAAATCAATTAATTAAGGCCGATTGATTTGATCATGATATTAAGGAAAATGCAATTAATTACGTGTCATCAAGGCATTCCAAATCGAGAGAGACGCCGACACTATGAATACCCCCTCTCAAATTAAGAGAAGGACTTTAGCCAAAAAAGAGAAGAAAACACTCTCAAAATTTCAGAAGCCTCCCAAGCTCGTGAAGAACCATCAAGTTGCGAAATAGCCGGTTCCTTACCAATCTCAAGCCAAAACGTTCGTCACGTGTCAACTCTCGTGACCATTGTATGACTCAAGATCAAGCGTCAAGCCCTTGAGTGAAATACACCAACGGAGATAGAATCAGAGGATTACCAAAGATTGTAACCCGCACTTAAGTTCTTAATAAAATTATTAATTTTGTTCACATGTCTGCATTCTATTTGTTTTCAGATTCCCATGTTTACAAATTGGCACTCCTAGTGGGACCTCTTTGCCTCTCATCTCCTTCTCCGTAAATCGATTTCAAACATATCCATTAAAGCAATGGCTTCCAAGAACACTCAGGCCATCCAGAAAAACAAATCCAAGACAACGACCTCGAAATCAAGTAGCAACTCATCTAGTCACGTCACCCGAAGCATGGCAAAAGTTCAGCCCATAACATTTGTGGCTTTGCCTTCTAGGCCTCGCCAACCAATCATCACCCTAGAAAGTTTAGGGGCAGGGAAACATGTCCCTCGAAGTGAAGAGAGACATGAACACAAAACCAAAGGAACGGTCATTCTCACCGACCTTTGATGACAATTCAAGCACCGGATCGTACCATGGAAGTCCTGATGCTGAAGAAAATAACACTTCTAGGATGCAGTCAGATGGTACGTCTCACCCCTCAGCTATGCAAGTCATGATGACGGGAGCAACCACGCTCGAAGAGCAGATAGCTAATTTGATGGAGGCGGTTCAAAAGCTAACTAATACTGTCGAAGAAAAGGATATGTAGATTGCTCAACTTTGGAGCAAGGTCGAGAAACAAAATGGTGAGGATTATGCTAGGATTCCATACAAGGGCGATAATGACAAACAAGCAGAAACTTCAAAGGCAATTGACAAGGACAATGAAAGCATATATGGTTCTTTATCCGTCCAACAGCTGCAAGACATGATCAACAACTCCATTAGAGCTCTATATAGAGGTCCATTCTCGTGATTCTCTCACATACTCCAAGCCATACACAAAAAGAGTAGATAACCTAAGGATGCCATATGGGTACCAGCCACCCAATTTTCAGTAATTCGAGGGGAATGTCAATTCAAAACAACATATTGCTCATTTTGTCGAGACTTGCAACAATGCTGGAACAGAAGGAGATCACCATGTTAAGCAGTTTGTACGTTCATTAAAAGGCAACGCCTTGGAATGGTACACAGATCTGGAACCTGAGTCAATCGACAGTTGGGATCAGATGGAGCGTGAGTTCCAGAATCGTTTCTATAGCACAAGATGCACAATAAGCATAATGGAAGTTACTAGCACAAAGCAATGGAAGGATGAGCCTGCAGTTGATTACATCAATAGGTGGCGTTCATTGAGTCTTAATTGCAAAGATCGATTGTCAGAAGTATCTACAGTAGAAATGTGTATCCAAGGAATGCACTTTGATTTGCTGTATATCCTACAGGGAATCAAGCCTCGTACGTTTGAAGAGCTAGCTACACATGCACATGACATGGAGTTGAGTATAGCTAGCCATAAAGGGAAGAGGGAATCAATTGCTGACTAAAGGAAAGACAGGGTCTTTGGAAGCCAGATTGACAAAGCACCAAAGAAATCTACAAAAGAATCAATGGCAGTCAACATTGCCCTGGTCAAAATCTCTACACGAGATAAGGAGGTTCAGAAAGCAAAGCCAACTAGCACCTACGACAGAACAAAGTGTTCGTTGATGGAATGACAACAAAAGATATATCCTTTCCCAGATTCTGGGGGGGCAATGTTTGGACCCAAAATGAGCATTTTGGCCTGACAAGGCACGTCTTGGAGAAATCGAGCCAATATCAGTGGCTCAAGCTATATATTGTCGACAAGTTCGAAATATATATTTAGAGGCTAAATAAAGCCTACTATGGAAGCGTGGAAATGAAAAGTCAACTTTAGCACATTTTCCTACTTCGGCTAGGAGAAACCGAGCTAAACAAGGAAGGAGGGGCGGCAGACTAACCATCTGAACTTGAAATGAGTTGAAACTTTCCAGATTCATTCTAGACATCCCAAGGATCATTTCTTATGAAGAGTGCTAGAGCTTGTTCGAAGTGAAAAACCTTCAAACAATCAGTCCAATTTTCTGCAGAAGCAAAACTGGAAAACTGGACCTGTAAAGAGTCCAGTAGCATTTTCGGCCCAACCACATGGAAATAAATTCTGAAATTTTACCACAATAATCTACATCCATGGTGGATCATTTCATATGAAGAAGTCGAAAGTTAAATATGAATTCTTAGTGGAGATAAAAATTAAAGGAATAAAGAAGTGTTAGTGAATTTGGCCTAACAAAATCCACTAAGTGTTAGTGAATTTTGCCTAACCCACTATGATTTGTTTAAAGGCCAAATAGTGTTGCTTGGAAGCCTATATATAGAGGCTACAACAAGTATCATCTCACCAATTCACTCATCAAAACATCTATAAGATGATCTAAGTTCTCTCTAGAGCAACCTCTCTAAGAGCAATTCCTCTCCTTCTCTCATTCTCTTATCGGTGATCACACTCCAAGTTCTAGTCTCCTTAGGAGCCAACTTTCAGTACCACCAAACCCTCTGTCAAAGTGCTTTGGTCCTAGTCTCCTCGGGAGCCGACTATAGTACCACGACCACAACGGTTGCTGAACCAGCTAAGCAAGGGTAACGCCCTCGCAAACCAGCCAAGCTAGAGTCACGCTTTAGCAAGTTCTCCTCACTTCCTAGTGGTTTTCGCTCTGCTCGATCTACAACATCGAGTATCGATTGTGATTTTGAAAAGGCTCAGCAAAAGTCCTCGCCAAGAGGCACAAAGAACCCCACGACGAGGTTGGTGCTCTCCTCGTCCACAATCGCTCAGAAGAAGTCAGGTCAAGGGACACCCCCGACGACTGCACCCGAACGGTGCTGGCACGCCCACGCAAGAAAAGAGACTGTTGACCAGCTCAAGAAAAAACTGGAGCCAAACAGCAGGCATGTTGGAAGATTTACTGGAAAAAAAGATGATAGAGCTCCCAGAATGCACGCAGCCTGAGGAAATGCATCGTGTCAAGGACCCAAAATACTGCAGGTACCACCGGATTGTCAGTCACCCAGTTGAGAAATGCTTCGTCCTGAAAGATTTAATAACGAATCTTGCCAAGGAAGGAAGGATTGAGCTGGATGTCGACGATGTTGCTGAGGTAAACTACACTACCATTGCGTTTGGGTCATTCGAGCATGCCCTGTTGCCTTCTCTTCCAATGAAAGCACCATATCATCTTTCGAGAAAACCATGCATAAAGTCAAAGTTAGAGGAAGTCAAGCCAATCCAGCAGGCGAGCCTTGCACCTGTTGCTATCCCCAAAGTTGACTCAGTTGTCGATGATGAGGGATGGATACTTGTCACTCGGAGGAAGGCACGCAAGAGCCCATCGCCATGTTTACCTATCACTCAAGCAAAATACAAGTAATCAAAAGAAAGTCATCAACGTCTCAAGAAAGGTGAGACAAGACTTGTCAAAGAGAGGGGCAATCCTGTCGTTCGAAGAACCTATAGCGTGGTTTCATCAACAAACGGCTTTCCCAAGAGTGGCGACAAACAAGAGAAAGTGAGATCTGCCCACATGACAACAAGCTACGAAATTGGTTCGAAGGATTCTGCTAAGGCTGAGTCAAGCACTGCCAAGTCAGAAGAGAATGAGGTGTTGAAGCAGCTTAAAGACCTACCACTGCACTTTAGCATTTTTGATCTACTGCAATTGCCAAAATCGAAAAGATGTGCTTTGGTGCATGTGCTGATCGACATAGGCAAGTACTCTATAGAGATTAACAAGGTGAAACCTAAGGAATGCATCACGTGTGTTGCAGATTGTAACACCATTCACTTTACGGATGAAGACATTCAGTTAGGCTCTAAGCCGCACAATAGACCTCTCTTCGTGACAGGGTACGTGCAAGATCAAAAGTTAAATCGTATGCTTGTAGATGAAGGGTCTGCCGTAAACATCATGCCTAGGTAGACTATGAAGCAACTTGGCATCAGTATCAAAGAGTTATCTCAAAGCCGTATCATGATTCAAGGCTTCAACCAAGGGGGACAAAGAGTCATAGGGATGATCAGAGTAGATATGACAATTGGGGAGATGAAGTTGAACACCTTATTCCACGTGATTGATGCGTAGACTTCCTACAATTTGTTGTTGGGACGACCGTGGGTTCACAAAAATGGTGTTGTCCCCTCCTCTCTCTATCAATGCTTCAAGTTCTATAGTGGCGGAGTAAAGACGGTAGCATGTGATACTAAACCATTCACTGAAGCTGAATCATACTTTGTGGATTCCAAGTTCTACACGGATGATGAAATAGTAAAGGAAGTCCTTCCAGTTGGAGTACACCCTACAAGGTAGACTGCAGAGGTGAGTAACAAGGAAATGGAATCCAGCATGGCAAGAAATCGCAATGAGGAACCACATAAAGTTTCGTTGGAAACTAATGTGGCAGCTTCAAAGAACAAAATCAACTCCTCTACTTAAGTCCTCCGTTATGTGCCAAAGTCTAGGCAAAAAGAAGGGGAATCTCATTTTGTAGAGGCAAATGAGCAAGAATGTCAGCGAAAGTTAGATGAGAAGGACGTAGAATTATTAAAAGAAACATCAACTATACCATTGACGAAGTTGAGTAATGCAACTCCCACCAAGCAGCCGCTAAAGGGATTTTTCAAACCGATTCAAGGCAAGACAGAGCATGAGACACTTCCTGACATAAGAACAAAGGAAGGGTTCGACCCTAACGTTTACAAGCTGCTAGCAAAGTCCGGATATGACTTTAGTTCGTCCAACAAGAAAGGTGACCAAGTCATCCCTGGTAAAAAGGTGCATGAACTTAATGAATCTCAAAGGAGGTTGAGAGAGCAAGGGTGCACAACAGACCCTACTAAAGCAAGTCTTGGTTTTGTACTAGGCAAATTTTAGGAAGAAGAAAAGTTGCGAAGGCAAGCATGTAACACATCAGTGTTGAAGAAATAGAAGAAGAGAATTATGAATCTAAATCTGCCTCTCGCGTTTCAACATTTGATCTCATTCATCCTAATTCTCAAGTTGCGATACCTGAATAAGTTATTGAGTTGGTGCCTCGAGTTTCTGTATTTGACTATGTCAATACATCAACAATCTGAGTCTCAATTTTCAATCGCATTACCCAAACAACCACTCGAGCTTCCGTGTTCAATAGGTTGTCATCTTCCAATGAAGAAAATAAGAAATCTGAGTTAGCCCCTCAAAAGTCGGCACTTGAGAGGATACAATAACCTTAAGAGCAACAAAATCCAAAGAGAAAGAGGAGTGGTGACTAAGGAAATGACAAAGAGATCTGAAGTCTCATCCCATTGCGCATGAAGCGACACTCTGTGTTAGAGGTGAGCTCAAGCAAACAACTAAAAGTGAAGGAGCATACCATCATACTCACTGGCTAAGTCGAAACGAGTAATGTTGATGGTAATGCTGAAGATGAGATTGTTCAGTCTACCTATCATATCATGGTAGCAGAAGCAGAGGCTTTCGAAAAAAGATGACCATGATCATTCCGAGGATGAAGTAGATGAAGCTCCTCCAGAACTTGAAGATGGGGGGCAAGCTACTGTTGACAAGCTTAAAGAGCTCAATTTTGGAACTGAGGAAGATCAACGACCTATCTTCGTGAGCACTTCGTTATGTCCCGAAGAAGAAAAGGAATACTATGATCTGTTGCTTGAATATAAAGACGTCTTTGCATGGACGTACAAAGAAATGCCTGGCCTTGACCCCAAGATAGCTGTTCATCATCTTGCAGTTAAACATGAGGCTCGACTAATCAAGCAAACACAATGAGTCTTTTGGATAGAACTCCTTCCTCAAATTGAAGCTGAAGATGATAAGTTGATTACTATAGGTTTCATTAGAGAGGTTCAATATCCTAAGTGGATTGCAAACATTGTTCCTGTCAAGAAGAAAAACGGACAACTCCGTGTATGTGTGGACTTCCGCTACTTAAATGACGCATGTCCAAAGGATGACTTCCCTTTTCCCATCATTGAACTCATGGTGGATGCAACAACAGGGCATGAAGCTTTATCCTTCATGGATGGGTCATCTGGATATAATCAAATAAGGATGGCCTTAGAAGATGAAGAGCTTACTGCATTTCGCACTCCCAAAGGCATTTATTTCTACAAGGTCATGCCATTCGGATTGAAAAATGCTAGTGCAACATATCAACGCGCCATGCAGAAAATCTTCGGAGACATGCTTCACAAGTATTTGAAATGTTATGTCGACAATTTAGTGGTCAAGTCAAAAATCGAGGACGGATCACTTGCAAGACCTAAGAAGGGTGTTTTATAGACTACGCAAGTACCAGCTTAAATGAACCCTTTTAAATGTGCTTTTGCCGTTAGTTCAAGTAAATTTCTTGGATTCATTGTGAAACATCGTGACATTGAAGTGGATCAGTCAAAGATTAAGGCCATTCAAGACATGCTTGAGCCAAGAAATCTACGCGAGTTAAACAGTGTCCAAGGACGACTCGCCTTCATCAGATGGTTCATATCGAATCTCGCAGGCCGTTGTCAGCCTTTTAGTCGACTTTTGAAGAAGGATGTGCCTTTTGTATGGGATAAAGCTTGCCATAACGCTTTTGAAAGCATAAAGAAGTACTTGGCAAACCCTCCAGTGTTAGGTGCACCCGTCCTTGGGAAGCCACTTATCCTTTACATTGCCGCTCAAGAGCGATCACTCGAAGCACTCCTAGCCCATGAAAATGAAGAAAAAAAGGAGAAGGCATTGTATTACTTAAGTCAAACTCTCACAGGAACGGAATTGAACTATCTACCGATGAGAAAATTTGTATCGCCCTCGTCTTTGCCATCCAAAAGTTAAGATATTACATGCAAGCTTACACAGTGCATCTAGTGGCATGAGCTGATCTAGTCAAGTTTGTGATATCATAACCAGTCTTGACAGGGCAAATGGCGAAATGGGCACTACTTCTCAATCAGTATGAAATCATCTATATACCGGCCAAAGCAGTTAAAGGACAAGCATTGGCTGATTTCCTATCGGACCATCCTATCCCTACGAATTGGGAGATTTCAGATGACTTACCTGATGAAGAAGTCTTTAATACAGAGATCCTTCCTGCTTGGCATATGTTCTTCGATGGGTCTTCACGAGCAAATAGGGCAGGAGCTGGTGTGGTCTTCATTTCTCCACAAAGGCAGATATTGCCTTATGCCTTTACTCTTGGTGAACTATGTTCCAATAATGTTGTTGAGTACCAAACGTTAATTATGGGACTACAAACCCCAGCTGAAATGAAAATCTCAAATCTAGAGGTGTATAGAGACTCGAAGTTAGTAGTTAATCAATTACTAACTATCTATGAAGTAAAGAAAGAGGATTTAGTTCCTTATTTTCAGCTCGGTACACAACTCTTAAAGGGTTTTGATGCCTTGACGCTAACACATGTGCCAACAAAAGAAAACCAAATGGCAGATGCTTTAGCCAACTTGGCAGCGACTTTGGCATTGTCAGAGGATGAAATCATACACCTTCCAATTTACCAACAGCGAATTGTACCGACAATCTCTGAGCTTCTGCATGAGGACTCCAATGTTGTCTCTGTTTACGTGATTGATGTTAATGACTAGAGGTACCCATTGATTGATTACCTCAAGCGAAATAAGCTCTCTGACGACCTAAAGCAACTCTCGGACATAAGACGAGGAGTACCACACTTTTTCTGCTACAAGGAGACTCTTTATCGACGATCATTTAATGGATTACTCCTTAGGTGTCTAGGGAAAGAGGAAGCTACTAAGGCTATGGAAAAACTGCACAAAGGTGTCAAGCTTGCCAATTTCACGCAAACATCATCCATCAACCACCAGAGCCATTGCATCCAACGATTGCCTCTTATCTCTTCGATATGTGGGGACTTGATGATGTAGGACCCATAACTCCGAAATCCTTCACCGGTCGCTCATACATTCTAGTGGCTACGGATTCCTTTTCAAAGTGGGCAGAGGGTGTATCGCTTAAGGAAATAAAGAAAGAAAATGTTGTAGACTTCATCAAAGGGAACATCATTCAACTATATGGTGTTCCACGCTGCATCATCACATACAATGCCAAGTACTTTTCCAATAGTGCCATGGTGAAACTTTGTGAGAGATATCACTTCAAGTTGCACTTTTCTTCTATGTATAACGCCCCAGATAATGGGTTGACTAAAGCATTCAACAAGACATTATGTAATATTTTGAAGAAAAGTGGTCAGTAAAACAAAAAGGGATTGGCATGAAAGAATGGGCGAGGCGCTCTGGGCCTATAGAACGTCATATAGAACTCCCATAAAAAGCCACACCTTACTCCCTGGTATAAGGTGTTGAAGCTATCTTACCCTTGGAGAAGCAAATTCCATCTATGAGGATTGCTTTGCAAGAAGGACTAACTAATGAAGAGAATGTCAAGTTACGCCTTCAAGAGTTGGAAGCCTTAGATGAAAAGAGACTTGATGTACAACAGCACTTGTAATGCTATTAAGCTCGAATGTCATGAGTTTTCAACAAAAGGGTTCGACCTCAATCGTTTCAAGTTGGTACCTAGTGCTTGCCGTGCGCAAACCTATTATTATGACACACAAGACTAGTCCTAAGTTCAAGTCAAAGTAGGATGGACCTTATGTCATCAGCGAAGTTTACACCAATGGAGCCTATAAAATTATGGCTAAAGATGGCCTGAGAATTGGCCCCATAAATGAAAAGTTCCTAAAGAGGTATTATGCTTGAGAATTAGCTAGCACGAGCTTAAACTGCACATGGCACTAAACAAAAAAAAGTTTGTTAAGTTGAAAACCAGAAAGAGCGGCTCAGGCAAAATAAGGACAAAAAAAAAATCATCATCATCATCCATAAATCCTTGAACTACGTGATGACTTGATTCCTTCATTGGAAGTATACGTAGGCAGCTTAGGAATAACAACCTCAAGTTTAGTCATATCAAATAAAAATAAAAGGTTTGTTTACCATCATAAAATGAATAAATAGAAAAGTACTTTATTTCCATAATAAGTTATGGCTGTCAAAGTCTGACTTATTACAAGTGATAAAGGAAAAAAAATCATCATAAACTACGAATGGAGAGCAACTTTTCACACCCGAGTCAAAACCTTAAAGCTATTACAGTGACTCTCAAAATTATCTCGCAATGATTTCGTCGTCTCGAGCTCTGCAATGGTCACCTCGGGGGTCTCTTTGATTTGGGTCTTCTCTTTTTTCTAAATCAATAAGATTATGCTCATGCAGTAGAAGTCTTTCATCTATCGAAGTCATCGTTTGCTCCAATTTTCGTTGTTCCTCCTTTAGTTCTCCAAAGACTTGAGGACAAATCGGCGATGATCAGAGTCGGCTTGACGAATTAAAGTGACCTTTGCAATTCTGAGTCTGTGTCAGCTAGACGTTGATTGCAGTGCCTGGAGTAGCCTTACGTGAACAAGCAAGCCATGCCAAGTTGTATTGGTCAGCATTTGTCAACAATCCCTCAACTTTGCCCCTTATGGATGAAGGATCAATCCCATAATGGCTAAGCTCATCTATCAGCTTGTTAAGTTCCCCCTTGCTGGAAAGAATGGTCATTGAGGAGTGCTTCATTATCATATCCTCAATTTGTTAGCAAACTGCGGTGGCAGCTTGTTGACGAATATCACAAAGCCTTTGAATAGCATCTAAAATGGCAGCTCCACCAAGAGAGGCCTCAGAAAAGGCTATGGTGTTCAAAGGCTTGGGAGGATGCACCTTGGTAAGTGGACCTGTACATATGTGTCTCATTAGCCTTAAAAAAAAAAGGGCTTAAAGTCCAATGAAAAGACACAGGAGTTAAGAACTGTACCTGTAGGGTGAACTTGCTGTGAGTCATGCTTTGAATTGAATGTTCCTTTCATGGGTAAAGAGTAAGCCTCAAGTTCAGTTGCAGAAGGAACATGTATAGGGTCTGAGGAGGCGTCATCGTTCCTCCAAAGTGGATGACCATCAATCTCTACGCCCTGAAAAGATAGAAAAAGAACTATTCAAGTTGCCAAAAAAGAAGAAGAAGAAGAAGAAGGAAGAAAAGGTTACCTCATTACGTTGCAGCATCGATTGTGAAGAAGTTGGAACGTCACCAAGAAAGTCGGTATTCAGAGTATACTCAGCAGTGAGGTCGCAGTAAGTAGGGCCAAGGTTGATGTCAGTCTTCTTACGCATAAAGTGTACCTCGCTATTATTGCTACTACTGCTTCCATTACGCCTCATTTCTTCGATTGCGGGTCTTTTCAGCTTAAGTGGACGGAGAATCTAAAGGATCTCTATCATCTTCTAGAATGTTGACCGGATGACCCTGACGGTCGCTATCAGGGAGCCAAGCTTTATCACGAGGTGCATGGAGGTTGGTGCTACATTCGACTTCACAAGCAATCACATTCTGACGATGAGGCGATGCCCCACGGTTGACGACCTTGGCTTCTTTTGCTTTCAAAGGCTTGTGCCGGGATCCATTAGTAGACGCCACTTTGGTCATCTTGACTGGAGTAGAACGATACACTTTAGACCACCAATCAACATAGTCTCGGGTAACCATATACTCTGTGACAGCACTTTGGGTCGATAACGTTACCGCACACTTAGTGTCCCTTCTAGTGTAGGAATCCCAATGCAAATAAATCAAAGCCAGTATGCCAGTGCGAATGTCATTCTTAAGGCTGCGAGGAATGTCTTAGACATAACCAAACTGTCGACTAAATCGATGTGGACTGTATGGCTGAATGACTCATCGGTTATCCTGCCTTAGAGAAAGGTACTCGGATCGAAGGCTGATGAGATATATCAAGTCTAAACAGGAGATGTCACTACTGTTGATAATTGCTCTGCTCTCCAAAAATACCTTGGCAAATGCATCCATCCTCACTTTGTCACATGCGTTGAACAAAGAAAGAGCCTGAGGGTCTTCAAAATTCTTAGCTGAAAACTCTCCTGAGAAGCGAACCATACAGGGCCGTAGGTCTTTGGGAAGTGGAGATTGAAAGAAGGTGCCAAAGTATTCTGCTAGCCACGCATATATATAACGAAAAGGAAGAGCAGCAGAGCAATTACCTGGATAACTGGAAATAGAAACCTCATTCAAACCCTGATAGATGCTAGCTAGCACTGGTACCGCTAGGCAAAACTGTACACCATGTGACATTTTACTGGCGACTTTGAATACTCATCAAACCAGTGTTGTCTCTAGGTAAAACAAACAGACACAACCAACAAGTAAGAAAGGCAGCCAAATAGGTTGGCTCTATATCTTCGCCCTCCATGCCTACATCAAACACTGCAAGGTCTGTAGAAGTTCCTTTTCGGATCTCATGTATCTTGCCAGATGGATTGAACACATTCAGGGGCAGATCTCTTTTGTTCCTATGGCTTTTGTTCGGAGGCCTCAGTGTAAAGCTCCTCTATACCAGTACCGTATCCATGAAGTTATCTTCACTTTCTACCTTTGGCCTTCCTTGCAGAGCTTATGGTAGGTGAGAAACAAATAGCGGCTATGTTGACTCCCTTTGCTTGTTGCAGAAAGCTCTTTAGCAGTTGGAACCACCTCATCATAAAACCGTCCAGCAATGGGCAGACCTCCAAGGGTCCAAATCCTAGAGGGAGATAGACACTTCCCTACTAGAAGTGTGGAGGGTATTCATCGTGGGGCACCAGTACTCGCAGAAAGCCCGTATGATAGGTGCAACACGGTCATAGCTTAATAGTGAGGCAAATATCGCTCGATAGAGACCGGCCTCCATAGTAAGCTTGCCAATCCTGCTTAAGATATCTTCTACCCATTCCCAGTAGAACTCTGTGTAAGAGAAGCCTCTGTTTGCTAGAAATGCACTGCTCCACTGCACTGAACCGTTGAATATATGATCGCTGAGAAGCGTGAACAGGACCTGAGGGTTGTTCTGATCATGATGCGAAGGCTTCAACAGCAACATGTTTAAGCTTTGTTTGCCATGTCCAGATCTCTGTTTAGCTAGTTGGCGAGGTGCCACATGAGTCCAATGAGCTGAAGGGGTCATAAGGAGGGACATCGATTGCTTGGGCCCAGTCAACGATGGATCCAACTGCAGGGTAATGCCATCACTTTGAGTGTCTTCTGGATCCTCGAGGATGGTGACTGTTCCTTTCTTGAAGCACTTGAAGAAAGCCATGACTATAAAAGGATGAGAAGCGCGATCACGAGTGCCTGACGATGTTCGCGTTCTTCTTTTCGTGAGTCACCAAATACGTAAAGCCAAACTGCTTGTAGTGGACCCTGCCATGAGAAAAGGTGGAGAATCCAAGCGCTTAGGACGTTCACGTTCTTCTTGTGAAGACCCAAAATTTAATTTAAATAAATTAAATGTAATTCAATATTTGTTCAATAATATGAATTATGAATTTTAGGCTTACTTCGTATATCATTGTGTGAGGAAAGGGGTTACGAACGAATTTTATTTTCGAAACGAAAGTTATTTAGGGGGTTGTGAAAATTGACTTTTTATATGTTCGAAATTTGGAAAAAATTCATTCATGAAAGTTGTAGAGCTTGTCGATACGATCTCGTGCATACATGGAACGCAATATTCGGAGTTCTTATGAATAATTTATGAATTTTTAGAAATTAGATTTTTTCTATATATAGCAAGAAAAATCTGATTTTTCATTAAGGATGAGAAAAATCAGATTTTGCATTTCAGTCCCCCCCTGCCCTCTCTCTCGCGCGACACCTTTCCCCTTGCTTGCCGACCCGCCGACCCGAGCCGACTCCAGCGGCGCCGTCGCGCCACCTCAGGCCACAACCAGGCCCTCCCTACGTGCGCCCCGAGTCGCCCAGCCACACCGTGTTGCTCCCAAGTCCGAATCGAAGAGGCCATCAGTCCGTGAGACCCAACCTGGCCGGAATTCCACTTTTCTGGCATTACATGGGCCGATCCTCCCCATTTTTGTGATGTCCTCTTCCTCCTGATCATCCCCATATGTGGCTTATATTATGATTTTGAGTGTAGAGTTGTAGATCAAGAGTTGAAGGTTTCGACGTCCCTGATTTGATTTGGAATCTGATCGAGCGACCGAGACTAATCAAACTTCAAAGCTTGATCTAGGACGATCTAGACCTTATCTCGAAAAAAATTCAGGTATTAAAGTTGTTCATAATTTCATTTTGAAGAAGTTTGTAGTTGACAACTTTTACATCTGAGGTGGTTGACCGCCGTCTGACCGTCGAGTGTGGCTGTGCATCGGACCATATTTTGAGTTTATATTATCTAAACAATGATATATGCATCTATATGAGCATTTTGATATATAACTTGGTCATGTTAGAAAAAGTTGATAAAAAGTCAATTTAAGTTTTTACGCAACTATTTACGGTTTTTACGCTTTATCTTCGGTTCGCGATTTTGGAGAATCTGACCGTCGGTTTTGCTTCAAATTTTAATATGATGATCATATGACTGTCCCAATGACTTTTGTGTTCACGAGCGAAGATCCGACCGTTGGATCTTCGTATAATTGTAAAACAGTGATTCATGAGGTGATTCGTGAAGAGCCGTCCGTCGGATTTTCGTATAATTTTGATAGGAAGTTTCCAAGGGCGATCCTTGAGTATCTAACCGTTGGATCGTCTTTATTTTAGAATCCGACCGTTGGATCATCATTCAAATTTATTTCATGCTTCATTTGCTAAGTAAAGACCGTACTTGATTAGGTACTTGACGGCTTAAGTTGACGAGCATTTGGATTATTGTGATTTGTATTTTAATTGAAGACACAGCGGGAGTTTCGAGGTGAGTAAAACTCACGTGGTTCATATTACGAACCGAGTGCTTTAATTTCTTTATTTTCGTAATTGTGCGAAAAATATTTATGGATTAAATATTTATTTTTAAAATCACATGGACTTGATCAACTACGATCCATAGGTAAGTAAAATGAATTTTAATTATACAAATGAATTTCACGATTTTCTTGTGTGAACTATAGATGGTATTAGTGGTTATCCCTGAGTGGATGATTACGTATATATATATTTACATGGAATATATATACGGGTGGTGTGTTGATGTGTGATGATGTGATTGAGTTGGAATGATGATTTGGATTATATTTCAAATGCTTAAATTTCATAATAATATTGTGTATCTTGGATGAGTTGATTTCATTGTGTGAAAATATATTGTTGTGCTCATTTATGGATTTAAGGTCAACGTAGTGACCGGTATGGGTGAATCGGATGCTCTTATCCTAGGTGGATGATGGGATACAATTGGTTAAGTGAGTTGGATGCCACAACCCTTTTCGGGTAATGAGGCTTGATTAAGTACGAGTATCGGACGTTCTAAATATGTATATACGTATATATATTGATGAAATACGATAAAGATAAATATGTCGGATGCCATAACCTGGGCCAAGTGATGGGCTATGATTCAGTTAGAGCTTTAGTCTGTCAAAACCGTATTTTTATAAATACGATTTCGGGGTTTTAAGAAAAAAGATGTGAGTTTAAATTTTGTGTTGATTTGGTGATTGATTATGAAATTGTTGGTTCCTTATGGATGTGGAAAGTGTTGAGCGTTGACTTGGGTGAAAATGATTATGAATTAATTAAACAATCGTTCTTTCTTTTTACTCATACGAGCTTCAAAAGCTTACATGGTTTTGTGTTGTTGCAATCCCGGTACACTATTCAAATGGTGTAGCGGATATTCCTGCAGGTCAAGATAACCAGGGAGGTGACCATGCTGTTTAGGAGTTGCAGCATTTATTTGTTTTCATTTAAGTTGTGAGGTTTGTTATACTCATTTAGAGCTTTACAATTTAATTTGTGAGTGAATTGTAATAATTAACCGAGACTAATTTAGGGATTTGAAATTAAATTGTGTGGTGAGGTTGTTAAGGAAAAAAAAATTTTCAGGATGATTATTTTGAGTTGTGGTAATTCATGTTTCAGATTTTGAATTTTTATTCTAAAATTCGGGGCGTGACAGTTTGGTATCAGAGCGTAAGGTACATATTTGGTGATATGTCAATACTTTCTGAGTGATGGCCCGTCTACAGTGGATCCCCATGTGCTCTTCGATATTGACAATGTCATTGGGTATGTGAGAGCGTTAGGTTGGCTAGGAACGTTAGCATGACATAAGAACCTTAGGTGTTGTCTTGTATGCTTAGTTACTTGGTTAATATGGACTTGCATTTGACTTATGCCATGTTTAAGTGTTATAAGTGTATTAACTAAGTATGCCTTGCTTATTAGGTAATGGAGATTGAGGAGAACGAAGCTAGAGGTCGAGGTAGAGGCAGACCTCGTGGTAGGGGTAGAGGCTGAGGTAGGGGTAGGGCCCCTCCGGTTGATGATGCATATGAGGTGGAGGTAGAGGCACCTTATGATGATCAGCATATTCCGTCCGTGGGCATGGTTGATGATCCTGCTCGCTTGTTAGTGCTAGCGAAGGAAATTATCCGCTTGGGAGCAACCAAGTTTGGGGGAGGCACTGATCATGTGGTTACAGATTGATGGATTGAGGATTTGCAGCCCTACTTTGATCTGTTTGACTGCAGTGAGATTGATAAGAGGAAGCTAACCGCTTTCATGCTGAAGGATGAGGCTAGAGTGTGGTGGAACGTCACACAGAGTAGTATTGAGGTATCTACCTTGACATGGGATGGCTTTGAGAGGCTGTTCAGAGAGAAGTACTTTGCAGCAGCTGTGAAAGAAAGGTTGGAACGAGAATTCCTCGCACTTTTACAGGGGAAGATGATCGTGATCGAGTACGATGCGGAGTTGTTCAGGCTGTACAAGTATATGAAGCAGATGGATGACGAAGACTTGGCTAAGAAGTTTCAGCGAGGGTTGAGCCCTTCGATTGAGCATGATGTGGCCATCTTAGAGCTGAAGATGAAGAGAGAAATCTTAGCTAAGGCACAGATCATTGAGCAGCAGAACCTGATTTGTAGAGAGAATGAGTCAGCTAAGAGAGACTTCCTGTTATGACCCGAACCAAAATTTACAGGTCCTTTGGACAATAAACGAGAGTTATTTTAATTTTCGGCTCCGTTACGAACTTTTAGGGTGCCCTAAAAGATGACTTTTTGTTCGGATCAAAATTTGAGAAAACATTCTGCATGAAAGTTGTAGAGGACGTTAAACCGAGCGCGTGCGTATGTGGTACGCTTAAATTGGAGTTCGTATGAGAAAGTTATTGCCAAAATATCAAAGTTTCCAGCCACCTCCAACGATGATTCTTTTTGGGTCTTGGAGCTCTTGGATCATACAACCATCCCTCAAAGTTTCTTGATCAAATTTAAACTGTGGAGCACGAATCGAAGGTTTGAATTTCTGGGTACTATTCGGATTTTACTGTTTGAGCTTAGTTTCGGGTATTTTCATGTGTTTTCTGACTTTGTGGTAGTTCAGAAAAATGTTTGGATGGTTGAGATGAAGCTGCTGCCAACGTTTGGTGGCCGGAGGTGGAGGTTTCCGGAGTATGAACAGTGATTCACGGTGCGTGAACAATCATTTAACTTTTTTTTATTAAATCCTATATTTGATATAGAGCTTGTATATGTGATTTTGGTAGAAATTGGAGAAGTTTGAATATTTAATTTGAATTTCTAAAATTTAGAATTCCAATTACTTTTTACGAGAATCCGACCGTTGGATTTCTCTCGAATCTGCCATAGAACTTGTAAATTATTGAAATGGTGTTAGTGGTAAAGTTTGAGTTGAATCGGGAAAGGAAATGGAGACGTTGACTTAAGAGGATTGATTTTTGGAAGCGTATTTAATTGTTGAATTATTGTTCACGGAGTATAATTGTACAGGACGACGTACTGAGCTACTGCTCGACGAAGCAACCCGTATATGTAGTCACCTAAATAGTACTGTGAGTGGACTTTTGTGTTTGAATAATGATGCATGCATTTATTTTAAAATTATTGATTTATTTAATTAACGTTTTATTTAGCGAGCATAAAATTTTGTCTTGCATTATAATTTTGGTATTGGTTTTTCCATATGAATTTCGGATATGAACTTATTATGCTCGAATTTGGATTTATGATTCGTTTTTGAGAATATGAATTGATTTCGGAGATTAATTATGATTTATCTCAATTATGATTTGAGAAATGGATTTGTAATACTAATTTTTTTTGATATTGAGCTTTCGATATTTGAAAATGTGATTTTCGATGAATTATTTTCTGATGTGATTTCCGTAATTCAATATTATATTTTATTCGTCGATTTTCAGATTCTGGAATATTATCGGAGATGAGATTTTCGAGGAAATTATTTATACTTATTATTCTCGCCGACTTGTTTATGAATTTGAGAATATTTTGACGTGCGGGGCCACATCATTGGAATATACGTATTTTATTTCGCGAGGAATTTGGGAAGCTTTATAGATTTACGAGTGTTTGAATTATTTTCCTTCACCATACTTGAGTTGGTTATTATGTCTCATTCTTACTTTGTGTTTGTGGGTGAAGTCGAGGTGATTTATTCTCCTCCAAAAATTATGTGAAGGAGTCGAGGGTAGAGCTTATGGGGCTCTGATATGCTCGTATGGTGATAATCGTTCTTCCCTGTATGATATTATTATTTGATTAGTGAAACTGACCCGATTTCTTCTAACCGGCGAGGCTCGTCTGTTTTTACCAGTTTTCATGTGGCGAGAAATATATTTTATAAATGTGGCATGCGTCGAAATTTTTGTAAATATTTCAAATTATGGGAAAGTATTAAAGTTTCATTCAATTAAATTATATTGTTAATTTTTTTTGTCCACTCACTCTAATGTGTTTTTAAATTACTTTCCCCTGGGCCCTTTGTTTTCAAATGCCCAATTTGCAGGCAATATTAGTCGAGATCGGGCGTACATGGAGTTGAGGCATAGCTAGCACTACTTCCGCATTATAGGATCTATCGATCCTTATCCTCTTTTCATTTGTTTTAGAATTGCTCTGATAACCTATGAGAATTGTTTATTATGGAAATGGAGTTGTTGGTTTTTGGGGAGCATGATGGCTCCAGAAGTATAAAGACGGTATGCTAGAAGTGTAATTTGTATTCTTTCCAGGTTAGGGTTGTTTATTTTTGGGGAAAGTTCTGTTGAATTTTCTCGAAAAGTGGATCCCGCAGGGCCACCTGAAATTTCAGGGGCAAATTTCGGGGAGGGTCTTGTCACCTCCAGGGCAAAGGAAAGACAATGGTAGGAAGCAGCAGGTCCAGAGACTTCAGGGGCGGTTTCTGGAAGAAACAGAAGACTCAGTTCCAGCATCATACCCCAGCTAGGGCAGCAGTAGCTCCTCCCATTCAGGGTATGCTTATTAGGCAGATAGCACCAGTAGCTCCGGTGAAGTGCTTTAACTGTGGCGAGCCCGGCCACATCTCTCGTGCGTGCACGAAACCACGGGGTAGGGTATGCTACAGCTATGGACAGACAGGGCACCAGGCCAGGGAGTGTCCCCGAAATCAGGGTAGAGTGCAGGGAAACCAGCAGAGGCAGCTACCACCTGCACCTGCTAGAGTCTTTGCCATTGGTCAGGTAGGCACGGGGGTGGAAGGTTCTTTATCTGTTTATCACTATCTTGCTAGAGTATTGTTTGATACAGAAGCCTCACACTCCTTCATATCTAGTTCGGTTGTGTTGGGTTTGATTGCCATGCCTCTTACTAGGTCATTATGTGTTACATTACCTCTTGGTGTGTCTTTTAAGCTTAGCATGTTTTGTGATGATTGTCCTATTGGGATCAGTGGCAGAGAGTTCTCTGCATCTTTGATTGTGATTCCGGATCACACATATGATGTGATTTTGGGTATGAATTGGTTGATCCTGAACCATGCTGTGATTGATTGCTTTAGGATGATTGTGTCCTTCCATGTTCCTGGACAACCAGTGTTTCATAACCGTTGTTTGAAGTCTAACATAACCATGAGGGCAGAGATTTTGACCCATATTGAATCAGGGTGTAGTATTTCAAGGATTACAGGGATTCCTGTAGTTTTAGAGTATACTGACGTGCTTCAGGAGATCCCTAGGTTACCTCCGAAAAGGTTAATGGACTTCTCCATTGATGTTATACCAAGTACTGCCTCTGTATCGAAAGCACCCTATCAGATGGCTCCAGCTGAACTTCAGGAGTTGAAAGTTCAGATTGAGGGATTACTTGCACAAGGGTTCATTTAGGCTAGTGTATCTCCTTGGGGAACACCAGTGTTGTTCGTGAAGAAGAAGGATAATTCACTTCGGTTATGTGTGGATTATAGACAGCCGAACAAGGTGACCATTAAGAACAAGTACCCTTTACCTAGGATTGATGACTTATTCGATCAGCTTAGGGATGCTACTGCGTTCTCAAAGATTGATTTGAGATCTGGGTATCACTAGTTAAGGGTGAAGGATGATGATATTCCAAAGACGGCGTTCAAGACTAGGTATGGACATTTTGAGTTCCTTATCATGCCTTTTGGTCTCACGAATGCACCTGCAGCATTCATGGACTTGATGAACCTCACGTTCAGTCCTTACTTGGACCAGTTTGTGGTAGTGTTCATTGACATCTTGATTTATTCAAGGTCGTCAGATGAGCATGAGAAGCATTTGCGGATTGTGCTACAGACGTTGAGAGAGAAGGAATTATTTACCAAGTTTGAGAAGTGCGATTTCTGGCTGAGTGAAGTCAAGTTCTTTGGTCATGTGGTCTCGAAGGATGGAGTTTCTGTGGATCCTTCAAAGGTTGAAGCAGTGATGAGTTGGAGTCGCCCTACTACGGTTACAGAAATCCTTAGCTTCCTTGGATTGGTAGGGTATTACTGGCGTTTCATTGAAGGGTTATCTGGTATTGCTTCGGCTTTGACCAAATTGACAAGGACGGACACTTAGTTCGTGTGGTCGGATGAGTGTGAGAAGGCTTTCAATGAGCTGAAGACTAGATTGACTACAACTCCGGTGTTTACTATTCCTACTAGTGGTGGTGGGTTAGTCATTTATAGCGATGCATCTCATCAGGGTTTGGGGTGTGAGTTGATGCAAAATGGTAGCGTTGTTGCTTATGGTTCTAGACAGTTAAAGGTACATGTGATCTAGAGCTAGCAGCAGTGGTGTTTGCCTTGAAGATTTGGAGACACTATCTTTATGGTGAGAAATTTGAACTCTTTTTTGATCATAAGAGTTTGAAGTATCTATTCTCCTAGAAGGAATTGAACATGAGACAGAGAAGATGGATGGAGCTCATCAAGGACTATGATTTCACCTTGGATTATCATCCCAGAAAGGCGAATGTAGTGGCGGATGCTTTGAGTAGGAAACCTCGAGTAATCATGGCATCGATTATGGTGCGAGAGTGGCGCATGTTAGAAGCTGCATCAGAGTTTGATCTTATGCCCGCAGGAGCAGGACATGGAATCTTTTTCGATAGTATCACCTTACAACACACCTTAATCTCTAGGATCATTCAGGGTCAGACACTTGATGAGTTTGCTCAGGCGAGGATTGTTGAGATGACTGCTGATCCGGATGTGGAGGGCCCTTCCGAGTGGATAATTGGGGCAGATGGAGGGTTGAGATTTTGAGGGAGATTGTATGTACCGAGTGTTGATAACCTCAGGGAGGAGGTCATTCGGGAAGCACATAGGTCTCGATACACTATATATCTAGGGGGTACTAAAATGTATACGGATTTACGAAGGCAGTTTTGGTGGTATGAAATGAAGAGGGATGTGGCAGAACATGTGTCGAAGTGTCTTAAATGTCAGCAAGTGAAGGCAGAGCATCAGAGACCCGCAGGAATGTTGAATCCCTTGTCGATTCCTCTTTGGAAATGGGAAGATATCTCCATGGACTTTGTGACTGGATTGCCTAGGTCCAGGCAAAGTTATGACTCGATTTGGATGATTGTTGACTGGTTGACTAAGTCAGCACATTTTCTTCCCGTGGTAAAAACGTACTCAGGAGATGCGTTGTGTAAGTTGTTTGTGAATGAAATAGTGAGGCTTCATGGTGTGCCTGTGACGATTGTCTCTGATCGTGATGCTCGTTTCACTTCAGAATTCTAGCGTAGGTTCCACAAGGCATTTGACACATCTTTTGCAATGAGCACTGCATTTCATCCATAGACAGATGGGCAGACTGAGAGGGTGAATCAGGTGATGGAGATATGCTTAGAGCTTGTGTTCTGGACTTTAAGGGAAGTTGGGCAGATCACCTGTCATTGGTAGAGTTTGCCTACAACAACAGCTATCACTCCAGCATCGACATGGCCCTATATGAGGCCTTTTATGTTAGGTCATGTAGGACCCCTATCTGTTGGGTAGAAGTAGGATAGAAGGGACTCTTGGGTCCTGCACTTGTTCAGGAGACTACTAAGAAGGTCATTACTATTCGGGACAGAATCCGAACCGCTCAGAGTAGACAGAAAAGTTATGCTAACTTGAAGAGGAGACCTTTAGAGTTTGAGACAGGCGATCATATGTTCTTGAAGGTCTCACCTATGAAAGGTGTGGTGAGATTTTGCAAGAAGGGAAAACTCGCACCGAGGTATGTTGGACCCTTTGAGATTCTGGAAAGGGTTGGAAACTTGGCATATTGACTTGCTTTACCTGTTAGCATGTCAGGTGTGCATAATGTCTTCCATGTGTCTATGCTCTGATAAAAGCACAAAGTGCGACGATTTTCATGAGTATACGCTCCATTCTAACCTTATTTCTCCCTTAGATTTGTGTTTTGAGTCATTAAAGTCATTTTGAGAGTCTTGTAGAGTGTTTGGAGTAAAATAGGCGGAAAATGAAAAATTTATGAAAAAATCCTAACGGGATCAGGATTCCTTACCGTCGATGTTTTTGCGGTCTTTACATTTTAATTCCCTTTATTTTCTCTAAAAAAATTCTGATATTCTCCACCTTTTTGTAGGAAATTTAAGACGTTTGACCAAGTAATGAAGAAGGGGAATAAAGGAGAAAAATGTTTCAATTCGGAAATTAAAGGAATTGCTCAATTATTGAGAGGAATTAAGGCCATAAGTATCCCATTATGAGAAATTAAAAGGACAAGAAATAAGAAACAGAAAATTATAGAGAAGATGAAGAAAGCTATGCAATCCCATCCGTCCAAATGATGAAGGGTACGATCGACAAAAGCCAACAACTGCTCCCCTATAAATAGGCAACATCCAGAACAGAATGGGATCACTTCCTTGCCTATCACTTCCTGGCCAAAAACTCTTCCGAGACTCTGCCCAATTCACTCCTCAATCCTCCATCACCTACAAGACCGTGACCACCATCCATCCAGCAATCTACGAAGCTCTTAGGCGTTGAGTCAAAGACGCACCACCACCATAGCAGAGACGAGTTCACCACCTTGTTGCCAAGCCGCTGAGGAAAGCTTCAAAGTGTAACTATGACTCCACTTTCAATTTTTGTTTCGGTTTTGTGTGTTTGGATTTGCGAGTTGTGTAATTGGAGACATGAAATGTTCAGAATATTTTTATTAATATTTTTGAGATTTTCAGTTTATTATTAAGTTAATTTCGAGAATTCTTTGATGATGCATGTTACAATCTTGTGCCCTTTTACGTGTTTAGGTAATTTTCAGAGTTTGGTTAATAAGTTCTCATGCTAGAATCACGCTGAGTGTTCTTGTTTGTTTGCTTAATTTGCCAAGAATAATTGTTATTTGTTAAGACGCTGAGTTAAACAAGTAATAATTAGTTCTAAAGTGGTAAAAACCATGTTTCAATGGTTAAACAATTCTGGAAATTATGTGTTAAATTCTATGTGTAATGGTTAATTTGCATGTGTGAGTTGATTCGGGGGTTAGATAATACTACTGATTAAGAGAATTACGTTGAGTGTTCTAAAAGATTAGTAGTATTGGGCATGGTAATGACTCTTCCGATCCAAGCCCACATTAGAACGAATTAGATAAATGGATTGATCCGCTGAGGCTTTTCATTTGGGCTCTTATCTAGGCATTTAAGATGGGCACGTTTTTGTAGCATGTTGAAATGGATTGTCTGTTTCTACACTTAGTAATTTCCGAGTGGTATTGGTTTAGGTTAGGGAAGTCGATCATTGTATATAGTTTTATTTATTTTGTTTTTATTTTATTTTAAGTAGATTAGTAACCAAATCCCATACCCCCCATTTTATTCTTTTATTTGTTAATTGACTTTTTTGTGTAGGTGTACCCTAAAATCTCCGAACTGAATGATCCCTGCTTATCCTATACTAACAACTACATTTTGCAGGGTTAAATTGTGAGGCTATTTCAGTCTCATCAATTTTTGGCACCGTTGCCGGGGAATGTTAAAATCCCTAGCGCTTAAAGTGTCATCCATTTTGTTGTTTGTATATAGAGTGCATGATAAATTTTTGTATTACACTTGTGGAATGGTGACAAATTGCAATTTATGTTTGGCCATGCTATAATTGTGATTTAGTTTAAGTTTTATGAGTGTTATGAAATTAAGCATGTCTTTTATAATTGTTGTGCAATTTGTAGAAGTTTTTTTTAAGCAAGTTGTAAATTGTAATTGTTTCACTTAGATTAAGTATGTTGTAAATTGTATGTGTTTCACTTAGATTAATTATGTTGTAATTGTTGTAAATTGTATATTGTTATGAATTTAGTCAAATACTTAATTGTTGTAAGTTTGTAAAATCGTATAAGTAGACAAGGGCCCTTTTGTTAATATTGACCTTAACCCTTCATTAGTACCTTGCTAAGGTCTCTTGAGGTTGAGGGCGGTCTTTATTAGCACTTGGAGAACGGTCTAACACATAAGTTAATTTCCCAGCCGAGTAAGGGGCATACAGATGGTGTCTTAGATTGGGACCCTGGGTGATGGGATCAGATACTATAGAATGAGCCTAAACCACTATGTGGGAGTAGCCGATATGGGCCTAAACCTCAATGAGGGAGTAGCCTCCTTAGTATCACCAAAATGAGTCCTCCCTCTCACTTACCTCTTAATCTGGCCATCCAGCCTTCTGAAATAAAGGAAAGAAACTTATGTCTAGGCTACTATCCCTATATCGTATCTCACCAATAGTAGTGGTTTCTATTGGGCTCGACTTACAACTTGGGATCAATTGAGATATTAACTATGTATATAACAAACTCAAAAAAAAATGTAATGTGACATGCTTAAGATATATTGGATGAAACATGACCTTGTGGAGGGTAGCTGTTCTATAGTCCCATTGCACAAACGAGGTCCTCTGTTCCAGTACCTAAGTATGTGAATGTAAATGTAACTTAGAAAGTTAAGGAAAGGCATAATATTTGTATTTTGAGCCTTGTATATGTTACTAACACTTGATTTGGTCTTAACCCATGAATGTCCACTGTCTCTAATAAGACTAAGGAGCTCTCGAAAAAACTGGAACGTGCTAAGCAAAGGGCAAACCTCACTTTTTCAGACCGCCCTCCTCTAAAAAGGAGGGACTCTGAGGACTCTAGCTACTCAGGTTATAACTCCTCAAGATCAACCGAGGAGATCAACAAACCTGACCATTCTGAAGAAGGAGAAGAACAAGTCTTTGAAGAAGAAGAAGAGGAGGTCACTGAAGAGGACGTTACGGACATAGAAGAGGAAGAGCACGCCCCTGTTGAGCAAGTACTTTTGTCACGCCCCGAATTTCGAATAATAAATTCAAATCCGAAACATGAATACAACTAAACAAATCACATCCTAAATTTTTTTTCTCAAAACCAATATCTCATAAACTATAACACAAACCTCGTAGCAAACTATCTCTCGAGTCAATTATTACAATACTAACATAAATAAAATGTTCTGCTCACAAGAGTCTACAAAAACACACCAAAATAGACCAAGTGCTGGTCTCAACCCTGCTGTCCTACGCAGCTCGCTCACCACCCTGATTATCCTGACCTGCAGGATTATCCGCTACACCATTTGAATAGTGTACCGGGATTGCAACAATACAAAACCCAGTAAGCTTTCTGAAAGCTCGTGTGAGTAAATAAGAATGAACGGTTGATTTATTAGACCACAACTCATTTATCTCAAGTAAACATCCAACAATCTCAACAACCACAAGCAACATCAATCCAACACACATGAAACAACATGGAACACATTTCCACAATCACCAAATCACAACTCTCGCCACTTTGGCACCTAATCACAACTATCGCCACTTTGGCACCCACGTTAGAGCTCTAACTGCCTCGTTACCTCTGACACCTTGGCCCAGGGTCAAGTAACGGCACCTCCAGGTTACTCAGTAACCCGCGAACTTTGGACCATTTCATGTCCTCAGAACAATATATCCCCGTTATTATTTAACGGTCGAACTTTGGACCTCCCTGTCCTCAGAACACATACACTCCGGTTATCATTAACCAAAGATCCTTGGACCATTCGATCCTCGGAATCCTACGTTTCTCTACCTTCTATTCAACTCACAAAATCAACATGTTTATCACCAACATTTATCAAATATTAACAACATAATTAAAATCATATTATCAACATTATCAACAACATATTAACACAATTCCACACCTCAATGTCACACCATTCAATATATAATCACGTAAATATATATATACGTAACCATCCACACAGGAATGATCACTAATACCAACTATAGTTCACATGATACAAAATCAAGAAATTCATTTTTAATATACTTTAAAACACATTTCTTAAAAACCATTTTCTCACACTTAACAATAAATTGAGCAATTAAGGAAATTCGGTTCGTAAATGAACCAAGTGAGATTTACTCACCTCTAAACTCCCGCTGCGTCTTCTTACAGCCCGAAATACGATTCACAGTCGTCCGCTAACAAATCCGTCAAATACCTAATCAAAAAGATAATTAACTTAGCGTATAATTTCCAAAAACACACTTATATGAAGATCCCACGGTCGGATCTTCACCCGTGACCACACAAGGTCACCTGGACAATCCTACGATCATTATATCAAAACTAGAATTCTATCGGACGGTCCAAACTTCATAAATCACAAATTGAGCGATCGAAATCAATCGAAATCGTAAAATTCATAACTAATTCATACGATATCCAAAATTTGCATGCTATATATCAAAATGATCGTATCGACATGTAGAATCTAAAAATGAGCAGAAACTGCACATGATACCCCCGGAGGTGGCCGGAAAGGGCCGCCGGAGTTTAGGGCAGAGCCGCCGTCGACCACCACCAATGGTGTCGGGGCCAAGCTCATCCCCTTCATTTCATCATTTTGAGCAACTTTCATAACTAACACGAAGTGAGAAAATGAGTGGAAGTGGCCGAAACTTACCAAAAACAGTCCGGTTTGGCCGGAAAAACTGCAGAAACCGATATGTGCTCCGACGAGCGTGAAAACCTCCACTTCAGGTGCTGTCCTTTTGACTGCGTGTTCTACTCCTCAATACGAGTTCAACGAGATAAAGAACTCGAAATTTGGTGGTCTAGAACTCGAGATATTCGCTTCGCACTCAAAACAGCCGAAAATGGAAAACCAGCTTCCCGCCGCCGCTACAAGTCGTGCCACGGCTCAAGGCTGCCTCTGGCAGCTGCGCAAGGTCAAGGCGAAGCCGTGGGAGGTGGTTTGGCGTCAAACGGTGGCCGGAGGAGCAAGAACTCGGCTGGAGAAGTTTGGCTCTGTTTTTGGTTTCGGTTCGGTGCCGTGCGGGAGAGAGAGAGAGAACAAATCTAGGGTTTTCTGATTTTTTTCAGATTTTTTTCCAGAAATGTTAACCTATATATATACAAAATCGAAAACTTCTAAATGTCATAACTTCTTCCTACAAACTCCGATTCTTGTGTTCCGCATATGCACGAACTCGTATCGACGAGCTCTACGACTTTCATGAAAGAAGTTTCTTCAAATTCCTTACGTAAAAATAAGTCAATTTTAATAACCCTAAATAACGTTAAATTTCGGTACTAAAATCATTCGAAACCAAATTTCTCAAATAACGACATTCGAATCACACTCACAACTCATAATTCATATAATTTGAGAAATATTGAATTACGAAATATTTAACTGAAATTTCGGGTCTTTACAGTCTACCCTCCTTAAAGGAATTTCGTCCCGAAATTCAAGCAATCTCATCAACAAACAGTAGTGGGTACTTAGCCCTTATGTTAGACTCTAGCTCCCATGACGCATCATCCTCATCATGATGACTCCACAACACCTTAACCAACTCAACTTCCTTCCTACGAAGCCTCTTCGTGGACCTATCCAAGATACGAACAGGTTCAACAACGAAGGTCACATCCGGACTCACCTCGATCGTACTGTGATCAATCACATGAGACTCATCTCGAATGTACCTCCTAAGCATGGACACATGGAAAACATTGTGTACACCGGCCATGCTAATAGGTAAAGCAAGCCGATATGCCAATTCTCTGACCCTTTCCAAAATCTCAAAGGGTCCAATGTATCTCGGTGCCAATTTCCCCTTCCTGCCAAATCTCACCACACCTTTCATAGGTGAGACTTTCAAGAATACGTAATCACCCACCTCAAAGTCCAACGGTCTCCTTCTAAGGTCGGCATAACTCTTCTGTCTACTCTGTGCAGTACGGATCCTGTCTCGGATGGTAGTAACCTTCTCTGTAGTCTCATATGGGGCCATGCCGATACTAGAGTGGTAGCTGTTGTTGTAGGCAAACTCTACCAATGGCAGATGATCCGCCCAACTTCCCTTGAAGTCCAAAACACATGCCCTAAGCATATCCTCCATCACTTGGTTCACCCTCTCTGTCTGCCCATCAGTCTGTGGATGAAATGCAGTGCTCATAGCCAAAGATGTGCCGAAAGCCTTATGGAATCTACGCCAAAATTCCGAAGTGAAACGAGCATCCCGATCAGAGGCGATCGATACAGGCACTCCATGAAGCCTCACAATCTCATTAAGATACAACTTACACAAAGCATCACTTGAGTAAGTCTTTGCCACAGGAAGAAAGTGTGCTGACTTTGTCAATCGATCAACAATCACCCAAATAGAATCATAACTTTGTCTGGACCTAGGCAATCCAGTCACAAAGTCCATGGAGATCTCTTCCCATTTCCATACTGGAATCGGCAAAGGTTTCAACATTCCCGCAGGCCTCTGATGCTCTGTCTTCACTTGCTGACATGTAAGGCACCTGGATACATACTCAGCCACATCCCTCTTCATCCCTATCCACCAAAACTGTCTTCGTAGGTCCATATACATCTTGGTACTCCCTGGGTGTACTGTATATCGAGATCGATGTGCTTCCCGCAGTACCTCCTCCTTGAGGTTATCACCACCCGAGACATACAATTTCAATCGAAATCTCAATCCACCATCAGTTCCAACTGTCCACTCTGATGGACCTTCCTCGTTGGCATCAAGGATAATCTCCGAAATCACCATTTGAGCGAACTCATCATGTGTCTGACTCTGAATGATCCTGGAAATCAAGGTCGGCTGTAAAGTGATACTACCGAGAAAGATTCCCTGTCCTTCTCTTGTGGGTATAAGGTCAAACTCAGATACAGTCTCTAACATACGCCACTCCTGAACCATAAATGACGCTATGATCCCTCGCGGTTTCCTGCTCAAAGCATCCGCCACTACATTGGCCTTTCCGGGATGATACTCCAAGGTGAAATCATAATCTTTGATGAGCTCCATCCATCTTCTCTGCCTCATGTTCAACTCCTTCTGGGAGAATAGATACTTCAAACTCTTATGATCAGAAAAGAGTTTGAACTTCTCACCATAAAGATAATGCCTCCAAATCTTCAAGGCAAACACCACTGCAGCTATCTCTAGATCATGAGTGGGGTAGTTCGGCTCATGCACCTTCAACTGTCTAGATCCATATGCTACTACACCCCCATTCTGCATCAACACACAACCTAAACCCTGATGAGATGCATCACTGTAGATAACTAACCCACCACCACTAGATGGGACAGTCAACACTGGAGCTGTAGTCAATCTAGTCTTCAGCTCACTAAAGGCCTTCTCACATTCATCTGTCCACACAAACTGAGTATCCTTCCTTGTTAACTTAGTCAAAGCCGAAGCTATACTAGAAAACCCCTCAATGAATCGCCTGTAGTATCCTGCCAAACCAAGGAAACTACGGACCTCTGTAATTGTAGTGGGGCGACTCCAACCCATCACCGCTTCAACCTTCGAAGGATCCACAGAAACTCCATCCTTCGAAACTACATGACCAAGGAACTTGATCTCCTTTTGCCAAAACTCGCACTTCTCAAACTTTGCATATAACTTTTCTCTTCTCAAAATTTGCAGCACAATCCTCAAATGCTTCACGTGCTCGTTAGACGACTTTGAATATATCAAGATGTCATCAACGAACACCACCACACACTTATCTAAGTAAAGACTGAATGTGCGGTTCATCAAGTCCATGAAAGCTGCAGGTGCATTAGTTAGACCAAAAGGCATGACAAGAAATTCATAATGCCCATACCTGGTCCTAAATGCCGTCTTAGAAATATCTTCATCCCTCACCCTCAACTGGTGATATCCAGATCTCAAATCAATTTTGGAGAACACCGTAGCCTCCCTAAGCTGATCGAACAAGTCATCAATCCTAGGCAAGGGGTACCTATTCTTGATGGTCACCTTGTTCAGTTGTCGATAATCCACACATAACCGAAGTGAATTATCCTTCTTCTTCACGAATAATACTGGTGCGCCCCAAGGAGATACACTAGCTTGTATGAACCCTTGTGCAAGTAATCCTTCAATTTGAACCTTCAACTCCTGAAGTTCAGCTGGAGCCATCCGATAAGGTGCTCTCGACACCGGTGCAGTACCTGGTATCACATCAATGGAGAAATCCATTACCCTTTTCGGAGGAAATCCTGGTATCTCCTGGAACACATCAGCATACTCTGCCACTACCGGAATCCCTGCAATTTCTGAAGTGCTATTCACTGATTCTATGTGTGCCAAGATCCCTGCCCTCATGGCAACGTCAGATCTCAGGCATCGATAATAAAACACTGGTTGCCCAGGGGCATGAAAAGACACAATCATTCTAAAACAATCAATCACTGCATAGTTCGGACTCAACCAATCCAAACCTAAAATCACATCATACGTGTGATCCAGAATCACAATCAAAGATGCAGTGAACTTTCTACCACTAATTGCAATAGGGCAATCATCACAAAACATGCTAAGCTCAAGAGATAAGCAAAGAGGCGATGTAACACATAAAGGTCTAGTAAGCGGTATAGCAGTCAAACCCAAAACATCTACCACAGAACTAGATATGAACGAGTGGGAAGCACCCGTATCAAACAGTACTCTAGCAAGATAGCTATAAACGGATAAGGTACCTTCCACCCCGGTGCCTCTCTGGCCGATGGCAAATACTCTGGCTGGTGCTGGTGGTAAGGTTCTCTGCTGGTTACCCTATCCTACAATCTGAGGTTGAGTACAGTCCCTGGCAATATGTCTAGTCTGTCCGCATCGAAAACATGCTCTAAGCCTGAGTTTAGGGCAAGTCCTAGCAAGATGACCCAACTCATTACAGCTATAACACCTCATAGGGGCAACTGGTGCTGCTTGCCTGATAGGTGGTGCCTGAATAGGGACAGGTGCTGCTGCTATCCTGGCTGGAGCCTGATGATGAAAATAAGGCCGCTGTCTCTTCCAGAGCCCACCTCTATAATCTCTGGACCCACTACTCCCTGCAACCGCCTTCCCTTTTCCCTGAGAATCTCTCTCAACTGTCTGCTTCTCCTTGTGGATCAGATTCTGCTGCTCAATGATCAGGACTTTAGCTAAAATCTGCTCCTTTGTCTTCATCTCCATAATGGTCACATCTCGCTCAATAGAGCCATTCAACCCCCGCTGAAACTTCTTAGCCAAGTCTTCAGCATCTAATGGTTTCATAAACCGATATAGCCTGGAGAACTCTGCCTCATATTCTCTCACATTCATCTTCCCTTGAGTAAGCGAGAGAAATTGCCTCTCCAGCTGTTCTTTCACCGATGCTGGGAAGTATTTCTCCCTAAAGATCCTCACAAATCCATCCCAAGTCATGATAGAAACATCAATAGTCCTCTGAGTGCAATTCCACCACACCCTAGCCTCATCTTTGAGCATGAAAGTGGCTAGCTTCCTCTTCTCGATCTCATCACAGACAATCAACTCAAAATAGGTCTGTAAATCCTCGATCCATTGATCAGCCACCATATAATATGTGCCTCCCGCAAATTTAGTTGCTCCCAACCGATTAATGTCCCTCGCCAACACTAACAGACGAGCGGGATCATTAACCACAACCTCAGGTGGAACAGGTTGCTCCACAAACGGTGCCTCCAACTCTTCCTCATGTACTCCCACATGTGGAATCTCACCCCTACCTCGGCCTCTACCTCTACCTCTGGGTCTACCTCGACCCCTACCTCTGCCTCCCACAATATCCATTACCTAAGGAGCATAGCATACCTGGTTAATACATGTATACACTTAAAATCAAAGCATAAGTAAATACAAGTCCATATTAACCAAGCTACTAACACAAAGAGGTTAATTCAACTCCTATTACGTCCTAACATTCTAGACAACTCCCAACACCCCCACATACCCAATGACATTGTTAATATCGAAGAGCACCCGATGGGGATCCGCTGCAGACGGGCCATCACTCGGAAGGTATTAACTTATCACTAAATATGTATCTTACGCTCTGATACCAAACTGTCACGCCCCGAATTTCGAATAATAAATTCAAATCCGAAACATGAATACAACTAAACAAATCACATCCTAAATTTTTTTTCTCAAAACCAATATCTCATAAACTATAACACAAACCTCGTAGCAAACTATCTCTCGAGTCAATTATTACAATACTAACATAAATAAAATGTTCTGCTCACAAGAGTCTACAAAAACACACCAAAATAGACCAAGTGCTGGTCTCAACCCTGCTGTCCTATGCAGCTCGCTCACCACCCTGATTATCCTGACCTGCAGGATTATCCGCTACACCATTTGAATAGTGTACCGGGATTGCAACAATACAAAACCCGGTAAGCTTTCTGAAAGCTCGTGTGAGTAAATAAGAATGAACGGTTGATTTATTAGACCACAACTCATTTATCTCAAGTAAACATCCAACAATCTCAACAACCACAAGCAACATCAATCCAACACACATGAAACAACATGGAACACATTTCCACAATCACCAAATCACAACTCTCGCCACTTTGGCACCTAATCACAACTATCGCCACTTTGGCACCCACGTTAGAGCTCTAACTGCCTCGTTACCTCTGACACCTTGGCCCAGGGTCAAGTAACGGCACCTCCAGGTTACTCAGTAACCCGCGAACTTTGGACCATTTCATGTCCTCAGAACAATATATCCCCGTTATTATTTAACGGTCGAACTTTGGACCTCCCTGTCCTCATAACACATACACTCCGGTTATCATTAACCAAAGATCCTTGGACCATTCGATCCTCGGAATCCTACGTTTCTCTACCTTCTATTCAACTCACAAAATCAACATGTTTATCACCAACATTTATCAAATATTAACAACATAATTAAAATCATATTATCAACATTATCAACAACATATTAACACAATTCCACACCTCAATGTCACACCATTCAATATATAATCACGTAAATATATATATACGTAACCATCCACACAGGAATGATCACTAATACCAACTATAGTTCACATGATACAAAATCAAGAAATTCATTTTTAATATACTTTAAAACACATTTCTTAAAACCATTTTCTCACACTTAACAATAAATTGAGCAATTAAGGAAATTCGGTTCGTAAATGAACCAAGTGAGATTTACTCACCTCTAAACTCCCGCTGCGTCTTCTTACAGCCCAAAATACGATTCACAATCGTCCACTAACAAATCCGTCAAATACCTAATCAAAACGATAATTAACTTAGCGTATAATTTCCAAAAACACACTTATATGAAGATCCCACGGTCGGATCTTCACCCGTGACTACACAAGGTCACCGGGACAGTCCTACGATCATTATATCAAAACTAGAATTCTATCGGACGGTCCAAACTTCATAAATCACAAATTGAGCGATCGAAATCAATCGAAATCGTAAAATTCATAACTAATTCATACGATATCCAAAATTTGCATGCTATATATCAAAATGATCGTATCGACATGTAGAATCTAAAAATGAGCAGAAAATACACATGATACCCCCGGAGGTGGCCGGAAAGGGCCGCCGGAGTTTAGGGCAGAGCCGTCGCCGACCACCACCAATGGTGTCGGGGCCGAGCTCATCCCCTTCGTTTCATCATTTTGAGCAACTTTCATAACTAACACGAAGTGAGAAAATGAGTGGAAGTGGCCGAAACTTACCAAAAACAGTCCGGTTTGGCCGGAAAAACTGCAGAAACTGATATGTGCTCCGACGAGCGTGAAAACCTCCACTTCAGGTGCTGTCCTTTTTACTGCGTGTTCTACTCCTCAATACGAGTTCAACGAGATAAAGAACTCGAAATTTGGTGGTCTAGAACTCGAGATATTCGCTTCGCACTCAAAACAGCAGAAAATGGAAAACCAGCTTCCCGCCGCCGCTACAAGTCGTGCCACGGCGCAAGGCTGCCTCTGGCAGCTGCGCAAGGTCAAGGCGAAGCCGTGGGAGGTGGTTTGGCGTCAAACGGTGGCCGGAGGAGCAAGAACTCGGCTGGAGAAGTTTGGCTCTGTTTTTGGTTTCGGTTCGGTGCCGTGCGGGAGAGAGAGAGAGAGAAAAAATCTAGGGTTTTCTGATTTTTTTCAGATTTTTTTCCAGAAATGTTAACCTATATATATACAAAATCAAAAACTTCTAAATGTCATAACTTCTTCCTACAAACTCCGATTCTTGTGTTCCGCATATGCACGAACTCGTATCGACGAGCTCTACGACTTTCATGAAAGAAGTTTCTTCAAATTTTTCCTTACGTAAAAATAAGTCAATTTTAATAACCCTAAATAACGTTAAATTTCGGTACTAAAATCATTAAACCAAATTTCTCAAATAACGACATTCGAATCACACTCACAACTCATAATTCATATAATTTGAGAAATTTTGAATTACGAAATATTTAATTGAAATTTCGGGTCTTTACAACTTTCCTCCCTCAAAGGTCACTGTTTTGAGGAAGCAGATTAGTGGAATCACGCAAGGACATGAGGAGAATTTCTGTAATTATTGGGACAGGTTTAAGAGCCTTATACCATCATGCCCTAACCATGGGATGAGTGAGGGGTCCCTCCTTACCTATTTTTATGAAGGTCTCACTGCTAATGAGCGTGGTTTGTTAGATGCTGCTGCTGGAGGGTCCTTTATGGATAAGACACTTGATGAGGCCAAGGAGCTACTTACAAATCGTGCACTAAACTATCAACAATATGAGGGGGTGCTTTTCTCTCAAAGGAGGGTACATGAGGGTACATGAGGGTACAAGATGTCTACTCTGCTGTCTCAAGTCTTAAACGTTAATGGAGGAGGAGCAATGGCTGAAGTGTGTGGGATGTGCTCGACTCAAGGGCACTCCACTGATAAATGTCCCCAGCTTGCCTCTCCAGAAGAATGGGAATCTGTTAATCCCCTAGGGTATCAAGGAGGCCAAGGAGGCCAAAAGGCTCGAGGTATAACCCTTACTCCAATACGTACAATCCTGGACTCAGAGACCACCCTAACTTTCGTTGGGCCAACAATGATAACACCTTGAGACCACCTCAAGGCCCAGATCAGAATTCTCATCGCCCACCAGGTTTGTTTTTGAGGCCTCAGGTACCTCAAACTTTTGGTATTCCTAATTATGTCCCTCCACCTCCTGTTTCCAACACTTTGAGTGTCCCTAATTATGATGAACTACTGAAGTCCCTTGCTGCGGGACAATAACAACTTAACACTACTACTCAAGCTTTGGTTGTAGGACAGGCGACCCTTTCAAAGGATATTGCAGAGCTCAAGAATCAAATGGGCCAAGTAGTAGATTTCATGGGCCGGATTGCTGAAACAGGGAAGCTACCAAGCAACACGATGCCTAACCTAAGGAATGAGCACGCCCTAGCCATCAACACTAGGAGTGGGCGCATGCTACTAGACCCTCCCAGAGCCCACAAGAAGGCCCAAGTGGCCCCTAATGAAGAAGAAGATGTTGTGGAGGTGTCCAAGAAGGATGTTGAAAAGGACCTAGCTACATCAAGGGTGGAAGTTAACGTGCCCCAAACTGAGCCCAAAGGTACAATTCCTAACTCTACTGGTTTAGTTAAGACTAACCCAGTTGTTTATATACCTTTCCCGAGCAGGTTTGCCAAGACAAAGAAAGATAAATCTGATCAAAAAATCTTGGAAATCTTCAAGAAGGTTCAAGTGAACATGCCCCTGATCGAGTGCATCAAACAGGTGCCTAAGTACGCTAAGTTCTTGAAGGAGCTATGCACCACAAGGAGGCAGACAAGAGAGAAGGAGGTCTTGAAAATGAGCGAGACGGTATCAGCAGTTATCCAGAGAAAACTACCCCCAAAGTTGAAGGACCCAGGGAGTTTTTTTTTTCCCTGTTTCATTGGTGACACCAGGTTTGAAAATGTGATGTTAGACTTAGGGGCGTCCGTAAATGTCATGCCTTATAATTTGTATGTGTCCCTAGGTCTAGGCCCTCTTCAAAGGGATAATGTTGTCATTCAACTTGCTGATAGGTCTAACAAATACCCTCAAGGGTATGCTGAGGATGTTCTTGTGCAGGTAAACCATCTGATATTCCCTGCGGATTTCTATGTTTTAGACATGGAGGAATCGCCCCTAAATACCACTCCATTACTTTTAGGGCGTCCCTTTATGAGGACTGCGAGAACAAAGATCGACGTGTACAAAGGGACTCTCACCATGGAGTTTGATGGTGACGTTATACGCTTCAACATTCTTGAAGCCATGAGGTACCCTGTTTCTGATTTGAAACCTTGCTTTGCTATTGATGTAGTTGATTCACTCGCACAGGTATTCTCCAAAGCAATGGTTGAGGATGAATTAGCTCTGACCCTAGAGGAGGGGGTCGGATATGATGCAAATGGGGATCCTATCCCTAAGGTTGAGTGGGATGTTGCGGAGCCGAGAGTGATTAAGACTGTGGCCTCACTCGAGGCTCAGCCTGTAAAGAGGTCCATTTCCTATTTCTTAATTCTGGTTTCTACTAATAAAATGTTACCCTCTATGGTTCAGGCACCCAAGTTGGAATTAAAGGTACTCCCTGAACATTTGAAGTACGCGTACCTAGGAGAAAATGAGACCATCCCAGTGATCATATCATCAACGCTGGATGTAGAGCAAGAAAGGAAGTTGGTGGACGTGTTGAAGAAGCATAAGACTGCCACTGGTTGGACTCTAGCAGATATCAAGGGAATCAGCCCAACCACATGTGTCCACCGGATCCTGTTAGAAGATGGAGCCAAGCCCACAAGAGAAGCCCAAAGACGTCTACATCCTCCCATGATGAAGGTGGTCTATGATAAGGTGATCAAGTTGCTCGATTGTGGGGTAATCTACCCCATTTCTGATAGTAAGTGGGTCTCTCCAGTGCAAGTCGTGCCCAAGAAGTCTGGGATGACTGTGGTAAAGAACGATGATAATGAGCTAGTGCCCCAAAGATTAGTGACAGGTCATAGGGTATGTATCGACTACCGGAAGCTGAATGCCACAACGAGGAAGGATCATATGCCCTTGCCTTTTATTGACCAGATGTTGGAGCGCTTAGCGGGCCATTCCTACTATTGCTTCTTGGACGGATATAGTGGATACAACCAGATTTGCATAGCCCACGAGGATCAGGAGAAGACGACCTTCACTTGCCCCTTTGGGACCTTCGCTTATAGGCACATGCCCTTTGGCTTGTGCAACGCACCAGGTACTTTTCAAAAATGTATGCTGTCCATTTTCTCAGAATACATTGAAAATATTATTGAAGTCTTTATGGACGACTTTAGTGTCTTCCGTAAATATTTTGATACTTGTTTAGAGAATCTAGGATTGATACTGGAGAGGTGTGTAGAAACTAACCTTGTACTGAATTGGGAGAATCTAGGACATATAACATCTGCTAGGGGCATTGAGGTAGATAAGGCTACGGTTCATCTTGTATGTCACTTACCCTCCCCCACAACTATGAGGGAGGTACGCTCTTTTCTTGGCCATGCAAGATTTTACAGGAGGTTCATCAAAGACTTCTCCAAGGTGGCGAGACCTATGTGTGCCCTATTGCAGAAGGACGTGCCCTTTGTGTTCAATGAGGATGGCAAGAAGGCGTTTGAGAAGCTCAAGGAGTTATTGACCACGGCACCCATCATTTGCCCTCCAGATTGGAGTCTACCCTTCGAGCTTATGTGTGATGCATCGGACTATGCTGTTGGAGCTGTGTTGGGCCAGAGGAAGGATAAGAAGCCCTATGCTATTTACTACGCTTCTCGGACCCTCAACAATGCTCAGCTCAACTACTCCACCACTGAAAAAGAACTCTTGGCTGTAGTCTTTGCTTTAGATAAGTTTCGTTCTTATTTATTGCACTCTAAAGTAATTGTTTACTCTGACCATGCAGCCTTGAGATATATGATGATCAAGAAAGAGGCCAAGTCCAGATTAATTCGATGGATCTTGTTGCTTCAGGAGTTCGATCTAGAGATCAAGGACAAGAAGGGCAGTGAGAATGTGGTGGCGGACCATTTGAGCAGGACAGTCCATGAGGAGGACGCCCAGCCCTTACAGGAAACTTTTCCAGATGAGCAGCTCTTTACGATAGAGGTTAGTGTGCCCTGGTATGCTGATATAGTTAACTATTTAGTCACTAGGACATTTCCTGATACACTTTCCAAAGCTAGTAAGGATAAATTGAAGAAAATGGCTAGGCACTTTATTTGGGATGAGCCCTATTTATGGAAGCATTGTAGTGACCAAGTCATTAGGAGATGTGTCCCAGAGTCTGAGCATAGGTCAATTCTGTCACTTTGCCATAGTGAAGCATGTGGAGGCCACTTTGGGCCTCGTAGAACGGCCTTGAAGGTCTTAGACTGTGGATTTTATTGGCCTACTATCTTCAAGCATGCAAACTTGTTCTGTATTTCTTGTGATAGGTGCCAACGGACTGGTAATCTTGGCCCAAAAGATCAAATGCCCATGAACCCAATAATAAATGTAGAAATTTTTGATGTTTGGGGCATTGACTTTATGGGCCCATTTCCTTCGTCTAATGGCTGTTTATATATACTACTAGCTGTGGACTATGTATCAAAGTGGGTGGAAGCAAAAGCCACCAAGACTAACGATTCAAAAGTGTTTGTAGGTTTCTTGAGAACTAACATATTTACCAGGTTTGGAGTGCCACGTGTGCTGATCAGTGATGGAGGTTCTCACTTTTGCAATCGTACAATCGAGGCTTTGCTAAAGAAGTATGGGGTAACCCATAAGGTGTCAACGCCCTACCACCCTCAGACCAGTGGCCAAGCGGAGGTGTCCAACAAGGAGATCAAGAGCATACTCGTGAAGACAGTGGGCCCAACAAGGAAGGATTGGAGCCAGAGATTGGATGATGCATTGTGGGCCTACAGAACGGCCTACAAGACGCCTATTGGGATGTCTCCCTTTAGGTTGACCTATGGAAAGGCATGCCACCTTCCAATGGAGCACAAGGCTTGGTGGGCTGTCCAGATGTTCAACATGGATTATGATGAAGCCGGCCTACATAGGAAGCTACAGCTAAATGAGCTTGAGGAGATAAGGAATGAGGCTACGATGCTTCATGGATCTACAAGGAGAAGACAAAGGCCTACCATGACAAAATGATCCGCGGAAAAAGCATCCAAGTGGGCCAGAAAGTTCTGTTATTCCATTCCAAACTTAAGCTATTCCCAGGTAAACTTCGTTCTCTTTGGATTGGCCCATTTATAGTGACTAATGTGTTTTCTCATGGTGCTGTAGAGATCAAGAGTGAGAATACAGGGAAGGAGTTCAAGGTTAATGGGCATCGTCTCAAGCCCTACTATGAGTCCTTTGTGGAGCACACATTGGAAGACATACCCCTCCATGAGGCACCCCAAGACGTGTGAACAATGAGGAGAGTCCACGTTGATGGGCTATAAATATTAAGCGCTGCATGGGAGGCAACCCATTTCAACCGAAGCTGTGGAGGAGCCATCAACGAGAGTTTGACATTTCTATCCCTTCACTTACTTAGATTGAATTGTATCTGTGTCTTTGTTTGTTTGTTTGTTTGTTTGTTTTACCCTTTCCTTATTTCCGTAGCCCCCCATATTTATGGTCTATATACCATTTTTTTTCCTACATTGAGGACAATGTAGATTCTAAGTGTGGGGTGGGTTACACTTTTATTTTAGAATTCAATTTTCAGTTTAAAAAAAAATTAAAACAAAAATTCGTTGGTTTTATAGAGTTTTTGTTTGTTTGAGTCTTAGGATGCTCCTAACGTCTAGGATGAACATGTCTCTGAATTCATGGCTGAAGGTTTTCACGATCGAAATAGGACTTAATTGAATTCTTTGGTTAATCAATATTGTGATACTTGTATGAAGATTTGAGATAGGATTGTAACTTGGTTCATTAAGCATGCTAGGATTAAGTCTGATTCATTTGACCCTAAGTGAGCTGTTGAGCTGAAATACTTTCTTTTTCGAGTGCTTAATTGATAAATTTAGAATTTCATGGCTGTATTTGCAAAACCTCATCATTCTTTGAAAATCCAATGATCATGTGCCATAGATGTAATGGACTAGAGAGTACTAGAACTTGACTTTTGTGACTGTCAAAACTTGTATGCCATAATATGCCCTGATCTTGGATAGGATAGAAGGCATTAGGGAAACCACCATAGCCAAACAAGCATGTGTCCCCAATTGTGCCCGTCGTGGGACTCCTTAGAATGAACCCCTTTGAGCCTACGTTGAAAACCTTTGTTTCATCACCCTCACTGCCCTACCATGAGCTTAGTACAGGATATCTCTACCCTTGTGCTAGGGACTTAGTAGAGCATGACATAGTGTGTAGGGGTGACGATGAAAGACAAGTGTGGGGTGGGGAAAACCCAAGAGAGAGAAAAAAAAAAGAGATTGCCGTGAAAAAAAAAATGAAAATGAAAGAAAATGAAAAAGGAAAGAAAGAAAAACGGCAAAAGAGAAGAAAAATTGAAAAAAAAATCTCTTGGGAAATTATTAAAGTGTGGTTCTGGACTTTCATATTTGAAGAAGGCTCAAAGTTGAAAATTAGGCCTTTGTCCATTTCCATGGTTAAAGTGAAGCTCGGGGCCAAAACAATGATAATTGGCTACAAAAATGGTGACATAAGGTCGTCCATATATGCTCTGCTAGTTCCTTAGGATTTTTGTATCCTTAATCTTCTTTTCAAAAAACCTAGCTTAGCCCCATTACAACCCATTACAAGTCCTTACTTGATCCTTGAGATGGGCAGCTTTGGTTAGTGGAGTCAGGTACAAAGTTGAGCTTATGGTTTATGTCCATTTGTGCACTTAGTCATTTCTTGAGGTTGTTAAAAAAAATTGACAAAATGCTTTTGTTGATGAAATATACAAGCTGTTTGTTGCCTTACAATTTATTCTCTTGCATATACTTGAGCGTGAAGCTTTTAAGCATAGCCATGTCTGAGAGAAAAATCGAGAGTATACCTTGTGAGTTTGGATTGGACTTGTTCGAAACATGGTATCATTCACTGTATAACCTAAGTTCTCCATATCTTGCTTCGTCATATCGGTGTCACATGTTTATTAACCTTGGAATTATCTATGTGATTTTGATTAAGTGTTTAACTTGAAAGCCATGAGTTTGGAGTCTCTGAGACAACAGTTAGGGGCAGTAGAGTCACTTACTTGCTTTTTGTCGAGTCTTTGTTTTGTTTTGTATTTTATTTTGCTAAGGGACTAGCAAAAGCTAAGTGCGGGGTAGTTGATAAAAGCACAAAGTGCGACGATTTTCATGAGTATACGCTCCATTCTAGCCTTATTTCTCCCTTAGATTTGTGTTTTGAGTCATTAAAGTCATTTTGAGAGTCTTGTAGAGTGTTTGGAGTAAAATAGGCGGAAAATGAAAAATTTATGAAAAAATCCTAATGGGATCAGGATACCTTACCGTCGATGTTTTTGCGGTCTTTACATTTTAATTCCCTTTATTTTCTCTAAAAAAATTCTGATATTCTCCACCTTTTTGTAGGAAATTTAAGACGTTTGACCAAGTAATGAAGAAGGGGAATAAAGGAGAAAAATGTTTCAATTGGGAAATTAAAGGAATTGCCCCATTATTGAGAGGAATTAAGGCCATAAGTACCCTATTATGAGAAATTAAAAGGACAAGAAATAAGAAACAGAAAATTATAGAGAAGATGAAGAAAGCTATGCAATCTCATCCGTCCAAATGATGAAGGGTACGATCGACAAAAGCCAACCACTGCTCCCCTATAAATAGGCAACATCCAAAACAGAATGGGATCACTTCCTTGCCTATCACTTCCTGGCCAAAAACTCTTCCGAGACTCTGCCCAATTCACTCCTCAATCCTCCATCACCTACAAGACCGTGACCACCACCCATCTAGCAATCTACGAAGCTCTTAGGCATTGAGTCAAAGACGCACCACCACCATAGCAGAGACGAGTTCACCACCTTGTTGCCAAGCCGCTGAGGAAAGCTTCAAAGTGTAACTATGACTCTACTTTCAATTTTTGTTTCGGTTTTGTGTGTTTGGATTTGCGAGTTGTGTAATTGGAGACATGAACTGTTCAGAATATTTTTATTAATATTTTTGAGATTTTCAGTTTGTTATTGAGTTAATTTCGAGAATTCTTTGATGATGCATGTTACAATCTTGTGCCCTTTTACGTGTTTAGGTAATTTTCAGAGTTAGGTTAATAAGATCCCATGCTGGAATCACGCTGAGTGTTCTTGTTTGTTTGCTTAATTTGCCAAGAATAATTGTTATTTGTTAAGACGTTGAGTTAAACAAGTAATAATTAGTTCTAAAGTGGTAAAAACCATGTTTCAATGGTTAAACAATTCTGAAAATTATGTGTTAAATTCTATGTGTAATGGTTAATTTGCATGTGTGAGTCGATTCGGGGGTTAGTTAATACTACTCATTAAGAGAATTACGCTGAGTGTTCGAAAAGATTAATAGTATTGGGCATGGTAAGGACTCTTCCGATCCAAGCCCACATTAGAACGAATTAGATAAATGGATTGATCCGCTGAGGCTTTTCATTTGGGCTCTTATCAAGGTATTTAAGATGGGCACGTTTTTGTAGCATGTTGAAATGGATTTTCTGTTTCTACACTTAGTAATTTCCGAGTGGTATTGGTCTAGGTTAGGGAAGTCGATCATTGTATATAGTTCTATTTATTTTGTTTTTATTTTATTTTAAGTAGATTAGTAACCAAATCCCATACCCCCCATTTTATTCTTTTATTTGTTAATTGACCTTTTTGTGTAGGTGTACCCTACAATCCCCGGACTGAACGATCCCTGCTTATCCTATACTAACAACAACATTTTGCAGGGTTAAATTGTGAGGCTGAAATAGCCTCATCATGCTCAGGAAGTATGTCCGAGGTGAGTCTCACGTGATTGATTATGGTACGATCGAAATAAACACAGATGTGACATTTGTAGTTGAACCTGTTCGTATCTTGGATAGGTCTACAAAGAAGCTTCGTAGGAAGGAGGTTGATGTTGTGAAGGTGTTGTGGAGTCATCATGATAAGGGTGATGCGTCATGGGAGTTGGAGTCTGACATGAGGAAGAGGTATCCTCAGCTTTTTGTTGACGAGCATGCTTGAATTTCGGGACGAAATTCCTTTAAGGAGGGTAGACTGTGAAGACCCAAAATTTAAGGATGATTTGGATTATATTTCAAATGCTTAAATTTCATAATAATATTGTGTATCTTAGATGAGTTGATTTCATTGTGTGAAAATATATTGTTGTGCTCATTTATGGATTTAGGGTCAACGTAGTGACCGATATGGGTGAATTGAACGCTCTAATCTTAGGTGGTTGATGGGATATGATTGGTTGAGTGAATTGGATGCCACAACCCTTGTCGGGTAATGAGGCTTGATTAAGTACTAGTATCGGACGTTCTAAATATATATATACGAATATATATTGATGAAATACGATAAAGATAAATACGTATATATATTGATTATGAGATTGTTGGTTCCTTGTGGATGTGGAAAGTGTTGAGCATTGACTTGGGTGAAAATGATTATGAATTAATTACCGTTCTTTAAGCTTTTAGTGAGAAAAAAAAAAGAGGGTTATTAAGCCCTAATCATTTGACCAGGCCGAACAATATCATCTCAATGAATGATTTTTTTGAATTTAGGATTGTAAGCCTAAAAGAATATACTTGGCACATATGATGGAAAGATTCTCATGTAGAGGATCCGATTAAAGCTTTGGCCTTCGAAGCTTGTAGTGAAAAAAAAAAGGGTTATTAAGCTTTAGTCGTATGACCGAGCCGATCGACATCCGATCGATGATGAATTTGTCCGACTTTTGGAACCAAAGCCCTAAGATAATGTACTTGACACGTGTAACGGAAGGATTCTCAAATGTACAATCAGATGACAGCCTAGCCCTTTTGAAGCTTGTAGTGAAAAAAAAAAATGAAATGGCTTATTAAGCCTTCGTCGTTTGACCTAGCCGATCGATCCTAACGATGACTGATTTTTTCAAATTTTGGATCTAAGGCCTAAATAATGTACTTGCCACATCAGACAAAAGGATTCTCAAGTGTACTATCAGATGACGGCCTTGCCCTTGGAAGGTATTATAGGAGGAAAAAAAAAAAACAAAAACGATTTTTAAGCCTTAGTCGTTTGACTAAGCTGATCGACATCATAACGATCACTGATTTTTCCAAATTTTGGACCTGAAGCCTAAAATAATGTGCTTGAGACATCAGACGAAAGGATTCTCAAGTGTACTATCCGATGACAACCTTGCCCTTTGAAGGTTGTAAAGGGAAAAAATTGTGTTATTAAGACCTAGTTGTTTGACTGACTCGATCGACTTCCTATCAATGACGGATTTTTCTAAATTTTTGACTCCAAGCCTAAAATAATGTACCTGACACATCTGACGGAAGGATTCTCAAGTGCATGATCTGATGATGTCTTTTTCCCTTTAAAGGTTGTATTGATTAAAAATAGGGTTGTCAACTCTCAGTTGGTTGACCGACTTAATGGCCATACTATCAATGACTGATTATTCTAAATTTTTAACTGGAATCCTTAAATATTGTACTTGGAATATCTGAGGGAAGGATTCTCAACTGCACAATCCGATGACGACCTTGCACTTTGAAGGTTGTAAAGGGAAAAAAATTGCTTTATTAAGACCTAATCGTTTAACCGACTCGATCGACTTTCTATCGATGAGGGATTTTTCTAAATTTTTGACTTGGAACCTAAAATAAAGTACCTGGCACATCTTACGAAAGATTCTAAACTGCACAATCCGATGACGACCTTGCGCTTTGAAGGTTGTAAAGTGAAAAAAAAAAAAGCGTTATTAAGACCTAGTCGTTTGACCGAATCGATCGACTTCATATCGATGACAGATTTTTCTAAATTTTTGATTCAGAGCCTAAAATAATGTACTTGGCACATCTGACGGAAGGATTCTCAACTACACGATCCAATGACGGCATTTTCCCTTGGAAGGTTGTATAGATTAAAAATAGGGTTGTTAACTCTCAGTCGGTTGACCGACCCGATGGTCATACTATCGATGACGGATTTTTCTAAATTCTTGATTTGAATCCTTAAATATTGTACTTGGGACATCTAACTGAAGAATTCTCAACTGCACGATCCGATGACGACCTTGCCCTTTGAAGATTGTAAAGGGAAAAAATTGCGTTATTAAGACCTAGTTGGTTGACCGACCCGATGGCCATAATATTGATGACGGATTTTTCTAAATTTTTGACTGGCGTCCTAAACTAATGTTTGTGGGACATCTAACTGAAGGATTCTCAATTGCACGATCCGATGACGGCCTTTTCCCTTGGAATGTTGTATAGATTAAAAATAGGGTTGTTAACTCTCAGTCGGTTGACCAAACCGATGGCCATACTATCGATGATGGTTTTTTCTAAATTTTTGAGTCGGGGCCTAAAATAATGTACCTGGCACATCTAACGAAAGGATTGTCAACTGCAGGATCCGATGACGACCTTGCCCTTTGAAGGTTGTATAGATTAAAAATAGTGTTGTTAACTCTCAGTCGTTTGACCGTCTCGATCGACTTCCTATTGATGACGGATATTTCTAAATTTTTGACTCGGAGCCTAAAATAATGTACCTGGCACATGTGACGGAAGGACCCTCCGCTGTACGATCCGATGACGACCTTGCCCTTTGAAGGTTGTAAAGGGAAAAAATTGCAATATTATTTTTCTGGCGTGGAGTTGATACATATTGCGGTATTACGTCTCATTTGGTTGACCTAGCATATCGAACTCCTAACCGTAGCAAAATGAAATGATTTACTGTTGGCGTAATACCAATGGAGGAAACCGCTACCTCTACGAATTTGATTGTATAATGAGTAAGTCTATTTCTTTGTACCAATCTCGGTAGTACCCATATCTTATTGTCTGTCTATGCTCTTAAACGGCAGCGGAATGGTATGTAATGGAAAAATTATTTATCCATTAATTAAAAAAAAATAACCGAAAATAAAAATTTAAAAACAGAAAAATTGACCATTTTCGATCCAAACATGCGAAACCACCCTTTGTAGTTCATTAATATATATATATAAAGGAAAATAGATAACACCTTACGTTGTCTGTTATCCCACGAAAAATGAAAAACGATTAGTCTCATCTTCTTGCACCTCTTACCCCAGCAAGCATCGTTCAGTCTCACCTAGCACATTGAAGAAGAAACAGTCACAGATCGATCATCTCCATTGCACTGTCATCCGCCTGACAAAGTTACACTCTCAACACCACGATATATTACAACGCATATATCTGTCGGTGTCTCTATCTCAATTAACAATTTCTGCCATTGATCCAAGGTAAGGTCTCACGTTTATTTTGAGTTGGGATGTACATATTGAAGTCGAATTTTGTATTACAGTTGTATGGCGAAGTGAATTTGGGAAATAGGGTTTTGTACGGAAGGAGATTTCGGTGTCGGGTTTTAGGGTATTTTGAAATGGAACTAGCATTTTGATTTGATGAATCGATTTCTTATCCTGCTTATTGTTTCCATTTCACAGAACAAGATCCAAAAGCCATGTCCTCCAAACAAAGGCAATTGTTTGAGTAAGGAATTGATTTTCTTCAACTGTGTTGAAACTTCTCCATATGCTTGAATGGGTATTGATTTTTCTTTGATTTGTAGGGTTCTGTAGTCTACAAACACATGCTGTTTGGAAATTATATACATACATGTACTGGTACACCTTCCCCTCCTTCACTACAAAAGGTGTTGCTGTAATGGCTTCGATCGCACAATAATCTCTGAAATATTACAACATCTAGGGGTGTAAATGAGCCGAGCTAGAGCGAATACCAAGGTGATCATGTTCGGCTCATTTGTTTTTTATCGGGCTCGAGCCGGGCTAAAACTTGAATATTTTTTTCCATGCTCAAGCTCGGCTCGGCTTGAATATTTTTCTTAAGCCTGAGCTAGGCTCGGCTCGGCTCGGCTCGATTTATTGGACAAGGTCGAGCTTAAATAAGGATCGGCTGGGTTCATTTGACTTTAAATTTAAAAGTTAAAAAAGGAAGAAAGAAAATTTAAAATTATAATCTAAAATTTGATGTCTAACCATCACATAAATCCCTTATGACTTTATTGTAATATATTTTACTTAAAATCTCATATTCTCTTCCAATTGAAAAGGAATGTAATAAAAAGAACTAAAGATTTGAGATCAGAAAAATTATATTTTTATTATACTATAAATTTTAATGAGTCGAGTTTTAACAAACTCGAGCTACTCATGAGCTAGACGAGCTGAATATATCCTTGTTTAAGCTCGGCTTGTTTTTTGTTGAGCCTAATATTGAGCTCATGCTCGGCTCATTTATCTTACGAACACGAGCCGAACAGGCTAAAATCAAGCCGAATACGAGTCGTACACGAGCTGTATCGAGCCTATTTACAGCCCTAACAACGTCAATCTAATTTCCAAAAGGCTATAGGTTTCTTGCATTTATAAAGCAAAACTAGCGATGACGTAGAGTTGTGTCCTTTTTCTGCCTTCCACCTATTTCCCTAATCAAATGTAGGTAATATTTGTTTAATGGATTTGTGGATCATAATGTCCTATAAAATCTATGAAGGAATGCATTTGGGGTCTCCGGATTCTTGTCAAGCTACAACTAAACTAGTCAACAGCATAACCTCACCATTTGGATGGAATAAGGTATTTTTTAAAAATTGGTTCCATGTGGAAGTCCATTTACGATGTCACAAAGCCATCCTAAAATTTTATTTTAACCCAAGCCATATAAACCCTTCCACTCTATATGTACTGTAATATGAGGTCACTATCCAAAAACAACCATGACATTCGAATTCACCAAAATCAATTATTTGTGAAAGAGGTCTTTTATTCACATATGATAAACTTAGTATATTAAGGCCGACACCTTTTCTTGAACCCGAAATACAAGTACATTAAAAAACTTTCATAATTTTTAGTACAAACACCATCAATTGAACTTCACTTTACCGTTAAATACATTAGACCGGAATATCCTCATCCCAATCATCTCCATCTGCAATTCCTACTATTATTTGAAATTTTTTGTCGAATGCAAGGGGAAACACTTCACCGTCTTGACCCATTGTGAACATTATCGTGTGGTGATGGTCTCTCTCCGCAGCATCAATAAAGCCATCCTATCCATCGGACATATAGATTTGGCTTTCGTGGAGCCTTATGACACACGGAATTACCATTTCAGGATTGTTAGTGAGCACCAATATGAAAACCTCACCTGGTAGATGATTCCTCAAAGTGTCATACATATTGCCCTTAGAAACCACCTGTGGTTAATAAACAAGATCGGTAGTGTGGTCAATCATATTATTTACATTTTAAACTGTAAACTTTGTATTATGAAATTATGGGAAGGATCTCCCACACACTATTTCATTACATTTTGGAGATTTTAACTTCAAATCTATACTACCAAGTTTATTACCTCAAAGTCTTCTTACGTACCACTTTCTCATTTGGTTCTTTTGCCATGTGGTATAAGAAAGCTGCTTTCACATCTTCAAGATGTCCCACATCAACCACAAGGTGCCCACTAGGTAACCTAGGTAAATCGACCATCATGCTCCCACTCTGGTAAAGTGTGTGATTGTGAATCTCATATTCCCCTCATATAGGACTACTAACTCCAACGAAACTTGTCCATTGCGAACATCTTTTACAAATTTTTTCCACCCTGCTACAAAGTACTTTTGGTTCCCCATGTTAACAATTCCAATATGCCAAACGTGATTACGCAGCCCCATTAGTGTCAGTGTTGCGCTTGCTGAGTTGTCTTTAAGCAAATACTTCTTGATGAATTTCGAGGGAATTCCCTTCACAACAAGCACGATACTATTATTGATAATGGGAGCTCAGGGAGCTCAGTTTTTTAAATTGTTGTCTATCCAGTAAACATTTATGTTATTGACAACAAACATCTGAATTACATGTACCTTCATTGCATTGTTAGGAAGTTCAATGGTTTGTGGTTGATCAATCTTTAATATGAAGTAGGGCATCATCTCTATAGATGGTGTGTGCTGCATGATTGTGTAAAGGAAACAATGACATTAGCTCCATTTAATAAATAGATGACCTCACCGACATCAAATGTAGTTTCAAAAATTCACAGTTCACCGACCTTCGTGGATGTAGCTAGCAATGGTGGTTTGGCTTCTTGGATGACAGGATATCCAAAAATTTGCTGCTTTGTGGCAAATTGTTTTGTCAGCATATATATATATATATATATATATATATATAGCAACTACCTCTGTGTCCCAGTATTCTTTATGATCATCAATATAAAATAACACACTTATGACCATCAAATATAGCAGTCACATGACAAGTTTGTGGTCAAATGGAACTTCCAATAGATGTAAACTTGTAGGGGCCTGATCAACACATGCTTATCGCTCTCATGGCCTCCACCAGTTTCCTATTAAATTTTATATATGTGTAGCAATTGATCTCATAATCTCATCCATATCCTGTCATATCTTTTTTCTTCTCCTAGCTACCTTTATGGATGTGTTTTCAACCAACTATTAGATGTGTTGCGTTTTCAACCATCTTGATATCAGCAAAAGGCAGTCCAACTTGCTCACCATGCATGGAATGGTTTCTTGTCATTCTCTGTACATGCAGACAAAACTATCTGCAAAACTAGCACCAGTTTGGATTGATCCTCAATATAAAATTTAAAGTGAGATTTCTTTGTTTGCTTTCTCAATGCCATATGGCCATGTTGATGAGGATGAAACATTGCAGGCCTGTTAACCTACTAAAGCCATTGTTGGTCATAGGGGTCATCATGGGCCGGGCCAGGGCCGGCCCTACCCTAAATTTTAGGGCTTAGGGTAGGGTAGGGTAGGGCCTAGTCAAAGTTAACGACACTTAGGACCGGGCCTTTAGGGCCAAGGTTTCAATATGTAAGCCCTTACCCGCCCTTAAGACCCTTCTTGTAAGGGTCAAAAGGGCAGGGCCGGGCCGGCCCTCCAAATAGGGCTAACAAGGGCCGAAAAGGGCCTTACTTTGTTTGACAAAAAAAAAATACATCATCTTTTTTTTTTTTTTGACAAAATGTTGTTCAATGTTGTATGACTTGTATTGGTAGGTAATTCAAGACTCATTTTTTGTTTTTCACCCTATTTAATATATACATTTTGTTTAAGTTACCATGATAACATTTATAAATATTAGTTAAAGTAGTTATGTGATCTCCTAAATTAATTGTTGTTTAACAAAGAAAATAATAAAGAATATAAATCTTCCTAGATCAATTACAAAATAATAAAGGGATACGTTATATGATAAAAAATGATAAACATATTTAGAAAATAGAAAAAATAAATAATTTTTAGGGCTCGTTAGGGCAGGCTTAAAGGGCTGGGCCGGGCTTGGCCCTAATCGGCTCAAATGGGCCGGGCCGGGCTTCATTTCCATGACCCTTACCCTACCCTATTTGAAAAAGGGCCGGGCTGACCCGCCCTAAATTAAGGGCCAGGCCGGGCTTGAAATGGGCTAAGGGCCTAAGGGCCAAATGATGACCCCTAGTTGGCCGAATATTTAGTATTTTGGAGCCACTCTCTTTTCAATTCAATTCGTAAAGCTCTCGCGTGAAAGAACAGTTTTTTTCAAAGATTACCACTGTTCATCCAATCTATAACCACCTCATAAAGTCCATAATTAACTTAAAATGATTATATTTCCTGCACTGGTGGCCCTAGGTAGGGGTAAGAGGGGGCTGACGCGCCCACTCAAATTTTGTTTGATTATGTATCTAATTGATATAATATAATATTTTGTGTCCTCTTTATCAGATATGACCCCACTTATTCTAATACTTTAACAATTATGTACATATATAATTGATAATGTGTTCATGAATTGGAGTGAAACGTGAGCCAACTAAGAGAATATGTAATTAAATAAAGAAACAAACAGAAATATTTAATGTTGAAAGAGACATAAAAGCATAAATGCATAATAGCCCCAACATAACCTGATGACCACTTGATTAACCCAAGTTGCCATGTTCCACTATGCCCCCGAAATAAATAAAAAAATTATGTATTTTTTCTACGCCCCCATAGAAACAAAATGTTGGGTCCGCCACTGATTCTCTCTATATATCCAGCAATCACGGTCGTTTTTGTTATGCCACTTATCTCCACTTTGCATTAATCTCCATTGCATATTCCTTGCTAATCCACCAAGCCAAGATACCAGTCCCTTTCTCCCTTATTTTGTTGTGAAGTTTGTTGTTGGTACTAGTGTCGCATAGCATCACCCCTTCCTTACCTGAGTCTCAGACTCTATGAACAACGACTGCATGTGTTTCAATTTATATATGCTACGTGGCATTGCTATTCTTCCATAGTTCGTAATTTATTTTTGGCATGCAGATTATCAGTAATTTGCTTAACTTCCTTTTTTCTTTTTTCCAGTTTACGATGGGCGACCCACGCGCATTTAGTGACTTGCACTTCACTTATGTCGGCGAAAACATGGTTCAAACTTCTTGGAGGAGAATGATTCCTAGGTGGCATCTTAAAAAAATGGTATGATTTGGTTGACCATTTTTTTGTACAAGCCTAATTATCATGATTGATTATTTTCTAATTTCTATCACGTACACTACATGCGGGCCCTGCACGTTCCTTTTCACCTCCCAATCATTTACGCTGATTTCAAAACAGTATACTTGTTTCTTGAAGACAACCCAAGAAAGAGATAGACTGTTACGCTATATCATGACAATGTTGGTTGGTTTTGGCTTACTCATGGGTGACCACAATTCTACAATGACAATAACCTGGGGCATAAAGAACTTGTGCAGTTCAAGTTTGACGAACCGAGTGTTCAAGGTTACTATTGTGATTGCAGTTGATGGAATCAATCATCCTGACCTGGACATGGACAGTGAAATGGGCGTTAACATTCATAATGATCAAGCGTCCCTGCAAATAATGCGTCAAGTTGGAGTTCAATTTATAACAAACATTCGTCGAAGGAATTTGGTAATTACCTCAACTTCTTCAAATGAACTACTAATTAAATAAATGTTAACCTTGGATTGAGATATGTGTTGTTTATATTAAAAAAATATTAATAATAAATTTGTTGGTGTGCATGTCCATATTCCGAACACAAGAACATTCTATCCTATATTGTTGAAGTCTACCTCGAGCTAGGACACTAACAAATCAACGTTATAGATCAATGTGGGAACAAATGGCCAGTCAGTGCGGTTCCTTCAAACACCAATACGAAGCGCTGTGGTGGGTGGCCGACGATTGTCAACAGTGGAGTTATGAAAGAAGGAGAACACGTTCAGAATGTTTATGTGGGTGCGAAGACCTTCAAAATATTCAAATTGAGATCTTGAAAATACAAAGAGTCGAAGGTGCAGATGTTCAGAACCCTTAAACATGTTGCCCCGCTGCATTACTAGCTTATTAAGCTGTGTGCACTTGAAATTTTATTTTTGCTATGGCATTAGTCATGTACTCATCGATTTTCCGTTTAGGAGGTTGCGGTATATATGGCAACTATTGCTATATATTAACCATGGGCAAGTCATTCATAGTGTATGTACGACGCATGCATTTAGTTTGTGAATTGTTGTCCCCAAAACAAATTCTGTGTTACTGCATGCCGACATGTAATGGTCTTTTTGTTTGGTGGACATGGCATACAAATATTTATTAATTACCATCCCAACATAAGGCGAAAACATCACCATCTTCTACAAAACAAATATTACATATTATAAAATCCCAGAGGTTCAACAATACTAAATTGAAGAAATACTCAGTACCAAATGAAAACTGACCGATTTGCATTAGATATCCTTAATGTTACAAACACATATTACATATGTATTAAAAGAAGGGATATATGTACGTTCATAATAAAGTCTAAACAGAAAATTTTCATGCATGAGATAAATTCATCACTACCTGCCGTTCCCATCTAGACATAACAAAAGAAGCCATTACTTAAGTTATTGAGTGGGGTGGAAAATGAAATGATCCGGCCCGACAAGATACATGCACATTCTCTTATTGGGATCAATGTCAAATACCCTCAACAACTTCATGTGTCGTCTTGTCATATGTAGTGTCTTGCCAACTTTATTGAAAAATACTTTCATCACGGTTCCCTCCATGGATTGTAGTACGTACCAGTTTGGCTTAAGTTTTTCTTTATAGACAAACTGTTGGGGCATCTTCTGCAAAACCAATAGAAGTGAGATTTTTAGTCTATTAACTTTAGTAAAGAATATGTCCACTTAAACCAATATTGAAGAATATTCATATCACAATATAATGCTATTTGCGCATGTTTCATTATCTTGGAATGCATAACAACACAAAGACTAACCCCGAATGTAGAGTACATCACGCATGTGCAAGTGGGAAAACATTGTAGGTTTTGGCTTGACGGAAGTTCTCCAAGCCCTTGCCAAACTTCGTCGTCGTTGACGTCCTCATCAATTGCAGCCTCATTACTACTGCCAGGCATTTCTATTGCACGGTCAACAGTGACCGAGGTTTGCAACAGAATTGCCTTAGCATGTCCTCCCGTCCAGTCAAAATATGGTAACTTCACTGCACCAGTGTATGCATCAATAATAAATACAGACAGACTTTCCCCATCTTGATGTAACTTGAAGCGCATACTTTATGAGCCATCCATTCCGATTGCATATGCAAATGGTAGCCACCCATGTTGGAACCTGACGGTATTGTCCATATTATAACCCACTGCAACATTCCAAAAAATTGATAGGTGGGTTTCAAGCAATAGAGTATATGTGGCCGGTAGTCCATTTGCTACCAACTTATCTACAAATCTACCCATGGGCAAGTCCTACATAAAATATATAGTTCCATGTTGTGATTAAATATACTTAAATATATATGCATATTGTAATGTACCTATTGTCAAAATTCATACCATAATGTTGGTGATGAACTATATTTCACACATGTAGACTCTTTGCTTACCTTGCGGTCCTATAATACAGGTGTGTTAACGCATAACCACTCCTCCTTTAGATGTTCCAAACCCTCATAGATGAGCGCAGGCCCTGGTATGAATATAGGTTTGGCTGGGATCACAACATATGTCAATTACAATCAAATCCTGTCACCGTGAACCGCATGAGACTACCTCCGTAGTTGAAAACTAGATGGATGTGTCTGTTCCCATCACTAACAACACCACAGAACTTAAAAAAGTCTGTACCGAAGAATAAATCATTCTCACAATGAACAACCTCACACTCCTAAGCCCACTAAGGGAACCCACTTAGACTCAGCAAATCTAGCTTTGACTTTCATGTAACACGTTGGCCTTCCTGAAATCTCTTGATAATCTCTGCAAAACATGTAATGGGAATTAATCGTAGGAGTCTTCATTAAAATAGAGACATGTAAACTAATATTCATCCTCCGTCAGTCATATCTTGTCCTTATTTTGGTCCAATGTTAGCTAACATGGTGATGTATATCAATGCAGGGACATGCGAATTCAGTATGTTAGATTGAAGTACATAATGCCCTAAATTATGATGTATCATATAATAAGGCCAAGAAATTTTCCTCATGGTCCAAAATCCTAGCCTAAAATGTTCCCGATTTATTTAAACAATTGTCCACTGGTGCAATTGCATGCACCTTTGTTATTACCTACTGACTAATTAATCTGTTGTCTACATTCAACAACCGGGCATGAACCAGACCTCTGCATCTATATTTAAGTTTTTAAGACCTCACGATGTATATGAATGCATTATCCCCTATTTAAGGGAGATCATATATCCTTTGAAGCTCCATTTTAAAGATGCTACTAAGCTATGTATTTGTCATTCAGCCTAGCCTAAAATGTTTGTCACTAATCGGCAACTGCCGAACAGACCATTTGAACTTCTGTCTGAAAATGCAACTTCCACAAGATCCGTCAAAACTAGAAATTAAGATTCCGAATAAGAATTGCCTTCAAAAGGTTGAGGATAAAAATTTACAGCAAGAAAAACACCCATATTTTGATAGTGTTGTTTTCACAGTCACTAGGAAGTCAAATTATGCGTTGTGGACATCAATAGTGTCCCAAAGTGGATTTGGCAAAATGCATTTTGCATAGGCTCTAAACATTTCAAACCCATAGATTACGCCCTCATTATACTTCTGTTGCAACATTTCTTCATGAGGCAGGCAACAATCACCTGAGACGATCACATGTCCTTTACCCCTTTCAACTACTGCATCAAATGGCTTACGGTGTGTATCACCTCCGGTTGAATTTTGGCGTGAGGAGGCATATGCAACCTTGACAGTAGAGATGGGAACATTGTTGCAGTCTTTCAAACGCCGGCTTATAGTTACGGTAACTTTGGCGGATTGTTGTTTCAGTGACCCATTCCCTTTCCAATTGCAGAAGTGGTCGTTTGATTCATCCATGAAGTCATTGTCGTAGTCCGGACACTCCTTCAACAGATGAATATGAGAAGTATTCCCTCCACCCCTGACTTTAGTATGTTTATCTAGTTTGGAAGACATAAGTGTTTGCCTAGGGGGTGTAGTTAGAATCGAACAATCTGCAGAAACACGACAATCATATTTATGTACGTAGAGGGACTACACGTATGTATATCTAGGAGGGGATCGAAAAATGAAGGTGGGATTCCTCTAACAGACACTTGTAATATACAGTGGATCCATTATTGAAGATAACTGAGGCTACATAGTCCTTGTATATACAGTTCTGCCATATTTAAATGTGGCATATGAATGACTGAGGTAAAGGTGGGATGTACATGAATGCTTGCTTTACATTTTTTGACAGGGATGATGACCACGGGTCAAATAGTGTGGGTTGGTCAATATTCATCCCAGTGCATGAAGAGGAGTAATGAGAGACACTTGTATGTAGGCATCAGCCGGCCACATTAATAAATGTAGTGTATATGCATCCATATACAACTGTGAGTGTGAACAACATTCCATACTACAAGCACGAAAACGAATGAGTGGTAAGGACATTACTGTGATGGGTGGTGGCGGGATTGCCAATGAACCTCCAATTTAGATTGCAGAAGATAAGTGGAAGATAAAAGAAGTCGGACCAGTTGCGGAAAAGGGAGGAGGGAGTTTGCCCATTAATCCCCATGCTTCCAACTCGCTGATGGACATGGCAGTCCTAGACAATGATTCCAATGGTAATGGATCCTCATATAAGCCTATGAAAACTCAGCATCGCGGTCAGAGATCGACAAAGAAGGAGGGTGTTTGATAAATGTTTGTAGTCAGAAATTGTTAGATAACACCTTCGTATATAGTTCAAGTAGGTAAGCATAGTGTGGTTGATGCCTAAATAAATGTGATCATTGTTGCTGTCTAAAATATGCGTTTAAGATATAAAATGTAGCGGATAAGGTAAAATTTAGTCTACTTCGAACTTTCGAAGAAAAACCGCACTTGAAGATGGCCCTCCCCTGTAAAATTAATTATAATGAACACATTTTAGTACATATTCCTAGCTACGATCTTGAATTCCCCAACCGTATATTTTGTTGATCGGCTATTTGATATTTCTTCCCAAATCACGCGTAAAGGATAAGTCAATATTCTCTCCTTCACAATATATGCTCTTGTGAATGGTAAACCGCATCGTCAAAGTAATATTTATTCCTCCACAATATATGGCAACCTTGTTCCCCAAAGTAATCTATGGCGCAATTGAATTGATATTTCGTCCTCGGAAGGATAATACTTTATAAATGATAATTTTCTTCTTTCTCAAGATATGGCTTCATTGACAATATATTGCCTACTAGAGAGGATAGATTTATCGTGAAGAAGTTAATTAATACTTAACAATATATGGACTACGTGACAAGATATGCCATGTTCCACCGTATATGTATTTCCTATATGTAGTTGATTAAATAATATGCATTGGTCTTAGTATTCATTTAGTTATGGCCAAATTGGGCCGTCAAAGCATATGGACAAATTGTTTTTCACAAGTTCAACACCAATGTGGGTTGAATAAACCTATTTCAATTTTCAAATTTTATTAATGCCACTACGGAAGTGATAATAATAGAAGGAGGGATAGCTGTCACCCGCATATATTGAATGGATGGGATAAGGAACCGATCAAAGCAGCTTTCTCTTTCATGCCTTTGATTCACAGCCTATTAATAGTCACCTGGTCATCGAGTTGAAAGATCAGTCACGAGCTTGGCTCGTATGCTCTGAAGAAGATAAGGAAGGCACCGCATCTATTATTGGCCAAGCCTTGTCAGTAGTGGTGGGTTTATTTGTAGATTGTCAGCATCTAAGAAGTTGAGGGTTTGTCTTCAAGTACATTTTTTGTGGGTATCTTTTATTCGTTTATTGGCATGCTCAACCATAAAACTCCTTATCGATATTGAATTCTTTTATATTAAAATCTAGTAGTTGCTATATATTAAAGGCATGGATAAGTTCAATTGGAATAATATGAGAGGAGTTAAGAAGAAGTTGACTGTTTTTGGTGTTATCCAATTTATGGCATGGGGTGGTTGTTAGATATTCCCACATCGAAATAAATGAGGAGAACAAAATATTTCAAAACAAAAGTCATCATATTATGTCATTTGAGGGAAACAGGAAAGGACAACGGGTGGTAAGTGGAAGTTATTGGATTTCAAAACGTAAACCACATATGGTGTAGTTGGCCCATAAGAAGTTGTAAATGAAAGCTTTAAGTACAGCTGGGCCTGTAGGTTGTGATATATCATAGAATGGTTTTGTTATAGGAAGTTCACTACCCCTACCAGGTTGAACAAAATGTAAAAGTTCTTAAATAAAAGAGCAGTTCGATTACTTGTTTTCGATTAAATTGTTGAATTGGAAGGCAATCTTAAATAATATACCAGTTCAATTACATGTTTTCGATGACATTGTTGAATTGGAAGGCAATGATTAATAATAACGTAATGGTATTTCATATGCCAGCAATCATCGAGGCAGGGGGTAATGAGTTTCAGTGAATTTAACAAGGTATTTTGCGGCTAATCAACTATAAATGACAACGGTAAAGTTTGTGTTAAATTTTTTTCCCCACCATGTAAAACTTTTTTATTTACCGTATATGTTACCACAATGCAGGGAACTAAAAGAAAAGAGGGGGAATATTCAAAACAAAGCTATGACTTAGAAAGAAAAGATGAAATATCGATCCGGGGTGAGGATGGTTTGGTTAGGAAGATGAAATTACTAAGTCCATAGTTGTTTAACGATACGGTACGGGCAACATCTATTAAAAAAGTTGTGGCAATTTGTGATATTGGATTAGGGTCTCCGACATTGTACCCGAAAGTCTGCAAACTAATGGTGAAGGGGTTGGATCCATTGAATGAAGTTGTTACCATACATGGAAAGCACCATGTCATCACGGCAAATGACTTTTCTCGGATAATGGGATCAAGGAATGAAGCTGATAATTTGTTTGTGATGGGTTTCATTCTTTATGCTATGGCAACGTTGTTGTGTCCAGTAGGAGGCGAAGAAGTTGAGTCGACATTGTTGTTTGCTGTTATGGATACGTGCTATATAAAATCCCAGAATTGGGCGACCTATGCTTTTCAGAAGTTGATAATAAGTGTGTTGATGTTCAAATCAGGCAAAGCTGCTGCATTATCCAGGTATATGTTATTCCTACAAGTGTTTTACTTTAATTTGGTGAACACAATGTACGGATGGGTGGGCAAGAATGCAAGACCATTGTGTGAATGGGGAGATGATCAGATATTTAAACTTTTAAAGTGAGTCGAGAATTACGGAGGGGTATGCTCTTCTAACCATGAAGTGTGGGTACCAACCAAGGTATCGAGGAGTATGATACATGAAGCAAATGCTACTGATAGGGAGGGGATCGATATGTGGGAAAAAGGCGGGGACGCAATGGTAGTTGAGAAAGTTGAACAGCTGAAATTGGGTTTTGTAAAGCTGGAGGAAGCTGTTGTTGTTATAATGCTAGAGATAGCTATCATAAAGGAAACCTTTGAGATGATGAGTTGGTTGGTTGGTGTGCACGATAGGGAGAGAATTGAACTGATTGTATCACAGGTGGTATGTCGACTAAATGACGGAGGTGGAAGGAAGTTTCATGAGGAACAAAAAAAAACATAAACATTTCAACCTCACAGAAACGTGATAAAGGTGTAGAATCAACACAGTTCAGTCATGCAAAGGAATGGGAGGAAGGTTTGGGGAGTTACTCATGGAAGGTCCTGTATGAGAACAAAGCTGAATCTCGGGATGGGGCAAGAAGGAATGTAAGAAATAAAAATCCGTTAATCTTTTTTATTTATTTTTAATACGAAGCAACATGTTTTTGTTCATTCTTTACTTCGCTAAAACAAAATATTTGAAATAGCCGCATAATCTATGTAAGGAAACTAAGGGACAGGCGCAGGTTTCAGCTCGATCAGCAGTATCTATAAACCTGATAGGGCCTCCCAAGGCAGTGCATAAAAGGACAAAAGAAAAAACTCATAGGCTTCAAACAGTAATCTCGAAGAGATAGTATATGGCATCACACTCATTTCCACAGCTCCGACTGAATAGATATGCAATCATAACTGTCTAACTTGCATTTTTCTCTGTATTAGGCTACCGCAACCATTTTCGATATGTCAACTAGGTACCTTGGATGGAAGGAGCATATTCGAAGCGTATGCAGGCTAAATGATTTGGTTCATAGATTGAAGGAATGCACAAGAGTATGTAAACTTGTTTCTTAATCAATTGGAGAGACTTAAACATATGGTTGATCGGTTATTAACATCGATGAAGGTCTACCATTCCAATAATAATAACAAGAGGATAATGTGAAGATATTCATTCCATTGCGTGATCCGGCTGGGGTTGGGCATTGGTATATATTGGTGGTTAAACGTAAGGTTAAAACTGCTGAGATAGTTAACAGCTACCCTGAAAAAGATGCGGAAGTAAGGAGGAAAGAATGGGCTACTAATGTGATATGTGAAATTGTAATAGAATGTGATATATTGAAAATATATAAAAATAGATGTCCATGGAAACTTCTGCTACCAACTGTTGTAATGTAGGGGGAACTAGTCATTGAAGGCAATCATCATGCAAACTTTATTTCACACAATGGATATAGAAATTGACTCAACATATTTTCTTCTTATACCTTGCAGTTGGTGATTTTGGACGCAGTTTTTAAGATGGAAATTGTAGCAGCATGTATTCAACATGCACTGATGTTCAATGACTTTAGAATGGTGGATCCCATTACAAATCCTAGGCATGAAGGAGTTGTAGACTGTGGGGTTTATCTAATCCGGAATATGCAAAACTATTGTCGTGACTGGGCAAAGAAGGTAATGGACACATGATTGTGGTTAAATTGCCAAGTCTCTTTCTTGAAGATGTAAATTTGAGTCACTAACATGAAATAATTTATTCACATGCAGTATGTGTCGGAAGACCCACCAACAATGCCAGCATGCCCACCACCATCAATTAGTTGTTTGAAGCTAGGAAAAAAAAAAATTAGCTACACTATCATTTTTTTCCCTATTTCTCCAACTTGGCACCCATTCCTAGTCATACTACATTTTGCCTTCTACCGTATTCAAACACTCGTTTGCTTCATTTATGAACACAAAAGCTTCAGTAGCACAATGGAGTCTATTTTTATCATGATGAACTAACTTCGACAGTTTTCTAAAATTTTTCTTCAAAGTCTCCACATCACAATAGTCAGTCCCAAGAACTATATAATAGTTCCTTTAAGGTCTATCCTTATCAGCATCAAAAATAGTCTGACTTACTGCATAAAGTATTCCAGTCACTACAACTAATTGCTGAATTTTCAACTATTCTAGATCAATCAAACAAAAAATTGAGTCAAGATTATGTATGTCAAAGGCTAAAGTTTTCCATTACTTATAAGTTTTCCATGGTTTCATTAAACTACATCAGAATATGTATGTCTTGTGCAAGTTATATTTTACGTAAACAATCTAATGTCTTTTTATTTAAGATAAATAAGTGTCAACTCTAAAAGACTAATATAAATCAATAAAAAAAAAAAGCATAGCCATATTAAATTGTCACAGACAAGCTTAGTACTTTTTCCATAATAAATGAAAACAACAGAAATACAAAAATGGGGATGAAGTACTAACCGGCTAATATCAAGCTGTTGGCTTTAGATTGCTAAAATTAACTCCATATTCACACGCTAAATTTTTTTTTTTTGTTGGGGAAGTGTGAAGAATTTTTTATGGTGCCACAAATCCCAATAAGAAATGCGGCAGACTAAATTTCTTTGTTTTTTGTTAAAATGTGAACAATTCTTCATGGTGCCACAAATCCAGTAGGGAAATGTAGCATGTTAGAATTTCTTCGGTTTTTGTTGAAGTGTGAAGAATTCTTGATGGTGCCACAAATCTCATCAAAAAATGAAGAAATTTTAGTGTGCCATTAATCACACTTCACCAAAAAAAAAAAGATTAAAAAATTTAGTGATTGGTTTTTATGATGGTATGCTTAGCTGTTTCAACAGCACATACGGTATGAGTTTTAAGTATCATTTATAGCTGCTGATCTCTCCGAAAATCTCAACAAACTCTTCAGTAGTAAACATCAGAATCATTGTGATGATGATGATGATCAATCAGTAGATTGTTCTTTTTATCATCTAATGGAATATCAGAATTTTCATTTCACAATATTTCACACATTAACAATATTGGTTTAAATGTACGAAATATTATTGATTGTAAACTCCGAAAGTTCATTATCTGATGAAAATAACAAACAATTGGTTGTGTTTATGAAGATGATACCATATCCATGAAAATAACTAATTGCTTTAATTATGGTTGATGATGATGATTTTTCATCAATAACATTTATTGTGTTAGATGATAATAGTGATGAGAAGTGCTTTCATCAATTACATTTATTTCACCTCTCCCAACTGGATATTGTGGTACTTTTTCTTTTGATCCAATTCAGTTTGTGGAATTATAGTTGATATTTGAGATATGAGTTCTACTCGTAATCATTTGTGTTTGATCATGATCATGATAACCTTTTTCATCCATTACATTTACTGTGTTGGAAACATAACAGATGATGATGATGAGTGTCATCCATGACAGTTATTGTGTTGGATAATAAGAATAATGATGATAAGTTTTATCTATTATAATTATTGTGTTGGCTCACCTCTTGCACATCTGCATGACAGCCACCCCACACCTCCCTCGATCATTCGCACACCTTATCATCTTCTCAAGTGAAAGCAACGATTGAAGAAAATGGCAAGAAAGTGACAATTGAGGGGATGGCTAAGAATATTTGCACTTTTATAAAAATTTGAATTTGTAATTTTTCGATTTTTTTTTCCTTGATGAAAAAACTGTAATATTGACAAATTTCAAATCTCGAAAGCAAACTTGAAGGTATTAATTTGAAGCCTGTCATTTTAACGTCTCTTTACCAATTGCATGGCCAAGTGGTTGTCAATGTTAACTTTTCATAAGATATAGTGTGTGTGTGTGTGTGTATTGTGCGCGCGTGTGTGCAAGTGTCGGCATCTGTATGTCTCTGTGTTTCACGGTAGTATGTAATTTAGACTTACAGATTAATACCATATGTGCCAATAACCCAAAGGGTGAGATGAAAACCATGCCAATCCCTAAAAATTGTTTCCATTAGTTCTATTCTTCTTTTTATAGGTTTTGAACTTAAAATGTGAATCATGAGTTTGGTCTATGACATACTGATTTGATGCTAATGGTTTTGTGCAAGCCACTGAGTTTGGTCAGTAGTATACACTGGTACCCACTTATAGTATAAGTGACTTACAAATCAAATAAAAACAAATAAATGAAAACAAATTTAAACAAAGTAGCATCATTGTACCAATATTACAAATCCAAATAAAAACTAACAAATTTAAAAGCATCATTGTTTTAAATAAAATCAAACCAAGAACAAATAAATTTAAACTCATAAATTCCTAGCTCTTGTCCTCTTATTCTTCATGAACCGTTTGCCTCCGCTGAACTGAAAAAAAAAACCAAAAAAAATTACAATATTAAAATGCATGTCACTCACAAAATTAAAACAAACAAACTTAAAAAAATCATTGTTCCGAATAAAATCAAATCAAAGAAAAAACAATCTTATTTTTTGGCAATATGAAATTCATTAAAACACCAGCAAGATACAAGAAGAAAGATTACACGGTAGAGACATCTAACAACAGCAAAAGTACAGAAAGGAAACCAAATAAAAAACAAACTTAAACTCTTCTCCTCTTGTACTCCACGGCCGCATGTCAAACTCTACTATCTATCACTCACAATGCATGTCAAATTTCAATACAAAACTCAAACCCAGATCTTCATCGGAGCCAGCCAAACACAAATCCATAAAACACCAAACACGTTCAAGAATATGAAAGGAAACAAATTATAGCAAAACAGAACAAGCCAATAGATATAGTGCAAAAATTACACAAGAATATCCTTCAGGAAATAGTTACAAATTGCATACCTCAATTAGCTGGTGCTAGTGCTTGCTCCGCTAGTCAAGCGAGCATTAACATTCTATCTCCGATCTGACTAGATTGATATTGTTATGCACCTACTCCAAACAAAGAAACAACAAACATTTTAGCATGATCCATTCATTTCAGTTCAAACAACAAACTATACAATCATAAAGTATCTATAAGCAGTAGTAGCAGAACATAATAGAAGCAATACTCAATCAAATTGACAACTTGAAAATTCAATTTAACCAAGAACAATGCTTTAGAAAGCACTCATTACCCCAAATGCAAAAAATAAACACCTTTACAACAAATTCAATACAACATTTTCAAAAGATTGAATCAAACCCACAAATAACAAAGACCCACAAAAGTTTGCTATCTTTAGGTTATGTGCTTCTCTGAAATTGCTATGTCAAAGGGTGATTGATATAAAGAAAGTAAAGCTACTAGATAAAGAGCTTCCATAAACTTTATGCATGCTTAAGAGGTTTTTTCCTCCATCGTTCTTTGATGTTATCGTCCACCTAACCATTCATCTTGCACAACAAGTTCTGATTGCTGGTCCAGTGCAATTTTGCTAGATGTTCCCTTTTGCAATGTGAGTCAGATTCTTTTATTCTTTTCTACAAAGCTAATCTAACATTTACTAAATTTTAGTTCATTTTTCTTATGATTTAGGTATATGAAGGTCTTAAAGGATTATGCTAAAAACCATTTAAACCCAAACAAATGTATAGCGGAGAAGTATCTAGCTGAAGAGAAAACACGCTTTTGTGATGGGTATATCAAAGAAGCTACTGAAATATGTGTTCAACATAAATGTAATGAAGATTGTGAATATGAAACTGTAGAATTAACCCCTACACCATGAAATAGTGCACCGGGTTACCACACAACAAACCCGGTAAGCTTATGAAATCTCATATGAGATTAAAGTAGAAATACGCTATTAGGTCACCTCAACCTAAACGCTAAATGTACATAACTTGCACCTACAACCATCGATTTCATAACACTCCATATCCTGCTCATATGAGTCAACTTGTGACTAAAGGCTTATGCTCAGATTTTTCAACCTAACGTCCAATTACACAAATTCAGTTAACCAAGACTTCCTCAAACCATGTTTGATGCCATTCACACTCACTACAGCGAATTTCGAAATCCCACTCATTCCTCTCCACTAGAAGCTTTTGTCATCAACATGACATCAAAGGTGAAAATAATGAATCACCTCATATCCTCACTACAGAGTCCAATCGTCACCACTATGGCTTTTAAGAGAAATCAAACCATAATTCAATAGAAACAAGAAGAAAGCAAGGAAACCACAATTCAAAAAAAAAAAAAAAACAATGTAATCACCATTCAAAACAAGCAAAACAAAGCAATCACAATTCAAGTCATAATAATCATCATAACCTCGCACTCTGTCATATGTAGATAGTTCCGACCATCACAGCAGTCCATTGGATATTTGTTAATTTAATAACAATTCAGCTCTGCAACCAAGCAGTCATCATATTGATCCTTGCACAAATTCTACCGGTCATCACACAAATAGTCATTATCTTACTGATCATCGCACATATTCCACGGATACATCACACAGACTTCACCGGTCATCACACAGATAGAAACCATGCTTTACATGATATTCATCACAAAGATTCATCATAAGGATGACACCAAATCATTACACAGATATCAATACACAAGCTTTACATGGCAATCATCATAATATTCATCACACTGATTTCAACGATCCATTACATAATTATTCCTACACAAGCTTTTCATGACAACCATCACAATATTCATCACACTGATTTCAGTGATTCATTACACAAATATTCCTACATAAGCTACCATATCTTAAATCACCAATTAAGACGGTCATAATAGACCCATGGTATCTCAACAAATGAAATTATATTATCACAACTCAATACTCAATTTCACTATTTCCAACGATAACGGACTCAATACGTCCTATGATGTCCATAACACAACAATTGCACCAATACATATATATTTCATGTAAATATATAAACATGTGTAGCCATTCACTCAAAAATACCAACTATAGTCATGGTTAACCAAGTAACTCCAAGACAATATGGAAATCTTACTCATAACAAATATTGTGAGATTTACTCACCTCGAAATTCCCCCTGCGTCTTCACACCACTAGACAACTTACAGGACGCTCTATGTCAAGCACATAAGGAAATACAGCCTTGATTCAGTCAACGAATCACAATTAAATAAAGTTTGAATCCCCAAATCGAATCAAAATCTCAAAGTAACACCAAATTAAGGCGAAACCAATTCCGAGACCTCTTAAAGTCACCAGAACACTTCCATGATCGATGTGACAAAACCACAAGTCGACCGGACGCTCGAATCCTCACTGATCGAATAAATTAACCAGTATGAAACTGTGAAAATCATAACAATTTCATACGAACTCCAAAATTTGCATATCATATATCAAAATGCTCATATTGATGAGTAGATCAAAACCAAGAATAGAAACTATCCTGAGGTGGCCGCAAAAAGCCGGAAAACACCACCACAGTGGCGGCACCGCCGCCTGACCAAAGTCTGAATTTGGCAAAACTCCCAACACCAAAGTTCTTCATCTCAACTGCAATTTCAACTTTCATAACTACATCAAAGTCCAATTATAAACCAATCGATCGAATTTTACCTTAGAACAAATCGGACTGATTGAACCCTATAATTTCAAAGCTTCGATTCGTCCTCCACAAGTGAAATCGTCCCAAGTCGCTTTGGAAGAAGCATCAACATCCTATGGGCTCCAAAAACCCTCAAGAACCACCAGCTATGGTGGGCGGAAAAGGAAGAACTGATGGAGGCGATTTCGTCCCCGACGAGGCTCTCTTCTTAGCCTTGTAGCGCCTTTTACAGCTCGTATTTCACTTCGATTTCTTCTACAAACTTGTAAAAAGGGTCGAGATGAGAAAAGCCCACTTTGCTTCATGTCAATCGGTGGCCGGATGAGGAAGAGATGGCCGGAAAACTAGAGAGGATGAAATCTGGGCTCGGGAGAGAAAGAGGGCTCAGTTTATGTTTTCAGAAATTTATGTCCTTCTTTGCAGTTTCCCAAATTTTCTCATATTTATAGAAGTTTCTCAATTTTCAATCGCTCATGATTTTCTTATACGAACTCCGATTCTCGAGTTCCATATATCCACGAACTCATATCGACATGCTCTACAACTTCGTGAACGAAGTTGTCTGAGAATCCCAACATAAAAAATGTCAACCTTTGTGAACCCCCTAAAACCATACTTTTCGAATAATAATTCGTCCAAAACACTTCTGCTCTGTCCACGAGCCACAAAACCATCCAATAACCATAATTTAAATTCCGGAAAATCCTCAAAAAATAATAACAAATTTTCAGGGTATTACATATTGGTCTAAAGAAGTTAAGACAATTGACTCCTACTATGAGGGAGATTGCTCATCGTCATGTATTGACAAACACTACAGAGCTTGATCCATGGAAAGTGTAAGATTTTTATTAATTTCTATTTTATTTACTAGCCTTTGATTATGTCTAGTGAGACTTTTGTGAAGGCTCTCTGTTTGTTTATATCAGATTTTTGGGTTTGCTTTTGTTTGTTAAATTCAGCTGCTTTATTTATAGGGTTTAATATCAAATTGGGATTCTTGATTAACTTTGATTTGATTAGTAGTCTAAATGCTCTATTTGCAAAGCTTTTAAACTATTGTTGGTGCATTGTTGTTATTTAGTGTATGAATTAGTTGTGCCCTACTTTTATTTTACCCTTACTAATTTGTACACTAAATTTATTATAACTTCGTATCTTACCAGGTTACATAAAGATCAGCTTAAGCTCGTCGACAAGCATGTTGAAAAAAAACAAACACAAGTCTTCTACAAACGAAACATCAGAGGACATTTAGTGATTGGTTGGCAAATAAAGTTAGAACCAGCGATTGTAGTAATATGTCGGATACTGTAAGGTGGATTGCGTGTAAGCCAAAACGGGAAGTTTTGTCATGTTCAGGCTACCTTTAATGGGAATCAATTTCACACTAGGGAGTCTGAAAAAGGAACACATAATTGTGGTGTTTCTATTGAAGCCGACACATATTGCTGAGCAAGTGAGAGAGACACAATGCTTAAGTTGGATAAAGTAGATTATTATGGGGTTATAAAATAAATTATTTTGCTAGACTATCGCAAATTCAAAATTCCAATGTTTGACTGCAATCGGGCTAACATAGTAAACAATGTCAAGGTTGAAGAAGGATTTACACTAATTAATCTTAGAGTAGGCCAGCATCAGTTTCAAAGGGATCCTTTTACCTTTGCGTCACAAGCTAATTAAGTGTTTTACTCAAGAGAAAGTGATGTATCGAATTGGTCTGTAGTCCTAAGAGCACCAGCAAGAGGCTTGTATGACAATGAGAATCCTAACGAAACTGATTACATGCCATCTATACCATTAGATTTGTCAGAACTTTCCCTAAATTTTGTAGATAAAGATTTGAGAAGAAATCATAGTGATGTGATGCGTTAGGCATCGGTAATGCATGTTTTCATATCATAAACATCTATAGATGACCTATTTATATGAGATGATTCTTTGTACTATTTATATATATCTAACTATATCACTTTGTTAACAGACTGACAGCGAAGGTGGTGACGGTGAGTCCATATAAATCTGATTTGAGGACTATACCTTTCTTCTGTCTTCACACTTGAGAATCTGCTAATTTAGTACCATGTCTACAGGAGAAGTAAGTTCAATCTTAAGAAACTGAATTTGATATTGAGATTTTTTAATGTTTCTTTTGAACTCCTTTGATTGTTATCGAAGTTTCTGTCTTGAAATCTCAAAGAGTGCATTGAATCAATGGTCTGTCTTGAAATCTCAAAGAGTGCATTAAATCAATGGAAGAGTAATAATGGGACTGGTTAGATGTACATCTAATCAAAGTAGGTGGACTTGTTCTTGCAGTAGCCTCAAATGCCTTCCTTGGAAGCAACATAATTTGAACTTAAATTAAGCAAAAGTCATTTTATTTGGTCTTTCGCTTTCTCTTCTTCTCTCAACTTTTTAAATAATTATATGCATACATATGTTATATAGAGCTTTTGCCTTCTTAATATTTTTTTCCCTTCTTGGGGTTTACATATCCTATGTTATTGGTTATTATTAATGAAGGTTGAAGTAACTATCATAAGTGGAAATTTTGATGCTGACGGAACAAGAATGTTTCATGATTTTTTGGTCGAGTTTTATTTAATCTTCAAGCTTTTCTAAACTATATCCTAGATTCCTAGATAAATTGATACTGATCAGGATGAAAAGATGAGCTAATTCGTTCTCTTGTGATCAAGCTTTGTACCTAGTGTTGAATCCTTCTCTTTAGAAGCCAAAATTGAATACAGGGATTTAGAAAGTTGTTATATTAAATTTTATCAAATATTTTTTACAAAGCATAACCTATGCTAAACTAAATTTTTTCTTATGTTATCAAGTTTGTTTTTTCTAATGTTGGTTGAATGACCTTCCATTATGTTATGCTTTTCTGGTTTCCATTACGAATACCAAACCTGGCCTTTTATACCAAAATGCATCCTCACTTCATTTTGTGTATGTCCATACTTCAAAAAGAGGTGGCAAGAAAGGAAAAAAAAAAAAAGGAATCCTGGAATAAGAATTTTGGATGGATGTTCTAATAATTCACATACTCCGACACCTAATAGTCCAACTAGGTGTGAAAATGAGACAACCTCAGATTATTCAAAGAGACCTCCAAGGGGCAAAGCAAAGGGGATAAAGATTTAAGAACAAAGAACTGGCAGTTTATCAAAGGCTTGGGATGGTATTGATATCCTTTTTCTTTTAGTCACCATTTTCGTTCATCATTCTTGACTTCTAGTCAATAGCTCATACTTTATGTCTTGTGTGTGTTTAAAATTTAAGGTTTGAGATGTATAGTGGTAAGAGTAGTTGGGAATAAGATTGTTCTTAGAATTTAACTGTAATGCATGGTCCAACAGACATTAGAAGGAAGGTAACATGCATGCATGCCATTAGTGTAAAATATCCAAGATTTTGAATTTAAGTTGGTGTCTTGAAACGCAAAATTTCATATTATTTATATCTTCTCTATTAATTTACACTTGATCCCCATCATTTAGTGAATATATAGAAATTAATTTACAAGTCTTTCTGAGACATCCTTAAAGATGGCTTTCAGTATTAAAATTTCTGGAAATCTTATAGGTTCTTATGTTTTTCATTTTCACAGCAAAAAAGGTGTGAAATTATCTAGATAAAAGCTAGAAAGAAAAAAGAAAATCATAGAATTTCATATGCTTAGTGCCATTTTGAAATGTCATTCATGTTTTCATTAATACCTTTGATATTTGAAGCCTTAATCTAGTCTCATTTCACACTGCCATATTGGTTATCTATCCAGATCTGAGTTCAATTCCCTTTTCTTTCCCTCCCCTCTCTCAACGGCTAGGTGTCTAGGTTCACTTCTATTTCTAGATATCTAAATATAGTTACCAGAATGTCTCAATTATTGGGTTCACCGTACTTCCTTTTCTTATGAAAACTGAAGCATGCTTTGCTGAATTATTAATTTTCATAAATTTCAATAGCTATGAGTTGATGGAATTGATACTTAAAGTTTACATTTACAGTGATGGGTCAAGGCCCATATTTCATGTACCTCATCTCAACGGAATTTATGTTTTGGAAAGATGGTTCATAAGGTTGATGGAGGGAAACAGGTAATTCATCACAAGAGACCCAGAAAAGGCTAGCTTATTTTATCTTCCTCACAGCATGCGCCAATTGGAGTTGAAGCTTTATGTGCCTGGTTTACATCAAATTAAACCACTGGCAATATTCCTCAGAGACTATATGAACATGATTGCTAGAAGTATCCTTTCTAGAATCACACACATGGGACAAATCATTTTGTTGCTAGCCATGACTGAAGGACTGGAAATTACTGGTTACACACATGGAAGGACAAGTAGAGGAAAAGTACGGTTATCACTATGTTTTTGGTCTTTATGTTTAGTATATATTGTAGACCTTGTTGAAATAAATGGCAACCTTTTGGTATCAATATTGGATGTGTTTGTGGATGTGTTGATTGATAGGTTTTTGTTAGATGCAATATCCAAAATGTATGTCTTATTATCCAATCTCAGACAATGCAATTTCACCAGAAAACCATTGTCTAACAATTGAGCACCAAAAAAATCAAGTGAAAAAACTGTTGTTTGTACAACATAACAACAACATCTTTTAAACTGGTTCTATTGCCCAACATTGTAAAACACAATGTTAAAGGTATATATTTTGTTGTCTCACTTCATTAACCACTACATCATAGTGCCCAAACTACAAATACGCTGTTGTTTGACCAAAAGCAAAACAACATAGAGTACAAATAAGGCATTGTCTTTTCTAGTGTTCAGACAACAGCTTTGTTAGTTCTTGCTCTTGTCCAAATTTTCTTCAGACGATAGAATCTCGATGTTGTCTGATACCTCCATCAGACGGCACTCACTCAGTCAACAACAAAAAGGGGTATCAGGCCACAGTGAAAAACTGTCGTCTGATCATATTATTAGCGTAGTGATTGACAATGAAAGAAGTGATGCAGCGAGCTAAATCAGTAGGCTTACCACGTGCTGTTGCCCTCCTCAAACCTGATAATATAGATTCAATAGAAGTGTGGCTACATTTTGTAAAATCCAAAACTACAGAAGCATTTAGGGTAAGTTAATTTTCTGCAAAACACGTTATGTTTGCTTTCTATAAAAACATTAATACTATTATTTATTTTTTGATAGGACAAGTGTGAAAGATTCAGGTTGATGCGACAAAGCAGAACCTTATTGCATAGAATAAGTAGAAAGAGTTTTGCATGTCTTGAAGAAAAGCTAGTACCAAACAATTTAATCATTACACTTGATGTCTTAATATTACAAGAAAACTGATATATGTACTTGTCATTTTATAGAAGCAACAAAGTGGACATGCAACGGATGCAATATCAAGGTTCGATATTTGGCTTCGTGCCTATGAAGTGAAGAAAAAAGCAAGCAAAGAAGTTGAGGATCCAGAAATAGTGGTAAAGATGTTTACTTTCCTGTTTTTATAAATGTTGACACTTATATAGCATTGATGGATTCAGTTATGTATTTCCCAGAAACTAGTATGAAAGTACAAGGAAGAAGAAAAAAGTAACACAACCATGTTCTATAAAAGCTGATGATGTTGTAAAGGCACTTGGTCCTGACCCGCGAGGATGAGTTAGAGGGCTTCGATTTCGTTCACTCCCTTCAAAAGCAGATGGTTAGACACATGTTGCTAGTAAGGTTACTATGCTAGAGAACGCTCTTGCTGCTCAAACACAACAGGTGGACCGATTGACAAAGTTAGTGCATGGCCTCGTTGCTCGGCTAGACAAAAGAGAGAATGACAATGTAAGTCTTCAGCATTAAGTTACTGTTTTCAGTTTTCAGTGTTGTTCATGCTATTTAATTGGTCAAATAAGTATTGTTTTTTTTGCTGTCATTTAAGGAAAACACATGTGTGCAACATTCTGCTAATTGGAATGCATAGAGAAAACGAAAAGAGAATCTGAACTGTTCTAGTGATATAGCATAAAGCAAGCAGAAAGGTGCAAGTGTTATAAGTTCTAACAAGGAGAGGGGTAGTAGGGAGTAAATCAAAGAAAATACTTACGGAAAGGAGCCACATTTGGGAAATGGTAGACCGAAAAAGAGCCAAAAAACAGATGCAGCAGAAAAAGTGTACTTGCTAAGTTGGTTTGCTAAAGCAGAAGTCGTTGCTACTATTGGCATTTTGTCAAAAGATCAAAAGCTTTGGTGCATCATGTGCCTCTAGGCCATGATTGTTGGAAAATTTAAGTGCATGAAGTTTTTCATGATATAGCTTTGTATCGACCGACAAGTGAGTTCAATAAGAGTGATGCATCTAGAGGAAGTGTAATCGCATGGCCTGTCAAATATATCAAGGTGAATTCGGCTGTCAATCGAGGTACATTAATATATCTTCTCTTTTAGTTGTTTTCTTGGTTAGTATTTCTATATGCTTAATGAGTTGGGTTTACTTCAAGTTGGGATTTTGTGATTATTGCTGTTTGATTCATTAGTTTGTTTACGATTGGAATTTGGTTGTGTGATTTTATGTTTAGCTTGGGAATAACTACTTGTGCATATAAACAGAATTTTAGAAAGTTAAATAAACTACTTCTTCAGCTTTATGATCCTTTGTTTGGTGAGATTTTGCTGCTCTATGCTAGTTTGGCAAGGAAACTAGAGAAACTAAAATAGTAAAAAACAGGGCAGCTCCTATCCCAGTGCTACCTTTAACTGCTGGAGTTAAGTTGAAGCTCAAGAGTATTTTGCAAAATTTCATGAACCTTTTGTTGTTAAGTTTTGGAAAGTGAAATTGGTCCTTGTCATTTTCTTATGGATCAATATCTGACTATCTCACTTTCTCGCATGCATAGGTCGTATACTCAGTGATAACCATAACATCAAAAACATCAGGTTGACAAGTTTGAGGAGAAATATTGGCCTTATTTCTCAGAAAATAGCTAGTGACCTATGAATTTAGCTTCTGGTGTTTTTCTTTCTATTCTAGAAAAGAAACGATAAACTTTACTACATAAAATCAAAACGAAATCTTCAATCTACCTTCTGTGTTCCTAATATTGAGCAAAATCTAATTAGTTGGCTATTTGTTCTTTTTGACTAGTGTTCAGTTTTGAGTTGATTGGTATGCTGTTTATTTAGTTGTTTGGATATCAATCACACTATTTGTGCATATTGACAGTAGGATTGATGGGCTGGTGATACGCTCAAAATGAGTGTCAATTTAAACCCTGCATCGAATTGTAGTATAAGTAAGTAGGGTATTGTTCTAAGCCGAGGATTGGGTATACTTCCTGTCAAAAACGTTAAACAAATTAGTATTATTCACAAAGTATGAAACAAAAATAAAACAAAGTATATATTTATGGAAATTACAAAATAAGGGGGGATTTACGAGTTTGTATTCTAATCTAATTATATAATGTAAGTGATCGATCAAACCATGAATCAAGATAGAAGTTAAGAATCATTAACACGAAAACGAGTTTTCTTGTCATAAATCACGGATCAAAACATGTGAATGAAGAAATCAATTAAGAACAAAGATGAACACATACAAATTTCTTTTTACTTTCCTTAATTAAATTAACTAGATGAATGCACCATAGTTAACCCTATTAAACATGCAATGCTAATTATAGAACGCTACTCACTAACAAAACATATTTAATGCATTAAACACTTAGAAAGTTTGATGTATTAAGCCAAGAACACAAGTTGGAATGCCATACAAGCATGCAAGACTCTTCATTGATTTACCTAAGGAATTATAGGTTCTCCACTTGACAATTAAGACCTAGAACGCTAGCAAATCTTAATTTGGATTCAATTACATGCTCAATATTCTAAGTTGTGCACCAAAGAACATAAAACACATAAAAGGTGGGATTGAAGCACAAAATCAATGAACTTACATCATCACATATCAAAATCGCAATTTATGGATTCTAGAAACCTAAAACGTTTTCATGCTTCATGATTATTGGAAACTAAAAATCAAAACAAAAACCTAGAACGCTAGTATAATTGTCTTTAAAGTGACAAAACAAAGAAACCAAAAACAAAAGATAGAATGATATGGTTACACTTTTGAAGAACTTCAAGAACGCAAGATGATCTTCAGAAGGATGGAGGATGTTGATGATGACTACAGCAATGAGGTGGAGATGCTTCATGACTTCAATGCTTGAACAATGGAGAAAGGCCGAAATTTAGAGAGTAAAGGGGAGAAATTATGAATTTGATTCTGGATTTGATGATGAAGAAACATCTCATAACCCCCTTCATACATAGTGCATGGCTAGGCTTGGTGTCCAAGTCTTCTGGATCATTCTTTTTATTTCTAGAAATTATCTGATTGATCCACACAGCTCTAACCAATCAAATAAATCCATGTCAGCTTTTCTGCGTCATCCAACCAATGAGAAGCCTCTAAAATTTAGTACATTTGTACCATGAGACTTTAAAGGAGATAATATTACTGAATTTATAAAGATTTTTCTGATTTAAACTCCTTAAATTCGGCCAAATAGGAGTGTGAGTAACAAACAACGTATCTGGACTTGTTTCTATCCTTTTTGCATGTTGTAATCCCTTAAACTCTAAGGATGATGCCAAACCCTTTTAGAATCCTCTAGGACGTCACATGTGCAAGAATATCTGAAATATGAAGCATAAATTCAGCCATGGGCTTCCCGATGTGATTTGGGCCTCAAAACTGAAATTCCCGTCAAAATTCTGATTTGTGCACAGCTTGACCTTCATGTACTAAATCAGCCATAACTTTTTCTAGAAAATTAATATTGACAAACAGTAAAAATATATGAAAACTAGACATCTATAGCTTTCCAACCATATAAAGATCATAATTTTCTGAGCTCTTAACTGTTCTCAACACTCTGTCGAAGTTGGCTGATTTGCACAGGCAGAATTCCTAAAAACTCTCCTTTTTGGGATTTCCGAAAATCTTCTTGAATATTCTTTATCTTTCACGGAAAAAACCAAATGGAATTGATTTAGGATTTCTCCAAGACGTCAAGAAGGGTCTAGAAACTCATGTGCAAGTCACATGCTTCATTCTTTGGGTCAGGCTTCTCAATTGGATAATTTCGAAGCTCATTCTTCAATTGCTGAAATTTCTTGTGCAATCTAGAACATTCTTGAACTATCTTAAGTCATCTTGAAGCTACATCATCTTCTAGTCTCACCAGGTCTCCTAGTAGTATCAGGACTCCTAGTGTGATCAGGTTTCCTAGTCCAACTGGGACTCTTCCATTTCTTCATTTTCGAACACCATTTTTCCGAGCTCACTCCTAGTTGACTTAGGATTCCTACTTCAAGTGGGATTCCTTTTCCTGGTAGAACTGGGAAAACTTAATTTCTCTATTTTTTTGTCATTTCTACACCTCATTTCTTTCATTTTCAGCTCTTCTTAGCTCATTTCTTGCGTTTGAAGCTCATTTCTAGCATTTGAAGCTCATTTCTACCTAAAAACAACAAAGTAAGTTAGAAATGATATTATTAAAGGAATAACTAAGTAAAATGTAGTGAAAATGATACTAAAAACATAAAAAAAATATTACTCCAATCAGCTGGGTGAGTTTAATGCAGATGCATATAACTGTTTGTGTGCATATGTATGTGATCCAGGAGAATCTTTAGAATAATTATAATGATAATAATAATTATTAATTATTATCATTGATTAGTTTTCAGCCGTACATGAGCTTATGTAAAGACCCGAAATTTCAGTTAAATATTTCGTAATTCAATATTTCTCAAATTATATGAATTATGAGTTGTGAGTGTGATTCGAATGTCGTTAATTGAGAAATTTGGTTTCGAATGATTTTAGTATCGAAATTTAACGTTATTTAGGGTTATTAAAATTGACATTTTTTTACGTAAGGAATTTGAGGAAACTTCTTTCATGAAAGTCGTAGAGCTCGTCGATACGAGTTCGTGCATATGCGGAACACAAGAATCGGAGTTTGTAGGAAGAAGTTATGACATTTAGAAGTTTTCGATTTTGTATATATATAGGTTAACATTTTTGGAAAAATCTGAAAAATCAGAAAACCTAGATTTTTTTTCTCTTTCTCTCTCGCGCGGCACCGAACCGAAGGCAAAAAACAGAGCCAAACTTCTCCAGTCGAGTTCTTGCTCCTCCGGCCACCGTTTGACGCCAAACCACCTCCCACGGCTTCGCCTTGACCTTGCGCAGCTGCCAGAGGCAGCCTTGCGCCGTGGCACGGCTTGTAGCGGCGGCGGAAAGCTGGTTTTCCATTTTCGGCTGTTTTGAGTGCGAAGCGAATATCTCGAGTTCTAGACCACCAAATTACGAGTTCTTTATCTCGTTGAACTCGTATGGAGGAGTAGAACATGCAGTAAAAAGGACAGCACCAGAAGTGGAGGTTTTCACGCTCGTCGGAGCGCATATCGGTTTCTGCAGTTTTTCCGGCCAAACCGGACTGTTTTTGATAAGTTTCGACCACTTCCACTCATTTTCTCACTTTGTGTTAGTTATGAAAGTTGCTCAAAATGATGAAACGAAGGGGATGAGCTTGGCCCCTATCTTGCTAGAGTACTGTTTGATACGGGTGCTTCCCACTCGTTCATATCTAGTTCTGTGGTAGATGTTTTGGGTTTGACTGCTATACCGCTTACTAGACCTTTATGTGTTACATCGCCTCTTTGCGTATCTCTTGAGCTTAGCATGTTTTGTGATGATTGCCCTATTGCAATTAGTGGTAGAGAGTTCACTGCATCTTTGATTGTGATTCCGGATCATACGTATGATGTGATTTTAGGTTTGGATTGGTTGAGTCCGAACTATGCAGTGATTGATTGTTTTAGAATGATTGTGTCTTTTCATGCCCCTGGGGAATCAGTGTTTCATTATCGATGCCTGAGATCTGACGTTGCCATGAGGGCAGGGATCTTGGCACACATAGAATCAGTGAATAGCACTTCAGAAATTGCAGGGATTCCGGTAGTGGCAGAGTATGCTGATGTGTTCCAGGAGATACCAGGATTTCCTCCGAAAAGGGTAATGGATTTCTCCATTGATGTGATACCAGGTACTGCACCGGTGTCGAGAGCACCTTATCGGATGGCTCCAGCCGAACTTCAGGAGTTGAAGGTTCAAATTGAAGGATTACTTGCACAAGGGTTCATACAAGCAAGTGTATCTCCTTGGGGCGCACCAGTATTATTCGTGAAGAAGAAGGATAATTCACTTCGGTTATGTGTGGATTATCGACAGCTGAACAAGGTGACCATCAAGAATAGGTACCCCTTGCCAAGGATTGATGACTTGTTCGATCAGCTTAGGGAGGCTACGGTGTTCTCCAAAATCGATTTGAGATCTGGATATCACCAGTTGAGGGTGAGGGATGAAGATATTTCTAAGACGGCATTTAGGACCAGGTATGGGCATTATGAATTTCTTGCCATGCCTTTTGGTCTAACTAATGCACCTGCAGCTTTCATGGACTTGATGAACCGCACATTCAGTCTTTACTTAGATAAGTGTGTGGTGGTGTTCGTTGATGACATCTTGATATATTCAAGGTCGTCTGACGAGCACGTGAAGCATTTGAGGATTGTGCTGCAAATTCTGAGAAGAGAAAAGTTATATGCAAAGTTTGAGAAGTGCGAGTTTTGGCAAAAGGAGATCAAGTTCCTTGGTCATGTAGTTTCGAAGGATGGAGTTTCTGTGGATCCTTCGAAGGTTGAAGCGGTGATGGGTTGGAGTCGCCCCACGACAGTTACAGAGATCCGTAGTTTCCATGGTTTGGCAGGATACTACAGGCGATTCATTGAGGGGTTTTCTAGTATAGCTTCGGCTTTGACTAAGTTAACAAGGAAAGATACTCAGTTTGTGTGGACAGATGAATGTGAGAAGGCCTTTAGTGAGCTGAAGACTAGATTGACTACAGCTCCAGTGTTGACTGTCCCATCTAGTGGCTGTGGGTTAGTTATCTATAGTGATGCATCTCATCAGGGTTTGGGTTGTGTGTTGATGCAGAATGGGGGTGTAGTAGCATATGGTTCTAGACAGTTGAAGGTGCATGAGCGGAACTACCCCACTCATGATCTAGAGCTGGCTGCGGTGGTATTTGCCTTGAAGATTTGGAGGCATTATCTTTATGGTGAGAAGTTCGAACTCTTTTCTGATCATAAGAGTTTGAAGTATCTATTCTCCCAGAAGGAGTTGAACATGAGGCAGAGAAGATGGATGGAGCTCATCAAAGACTATGATTTCACCTTGGAGTATCATCCCGGAAAGGCCAATGTAGTGGCGGATGCTTTGAGCAGGAAACCCCGAGGGATCATAGCAGCACTTATGGTTCAGGAGTGGCGTATGTTGGAGACTGTATCTGAGTTTGACCTTATACCCACAGGAGAAGGACAGGGAATCTTTCTCGGTAGTATCACTTTACAGCCGACCTTGATTTCCAGGATCATTCAGAGTCAGACACATGATGAGTTCGCTCAAATGGTGATTTCGGAGATTATCCTTGATGCCAACGAGGAAGGTCCATCAGAGTGGACAGTTGGAACTGATGGTGGATTGAGATTTCGATTGAAATTGTATGTCTCGGGTGGTGATAACCTCAAGGAGGAGGTACTGCGGGAAGCACATCGATCTCGATATACGGTACACCCAGGGAGTACCAAGATGTATATGGACCTACGAAGACAGTTTTGGTGGATAGGGATGAAGAGGGATGTGGCTGAGTATGTATCCAGGTGCCTTACATGTCAGCAAGTGAAGGCAGAGCATCAGAGGCCTGCGGGAATGTTGAAACCTTTACCGATTCCAGTATGGAAATGGGAAGAGATCTCCATGGACTTTGTGACTGGATTGCCTAGGTCCAGACAAAGTTATGATTCTATTTGGGTGATTGTTGATCGATTGACAAAGTCAGCACACTTTCGTCTCTGATCGGGATGCTCGTTTCACTTCGGAATTTTGGCGTAGATTCCATAAGGCTTTCGGCACATCTTTGGCTATGAGCACTGCATTTCATCCACAGACTGATGGGCAGACAGAGAGGGTGAACCAGGTGATGGAGGATATGCTTAGGGCATGTGTTTTGGACTTCAAGGGAAGTTGGGCGGATCATCTGCCATTGGTAGAGTTTGCCTACAACAACAGCTATCACTCTAGTATTGGCATGGCCCCATATGAGGCACTTTATGGTAGGCCATGTAGGACTCCTATATGTTGGGCGGATGTTGGAGAGAAACAGCTCTTGGGTCCTGCGCTTGTTCAGGAGACTACAGAGAAGGTTACTACCATCCGAGACAGGATCCGTACTGCACAGAGTAGACAGAAGAGTTATGCCGACCTTAGAAGGAGACCGTTGGACTTTGAGGTGGGTGATTACGTATTCTTGAAAGTCTCACCTATGAAAGGTGTGGTGAGATTTGGCAGGAAGGGGAAATTGGCACCGAGATACATTGGACCCTTTGAGATTTTGGAAAGGGTCGGAGAATTGGCATATCGGCTTGCTTTACCTATTAGCATGGCCGGTGTACACAATGTTTTCCATGTGTCCATGCTTAGGAGGTACGATCGAGGTGAGTCCGGATGTGACCTTCGTTGTTGAACCTGTTCGTATCTTGGATAGGTCCACGAAGAGGCTTCGTAGGAAGGAAGTTGAGTTGGTTAAGGTGTTGTGGAGTCATCATGATGAGGGTGATGCGTCATGGGAGCTAGAGTCTGACATAAGGGCTAAGTTCCCACTACTGTTTGTTGATGAGTTTGCTTGAATTTCGGGACGAAATTCCTTTAAGGATGGTAGACTGTAAAGAGCCGAAATTTCAGTTACATATTTCGTAATTCAATATTTCTCAAATTATATGAATTATGAGTTGTGAGTGTGATTCGAATGTCGTTAATTGAGAAATTTGGTTTCGAATGATTTTAGTATCGAAATTTAACGTTATTTAGGGTTATTAAAATTGACATTTTTTTACGTAAGGAATTTGAGGAAACTTCTTTCATGAAAGTCGTAGAGCACGTCGATACGAGTTCGTGCATATGCGGAACACAAGAATCGGAGTTTGTAGGAAGAAGTTATGACATTTAGAAGTTTTCGATTTTGTATATATATAGGTTAACATTTTTGGAAAAATCTGAAAAATCAGAAAACCTAGATTTTTTCTCTCTCTCTCTCTCTCGCGCGGCACCGAACCGAAGGCAAAAAACAGAGCCAAACTTCTCCAGTCGAGTTCTTGATCCTCCGGCCACCGTTTGACGCCAAACCACCTCCCACGGCTTCGCCTTGACCTTGCGCAGCTGCCAGAGGCAGCCTTGCGCCGTGGCACGGCTTGTAGCGGCAGCGGAAAGCTGGTTTTCCATTTTCGGCTGTTTTGAGTGCGAAGCGAATATCTCGAGTTCTAGACCACCAAATTACGAGTTCTTTATCTCGTTGAACTCGTATGGAGGAGTAGAACATGTAGTAAAAAGGACAGCACCAGAAGTGGAGGTTTTCACGCTCGTCGGAGTGCATATCGGTTTCTGCAGTTTTTCCGGCCAAACCGGACTGTTTTTGGTAAGTTTTGACCACTTCCACTCATTTTCTCACTTTGTGTTAGTTATGAAAGTTGCTCAAAATGATGAAACGAAGGGGATGAGCTTGGCCCCGACACAATTGGTGGTGGTCGGCGGTGGCTCTGCCCTAAACTCCGGCGGCCCTTTCCGGTCACCTCCGGGGGTATCATGTGCAGTTTCTGCTCATTTTTAGATTCTACATGTCGATACGATCATTTTGATATATAGCATGCGAATTTTGGATATCGTATGAATTAGTTATGAATTTTACGATTTCGATTGATTTCGATCGCTCAATTTGTGATTTATGAAGTTTGGACCGTGCGATAGAATTCTAGTTTTGATATAATGATCGTAGGACTGTCCCAGTGACCTTGTGTGGTCACGGGTGAAGATCCGACCGTGGGATCTTCATATAAGTGTGTTTTAGAAATTATACGCTAAGTTAATTATCGTTTTGATTAGGTATTTGACGGATTTGTTAGCGGACGATTGTGAATCGTATTTTGGGCTGTAAGAAGACGCAGCGGGAGTTTGGAGGTGAGTAAATCTCACTTGGTTCATTTACGAACCGAATTTCCTTAATTGCCCAATTTATTTGTTATGTGTGAGAAAATGGTTTTAAGAAATGTGTTTTAAAGTATATTAAAAATGAATTTCTTGATCTTGCATCGTGTGAACTATAGTTGGTATTAGTGATCATTCCTGTGTGGACGGTTACGTATATATATATTTACGTGATTATATATTGAATGGTGTGACATTGAGGTGTGGAATTGTGATAATATGTTGTTGATAATTGTTGATAGTATGATTTTATTATGTTGTTAATATTTGATAAATGTTGGTGATAAGCATGTTGATTTTGTGAGTTGAATAGAAGGTAGAGAAACGTAGGATTCCGAGGATCGAATGGTCCAAGGATCTTTGGTTAATGATAACCGGAGTGTATGTGTTCTGAGGACAGGGAGGTCCAAAGTTCGACCGTTAAATAATAACGGGGATATATTGTTCTGAGGACATGAAATGGTCCAAAGTTCGCGGGTTACTGAGTAACCTGGAGGTGCCGTTACTTGACCCTGGGCCAAGGTGTCAGAGGTAACGAGGCAGTTATAGCTCTAACGTGGGTGCCAAAGTGGCGATAGTTGTGATTAGGTGCCAAAGTGGCGAGAGTTGTGATTTGGTGATTGTGGAAATGTGTTCCATGTTGTTTCATGTGTGTTGGATTGATGTTGCTTGTGGTTGTTGAGATTGTTGGATGTTTACTTGAGATAAATGAGTTGTGGTCTAATAAATCAACCGTTCATTCTTATTTACTCACACGAGCTTTCAGAAAGCTTACCGGGTTTTGTGTTGTTGCAATCCCGGTACACTATTCAAATGGTGTAGCGGATAATCCTGCAGGTCAGGATAATCAGGGTGGTGAGCGAGCTGCGTAGGACAGCAGGGTTGAGACCAGCACTTGGTCTATTTTGGTGTGTTTTTGTAGACTCTTGTGAGCAGAACATTTTATTTATGTTAGTATTGTAATAATTGACTCGAGAGATAGTTTGCTACGAGGTTTGTGTTATAGTTTATGAGATATTGGTTTTGAGAAAAAAAATTTAGGACGTGATTTGTTTAGTTGTATTCATGTTTCGGATTTGAATTTATTATTCGAAATTCGGGGCGTGACAGCTTATGGTTGCAATACATAAGGTTTTCTAAGCCATTCAAATTTGACGGTTAGAAGCCTTTTTGTTATATTTAGTTTTCTATTTTAGGAAACCATTAATTGTAAATAAACCATAATAATTATATGAATTAATCAGGTGAATACGATTCCAATTTTTTTCTCCATAATTCATTGTGTTCTTTTATATTCTTGATTGAGTTCCGCAAGAAACCTTTGACCAAGTGGTATCAAAGCAACAGATTCTGTTGACGCCTGTGGTTTATGGTCTCAACTCGCAAACAAATCAAGGTTTCGAGTGAAGAACTTTTTGGACTATTAATCTCAGAAAAAGCTCTTCGACAAAAGAAGAGGAAAGCAATGGCAGAAGAAGAAGGAACCGATGCTAAGATTGTGTTGTTAGCACAACAAATGGAGAAGATGACGCCAATGGTGGCAAAGTTGGTAGAGGATCTTGCACGCGCAAGATAAGATTCCCGAGGATTCCAGGAGGAAGGCCTCAAGAACTAAAACATCCAAAGTTAAGAAAAGGGTAAATTGTAGTGAAGAGGAATATTCCAATGAGGAAGAGGAGTCTGGTGCAGATCAAAGCCAAGAAGAGGAATCAGGTGCCGATAAAGCTGGTAAGTCCAAAACCTCTATGAATGGTCTTAAAATTGATGTTAAGATCGATATTCCGGCGTATGACGGTGCTATCAATGCCGAGAAAAAGTTGACCAAAGCATGGTTTGACATGGTGGAAGGCTTATAACAAATATTATAGTATAACGACTATGACGTGGAAAAAGTTTAAGTGAGCCATAAGAAAGCAATTTTACCATGTTGGCTTCGAAGAGGATAGATGGTTTAAGTGGCCGCATTTGAGGCAGAGTTTTGGACAGACGATATATACTACACATATTTTCCTCCCTTGAGTCTGGTTCTCGACTGTAAGAGGAAAATATGTGTAGTATATATCTGACTTACAGTGATATGTTTTCTTATACCTAGAATTGTTCTTACTACATCAGAAAATAAATGATCATTTATTTTTTTAAAACGACAATTTCCAATTAAACCCTGCTATGCTATTACTATTAATAAAAGTCAAGGTCAATCATTAAATAACGTTGGTATATATTTACCAGAACTTGTTTTTACTCATGGACAACTATACGTAGCGCTTTCAAGAGTTACAGCAAGAGATACCTTAAAAATATTGATAAACAATGACAACAATATTCCAAATAAATACACTAACAACATAGTTTACAAAGATGTATTACAAATAATGAATTCGTTATTTTCTATTGATAAATCTTGCACATTGAAAAAACAAAAAACAAAATATATATATATATATATATATATTCACATGATCTTAAAATTTGATACATTTAAACTAAAATATATATATATATATATATATATATATATTCATAGTAAAGATAGTCTTTCTTTACCTCAAACTTAAATAAACCTTGAACCAAAACTTATCATATCCTATGTGACACACATTTCCCACTATAAAATTAAATTTAATGTCGGTTACATGATATTACTTCCTTAAAGTCAAAACCGACTTCATTATTTTATAGTTTTATATATCAACATCCACCCAAAAAAAAAAACAAAAAAAAAAAAACTCAAGCCAACAAAACAAGACAAAAGCAATAAATATAAAAAAATTAAAATACAAAACATCTAGGTTCAAGAACACTTTCGTATCAAGCATAATGGCCGAGTTCAAAAAAAATCTTCCCCGACAAACATACTTCTTCCAGATGCCTCTAATTACTTCTGAAAATTAGTAGAACACAAATTTTGACAAAGATCAATTAAGACAAAAAAGAAGGATGCAGAACCTACCCGAATGAGGCCAAATAGTATTGAACAGATATAACCTTGAGGATTACTTTTTTACCCTGAATACACACATATAAAACCAATAGTTCCACTGCCTCCTCAATCCAGAAGCCTCCACTAATATCAGCTCTCACTATTTCGAGCATCGGAGGACCATCCATCACGATCCATCTTAATCAAGACAAGGGTAAACTTGCGCTTTTAGTCAATCAATTCTTCTATTCATAATCTTTACAATTTGTTTCACATGATCGAAAAAGCCGAATTTATTTGGTCCATAACATGTAAAATTCACAGCAAAAAAAAGGTGGATAATTCAGAAGAAATCCAGAACTAAACTGGAAGCAATACAATGTGATTTTAATTCCATAGAAGAATCGGTATCTTTCCTCTTTCCTCCCTTTTTTTTCTCGGTTCTTTTTTTCGTCCCTTGAATACACATGACCTTAAAAAAAATTTGATTCTTTATAACAAAGGATAAGCTTTTTCTTTTCGTCATTATTATTACAAGACATAATCTTAAAGAGATTAATTCTCTACAACAAACTCAAACTTCAACTTTCGATTGATGACGGTTACTATCGATTGAAAGTTTAAAGTGTTCTGTAATTTCGCTTTTCAAACATTAATCAGATTAACAGATACATTTATCTGTTAGGATTTCCAATATTCAATTAATTCGTACAATAGATAAATTCAATACGAAAATGAAACATGATTAATAATCATTATTATAAAAAGTGTCTGTAATTTTTATGTTCTATGTAAGTCGATATCATAACTGTTACTAGGTAAAAATAAGGGCTAAATACTGCTCTTGAACTTTTAACCATAAAACACTTCAGTCCCTGACCTTTTAATTTCACACGTTTAGTCTCTATACTTCAAAATTTCAGACCAATAGGTCCTTACCGTCTAAAAGTTACGGTGAAATGTCTATTATGCCCTAAGTTTTTTTTTTAAAATAAATTTATTCCTTTCTCTTTTTTTAATTCTTTTTTCTTTATTTTATTTATTCTTTTTTTTTTTTTTGCAAACAGAAAGAAAGAAGGGAAAAAAAACAGAAAGAAAAAAAGGGAAAAAAATTCCTTTTTCAAAAAAAATAAAATAATTAATTAATTAAAAAAAATAACTGAAGATAATTAATTAATTATAAAAAAAGAACTGAGGGCATAATATACATTTTACTGTGACTTTTAGACGACAGGGACCAATTGGTCTGAAATTTTGAAGTACAGGGACTAAACGTGTGAAATTAGAAGATTAGGGACTAAAGTGTTTTATGGTCAAAAGCTCAAGGACTACACAGTATTTAACCCTAAAAATAAATTTTAGTCCTTGCTTCATAAAGACATGATGATAGATACTGTATGAAGAAAACAATATATGCTTACTTTGTTGTTCCAGATCAAGAAAACAATGGCCCCCACCTTTATCCGTGATATAGAACCTTTTCAATTCATTGAAGAAATGAGAGCTGGGGTAGCAAGGACATGGAGGCCCAAAAAGTTCGATACTAATATCTATGATAGGCTTCATTATGTTCTCATCGACGAAAGTGTAATATTTTCGAAACTCCTAAAATACAATTTTATACATTACAATCACTGACCATATAAATTTGATTTCTTCATTTCACATTTATTCAATGTAGGGCGATGCTATCCATGCTATAATCGATGAATCACATTATCCAGTTGTCACAAACAAAATGGAGGAAGGCAGGATCTATGACATATTTCGCTGCCATTTAAGAGAGAATGACTTTCCATTCAAAGTTATTGATCACGAGGCACATCTCTCTTTTCACCCGATGACGGAGTTCAAACAAGTTCAAGACTCTTCCTCACCGATTCCATGATATGCATTCAACCTTCCTGAGTTCAGTGAGTTAGAGGACAAAAAAGAAGATCAGATAGTTCTGATAGGTAAGTATCTCAACTTAATTTAAATCATCTTCTAATTTATGGACAACTGAAATTAATGATCTCCCCCCCCCCCCAATGAAAGATGTTTATGGTTGTGTGAACTCAATCATGCCAGAGTCCCAGGTCTTTGTGAGGAACAAAGAAAAAATGGAATCAAAGTGTGAAATAACTGGAAAATCTCAGGTACATAATCTTGAAACATTCTTATAACTTGAAAACAATGTTTTCTTTCACAAACAATAAGAATTCAATTGTTTCACCAAAATACAGGAGAGAGGATGTTAGAATCACTCTGTGGGGTGATAATGCCAGACAATTTGATGTACAAGCTATACAAAATCGTTCTCCACCGATCTTAGCAATATTTACAAGCTTGCGGATTACTGAATTCCAACGTATGTATTTTATATATATAAAAACTCATCAATATTAATCACTCTTTTCTTACAAAATCTTTTAATAACTTGCAGAACGAATCACATTGTCTGGGACGAATCATACCTGCATGATTGTAGACCCGTAAATTCCTCAAAGACAAGAATACTGAAAAGAGTAAGTTGTCTTAATAACAAAATCAAAATTTATTTTAGGGTTAAATACTGTTTACTCCTTATATTTTTGCTCGAAAAACACTTCAGTCCCTGACCTTCTAATTTCACACGTTTAGTCCTTGTACTTTAAAATTTCAGACCAATAGGTCCTTGCCGTCTAAAAGTCACGGTAAAATATCTATTATGCCCTTAGTTCTTTTTTTATAATAAATTTATTCCTTTCTCTTTTTTTTTTAATTCTTTTTTCTTTATTATTATTTTTTCAAAAGGAAAGAAAGAAAAGAAAAAAAAACAGAAAAAAAAAACAGGGAAAAAAAATTCATTTTCCAAAAAATATACAATAATTAATTAATTTAAAAAAAAAAGAATTTAGGGCATAATAGACATTTTACCGTGACTTTTAGACAGCAAAAACCTATTGGTCTGAAATTTTGAAATACAGAGACTAAACGTATGAAATTAGAAGGTCAGGGACTGAAGTGTTTTATGGTTAAAACCTCAAAGACTAAACAGTATTTAACCATTTATTTTATCATTTGTTGCTTCTGATAATGACATAAAATATCAACAATACAACCTAAATATTGCAGATTCTCCAAGCCAGGTGACAAAGTGAAGATTCTTGTTATCCCATTTAAACAGCTAACTCAAGAAGAGCTCAAAGATCGAACAAAACATGCTTAATCCACACCTGTACACCATATGAACAATTCTATTTTCATCTTTATACAATAATTACTTTCTTTTAGAAGTATTTTTCATTTGATTACAGTCTAATAACACACACATACATCGCAGAGCAAGATTGTTTCTGCAGTGCTGAAATCGCTAGATTCTCGACACACAATAGCTGGTGGTATAACGGTTGTCCAATCTGCCTCAAGCAGCTTCGACAGAAAGAAAATTCTAATGAAATGAGTCATAATCAACATGAAACACAATAGCCTTTGCCATGGTAAGTTCCCTTCAAAATATTATTCCTTTTCATCTACATACATTAGGATTGTGGAAGTATAATGATCCTAATATCTACATAATGTATTAATAGATCCATCGCGTCCTTTCATTGTTCTTCTGTTAAATTCACCCTTCAACTCAGATTGTTAACTATTACATATATTTAAATTTCAATTTCAATTCTAACTATTACATATTCATAACCCAATACAAACATATACATTGCTATTTCTTTAATAATAATAAATAACCATTTTATGTGCAGTTACAGAGTATACGTAACAATCGAAGACCGGGAAAATGAAGCCACACTCATTGTAATGGGAAAAGCAGCTGAACAACTCTTTAGCAATACCTGTCCAGAATTACTGAACAAACGACAATATCCTACAAGACAAGCATTGCCAAAGGAGATTGAAAATACAATCGGCCAACATTACCTCTTTGAGATTCAACCAAAATCTCATGGTGAACTGATTGTCAAATCTGTTTCTCCAGATCCACAAAGTTTTGTACCAGTACCAGAACAACATCCAACAACCGCAACACCAGATCGTCCTAGCACATAAAGAAAAAAACAATGGAAATAAGTAAGAAAGCACTGTTCACCACTGAACAAGAGAAAAAAAGCAAAAGGTAAATTTTATTTATCCGTAATATGTTTTCGTTAAATCTGAAATGCAATCAATCCATTTATATTACTAACAATAATTTTATTATTATTACCTGATTGGGAATCCCAGCATCAAGGAACTGCATCATCATCCCTTGAAAGCGAGCAACATGAAACACAAACAAGTCGCTGAACAAGAATCCAATCTCTCTGTGTTTGTAACATATATTATACTAACTTATTTCTTTTAGTTACAGTTGTGCGGACTACTTTTGCTTTTGTATAATTGAGTCAGCGAATCAACTGAAAAGCAGCTAGAACAACTGTTTTTTCCGCTAAATTCTGCTGCATTTTTTCTCACTAAATTCTAGTTGATTCTACAGCAAAGCAGTGGGAGCAATTAATTTTTTGAAGTACTGCTCAAGTAAGTTTTGCTCCACTGAATGTACTATAACTAAAATGTAAAAAAGCAAAACACTGTACTCTCTCAGTTATGTGTAATATCTAATGATCAAAGTAGTTCTTAATCATATCTATTCTCTTTTGTTCAGAGATGTATGCAGCAAATGTCCTGTGTAATCCATTGTCATATCATTATGCTTTTTACTTTTTTTAATGGGCTAAATACAGATTACTACCATATAATTTGGGTCCAAAATTAATTCAGTCCCTGAACTTCTAATTTCATCAAAAACACCCTTGCACTTTCAATTTTGATCTAATAGATCCAATTTGTTTGTTTTCCGACAATTGAGTTATTTAACTTGTTAATGTGGCTCATATATGGCATATATTTTATGATGTGGTGTCTGCAGGCCACCTCTAGTCAATTTAAGAGTGAGTCCTACTATTAAAAATAAATATTTTTTCAATAAATAATTCAACTATAACTTGAACTCATAATAGAATATTAACGAATTTGACCTATTATATCAAAATTGAAACTGCATGGGTGTTTTGATGAAATTAGAAGTCCAGTGTCACACTCCGAATTTTAGAATAAAAATTCAAAATCCGAAACATGAAATTACTACAAACTCAAAATAATCAGCCTGAAAATTTCTTTTCTTAACATCCTCACCACACGAAATAAAATCAAAACCGAATTTAGTCTCGGTTAATTATTACAACTCAAATCCAAAATGAACTGTAAATCTCTAAATGAGCATACACCCCTCACAACTAAATGAAATAACAAAAACTGCTGTAACACCTAAGCAGCTCGGTCACCTCCCTGATTATTCTGACCTGCAGGAATATCCGCTACACCATTTGAATAGTGTACCAGGATTGCAACAACACAAAACCCGGTAAGCTTATGAAAGCTCGTATGAGTAAAAGGAAAGAACTATTGTTTAATTTAATTCATAATTATTCCCACACAAAACAACATCCAACAATTTCCACATCCACAAGTACTAACAATCTCAATCAAACACCAATTCAATATATCAAGACAAACCCCAACTCACATCTTTCTTCACAACACCTCAACATCGTATTTATAAAAATACGGTACTTGACAGACTAGAGCGCTAACTTAATCATAGCCCGTCACCTGGCCTAGATTATGGCATCCGACATATTTATCATTATCGTATTTCATCAATATGTATACTTATATACATATTTAGAACGTCCGATAATTCCACATACTCAACCAATCGTATCTCATCATCCCCCCAGGATTAGAGCGTCCGATTACCCCACACCGGTCACTACGTTGACCTAAACCCATAAATGAGCACAACATGTAATATCACATACTAAAATCAACCCAACCAAGATACCCAATATTATTATGAAATTACACAATTGAAATATAATCAATTCAACAATTCAACTCAATCATGTCACCACTCAACAATCCACTCATCAATACATATTTTCCACGTAAATATATATATACGTAATCATCCACTCAGGAATGACCACTAATACCATCTATAGTTCATACAAGAAAATCGTGAAATTCATTTGTATAATTAAAATTCATTTTACTTACCTATGGACCGTGGTGATTCAAGTCCATGTAATTTTAAAACAAATATTAAATCTGCAATATTTTTCACACAATTACCAAAAATAAATAAACTTAAACACTCGGTTCGTAATATGAACCACGTGAGTTTTACTCACCTCGATACTCCCGCTGCGTCTTCAATACAAATATAATTAACGCCAAAATAGCCCACTCAAATACAATCCGTCAATTACCTAATCAAATGTGATTCGAATTTAGCCAATAATTCCAACACATAATTGAACTACCATTTAACGGCCGCATTCTAATTTACAATAAAATCCAACGAGCGGATTCTCACGAATCGCTCCCCTAATTACCGTTTTGCACATATACGAAGATCTAACGGTCGGATCTTCGCCCATGACCACACAAAGCCTCTGGGACAGTCATATGATCATCATATCAAATTTACAAGTTCATCGGACGGTCCTAATTTCACAGATCAAAAATCTAACGATCGAAATCGATCGAAATCACAAAATTCATAACTAATTCATACGATATCCGAAAAATGCGTATAATATGCCGAAATGATCGTATTGAAACATAGAATCATAAATTGGATAGAAACCAAATTTTAGATCTCCGGAGGTAATCGGAAAGGGCCGCCGGAGTTAGGGACAGAGCCACCGCCGACCACCACCAATGGTGTCGGGGCCGAGCTTGTCCCCTTCGTTTCATCATTCTGAGCAATTTTCATAACTAGCACAAGACCAAAAAATGACTGGAATGGATCTAAAAGTACCAATTACAGTCGGCGGTCGGAAATTTTCCAGAAACCGGCGAGCTTGAAAACCAACGTGAAAACTGCAACTTCACGCCTCGATCCCTTCTGGAAACTTGTTCAGAACTTCCTTGCGAACTAAACAAGCCAAGAATCACAAGAAACGATCGTGTATAGCTCGAGATATTTGGATCGAAAGTTGGTTTTTTGATCCGCACGGGGTCGAGCTCCAACGAACGTGAAAACGTTCGACCCAGTTCCGGTCCTTCTTGGTGCTTGTAGAGGAGGTTGAGGCAAGCTCAAAGAGCTAAGAATCAAGTGAAATGGTTGATCTGTAGCTCGAGATATCGAGATCGAACAGAAAACGAACCTTTTCAGTTTGGGCCGTTCTGCCGCCGCTGTCGGCCGTGTCACAGCACATGGCTACCTCTAGCAGCTGCGCAAGGTCGAGGCGAAGCTCCTGGAAGTGGTTGCAGCTCGAGAGGTGGCCGGAGGAGAGGATGGGAGTGTGCCCTGTTTTTGCTTGCGTTCGGCCGAGAGGAAGGAGACGACGCGAGAGAGAGAGAGAGAGAGAGAGAGAGAGAGAGAGAGAGAGAGAGAGAGAGAGAGAGAAAGCTACAGTGCTTTCCAAAAACAGCAATGGAGGCTGGACCAAAAAGGAAATTTCCCAAAAAAATTCTAGGGTTTTTTCTATATATACCCATTTCGGAAAATCTTCTAAATTCAATAACTAATTCGTAAAAAATCCGATCTTTGTGTTCCACACGTGTACGGACTCGTATCGACGAGCTCTACAACTTTCATGAAGGAAGTTTCTCCAAATTTTGCACATAGAAAAAGTCGATTTCTCAAACCGAGCATTTCGAGCTTTTCGTTAAAATAATTGTCTCGAACCTTCGATAATTCAAAAAGTGAAATATTATCGAACAATATTTGTGAAATCGCATAATAATCGTTCAACACAATTACTCGAATTTAAAATGAAAATTGCGGGTATTACATCCAGGGACTGAATTGATTTTGGACCTAAACCACAGGGTAGTAACTAGTATTTAGCCATTTTTTAATTTATTTTTATTATTTTTATCTCTAACCCTTAAATCACACTCATCTTTCTTCAATGTTTTATTTAACTCACAGTAGTACAACTCACTTCATAATATGCATAAAGGTAAACCACGCCATACTAATCACTACAATATTGCTTCTTTTTGGGTTCAAATAAATTTGTTCTTTATGTTTTCATGCAGTTTGTCCTTAGTTTGTTACAATATTCTTAACATTGTATGATACTAGCTATATCTGTTTGTTAAGTGTTAACAGTTGTTTCTTCCATGTTTCATTTGTGGATTTGCTTGTGAGAATTGTTCTCAATATATCTATATATTATAAAGACAGGACTACACCATTAGACATTAAGGTACAGAAACTGTATTCTTTAAACCTAACTAGATAATATCTTTCACATTATCATTTGTCAAATCGTGGATTTGCCATACTAATCGCTACAATATTATTATTTTTATATTAATTAAGCTATTCTTATCATAAAAATACTAACTTTGTCATTTCTCTAGAAATTTTCATACAGGAACTGCAGAAACTAAAAAATCACCTCTTTGACTAGAAAACAAAGAAATCACTCCTCCAGATATTTTCAAGTTTAGGTAAAACAATTATAGTTAAATTCATATCCCACAGCAAAGCGCGGGCGTTCTTACTAGTATATACTAAAGCAAAATGAGGAAGGTTACTATTCGATAGTGTGCTTCCCATTTTGCCCCATAAATTTCTTACCTCTTTGATGTTTTTGTCCCTGATTGCAATTGTTTTAAAACCGTAAAAACGTGAACAAACAAACTTGTTTAAAAAATCCGCTCCTACTCAAAACTTATAATTTATTAAATGTGTATATATGCCATTATCCACTATTCAATTGTGTATCAAAATGAAAGTGGAGATTGCATATGGATGAATAAAATATGATGGTTTGGGTTTTCATGAATAATACTCTTTTCACAATTCTAAAAAGGAAAATTTTTAACAACAGTACCTGACAAATGGGTGGCTCCGAAGTTCAGTACATTTTCTTTCAAACAATTCAAAACGGTACATGAATTTGTAATCTCGACCAAAAATATGTACATGTCGTTACTTCCGTCGTCAGTCAATGTGATTTTGATCGAACTTTGAGGGACAAATCAGTCACTCCCTAATTTAGTATTAATAGATTATTAATATTAATAATTAATGAAGAGAGAGAAATTAAAAAAAGGAGAGAGTATTGTTTTCTCCCTCTCCTCTCTCTCTCTTTCGTCCCTGTTCAAACCCGGCAAACTCATGTTCTCTGTCTCTCTCTGTCTCTATCTCTCTCTCTCTCTCTCTCTCTCTCTCTCTCTCTCTCTCTCTCTCTCTCTCTCTCATTCCCATCCAAAACCGAAACCATAATTCAGGTATGAACCACTACTAGCCATCGTCGCCACTACAGCCGCTGTGAACAGTAAAGGATCACCTCCCTAAATCAAAATTCAACATTTTTGAACCAAGAAACAATCTTTAAGGATCGACATCCTCAGAACACGTTCTTGAGCAAGAACTGCAAGAACTGAATCCAGAATGAGCGCAGAAGACCAGCACCGGTGCCACACATTGTGGTTTTGACGGTGGCCGAAATCACCCAAAACTTCAAATTTCTCAAACCTTAATTAAAATCGAGACCAAGTATATAGACATGTAGACCTTGAAGAGTTGATTAAGTTTCATACCTCATTTACCATCAACGGTTTGATGCCCCGGAAATTCGTATTTATTTTCTGAGGATTTTCTGAAATCTAAATTGTGGTTATTAGACGGTTTCGTGGCTCGTGGACGGAATGGAAGTGTTTCAGACGAATTATTATTCGAAAAATATGGCTTTAGGGGGTCACAAGGGTTGACTTTTTATTCATTAGGATTCTCCGAAAACTTCCTTCATGAAACTTATAGAGCGCGTCGATAAAAGTTCGTGAACATGTGGAACGCATAAATCGGAGTTCGTATGAAGAAGTTATAGATTTCGGAAGAAGTTTCCAATTTGGTATAAATAGGAAATTTCTGAAATTATTTTCATAAATCCACTTTCCTTTTCCGGAAACCAATTTTGTTACGACCCGAACCAAAATTTACAGACTTACAGGTCTTTTGGCCGGTAAACGAGAGTTATTTTAATTTTCGGCTCTGTTACGAACTTTTAGGAGGCCCTAAAAGATGACTTTTTGTTTGGGTCAAAATTTGAGAAAACATTCTTCATGAAAGTTGTAGAGGACGTTAAACCGAGTGCGTGCATATATGCTACGCTTAAATCGAAGTTCATATGAGAAAGTTATGGCCAAAATATCAAAGTTATTGTTTGTGATAATTTGTCTATAAATAGCCGAGTTGCTGTGGTAAGTTTCCATTTTGGAAACTTACCGAGCTCTCTCTCTCTCCCCCCGATTCTCTCTTCCTCTCCGACCTCTTCACCTTCTTCCGGCCATAACTCCTTTATCCGATGACAGATTTTGGCGTATAAGATGTCGTTCGAAAGCTCTCTTCCTTCTCTTCATTTCTGGGTTGGTTTGGTAGCTTAATTTGAACTGTGGAAGGTGCAGCAAGGAGAAGTAGAGGACAGTGCTACTGTTTTCTTGGATTTTTGGTTAGAACTTGAGTTTCCGGCCACCTCCGGCGATGATTCTTTCTGGGTCTTGGAGCTCTTGGATCATACAACCATCCCTCAAAGTTTCTTGATCAAATTTGAAGTGTGGAGCATGAATCGAAGGTTTGAATTTCTGGGTACTATTCGGATTTTACTGTTTGAGCTTAGTTTCGGGTATTTTCATGTGTTTTCTGACTTTGTGATAGTTGAGAAAAATGTTCAGATGGTTAAGCCGAAGCTGCGGTCAAAGTTTGGTGGCCGAAGGTGGAGGTTGCCGGGGCATGAATAGTGATTGCCGGAGCATGAACAGTGATACACGGTGCGTGAACAGTCATTTAACTTCTGTTGATTAAATCCTATATTTGATATAGAGCTTGCATATGTGATTTTTTTAGAAATTGGAGAAGTTTGAATATTTAATTTGAATTTATGAAATTTAGAATTCCAGTTACATTTTACGAGAATCCAACCGTTGGATCTCTCTCAAATCTGCCATAGAACTTGTAAATTATTGAAATGGTGTTAGTGGTAAAGTTTGGGTTGAGCCGGAGAAGGAAATGGAGATGTTGACTTAAGAGGATTGATTTTTGGAATCATATTTAATTGTTGAATTATTGTTCACGAAGTATAATTGTACAGGACAATGTACTGAGCTACTGCTCGACGAAGAAACCCGTATATGTGGTCGCCTAAATAGTACTGTGAGTGGACTTTTGTTTCAAATAATGATGCATGCATTTATTTTGAAATTATTGATTTATTTAATTATCGTTTTATTTAGCGAGCATAATATTTTGTTTTGGATTATAATTTTGGTATTGGTTTTTCCATATGAACTTATTACGCTCGAATTTGGATTTAAGATTTGTTTTTTTAGAATATGAATTGATTATCGAGATTAATTATTATTTATCTTGATTATGATTTGAGAAATGGATTTGTGACACTATTTTTTTTGGATATTGAGCTTTCGATATTTATCTCTGATATATGATTATTATTTGACAATGTGATTTATGTGATTTTCGACGAATTATTTTCTGAGGTGATTTCTGTAATTCAATATTATATTTTATTCTTCGATTTTGAGATTTTGGAATATTATCGGAGATGAGATTTTCGAGGAAATTATTTATACTTATTATTCTCGCCGACTTGTTTATGAATTTGAGAATATTTTGATGTGCAAGGCCATGTCATTGGAATATATGTATTTTTTTCGCGAGGAATTGGGGAAGGTTTATGGATTTACGAGTTTTTAGATTATTTTCCTTCACCATACTCGAGTTGGTTATTGTGTCTCCTTCTCACTAACTTTGTGTTTGTGAGTGAAGTTGAAGTGATTTATTCTCCTCCTCACATGAGTAGTAGAGGTTGTTATTTCTCCTCCTCACATAATTTATATGTGAGAGAGTCGAGGGTAGAGCTTGAGGGGCTCTGATATACTCGTATGGTGATAATCGTTCTTCCCCGTATGATATTATTATTTTACTAGCGAGACTGGTCCGATTTCTTCTAACCGACGAGGCTGGTCTGTTTTTACGAGTTTTCATGTGGCGAGAAATATATTTTAGAAATGTGGCATGCATCGAAATTTTTGTAAATGTTTCAAATTATGGGAAAGTTTTAAAGTTCGTTCAATTAAATTATATTGTTAATTATTTTTGTCCACTCACTCTAATGTGTTTTTTAATTACTTTCCCCTTGGCCCTTTGTTTTCAAATGCCCAGTTTGCAGGCGATATTAGTCGAGATCGGGTGTACATGGAGTTGAGGCATATCTAGCACTACTTTCCCATTGTAGGATCTATCAATCCTTATTCTCTTTTCATTTGTGTTAGAATTGCTCTGATAACCTATGAGAATTGTTTATTATGGCAATTGAGTTGTTGGTTTTTAGGGAGCATGATGGCTCCAGAAGTATAAGGACAGTATGCTAGAAGTGTAATTTGAATTCTTTGCAGGTTAGGGTTGTTTATTTTTGGGGAAAGTTCTGTTGAATTTTCTCGAAAAGTGGACCCTGCAGGACCACCTGGAATTTCAGGGAGTATTAGGTTGTCAGATTCTGTAGACTTGTTACCTTTTATGCTTGATGTTACTTAGTACCTCTCGAGTGATGGCCCGACTGCAACGGTTCCCCATTATATACTCTTCGGTGCTGACGTACTCATCAAGTGTGCAAGATACGTGTCTAGTTGATTTTATTTCAGGTACTATGCCTCATGTACACTGACGTCACTGCGTATCAGATCGCTCACCTGACTTCCACCTTTCCCTGGTGATGGTAGAGTAAGAGTACTCTACACGGTTGAGTTGTACTACGAAATGTGATTCGAGGAAATGTTGTGAGTATCTGTTCCTCGATGTCAACCAGTTGTTGGGACATGATTTAAGGTGTGAGACCAAAGTTTGAGATTATCCTTGATTGTTAGAGGTAAGCGACCATAGTTTTGTGATATCTATGAATACTATAAATGTTTTGAAATCATGATTTTTGGTGGAAATGGATTTGGTAATAATGGTGGTTCTGACTTTGAACCAAGGTTCGGGAAATGTGTCTTATGATGTGATTGGTTGTTAAGTAACATTTGAAATATTACTAGAAATTGTTGGAGATTCTTTGAGAATCTTAATTGTTGGAAACTGTTTGTCGAGAAATCTAGATTGAAATATCTTGAATTGGACACATTATGTCGGAGTCATGTACGATAGAGAAAATTGAACAAATATCAAGAATTTTTATGATTTGATATTGTGTTTTCAAGTCTCTGGTCATTGATATAAGTAAGTGAGAAGTGGAAGTAATGACAGTAAATGGGAGTTGTAAGTAGAATGAAATTTTCAGAATTTATTATTTTTGGATGTTGATCTGACCAAGGTGTATAAGCTTAATTTTCTGGTGAAAGGAATTGATTCCAAGTACACTAACCTATACATTGGTCTTCTTAAATTTTGGATTGTAATGTATAGGATGACGGATAAAGAGTTGTCTTTTAATGTTGATATGTTGTGAAGACCCAGATTTTCATACAATAAATTTATGTAATTCAATAATTGTTATATTAATTGAATTGTGATATTTGGGATTATTTGGATTGTCGTGGGTTGAGAAAATTGGTTCCGAATGATTTTATTTTCAAAAACGAACGTTATTAGGGGGTTGTGAAAATCGACTTTTTATACGTTCAAAATTTGGGAAAAATTCCTTCATAAAAGTTGTAGAGCTCGTCGATACGAGTCCGTGCATATGTGGAACGTATTATTCAGAGTTTGTATGAATAAGTTATGAATATTTGAAAATCGAAATTTTTCTATAAATAGTGAAAAAATCTGAGTTTGTTGTGAAGGACGAAAAAATTCCATTATTGCACATCAGTCCCCCGTCTCTCTCTCTCGGCCTGGTCACTGTGCCTTCCGACCCAGCGACCCGACCCGACTGGAAGTCGGTCCTCCCAGCCGCGCCGCCGCCGGACCCGGCCCTGTCCCGCATCGCCGCCTCACGCCTGGTCGATCCCCGCCATCGCCACGCCTCGCAGCTGCCCCTAGATCTGGATCGAAGCATCTCTCCGAAACGAAAACCCGACCCGGCCGGAAAACTTTTTTTCCGGTGGTGCACGGGCCGATCGTCCCCATTTTAGTGACGTGCTCTTCCTTCTGATCATCCCCATATATAGCTTGCATCACGATTTTGAGTGTAGAGTGGTAGATCAAGAGTTGAAGATTTCGACGTCCCTGATTCGATCTGGAGACTGATCAGAGGGCCGAGATTAATCCAACTTCAAAGCCCGATCTAGGACGATCCAGACCTCATCTCCGAAAAAGTCAGGTATTAAAGTTGTTCAAAATTTCATTTTGAAGAAGTTTGTAGTTGATGACTTTTGCATCGGAGGTGGTTGACCGGCGTTGACCGCCGCGTTGACCACCGTCTGACCGCCGCGTGTGGCGGCGCGTCGGACCGAATTTTGAGTTTTTATTATCTGGACGATGATCTATGCATCCATACGAGCGTTTTGAGATATAACTTGGTCATGTTAGAAAAAGTTGATAAATAGTCAATTTCTGTTTTAACGTTACTATTTACGGTTTTACAATTTACCTTCGGTTTGAGATTTATGAAGATCAGACCATCGGTTTTACTTCAAATTTTAATATGATGATCATATGACTGTCCCGATGACTTTGTGTGGTCACGGGCGAAGATCCGACTTTTGGATCTTCGTATAATTATAAAATAGTGATTCGGGAGGCGATTAACGAAGATCCGTCCATCGGATTTTCGTATAATTTTGATAGGATGTTTCCATGGGCAATCCGTGAGGATCTAACCGTTGGATTATCTTTATTTTAGAATCCGACCGTTGGATTATCTTTATTTTAGAAATCCGACCGTTGGATCATCAATTAGGTTTATTTCATGCTTCGTTGCTGAGTAAAGACCGTACTTGATTAGGTACTTGACGGCTTGAGTTGACGAGCATTGGATTTTTGTGAGTTATATATATATAGATGACGCAGCAGGAGTCCGAGGTGAGTAAAACTCACGTGGTTCATATTACGAACCGAGCATTTTAATTTATTTATTTTTGGTAATTGTGTGAAAAATATTTGCGGATTAAATATTTGTTTTAAAATTTCATGGACTTGAATTACCACGGTCCATAGGTAAGTAAAATGAATTTTAACTATACAAATGAATTTCATAATTTTCTTGTGTGAACTATAGATGGTATTAGTGGTCATTCCTGAGTGGATGATTACGTATATATATATTTACGTGGAAAATATATATTGATGAGTGGATTGTTTGATTGATGATATGATTGAGCTGATTATATTACAATTGTGTAATTCCATAATAATATGATGTATCTTGGTTGTGTTGATTTCAGTATGTGATATTATATATTGGGTTCATTTATGGGTTTAGGGTCAATGTAATGACCGGTGTGGGTAATCGGACGCTCTAATCCTAGTGTGGATGATGGGATACGATTGGTTGAGTATGTGGAATTATTGGACGTTCTAAATATGTATATAGGTATACATATTGATGAAATACAATAATTGATAAATATGTCGGATGCCATAACCTAGGCCAGGTGACGGGCTACGATTCAGTTAGAGCTCTAGTCTGTCAAGTACCGTATTTTTATAAATACGATGAAGAGAGTCGTGGGGAAAGTAGTGATTGGAGTTTACTTGATATATTGAATTGGTGTTGATTGAGATTGTTATTATTTGTATATGTGGAAATAATTGAGTGTTGCTGTGTGTGGGAATAAATGAGTTAAATTAAGTAACAGTTCCTTCTTTTACTCATACAAGCTTTCATAAGCTTACCGGGTTTTGTGTTGTTGCAATCCCGGTACACTATTCAATGGTGTAGCGGATATTCCTGCAGGTCAGGATAACCAGGGAGGTGACCGAGCTGCTTAGGTGTTACAGCAGTTTTGTTATTTATTTAGTTGTGAGGTGTGTGTGTATGCTCATTTAGAGCTTTACATTACATTTTGGATTTGTGTTGTAATAATTAACCGAGACTAAGTCGGTTTGATTTTATTTCGTGTGGTGAGTGTGTTAAGAAAAGAAAAATTTTCATGTTTCGGATTATGAATTGTTATTCATAAAATTCGGGGCGTGACAGTTTGGTATCAGAGCGTAAGGTACATATTTGGTGATATGTCAATACTTACCGAGTGATGGCCCGTCTGCAGCGGATCCCCATCGTGTGCTCTTCGGTATTGACAATGTCATTGGGTATGTGAGTGCGTTAGGTTGGCTAGGAACGTTAGTACTTTTAGGAAATTTAAGCATCGTTATGTATGATCAGTACTTGGTTAATATGGACTTGCATTTGACTTATGTTTTGTTTAAGTGTTATGCGTGTATTAATCAAGTATATCATGCTTATTAGGTAATGGAGATTGAGGGAAACGAGGCCAGAGGTCGGGGTAGAGGTAGACCTCGTGGTAGGGGTAGAGGCCAAGGAAGGGGTAGGGCCCCTCCAGTCGAAGAAGTATTCGAGTCGGAGGAAGATGCACCTTATGAGGATCAGCCTATTCCTCCTGTGGCTGTGATTGATAATCCTGCTCGCTTGCTGATGCTAGCAAGGGAAATTACTCGCTTGGGAGCAACCAAGTTTGGAGGAGGCACAGATTATATGGTGGCGGATCGCTGGATAGAGGACTTGCAGACTTATTTCGATCTGCTTGATTGCACTGAGACCGACAAGAGGAAGCTAGCCGCTTTCATGCTGAAGGATGAGGCTAGAGTGTGGTGGAACGTCACTCAGAGGAGCATTGAGGTGTCTACCTTGACATGGGACGGCTTTGAGAGGCTGTTCAGAGAGAAGTACTTTCCACCAGCAGTGAAGGAGAGGTTGGAGAGAGAGTTCCTTGCACTTGTACAGGGGAAGATGACAGTCATTGAGTATGATGCGGAGTTCTCCAGATTGTACAAGTATGTGAGGCAGATGGAGGATGAGGACTTGGCCAAGAAGTTTCAGAGAGTGTTGAGCCCTTCGATTGAGCGTGATGTCGCTATCTTGGAGCTGAAGACCAAGAGAGAGATCTTGGCTAAGGCACAGATCATTGAGCAACAGAACCTGATTCGTAGAGAGAAGGAGTCTGCTGAGAGAGACTTCCAGGGCAAGGGAAAGGCCATAGCAGGGAGCAGTAGAGCTAGAGACTTCAGGGGTGGGTTCTGGAAGAGACAGAGAACTCAGTTCCAGCATCAGGTTCCAGCTAGGGCAGCAGTAGCTCCTCCTGTTCAGGCTATGCCTATCAGGCAAATAGCACCAGCAGCTCCAGTGAAGTGCTTTAACTGTGGCGAGCCGGGCCACATCTCTCGTGCGTGCACAAAGCCACGGGGTAGGTTATGCTATAGTTGTGGACAGGCAGGGCATCATGCTAGAGAGTGTCCTCGAAATCAGGGTAGAGTGCAGGGTAACCAGCAGAGGCAACTACCACCTGCTCATGCTAGAGTCTTTGTCGTGGGTCAGGCAGGCACGGGAGTGGAAGGTACCTTATATGTTTATCACTTTCTTGCTAGAGTACTGTTTGATACGGGAGCCTCACACTCTTTCATATCTAGTACGGTTGTGGATGTTTTGGGTTTGATTGCTATGCCTCTGACTAGATCATTGTGTGTTACATCACCTCTCGGTGTGTCTCTTGAGCTTAGCATGCTTTGTGATGATTGCCCTATTGGGATTGGTGGCAGAGAGTTCTCTGCATCTTTGATTGTGATTCCGGATCACACGTATGATGTGATTTTGGGTATGGATTGGTTGAGCCCGAACCATGCTGTTATTGATTGCTTTAGGATGATTGTGTCCTTCCATGTTCCGGGACAACCGGTGTTTCATTACCGTTGCCTGAAGTCTGACATCACCATGAGGATAGGGATTCTGGCCCATATTGAATCAGGGAGTAGTACTTCAAAGATTACAGGGATTCCTGTAGTTTCAGAGTATGAAGACGTGTTTCAGGAGATCCCTGGGTTACCCCCGAAAAGGGTAATGGACTTCTCCATTGATGTGATACCAGGTACTTCACCTGTGTCGAAAGCACCCTATCGAATGGCTCCAGCTGAACTTCAGGAGTTGAAGGTTCAGATTGAGGGCTTGCTTGCACAAGGGTTCATTCAGGCAAGTGTGTCTGCTTGGGGCACACCAGTGTTGTTTGTGAAGAAGAAGGATAGTTCACTTCGTCTATGTGTGGATTATCGACAGTTGAACAAGGTGACCATCAAGAATAGGTACCCATTACCTAGGATTGATGACTTGTTCGATCAGCTTAGAGAAGCTACTGTATTCTCGAAGATTGACTTGAGGTCTGGATATCACCAGTTGAGGGTGAAGGAGGAAGATATTCCAAAGACGGCGTTCAGGACCAGGTATGGACATTTTGAGTTTCTTGTCATGCCTTTTGGTCTCACGAATGCCCCCGCAGCATTTATGGATTTGATGAACCGTACGTTCAGTCCTTACTTGGATCAATTCGTGGTAGTGTTCGTTGATGACATATTGATATATTCAAGGTCGTCAGCGGAGCATGAGAGACATCTGCGGATAGTGCTGCAGACATTGAGGGAGCAGAAACTATTTGCCAAGTTCGAGAAATGCGACTTCTGGCAGAGTGAAGTCAAGTTCCTTGGTCATGTGGTCTCGAAGGATGGAGTATCTGTGGATCCTTCGAAGGTTGAAGCAGTGATGAGTTGGAGTCGCCCTACTACGGTTACAGAAATCCGTAGCTTCCTTGGACTGGCCGGTTATTACAGGCGCTTCATTGAAGGGTTTTCTGGTATTGCTTCGGCTTTGACCAAATTGACCAGGAAGGACACTCAGTTCGTATGGTCGGATGAGTGTGAGAAGGCTTTCATTGAGCTGAAGACTAGATTGACTACAGCTCCGGTGTTGACTATTCCTACTTGTGGTGGTGGATTAGTCATTTACAGCGATGCATCTCATCAGGGTTTGGGGTGTGTGTTAATGCAGAATGGTAGTGTTGTTGCTTATGGTTCTAGACAGTTGAAGGTACATGAGCGGAATTACCCTACTCATGATCTAGAGCTAGCAGCTGTGGTGTTTGCCTTGAAGATTTGGAGGCACTATCTTTACGGTGAGAAATTTGAACTCTTTTCTGATCACAAGAGTTTGAAGTATCTATTCTCCCAGAAGGAGTTAAACATGAGGCAGAGGAGATGGATGGAGCTCATTAAGGACTATGATTTCACCTTGGAGTATCATCCCGGAAAGGCGAATGTAGTGGCGGATCCTTTGAGTAGGAAACCGCGGGTAATCATGGCATCGATTATGGTGCAGGAGTGGCGTATGCTAGAAGCTGCATCTGAGTTTGACCTTATGCCCGCAGGAGCAGGACAGGGAATCTTTCTCGGTAGTATCACCTTACAGCCCACCTTGATCTCCAGGATCATTCAGGGTCAGACACTTGATGAGTTTGCTCAGGCGAGGATTGCTGAGATGACTGCTGACCCAGATGTGGAGGGTCCTTCTGAGTGGTTGATTGGGGCTTATGGAGGGTTGAGATTTCGAGGGAGATTGTATGTACCGAGTGTTGATAACCTCAGGGAGGAGATCATGCGGGAAGCACATAGGTCTCGATATACTATACATCCAGGAGGTACTAAAATGTATATGGATCTAAGAAGGCAGTTTTGGTGGTATGGTATGAAGAGGGATGTGGCAGAACACGTGTCGAAGTGTCTTACCTGTCAACAGGTGAAGGCAGAGCATCAGAGACCAGCAGGAATGCTGAACCCCTTATCGATTCCTGTATGGAAATGGGAAGATATCTCTATGGACTTTGTGACTGGATTGCCCAGATCCAGGCAAAGTTATGACTCGATTTGGGTGATTGTTGACCGGTTGACTAAATCAGCACACTTCCTTCCGGTGGCAAAAACATACTCAGGTGATGCATTGTGTAAGTTATATGTGAACGAGATAGTGAGGCTTCATGGAGTGCCTGTGACGATCGTTTCGGATCGTGATGCTCGTTTCACTTCAGAATTCTGGCGAAGGTTCCATAAGGCATTTGGTACGTCTCTTGCTATGAGCACTGCATTTCACCCACAAACAGATGGACAGACCGAGAGAGTGAATCAGGTGATGGAAGACATGCTCAGAGCTTGTGTTCTGGATTTTAAGGGTAGTTGGGCGGATCATCTGCCATTGGTAGAGTTCGCCTACAACAACAGCTATCACTCTAGTATCGGTATGGCTCCATATGAGGCTCTTTATGGTAGACCATGTAGGACTCCTATCTGTTGGGCGGAAGCAGGGGATAAAGGGCTCATCGGACCTGAGATTGTACAGGAGACTACAGAGAAGGTCACTACTATTCGGGACAGAATCCAAACCGCTCAGAGTAGACAGAAGAGTTATGCTGACTTGAAGAGGAGACCGTTGGAGTTTGAGACAGGTGATCATGTGTTTTTGAAAGTCTCACCTATGAAAGGTGTGGTGAGATTTGGCAAGAAGGGGAAACTCGCACCGAGGTATGTCGGACCCTTTGAGATTCTAGAAAGGGTTGGTAACTTGGCATATCGTCTTGCTTTACCTGTTAGCATGTCGGGTGTGCACAATGTCTTCCATGTGTCTCTGCTCAGGAAGTATGTACGAGACGAGTCTCACGTGATTGATCACGGTACGATCGAAGTGAACTCGGATGTGACGTTTGTAGTTGAACCTGTTCGTATCTTGGATAGGTCTACAAAGAAACTTCGTAGGAAAGAGGTTGATCTTGTGAAGGTGTTGTGGAGTCATCATGGTGAGGGTGATGCGTCATGGGAATTGGAGTCTGACATGAGGAAGAGATATCCTCAGCTTTTTGTGGACGAACATGCTGGAATTTCGGGACGAAATTCTTTTAAGGAGGGTAGACTGTGAAGACCCAGATTTTCATACAATAAATTTATGTAATTCAATAATTGTTATATTAATTGAATTGTGATATTTGGGATTATTTGGATTGTCGTGGGTTGAGAAAATTGGTTCCGAATGATTTTATTTTCAAAAACGAACGTTATTAGGGGGTTGTGGAAATCGACTTTTTATACGTTCAAAATTTGGGAAAACTTCCTTCATGAAACTTGTAGAGCTCATCGATACGAGTCCGTGCATATGTGGAACGTATTATTCGGAGTTCGTATGAATAAGTTATGAATATTTGAAAATCGAAATTTTTCTATAAATAGTGGAAAAATCTGAGTTTGTTGTGAAGGACGAAAAAAATCCATTATTGCACATTAGTCCCCCGTCTCTCTCTCTCGGCCTGGTCACTGTGCCTTCCGACCCAGCGACCCGACCCGACTGGAAGTCGGTCCTCCCAGCAGCGCCGCCGCCGGACCCGGCCCTGTCCCGCATCGCCGCCTCACGCCTGGTCGATCCCCGCCATCGCCACGCCTCGCAGCTGCCCCTAGATCTGGATCGAAGCATCTCTCCGAAACGAAAACCCGACCCGGCCGGAAAACTTTTTTTCCGGTGGTGCACGGGCCGATCGTCCCCATTTTCGTGACGTGCTCTTCCTTCTGATCATCCCCATATATAGCTTGCATCACGATTTTGAGTGTAGAGTGGTAGATCAAGAGTTGAAGATTTCGACGTCCCTGATTCGATCTGGAGACTGATCAGAGGGCCGAGATTAATCCAACTTCAAAGCCCGATCTAGGACGATCCAGACCTCATCTCCGAAAAAGTCAGGTATTAAAGTTGTTCAAAATTTCATTTTGAAGAAGTTTGTAGTTGATGACTTTTGCATCGGAGGTGGTTGACCGACGTTGACCGCCGCGTTGACCACCGTCTGACCGCCGCGTGTGGCGGAGCGTCGGACCGAATTTTGAGTTTTTATTATCTGGACGATGATCTATGCATCCATACGAGCGTTTTGAGATATAACTTGGTCATGTTAGAAAAAGTTGATAAATAGTCAATTTCTGTTTTAACGTTACTATTTACGGTTTTACAATTTACCTTCGGTTTGAGATTTATGAAGATCAGACCATCGGTTTTACTTCAAATTTTAATATGATGATCATATGACTGTCCCGATGACTTTGTGTGGTCACAGGCGAAGATCCGACTTTTGGATCTTCGTATAATTATAAAATAGTGATTCGGGAGGCGATTAACGAAGATCCGTCCATCGGATTTTCGTATAATTTTGATAGGATGTTTCCATGGGCAATCCGTGAGGATCTAACCGTTGGATTATCTTTATTTTAGAATCCGACCGTTGGATTATCTTTATTTTAGAAATCCGACCGTTGGATCATCAATTAGGTTTATTTCATGCTTCGTTGCTAAGTAAAGACCGTACTTGATTAGGTACTTGACGGCTTGAGTTGACGAGCATTGGATTTTTGTGAGTTATATATATATATAGAAGACGCAGCAGGAGTCCGAGGTGAGTAAAACTCACGTGGTTCATATTACGAACCGAGCATTTTAATTTATTTATTTTTGGTAATTGTGTGAAAAATATTTGCGGATTAAATATTTGTTTTAAAATTTCATGGACTTGAATTACCACGGTTCATAGGTAAGTAAAATGAATTTTAACTATACAAATGAATTTCATAATTTTCTTGTGTGAACTATAGATGGTATTAGTGGTCATTCCTGAGTGGATGATTACGTATATATATATTTACGTGGAAAATATATATTGATGAGTGGATTGTTTGATTGATGATATGATTGAGTTGATTATATTACAATTGTGTAATTCCATAATAATATGATGTATCTTGGTTGTGTTGATTTCAGTATGTGATATTATATATTGGGTTCATTTATGGGTTTAGGGTCAATGTAATGACCGGTGTGGGTAATCGGACGCTCTAATCCTAGTGTGGATGATGGGATACGATTGGTTGAGTATGTGGAATTATTGGACGTTCTAAATATGTATATAGGTATACATATTGATGAAATACAATAATTGATAAATATGTCGGATGCCATAACCTAGGCCAGGTGACGGACTACGATTCAGTTAGAGCTCTAGTCTGTCAAGTACCGTATTTTTATAAATACGATGAAGAGAGTCGTGGGGAAAGTAGTGATTGGAGTTGACTTGATATATTGAATTGGTGTTGATTGAGATTGTTATTATTTGTATATGTGGAAATAATTGAGTGTTGCTGTGTGTGGGAATAAATGAGTTAAATTAAGTAACAGTTCCTTCTTTTACTCATACAAGCTTTCATAAGCTTACCGGGTTTTGTGTTGTTGTAATCCCGGTACACTATTCAATGGTGTAGCGGATATTCCTGCAGGTCAGGATAACCAGGGAGGTGACCGAGCTGCTTAGGTGTTACAGCAGTTTTGTTATTTATTTAGTTGTGAGGTGTGTGTGTATGCTCATTTAGAGCTTTACATTACATTTTGGATTTGTGTTGTAATAATTAACCGAGACTAAGTCGGTTTGATTTTATTTCGTGTGGTGAGTGTGTTAAGAAAAGAAAAATTTTCATGTTTCGGATTATGAATTGTTATTCATAAAATTCGGGGCGTGACATATGTGGTAGCAGTTCGAGGAACCAGTGAGAAGATTAAAGTTTTATGATAAAGTTATGACCTTTGTCAATATTTTTAACTAGGAGAGTTGGAGTCAACTCTTCGTATGTGATTTTGAGTTAGTGAGTGTCTTTGATTATTCGTTTTCGATGATGTGGTTGAATGTAATTTCAGGGATTGTTGGTTGAGACATTATTGGATATCGATAGTAATTCACGCAAAATTACTATGTAATATAGAGTATGATTCAAGTTTTGAATGGTGGAGCCTCGAAGGTTGAATTGTGATAAGTTCTTGATAAAGATTTTGCTAGACAGATGAGTCGTGATCTTATAAGAGTAGTTAGTGGAATAATTTTTTACGGAAATAAGCTTTCCAATTGGCTCCGGAAATATTTTAAGTCATGGCTTGACTAGCATTCTAGTTTTATGGGGTGAAATGTATTATAGCCTGTCTTTGAGTGACGTATTTTAATAATGAGTACTTCGAGACATTAGATCGCTATGTGGTGGGATCACTTTTAGACCCAGGTTTTGGTTTGATACAAAATGTTGGATAAGTATCCTTCATTTTTCTTATCAAACTCGAGTTAAATACTTATATTAAATATTTTGGTCTGAAGAAACTGAGTGAATCTTTACTACCTTGATGCCATTACAGGTAGTAATGGGTTAGTATATTGAGATTTTGGTTCTTGCCTTAATCAACATTTGTATGATATGGTGACCCTTGATTGGAAAGTAAGGAAGTAGTTGGTATAATTAATATACAGTCACCATGGCATGCTTACTAGCGAGATGATGTAAACATGAAGTGTGAATTTGGCGTGAAATTATTGGCAAGCACATGGATCAAATAAGGAAATTCAATTAAGTGGACAAAATCTTAGGTTGTCAATTTCGTACTTAGCAATTTTGTGTTAGAAATATCAATCGAATTTAGAGACTCATATTTCTCAATTCATGAGAGCCTAAGCTCTGAAATTTTGTGGGATTGTACTTCTCTATGTCTAGTGTTCTCCTGTAAAATCATTTTTCATTTGGAATTGTAGAGTTAATGGAATATTGATTGGAATATTGCAGAGTCAGAGCAGAAAGAAATTACTGTAGGTTGGTGTTGGAAATTCATAATTCCTTAACTAGGAAGATTATGGAGCCTAAATTTTACAGGAAGTAAGACATGCATGTCATATATGTCTGAGAAATAGTTTTTGATTTTGTGCTCTTTAGTTTATACAATAGCTGATGAAGTACGCCAATATCAGAATCAGCGTACAACAGAATATATAGGATAGAACAGTGAATTTGCAGCTCTATAATTTTCTACTCGGAGCTAATGGGAGTGTGAAATTTTATGGGAAGAAAATGAAATGTGTCTAGCTTCTGTTCTAGGTGGTTTCATCCTTTTCAATCTCTTAGATTAGGAGAAATATCAGTTTGGGTGATTACAGGTCTGCAGCAGTTTACAGTACAGTTGATCAAATTTGATAAGCTACCATTTTCATTTAAATGGAAATTGGGCGACCTATTTTGTATGGATGGAAAGTTATATGGGATCTTGTTATCTGAGGTTGTAAGTATTTGAGAAATAAGGAATGTTCAATGCTAAAATTTTCTAACATCATTATTTCAGTTTAGTTTGTGTCTCTTTTCAAAGAAAATTGAGGGGTGAGCTGTAACCCAACACAATATTCCTCGAGTGATATGCTTGGGCATATACCTACGATTTATTGGAAGTCCAAATTGACAGCATGAGTGTGAATCCTCAGTTTTCTATGGTTTAAATTGTGTGGTAGGCATACTCTTTGCATGATGACGTTTGAGAAATTGTGATGCAATATTTGTTCACGTAGTATGGTCATTAAAATTGTTGTTGTTGTAGCTGGAATCATATTAAATAAGTGTTCTTTAGAGAGCAGATTTGCAATAGCCTTATCTCCAGCTTGGTAAAGGACAAGTATTGCTTGGGAATGTCGATTTTGAGTCAAGAAAGGAAAAGTTGACTATATTTAAGTACTTTATAGTTTGATATTGATTGTTGAAATATTACAATCATGGAACATGAAGAAAAGAGCCAAACATTATGATAGCAGTACTTATACAAGAATTTGAGCATGAACATGTGAGTAGTATCGAAGGGTGATGCCTTAAGAATTAATATAATTAAAAATATATCAATTTGATTGAGGTTATCCTTTGATACCCCTGGTCGTAGTGGGACCTTTACGTAAAATGACATTTGACTAGGAATCTAAGAGATGAAAGGAAGGTGATATTTTGTGGCAATGAAGGAATTTACTTGCTTTGGACTTGTTGGTAAGTTGTGACTATTTTGTGATATTCAAATAGAAGTTGGGTCACTCCATAAAGACATGTACGAATAGCAAATATATTAAGTATGGGTTGGTGAATTATCACCATATTGTTGGTGAACGACAGGGTTCCTCACCGTGCAACTTATATGAAAAGGTTATGAACGCTATTATTCCAACCGAATGGTTTGTGGTGTTGATATCTTGAGTCACCTAAGCTATTAGTTGACACAAATTTTGTAATATGGAAATTCATGTACTTGCAAGTATGCAATGCTACATTGCTAAGCATGGCAAGTGAATTGACTTTGGACATTGATAATTTCTTGGTTAAGCATGTTTTTTTTAATTGCTGGTATAATTGTTGAAAGCTCTATTGATTGTTAAAATAGTGAACTTGAGGCTGTGAAAGAAAACTTAACTCAAGGATGAGTGGACAAGTTTCAAGTCTCTGAGAGCATTGAATGATATCTTGCTTCGATAATTCTATTGGAGACCATGGAAGAAATTCTTCCTGCTTATGGATTATGTCGTTGGTTTGAACTTAATGCTTAGATGAGTTTCTCCTTCAGCTGATAAGGACTTTCAGTAACAATTGGAAGTAAATCTATCTTCCGGGATGGAAAATGCGACATGAACACTATGGAAGTCGATCAGGTTACAAAGATCGGTCATATTTTATCTTAAGGAGTTTTTCTTCTAAGTGTTGATCTCTAAGTTTAAGTAGTCAATTCTTGGATCAGTTTCTACATCGTTCTGTGTACTATCATCCTCTTTTTGTTATGTTTGGTGTACAAGGTACACCTTGGGAATGTTAAATTTCAGTTTAGTGTATATGTTGCATTTTTACTTCGGCAGTATGAAATTTCGAGGACGAAATTTGTATAAGGCGGGGAGACTGTTATGACTCGAACCAAAATTTATAGACGTTAAACGAGAAATTTATGCAGGTCTTTTGGACGAGAAACGAGAGTTATTTTAATTTTCGGCTCCGTTACGAACTTTTAGGGGGCCCTAAAAGATGACTTTTTGTTCAGGTCAAAATTTGAAAAAACATTCTTCACGAACGTTGTAGAGGACGTTAAACCGAGCGCATGCATATGTGGTACGCTTAAATCGGAGTTCGTATGAGAAAGTTATGGCCAAAATATCAAAGTTATTGTTTGTGGTAATTTGTCTATAAATAGCGGAGTTACTGTGGTAAGTTTCCATTTCGGACCCCTTCACCTTCTTCCGGCCATAACTCCTTCATCCGATGACGGATTTTGACGTATAAGATGTCGTTGGAAAGCTCTCTTCCTTCTTTTTATTTCTAGGTTGGTTTGGTAGCTTAATTTGAACTGCGGAAGGTGCAGCAAGGAGAATAAGAGTACGGTGCTGCTGTTTTCCTGGATTTTTGGTCAGAACTTGAGTTTCCGGCCACCTCCGGTGATGATTCTTTTTAGGTCTTGGAGCTCTTGGATCATACAACCATCTCTCAATGTTTTTTGATCAAATTTGAAGTGTGGAGCATGAATCGAAGGTTTGAATTTCTGGGTACTATTCAGATTTTACTGTTTGAGCTTAGTTTCGGGTATTTTCATGTGTTTTCTGACTTTGTGATAGTTCAGAAAAATGTTTGAATGTTTAAGACGAAACTGCTACCAAAGTTTGGTGGCCGGAGGTGGAGGTTGCCGGGACATGAATAGTGATTACCAGAGCATGAACAGTGATTCACGGTGCGTGAACAGTCATTTAACTTCTGTTGATTAAATCCTATATTTGATATAGAGCTTGCATATGTGATTTTTGTAGAAATTGGAGAAGTTTGAATATTTAATTTGAATTTCTGAAATTTAGAATTCCAGTTACGTTTTACAAGAATCCGACTGTTGGATTTCTCTCAAATCTGCCCTAGAACTTGTAAATTGTTGAAATGGTGTTAGTGATAAAGTTTGGGTTGAATCGGAGAAGGAAATAGAGATGTTGACTTAAGAGAATTGATTTTTGGAATCGTATTTAATTGTTGAATTATTGTTCACGGAGTATAATTGTACAGGACGACGTACTGAGTTACTACTCGACTATATGTCACGCCCCGAATTTCGAATAATAAATTCAAATCCGAAACATGAATACAACTAAACAAATCACGTCCTAAATTTTTTTTCTCAAAACCAATATCTCATAAACTATAACACGAACCTCGTAGCAAACTATCTCTCGAGTCAATTATTACAATACTAACATAAATAAAATGTTCTGCTCACAAGAGTCTACAAAAACACACCAAAATAGACCAAGTGCTGGTCTCAACCCTGCTGTCCTACGCAGCTCGCTCACCACCCTGATTATCCTGACCTGCAGGATTATCCGCTACACCATTTGAATAGTGTACCGGGATTGCAACAACACAAAACCCGGTAAGCTTTCTGAAAGCTCGTGTGAGTAAATAAGAATGAACGGTTGATTTATTAGACCACAACTCATTTATCTCAAGTAAACATCCAACAATCTCAACAACCACAAGCAACATCAATCCAACACACATGAAACAACATGGAACACATTTCCACAATCACCAAATCACAACTCTCGCCACTTTGGCACCTAATCACAACTATCGCCACTTTGGCACCCACGTTAGAGCTCTAACTGCCTCGTTACCTCTGACACCTTGGCCCAGGGTCAAGTAACGGCACCTCCAGGTTACTCAGTAACCCGCGAACTTTGGACCATTTCATGTCCTCAGAACAATATATCCCCGTTATTATTTAACGGTCGAACTTTGGACCTCTCTGTCCTCAGAACACATACACTCCTGTTATCATTAACCAAAGATCCTTAGACCATTCGATCCTCGGAATCCTACGTTTCTCTACCTTCTATTCAACTCACAAAATCAACATGTTTATCACCAACATTTATCAAATATTAACAACATAATTAAAATCATATTATCAACATTATCAACAACATATTAACACGATTCCACACCTCAAGGTCACACCATTCAATATATAATCACGTAAATATATATATACGTAACCATCCACACAGGAATGATCACTAATACCAACTATAGTTCACATGATACAAAATCAAGAAATTCATTTTTTTTATACTTTAAAACACATTTCTTAAAAACCATTTTCTCACACATCACAATAAATTGAGCAATTAAGGAAATTCGGTTCGTAAATGAACCAAGTGAGATTCACTCACCTCTAAACTCCCGCTGCGTCTTCTTACAGCCCAAAATACGATTCACAATCGTCCGCTAACAAATCCGTCAAATACCTAATCAAAACGATAATTAACTTAGCGTATAATTTCCAAAAACACACTTATATGAAGATCCCACGGTCGGATCTTCACCCGTGACCACACAAGGTCACTGGGACAGTCCTACGATCATTATATCAAAACTAGAATTCTATCGGACGGTCCAAACTTCATAAATCACAAATTGAGCGATCGAAATCAATCGAAATCGTAAAATTCATAACTAATTCATACGATATCCAAAATTCGCATGCTATATATCAAAATGATCGTATCGACATGTAGAATCTAAAAATGAGCAGAAACTACTCATGACACCCCCGGAGGTGACCGGAAAGGGCCGCCGGAGTTTAGAGCAGAGCCACCCCCGACCACAACCAATTGTGTCGGGGCCAAGCTCATCCCCTTCGTTTCATCATTTTGAGCAACTTTCATAACTAACACGAAGTGAGAAAATGAGTGGAAGTGGCCGAAACTTACCAAAAACAGTCCGGTTTGGTCGGAAAAACTGCAGAAACCGATATGCTCTCCGACGAGCGTGAAAACCTCCACTTCTGGTGCTGTCCTTTTTACTTCATGTTCTACTCCTCCATACGAGTTCAACGAGATAAAGAACTCGTAATTTGGTGGTCTAGAACTCGAGATATTCGCTTCGCACTCAAAACTGCCGAAAATGGAAAACCAGCTTTCCGCCGCTGCTACAAGCCGTGCCACGGCGCAAGGCTGCCTCTGGCAGCTGCACAAGGTCAAGGCGAAGCCGTGGGAGGTGGTTTGACGTCAAACGGTGGCCGGAGGAGCAAGAACTCAACCGGAGAAGTTTGGCTCTGTTTTTGCCTTTGGTTCGGTGCCGCGCGAGAGAGAGAGAGAGAAAAACTAGGTTTTCTGATTTTTTCTGATTTTTCCAAGAAAAGTTAACCTATATATATACAAAATCAAAAACTTCTAAATGTCATAACTTCTTCCTACAAACTCCGATTCTTGTGTTCCGCATATGCACGAACTCGTATCGACGAGCTCTACGACTTTCATGAAAGAAGTTTCCTCAAATTCCTTACGTAAAAATATGTCAATTTTAATAACCCTAAATAACGTTAAATTTCGATACTAAAATCATTCGAAACCAAATTTCTCAAATAACGACATTCGAATCACACTCACAACTCATAATTCATATAATTTGAGAAGTATTGAATTACGAAATATTTAACTGAAATTTCGGGTCTTCACACTATATGTGGTCGCCGAAATAGTATTGTGAGTGGACTTTCGTTTTAAATAATGATGCATGCATTTATTTTGAAATTATTGATTTATTTAATTATCGTTTTATTTAGCGAGCATAATATTTTGTTTTGGATTATAATTTTGGTATTGGTTTTTCCATATGAATTTCGGATATGAACTTATTATGCTCGAATTTGGATTTATGATTTGTTTATTTAGAATATGAATTGATTATCGAGATTAATTATGATTTATCTCGATTATGATTTGAGAAATGGATTTGTGACATTATTTTTTTGGATATTGAGCTTTCGATATTTATCTCCGATATATGATTATTATTTGAAAATGTGATTTATGTGATTTTCGACGAATTATTTTCTGAGTTGATTTCCTTAATTCAATATTATATTTTATTCGTCGATTTTGAAATTCTGGAATATTATCGGAGATGAGATTTTGAGGAAATTATTTACACCTATTATTCTCGCCGACTTGTTTATGAATTTGAGAATATTTTGACGTGCGGGCCATATCATTGGAATATACGTATTTTTTTCGCGAGGAATTGGGGAAGTTTTATGGATTTACGAGTTTTTGGATTATTTTTCTTCACCATACTCGAGTTGGTTATTGTGTCTCATTCTCACTTACTTTGTGTTTGTGAGTGAAGTCGAGGTGATTTATTCTCCTCCTCACGTGAGTAGTAGAGTGTCACGCCCCAAATTTTTTAGAATAAAATTCAAAAATCCGAAACATGAAAAATACTACAACTCAAAATAATCATTTTGAAAATTTCTTTTTCTTAACAATCTTACCACACAATTTAATTTCAAAACCCGAATTTAGTCTCGGGTAATTATTACAACTCACTCACAAAATAAATTGTAAAGCTCTAATTGAGCATAACAAACCTCACAACTTAAAAGAAATCAAAATAAATGCTGCAACACCTAAACAGCACGGTCACCTCCCTGGTTATCCTGACCTGCAGGAATATCCGCTACACTATTTGAATAGTATACGGGGATTACAACAACACAAAACCCGGTAAGTTTTTGAAAGCTCGTATGAATAACAAGAAAGAACGGTTGTTTAATTAAATCATAATCATTTTCACCCAAGTCAACGCACAACAATTTCTACATATTTACAACACTCTCAATCAATCAACAACTCAACACCCAAACCCTAATTCGCATCTTTTTTCACAAAATCCCAACATCGTATTTATAAAAATAGGTTATTTGACAGACTAGAGCTCTAACTGAATCGTAGCCCGTCACCTGGCCTAGGTTATGGCATCCGACATATTTATCATTATCGTATTTCATCAATATGTATACTTATATACATATTTAGAACGTCGTTGCACATACTCAACCAATCGTATCCCATCATCCACCCAGGATTAGAGCGTCCGATTACCCCACACCGGTCACCACGTTGACCCGAAATCCATAAATGAGCACAACATGTATTATCATATAATGAAATCAACCCAACCAAGATACACAATATTAATATGAAATTAAGCATTTGAAATATAATTCAAATCATCAATTCAACTCAATCATATCACCACTCGACAATCCACCAATCAATATGTATATTTCACGTAAATATATATATACGTAATCATCCACTCAGGGATGACCACTAATACCATCTATAGTTCACACAAGAAAATCGTGAAATTCATTTGTATAATTAAAATTCATTTTACTTACCTATGGACCGTAGTGATCAAGCCCATCTGATTTTAAAAACAAATATTTAATCCACAAATATTTTTCACACAATTACAAAAATAAATAATATAAAGCGCTCGGTTCATAGTATGAACCACGTGAGTTTTACTCACCTCGATACTCCCGTTGCGTCTTCAATTTAACAAATTCACCTCGAAATCGTCCACCAAAGTAAAACCATTAATCACCTAATCAAATACGATAATTAACTTAGCGTACAATTCAAAAACGCACTTATATGAAGATCCAACGGTCGGATCTTCACATCAGGACAGTCCTACAATCATTATATCAAAACTACACGTCTATCGGACGGTGCAATCTTCACAGATCATAAATCGAACGATCGAAATCAATCGAAATTGTAAAATTCATAACTAATTCATACGTTATCTAAAATTCACCTGCTATATATCAAAATGATCGTATCGACATGTACAATCTAACAATGAGCAGAAACTGCTCTTGGGGTGGCCGGAAGTCACCGGAAACCACCACCACAGTGGCAGCGCCTCCGCCATACCAAAGTCAAAATTTGCCAAAACTCCCAACATCAAAGTTCTTCATCTCAACTCCAATTTCAACTTTCATAATTAGCACAAAGTCAAATTTCAAGTCTAAGGGCCAAAATGTACCTCAAAACGAAAGAGACTGAAATAGCCCAAAATCGATCAAATCTGAAATTCGTCTTCCTCAGGTTAAATGGAGATGTGAAACTTGGTGAGTTTGTAAAGCATGGCAAGACGAACAAAGCCCAGTTGGTCTCTCCTCCTATTTTGGCCGGAGTTGGCTGGAATTTGAAGAAATGCCCAAAAAATGATCTGATCTTCTTTGCTTCGATTCGTTGTCTATGGTGAATGATAGGATGCTAGGCATACATGTATGGAAAGCATGTTTCAAGGCGAAGAGATAGGGACAAGCGGCTCAGGCGATTTGAGCACGACCTGTGCAGCTTCTCGGCCTTGTAGCGCCTCCCACGGTTCTTTTTTGACTTCGATATCTTCTAGGAAGTTTTAAATGACTTCAAGGCGAGCAAAATTGCTTTTAGAATCAAGTCAATTGGTTGACTGAGGAGGAAGATATGGCTGGACAAATGGGAGCCCAGAAATCCCGACGGGAGGGAGAGAAAACTGGGGAGGAAAATAGAAAAAAAGCAAGATTTCGGATTTATGAAAAAATCCGGAATTTTCTTATATTTATAGAAAATTCTCAATTTTCAATCGTCAATAACTTCCTCATATGAACTCCGATTTTTGTGTTCCATATATGTACGGACTCGTATCGTCGAGATTTACAACTTTTATGAATGAAGTTTTTCCAAATTTTGTACGTATAAAAAGTCAATTTTCACGACCCCCTAAATGACGTTAGTTTCGAAAATAAAATCGATTCGAAACCGAATTTCCCGCACAATGACTTACGAAATAGTCTCAATATTGATAATTCAAATATCTGAACAATTATTGAATTACAAAAATTTATCTAATGAAATTTCGGGTCTTTACATAGAGGTTGTTATTTCTCCTCCTCACATAATTTATATGTGAGGGAGTCGAGGGTAGAGCTTGAGGAGCTCTGATATACTCGTATGGGGATAATCGTTCTTCCCCGTATGATATTATTATTTGATTAGCGAGACTGGTCCGATTTCTTCTAACCGACAAGGCTGGTCTGTTTTTACAAGTTTTCATGTGACGAGAAATATATTTTAGAAATGTGGCATGCATCAAAATTTTTTTAAATATTTCAAATTATGGGAAAGTATTAAAGTTCGTTCAATTAAATTATATTGTTAATTATTTTTGTCCACTCACTCTAATGTGTTTTTAAATTACTTTCCCCTGGGCCCTTTGTTTTCAAATGCCCAGTTTGCAGGCGATATTAGTCGAGATCGGGCATACATGGAATTGAGGCATAGCTAGCACTACTTCCGCATTGTAGGATCTATCGATCCTCATTCTCTTTTCATTTGTTTTAGAATTGCTCTGATAACCTATGAGAATTGTTTATTATGGAAATTGAGTTGTTTGTTTTTGGGGAGCATGATGGCTCCAGAAGTATAAGGACGGTATGCTAGAAGTGCAATTGTAATACCCGCAATTTTCATTTTAAATTCGAGTAATTGTGTTGAACGATTATTGTACGATTTCACGAATTTTGTTCGTTAATATTTCGCTTTTTGAATTATCGATGGTTCGAAACGATTATTTTTAACGAAAAGCTCGAAATGCCCGATTTGAGAAATCAACTTTTTATACATGAAAAATTTGGGAAAACTTCCTTCATGAAAGTTGTAGAGCTCGTCGATACGAGTCCGTACACATGCGGAACACAAAGATCGGATTTTTTCTGAATTAGTTATCGTATTTAGAATAAATTCCGAAACATGTATATATAGAAAAAACCCTGGATTTTTTTTTGGAAACCCTATTTTTTTCCCCGGCCTCCCTTCCCTTTTTGGAAAGGAACTGTTCATCTCTCTCTCTCTCGCATTCTTTCTCTCTCGGCCGAAAGCCAGAAAACAGAGCACGGAGAAACCGTGCTCCCACTTCCTCCTCCGGCCACCTCTCGAGATAGCTCACTCAAATACAATCCGTCAATCACCAATTACAGTCGGCGGTCGGAATTTTTCCAGAATCCGGCGAGTTTGAAAACCGACGTGAAAACTGTAACAACTCGCTTCAATCTCTTCTAGAAACTTGTTCAGAACTTCATTACGAACTCACCAAGCCAAGAATCACAAGAAACGATCGTGTATAACTCGAGATATTTAGATCGATAAGTTGTTTTTCGATCTAACGGGGTCAAGCTCTGACAAACGTGAAAACGATCGATCCAGCTCCGGTCCTTCCTAGTGCTTGTAAAGGAAGTTGAGGTGAGTTCAATGAGCCAAGAATCAAGTGAAATGGTGACCTATAGCTCGAGATATTGAGATCGAACCGAAAAGACATTGACTATATGGTGGCAACTAAGTTCGGAGAAGGCATTGACTATATGGTGGCAGATCGATGGATAGAGGATTTGCAGACCTATTTTGATCTGCTTGATTGCAGTGAGACCGACAAGAGGAAGCTAGCAGCGTTCATGCTAAAGGATGAGGCTAGGGTGTGGTGGAATGTCACATAGAGGAGCATTGAGGTGTCTACTTTGACATGGGACGGCTTCGAGAGGCTGTTCAGGGAGAAGTACTTTCCACCAGCAGTGAAGGAGAGGTTGGAATGAGAATTCCTTGCACTTATACAGGGGAAGATGACCGTAATCGAGTATGATGCGGAGTTCTCCAGATTGTATAACTATGTGAGGCAGATGGAGGATGAAGACTTGGCCAAGAAGTTTCAAAGAGGGTTGAGTCCTTCGATTGAGCGTGATGTGGCCATCTTAGAGCTGAAGACAAAGAGAGAGATCTTGGCTAAGGCACAGGTCATTGAGCAGCAGAACCTGATTCGTAGGGAGAAGGAGTCTGCTGAGAGAGACTTCCAGGGCAAGGGAAATGCCATAGCAAGAAGCAGTAGATCCAGAGACTTCAATGGTGGGTTCTGGAAGAGACAGAGAACTCAGTTCCAGCATCAGGCTCTAGCTAGGGCAGCAGTAGCTCCTCCTGTTCAGGCTATGCCTATTAGGCAGATAGCACCAGCAGCTCCAGTGAAGTGCTTCAACTGTGGCGAGCCGGGCCACATCTCTCGTGCGTGCACGAAACCACAGGGTAGGATATGCTACAGCTGTGGACATGCAGGGCATCAGGCTAAGGAGTTTCCCCGGAATCAAGGTAGAGTGCAGGGTAACCAGCAGAGGCAGCTACTGCCTGCACCTCCTAGAGTTTTTGCCATCGGTCAGGCAGGCATGGGAATGGAAGGTACCTTATCTGTTTATCACTATCTTCCTAGAGTACTGTTTGATACGGGATCCTCACACTCTTTCATATCTAGTTCGGTTGTGGATGTATTGGGTTTGATTGCTATGCCTCTGACTAGATCATTATGTGTTATATCACCTCTCGGTGTGTCTCTTGAGTTTAGCATGTTTTGTGATGATTGCCCTATTAGGATTGGTGGCAGAGAGTTCTCTGCATCTTTGATTGTGATTCCGGAGCACACATATGATGTGATTTTGGGTATGGATTGGTTGAGCCAGAACCATGCTGTTATTGATTGCTTTAGGATGATAGTGTCCTTCCATATTCCGGGATAACCGGTGTTTCATTACCGTTGTCTGAAGTCTGACATCGCTATGAGGACAGGGATTTTGGCCCATATTGAATCAGGGAGTAACACTTCAAAGATTACAGGGATTACTGTAGTTTCAGAGTATGGTGACGTGTTTCAGGAGATCCCTAGGTTACCTCCGAAAAGGGTAATGGACTTCTCCATAGATGTGATACCAAGTACTTCACCTGTATCGAAAGCACCCTATCGAATGGCTCCAGCTGAACTTCAGGAGTTGAAGGTGCAGATTGAGGGCTTACTTGTACAAGGGTTCATTCAGGCGAGTGTATCTCCTTGGGGCGCACCAGTGTTGTTCGTGAAGAAGAAGGATAATTCACTTCGGTTATGTGTGGATTATCGACAGCTGAACAAGGTGACAATCAAGAATAGGTACCCTTTACCTAGGATTGATGACTTGTTCGATCAGCTTAGAGAAGCTACTGTGTTCTCGAAGATTGACTTGAGGTCTGGATATCACCAGTTAAGGGTGAAGGAAGAAGATATTCCAAAGACGGCGTTCAGGACCAGGTATGGACATTTTGAGTTTCTTGTCATGCCTTTTGGCCCCACGAATGCACCTGCAGCATTTATGGACTTGATGAACCGCACGTTCAGTCCCTACTTGGATCAATTTGTAGTAGTGTTCGTTGACGACATCTTGATTTATTCAAGGTCGTCAGGTGAGCATGAGAAGCATCTACGGATCGTGCTACAGACGTTGAGAGAGCAGAAACTATTTGCCAAGTTTGAGAAGTGCGATTTCTGGCACAGTGAAGTCAAGTTCCTTGGTCATGTGGTCTCCAAGGATGGAGTTTCTGTGGATCCTTCAAAGGTTGAAGCAGTGATGAGTTGGAGTCACCCTACTACGGTTACAGAAATCCATAGCTTCCTTGAATTGGCAAGGTATTACAGGTGTTTCATTGAAGGGTTTTCTGGTATTGCTTCGGGTTTGACCAAATTGACCAAGAAAGACACTCAGTTCGTATGGTCGGATGAGTGTGAGAAGGCTTTCAAAGAGCTGAAGACTAGATTGGCTACAGCTCCAGTGTTGACTATTCCTACTAGTGGTGGTGGATTAGTCATTTACAGCGATGCATCTCATCAGGGTTTGGGGTGTGTGTTGATGCAGAATGGTAGCGTTGTTGCTTACGGTTCTAGACAGTTGAAGGTATATGAGCGCAATTACCCCACTCATGACCTAGAGCTTGCAGCAATGGTGTTTGCCTTGAAGATTTGGAGGCACTATCTTTATGGTGAGAAATTTGAACTCTTTTCTGATCATAAGAGTTTGAAGTATTTATTCTCCCAGAAGGAATTGAACATGAGGCAGAGAAGATGGATGGAACTCATCAAGGACTATGATTTCACCTTGGAGTATCATCCCGGAAAGGCTAATGTAGTGGCAGATGCTTTGAGTAGGAAACCTCGAGTGATCATGGCAGCTATTATAGTGCGAGAGTGGGGCATGTTAGAGGCTGCATCAGAGTTTGACCTTATGCCCGCAGGAGCAGGACAGGGAATCTTTCTTGGTTGTATCACCTTACAGCCCACCTTGATCTCCCAGGGGATGCGTTGTGTAAGTTGTACGTGAACGAGGTAGTAAGGCTTCATAGAGTACCTGTGACGATTATCTCTGATCGTGATGCTCGTTTCACTTTAGAATTCTGGCGTAGGTTCCATAAAGCATTTGGTACATCTCTAGCTATGAGCACTACATTTCACCCACAGACAGATGGGCAGATCGAGAGAGTGAATCAGGTGATGGAGGATATGCTTAGAGCTTGTGTTTTGGATTTTAAGGGAAGTTGGGCGGATCATCTGCCATTGGTAGAGTTTGCCTACAACAATAGCTATCACTCCAGTATCGGTATGGCTCCCTATGAGGCACTTTATGATAGGCCATGTTGGACTCCTATCTGTTGGGCGGAAGCAGGGGATAAAGGGTTCATCAGTCCAGATATTGTACAGGAGACTACAGAGAAGGTCACTATTATTCGGGAAAGAATCCGAACCGCTCAGAGTAGACAGAAGAGTTATGTAGACTTGAAGCGGAGACCTTTGGAGTTTGAGACAGGCGATCATGTGTTCTTGAAGGTCTCACCTATGAAATGTGTGGTGAGATTTGGCAAGAAAGGGAAACTTGCACCGAGGTATGTTGGACCATTTGAGATTCTGGAAAGGGTTGGTAACTTGGCATATCGTCTTGCTTTACCTGTTAGCATAACGGGTGTGCACAATGTCTTCCATGTGTCTATGCTCAGGAAGTATGTCAGAGACGAGTCGCACGTGATTGATCATGGTGCGATCAAAGTGAACACAGATGTGACATTTGTAGTTGAACCTGTTCGTATCTTGGATAGGTCTACAAAGAAGCTTCGTAGGAAAGAGGTTGATCTCGTGAAGGTGTTGTGGAGTCATCATGACGAGGGTGATGCCTTATTGGAGTTAGAATCTGACATGAGAGTGAGCTATCCACAGCTTTTTGGGGAATCGGTTTCTTGAATTTCGGGACGAAATTCCTTTAAGGGGGGTAGATTGTAATACCCGCAATTTTCATTTTAAATTCGAGTAATTGTGTTGAACGATTATTGTACGATTTCACGAATGTTCGTTAATATTTCGCTTTTTGAATTATCGAAGGTTCGAAACGATTATTTTTAATGAAAAGCTCGAAATGCCCGATTTGAGAAATCGACTTTTTATACGTGCAAAATTTGCGAAAACTTCCTTCATGAAAGTTGTAGAGCTCGTCGATACGAGTCCGTACACATGCGGAACACAAAGATCGGATTTTTTCTGAATTAGTTATCGCATTTAAAAGAAATTTTGAAACTTGTATATATAGAAAAAACCCTAGATTTTTTTTGGAAACCCTATTTTTTTCCCCGGTCTCCCTTCCCTTTTGGAAAGGAACTGTTCATCTCTCTCTCTCGCGTTCTCTCTCTCTCTCGGCCGAAAGCCAGAAAACAGAGCACAGAGAAACCGTGCTCCCTCTTCCTCCTCCACCAACCTCTCGACCTCCAACCACTTCCAGTAGCTTCGTCTTGACCTTGTGCAGCTGCCAGAGGCAGCCTTCCTCCGCGACACGGCTAGCAACGGCGGCGGCGAGGCCCGAACCGAAAAAGCTCGTTTTCGGTTCGATCTTGATATCTTGAGCTATAGGTCACCATTTCACTTGATTCTTGGCTCATTGAATTCGTCTCAACTTCCTTAACAAGCACCAAGAAGGACTGGAACTAGGTCAATCGTTTTCACGTTCGTCGGAGCTCGACTCCATTAGATCGAAAAACAACATATTGATCCAAATATCTCAAGTTATACACGATCGTTTCTTGTGATTCTTGGCTTGGTGAGTTCGCAATGAAGTTTTGAACAAGTTTCCAGAAGAGATCGAAGCGAGTTGTTGTAGTTTTCACATCGGTTTTCAAGCTCGCCGGTTTTTGGAAAAATTGGTAATTTTCGATCCCGTTCCGTCGTTTTTTGGTCTTGTGCTAGTTATGAAAGTTGCTCAGAATGATGAAACGAAGGGGAAAAGCTCGACCCCGACACCATTGGTGGTGGTCGACGGCGGCTCTGTCCCTAACTCCGGTGGCCCTTTCCGGCCACCTTCGGAGGTCTAAAATTTAGTTTCTGTCCATTTTAGGACTCTACGTTTCAATACGATCATTTCGGCGTATTATACGTATTTTTCGAATATCATATGAATTAGTTACGAATTTTGTGATTTCGATCGTTAGATTTATGATCTGTGAAATTAGGACCGTCCGATGAATTTGTAATTTTTATATGATGATCATATGACTGTCCCAGTGGCTTTGTGTGGTCATGGGTGAAAATCCGACCGTTGGATCTTCGTATAACTGCAAAACGGTGATTAGGGGAGCGATTCGTGAGAATCCGCCCGTCGGATTTTCTAATAATTAGAACCCGGCCGTTAAACGGTAGTTCAGTTATGTTTTGGAATTATTGGATAAATTCGAATCACATTTGATTAGGTGATTGACGGATTGTATTTAGGTAGGCTATTTCGGCGTGATTTATATTTGTATTAAAGACGCAGCAGAAGTATCGAGGTGAGTAAAACTCACGTGGTTCATATTACGAACCGAGCGCTTTAAATTTATTTATTTTGGTAATTATATTAAAAATATTTGTGGATTAAATATTTGTTTTAAAATTACATGGACTTGATCACTACGGTCCATAGGTAAGTAAAATGAATTTTTATTAAACAAATGAATTTCACGATTTTCTTGTGTGAACTATAGATGGTATTAGTGGTCATTCCTGAGTAGATGATTACGTGTATATATATTTACGTGGAAAATATATATTGATGGGTGGATTCTTGAGTGATGATATGATTGAGTTGAATTGACGATTTGAATTATATTTGAATTGCGTAATTTCATAATAATATTTTCTCGCCCCGAATTTTAGAATAAAAATTCAAAATCCAAAACATAAAAAATACCACAACTCAAAATAATCATCCTGAAAATTTATTTTCTTAACAACCTCACCACACGAAATAAAATCAAACCGAATTCAGTCACAGTTAATTATTACAACCCAAATACAAAATGAATTGTAAATCTCTAAATGAGTATGCACACCTCACAACTAAATGAAATAACAATAACTGCTGTAATACCTAAGCAGCTCGGTCACCTCCCTGGTTATCCTAACCTACAGGAATATCCGCTACACCACAGTGTACCGGGATTGTAACAACACAAAACCCGGTAAGCTTATGAAAGCTCGTATGAGTAAAAAGAAAGGACTGTTGTTTAATTTAATCATAATCAATTCTACTCCAATTAACACTCAACCATTTCCACAACCACGAAGCACTAACAATCTCAATCAATTACCAATTCAATAAATCAAGACAAACCCCAATTCACATCTTCCTTCACAAAACCTCAAGATCGTATTTATGAAAATACGGTACTTGACAGACTAGAGCTCTAACTGAATCGTAGCCCATCACCTGGCCTAGGTTATGGCATCCGACAGATTTATCATTATCGTATTTCATCAATATGTATACTTATATACATATTTAGAACGTCCGATAATTTCACATACTCAACCAATCGTATCCCATCATCCACCCAGGATTAGGGCATCCGAATACCTCACACCGGTCACTACGATGACCCTAAATTCATAAATGAGCACAACATGTAATATCACATACTGAAATCAACCCAACCAAGATGCACAATATTATAATGAAATTATGTAATTGAAATATAATTCAAATCATCAATTCAACTCAATCATATCATCACTTCAACAATTCACCCATCAATATATATTTTCCACGTAAATATATATATATACGTAATCATCCACTCAGGAATAACCACTAATACCATCTATAGTTCACACAAGAAAATCGTGAAATTCATTTGTATAATTAAAATTCATTTTACTTACCTATGGACCGTAGTGATCAAGTCCATTAAATTTTAAAAGCAAATATTTAATCTGTAAATATTTTTTTCACACAATTACCAAAAATAAATAAATTTAAAACGCTCAGTTCGTAATATGAACCACGTGAGTTTTACTCACCTCGACACTCCCGCTACGTCTTCAATACAAATATAATCACGCCGAGATAGCTCACTCAAATACAATCCGTCAATCACCAATTACAGTCGGCGGTCGGAATTTTTCCAGAATCCGGCGAGCTTGAAAACCGACGTGAAAACTGTAACAACTCGCTTCAATCTCTTCTAGAAACTTGTTCAGAACTTCATTGCGAACTCACCAAGCCAAGAATCACAAGAAATGATCATGTATAACTCGAGATATTTAGATCGATAAGTTGTTTTTCGATCTAACGGGGTCAAGCTCTGAAAAACATGAAAACGATCGATCCAGCTCCGGTCCTTCCTAGTGCTTGTAAAGGAAGTTGAGGTGAGTTCAATGAGCCAAGAATCAAGTGAAATGGTGACCTATAGCTAGAGATATTGAGATCGAACCGAAAATGAGCCTTTTCGGTTCGGGCCTTGCCGCCGCCGCTGCCGGCCGTATCACGTCGCAAGACTGCCTCTAGCAGCTGCGCAAGGTTGAGACGAATCTACTGGAGGTAGTTGCAGCTTGAGAGATGGCCGGAGGAGAGAGTGGGAGCACGGTTTCTCTGTGCTCTGTTTTCTTGCTTTCGGCCGTGAGGGAGAGGACGCGAGAGAGAGAGAGAGCTACAGTGCTTTCCAAAAAAAGAAAGGAAGGGAGGCCGGGGAAAAAAAATAGGGTTTCCAAAAAATCTAGGGTTTTTTCTATATATACATGTTTTGTAAATTCTTCTAAATGCGATAACTAATTCAGAAAAAATCAGATCTTTGTGTTCCGCACGTGTACGGACTCGTATCGACGAGCTCTACAACTTTCATGAAGGAAGTTTTCCAAAATTTTGCACATATAAAAAGTCGATTTCTCAAACCGAGCATTTCGAGCTTTTCGTTAAAATAATTGTTTCGAACCTTCGATAATTCAAAAAGTGAAATATTATCGAACAACATTCGTGAAATCATACAATAATCATTCAACACAATTACTCGAATTTAAAATGAAAATTGCGGGTATTACAAATATTGTGTATCTTGGTGGGGTTGATTTCATTATGTGATAATACACGTTGTGCTCATTTATGGATTTAGGGTCAACATAGTGACCGGTGTGGGGTAATCGGACGCTCTAATCCTAGGGGATGATGGGATACGATTGGTTGAGTATATGCAATTATCGAACGTTCTAAATATGTATATAAGTATACATATTGATGAAATACGATAATGATAAATATGTCGGTGCCATAACCTAGGCCAGGTGACGGGCTACGATTCAGTTAGAGCTCTAGTCTGTCAAGTACCGTATTTTTATAAATACAATGATGAGTTTTTGTGAAGAAAGATGTGAGTTGGGGTTTGTCTTGATTTATGGAATTGGTGTTTGATTGAGATTGTTGGTACTTCGTGGACGTGGAAATGGTTGAGTGTTGATTTGAGTGGAAATAATTATGATTAAATTAAACAACAGTCCTTTCTTTTTACTCATACGAGCTTTCATAAGCTTACCGGGTTTTTGTGTTATTGCAATCCCGGTACACTATTCAAATAGTGTAGCAGATATTCCTGCATGTCAAGATAACCAGGGAGGTGACCGAGCTGCTTAGGTGTTACAGCAGTTATTTTTATTTCATTGAGTTGTGAGGTGTGTATGCTCATTTAGAGCTTTACAATTCATTTTGTATTTGAGTTGTAATAATTAACCGAGACAAAATTCGGTTTGATTTTATTTCGTGTGGTGAGGTTGTTAAGTAAAGAAATTTTCAGGATGATTATTTTGAGTTTGTGGTAATTTTCATGTTTCGGATTTTCTAATTTTATTCTAAAATTCGGGGCGTGACACTAATTTGAATTGTTTGCAGGTTAGGGTTGTTTATTTTTGGGGAAAGTTCTGTTGAATTTTCTCGAAAAGTGGACCCCGCAGGGCCACCTGAAATTTCAGGGGGAAATTATGGGTCGGGTCCTGTCAAATTTCTTCTCTCTCTTCTCTCTCGGTCGACTCCTTCGGTATCTAAGTTTTTTGACTGACCCGACCCGATCTTTCCGGTGATTTCCGGCGGTGAAACTTTCCAGACCGGCTCGTCTCCTCTGTCCGCTCCTCCCTCTGGTGTCCTCTAGAGGAGATTCTCGGTGGTGGAGACACTAGAAGGCGGCAAAGTTTGGTGATTTCTGACCCGATCAAAAAACTCAGTTCCGGTGACGCCACTGTTCATAGGACTGCGGTTCACAGGTAGGAAAATGAGTTTAAATATACTATGTTTTACTCGAATTTTCAATTGTGAACTATAGTTGGTATTAATAGGCATTCCTGAGCGAATGATTACATATATATATATATATATATATTTACGTGAAATATGTATATTCTGATGGGTGATTTAATAAGAATTGATGGGTTTCATTCTATTGTTTCGAGGCTTGACTTTTCGGGAGACAATGTGTTAGGAATTGGGAATTTCTGTTGTTTGAAAAGTGTCAAGATTTTGTGTGAGTTGCTTATTAAGATTTGAGTGTGTTAAATCTGACGACCGGCAAGGTCTGAAGATCTGAGAGTCACGGAGTGACATCTCCTTTTGATTCGGTTTAATATTTGGGTCAAGTGTGACTTGCTTTAAATGTTTTGATCTGACGACCGAGGAGGTCTGAGGATTCGGGGTTGCTGGGAGTGACCTCAGGCATATATATCGGTACTTCACGTCTTTGGCCGGGTTTGTGGATACGATCAGTTAGAGCTCTAGTTTGTTGCCATTTTTACATCATGAGGGGTAGCGGGGAGCTATTTGATGCTCATGAGTACGTGTTTTTAAAAGGGAGTTTCGGGGATTCTTTCTTTTAATAGTCTGGGGTGGACTTGTGTCACGGTGTGACTTTTGGTTGATTTGAGAATGTATTTTTAAAAAGGAGTTTCGGGGATTCTTTCTTTTAATCGTCTGGGGTGGACTTGTTGTCATATTTAAATTGTCTGAGTGTTCATTTTATATGATTTCGTCACAATGTGACTTTTGTTGTTTTCTTTTGGAAAAAGAATGGGTTGTTGGGAAAACAGGGTGTGTGTTTCCTTTTTTATGAGTTGATGGATTTCCTCATTTGGCGAGTTGTGCATGTGTGTTTTGAAGTTGTGCGTGTGTGTTTTAAGTTACTCATACGAGTTTTCACAAGCTTACCGAGTTTGTTGTGTGACAACCCGGTGCACTATTTAATGATGCAGGTCAGGATAATCGTGTGCTTACAGCTATACGGTAGGAAGCCAATTTTGTGACTTCACCGTATTTTGGACTTCCGTTGTAGTGAGCTCTGAGGAGCATTTACGTTTTATTTTGTTGTTGACAATTTAATTCGATTCTCCCTCATGCCTTATCATCTGGACAAACCAACACCGTGGATAGGTCGGACAGGACGAGAGGAAGCTTCTGACACCTGTGAGCCACCACGATTTGGCCAGAATCGGAAAACCTCGCCGGAAACTCGTGAAGCTTTCGAGCTGTGGGCATAGCCTCTCATTCGCCGCCTCTGCCACTCTGAGCCTCTCAAACGTCTTCTGCAACTTGGCCTTCATCCTCTCCTCTCTCTCTCTCTCTGTCCAGCTCCTCCAATGACTTGTGATTGTTTTTAGAAGTTTTTGGTGCAGCTGAGAGAAGATTTGAAAGAGTACGTGAGAGTGTTGGTGGTAGTGGCAAGTGGGTTGGGCTGTGAATTGCTCAGGGACTTGACTTTGTCTGGGTTGAAATTTGCTATGGGTGTTGTTTGAATCACAGTGTAGAGGAAGCAGGCTGGGTGCAGTGGAGGGATTAGGGAATAGACTTAGAGAGTGAGAGAGAGAGAGAGAGAGAGAATACTAAATTATCAACAAAATGAATAATGACATAAGATTAATGGTGTTATTGACGTCATACACTAAAAATGTGTCGAGATTACAAATTCATGTACCGTTTTGACTTGTTTAAAGAAAATGTACTGAACTTCGAACTCACCCATTTGTCAGGTACTGTTGTTAAAAATTTTGCTTCTAAAAAATATAATATATAAAACAATAACATATTTTTTTCATCAAAAAACCAATAACATCTTTGATTCGCGTTTACTACCAATAAAAACTCATTCCCGCAGCATCACGCGAATTCGTTACCTAGTTAGTACTACTTCCACAAATTTGGAATCTTGAGCTATTTTAAGCCTGCACTCTGCACTCTGCATTTGCTATTTACACATGAGAAATACAAATTGGGCATAAAGATTTCTTAAAGTTAGACGGATTCTTGCCCTATCTTAGCCCACATAACCGAGCAACATGTAACCAGGTATTCGTACAATTAACTGGGGAACCAGATCACCAACTAGTAATCTGTACAAAAATATCAAGGAAGTGCGATAACCTGCATATTACAATCAATTACGAACTTTTCCATTTCCAGGCCAAACACCTATCCCAGCAGCGGAAAGGGACCACTCCCCATCAGGTCAGCAAGATTTTGTGCTCTGGAGGCCATTATCTAAACTGTTCACATCATCCCACCTGCTAATGGGATGAGAATGATTACTCCATTTAGAATCTGTTCTGCTGATAGATCAAGCTGAAACATACAAACGACATATATCTCCATCTCCATCTCCATTCTGCAGTCCACAGCAACGTGAGCATACTGAACTCGTAAAAACAAAATCAAATGAGTATCCCATATCTTTATTGAAAGTAGAAAGAAAAGCTTCCACTTCACAGAAAATTCCCAACAAAGAAAATTGACACAAATGAAAAAGCAATAATGACTAGTCACATGCAGCCTCAACAACAGAGGTAAAAAGAGTGACCCAACAACGCCAAAAGAGCAGCGAGAGAAAGGCTCGTGATCTCTGTAATACGGAGCTGAATACCCATTCTAGAGATCAAAGCCACAAAAGCTTAATCCATTACACAAGCTAATCCAACAGAAGCAAAGGATGACTACACTATTTTCAATACTATGGTAAGTGTGCAAAAGAACAAAGGACTCTCTTACAAGAACCATCCTTTCAGGTCCAGTAACGCAGGGCTATGTAGCAGCTTGGCCCCGTGAAGAAATTTCCATCTAAAACCTGGAAAAACACATTCAAAGAAAAAGGAGTTAAATACACGTGTAAAATTGACAGAACCCATGACTCATGGAACACAAACAAACTACAACAGGATCAGAAAATTTTAAACATGTCCATTTAAACTAATTGTAGTACCATGAAGAGAAAAGTGTTGTACCACAGTCGCCTCTCTTGGACAGCTTTGTAACAGGCAGACACAATATTGAAAATACGAGCATATGCATATAACATCCCTCGCGCCATTGGAAGCAATAACAAAAGAAAGGAAAGAAAATCAAAAGGAGGGTAGACAAGTGTGAAAGCAAGAGAAAATCACAACAGTCACAGACACTTAAAACCAACATGTTCCCTGATTACTCATTATCAAAACATAAAGACGCCTGTAAATTAAGTTGATCTATGATTCAGAAAAATATTAATGAGATTTCACTTATCCAGCAGAAGTTATGACGTATGTGCAAAGCAATCAGTTATGGATATTAGGTGACTGAGAAAAAGTAACAAGGAACTCAGAGTCAAAATGTCAAAGTCCAGCATAAGCAAATAACATTCTAGAGAGTTGAAATTAAGTTCTCACTTATATAACTTGATATCTGCCTTGCTGAGCTCCACCAGGAAGTGAGAATGCATGATTTGAGATGTCCTCCAAAACCCGCTTTAACTCCGATTTAGCTCTCTTGACAGACTGTTCAGTAGGGCCCTCGATAAACAAGTAGAGCTTGCGATCTCCAGGTCCTGCAACCTTCCCAGGAGGGAAATACTGACCCCTGGTGGTGATGGCCGCTCCAGTCCAATCTGATATGGCACCCCAAGTTTCCTTGTGGGTAACCTTCCATCTAGCATTCTGAGGAAAATCATTTATCTCTAACTCTGCTTCATAATGTTCAGGCATTGCATCAGCTTGAATCTTTGCCAGGTTATGCTGCAAATTCATGGCTGCAGCAATCGCAGCAGCCCGAGCCGCCCCATCATTGCTAGCAAGAGGCAGACCAGTCCCAGGGAAAACTGATGCTGTTCCTGGTAATGCTTGACCAAGGACACCTGGAAGAGAAACAGACAGTCCACCGTTGGGAAGCGGTTGGGCAGCAGAGGCAGGGGTCTGCATTGAGGCTGTACTAGCTTTGGAGGCAGCAGTAATAGCTGCTATCTGAGCAAGGGCAGCCTGCTGAGAGATGTCGCCCCCTGCCTTTCGGATACCTTCATCTTCATCTTCTGAATCAGACTTGTCATCCTCAAAACCATATTCTTTAGCCTGAGCTTTCTTTGCCGCTCTCCTCACTTCATCTTCCTCCTCATTAAATTTAAAACCACTTCCCCCATAACCAGTTCCATGGGCTTGCTCGAGTCCCTGCGTTACTTTTGCCATGAAATTATCAGCAAGAGATTTCAGGTCATCCGGAACAACTTGCTCAGAAAGTTCCAATGCTTTAACAAGATCTGGAGCATATCTAGCATCTTCCTCAGAGATAAATGTTATAGCACATCCTTTCCGGCCAGCTCGGCCTGTACGTCCAACACGGTGTACATAGTCCTCATAATGATTTGGCACATGAAAGTTGATCACCAGTTCAAGCTCCTTGACATCTAATCCTCTGGCAGCAATACTTGTTGCAATCAATAAATTACAAACATCACTCTTAAAATCAGATATTGTGGACTCACGATCAGTTTGATCTTTGGCCCCATGAAGTGAGAGACAAGCATATCCATGCCTAAGCAAATCCCGGAACAAAGCGTCACATTTGTCCTGGGACTGGACAAATATCAAAATCTTACCTTTCTCATTCCATTCACCAAGCAACTCTAACAATCTCAAGAATCTTTCATTTTCCTGCCTCATTTCAACCATTTGCATTATGTCCTTATTCACAACACTCCTGCCACCGACCTGTATTTCCACAGGTTTGTCCAACACTTTACGCGCCAAGACTTCAACCTGGCGAGGGAAAGTGGCTGAAAACAAAACAGTTTGACGACCTGGCCGAATATTTTGAACAATTCTAGTGATTTGAGGTTCAAAACCCATGTCAAACATTCGATCAGCTTCATCCATGACCAAAAAAGTTACCCTACGCAGATTTGTTATTTTCCCTCCACTTGTGCAAAGTATGTCAATCATCCTACCAGGGGTACATACAACAATTTCAGCACCCCGCTTTAATTCACTAATCTGTTGAGCAACACCAGAACCTCCATATACAGGCACACACCTGAGACCCAGTACCTTGGCAAACCTTTTAATATCGCTGTGGATCTGCTGAACAAGTTCCCTCGTTGGTGCCATTATAAGCCCAATAGGCCCATCTCCAGCTTCTACGGGTGGCTGATCCTTGATATGCCTCAGCATTGGCAGAACAAATGCAAGGGTTTTCCCTGATCCAGTTTTCCCAACACCGATGCAGTCTCGACCACTCATAACTACAGGCAATGCCTGAGCCTGAATTGGCATGGGCTTTTCAAAGTTCAGTTTCTTTATTATTTCCAAAATTTTACTGGTAAGTCCAGTTTGATGCCAGGTCTTAATGGGCTTCGGCACATCCTTACCATGTATCTTCAATTCCAATTGTTTCCGGCATGCACCCACCTCTTCTGGACTCATCCTTGAGATCTCCTTCACCTCAATATAAAAATTTTTGCGGAATGGTTCATAATCTATCTTAGAGTGGTCAACTAATGAAAGTTTCTCAGCTTTTGTCTTTTTCACCCTTTTGATGAATTCGTCGTCATTTTCATCTTCTAAAACATTGTCATCATTCTCAAGGTCCCCAAAATCGGAATCCGAATCCTCCCCAGGAATAATTCTTCCCATAGATTTATTAAAACCTCTCCTCTGCTGTTCACCATTACTTCGATCATCCTTTTTATCGTTCTGCGCATCAGAAATTGATGTGTCTGCAGCACTGTCCAGCTTCTCAACTTCAGGCAATACCATAGAATTCATAAAAGCATCTAACGGATCAGTCTCCTCATCCTCGCTAGCGTTATCAGCTCCATTTGGTAAAGCAAGTGCAGCTGTTTCATTGTCAGAATCTACCATGAAATCTCCATCTTCTTTGTCAATAAGATTGCCTTGTCCATTGAGGTTTATACCTGGCTCTGATTTCCCTGAGGGATGAACTTCTTCGTCATCAGATTCTCCTTCAAGAGTCCAGGTCTTTCCAGACATAGGTTCATCAACATTCCCTTCCCCATGATCTCTCTCATCTTCTTCCTTCTTTCTCTTTAATTCTTGCCATTCCTGAACTCTCCTCCTTCGTTTTTCCATTTCCTCATCCAATTTCCTTTGTTCATTCTCTAACTCCTCCTCACGGGTTGGCTTCTTAACTGAATCTTCATCACTTTTCTTTTGTGGGCTCTCATCCCCATTATCCATATGTGTCTTTACCCTACTACTATTCCTTTCCCGCTCTTTCTCCTTGTACTCATTTTTATCAATCCTATGCCGCTTCCTATCACGATCCCTAACATGATCATCAATATCATCAGTATCAGCATCCCTATGCCTCTCCCTCTCTCTTATCCTCCTCTCTCGATCTTTACCATTTTCCCTCTCATGCTCCCTCTTCTCTCTCACCCTATCTTCAACCTCTCTTTCTCGTTCTCTTCCCTCCCTCTCCTTGTCTCTTTCTCCTTCTCTTTCCTTCTCTCTAACCCTCTCCCTCTTCTCCTTTTCTTTGTCTTTCTCCCCCTCCCTCTCCTTGTCCTTCTCTTTATTGCTATCCCTCTTCCTTTCTCTTGTTTTCTTTCTTTCATCATCTCGGCTACGCGCCCTATCACTGTCCTTGTCTCGATGCTTCTCTTTATCATACCTTTCCTCAGAATCATAACTCTTTTCTTTCTCAGAAGGTCGAGTACCACGGTCTCTCTTATCTCTATCTTTATCCCTGTGTTTCTGTTTATTGCTCTCCTTCTCGCGATCCCGATCTCGGTGACTCCTCTTGGATTCTCCCTCCTTCCTCGACTTATGTTTGCCCTCTTCCATTGCTTCCTTCTATGCCATTCACAAACAAATAAAATAAAATAAAATCTTTCCAGATTCTGAGATGAATAACATAAGCAGTCACCACCTATTTAAATTCCTTCATATGCTTCCTCTTCAAATTTATTCAACTACAAAGCTTAAATATATGACAATCACAACTAAGAATAGGAGACCTAACGACCTCAAAGATTGATTAGGAATGCATATAGACAATCAAGTTCAATCAAAAAAGAACAAATGTGCCACCGAAAGTAGCACCCATTGTATTCATTCTACATGCCATTCATTTATCATGAAACTACACATATTTTCTTTGATAAAAGAAAAGAAAAAATTAAGTTTCGTTCATTTTGTAAATTTTCCCCAAATTTCCATCCAAATCGATACATTCAACTCTAGTTGTGTAAATATTCACCGATATATGCATGATATCGATATTTGCATTGGTGTTTTGACAAGGATGATTTCCGCGAGCAGCAATCGAATATGAATCGGTGAATAGAGAGAAAGAAGAAGCAAAATATGAGAACAGAACCCTAATCCGCGTTTGAAGAAATCAAATTAAGACAGATCAAAATGCAAACAATCCTAACAAGTTTCGAATTCACTAACCACGATAGCAGCACGTCTTCTTCTTCTTCTTCTTCTTCTACAACTTTCGCTCAGCTTCAGCAGCTTTAGTCTCTCTTTTCAGTTTTGTCAAACGGCCCAACCGCGATTTTGAGCGAAAGAGGGAGATGATGCTTCTTTATTTTATTTATATATATTTTCCAATAAATAACGTACCTTTATTTCGATTGATATTATTATTTATATTTCTTTGTGTGTCCTTGTTGTAACAAAATATCCTCTCTCTATCGGGAAATAAAAAAATAAAAAATAAAATATCCTTTCTTCCGAAATATCCCTTTCTTCTTTATTAAAAAATAAAGGGTATAATTGTCAAATTAGTATTACAACCCTAGGTTTCATTTTAGGGGATGCAGTGTATTTGGATTTGTATAGACTTTTTTTAAATAACAGATTTTTTGAAAAGTCCATAAACTCTTTAAAAAGTTGATTGACTCCTTTTAATTTCTAAAAACCATTGATTTAGCCATAAAATTTTTATTGATTTATGAAATCTATGCTTTTATTATGAATGACTTATATAGATTTTCCAACACATAAAAAAATAAAAAATACAATCAATCCAACCCAAATGCAAACCAAGATAATAGCTTATTGCCTCTTCAATGGTCAAGTATTTTCTGGTAGACATTGACTCAAATAAATGATTATTACTTTGTCTAGCTAATATGTTCACATTCCTAATCTCTCAACCAACATAAAGATACAATATAAATCACTTGATATTTATTGTTAATTATTCTCACCAATCTTGTTTTCGCCGATTAACATATATCATAACAAGATATATATTGATCGTTGTCTTTATATTTATATATTTATATATATATATACATATACAGATTTTATCCAGAGCGGAGCTCCGCTTTAAAATTAACGTTTGAAGTTCAAGTTTTTGGTCACTTTTCGGTCGTATATCCACGTTTCGACCGTTCAGTTTTTATGTATTAGTGTATAGATCATCTCTACAAGTTTTCAGCCAAATTGATCACCGTTAAGATATCTAACTTGCTTAAACTAATAGACGGACTGAATCTGTCAACATGAACTATACTAGCTTTAAGGCAGTTATCAATGCCTTAACGATCATATATATACGGGTGTCAATCATAGTTACTTCCCAATTGTATATATAGGAGTTAAGAATGTTAGTTGAGGGATACGGTCCCTTCCGCATCCAGACTTCTCCTTGTAATCCTTTCATTGTAAAATACTTCAGCTATATAAAATTAAATTTTCCCTTTTTGTGTAAGTGGTATCAGAGCTAGTTCTAATCAAGGTCTAGTCAGTGTATAGCTTTCAAGCCTCAGGCTTGAAGAAACTCAAGCATCAAGAGTTCATCCTTGTATATATTCATAAAGTAAGTGTCCTTACTATATAAATTACTTTTGTTTATTATTTTGATATTTTATTACCTTGTTCATCTATTAGAGCTTAAATCTTGTTATAAAATGATTTATTACTAATATTTCATAGTAAAACTCATACTCTCTCGAAGCTCATATCCCTACATAGCCGTTTAAACCAAGGGGTGGTTGTCAGGCTTTTATGGGAATCGGTTTTAAGCACCAGAGAGAACCGGTTTTAAGTACCATCTATGAAATATTAATGGTGAAACTTTTTGTAACAGAGTCTTTAGAATGTTTATATGATGAACAAAATTATGATCATACTTTACATATTCCAAAAAATTATAATAAAGATATTTATGTTCTTAGTAGTACTGTAAATTCTATTTGTGATATGTTACATATGTTATCAAAAAATCAAAAAACACATAATGAAAAAGTTGAACAACAACTTCTGATCTAAGTACTACAACAAGCAAGATTGAACAAAAGATTCAATCTCTTGCTCAAATTGTAGACATAGATCTCAAAACAGAGACTAAAGAACAGATACAAGAATTAACTAAAACAGTTAATACTCTTATCTTACAACAAGATGAGATGAGTTACCCTGGAGATAGCCAAATCCCCAGATTGTTCTACGGAACAAAAGATATAATGGTTCTTCAAAACAAAGAACCAATGCAAGATGAATAAAATAATACAGTAGAAATTTTGGACTATTGGAAAACGATATATAAGGATCCACAATCAACAATTGAGGAAATAAATCATATTTTAAACTAAATAAGAACAACTTGTTTGAAATACGAAGACTTGCTTTCTTATTTCAACTATGACCTTAATATGTTGTCTGATGATGAAACAACATCTTCAGAATCACAAGAAGAAGAAAATGAAATAAACACATTAAGTCATGAAGACACAGATACAGAAGAAAAATCTTCTGACACACAAAAGAAAATAAAGGCTAAAGAGTCTCTTCCTGAGTTTAATAATCAGGAAGCTTTTGAAGAATATTTGAGAAACACTCAAGATGACACCTATGATGATTTTATTAAAACAAAAAATTATGCTTCATCTTCTGGTGTCAAAAATGAACCTACGGACCAACCAAGTCTAATTTATACTAGAAGAGATGATATGAATAAACAAACAGTGGCCCAAAACGGGACAATCTTGACTTATCTCATATACCATTTAAAGATCAAGAAAGAACAATAGAAGACTTATCTTTCTTTTGTCCATACGTTTTTATAATTAGTTATAAGTGAACATGGATTGTGCCTAAGAAAGAACAATAGAAGATTAGGCACAATCCATGTTCACTTATAACTAATTATAAAAACGTATGGACAAAAGAAAGATTCTTAGATTACATAGCAGTAACATTGCAATGAGACACTTTGCAGTGGTTAAAACAATGGGAAGGATCCCCAGAAGGAAAATTGTCATGCCCCGAATTTCGAATAATAAATTCAAATTCGAAACATGAATACAACTAAACAAATTACGTCCTAAATTTTTTTTTTTATAAACCAACATCTTATAATCTATCACACAAACCTCGTAGCAAACTATCTCTCGAGTCAATTATTACAATACTAACATAAATAAAAAGTTCTGCTCACAAGAGTTTACAAAATACACCAAAATAGACCAGGTGCTGGTCTTAACCCTGCTGCCCTACGCAGCTCGCTCACCACCCTGATTATCCTGACCTGCAGGATTATCCGCTACACCATTTGAATAGTGTACAGGGATTGCAACAACACAAAACCCGGTAAGCTTTCTGAAATCTCGTGTGAGTAAATAAGAATGAACGGTTGATTTATTAGACCACAACTCATTTATCTCAAGTAAACATCCAACAATCTCAACAACCACAAGCAACATCAATCCAACACACATGAAACAACATGGAACACATTTCACAATCACCAAATCACAACTCTCGCCACTTTGGCACCTAATGACAACTATCGCCACTTTGGCCCCACGTTAGAGCTCTAACTGCCTCGTTACCTCTGACACCTTGGCCCAGGATCAAGCAACGACACCTCCAGGTTACTCAGTAACCCGCGAACTTTGGACCATTTCATGTCCTCAGAACAACATATCCCCGTTATTATTTAACGGTCGAACTTTAGACCTCCCTATCCTCGGAACACATACACTCCGGTTATCATTAACCAAAGATCCTTGGACCCTCCGATCCTCGGAATCCTACGTTTCTCTACCTTCTATTCAACTCACAAAATCAACATGCTTATCACCAACTTTTATCAAATATTAACAACATAATTAAAATCATATTATCAACATTTATCAACAACATATTATCACAATTCCACACCTCAATGTCACACCATTCAATATATAATCACGTAAATATATATATACGTAACCATCCACACATGAATGATCACTAATACCAACTATAGTTCACACGATACAAAATCAAGAAATTCATTTTTAATATACTTTAAAACTCATTTCTTAAAACCATTTTCTCACACATAACAATAAATTGAGCAATTAAGGAAATTCGGTTCGTAAATGAACCAAGTGAGATTTACTCACTTCTAAACTCTTGCTGCGTCTTCTTACAGCCCAAAATACGATTCACAATTGTCCGCTAACAATTCCGTCAAACACCTAATCAAAACGATAATTAACTTAGCGTATAATCTCTCTCAACTGTCTGCTTTTCCTTGTGGATTAGATTCTGCTACTCAATGATCAGGGCTTTAGCTAACATCTGCTCCTTTGTCTTCAGCTCCATAATGGCCACATCTCGCTCAATAGTGCCATTCAACCCCCGCTGAAACTTCTTAGCCAAGTCTTCAGCATCTAATGGTTTCACAAACCGATATAGCCTGGAGAACTCTGCCTCATATTCTCTCACATTCATCTTCCCTTGAGTAAGCGAGAGAAATTGCCTCTCCAGCTGTTCCTTCACCGATGCTGGGAAGTATTTCTCCCTAAAGATCCTCACAAATCCATCCCAAGTCATGGTAGAAACATCAATAGTCCTCTGAGTGCAATTCCACCACACCCTAGCCTCATCTTTGAGCATGAAAGTGGCTAGCTTCCTCTTCTCGATCTCATCACAGACAATCAACTCAAAATAGGTCTGTAAATCCTCGATCCATTGATCAGCCACCATATAGTCTGTGCCTCCCGCAAATTTAGTTGCTCCCAACCGATTAATGTCCCTCGCCAACACTAACAGACGAGCGGGATCATTAACCACAACCTCAGGTGGAACAGGTTGCTCCACAAACGGTGCCTCCACCTCTTCCTCATGCACTCCCACATGTGGAATCTCACCCCTACCTCACCCTCTACCTCTACCTCTGGGTCTACCTCGACCCCTACCTCTGCCTCCCACAATATCCATTACCTAAGGAGCATAGCATACCTGGTTAATATATGTATAACACTTAAATCAAAGCATAAGTAAATACAAGTCCATATTAACCAAGCTACTAACACAAAGAGGTTAATTCAACTCCTATTACGTCCTAACGTTCTAGACCACTCCCAACACTCCCACATACCCAATGACATTGTTAATACCGAAGAGCACCCGATGAGGATCCGCTACAGATGGGCCATCACTCGGAAGGTATTAACTTATCACTAAATATGTATCTTACGCTCTGATACCAAACTGTCACGCCCCGAATTTCGAATAATAAATTCAAATTCGAAACATGAATACAACTAAACAAATTACGTCCTGAATTTTTTTTTTATAAACCAACATATTATAATCTATCACACAAACCTCGTAGCAAACTATCTCTCGAGTCAATTATTACAATACTAACATAAATAAAAAGTTCTGCTCACAATAGTCTACAAAATACACCAAAATAGACCAAGTGCTGGTCTTAACCCTGCTGCCCTACGCATCTCGCTCACCACCCTGATTATCCTGACCTGCAGGATTATCCGCTACACCATTTGAATAGTGTACAGGGATTGCAACAACACAAAACCCGGTAAGCTTTCTGAAATCTCGTGTGAGTAAATAAGAATGAACGGTTGATTTATTAGACCACAACTCATTTATCTCAAGTAAACATCCAACAATCTCAACAACCACAAGCAACATCAATCCAACACACATGAAACAACATGGAACACATTTCACAATCACCAAATCACAACTCTCGCCACTTTGGCACCTAATGACAACTATCACCACTTTGGCCCCACGTTAGAGCTCTAACTGCCTCGTTACCTCTGACACCTTGGCCCAGGATCAAGCAACGACACCTCCAGGTTACTCAGTAACCCGCGAACTTTGGACCATTTCATGTCCTCAGAACAACATATCCCCGTTATTATTTAACGGTCGAACTTTAGACCTCCCTATCCTCGGAACACATACACTCCGGTTATCATTAACCAAAGATCTTTGGACCCTCCGATCCTCGGAATCCTACGTTTCTCTACCTTCTATTCAACTCACAAAATCAACATGCTTATCACCAACTTTTATCAAATATTAACAACATAATTAAAATCATATTATCAACATTTATCAACAACATATTATCACAATTCCACACCTCAATGTCACACCATTCAATATATAATCACGTAAATATATATATACGTAACCATCCACACAGGAATGATCACTAATACCAACTATAGTTCACACGATACAAAATCAAGAAATTCATTTTTAAAATACTTTAAAACTCATTTCTTAAAACCATTTTCTCACACATAACAATAAATTGGGCAATTAAGGAAATTCGGTTCGTAAATGAACCAAGTGAGATTTACTCACCTCTAAACTCTTGCTGCGTCTTCTTACAGCCCAAAATACGATTCATAATCGTCTGCTAACAATTCCGTCAAACACCTAATCAAAACGATAATTAACTTGGCGTATAATTTCAAAAACACACTTATATGAAGATCCAACGGTCAGATCTTCACCCGTGACCACACAAGGTCATCGGGACAGTTCTACGATCATTATATCAAAACTAGAATTCTGTCGGGCGATCCAAACTTCATAGATCACAAATCGAGCGATCGAAATTAATCGAAATCGTAAAATTCATAACTAATTCATACGATATCCAAAATCCACATGCTATATATCAAAATGATCGTATCGACATGTAGAATCTAAAAATGAGCAGAAACTACTCATGGTACCCCCGGAGGTGGCCGGAAAGGGCCGCCGGAGTTTAGGGCAGAGCTGCCGCCGACCACCACCAATGGTGTCGGGGTCGAGCTTATCCTCTTCGTTTCATCATTTTGAGTAACTTTCATAACTAACACGAAGTGAGAAAACGAGTGGAAGTGGTCGAAACTTACCAAAACAATCTTGTTTGGCCGGAAAAACTGCAGAAACCGTTGGGAGCTCCGACGAGCGTGAAAACCTCCACTTCAGGTGCTGTCCTTTTTGCTGCGTGTTCTACTCCTTAATATGAGTTCAACAAGCCAAAGAACACGAAGTTTGGTGGTCTAGAACTCAAGATATTCGCTTCGCACTCAAAAACGGCCGAAAATGGAAACAAGCTTCCCGCCGCCGCTACAAGCCGTGCCACGGCGCAAGGCTGCCTCTGGCAGCTGCGCAAGGTTGAGGCGAAGCCGTGGGAGGTGGTTTGGCGTCAAACGGTGGCCGGAGGAGCACGAACTCGGCTGGAGAAAACTTGCTCTATTTTTGCTTCCGGCTCGGGTGCCGCGAGAGAGAGAAAGAGAGAGAGAAAGAGAAAAAAAACTAGGGTTTTTTCTGATTTTTTCTGATTTTTCCAAAAATGGCAACCTATATATATACAAAATCGAAAACTTCTAAATGCCATAACTTCTTCCTACGAACTCTGATTCTTGTGTTCCACACACGCACAAATTCGTATCAACGAGCTCTACGACTTTCCTGAATGAAGTTTCTTCAAATTCCTTACGTATAAAAAGTTGATTTTTAGTAACCCCTAAATAACGTTAAATTTCGAAACTAAAATCATTCGAAACCAACTTTCTCAATTAACGACATTCGAATCACACTCACAACTCATAATACATATAATTTGAAAAATCTTGAATTACGAAATATTTAACTGAAATTTCGGGTCTTCACAAAAATTAAATTTATTAACCAACTTTAAAGACTTTGACTCAATACTACATGACTTTACACAAATAATAAAAGAACATTTGTGTGGGGCAAGGAATGAAAAAATCATCCATGAAGATGCTGACTATATATTGTCAAAAATGGAACTTTGCGATATATGTCGGTTTGAAGAATATGCTCAAATGTATAAAAAGTACTATTTTAAAGTAAGACCAGAATCAAGCGTATACTGGTTAACACAATTTTTTCATAAACTCCAAACCCATAGGATGAATTAGCATTAAGAAGTTATCCCGACTTCTTAAACAAAATAAATAAAAATGATAATTTAGGTTTCAGAATTAACTTCGTTCTGATACTTATCACTGATAGATGTGTGGAAGTTAGAGCTAAAAAGCAGGTAAAAAGCCAAATTAGCAACGATGCAAGAGGCAGAAAATGTTGCGATAGTATACTTAGAGAAAATTAGAAAATAGGTTGTAATCCACAACCAAGATCTTCTAGAAAGAGAAGATACAAATGGAAACCTTTTAAAAAGAAGAAATTTTCAAAAAAGAAAAAAGTATATCAGAAAGAAAAGACAGATGGGGAAAAACCCTAAGCATAAAAAATGCCGATGTTACATTTGTAATGAAGAATGACATTATGCTCCAGAATGTCCTAGAAAAGGAAAGAATACAAAAAAGATGGTCAAGATGGTTGAAGAAAACAACCTAGAGATATTGTTAGGAGAAGAAATTTCTGACGATGAAGACATTCTTTATGAGCTAGAAACTGAAAGTGATAGTTCAGATGAAGAATAATTCATCTTTATGCTAAAAGAGTATATTGAAGAAAACTCTGAAGAAGAATTTCAGAATATAAAACTAAAAGATGTCTTTGGCGAAGAAATAAACTTTTCCAATGAACAGCTACAAAATTTAGAAAAAGCGAAATACGCTATAAATAAAGACGTTATTTATAAAAATTCAAGATTTCAAATATTTTCTCTCAGAATATTTGAGCACTTCAGTGGAAACACCACAACTCAATGTACTGAAGAAGGAACAATGGAAATCCTGTTATTTGATAAAAAAAAGAATAGAAAGATGGAGGAAAGAACATCCAGAAATAAGATATGTTCATATTGGTCTAATCCAGATAACTATAAGTGCTTTATTTAGGCAAGGTTTGGATACACCAATACTTGCTGTAGTCTTTGATAAAAGACTGAATAATCCACTTCAGTCAATGATTGGAGGTATTCAATCTAATCTGGTCAATGAAATAGTTTGGTATAAATTGGACTTGGTTGGTCCATAGGTTCATTTTTGACACCAGAAGATACCAAATTTGGAGAAACAAAACTTCACGTACTCAGCGAAACACACTGGGTATACAAAATCTTAGAAGAAAACTTTAGTGAGGATCCATGATACCACTTACACAAAAAGGGAAAAATTAATTTTATATAGCTGAAGTATTTTACAATGAAAGGATTACAAGGGGAAGTCTGGATGTGGAAGGGACCGTGTCCCTCAACTAACATTCTTAACTCCTATATATATAATTGGGAAGTAACTATGGTTAACAAAAAGTAACTTGAGTTAATTAACTATAGTTACAAAAATAACCTAACTAGGGTTACAAGTTATCAAGTCACTAACCATGGTTAGGTTAAAGTGACATCTGTATAATATCTACAGACTTCTACCTCCTTCGAATCCACTGTAGACTTTTTACCTTATCGTTTCTGTCGGTAATGCAGTGTGGGTCCACTATGCTTCCATAGCGTTCTCCAGATTGTGGTAACCCACGTCATCTAATCCCAAACTCTGGTTTGAGCTGGAATTGGCTTCTTCTGGACACTGTAGATTTGCGAAATCTTCAATCTCGTGTGCCTTCATCATTGGGATGTCAAGTTGTGTGACATCTGTGGCTATGGTAGCCAAAAGTTCTTCTGCCTCCTTCTGTTGTTCAGGAGTAGGCTGATAGCTGCTTGCCATATGAGTAGCAAAAACTCTTCTTCCATCGGTCAGTTTAAGCAGATTACTTTGTCTGACCTCTTCAGCAACTTGCTTCAGCTGAGCTCCACACTTAGCTGCATAGTGCTCTATATTTAGGGTGTTGATTACCCTATTAGCTTCCTCGCTGGGGACCATAGCTTGGTTAACTTGATGATCCTCCGTTTCTGTCAACAACCATATTTGGTATGGTTGGAAGAACTTTTCTCTTTCTCTCCATCCGATTGTACTTACAATACTGAAAGTCAAATATTTGGAGAACCTGTAGCTTTTTGCTACATGATACACAATTGTTTTGATGAATTGAGGAAATTTTTTTATTTCATCAATTTTTAAGCTCTGGAAAATAATCTGATTAACTATTCCCCATTCAATTGCTGCAAGTTCCCAATCATCATGGTTTATGATGAAACTGAGTTTTGGAATATCAAACTCTCTCATATTCAGGAATTCTGAATATTCCATAAAAAGGTCTTGTATTACCTGCTCATGATCATGGTTTTGAAGATAAATATCAGAGAAAATATGACCAGGAAGATGACTTCTTGCTTTTTCAAAAAGACAGATCCTTTTAATTTATTCAAATGTTGGATCAATAATATCATCCAACAATTCTGATAACTGGAGAAAACTGGTTATTTTCTCTAGTATAAAATCCTCACTCCAATTTATTTGTTTCAATGCTTGGAGGATGACATGTTTATATTTAAAATTTTTAACCTTCTCAGCATCTAGTTGTGCTACCAGATTTGAGATTTGAGTTGACAGTTGGGTTAGCTGCACTCTGAAGTCCTTTTTGATTCCTGAAATATGGGCTTTCCATACTCAATTTACATAATTATAAATTTCTCCAAGAATGTCTGGATTATAAAAATCTTTCACCTCTGTTTGAGATGATTGAGTTGTGATATATTGTGTTTTTTGCACTTGACATCTTAATTTTATTGCAACATACTTTTGGTATTCCAACGCAGCAATATCAACATTTGTATAACCTTTCCAATATGCCCCACGATATCTGGTTATCGCTGCACAACATTCTGCCCAACCATGAAAGACAACATAACAAACATAAGCTGGTTTAGCTTTGTTCTGAAAATAAGGTTGATTTGGCCTTTGCTGAGGCTGGGTTGGCCTTTGTGAACTGGAAGTATTTTGAGATGTTGCCTTTTTAGCAATGGTAATCCATCCTGTGTTAGATTGATCTATGATTTCCTTGCCTTTATACATACCTGCTCAAATAATCAACAAGAAAATTATTAGAAATCTTGAGATGTTCTACCTCAAAAGTATACATGGCAATATGATTATACCATTTTAATCTTCTTCCTTCTACAATATTTCTTTTATTGATAAGGAAGTCACGAACTGCTTGATTATCAGTTCTGATAATAAAATTCTCAGGAGCTAGGTAAATATGAAATCTTTTGAAAGAAAGTTTTATTGCTAAGAGCTCCTTTTCAAAGATTATGTATTTAATCTCATTTGGTTTAAATTTTCCGGAATTATATCCGCATATTAATTCTTCTTTTTGAAGTTTCTTGGAAATAGGTTGTTTCCTAACTCTTATTTTAAGGTGGTAGAAGTCTTAAAACAAGAGTTAGGAAACATTCTTAACTCCTATATATACAATATGGACCGTGTCAAAAACTATTGCACTAACCATGGTTAATACCTTTCTAAAAAGAGAAGATATAAATGGAAACCTTTTAAAAAGAAGAAATTTTCAAAAAAGAAAAAGTATATCAGAAAGAAAAGACAGATGGGGAAAAACCCTAAGCATAAAAAATGCCGATGTTACATTTGTAATGAAGAAGGAGCATAATATATATATATATATATATATATATATATATATATATATATATATATATATATATATATATATACGAAACCTTTCCAAAGAGGACGTCCGCATTGTTGCTAAAGTGCGGATGTCGACGCAGTAGCCTCGATCGAGCTCCGACGGAGCGACGGGGCTTGTCGGAAGGACGCGGGGGTCGAACGGAGCTGTCTGCAGTTAGTGGAGTAGCCGGCGATGGGGTTGCAGCTCGCTACAGAAAACCTACTGTTGCAGGTTGGGTTGCTGCCCAGAACTTGCAACCCCGACCTTCTCCTCCTCGAACGCTGCCCAGAACCTTCCGGGAAGCCTCCAGCCTCCCTCCTGCAAAACGCGCGTCACCGTTGCAGCCTGAAACACCTCAGCTGCATCGACGTCGTCACTTTAGCGAAGTGCTGATGTCCGGCTACATTAAGGACATCCTTACCTAAGCTTAGGTACGGATGTCCTGTTTTCGGCCACTTTCCGATCACATATTCACATCTTAATCGTTCTGTTTTTAGGTCCTAATGTATGGATCATCTCTGCTCAGCCAAATTGGTGATCCTTAAGGCATCCAAAACTGTAAATTACAACAATGTAAACGAACGGTTCCGGTTCGACAAATTCGGTTCATTGGTGTAAATTGCAGTTTTGGACGCCTTAACGATCACCAAATTGGCTGAAATTTTGCAGAGATGATCTATACATTAGTACCTAAAGCCGGAAAGGTTAAGATGTGAAAATGTGATCGGAAAGTGGGTGAAAACACCAAATCCGTTCCATAAGCTTAGGTAAGGACATCCTTACCTGAGAAAAATCGTGTATATATATATATATATATATTCAATTAATTGAAGTTCAATTTTTCAAGCTTCATTTGAACCGTAAATATAAACTCAAACAAATGAGAATAACTAAGAAGACACAATCCAATATTTCATAGCAACACTATTCTAGGTTTTTAGGGTAAACTATAATATTTGGGTATTAGTAAACATGTTGGGTATCCAAAAACATTGATATCATAAATGATTAAAGACTTTACACAAAAAAAAAACACAAGAAAGAGAGATGATGGAAGATTAACCTCTTCCCCCGCAAAAAGAAAGTCCATCATAGACTTTTCCAATTCTTTGGTCTGGTGGCTGAAAAATTATTCGAGTCTGGTGTGTATAATTAATACTACAAAATCCATAATTATCCATGAGTTTCTAAGTCCTTAAGTATGAATGATATTTTGAATACCTCTGTACTTTCATTCATTTTTAAAAGTCTTAATTGAATACACTTAGATTTTGGTGGAATTCATAAAGTCTTTTAAAATCCTGATTGAATATCCCGAGACTTTCATGGACTGTTAAAAGTCTATATTGAATACACCTAGACTTTTAAATTTCATAGATTTTTAAAAAATTCCAGTAATTCCATATACAATACACCTCCTTTAGTGTCAATTTGCTACATTAGGTTTTATTTCAGCAAATTTATTACCCTAGGTTTTCAAAATTAGCCAATTTGCTACCTTAGATTTTATTTTAGCCAATTTGCTACATTTCCATCAAATTTATTACTCTAAGCTTTCAAGATTAACTAATTTACTTCCTCATTCTCACAAAAAAAAAACTAATTTACTTCCTTAAATTTTTAAAATTAGCTATTTGCTACCTTGAAATGTGAAAATTAATCCATATTTAGACGAAGAAATGCGCAAATTAATATGATGGAAAGGTAGTAAATTGGTTAATTTTGAAAATATAAGGTAGTAAATTGGCAGAAATAATGCTTAGAGTAGCAAACTGGCTAATTATGAAAATCTAGGGTAGCAAATTAGCTATTACGCTAAAAGAAAATTACAATAAAGTATTCACACTTTAGGCATCTCTAATCGTGGCAGTCTAAATTAGTTCATAGTCTATAAAGAATGTGCTTGTGATGCAGTTAAAATAGCCTCACAATTTAACCCTGCAAAATGTAGTTATCAGTATAGGATAAGCAGGGATCGTTCAGTCCGGGGATTGTAGGGTACACCTACACAAAAAGGTTAATTAACAAATAAAAGAATAAAATGGGGGGTTTGAGATTTGGTTACTAATCTATTAAAAATAAAAAAATTAAAAAAATAAAATTATTTACAATGATCGACTCCCTAACCTAGACCACTACCACTCAGAAATTACTAAGTGTAAAAATAGAAAATTCATTTCAACATGCTATAAACACGTGCCCATCTTAAATGCCTAGATAAAAGTCCAAATGAAAAGCTGTCACGATCCAATCCATTTATCTGATTCGTTCTAATGTGGGCTTGGATCGGAAGAGTCCTTACCATGCCCAATACTACTAATTGAAAACACTCAGAGTAATTCTCTTAATCAGTAGTATTATCTAACCCCCGAATCGACTCACACATACAAATTAACCATTACACATATAATTTAACATGTAATTTTCAGAATCGTTTAACCATTGAAACATGGTTTTTACCACTTAGAACTAATTATTACTTGTTTAACTCAGTGTCTTAACAAATAACAATTATTCTTGGCAAATTAAGCAAACAAACAAGAACACTCAGCGTGATTCTAGCATGGGAACTTATTACCCTAACTCTGAAAATTACCTAAACACGTAAAAGGACATAAGATTGTAACATGCATCATCAAAGAATTCTCAAAATTAACTCAATAATAAACTGAAAACCTCAAAAATATGAATAAAAATATTCTGAAAATTTCATGTTTCCAATTACACAACTCGCAAATCCAAACACACAAAACCAAAACAAAAATTGTAAGTAGAGTCATAGTTACACTTTGAAGCTTTCCTCAGCGGCTTAGCAACAAGGTGATAAACTCGTCTCTGCTATAGTGGTGGAGCGTCCTTGACTCAGCGCCTAAGAACTTCATAAATTGATGGAAGAATGGTGGTCACGGTCTTTTAGGTGATGGAAGTTTGAGGAGTGAATCGGGCAGAGTTATGGAATAGTTTTCAACCAGGAAGTGATAGGCAAGGAAGTGATGTCAATTCTGTTCTGGATGTTGACTATTTATAGGGAAGCATTGGTTGGCTTTTGTCGATCATACCCTTCATCATTGGATGGATGAGATTGCATCATAATTCTTTTAATTTCTGAATTGAAACATCTCCTTTATGGCCTTAATTCCTCTCATAATGGGGTCCTTTAATTTCCTAACAGAAACATCTTTCTCCTTTATTTTCCTTCTGAAAACGTCTTTCTTTTTTAATTCCCTTCTTCATTGCTTGGTTAAACGTCTTAAATTTCCTACAAAAAGGTGGAGAATATCAGAATTTTTCAGAGAAAATAAAGGGAATTAAAATGTAAAGACCACAAAAACGTCGACGGTAAGGAATCCTGATCCCGTTAGGATTTTTTCATAAATTTTGCATTTTCCGCCAACCACTCTACAAGACTCTGAAAAAAACTTTAATGACTCAAGACACAAATTTAATGGAGAAATAAGACTAAAATGGGGCGTATACTCATTAAAATCATCGCACTTTGTGCTTCTATTAGCTTGCACGCTCTGGGGAGAGAAAAGTGAGTTTCCACCCTGTCTGGCAGCGAGTCTTTATGCTGTCGTTAGACGAGCCATTGTTGACTATGTGTAGGTCTGGTGTGAGATCGTGGTGGATGTTTGTGGGGTGAGGGAGGGGAAGATTGCGGCGGTTGGTAGGTTTCAGTTCATTCCTTAATAATCTTGTTGACGGTTTGGATTGTGTGTTCGGAGGCGGCCAGGGTTCGTGGTTGGCGTGAGGCGAGTCTGATAAGACTTGCTGATCTGGGTTGGATCTCAGAGGTTCGATCACTGCAAATCTTGGTTGGGTCTTAAGGATCCATATTGGTTCGTCTAAGGGATCCACATCATAATGGATCAAAGGGATTCATTTCTCCCCCTCTCTTTCTGTGCATTTTTTTTTCCTTTTATTACTCACTTTTTATTATTTTATTGCATTAGTTACAAATGTTTTAACAACTTGATAATTTTTCTTGTTACTAAACACCAGAATGAAAAGCTCATGGAAAAATTAATTTCTCATCCCACATGAAAGACAATGAAATTACTTTTTTTTTTCTACAAACCAAAAAAGACCTTAGAGTCTAGTAATTGAAAACAACGTCATCTCGCTTCATCTTTTTAATACCGTGTCGTACCTATACAAAAGGGTGAGCTTACGCTCAATACCGCTAGACATTTTTAGGTAAGTCTTAGTTAATCTACAAATAAGTTTTAAACAGTAAGTTAAAATACAATGCATGAATGTGATGTTGACTCGTCACTTCTCTCATACACTTTAAGTTGTAGTAGTTCTTTTTCTAAAGGGAAGGGAAGGAATAATTTTTTGGAAGGAAAAAGCTGAGTTGGAGCAATGACGGAGTCAGATTTGGAGAGAAGAGATGGAGAGACAAATTGCCCATGGACAAAAGTCACGTGGCACTAGAGTTGACGACATTATGGACGTCAAAATACCAATATTGTGTCCAATATGATAAAAGTGCAATGTAACGTATTAAATTTATAAATGACATGCAGTTGGGTCACTATTTGTAGAAAGGCTAAATAAAGATTACTACCCTGTAGTTTGGGTCCAAAATCAATTCAATTTCTGAACTTCTAATTTCATCAAAAACACTCTTGCACTTTCAATTTTGATCTAATAAGTCCAATAAATTAGTTTTCCGACAATTGAGTTATTAAACTTGTTAACATGGCTCATATATGATCTATGTTTTATGATGTGGCGTCGAGATGACATGCATAGTCAATTTAGGAGTGGGTCCTACTATTTGAAATAAATAGTTTTTCAACAAATAATCCAACTATAACTTGAACCCATAACAAAATATTAACGAATTGGACCTATTAGATCAAAATTGAAAGTGCATGGATGTTTTTGATGAATTAGAAGTCCAGTGACTGAATTGATTTTGGACCTAAACCACAGGGTAGTAACCAGTATTTAGCCATTTGTAAAATTATCTCATAGAACAAATTAGGCCCTTCAACTTCACACATAAAAAATTGGGCTAAATATTGGTTAGTACCCTACAGTTTAGGTCCAAAATCAATTCAGTCATTGGACTTCTAATTTCATCAAAAACACCCCTATACTTTCAATTTTGATCTAATTGGTCCAATTCCTTCATATTTTGTTATGAGTTCAAGTTATAGTGGGATTATTTGTTGAAAACCTATTTATTTTTAATAGTAGGACTCACTCTTAAATTGACTAGAGGTGATATATAGACACCACATCATAAAACATACACCATATGTCACGCCCCGAATTTTAGAATAACAATTCAAAATCCGAAACATGAATATACTACAACACAAAATAATCATCCTGAAAATTTTTCTTTTCTTAACATACTCACCACACAAAATAGAAACAAACCGAATTTAGTCTCGGTTAATTATTACAACTCAAATCCAAATGAAATGTAAAGCTCTAAATGAGCATACACACACATCAAGACTAAATAAATAACATGACTGCTGTAACACCTAAGCAGCCCGGTCACCTCCTTGGTTATCCCGATCTGCAGGAATATCCGCTACACCATTGAATAGTGTACCGGGATTGCAACAACACAAAACCCGGTAAGCTTATGAAAGCTTGTATGAGTAAAAGAATGAACTGTTGCTTAATTTAATCTCATTTATTTCCACACACAGCAACACTCAATTATTTCCACATATGCAATTAATAACAATCTCAATCAACACCAATTCAATATATCATGACAACCCCACTCACAACTTTTCCCACAACTCTCATCATCGTATTTATAAAAATACGGTACTTGACAGACTAGATCTCTAACTGAATCGTAGCCCGTCACCTGGCCTAGGTTATGGCATCCGACATATTTATCAATTATTGTATTTCATCAATATGTATACCTATATACATATTTAGAACGTCCAATAATTCCACATACTCGACCAATCGTATCCCATCATCCACACTAGGATTAGAGCGTCCGATTACCCACACCGGTCATTATGTTAACCCTAAACCCATAAATGAACCCAACATATAACATCACATACTGAAATCAACCCAACCAAGATACATCATATTATTATGGAATTACACAATCGTAATAAAATCAACTCATCAATTCCACTCAATCATATCATAAATCAAACAATCCACTCATCAATATATATTTTCCACGTAAATATATATATACGTAATCATCCACTCAGGAATGACCACTAATACCATCTATAGTTCACACAAGAAAATTATGAAATTCATTTGTATAGTTAAAATTCATTTTACTTACCTATGGACCGTGGTAATTCAAGTCCATGAAATTTTAAAACAAATATTTAATCCGCAAATATTTTTCACACAATTACTAAAAATAAATAAATTAAAATGCTCGGTTCGTAATATGAACCACGTGAGTTTTACTCACCTCGAAACTCCCGCTGCGTCTTCAAAATCCGACGAGCGGTTTCTCAAGAATCGCTCCCCTAATTACCGTTTTTCACATATACGAAGATCCAACGGTCGGATCTTCGTCCATGACCACACAAAGCCTCTGGGACAGTCATATGATCATCATAACAAATTTACAAGTTCATCCAACGGTCATAATTTCACAGATCAAAAATCTAACGACCGAAATAGATCGAAATCACAAAATTCATAACTAATTCATACGATATCCGAAAAATGCGTATAATACGCCGAAATGATCGTATCGAAACATAGAATCATAAAATGGACAGAAACCAAATTTTAGACCTCCGGAGGTGGCCGGAAAAGGCCGCCGGAGTTAGGGACAGAGCCGCCACCGACCACCACCAATGGTGTCGGGGCCGAGCTTGTCCCCTTCGTTTCATCATTTTGAGCAACTTTCATAACTAGCACAAGACCTAAAAATGACCGGAAGGCATCGAAATTACCGATTTACAGTCGGCGGCCGGAAAAAATGCATAAACCGGTGAGCTTGAAAACCGACGTGAAAACTCCAACCTCAGGCCACGATCCCTTCTGGAAACTTGTTCAGAACTTCCTTGCGAACTCAACAAGCTTGGAATCACAAGAAACGATCGTGTATAGCTCGAGATATCTTGATCGAAAGTCTTGGTATTTCGATCCGTTCGGGTCGAGCTCCGACGAACGTGAAAACGTTCGACCCAGTTCCGGTCCTTCTTGGTGCTTGTAGAGGAAGTTGAGGCGAGCTCAATGAGACAAGAATCAAGTGAAATGATGGAGTGTAGCTCGAGATATCGAGATCGAACCGAAAATGGACGTTTTCGGTTCGGGCTTCGCCGCCGCCGCCACAGGCTGCGCCGCCGTGTGAGACTGCCTCCGGGAGCAAGAGCAGCTCGAGACGAACGCCTGGGACTTGGTTTGAGGTCGAGAGGTGGTCTGTGGAGGGAGAACAATTAAGGGGAAAATTTTCTCCTCTTTCGGCCGAGTACGGCTGTGTGAGAGAGAGAGAGAGAAACTGGTTTTTCCAGAAACGGAAGAAGAAGAAGAAAGAAGAAAAAAAAGAAGAAAAAAAAGAAGAAAGAGGAACCGGTAGGGAAAAAAATTAGGGTTCCCAAAAATTTTTCTATATATACTTGTTTCGGAAAACTTCGAAATTCGATAACTAATTCAGGAAAAATCCGATCTTCGTGTTCCGCACGTGTACGGACTCGTATCGACGAGCTCTACAACTTTCATGAAGGAAGTTTCTCCAAATTTCGTACGTAGAAAAAGTCGATTTCTCAAACCGAGTATTTCGAGCTTTTCGTTAAAATAAACTTTTCGAAACTTCGATAATTGTAAAAATGAATGATTATCGAACATAAATTGTGAAATCGCATAATAATCATTCGATACAATAACTCGAAATTAAAATGGAAATTGCGGGTATTACACCATATATGAGCCACGTTAACAAGTTAAATGACTCAATTGTCAGAAAATTAACAAATTGAACTTATTAGATCAAAATTGAAAGTGCAGGGGTGTTTTTGATGAAATTAGAAGTCCAGGGACTGAATTGATTTTGAACCCAAACCACAGAGTAGTAATCTGTATTTAACCCTAAAAAATTACTATAGTGTTTTGAGCTAGTACAAGTGATGAAAGAGGTTGATAATTGAGTTACTACCGAAAATGTTGAATGAATGAATCGAAAAATATTAAAGATTTACTTTGGACCAGACCTCCTAGTGGTATGTTTAAACTTTATGTTGATGGTTCTAGGAATGGTGATTATGGCAAAATTGGAGCAGGTGGTATTATAATACTATGAGATATTCTTCTGGTACTTGGATCAAAGGTTTTCAAGCTAATTTGGGTATTGGAGAGGTTTTACATGCTGAATCATGGAGTTTATACTATAGTTTGAAACAAGCTATTTCTTGCGGTATTGATATGCTGGAAATCGAATCTAACTCGGCTCTTTTGGTAGGGAAAAAAATTAGGGTTCCCAAAAATTTTTCTATATATACTTGTTTCGGAAAACTTTGAAATTCGATAACTAATTCAGGAAAAATCCGATCTTCGTGTTCCGCACGTGTACGGACTCGTATCGACGAGCTCTACAACTTTCATGAAGGAAGTTTCTCCAAATTTCGTACGTAGAAAAAGTCGATTTCTCAAACCGAGTATTTCGAGCTTTTCGTTAAAATAAACTTTTCGAAATTTCGATAATTGTAAAAATGAATGATTATCGAATATAAATTGTGAAATCGCATAATAATCATTCGATACAATAACTCGAAATTAAAATGGAAATTGCGGGTATTACAATCTACCCCCCTTAAAGGAATTTCGTCCCGAAATTCAAGTACCCAATTCCCCAAAAAGCTGTGGATACCTCGTCCTCATGTCAGATTCTAACTCCCATGATGCATCACCCTCATCATGATGACTCCACAACACCTTCACGAGATCAACCTCTTTCCTACGAAGTTTCTTTGTAGACCTATCCAAGATACGAACAGGTTCAACCACAAACGTCACATCCGGGTTCACTTCGATCGTACCGTGGTCAATCACGTGAGACTCATCTCGAACATACTTCCTGAGCAGAGACACGTGGAAGACGTTGTGCACACCCGACATGCTAACAGGTAAAGCAAGACGATATGCCAAGTTACCAACCCTTTCTAGAATCTCAAAGGGTCCAACATACCTCGGTGCAAGTTTCCCCTTCTTGCCAAATCTCACCACACCTTTCATTGGTGAGACTTTCAAGAACACATGATCACCTGTCTCAAACTCCAACGGTCTCCTCTTCAAGTCAGCATAACTCTTCTGTCTACTCTGAGCGGTTCGGATTCTGTCCCGAATAGTAGTGACCTTTTCTGTAGTCTCCTGAACAATCTCAGGTCCGATGAGCCCTTTATCCCCTGCTTCCGCCCAACAGATAGGAGTTCTACATGGCCTACCATAAAGAGCCTCATATGGAGCCATACCGATACTAGAGTGATAGCTGTTGTTGTAGGCAAACTCTACCAATGGCAGATGATCCGCCCAACTACCCTTAAAATCCAGAACACAAGCTCTGAGCATGTCCTCCATCACCTGATTCACTCTCTCGGTCTGTCCATCTGTTTGTGGGTGAAATGCAGTGCTCATAGCAAGAGACGTACCAAATGCCTTGTGGAACCTACGCCAGAATTCTGATGTGAAACGAGCATCACGATCCGATACAATCGTCACAGGCACTCCATGAAGCCTCACTATCTCGTTCACATATAACTTACACAATGCATCACCTGAGTACGTTTTTGCCACCGGAAGAAAGTGTGCTGATTTAGTCAACCGGTCAACAATCACCCAAATCGAGTCATAACTTTGCCTGGATCTGGGCAATCCAGTCACAAAGTCCATAGAGATGTCTTCCCATTTCCACACAGGAATCGATAAGGGGTTCAGCATTCCTGCTGGTCTCTGATGCTCTGCCTTCACCTGTTGACAGGTAAGACACTTCGACACGTGTTCCGCCACATCCCTCTTCATACCATACCACCAAAACTGCCTTCGTAGATCCATATACATTTTAGTACCTCCTGGATGTATAGTATATCGAGACCTATGTGCTTCCCGCATGATCTCCTCCCTGAGGTTATCAACACTCGGTACATACAATCTCCCTCGAAATCTCAACCCTCCATCAGCCCCAATCATCCACTCAGAAGGACCCTCCACATCCGGGTCAGCAGTCATCTCAGAAATCCTCGCCTGAGCAAACTCATCAAGTGTCTGACCCTGAATGATCCTGGAGATCAAGGTGGGCTGTAAGGTGATACTACCGAGAAAGATTCCCTGTCCTGCTCCTGCGGGCATAAGGTCGAACTCAGATGCAGCTTCTAACATGCGCCACTCCCGCACCATAATCGATGCCATGATTACCCGCGATTTCCTACTCAAAGCATCCGCCACCACATTCGCCTTTCCGGGATGATACTCCAAGGTGAAATCATAGTCCTTAATGAGCTCCATCCATCTCCTCTGCCTCATGTTCAATTCATTCTGGGAGAATAGATACTTCAAACTCTTGTGATCAGAAAAGAGTTCAAATTTCTCACCATAAAGATAGTGCCTCCAAATCTTCAAGGCAAACACCACAGCTGCTAGCTCTAGATCATGAGTAGGGTAATTCCGCTCATGTACCTTCAACTGTCTAGAACCATAAGCAACAACACTACCATTCTGCATCAACACACACCCCAAACCCTGATGAGATGCATCGCTGTAAATGACTAATCCACCACCACTAGTAGGAATAGTCAACACCGGAGCTGTAGTCAATCTAGTCTTCAGCTCTATGAAAGCCTTCTCACACTTATCCGACCACACGAACTGTGTGTCTTTCCTGGTCAATTTGGTCAAAGCCGAAGCAATACCAGAAAACCCTTCAATGAAGCGCCTGTAATAACCGGCCAATCCAAGAAAGCTACGGATTTCTGTAACCGTAGTAGGGCGACTCCAACTCATCACTGCTTCAACCTTCGAAGGATCCACAGAAACTCCATCCTTCGAGACCACATGACCAAGGAACTTGACTTCACTCTGCCAGAAGTCGCACTTCTCGAACTTGGCAAATAGTTTCTGCTCTCTCAATGTCTGCAGCACTATTCGCAGATGCCTCTCATGCTCAGCTGACGACCTTGAATAAATCAAGATGTCGTCAACGAACACTACCACAAACTGATCCAAGTAAGGACTGAACGTACGGTTCATCAAGTCCATAAATGCTGCGGGGGCATTCGTGAGACCAAAAGGCATGACAAGAAACTCAAAATGTCCATACCTGGTCCTGAACGCCGTCTTTGGAATATCTTCCTCCTTCACCCTCAACTGGTGATATCCAGACCTCAAGTCAATCTTCGAGAATACAGTAGCTTCTCTAAGCTGATCGAACAAGTCATCAATCCTAGGTAAAGGGTACCTATTCTTGATGGTCACCTTGTTCAATTGTCGATAATCCACACATAGACGAAGTGAACTATCCTTCTTCTTTACAAACAACACTGGCGCGCCCCAAGGAGACACACTTGCCCGAATGAACCCTTGTGCAAGTAAGCCCTCAATCTGAACCTTCAACTCCTGAAGTTCAGCTGGAGCCATTCGATAAGGTGCTTTTGACACAGGTGAAGTACCTGGTATCACATCAATGGAGAAGTCCATTACCCTTTTCGGAGGTAACCTAGGGATCTCCTGAAACACATCTTCATACTCTGAAACTACAGGAATCCCTGTAATCTTTGAAGTACTACTCCCTGATTCAATATGGGCCAAAATCCCTATCCTCATGGTGATGTCAGACTTCAGGCAACGGTAATGAAACACCGGTTGCCCCGGAACATGGAAGGACACAATCATCCTAAAGCAATCAATAACAGCATGGTTTGGGCTCAACCAATCCATACCCAAAATCACATCATACGTGTGATCCGGAATCACAATCAAAGATGCAGAGAACTCTCTGCCACTAATCCCAATAGGCCAATCATCACAAAGCATGCTAAGCTCAAGAGACACACCGAGAGGTGATGTAACACACAATGATCTAGTCAGAGGCATAGCAATCAAACCCAAAACATCCACAACCGAACTAGATATGAAAGAGTGTGAGGCTCCCGTATCAAATAGTACTCTAGCAAGAAAGTGATAAACAGATAAGGTACCTTCCACTCCCGTGCCTGCCTGACCGATGGCAAAGACCCTAGCATGAGCAGGTGGTAACTGCCTCTGCTGGTTACCCTGCACTCTACCCTGAATCCGAGGACACTCCCTAGCCTGATGCCCTGCCTGTCCACAACTGTAGCATAACCTACCCCGTGGCTTCGTGCACGCACGAGAGATGTGGCCCGGCTCGCCACAGTTAAAGCACTTCACTGGAGCTGCTGGTGCTATCTGCCTGATAGGCATAGCCTGAACAGGAGGAGCTACTGCTGCCCTAGCTGGAGCCTGATGCTGAAACTGAGTCCTCTGTCTCTTCCAGAACCCACCCCTGAAGTCTCTAGCTCTACTGCTCCCTGCTATGGCCTTCCCCTTGCCCTGGAAGTCTCTCTCAGCAGACTCCTTCTCTCTACGAATCAGGTTCTGCTGCTCAATGATCTGTGCCTTAGCCAAGATCTCTCTCTTGGTCTTCAGCTCCAAGATAGCTACATCACGCTCGATCGAAGGACTCAACCCTCTCTGAAACTTCTTGGCCAAGTCCTCATCCTCCATCTGCCTCACATACTTGTACAATCTGGAGAACTCCGCATCATACTCAATTACGGTCATCTTCCCCTGTACAAGTGCAAGGAACTCTCGCTCCAACCTCTCCTTCACTGCTGGTGGAAAGTACTTCTCCCTGAACAGCCTCTCAAAGCCGTCCCATGTCAAGCTAGACACCTCAATGCTCCTCTGAGTGACGTTCCACCACACCCTAACCTCATCCTTCAGCATGAAAGCGGCTAGCTTCCTCTTATCGGTCTCAGTGCAATCAAGCAGATCGAAATAAGTCTGCAAATCCTCTATCCAACGATCCGCCACCATATAATCTGTGCCTCCTCCAAACTTGGTTGCTCCCAAGCGAGTAATTTCCCTTGCTAGCATCAGCAAGCGAGCAGGATTATCAACCACAGCTACAGGAGGAATAGGCTGATCCTCATATGGTGCATCTTCCTCCGACTCGAATACTTCTTCAACTGGAGGGGCCCTACCCCTTCCTCGGCCTCTACCCCTGCCACGAGGTCTACCTCTACCCCGACCTCTGGCCTCGTTTCCCTCAATCTCCATTACCTAATAAGCATGATATACTTGATTAATACACGCATAACACTTAAACAAAACATAAGTCAAATGCAAGTCCATATTAACCAAGTACTGATCATACATAACGATGCTTAAATTTCCTAAAAGTACTAACGTTCCTAGCCAACCTAACGCACTCACATACCCAATGACATTGTCAATACCGAAGAGCACACGATGGGGATCCGCTGCAGACGGGCCATCACTCGGTAAGTATTGACATATCACCAAATATGTACCTTACGCTCTGATACCAAACTGTCACACCCCGAATTTTAGAATAACAATTCAAAATCCGAAACATGAATATACTACAACACAAAATAATCATCCTGAAAATTTTTCTTTTCTTAACATACTCACCACACAAAATAGAAACAAACCGAATTTAGTCTCGGTTAATTATTACAACTCAAATCCAAATGAAATGTAAAGCTCTAAATGAGCATACACACACATCAAGACTAAATAAATAACATGACTGCTGTAACACCTAAGCAGCCCGGTCACCTCCTTGGTTATCCTGACCTGCAGGAATATCCGCTACACCATTGAATAGTGTACCGGGATTGCAACAACACAAAACCCGGTAAGCTTATGAAAGCTTGTATGAGTAAAAGAATGAACTGTTGCTTAATTTAATCTCATTTATTTCCACACACAGCAACACTCAATTATTTCCACATATGCAATTAATAACAATCTCAATCAACACCAATTCAATATATCATGACAACCCCACTCACAACTTTTCCCACAACTCTCATCATCGTATTTATAAAAATACGGTACTTGACAGACTAGAGCTCTAACTGAATCGTAGCCCGTCACCTGGCCTAGGTTATGGCATCCGACATATTTATCAATTATTGTATTTCATCAATATGTATACCTATATACATATTTAGAACGTCCAATAATTCCACATACTCGACCAATCGTATCCCATCATCCACACTAGGATTAGAGCGTCCGATTACCCACACCGGTCATTATGTTAACCCTAAACCCATAAATGAACCCAACATATAACATCACATACTGAAATCAACCAAACCAAGATACATCATATTATTATGGAATTACACAATCGTAATAAAATCAACTCATCAATTCCACTCAATCATATCATAAATCAAACAATCCACTCATCAATATATATTTTCCACGTAAATATATATATACGTAATCATCCACTCAGGAATGACCACTAATACCATCTATAGTTCACACAAGAAAATTATGAAATTCATTTGTATAGTTAAAATTCATTTTACTTACCTATGGACCGTGGTAATTCAAGTCCATGAAATTTTAAAACAAATATTTAATCCGCAAATATTTTTCACACAATTACTAAAAATAAATAAATTAAAATGCTCGGTTCGTAATATGAACCACGTGAGTTTTACTCACCTCGAAACTCCCGCTGCGTCTTCAAAATCCGACGAGCGGTTTCTCACGAATCGCTCCCCTAATTACCGTTTTTCACATATACGAAGATCCAACGGTCGGCTCTTCGTCCATGACCACACAAAGCCTCTGGGACAGTCATATGATCATCATAACAAATTTACAAGTTCATCCAACGGTCATAATTTCACAGATCAAAAATCTAACGACCGAAATAGATCGAAATCACAAAATTCATAACTAATTCATACGATATCCGAAAAATACGTATAATACGCCGAAATGATCGTATCGAAACATAGAATCATAAAATGGACAGAAACCAAATTTTAGACCTCCGGAGGTGGCCGGAAAAGGCCGCCGGAGTTAGGGACAGAGCCGCCACCGACCACCACAAATGGTGTCGGGGCCGAGCTTGTCCCCTTCGTTTCATCATTCTGAGCAACTTTCATAACTAGCACAAGACCTAAAAATGACCGGAAGGCATCGAAATTACCGATTTACAGTCGGCGGCCGGAAAAAATGCATAAACCGGTGAGCTTGAAAACCGACGTGAAAACTGCAACCTCAGGCCACGATCCCTTCTGGAAACTTGTTCAGAACTTCCTTGCGAACTCAACAAGCTTGGAATCACAAGAAACGATCTTGTATAGCTCGAGATATCTTGATCGAAAGTCTTGGTATTTCGATCCGTTCGGGTCGAGCTCCGACGAACGTGAAAACGTTCGACCCAGTTCCGGTCCTTCTTGGTGCTTGTAGAGGAAGTTGAGGCGAGCTCAATGAGACAAGAATCAAGTGAAATGATGGAGTGTAGCTCGAGATATCGAGATCGAACCGAAAATGGACGTTTTCGGTTCGGGCTTCGCCGCCGCCGCCACAGGCTGCGCCGCCGTGTGAGACTGCCTCCGGGAGCTAGAGCAGCTCGAGACGAACGCCTGGGACTTGGTTTGAGGTCGAGAGGTGGTCTGTGGAGGGAGAACAATTAAGGGGAAAATTTTCTCCTCTTTCGGCCGAGTACGGCTGTGTGAGAGAGAGAGAGAGAAACTGGTTTTTCCAGAAACGGAAGAAGAAGAAGAAAGAAGAAAAAAAAGAAGAAAAAAAAGAAGAAAGAGGAACCGGTAGGGAAAAAAATTAGGGTTCCCAAAAATTTTTCTATATATACTTGTTTCGGAAAACTTCGAAATTCGATAACTAATTCAGGAAAAATCCGATCTTCGTGTTCCGCACGTGTACGGACTCGTATCGACGAGCTCTACAACTTTCATGAAGGAAGTTTCTCCAAATTTCGTACGTAGAAAAAGTCGATTTCTCAAACCGAGTATTTCGAGCTTTTCGTTAAAATAAACTCTTCGAAACTTCGATAATTGTAAAAATGAATGATTATCGAACATAAATTGTGAAATCGCATAATAATCATTCGATACAATAACTCGAAATTAAAATGGAAATTGCGGGTATTACACCATATATGAGCCACGTTAACAAGTTAAATGACTCAATTGTCAGAAAATTAACAAATTGAACTTATTAGATCAAAATTGAAAGTGCAGGGGTGTTTTTGATGAAATTAGAAGTCCAGGGACTGAATTGATTTTGAACCCAAACCACAGAGTAGTAATCTGTATTTAACCCTAAAAAATTACTATAGTGTTTTGAGCTAGTACAAGTGATGAAAGAGGTTGATAATTGAGTTACTACCGAAAATGTTGAATGAATGAATCGAAAAATATTAAAGATTTACTTTGGTCCAGACCTCCTAGTGGTATGTTTAAACTTTATGTTGATGGTTCTAGGAATGGTGATTATGGCAAAATTGGAGCAGGTGGTATTATAATACTATGAGATATTCTTCTGGTACTTGGATCAAAGGTTTTCAAGCTAATTTGGGTATTGGAGAGGTTTTACATGCTGAATCATGGAGTTTATACTATAGTTTGAAACAAGCTATTTCTTGCGGTATTGATATGCTGGAAATCGAATCTAACTCGGCTCTTTTGGTGAAACTTGTTCTTGACAGCGATACTACATTGCACCCTCTTGGCTCTTTGATTTCTTGCTGTAGAACTTTGCTTAGGAAATTCAGTTATTCTTCTCTTAAGCATATATATATATATATATATAGTGAGAGAGAGAGAGAGAGAGAGAGAGAGAATGCAATATGATGGCTAACTGCTTAGCCAAAAACAGTATCAACCATGGCTATGGAGTGATTGCATTTGCTAACCCTCCTTCTCATGCTTTGCAAGCGTACTTAGATGATCTGGAACAGACTCGGAAGATGAAAACTGTATGATTCTGATGCCTGTTAGTTAGTTTTTTCTTTTTCCTTTTGCTAGCCTTTCTGGCCCCCTTGTTCCACCCAAAAAAAAAAAAAATATTAAAAACAAATACGAAAAGAAAGACGAGATTACAACAACTAACTCGAGGAGAAATTATAACTTTTCTCAAAAAAAAAAAAGAAAAAGGAGAAATTATAACTTTCAAACACATTTTCAAGGGAGCAAATTTTGCTGCGGACGTGCTCATCTAGGACTAAACTTTGACAGGGAAAAAGTTTGGGACAGCCAGTATTTCTTGAGCCGTCGGCCATCCCTTTTGGTTTTGAACATCGTTGTTTAAGAGGCGATAGCATTTAACTGTAGTCTGTACTTTCTTATCTCAAAAAAAAAAAAAAAAAAAAAAAATCTCGTGGAGAAAAACGAAAAACAAGCTGAAGTTGCCATGCCGCCATGACTGGCTTAGACAAAGGTTGGCAGTGAATCGAATCCATTCGAAGCAAAAGGGATAGTGTGATTGATACTGAAAGAGAGATGAGCCAACTTTCATCTCTTAGTTTCCGGCCTTATTATGGCTCTCTCTGTTTCTCAGTTAATCGGACTCCTTCTTTTCGTCGCTTCAACCTCCCTTTCCGATGCCCCACTACCAGGTATCAATACTCTCTTTGTCTCTATTTTCTGGGTTCTCATTTCTCACTTGTCTACTCTTTCATCTGCTCTATTCGCTTTGTCAAATCATGAACTGCAACTGATGGTCTGTAACTGTTATATCTCTCTGTGTAGTTTCAGTTTTATTGCTTGGATGATCTTGATAGCATCATAAGTAAATGGGTGTACATATAATTCTATAATTGTTATTATCTAATTTCGACAATGGTGGTACAGAGCAATGGCATCCCAGTCCCACATTGTTGGTTATCCCCGCATAGGACCCAAGAGAGAGCTCAAGTTTGCTTTGGAATCATTCTGGGATGGAAAGACCAGTGCCGACGAATTACAGGCCGTGGCTGCAGGTATTAGGTCATCCATTTGGAAGCAGCTGGCCGACGCCGGTATCAAATATATTCCAAGTAACTCATTCTCATACTATGATCAGATGCTAGACACCACCGCCATGCTTGGGGCTGTACCCCCTAGATATGGTTGGAAACACGATGAGGTTGGATTTGAGACTTACTTTTCCATGGCTAGGGGAAATGCCAATGTTCCTGCTATGGAAATGACCAAATGGTTCGACACCAACTAGTAAGTGAAAATTTCTAATGGATTTCGTCTCTACTTGACAAACTTTTGTAACGGGTAACCAACGACATGCCCTGTTGTGCAGCCATTACATTGTACCCGAACTAGGCCCTCATATGAGGTTCTCTTATGCGTCTCACAAGGCAGTGGATGAATTCAAAGAGGCCAAAGCTGTAAGCTTTCCTAAATTTTGAGATATTGTTCTCTTTTGTTCCAAGTACCTGTCTAATATTTTTGAGAAATCAAAGTTGTCCACCAAAATTGGAATTCTTTCTCCCACACCAATCCACCTTCCTCTTTTGTATTAGTGATTTGCTATTTAGTTAAGCAATTGCAGAAAGCAGATATGGTGAACATCAGATATTTGATCAGTTCAAATGGCTGAGTGGCCGCTTATCAGTTTGAAAACTTTAAACGACTGTTGGAAGTAGTAGTTTCAGAAAATTAAGATGGACTTATCCAATTTTATTTGCATGAAATCTACGTGTCGTAAAATAGAGGGCTTGTTTAAGAGTTGATTCACACTTGATGATCTCCTACTTTATCATTTTGACATTGTAATCTGAGAATAGTATCTCATTTTAAGTACTTTCATTTCTTACGCCATGGATTTTGTGGGTACATATATCATATGATTGAAAGGAGATGAACATATTTTTTTTTGAATTTGTTTCAACAATTTGCTAATACAGAACTAGGCCAATTTTTTTATGCAAATGAGTTCCTTTGTGGTTTTTAATTAGATGACCTATCTTTGTATGAATTGTTGATGTAGCATTTCATTAAATTTGATATTTTATACTATGCAGCTTGGAGTGGATACTGTACCTGTCCTTATAGGACCTGTGTCGTACTTGTTGCTATCAAAACCAGCTAGAGGAATTGAACATTGTTTTTCGCCCCTCTCCTTAATTGGCTATATTCTTCCGGTTTACAAGTAAGGTCTTTACATGTTTGGAAACATTTATTTGTTTGTATTAGCTGTGTTTTAATTATCTCTACTAATTATAAAAGCATGCAGGGAGGTTGTGGCTGAACTGAAGGCAGCTGGTGCTAAATGGGTCCAGTTTGATGAGCCCACCCTTGTATGGGATCTTGATGCCGACCAATTGCAAGCATTTACGCACGCCTACTCAGAGCTACAGTCATCTTTATCTGGTTTGAATGTTCTGATTGAGACATACTTTGCTGATGTTACAGCTGAAAACTACAGGACACTCACCTCTTTGAAGGGTGTTACTGGTTATGGGTTTGACCTGGTTCGTGGAGCAAAGACCCTTGAATTGATTAAGGATGGATTCCCTTCTGGAAAACAACTCTTTGCTGGAGTGGTTGATGGAAGGAATATATGGGCCAATGATCTTGCATCTTCCCTTGGTACCTTGCAGGACCTTGAGGACATTGTTGGAAAAGGTTTTGATTAATAATTGCATTCTTTTATTGAAGGATGTATCAACTTGCTGGAAGTAGTCCTACTGCTACCTAATACCTTCTCTTTTTTTTTTTTTTTTTTTTTTTTTGTAGATAAGATTGTGGTTTCTACGTCCTGCTCTCTTCTCCACACTGCAGTTGATCTACTGAATGAGACTAAGTTAGATAAAGATATCAAATCATGGCTTGCATTTGCAGCCCAAAAAGTTGATGAAGTAAATGCCTTGGCTAATGCATTATCCGGACAAAAAGATGAGGTTTTTATTTATCAATTTTTTTTTTCATTATTCTTTATTATTCAGGCATCATGCAAAATTTAAATATAGTTATAGATTAAAGTCTGCCATTTTTTGGGTTAATGGTTTATGTTCTTGCACCTGCTGTGTTGTTGTTAATATGGCCTTGTGCTTTCAGCTCATCATCTTGTTCTAATCATGTACTGTTTTTTTTTTTTGTTAGTAAAAGTTTCTTTCTTCTGAAAAGACAAAACAAACTAGATATACAACCTCAGCCAGTAGATAAGGTTGTTTAATATTTTACAAAACTATAAAAAACAGTCTCCAAAAAAATGATAAGGTTGTTAAATATTGAGAACTTTTTTACTTTCTGATGGCAATCTATTTTCATCAATCCTTAAGATATCTGAACATTCCTTTTAACAGGTTTTACATTGGAAGTTATATTGTGCAGTTATGCATTAAAAAACTTGGAAGCACTGAGCTTGCAGAGTGCCAAGCAAAGGAAAAAACAATATTGGTTTTGATCTTTTTGAACTGAACACATATGATTTTATTGCATGCCATATTTATCCAGACGTCAGAAGACAGAATGAACAGGTTAACTTGGTGATCTTCATCTCCTCTGGCGTGAGCATTTAATCCACTGTTTGTTAGTGTAGTGATTCTCCCCTTTCCTCGCACAGCTGAAATACAAAATCTTGTATCTTCCTCATTTTGTTTTTGTTTTTTTTTTTTTTTTTTGTGTTTTAATTTTAATTTTTATTTTTGGGGAGCGTGTGTGTGAAGGGAAGAGGGAGGGAGGGAGGGGGGAGATGGGAGAGTGAGAGCTCAAGCGGAAGATGCGGGCTACCAATTTGAGAGTGCTCCTCTTATTCATCCTGAAGACGTAAATCTGTTGCGAAGGTGGTTTGATGGAGAAACATATTTTTAGATGGTGAGAAGCAAAAGGAAGAAGACCACAGTTTTTGGGGTTGGAAGAAGGCCAAACTTATTGTGGAAGAAAGCGGAGATATTTTAAGAGAAGGTTGGGGATGGACAAGATGAATTAAGGATTTCAGGGATAGGATTGATTGTGGTCTTCTCTTTGGCCATCGCTTACTTCTGATCTTAGGGACCTCTCATTCTCTGATATTTTGATTGATTGTGACGCTGCAATGTTCTAAAATGCAGAAGTTTCAAGCTCCTATTTGGTTTGCCTGTATTTCTTGCTTCTGCTGTCTTGTTTTCAGTTTTCTTGATGTAACTGTGTGAATTTCTTGTCCAGGTATAGTCGTTCTTTTGCATAGCAAGGCAGCTTTTGTCTTTTTGTCTTTCTTCTGTTATATTTTTTTAAAGGAGTTTCTCGGTGTTCTTACCAGTATTAGTTTGAGTTGTACATGAATTCTTGTGTCAAATACTATGTACACCATTTTCTTTTGCAGTCTTCTGTTCTTTACTTGTCATCTGTTGTCATTTACTTTGATCCAGTGGCATTTTGAACATTGAATTTGTAACCTTAGTTAATAAGAACTTTTTGGCTTTTAGTTAAAACTAATTGTCTGTGTAGCAGCTGGTGAGTAACTGCAAATAAAATTGAGATCAATCAATTTATTTGTTCTCCTATTTGATCGATATTTTCTTTTGGGGTCTGATATTAGATGCATTCTTCTATGTTGTGAAACTTTATGGTAATTCTTCAAAGCATTTGTACTTTTGAAATCATTTCTTATGTGTAGCCTTTCAGGTGCTCACTACCTATTTATTTTTGCAGGCACTTTTCTCTGCCAATGCTGCAGCTCAAGCTTCAAGAAAATCCTCTCCAATGGTGACGAATGAGGCTGTCCAGAAGGCTGTAAGTGTTACGGTCTTTATGCTTAATGTTCTATACTGAACATGACTTACATTTTAGGCACTTATGGGGGCTATTGTTCATGTTTTCTTGCCTAGGCTGCTGCTCTGGATGGCTCTGCGCAGCGTCGGGGCACAGATGTGGGTGGAAGGTTGGATACTCAGCGAAAGAAGCTGAACCTTCCTATTCTTCCAACAACCACCATTGGATCTTTCCCTCAGACGATGGATATTAGAAGAGTGCGCCGGGAGTACAAGGATAAGAAGTGAGAATCCCTTTTTTTTTTTTTTAATTAGTTTTGTTACCTTGTTGATTTTCTTATCAACAGTATATAATAGATTGGTCTCTGTATCTTCGTAGACTCTCGCTAGAAGATTATGTCAATGCAATCAAGGAGGAAATTAACAAAGTTGTCAAGCTTCAGGAAGAGCTGGACATTGATGTGTTGGTACATGGAGAACCCGAGGTGAGGTTTCACTAGTAGAATGCTTATTTGCTGATGTGTTCAAGTAGGCCTTGCTTTTCTTGTTGAAAGAGGGTTTTTGATGTTTGATTATGTTTTTCCTGTATCTTGCCAACCCAGAGGAATGACATGGTTGAATATTTTGGAGAGCAATTATCTGGGTTTGCCTTCACTTCCAATGGGTGGGTCCAATCCTATGGTTCCCGTTATGTCAAGCCACCTATTATATATGGTGATGTGAGCCGACCCAAACCCATGACAGTTTTCTGGTCTTCACTGGCTCAGGGTATGACAAAGAAACCGATGAAGGGAATGCTCACCGGACCAGTTACAATTATGAACTGGTCTTTCGTGAGAGACGACCAACCCCGGTAAGAATATCGGAAGCATATTACTTTTTTTTTGGTCGAAGCATACTATTTTAGTCCTGCATCTTCTTTTTTGGGGGGGCCTTTAGTTTTTATTTATTTATTTATTTTCTTTTATGTTCTTCAATGATGAGTATCTACCTGTTCTTAGATTTGAGACCTGCTATCAGATTGCTTTGGCCATGAAGGATGAGGTTCAGGATCTTGAGAAAGCCGGTATTGCTGTGATCCAAATTGATGAACCTGCTCTAAGAGAAGGTTTGCCTTTGAGGAAGGCTGAGCAGGCTTTCTATCTAGATTGGGCTGTCCGCTCCTTCAGGATAACTAACTGTACTGTTCAAGACACTACACAGGTTCCTTCGCCCCCTTCTCTACCATTCATTTTGTGTTTCTCAATCAACAATCTCAAACATTTTTAATTTTAATGCTATGTTTCTAAGTGCTTCACTAGGTAAACATGTGTTCAATATGGAAAAAGAAAAATAAAGAAATAAGTTTCAGCAACCGAAATACTGAATATATTGGAATTATTATATGAATTGGCCTTCTTGATGAGAAACTTAAAGAGTATTATGGTCGACATTCTTGTTTTGGACAGATACACACCCACATGTGCTACTCAAATTTCAATGACATCATTCACTCTATCATTGACATGGATGCCGATGTGATCACGATTGAGAACTCCAAATCAGATGAGAAGCTGCTATCAGTCCTCCCTGAGGGAGTACAATTTGGTTCTGGCATTGGTCCTGGTGTTTATGATGTTCACTCACCAAGGATCCCATCTGACAAAGAAATTCGTGACAAGATTAAGAATATCGTTAAGATCCTTGAAAACAACAATGTCTGGGTTAACCCAGACTGCGGTCTCAAGACACGCAAGTACTCTGAAGTACGGCCTGCGCTCAGCAATATGGTTGCTGCTGCCAAGTACAATCGGGAGATGTTGGCAAAGTAGATTCTATGGTAAAAAAGTGGTAGTTTTTTAGTCTTAAGGTTGGTGACATCTTTTTTAGCAGTTTTTGTATATGCTTTCATAGCTTTTAGCGTGTCCAAGTCTATTTTTCCCTTTTATAGTATGCTTCTGCTTTATCTTTATATTCTAGATCGTAAGATCATTGGATCAAGTTTTGAGTAAAAAGCAATTAGCTTCTTTTTATGACCAAATGTTTCTTAGTGGCCTGAATGCTGTGATCATCATATGCTAAATCGCAGAGATGAATCAATGATTTGACATGGAAATGGAAGTGGCAGCCAAAGAGAAGTCTTAATGATATAGTTATGAACCCATGATGAAAACACCGTCTCTAATTTGATCGGAAACATATTTATGATGACAAAAGTTAAATGGATTAACTTTTATATTTAGAACATGTAATTTAAACCCACCATGTATTTTTGATTGGTCAGAAATGCAAATAGAATGCATTTGCTTCATGCTTTTAACATGCAGAAAGATAATGAGTGATACCTGGAACTCACTAAACTAGCTTCATACCAAACAAAATCACCTGATTAGCCCTAGGCCATTTCACTCGAAAGAGCGTGGAAGAAAGAAAAGTAACATAGACAATATATGATCATAAAACATGCGGGAAGCATTTCCGCTGTGTTAATTAGAGAATGAGGCCAAGCCAAAAAGGGTTTTCATCCATTGCAGAGAAAGAGATAGATATTAAAAACGTATGATGTACAAGAGTAAGCTGCAGGAGCTGTGCCATGAAAAGAAGTGGGGTTTGCCAAGACACACTGCCATAAAAGATGGACCGGATCACAATCCTTGCTTCAAGGCTTGTGTCTCAGTAAATGGCTACTCCTTTGACTCGCCAGTTACTTGTAAATCTTTAAAACAAGCCCAAAACCAAGCCGCCATGGTCGCTTTTCTTCACTTCACCTCTCCACCTTCTTCTTCTTCTTCTTCACCGGGTATGATTTCTCATCTGGTTTCTATATTTGCTCTGTTAGTTTTTTGTAAATGGACCCTCTATTAGTTCTTGAAGTTGAGTCTTAGGCTAGTACTGTTACAGTGGATGAGCAAAGCACCTTTGAGAGACCAGAGTTCAACACTACTACTTTAGAGGAGGCAGAGAATGCTGCTTCAGAGGCTGCTTCTATGTCTATTTCATTCTCAGACGGGTTACAGGATGTAAGTTCTCGGAACTGCTTCCTGTCATTATGATATCAGTTTCTGTTAATTGGTTGCATTACTAAACAGAGACTTCTTGTGGCTCGTCTTGCTATGTACATGACATTATGCATGTGAAATGTTCCATTTGCACTGTGAATAGGAAGTAATTCTTTGAATTAGAAGACTAGTAAAAGAAAAAGAAAAAAACAGATGATTTGCAAATGATTTCTTGTATATTGTTATTCTAAATGCATTTACTCAATCATATTCGTTCAATGCAGTGATTTTCTATAATTTCATTTAGCCAGTTGAACCTTGTGTCGAAGAAACCTCTAATTTCTTTCTGCCATTCTATATACAGGACGAACCTGGTCGTCTTTACAAGAATCTCTTACAGGAGTTGGCTCAGAGAGAAGGTTTTTCCATGCCAGCGTATACAACTGTGAACTCGGGTGCATCTCACATGCCAACATTCTCTTCCACTGTGGATGTAGAAGGAGAGAAATTCTCCGGACATGTGGGGAAATCCAAAAAACAGGCAGAGTTGAGTGCTGCGAAGGTTGCTTACACCACCTTAAAAGAGCGTAAGTTAGTTATGGTTTTCATTTTACTGTGAGCATTGGCAAGAAATAGATCTGACCCATTTCCTCTTCTGTGTATCTAATGTTCCTATCTTTATTGTGCTACACATTGTTGCAGTGCCAATCTGTTTATCCAAGTTGGAGTAATGTGCATGCTTGATTGCTTCTAATAATGCACATTTTCCAGGCAGATGTGAGTGTCGCACATTGACATTAACAAGGTTAATTTCTGTGCAGGTGCTCTCAAAACCACTCAAAGCACTAACTGGAGAATGAATGTCGTTCCTGAACAAGATTTGGTTTCTTCTCCAACTACCACGAAAAGGGAATGTGCTTTAGAAACTAAAGGTGGAATCTTCCTCTGATACCTAGCACAATATTCAAAATCCTCCTACAGATTCTTATGCATTTAAAAACATTTTTGTGTTGTTTAACCAGCCCTTTTACATATTTCATGCAGGGATCGAAGATGGTCAAGGGTCAGACAATGTATCAGACAACATCAATCTCAGAGCTCTGTACTGTAATGCACCTGATGCAATGGTAGTGGAAATGGATAATATGAACAAAACCGGAAAGCCTTCCTCATGCTTGGAACCAGTGCTCTCTTCAACTAAAGAATACCCTTCCTCTCCAGCATTTATGCATAATGATCTTTCGGCTATCTCAATTGCGGATAAAAACGAAGGGAAATTAACGGGATTGAAGAGTTACTTGCTGTGCAACAGGTTTAGAGTCTACACACAATTTCCAGATATTGCATTCCCCAAGTGCATAACTGTGCTGCCCATCAGTGATGACAAATGGGTGGCTGTCAGGTTGGAGTTCCCAAATGAAGAAAGCAATTAGGTTGAGGTGTTTCTACCATCCTTTTTATATAGATGGTATTGAATAAGACATGGATTTACAATGTGATATCCAACTAGACTTTGACAATTCACACATTCTACAAGGAACTAAAATAATAGTTATGTTTTACTTCTTCAAGTTTATGAAGTGTAATTATTGCTTCACATGCTACTTATAACTAAGAAAAAAATAGTGTTAGTACCCTAAAATTAATTTTTAAGAACAAAGCGGTAAAGTTTACCTGCAGTGATTTAAGTGTGCTCCAGAAAATTATGAAGCGTCCTAGAAATACATGGCAAGGTTCTCCGGAGAATATACCAAGAGGCACCATCACTGAGAAGAGCTGATTCTTCTGACTAAAAAAGAGAGGAGCTGATTCTAGAACCAAAATCCCTGCTACTTCATGAACTAAGAATCCACAAAGGCGAATGAAGTTCAGTACATTGACTCAAAAAAAGAGGCACCAAGAAGGTCTAGGGTTTAGGCCACAAGTATTCAACCTTCCCTGGAGCTATAATCCAAGGTAACACCTTTAGTCCTTTACTATGAGAGCAAAAGGAGACAGAAAAGGGTTGTCCATTATTTGCTAGAGAAGACCCCAGAGCCTCCAACTTCCATACTCTTCTCTTCTATCTTCCCTAGTAGGAAACAGCTTACAGTTTACAAGGCAGCCAATTGTGTGAGCTCCTCCACCTCCAGATCATCTAGATTTCTGCGAAACTGAGAAAAATACTACGGATATTTCCACATCAATTGCATATAACATCTGCTAATATACTTAATGTTATCTAAGACTAAGATCATATGAAGTCTCTACAACTCTACCTCGTTATCCAAAACTAAGATGGTCTACCTTTTGTTGGTTGAACATTGGAGGTGGCAAGTTGATCTCCAGGAATAGTGTCCATTACCAAGGCCGCAGCATAAATGAATCAAAAATCTTGGACCAGTACCATACTCCTCCTCGCCTACATATATGACATAATTAATATTTGATACAACCATACAAGATCAAATTACACTCCAATTTGATATAGTAAGAACTTGATCGAGCAGCATTCCCCTTATGAAGTCCACGTGTCTTATTTTTACATAGTACAGGAGAACAACTTTCTTACAGATAGGGCTACAGATATCAAGGAATGAATGGTTTTAGGATCTAATGAAATATCATAATATCAAGATATTTCATTTCTAATGCACTGCACGAAAACTTGAGGGTGTTCAATTAATTATTAGCAGACTTCAGAGTGCCCTAAATCCTAAGTTCCTCTCATTCAACCAAAACAATATTGCAGTACCAGTACCAAATTAAGAAGTAATGAAAATGCCTAACAGACGTCAAAATCTTTTTCTGATGCATACCACTCAACACTTTGATTTAAGTCAAGACAAGATATCACTGAATTAACTCCAGCCAACTAACCAAGTCATCTTATGGTGCAGTACAGAGAATGACCGGAGCTCGTGTGACATGATTAATCTTAACTTGGAGTTAATTAAACTTATGCCTTCTTCCGTGTACACTATAAGATGACTTAGTTGAAAAAGGCACAAACACTGTTACTCGTTCTCACCTTCTTTAATTGTGAATTCATTCAATTCCGAATAATACACATATCATTGAGCACAAAATTCAAAAACAGAACAATGTTAAAACTAAAGTTATCTTTTTGAGAATGTTGATTTGTTTAACATTTCGTCCAAGAGAAAATGTGTTCAACACTTCAACTACTTAAACTCCTTGGTTGCTACGGGATATTTTGTTTATATTTCTAGCTGGCGCCAATCCCTTTTTCTCTCTACTTTAGCTGCTCTCCGTTTTGATCAGGGGGGAGGAAGTGCAAGGAGTTTTTGTTTATAGCTTTTGTTGTTTTATATCTAATCCCAAAACAAAAACAAAAAACAAAAAACTTACCATAATAGCCAAAAACTATCTAATGTCACATTAAAGGGTAATATGGGTTAGTTTAGAAAAGAAAGCCTCTTTTATTAATAAATAAAATTAAGAATAACTGATACAATTGAGCCCTTCTTATTCAATTTATGCAATGTATGTTGTAATCGTGCGTATGATATTGTGCCATGCCCGTGTATAGTAGTACTGTCTTACATTTGGTTACAGCTCTTGGCGTTCGAATTCCTCAATGGAATTGATAGCATATTTAATATATAAGCCTATTACTAGAACAAATCCAATTGCCACAGCCAAGTTTACCCATTTCCTTGGCTCCTTGAGCTCCATGACCAACCCATCAACAACCTGCCTGAAATAACCACGCCCTTGTGGCCTCATACTACAGTACTCCTGAGTTTTTGCATCCTCCTTTGTTGAATCTTCCTGATCAACCATTTTACCGCGATTAGCATCTTCAGTAGTAGGTGATTTTTCTTCGACATTTTGAGCATTTGCCGAAAACCCATCACTCTTTTTTTTCTCCATCGAGGTCTTCTTAGAAGTACCACTAATGCTAGCCTCAGCAGCTCCCTCATAAGTAGTACCGCTCTTATTCACCTTACTTGGTTGATCAGTAGTAACAGCTGCATATACCTTCTCCTTCTCTAGAGATCCATCGGTTTTGTTCTCCTGAATGGGTTTTGAAGGCGGTACTTGTTCTTGAGCCGCAGCATTGGTCTTTTGAGCATTGTTGATCTTCTGAGCTGAAGCTGCTGCAGGTTGTGGTACATGGGTAGTAGTGCTGCTTGTGGGCTTTTCAGTCTTTGGAATTTTTGCTTCTGCGGGTGGCGGTAGTTTTTCAGTTGCTGGCTTTAGTGGTTTCTGATCCTTCTGTGCTGCTGTCTCGACCGGAGCATTGGTTTTCGGAATCTTGACGTAAAGGAAGCCGTTGTCAAACCTGGCAGAGGTTTCATTAATATCACAGTTTGATGGAACTGGAAATTCTTTGCGGAAGCGCTGCCATACATTGTTTTCCAGACGAACTGGGCGTTCACCGAGCACCCTTATGTTCCGAGTTGAAGTTACTTGGATCCTCAGATTCTCCTTCTTATATCCTGCATCAGTGCATTACTTCTAGCTTTTATACACATGAATTGTATGTACGTATATTCGAAAATTATGACAAGTACTATGCATCTCTATGAAATAGATCGACTAATTATTTTGTATATCGAAACTGACTAAAATCGATGGAACTGGTGAAGTTCCTGATTAAATAGGGTTTTAGCAAAATATTATATCCCGGTGCAGTCTGCATATATATATATATATATATATATATATATATATATATATATGGGGCTTTTCTAGCTCATTCATCACCATTAACCCTCAACTCAATTACTGTAGATGATAATGTAATAGATATAGTGATATACAATAGGGAACTAGGACAAACCCTGTAGATTGACAATGAGAGTGTCGTATCCTTCGTCTTGAACCCACTCTGCTGATGAAGGTAGTTCAATATCTTCATAAACGCGATTAGCTGTTGCTGCAAATGGCCTTCCCTCCGTTGTCATACCTCAAGTAATTGGTATATATGCGACTTCTCTCTCTTACAATATTGATCGATGTATTTCTGAGGGAAAATGGGAGCTGTGGGTGGATGGCTTTATACACATATAATTGGCTTATGACGATTGGCTTGTGATTTCTTTGAATTTGGTTATTCCTTTTCTGTCTGGCTAGCTTTCTCTAGGTCGGAGATCGAGTGCTTTCAGTGCGTTTGTGTATATAGAAATCAAGAAATGATATGCTGCAAGCATGAAATATGCTTTAGTTTGTTGCATGGAGTTAATTAATGGGTGACTTCATGCGAGGGCAAAGTGAAGGTTCACATATTCCTTGTCTCTTTCAACTACTTTTCTTTAGTCTTTAACTGAAGTTTCTTGCTACAATTGGAATCTTCATTGTTTTAGGACAAGGATTATGATTTAATTGGCGGCGACATGTTCACATTGGATCTATAAAAAAAAAAAAAGAACTTTTTAATGTAAATATTATTACTCATTTGAATTCACGTAATTACATATACATATATAATGTAAAAGAAAATGATTATCGGTCTCAATGAAACATAAGATTTGTGGCCTCAATCCTAGGTGTTATATCATGTCACCTACACACATCACCTATTTGTCAAATCATGTTATGTTATTCCTACGTAAAAAAACCATCTTATGCTTCTAAAATCTAATGACTCTAAATAATTTTGGCTTTCTTCTACAAACAAATATTATTTTGGCTTTAAACTCCAGGGTTTATAAAGAAAAGAAAACCCTTGTGAACTAGAGAGAGAAAAAACCATAGAGCTCTGAGAGAGAAGATCTGAGAGCGCCTCCTCCCTGCCAAGGCGGCGAGCCCTTTCGCAATAGTCGGTCTAGCCTTGTCGACTCCATGTGGGTCTAGTGAGAGGCTTGGTTCCTCGATTGACATGCTCAACGAGATCATGGTGGCTGGCTGGAAGGGGAAGATCGAGTTGGTAGTTGGGTATCGGTTGCTGCCTCGCTAGACTCATTGGTGAAACGGTTTACAGTTGTAGGTCCGGGGGTTGCTGGGCGAGGTTGTGTCTGTGGCGATGTGGATCAGAGCGGATCACACTGGGGATCGATTTTCTTGGAGGAGGCGGCGCTTATAGGATTTTGACTTAGTGCATTAGGTAAATGATCGAGATAAGATGGTTTTTTTGGTTCTCTCGATCATTATGTAACTGTTGGTTAGGTTTAGAGTTGGAACTATGGATTGTATTTTGGATGATGTTGATGCAATGAAACGTAGGCGTCATTTTGAATGCTGATTTTAGTCCAATTTTATGCCACACGGTGATTGTAAATGAATGATGTTTAAATGATTGAGAGGCAACAAATTTATGCAAGTTTAACAGTTTATGTTGTATCAAGAAACTATGAACAACAGAAACAAATAGATCATCTATTGTTTCTACCAACTTCAAACAACATAAAAGTAGAGTTCAAATAGCTCTCAGACAACAGAAGTAGGTGGTTGATATGTTGTTTCTACCTACTTCAAACAACAGAAAAGTGGAGTTTAAATAACACCCAGACAACATAAGTAGGTGGTTGGTATGTTGTTTCTACCTACTTCAAACAACAGAAAAGTGGAGTTCAAACAATACCCAGACAACAGAAGCAGGTGGTTGATATGTTGTTCCTACCAACTTCAAAGAACATAAAAGTAGAGGTCAAACAACTCCCAGACAACATAATTAGGTGGTTAATCTATTGTTTCAAACTACTTCAAACAACATAAAAGTATACTTCTAATTACTCTCAAACAACATAATTAAATGGCTCTTGTATTTCTATTAACACTCAAAACAACAGAACATAACTAAAACAATAGTTGAAAGTCCAAACAAATGACAGAAAAATGAGATTGAATACTACTTCAGACAACAGAAATTTGAGTAAGACTATACTCCAAGTGAGATTCAAACAACATAAAAAAACTAAAACTGTAGTTGGAAATCAAATCTAATCACAAGAATCAAAATTATCTGTAGTCCAAACAAATCTCAAACAAACATAACTCACGGTATAAATGTTGTTGCATAGGAAATCAGTCGACATATAACTGTCATTGCCCTTTCAATCAGACGACAGAAGCATTAACTAAGCTTTAATATTGGTACAATCAACCTACAGAAACAACAAAAACTCAATCATGTTACATTAACTACATCGACAGTTATTTTTTGAATCTGTCGATGGAGTGAATTTCCAACAACATTAATACGTAGTGGTAAGATCTTTCAGGCGACAGATAGACCCCGATTCTTCAACATTAGGTACCTCAGACGATAGTACCTTAAACTGAATCTGTTGTCTGAGTACATTATCAACGACGGAGAATATCTGTCGTCTGATTGGCTTAGAGACGGCAACCACCTAGACAACAGATTTGTACTTCATCAGACGATAGATCCTATCTGTCGTCTGAAGGCTTTTTTGGCATAGTGATGGAAACTAATTCCTTTGCATTACCTCTAATGATTGTGGACGTTAGCACATCATAGGGAAGCTTATGTGTCTCTCTAGTAGACTCTATGTTACCACTATTCTAGCTATTGAATTCAACTATGTCATAAGGGATGACTTATGGAATTCTAAGACACATATTGGCTTTGACACGAAAGATGAGCTAGGTCATCTTGGTTGTGATATGATGATCCATCTACTAATATCCTTCCTTTTCGAGTTGCAAGAAGAAAGAATCAAAAGATGATTCAAGGAGGAACTCGGACAGCCGCCATCTACTGCTGGTCCACCACCAGCGTCGCTGCCATCCCCATATAGCTTCCTCCATCTTCTAACAGCAATAGTGATGTCATCACTTCGTCTTATGCTTCTAATGCCAATTGTGGGGCTATAGTCCAATTGAAATTCCCATTGATTACTACTATGACCTATAGCTCATTTTTGCAAGCCTGTTTCTTAGGGAAATTAGGACCGCCACTCAACCCATTTTTGTATCACAGTTGGTGACGGGTACGCACCAGATGTCTCATACTTATGCATATTTGGGAGGTTTATGTATCAAATTTCACAGCCACAGTGCATCAAAATGGGCCCTAAACAACAAATGAGTGTGTGTGTGTGTGTGTGTGTGTGTTGGATATTGATTCTATAACACCGTTATCCGGTATATAGAACCCTTGATATGTGATCTCTTTAATGCTTATTTTGAGAATTGTTACTTTGATGAGACGGTATTCCCATCGTTAGGAAGAGATAAGAATGTCAACATTCAACATTCAACAGAACGACATGAATAATCATGGTCTGTGCCCACTTTGTCTCATCTTAATCCCCAAACCGCACATTCCAAAATGTGGTAGATTATCACATCAATGGTGGTGGGCATGGCGCCAACGCTATAGATAGTGGCACTTTCTAGTCACATGCCATGGCCCCAACTAGGAACCGTGGGAAGCCCATGGGTTTTGAAGAATACTCTCCCTAGAAAGAGAGCAACTTTGGCACAATCTAATCCTTTGATCATTGATACTCAAAATCCATTTTATGAGAATGTTTCAGATTATGGTTACGTTTAAGAGACATCATTGGGGAACGCCTCAGTGTCATAACGAATTCCTAAGAATATAGAGATTTTTGTAACTTATACTAGTATACATGAGACAGGGATGAAACCCCATCATCATTGATGAAGTAGTCACGTATTCTGTTGCATGAAATCTTTGAGTCTGATGACATCGAACCGTACTCTGTTAATGAATACCAACTTAGAGAAGATTGACTCAAATGGAAAGATGTGATCCAGGTTGAACTTGATTCATTAACGAAGAGGAAGGTTTCAGGCCGATAATACCGACACCTCCTAATATAAAACCTATTGACATTATAGGACTTTGTTAGAAAGAGTGATGAGAAAATGAGATGTAGATTCTCCTATTGGATCAAGGCTTCTCTCAACACCTTGGAGTCGACTACAAGGAGACATATTCTTTCATAATGGATATTATAACGTTCCACTACCTTGTCAGTTTGGTAACTTTCAAAAAACTGAACATGTAGCTTATGGATGTGGTCACAACATATCACACAATGTAGACTCGCCTCTTAGCATAAGGCTTCTCTCAATGCCTTGGAGTCGACTATAATGAGACTTATTTTCATGTAATAAACATTATAAGGTTCCACTATCTTATCAAATTGGTAGTTTTTGAAAAACTGAACATGTAGCTTATGGATGTGGTGACAACATATCTCTATGAAGATCCTAGATACAAAGCTAAATAAAGGTCCTTGATGGACTTCAATTACCGGAATCAAGTATCTCTCGATTACAGAGTGCATTTTCAATAAGGTTGACACGCTCACTGTATGGACTAAAATAATCCGGACGAATGTGGTATAACCGTTTAAGTGATTACTTGATTGGAATGGGATGTGTCAACCCCATTGGAACTCTAGATGATTTAGAGGAAACCGTTAAGTGCCTAAAATCCGAATCTGAGATGAAAACATCTTGGGAAACACAGTTTTGTCTTGGTTTTAGAAATTCAGCACCGTGTCGATGAAAATATACAAAAGATACATAGGTGCTTCAATAAAGATGAAGCTAAGCTTTTTTGAATGAATAAATTTAAATCTGAAACGCGAAAAACTTAATAAGCACAAGAAAATACTTAGAAATTTTTTCATTTAACTAAGCAACAAAACAAACCAAACTCACAAATATCAATACCGACTTGTTCTTTAGTCACATATTACATTACAAAGAGTTTACAAATTAAACTGAACAACAATTCAATAAGTAAGCACACCCACCACTCTCACTACACAGCGGAAGATTAAAAGTAAGAGTACTCTTCAACATCCACGCTATCGAACGTACACCTCAGATTCGGCGATGATCACTTGATATTCTATCATGCACAATAACCCCTACACCATGGAATAGTGCACAGGATTGAAACAACAAACCCGGTAACCTTTTCCAAGTTCGTATGAGTAAACCTAAATAACTACAAAACACCTTTCCAACTCAAGGACAACAAACCAAGGAATCCCTTTTCTTTCCTCTCGACCAAAAGCATTATCATCACAACGACATGATAAAAAATTTCTCAACCACAAATGCTTTCACAATTTAAAATAAATACAACAATAATCTCTGCATAGAAAATTAGCTCAAGAGATCACCAAAAACACACAATCCAAAATCATAGTGATCTCTGCGTGTATTTTAATTCAGGAGATTACATTAAAATCAAACAATAGAAATCATAGTAATCCCTGTGTATAGTTTAGTTAAGGATATCACATTTAAATCAATAACTTTAATGAAAAATAAATTAAATAAGGAAATCAAACCACTCATACTAAAGCCAAGAAATCACCCTTTTAATTCCATTTAAAATTACTGAAGTCAAGAGTAATTTAAAGTAGCCAAAATCAACCCCACAATTCATTCAAAATCAAAGTCCCTCATGGACAACAAAGGAAAGAACACCTACACTCTTATACACACACACACACACACACACACACACGCACTCATGAGCACGATAACACAAGTTATCCCCAAGTAATATATTGTACTCAAGAGCATGATAACTCCAAGTTATCCCCAAAGCAGTAATTGTACTCAAGAGCAAAGTTATCCCCCAAGTAGTACAATTGCAGACAGGTTAGAGCTCTAACTGAATCGTAGCCTGTCACATTGGCCAAAGTTCGAGCATACAATATAATTGCCTTGATCACTAATGTGACCAAAGGTCCTCAAACCGAACATTTAAAAGGTCCACGTGACTCAAAATGTTACACTCATCTCAAAATACTCTTCAGCACAATAAAATCCAGAATTACATAATATATTGTAGGCCTGTAAAAGTAAATGCCCGAAATAATAATTCAATCAAATCACAATCATTGCTTCACTCAATGCCACACCATCCAAATATATATTCCACGTATATATATATATATATATATATATATACATATATATAGGATTTTCTCAGGTAAGGACGTCCTTACCTGAGGTTTAGTTACGGATTTGGTGTTTTCACCCACTTTCCGATCATATTTTCACATCTTAACCGTTCAGTTTTTATGTCTTAATGTATAGATCACCTCTGCAAAATTTCAGCCAAATTGGTGATCGTGAAGGCATCCAAAACTGGAATTTACACGAACGAACCGAATCTGTCAAACCGGAACCGTTGGTGTGCATTGTTGTAAATTACAGTTTTGGACGCCTTAACAATAACCAATTTGGCTGAAATTTTTCATGGGTAATCTATACATTAAGACCTAAAAACTGAACGGTTAAGATGTGAAAATGTGATCTGACAGTGGGTAAAAACCGAAAATCTATACCTAAGACTAGGTAAGGACGTCCTTAGTGTAGCCGGACCGTGTGTGTGTGTGTATATACGTAGTCATCCACTTAAGGATACCTACTAATACCGACTATAGTTCACATACATCAAAAACCGAGGAACTCATTTTTATAATTAAAATCTTGTTTTTACTTACCCATGGACTGCAAACGATCAAGTCCATATTATTTAACACAAATATTTATTTCCATAAAATAATTTTCACAATTTAGCAATTAAATGCACAATATTGAAATTTGGTTCGTAAATGAACCATGTGAGATTTATTCAACTCAAAATTTCCACTGCATCTTCTTAAAAATTAGGTAATTTCATAACATACTCTGTCACGCACCTATGGAAAATATAACCTCGATTGAATACACAAATCACAACAACAATTAAATTTTGAATCTCCCAAATTGATTCAAAAATCTGAAAGTTACGACAATTAAGGCGAAACTTCATCCGAGACCACCCAAAGTCTCCAGAACACTTCTACGGTCAATATATCAAAACTACGAGTCGATCGTATGGCCGGATCCTCATGGATCAAAACCGAAACAATCAAAAACGGTAAAAATCCTAACAAATTCATACGATCTCCAAAAATTATGTATTATATATCAAAATGTTCGTATCGATGAATGGAATAAATATAAAACTAGAAACTGTCCCTAACATGGCCAAACTCAAAACCACAACAATCCAACCATTCAAAGTGGAGTTTATACTACGAGGATCAACTTTAATACCTGATGTTTTGGCCGGTTCAGCCAAGATAGCCGCCGATCAAGCCCCAAGCAAAAATTACTGTTCACTTCGAGTTGACTATTTTTCAGTGAAAATCGTCCACACCCACCACCATGGATCGAAAGAGGAAGCTCTTATGAACCTAAAATGACCGGTTTTGGCTGCTGCCATAATCGGAGGAGAGAGTTCCGACTGGGTTGGATCCACCATTGGAAACCCTCGTTCGATCTCCGTCCAGATTGCGTGTCGGAGCAAGTCGTAGTTATGGGGAGGAAGAGAAGAGCGAGGCGCGTCGGTTTGGGCAGGGTCCACCTCTTTTGGTCGCCAAAAAACAGAGTTTTGACGTGGTCAGGTTAGAGGCTTGAGCGTGCAGGTTGGGGTCTGGGAGAGAGGTTTTCCAAAATTTTCTAGAAAATTTTGTTTTTGGAAATTATGAAATTTTCGGGATTTTTTTTTCTATTTATACTAAAATTGAAACTTTTTCCAAAGGTCATAACTTCTTCATATGAACTCTGATTTTTGTGTTCCACATATCTACGAACTCGTATGGACGTGTTCTATGACTTTCATGAAGAAAGTTTTTGGAGAAACCCAACGTATAAAAGTCAACTTTCGCGACCCCCTAAAATGATGTTTTCTGAAAGGGCTAAATATTGGTTACTACCATGTGGTTTAGGTCCAAAAGCAATTCAGTCCCTGGACTTCTAATTTCATCAAAAGCACCCCTACACTTTCAATTTTGATCTAATAGGTCCAATTCGTTAATATTCTGTTATGAATTCAAGTTATAGTTGGATTATTTATTGAAAAACTATTTATTTTTAATAGTAGGACTCATTCTTAAATCGACTAGAGGTGGCCTGCAAACACCAAATCATAAAACATAGGCCATCTATGAGCTATATTAACAAGTTAAATAACTCAATTGTCGGAAAACTAACAAATTGGACCTATTAGATCAAAATTGAAAGTGCAGCTGTATTTTTGATGAAATTAGAAGTTCAGGGACTGAATTGATTTTGGACCCAAACTACAGGGTAGTAATCTGAATTTAGCCCTTTCTGAAAATAATTCCACATCATCTCCGAACTTCGTACTTGTGTCCATAACCACCAAATAGTTTTTAGAAAGTCATTGGAAATTAATACTAATTTTCGGGGTAGTACACTTATGATCGTCTGAAATCTTGATCCTAACAAGATCATTTCCATCCCAAGGTTGATGGTGAAAATGTGCTAGAGGCCAAAGTGTCCTGTCTAAGTATAATAGATGCATTATTGTACTTAGCACAATAAAGACCATGTATCTCATTAACGACAAACTTGTTAGCTAGATACGTATGGTCATGTTCGATACCTATAAGGTATGATAGGTATGGTCATGTTCTATCCCTTCAGAGAGAAAACCAAAACTTCGATATGTTGGAACTCCACATATTGAAGATTTGTCGCTGTCGCTAGCCTATGTGCTTCCCTCCATTAAAATCTGAGTGATGTTTTGATAGGTTTTGCTGATGCTGGATATCTCTCTAACCGATATAAAGATCGTTCCCAAATTGGGTATGTGTTTACAATCCTGGAGGTCTACTAAACAAATCCTTGTCATTACCTCTTCAAATCATGCAAAGATTATTGCTATTCACAAAACTATTCATAAATGTATATGGTTAAGATCCATAATTACGCATATTTAAAGATCATGTGGTTTGAAGTCTACCACAAATGAACCAACAAGCATTTATGAGGATGATGCAAATGAAGTAAGGTTTCATCATGGGCCACAACACCAAGCAGATATCACCAAAGTATTTCTATAATCAGCAACAACAGACTCTCTTTAAGATCAAAGTGAATCAAGTTAGATCTAAAGACAATGTGGCAGACTTATTTATTAAGTCATTGCCTAAATCTATATTCGAGAAGCATGTGAAGAACATGGTTTATGAAAATTATTCGAACTTCCATGATAGTAGCAATTAGGGGGAGTGTTGAAGGAAACCTAAATTATGTGTGTCTAGCCCAAACAGGATTACTTCTTCTAATAGTAATAGGGTAGAATATTCTAGGTATATTTGATTAGGATACCTTTTACTTCAAGATATTGTACATGTAATCTTCTAACCCCTACTATTATCAATGAAAGTATCTCAGTATTCTCCCAAATTCCTTTTTTCCTCAAACAATATATATAAGTATACATATATATATATATATATATATTCGATGGAGAATATGGTATAAGTATATATATATATTAATATCGTAATTCTAACCCATAAAAAGTTAAAAAAAAAATTGACAAAAAAAGGTCAAAAATTAAAATTGGATCTTCAATAGAAAGAAAATATATTAATATCGTAATTCTAACTCACGAAATCTGTTAAGTCGAAGTAATATTAAACTCTTTTAATAAATGAATTTAATAAAATTAATGCAAGGACTAATCATCTTTACACTAACAAGTTAATTAGAAAAATCAAAAATTAAATTGAAACCACAAAAGGTCTCTGCTAACCAGAATACTAAGAGACGATGGCTAGAGGGTATTGGTGACTAACCATCTGATGCCATTTGGAAGGTATTGCCGACCAGAGACACATCGTAGGGTATTGCCGACCGGAATACCATGAGGCGATGGCTAGGGTACTTCCAACTAACTATCTCATGCCATCAGAAGGATACTATCGATCAGATGACACATCAAAGAGTATTACCAACTAGAATATTGTCTACAGAATACTGTCAACTAGACTATTACTTGGAGGGTACTGCCAACTAAGTAATACATGCATCCGCTGACATCATCATCTTTCATAATTTACCTCCTTTAATTCATAAATCCAAGCTCGTTAATTTTCATATAATTTTCTTAATTCATCCACTTTCTGAAAGCAATTTATCAATAATTCAATATTCAAATTTCTCTACAATTAAATAAAAGCTTTCGGAAAGAAAATTCAATATCAATTTCATAAATCATTAATAAATCATCGAAAATACGACTCATGAAATCTCCATAGATTATCCATACTCAAACATCATCATAAAAATATCAATAACTTATCAATCAATAACTCATCAACTTTCCAAAAATAGAATCTCGGCAAATCTAAGTAATCGCATAAACTCCATAATGACTCACACTCAAATAAACTAAATAAGTCAATAAAAATATTCGAAAAAGAAATCAATGTCAACTTCTATCAACGTTGAAAATCATCATCACGTCATTGAAAACATAAATATAAATCAACATGAGAATTTAATAATCAAAAATATAATACTGCATGCGTAAAATTTAAAAACAGATGTCCTCTCACAGAATTATGACTATAAAAACAAAGGATAATTCGTCGAAAACTCAAAATTATATCTGAACAATCTCAAATTTCAAAGGTTATCTTGACTCGATAACTCAAATAATTTATCGAAAATGGGGTCAATGCAGCTGTAGGATCATCACGAATAATACCCCGAAATCATGAAACTTTGAAAATTATGATCTATCAATTACCTAACGTTCACCAAATTCAACAAAAATCATATCGACATATTCGTATTAATTAGCTATATCTAATGGGTGAAATTAGAACACCATAAGAGGTATCAAATCGCGCTTCAAGACCTCTTCCAAAATCTTCCTTACAACATTTCCAGCAACTTTTACAACTACCACAAAGTCTAATTCGAAACCAAAATGATGGGGATTTACCTTGGAAGACCCGAAGTCTTCAATTCTTCGATTCCTCTTCCTCACGCTGAATTGAGCTACAAAACTTGGAGGGTTTGTTAAGAATCTCCATACGACCAAAGATCAATTGGTCTCCCATTCTAATTTGGCCGGAGTTGACCGAAATTTAAAGAAAATGCCAGAAAAGATTCGGACTTTCTTTTATTTCATTCATCTTGTATGGTGAATGACAGGATGCAAGGCTTATATGATTGGAAACATGGTTCGAAGATGGAAAGAATGTAACCGGTTTGATGTCCTGAGGTAGCCAGGATCTTCATCGTCACGACTGAGAAGCTCTGGTAGCGAATCAGCATTTTCTGGGCAATTTTGGGAAGTTTCCCCGAAATGAAAAGATCTGACCTGCGATTGATTGAAATAGGGTTTCAGAAAAATTATAAAATTGCCACTTTATTTTAAATTATTATAACTTCTTCGTTATAAATTCGATTTTTGGATGCCAAGTGTTTACTGACTCGATTTAATGTCCTCTACAACATTCATGACGGAAGTTTCCTCAAAAAGTGAATATAAAAAATAAATAAAAAGTCAACTTTTTGGGAGCCCCTAAAAGTCTTGAAATGAAATTAAAAGTGAAGAAAATGGTCGTTTACCGTCCAGATGACTTGTAAACCGGGAAATTTAGGTATGGGGTGTAACAATACCAAACTCCAATATTTTCTAACCACCAGACCAAAGGTAATTTAGCGTGGAAAAGTCTCTCAAAGTTCTTCTCTATGCGCACTGAAAATACCAGATGGAACAAATATGCAAGAGTATGAACAATAGAAGTAGATCTCAAAGCTAGAACTCAAAAAATAGAACACAAGACTTGCTAACGCAGTGTAAACCTCACCACTGAGGAAACATCACTGCGAGGCTGTTTACGTAGCCTACATGATAAGTCAAGCCAATATGAATTCAAGTCTTTACAACTCACAAGTAGTGGTATTCAATACAGCCACTTTACAAGCAATACTGCTAATTTGTTTACAATTTCAAAGACCTATTCTACACATGGATGAATCGATCTATTTTGATGACCAAACCTTGATACTCCTTCCTTTCACTCTTGATTCAAGGTCTCACTGATCTCAAGTACTATGCACGTGAAGAATACCATGAAACACACACAGAACAAATAATATAAAGTGAGAGTTTTTGTAAAACAATTTATGTAGACTATGCAGCACTTAGAAATTCCACAGTAAAAAAAAAACTAACTCTTCAGCGCAATTTCAAAATCTTTTATAGAAGATAAAGACTCCCCTTAATCTGATCATCTTGATCACAGATTAAGATAAACCTGAAAAGGTTTTTTCAAACTGATTTAAGATACTCAATTAATCCTTACTAACAATATGCAATCACAATCTTTATCTTATATGTATTCTAAAATACTTGAATGCAGATAAGATTTCAACAGCTTTCCAAAACTATTGATAAAATTGCATAATAGTTTAGATCCACGAAATATGTAACAATCACAGGTAAATTGATATGATATGCAAACTACCTTTATCTTGAGATTAGTGAGCTTGATTTTCGCTTCATTGTCCGATCTTTCAATGTCCTAGGACCACAGAGAAAATAGGAAGATGCTTTGCTTTTCTCATGATTCGATGTTCAAGTCTCCTAGTATACTTAGGTGTCCTTTTGTTGAATGGAAACAGTCCAAAATACTTATAATATCCCTCTTTAAGCATTCCTATTCAACACAAACAATATCAGCCTGCAATGGAACGCAACCGACCAGACACAAGTAATCAAGCAGTAACGACCAAATTTAAGTCAATAGGTTCTCTGCCATTGATCCATGAATCCCACAAGGATCAAAGGTCACAGAGATGAGAAAACAAAAAGTCCCACTTGGATCTTTTAGAATCAGTTTCCATCCTTTTCCAAGATCTAAGTGTACCATAGACCATAATAAGCAAAACAATATCGAACATAATAACCAAGCATCCAAAATAATCTGTGCTTTTGCAATTACAAGAAAAACCAAATAAAAGATTGTTAAAAAAAATAAAAAAAAGAAGGAAAAAGGAAAAATAAAAATAACATTTACTTCTCCCCCACTGAATGGGAAGGCTCAAACTCCTCCACAAGCTTGGTCACACGATCCTAAAACTCCTCATTATCGATTGAGTCATCACTGTCGTCCTTCTCAGCTTCCTCCTTAGCAACAGTGGTGGACGGTCCCGGATCACCTCCAGCATGAGCCTTGCTTGTTGCAGCCTCCTTGCTTGTCACAGCCCTCCTCCTAGGTAACCCAGAGGGATGACCTGCAGGTTCTGGACCTCCATGGCAAGATTGTTGAGCATAGTATGACACCAAACTAGAGAGAGGTTCATGTAAACCACATAGTCGACGAGGTAGATGACTCTCCAGTTGGTCACCATAATGCTGTCTCGAAGCGAGGATCTCATGTCTGCAATAGAAGCAGTAACCTAATCGAAGGTGGCCAAAGGCAGAAAGGCACCAATAGGCTGAGAAGAGGATGCTTTACCATCAAGAAGTCGAGGGCATCAACTAGTAAGAGGCAGAGGACTATGACTGTAATGGCGAGAAGAAGTATGATCACCAGGATGAGTCAGGCCGGCTCTTGCAGCAGCACTACGAGCCTCCTCCTCCAACGAGGGAGACTATTGCAGCCATTGTTCCCCAATGCGGGTAGTTATCTTGGTGCGCACTATGGTTGAGACAAGGCTAGAAGATGAAAAGGCTAGATTTTGAAATTGTACACTTAGAAAAACCCTAGTGAACTCTGAGAGAGGCAAAGAGAAACAAAGTCTTTATATAGAGCACAAGATTAGGGATAGGCAACTCAAGAGACAAACTGGTTCAAATCAAACAGAGGTAGCTTTAAGTAGACGGAGAGAATTTAAAGCACATAAATGTCCTAGAATATCTCACAAGCAAAGAAAACTCCCCCTAAAAACATGCTTTTCTAGGAAAGGAGTCACACCAAGACATGTGGTAACCTAGAATGAGAAAAATCAGCACAACAATTTGCACTATACCAAACATATCTCACACAATATGTTCTGTGTCCATGCAGAAGGCCTGCTAAGCATATTTTGTGACACCTTTAGTGAGAATAATTTGCATAGTATAATCACAGAGAAGCACACATCGATGATTGAAAAACAAACTTCCATTTATGTGTTTTGTGAGACTGTGATGTATTCCATTAACAATGAGAATTTGGACTCTACCCAAATATCAATAAGTGAACTTGTGAAACCTATGAGCTTAAAACATAAATGGAGCTTTGAACCATGTCCAGTGAGAGGAAAAGAGAATAGAAGTGAGAGCTTGACCTTGAATCCTTTTTCGATCACCTTATAACTTCTCAGAGAGGCAGGAAACACTACCTTCTTGTATAACCAATTCATCACGACTATATTGACTTTTCATTTGGTTAATGTAACAGCTTGAACTCATATAGCAAGACACACCCCAGTAACTCCTAGATAAGATGATCTTAGGGTACTTAACATAACAAGGACGCTCAAGGGAATGTACCTCGAGTTGATGTTTTTATTTTCATTGTTTATCTCATTTCAATGGATCAAGCCATTCTCGTTTCTTGAAAACATTGGAAAGTTCACCATAACCAAGACCTGATTACTTTTAAGAATAGCCAAATCAAACATTATGTAATAGTACCTTCTTCAACTGTACTAAACAACATTTATGTGAGTCAGTTCAAACACTTACTCACTTTTCCAACAAAGAACAGAGTGCATGCCACCACTAATGATTATGAGTGAAAGTGCAGAGACAATTTTATAGATTGAGTGTCAGGGAAAGATGCAAATTCATTGTCCAGAATATGACAAAGAGACAGGTCATGTAATACTGAAAATATGTTCAACCAGCATCGTTATCATTTAAAGTAAGCTAAGCTCAAATTAGCTCTCACTGAAGATCAGACAAAACACTATACAGTCCTAGAGCTTAGAACAGATCCCAAGTGCATTTCTCAAAGATTCAAACCTAGTAGTGTCTAGAGGTTTTGTGAATAGATCGGCTAGTTGACTATCAGTGGGTACAAAACTCAACTCAAGAATATTCTATTCAACCAAATCTCTAATAAAATGATACCTTAAATCAATGTGCTTGGTTCTAGAGTGTTGAACAGGGTTCTTGGTGATATTGATAGCACTTGTATTATCACAAAAGATAGACAACTTATCTTGAGATATGCCATAATCCATGAGCATTTGTTTCATCCACAACATTTGATTGCAGCAACTGCCAGCAGCCACATATTCAGCTTCAACAGTGGAGAGGGAGATACAATTTTGTTTCTTGCTATGCCATGCCACTAGATTATTCCGAACAAAGAAACATCCTACTGAAGTACTTTTTCTATTTTTTAAACTACCTCCCCAGTCTACATCAGAAAAACCTGCAATTTCTACATTGGTGTCAAAAGTATAGAAAATGCCACAAGTCACAGTAACTGAGATGCATCGAATGATTCTCTTGACAGCTTCCAAGTGTGATTCTTTTGGATTAGCTTGAAAATGAGCACATACACCTACACTGTAGGAGATGTCCGGTCTACTTGCAGTGAAATACAATAGACTTCTAATCATGCTTCTGTAGAGAGTTTGATCGATTGGTTTTCCTTCTTTTTCTTCACTAAGCTTTGCAGTTGTGCTCATGGGGTTGTTCACTACCTTCTTGGATTCAAGTCCAAATTTCTTGATCAATTTTTCAGCATACTTAGTTTAAGAAAGGAACATTCCTGTGTCAAGAGATTTAACTTGCAGTCCAAGGAAAAATGTTAGTTCACCACACATACTCATTTCAAATTCTTTCTCCATGATTGACTTAAACTCATTGACAAGGGTATTAAATATGGAACCAAACACAATGTCATCAACATACACCTGAGCTATAATAATTTCATTCTGTAGCCTTTTCACAAATAAGGTTTTGTCTACAGATTCCCTGTTGTAACCTTTGCTCACAATAACAATCTTTCATACCAGGCCCTAGGGTCCTGTTTCATTCCATAAAGTGCCTTTTTGAGCATGTGAACATGATCTAATTTGTAAGGATCCTTTAACCCTTGAGGTTGCTCCACATACACTTCTTCTTGTAGGATCCCATTCAGGAAAGCACTTTTGACATCCATTTGAAACAGTTTGAACCTTAGGTGACATGTTACCGACAAGAGTAATCTTACTGACTCTAGTCTGGCAACCAGGGCAAAAGTTTCATCAAAATCAAGACCCTCAACTTGAGAGTAGCCTTGTGCCACTAATCTAGCATTATTTCTAGTCACATTGCCTTTTTCATCACTTTTATTTCCGAAAATCCTCTTGGTTCCTATCACATTGCAGTTACTAGGTCTTGGGACAAAGTACCACACATCTTTCCTAGTAAACTGATTCAGTTCATCTTGCATAGCACTAATCCAGTCATCATAAGCTAAGGTCTCTCTTACATTCTTTGGCTCAATGAAAGACACAAAACTGAATTGAGATATAACATTCATATTTATTCGATTTTCTTTAATAAAGTAACAAAGTACCTTTTCTTGACTTACCTGAGCAGCACCTTGCTTTCTAGTCTTCAGACCTTCTGACACATTTCCAATGATATCTTCACTAGAGTAGTCCTTTTGGACCTGCTTGAAGCCCCTTCTCATTTGTGGAGCTGGCTCAAAGATGCTGTCAACATTTTCTGCTTCTTCAGTACTTGCTGGTATATTCTGTGAGACTGAAAGATGATGATGCATCTGTAAAAAATCCTCTTGTCTAATATATTGATCATCAATAAACACATTGATAAATTCCATAACAATCCTAGTTCGTTTGTTATAGACCCTATAAGCTCTATTGTTCACAGAATATCCGAGAAAAATACCATCATCACTCCTTGTATCAAACTTACCAAGTTGCTCCCGATCTCTTAAGATTTAGCCAGGACTTCCAAACACATGGAAGTGCCCCACATTTGGTTTCTTATCTTTCCATAGCTCATAAGCTGTTTGTTCAGCCTAGGTCTTAAGAAGACTTTGTTGATGGTGTAACAAGCAGTATTAATAGCTTCAGCCCAAAAATTTATGCTTAGGCCTACAACATGTAGCATTACTCTAGCCATGTCCAGTAGCACCCTATTTTTTCTTTCAACTATTCCATTCTATTGAGGAGCGATAGGAGCTAAAAACTCATGAGAAACACCAAGTTCATGGAAATAGTCAGCAAATGTAGCATTTTTGAATTCAATGCCATTATTAAAGGACTGTTTCTCCATTAACTTTCTCTTACTCAAACCCCTAAAAGATTCAAAAGTTTCAATTTTATCTTTTAAAAAGTTGACCCAAGTATATCTGGAAAAATCATCTACTACTATCAGCATATATCTTTTACCTCCAATGCTTTCAATTTGAGCTGGTCCAATGAGATCCATATGCACTAACTCCAGAACTCGTGTGGTGGTTGTAGAATTCACCACCTTGTGAGGAGCCTTAGTTTGCTTCCTAACTTTGCAGCCTCCATAGACCTTGTGAGTCTTGCCACTCGGAGCTGCCAATCCTCTGACGCATTCTTTGGAGGATAGCTTGAGCAAATCCTGATAGTTCACATGTCCCAACCTTCTGTGCCATAGTTCAAAAGTCTCCTCTGTGGATCTCACTGATAGACATGCCTGCATATCAAGAGATACATTAGCTTGAATGTTATAACAATTATCAAATGATATCTTACCTCCCATAATACTTTCTCCTTTGTGATTGAGGACCAAACATCTTCATAATCATCAGCCAAATACCTTACACTAATTAAATTAGCAGTTAGACCTTCAACATATAGAACATTCTTGATATTAGGTACTCCATGTGTATTGACAGTGCCTCGTGCAAGGATTGATGTGTTACATGTGCTTACACACACCATGAGACAAGTAGCATCAATAGAATTAAGTGAATCATAGAAATCAGTGCGAGCAAGAAAACAATTATTTGCATCTTTCTTAATCCAAACAAGTTTTCTTTTTGTCGTTTGTATGTTTCCATTGGTGATCAGTTCAGCTAATTTATTAATGAGCACCTTCTGCTCTCTAAGTTCACAGTACAAAGAGTCTACATGCCATTTTTCTTCAACAGATAAAGGTGTTGTAAGTCTCTAATTGCATCTAGGTCTAATATGTCCCAACTAGTGATGACAAGTAGGAATAAAAGTCTTAGAGCTAGAATACCTGTTTTAACCATTTGAAGCCCCTTGGTCAATCTTTACTTGTTTGATGTTCTGATCATGCTTAGGTTGCGTAACACCCTTGTTCCTGGCCACTATATTGGTTTCCTTGATAACCTCAGTGAACAAATCGATATTTTCAACAACTGAACTTGCTTCTTTCACAAATCTGATACTTTTGGAACTTTCTGCATAATAACCAAGTCCAAATATTTCATGAGGAGCTTTTCCTAACCCAAAAAATTTGGATATAGCTCCAGAGTTGATCTCAAACTTTTTGAACTTTTCTTGAATGGACTTTAGTACTACTTGCAAAGATTTATTTTCAACTAATAGGTTTAAATTCAAAGCATGTTGTCCTTTTACCTCAAGTTCCAGCACTTTGATCTTATTGTTGAGCTCAATGCATTCAGTCTTCCAAGCCAGAAAACTTTTGTCACCTTCTAAGTTGGATAACTCATCAGTGAACTTGCTTCTTTCTTGTTCCCATGCCATCTGAGAGATCCTCAACATGAGCTCCAGCTTTTCTTTCTCATCTTTTAAGGTCTCAATCTCTTCCTCCAAGTTCATGTTCTTGGGCAGTATAGCTTTTGATGCTTATAAAATTGTCTGCAGCAGACAGTAGTTTCATCATCTCAGAAGGCTTCATCACTATTTGACTCAGGTGAGAGAGATGACACAAATGCTACATTTTCCACCTCTTGAGTTTCATCATAACTCCATGTTGAGAGAAGAGATTTGTCATTGCTATTTCCATGCTTCATGTTGCCACAATCAGTAGAAATATGGTCATAGCCACCACATTCATAGCATTTAGTTTTACTAGAATTAGTTCCCTTGAAATTACCTTTCCCACTCTTGGTATTGTTATCACTTATACCACCACTATAGAAGTTTTTTCTGGGAGCATTAGGATTCCTAGAGGAGTTCTTGCTTTTGAGAAACTTTTTGAATTCTTTTGTTAAAAGAGCAAGATCAAGTGGTTCCTCTTCCTCTTCTGCCCCTTTCACACCCTTGAAGGATGTACCCTTACTTTTCTTCTCAAGTTTTAGCCTCATGTCATAGGTTTTGAGATTTCCAATAAGCTCATCTAGAGGATAGGCATCAATGTCAAATGAATCCTCGATACTAGTGACCTTAGAATGAAACTTTTAAGGCAATGCCCTAAGTATCTTTTGACAATCTTAGCTTCATCAAAAGGTGCCCCTAAACTACGACACTAACTAGTAATTTTTAAAATTCTACCATGAAAGTCAACCACAGTTTCATCATCTCCCATGGTCATAGTTTCAAATTCAAAAATCAGACCTTGTAGTTTTTGTGCACGTACCTTTTTATTACCTTCATATATAGTTTGTAGTAGATCCCAAGGTTGCTTAGCAGTGTCACAATAACTGATCCTCAACTTTTCTCGTTTAGAAATAGGAGTGAATATATATGTTGTTCTTGGCTTTGTAATCAACTTGAAGATCATGTACTTCCTCCTCAGTCCAATCCTTCCTTGGTTTCGGGGTGGCAATAGAGGAACTTTCACCTTTGACTAGAACAATAGGTGTCCTCCAGTCATTTTCAAAAATATTCCATACATTCTCATCTTGTGCATAGAGATAAGACTTCATATATATTTTCCACTAAGTATACTTCCGCAACCTCCATCAAACCATGGAGGGATGTTAACAGATCCACCAGTAGCTTTATCACGAGTTTTCCATTGTCCCTGCAATCTACTAGAAAATTCTAGAACCTGCTCTGATGCCAAGCGAAAATACCAGATGGAACAAATATGCAAGAGTATGAACAATAGAAGTAGACTCAAAGTTGTAACTCAAAATAATAGAACACAAGACTTGTTGACGCAGTGTAAACCTCATCACTGAGGAAACATCACTGCAAGACTGTTTATGTAGCCTACATGATAAGTCAATCCAATATGAATTCAAGTCTTTACAACTCACAAGTACTGGTATTCATCACAACCACTTTACAAGCAATACTGCTAACTTGTTTACACTTTCAAAGACCTATTCTACACATGGATAAATCAATCTATTTTGATGATAGAACCTTGATAGTCCTTCCTTTCACTCTTAATTCAAGGTCTCACTGATCTCAGGTACTATACACATGAAGAATGCAGCGAAACACACACAGAGAACAAATAATATAAAGAGAGAGTTTTTGTAAAACAATTTATGCAAACTATGCATCACTTAGAAATTACACAGTAAAAAAAAAAACTCTAACACTTCAACGCAATTTCAAAACCTTTTATAGAAGATAAAGACTACCTCTTAATCTGATCATCTTGATATTAAGATAAACCTAGAAAGGTTTTTTCAAACTGATTTAAGATACCCAATTAATCCTTACAAATAATATGCAATCACAATCTTTATCTGATATGTATTCTAAAATACTTGAATGTAGATAAGATTTCTACAGCTTTCCAAAACTACTGATAAAATTGCATAACAGTTTAGATCCACGAAATATGCAACAATCACAGGCAAATTGATATGATATGCAAACTACCTTTATCGTGAGATTAGTGAGCTTGATTTTTGCTTCATTGCCTGATCCTTCAATCTCCTAGGACCACCGGGAAAATAGGAGGATGCTTTGCTTTTCTCATTCTTTGATGTTCAAGTCTCCTAATATACTTAGGAGTCCTTGTGTTAATGGAAACAGCCCTAAATACTTACAAGCGCGAAGAGATTGGTCCTTCATTACATCTCTTTCTTGGTTTTTTTAATCTATTTTTTCCATAATCCTTTGTGATACTCCATATTTTTGATACCCAATATGGTCATTGTTGTTTTTGAAAGTGATTTTTTTTTAATTATGATATTGAGAAACCTAATAGCAGTAACAATAATTTATGAAACCTTAATAACCCAAATATTGTAGTCTACCAGTAAAACTAAACCTTGAATAGTATTGCTACCTCATTCTTCAATCGTCTCTGTATGTTTGATTTGGGTTTGTAGAGTGACATACTAAAACTAGTAGTAGACGGTAGGTTTGGTTTGTATTAGGTTGTTAGGTACAGATCAAAATATAATTTTGAATTAGTCCTTGTGCTGGTAATCTCCGTTGGGGGCTTGACACAGAATTAGAGAACTCCAAATTGCACTAACTATAAATTTTGTATAGACTTGTGTGGATCTTAAAAAGAGTATTGACATCATGTGGAACAATTGCAGTTCAATATATTTCGAAACTACACAATATAACCTGCAAAGTTGGTCGGTATACATCAAATTAGCTACAAACAGGAACATTATAAGTACTCTCCTATATGCATATATAATTAGTAGCATATATATCTTCTTTCTCAAGAAGTATACATGGCAAAGAAACGATACGCACAATTAACAACTTATACAATACGTTACAATTAACCTTTCACAAAGCAATAACATCAAGTGATCTTCTTTTGCATCAATGTATCTCCTGGTCTCATTCATTGTTTCTTTTGTTTATCCTTGTCTTTTGTAGTTGTGCGTTTATATTATTATTGAAGGCTCATTCTCTTATGGCTTTTTTATTTTTTTTAAGTTGTTGCATTATTTTGAATTGTAAATGTTTTGGTTGATAAAAGATTACATGTATGATTTTTTTTTTTCCACATTTGTATAGATGGGAGATTCACAAGGGAATGGTAAATAAAAATATTCTAAATCTTGGAACGCAGAGGAGAGTAACGTTTTGCTTCAACTCATGGTTGATGCGTCGAACTTGGGTTGCGTGATATTAATGGCGTGATAAACAATCAGACAGTTAAGGCGAAACTACTTCTTAAACTTGAGGAAAAACTTGGTTATGAATAACTTTTAGAAAGTGCCAAAGAAGAGTGAAATGATTAAAAATAAAAAACTAATTATTCTCAGCTTATGCATCATAGTTCTGGTTTGGTGGGAAGCAATCATGAGTAGATTCATTACTGACGATGAAGTGTGGGCAAATTATTTGAAGGTGAGCTTATTGCCTTTTAATTTTATTTCTAATTGTAGATAAATAATTAATTCAAATGGTTATTATGTTTACAATTGTGTGTTTTACATCCGACACATGGGAATTCAAACTGAGACTTTTGTAAACTGGGATTGGCAATAGAACTGAACTGAGATGGGCTCAACCAGTCTAAGTGATGATTGATATAGATGCCACAATATGTTAAACATAAGAAAACAGATCTTAGGAAACATGTGGCATAGATAGATTAGGCTTTAATCGAAATGCTCATATGTTTGTACAAAGTGTAAATAAGTCCTTTCAGAAAATGACACTTGACCAGTGGCACGATTGGATCACCTATAAACAAATATAATAAGTTGGTGAATCTTGACTATGCGACACATGTTATGTTTGGTTATTAGTTTTGATTTTTAAGTTATGAAGTTTATTGTATATACATCATATATCTGCCGGCCATAATCAGCACTCATGCCACTGACATGTCTTGATAGAATACCTCAGCTGTGAGTCCCCTAGAAACACAGCAAGACCATCTACATCGACAAACCGGCCCCAGGCCGAAATATGCCTCCACTCGCCACCTTAAGTTGTCTCTTCAGAAAGGAGAACCCATCAAATTGAAGCATATCAATCCCACATCGAAAACAAGAATGAGATAGTTCACTATCTCACCTATAAAAGGTTCATTCTCTCTCTTCATTGATTACACATTTAATAGCTACTTATCGCCATATTTGTCAATACAAATACATCGTCTAACTTTAGCATCGGAGGCTTGACGCCGTTGTATTTCTCTTGACTGATTGGCAAGACTTCACGAATTCTAAACATATCGGAAGATTGGACCCTCATCCACGTTATCAGAAGTCGGTATCATATAGCGGTATTCTGAGTATTCACATTTAATTTTTGTTGTTTGAAGTGCATCTTGTTTTAAATTATTTTAAATTTATGTCATTATAGAATTAAAACTGATTTTTTTTAATCAAGTAATATAGAAAATTAGGTATAATTTTGAGTTTTGATTTTCTTCTGAATAAAAGCTATATAAATTGTGACGTTCTTCTGATATGTTTAGGTGTTCTCTATTAATAATGTCTGAAACTGATATGTATGGAGTCGATGAAGAGAATGTAAAGTTATATGATGTAACTGAGATGAGGTTCATGAAGAGCTTGTAGCAAGAAGGAGTAACCACCACCACTTCCAACAGCACCAATGATACGCTCAAAATGAGTGTCAATTTAAAATCCTGTATCAAATTGTAGTATGAGTAAATAGGGTATCGTTCTAAGCTGGGGATTGGGGTATATTTCATGTAAACAACGTTAAACAAATTAGTATTATTCACAACGTATAAAACAAAAATAAAACAAAATATATATTTACAAAAATTACAAAAGATAGGGGGATTTCAAAAGTTTATATTCTAATTTAATTACTAAATATGATACAAGTGATCAATCAATCCATGAATCAAGAAGAGATAAAGGGGACGGCAAAGATGCATGATGTAGTCAACCACTATTAACATGAAAACAGAACACCAAATAATAATCCACAAATCAAAACATGCAATTGGAAGAAATCAATCAAGAACATAGATGAATGCATAAAAGTCCTTATTACTTCTCTTAATTAGATTAACTAGATAAACGCACCATAGTTAACTATATTAATCATGCAAAGCTAGTGAATTCCCTAACAAAACACAATCAATGCATTAAGAACATGTGGAAGTTTGATTGATTTAAGAAGAACACACAAGTTGGAACGATAATCAAGCATTTAAATCTCTTTGTTGATTTACCTAAGGAATTATAGGTTTTCCGCCCAAACAAAACGCTAGCAATCTTAATTTGGATTCAATTACATGTAAACCCTAATTGTTTCGAACAAACTAAGATAGACACATAAAATGTGGGATTGAAGCACAAAATCAACAAACATTCAACAACACATAAAGAAATCTCAAATTATTATCTGAAAATCCTAAAACATTTTCATGCTTCATAATATTCGAAAACTAAACATCAAAACATACTCTTTATTCTAACAAAAAGTCGAAACATCCAATCAAAACAAAGTCTAAGAACGCAAGTGAAATTGTTTACAAAGTTACCAGAACATAAAACCGAAAACAAAAGAATAGAGGTCATGGTTACACTTTTAAAGAATCTTCAAGACACAAGAAGGTCTTCAAAGGTGGTGAAGGATGATGAGGCTCATGGGAAGGAGATGATGAATGGAGGATAGAACTTGCTTCACTACTTTTTGAACAATTGGAGAGGCCGAAACTTTGAGAGAATAAAGGGGAGGAATTGATTTTGATTCGGGGTTTCATGATTTTTGAGTTATGGAAGGGATGGACGTGTATGGAGGGAGGGAGAGAGATGGCTGAATAAAGTGAAAGAATATGTCAAAAATGTCAACATAGATGAGTATATATAGAGAAGCTTCAGACGTCAACCATAGCTCTCATTCTTCAGTTCGGATTCACTTTTCCTTCTTTGTGTTGATGCAGATTTCCTCTTGAATTTTCTCATTAGTCCACATCATAATGCCTGCAATATATTCTCAAAATCATATCAAATATGGAGTAGAGACCTTCCCAAACTCGTCCTAAAAGATATTCACGTCCAAACTCTACTTATTCGCTTAAAACAGATTTTCGGACAGACTGACATTCGTGTACTAAATCGGCCATAACTTCTTGTAGAAAATTGATATTGACAAACTGTAAAAATTTATGAAAACTAGATATCCATAGCTTTCCAACATATAAAGAACATAATCTTTTGAACTCTGAGATGTCTTTGACGCTCTATTGAAGTTTACTGATCTGCACAGATAGAATTCCTAAAAACTCTCCCTTTTAGGATTTCTGAAATCTTCTTGAATATTCTCCATATTTCACGGAAAAATTGTTTTTGGATCCTTCCAAGATGTCAAAAAGAGTCTAGAAACTCATATGCAAGTCAATGCTTCAATCTTTGGGCTAGACTTCTCAATTGGACAATTTCAAAACCCATTCTTCATTTGCCAAAATTTCTTGTGCAATCTAGAACATTCTTGAACTATCTTGAGTCATCTTGAAGCTGCAGCATTTGCAAAGGAATAGTTTTTTTTTTTTTTTAAACAAACCTCAAGAAAATAATCACCCTTATGGGATTCTAGATAGGAATCTTATGAACAATAGTTTGACTGAATTGGGAGGTTTCATGTCATTTCTGTTCATCCTTCCATATCTTCAACCATTCCCACACCTACAACCGGTGTTTCATCTTTTTGTTATACCTTGTCATCTTATGATAATAATGGTGTCGATCTAAGAATGACGGTTGTGTGAATTATCGTTTTAGAAAACATGGTGGTTAAATTCATACACTTGATCACAAAGTTGATGCCATTCAAGCTTTCATTAATTCTAAAGTAAATGCACTCCAAGTTTTCATTGACACTATGAACACTAATATTGACTCCATGACTTTTTAGAGAGTTTGTCCTCTCATAGGTTCGATAGAAATGAGCTTGATGTCCTGCCACATTCTAATAAAGATGCCAATGAAAATGATAATGATAATGATGTGGTTTGAGAACTCTATCTTGACATGATGATGGCAGCTTTATGTGTTAGTGTTTAGTTATCTTTGGTTTCACTTTTATAACTTAATTATTAATTTATTTTGTAAAATCACTTATTTTTTGGGAAGACTTCATTGTTGATGTATATTCATGTTATTTTTACGATCAATTTTCCAATTTTTTATGGCTAGGCATTGTTTATTCACTTCCATATTTATGATGTACGTTGGAACTTTTAGTTTTTCTAATTTACTGAACTATTTGAATAATTTGTAGCTTGATTTTGATTTTTGGATGGAATAAATTCTTACTTAAAGAAGATGATCGGAGTTATGAGCTTGGATTGCAGACCCCTTACGTTGTTGTTTATACATTGGTGCCTTGCTTGGAATTTATGGTCTACAAGGGGGAGAAATTTCTTAACCTTCTCTTGCATTAGTTTATTAGTTTGTGTTTAAGTTAGTTTGCATGATCTACCTTACCATGCTTGAATCATTCATTGCAAGCGTTCAAGAAAATACTTTTTACATTGAGGACAATGTTAAGTTCAAGTGTGGGGGAAGTTTAGTTTGAATTCAATAAATTCAATTTTTTTTTGTTTTTGTTTTGTTGTTTTGTTCTTTGCGTTTAGTTCCTTCCAATTCCCATGATGAGACTTAAACTTAATGTTCAAACGGTTAGAGAGTATGTTTATGGCCAGTGAACTTAAATTTTTTCAAATAAATGTTAACCCTTGTGTCAAGTTGATGCATTGAGATACAGTTTGCGTAATGAGATTTATGAGAATTATTTGCACCACAAACATGAGCTTTAAGCTTAATGAAAATGCATCCAATAGCTCTTAGCACTTTGTTCTTCATGGGTTGTGTAGAAATAAATTTGTTGTCTCGATGATGGATTGCCGCTCAGTTTGCACTTAAAACTGACCTCGACGACATCTCTCAACCTCGAATTGGAGCAATCTATTCCTCATGCTTTCAGTCGATCTCTCTGGAGAATAGTTATTTCGTCGTGTTATTGATATGGAAAGTAAATTTATAATCTCTTGATACACTCATTTTGTTTGTATAAATCTTCAATTATGAAGATCTTGTCGAAGAGTTGGAAAAATCAGTAGATGATGAATCAGAAAAAAGTGGAAGAACCAAGTCGAGTTCTATTTGGCAATGAATCAGAATATGGATTTGTGTCTTACTGAAAAAACAACCCTATGATCAACATAAAGAAAGCACTAAGGAGGACAAAAAGACTTATAACAAGTGGCACAGGCCTAACAAAATGGCCAAGAATGTGATCAAGACCACCCTTTCTGACACAGTTAGAGGAAGCATTGAGGAGCCTAAGCATGCAGTAGACTTATGGAGGCTATAACCCAGAAATTCAAGGAAAATGGCAAGGTTAAAGCTGTAAGACTATCCAAAAGGTTCAATGATCTCAAATTCGTTGGAGCTGGGAGTGTAAGAACTCACAATATGGAGTTGATTGAAATCAACAACAAACTTAGAGACCTAGACATGGGTGTCAATGATGCCTAAGTGGTTCATGTAACCCTTGATTCTCTCCCCAACACTTTTAGTAATCTGAGGACCACCTACAATGCTCTCAAGGAGAAATGGGATGTTGATGAGCTCACTTCCATTTGTGTTAATGAATAAGATAGGATTAGGAAGGAAAGTGCACTAACTACTACTATGAATCTAATGGGAAAAAGCAAGGGAAAGAATCAGAACAAGTTCAAACCCATAAAGACCATTGTTAAGCCCACTGAGAAGACTGCTACTGCAAAGCTACTAAAGATTAAGTATTATTTTTGCAAGAATTTAGGCACATGAAGCAGCATTGTGAAGACTTCAAAAAGTGGATGATAAAAAAGGGTAAGAATTACTTAATTGATTCCAGTTCTATTTTACATAATTCTACTTTACATAGTTCAGTGTTTTCTTTAGAAATAAACTTCATTGATGTTAAACCACATATATATTGGTTGGATTCAGGCTCACCAATTCATATAACCAATTCATTGTAGGGTTTAATAAGGAGGAGATCTCTAAGCAAACATGAAGATTCAGTGCATGTTGGCAATGATAAGGAGGTTGCTGTCAAGGCCATTGCCACTTTGAAGTTAGATTTGGGTTTAGGAAAGTTTCTTATTTTAGATAGTGTTTATTTTATTCCTTCTCTTAAGAGAAATTTGCTTTCAATTTCTTTGCTAGTAAAAGTTGGTTGAAGACTCAAAATGGATTTTGATGGAATAACGGTTTTTCAAAGTTCAGAATTTCTTGGATGTGGAGTTTTTATGCATGAATATTTACATTTAAACTGTTCTATAGCTAAACAAGAAATCATGTTGATTGAAAATAGTGAAAACACATTCAGCAATAACACTGCTATCGGTGTTAAAAGAACCATCTTTAATGACAAATCTGCATTTCTGTGGCATAGGAGATTAGAGCATATTTCAAAAGATAAGACTCAAAACACTGATAAAGAATAAAACTCTACCTAAACTAGATTTTAGTAATATGTCAGATTGTATAAAATGTTACAAAGGGTAAAATGACCAACTTAAGTAAGAAAACTACAGAAAGAAGTTTTGGAACTCATGGAAATCATACTCACTAACATCTATTGACCATTTAAGCATAAGACTATCTGTAGGAATTCCTATTTCATTACTTTTACAGATGATAGTTCCAGATACTGCTATATTTACTTACTATCAAAAAAATCACAAGCACTTCAAACTTTAAAAATTAAAACTGAAGTTGAACTACAGCAATAAACAAATTAGCTTTTCAATCGACACAACCAAGGATTGAAATTAGCTTTTCAATCCCATTGGTATGATAATTTCATGTTCAAATATTTTTCAATTCTCTGATGACCATAGACCTGTAAATGGATCGAATTTTGATCCGATCCCGATCCAGATCCGTGGCTATTGGACGGGTTTGGATTGAACATTTTGACCCGTTGATCCGTTAATGACTCCAATCCGTTAACCCGTTTATTTAACTAATCAAATACGGATTTATGTCGATTCGATCCGTTAATGATCCGACCCGTTTTTGTAATAATAAAATATTATTTTTTATTAATATATTATTTAAAATATATATAAAATATAAAATATTACAAATTTTTAATACAATGTTTATATAGGAATCTATGGAACAATCTTCATAAACGGCATTATCAATAAACCATGTCTAGAAGTGGACATCTCCCAAGATTCCAACTTACATTATCAAGAAAACATGTCAAGAATGACAAGATTCCAAGAAGGTTTATCATTTATCAATAAAGGTTTGCATGCTTACTTGACCAATAGGGTAATAACGGTGTAGAAGTAGAACAATAGAAGCATAATTAAACTCATGCCCATTTCCTCATCTCCTCCCTAAAGTCCTGACATCTCTTAAGTCTCAAAGAAAGAAGAGTTCTGCCCTTATTATTTTACATACAATCGTTTAATCAAGGTCGACTTTCACTATCAAACTCTTGATCACAAAAGAAAGGTATATATCTTTTTGACATTTTTTTTCTTTTAATTTTTTCATCAATAAACTATTAGTGTTAGTTTATTTATAGTAAAATCTTGGTGATTGATAATTATTTTTTGTTTGTTTATATACCTATGTTATCCAGGATTTTCTTGATTTAAAAGATGGTTGATGATGATGGGAAAAAAAATGAGCCAGGGGATGTTATAGAAGTGGATGCTGACGGGAAGGTTGTAGAAGTAACTTCAAATTCACCAAAGAAGCGAAAATTGACATCAAAGGTCTGGGAGGAATTCGAAAAAATCAGAAGGCCAGATGGAAGTGAAATGGCTAAATGTAAGCATTGTCGTAAGTTACTTGTGTCTGGATATGCTAAAGGAACAAACCATTTGAGAAATCATTTGCTTAGGTGTAATAGAAGAAACAAAAGAGCAATTGATCAACTAATGGTAGTTGCAACAAAAGATAGTACGGAAACCACATCAATTGAAAATTTTAAGTTTGATCAAGAGAGAAGTAGGATGGATTTTGTTAAGATGGTTATTAAGCATAACTATCCATTCAGTATGGCTGAACATGAATACTTTGAGATTTTTTAAATCGCCTTCAACCAATGTTTAAGCTTATGTGTAGAAATACAGTCAGGTCTGATATACTTGAAGTTCACAAGAGAGAAAGGGAGCATATGTGCCAATTTTTTGAACGATTTCCAGGTAGGGTCACTTTTACAACTGATATTTGGACATCTTATCATCAAGATATTGGATATATATGTTTGACATCTCATTTTATTGGTGAGGATTAGGAATTGAAAAAGAAAATACTTGCTTATAAATGTATTGAATATCCTCATGATGCAGAAACTCTTTTTCGATATATCACTGATCTGATTTTGGATTGGAATCTTGAAAAGAAACTGTTTTCCATGGTGGTCGATAATGCAACTGTCAATGATGCGATGGTGAGTAGGTTGAAGAGTTGGCTTTGTGACAAGTCTTCTATCTTATTAGAAGGTAAATTATTTCATGTTCGTTGTAGTGCTCATATTCTTAATTTAATTGTTCAAGATGGGTTACAAGTGATTGGAGGCTTCATTTATAAGATCAGAGAATCTGTAAAGTACTTGAAAAGGTCTCCTTTTGCAACACAAAAGTTTAATCATGCAAAAGCCCAACTTAAGTTGAAGGATAAAAAAAAAGTTAAAATGGACTGTCCTACCAGATGGAATTCAACTTTTTTGATGATTAAAAGTGCACTTGAAATGAAAGAGGTGTTCTGGCACTTAGCACAAACAGATCGTAATTATAAATTTCATCCCACTGATGAAGAGTGGAAAATAGCACAAGTTATATGTGATTGTTTGGAACACTTCTATGCTGCAACAAATCATTTTTCTGGTTCCTCTTTTCCTACCTCAAATATATTTTTTCCTGATATGTGTAAGATTCAATTGCATATGTCCAAGTGGGAAAGAAGTGAGCATGAGGTTCTTTGTTTGATGGCTAGCCCCATGAAAGTTAAATTTGACAAATTTTGGGAGGAATGCAGCTTGGTTTTAGTAGTTGGTGTTGTTTTTTTATCCTAGATATAAAATGCAGTTGGTTAAGTATTATTATGATTTGCTTCATGGTTTTGATGCTCATGAGTATGTTGAAAGAGTTCGTAGTGCTATATTTGATCTCTTCACTGAGTATGAAGATGAATCATCTCAATTTGAGATGGAATCAAATTTGGAATTTAGTGGTTCTTGTAATGACAAAACAGTGGCCTCCAAAGATGATGAATTGAGTGGATTTGATGCTTGGTAGTGAGGGAAGAGGCTTCTCAGATTTTTGCTCCTAAAAAATCAGAGTTAGAGCAATATTTGGAGGAGCCTTTGTTTCCAAGAGCTGAACCCTTCAATGTTTTGAACTAGTAGAAAATTAATAGTGCAAAACTTCCTACTTTAGCAAGAATGGCTCGAGACATATTAGTTGTCCCAGCAACTACAGTAGCTTCTGAGGTAGCATTTAGTGTTGGAGGAAGAGTGATCGATGAATCTCGTGCTTCTATGCTTCCAGAAACTGTAGAGGCATTGGTGACTACAAAAGATTGGCTTCCCTCTCGAAAATAGAAAAGTAAGTCTGATTTGTATTTGTTTGTGTTCAAGATTGCTGCTGATTTTCTCATTGCACAGAGGTTTATTTTGTTATGTTTCTTTTTGAAGGATCTGTTTCACACATACAAGAAGCTGAAATTAGGTCCCTTTGATGCAAAGATATGGAAGTGCATGTGTTTTTATTAAGGTGTTGCTCTCCGGCTAATGTTTTCTAATGTTTTACTATTGTTTTTATCTGCTTTGTATGATTGTGTGATTAGTTTAATCAATAGTCTAATAGGTGCTATGTGCTGCAATTAATTATTAGAAGAAATGGTGATTCTTTTTTCCTTCTTTTCCTTTTGAATATTTTTTCTTTGTCATAAAAATAAACTAACTTTTTCTTTGTTTATATAGGTTTTGGCTCGTTTCTAAATTGTGTGTAAAGTGCCAGAGCTTATGAAATTGAAGCTAAAGCATTGCCTTGAAAGTATTTTGGTTGCCTTAAGTTATCGGTGTAATGATTATTTTGATTATGTAATTATACTTTTGATGATACTCTTTATGTTGTTTTAATATTTTATTAATATTATCATGATATAAATTTGATATTATTATTTAAAATTTAAAAATATTTAAAATTATAAATGGATCGGATTAGCGGATCGGGTATCCGTTAATCCGACGGATACGGATTTGGATCAAGCTATCAATGATCCGCTGGGTTAACGGAGCGGGTTTGGATCGAGTTTTTTCTTTTAGTAAACAGATTTAGATTTAGGTTGATCAGATCCAAATCCGGTCCATTTACCGGTCTAGATGATCGTGCCCTTATTGCGTGTAAGTTGCATTTTAGCACCAAATCGAGGAGCATATGTCATGCATTTTTCCATCTTGTAAGGAAGCTCTAGGAACATTAGAAGATTTTGGTTTGGACTTGCGAAGGAAATGTTCTCAAGGGGTTCTTGCAAGTCTAACCATGAAACCGCAGCTTATACAATACATGGAGAAAAGTCAATGGGATGACCTTGAGACCTATATCATTAGAGCACAAATTTACACTAGTGAAGCAACCGGTGAATGGAAGGTGGGAAATTATTGGTGTGTTAGATATAAGGGTCAAATTATTGTTCTCAATTACGACCATGTTAAGAGAATGATACTAGATGAGACACACCGTAATTGTTTCACCATGCACCCTCGAAGTATGAAGATGTATCAGGATATGAAGAGACAATTCTGGCGAGGAATGAAGAATGACATTAAGAACTATGTTGCTTATTGTTTGATATGTCAGCAAGTTAAGGCTGAGCACCGATGTGAAATTTTGAATTTTGAAGTTGTTCAAATTTTGTTTTTGAGCTTAGAAATGGAAAGTAGATGTCACCACGAGTTCGCAACATTTTTCGGTGTATTTTTGAGGTTCCCAAGCTATTTTTAAAGAATTTTTGAAATTTAATTGGAACAAAATAGAAATGTTGACGTGGCATGATCTGATTGGTGAGCTGACAAGTGGCATAAGAAGAGAGATCAGCTTATAATGACGTCAGCCACTTTGGCTAGTCATCTGACACATGTCAAGTGGTAAGTGCATCTCCAATGGGTTGGTGAAAAAGCTTGTGTCAAAATTGAATTTGAAGGATGATGTGTCATGGTCATTTTTGACAACTTTTTGGTTCAATGGATTAGTTATATTTAAATATTATTTTATTATTTTTTGAAATTTTTTATAATAAAATGAAAAGTATTTTTTCTCTTTCTTCATCTCTTTAAACTATTTTTTCTCTTTCTTCTTTATCTCTTCTATTCTTCTTCTTTATGTTTCTTTTTTTTTCTTTGATGGGCAACAAGCCAACAACAAAAGATGAACACCAAAAGTTCCATTACTTGAATATCCAAAAGATATACACTCCAATTACAAGCTCCTAGTTCATATACCCATATTTCTCAGTGCTATTCTGGTACTTTTGGATTTCATGGAGGCGACTGTTCCAGGGGCGATGAGGCTTCTTGACTCCGGCGGTTATCAGAGCTGACTTCCGAGCAGCTTTGGTGGCCAGTTGCTTCCTTAAAGCTTTGCTGTTGGTGGATTTGCAACCTGTCCTTAATCATAATGAATCAGAAAAAGAGAAGACAATTTGGGACTATAATTAGGGCTTTGATAGATTGGGGAAAAAGTTGTTTCTTGTTGTTCTTGGAAAACCCAAGAACTTAGGAAATGGGTGTTGTTTAAATCTCTATCTTCTTCTCCTTCTTGGTTTTGCTTTAGTCTAAAAATCTGGATATTGGTACGAAGAAGAGAATGAATGAGAGAGATCAGAGATGAGAGAAAAGAGGGGAGAGAAGAGAGAATAAAAAAATAAAAGACAGTTCTCTTTGGGCTGTCAAATTTGACAGTGCCTACAATCTGTCTTTTGCCACTTCGGAATTGACACGAGCCACTTCATAATTAACATATGAGTTGGAGTAAACAAATATGTCAAAACTAGTTGTTGGGGTATCTAGGTGGCAAAAGACCAATCCATTGGAGATGGTCTAAAGAAGGTTTTGTCTTTGAGTGACAAGTGACACAAGATTTGGTGTGTTTGACACGTGGCACCAAGTAGACCACTCCTTAGACGTGTCAATTTTGGGGCTATAAATAGATGGAACCAGCTGCTTTCTTTCCATTCCTTCCATGCCTATTTTTTCCAGAGAATCAGACACTCTCTCCTCAATTTTTCTCTCTCTGGCTAGTTTTCTCTCTCAAAAAATTCAACGAATCATAACTTTTGATCCATAACTCCGATTCAGAATCCGCGAAAGGCTACGGATTTTTCTCACTGCGTTCTTTCTATACATGGAGGTATGAGTTAGATACAATGGCTAAAAGGCTCATTTTACGATCGGTATTCTAAGTGGCGATTCGTATTGTCGAAGTAAGTGGGTTGTGTAATATGTTTCAAATATTCTTATTGGCTATAAAAATGGTGGCATGATTTTATCTATTCACGAAATATCTCTCTATTTTCAAATAAAGCATGTCTATTTGCGAAACATGTAGAGTTTATATATCTTACGTGTTGGATCCATTGTTTGATTACTCATGGAACATGAGAACTTCTTGATTTATTTTGTCGAGGTAAGGATATGTCACACAGTGGCATAAGGCTAGATAAGGTCATTAGGGTTTCCGTGGGGTACACTAAATTGAAGAATAATCAATAAGAACTAAGAAGGAATGATGTGATGTGATGAATTGCTATGAATTGTTGTGTATACGATATACTACGTGTGTAAAATGACATGGTTTGCTAGCATCTTACATGATCTACTCACTGAGCGCATGGTTTTTCTTACTCACCCATCTCTAATACCTTTGATAGAGAAATACTTAGATTTTGATGAGCTGAAGTAGGTTGGACGAGCCTAGAAGAAAAAACTTATTTACATTTTGTTTTGTAACACTCACATCACGGATTTAGTGTTAGGTGCTTAAAATCCACCGACACCGGTTTCGGGCGTGACAACCGACTCCAAGCAAGACCGTTACAACCGTTACCTATTGCGGAGTGGAAGTGGGATCACATCATAATTGATTTTGTCATTGGGTTACCACATCATAATGGATTTTGTCATTGAGTTACCTCGGAAGACCAAAGGGCATGATGGGGTTTGGGTGATAGTCGACTGATTAACTAAGTCAGCACACTACAATCCTATCAAGATGAATTGGCCAGGGACTTACTTCACTAAATTATATATTGACACAACAATCAAGTTGCATGGAATACCGAAGGCAATCAATTATGATCGGGACACTCGCTTCACATCTAGATTGTGGAGAAAACTTCAAGAAGAACTTGGCACTCAACTAAACTTCAGTTCAACATATCACCCACAATCATATGGGCAATCTAAGCGAACTATTCATATTCTTGAGGACATGTTGCGAGTGTGTATAGTAGATTTTGGGGAGAAGTGGCATGAATGCCGACCGCTCGCAAAATTCGCTTATAACAATAGTTTTTAGAAGAGTATTAGTATGGCGCTATTTGAAGCACTTTATCGGCAACCTTGTAGGGCCTCAACTTGTTGGGCGGAAACCGAAGAAAGAATTTTGCTAAGCCTGATGTGATAAAACAAAAATTTGAGAAAATATAGGAAAACAGCCCAAAGTAGGTAGAAATCATATGTAGATATGTAAAAGAGACCTCTTGAATTTGAGAATGGAGACTGTGTGTACCTAAAGATTAGCCCCCATAAAGGGATTAGTCAATTTGAGGTCAAGGGAAAGCTGGCACCAAGGTATGTTAGACCATTCCAGATAGCTCAGAGAATTGGCCTTGTGGCGTATAAAGTTAATTTACCTCCACAAACTAGAGCATATACACAACGTGTTTCATGTGTTCAATTAAAGAAAAGATCAGCAAAAGCTCCTTAAATTCAAGCATGGATGGATTTGCCACTACATAGTGATGCAACACATATACAAAGAATGACCTACGAGCATACTAGCTTGTAGTACTAAGAAATTAAGGAACTACGTAATCCCCTAGGTGAAGATCCAATGGATTAATCAAGAAAAGGAAGAGGCAACATGGGAGCTCGAGTCGGAGATGCAAGAAAGGTATCCATACCTCTTCTGACAGTCAAGTAAATTTTGAGGATGAAATTTCTTTTTAGGGGGGGAGAGTGTGTGTCCCCATAATATTTGTTTTACTTTTGGTACATATATTTCGCACATAGGAAATTTTTTTTTTTTAGGGCATTACAACTAAAGCAGTGATTAATCTCTAAGATTAGATGAAATATCAAAATTTCAAATGTGTTGGAACATTGAGAAATTTTGATGAGGAAAGGAGGATCGGAAGTTAAATTTGATGTTTGTGCATTGGGCTTACAAATAGATTAGAAACATGGTGAAAATCAGGTTAATGCCTAAAGCCCATAAGGGAGGGCATTTTAGGCATTTCTCATTGTAAGTATTTATAGCAATCAAATCACACTCAAACCAAACCCTAGCCTCATTTTTCACTTCAGCTCTCTCTTTACCTAAGACTCTCTCTGTACATCTTCGTCGAAAATTGCTCTGCCTCTAGAAAATCGGCACCAACCGCCGGTCGTTGTCAACCATCGTCCGCCACCACTGGAAATCACCAAAACCTCTTAGATTTTCTTTATTTCTTCTCCTCTACCCTAACTCGAATGATATCATAAGATCGAGCCTCAAAGACATGAAATCTTCCAAACCCGAAAGCAAACTAGAGGGATTTTCAAGATTTCTTTGTCCATAGGTCGATTAAAGGTGAGATTCTTTCTCCTAGTGTTGAATCCAAGATTTGATTACATTTTGGGTGAAGATTTAGTGACAGACAACAACAAATTTCAAATTAGTTGGAGATCTCTCCAAATTCGTAGTTATCATCAAAGGAAAGAGAATAAAATTGTCATCTTTAGGTAAGGTTTTGTATCCTAGCCTCAAAATTATGGGTTTATGGGTAAGATTGTGATTTACATGTTGGTTTTTTGTAGAGACAATGTTGTCGAAGGGAGCCAAGGAGATGATTGAATGAATTTTTGTGAAATCCTAAGGGTAAGGTTTGTGGGCTGAAGAATAGCCTTCATTCTTACAATTTCGACAATTTTAACGGAGTAGATTGGTTTTGGATGGAGTTGGAATATTCAATTTAATTTGCATGTTGTTTTTGGTTGAAAAATGATGTTTCAATGTGAAGAGTGGGAAGATAGAAAAAGTCATTGGGAAAAAGAAAAATAGAGAAAAGAAATTTTGGAAATTTATTGATATTAAGTCCTATTTAAAGTAAGGTTTGACCAAACAGAAAACAATTAAAAGTGAGGAGTATTGTTTTGGTATGGACTAATTGGTCTTAAAAATGTGAGAGTGGAAAATGAATTACAATTCCTAAATTCATTTGACTATTCTTGGAGAAAGGAAAAATTGAGCAAGGATTATTGAAGGATGAATTAGTATTAATTGGATGAATTAGTACTCTCCAAAGTTGATAATCAAGAAAAGATTATTTGATTAAAGGTGGTTTAAATCTTAAATCGGAGACAAATGTGAGTTATGGAGAAATAAAAAGAATTATCCTAAGATTTTTTTTCCAAGATTTGATATTGATTTTGAAAAGGAGAATGCTTGCCTAAGGAAAGTATTTCATTCTAATTAAGTTGCCTATTTGGAACTTATGGGTTTTCGATGACCTCAATTTAATTAAAGATATTATTAGATTCGCGAAATATTGATTATCTAAGTGATACCAAAGAGGAATGACTATTGATAGTTTAATTATTCAATCACGGACTCGAGTTTTGATAGGAGCATATTAATGTGATGTTTTAACAGTTAACTCCTCATACTTTACTAAGTTATTTCCTCTACATTATCATTTTTTAACTTAGTTTCTATTTTCTACTTATATTGGAGCAAATGACAAGGAAATGAGCTGAAAGACACATGAGAAACATGTGAGACATTGGAAGTGACAAAGGTAAGGCACAATAGACGCATAAATGAAGTATTTTTTTATCCTACTAGGAAAAGGAATCTAAGTTAAAATAGGACTTCTGAGTCAACAAGGAAACTAGCTCTGAGAAATTATGAAAAATGGCAAAAAATGTAGAGGCCTAGTTGGACTAGGAAACCTATTCCTACTAGGAAACGGAATCCTAATGACACAAGGAGTCCCCGTTGGACAAGGAAAACTCAAGAAGGTCCTAGAACTATTTAGAAAACATTTCCGCCAAAAAGTCCTTGTTGGACTAGGAGTCTTGATGACATGAGTAGTCCTGATTGGACTAGGAAACATGATTGTATAAGGAGTCCTAATGACACAAAGATACTGCGTGGACTAAGAGAGTCCAAGAACATTCAAGAAGCATCTAGAAGAAATCCAAAATATCCTATACAAAGGTGATATAGATTAGGAGTCGTTTTTGACAAGAAAAGATAGATAAGGATCAGATTTGGAGTTCATAATGGACACAGTTTTATTTTGGACGAATTTCCAAGTATTTATCTGGATAATGGCATCTCAATTAAATCCTAAATGCATCTAGACATGATTGTGGCCAAAGGGAGACTCCTAAAGACAATGAAGGGAACAACATGAGAGTTTTAAGGAGCTTCTAATCAGAAAAGATGAAATCAAGTAGATACATTCCTTATTGTACAAGCTCCTTGTTTGTCAAAATTAAGAGATTAAAATCAGAAAATTTACTTATTAGTTTGGCAAAAATATATCCTTTAAAGATTGATGGTCTTCATCTACTTGCTTTTGGACTCTTCTTACTGGTTGGATGACGCAGGAGTGCTGACGTGAATTTATTTAATTGGTTTAAGTTGTGTGGACCAATTAGATAATTCCTTGAATTATTAGAAGAATCCAGAAGGCTTGGAACTCAAGCCTAGACGTCCCCTATATATATACACCCATTCTCAACGCCTAGAGCATCAATTTCATTCATTCTTTTCTCTCACAAAAAAAATCAGTTCAATTCTCTAGTCTTCAGAAGCTCTGCGTTTTATCCAAGAAGAAGAAGAAGCCGTGAGCAACCCTAGCCGCCATCCTTCCACCTTGTGCCGTAGCCCTTGAAGAGCCTTGCTTCCAAGATCTTCAAGCTTCAACGTCTACAAGTTTATTGTTAATTCATCATTCATGGTGTAATTTTATCTTATTCCTTATAGACTTTTCAGTTTTTCTTTGGTTTGATTCGTAGAGTTATGAATTCTAGTTAACATAACGTTAAGGGTAAAATTTAAAGTCATTACATGTGTTGATAATAAAGTTGTGATTTCTATGTTGTGATTTCTATGTATTGATTTCTATGTTACTTATGTAAGATTGCTTAATTGATTTTGGATTACAGAAAACTTGTATATATATGTGTTCTTTGGTGGCCAACTTATCATATATGCATGTAATTAGAGCTAGATTTAGATAAACAATTTATCTAATAGTTTTATGAACCCATTTCATAAATAGTAAAGGCTTTGGATAAATGTCGAAATCAATTATGGAGGATTGCAAGTAGATAATAAGCTTCCTTATACTAGGTTCGGCACTTTGGTTGATATTCTTTCTTTGTTCTTCATGCGTTGAATGTATTATTGAGTAGCTAACTTTTTAGACTATGATTGCATATTTAATAGGTTTGATTTAGATGGTTTCACTTAAATTAAATATTAAAGAAAAAGTAAAACATGAAAAATCGTTTGCTTATTAATGTATCACATGATCAACTTCTTTTTCATGACATAGATAATCAACTACAGGGATTATAATTAGTTTTCATTCATATGAGTATGGTTTTAATCTTTGTTCCTTACGTTTCACCTTCATCCACGTATATTTTTATGTTTTATTCTTTGTTTCTTTTAAATTTCAATTTCTAATCCTAAAACCCCAATGATTACGATTTTATGTTCTTTTGTATATTTTTCGTAAATACTTATACATATATTTTAATTCTTTATTTTTTATGCAATTACAGGTGTACCCTTAATTCCCGACTTGAACGATCCCTACTTATTCTATAGTGACAATTACATTTTGCAGGGTTCAATTGCATGCTACTTTTAGCATATCAAGTTTGTATAGGAAACATTAGCGAAGCGGACCAAAGTGGGGACGGGCCTATTATATCCCAGTAGGGTGAGCTATCCCTTTCATGTTAGTAACTTTTTGTGTGTGTATATGCTATTATATATATTGTGCCGTGAAAAATCCTGCATTGTTTTTTGTTGGTCGATGACTCGCGATAAGTGTTTCTTTACTCTATTGTTGATATTTAATTGTTGAGATAAAAATCGAGGCTAGACGTGCTTGTATATTGAAGATATATTTGTTTAGTGAACTGAGAGTGATAGGAGCTATGCTTTATACGATATTGAAACCGTGAACCTCCAGAAGGGCGATATGACCATATGTTGTGTCGAGCTCATATCACCTTAGTAGTGTATATAGGGAATCGACAGTGAGTTCATATGGCATGGGCCAGTGGATGGATGCTCTTGCTGCCCATAGTCAGTAAGGAAGGTGAATAGTGAGTATTAATAGAATTTGACTATGATTGGCAGTTGGCCTGGTTTCCTGAGTATAAGAAACCAAGTTTTGGTCACAGGAAAAGTTAGAAATCCCACAAGTAAGTATCTATGAACTCAAACTTGGTGTTAGCATACTACATACGCTTTCTGAAAAATATACTTTTGGTTGCCCTAATTTGAATCATTTTACAATGCGCACATCTATAAGTACGTAGTATATATATGTTTTCATATTGCATTTTCAAACCTAGCATCGGTTGGGTCGGCCCCTATTGGGCTAGCTAGAACGAATTGCTTACCCTTACATTTCAAGTACCAAACAACCTACTATGGAGGAGCTGGACTAGAAGTTAGTGATATGGCAGTGCTCGTGTTTTGGTGTAGTTTCCAAGAATCCTGTTTCCAACTTGGTATTTTCATTTCTCGTTCACATTTCCTATTTTCAATAGATGAGCTTAATTTGATAGACTCTAAGAGGCCAACACATTTGAGGCATGTCTCTCCTTTCGTTGTTGTATTTTGTATTTGGATTTCTTAGACAATTTGTGTTGTAAGCCTTAAGGCATCACTTTACTTTTGTTTTCCCTTAAGACTCACCGCTATCTTCCATCTTAAAATAAATGGGTTGTTTATTTATAAAATATTTAAAGAAATTAGATTTCCTAACAATAAGGTTTTAGCTTTTTTAAAAGGCCTAGTGGCTTTAGGTTAGCGGGGTTTTCGGAACGTCTTTGTGACGTATGATTCTTCGTTGGCTTAGAGTCACGGTGCTATGGCATCCTACTTCTTGGGGTGTATGGTGCCGTAAGAGTGCACAGATCTATAAGGAGAGAAAAAAGGCCTTCCATGATAAAATGATATTTGGAAATACTTTGTTTCTACTCCTACATTAGTACTCAAGATGACTTAGCATTCTAAGTCATCACCACATCATAAAAATGGTGAGTTTCATTTTATCCATGTCAACACTTGACATTCAGAATTGACTTGTTAGCTAAGATTGGACTTGACTCATCAAATTGGTGAGCGTAAGGGTGTTGGTGATAAAATTGAAATATCATGAACTGATATGATTCGGTATAAAGGTAGTATAGTAAATTTAAGGGCTAAATACTGGTTACTACCCTATGGTTTAGGTCCAAAATCAATTCAGTCCCTAGACTTTTAATTTCATCAAAATATCCCTGCATTTTCAATTTTGATCTAATAGGTCCAATTCGTTAATATTCTGTTGTGGATTCAAGTTATAGTTGGATTATTTGTTGAAAAACTATTTATTTTTAATAGTAGAACTCACTCCTAAATTGACTATGCAGGCCGCCTCGACACCACATCATAAAACATAAATCATATATGAGCCACGTTAATAAGTTAAATAACTCAATTATCAGGAAACTAACAAATTGGACCTATTAGATTAAAATTGAAAGTGCATGGATGTTTTTGATGAAATTAGAAGTTCAATGACTGAATTGATTTTGGACCCAAACTACAGGGTAGTAATCTGTATTTAGCCCTAAATTTAATTATTTTTTTATTTTTCATTGAAGAACTAGAAACTACTCACACCCATAGGGTGCGGAGAAGTGGGTGGTTATAGTTTTAAAGTGGGTAGTTAATTTCTGGAAATATATATATATATATATTTAAATTATTTAATTTAAATTTTTTTATTCCTAATAATTAAATAGATATATAAGGTTATTTAATATTTTGAGGGTATAAAAGTAAAAAAAGAAGAAGTCATTTTTGGCTAACAAAGTCTATTCTCTCTTTTTTTGTTTTTGTTTTTTTAGGGGAATGGATATATTTGATCAAAAGATCATACACGACTCGGTCAATCTTGAAGGATTCGATGATCCGTCATATTGCATCTCATTGATAAATTATTCAAAAGACTACAATCTAAAAAAAGAAAATGCAAGACTAAAGCCAAATAAAGCAAATAAAAAACCATCCCACTCCTACACAACCCTAGAGCAAAACCACTGTCTTGACAAACATGACGCCTAAGAGCCAATAGTGTATGTTTCTGCTTTCAACACAGCAAAAATCTTCAATCCAGGGCATTGTAAGAGTGTTGATCAAGGCCAACCCACAACAAACTTGCAAAGCCCAACCCACACCTAGCACAAGCCAAAGAGAGGAGGGAAAATGGACCAAGACCCTAAAGCCTAGCCCATTCCCACTACCTCACCCATGCAACCCGGACCAGGAAGAGCTGGAACCCTAGAAGGGTTGTTGGAGCCCTGCTACCACCATCTAAATCCGGTGGCCTCCCCAATCGAGAAGCCATGGTGGCCATCCCTCCTCCCAAACCTAAAGAAGACAGATGCAAGCATGCCTCTTCCGTTGCCCAAGTGACGCTCCGACAGGGAACACCGCCTTTACAGAAAGCTACCAAATGGCGGCCAAACAACAATCAACGCTGCCGCCGCCCTCTCAAAACAAAATCTCGATCCTGAATCCACCTCGTGTCAAAGAACTTCCGCCACACTTCGAGGGGAAGCAATGCTACCCTCCAACCTCTCCCTCTTGGCCGGAAAGAAAGATGCCGAGGCGCCTGATGCAGTCTAAGAACCTCGGGTTTCGCCGCCCGCCCTGTTTCACAAAACAAGGGTTCCAAGAAAAGTGGGGCCTTCGGGAACTTCAAAAATTCTTAACAAAGTCTATTCTTTTAATAATAGTATTGATAATAAATTTAATTCTTTATTTGAAGACAATACACAGAATTTCAATTAAAAATTTAATTTACACATCAATTTACATGAGTCTATTGTGACCTGTACTGAACTACTGATCCACTCAATGGACTGTTGAGGCTGTTACTGTGTTACAACTCAAAACGACTTCCAGTTGGGAGATTAACCGAGAAATGGTCGATATTTAAAAAATTCAAAACCATTTTCCCGTATAAATACCTTAGGCGGGGTAAACTGACACTCTCCAGTCTCCACTACTGTGCTCGATTGGGGAAGAAGACCGATGCCTATACCCTAATCTCCAAAATTGAGAACCAGACGAGAGATGGCTGTGGACACCAATTTCGCATCCTCATTGCTTCAGAATTTGAACCTCGAAGATCCACTGCTTCCTCCAACCACATGGGAATCCATCCCTTCCGAAAGCGGCCATTTCCATCTTCCAACCTCCACCTCTCACTCCCTCTACCACGCCTCCACCGTCTCCGTAAGCCCCTCCTTCTCTCAATCTAGGGTTTCCAATTTTCACAAATTCCTTCATTTTCATTCTGACTCGATTTTGCTTACAGGAGGCGAGTCTGGTGCGGCTGGCGATGAATGCACTGCAAGGAGTTGAATCTTCCCTTATCAGTGTCCAAAAGATTTCTGCTGCGTTTCGCTTCGATCCGGCTGATAGGACCTTCCATCAGGTTCCGAGTCTGTGGAGTAGGTCTTCGAGCACTCATGCTCTGGGGAATGTTCTCCACTCCATAGGCTGCTCAGGTTTGCTGGTCTTTCTTCTCGGAAAATTCGTCGATTACTTTACCAATTTGAATGTGGAAAGTCGAAATGAAGCTCCGGCAAAACAGTGCGCTCCGTATAGTCTTGTTAATCATGCTTTTGCTGTTGCGGTGGGGAAGGTTGTGGAGGGTTACATGTGTGCTTTGGATACCTTGTATGCGTCTGTGGGTGTGAGGCGGCGCACTTCTTCGGGCTCGCCTTCTGCGGTGGGATGTCTCAACAGTGTAGTCCATTCGGAGCTTACTTTGTTGGAGCTGTATCTGCACACAAAGGAATTGAGGGCTCAGATTGAATCCCTTACTAACACATGCAACTTATATCAATTTTCTGATTGCTTCTCGGCGTCTTCTTTTGATGACTTACTTACGAAAGCGAAAGCTGAGTTTTGTAATTTCTACAGAGGGGGTGACTTACTCACGTATCTGTATACTCAGTTACAGGTTAGCTTGAAATTACTGCTCTATTCAACTAGTTCCGGAAATTATATTCACTGGCCTTTTTTGTTACGGTATTCCATCACATGCTTTTAATTGTCTCTTCCGTTATTGTGGCATCTTTTCTGAACGTAAATTGGCCTTCAAACATAGTGAAATGGGATTCTGCTAGTGTTAACACTGACATATTTATATACTTTATGTTTGTTTAGGTTGCTGATCCTGCTCATCGTCCTGTACTAAAATTTCTTTTTCTTCGTACATGTGAACCATACTTTGGATTTATAAGATCATGGATATTCAAAGCTGAGATTAGTGATCCTTATGAAGAGTTTTTGGTTGAATATGTTCACTCTCCTAATCCATCTGTTGAAGCTGGTATCTCTATTGACTTCCCATTGGCAACTATTAGGGTAATGCTAATTACATTTTCCTTTCCGAACATGGGAGTTACATACTGTTTTCAATGAACTAGTCATTGTCTTCTTCCTAAAGTTCTGATGGTTGGTATTTGTATCTCAGGAACGAGATGGAGTTCCTGTTCCTTGTTTTTTGAAGGACTTCTTGATTCCACTTTTCAGAGCTGGTCAGCAGCTGCAAGTTCTAGCGAAATTGCTTGAATTGTGTACTTTTGTTGCCCCTAAGAACCATACTTATGAGAGTTTTCTTCCCTGCTGGAGTGGGTTTTCAAGCAATTGTCCATCTTATGCATCTCCATTGATGTTCAGCAAAGGAAATATAGAGGCCATGGTACTTTCAAGGGAATGTTATTACAAAAGGATGCAGGACCAACTCCAGAATCTTTTGACGGAATTAGAGTTCCGATTTCAACAGGTGGTTTGTTTTGGTAGCGTAGTTTTTTCAGATAGAAATTGTGCTTTCTCCTATGTTATTAAAAATGTAAAATGCAATTACCAGTCTCCTTGCTTGGTATATTCTTTTTGTTTATTTATTTTATCTTTTTTCTTATCTGCGGTTATTTGTTTCAAGCAGGCAATGCAAATGGCAATATTTCCGGTTGCAGGCCAACGTAGTTATATTATTGTCTGTTTATCCCTTATAAGCAAATACCTTTGATAGTTCCCTTGATTTCTTTTTTCTGAATTACTAAGATTGTTACTTGCCATCTCGCATATTTAACACATAACAAAGTGATGCATGTTGTGATAATTTTCATAATGATCATGCCACTTAGCATATAGTCATAGGTGGGACTAATAATTTTTTAACGTAATTTTCAGACATTGATACTCTGATATGTTTGAAATGGTATAGTGGTGGTTTGCAGCAACCTATGATGCTAAGGTTCAAGCTCTACTTTCAGTTATACACAAATTGGATTTTATGTCTGTGTGCATGCTTTAAGCAAATACATTCATATTTTTAAGCAGATAGGAACTGGTCTTTTGCATGGAACTGAATTTTTTTTTTTTTGGATGTTATACCAGTCACAAGGATACTCTTGAAGAATATAGAGATTTCAGAGTTTCATTATAAGATTTCCCCTCTTTTGAAACATATGCTTCATTTATATCATACTTCATACGATCTTGTTTCTGTGGTTGTGTCTGTCATCCTGTTGTTTTTTTTTCTTTTTCTTTTAATAGTATGCATGATTTTCATTTTGCAGGTAATTTCACAAGACACACTGCCTGTTCTCTTGGATAATAGTGGAAGGAGTTCAACCATCCCAGTTTTAGTCCCACTGGATGACAGTTTTATTGCTCCTTCAACAGATGATGAAAGGGAGTCAAATGTGTAATCTCTCTCTCTCTCTCTCTCTACCCCTCCTCCTCCGTTCCTCTCCTTCCTATGTGTGGATATTTGTGTGCATGTGAACACTTGCATGCATGTATTGTGTTATTTTCACCATATAACATATGATGATGTTAGGTTGTGCAATATGTATTCATTTATCCTGCATCTAGTTCTTTCATTTTCTCCAAATGTTGTCATGCCTTCAACAAAGGTTAAATTTCTTCAATTATCAGGGTGGCTGATGATTTGGATTCAGACGAGTTAAGTACAAGAGACAATGTATGTTACACTGCAGATGCATACGAGTCATCTGAATGTTCAAGCTCCACTATATCTGAAGAGCAAAATGTGTTTGAGCAGATGACTGAGTTCCCTAATCACATTGTAGGGGATGAACAAAAGTATTTGTCTGCTTTAAGCTTCTCAATGAGTATTCCAGTTGATACTTTGCAAAAGCCCCATGGATCTGCAGATTCATGTCATATAGACAAGATTAGTAGAAGTTGTGAAAGAAAAGATGCCTTTGGGCATTCTCATCATAAAGGCATACTTACGAGTCAGATATTGGATGTTCAATTTTCAGATTGTCTCTCTGATAAGGATTGGCCGGGAAGAGATTATTTTGAGAATCAGTCTGTCACTGATATAGAGTACAAAGAAGGTCTGAAGTCACGTCCAACGGACTTTGCCTCAAAGGTGAATGAAAGAATAATGGGATCGTTAAAGGAAGGTTCATCATATTTTAGAAAAAGAATCATGGATAGTAATGCTTTAATAGAAGAAGCCTTTGGCAAGGTTGAACCTCAAAAGGCCAGTTATACTTCTGATACATTTGCATTACAACAGTGGAAGGTTAATTACCATAACAATTTTCTCAGCACGAACCCAATGTTGACAAAAAATAATTTCCTTCACCTAACATCCAGGCCTGGAGAGAGATGCAAGACAGACCTTGGGGATTCTTTGGCTTATTTTGATTTCTCTCACATAAAAGATCCTTGTAAGGTGTTTCCGGTAAAGGTTCCTGCAGGGCTCATGGACTCTGGTGCCTCCACTACCAGTGTTATGAGTGATCACCATCTGAAACAATGTTCTGCAGAAGCTGATGTTCTGATTGGAAGAACAATAGTATCTGACTCTCTTCCGTCTTCAGATTCGAAGGGCCACACCAAAGGAGATGCTACTTTAACAGATGTTTCTGGTGGTAGCTGTTGGGAGAGTTTGCTTGGTAGATTTAGTGACACTGTCATTAATAGAGTTGAAGATCACAGAGAAAGCTTGGCGGCCACTTTTGACATACCACTTGATTTTATTATCGACACATGCCTTCTGCAGGAAATCATGCTCCAGTATCCTTACATACTTGCTTTATGTTTTTTTTTTTTGGTCAAGTTTGTGTTTTCTGGAGAGGATAATTTGTTCTTTACATGGTTTTGGTAACCCCTAGCGAATAGCAACCATAGTTGCATATAGGATTTAGTTGGTTTCTTTAAGGTGTCTTAACCAAGTTCAGTGTTCTTTTCTCAATGAAGCTTATGTGTCTGCATAGAATATTCTAGGACCGTGAGTTTGTTGTTTGGTGCTTGGTTGCTTATTGGTTCTTTGAAGGTTATGAGTGTGCATATCCTTCATTTGTGTCATTCTATTCTTTCTAGGCATCTAGTCTAACAGTGCATTATGTTACACTTAAATTCATATTCATGGTTTTGAGGATTGGGATAGAAAATCTAGTGCTACCTTTTAATGATCTTCAGCCATTGGAATATAAAACTCAAAAGCATATTGGAATGTCATTTAATGAAGAAGGACAGATGTTTAAATTCTATATCTTTTCTTTCAGAGTATTATATTGAGTCATTGACTTGGAATGCTATTATTTTTCCTATCCTGGTCAAAATTTTGTTTTGGAACGAGATATTATCCTTGAACATGCTAGATATAAGTATGTCAGCAAGTTAACTATTAAGTTGCTTGAAGAAGGATTTGATTTGCAAGAACATTTGCTGGCTCTGCGACGATACCACTTCATGGAATTAGCAGACTGGGCAGATTTGTTTATTATGTCCCTTTGGCATCATGTAATAATCACTCTGTCATTATACAATACTGTTGTATGATTCCTCTGTCCCATCTGACTCCATTTTTATTCTGGAATAACAGAAATGGAGTATTACGCAGGCAGATCATAGACTTTCCGAAATTCAAAGTTTTCTCGAGTCATCAATTCAGAGGTCATCATGTGAACGTGATCATAATAAGGATAGGTTATTTGTGTACCTGAAAGGACATGATGCAGTGCCTCTTTCAGCATCTGCTATTGGTACATTATTACATTCCGGTTCTTTTGTTTTTTTTTTTTTCTTTGGACTTAAGTATACCTTTGTTAATACAAGTTTCATCAGCACCTTAATTTATTGTTGTTTGAACAAGCTTCTAGTGTCTGCCCCCTTTTATACCCCTTTCAGACTTGATTATGCTTTAGAATTTTGAGACATTTAGTTTAAATTTAACTTGGCATTCTTCTGTCATCTCTCTGACTTTGTTTTTGTGTTGGGCTCTCTCAATCTTCTCATGTATTATTGTGTCAATGATGCAGGAGTCCATTCCTTCAACTTTCTAGGTTTGGGATATCGAGTGGACTGGCCCATCAGCATTGTTTTGACTCCTGGTGCATTGAAAATATATGCCGAGATATTCAGTTTCTTGATACAAGTGAAACTTGCTCTGTTTTCATTGACTGACGTGTGGTGCCAATTGAAGGTGTGGATTTTTCTTTAATTTTTTTTTTCTGGTATAGCTTGTTAGAATTACTTTTAACATATATTTTTCTGGCTTTTCAGTTTAAGACTGCCTAAAATCCTTCTAACAGGGAAATTTTGTTAAACTGTTCTGATACTGATCCAATCTTTTGGAGAAAAGCTTGATTTTGTAGTCTTTGTTTGGATATGGACAATATATTTAGTATTTGATGATAGGGGTACAGTTCTTTGAACTTTTGAATCATGTATTAGGCCACTTGGATTTGCATTTTGCATCATGGAAGTACATTTGACTGACCTTTTTGTTTTAGTTGCACAAACAAGACTAAAATATTCTTTAAATATGCAGGATCTGGTCCAGTTGATTAGTCAGAATAACCACTCTGAGCAACATGAAAAGGAAGTGAGCCATTTCAATGCAATGGTGAAAATGAGGTATTTTTCACAATTGTTCCTTTTTCACATTTGCTTGATTTGATAGTATTTTTTTGTACTAGTATATCTGCCTTTGCATTATCAATTAGTTTTGCACCTATTAAGATTCAGTTTTTTATTTGTTTACGTTTTTAGGAGAAAGAAGATTGTATTAATTAGAGAATAAGTATGACTAATGGATGAACAATCCACATCCAATAAAACCAAATAAAGGAAGGACCAAATGCATAATAATAATTAAAAAAAAAAAAAAACCAGTGCCAGTAAGTCAGCAAAATAGTTGAAAGTGAAACTGAATCCCATGAAACTGGGAAAAGTTTAACTCATCCAAACTTCTTGCACCCTAAGGCCCAGTTATAAGCTGTGCAAAAAGCTGCTTAACTTATAAGTTAAGTAGCAAAAGGTGTTTGGTGAAATTACAAAAAAAAAAACAGCTTATTTCAAAAGTTGCGCCATTAAGTTGCTGCTTATAGAAGTTGGTAAACAGCAGCTTTCATAAGCTAAAAAGCAGCTTTCATAAGCTAAAAGCTACAGCTGCTTTTAAATTAATCCCAGCTCTCCCAAACTGGGCCTAACCCTCTTGGTAATACTCAAAACAGTTTTCTATTCTTCCATCCAATGACCCAAAAAATATTTGTGGTGTTCTAATGACACTTTTTGTGTTTTATATTTGGTTTTATGAGCCTGGTTCCACATTAATTTATTTGTATACATTTTTTGAAACATTCTATGTATTATTTATAGACAAGTTCAAGCACCACATCCAGAATGAAACTGTCAACTGCCTTTTAGCAAAAAACTACGCAAAGCAGTTTAACTGCATCTAAACTTACTTAAACCGTAGTAGACACAGTTAATTTCGGTGGAGGGACTTTTATATTCTATATGTGCATTCATTAGCAGGTTAAACCTCCCATATGTGATTTCCCATCACTAATTGAATATTGTATTCAGTCATCGTCTCTCTGATGTATCTCCAGGCATCAGGTCAATCACTTTGTATCTACATTACAGCAATATGTGGAGTCACAGCTATCACATGTATCATGGTGCAGGTTTCTATATTCACTTAAGCATAAGGTTTGCAGCCTGCTACCTTGTTCTAATTCTTTTCGTAAATTGACCCTGAAAGTGAAGTTCAAATGATTTTATGGAAGGTTAATGTGAATGACATAATTCATTGTACATCACCTAATTGAAATTTCATATTTTATCGCAAAATTTTGTTCCTTAGAATGGGCATGCAATGGATATTTAAAATAAGTTGATTCATAGTTTCCTACTGACAGCGGAGAAATAGATATGTAAAATAAGTTGTCTTTGATAATTTTGACATGTAAAAGGAACATTAAAATTTCTCCTTCAAGTCAACTATGATAAAGGAAAAAGAAAATATTGATTGCAGTATTGCAAGTAGTCTTACGAATATGAGTTAAAATGCATGTTGGATAACAATGTCTTCTAGTGTTTTATTATTTATCATTCCCACTGAAGACGGTTAAAACTTAAAAACCATTTATATTATTATTGGTAAGGAAACGTGAAATTCCTTCCTTGACTGGTATTCATGTATGTGATTTATTGGACTCTGTTGGATGGAACTATATATTTCACCCTGGTCATGTAATAAAATTTTATTATTTTATATTCTTCAGTAAGTATATACAGTTATTCAATTAGTGGGGTCTCTTCAGAAAGATGAAATGTCAAGACATCTGTGATTCTTAATGTCACTTATATGCTGCATAGTTTTATTGATTTTGGTATGCTTTTTCAAACATAAATTCTCTGACACATGCCTTCACATGGTTATAAAATCTTGGTCTTAAATGTAGGTCAAAGATATGATGGATCTTCAGTCAGTGCACATGGCATATCTCTCAGATTCACTTCACATGTAAGTCCCCCGACATCATGTAATAAAGTTGTTCAGTTATTATATGCAATCCATGTAAATTGAAATGTTTATGTTCTTAATTACATAAGCTAAAATACTTTGTCCATTCATAGTAAATACATGATAAATTGTCCCCAATTTGTGCTGGGTGTGGGCCGCTACATTGCTTGAATCAATGTAGAAGAAAGGTAACAGGAGGCTGTGATTGCTAGATAGTCCTGTAGGCTGGGAATTTGATCCATGAAAGCTGTGAGATTTTGGGATCTGGTTGTTTAAAAGTGGATAGGAGATTAAAAGGACGCGATTTAAGTGTTGTTACGAACTAATAAAAGATGTAGTATATCAACATGATACCTCTTTGCAAAATTATGAACAAAGTTTCTACAACTTCCACAAACATTTCTCGAGGATCGCCACAATCCGATTTCCAGTATTGCGTGCCCTAAACCAACCATCCTCAGGCTCTCCTTAATTCTACAGTGTGTACTCCTATTTATTCGAATTCTCTCAATGCTGTAACATGGTTGACTTCAGTTAGTTTCTAGTAGTTTACAAACATACCTATATATAGAATTACGAAGAAATTGTGAAGAGATTGGGAGTATAATGAGAGACTTTTTATCCGAGGGAGTCAGGGCCAGTCATAGGAACAATTTATGGTACGGTGTAAAGTTGTTTCTTGTCCCAAGAAAAAGGTGGTTCAGTGATAAGCAACTTGGATGAGAGGAATGTTGCCCTCCTTGGAAAATGGTTGTGAGGTTTCACATTAGAAAGAGATTACATTTGGCGTGCTGTCACTAAAAGCAAGTATGGGATGCATGCCAATCACACTTTCCTGCACATAGTCGGTTGGAAATGGGATTTAGGTCAGGTCTTGCGAGGATTAGGGATTGGGACTCTCCATTTTGTGCTTCTTTTCCACTTCTTTCTGGACTTTCCAACTGTGATAGTGTTTCAATTGTCAATATGTTTGTTGCTTCTTTCTCATCAGAAAAAGTGCACCAGGTGTGGATTTTGTCTGCAACTATTAAAGAATTTTCTGTCAAGTCCTCGGTTCTTTGGTTTATATTGTATTTTTCTTATGATAGTGGGACCACATAGTACCTTTTGTACTGGAACTCACTGCCAGACTGTAGCACATAGCTGATTCAGTACAATGAATTGATTGGTTGGACTTATTGCTTAGGCCGCCTCATAGTATCTGCGCTTGAGCACATAGTTGAGCCACCTTTTCTTTCTGTATATTATGTAATGTAATTACCTAAGCATAGATTTTTAATTGTTCTTTCTTTTGGTTCCTTTTCTTGGTATTGTCACCCTTGTTTGTCTGTTAACCGTGAATTGAACCTTTGCAGATGTTTCCTCTCTGATGAAACAAGACCTATAGCTTGCATCATTGAGAGCATTCTGCAGTGTGCTCTGGACTTCAGGTCTTGTCTCACTGGGGAAGTATGGAATGCTGGAACAGGTCAAGGGAATTTAATTGCAAGACACTCTGGAATCAATATATCCCAGGTGATTCTCATATAGTTGTAAAGAAATGTGGACAGGGAAATTTAACCTTACATTAATTTAACTCGAATTGAACTAGCAATGTCATATATAGTAAAAATGATGGAAAGGACATTGTGCTGTAGTGGTTTCCTATGGAATTATGTATCCAAATTTGGTGTTCTCTGAAACATAGTGTTCTACTTTGAAATGCCAGTCACGGTGCATTTATATCATAGACAAACATGTATTCATACTATTGTGATGTCGGCCTTGTGTTTGTGAGAGGAGTACTTAATTCTCGTATCTCATAATTCCAGCCCATTCCTTACTTAATTTTTGCCTGTTTAGAAAGGGAAAAATCTCGAGTCAATGAGTTCACATCAATATTTCCTTAATTCAAAGGAATGATACTGGCTACTGGCAACAGTGTACATCTCACCAAAAACCACCACCATTGTGATAACCCTTACCCTATTTCCTTCTCAGAAAATGCAAATGGCTACAAATCCAAACCCAGGTAAGAGTGTGAAGCCCACTAATTAAAACAATGACGGGGAAGGTGAGAGTAGAATGCGAATTAACATTTGATGTTGTTCAGCTGATTAAATAGTATTGAGATCCAAGATTAAATTCCTAGTGTTGCTCTAGTGGTGGATGTAGGGGTCAGGCAGGTTGTGGTATATGTTGAGTGAATATGGAGTAGAGGTTAAGAAGAGTGGAGGCTGTGGAAGTAGAAGAGGGGTTATGGTGGCAATACTATTGGGAATTTCTTATACAGTTTGTGGCATTGCTTAATTTGCAGTATGGAGTGGTTCTGTAGCACTAGACTAGTATATAGAGATGGGGTAGGTTGTAGTGATTCCAGTGAATTGCTGAACAGGAATCTCGTCTGCATTATGCATTCTCATTCTCATTCCATATAATAAAATGTAACGTTGAACTAGTCCATCTCATTGGGGATGGTGTTCTAACCATTCTCAGAAATCATTGTTTAGAATGGTACACAACATGGTATGAAGCACCATTTAGTGTGCCTTTATTTGCCTGCAACTTTTTATCTGTGTGCCTTCAAGGCAAAGTACAAAACTTGCTTTTGTAATTTTTATCTATATGCCATTTGCAGCAAAAACAGCTCTCTGTAATTTTTACTGGCGAGTGAAAAGAACCGTCTACTGCTTGCTAAAGTAAGAAATAACTTTTTGTTCATAATTTGTTTGTGCATCTGTTTTGCAGGTTCTTTCCATAAAGCAAACGTTTGACAAAAATATGAAAGAATTGCACTTCTGTTATCTCAGATCACCTAAACATGGCGAGTTTGGACTCTCTCACTTCTGGGAATACCTGAACTACAACAAGTATTACTCAGATGCTGCTTCCAAAGTGACATGATATTTTCCTTTACTGACAAATCGGGATTTGTATATGCTTGAAGCATCCCAGTTGATTACCATAATTGAGGAGGATAATTTGTCAAGGGTAACAGTAGAAAAGAAGTGTCCAGCTGATGTGTGAAATTTGGGATACGTAGCATAGCATTCTACAATTTTGTTGGTCTTGTTCCATGCAAGGTAGGAGATTTATGTTTATTCTTCTTGTGTGCCAGTGTTGTAAATATATGTACAAAATGATTATATAGTGTATCACGAAGAAGACATTTTTTGGTGCCAACTCTCCGATGTGAGATTTGCATGAGACGAGCTACTTCCTATAATATCCCTCGGACAAAATTTAAAGAATTAATGGTATTATAGTACATAAGAAAAATAAATATATAAATAAATATAAAATAACTCAGAATTCCATCTTCCTCTAGGTTTCTAGTGTTGGATTCAATTCATCACTCAAAACTGCTGTTTTTTTTTTTTTCTTTTCCCTCCATGATAGATGACCCTCAAGTATTAGTCCTAAATGAATATCTTTTGAAGGCTAAGCTGGCAATGAAATTGAACAGCTGATATTCGTTTGTGATTTTGACTAATTAGTTAATCTATTTTACACAATTTGAACCGTGATGTAACTCTAGGGCTTCTTGGCTATGAGTATAATATCATCGCTATTGACATCAGCTAATACACACACACAAATTTATTTCTATGGATGATGGCTATATTTAGTTATTTACAATACAATTCGGTCTTGCTTAATCCAAGTATGATCGACGTAATGTATCTCTTACAAGGAGCGATTTTGAAAAACTTAAAAGGTTTTTTCTTTAGCTCTCCAATATTTTTAACGATAGGTGCTCACAAAGCTCATAAATTGTTCATCTCTATTGTGTAGAAAATGAATCATGATTGGCCGTGCATTCACTCATCTTTCTTTGCATCACTAGAATCTTGAATTACACTTTTCATAATCGAAAAGAAGTATGGATTCATGAGTGAAGAGGAAGACCAGTGTGAATGCAAATACGATGACCAATGATGTCTTGTATCAGAAAACTAGTTGTAGAATGTGTACGATTGATAAGTATGCAATGATTCAATTCATTGATTCCTAGTGTTGGTTCGTTTAGTGAAATTGTTCAACAAGGCGAGCACATGCACATCCATCTTGTACATGTAAAATGATTATTCTAAAAGTAACTGCTAGATGTGACAGAAAATTGGCATTTATATAGTGTACTGTCCAACTAATTTTCTATGGTCAGGAGCAGAGCAGATACACCGTTATGATCTTAATACCTTTGAGATCGTGTCCATTCGACTTAGATTTTCATTGACTCCCGGGCCATCTACTCGAGACTCTGTTAGCGAGTAGCTCAATGACGAATGTTATCACTTGCTCTTATCAAGGATAATTCAATCATAAAGCATTATAAATCTCGGACTGCTCGAATCTGAGTTTGCCTATGGTTAGTGACATGAGTAGCAACTTAAGATACATAGTGACATGATTAAAGACTCGAGACATGGTTAATAACATGATTGGGTTCGATTGTTTTGATGTCGTGTTAGTGACATGATTAACGATTTGAGACACGGTTAGTGACATGATTAACGACTTGAGACACGGTTAGTGACATGATTGGGTTCTGTGAGGTCATGTTAGTGACATGGTTAGGTTGCTCTACAAACCAAGTAGATTGACATAGTTAGTTATTCCAATTAAAATCTGTTACACTGGTTTATAGTTGCTTTAGTGTGCTAAATTGATGCAAAGACAAATATTTGCTCTGTTGCTGTATTTTCCAAGTTTGTGTTTAATGTGTATATCTCTATTCTGCTAGCAGTGATTATTTGCTGGTTCTTTTTCTTCACCTGGGTTCATAGTTGAAACTATTAACTTGTGTTTTTTGTTTCTGTTCGTATTAATGTAAATGAGCTTACAACTAAAAAACAGGAGCCTTTTTCCTGTTCATAAGTTGCCATCTATCTGTTTGAATTATTAAGACTTCTGATTTCCTTCTTAGATTCTCCTCCAAATTGAACTGTCCTCCATTTCTACAAGTTTAGGAACCCCCAGCTTTTATGGTGTTTACCTCAACTTTATAAATGGTTTTCTCTTTTTACTTATTTTCCTTCATGTTTGCTTCGATTGGAATTTGTTCTGGTTGCTTTTCCATGCAGGTTTTACATACTGCTATTATTCCCGACTCAACTGATTTTTTTCTTACATCTAGATGTCTTCAATGTCTGTGTTTTTTTCCTTTTTCTTTTCTCCTCTTTCTGTTGTCTATTATTGATTTACTATGCATTTTTCCACTTTTAACTGTGCCAACAAATGACTGTGTTCTGTATCACAATTGTTATGAACTGTGGAGTTGGCAGCTACTCTTATCTAGCATTTCATCATATAATAAATATTCCAAAACATTGACGGTATGATTATTTGGTGTAGGCTAAGCTGTCTTTCCTTATCGCCTTATTTTGCTCGCAATATCAGCTGCTACCAAGTGGATACATTGCCAAGGTATAGATTCTTCTGACGTTACTTTAGGTAGCATCGCATTTGCATCTGTTGGTTTTCTTTTCCATTATTTGAGGGAAGTTATCTGCAGGGAAGTTGCATTTGACAAATTAATCAGTGGTTAATGAATTTCTAAATCTATATCCTCATGCTCGCCCTATAAGACTCTTGCTTAGCGGTATGCTCTTCTCATGATTGCTCTCTAGGAAAAGTCTAATATACTATGTTTAAACGATCAGGGGCAGCTTCTCATTGTATCAATAATGGACGAGACTTGTTGGTTTAGCATTCTAGGATTGTATGTCTACCATCAGATTCAAATAAGCTCTGACTCTGAAGGCTATTCACAGCTTAGGCATGTTATCAAAATAACTTGGATGCAGACTAAGCTTTGTGTAATCACTAATCAGAACAACATTTTTCAAATTAAACCAGTGTTTATTATCAGATTCTATTCCAAGTTGCCAAACATTAATAACATTAATAAACTAAAAACAAACGTAATATATTCAACTATATCATTATTATAGCAACATACCATTTAAACATAAAATACTTCTCAATCAAACTCTAGCATTGTCAAATTAAACTTATTACACTTGAAATAACTCAATGAACAAAAATGATTTTTAAAAAAAGAAAAATTGTTAACTTTCAAAGCTACATATTCAAGCAACAATGTTTGAATAATGTCTGTTTCAAAGTTTATCGCACAACTCTCATCTCTTTCCTTATAAACACTGCTATACATCCTTTCAAAAAAAAACACTGCTATACCAGACTACAATTTAGAGGTTCGCAAAAGTGAATGATCAATAAAACTGATCCAGTCAACTATGTCTGAGAAGCTACTATGATCTTGAATCATTTCTCAATGTATTTTACCACTATATCTCTATGTCATCCTCAACAATGTTGTTCTGGTCATCTTTCTGTCTTGTTTCAAAACAATTCTCTCTATAGAACCTTATGACAGAGGACTGTGGCTCGGTCAAAACTGAGAAACATTCATATCCTTTTGAAAAATTTGGCTAGTGGATTATAAAACAAGTGAGGGCTGTGAGGCACATTTTATTAAAATAAGTTGATAGCAATGAATGTTTAATGATTCAGTATAATCAGGATTTCTATGTTTTCAGAATAGTACCAAATACTTTCATCGTTAACGTCCATCGACTGCTTTGTTGTAAAAAAGAAAGAAAAAAAAAAAAAAACACAGATTTGCATGTCCTTGTCATACTGTGAATATCTATCTTATCAAGTCTACCTAAGTAGCTAATGAGTCCTGAAGCTGTTGAGAAAAAAACCGTCTCGGAATTAAAAATCTTGGATCCGGCCATATACTTAGGTAGACTTTATAAGAATTCAACACTTCATTCACAACATGAATTACTTTTAACTATATTTTTTTCCATCAGCAATGTATTTACATCCCTATATATTTACAGTAAACACTTTATTATGAATTACTTTCAACTATATTTTTTTCATTCGCAATGTATTTACATCCCTAAATATATCAACAGTAAACATACTCTGCCTTACATCTCAAGACAAGCTGGTCTTTTGCAGAGCTGCATAAACCAGGTTTGTGCCAGCAGATTGGTGGTTCTATGCAGCCTGCCCCTCATGCTCGAAGAAAATGAGGAAAAAGCCACTGAGTCAACTAATAATCTGCCCAGATCATGATATGCAGCAGCCACATTCCAGGTAGCACATAATATATAAACCACAAATAGTTTAAACCACAAATTTAAAAGTGCCATCTATTTCTATATATAAACCACAAATAGTTTGTTTGAAAAAATATGCTTCTGATTTATAAACTATCTGAAAAGGGAGCCAAAATTGGAAGGCCAATATATGCCATTCAGCTATCTATTGTAGTACATAATATATAGAATAATGGAAACCTGTAACTACATATCCATACAGTTTTGAAAACTACAATTCTTACCTGTAACTATTTTTTCAGACATAAATGGTTCAGTTGCAGTGATATATATAAAATTGGTGATACATTCCCCCTATGATGTATATCTCACCTGACCATGTGTGATGTAATTAGCATCAGATATCAACTGCCTTTATGATTTGGGTACTTGAAAATTCTATACTATCTATCTATTTTTGCTACTTCACCTGCTTTTTCACTTTGATTCTACAGTTTAAACAACAGAATGTTGAAACAAATAATCGGATCTGCAAAATTGTTCGGATCATTGACACATAGCATGATTCAACTTATGTGCCATACTTGGATTTCCAGCTGTTCATTTACCTGGGTTACTAATGCAGAGTAGTACGCACTAACATCTAAAATCATGGTTTTATAATTCAGCTCAACTGTTAGCCCTATAGATATAATGACTAATTAGTTGGTGAAAGTGAATGATCACTATAACTGATCCAGCCAACTAGGTCTCCAATGACATGTTATACTTGAAAAATATTGGATATTCAACCTTCTATAATCTTCGATCATTGTCTCATTCTACTTCACTATACCTCTATGTCATCCTCAGCATCATTGCTCTTTTAATTTCTTTTTTTTTTTATGTTTTGTTTCAAAAGAATTCAGTCTCTATAGATTGATTAATACATAATAAAACAGATGCAGAATATCTAAAACATATAGTAGTTTGAGTCGGTATGAAATATGCAGATTAGGTAACTGACAACAGGACCATCATCACTATGACCTTCCGGACTGAATCTGTTCATATTTATGACATTTCCGAGCTTAAAGAAGAAAACCTATTCAACATATACTACAACCACCATGTTTAATGCTAGCATACGAAGAACACACATTTTGAATTACTGACACTTTATATGCAGCTTCTATACAAATGCAACTGAATACACAACTTTCCACTGTTTCCCAACTAATCGTGACCTAGCATATCTTAGTTTTGTATGAAGTCAGTACAAAATCAACTCTAATTCAAGTCTATACATAGTGCCCAAACTGTTAGAAAATTTAAGGCAAAACACTAATGTATGATACTAGCATAGAACTCGCATATGGCAACGGAATCTATCAACAATGGAGACTTCCTAATAGAAGTTCTAAGTTCACACTGTTCCCAAATACAACAATTCAGGTCCTCTTTATTGAGCTGATCACCATACACATGATTTTCCCCATCACCATACACAACCACTAATGTATTGGTCCCAGTTTACAGGTGAATCAATTCTAGAGTTGACATAGCGGCATTTCTAGTAACTGCTATTTCTCTTTATTATCACAAACAGAGGTCGGGTTGGTGTAATCTCTCTGTACTTGAGAACGCTTTTCGAAGCAATAATCTACACTCAATGCCACAGGTTTATCCCAGATAACTATAACATTTGAACACAAGCCCACAACATTTGAACACAGCAACTCTGAGTAGCATATATTCGATTTCATTAACACATAACACAACACCTCCTCATTGTCCCCAAAAGCAAGGATAAAAAATCCTACCATAAAACAAAAACAGGAAAATGAAATAAAAAGAGTAGTAAACAAAAGCAAAAGACTGACTACTCCGTAAGCAAAAGGCCGCTCTTCTTATTGTTCCTCTTGATCATCTCCTCGGGAACAGGCTTGAGTTGATTCCTGGCCTTGGTTTTTGAAATCCTCTGAATCGTCTTGGGGTTGGAAATAATCTGCAGCTTGGTCCCAGTCTTGAGAATATTCTCCTTCTTCTTCTTCTCCCTCTCCTCCCTCTTCCTCCTCTTCTCCTCCTTGTTCCTCTTAATCTCCCCCTTCAGCTCCGCCATTCTCTCCTTGTACGCCTTCTTCACCGACTTGTTCTTCTCCCTCTCCTCGAACGTCGTCCCTTTCCGGCTCACCTGGAGCGCCGACGACCTCTGCTTCCGCGGCTGCTTCCACTTCCGCCCGGAGACCTTCCCGGCGATCACGCCGTCGTAGCTCGGCCGGCCGAAGACTGGTTTGTCCGGATTGTCCGAGGAGGACACCGCGGATCGCTTCGCCGGAGGTGGATAGGCGGCGGCGTCGATTTCCATGGCGGCATCTTCTTCGTCGGCGGCGGCTTCGGGGTTCCGCTTGCGCTTGTAGGTTTTGCCGCCGAAGCCTTCGTCTAGGCAGCGGAAGTCGATTGTGCAGGCCATGAGTGAAAACTAGGTCTAGGTCTTGTGCCGCCACCAGTGTTCGGGTTGAGTTACTTATATATGCAATATATGGAGGTTGTTTTGGTCTTCTTCCTTTTTTTTGGGTCTTTGACCCAAAGCCCTAAAATGAGATCTCAATTACCCAGTAACAGAATTTTGTTCCCACAAAAACAATTTATCAAGAAATGATCATTTTACCCTTAATCTAATTAAAAAACCCTCGACCTCACTGCCTGCTTTCTCCGGCAACCAGTTCGATTACCACGATTGCGCTGTCTCCCTTCTCTCTCTCCTCCGCGCTGTCTCTCTCTCTCTCTCCCCCGCCGAAACGATTTGGACTTTGCCATTCCGAGTTCGTTTCCAGTCCCTCAGCGTTCTCCTCAAAGCCATTAACGGCCAACTCATCTCCGACGCCGAGTTCTGCTCCATTCTCCGGCCAAACTCCACTGCTGGTAAGTTGTTTCCAGTCCTCTCTCTCTTCGGCGAGATTCCGAGGAGCATTGCCAACCTGACTCACCTTCGGCTCGTACAATCAGTTTTCCGGTCGGGTTCCGGCGAGCTCGACGCTGGACAACCTCTTGGAATGAACTCTGCCGTCGGCTATAGCCAATTGCGCCGGCGCTGGCCTGATTCAAGGTGAGTTCTTTGTTTTGTGCTATTGACTTGGAATATTCGAAATGAAGGCCTAAGACCAAGAAAAGCTTAATCAGATATCTATATACACTCGTTTATTTTAACTCGTCTCTCTGGCTAGCTAGTGAATTTCATCTTGTCCTCTTTATTAATTATATAGGTGGATGCACTGAAGCAAGAACTGGGAGAATTCAATATTTGCGCAGAGAGAGAGAGGAGAAGATCTGAGATAGCAGAGAGTCCAGTATTTCAGTAGTGTTGTGAGTTTGGGTGCCCAAATCTTTTGTTTTTTTTTTCGGTGAAATTGAGGCAGAAAGCCGGGGAGGGAAGAAAAAGGTAAAAACAAAAAGTTCTATCGGGGCAATGGACGCCTGTTGGGGTAAAATATGTTTTGAATTAATGTAATCCTCTCGTTTTTTTCTTTAATCAGAGTTTTATTTGTCTAAATTTAAGAAGATTAGTTCCTATTTCGGAGACTGAAAGTTCTATTAGGGGGGTAATAGACGTCTATTGAGGCAATAGACGTTTTGAATTAATGTAATCTTCTCATTTTTTTTTATTTAATCTGGAGATTAGTTTTCATTCTAGTGACTAAAAGTCCTACTAGGGGAGCAATAGACGCCTATTGGGGGACAATACATGGCTGATAGTCGTCTATTGAGGGGCAATAGACGTCTATTGGGGGCGATAAAGGTCAATTACCCCTCTATTATGGGGCAATAGATGTCTATTGGGGTCAAAAAAATATTTCCGGTGAGCGGCAGCCAGTGACGGGAATTCGGCGGTCGATGATCGGATCTTGCGAAAGTTGGCCAGATTCCGACGAACGTTGATCGGCTCCGGCGAAGTCTCCTATGTTGCATTTTCTCTCTCTCTCTCTCTCTAAGTATAAAGGGGTGAGGGTAAAATTATATTAAAAAAAAAAAAACAAAAATAAACTTAAGGGGGTATTAGAGAAGACCTCCTTAGAGTGTTTTGGATGAGAGGGAATTAAAAAAACTTAATGGGGTAAGTAGGAAAAAAATCCCTAAAAATGGGGTAAGTGGACAAAAACCTTTTTTTTTTTTTTGTTATAGTCTTCTTGCTCTTTTCTATGTTTTTATTTTTTATTTTTATGTCAGACTGACCATTTAATGAGAACTGTTAACGTATTCAGTTTGTTTGGTTGGTGTTTCTGTCGTTATCGGGAAGCCTCTACCTAGAGAATCACAGGCTGAGCACCTTCCGTCCCGAGACCTATTAAGATAGAGAAATAGGTCAAGGGTAGATCGGGATTGTCAGCCTATAACCCTCCTATACCTAATTCAGTATCAAATTGAGATAAAAATAGAGTAACAGTATGGAAATGTACAGTTTGGACTTACTTGATTTGGAAGTAGCTGCCAGTATGTACATGAGATATTGGGGTTTACACCCATGAGGCTTCGATGTGTGAAGGTGTGCCCTCCTCACATATGATGTGGAGGTCTTGTAGTTGACCTGAAGGCCTTGCATCGATGTCTTGCCAGTCGACATGGATGCCAGTGACTTGTCTTGATTTCCTGTGGGAGCTCCAGCATGTCTCTAGCAGTCAAGGAGGGTGGTCTCTATGGCCAATCGCATTTTCGGTGTTCGTGCTCGATACGCATGTGGTATGAACAATTGACTGCATCTCTAATCGACCATGCTCATAGTTTTCTCATTTGCAAACATAATCAGTAGATTGAAATTCCAAAATTAATTGATGTAAATTTTGACAGGACCCGCCCCAGATTTCACCTTAAAATCCGAAGTGGTCATGCTGGGCCCACCTTAGAAGAAATTCTACCAAAAATTTGGCGCAACTTCCTCTAAAAATGGACTACCCAAATTTACCTATAGAAAGATATTTACACTTCTAAAACAATCCACCCATAATCTTCTGGAGCCACACTGCTCCCTAAATCACAACATCTCCCATTTCACAAAACAATTCTGATTCCAAGAATATTAATCTCATAGGTTACCAGAGAAATCTAATGCACATGCGTACAAGAAGATAGAATGTAAGATAAAGAATCGATACTTCTATAATGCGGAAGCTATGGCAACTATGCCTCAACCTCATGTACGCTCGACCTCAAGCTAAACTGGCCTGCAAACCGGGTATTTGAAACCGAAGGGTCCAGAGGAAAAACATTTGAAAATCGTTAGAGTGAGTGGATGAAAAGTAAGTAATTTCGAATGAACAGGTGAAACTTAATGCTTTCCCAAGTTATTCTCTAAAATCTCGCATGCAGTAACAATGTTGAAAATACTTTTAATCATCATCTTTATTGAAATCTCAATTATGTAAAAATAGAACATCTTGCAATCTCTTAAAATCTCATCCTCAATTCTTATAAAAAAAACATCATTTTCCATAGGCTCTTTTGATGACTAGAAAGGACTGCTATCTAGTCATCTCATGCCATCAGGGGGGACTGCCACCCAAATGACTCATCGAAAGGGATTGCCAACCGGATTAGGAGGTGGTGGGTAGAAGGGACTGCGAACTAACCACAGGTAGTTAGAAGGGACTGCCGACTAACTACCTCTTGTCACCTGGAAGGGACTGCCAACCAGACTATTACCTAGAAGGGATTGTCGACTAGGTAATGTACACATGCACCAAAGATAACCTCCTCAATATACTAGAAACAACCTCTTTCAATTACTTGCTTTCGGAAAGAAACTCTATATTACTTCAATAAATCATTAATAATTCACCGAAAGCATAACTCAGGATTATCTCGCTAACTCAAACCTCAATATCTCAATAAATCCTCGAAAGCATAACTCCTCGGTAAATCAATAAACACTTTCAGAAGAAATCTCAATCTAACTTTAAAGTTGATAAGAGCGGAGCTCAAAACTCAAGAAATCTCGATAATTCGATCATGTTCAAATATTAGCTAAATCATTTGTACTCGTATATCACCATATAAATCGATATTCAAAACCAATCATTATCACAATATTTTCTTAATCAATCACTTCCCGAAAATCATTTCCCAACTCAATAACTCATAAATAAATAGATTAAAAATGGGCTAAATTCTGTTTAGTCCCTCTACTTTGTCTCTCACATCGTTTCAGTCCATGACATTCTAATTTAATCTAAAAACTCCCTAACCTCACAATTTCCCTCCAATAGGTCCCTGTCTTGGGTGAAATATCCAATATACCCCTCAGTTTTTTTTCCTTTTCAATTTATTTTTTTTCTTTTTTCTTTTTCCTTTTTTTATTTTTCTTTTTTTCCTTTTTCCCTTTTAATTTCTTTTTTTTCTTGTTTCTTTTTTCTTTTTCCTTTTTAATTTCTTTTTCTCTTTTTCCTTTTTCCATTTTAGTTTCTTTTTTTCTTTTTCCTTTTTTCTTTTTTCTTTTTTCTTTTTTCTTTTTAATTTCTTTTTTCCTTTTTTTATTGTTTTTCCTTTTTTTTTGTTTTTCCTTTTTAATGACCATCGTATTCTGCTGCATCAGTAGCGCCATGTCAGCGAACCAATCCAGATAGACCTGAAACCCCAATTCTTGTTCTCCACGCCGGCGGCCATTTTTCTTTTCCATCACTATTCTACTTCTTCACTTCTGGTTTTTGTCAACTTGGCCATCAAAAACCACCATTTCAACCAAACCCAAAATCCAAATCACCATTTTGAGCAGGACCCAAAAACCTCAGAGTTTGAAAAAATAGTAGTTTTCAGTGAAAAGTTAAAAAATGGTAATTTTCAATGAAAAGTTTCCAAATTGAGGCTTGATGTGGAGAGAGAAAGTGGGATTTGAGTGGGAGAGAGACAAGTAGCCTGATTGGGAAACAGATGGGTTGTGGAGTTTGATCGGAATGGGATTGGTGAGTTGAGGAAGTAGAAAGTAGGCAAAACGGAAAAAGAAAAAAGAACTTAAAAAGGAAAAAAATTAAAAAGGAACAAGAAAAAAAGAAGAAAAAGCAAAAAAGAAATTAAAAAGGAAAAAAAGAAATTAAAAAGCAAAAAAGAAATTAAAAAGAAAAAGGAAAAAAGGAAAAAAAGAAAAAAAAAAGAAAAAAAAAACGAAAAAAAGAAATTAAAAAGGAAAAAGAAAAAAATGAAAAAAAAAGAAATTAAAAAGGAAAAAGAAAAAAATGAAAAAAAGAAATTAAAAAGAAAAAAGAAAAAAATGAAAAAAAAAGAAATTAAAAAGGAAAAAGAAAAAAATGAAAAAAAGAAATTAAAAAGGAAAAAGAAAAAAATGAAAAAAAGAAATTAAAAAGAAAAAAGGAAAAGGAAATAACATAGGGGTATATTAGACATTTCACCCAAAGGCAGGGATATATTAGAGGGAAATTATGAGGTTAGGGAGTTTTTAGATTAAATTAGAATATCAGGGACTGAAACGATGAGAGAGACAAAGTACATGGACTAAACAGAATTTATCCCATTAAAAATCTATTGAAAGCCCTCGGGAAGGAAATCCATTAATAATCCCGTAACTCATAGAGCATAATAAATCTCAAGAAATCAAGCTCATAAAAATCATAAAACTCAATAATTCAAATAATAAATTAAACTTCAATCAGAAAATAATAATATACTGCATGCACAATTAATTTAAAATAAATGTCCACTTACAGTATACGGCTAAGCTTGCCGTTTATTCGAAGTTTCCCTGTGTAGTTTCTCCTCACGTCCTGTATAATATAACGCTCGTAAACAAATAATTACAGTACGAAAATTTAAATTTACGATAATTATGTCTAAATTCTAAACGTTTCCCTTAACCTCAACTCCTTCAATCCACTTCGGATTCCATCCAAACTTCACCAAAATCACATTTATAAAATCTACAACCCACAAGAAATTAATATAGCTAAAAACAGAAATTAAATTACTGTTCACGAAGCGGCAATCACTGTTCATGAGCCGGCAACCACCTCCTCCGGCCACCAAATTTCATATACAACATCAATCCAACATTTTCAACGACTTTCTCAACTGTGACAAAGTCAGAAAATACCTTGAAGTGTCCGGAAACCAAGCAAAGCCGAAAAACCCGACGGTGAATAGTGTAGCAAAAATTTCCCGACGTAATTTCTCTTTCCACCCTTGGATCTGGGTGATGAAACTTGGAGGGATTCAAGTACGCTCCAAGGTGCTTCCAAAGAACCTAGTTTTGTTGCCGGAGATGGCCGGATTTGGAAGAACCTAGTCTTCTTGGCTTCGATTCGTCTTCTATTGTGCATGATTGGATGCAAGAAATATATGGATGAAAACCTTGTTTCAAGACGAAGAGATAGGTATTAATTTCATGGCCATAGGTGGTCGGACCAAGCGGCGGTGACGCCAGGAAGTTTTGCCTGCGGAAGAGGAAAATCTGGAAATTTTTTTTGGGTCTTACCCGAAATGGCAGGTCAGAGTTGCCATTTATAGAATGCGAGTTCATTGAAATTACCAAACTACCACTGAGTTGAAACCCTTATAATTTCTTCGTTATAATTCCGATTTTAGCTTGCCACATGTCTACGAACTCTGTTTAACATCCTCTACGACTTTCATGAATAAAATTTTCTCAAACTTTGACCCGAACAAAAAGTCAACTTTTAGGCCCCCCTAAAAGTGTCAAAACGAAGTTAAAAGTAAAAGTAATTGTCGTTTACCGTCCAAATGATTAGTAAACCGGTAAATTAAGATACGGGACGTAACAATCTCCCCTCGTTATAAAAATTTCGTCCTCGAAATTGTATACTGTCTAGATAAAGGTGTAGCATATACACTAGTCTGAAATACAACATTCTTGAAGAAAGTAGGATGCCAATCACAACAAAGTGAGGATGATAGTGCATGGAACAATGTGCAAGTCTGTTCGACACATGTACAAATTAACTTCAAGACTGATCCAAGAATTTTCCACTTAAAACCTGAAGGGAACAACCCTTAAGGTAAAATCTAGTTATCACTGTAATATGTCGATTCTCAGAGTGTTTCCTGGTGCATTCACCGTCTCAGGAGGCCAATTTACTTGAAATTATTATCGAAAGTCCTTAACAACTGGCTGAGAAAATTGTCAAAGCATTAGGTTCAAGCAATGACCTAATCCGCAAGCAGGAATAATTTCTTTCATAGCCTCCAAAAGACTTATCGAAGCAAGACATCATTTAATGCTCCAAGAACTCTAAAACTTGTCAGCTTCTCCTTGGACTAAGTTTTCTTTTACCACCTCCAGTCAACTACTTTAATAAACCAATAGAATTCCCAACAATCTCAACTACACAAGCAATTAAAAACATTCTTATAACCTAGAATTATAAACACCAAGGTCGACACACCTTGCCTTACTTAACAATGTAGTACTGCATACTTGCAATTACATGAATTTCAGCGTCAAGAAATTCATGTCGACCATTTAGTTCAGATGACGCAAGGTATCGACATCACAAACCATTCAGTTGGAATAGAAGCATTCATAACCTTCTCACAAAAATCACATGGTGAAAATCCACCCAATTCGCCAACAATATTGTGACAATGCATCGATCTCACACATAAAACATTTTTAAATAAAACAAAAGTTTAAAGAAAATCAAACTGCTATTAAAACACCAGAACATGGTTACCAGTAACCATCAAATTCAAAGTGAATATTTTTCCTTAGTTACCATAAAACAACACCTTCTTTTGTCAGTTTGTGTTTAGATTTCTAATCAATGTCATTCACGTAGAGTTCCCACAGTTGCCAAGTGTATCGCAGAATGGTTTCGGTTAACTTTATAAGTTCCTTATCATGCAGCTTCTTTGGCTGCTACAAGGCTACAACCTTCGGGTACCACACCCGTTCATGTTCAAAATTTCTATATCAGACTGATAGAAAGTAGTTCATTCTTTCTTCTCCGCATTTCCAAACCATAATATTCCAAGAATCAACGTCAAACTTGCAAGTACTTGAGTATAGCCAACTCTCTTTGCACGGCTCAAAGCCGATACCTCCAAGTGACACTGTCTTCGCTGAATTGAGGATAAAATAGCTGAAGATCCGCCCTCCAACAACACTTATTCAATAATATTCCAGCTACAACAACAATTCCAAAAACTAATCTACGGTAACTAAGATTGCACCAAAATTTCCCAAACCTTATCTCGCTAAGCATCAATCCAACAACACAATTCATCCATAGTAGCTCAACAGTTAGTATTTCAAGTGTCGGTTGAAACCTTTGATAAAACCCAAATCCCAAACAAATAATTTCCAAGCTCAACTTCAACATCTTGCCAAGTCATCGTACCTATAAACCCGTGATGGTGACCGAATATCAATCGTACCAACAACTTTCTATACTTCTCCAACCAAGGGCCACCATACGGTAGAAAGATTGATCAAAGTGAGAACTAAATCTCAAACTGTTTAACCCATTACCACCAGTAACGGTACCAAGGTAATAAAACTCATTTAATTCCTCTAAAGCAATCTGTTAAAATACGTATTCAACTCAAGCAACAACCAATTTTCCTAGATGACAAAACACAGTTCACAGACTCTTTCCTCGAACAACAACCTTGATGCAAAACAGACACAGTCCAATATCTCTTATCACACAATGCAGTACCTGGATCTGAAATTAATCCAACTACATGGCGATCCAATTCCTCCATTTAATCACCGTCGAAAAACGTCACTACACATATATACCGCAATACGTTTTACCCACATAGAACAAGAATTCTGGTCAAGCCTTAATTAGAAATATTTCCGGAGCCAACTGGGAAACTTATTTCCTTAAAATTGTTCCACCAACCACTCTTACAAAATCACAATCTAACTGTCTAGCGAAAACTCCATCAAAATCCTATCACAATTAATCTTCAAGGCTCGAATAATCAGAATGCTTCATATCACAAAGTAATTCCACTTGAACCACTATGGATACTCAATGATGTCACAACCATCAATTTCTAAAATTTATTTCAACCACTTCACCGAAAACGAATAACTAAAAACACTCACTTGCACAAAATCACATACAAAGAGTTGATTTGAACTCTCCTAATTAAAATATTAACTAAGGTCATAACTTTATTGTAAAACTTTAATCATCCTTCTGATTCCTCAAATATTCTACCACATATCAACTTCGAAAGATAACTCTTTGTCCATCTTCCTATACATTAAAATCCAAAATTTAAGAAGACCAATTTATAGGTCCGTGTACTTGGATCAATTCCTTTCACCTCAATGAAAATTATGCCTATACACCTTGGTCAGGTCAACAACTCAAAAATGACAAATTCTGAAAATTTCATTCCACTTACAACTCCCATTTACTGTCATCACTTCCACTTCTCACTTACCATCATCAGTGACAAGAGTCACTCGAAAACACGGCATCTAGCAATAAAAATCTAGAATATTTATTAAATTTTTCTCTGTTGTCTATTGGAGGGTGATACGTACCTGACTCCGATATAACTCGTCCAATTCAAGAAATTTCAATCTGGATTTCTCGGCAAATAACTTCCAACACTGAGATTCTCAAAGAATCTCCAACAACTTTCAGTAATCTTTCAAATGCTACATAGCAACCGATCACATCACAAGACACATTTTCCGAACCTTGGTTCAAAGTCAGAACCACCATTATTACCAATTCCATTTCCACCAACAATCCTGATTTCAAAACAATTATAGTATATAGAGATAGCCCAAAACTACGGTTGCTCATCTCTAACAATTAAGCACAAAATCAATGTCACGCCCCGAATTTTACAATAACAATTCAAAATCCGAAACATGAAATACTACTAACTCAAAATAATCAATCTGAAAATTTTTCTTTTCTTAACATACTCACCACACGAAATAAAATCAAACCGAATTTAGTCTCGGTTAATTATTACAACACAAATCCAAATGTAATGTAAAGCTCTAAATGAGCATACACACACCTCACCACTAATTAATAACAAAACTGTTGAAACACCTAAGCAGTTCGGTCACCTCCCTGGTTATCCTGACCTGCAGGAATATCCGCTACACCATTGAATAGTGTACCGGGATTGCAACAACACAAAACCCGGTAAGCTTATGAAAGCTTGTATGAGCAAAAGAATGAACTGTTACTTAATTTAATCTCATTTATTTCCACGTTCAGTAACACTCAATTATTTCCACATATGCAATTAATAAACAATCTCAAACAACACCAATTCAATATATCATGACAACCCCACTCACAACTTTTCCCACAACTCTCATCATCGTATTTATAAAAATACGGTACTTGACAGACTAGAGCTCTAACTGAATCGTAGCCTGTCACCTGGCCTAGGTTATGGCATCCGACATATTTATCAATTATTGTATTTCATCAATATGCATACCTATATACATATTTAGAACGTCAAATAATTTCACATACTCAACCAATCGTATCCCATCATCCACACTAGGATTAGAGCGTCCGATTACCCACACCGGTCATTATGTTGACCCTAAACCCATAAATGAACCCAACATATAACATCACATACTGAAATCAACCCAACCAAGATACATCATATTATTATGCAATTACACAATCGTAATAAAATCAACTCATCAATTCCACTCAATCATATCATCAATCAAACAATCCACTCATCAATATATATTTTCCACGTAAATATATATATACGTAATCATCCACTCAGGAATGACCACTAATACCATCTATAGTTCACACAAGAAAATTATGAAATTCATTCGTATAGTTAAAATTCATTTTACTTACCTATGGACCGTGGTGATTCAAGTCCATGAAATTTTAAAACAAATATTTAATCCGCAAATATTTTTCACACAATTACCAAAAATAAATAAATTAAAATGCTCGGTTCGTAATATGAACCAAGTGAGTTTTACTCACCTCGAAACTCCCGATGCGTCTTCAATATAATTATAAATTATAATTTATAATTAACGCCGAATAGCCCACGAAATTCAAATCCGTCAATCACCTAATCAAATGTGATTCGAATTTAGCCAACAAATTCAACTCATAATTTAACCACTAATTAACGGTCAGATTCTAATTTACATTAAAATCCGACGAGCGGTTTCTCACGAATCGCTCCCCTAATTACCGTTTTTCACATATACGAAGATCCAACGGTCGGATCTTCGCCCATGACCACACAAAGCCTCTGGGACAGTCATATGATCATCATAACAAATTTACAAGTTCATCCAACGGTCATAATTTCACAGATCAAAAATCTAACGACCGAAATCGATCGAAATCACAAAATTCATAACTAATTCATACGATATCAGAAAAATACGTATAATACGCCGAAATGATCGTATCGAAACATAGAATCATAAAATGGACAGAAACCAAATTTTATACCTCCGGAGGTGGCCGGAAAAGGCCGCCGGAGTTAGGGACAGAGCCGCCACCGACCACCACCAATGGTGTCGGGGCCGAGCTTGTCCCCTTCGTTTCATCATTCTGAGCAACTTTCATAACTAGCACAAGACCTAAAAATGACGGGAAGGCATTGAAATTACCGATTTACAGTCGGCGGCCGGAAAAAATGCAGAAACCGGTGAGCTTGAAAACCGACGTGAAAACTACAACCTCAGGCCCCGATCCCTTCTGGAAACTTGTTCAGAACTTCCTTGCGAACTCAACAAGCTTGGAATCACAAGAAACGATCGTGTATAGCTCGAGATATCTTGATCGAAAGTTTTGGTATTTCGATCCGTTCGGGTCGAGCTCCGACGAACGTGAAAACGTTCGACCCAGTTCCGGTCCTTCTTGGTGCTTGTAGAGGAAGTTGAGGCGAGCTCAATGAGACAAGAATCAAGTGAAATGATGGAGTGTAGCTCGAGATATCGAGATCGAACCGAAAATGGCCGTTTTCGGTTCGGGTTGTGCCGCCGCCACCACGGGCCGCGCCGCCTTGTGAAACTGCCTCCGGGAGCTAGAGCAGCTCGAGACGAACACCTGGGACTTGGTTTGAGGTCGAGAGGTGGTCTGTGGAGGGAGAACAATTAAGGAGAAAATTTCCTCCCCTTTCGGCCGACTGCGTCTGTGAGAGAGAGAGAGAAACCAGCTTTTTCCAGAAACAGGAAGAAGAAGAAGAAAGAAGAAGAAAAGAAAAAAAGAGGAACTGGTAGGGAAAAATTTAGGGTTTCCAAAAATTTTTCTATATATACATGTTTCGGAAAACTTCGAAATTCGATAAAAAATTCAGAAAAAATCCGATCTTCGTGTTCCGCACGTGTACGGACTCGTATCGACGAGCTCTACAACTTTCATGAAAGAAGTTTCTCCAAATTTCGTACGTAGAAAAAGTCGATTTCTCAAACCGAGTATTTCGAGCTTTTCGTTAAAATAAACGTTTCGAAACTTCGATAATTGTAAAAATGAATGATTATCGAACATAAATCGTGAAATCGCATAATAATCATTCGATACAATCACTCGAATTTAAAATGGAAATTGCGGTTATTACAATCTACCCCCCTTAAAGGAATTTCGTCCCGAAATTCAAGTGCTTAATTCCCCAAAAAGCTGTGGATACCTCGTCCTCATGTCAGATTCTAACTCCCATGATGCATCACCCTCATCATGATGACTCCACAACACCTTCACGAGATCAACCTCTTTCCTACGAAGTTTCTTTGTAGACCTATCCAAGATACGAACAGGTTCAACCACAAACGTCACAGCCGGGTTCACTTCAATCGTACCGTGGTCAATCACGTGAGACTCATCTCGAACATACCTCCTGAGCAGAGACACATGGAAAACGTTGTGCACACCCGACATGCTAACTGGTAAAACAAGACGATATGCCAAGTTACCAACCCTTTCTAGAATCTCAAAGGGTCCAACATACCTCGGTACGAGTTTCCTCTTCTTGCCAAATCTCACCACACCTTTCATAGGTGAGACTTTCAAGAACACATGATCACCTGTCTCAAACTCCAACGGTCTCCTCTTCAAGTCAGCATAACTCTTCTGTCTACTCTGAGCGGTTCAGATTCTGTCCCGAATAGTAGTGACCTTCTCTGTAGTCTCCTGTACAAGCTCAGGTCTGATGAGCCCTTTATCCCCTGCTTCCGCCCAACAGATAGGAGTTCTACATGGCCTACCATAAAGAGCCTCATATGGAGCCATACCGATACTAGAGTGATAGCTGTTGTTGTAGGCAAACTCTACCAATGGCAGATGATCTGCCCAACTACCCTTAAAATCCAGAACACAAGCTCTGAGCATGTCCTCCATCACCTGATTCACTCTCTCGGTCTGTCCATCTGTTTGTGGGTGAAATGCAGTGCTCATAGCAAGAGACGTACCAAATGCCTTATGGAACCTACGCCAGAACTCTGAAGTGAAACGAGCATCACGATCCGATACAATCGTCACAGGTACTCCATGAAGCCTCACTATCTCGTTCACGTACAACTTACACAATGCATCACCTGAGTACGTTTTTGCCACCGGAAGGAAGTGTGCTGATTTAGTCAACCGGTCAACAATCACCCAAATCGAGTCATAACTTTGCCTGGATCTGGGCAATCCAGTCACAAAGTCCACAGAGATATCTTCCCATTTCCACACAGGAATCGATAAGGGGTTCAGCATTCCTGCTGGTCTCTGATGCTCTGCCTTCACCTGTTGACAGGTAAGACACTTCGACACGTGTTCCGCCACATCCCTCTTCATACCATACCACCAAAACTGCCTTCGTAGATCCATATACATTTTAGTACCTCCTGGATGTATAGTATATCGAGACCTATGTGCTTCCCGCATGATCTCCTCCCTGAGGTTATCAACACTCAGTACATACAATCTCCCTCGAAATCTCAACCCTCCATCAGCCCCAATCATCCACTCAGAAGGACCCTCCACATCCGGGTCAGCAGTCATCTCAGAAATCCTCGCCTGAGCAAACTCATCAAGTGTCTGACCCTGAATGATCCTGAAGATCAAGGTGGGCTGTAAGGTGATACTACCGAGAAAGATTCCCTGTCCTGCTCCTGCAGGCATAAGGTCGAACTCAGATGCAGCTTCTAACATGCGCCACTCCTGCACCATAATCGATGCCATGATTACCCGCGGTTTCCTACTCAAAGCATCCGCCACCACATTCGCCTTTCCGGGATGATACTCCAAGGTGAAATCATAGTCCTTAATGAGCTCCATCCATCTCCTCTGCCTCATGTTCAATTCCTTCTGGGAGAATAGATACTTCAAACTCTTGTGATCAGAAAAGAGTTCAAATTTCTCACCATAAAGATAGTGCCTCCAAATCTTCAAGGCAAACACCACAGCTGCTAGCTCTAGATCATGAGTAGGGTAATTCCGCTCATGTACCTTCAACTGTCTAGAACCATAAGCAACAACACTACCATTCTGCATCAACACACACCCCAAACCCTGATGAGATGCATCGTTGTAAATGACTAATCCACCACCACTAGTAGGAATAGTCAACACCGGAGCTATAGTCAATCTAGTCTTCAGCTCTATGAAAGCCTTCTCACACTTATCCGACCATACGAACTGAGTGTCTTTCCTGGTCAATTTGGTCAAAGCCGAAGCAATACCAGAAAATCCTTCAATGAAGCGCCTGTAATACCCGGCCAATCCAAGGAAGCTAAGGATTTCTGTAACCGTAGTAGGGCGACTCCAACTCTTCACTGCTTCAACCTTCAATGGATCCATAGAAACTCCATCCTTCGAGACCACATGACCAAGGAACTTGACTTCACTCTGCCAGAAATCGCACTTCTCGAACTTGGCAAATAGTTTCTGCTCTCTCAACGTCTGCAGCACTATTCGCAGATGCCTCTCATGCTCAGCTGACGACCTTGAATAAATCAAGATGTCGTCAACGAACACTACCACAAACTGATCCAAGTAAGGACTAAACGTACGGTTCATCAAGTCCATAAATGCTGCGGGGGCATTCGTGAGACCAAAAGGCATGACAAGAAACTCAAAATGTCCATACCTGGTCCTGAACGCCGTCTTTGGAATATCTTCCTCCTTCACCCTCAACTGGTGATATCCAGACCTCAAGTCAATCTTCGAGAATACAGTAGCTTCTCTAAGCTGATCGAACAAGTCATCAATCCTAGGTAAAGGGTACCTATTCTTGATGGTCACCTTGTTCAACTGTCGATAATCCACACATAGACGAAGTGAACTATCCTTCTTCTTCACAAACAACACTGGTGCGCCCCAAGGAGACACACTTGCCTGAATGAACCCTTGTGCAAGTAAGCCCTCAATCTGAACCTTCAACTCCTGAAGTTCAGCTGGAGCCATTCAATAAGGTGCTTTTGACACAGGTGAAGTACCTGGTATCATATCAATGGAGAAGTCCATTACCCTTTTCGGGGGTAACCCAGGGATCTCCTGAAACACATCTTCATACTCTGAAACTACAGGAATCCCTGTAATCTTTGAAGTACTACTCCCTGATTCAATATGGGCCAAAATCCCTATCCTCATGGTGATGTCAGACTTCAGGCAACGGTAATGGAACACCGGTTGTCCCGGAACATGGAAGGACACAATCATCCTAAAGCAATCAATAACAGCATGGTTTGGGCTCAACCAATCCATACCCAAAATCACATCATACGTGTGATCCGGAATCACAATCAAAGATGTAGAGAACTCTCTGCCACCAATCCCAATAGGGCAATCATCACAAAGCATGCTAAGCTCAAGAGACACACCGAGAGGTGATGTAACACAAAATGATCTAGTCAGAGGCATAGCAATCAAACCCAAAACATCCACAACCGAACTAGATATGAAAGAGTGTGAGGCTCCCGTATCAAACAGTACTCTAGCAAGAAAGTGATAAACAGATAAGGTACCTTCCACTCCCGTGCCTGCCTGACCGATGGCAAAGACCCTAGCATGAGCAGGTGGTAACTGTCCCTGCTGGTTACCCTGCACTCTACCCTGAATCCGAGGACACTCCCTAGCCTGATGCCCTGCCTGTCCACAACTGTAGCATAACCTACCCCGTGGCTTCGTGCACACACGAGAGATGTGGCCCGGCTCGCCACAGTTAAAGCACTTCACTAGAGCTGCTGGTGCTATCTGCCTGATAGGCATAGCCTGAACAGGAGGAGCTACTGCTGCCCTAGCTGGAGCCTGATGCTGAAACTGAGTCCTCTGTCTCTTCCAGAACCCACCCCTGAAGTCTCTAGCTCTACTGCTCCCTGCTATGGCCTTCCCCTTACCCTGGAAGTCTCTCTCAGCAGACTCCTTCTCTCTACGAATCAGGTTCTGCTGCTCAATGATCTGTGCCTTAGCCAAGATCTCTCTCTTGGTCTTCAGCTCCAAGATGGCTACATCACGCTCAATCGAAGGACTCAACCCTCTCTGAAACTTCTTGGCCAAGTCCTCATCCTCCATCTGCCTCACATACTTGTACAATCTGGAGAACTCCTCATCATACTCAATTACGGTCATCTTCCCCTGTACAAGTGCAAGGAACTCTCGCTCCAACCTCTCCTTCACTGCTGGTGGAAAGTACTTCTTCCTGAACAGCCTCTCAAAGCCGTCCCATGTCAAGGTAGACACCTCAATGCTCCTCTGAGTGACGTTCCACCACACCCTAGCCTCATCCTTCAGCATGAAAGCGGCTAGCTTCCTCTTATCGGTCTCAGTGCAAGCAAGCAGATCGAAATAAGTCTGCAAATCCTCTATCCAACGATCCGCCACCATATGATCTGTGCCTCCTCCAAACTTGGTTGCTCCCAAGGGAGTAATTTCCCTTTCTAGCATCAGCAAGCGAGCAGGATTATCAACCACAGCTACAGGAGGAATAGGCTGATCCTCATAAGGTGCATCTTCCTGCGACTCGAATACTTCTTCGACTGGAGGAGCCCTACCCCTTCCTCGGCCTCTACCCCTGCCACGAGGTCTACCTCTACCCCGACCTCTGGCCTCGTTTCCCTCAATCTCCATTACTGATATACTTGATTAATACACGCATAACACTTAAACAAAGCATAAGTCAAATGCAAGTCCATATTAACCAAGTACTGATCATACATAACCATACTTAAATTTCTAAAAGCACTAACGTTCCTAGCCAACCTAACGCACTCACATACCCAATGACATTGTCAATACCGAAGAGCACACGATGGGGATCCGCTGCAGACGGGCCATCACTCGGTAAGTATTGACATATCACCAAATATGTACCTTACGCTCTGATACCAAACTGTCACGCCCCGAATTTTACAATAACAATTCAAAATCCGAAACATGAAATACTACTAACTCAAAATAATCATCCTGAAAATTTTTCTTTTCTTAACATACTCACCACACGAAATAAAATCAAACCGAATTTAGTCTCGGTTAATTATTACAACACAAATCCAAATGTAATGTAAAGCTCTAAATGAGCATACACACACCTCACCACTAATTAATAACAAAACTGCTGAAACACCTAAGCAGCTCGGTCACCTCCCTGGTTATCCTGACCTACAGGAATATCCGCTACACCATTGAATAGTGTACCGGGATTGCAACAACACAAAACCCGGTAAGCTTATGAAAGCTTGTATGAGCAAAAGAATGAACTGTTACTTAATTTAATCTCATTTATTTCCACGCTCAGTAACACTCAATTATTTCCACATATGCAATTAATAAACAATCTCAAACAACACCAATTCAATATATCATGACAACCCCACTCACAACTTTTCCCACAACTCTCATCATCGTATTTATAAAAATACGGTACTTGACAGACTAGAGCTCTAACTGAATCGTAGCCCGTCACCTGGCCTAGGTTATGGCATCCGACATATTTATCAATTATTGTATTTCATCAATATGCATACCTATATACATATTTAGAACGTCAAATAATTTCACATACTCAACCAATCGTATCCCATCATCCACACTAGGATTAGAGCGTCCGATTACCCACACCGGTCATTATGTTGACCCTAAACCCATAAATGAACCCAACATATAACATCACATACTGAAATCAACCCAACCAAGATACATCATATTATTATGGAATTACACAATCGTAATAAAATCAACTCATCAATTCCACTCAATCATATCATCAATCAAACAATCCACTCATCAATATATATTTTCCACGTAAATATATATATACGTAATCATCCACTCAGGAATGACCACTAATACCATCTATAGTTCACACAAGAAAATTATGAAATTCATTTGTATAGTTAAAATTCATTTTACTTACCTATGGACCGTGGTGATTCAAGTCCATGAAATTTTAAAACAAATATTTAATCCGCAAATATTTTTCACACAATTACCAAAAATAAATAAATTAAAATGCTCGGTTCGTAATATGAACCACGTGAGTTTTACTCACTTCAAAACTCCCGCTGCGTCTTCAATATAATTATAAATTATAATTTATAATTAACGCCGAATAGCCCACGAAATTCAAATCCTTCAATCACCTAATCAAATGTGATTTGAATTTAGCCAACAAATTCAACTCATAATTTAACCACTAATTAACGGTCAGATTCTAATTTACATTAAAATCCGACAAGCGGTTTCTCACGAATCGCTCCCCTAATTACCGTTTTTCACATATACGAAGATCCAACGGTCGGATCTTCGCCCATGACCACACAAAGCCTCTGGGACAGTCATATGATCATCATAACAAATTTACAAGTTCATCCAACGGTCATAATTTCACAGATCAAAAATCTAACAACCGAAATCGATCGAAATCACAAAATTCATAACTAATTCATACGATATCCGAAAAATGCGTATAATATGCCAAAATGATCGTATCGAAACATAGAATCATAAAATGGACAGAAACCAAATTTTAGACCTCCGGAGGTGGCCGGAAAAGGCTGCCGGAGTTAGGGACAGAGCCGCCACCGACCACCACCAATGGTGTCGGGGCCGAGCTTGTCCCCTTCGTTTCATCATTCTGAGCAACTTTCATAACTAGCACAAGACCTAAAAATGACGGGAAGGCATCGAAATTACCGATTTACAGTCGGCGGCCGGAAAAAATGCAGAAACCGGTGAGCTTGAAAACCGACGTGAAAACTGCAACCTCAGGCCCTGATCCCTTCTGGAAACTTGTTCAGAACTTCCTTGCGAACTCAACAAGCTTGGAATCACAAGAAACGATCGTGTATAGCTCGAGATATCTTGATCGAAAGTTTTGGTATTTCGATCCGTTCGGGTCGAGCTCCCACGAACGTGAAAACGTTCGACCCAGTTCCGGTCCTTCTTGGTGCTTGTAGAGGAAGTTGAGGCGAGCTCAATGAGACAAGAATCAAGTGAAATGATGGAGTGTATCTCGAGATATCGAGATCAAACCGAAAATGGCCGTTTTCGGTTCGGGTTGTGCCGCCGCCGCCACGGGCCGCGCCGCCTTGTGAAACTGCCTCCGGGAGCTAGAGCAGCTCGAGACGAACACCTGGGACTTGGTTTGAGGTCGAGAGGTGGTCTGTGGAGGGAGAACAATTAAGGAGAAAATTTCCTCCCCTTTCGGCCGACTGCGTCTGTGAAAGAGAGAAAGAAACCAGCTTTTTCCAGAAACAGGAAGAAGAAGAAGAAAGAAGAAGAAAAGAAAAAAAGAGGAACCGGTAGGGAAAAATTTAGGGTTTCCAAAAATTTTTCTATATATACATGTTTCGGAAAACTTCGAAATTCGATAACTAATTCCGAAAAAATCCGATCTTCGTGTTCCGCACGTGTACGGACTCGTATCGACGAGCTCTACAACTTTCATGAAGGAAGTTTCTCCAAATTTCGTACGTAGAAAAAGTCGATTTCTCAAACCGAGTATTTCGAGCTTTTCGTTAAAATAAACGTTTCGAAACTTCGATAATTGTAAAAATGAATGATTATCGAACATAAATCGTGAAATAGCATAATAATCATTCGATACAATCACTCGAATTTAAAATGGAAATTGCGGTTATTACAATCAAACTTCAGTCTTGCACCTTAAACCATGTCCCAACAAACCTGTTGGCATTGAAGAAGAAATAATCACAATGTTTCCTCGAATCGAATTTCACAGCACAACTCAAACATATAGAGCACTCTTACTCTACCATTACCAGAGAAAGGTGCAAGACATGATACGTAGTGAAATCCCTATGAGGTAGGCGTACATGAGTCATAGTACTTGAAAGAAAACCAACTAGACATTTACCTTGCATATTTGATGAGCACATCAGTACCGAAGAGGTATATGATGGGGAACCGCTGCAGTCGGGCCATCACTCGAGAGGTACTGAGTAACATCAAGTATACAAGGTGACAAGTCTACAGAATCTAACAACCTAATGCTCTGATACCAACTGACAGGACCCGCCCCAGATTTCACCTTGAAATCCGAAGTGGCCCTGCGGGGCCCACCTTAGAAGAAATTCTACCAAAAATTTGGCGCAACTTCCTCTAAAAGTGGACTACCCAAATTTACCTATAGAAAGATATTTACACTTCTAAAACAATCCACCCATAATCTTCGGGAGCCACCCTGCTCCCTAAATCACAACATCTCTCATTTCACAAAACAATTCTGAGTCCAAGAATATTAATCTCATAGGTTACTAGAGCAATCTAATGCACATGCGTACAAGAAGATAGAATACAAGATAAAGAATCGATACTTCTATAATGCGGAAGCTATGACAGCTATGCCTCAACCTCATATACGCTCGACCTCAAGCTAAACTGGCCTGTAAACTGGGCATTTGAAACCGAAGGGCCCAGGGGAAAAACATTTGAAAATCGTTAGAGTGAGTGGATGAAAAATAAGTAATTTCGAATGAACAAGTGAAACTTAATGCTTTCCCAAGTTATTCTCTAAAATCTTGCATGCAGTAACAATGTTGAAAATACTTTTAATCATCATCTTTATTGAAATTTCAATTATGTAAAAATAGAACATCTTGCAATCTCTTAAAATCTCATCCTCAATTCTTATAAAAAATACATCATTTTCCAGAGGCTGGTTTGATGACTAGAAAGGACTGCTATCTTGTCATCTCATGCCATCAGGGGGGCTGCCACCCAAATGACTCATCAGAAGGGACTGCCAACCGGATTAGGAGGCGGTGGGTAGAAGGGACTGCCAACTAATCACATGTAGTTAGAAGGGACTGCCGACTAACTACCTCATGTCACCTGGAAGGGACTGCCAACCGGGATATAGTCTGGAAGGGACTGCCGACCAGACTACTACCTAAAAGGGACTGCCGACTAGGTAATGTACGCATGCGCCGAAGATAACCTCCTCAATAAACTAGAAACAACCTCTTTCAATTACTTGCTTTCGGAAAGAAACTCTATATTGCTTCAATAAATCATTAATAATTCACTCTATATTACTCAGGATTATCTCGCTAACTCAAACCTCAATATCTCAATAAATCCTCGAAAGCATAAATCCTCGGTAAATCAATAAATGCTTTCGGAAGAAATCTCAATCTAACTTTAAAGCTGATAAGTGCGGAGCTCAAAACTCAAGAAATCTCGATAATTCGATCATGCTCAAATATTAGCTAAATCATTCGTACTCGTATATCACCATATAAATCGATATTCAAAATCAATCATTCTCACAATATTTTCTTAATCAATCACTTCCCGAAAATCATTTCCCAACTCAATAACTCATAAATAAATAGATTAAAAATCTATTGAAAACCCTCGGGAAGGAAATCCACTAATAATCCCGTAACTCATAGAGCATAATAAATCTTAAGAAATCAAGCTCATAAAAATCATAAAACTCAATTATTCAAATAATAAATTAAACTTCAATCTAAATTCTAAACGTTTCCCTTAGCCTCAACTCCTTCAATCCACTTCGGATTCCTTCCAAACTTCACCAAAATCACATTTATAAAATCTACAACTCACAAGAAATTAATCTAGCTAAAGACAAAAATTAAATTACTGTTCACGAAGCTGCAATCACTGTTCATGAGCCGGCAACCTCCTCCTCCGGCCTCCAAATTTCATATACAACATCAACTCAACATTTGCAACGACTTTCTCAACTGGGACAAAGTCAGAAAATATCTTGAAGTGTCTGGCAACCAAGCAAACCTGAAAAACCCGACGGTGAATAGTGTAGCAAAAATTTCCTGATGTGATTTCTCTTTCCACCCTTGGATCTGGGTTATGAAACTTGGAGGGATTCAAGTACACTCTAAGGTGCTTCCAAAGAACCTAGTTTTGTTGCCGGAGATGGCCGGATTTGGAAGAAATTGGTGAAAACCCCAACTACTACAGTAAACTTCTTGGCTTCGATTCGTCGTCTATGGTGCATGATAGGATGCAAGGAATATATGGATGGAAACCTTGTTTAAAGACGAAGAGATAGGTATTAATTTGATGGCCGTAGGTGGTCGGACCAAGCGGCGGTGACGTCAAGAAGTTTTGCCGGCGGAAGAGGAAAATCTGGGATTTTTTTTTGGGTCTTACCCGAAATGGCAGGTCAGACTTGCCATTTATAGAATACGAGTTCATTACAATTACCAAACTGCCACTGAGTTGAAACCCTTATAATTTCTTCGTTATAATTCCGATTTTAGCGTGCCACATGTCTACGAACTCTGTTTAACATCCTCTACGACTTTCATGAATAAAATTTTCTCAAATTTTGATCCAAACAAAAAGTCAATTTTTAGAGCCCCCTAAAAGTGTCAAAACGAAGTTAAAAGTAAAAGTAATTGTCGTTTACCGTCCAAATGATTAGTAAATCAGTAAATTAAGATATGAGACTTAACAAATTATTTTGTGTAACAGTATTTATAATTAACTATATTGTGTGACGATTAAACTTTTGTCCTTTGCATCAATCCTAAGTAGAAGCAAAACTGGAACAACTAAGAACAATCCATAAAACTCTATACTTCTAGAGACCTGCAAATTTTAGAAACTTTACCCTGCACTAAAACCCCCCAAATATCCTCCTTCAAACACACTTGCCTCCCAAGCCTCACAGTTTACCAAACCCAACCAAACTTTAGATACTTAACTGAAAGACAAAGCATGATACCGAAGAGGAAAATAAGTTTCTCATGTAAACAAATAGGCAACCAAATAAAGAAATATGAACTAGAAAAATAGGTTTTTAAAACTATCCGATTAAAAATAAAACCTCCACAAGCAAAGAAACCACATCACCATTCATATACTCGATCATCACAAATGAAATACTAAGAGACCACATCGTTGTTCATATGATCAATCATCACAAATGAACTACCGAGAGAATCAATACTTGACAGATTATCATTTCTCAAGACCATGATTTCAACTCAAAAAAGAGACCAAAAGAGCAATATCGAAATCAAGTAAAATCGTAAAGTAATGAAGTCTCCCACAATTGGAGAACTAACATTTAAACAAATTGAAAGTCTAACCATCTCTAAAACACAAGCTAGAAATCAAAATACATAAACAAAAGGTCTATTATCATCCTGTCATTATAAAGGCTAAAACAACCTATAATAAGAAAAAATCAACTAAACAACGACAGCCTCCCAAATTCCCAAAACGATAAAGGAGAAAACAAAACAAATAAGTATAGAGGTCACACAGCTCAAAACAACCAATAATCATTAGGCCACCACAAGCACACCAAACCCACACCCTGCTCATTTACTCAAACATCACAATACTTGACTTGACTTTGAAAAGTGATAGACAACACAAACGACTTCAAAGACCAAGATTAAAATCCAAGCAATCCAAGCAAGACCAATAGAGAAATAGAAATTGAAGAAAGATTGGAAAACAACCATAGATACTGAACAACCCGAATGGAAACCCTTCACTTCTAAAATCTTCCTCCCTTTGCCTTCCCAGTTCAGTTTCAAGAGCAGCAAAATCAAACTCCCTTTCTCCTTCATTCATCTCTTTGTTCTTCTTCTAACACCCAAATCAAAACTCACACATTCTATAGCTTTACTCCTCTCTAATCTAGAAATACCCAATCACAGCTTTTAAGGGAAGCCCCAAGCTCTCCAATTCTCTCATCTCATTCCCTCTCCAATTATATTAAAGGAGGTGAACAACTGCAGAGTCTAATCTATGCCTACTAAAACTAGTAAAGTTAACGTCCAGATTGGAAATTCCACAATCATGTAGACAAACAGATATCTGCTTTAATACAAAACTTGCCTATTTAGATCCTAGATTAGTCTCTAAGATTAATGTACCATCAGGTGAAAGAAACATACCAATATTAGTCTAATGATTGTGTTTCCCTATCAAGGCCAACAAAACAGAAGAAACATGTTACAAAACAGAAGAACAATTATCCAAACTCAAAACCCCAAAACCCAAATCAGTTTTAATTCAAAGAAGAAAGAGTTCTTGTCAAACAACATGGAAAACAAAACCCCAACACATAAATCCATTTCAATCGAAGGAAAACCACAACACTTGTGAGCCTCTGAAAATTTTGTTAAAATTTCTAGAAGGTAATTTTTCGCCAATAAGGTTTTCCAAGGTGATTTAAGTGAATGAATTGATTTTGGAATTTATTTTGGTATCAAGATCACGATTTGGGCCTCATAACCTGAGTTTGGGCCATAGTCCTTTGTTTTGGGCCTAGAAGATCACTAAAGTACATTGAAACAAAAGATTGTCGATGTAAATTTGAAAGGAAGGCAAATTGAGTTGTAGTGAAGATTTGAATTTTTAGTTTTAACGAAATCGAGTTTTGGGCCTAGGATGAAGTTGAGAAACAACTTAGAAAGTTTCCGACGAAAAACGAATAAAAGGAACGTTACGAGCCCAAAACAGAAAGCAATTAGGTAGAAGAGATTCGTAAATTCGTCGTAGGGGTATTTTTGTCATTTCACATGTACAAGTATAAATAGGAACAAAAAACCCTAAATTCTCAAAACTCTCCTCTCTCCCTCTTGGCCGCATCCTCTCTCTCTCTCTCCCCCGACATCTCGTTCTCTCTCTCTCCCCCGACATCTCGTTCTCTCTCTCTCTCTTCCTTCTTCCCTCTGCAACCACCAGATAACATGTCTCTGGCCACCACCTCACTTCACCGTCACCACAAATCTATCCAGCACCCAAAACCGACCTAACTTGAACCTCACCTTCAACATGCACCGCCTGCAGCCACCGTACGCGACTGCCCTTCCTCCTTCGTCAATTTTTGACCATCACCTCGCCGCACCGACTCCACAATCTGACTCAGCAAGCAAAGAGGAGCAAAACCCAGAAGTTCAGCCGGTCTTTGTTCTTCAATTTCTGATTGAATTCAGGCTGTAGCATCGCTATAAATGAAATCAGAGCACCACGAGTTACCGAAACCCCGACTCCAGCTCTGGTCAGAGCCACCACACGAGGCGCATGGACCACCATAGCCCTGCTGCTCACGGTCGATGAGCCTTCAGTTCATTTCTGTTAGGTAATTTTGCGTCTCCTCTCTTGGTTGAATCCTCCAATTCGATTTAGATTATAACATAATATCTGTTGCTCAAATTGGATTGCGTGAGGTTTGGAGAATCTGCATTTTTGGGTTTGAAGAGGAGAGCCTGGAGTTGATGTTTCGATTAAGCCACCCTTGAAGAAGAAATGGTAAGGACACTCTGTAGTTTCTATTTTGGATACGAAAGTTGGTGATGGGTTGATTGTTGATTTTGTTCTACATGTTAGGGGTTCGAATGGTTGATGGTGTTTTGGTGCAGCCATGTTAAATCGAAAGTTTTTGTTGATCTTGTTGTGCTCCACATGATACATTATTATATGAAGCCAATTCATCCCACAAGCTCTTCAGTTTTGTGTAATAGGTAGAGACATAGAGTTGTTCTTGTCGATAGTAAGCAATTTCTAGCTGAATTTCAAAGATGCGAGGTCCATTGCTTTGAGAGAATCGCTCACAAAGATCTTCCCAAACCTCATGAGCGGTGGAGTAATTGATTACACTATCTAAAATTTCTAGGCTGAGAGTGTTGATAATCCTGGAATGCACCATGTCATTGCAACGTGACCAGGTTGCAAAATCATCTGGGTTAGTCTCTTCCGAATGTGCCTTGATGGTGCCATTGATAAAGCCTCATTTGTTTTTGGCATTCAAAGCCAAGGTCATGGCTTTGTGCTACGCTAAATAGTTGTCTCCATTCAAAGGTTTGGAAATCAAAAATTTTCCAAACCAAACCTGGATGATCTGAATGATGAGTGAAATAGGGATTTGAGAGATCAGACTTGAATGCATATGAAAAAGGATTGAGGGCTTCTGGTTTGGTGTTTCAGAAGCGAAAGGATTCTTTGCATCGACCACGATGACCAAACAATGAAAAGCTGCTATACGAGGAGGTAAAGTGTGGCGGCAATGAAGTTAGGATTTTAGTCCTGCTCTGATACCATGAAAGAAAGTAGATTTGGCTTAATTGAATTTCATTGATATGTGGCTGTGTACATATATAGCAAGTAATTCCTAATCACACGTCTTCTACTCCTACAATTAAGCTACATTCTAGGAATACATACTACAATTAAGGGATACAAAAGGAAAACATTATATTTATATAATATCACATCTTAATATAGAAGATATGTCAAATTAACTTCCTAACAGGGTATAATGACGGGATCACCGAAAACTCAAGCGGTACAAAAATATTTTGTCATAGTTTACAAAGAATCGCAAACATAATAATTTCTGGTTGACCATGTTCCCAGAAAAAAGATACTTTCGAGAAACGACGAGAGTGATACTTCATAAAGTGGTAGTGTGAAAGATATTGGGAGTGAGAGTAGGTGTAGAAATGTGACATCGAATTCAGTGAATGATTTACCTTTAAATTCTTCTCCATCAATTCCACTAGAAGAGTGTTGTAATGAAAGAATTTAGAGAGAAGAAAATCTTGATGTTACTTCTTTTGAGAATGATCCAGGAATTCAATATCCAATATGCAAGTATCCTTTGAACGACTGTGACAATATTTGAAGAGCTTATGTAGTCGTAAGGCCATATCGATCACACTTAAGTAGTCATTCCTCTTCTTTTAATGGAGGCTAAGGTCAAAAGTTTAATTACAAATGGTTTAAAGATTGTCCTTGGCTTGAGTATTCTATAGAGTTGGACAAAGCATACTACTTTCCTTGTTTTCTATTTGATAGTTATCCATCCCACCATTATGGATCTCAAGGTTAGAACAATGTTATGTCAAAACAATCTAGCATTGTTAGTCACATAAGAGGCATAAATTCCCGACATAGTATTGCCATGCAAAAGTGGGAGTCACTAAGAAACCCAACTAAGCATATTGAAAGAATAATTAGCACACAATCAACATAAGAAGTAGCAGATAACCGACTCTAGCTTATTACTTTCTTTACAGAGTGTGAGGTTGTTGGCACACTAAGGATGTGTTTTTAAAGGTCATGATGAATCAATTAATTCATCCCATGGTGACAATTTCATTGTAGTTGTGAATTCCTTTGGGAGAATGAATATAGAAGTTCACAAAGTCTTACAAAGTGCTCTTATAAGTTTCACTACAAGAGAAAATGTCATCGGCGACAACCCAAAGTTGTCATAAAAGTCTAAATTTCTCGCTTAATTGAAATGCGATGACTTTGGGTTGTCGAAATCAGTTGTCGCCTAATGTATTTTACTGACTATCAAAAGCGACGAAATTACACGGTTGTCGCTTTTTTAATAAATGCAATTGGTTCCTCACATATCACAAATTGTGACACACAAGTGTGTTACCAAAACTTATATGCGAGACTTTATATTTGTTTTTATTTTTAATATACGAGGCTTCATTTATGTTGCATATTTCTTCTACGGGACTTGTATGTATATAACATTTTCAATATGGGACGCAATTCGTTCATCGCATATGAGATCTTCTGAGAAACGTAAGTATGTTGTAGAATATCATATGCGAGGCTTCATGTTTGTAGCAATTTCTAATATACGAGCCTTCTTTTACATTACATATTCCGTCTATGAGAGATTTACTTTTGTTGCATAGAGCATTATGTGACACATGTATTTGTTATAGAAAATTATATGCGAGACTTCTTGTTTGTCTCGTATAATTTCTTCGAAGAACCAATTGCGTTATATATTGATAAAGTGACAATCATGTTATTTCATCACTTTCGACAATCAGTAAAACACATTAAGCAACAACTGGTTGCAATAACCTAAAGTTGTCGAATTTTCAATTAAGCGAGAAACAATTGTTTATTTCAAATGGTTATAGACGGGGCTATATTGTTTGTCTCATTTAACAATAAGCGGAATGTGACAAATTTTCTTGCTCAAATTTAATTATATATTTAAAAATTTTAAAATAATTTCAATATTTGAAAAAAAAAGTACTTCATTAATAATATTTGTCTCCAAATAATAATATTAGATGACGTATTATCACATACCAAATAAAGTCTCCAAATATTCTACCAAAAAATAATAATAGCTAATAAAAAAGAAAAATATATAGTTTTCCAAGACTAGTTAAAACCTAAGCTAGTTATTACTCAAATACTTTGTGAATCAAAATTCATCATCTTCATCAAATTCCTCATGTTCCGAATTGTATGCATTTTTTCGGACACTATCTTCATCTATTGGCTGTTCTCAGAGCATGTTAAATGAAAGGCATAGCTGAGCCATCATTCATACTCTATTGCTTCTTTCGGCTAGTTGAATTCTTGTTGTATTTTTCCTGAATAAATGATGTGAGGTCAAATATATGTACTCTAAGATTTTTAATTGAAGCATTAAATTGTAACATAATTTCTTCTTAAAAAAAAAGACATAAACAACGAAAACATTTTGAAAAAAAAAAATGCAGGTGTAAGAGAATACATACAATATACTTTGGATTGGTGTAGAGCTTATCACATAGCCATTGATGATCCTCTCTCAACCTCATAACCTATAGATCTGGTGGAGGAAGTATGGTTCGTCCCCGAGCAAATATGCCACATTTTCAGTAGTGATCACGCAACTTCCACCTGAATTGAGTGTACGCCGAACGTATCTTGTCATTCACAAAACACACAATTTTCAAATGTTCTATTTCCACATTAAAATATACCTAATCAAGAGTCAAATAATCTTGTATGTTAGGAACACAATATATTGATGAAGAAATTGACAAAAAGCAACAACTATATTTTCCTCTCAAGTCCTCTTATGTCTCCTCCCTCCGTCTGACAACGCGTCCTAGGGACGTGATTGTCGGACGGGCAGTGATTGGTTCGCCATCGATTGACATGTTTGGTGGGTTCATGGTGGTAATCTAGGCTTCGGTTTTTGTTAATGAAGTTTGGAGATTCACTCACAAAGCTTAGTGAGGGTGGAGGTATCAGACTGATGGGTTAGCTATTTGAATCAACGCTGTGGTCCGCTCGTGTCGCGGGGCTGTCGAACGGCGACAACTCTGTTGGTGGGTCTAGAAGTGGTAGTCATATTCTTGGGCCGGTTTGCAGAGGAGGTGGCACACTGGCTCTAGATCTAAGGGGGGATCCAAGCGGTGATGGTTCGCGTGCTGGCGGTGGCAGATCTTGTATTGGCGGTGGCGGTGTAAATCTTAGTCTGGTCTTGGGTGCGAATCCAGATTGGAGTCGGCTTGGTGGCTGTGGCATGGGAGAGCGACCAACGATGAAAGGAGGCGTACCGTGGAGGTGGGACGACAGCTGTGCTCCGACAGCGGCGTTGGTGGTTCGACATGGCTGTTGGGATGACCTGTTAAGGGTTGAATTGGTTTGGGCTTATGGGCTGTTGACTTTCTCTTCACTTGGCAGGAAATTGGGCCTGGACCCTATCATTGGGACTTTTAGGCTTTTCTTTTATTTTCATGTGTTTTTAAATATTTACTTATTAGTAGTATGTGGGCTCTGTCCCGATTTGCACACTCAATGTGCCTTGTCTAGCCTAGCGAGGCGGTTGTCTGTTATAAAATGGATGATTCCTACTAGTGGTAGAATGAAACAAAAGGTCGTCGGATATGATTCCGTGCGGCAACATAGTAGGAAAGCTGTGCTATTTGTAATAATGTTTCTCATGTCACCACTTTGTCAAAGCAAATAGAGTAGTCAATCGAGCACTCTTTGCTAACTGGTGCATGTTAGAATACATTACTTGTTGTAATATGTGGTTTAGGCTCTATGTACCCCCTCTGTATTCTATGATTTCATTAGTCAAGGCTTGAGGGCTTCCGCACAGGCCATTCTTTCAGAAAAAATGAACACAATATATTAAATATACATTAAATCAATTTGACTTAAGCTTACCGTCAATCTCTCTCAATGTTTTCTTAATATCTGCTGGAATCTTATTCCACCCACAATGACATACCACAGCTCGACTTCAAACCTCAATCCATATAGAGGTAGTGAACTTATTGTATTCAATAATAGGGACCCAATGCACTTGGTCAAATATTATCTTCACATTCTCATCGTGAATCCTAGGAATCATCTCGATCATATACTTTCCAGTTGTTTTTCCACGCTTTCTTTTCAATTCAGCAGGAGTAGAGGAAGCCATTGCTTGTGGAGGTTGAGATGTCATCTATAGCAATGTCATTGACTATTTAAAAAACACATATAGACAAAAGTTCAAGTGCATCAAGTTAAAGAAGTGAAAATCAAAGATCAACATATTCAAAAGCAAAATGAAGTAACGCAGGCCTTAAAGCAAGAGAAAGGATGCATAAGATCTACTAGTGTGATGCCCTGAAAATTCATAATTATGTTCCAGAATTTATTAGTAGTTGTTGGACGATTTTGTGGTTCATGGATGAAGCAAAAGTGTTTCGGACGAATAATTACTGGAAACGTCTTATTTTCGAGGGGTCAAAAGATTGACTTTTTATTCATTGAATTTCTCCAAAAACTTACCTCATGAAAGTCTTAGAGCACATCGATACAAGTTTGTGGATATGTGGAACACGAAAATCGGAGTTCGTATGAGAAAGTTATGGTCAGTGGAAGTTTCTTCTATTTTTGAAAATTCCTATAAATAGCAATTTTTGTTTTGGGATATTCACTAATTGATATTTTTGGAAACCTTCCAAAGATAGTAGCCCAAAAGCTTTGTTTTCTCTCCTCTTTGCAGTCGACCTAACCCAAACCCGCAAACCCGACCCGGTATTTCTCTGATCTCTGGCAACCTCTGGCAGTGAAACCAATCCAGACCTTTTCGCCTCTTCATTTCGCTACCCCCTACGGTGACTCTAGTGGCGATTCTCACCCACGGCGGCACTGCAAGGCAATGAAGAAGAGTGCAGTCGGACCGAGCCAGAACTTCCTCCTCTGGTGACGTCAAGGCTTTAAACTGATCTTATTTGGTTCGTATGAGCCTCCTCTATCGATCCTTGGTGATAGTTTTGATAGATTTTCGCTGGATGTGGTTCAACTAAGCATGAACAGTAAATTCTTAGTTTGCGGACTTGATCTCGCCGATCTAGGTTTAACTGGCCAAAACCTCAGGTATTAAAGTTGATCCTTGTTGTATGAACTTTGTTTTGGATGGATGAATTAAGGTGGTTTTGAGTTTGGCCGGTGATGCATGTGGTGAATGTGCAACGACATTTTGGCAGTGTTTCTGGCCATGTCAGGGATAGTTTCTTACTTCATTTATCATCTACTCGTTGATACGAGCATTTTGATAAATGATTTGTAATTTTTGGAGATCATATGAGTATGTTAGGGTTTTTACCAATTTTGAATCGTTCAGTTTTCGATCCTTGAAGATCTGACTATTGGATCGACTTGTCATGTGACATATTGATCTTAGGACTGTTCTGGAGACTTTGGGTGGTCTTGAATGAAGTTTTGGCTCGATTGGTGTCACTTTTGTGGTTATAGTTCAAAACGGGGGTTTCAGATTTTAAACGCTTGTGATTCGTGTACTAAGTTGAGACCGTATATGATTAGGTACTTGACAGAGTTGTGTTGAGTGGATTAGGATGATTGAGATTATCTTGGTTAGTGAGTGAAAATGTAGCGGGATTCAGATATGAGTAAATCTCACGATATTCGTTATGAGTATAGTTACCATATTTTCTTGTAGTTATTAGTTTAACTATGACTAGTTGGTATTAGTGACACTCTTGAGTGGATGACTACGCATATATATATATATATATATATATATACACGTAAAATATATATGTATTGGTGGTTTCATTGTGATGCAAACAATAGTTTGAAATGAGTTCATTATTGTTTGAGAATGGTGAAATTATGTATTGAGTTGTGATTGTAGAATTTCATTTGTTCAGATACCATGGGTCTAGTATGACCATCTTAATTGGTGATTTAAGATATGGTAGCTTGTGTAGGAATATCTGTGTAATGATCGATGAAATCAGTGTGATGATTGCTATGTGAAAGATGCGGGAATATCTGTGTGATGACCGGTAAAATCTGTATGATGATGATCAATGTGATGATTTCTCTGTGAAGGAAGTATGTTATTAAGTTAACAACTAATGGGATGATAACTAGGTATGAAGGTTGGAGCTACCAATAGACGTTAGAGTTGGAGTTGTGATAATTTGTATGACTTGAATTGACTGTATAATGTAGCCTATTGAACTAAACTACATGCATGGGCTACTATGAATTGTTTTACCTTTGTTTGATTTGTGATTGCCTTGCTTTCTTCTTGGTTTTACTCTTGAGGCTTAGAATATTTCCTGTGGGGAGGATAGGAAGGTGGTTTCATTGATTTTCACCTTTGATGTCATGTTGACGACAAAATCATTTCTCTTGATGGGCCCTACGACCGGAGCCCATAACGGTTTTCCTTACGAGCAAATTGCGAAACTTCTGAATTTTTGTTGGAGAAGGCCTTCCACTACCCGTTTTAGAACCCCTACCTCCCCCAAGCGGGAACCCCTTTTTCTTCTCAATAAAACTTCTTTTAGCAATTGAGAGGTTTTGTTGCTTGCCACATGTAGGGGCCCCCAAAATTTGATCAGTACACCCATCCTCTGTCAGCTCCAACGAATTGGTCTGTTTGGCCTTAACCTGGCTCGGCCCAACAAGGCCCAATCTACTTCCATCATTAACCCCAACCACCAGAACATCGAATAGGTTAACCTCTTCCAGTTTTCCTTTTCCTTTCAAATGTGTAGAATTCCCTCTAATTTCTCTCGATTTAAAAATACCCAAATCGCGACAATCACTCTCCACATCCAAAACAACCTCCATCATCAAATCATCCTTTACTTCTCCCGACAAATCAGTCCCAAAATTTCCAAACCCAGCTTCTTTCCCATCCAGCCTTCCCTGAGAATTCGCCTCCGGTGCAATCAGGCTTCCAGCTACACCCCCGCTACCAACCACACCTTCTTATGTCGCGGCTATGCCGTTAGCCCGCTTAAGTGGTCATGGACTGGACTCTGTTTCTAACCGTTCGTCCAACACCGCTTCTTCCCTGCTATGTACCACCCCGCCAACCTGGAACTCTGGTGTATTGCATGCCCATCCCGACGTCGGGGCCTTCTATGCAATCCAAAAGCTTAACCCTTGAGTTCCCCATCCACTCTGACATTATACAGATCTCGGATCACCGTCTTCCATCATCCGTACCTAGCCTCCAACTTTCCATTAGACTCCTTCTCTGGACAACAATAACTAACATGGGAGAATAAGCCACAGAAAAAGCAGAAGAATGGAAGCCTCTCATACTCCACATCGAACGTTTTTGCTATCCCATTGTCAACTTTAACCTTCACCCATCGAGGAATCAGTGCAGAAAGCTTAAGTCTAACCCTGATCCGAAGACACCCTCTAAGAAAGTCCTTATTCCTTCCTTCATCTGTCCAGACATGACACCCTACCCGATTCTTAATCCTATTGCCCATCTCCTTATTGAGGAACAGGGGAGGGAGTCCTCGCACCCGAATCCAAATTTCAAACTCATCAATCCGGATATCCCGCAAGTCAATCCTCCCAGCCGTCACAGTAAGCGCCACCAGAGCATTGTCAAATGTCCAAGGACAACCTTATAACACCTCTGTCTATCTGTCTCCAAAAGAAACCCAACCATGAACCGATCAGAACCATCCACATCACAAATGGAAAACCTCCCTTTCGTACACCAGAGCTCTTTCAACTTCTTGAACAAAGCCTCCGTATTTAGTGATTTCATCGTAAGCACTTGCCCAACCACAAAGTATAGTTACTGAGATCGGGGACCGATTTAATCCCTTCGATCTCCACCTTCTCCGCCTTTGCCGCCAAGGCCCGATTGATGGATCGGCCAATCATATCTTCCAAAACACACAACTGAACTCCTACCAATAACCACGTCGCCCACAAAACTTGAGCCCCTTTCTACCCTAACTGTCGGAGGACGCGGTATATACTTGCCGGAATAACCATACACCTAACTGCCCCAAATCCTAAGTCTGCTCTCCACTACAGATAAGGGACTCACCATGATGATAATTGTCTTCCAGATATATATATATATATATATATTTGAATTAACTTGTAAGTTATAACATTTTTAAATATTAGTTAAGGTTGTTATATTCAATTAACTCTCTCTCTAAATCTTTCAAAATTAATTGTTGTTTAGCAAAGGAAACAAAATTAAAGAAAATAAAGCTTAGGAAATCAATTACAAAAAAAAGAAATAAGTTGTATGTCATACAAAAAAGAGAAACATATTTAAAAATAGAAAACTAAAAAATTATTAGGGCTTAATTTGACAGGCTTAAAGGGTCGGGTCGGGCTTGGCCCTAACGAGCTCAAACTGGTTGGACCGGGCTTCATTTGTATGGCCCATACCCTACCCTATTTGTAAAAGGGTCAGGCCAGCCCACCCTAATTCAAGGATCGGGTAGGACTTCTGCCCTACGGGCTGGGTCGGTTTAGGGTCGAAGGGCTAAATGATGACCCTACTCCTAGGCTGATGGCTTAACTATAACAAAAGAGGTATTGTAAGGCGGAGCAATGAGCTAGCAAGCAGAAAAATATGACAACCCAGGTTTGGTGAAGGAAAAACAAATTTGAAAACCAACAAAGTAGAAGGCCAGAAATGGTCCCACACACCACCAACCCAACCCCCGATTCGAGTAACAAGACTAATACGCACACAATTTACGTGTGTATCTAGCACTAATTAACCTTGAAACTACCAAATACTCAAGCATTATTTCCTAGTATTACTTTGTTTTCTTCATTTGTAGGAAGTTATAGTCTACAAGGGGGAAAGACGAAAGAAATGGGGAATTCGAGCAAAAAAATCAACTTCCGACTAAAGAACAAAAAGTCAACTTATTGACCATTAGGTCAACCATGTCAACCCGATCTATTAGCAAGAAGTCCAAGGTCCAAGATCAAAGAACCACACAAGTGAAGACCCAAACCAATTTGTATTACATCTTTGTATTCAAATTTCAAATTCAAAATAGATGTAATGATAATAATAATTAGTAGAACACACACCTCACACACATCACACCTATGGATGGAGATATTTATTTATGTTCACACTAGGCACACACTCACTTACACCTTTACCCTTCGGTTTTCTTTATATTTTCCAAAATATTTTCTAAACTTCTAATTCTCTATATTTTTATTAGTTTATTTTAATCTTTTCATTTTACCCATTTGCACAAGTCTGATCTTGACCCTTGAACCCAATGGGGTATTTAACCACCTTTGCACACACATTTCACAAGCTTAAGACCCATTTTTCTACACCCTAGACCTTTTGGCCGAATTTGGGGAGCTTTCTCTCTCTCTCTCTCCCCCCCCTTTCCATTTTTCATGTCTTATTTGATTTTATATTGGGATTTAAAGAAGATTTCACACAAAGCTTCAAGGACTCATCAAGGACTTCAACCTCTACAAGATTCAAAATTTGGGTATTGGTGGGAGTTGTAATTCAAAAGTAGTCATGTTAGTTTCCTAGCTAATTGTGACTATCTTTGTTTTCTCCTACACTTAACTACTCTTTACTCTTTGAAATTTGTTATTTTGGTGTTCATGTTTATGATAAGTGAGTAGACTTTGTTTTTGTTGGGGATAGGGTTGTGTGTCCTAGCCTAAATTTGATGTAATAGATGCTTAATTTAATTTATATATGAAATTTGTTAATCATTGGATGCTTGTGTTTTGTGATAATTGGTTAAAATGCATGCATAACAATTGTCAACTCTTAGGTATGTGTTTTAATATTTCTAGATTAAAATTTAGGGGATGACATCCTTAAATTTTAGAGCCAGAACCTCAATTTAATAATCATGGGATGTACAAGCATGGTTCACTACGTGATTAGCTTAATCTCGGTTATGGTGAGCTTGGTTGCCTAATTCCTCGATCTCTAGGCCTCTTGATGTGAGTTAGTGACTCTTGAACCAGCTCTAATTGATAGGAGCATAAAATGTGACCTTTAAATGTTTATGTCCCTATATTTTGCTAAGCCTTTAACTTAGTTTGTGTTTTATTGGTACATTGTGTTCATGAAGACACTTTGAGAGCAAAATGGAGTCTCAAAGATCAGAAATGATTCAAGAAGCCACAAGTGGCGCAGAAATGAAGAGAAATAAAGAAATGAAAGTTCTCTCAATCCTACTAGGAAAAGGAAACCCAATTGGAGAAAGAATTGGAAGGTGGCGTGGATTCAATCAGTTAAGCCGCAGAATTAGGAATTCTAGTTGAATCAGTAAACCCAATCCGAATTAGATAAGGAAATCTAATGTCACAAGGAGTCCCTGTTGAACAAGAATTGCTTAAGAAGGTTCCAGAAACATCAAGAAACATTTCGTCTAAGAAGTTCTTATTGGACTAGGAAACCTACTAACATGTGGAGTCCTGATGATACCAGGAGACCTGAGGGAGCTAGAGATGTCAAAGAAGATTCTAGAAGTTGTCCTAAAGTCATGTGCAAGAGAGGGTGTCATGCAATTAGTTTTCAAGATGGAAAATAGAATAATTATTGAAGTAGGAGACCTTTTGCCATACAACATTGCTTTTGCTGTGAATTTGAGAAGTCTCTAGGGCATTCTTATGACATCCAACATGCTAAGAGTACAAGAGGAATACGATTTAGGAGTTATGATGTAGTTTTGATAATGTGAAATTATTTTATTGGTCCAAGGATGTGTCAACCAATCATAAAATTCAAAGGAAAGCCTGGATTAATACAAACTTGGAGAACTGAAGTAGATACGAATTTTGACTCAAGGCTTGACATCTCACTATATAAAGAAGAAGTTCTTGACGTCAAGACCTGAGCATTATTTCCACAATTTCGTATTCTCACTTGTTTTCTCTGGAGTTTCAGACTTTCACATCTTTAGGGAGCATAGCTTTAGCCATCATCCATCCTTTGCTGTGATCACCACCTTTTGCCGCCACCTTAGAGCTGTTTTGGATCTTTGGGATGTCGTGAAGGGTTGTTCATACCACCATCTTCATCATATCTTCACGGTTTTGTTGTTTATAATTGAAAATTATGCTTTTGATTTTCTTTTACATAATGAGAAATCTTGAGGAACTAAACTCTATTCGGGGGCAATATTAGAGCCCTAATCTATGTGAAATTCATGTTTATGTGTTCTTGATTCTTGCTATTTGCCAATTTCATGAGACGACAAACTGATTTTGTTTTATGGAAAACGTTTACATGTGCTCATTCTTTGTTTCGAAACATAGGATCATTGCATATAATTGGAGCTAGTAATTAGATTTATGCTTTGTAACCCTCATTCGAATAATTCGTAAAGGCTTTGGAAAAAGGTCGAAATCAGTTTGTTTGTGTTATTGAATTGACATGCTTTGTGTACTTGGATTAGCACAATTACTAACCAAACTTTCACTTGTTCTTAATTATTTGAAATCTGATTTTTGCATGATTGCTTTGATCTTTGTGATGCATATTTCAAAATATATTGGTTGAGTGCTTTGCCAAATCAATTGTATAAAGGAAATAAATTAAGGGACATTGTTTGCTTTTAACTTTGTTTCTGGGTTGATATCTTCTCATGGCAATTAGTAAAGGATTTAAGGATGCGTGTAATGAATTGATCATGAATGGTGATGGATAAATTGTTTTCAATGTTTTCATTCATTCATCTTCTCAAAAATCTAAATCGTTTTCTTTGTTTTTGTTTTCTGAATTTTTGTTTTAACATAAAAACCCCCACCTTTGATCTTTGTTTTAGTGTTCTTGTGTTTTCGTTTTGTTTTTAGGTTTTTAGGTTTTGTGTTCTTGTGAAAACGTAAATAATAATCTATTGATAGGAGCATAAATGCTACGTTTATAAGGTTTAACTCCCTATATTTTGCTAAGTTATTTCCTTTCACCTGATAAATTTAACTTAGTTAGTGTTTTATAGGTAAAATGGAGTCTCAAAGTCCAAAAATAACTAAGGAAGGCACAAGTGGCACATAAATGGAAAGAAATGAAGAAATGGAAGTTCTCCCAGTTTGACTAGGAGAAGAAATCTCAGTTGGAATAGGAGTCTGAAGCTGACTTGGACTAGGAGTTCTACTTGGACAAAGAAACCCAATTCTATTCAGACTAGGAAACTTAGTGTGACAAGGAGTCCCTGTGGGATAAGGATTACTCAAGAAGGTTCCGGAAGAGTGTAGAAGCATCTCGGAAAAGAAGTTTGTATTTGACTAGGAAACCTACTTGCATATGGAGTTCTACTTACACTTTGAGACTTGTAAAAGCTAGGAGAACCAAATGAGTATTCATGAAGCATCTAGAAGTGGTGTGGAAGACATGTGAGAGGCATGTGACGGCAAAGAAATCCTAATGGGATATGAGTGATGATTTAAAGTCAAATCCATTACAGATTCAGAAATCTGCCTGTGTAGATCAGTCAACTTCAACAATTTCCTCAAAACAGCTCAGAGCTCAGAAAATTATGATCTTTATATTGGAAAGCTACATATAGTTATGGTCGATTTAGTGCATGAAGGTCAATTCTGCAGGAAATCTGTTTTCTGTCCACAAAGTCCTAAATCAACACAAACTTGGAGAATCATGTAGGAAACGGATTGGGAGAGCTTTGGGGTGTCTTTCTATATAAACCTAGTGATTATGACATCTCAAGGTTACCACATATTCTCCACAATTTCTTTTCTCACTTGTTCTCTTAGTTTTCAGGTTTTCATAATCTTCAAGGAGCTTTGCTGTGACCACTCACCTTCCTAGCCATGATCATCACTTGTGCACAACCTTGGAGCTGCTTTGGATCTTTGGGACGTGATCAAGGGTTGTTCATACCACCATCTTTTCATGTATTTTCACGGTTTTGTCTTTCTTGTAGTTAGAATTTCTGCTTAGGAATTTCTGTTGTGTAAACCGAAACTTTAATGTGACAAATCTAATTTTTGGATTCAATTTTGATGTTCCTTTCAATGTTTGATGTGTTTATGTGTTCTTGATCTTGATTAATCACCGAATTAATAGAATGATAATCTGATTTTGTGTGAATTCGCATGTGACTATTGTCTTGGATCGAAACATAAGAATACTTGCATGCACGATACCTAGTAATTAGGTTTATGCTTTGTAACCCTAATTCAATTAAGTAGTCAAGGTTTTCTTTGAGTCGAAATCAGATTATGCATATGATGAAAAGTTTTGACTTGCTTTGAGTGCTTGGATTTGCATGTTCATCAATTCTTTCTTGTACTTAATGATTTGAAAAAGAATTTTCAACGCAGCTTCTTTGATTGTGTGATGTCGGGTTTTCAAAATAGATTGTCTTAGTGCTTTGCTAACTCAATTGATTAAAGAAAGAAAGTTAAAAGGGACATTGGTTGCTTTGATCTTTGTGTCTTGGTTGATAGCATTCTATGGTAACTAAGAAAGATTAAGGGATGCATGGATTGATCTTGAATTGTTCTTGATAAATTGTTTCTGAAAATTCTTTTTTTCCCACCTTTGTAAATAAAATGTTTTTAGTCTTTTTATATGTTTTCTGAAAATTTACAATTTAATCTTTCAAACCACCCCCCCTGTTCTTGCGTTTTCTTGTTTGTGTATATGTGTAAATTGGATTTGAGATCTTTAGGTAGCATGTTAACGTAAATAAGTAGGTTATAATCTGAAGATATTGTTAATAAATCTTAAATATTTGATCTTGTACATGTTCTTGGCCGAAATTTAGGTTTGGTGTTTTGTAGGAATTAGTTTGGTGGTTTTTAGGAATTTGTTGTGTGTTTTTTAGGGATTCTCTTGGTGTATTTTAGGGATTTTGTTTTGGACTCCTAATTAGTGTAGAAGTAGTAATCCTTGTTGTATATAGATTCCTAATGTGAATATGATTTGTAAAATGTATATAAGTAGAATTAGGATTTCCAAAACCCATTCTATGTTGTAATCTCTCTCTATTTTCGGATTGTGTGTGTATATATAGCTTCTTATTTCGTTGAATTCATGTTTTTCTCTCTTCTTATTTCGTGTAACATGTATGTCTCTCTCTCTCTCTAGTTCTTTGTTGTTTCGAGTTCTAATGCATGCTTGTACTTGTAATTTCATGTGAACTTGTATAGTTTGTGTTCAGAGTTTCTAGTAAATTCGTGTTAGCACCCTCACATATTCTAATACATGCTTTTGCACGTATTATCTGTTTGCCTTTGTTTTAATTGTAAATATTGTTTTAGGTTTTTGTTTTGACATTTTTTTTAGTATTAGAGTTAGTTTTATATTAGGTTTTGTGTAGTCAGTTTTTGTTTAATATTTGTGTTTGTTTTCGTGTTTGATTTGGATTTATAGTTCGTGTTAGTTTAGCATTTGTTTTCTATTTGGATTTGGATTCCTACTATGTATATAATTAGTATTCCTTATGTGATTAGGATTCCTAGTTTGACTCGTATTTGTATTCCTCATATGCTTTGGTTTTGGATTCCTAATCTGTGTCTAATTTGGATTCTGTGTTTGTGTAGGTTCTAATTCAAGTAAATTTTGAGATACTTGTCTATAAATACATCTTGTTTCAGTTTCATATACTTGTAAATATATTTTGTTGTTACATGAATTTTATATGAGTACCCTCAATCCCCATCTTAAACGATCTCTGCTTACTCTATACTAACTAAGTTTACATCTTTTCAGGGTTGAATTGTGTGTTTTCTTTGAGGGAATCACTGATTCATGCTAAACGATCCCCAGCTTAAACGATCTCTGCTTACTCTATACTAACTAACGATTACATCTTTTCAGGGTTGAATTGTGTGCTTGCTTTGAGCGAATCACTAATTCATACTAAGTGAGTTCCTACGACCCTTAAACCGGAGTAAGAATACCATGAAAGGGAATCTCGGCCCGTGAGCCTTGAAAAAAGCCTTGGGTACAGCTTCCACCATTTTTAGTAAATTGCATGTCAATTAAATTAGCATCTAGAGCATTGAATTAGGGTTATGATTCATCCCTAACTACCAATCCCATATTTATATTCATTTTTTACTTTCCTTTCTTTTATTTAATTTAGTTGTTAGTTAAAGTTTCCATTTAAATTCTTGCACTTTAGTTATTAGAAATGTAAATTACATTTTCGGTGACACTTTCTATTTCATTGTAATAACCATTACTAGGCTTTTAGTTTTGATTAGGCTTTGGTGAGAACCAAAACAAAGCATTGCTAAGGTTTGGTGTCTTAGATTAATATTTTTATTTGTTTTATTTTCCTTTATTTGTTTAGTGACTTTAGTTCCGATTACCCAAGGATTGTGGGTTAGCCACTAATCCCCATGGTACGATAACATTGGGCATAATATTTTCCTATCTTGACAATGATACGTACGCTTGCATAAATGTCTATTAAGTCAAAGACCTATGCCAAACTCTTCCTCTCAATAGCCCTAACCACTTTCCTAACTACAACAAAGACCAATTCGAAGCGAAAAGTGCGGAATTTACTTCAAAAGAGAAAATGGGACGAAATCTTCCAAGCTTCGCTTCTCCTTCCTCATTTCAAATCGGTCCAAGCTGTTTGGAAGGTTTGGTGTTCGTCTCAAGGGCTTTCAAACATAACTAGTCTTGTCGTGTTTGGTGGGTGGAGATAAAAGTTCCGACTGGGTAGAGGAAAACAGGTCCGCTGCGGCTTTCTTGAGCTGCTGGGCTTTACACGCTTTAAATCTTCCAATGCCACCACCAAGGATCGAACAAAGATAGACGAATCAAATGGGACCGATGCGGCGTCAATTAGTGGCTGGACGGTTGAGTTTCGGCCAGGGTTTAGATTTCAGGTCGGTCGGTTTAGCTAGTCGACTGGAGAGAAATTAGGGTTTCTACTTTGGGCCGAGGTGAGAAAATGACTTACCATTTTTGGTGAGTCTCACTTTTATACCCCTTCTTGAAATAGTAATTTTAGTTTTCTGACCAAAACTTTCACATATGAATTATGTTTTGGGCGTGCCACGTGTTTACAGACTCGATTTAACATCCTCTATGACTTTCAAGAAGAAAATTTCTTTAAATGATCAACCTATAAAAGGTCAACTCTTCGGGCCCCCCAATTGTTAAAACAGAAATCAAGGAAAGTAAAACTTAGAGTAAATGACATGAATACAGTAAGGAGTTGAACTAGTTACGGGCCGTATCACACCTCTGCTATAGTTATTCTTACAAGTACTGTGTCCAAGGATTGAAAATGATTTCGCGATTGAGCTGGGTGCTGCGTTTCATTCTAATAATGTTATTCAAATTTTAATCACCTCTATATAATTGTCATTGTTTGATTGAGGTGAATATTAAATTGTAATTACGTCAATCCTTATTCAGCTTCTTCACTAATTTTATTCGTAATGAAATGGTTGGAACCAAGCTTCAGTTCATTTTTCAGTATTTTAAATAACAAACTACATATAACACCTTGATAGGATTCCAAAACACAAAACACTCCACAACATTTAGTTTTAAACATTTAAGAACAAAAGTTTACACTCAAGGATAATATGCTCTCTACTTGCCACATGTCATGAGTTAATTTACTTTTTTATCATTAACTACTTCTTTTAACTTGTAATTGTTGCAGAGAAACTGAAATTGAGAGGAATTTGTTGTGTATTCTCATTGATAATAGGGGCCTCTTTATATAGAGGATTACAATGCATAGAATATGAACATATAACGAAAGTAATTCTACATTGAATAGGATTCTAAATCCTTCTATAACCCTATTACCACTAGGTCAAATAACCTAGAGTTTGGGCCAAACACAAATTAGAGATTTCCTTAAACACTCCACCTTGTGTTGCTCAAATGCGGTGCTCCTCTCGTTGCCTCGCTAAAAACCTTGCCAAGTAACAAAAACTCAGTGGGACAAAAATAACCTCGGTTAAAGGAGAAAAAGAGTACAACACACCCTTCACGTTTTGAGGTGAACATATAGACATTTCCCCCTGATGTCTGCGCCTCCCCTTGATGATTACGATCATGGGAGTTCAGATAGTTTCCGCAAGCCAATTCTTGCCACATGTTTCTCGAACGTGGATTTAGGCAATGACTTAGTAAACAAGTCTGCCACATTGTCCTCAAAACAAACCTGGTTCACTTTGATTTGAGGAGCTTTTGTTGTTGCGGATTATAGAAGAATTTGGGCGATATATGCTTAGTGTTGTCGCCTTTGATGTAGCATTGCTTCATTTGTTCAATGCAAGCAGCATTATCCTCATAAATGCTCGTTGGCTCATCTGTGGTAGACTTCAAACCACAATTACTTCGAACATGTGTAACTATGGATCGTACCCATATACATTCACGGACTACTTCGTGAAGAGCAATAATCTCTGCAGGATTCGAAGAGGTAGTGACTAAGATCTGCTTTGTAGACCTCCAAGATATCGCGGTGTTTCCCATGGTGAATACATAGCCAGTTTGGGAATGACCTTTGTGTGGGTCAGAGAGATACTCAGCATCAGCAAAACTTTCCAAAACACCTAAATCGTTTTGGGATGGGGAGAGGGAACGCAATCCACCATGTGTGGTGTTCTGGTTATTTGATGGGTCCGAATCCATCACATCTCTATAGGGATAGAACAAGCCCATATCGATCGTACCACTTAGGTATCAAAAGATATCTTAAACACCAGTCCAATGGGGTCATGTTGGCGTAGAGCTATATCTAGCTAACAAGTTCACAGCGAAGGAGATGTCCGGTCTCGTGCGTTGTGCTAAGTACAATAATGCACCTATTGCACTTAGATATGGCACTTCTGCCTCTAGCATGGATCTTTCTTTGGATCAAGACTACGAACGACCATTGGGGTGCTTGAAGGCTTAATCTTATCAGTATTAAAACGCCTAAGCATCTTTTGGGTATAAGCTGATTGATGAATCAGGATGCCATCTTCACGATGCTCAAGTTCCAAACTGAGGCAAAATCGTGCTTTCCCAAGATCTTTCATCTCAAACTCAGATTTCAAGTGTTCAGTGGTTTCCCTTAACTCTTTAAGAGTGCCAATTATATTCATGTCATCGACATAGACCACTACTATTGCAAATCCAAAACTTGTCCTTTTTATGAACACACATAGGCATAGTTCATTATTGACATATTCATTCCCAATCAGGTAGTCACTTAGACGGTTATATCACATCCGTCCGGATTTCTTCAATCCATATAGTGAGCGTTTTAATCTTATAACCAACGCGCTCCGTGGTTTAAAGCCACTTGATTTGGGTAACTGAATTCCATCTGGAACTTTCATGCATATTTCCGTATGTAGATCCCCATATAGATACGCTGTAACCACGTCCATAAGCTGCATGTTCTGTTTTTCAGAAACTACCAAACTGATAAGGTAGCGGAACGTTATGACGTCCATTACTGGAGAATAGGTCTCTCGTAGTCAATTTCAGGGCGTTGTGAGAAACCTTGCACCACAAGGCGAGCTTTGTACCTTACAATCTCGTTTTTCTCATTACGCTTTCTAACGAATACCCATTTATGACCAACTGGTTTGGTGTGGGCGGTATTGGTACAATTTTGTCAAATACCTTTCTTTTCGTTAGAGAATCAAGTTCTGCCTGGATCGCATCTTTCCATTTTTTCCAATCAGCTCTATGTTGGCATTCATCAACGGAGCGTGGTTCGATGTCATCGGTCTCAATAATCTCACGCACTACTGAATATGTGAATACATCATCAATGACGGTGGAAGGTGGTCTGGAAGGATGCGAACCGGGCAGAGGATCTTCAGATTCTTCTTAAGAGGCCGGTTTGAGCACTTCCGGTGGCCGGTTCAGGTTGATTCCGGCCGGTTCTGGGGGCAGAGCCGCCTGTTCTGGGTTCTTGGGGGTGAGAGCTTCAAGGTGGGCGGCGGAGGTTTTTGGGATTTGAAGGCTACGAATTTAGGGTTTCAAGGTTAAGGCTTCGTGCTGATAACGTGTTGTAGAGAAACTGAAATTGAGAGGAATTTGCTGTGTATTCTCATTGATAATATGAGCCTCTTTATATAGAGGATTACAATGCATAGAATCTAAACATACAAGGAAAGTAATTCTACATTGAATAGGATTCTAAATCCTTCTATAACCCTATTACCACTAGGTCAAGTAACCTAGAGTTTGGGCCAAACACAAATTAGAGATTTCCTTAAACATTAATCCCTTTATAAGGATTAAATCTTATAAATGAAGACAATTTGTTCTCTAATTGCCACATGTCATAAGTTAATTTATTTTTTCACCCTTAACTACTCATTTTGACTTCTAATCCCTTTATATTGCTTTTTTTTTTAGAATAATCCATTTATGTTACCTTTTTTTTTTCATGAGAAAAATCCGTTTATGTTACTCTTCCCCCCCCCCCCCCCCCCCTAACTACTCATTTGGACTTTTAATCCCTTTATATTACCTTTTTTCTTTTCTTTTGTGAGAATAATCTCTTTATGTTACTTTTTTTTTTAGAATATTCTATTTATATTACTTTTTTTTATCTGAGAATAATCCATTTATGTTCTCAAAAGCAAAAAAAAAAAAATCTTTTACACGTTGCTAAGAGAAACAATCTCAAAGCCCTTCATCAAACTTCTTTTTCTTCTTTATTGCTGAACGTGTCCTTAGTTCAGTAGCAGCTTCATTTGCAATAGCAGGAGCAGTAGTAGTAGCAGAATTCTTTTTCTTCTTTATTGCTGAACGTGTCCTTGGTTCAGTAGCAGCTTCATTTGCAATAGCAATAGCAGGATTCTTTTTCTCTTTATTGTTGAACGTGCCCTTAGTTCAGTAGCAGCTTCATTTGCAATAGCAGGAGCAGGAGCAGTAGCAGTAGTAGGATTCTTTTTCTTCTTTGTTGCTGAACGTGTCTTTGGTTCAATAGCAGCTTCATTTGCAATAGCAGTAGCAGTAGCAGGATTCTCTTTCTCTTTATTGCTTAACGTGCCTTTGGTTCAGTAGCAGCTTCATTTGCAATAGCAGCAGCAGTAGCAGTAGCAGGATTCTTTTTCTTCTTTATTGCTGAACGTGTCTTTGGTTCAGTAGCAGCTTCATTTGCAATAGCAGTAACAGTAGCAGGATTCTTTTTCTCTTTATTGTTGAACGTGCCCTTGGTTCAGTAGCAGCTTCATTTGCAATAGCAGCAGCAGTAGCAGTAGCAAGTTTCTTTTTCTTCTTTATTGCTGAACGTGTCTTTGGTTCAGTAGCAGCTTCATTTGGGAGCAATAGCAGGATTCTTTTTCTTTTTCATTGCTGAACGTGTCTTCCATGAATGCAATTAAAAACATAGAAAATCGCATTATTCCCACAGCAAGATTACCAACCAGTAGCAAGATCACCATTTTGCACCTACAGATAGTAGCATAAAGTTCATCAGATCATCTTGTCCATAGAAAATTGCATTAGGCACTGCATGTGGTATCCAAGAGCTGAATAATAGTTTGTAGTTTGCCAAATGAAGTAGCAATTGAGATATTGGGTGCAAACATGCACAATGTTAAAACTAAAATCAGCGGAACCAAAATTAGCGGAAAGAATGTTAAAACTTCTTAACACACAAGAAACAAATTACCTAACTTTATAAATCTCTCAGTCTTAGTAATAGAAACTGAAGAAATTGGTATCAACAGTAGGAAATTCAAAAGGCCATAATATAAATCTTTGCCCCATCAATGTTTTCCAACCATAGTACCATATATTCATGTCATATGATACATTTAAGAGTTATCAAACTCTTTCAAGAATATTCCATCATCTCTTTAAAACTAAACTTAAATATACTATTTTTCACCCTTACTGCAAATTTAAAGAACCTTAGGCTTTCAAGAAGATAGGAGAAAGAAGATTTTACAACAAAACCAGGAGTTCAAACATAGTATCACTGACACCAGAGTTGTAAACAAGGTGGCACTTAGTGTTCTTACTCCTTGTTGGCAATAATATGTTCAGTTAGTCACTTTTCTGAACCTCGTGATCTAAACATTTTGGCATTCTCTTTTCGTTCCTTTTACATTTGTAGAGAACTAAATTGAATTTTGTCTACCAATGTGATGATACCAAATTATCAACACTAAGTAGAGATTGACAAGCTTTTGTAGCCTACGGAACTACCAAAGGTATTGGTAGTACCATTGATCAAACAGGGGACGTGGAAATCACAAAATCAGTGGAACCAAAATTAGCAAGGGAATATTAAAACTTCTTAACACACAACAACAAATTACCTAACTTTATAGTCTTAGCAAATTAACATCGATGATAAAAAAGTATAATTAATCAACCTTTCATATCACTATAAATTCAAATTAATTGGCTTTTATCTACAATAAACCACTAAACAAAGCGAAGATGAGCCATGAGCTAACTGGAATAAGGAATTTCAGGTCAATGATCTCACAATTAACAATCATTCAGCACTGTACAGTCCAATTTCCAACATCAAAACCATAATATACTGAAGCTTACTCAGTCTTTAGGCCACCTATTTCGAAACCAATCTGCTATCAAAAGGACCTGTAGGGACTCGAGCCTCGAACTCGTCGTGGCGAAGCTCACAAATGACAATGGGTTGGGGCAAGTACGCCATGCTTGTAGTGGTTGTACTCGTGGCATTCTCATAGCTACTACTCGCTGTCTTTGATTCCCTTCTCTGCTAGCTTACATCACCGTCGACGTGGCTGGGATGGCCTAGCCTTGGCGCATGGAGTCTGACAGCTGCAACAATTCTTCGATCACCTCCATGGTTGAAGTAGATCAAAGGAGATATGAGGGAGGGAGTGGTGGATCTGGTGGTGGCCAAAACCCTATAAATTGGAGATCTCCATGAAGATGAATTGGGGATTGAGAGAGCGAAACTAAGAAGAAGGAATCAGGACGATAAGTATAGAATGCGTTCTCTCTCTCTCTCTCTCTCAGTGGCAATGCCCGTAAATTGTGATGAAATTCTAGCATTTTGGTCATTTTTCATAAAAATTGGGAGTCAGGCTTGCATCATTTGGCTTTTGGGCCTGACCTCATGTCCTTATTTGTATAAATCTTTTTGAAAGTGAGTTTTCTGTGTTTACATCTTTGGTCATGTACTACTATGTAATTTTCTATATTTGAAATTGATGATTTAGTACTATTTCGTAACACTTAAGTTGTTATGCTTGGACCCAACTCCAACACTCCAGCTATTCTTTAATCGATGGGGATAATGTATTCATTTTCATCTCACTTTGAAACTCTACGCTTTTCTGCCAACTCTTAATCTGTTAAAATTTTCTAGATTTTTAAATAATATTGCCTTGGGTATCTGTAGTATATGAGTTAAGTCTTCTAAACTAATACTTCTAAAGGTTCACGGCACTGGAATGTGACCAATTTGCAAAGGTACAAATTGGGTCGTTACACATTCCATATTCCACACCTATAAAGTGCAGTACAATCATAAATCACAAATTTCATACCTCTATGGCCTTCGATCCAAACAATCTTGGATGGTTTAGATAATTCTCTAATGGCTTTCCCTATGTGATCACGAATATATAATCACACCAACACCATGTTGGCAAGGCTGTGATCCCACTTCTCATCAACATTAATCATGAAAAAACAAAATAGAATGAGAAACCATAAGAGAGTTGCAAATCATAAAATCTATGACATGCATGGTAACCATCAAACCCACTCTTATACTTTGATAATATCAAATAGAGTCAAAGATAACAGCCTAACCCAATAAACATAAAATCAAAATAGCAAGAATTATGATAGAAAAAGCATAGAAAATCAGACCAAAAAAGTTGAGGTGATGATTATTTTTTAGGTTTATGAGGACCGGAGTTTACAAAACTAATAAATGCAGCTGTCCATGTTTCTTGGGTATAAGGGCAACGGAAAAATAAGTTCACACTATCTTCAACTTTACAATTCCACAGCAAGCAACCTAGCTCTCCCATGTACCCCTTTCGCTTTAAACCTTCTCTAGTAGGCTAGCTCTTCCCTGTGCAAGTCCTCCAACCATGCATATAGCCAGCTTACCTCCCCAAATGGCTTTCCACAGTTTAAAGTATGGATCTAAAAGTGGAGAAGGTGCCAACACTACTCCCAAAGCAATATTCTTAGCAACAAAGTAAGCACTAATTGTAGTAAACGTACCTTTTTTTTGTGAAAATGCTATACAAAACGATTTGCAGTTGCTCTCCTACTTAGGGGAACAGACAAAATGAGATCAATGTCGGCCGATGAGAAGAATAACTCTTAACTTCTGAACATCCCAGGCTCGTGTTACAGGATCAATCAACTCTGAAACAAATTGAGCTCTCCTTTGCGAGGAGGAGAAGATGGACGTCTTGGAAATGAGTCTGGTATCCATTTGTGCTTCCATATATCAACCTGTGCCCCAAAACCAATCCTTCAGCGGAAACCCTGACTCAAGACCTCTCTATCCGAAAAAATGCTATGCCAAGAAAAAGACGGGCGCGGCCCCAAAGCAGCAGAAAAAAAAATTTCCAGATGGATAGTACAAAGCTTTGTATAACTTTGTAATTAGTGAATCCGGATTCTGCATAAACGCTAACCCTGCTTGGCACGCATAGCTAGATTGAATCTGTCACATCCCAATTTTTAAACACAATAAAAAATCAATATATAATCTCATAATTATACATGCGTGATGATTCAGTAATCAATAAAAAATACCTGAAAACTTTTTCCTTTTAAACCAAGTACATACTGATGCCCTGACCCACAATGTCAATACAGACTCGCTCCGCAGAGTCAAATATTACACAAGTTTATGAATTAAATTGTCACAACAAAATAATAAGTAAATGCTCCTCAGAACTTACTACAAAGCGGAAGTCTTAATCACGGTAAAGTCACAAAATTGGCTTCCTACAGTGAAGCTGCAACTATCAAAAATCAGCTTCAGCCACGATTACCCTGACCTGCAAGATTAACCCATATACCATAGAATAGTGCACCGGGTTGCCACACAACAAATCCGGTAAGCTTATAAAAACTTGTATGAGTAACTCAAAACAAAACCCACACAGCTCTCACCCAAAATGAAGAAAACCTTTCAACTCGAGAAAAAGGAACACATACCACGCTACCTAAAACAATTTTCTTTTTCCAAAAGAAACCAACAAAAATCACCGCGTGACAAAATCATATTAATTAAAACTCTGACAATTAAAATATGATACATCAATCCAACCTGAATAATGAAAATCAACAACACAACAAAGTCACCCCGTGACAAAATCATATAAATTGAAACTCTGACAATTAAAATATGATACATCAATCCAACCTAGATAATGAAAATCAACAACACAACAAAAGTCATCACGTGACAAAATCATATAAATTGAACTCTGACAATTAAATATGATAAACAAGTCCACCCTGGACATTTAAAAGAAAGAATCTCCGAAACTCCTTTTTAAAACACGTATTCATGAGCATCAAGTAGTTCCCCGCTACTCCCCATGATGTACAATGGCAACAAACTAGAGCTCTAACTGATTGTATCCACTCACCCGGCCAAAGGCGTGAAGTCCCGATATATATGCCTGAGGTCATTCTCAGCGACCCTGAATCCTCAGACCTCCCCGATCGTCAGATCAAAATATTTAAAGGCGGTCACTATGGATCCAAAATGTTAAACGAAATCAACAGGAGATGTCACCATGTGACCTCTGATCATCATACCTCCCCAGTCGCCAGATCAAAACATTAAGCAAGTCACTCTGGACCCAAAATGTTAAACCCAATCAAAAGCATATGCCACCCCGTGACCTCCGAATCCTCAGACCTCCCCGGTTATCAGATTCAAAATATTAAGCAAGTTACTCTGAACCCATAAATCAATTGAAAAGGAGAAATCACAACCCGTGACTCCTGAATCTTCATACCCCCGATCGTCTGATCAAAACATTTCAAATCTCATTAAAGCAACTCACATGAAATCTTGACACTTTTCAAACAATAGAAATTCTCAATCCAAAGTCTAAATTTACTGTTCACCTCGGGTTGCAACTCCACAACGTGAATCGATCAAAACCACCACCATGGATCGATGGAAGAGGCTGCTGCGAGCTCAAAAAGGTTGGTTTCACCTTCCGTCGTTGTCGAAGGTTAGATTTCTGATCGGGTCCGACTGCCTCTAACTTCGTCGCCTTGTAGCACCGCCATGAGTGCGAATCACCACTAGAGGATGCCATAGGGAGGAGCGCAAGGGGAAGGCGAGTCATTCTGGGCTTATCCCGTGGTCTGCCGTCGCCGGAGCTGCGAGTTCCGGTCGGGTCGGAAATGCGGGTTTGGGTCGGGTCACACGGGGTTTAGGAGAGAGAACATAGCGAAGCTAGCCTTCCAGTTTTGGAAGCTTTCCAAAAATATAATGTCTGATTTCCCAAAAACAGAAACCCATATTTATAGTAATTTCCAAAATTAGAAGAAAATAATGTTGACCATAACTTTCACATACAAACTCTGATTTCCCTGCTTCACATGTCCACGAACCCGTATCGACGCGCTCTACGACTTTCGTGAATGAAGTTTTTGGAGAAACCCAACATATAAAAAGTCAACCTTCACGCTCCCTAAAATGATGCTTCCTGAATAATTATTCGTCAAAAAATAATTCCACTCCATTCCCGAACCACGTACTCGTACCAACAACCCCTGAATTAATTTTCAGAAAATTCTCGAAAAATAATAACGAATTTTCGGGGTACTACAGAATCAATGAAGATTCTTAAAGCCCATTCCACCTTCATGTTTAGGAATACATAATCTCTCGATTTATAGAAATGGAATAGAGCTTATTAAATAAATAATAATAATAATAATAATAATAATAATAATAAATAAAAACATAGGCCTGCCCCGATCTAGATAAGCGAGTGATATCATATCCGGCCCGTAGGACCCGGCCTATATGAACGGATTTGAGCTTTAAATTTTACAATGAAACCCGGCCTGATCCGTCCAATCATTATGTGAAAATACAGTAAGGTCCGGCATGACCCGACCTGATCCAGTCCAAGCCAATCCATTGACGACCCCTAACAAATGTAATGCGTGACCGGAGGTAACTTATGGAATAAAAATATAAAACGCACGCGCATATTTCTTTTTGTAGAAAAAGTGGCCTCCTTTGTCTATTTAAGGAGTTCCTTCCCCATTTTGACTTTATAATTATCTGAAAAGAGAAGAAAGGTAAAGACTCGGAGAGGGAATGGCTAACTGCGTCGTGGGCGACAGAAACACGGTGGCCACGCTGGTTTTGTCTTTTTTAAAATCAAAGACAGGCAGTGAGTCGGTCTCTCTATGTTAACTGCCATCCCAATGCTTGGATTGAGTTAACCTGACCTGCTTTCTCAGTTTGATAATTCTTTACCAGTTTACCCCCACCAAAACCGACCACGTTCACATTCAACTAGGAACGCCCCATCGTCATCATCATCTTCTTCTATTGTTTATTCCTATACTGAAATAATACCCATTAAAATATATACTTCCTGGGTCAATACTTTATACTCAATACAAGAAGAGATAATGCTGAGCTCTCTTCCTCTCTTTTCTGAAAACTTGATCCCTCAGCATTGACCCGGAAGAGAATAACTAGACCTTTCTCTTGAGTTCATCCCCTCCTTCCTTCCTTTGGGTAAGCTCTTCTTTTTTGTCCCCTTTCATAACTGTTCTCATCTAATCTGCTTCCTCATATATCTCCTGTTATTTTCTTTCACGTTTTCCTTTCCTCTGCTCGATCTGTGAAGCCTCAATTCTTTCATGCTATTAGCTCAAGTTTTCGTTTTTGGTTATTTTCTTTTCTTTTCTTTTGCTGGGTATCTTTAGAGAATTGAATTGGAGCGGTCGGGTCTATTATTGAATTTGTTCCATAAAATTCGGGTTAGCAATTTTGTTGTCCAAACTGACTCCGATCCAGCTGTTATCATATGACTATGAGATCTACATAATAATACTGTGTATCTGTAAGGGGAATCATTTAGCTTTGATCTCAAACCTCCTATGTGTATGTATCACCATTTGATGTTAGTTCGATTTCGTATGCAGGCTAAGTTGATCTGTCTTCTTTTCGTCTGAAGTTTTGGGTCATAGAAAAGTTGTTCTAGGTGAAGTTGAAAATATTTGCTGATGAGTACAGTATTTTCTTCTCTTTGTTCTCTTCTGTTTTTGTATTGCTGCTTAATCATTTCTAGTCCAACCATCTTTAGCTCAAGATTGGGAATTAGTGGCTTGAACACGTCTGCATCTGTGATTATGTTGTAGATCAACTTATGTAGACTTATGAAATTGTAGTATTAATTTCCTTTAGAAAATACATATTAAATCGGTTTTTCTGTTTGGCTATTTGCTGTTGTGACAGATTTTACAGGTGAAAAGAAACTTTTTGAGATTGAAGCTAGACTCCAGAGTACCGACCTGAAATTCTTGTGAGCTGTTTGGTGGTTTCACTTGGGAAATGATGATGATGTTCGACGAAATGGGATTTTGTGGTGATCTAGACTTTATATCTACAACTCCTGGGGGAGAAGTGGTCATCCCACAGGCTGAAACTGAGGCCACTGTGGAGGATGATTATACTGATGATGAGATAGATGTAGATGAGCTTGAGAGAAGGATGTGGAGAGATAAAATGCGTCTCAAGAGACTCAGAGAACAGACAACTAAGGGTGGTAAGGAAGTGATTGTCACTGCAAAGCAGAGGCAGTCTCAAGAGCAGGCAAGGAGGAAGAAGATGTCGAGGGCCCAAGATGGGATTTTGAAGTACATGTTGAAGATGATGGAAGTATGCAAAGCCCAAGGCTTTGTCTATGGTATTATTCCAGAGAAGGGAAAACCAGTTACTGGGGCATCGGACAATCTTCGTGAATGGTGGAAGGACAAGGTCAGGTTTGATCGTAATGGACCAGCAGCTATATCCAAATACCAAGCTGATAATGCAGTTCCTGGCAGGAACGATGGGTGCAACCCAATTGGTCCAACCCCTCACACCTTGCAAGAGCTTCAAGACACCACTCTGGGTTCTCTCTTGTCAGCGCTTATGCAGCATTGTGATCCTCCGCAGAGGCGGTTTCCTTTAGAGAAAGGTGTTCCGCCACCGTGGTGGCCCACTGCAAATGAGGAATGGTGGCCTGAACTGGGTTTGCCTAAGGATCAGGGTCCTCCACCATACAAGAAGCCACATGACTTGAAAAAGGCATGGAAGGTGGGTGTTCTCACTGCAGTTATTAAGCATATGTCCCCTGATATTGCCAAGATTCGTAAGCTTGTGAGGCAATCTAAATGCTTGCAAGACAAGATGACAGCTAAGGAGAGTTCTACCTGGCTGGCCATCATCAACCAAGAAGAGTCCCTGGCTCGAGAGCTTTATCCAAATTCATGCCCCCCTTCGTCTACAGCTGGAGCCAGTGGATCTTTGGTGATTAATGACTGCAGTGAGTATGATGTTGAAGGGGCTGAAGATGAGCCAAACTTTGATGTTCAGGAGTGTAAGCCTGATAATCTTCATTCATCGAATTTTGGGATGGAAATAATGAGGGAAAGGCTTCAAGGCCTTCAACCCACTTCTTTTCCAGTTAAAGGAGAAGTCATCACAAACTTGGATTTCATGAGGAAAAGGAAGCCTTCAAGTGATCTAAACATGGTGGTGGATCAGAAGATCTACACCTGTGAGTTCGTTCAGTGTCCTTACAGCGAATTCCGTCATGGTTTTCATGACAGAACTTCCAGGGACAATCATCAATTGAGTTGCCCATTCAGTAACAGGTCTTCTGAGTTTGGGGCATCTAATTTCCTTGTTAATGAGATTAAACCAGTCATCTTCCCTCAATCGTTTGTCCAAACCAAGGCAGCAGCTCCTTCCGCCAAGCCAGTGCCACCTTCTTTTGATCTATCAGGAGGAGTTCCAGAGGATGGGCAGAAAATGATCGGTGAGCTTATGTCATTCTATGATAGTAATGTTCAAGGTGACAAGAATGCAAATCCGAACAGTTCAGCAACCAATGGTCAGAACTTTTCTCAGCCTAAAGTTGCACATCAACAGGATGAATACTTCCGCGGTCAAGTAGTTAGGTTGGATGGGAATTTCTTTGAAGAATCCAACATCTCCAGTAATCATCACTTGTTTCCTCGAGAGGAAGGTCAATTCGAGCAGTTTAAGGTCGTGAGTTCTCCATTTGAGACCAACCATAACAGTAACTTTCCTATGATGTTTGGGTCCCCATTCGACTTGGCCTCTTTTGATTACAAAGAAGATCTACAAGGGCTGGCATTGCCAATGGAGAAGCAGTCGGAGACTTCAATCTGGTTCCAGTGAAACGGAGAATTATGCAGGGTATCTAGCCCACATCTGCACACGAGATTCGTGGGTAATATACTTGATGTGCTAAAACCTTACTTGAGTTAGTGTTGCTACTTAATCATCATGATTTCACATGTATTCTAGTAGAATGAATCAAGGTTAACAGCCTTGTAGAAGGAATGAGCAGGCCAATAATTGGAGGAAGGGGGAAGGGTTATATAAGCTACCCTTCCTTTTGTTAATTATAAATATATATATATATATATATATATATATATATATATTAACTGTGATATAAATAAGTAGGTTGGTTTGTTTAACTTGTTTCTGTCTTCATTTTTCTTCCGATCCAGCTCAACCATGGTGATGGTTAGAAATCTGAGCTTGTTGTCCTTGCCCTCCTGTAAGGCTGTCATGTAATGGGTTCTTCAGAACGATTGAATTGGTCTTTAATGTAATGGGGTTCCCAACCATGATCATGTAATGCAGTGGATTCTTCCGATTAGTTGACTCGTTTGTAATGGTGCTCATCTCTTTTGCCAGTTGTAGGCCCACAACCGCAAGTGGTATGGTCTATATGGTTGTGTCCTCTCTCTTTTTCTGAAGTCTTGGGTCAATATAAGCAGGCGGCTGTCAACATTGCATAGCGTGTAGTTGTGTTAGACCACGACGAAGGGGCAAACAAGAAAGACGGTGGGGAAAGAGAAGTTAGGCGTGAAAGTTTAGTGTCACTTGTGACATATTGCCGAAAACAAAACAAAAAATGTCCCATCATATGTGACCACAAGATATGTATCTCTGGGAGTTTTCAATGTACCGATATATTAGTCATGCACCACTTAGTGCGTGGTATATCAACGAATTGTGGTGGTACAGTAGAGAATTAGTCTACCACAATTATAGTCTAGTCTACCATTAATGCACTATGACAGTAATATACTGAAACTTTTCGACAAAATATGAGCTGTAACAAATAATCTTTTCAGCTTCCTTTATCATGCTGTCATAGTGCTTTATATATATATATATATATATATATAGGATTTTTCTCAGGTAAGGATGTCTTTAGTTTTTCTTAGGTGCGGATTTGGTGTTTTCACCTACTTTCCGATCATATTTTCACATCTTAACGGTTCAGTTTTTAGAGCCTAATGTATAGATCCTCCCTGCAAAATTTCAGCCAATTTGATGATCGTTAAGACATCCAAAACTGCAATTTACACGAACGGACCGAATCTGTCGAACCGGAACCGTTCGTATTTATAATGGTAAATTGCAGTTTTGGATACCTTAACGATCACCAAATTGGCTGAAAATTTTCAGAGGTGATCTATACATTAGGACCTAAAAACTGAACGGTTAAGATGTGAAAATGTGATCGGAAAGTGGGTTAAAACCGGAAATCTGTACCTAAGAAAAACTAAGGAAGTCCTTAGCCAAGAAGGGCTGTATATATATATATATACAGCCCTTCTTGGCTAAGGATGTCCTTAGTTTTTCTTAGGTGCGGATTTGGTGTTTTCACCCACTTTCCGATCATATTTTCACATCTTAACCGTTCAGTTTTTAGAGCCTAATGTATAGATCTCCCCTGCAAAATTTCAGCCAAGTTGGTGATCGTTAATGTATCCAAAACTGTAATTTACCATTATAAATACGAACGGTTCCGGTTCGACAGATTCGGTCCGTTCGTGTAAATTGCAGTTTTGGATGTCTTAACGATCACCAAATTGGCTGAAATTTTGCATGGGAGATCTATACATTAGGCTCTAAAAACTGAATGGTTAAGATGTGAAAATATGATCGGAAAGTGGGTGAAAACACCAAATCCGCACCTAAGAAAAACTAAGGACATCCTTACCTGAGAAAAATCCTATATATATATATATAAATATATATACCCTCTTTCCGGATTGATTGCAGTATTGTAAAGGCTTCTAAACTCAGGGACTAATCATCTGGGGCTCAGATGGCCAACTCCCTGGGGCTCAGATAGCCAACAGGGTGTTGCTCCCTCTTCTCTGGCCATGTTTATTTGAGTAATTACAATAATGAACCTAGCATTCGAACGTAAAACGCGGTGGTTTCACATCTTGAACGTTCCCGTGAAGGGACTCAATGCATCCACTGAACCACTTATCGTGGTTTACCATAGTGCTTTTTTCTCCAAGCACAGCACTATTTTCTGTGTACCACCTATGTCTAAAAGAGTATGCATAGATGCAATAACGTAGTTAGAAATGTCAACAAGAATGGTCAAACTTATAAATATTAAAGAAAAATTATATGCTTGCACAAATATTTGAATAGTTGTATAAATTATTAATTAGTATCAAAGACAGTCTTCAAATATATGTTATAAATTGTGGACGACTTTGAAATTTCTAGGAATTACTTGACCAATAATTAATTTGCTGACTACCTTGTATACAACCCAAAAAAGAAGAAGGAGGTAATATTAATGGTTTCAAAAATGGTCCTTGACTCAAATCACTAAAATGAGGTAAAATTATCTCACTCGTCTTAAGAAGAGATTTTTATTCCCTCTTACCCTATTTATAGTAAAATGACAACTTTGCCCTCGATCTAATTAATGAATTATATCCATGCCATTAATTTGTCTCTCATCCCTATCCCTTTGGGATCTGTACTCTCCCCCCCACCCTATCTCTCACCGCCGCCATCAGATTTAGATTCTGCCTCCGGTCTCACAAGCTCGGCACGTCGCCGGAATGGTTTAGGTCGTCATGCAGAAGACGCGGAAACGGAGGAGGCCAGGATATTTCGTCGGAGCAGGTTTTGGACATCGTCTCTGAGTGCCAGTTATGGACAGAAGCGACACCAGTTATGGACATCGTCTTCGAGCGCCTCCGCCGCTACTTCACCGCTTGCAACAAAACTGCACCGGCTCCCGCTTCGACAATCCCAATGTCGGCCATGGAGCCGAGGACCGCAAGAAGGACCACCACCACAAAATCATGACCAACGACTCTTACATTGGAGACGACAATGCCAACCCGACCCGTTCAGGGCTAGCCTTGTTGGAATTTAGATCTCTATTGTTGGTTCCTACTTTCGAGTCCAATTTGGTAGGGTGGCAGGGTTTGGCTCAGTTTCGAGTCTAGGTGCAAACATCAAAGCATTTAGGAGATATATGGGTATCAAAACTAAAATAATCAAACCTACAATTTTGATTTGATTATTATTTGTCTTACATGCAAACAAAGATGAAAAGCAAACCTCAGTTTCTTTATTTATTTATTTATTTATTTTATTTATTTATTTATTTTTCTTATGATAAACCTCAGCTTTTGGTCGAACACTTTTGTTGAATAATGTTTTGGACGTTTAGAGATAGAGAGAGTGAGTGAGACAGAATGGGGGCAGAAGGTCCAGGAAAAAAAAGTGTCTATTAGGGGTAATAGATGTTTATTGGAGGGTAATAGACGTTTATTGAGAGGCAATATACTTTTTGAATTGATGTAATCTGCTCATTTTTTTCCTTAATTAAAGTTCGATTTGTCTAATATTACAGATATTAGTTTTCATTCCGACGACCCAAAGTTCTATTAGGAAGCAATAGACGTCTATTGGGGGGCAATACAGGTTTATTCAGAGGGGCAATAAATCTTTTCAGTCCCATATGAGATCTTCGACAACCTCTTTGGAGACTTCCGGTGAAGTTTCATAAACCTTTATTGCCCCATCAATAAAGGTCTATAGGGGGTAATAGAAGTTTATTACCCCTCTATTGGAAGGCAATAGAGTTCTATCGGGGGGCATTAAAGGTCTATTTAGGCAATAAACATTTCCGGCGACCTATGGGATCTTTCACGATTTCTTCGGGGATCTCCGGTGAGATTTTCAGAGAAGTCTGGTGGGTGACGATCGGTGACCAAATTCCTGCAGACGTTGACTGAAATCTGGCGATCGATGACTGGACTCCACGTGAAGTCTCTATGAGTTCTCTCTCTTCCATTCTCTCTCTCTCACTCTCTCTCTCTCTCTGTAACAAAGGGGTGAGGGTAAAATTGTCTCAAAAAAAAAAAGACATAATTGGGTATTAGAAAACACCTTATTAGAGTCTTCATGGGTAAGAAGGAACTCAAAAAACTTAATAGGGTAAGTAAAAATCCCTATAATTAGAGTAAATGGGCAAAAACCCTTTAAAAAAATCTTGATTATTGTCCTAGAGTAATTGTGCTATGTTAGAATGAACTATAGAGGCGCTGAGATCTAATTGGTAAAGTCAAGATAATTTAATATCGTTTTCTTTTTTGGCTCATAAGTTTTAATAAATGTTAATATTGAGTGTTATAAGTCTATAGTTTAGAATGGTCAAATGAATCAAAGTAATTGTCTATATAGCCCTTAATATGAGAAAGAAACAAAGTTTTCAAATGTTCATAAGGGTCAAGTGATCTTTCTCGACCATATCTCCCAACACATTTGCACGAGTGCACAATCTTTTTCTCTACTATTATCAAATACCATTTGTTTCATTCTTTATTATAATTTGTCGTCCAGGCGCGCCCCCCCCCCCCCCCCCCCCCCCCCCCCCCCCCCCAAATCACCAAAAAAAACAAAAAAAAATTAGAGGTGAAATCTATAGTTTTATCAAGTCAAAATGGTATAAATTTTTTTCCCCTAACATGCTTAAGTTAACTTGCAAATAAGATTTCAAAAAGATAGCGAAAACTTCTTTGTTATTAAAAAAATTAATAATAAAAATAAAAATCGTAAGCAAGAGACTTAAACTTTTATCCTAAGGAATCCAAACATAACCACTAGCTGCTACCAGCATCCAATTCCTCTTCAGTAGTTGGAACCACAACAAATTTTTAATGAGATAAACTCACTAAGTAACTATGACATACCACATTGTAAGAAGTCACTCCATACTTATATACAATATAGTAGAAAACATAATAGATGGAGGGCACTCAAAACAAATCAAGCTGAACTTTCTAGGTCCCTCTAGATACAACATACCAGTGAGACCCAAACTTATCAGAGGTGAGAGACAAACATCACCCGTCGGTGACACCCACTATGTGAGTCATATAATAAACAATGCAAAACCTGCAAAGACAACATAGTGCATAAATTTCACTTAAAGAACATATTTCTCCTCAAACAACCTACTGGCAGTGATGTACCTAGACAACACCTAGTTAAAAATATCTTTCAAAATTTATTAGACTTTGCATGATGCACATGTACAAAAATAACTTATAAAAATTATAAAGGAAACAAATTGTGCACTCATAATCATAAGTATTTAATACATAGAAATATCAACGATAATATATTTATTATAGTTCTAGAACAAACAAAAGTTACTTACCTCAAGGTCAACAAGGTACAAAATCAACTAATAAAGCGTCCAAGTTTAGATTCTCAGCCTAAAGCAAACAAATACTGAAAATGAAACACAAACTAGAACCTTAACTCCCGCGATAAAAACAACCTAGCCGAATCTTAGTCCGAAAGGGAAATTTCACTTGTTAAACACCTCAGTCAAAGTCCTTGAAAATTAACAAGAGTTAACTAGACATCCTAATATACCTACTGTAAAAACTATAGGACAAAAGAAGGCCAAAAACTCGTCCATTTCAAATCTGCCCACTATTTGTTGTCATGAGCAGAATCCTCACTGCTAAAGACTCTTCCAAAAGTTATAAAGGTTACAATACCTACCAACTCAAATATAAAGATATTTATTCAACATATCCATTTTATACTAAACCCCCAAGAGAACAAGGTAAAAAAATTTAGAATGCCATTGGGGTTAGTCCAAGTGGTGAGGGGTTGAGAATTGGGTTAGAAAAGGATTTAGAACAAAAATAGTTATCTTTCTATTCCAAAAGGCACCCCAAAGACAAAGTATAACACCAACTCTCTAGACACCAAAACAAGGTTCAACTGTTCACCGCTTTTTAAATAAATTTTCAGAACATAAAAACTCTCCAAAATTTTTGCACAGACACTAGAAACAACGATTCTCAACCACGAATAGAAGTAATGGTGCAGAAGGGAGAAAATTCGGATTTACTAGTCCAATCACCGGGTCGTTGCCAAAGGCTCTTCAAGTAAAGTTTTCGACTGGGAAAAAATAATATTGTGTTCCTCGGAATCAAAATTCAACTGATAAAAAAAGCCACAATGTTCCTCTGCCTTCAAATTCGACTAGTTGATGGAATTTTTTGACCAAATGCTACTATGTTCTTTCACCTCAGAATTCAATTGGTCATGTTGTACCAATATTTCTTCTATTTCCTTAATGTCCATGAATATATTTTGAGGATTCTCTTCCATATGTCTACTCTCCCCTGTTATCTTCGAACCCCCTCTGAAATTCCTTTTCCAGAAAAGAGACATTCAAGGAAATATGAAGAGTTTTGGTTTGGGTATCACACCACGTACATCCTTTTTAAAATTCAACATATCCAAAGAATATACACTTCTTAATTAGCACATAGGTCAAGTTTGCTATGCTGATTTTTAGGAATGTGGAAATAGAATACACATCCAAATACACGAGGCTCCAAGTTTAGTAATGTAGGAGCAGAGACCAACCTTTTCAACTCCAGCTAAGGAGTCTCAAAGACAATGACACTAGAAAGAAGTTTGATTGATGAGGTAAACTGCAAATTTGAGAGCTTCAACCCAAGATTCCCTTTTGACATTCATACCAAAGAGAGATGCCTGAATTACTTCCAATAATTGTCGATTCTTCCGTTTTGCCAAGCCATTTTGTTGTGGGGTACACACACTAGAACTTTGATTACAAATACCATAGTGCAAAATAAAAATTGGCCAATACATTGTTCATATATTCTTCTTCATTATCTGATTGAATAAATGGAATTCGTTTCTGCAGCTAGGTGGAGACCATCCTATGAAATTCTTGGAAACCATTCATACCTCCTTTATCTTTGAGCAAAACTACCAAGTCATTCTAGTACATTCATCAATAAAGGTGACAAAATATTTAGCTCATGAGAAAGTAGGAATTCTTGTTGGACCCCAATGATTAGAGTGGATAACCATGAAATGAATAGAACTTTTCTTGAGACTCGATGTATTAGTATTACGGTGAGTTTCACCAATTCACAAGTATCACACTTGGTACTAGATTCATGAACACTTAAAAACAGATGTGGCTGCAGCTTTTTAAGGTAATCGAATGAAAGATGACCTAATCTCTATTATTAGTCAAAATCAAGTTATACAAGTTGCCCTTTCTAATACCATAACCGAGAACCTTCCAAGTTAGAATTTCGTGAAATACCCAAACAAATTATAAGTTTATTTGGCTGATAGATAATAGGTTATAGGTTTAGAGAGGGAACAATAAGAACATTTTCTAATGTAAGACTCAGTTATTTGGCTGACTCACTTTGTTTTTGTTCTTCGCACTTTAGTTCCTTCTTCTTCTATCCAAAATTTGCACTTTGATTCTTGTCATTGTTTTTTCGTTAAAGAGTCTAGAATTTCCGATTGTTGAAAACAAGAACATTTGGTCGGTGATTTTGAGATTTTGGGATTCTATGAGATTTTTGATGGTATATGATTGATGCCTTGATGGAACAACAATATATGGTGAATTTGTATGGTTTTGCAGCAGATGGTAGTGGTGGATACATGATTAGATTTTTGAAATACGGAATATGGGATACACGATTAGATCTTTGGAATACGAAATAGGGAATTCAAGATTTGGAGTTGCTAAGCAGGAATGTTGTCTTAGGATTGAACGTGCTCTGATGCCATGACAAGAACATTATTTGATGATTCTGAGATAAGTTTACTCTTCTCCCTTATGGAGGCTTATATACTCATACAACCTTGTACATTTTGAAAACTATTAGTGAGTGATTTCGCTGATGATGCATGGTTGAAAGATGACTATGCTGAATAATGGTTCTGTTGAAGGACTGTAAGCAGAAGAATGGACTGATGATACATGTAGACATCTCCCCCTTGATGTCTGCATATCTCCCTAATGACTACGGTCATGGGAGTTCGGATAACTTCCGCAAACGATGTTACCCACATATTTCTCGAAAATGGAATTGGGCAATGACTTAGTGAACAAGTCTGCCACATTGTCCTCAGATCGAACCTAGTTCACTTTGATCTTGAAAAGAGTCTGTTGTTGCTGATGATGTTTGTTGTTGTCGCCTTTGATGTAACCTTGCTTTATTTATCCAAAACAAGCAGTATTATCCTCATAAATCCTCATAGGTTCATCTGTAGTAAACTTCAAACCACAATTGCTTCCAACATGCATAATTATGGATCCAATAGATACATTCATGAACTACTTCGTGAAAAGCAATAATCTCTGCATAATTTAAAGATATAGCGACTATGGTCTGTTTTATAGACGTCCAAGATATTACGGTCTTACCCATGGTGAACATAACCAATTTTGGGAATGACCTTTGTGTGGGTCAGAGAGATACTCAGCATCAGCAAAACCTTCCAAAATACTAATGTCGTTTTGGGATGGGGATAGAAGACGCAAGCCAATGTTGGAGCTTTTCTGGTGTGTGACAGATCCTAATCCATTATTTCTCTGTAGGGATAGAACAAGCCCATATTAATCATACATCTCAAGTATTGAAAGATATCTTAAACACCAGTCCAATGGTGTCGCATTGGCGCATAGCTATATCCAGCTAACAAGTTCAGTGTAAATGAGATGTCTGGTCTTGTGCATTGAGTTGAGTACAATAATTCGCCTATTGTACTTAAGTAGGGCACTTCTGCCTCTGGCACATCTTTGTCATCATCCTTCGGATGAAGAGGATCCTTTTTAGGATCAAGACTACGGACGACCATGGACATGCTTGAAGGTTTAACCTTGTCAAAACACTTATGCATCCATTAACTGGTGCGTAAGTTGTGAAGACCCAAATTTTCATATAATAAATTTATGTAATTCAATAATTGTTATATTAATTGAATTATGATATTTGGGATTGAATTATGATATTTGGGATAATTGGAATATCGTGGGTTGAGAAAGTTGGTTGCGAATGATTTTATTTTCGAAAACAAACGTTATTTAGGGGGTCGTGAAAATCGACTTTTTATACGTTCAGAATTTGGGAAAACTTCCTTCATGAAAGTCGTAGAGCTCGTCGATACAATCTTGTGCATATGTGGAACGCATTATTCGGAGCTCGTATGATTAAGTTATGAATTTTTGAAATAGAATTTTTCTATAAATATTGGTTTTTTTTGGACATTTCAGAAAACAAAAAAAAAATACCAAAAATTTTCTCTCTCTCTTCTCTCTCGGCTGAAGCCCGAAGGATTGAAGAAAGTGCAGCCGACCCGGTTTCAACCCGACCCGACCGAACGGCAGCCTTCCCGGCCATGCCGCTGCAGGACCAGAACCTTCACGGCATCGCCGCCCCTCGCCCAGTCGATCCCCGCCCTCGCCTCAGCCAGCCGCCGCTCCTAGGCTTGGATCGGAGCCTCCTTCCGAAGCTCCAACCCGACCCGGTTGGAAAACCAATTTTCCGGCGGTGCACGAGCCGATCAATCCTATTTTCGTGACGTACTCTTCCTCCTGATCATCCCCATATATGGCTCGCATCACGATTTTGAGTGTAGAGTGGTAGATCAAGAGTTGAAGGTTTCGACGTCCCTGATTCAATCTGGAGACTGATCAGAGGGCCGAGATTAATCCAACTTCAAAACCTGATCTAGGACGATCTAGACCTCATCTCCGAAAAAGTCAGGTATTAAAGTTGTTCACAATTTCATTTTGAAGAAGTTTGTAGTTGACGACTTTTGCATCAGAGGTGGTTGACCGGAGTTGACCGCCGCGTGTAGCGGCGCGTCGGACCAAATTTTGAGTTTATATTATCTGGAAGATGATCTATGCATCCATACGAGCATTTTGATATATAACATGGTCATGTTAGAAAAAATTGATAAATAGTCAATTTCAGTTTTGACGTTACTATTTACGGTTTTACAGTTTACCTTCGATTTACGATTTACGGAGATCAGACCATCGGTTTTACTTCAAATTTTAATATGATGTTCATATGACTGTCTCAATGACTTTTTGTGGTGACGGGCGAAGATCCGACCTTTGGATCTTCGTATAATTGTAAAACAGTGATTCGGGAGGCGATTAGTGAAGATCCGTCCATCGGATTTTCATATAATTTTGGTAGGATGTTTCCAAGGGCGATCCGTGAGGATCTAACCGTTGGATTGTTTTTATTTTAGAATCCGACAGTTTGATTGTCTTTATTTTGAAATCCGACCGTTGGATCATCATTTAGGTTTATTTCGTGCTTCGTTGCTAAGTAAAGACCGTACTTAATTAGGTACTTGACAACTTGAGTTGACGAGCATTTGGATTATTGTGAGTTATATTTTATTGAAGACGCAACGAGAATTTTGAGGTGAGTAAAACTCACGTGGTTCATATTATGAACCGAGTACTTAAATTATTTATTTTTGGTAATTGTGTGGAAAAATTTGTGGATTAAATATTTGTTTTTTTAAATCACATGGACTTGATCACTGCGGTCCATAGATAAGTAAAATGAATTTTAATTATACAAATGAATTTCACAATTTTCTTGTGTGAACTATAGATGGTATTAGTGGTCATTCCTGAGTGGATGATTACGTATATATATAGTTACATGGAATATATATTGATTGGAGTGATTTCGAGTAACGATATGATTGAGTTGGAATGATGATTTGGATTATATTTCAAATGCTTTAATTTCATAATAATATTATATATGTTGGATGAGTTGATCTCATTATGTGAAAATACATGTTGTGCTCATTTATGGATTTAGGGTCAACGTAGTGACCGGTATGAGGTAATCGGACGCTCTAATCCTAGGTGGATGATGGGATAAGATTGGTTGAGTATGTACAATTATCGGACGTTCTAAATATGTATATAAGTATACATATTGATGAAATACGATAAAGATAAATATGTCTGATGTCATAACCTAGGCCAGGTGACGGGTTACGATTCAGTTAGAGCTCTAGTCTGTCAAATACCGTATTTTTATAAATATGATGATGGGGTTTTGTGAAGAAAGATGTGAGTTAGGGTTTGGCGTTGAGTTGTTGATTGATTGTGATTGTTGGTTTTTGTGATTGTAGAATTGTTGCATGTTGACTTGGGTAGAAATAAATATAATTTAATTAAGCAACCGTTCTTTCTTTTACTCATACGAGCTTTCATAAGCTTACCGGGTTTTGTGTTGTTGCAATCTCGGTACACTATTCAAATGGTGTAGATGATATTCCTGCAGGTTAGGATAACCAAGGAGGTGACCGAGCTGCTTAGGTGTTACAATAGTTATTTTTATTTCTTGGAATTATGAGGTGTGTATGCTCATTTAGAGCTTTACAGTTCAGTTTGGATTTGAGTTTGTAATAATTAACTGAGACTAAATTCGGTTTTGATTTTACTTCGTGTGGTGAGGTTGTTAAGAAAAGAAATTTTCAGGATGATTATTTTGTGTTGTGGTAATTTTTATGTTTCGGATTTTGAATTTTATTCTAAAATTCGGGGCTTGACATAAGTTCCAATCCAAGACATAATCGTGTTCTCTCAAGATACTTCTCAATGTCGAATTTCAAGTGTTTAGCGGTTTCCCTTAACTCTATAAGGGTTTCCGATGAAGATCATGTCACCAACATGAACCGTGATAGAATCTGAATCATAGAAATGTGTGGGCATTTAAATATCTCTTCCCAATCAAGTAGTCACTTATAGAGCATTTCAATCTTATTGCAAGCTCGCTCCGTGGTCTAGAGCCACTTGCCCTGGGTGAATGAAGTCCACCAGAAACCTTCATGTATATTTCGTATCTAGATACCCATAAAGATACGTAGTGACCACATTTATTAGCTACAAGTTTAATTATTCAGAAACTACCAAACTGACAAGGTAGTGGAGTGCGATGACATCCATTACGGGAGAATATATCTCTTCGTAGTTGATTCCAGGGCGTTTTGTGAGAAGTCTTGCTCCATAAGGCGAGATTGTCATCTCTTTTTCTCATCACGCTTTCTAACGATGACCCATTAGTCAACAGGCTTTATGTTAGGAGGTGTTGGCATCACTGACTCAAAAACCTTCCTCTTCATTAAAGAATCCAACTTAACCTGGATCGCATGTTTCAATTTAGGCTAATTTTCTCTACGTTGGCATTCATTCATCAACGGAGCGTGGTTCGATATTATTAGACTCAACAAACTCATGCGCTATAAAATGTGCCAATGCATCATCAATCATGATGGAGTTTGTATCCTATGTCTCATGTACACTATTATAATTTTTAGAGAACTCTATATTCTCAAGAAAAGGTTCTGACGTTGAGGCGTCGCCCAACAATAACCTCAATTCGTAACATTCTCATTAGACGGATTTTGAGTGTCGATGATCAAAGGATCAGGTTGTGATCTGATTAAAATTTCCTATGTTTTTAGTGCCATTTTCCCTACATTTTACTTAGTTATTCGTCTAACAATGTCATTTCTAACTTACCTTGTTGAATTTAGGTACATTTGAGCTTTAAACGTAGGAAATGAGCTAAGAAGAGCTGGAAATGCGAGAAATGAAGGCAAGACAGAAATGTGGCGCAGAAATGGGAAAGAAATGGAGAAATGAAGCTTTCCTAATCGTATCAGGAAAAGGAATCCTATTTGAAGTAGGAATCCTAATGCTGCTCGAAAATGAAGAAATGACAGAGTCCCAATTGGACTAGGAAACCTGATCACACTAGGAGTCCTGATGATGCTAGGAGACCTAATGAGGTTAAGAGATGTTGTGGCTTCAAGATGACTCAAGATTGTTCAAGAAGATTCTAGAATGTACGGAAATTTCGGCAATTGAAGAATGAGATTTTAAACTGTCCAATTGAGAAGTCCGGCCCAAAGATTGAAGCATGTGACTTGCACATGAGTTTCTAGACCCTTCTTAATGTGTTGAAGAATCCTAAATCAATATTTATTGGTTTTTGCCATGGAAAATAGAAGAAGAATCAAGCAGATTTCGGCCAGAGCAAATAAGTAGAGTTTGGGAGAAAATATACTTTGTTTGTAATCAGGAAAATAAAATCAATTTAGGTTTCCTAGTTGTATTCTAAATGCATGAAGGCTAGGTTCATCGAGGAATTTTGGCAATGAGAAGGCTAACTTGCTCTCCAATTCTCATGGAATTTTCTCATTGGTCGAATCATGCAATCAAGAATAGAATTACTAGGAAACCATGCCTAGCCGTGCACAACAAGAATAGAATTACTAGGAAACCATGCCTAGCCGTGCACAATATATAGGAGGGAGTATTCAACGTGCAAATCATCATCAACCCTAGAATCAAAATGGCAAATTCCTCCCTTCTTCTCTCAAAGTTTTAGCCTCTCCAATTGTTCAAGACCTTGAAGCCGTAAATCAAGTTTTATCCTCCATTCATCATCCTTGTCTTCCACCACCTTTGAAGATCTTCTTGTGTCCTTGACGCTTCTTTAAAAGTGTAACTATGAACCCTAATACTTTGTTTTCAGTTTCTTTGCTTTGTAACTTAAAAATCATATTCAATAGCGTTCTATGTTTTTGGTTTTATTGGATTATGCGATTCTTTGTTAGATTAAAGTGTATGTATTGATGTTTAGTTTCAATAACCTTGAAGCATGATTTCGTTTTAGGATTTTCATATTCTAAGTTGCGATTTCTTTATATGTTCTTGAATGTTTGTTGATTTTGTTCTTCAATCCCACATTTCATGTTTTCGATTTCTTTGCGGGCCAACTTAGGTTTCGAATTGCATGATTGAATCCATAACAAGATGCCAGCATTCTAGGTCTTGTTAATAAAAGTGGAAAACCTACAATTATTTAGGTAAATCAACAAAGAGATTTGCACGCTTGATTAGCGTTCTAACTTGTGTGTTTTACTTAAGTTAATCAAACTTTATAAGTGCTTATTGCATTAATTGTGTGTTGTTGATGAATCAATCACTTACTAGCATTCATGGTTAATAGGGTTAACTATGGTGAGTGCATCCAGTTAATTTAACTAAGGAAAGTAAAAAGAACTTTGTATGCGTTCATCATTGTTCTTGATTGATTTTGTCAAGTATATGTTTTGATTCGTAAATTATAATTTATGATCTTGTTTTCGTGTTAAAGGTTGTTTACTTCATCATACATCTTAACCGTCCATTTATTCTATGATTCATGGTTGATTGATCAATGTAATTACTTAGTTTAATTTAGTTAGAAGTAAAAACATTTTTGAAATTCCCTTGATTATCTTGTGATTTTTTAAATAATGTATACTTGTAATTAAGTTTATTTTCTTTGATGTTTAAATGACAGGAGCACCCTCAATCCCCGGATAGAACGAGTCCTACTTGCTATATACTAACAATTGTCAACAGGATTAATTTTGAGAACTCAAGATGCGTTCATCAGGTTATGCCAAAGTATCCTTCGCACCCATGGGCCTCCCACGCATCCTAGCTAGGGCCATGGCCTGTGATGCCAAAGTGTCACTCTCTACGGCATTGGTGTCATGCCTACCTCCATGTAGGGTGGTGCTACATTCTCTCGTAGGGACGTCCATCTTTGCAGGCATATTTTCAGCAGATATGTGTGATCTTGTCACTTTAACAGAGATCGATATGAGACATAGTGGGGACAAATCACTACAATTCTTGTCGTTCCTACAGAACATCCGTGTTCTTATCTCCCCCTAACAGCAGGAAGACTGTCTCATCAAAGTAATAATCCTCAAAGCGTGCAGTAAAGAGATAGCCTAGCAACGGTATGAAATGGTTGACGATTGTTAGAGTCTCATTTCCAACATAGTTGCCCATTCGTCTGTGAGAACCTGCACTGTGGCGACACATTAGGCACATAAACAGCGCACTCAAATATGCGTCAGTACAAGATGCTTGTACTCAGTTACTAGCTGTAATGTCACGCCCCGAATTTTAGAATAACAATTCAAAATCTGAAACATGAAAATACTACAAACTCAAAATAATCATCCTGAAAATTTCTTTTCATAACACCCTCACCACACGAAATAAAATCAAACCGAATTTAGTCTCGGTTAATTATTACAACTCAAAACCAAATGTAATTGTAAAGCTCTAAATGAGCATACACACCTCACAACTAAATAAATAACAAAATTGCTGTAACACCTAAGCAGCTCGGTCACCTCCCTGGTTATCCTGACCTGCAGGAATATCCGCTACACCATTGAATAGTGTACCGGGATTGTAACAACACAAAACCCGGTAAGCTTATGAAAGCTTGTATGAGTAAAAGAAAGAACTGTTACTTAATTTAATCTCATTTATCCCCACACACAGCAACACCCAATAATTTCCACATATGCAAGTACTAACAATCTCAATCACACACCGATTCAATATATCACAACAAACCAATCTCACAACTTTCTTCACAACTCACAATCTCAATCACACACCAATTCAATATATCAAGACAAACCAACTCACAACTTTCTTCACAACTCTCATCATCGTATTTATAAAAAATACGGTATTTGACAGACTAGAGCTCTAACTGAATCGTAGCCCGTCACCTGGCCTAGGTTATGGCATCCGACATATTTATCAATTATTGTATTTCATCAATATGTATACCTATATACATATTTAGAACGTCCAATAATTCCACATACTCAACCAATCGTATCACATCATCCACACTAGGATTAGAGCGTCCGATTACCCACACCGGTCATTACGTCGACCCTAAACCCATAAATGAACACAACATATAATATCACATACTGAAATCAACCCAACCAAGATACACCATATTATTATGGAATTACACAAATTGAAATAAAATCAATTCATCAATTCTACTCAATCATATCATCACACAACAATCCACTCATCAATATATATTTTCCACGTAAATATATATATACGTAATCATCCACTCAGGAATGACCACTAATACCATCTATAGTTCACACAAGAAAATTATGAAATTCATTTGTATAGTTAAAATTCATTTTACTTACCTATGGACCGTGGTGATTCAAGTCCATGAAATTTTAAAACAAATATTTAAAATGCTCGGTTCGTAATATGAACCACGTGAGTTTTACTCACCTCGAAACTCCCGCTGCGTCTTCAATATAATTATAATTTATAATTAACGCCGAATAGTCCACTCAAACAAAATCCGTCAATCACCTAATCAAATGTGATTTGAATTTAGCCAACAATTTTAACACATAATTTAACTACTAATTAACGGTCAGATTCTAATTTACATTAAAATCCGACGAGCGGTTTCTCACGAATCGCTCCCCTAATTACCGTTTTTCACATATACGAAGATCCAACGGTCGGATCTTCGTCCATGACCACAAAAAGCCTCTGGGACAGTCATATAATCATCATAACAAATTTACAAGTTCATCCAACGGTCATAATTTCACAGATCAAAAATCTAACGATCGAAATCGATCGAAATCACAAAATTCATAACTAATTCATACGATATCCAAAAAATACGTATAATATGCCTAAATGATCGTATCGAAACATAGAATCATAAAATGGATAGAAACCAAATTTTAGACCTCCAGAGGTGGCCGGAAAAGGCCGCCGGAGTTAGGGACAGAGCCGCCACTGACCACCGCCAATGGTGTCGGGGCCAAGCTTGTCCCCTTCGTTTCATCATTCTGAGCAACTTTCATAACTAGCACAAGACCTAAAAATGATGGGAAAGGATCGAAATTACCGATTTACAGTCGGCGGCCGGAAAAAATGCAGAAACCGGCGAGCTTGGAAACTTGTTCAGAACTTCCTTGCGAACTCAACAAGCCAAGAATCACAAGAAACGATCGTGTATAGCTCGAGATATCTTGATCTAAAATTTCGGTGTTTCGATCCGTTCGGGTCGAGCTCCGACGAACGTGAAAACGTTCGACCTAGTTCTGGTCTTTCTTGGTGCTTGTAGAGGAAGTTGAGGTGAGCTCAATGAGCCAAGAATCAAGTGAAATGGTGGAGTGTAGCTCGAGATATCAAGCTCGAACCGAAAATGGTGGTTTTCGGTTCGGGCCGTGCCGCCGCCGCTACAGGCCGCGCCGCCTTGTAAAACTGCCTCCGGGAGCTAGAGCAGCTCCAGACGAACGCCTGAGACTTGGTTTGAGGTCGAGAGGTGGTCTGTGGAGGGAGAACAATTAAGGAGAAGTTTTCTCATTATTTTAGTCGAGAGAGAGGACGATGCGAGCTGAGAGAGAAAGCTCAGTTTTTTTTTTTTTCCAGAAAAAGGAAGAAGAAGAGGAAGAGAGGAACCGGTAGAAAAAATTAGGGTTTCCCAAAATTTTTCTATATATACATGTTTTGGAAAACTTCGAAATTCAATAACTAATTCAGAAAAAATCCGATCTTCATGTTCCGCACGTGTACGGACTCGTATCGACGAGCTCTACAACTTTCATGAAGGAAGTTTCTCCAAATTTCGTACGTAGAAAAAGTCGATTTCTCAAACCGAGTATTTCGAGCTTCTCGTTAAAAATAATTGTTTCGAACTTCGATAAATGTAAAAGTGAATTATTATCGAACAATAATCGTTAAATCGTATAATAATCACTCAACACAATTACTCGAATTTAAATGAAAATTGCGGGTATTACAATCTACCCCCCTTAAAGGAATTTCGTCCCGAAATTCAAGTACCCAATTCCCCAAAAAGCTGTGGATACCTCATCCTCATGTCAGATTCTAACTCCCATGATGCATCACCCTCATCATGATGACTCCACAACACCTTCACAAGATCAACCTCTTTCCTACGAAGTTTCTTTGTAGACCTATTCAAGATACGAACAGGTTCAACTACAAACGTCACATCCGTGTTCACTTCGATCATACCGTGATCGATCACATGAGACTCGTCTCGAACATACTTCCTGAGCATAGACACATGGAAGACATTGTGCACACTAGACATGCTAACAGGTAAAGCAAGACGATATGCCAAGTTACCAACCCTTTCCAGAATCTCAAAAGGTCCAACATACCTCGGTGCGAGTTTCCTCTTCTTGCCAAATCTCACCACACCTTTCATAGGTGAGACTTTCAAGAACACCCGATCCCCTGTCTCAAACTCCAAAGGTCTCCTCTTCAAGTCAGCATAACTCTTCTGTCTACTCTGAGCGGTTCGGATTCTGTCCCGAATAGTAGTGACCTTCTCTGTAGTCTCCTGTACAATCTCTGGACCGATGAGTCCTTTATCCCCTGCTTCCGCCCAACAGATAGGAGTCCTACATGGCCTACCATAAAGAGCCTCATATGGAGCCATACCGATACTAGAGTGATAGCTGTTGTTGTAGGCAAACTCTACCAATGGCAGATGATCCGCCCAACTACCCTTAAAATCCATAACACAAGCTCTGAGCATGTCCTCCATCACCTGATTCACTCTCTCGGTCTGTCCATCTGTTTGTGGGTGAAATGCAGTGCTCATAGCAAGAGACGTACCAAATGCCTTATGGAACCTACGCCAGAATTCTGAAGTGAAATGAGCATCACGATCAGATACAATCGTCACAGGCACTCCATGAAGCCTCACTATCTCGTTCACGTACAACTTACACAATGCATCCCCTGAGTACGTTTTTGCCACCGGAAGGAAGTGTGCTGATTTAGTCAACCGGTCAACAATCACCCAAATCGAGTCATAACTTTGCCTAGATCTGGGCAATCCAGTCACAAAGTCCATAGAGATGTCTTCCCATTTCCAAACAAGAATCGATAAGGGGTTCAGCATTCCTGCTGGTCTCTGATGCTCTGCCTTCACCTGTTGACAGGTAAGACACTTCGACACGTGTTCCACCACATCCCTCTTCATACCATACCACCAAAACTGCCTTCGTAGATCCATATACATTTTAGTACCTCCTGGATGTATAGTATATCGAGACCTATGTGCTTCCCGCATGATCTCCTCCCTGAGGTTATCAACACTCGGTACATACAATCTCCCTCGAAATCTCAACCCTCCATCAGCCCCAATCATCCACTCAGAAGGACCCTCCACATCCGGGTCAACAGTCATCTCAGCAATTCTCGCCTGAACAAACTCATCAAGTGTCTGACCCTGAATGATCCTGGAGATTAAGGTGGGCTGTAAGGTGATACTACCAAGAAAGATTCCTTGTCCTGTTCCTACTGGCATAAGGTCAAACTCAGATGCAGCTTCTAACATGCGCCACTCCCGCACCATAATCGATGCCATAATTACCCGCGGTTTCCTACTCAAGGCATCTGCCACTACATTCGCCTTTCCGGGATGATACTCCAAGGTGAAATCATAGTCCTTAATGAGCTCCATCCATCTTCTCTGCCTCATGTTCAATTCCTTCTGGGAGAATAGATACTTCAAACTCTTGTGATCAGAAAAGAGTTCAAATTTCTCACCATAAAGATAGTGCCTCCAAATCTTCATGGCAAACACCACTGCTGCTAGCTCTAGATCATGAGTAGGGTAGTTCCGCTTATGTACCTTCAACTGTCTAGAACCATAAGCAACAACACTACCATTCTGCATCAACACACACCCCAAACCCTGATGAGATGCATCGCTGTAAATGACTAATCCACCACCACTAGTAGGAATAGTCAACACTGGAGCTGTAGTCAATCTAGTCTTCAGCTCAATGAAAGCCTTCTCACACTCATCCGACCATACGAACTGAGTGTCTTTCCTGGTCAATTTGGTCAAAGCCGAAGCAATACCAGAAAACCCTTCAATGAAGCGCCTGTAATACCCGGCCAATCCAAGGAAACTACGGATTTCTGTAACCGTAGTAGGGCGACTCCAACTCATCACTGCTTCAACCTTCGATGGATCCACAGAAACTCCATCCTTCGAGACCACATGACCAAGGAACTTGACTTCACTCTGCCAGAAATCGCACTTCTCGAACTTGGCAAATAGTTTCTGCTCTCTCAACGTCTGCAGCACTATCCGCAGATGCCTCTCATGCTCAGCTGACGACCTTGAATAAATCAAGATGTCGTCAAAGAACACTACCATAAACTGATCCAAGTAAGGACTGAACGTACGGTTCATCAGGTCCATAAATGCTGCGGGGGCATTCGTGAGACCAAAAGGCATGACAAGAAACTCAAAATGTCCATACCTGGTCCTGAACGCCGTCTTTGGAATATCTTCCTCCTTCACCCTCAACTGGTGATATCCAGACCTCAAGTCAATCTTCGAGAACACAGTAGCTTCTCTAAGCTGATCGAACAAGTCATCAATCCTAGGTAAAGGGTACCTATTCTTGATGGTCACCTTGTTCAACTGTCGATAATCCACACATAGACGAAGTGAACTATCCTTCTTCTTCACAAACAACACTGGTGCGCCCCAAGGAGACACACTTGCCTGAATGAACCCTTGTGCAAGTAAGCCTTCAATCTGAACCTTCAACTCTGGAAGTTCAGCTGGAGCCATTTGATAGGGTACTTTCGACACAGGTGAAGTACCTGGTATCACATCAATGGAGAAGTCCATTACCCTTTTCGGAGGTAACCCAGGGATCTCCTGAAACACGTCTTCATACTCTGAAACTACAGGAATCCCTGTAATCTTTGAAGTACTACTCCCTGATTCAATATGGGCCAAAATCCCTATCCTCATGGTGATGTCAGACTTCAAACAACGGTAATGAAACACCGGTTGTCCCGGAACATGGAAGGACACAATCATCCTAAAGCAATCAATAACAGCATGGTTCGGGCTCAACCAATCCATACCCAAAATCACATCATACGTGTGATCCGGAATCACAATCAAAGACGCAGAGAACTCTCTGCCACCAATCCCAATAGGGCAATCATCACAAAGCATGCTAAGCTCAAGAGACACACCGAGAGGTGATGTAACACACAATGATCTAGTCAGAGGCATAGCAATCAAACCCAAAACATCCACAACCGAACTAGATATGAAAGAGTGTGAGGCTCCCGTATCAAACAGTACTCTAGCAAGAAAGTGATAAACAGATAAGGTACCTTCCACTCCCGTGCCTGCCTGACCGATGGCAAAGACTCTAGCATGAGCAGGTGGTAGCTGCCTCTGCTGGTTACCCTGCACTCTACCCTGATTTCGAGGACACTCTCTAGCCTGATGCCCTGCCTGTCCACAGCTATAGCATAACCTACCCCGTGGCTTCATGCACGCACGAGAGATGTGGCCCGGCTCGCCACAGTTAAAGCACTTCACCGGAGCTGCTGGTGCTATCTGCCTGATAGGCATAGCCTGAACAGGAGGAGCTACTGCTGCCCTAGCTGGAGCCTGATGCTGAAACTGAGTTCTCTGTCTCTTCCAGAACCCACCCCTGAAGTCTCTAGCTCTACTGCTCCCTGCTATGGCCTTTCCCTTGCCTTGGAAGTCTCTCTCAGCAGACTCCTTCTCTCTACGAATCAGGTTCTGCTGCTCAATGATTTGTGCCTTAGCCAAGATCTCTCTCTTGGTCTTTAGCTCCAAGATGGCTACATCACGCTCAATCGAAAGACTCAACCCTCTCTGAAACTTCTTATCCACGTCATCATCCTCCATCTGCCTTATATACTTGTACAGTCTGGAGAACTCCGCATCATACTCAATTACGGTCATCTTGCCCTGTACAAGTGCAAGGAACTCTCGCTCCAACCTCTCCTTCACTGCTGGTGGAAAGTACTTCTCCCTAAACAGCCTCTCAAAGCAGTCCCATGTCAAGGTAGACACCTCAATGCTCCTCTGAGTGACGTTCCACCACACCCTAGCCTCATCCTTCAGCATGAAAGCGGCTAGCTTCCTCTTATCGGTCTCAGTGCAATCAAGCAGATCGAAATAAGTCTGCAAATCCTCTATCCAACGATCCGCCACCATATAATCAGTGCCTCCTCCAAACTTGGTTGCTCCCAAGCGAGTAATTTCCCTTGCTAGCATAAGCAAGCGAGCAGGATTATCAACCACAGCTACAGGAGGAATAGGCTGATCCTCATAAGGTGCATCTTCCTCCGACTCGAATACTTCTTCGACTGGAGGGGCCCTACCCCTTCCTTGGCCAATACCCCTGCCACGAGGTCTACCTCTACCCCGACCTCTGGCTTCGTTTCCCTCAATCTCCATTACCTAATAAGCATGATATACTTGATTAATACACGCATAACACTTAAACAAAGCATAAGTCAAATGCAAGTCCATATTAACCAAGTACTGATCATACATAACGATGCTTAAATTTCCTAAAGGTACTAACGTTCCTAGCCAACCTAACGCACTCACATACCCAATGACATTGTCAATACCGAAGAGCATACGATGGGGATCCGCTGCAGATGGGCCATCACTCGGTAAGTATTGACATATCACCAAATATGTACCTTACGCTCTGATACCAAACTGTCACGCCCCGAATTTTAGAATAACAATTCAAAATCTGAAACATGAAAATACTACAAACTCAAAATAATCATCCTGAAAATTTCTTTTCATAACACCCTCACCACACGAAATAAAATCAAACCGAATTTAGTCTCGGTTAATTATTACAACTCAAAACCAAATGTAATTGTAAAGCTCTAAATGAGCATACACACCTCACAACTAAATAAATAACAAAACTGCTGTAACACCTAAGCAGCTCGGTCACCTCCCTGGTTATCCTGACCTACAGGAATATCCGCTACACCATTAAATAGTGTACCGGGATTGCAACAACAAAAAACCCGGTAAGCTTATGAAAGCTTGTATGAGTAAAAGAAAGAACTGTTACACATATGCAAGTACTAACAATCTCAATCACACACCGATTCAATATATCACAACAAACCAATCTCACAACTTTCTTCACAACTCACAATCTCAATCACACACCAATTCAATATATCAAGACAAACCAACTCACAACTTTCTTCACAACTCTCATCATCGTATTTATAAAAAATACGGTATTTGACAGACTAGAGCTCTAACTGAATCGTAGCCCGTCACCTGGCCTAGGTTATGGCATCCGACATATTTATCAATTATTGTATTTCATCAATATGTATACCTATATACATATTTAGAACGTCCAATAATTCCACATACTCAACCAATCGTATCACATCATCCACACTAGGATTAGAGCGTCCGATTACCCACACCGGTCATTACGTCGACCCTAAACCCATAAATGAACACAACATATAATATCACATACTGAAATCAACCCAACCAAGATACACCATATTATTATGGAATTACACAAATTGAAATAAAATCAATTCATCAATTCTACTCAATCATATCATCACACAACAATCCACTCATCAATATATATTTTCCACGTAAATATATATATACGTAATCATCCACTCAGGAATGACCACTAATACCATCTATAGTTCACACAAGAAAATTATGAAATTCATTTGTATAGTTAAATTCATTTTACTTACCTATGGACCGTGGTCATTCAAGTCCATGAAATTTTAAAACAAATATTTAATCCGCAAATATTTTTCACACAATTACCAAAAATAAATAAATTAAAATGCTCGGTTCGTAATATGAACCACGTGAGTTTTACTCACCTCGAAACTCCCGCTGCGTCTTCAATATAATTATAATTTATAATTAACGCCGAATAGCCAACTCAAATAAAATCCGTCAATCACCTAATCAAATGTGATTCGAATTTAGCCAACAATTTCAACACATAATTTAACTACTAATTAACGGCCAGATTCTAATTTACATTAAAATCCGACGAGCGGTTTCTCACGAATCGCTCCCCTAATTACCGTTTTTCACATATATGAAGATCCAACGGTCGGCTCTTCGTCCATGACCACAAAAAGCCTCTGGGACAGTCATATGATCATCATAACAAATTTACAAGTTCATCCAACGGTCATAATTTCACAGATCAAAAATCTAACGATCGAAATCGATCGAAATCATAAAATTCATAACTAATTCATACGATATCCGAAAAATGCGTATAATACGCCAAAATGATCGTATCGAAACATAGAATCATAAAATGGATAGAAACCAAATTTTAGACCTCCGGAGGTGGCCGGAAAAGGCCGCCGGAGTTAGGGACAGAGCTGCCACCGACCACCGCAAATGGTGTCGGGGCCGAGCTTGTCCCCTTCGTTTCATCATTCTGAGCAACTTTCATAACTAGCACAAGACCTAAAAATGACGGGAAAGGATCGAAATTACCGATTTACAGTCGGCGGCAGGAAAAAATGCAGAAACCGGCGAGCTTGAAAACCGACGTGAAAATTGCAACCTCAGGCCCCGATCCCTTTTGAAAACTTGTTCAGAACTTCCTTGCGAACTCAACAGGCCAAGAATCACAAGAAACGATCGTGTATAGCTCGAGATATCTTGATCGAAAATTTCGGTGTTTGGATCCGTTCGGGTCGAGCTCCGACGAACGTGAAAACGTTCGACCTAGTTCTGGTCCTTCTTGGTGCTTGTAGAGGAAGTTGAGGCGAGCTCAATGAGCCAAGAATCAAGGGAAATGGTGGAGTGTAACTCGAGATATCAAGCTCGAACCGAAAATGGTGGTTTTCGGTTCGGGCCGTGCCGCCGCCGCTACAGGCCGCGCCGCCTTGTAAAACTGCCTCCGGGAGCTAGAGCAGCTCGAGACGAACGCCTGGGACTTGGTTTGAGGTCGAGAGGTGGTCTGTGGAGGGAGAACAATTAAGGAGAAGTTTTCTCACTATTTCGGTCGAGAGAGAGGACGATGCGAGCTGAGAGAGAAAGCTCAGTTTTTTTTTCTAGAAAAAGGAAGATGAAGAGGAAGAGAGGAACCGGTAGAAAAAATGAGGGTTTCCTAAAATTTTTCTATATATACATGTTTCGGAAAACTTCGAAATTCGATAACTAATTTAGAAAAAATCCGATCTTCGTGTTCCGCATGTGTACGTACTCGTATCGACGAGCTCTACAACTTTCATGAAGGAAGTTTCTCCAAATTTCGTACGTAGAAAAAGTCGATTTCTCAAACCGAGTATTTCGAGCTTTTCGTTAAAAATAATTGTTTCGAACTTCGATAAATGTAAAAGTGAATTATTATCGAACAATAATCGTTAAATCGTATAATAATCACTCAACACAATTACTCGAATTTAAAATGAAAATTGCGGGTATTACATGTAATGTAGAGATTGATTGAGTAACGATGGGTCGTAGATGAATTAGCATAGCTGCATGCGATATTACATAACCCCAAGCGGATATAGGGAGATTAGTGCACATTACCAATGTTCGGGCTATCATCGTAGTCATTTTCGTGAGACCATTTTGCGTGTGTATATAGGAATATGATATCCAACATCAGTCCCAGTGATATGCAATAATCATCGAAATTCTTCGATGTAAACTTTCTAGCATTGTCAAGTCGAATTGACTGAATAAGATGATCCGGGGATTAAGCCTATCACCATATAATCTGTACTAGGAGTGTCGTATAAGTAGCATTACAAGTGGACAATAACACAACACATGACCAATGTGTTTGCACGTCAACCAACATCATGAAATATTTAAACATCCGCAAGTTGGTTGAATCAGTCAACAGAATCCTTTAGGATTCTATGTAAGAATAGAATAAGTATTATAGTATCCTTTGCGTAGGACGGTCTCGGTCCTAATTTCTCTAAGGAACAGGCTTTGTAGAACGAGCGAGGAGCCTTAAAAGCAACCAACGAGAATTTTGGTTGGGTTAGAGTTTCTGAAACGCTATTGGAAGCAATGTTGGTGATTGCAGCATCACCTGGGGCGCTATCACCATGATAGACGCCATCCATAGCGTCATGGATATGGACTGCACTAGCCCTAGGCTGGCAGTGGACGGCGGCAGTAACATTGGCAGCGACGACGATCATATTTAGTCCAGGAATCAACCTTTGATTCGTGCTTCGTTTCACTCAAAATGATGGATGTCCTTGTGAAGTCTTTAGTAGAGGATCATCATACCATGACTAGGATGACGTATCCTATCGTGATAAAGTCAATATGTGTTTAAATCCAAGAGATCTTCTCTCATATTTTTATTGGATTTAATAACTCGAATACTGGTGACATAGAGTCCAATAGAGAGACACATAAGTTTCTCTAAGATGTGCCTTCATAAGCAATCATTAGAGGTCGTGAAAATGAACTCTTTTCTGTTCTCCATATGCGTTTTTGCATGAATCCGTTGGCTCGAATAGCTCAATAGGATTTGATTTGCCCTAGGAGAGTAGAGAGTTTCTGTGACAGTAATCAAGGTGCCATTTTGCAAGAGGAATTGGGTCAATTCCATGTCTTTGAACTAAATTTGATGGCCCAGCCATCATAATCACAAAGTAATATGCTCAGAATTAAAATGGAGTCATAATGAAAGGAACTTAAAATTTTATTCATAAGCCGACGGAGTACATCATTGTTTCTTAATCATTAAGAGAATCTAATCCAAATACTAACTAATGCAAAACAAAGGTAGTCGTTTAACTCCTTTCTGTAACTCCAAAATATATATGACCTGGTGAGTAGAGAGATGTCGGTGGAGCAAAGCTCGCTTAAGTCCCACTTATCTCAAAACCTTCCTAAATATCATACTCACTTTGGCTGAGTCTAGTTGAAGAAAAACTAAACCAATGACATTTTGTACAAAATATATGGCAATTGCCTATTACATCTCTTGGAAAATAAGACTTTATTCAAAATCGCCAGACTTTTGATCTTGACCTGATTTGAAGTCTTCAACCCTTAGTTCGAGATCACCTTCTTGATCTTCTTATTCCATGTAGTGAGCTTCTCTTGCTTCATAATATGCTTTGTAGTGATGACAACACTCTCACTAGCTCTATAAATATGTGCCCAATGACCGGATGCTCCACATCGAGAACATACATATCTGTGCTCAGAATCCCATGATTGAGGCACTTTAAAAGCATCATTCGGATGGCTCTTAGTGTTGGTGGAGCCACCGATATGGCCAGAGGCATTGCCTCCCTCTCTCTTTCCATGTTGACCTTTTGGGTTCCATGTCTGCCTATTTTGGCGGTTACCTTCCTCATTAGGGCGAGAGTATGGACTAGAATGTCCAGAAATGTCCTTAGATTTAGGGTTTCGCTCTTTGCGCCCTCCCTTAGGGGTGCGACTAATTGGACTCCTGAATAGACTTTGTTGTCACGGGTCTCAAATTATAGTTCTTCACAAGGATGTTGTCATGTTTTTCAGCGACATTCATAGCTCCAATGAGCTCATGAAGCCTTGTGATCCGTTCTGCAGTAACATCAATTCGATAGTTCTTAACAACCATCAAAGCAGAGAAGGGGAAGGTAGAAAGAGTCCTCTCAATCAACATCGCATCTGTGATCTCTTTACCACAGAATTCTATTAAGGATTTAATGCCAAGTGCTTCCGATTTGTAATCAAGAACTGTCTTGAAGTCACAGAAGATGAGGTTATGTTATCTCACTTCTAGGTCATGAAGCAGGGAGTCACGGACGGTGCCAAAGCATTTTTTGAGTGAGACCCACAGCCTTCTAGGGTCTTCTACATTCAGATACTCGTACTGGAGCGAATCATCTGTATATCGAGTCATTAGGATGACGGCTTTCGCCTTCTTTGCCTTCGAGGCTGCTCTATTTACTTCCAATGCTTGAGCCTGCTCAACAATTAGCATGTTCTGGCTAGGCTCAAGAATCGTATCTAGGATTCCTTGGGCCTTGAGATGCTAGCGGACATCATGAACCCACTTGTGATATCCAGAGCCAGTTGTCCCAATGGAGCAAAGTCCAAATTGTTCAGGTTACTCATCCTAAAAAGGTATAAGAAAAAGGACTAGTTTCGGTGCAGAAAAAGCTACCACGAAAACAATAGAAATTTCTGAGCATAGTTGCTCATAATCGCTCCCAAGAAATTAGGAATTTCTGAGAGTAATCGCTCCCAAGGAATTTGATTCCAAGAGGTTAGATTAGATCGAAACAATGATGTGTATGTGGTGTATCGTATATTCTCAACAAACTCTAAGTTTGGAGGTCTCAACAAGCTCTAAGTTTGGAGATAGCACGAACCCCCATAGTTCAGCTTAAGTTTCCCCATGAAAGAAGAAAGGGGGGTAGAAGAAGGGAGGTTGAAAATCCCCGAGAAAAGAAAAGGAATTTGTAATAACCCGAAACTTAGTATCACTGTAGAACACTCTAAAACACCTTAGTTTTTATTTCTTGTGTACACTTGATATTTGTTATTGAGCTCAAAACTTTCATCTATATTATTTGTATGATACATGTCATTTTAGTACTAGTTATTGCTAACACATATTTTGAACCTTAAGAAAGCATATCAATCTTCGTATTGGTTTGAGTAAATGTATATCTATGTGTATATCTATATAGTGTGTGTATCTATATACACTAATCAAATGTCAATACATCTAGAAGAGCTAATCTGATTTTTCTTTCTTTCAACCATAATTCTTTGGAAATTTCCTTGTGAACAACCATAACATTATTGGAAATTTCCTTGCAAATGCTTTTAGCCTAACTATGTAGACTTCCACCTCACTTTTGTCTTAGAAGACAAGTAAGACTTGATTTTTAATGCATTTTTCTAGCCTATATAAACATGGATCTGAATCATTCTTCTTCCTTCAAGCCTTAAGATCAAGTGCAAAACTGATTTGGAAGCTTTAATTATAGAGAAAACTCACATCACTAATCCTTCATCCTTTTGCTCTTAAGAAGCTCCCTTTATTTTTCTCAAAGAAGTCCAAGCTTGGATCCAAGACCAAAATATTCACTCCATCTCTGAGTTTCTTAAGTAAGTACATGATTACATTTCTATATTTGTTTGCCTTTAAGATTTATCAAAGTGCATAACCGAAGATAAAATGGAAAAGAATCTGTTTTGCTACAGCCATATATTTTCGTGTTTAATAAAAGTTAATCTTGACAAAATTAATTATATTTTCAGTTTCTTCATGAAAAATCCTTCACTTTAAGCTTTTGAATCACTACAAAAGGTTAAGAAATGAAGAAGTTATGGCTAATCGAAATTTTCATTTAGTAAACTCGCTGAAAATCTCATACAGCAATCACCACTTCAAAAATTCATATCTCCCACATTTCTTATCCATTTTCTACAAACTTTATATCAATTTGAAGCTTAGAACCTCTAATTTTATTCTAGATAGTTTGAGAAGTAATGGTGAAATATGCAGTACATAAAGACTTAGACATCAAAGGTTAATAATAAGAAAATCAGTTTCTGTGCAGTTCTGGTATTTTACCATTTCTGAACTATATCACTTTGATATTGACTACATGACTTATTCCATTGAATTCCTTGTGAAAAATCCTATGACATGGTGTGCTCATTGACTATTTTCGGACATAAGTTGAACAAGTTATAACAATAGAAAGTTGACGGTTCTTCATTTTGATTGACGAATGGACACATCGGACTAAGATTTCTAATACTATGAACAGAGGACTACTAACTCTTGACTACTAACTATTATTCTTTTACTACTTCTAATTTACAGTACTTTTATTTTATTGCACACTTACTTTCAAGTTTATTTATATATATACATATGTATGTAACTATGTATATATTAAATTGTCCACACTATTTCAGTTATATTTACTCATGTAAGCTTGTTTATAGGCTTTGTTGCTATTTATGTAGTCGTTATATGCTTTGTTGCTATTTATGTAGTTGTTTTATTCACTACTTAAAGCTTACTATACTATTGACGTGATTATATTTGGAGAAGTGAAGCCGGGTGATTAGTACTATCCCGTGCTTAAGTGAATTACTGGTAAAAGTGTTTTGTGATATGAGAATTTAGCTTGAGCCCTAGTCCCTACAGATAGTGCACTATTATACTCATAGGAAGGAAGTGCCGACCTTGAGTATACATACTTTGGTAGTATCCTCAGTATGCTGCGGCTTACCCGTGCTTTAGTATTATGGACCTAACACGTGGATTTATGAATTGTTACCAGTTAATCCGAAATATTCACTGAGAAAAGAAGTATCTATATATTATTTTGATCAAATATCTTTTTGCGATATATTATTAATATGTTATGGTGTTAAGTGAAAAGAGAATCAAGCATGCATTGTTTTGAGGTTATTTGCCCCTATTAATGCTGCAATATTTGTTGATTCAATAAAGAGATGTGATTATGTGATTTATTTTCAGTTTTATAAACGTTTTTATATGTGTCTGTTGTGTGTATACAAATACATACTTAAGATTTGATGTGAACATATAAATGGTTCTCTGTACATTTTTATTTGGTTGTTCATATTTGATTTCTTATTAGACAAATTAATATAAGAATGTAGGTTGTGTACTTACTGGGCTTGTGTTGCTCATGATGCTACACCTTCTTGTTTTCAGGTATTGAATAAATGCTTGGGGAAACGGGATGAACTTATTAGATAAAAGAATGTTTTTCTACTACTATCTCTAGTGAATATGTGTAATGTTCGAGTTTTCTTGCGTAACTTCGATTTTGTAAATATAGTAATGATTTCGTTTTCTAATAAAAGTATTATTCAGACATGTATATAATTTCTTTTACTTCCTATTGATTTATTCAAGAAGAAAATTTATTTGTTTTGACTCACGTCACAAATTCATAAGCCATAATTCAGTATAATATTGGCCTTGGATTTGGGGGCGTGACAGAATTGAAGTACAGAAAGCAGGAACTTTTGATAAAAAAAATACCTTAAAATAGGTCACCGGAAAAGTTGGTCAGAGGTTGTTGGTGGCTAGAGTTGGTTGGGCGCTGGACGAAAGTATGCTGGAACTTGCTGTGCATTAGCTGGTTGGGCGCTGTACGTGCGCAGGCGTGCTTGCGCGCAGGCGTGTGTGTGGCTGCTGCGCATGGGCGCCTCGAGTGCTGGGCAACGCTGACCGATAGTGAGGCTAGCAAGGCTAATCGGGGGCGCAGGGCAGCAAGCAAGTGAAGTGAGACTATCAGCGCAGATGTGGAGCGAGGCTAGCGCTGGGCAAAGGCAAGCCAAGGCTAACGCAGGAGCATGGGCGCGCATAGGTTCCAGTAGAAGGCTGAAGCGAGGCTAACTAGGCTAGTTCGAAATTTTTGGTGGCTGGTTTAGTGGTTTTCCGGCCTGTTCTGGTGATTCTGCCTCTGGTTCTAGATCCCTGGGATCGAGGCCTTCAAGATGTGCGGATGAGGTAACTAGGGTTTGAGGGTTACGATTTTAGAGTTTCAAGATTAGGGCTTCTTACTAATGATGTGTTTTAAGAAATCAAAAAATTGGGAGAGAATTGAGAAAGATAATAGGGGTCTCTTTATATAGAGGATTACAAGTAAAGAATCTGCGTCTTACAAGGTAACTGAATCATACAATGATTGAAATATCTCCGTAGATATTAGTGAAACTAACCCTATTACAACTCAGACAAGTAATCAGAATTTAGGTCAGACATACATACTAGTTGTCTGTAAACAAGAATATATTTTTGTATTAAACTACCGAATGCATTCAAAAATTATTTTATTTCTAAAAATTATTTTAGAAAATTATTTTCGAAAATTTCACCGGTTTGGACTGTGTGTGTCCAAACATATCCATTTCTAAAAAGATAAGAAAGTTAAAAAGTGCACATGCGGTGCGGAATTTTAATTCTGGTAAAAGCTATATGTTGAATTACGAACTGAAAGTAGAAAGTAGAAACAATAGATTAGAAGTATGTAACCCCAAAGTCAAAGCACCACACCGTCGATGGAATCAGATGGTATCGAATCCAACAATTCGATTATTGTAAGTTTGCAACTAACAAAGTGAAGCTGTCTCTATCTGGGTTTCCTCCCACATTATGATAAAAATACAGAGCCACCTACCTACTCTTCTGACCTTATTCACTCTATAACTGGCCCTGTCTGTGGTTTTAAGTAATCATTTTCCGTGGCCTTGCTGCTGCACCTTCCATCTTCATCACTTGTACTTGGAACTTCGCATTTACTCCTTCCTCTTCGGTTTGTTTCTTGCACCCACTATTCTCAGTGTTGTTTCTTCTGGCACTGAGTAATTATCCAAGAGTGTTTTGAGCATTATACTGCATTCTTTACTTTCACTCACACTCTTGTGTTTTTAGTTCAGTTGATTGTTGGGTATCATTGTCATTCAATATTTTAGTCCTGCTGCTGTTGACTCATGTTATTCAATTTTCGGATTCCTACCTTCCTAATAATTGCCCATTAATTAGATTTCTTCCTAAGAGTGCAAGACTGATTCTTAGAGTTTGGATGCTGGGGCTGGCTGTATAAGGAGTAATGCAGACAATATGCTTCATGTTGTTGTTGTTGTTGTTGTTGTTGTTGGTAGTAATTGCAGCATCAGGGCAGTCAGATTTAGAAGCACTCTTGGAGCTCAAAAAAGGGATTCAGAAAGACTCTTCTGGCCAAGTTCTTGTTTCGTGGAATTCAAAGTCCTTGGCCTCTGATGGATGCCCCCTCAATTGGTTTGGGATAGTTTGTAGCGATGGCCTTGTGACATCGATTTCTATAAACGATATTGGCCTGGTTGGCGAGTTCAGTTTTTCGGCCATTGCTGGCCTTAAAGTGCTGCGCAATTTATCGCTCTCAAACAACCAGCTCACAGGGGCTATCTCAAAGGTCGCTCTGATTCAGTCTCTAGAGCATTTAGATCTCTCACGCAATTTGTTTCATGGGTTAATACCATCTGGCTTAGTAAACTTAAAGCATTTAGCGCTTTTGAATCTGTCTTCAAACCAATTTGATGGCATTTTGCCCTCTGGTTTTGGGAAACTTGAACAGCTGAGGTACATTGATGTTCGAGCTAATGCCTTGTCTGGGGATATCATGACTTTTCTATCCCAAATGGGTAGCGTGGTTCATGTTGATCTAAGCAGCAATCTGTTTTCTGGTTCACTCGATTTGGAAATTGGTAACTCCTCTTTTGTTTCTTCTGTTCAGTATTTGAATGTAAGTCACAATTCCTTGGCTGGAGAGCTTTTTCCTCACGATGGAATGCCATATTTTGATAGTTTGGAGGTGTTTGATGCTAGTGATAATCAGTTAGTTGGTCCTATACCTTCCTTCAATTTTGTTGTCTCTCTTCGGATACTTCGGCTCGGAAGCAACCAGCTATCAGGTTCTCTACCGGAAGCTCTGTTGCAAGGAAGCTCAATGCTCTTGTCTGAACTGGATCTTAGTCTTAATCATCTTGAAGGTTCGTTGTCTACATTTTCTTCACTTCTCAACTTTGTTGAAAAACATTTTCAAGAGAATGCTTTCCACATGTCACCTTTTCAGTTGAAATAGCTGGCTCACGATCCCATCAACATCAAGTGGTCTTTTATTGAATTATATATGTTTTCTGTAATAGTTGAATTAAGCTTGCTCACTATTATTGGAAAACCTATTACTTTAGGAAATTTTTCTCTCATGTCATTATCATAATTGGATGATCATTTTTCCATGCTTTATTGGCATCTTTACATAAAGGCATGATCTGAAGTGCATATCAGTTTCTATGGCATTCAGTTGGTTCTGGATTTTCATCTGGTCAGAGTGGGGTTTATGTTTGGGGAAGGTGGAAGCATGAGCATGCTGAAAAATATAGTGCGTCTTATTTGATGTAAATGATCATCAGTGGATTAGGATAACAATCTTAATATAATTTTTTGTACAAAAGCTACAGTGCTCTGTTCAAATTTTCTTTTGCCTGGTATATCATGTTTTGCTGACTGAAGTCCCCAGTTTTTGAATGCTAGCGTTATCATTTTCAAATTTAGTATTGCATTTATCTGTTCCCTCTTTCCCTGTCTTTCCTCTACATTTAACTCACTTTCCTTCATGGCAGGTCCAGTAGGAAGTATAACCTCTGCAACTCTGAGGAAGCTGAATATATCTTCAAATAAATTATCAGGGTCCTTGCCTGCCAATGTTGGGCACTGTACCATCATAGACCTCAGTAATAATATGCTCACTGGTAACCTGTCCCGAATCCGTAGTTGGGGAAATTACATGGAAGTTATCCAGCTAAGTTCAAATTCTTTGACAGGAAGCTTGCCTGGCCAAACATCCCAGTTTTTGAGGCTAAATTCTTTTAAGATATCCAATAACTCATTAGAGGGTGTTCTTCCATCAGTATTGGGTACATACCCAGAACTAAAAGTGATAGATCTTAGCCTCAACCGGCTGCAAGGTTTTCTCCTTCCAAGCTTTTTCTCTTCAACAAAATTGACTGATCTAAACCTGTCAGGCAACAATTTCTCTGGGTCCATACCTGTACAGGAAATTACAAGTGGTTCTACTCAAAATTTGAGCCTGGTGTCTCTAGATCTATCAAATAATTCATTGAGTGGTCATTTGCCCCAAGAAGTTGGCAAGTTTCGTAGCTTAGTATTTCTCAACCTGTCCAGTAACAATTTTGAAGGCAGGATTCCTGAGAACCTTCCAGATGAACTGAAAGAATTCAACGTGTCTTTGAATAATCTTTCTGGTCTTGTACCTGAAAATTTGAGGCACTTCCCTGATTCAGCATTTTATCCAGGGAATTCTTTGCTGATGTTTCCTCATCCCGTATCATCACCAAACAATGTCCCAGATATCATCTCTACAAATCACAGGTCTCCTATAAAAGCTGCTATTAGAATTGCCCTGATTGTAGGTTTGCTTGGTGGTGGTGCTATTGTAGCCCTCTCATGCATGATGATCTATTATAGGAACCACTGTCAAGGATGTAGAAAGAGCAGTCGAAAAGCAACTTGTGAAAAGAATGGTGTTGTGCAAGGGGGCTTTTCCCATTCTCATAGATCAGTACCTGATAAAACTGAAGACTCAAAATCATCGTATGGTTACCATCAAGACCCTTCGCCATCATCCGCAAGGGAGTCTACTCATAATGCCGGAGACATTTCATCAGTTCTAGAGAAGTCTAAACAATTTGGTCATCCTAAATCAACAAAGCTAGAGGAAGGGGTATCTTGTCCCATGTCTCTCTTATCACCTTCAAACCCATCGCCTTCTAAAAGCCAACAACCACTCAATAGTTCTGCTGTTCTCAACACTTGTTCTCCAGATAAACTGGCCGGTGATTTACATCTGTTTGATGGCTCCTTGGCGTTCACAGCAGAAGAACTTTCATGTGCTCCAGCAGAAGCTATTGGAAGGAGTTGTCATGGAACAATGTACAAAGCAATGCTCCAGTCTGGTCATGTAATTGCTGTCAAATGGTTAAGGGAGGGAATAGCAAAAGGAAGGAAAGAATTTGCTAGAGAAGTAAAGAAACTTGGGAGTATCCGCCATCCAAATCTAGTTTCTTTGCAGGGTTACTACTGGGGCCCAAAGGAGCATGAGAAACTTATTATATCGAATTATATCAATGCTGAATCTTTGGCCTTCTATCTTCATGGTATGATTCTGTTCTCTGTGTTTCATTGTATACAAATAAGAATCTCCTCAATAATTTTGTTCCACTCCCTTGATTTTACTAGCAACCCTTCCACCCTCTACTACCATCTGCATGATACTTTTATCATTAGACTTATTTATAATTTTACCTTGTGAGTTTTATTTGGCATTCCTTATCATCCATAACAGACTAAAAATTGCATAGGCAACGCATGAATCATCTTATGCAATCACCTGCTTCCTGCTTTTGGCATTTGCAAGCTGTCATAACCATGCAACCTCAAATTAAATTTTTGCCGTAATGCTAAACATTCATTCATTTATATAAACTAGTTCTATAATTAGACAAGCCATATGAAACACATAAGATGATAGCATGAGCTTAGATATATTGCTGGCTGCACTGAAGTGATCAAGCACTTGATAACAGCCATTTTCAAGAAGCTGTTTTATTCTGTGTTTACATATACAATGATCTAAATATCAAAAAATCAACTTTCTTCACAAGAATACTTTTGAATGTAGGATTTCATTTTCAATTCTTCAAGTATATTTTGATCATAGTATTTGTAATGTTAATTTTATGTTAGTTCTTTAAAGTAGTAATGATAGCACATCAGCAGGATGGATTATTGATGTATGAGAAAAACTTTTGGAATTCGATCTTTTGAATATGATGTTTAGAGGTTATGAATTAGGTAAGCGTAAGGTGACTGCAAAAATAAATAAAAAGTATTTAGAAGTTCAACAATAGTGTTTGGTATGATTTCCAGAAACCGGACGGAGGTCAAGTATTTTTACTAAACCCCAAGGGAGGATAGGTTTCAGTTTCTAGCATAAGACAACAACCTAATTTGCTCTGGACTCATTTTTGTTTTATTTGTTTGGAAGAAGCTCTGGATTCATTTGGTCATTCGAATATCTACTGTTTTCCCTTGTTTACCATTCGTCACTATTTTTTCTATAAAACTTTACTATGCTCAGCAAACTATTTTCTAAACTATGTTTAGTTTGTTTATTTGGAATGGCAACCCTGCGGGTGTATCAAGTGTCCATCGATAGGAAAGTTGTTTTGTTAGTTTAGATCAGAAGAAAGTTTTTGTTTTAGTGTTTACAATAATATTTCAGTTAATTCCTTATGCGGTTATGTAGTTTATTAGCAAATTTTGTACTCTTAAAATCTGAGATGCTTTGTGGGAACAAAAGAAATGCAGCAGATTAGTTCAATTTTTGATATATTTTTTTTCCTTTAAGCTCTCAACGAATTATTGATCAAGTAAAACTTACTGCTAGACCACAAAAACAGATTTGTGAGTTAACATCTGGCATTTGCACTTTGAGATGCAAAACAGGTCAACAGAAGTTTGCATCATTTCTAATAAATCCATCAAATTTACATGTAATAAATCCATCACTTAAACTGAGCATTTATGGATGGTGGAGAGAACACATTTCTATTATTTCACAATTTCTTTCAATATCTTTTCTACTTTATCCCTGCCCTAACCTGATTTTTCTGATATTGTATGTGACTTTTGCAGATGCTGAGCCAAGAAAACTCTCACCCTTGTCTCTCGAGGAACGGCTCAAGGTTTCTGTGGATGTTGCCCGATGTCTGAACTACCTCCATAATGAGAAGGCAATTCCCCATGGCAACCTCAAATCCACAAATATTCTACTTGAAACTCCTAACCATAATGCACTCCTTACAGATTATAGTATCCACCGAATATTGACTCCTGCTGGAACTACTGAACAAGTTCTGAATGCAGGTGCTCTTGGCTATCGGCCCCCTGAATTCGCTAGTTCAAGTAGACCCTGCCCCTCATTGAAGAGTGATGTCTATGCATTTGGAGTGATCTTGTTGGAGCTCCTGACAGGAAAGAGTTCTGGGGAGATTGTCTCAGGCATACCAGGTGTGGTTGATCTGACAGATTGGGTGAGATTTTTGGCAGAAGAGAACCGTTCTTTTGAATGCCTTGACAGACTGATTCTGGAAAAGCACAGTATTAAGCACTCGCCTAGAGTTCTTGATGAATTGCTCCAGGTAGCTTTAAGATGTACCCTTCCAGCATCCGAGAGACCCGACATTAAAACTGTGTTTGAAGACCTTTCAAGAATAGTGTACTAAAAGGGCACTCAAGGAAGATACTGTTTCTTTAGCACTAACACCATACATCGATTCTTTTTTTATTTTTATTTTTTCAAATTTTTCTGTTATCGTCCGATTGTATTTGCCAAATGATCTTGTAATGAAACGGCTAATGCTACTGATTGAACGAATAAGCTCTTTAAGGAGGAGTGGGGTTAATCATTTATTAACCCTACTCCGGGATATGATTTCATACAGGAATTCAATTTTTAGAATGCGACTTATCTTTGCGGCCAAATAAAATAGTAGTGTTCCTACTTCCTTCCTAACCCAAAGGGACAAAAGTGGAGAAAATTTTTTATTATTTTTTTTATGTTTTTTGGGGTTCCAAAAACAGCCCAGAAAACAACAAAAAAGAAAACTAGCCAGCATCGCTGGCATTGAAACTCCTAGCTCCGGGAGCTCCAACAATATCATCTAATAGGGCTTCAGTGATCATGAAGGATGCATATTCCTTTAGCATGAAGAGTGCTATTCTTGGCCAAAAGATCAGCAGCCATATTGCGCTCGCGATGAATGTGCTGATCTAAACTGAATCAAACCCATTCATAATCTTCCTGCAATTTATAACCCAGGTTCCCAAAGGTTGCCGCTCAATATCGTCACTATTTATGAGATTCACCAACAAAGTAGAGTCTGATTCAACTTCCAACTTCATAATGTTTAGGCTTAAAGCCATTGAAGGCCATGAAAAAGGCCCCAAGCCTCAGCTTGGAAGGACATCACCAGAACCAATGCTGATCATGAATCCACCATACCAGCAGCTAGCATCATCCCTTATAAGGCCCCCAGCTCCAATAGAGCACCATTACTTGTTCTTGAACCATCAACCTCTCAATAGCAGGCTTAGTTCAAGAGAGCATTTCAACAACCTTATTCTGCACTTTGTTAGGGTTAACAGTAGCGCCAGTCCATTCCTCAGCATAGCTAAACACAACTTCAGGAGGATTGTAGGGATAGTGAAAATTAGAATTAAAAATGCCCTTACATCTCCATTTCCGCAAGAACCAGCAACAAAAAATGAAAAATATGTTCCAGTTCAAATTCCTCATATAATAACCCTTTTGCAACAGATTAGCCAGGATCCAATCCTTCCAATTGAAAGTGAAAGTGGCTAGCATGTTTGTATGTATAGCAAAGATATTGAAGGAAAGGATCCTAACTGATTACGTAATTATCTTGTATCAAGTAATTATTCTCATGTAATCTTCTGTAGTTATTATTCTTGTTGTGTTTACCTAGAATAGCTCCTACATTAGCTCCTAGATGTGAGGACAGTAGTTGTACATATATGGCTTGTAACCTCGTCTTTGAGTGATATAGAAATATTCATAATCACAAATCTCTTTATGGTATCAGAGCAACGCTCTTGAGACCTTAAGAAGATAATACAACCATTACCCCATGGCCGGTGACGAAGAACGCTCGATCATCAAACAAGACAAGGGTTCGAACACTTCCAGGACCGCAGAACCATGGGAAATTCCAATCACCCGCTCTTTCTCCATCATTCGGATCAACCAGGGGCAGTTCTTGTCTCACAACCGTTGATGGAAGATAACTACACAACGTGGCACAATCAATGAACATGGCTCTCACCATCAAGAACAAGAAAGGTTTCATTGACGGAACCCTGAAAAGACCGGTGCACAACGCCGATGAACAGAACCAATGGGATCGATGTAACACTCTTGTCAAGACTTGGCTTCTGGCAGCCATGTCAAAGGAGAATCAAAGCAGTGTGGTTCACTGCAAGGAAGCTCAAGGTATGTGGCTAGAATTGCAAGAGAGATTCTCTCAAACTAATACAGTTTTGTTGTTCAATATAGAGAATGCTATACATGGATGTGAACAAGGATCAAGCTCAGTCAATTCCTTCTACACGAAACTTAAAGGTCTATGGGATGAAAAGGATGCTCTTTGTTCCTTTCCTCCTTGTACCTGTGAGGCTGCAACAGAGGTCAAGACTTTCATTGAAACCCAAAAGACCATGAAGTTCCGTATGGGGCTAAATGATACTTTTGCACAAACCCGCAGCACCATAATAGGAATGGATCCTCTCCCAAACCTCAACAAAGCCTATGCAATGGTGTTACGTCAAGAGAAGCAGGCAGAAACCATCGCTAACAAGTCCACGACTTCGATTTCGTCAGAATCCTCTACCTTTGCGGTCAAGCGAGTGAACAAAGGCTACAGTCCTAAAGAAGGAGAGAACCGCAACTTCAATCCTAGTGCGGGAACGTCAAAATTCTGTGAGAAGTGTGGAATGAATAATCACACTACACAGTATTGCAGGGCACATATGAAATGCACATATTGTGAGGGCAAAGGGCACACCTATGCATATTGCCGCAAGAGGAAGAATGATAATGCTACAACTGCAGGTGGACAAATCCGATTTAAAGGCAAATCATGTTGAGGCACAGAAGGATGACAAGGAAGCTGCCTCGGTCAATTTTCCATTCACAAGAGAAGAGTGTCAACATCTTCTCAACCAACTAATAACTCAAACAAAGCCTACATCTGCCAATTTGGTTGGTAACATCTCAAACTATGAGGAACTTTCAGGTAAAGTACACCACCTTGCACAAAACAATAAAGAGCCAATTTGGATCCTTGATAGCGGCGCTAGTGATCACATTGTTTGCAGCCCTAGTTTGCTCACCTCATTTCAATCAGTGTCTAATCGAAGAGTTAAACTCCCTGATGGAACCACAATGCATGTCACTCATATTGGCACCGTTGTTTTCTCTCCTCATTTTTTCATTCATAATGTCCTTTGTGTTCCCCTTTTTTATCTTAATCTGATTTCAGTGGGCAAGCTAGCATTCGACTCTTTCTATATTACCATTTTTCTCAGACAAGTCTGTTTCATACAGGACCTACGATCGGGGAGGATGATTGGGACGGGAACTGAGCAGGAGGGACTCTACCGCCTCAATCTGCAACGGGAAGGAACATGCAATGTGGTTCATGCGAGCTCGGACACCTTGTGGCATCAACGGCTTGGCCACCCTTCGAATAAAGTTTTTTCATTATTTCCTTTTCTTACAAATAAAGCTTGTGATTCAAATTCTTGTTCTATTTGCCCTTTAGCCAAACTTACTCGGCAACCCTTTCCATTGAGTGTTAATCGTAGTGCCTCTTGCTTTGATTTAATTCATGTCGATATTTGGGATGGTTATCGTGTTCCAACTTATTCAGGTGCAAAGTATTTTTTGACAATTGTTGATGACCATTCTCATAGCACTTGGGTGTATTTGATGGCACAAAAATCGGAAGCACGCACCTTGCTCATCCATTTCATCCATTTAGCCGAAACCCAATTTGGTAAAATTGTTAAGGTCGTTAGAAGTGATAATGGTCCAGAATTCACCATTCCTGATTTTTATTCTTCTAAAGGTATCATCCACCAAACTAGTTGCGTCAACACACCCCAACAAAATGGTGTGGCTGAACGCAAACATCGACATCTGTTAAATGTTGCTAGGGCTCTTCTTTTTCAAGCACATTTGCCAAAGTCTTTTTGGGGGGATGCGATACTCACTGCGACTTACTTGATCAATCGGACACCTACCCGAAATCTTCAAGGGAAAACACCATTTGAAAAGCTTTTTAACAAAGAGCCTAATTATTCTCATTTAAAGGTTTTTGGCTGTAAATGCTTTGTGTCCACCCATCCTACACGTCCTTCCAAATTTGATCCAAGGTCAACTGAATGTGTTTTTGTTGGCTATCCAAATGGGCAAAAGGGGTACAAGGTGTATGATTTGACAACCAAGAAATCCCTAGTTTCAAGGGATGTGTTTTTCGTTGAACAAGAATTTCCTTTCCAAACAAATTCTATTTCCCTTTCTTCACCTCATAATAATTTGTTTCCTTCTTTGACTCCTTCTCCTCATTATGACGTTTTTCATACTTCTCCTTCAATCTCTCCTTCGCATCCTCCACACGAGATTCTGGAGGATACTTCTCCTCCAAGTCCTCCAAGTTCTCCAAGTTCTGCCGAACATGATTCTCTCTCTCCAAATCCCACAACTTCCGCTGACAATATTCTTCTCTCTTCTCCTCCCAAAACCATCACAGATCATGCCTCTTCTGCTCCTTCTCTCTCGAACCACAGTCCACCACCTCCAACCTTGGCTGCACCACCTCTTCGCAGGTCAACTCGTGCCACCAAAATCCCCACGGCATTGCAGGACTTCCATGTTGGGGCGGCTCTTCCCTCACGTCCCTCTCAGTCATCTTCTTTGGATGAGGTTCATTCTCCTAGTACGGCTCATAGTATATCCCAGATTCTTTCTTATGCCCACCTTTCTTCTTCTCACAGAGCCTTTACTACTAACCTTTCTCTTCAAAGAGAACCAACTTCGTTTTCTCAAGCAGTTAAAGATCCTAAATGGAGAGAAGCCATGCGCCTTGAGATTCAAGCGCTCCAAGCCAATCATACGTGGAGCCTAGTTTCTCCTCCAGCTCACAAACAACCAATTGGCTGTAAATGGGTGTACAAGATCAAGTGTAATCCTGATGGCACTATTGAACGGTATAAAGCGTGGTTAGTTGCAAAAGGATATAGTCAAGTCAAAGGTCTTGATTACTGAGAAACGTTTGCACCGGTTGCCAAACTCACCACAGTCCGGCTATTACTGAGTCTTGCAGCCCAACAGAATTGGCAACTCCACCAATTAGACGTGAACAATGCGTTTCTTAATGGGGACCTTCATGAGGATGTGTATATGCAACTTCCACCTGGTTTCGACCGAAAGGGGGAGTACAAAGTTTGTAAGTTACACAAGTCATTATACGGATTGAAGCAAGCCTCCAGACAATGGTTTTTGAAGCTCTCCTCAGCCCTCAAGTCCGCTGGATTTCGACAATCGTGGTCTGACTATTCCTTGTTCGTCCGAAACCATCAAGGTATTTTTACAGCTCTGTTGGTTTATGTAGATGATGTGATTCTAGCATGCAACAGTCTAGATGACATTACAAGAACCAAGAATTTTCTATCATGTCATTTTAAGTTAAAAGATATGGGGCAACTGAAGTACTTCCTCGGATTGGAGGTAGCGAGGTCTAAACAAGGCATTGTGTTGAGTCAAAGAAAATATGCACTGGAGATACTTGAAGACACAGGCTTTCTTGGCTCAAAACCCTCAAAGTTTCCGATTGATCAAAATAATGTTCTCACGAAGGCAGAAGGGAAGTTAATAGAAGATGCATCTCAGTATAGGAGGCTTGTTGGATGCCTTATCTATCTCAACATCACACAGCCGGATCTTGTGTATGCAGTCCACATTCTCAGTCAATTCATGGACAAGCCAAGACAACCTCATTTGGACGCAGCATACAAGGTGTTGAGATATCTCAAGCAAACCCAGGGTCAGGGAATTTTTCTACCTTCTAAAGGAACATTGGAATTAAAGGCATATTGCGATGCGGATTGGGCGCGTTGCAAGGACACAAGGAGGTCGAAAACAGGCTACTGCATCTTTCTTGGAGATGCTCCTATTTCGTGGAAGACAAAGAAGCAAACAACGGTTTCGCGTTCAAGTGCGGAAGTGGAGTATCGGTCTATGGCCACCACTTGTTGTGAGATTACTTGGTTGTTATATCTCTTGAATGATCTGAATGTCAAACAGGTGCAACCCGTCAAGCTGTTTTGCAATAACAAGGTAGCCACACACATAGCATCTAACCCTGTGTTTCATGAGAGGACCAAACACATCGAGATCGACTGTCATGTTGTACGAGAGAAGGTACAAAGAGGATTGGTTCGAACAATGCATGTCAAGACGAAGGAGCAACCAGCGGATATCTTCACCAAGCCTCTCAGTTCGAATCAATTCACTGCATTGCTACGTAAGTTAGGAGTGATCAACATCTACACTCCTAACTTGAGGGGGAGTATTGAAGGAAAGGATCCTAACTAATTACGTAATTATCTTGTATCAAGTAATTATTCTCATGTAATCTTCTGTAGTTATTATTCTTGTTGTGTTTACCTAGAATAGCTCCTACATTAGCTCCTAGATGTGAGGACAGTAGTTGTACATATATGGCTTGTAACCTCGTCTTTGAGTGATATAGAAATATTCATAATCACAAATCTCTTTAAAAGAAATGCCATACCAGCTTAGCTTTAATGCAGTCCCGAAAAAAGATGCAACCTAGTTTCTTCAGTATTGGCACATAATTGACGAGAGAGTTGCTTGTGAGTCTTCTTTTAAAACGTTGCTCATTAGTTAAGAGCTTGCTTGAAACAAAGGACCAAAGAAAATCTTGAGCTTGGAGGAATAGGAAGGGACCAATCTCAATCCATAATTGATTTTGGTAATCTTGATCATCACAAAGAAGTTTTTAGGCATACTTCACAGAAAAAAAAAATGCCAGAGGAGGTGCCACCCCATATGAGCCTCAGGCATATTACTATTAGCATTGAGAATAACTGTAATTTTATCAACAATCTCAGCTGAAAGATTAGCATACAACATAGGCAGATTCCACTCATTATTGATCCAAAATTCATGCACAGTAGCTTTCATATCAAAATGAGTAAGGTTTAAAACAAAATTGCTCAAAACGCCAGAAGGAGACCAATTATCAGACCAGAATTTAGTAGAAGCACCATTTCCAATTCTTCAAAAAAGACTTTCCTTAAAAGATTGGCACCATACACCATTCTAGACCAAGTACTACAGCAGTTGAGTGTCTTTCTAAAGTTTTCATGCATAAGAGATTCAGAATGAAGATACCTAGCTTTATAAATCTTGTTCCATAATCCCTGATCATTTTACGCCACTCTCCAGCTTGCCTTTGCAGGCATAGCTTTGTTCATGTCAGCTGATTTCTTTATTCCCAAGCTACCATTACATTTAGGTCTGCACAGCAAATCCCAGCTAGTAAGATGTACCTTCCTTTTTTGCTCAGTATCACCCCATAAGAAATCTCTGTTGAGTTTGTCCAATTGATCACGAATATGTACAGGAAGTGTGGTTGTTTGCACTGCATAAATAGGAATTGAGGAGAACAGCTTGAATGAGGGTCAAATGACCAGCCATATTCAACTATCCCTGCATAGGTATTTTTAGTAACCCGAGAGGGAGTGGATCAAAGGCATACCAAGATAAACGCCAAGGTCACCGGTAAGAAGGGAACCACAAATCTTACTAATAACCTTAGAAATATCACTCTTTATGTTGGGAGAACAAAAACCAATGACTTATCAAAGTTGACAGATTGGTCAGAAAGACCACAAAAGATATCTATGCACTTCTTTAAGATCTTAGCCTATTTAGTGCTAGCTTAAGCAAATAAGATCAGATTATTAACAAAAAATAAATGAGACATAAAAGGTCCAGATTTAGATGATTTAATTGGTTTCCATGTTGGACTTCAACAGCAGATCTAATCAAGTGAGATAACTTTTTCATGCAAAGCACAAATAGATATGAAGATAGACGACCACTATCACGCCCTGAATTTCGAATAAATGAAATTCAAATCGGAAACGGGATAACTCAAACAAACCACCAAAATGCTTAGAATTTTTTTTTTTTTCATTTAAACTAAGCATCAAAATAAACTCAGTCTGCACATGTCAATACAGACTCAATCACTAGAGTCAAATATTACATCATCAAGTGTTTACATAAACTCGAAAGCATTAAAATAAAATGTAAACGCTTACTAAGAGCATACTACAAACAGCAGTATGATAACAAAATTGGTTTTGAACCTAACACTGCTGCACCTACACGCTGCGATCTTAACCCTGGTGGTTCTGACCTGTAGGAATAACCTCTATACCATGGAATAGTGCACCGGGTTGCAACAACAAATCCAGTAAGCTTTTTAAGCTCGTATGAGTAAACTCAATTAAAATGACACAACCAACGCATGCTTAGCAATTCCACAACTCATGAATAAATTAAGCAACCAAAACAACTCCACAAATCAGTAAGAATCCAAGTCTCTCATGGACAATAAAGAAAGAAACACCTAAAACTCTCTTTTATAAACATGCACTCATGAGAACGTTAACCACTCACCCGGCCAAAGGCGTGGTTGCCGATTTCCTTGCCTCGATCACCAATGTGACAACAGGTCCTCAGACTGAAAATATTTAAAAGTCTCACATGACTCAAAATGCTACACTCAACTCAATGTACTCTTCAACACAATGAAAATCAACAATTACATGATATATTGCATTCCCGAAAAGAATAAATGCTCAAAACAATAACCTGAATAAAATCACAATTATTGCACTTCTCACAATGCCACACCATCAAGATATATATTTCACGTATACACACACACACACACACACACACACTTAGTCATCCACTCAGGAATGCCACTAATACCAACAATAGTCCACAATCACAAAACTCGAGAAAAATTATTTTTATAATAAAACCTCATTTTAATTTACCTATGAACCGTATACGATCAAATTCATATAATTTAGAAAAAATTCATTTCCGAAAACGATTTCATAATTTAACAAATAATTTTGAATAATAAAGTGACTACGTTATAAATGAACCTTGTGAGATTTATTTACCTCTAAATCTCGTTGCATCTCCTCTTATAGCTGAGATGAAGTATAGAACACACTCCGTCAATCACCTAAGTAAAATAATATTTCAACTTAGTACACGATTAAAACGAAAGTGGTTACCGTTCAAACCGAGGATTTCGTCAATTGAGACAAAACTTCATCTGAGACCTCCCAAGATCTTCGGAACACTTCTACAATCAATTTCTCAAAATTATAAGACGATCCAACAGTCGAATCCTCATGAATCGCAAACCGAGAAAATTGAAACTACGTTATATCTAGCATGCTTCAAATGATCACAATATGACCCCATAATATATCAACATGCTCGTATCGACGAGTAGATGACAACCATGAAAACATAGCCCTAAAAACTGGTCGGACCCGCTGCCACGTGCCGCCGCCGGCAACCCCCAAATTGGGTCATGAAACTTATGCCAAAATGTTTATCTCAACATGTGCAACAACTTTCACGACTAGTATAATGTCAGAATCTAAGCCATTTGGTCGGAATTTACCTCGAAATGTCAAGAACTCGGTGAAACCCTAAAATCTCAATCCGTTCGATTCTCTTTCCTCGCTGCAAATTGGTTCAAGATACTTGGGGAGAAATGATCGGGGTCTTATGGGCTTCAAAACCCCTTAAGAATCGGTGCCGGAGGTGGCCGGAAATGAGAGAAATCAAAACACCTCCGAACTCGCTCTGCCACTTCGCCTTGCTGAGTCGTCCCGACGCCGAATCGTCGTGTACCATCACCACATAATTGAGGAGTATGAAGAGCCGGTTTGAATGGGACCGGTGGCGCGCTAAAGATGGCCAGCAAGTCGAGATATGGCCAGAAGAAGGAATCTGGGTCTGGTCGTCGTGGGAAGAGAGAAAGGATACCCAGGATTCTATTAATTTCCAAATTTTTCTATTTATACAAAATTTTCAAAATTGGAAACTTCTTCCGCTGACCACAACTTCTTCATACGAACTCCGATTTTAGCCTTCTGCATGTCCACGAACTAGTATCGATGCGCTCTACGATTTCCGTGAATGAAGTTTTCATAGAATCGTAATATATAAATAGTCAACCTTTAATCAAAACATTCCGAGCGAATACTTGTCCGAAATAATTTATACTTCTCGATTAACATAAGAACAAGGCACTGAACAATAATTTGTATCAACTGGGACTTTTATTAATTGCACTAGAAGTACAAGAAATTAATGCAAAAATTTAGGTCATTACAATCACCCTGCCTAATACATCTCCCACCATTGAAAGAATCTTAGAGCTCCCAGTTAACAATGATTTGATAGCTAGCAATAGAAACACAGCTCATAATGAGCTTAACAAGCAAATCAGGGATTTTAATTTCATACAGAACTTGTTCAATGAAAGACTAACTAACCTTGTCATAAGCTTTGGATAAATCAATCTTCCAGGCCATAAAACCTTCAGCCCCTTTAGATTTTTGCACATTTACAGAATCTCCTGAGCAATCGTGATATGGTCAGATATATGTCTACCAGGAACAAAGCTCACCTAATTTGGACTTATCTCTTTCCCAAGCATAGGTCTTATTCTTCCAACAATAATTTTAGAATTATCTTGTAAACAGTACAACATAAACTAATAGGTCTATACAGATGGATGTGCTGAGGGGCTTGCGTTTTTAGAACCAAAGCTATCAAGGTATGATTAAGGCCAGAATGAATTTTACCAGTACGGAATGCAATCTTAACAACGTTGATGTACTTACATGAGCATTTCCCTAGCATAATTAGCTATAATGAGTCACGCTCATACTATCGCCAGAAAAACCAGCTCCCGCCATAAGAGTCACCTATGTGAACACAGCCAAGCAGGCCACTGCCTACGCCCCGGCTTACCCCCAGATCACCACTGACGCACCGCCACGCGCCGCGCCAACGCAGCATCAGAAGCTCCAGAAACTGGGAACTGAAGCATATCAGTCCCACATCGAAAACATGGAGAAGATCAGCTCTCTCCCCACCTATAAAAGGTTCTCTCCTCTCTCCTTATTAATTACGCATCTACTACTTGTCTATTGTTATCATGTCAACACAAATACATTGACTAACTTAGGCATCGGAGAAGAGAAGACCGCCCGACGCGGTCTCCCTCTGACGCCCTCTTTGTATTTCACTTGACAGGTAGCGGGAATACTGAATACCAAGTAACGGTCCGCCCACCGGACTTGCGTTGATCATAATTTAGCTACCACTGAATATTAAACATTAACATTGGCGCCGTCTGTGGGAATCTTTTAAACAATAAGTCACCCCACCACCACCATGGCTAACGGTAGCGGGGAAAACGTCAAGGAGCAAGCGGACCAGTCTGCCAACCCCAACCCTAACCCCTCCATCCCTACGGCTAGCATTGACCCAGCAGTCAACATTAACCGAGCACTATTCAACACTCCAACCAACCCTAGTATGGGTCCCCAGGGCTCATCCCAGGTCTAGTAGACCCAAACTGCAGTGGAGGCCCAGCCGGGTAGCAGTCACCCAACGGTTCAGTACCTTGCCTCTATGTACGAACTGGCACTACGGACCTCCACAAAGCAAACAGGGAGCGCGAACAAGAGCCCCGGGAGAAGGCGGAAGCCCAAAAACAAGTGGCCACGCTAGTGTCGAGGTTCGAAGAATTGAAAAAGGCACTAGAGGCAAACGCTAATACAGCACAGAGCGAACAGTCACGGAGCATTATACGCAGTCGACCTAACACCGGCGGAATTATACCTGTACCAATCATACAAATGCAAGTACCGCTGAACTCGCCAGAATTAAGGGGCCCACCTCCTCCGCCCCACCTAATTATGGAGCAAGAAGCGGAATCACAACCAAATACCAACCGCTCAACAGTCAGAGCTAGGACCGAAGGCAACCCACCTGCCGCCAGACACGGGTCAATCCGGCAGAACCTCCAAGCAGGGCCAGCTGGCGATGCCACCGCCATAATATTGGAAATGATGCAGCAATTGGAGCAGAGGCTAGTCCTGGCGGAGGCAGGTGTCCCAGCACCAGTACCAAATCTGCTTTTCACATCCAGACCAGGGCCATTCACAGCCAGGATCCTGCAGGCCGTCAAACCAGCACACGCAAAGACACCAAAGATGTCACATTATAGCGACACGTCTGACCCATTCGTCCACATGGACACCTTCAAAAAGGTCACTAACAACAAGGGATTTGATGACGCCACCCTCTACCACTTGTTCAGCGAAACATTGGACGATGATGCAATGAGCTGGTTCTTTGAATGCCTGCCAAGATCCATCGACTCATTTCAAGGACTATCAAATGCTTGCCTTGCTCGGTTCATCCTGTTGGCCGCCGGGCATCATAATACAACTCAGATGTTCGACCTCAAGCAAGGGACAGAGGAATCATTGAAGGCGTGATAAGACAATGGCACTGGCAGCCTTCAAGCAGGGACTCCTCAAAGGGTCATTCCTCTATCACCTCAATTACATTCATCCAAATGCCGCTTACGACCATGTCATGAGCGAGGCTGTCATCCATGCACAGGCAGAATTCATCACGTATGGAGAGAGCCCACCACCACCACCAACACCTGTAAAGGCAGCCCAGCCCTCCGCCAGCCATCGGGAAACAACTAGCAAGACTACCGCTACGCCACCAAATGACAGGAAGAGAGAGTGGCAACAAGTCAACTACCAGAGCAAGCCGCAGAGGGACCAACACAACAATAGGGGCAACCGCTCATCTCAGGGGGATAATCGTAATAAACAGACGGAGCCCACCCAGCGGTATGCAATGTTTACAATCCTCACGGCATCATACGAATATATATTCAACGAGTGCAAAGATCAGATACCGCCACCACCCCCAAGAAAGTACCCAAGGGTGGGAAAGCCCAGAAACACTGGCAAATGGTGTAAATACAACTAGGACAGCATACACAATACCAACAACTGCCACACCCTCAAAACAGCCATCCAAACTTTATACCGAGATGGTAAGATGGAGCAATTCAAAGTGGGCCACCCCAACAAAATTTGCTACATCCGCTATGAGAGGTCCGCTAAACTTCCAAAGGCTGGTTGGAAACCCATTACCTTCTCAGAGGAAGAGGAGTGCGGAGTACATTTGCCCCACGACGATCCGTTCTTAATCGACGCCATACTCGGCAAATGGTCAGTAGGAAGAGTCCTTATCGACAGCAGTTCCGCTGTAAATGTCATCTTCAACAGTTGTTACAGCAAACTCCTACGGAATAGGAAATTGCTACAGGATCATGAACCACTGCTTAGTTTCTCCAGTGACGTCACACAACCATTGGGTTCTAACTACATGCTGATATAAGCACAAAGTGCGACGATTTTCATGAGTATACGCTCCATTCTAGCCTTCTTTCTCCCTTAGATTTGTGTTTTGAGTCATTAAAGTCATTTTGAGAGTCTTGCAGAGTGTTTGGAGTAAAATATGTGGAAAATGAAAAATTTATGAAAAAATCCTAACGAGATCAAGATTCCTTACCGTCGACGTTTTTGCGGTCTTTACATTTTAATTCCCTTTATTTTCTCTAAAAAATTATGATATTCTCCACCTTTTTGTAGGAAATTTAAGACGTTTGACCAAGTAATGAAGAAGGGGAATAAAGGAGAAAGATGTTTCAGTTGGGAAATTAAAGAATTGCCCCATTATGAGAGGAATTAAGGCCATAAGTACCCCATTATGAGAAATTAAAATGACAAGAAATAAGAAACAGAAAATTAAAAAGAAGATGAAGAAAGCTATGCAATCCCATCCGTCCAAATGATGAAGGGTATGATCGACAAAAGCCAACCACTGCTCCCCTATAAATAGGCAACATCCAGAACAGAATTGGAATCACTTCCTTGCCTATCACTTCCTGGCCAAAAATTCTTCCGAGACTCTGCCCAATTCACTCCTCAATCCTCCATCACCTACAAGACTGTGACCACCATCCATCTAGCAATCTACGAAGCTCTTAGGCGCTGAGTCAAAGACGCTCCACCACCATAGCAGAGACGAGTTCACCACCTTGTTGCCAAGCCGCTGAGGAAAGCTTCAAAGTGTAACTATGACTCTACTTTCAATTTTTGTTTCGGTTTTGTGTGTTTGGATTTACGAGTTGTGTAATTGGAGACATGAAATGTTCAGAATATTTTTATTAATATTTTTGAGATTTTCAGTTTACTATTGAGTTAATTTCGAGAATTCTTTGATGATGCATGTTACAATCTTGTGCCATTTTACGTGTTTAGGTAATTTCCAGAGTTAGGTTAATAAGTTCCCATGCTAGAATCACGCTGAGTGTTCTTGTTTGTTTGCTTAATTTGCCAACAATAATTGTTATTTGTTAAGACGCTGAGTTAAACAAGTAATAATTAGTTCTAAAGTGGTAAAAACCATGTTTCAATGGTTAAACGATTCTGAAAATTACATGTTAAATTCTATATGTAATGGTTAATTTTCATGTGTGTGTCGATTCGGGGGTTAGATAATATTACTGATTAAGAGAATTACGTTAAGTGTTCTCAAAAATTAGTAGCATTGGGCATGGTAAGGACTCTTCTGATCCAAGCCCACATTAGATCGAATTATATAAATGGATTTATCAGCTAGGCTTTTCATTTGGGCTCTTATCTAGGCATTTAAGATGGGCACGTTTTTGTAGCATGTTGAAATGGATTTCTGTTTCTACACTTAGTAATTTCCGAGTGGTATTAGTCTAGGTTAGGGAAGTCGATCATTGTATATAGTTTTATTTATTTTGTTTTTTTTTATTTTAAGTAGATTAGTAACCAAATCTCATACCCCCTATTTTATTCTTTTATTTGTTAATTGACATTTTTGTGTAGGTGTACCCTACAATCCCCGGACTGAACGATCCCTGCTTATCCTATACTAACAACTACATTTTGCCGGGTTAAATTGCGAGGCTATTTCAGTCGCATCACATGCGTATGTTATTGGCACTAGCTCACGAACCGCAAAAATCCACACAGAGTTCATCATTGTAGACTGCTTCAGCTCATATAATGCCATTATTGGTCGACTAGCGCTCAACAAGCTCAAGTGCATCATAGCCGGATATATGCTTCTCATGAAGTTTCCTACGCCCAATGGGACATGCTGTGTCAAGGGAAGTCAACACCTGGCACGGGAATGTTATTCCACAAACGTGGCACGCTCGGCGCGCCGCCATGAGATCTTAATGGTGGGAAACCCTGCACCAAACATCTTTGAGGACCCTAGGGAGGACGAGAAGAAATATGTCAAAAAAGAGCCTGTCAACCCAGAAACCTCCTTGAGAGTCATCAGCATCTCAGATTAACACCCTGAGCAGACAGTTCGCATCGGTGCTCAGCTTGACCAAGCAATAGCGGATGAGCTCACCCAATTTCTGCGTGACAACGCAACCGTCTTTGCATGGTCCTACGCTGACATGCCAGGCATCTCCCCTAAGATCATAACGCACAAATTGAGCATCAAACCACCCTCCTACCCTATCAAGCAGCGGCAAAGGGCCTTTGAGGAGGAAAGCTATCGTGTAATGGGGAAGAGGTTGCCAAGCTCCAGAATATTAGATTCATCCGCCAAGTCAATTACCCCCAGTGGATATCAAGCTTGGTCGTGGTAAAAAAGCCTAACGGAAAATGGAGGATGCGTGTCGACTTTAAGAGCCTCAATAAGGCCTGCCCTAAGGACAGCTTCCTGCTACTTTGCATAGACCAGCTGGTCGATGCAACCACTGGACACAAGCTGCTCAGCATGATGGACGCATTCTCTGGCTACAACCAGATTAAGATGCACCCCAGCGACCTAGAGTGCACCTCCTTCACCACCGACAAGGGCCTTTACTGCTACAATGTCATGCCTTTTGGTCTGAAGAACACCGGGGCAATATACCAGCGGTTGATGAATGCCATGTTCGCTGAACATCTGGTGAGGATCATCGAGGTCTATGTGGACGACATATTGGTAAAAAGCATCAAGGCTAGCGGACAAGTGGCAAACCTCATAATCATATTCACCATTCTCTTGGCTTATGGCATGCGCCTCAACCCAGAAAAATGTTTCTTTGGCGTCACCGCCAGCAAATTTCTTGGTTACATAGTCAGTGAACGGGGCATAGAAGCCAATCCTGACAAGGTGCAGGCCATCCTCAACATGAAGGCTCCGGAATGGAAGAAGCACGTTCAAAGCCTCCAGGGCAAACTAACCGTTCTTTCTCGGTTTATCTCCAGACTTACTGACAGATGTCTCCTATTCTTCAAAGTTCTGAAGACAACCCACAAGAAGGTCATCGACTGGAACACGGACTGTGAGGCAGCATTCCAAAGCTTGAAAGAGTACCTGGCAGCAGTCCCACTCCTTTCTATTCCTATACAAGAGGAGACATTGTCTATATACCTAGCGGTATCACAATCCACGGTAAACTGTGCCATTGTCTGGCGGAACGGTCACGAGGAGCTCCCCGTGTTCTACGCCAGCAGAGGCATGAACGGGGCAGAAACAAGATATCCCCCATTAGATCAGCTTGCTCTCGCACTCATCGTCGCCGCCAGACCCCTCTGCCAATACTTTCAGGACCACACAATCCATGTCCTAACAAATCTACCGCTAAGACAGATAATGCAGAACCCTAAACACTCGGGGTGCCTCAGCAAGTGGACCATCGAGCTTAGCGAGTTTGACATCGACTACAAGCCTAGGACCGCCATGAAAGGCCAGGCGGTGGCGGACTTCATTGCTGAGCTCACGGAGCGCCAGGTGGAAAATGGCAGAGAGGCTAAGCTCCGCGCAGAAATAATAACCGCTGACGACCCAGCCCCCCAGCACTCAGACTGGAAACAACACGTCGACGGCTCCGCTTGCGCAAAGGCCAGTGGCGCAGGGTCATCTTGACGGGGCCGGGGGGACTGAACGTGGAATACGCATTGAAATTCAATTTCAAAGCCTCTAACAACATGGCGGAGTACGAAGCACTCATTGCCGGCTTACTCCTTACCAAGCCAAAGATCAACAGCTAGCGGCATACTTGGGATACGTCAGGACGCTTCTCCAAAAAAATTCAACTTCCACACCATTACACAGATCCCCAGGGAAAAGAACGCCAAGGCTGATTCACTAGAAAGACTGGCAACCGCTCAATCACACCAAAGCCCGGCAGACACAAGGGTGGAGAGTCTTGACAGACCAAGCATCACGAAAACCCTAGCGGAGATTTTTAACATTGAAGTCAGCCCCAGTTGGATGGACGAAATCATCGAATATAAAGGCAATGGGACTCTGCTAGCGGATAAAGTCGAAGCACAACAACTCCAGCGGAGAGCAACCCGCTACAATATCCAGAATGGCAAACTCTACCGCCAGGGTTTCACTCACCCCAACCTCTGGTGTCTAACCCCAGAGGAAGGAAAGGTCGTACTTGCAAAAATACACAGCGAGGAATGTGGAAACCACTCGGGTGCCAGATCCCTGGTCAATCGCACAATGCGACAGGGCTACTTTTGGCCTACGCTCAGCAATGATGCCAGAAAGATATCGAAGTCCTGCCACAAATGTCAACAATATGCTGACCTCCCACACGCCCCGGCGGAACCCCTTTCAATCATCATTGGCCCATGGATTCACTCAACCTGGGGCCTGGACTTAATAGGAAAGTTCCCGACCTCAAAAGGACAGTTCAAATACATCATCGTCACCATCGAATACAATAACAAGTGGATAGAGGGGGAACCTCTGACAGCAATCACTACCGCCAAGGTAATTCACTTCCTCTAAAAGAACATCTACTGCCCCTATGGTGTCCCCCATACAATCATCACCGATAATGGCACGCAGTTCAACAACAAGGAGTTCATATCCTTCACCGCCAACTTGGGCACCCGGATGATGTTTTGCATCTGTCTCTCACCCCCAAACCAATGGCCAGGTTGAGGCAGCAAACAAGATCATCAAAAAGCTACTAAAAAAGAAACTCGATGACGCCAAATATTTATGGGCGGAAAAACTGCCTGAAGTCCTGTGGGCCATCAGGACTACCCCAACTTCCGCCACTGGTGAAACACCATTCTGTATGATATTCGGAACAGAAGCTGTCGTACCTATTGAGGTCACTCAACCCACCGCTAGAATTGAAGGGTACTACCCTGAGACCAACGGTGAAGGCGTCAACCTAGACAAGGACCTCCTAGAGGAAAAACGACACAAGGCCCATTTGCACAATATACAAAACAAACAGCGGGTATCGCGTTTCTACAACGCCAGGGTCAAGGCTCGGAACCTCCAACTGGGAGACTAGGTAATGAAGGAGGTCATCCCACCACCAACGGCCCTCCGCCCAACTTGGGAAGGTCCGTACAAAATTACGGAAGTCGTTAGCCCCGGCACCTTCTATTTAATGGACAAGGATGGCGTCACAATGACCCACCCTTGGAATATCGAACACCTGCGATATTACTACAAATAGTCATGCCACTACCCAAGAGCATCTTGACTTAGCTAAATTTTTGTTCAATATTTAGCTTAGGTACAACCCCACTTTTGTAAACGCTGATCCGTCAGTTACCAATGAAACGAGGAATTATTCAAACCATTGTTGCCAAGCCCATGCACAAGAATTAACTGGCAACGCCAACAACATTCGACTGACCACGTCCGCTACCTCGTGCACTTGGAACAATTTTAATTCCTTTAATGTTTCAATTGATTAACACAGGTCAAGGCTCTAACAGTTTGGCGGCATGCAACCAACATAAATCAACGACGAGTACTACAGCAAAAATCTCGAAATCAAATAACCAGTTGAATTTATTAGGGATCGGGATTCCCCACCCAAAGATGTTTCCAAAAATTACAAAAGTGCCTTACCGGCTCCAAAAAGAAATTACAAAACAAAACAGCCTCAGCGGCACTACAAAGAATTTGTCGGTCTTCATAGGTGCTGGGAAGCTGCAGCGCAATCCTCACCTGCCAACTGCGGTTGTTGCTCTGACATATGACTTGTCTGGTCGGACCCACGAGCAGTCGGACTGGGAGTCACGATGGTACCATCCGGACGAGTATGTGCAGCCAGAAAGCCGGCACGCGAAACCTCAGACCACGTAGGAGGTGGAGTCCGCTGAGAGTCGCACGCCGGATGTTCACCGCTCTCCCCACTTCCTGAATGAACACCCTCAGCCGGAGAAGGAGTCACACCACTCGCAGGAGGCGCTGTCTGCACTGACAGCCTGGCGGGCTGGGACGCCTTCACCCAGTTGATAGCACCCTTCTGCTTCAGCAGCTCCAGGTTAGCGGCGGCGCCAGACTTTGCAGCCTCCGCCATCGCACGTTTATAATCGACGGACTGATAAAAGCATAAAGTACGACGATTTTCATGAGTATACGCTCCATTCTAGCCTTATTTCTCCCTTAGATTTGTGTTTTGAGTCATTAAAGTCATTTTGAGAGTCTTGTAGAGTGTTTGGAGTAAAATAGGCGGAAAATGAAAAATTTATGAAAAAATCCTAACGGGATCAGGATTCCTTACCGTCGATGTTTTTGCGGTCTTTACATTTTAATTCCCTTTTTTCTCTAAAAAAGTTCTGATATTCTCCACCTTTTTGTAGGAAATTTAAGATGTTTGACCAAGTAATGAAGAAGGGGAATAAAGGAGAAAGATGTTTCAGTTGGGAAATTAAAGAATTGCCCCATTATGAGAGGAATTAAGGCCATAAGTACCCCATTATGAGAAATTAAAATGACAAGAAATAAGAAACAAAAAATTATAAAGAAGATGAAGAAAGCTATGCAATCCCATCCGTCCAAATGATGAAGGGTACGATCGACAAAAGCCAACCACTGCTCCCCTATAAATAGGCAACATCCAGAACAGAATGGGAATCACTTCCTTGCCTATCACTTCCTGGCCAAAAACTCTTCCGAGACTCCTTCCAATTCACTCCTCAATCCTCCATCACCTACAAGACCGTGACCACCATCCATCCAGTAATCTACGAAGCTCTTAGGCGTTGAGTCAAAGACGCACCACCACCATAGCAGAGACGAGTTCACCACCTTGTTGCCAAGCCGCTGAGGAAAGCTTCAAAGTGTAACTATGATTCTACTTTCAATTTTTCTTTCAGTTTTGTGTGTTTGGATTTACGAGTTGTGTAATTAGAGACATGAAATGTTTAGAATATTTTTATTAATATTTTTGAGATTTTCAGTTTATTATTGAGTTAATTTCGAGAATTCTTTGTGATGCATGTTACAATCTTGTGCCCTTTTACGTGTTTAGGTAATTTTCAGAGTTAGGTTAATAAGTTCCCATGCTAGAATCACGCTGAGTGTTCTTGTTTGTTTGCTTAATTTGCCTAGAATAATTGTTATTTGTTAAGACGCTGAGTTAAACAAGTAATAATTAGTTCTAAAGTGGTAAAAACCATGTTTCAATGGTTAAACAATTCTGAAAATTATGTATTAAATTCTATGTGCAATGGTTAATTTGCATGTGTGAGTCGATTCGGGGGTTAGATAATACTACTGATTAAGAGAATTACGCTGAGTGTTCTAAAAGATTAGTAGTATTGGGCATGGTAAGGACTCTTCCGATCCAAGCCCATATTAGAACGAATTAGATAAATGGATTGATCCGCTGAGGCTTTTCATTTGGGCTCTTATCTAGGCATTTAAGATGGGCACGTTTTTGTAGCATGTTGAAATGGATTTTCTGTTTCTACACTTAGTAATTTCCGAGTGGTATTGGTCTAGGTTAGGGAAGTCGATCATTGTATATAGTTTTATTTATTTTGTTTTTATTTTATTTTAAGTAGATTAGTAACCAAATCTCATACCCCCCATTTTATTCTTTTATTTGTTAATTGACCTTTTTGTGTAGGTGTACCCTACAATCCCCGGACTGAACGATCTCTGCTTATCCTATACTAACAACTACATTTTGCAGGGTTAAATTGTGAGGCTATTTCAGCCTCATCACGGACTGCTTGAACGCCTCCACAGCGACGGCCTCAGTGCAACTCTTATCCGCCTCCAACCGTTCAACCTCATCCACCAACCTCCTCACCTCGACAGACTTGGCTGTAGAGTCCTGCTGAAGGATCTCAATCTTCTTAACCTTAGCCGCCAGTTAATCCTTCAGCAGAGCTATGTCTTGCTGCAGCTTGGAGACGTCGTTATTCAGCTCGAGATCACGCTCAACAGCGACAGACAGCTTGCCACGGGCATCCAACAGATCACACTCAGCCTTGGACAGGCGACGCTCAGCACCAATGACCATACTGACCATAGGGGCCCTCGTCATTCTGGCACCAAGATGGGAGTGGTGAGGCATCGGCAACACCACAGGCACCTCGGACGGGCTCAGCGCCAGTGTCTCCGGGTCGACCACAGTCTTCTGGGCCGCCAGCCCTTGAGCGTACATGCTCTCCAAAAAATCATTCATCTCTGCACGGTCCATTGCCTTGGTAAAAGCGTCTTGGCTCCTTCTATTTCCCGACGGAGATTCTACAAAAACAAACAACAAGTTAGCCCACCGCAAACTGGACTAGACCACAAATCACCGCAAGTTACCTACCAAGGGCACGAGTCAACTCTTGAGCGACCAACAATTCCCAACCAGTGAGAAGCCTAAGGTCAAGCAGGTTGCGATTCTGTCAACACCCTCTAATCCTCGCCACGCGGCACTCCTCCTCGCGAGTCAGGTTGTAACGCAAGCCCGCTACAAAAAAAAAATGAGGCGATTAGAATTATAAGAGTCAAACAAGCAAAGCCAAAATCTAGAAAGGCGGAGGTCGACGACAACCTCTGATGGGCTGAAACTCCGACTTAATCCGAAAGGTCGGCGGCCCCACATTCGGCCCCGCCTGGTATTCCCACCTGTCGGTGGCAACGCAGAAGTTCCCCCGCCAATGCGACATAGAATCCTTCATGTTCTCGATTAACTTGGGCACCCCTTGCCGCCGACTCAAATTCACTTGGCCGCTACAACCTCGGCTCCTCACGTACACCAACTCAAAGAAATGTAGCACCTCCGCCACGGTTGGACCCTCACAACTGGACAGGCGCCATAACTAGTTCAGCGCCATCAGCAACCACCACATGTTGGGACAAATCTGCCCAAAGGCGAGGCCAAACTCGCAAACCAAAATCTGCAGATTGGGGAATAGCGGAAGAGTCACACCTTGGCGGAAGATGGCCTTATGAACAGCAGCGTACCCCGTCGGCAAAATGGATACTCTCTCATTAGCAGCTGGCGGACATAACTTCACTACTCCAGGTAGGCGGAACGCCCACTTCAAGAGGTTGACGGCGCCCTCGGTCATCCCCTCTCCCGACCATCAACCATGGTTCCGTCAGACAGGAACCAGGCAAACTCCACTTCCTCTCTGCCGACGTCTCCCCCATTAGTAGAACCACTAGCGGCGCTATTTCTCCCTAGCCTCTCCTCACGCCGCTCGAGTCCGCCATCATCCTCCATGGTCCTAGAACTCTCTGGTTGCCCACCTCGAGCCATGGCCACGTTCCGGGGTATGGTTTGTAAGGGTTCGATGTCTAGCGGTTCCGATAGTGAGGTTTCTGCAGGGGCAAACGGACACAACAAATCAATAAATATCCAATCTGCCTCGCTGAACGACACGTGAGACCCGGAATCCTCACTGCTTGAAATCTATACGACGCTAGCCATCACAAACCCTAGAAACCCAAACCAGTTAGTTCACACAAGATCTAAGCTAACCCTACGACAATTTTCATCCAGGAATGTCAAGAACAGTTACCTAGATTTGGCCAAAACACGAACACCGACCCACACTAACCCAGATTCGACCATCTAGCAAAAATCCCTAAACCTCATCTCTATCAAAAACACAAGAAGAGACCCCCCCCCCCCCCAAAAAAAAAGACGCATTTTACACCCTCAGAGCACACCAGCGAGGCACAAAAAAAAACCACTCAAATCGAAAACCCAAAAAGTGGCAGAGCAAAATAGAAACAAAAAAAACTACAAAGGCTCAGAATCACTAACCTACTGGTGTGAAAATTCAGGAGCGTTCGAACTCTACGCCTTCACTTCCGGGGATCCCTTGCACCAAAACACCGATCTCTGGCTCGAGTGGCAAAAGTCACTTCTCGAATGCCAGAGAATAGAGCTTAAGGACGACGAGAAAGTTTGAAGAAGAGATAATGGCGACAACCTCTGGTTTTCCCCCCTTTTAATGTCAACATTAATCAAATCTAGGCCGTTCACCAAAAAGCGACTTCACTCTCCAGCCTCACACGTGTCCCACGATCGCATTCAGTTTCAAGAAAAACCGAGGCGTCAGAGACTGAATCGATAATTACTCGCATTAATGACGAAGAGACCATCGTGCTCAGAACTCATAATCCCAAACGTTAGACCAACGCATGACGGCCACGTGGCAGAAGCCATCAAAGGGGGCGAGTATACCAATCGTCCAGGTTCAGTGCCCCTACGCCAGAGGGAACCCATCTCTCCTTATCTTGAAAGCGAGCCTCCGCTACGCGCAACACCGCTAGCGGAACTTCTCTCCTTATCTTTCAAGCAAGTCTCCGCTACGCGCAACACCGCTAGCGGAACTTCTCTCCTTATCTTGAAAGCGAGCCTCCGCTACGCGTAACACCACTAGGGGAAACTTCTTTCCTTATCTTGAAAGCGAGCCTCTGCTACGCGCAACACCGCTAGCAGAACTTCTCTCCTTATCTTTCAAGCAAGTCTCCGCTACGCGCAACACTGCTAGCGGAACTTCTCTCCTTATCTTTCAAGCGAGACTCCGCTACGCACAACACCGCTAGCGGAACTTCTCTCCTTATCTTTCAAGGAAGCCTCCGCTACGCGCAATACCGCTAGCAGAACTTCTCCCACTAAGCCTGCAAGCGAGTCTCCGCTACACGCAATATCGGTAGCGAAACTTCTCCCTCTCATCTGGGAATCGACAGTCGCCGCTAACACAATACCGCTAGCAAATGTCTCACAAACATTAGTCCCCTGGACGCTACCACCCCTTTACCCTCGGCGGAGCTATTCTCGCCACATCCGATTCTTCAGGCTACACCTCATACGTACAACGACCACCACGTGGCGTTGCAATAAAACCATGGTCTTCTGGGACAAATACAGGGACACGTCAACAGTCTTGGACGGTCCTGATCAGGCACGTTAACCCCCGCCACTTGGGTATCAAAGTTTGGGCTCACTACCTAACACCCTGTGTTCAACATAGATCCCCTCAACAAACAATACACAGACCAAACAGAGGTCTATATTAGCCGGGGAGTGGGGGACTCCCTGGGGGGCCTAGCAGGGACCCACCCGAAAAGATATAAAGCGTTTGCTCAATAAGTCCATGGTTGACAACGCACTGAAGCTAATTATGCTTTGCAAGTCTAGCGGGAGCAACGCTTCAAACCGCTAGGCAACTCCCCAACCAAGATGGCCCTCCTTGACTAGGGACTTGGGGGACTTATACTTACATGAGCATTTGCCTAGCATAATTAGCTATAATGACCCACGCTCATACTATCGCCAGAAATACCAGCTCCTGCCATAAGAGTCACCTATAGGAACATAGCCAAGCAGGCTACTACCTACGCCCCGACTTACCCCCAGATCACCACTGACGCGCCGCCACGCGCCGCGCCAACACACCATCAGAAGCTCCAGAAACTGGGAACTGAAGCATATCAGTCCCATATCGAAAACATGGAGAAGATCAGCTCCCTCCCCACCTATAAAAGGTGAGATCTCTCTCCTCATTAATTACGCATATACTACTTGTCTATTGTTATCGTGTCAACACAAATACATTGACTAACTTAGGCATCGGAGAAGAGAAGACCGCCCGACGCGGTCTCCCTCTGACGCCCTCTTATTATTTCACTTGACAGGTAGCGGGAATACTGAATACCAAGTAACGGTCCGCCCACCAAACCTGCATTGATCATAATTTAGCTACCGCTGAATATTAAACATTAACGGTTGATGATCTCAGAAGAAAAAAGAGACCAATGTTGTTGATAGAACAAGGCAGGAAAACCATCAACTCCAGGAGCTTTTAGTCTTCCAATCCTAAACAAAGCATCATGCACATCTTGATCAGAGATAGGTCTATTCATCCGCTGAAATTTATTAGTATCAATATCAGGGAAAAACCAAAGAATTTGGAATCTGAAGTCATGATCAATTTCTGCAGTAAATAAGTTATTAAAAAAATCAGCAGCAATTCACTTCATAGTAGCAGGGTTATCTGTCCAGACTCTAGTAGCATCAAAGAGGCCATCAATTTTATTCCTTCTTCTCCTTATCATTGTAGTTAAATGAAAAAAAATTGTATTTCTATCCCAGAAGTGGAGGATTTTTTTCCCATAAGTGTGTTTTTTTTGGGCTAGTGACATATAAGGCCATTTTTAAGTGTTATGTTACTTGATAGGCCATCAAATCTTTTTAGGACAGTTTATCCTTTAATATAAAACTATTCCTATTAAGCCCTCCTTTAACCGTCATTTTTCTTTAAGCCCTTAAACTCCAGCCGGTGCTATAAGCCCCATTTTTATTGTATTTGATGACCAGACTGCCTTAAGTTCCTATCCGTCTTCCTATGAGCTCCTCAGCGCCTTCATCGCCGCCTCAATCAAACCCTTGCCATCTGATTTCAACTTCAACGGACATTTGGACCAATTGCTCCGATCTCCTCCCTAAATCTGTGGCCCTCAAGTTTCTTCACTCTATTCCCTCTTTGTTCGACCGCTCATTGTATCAAAATTGTATCACACATCACTCCAAAATCTTACATATATGTGTATCAAAAATGTGTCACACCAGAAATTTATATATAACTGTATCACAAGCCATATCACTGACACTTATCTAATTCTTTTATAAGATTTTTTTATCCATCATTTTTGTTATATAAAAGTTGGATGTAGTCCTGGCATATTTTCTTATTAATCGCGTTCCATTTGTTTTTTGTAATGGTTCATTTTACCCTTAGAACATAAGGTAAATAATTATAAATTTACTAATTGAGTCACAATTTTAGCTCAATTTAAAATTTCAAATTCAAATTCCAAAATGTACAATTCATCAATACATAATTTTCATACATATAAGACTAAATGCATTCTTATGAAATCAATATACCTAAGATGATATTGTGATCCACATTCTCAAACCCATCCCAACAATAGTTTTCTTATTTCTTTTTTAATTAAAATATATATATTTTAGTGCCTACATTTTCTTTTGTGGTTTAACTTTGTATTAAATCATTTTGTAAGATTAAGATCCATTTTAATTAGTATGTATTTAAGAATAGAAATCTATGTTACTTTAATTTTAATTTTTACAAGAAAATTAAGAAAAGTTAATGTTTCATTAATTAAATTTTTATTGGAGATCGGAGCGCTTATGGATGTCTAATGAAAATAGGGATAAAAAATCTCCGATAATTTTATTGGGGATTGAGGAAGAGAGGGGGCGAAGAATGGACTTAAAGATGGGAATGATATTGTGATTTCCATTCCAAACCGCACCATTACCATCCTGAGCCCTGACCCAAATCGATCTGAAAATCAACGGTGGTGATTTAGGTGGTGAAATGGCACACATGTTTTTGGGAAACCAAAACCAAAAGTAAAAATAATAATACCGTAATAAATACATATGCCTTTGCAACGGAAAAGAAATTGAAAGAGGAGAAGCGTGTGCCAACTGCCATTTACTCGGTATTCTATCACACACGAAACGGTGCTGCAGTCTGTCCACACACGAACATAAACATTGATATTTAAAAAGACACGCCCGTCGCTAATTGACTCATTCTCTCCACCCTTGTCTTTCTTATTTGCTTCCTTCCTTCTAATACTTCACCACTTCTTGACATCCAACAATGAACTGTACCCGGCCCAACCAAATCCCAATCCTTCTTCTTACTCAGTCAGTTTAAATTTTGCTAATCCAACTCAACACAGACTCAGTCAGTCTCATACTTGATCATTTTTCACACCATATATATATATATATACTAGCTACCTAATCCCAGTATATATATGTTTCCTACAGATCGATCGACTTTGGTCCAATCTTGAATATCTTTGCCAGCCGGGTTCTAATCTTCTTCATTTGCTTCCGAGATCAGCATCGCAGCAAACCCAGACCCTCTCGATTACAGAATTCATCAGTTGAGGTAAATCCCCATCTCCTTCTTTCCAAATCTCTCTCCTCGATCATATTTTCATTTCTTGCTCCATCATGATTATATATTAATTCTTGGTTTCTTCAATCCACAAGATCGAATATCACTATGTTCATCCCATAACTCAGGCCCTGATTTCTCGAAATTTCCTTTACCAAGTTATAGTAATTTGTAGGATGCTGTTAATTAATATGCATTGTCATCCGTTCTGGAGTTTCATTCCCCTCTAAACTCTCGTTTTACTCCAACGTGCACCCCACTTGCCTCTTCTTAAACTATTGTCTGTCAAGGAAACCTTTGTCTTCTTCTTTTTTTCTTGATTTTGTTACTTTGTCTCCCTTCTCTATATAGAATTATAGATTATTATTATTATTATTTAAAAAGTATAATTATTCGTGTTTTCCCGTTTCTGGTAATTTAATATACTCAAAAGCAAAACAATATCCCAATAAAAAATAAAAAAAAACAAAAACAACATTCAATCATCTGAAAGAAATGCCTAATCAGACCAAAAAAAAAATTAAATGAAATTAATGCCTGATATTCTCTATTTTATTTTCTTCCAGAAATTCCAAATATACCCTTAACGCGGGTTTCAATAGTATTAAGGAGTCCAGCGCCTCAAACTCTCAGTCCCCCCTTCCAAAATGGCCGACCGAGTCCACCCGGGCGATTCGCCGGCTGCCCAAACGGCGCCGTTGCATGCCTCCAACGACAACAACAACAACAGCTCTGGCCTCCCTCAGCCGGGGACCTACGTGGTCCAAATCCCCAAGGACCAAGTCTACCGCGTCCCACCGCCGGAGAACGCCACCCTCTACAAGAACTACACTCGCCAAAAGCCTCGCCGCAACTGCTGCCGCGTCTGCCTCTGCTGGATCCTCGGCATCCTTGCCTCTCTCATCCTCCTCACCGCCATCGCCGCCGCCGTCTTCTACCTCGTCGTCCGCCCCGAGTCCCCCAACTACTCCGTCCAAAAAATCGCATTCAAAGGCTTCAACTTCACCGCCGCGTCGTTGTCGTCGACCATCTCGCCGGTGATCGACGTCACCGTGCGTGCGGATAACCCTAACAGGAAAATCGGGATCTACTACGAGCGAGACAGCTCGGCAAACGTGTTTTACACTGACATCCAGTTGTGTGAGGGAGCTCTGCCGGCGTTTTATCAGCCGCCGAAGAACGTGACGGAGTTGGAAACGGCGCTGACGGGGAGCGCGATCAGGCTGACGAGCGCGGTGCAAAACGGGTTGGTGGAGGCGCAGAGCCAGGGCAAGGTGGCGTTGAAGTTGCATGTCAGAGCCCCCGTTAGGATCAAAGTGGGGTCCCTTAAGACGTGGACGATTACCGTTAAAGTTGACTGTGATTTAACGGTGGATAAGCTGACCTCAGACGCCAAGATTGTTTCTAAAGACTGCGACTACGGTGTGGATCCTTGGTAGACGACTGGACAATCATGATATATATATATATATATATATATGAATTACTCCTGTGTATTGGTTCTCATTTTTCTTGCTTATGAAACATATTGGTTTGCATTTTTTGAAGGAATTTATTGGGGTTTTAGTCTGTGGTATAGAACTCGACGCTTAAATTCTTACAATAATTTCGTGTCCTGGACAGTGATTGATTGAAATTCTATGTGTTTACTTTTTATTTATTTTTTTCTAACAATATCTCTAGACAAGTTTGGTGGCAGAGCTGAGAATTCATCCATGGGGCGCGGACTTCTTCAATTCTTTAATTTTTATCTGTCATAATCAACTATTAAATTCACTTGGTTTTACATGTTCTTTTCTACTCAAGCCACTTCTTGAATTTTATTAGTTCTAAAACCAAAGAATTCCTAAAAAGATTAACAAACATATAAAAAAGAAAATTTGGAGGGTTATATGTGGTGCAACAACACAAAAAAAAAAAAAAAAAACAATACTAAAAGTAAGAGGATTTTATGTGTAAAGTGCATATCAAAGCATTCAATCTCTATTCATTTGTAGGAGTACACGAGAGAAGATAGAGTTTTCATCCAACTCAACCTCTATAGCTTCAAAATAGAAAAGAGAGGAAGAACAAATATTTAAACATTCAGATACAAAATAAACTCTATCTATTCTAACATAAATACAAAATATAGACAAAAGAAGATTAACATAAAATAAACTCTACATGAAAATCTATGATTTCATTTTTGGGATTGGCTACAGTACATTAATGTACCGATACATTAAGTAGACTAGTTCAATACAAAGGTAGACTAGCTCAGTATATGAGTAGACATGCATGGAGTTAGTTTACCCTTGTACTGAGCAAGTCTACCTCTGTATTGAACCTAGTCTACTTGATGTATCAGTACATTAATGTACTAAAGTATTTCTCTTCATTTTTAAGGATTAATTAAGTTATTACTCATGTTGGTCATGGTAGTATTACTAAGGACAACTTCAAATTCATTGTAATAATATACTACGAATTAATTATTGGACTAGAGACCCGGAGTATTGATTGTGGTGGTGTTGGCCCGGAATTACGATTCGACTAATTAAGGGAGACAAAGCAGCAATATTCCAGGTAGGAGACTCTGAAGTGGCCTCAATTTGTAGTTTTCTAATTTTCATTATATGTGTGTGTGTGTGTGTAGTATATATTGTTGCATTATATATGCGTTAAGTGCACCATAAGTTATAGATGGCGGCTGAGAACGGAATGGGATCGATATGACTTTCTTAGGATTTGCCTCCCTAAAACTCCATATTTCTTCGTTCTTTCGAATTCATTAACTTCAAGGCTGGTTATGAACGCCGCGTAACATCATCTTCAACCAACCTCCACCGCGGTGCGGCCACTAAAGAATAGGGTATAGTTACAAAAGAAATCCTATTATAACCTAAATCTAAGCATATCTATTATATTTACCAAAAAAAAAACTATTGAATAATTAATCATGGGTACAGAAAACAAAGTAAAATATATATATATATATATGAATGACAAATCATGAGTACAGAAAATAGAGAAAAAAGATATATACATTAAGAAAAAATTATTACTCTTCATTTTTTTTTGGTACATCTAAAAGAGAGAAAAAAATAAATAAAACCATTCTTATTGATTAGAAATTACTTTTTGAAACTAAATACCTTGTGTTTGATTTTTCTTTTATTGAATAAGAGATTTAGGTTGTTTGATTAAGGAATGAATATGTAATTAAGATTTATAGAGTAATTAAATCATTGCAATGACTAAATTTTTTTAATTTTAAAGAAAATAGTTATTTGTAAATTATATGAGTGAAGTTATTTGAGAATTTGAGTGAGGTTTAATAAATAAATTTAATATATGAAAATTTGATGAAAGGTATAAAAAAAACATAGAAAGTCGAAGTGAATAAATTTAGAGGTTCGATTTCAATATCTTTATGTACAATATTCGTCTGTATACTTGACACAATGAGATAACTGAACATTTCTTTTACCTGATACTTCTATACATTATGATTTTAAATGGTTATTACTCTTGTATACATGTTTTTCCCTTTCTTTAATTTGCCGGCAAAAGTCGAATTGCGAAATGGTCTTATTGGCTGGACTTGGCTCTTAGTTCGATAACCAATAAGCATACCAGATCTCCCATCTGGAATAATTAATGTTCATGTTTCTAGGATATTACTTCACTCTGCAAGCATTACTCAACTAAACAATGAAAAATCCCCTTTTCTTGACAAGTTCAAACGATTTCAAGAGGACTTGGCCAACAGATTATTCTTAGCCCTTGAGCAAATGTCAAAAACCGAGTGTATGGGCCAATAGCACATGTTTTCTTAGTTTTGGCGACATCAATCAGACAACATAAAAACGGAGGCATGAATGCATGATGCACCTTTGCAACTAGAATCTGCAAAAGAAACGAGCTGATGAGCAAAGTGATATTGATCATCAACAAACATGCGCACGAGTTTGAGAAACGATGGGGGGATAGATGAACAAACTCTGGAAAACACCATAGATTCATCAATAATCCAAGTAGCATTCAGATCATAGTTTCTACAAGAAAACACTATACAATTCTTTTGTATATTACACACTACTCTCTCCTTTGCTACCATCCCCTGTAATTACAACTATACCCTACAGTTGCCCCTTGCATCTACAATAGATGCAAGCTGCTCTTAACTCCTTTATTTTCTACTTCAACCCAATGTCAAACTTGGAGCTGAATTGCGTTTATTTTTATCCTCGTATACAAATTCCATATCCGAATATCCAATTCGACTTGTATCCCGAAATGCTTTATATTTTCTTTATTTCTCAAACTCCTGTCAAAGGCATTTAATCTTCCCTGCATCCAATCCCCTATACAACTCCAGATTTAGATTTAATCTGTTCATAATTGCTCTTTGAACGTTGGATGGCCACCTGAACTTCTGCATACATATTAACAGAAGACTCTGCAAACTTGTTCAACTTACCGCAAAACCTCGCCAAGCTTCTCTGGAAACGATCAAAACTGGAGACCCAGGAAGGGGAAACTTCATCTCTCAACATATTAACTGCATTATCAATACCACTATCATCCTTCCGAGATGTTAAACCTGAATGGTTTGCATCTTTACCCTCTTTCTTTTCTTGGCGTGGTACAAAACTGGCAATTTCCGTTTCTAAAGTCTTTATAGCCTCTGTCACTTCACTGGCAGGTAAGGTCTCAAGCTTATCGAACCAGACACCACATGTGGCATATATTGGAGGGCCACAGAATCTTAAGGGGTTTTCTGGTTGCCTCCTTTTCTTTTTGGAAGACTTCTCAGCAATAGAGACACATTTTAAAAGCCATCCATTTATAGAATGCAAATAGGACTTTTGAGCATTGATCCACTTGTCAAAACTTGAGGATAAATGGCTGAGTTCATCTTCAAGATAGAGAGTGATCTGACGATGTGATTCTGAGTGTACAGAGATCTTAGTGTTGCCATTGTTGTAGGCTATGGAGATAATTAGAAACTGAAGCTTGTGGCACTCAAGCATCACTTCCCACATCCGACTTAACCTACAATATGGTACAAGAAATAAAGTTCAAAGTGAAGCACTCAATGAGTTCAAAGTTCAAAGTAAAATCAAATGAAGGGAACACACTATTACATACATGATCAAGCCACACAATTGAAACAAATCCAACAATCCTCAATGAGTTTTACGTCTTTTTCTTTCTCCTGTGCATTTCAAGGTTCTTTGAGTTGTACACAATTGAAACAAATCCAACAATCCTCAATGAGTTTTACGTCTTTTTCTTTCTCCTGTGCATTTCAAGGTTCTTTGAGTTGTGCACATGCTGAAGTTAAGTTTTTGATATCTTAACCATCACTTACACCTTTTCACAAATTTATGAACCTAATCCATTAAAAACCACAATTATAGATTTATAGATTTTCCTTGTGAGTAATATCTATGCAAACCATGATGTAATTTTTCGGAGGACTTCATAATATTGCATAATAAATCAGTGGAAGCACTAGAGGAAGGAAACATACAAATACCTACCCATGAATCAACTCCTCAAGTTGTGGCTGGAGTTCTCTATCTCGTATATCTTCAATCCTCTTTGATATAGAATCAATCCTGTGAATAGCAACTCTGATTCTTGAATGTAGATCCTTAACAACAGCACGAGTTTTATCAACTTTTTGAGAACCTTCCCCTTTTGATTCTAGTTGCCTTAACATCTTACACTTCAAGTCGTAATCCCTTCTGACCATCTCACTAGCCTGAAAACAAAGGTTTCCACAGTTCATAAATTTATCTGGGTGTAACCATATATTCTCCCTTCTATAAAGGATTTTATGAATCTATGTTGTGTTCATTGAAGGTTAACTACTGTTAAGTTAGTCAATAGTACCTTAACCTCATCATAAAGCTTCCTCTCCCACGCATATAACCTATCCAAGGTTGAGGCATGACTGCCTGATATCATGCAGAAATTATCAAAGAGGTTACCAGTAAGATTCTCACTATCATCTTTTGAGTTTGCTCCCAAAAGATTCCTTGATGAAGAGGATCGAGATGATGTAGTCCTATGCCAAGTTAAGTATTTCACGGCAGTTTGAGCAGGCTCTAAGGGGACAAAAAAAAAATCATCTCAGTAATCATAAGATGGAGAACTGCCTTAAATGAACAGCAGCAATAACAAGAATAGTCATTTAAGATGGTAGAACTGTCTAACAAGCATATAAAGCAACTCTAACCAGTGATCAAATGGTACCTCGTGTACCTTACACATTAATTTCATTGGTGATGTATCTTATAAGTCAGATAGGATAAGAAAAATCAAGAAAACAAATAATTTAGATAAAATAGAAAACAAATTTGCCTGTTGAAATTTAATATCGCGTAATTCCCTCTTCCAAACTTTCACAGTTTTGAAAAAAAGAATATACATACGTGCATCTCAGGCATGTCACTGTTCATATATCTTAATAACACTTAATCTACATAAAATAATTCCATTATTAATTTATCAGCACCCTCATTTCTCATTTTTCCATAACATTACAATTCCAGCTAATTATAAACATGCTTTCCCCTCCTCTTCAACTCAAACAACAACATCTTACTTTTTCTAGTAATAACTAATTGCCCCTGCACCAGTTCCAGTGAAGTGATCTATGAAGCATACATTGTAATGCCTGTGTTTTGTCAATATTTTGTCATGTGATTCATAGATTTAAAGCGGGCTTGACAGTCCTCACTTGATTAATGTTAAAACCTTTGTTGATTATCAGTTTAGATTCAAAACTTCATGTCATCACAAGTTATTGTCGACAAAAAAGGCTACGCATCACTAACAGACACAAAGACACATAGAAACATATCTTAGAAAAGAGGACACATAATATCTCAAACATTCCAGTTACCTTCCCCCATACTGTATCTTTCTTGAATGAAACTTTTGGTAGTTTACTCTTCTCTAATCTTACCGCCCTTCCTTACGGAACGTACTAGGTCCATTTTGATTTTGCACAAAGTATGCTAGTATGGATTTTTTTTTTCCCGGTGATATACTAGTCTGGATTTTTTAACATCAATAGAACAATAACGAGACCTTCATAGCAGATACAGCATCTATAGTTCTTCGAACACAAGCAGATATCAATCAAGAAGATTAAAAACAAGAAGACCTACCTTCCTGAACTTGATTAGGTTCTTCACCACAGGAGAAACAAGCCTTCAAGTATGTAGATGATAATGATCCACCTGCAACAACAGATATCCTAGTGTTCATAATTTTAACCAACAGATTAAACAGAAAACTCAAAACACTTCCAATAAAACTATAGAGAAATAATTCGACTTATTTCAAAACCTCGAAGATTATCCATTTCTTTTTTCAAAGTTATATACGTCATGAACTGTATACTGTGAGCTCCATTTAGCAACCAGGAAATAGTTTCTGGAGTACTCAGTTAGTAGAAATAACAATCCACTAATGATAAAATGAAAAGAATATAAGTAATTTCCGAGGACTGTTGACTACAGTTTATACTTGGAATAAACAACTGCTACTATTCATCCTCGATAGCTATAGAGAGAGAGAGAGAGAGAGAGCTTACTTTCTTTTGCTTGGAATATTGGACGGAAATGCAACTTATTCGTTTCAAGCATCTTAGGAATTTCTTTACCAGACTCGTAAGCTTTTATGAAGAGAAATTCGATGTCTTTCATGCTTAATACAAGATCTTTTGGGGCAATCTTACTTTCCACGCAATCTTCCTTCGCTGTAGTTTTATTTGAGTCAGTTTCAGGTGCAACTACTGAGGACGTGTCTCTCAATGGCGACAAATCAGGAGATTTACTTTTCTCTCCTTTCGAAAACTCAGTTTCTGAAGTCACACTTTCTGCAATAGGTACTGCAGGTGAAGCACTAGCTTCCACACGGTCATGTACTCTATTAAAGTTTTCAAAACTTCGAACCAGAGTATCTGCAGCTGGTTCATCAAATTCATCTTCAGAATCCTGAGATTCTTCCCTTCCATGAAAAGAGGCCTTCTCTTCTTCATCTTCCAGGTCAGGAATTCCCTCTTCTTCCCTAAGCCGTCTTATGTCATCAGTATTTTCAAACCCCTGGTTTATGGCCTTCCCTTCTTGAGAAGAGAACTGATGGTCAATTGGATGAAAAAAACCAAAGTAATCCCATGGTGGAGTTTCCAGTGGTTGTGAAGAATCTCCAAATGGTGATGTTTGAGTGTTTGCAGCAGAGCGAGGTGTGGTATTCTGTGGGGTGCTAGAGGAGGTCACTGTTGCAGTAATAGATATAGGAGGTTTTTCTTCAACCTTTTCAGAAAAGCTACCCCTGACTTTCATATGATTTGCATGAAACATAGTAGAATTTGGAGGAGAAGGAGAGGGAGAGAAATTATCGGTTGCATCGATGCGTTGTGACGCAGATGGAGAAGAAAATGAGAATTGAGAAAGGGACTTCTCAATTTGAAGAAGAGGCTCTGGGGTTGCACTAGTGGAAGTGTACAAAGAAGATTCAACAGGAGCTCCAGACTCGACAAATTTCCTAAGAGCTGTTCCTGTACTCTTCAGTGATTGAATATATATATCGTGAGTTGCTGCAAGTGAGCACCTGCCATCAAGCGCCTGCTTAACAAATTTTTTCCTTTCTCGACATAGCTGCAGGACCTTATCTTCCTCTACTTTGGAGTTTGAGGCCCCCATATCTACAGATCTGGCTTAATATCCCTCCAATTATATCATCACGACGTGAAATTCTACCTGAAATTCTATTTAAACAAGTATTAAAAATGGGAAATATCTAGCATCACCAGTTTTCACAAAACAAAATCATTTGAAACATGTGGGAACTTGAAGCACAAAACTGAAATCACTTCAGTTAGTCGTACACATCAAAGTAGTGAAAAAAGCATCTAAAGATAGATCTAACTTGCAATAGAAGAGATATACAAAAGAAAATGAAGCTTCATGAGCACCGTTGCTTAATAATACAGATGTTCTGTTATGTTCCAAACAATTTACACAAATGAAAGAGTCACACAGAATGGAAAAGTAGCAGAAAACAAACTTGGAAGACAGATTAGAACAGGACTACAGAAATCAGCATCTACACATCAAATTCATGAATCGAAGATAAACAAAATTACAAAAGAGTGCAGTGATAGTACTGAGTATACATTTGATTGTAGAAAACTCCAAATTCAAAATGGAAACCCAAACAATAAACACGTTTAAGAGAAAAAAAAAATTGAAGAATTCTGCAGCATGGCCAATATCAGCAATAAAGCTAAGAAAGTCTCACAAAAGGGGCAAAGCCTATAATCATTCTCTTTGTCCTAATTCTAAAATCCAGCATAAACCTACACGTATCGTCATCGAAAACCAAGGAATAAAGAGCATAAGGTGTAGAAAGCAGAGCATCAAAAAGGGGAAGAAATATCTGAATATTCATAAACACCTTGCAGAACAATTGAACGGTTCTCACTTGTGAGGAACACAAGACCAATCCAGAAGCGATGAGACACAAAACTTGCTTCTATTCGATCTTTTTCTCCATTGTTTTTTTTATTTGATGAACAAGTTAAACCCAAGGTGAATCACTATTGCAATAGAAAAGTAGATCAAATTGTGTAAATTTGTGGAAAGAAAATCAGAGGCTCTGTGCAGACAATTCGATAATTAACAGCAAAGAGAGCAAAGCCGAACAATCGAGAAAAAGAGTCGAGAGCCCAAATCCAATACAAGGAGCAAGAGCAAGAACAATCTCAATTCTACAAAGGCAAACAAATTTGAGGGGGTTTTGGGGAGCTGGCCATACCTGAGAGAACTGAAGTGAAGCAGCTTGGATTTCAGCACCGAGAGAGAGAGAGAGCAGTGTGTGTATGAGTTTCAGAGAAAAATAAAATAATAATATAATGTATCTGTGAAAAATTAATAAATTAGAGAGAGAGAGAGAGAGAGAGAGAGAGAGGAATCTGATCGGGGAATTGCATAGTTGCTTCCATGCAAAACGCATGTAATACCAAACCGAATACAGTGACCGAGAGGTCAGATCAGTGTGGTGGACTCTGGACCCCACCCGCACCGTTCTCTCTTCTTTTAACTGCGTCAAACCTAAGCGCCCGCTTTCTTTACTTTGTTTGACGCGTCGGTGAAAAAGTTTCTTTCTTCATTCTTCTTTTTACCCAAAACAAGGCCTAGTCTAGATTCCTCCACCTAGAGTTGCCGGTGACCGGATTTGTCATCGCCTCCGCCGATTGGTTGACATTGTTTTTCTGTGGCCCTCAATCACTAATGCTCTTGTTTTCTAAAGGTGATGATGTTGAGCAACTGGAAAGCTCTTTCTTTTTGTTCTCTTTTGTAATAGTTCTATACCTGAACATCATTGCTTGGTGTTGGTGTGCTTTTACAAAGTTGATACTTGATAGGCACTTGTAGCCAAGGTACCTCGAGCTAGATACGTGAATTTTCTAGAGAGCATCAATCACTGCTATCGATCACATAGAAATAACAGAGTAAAACATACGCGAAATTTGAAGGAAATTTCACTAATTTTATATTTAGTTGAAAATTTATACAAATAATTTACTCATAGACATTTTAAAACTGAACTGTCAATATATAAATATATAATAATAAAAATGAGTCTCACAAACAACCCTTTCAAAAGACCAAAAACTGAATTTTTCACCAGAAGAGCCCTGTAAATTTGAGAATTTTACTATTTTTTACCAATATACAATCTAATTCATTAATTTTAACTGTTGATTATTTAGATTTCTATACAAGAATTGTTAGATTTTTATACAAGAATTGTTTCTAGATATATCCATTCTTCCATCACTGTCATATGATACAATATTAATTAGTCCTTTCTTTCTTACTTTCTCAAAAGTACTAATTTTTACATGAATAATTTCTAATGTTCTGCACATCTTTTTTGCTCTTCATGTGGGTTGTACCGAGGATCAGCTGTTAGTTGCTGATACATGAACTTTGGGAGAAAGAAATCATCGAATATTCTTTTTTTCTGACTTAAAATTAGTACGGGCAGTAGCCTTTAGAGTTTTCTTTTCCACTAAAACAACCGACTAAAAGCAAAAGCTAAATGGGGGAATATTTTAGGTGATCAAGGATGATGAAAAGAAAAACATATGCATGTGACTAGGGTGATAGGATCCTAAGAGATCCCATCCATTTGCAAAAGAGATAAATTCCCTTCTACTTTCATATGTGGCATCTATGTGGCATCGACCGAAAAACTTTTATATGTGGGACATATATTCTGCCCAATTATTTTTATGCTTATGAATTGCTGGTTATAATAATAAGGAACCATTTTAAGAAATTGTGTGGGAGAAGTGCTTCTTAACCATATATATTAAATATTATTAGTTTCGATTTTACTTGGTTTGTTTGATTTTGTGACTTTCTGGAGTCTGTATTTCAGAGCGGGATCGGTTATCGGAACAAATTTTCTTGGCTGCCGGGGTGGCAAGAGCGGCGGCGCTGCCTTCTCTGGCTTGCCGTAGGTTCAGCAAGGTTTGTTCTGCTTTGGGTCGGTTTTTGGGCTTTTCTATTTACTTGTTTTGTTTGGGCCTACTTTTGAGCTAGTTTCTTTTGTATTTCTTGTCCCTTTTAAGTGTTCAATGAAATCTCATTATGTCAAAAAAAAAAAAAATTATATATATATATATGTATATGTATGTATTAAAAGCTGAAATGATAATAATTAAAACTTTTCATTTATTTTCAGCCATGAAAATTTACTTGTTTCTCACAATCCTTTTAAAACTATCCCTTAAGTAAGCAACCCTTTATGTTAACACACACACACACACCCTTAGGGCTCTTCTAGTGAGGGATCCCTTTTTTTCATCTTTTCTAGGGATAGGGCATTAGACCAACCTTTCGATCATATTTTCACATCTCAACCGTTCAGTTTTATGGTCTTAATGTATAGGTCACTTCTGCAAATTTTCAGCCAATTTGATGATAGTTAAGGCATCCAAAACTGTAATTTTCAATTATAAACACGAATTGTTCCGGTTTGACAGATTCGGTCCGTTGGTGTAAATTGTAGTTGGATGCCTTAATCGAAAAGTTTGTCTAATGTATATCCCTATAAAAGACTAAAAAAAAAAGATCGCTTAGTGGAAGGGCCCTATATATATACACACATACATCCATACATGCATACATACATACATAAACATATACATATATAGGATATTTCTCAGGTGCAGACGTCTGTACAGAAATTTCGGTACGGATTTCCTGTTTTCGACCACATTTTTACCTCTTAACCGTTCATTTTTAGGTCTTAATGAATATATCACCTCTGCAAAATTTCAGCCAATTTGGTGATCGTTAAGGCATCCAGAAACTGTAATTTACACGAACTGACCGAATCTGTCGAACCGGAACCGTTCGTATTTATAATGGTAAATTGCAGTTTTCGATGTCTTAACGATCACCAAATTGGCTGAAATTTTGCAAAAGTGATCTATACATTATGACCTAAAAACTGAACAGTTAAGATGTGAAAATGTGGCCTGAAAGTGGGGGAAAACGAGAAATCCGCACCGTAGCCGGACTGTACATATATATATATATATATATATCAATTTTTTTTTTAATTTTCTTTACCATACCAAATAAAATGAAATAATATTATCTAAAAGCTCCTAAATAGATTATAAACTAATTTGAATTTCATCTGTATTTAAAAGCAACCAGCAATGTGAACATCTAAGCATAATAATATAAAGGGCTAAATATTGTTTAGTCCCTGAACTTTTGCTGAAAAAACACTTCACTCCCTCGTCTTTTAATTTGCACGTTTACTCCATGTTCTTTCAGTTTTACATCCAATAGGTCTATTCCGTTAGACTTCATTAAATTGTGCCGTTAACTCTCTATTTTAAGGATAAAAGTACTATTATAGCCCCGACTTTCTCTTTCTATAATTTTTTTAATTGTTTTTATTCTTCCCTTTAATTTTTTTAAATCTTTTTTATTCTTCTCTTTTATTTTTTCTTCCTTTATTTTTTTTATTCTTCTCTCTTATTTTTTTTTCTTTTGATTTGCACCAATAAATTACTAATTTTTTTAATTATTTTTATTCTTCTCTTAATTTTTTTAATTGTTTTTTTAATTGTTTTTATTCTTCTCTTTTAATGATGAAATTACTATTATATTTCACCCCTTGTTTTTTCTGTTATGACTAATTTTATTGGGTGTTTGGGTGAGTCGGAGAAGAAAAAACTAATCATAATCAATAGGTCCATTCCGTTACACTCTGTTAAATCATGCCGTTAACTCTCTATTTTGAGGATAAAATTACTATTATAGTCTTGACTTTCTTTTTCTTTAATTTTTTTAATTTTTTATTCTTCTCTTTATTTTTTTTCTTCTGATTCACACCAATCCTTTTATAAAAATCGTATTAGAAGTTATGACTATTTTTTCCTTCTCCGGCTCACCTAAACACCCAATAAAATTAGTCATAAGAAAAGAAACAAGGGAGAGAATATAATAGTAATTTTTATCCTTAAAAGAGAAGAATAAATATAATTAAAAAAATTAGTAATATTATTGGCGTGAATCAGAAGAAAAAAATAAAAGAGAAGGATAAAAATAATTTTTAAAAATTGGTAATTTTATTGATGCAGATCAGAAGAAAAACAATAAAAGAGAAGAAGAAAAACAATAAAAGAGAAGAATACAAAAATTAAAAAAATTAAAGAAACCAAAAATAAAAGAGAATAATAAAAACAATTAAAAAATTAGTAATTTTGTTGGTGCAAATCAGAAGAAAAAAATAAGAGAGAAGAATAAAAACAATTAAAAAAAATTAAAGAAAGAGAAAGTCAGGGCTATAATAGTAATTTTATCCTTAAAATAGAGAGCTAACGATACAATTTAATGGAATCTAACGGAATGAACTTATTAGATATAAAATTTAAAAAACAGGAAATAAACATGTCAAATTAAAAAATGAGAGACTGAAGTGTTTTTCGAACAAAAGTTCATGGACTAAATAGTATTTAACCTTAATATAAACCAAGGCGATCTTAACATTAGTTAACGGCCAGATAATGGGATCTTATCAAATTGAGGCTTGAATGGGTGCCCCAATTTGAGTGACGCATGATTTTACCGGGCTCTGGACAAAAGAAATTTCTCATTCTCAAAACCAGCAATCAAAACAGAAAAGAGAAAAATAAAGATAATAAGATAAAATCCTAAGTCTGAAAATAAATTCAATTTCAATCACTTATTGTCACTTATTGGTCACAAATTTCACATGGTATCTCTTCTTTTTTCTTATTTGGATTTCTTCTTCTCATCATAGCCGTCTTTCCCTCCTGCTTTTTTTTCTTTTTTTCTTTTTTTTTTCTTTTTCTTTTTCCAACACAAAAGAAAAACAAAAAGTAACTTAACTATGTACAACTACAATTCAGAGAAGGCTTGAACTGATAGAGAAAAAGCAGAGGCACCACCCTGTTCAAGCTGCAGATAACTCCAATAAAAGATAGAGCCGGGGAGCCATAAAAACCTTGCACAAAAAACTCAGCAGTTAGCAGCCCTCAACAAAGGTGAGTGAAATCCATCAAATGCCTATTATACAGAAGCCATCTTCATTCTTTGTGCCCATAACCAAAATAGCTGCAAACTGACTCCCTTGTTAAAGCTGTCTATCAGATTTATCTTTCAAAATTGGGATGCCATCAATTCAACATCATCGCCAGAGCTTTGATTACAGGTTACTCGCGTTACTAGCTACTTTCACTAATGACTCCTCTCTTTCATGGTAGTGATTGCCGTTGTAGTCCTCTCTTTGGCACGGAAATCATCCAAGCTACAGTATACTTCCCTAAGCAATCGATCCAATTCCTGATTTTTTCTAAGAGGCTCCTTCTGACCCCGTTTTTCCCGATAATGATGAAATGCCCTGCCACATAGAAAGGGAATTAAAATTATAAATAACTATTGCGTGCAATCGCTTGGACCACAACAAGACTAATTAATTAATAGAACATTGTATCTAAATTCTAATTCTATTCAATTCAATGCAGCAACACATGAACATTACATAATCAAAGATTTCAGTTCTGTATGAGCTCTAAGAAAAAGCATGTAAATGATACGTGGTCTGCTAAATTAAATTTAGCTTTTTCATACACTTCGATCATAAAAAGGTAAATATGGACCACTAAATGAAAACCTGTATAAATAATCCTGTAAGTACTAATTTCAGACAAGACCATAACTGACGAACACTGACTTCTCAACTGTCAAATCCAATTTTTTATTTAATTTGATTAATAGATTGATTATATAGACATTTCCCTCCTTTTTCCCTTTTCGTTGCGAGGTTTTTTTCCCAGTAAAGTGAAGTCACACAGTGCTTGCACAAACCACCTAACTATAAAGCAATGGCTTTCCCAGGATCTGATGCACTAAATATTGAATTTCAAAATATAGAGGATAAAAAAACATGGCAATGGTCACAGATCATATCACACTGAAGTGGAGTTGACCGCCATATCTTTAAAATCTAATTTCAGAAGTGTTTAATCCCTACAGAAAGATTCCGAAAAAGGAAGCCAATGAAAATAACAGTTACCAATATTTTTCCAGGCCATAGAGATTTCCTTTATGGTAAAACTCCAGAGTCAGCTGTTCAAAGTCATCATACAGGTCATCTCTAAATTCCTTCTCCAACCCATAACTGAAAAAGAATATACATACAACCGCAGGCATTTATTAGTATATATACATTTACACGATAGAAAAGAACTGGTCGAGATAAAACTCTCTAAGACAAGATAACTAAAAACACAAGAAAAAGTGCAGATTCAAAAGGAATCGCAAATATAATAGAAAGAAAAAATATCAAACTATATCACTAACCTATAGAATCTGAAAAGGCACTCTAGTCCATAATGATAGCTAGCAGCAGCATCTTCAAGTGCATATTTCCGGAACTCATCATACATTGAGCAGTTGAACATGTCTCTTAGGAAATAAGACCAAAATCTATATAAAGTATTCATTTCCTGCAAGGGAAATAACAATGGCACACATTTCACTACTCTAGAGATTTTTATGATATTGAAGAGAAGAAACAAAAACAAAAATAAAAAGGGAAAGGGAAAGATAAAATGACAATGGAATTCACCTAAAGTCAAGTGAAATAAATTTGGTGAATAACAGCATAGGTCAAATTCTTTAGTTCCATTATATGCAAATGTTATGCAATTAACCAGGATCCTGGGTTGCTGAGACTACATACATTGATTAGCTAGGGACAGGAAGTGAACCACACGAAATCAAGAACTTTATCCAATATGAAAGTTTGCCATCTTCTCATACAAACATAAGGATACAACAAATATGTGGAGATGGGGCTACATGTCAATTTAGTATACTAAATTACTAATAAATTAATTTTAGCAAAACATATGACAATAGAGATCAGAGCATATATTGATGTGAGATTAATTGAAAAAGGCATTAAGCTTAGGTTACAACCAGCTAGTCAAAATTAAAGATTTCACCCCTTAAACACAAAAAATTTTCTTTTTCTTTTCCTTTTATTATGCAATTATTAAGACAACAGAGATTCAGATAAAAGTCCCACCTCACTGCAACCGATTCCCAATTTCTTCCTGTCATTTAGGCACCGCTTGTGATACTTTAGGTACCTAAAAGGAAGGGCAACGAGGTCAGCGAACATATTACGCTCTCTTCTTCTTCTTCTTCTTTTTTTTTTCTTTCTCCCTATCTCTCTATCTACCAATCAAAGAAAAGCCTGTTCACAAGCTCATAATCATATCCCCTTACTTCTGCTGTTTGAAACCATTTTCTTCTAGAAGCTGATGACTTGGATGCTGAAATGGTGGAATTGACTTTGGCACAGAACCCACTGGAGGACTGCTCCCTGAGAGAACCCCATGGGGAGAAATACTCAACTTGGAAGACCTTGGACTGTAAATTTAAAATTTATATTTGGATTAGATTGGCAAAGCCATAAGAGCTAGTATTATTAGGCATTAACTTGGTGCTACAGTTATTGCCCTTGATTTTTGATAGTGACAATTCTTTATCTCAATAACAAGAAAAAAAAAAAATTGTATGAACAAAACTAACTAACCCATGATTTTCAGGTGGTGTGGAACTAAAGAAAAATCCAACTGAGTTACTTGGTGGACTTTCAGATATGATTCCTAGAGAGTTCCGACCGGTTCCATAATTTCTAAAGTTGCTCGAGAAGAATCGCTGTCTATGGGATGACTGTTGATTTTGGAAGTTTTTGCTATGCTTCTTTCGGGAATTAGCACTTACAGACTCTTCAGTGCCACTGTTACTGCCTGATATTTCAGCACGCTTCAAATTTGAAAATCCTTTGGCGAAATTTATAACTCTTGAGCTTGCATCTCTATTTTCATAACTGGAGTTGTTCTTTTTACGGTTTGATCGCTTGGTTTTCAATTCCTGCTAATTGATTGTAAGTTAGAAGAATGAAAGAACAGAAACTAATAAACTCGGGGGGGGGGGGGGGGGGGGGGGGGGGGGGGGGGCGGCTGGGCTCTCAACCTGCTCATAGAAGTAAAGGCCTTCGTTTATAGCAGAAGCAAGCTCATTGGAAATGGTTTTTGATTCCTTATCATCAGTTTTAGATCCTTCACCTACTCTGCAATTCTGCACAGCACACAAAAAATTGTCCAGTTATCAAAATGCCAAAGTCTAATAAGTCCGAATCATTAAGAGAAGATACTGAAACTGAAGTTTATGAACATATAAGGACCTATGTAAGCAATAACACAGTTGGACAGCTTCTTCTAGAGATTAGGCAACAGTTGCATAATTACACAGTAGACTAGCAGCTTAAAAGAAAAATCACTAATATGACCAAGAAGTCTTCTCACGATACAGATAACATGCATTCCGATGGTTTTTATGCCATTGAAATAGTGTCCAAAAATTACACAACCTAGTTTCGACGAGTAAAGAAGATTCACAAAAAGTGACATAAAATTACACAACCATTTAGTGACATAATGCAAGAAAAAGATGTTCAGTTGGTAACATTTCCTCTTAAATGTAAAAATAGCAAAACTAATTGAAACCTTTCCTTTTAATAATTGATAAATAATATAGTAGCAAACAAACAAACATGAAGAGTTTGTTATTTGCTAGGCTGGGCATATATTGAACTCGAGTATCTTCTCTCTTTTCCCGCTATATTGTGCTGTTGATAATGATTTGTTGTCATAACTGGGTAATATAAGTGACTGAGCCCTTTTGTCTTTCTTTTTCTTTTTTCTTTTTTTAATCTTTTGGAAGAGTATTCATTGTGCCATGATAAATCCGCCCTTCAAGATTTAATATACGTATGATGTTAGGCAGAGGTATAGTACAGGTTATATTTCACTGATACATTCAACTACCAACGAGGTTGCATTCCCTACGTCTCAAAACAAAAAATTATTGTACTTTTTGAGGATTTTAAAGAGTATTTACATTACAGAAAGTAGAACTGAGCATGATTTCTACAGACATATATCAAGAAGAAACAAATGAAAGATCATGGTAGCAATTTCATTAACTTTATGATCAGAACAACATATTGTGTATTTATAGTTGAACTTACCCTGGTAACAATTACAAGTCTCTGGACATCCTGATCATGGATTACAATCTCATCATCTTCATCATCAGCCCTTTGGGGGGAAATGCCACAAGAGCACGAAATAGTAGCGTCAGTAAACCACAAAAACATAGCACGAAATAGTAAGCTCAAATGCAAATGACATTGCATGATAATGGATTGTAATGCTATTGAAGCAAGAACTACACAGTTAGGATGTGCCACAAATCTAGTCTCCAATTTAAGATTGGCGCCAGGATAGTGTTATTTTTATTCGAGCACCAAAAAATGTATAAACAGAAGCACTTTTTATCAATTAAAACTACATACACACACACACATAGATTATACTGAATGAATAAGACCAGAAAGTAAAAAAAAAAAAAAATTGAAATAAATGAAGACAACAAAGGTGTACTCATTCAATTAGATTTAAGATCAAAAGATCGCCATGACTTAACAAATCAAGTTCTTGAATACTACTGATTTTCATCAAATTTAACTACAAAAGAAAAATAGCCTTGTGTCACTAGAGATATAGGAAACGAGACAGATATTGATAAAGCACATCAAGCAAATACAAACAAGTTGTATACCTTCTACTGGGATAGAGATCATCCTTCTTTATTATTTTCTGCTCGAGCTCTAGCTCTTCGTCAAGCATAAATGTGTTTGCAAAATCACTCGACAGACCACCAAGATTCTTCATATCCATATCTGAAGGCTCAGTTCCCTTGGATTGGTCAGGGCAGTCTGAGCAATGATTCTTTTTAAGATATGAGGACTTAAAATTTGATTTGGCAGTAGACTTTCGAATTTTATCACCATTATTACAAGTCAACTCTGGTAATCTACCATCAATTTTAAGAGTATCGAGACCATGTTCAGTATTTGATGGCTTGTCCTCCATCAAATTCTTTTCACATGATGAAAGTTCAACATTCTCCTCGCAAGTGGTCCTTCCATCACCACTGGTATCACTATTCTCTAAAACATTGATAGACCTCTGTTCAAGTTGAGCCGGTTTTGATGTAGAGTCTATAGAAGTTGCAATCCACTTTGACCACTCAACTCGTCTCCGTATCTTGTTGCCCTAAGAATACAAGATCAAGTCCCAAGTACATGTCAAAGAAGAGAACAAAAATTTACTAATTTGACTCGCACCAAATATACAAAGATTTCCGGACTACCAGTAATTACAAAAACACCCCTTAATTCTAGATTATTGTTATGGAGGCCAGTCAGACATATAGTCATCTCATAAAAAGACAAAACAATGCAAAGAGGAGAGACCAAATTATTAGGTTGTCATTCCATATCACAAAAAAATATTTTGTGGCACCATAGTGCCATCAGACATACAGTTAAGAGCACATCACATCAAAATACCACATAGTGCAAAGACGATTAGCCTTCACTTCTACAGTAGCTGAACCACGTAAGTAACTGCAACTTCCATAATTTATTGCATATCTTTCGATTTTGCTGAATCAAAGACATCTACTAATTTGACTCACAAAGGTTCGGAGACTACTAGTAATTACAAAAACACCCGTTAATTCTAGATTATGAATTATGAATGTTATGGAGGCTAGTCAGACATACAGTCATCTCAAAGAAAGACCAAAACAGTGCAAAGAGGACAGACCAAATTACCACAAAACAATACTTTGTGGCACCATAATGCCATCAGACATTCAGTTAAGACCACAACACAACAAAATACCACAGTGCAAAGAAGATTAACCTGCACTTCTACGGTAGCTGAACCCAGCAGTGAATCAAGAATAAATGCTATGTCTGTACACATTTTCTTAACCTGCAACACAATACAAAACAAGTAGCTAGTTTACATTATAACAATCTAGAAAGCAAGAAAAAATATATCAACCACCCTTATATAGCCAAATGTACTCTATTATATCAAATCAAAACATACCCTTTTAAAGTCAGCAATAGTGGTTATTGGCACCCACCCTTGGTCATCCATCAATGAAATTAGGTACTTGTCATTCTTTAGATTTTCATCACTGCAAAAAGGAGGAACTCGGTCAATAAATAATAAAAGCAATGGTTGTATGATAAATTCATTACTTTTTATGTCTTAAGACTTTTCCACATCAAAGAATAAAAGAAATAGATGAAAAAGACAGAGAAAAGGGAAAAAGGGAAAACTTCTTCGACCAGTCAGCCTAGGTTGAACAGTTCCCATTTTCAGAGAGTTTTTATCTATAAACTACATGTTAAGAGAAGAGGGCTTGCTCTGATGTTTTCTACATAGATATCAAAAACTTTTAAAACTGAATAATTGAAGACAAAATTGTCAGTTCAAAAATGAATAGAGAAAAGAAAAACGGTAAACACATCCTTCATAATGACTACCCAGTATTTTTCAGTTTTCATTTTATGATCTCCCACACATAGGGTGTGGGCTCCCTCCTAGTTTTTTAAATTAGAGAGAAGACGCTCTAAAGTGTTCAGTTACCAAAGGCCATGAAGCCAACAAACTTTTAACTCAGTGTGAAACCCCTCTTTCAGAGTAATTAAAAATTACAAGTCCATATCAAGTAAATAGCAGCTAATCACATTATTTAAAGGCAAAGAAAGAAAAGAGGTGTGCTCAGAACACTCACCTAAAATAATACTCTATTTGTTTTATAATATTATCCCTCAAAGCTACCGGATGTGTCTCCGGGTGTAGTAATGGAGTCCCTGGATTTGAAGGATGTGGCATAAAGTGGGGAGGATGAGGTCCCCTAATTGCACCAGTCGGCGGAACTGGAACATAGCACATGGGGACAGGTCCTGCATAATTATATAGATTAACTAAGAAGATCGGTCATAATGCAAAAGCCCGAGGCTGAGTCTCAGGAAATTAACTCAGCATACTGATTTCTCCTCTGTTGGGACTAGTAAATTCAGAGCATAAAGAGGACAGATAAAATAGTCAGATGAGACACCCAGCACTGGCATTATATAATTACCTGGAATGGTTGGGCCAACCATGAACCCTGGAGCTGGACCAAAAAATGGAGGTCTTAAGAAAGGCCTAGGTCCAACCCCCTGTTGCATAGGAATGTTCTCTCTGGGATTAAATGGTCGTTGCTGAAACCAAGCATGATTCCAATGGCCACCAGGCCCACCAGGCTCCTGCATATTGGGTCTTCTAGAAGAAAAATTGACACCATAAGCATTTGGATTACCTCGTGGTTGGGGCTGAACCGGTTGCACAAAACCTTGCACAGGGGTCTCAGATCCAGATTTTGCTTTATGATTTTCAACACTTGCAATGGGTCCAGGGTATGGCTGGAAAGCATATCCAGGAGCAGCAATGTGTGGCGGATGTACCATAGTATGAAAAACAGGTGGAAGTGATGGTTGATGGTAAGGTAAGGGTACTGGGAAAGGAGGTGCAACATTTGGATTGCGTTTAGGGCCTGTCTTTTGATATTGTGACGATGAATGCTTGTGCGAAGCGTTAGAGTTTCCAGGCCGATTCGTCTTTTGCTGCAAGATTAATCCCTGGTTCACCAAACCAAACATATACAAGTAAATACAGTCAATTGCCAGATGAAATAAAAGTAGAGCCAGTTATACTATTTTTTTTTTTTTTTTGTGAACTTATTCTCATTTAGAATAGGAATTGCAAAAACTATCAGAAAGTCTAATCCATCCAATTCTGAGCCTACTGTATTCTGTGTCACCAAACAGTAATGCTTTGTATATCAAGTGCAGGTTCAAACAGAATGTAAAGTTCAACACACTATAATAGTCTTCATAAGTGGTAAAGTTACTTTATAAGATAACATTCTATATGCTCAAACAGAATAGGAAAAATAGCCAACAATTGATATTTTCTGCATTGATATATGCCTCGTATGAGCTCTAAAAGAATATCCAACTCCAGAGTTATCTTTTCCGGAGGAGAACTTCAGTGTATATACAGCTAATCAAAGCAACCAAGGAGGCAGGACGAAGGGACAGAGAGATTAATTGGAGACTAGGGAGCCATTTTGGTAATGAACCTCTAATATTATTCTGTTCTAGTTCTCTAGGTAACAGAATATTGAAGATTTGCAAGTCTGTGAAGCTGCTCACAACAGCTTTGTCTTGGTAAATTCCAGAAAGTTGCTAAGCAGTTGAGTGATCAGAATATCCATTTGTTTAGGTCTGTCTCTCCACAAGCATTATAGCTATGGAGCGGCCATTACTAAAGTGTCGCATTCAGACAAGCACAAATGTACAACGAAAATTATGATGATATATTAATAAAATGATTGATTTTTGCACGGTTAATTGTTCACTTCTAACCTCTCTGATTTTTGCATGCTATGTTCTATACAACTTTTCATAACCATGATTCTATCAATGAATGCAAGAGGATTCTTGTCAAGAAAGTAGCATGTGAGCTATGGTATTTTCATTACAATTGAAATTTGGAATGTAAGAAAGTACCTGAGGAGGCAGAGGAGTGGCAAGGTCGGGAGTCTTGGACCTCTGGGCCTGGGCCTGGGCCTGGGCGTCAGCCAGAGCAGGCCAGGAGTCGGCACCCATGCCATTGATGGGAGCTTCTTCGGCGGCGACCGGAGTCTTCCATGGGGATTTGGGACCATTCACATTGAGCTCATCAGTTTCAGCCATCACCATCAGTCCCTCCGATCGACGATCTTATTATTCTTCTGGGATGGAAGAGCTTGAGCTTGAGCTTGAGAGCTGGTGCTAGTAGCAGTAGCAGTAGCAGTGGAGTAGTAAGAGAAAGCGTGATCAGCGCAGAACGCAGTCGTAGGGTTTTGCAGTGTTCATTCGGACACGGTGGTGGGAGTTGGCGTTAGGGTTTTAAAAGGGATTGACAGTTGCCAAACAAAGTGCGCTAGTGTTGAAAAGCCTTGCGCAAGTTTTTTCGGCTTCTTTATATATATCGGACACTACGGCTGGCTCAACACTTGCATATACCACTGTTGGCTATATGGGCCCTAGGTTGAAGGTGAATTTAATCCGTCTTTTTCGCACTGCTTGGCTCGAGCCGGTACTATTACTAAGCGCTATTTATTGAAATATTAAAATATTTTAAATAATAATTTCCTTTTCTTACTACAATTTATAGACTTAAACTTTATTATTAATCTCTTCTTTCGTAGTTAAATCATAATGTTTTCTTTCTTAGTAATCATCATCTTCAATCGTTCTCATGTTTTCGAATGTTCAAAATAGCTGAAAAAAACTGTAAAGAATCCGTTGGAGTCGCAACTCATAAATAACCATGTTAACAGCATCATAATCAATAGGTGAAAGGTGTCATTGGAACTATTTGCGCACCTTCAACACATTGCTTTTCAACCTCATGTATTTGTTGGAGTAGATTCCTTTAAGGATATTCTTAAGCAACGGGATATCTAGAGTGGCAATAATGACTGAGAAGCTCTACTAGTGTAGTATGTCTGCAAATGATAAATTATAGTACAATTATCACCGGGACACAGCCATAATACAATGAATATGCAATATGAGCTGGTTTTACTACAAATCCATTAACGTGGAGACAACACATGCTATCAAGTAGCGCATCAGCATAAGATGTGTTTAGCCGACCAAATTGCACAAGAATCTCAAAGTCATTTCTTCGAACTTGAAGATTCTTTCTCGTACTAGGGAGTTAATTCCTCTAGCAAAGTATGCAAGTTTTGCTCTATTTGATGATAAAAGGTTAAGGGCCTTTTCTTTTTTGAGCCATATTTGAGGCAGACATGCATCCTTGTAAGTAATGTGTAACGTCCCGAACCTAAATTTACCCGTTTACTAGTCATTTGGACGGTAAATGATAACTAATTTCATTTTTACTTTGTTTCGATACTTTTAGTGGCCCTAAAAATTGACTTTTTGTTCGGGTCAAAATTTGAGAAAATGTTCTGCATGGAAGTTGTAGAGGACGTTAAACCGAGCGCGTGCATATGTGGTTCGTAAAAATCGGAGTTCGTATGCGAAAGTTATAAGCGAAATATTAAAGTTACTGTTCATGGTAAAAAGTATAAATTTGAATTTTTACTGTTGGGGCCGGTAACTTTTCTTTTCTCTCTCTCTCCTCCTCCCTCCGCGTTTTTTCTTCTCTCTTCGGCCTTCTCTGCAACTCCGGCCTTCTTCCTTCTCCGGCCACCTGACGACGTAAAGCCAGCATCTTTGGACTCGTCTCCTCTCCCTCTAGGCGCCGGTGGTGGTATTTTGCGGTGGCTTGGCCCGTGGAACTCGGATTTAAGCTTTGAAGTTTACTGTAGCAGTTTGGGTGTTTCGTCGATTTCCGGCGATTCCAGCCATTTCCGGCCACCAAACCAGCGTCGAAGGTCGGGTTTTTGCCAAGGATCATTTCCCCCCTAGCCTTGAGCCACGATTTCTAGTGTAGAGGAGAAATTGAAGATTTGAAATTTTGGGTTACTATTCACGATTCGGGTACAAACTTCTCCTTAATTGTTGAGGTACTTCTACTCATTTTTGACTTGGTCATAGTTGGGAGAATTAATGGTGTGTTGAGAAGGTGCTGCTGCCAAAATTTGGTGGCCATTGGAGCTGGTGATTTTGGTGGCGGCGCCGCCACTGTGGGCGGCGGTAGCGGTGGCTAGGGTAACTTTTTAATTCCAATTTCTGACTAGTTAAATCCTATAATTATCCTAGAACTTGTATATGAAGTTTGGTGAGGATTGGTGGAGTTTTGAATCAGTTATAAATTTCTAAAGATTTGGATTTCGATTAATGTTAATCGTGAATCCGATTGTCGGATTTTCTCCATAATTGTTGTAAAGTCTGAATTTGACGATTGGGCGGTGTTGGTGAAGTTTGGTTGGTTGTAGAAAAGAATTGGAGGAATTGAGGTTATGGGTTTAGAATTTAATTATTGTTTATCGTAACATTATTTTCTTCCGTCCGGTAATTGTTAGTTACGAATAATTATGTACAGGACGAGGTACCGACTCATCACTCGACGAGGATCCTTATGCTTGGATACCACGTTAGCCGTATACTGTGAGTGGACTTTTGGTTTTCTAAATATTGATGCATGCAATTGATTTTCCGAAATAAGTATTTACTTAATTAATGAACATATTATTATATTTTACTTTCGGGAAATTGATATTGATTATTGATTTTGTTTTGGGAAATGGATTAGTAATTTAAATTATTGTTTTAATTTATCGAGCATATTATCCGATTTTTAATTGTGGAATTATTTATCGTTCGAATTTCGGATTGGAATTTGTTATGCTCCATTTTAAATTTGTTATCTGAAATAATTTTCGACGAGTTGTTTTCCGAGATTATTTCCGGAAATGAAAGTATTATTTATAAGCGGATTTGCTTTTTCCGAGGAATCCTTGGAAATGGGATTTTTCATCGGAACTTAGGAACTTATTTGATTTTCGTTTATTGGTTTATGATTCCGAATTTATATTGGCGTGCGGGGTCACGTCGCTGGACTAAATTTCTTTTCTTGTGAGACATCGGGGATGTCTTACTGATTTTCGATTTTCATATGGTTTTTACCCACCATACCTGGGTCGATATATTTTATTGCTAGCTAGCCTATTAGTGCTTCTCCCTGCTTACTATGTGTTCGTGGGTGAGTAGAGCAGAGCATGGGATGCTCCAGAGTGTGGGACACTCCGACTCGAGCCGAGAGGCTCCCTTCTATCGTATGGTGATACTTCTTCCCTATATATTATTTTATTATTTTGACTAGCGGGGCTAGTTCGATTTCCCTAACCAGAGGGGCTGGTCTTATTTTCTTGAGTATCGGAATTCTTTCCTTTGCTCGGTTGTGACTAGCGGGGCTAGTCGGTTTTCTTGAGCTGAACTAAAGTTATTGTGTTTCTTTAAATTGCTGCATGCATCGGGTTTTTAAGAAGATATGTGCGGGAAAGTATAAATTTATTTTCTCCTTACAATTACTTATTTTTGTCCACTCACGCTAACGTTTTTATATACTTTTCCCCTGGGCCCTTCGTTTTCAAATGCCCAGTCTGCAGAGTAGCTGGTTCGACATAGTAGGATTCGAGGCATAGCATCTGCTGCTGTTGTCTTCATTGTAGGTTAACTGTGGAACCTACCTGTATTTTATTTTCTCTTTCTCTTTTAGATTGCTCTGATAACCTGTGGGATAAATGTTGTATGATTCGTATTTTAGTTGTAAATTGTGGAGTTGTTGTGATTTGGGGAGCAGGGTGGCTCCAGAAGAATAAGGATGGTTTATAGAAGTGTGAATGTGTTATTTATAGGTTTTTGGGTAGTCCATTTTAGGGGTGACTCTGCTGAATTTTTTGTAGAGTTATTCCTAAGGTGGGCCCCACATGGCCACCTCGGATTTCAGGGTGAAATTCGGGGCGGGTCCTGTCATAATGTATTGACACATCTCTACTACAATAAAGTGAAGTATTCAAAAGCTTCACCCAATTTTGAACTACCAAATATAGCCATATTTCAACTGACTCTGACAAAGAAATACTCAGGTTATTACGGTAAAAGCCATAACAAAAACCAAAACAAATTCATATATCAAGAGAGATACCGACGTGGGAGACGCACGACTCAACTAAGAATTTCATCATTTGCCTGAACACAAACAAATGTGGGGTATTACCAGCGGACAATTGAGAGATAGGCTTAGTTTGGGATTGCTGTGCTGTGAGGGGAAACACTTCTGAACTTACTGTGAGAGGAAGCACTTCTGAACTTGCTGTGAAGAGAAGCAGCTGAGGTGTTTGGTAAACTGTTTTTGAAAGTGCTGTGAGGTCCAAAAGCAATTTATGGGTGTTTGGTAAGTTGCAAGGCAAAAGTGCTTTGGCTGTGTATAATTACCAAAATGGTCATACATGTTAAAATATGTTACTAAAATACTTAATTTTGTTTTTTCATTATGTAACCATACCAAATGAATTTTATTCTCATGTATTATTCTTGTACCCTTGGTTGGACCAAATAAAAGATTTACTTTACACAAAATCTCATCTAGAATATTTGGATTAATTTTCCGACCATAGTTCAACGGGAACCATTACACAAAATATATTAAAGTCACTTGAAATTTGCAACTAAATGCTAAGTAGATGCATTCATTAGACTTTGTGCAATTGCATTTCTTAACACCTCCATTTCTTGTCTTCCTGGACCATCTCCATCATGTTCATTATCCTCCATCTCTTCACTAGTCTCTTCACTTGAGTAATTTCCACTTTCATCAAAATCAATATCTCGTTGAGCATATCTTCTTATGTAATTATGAAGAGCCATAGTAGCAATAACTATCTTCACTTGTTTTTTATAAGGAAAATGTGGCATATCACGTAAAATACTCCATTTCTTTTTCCATACCCCAAAAGTGCGCTCGATAACACCCCTGAGTGAAGAATGTGCATGATTGAATATTTCTTTATGACCGGTCGGTTCATCACCTCTACGAAAATGTGGAAGGTGGTACCGCTCACCTTTATATGGTCCTAAATAACCCTTCATTTGTGGATATCCTGCATCCACCACATAGTATTTTCCTGAAATTAAAAATTATAAGGAATGATTGATCTCAGTAAAATAAAAGATTATAAGTTATTATTTGTGTAAAAAAAAATACCATTTGGGGGTTTAGGAAAATTCGATCGAGGTTTGCGTAGAGCTGATAAGAATACTCTACTGTCATGGGCGGTGCCTTCCCACCCTGCACATACAAATGTGAATTGCATGTTGAAGTTGCAAATAGTCAATACATTTTGGATGGGTATCCCTTTTCTTCCAATGTATGGCACTTGATCACATGGAGATATCGAAGCTTGGACATGAACACCATCTATGGCGCCAATGCAATCCTACAAATTAGTATAGAATAGACTTGAATAAAAAAAAAATTGGCTTTCTAGAAATAGCAAATTGGCAAGCATTTATATAAGGATAACATATTCAAAGAGTAGTACATTATACATACCTTAAAATGAGGCATGTATCTTGAATCAGTTAGAATTTCTTGTGGGATGCTCCTAAATTCCGGATCCAATGGCTTTATGAGCACTTTTGCCATATTATAGAAAATCTCTAACATTATATCAAAATACCTACTAACCGTCTCACCAGAACGTTGAAAACGTTCTTGTGTATTCCTATTTGTCTGACCTTGTCCCAAAATATAGAGAAACATAGCCAACATTTCAACAACACACATGTTTCTTGAACCCTTAATTATCCTTTCCAAATCATTTACAAGCATGAGGAAGACTTGCTTATCCATTCTAAATTGATTATAACACCTACTTTCATTATCTTCCAACACTTCCATTAACCAAATATAACCTGTTTGGGAGCTTGTCATACATGGAGTTTTCTGAATGTACTTTTCGAGATAGACTTAAATAAGACGACCACATAGACATATAATTTGATCTATCTCCTCCTCATCCCCAGAAGCATCCATACTTCACACAACTGCTCCTGTCAATATTTACTTGTTCATCAAATTTCACAACATAAAATGGCTATTTGCAAGTATGTGGTTAGCATGTATATGTGCTGGAGTTGCAAGATAAAAACAGAACACAGATTCACAGCAAACACAAATTCACATAACCAAACAACCATAAGTAATAATAGTTCCAAGATGCATCAATATCACTTTCAGTTTAGTAAAAGTAGCATTAACAATGAACAATAAGCAATCTTTCAAAGGTGGAAAATCACAAAAACATAGAGCAACTCAGCTTAGGTCTAAACGACAAGCAACACACATCTTGTTACAAAGTAGGATCAGCCTACTTAATTTTCAGTTTTTTTTCTGATTAAGAATCAGAAACTGGAGCTTGAGATCAACATCTGTCATAATAGAAAACAGCTCTCGCTTCTCTTGAGAGTAGAACAGCTCCGTTGCAAACCACCATAGGTTGGTACCAGTTTCTGCTCCTGGTAATGTTGCAACAACTTTCATCACCTCCTGAATACTAGTTCCATGTGAGGTACCATTATGACGAATAGAGGTGGCTGTACTCCTATTCTCCACTACATCAACAAGCCGATCGATTTGTTTAGACAATTTGGCCGCACCTCTCACCTTTTCTTTCTTCCCTTTTGGCTCTCCCATAACTCCTTTTCCTTTTTTCTCTTTATCAACCTCTGTTTGGCGCTCCACACTTGTTCTCTTTTTCCCCCTCCACTCATTACCTTGCTCATAATCTTCTTCATCATATCCAGAAATAATATTATGCTCAGACTCCTCCACAGCCTCTTCAATATCTATAGTTTCTGAAGGAATCATGACATTGTGACCTAGGGCTGTGCTACCCTTGAACATGTTATCATAGGCAACCATCATGTCAGGACTAACTCCCACGTCACGAAATTTGCGATACTCTGGATTGATCTACAAAATAAGAAGATAATAAAGGAGTTACTTATCACAAACTATATATCACAAACGTTTCCAGCAACCTGAAGTTAAAGAACTACGAACTGCTGCATACATGCAACTTCAAGTACTTTCAGTTAAAAACAAAAACTGGAGTCGGAAAAAAAAAAAACCTACGAACTGCTGCATACTTGCAGCTTCAAGTACTTAAAAAAGTTAAAAACAGACTCATACTAGGGAAAAAAAAAAAAAATTAAATCACAAGCAGAGAAGGAAAAACACACCTGAATTTTGGTTTCCCACCATTCAGCTGGTGCATCGACAGTCTTCCTAGCCGGATCCCATCCAATACCAGTTTCCTTATGCAACAGCGAACTCCATAATTTCCGATCATTTTTAAGTGAATCCCATTTATTTTTCAATTGCCTTTTATCATAATCCCTTCCGGTTAACTCCTTAAAGGCTAACACAACATTTGACCATCCCTTTTTATCAAAATGTGTACCAGGCCTGTTTCCTTTGGCCACTTCCTTAACAGCTATATCACAAAATATAGCTACTACCTCATCAGGCCATGTGGCTTTTGCTTTTCCAGATCCCTCAGTTTCATTATTGGTGGATTTCTTCTTTCCCATCTAAAGATAAAAACATGCTTAGTAGTAAACAAACAATTGTTATAAAGTACCATGTCCAAAAACAAACAATTTTCGTTTTTCAGTATGTTATATACAATCTGTATTCTCTTCCTTTCGGCCTCAAAAACAATGAAAAAAGGGCAACTGATGAACACAAACAAATGACTTCATTCCAAGCATGAACACATCATCCTACTTCAACACCTAGCTATCATTTAATTATGAGATTCATCTACTTCCAGTTGACATATGAACTGAGTTTCTAAAGCTTAAACCATATGAATTGTTACTCATCTTTATGAAAAAAGTTGTACTGAGAGTACTAAGCAGGTATAATTCTAGCTGCTCTATATTTTCCTTCTTCTCTGGTTTTTCATCATATATATAAGCACAGAAAACAATACTGCCTTGTTAAATTACAAGTGCCATGAGCCCATGAAAAATCAAGAATCACAGAAGCCAGTAAGTATAGATAATGGATTTTGATTATAAATGTCTACACGTCAGCTAGATATATAGGGAAAAAAAAATCAGAGACACAGAATCTATAACTGTAAGAGTCTCATCTCTTAATATGTAAATGGAATATGAGAATTGAAACAGAAAGACAAGACACAAAGAAAAAGAACAAGTAATGATGTTTTTGAAACCCTTACCGGCTAACAAGAATGGATGGAAGAACAAGTAGTGATGTTTACTGTGACCAAGAAATCAGGCTGGTTTGCAGCTACAACTATTGTCTCTCTATTAATCTCTCTCACAAATTAGTAAAAGCATTGAACTGAAAATTCATATTAAGCTAGCTACTGTATGTAGTACGTAAGAATTATTGGTCGGTATGCATACAAAATATTCTTGCCATGCTGTTAGTTTGTGCTCTATGAAAAAGCTGACTGAAATTCCTTTTTGCTTTTAGTTGGTGATATAGTCAGGATGGGATGATGATGAAAGATTAATTATTGATCACTTTACCACAGTTCCACTACGGTGTCTCCGTGTCTGTGTGGGATTGTTTCATCATTATATAATGGAATGGATCAATATCACCTAGGACACAGATCCACACTTCTGCTAATATTCCAAGACTAAAGACACATACAAACTGATTAAGACCAAATTCAAAGTTTTATACAAAAGTTTAGCTATCCATAGTTAAGTAAACCAAATCAAACCCACCTGAATTCAAGTAGAATCAACAATAACAATATCAGAGAAGAATACCAATGTAGAAGCACAAACCAAACTCATTCCAAACTCTATCTTAAACAGGACAATTACATTAACTGAAAAATTGAAACTTTAAGCTTCGTATCCCAAATTAAACAAGGAAAAAGCTTCAATAATGCTTAAAAGTAAAAACCCAACTCACAGAAGAATACCATGAGTACGAATAAAAAAAAAATTGAATCTGAAAGAGTAAGGTAAAGAAAGCAAGCTGAACCTTTCAATGACGAGAATCCACGAATTGAAGGAGGTCACCGGCGACGAGCTGAAGAAGAAGGCGCAGAGGAAGGAGGTAATAATCCACGACGAGTTGAGGAAGACGGCGCAGAGGAAGGCCCGGCGAGGATCCAAGACGAGCTGAAGAAGATGGCGTAGAGGAAAGCGACGACAATCCACGACGAGCTGAAGAAGAAGGCGTAGAGGAAGGCGGCAACAATCCACGAATTGAAGGAGGTCGCGAGAGTTGAGGAAGAAGGCGATCTGAGAGTCCAAACACTGAAGAAGAAGAAGAAAGAAACGTGGAATGAGATGTCTGCGTCGAGGAGAAAAGATTGGGTTTACATGTTTCATGTAATTTTCAGAAAAGGGGGAGGACAAAATTGGCAGTTAGATAAATTTCATTAACAAGTTTACTGTTCCTCCGTGTTTTCCCAAAGCAGTTTTTCAAAAGCTACAAATTGTAGCTTCTTCAATTCAGCTGTAAGGAGAAGTGCTTATGTCCCAAAGCAGCTTTTGCAGATTTTACCAAACACTATATTCTTGACCCAAAAGCAGAAGCAACCTCAAAAGCACTTCAAGAATCAATCCCAAACTAAGCCATAGACTCATCACGATTTATCGACTACAAAAGACGGAGGTGGATGATCAACCCAGAAAAAGGAAACGAAGAAAATCAAATTCCCCCAGCTTCGATCGTTTTGTAGAACACTCAACTAAATCGTGTTACTAAGGTTTTCGGTGGATTTAATTGATTCTTTTCAAACGTTTAACTGAGCTTTGGGTTTCAATTTCAGTTCATTAAGCAGTCAATTGTTCTGGCAGACGTCTTCTTTGCTCCAACATTATTAGGAAAGGTATTTCTCATACTTTGCAACCAATTCATAGATTTCTTGACTTCTTTAGTGTGTCATTTGGTTTTCTCATTTTGATTCTGAATAATAATTCTGAAAACAAAACCGTTGAATCACCTATGTTTTCTTTTCCTTTTTTGGGTGTTCTTTTGGTGCAGGACAATTGAGATCATATTCTTCACTTAGGGAATAATCAATAGAAGCTTTCAGTTTTGGGTTTCTGATATATTTTGATTCCAGGTTTGGAGATAGTGATATAATTAATGTTTTCATTTTAGGAGCTTTAGTTATGGTTTGCAACTTCATCTATGTTACATAATAATGGTTAACCTTTGTTCCTTTTGTTTTGTTTTGTTTTTTTTTTGGTGTGCAGCCCAGAAAGAGGAAAAGAAGAAAATCAAATTCCTCTGATCGAAATACATATTAGGTATGCCGTTTCATGCTTGATTAGTGATTCCTAGAATCTGTCCATCTCTCTATTTTTTGTTAATAGTAAAAAATAAAAAGGGATGCATATGTAGAATCCTAGAATCTATACCCTTAATAGTTGCATATATGCATCCGATATGTATATATGCATATGTAGTTTGCTTGAACAAGGACTCAGTGGTAGAAATTAACATCCACGAGGTAGTTATGGCTAGCTTTTGAAGATAACATATGAAACCAGGGTTAGGATCAGTATCCCAAATGAAAGTTTTATGGGTCTTTGAAATGTGTATAAGTAATTGTTTAGTATATCTGACAAGACCTACTCCGGATTTCACCCTGAAATCCGTAGTGGCCATGTGGGGCCCATCGTAGAAGAAATTTCACCAAAAATTTGGCGGAACTTCCCTAAAAGTGGACTACCCAAAACCTGTAGAAAAACAATACACTTGTAAAATCAAACACCATCCTTAACTTCTAAAGCCACCATGCTCCCCAATTCACAACAAACTCCACAACACAACACAAGTCTCAACTTAAGAACATTTAACCATTAGGTTATCAGAGCAATCTAATATACAAGGTATACAAGAAAATAAAATTGAAAAAGGATCGATAAATCCTACAATGTGAAAGCAGTGACAGTTATGCCTCAACTCCATGTACGCCCAACCTCATCTAAACTAGCCTGCAAACTGGGCATTTGAAACCGAAGGGCCCAGTGGAAAGCATTTAAAACGTTAGAGTGAGTGGACAAAAAATAAGTAATTTCAAAATAAATAAATAAAACTTAATGCTTCCCCAATTTATTCTCTTAAAAACCAAGTATACGATAAACTCTTGAAAACACTCTTAGTCCTCATCTTTACTGAAATCTCAAACATGTATTATAACACATCTCGAAAACCTCCTCAAAATCTCTTTAAAATCTCATATGATAAGTACCTCAAAATCATTCAGAAGTCTCTAAAATCTCGTATCTCATTGTACTTACATGAGCATTTGCCTAGCATAATTAGCTGCAATGAGCCACGCTCATACCATCGCCAGAAATACTAGCTCCCACCATAAGAGTCACCTATGGGAACACAGCCAAGTAGGCTATTGTCTAAACCTCGACTTACTCCCAGATCACCGCTGATGCGCCGCCACGCGCCTCGCCAGCACAGCATTAGAAGCTTTAGAAACTGGGAACTAAAGCATGTCAGTCCTACATCGAAAGCATGGAGAAGACCAGCTCCCTCCCCACCTATAAAAGGTTAACTCCTCTCTCCTCATTAATGACGCATTTATTACTTGCCTACTGTTATCCTGTCAGTACAAATACATTGACTAAGTTAGGCATCGGAGAAGAGAAGACCGCCCGACGTGGTCTCTCTCTAACGCCCTATTTGTGTTTCACTTGACAGGTAGCGGGAATATCGGTAATATCGAGTAACGGTCCTCTCACTGGGCCTGACTCGACGCCGCCAGAAACAACTGGTGCAACCCAACAGACAGGTGCCCAAAGGCAGAGCTGAAGAGCGACTGATAAAGGGCGGTGGAGCGAACTACCTCCTCTAGGCCGCCGAACCCCAGCCTCTCACACTGGTGGTACAGATACTCCGCTCAATGTCGGTAAGAAACTCAGTAAAGGTGGCAAACGAGTCCAGGTCACTCGCCCGAGTCCCCCCCGGCGGAGACGGTCTTCTCCGGAACATCCTGCTTCGGTTTCTTCTGTTGGCGGACCCCACGGTTCCCACCCCTTCCTCCTCATCATTCTGACACCGCTTCTTTTGCAACTCTTGAGGCCGCCTGCGGCTCCAACCCCGCAACTATAACAGGCACCTTAGCGGCCACTGTCTTCTCCTTCTGGGACCCACGCCGTGTGGTGACCACTCTCTCCCTCGCCTGCACAGCGGATGCAGGCGCTGACCTCCAGCCAGAAATGCAGCGGCCAACTGCAGCTCCCGCCTGAATGGCTGGCAAACCATCGGCACCAAGATGGGAATGGTGAGGCATCGGCAACACAACCGGCTCCTCGGACTGGCTTAGCGCCAATGTCTCCGGGTCGACCGCAGTCTTCTGCGCCGCTAGCCCCTGAGCGTACATACCCTCCAAAAAATCGTCCATCTCCGCACGATCCATTGCCTTTGCAAAAGCGTCTTGGCTCCTTCTATTTCCTGACGGAGACTCTACAAAAAAAAAAAAACAGATAACAAGTTAGCCCGCCACAAACTGGACTAAGGAAACAAATCACCGAAAGTTACTTACCAAGGGAACGAGTCAGCTCCTGAGTGACCAACAATTCCCAACCGGTGAGAAGCCTGAGGTCAAGTAAGTTGCGGTTCCGCCAACACCCTCTAATCCTCGCCACGCGGCACTCCTTCTCGCAAGTTAGGTTGTAACGCAAGCTCGCTAAAAAAAAAAGGGGTGAGGCGATTAGAATTGTAACAAGCAAAGCCAAAATCTGGAGTGGCGGAGGTCGACGACAACCTCTGATGGGCCGACGCGGTCTCCCTCTGACCCCCTCTTTGTGCTTCACTTGACAGATAGCAGGAATATCGGTAATATCAAGTAACGGTCCTCTCACTGGGCCTGTGTTGATCATATTTAGTTACCGCTAAATATCAAGCATCAACACTCATAAATATCATTAAATTACTCATATCTAAAATAGGCAATGACTAAAGGGAACTGCTGACTCGTCATCTCAAGCCACCTGGAGGGTACTGTCGACCAGGGACGCATTGGAGGATACTGCCAAACGGAAGAGGAGGTGATGGTTAGAGTGTACTACCGACTAATCATAGATAGATAGAGGGTACTGATGACTAACTATCTCATGCTATATGGAGGGTACTGCCAACCAGACGACTCATCAGAGGGTACTGCTGACCGAAATATTTTGAAGGGAACTACCAATCGGATTATTGTTTGGAGGGTGCTGTTGACTACACTATTACCTAGAGGGTATTGCCGACTAAGTAATGCATGCATGCGCTAACATATTTACCTCCTCAAATAAAATGAAATCAGCTCGTGGAATCTTGATAAATTGTTTATACTCAAATACTGGAAGATCATACTCATACTATTTAAATCTTCATTTTATTCTCAATAACTCGGTACTCAAATTCTCGATGGAAATCATTATAAAATCTCAATATTTCATCAACTTTCTGAAAGAAATCATAATACCTCGAAATTCAATTAACTCGATAATTAAATAAAAACTTTCAGAAAGTGAAACTCAATCTCAACTTAATCAACCTTGTAAATCATCAATCTAGAAATCTCGTTAAAATATTCATACTCAAATATAATCATAAAAATCAATACGGTAATATAATACCCGAAAATTATATATGCACTGCATGCAATTTTATTTAAAAACAATTGTCCACTCACAATGGATCGATTTCAATAACTGTCAAGCTGAGATTCCCCAAGTCAAGGGCTCTACAATTCCTCCCTTGAACTCCTTTTTTTTCCAAATTGACCCTTCGTTCCATTTCAAGTAGTCACATTCGGGCCCAATTAGCAACTAACTGATCATAAGTACTTCTTTAGGTAGCTAAAGATAGTTAATGTTAATAAACACTTTGGACCTTAACCACTTTGGAGTCTTAGCCCATCCCTTGGATTGATAATTAAAACATTAGATAACACTATCAATTCATATGGTATTAGTGGATAAGCACAAATTCGCCATAATCCAATCATACCCTTTAACATCCTCTTTAACACATTTAATTAACAAGACGTGGATTATTTGTAACGCCCCGAATTTTGAATAAAAAAATTCGTATCCTAAACGCGATAACTTAACAAGCACAAGAAAACACTTAGAAAATTCTTCATTTAAATTAAGTGATAAAAGAAACTAATAGGAGCATTTTAATGATATGAGCATTTTAATGCGACATTTTAATTGTTATTTCTTCATATTTACTTAGTTATTTCCTTTAATAACTCCTTCTTCTTTAGGAAAGTTTCTATTTCTAAGAAGCTTCTATTTTTAGTAACTTTAACAAAAGTTTCTATTTTCAGGTCTCAAGGAGCAAACGAAGTTGAAATGAGCTCAAAAGAGAAAGGAAAGCTAGAGAACATTGGAGAAGGCTAAGACAAGGCACGAGGCCCGTAAGAATGAGCTGAAACGAAGAAATGAAGTTTTCCTGGTCCAGCAAGGAAATCCTGTTTAGAAGAGGAAATTTGTCAAAACAAGACTCCTGAGCCAACTAGGAAAAGTGATCGGAAAAATGAAAAAAAATGTTGTTGAGAAAAGAATCCTGGATGCACTAGGAGACCTTATGGCTTGGACTTGACACATGGAGGCCCAAAAACCTTATGGGTTAATGTGGATTTCGGCAAAATGGTGAAAGCCCAATTAATTTTGGGTTGTTGGACATAATGGAGATATTTTTGGAGCATTAAATCTGATTTTGTCTTGAGAAATCATGAAGATAACGTGAAAAATCCAAAGAAAAACGTTGGAAATAAGCTAGGGAGAGTTTCAAGGGATTATGCAACAAGGAAATGCTCAAAACAAGTCCAGATTCGTTCCTCAATTCCCTCAAGATATTTTGGACGAAAATAAAGAATAAAATCTGCATTTTGCCTTGAAAATCAAGAGAAAATCAAGGGGAGATGTTAAAGATAAAGCCATGGAGAGATTTAAGGGAGAAAAGATTCAAAATGCGTCCAGATACGTTGTCCAGGTACATCCCTTGATATTTGGCCGAAAATGATGAATAAAATCAGAAATAATACTTGGAAATTTAGCATAAATATATTTAAAGGAGCTATGGACTTTATTTTATGGATTTTTGATTGGTTGGTTGACACAAAAGTGCTGACATGGCATTGGGTGATTGGTCGAAGCTGTGTGGCATTATTGGATAATTCTTTGAGAAATTAGAAGAAGATTCATGAAGGTTGGAGTATGCTTGGCCGTCCCCTATATATACCTCCTCATATGCTTGACGTTTAAACCACTTCTCATTCAGAAAATTCTCCCATAATGTCAAAGTTCTCTCTCCTTCTCTCCATTCTCTAGTTCAACTTCTGCGTTTTCAAGTAAGGAGAGGAACAAGAAGAAGGAGCCGTGAAGACCAAGCCTCCATCATCCACCCTTGAAGCCGTGAAGACTTGAAGACTTGCTTTCAAGATTCAAGTTCAACGTTCAAGCACTCCATCTCCATCTCCATCTCCACTCATGGTGTAATTCATTCATTTTCCTTGTAATCACTTTTGATTATTCCTTGTTTGAATTCGTATGAATTTGTTTTAGTTAACAATAACGTTTGAGGCAAAGTTTAAGCCCAATTTCTATGATTGAATAAAGTTTTCGAATTCCATAATTGTGATTCTAAGTTGCTTATGTGAGTTTGTTCGATTGATTTTGTATGTTTATCTTATATGGTTCGAAACATCTAGGGTTTACATATAATTGGTGCTAGATTTAAGTTAACGATTCACCTAATAGTTTTGTGAACTTAAATCAAAAGCAGTAAAGGCTTTGGACAAAGGTTGAATTCAATTGAAGAGGATTGCAAATAGAAGAACTTATTCAAACTAAGTTATGCACTTAAGTTGATAACTTTTCTCTATGCTTCCACTACAACAAAAGTGTCTATTCATAGCATTTAGTAATAGCGTTTTTACTCAAAGTGCTATTAATTCAATTAATAATAGCTGTTTCTTTGTAAACGCTATGAAAGAAGTTTAAAATGAGTAAAATACGGGAGCGGGCTTCAAAAAGCAACGCGGACTTCAAAAAAATGAAAAGCGCCACATCTCCCTCGTTTATAAAATTAAAACTATTTGCAACTCTGTATAAGAAAACACTTTAACTTAACCCTTCCACTCTTCGAGGCCTCCCGTCTCCTCCCCGAGTCCTCACATCTCTTCTCTCGTTCTCTCTTTTCTTCCTTTCTATCATGGAACATAATGGTAAATCATCTTCCATTCTCCGTGTTTTCTTCTTTGTTTCCTCTATGTTATTGGTGATTTGGATTTAGGGAAATCAATTGGGGATTAATTTTTCAGGGTTCGAGAATTTGAAATTGGGGGCTAGGTTTTGGTTTCTCAATTTGAATTTTATTAACTGTTATTTTGTATATATGTTTGATTAATCTTAGTCGGGAGATATGATTAATAGCATCAGTAGGACAACGAGCATCTTGGAGGTATAGTTCATGATGGCGAAGACGTCAAGGTGCCGAATCTTGTCGGCGACGACCACACCATTGCCCAGAATATAACCTGAGCCCTTTGTCAAACTGAACTACTGCGAACTGTTCTTGATCTCCTCATATGGCGACACCTGAATCATAGGTATTTTTTTTTTGTAACTTCCTCCTTTTTTTTCTTTCTCTTGAAGAAGAAACTTTTAAAGTTCAATTTCTTATGTTTCTTCTCAATCGAAACCCAAATTATGTTTTTGAGCTGAAACTTTATTCTTAACAATTTCATTTAGATATGGGTAATTGTAAATGATAAGTTCTTGACTAACATTCAATATGAGTATAAATACATAACAGATTTGACTAACTTTCAATAAGATTTATCTGTCTTCATATGATTCAGGAGTGAATTCAAGAAAGATATGCATGTTTTTAGTTTGAAACTCATACGTGAATGGGGATGAGATTGGGCATATATATCTATAGTCTCATTCTATTTAATTTAATGTGTGAAAACTATTTGCAAATTTGTTGCTTGTACCAACAGTCTTCGTTTCACATTGTGCGGGCTATGAGGAATTTTTCTGTTGCTTGATTGTGCTGTCAAAGTTTTGGACACACCTGGAGGTAGAGGTTGATTTATCATTGAAAAATACAATATATGTTGTTCTTGGAGTGCTAACTTGCAGTGCATGTAGTTAGGAAGTCTTGTGTAGTTGATAAACTAATACTTGAACTATTTGATGTGGTTGTTCTTTGATAAATAGGCAAAAGTTTGAGGTGTATTTCATGAGCAGTTGACTCACACTTTTTGTCTGCTCCCCAGGTTTTGGTTGCTCATTTGTTCCATTTGTACTTGCTGCATGCATTCATGCAGTGTAATTACTGCCTAGACACCAGGATCAACAAACTCTAAGGTTTAGGGCTTTACACACAGGTTTTGTAGGGTAGAAAGTGAAAACTAAGAACTAGGATTCCCTCTCAGGTTTCTCACTCACACACAAGGCCTCACACCAACACTCCAATCTCTGGAAAACTCATAAACACTCTAAAATTTTTTATTCATCAAGACATATCTGGCCACTTGGCACTTACACTTATTTATATTTGAGCAGAAAGCTCATATTAACTAGCACTAAAGACTCATTCATACTTAGGACTGTTACACTTCACAAAACTGAAGCATAAAAGACCTAATAAAGGAATTTAAAATCCCAAACTGAAACTGAGCCAAACTGAAATTGAAAAGACACCTGCCTAGAGACTTCTAGAATGAAAGCAATTAATCAAACCATATGGAAAAGGAATGACTAGCTGCTCTCCTTTTCCATTTCTTTCGCTCATAAACCTTAAAAGGTTTCGCTATGATGTCCTCATCATGCATCCTCATAAATACCTACCTACTTAGTGATCTTGGGTGAGTTCCTTCCCTAGCATACATATAAATATCTAAATGCATATGCAAACACAGAATGTGGAAAAACTCATATGTGAATTTTTAGATATTATATTACAGACTAATTAAGTCGTTCATATGTACCTCATAGAGTTGCAACATGGATATGTGTCTCTCTATGGAATCAATACTGAAATTTCTGAGGTTGCTTTCAGTTCCTTTCCTAATAGATCACGTCTAATCAATGCTGTGACTCCTGACTAAGGGTGCATGTTCTGTATTGCAAAATTTAGCTTGTGGTATGCCTAGTTCAAGGTTATTTAACAGACTTAGAGCAAGCTCAAGGGTTGAAATGTTGGAGTAATTGAGGTAATGAAATTTGTTGTTCTATACATATTTGCTCCTTGTTTGGTTTTTGTTTCTCTATTTGCATTGAAACTTTAATGCTTCTACAAAGTATCTTTAGCTTTGGCTTCTCAATACAGTTATATTCAGGGTTGTGGTGGATGGTTAGATTGTGCATTTCTTTGTCTGGTCTGGTAACCTCCATGAATTTAATGATTTATTTTTGCTTTGCCTGTAATTGAATAGGGAATTTCTATCAGTACAATGGGAATATAACCTCAAGGTTTCATGGTGGTCAAGAATGAGGAGATCTAATCCCCTTTAAACACTCCCAAATAAGTGGGGAAGTGACTCAACATCGAAAGTTCTGGATCTGCTTTAGAGAAGTAATGGAGTAGTTTTATTTTTTACTTTATTTAGATTTGTATCAATATTACACAAGGTAGGAAAACTTGTCCACTGAGACAATGCAGTAGGTGTGTAACTTTATGAATGCCACATTGTATTTTGATTGTTTTGAGATTATTAATGAAAATAATGCACTTATGATCAAAGATTTGAGGACTTATTATTGTATATACATGGAATAGTAAGTGTATAATGCGTAAAGTACAGGACAGTAACCCCATCGAAATGCTATTAGATCATGAATAAATAGCATTCAAACAAACGCTATGGATTATCTAAGCATAGCAATTGACCAAACGCTACGAAAAGTTTAATGATAGCGTTTGTAAAGTGCTTTCGAAACCTATACAATAGCATTTCTAAAATGCTATGGATGTTCAACTTTTCATAGCGTTTGCAGAAATGCTATGACATATCCTAGATCTATTATAGCTCGGGCAGACATAGCGTTTACTAAAACGCTATCGTATCCTACCATAGCATTTTTCAAATGCTATCAATGAGACTTTATGGTGTAGTGCTCTTGCATTGAATCTGTGTTGATTATCTAGCTTTCTAGACTTTGATTGCATATTTAATAGGATTGATCTAGGTGCTTTCATTTAGATTAATTAGTAAAGGAAAGTAAAATATGGGAAATCATTTGCTTTGAATGTTTCACATGATCAACTTCTCTCTCATGACTTAGATGATCAATTGTAGGGTTTAAATTGGATTTGATTATATGGAATTGGTTTTGATCTTTGTTTCTTACGTTTCATTCTTGTACATGTGTTTTTACATTTTCTTTCTTTTATTTATTTTAATTTTCGAAATTCTATCTAAACCCCCCTTGGTTTCGTTGTATATTCTTTGTATATTTTTGTAAATATTATACTTTGTAAATAATAATTCTTTATTTGTTTATGCAATTACAGGTGTACCCTCAATCCCCGGTTTAGAACGATACCATACTTATTCTATACTACTATCTGATGCAGGGTTTAAATTGCGCGCTTACTTTTAGCGTATCATTTAATGCGACGTTTTAAATGTTATTTCCTCATATGTGCTTAGTTATTTCCTTAAATAAATCCTTCTTTTTCAAGAAAGTTTCTATTTTTAGTAATTTTAATAAAAGTTTCTATTTTTATGTCTCATGGAGCAAGTGGAGCAAAAATGAGCTTAAAGAAGAAAAAACGTTGGAAACAACTAAGGCAAGGCACAAGGGCTGCAAAATTGAGCTGAAATGAAGTAATGAAGTTTTCTTGGTCCATCCAGGAAATCCCTAATCCAACCAGGAAATCTTGTTCAAAATTGGAAACTTTGTTAAAACAAAACTCCTGAGTCAACCAGAAAGCATGGTCGGAAAAATGAAGACAAATGGTGAAATGTCAGGAGTCCTGAAGGCACTAGGAGACCACATGGCTTGAAGATGACGCAAGAAAACTCAAGATCCTTCTAGATTATTTGTGATTTTTGGCAAAAAGGAAGAGCCCTAATTAATTTAGGATTCTTAGACGTGAAAAGAGATATTTTGGGAAGAAATAATATTTTTGCCCTGAAAGATGGATGGAGGATCATGGAATTGATATCAAAAAATGGAAGAATCTAGAGGATAATGACGCCATGAGTGTTTTAAGGGATTGGAAAGTGTATGCATGAAGAAAAGGTCCAAAACAAGGCTAGATTCATTCATATTTTCACTCAAGAGTATTTTGGAAAATTAAGAGAAAAATCAGATAAAATCTTGGGAAATTCAGCAATAATATATTTTGGAAGATTTATGGACTTAATTCACTTAATTTTGGAGGTCTCTGATTGGTTTGATGACATAGCATGGCTTACGTGGAATTATTTGATTGGTTGAAGCTGTGTGGAACAACCAAATAATTCCTTGGCAATTAAAAGAAGATTCATGAAGCCTTTGCCATTCCCTATATATATCCCATCCCTTGGATGTTTTACACACACCTCTCCTCTCAGAAAAATTCCAAACGTCCAAAAGTTCTCTCTCCATTCTCTAGTTTCAAGTATCTGCGTTTTCAAGCAAAGAGAAGAAGAGAAGGAGAAGCCGTGAAGCCTTCTAGCCGCCATCATCCACATTGTGCCGTGAAACCTTGGAGCCTTGCTTTCAAGATTCAAGTCCAACGTCTCAAGCTCTCCACCACCCTCTCCATTCACAGTGTAATTTCATCTTATTCCTTGTAAACTTTTAGGTTTTATTTGTTTTGAATTCGTATGAACTTGATTCTAGTTAACAAAAATGTTAAGGGTAAAGTTTAAAGCTCGTTCTTATGTTTGAATGAAATTTTGATTCCTATAATTGTGATTCGAAGTTGCTTTTGTGAGTTTGTTCAATTGATTTTGCTTGATTGATATCTTTTATGTGTTATCTTATTTGGTTCGAAACATTTAGGATATGCATGTAATTGGTGCTAGATTTAGGTTAACAATTCACCTAATAGTTTTGTAACCCTAAATCGAAAGTAAAAGGCTTTCGACAAAAGTCGAAATCAATTGAAGAGAATTGCAAGTAGATGAACTTATTCATACTAGGTTGTGCACTCAAGTTGATATTCTTTCTCTATGCTTCTTGCGTTAAACATGTCTTGATGAGCTAACTTTTTAGACTTTGATTGCATGTTTAATATGATTGATTTAGGTGCTTTCACTTAAATTAATTAATTAAGGAAAGTAAAATATGGAAATCCTTTGCTTTTAATATTTCACAGGATCAACTTCTCTCTCCTGACTTAGAAGATCAACTATATGATTTTAATTGAATTCAATCATATGGATTTGGTTTTGATCTTTGTTCCTTGCATTCCACCCTTGCATTTATGTTTTTACATTTTCTTTATTTTATGTATTTTAATTTTCGAAACCCTAGTCCTAAACCCCCTTTTTTCGTTAACTTATTTCTATTCTTTGTTTTATTTTTGTAAATAATACTTTATACTTGTATTAATTCTTTGTTTGTTTATGCAATGACAGGTGTACCCTCGATCCCTAGTTTGAACGATCCCTTTTTATCATATACAAACGATGACATTTTACAAGGTTAAATTGGGTGTTACTTTTAGCGTATTAATTTTTGGCGCTGTTGCCGGGGATTGAAAAATCACTTATTTTTGTTTATAATTGTTGTATATAATGTTGTGTAAAAATTCATCAGCTTGTGATAAAATGAAAAAGATATGGCTTTTGTAGCATTGGAAAAGGCAAGATTCCTATCTCTACAGGTCTATGTTTTATTACTTTCTTTCTTTAATTAGTTTAAATTAATTAGGTCGTTATTTATATTGTTGAACACGAGTTTTAATCATAAGTTGTAAATTAAGAGGAATAGATGAAGTCGCTTTTGTTAATATTGCCTAAACCCCTTATTGGTACCTAGTTCAGGTCCCTTAAGTTTGAAGGGGCCTTTATTAACACTTGTTGAACTGTTTTCACACTTACGATCGTTTTTTTATCTCAGTAAGTATAGCCTATATGGAATGGTGTCTAAGAATGGGATAACGTTTATGACGGGTTTTGGATCCAAAAGTGCTTGCAAATGGGCCTAAACAAATATATGGGAGTAACTCATACCAAAATGGATTCTGCCTCTCGTGGTCGCCTTCCCCTACATGGCCATTTCAGTAAGTTGCCCAAATGATGTGAAAGGGAATTTGTGTCTAGGAGACTATACTTAGGCCGCACGTCCACTCAATTTACCGCTTGGAATTAGATTCGATATCAATGATATTTATAACAAAAGAAAATATTGTGATACACTAAGGTATATGAGATAAAACAGAGTCTTGAAAAAAGTAGCTGTTTCAATCCCATTCATATCGAGACTCCCTGTTCCCGTAGCTAAGTGTTGAAAATAAACTAAACTGTAAAAAGAAAAAGAAATACCTGTTCATATTTTATACATGTAAATTGTTGTTTTGTGGATAATAATGGTTTATGAGAGTTTGAGTTTTATTATGACTTGGGTAAGGGCTTATAATCGAATTCAAGTTTTCGTTAACTATTTGTTTCACACTTACTATACTTGTAAAATATTGTGATGTTTTATACTTGTGTTTTGTGTCAAAATATTGTACATTATACTTTTAATTATACTTGTAATTCATTGATTTATTATAAATAATAATTTTTATTGAATTTATTCTTCAGATCCTCCATGAATGACCGAGCCTTATAGTTATACTCCACTCTCTGAGATTGCTGTAATAATCGAAAGACTTAAGAATCCAAACTACTGGGGTCCTCCAAAAAGTCCTTTGAAATCTTTGCAACCCTACCCACAAGAGGAGGAATCTGAATGCTTATCATCACCACCATCCCAAGCATTTTCTAAAGAAGAAGAAGACAAAGAAATGAGCCTAAATGCAAATCAATTCATTAGGGAACTTTCTTCATCTGTGGTTTAAGGAGGGATCCCTACAGGCATTGTGTACCCTGCTGCTGCTGAAGAGAAGTCTACAGGCTTTGAGCTCAAGAGTGGACTATTGCATAGGCTCCCTGTGTTACATGGCCTTGCTATGGAGGACGCTAATAAGCACCTCCAAGAGTTCCAGTTTGTATATACAAGCATGATCCCACAAGGAGCTGATGAGAATATCCTTAAGTTGAAGGCATTTCCGTTCTCCCTAGCTGACAGAGCCAAAGACTGGCTATATGAGCTTCCTTCTGGGCACATTTTAGGCAAATGGGATGCCATGATGAAGGCTTTCTTGGAAAAATATTTCCCAACATCGAAGGTTATCATGCTCAGAAAGAAGATCAATGGTATTGAACAAGCACAAGATGAATCCTATGTTGCCTACTATGAGAGGTTCAAATCTCTACTTGCACAATGTCCTCAACACCAAATGAAGGACGAGAACCTACTCACATGCTTTTATGAAGGACTCTTGCCTTTGGAAAGACAAATGCTTGATGTTGCAGCTGGAAGAGCCTTTGTGGAGAAATCACCTGCTGCTGGGAAGGAATTGATTGCTAATCTTGCCTTAAACGCCCAACAGTATGAGGGTGTGAGACAAACAACTCGTAGGGTGAATGAGGTGAGCACTAGTTCTAGTATCAAGGATAAATTAAATAAACTCACCCTTCTTGCCTATCAGGTTGTGAGTACTAAAGGACAAGGAGGAGCACATGCTTGTGGGGTATGCTCTAACCAAGGACACCCTACGGATCAATGTCCTCAGCTAATTGAGAATGGTGGGTGGAAGGATATCAAGGGAGTCAAGGGGTGCCCCAACGTCCAAGGTATGACCCATATTCAAACACCTATAACCCTGGATGAAGGGACCACCCCAACTTCAAGTGGACCAACAATAAAAACATTCTAAACCCTCTTGGTGGCAGTTTCCAACGTCCTTAAGGCTTCTTTCAGAGGCCTCAGGTTCCTCAAACTTTACTTCTAATTCAAATAAATTTTCCATTCCTAATTATGATAAGATTATTGAGATACTAACAAATTCCACTCAAAACTTGGTTCAAGGACAACATAATCATACCAAGGAAATTGCAGACCTCAAGAAGCAAATGGGACAAGTGGTGGACTTCATGACCAAGTTTCCCGAAACTGGTAAGCTTCCGAGCAACACAATTCCAAACTTGATGGGAGGCTTTGAAGGCCCAACCAACTGAGGACAAGAGGAAACCCCGTCTGGCTGAAAGATGTGAAATAAAAGCGCTGCTTGGGAGGCAACCGAATTCAGAAGTAGCTATGAAGGAGTCTACAAACTCAGATTTGCTTTTTCTTTCCCTATTTCTTTCTCTCCTTTGTTTTAAACTTTATTTTCATAAATATCTTCCTACATGCTTATTTGTTTCATTGAATGCTTATAATTAATTACATTGAGGACAATGCAATATATAAGTGTGGGGGAATGGATTTATACTTTTGTCTTTTTATTTTGAATCATATATATTGGAAAATACAAAAAAAAAAATAAAAAAGATGTAAAAAAAATTGTATTTATTTAAAACAAATATTCATTTCCAAAAACGATTCACAATTTACAACATAATTTCGAATAATAAGTAAATTAGTTCGTAAATGAACTACGTGAGATTTATTACCTCAAAATCCAGCTATGTCTTCTCCAATGGCCAAGATAAATTACCGGACGTATTGTCAATCACCTAAAGCAAGTATAGCCTCGATTCAGTACATGAATCACCAAAACAATTAAATTCTGAAACTTCTGAAACAATCCAAAAATTCGAAAAGGGATGCCAATCGAGGCGGAACCTCATCTGAGACCATCCAATGTCTTCGGAATACTTATACGATCAATATATCGAAACTACAAGTCGATCGGACTGCGAAATCCTCACGGATCAAAAACCGATCGAACTAAAAACCCTAAAACCCTAACATGCTCATACAATTATCAAAAATTACAAACTATATATTGAAATGCTCGTATCGACAAGTAGATCGCAATGAGGGGTAGAAACTGCCCCTGAGATAGCCGGAACCGGCCGCTACAGAAAAAGGCAGAGCCGCCGCCAACCTTCGAATTGGGCGGCAGGACCTATGCCAAACTCTTCCTCTCAACATGCACATCAACATTCATAACTAGCACAAAGTCTAAACCAAAGCCATTTGGCTAGAATTTACGTCGAAAGATATGAAATCCGATGAACCCTAGATTCCCAATCTTTAAAATTCGATCTCCATACATTGAATTGTTGCAAGTGACTTTTGGAGAAAGCTTCTGCTTCCTTTGGGCTTCAAAATCCCCTAAGAAGCGCCAACTATGGTGGCCGGAATCGTGAGTTCCAAGTTGGCCAAGAATGGCAGTGCCGCCACCACTTTCTGGCGTTGTAGCGCTGTCCATAGCTCGACCAAGGCGGTGAAATTCACAGTTGGAGAGGGGAATGAGACGAAGAGAATGGGACAAGCGAGGCGACCAACGGTGGCCAGAGGAGGAAGAAATCTCAGCCGAAAGTCAGCTGGGCGATCTGGGTTGGGACTGAAGAGAGAGCAAAGGTTTCCCTTTTTGGAAACTGATTTTACGCATTTATATGCGTGTAGTTATATCTAAAACACTAGAAATAAGCAAATTCACATGGTAATTAATATGTAATTAATATATTTTTATTTATTTTGTAGAAAATAAGCGGAAATTGCTGAAATGAGAGAAAATGGAGCAAATTGAAGTTTCTGACAAAAAAAACGAAATAGTCAATGCGAATCAACCATGGTCAATGTAATCAAGGGAGCAGAGTCCAATTGCCTCCGATAATATATGCGGAAGTGCACTGAGAAGAAAGAAGAAGAAAAAGAAAACAGGAAAGGGAAGTGAAAAGAAAAAGAAAAAGGAAAAATAAATTGATGACATCATCAGTGACATCAGCATCAACTTTCCTTTTCTTTCCTCCTACGTACGTGCACGTCCTCCTTCAATTTTTTTCCTTTTTTTTTTTCCTCTTAGGTGCTTCCACGTGGCGGTCTATCTATTTTCTCTTCTTGCACCACACAACCTACAGCGCCTCACCCTTTAATTAGAACCCTACCCATTCTCTATTCCTCTCAAACAGCCGCACTTCACCACAATTCATCCTTCTCCATTTTTTTTCCCTTCTTGCTGAGAACCGCCAAAACCCATACCCATTTTTATACTTTCTTTTCCCTTCTCCCACTCCACCACCAGAGCTTCATCAATTTGAAGGAAATTCAAGGGGAAGCACTTCTAGGACCGGCCTTGCGCCCAAGATTGAAGGGGGCACCGGATTTCTCATCCATTTCTCTATACTACAGGTCTACAGTTTTCTCTAATAAATTTTTTTATTATAAAATACAAAACATGAAAACGGTCGAACACTATGCCTTATGGACTCCTCACTCCCATTTCTCTATGCCGCACTACCCCCATCTTTTCCTCTTTCTTTATTCTCTTTTTCATTTTAATTATATTTTATACTATATAATATCTTTTTCTCTAATAAAATATATAACCTATCCAATACACTCCCATTTCTCTTTGTCTCTTTACCCCTCACGCTCCTTTCTCTTTCTTTGTTCTTTTTAATAATTTAAATATACTTTATAGTTTATATACTCTCATATCTTTCCACTTAGTCATAAGCCCGCAACTGTTCTTCTTCATCGCTCCAGATTCTTCATTTCTTTTCCTCTTCCTACTCTTTCTTCTTCACTTCATTCGTTCGTCACAGCAGCTAGTGAAAAGAATAGTTTCAAGTTCAAATTTTCAGATTTTCAGGTATTATTCTATCATTTCTATGCTTCAGTTTTTATCAATTATTATTCAAAGTGATTTCTAACAACTTGCTGATTCATTGGTTTTCAAGTTTCAATAATAGCTGAAACTGGATTTGTAAGTCAATCTCGATCAGAAAAGAAAATAGAAGAAGGAAAAAGCTCAAGGCCAATCTTGATTTCCAGGTTTATTATTCTATGCTAAGTGTTTATCATTCAAAGTTCAGTATTTTGGCTTGCTTTGAGTTGTTTATTTTTTTTGCCCGTTTTAATCATGTTCCCTCCGAAACAACTCTCAGTTCTCAAAAGAGAAAGAAAAGAGAAGAAGAAATTATTCAATCTCAAAGGGGATCTTTAGATAAGAAACAAATGAATTTGTTGAAAATCATGCTGAGAATTGAAAAGCTGTTTGTTTGAATCTTGAAACAGCTTTGCGAAATGGTAAGTGTTCTGATATTGATGCGAAATGTTTGTTTATGGAGTTACAAATTTTGTAGAAGATGTTGCCGAATGAGGCATATGAAACAGATAGGCCATGGACATCCATTCAAATTATGGAGTTGGCAAAGGAAATGGATATACTTCCAAGTGTAATGGTGGCCTACAGGATTTGTATAAAAAATGGTGGCCTACATGATTTTATTGGCTGTACCAGTATTGGTGACTACCGTGACTCAAAATAGGCAGAATGGGTTAACTATTTTAATCATTGAAAGAAATATGTTGATAAAATTATTCTACGAATAGAACTAGAATAGTAACAGCTCCAAGAAAGTCGGAGCAGCGAAAACCTAAGAAAGTTTTTCAATGCTGCGTCCGGCGGAGCGACCATAGGACGTCGTTGTCGAAAGGGCAAACTGGTTTTGTGAGTCCAACGGTGAGGGACTGGGGTTCTGGGGTCGGAGCAGGGGGCTGGGAATGATCGGGTCGCATTCGAAGAGGGGACGACTAGCAGAGGGGCTCCTCCCTATTCGTTTCTGATCTGCGCAATGGAGGTCTCGAGCAAGGGAAGAGCGGTAGAAGATTTCTGGCTTTCGGTGGGGGCGATCTCGGTTTTCAAGATGGACTAGCGGCGCTGTTGCCCCTGCGTTGGGGTTGCACATAACTGACGGAGGTCGTGATGATCGACCTGGTACTGGATCTGGTTTTGTTTTGAAATCAGTGTCCAAATCGATTCGACTGGCGAAGTCAATTGACGACCAAGAACCGGTGAGGCGACGTGATATGTTGGAGATTGAGATGCAGTTCCGGCAGCACCGATTGGCAGAGTCCGACCCGCGCGGCATGGTTGCTGGGCATGTGGATTTTTGGGATGGCCCTAGGCTACTAGGCCTTCTCTTGTGGGTTGGACTCTTTTTTTATTTAAGTGTTAAATATTTTTACTTTTATTTATGTTGTTTTACTATTTTAATTAAACGTGGCTTTATGCCGGCAATAAGTCCCTACCCTCTTGTGGTTGGGCGACGTGGGCTCTGTCCCGGACTGCACACCTTGTGTGCCTTGTTTGCCCTAGTTAGGCGGCGAGTTCCCAAATGGCAACATAGTGGGAAAGCTGATCTTATTAGTATATTATGACTTTAAGTAAGCATTTACTTTCCGGTATGTCACCACATTTGTAAAGTGAATAGAGTTGCCAGAGATGCACTCTTCGCTATTTGGTGTATGTTAGAATACATACTTCTGGTTGAGACTCTCGTTATTATCTCGAGATATTCTCTCTATGCATATTGTAATTTGGGGTTCAGGTTTCATGCCCCCCCCCATGTATATATTCTACAGTTTCGTTAATGATCAAGGTTTAAGGGCAGCTGTATTGGCCCTCTTTCAAAAAAAAAAATGTTGATAAATGTTGACTATGAAAAGATAATTGATGATTTTGCTCCAAGAAATGCAAGAAGACATCATTTTAGATGACTTGTGAACTTTTTTATATGGGGCGGGTTTTGGTTTTATATCCCTTTAATATTTCTTTATGTGATAGCTCCTAAAAATCATGTCTATTATTTTAGGCTAGTTGGGCACACAAATTTTTTTTTCGCCCTAGACATCAAAAATTTCAGGGCCGGCCCTGTTCACCACTTGGGTAAAATGGAGAAATTATAATTCTAAGGCTTGTTATGTATGCTTTTTAGCATTTGTAACTTGTCTTGTTTGTTCTCCCTCTTCTATACCTTTTCCTCTTTTATTTGTAAGAAATTGATGGAATTGATTATGTATATATTTATGGGTAGTGAGTAGAAATTTTGTTGGTGCTAGGATTGTGTACCCTAGCCCAAATTTTATGTAATGGATGCCTATTTTAATGTAATATGCAATTTACTTTAATGGATGCTTATATCAATTTTTGTTGGACTGAAATGCATGTCTAGGAGGTTAGTCAACTCTAGGGTATGTATTTTGAGCATGTCTAGAGGCTTGACCTCCTCTAATTCCTAAGCTCTAACCTTCAATTTAGTATTGTAGGGGTTATAAGCATGGTGATTTACACCTGCTGTGTGATTGCGCGGGTGAATTGCTTAGTGATCTAATTCTTAAGCTTTATGCCACTTAGAGCGAGTTAAAGACCCTTGAACCGGCTCTAACTCTCCCTAATTGAGCTTTTGTGATCCTTGAAACAACACATTAATACAGTTGAGAATATATGGTCATTGAGCCTTGAACCAAGAATTTTGCATCTATATTAGATAGCTTTCGACACATAGGATTTGGGTAAATGAGCTTCCCTAGCACCCAACACTCTATTGTCTTGAATTTTTTGCAAACACCTTTAGCATTGCATTTTCATTTTTAGTAATTTTCTATTTTCGGTTCTTAAATTTAATTTAAGTCTTCACAATTAAAAATCACAACTTCGGATACTTGTTAATAGGATAATTTGCATTTGTGCTTAGTTGTCTGTAACCAAGTGGGGTTCCCTATTCCCTTAGGTATGGTACTTGGAGCCTAATTGCCCTAATCTTGATGACGCGTTGTATTACACGTGAGGCGGTAGTATATGCACCGAATCAGAAACTTTGATTTTTTTTTTGTTTTCCAGATTTTTTCTATATATACCAAAAGGAAACTATTTTCGATGGCCATAATTTCTTCATACGAACTTCGATTCTCACGTTCCACATGTTTACAAACTCATATCGTCGCACTTTACAAACTTTCATGAAGGAAGTTTTCACAGAATCCTAACGTATAAAAAGTCAACTCCTTTGACCTCTCGAAATTAAAACGTTTCGAGTAATTAATCGTCCAAAACACTTTTGCTCCACACTCGAACCATGATATCGTACCAGTGAACACTATTAATTCCAAGAAATTCCGGAAAATTAATAACGAATTTCTGAGGTATTACATTATTGGGCAAACTACAGATTACTACCTTGTAGTTTGGATCCAAAATCAATTTCATCAAAAACGCCCATGCACTTTCAATTTTAATCTAATATTTGGTCCAATTTGTTAATTTCCGACAATTGAGTTATTTAACTTGTTAACATGACTCATATATGACCTACGTTTTATGATATGGTGTTTGCATGTTACCTCTAGTTAATTTAAGAGTGAGTTATACTATTAAAAATAAATAATTTTTCAACAAATAATCCAACTATAACTTGGACTCATAATAGAATATTAATGAATTAGACCTATTAGATCAAAAGTGAAAATGCATGGATATTTTTGATGAAATTAGAAGTCCAAAGACTGAATTGATTTTAGACCTGAACCACATGATAGTATCCGGTATTTAGCCCTACATTATTTAATAAGGAACACATGTCCCTTACATAATCACTCTAGTAGCATCAGTGTTCTCTTCCAACCTCATTGACCAAAAATGTCCTCTCATAATAATTCCAGCCATTCAAACAATAATATAACATTTCATTGCTTTTACTCGACAAACTACAACTACAACATTTACAACAACAATGCTGCAATACTAACTCAGTAGCTAGGAACCCAGACCCTGACCAAATCCATTAAAGAATTCCTCAATTCGTAGTAACAATCGTGGTGACTTAGCATTTGTTCTCCAAACTCTGTTAGCCTCACAATTTAGCATTACCACATCAGTAACTCATCACCAACACAAATCAAACCCAAGCTAGTTTGAACAAAATACATGGCCCTTACTATTCTTCCTTTTTGATTAGGAATCGATCATCATTGTTGCCATCCAATACATCAAGCATTCAAGTCCCTAGCAAGCATACACAATTAACGAAAATCCCCAACCAATTTCTTATCCAAAACAAAGTTCTCGATCCATACCTTATCCTACTGTACTTGAAGCTAAACCAGCAGCTCCTATTATTCAAAGTTCCAGATTCTACAGAGTTTATGACTCTAGGAAAGGTGACTTGGAATTCCGACAGCAGGCGTACGATGTCTCTGGACAGCACCAAACTTCGGGACTTTGAGGGATGGTAGATTAGGAGGGGCTGGATCAAGCTTTGGTGGTGGTGCCCCCCAAACAAGGCCGAAAATGGAGAAATGAATCTCAATAGAAGCCGAGATTCCGGCATGTCATGTATGGCGTCTTTTGACCTCCATAAGTGAAGAGGCTTGTGGGTTTGTATCCTCAGATTCTTTCGCTTCATTACAAGGTGGTGGTGACCTAAGAAATCGGTCGAAGTAGTTGAACGTGGAAGAGCAGAGGTGTCGAAGGTTCGCGGGGAGCATGTAGAGGCTGGGATCGATACACGACGCTGATTATTCCTGGGTTTGATCTGATTTCCGTCTGCGTTCGACTGGTGGTGGTCGTGGCAATGGGCGGAGAGAGAGAGAGATGAAAGAAAGAGAAGTTTAGCCGTGCGGCTCAGAGGGGGAAAGACAATATGAGATAGGGATATTAGGGTTTTACCTTTAAATACTAGAAGATGTGAAAAGTCGATTTTGTCCTTTCAATAATCTCCAAAAACTCCGGTGTAGAATTAAACTTCCGTAGACCGTAACTTATTTATACGAACTCCGATTATTACATGCCGCGTGTCCACAAAGTTAATTTAACGTGCTCTATGACTTTCGTGAAGAAAATTCCTCAAAAACTGACTCTAACAAAAAGTCAACTTTTGATCCCTAAATGATCGAAACAAATGTAAAAGTAAAATACTTAATCATTCACCGTCTGAATGACCGGTAAATAGGTAAATTTAGGTACGAGGCATAACAATATCTTTGGTCCTGCAGAATCATTTGGCTTTCAAAGTCAACGAGCTCTATGAAGTATAGAAAGCTATAACTTGGTTTATTTACAAATGCTGTATTGTTGGAGATTTTGTCACTACTAGAGAAAACCCATTTATAGACAATTTTTCGGGACGGAAAATTTTTCATCCCCTAAACACATAAAAAGGGACAAATTTTTTGATTTTGTCCCTAAAAGTTTTGTTTTTCGGAATTGTCCATTCAACGCTATTAGAGACAAATAAATTTCAATAAGGGACAAAAAATATTTGTCCCAAAATTTAATTAGGGATGAGATTTAATTTGGTCTCCTATATATGTTTTTTTATTTTGTAAATAATTGGTAAAAATTTGTGTGGGGAATTATGCTTAATTTCAAATTTCGGATGAAAAGAAATAGTGGCGAAATTTTTTTCCCCTAATTCTGTTGGCGATATTTTTGTTTCAAGGAATTTTTTTTTTTGGGTTTACCAAAAGTTGATAAGTATTTTTGTTTACTTATGTTAGTTTTGGCGGGGTTTAGCGAAAGTTAATAAGGCTTCGCGGAAATAAAGAGCGATCGTTATGATTTAGGTCTCTATAAGCAGGAGATCTTATGTTATGTTTCCCTATTCTCACCGTATATTGATCACACATAAGTACCACTCTGAGTCTTCTCCACACAAGCCTCCAAACACCAATACCTCCAAACAACAAGGTCTCCGTCATGTAATCCCTCTTTTCTCTTAGTTTCCTTTTGCCTAGCCTTTAGTTACCTTTTGATTTCTTCTCTTTTCTCACCTTCCTATAATCATTACAGTTGGAGAAACCATACTATGATTTTTTCAAATTTTTACTCCAGAATCCAAAGGCCCAAGATCTCTTCATTTAGATTTGTCATGCAAAACAAACAATACTTTTTTTTTTTTTTTAACAAACAGCAGTAGTTACAGTTGATCTTGAATTAGAATTCTTTATGTTTGCGGTGGAGTTTCAATCAATATTTCTTTTTTTAACTTTTGGTATTGCTGATTTTTGTTTTCCTTACAGTATTGCAGCTAGTTTCACTGGATTTAGTCATATATATGGTAATATACCATATTCATATAGCTTGATTAATTGGTATTTGAGTGCTTTGTAATTTGCAGTTTTCTGTAAACTTCTTACTTTTGACATATTTCCGGGTTTTCTTCTTCTCATGAAATATATATGGAATAGAGAATTGGTATGTGTTATAGAACATGAACAATTGGTGATTTAATGTGTGTTGTTTCATTGCAGGTAGCAAATTGGTGATTGTAATGGAAAGGTAGAGTTTTGTTTATAGGTTCTATTGAGTCTTTATAATGATCGATGGAGACTTGTATTGTTCTTGTTCTGAGAAGATAACGAAACGGTCTGAACCAAATTTGATAAAAAAACATGAACTTTATATATGGAATAATTATGTCAGTTATGGAATTGAAAGGGCATCAGCTTCGAGAATTCTCCATGTTATTTGTTACAATTGCTCGAAAATTTTGGACATTAGAGAAATACCTTTGCATCCGCCACTACAAGAATAAGTTAATCACACGACACTCATCACATGACACATGAGTTTTTACTGTCGTCTAAGTTAGTCAGACGACAGATTTTTTAAATCGGTCGTCTCATCTCTATTCAGCCAACACATCATCATTTGGTAATTTAAGAGATTTCAGACAACACCAACAAGAAGATGTGTTGTCTGAGAAACCAAAAAAAAAAAAAAACAAACAAAAAATTGATTTACATTTATGTGAGTGAAAACACTCACAACCTAGCCCATCTGAAAGTGTTCCTTTTTTTGCTAAAAAAATTAGGTCACTCTCCCTCCCAAATCGCTCTCAGCCTCTCGTCTAAAAAACGCTAGGCGCTAGTCGGGCGGAGGCCTGGGGACTAGCGCCTAGGGACCTAGGCAGGAGCTTAGGCGGGGGCTAGGCAGTTTTTATTTTTTTAATCTTTTTAATTATTTTGATGACATAAAATTAATAATAATATTAGAAGGCCTACAATTAATTGAAAGTAAACAAAATAAGGAAAATAAAATGTTTATGAATTAAACCATCATACTTATTATTAGCAATCTCAAGTGTGGGAATAAAAGAAAAAAACCAACCGTGCCTATTTGTTGAGGTGGAAAACATGCTTAACATGTTAATCCAAATAAATTAAAGCCCAAAACAAAACAAGCAGCAGTTAGTCCATAAGATATACAACCTTAAAATATCTCTTTGTAGGAACGAATCCTTGCCATCACTCATTCACTCCCCACATCCAACGGCTCAGAATCACCCACTACTCTTGCTTATCAATTACCATTGCTGTCTTCTTCACTTCAGTGTCCCCCTCCCTCTCTTCTCTATCTCCTCAGCAAATAAAAGAAAAAAAAATGGTTGCATCCATTTTGATTATCCAAGTTCTTCCCTGCTCTAAATCTGATCCTCATAAAGGCAGTTCTTTCCAAATTTCTTGTGACCCAAAAGTTTGGGTGACAATCCCATTTGGGTTCTTCTGCTTTTTCAGTTGAAAGTTTGAAACCCAACTCAAAGCTTCAATCTTTCTGTATGGCGCCCAGACCGATTTTTAGAACCATGCAGTCTCACTGCCCATCGCTCTCAGCCTCACTCACTCAACCTCGTCTCTCTCCGTCGCGCGCGCCTTCAGTCCCTCCACTATGGGTTCTCTCTCTGTCAGTCTCCCTCAGTCATGACTCCATATCTCTCTCTCTCCCCCTCCCTCTTGATGATCCATGGGTTCACTCTTCAGCCTCCATCTCTCTCTCCTTGCAAGTTCTTCTCTTTTCAAATTCAGTTCAATTCTTTGATTTATTTCATTGGGCTTTGAAGTTTACTGATATGATTAGGTTTATTGCAAAAATCTCTGATTTAAATTGGATTGAATGTGTTTTTTTGCAGCTTGTTTTCTCGCAGCTCCCAAGTTGCCTACCTTTTTGTTTCTTGCAGCTTGTTTTCTTGCTTTTGCTTCCATATTTGATATTCTCTCAACTCGGACAAGCGATCAATTGGGAGAAAATGCTCGAGTGGTATGAGCTATTTCTGCTGTTTTTTTCTTTTCTTTTCAAAATTCGATAGTAAAGCCTTGTGATTTTATTCTGAATGGCCTATCCTTTTGCAGTGGTTTATTCCTGCCAATGTAGTTCTTGGTAGCATATTAGGTTCAATCATAGGTTATATAACCACATCCATCGTCCAGCCACCATCCCCATACTTCAAGTTCACAATTGTACAAGTTGGAATTGGTATGCTGTGTCAGTCCCATCCTTATAAAGTTTAATAGTATGAAGCTCATATTGATTTTGTTCCAAAATGTGGGATGATTTAGATTCAGCGATGATTAGTTGATGTTAATCTTGTAATATAAGTTACCAGATGCATGCAAACTTGCATACTGAATGTACGGTGGACAACTTGGATCATCAAGCTAGTTTCATGAGTATTGATATCTGCCACTGATGATCTTATGCATTTAGATAATAATGAGTATATTTATATGCAAGGAATTAGTTTTCTATGTAAGCTGTGTTAATGCTGCTTGGCTTTGGGCAAAATAACTAAGCTTATTTTCAATGATGTGCAGGAAACATTGGGAATGTGCTGCTTGTTCTGATTGTAGCCATCCAACCATTTTGGTGACTCGACAACATGTAGCACAAACAGGACTGCCTATATTTCATTTGGCTAGTGGGTAGGCATATCCAAGGCATATCCAGTGAGGAAGAGCAAAAAAATCAAGAGCAAATTGTAGAAGTCAACTCAAATTCTTTAAAGAAATCCAAGGTAAGTTGACTTCAATCATATACATCTGGTGTTTTTGATCCTATTCGTTTTGTCTCTTCCCTTCTTGATGCAACTTGTATACTTCAAAAAAAAAATGAATACTTCTGTTTTACCATGTTAGGAAGTTAGTTGTTGGGACAACGATGGTTTGTTAGAACTTACAGGCGGATTACAATTTTGTAAAACTTTTATCTGCGTCAATCCATTCTGCTTAACAGTTATGCATTTGATTTTTGGGATTTGTTTACTTCAGTGCTTTATATTGTCTGGTTATGTTTGGTATATAATTTGGTTCTAATTACATGACATTAAACATGATGCAGATTACAGAATTGTTGATGTTTTTCTATGAGAAATTGAAGCTCAAACAACTTTTTCAACCCCCTATAATAGCTTCTGTAAGTTTGATCCTTTTGTTAAACTGATTCAATATCTGTTTGTGTCATTGATTTTATTATTTGAAGTATTAACATGCGCGAATACTTCAAAATAGACCTTCAAAATAAGATTTAAATTGAACTGAATGTGTTTTCTAATGACAGGTTGATTTACTTTCCAAGGGGACTAATTTTAATTGTATTGGTGATTGGGTTGTGGAGGCCACTGTAAAGTAAGATTAGTTTGCATGCACATTTTCTTTTACTTATTTATATAGTATCTATCTAAAAGAGTTTCCATTGGTGCTTGTTTGTTTGCAATGTTATGAGCATTCACCTGACGAGTGCAAAGTCTTTGGTTGGAGTAGTTGGAGTTGCATGAAAGGAAAAGAAGGTATTTACTTCTCAGTTTATGTGCATCTGCATTTTTTAAATAACATTAAATTGACCAAAGCCATTCAAACTAAGTTCTTTGACTGTTTTTGGTGCCAGGAGCGGGATGTGTATGTTATGGTGAGCTTCTTGATGGGAATTCTGGAAGTTTACTTAGTACAAGATAGACAATATTACTTGCTAGATTGATATTATTGCTGGATTTGATCATATCTGGATATAGATATGTATTTTTGGAAATGTTTTGGATTGGCAATGTAAGAGACAAATGGCATTGATATATGATATCTTATCTTAGATTTGTTTGGGATATGAATGTTAATACTTGCAACAATTTTGCAAGGTCAATTTTGTTAAGATAACTGTAGTTTCCAAACACAACAGGAGTTCACAGAACCATCATCTGAGATCCACTTACACATCACATCTAAAAACAACAAATAATACATGTTGTCTGAACTTGATTTCAGACAACAGAAATAACAAATTGATGTTGTGTGATCTCCATTTCAGTAACATGTATAATAAAATTATTGTCATCTGATACTGAAATCAGACAATAGATATAACAATAATATGTTGACTAAGATTCATAAACCACAACTAAATATAATAAAAATTGTGGTCTGAGTTCCTATTATATGACATATCCCATCAGTGGACTGTTATACCTTATGCAAATCCAACAATACAAATAGATTACTAATTGTTGTCTGAGTTCCTATCAGACGATAGATTCCTAAATCTTCTGATGTTTTATTTGCATAAGACACAACTAAAACAACAATGACGCTTGTTAGAGATTCATTTCAGACAACAGTGTCATTATAACTGTGTGGTGTGAAATTCATTTCAGACATCATGTAGTTGTGTTGCTGTTGTCTGAGATTCATCACTGTAATACCCGCAAATTTCATTTTAAATTCGAGTAATTGTATCGAATGATTATTGTGCGATTTCACGATTTATGTTCGATAATAATTCATTTTTACAATTATCGAAGTTTCGAAACAATTTTTTTTAACGAAAAGCTCGAAATACTCGGTTTGAGAAATCGACTTTTTCTACGTACGAAATTTGGAGAAACTTCCTTCATGAAAGTTGTAGAGCTCGTCGATACGAGTCCGTACACGTGCGGAACACAAAGATCGGATTTTTTCTGAATTAGTTATCGAATTTCGAAGTTTTCCGAAACATGTATATATAGAAAAATTTGGGAAACCCTAATTTTTTTCTACTGGTTCCTCTCTTTCTCTTCTTCCTTCTGTTTCTGGAAAAAAACTCAGTTTTTTTTTCTCTCTCTCAGCTCTCTCACCGTCTCTCTCGACCGAAAAGGGGAGAAAACTTCTCCTTAATTGTTCTCCCTCCACAGACCACCTCTCGACCTCAAACCAAGTCCCAGGCGTTCGTCTCGAGCTGCTCTAGCTCCCGGAGGCAGTTTCACAAGGCGGCGCAGCCTGTGGCGGCGGCGGCACGGCCCGAATCGAAAACGACCATTTTCGGTTCGATCTCGATATCTCGAGCTACACTCCACCATTTCACTTGATTCTTGTCTCATTGAGCTCGCCTCAACTTTCTCTACAAGCACCAAGAAGGGCCGGAACTGGGTCGAATGTTTTCACGTTCGTCGGAGCTCGACCCGAACGGATCGAAATACCGAAACTTACGATCAAGATATCTCGAGCTATACACGATCGTTTCTTGTGATTATTGGCTTGTTGAGTTCGCAAGGAAGTTCTGAACAAGTTTCCAGAAGGGATCGGGGCCTGAGGTTGCAGTTTTCACGTCGGTTTTCAAGCTCGCCGATTTCTGCATTTTTTCCGGCCGCCGACTGTAAATCGGTAATTTCACTCCCTTCCCGTCATTTTTAGGTCTTGTGCTAGTTATAAAAGTTGCTCAAAATGATGAAACGAAGGGGACAAGCTTGGCCCCGACACCATTGGCGGTGGTCGGTGGCGGCTCTGTCCCTAACTCCGGCGGCCTTTTCCGGCCACCTCCGGAGGTCTAAAATTTGGTTTCTATCCATTTTATGATTCTATGTTTCGATACGATCATTTCGGCGTATTATAGGCATTTTTCGGATATCGTATGAATTAGTTATGAATTTTGTGATTTCGATCGATTTCGATCGTTAGATTTTTGATCTGTGAAATTATGACCGTCGGATGAACTTGTAAATTTGTTATGATGATCATATGACTGTCCCAGAGGCTTTGTGTGGTCATGGGCGAAGATCCGACCGTTGGATCTTCGTATATGTGAAAAACGGTAATTAGGGGAGCGATTCGTGAGAAACCGCTCGTCGGATTTTAATGTAAATTAGAATCTGGTCGTTAATTAGTAGTTAAATTATGTGTTGAAATTGTTGGCTAAATTCGAATCACATTTGATTAGGTGATTGACGGATTTTATTTGAGTGGGCTATTCGGCGTAATTATAATTATAATTATATTGAAGACGCAGCAGGAGTCTCGAGGTGAGTAAAACTCACGTGGTTCATATTACGAACCGAGCATTTTAATTTATTTATTTTTGGTAATTTTGTGAAAAATATTTGCGGATTAAATATTTTTTTTAAAATTTCATGGACTTGAATCACACGGTCCATAGGTAAGTAAAATGAATTTTAACTATACAAATGAATTTCATAATTTTCTTGTGTGAACTATAGATGGTATTAGTGGTCATTCCTGAGTGGATGATTACGTATATATATATTTACGTGGAAAATATATATTGATGAGTGGATTGTTGTGTGATGATATGATTGAGTAGAATTGATGAGTTGATTATATTACAATTGTGTAATTCCATAATAATATGATGTATCTTGGTTGGGTTGATTTCAGTATGTGATATTATATGTTGTGTTCATTTATGGGTTTAGGGTCGACGTAATGACCGGTGTGGGTAATCGGACGCTCTAATCCTAGTGTGGATGATGAGATACGATTGGTTGAGTATGTGGAATTATTGGACGTTCTAAATATGTATATAGGTATACATATTGATGAAATACAATAATTGATAAATATGTCGGATGCCATAACCTAGGCCAGGTGACGGGCTACGATTCAGTTAGAGCTCTAGTCTGTCGAGTACCAAATTTTAATAAATACGATGATGAGAGTTGTGGAGAAAGTTGTGAGTTGGGTTGTCTTGATATATTGAATTGGTGTTGATTGTGATTGTTATTAATTGCATATGTGGAAATTATTGAGTGTTGCTGTGTGTGGGAATAAATGAGATTAAATTAAGTAACAGTTCCTTCTTTTACTCATACAAGCTTTCATAAGCTTATCGGGTTTTGTGTTGTTGCAATCCCGGTACACTATTCAATGGTGTAGCGGATATTCCTGCAGGTCAGGATAACCAGGGAGGTGATCGAGCTGCTTAGGTGTTACAGCAGTTTTGTTATTTATTTAGTTGTGAGGTGTGTGTATGCTCATTTAGAGCTTTACATTACAGTTTGGATTTGAGTTGTAATAATTAACAGAGACTAAATTCGGTTTGATTTTATTTCGTGTGGTGAGTATGTTAAGGAAAGAAATTTTCAGGTTGATTATTTTGAGTTGTAGTATTTTCATGTTTCGGATTTTGAATTGTTATTCTAAAATTCGGGGCGTGACAATCACACACAACACAGTTATAATGACACTGTTGATGTAATATAACTTTTCTCAACAGTTAATAAACGAACTGTCGTGTGAGTTTGTAACAGACAATAGTTCAACCTAATTATTTTAATTTGGAAATATTCAGACGACACATACTTAGCCATATGTGTTGTGTGAATTTTGAACAGACAATGATTTTTAACTGTAGTCTGAATGAGGTCAATCAGACGGCAGGCTACTAGACAACAGCAGCTTTTTCATTCAGACGACAGTTAATGAACTGTCGTCTATTTAACTTTGTGGTATAGTGCGCACTAAATCCTTTTATGTATGATAGGAGCATAAGTGCCATGTTTATAATGTTTAACTCTCTATTTTGCTAAGTTATTTCCTTTAACTTGATCAATTTAACTTAGTTTGTGTTTTTGTAGGTACTTTGTGTTCGTGAGCTACTTTAGGAAGTAAATGGAGTCTCAAAGTCCAAAAATGACTAAGGCACAAATGGTGCAGGAATGAAGAGAAATGAAAAAATGGAAGTTCTCCCAGTTTGACTAGGAAAAGGAATCCCAGTTGGAGTAGGAGTCTGAAGCTGACTTGGACTAGGAGTTCTACTTGGACAAGGAAACCCAATTCTACTCAGATAAGGAATCCTAGTATGACAAGGAGTCCCTGTTGAATAAGGATTACTCAAGAAGGTTCCGAAAAAGTGTAGAAGCATCGCGGAAAGGAAGCAGTATTCAACTAGGAAACCTATTTGTATATAGAGTTCTACTCATACTAGGAGACCTGTGGAAGCTAGGAGAAAGCATATGGAATGTCCAAGAAGTGTCTAGAAGTCTCAAGAAGATCATATGCTGTGCATATGATGAGGAAGTCTCAAGGAATTCGGATTTCAAAGCAATATGGAGTTTGGATTTCTAGTTGAGTTTGGATTGGATTTTTCCGTGATATTCTGGAAGGTTCTTGACGTTTTATCTTCAACAAAGGCGTGGAAGACATGTGAGAGGCATGTGATGTGAAGGAAAGCTGAATTGGACCCAAGTTGTGCTTTAAGAGTCAAATCCATTACAGATTCGGAAAACTGCCTGTGCAGATCACCTAGTGTATTTGACGTCTCATGGTAACAACTTTTCTCCACAAATTCGTTTCTCACTTGTTTTCTCTCTAGTTTTCAGGTTTTCACAACTTTCAAGGAGCTTTGTTGTGCCACCTCCCTCCACCACCGTGATCTTCACTTGTTGCCGTGCTAAGGAGCTGCTTTGGACCTTGGGACGTGACTAAGGGTTGTTCATATGCTTTAACATACATTTATTCACAGTTTTTGGTGTAATTGATAGATAGAATTTCTGCTTTAGATTTTCTAAGTGTGGATAATCTTTTGAGTATACAAAATTGTTTTCAAGTATAATTCTGATGTTCTATTCAATGATTGATATGTTTATGGGTTCTTGATCTTGATTAGTTGCCGAATATATGGATTGTTGATCTGATTTTGTGCTTTATTACATGGAACGTTCTTGTGGTTGCAAACATAGGAAGACTTGCATGTAACTTGCTAGTAATTATACAACCCTGGATGGAGGGATCACCCTAACTTTCGTTGGAGGAACAATGAAAACGTGCAAAGTTCTCCTCAAGGCTTCCAGCAACGTCCCCAAGGTTTTTACCAAAAGCCTCAAGCTCCTCTTAACCCTATTCCTTTTAATTTTTCCAATTTTAATTCAAATGCTTCTTCTAACAATGATGATTTGATTAAAGCACTAACTAAGTCTACTGAAGCTTTGCTTGCAGGTCATGCCAACCATGGGAATCAAATCAACACTCTCTCCACATATATAAGTGAATTGAAGAAGCAAATGAGCCAGGTTGTGGAATTCATGGGTAAGTTTCATGAGCAGGGGAAGCTCCCTAGCAACACAATTCCAAATCCTAAGGGAGGCTTTGGTGGCGCCACCAACTAAGGAGTGAATGAGCCAAGTCTAGACTGAAAGACTTTAAACATTAAGCGCTGCATAGGAGGCAACCCATTTCAACTGTAGTAGTGGAGGAGCCATCAACGAAAATTTGCTTTCTTGAACTCTTTCCTATTTTTAATATTCGATTTTTACTTTGTGTTTAGGTTTCCTTGCGTTAAATATTTCTCTTGCCTTCAATTGTTCATTGCATGCTATATAATTGTTTATACATTGAGGACAATGCAGGATTTAAGTGTGGGGGAAGAGTTTAACGTTTCAGTTTATTTTTAGATAGCTAGTTTTTGTGGTCTTAAAAAAAATATACAAAAATAAAAAAATTGGAAAATGTCAGAAAAATAGATAATAAAGAAATATTTTCGTCATCTTTAAAAAAAAAAACGGCACTGTTCACAAAAAAATTTATTTCTTTATGTGTTATCTTTGTTCTTGTTTTGTGTTTGAGTCTTAGGATGCCTTTTTAACTGTCTAGGATGAGCTTGTATCTATGAAATTAAGGCTAAAAGAGGATCACAAGATTGGGATAATGTTTGATGATATTCTATGGTTAATTATGATTTATGAAAAGCATATGAATGTGTAGTAGATATGGTGTATGCGTAACTTTGGTACAGAATATGAACATGTGGGAGTTTGAGCCATGTGCCCTTTCTTTGTTGAGTGATTGATGAAAAGATGAATTATACTCTTATTTTCTTGGCGATGATTTTGTTGATCTCATTATTCTTTCATCTTGATTGGTTGCATGCCATAGATTAATTTAATGGACTAGAGAATGCTAGAATTCACTTTTGTGCTTGTCGAGACTTTTACAATATATAGCCCTGATTATGGAAAGGATAAAAGCAATTTAGGATTTTACCACCATAGCCAAATAAAGCATGTGTCCCCAATTGTGCCCGTCGTGGGACTCCCCTAGTTTAACTACTTTGAGCCTACATTGAGCCTTTTATTTCATCACCCTCAAAATTCCTTAACCCTTAACCCCAGTATAGTTATATCCTTACCCTTTGTTCTAAAGACTTAGTGGAGTATATTTTGAGATTTTACTTGGAGTTTTGGCGTCAATGAAGACTTTTGAAGACATGAAGAAGTTCAAGTGTGGGGGTAGACTTGTCCATAGAAAAAATGTATGTATATGCCGTGTGAAAGAAAGAAAGAAAGAAAGAAAAATCGTAAGAAAAAAAATAAAGTGCACTGCAAAAGAAAGAAATATAAGTGTGTATATTGTTTAAGTTTTATGGATTTTAGTCCCCTATACTTAGTGGATATGGAGTTTGCTTTGAAGTGAAGGCCCATTGTTGAAGAAATTTGGTCTTTGTCCAATTCACACTTGTTCAAAAGAAGGTTAGAATGAAGTTTGGGCCCAACATGATGGCACTTGGCCCTTTTATAAAACCCTTAGAGGATATGACGTTAGAATGCTTGGTGGATTTCGAAGAATATGGTCTCTCTACATCAACAAGTGCTCTACTAGGTTTTTAGAATACTTTGTGATTTTCCTACCCTTCATTTCTTTTAAACCTTAAGCCTTGGCCTCATTACAACCTTGATTATAAGACCTCTTTGATCCTTAAGATGGGACAACCTTTGATCTGTGGAGATGAGTTATGACTATTGAACCTATGGCTTGGGTCCATTTGTGCATGTGAGTGATATCCTTCATTAGATCTTTGAAAAAAATATATATATATATATATATATGCTTTCGTTTCTTATATATGTGATATACTTGATAATCTTTCACATATACTAGAGTGAATAAGCTTTTAAGCATGAGCCTTGAATCTGAGAGAAGAAAGAGTGATATATCCATGTGAGGTGTGAATCATGACTTATTTGGAACGTGTTAAGAAACCATCACCATTGTTTACCCCTAAGTCTTACATGCTTATATGTGGATTATATATTGTAATGAGCTCTTGAATGTTTTGATGATGTGATTCTTGGTTAAGTGCTAATCTTGATGACTTGAAAGTATGAGATTTCTGAGACAATATGTTAAAGGGCGTAGAAGTCTTTTGTGTGTCATTGTTTGTGCCTTTGCTTGTGACGTTTTTGACTTGGTTTTTGTCTTAAGTCTTTAGTGTTTTTGTTTTTGTGTTCTTGTGTTTTTCTTTGTCATACTTAGTATTTTTTTTATGGTTTTCTTTGTTTTATTCTTTTGGTTTTTGGTTTTGTTATGTTGATTTTGCTAAGGGACTAGCAAAAGCTAAGTGTGGGGGAATTTGATAGGAGCATAAATGCCAGGTTTATAATGTTTAACTCTCTATATTTTGCTAAGTTATTTCCTTTAACTTGATCAATTTAACTTAGTTTGTGTTTTTGTAGGTACTTTGTGTTCGTGAGCTACTTTAGGAAGTAAATGGAGTCTCAAAGTCCAAAAATGACTAAGAAAGGCACAAATGGCGCAGAAATGAAGAGAAATGAAGAAATGGAAGTTCTCCCAGTTTGACTAGGAAAAGGAATCCCAGTTGGAGTAGGAGTCTGAAGCTGACTTGGACTAGGAGTTCTACTTGGACAAGGAAACCCAATTCTACTCAGATAAGGAATCTTAGTATGACAAGAAAGGAAGCAGTATTCAACTAGGAAACCTACTTGCATATAGAGTTCTACTCATACTAGGAGACCTGTGGAAGCTAGGAGAAAGCCTATAGAAGGTCCAAGAAGTGTCTAGAAGTCTCAAGAAGATCATATGCCGTGCACATGAGGAGGAAGTCTCAAGGAATTCGGATTTCAAAGCAATATGGAGTTTGGATTTTTAGTTGAGTTTGGATTGGATTTTTCCGTGATATTCTTGAAGGTTCTTGATGTTTTATCTTCAACAAAGGCATGGAAGACATGTGAGAGGCATGTGATGTGAAGGAAAACCGAATTGGACTCAAGTTGTGCTTTAAAAGTCAAATCTATTACAGATTCGGAAAACTACTTGTGCAGATCAGTCTACTTCAACGGAGTGTCAAAAATAGCTCAGAGCTCAGAAAATTATGATCTTTATATAGTTGGAAAGCTACGGATGTCTAGTTTCCTGTTCTTTTTACAGTTTATCAGTAGCTATTTTCTAGAGAGAGTTATGGCCAATTTCGTGCACAGCGGTCAAGTCTGCAGGAAATCTGCCTTGTGTCAAACAAAGTCCTACATCAACAAAACTTAGGAGAACTCAAGTAGGAACGGATTGGGAGTGCCTTGAGATGTTCTCCTATATATACCTAGTGTATTTGACGTCTCATGGTAACAATTTTTCTCCACAAATTCGTTTCTCACTTGCTTTATCTCTAGTTTTCAGGTTTTCACAACTTTCAAGGAGCTTTGCCATGCCACCTCCCTGCACCACCGTGATCTTCACTTGTTGCTGTGCTAAGGAGCTGCTTTGGACCTTCGGATGTGACTAAGGGTTGTTCATATGCTTTAACATACATTTATTCACGGTTTTTGGTGTAATTGATAGATAGAATTTCTGCTTTGGATTTTCTAAGTGTGAACCGAATCTTTTGAGTATGCAAAATTGTTTTCAAGTATAATTCTGATGTTCTATTCAATGATTGATATGTGTATGTGTTCTTGATCTTGATTTGTTGTCGAATATATGGATTTTTGATCTGATTTGGTGCTTTATTACATGGAACGCTCTTGTGGTTGCAAACATAGGAAGACTTGCATGTAACTTGCTAGTAATTAGGTTTATGCTTTGTAGACTCTAATTCAAATAGTAGTAAAGGCTTGCTTTGAGTCGAAATCAGATTATACATGTGATGATAAGTTTTGAGTTGTTTTGAGTGCTTAGATTTGCATGTCTATCAATTCTTTCTTGAACTTAATGATTTGAAAACGGGATTTTTCAAAGCAGTTGCTTTGATTGTGTGATATCGAAATTTTCAAAATAAATTGATTTAGTACTTTGCTATTTCGGTTGACTTAAGAAAGAAAGTTAAAAGGGACAATGGTTGCTTTGATCTTTGTATCTTGGTTGATATCTTTTCATGGTAACTAATAAAGATTAAGGGATGCATGAAACCGTTGATCTTGAATGGTTCTTGATAAGTTGTTCTTCGAAAATTCTTCTTTTCCCACCTATGTATATAAAACGTTTTCATTATTTATTATTTCTGAAAAATTTATGTTTTGATCTTTAAAACCCCCCTTGTCTTTAACGTTTTTTGTGTTTGTACATGTGTAAATCAATTTAGGTTTTTAGGATACATGAAACCATAAATAAATAACATGTTAATAATCTGAAAATATACTTTAATTTCGTGAATAGTGTTTCCATGAATAGTGTTTCTTAGGAATTAGTTTGGTGTATTTTAGGGATTTGCTGTGTGTTTTTTAGGAATTGCTAAATTTTAGGGATTCTCTTGGTGTTTCTTAGGGATTTAGTTTCCTACTTGTATTTGTATTCCTAATTAGTGTATGACTAGTATTCTTATGTTAACTTGGATTCCTAATTTGACTATGACTTGTAAAATATATTCTAGGAGTTGGATTCCTAGATTAATTCTAACTTGTATTTCCCTATATATGTCGAATTGTTGTCTATATATACTTATTATTTTCGTTGCATTTTGTAAATTCTTCTTCTTATTTTCGTGTTACATGTGAGTACCCTCAATCACCGGCTTGAACGATCCCTGCTTATTCTATACTTACAACTACATTTTTCAGGGTTTAAATTGGCAAATGCTTTTGCACTTATCAATGTATTGAGCTTGAAAATAGTTACATAGATTTATAAATAGACCAAAGGCATCCTTTCGCTGCAAGGCTTGTTCCTTGAATATAAACTTTGTTTTCTGTTTTGGTATGTATGTTTTATTTTCAACTTCTTGTCTAGTGGACATATATAATAGTATGATGTTTTCTGAAAGAATTAATTAACGCCCTGAAGCATGTGTATCTCATTATAATATTGATACTTGATGCATTTTTTTTTAATGTTGTCTATTAGGATGTTGAAACCGACCAAGGCATCAGCCATTGACAAAAAAAGAAGGTTATCAATGGCAAGTCAGCCACAACAATTCATTAAATCTCAGCCATGCAATCTGACACAGTGACGCGTTCAGCCACTGCCATACCAACTACCTCTTCTATAACTAGATCATGCAACTAGAGCAGAACACCCAATGTGGAAGTCATATATGATAGTTTACTTGAAATTCTATAGATGCACTATTTTTATAGAAGCATGCGTAAAATGGATTGATTGTACTTATTTCTCATAGGCAAAGTGGGTCAAGATGTGGTTTCTTCACAGGTCAAAAAACTTATGGCATTACAAGGGGTGTAGGAACTCATGTTGTTGTCAATGCAGCAAAAAAGGAAATTCCAATTCGGATGGATCATGAACAAAAGCTCCCTAAGATCATCCAATCTAATGCTATGTATAGTTCTGAGATTTGATCGCTAATGTGCAAACATGCTCCACTTATTGTCAAGACTTGGAAAAAAAATCTCTAAAAATGATAAGATTACTATCATAATAGCTTTGACAGTAAGTAACTTTATATATTCCTATTTTGTAAATCATTTTGCTGTAGACTCACTTGTTTTTTGTTTTCATATCAGACAAAGTTTGAGTTTGACAATAGGAACCCTGATATAATGAAGCACATTGAGAATCATATGGTGAAGTTGTATAGATAATGGAAATGCAAGCTTCACAAACACTTAAACTCCATGTCGATAAACCTTGAGTATGCACGAGCACACCCTCCTCCAGAGAAACTGTGGGGTAAAAGACAAATGGCAGAGTGGGAGTATTTATGTGATCAGCTGTTTACTAAGGAGGATTATCAGGTATATTAGTTGATGACAATGTTTTGTTTTATGACAAAGAAGTATGAACGAGGAGTAATCTCTATGAACTTAAAGCAATTGAACTTAGTTTTATTACATCTACTTATTTTATGTACCAATTCCAAGATCATGGTTTGTTCTCAAGAATTAATTGATTTCTTTTTCGTTTTCTTGCTGCAATTGATGCTTGTAATTTCAGTTGCATTGGGTTTACTTTCGTGATTTTTTGTGTTATAGTAGTCAATCATGTTAGCAGCAACATCAAGCTGAAAAATAGGGCTAGTCCTGGTGGCCATTGGGCAAGAATAATATGTTTCTGTATGTAATTTGCACTTCGACTCTCTGTATGTTGGTGCATGAGTGCCAAGTACATAAAATAACAGCTTATGAGTGTAGAACTAGAATATCATAATAAGGCAACGTTAAGTTGTCAAGCCCCGATTTTTAAACAATATTAAAAATCAATATAAGTATCATAATTATACAGACGTGATGGTCCAGCCATAAATACAAAATATCTAGAAAACTTTTTCCTTTTAAATCAAGTACATAATGATGCCCTGAACTAACTATGTCAATACAGACTCGCTCCGCAGAGTCAAATTTTACACAAGTTACGAATTAAATTGTCTCAATAAAATAAAACGTAAATGCTCCTCAGAGCTTACTACATAGCCGAAGTCTTATCAACAGTAAAGTCACAAAATTGATTTCCCACCGTAAAGCTGTCAATCAATGTCTCAGCTTCAGCCACGATTTTCCTGACCTGCATAATTTACCTCTGCAACATTGAATAGTGCACTGAGTTGCTACACAACAAACAATATAAGCTTAACAACCAAATAACTCACATTTTGATTCCTTACCAACAGGTAGTAAAGGGAAGCAACTCACACCTTGATTTTAATCAACACGAACTAAAGAAAGCAACTCACATCTTAATTTCTTTCAGCACGAAATAAAGAAAGCAACTCACATCTTGATTTCTTTCAAATCGTAAATAAGGAAAGCAACTCACACATTGATTCCTTCAAAACATAAACCCATGAACTAGATATAACCTCGCTATGTTATCCCATGAATTACACTGGCAGATAAATTAGAGCTCTAACTAAATCGTAACCACTTGCCCGGCCAAAGACGTGATTACTCTATTTACTACCTAAAGTCACATACTTGTGACCTTAATTCCTCGGGCCTCTTGGTCCTTCGGAATAAAACATTTAATGAAGTCGCACATGACTCAAAATGTTACACAATTCTCAATACTTTTCAAAACAATAGGAATCATCATTTCCATAATCATTTGTTTTCTGAAAAGCCACAACTTAAAACAATAAATAAGCATACTCATGCATCTTGTTTTCATCAATCAACAAAATCGCCATCACATATATATTTCATGTAAATATATATACATAGTCATTCGCTTATCTATTAACACCCACTATTGTTTGCAGTTAAATAAATAACTCTCAAAACGATAAAGGTAACTCCGTTCGTTAATGAACATTGTGAGATTGCTCACCTTGAAATTCCTATTGCGTCTTCACACAACCAGATAGCTTATAGAATGCACACTGTCAAGCACCTAGGGAAAGTACAACCTCGATTCAGTACACAAATCACAACATGATTAAAGTTTGAATCCCCAAATCGAACTAGAACCCCAAAGTAATGTCAAACGAGGTGAAGCCACATCCGAGAACAGCCACAGTCTCCAGAATACTTCTACCATCAATATATCAAAATTACAAGTCGATCGAACGCTCGAATCCTCACGGATCGAATAATCGAATGGTTCGAAACAGTAAAAATCATAACATACTCATTCGATCTCCAAAAGTTATGTATTATATATCAAAACTCTCGTATCAACGAGTAGCTGATATATAACACAAGAAATCCCTTACATGGTTGGAAAGCCACCAGAGCGCTACCACAGGCGATAGCACAACCCCCACGATCACCGCTAGGCAAAACTTAAAACCATTTTAATCAAACCATCCAAAATGTCAAGAATACCAAGTACAACAACTTTAATACTTGAAGTTTGAACCAATTCAGCCTAGATCGGCCTATATCAAGCTCATAAGCCGAAGATCACTGTTCACACAGAGTTGAACCACTTCCAACGTAAATCACTCCAAACAACCACCAAGGATCAACATGGGAGGCTCCCACAAAAAGAACAAGCCAAGATTGAACCGCTGTCGTCGTCAGAACTGAGATTTCTGACTGGGTCCGACTGCACTCAAAGTTGCCGCCTTGCAACGCCGTATAGGTGTAAATCTTTAGTAAAGGATGCCACAGAGAGGAGCGCACGGTGACGGTGAAGAGGTCTGTCCAAGTTTCAAGGCCAGAGGTCGCCGGAGATCAGAGAAAAAGCCGGGTCGGATCTGCGGGTTGGGGTCAGGTCTTGCGGCTGAAGAGAGAGAACAGAGTATTTGAAAGCTTTCCGGTTTCGGAAACCTTCTAAAATATAAATAGTAATTTCTGAAAAACGGAAACCCCCATTTATAGAATTTTCCCAATTTTCAATCGCTCATAACTTTCTCATACGAACTCCGATTTTCACGTGCCATATGTCCATGAGCTCGTGTCGACTTTTGTGAAGAAAATTTCCTGAGAAACCCAATGTATAAGAAGTCAACCTTTTGTAGCCCCCTAAAATCATGCATTTCGAATAAATATTTATCGAAAATAATTTCACTTCACAACGACATACGAATAAAGTATAATACTCATAATTTGTACAACTGGTGCATTATTAATTACTAATATTAAATAACAAAAATTCAGGTCATCACACAGGTACTCTGTGAAGACCCAAATTTTCATATAATAAATTTATGTATATATTTATGAATAAGTTATGAATTTTTGAAAATTGGAATTTTTCTATAAATAGTATTGAAAATCAGACTTTTCATTAAGGACGAAACAAGTCAAAATTTGCACTTTAGGCCCCCCCCCCGGTTCTCTCTCTGTCTCGCGAAACCCATTACCCTCAGCCGACCCTGCTTTGACCCGACCCGACTGGAAGTCGGTCCTCCCGGCCACGCCGCCGCCTGACCCAGCACCCTTCAGCTTCGCCGCTCCTCGCCCGGTCACTCCCCACCCTCGCCTCGGCCAGCAGCTGCTCATAGGCTAGGATCGAAGCCTCTTTCCGAAGCTTCAATCCGACTCGGCGGGAAATCCAATTTTCCGACGGTACACGGGCCGATCAATCCCATTTTCGTGACGTGCTCTTCTTCCTTATCATCCCCATATGTGGCTTGCATCACGATTTTGAGTGTAGAGTGGTAGATCAAGAGTTGAAGATTTCGACGTCCCTGATTCAATCTGGAAACTGATCAGAGGGGCCGAGATTAATCCAATTTCAAAGCCCAATCTAGGACGATCTAGACCTCATCTGGGAAAAAGTCAGGTATTAAAGTTGTTCACAATTTCATTTTGAAGAAGTTTGTAGTTGACGATTTTTGCATCTGAGGTGGTTGACCGGCGTTGATCCGACCGTAGGATCTTCGTCTGACAACTTCAAAGCCGTCTGATCGCCGCGTGTGGCGGCGTGTCGGACCAAATTTTGAGTTTATATTATCTGGACGATAATCTATGCATCCAAACGAGTATTTTGATATATAACATGGTCATGTTAGAAAAAGTTGATAAATAGTCAATTTAAGTTTTGACGTTACTATTAACGGTTTTACGGTTTTCCTTCGGTTTACGATTTACGGAGACCAGACCATCGGTTTTACTTCAAATTTTAATATGATGTTCATATGACTGTCTCGATGACTTTGTGTAGTCACGGGTGAAGATCTGACCGTTGGATCTTCGTATAATTGTAAAACAGTGATTTGGGAGGCGATTAGTGAAGATCTGTCCATCGGATTTTCGCATAATTTTGATAGGATGTTTCTAAGGGCGATCCGTGAGGATCTAACCGTTGAATCATCGTTTAAATTCGATCCGACCGTTGGATCGCCTTTATTTTTAAATCTGACCGTTGGATCATCATTTATGTTTATTTCGTGCTTCGTTTGCTAAGTAAAGACCGTGCTTGATTAGGTACTTGACGGCTTGAGTTGACGAGCATTTGGATTATTGTGATTTATATTTAAGTGAAGACGCAGCGGGAGTTTCGAGAAGAGTAAAACTCACGTGGTTCATATTACGAACCGAATGCTTTAAATTATTCATTTTTGTAATTGTGTGTAAAATATTTGTGGATTAAATATTTATTTTTAAAATCATATGGACTTGATCAACTACGGTCCATAGGTAAGTAAAATGAATTTTAGTTATATAAATGAATTTCACGATTTTCTTGTGTGAACTATAGATGGTATTAGTGGTCATTCCTGAGTGGATGATTACGTGTGTGTGTATATATATATATATATATATATATATATATATATATATATTTATGTGGAATATATATATTGATTGGAATGATTTTGAGTGATGATATGATTGAGTTGGAATGATGTTTTGGATTATATTTCAAATGCTTAAATTTCATAATAATATTATGTATGTTGGATGAGTTGATTTCATTGTGTGGAAACATACTGTTGTACTTATTATGGGTTTAGGGTCAACGTAGTAACCGGTATGGGGGAATCGGACGCTCTAATCCTAAGTGGATGATGGGATACGATTGGTTGAGTATGTACAATTATCGGACGTTCTAAATATGTATATAAGTATACGTATTGATGAAATACGATAAGATAAATATGTCAGATGCCATAACCTAGGCCAGGTAACGGGTTACGATTCAATTAAAGCTCTAGTCTGTCAATATCGTATTTTTATAAATACGAATTCGGGGTTTTGAGAAGAAAGATGTGAATTAGGGTTTAGTATTGTTTTGTGATTGGTGATGGAATTGAGATTGTTGGTTTCTTGTAGAGTGTTGACTTGGGTGAAAATAAATATGATTTAATTAAACAACCGTTCTTTCTTTTTACTCATATGAGCTTTCATAAGCTTACCGGGTTTTGTGTTGTTGCAATCCCGGTCCAATATTCAAATTTATTTGGTGTGTGAGTTGTAATAATTAACCGAGACTAAATTCGGTTTTTGAAATTAAATCGTGTGGTGAGGTTGTTAAGGGAAAGAAATTTTCAGGATGGTTATTTTAAGTTATAGTAATTCATGTTTCGGATTTTTGAATTTTATTCAAAAATTCGGGGCGTAATAGTTTGGTATCAGAGCGTAAGGTACATATTTGGTGATATGTCAATACTTTCTGAGTGATGGCCCGTCTGCAGCGGATCCCCATCGTGTGCTCTTCGGTATTGACAATGTCATTGGGTATGTGAGAGCGTTAGGTTGACTAGGAACGTTAGCATGTCATAAGAACTTTTGGCGTTGTCTTGTATGCTTAGTTACTTGGTTAATATGGACTTGCATTTGACTTATGCCATGTTTAAGTGTTATGCGTGTATTAATCAAGTATACCCTACTTATTAGGTAATGGAGATTGAGGGGAACAAAGCTAGAGGTCGAGGTAGAGGCAGACCTCGTGGCAGGGGTAGAGACCGAGGTAGGGGTAGGGCCCCTCCGGTCGATGATGCATATGAGGCAGAGGTAGAGGGACCTTATGAGGATCATCATATTCCACCCGTGGCCATGGTTAATGATCCTGCTCGCTTGCTGGTGCTAGCAAGGGAAATTACCCGCTTGGGAGCAACCAAGTTTGGAGGAGGCACTAATCATATGGTTGCAGATAGATGGATTAAGGATTTGCAAACCTACTTTGATCTGCTTGATTGCAGTGAGGTCGATAAGAGGAAGCTAGCCTGTTTCATGCTGAAGGACGAGGCTAGGGTGTGGTGGAACGTCTCACAGAGGAGTATTGAGGTGTCTACTTTGACATGGGATGGGTTCGAGAGCTATTTAGGGAGAAGTACTTTTGCACCAGCGGTTAAGGAAAGGTTGGAACGAGAATTCCTCGCACTTGTACAGGAGAAGATGACCGTCTTCGAGTACGATGCGGAGTTCACCAAGCTGTACAAGTATGTGAAGCAGATGGATTACGAAGACTTGGCCAAGAAGTTTCAGAGAGGGTTGAGTCCTTCGATTGAGCGTGATGTGGCCATCTTAGAGCTGAAGACCAAGAGAGAGATCTTGGCTAAGGCTCAGATCATTGAGCAGCAGAGCCTAATTCGCAGAGAGAAGGTTAATCTCATATCCACATTTTGTGTTATTCACCTTCCTAGTTTAGTGTTGGGAGAAAACGAAAACAAAAAAGGCTTACTTGTTATAAATATTATAAATATGTGGTTATCCACGTAAATTCTCATCTTTTATGTCTTTAGGATGTAAACTCAACTCCTATATAAAGGGGTCCATGAGAATGAATGAGACATACCTCTACATTTCTTCCTTTCTATCTCTCTATATCTCTTACGCCTATCACCTTACGTTTCTAGTTTATAACATGTTATTAGCATGCATTTGCTCTTCTTTTTCTTCTTCATCTTTGAACTCCATGATGAACCGTAGGCCTTATGGTGCAACATAATTGCTTATAACCAAGGCTAATGATCTATGAGCTTATTCTTTTTCTTTTTTTTTTCTTTTCTTTTTTTTGTCTCCTAGATGAATATCAAATTTTTTTTTTACGCGATCATATAATTTATAGGTATTTTATGAATAATTATTGAAAATTTTATATTTTATATACGACATCGAGAACTGCATGTTCTAATAGTCAAGACTCGAGTCCGCTTACCGAGTAGTCTTAGAACCTATGGTTTAGGGTTTTTATTTTCTACAAACATCACACGAATATTTTTCTCGTGTTTTCCCAATGTGATCCACTGTTCATATTTATGAAGTCTTCGAAACCTCTATTTCGTATATGAATTTTCTGTCATTTTTCACTTAACACACTGTCACGCCCCGAATTTCGTATAAAGATATTCGAATCCAAAACGTGAAAACATAACCAACTTCCCTAAATTACATACAAACTTTTTCAAATAAATCTGAGCAACAACAAAACATTAACAAAGACTCGATCACTTAAGTCGAATATCACATTGACAAGTGATTACAAAACTCGAGAGAACTAATATAGAAATGTACACGCTCACTAGAAGCATACCAAAAACAGCAATACACTAACAAAATAGGTTCTGAACCTAACACTGCTGCACTCTTCGCCTCGATCTCAACCCTGGTGGTCCTGACATGCAAGAATAACCGCTACGCCATAGAATAGTGCACTGGGATTGTAAACAACAAACTTGGTAAGTTTTTGAAGCTCGTATGAATAATCTCAATTAAAATGACTCACGTCACGCATGCTTATAATTTCTCAGCTCGTGAGATAATTTAAAGCAACAATATTTAACTTTACAAACACAACCAAACATACAATCACACTAGGTAAAGATTAGTAATCCCTGCATAGAAAATTAGTTCAGGAGATCACCAACAATCATGCAATTCAAATCATAGCAACTCCTGCATATAGTTTAATTCAAGAGATTACAATTAAAGCAAACAATAGAATTCATGGTAAACCAAATCTCACCTAAACACAAAAGAAAGAAACCCATAAACCTTCTCCGAAACTACGACAGACTAGAGCTTTAACTGTATCGTAACCTGCCACCTCGGCCGAGGTGCAAGCATCTGATATCATTACATCCAGGTTTACCACTGTAACCTTCAGACTTCAGACCTTTCAGCTCTCAGAACAAAACCCAGGTTACCACTGTAACCTTCGGACTACGGACCACTTGGCCCTTAGAACAAAACCCAGGTTACCATTGTAACTTTTGGACTTCAGACCCTTCGGCCCTCAGAACAAACCCAGGTTACCATTGTAACCTTCAGATTTTGGACCTTTCGGCCCTCAGAACAAAACATTTAAGGAAATCCCACATGACTTACAATTGTCATATCACAACTTCAAATCACTCTTTCAACAATATAATCATCAAATATATACATATCACAATGTCACACCATCGACATATATATATATATTCCACGTAAATATATATATATATACACACACGCAGTCATTCACGCAGGAATGACCACTAATATCAACTATAGTTCATACATATTAAAACCAAGAAATTCATTTTATACTTAAATTTATTTTCTTACCAATGAAGCGTAGCCCTATGAACTGTAGTCGATCGAGTACATATCATTTGAAAACAAATCTTATTTGCATAAAACGATTTCATGATTTAGAAATAAAACGTACGAAAAGTAATTCGGTTCGTAAATGAACCACGTGAGATTTACTCACCTCTAACTCCTGCTGCGTCTTCTCTTACAGCAAATAAGGGATTGAATACACTCCATCAATCACCTAAGTACAATACAATCTTAACTTGGTCCACGAATAGAAAACGAGTATATTTCGAACTCCCATTTGCCCTAAAATTCTGAAAGTTATGCCGATTGAGACGAAACTTCATCCGACACCACTCGAGGTCTCCGGAATACTTATATGATCAACATACCAAAACTACAAGTCAATAGGAACGGTCCGTTCCTCACGGATCGACAATCGATCGAACCGAAAACCCTAAAACTTTGAAAATTCATAACTTGCTCATACGATTTCCAAAAATTACAAACTATATATTGAAATGATCATATCGATGTGTAGATGAATAAAATGAAAGTAAAACACAAAATGGAGACTGGACACGCTGCCACGCGCCACCACAAGCAACGGGTCAGCGGACGGTCAACCGTGATGGTCAATGCTGGGTCAACAACCTCCGATGCAAAAGTCGTCAACTACAAAGTTGTTCAAAATGAAGAGATGAACAACTTTCATACCTTGGGCTAAGCAAATTAATCTCACTATAACAACGCATTTAAAGATTTAGAAGTCATTTCACTAACATGGAAGTTGAATTAATCTCGGCCATCTGATCAGATCCCAGATTCGTTGTGGACTGTCGAAAACTTCATTTCTTGATCTTTTGCTCCACTCTCAAAATCGTGATGCAAGGCATATATAGGGATGATAAAAAGGATGAGGAGATTCCAAAAATGCAAGAAAAATGGTCAGAAAATGACCGGAGACCGGAGGCTCACCGGGTCAGGTCGCGTGGCTTTGGGGAGGTGAGCTATCCCCGCCTGGGGGTAACGGCAAGTCAAGGCGACACCAGGGGTCGACAGGGATGGACGTCGCACGTTGGTCTAGTGCGAGTCCAGTGTGTGGGGGAGGACAATATGAAAAAAAGAAAATTTATGTCCTTACGAAATAAACTCGGATTTTCTTATATTGATAGAAAAATCCTAAAATTTCAATCCCTTATAACTTCTTCATACGAACTCCGATTTTCGTGTTCCGCATGTCCACGAACGCGTATCGACTCGTTCTACAACTCTTGTGAAGAAAGTTTCCACAAAATCCTTACGTATAAAAGGTCAACTTCGTAACCCCCATAAAATGTCCATTTCGAATCATTATTCGCCCAAAATAATCTCACTCCACCCTCGAACCACAAAATCATACTAATGAATACTTTATTAATTCCTGAAAGCCATTACGAATTAATAATGAATTTCCGGGGATACACATATAGTTCTAATACTTATGTATTTGCTGCAATTTATCAATTGTGGGTTAAAAAAATTTCATCTCTATTTGTCGATTTTGACCTGAAACACGAAAGGATAGAGACTTGTTGTATTTTTTTTTTTGTTTTTTTTTTTCAAGAATATAGGGGCCTATTGTGTTAGACCTGCATCAATGAGGGGGGTTGCCCATCCCTATTGAAGGAATGCATATCTCCTGCTACTTCGGTGTATAGTCATTCTCATCCTCTCACTTGACTCTGAATTTTCCACGCTCAAGATATAAGTTGAATGCCAGAGTAAAATCCAATAACTAATAATCAAAGTTGAGTGGGACCAACTGTTTGAAAATATATACTTTCTGCCACAGTCAATTGAGTACTTGTTTTTCTTCTTCATTCAACGACTCAAATATTCTTCCATTGACTAAATTAAGCTTCTTCTACATTTTCTTCTCTCTCTCTCTCTCTCTCTCTCTCGATCTGCACAAAAGTTAGTGCTCAATTTAAAACCCTATCAATGTAGTAAGAATAAGTGTCACGCCCCGAATTTCGAATAATAAATTCAAATCTGAAATATGAATACAACTAAACAAATCACGTCCTGAATTTTTTTATAAACCAACATCTCATAAACCATAACACAAACCTTATAGCAAACTATCTCTCGAGTCAATTATTACAATAATAACATAAATAAAATGTTCTGCTCACAAGAGTCTACAAAAAACACCAAAATAGACCAAGTGCTGGTCTCGACCCTGCTGCCCTACGCATCTCGCTCTCCACCCTGATTATCCTGATCTGCAGGATTATCCGCTACACAGTTTGAATAGTGTACCGGGATTGCAACAACACAAAACCCGGTAAGCTTTCTGAAAGCTCGTATGAGTAAATAAGAATGAACGGTTGATTTATTAAATCACAATTCTTTTAACTCAAGTAAACAATCGACAATCTCAACAACTACAAAGAAACATCAAACTGACACACAGGAAACAACATGGAACACATTTCCAGAATCACTACATCACAACTCTCGCCACTTGGCACCTAATGACAATTATCGCCACTTTGGCCCCACGTTAGAGCTCTAAGTGCCTCGTTATCCTCTGACACCTTGGCCCAGGGTCAAGTAACGGCACCTCCAGGTTACTCAGTAACCCGCGAACTTTGGACTATTTCATGTCCTCAGAACAATATATCCCCGTTATTATTTAACGATCGAATTTTGGACATCCTTGTCCTCAGAACACATACACTTCGGTTATCATTAACCAAAGATCCTTGGACCATTTGATCCTCAGAATCCTACTTTTCTCTACCTTCTATTCAACACACAAAATCAACATGCTTATCACCAACATTTATCAAATATTAACAACATAATAAAATCATATTATCAACATTTATCAACAACATATTATCACAATTCCACACCTCAATGTCACACCATTCAATATATAATCACGTAAATATATATATATATATACATAACCATCCACACAGGAATAATCACTAATACCAACTATAGTTCACACGATGCAAAATCAAGAAATTCATTTTTAATATACTTTAAAACTCATTTCTTAAAACCATTTTCTCACACATAACAATAAATTGGGCAATTAAGGAAATTCGGTTCGTAAATGAACCAAGTGAGATTTACTCATCTCTAAACTCCCGCTGCGTCTTCTTACAGCCCAAAATACGATTCACAATCGTCCGCTAACAAATCCGTCAAACACCTAATCAAAACGATAATTAACTTAGCGTATAATTTCAAAAACACACTTATATGAAGATCCAACGGTCGGATCTTCACTCGTTACCACACAAGGTCATCGGACAGTCCTACGATCATTATATCAAAACTAAAATTCTATCGAACGGTCCAAACTTCATAGATCACAAATCGAGCGATCGAAATGAATCGAAATCATAAAATTCATAACTAATTCATACGATATCCAAAATTCACATGCTATATATCAAAATGATCGTACCGACATGTAGAATTTCAAAATGAGCAGAAACTACTCATGGTACCCCCGGAGGTGGCCGGAAAGGGCTGCTGGAGTTAGGGCAGAGCCGCCGCCGACCACCACCAATGGTGTCGGGGCCGAGCTTATCCTCTTCGTTTCATCATTTTGAGCAACTTTCATAACTAACACAAAGTGAGAAAACGAGTGGAAGTGGTCGAAAATACATAAAAACAGTCCGGTTCGCCGGAAAACCGAAATTTTCTGATAGTTGCTCCGTTCAACGTCAAAAGCTGCACTTTCGGTCTGGGTCTTTTGGTGCATGTTCTACTCCTTAATATGAGTTCAACAAGATAAAGAACTCAAGTTTTCGTGGTCGGAGCTAGGAGAAATCGCCGCTGGTTCGTTTTAGGGCTTAGATTGATTTTTGAGTTCCACCGCCGTGTAGCAGCCACGAGAGGGGAAACCGTGACCACCAATCGACTCATGGGAAGGAGTAGAGTCGATCTGGGCTTCGTGTGACCTCAAATGGTGGCCGGAGCTGTGAGAAAGAGGCCGGCGAAAATTGCTCTGTTTTTGGAGCTCGGACGCGCGCACGGGAGAGAAAAAAAATGAAGACGATGAACAGTGACACCGACTGAAAATGGAAACCCTATTTTCAGAAACTTTCCATTTATATATATATACCCAATTTGGCAACTTTTCTAAATGCTATAACCTCTTCGTACGAACTCCGACTCTTTCGTTCCGCATATGCACGAACTCGTATCGACGAGCTCTACGACTTTCATGAAGGAAGTTTCCCCAAATTCCTTACGTATAAATAAGTCAATTTTAATAACCCTAAATAACGTTAAATTTCGATAATAAAATCATTCGAAACCAAATTTCTCAAATAACGACATTCGAATCACACTCATAACTCATAATTTATATAATTTGAGAAATATTGAATTACAAAATATTTAACTGAAATTTCGGGTCTTCACAGTCTACCCTCCTTAAAGGGTTCGTCCTGAAATTTAAGCAAACTCATCAACAAACAGTAGTGGGTACTTAGCCCTTATGTCAGACTCTAACTCCCATGACGCATCACCCTCATCATGATGACTCCACAACACCTTAACCAACTCAACTTCCTTCCTACGAAGCCTCTTCGTGGACCTATCCAAGATACGAACAGGTTCAACAACGAAGGTCACATCTGGACTCACCTCGATCGTACCGTGATCAATCACATGAGACTCATCTCGAATGTACCTCCTAAGCATGGACACATGGAAAACATTGTGTACACCGGCCATGCTAATAGGTAAAGCAAGCCGATATGCCAATTCTCCGACCCTTTCCAAAATCTCAAAGGGTCCAACGTATCTCGGTGCCAATTTCCCGTTCCTACCAAATCTCACCACACCTTTCATAGGTGAGACTTTCAAGAATACATAATCACCTACCTCAAAGTCCAACGGTCTCCTTCTAAGGTCGGCATAACTCTTCTGTCTACTCTGTGTAGTACGGATCCTGTCTCGGATGGTAGTAACATTCTCTGTAGTCTCCCGAACAAGCGCAGGACCCAAGAGCTGTTTCTCTCCAACATCTGCCCAACAGGAGTCCTACATGGCCTACCATAAAGTGCCTCATATGGGGCCATGCCGATACTAGAGTGATAGCTGTTGTTGTAGGCAAACTCTACCAATGGCAGATGATCCGCCCAACTTCCCTTGAAGTCCAAAACACATGCTCTAAGCATATCCTCCATCACCTGGTTCACCCTCTCTGTCTGCCCATCAGTCTGTGGATTGGATGAAATGCAGTGCCCATAGCCAAAGATGTGCCGAAAGCCTTATGGAATCTACGCCAAAATTCCGAAGTGAAACGAGCATCCCGATCAGAGACAATCGATGCAGGCACACCATGAAGCCTCACAATCTCATTAAGATACAACTTACACAAAGCATCACCTGAGTAAGTCTTTGCCACAGGAAGAAAGTGTGCTGACTTTGTCAATCGATCAACAATCACCCAAATAGAATCATAACTTTGTCTGGACCTAGGCAATCCAGTCACAAAGTCCATGGAGATCTCTTCCCATTTCCATACTGGAATCGGCAAAGGTTTCAACATTCCCGCAGGCCGCTGATGCTCTGCCTTCACTTGCTGATATGTAAGGCACCTGGATACATACTCAGCCACATCCCTCTTCATCCCTATCCACCAAAACTGTCTTCGTAGGTCCATATACATCTTGGTATTCCCTGGGTGTACCGTATATCAAGATCGATGTGCTTCCCGCAGTACCTCCTCCTTGAGGTTATCACCGCCCGGGACATACAATTTCAATCGAAATCTCAATCCACCATCAGTTCCAACTGTCCACTCTGATGGACCTTCCTTGTTGGCATCAAGGATAATCTCTGAAATCACCATTTGAGCGAACTCATCATGTCTCTGACTCTGAATGATCCTGGAAATCAAGGTCGGCTATAAAGTGATAAGATTCCTTGTCCTTCTCCTATGGGTATAAGGTTAAACTCAGATACAGTCTCTAACATACGCCACTCCTGAACCATAAGTGATGCTATGATCCCTCGGGGTTTCCTGCTCAAAGCATCCGCTACTACATTGGCCTTTCCGGGATGATACTCCAAGGTGAAATCATAGTCTTTGATGAGCTCCATCCATCTTCTCTGCCTCATGTTCAACTCCTTCTAAGAGAATAGATATTTCAAACTCTTATGATCAGAAAAGAGTTCGAACTTCTCACCATAAAGATAATGTCTCCAAATCTTCAAGGCAAACACCACTGCAGCCAGCTCTAGATCATGAGTAGGGTAGTTACGCTCATGCACCTTCAACTGTCTAGAACCATACGCTACTATACCCCCATTCTGCATCAACACATAACCCAAACCCTGATGAGATGCATCACTGTAGATAACTAACCCACCGCCACTAGATGGGACAGTCAACACTGGAGCTGTAGTCAATCTAGTCTTCAGCTCACTAAAGGCCTTCTCACATTCATCTGTCCACACAAACTGAGTATCCTTCCTTGTTAACTTGGTCAAAACTGAAGCAATACTAGAAAACCCCTCAATGAATCGCCTGTAGTATCCTGCCAAACCAAGGAAACTACGGATCTCTATAACTGTAGTGGGGCGACTCCAACCCATCACTGCTTCAACCTTCGAAGGATCCACAGAAACTCCATCCTTCGAAACTACATGACCAAGGAACTTGATCTCCTTTTGCCAAAACTCGCACTTCTCAAACTTTGCATATAACTTTTCTCTTCTCAAATTTTACAGCACAATCCTCAAATGCTTCACATGCTCGTCAGACGACTTTGAATATATCAAGATGTCATCAACGAACACCACCACACACTTATCTAAGTAAGGACTGAATGTGCGGTTCATCAAGTCCATGAATGTTGTAGGTGCATTAGTTAGACCAAAAGGCATGACAAGAAGTTCATAATGCCCATACCTGGTCCTAAATGCCGTCTTAGAAACATCTTCATCCTTCACCCTCAACTGGTGATATTCAGATCTCAAATCAATTTTGGAGAACACCGTAGCCTCCCTAAGCTGATCGAACAAGTCATCAATCCTAGGCAAGGGGTACCTATTCTTGATGGTTACCTTGTTCAGCTGTCGATAATCCACACATAACCGAAGTGAATTATCCTTCTTCTTCACGAACAATACTGGTGCGCCCCAAGGAGATACACTAGCCTGTATGAACCCTTGTGCAAGTAATCCTTCAATCTGAATCTTCAACTCCTGAAGTTCAGCTGGAGCCATCCGATAAGGTGCTCTTGACACCGGTGCAGTACCTGGTATCACATCAATGGAGAAATCAATTACCTTTTTCGGAGGAAATCATGGTATCTCTTGGAACACATCAGCATACTCTGCCACTACCGAAATCCCTGCAATTTCTGAAGTGCTATTCACTGATTCTATGTGTGCCAAGATCCCTGCCCTCATGGCAACGTCAGATCTCAGGCATAGATAATGAAACACTGGTTGCCCAGGGGCATGAAAAGACACAATCATTCTAAAACAATCAATCACTGCATAGTTCGGACTCAACCAATCCAAACCTAAAATCACATCATACGTGTGATCCGGAATCACAATCAAAGATGCAGTGAACTCTCTACCACAAATTGCAATAGGGAAATCATCACAAAACATGCTAAGCTCAAGAGATACGCAAAGAGGCGATGCAACACACAAAGGTCTAATAAGCGGTATAGCAGTCAAACCCAAAACATCTACCACAGAACTAGATATGAACGAGTGGGAAGCACTTGTATCAAACAGTACTCTAGCAAGATAGTTATAAACGGATAAGGTACCTTCCACCCCGGTGCCTCTCTGGCCGATGGCAATACTCTAGCTGGTGCTGGAGGTAAGGTTCTCTGCTGGTTACCCTGTCCTACAATCTGAGGTTGAGTACAGTCCCTGGCAATATGTCCAGTCTGTCCGCATCTAAAACATGCTCTAGGCCTGAGTTTAGGGCAAGTCCTAGCAAGGTGACCCAACTTATTATAGCTATAACACCTCATAGGGGCTGCTGGTGCTACTTGCCTGATAGGTGGTGCCTGAATAGGGACAGGTGCTGCTGCTATCCTGACTGGAGCCTGAATATGAAAATAAGGCCGTTGTCTCTTACAGAGCCCACCTCTATAATCTCTGGACCCACTACTCCCTGCAACTGCCTTCCCTTTTCCCTAAGAATCTCTCTCAACTGTCTGCTTCTCCTTGTGGATCAGATTCTGCTGCTCAATGATCAGGACTTTAGCTAAAATCTGCTCCTTTGTCTTCAGTTCCATAATGGCCACATCTCACTCAATAGAGGCATTCAACCCCCGCTGAAACTTCTTAGCCAAGTCTTCAGCATCTAATGGTTTCAAAAACCGATATAGCCTGGAGAACTGCCTCATTTTCTCTCACATTCATCTTTCCTTGAGTAAGTGAGAGAAATTACCTCTCCAGCTGTTCCTTCACCGATGCTGGGAAGTATTTCTCTCTAAAGATCCTCAGAAATCCATCCCAAGTCATGGTAGAAACATCAATAGTCCTCTTAGTGCAATTCCACCACACCCTAGCCTCATCTTTGAGCATGAAAGTGGCTAGCTTCCTCTTCTCGATCTCATCATAGACAATCAACTCAAAATAGGTTTGTAAATCCTCGATCTATTGATCAGCCACCATATAGTCTGTGCCTCCCGCAAATTTAGTTGCTCCCAACCGATTAATGTCCCTCGCCAACACTAACAGACGAGCAGGATCATTAACCACAACCTCAGGTGGAACAGGTTGCTCCACAAAAGTTGCCTCCACCTCTTCCTCATGTACTCCCACATGTGGAATCTCACCCCTACCTCGGCCTCTACCTCTACCTCTGGGTCTACCTCGACCCCTACCTCTACCTCCCACAATATACATTACCTAAGGAGCATAGCATACCTAGTTAATACATGTATAACACTTAAATCAAAGCATAAGTAAATACAAGTCCATAATAACCAAGCTACTAACACAGAGAGGTTAATTTAACTCCTAATACGTCCTAACGTTCTAGACAACTCCCAACACTCCCACATACCCAATGACATTGTTAATACCGAAGAGCACCCGATGGGGATCCGCTGCAGACGGGCCATCACTCGGAAGGTATTAACTTATCACTAAATATGTACCTTACGCTCTGATACCAAACTGTCACTCCCCGAATTTCGAATAATAAATTCAAATCCGAAACATGAATACAACTAAAAAAATCACGTCCTGAATTTTTTTCTCAACCAACATCTCATAAACCATAACACAAACCTTGTAGCAAACTATCTCTCGAGTCAATTATTACAATACTAAGATAAATAAAATGTTCTGCTCACAAGAGTCTACAAAACACAACAAAATAGACCAAGTGTTGGTCTCGACCCTACTGCCCTACGCAGCTCGCTCTCCACCCTGATTATTCTGATATGCAGGATTATCCACTACACAGTTTGAATAGTGTACCCGGATTGCAACAACACAAAACCCGGTAAGCTTTCTGAAAGCTCGTATGAGTAAATAAGAATGAACGGTTGATTTATTAAATCACAATTCTTTTAACTCAAGTAAACAATCGACAATCTCAACAACTACAAAGAAACATCAAACTGACACACAGGAAACAACATGGAACACATTTCCGCAATCACTACATCACAACTCTCGCCACTTGGCACCTAATCACAATTATCGCCACTTTGGCCCCACGTTAGAGCTCTAACTGTCTCGTTATCTCTGACACTTTGGCCCAGGGTCAAGCAACGACACCTCCAGGTTACTCAGTAACCCGCGAACTTTGGACCATTTCATATCCTCAGAACAATATATCCCCGTTATTATTTAACGGTCGAACTTTGGACCTCCTTGTCCTCAGAACACATACACTCCGGTTATCTTTAACTAAAGATCCTTGGACCATTCGATCCTCGGAATCCTACTTTTCTCTACCTTCTATTCAACACACAAAATCAACATGCTTATCACCAACATTTATCAAATATTAACAACATAATAAAATCATATTATCAACATTTATCAACAACATATTATCACAATTCCACACCTCAATGTCACACCATTCAATATATAATCAAGTAAATATATATATATATATATATATACGTAACCATCCACACATGAATGATCACTAATACCAACTATAGTTCACACGATGCAAAATCAAGAAATTCATTTTTAATATACTTTAAAACTCATTTCTTAAAACCATTTTCTCACACATAACAATAAATTGGGCAATTAAGGAAATTCTGTTCGTAAATGAGATTTACTCACCTCTAAACTCCCGCTGCGTCTTCTTACAGCCCAAAATACGATCCACAATCGTCCGCTAACAAATCAGTCAAACACCTAATCAAAACGATAATTAACTTAGCGTATAATTTCAAAAACACACTTATATGAAGATCCAACGGTCAGATCTTCACCCGTGACCACACAAGGTCATCGGGACAGTCCTACGATCATTATATCAAAACTATAATTCTATCGGACGGTCCAAACTTCATAGATCACAAATCGAGCGATCTAAATCAATCGAAATCGTAAAATTCATAACTAATTCATACGATATCCAAAATTCACATGCTATATATCAAAATGATCGTACCGACATGTAGAATTTAATAATGAGCAGAAACTACTCATGGTACCCCCGGAGGTGGTCGGAAAGGGCTGCTGGAGTTTAGGGCAGAACCGCCGCCGACCACCGCCAATGGTGTCGGGGCCGAGCTTATCCTCTTCGTTTCATCATTTTGAGCAACTTTCATAGCTAACACAAAGTGAGAAAACGAGTGGAAGTGGTCGAAAATACCTAAAAACAGTCCGGTTCGCCGGAAAACCGAAATTTTCTGATAGTTGCTCCGTTCAACGTCAAAAGCTGCACTTTCGGTCTGGGTCTTTTGGTGCATGTTCTACTCCTTAATATGAGTTCAACAAGATAAAGAACTCAAGTTTTCGTGGTCGGAGCTAGGAGAAATCGCCGCTGGTTCGTTTTAGGGCTTGGATTGATTTTTGAGTTCCACCGCCGTGTAGCAGCCACGAGAGGGGAAACCGTGACCACCAGTCGACTCATAGGAAGGAGTAGAGTCGATATGGGCTTTGTTTCACCTCAAATGGTGGCCGGAGCTGTGAGAAAGAGGCCGGCGAAAATTGCTCTGTTTTTGGAGCTCGGACGCGCGCACGGGAGAGAAAAAAAATGAAGACGATGAACAGTGACACCGACTGAAAATGGAAACCCTATTTTCGGAAACTTTCCATTTATATATATATATACCCAATTTGGCAACTTTTATAAATGTTATAACCTCTTCGTACAAACTCCGATTCTTGCATTCCGCACATGCACGAACTCGTATCGACGAGCTCTACGACTTTCATGAAGGAAGTTTCCTCAAATTCCTTACGTATAAATAAGTCAATTTTAATAACCCTAAATAACGTTAAATTTCGATACTAAAATCATTCGAAACCAAATTTCTCAAATAACGACATTCGAATCACACTCATAACTCATAATTCATATAATTTGAGAAATATTGAATTACAAAATATTTAACTGAAATTTCGGGTCTTCACAATAAGTATGGATTATTCTTAACTGGGGATTAAGGGTATTTATTCCTACAAAAATAAAATGTTGGATAAAACAAAACATAGTATTTAATTACCAGATTTATGATTTACAACGAAAAAGGGGTATTGGGATTTTATTTTCTAAATTAACAACTAATTATAAACAAGTGACACACCAAATCAAATCATAAACCAAATAGATAAAGATGAATGGAAGATGTAGAGATGAAATTAATTACTCATTAAGACATTAACAAGGGTGTTAGTCTTAATTTTCGAATCAAAATATATCATAGCAAGGAATTGATCAAGAACAGAAATAAACGCATACAAAATCATTTTTAATTCCCTCAGTTAAATTAACTAGATTAATGCAGCATAGCTAACCCTATTAAGCATGTAATTACTAGTGGTAGCTAATCACTAACAAGAACACAATCAACGCAGTAAGCACATATGGAAGTTTGATCAATTCAAGCAAAGAACACATGTTGGAACGCCACACAAGCATGCAAAGCTCATTATTGATTTACCTAAGGAATTATAGGTTATCCACTTTAATTATTAAGACCTAGAATGCTAGCATATCTTAATATGGATTTAATTACATGCTCATCAATCTAAGTATGCATCCTAAGATCAATAAACACATAAACAATAGGATTGAAGCACAAAATCAACAAACATGTCATGACATATTGAAATTGTAAATTTTCAGATTATCAAGAACCCTAAAACGTTAACAAGCTTCATGGTATTTGGAAATTAAACATCAAAACATGCTTTCAATCTCACAACTAATCGAAACAACCAAATTATCATAACAAAAACTGTTTTGAATTACAAACATCAAAAACTGAAACCCAAAGAAATGTGTTCATAGTTACACGTTTAATTCTTCAAGAACGCAAGAAGCTTCAAAAGGTGGTGGAGGTAGACGGCATGAATGCTTGGAATAGAGGATGATGACGGCTATGAAAGAGGATGATGCTCACGACCTTGAATGCTTGAACTTGGAAGAATGCAGAAACTTGAGAGAAGAAAGGGGAAGAATTGTGATTTTGATTTAAGATTTGGTGGTGGTGTTTGACGTCTCACAATGCTTCCTTTATATAGTGAATGGCATAACAAGGTATCAAGGTTGATTTCTACTTCAATGATGTCATTCAACCAATCAAAATATTGCATAAGAAGTAGAGAACAATCTTGAATCTTCATCAAATATTTTTTGCCGAAATTACTATGTATCTTCCCTTAATTTGATCTTCATTCAACTCATATGAAATAAAGAAACCAAAATCAATATTTATTCTATTTTATTTTCTTTTCCATAATTCACATGAAGTAGATTCAAACTTTCCCATTTTATGCCTTTGCCGAAATCTTCTTGAATATTCCTTTAATTTTCAAAGAAACAATGAATAAATATGAGATTAGGACTCCTCTTGACATCAAGATGCTTCTAGAGGCTCACATGCAAGTCACATGCTTCAATCTTTGGGCCGAGCTTCTCAACTTGGACAATTAAAGCCCATCTTCAAATGTGACACCATTCTTGGTCTTCTAAAACATTCTTGTATAATCTTGAGTCATCTTGATCCCACAGCATCTCCTAGCCTTCCCAAGTATATATCCTAATATCATCAGGACTCCCCATGCAAACAAGTTTCTTAGTCCAATTAGGATTCTTCATTTTTGAGATGTTCTGGAACCTTCCTGAGCACTCCTTGTTCAGTAGGGACTCCTAGTCATGTTAGATTTCCTTTTCCTAGCATGAATGAGTTTCCTTGTCTAACTGGGATTCTTGTCATTTTTCATTTATGCATTCATTTCCACGAGCTCATTTATAGTTGACTCGGGATTCCTACTTCAACTGGGATTCCTACTCCTAGTTGGATTAGGAAAGCTTCATTTCTCCATTTCTTGTCATTTCTGCACAAATTACTCCTTTCCTTCCATTTATGGACTCAAATCTCCACTTATGACACCATGTGGGCACAATATTTTTTCTTTTTGCCTTTCATACATTATGAAAATTTTCACATTTTATTTTTTCACAAGAAAACTGTTAATGTCTAAGAGTTCAGCGGTAGCTGAACCTTGGTTAACGCTGGTCCGATGGGCGGACCGTTACTTATGATACTCTTGTGGATTCCGCTACTGTCAAATGAAATACAAATGGCGTCAAAGGGAGACCACGGTGGGCGGTCTTCTCTTCTCTAATGCCTAAGTTAATCAATGTATTTATGTTGACAGGATAATAGTAGGTAAGTAGTAAATCTATAATTAATAAGGAGAGAGGAGAGAACCTTTTATAGGTGGTGACCTCTTCCATGTTTTTGATGTGGGACTGATATGCTTCAGTTCTCAGCTTCTAGAGCTTCTAATGCTATCTTAGTGCGGCACGTCAGCGGTGATCTGAGGGTGGACCGGGGCTTAGGTGATAGCTTGTCTGACGGTGCTCCCGTATGTCACATCATTGATAGTCGTTGATACCACTGGCTGTAGTATGAACGTGGCTTGTTATAGCTAATTATGCTTGACAAATGCTCATGTAAGTACAAAAACTAAGACAAATGCAACAAGTTTTATGCCAGCAACTCTTAAGTCAGTTAACTTTAGGGTATTAGGACATCCTAAAGGACACATCAACTCGAGTCAATAGCTTCACAATCCACCGGAGTGACCAAACCATTCCCTTTTCTTACCAGACCTCATATTGTTCACCACGACCAAGGCCTGTTTACTTTGAGAATAGTCTGGCCTTGCTCCAAATATTTGTACCTTTTTAACAAGGAGCACCAATAATATTTGCAGACTCAATATATGTGAACTAATTTCAAATCAACCAAGAAGATACTTACCACCACAAAAGGGTATATGTGTGGATTTGAGGATACAAAGTTATGAAGAATATGTTGTTCATACTCAAGATTATAGAGTGATGCAAGAACTAATTCAAAACATGTTATTCAACTCATCACAATCATATTTAAGAGAAGTATTAGAACACTTGTCAATCTAAGTTCAATTTGATCTGTCAAACACGTTGGGATACAAACGGCACATGCAATCCTGATTCTCTAGACAACTAAAAAAAATGCAGAAAAGAGCAATGCACTTATACTACTATGAGATCATACAGTATGAATGCATGCATAATAGATCAAGCAAAATGTGAGTATCAATGCTTAGAGCACCCATCAATGGCGCTTCTAAGTGATTCAAATTGAGCTATGTCTGAGGGTTTAATGAATGAATCAGCCAATTGTTTTTCAGTATGAACAAAGGCAAGAATATCATCAAAACTATCCATATGAGCAGAACAAATAATTATTAGAACATTTTTCAATCCAGATTTGCTTCGGCTTCACATTTTGTTCTTTGAGGATTGCAATACGCTCTGCAATCACGTTTATCAACTTCAGATGCTTTTTCATCTCAACTTGCAAAGAGGCTGTAAAGCTGAGTTCCTTATGTTTCCTGATTTTTTGAGATTCCTTACGGAGCAGATTACATCTAGGACGAATGTGTCTCAACTTTCCACAATAATAACAAGTAGGAGAGAAGCTTTTGGGTTAATTAACATACTTGGGCTAACGCACAAAAGTGTGCCTATCAGTACTAACCTGAGTTTTCCTTTGATGAGGTAGAGGAGCTGAATAAGATTTTGGCTTTTGAGGAAGAGTTTGAACATGTTCTTCTCGGTCCTTGGAGGCTAATGAACTTGAATCAACATTCGAGTCCATACTTTTCACAAAACCTAAATGGCTAACTTTTACATCTTCTATGTTTGCATCTTCATATCCTAACCTTTCTTGTTCTTGTGTGGTTTTCCAATTCCAATCATTTTGGAAACCAAATCTGATCTTATTGAGAATTTGTTGAACTTATCTTGGGACTCTTCAAGCTTAACCTACAATTTCTCAATTTTAAAGGTTAGTGAAACATTTAAATTGGATTGAGCTTTGACTTCAACCTAAAGGGTTTTAATCCTGTCAATCAATTCAGTACACTCCAGCTCCCACTTTTGGGATTTTATCTCACCGTGCAAACATCAATTTTTTCAATTTAAAAAATGCGTTCACCTTCCCATTTTTCCTTGCATAATTCAAGATTTAGCTCGGCCTTTTCTTTTGCTTTTTTGATGTGCTAAATCTTGTTCCCCAACTTGAGATTTCTTTTGAGCATCACTCTTGAAGCTTTATACAATTCTCTACATTTATCATTAGTTTCCTCATTAGATACATAAAAAATCCTTCATTGTCGGAATCGTCAGATGCCTCATGATGAAATTAGGAGGTGAAAGCAATATTCTCTTCTTCATTCTCAGTTTGAGAATCTTCCTCACTATTGCTCCAAGTTGACTTCAAAGCTTGAGCCTTGTTATTTCATGAGCTATATTTTTTGTTTCCATAATTAGAAGAGATAGGACCAATACCACCACATTCATAACATTTAGGTTTTTCAACAATGCTTTTCGCTTTATCAAAATAATTGACTTTGGGATTTTTGTCAAAACGTTTTTCAGATAATTGCCCCATTTTTCATTCAGATATACTTTTTGAAGTACTGCCAGAAGAGTTTTTATTTTTAAGAAATTTTTTAAACTCATTAGTTAGTAAGGCAAAATCCACAGAACCACTATCATCCACATCTTTCATTTTAACAGAAAAGCAAGCAACATTTTCTTACCTTTTTCTTGGGCTTGATCCTCATCATGATCTTCCATTGCGTATAATGTTCACTATCAAAACAATGGGGGAAATTTATCGAACCAGCAACTTTGTCACGTTCACATTCCATCTTGTCCCCTGATCTACTAAAAAGCTTTGGAACCCACTCTGATGCCAATTGAAAATGCTAGGATCAACATTTTTTGGGTATTGGGGATTGATAGCAAGGTTTCTATCCCGACCTGTACTAATAACTGAAATTCACAATGAAGAAAGTAATTTGTTTATCCAATAAATACCTCAAATTGAGGTTAAAAATACTACGGGGCTCTAACCCTTGAGAGCCCAAATGAAAGACAATTCACTAATGATGAGGAATGATTTCCTTTATAAACAAATGCAGCACTAACCACGGCTACAATCATTAGACTTTCTAGATGATGTGTTTGACTCGAACCTATTCTATCTTCTTCACATAGTCTTCTTCACATGAATGAAAGGTATTGACCACGACCTTTAATCTTATTGCATCATGGACTTCTCCACTGATCTCAAGGGAATTGTGCAAGTGTATGAGCAATGAATCACTTAACAAGGAACAAGTGATTTTAATGATGCATACATGAAACTTCTTGCTAACCAAGAACATATTTTTTACTGATATGAGATGCACACTAATCTCACACAAAAAACTCTCCAAACCACGACCGCTTTTTTAGAACTATATGGAGGAAAAAGATTCCTATTCAATCAATATGTTTCTAACCTAATTGACTCCTATTAGGATAAAAACTTTTTAAGAAAAGATTGTCAATTAGAGTAAAATGATCTTAAATCAATTAGGGTTGATACACTTAAAATAGTACGAATTAACCAACTGGAAAATATCTTTGCAAAATAATATTTAAACCACCAAAAGATACTTTCTGAAAAATGACGACCTAAAACCTAGGACAGACTTGGTTGCAATCCCAATGCATATGCAGACACATGAAATGCATTTACTTGAGATATCTCTTAGATCAGTTTTAAGGTACTTTTCTAGCTTCTTCAGTGATGAAATGACATGATTTACTTCACTTGATTTGTATGGAAATGCCAACAAACAACATGTACAAAATCATGTACTTACACACTATGGGGAACATGTGCTTTAAACCAGCAGAGTGTGCTCATGCTTCTTCCAACAACTTCCCTGTCCCTTCTTGTACGTGCTTTCCATTTTTTATTTCTTATGAATTAATCACACCGTGGACTTTATATTGCTATGTAATTTTAGCTCCTTTCTAGTTATTAGATTATGACATTATCTTACATGTTACATGATTATGTTCCTTATCTTTTAATTTCATTCTGAATGCATGGAATTTCAGACCCCAAAAGCTATATACATATACATATTTTAAATTTGTTGGTGTTTTCATGTTGGTAGTAGATTATGTATTTCTTTTTCCAATATAGAGTAGATGTGAGTTTATAAATAGGGAAAATGGTTTGTATAATACCCGACCTTTTTGCCATTCTAAATTTCGTACCTCAACTTTCAAAAATATCGGTAAGGTATCTAAAATTTTCACCCTGACCTAATAATCATACCTGGAGTTGTTATCTCCATTACATAGACTAACAGCTGGCATATTTTGAGGGTATCTTCGTCCCTTCATGTCTTAATCCATTATATTTTTTTAAACATCTTTTTCTTTACTTTTTTCCCCTTTCTCCCTACTGTTCTTGGTCGACTCTCTTTCTCACAGACTCAGTTGAAGATTTTTGTTTTTGGTTATGACCAAATCTAGTTTGATTATCCAAAGTAAAAAACGTAGATCAAAATGCAAAGCTTAATTCCTCTCTTTTCGTCCTTGCTTCATCTCATCCAATCCCAATCACAAGCTCTCATCCTCCTTTTGCCTCCAAAACCCAGATTACCATAGCAAGTGATTCATGTGCAGGTGATTTCACACCTAAGCCGAATACCAAGAATGCAGGTCTCATAGTATCTAGAGATGAAAACTTCTCATCTTATCTTACACTATGAAGGCAAACCCATCTCAAATTCCATACAATTATACAAAGATAAAAAAAAAAAAAAAAAAAAAACAAGAAATAGAGAACGGAGAAGAGAATGACAGAAATTCAAGAACCTTTGCATCAACTTAACATCTCAACCTGATCAAATTCAGGGTAATGTCTTCTAGAATCAAGCTTAACAAAACCTACGGAGTTAATTCAATTTTAGCATACTGACCAATTTGATTTTTGGGTCAACATAAGATGTGGAGATAAAGCGAATGTTTTCCATGGGAAACAAATTGGGTAGATAATTAACTGATTCTGCAACTTAAGGATAAGGCGAGGCTGGTGACCTCGGAGTCGATCTTAGCGTGCATTTTGTGTAAGAGAGATATTCGGGTGGTGGGTCTTTGATATATTCAAGTGTTGCTTTCAATTAGAGTTTGGGTTTTTGGGGTCCTTGAGGGGAGTTTGGGGACGTGACGTTAATGGTGGAAAGGGATCAGCTGCTATTGTGTGAGAGAGTATACTTTACTGAGATGGAGAGGAATAAGGAAGATGATGGTTAAGTTTTGACGTATGCGGGGATAGTGGTGGTTGTGTTGGGTAAACGAACAGCGAGGAACGAATTAGGGGACTTGGGAAATTTGCTTGCAATTAGGTTGTGGTTTTAGATCAACTACTTGATTAATCCAGGGATGAGGAAGCTGAGATTGTAGAGAGAAAGAGAGGAGGAGGAGCTTTGGGGATGAGAACATCAGAATGACAGAAATACCCTTCCACTTATGTCAGTTGATTAACACCGTAACGTAGTTAATAGCTCCAAGTATAAATATTCAATCGGAGCTAGAACCTCAGGTATCATTCTGATATTTTTCAAACTTGAGGTGCAAAAGTTTAGAATGATTGAAAGGTCATGTACTATACTGGACATTTTCCCTTATAAATAACATTAAACATGATTGTCCCAGGAACACAGTCATGCTTCTGAAGCTATCAGCATATACCAGCACTATGATAGATGGTTTCTTGAGTTCATGATAATGTGGTAGAACCTAATTTTATTTTTCATTTATTTATTTTTTTTGTGTGTCTTAGCATTTAGCAACATATAGTTTCCCCCTTGTAGATATAAGGCATTGGATGACCTTATCATATTTTAGTCTCAGTTGTCCTCATAACATTTCACCCAAAAAATTAAATTGAGAGGGGCTAAATCTTAGGTTGCCAAATTCTTCCTCGAGTTCTTTTATAGCATGCTAGGTAGTTTTCTGCTAGAAATATAAGTCGACTTTGGAGGCCTACAATTTTCCCCTCAAGAGACCATAAGCTCTGTGTCTAGTGTTCCCCTATATAAGGGCTTTTCATTTGGAGTCCTAAAACTTATGGAATATTGGTGGGAATGTTGGAGGGTTAAAACAGAAAAAATTTCTGTAGATTGACTTTGGAAGACTCTTTTTACTGAAAATAAGGATTAGTATGTATTAGAGCGTTATATGGAGTTATTGGTTTTTACATTTACATTAGGCATTCAATAATTGTTTGCCAAAAGATTCTAAAAATAAATTTCTTCTAGGTGAAGGTGCACCTTTACGGAGTTGACATTAACACTGGAGGAATTGTTAATTTGTATGCTAACTTTGTCTGGGAGCCAACAGTTGTAAAGGTACATCTTGTTATTTCAATAGCAAAGATGTAGGAGTGCATAGCCATAACATAGAGTGCCCTTGTTTTTTTTTTCCCTTTTCTTTAGACCATCTCCAACGGATTGGTCACTTGCCTCCTGGAAGCCCAACAACTGTAAATGACACATATGAGTACCCTCCAACCCATATGTCATTGCCACCGTGGATGACAATTTGGTTTCAAACTGTCAAATTTGATAGACCCAAATGAAACTGTCTTTTCTTTTTTTATTGTTTCTCTCTCATTTTCCCACTTTCCTCCTCCTCCTCCTCTCCCTTTCTTCTTCCTACCCAGACCAAAAGCAAAAACTCAGTAGATCTGCAATTTTGGCATCACCACCGTTCTTCAATGGATCTATGCTGAGTTGGGCATCAAACCCCATCATCAAAGACGAGCAGTTTGGGAGTAGCAAAGGTCGCCATTTTTTGCCAACGGCGGGGCGCAACGGAGGTTGTGTATATATGTAAAAGAAAAGGATGATGTATGTATAAATTAAGGTGAGGTGGGAGACCAATTTTGAGGAATAAAGAGGGAAAGAAACAAAGATTGAGTCATTGAGAGTGTGGCCATCTGACCATCTCTGTTTGGGAGATATGGAGGTTTCATAGGACACGTTTGTAATTATATTTTGGAGGAATTGAGCATTTTAGACCCTTGGAAGTTATGCAAATTCATGTGTTATTGTTTCTTGAAAGAAAAGGAGAGAAAGAAATGGGGAGATTTAAACAGAAGGAAGAAAGCTGCAGAAGATGAAAAGGAATTGAGAAACAGAAGGAGAAGAAGATAGAGAAGAAAGAGAAAACGTTTCTCTTTGTTATAAAATATTCTAAAGAAATAATATTTAAATTAGATCTATATGATGGAGAAGTATGTCAAAATTGACAATTGCCATGTTACACCCCAAACCAAAATGTCATTTGTTTACTTGTGGAAAAAAAGAAAGTTAACGATTTCGGTTACATTTTAGTTGTTTTCGATAAGTTTAGTGGCCCTAAAAATTGACTTTTTGTTTGGGGTAAAATTTGAAAAACTTTTCTTCATGAAAGTCATAGAGAACGTTAAGCCGAGCGCATGCATACTTGGTTCGTACAAATCGGAGTTCGAATGTGAAAGTTATAAGCAAAATATGAAAGTTACTGTTTATGATAGATTGGTATAAATTTGAAAAGTTACTGTGACCGGGTAACTTTTCTTTCTTCTCTCTCTCCTTCCCTCGTGCTCTCTTTGTCTCTCTTCTGCAACTCTCTCTTTCTCCACTTCTAGCCACCAAATGGAGAGCTGCGAGCATCGATAGACTCGTCTCCTCCTCCTTAACACACATGTGAGAGTTGTTTACGGTAATTTGGTCGGAAATGTGGAGATCGAAGCCAACATTTTTATTGTAGAAAATTGGTCAATGCCGATTTCCGGCCACCTCCTGTCATAAACTCAGGTCCATTAGAAGCGCCTTGAGCCACTCTTCATGCTCGTCAAGTTTCATAACTCAGATCGAAGCATGGAGAAAGAAAGCATAATTGGAAAATTTCACTGTACTTCGAAGTGCTTAATTGTTCGGCCACTTCAAGGTATTTTCTGACTTTGTCACAGTTGAGAAAGTTATTAGAAATGTTGAGATGATGCTGTGGATGAAATTTTGTGGCCGGAGGAGGAGTTGGCCGCCGCATGAATAGTTATTTAAATTTTGTTTTTTTTAGCTAGTTAAATCCTATATTTGTTGTAGAATTTGTAAATGTAATTTTTGGTGGATTTTGGAGTGATTTGTTATGGATTAGGAATTTCTGAATTTTAGTGAAACGAGTGTCGATTATGGAAATTCGACCTTCATATTTTCCCTTGTTTCCACTTTGGAATACTTAATCGATGAATTGGTAATAGTGGTAAAGTTTGGATTGAATCCGAGAAGAAGTGGATAGGTGATTTATGAGGATATGATGTGGGAATGATATTTAATTTCCGGATTGTTATTCACTAATTATAATTGTGTACAGGACGATGTACCGAGCTACTGCTCGACGAAGGAAACCATTTGTGTGGTCGCCTAAACTGTACTGTGAGTGGACATTTATTTTTAAATTAATTATGCATGCAGTATAATTATTCCAATTGAGATTTAATTTATGATTTGAATTATTGAGTTTTATGAATTTATGAGCTTGATTTCTTGAGGTATATTTATGATCTATGAATTATGTGATTATTAGTGGATTTCCTTCCCGAGGGCTTTCAATAGATTTTCGAGATATTTATTTATGAGTTATCGAATTACTAAGTGATTTTCAGGAAGTGATTGATTAAGAAATTATTATGAGAATTATTGATTTCGAATATCGATTTATATGATGATACGAGTACGAATGATTTAGCAAATATTTGAGCATGATGGAATTATCGAGATATTCTTAAGTTATGCTTTTGGTGAATTATTGAGGATTTATTAAATTAATATCGAGTTTCTTTCCGAAAGAAATTATTTTAAAGAGATTTGATTCCAGTTCATTGAGGAGGCTATTTACAGCGCATGCGTACATTACCTAGTCGGCAATCCCTTCTAGGTAATAGTCTGGTCGGCAGTCCCTTCCAGACTATATCCCGGTCGGCAGTCCCTTCCGATGAGTCACTTGGTTGGCAGTCCCTTCCAGGTGACATGAGGTAGTTAGTCGACAGTCCCTTTTAACTACCTGTGGTTAGTCGGTAGTCCCTTCTAATCACCGCCTCCTAAATCCGGTCGGCAATCCCTTCTAATGCGTCATTTGGACGGCAGTCCCCTCCAGATGGCATGAGATGACTAGACAGCAGTTCTCTCTAGTCATCAAACGAGGTTTCTTAAAAAAAAAAAAAAAGGATATTTCAAAATAAAAAGGATTGAGATTTGACTAAAGATGATGATTAAGAATATTTTCAAGATTTTTACTGCATGTTTGGGTTTTAAGAGAATAATTTGGGAAAGCACTAAATCTTATAATTGTTTTCCTTCGAGATTAGTTATTTTTCGTTCACTCACTCTAACGGTTTTTAAATGTTTTTCCCCTGGGCCCCTTCGATTTCAAATGCCCAGTTTGCAAGCTAGAGTAGCTTGAGGTCGAGCATACATGAAGTTGAGCTGTCATAGCTTCCGCATTAGAAAAAGTATCGGTCCTTTATCTTGTATTCTATCCTCTTGTACACCATGTGTATTAGATTGCTCTGATAACCCATGAGATAATATTATGAAGTATCAGAATTGTTTTGTGAAATTAGAGACGTTGTGATTTAGGGAGCAGGGTGGGTCCAAAAGAATAAGGTTGGATTGTTTGGAAGTGTTTTGTTTTTCTACAGGTTTTTGGGTCATCCGTTTTAGAGGAGGTTCCGTCAAATTTTTTGGTAGAATTTATTTTAAGATGGGCCCCGCATGGCCACTTCAGATTTCATGGTGAAATTCAGGACGAGTTCTGTCATGCCACCTGAACCTTCAAATTCAAATTAGACATAGACATTTTGACTCAATCATTGGAGATGCTCTTATAATGTCATTTGGCACGTGAAATAACCGTGTCATTTACTGTAGATCAATGCTATAAATGCTGCTACTGTGGCTGCTTGCCTTGTTTTTTAGTGTTGACGAGACAGTGAAAAATCCAAAGGTATGTGGGTTCTATTTACTATTTCTAAGTGATTATGTTTAGTCACAATTCCATATCTCCTTGATAGTAGCTTGGTCATCCATGGTCATCATGTCAATAAAATTGTATCCTCTGCATTTGGTCTGAAGGAGAACAGTTTCATTTTTTTTTTCTAGTTATAATTTAGAATGGACTCAGGATTCTTGAGCTTCTGCTGTATTGAGTCATTGAGATATTGGCTAATCAATTTAATACTTACAAATAACATATAATTTAGGGGATTGAAATTTACACTCCTCATTTTACGATCTCATACTTCATATCTTATTTTTTGGTAACTTTAATTTTGTCTTTAGTAATTTAACTTTTAATTTTGTCTTTAGTAATTTAACTTTTGTATATTTATAAGAACTACAACCAAAGATAGAAAGAATGAGTGGATTGTAAAATGTGGAGTGTGGATTTCACTCCGCATAATTTAATTTTATATCTTTGTATTCTTATATAAAACAAGTCAGCTGTTTAATGCTTAATGTCACTTGAATGCAGTCTGATAGTGCCCAGTGAGATGCTGTTGCTAGTGCCATGGGAGGTAGAGGGCGTGGAGGAGCTGCTTTTTGCGGCCGTGGCCTGTGGAATGCGAAGACGATAGTTGCAAGAGTATTTGGCCAAGCATTAGTCATGACCAAGCGGCCCGGTTTTATACAGTTTTGTAATCGTCATTGTTGGTGTGCTTTGGAGTTGTACTTGCATTTGAATAAACTGATATTGGGGAATGTAACTTGCATACATGAATGAGACATAGCATGTTATGTAAGGTAGCAGCAATGTACGTATAATTTGAACCAACTTTAAGTTGAGATCTTGCCCAGCGGTTTTGTATTAACATTTTCCCTCCCATTCTTGACTAGGGTATTTTTATCTCCTAGTTTTGAAATCCGAATTGGACTCGTCTCGAAAGTCATAATCAAAATCCTAACAAACAGCATGACTAACACGTGCATCTAGGTGTTGAATATCATTGAACCTAGCTGCAGGTTGTAGCTGTCTCATAATTTTCATGTGAGTGCATCATACTGTTGGGTATCATCTCAGTTACTGTAGCTCATTGCAATTGTCTAATGAGATGAGTTTTGCACCAGTTGGCTGGGAAATATTGCAGATTCTTGAAGAGACATGCTCGAGGAAAGCAAGAAAAGAAAAAATTGTCCAGAAAATGTTGAAGGCTGGAAGATCAAACCAATATGAAAGAGTAACAAGATGGGTTGTTGTCTTCCGTCTTATTTTGTCCATTTGAGGCTGTGAACCGCAAATAATAGTTTTTGTACGTGTCAACCTGCGACGTACATAGACATCGGTTATCTTCAAGTTTCAAAAGTGTACGTCACACTCTATTGTCAAGGCCACTGACATTTTTTTTTGGGTGAAAAGTACTTCATCAAGGCCGTTGATATAGTCAAGGCCATTGAGCCATGAGCCATTCTCGGCTCCCCAAGATCATAATGCTCCAAAATGTCAGCAACACTATTGTGTCGGACCTGCATAAATGAGAGAGCCGCCCATCTCCCGCCCCTTGTGTACGGTCGTTCTTAACCTCTGACTGACTCTGAATTTTCACGCTCAAGATATAAGTTGAATTCCAGAGTCAAGTCCAATAACCAATAATCAGAGTTGAGTGGGACCAACTGTTTGTTTGTAAATATATATTTTCTGCCACAATCTATTATCTGTTTCTCTTCTTCATTCAACGGCTCATATATTCTTCCATTGACTAAATTGAGCCTCTTCTTCAGTTTCTTCTCTCTCTGGCTCTCTGTCTCTCTCCCCCAATGGACCCATATCCAGATTGCCCTCCTCTTCCTTCTTTGACATTTCCGAATTTCCAATTGATTTTGGGACTTGTTTCATTTATATATACCCAACAAGCCTCGGTCATGTCTCTGTTTCTCCTCTCTCCTTTTGGTTTTGCCATTACATGTGATCAGATCAGTTGAGGTTTAGTTTGCCAGGGAAAGCACCATGGGGAACTTGTGCTTTAAACCAGCAAAGTGTGCTCATGCTTCTTCCAACAACTTCCCTATCCCTCTTGGTTCGTACTTTCATTTTCTTCTTTCTTCTGATTTAATCACACCGTGGACTTTATATTGCTATGTAATTTTAGCTCCTCCCTAGTTATTAGATTATGACATTATTTTACATGTTACATGATTATGTTCCTTATCTTTTAATTTCATTCAGAAACATGGAATTTCTGACCCCAAAAGCTATATATACATATTTTAAATATGTTGGTGTTTTCATGTTGGTAGTAGATTATCTATTTCCTTTTCCAATATAAAGTACATGTGAGTTTATAAATAACATTAAACATGACTCTCCCAGGAACACAGTCATGCTTCTGAAGCTATCAGCATACCATATTCCAGCACTATGATAGATGGTTTCTTGAGTTCATGATAATGTGGTAGAACCTAATTTTTGTGTGTGTTAACATTTAGTCTCAGTTGTCCTGTAACATTTCACACTCCGGGACGGAACCAGAAAATTAAATTGAGGTGGTGGGGGGTGGTCGGTCTTCGGTTGCCAAATTCTTCCTCGAGTTCTTTTATTTCATGCTAGGCAGTTTTCTGCCAGAAATATAAATCGACTTTTGAGGCCTACAGTTCTCACCTCGGGAGAGTATAAGGTCTGAAATTTTGTAGGATTGTTGTTCTATATGTCTAGTGTTTTCCTGTATAAGGGTTTTTCATTTGGAGTCCTAAAACTTCTGGAATATTGGTTGGAATGCTGGAGGGTCAGAACAGACAAAATTACTGTGGATTCACTTTGGAAGACTATAGCTCCTAAACCAGTTGGAATACGGCGCTGAAAATTTGCAGAAACTTATATCTACATGTCTCACATATGCCTGAGAAACAATTCTTTATTTTTGTGCCCTGTAGCTTCCACAATGGCAAACCAGGTACACCAATATCAGAATCAGCTTACAGCAGAATCCGCATTATAGAACAGTGAATTTGCAGGCCTATATATTTTTACACAGATTTGATTGGAATGTGATATTTTATGGGAAGAAGGGAAAATGTGCCTAGTTTCTGTTTCAGGTGGTTTCACCCTTTTTAATCTTCTGGATTTAGAGAAATAGCAGTTTGAGTGACTTTAGGTCTGTAACAGTTTGCAGAACAGTTTAGCAAGTGACAAACTACCATTGTCAATTCAGTGGAAATTGGGTGGCCTACTTTATATGGATAGAAAGCTCTCCAGGTGTAGCTTCCATTTCAAGTGGAATCACTCCATTCAGAATTTTTTATCTCGGGTTGTGAGCATTTGAAGAAGGAATGGTCAATGCTGAAATTTCTGATCTGATTGTTTCTTGTCTAGCATGAAATTTTTTTTCAAAAAAATTGGGTTGGGCTGCAGCTCAACCCAGCCCCACCCTCGTTCCGTACCTGATTACACCTCCTACTTTAACTAGTCTTTGTTTAGTTATAGGTGTGCTCTATTTGCTGATATATATGTTTATACCACCCAAGTCTAGTCTAGTCACTCTTTATCTAATCCTTCACACTTGTCCAAACTTCCTGTTGCTTGTAAATTTTTGATGCAGGACAAATAGGGCAAGAACTCTAGAACTAGGGTTTGTTTGAGTACTCTTGGATTTGGTTGCTGTGGCGTCGTTTATTTAGAACCAAAGGGGGGTAAAATAAGAAAATTAAGAAGTAAGGGGTAGAATTACTAGCATCACCGCAATAAGATTCTAGGATAAGACTACTAGCATCACACTAGTAGGGCTTCTAGGCATCACACCAAATAAAAGAACTTTTAGAGCTTAATGTGTTTCTCGTCTTGGAAGGGTGGAATTTGGGGTTGTAGTGTGTAGGGTTAAGGGGATTGTGTTTTAAAATAGTCCATGAAATCAGTATTTGTCAGTTTATTATGGTCATTTTGATTTCCCAACTAATCAGCAGTGCTTGCTTACAATGGCAATAGTCTAATAAGGGAAGGCCTAATGATCTTAATATAGTTTTCCAAGGCATGTAATTGTATGCTTTCTGAGCTATCTTCTCCACTGTACCTAATCGATGTTTGGGTCCATCCTTTAGTTTCAGTTACTGCATAAATGAATTCTGCAAATGGTTTGGAGGATGAAGGAGTTTACACCTGAAAATATTTGAAATAATTATGTGTGCATGCTTAAGTTATAAGCCTGGTTTGCTATATATGTGATTATAGTATTTATCTTTTTCAACATGGCTAATAAATTCTTACAACTTATTGTCTCTTTCTCCTTTAGGAGGTACAAAGTACAATGGGAAGGAACAGCAGGATTTAACATCCTCCAACCAGGACAGACCATTGGGTGGTCCCAATACTAAAGCTCTAATACCACCCAATGCAGCTGATACATGTGTTCCTAGCACCCTTAAGTCCTTTAGTTTCATTGATCTCAAGAATGCTACTAGGAACTTCCGCCCAGATAGTCTACTTGGAGAGGGAGGGTTTGGATGGGTCTTCAAAGGCTGGATTGATGCAAACACCTTAGCTCCCACTAGACCAGGAACTGGCTTGGTGGTGGCTATCAAGAGGCTCAAGCGAGAAAGCTTTCAAGGTCACAAGGAATGGCTTGTATGTACAATCTGGATGCACCCTTGCTTTTCTTAGATATTTTGACCAGTTACTGCTATTCCTAATATTGGTTAATTAAATCAGTTCTACACTTGGCAGGCAGAAGTGAACTATCTTGGTCAGTTTCACCATGAAAATCTTGTTAAACTCATAGGGTATTGCTCAGAATCTGACAATAGACTTCTTGTTTACGAGTTTATGCCCAAGGGAAGTTTGGAGAATCATTTGTTTAGGAGTGAGTAGCTTAACCTCTTACTGTACTTGTTTTGATCATGTATGGCATTTCTTCTTCTCAGTTTTTCTTGATTATTGAACATATAGATATATATCTTCCTGGTTTGACTGCTTTAATCCTTCTAACTAAATAATAAAATATGTACCTGAAATTTTTATGCTGTTGATTCTCGATCATTACCTGCATAGAGTGAATGCTAGAAATCTTGCCCGCCCTTTATCTTGTCATGAAAACTCAAGTGTTTAGCTGTTTTCTTTCTCTGTGTTTTTATTCTTTTAATTACATGCTACCTATCTATGTTAAGTCAGTATAACCGAAAAGACAAAACGCTTGACCTTGATAGCCCTGCAGAGATCCAGTTCCAAGTAAAAGGAGTAATCGAGAATCTCAAACTCTCTCAAATTGCAAAATTTTCTTTCATGATTTTTTTTGTATTTTCTTGAGAAACCAAAGAATATTATTTCATCGAAAGAAATTAAGTTTGTTCCAATTTGACTATTTCTCTAGATAGGAAGCTGCCGGCGTACATACGGCCAATCCATTATAACATTAGCACATCTTCTACTGCTTTTACTTGAAACTGGATTTTCTGCCTATTTAAGGGGACAGTTGTCAAGAAAAAAAGGAATTTATTCCTAGGAAGTACCTGAACCATTATTATTTTTTTCCTATCTATTTCTCTAGATAGGAAGCTGCCGGCATACATACTGCCAAATCCATTATAACATTAGCACATCTTCTACTCCTTTTACTTGAAACTGGATTTTCTGCCTATTTAAGGGGACAGTTGTCAAGAAAAAGAAAAGGAATTTATTCCTAGGAAGTACCTGAACCATTATTAATTTTTCTGTGTTGTTGTGCAGAAGGTGTACAGCCTATACCATGGGCTATGCGGATGAATATTGCAATTGATGTTGCAAGGGGGCTGTCCTTTTTACATAGTTTAGATGCTAATGTTATCTACCGTGACTTGAAAGCTTCCAACGTTCTACTTGATTCAGTATGTTTCCTTAATCATTAACTAAGCTCTCATTAATTTGTGGATGACACCAAGCCCATGCTCAACTATAATCTATATAAACAAGCCTGGTGATTGAGTTTAGTTTAAAGTAATTAATTTATGCAGGATTTCAGTGCAAAGCTATCAGATTTTGGCTTAGCAAGGGATGGTCCTACTGGAGACAACACTCATGTTTCAACCAGAGTCGTGGGAACTAGAGGCTACGCTGCACCAGAATATGTTGCTACAGGTGACTGTACCTTTCAATTGCATCCTTAACATTTTTAATTGATAATCCTGGAAGAGGGAAACACTAATGCAATTGATATAAATCCAAATAGATAATTACCTTATATTCTATCATTCTATGTCTTTGGAGGGAAGTCCCGATAATGACAAGGATCATCCATCTGGTTAAAGCATATTGCTTGACTTATTCATTTCCGTCAAAACTTAAAGGAACTAATCTAATGTGTAACATCATATCCAAGGCAAATATATTGAAATTTTAACAAGCGCGTCATGTCTTTGCACTCTTTCCCACTTATTCAAAACATATGTAAAATACCAGTTACCTTCCTCACTTATTCTGATGGTTTAACTTCCATGTGGTAAAGTTCCTGTTATCCAGATAAGTGGAAGTTTGATCCATTCTATTCAGTAAAAGAGATTCTTTTGCTCTTATTCAGTTTGATTTCGATCCTTTTTTCCAGACCAGTAAAAGCGGTTCGAGTTTATATATGTATTTTGTTAATCAAGGACATCGGTTTTGTTTGTCCACGTCTTTACAATTTTCAATCTTGGATCAGTTTTCCGATTTGTTTCTCATCCTCTGATACCATACATTGATAGCTAAGTCAACCATTATGCCAGATATGAACTGTATAGCTGCTCCTTTATGGTAAAAACCAGTGAATAATCATTTTAATGACCCTCTGAGACATCATTCATTCTTCTGGCTTTGTCCAATGGCTGTTGCAAGGGTGACTAACTATAAAAGTAAGAACCAACAAAAGGGCTTCTACATAGTGAAAAAGAAAAAGAAAAACTTTTAAAATGGAAACCTTCTTTCATTGGCAAAAAGATGCACAACATCTAGTCAAGTTATTCAAGTATAATGCATTGACTAAATTGCTTTCTTCATTTAATGGATTAAAATGAGCAGGTCACTTGACACCAAAGAGTGATGTGTACAGCTTCGGTGTCGTTCTGTTAGAGCTACTATCAGGAAGACGAGCAATGGATGATGAAAGAGCTGGGAGTGTGGAGGAAACACTAGTGGATTGGGCAAAGCCATTTTTGATTGATAGTAAACGAGTTCTGAGAATCATGGACACAAGGTTGGGGGGTCAATATCCGAAGAAAGCCGCCCAAGCTGCAGCTGCACTTGCTTTGCAGTGTCTTCATACAGACCCAAAGAATAGGCCACTCATGATCGATGTTCTAGCCACATTGGAACGACTCCACTCAAAGGAGACAGTACGGACTCAACAACCTAAGCTAACCCATCATGGGGTTAAGCAGTCGAACCATCTCACAAGATAATCAAATTCAAACTTGGAATGAATTGTATGTGGTTTCCTAGTACTTGGTGTAATAGACGTAGCAGAAGATGTGTTTTTTAGTGCCTGGGTATACAGAAGGGAATGAAAAATGGGGTAGACATATTAGAGTCATACATGTTGGTTGTACAATGTATCAGTTTAAACTTTGGTTGATGTAGAGATTGCAAGTGTTTTTTTTTTTTTTTTTGGTAAATAAAAGGAACCAAAGAAAAGATAAAAATGATCAGAACCATGGGCTCATTTCCACTCCACTGCCCAATCAAATCATTTCCCAGATCACCACACCATTATCTCGAACTTCCTTGGCTTCTCTCTGTCCGTAAGAACCAACGCACCAGCAAACACTTTTAGAGCATCTCCAATAATTTTTTTATAATTTCTCTAGAGAAGTAAAAATTATATCTCCAAAAGAATTTGTGTAATTATATTTACACATCTCTATTTGTTTCATACACACCCCAAATTTTTTGTGAAAATTTAAAATCCTATTTCACCCGTTCTTCTTCCCTTCAAGAAAAAAGAAAAGAAAAAAAAAAATTCATCTCTGATCAACTAGATGACAAGAATGGATGCAACGATAGGAAGGCGGGTTGTTGTAGGATTGGAGAGAAATCCAACGGGCATTCTTGCTCACTGGGTCTGACAAACCAAATAAATAGAAAGAGAGGGGCTCCCAACCTCCCTTTTTGCAGATAATGATTTTTCAATTTTCATGTTTGTATATAACATTAACGATTGCTGGAAGGTAAACAAATTGGAGAATTGGAGCTTTGTATTCAAATGACTATGATTAACTTTCTATACATAATGCATTTGGTCTGATTCTAGAATTGCCCTCTTGGTTTGCAGCAATTGTTTGATGGAGAGTATAATTAGTAGAGACACTATAATTGTTCAATTCCATTACAAACTAAATATGTTTCAAAATCTATAATTTTATATTCCATTGAATTGATGTACTGCACGAGAATCATATAAACATAATAAGCAAGGGCTCAGAGAGAGAGAAGGCTAGGGCTGCGATGGGGGAGAGTGAGGAAGAAATGAAAGGGGTAAAATAGGAACAAATGAAGGAAAAAATGGCAAATAATAAATGTAATGGGTGTGTATTAAGAAAGTAAGCATGTGTGAATAAAATTTCTAGAAGAATTTCTGTTCCGATTCTAATAAATTCTTCATTTTACAGATTATGTAATTATTTATTAAAATTTTATATATTACTGTAAATATTGAGAATTTTGTTTTCTCTCTCGTTATTCTCTATTTTAGAGATAATTATAGGGAATTTGTGGGATCAAAACAACCGAATTTTTCCTTAATCAAGAAAAAGCTGTTGTAGTTGCTTTGCCGATCTCCGTCAACAGAACCAGCAAAAGCACTGCAGAAATCTGATTCAGAACCCCAGGAACCGAAGAAAGCGGTCCAAATTACGTTGAAACGACCGCGAAACCCTTGACAACCTACTGCTCCGAAAAACCCTCTTGAGATATAAATTCAGAGGGACAATGTCAGCAATGAAGTATGTTTTTTCTTCGACTCTCCTTCTGGAGAGCTCTGTACACTCTCCATATGCATGTGAAACTTGGTTTTGATTGCTAGTCCTTTTTATAGAAGAGTCGGTGTAAAATTGGTAGATAACGAAGTCAAGTACTGAAAACACAAAATCATTTGAAACTTGTGGGCATGTCTTAGAAAGTGAAGAGGATGCATAAATCGAGAGCGGCGGCATCTCTCCTTGTCAAGTCAGTTGCCTCCCCCAACAATACCTGTTTTCGTTCTCACCACCTCAGATTCTCTCTCTTACTCCAACCACAACCACGCTCTTCTTCTTCTTCTTCCTCTTCTCCGATTTTGAATGGCGGATTCCTCATTTCGAAGCGCGGCTTTTCCGGCTACGCTGCGGAGCAGTTCTCCGACGACGAGTATGAGTGCGATTTCGAAAGCCAAACGGTAGGTCACTGCTTTCTCTTTCAAATGTCTAGGATTGAAACACTGTATAACTTGTGGTTGATTTTGTAGGCTTCATCTTCCGTGGCCAACATTGACGAGTGGAAATGGAAGCTGAGCCTGCTGCTGCGCAGTGACAAGGACCAAGAGATTGTTTCCAGAGATAAAAGGGACAGGAGAGACTATGAGCAGATATCTAACCTCGCCAAACGGATGGGACTTTACACTGAAATATATGGCAAAGTGGTCGTTGCCAGCAAGGTTCCTCTTCCAAACTACCGCCCCGATTTGGATGATAAGCGCCCACAGAGAGAGGTTTATATCTATTGTCTTCTTGCACAATTCATTTCCAAGTCCTTTTTGACAGAATTGTTTTTGTCCAGGTGGTTATCCCTCTTGGCTTGCAAAGGAGGGTAGAGGGTTTACTGCAAGAACACCTTGACCGTGTCCTGCTAAGTTCCCGCAATGTATCGGCCAATTCAGGTGACAGTGAGCACCTCGAGCATCAGCTTGAAAATGAAAAGCCTGATGAGAATGCAGATTCTTTTCTTGATGGCTCTGTAATGGAGAAGGTTCTTCAGCGTAGGAGTTTGCGAATGCGTAATATGCAAAGAGCTTGGCAGGTGTGTTTGCCTTGCTTCTGTCTTTTCCCTATATTATTTAATGCACATTTCATTCACAACACATCCTAAAACATAGCTGCAACGTTTTGTTATGTTTGTATCATCATTTTTTTTTCATTGGTTTTTAATTCAAACAAAGGAATTAAAAAAATAATAATAATAATACAGGGGATCTCCACTGTTTCTATAAGCATGAGTGCATGATCACCTCTTCAATACGCCACGTTACCCTTGCTGCCTAGAGTTGGTATAGATGGAGTTGCCTGATAACCCTCTAGACAATTGGTACAACAACATAGTAGTATAACTAGTGTTGTTGTTCTTGCTAAGCAGCTCCAGCTAGCTCTGCATTTCTGTACTGCCTAAGATGCCATTAATTATCTGTGATAAAATAGAAAGTAAAACCAGTACTATGCTAATGTTTCTGCTCTCTTTACAACTATGTTGTTTTGTTAAAAGGAATCACCTGAAGGTAAAAAGATGTTAGAGTTCCGGAAATCACTACCATCTTTCAAGGAGAATCAGAGGTTGCTGCAAGCAATAGCACAAAATCAGGTTTAACATCAGACCTGTAGCTTCATTATCATCTAACCATGTGTTTGTGCTTTCCTTTATTTTTATCTTTTGGCTTAGTTTAAGGCACAGACTTGGTGTTGGTACTGCTCATAAATGAATTAAAATTATTACTTAGCTCTTGTTATTTACTAGTGGATGGTAGCAAATTTTTTCTTGGCTTGAAAATTTAGCAGCAACTTTATATGATATTGTGGCTCATATCTATGAAATGTATACTACATTCAGGCATCCGTGTGTAAAAATAAATGCAGATTCACCCCATGAGTGTACATAGAAGGAGTTACAGCAATAACATTAGCAAATTTTTGTATTTTATTATTGTATGCGTAAAGATTTTTCAAATAGAGAAATCACATTGAAAAACAGCCATAAAGGTACCGTAGAAGATCATGATTGTGTTCTTTTATAATTACACAAGATATTCTGGATGTATATTTGACATTAAAACATGAATTTCAAGAAACATTGCAATGAAATCATAACCCACCCTATCTGGATAAATCCAATTTAAATGGAATTTCCCTAAAGTGCATAGACAATGAAGCCCACATAAACTGCAAATATCTACTGTCCCAAAGAGAGTCCATTTTCCTTTCTCTTATTCTTGTTTCTTCTGTACCATGTTATTTGTTGTATATCTCCACTATCATTCCCACAAATTTTTTTATGTTGATAGGTAGTAGTGATATCTGGGGAGACTGGATGTGGTAAGACCACTCAACTTCCTCAATATATACTAGAGTCAGAGATAGAATCTGGCCGCGGAGCTTTCTGTAGCATTATCTGTACACAACCTCGAAGAATATCTGCTATGGCTGTTGCTGAAAGAGTGTCTGCAGAGAGGGGAGAGCCTCTTGGTGAAACAGTGAGCCTTGTCACCCTATACATAGATGCAAGCACACACTAGCACTGTGATTCTGTTTACGTTATTAAAAAAAAAAAAAGATGCAGACTTTTCAGATTGAAAACTTCTTTATTCTTCTGCTATACCACAACAGATATTTTTTGTTAGGTGGGCTATAAAGTTAGATTAGAGGGAATGAAAGGAAAAAATACGCATCTCCTTTTCTGTACCAGTGGTATTCTACTTCGCCGTCTGTTGAGTGATCGGAACTTGAGTGGTGTAACACATGTTTTTGTTGATGAAATTCATGAACGAGGCATGAATGAAGGTGCACTTCCTTACATGTCTATTTAAATGTTTAATTCTGCAGAAAAACCGCATCATAATTTTACTTTTCACTTTCCACAACTTTTTGTTGCAGACTTCTTGTTGATTGTATTGAAAGATCTGCTTCCACGCCGTCGGGATCTAAGATTGGTTTTGATGAGTGCCACTCTGAATGCGGAGCTATTTTCAAATTTTTTTGGAGGAGCGCCAACAATTCACATTCCGGTTAGTTAGATCTGAGTTTTTTTTTTCAGGGGTATCTAGTGTCTGGAGATTGTATCAGCCATATGAATTTGTATCACTTTAATTATTTTCCTTACTTTGGATTAGAAACTGGGATATCAATATTAGAGAGATAGATGTAGAGATAAAGAGCAGTTTTAATCTATGCAGTGTTATTTTAACTGATTGTAAATGTTATGCTTTGGAAGTCATAGTTCATTAGAAAATGTGTTATAAACTGCATAAGAACAAATTTGGTTGGTCATGCTGCAAGTAAATTGAAATAGTGAATTCCTCCCCACAAAAAAAAAAAAAAAAGTGATAACTATTTATCAGTAAGTATGACAAGTGTGCTGTGTTTTCAATAACTGAGGCAACCTCAGAGTTGATGTAAAAGTAATTTACTGATAGATGTTTTTTTAATTTCATTTTGGAAAATAATTTGGGTTCTATGTTGTACCATTCATTATCATTATATTCCTTTTACTATTCTATCAAGTAATGTAAAGATTTTGTCTTGGAAGCTTTTCACTCTTCTGAAAATTTAGTTGTATGCTGTTCAGGGTTTCACATATCCAGTGAGAGCACACTTTTTGGAAGATGTACTGGAAATGACTGGGTATAAGCTGACTTCTTTCAACCAAATTGATGACTATGGCCAAGACAAACTGTGGAAAACGCAGAAGCAGTTAGCGCCTCGGAAAAGGAAAAACCAGATCACTGCTCTAGTGGAGGTATGATGCTATTTTGAAACAGTGTCATAAGTTTGATAAGGAACATATATAGTTCGTGTAGGTTAATTTGCATTAGCGCCATTGGAAAATCTTGTGGATTTCAATGATCATTTAGTGATGGGTTAACTTTCTTGCCACTTTTTTCTTTTTTACTTTTCTTTTCCTTATATGTTCATTCTCTTTTCTTGCTAATTTTGAAACTCCATTCTGCATTGTCTTCAACAATATCTTTCTGGGAATCTGATAATAGAAAAAGTGTGAAAAGGTCATATGGGCAGAGGAAAGATTGTCTTTCTACGGGGTGGAGGTTCCTCATTTCTGTCGGTCTTCAGTAGCATTCTTACTTTGTCTCATCTTCAGAATCCCAATTAGGGTAGCTACGGTAATATAAAAAATCGGTAATAGATTTCCTTACGAGTGGTGAAGAAGGATTATCGAATCAGTTGCCATCTTGTGCAGAAACTGAAGGAGAAAGTTAGGTTAGCTCTTGAAAATTGTTAAAAAGAAAATGGTCATTACTTGGAAAAGAGGGCCTTAAAGTTGATTTGAGACTGAGGTGCTGCTACTCATTTGATCGGTGATTCGTGGAAATCTACTGAAATGTCAAAACTGAGGACCTTGCATGCTTATCACCTCTGTTGGTGTATTTTGCATATAACAGGGGTGGAATGTGGATCATATATTTTTCATTGTTAAAGATGGTCTCAATTATTGGAGGCGTTTGTTGTGGTCTGGGTTTATTCTCAAAATTGCTACTCTTTCTCCCAAAGTATTTTGTTGGTTGGGAAAACAAGGAGGTTACACTGTACATCCGGGGTGTTGGCTTTTATGTCGAGCGTATGGTTGCGAAGGAATGAGAGTTTCTTTGGTTGCGAGGAGTTGATTATACATTGGGATTGAATATTGTGCTTAGCTTTGAGCTGGGCATATTTTGCATAAAGTCAAAGAATTGATTAACTTCTTGATTGGGTTTTAAAACAACGTGTTTGTGGATGTTCATTTTCATCTGTTGTGTATAAGAACATGAAACCTAACGTTCCCCATTTCTACCTTCTGCTTTCCCTCCAAAAACCAAATAGTTTTGGCTTGGTTGGTGGCTCTTTGGAGGGTCAACACTGGTGGTCAAGTTCAAAAGAGAAGGCCTTTTATTTCTTCTGAGCCGTTGGTTTCCAGGTTTTGGGGAAAGAAAGCTAAAACCATAGGGTGGTTGCTTGCTGTTGGCAGTTTTTTGGTCATTTGAATGGAGCAGAATATGTTATGATTATACTGGGGTTTGGCGGATGAACTCTAGCATAGAATGCGTTCTTTCTGAATTAATCTTTGCATTTTGTGCCTTTTTTTCCTGGTATCTTTTTAGTATTCTTATATGTTTCCTACAAAAAGAAATATGACTATCATATCTAATGCACTGGCACACTGAACCCAATGAATCTTCGGGGTTAGTGTGGGAACGCGTTGGAGGATTTCATATTGTTGGAATTAACAGTAGTTTATATTATTGAAGTATGTTTTTTTGTTTTAAACATAGTTTCAGATACAGCAATGTTTGTAGTACTAAGCTTACTAAGAAATGTGGATGCCGGAAAAAAGTTGCATACACTACTCTATACACCAACGAGAATTTGCTAAAATTTTAGTTGTCATTTATAATATCTTCTATTATTTACTATTTCAGATTGTCCCATATATTGTTAAGGTAAACAGACAAACTCAAAATTCCAATATTTTTCCTTCTGTTGTTATGTTTTGCGACATATTATGAATTGTGGGAAAACAAAAGGCTGCATATGTAATTTTGATGCTATGCTCATAGCTAGTTTGGTCTCACCTATTTTATGACTTTTACACAGGATGCTCTTGGTAAATCAAGCTTTGAGAATTATAGCTCCAGAGCACGTGATTCATTATCATGTTGGACGGCTGATTGCATAGGATTTAATCTTATTGAAGCAGTTTTATGTCATATATGTCGGAAGGAACGGCCAGGTGCTGTCTTAGTATTCATGACTGGGTGGGAGGATATCAGCTGTTTGAGGGATCAACTTAAAGCCCATCCTCTTTTAGGTGATCCTAACAGGGTTTTGCTTATAACATGCCATGGGTCAATGGCCACGTCTGAACAGGTTAGTTTATTTCAATATCTGCCTTTACATCAGCATCTCATGAAGCTTTAGGATATCATGGTGTAAATGTGTTTAAGGCTCTCAACGTGCTTGAAAATGGAAAAAGTCGTCTAAAAGAAGTGCTTTACCTGCACATGTTTGGCTGTTACATGGTGTAAAAGAGTACAATTTGCACCTAGGATTAGTTGTGATGTTAGAAGTGGACAAGTGGTTATGGTTAAATACCTAAAAAAAAGGAAAAGGAAACTCAAAATTCTGATCTCTGAGTTTCGATTGGGTATCAGTCACTTCTGATTCAGGAACTCCATCTCGGCAGGATCACCTCACTAATGTATAGGGATTAAGGTTTTGTATTAGGTGGTTTGCTTGTCTTTCTCAAATTTGTTTGTTGTGTGAAGCTTTGATGATCCCTGAGGTATCTTTATTATGAGTTCTTGTCCACTGCTGTGTATTCTCTTGTTTTTGTTAGCACTGAAGTTTTGTTATTGAAAAAGAAACAAAACAGCCACCAAAAAAAAAGAAAAAAAATTTCTCTCTCCCACTCAATCTTATGGTTTCCATAAAATGTGCCACCTTTTCCTTCTTAGCAAAACAAAGAGTTTACTCACTTTATTGATTGACCTGCAGCATAAACTTCAACATGATTAACAATTTGTTTACTAATCACAAGTGATAGTGCTCAGCACTTGTTTTTTCTTGGCTGTTTCTCACGTGGTTTGTGTTTCCTTGTGGATTTGTCCACTCTGTTAGGGCATCTACAATCATAGTGTCATTTAGGGGGCGCTAAACCAGTTTTTAGCCCCCTACAGCCCTATTCACAAATTATAGGATTTTCTTCTCCAACAATGAGGTGCTATTTCAGATTTTTTTCGCTAAGTTATTCTAAATACTAATATCAATTGATAACTAGGTTTTAAATAACCCAATATTGATTAGAATCATCAAATATATATATATATATTTTTTTTTTGGTATTTTTTTTCTATATATTTTTAATAATATATGCAAGTTAAATTTCAACTGTCTGGTTTGTATTGAGGAGTAACTGCGGCAGTCAATCTTTGTTATGTGTTTTTTTTTGACAATAGATTAAATTTAATCAACTTCTTTAATCCTGGCAATAGATTTTATGATGAGTGCCACTACAACACACAAACTCAGCACCAAGTGAGGCCCTAGTTCATCAGTTTCTCTCAGCCACCTATATTTAATGCACACCACCTGGCTGCCATGCCTTCTGGAGCCATTTATGTTCCATCCTTCAATATGGAACAAATTTGTTCCACCATTTGGTTGGTGCCATTTATTTCTGAGTTGTTGTCATCTACTTGGATGCTATTCACCAAGGAGCACTTTAACTGCCCGGGCATTGGGTGGGAAAGTAATCTCCGATTTATTATTTCAGAATTTTATTGTATGATGGCAATGATTGCATCTGCGCTATAAGCTGCAGATGCACAATGTGCGGGCCCTGGCTTCCAGGGTAGAGTCTTCACTACTGCCCATTTCTTATGGCTTTTGACTCCCCTTTTTAACGTTGGAGATGACCAAAAGTTAAAAAAGTCACATATATGACATGGAATAAGGGTTGGAGATGCCTGTATGTAGTTCATCCTTGTATTAATGGTATGCTATTTCCTATTAAGAAAAGAAAAAGATCACTGCTCATCAACTTTCTATCCCTGCAGAACCTCATTTTTGGGAGACCGCCTCCTAATGTACGTAAAATAGTTCTTGCTACTAATATGGCAGAAGCAAGCATTACAATCAATGATGTAGTTTTTGTGGTGGATTGTGGAAAAGCAAAGGAGACCACATATGATGCTTTGAATAATACACCTTGTCTACTACCTTCTTGGATATCCCAAGCATCTTCGCGGCAAGTAAGTCTTTGTACCTTAGGCCACTTTACCACTAGTTGTCTGTATATTGATAGCACTAAATTCTTTTGCATCATAATCCGCTGATTCTGTTGTCTCTTCCTCATTTTTTTTTTCCATTTGGAGTTTGCCGGAAAAGTCATCACATAACCACATAACTTCAAACTGAATGTGATCTTTGTTGTGTACCTTGTGTGTGAATGGATGTGATTGCTTATGTGTGGTTGGTACTATTTGCTTGTCCACAATTTCATTCATGCCCATGTATTCTGATAGGCATTGAGTGATTTTGACGAACCAGCATTAATACTTTGTGTACTGCTTTAAGAATTTTACTGACATCCCTTATGCTTCTTCTATTTCACCTTTGTTTATAATTATTTGCTCGGCCTTCTCTATCGAATATGAAAAGGAATTACTTATGTCCTGCTGTATTGTACTTGGTTGCAGAGAAGGGGAAGGGCTGGCCGGGTGCAGCCAGGCGAATGTTACCACCTTTACCCCAAATGTGTGTATCATGCTTTTGCAGAATACCAACTTCCTGAACTTCTAAGGACTCCTTTGAATTCTCTCTGCTTGCAAATCAAAAGTTTGCAGGTTGGTAGTATAGGAGAATTCTTGTCAGCTGCTCTGCAACCACCTGAACCCCTAGCTGTAAGTGCTGTTTCTTGATCGTACTTTCCGCGAACTGTTCTATGTGACCCAATTTTCCATCGAGTCAAAGAAATATAACTTGGCACTTTTACTTGTACAGCTTATACAAGTCTGTTCATTTCCATTTTCCTACTTGTATATAGTATTTCATTTTTTTTTTAATCACACAAATTGACAATTCTATTTATGACAGGTTCAAAATGCTGTTGGCTTTCTTAAGTTGATTGGGGCATTGGATGAGAATGAAAATTTGACAAATCTCGGTTAGTCTGTGTCCTGAATGAAGTTGTATTACATAATGTGTAACTAAATTCTATTACTCAGATTTTTTATTTCTCTTATTTCGTTTTGTTTCTTCAGGAAAATATTTGTCAATGCTTCCAGTAGATCCCAAACTAGGGAAAATGCTGATTATGGGTGCTGTATTTCATTGCTTTGATCCTGTTCTTACAATAGTGTCTGGTTTAAGTGTCCGGGATCCATTCCTTTTGCCTCAAGACAAAAAAGATGTGAGTGGAGAATTCCATATGATAGTCTGTTTGTGCATTTAAAGTTTCTTCCTTGGCATGTGTAAAAGTGTTTATCTAAGTGGGCTGTAGTCTTCATAACTCTGCATCTCTGTACAATTCAGTTAGCGGGGACAGCAAAATCTAGATTCTCTGCAAAAGATTACAGTGATCATATGGCTCTTGTTCGTGCATATGAAGGATGGAAAGATGCAGAAAGAGAAGGATCAGCGTATGAATACTGCTGGAGAAATTTTCTCTCTGCCCAAACACTTCAAGCTATTCATTCTCTTCGGAAGCAGTTTAGCTACATCTTAAGAGACGCTGGCTTGGTGGATGCGGATGCAAGCCTTAACAACAAGCTAAGTCACAATCAGTCATTGGTCCGCGCAATCATATGTTCTGGACTCTTCCCTGGCATAGCATCTGTAGTGGTGTGATTTTTCTCTACTTGAAAATTTACTTTCATTGAGTAATCTCTTAGTTCTCAGTTTTTTGACTATTTTATCTCACCTTATCTGCAGCACCGAGAGACATCCATGTCTTTCAAAACTATGGATGATGGCCAGGTTTTACTATATGCTGTAAGTTGCTCAAAGCTGGTTTTTGATAATCTACAGATAAATTGGAACTCATTCAAACTGTATATATTCTGTTACATTGGAATCTTGCCCAGCTGGTATAAAGACATATAGGCAATCATTGAAAATAATAATCTCTAATTTGTTTCTGGTTATCCTCGTATCATTCACGTTAATTGAATTCAAAGGAGAGTTCTAAATGAAAATCCTTACCCAAGATTTCTAGTTATCACTATACCCAAATCTTTACCCAAGACATTGCTATTTTTCCAAGTTTGTTTATTGAGCAGTTAGATATTGCTTTAAAATTAACAAAACCAAATTTCAATAGAATGGGAGTGAAGTTCACACCCCTTTTGACAATCTACACTCCATGTTTCCTTTTTCAGTAACTTAAATTTGTCTGTAGTAACTTTTTTTTTTTGTCTTTTATAAGAATTTCAACCAAAAAAGGAAAGAGTTTGGATTACAAATTGGGGAGTGTGAATTTCATTCTCGTAGATAAAAGGTGATTGTTATGTGAAAAGATTTTCTACTAATTTTTATGTTCTGTGTATACTTATGTCTCTTTCTAACACCTTTAAGTTTCCAAGTAATTAATTGTATGGTCCCAATTTCAGAATTCTGTAAATGCACGTTACCAAACAATTCCCTACCCTTGGCTGGTCTTTGGTGAAAAAGTAAAGGTCAACACTGTTTTCATACGCGATTCTACTGGTGTCTCTGATTCCATTTTGATACTTTTTGGTGGTGCCCTAAACCATGGTATCCAGGTCTGTTTTTTAGTGACATTCATCCCAGGGAATTCGTTTGTGATTTTGTGATCCGTATCTTCTCTTTTTTTTTAATTTGTTCCTCTGTGTTTTTTTTTTTTTTTTCCCCTCTCACCCTAGGCTGGGCATTTGAAAATGTTGGACGGCTATATTGACTTCTTCATGGATCCTAGCTTGATGGATTGCTATTTGAAGCTTAAAGAAGAGCTGAATGAGCTTATTCAGAAGAAGGTGAGTTTGGATATGATTTTACTTAAACAAACGACATATCATACATCATCCGCAACCCATCCAGATTTGTTACTCATTTTTTCCCTGAAATCTTGCAATCATAGAAGTATATTGGATCAATTTATTGAGGGTCAAGGTAGTTGTTTCTGGGGTGTTGCTCTGACTAAGTTTAGTTATAGATGGCTACCTGCTACTGTCTCTGTACCTGGCACTTTGTGAACTTGCAAGGATAAACATAGATGAATGGGGACCATAAAAGAAGTGGCTCTTTTGTTAAAAGTTCTTTCTATCTGCTTATATCAATGTTTTTTCAGTAGTTTGTCATTACAAAAACTTTGAAACAATGGTCTACATTTTTTAAGAACAATTTCAACTGTCTTCTTTTCTTTCAGAATGAGATGACTAGCACATATGAAAGCCTACCTTTGCATGCATCAATATGCTTATGGGACTAATGAACTTTTAGACATTTTAGTTCAAGAGTTAAGACCTTACCAAGTTTGGTGCTTTTGGCCTTTATACTGGATTCATACACGTTAATATATCAGTTTAATTAAGGAATATGAAATGCTATCCTTGGAAACAATGGCTATTGTTGACTGGTTTCCAGGTTCTGGTATACTGAGTTCCACAGTTCCAGTACTATGTGTCTTCCTAGTATGCCCTGAATTTTGTAAAAAATGTTGTTTTGATCTAGTGCGACAGAAAATTGAAACTTTAAACGAAAAAAATGGAAGTGATTCTAGGTCTGCTGAGTGATAATCCATTTCTATATGATGCAGCTTCAAGATCCAAGCCTCGATATCCACAAGGAAGGAAAGTATCTCATACTTGCTGTTCAAGAGCTGGTATCTGGAGATCAAAGTGAAGGAAGATTTGTGTTTGGCCGTGAAAACAGGAAGCCAAAGGAGTCTGGTGATAACAGCAGATTCACAAGGGATGGAACCAATCCTAAGAGTTTGCTACAAACTTTATTGATGAGAGCAGGACATTCACCTCCAAAATACAAAACCAAGCACCTCAAGACAAATGAGTTCAGAGCACTAGTGGAGTTCAAGGGCATGCAATTTGTTGGGAAGCCCAAGAAAAATAAGCAGCTTGCCGAAAGGGATGCTGCCATAGAAGCACTGGCCTGGTTGACTCACACCTCAGACAACAGTCGTGATGAAGATGACAACTCCCCACCTGATGTTACTAACAACATGCTGAAACTTCTGGGGAAACGTAGAAGATCAAAGCGTCACTCTGGTTAATCTAGAAGATCAAGCTGCTGCCGTAGGGCCGGAGTTGACGGTTGGTATTGATATGGAACATTAGTAGGGGTACCCTAGTAAAATCCAGATTGGAACAGGTTGTGGCACCTTGTCAAATACCATAGAACTATTTAGATGCAGTTTGCAAAAGAAAAAGCCTTTTATCTCAATGAGATTATTGGGGTGTAATTGTAATCATTAGCATATGTAAATACACAGCAGGATTCTATATATCGGAGAGGTATTATAGGTGGTTCCATGAAATCTATTATTTGCAAGAAATTTTGACAGCATTTGACTTTAATTATTGGTTATTCGTGAGGAAGGTTTACTCCAACTTTAAAGGGAGATTTATTATTAATTATTTTACACACACACACAAGCCGTCTATGTTAAGGAGGTCTTTAACTTAGTTTAAGGAATGGATTTTCATATTTTGACCACTTTTTGGTCGCATATTCACATCTTAACTTGTCAATTTTTAGGTATATATGGGTTTTGACACTTCTGTAAATTTTCAGCTAAATCGATGATGTTAAAGCATCCAAAACTACAATTTACACGAACGGTTCAGATTGGACAGATTCGGTTCGTTCTTGTAAATTGTAGTTTTTGATGCTTTAACGATCATCAATTTGGTTAAAAATTTACAAAACTGATTTACTCATATACCTACAAATTGAACGGTTAAGATGTGATCGAAAAGTGGTCAAAAATAGAAATCTGTTCCTTAAGCTAAGTAAAAGACCTCCTTAGCAGAGCAAGATTCTACACACACACACTCACATACATACATACATACATACATACAAGTCATTTCGATCACATATTCATATCATAATCATTCAGTTTTAGATATATATGAGTAGATTATCTTTGTAAATTTTCAGCCAAATTGATAGTCATTAAGGCATTCAAAACTACAATTTACAATTATAAACACAAACTACTCAGGTTGGACAAATTCGGTTTGCTCATTAATTTAATCTAGTTTGATACCTTCACGATTATCAATTTGGTTGAAATTTTGCAAAAGTGATCTATGCATTACGACCTAAAAATTGAACAGTCGAGATGTAGATATGCGATCGAAAAGTGAGTCTACTCATGGAAATCCACATATTTTAAAATATGCGGAGGTCCTTAACAGAGAAGCGTGCGCGCGCACACACACACACACAGAGTCCTTCTCAGGGAAGGATATCATTACCTTAGCTGAGGAACGGATTTCCATATTTTAGCTACTTTTCAATAACATATTCACATCTTAACCGTTCAGGTTTTTAGGTCCTAATGTATAGATCACTTCTGTAAAGTTTCAGCTAAATTGATGATCATTAAGGTATCGAACTCGATTAAATCAATGAATGAACCGAATTTGTCCAATCAGAACCGTTCGTGTTCATAATTGTAAATTGCAGTTTTGAATACCTTAACGATAATCAATTTGGCTGAAAATTTGTAGAAGTGATCTATACATTAGGACCTAAAAGCTGAACGGTTAAGATGTGAATATGTGATCGAAAAATGGTAAATATATAGAACTTCTTTCCATAAGTTAAGGTAAGGATATCATTAGTAGAGAAGGCCTGTATACATATATATATATATATATATATATATATATATATATATATTTTGAAATATCCATGAAAGGAGAATTTATTTTTTTTATTGTTTTTTATCTCAAATAAATATGCCGTGCTTAAAATTTTTGCACATCTACATTATCAATTGAGACGGTATCAACAAATTTTCTTTTGAATTAAAAAAAAAAAATGAAGACCGAAACCATCTAGGTTTCGCATAGTACTGCCACGGCGCTCCATCGCCATCTGCAGTAGGGTGTTCCGGCGTTGCAAGCGGTAGGAGGACTTCACCTCCTTTGTGCGTTAGCAGAGGCTGTTTGGCCGAAAGAGAAAGTTGAAGGTTCAGATCTTACTTTGGCTCTCGAATTTGGAGGAAAAGCGTGGTCAGAGACGTTTGCTAGAGATTAGCTTTAGGGCTTTCGGATAAGGTTTTTGGCTTGTGCTTGCAGGGTTCGGACAATTGCAACGAGCAGGTTTGGTGTGTGGCGGGATGGTTGGCATGTTTTCCTGCCTGGGACACCCACCGGATTGACTAGGCGGTGGTGGACGGCTTCTTGGAGGTAGCAGATTCGGTCGGATGGGTGTTGGGACGTAGGGTTTGAGCAGTCTAGTGAATTGGTCCTAGCTTGCCCAATTCCCCTATTCCCTCACTCTCTGGTTGGGTTTGGGCCTTCTTGGGGTGACAGAACCTTCCCTAGATTTCACCTTGAAATCCAAAGTGGTTCTAAATTGATCCTAAGACATTTTACTAGGGTCAAAACCCTTGTTCCTGATAGTATACCACCATCGATATGCATTACCATCCAATAAATCAACGGCTAAAGAGACTCTCCTGGTAGCAGGACAACCCAAAGACTCAAATACTCTTTCCATCCTAGTGATCCAATGCCTTGGCACGGTCTCATTAGGACCACTAGAAAAAGTATAGGCTCCATGGCGTCTAGCATGCTCGACACTAAAATCTGTAGTAGGATTCGGAAGTGCTGCTACAAAGTGCGTAAACATGCACTCAAAAGCACCTAACAATCTTCAAGGAACTCGCTCGTTATCGTTCACCTCAGCGGACGAAGGATTCCTAGCAGTACGAGGTCGACGTCCACAAGGCATAGTACCTGAGAAAACACTAAGGTCAAGTAACTGATTAAAATGACACAAGGGCACGTACCTCACACACTTAATGATTACCCAGCACCGAAGAGTTTATGATAGGGAACTGCTACAGTCGGGCCATCTCTCTAGAGGTATTGAGTATCATCAAGTATATAAGGTAACAACAAAGATAAGGACAATCTAAAGGACCCTAACAACCTAATACTTACACTGATAGGAGCACAAAGTGCGACGATATTAATAAGTATATGCCCCATTTTAGCCTTGTTTCTCCTTAGTTTCATGTTTTGAGTTATTGAGTCGTTTTGAGAGTTTTGTAGAGTGTTTGGCATGAAATAGGCGGAAAACGCAAAATTCATGAAGAATCCTATCTGGATCAGGATTCCTCACCGTCATGCTAATCTGTGGGCCTTAAGAGAAAATTTATGGGAGTATTTTTCTAAAATTAAATTGTTTTAATTCCATTTATTTTCTCTAAAAGAATTTAATTTTGCACCCTTTATTAAATCAATTTGACCAAGCAATGAAGAAGGGAAATAAAGGAGAAATACGTTTTCAGTTGGGGAATAAAGGAGAGAGAAGTTTCAGTTGGGAAATTAAGGCCATAAGTGCCCCATTATGAGAAATTAAGAGGAAAAGAAAAAATAAACAGCAACTAAAGGAGAAGATGAAGAAAGCTATGCAAGCTCATCCGTCCAAATGATGAAGGGTATGATCGACAAAAGGCAACCAATTCTCCCTTATAAATAGGCAACATCCAGAACAGAATTGTGATCACTTCCTGGCCAAAATTTTTTCCGAGACTCTGCCCAATTCACTCCTCAAGCCTCCATCGCCTACAAGACCGTGACCACCATCCATCCATCAATCCACGAAGTTCTTAGGCGCTAAGTCAAGGACGCTCCACCACCATAGCAGAGACGAGTTCATCACCTTATTGCCAAGCCGCTAAGGAAAATGCTTTAAAGTGTAACTATGACTCTACTTACAATCTTTGTTTCGGTTTTGTGTAAAAAGACTTGTTAATTATTTTGTGATTTACTTGTTTGGATTTGCGAGTTGTGTAGTTGGAGACATGAAATTTTCAAAATATTTTTATTAATATTTTTGAGATTTTCAGTTTATTATTGAGTTAATTTCGAGAATTCTTTTATGAGACATGTTACAATCTTGTGCCCTTTTACATGTTTAGGTAATTTTGAGAGTTAGTTTAATAAGTTTGCATGCTAGAATAAAGGTGAGAGTTCTTGTTTGTTTGCTTAATTTACCAAAAGTAATTGCTATTTGTTAAGGCGCTAAGTTAAACAAGTAGCAATTAGTTCTAAAAAGTGGTAAAAACCATGTTTCAATGGTTAAACGATTATGGAAATTATGTTTTAAATTCTATGTGTAATGGTTAAGTTGCACGCGTGAGTTGATTCGAGGGCTATATAATACTACTAGTTAAGAGAATTACGCTAAGTTTTTTTGAAAATTAGTAGTATTGGGCTTGGTAAGGACTTTTCCGATCCAAGCCCACATTAGCACGAATTAGATAAATGGATTGATCCGCTAAGGCTTTTCATTTGAGCTCTTATCTAGGCATTTAAGATGGGCACGTTTTTGTACCATGTTGAAATGAATTTTTTATTTTTACACTTAATAATTTCCGAGTGGTATTGGTTTAGGTTAGGGAAGTCAATCATTGTATATAGTGTTATTTGTTTTGTTTTTATTTTAAGTAAATTAGAAATCAAATTTCAAAACCCCCATTTTATTCTTTTATTTGTTAATTGAACTTTTTTGTGTAGGTGTACCCTACAATCCCCCGACTGAACAATCCCTACTTATCCTATACTGACAACTACATTTTGCAGGGTTAAATTGTGAAGCTATTTCAACAGTATCAATTTTTGGAGCCGTTGCCGGGGATAAAATCCCTAGCGCTTAAAGTATAATCGGTTTTGTTGTTTATATAGAATGCATGCTAAATTTTTGTACTGCACTTGTGGAATGGTGACAAATTGCGATATATGTTAGGCCAAGCTATAATTGCGATTTAGTTTAAGTTTTATGAGTGTTACGAAATTAAGCATGTCTTTTATAATTGTTGTGCAATTTGTAGAGGCTTTTTTTAAGTATGTTGTAAATAGTAGTTGTTTCACTTAGATTAAGCATGTTGTAAATTGTATGTGTTTCACTTAATTCTTGTAAATTGTATGTTGTTATGAATTTAGTTAAATACTTAATTGTTGTAAGTATGTAAAATCGTATGAGTAGACAAGAGCCCTTTTTTATAATATTGGCCTTAAACCCTTCATTAGTACCTTGCTAAGGTCTCTTGAGGTTGAGGGCGGCCATTATTAGCACTTGGAGAACAGTCTAACACATAAGTTAATTTCCCAGCTAAGTAAGGGGTGCATATGGATTGTGTCTTAGATTGGGACTCTGGGTGATGAGTTCAATTGGATCTCAGAGATACTATAGAATGAGCCTAAACCACTATGTGGGAGTAGCCGATAAGGGCCTAAACCTCAATGAGGGAGTGGCCTCCGTAGTATCACTAAAATGAATCCTCCCTCTCACTTACCTCTTAATCTGGCCATCTGGCCTTCTGAAACAAAGGAAAGAGACTTATGTCTAGGCGACTATCCCTATATCGTATCTCACCAATAGTAATGGTTTCTATTGGGCTCGACTTACAACTTGGAACCAATTGAGATATTAACTAAGTTTATAACAAACTTAGAAAATGTTGTGTGACATTCTTAAGGTATATTGGATTAAACATGACCTTGTAGAGGATAGCTGTTCTATGGTCCCATTGCACAATGAGGTCCTCTGTTCCAGTACCTAAATATGTAAATGTAAAAGTAACTTAGAAAGTTAAGGAAAGGCATAATGTTTATATTCTGAATCTTGTATATGTTACTAACAATAACCAAAGGAATGAGCACGTGTGAACAAGGAGAAGAGTCCAGGCTGAAGGACTATAAATATTAAGTGCTGCATGGGAGGCAACCCATTTGAACCGAAGCTGTGGAGGAGCTATCAGCGAGAGTTTGACATTTCTATCCCTTCACTTGCTTAGGTTGAATTGTACTTGTTTGTTTGTTTTACCCTTCCCTTATTTTTGTAGCCCCCCATATTTAGGGTCCATATACCATATTTTATACCTACATTTAGGACAATGTAGATTCTAAGTGTGGGGTGGGTTTACACCTTTATTTTAGAAAATTTTCATATAAATTTTTTTTTAAAAAAATTTAATGTCTAGGATGAACATGTCTCTGAATTGATGGCTGAAGGTTTTCGCAATCAAAATAGGACTTAATTGAATTCTATGGTTAATCGATATTGTGATACTTGTATGAAGATTTGAGATAGGGTTGTAACTTGGTTCATTAAGCATGCTAGGATTAAGTCTAATTCATGTGATCCTAAGTGAGCTGTTGAGTTAAAATACTTCTTTTTCCAGTGCTTAATTAATAAATTCACAATTTCATGGCTGTATTTGCAAAACCTCATCATTCTTTTAAAATCCAATGATCATGTGCCATAGATTTAAATGGACTAGATAATACTAGAACTCAACTTTTGTTACTGTCAAAACTTGTATGCCATAATATGCCCTGATCTTGGATAGGATAGAAGGCATTAGGGTAACCACCATAGCCAAACAAGCATGTGTCCCCAATTATGCCCATCGTGGGACTCCTTAGAATGAACCCCTTTGAGCCTACGTTGAAAACCTTTGTTTCATCACCCTCACTACCCTACCATGAGCTTAGTACAGGATATCTCTACCCTTTGCTAGGGACTTAGTAGAGCATCACATAATGTGTAGGGGTAATGATGAAAGACAAGTGTGGGGTGGGGAAAACCCAAGAGAGAAAAAAAAATGATGAGAAAAAATGAAAAAGGAAAGAAAGAAAAATGGCAAAAGAGAAGAAAAATTGAAAATAAAACTCTTGGGAAATTGTTGAAGTGTGGTTTTGGACTTTCATATTTGTAGAAGGCCCGAAGTTGAAAATTTGGCCTTTGTCCATTTCCATGTTGGTTAGAGTGAAGGTTGGGCCCAAGGCAATGATAATTGGCCTACAAAAGTGGTGACATAAGGTGGTCCATATATGCTCTGCTAGGTCCTTAGGATTTTTGTATCCTTAATCTTCATTTCGAAAACCCTAGCTTAGCCTGATTACAACCCGTTTCAAGTCCTTGATCCTTGAGATGGGCAGCCTTTGGTTAATGGAGTCAGTTACAAAGTCGAGCTTATGGTTTAGGTCCATTTGTGCACTTAGTCATTTCTTGAGGTCTTTAAAAAAAATTCTTCACGAAATGCTTTTATTGATGAAATATGCAAGCTGTTTGTTGCCTTACAATTTGTTCTCTTGCATATACTTGAGTATGAAGCTTTTAAGCATAGCCATTTCTGAGAGAAAAATAGAGAGTATGCCTTGTGAGTTTGGATTGGACTTGTTCGAAACATGCTATCATTCACTGTTTAACTTAAGTACTCCATATCTTACTTAGTCATATGAGTGTCACATGTTTATTAACCTTGGAATTATCTATGTGATTTTGGTTAAGTGTTTAGCGTGAAAGCCATGAGTTTCGAGTCTATGAGACAACAGTTACGGGCAGTAGAGTCATTTACTTGCTCTTTGTCGAGTCTTTGTTGTGTTTTGTATTTTTGTTTTGCTAAGAGACTACCAAAAGCTAAGTGTGAGGTAGTTGATAGGAGCACAAAGTGCGACGATATTAATAAGTATAGGCGGAAAACGCAAAATTCATGAAGAATCGTTTAGCCTCTTTTTGTCGAGTCTTTGTTGTCTTTCTCCTTTAGCCTTGTTTCTCCCTTAGTTTCATGTTTTGAGTCATTGAGTCGTTTTGAGAGTCTTGTAGAGTATTTTGCATGAAATAGGCGAAAAACGCAAAATTCATGAAGAATCCTAGTGATAGAAGCACAAAGTGCGATGATTTTAATGAGTATACGCCCCATTTTAGCTTTATTTCTCTCTTAGATTTGTGTCTTGAGTCATTAAAGTTGATTTTAGAGTCTTGTAGAGTGTTTGGCATGAAATAAGTGGAAAACACAAAATTCATGAACAATCCTAGCTTGGTCAAGATTCCTTACTGTCATGCTAATCCATAGGCCTTAAGAGAGAATTTATGGGAGTATTTTTTCTGAAATTAAATTGTTTTAATTCCATTTATTTTCTCTAAAAATATTTAATTTTGTGCCCTTTATTAAATCAGGTTGACCAAGCAATGAAGAAGGGAACAAAGGAGAAAGACGTTTCAGTTGAGAAATTAAAGGAATTGCCCCATTATGAGAGGAATTATGGCCATAAGTGTCCCATTATGAGAAATTAAAAGGAGAAGATGAAGAAAGCTATGCAATCCCATCCGTCCAAATGATGAAGGGTATGATCGACAAAAGCCAACCAATGCTCCCCTATAAATAGGCAACGTGCAGAACAGAATTGGCATCACTTCCTTGCTTATCACTTCCTGGCCAAAAACTCTTCCGAGACTCTGCCCAATTCACTCCTCAATCCTCCATCACCTACAAGACCGTGACCACCATCCATCCAGCAATCTACGAAGCTCTTAGGCGCTGAGTCAAAGACGCACCACCACCATAGCAGAGACGAGTTCACCACCTTATTGCCAAGCCGCTGAGGAAAGCTTCAAAGTGTAACTATGACTCTACTTTCAATTTTTGTTTCGGTTTTGTGTGTTTGGATTTGCGAGTTGTGTAATTGGAGACATGAAATGTTCAGAATATTTTTATTAATATTTTTGAGATTTTCAGTTTATTATTGAGTTAATTTCGAGAATTCTTTGATGATGCATGTTACAATCTTGTGCCCTTTTACGTGTTCAAGTAATTTTCAGAGTTAGGTTAATAAGTTCCCATGCTAGAATCATGCTGAGTGTTCTTGTTTGTTTGCTTAATTTGCCAAGAATAATTGTTATTTGTTAAGACGCTGAGTTAAACAAGTAATAATTAGTTCTAAAATAGTAAAAACCATGTTTCAATGGTTAAACAATTCTGGAAATTATGTGTTAAATTCTATGTGTAATGGTTAATTTGCATGTGTGAGTCTATTCGAGGGTTAGATAATACTACTGATTAAGAGAATTACGCTGAGTGTTCTAAAAGATTAATAGTATTGGGCATGGTAAGGACTCTTCCGATCCAAGCCCACATTAGAACGAATTAGATAAATGGATTGATCCGCTGAGGCTTTTCATTTGGGCTCTTATCTAGGAATTTAAGATGGGCACGTTTTTGTAGCATGTTGAAATGAATTTTCTGTTCCGAGTGGTATTGGTCTAGGTTAGGGAAGTCGATCATTGTATATAGTTTTATTTATATTGTTTTTATTTTATTTTAAGTAGATTAGTAACCAAATCCCATACCCCCCATTTTATTCTTTTATTTGTTAATTGACCTTTTTGTGTAGGTGTACCCTACAATCCCCGGACTGAACTATCCATGCTTATCCTATACTAACAACTACATTTTGCAGGGTTAAATTGTGAGGCTATTTCAGCCTCATCACCTAGCTGGATCAGGATTCCTCACCATCACACTAATCCGTGGGCTTTAAGAGAGAATTTATGGGAGTATTTTTCTGAAATTAAATTGTTTTAATTCCCTTCATTTTCTCTAAAAGAATTTAATTTTACGCCCTTTATTAAATCAGTTTGACCAAGCAATGAAGAAGGAAAATAAAGGAGAGAGAAGTTTCAGTTGGGGAATTAAGGCCATAAGTGCCCCATTATGAGAAATTAAGAGGAAAAGAAAAAATAAACAGCAACTAAAGGAGAAGATGAAGAAAGCTATGCAAGCTCATCCGTCCAAATGATGAAGGGAATGATCGACAAAAGCCAACCAATTCTTCCTTATAAATAGGCAACATCCAGAACAGAATTGTGATCACTTCCTGGCCAAAATTTTTTCCGAGACTCTGCCCAATTCACTTCTCAAGCCTCCATCGCCTACAAGACCGTGACCACCATCCATCCATCAATCCACGAAGTTCTTAGGTGCTAAGTCAAGGACGCTCCACCACTATAGCAGAGACGAGTTCATCACCTTATTGCCAAGCCGCTAAGGAAAATGCTTTAAAGTGTAACTATGACTCTACTTACAATCTTTGTTTCGGTTTTGTGTGTAAAGACTTGTTAATTATTTTGTGATTTACTTGTTTGGATTTGCGAGTTGTGTAGTTGGAGACATGAAATTTTCAAAATATTTTTATTAATATTTTTGAGATTTTCAGTTTATTATTGAGTTAATTTCGAGAATTCTTTTATGAGACATGTTACAATCTTGTGCCCTTTTACATGTTTAGGTAATTTTGAGAGTTAGTTTAATAAGTTTGCATGCTAGAATAAAGGTGAGAGTTCTTGTTTGTTTGCTTAATTTGCCAAGAGTAATTGCTATTTGTTAAGGCGCTAAGTTAAACAAGTAGCAATTAGTTCTAAAAAGTGGTAAAAAGCATGTTTCAATGGTTAAACGATTATGAAAATTATGTGTTAAATTCTATGTGTAATGATTAATTTGCACGTGTGAGTTGATTCAAGGGTTAAATAATACTACTAGTTAAGAGAATTACGCTAAGTGTTTTCGAAAATTAGTAGTATTGGGCTTGGTATGGACTTTTCCGATCCAAGCCCACATTAGCACGAATTAGATAAATGGATTGATCTGCTAAGGCTTTTCATTTGAGCTCTTATCTAGGCATTTAAGATGGGCATGTTTTTGTAGCATGTTGAAATGGATTTTTTCTTTTTACACTTAATAATTTCCAAGTGGTATTGGTCTAGGTTAGGGAAGTCGATCATTGTATATAGTGTTATTTGTTTTGTATTTATTTTAAGTAGATTAGAAACCAAATTTCAAAATCCTCATTTTATTCTTTTATTTGTTAATTGAACTTTTTGTGTAGGGGTACCCTACAATCCCCTGACTGAACGATCCCTGGTTATCCTATACTGACAACTCCATTTTGCAGGGTTAAATTGTGAAGCTATTTCAGCCGTATCATACACCCCATACCCTAATTTACCTTTTTACTGATCATTCGGACGGTAAACAATAGTTAATTTTACTTTTTACCTTCGTATTGAACTTTTTAGGTTCTCAAGAGTTGACTTTTTGTTCAGTTCAGTTTTCAAGAAAAAGTTTTTTTATTTCTTTTTTCAAAAAGAAGATCAAAGGATTTCACTCCTACACCCATGGTGACTCGAGCTCAAGACCTGGATCCTAGGTAGTGGGTGCTCTAACCACTGAGCTAATACCACTTCGAGAAAAATTCTTTCTAGAAAGTTTTAAAATAGGAATATGCAGCATGTTCGTGAATATGCAGCATGTTAAAATCGGAGTTGTAACGAAGAAGTTATAATGATTTAAACGTAGTGGGAGTTTTGTAGTTTTGAGAGACTCATTTGAGTATAATTGGATGTTTCCAGAAGGGGGAACTTGCTATTTTGAGGTATTTCCGTTTCGGGAAATCGGGGAGAGAGAGAGAGAGAGAGAGAGAGGCCACGATCGGCGCCGAACTTCTCGACCTCGCCGGGGCCAATTCTAGCCACTTCTGGCAGTGAAACAGGTCCCATCTGGACCACCTTGACTCTTCCCCTCTGTGGTGGTGGCGCACTCCAATTCCTGTTGTAGGAAGCGCAGTAAGCAAAAACTCTGGCGACCTCATTTTCTGTTTTCTGGCAAATTATTGATTTTCTGGTCGTTTCCAACCACACAACCCGACGGCTTTGAAGCCCCCTTCTCCATGGTCCTAACCCACCAACTCTCTTGCTTCAATTCAGCCAGAGGAAGGAGAATCGACGACGAGAAGGTATCTAGGGTTTTTTGGGGTTTCGAGGTAAATTTTGATCTATACACTTCAAATTGATCAATATTGTAGTTGAGAAAGTTGTTGGGAATGTTGTAAGGAATGTTTTGATGTATTTCATTAGGCTCAAAATTCACATTTGTGGTGCATATAGTTCTGAAAAATCTTAACATGCATACCCTATCTTAATGCATTAACTTAACAATCAAAGGTAATAATGGAGTTAAGCATAAGTCTCATAAAAAATTGAGTTCACAAGACATAAACATGCTTTCTAGCATTTTACGAATTAAGTTCAATAGCTCTTAGCACTTTGTTCTTCATTTGTGATCAATTTCATGTGCATCCAATAAGGACGACACAACTTATCTTGAGGTTTGATTCTAAGAACACCCTTGTGTTGGCAAATGCGAGTGGTAAGGCATGAAACAAAACAATTTGATCATAGTAAGGCCCCATTCAAAAATGGCAGCGTGAATCAAATGGTGAGAAGAGATTTGGAGCTCATCATCCACCATAGTTAAGAGGACTCGATAACCCTCCCTAATTAGTCTTTTGGGTCATTGGTTAATTGTTTCGGCATTTGAATTGCCAAAAATATGGTAGGGTTCCCTCAAATAAGCTATACGGTTGGAGCCATTAGGTGGGGATTGATAAGTGTGCCTATTCGCTATGGTTTATCAATGGCTATAGTATGTGTAATGGATTGAATATCATCCTCATAAGTAGTTCTATCTGCTTCCAAAATGATGGGCAACTCAATGAAATCACGAATGAAATCCGGGGTAAACTTGATTGTTTTCCCATGAAATTTGATTGTGACATTACCATCTTTGGGTTTCTCTAAAAGGAATGCATGGTAAAACTCATTAAGTAGCTCATAATCATAACCCTTATTATCCTAAGCCAAAGGCTTTAACCTATTCATCTCAATGCTCATCCAAAGGGTTTTAAGGGGTGGGAGAGCTTTATAAGGTTCAAAGCTCACACTTGCTTTTGGGATGAAAATCACTTTCGGAAGTGGAGGAAATCTCACCCCTAATTCTCTTAGCTGGAGGAGGGACAAAATGACAAGGAACCGGATCACCACAAACAAAGATGGTGCCATAATCTCCTACCACATAAAATTGTCCCTTATAAGTAAGGCACTAGTTAGATTGCCCGCACTTTGCTACGGGTTGTTCTGTTATTCATATGTATTATTGATGGAACTATAATGATTCCATAATAGATGAACAATAATTGTTCATTGATGGAACTATAATGATTCCATAATAGATGAACAATAATTGTTCATTACACAACTGTACCATGTCTTTGTTTTCGTCTACCCATTCAGTTGATCCTATCTGCAAAAAATATTCAATTTACAATCTCATAAAGACATAGAAATAGAAATAGTAAAAAGAAGGAGAGAGAGAGAGAGACCAGAACGTAATCTTTAGCATCTCAATTGCATAAGATAATTGTGCATTGAGATTTACACCCTTTTTCCTGCAGATTCCCCAATCTTTGAGTAATATGCATCACACATAAAAGAAGCTTGAGATGAGTTTGAATAGGAACTTGATGATGCTACACAATTCAAGTCCAATATTATTTACATCCTGCTAAATATCTACTACGTAGCTGAAGAGAATTCCTTGTATGCAAACTCTTGATATGTTGGAAAACAAAACCTGTAAACCTAACAGTCAGTTCTATATTAACCTTAGAACATATAAACCTTGAGAGACCTTGACAGAGAAGGTCAAAGTGAGCAAGGCATGTAAATTAGAGTTCTAAACATACTAGGCTAATAAATCTTCCTAAAATATGCTATATAATATCAACCACTAGCAAAGGAGTACATCGTGTACTATTAATACCAAAGTTTACAATTCTACAAACAGCTTCTATTTTCATAGGATGCATGGTAGAGGAAGGTTTTGGAAAGAGATGTAAAATGTCCATAATGGTTTCACCCCGTATCTTTTCTTTTTGGTACCTTAGCAGATTTGCCTAACCTTACATGATTATCTTAATCCAATTTTTCTTGCCATCTGAAGAAATTCTATGCTGATGTTTAGATGATCAACACATTGACTACATAAGCATGCTAAACCTTCAATTACAGGACTCAAATTTTAATTTGCAAACTGCATAAGCATGCTTTACCTTTGTATTTCTCAAGTCCTCCTCTTTCTATCTCAGGCATGACAATTGCAAGCAAATGGACCCCTGCAAACACAGGCGATGAAAATCTTGAAATTAATCTGATAGCAAATCAATTGCATACTAAACCAAACAGTATGAAGTAACAACTGAACCAAATAGTGATGTAAAAACGGAAAGACTAAGGTAGAATGCGTCAGAATTCAGTAGCCAACAACAATATAAAAGATGTTGCCATATCCAGTTAAATCATGATCCTCACAAATCTTCTAGAATTATAAGAATAGAAAATGAATATCATAATCTTCTTCAACCTCTAAATCCTATTTAAGGTGGCTATAGATATCCACAAAATCAAGCTTTTTCATCGAGATGATTGTATAATTATGATATGCAATAGTGGCTTATATGTTCAGAAGCAGAATCATGAAACCTTTTGAAAGAAGTGACTAATCTCTCTTAGAAAATGCTTTCAAAACTCAATAAACATACTTCAGTCTCACTAGAAACGCTGAACAACCATGAAGCAATTAAACCACATGTAAACAATTTCACCAGTACAATAGTAAACTGATTTTGTACCTGAATTTCTGCCCATTCTTAGGATTCAAAGGCAGCCTAGTAAAGCTTTTGGCAATCAAAATGGGAGTTTATCATATCCTATTTCATACAATGATTTATTTCGCTTTATAAAGTTCTCAACTTCTTATTATGTACTTTTGTTTTTTCAACTTGTTATACATGAATAAAGGAATTGCAAAAAGAAAGGAATGCATGGACGAAAAACATCATGATATAATTATACAAACGAAAGAATATTAAAGGTTAGTTGACAGTAAGGAAATCAAACAGAATTGAGTACTGTTAATTCAGTGGCGGGATACATCATGAACTTGAAACACTTGAAGCAACAACCTAGATACAAAAAACTAGACAATTTAGCATCCTTGAACAAACTAGAACAATAACACCACTTAGGCAATTAGAGTAACCCACATTGCATCACAATTCAAGACTTGGCAAAGTGATAGGAGCATTATATGTGACGTTTTATGTGTTTTTCTACTCAAATTTTGCTAAGTTATTTCCTTTAACTTAATCATATTAACTAATTTTAGTGTCTTTAGGTACATCTGAGCTACAAACAAAGAAAATGAGCTTTAGGAAGCAAGAAATGAAAGAATTAAATGACAAGGAGAAAATGAGGCGCAGAACTGGTCAAGAAATGAAGAAATGAAGTATTCCTAATCTTACTAGGAAAAGGAGTCCCGGTTGAAGTAGGAATCGTGGATCAACTAGGAGACCAGGTGGCTTCATGATGGAAGATAAATGATATTTTGGCAAAATATCTCAGAAGATAAGAGATATTTTAGGAGGAGTTCTAATTCAATTTGGCTTCTACAACCTAAAAGAGATATTTTGGCAAAAGAAAGAGTTCTAATTCAATTTGACTTCTACAACCTAGAAGAGATATTTTGGAGAAAGGAAGAGTCCTAATTCAATTTGATTTCTACTTACTTGTGGACGATTCCTATTGGTCGAATTATAGAGAAATATCATGACACCAAGGCTATAAATAGGGGAGAGTTAGACATCAAAAAAACCATCTTTCAGACCCTGAATCAATTTCGCAACTCTCTTCCTTTTCTCTCTCAAAGTTTCGACCTCCTTCCTTTGAAGTCGTGAAGCAAGCTCCATCATCTCCATCATGTCCTTGCCGTAGCCTCAACCTCTTGAAGTTCATCTTGCGTTCCTGAAGTTCTTCAAAAGTGTATCCATATTCATCTTGATTTTGTTTTAGGTTTCCTATGTTTGTAATTCAGAACATCTTGTTTTGTTTTGCTGGATTCGAAACTTTGTAAGATTAAAGCTTATGTAGTTGATGTTAGTTTTCTATAACCATGAAGCATGAAAACGTTTTAGGATTCTTAGGTTGTGAATTACGATTCCATTATATGCTATTAGATGTTTGTTGATTTTGTGCTTCAAGCCCACCTTTCATGTTTTCGTGTTCTTTGATGGCCAGCTTAGGACTCAATTGCATGATTGATTCTAGATTAAGATATGCTAGCGTTCTAGATCTTAATTGCTAAGTGGAAAACCTATAGTTCCGTAGGTAAATCAACAAAGAGATTTGCATGCTTGATTAGCGTTCTAACTTGTGTGTTCTTCTTAAATTAATCAAACTTTCATGGCTCTTATTGCGTTAAGTGTGTTTTATTAGGGATTTGATCATTCACTAGCATTGCATGTTTAATAGGGTTAACTATGATGCGTCATCTAGTTAATCTAACTAAGGAAGGTAAAAAGAACTTTGTAGGCGTTCCACTTTGTTCTTGATTGATTTCTCCTAAATACATATTTTGATTCGTAATTGCAACTTGATATTCTGTTTTTTTGTTAATGGTTGATGACTACATCTTATATCTTATCCATTCATCTCATCTCCTTGATTCTTGGTTTGATTGATCATTGTAATTAGTTAATTAGATTAGAATACAAACTTTTGAAAACCCCTTTCACTTTGTAATTTTTGTAAGTACCCTATACTTGTAAATAGTAGTTCTTTCTTTGATGTTTAATTGACATGAGTACCCTCAATCCCCGGATAGAACGATCCCTACTTTCTTTATACTAACAACCGACAACAGGGTTAAAATCTTGAGCACTCATTCCGAGCGCATCACAAAGTAATCCAAATTGAAGCGAATCCAATTACCCATAGTTTCACAACCCAAAAACTAAAATTAAATGACAAAAACCACAACTAAATTCACCATAAAGATTGAAAATTTCGAGCTAGGGTTCTAGTCATGGTGGCAAACACATTCATCATCAAATTCTCTCTTCGCTAGAGATAATAATAATCGTAGCACCCTTCAAAAGAGAAGGGTGTATGACAAAAAATAAAAAACAAAAAGCATGAAAGAATAAAGCCGTACAAGTTAAGACCCAATCCAAACAATCATAGCCCACAGCCAAGTTGGATTCCTAGAAAGCCCCAGTCCTCCAAAATGCTGAGGGCACCCTGCAGGCACCACCACCAAGCTCCAAGCTGTCAGTGTCGACGTCCTCCCACCACCATAAGACTTCTGACTCCGGCCAGGCCAACCCAACTTCGGCAACTCTTCAACGCAGCAGCGATTCATCATGCCTAACATCAGTGTAAATATTCTGATCACCACCATATCCATCAATCCAAAACCACCAAAATCTGGCTTGAATCTTGAACATCTGTCATCCAAATTTATAGCAACCATGTTCGCCCTACGACAAAACCCAACCACTGCAAGGAGGCCAGTTGGACGGCTCCAATCCGAGACTAGTCGTGTTGATTCGAAGTAGACCAACTCAGATCCATGTTGTCAAAGCTCAGCCTCAAAGTAGTCACCATAACACCAGAACTGCCATCCCAGAGAGCAACAATCGGGAACCAAATCCAAGGCGATGCTCCAAGCGACAGATCGAAAGCAACAAGAAGAAAGAAACAATTATCCATAAGGTTAGCAATGGCCATAACCATTGAGGTTTGGAAATTTTGAAAGTTTTGTTGAAGGTGAGAGGCTGACGTTGAACCCTAGTAGAGCGTTAGGTCAAATATGATATATTCTATTAACTCCAGAACCTTAGCTCATGGAGTCACTACGCTTTACTATAGGTCTTTTTGTTATTCATATGTATTATTGATAGAACTATAGTGATTGCATAATAGATGAACAATAATTGTTGTTTACACAACTACACCATGTCTCTGTTTTCATCTACCCATTCAGTTGATCCTATCTACAAAAAATATTCAGTTTACAATCTCAAAGAAACATAGAAATAGAAATAGTAAAAGAAGGGTAGAGGGAGACTAGGCTGTAATTTTTAGCATCTCAATTGCATAAGATAATTGTGCGTTGAGGTTTCCAACCTTTTTCTTGCGGATTCCCCAATCATTGAGTAATCTGCACCACACATCAAAACTGTACACATGAACGGCTTTTTCCCTACTCAAGCTACGTGAAAACCAAGTGAAAAGGGCTGACCCGATACATTGTAACTTTTTGCTCCTTGGGGAATCTATAATAATTTTTGAAACTATAGTATCCCTCGCTCAAATATAGTGTGTCACCTGCCTTCACTCATTTCAGCCTCCAACACTCTCCTTCTACATTTTAGACAGTGAACTAGTCGGCACTAGAGCAAATCCTTGTTGCTGAACCCATGACTGTGGTAGATGCTGAAATGGGTCGAAAAGGCAATGTAATGAATTTCGTACGACTACTGTAAGTAATTTAACTTACCAGGTTACTTAATTGATAAGCATGCACATGAAAATGGTAATTTAGTGATCATTATTATTCAACTTTTCCTCATTTAATGCAGTTCACGAAGAATTAAAATATGTTCCTAAATCGTTTAAATGACTAACCCCATGGCGGTCATATGGCGCGGCCCTGTAGCTTGGAAAGTCTTGTAGTAATTCGAATTCAAAGGATTCCCCAAAACCTAAGTAAAATCCCTCATTCGACTCCTCGACATTTGGTTCTATATCAGTTGAGACGGCCTCATCTAGGACATCATCATTAGGACCAGTATTGAAAGGACTAGGAAGAAATGAATCATCGTCATTCTTATTCCTAAATGAAGGCAATACCAACACACCATTATCATGGTTAAATATCAATGCCGACATGACCTTATTACTGTCGAACATCATGAAACTGACACAATCAGACTCAGTCAATTCATATTCACAAGCAAAATACCACCAACCATCTTGAACTGGATTGAAAGTCTGCCGCCCACCCCCATTCTAGACCCCACTCTAATGTTCCAGGTTTTTCCTGGGTGAGTTTCGAGCAACAATGTGTAATCAACCGGTATGTCATTATCCAACAATGTTTTAGCAAATTGACCCCACGGAATATTCTACACCCATCAATATACTGGTGTTATTCCATTAATATGTAACAAGTGATTTGAAAAAGCAATTTAAGAACAAAATAGATCACACTCATAAAATTATGTTTGATGAACTACTTTTACATAATGTAAATGTACTCTGTAATATGCCTTTATTTTATTAACATAACGTACCACATGGTCATTGATGTTTTCCCCAATAACATTGAAAAATTGTTTATTCAACCTTTTCAACCCATTGATGCCGATCGGGTGTTAGATGGAAGATCGATTTGGAAGGGATCACATTAGTTTCCTTTCTTCATCAAATCTTGTGACCTTCGTATTTAAGAATGATATCTAGGATGGACTTCCCATCATTAATGGCAACCAAAAATTGAACCCAACCTTCATTGAAATACATCTTCCTTGCCCGCGCCGAATTTCGCACACCCGTGACACTTGACGTATACCATTTAGAGTCAAGTAGGTAGAAGGAGTTCGGTCATTTCTCAATTGTTATAGCCTAAACTTTTTTAGAATTTCCTACAAATATTGTAATATAAATAAACTCAATAATGCAACACGAATTATATTAACATTGACTGTTGGCTATTATAAAATATTAATATCTAACTATAGAGAACATATAAACTAACTATATATGTAGGCCCTTTCTATAACCCTATTTGAAACTTAGGCCCTTTCTGTAACCCTGTTTGAAATGTAGCGTTCATTAATCTTATGTGGATTGATATAGGCATGGAAATGGATACCAATAACTGCCACGCTCTCAAAACAGTCATCGAAACTTTATATCGAGATGGTAAGATGGAGCAATTCAAAGTGGGCCAACCGCCACTCATGGTCGCCAACATTGAACCAATGGGCCGCATCAACACCATCGACGGTGGTGCCCCAATCACCAACATGTCTCATAGGGCAAAGAAGCGCTATGCACATGCTAACCACCCCAATAAAATTTGCAACATCCGCTATGCGAGGTCCGCTAAACTTCCAAAGGCTGGTTGGGAACCCATTACCTTCTCAGAGGAAGAGAAGCGCGGAGAACATTTGCGCCACGACAATTCATTCTTAATCGACGCCATACTCGGCAAATGGTCAGTAGAAAGAATCCTTGTCGACAGCGGTTCTGCTGTAACATCTTCAACTGTTGTTACAGCAAACTCCTACGGAATAGGAAATTACTACAGGATCATGGGCCATTGCTTAGTTTCTCCGGTGACGTCACATAACCATTGGGTTCTGACTACATGCGACTAGTTTTTGGCACTAGCCCACGTATGGTAGAAATCCACACAGAGTTCATCATTGTAGACTGCTTCAGCTCATATAATGCCATTATTGGTCGACTGGGGCTCAACAAGCTCAAGTGCATCATAGCCGGATATATGCTTCTCATGAAGTTTCCTACGCCCAACGGGACAGGCTGTGTCAAGGGAAGTCAACAACTAGCACGGGAATGTTATTCCACAATCGTGGCAAGCTCGGCGCACCGCTATAAGATCTTAATGGTGGGAAACCATGCACCAATACCAAACATCTTTGAGGACCCTAGGGAGGACGAGAAGAAATATGTCAAAAAACAGCCTGTTAACCCAGAAACTTCCTCGAGGGTCATCAGCATCTCTAAAGAACACCCTGAGCAGACAGTCCGCATCGGTGTTCAGATTGACCAAGCGATAGCAGATGAGCTCACCCAATTTCTACGTGACAATGCAGCCGTCTTTGCATGGTCCTACGCTGACATACCAGGCATCTCCCCTGAGATCATATTGCACAAAATTGAGCATCAAACCATCCTCCTACCCTGTCAAGCAGCGGCGAAGGGCCTTTGATGAGGAAAGGTATCGTGCAATAGGGGAAGAAGTTGCCAAGCTCCAGAACATTGGATTCATCCGCCAAGTCAATTACCCCCAGTGGATATCCAACTTGGTCATGGTAAAAAAGCCTAGCGGAAAGTGGAAGATGTGTGTCGACTTCAAGAGCCTCAATAAGGCCTACCCCAAGGACAGCTTCCCGCTACCTCGCATAGACCAACTGGTCGATGCAACCCCTGGACACGAGCTGCTCAGCATGATGGACGCATTCTCCGGCTACAACCAGATTAAGATGCACCCCGGCGACCAAGAGTGCACCTCCTTCACCACCGACAAGGGCTATACTGCTACAATGTCATGCCTTTCGTTCTGAAGAACGCCGGGACAACTTACTAGCGGTTGATGAATGCCATGTTCGCTGAACATCTGGGAAGAATCATCGAGGTCTACGTGGACGACATGTTGGTAAAAAGCATCAAGGCTAGCGGACAGGTGGCAAACCTCATAATCATATTCACCATTCTCTAGGCTTAAGTCATGAGCCTCAACCCAGAAAAATGTTTCTTTAGCATCACCGTGAGCAAATTTCTTGGTTACATAGTCAGTGAACGGGGCATAGAAGCCAATCCGGACAAGGTGTAGGCCATCCTCAACATGAAGGCTCCAGAGTGGAAGAAGCACGTTCAAAGCCTCCAGGGCAAACTAACTGCTCTTTCTTGGTTTATCTCCAGACTTACTGACATATGTCTCCCATTCTTCAAAGTTATGAAGATAACCCACAAGAAGGTCATCGACTTGAACACAGACTGTGAGGCAGCATTCCAAAGCTTGAAAGAGTACCTGGCAGTGGTTAGACTCCTTTCTATTCCTGTACAAGGAGAGACATTGTATATATACCTAGCGGTATCACAGTCAGCGGTAAGCTGTGCCATTGTCCGATAGGACGGTCATGAGGAGCTCCCCGTATTCTACGCCAGTAGAGGCATGAACGGGGCAGAAACAAGATATCCCCCACTGGAGCACTCATCGTCGCCGCCAGACGCCTCCGCCAATACTTTCAGGCCCACCCAATCCATGTCCTAACAAATCAGCCGCTAAGACAGGTAATGTAGAACCCTAAACACTCGGGGCGCCTCAGTAAGTGGGCCATCAAGCTCAGCGAGTTTGACATTGAATACAAGCCTAAGACCGCCATGAAAGGCCAGGCGGTGGAGGATTTCATTGCTGAGCTCACGGAGAGTCAGGTTGAAACAGGCAGAGAGGCCGAGCCCGACGCAGAAATAATAATCGCTGACGACCCACCCCCCCTCCAACACTCAGACTGGAACCTACATGTCGACGGCTCCGCTTGTGCAAAGGCCAACAGCGCCGGCGTCATCTTGACTGGACCGGGGGGACTGAACGGGGCATAGAAGCCAATCCAGACAAGGTGCAGGCCATCCTCAACATGAAGGCTCCAGAGTGGAAGAAGCACGTTCAAAGCCTCAAGGGCAAACTAACCGCTCTTTCTTGGTTTATCTCCAGACTTACTGACAGATGTCTCCCATTCTTCAAAGTTATGAAGACAACCCACAAGAAGGTCATCGACTTGAACACAGACTGTGAGGCAGCATTCCAAAGCTTGAAAGAGTACCTGGCAGTGGTCCCACTCCTTTCTATTCCTGTACAAGGGGAGACATTGTATATATACCTAGCAGTATCACAGTCAGCGGTAAGCTGTGCCATTGTCCGAAGGGACGGTCACGAGGAGCTCCCCGTATTCTACGCCGACAGAGGCATGAACGGGGCAGAAACAAGATATCCCCTACTGGAGCACTCATCGTCGCCGCCAGACACCTCCGCCAATACATTCAGGCCCACACAATCCATCTCCTAACAAATCAGCCGCTAAGACAGGTAATGCAGAACCCTCAACACTCGGGGCGCCTCAGCAAGTGGGCCATCGAGCTCAGTGAGTTTGACATTGAATACAAGCCTAAGACCGCCATGAAAGGCCAGGCGGTGGAGGACTTCATTGCTGAGCTCACGGAGCGTCAGGTTGAAACAGGCTGAGAGGCTGAGCCCGACGCATAAATAATAATCGCTGACGACCCACCCCCCCCCCCCCCCCCCAAACACTCAGACTGGAACCTACATGTCGACGGCTCCGCTTGCGCAAAGGCCAGCGGCCCCGGCGTCATCTTGACGGGGCCGGGGGGACTGAACGTGGAATACACATTAAAGTTCAATTTCAAAGCCTCTAACAACATGGCGGAGTACGAAACACTCATTGTCGGGTTACTCCTCGCCATCGATTCGGGGGCTGACAGCGTCAACATATTCAGCGACTCCCAGCTAGTCATTAACCAAGTCAACGATAGTTTCTAAGCCAAAGATCAACAGCTAGCGGCATACTTGGGATACGTCAGGACCCTTCTCAACAAATTCAACTTCCACGCCATTACACAGATCTCCAGGGAAAAGAATGCCAAGGCTGATTCACAGGCGAGACTGGCAACCGCTCAACCACACCAAAGTCTGGCGAACACAAGGGTGGAGAGTCTTGACAGACTAAGCATCACAAAAACCCTAGTGGAGATTTTAACATTGAAGTCAGCCCCAGTTGGATGGACGAAATCATTAAGTATAAACGCAACGGGACTCTGCCAGCGGATAAAGTCGAAGCACGATAACTCCAGCGGAGAGCAACCCGTTACAACATCCAGAATGGTAAACTTTACCGCCAGGGTTTCACTCACCCCAACCTCCGGTGTCTAACCCCAGAGGAAGGAAATGTCGTACTTGCAAAAATACACGGTGGGGAATGTGGAAACCACTCGGGCGCCAGATCCCTGGCTAACCGCACAATGCGACAGGGCTACTTTTGGCCTACGCTCAGCAATGATGCCAGAAAGATATCGAAGTCCTGCCACAAATGTCAATATGCTGACCTCCCACATGCCCTGGCGGAACCCCTTTCAATCATCATTGGCCCATGGATTCACTCAACTTGGGGCCTGGACTTAATAGGAAAGTTCCCAACTGCAAAAGGATAGTTCAAGTACATCATCGTCGCCATCAACTACAATAGCAAGTGGATAGAGGTGGAACCTCTGACAGCAATAACTACCGCCAAGGTAATTCACTTCCTCTGGAAGAACATCTACTACCGCTATGGCATCCCCCATACAATCATCACAGATAACGGCACGTAGTTCAATAACAAGGAGCTTATATCCTTCACCGCTAACTTGGGCACTCGGATGAGCTTTACATCTGTTGCTCACCCCCAAACCAATGGCCAGGTCGAGGCAACAAACAAGATAATCAAAAAGCTGCTAAAAATGAAACTCAACAATGCCAAAGGTTTATGGGCGCAAAAGCTGCTGAAGTCCTGTGGGCCATCAGGATTACCCTAACTTCCGCCACTAGTGAAACACCATTCTACATGATGTTTGGAACAGAAGCTGTCCCACCTATTGAGGTCACTCAACCCACCGCTAGAGTTGAAGGCTACTACCCTGAGACCAACGGTGAAGGCGTCAGTCTAGACAAGGACCTCCTAGAGGAAAAACGACACAAGGCCCATTTGCACAATATACAAAACAAACAGCGGATATCGCGTTTCTACAACGCTAGGGTCAAGGCCCGAAACCTCCAACTGGGGGATTGGGTAATGAAGGAGGTCATCCCACCGCCAACGGCACTCCGCCCAACTTGGGAAGGTCCATACAAAATTATGGAAGTCGTTAGCCCCTGCACCTTCTACTTAATGGACAAGGATGGCGTCACAACGACCCACCCTTGGAATATCGAACACCTTCGATATTACTACAAATAGTCATGCCGCTACCCAAGGGCATCTTGACTTAGCTAAATTTTTGTTCAATATTTAGCTAAGGGAACTACCCAACGGGTACAACCCCACTTTTGTAAACGCTGATCCGTCAGTTACCAATGAAACGAGGAATTATTCAAACCATTGTTGCCAAGCCCATGCACAAGAATTAACTGGCAACACCAACAATATTCGGCAGACCACGTCCGCTACCTCGTGCACTTGGAACAATTTTAATTCCTTTAATGTTTTGATTGATTAACAAAAACACAGGTCAAGGGTCTAACAATATGGCGGCAGGCAACCAACACAAATCAACGACGAGTACTACAGCAAAAATCTCGAAATCAAGTAACCAATTGAATTTCTTATGGATTGGGATTCCCCGCCCAAATATGTTTCCAAAAAAATACAAAACAGCCTTAGCGGCGCCAAAAAAAAAAAGAGGGGTCTCAGCGGCACTACAAAGTAATGGCCGGTCTTCATGGGTTCTGGGAAGCTGCAGCGTAATCCTCACCTACCGGCTGCAGTTGTTGCTCCGACATATGGCTTGTCTGGTCAGACCCATGAGCATTCGGATTGGGAGTCACGATGGTACCATTCGGTGGAGTATGTGTAGCCAGCAACCCGGCACGCGAAACCTCAAACCGCATAGGAAGTGGAGTCCGTTGAGAATCGTCCGCCAGATGTTCACCGCTCTCCCCACTTCCTATACAAATACCCTCAGCCTGACTAGGAGTCACACCACTCGTAGGAGGAGCTGTCTGCACTGACGGCCTTGAGGGCTGGGACGCCTTCACCCAGTCGATAGCACCCTTCTGCTTCAGCACCTCCAGGTTCGCGGCGGTGCCAGACTTTGCTGCCTCCGCCATCGCATGTTTATACTCGGCGGACTGCTTGAACGCCTCCACAGTGGCGACCTCCGTGTGACTCTTATCCACTTCCCATCAGGCAACCTCATCCGCTAACCTCTTCACCTCGGTGGACTTGGCGGCGAGTCCCGCTGAAGGATCTCAATCTTCTTGACCTTAGCCGCCAGTTGATCCTTCAGTAGAGCTATGTCCTGCTGCAGCTTGGAGAAGTCATTATTCAACTCGAGGTCACACTCAACGGCGTTAGACAGCTTTCCACGGGCATCCAAAAGATCACACTCGGCCTTGGACAGGCAGCGCTTAGTCTCCGCCAGTCTCTCTTTGGCTCCTACCAACTCCCCCTAGAGACCGCCAATCTCTTCCCTCAGCTGTCGCTCAGTGCGGGACTGACTCGACGCCGCCAAAAACAACTAATGCAACTCAACAGACAAGTGCCCAGAGGCAGAGATGAAGGGCGATTGATCAAGGGCGGTGGAGCGAACAATCTCCTCTAGGCCGCCAAACCCCAGCCTTTCACACTGGTGATACAAATACTCCCTCTCAAGGTCCGTCAGAAACTAGGCATAGGCGGCGAACAAACCAGGTCACTCGTCCGAGCCTCCCTTCCAGCGGAGACAGTCGCCTCTGGCATAGCCTGCTTCGACTTTTTCTGTTGACTGGCCCCTATGGTCTTCGCCTCTTCCGCCTCGTCATTCTGACGTCGCTTCTTTTGCAACAGTTGCGTAGCACTAGCGGCGACAAACCTTGAGGCCATTTGTGGCTCCAACCCCACAATCGTAACAGGTGCCTTCATGGCCACCGTTTTCTCCTTTTGGGACCCATGTCGGGTGGCGGCCACTCTCTCCCTCGTCTGCACAGTGGATGCAGGAGCTGCCCTCCCGCCAGCAACACCGTGACCAACCACAGCCCCCGCCTGAATGGCTGGCAAACCGTCGGCACCAAGATGGGAGTGGTGAGGCATCGGCAACACCACGGCACCTATTACTGGCTCAACACCAGTGTCTCCGGGTCGACCGCAGTCTTCTGGGCCGCCAGCCCTTGAGCGTACATGCTCTCCAAGAAATCGTTCATCTCTGCACGGTCCATTACCTTGGCAAAAGCGTCTTGGCTCCTTCTATTTCTCGGCGGAGATTCTACACAAACAAATAACAAGTTAGCCCGCCGCAAATTGGACTAGAACACAAATCACCGAAAGTTACCTACCAAGGGCGTGAGTCAACTCTTGGGTGACCAACAATTCCCAACCAGTGAGAAGCCTAAGGTCTAGCAAGTTGCGGTTCTGCCAGCACCCTCTAATCCTCGCCACGCGGCACTCCTCCTCGCGAGTCAGGTTGTAAGACAAGCCCACTTCAAAAAAAAAAGTGAGACACGATTAGAATTATAAGTCGACAAGCGAGGCCAAAATCTAGAGCGGTCCGACTTAATCCGAAAGGTCGGCGACCCCACATTCGGCCCCACTTGGTATTCCCACCCGTCGGTGGCAACGTAGAAGGTCCCCCACCAGTGCGACATGGAATTGCTCATTTTCTCGATTAACTTAGGCGCCCCTCACCGTCGACTCAAATTCACATGACCGCTACAACCTCGGCACGTCTTGCACACCAACTTAAAGAAATGTAGCACCTCCGGTATGGTTGGACCCTCACAACCGGACAGGCGCCATAACGAGTTCAGCGCCATAAGCAACCGCCACATGTTGGGCGAGGCCAAACTCACAAACCAAAATCTGCAGATTGGGGGAGTAGCGGAAGAGTCACACCTTGGCAGAAGATGGCCTCATGAACAACAGCGTACCCCGCCGGCAAAATAGATGCTTTCTCATTACTGGCTGGAGGGCACCTCGGTCATCTCCCGTCCTGCCTCATCAACCACGGTTCCGTCATATAGGAACCAGGCGGACTCCACTTCCTCATCTGGGACATCGTCATTAGGACCAGTATTGAAAGGACCAGGAAGAAACGAATCATCACCATTCTTATTCCTAAATGAAGGTAATACCAACACACCATTATCATGGTTAAATATCAATGCCGACATGACCTTATTACAGTCGAACATTATGAAACTGACACAATCAGACTCAGTCAATTCATATTCACAAGCAAAATACCATCAACAATCTTGAAATGGATTGAAAGTCTGCCGCCCACCCCATTCTAGACCCCACTCTAATGTTCTAGGTTTTTCCTGGGTAAGTTTCGAGCAATAATGTGTAATCAACCGGTATGTCATTATCCAGCAATGTTTTAGCAAATTGACCCCACGAAATATTCTACACCCATCAATATACTGGTGTTATTCCATTAATATGTAACAAGTGATTTGAAAAAGTAATTTAAGAACAAAATAGATCACACTCATAAAATTATGTTTGATGAACTACTTTTACATAATGTAAATGTACTCTGTAATATGCCTCTATTTCATTAACATAACGTACCACATGGTCATTGATGTTTTCCCCAATAACATAGAAAAATTGTTTATTCAACCTTTTCAACCCATTGATGCCGATCGGGTGTTGGATGGAAGATCGATTTGGATGGAATCACATTAGTTTCCCTTCTTCATCAAATCTTGTGACCGTGAAATTCATCTTCTGACCTTCGTATTTAAGAATGATATCTAGGATCGACTTCGCATCATTAATGGCAACCAAAAATTGAACCCAACTTTCATTGACATCTTCCTTGCCCGTACCAAATTTTGCACACCCATGACACTTGACTTATACCATTTAGAGTCAAGCAGATAGGAGTTCGGTCATTTCTCAATTGTTGTGGCCTAAAATTTTTTGGAATTTCCTACAAATATGGTAATATAAATAAAATCAATAATGCAGCACGAATTATATTAACATTAACCGTTGGCTATTATAAAATATTAATATCTAACTATAGAGAACATATAAACTAACTATATACGTAGGCCCTTTCTATAACCCTATTTGAAACGTACGCGTTCATTATTCTTATGTGGATTGATATAGGCATGGATAAGGGCGGAACGTTCCCCCCCTCCCCCGGAAACTCATTTAAAATATGATGTGGCCATGTGTGATTAGCTGAAGATTATTTCAGAAAATATAAAATAATTAAGTTAATTATGGCCTCCCCATTTTCCTAAAGTGTTCTGTTTCCTATGTCTTTTGAAAGGAACGATTAATTAACTCTTCAATGTTGAGTCTAATTACTTCTCATATAGCAATTATAGTTACCAAAATCATGTAATACCATATGAATCTTATAATCTGTAATATCATATCCATTTGTTTGGTGAATCTCTAATAGGCATTGGTTGTTATTGTTGTACTAACTGTGTTTATAAGTTCATGCCTTCTGTGTATTAAAATTCTTCTTTTGAATATATTTACTTTTCGTTTGTGTAGAAAGACAGCTCATAGGGGTAGAACTGAAAGCAGATCGATAAGGATATGTTGATCCATATTCAAGGTATGCTTTTACTTTGGGGTTCGTCGATCCATATGTATTTGTGGATCCATATATATATATATATATATATATATATTTCTGTTCTTTTTTTCCTTTTGTTTTTTTGATGCTTCAATAATCAAGGGTTACTTGTAGCATGTATATATGAATGGCAGATTGGACAGTAGATATAAAATCATCGTCAGTAAGCAAAACTGAAAGCAGATCGATAAGACATGGATAGTACACGTATACCTAACTATATAACAGTTTTGTCCACCAAACCCAACAATGGGTTAAACTTGGTAAGGAGACTGAAATTGAATGTGTTATCTGAAATTAGTAATTAGAAACTTTTCTATTTTCAAACTAAGATCGAATAAGAAAAAATAAAGATACTATTATAATACAAAATATATAAAAAATGTAAGGTATCAACACAATTCAAACTAAAAGAAAATAAAATAATATGAGAATTCAGAATTTACTTTCAACCCTTCTTGCTAAAGATCTTTTTGTTATCTTCCACCGAAAAGTATGGAAAGAGAGATGAATGGAGCAACACCTTTGGAAAAATATTAATATTTTATTATATTTTTATAGGAGCAAGCCTCACACAAGTGGATCATAGAGAGCATGCACGTGGCCATGTGCTAACCATCAAGAATGGCGACAATCGATGAGTTCTACACAACATCAAGCCTATTTGGCACGACGGCGAGCACATGCTTGGGGAAAGCGACTAGCCGTGGAAAATGCAAGTGACTATGGACAAGAGGCGAGCCCAACTAATAGGAATATTCTAGCTCCAGGTACTTTTGTATTGCTTAACTATGCCACTGTTACGAGTTTTTGCTTTTATTTTTTTCTCTTACTACTTACAAGCTACATGGCTAGACTTTACACTTACACAATGTATGGATATGTGTATTAATAACATGAATAAAAAATTCTAAACTTATTAGTTGGAATTAAAATAATTGATAATTGCTTATTATTACGTTAATAGTACACTCCGACAAACGAGAGCATAAGTTCAAGAGTTTCATCCTATTCCCAAAACCATGACCAAGATGCTACAAGGGTGCACTTGACCCACATAAGATAATTAGCCCGTTCGACTACATCTCGAAAGAGCTATGTTGTTATTCAAAATTATGTGCCTTATGGTAAGCTTACCAAATATTTATATCCACCCCATTCACATAAGTGAATTTTTATTAGGTGTTTTTGCTAAAATTGTATATTTTTGGTTATAAATAGAGATGCTTAATGTCACAATGAATAATCACAATGAGGACCACAATAACAACGAGGCATATGAATAATCATGAGGATCAGAACAACAACATTGAGCTAGAGAATAACCAAGAGGATCAGCGCAGTAGTAGTGTTGACCCATGTTAGGTCCATAATTACCTAGTAATTATTCCCCTAATCTTGCATTTTTGCTTAAACTTTGTGTCTATTTCTATATATTTATTATGTTTTCCTTATCATGCTAGGAAATAATGGAAAAGCTTGAAAATGCACTAAAAACTCAACGTAGCACATTTTCCTACTCCGGTCAGGAGAAACCGAGCTAAGCAAGGAAGAAGGAGCAGAAAACTGATCAAATGAACTTCAAATGAGTTGAAACTTTACAAATCCATTATTGACATCCTAAGGATCATTTTATATGAAGATTGAAAGAGATATTTTGGAGTGGAAAACCTTCAAAAGATCGGTCCAAATTTCTGACTAATAGAGGAAAACAGTAAAACCGGATCTGTACAGATTCCGGCAGCATTTTCGACGAAACCATGGTGAACGAAGCTCTGAAATTTTACCAGGATAATCTACACTCATGCAGGAACATTTGGTATGAAGAAGTCAAAGGAAATTCTGAAGTCTTGGTAGAGATTCAATTGAAGGAATATAGGAGAATAAAATGCGCAAACGAACAAAAAACGGGTCAATGGTGGTCAACGCCGGATTCTGGACATTTCCGACCGAGAACATGTGTGGAGGACAAGGAGACTAGGGTTGGAGACATTAAGTGGGAAGATTTTAAGTCTATGTCATTTTGAAATTCAAAATTTGAAAGAGGACAAGTGGTCCCATTCTTACATCTTATACCTTTGTCTCTCATTTATTATCTTGTTCCCCTACACAATGACCTTTCTACCCTTAATTTTTCTCCTCCACCAAAATATCTATCAGCTTTCTAGGTCATTTCTATGTGGAGTCAAAAACTAGATCCACATTTTGTGTTTACACATTTGTCAATCACATCTAGCCCTTCATTCCTTTTAATCTCCACCTTTGATTTGAATTGTCTTGGTCTTTAAATAGACTATTCTCTCTTCCAAAATCGTGCATCCCCTTGGCACCCTCATTTTAGAGCATTAAAATCTCTCTGTTATTTAGTTTTACGCTAGTTTTTCATACATTGTACATAGTTCCTTGAGTTTGTGTGAGAAATAAGTGTGTAGGCACTTGAGTTTCACCAAAACCGAAGTTACTACACACTCTAAATCAATCACAATATTTGCTTTCACACATCCAAGTCTTTTTTCTTCTTTGTTCTTGAGTTTTGTGGATCTGTATGATGTTTTGGGTTGTAAAGCCGAAAATCCCATACCTTGAAGCAATTCTCTCATCATTTGACATCTTTGAGAGCTAGGTGGAATGTTGGGTAGTTCTTCTCTTTTTCTCTCATTCTCTCTTTAATTTGATGTTCATGGCTTGTATTTGTAATAGCATGTATTGTGAGTAGTTTGATTTGAGGCTAAGGCAAACTTATGTGCAAATAATGTAAATTTCCATGTGTTTGATGTTTATGCATGTTTTGAATCTTTTGGCTACTACACTTTCATGCATCCTAGGTGTTTTTATAGATTTATCATCTAGAAGCACGCTTTAGGAAATTAATGAATTGGAAACATCAACTTGATAAACTCTTGATTCTGTGAGCACGTGTAGCTAAATAGGTGGTGGCTTAGCTTATTCCTACGGGAAGAAATAAGTTGCTTGAATTTCTTACCTTGAAATTAAAGCATGATGTTGTGAGTTTAGGTTCCTGAAGAATTTAGACTCACGACACCATAGGCCATTTAGGATCTAGAAGATATGAATGGTATAAAGGTTGTGTAATTTAGCTTTGCTTCGAAAGAGATTGTTAAATTGCATGACTAGTTGGTTTCTTGGTAGCTTCATCAAATCACTAAGGGGAAATTTATTAAACATGTTAGTACATCAAATATGGGTTACATTTTGTGTATGAGTAAGGTTATGTGCGATGTCTAAGTCTCTATTCTTCTCATTGATTTAGTCTCTACTTTTTCATTTGTTTATTTTATTTTTATGCAACTTAATTTACTTCATAATAATCAAAATCAACCAAGCCGCTCACTACCACAATTGTTAATACCATCCTCATGATCTTTAGCTTCCAAAAGGCTAAGGTTGTGAACTTGTAAAATGTAGACTTTACATATGTTTTCTAGGTTTATTTTCAAGGTGATCTAGCTAGGATAGAGTTGCTCAATCCTTTGGGTACGATACTCTTACTTTTTTCCTTTACTAAAACTTGACCTCCTATACTTGGGAGTAAGGCATATCATCCACAAATTGTATACATTTTCATACTCGTGATACACCCAACAACCCAGTGCGGCGTACAAGGAGAGCAGTAGTAAATTACAATTGTGCTAGATATTTTAATGAGGGATGGGGGTATCTCATTTTGTCGATTGCCTGCACTAAGAACATGTCCATATTCCAATGCACGGTTATTTCATCGGGAGACCGAGATGATCAGCTCTTTTCTGACCAACCAGATGTGGGTCGAAAATTCAGACAAAATATCCGAGCCGATAAAACTTGAATGGGTGTGCATGCTGATGAATCCATTAATCTTCAAGGTTGTGGAATTTATATTTTCCGTGCCCAATGTTTTATATATCATAAGATTGGTGGGCTTTTACCAATTGAAGGGGCGAGGCCACGATATCTACAAGTTTACATGTATAACATCGAGCATGAACTTGACAATCGATTATCTGAAGGTGTAGTTTTAGATAGGGCACTAGTTGAAAAGATACAAAAGATATTGAATCACTATAATCCATTTGTCCATCAATTTTGAAGTCTCGGACAACGCCAAGACTTGCCCAATTGCAGGCCAATCATAAGAGAGCAGCCTTCTAATCCACGTCAGTATTGTTTACCATCGGCATCACAACTTCCTGCTATTATAGTAGGAAAGGGCGACATCAATCCGAATGGAAGAGATTTAATTGTCTAAACAATTAGTGGAAGACTCTGGAATGTTAAAGACTCGGTTGGATATTACGATCCCATGCAGTATCTTTTGTTATTACATTCTGGAACATATGGGTGGGCTATTAATAGTCATGACGACAACGGAAGACCTATGTCAAGTTGCGACTATTATGCATATATGTTACAGGTTAGTACATTTTTTTTCAACTTTAGTTCCTATTGCATTAAATAAAATAAAAAATCATACTTAAACACCTGCTAAAAAAAAATATTGATTGTGCAGATATCCCCAGGTGATAAAATCCTCTACTTTGAGGCGCACGGCTCTTACAACAGTATGTTGTAGATAATTATGTGAAAATTGAATCACAAAAACTCAGATGGCTTCGCCGTAAGCAATATACAATTCGGAAAGAATTTTATTAAGGACTTCAAGACTCTTTTTACTGCAGGCAAAACCAATGCCGGTAAGAATTAATATTTTACTTTCACCTATATTAGATATGTAAGTTTTTCAATTGTACAATTGTAGAAATATTTAATATAGATTCACATTTTCTTAGGTAACATCGGTCATAGGACAATTCTGCCATCATCATTTGTTGGAAGCCCATGTGGTATGTACCAACGGTAGCAAGATGCGATGGCTTTCGTTTAAAAGTATGGTAGACTAGATCTGTTTATCACTATGACATGTAACCCGAATTGGGAAGAAATTAAAAGTGAGCTACTCCCTGGACAAACATCACAAGATCATCCGGAGTTAGAGGTCAGGGTATTTCAATCAAAACTTGAGCAACTAAAAGAAGACATCATCACCAAAAGGGTAATAAGGAAGAGTTATTGCTCATGCTTTAGTCGTTGAATCTCAGAAACGGGGCTTATCACATATACACATACTGGTCATGTTGGATGAAAATGATAATCTTAATAACCCTGAAGATTATGACTGCATTTTTAGAGCATAAATACTAGACAAAGATGAAGAGTCTTAACTTTATGATATAGTGTTGAAACGTATGATTCACTATCCATGTGGAACCTTAAACCAACAGTCTTCATGTATGAAAAATGAGAGATGCAATAAAAATTATCCAAAATCATTTGCTAATTTCACTGTGCAAGAAAACAATGCATATCATATATATTGAAGACGAGCAAGTCGCTTATCAGTCCCTCTACGTAGATCTGGAGATACAGTGGTGGATAACAGTTGGGTTGTTCCCTATAACCCGTGGTTGTTGCTACGGTATGATTGTCACATCAATGTTAAAATATGTGGGAGCATAAAGAGTGTCAAATACTTATATAAGTATGTCTACAAATGTCCTAATAGAGTTGCAGTTGAAGTGTAATCTAACCTGGAGTTTGATGAAATAAGACAATTTGTCGATGCAAGGTGGGTTTGTACACCAGAGGCTTTATGGGGAATATTTAAATTTGTAATGAACAGAATATATCTAACAATTGACAAATTATAAATACATCTTCCAAACATGCAATAAATCAGATTCGATGTAACTGAGATTGTAGAAGACATTCTAGCAGATGAGCATGCACAGAAGTCTATACTTACTGAATATTTCACCATGAACAGTATGGATTCAGATGCAAGACGATATCTGTATGAAAATTCCCTCAATACTATAGGTGGGATAGTAAGCACAAAGCTTGGGTGAAAAGAAGGAACAATTATAAGGTAATTGGGAGAATATACAGTGTTTCACCCTTCGAAGGTGAGAAATTTTACGTACGTGTCCTTCTCAATCATATAAGAGGACCGAGATCATTTCATGATTTGCTTACTATTAATGGAGTTTTGCAACCAACTTTTAAGGAACCGGCAGAGAAACAAGGTTTGCTGGAAGATGACAATAGCATCCGACAATGTCTGTTAGAGGCCTCTGCAATTAGAATGCCATAAACTTTGAGAAGATTATTCGTCACAATTTTGGTGTATAGTCAACAGTGTTCGAAAATTGTGAGATGAATTTTATCCTTTCATGATTGAAGATTATTCTTTTTCAAATGATATTGTCGATATTTCTATCAGAAACAGGCTACTTCGAGATCTAAATAGAATGCTAGAACAATTTAATAAGAGCACTGGAGAATTTGATCTGTCCGAGATGACAAGTGAGCCAGAAGATAGTCTAGTAATACCGAGATGTATTGAAGTTGAAATTTCTATAAATATCTCAGAAGAAGATAATGATGTAATTGACCATCTTAACAACAACCAAATGATTGCATTCAACACCATAATGGCCACAGTTGAGGGAAGAGAAAGTGCATTATGTTTTATCGATGGACCTGGAGGTATTGGGAAGACGTACTTATATCGTGCATTGCTAGTAAAGTTGAGAGGAATGAATCACATAGTCTTAGCCACAACATCATCTGGAATTGCTGCAAATATACTGTCCAACGGGAGGATAGCTCACTCTAGATTCAAGATTCCACTCAATTAGATGCATCATTTATGTGTTCCATAAGTAATCAGTTTGATCTAGCACGACTGATACAAGATTCCACTGCAATTATTTAGGATGAGGCACCTATGACACATCAGCATGTGTTTGAAGCACTTGATCGAACATTTCGAGACATAATGGATGCCGAATTACCATTTGGTGGAAAGATAATGATTTTTTAGGGAGATTTTCGTCAAGTTCTCCCTGTTATTCCTAAAGGAACGAAGTTTGAACTCATTCAAGCGTCCATTGTGAAAGAAACATTTTGGGCACAAACAAAGATATTGGGACTGAGACAGAATATGAGATCCATAAATGACCCCCAATTTGCAGAATTTCTACTTTGGTGCATGAAAAAATCAGTGAAAATGAACATTGCTTATCACAGTTAACTCATTTTGAAAGAGTGGAACAAAAAGAAGCATGCACAATATGTACTCGTAAGCTCTGTTTCTTTTCCTTTAAATATGTTTTTATTTTGTAGCAGTTAACCAATTCCAATACTCTTAAGCTCTGTATATGCTTTTGTACAAATTTTTATGATTTTTACTAATGGATTGCGCAAGACATATAATATTTTATAATATTTGTATGGGGTTAGAGTTGGGTGATATGCAATACACAAATTATATTGCACTCATGAGTAACATTTCAAACACGCGTAGCAAGAAAGGAAGGACAATACGCACTTGCACACATGCATCACGTGTGCAGGAAGGCTAGTGTATACACATATACACATATACACACACACACACACACACAGATATATATATATATATATATATATAATATACAGGGCCCTTCTGGTAAGAGATCCCTTTTTTGGTCTTTTCTAGGGTTAGGGCATTAGATCAATTTTTCAATCATATTTTGATATCTTAACCGTTCAGTTTTTAGGTCCTAATGTGTAGATCACTTTTGTAACTTTTCACCCAAATTGATTATCGTTAAGGCATTCAAAACGATGAATTAATATTATAAGTATGAACGGTTCAAGTTTGACAAATTTGGTTCGTTCATTGATTTTATCTAATTTGATATCTTAACGATTATTAATTTAGCTAAAATTTTGCAGAGATGATCTATACATTAGGACTTAAAAACTGAATGGTTAAGACTTGAAATCCGTTTCTAAGCTAAGGTAAGGACATCCTTACCCAAGAAGGACTATATATATATATATATATATATCACAAATTGAGTTAACAAAATAACATCATATCACAACAATTAAGAACATAGTGTTTTAAAAATTCTAAAACAAAGACAATAATCTCGGTAAGCTTCATAATCATGGGAGGGATATTGCATTCTCCCTTCCTCAGCTGGTCAACCATCACCGACAAACAAGTCCCAGGTCGAAACATGCCTTAACGCACCACCCAAAGTCATCTCTGTAGAAAGGACCAAAAGCCATCACACTGAGGCATATCAGTCCCACATCAAAAACAAGACAGAGGCAACTCACTATTCCACCTATAAAAGGTCCACTTCTCTCTTCATTCATTACATATTTAATAGCTATCTACCGCTTTGTCAATATAAACACATCGTCTAATTTTAGCATTGGAGGAGCGAAGACTGCCAACCGTGGTCTCCCCTCTTGACAGATAGTGAAACTTCGTGAACTCATAACATATCAGAAGATTGGACCCTCGTCCACGTTATCTGAAGCCAACATCTTGTGGCTGTATTCTAAGTATTAACACAGACAAAAAAAAATCTCGACTCAAGTGTTGCAACAAAAAAAAAAATTGAAACACAACAGTACCAATTTTTCGAGTATTGTTGCTCGTATACCAATTGAAAGGCCCCGGTTTCGAAATTGAACCAAAGCATCATTATTGCCTGAATGAGATTACAATTCTAACATCCCAAAACAAAATTCTTTAAAGCAAAATAATGAATCGTTGATGTACATACCTCAAATAATATGGAGGATTTACTACATCACCAAGCATAAGTAACACCCTCTATGTGGGCCTACAACCCATAGTGAGGCCCAACCAAGACATACATACCGTAGCCAGACATACAACCTATCCCATGGTAGTCGGAAATGACCAAGAGTTCGCCGGGAAGTAACTTTCCCGGCCTTGTCAAATTACCTTCACAAACATGGTTTCTAAGACTAGAATAGTGATTTTACATCCCACATCTAAGAAAATGTAAAGGAGAGAGGTTCCCTTACCTATAAAAGGGATCCCTCCTCCCGCTTAGACATCATCCCATTACATACTTCACTTATGTAATCAACTTGGTGATACGTGCAAAAGCTACGCCAATTTAAACCCTGAAAAACATCATCATTAGTATAGAGCAAATAGGGTATCGTTCAAAACCGGGGATTGAGGGTACAAACATGTGAAACGAAAACAAAGAAATCAAAGAGAAGAATTTACAAGTTACAAAATTATTAGAACACTTTACAAGTTTACAATTACAAGCATGCTTTAAAGTTAGAACAACAAAGAGTTAGAGAGAAGAACATACATGTATCACACGAAAGTAAGAGAGAAAGAATGAGAGAGAGAAACGAAAATCACAAGTATATATATATATATATATATAATTCGAAAGGAAGAGAGAATTCAAGTTAGAAAAGGTTTTGGAAATCCTACTCCTATTTATACACAATGTACAAGTCATAATCACATTAGAAAACCATAAACATAAAGATGGGGGGCTTTTTTTTGAAGATTAAAATGTAAATTTTCAGAAAACAAATAAAAGAATAAAAGCAAAGAAATCGTTTTATGTACATAGGTGGGAAAAGAATAATTTTTGGAAAACAATTCATCAAGAACAATTCAAGAACAACATATCATGCATCCCTTAATCTTGTTTATTACCAAGAACGCCATCAATCAAGACACAAAGATCAATGCAACCAATGTCCCTTTTAACTTTCTTTCTTAAGTTAATCGAAATAACAAAGCACCAAATCAATTTATTTTGAAAACCCGAATACACACATACGTTGAAAATTCGTTTTCAAATCATTAAGTTGAAGAAAGAATTGATGAACATGCAAATCCAAGCGTGTCAAAACTATTCATCACATGCATAATCTGATTTACGACTCAAAGCAAGCCTTCACTACATATTGAATTAGAGTTTACAAAGCAAACCTAATTACTAGCAAGTTACATGCAATTCATCCTATTATGTTTGTCAGACCAAGTGAATCGTTGACATGTACTGAAGCACAAAATCAGATCATCATTCTATCAATTCAGCAATTAAAAAAGATCAAGAACACATAAAAATATCAAACATGAAAAGAACTATCTAAATTGAATCCAAAAATAGGTTTGTCACATCATAGTTTCGGTTTAAACAACAGAAATTCCAAAGCAGAAATTCTAACTACAAGAAAGCCATAACCGCAAATTAACATGAGAAGATGATGGTATGAACAACCCTTGATCACGTCCCAAGGTCCAAAGCAGATCCAAGATGATGCACAAGTGATGAACACGGCTAGGAAGGTGGATGGTCACGGCTATGCTCCTTGAAGATTGCAAAAACTGAAACTTAGAGAGAACAAGTGAGAAATCGAAATTGTGGAGAAAGAATGTGTCACCCCTGAGACGTCAAATACACTAGATATATATAGGAGAACGTCTCAAGGCACTCCCAATTCGTTCCTACTTGACTTCTCCAAGTTCTTGTTGATTTAGGACTTCTTTGACACAAAACAGTTTCCCGGCAGACTGGACCTCTGTGTACCTAATCGGCCATAACTTCTTCTAGAAAATAGATATCACTGAGTTGTAAAAAGTTCTGGAAACTAGACATCTGTAGCTTTCCAACCATATAAAGATCATAATTTTCTGAGCTCTGAGCTGTTTTTGACACCTGATAGGAGCATGAAATGTGACGTTATAAGTATCTAAACCCTATATTTTGCTAAGTTATTTCTTTTAACTTAGTTAGTGTTTTTCAGGTAAAATGGAGTCTCAAAGTCTAAAAATGGCTAAGGAAGCACAAGTGGCGCAGAAATGGAAAGAAATGAAGAAATGGAAGTTTTCCCAGTTTGACTAGGAAAAGGAATCCCAGTTGGAGTAGGAATCTGAAGCTGACTTGGACTAGGAGTTCTACTTGGATAAGGAAACCCAATTCTACTCAGATAAGGAATACTAGTGTGATAAGGAGTCCCTGTTGGATAAGGATTACTCAAGAAGTTTCCGGAAAAGTGTAGAAGCGTCTCGGAAAAGAAGTTCGTATTTGACTAGAAAACCTACTTGCATATGGAGTTCTACTCACACTAGGAGACCTGTGGAAACTAGGAGAAGTCCTTGGAACGGTCATGAAGTATCTAGAAGTCTCAAGAAGATCACGTGCCGTGCACACTTGGAGGAAGTCTCAAAGAATTCGGATTTCAAAGCAATGAGGAGTTTGGATTTCTAGTTGAGTTTGGATTGGATTTTCCGTGAGATTCTTGAAGGTTCTAGGGAGTTCTTGACGTTTCATTCTTCAACAAGGCGTGGAAGACATGTGAGAGGCATGTGATGTGAAGGAAATCCTAAATGGACAATAGTTGTGCTTTGAAAGTCAAATCCATTACAGATTCGGAAATCTGCCTGTGCAGATCAGTCAACTTCAACGGAGTGTCAAAAACATCTCAGAGCTCAGAAAATTATGATCTTTATATGGTTGGAAAGCTACAGATGTCTAGTTTCCAGAAATTTTTACAGCTCAGTGATATCTATTTTCTAGAAGAAGTTATGGCCGATTTGGTATACAGAGGTCAAGTCTGCCGGGAAACTGTTTTGTGTCAAAGAAGTCCTAAATCAACAAGAACTTGGAGAAGTCAAGTAGGAACGAATTGGGAGTGCCTTGAGACGTTCTCCTATATATACCTAGTGTATTTGACGTCTCATGGGTGGCACATTATTTCTCCACAATTTCAATTTCTCACTTGTTCTCTCTAAGTTTCTGTTTTTGCAATCTTCAAGGAGCATAGCCGTGACCATCCACCTTTCTAGCCGTGTTCATCACTTGTGCATCATCTTGGATCTGCTTTGGACCTTGGGACGTGATCAAGGGTTGTTCATACCATCATCTTCTCATGTTAATTTGCGGTTATGGCTTTCTTGTAGTTAGAATTTCTGCTTTGGAATTTCTATTGTTTAAACCGAAACTATGATGTGACAAACCTATTTTTGGATTCAATTTAGATAGTTCTTTTCGTGTTTGATATGTTTATGTGGTCTTGATCTTTGTTAATTGCCGAATTGATAGAATGATGATCTGATTTTGTGCTTCAGTACATGTCAACGATTCACTTGGTCTGACAAACATAATAGGATGAATTGCATGTAACTTGCTAGTAATTAGGTTTGCTTTGTAAACTCTAATTCAATATGTAGTGAAGGCTTGCTTTGAGTCGTAAATCAGATTATGCATGTGATGAATAGTTTTGACACGCTTGGATTTGCATGTTCATCAATTCTTTCTTGAACTTAATGATTTGAAAACGAATTTTCAACGTATGTGTGTATTCGGGTTTTCAAAATAAATTGATTTGGTGCTTTGCTATTTCGATTAACTTAAGAAAGAAAGTTAAAAAGGACATTGGTTGCTTTGATCTTTGTGTCTTGATTGATGGCGTTCTTGGTAATAAACAAGATTAAGGGATGCATGAATATGTTGTTCTTGAATTGTTCTTGATGAATTGTTTTCCAAAAATTCTTCTTTTCCCACCTATGTATATAAAACGATTTCTTTGCTTTTATTCTTTTATTTGTTTTCTGAAAATTTACATTTTAATCTTCAAAAACCCCCCTATCTTTATGTTTTCTTGTTCATGTATATTTGTAAATAATTAAATTTAACTTAGATTCCTAGTTAGCATGTTCATGGAAATAATAAAATAAATAGAATAAAATAAATGTTTTTAAAAATTCATGAATAGTGTCTCCGTGAATAGTAAATATGTGTTGGTGTTTTCTAGGAATTAATTTGGTGGTTTTTAGGGATTTTGTTTTGTGTTTTTTTAGGAGTTGCTAAAATATAGGAATTCTTTTGGTGTTTTTTAGGAAAAGTAGTTAGAGTTAGTTTTGACTTAGGACTTCTTGTTTAACTTGGTTTAGACTTTGTATCCTTGTTGTTTATGGTTTTCTAATGTGATTATGACTTGTAAATTGTGTATAAATAGGAGTAGGATTTCCAAAACCTATTCTAACTTGTCTTTCTCTCTAATTTTCGGATTATGTGTATATATATACTTGTGATTTTCGTTTCTCTCTCTCATTCTTTCTCTCTTACTTTCGTGTGATACATGTATGTTCTTCTCTCTAACTCTTTGTTGTTCTAACTTTAAAGCATGCTTGTAATTGTAAACTTGTAAAGTGTTCTAATAATTTCGTAACTTGTAAATTCTTCTCTTTAATTTCTTTGTTTTCGTTTCACATGTTTGTACCCTCAATCCCCGGTTTTGAACGATACCCTATTTGCTCTATACTAATGATGATATTTTTCAGGGTTTAAATTGGCGTAGCTTTTGCACGTATCAACACCTTGTTGAAATTGACTGATCTGCACAGGCAGATTTCCGAATCTGTAATGGATTTTACTTTCAAAGCATAACTCTTGTCCATTTAGGATTTCCTTCACATCACATGCCTCTCACATGTCTTCCACGCCATGTTGAAGAATGAAATGTCAAGAACTCCCTAGAACCTTCAAGAATCTCATGGAAAATCCAATCCAAACTCAACTAGAAATCCAAACTCCTCATTGCTTTGAAATATGAATTCTTTGAGACTTCCACCAAGTGTGCATGGCACATGATCTTCTTGAGACTTCTAGATGCTTCATGAACGTTCCAAGGACTTCTCCTAGCTTCCACAGGTCTCTTAGTGTGAGCAGAACTCCATATGCAAGTAGGTTTTCTAGTCGAATACGAACTTCTTTTCCGAGATGCTTCTACACTCTTCCGGAACCTTCTTGAGTAATCCTTATCCAACAGGGACTCCTTATCACACTAGTATTCCTTATCTGAGTAGAATTGGGTTTCCTTGTCCAAGTAGAACTCCTAATCCAAGTCAGCTTCAGATTCCTACTCCAACTAGGATTCATTTTCCTAGTCAAACTGAGAAAACTTCCATTTCTTCATTTCTTTCCATTTCTGCGCCACTTGTGCTTCCTTAGCCATTTTTGGACTTTGAGGCTCCATTTTACCTGAAAAACACTAACTAAGTTAAATTGATTAAGTTAAAAGAAATAACTTAGCAAAATATAGGGTTTAGATACTTATAACGTCACATTTCATGCTCCTATCACTTGGGCCACACACATAGTACAATATTCGAGTGAACGTAGTCTCCCGCTAAGGCGGGAGATGAACCACTATGCTTCTCGTGTCTCGCCCTCTCTCTCTCTCTTTCTCTAAAGCTGACTAAAATCTTCGATTCTAACGTTAACGTTGGCGCCGTCTATGGGAAGCAGATACAAAAGACTTCATCACTTACCATTTGTTAAGTCATCTTAACGGCGGAGCTCAAGAAAATTTCTTTTCTTCTTTGAATTATCAATCATTTTTTATCATCAATTGTCTTTTCTTCTTGAATTATCATTAGCTCCCAGTAGCCTCCTTCATTACCGTTAACCATCCTTAGCGGTAACACACAACAATAAAAAACTAAATCCCATCCCAGGCGATAACACATTTGGCGGCAAAAAATACATTTGCCCAACCATGATCAACATTACCCCATCCCTGGCGGTAATCATTAAAAAAAAAAAATTTTAACTTTAAAAAAGGGCGCCATCTGACAACATCAAAATGTGAAATGGCAACAATAGCATCATAAGGCATGACGCTTTCATCTCTCTTGCATTCTTCCCCTAGCGGTAATACACACAAGTAGGAGACTGCTAACAAGCACACCACGCTTGAAACAGCGCCAACTTCAACAAAGCAACTCCAACGACACCTCTAGCCGGCGCTAGAGGCAAACTTAATTGGCGAACACCCAATCCAAATTTGATTTGGACACCCATGGGTCAACAACCTCATCGATCATCAGTTTGTCAATCACTAAAGGGCAAGCTTCAATGATGCCAGGCTTAACCACCAGCGACAAAAACCAAGCAAGGCACCGCCATGTTGCACCGCTAGGTTGCAGCACCAAGCATCAACCTCTATGTAACAACCGCTAAAGCCTAAAAAGCTCCGCCAACCTCTAGACACCAACGTAGGCTCCGCCAACCCACTGACCAAAACTATGCCAAACCGCTAATCATCCTCCGTTGAAAAATCATCCGCTAGCAATCATCCGCTGGGAATCCTCTGCTAGGCACCACCACTAGCAGACACCACTCTTTATTGCAAGGTACCGCTGGCATAAACATATCAGTCCAAACAACCGCCAGTGACAGAGGTCCAACTTTACCACCAACGACAGCAGGGACACTCAAAACGGCTTGGCGACACCGTCAGACGAACCTCACAGCATAAGCGCCAAGCAGCCTAAATAAAACATGTGCTCTATGCACCCAAAAAGAAACTTGGTCACCCATTTATCTACTTTGGACACCCATGGGTCTCTATCTCAGACTCTTATTTACTCTGGGCAGTAAGAATTGTGCTTTGCATTATTCTTTGAGTAATTGATAGCAGTGGTAAACCGGCGGGACTCGACCATGCTCGGACACCAGAAACAGTAGCTAAAATAAAGCTAAGTTTTCTCATCTAGCTCTACGCTTTCTTATTCCAAATATAGCTCATTGCCTGTGCAAATCTCTTGTCCAAAGAGAAACTTCTTTGACTCGTTGCTTATTCGTTTATAAATGGAAATCACACCAAGTGCTGCACATAACTAAAGTATAAGCTGCTTGTCGTAGAACTTGACTTACCTATATATGTATTCATGCACACTGTATCTTGTTTATGCTCCAAATATCAATCACCTTAATTATGTGCCACATGCAAATACATAAGCTGCTAACTGGACACAGAAGCTACGCTATCTATTGATAAGTGGAATAATTGATGCCCACATCCAATTCTACTTGCTGCAGGCACATAATATCATAGGCACATATAATTGGACTTGATTTATTTCTCTCTATTTCAGCACATATAGAGCTGTTATGCACATGCTATATAATCAATACACATTGACACTTAGTCTATCTGTGCAAATGCCACATATATCTATGGCAATGCCTTATACATGCTTTTTCAGGCATAATTTGTTGGTTTACTAGTATGATACCACGTATCAATAGCCTAATACACTTGTCTATTAAGCTCTTCTCACCTCTTAATTTATCTACTCACTAACATGTATATGAAGCTATGGACACCACGTGCCTAGTATTCTCTTATCAATGACCTGCTAGACATGCTTTCACATATCCTCATATGTATATATGTCTTTGGCTTATGTACATGGTGTCATCAAGATTGCTGTGCATTTCAAGCTTTTGTAATTTGAAAGATACTCATGCTTCTAACCATATATTTTATGGGCATGGGCATATGTAGATAAATATAAGTTGCTACATTTATGTTGTCAGTATGATGTACATTACAAAACATGCGCAAACTTTGTGTAGCAATATTGAGCCGTAGCATATATTTGACCTAGAAGTATGCATATACATTCTGCCTAAACAAAGGCTATGTCACAGGCACCAACCCTCTAGCTACTTAGCTACACATATGTATTGCTCATTGCAAATTTTCGTGTACGCATTTAATTGGTGTTTAATTCACTTGCCTCCATCATTATCAAAATTGGCATGCCTCAATTAGTCAACTGCACAAGCAACTTGACTCCTTATTCATATCATACTCACGAGCATGTTTAATGTGGTTAATCATTGTCTAAATGGCTGACATAAAATATATTTTAATTTACCATTTATATAAATTACATTGCACTCATTGAATTCACTACCATTACTATCCGGTAAATACATTTTACAAGCATTTAATATTATTACAAATTATATGCTAATCATTTACTTCATCTTATATTAAGGATATATAATCACCAATCAACTCTCCAACTAGCTAAATCATCATCCTTCTACTAAGGAAACTTCGCTTGAGCAATGGAGCATCATGCTTGAACAACTTCAACATGATTTGGGTACATTTATCAATTCCAACTCCAACTTACTCCAAATCGGCGTAAGATAAGTAACTTTATCTCACCACACTCTCAATTAGAGCTATTGCCATGTCTTTACAAGTTCTTACTACTTTTAAAGCATACCTATGGTATATCATACTTGATATGCTTTTCATGCTTTCATAATACCTAATCATGCTTATAACACATGTTATATGTTTTAGTAGCACACCTACTATGCACACATCCTAGTGCCATGCTTCAAATGTCTTCATGACTTTTAAAGCATGCTTACAATATGTATTAATTTTACTAGTACATCTACTATGCTTAAAGTCATGCTTCAAATGCTTCCTTGATCCTTAAGTATGTCTACAAAAATACAAAATGTTATTAGCAACTTTACTACAAGTACATGCTATACATATGCCATGCTTATCTTTTGTTCATACAATTAGCAAGATTTTCATGCACACTATATGTAAATATTTTTGTCTAGCCTCTTGCCCACCATATTTTGTCAAACTCTCCCCACAAATAAAAAGACATAAATCGGGTCTCTACTCCACAAGTCTATGATTCACGACCAACCACCAAGCAGTAAGGCAACGCCTCATAATGACAATGACTGCTACGCGGTATTTCTGTCAAGCTTTTCTCCTAAACACAAGCCACGACAGCCATTGATCCGGCAGTTAACCCCCGACACTTGGGTATCAAAAGATTAGATTCGCTACCTAACGCCCACTGGTTGTACGTAGCTCCCCTCATCAAACAATTTTTGACTATACAGAGGTCTATAGCCAGGAGCGGGGGACTCCTCGGAGGGCCTAGCAAGGGCCCACCGAAAAGGCATCAGTGTTCACTTTGACAAAATTTTAGATCGACTACGCACTTACACTAATTATGCTCGTTATATGGCACAAAGCTACGCTTTGGTATCAACCCAGCAAGAAAACCTTCCTTCACCAGGGACTTCGGGGACTTGTACATACAGCCTAGCATAATTAGCGACGGTTACACTCATGCCTCATGGCATCACTCTTGATCTTCCCACTCACGAGCTTTGCCCTCACGCCTTCACGGCACTCCCGGGCTTCCTTCTCACAAGCTATAACGTTCACGACCCCGCGGCACCCCCGAGCTTCCCTCTCATGAGCTCTAGTACTCACGCTAATGTGGCACTCCCGAGTTTCCTGCTCACTAGCTCTAATGCTCACGCCTCCCCAACACCCTTGAGTTTTGCGTTCGCACCTCCGAGGTACCCCGGAGCTTCCCGCTCACGAGCTCTAGTGTTCATGCCTCCCCGGCACCCTCGAGCTTCGCCCTCACCCCTTCCCAGCACCCCCAAGCTTCCGGCTCACGAGCTCTAATGCTCATGCCTTCCTGGCACCCTCGAGCTTCACGCTCATGCCTTCATGACACCCCAAGCTCCGCTGACCCGGTGGCCATAATTTCGTTGACCCGCTGGCCATAATCTTGCCCTCACGACAATCCCAAGATTTACACTCACGTCTCCTTGACATAGTATACATTAATGGAATATTAAATTCTTATACCATTTGTCGATTGCAACAAATCGAATTCTTTTCACGTTTCATTAATACGAGTGAAAACCAAACAAACACAAGCATTTGTGTATTCATCGTTCATGAGTTATAAACACTTGCCTTCATGGCACTCATGCAAACTACACCTCACAAGCATGACCCCGTCAACTCGACCTCGTTCCTTTCATTGTGCGCATCAAGCATACATCATATGCAATTCATATACTTACTCTTGATATGCTCATACAACCATATGCGTTCCCGAGTTTATACGTCATAATCGAACATAGTCGGTGCCATCCACATATATACATCAATATGTATCATGCATCTCGTACATTCGTATATGCCAATGCATATCAACACAACTCACATATGTTACCCAATACAACAAGCATTCTATGTGCACATATTCTTATATTTGTTTTACAGGTTGAAGAGTCCCTTCTTGCTTACGGAGTTTAGGGATTGTAGGGGCTCGGCGCCACCCGTGAGTCACTTATGCTTTGATGACATCGTGTTTATAACTCCCCAACCAAGAAGCTCCTCTTACTTGGGGACTTCGAGGATTTGTACATAGCTCCAATAATATGGAAGATTTACTACATCACCAAGCATCAGTAACACCCTCTTTGTAGGCCCACAAGCCATAGTGGGACCCAACCACAACATACATACCGTAGCCCTACATACAACCTACCCGGTGGTAGTTGGAAATGGTAAAGACGTCAGCATGAAGCAACCTTCCTGGCCTTGCTAAGTTTCCTTCGCAAACATGCTTTCTAAGACTAAAATAGTGGTTTTGCATCCCACATCTAAGAAAATGTAAAGGAGAGGGGTTCCCTTAACTATAAAGGGGACAGCTCCTCCCACTTAGACATCATCCCATTACATACTCCACTCATGTAATCAACTTGGGCCGGAAGGCCCAAACACACATAGTACAATATTCAAGTGGACGTAGTCTCCCGCTAAGGCGGGAGACGAACTACTATACTTCTCGTGTCTCCCTCTCTCTCTCTCTTTCTCTAAAACTAACTAGAGCCTTCAGTTCTAACGTTAACAGTTGCTAACTTGAAAATCATAAGAAAAGGGATAAAATCAATTACAAATCTACTATTATACAAATTGTCTCAAGAACACGAGCTGCCAATTTTCCAAAAGCAAAACATGTACAATCGTTTCACTACTCTTTTTTCAATAACAGTACAAAATTATACACTATGATAACAATGGGTTGCCATTGCACACCTGTTAACTATGTCTTGGCTATCAAAGCATAGGGCTACCTAAGCCCGCTGCATTAATAATGGGTTGCCCTTGCACACCCGTTAGCTATGTCTCGGCAATCAAAGTCTTGGGCTACCTCATATGGTAGTGCAATTTGTGATGCCTCAAAAATTCATTATTATTTAATGAGAATTTTTAGGAATTTACTTGGTAGTTGTTGAATGATTTTGTGGTTCGGGGATGGAGTGGAAGTCTTTCAAACGAATAATTACCCGAAACGTTTTATTTTAGAGAGATTAAGGAGTTGACTTTTTATTCGTTGAGTTTCTCTGAAAACTTCCTTCACGAAAGTCGTAAAGAGCATTAATACGAGTTCACGGACATGCAACAAGCATAAATCGGAATTCGTATGTGAAAGTTATGATTACCGGAAAAACCTACTATTTTCATAAAATTACTATAAATAGAGGATTTCCAGAAATAGAAATCACTTCCCATTTCTGTCAATTTCCAGAAATCTATACCCAAACCCAGAAACCTGACCCTACTTTTCTAGCGGATTCTTGCGTAACTCGGTGACAGCACCTGCCTAGAACCATTCAGACTTACCTCGCGGTTTTCCCTATGATGGCAACTTGCTTTGATTCTCGTCCATGGAGGCGGATTGAAGCGGCGAACCTAGGTGCGGTCAAACCAGAACAGAGTTTCCTCATCTGGCGAAGGTCGAGCACGAAACTAGTCTTATTCTTCTCATGGGAGCTTCATCTTTCGATCCATGGTTGTGCTTTTGGACAATTCGCACCAGAGCAGGGTCAACTCAAGGTGAATAATGGATTTCGTTTTGTGAGCTTGATTCCGGCAGATCTAGGCCAAACTGGCCAAAACCTCAGGTATTAAAGTTGATCCTCGTAGTATAAACTCCATTTTGGACGTGTGCCACTACCTGTCAGGGACAGTTTTTTTGTTTTATATATCATCTACTCGTCAATATGAACGTTTTGATATATAGTATGTAGCATTTGAAGATCGTATGAGCATGTTAGGGTTTTCAGCAATTTCAAATTATTCGGTTTTCCATTCGTGAGGATCCAACCATCCGATGGACTTGTAGTTTTGGCATATCAATCGTAGGAGTGTTCCAGAGACTTTGGGTGGTCGCGGATGAGGTTTAGCCTCGATTGGCATTACTTTAAGATTTTAGTTCAAATGGGGGATTCGAATTTTAATCACTTTGTGAGTCGTGCACTGAATCGAGACCGTATGTGTTTTAGGTACTTGACAGACTTGTGTTGAGCGGATAACGGTGATTTGTGCTTGTCTTGGTTAGCATGTGAAGATGTCGTAGGATTCAGAAGTGAGTAAATCTCACAATATTTGTTATGAATAAGTTACCGTATTGTCTTGGAGTTATTGTTTAATTGTGACTATAGTTGGTATTAGTGGCATTCCTGAGTAGATGATTACTTGTGTGTTTATATATATGTGTGTGTGTGTGAAATATGTATTGGTGCAATTGTTGTGATATGGGCAACATATGATGTATTGAGTTCATTACCGTTTTGAAATAGTAAAATTATGTATTGAGTTGTGATTATAGAATATCATTTGTTGAGATTGTAAACAATGATTGGAATTGAGTTCATTACCGTTGAGAATAGTGAAATTGTGTATTGAGTTGTGATTATAGAATTTCATTTGTTTAGATACCATGGGTCTAGTATGACTATCTTAAATTGTGATTTAAGATATAGTAGCTTGTGTAGGAATATATGTGTAATGATCGGGGAAATCAGTGTGATAATTGTCATGTCAAGCTTCTGTAGGAATATATGTGTAATGACAAGTGAAATCAATGTGATGATTGTTGTGTAAAGTTTGTGTAAGAATATCTGTGTAATGATTGGTGACATCAGTAGGAATATCTGAGTGATGATCAATGAAATCTATGTGATGATTTCTATGATTTGAATTATTTGTTTTCAAGTAACCTCCTAAACTAGAACTATACTCAAGGGTTACTATAAATTGATTTACCTTTGTTTGATTTGTGATTGTCTTGCTTTCTTCTTGGTTTTACTATTAAGGGTTTGAATGATTTGAGGGGCCATAGTGGTGAGGAGTGTTCTCTATAGGGAGGATTAGAAGACGATTTCTGAAACAAACAAAAGCAATCGCCAATTTAAACCCTGAAAAGATGTCAAATGTTAGTATAGAGTAAGCAAGGATAGTTTAAGCCGGGATTGAGGGTACATCACACAAGAACAATTACATGTATATACATGTTACACGAAATTATTAGATTTATCATACAAGTTCACACAAAAATCATAAAAAAAAAACAAAGAATTAGAGAGAAAATACATACATCCACATGAAATAGAGAGCAAAGAATGATTAGAAGTAATGAAACAAGCATATATATACATATACAATTTGAACTAGAGAGAGAAATACAACATAGAATGAGTTTTGGAAATCCTACTCCTACTTATATACATTTTACAAATCATAGTCACCTTAGGAATCCACATACAACAAGTATTACTAGTTCTACACTAATTAGGAGTCCATATACACATAGAAAACAAAATCCCTTAAAAACACCAAGAAAATCCCTAAATTTTAACAATTCCTAAAAAAAACACAACAAAATCCCTAAAAAAAACCAAAACAATTCCTACAAAACACTAAACACAATTTTCGGCCAAGACTTAATCTGTAAACATTATTTCTGAATTATTTACGTTATTTTCATATTATTAACCTACTTAGGTTTAGTTTGGGATTCCTGTGCTATGAGAGAAAGCACTTCCGAACTTACTGTGAAAAGAAGTAGCTGAGGTGTTTGGTAAACTGTTTTTAAAAGTGTTGTGAGGTCCAAAAGCAATTTCTAGGTGTTTGGTAAGTTGCAAGGCAAAAGTGCTTTGGCTGGATATAATTACCAAAATAATCATACACGTTAAGATATGCTACTAAAATACATAATTTTATTTTTTGATTATGTAACCATACCAAATAAATTTTATTCTCATGTATTATTCTTGTACCCTTGGTTGGACCGAATAAAAGATTTACTTTAAACCCTTCAATATGCATATTATGTTTTACTATTAAACAAAATCTGATCTAGAATATTTGGATTAATTTTCCGACCATAGTTTAACGGGAACCATTACACAAAATATATTAAAGTCACTTGAAATTTGCAACTAAATGCTAAGTGGATGCATTCATTAGACTTTGTCCAATTGCATTTCTTAACACCTCCATTATTGTCTTCCTGGACCATCTCCATCATGTTCATTATTCTCTATCTCTTCACTTGAGTAATTTCCACTTTCATCAAAATCAATATCTCGCTGAGCATATCTTCTTATGTAAGTATGAAGAGCCATAGTAGCAATAACTATCTTTACTTGTTTTTTATAAGGAAAATGTAGCATATCACGTAAAATACTCTATTTCTTTTTCCATACCCCAAAAGTGCGTTCAATAACACCCTTGAGTGAAGAACGTGTATGATTGAATATTTCTTTATGACCGGTCAGTTCATCACCTCTACAAAAATGTGGAAGGTGGTACCGCTCACCTTTATATGGTCCTAAATAATGCTTCATTTGTGGATATCCTGCATCCATCATATAGTATTTTCCTGAAATTAAAAATTATAAGGAATGATTGATCTCAGTAAAATAGAAGATTATAAGTTATTATTTATGTAATTCCGAAGAAAAAAAATACCATTTGGGGGTTTAGGAAAATTCGATCGAGGTTTGCGTAGAGCTGATAAGAATACTCTACTATCATGGGCGGTGCCTTCCCACCCTGCACATACAAATGTGAATTGCATGTTGAAGTTGCAAATAGCCTATACATTTTGGGTGGGTATCCATTTTCTTCCAATGTATGGCACTTAATCACATGGAGATATCGAAGCTTGAACATGAACACCATCGATGGCGCCAATGCAATCCTACAAATTAGTACATAATAGACTTAAATAAAAAAAAATTGGCTGAGAATAGATCATTCCTAGGGCGTTAGTATCCTTGTTGGAAGCCTAGGGTGTTGACACCTTCATAGTTGCCTCCATCCATGAGTTGAGGGCATTGATCCAAGACAGGCCCTTGCATAGAACATACTCCACATGCAATTACTTGTTCATGTGTTCCATAAGACATAAGAGAAGTAAGCTTGTTAATTTTATCTTCCAATTAAGCCAAAGTACTTACCTCATTGACCTTAGCACATGTATACCAATAGTCACCAGATTCATATGGGCTACTGAGGAGTAAGCAATGATCTTCTTAAGATCAATCTGTCTTGAAGTGGTCAAGGAAGTATATATTATAGCAATCGCACTTGAAGTATAAATGAAAGGAGTGGAACAAAGTGTCCCTTCAGGAAACATGGGTATTGAAAATATTCTTTCTATCCATCTAGTACAGATAATAAGTAACTAGAGGGTATCCGTCTTCTTTCTCTTTATAGTTGGTATAGCGTGCAGTGTTAGAGTAAGCAAGTACAGATAGGCTAGGATTAGATGTGTCTTCTAGACGAGGATATAGGGAGTCAAGTTCTTTCACGCCGTTGTTGCCTTCATGCACTGGGAGAGTAAAAGTCCTTCTAAGCTTCTTGGTTGATAGTTCGATGTAACTGCGTGACTTTCTGGATGTTTAACCCTGAGAGATGTAGCTAACTATATCAGTCTGGATGCTAGCCAAGAGCGGAGGATAGCTGAATACCTTTCCTTGCCTGTAAGCTTTATTAGAATACATCTTTCTTCTATTTACAGCTGTAAAATGGATACCTAGATAGGTTCTGAAAGCTCCTTCCTTCCGCCTTAGATAGGAGTGGGTGAACTTAGAGCTCCCATATTGTTGTTGATTTAAGGCCCTATTCTCAATTAAGGTCATTCCGGCTGTAGGTCCCTTGTCAACAAATGACCCTCCAGAACCATTATCAAGCATATCCCTTTCCAAGTTTGTGAGCCCATCATAGAATCAAGTGAGCAAGGTCTCATCCTTCATGCCATGTTGAGGGCATTGAGTGATAAGAAACTTGAACCTTCATAGTACTTTGCGTAGGACTCATCTTGCCCTTGTTAGATTCCACTTATCTTCTTCCTCAACATGATGATGCGAAATGTAGGGAAATACTTCTCAAGAAACTCCTTCATCATGTCTGCCCAAGATGTAGTTCATCTACTTGGCAAGTCATAAATCCATTGCTTTTCCTTGTCAGCCAATGGAAAAGGGAAGGCCTTCAACTTTAAGATTTGCTTATCAGCTCCTTGCGGCTTCATGCTAGTGCAAATGAACTGAAACTGCATTAACTGTTGGTTGGGATCTTCCATAGAGAGTCCATGGAATGTAGGAAGACGATAGAGGAGTCCAGTCTTCAACACAAAATCAATTGTTGCCCCCTCATCTGCAGCAGGGTAGGTTATACAAGTAGGGACACCACCTGGTGGATGACGGATGTACAGAGTTGCCTTATGGTGAGAGCCATTGGTGGTGGTGGTGGAATGACAAGAAGTTCACAAGGTGATAAGGGTGGTGTGTTGTGGTGATCGATCGAATGAAGTGTTAGAAGTTTCTGATTCTCCTTCCACTCTATTCCCTTCACTATTTATTTGAAGCTCACGAATCTAAACCGGAGTAGAAACTTGAACATCAAAGATGTCCGAGTTCTTCTTTAGCTTTTCAATTCGTTGTTGTATGGCGTAAAGAGGTGTCTTGGGGTACTTGGGTGGTTCAGATAGTCTGACATTCATTGATCTGTACAAGAATGAAAGAATGAAGTTAGTAAGGAATAAACAAGACGTGGACAAAGGTACACACACAAAAATGTCATATATATATATATATATATACTTATACACATGGCCAACGAAAACTTTTAGGGTTAGTTGCAATCTTTTACAATTTTTGAAGTAGCCAACTTAAATAAGAAGTCGTTTTAGTCAAGGTTTGGATGTGTGACCCAAAGATTCAAATGTTAATGCAATTCTCCCCTCCTTTATCTTTTGGTAACTCTTTTGGCACAGAGCCAAGTAGTAAGGGAACGATTTTGGTGGGGCTACTCCCACATACTGGTTTTAGCACTTCTTGTATCAAATCAACCTAGACACCTTATGTTACTAAGGTGCGCCACATAGATAAAGGAAGTTGCTTGACAAGTATTAACAAAAGAACTTTCACCTATTCTGTTATGACTTACAACATTCTTACCCAAACCAACTATTTTCGAAAATTGTCTAAGGAATTTGATTCAACAAGACATCATGAACTTTGCTTTTGGACATGCAACCCAAGTCCTTGCCTCCACACAAATTTTCTTTCAAATCATTTGGCCAACCTTACTGAAATGGCCAGGTGGGGGAGGACGAGCATGAGAGATAGAAACCATTTCGGCATGACCTACTCCCACATTGTGGTTTAGGCTCATTTGAATGCACTTCTGGATTCAAAACCTGTCATGAACGTTGTCCCCTTCCTAGACACCATCCCACATAGGCTATACTTACTTAAATGAGAAAAGTCCAAAGTACAAGACATGTTTCAAGTGTTAATAAAAGTCACCCTCAACCTTAAGAGACTTGAATCAGGTACTAATAAGGGGTTAAGGCTAATATCAACAAAAGAAATTTCACATATTCCATCAAAACTCATGGCCCCTTACCAAATCAATACCTTAGTGGCATTTTTCACATGAAGAGTTTTCAATCCTTGGCAACGGCGCCAAAAATTGATACGAGCAAAAGCAATCGCCAATTTAAACCCTTAAAAGATGTCAAATGTTAGTATAGAGTAAGCAGGGATCATTCAAGCTGGGGATTGAGGGTACATCAAGCAACTAACGAAATCAAAGAAGAAGAATATAAATCACACAAGAATAATTACATGTATATACATGTTACACAAAATTATTAGATTTATCATACAAGTTCACACAAAAATCACGAAACAACAAAGAATTAGAGAGAAAATACATATATTCACATGAAATAAAGAGCAAAGAATGATTAGAAGTAATGAAACAAGCATATATATACATACACAATTCGAACTAGAGAGAGAAATACAACACAGAATGGGTTTTGGAAATCCTACTCCTACTTATATACATTTTGCAAATCATAGTCACGTTAGGAATCCACACATACAACAAGGATTACTAGTTCTACACTAATTAGGAGTCCATATATACATAGGAAACAAAATCTCTTAAAAACACCAAGAAAATCCCTAAATTTTAGCAATCCCTAAAAAACACACAACAAAATCCCTAAAAAAAACCAAAATAATTCCTATAAAACACTAAACACAATTTTCGGCCAAGACTTAATCTTTTAACATTATCTCCAAATTATTTACGTTATTTTCAGATTATGAACCTACTTATTTATGTTTACATGCTTCTTAGAAAGCCTATATTGATTTACATACATACAAGAACAAGAAAACGTTAAAGAAAGGGGGGTTTTGAAGATCAAAAGATAAATTTTCAGAAAACATAAAGAATGAATACAAAGAAAACATTTATATACATACGTGGGAAAAGAAGAATTTTTTTTTTTTTTGGAAAACATTTTATCAAGACCAATCAAGATCAATCCATTCATGCATCCCTTAATCTTTCTTAGTTACCATAGAACGCCATCACCCAAGACACAAAGATCAAAGCAACCAATGTCCCTTTTAACTCTTTTTCTTTAATCAATTGAATTAGCACTGCAGCAAGACAATCTATTTCAAAAATTAGACATCACACAATCAAAGCAACTGCTTTGAAAATCCGTTTTCAAATCATTAACTTCAAGAAAGAATTGATCAACATGCAAATCCAAGCACTCAAAGTAAGTCAATTCATCACATGCATAATCTGATTCGACTCAAAGCAAGCCTTTACTACTTATTTGAATTAGGGTTTACAAAGCATAAACCTAATTACTAGCAAGTTACATGCAAGTATTCCTATGTTGGCCACTAAGAGAATGTTACATGTAATGAAGCACAAAATCAGATTATCATTCCATATCAGCAACTAACAAGAATCAAAAACACATAAACACATTAAACATTGAAAGAACATCAAATTGTATCCAAAAATCAGTTTATACACTCATGGTTTCGGTTTTACACAAAGAAAATTTTTTTATCTAAAAGAACACTGAACCGTGAGGAAAACATATGGAATGTGGTATGAACAACCCTTAGTCAAGTCCCAAAGATCCAAAGCAGCTCCAAGGTGGTGGCACAAGGTGGAATTCACGACAAGGATGGAGGATGGCAAGGCTAGGAACTTGAAGATGTGAAAACCGAAAACTCAAGAGCAAGAGTGAGAAATCGAAATTGTGGGGAAAAGATGTAACCTTGAGACGTCAAATACACTAAGTATATAGGAAGATGTCCCAAAACCTCTTCCAATTCATTCCTACTTGATTCTCCTAAGTTTTCTAGATATTGACAAGCCGTGAAAAGTCCTGGAACTAGACACCCGTAGCTTTCCTTCATATAAAGGTCATAATTTTCTATACTCTGTGCTGTTCTCGGCCCTCTATCGAAGTTGACTAATCTGCACGGACAGATTTCCTAATTTAGGATTTCCTTGCAGTCACATGCTTCTCACATGCCTTCCACGCCACTTTTAGAAGCTTCATGAGTACTTCTTTGGTTCTCGTGGCTTCCACATGTCTCCGAGTATGATCAGAACTCCATATGCAATCAGGTTTCCTAGTTAAATACGAACTTCTTTTACGAGATGCTTCTAAACTCTTTCGGAACCTTCTTGAGTAATCCTTACCCAATAGGGACTCTTTGCCACAGTACTGACGGTGGGGAGGAAAGGACTGTGATTTTGTAATTAGCCTTAGTGCGTTAAAATGGTTTCAAACATTACTTGAGGAGTTTTTATTTGACTAGAATTTGTGTAATTGGAGATCGGTTGAGAATCTGAGCATGTGGTTGTAGTTGTGAGTTCTGTGCTTATCGTTGTTTAGGTTGAGGTGACTTTAGAATGTGTTTCTGCTTTGTAGTTTTGAGCTTACTCATACAAGCTTTCGTAAACTTATTGGGTTTGTTGTGTGGCAATCCGATATACTATTCGATGATGTAAAGGTTGATCATGCAGGTCAGGGAAATCATGAATGAAGTTGAGACCTTGAAGTAGCTAATCGGGTAAGAAACTAATTTTGTGGCTTTATTGTTGTTAAGACTTCTGCTATGTAATAAGCTTTGAGGAACAATTATTATTTTGTTAATGTAATTTAATTTGTAAAGTCCACATGTAATATGTGACTCTAAAGAATGAGTCTGTATTCACATTTTAGGTTCAAGACATAGTTGGTTGCCTTTGTTTAAAAAAAAAAAATTTCTTAGCTGTTTTGTTTGATGTCCGAACCATCACGCCTCAAGTTCTATTGTTGTTTGAAATTGTATTATTATTGTGATTGAAATTCGGAGCGTGACACAATTAACATCATGACTCAAAGAAAATCAACTCCAAGTAGACATCAACCAAAGATCAGGCACTATCAAATAATCAGTAAGTATAACAACTTCTGCCAGCCAATTTGTTCACATAACCACACCAAAGGTAGTACAAAAAATGTTATTGGTAAAAATTACAAGTAGCAATGACTAGAAGGATATGTGAGAAAAGGTTGGACTACAAAGCAATAAGTATCATTAAACATCATAGGCAAACCTCTTATAACAATGATAATAGACTGATATGGGAATATAGAAATCAAATTGACTATTGGATTACAAAAATTATGCTAGTCTTGTCAATAGACCAACCCAAACACAAAACTCACTCATAAAAAGAAACCTTCTCTAGAATACTTGAATGAAGAGAATAGGAAAGAAACAATCAAGAATCAGAGAAGAGAACCCACATCACTTGGAAATCAAAGCCGGTAAGATGAACTATTCGATCGTGTAAATTAACAAAGAATCCAGCCACAAACCATCGACTAGCACCGTTGTAGCCAAAACATAAAGCCCAGCGTTCATGTAGTCGGCACGGTTCTAGTTCAGCCGTGACCCATAGATTCTAGGCTGATGCCCATCCTTCTCTTTCTTTGCTTAGTTCCTCGCAGGAACATCATGATAAATGCTCTTCATCTCTCCCATCCCCTCCCTTTTTCTTCCCTTTCTTTTCTCATCCCCCATCCCTGTTTTTCTCTGATATTTTTTGCTATCTATCTTTTCTCTCCTATTTCTTTCTTTTTCCCTTCCCCTTGTTCTCTTCCCTTCGTGTTGGATTGCTCTTATCTCTCAAAAAGTCAAACCAAAAGAAAGAAAACACTAACAAAAACAAATAAATACAACCCTCAAACATTTTTGGTAAATGATTTGGTGCTTAAATGTGATAGGAGCATTTTAATGCCACGTTTTAAGTGTTATTTCCTCATATTTACTTAGTTATTCCTTTAGGAAAGTTTCTATTTTCTATTTTTAGGAAGTTTCCTGTTTTATTTGTAGAAAGTTTCTATTTTTCATTTTTAGAAAGTTTTCCCATTTTAGTTTAGAAAAGTTGCCATTTCTTGTTTTAGGAAAGTTTCTATTTTTGGTAACAGTTTCTATTTTCAGGACTTGGGAATAAATGATCTGAAATGAGCTCATAAATGGAAAGAGGAGCTAGTCAACATTAGAGGGAGGCAAGATGAGATACAAAGGGCTGCACAAATGAGCAGAAATGAAGAAAAGAAGTGTGATCAAAATAATAAAGTGTCATGGCATGAGAGAAGCTTCTTGAAGACCTTAGAAGATGACATGATAAGGAAGTGACGCAAGAAGGCCCAAGAATTCTCAAGAGACATTGGATTTCGGCAGAGATGGATAAAAGCCCAAATGAGCTAGGGTTTTGTGATGCCAAGAGATATTTTTGGAGACTTAAGAGTTATTGCCGTGAAATCCTAAGAGGAAGAGAGAAAGATGGCGTGAAAATAAAGAGAAGAATAAAAGATTACACCAAGAGATTTTCTAGGGAGATTTTTAAGGAAGGAAATATTCTTGGGGAAGTTAATTTTGTGTGTGATTGCCATGAAAAGAGAGAGAGAAACATGAAAATCAGAAAATATCAAGAGAAAAAACGTTGGGAGAAGAAATAGGGAGAAGTTTAAGGAAAGAAGAAGTGTGCGCATGAAGAAAAACGTCCAAAACAAGTCTAGGTGCATCCCTAAATTCCCTAAAGGAATTTTGGCTGAAATTCATGAAGAAAATCAGAAAATCCTTATATAATTTCGGCAAGGATATATATTTAAGGAATTTAGACTTACTTTGGAGTTTTGTGATTGGTTGGAAGACACACTAAAGCTTACTTGGCGAATTCTCATTGCTGGAAGCTATGTGGAATTATTAATTTAATTCTCTGGAAAATAAAAGAAGAATCAAGAAGCTAGGGCAACACCTTGCCGTCCCCTATATATACTCCTCATTCTTGACGTCCTCCATACCTTCTACACTTTAAAATTTTCAGAAATACTCTCTCCATAACGTCCTCTCCTCCTCCATTCTCTGGTTCAGTTTCTGCAATTTTAAGCAAGGGAGGAAGAAGGAAGAAGGAAGAAGAAGCATTGAGCATCCCCTCCATAATCCACCTTGAAGCCGTGAGCTTTGAAGATTGCTTTCAAGATTCAGAGTTTATCAATTCGAGTCCTTCATCACCATCTCCATTCACGGTGTAATTCGACCTTCAACGGTGTATTTTTTATTTTATTTTTGTAAATATTATACTTTGTGTTTTTATTAATTGTTTAATTGTCCTACATTGATAGGTGTACCCTCAATCCCCGGATTAGAATGGTCCCTATTTACCAGATACTAACGATGATATTTGCAGGGTTTAAATTGCATGCTTACTTTTAGCTTATCAATTTTTGGCGCCGTTGCCGGGGATTGAAAAATCACTTGTTAAATTGTGAATATTTGTTATGTAGATATTGTTCGAAAAATTAACTTAGATTAGTTACTTAGGATGTTATTTATATTATTGAACACGAATTTTAATTGTAGGTTGTAAATTGAAAGGAATAGGTGAAGTCGCGTTTATTAATATTGGCCTAAACCCCTTATTGGCACCTAGCCCAGGTCCCTTAAGGTTGAGGGCAGCCTTTATTAACACTTGTTGAACTGTCTTCACACTTATGACCTTTTTCATCTTAGTAAGTATAGCCTATGTAAAATGGTGTCTAGGAAGGGGACAACGTTCATGACAGGTTCTTGAATCCAGAAGTACTTACAAATGGGCCTAAACCACTATGTGGAAGTAGCTCATGCCAAAATGGATTCTGCCTCTCGTGGTCGCCCTCCCCCACCTGGCCATTTCAGTAAGGTTGCCCAAATGATGCTTAAGTGAATTTGTGTCTAGGTGACTATACTTGGGCAGCACGTCCACTTGATTTACCGCTTGGAATTATATTTGATATCAATGATATTTATAACAAAATAAAATGTTGTGACGCACTAAGGTATATTGGATTAAACATAATCTTGGAAAAGGGTAGCTGTTTCAGCCCCATTGCACACCGAGATTCCCTGTTCCTTACCTAAGTGTTGAAAATAATTGTAAATAAAAGAAAAGAAATAAATAATTGTACATATTTTCGTGAAAAATTAATGGTTGGTAAGAGTGAGGATTTTATTATGAGTTTTTAACCATAAACAGAATAGGTGAAGGACTTTATCTTTAACGTTAGTCATACGACTAGTTTTAAGGGTAGAGCCCTTGGGCCGCACGTCTAAACTTTGGTTAAAGGTTCATAATGAGATTCAAGCTTTTGGTAACTATGAGACTCACCCTTACGTGTAAAGATTTGACGTTTGTTGCTTGTAGTTTTTTGTGAAATTTTTGTGTGTATTTTGTCTAATTATTCTTGTAAAAAAAAAAAAGGTGAATAGTGACATTTTATATGTTTTAGTGTGTAGTTTACTAACTTCTTTAATTTTTAATGTGTTCAGAATTTCCATGAATGACCGAGTCTTCTAAAATCCCTAGTGCACGAGAGATTGAAGAAAGACTTGCTCGTTTACAGAATCCTCCACAACTTGAATACAGAAGGCCCTCTCCTTTGAAATTCAAGGCCTATACATTTAACGAGCAAGGGAAGAGGATCTTTCCTTCTGAAGAGTCCACATCACCTACACCATCTCCATCACCACCGTCACATACACCCTCACCTTTGGTTTCATCAAATTGACCTCAAATCACACCACCTCTTTCACCTTCACCACCCCCTGAAGAAGAAGAAGAAGACATGGGTGGAAACGTAAATCAGTCCATTAGGGAACTTTCCTCATAAATGGTCAGAGGAGGACTCCCTTCAAGCATTGTGTACCCTGCAGCTGCTGAAGGAAGAACCGCAGATTTTGAGCTTAAGAGTGAATGTTGCATAGGTTACCAATGTTCCATGGCCTTAGTGTGGAGGATGCTAACAAGCATCTCCGAGAGTTCCAGACTGTGTGTACCACCATGCAACCACAAGAAGCTGATCAGAATATCCTAAAGTTGAAGGCATTCGCTTTCTCTTTAGCTGACAGAGCCAAAGATTGGCTATATGAGCTTCCTGCTGGACACATCACATCTTGGGACGCCATGATGAAGGTCTTCTTAGAGAAATACTTCCCAGCTTCTAAGATCATCGCACTCAGAAAGCAGATTAGTGGAATTATGCAAGCCCCAGATGAATCCTACGTATCATATTATGAGAGGTTCAAGTCCTTAATTGCCCGATGTCCTCAACATCAGATGAAGGATGAGAATCTGCTCACATGCTTCTACGAAGGACTCTTGCCCTTGGAAAGGCAAATGCTTGATGCTTCAGCCGGAGGAGCCTTTGTGGATAAGTCATCAGCTGCTGGAAAGGAACTCATTGCTAATCGTGCTCAAAACGCCCAACAATATGAGGGTGTAGGACTCACAATTGGAAGGGTGAATGAGGTGAGCATTAGTCCTGCTATTGAGGATAAATTGAACAAACTTACCCTACTTGTGAACCAAGTTGTGAGTGCTAAGGGACCAATGCAAGCTTGTGGAGTGTGCTCTATGCAAGGGCACGTGACTGATCAATGCCCCCAACTTATTGAGAATGGTGGATGGGAGTCTGTGAACGCCATAGGAGGATACCCAGGAAGTCAAGGTCGCCCACGTCCAAGGTATGACCCTTATTCGAATACCTACAACCCTGGATGGAGGGACCACCCCAACTTCAAGTGAACCAATAATGACAACATTCAGAACCCTCTTGGTGGCAGATTCCAACGTCCTCAAGGCTTCTATCAGAGGCCTCAGGTCTCTCAAAACTTTGCTTTCGCCTCAAATAATATTTCCAATCCTCATTATGATAAGATTATTGAGGCACTAACCAATTCCACTCAAGCCTTGGTTCAAGGACAACATAATCATACCAAGGACATTGCAGACCTCAAGAAGCAAATGGGACAAGTGGTGGACTTCATGGCCAAGATTCATGAAACTGGTAAACTTCCGAGCAATACAATTCCAAACCCAAAGGGAGGCTTTGAAGGTCCAACTAACTGAGGACAAGAGGAAACCATGTCTAGGCTGAGAAGACATTAAAACCAAGCGCTATTTGGGAGGCAACCCAATCAAATCAGATTTGTTTTCTTTATCCTTTACTTTTATTTTCAATTTTGCTTATTTTTTTTAGTATTTATTTTCAAAAATTTCATCCCTATATGCTTGTTTGCTGGTTGCATGCTTATGATTGATTACATTGAGGACAATGCAATATTTAAGTGTGGCGGAAGGGATTTATACTTTTGTCTTGAGTCATATATATTGAAAAATACAAAAAATAAAAAAATGTCAAAAAATAATAAAAATTTTCGTTGCTTTTATGTTTGTTTTGAGTCTTAGGATGCCCTTTTCAACTGTCTAGGATGAGCTTATATCTCTGAAATTATGGCTAAAGGAGGATCACAATATTAAGATGATTTTAAATGGTATTCTTTGGTTAATTGAGATATATGAAAAGCATGTGCATCTGTAGTGGATATAGATTTCGTGACACTGGTACAGAATATGAGCATGTTAAGATGAGTTTTGATTCATAAAAGCCATGTGAGATATTGAGCCCATGTCCCTTTTTCTTGGAGTGATTAATGAAAAAATGAATTATACTCTTATTTTTTTGGCGATGATTTTGTTGATCTCATTATTCTTTCATCTTGATTGGTTGCATGCCATAGATTATTTAATGGATTAGAGAATGCTAGAATCCGCTCTTGTGCTTGTTGAGACGTTTTATCAATACATGGCCCTGATTCTGGAAAGGATAGAGGCACCCTAGGAATTACCACCATTGCCAAATAAACTTGTGTCCCCATTTGTGCCCGTCGTGGGACCCCCCTAGATAAACCCCTTTGAGCCTACATTAAGCCTTTTCTTTCATCACCCTTAAAATCCGTAACCCTGAACCTTAGTATAGTTACAACCTTACCCTTTGTTCTAAAAACTTGGTAGAGCTATCTTTTGAAGACTTACTACATCGATTTGGCACAAGAATGAAGATTGAGAAGAGGTGGAAGTTCAAGTGTGGGGGTAGACTTGTCCATGAAAAGAAAAATTATGTGAAAGCCGTGAAAAAAAGAAAAGAAAAGAAAAAATTGTGTACGGCTAAAAAGAAAAAAAAATATATATATATATATATATGTTTATGGATTTTAGTCCCCCATACTTGGTGAGTTTAGAGTTTGTTTTGAATTGAAGGCGCACTACAGAAAAATTTGGTCTTTATCCAATTCACGAGAGTTCAAGGGAAGTTTAGAGTGAAGTTTGGGCCCAACATGAAGACATTAGGCCCTTTTATAAAGCCTCATGGGTGTGACATTTTGGTTGGTGGAATTTTAGAAGTCTCTACATCTACATGAGCTCTGCTAGGTTTTTAGGACAATTTGTTAAATTGCTTACCTTTCATTTCTTAAACCTTTAGCCTTAGCCCCATTACAACCCTCTGTAAGACCTTCTTAATCCTTAAGATGGGACAACCTTTGATGTGGAGATGAGTTACAAGAGTTGAACATATGGCTTGGGTCTATTTATGCATGTGATTGATATCTTTCATGAGATATTTAAAATATATATATATATATATGTGCTTTCTTTTCTTACATATGTGATACACTTTTCTATCTTTCACATATACTTAAGTGAATAAGCTTTTAAGCATGAGCCCTGAATCTGAGAGAAGAAAGAGTGGATGTATCTTGTGAGGATATGAATCATACTTGTCTGAAACATGCTGAGCTCCACCCCATCACCATTGTTACAACTAAGTCCTACTTGTGTATGTGTGGTGCTTAAACATTGATTCTTGATTGAGTGCTAATCTTGGTGTTGTGAAAGTAACAGATTGCTGAGACAAAAATGTTGAAGGGCAATAGAGTCATTATATGTGTAGAGTCTTTAAATTTTAGTTGAGTCTTAGTTGAGTCTTTGTGTGATTTTGCTAAGGGACTAGCAAAAGCTAAGTGTGGGGGAAATTGATAGGAGCATTTTAATGCGACGTTTTAAGTGTTATTTCCTCATATTTACTTAGTTATTCCTTTAGGAAAGTTTCTATTTTCTATTTTTAGGAAGTTTCCTGTTTTATTTGTAGAAAGTTTATATTTTTCATTTTTAGAAAGTTTTCCCATTTTAGTTTAGGAAAGTTGCCATTTCTTGTTTTAGGAAAGTTTCTATTTTTGGTAACAGTTTCTATTTTCAGGACTTGGGAATAAATGAGCTGAAATGATCTCATAAATGGAAAGAGGAGCTAGTCAATGTTGGAGGGAGGCAAGATAAGATACAAAGGGCTGCACAAATGAGCAGAAATGATCAAAAGAAGTTTTCCTGTTTCAACCAGGAAATCCTGTCCAAGAAAGGAAATGGCTCCTAGGCCGTCCAAGAAGTGTGATCGAAATAATAAAGTGTCATGGCATGAGAGAAGCTTCTTGAAGACCTTTGAAGATGACATGGCAAGGAGGTGACGCAAGAAGGTCCAAGAATTCTCAAGAGACATTGGATTTCGGCAGAGATGGATAAAAGCCCAAATGAGCTAGGGTTTTGTGATGCCAAGAGATATTTTTGGAGACTTAAGAGTTATTGCCGTGAAATCCTAAGAGGAAGAGAGAAAGATGGCGTGAAAATAAAGAGAAGAATAAAAGATTACACCAAGAGATTTTCTAGGGAGATTTTTAAGGAAGGAAATATTCTTGGGGAAGTTAATTTTGTGTGTGATTGCCATGAAAAGAGAGAGAGAAACATGAAAATCAGAAAATATCAAGAGAAAAACGTTGGGAGAAGAAATAGAGAGAAGTTTAAGGAAAGAAGAAGTGTGCGCATGAAGAAAAACATCCAAAACAAGTCTAGGTGCATCCCTAAATTCCCTAAAAGAATTTTGGCCGAAATTCATGAAGAAAATCAGAAAATCCTTATATAATTTCAGCAAGGAGATATATTTAAGGAATTTAGACTTACTTTGGAGTTTTGTGATTGGTTGGAAGACATACTAAAGCTTACTTAGCGAATTCTCATTGGTGGAAGCTATGTGGAATTATTAATTTAATTCTCTGGAAAATAAAAGAAGAATCAAGAAGCTAGGGCAACACCTTGCCGTCCCCTATATATACTCCATATTCTTGACATCCTCCATACCTTCTACACTTTAGAATTTTCAGAAATACTCTCTCTATAACGTCCTCTCCTCCTCCATTCTCTAGTTCAGTTTCTGTAATTTTAAGCAAGGGAGGAAGAAGGAAGAAGAAGTCGTGAGCTTTGAAGATTGCTTTCAAGATTCAGAGTTCATCAATTCGAGTCCTTCATCACTATCTCCATTCACGGTGTAATTTGACCTTTAACCTTGTAACCTCTTTCAGTTTTCCTTGTTTGAATTTGTATGATTCTGTTCTAGTTAACATAACATTTGAAACAAGATTTTAATTTCGAATTCTATGATTGAATAAATTTCAGATTCTTATAATTGTGATTCTTGGTTGCTTTTGTGAGATTGTTCAATTAAAATTGTGTGATTGATATCTTTTATGTGTTTATCTTGTGTGGTTTGAAACATATAGGGTGTATGCCTAATTGTTGCTAGATTTAAGAACATGATTCACCTAATTGTTTTGTGAACTTGAATCAAAAGTAGTAAAGGTTTTGGACAAAAACCGATTTTAATTGAGAAGAATTGCAATTAGATGAACTTTTTCATACTAAGTTGTACACTTGAATTGATAACCTTTCTTATGTTCTTCATGCTTGTTAAACAGGTGTTGATGATCTAGCTTTCTAGAATTTGATTGCATGTTTGATAGGATTAATCTTTGTGCTTTCACTTAGGTTAATTAGTGATGGAAGTAAAAATTGAGAAATCGTTTGCTTCAAATGTTTCACATGATCAATTCTTTCTCATGATTAGGAAGAACTATTGTAGAGTTGAATCGAATTTGATTATGGAATTAGTTCTGATCTTTGTTTCTTATGTTTCATTCTTGTACTTGTGTTTATATATTTTCTTTGTTTTATTTCTTTTAATTTTCGAAAACCAAAAACCTAATCCCCCCTTTATTTCGTAAATATGTTTATATTTTATTTTATTTTTGTAAATATTATACTTTGTGTTTTTATTAATTGTTTAATTGTCCTACATCGACAGGTGTACCCTCAATCCCCGGATTAGAACAATCCCTATTTACCAGATACTACGATGATATTTGCAGGGTTTAAATTGCGCGCTTACTTTTAGCGTATCAAAATGCAACTCACGTGCAACAAGGACACGATCATCAAAGAATTAGGAAATATTTAAACCCTAAAATATCGTACCTCTGGAATCTTGAGCTAGATCAAATCTAATGGCTAAGTGAGACACCGAGCCTCATATATACACAGCTTAGCTCTCCCGAAGCCTAAAAGTAGCCAAGAACACACCAAAATAAATTGGTAGCCTTATGGTACTTACAGTGAAAATGTGAGTAAATATTTGGAAGAATCAATTTTTGGTCTTGTAAATTAAAAGTTAGAAAGTTAAAATTTGCAAAAAGTAAAGTGCGAGAAATTTAAAAGTTTGAAATACAATGGAAGGAATTTGGGCACTAAGGTATCCGCTTTAGCAGTCATTTATCATAACAACACAATTTTGGCACATAACAAAAGGGAAATGGTCACAGTCCCTAACTCTAAGCCGGACTAGACAATTCACATTCTCATAGTACGTACAAAAATAATGTAAATTCGGGCTAGGGCATTCATGTTCGCATCACACACACACTAAGACCGGACTAGGGCTCCTAACTGATGTGGCTGAAATAGCCTCACAATTTAACCCTGTAAAATATAGTTGTCAGTATATGATAAGCAGGGATCGTTCAGTCCGGGGATTGTAGGGTACACCTACACAAAAATGTCAATTAACAAATAAAAGAATAAAATGGGGGGTATGGGATTTGGTTACTAATCTACTTAAAATAAAATAAAAAATAAATAAATAAAACTATATACAATGATCGACTTCCCTAACCTAGACCAATATCACTCGGAAATTACTAAGTGTAGAAACAGAAAATCCATTTCAACATGCTACAAAAACATGCCCATCTTAAATGCCTAGATAAGAGCTCAAATGAAAAGCCTCAGTGGATCAATCCATTTATCTAATTTGTTCTAATGTGGGCTTGGATCGGAAGAGTCCTTACCATGCCCAATACTACTAATTTTTCAGAAAACTCAGCGTAATTCTCTTAATCACTAGTATTATCTAACCCTTGAATCGACTCACACATGCAAATTAACCATTATATATAGAATTTAACACATAATTTCCAGAATCGTTTAACCATTGAAACATGGTTTTTACCACTTTAGAACTAATTATTACTTGTTTAACTCAGCGTCTTAACAAATAACAATTATTCTTGGCAAATTAAGTAAACAAACAAGAACATTCAGTGTGATTCTAGCATGGGAACTTATTAACCTAACTCTGAAAATTACCTAAACACGTAAAAGGACACAAGATTGTAACATGCATCATCAAAGAATTCTCGAAATTAACTCAATAATAAACTGAAAATCTCAAAAATATTAATAAAAATATTCTGAACATTTCATGTCTCCAATTACACAACTCACAAATCCAAACACACAAAACCAAAACAAAAATTGAAAGTAGAGTCATAGTTACACTTTAAATCTTTCCTCAGCGGCTTGGCAACAAGGTGGTGAAATCGTCTCTACTATGGTGGTGGAGCATCTTTGACTTAGTGCCTAAGAGCTTCGTAGATTGCTGGATGGATGGTGGTCACAGTCTTGTAGGTGATGGAGGATTGAGGAGTGAATTGGGCAGAGTCTCGGAAGAGGTTTTGGCCAGGAAGTGATAGGCAAGGAAGTGATCCCCATTCTATTCTGGATGTTACCTATTTATAGGGGAGCAGTGGTTGGCTTTTGTCGATCGTACCCTTCATCATTTGGACGGATGGGATTGCATAGCTTTCTTCATCTTCTCTTTAATTTTCTGTTTCTTATTTCTTGTCCTTTTAATTTCTCATAATGGGGTACTTATGGCCTTAATTCCTCTCAATAATGGGGCAATTCCTTTAATTTCTCAACTGAAACATCTTTCTCCTTTATTCCCCTTCTTCATTACTTGGTCAAACGTCTTAAATTTCCTACAAAAAGGTGGAGAATATCAGAATTTTTTTTAGAGAAAATAAAGGAAATTAAAATGTAAAGACCGCAAAAACATCAACGGTAAGGAATCCTGATGCCGTTAGGATTTTTTCATAAATTTTTCATTTTCCACCTATTTTACTCCAAACACTCTGCAAGACTCTGAAAATGACTTTAATAACTCAAAACACAAATCTAAGGGAGAAATAAGGCTAGAATGGGGCATATACTCATGAAAATCGTCGCACTTTGTGCTTTTATCAACTACCCCACACTTAGCTTTTGCTAGTCCCTTAGCAAAATAAAATACAAAACAAAAAAAAAACTCGACAAAAAGCAAGTAAGTGACTCTACTGCCCCTAACTATTGTCTGAGAGACTCCAAACTCGTGGCTTTCACGTTAAACACTTAATCAAAATCACATAGATAATTCCAAGGTATTAACATGTGACATCCATATGACGAAGCAAGATATGGAGAACTTAGGTTATACAGTGAATGATAGCATGTTTCGAACAAGTCCAATCCAAACTCACAAGGCATACTCTTGATTTTTCTCTCAGAAATGGCTATCCTTAAACGCTTCACACTCAAGTATATGCAAGAGAACAAATTGTAAGGCAACAAATAGCTTGCATATTTCATCAACAAAAGCATTTTGTGAATTTTTTTTTTTAACAACCTCAAGAAATGACTAAGCGCACAAATGGACATAAACCATAAGCTCAACTTTGTACCTGACTCCACTAACCAAAGCTGCCCATCTCAAGGATCAAGTAAGGATTTGTAACGGGTTGTAATGGGGCTAAGCTAGGTTTTTTGAAAAGAAGATTAAGGATACAAAAATCCTAAGGACCTAGTAGAGCATATATGGACCACCTTATGTCACCATTTTTATAGGCCAATTATCATTGTTTTGGCCCCAAGCTTCACTTTAACCATGGAAATGGACAAAGGCCTAATTTTCAACTTTGAGCCTTCTTTAAATATGAAAGTCCATAACCACACTTTAACAATTTCCCAAGAGTTTTCTTTTTAATTTTTCTTCTCTTTCGTCGTTTTTCTTTCTTTCCTTTTTCATTTACTTTCATTTTCTTTTTTTCTTCCACGGCAATCTCTTTTTTTTTCTCTTTCTCTCTTGGTTTTCCCCCACCCCACACTTATCTTTCATCGTCACCCCTATACACTATGTGATGCTCTACTAAGTCCATAGCACAAGGGTAGAGATATCCTGTACTAAGCTCATGATAGGGTTTTCAACGTAGGCTCAAAGGGGTTCATTCTAAGGAGTCCGACGACGGGCACAATTGGGGACACATGCTTGTTTGGCTATGGTGGTTACCCTAATGCCTTCTATCCTATCCAAGATCAGAGCATATTATGGCACACAAGTTTTGACAGTCACAAAAGTCGAGTTCTAGTACTCTCTAGCCTATTAAACTCTATGGCACATGATCATTGGATTTTCAAAGAATAATGAGGTCTAGCAAATACAGCCATGAAATTATGAATTTATCAATTAAGCACTCGAAAAGAAAGTATTTCAGCTCAACAGCTCACTTAGGGTCAAATAAATCAGACTTAATCCTAGCATGCTTAATGAACCAAGTTACAATCCTATCTTAAATCTTCATACAATTATCACAATATCAATTAACCATAGAATTCAATTAAGTCCTATTTCGATTATGAAAACCTTCAGCCATGAATTCAGAGGACTCTATAAACAAACAAAATTTTTTATTTTAAACTTTAAAAAAAAAAAACTGAAAATTGAAAATATTCTAAAATAAAAGTGTAACCCACCCCACACTTAGAATCTACATTGTCTTTAATGTAGAAAAAAAATGGTATATAGACCCTAAATATGGGGGGGCTACGGAAATAAGGAAAGGGTAAAACAAACAAACAAACAAAGACACTAGTACAATTCAATCTAAGTAAGTGAAGGGATAGAAATGTCAAACTCTCGTTGATGGCTCCTCCACAGCTTCGGTTGAAATGGGTTACCTCCCACGCAACGCTTAATATTTATAGTCCATCAACCTTGAACTCCTTCCCTGTCTTCTCACTCTTGATCTCTACAGCACCATGAGCAAACACATTAGTCACTATAAATGGGCCAATCCAACGAGAACGAAGTTTACCGAGGAATAGCTTAAGTTTGGAATGGAATAACAGAACTTTCTGGCCCACTTGAAAGCTTTTTCCACGGATCATTTTGTCATGGTAGGCCTTTGTCTTCTCCTTGTAGATCCATGAAGCATCGTAGGCCTCATTCCTTATCTCCTCAAGCTCATTTACCTGTAGCTTTCTATGTAGGCCGGCTTCATCATAATCCATGTTGAACATCTGGACAGCCCACCAAGCCTTGTGCTCTAGCTCCACTGGAAGGTGGCATGCCTTTCCATAGGCCAACCTAAAGGGAGACATCCCAATAGGCATCTTGTAGGCCATTCTGTAGGCCCACAATGCATCATCCAATCTCTGGCTCCAATCCTTCCTTGTTGGGCCCAGTGTCTTCTCGAGTATCCTCTTGATCTCCTTGTTGAACACCTCCGCTTGGCCACTGGTCTGAGGGTGGTAGGGCATTGATACCTTATGGGTTACCACATACTTCTTCAACAAAGCCTCGATTGTACGATTGCAAAAGTGATAACTTCCATCACTGATCAGCACACATGGCACTCCAAACCTGGTAAATATGTTAGTTATCAAGAAACCTGCAACCACATTTGAATCGTTAGTCTAGGTGGCTTTTGCTTCCACCTACTTTGATATATAGTCCACAGATAGTAGTATATATAAACAGCCATTAGACGAAGGAAATGGGCCCATAAAGTCAATGCCCCAAACATCAAAAATTTCTACATTTATTATTAGGTTCATGGGCATTTGATCTTTTGGGCCAAGATTACCAGTCCGTTGGCACCTATCACAAGAAATACATAACAAGTTTGCATCCTTGAAGATAGTAGGCCAATAAAATCCACAGTCTAATACCTTCAAGGCTGTTCTACGAGGCCCAAAGTGGCCTCTACAAGCTTCACTATGGCAAAATGACAGAATTGACCTATGCTCAGACTCTGGGACACATCTTCTAATGACTTGGTCACTACAATGTTTCCATAAATAGGGCTCATCCCAAATAAAGTACCTAGCCATTTTCTTCAATTTATCCTTACTAGCTTTGGAAAGTGTATTAGGAAATGTCCTAGTGACTAAATAGTTAACTATATCAGCATACCAGGGCACACTAACCTCTATCCCAAAGAGCTGCTCATCTGGGAAAGTTTCATGTACGGGCTGGGCGTCCTCCTCATGGACTATCCTGCTCAAATGGTCTGCCACCACATTCTCACTGCCCTTCTTATCCTTGATCTCTAGATCAAACTCCTGAAGTAACAAGATCCATCGAATTAATCTGGGCTTAGCCTCCTTCTTGATCATCAGATATCTCAAGGTTGCATGGTCAGAGTAAACAATTACTTTAGAGTGCAATAAATAACAACGAAACTTATCTAAAGCAAAGACTACAGCCAAGAGTTCTTTTTTAGTGGTGGAGTAATTGAGCTGAGCATTGTTGAGGGTCCGAGAAGCATAGTAAATAACATAGGGCTTCTTATCCTTCCTCTGGCCTAACACAGCTCCAACAGCATAGTCTGATGCATCACACATAAGCTCGAATGGTAGACTCCAATTTGGAGGGCAAATGATGGGGGCCATGGTCAACAACTCCTTGAGCTTCTCAAACGCCTTCTTGCAATCCTCATTGAACACAAATGACACGTCCTTCTGCAATAGGGCACACATAGGTCTCGCCACCTTGGAGAAGTCTTTGATGAACCTCCTGTAAAAATCCTGCATGGCCAAGAAAAGAGCGTACCTCCCTCACTGTTGTAGGGGATGGTAAGTGACGTACAAGATGAACCTTAGCCTTATCTACCTCAATGCTCCTAACAGATATTATGTATCCTAACACTATTCCTTGTGTTACCATGAAGTGACACTTCTCCCAATTCAGTACAAGGTTGGTTTCTACACACCTCTCTAGTATCAATCCTAGATTCTTTAAACAAGTATCAAAATATTTACCGAAGACACTAAAGTCGTCCATAAAGACTTCAATAATATTTTCAATGTATTCTGAGAAAATGGACAGCATACATCTTTGAAAAGTACCTGGTGCGTTGCACAAGCCAAAGGGCATGTGCCTATAAGCGAAGGTCCCAAAGGGGCACGTGAAGGTCATCTTCTCCTGATCCTCGTGGGCCATGCAAATCTGGTTGTATCCACTATATCCGTCCAAGAAGCAATAGTAGGAATGACCCGCTAAGCGCTCCAACATCTGGTCAATAAAAGGCAAGGGCATATGATCCTTCCTCGTTGTGGCATTCAGCTTTCGGTAGTCGATACATACCCTATGACCTGTCACTAATCTTTGGGGCACTAGCTCATTATCATCGTTCTTTACCACAGTCATCCCAAACTTCTTGGGCACCACTTGCACTGGAGAGACCCACTTACTATCAGAAATGGGGTAGATTACCCCACAATCGTGCAACTTGATCACCTCATCTTGGACCACCTTCATCATGGGAGGATGTAGACGTCTTTGGGCTTCTCTTGTGGGCTTGGCTCCATCTTCTAACAGGATCCGGTGGACACATGTGGTTGGGCTGATTCCCTTGATATCTGCTAGAGTCCAACCAATGGCAGTCTTATGCTCTTTCAACACGTCCACCAACTTCCTTTCTTGCTCTACATCCAACGTTGATGATATGATCACTGGGAGGGTCTCATTTTCTCCTAGGTACGCGTACTTCAAATGTTCAGGGAGTACCTTTAATTCCAACTTGGGTGCCTGAACCATAGAGGGTAGCATTTTATTAGTAGAAACCGGAATTGAGAAATAGGAAATGGACCTCTTTACAGGCTGAGCCTCGAGTGAGGCCATAGTCTTAATCACTCTGGGCTCCGCAACGTCCCGCTCAACCTTAGGGATAGGTTCCCCATTTGAATCATATCCGACCCTCTCCTCTAGGGTCAGAGCTAATTCATCCTCAACCATTGCTTTGGAGAATACCTGTGCGAGTGAATGAACTACATCAATAGCAAAGCAAGGTTTCAAATCAGAAACAGGGTACCTCATGGCTTCAAGAATGTTGAAGCGTATAACATCACCATCAAACTCCATGGTGAGAGTCCCTTTGTACACGTCGATCTTCGTTCTCGCAGTCCTCATAAAGGGACGCCCTAAAAGTAATGGAGTGGTATTTAGGGGCGATTCCTCCATGTCCAAAACATAGAAATCCGCAGGGAATATCAGATGGTTTACCTGCACAAGAACATCCTCAACATACCCTTGAGGGTATTTGTTAGACCTATCAACAAGTTGAATGACAACATTATCCCTTTGAAGAAGGCCTAGACCTAGGGACACATACAAATTATAAGACATGACATTTATGGATGCCCCTAAGTCTAACATCACATTTTCAAACCTGGTGTCACCAATGAAACAGGGAACAGAAAAACTCCCTAGGTCCTTCAACTTTGGAGGTAGTTTTCTCTGGATAACTGCTGATACCGTCTCGCTCATTTTCACCACCTCCTTCTCTCTTGTCTGCCTCCTTGTGGTGCATAGCTCCTTCAAGAACTTAGCGTACTTAGGCACCTGTTTGATACACTCGATCAAGGGCATGTTCACTTGAACCTTCTTGAAGATTTCCAAGATTTCTTGATCAGATTTATCTTTCTTTGTCTTGGCAAACCTGCTCGAGAAAGGTATAGAAACAATTGGGTTAGTCTTAACTAAACCAGTAGAGTTAGGAATTGTACCATTGGTGCCTCAGTTTGGGGCATGTTAACTTCCACCCTTGATGTAGCTAGGTCCTTTTCATCATCCTTCTTGGACACCTCCACAATATCTTCTTCTTCATTAGGGACCACTTGGGCCTTCTTGTGGGCTCTGGGAGGGTCTAGCAGCATGTGCCCACTCCTAGTGATGATGGCTTGGGCGTGCTCATTCCTTGGGTTAGGCACCGTGTTGCTTGGTAGCTTCCCTGTTTCAGCAATCCGGCCCATAAAATCCACTACTTGGCCCATTTGATTCTTGAGCTCTGCAATATCCTTTGAATGGGTCGCCTGTCCTACAGCCAAAGCTTGAGTAGCAGTGTTAAGTTGTTGTTGTCCCGCAGCAAGGGACTTCAGCAGTTCATCATAATTAGGGGCACTCAAAGTGTTGGAAACAGGAGGTGGAGGGACAGAATTAGGAATACCAAAAGTTTGAGGTACCTGAGGCCTGAAACACAATCCTGGTGGGCGGTGAGAATTCTAACCTGGGCCTTGAGGTGGTCTCAAGGTGTTATCATTGTTGGCCCAACGAAAGTTAGGGTGGTCTCTGAGCCCAGGATTGTACGTATTGGAGTAAGGATTATACCTCGGGCCTCCTTGGCCTCCTTGATACCCTAGGGCATTAACAGATTCCCATCCTTCTGGAGAGGCAAGCTGGGGACATTTATCAGTGGGTTGCCCTTGAGTCGAGCACATCCCACACACTTCAGCCATTGCTCCTCCTCCATTAACGTTTAAGACATGAGACAGCAGAGTAGACATCTTGTTGACCTTGTCTTCAAGGGCAGAGTTAGTGGACACCTCATGTACCCTCCTTTGAGAGAAAAGCACCCCCTCATATTTTTGATAGTTTAGTGCACGATTTGTAAGTAGCTCCTTGGCTTCATCAGGTGTCTTATCCATAAAGGACCCTCCAGCAGCAGCATCTAACAAACCACGCTCATTAGTAGTGAGTCCTTCATAAAAATAGGTAAGGAGGGACCCCTCACTCATCCCATGGTTAGGGCATGATGCTACAAGGCTCTTAAACCTGTCCCAATAATTGCAGAAATTCTCCTCATGTCCTTGCGTGATTCCACTAATCTGCTTCTTCAAACAGTGACCTTTCAGGCAGGAACGTACCTCGTAAGGAACTCGCCCTTCATCCTATCCTAAGTGTTGATACTCCCAGCAGGCAGCTCAAATAGCCAAGTCTTGGCCTTGTCCTCCAAAGTAAAGGGGAATGCCTTCATCTTCAAGATATTGATATCAGCTCCTTTAGGGCACATACTCCCATAGACAAACTCGAACACCTTGAGATGCTTGCTAGTGTCTTCACTATTCATCCCATAAAACTTGGGTAGGTGATGCAAAAACCCACTTTTTAACTCAAAATCATCATTAAGTCCCTCTCCTGGTTCTGGATAGGCAATGCATAAGGGTGCAGCAACCCCACCTGTAGGATTAGATAGTTGCCTAATAGTCTCGGCCATTGGTGTCTGTACTTGCTCAACATGGGTGTGCTCTTCCTCTTCTATGTCCGTAACGTCCCCTTCAGTGACCCCCTCTTCTTCCTCTTCAAAGACTTCTTCTTCTCCTTTTTCAGAATGGTCAAGTTTGTTGATCTCCTCAGTTGATCTAATTGAGAAGTTATAACCTGAGTAGCTAGAGTCCTCAGAGTCCCTGCTTTTTAGAGGAGGGTGGTCTGAAAAAGTGAGGTTTGCCCTTTGCTTAGCACGTTCCAGTTTTTCCGAGAACTCCTTAGTCTTATTAGAGACAGTGGACATTCATGGACCTTTAAGACCAAATCAAGTGTTAGTAACATATACAAGGCTCAGAATACAAATATTATGCCTTTCCTTAACTTTCTAAGTTATATTTACATTCACATACTTAGGTACTGGAACAGAGGACCTCGTTTGTGCAATGGGACTATAGAACAGCTACCCTCCACAAGGTCATGTTTAATCCAATATATCTTAAGCATGTCACATTACATTTTTTTTTAGAGTTTGTTATATACATAGTTAATATCTCAATTGATCCCAAGTTATAAGTCGAGCCCAATAGAAACCACTACTATTGTTGAGATACGATATAGGGATAGTCGCCTACATATAAGTCTCTTTCCTTTGTTTCAGAAGGCTAGATGGCCAGATTAAGAGATAAGTGAGAGGGAGGACTCATTTTGGTGATACTACGGAGGCTACTCCCTCATTGAGGTTTAGGCCCCTATCGGCTACTCCCACATAGTGGTTTAGGCTCATTCTATAGTATCTCTGAGATCCAATTGAACCCATCAACCAGGGTCCCAATCTAAGACACCATCTGTATGCCCCTTACTCAGCTGAGAAATTAACTTATGTGTTAGACCGTTCTCCAAGTGCTAATAAAGGTCGCCCTCAACCTCAAGAGACCTTAGCAAGGTACTAATTAAGGGTTAAGCCCAATATTAACAAAAGGGCCATTGTCTACTCATACGATTTTACACACTTACAATAATTAAGTATTTAACTAAATTCATAACAACCTAAGTATATTAATCTAAGTGAAACACATAGAATTTACAACAGGCTTAAAAAAAACAACTTCTACAAATTGTATAACAATTATAAAAGACATGCATAATTTTGTAACACTCACAAAACTTAAACTGAATCACAATTATACCATGGCCAAACATAAATTGCAATTTGTCACCATTCTACAAGTGTAGTACAAAAATTTAGCATGCACTCTATATATAAACAACAAAATGGATGACACTTTAAGCGCTAGGGATTTTAACAATCCCCGGCAACGGTGCCAAAAATTGATGCGGCTGTAATAGCCTCACAATTTAACCCTGCAAAATGTAGTTGTCAGTATAGGATAAGCAGGGATCATTCAGTCCGGGAATTGTAGGGTACACCTACACAAAAAGGTCAATTAACAAATAAAAGAATAAAATGGGGGGTATGGGATTTGGTTACTAATCTACTTAAAATAAAATAAAAACAAAATAAATAAAACTATATACAATGATTGACTTCCCTAACATAGACCAATACCACTTGGAAATTACTACATGTAGAAACAGAAAATCAATTTCAACATGCTACAAAAAGGTGCCCATCTTAAATGCCTAGATAAGAGCCCAAATGAAAAGCCTCAGCGGATCAATCCATTTATCTAATTCGTTCTAATATTGGCTTGGATCGGAAGAGCCTTTACCATGCCCAATACTACTAATTTTTTAGAACACTCAGCGTAATTCTCTTAATCAGTAGTATTATCTAACCCCCGAATCGACTCACACCTGCAAATTAACCATTAAACATAGAATTTAACACATAATTTCCAGAATCGTTTAACCATTGAAACATGGTTTTTACCACTTTAGAACTAATTATTACTTGTTTAACTCAGCGTCTTAACAAATAACAATTATTCTTGGCAAATTAAGCAAACAAACAAGAACACTCAGCGTGATTCTAACATGGGAACTTATAACCTAACTTTGAAAATTACCTAAACATGTAAAAGGACACAAGATTGTAACATGCCTCATCAAAGAATTCTCGAAATTAACTCAATAATAAACTGAAAATCTCAAAAATATTAATAAAAATATTCTGAATATTTCATGTCTCCAATTACACAACTCGCAAATCCAAACACACAAAACCGAAACAAAAATTGAAACTAAAGTCATAGTTACACTTTCAAGCTTTCCTTAGCGGCTTGGCAACAAGGTGGTGAACTCGTCTCTGCTATGGTGGTGGAGCGTCTTTGACTCAGCGCCTAAAAGCTTCGTAGATTGCTGGATGGATGGTGGTCATGGTCTTGTAGGTGATGGAGGATTGATGAGTGAATTGGGCAGAGTCTCGGAAGAGGTTTTGGCCAGGAAATGATAGGCAAGGAAGTGATCCTCATTCTGTTCTGGATGTTGCCTATTTATAGGAGAGCAGTGGTTGGCTTTTGTCGATCGTACCCTTCATCATTTGGACTGATGGGATTGCATAGCTTTCTTCATCTTCTCTTTAATTTTCTGTTTCTTATTTCTTGTCCTTTTAATTTCTCATAATGGGGTACTTATGGCCTTAATTCCTCTCAATAATGGGGCAATTCCTTTAATTTCCCAACTGAAACATCTTTCTCATTTATTCCCCTTCTTCATTACTTGGTCAAACGTCTTAAATTTCCTACAAAAAGGTGGAGAATATCAGAATTTTTTTAGAGAAAATAAAGGAAATTAAAATGTAAAGACCGCAAAAACATCGACGGTAAGGAATCCTGATCCCATTAGGATTTTTTCATAAATTTTTCATTTTCGACCTATTTTACTCCAAACACTCTGCAAGACTCTGAAAATGACTTTAATGACTCAAAACACAAATCTAAGGGAGAAATAAGGCTAGAATGGAGCGTATACTCATGAAAATTGTCGCACTCTGTGCTTTTATCACTAACATGCATATGATGCTGCCAAAATAGGCACTCAATTTAAAACCATGTTGTCATTCGTTAGTTGGAATACCTTGGAAAATCTAAATTATTTATTTTTGACTTTAGAAATGATTTCGTGGTCATAGGTGCGAGTACGAAAGTTGGAGAAGTAGTGGAGTTAGTTCGAACGATTTTATTTAAAAAAAGGAACATTTTAGGGGGGTCGTAATAACTTCATGAAAGCCGTAGAGCTCATCGATACAGGTTCGTGCATATGTCGAACGCAAGAATCAGAGTTCATATGAAGAAGTTATAGCGTTTGGAAAAGTTTCCATTTTGGGTATATATACCTTGCTATTTCCGGAAATTTCCAAAAATGGAAAATATCCCAAACTGGAAATGGATTCTCTCTCTTCTCTTTCCTCTCTCCAGAGCCCGAAATAGGGTATACCTTTGCCGGTTGTTTTCTCACAGCTCCGCCCACCATTTGAAGTGAAAACAAGCTCTGATCGAAGTGATTAGAAGTAGGAACTTTGGAAAATCACTGTTCACACACTCAAATCGAAACAAAGTGACCAAATTGTTTGAAAAAATAATTAGGGCTTTGAGTCTCGCTAGAACAACGCATTTAAAGATTTAGAAGCCATTTCACTAAAAGACAAACCAAATCAAAATGATTAAATGCAAGAACTTTGGAAAATAGAAACAAAGTGATCAAATTATTTCAAAATGAATAGAAAGCGTCTAGAGCTTTGAATCTCACTAGAACAACACATTGTTTAGAAGTTATTTCACCGAAAGACACCCCAAATCAAAGTGATTAGAAGCAAGAAGTTTGGAAAATTACTGTTCACAAACTCAAATTGAAATAAAGTGACCAAATTGTTTGAAAAAGTAACTAGGGCTTTCAGTCTCGTTAGAACAACGCATTTAAATATTTAAAAGCCATTTCACTAAAAGACAAACCAAATCAAAGTGATTAGAAGCAAGAAGTTTGGAAAATAGAAACAAACTGATCAAATTGTTTCAAAATGAATGGAAAGCATCTAGAGCTTTGAATCTCACTAAAACAACGCATTGTTTAGAAGCTATTTCACTAAAAGACAGACAAAATCAAAGTGATTTGAAGCACGAAGTTTGGAAAATCACTGTTCACAAACTCCAATCGAAACAAAGCGACCAAATTGTTTGAGAAAGTAACTAGGGCTTTGAGTCTCGCTAGAACAACGCATTTAAAGATTTAGAAGCCATTTCACTAAAAGACAAATCAAATCAAAGTGATTAAATGCAGGAAGTTTGGAAAATAGAAACAAAGTGATCAAATTATTTGGAAAGGTAAGTAAGGCTTTGAATCTCACTAGAACAACGCATTTAAAGATTTAGAAGTCATTTCACTAATGGACAGACAAAATCAAAGTGATTTGAAGCAAGAATTTTGGAAAATAAAAACAAATCACTTTGATTTTGTCTCTCCGTTAGTGAAATGGCTTCTAAATTTTTAAATGCGTTGTTCTAGCGAGATTCAAAGCCTTACTTACCTTTCCAAACAATTTGATCACTTGATTTCAATTTGATCACTTTGTTTCTATTTTCCAAACTTCTTGCATTTAATCACTTTGATTTGGTTTGTCTTTTAGTGAATCTAAATCTTTAAATGCGTTGTTCTAGCAAGACTCAAAGCCCTAGTTACTTTTTCAAACAATTTGGTCCCTTTGTTTCGATTGGAGTTTGTCAACAGTGATTTTCCAAACTTCGTGCTTCAAATCACTTTGATTTTGTTTGTTCGTTAGTGAAATAGCTTCTAAATATTTAAATACGTTGTTCTAGTGAGATTCAAAGCCTTACTTATCTTTCCAAACAATTTGATCACTTTGTTTCAATTTGAGTTTATGAACAGTGGTTTTTCAAACTACTTGCTTCTAATCACTTTGATTTGATTTTTCTCACAGCTCCTTCCTGTGAGTCAATTGGTGGTCACCCTTTCCCTTCTTGTGGCGGCTACGCAGCGATGAAGCTCGAAACGAACGGTGATATCTCCTAGCTCCGGCCACCAATCTTCGATTTTCTTGGCTTGTTAAACTCGCCTTGAGTTGCTGAACAAGCACCGAGAAGCACCGCGCCTGAAGTGGAGGTTATTTTTCGGTGAACCCGAACTTTCTAAGGTTATTTTCGATATCTTCCCACCATTTCCAGACTTAGTGCTAGTTATGAAAGTTACTCAACTCGATAAAACGAAGAGGAGCAGCCTGGCCTCCACGCCATAGGCGGTGGTCGGTGGCGGCTCTGCCCCTAACTCCGACAACCTTTTCCAGCCACTTCAGGCCACCCCAAGGGTAGTTTCTACTCATTTTAATGTTCTACATGTCGATATAATCATTTCGATATATAGCATGTAAATTTTGGAGATCGTATGATTAAGTTATGAATTTTACGATTTGGATCAATTTTGATCGTTCGATTTGTGATATGTGAAGATCGGACCGTCTAATAGACTTGTAGTTTTGATATATTGATCGTAGGACTATCCCAATGACTTTGTGTGGTCATGGATGAAGATCCGATCGCTGGATATTCGTTGAAGTGCGTTTTATGAATTGTGTGCTAAGTTGAGACCGTATTTGATTAGGTGATTGATGGATTTGATTGGCGAACTATTTGTGAATCATTTTTTCGATTGTTGAGAAGATGCAGTTGGATTAGAGGTGAGTAAATCTCATCTGGTTCATTTACGAACTGAATTTCATTATTTACATTTAATTGTTATGTTTGAAAAATGATTTTTAAGAAAATGAGTTTTTAAGTATATAAAAATGAATTTCTTGGTTTTACTACGTGTGAACTATAGTTAGTATTAGTGGTCACTCCTGTGTGGGTGACTACGTGTGTGTATATATATATATATATATACCTGGAATATATATTGGATGGTATGGCATTGGATGAGGTATTGATTTGATTGATTGATTTATCATTTCGAGCATTATTCTTGAAAAATATAATTATCATATATTGTTAAATTGATTTTGATAAAGAGTAATTGAGTAAAGTGTGATCCTTTCATTTATTATTCATGAGGAACTTGAATCATTATTGGTTGTGGTGTCGATTTGTATGACTTGATTGATCCATGATTTGATTTGGGAAATTATTAAGCATGTGGGATTCAATTTTGATAATGGCTTGGAGATGAGAACATATTATTTGGAATTGGTTTTGCTATTGTTGAGGTTGTGGGAGATGAGGAAACAATATTTTGTGACGATCTGTGTGAGTACATGTGTGATGATCGGTGTGGTGGCATGTGTGATGATCTATGTGAGTGCATGTGTAGTGGCATGTGTGAGTGCCTGTGTGGTGGCATGTGTGATGATATATGTGAATGCCTGTGTTGTGGCGTGTGTGACGTATGTCGGACGCCATAATCCTGAGTGGATGATGGGCTACGATTGAGGCAAGCATTGTCGTAAGACTGAACCTCGGCCGAGGTGACAGGTTATGATACAGTTAGAGCTCTAGTCTACCTGTCATTGTACTGTTTGAGGATAACTTTGTGTTATTGTGCTCTTGAGTGCATGTTTGTAAAAGTATGTTTCATGTGAGTTGTTGGTTAGTTAATTAATTCCCTTTTTCATTTCTGTTGCTTGATTTCTTTATCCATTTTCTTTTGCATTTCATTTGTTTGATTTTAATGTAATATCCTGAACTAAACTATATGCAGGGATTACTATGCCTTCTTTTGTTTGATTTTAATGTAATCTCCTGAACTAAACTATATGCAGGGATTACTATGATTTTGTTGATTGTTTGTATGTGATCTCCTGAACTAAGTTTCTATGTAGGAATTACTGATTTTACTTAATTATTGTTGTGAGTACAGTTGTGTTGTGGATTTGTAGTGGTGTGAACTGAGTTGTGATGCCCTGAGGTTGGCAGTTGGTTTATATTGTTAGACAATGAATATGATTTCGTGGTTATGCCGTTGAGGCAAAGGAATGGTGATCTGATAGATTGTGGGAACGTAAAATGTTTAACATATTTGGAGTTAATTGTGTAATTGGAGTTTGTAGGAAAATAGATAAAATGAATTGAGAAACAGAGCATGTGAGTTTTAGTTGGGTTGAAATTATTGAGCATGATATCTATTGTTATGAACTTGACGTTTGTTGTGATAATTGCATATTGATTTTGTTAGACTAAAATAGTGAATGCATGTATTTTGTGGAATTAAATATTGTTGCTTTGATTTATCTCACGAGAGAAAAATTATAAGCATGCGTGACGTGAGTCACTTTAATTGAGTTTACTCATACGGGCTTGAAAAGCTTACCGGGTTTGTTGTTTGCAATCCCGGTGCACTATTCTATGGTGTAGGGTTTATTGTGCAGGTTAGAATATCGAGTGATCGTTATCGAAGCTGAGGTGGACTTTCCATCACGTGGGTGTAGAAGGGCGCTTATACTTGTAGTCTTCCGCTATGTAGTGAGTTGGTGAATGTGGTTACACATTGAATTGATATTCAGTTTAATTTGTAAACTCTTATAATGTATGTGACTCTAAAGAATGAGTCGGCATAGACATTGTAAGCTCAGTTGTTTAGTTGCTTATTTAAGTGAAAAATTTTCTATGTGTTTTTCTTGTTTTTGTTTTCACATTTCGGATTTGAATTTAATTATTCAAAATTCGGGGTGTGACATTAGTATATAAGCAAGTAGGGATCGTTCTAACCGGGGATTGAGGGTACTCCTGCAAAGATGGGTCAATTTAAATTAGTAATTATTAAAACAAGTATTTATCTACAAATTTACACAAGAAACAAAAAGAGGGATTTCAACTTTTGGGTTCTAAGTTCCTACGAAATAAAACAAAGAGAGAATTATATACATATGATCGACTTCTTCACACTCAGATCAGAATTTTCAAGCCATATCAACATGCAACGAGTTGTTTCGATCTATACAACCTAAAATCATGCCAACAATAAATATCAAAAATGAATTCGAAGTACAAGTCTAATGAGATCGAATACCACTGTAATTCTTCTTTTTAATCTCCTAAGTTAGGAAAAGTCTATGACTTCAAAATATTTCATATAAAACATTACATTAATATTGAAGAGCATCTGTCAATGCTAAATATGAATCATTAAGTGCAATTAGAATTCTAAATTCAAACCTGTATGCATCCATAAGAAGTTACAAATGCACAAAACATGTAGCATATAATCTCGACCATTGTGGATAGCATTTACCACTTTAATTTCTGCCCTAAAACGATTAGGTGAATTATAACACAAATTTGGCTTCATTAACCTGCAGATTAACATCATTGTTCAACCAAAATCATATGCTTAAAGATATAAAAGGATGGCACGAAATCAGATTGTAGAGATATAATAAACAACTCAAGAACATAAAGAAACGAATCTGAAAATTACTAACATAAACTCATTCTCAACAAAAATCCAACTCCAATAACAAAGTACATAATCAATATCTGAAATTCAATACTAAAGAGTACGAAAACAGAAATAAGGACCACGGATTACACTTTTTAATTTTCAAGGAAGCTTGGACAACAGGCCTTCAAGAACACGAATAGCCTTAGAGAAGTCCTATAGCTCTTCCCGGCAAGAGGCTTTTTCTGAATTTTGGAAAGGGTTTTGGAGATAAGAAAGCTAGGCTAATGAACTGAATTTTGCGTGAAGAAGTGATGGTTTTGGCTTCAAGAATTGCTGCTATTTATAGTGGAATCCTCCTCTCTTGTGATGCAATCATGGTCATTCATCTAGAGGTGGTTTCTCCTTGATTTTCTCATGACAAAGTCTTGAATTTTCTGATTTCTTTTTCCCTTAATATATTCCTTGGATATCTCTAGAGTTAATCATGTAATGCTTCTTCTCTTTCCCTTGAATAGTGACCAGATACATCCCTTATTCCTCTCCTTTGAATTACACTAATTTCTTCTTCCAAGAATTGTGCACACAATGAATTCCTACAATCAAGAAAAATCAGAAATTAATTAGTGTCTATAATCAATAGAAAATAAGATGATTAAGAATAAATAATGACTATAAACACTCCCTTTTATCTCCTTGAATTCTTCCTAATTTATGTAAGGCTTCTTATCCTTCAGGTTCCCATGATTTCATCACTCAAGAGTTTTTAATGGGATGGACTCTCTTTAAAACAAGAAAATCAAAAATAGAAAAGTTCAAAGAAAGAAAGTTTCCTAAAACAAAATAGGAAATATTTCCTAAAATGAAAGAGGAAAGTTTCTAAAATGATTTATCCTTCATTTATGCTCATTCTGACCTAAAAGTACCTAAAAACAAAAATTATGTTAGAGTTAGTAATTTAAGAGAACAACTTAGCGAAATGAGGGAAAATACATATTAAGAATGTCACACTTTGTGCTCCTATCAGCATATAATGGCACTAAGTCAATTTTTTGGATATTAACAATTTGCTCATGACAACATGCTCATTCATGAAATTAGGCCACTAATTAAATGAATTTCATGATAAAGACAAGAACCAGTCATAAAATTGGCTAATTTCTATAACAAAGTTCCATCGAAAATTACGGAACGTCATGAATGAAAATCACAACACACTTTCATTAAGCACCACAAAATTAATGTCATTACATGGTAAAAATTGCTAGGGCTTCAAGCCCTAGACCTAAATAAGAAACAACTCACAATCCATCAACATACCTACAATGAAATTCATCAATTACAAGAAATTAAAGCAAAAGGAGAGTTAAGAAAAGAGGAAGAGACCAACACTAATCACAACAACACTAGAGAATTAGCATGACTAGCTTGGAATTATACTCTCTCTTGTACCTATTAACCCGAAATTTTGAAGAATTGATCAACTTTGGGTGAACACTGATGAAGAATATATGAGAGGTGAGAGAGAGATGGTGGTCTTGGTGGTAGAGGAAAGGAAGAGGAGAGGGATTAATGTGTGTAATGGGTCGGTGTTGGTGTCTAAGAGAGGAGAAAGGAAGACAATGGGGTGGTGTGGTGCGGTGCGGTGCGGCTATCAGAAAGAGAGAAAGAATAAGGTATATTAGGATCCTCCTATGGTCTCGGTGTGTGGCTGTTAAAAATATAAGAAAGGGACACGTGGCGCAATGTGAGAGGAAGAGAGAAAAAATGGAAAAATAAGAGGAAAAGCCGTGGAGTCATGGCGTGCAGCATAATTGTGATTAATGCTGACATCAGCATGACATCAGTGTGATGATGTCATACATATATATTTTTTTCCGTTCTTTTCCCCCCTTTTGTTTTCCTTTCTTTTTTTTCTTTCTTTTTTTCTTTCTTCTCTTCTCCATGCACTTCCGCATAAATTATCAGAGGCAATTGAATTCCACTCCCTTCATATCATCGATCACGGTTGTCTTTGTGTTGACTTTATTTTTTTGTCAGAAAGATGTTGCCTCGGAAAATCATCTCTGCCAAGATAGCCGAGAGATCAAAAAACAAACATCGTTCTAGAAGAATATATTGCGGGGCGTGCTAGCACACGGCCAGAAGGCTAAGTGTGCAATTGTAGATGGTTAGTGTGTGATTCTGACTTATTAAGCAATTGTTGGCCAAGGAAGGAACTGATTCCCAGCCAATAGTTTGCTGCCTTTGGATCAAGGACTTGATGGCTGAAGGTTAGGTGAATTTGGTGTGGTTGTGAGAGTATCAGTGTAAAGACCCGAAATTTCAGTTAAATATTTCGTAATTCAATATTTCTCAAATTATATGAATTATGAGTTGTGTGTGTGATTCGAATGTCGTTATTTGAGAAATTTGGTTTCGAATGATTTTAGTATCGAAATTTAACGTTATTTAGGGTTATTAAAATTGACATATTTTTACGTAAGGAATTTGAGGAAACTTCTTTCATGAAAGTCGTAGAGCTCGTCGATACGAGTTCGTGCATATGCGGAACACAAGAATCGGAGTTTGTAGGAAGAAGTTATGACATTTAGAAGTTTTTGATTTTGTATATATATAGGTTAACATTTTTGGAAAAATCAGAAAAATCAGAAAACCTAGATTTTTTCTCTCTCTCTCTCGCGCGGCACCGAACCGAAGGCAAAAAACAGAGCCAAAATTCTCCGGTTGAGTTCTTGCTCCTCCGGCCACCGTTTGACGTCAAACCACCTCCCACGGCTTCGCCTTGACCTTGTGCAGCTGCCAGAGGCAGCCTTGCGCCGTGGCACGGCTTGTAGCAGCGGCGGAAAGCTGGTTTTCCATTTTCGGCTGTTTTGAGTGCGAAGCGAATATCTCGAGTTCTAGACCACCAAATTACGAGTTCTTTATCTCGTTGAACTCGTATGGAGGAGTAGAACATGCAGTAAAAAGGACAGCACCAGAAGTGGAGTTTTTCACGCTCGTCGGAGAGCATATCGGTTTCTGCAGTTTTTCCGGCCAAACCGGACTGTTTTTGGTAAGTTTCGGCCACTTCCACTCATTTTCTCACTTCGTGTTAGTTATGAAAGTTGCTCAAAATGATGAAACGAAGGGAATGAGCTTGGCCCCGACACAATTGGTGATGGTCGGCGGTGGCTCTGCCCTAAACTCCGGCTGCCCTTTCCGGTCACCTCCGGGGGTGTCATGAGCAGTTTCTGCTCATTTTTAGATTCTACATGTCGATACGATCATTTTGATATATAGCATGCGAATTTTGGATATCGTATGAATTAGTTATGAATTTTACGATTTCGATTGATTTCGATCGCTCAATTTGTGATTTATGAAGTTTGGACCGTCCGATAGAATTCTAGTTTTGATATAATGATCGTAGGACTGTCCCGATGACCTTGTGTGGTCACGGGTGAAGATCCGACCGTGGGATCTTCATATAAGTTTGTTTTTGAAATTATACGCTAAGTTAATTATCGTTTTGATTAGGTATTTGACGGATTTGTTAGCGGACGATTGTGAATCGTATTTTGGGCTGTAAGAAGACGCAGCGGGAGTTTAGAGGTGAGTAAATCTCACTTGGTTCATTTACGAACCGAATTTCCTTAATTGCCCAATTTATTTGTTATGTGTTAGAAAATGGTTTTAAGAAATGTGTTTTAAAGTATATTAAAAATGAATTTCTTGATTTTGCATCGTGTGAACTATAGTTGGTATTAGTGATCATTCCTGTGTGGACGGTTACGTATATATATATTTACGTGATTATATATTGAATGGTGTGACATTGAGGTGTGGAATTGTGATAATATGTTGTTGATAATTGTTGATAGTATGATTTTATTATGTTGTTAATATTTGATAAATGTTGGTGATAAGCATGTTGATTTTGTGAGTTGAATAGAAGGTAGAGAAACGTAGGATTCTGAGGATCGAATGGTCCAAGGATCTTTGGTTAATGATAACCGGAGTGTATGTGTTCTGAGGACAGGGAGGTCCAAAGTTCGACCGTTAAATAATAACGGGGATATATTGTTCTGAGGACATGAAATGGTCCAAAGTTCGCGGGTTACTGAGTAACCTGGAGGTGCCGTTACTTGACCCTGGGCCAAGGTGTCAGAGGTAACGAGGCAGTTAGAGCTCTAACGTGGGTGCCAAAGTGGCGATAGTTGTGATTAGGTGCCAAAGTGGCGAGAGTTGTGATTTGGTGATTGTGGAAATGTGTTCCATGTTGTTTCATGTGTGTTGGATTGATGTTGCTTGTGGTTGTTGAGATTGTTGGATGTTTACTTGAGATAAATGAGTTGTGGTCTAATAAATCAACCGTTCATTCTTTTTTACTCACACGAGCTTTCAGAAAGCTTACCGGGTTTTGTGTTGTTGCAATCCCGGTACACTATTCAAATGGTGTAGCGGATAATCCTGCAGGTCAGGATAATCAGGATAGTGAGCGAGCTGCGTAGGACAGCAGGGTTGAGACCAGCACTTGGTCTATTTTGGTGTGTTTTTGTAGACTCTTGTGAGCAGAACATTTTATTTATGTTAGTATTGTAATAATTGACTCAAGAGATAGTTTGCTACGAGGTTTGTGTTATAGTTTATGAGATATTGGTTTTGAGAAAAAAAATTTAGGACGTGATTTGTTTAGTTGTATTCATGTTTCGGACTTGAATTTATTATTCGAAATTCGGGGAGTGACAATCAGTGAATACGAATTATCTGGTCACAAGACTTAAGTCAATTGAATCCAAGTAATAACATGTAACAGTAAAAGTGAACTCATAACGAATGAAATTCTCAATATTGATAGCTACTATGTGAATTCAAACAGTAAATAACATGATCAAATAAACAAATCATGAAGACAATAAAAAGCAAATAAGAGATAATAACAACGAAACTGAAATCTGGAATGACTGAAATTTATTAACTATATTGTTCGAAAGAAAAAAAAAGGAAACAATTCAAAATCTATACTAGGCTACAAGAAAAGTAAAGTAATTGAAATTGTAACTAGCATAGCAAACTAACTAAGGAATATACAGAAATTCTACCTAAGCAAAAGGTAAGATGAAAACAAGAAAAGCTTGACGGCTTGAGTTTCTGGAGTTGTGTGTGTGTTGTCTTCTGTCGATGCTTCTATTTACATTAGCTATCTTGTAGCTTGAACTAATCTCTTAACTATTTGAAGTTGAGTGGAATTCGGTCTCCTCTTGCTCAGCGACTCTATCTTGATTTGGCTCCAATGCTTATCATCGGTTGACCTTGATGCAGGACTTCGTCTTGATCGACCTTGATAATCACTATCAACGGCTGCAATTGATCTTGAAGTTGATTGTCTCGGATTGAACTCTCTTTATCGTCTAACGTCTTTAATTCGATTACAATACTAACTTGAATAAACTTCATCTTTATCACTTATTGACTTCTCTGTCTATTGACTGCTTTCTTTCCAAATTGAGTTTGAGTTGGAAACTGACTCGTATGATTCAAACAACTGGCTGACAGGCCTTGAGACAATGAATCTATTTATGAATTGATGACTACGAGCCAGCCGATAACCAAAAGTTTAACTTTTATTTAACTCATATTAGACCAAATAAACTGTCCAATTACTCATCGGCCAACATTTCCGACTATCGGCTCAATTACTTGTTGAGCGGCTCATTGTAATTAGAAATCATTCAATAACTATACATATTAATTATGTCTGAGTGGACATACAAATATGGGTACAAACATTGCTTCCCCCCCCCCCCCCCCAAAAAAAAGTTTCTTGAGAATCGGTGAATGTTGCCGAGTGGTTGAGAAATTTGAATCAAGTTGCCCGCCTAATCGACTTCTGGAAAGCTCATGTATTTAAGTCCCATACTGACTTCCTAATGGCTAGAAAATATTTTCTTGGTCGAACGAACTTTCAGGACATTAACTTGAGAATTGAGTCGTCATTCAATAATTTAACGAACTAAATTTATCCACCGAAATCCAAGTTGATAAATTGGCTTCTATACCTACGCTCTAGTAAGTAAGTAACTGGACAACTTGAGAAAATGATATTTGAGTAGGCAAGTGAGAGAGAGCGACTAGTGAACAATACCAAGGATTAGCCAACAAATGAAAATATCACAAGAAAGCCAATTTATAGCTCTCAGCGGCCGACACGTGAAAAACCTTAAGAAAGCCAAAGCTATTTTCGGTAGGCCAACACATAAAAAGTCTTAAGTCGTCCAATGAACTCAAGTGAGGGAGAATAAGCCAACAAGGGAGTTCAAATTTTAAGTTGGCTAGTACGTGAGAAAGTCCAAATTGGCCGATGAAAAGACAGTAAGCCAACAAAAGTTTTACGTTGGCCAACAAGAGAGAGGGTCAGTCAATACATGAAACAAAATTTTAAGTAATGGCCAACAAAGAAAGAGTTAGCCAACTTAAAGAAAGCTAGCCAATTAACATAAGGTCAGCCAATTACCCGTTCCTTTTTTTTTTCTTTTCTTTTGGAACTGGCTGGGAACCAATTTCATCATTGGTTGACCCACTTCATTTTTTTCCCTATTTATCCCTTCTCAGCTCATCACGACCACATACGAAGCTCTTCCTCTCCATTTTGGAAGAAACGTGAACAAAGCTTTGTCACCGGAGGGGTTCTATCATTTATGCACATGTAGTCTTTCACCAACTTGTGGTTTGATGATTGTAGGTGGCCAAGATTCTTTGAGGAAGTGTACTAAAGTTGGCAAAAAGAGAAAGGCCACCCATAATTTGACCACTGATTCGACCAAAGGTAGGCCGTAATCAATTTGAATTGTAGTTGGCCATTATGTAAGAAATCATGGTCGATGGCCATGCCTTTGCTATTTTGTCTTCGTTGAATAACAGATGGTGTCACCATGTTTGTAACGTCTCAATCTCCTTCATCTAAACAATCAGCAAAACAAGATGAGCAATCCTCTGAAAGTGAAGTAGAATTGTGCTTGGTCAAAAGAAGCCGCCCAGAAATACTCAAGGTATGACACATCATCATAGTGAATAATGGGATATAATCTTGAGTACATATATGACATACTTGGTATCATGAATTTTCAGCTAGCAAGCATCCAAAATGCCATTCCCAGCGAAACAGAGGAATCCGTGGAGCTAATCAGTGATAAAGATGGTCAACCAGTTACTGATGAACCTATGGGGGAGATAGTGTCTTCTGAGAGAATGGTCGAAAGTCAAGTTGTGACAATGAATATTGAGAAGGAGATACTTGTACTCACTCAAACTTCAACGCAAGTAAGTACTCCCTTGTCAGTAACTTCGTCACTTAGTGAGAAACTGGTGTCGGCTAACGAGCCAGTAAGTATGAACCAAACATGTTTTGTGATTACTTCCTTTTCGTTATGCTGAAGAACTAATTGTTAGTGGCTGATATTGTAGGAAGGTAATCGAGGGTTTGAAGCCGAACTTCAAGCTTTCATGATGGCGTTTTCAGCCGATGCTCTTAGTGTAGACCCCCGTACTTTTCTTGTTTATTTTAATTTGTCGTATAACGTATGAAATTACGTATTCGTAAGGTACGAATGTATTCGCGATTAGATTAAGATTTTGAGGCCATTAAAAGGATTAAGAAATTAGAAAAAATCCAATTTTGGTCTAGAAAAGTTTTTTTAAAAGTGTCGAGACTTAGGACAAGCCCGGAAAATTTTCCCAAGAGAAATTGGTGAAGTGTTAGAGAAATAAGGGTATTTAAATGTATTTTCGGAGTGGGCTTAAGGAAAATTAAAAGAAAAAGAAAATGGAGCGGCCCAAGCCCATTTGGCCCAAAAGGAGGGCAACTTAGACTTTTCACAACTAAAATTAGGGAGAGGTATAAAAGCAAAACATTCCCCTCAAACCCTAGCGTCTGCCCTCATTTTCCTTCAGCTCTCTCTCCCTCTACTCGAGACTCTCTCTACCCTCTCGCGCGAAAATCGCCCCCGGCCGCCGAAACCCGGATCTCAATCAAAATTTCCAGATTTTCTTCTTTTCATTCCCTCTTTCCATTTCTCCAACCAAATTAAAAAAATTTGGCCGTTCAATCCTCCAAAAACCCTAGAACTCGAAGCTAATTTGGGGGTTTTTTGTGATTTCTTCTTTGCAAGTTCAAATCAAGGTATTATCCATCCTAATCTAGCCTCTATTCATCCGATCCATACCTATTTCTTCCTAAATCCCAGTTTTTAATTTTGATTTGTGATTTTGGTGCATGAACCCATTTTTCCCTAAATCAAGAGGCTAGGCTACGGGTTTGGCAAGGATTTGTGGTAAGGATCTACCCATGCAAACTTGTTTCGAATTTTTTTGGTTGTGATATTGATGTTGGACGGATTTGTAGGAGAAGAAAACCAAGGAGGAGGAATATGCCGTGAGTTTTGAAGTAGAAAGGGTAAGAAATGGGTTTTGGACAAACCCTAGAATTTTTGGAATTTATTTGGTTGATTTTGATTTTTGTTGAATTATTTGGTTGGTGGAAAATTGTGAAAAATAGAGATTTGAAGATGATTTAATTAGCAGGATTTTATTAGCCTACTTTTCAAAGTATTGGAAATTGGTGTTGAAAATTTTGGTAGTTTTTGTAATTTAGACCAACGAAAAAGAAAAAGAAGAGGAAAGAAAGTCTCTATTTTTGGAAGAAAAAGAAAATGGAGAAAAGAGTAAAAGTTGGATTAAATGAGTTTTACCGTGATAAAATGGTGAGGTAAAGGTAAATTCGGGAATATGTGAGGTAAAAAGGTAAAAGTGAAAGTGTGAAGGTAAATTTATAAAAGGTGAAAAAGGAGAAGTAAATACATAAAAATAGAAGTAAAACTTTATTTATAATTATTTACTTATTTATTTTTCATAAATAAGAAATAATGGTAAATAAAGGAATATTTGGTCAAAACTCAGAAGTCAAAGTCAACGGTCAAAAAGTCAACTTCGAGAGTTGATCAGGGTTGACCGACCTAGTAAAACGTGAGGATCGACTCGACATTGGTCGCTCGGATTGGCGATAGTTTAGCGTAGCGCTAAGGACATTTTTCCTTTTTAAGAAAGAAGTTAGTTTCCCAAATTGGTAAAGGTTAAAAGAAATAATTAATGGCCTCATTAAAATAAAAAAGAATTAGTGCGTGCGATTACTTAAAGTTGATCGTGACGTTTACCTGGATTATTACTTACAAACTAAGTAATGGTTCAGAAAACAAGATCGTTAAGGAAGCTTTAGCGGAAAGCACCGTAGTGTGGAATACGCCGGCATTTGCAGTTAGGGTGAGTTGTCTGATAGGAGCATTTTAATGTGACATTTTAAGTGTTATTTCCTCATATTTACTAAGTTATTCCTTTAGGAAAGTTTCTATTTTCTACTTTTAGGAAGTTTCCTGTTTTATTTGTAGAAAGTTTCTATTTTTCATTTTTAGAAAGTTTTCCCATTTTAGTTTAGGAAAGTTGCCATTTCTTGTTTTAGGAAAGTTTCTATTTTTGGTAATAGTTTCTATTTTCAGGACTTGGGAATAAATGAGCTGAAATGAGCTCCTAAATGGAAAGAGGAGCTAGTCAACGTTGGAGAGAGGCAAGATGAGATACAAAGGGCTGCACAAATGAGTAGAAATGAAGAAAAGAAGTTTCTTGTTTCAACCAGGAAATCATGTCCAAGAAAGTCAATGGCTCCTAGGCCGTCCAAGAAGTGTGATCGAAATAATAAAGTATCATGGCATGAGAGAAGCTTCTTGAAGACCTTAGAAGATGACATGGCAAGGAGGTGACACAAGAAGACCCAAGAATTCTCAAGAGACATTGGATTTCGGCAAAGATGGATAAAAGCCCAAATGAGCTAGGGTTTTGTGATGCCAAGAGATATTTTTAGACACTTAAGAGTTATTGCCGTGAAATCCTAAGAGGAAAAGAGAAAGATGGCGTGAAGATAAAGAGAAGAATAAAAGATTACACCAAGAGATTTTCTAGGGAGATTTTTAAGGAAAGAAATATTCTTGGGGAAGTTAATTTTGTGTGTTATTGCCATGAAAAGAGAGAGAGAAACGTGAAAATCAGAAAATATCAAGAGAAAAAACGTTGGGAGAAGAAATAGGGAGAAGTTTAAGGAAAGAAGAAGTGTGCGCATGAAGAAAAACGTCCAAAACAAGTCTAGGTGCATCCCTAAATTCCCTAAAGGAATTTTGGCCGAAATTCATGAAGAAAATCAGAAAATCCTTCTATAATTTCGGCAAGGATATATATTTAAGGAATTTAGACTTATTTTGGAGTTTTGTGATTGGTTGGAAGACACACTAAAGCTTACTTGGTGAATTCTCATTGGTGGAAACTATGTGGAATTATTAATTTAAAATGAGGTGTCATTCGAATTTGATGAGGATTGCAAGAAGGCATTCAACACCTTAAAGGAGCTCTTGACGTCTGCACCCATCATGCTTCCCTCTGATTGGTCTATTCCCTTTGAGATCATGTGTGACGCTTCAGATTATGCACTTGGGGCCGTGCTAGGCCAAAGGAAGGACAAGAAGCCTTATGCCATCTACTATGCGTCAAGGACCCTCAATGACGCTCAACTCAATTACTCTACAACTGAAAAAGAACTTTTAGCTGTTGTTTTTGCCTTAGAAAAATTTCGATCTTATTTGCTGGGTACTAAAGTTATTATTTATTCTGATCATGCAGCTTTAAGGTACTTGATGTCAAAGAAGGAGGCAAAACCTAGGCTAATTCGTTGGATACTCTTGCTTCAAGAGTTTGATATTGAGATCAAGGATAAGAAGGGCTCTGACAACGTTGTGGCAGACCACTTGAGCAGACTTGTGAGTGAGGAGGACGCCATACCCTTAGTGGAGATGTTTCCGGATGAACAACTCTTCGGAATCCAGGTAAGTGAGCCTTGGTATGCAGATATTGTTAATTATTTGGCCTCTAAAACATTTCCTAATGACATGCTAAGTGCTCAACGTGAATTACTTAAGACTAAAGCTAGGCAGTATGTTTGGGATGATCCTTACTTGTGGAAATATTGTTCTGATCAGTTAATAAGGAGATGTGTGCCTAATAATGAACAAAAAGCTATACTTGAGTTTTGGCATGCTAAACAATGTGGTGGTCACTTTGGCTCTAATAGAACTGCTAAAAAGGTGTTGGAATCTGGTTTTTATTGGCCTACTTTGTTTAAAGATGCATATGAATTCTGTATGACATGTGATAGGTGCCAAAGAACTGGAAACTTAGGGCCTAAAGATCAAATGCCTTTAAATTCTATACTTATTGTCGAAATTTTTGATGTTTGGGGTATAGATTTTATGGGTCCTTTTCCTTCATCTCATGGTTTTCATTATATTCTCTTAGCTATTGATTATGCTTCTAAGTGGGTGGAAACGAAAGCCACCAAGACTAATGATTCTAAGGTTGTTGCAGAGTTTATAAAGTCTAATATTTTTAGTAGGTTTGGCATGCCTCGAGCAATCATTAGTGATGGAGGTTCTCACTTTTGCAACAAGACCATTGCAGCTTTGTTTAGGAAGTATTACGTTACTCATAGGGTCTCAACGCCCTATCATCCTCAAACGAGTGGACAAGCAGAAGTCTCAAATAGGGAGATCAAGCGGATACTTGAGAAAACTGTGGGGCCTTCAAGGAAGGATTGGAGCCAGCGTTTGGAGGATGCCCTTTGGGCCTATAGGACAGCTTTCAAAACGCCAATAGGGATGTCTCCATTTCGGTTGGTGTATGGAAAGGCTTGTCACTTGCCTGTGGAGCTGGAGCATAGAGCTTGGTGGGCCGTGAGGACCTTTAACATGGACTTGGATGAAGCTGGACTTCATAGGAAGTTGCAACTCAATGAACTTGAGAAAATTCGAAATGATGCTTATGATAGTGCGCGGATTTACAAGGAAAAGACAAAGGCTTTCCATGATAAGATGATTCGTGGGAAGACCTTTGTAGTTGGTCAAAAAGTTCTTTTGTTTCATTCTAGATTAAGACTTTTTCCTGGTAAGTTGCGTTCTAGATGGGTTGGTCCTTTTCTTGTTACTAATGTTTCTCCTAATGGTGCTATACAGATAAGGAGTAACACTACTGGAGCTGAGTTCAAGGTGAATGGCCATCGACTTAAGCCTTACTATGAGGCATTTGTGGAGCACAATGTGGAGGATGTACCCCTCCAAGAGGCGCCACCAACTGAGGATTACATGAGGTGCAAGTCTAGGCTGAAAGACTTTAAACATTAAGCGCTGCATGGGAGGCAACCCATTTCAACCGTAGCAGTGGAGGAGCCATCAACGCAGATTTGCTTTCTTGAACTCTTCCCTATTTTTAATTTTCAATTTTTACTTTGTGTTTAGGTTTCCTTGCGTTAAATATTTCTCTTGCCTTCAATTGTTCATTGCATGCTATATAATTGTTTATACATTGAGGACAATGCATGATTTAAGTGTGGGGGAAGGGTTTAACGTTTCACTTTATTTTTAGATAGCTAGTTTTTATGGTCTAAAAAAAAAAAAATACAAAAAAAAAAAATTGGAAAATGTCAGAAAAATAGATAATAAAGAAATATTTTCGTCATCTTTAAAAAAAAAATATTTCGGCACTGTTCTCCCAAAAAAAAAAAAAATCTTTATGTGTTATCTTTGTTCTTGTTTTACGATCGAGTCTTAGGATGCCCTTTTAACTGTCTAGGATGAGCTTATATCTCTGAAATTAAGGCTAAAAGATGATCACAAGATTGAGATAATGTTTGATGATATTCTTTGGTTAATTATGATTTATGAAAAGCATATGAATGTGTAGTAGATATGGTGCATGCGTAACCTTGGTACAGAATATGAACATGTGGAAGATAAGTTATGATTCATAATAAACCATTGAGAGAATTTGAGCCATATGCCCTTTCTTTGTTGAGTGATTAATGAAAAAAATTATTATACTCTTATTTTCTTGGCGATGATTTTGTTGATCTCATTATTCTTTCATCTTGATTGGTTACATGCCATAGATTAAGTTTAATGGACTAGAGAATGCTAGAATTCACTTTTATGCTTGTTGAAACTTTTATCGATACATGTCCCTGATTTCGGAAAGGATAAAGGCAACTTAGGATCTTTACCACCATAGCCAAATAAAGCTTGTGTCCCCATTTGTGCCCATCGTGGGACTCCCCTAGTTTAACCATTTTGAGCCTACATTAAACCTTTTCTTTCATCACCCTCAAAATTCCTTAACTTTTAACCTTAGTATAGTTATATCTTTACCCTTTGTTCTAAAAACTTAGTGGAGCATATTTTGAGACTTTGCTTGGAGTTTTGGTGTCAAGGAAGAGTTTTGAAGACATGAAGAAGTATAAGTGTGGGGTAGACTTGTCCGTATAAAAAATGTATGTAATTGCCGTGTGAAATACAAAAAAAAAAAAAAAAAAAAAAAAAAAAAAAGAGAATGAAATCGAAAAAAAAAATGAAAGAAGGAAATTCACGGCAATACAAAGCAAAAAAAAAAAGTTTATTGTTCTATGTTACGGATTTTAGTCCCCTATACTTAGTGGATTTGGAGTTTGCTTTGAAGTGAAGGCCCATTGTTACGAAATTTGGTCTTTGTCCAATTCACACTTGTTCAAAAGAATGTTAGAATGAAGCTAGGGCCCAACATGATGACACTTGGCCCTTTTATAAAGCCTTGGAGGATACATGACGTTTTGCTATGCATGGTGGATTTCGAAATTTGGTCTCTCTACATCAACAAGTGCTCTATGAGGTTTTTAGGATACTTTGTAATTTTCCTATCCATTCGTTTCTTTAAACCTTAAGCCTTGGCCCCATTACAACCCTTAATTATAAGACCTCTTTGATCCTTAAGATGGGACAGCCTTTGATCTGTGGAGATGAGTTATGACTGTTGAACTTATGGCTTGGGTCCATTTGTGCATGTGATTGATATCCTTCATGAGATTTTTTGAAAAATATATATGTGCTTTCGTTTCTTAATATGTGATACACTTGCTAATCTTTCACATGTACTTGAGTGATAAGCTTTTAAGCATGAGCCTTGAATCTGAGAGAAGAAAAAGTGATATATCCATGTGAGGTTTGAATCATGACTTGTTTGAAATATGTTAAGCTCCACCCATCACCATTGTTACCCTCAAGTCTTACATGCTTATATGTGGATTATATTTTGTAATTAGCTCTTGAATATTTTGAAGATGTGATGCTTGGTTAAGTGCTAATCTTGGTGACTTGAAAGTATGAGATTTCTGAGACAATATGTTAAAGGGCAATAGAGTCTTTCATGTGTCAACGTTGGAGTCTTTAATTGTGACGTTTTTGTCTTGATTTTGTCTAAGTGTTTTTTGACGTTTTTCTTGTTTTGAGTCCTTATGTTTTTGTTTTCTCTACTTAAGTTTATTTTTGTTGGTCTTCTTTGTTTTGTGTCTTAGTCTTTTTGGTTTGTTATATTGATTTTGCTAAGGGACTAGCAAAAGCTAAGTGTGGGGGTATTTGATAGGAGCATGAAATGTGACGTTATAAGTATCTAAACCCTATATTTTGCTAAGTTATTTCTTTTAACTTAATCAATTTAACTTAGTTAGTGTTTTTCAGGTAAAATGGAGTCTCAAAGTCCAACAATGGCTAAGGAAGCACAAGTGGCGCAGAAATGGAAAGAAATGAAGAAATGGAAGTTTTCCCAGTTTGACTAGGAAAAGGAATCCCAGTTGGAGTAGGAATCTGAAGCTGACTTGGACTAGGAGTTCTACTTGGATAAGGAAACCCAATTCTACTCAGATAAGGAATACTGGTGTGATAAGGAGTCCCTGTTGGATAAGGATTACTCAAGAAGTTTCCGGAAAAGTGTAGAAGTATCTCGGAAAAGAAGTTCGTATTTGACTAGGAAACCTACTTGCATATGGAGTTCTACTCACACTAGGAGACCTGTGGAAGCTAGGAGAAGTCCTTGGAACGTTCATGAAGCATCTAGAAATCTCAAGAAGATCATGTGCCGTGCACACTTGGAGGAAGTCTCAAAGAATTCGGATTTCAAAGCAATGAGGAGTTTGGATTTCTAGTTGAGTTTGGATTGGATTTTCCGTGAGATTCTTGAACTTTCTAGGGAGTTCTTGACGTTTTATTCTTCAACAAGGCGTGGAAGACATGTGAGAGGCATGTGATGTGAAGGAAATCCTAAATGGACAAGAGTTGTGCTTTGAAAGTCAAATCCATTACAGATTCGGAAATCTGCCTGTGCAGATCAGTCAACTTCAACGGAGTGTCAAAAACAGCTCAGAGTTCAGAAAATTATGATCTTTATATGGTTGGAAAGCTACAGATGTCTAGTTTCCAGAAATTTTTAGCTCAGTAATATCTATTTTCTAGAAGAAGTTATGGCCGATTTGGTACACAGAGGTCAAGTCTGCCGGGAAACTGTTTTGTGTCAAAGAAGTCCTAAATCAACAAGAACTTGGAGAAGTCAAGTAGGAACGAATTGGGAGTGCCTTGAGACGTTCTCCTATATATACCTAGTGTATTTGACGTCTCATGAGTGACACATTATTTCTCCACAATTTCGATTTCTCACTTGTTCTCTCTAAGTTTCAGTTTTTGCAATCTTCAAGGAGCATAGCCGTGACCATCCACCTTCCTAGCCGTGTTCATCACTTGTGCATCATCTTGGATCTGCTTTGGACCTTGGGACGTGATCAAGGGTTGCTCATACCATCATCTTCTCATGTTAATTTGCGGTTATGGCTTTCTTGTAGTTAGAATTTCTGCTTTGGAATTTCTGTTGTTTAAACCGAAACTATGATGTGACAAACCTATTTTTGGATTCAATTTAGATAGTTCTTTTCATGTTTGATATGTTTATGTGTTCTTGATCTTTGTTAATTGCCGAATTGATAGAATGATGATCTGATTTTGTGCTTCAGTACATGTCAACGATTCACTTGGTCTGACAAACATAATAGGATGAATTGCATGTAACTTGCTAGTAATTAGGTTTGCTTTGTAAACTCTAATTCAATATGTAGTGAAGGCTTGCTTTGAGTCGTAAATCAGATTATGCATGTGATGAATAGTTTTGACACGCTTGGATTTGCATGTTCATCAATTCTTTCTTGAACTTAATGATTTGAAAACGAATTTTCAACGTATGTGTGTATTCGGGTTTTCAAAATAAATTGATTTGGTGCTTTGCGATTTCGATTAACTTAAGAAAGAAAGTTAAAAGGGACATTGGTTGCTTTGATCTTTGTGTCTTGATTGATGGCGTTCTTGGTAATAAACAAGATTAAGGGATGCATGAATATGTTGTTCTTGAATTGTTTCTGATGAATTGTTTTCCAAAAATTCTTCTTTTCCCACCTATGTATATAAAACGATTTCTTTGCTTTTATTCTTTTATTTGTTTTCTGAAAATTTACATTTTAATCTTCAAAAACCCCCCTATCTTTATGTTTTCTTGTTCGTGTATATTTGTAAATAATTAAATTTAACTTAGATTCTTAGGTAGCATGTTCATGGAAATAATAAAATAAATAAAATAAAATAAATGTTTTTAACAATTCGTGAATAGTGTCTCCGTGAATAGTAAATATGTGTTGGTGTTTTCTAGGAATAAATTTAGTGGTTTTTAGGGATTTGTTTTGTGTTTTTTAGGAGTTGCTAAAACATAGGAATTCTTTTGGTTTTTTTTTTTTAGGAAAAGTAGTTAGAGTTAGTTTTGACTTAGGATTTCTTGTTTGACTTGATTTAGACTTTGTATCCTTGTTGTTTATGGTTTTCTAACATGACTATGACTTGTAAAATGTATTTAAGTAGGATTAGTATTTCCAAAACCTATTCTAACTTGAATTCTCTATTCCTTTTGAATTATGTGTATATATATATACTTGTGATTTTCGTTTCTCTCTCTCATTCTTTCTCTCTTACTTTCGTGTGATACATGTATGTTTTTCTCTCTAACTCTTTGTTGTTCTAACTTTAAAGCATGCTTGTAATTGTAAACTTGTAAAGTGTTCTAATAATTTCGTAACTTGTAAATTCTTCTCTTTGATTTCTTTGTTTTCGTTTCACATGTTTGTACCCTCAATCCCCGGTTTTGAACGATACCCTATTTGCTCTATACTAATGATGATGTTTTTCAGGGTTTAAATTGGCGTAGCTTTTGCACGTATCACCCATGCATGCCTCCCCTACATCAAGGTATAGGACTTGGAGAAACAACACACATCCCCCTACTACAAGGTTCCTTTCTTCTCTCTAAACCATGATAAATTTCATAAGCCGTTTCAAACATAATGAAGCCCAGTTTTTCCTCACCACATGCCTTGTCTCTATTAGTGCAATCAAGAGGGATTTGTCCACCACGTCATTGGTGCGCGGTGTCAATAATGCAATGTGCGCCAAAAATGCATATGCAATCCTAACTGTATTGACTACTTGTTGGCGATCACGGACAATCTTCTTTAATAAAGACTTGGATTTTGCCTTCGTTGTCGCACATCAACTCATACATATTGCCGTACTCAATTGGTTCAATGGATCCTCCCAATTCAACCTCTTCGCCCCCATCATGTACTCCCATGACTCCATTGAACTCGTCCGAAGTGAGAGGAAAATAAAGGCCATGAATTGCTACCGTGTAGTTCATTAGGTCTACATTCTCAACCATCATTTTCCAAATGGTCGAATCCAATGAGCTCAGGGCAATCTATTTGTTGCATATACCCATGTTCAACTGAGTATTAAATTCTTAGAATGTAGTTCTTGGGTTAGAAACTCTCATACTTTGGTTGGTGGTGGATGTTTTTATAAAGGACAGGAGGTCTTATTTGGAAGTTATTGAAGATTTATGACATTAGAAGTGTATTGTTGATTTACAGGAATTTAGGTAGTCCATTTTTAGAGGAGGTTATGTCAAATTTTCGATAAAATCTTTCTCTAATTTGGTCTATTCAGACCCACCTCTGATTCCAATGTGGAATCCCGAAGTGAGTCTATCAATTGAGACACGTTTACATCAATTGTTTTGGATAGGAAATCTTGTTTCCCTAGGTAAAGTTTTCAGCTCAATCTTGTCCCTGTTTTTTGTACCCTTGTTCAAACCCTAACAGCCCCCTTTCCCTCCGGTGGAAAACTTGTTATCCAAAGTTAAAGCTGTTTAGTTGGATAGAAATTTTTTTTGTAAAAAAAAATCAAAAAAGAGGAAGCCAATTTAGGCTCGTACTTAAATTTTATTTATACTAAACACTAAAATGTGTAATTTTTTATTACAAAACATTAAATAAGCAAGTTAGTTTCAAGAAAAATTCTACGGTACATTAATGTACTAATACATCAAGTAAATTAAATTTGATATAAAGGTATACTTACTCCATGAATAAGCAGACTAGCTTGAATTAGCTTACCTCTGCATTGAACTAGTTTACTTGATGTATAGGTGTATTAATGTACTGTAGACAATCCATAGTTCCAATGGCGAGATGAACATTTTAGATTTTTACCAATGAAGATCCCGGGACATATTGATTTCAGTGCGAAGGGAGGATACCAAATTGTTTCACAAGCTACTGAATCCCCCCCCCACCCCCACCCAAAAAAAAAAAAAAAAAAAAAACCTCAAACCCATACCCAAAATCCTTACAAGCATACTAATGTGACCTATTTGTTTAGTTATATCGAAAAGTATACATTCTATGAGTAACAATGTGGAGGAAATAGACTTTATCAAAATGGACTGTTGGATGCTATCATGATAAGAAGAAATGGTTATGGTCAAAATTTCAGCTATTTTCGACGTCATTTGGTCTCAATCTACCCAAAACTCTAAATACCACATAAAACCAAAATGCTCATAATCGCTCATTCATAACTTCCACTTTTTTTTATCTTTCAGCTCTCACACTCTCGTGGGTATGAGCTATATTAACTAATGTAAAAATTTTGGGAAGTGTATCTCCTCATGGTTTGGAAACCTAGGGTTTTTTGTGATTTTTTCTGAAATTTTTCTATTTAACCAAAATAGAAACTTTTTTCGATTGCCGTAACTTCTTCATACGAACCCTTATTTTAGCGTTCTACATGTCCACGAACTCGTATGGACACGTTCTACGATTTCCTTGAAGAAAGTTTTCACAAAATCCTAACGTATAAAAAGTTAACCCTTAAATCGAAGCATTCCAAACAAATAATTGTCTGAAATAATTTCTATTTCTTGATCAATCATTAGAACAAGGCATCAAAAATATAATTTGTACCAACTGAGACCTTTATTAATTTCACGCAAAATACAAGAAATTAATACGAAAATCCATGTCATTGTAGCATCACCATTGAAAAATGATAGTAGCATTACAACATTAACAGTAGCTTTATACAACTATTGTAATAGATTTTCAAGACTATGGTAGTGACTTTATTTTACAACTATAAAGGTAGCTTTTTACATAGTTATATCATTGTTGGATGTTGCATACTTTTTGTATCAATGAATATGTTTTCTTCTATCGATTGCAATATGATTTTTATTTTGGTTGTATCATTTACATTTCCATAGCTTTGTTAGTTTTTTAGAATAGCTTTCTCAGTCACTGAGAGTGACTTTTGTTTTGCTTGGTGGTAGTTTTTGTTCTGCTTAGTTATTGCTTTTGGCGTTAATGAGAGTAACTTTTGGTGATGGTGAGAGTAGCTTTTGTTACTGCTGAGAGTAGTTTTCTGGTGATGGTGACAATAACGTTTGTTGCTGGTAAGAGTAGCTTTTGGTGTTGGTGACATTTTATTCGTGGGGATAGTAGCTTTTGGTTTTGGGGAGCGTAGCTTTTGTTGGTGACAGTAGCTTTTGTTGCTGTTGACAGTAGTTTTTGTTGTCGCCGGAGTAGCTTTGGTTGTTAGTGACAGTAGCTTTTGTGGTCGCCGGAGACCTCACAGGAAGTCAGCCGGAGACTTGCTAGAGTTGATCGGAGACCTCGCCGGAGAAGAGAGAGAGAATGATTATTGACTTTTTACTCTAGTGGTATTTATATAAATATGTTGGTTTTTATATTTAAAATTTAACACAATTTTTTAATCTAGTAACTTTATGAGGAAAAAACATAATTAGTGGCCCTATTGCTAAAACAACATTAAAAAAAGGGTTCTTGATCCCAAGCACCAAAATAAGCAAAAGTTACCCCACTTACTCCAACAATAGATTTTTGTTTTCAGATACACAATTTAAGCTCAAATGACCATTTTGCCCTCAAACCAATTAAAAAATTACCCACTGCCATTCTGTCTCCTCTCTCTCTCTCTCTGTCTCTGATCTGCGTTCTCTCTCTCCCTCCCCCTCTCTCTCTCTCTCACCGTCGTTGCCATCAACAACTGCATCTCTGATTCTCTCACCGACCTCGATTGCTCAGTTGTCGTCGCCGTCGACCTCAACAACTCAGCCTCTAAGTCCGATTTCTCTCCCTCTCTCACACCACCATTGACCTCGACTGCAGTCGCCGTCAACAACTGCATCTCCGATTCTCTCACCGAACTCCACTGCTCAGTTGTTGGCGCTGTCGACCTCAACAACTAGGCCTCCAAGTCTGATTACGACCTTGACTGCTCAGCAAACACATGGCCGGCTCCATTGAGCATCGAGAAGAAGAAGATGTGGGTGCCCAGAGCTTTTTCTAGGTGCCCAAATCAATTTTTTTTTTGGGTAAAACGGAGGCCGAAGGAAGGAAAGAAAAAAAAAGTTTTATCGGGGGCAATACACGTCTATTAAAGGTCTATTGGGCAATAGACGTCTATTGGGGTCAACAGATATTTTCAATTGATATCATCTCCTCGTTTTTTTTCTTTAATAAACATTTTATTAGTCTAAATTTAAGGAAAGTTCCGATTCAGGAGACCGAAAGTGTTATTGGAGGGCAATAGACGTCTATTAGGGGACAATACATATCTGATAGACGTCTATTGGGGGGCAATAGACGTCTATTAAGGGGCAATACATGGCTGATAGTTGTCTATTGGGGGCAATAGACCAAAAGTTCTATTGGAGGGCAATAAAGGTCTATTGGGGGGCATTACATGATTGATAGACGTCTATTGGGGGACAATAGATGTCTATTAAGGTAATAAACATTTCCGGTGAGATTTTCTGAAAGGTTCGATGGGCGGCGGTCGGTGACCGGAATCTGACGAAAGTTGGCCGGAATCTGACGACCGGTGACCGGATTCTGGCGGCCGTGACTACCTCCAGCGAAGTCTCCTATGACTTCTCCCTCTTCCATTTTCTCTCTCTCTCTCTCTCTCTCTAAGTAACAAAGAGGTGAGAGGTAAAATGGTATTAAAAAAAATTTTAGAAAAATAAATCTTAACGGGATATTAAGGAAGACTCCCTTAGAGTGTATTGGATAAGAGGGAATTAAAAAAAAACTTAAGGAGGTAAATGAGAAAAAAAATCCCTAAAAATGAGGTAAATGGACAAAAATCCTTAAAACAATGACCTTATATGTAATTTGAGCAGTTCCTGAAAAGTCAGTTATCGCAGTACTTGTTCAGTAACGATACACCGCCTTATTTGACTCGGAGCAGACCAACACCGGGCGTTTGAAACCCTTGTTCTGCTTTGCAGTGGCACCCTGAATTCTAAAGCTTCGAAAGCTCAAAGTTCCGTGCAGTCATGGGTTCCGGTCCGTTTCTCTCCCCGATATTATGTTCACAAAAATTGTTAATAGTTTTGATACAAAGCGAGTCGGTTAATCCAGCATTATGTGTGCAGATGCTGATATGGAGGATTACGGATTCGAGTACTCGGACGAGGAGCCTGAGGAACAGGACGTTGATATCGAGAATCAATATTACAACTCTAAAGGTATTTTCAGTTCCACTTCTACGCTTCCTCTTTAGGGTTTCTCTAATTCTGACATTGTGTGAGTTATCTCTCAGGTTTGGTTGAGACTGATCCAGAAGGAGCACTTTCAGGATTTGAGGAAGTAGTTCGCATGGAGCCCGAGAAGGCCGAGTGGTGAGTAGAAGCACTAATTGCATTCTTTTCAAGTTCGCTAAGGATATTCTGTTTTCAATTTTTTGTTTAACTTGAGAAAGATGAAGAATTGGATTACCATGTCAACTCACCTGTTGGTGCTGTTGCAGGGGATTTAAAGCTTTGAAGCAAACTGTGAAGATCTATTATCGGCTCGGGAGGTATAAAGAAATGATGGATTCGTACAGGGTGATGTTGACATACATCAAATCGGCTGTGACGCGAAACTACAGTGAGAAATGTATAAACAACATTATGGATTTTGTGTCTGGATCAGCGAGTCAGAACTTTGGTCTCCTGCAAGAGTTTTATCAGACCACTCTAAAGGCCCTTGAAGAGGCAAAGAATGAGAGGCTTTGGTTCAAGACTAATCTTAAGCTTTGCAAAATTTGGTTTGATATGGGCGAATATGGGAGAATGAGTAAGGTAATACCTGGTTATCTTATTAACTATGATGGTTGTGAATTTGTGATCTTGAAAGGCTGAGAGTAACCTCTGTTGCGCTATTAGATTCTGAAGGAACTACATAAGTCTTGTCAAAAAGAAGATGGTACAGATGATCAAAAGAAAGGAAGTCAACTGTTGGAGGTTTATGCAATTGAGATTCAAATGTACACTGAGACTAAAAATAACAAAAAGCTCAAGGTAAGAATCTTATGTCATATTAGACTGCCTTTCTGTTTCAATGTGTTCTATGAACTATGTTTCTATCTTTCTCTATTTGGTGTGATGTGTTGGATTGGTTTAGTTACCATTTTAATCACCGGTCTGGTTTTGCAAGCTAGTTATTAGGAAATATTTACTCTGTTCTTCATTTTCTTCTATGGTCAACCAAAATGAGGCATAGTAACTGTGCTTTGGGAATGCTCAATTAGTCTAAATTTATGTAACCTAGTTTTGGAGTGAGTTGGGCATCAATTCAAGTATAATATTGTTATTATCTCTTTCCAAGGCATCGTCAGGCTCAAGAATGACATGTTCATTGGCTCATCGAAGTTATCTAATCTTCTTTCGGTAGACTCCTAGCTCGCCAACGTAAGGCCTGAAGTTTAATGCTGGAGTGAAGCTTGAGCTGAGCTTGTCTCAAGTCTGATTGCTTACCCAGTGAGTCAAAATTGAAGTCACAACCAAGCTTGATTGGTTTACTTGCACATCCTTAAGTTCTGGATAATGTTACCTAGCACTTGCAAATAATGATGCAGGAGCGTGCAAGAGGCTTTCCGCATTATCTTTGGATTTATTGTTTCTTTCTTTATCAGTCTATTCTCTATTGTTCTCCTCCCTGTTTTGATTAGATTAATGAGATTCAAGTGTTTTGGAGGGCTAGGATTAATGTGATTGTAGAGCTAGAATATTTGGCTTACTTTAACCTAGTATATATAGCTGGGTATATGTACAAATCTTTATCATATTATAGAATATAAGGTCTCTTGGAATGCGTCCCCTAGAACTCAATTGTCTATGTGTCAACCTTAATCCTACGGTTTAATTTCTCCTCGTTCCTGTTTTTTGTTGCTCTAGTTCTCTCTCCTTTGGTTTACTCTAATATATCCAGTAGCCTACGGCTACTTCCCTGCATTAGTTAGAATAAAATATAATAGCTGACATGAACTTCTTGTATCTATGATCTTGCAGTAACCATATGGATCGTTTCCTAAATTATGAAATTTGATTTCCAGCAGCTTAGTCAATTTTTATTGATTATTAGAATGTCTTTGTTGCTCCATTATTGATCTGTGGCTACGTCTAATGGCGTTTTTGGTGCCCCATGGTCAGGGTTGGTTAATGGACTTTATGAATTATTTAATCAAAAAGTGGTCCTTGTAGTTTATGAAGCAAAGTTGTCTTCACTTTTATGGAATTGAGTTTTATGAGCGGTGTGTTTGTGAGCAATTGGGGTATGTAAAAACAAATGAGTGGATTACAATTTTGACAAATTTGTTAGAACAGAAGATTTTTCATTAAATTTTTTGAAGAATGGGATAAGCACCCTGAACTGCATTACAACGGACATCAATAATTTAATCAATTTCTTAAAGAACAACATAGATCATCAAATACATATCATGCAGTTATATAGATCATCAAATACATATTATGCAGTTATATTTCTTTTCTTATGGTTTAGCATATAAAAATGGTGTTAGATTTATCTTTCTTATGGCTTACATTGTGTTCATGTGCTTGGAGGTCCATCCACCTAAGTTGTCCATTGCTCGTTGGGTTTAAGTCACATAGGTTCCTACAGGTCCTAGCACAAACGTACCATGGGATTCTAAACAGTAAAAAACTTGCATGCATGCAAAGCTTATATGCTGTATGCCTCAGAGTCATTTCAGTCATATTATCAACATTAAAACATTCAGACATTAAAGATCTAAAGGGTGGAACAATGTGTCACCATCAAATTTAATTCCAAATTGAATCCTCGAAGGATGTGTGATACCAAGAGGGGCAATTCATTGTTGAAAGACATGCCATGAACCCCAAGGGATCACTTTTTCCCTTGGTAACCATGTACAGGGGCTCTACATATGTGCAGCCGCTCCATATTGATACATGGGCGCCCACCTGCACTGGTGCTTCTCTGTAAAGGGAAATACACATTACCCCAAACCTGTCAGGTTCATATCTTTCAATCATTTGGCACCCAGGAGGTTGTGACTGTACAAAATGAGGCAGATCGAAATAAATCAATCTTTTCAAATTAAAGAAGCAAAAAAGGTTCTTGATCCTTGTAGTATTTATCTTGTTGAGGCATAAACTGGTTGTTAGGCCTTACTATTTCAGAGGCACTTAATTGATATATAGTTGTGACAATATAATGGATCATTGGCACTTACTATTACAGAGGCACTTGTTGATAGTTTTTTGTGACAATTTAGTGGATCAAGTTAGTTGCTATATTACGAAAACGTTCAACAAGGGCCCTTAAATTTGTCGTTGTAGTAATGTTTTATCCAGTATAATACTTTCCATAGTTTCTTTACTTTTTATGCTTCTGTTTACCTTTATGCTCAAGCAGCATCTGACTGTACATCAATTGCAGCAATTATACCAAAAAGCTCTTGCAATCAAGTCTGCAATTCCTCATCCTAGGATCATGGGAATCATTCGTGAGTGTGGCGGTAAGATGCATATGGCAGAGCGTCAGTGGGCAGAGGCCGCCACCGATTTTTTTGAAGCTTTTAAGAACTATGATGAAGCTGGGAACCAGAGACGTATTCAGTGCTTGAAGTATGTTCTTGCTGCCATTATTTTTCATTCATTTGAATATATTTATAAATGCCCGGCCTTTACTCTCTCTATCTCCACCCCCTCCCTCCTCCTCCTCCTCCTCCTCCTCCTCTGTGTTTTTCCTTGTGTACAATTGTTGGCGTTGCGTCCACTAATGATCTTGAAGTGTCATTTATAAGGAGTAAGGAGCAAGTTGTGAGGTTAGTAGACTTCATGGTGGTTTGAAATATCAGCCCACCGTTAACTTTGGAGCCATACTATAAGTAGGGATTAGGTATGAAGTCATACTATAAGCTAAATACATCATCTAATACATGAAAATAATGAAGATGCTTTTACATGATCCACTGGAAGACATTTGGACTAAGACCCTATATACTTGGGATATAAGGCAATTAGTCTTTATTTTACCGAGGGCCTTGTTTAAAATATTTGTGTGATTGTTTACTAGTTTTAGTAGCTATATATTTTAAGGTCAGATATGTGTTTGGTATGGATGCAAATTCAAGCTTTTACTTATGTTAAGAATCTTGAGAATGACGCCCACTGCAACTTGCTGATGCAACTGTTAACTTCAGAATGGAAACTAGTTTGAAACTGAGGGCTACTACAAATTGCAACTATTAATTCCCTGATGGGAACTAGTTTAGTTGATGCCCTAGGTTTTTTTCCAGCTGAGTGAACTGGGCCTAGGCTGTATATACTATGCATGTAATATCTGGATATATTTCTCTGTTAGTACTTCCTATATTTCACAAAAGAAAAAGGGAAAAGAAAAAAAACTTTCTATTAATTTAGTCATCTTTAATGTGCATGGCCTGGCAGATATTTAGTTCTGGCTAATATGCTGATGGAGTCCGAGGTTAATCCATTTGATGGTCAAGAAGCAAAGCCGTGAGTTGTGAAAAGACTCATTTTCTTTCAAGTGTTTTTAGTTTTTTCTTTTCATTCTGCTGTTTTGACTATTTCTGTTAAACAGGTATAAAAATGATCCTGAGATCTTGGCAATGACAAATCTCATAGCAGCATATCAACGAAATGAGATCTTGGAGTTCGAGAAAATTCTTAAGGTGTAGTAATTGTACCTAATATAGGGTGCTAAGTTGTCCTCTGTTTGTGTGTGAAGTTTCGCTCTTCCTTTCTGCCTTGCTTCTCTCAATTTAGTTTCTACTTTTATTTTCTTCAGAGTAATAGGAGGACAATTATGGATGATCCATTCATTCGAAACTATATTGAAGATTTGTTGAAGAATGTCAGAACTCAAGTTCTGCTTAAACTAATCAAGCCGTACACACGGATACGAATTCCTTTCATATCAAAGGTGAACCCAGATTTTATACTTTGTACTTGTAGAAATGCACTGTTGTGCTTGTTTAAATATTAATTTCTTGGAAACAATTGAATGGTTCAGTTATAGCCATGGCTGGTGCTAAAGCATAGTCGTATCACCTGGAAACTTACTAAATTGTTTTGACATTCAGGAACTCAATGTCCCTGAGAAAGATGTTGAGCAGCTCTTAGTTTCATTGATATTGGATAACCGAATCGATGGACATATTGATCAAGTGAACCGGCTCTTAGAGCGTGGTGACAGGTCTGTTTACTCGAGTGCATTTTTTTTTTAGTCCAGGCTTACTATTTATGGTAAGAAAACTAAATTTTTTCTGTGAATGTCATTGGCAAACACTGCAGGTCAAAGGGAATGAAGAAGTATGCTGCCATAGATAAATGGAACACGCAGCTGAGGTCTCTTTACCAAACAATTGGTAACCGAGTATATTGAGAACGTTCGCACACATATTGCTCATGACCTCATTCTGTGTGGTGTCAGTTTTCTATGTTATCTTGTCATGGCTGATTTGACTTCCAACTTCTTTACCTGTGTTGATGTGATGCATGGTGAGCTGTGAATAGATGTGATTATGAGCCTTATAGTTTAGATGTTTACCCGTAAGAATTTCTAGGCTCATTAAATGACAAATACTTTGTAGAGTATTTTGGTGCTTACTACACCGCTTTATGACAATTGAGAGAACTTGGTTTTATGTTGGACCCGGGTCAAATTCTTGTGTGGGTGGTTTGAGAGGATTATTGTTGATTTATTTTTTTTCTTTGCCCAATGGATCTACGGTTCTTTTTCTCTACCTATAGGCTGATTCTAGTGCAATCGTGCGTACCGGAATGGAAAACACGTCCATGGCGATCTTGGACAGGACATGGTACCGTGGAGCATTTTCTTTCCACCAAGCACACAACTCGAAACCAACAAATGTGGGTTTTTAGGAGCCTCAGTAAAGTACTTGTCAACCTGGTGGCATATTTCTTTGTTTTTTTAATTCAACAAATCTATGAAGCCTCCATCAACTGCTGCAATGTGATTGATGAGTACCCAATTTTTTCGATGTGCGAGTCCAAGAAATATGGAATGATATTAGAGCTTGAGAAAGAGAGTTGTTCAATTGGAGAAGTATTACCAATAATTGGGGTAGAGAAAGAAAGAAGGCATATAAATGGAAATGGACGCTGAAGGGTGGAAGGTGTGGAAGGCATTAGTGATATTGGGGCCAACCGCGTCCGTCAGTCATTCATTCTACCAATGAAGAAAGAAAGACCCCAACACACACATAAGCACATGGACCAGATTCTCTTGCGTTTCATAACACCATCAACCACCGTGCATTACTCCCTCAATTATTCACCTTGCTACACTGTATTAAATGCACTATTATTCAACTAATAATCCACACCAACTCGCACCGTTATACTATTAACTACCCTTTTTTTAATTAAAAAAACTCCTACCAACTGTCAGTCAAGTCCAACGTATGGAAGCTCAGGAGTGCACTAAGACCGACTCTAACAAATTCTCTACAATATTTGTATTATAGGAAAGTAAAAATTAAAAGTTTAGGCAATTTTTCTTCTCAAACTCCAATATATTCCTTATTTTATAGCAATCTCTTAAATCTCTATAATTCTTCTTTAAAATTTTAGAGATTACTGTAAATTTAGAGAATTTTGTTTTTTCTTTCCTCACTATCTCTAAAATTGGGATAGTTATAGAAAATCTGTTGAAGCAAAAGAGGCTCATTTTTCCCTAAAATAGAGAAAAATCGAAATATGAGGAATCTGTTGGAGTTGCTCTAAGCACATTGCAACTTTGCAACATAAAAGAAGGTGATTTCTAAAATGCAAAATTACAAAGAGAGCTAGTAACTTTTTCTAATTTTTTCTTTTCAAATTAATTCTATGATGAATCACTAATATTGTCTTAGATAATGTAATTTTTTTATTCCAACGAAGACATAATTGGTCCAATAATGGATATGGGTATTTCTTAATAATCATTTTCATTTTGTTCATCTATTTGCGCCGATAGGTGTGTATTTAGTGGGGTGGCAAGATAATGGATTCACATTTAAGGCCTTGTTCGATTCATAGAAAGAAAGTAATTTCTTTGTCTTTCCCATGAGAAAGGAAATGAAATTTCTCAAAAACTTTCGAGTTTTGACTAAGTTGTTTGAAAAGTTATTAGGAAATTTCTTAAAAAGTTTGTGATTAATGCAATAAAATAATATGTGCAAGTAATAAATGCAAGGAAATAAGGGGGGAAAGTGATTCATTTGGGTCACTTTTGGTTCGCGGAAAGTAAGCATTAGGAAAAAAAACTTGTTCCTTTCTTGCGTCTGGGATACAAAAAGAAAGGAAATACTATCTTGAAGGAAGGGAAAAATAAAGGGGAAAGTGGTTTCTTCTAAACATCAAAGGAATCACTTTCCCTCAATTTTCCTTGTATTTATCACTCATAACACATTATTTTGTTCCATTAATTACAATATTTTTTTTAACTTTCCTGATAACTTTCTTAACGTTATCAAACATCGGAATGAAAAGTTATTGGGAAATTTCATTTCATTTCTCATGGGAAAGACAAATGAATTTTTTTTCATTTCCGTGAACTAAACAAGGTTTTGGGGTTTGGAAGAAACCACTTTTTCCCTTTCTATCCTTTCGGAAAATATTTCATTCTCTTTTGCATCCCAAACGCAGAAATGATCACATTTTCTTTCTTGATACTTATTTTTTGCAAACCAAACGAGACCTTAAGAGATTAAGTGGTGGGGTTAAAAAATAAAATCCATACACACGAACACATGTTTCGCGTTGGATGAACAGTTTTTATTTTATTATTATCTTTTGGACAACAGCAAATGCTTATTTAATGAGTGGTGTAATAGAACAAATATTTAAGGTCAAATAAAATAGTTTTTTTTTTTCCCAAAAAAAAAAAGAAAAAAAAAAGAAAAAAAAAGAGGGAAGGATGAAAAAGTCCAGAAAAGTGTGTGTGTGATAGGCAGTAGAGTAGGTGGCGCTGCTCCTGCTGCTGCTTTTGGCTGTCAGTGTGTGATAGACTCCGGAAGCAAATCCTTGGTGTCTTTTGAGCAACGCAAAAGCCAATATCGCTTTGCTTTTCTTTCCATAATCATCAGCACTAGTTCGAGTCTGAGACTCTGAGCTGCCGGCCAATTCTTCTTATCCATCTTCAGGTCTCTGTCTTTTCCACGTGATTATTATTCTATTCTATTATTATTTACCTTTTGGTCATGCATATGTATAAATTGGTGTAGATGCTCCTCATCTCACATCCACCAGTCCTCGACTAACAATTATACTCTTGGCTTGTTCAATCAACCTTTCAGGGATTGGGTTCAATTTGGGTCAGTTCTGAAATTCGATTTTGGCTACTGCAAGTGCATCTTGTGGCTTTAACAGGTATGGTGGTGTTTTGGATTCTGTGCTCAATTTTCTTTGCATGATTGTATCCAGTAGGGGTGGTCAGTTCTGGTCAGTTATGGCGGATCTCAACTTCAGATACTTGTACTACTACTAGTTGTGTATCTGTCATTCTGTATTATTGTCCGGTTGGAATTGGGGTTTCTTCATATAGCAAATGAGTAGCCAGCGAAAAGTGTGCTAATTTGCTACTGCTTTTGCTTTTTGTTCGCTCACAATCATCTTTCCCTATTTCTGCTTCAATTATTGTCCTTCATAGTGGCACAGTGGTTACTCTCTACTCATCTCATTCTACATGCAAACAATTGTGCTTCCTACATTCTTTTGACTACCTCCAACTACTGTATTTCCTCCTCTTGGGCTCTAATGCTGGAGAGAGGCCTACATTTAGAGTATAAGAGAGTTTTATTTGAGGATTGAAATGATTCTTTTGACTACCTCCAGCTACTGTATTTCCTCCTCTTGGGCTCTAATGCTGGAGAGAGGCCTACATTTAGAGTATAAGAGAGTTTTATTTGAGGATTGAAATGGTGTTGAAAGTTCTTTTATGTTCATCACTTGGGATTTTTTGTACACTGTTTCTTTGAGAAATGATTTTTGATATAATTCAACGTGTTCATCTGTTCTATTGCATTGCAACTTCAAAAGGGTGTAGTAGTAAAATGACTCCAACACATAAGTTTTCTGATATGCATTGCAGGAATTTACTGTAAGAGTCAACAGAGCTGCAAGATCAGATATTGAATTAGGAAATAAAAAAATGAGTCAACCCAAAATCAAGCGTAGAGTGGGTAAATATGAGGTGGGAAGGACAATTGGTGAGGGAACGTTTGCAAAAGTGAAGTTTGCTAGAAATTCTGAGACTGGGGAACCTGTGGCTCTCAAGATTCTTGACAAAGAGAAGGTTCTCAAACACAAGATGGCTGAACAGGTATATATGAATTTGTTCTTGGTTGCAATTCTCTCTCTCTCTCTCTCTCTCTCTCTCTCTCCTGTGGATGTTTTCTTTTTGTCATTGGGATGATGATAAAAACGATACATTACTATGTCAGAAGTTATTCTTATTAGTGCTTGGCAGGTCAATTACATTTCTCAATCACCTTCCCATTAAAATAAAAAGGTTTTCAGAGTTTTGGCAGATCAAATTTCATAACTTAATTCTCACCCCCTAAACCTAGGGTGATGTAAATTAAGCTCAATAATATGTAGTTGTCAGAAATTCTTCTTATTAGGGCTTAGCAAGTCAGTTATCACTTCTCAACTGCTTTCCCATATAAATCAGAAGACCTTTCAAATGTTCTTTTGGCAGAAAAAATTTCGTGACTTGTTTCACACTCCTAGGGTGATGTCATATTTTAGTTCAATAATAACGTTGTGTACCACGAGAGTGTTAGATGGTTCAGATTTTTTTATTTGATCATTTTATTGTCATTTTCAACATACCTTTGGGGCGATCTGTCTCCGCAAAGAAATTTATAATGATAAAAAAACAGGATAAAAAAATCATGCAAGTATACTATAAGAAGTTGACTTGGTTTAAATCGAGGTCTGTTCTATGTGTTTTTACAGATTAAACGAGAAATAGCAACAATGAAGCTGATTAAGCATCCAAATGTTGTTCAGTTGTATGAGGTCTCTCTCTCTCTCTCTCTCTCTCGCTCTTTGCATGTGTGCATTTGCATTTTGCGCTTATACACAAATGATGCACACACCATATCCACCTTGCAGGTTATCTACAACACCACCGAACCCAACACACCCCCCACCCCACCAATCTGTGCATTCATTTGCGCTTATACACAATCCTGCACACACCATATCCACCTAACAGGTTATCTCAAGTACGTGTTCTTAATTTTAAATGGTCATTATACTATAGGGAAATATGACCAATTACTTCATTCTGGTTCATTCCTCATCTTGCACGATAGTCAAAATAAAACAAACAGAAGGTTGGTATACATGATTGCTACTATTAAAAACACCACGTAGGTGATAATATGAATGCGCAAGATGAGGCAATGGGCTGGAGGGCTGAGAAGAGATTACTTGCAGGGGAAAGACAACTTCATATAGGAATCAGTAAAACTAGCACAACGTTTTGGTTGTTCCTTGAGTTGATTTCCTTACCCTACATTCTCTTTATGTATAATTTTATGCATTTTCAGGTCATGGGGAGCAAGACAAAGATATTTATAGTTATGGAGTTTGTTACTGGGGGAGAGCTCTTTGACAAAATTGTGAGTGCCTGAAGTCTCTGGCAGTTCAGTTTTTACCCTTATCTGCTCTACTAGTCAAATAACTTTTTCAAATTATGACTGCTGTTTAACTATTCCAATTTATCATTGATTCTCCTTAATTATGATGTTATGCCGCTCACTCATTTCTGTACTTGGATATCTTATTCCCATTAGATTCAAGCTCTTCTGATTATTTAGTAGAGCTTGCATATGTTCTGACAAAGACTTCTTTTGCTTTGAAGGTAAACAATGGTCGGATGAGAGAGGATGAAGCACGTAGATATTTCCAACAGCTTATTAATGCAGTTGATTACTGCCATAGCAGAGGAGTCTATCACAGAGACCTGAAGGTGTTTGACCTTTGCAGAAATTGATATTTCCGATGACTAAAGGAAATTGATAATTATTAATCATTCATTTTCATGTCATTTCTTGCAGCCAGAAAATTTGCTATTGGATGCCTATGGGAACCTTAAAGTTTCTGATTTTGGATTGAGTGCACTGTCTCAACAAGTCAGGGTATGAATAATAGTGTCAACTGCATTCCACTTGCTCTCACCATTCATCTTTAACACCCATTTGTTCTGATAGATGTTCACCTATGTTGTGCGGAAGTTCAACACACACACACACACACACATCCTAAATTTGCAACTATTTTACGTCTTCACTGTTTTTTTGAATTTTTATAAGAATTTCTGGAATTCAGAGCTGTTTGGTTGCAAAGAGGAAGACCTTTAGTATACGTATGCAGGCATTTACCCCTTCTAATTGTCAGTGTAGACTTTCATCACTGGTGTAAACTTTAGTGTACCTATTATTGTAATTAGCTTGGCGTATTCTTCAAATTGCATCATGCATATTGGGTCCAGCATCTTTTTCTTACTCTAAGATTGAATTGGCAGGATGATGGCTTACTTCACACTACCTGTGGAACTCCAAATTACGTTGCTCCTGAGGTGTGGATAATTGTTCATGCCAAGCTTTGTCTATGCATACACATTTTTGTACATTGTTGGTCCCAAATCCTAACTCAACCGTTTTTGTGTATAGGTCCTTAATGATAGAGGCTATGATGGAGCAACTGCGGACTTGTGGTCATGTGGAGTGATACTGTTTGTATTGCTTGCAGGTTACTTGCCGTTTGATGATTCTAATCTTATTAACCTTTATAAAAAAGTGAGCATTTGACTTATTCTACACTAAAACCATTCATCATTTCTTCATCCTCAGTTTTACATTTTTTCACTCACTGTGCAGATCTCAGCAGGTGAATTTACTTGTCCCCCTTGGCTGTCGTTTGGTGCCATGAAACTAATAGCTCGAATTCTGGATCCCAACCCTATGACAGTAAGCATTTAAGCATTTTTTTATTGATAAACTTGTGGTTTTCCATCCTGACCCTTTTATCTGAAATCTGATGTCTACTATTGCTCCACTGTGTATAATACTTCCCTCTCACAATGATTGATAATCATGGGAAAACCATATTCATGCTAAAACCCAATGGTTCTACATACTGATTATTAAAATGAGTTGGAAGTGACTGCAAGGCGTTTGATAGCATAGGTTATTATATACATACCTTATATAGGATGTATTTTTGGCAAACTATGACTTCATCCTTGCTTGAAGGATCAATGTTGCAACATTTCATTGTTGTAGTGGGGGTTCCCTTCTCATAAGGGGGTTTTTCGGCTTTATGTCATAATGGTTCCATCTTTTTTTAATATACTTTATTTCATTCTTTTCTTGTAGAGCTCACGAAGCAGGAGATAATTAAAGAAATCTACACATCAAGAGTTGAATTTTATGATAATATATTTCTAGTTATTAGGCGAAAGAGAAGAAAAGTAAAAGAAAAGATTTTTTTTTTTTTTAAATTCATCCCTATTTATTTTTCTTTAGTTTGATGTTCCATGATAGCTTCCTCCTTTGTGTACAATTTGAACATTCCCTTTTCCTCGTAAATATTTAGATGGGTGAGGCAGTTCTTGGAGACTTGCTTAGCTTCATATCCATAACAACCCGACTGTTTGGGTACTTTAAGCATGCATAATCCGACCTTTTTGAACCATTTGCTGATAAATTTCCTTTACCTCATCGCTTTCTTCCCTTAACAACAAGAGCGTACTTTGCAGGGCACTGCCTCAGTAATCTAGAATATTGTGAACTGAACATTAACATCCATAACTGGAAACTCTCCATTACCAAATTTTAGTGTGTGGAAATTCCTAAATGTCTTCTCACCACCAATTCATCATTTGGTTATGAAACTTACAATGAATAATTTCTTCTGTTCTATGGCAGCGTATCGCTATTGTTGAAATTCTGGAAGACGAATGGTTCAAGAAAGATTACAAGTCACTTATGTTTGAGGAGAAAGAATATACAAACTTGGATGATGTAGAAGCTGTTTTTAAGGATTCAGAAGTATGTTGAAATGCTTGTATCCATAAAATTGAAGTTTCTTACATCTTTGGGTTCTAAAGAATGTTAAAAAATTCATGAATTGCTGCTATTCTAAAAGTTTTATAACAGAAGTTCTCGGTCTCATGACAGGAGCACCATGTAACAGAAAAGAAGGAAGAACAACCAACAGCTATGAATGCTTTTGAGTTAATTTCAATGTCGAAGGGGCTGAACCTTGGGAATTTGTTTGATGTGGAACAGGTTAGCTTGTTAGAAGGCCTGGCTTTCATTAGGCACGTCCATATTCCCATACAATTTCCATGGACCAAAAGCTGAAATTTCAATCAGTCTTGGCTCAGCATTCTATGTTTTACATGAGAGAAAAAATGGTGTGATGAATGTCTGCAACACAGAATATGATTGCAATTAGTGAATCCTAAAAAGCATTGAAGTGAAACCTCTGATGTGTTGTTTTTTTTGAAAGACATCTTTATAACTTTAATTACTCCTTTTTTTTTTTTGGTATAATGCGGAGTATAACCTTATTAGCTATTCATTTTTGTTTTATTATGATTACTTTTTCTGTTTTTTATTTTTTTATTATTTTATTTTAAATTTGCCCACAATTTGCAGGGTTTTAAGAGAGAAACAAGGTTCACATCTAGATGCCCTGCTAACGAGATAATCCATAAAATTGAGGAAGCTGCAAAGCCCCTTGGTTTTGACGTACAGAAGAAAAATTACAAGGTTAGAATTCATACAAGTGACGTCCAGGTTTTGAATTGAGGAGTTTAGACTTCAGACTATGTAATCTGTGTCTTGTTTTCTCAGTTGAGGCTGGAAAACATGAAAGCTGGGAGAAAAGGAAACCTTAATGTTGCCACAGAGGTACACGACAATGCGATTTAACTTCTTTAATAAATCACTATCAATCATACACCTTTTACTAACCCTTGCCATTGGTCAGATATTTCAAGTTGCACCTTCTCTTCATATGGTTGAGGTGAGAAAAGCCAAAGGGGACACATTGGAGTTCCACAAGGTATCCTCTCTTCTCTTGATTTTCATTTGTATATGTATATACATTGATGCCTGTTTAAGGTGTATACTTGGTCATGAATCGTGACATATTACATAGATACTGGATGCTTGTTTTTCCTTGTTCTTTTTATTTATTTATTTATTTTTGATAAATATCATTTTCTCTACTATTGTGATTTTATATTGCATCTTGATTATTTACCTTGTAACTTTAGGATTCTAAGTATTGATGCTTATATCTCACTGGGGATATCCTTAAGTAGTTTAAGTTTCCTGTTCAAAATTTTCAACTATTTAATTTGTTTCACCCCGTGGTGATTAAAACTATCATATGGGTAAATATAGTACTATAAAAACAGACATGCAATTTTCTTTTTGTCCAATAAGGCATTCAAATTTTTGAATACTGGTGGTACGAATGTGACATAATTTAATATATTTCTTTCCTTGCAGTTCTATAAGAACCTCTCAACCTGCTTGGATGATGTTGTTTGGAAGACTGAGGAGGACATGCTAGAAACGAAATAAAATCAGCGTCATAATTGTAATCAATTTTGTCATGATGCTACATCACCCATTGCCCTATTGCTCTATATCTTCATTCTTTTTTTCTTTTTCCTTTTTCTTCCCTTTCTTTTCTTTCTTCTTGGGTGGCTTTCTTTTCTCTCTCTCTCTCTCTCTCTCTCTCTCTCTCTCTCTCTCTCTCTCTCTCTCTCTATTTACAGCAACAGGTCCGGACTTTGTTTTCCATGGTATAAATATTGGAAGGCATAAAACTCGAATCAAAGTGTAAATGCTTGTTTTTACCATTCAATACGTCATTGTCAGACACGAGAGATGATTATTGATAGTTCTCTCGTGCTTGTGGTTTTAGAATAGAACAATTTATTCGATGTTTATCGGGGGGCTTTTGTTTTGTCATAATATAAAATATATTTTGCCAAACGTAGACAAACTTTGCAATTCGTGCTCAACAAAGCAAACAGAATCATTAATATTGACTACTGGAACTTGGGTATACCGTCTTATAACTTAGCTGCAAAAGAAGGGAAAGCCCTAAAATGGGTGCATTACGTAGCCTAATTAAAAAAGGTGGTTCTAAATTGTGAATTTAGATCTCCATTAGTTTTTGTTAAAAATTGAATCACCAGACCAAAAACAAATAATTGAAGAAGATTGATAAATACAGCCGCGTTGCTCTTCTCCCATCTCTCTCACACATCTCCAGCGAAAAACACCATGAAATCAACCTTCGGCATTCCAATGGTGGGTCTCCAAGATCGACTACTACTGAAGTACTGATGGCAATTCCCATCTATCATTCAAAGCACATGAAATAGAGAAGGTAATTGATTAATTGGATTAAGATACAAAGAGTGAATCGCTGCCAATCCCTATATGTTAAAAAGCATGATTTGGGACCCAAGCTATGAAGCATATGGAACCCATAAGGCCAGACTTTCTTCTTGATATATACATAATTACACAAATTTATAGTCTCGTATAAATTACCATGATGAAAAAAAAGTAAAATTTGAAACTAACTTTATCCCTTTGAAGAAGATATGAAGCTACACTATAACACCAAAATTTTTGGGTTTTCTAGACAGGAGGGAATACCAGAGAAGATGATTGTACATGGTGTCGTCTATTGTGAAGCCTGATCCTCCAGTTCTAGTTCTTTGCTCTCTCTTTTTTCTCACATTTAGGGGTAAAATGGAGATTAAATTTTTACAAAAGTTTAAGGAGGTCCAAATATCAAATTGGGAGGTCTGAATATACCCATCCCACTAAAAAATGGTCTCTTTCAATAACCGGACAAAAATAGTCTTTTTGGCTTCAGGAAAGTCCACAACACTGTATGCCCATCGTCATTCATTCATATTTGAGGGAGTTTCGTGTCAAATCCATAGATATCTTTGAGAGTAAAACTATCAAATTTACCAAAAGACAGTGGACATGTCTCAACACCAAGAATGATCCATTTCTAAACATATCAAACAACAAACAGGGTAGCAAAACAAAGCGTGATTGATTCCGAGCTTCTAAGATTTTTTTTTTTTTGAAGATGTGGGCATAGGGTATTATGGACTTTTCTCAAGCTAGAAAGGCCATTTTTTGCAAGTTATTAAGAGAGGCCATGTATATTTATAGACTGCGTAATCCATCCAGTTCTAGGTTTTTGCCCTTTTTTTTTCTCCCATTCAGGAGTAAAATGGAGATTATATTTTTACAAAAATTTAAGGAGGTCCAAATATCAAATTGGGAGGTCTGAATAGACCCACCCAACTAAAAAATGGTCTCTTTCAATAACCAGTACAAAAACAGTCTTTTTGGCTTGAGGAAAGTCCACAACACTATTATGCCCATCGTCATTCATTCATATTTGAGGGGAGTTTCGTGTCAAATCCATAGATATTTTTGCGAGTAAAACTGTCAAATTTGGCAAAAGACAGTGGACATGTCTCAACACCAAGAATGATCCATTTCTAAACATATCAAACAACAAAACAGGCTAGCAAAACAAAGCGTGATCGATTCCGAGCTTCTAAGAATTTTTTTTTTTTGAAGATGTGGGCATAGGGTATTATGGTGTAATACCCGCAATTTTCATTTTAAATTCGAGTAATTGTATTGAACGATTATTGTGCGATTTCATGAATATTATTCGATAATAATTCACTTTTTGAATTATCGAAGTTTCGAAACAATTATTTTTAACGAAAAGCTCGAAATGCTCGGTTTGAGAAATCGACTTTTTCTACGTGCAAAATTTGGAGAAACTTCCTTCATGGAAGTTGTAGAGCTCGTCGATACGAGTCTGTACACGTGCGGAACACAAAGATCGGATTTTTTCTGGATTAGTTATTGAATTTAGAAGTTTTTCTGAAACTTGTATATATAGAAAAAACCCTAGAAATTTTTGGAAACCCTATTTTTTTTTCCACCGGCCTCCCTTTTCTTTTTTTGGAAACAATGTTCATTCTCTCTTTCTCTCTCACGTTTTCTCTCTCGGCCGAAACCCAAAAAACAGAGCACGGCTTCATCGTGCTCCCATCCTCTCCTCCGGCCACCTCTCGAGCTGCAACCACCTCCAGGAGCTTCGCCTCGGCCTTGTGCAGCTGCCAGAGATAGCCTTGAGCCTCGACACGGCCGGCAGCGGCTGCGGCACGGCCCGAACCGAATAGGCTCATTTTCGGTTCGATCTCAATATCTCGAGCTATAGATCACCATTTCACTTGGCTCATTGAACTCGCCTCAACTTCCTCTACAAGCACCAAGAAGGACCGGAACTGGGTTGAACGTTTTCATGTTCGTCGGAGCTCGACCCCGTGTGGATCGAAAAACCAACTTTCGATCCAAATATCTCGAGCTATACACGATCGTTTCTTGTGATTCTTGGCTTGTTGAGTTCGCAACGAAGTTCTGAACAAGTTTCCAGAAGGGATCTAGGCGTGAGGTTGCAGTTTATACGTCGGTTTCAAGCTCGCCGGTTTCTGGAAAATTTCCGGCCGCCGACTGTAATTGGTACTTTTCGATCCCTTCCCGTCATTTTTTGGTCTTGTGCTAGTTATGAAAGTTGCTCAGAATGATGAAACGAAAGGGACAAGCTCGGCCCCGACACCATTGGTGGTGGTCGGCGGCGGCTCTGTCCCTAACTTCGGCGGCCCTTTAGTTATGAATTTTGTGATTTCGATCGTTAGATTTATGATCTGTGAAATTAGGACCGTCAGATGAACTTATAATTTTGATATGATGATCATATGACTGTCCCAGAGGCTTTGTGTGGTCATGGGCGAAGATCCGACCGTTGGATCTTCGTATATGCGTAAAACGGTAATTAGGGGAGCGATTCATGGGAATCCGCTCGTCGGATTTTATTGTAAATTAGAATCCGGCCGTTAAATGGTAGTTCAATTATGTTTTGAAATTATTGGCTAAATTCGAATCACATTTGATTAGGTGATTGACGGATTGTATTTGAGTTGGCTATTTCGGCGTTAATTATATTTAATAACAACTGATGTTATGCCTCAACTTCTACTAGGTCGAACCATCTAATCTGCAGACTGGGCATTTGAAACCGAAAGACCCCAGGTAAACGTAATTGAAAACATTAGTGTGAGTGGACGAAAATCAATAATCGGAATAAAACAAAAATGAGAAGTTGATACTTTCCCACTTGTACGTTTATAAAATCAATGATGCATGCAAGCATTTGAAAAATATTTGAATGAATAAAACCGACTAGCTCTGCTAGTGAAAAATAGCAAAGCATAAATAGGGGAAGACAGTTGAGCACACTTAGTATAGAACTAACTGACCAGTACAGAACTAATTAATCACCTGAGTGGGACTGTAGGGAATTAATTTGTACTCGATGGTGCACAATTTTTACTGAATTTAAATCCAATGATGGAGAATAATGAGCATTTCAACTGTCTTATTTTTTTCGATCTAAATTCATCAACAATTGAGCACAAACTGAGTACGGAATCAACTGACTACCTGAGTGGGATTCATAGGATATGAGTTATGTTCTGGTAGCCAGTTTATTTGTACTCAATTGTGCACAACTCGCATTGGATTTAAATTCAAGAATGGAGAATAATGAACATTCCAACGACTTTGTTCTTTTTCACCCTTGAATTTAAATAAACCAAAGCACATAAAACAGTCATTGTTTGAATCATGTACGTTAAGTTTCTACCGCACGTAATGCTTCTTATATTGTTGGATCCAACCTTTGTAGTTGTTCAAAGTCTCATATTAGAAAACTTCTGAGATATCAAAATCAATTTAATTACATAACGTGCAGAAGTTAGATAACATGAAACACACTAGAAAATCCAAGTATGTTTTTGGGATACTCCAAGTTGGAGTACAAACTCCGACCTGATTGTTCAGTACAAAATTTTAACAAGTTGAACATTAAATAAATCAGATTGTGATATACAAAGCCTGTATCAACTCTACAGAAGCTGTCATGTATTTTCAAATCAAACCTCAATAAGCAATCCAAATGCTTTGAAGCCTTTGGTGTATCAGTTTCTAATTGCTTTGAATATATTCTGCTTGTAGTATTTCAGTTCCTTGATGCTTTCCCTGATGTCATCCAGGGCTCTGTGTTTATTTTCTTTAGAAGGCGCTTTCTTTTTTTCTGCAAAGAAACAGCAAACATTACTACTGTACAATATGATACTCGTATAAAGTACTGAATTTACATATGTAATTGTACAAACACTATTGTGAAATAAACAGAGCAGGAAGAAAAAGGCCAAATACACTATCTGGGAAACCACAGAACCAGCTAAAGTGGCATCAATATAAGGAGAGTAGATGGCGGAGAAGGAAGGTAAATTATAGCAAAGACCAATTTTAAGCAGACCACATATTCTTGTACAACATTTAAACCACATAGTGTGGCAACTGATGAGGCATTTAAATACTGCTCCAACATCATCTGATCAGGCATTACTCTTGTATTATAGACTGAGTCAATGGAAGTGGACATTGTTCAGCATGCAACCTTTTCTAACTCTTGTCTAGTTGGAAGTTGCAAGCATATAATACAGGAATAACTAATAAAAACTATTAAGGAACTGATGAAAACAATTTAAAGAATTTTACATGCCTCTCAAGTGGGGTACAAAAAGCAGAGATATTTTACTGTCAGTTTTAGAAGTTTTACCTCTAGGATACCAGCGAACACATAGAGCTGTAACACTGCTAACATCAACTACTACATGGGGGAACAGGCTGGCCAAATCTGGCATGTATTTCTGCCAGGAAAGAAAGCCAGTTAACAAATGTGGGGCTGATTAAATTTAACAATTGTAACAAAATGAGAAAAAAAAAAAAAAAAAAAAAAGGTGGCAAAGGAATAGCCCAGGCATGAATAGCTCAAGCATATACGTAGAAAGTACAAATACAATGTACGTGGAGTTGAATTAATACAAAACCCCAAAAAGAATTTAACAAAAAAAGTGTCTTTAACAAGCTTTCAAAGCGGAACACAAAAGGACAATAAAATCCCAGCCCAAATTTAATGCCACTTCGTCCTTGTCCTCAAGTAACCTTTTGGTCCATTTCAACCCAATATAGCAAGAAAAATCCCCCAAAGAGAACCTAAAACCTCTTACCAAATGTAGCCCTCTGTAAACAAACAACAGCTCAGTTACAACAGAGACCAATCCAGACAGCTCCAACAGTCCATGATATGGAGACACTATATATGTAAAACAAGGTTGTATTCTAACACTTTCTCTTGAATTTATAGGAAACTCTAGTTCAAAACAAAATTTATCACCGAGTAACTGAAGTTTCCGCAATCGAACAGATGAGGACCCAAAATGAACCGTACATTGAGGTACCTCGGTTAAAGTCCGTCAAAAAAGGCATGAATAATGACCAAATGTATTGCACATGACATAGCAAATTTAGAAATAATTCCTAAAATCATCCCTTTCCAATAAAAAGTAAAAAAAAAAAAAAAAAAAACAACCATCACCCTTCCCACCACTTTCCCATGGCTACCATTACCACCCAGCCAGAACCACTGCTTAAAATCTTCCATCTTCTCCGGTCAAAAACCGAAAAGAGGGTTCATAGGCATATCCCAGAATAGTCTCATCAACCATCTAAGTGCAGCTGCATTCAACCTTAAATTTACCATATCTTGTTCTGGGGAAAGATTTCACTTGGGATAATGTGGACAAGAGGCTCCAAGGTTTAAAATATTGGTCATACAAATATATCCGCCACTCAAACTTAAAAAACATGAGTAGAACTAAGTCTCAAGATCCATAAATATGATTTGACTAGCAGTGGCAAACATGCTATTTATATAGCTCTTTTGACCTCCCTACTACCCATTGAATGAAACAATAATCATAGTTAACTGGTTAAAGTTTTATGATTTTCTGCTTTGGTGGGTATCTACCTTTTTTTTATTTATTTAATCAGGCTTTTTGCTTTGATTTGTACGAATTAAGAATGAAAAGAATGGATCTGGGCGATATTTTAAGGAACTCCTTCCTTTTCAATCTCATCAAATTTCTGCAGAATCTCATAAGTATCTGTAACTCTGGCTCTGTGAGTCTGATATATCAGAAGTATCCACTGGGATGGGTAGATACCAGGATAATTGGGGGATCTGGGGGAGAAACAGGGGAAGTTTGGTGCTTTCAGTGGTGAGGAGCAGAGCGATTTGAATTTGTGAAGTGGAGTTCCTTTTATTGCTGTTTGATTTCTTTTTGAGAAAACACTGGTTCAGATTACTAAGGATATGTAGGGATTTCAAACTCAGATGGATTGTACTATTGATTTTATGTGATTACTATATACATTGGATAATACTATTAAGTTTTCATATCTTTCTGATTGATGGATGACAGTAATATAGTTTTTTTTACTATTTTCTTACTTTATTAATGTAATTCTATGCACAAAACAGTTAATCCTCAACTTGCCATAGACTAGGAGGCACACGGAATCAAAAGAGCCTTTGCTATTTGACTCCCCAAACCCTCAACCAAACTCTCCTTCCAGAACTTCTTAAAGTTGCATCTCAAACTATAGTATGGGGCTATGGCCAGTGACAAAAGGCAAATTTTAGATCTTTAGCAACAGAGGATAAGGGGAACTAGGAGGTGTGCAAGTAATTTCTATAAATGATGGTATTTGATTGTTTCCAGTCAATTAGTTCAGATGTTGACTAATTGACATACTGGAAGTTTAGATAGATAAATGTTAAAAGGAAAGACATTATTGTTTCAAAGTCAAAAGCAAACCAAATCTAGAGCTTATTCAACCTCACACCTCTAGTCTTTCATAATCAAAATACTGAAAGTGAAATCAGGAGAAGTTAGCTGCCTTACCTTTAAAAATGCAAAGTCCACATAAATTGAGTTTCCTGCTAAAAGAGGTGTATATGTTCCAATGTTTCTCTTTACAAATTCTATGATCTGCAGGATTCCAGCATATACTGATTACACAAAAAATACAAAGAAAGAAGCATGCAACTAGAATATCAATATAAATGCATGTGTTCAAGTCTGAAATACAGCTAAAGAACATGGTTGAGTACATATGTGTGTGTGTGTGTGTATTCTCAAGTGAGCAGAATTCATCAGAAATAACACAAGGAAGTTGCCTCTTTACCCAAAAGAAACAAGAGAAAACCACAATGGGTACCAAAATTTTGTTCTCCAACGGCAAAGTCTAAAGGTTCCAGCTTTTTTGTTATTTAGACTTTAAGGAATTTGAAAAGTAGACTTCTTTAAAAGTAATTCCAATAAAAATAAAAATGAAAATAAAAGAGCTTTTACTTCAATCCTATGAGGAGGCTTCCCCGATTAGGGAAGTAAGTAATGGAGGGTACTCATGATTCAGGAACAAAGATGGGGGTGGGGAATGTAGTCCAACCAATCCTATTGTCACCCTCTGTGGAACATAATATCAGATATAGCCATATAGGAACATCTTCTGCTTTTAAAATTCAGTAGTTAAGAGTAAAAGTAAAAAAAATAATGATGGAGACTATAGTTAGTTCGAAGTCCTAATTTCGAACTGCGGAGCCATTTTGATGCAAACACTTTAATTTAAAGTTCATTTCTAATTCATATTCTACTTCTCAGCATATATATACAAATTAAGAATTAATGAATGAGTGAGAGAGAGAGAGAGAGAGAGAGAGAGAGAGGGAGAGAGAGGACAGCAAGGTTCCAACATTATGTAATTAATTAGAAAAAAAAGTTACATGTCAGGTCCAATCTTAACCAGTGGTAGTGTGTGAATGCCTTTATGCCCTTGATCTGGCCCCATAAATATTTGTATCATTTTACTGTCATATGTGTAGTGACATTTCGTATCACTTCTCATGTCCACACAACAAGGTAGCTACTGGTTATGAGGTCTTGGTACACACAATTAGCAGTAGTTAAAGAATTTACAAGAAAGCGCGAGGCTGATTGGTTGTTTTTGCATACCTGCTTTTCAGCTTCTCCTTCACTAATTGTACTTTGAAGCACTTTAGTCGTCAACCCTAGTTTAATAAAAATAATCAATCTGTTACTCATAGAATTTTATACTACATGCTGTAAGGGTTGTACATTGACGTTTAGAAACATGTATTGAAACTATGGACGATTACTTTTAGTACTCTACTTACCACTATCTTTATGATGAGTTTGACACCATTCTCCCATCCTATCCAAACACTCCTTACTTTGATGAATAACCAGATCAGGGCCCTGAAAGGAAGATTATTAAAAAATAAAAAATAAATAAATAAAGGAAACAAACAAAAAAAGTAAGGCAAATAGGAAACCACTTGCAAAGGTTAGATATGAATAATTAACATTAAAATTTAGCAAAGATGGTGAAACCACAAATTAATAGAAATATAAATTACGAAAAGGCCAACTCATAATATTCCAAAAAATCAAAAAATTGTATTCACCTGTACAGGTTTCATCACCACTTCCATCTTATTTTGTTCTAATCATCCTCAAGATCCCAGAACTTGAGAAAGCTGAACCTTCAAGGAGCCCTGCTCCCTGATGGAAAAACATAAGCAAAAGACCGCTAATGTTTATCCAAGGCCTCGTAAAAAAGATTCTATGGCCTAGCCCTAATTTGGCCTAGCTTTCCTATATGATGTTATGCTTACTTGAGACCTTGCTATATTAGGCTTAAGCAGTCAATTAAAACAATTCCACCACCTTACTAAAATCATTGCTCCTAAGCTTTTATTTATTAGTGTGTCAAATACTTATGTTGGCTCCAACCAAGAAAATGATTCATTGTATATTTCAAAGGCAGATTTCACAATTGAAGAAAAGCTGAAAGCTGTTGCTAATCTCCAGGTTTCTGTGATGCAACATCACCCTAGGTTTGATGCATAAGGTCCTAGAATCCTACTAGTGATAGGCTGGTAGTTCTTTCCTTTTCTAAATTTTTCTCATCTTGTTCTAATCATTTACAAGCAACAAAAAAAAAAAAAAAAAGTAATTTGGGAAGATTTTCTGCCATAGTGCTACTTTTCTTACACCAGTGAGGGAATGACTGAGAACCAGTTTCTAATTATGAAGCAACTTGATGCGACAAACACTCAAATAGCTGTCATGGAACCTCGAAGGGTTCAACTCCTAACAGAACCAGCCGTCAAGGAGATATTTTGAAAATAGTACTAGCAAGAAGGAAGATAAAGAACCAGCAGTTGAAGTACCGCTGTCAATGCTGGAAATGGTTAAAGATTTTTTCAAGGTGATAGGGAGTCACATGATCCAACTGGAGATATTACAAAGAAAATAAGAGTAAATGTTCCTTATTTTGAGGAAGACGATAATGGTTTGGAGAAAGATGTAGTGAACACTTCTTGAATGTCTGTTGTAAGACACATTTTGGCAACTCAAGTTGAGGAGAAAATCGCACGTCTTTGACGTGTTGGTGAAACCGAGCTCAAAAGCTTATATTGATGGTGGTAACTGCAACAATAGTGTTGTCTCCACATACAACATGCTATAATGAAACCTATACACATCCTTGCCAAAAAGAGATCCATAGGGAGTTGAGACTTTTGATTAACAGAAAGGTGATATTTGGCAGAAGGGTTTATCCAAGGCATTGCAAAAGGGATTCTAGGGCCCAAGCACTAATTTGTCTTTGCTAGATGATATTGTTATTGTATTTGTTGTTGGGTCATCACAACTGGTTGTGGGACATGCGTACGTTAGGATGACCATAAAGTACTTCACCCAAGATATGGATGACACAGATTTTCTAGGTTTCACCATCATCTAACCGTCCAACTGAAAAGCCAGGAACTGTCACCTAACCTCTCTCAACAACTCTAAGGATCAGAATAGGAAGGAACAACGATCAAGCTTAAAGGTTAAAAAATTTCCCCTTCTGCTGGGTGCTTGCCAAACTACGACGAGTGTTTCACCTTATGAAAGGAGCATCACTTTACTATTCCTTAAACCTTAAGGAGCAATACCTTTCACCCAAAATTCAAGTTCCTATGTGTCCATGGCGCGTTTGCTACCCATTCTGTGGGCATGACAATTGCAATGATCAACAAAGATCCAGTATATGGTCGACAAAGTGAAACTATAAGAACCCAACTTGAAACTAGAGGAACCAGAGTATAATTAATATTTCCAAAATTAGATAGACACAAACAAAGCATATAGACAAAATAACCCTAAAATAAATATGAGATACTGCAAAGCAAATATGCAAATTAATTCAAATTAAGAAATACCTCTATGGATTTGGTTAGTTTGCCATCGGTAACTATGCAAGCAATCTCCAGTATCCGATCAACTTCAACATTCAAACCTATACGGCATATAAGTGAAACAGAATTGATCTTCATTTCATCAAATACTAGGGCATAACTATAGAAATTACTAATTGGACCAGAAACAGATAACACAAGGAAAAGTCACTACAAACATACATGTGATAGCTAGCATGTGAAATATTATACGTCCCTAATCCTTCCAAAAACGATTTTCAATATAAAAATTGCACCTAAATGATTTTCCCTCGCTAGAATTTAAGATCAGGTGCTGTAGTTTCTTACTTTAGTTTGAAAATACTTTTTATTAGTCTGATTTCAAAGCACACAAACTATCCTGCTTGCATGTTGATAATCTATCACTCCTGTACCATTGCATCCAACTAGAACATGATCATCTACAGCTCCTTGCTGCAAGCCCCTGCAATATTCCACGTAACTTGCATTATGTATGGATATGAGAGGGACTAGCAGGACGTAGAGTGCAGCTTAGTCCGGAGATCTAGGTGAAGAAGTCTAGGTTGAGTGAGTAGCCATCTTTTATATGTTCTCTCATTGCATTTTGGTGGATTCTAAACGGGACAAGAAGGCCTTTTGTCTTTGGGAACAGATAATTCAGTTCACAATCCAATATCAAATTGGCAAGTTCTACCATACTTCTGCAGATTTCATAATCATGCCTGATGTCAATGCTTGATCATTCAAGTTATTAACCAAGTCAAAAAAACAGACAGCACTCTTGATGCCTAATCTACAAGCACTCCCTCATGCGTCCCAGGGGAGTAAGAATACCCTATCTTTGAACAAAACTCCCCAGTAGAGGAACATGATAACAACAGAAAAGACTTGAATCCAGTGAAAAGATATGAGACAGAAAAGGATTTCATGTACTGATTTGTATTCTCATGATCCTTTGGGGCTACTGTCTCTCTTCCTTTACGGTACTTGGTGCTTAGCACATGACAACTTGAGCACATTAAACCATACCAAGTAGTGATTGTTAGACATTTTCAGAACATGAGCATACTACATTAACATTACCGGTCATTTCCAAGTCAATCCATACAAGGGGCAGCTTGTACTCTTCACCCAGTATCTCATTTGCCGTCAAGACGTTATCAGAGTTGTTGGCTTTGTTCTTCTTGCCTGCCTCAAAAAATATGCGTCATAAATACGAAGATATACTTTAACCCCCAATATCAAGCCTTTTACGATTGTTAGATATATAAACCCCAATACAGACATACATTTATAGCATTAAACCAATTCGAAAGAAGAGCTGCAAACGCAATTAGAGTTGATGGCAATGTTTTTCACAGCTTTCCCAGCAAACATAACTAACAATGAAATACTTAAGAGAGACTTAAATAGCAGGAGAGCATAATATTGATCGCGATTTAGGAATAAGGAACCTGAAGTGTCCTCTGTGGGCTTGGAAGTAGAAGGCGCCCCTCGTATTTCATCGTCGTCTTCAACGTCAACGTTGAGCGCAGAGAATGCATTTGCGAGATGCTCCATCAGTGAATGGTTTGCTTGGGTTTTCCGGTCTAGTCCTCGAACCTTACAAAATCAGACCAAGGATTAGTCTTCTCGTTCCAAACCGGAGTCCTCAACTAAAGTAGTCCGTAGAAACTTGATGCGGGGGCTGTTGTACTTTCGGTAATTGTTGTATATGAATAAAAAAAATAATAAAAACAATTTATAAAATAATTAGAAAAACACACCTTTTTTATTTTTTAAAGAAAATAAAAATTACAAACGAAAACCCTGCTACAATCAAAATTAAAAGCAGGAAGAGCTGAAAGAGGCAGCTTCTTCATCCACATGGTTGGTTTGGTCGCATTATGCCCCAAGCTCCTCCCTAATATTTAGGGAGACAAATTTGGTCCCAAGCAATTGGGAGGGGAGTGGTAGTCCTAGTTCTGGATTTTTGCAGCAAAATTAAGAAATGTTTGACAAAATTATAGCGATGCCACTCTAGGAAATTTATCCCCATAATGGGTTATCGTCCCCGAAATGGGTGCTAATATTAAACCCACAAAACTTTAAGATCATCGAAACTCTATTATTCAAATCTGTATTCGTTTTAGCTTGATATTCGTCGAAGTAATCAGAGCAAAGACTCTTGATACCTAAAAACAAACGCACAATTTAATTCTACAAGAACGTATTGTTAGTATAGAATAAGTATGGATCATTCAAGCCGGGAATTGAGGGTATACAAGTATTCAATGAAATAACACTATACACCTATATATACAACGAAAATTAAAAGACTCATAATTAAACACAAACTAGGAATTCAAAACATAAATAAACTAGGAATCCTAATCCAAATAGAAAGCAAATTAGAATCCTAAACAAATACTAACTCTAAAACACTAAACCTAAAACAACAAAACTAACACTTAATATTTATGAAAACATAATCAAAAAACAAAAGCATAAACTTGATGAAATCAATTTGCTTGGGGGGGGGGGGGGGGCGGGATGGGCCGCTGGGTTAGTTTAGAGTTTTGAAACGCACCAATTTAAAGAAAACAAAAAATGAAATAAGTTTTGGAAATCACATGGAGAAAACGCTAAAGGCATGAGAAATCCACCACCTATACCAATTCAGGGCCGGTCCTAAGTTTTTCAAATCCCTGGACGATAAATAACATAACTTGTATATTCATCAATAAAATGATTAGGAAAAAAAAAAGTCTTCAATAATTGAGATCTCTAAAGAGAAGCCAAACATAAGTCCACTAAACTTTGAATGTAAATACTTGAGCATAGAACAATAAATTGTGGAATCAATGTCACGCCCCGAATTTTGAATCAAATTCAAATCCGAAACATGAATAATAATAAATACAAATAACGTTCTGAATTTTTTTTCTCAGAAACCAACACGCCTCACACCACTCAAAATTACATAAACCAAATCCTCAAGTTACTTATTACAGCACACTCTCACCAAATAAAATAGTAAAGCTCAATGAGCATAATAAACCTCACTATACAACACTGTAAAACAATACTATTACTCTAAATTGCACGATCACCACCCTGGTTCTCCTGACTGTAGGATTATCTGTTACACTGTTTGAATAGTGTACCGGGATTGCAACTACACAAAACCCGGTAAGCTTTTGAAAGCCCGTATGAGTAAATAGAAATAAAACAGTAAATCAACAACTTTTACTCAAAACAATCACAACTCAAAACAAAACATTCCACCTCCATTTCCAAACCATTTTCCAACATATCTCATCATTTACCACTCGACCCTTATATAATAAATATATATTCATGATCATGAGTAATTCAACTCGCTGCTTTCATGTCATACTTCAATTTTCAAAATTGTATTCATGATCACGAGTAATTCAACTCGCTGCTTTCATGTCATACTATGGCAGACAGACTAGAGCTCTAACTTAATCGTAATGTGTCACCTTGGCTAAAGTTCACGCTTACGAAAATCTCACCTCAGTCACCATTTGTGACCAATCCGTAGATCAAAAATAAAAGTTGTCCTATCTGACTCAAATGTTACGCTTTGACCCACTTATGCTTTCTCACAATAAAATCAATAATTACGTGATATATTGTATTTCTATAGAAAGTAAGTGCTCGAAATAATCATCCAAAAATCCAATAGCACACCATCCATATATATATATATATCACGTAAATATATATATATATATATATATATATATATTATCCATGTAGGAATGATCACTAATACCAACTATAAACCACATATAGTGAGAATCGAGAAATTCATTTTTATACTTTAAATACATTTTTCTTACCTATAGACCGTAGTAGAACAAGTCGATATAATTCAAAACAAATATTTATTCCCATAAACCTTTTCACTTCAATCACAATATAAATAAGGAAATTAATGACATTTGGTTCGTAAAATGAACCATGTGAGATTTACTCACCTCTTGTCCAGCTGCGTCTTCTATCAATCAAAATCACAATAATCCAATAGCTCTTCAAATCCAACCGTTAAGTACCTAATCAAGTACTGTTTTTACTTAGCAAACGAAACACGAAATAAACTTAATGATGATCCAACGGTTGGATCGTCAAATAAAAACGATCCGACGGTCTAATCAAAATTTAAACGATGATCCAACGGTCGGATCCTTACGGATCGCCCTTGGAAACACCCTATCAAAATTATATGAAAATCCAACGGACGGATTTTCACGAATTGCCTCCCAAATCATTGTTTTACAATTATACGAAAATCCAACGTTCGGATCTTCGCCCGTGACCACATAAAGTCATCGGGACAGTCATACGATCAATATATCAAAATTTGAAGCAAAACCGACGCTCAAATTCTCAAAAATCGCGAACTGAAGATAAACGTAAAAACGTTAAATAGTGTCGTCAAACCTTAAATCATCCATTTATCAATTTTTTCTAAAATAACCTTATAATATATCAAAAGGCTCGTATGGATGCATAGATCATCGTCTAGATAATAAAAACTCAAAATATGGTCCGACGTGCCGCCACAAGCCGAGGCCTGACGGCGGTCAATCTGACGGTCGACGCCGGTCAACCACCTAATAAGCAAATGTCTTCAAAATGACAAGGTGAGTAATTTTCATACCTGGAGCTAAGCGTGATTTGGTCTAGATCGTCCTAGATCAAGCTTGGAAGTTGGATTAATCTCGACCATACGATCAGTTTCCAGATTGAATCAGGGACGTCGAAAACGTCAACTCTCGATCTTTCACTCCACAAGCAAAATTGTCATGCACGGAGGATATGAGGGTGATCAGGAAGAGGAGGACAACCCAAAACTAAAGAGGATCGGCCCGTGCAACGCCGGCAAGGCTGAGATCCGATCGAGTCGGTTTCGCTTGGCTGGGCGTCTTCGATCCGGGTCTGGGGGTGGCTAGGCGTGGAGCGATGAGCACGGGGAAGCCCGAGTCCGGGGCCAGAGGAGGCTGAAAGGGGGGAGAAAAAGGCGGGTCGGGTTGCGTTTGACTGGACGGGGCTGAGGCCGCAAGAGAGAGAGAGAGAAATCGGAGGGTTGGGGGGGGCTAAACGCAAAAATGAAAAAATTTCGTCCTTAATGAATATAAATCAGATTTTATTGATATTTATAGAAAAATCTCAATTTTCAAATTCATAACTTATTTATACGAACTCCAAATATTGTGTTCCACATATGCACGAAATCGTATTGACGAGCTCTACAACTTTCATGAAGGAAGTTTTCCCAAATTCTGTACGTAAAAAAGTTAATTTTCACGACCCCCTAAATAACGTTCGTTTTCGAAAATAAATTCTTTCGAAACCACATTTCTCAAACCATGACATACAAATTTATCCCAATATTATAATTCAAGTAATAGAACAATTATTGAATTACAAAGATTTATTTAACGAAATTCCGGGTTTTCACAATCAACTTTGTTCCTTCTTGTTTTTCCTTTTCTGATTGAGATCGACTTGCAACTCCAACGTCTAATTGCACCTAATATTGAAAATTGAAAACGAATTAGCATGTTGTTAGAAATCAACATAACCCAAAAAGCAAGTAACCTAATATCAAAATTGAAAAACAGCCAATACCTATTTTGATTTGTACCTCAACCTGCATCGATGGAAAGCGGAAGAATACGTATGAACACCGTAGAAGAACATAAACATAGAGAGGAGAAAGAGTGGGAGATGATAAATGATGAGAAGACATTGAAGGATTGAATAACCATTGAAACCAATTTAAAGAGAATTTGCTTGATTTCAAGATTTGGGAGAGAGTAAGAGACGCTGAAATAATGGCATCGTGTGTGCAGTTGGAAGAAGAAGAAGAAGAGACGCTGGAATAATTGCCCCCAGAAATCTGCAATTTATTTTTTAACGTTCTTTACTTATTTTTATTTTTAATTATATATATATTAAATCTTAAAAAATATGGTGCCCCCTCTATCTTGTGCCATGTGCGGTCGCCAACGCCGCCCAGCAGCAAGGCCAGCCCTGTACCAACTATATGCAACCTATGTCTAATTACTAAGTCAAGGAGAATGAAAAACTGATGTGATCTGAGCCATAAATATCAACACCGCTTAATCTCTGCTCGTTGGCACATGATGTCTCGACGTTGCCAGACCATTGATTTTGGTGGCTTGACGATGAAATCAACTAGGGTTGTGAAGTGATTCATTGTTTCTACTCCATTCTTGTCCTCGCAACCCCCGATAGCAATGACTTGAAGATAGTGGTAAGATCAAATGATCGATCCAAGTATCAATCTTGTAGATTGTGTGCTTTTGTTTCGTTTTCAATTGATGTTTAACCAATGAAGATAATAATAAGAAGAAACTCCATGGAAGGATTTGGGTTAGACTGATTTATTTATTTATTATTAAATTGACTCTTTCGATTAATCCGTGTTTTGGGCTTTCCCAAGATGGTTTTTGCTCCAATACTCATTCCACACCTGGGGTTGATCAAAGACACCACCACAAATCTCAAGGGGAAGCGGCGAGGTTCGAACTAGACCAATCGCGCGCCGTCAGGTGGTCGGACGACAAAGATATCATTGGGTCGAGCTTTTAAGTTGGGTTGGGTTCGCTGATCGGCTGGATAAAGTTTATTTTTTTTTAGGTTTCTACTCTGGGCCGAATGTGAAAAATGACTTACCCTTTTCAGTAAGTCCTCATATTATACCCTTTTCTCATAATAGTGACTTTAGTTTTCTGACCATAACTTTTACGTACGAACTCTAATTTAGGATTGCCACGTGAGCATGGCCTCGGTTTAAAGTCCTTTACATCTCTCAAGAAGAAAATTTCTCTAAATTGTTATCCTATAAAATGTCAATTCTTCAGACCCTCTAATTGTTAAAACCGAAATCGAAGAAAGTAAAAAAGTAAATGACTTGAATATAGTAAGGAGGTGAACTAAAGACGGGGCATATCACGACCCATGGCCCTTAGCGCCACTGATTCACCAAGATCGATGGAGGAATCAAATGATGGGTTGAAACCCATGAAGATTGGAGGACATAAGCCTTGCACCAATCAGAGCCTCGTTGCCATACTCTTGGGCAGTAGAACGCCGCCGCAGAATTCCACTACCACCACTTCCCTCATGACCAGAATAAAAAAAAAATTCGAACCTTAAACCACACGTGCAGGCTTGACCAAAGGAGTCAGGAAATCCTGATTCGCCACCGCCAACCTAACCTCTCTTTAAAGAATAAAATCTCTCGCACCCGCCAAATCATTTTTCGTTTTCTCAGGAAATATCTATAAGCCATTCCCTACTTTTGTTTATTTTTTCTTCGTAAATCTTTTAGCATTATTAAATTATGTGAGGATAAAACTATCAATTTTGAAGTTAAACAAGAAGTGGCAAATAGGCCGATAGGCCCGATCACGGCACGAAGCTGACATGTTTAAAAACGACCCGGTACCGCCCATTCTTGCGTGGTGGACTATGCCAAGGTATATTGGCCCATGACGGTCAAACTATAACAGTGGGCTGTGGTGCATTACGCTTACAGCCTTACCGAATATAACCAGTCACTTTACACACGTGGCTGCTTTTTGGAAGAATCCAAACTAGATCTTCGACTAGAGGAGGGGAGGGGTATTAAAAATAATTATCATAAACTTTTTCCCCAATAATGTAGGGAAGTGAACATCCATTAACCAGAAAAACTCACAGACAACGTCATAAGCATGATGACATGATAAAACATCAGAACACATAACAAAACAAGTGTGGGATTAAAGGACGCAGGTTCTTTACAGAGGCAAGTTAATGGCGTGGTAGATTTACCTTTTAAGTGATTTATATAGGACAACAGTCACATATTTAGACTCAAACCTGTGAGTTAGTCCCAGGGAAACCATAGACTGTGAGGCCCATCCTTTTTCTATAAAAAGGTGGTTAAGTACAACATGTCGAGGCTTTGGAGAATCCTCATTTGAATCCTCCATGCCAAGGACAGTCAGTTGCAGCTGTGGTGGGATAACCAGTGGTTCCTTCGTAAGATCTTCCTCAGCTGGAAATGCTTGATCATAGCTAGATTCTGGGGAAGCCGGAGCCTCAAACTCAGCCACACTGTCCAAATTTTCTGGCACATAGTCCTGTTAAGACACAAAATATCAGACAGAAGGTGAGAATATCATACAAACAAAAAGGTTGCATAGAAAATGATGGCTCACCCAAGCAGCTGTACATGGTTCGTCATTTTTTCAATTACTTTTTATGCGGTTTTTACTGGAAGCACACATAACAGCAACTTCAATGATGTACTGTATTTGTGAATATGTTTGTGACTTTGTGCTTATGTGCAAATGCCATTTCCACCTCAGGAATCTGGATCATGTGAGTTTCGTTTATGACTGCGAGACATGCCTATCTCACATGGTGAAACTACATGAATTCTCTCTCTCTCTCTCACCATTCTTCCAATTTGCTATACATCTACTATGTGACACCACACCAAGCATTTTCATTGTACAGTACATCTACTCTGTAAAATGTAAAGGAAATAAAACCAAAGAGATCAGATACAAGATGCATACATGAACATCAAGAAGATTACAAACATGGCCCATTTCATCAGCTATGAATGGAAGATCTGGGATATATCTCGGTTCACCATCAACGATGAACTTGTACCGGTATATGCCTGATGGCAAGACCAAAAGAACTGAATGATCCTTACCAGATCTCTGTAGTGATTTCCTGCAGACAGAGATAACTAAATGTAACATATGTTGACCATTTATTCAAGTTTCTATACATAGAAAATTTGAGTTCATATATATCCCTGATAAGATATTCATGAACAAAATGACAAATACTTGCCTAGATTTCCAATTGTCCCAAGAACCCTCCACAGCCAAATTGTTCCCACCATAGTTCCATGTAATCATGGTGGGAATTCCTTGTTCAGGAGGATGATCAACACCATGAAATTCGGTCGTCCACATTTGAGGAAATTCAGGAATTCCCTCACCCCTTTGAAGAGGAGCTACAGGAACCTGCACATGCACAGACAGCAGCCAATAAATCATCTGGAAAGCCATTAATGGAGACATAACCTCCTCATACTACTATTATCAAGGCGATCTCATCTACAGTGTTATACAACAAAAAATGTAAGGGTGCCTGCATGGATAAGCATACTATAGCTACTTACACCTCCCATTAAAATTGTACAATAGTAGGCATGACATTTGTAATTGCACTACCATGGATAGTGGATATTAAAACAGCCAAAAGCTAGCTAATCCAATAATCACTAATCAGAAGTTCCCTGGAAGGAAATGGTTTTTGGGAAGATGCTACGATGGCTATATTTTGGGTCAACTGGATGGAAAGAAATAGAACAACTTTTGAGCTGGGAGGGGGAGAAGCTGGGGTAATCTCAACTGCAAATCCCCAGCCACACAACCCTCTCGAATCCTGCGTCAACAGAGAACATTGTTTTCACTTAAGTCACTCATTTAGGGATATGCTACTTTATGATATTTACAAGTAAACTCGATACATTATTTAATGACAAACTTTTACTCAAATATCATCAATTTGAAAATTATTTCTTTAAATTTTACTATGTGTCACAAGAATATAAAATCTGTGAACTGACAGATGTGTGCAAGCTCAGATCAAACTGCGAATATAAACATAGCAATAACATAAACCCCAAAAGTGTTTGAGAAAAGGCACAGTAATCCATCTGTCCTGTTTCATTATTTCAATCCATCTCCTTAAGCATCTCTTCCCTCAACAATCCAGCCAACCATAAACATTATTTGAAATATTAAGTTCCCCTATGCAAATCGCCCATTAACTACCAGTCTCCAAGCTTGTTCCGTCCAATACAATCAACTGTAAAAACCTCCGGTACAAGTGGTGATGTCCTGCTCTCTCAGGTGAAATAACCCATCAATCAAAATCTGCCTTATAAAGTACTTCTTGTAGGTGAAATTAAATCTGTTTTTTCTTTTCTTTTCTTTTAAACAAAGATTATTAATTGCAATAAAGCTCTGTTGTCTAAACCAAGTCATGATCCCGTTCAATATGAAAATAGTGAAATCTCATGAAAAAACAAAATACAATGGTTGTTCATTACATATACACATGAAAACAAACAAGCTAAAAAAGCAATCTGGGGCATGTTTCAATATATATCTACTACCACGTCCTACAATTCAAAATAAGGACAATTTTGATTCCTGGCTTTTTCTTTCATACAAATAATGGGGCAATCAGTAAGGTCAAAGCTTCCTAGACGATCTCTTAACTGTATAGGCATTTCATCTAGCTGAAACTTACAGCATCATAATTTCGTTCCTCTGAGCGTCTCTCCTTTGGAATCAGTAAGGACTCAACCCAACCTTTTATGCTTCTCTTTGGTCACCCTTTCCATCAGAAAGCTAGGAAATAGAGCCTGCTGTAATTACACTGTCAGCTTGGTGGCCTTCTTCCTTCCCTAATGATGTACAACTATCCTTATTCACTAAAGAGAAATAACAAAACTGATCCTGACTAGCTTCTACTGGCATTTTCCAGTGACTTCCCACCCTCTCTGATAAAATAAGATCATTCTTCTTCTTCTTCTCTTTTTCCCAACTTTTCTTTGACATACTAGTGCCTCAGTGAGCACTGCAGCACTTCAGGTCACTCCTGAGTGATAAAGGCTCTGTTCTGACACTCCCTCGTTTCTTTCATTAAAAGAATAAATAGTTTTACGTTTATATTTTATCATGTCTTTCCTCATTTGTTTGGTATTTTCTAATCTGTGGCTAGCATTCCTGACTTCCCTCTGAGTATTGAGATGCCTGTAGTAACACAGAGTAATATAATGTAAACAACTAGAGGTAGTTTCGAATTGCACCGCACATACTTGACTTCAAATTATGTCAAGTAGATTACTATCCCACTCCTCGGACCAGCTTCAACTTCTTATCTCTAAATTCACAGTAATATACATAAAAGGTGTGGTTGGATGAACCACAGTTATTCATAGGGCAAACGATGGATGGTTACAAGTATTAGTAAAATAAAAACAAGAGAGATAGTTCCACCAAAGTACATTTCCTACAATTTTAAATAGCAAGTAGAGTGCTAACTTTGAAGGATTGCTGCAAACCAAGAATTGAAAGGTCTCACTAAAACTTGCAAATTAATCTCAGATATTTAGTGGCCATGAACGATGCAAAAGAGAAATGAAGAAGCAGCAAGATTGAACCTGCGGAGAGAACAAGGGTTCCACGGATTCCATCCCAATATCTAGTTGGCCATTGACGACGACCTCATCTTGGATCTCCTCCTCCTCCTCTTCTCTGCCGTTAGTATTTCCCATTCACCACGATCGCTTCTCTTGCCCTTTCCAATCCACAATCACAAATCCAAATCCAGCTCCAGCTCCAACTAATCTAATGTATCCATTACAAGTCTTACTCAGATATATATATATATATATATATATATATATATATATATATATATATATTCTATTCTACGCCAACTTAGCTCATTGGATTACGCCCCCCCCCCCCCCCCCCCCTCCTTTCTCCGCTAAACCACCGTCGAATTGTTTATTGCCTCTCTCTATGTACATTTAAATATTGAAAAATATTAATTAGTCATTTTTCTTTATTTGAGTCTTAATCCGGAAATTCTACAATGCTCCGAGCATATCATGTTTGGGCACGTCAGCATCTTATGGGCCGTCGGATATATGCTCCTTAATCTAATGGTTGAGAATACTGACCGGCTGACATGCTTACTATTTTATATAGTTGAAAAAGTTACTGTGTAGGAAACAGTTATTTCATTGTCGGGCATGAGTGTCGCAAATCGCAATCAAGGAGAGGGGCTTGGTCTTGTTACTTGCTGCTTGATCGTTGTTGTTTGCCACCCTCTGGGCCTCGGCGTATTGGGTACAGTATTTCGCAACGGTGGCAAACGGCGTCAGGAGCTTCTCAGAGATCAGCGCCGCCTCGGAGATCGGCAAACGGCGGGTCTGATTGGCGTGGTGGCTGGCCATTGTATTTGGGATTATGGTGAGGTATAGGTTGGTTCAGGAATTTCTACCGTGTTGGTGAGGAGGTCGAAGAAATTAATTGAGAGAATTATGGCCATAGGATTGAGAAATCGGGTAACCTGTGAAACCTGAAGGAAGAGTCTGTTCCGACAAAGTAAAATTCATGGATGTAATAACACCCACTTTCCACAGATCGGAGTAAAAGGAGTAGAGAGAGTGAGACTTTTGGAAGAGAAGAGTGGGAGATTGCTGGCGAAGCAGATAGGATTAGATAAATCTCAAATATGATCGACAACACAAGCACTCTTTCTCAGACCCCCAATTTTTGTGTCTATTCGCAGCAGCAGCTAGCCGAGTGAGGTTTTTTTTTTTTTTTTTTTATTTTTTTAATTCTATAAATTTCAACACTCTAATTTTACGTCTCTCATTCTACATCAATTTTCTGCTCTCTGTTTTACAAGTCTTGTTACAAAGCTAAAGAGTAGATCTTTTAGATATGACTTGCATATAATTTACAATTTTGTGGGTTTTGTGTGATTGCTGCTAAATGGGTATGATTTAAATGTATATCTGCAATGGAATTCATTCGAGTTTTGTCATGCCCCGAATTTCAGAATAACAATTCAAAATCCGAAACATGAAAATACTACAAACTCAAAATAATCATCCTGAAAATTTTTCTTTTCTTAACATACTCACCACACGAAATAAAATCAAACCGAATTTAGTCTCGGTTAATTATTACAACTCAAAACCAAACTGTAATGTAAAGCTCTAAATGAGCATACACACACCTCACAACTAGATAAATAACAAAACTGCTGTAACACCTAAGCAACTCGGTCACCTCCCTGGTTATCCTGACCTGCAGGAATATCCGCTACACCATTGAATAGTGTACCGGGATTGCAACAACACAAACCCCGGTAAGCTTATGAAAGCTCGTATGAGTAAAAAAAGGAACTGTTACTTAATTTAATCTCATTTATTCCCACACACAGCAACACTCAATAATTTCCACATATGCAAATAATAACAATCTCAATCAACACCAACTCAATATATCAAGACAACCCAACTCACAACTTTCTCCACAACTCTCATCATCGTATTTATAAAAATACGGTACTTGACAGATTAGAGCTCTAACTGAATCGTAGCCCCTCACCTGGCCTAGGTTATGGCATCTGACATATTTATCAATTATTGTATTTCATCAATATGTATACCTATATACATATTTAGAACGTCCAATAATTCCACATACTCAACCAATCGTATCCCATCATCCACACTAGGATTAGAGCGTCCGATTACCCACACCGGTCATTACGTTGACCCTAAACCCATAAATGAACCCAACATATAATATCACATACTGAAATCAACCCAACCAAGATACATCATATTATTATGGAATTACACAATTGTAATATAATCAACTCATCAATTCAACTCAATCATATCATCAATCAAACAATCCACTCATCAATATATATTTTCCACGTAAATATATATATACGTAATCATCCACTCAGGAATGACCACTAATACCATCTATAGTTCACACAAGAAAATTATGAAATTCATTTGTATAGTTAAAATTCATTTTACTTACCTATGGACCGTGGTGATTCAAGTCCATGAAATTTTAAAACAAATATTTAATCCGCAAATATTTTTCACACAATTACCAAAAATAAATAAATTAAAATGCTCGGTTCGTAATATGAACCACGTGAGTTTTACTCACCTCGAAACTCCCGCTGCGTCTTCAATATAATTATAACTCACAATAATCCAAATGCTCGTCAACTCAAGCCGTCAAGTACCTAATCAAGTACGGTCTTTACTTAGCAACGAAGCATGAAATAAACCTAAATGATGATCCAACGGTCGGATTCTAAAATAATGACACTCTGAAGGGCGGATTGAATTTAAATGATAATCCAACGGTTAGATCCTTACGGATTTCCCTTGCAAACATCCTATCAAAATTATACGAAAATCCGATGAACGGATCTTCACTAATTGCCTCCCGAATCACTATTTTACAATTATACGAAGATCCAACAGTCGGATCTTCGCTCGTGACCACACAAGGGCATCGGGACAGTCATATGAACATTATATTAAAATTTGAAGTAAAACCGATGGTCTGATCTTTGTAAATCTCAAACCGAAAGTAAATTGTAAAACCGTAAATAGTAACGTCAAAACAGAAATTGACTATTTATCAACTTTTTCTAACATGACCAAGTTATATCTCAAAACGCTCGTATGGATGCATAGATCATCGTCCAGATAATAAAAACTCAAAATGTGGTCCGACACGCCGCCACACGCGGCGGTCAGACGGTGGTCAACGCGGCGGTCAACGCCGGTCAACCACCTCCGATGCAAAAGTTGTCAACTACAAACTTCTTCAAAATGAAATTTTGAACAACTTTAATACCTGACTTTTTCGGAGATGAGGTCTGGATCGTCCTAGATCGGGCTTTGAAGTTGGATTAATCTCGGCCCTCTGATCAGTCTCCAGATCGAATCAGGGACGTCGAAATCTTCAACTCTTGATCTACCACTCTACACTCAAAATCGTGATGCAAGCCATATATGGGGATGATCAGAAGGAAGAGCACGTCACGAAAATGGGGAGGATCGCCCCGTGCACCGTCGGAAAAATAGTTTTCCGGCCGGGTCGGGTTTGGGCTTCGGATAGAGGCTTCGATTCAGGCCTAGGAGCGGCGGCTGGGTGTGGTGACGGCGGGGATCGACCGGGCGTGAGGCGGCGAAGCGAACGGGGGCCGGGTCCGGCAGCGGCGCGGCCGGGAAGGCCGACTTCCAGTCGGGTCGGGTCGGCGGGTCTGCAGGCACAGTGACCAGGCCGAGAGAGAGACGGGGGCTGATGTGCAAAAATAGGATTTTTTAGTCCTTCACAACAAACTCAGATTTTTCCACTATTTATAGAAAAATTTTGATTTTCAAATATTCATAACTTATTCATACGAACTCCGAATAATACGTTCCATATATGCACGGACTCGTATCGACGATCTCTACAACTTTCATGAAGGAAGTTTTCCCAAATTTTGAACGTATAAAAATTTGATTTTCACGACCCCCTAAATAACGTTCGTTTTCGAAAATAAAATCATTCGGAACCAATTTTCTCAATCCACGACAATCCAAATAATCCTAAATATCACAATTCAATTAATATAACAATTATTGAATTACATAAATTTATTATATGAAAATCTGGGTCTTCACAAGTTTCTTGATGAGATGGAGATTGTAAAATACACAATCTGAATAACATGAATTGTTAAACTTTATGTTTTTGAATAAGATAGTTGGGTACGTTGGGTATCCTAATTCTTAGGAAGTCAGCTTGTTTACCAAGTCTTTATGTCACGCCCCGAATTTTACAATAACAATTCAAAATCCGAAACATGAAAATACTACAAACTCAAAAATAATCATCCTGAAAATTTCTTTTCTTAACATACTCACCACACGAAATAAAATCAAACCGAATATAGTCTCGGTTAATTATTACAACTCAAATCCAAAATGTAATGTAAAGCTCTAAATGAGCATACACACACCTCACAACTAAATAAATAACAAAACTGCTGTAACACCTAAGCAGCTCGGTCACCTCCCTGGTTATCCTGACCTGCAGGAATATCCGCTACACCATTGAATAGTGTACCGGGATTGCAACAACACAAAACCCGGTAAGCTTATGAAAGCTTGTATGAGTAAAAGAAGAAACTGTTACTTAATTGAATCTCATTTATTCCCATACACGGCAACACTCAATAATTTTCACATATGCAAATACTAACAATCTCAATCAACACCAATTCAATATATCAAGACAACCCAACTCACAACTTTCTCCACAACTCTCATCATCGTATTTATAAAAATACGGTACTTGACAGACTAGAGCTCTAACTGAATCGTAGCCCGTCACCTGGCCTAGGTTATGGCATCCGACATATTTATCAATTATTGTATTTCATCAATATGTATACCTATATACATATTTAGAACGTCCAATAATTCCACATACTCAACCAATCGTATCCCATCATCCACACTAGGATTAGAGCGTCCGATTACCCACACCGGTCATTACGTTGACCCTAAACCCATAAATGAACCCAACATATAATATCACGTACTGAAATCAACCCAACCAAGATACATCATATTATTATGGAATTACACAATTGTAATATAATCAACTCAATCATATCATCAATCAAACAATCCACTCATCAATATATATTTTCCACGTAAATATATATATACGTAATCATCCACTCAGGAATGACCACTAATACCATCTATAGTTCACACAAGAAAATTATGAAATTCATTTGTATAATTAAAATTCATTTTACTTACCTATGGACCGTGGTGATTCAAGTCCATGAAATTTTAAAACAAATATTTAATCCGCAAATATTTTTCACACAATTACCAAAAATAAATAAATTAAAATGCTCGGTTCGTAATATGAACCACGTGAGTTTTACTCACCTCGAAACTCCCGCTGCGTCTTCAATATAATTATAATTTATAATTAACGCCGAATAGCCCACTCAAATAAAATCCGTCAATCACCTAATCAAATGTGATTCGAATTTAGCCAACAATTTCAACACATAATTTAACTACTAATTAACGGCCAGATTCTAATTTACATTAAAATCCGACGAGCGGTTTCTCACGAATCGCTCCCTTAATTACCGTTTTTCACATATACGAAGATCCGACGGTCAGATCTTCGCCCATGACCACACAAAGCCTCTAGGACAGTCATATGATCATCATAACAAATTTACAAGTTCATCCGACGGTCATAATTTCACATATCAAAAATCTAACGACCGAAATCAATCGAAATCACAAAATTCATAACTAATTCATACGATATCCGAAAAATACGTATAATACGCCGAAATGATCGTATCGAAACATAGAATCATAAAATGGACAGAAACCAAATTTTAGACCTCCGGAGGTGGCCGGAAAAGGCCGCCGGAGTTAGGGACAGAGCCACCACCGACCACCGCCAATGGTGTCGGGGCCGAGCTTGTCCCCTTCGTTTCATCATTCTGAGCAACTTTCATAACTAGCACAAGACCTAAAAATGACGGGAAGGCATCGAAATTACCGATTTACAGTCGGCGGCCGGAAAAAATGCAGAAACCGGTGAGCTTGAAAACCGACGTGAAAACTGCAACCTCAGGCCCCGATCCCTTCTGGAAACTTGTTCAGAACTTCCTTGCGAACTCAACAAGCCAAGAATCACAAGAAACGATCGTGTATAGCTCGAGATATCTTGATTGAAAGTTTCGGTATTTCGATCTGTTCGGGTCGAGCTCCGACGAATGTGAAAACGTTCGACCCAGTTCCGGTCCTTCTTGGTGCTTGTAGAGGAAGTTGAGGCGAGCTCAATGAGACAAGAATTAAGTGAAATGGTGGAGTGTAGCTCGAGATATCGAGATCGAACCGAAAATGGTCGTTTTCGGTTCGGGCCGTGCCGCCGCCGCCACAGGCTGCGCCGCCTTGTGAAACTGCCTCCGGGAGCTAGAGCAGCTCGAGACGAACGCCTGGGACTTGGTTTGAGGTGGTCTGTGGAGGGAGAACAATTAAGGAGAAATTTTCTCCCCTTTTCGGTCGAGAGCGACGGTGAGAGAGATGAGAGAGAACCAGTTTTTTTTTTTTTTTTTCTTTTTCCAGAAACAGAAGGAAGAAGAAGAACCGGTAGAAAAAAATTAGGGTTTCCAAAATTTTTCTATATATACATGTTTCGGAAAACTTCGAAATTCGATAACTAATTCAGAAAAAATCCGATCTTCGTGTTCCGCACGTGTATGGACTCGTATCGATGAGCTCTACAACTTTCATGAAGGAAGTTTCTCCAAATTTCGTACATAGAAAAAGTCGATTTCTCAAACCGAGTATTTCGAGCTTTTCGTTAAAAATAATTGTTTCGAAACTTCGATAATTGTAAAAATGAATTATTATCGAACATAATCGTGAAATCGCACAATAATCATTCGATACAATTACTCGAATTTAAAATGAAATTTGCGGGTATTACACTTTAGGAGTCAAAGTCTTGAGGAGTGAAGTTGAGTAGGAGTCTTGTTTTGATTTACTTCCTTAATTCATGTAGAAGCTGTTCCAAGTGCAGTCTATATATGTAATTGAAACAGAGGAAATAGAATAGGCTTTTGGGTCGAATTGCTCAGTAAGCTTTCAGTTACAATTCTCTCTTGCTTTTAACATGAATTCCTCTTAAACCCTAGAGTTGAAATTGGAAATTCAAAATTTTCCAGTACGAAAGTGTTGAATGTTGAAAATTTTGCTGAATAAGTTCGATTATGACAACATGTTAGTTGATAAAAGAAGAAATGCTAGTTCCGGAGATGGAACATTGAACATGCTGGTTGCAGGTTTATAATGCTGCAGCAACAACCTTTTGCACGAAGTGATGGTGTATTTTCTTAGGATGCAACTTCTGCTCTTAAGTTCTAATCTTAAGTGCGTCTTTTCGATGTAGTTTATACAATGAATTGGTATTTTCTGTTGTTTTTGTGATGGAAAGTTTTTATGAGTTATGACTAACATTCTTTCTGTTTATCTTTTGTTGCAGGTTTAGAGTGCAGTAACACCTTGTTGCAGGTTTATAGTGCAGTAACAGCAATCTTTTGCATGAAGATTTGGTGTATTTTCTTGGGATGCAACTTCCAAACTTGAGTGCTGAAGTAGTTATGCTACTAATTGTTGATTGTTGTGCCATTGTAAACTATTAAGTGGTGAGGATGGTTTGTTTCGAACTAACACTTCTTTTTATCAAAGGCCCTTTTTTTCTTTTTTTCTTTTTGTTGGCAATGTTTTATATTGAATTTCGTTGATACGGCTATGGCAGTAGCCTTCAGAACTTTGCTATAGCATAGACTTCTAGAGAAAATTTTGCCTCGCATTACAACATGTGGTACGCAAGGAACAAATTGATCTTTAGAGATAACAAAGACTCTTCTTCATGCTTTGTTTCGAGCTGGCATTTCTTTATATCAAAGGCTTTTTTTTATGCAATGTTTTTATAGCAGTAGCCTTCGCAACTTTGCTTCAGCAGAGACTTAAAGAGAAAATGTATATCCCATATTGTCCTAGTTGGAGAGATTTGATTTCTGTGGATTATATTATTAAGGTGGTTAATGATTTCACTACAAATCTGACCCGAGACCCAAACGACAATGAAAATAGTTGAAACTTTGATGATAACCGTTTCTTCTTATCATGATAACATCCAACAGTCAATTTTGATATATTCTATTTCCTTCACTTATTGCTCATGGAAGGTTATTTTTCAATACAATTAATAAATAAGTTAAACCGCATTAGCAGACTTATATTTCGTGCGATCCAACAAAATTACAACTAAAAATCGATAAATTTTACATTACCCATCTACTTGTGGCATATTAAAAGGTACTGTGTGAAAAAATTAACCTGATCCGCAATCATTTAGATGACAAATAAAGCGGTCAACCATTTATAAACTTAAAACTCCCAAAGGGGAGCTTAACCACGAGTAAATAAACTTTCTGAAAAAATTACATTACTTGATATAGGTCATAGCCACTAGAGTGTGAGAGCTGACAGATCGAATAAAGAAGTTGCGAGTGAGCGGTTATGAGGATATTAGTTTTATGTGGTACTTAGGGTTTAGGGTTGACCTAATAGATCGAGACCCAAACAACTTCGAAAATAGCTAAAATTTTGACCATACTTATATCTTCTTATCATGATGACATCCAACGGTGAATTTTGATACAGTCTATTTCCTTCACATTGTTCCTCATGGAATGTATATTTTTCAATATAACTAATAAACAAGTTAAACCACATTAGCAGGCATATAAGTTTCGTGTGATCTAAACAATCGAAATTGAAAATCAATAAGTTTGACATTTTCCATCTACTTGTAGTGTATTAAAAGGTACTGTGTAAAAAAATTAACCTGATCCGCTGTCATTTAGATGACAAATAAAGCGGTCAACCATTTATACACTTAAAACTCCCTATGGGGAGCTTAACCACGAGTAGATAAACTTTCTGAAAATTTTACATTAGTTGTTTAGGTCATAGGCACGAGAGTGTGAGAGCTGACAGATCGAAAAAAGAAGTTGCGAGTGAGTGGTTAAGAGCATATTAGTTTTATGTGGTATTTAGGGTTTAGGGTTGACCTAGTAGATCGAGACCCAAACAACTTCGAAAATAGCTGAAATTTTGACCATAATTCTATCTTCTTATCATGATGACATCCAACGGTCAATTTTGGTAAAGTTTATTTCCATCACATTGTTGCTCATGAAAATTGTACTTTTCGATACAACTAATAAAGAAGTTAGACGACATTAGTAGACATACAAGGATTTTGTGCAATTCAAATAATCAAAATTGAAAATCAATAAATTTGACATAATTCATCTATTGATAGTAAGTACTCTGTGAAAAAATTAACTCATTCCACTGTCATTTTGACATCAAATAAAGTGGTAAACTCTTTATACACTTATACTTCCCTGAGGGAAGTAGAACCACGAGGAAATAAATTTTAGAAAATTTTACATTAGTTGATATAGCTCATACCCATAGAGTGTTAGAGCCGACAGATCGAAATAATAAGTTACGAATTAACGGTTATAAACATATGAATTTTATGTGGTATTTATGATTTATGGTTGAATTAGTAGATCGAGACACAAATGACAACGAAAATAGTTGAAATTTTGACCACAACCATTTCTTATTATCATGACAACATCTAACCATTGATTTTGATAAAGTTTATTTCCTCCACATTATTGCTCATGAATGTATATTTATTTAGGTCGCTAATATTGTCGAAATAAGAATAATAACAAAAAAATTTAAACTAACACATGCAATTTATTATACATTTATAACCCTATATTTATAAATTACATTCTTTGAAAGGGAACTCCATTGAGACATAAGGAGTTGAGAAAATCAACCTTTAGATGAGATGATTGGAATATTTTATGCTCATAGTTAAAATATTATCTACTTTCAACTTAGTTTCAACACCTATCCACTTGGTCAACCACCATGATCACCTCAATATTACTAGCAAGTAACACCACAAAATAATTTGCTAATCTATCACAAATTTTATGGGGGCTATTTTCATAACCATTATTCCTATGATCTACCTTTATTATAGAAACTTGAGATATAGAATTATTGCGGTTAATTAATAATTATAAACATATCAATTACTTGAAAAATTAATTTTATGGGGGGCTCTTTTTTTAATTACTTTTTATGTCACTAATATTGCCTGTTTAGAACAATAGCCACTAAATATTAGATGAGAAATACGTTTTTATTAAAAATGTTAACAAAAGACGTATATAAAATAACAAAAATCCACATCCTATCCTACCAGACTAACTGAAGTAAGAAACAATTCATTAACCAAATTAGGATCAGCCCCAAAGCTAACTCCCAGCCCCAGGCTCATGTCCCAATATGCATTTTTGTTTTTTTGTTTTTGGTGATTAAGACTTAAGAGGCTTGAGGTCTGCAAGGAACACGCCAACTCCCACCGTCGTCCCACCATCCTCCACCCAACCACCACCTTCCAATCTTCCATCGACTGTGCTGATCTCTACCTCGCCCCCATCGATCAGCCCTCAATCCCCTCGTGCCGGCTCTCAATCCATCCAGCCTGCCCGTCCTAGTCTCCTACCGATGAATTGCCCGAAGAAGATCACCTCCAAGATGGCGTCCTAGAAAGTAGAAACTGAAGAGCTGAGGTGAGAGAAAGTTTTCAACAATTTAGAGAGAATGGGTTGTGGTGATGGGTGACAAGCACGGTGATGAACACTTGATCCATGGTCTCCCTATGTTATCATCGAAGGTTCACGGGTGTAGAGACTGGAGAATCAATTCACTCAGGTTGCTTTGGGTAAAATCCAATTCACCCCATGATTGGGTAAAACTCAATTCTGATAAAGCAACCGGGAACAGGCTAAGCCTTTCCCTTGTGAATTTCTTTTTAATAAAGAGGCACGTGAAAGTCATGTGGGTGGTCCCAAAAAAACCGAGCATCGCTTGCTCCGAGCATGGAAGACGTTCCTGTCTTAATCGGCCCACATTGTTTTACCAGAACAATAGTAATTTTGTCATGGTCTAGCGGTATTAGTCTTGAGAGGTCGTTGGCTGACTTGTAAATAGAGCGAATTTTGATCCAGATCAGCTTCGAATTGGTGTTTTAGGGAATCGAAATTGGGAGAGAATAAGGTGTGTCTTTCATTGATAATAGAAATCTCTTTATATAGAGGATTATAACAAGGGAATAAAAGTCTTACAAGGAAACTGAATTATACATTGAATAAGATATCTTTGAGAATACCTGTAAAACTAACCCTATTACAACTTGGACAAGTAACTAGAGTTTGAGCCAGACACACAATCCAGATATACTTGAACACTCCTCCTTGTGTCGCCCAAACGCGGTGCTCCCCTCGTCGCCTCGTCAAAAACCTTGCCGAGTAAGAAAAAACCAGTGGAACAAAATAACCTCGGTCGATGGAGAAAAATAGTACAACACACCCTTCACGTTTCAAGACCAAACATGTAGACATCTCCCCCTGATGTCTGCATCTCCCCCTAATGATTACAATCATGGGTTCGGACAACTTCAGTAAACCGATGCTTATAAATGTTTCTCGAAAGTAGATTTGGTCAGTGACTTAGTAAATAAGTCTGTTACATTGTCCTCATATCGAACCTTGTTCACTCTGATCTTGAGGAGCTTAATTATAAATATAAAAATAGTCAAAATATAGAATAAATTAGGGTTTAGGGCTACCTAGTCCCCGCCTAGCACCGCCTAGCCCCGCTAGGGGCCTAGTAGCCTAGCGGGGCAATGCCTAGGCCAAAATCCAATCAGTTCCTTATCGCCTAGCGCCTAGGCCATTTTTTAGGACATTGGTTGTTGCTGATTATAGAAGAACTTGAGCGATATATGTTTGGTATTGTTGCCTTTAATGTAGCCTTGTTTCATTTGTTTGATACAAGCAGCATTATCCTCATAAATTCTTGTAGGCTCATTTGTGGTAGACTTCAAACCACAATTGCTTTGAACATGCGTAATTATGGATCTAAGCCATATACATTCACGAACCACTTTGTGAAGAACAATAATCTCTGCATGATTCGAAGAAGTAAAGACTAGGGTCTGTTTTGTAGACCTCCAAGATATCACGGCTTACCCATGGTAAACACATAACCAATTTGGGAACGACCCTTGTGTGGGTCAGAGAGATACATCATCAGCAAAACCTTCCAAAACACTAATGTCGTTTTGGGATGGGGATAGGGAATACAGACTAACTTTATTGGCGTTCCTGATATGTGATGGGTCCGAATCCATCGTCTCTATATAGGAATAAAACAAGCCTATATCAATAGTACCACTCATGTACCGAAAGATATCTTTAACACCAGTCTAATGGCGTCATGTTGGCGCAAAGCTATATCTAGCTAACAAGTTTACGGTAAACGAGTGTCCAGTCTTGTGCATTGAGCTAAGTACAATAATGCGCCTATTGCACTCAAGTAGGGCACTTCTGCCTCTAGCACATCTTCATCATCATCATTTGGACGGAATGGATCTTTCTTTGGATCAAGACTACGGACGACCATTGGGGTGCTTGAAGGCTTAACTTTGTCAGTATAGAAACGCCTAAACATCTTTTGGGTATAAGCTGATTGATGAATCAGGATACTATCTCCACGGTGCTCAAGTTCCAAATCGAGACAAAACCGTGTTCTCCCAAGGTCCTTCATCTCAAACTCAGATTTCAAGTGCTCAGCAGTCTCCCTTAACTCTTTAAGGGTGCCAATTATGTTTATGTCATCAACATAAACCGCTGCAATAGAGAATTCAAAAAACTTGTTCTCTTTATGAAAACACATGGGCATAGTTCATTGTTAACATATCTCTTCCCAGTCAAGTATTCCCTTAGACGGTTATACCACATTCATCTACATTGTTTCAATCCATATAGTGATCGTTTTAGCCTTATTGCAAACGCGCTCAGTGGTTTAAAGCTACTTGACTTAGGTAACTGAAGTTCATCTAGGACCTTCATGTATATGTCTGTATCTAGATCCCCATATAGATACGCAGTAACTACATCCATGAGCTGGATGTTCAGTTTTTTTGAAACTACTAAACATACAAGGTAGTGGAACGTAATGATATCCATTATGTGAGAATATGTCTCCTCGTAGTCGATTTCAGGGCTTTGTGAGAAGCCTTGCGCCACAAGGCTAGCTTTGTACCTTACAATCTCATTTCTCTCATTACAGTTTCTAAGGAATACCCATTTTTGACCAACTGGTTTGGTGTTGGGCGGTATTGGCACAGTTGGCCCCAATACCTTTCTTTTGGCTAGAGAATTAAGTTCTGCTGGATCGCATCTTTCCGTTTTGGCCAATTATCTCTATGTTGGCATTCATTAATAGAGCATGGTTCGATGTCATCGGTCTCAATAATCTCATGCGCCACAAAATATGCGAATACATCATCAATGATGATGGAGTTTCTTTCCCATGTCCTATGTACACTAGAATAACTCACAGAGATCTCTACATTCTCAGGTATAGGTTCTAATACGTTGAGGCGTTCCCTAACGATGTCTCTTGGACAGAACCATAATTCGAAACATTCTCATGAGACAGATTTTGAGTATCGATGATCAAAGGATTACTTCCATGTACAACTCTGATATTATGCCTTCCAATCCTCTATATAAAGAGGTCCCTATTATCAATGAAAGCACAGCAGTTTCTTTCTCAAATATCGATTCCCTAAAACACATTATCAGCACGAAACCCTAACCTTGAAACCACTAAAATCGTATCCTTCAAACCCTAGTAACCACTGCCGTAAATATTGAAGCCCTTAATCCCAGGAATCCAGAACAGGCGGCGCCACCCCCAGAACCGGCCGGATTTATATCGAACTGGCCCCCAGAAGAAGAAAAACATCTTCTGCTCGGTTCACACCCTTCCAGTCCACCTTCTACGGTGATATTCAGTCACCGGCAACATCTCTACTGCAGAATTCGGGAACCGAAAAATTATTCCCGATCTGGCCACCAGATTTGCTACACCCTTAAACCGCAGCCTATCTGCCTTAATTTCCTTCGTTCCAGTCTGCCCAGCCCAAGAGAGAAGGAGGCCCACAGCCCAACAAGTGACGAGCCCAATAGAGCGCGACCCAGAAGCAAAAGAAGAAAAAAAAGGAAAAGAAGAATGGGCTTGGGCCGAAGCAGAAAGAAAGAGAAAAAAAAAAGGGGTAGCAGCCCACCGGCCCACTGCTTCACCTGGCCCATTGACACCGCTAGACCTTCCTTCAGGGACTTTTCCAGGCGACTTTTTCCGACCAAATTTTCCTGCCACCTATTTTGAGGTAAGTTTTACTAAAAGTTCTCATTTTTGAAGTTCTTATTGTTTTTCTCGGGGAATTGCAAACTCATTTTCTTCTACCCCTATTTTCTTCTTCATATGGGAGATCAAAAGCCGAACTGTGGGGATTTGTGCTCACTCCAAGCTTGGAGCTTGTAGAGTCTTCCAAACTTAGAGTTTGTTGAGAAGTTATGATCAACCACAAACATATCATTGTTTTGATCTAATCCAATTCCTCTTGGAATTGTTTTCTTGGAAGCGACTACGCTCAGAAATCCTTAATTTCTTGGAAGCGACTACACTCAGAAATTTTATTGTTTTCGTGGTAGCCTTTTTCTCTCTGAAACTAACCCTAATCTTTTGTTGTGCTTTCAGGATGAGTAACCTGAACAAGTTGAACTTTGTTCCACTGGAGACAACAGGCGCATGATACCACAAGAGGGTCTGTGATGTGCACCAACATCTTAAGGCTGATGGGATCCTAGATACAATCTAAGAGCCAAGTTAGAACATGCTTACTCCTCAACAAGCTATCGCTTTTGAAGAGAATAGAGCTACTAGAGAGGCAAAAGAAGCTAAAGCCATAATTCTCATGACAACGCACATGAATGACGCACTCCAGAATGAGTACCTCAATGAGAAGACCCTAGAAAGCTATGGGTAGAACTCGAGTAGCGATTTGGCCACATTTGTGACTCCCTACTTCTCGGTTTAGAAGTGAGATGACATAGAATCCGCTTCTGTGATTTCAAGTCTGTACTTGACTACAACTCAAAAGCCCTTTGTATCAAGTCTTTGATGGAGTTCTATGGCAAGACCATCACTGATACTATGTTGATCGAGAAGACTCTTTCTATCTTTGGCATCTCTACGTTGATGATAGCCACGAACTATCATATTAATGTCAATGCAAGACGCATCACAGGATTTCATGAGCTTATTAGAGCCATGAACGTAGCTGAAAGCACGACAACATGCTTATGAAGAACTTTGACTCTACACGAGCAAGAACCAAGTCTATTCCAGAGTCTAACTATAGTCGAGCTCCTAAGGGAGGGCGCAAGGAGCAAAACCTTAAGGAAATGGACAATTTTGGATGTCTGGTCCATATTCTCACCCTAAAGAGGAAGGAAACTGCCAAGATAGGCGTACATCGAACCATGGAGGTCAACGTGTGAAGAGAGAGAGAGAGAGAGAGGCAGAGCCTCCGGCTATGATGGTGGCGCCACCAAGGATAATAGCTATCACCAACGTGCCCCAAGTGCGCCTCGATCAAGGGAGCCTGACCATAATGATGCTTGTCTTCAGTGTGGAGTGTCCGGACATTGGACAAAGCATGTAAAGCACGCCAGAAGGTTGCAAATGTGTACAAGACGTATCGTGAAGCAAGGGAGGCAAATTACATGGAGCAAGAAGATCAATATGATGATCTCGCTCTAAGGGTTGAAGACTTTAAAGGCCAAGAGATTGGCCATTTTGATTAAGTCTTTTTATTTTTCAAGAGATGTAGACACTTGCCATATTCTTTTTGTAGTAGATGCCAATGGTTTAGTCTTTCTTCAAAGTAGGCTCACCCAAAGTAAGTATGATGTCTAGAAAGGTTTTAAGATAAGTGGTACTTAAGCGAGTTTTGCTCCAGCGACATCTCTCTACTCACCTGGTCATATTTATTTTGGAGTTACTGAAAGAAGTTAGACCACCACCATTGTTTTGCATTAGCTAGCATTTTGGATTAGATTTTCTTTGGTCAAAGAGACAATGATGTAACTCCGTTAGCTTATGAATAAAATTTTGAGTTCTTTTCATGACTGTATTTTGATTATGAGCATATACTTTTTGACTACGATGGCTGGGCTATCAGTATTAGTTCAAGGACATGGAATAGCGCAAGTTCCCTTTGCCAAATGGCACCTTGATTATTGACACAGAAAACTCTCTACCCTCCTAGCGCAAATCACACTCTATGAATAGCCAATGGATTCCATACAAAAATGCATGTAGAGAACGAAAATTAGTTCCTTTGTAATACCTCTAATAATTGTGAACAAAGGCGCATCTTAGAGAAGTTTATGTGTCTCTCTAGTGGACTTTATGTCATTATTCGAGCTATTAAATCCAATAAAATTATGAGAGAAGATCTCTTGGATTTAGACACATAATGACTTTGTCACGACAGGATAGGTCATCCTAGTCTTGATGATCCATATACTAAAGACTTCACACAGACATCCATTCGTTTGAGCAAAACGAAGCATGAATCAAAAGTTGATTCCTAGACTAAGTGTGACCGCCGCTGCTGCCTCTGGTGCCTCAACCATCCACCACCAGCCTAAGGTTGCCATCTATGATGCCATGGATGGCATGCATCATGGTGATGGCACCCCAGGTGATGTTGTAATCACTAACTTTGCTTCAAATAGCATTTCAGAAGCTCAGGCCCAACCAAAATTCTCATTGGTTGCTTCTAAGGTCTCTCGCTCATTTTACAAAGGTCATTCCTTAAGGAAATTAGGACTGAGATCGTCCTATGCAAAGGATATAAACATACTCATTATGTTCTTACATAGAATCCTTGGAGATTCTGTGGATTGAATCAACCAACTAGCGAATGTATAAATATCTCATGATGTTAGTTGACACGCAAACACGTTGGTCACGTGTTGTGTCATTGTCCACTTGTAATGCTGCTTAAGCCACACTCCTAGCACATATCATATGACAACGGCCTCACTCCTCGGATCATCCTATTCAGTCAATTAGACTTGACAATGCTAGAGAGTTTACATTGAAGACTTTCGATGGTTATTACATTGAGACTGATATTGGACATCATATTCCCATGTACACATCCAAATGGTCTGTGGAAATGACTATGATGGTAGTCTGGACATTGGTAATGCGCACCAATCTCCTTATATCCGCTTAAGGTGATGCAATATCGCATGCAGATATGCTAATTCGTCTACGACCCACCACCATTCAATCTACCTCTGTGTTACAGCTAGTGACTGGGTACCAGTATCGTACTTACGCATATTTTAGTACCTAGGGTTTGAGCCAACTTGGATAGCTCAACACAATGATCAACTTTAATACCTAGGATTTGAGCCAACTCGGCTTGGATTGTCGCCGATCACAGCCGTAAGCTGAAAACCATTATTCACCATGAGTTGAGGCTCATCCGGTGAAAATCGTTCAACACCACCACCTGAGATCAAAAGAGGATGCTTCCACGAGCAAAACAAGAACTGTTTAGTGCTCAGCCATCCTCGGAGGAGAGAGTTCCGATTGGGTCCGATGCCACCAATCTTTGTCGCTTTGATCCGCCGCTATGGACGAGAATCGAAGTAAGTCGCCACTACAGAGAGGACCGCACTGAGGAGGCGAACAGAACTGGGTCGATGTGGTGGCTTAGGGTCGTAGGAGTTCGTCGGAAACTTTGTTCTTGAAATTGAGTCAACTGGAAAATAGGTAGAGCCTGGGTTTCTGGAATTTTCTGGAAACAATACAAAAATGGAAATTCTCGATTTATGAGAGATATTTCCGGAAACTTCTATTTATAGTAATTTCTAAAAAAATAGCAGAAACTTTCGTTGACCATAATTTCCTCGTACGAACTCCGATTTATGTGTGTCATATGTCCACGAACTCGTATCAACGAGCTTTACAACTTTCATGAAGGAAGTTTTTAGAGAAACTCAACGAATAAAAATTCAACCTTTTGATCCCTCCAAAATAAACGTTTTGAGTAATTATTCATTCGAAATACTTCCACATCATCCCCAAACTACGTATTTGTCCTAAAAACCACTAAATAAATTCTGGAAAAATTTTCAGAAAATAATAACGAACTTCTGAGTTATTACACCTTAAGTAGTAGAGATGAGATTGTAAGAAAATTACAATCCCGAGACTTATACCTTATGAATTCTAAAATTTTATTCCTAGCCAGAATATGATCCATTACGGTTAAATATTATCTGTAAAAGAAGGTTTATGTTGCTTCGAGTAGTGCATCTCAGACCAATTGTGTGGACACACAAGATGGACGTGACCTGAGAGAATTATGTCACTGAGCATGTGAGTTATACGAATAGAAGCTCACCTACTTGTCCATCACATTACATTTCTATGGTATGGATGAAACTAATCTTTAGACCTATGACATTATTGGTTATCTTGCTTTCATATGCGAGATCTTTAACCATATATCGGAACTCACGCATACGATGTGTAGGATTACAGTTTGTGGCCTAGTGTGGGCCTAGCAGCCTGCAGTAAAATAATATATAGGCAATTCCATTTATAGAAGCCCATGTTAATTTGTTGCAATTAAAGGAAGAAAATAAGCTTACGCCCCCACAGAAACCATCAGTACCTATGATTAAACATGGCATAAGTTTTTCAACATACTCTTTCTGTGTTATAACTTGTAACTTGGAACCTTTTTCTCTTAAGGCTGCATATTTTTGTCCATGAGAGTGATAAAAATTAATAGTTTCTCCTGCTCTCATAGTAGAATTTTATGTCTAGATTATGTGTTTTTAAATTTTTCGGTTTTTATGTTAGCTATTGTAATTCAAGTTTGCCCCCAAATAAGCTCTCTTCTAGGTCCACCACTGATTAGGATGGTGTGTATATATGGGGAGATATCTGTGCACAACAAGAGATTTTTCACCTTCTAGGTAACTATGAAGGTGAATATTGCAAGAGCTCGTCAATGTTTAATTTCAGAAGTCTTTGACAAAAGCATTATATGACAAAAGCATTGTATGTATATGTGTGGGTATTAAGGTTTGATCAAAATTATCGTAAGTCATATGATTGCTAGAATATTGGTCGATGGAAGAACCAAATTATAATTGAAGCTACTCACTGCCTAGCTCGTTTGGCTCTCTGGTTTTCCAGTTGATGTCAATATCGATCAGTCCTGTGCCCCTCATCTTATAGGAGATTCTAGATAAAGTCCACCCGTGGATCATCATATCACCCACTATTCACTATTTTTATGTGTATTTTCACTCTCTGAGTCACGAGCACAGTGTATTTCGTGTCCTGGGTCACCCTGGTGACCTGCAAGCTGCCTTGATGACCAAGGTCTTATTAGAAACTGTGCCTGTGACCCAAAGAGTGGAAATTAACACTAAAAAGCAATGAATAATAGGTGACCCGGTGACCCAACGGGTGAACTTGCTCTTAGTTAGAGATTGTAATTGATTTCTTTCATTAAAATTTTCCATCGTTTCTCCAAAAAAACCACATGGGCAAAATGTTGTAAAGTTATGATATATTATATATGGAATCGTTTTAAGTGAAGCCTAATGTCTTTACATATATGATTCATTGTATTGATCATGTTCCCAAATTTTCAATGAAGTTCTTCAATAAACCCAAAGGAAAACAACGATTTTTCAATGAAATCAAACTGGTTTAGATAACTGAAGGGGAGCAACAACGGACGAGCAAATTTACTGTGAAGTAGTTATCAGGGTCTCTTTGGATCCGAATATTAAACCTTCAAAATATGATGAACGTGAAATGCTTTGATCTTCTTGGATATATTTTTTTTTTGAGTAAAGAGGAGTTGTATTGATTAAATCACATGATTACAATAAAATATAAGTGCATCTATTATAATGATTGGAGCATCCCTTAGCCAAACAACATTCATTGAAGATTCATAGGCTATACTGGCTAATCTGTGAGAAACACAATTAGTTGTTCTAGGAGTATGAGCAACTTGCAGTCCTGAAATGGTTTTCAAACTTGCTTGGATTGATGGCCAAGCTTCTATGTTTAGAAAGATCCAAATCAGTATCTTTTTGGAATGTTAATTAAAACAACTAATCTGAAATTAAAAATGAAAAACATTCATGAGAAAATATATAGAACACCGTTATACACTTGCACCAACATGAATAGACGGTTAGATAACATTAACTGTACTTTTTTCTTATTATAAAAAAAAACTATAAATATCTGAGATCACCTAATAGGTGTTGGGTCATGTAATGACCTAGACTTTTGTTTTAGTTTCTTGAAATTAATAAAGCTTCAATTGGCATAAATTATTGTTTTGGTGCCTTGTTCTTATGTTAATTGTGAAATAGAAATAATTTTGAACGATAAATTGCTCAGAACGCTTCGTTTCAAGGTTGAGTTTTTATACGTTACCATTTTGTGGAAACTTCCTTCACAAAAATCGTAGAGCGTGTCAATACGAGTTCGTGGACATACAGAACGTAAAAATCAGAGGTCGTATGAAAAAGTTATGGCCAGCTGGAAAACTTGCTATTGTTGGAAATTTGCTATAAGTACCGATTTTTTTTTTTTGAAATTATTTTCAGAAAATCAGAGTTTTCAAATCCAGAAACCTCGAAACCCTAATTATCTCCCAACCTTTAGCAGATCCGACACTAACTCTCGCAATCAGACCCGGCATTATCTTCACCGTCCAGCAACCTCGGTGACGCCACGACTGCCTTTTTCTTCCTCTCTCCCCCCTCTACAGACCCCTACCCCTCAAGCACCTCAAAAGACATTGTGCACGGCACATCAAGGGCTAAAACATAGCAATGGGCCTCTGGCGTTGCTCCAGGGCCATTTCCTTCAACGATAGGCCTCGAACCTTATCGGGTTTTGAAGCTCTCCTCTTGCTCTTCACATCCATATCGACCTTGCAACTCGATTCACCGTGTAGTGGCCGAAATCTGGAATTAAAATTCGACGATGATTTTGCGCCGATCTAGCTTTTGAGGTTGATCTTGGTCGATCAAGGCCGAATCGATCTTAGCTCTAGGTATAAAGTTTGATCCTCTTGTTGTGCTCTACAGTTTGGACAGTGGATTGCGCATGTTTGAAATTTCAAGTGGCGGCGCGTGGCAGGGAATCCAGCCACTTTTCAGACTTTTGTTTTCAGAGTTTCTACTTGTCGATACGAGCATGTTGATATATTATGGGGTCATGTTATGATCATTTGATGCATGTTAGATTTAATGTCGTTTCAGTTTACTCAGTTTGCAATCCGTGAGAATCTGACCATTGGATCGTCGTATAATTTTAAGAAATTCATCCTAAGAGTGTTCTAGAGAAATTAGGAGTGTTCTGGAGAAATTCATCCTAAAAGTGTTCTCAATTGCGGTTTTTTGTTCAAGTGCTCAGTTTGAAATGTAATGTGAGGACCCAAATTTTCATATAATAAATTTATGTAATTCAATAAGTGTTATATTAATTGAATTATGATATTTGAGATTAATTGGAATGTCGTGGGTTGAGAAAGTTGGTTCCGAATGATTTTATTTTCGAAAACGAATGTTATTTAAGGGGTCGTGAAAATTGACTTTTTATACGTTCAAAATTTGGGAAACCTTCCTTCATGAAAGTTGTAGAGCTCATCGATACGAGATCGTGCATATATGGAACATAATATTCGGAGCTCGTATGAATAAGTTATAAATATTTGAAAATTAGAATTTTTCTATAAATAGTGTGAAAAATCAGATTTTTCATTAAGGACGAAAAAACTTGTGAAGACCCAGATTTTCATACAATAAATTTATGTAATTTAATAATTGTTATATTAATTGAATTATGACATTTGGGATTATTTTGTCGTGGGTTGAGAAAATTGGTTTCGAATGATTTTATTTTCGAAAACTAACGTTATTTAGGGGGTCGAGAAAATCGACTTTTTATACATTCAAAATTTGGGAAAACTTCCTTCATGAAAGTTGTAGAGATCGTCGATACGAGTCCGTGCATATGTGGAACGTATTATTCGGAGCCTTTTTTTATAAATAGTAAAAAAAAAATTCTGAGTTTGTCATTAAGGACGAAAAAATTCCTTTTTACACATCAGCCCCCTGTCTCTCTCTCTCGGCCTGGTCACTGTGCTTGCAGACCGGCCGACCCGACCCGACCCGACTGGATTGTCTTTATTTTAGAATCCGACCGTTGGATTATCGTTATTTTGAAATCCGACCGTTGGATCATCATTTAGGTTTATTTCGTGCTTCGTTGCTCACTTGATTAGGTACTTGACGGCTTGAGTTGACGAGCATTTGGATTATTGTGAGTTATATTTATTGAAAACGCAGCGGGAATTTCGAGGTGAGTAAATCTCACGTGGTTCATATTACGAACCGAGTACTTAAATTATTTATTTTTGTAATTATGTGGAAATATTTATGGATTAAATATTTATTTTTAAAATCATATGGACTTGAACAACTACGGTCCATAAGTAAGTAAAATGAATTTAATTATACAAATGAATTTCACTATTTTCTTGTGTGAACTATAGATGGTATTAGTGGTCATTCGTGAGTGGATGATTACGTATATATATATTTAAGTGGAATATATATATATTGATTGGCGTGATTTTGAATGACGATATGATTGAGTTAGAATGATGATTTGGATTATATTCAAATGCTTTAATTTCATGATAATACCATATATGTTGGTTAAGTTGATTTAATTATGTGAAAACATACGGTTGTACATATTGTGGATTTAGGGTCAACGTAGTGACCAGTATGGGGTAATTGCACGCTCTAATCCAAGGTGGATGATAGAATATGATTGGTTTAGTATGTACAATTATCGGACGTTCTAAATATGTATATAAGTATACATATTGATGAAATACGATAAAAATAAATATGTCGGATGCCATAACCTAGGCCAGGTGACGGGCTACGATTCAGTTGGAGCTCTAGTATGTCGAATACCGTATTTTTATAAATACGATGATGGGGTATTGTGGAGAAAGATGTGAGTTAGGGTTTGGTGTTGAGTTGTTGATTGATTGTGATTGTTGGTTTTTGTGGTTGTAGAATTGTTGCATGTTGACTTAGGTAGAAATAAATGTGATTTAATTAAGCAACCGTTCTTTCTTTTACTCATACGAGCTTTCATAAGTTTACCGGGTTTTGTATTGTTGCAATCCCGGTACACTATTCAAATGGTGTAGCGGATATTCCTGGAGGTCAGGATAACCAGGGAGGTAACCGAGCTGCTTAGGTGTTACAGCAGTTATATTTTATTTATTTGAGTTATGAGGTGTGTATGCTCATTTAGAGCTTTACAAATTATTGTGTATTGTGTTGTAATAATTAACCGAAACAAGATTCGGTTTTGATTTTATTTCGTGTGGTGAGGTTGTTAAGAAAAGAAATTTTCATGATGATTATTTTGAGTTGTGATAATCATGTTTCGGATTTTTGAATTTTATTCTAAAATTCAGGCCGTGACATTATTTGATTTTTGCACATCAGTCCCCTCTCTCTCTCTCTCTCTCTCTCTCTCTCTCTCTCTCTCTCTCTCTCTCTCTCTCTCTCTCTCTCTCTCGTGACTGCTCCTTCCCTCGGCCGACCCAGCTTCGACCCAAACCGGCTGGAAGTCGGCCTTCCCGGCCACGCCGCCGCCGGACCCGGCACCCCTCCGCGTTGCCGCTCCTCTCTCGGTCGCTCCCCACCCTCACCTCTGCCAGCCGCTGCTCCTAGGCTTGGATCGAAGCCACTTTCCGAAGGCTCTAACTAGACCCGGCCGGAAATCAAATTTTCCGGCGGTGCACGGGCCGATCAATCCCATTTTCATGACGTGCTCTTCCTCCTGATCATCCTCATATGTGGCTTGCATCACGATTTTAAGTGTAGAGTGGTAGATCAAGAGTTGAAGATTTCGTCGTCTCTGATTCAATATGGAAATTGATCGGAGGGCCGAGATTAATCTAACTTCAAAGCCCGATCTAGGACCATCTAGACCTTATCACTGAAAAAGTCAGGTATTAAAGTTGTTCACAATTTCATTTTAAAGAAGTTTGTAGTTGACGGCTTTTGCATCTGAGGTGGTTGACCGACGTTGACTGCCGTCTGACCGCCGCGTGTGGCGGCGCGTCGGACCAAATTTTGCGTTTATATTATCTGGATGATGATCTATGCATCCATACGAGCGTTTTGATATATAACATAGTCATGTTAGAAAAAGTTGATAAATAGTCAATTTAAGTTTTGACGTTACTATTTATGGTTTTATAGTTTACCTTCGGTTTACGATTTACGGAGATTAGACCATTGGTTTTACTTCAAATTTTAATATGATGTTCATATGACTGTCCCGATGACTTTGTGTCGTCAAGGGCGAAGATCCAACCGTTGGATCTTCGTATAATTGTAAAACAGTGATTCTCGAGTGGATTAGTGAAGATCCGTCCGTCGGATTTTAGTATAATTTTGATAGGATGTTTCCCAGGGCGATCCGTGAGGATCTAACCGTTAGATCATAGTTTAAATTCGATCCAACCGTTGGATCGTCTTTATTTTAGAATCCGACCGTTGGATTGTCTTTATTTTGAAATCCGACCGTTAGATCATCATTTAGGTTTATTTCATGGTTCGTTGCTAAGTAAAGACCGTACTTGATTAGGTACTTGACGGCTTGAGTTGACGAGCATTTGGATTATCGTGATTTATATTTAAGTGAAGACGTAGCGGGAGTTTCGAGGTGAGTAAAACTCACGTGGTTCATCTTACGAACCGAGTACTTTAAATTATTTATTTTTGTAATTATGTGAAAAATATTTGTGGAATAAACATTTGTTTTTAAAATCTCATGGACTTGATCACTACAGTCCATAGGTAAGTAAAATGAATTTTAATTATACAAATGAATTTTACGATTTTCTTGTATGAACTATAGATGATATTAGTGGTCATTCCTGAGTGGATGACTACGTATATATATATTTACGTGGAATATATATATTGATTGGTGGATTGTTGAGTGATGATACGATTGAATTGGATTGATGATTTTGATTATATTTCAAATGCGTAAATTTCATAATAATATGGTGTATGTTGAATGAGTTGATTTCATTGTGTGAAAATATATTGTTGTGCTCATTTATGGATTTAGGGTCAACGTAGTGACCGGTATGGGGGAATCGGATGCTCTAATCCTAAGTGGATGATGGGATACGATTGGTTGAGTGTGTTCATTATCAGACGTTCTAAATATGTATATAGGTATACATATTGATGAAATATGATAAAGATAAATATATCGGATGTCATAACCTAGGCCAGGTGACGGGCTACGTTTTAGTTAGAGCTCTAGTCTGTTAAGTGCCGTATTTTTATAAATACGATGTTGGGGTTTTGTGAAGAAAGTTGTGAGTTAGGGTTTGTGTTGATTTGTTGATTTGGTGATTGATTGAGATTGTTAGTACGTCGTGGTGGTGGAAATTACTGAATGTTGATTTGAGTGGAAATAAATATGATTTAATTAAACAACCATTTTTTCTTTTACTCATACGAGCTTTCATAAGCTTACGGGTTTTGTGTTGTTGCAATCCCGGTACACTATTCAAATGGTGTAGCGGATATTCCTGCAGGTCAGGATAACCAGGGCGGTGACCAAGCTGCTTAGGTGTTACATCATTTATTTTTATTTCATTTGAGTGGTGAGTTTTGTTATGCTCATTTAGAGCTTTACATTTTATTTGGTGAGTGAGTTGTAATAAATAACCGAGGCTAAATTCTGTTTTTGATTTTAATTCGTGTGGTGAGGTTGTTAAGAAAAGAAATTTTCAGGATGATTATTTTGAGTTGTGGTAATTTTCATGTTTCAGATTTTGAATTTTATTCTAAAATTCGGGGCGTGACATGTAATCACTTTTGTTTTTAGTCATGTACTAAGTTGAGACTTTATTTTACTTAGGCGTCTGACGGAGTGTGTTATGTACATTATCTCGTCTGTGAGAGCAGATGCAGCGGAATTTAGAGGTGAGTAAATCTCATGAGATTCATTTATGAACAAAGTTCACTTTATTGTTTTGGAATCATTTGATAAATTATGAAATCTTTTTCAAAAATAAATATTTATTTTGAATTATATGAACTTGATCGTCTACTGTTCATAACTAAGTTAAAAATGAGGTTTTGTTGTAAAAATTATTTTTTACGGATTTTGCGATTTGTGAACTATAGTTGGTATTAGTGATATAATTGAGAGGTTATATATATCTTGACAGTGTAGTATTGGGGTGAATATAAGAGTATAATAATCGTGATTTTATTCATGTTATTGTTTTGGGAATGGAAAAAAAATGCGAACCATACCCGACGTTCGTTTCATTAGTAACTTCAGTACCTCAACTTTAAAAAACATCACATTGGTACCTCATGTTCACTCCTCGACCCAACATAAGTACCTGGAGCCGTTAACTTATTTATGGCGTTAGTCAACTGACATAACTTGAAGAAAATATAAGTAATTTCACTCTAATTTTATCTTTTATTATTATTATTATTATATATTTTTTTTTCCACGCACTCTCTTCTTCTTCCTTTCTCTCTCGATCTCTGCTAATTATGGTTGATTTGGATTGGAAAGCAAAATGGTCTCCTCAGTCCTCAGATATACCCAGCAAACCCCCAGACTCTACAACAAGCTCCATCATCTCTTCAACAGATTGAGCAGCTTTTGATCCACCCTGTATCAGCCTCAAATTGACACTGATGACCTCATCTACAAGACGGGATTTGGGTCCCTCCTTTCCTCTATTGAAAGATTTCACAGTCCCCCTTTTTTCTGTTAAACTAAATCTCAAACAAAGCCTCCACACATCCTTTCAAATTCAAATTTGAATTCTAGATTCAGTTAAAATTGAAGTCCGATCAGATCGCGAAGATAAACCTCGCAACTATGTGGTACTGGGAAATTGAAGTGAAAGATGAAGGGTGCGACGACGGTAAAGCGAAGATTATGGGGTTGAAATCGGAAGAGAGGTGGGGGAGAGAGACTGCGAGTTTGAAGATTTGGGTTACGAAGTAAAGATGGTTTCTTACAGCGAATGAGATGAAAACGCGGTTAAAAGATTTTGGGGCTGAGAAAGATGCATTTTTTGTGGAGGAATTGAAGTTTGTAGGGGCATCTTCAATGGTGGAGAGAATTTGAGTGACTAGTGTTTCTTGTTGTGATTTCGGAAGAGGGCTAAGTGTCGTTGATGGATGTAGCTACGATGGTGAATGATGACCAGTTGTTCGGGTCCAGAACTGGTAGATGATGGAGAGGACGATGGAGAGGAAGAGCAGGAAGCAGGCGGAAAGGAAGAGTGAGATGGAGTCGTATGTCGTACGCTATTGGAGTTTACGAAGATGGTGGAGAGGAAAAGGGAGCAGAAGGAGAACTCCGATGGCGGCGCCGCAGCACATGAACACTACCCGGGGTTCCTCACCTACACAGCTCGATCTAAGATCCACTTCTACCGTCATACCTATTAACAATATGCCCCATTATGTGTAAATTTCAATCAACTCAAGACTGGGTAAGACTTGATTCACCCAAATTTGCAGGGAAGAGGAATTGAAGATCTGGAAAGAGGGAAGAAGTTATGAAAGAACAGGGGAGATAGAGAGAGAGAGAGGAAAAATGCATAAAGAAAAAAAATGAATTAAATATGAAATGACGAAATTACCTTTCGATATATGCCACATGTCTGACGCCGTAAAGGAGTTAACGGCTCTAGGTACTTATGTTGGATCGGGGAGTGAACATTAGGTACCAATGTGATGTTTTTTAAAGTTGAGGTACCAAAGTTACTAATGAAACGAACGTTGGGTATGGTTCGCATTTTTTTCCCTTTGGGAATTTACTCTTTTTGAGAAAGCATTATATTATGTTATTGTTGATTTATATTGTGTTGAAGAGTTATTTTGAGTGCTGTGTAGCATTTTTGAGTCATGTGAGACTTCTTTAAATGTTTTGTTCTAAGGGTCGGGAGGCCTGAGGATCGGAGGTTATAGTGATAACCTCAAGGCAAGTAAATTAGGAACTACACTTTTGGTCAGGTTAGTGGTTATGATAAGTTAGAACTCTAGCTGTTTGACATTGTACTATAATGGGTACGTGTTTTTAAAAGGGAATTTCAAGTGTATTCTTTCTTTTACTGTCCAAGAGGGACATGGGTTTCATATTATGATCGTTTGAGTTGAAAGGGTAACTTAGTGGAGTTAATTATTGTTGCCTTAATTTATTATTAAGTTGAGAAAATTATAAACATGTGTTGATTGAGTCATTTCAGTTGAGTTTTCCTCATGCGAGTTTTAAAAAGCTTACTAGGTTTGTTGTTGCAACCTGGTGCACTATTCCATGGTGTAGGGGTTATTTATGTAGGTCAGGACAACTAAGGTTGAGATCGCGGCTTGTTGTTGCAGCAGTGTTAGGTTCAGAACCAATTTTGTTATTGTACTACTGTTTGTAGTATGCTTCTAGTGAGTATTTATATTTTTCTTTGATGCTTTCGAGTTTATATAAACACTTAGTAATGTAATATGTGACTCTAGAGAACGAGTCGGTATTGACATTATGGACTCGATTTGTTTTTGTTGCTTAGATTAAATAAAAAACATTTCCAAGCATTTGGGCGATTTGTTAAGTTATCGTGTTTTTCATTTCAATTTCCTTTATTCGAAATTCGGAGCATGATAGGTCACTTGCATTATCGATACATAAAAAAATTTCCAAACATTTATTAGCATGATTTTTTTTTACCCATATTATGATGATATAGAGCCTTTGGATTCAGAATGGTTATGATAGTCTTCTAATGAACATAACCTCACGAATCATGCTCGACATGTAATTGACATTCGATTGAGGCGGAAAAAAAAAAAATATATATATATAGAGAGAGAGAGAGAGAGAGGCTCATACTAGAGAGAGCCTCTTTACTTTAAGAATTTAAGAATTTCTACTTTTTTACATTAGTATATGACTTAATTCAATGATTTCAACCGTTGATATTTTAGATTTAGATGCAAGAATTGTGTCTACAAAAAATTAGGGCTGACAATTTGGGCCGAAGCAATCGAACCAGCCGACTTTTGAACCGGCCCGAACCACTTTGGGCCGAAAACCCGGCCCACTGACTTTCGGCTCGGCTAAGCCGTACCGTATGGTATCATTCGGCTCGGCTACGGTATGCAGTACATCATACCGTCGGTATACCGTAACAACCGTATATGATGTATACATACAGAATATATACAATGTATATGTAAAAAATTGTGTAAGAGGAAACCCGCGTCCTCTTCCACACAGACTCAGCTCCTCACCACCGAAGCAGATGCTGCTCTCGATATATATAACTGCAAATTTTATATTTATTACTTAGTTCGTAACTTCTCACAATTAAAACAAAGACCAAACCCTATTAGGCTATTACCCATCGCATACTCGACGGCCTCATTCACTTCTCCCTCATTCTCTTTGCTCGACGGCTCGATCTAAACACACCTCCCTCCTCAAAATCATCAATCCCAGATTTCGACCCCAAAAATCATCAAAATCATGGACAAATCTCTTGCAGAAGGTCATATCCCAAATACCCAGCCTTTATTTCTCCACAAATTGGACAAATTCACCCTTGTAGTTTGAAAATCCCCAAACCATCGAAACCCTAATTCTGCAAAAAGTGTTGTTTCCTTCACCGAAAGGTAATCTCTACCCCTATTCTATGTTGTTTGTTCAATTTTTATGGTCGATTACTTGATTTTGATCAAAAGAAACTCGAAGGTCAAGTTTGTTCTGTGAGTTTGATTTGTCAGTGGATTTGGCTTATTCTTTTCTGCTCACTATCTTCTCTAATTTGGATTAACTGACGTTTAGTATATGGTAAATGTTATGATTGGCTTTTGATGCAGTTTTTGTTGGATCTTTTGGATTGCTTCCTTTTGGTGCAAAAGAGTTTTCTGATCGGTGGGTTTACGGTTTGATAAAGGGTGGGAGGATTTCTCAATTCGTGATTTTTATTGATGAATTTTGGTTTGTAGTTTTCAATCGAATTGGCTGCTAAGCAATTTTGGGTGTGATTTTTATTTTTTCTAGGTTTGCTTATTTGAAGATATTTGAGACTTGGATTTGCATATATTTGATTGAGAGGAATTGCATACTGTGAGAAGAATAAATCAAAGTCACTATTGTATCTGCAAGAGCTTACCACTCCCTCTTTATGCATAACGTGCAAGTGCTGAAGCTGATATGACTGCATGAAATATGTAAAGCTGCTGCACTTCACAAATGCTAGCTTTTCTAGACTAGGACTCCAGTACGTTTACTCGATTGTTATCATTTTCTAGAGAAATTCTGATGTTCGTAATATTTTTTCTCCCAACTATCAATGACATAATAGAGAAATTTTAAGAAGACTATATGTTAGTTTGACTCCTCACTGACCTGTGCTAAAGTAATTGTATTTCTTCATTGGATAAAGTTCTATGCTTTCCTTTTATATTATGCAGGGCAAGCATTACTCCTAGAACTATCTTCATTATTTTGGCTGGAAGCTTCAAAAGCAATGAAATTATCCTTTTCAAGCACATAAATTGCAGTAAAGGAACAAGGACAATAAGGTCCAGTGAGCCAAATTCAGATGTGAGGGAAGTGGGAGTTTCGTCATTTTTTTAATTCATGTTGTGTTCTGCTTGGTTAGTTGGTTCTATATTATTGTCATATATTGTTCAGGAGTATATATATATAATTGTAGATCCAATTATGATTTCCCATATCATTTACGATTAGATTGTCACATGATAAATAAATTTCTAGGTTCCAGTATGGATTATATATATGAGTACTGTCCATTGTTGTGTTGGGTTAGATTGGCTGATTGGGAACATATAATCTTATTGTTTTACTTGCAAGATTTTTTTTTTTTCAAGAGGTGTTTGAACTTGAAATTTGTTTTTATTTTTTTTCCTTTTCTTTTTTCTCTTTATAAGACACTGAATGTGATTTCCAATTGCAGAAACTTCACAGAGGACCAGGAATAGAGAAAGAACAACTCAATGGTGTTGTTCTTCACCAATTAATAGAAAGGTTATCGATTTTTTTACTCCCTTTTTATATTTTTGTTCATTAACAGACTATTGATGTGGAAATTGTGGTTTTTAATATTACTTAATTGATTTGGTAGGGAAGGACAAAACTAGTTGGAGCTTACATTGGAGCTTACGTTGAACTGTTGCAGCTTACGTTGGTTTGTTGGAGCTTACGTTGGTTTGTTAGAGCTTTTATTGAAAAGGTAAGAGACTAAGATTACCTGAGCTGCAATGATTAATGAGTACTAAGAATGCCTACAAATGGTAATGAACTGGAATGCAGATTTTTGTTGTGTGAATGCTAATGATTAATTGTGTATGTTAATGAATTGGTATTGTTTTGATAAATGGGAAATGCTTATATTTGATTATAAGTAATGAACTGGTTATGTTTTGGTAATGAAGAGCAACTGTTTAATGTTAATGAATTGGTAACGTACTAATGTTAATGCATTCATATTGGACCTGCTTTGCTGTTGCGTTGCTAATAAATGATAAATGCTCATTTTTTATTATAAGTAATGAACTGGTAATGTTTTGGTAATGACACTTGACTGTTTTTTTTTTTCCTTTCATGTTTGTGTAGATGACATCTTCTTCTAGTAGCTTAAGTACCCCCTCAATATGCAGTAACCTTAATCACACGTCTACTTCACCTATAGAGCAACCTCCATACCCCAACCCAAACCCTGACCCTAACCTAAATAGCATCCCTGAAGTAGAGTCACAGTCAGTCCCAACCATTCCTACTTACGAAGAACAGGATAATACACTGCATGTTAGGGCAACTGGAAAACGAAAGAAAGCAACTAGGGTAGGGCCAGGGGGTAAAAATGCAAAGCTAGCATTAGGAAGAAGCAAAACCTGGGAGTGTTTCACTAGGCCGAAACTGAGTGATGGGAGTGACAATCGAGAGGTTGCACAGTGTAATTTCTGCCAAGAAATTGTACCCGCCTGCAGCACTACAAATGGGACTTCTTCAATGTGGTCTCACACAAAGAAGTGCAAAATCATCCCTCTTTACGAGCCACCACAAGAAATGAAGGGTCAAACCACTCTTAAATCAGATAATGTGAGTGGGGGGGTTACTTACCATAAATTCAGCCAACCTAGATGTGATTTAAGGTGTGTTAGGATGATCATCATGGATGAACTTCCTTTCATGCATGTTGAAGGGGATGGGTTTAAGGAGTTCGTTCAGGAGTTGCAACCTCAATGGAAAAGAATGAAGAGAAAAGAAGTTGCTAGAGGAGTGTGGGAGTTATATCAAATTGAAAAAGCCAAGCTCATGAGTGAGTTTGCTGCTCACTCAACAAGAGTGAGCATAACTACTGATACTTGGACGAGTATTCAGAATATAAACTACATGGTCGTCACTGCCCACTTTTTGGACAGCGATTGGAACCTTCACAAAAGAATAATAAACTTTTGTTCAATCATTAGCCATAAAGGGAAGGATATAGGGAGGGTTTTAGAGCAGTGTCTTCGAGAATGAGGTATTAATCATGTCTTCACAATAACAGTGGATAATGCATCTGCAAATGATGCCGCTGTTTTGTACATGAAGAGAAGACTTAGGAGTAAAAGGACTTTAAATTTTGATGGTGACTTTTTACATCTTCGGTGTGCTTGTCACATTATAAATCTGGTCGTGAGAGATGGAATTGATGAGATTGAGGATGGGATAGAGGCTATTTGGCACTGTGTGAAGTTTATTAGGTCTTCTTCAAGTAGACTTGATAAATTTAGGGATTTTTCAGTGCTTGAACAATTAAGCAACACTGCAAATGTCCCCCTAGATGTTATAACTAGGTGGAACAACACATACTTAATGTTGGATGCAGCATTAAAGTATGAAAAAGTGTTTGAAAGGATGGCTGATGAAGATGATGCTTTTAAGAAGTACTTCGATGAGAAGGATGCCAAAACCAAGAAGAAAAGAACAGGTCCTCCTTCATCACAAGATTGGAGGAATGCACAGGCTTTTGTGCATTTTCTTGGGAAGTTTTACGAAGCAACCATGAAGTTGAGTGCTTGGAAGAAAGTCATAGCGCATCTGCTGTTCTCTGAGTTGATAGGGCTGCAAACTGAGATTGATAGCAAGATGAAGGATGATAGGGACCCTATTCTGCAAAGGGTGGCTTGTGGGATGAAAGCCAAGTTCGATAAGTATTGGGGTTCATTTGAACAAATGAACAAAATTATTATCATAGCCAATGTGTTAGACCCTAGGTGGAAGCTGCAATATCAAAACAAGGAGAGTTTAATGTTGATGTACGATGAGAGTTGGTTCCTCACCGATAAGAGTTGCAGCAATAACCAGTGAGTTAAAGGAGAGTTTAATGTTGATGTACGATGAATATAGGCGCTGTGAAGCTGCCTCTTCCCAAACCACACCCCTTGATGGAAGTCGGCCAATGGAGGGGGCTGAGTTTGATGGTGTTGATGGTGGACAAGCTGAAATATTGGCTGACTTGATGCAAGAAAGAATGGATGAACAAAATGAGATGATATCGAATGAGGTTGACAAATACTTGGCTGATCGATATGTTCATCCATTGACTCCGGGTTTTGATGTGACAACTTGGTGGAAATTTAATGCAAATGCCTATCCGATACTTTCAAAGCTTGCAAAGGATGTATTTGCCATCCCTTGCAGCACCGTTGCAAGTGAAAATGCCTTTAGTTTGGGGAAAAGGGTGGTAGATCCTTATAGGAGTTCCCTAACACCTAAAATGGTGGAGTGTTTGGTCTGCTCAAGTGATTGGCTGAGGGCTGCAACACCTAACTTCTATAAGGAACCAACTGAGGCTGAGTTGGAGCAGTATCGCGAGCTAGAAGCAATGGAGAGAGGTATAATTCTGCAAATATTTGATTGAATTTTCATTTCTGCAATTTCTGCAATTTTCTTAAACTTGTACTCGCTATCAATTTTCTGTTTTAATTTGTAGAAACTGCTGGACTTAGATCTGATGAACCAAGCTCTTCTACGACCACTGCTGCAACATAAAGAAGATGCACAATTCAGTTTTTTGCATGTGCAAAGATTTTGGTAGGCAATCAATCTTATGACTTACCTCTTCAATTTATTTTCGTCAAGTTTTCTATAAGTTCATCAATTTTGGGCTGCTTCATCAAGTTTCTGCATTTTGTTTTAGTCTCCAGCATTGATAAACTTGAACTGTGCAGCGGCATCCCCATAATGGAGAAGGTAAGGTGATGGCTGATTGGTACATTAAAGCAATGGAACTTGTGTGTTTTTCAGTTTTATTTGTAATGGACAATTTGTATTTTTCAGTTAATTGCTGGTAGTGTAATTTCTTTGTAATTGCTGTTATTCTTTTTTTGGACTTTTGGATGAGTTGTAGGCTTGCAGCTTTGTACTTTGTTGTTTTCTTTATAATTGCTGTTATTCTTTGTTTAGACTTTTGAAAGAGTTGGAGCCTTGTAGGCTTGCAGCTTCATACTTTGTTGTGGACTTGTGCAATGTGCGATGATGTACTTTTACTCTTTTAGGTCAATATTAACTTGTAGTTGTAGCTGAAATGTTGAATGATTAATTATAATGTGCGGATGATAAATTGATAATCATGATATGATCATTATGATGCAGTGGGCTGCAGCAGCAGTAATATGGAACTTAAAAATAGGCTAGAACTTTGCTGCAGAAGCCCAAAAACTGAAAAACTGATTAGTCAATTAAGATGAAAAATTAGGCTGCCAAAAGTAAAAAACTGGAAATTTGAAATGGTCCTTAGGAAACCCAAAAAACTTGGAGGGCCCAATAGTTCGGTGGAAGCCCATTACCGAACCGAACCAACCAAAGAATCGGCATACCGAAATTTCGTTTTGGGCCTTGCTCGGCCCGATTTCGGTTGCAATTTGGGCTTACCGACCCACTACAGTTCGGTAGTGGTTTGACCCATTTCTAGTCGGTTTTGGGCCGAATCCAGCCCTACAAAAAATCAACCATATCCATATGCAAGTATATGACACGTCATTCAAAATTATGTAAACAAATGTAGTCCGTTAGATAAATTTAAAATAAACATTGTGATATTTAAATGGTTAAACATTTTATGATTTGTCTCATTTTTCGTAAGATTCATATGTGTATATAATTAGATTAGAGAATAAATGATTTAGGTTATAAAACTACAAGCTAAAAGTAAAAACATCCCTCACAAGTCTAAGGAGAATCTCTATAATCAAAGGTGGATGTCCGCGAAAGAAGAAAAATGCAGGCATCCAATTATCAGCCAACGCATTTCCTCGAAGAGTGAGACCTGCGATTGTGAGTGTGAGAGTGAGACACCGAATGAAAATGAAGACATTTATGTCCTCTAAGACCATGGACATCCCGGACTGTGTCACTTATGATCAATCACCACTGGCCTACCTCTTCACTGAAACCAGAGGCAACCCTCCTCGCTACAACCGGGCCAGTCAGCCATCGATCACCCCGTTGAATAGTCATAGGGTCAACCATCGATAACACCATCTCCAAACACCTGATGAGTTTTGGGTCAGATTCTCCACCCTCAATCCCGCTCCTCTCCACAACCTTCCCGCACACTCCCCAGCAATCATCAAGCAATTATGCTAGAAATCAGGGAGTGATCAATCAACACAAAGGAATTCGCGGCGAGCAATCCATTGCTCTCTACACCGGCCATCGAGCAATTTGCTCTCTACCATGAAGGTCGAGATTCTTGACGGCGAGAGCATCTCACGATCGGAGAAGGTGAAGGATGAGCTAGTTTTTGACAGTAATGGCATCGAATTGGTTTCGAGCTGGGCGGCGGTGATCATCTGTGAAGACCAAGGACATTTTTTTTTCTTTCTCTTTTTGATGCGAAAAAGACTATAAAGTAGATCCGGAAGCCCTTCGGGCATCCACAATTTATAGTGTCAAAAAGTAAGGCTCTTGAGGCCTCGAAGGGAACTCTATTGGTTGAAGTAGATCCTATTACAACATTATGACCCATATTAGCAATAGCATCATCTACAAAATTCGCTTCCCTAACGATGTGTTTGAAGATAATAGAAATAAAGCAAGTAGCAATTACATGGATGTCTCGAATATTAGCAATCTCCAAGGTTGATTGATATGCCTGTTTACCGCATCTATTACCAATTTAGAATCTCCTTCCACTTCAATTGTTGTGTAGCCTTGGTCTCGTGCACAAAAAGCCCATCTCTCAGTGCACTGGCTTCTGCCAAAGGTACTGTGGTGGAACCAGCATTTCTGGTAGCTGCTGCAAGGGGGTTACCATGGAAACAACCAAGGACATGAGAATTGTCATCAATCGTTGAAGTTCATTTAAATGCATCCGACGGCTGATAATTGGACGTCAGCTTTTTGGCCTTTTTCACGGACGTTCGCCTGTGATCCCTCCTACATATATATTGCTTGAGAAAATGAACAGATAGAAAGATAAATAGACAGCTTCGCTTCCTCGTCAGAAGACGAGGAATTTGTACACACATTGAGGTAAATAAAATATATAAGGAATTTGTATACACATTGAAAGATAACTAGACAGCTTCGCTTCGCTCCTTCGTCAGCTAAATAAAATATATAAGGAATTTGTATACATTGAGGTTGTATGTCGACAAGCTTTGTAGAGTCCCAGCTAACAGAACCACTTGAAAACTATTACGGGTTGCTCAACTTGTCAATAATTTCTGAGAAAATGACATATCCAGCACCTCCTACTACGAGTGAAAGAGTGAGGTTTCCTCCTGGAACTACCTGCGGCAATTTCACAGCTGTGGATGAACTTGAGTACCTATCGGACCAAGACATTGCAGCTGGAAGAATTCCGAATAGCACCAACACTACCAAGGACATGAAATGGAAGAACCTTAGCCATCATAAAAACTTGAGATAACGACATGAATGTTAGAAAAGGGAAATAGAAAAGAAAAATAATAAAAAATAAAATATCCAAATTGAAAATGTTTTAACAAAAACTATGTTCCAGAAAAATGAAAAATTAAACCACGCCACACCTCCATAAGTTCCAGCAAAGTCCAAGGCTTTAAAGAATATATCTGGGTCTAGCAATGACAGCAGTACTGGTGGAATCAACGTTAAAAGGTATGGCAGCACAGGCCTGCTCTGACCAGCCGGGAGTTTCAGCACTGGATACAGGGAAATTAACCACAACTGTCAAATGAGGATATACATACTGATACATCTGAAATAACACACAAATTGTACAGCTAATTGCCTTGATATATTACAATGAAAAAGGAAATTGACAACTGATGCCAAAATTTAAACACCAAACATCGATTATGCCGTACGTAGAAAGTTCATTTCCAAAAAATTAAAAAATTAAAAAATTAAAAAATTAAAAAATAAAAATAAAAAGAGAGAATAGGTCAAAAGATGCTCATGTAGAATGGATAATGAAAAATCCAAATGGATTCTCATCAACCAAATTGGGCACTCCCTGTTATGTAGAATGCAGTACCAAGTTCATATTCCTACTGTAGACTGGATAGAATGGATAATGAAAAATCCAAATGGATTCTCATCAACAAAATTAGCCACTCCCTGTTATGTAGAATGCAGTACCAAGTTCATATTCCTACTGTAGACTGGATAGCAAATAGTGTTGTGCAGGATAACATTCCAGCCCATTAGTGATTTATAACGCCATTAGTATGCTTGTCTTAGAAGAGACGAAGCATGTTACCAATAGAATTTGGATTCCTATTCATGGATGTTGTGCCAATAAGGAATAAAATATTCCTACTCCTAATTGATATAAAAACACCTGTAATCTTGTTGGTTACAGAGAATGGGAAGTCACAATTGCCTAAAAGGAATTAATTTCTTTGTTTGGTCAAGATTTGATACCTTATGTTCTATCTAACGAGAGCTTCTGCTCTTGTTTATGCACAGAGACGGAGAGCAAGGATGTGTTCTATTCTCATAGATGAAGAGAACTAAAAAGAAGTTATTATTCTGTTAAATTCATTTTACCAACCTGAACTTTACACCTAATGTTTATGACTTCTAATTTTATCACATACCTAGTTAAAAATCATTATTTATCTTCATGCTCTAATGCTCTAGGTATACTGCATCCACTAATTCATTTTTAATTTATCTCTTTCTAAGATTCATATTTCCTGCAAAAAGTCCAAGAGTACAAATACAAATTCGTATAAAATGAAGTTGAAGATTAGGCAGAAAAGAAAAAGGGCACTTACGGTCAGAAAGGAAATCACAAAGACCCAAAACAAATCCGATATATGATGTCGCAATAGCAAAAATTGAGAACACCTCAACTATAGGCTGAAAGAAATTCAAAGAGAAACAGTAAGACAAGAAAGGGAATATACATTTGCTACTTTCAAAGCATTCCGTAATCCTTGCAATCACTTTAAAGAATTTAAGATTTGGTACTGTAAACTTACTCCAACAGCAACATTTGTTGATTGCAATAGTTGTAATGGATCCAGGATTTTACCAGAGCCCATTTCAACATTCGTGATGGTTCCTAAAATCACAGCATCCCAGACTAGAAATAAAAAAAGTGGTATACTTGTGCCTAGAACAATTGAAGTCCTGCAAAACAACAAATTATTGCATAACGTACAATGTCAGCTATGCATGACACCAACTACAACCTATAAGAGGAAATCACCATATGGGTAATTAAACAAAGTGTCAAATTCTAGGCAGTCACGAAGGTACTTCCTGTCAGTGCAATCACGTGAATCAACAGCAACCTACATAAAGTAAACCAAATTATGGCCAATTTTTTGGGGTGTACAGACGGATTTTTCTCAGGTAAGGATGTCCTTACCTAAGGTTTAAGTACGGATTTGGTGTTTTCACCCACTTTCCGATCACATTTTCACATCTTAACCGTTCAGTTTTTAGGTCCTAATGTATAGATCACCTCTGCAAAATTTCAGCCAATTTGGTGATCGTTAAGGCTTCCACAACTGCAATTTACACGAACAAACCGAATCTGTCAAACCGGAACCGTTCGTTTACATTGTTGTAATTTGCAGTTTTGGATGCCTTGACGATCACCAAATTGGCTGAAATTTTGCAGAGGTGATCTATACATTAAGACCTAAAAATTGAACAGTTAATATGTGAAAATGTGATCGGAAAGTGGGTGAAAACCGGAAATCCGTACCTAAAGCTAGGTAAGGACGTCCTTAGTGTAGCCGGACTGGTGTACAGACATGCCAAGTGTTAACGAACATATAACAGAACTTGGCCTTGACTCTGGCAACATACATATGGAGAAGAAACAAAGCTGCACCAACAAGGTAAAATGACCTTGTCTTAAAGGATATACCGAGTCAGATACCTAGAGTCTATAGTTTGAAAAGAAGTGCAACATCCAAACATGCATCATTGTATGTATATTTGGAAGCTGTTGGAATAGGAATTTCAGAAGTCCAAGCTCATCCAAGCTCAAGACAACTGATTTATTTCATTTAAGAGTTAAGACAATCCAAGGCCCCTAGATATCAAGATTCAGTAAACTTAATTGGCCAGATGAGCGACTCCATCCCTGGATTGAAGGGGAAAAGTCCCGCATTGAGTAGCTTTTGTAAGGATAAGTCTCTCCATGTGTGTGACAGTTTTAGCATAGTCATCTGTGTTAGTATCTAATTGTTTGCCAAACCCTAACATCTTTGCTTTCAAGAATAGTGGTCAATGGCTGGTCCCTTCTTGGTCTGGTGGACTTTGCTTTATTTGTGAAGACTAGTGGGTCTAAGGATCGACCAGCATCATCAAACAACAAGAACAGTGGTCAACGACAAGTTTATAAAGGTATCAGAACAGGACATTCGAAGTTCAAATCTGTGCAATAGCATCTACCAAATAAAATTGAATTCCACATTTTGTGAGAGATACAAATGGCACATATGAGGAGTGCTACAATATAGAAAAATTGATGGCTTCCCTAAGAAACGGCCTGGACATTTGAACAAGTGGTAAACCAAGAAATTTATCAACCTATATAGACGGTTAGCTGGGAGTCTTTCAACAAAACTGTGTTTTCTATTTCAACAAAACCTAACCAACTATTCTTTTATATTATTTTTCCATAAAACTGTGTTACCTATAGATGAGCTTCAAGTTCAGGTAAATGATCTGTAGTTGTCATTATACACTATTTTATCACCTGGAACTTAAACATTTTATATTCAATAAATTTAGTACCAGCAACCTATAGTGTCATTTGGTTAAAAACATTTTGTGAGGGGATAATCACATTTACATCTACAAAGATATTGACACATCAGCAAGTAAAAGTGTTTTAATTTATCACCTTACTTTTGATAGGTCTCCTTCAAGATCTGTACAAAGAACAGGCACTACATTCTGGAAAAAGCATGTACAAATTGTTAAATCAATTCAGCATTGAATAATTACAAGATGGTAATGTTACCTGGTATACAAATGACAAAATTATTATCGGTATGCTCATGGGAACAGCTTGGAAGTTGGCTTTCAAAAGTGCACTCAATTGTAGGTATTCACTTGCAACTGCCTATGAAAGAAATACTAATGCATAAGAAAGACTAGCTTCTGTCCACGGTTAATAACACTAGGAACATGAATAGTGTTATATGTATGATAATACATTGGAGAAATACGAGGGTTTTACATTTTCCAATCACAAGATTGTAGAATCATAGTTAGATAGTATGACTTTCTTTCCTCTTTCAAAATCACAGTTTGGATCAAATATATCCTTGTCCATATTCTAGATTCTGAACATATTCTATTGATGTTGTAATAAATATATTGAGCACAGTGTTTGCATATTTAGAGTCTTCATTATTACCTCAAACACAAACATGAGTACGGAAGTGTAAGGGCCATTTGGTTCCTCATTCTGGAAATATTTTTCTACATCTACAGACCATGAAAAATACATGAATGGATGAGTTTTCAAAAAATCATTAAAAACATCCATTTGACCAGTTTGAAAGGATAATGTTGTTCACAGGTTCATTGTGATGTAGAACAACCTAGAGTTAATGTGTTAATGTCTTAGAAGGGTGGAGCTTAGGATTATAATCTGTGGGGATGGGTGTTGGGGTTAAGGATCTGAAAGGAAGGGAGAAATCACACCAGAAGCGTTCTTGGAATCCACAAAGGATTCTCACCAGCCACTCAAGATATATTGTTAGACTGGAACTGAAAAGCTGCAGTATCTTGATTTGGTGTTGGATAGTGTAGTCTTGTATTCTCTGTCTTCTTTTAGTGCTGGACTTCCTATCAACTCTAATGTTCAGTTTCCTGACTAATGAAGAATTCTCACCAGCCAGTCGAGATATATCATTAGACTGGAACTGAAAAGCTGCGGTATCTTGATTTGGTGTTGGATACTGGACAGTGTATTCTTATATCCTCTGTCTTCTTTTAGTGCTGGACTTCCTATCAACTCTAATGTTTAGTTTCCTGATTAATGCTGATTAATGAGTTTTGTGTTTTCTTCGTTAAAAAGATAAACAATAAAAAGTACATGTAAATCATTTAGAGAGAGAGAGAAAGAGATTTACCACAAGAGCAGCAAAAGATAAGATGATTCCAATTACCAGAACCCCATTAACCGCACCAATGAACCGTGGACTGCATATGAAGACAAGTTTATGGTCAAGTCTCAAACGAAAGAAACAGAGATACAAAATTACATCAAATTTTTAATTCCTTTTGGAGATTTATCATGCAACTCTTGCTTGCTTGAACATTTGGCCCATCAACTTGCAGCTTAAGCTTCAGGATCTAGTAGCAATCTAAACTGATAACAGAACTTTGGGTCTAGGAGGTCCCACATTTAAAATCTCTCATCCCATTCCTCATAAATTTTCCAGGTCGCCAATTTCAGGGTGAGATGGCACCTACACTTTTATCTATTGCACCCTAGAGCATTTCGTGACAGGGCAGCAGGGAGGTTTGCTTAATATAGGTGTTGCTTCATCCCTTGACAGCTTACACTTGCAGGGCGCAATGGTTGTCTACCAAAATGCATGTAATTGGCCAATAAAGAAAAGGAAAAAAAATGCATGAAAATGCATTCTCAAATATCCTCTGCAAATCAGGTAAATATCTATTATGAAACTAGCTAAGGATTCCCTCTCTTTGATAATTAAACCACCAACTAGTGATTAAAACTTCAAGGTGAATTAAGACAAATATGTCAAATATGTTTCAAAGGCACATTAGCACACAAACTCTTTACTCATGTGATCATACGAACATGTGCAGACATAAACACTCAAACTAACCATTATAATGTGTCCATAAGCTTGTTCAACTTCAAGTATGTTTCTTAAGAAATATAGCATAGGTTTCTATGTGCTCCCTTTTTTCAAAAATGATCAGTATTTTTTACCAGAGGTGATACCTAACAACAGTGGTCTATGATTCATTCAGTATATATTATCTTGTACATAGTCTACAATATAAAACCACATAACCCCGGGAGGGATTAGTAGGAAGTTCAGGCCAATGGTTTTGCTCCCATGTGGTCTGAAATTCAAATCCCATCACAGTACTTACGGCCAATTGCTAGAATTCCCTGTCTTGTAAGGACTATAGTTTGTGACAGGAGGCCCTAGTTTCAAGCCCCGGTCCACGAAGTAGGTTTCAGGGACTCCTGGGGTATGAAAGTTAAATAGAAAGTAAAATAATACACCAAGTTTCAAGAAGTCAGACAAACCTTCCAAAGTAGCAAATGCCTCCCAAAACCAATGAAAACAATGTTGCACTTTCCCATCTGCAACCATAGTGTTGCCATCAACATCTAACAAGCGTAGAAATGTACTTAAAATATAAAATGTACGCCTGCTAAACTGAAAATACAGATATGCGAAAGCACAAAATAGGCATGACATTTTGTCAAATAGAAAGTGCTACAGTTTTTGGTCCTTACAAGGGAATGCCAACAAAATTTGTCAAAATTTCTGAAGAACGAGCAACATAGGCAACAAGAAGTGCGTAATGTATAAAAATGTACGTCCAACTGCAGGATAATGCACGTGACTATCAGAAACTGAAAGAACATAGTGCAAATAGAAATGTACTAAGCCAAAATGGTAAAATGTGCTTATAAGAGCCAACTAAACAAACTATCTAGCACCCAGACTATGAAGAAATATATATATATATGAACATTGCAGAAGTTTTATTTTTTCTTTCATATGTCTCAGATCCGGCAATTACAATTCAAAGTTTCATATTAATGCGACAGACTGTGCACTTTTATTTTGCATCAGTTAATTAGGTAAGAAGCACCACTTGGTGGTTTCTAGAAAGGGTTAGATATTTGTTGTTGTTGATGGATCTTTCCGAGTGGAATATCAACGTCGCTATTGTTTTCAGTCTATGACTTTACCTGATCTTACTCGGTTCATGTACCAGTTTGAAATATCTCCATGGATATTCTAATTCACTCCTCTTTATTTTTCTTTTTCTTTTTTTTTTCAATCACAGACATAAATTCCATGCATGACTTTCTCCCCCAAATTTCTATCCTATAACAAAGAAATGTTGGATATCAACAGCCATGTGAAGAAAGTTAACAGATTTTGATAGGTATTTGACTGATATGAAAAGGAATTTGAAAAGAATGAAAGATGGAGATGGAGGAACACCTTAATGCCTAGCTACCAGCCTCCCACCTGATTCAAAAGAACTATCACCTATGCTAAGGGATTTTGCAGTGAAACATACCAGAGAAAGCCAATAAAGTAGACATCTTCGAAAAATTAACCCCAAAATTTGGAAACATGCAGTCATCCTCTCCCCAGACACCAAACAATGCACGAAATACAATTCAATATTCAGAATGGCATTATCATTTACATCCCTTATCAAGGATTATCTCTAATCTGCGCAATAGGAAAAGATTTGATCATTTGAACTGTTGGTAAATACACTGGATGGTAAACTAAATATTTGATAATGGCTACTATAATTTCATATACAGATATATTCCAGGGATGACCTTAAACAAGGACCTAAAGCATGGATGACTTCGACCATTGGACTGCAAGTCTCTATGGTTAATAGCACTTTTCTCATTTGCAGTTATTCACACCGGAGCAACTTATTGTATTTATGTGTGTGCGTATATTATATTTATATATATATATATATATTGTTGATAAAAGAGTGGGCTTAGATCGTGATTGGAAAAAATAATCTTGCATTATGTTATATTATATCACAGAATATAAATTTAAAAAAAATAAAATGAAACAAATTAAACTAAATTAGTTCATTAAAATAACAACAGCAGCAGCAGCAACAATAGCTATGTAAGTAATCTTTTTTCAAAGAAAACGCCAAAAATGCATGTTGATGTTCATCAATAACAAATGTTTCAAAAATCTAGTAAGAATGTTAACCTACCAAACAATTTGAACTCCCACATTACCAATAGTCCTCGTAGCCATGGATACCTGAAGTCAGTCACAAGACAACTATGTTAGGTTCCAAATGTTATGGAGTTGTCAGCCTGATATTTGTTCTTGATAAGAGACAATTGTAAACAATACAATATACAGAGAATGATTATAATATTTTGGAACCTAAACTGTTAGGACTAGATGTATTGCAATATTAAAGGGTAATCAAATTTAAACATGATGGAGGGGCTATCAATTGGAAGAGATAGAAGGAATATGGCTTTTTTCTTTCTGGACACAACACATGTGTAATATATTGAAAGTGGTCAGAGCTTTTTCTTATCTTCTGGTTTTTCATGACGGAAAATATGTAAGCCCAAGTGTCATCTACTTGAATACTTTCAAAAGGATATGGAAATTGAAGAGCTAGCCTCATCGATGCCAGTTATGAAAGAGACTGAGATAGTAAGAAAGCTTGTCTAACAAGGGGAGGCTTCTCACTCTACTTCTATCTACCTTCAGTAGTCTATTAATCTACTTTTTTCTATGTTCAGTAGTCTATTAATTTACTATCTTTACTTCTGTAGAATCCCATGTAGATGAGAGATCCAGATGAGGATATTATAGTGAGACGGTTTTGATGAAGGGAAGAAGAAAATAGCTATTTCCCAACTTCTCCTATCAGGTCTAGATGATATAGAAATAGCATATATGGTTTGAAGTTCCGCTGCATTGATTTAGTTTAATGTGGCTAATGAGGTAGTAAATCAGTATTGCTCTCACGTGCAAGTGACCAAAATAGCACAGGAAGATGGTATTACACCATCATATGCAGGATTCCAAATCACAAAAGAGCATAGGATGGTGACGAATAAAACCTAAAATAATAGAAAATAAGCATTGGGTGACAGATGGTAATATTAAAGCAATATTATTGCAGTGCTATCATTCTTCAGACAGAATTTGATTCTGTATTCTCTAGTAGATATAACATATGCTTGTGCAATCCAAAATATAATGTATAGATAGGGAGTAGCTTATGCACTGGTGCAAACTGAAGACAGTAGTGGAGTAAAGAAGACAAAGAATTAAGTACCAGTGAAACACCGCCAGAACCGAGTTGGGACATAGTATTTACATTAACTTCGGCTATTAGAAGACCTGTTACAACCTGCAGTAGTTACAAAACAAGAAAGGAAAAGATAAGAAAACTAGTGAATATGAATGAAGAAGTGTTTAGTCATACTTACCATGTATGCCCAACAAAAAATGCAGGTTATTGCAGAGGCCAGAAATCCAGATTCTTGGGTCACTGCAGGTATTGCGAGGATACCAGCACCCACCTGCATGGAATTCAATCTATGAAACAGAGGAAAGGAAAAGAAGAGAAGAAAGAGAAAAGGGTTTGATAGATAGATATACCGTAGTCCCTGCAACTAGGAAAACAGCGCTGGATAGACTTGGCGGTTCTCTCTTCAATGTCGCTTGGTTGAGGTTGGAAAACAGCCTTTCCAACTCAGCCTCTTCGGATTGTTTCTTCTGCGACAGGCATTTCGCAAATTTTCTTGGATTTGGATTTGGGAGATAAAGTGGTTTATGATCAAGTGGGAGTGGGAGCGGGAGTGGAAGAGTGTGAATTTGCTTTTGCACCAATTTTGAACCAACGGAACAACAAGGAGGAGAAGCCAGAAATGCCATTGCCTTCTCTTTTTCTCTCACTCACCGCTCACCACTCACCAGTCACAAGTCCAAAATAAAAACAACATTCTAAAGGAGATAATACGTGAGGTTACCCACAGTCACCCGAGAGCTTAGAATGATTGCTAAATTTCCTTTTTCTGCTTTTTTTTTTTTCTTTTATGAATGACGTCTCATCTATGATATATCCATCTTTTTTTTTTTTTGGGAAAGGTCTCCTGTGTATATCAATTGTGCATGTTTTTTTTTTTTCGATAAAACAAACTAAATTACAAAACATGTTGTTGAGCTGTGACCTGTTGATAAATTATAATTCTAATATTACAAATATCATAGTTTGATTCTCACTAACATATATAAGGGATAAGATGGGTTAAGAATTTTTATTTAAATAAAAAACTAAATTACAAAACACTGCCTCTACGACAACTAAAATTGCAAGGTATCATGAAGCAAAGCTTGAGTAGAAAGCCTGGGAACAGGCTGAGACCATCTTTGTGCTGGGCCATAGTGTCCGGCTTTTGCCATGGCATTGGCGAGGAGTTTGGAATTGTGCATGTTTGGAATTGCTTCCCAAATAATTATAACATAAAAAAAAATTTTAAAGAAATATAGAATGTGTCTTGAGATTGAGTTATAGACGCACATGAAAATGATAAATATAACAAAAATTATAAAGAGATTGTTGATTTTGAGAGGTGAGAATTCTACGAAGCTAGGCTTCGTTTCTTTTCTTCAGCTCAGCACTACAGTCATCATGAAATGATGGTCAAGGAGGTCTGAACGCAGCTTGCTGCAACTCTTGCTATATCAGATAATGGATGAGTGTCCTTCAGCTCTGCAGAGATGAAGCCAAGTGGTTTAAAGTAGGCTGGGCTAAACAGACTTATGTAAAACTTTCAATTTTATTTTTTGTTTATTATTTTCAAAATTTTTTATTAGATCCCCAAATTTAAAAAGTATTCCCACTAAAACTCCAAGAACTATAATTTAAAATTTAGATGGCAAGAACTAAAGAGGGGAAAAGACCTCTTAGAGGAATACTAATTGAAGCCTGATAAATTAGCTTGGAATTGGACTAATTGAGAAATACAAGATTGTTAAAAGCGCGAATTAGAGGAGTAAAAAAAAATTAAATAAATTAAAACAATTTAAGTCAGTAAGTGCCCAACTTTTATTTATTAGTCCACTATTTTAGGAAATCAGAGATCGGGAGAGAATCAGTTATGCTTTTATTGATAATAGGGGCCTATTTATATAGAAGATTACAACAAGAAAATATGAGTCTTACATGGAAATAGAATCACACAATGAATAAGATATCTCCGAGAATATCTATAAGACTAGCCCTGTTACAACCAACTTGGACAAGTTAATTACTAAAGTTTGGGCTAGACACATAAATCAGATGTCCTTAAACACTCCCCCTTTTGTCGCCCAAACGCGATGCTCCTCTCTTTACCTCGTCAAAAACCTTGCAGAGTAACGAAAACCCAGTGGGACAAAAATAACCTCAGTTGAAGGAGAAAAACAGTACAACACACCCTTCATGTTTTAAAGACTAAACATGTAGACATCTCCCCCTGATGACTACGATCATAAGAGTTCGGATAACTTCCTCAAACAATGCTACCAACATGTTTCCCGAAAAGTGAATTTAGGCAATGAGTTAGTGACTACAGGACCCGACCCAGAATTTCACCCTGAAATTCCACATAGCCCTGCGAGGTCCACTTTTTGAGAAAGTTTAGCAGAACTTTCCTCAAAAATGGACAACCCTAACCTGCAAAGAATTCAACCTACACTTCTCAGCATACCGTCCTTAAACTCCTGGAGCCATCCTGCTCCCCAAATACCAACAACTCAATTTCCACAATAAACAATTCCCAAGTTGAATATATTAGTTTCGCAGGTTATCAGAGCAAATCTGAAATAACAATAAAGAAAATAAAGGGTCTATATAATGCGGAAGTAGTGCCAGTTATGCCTCAATTCCATGTACCCCCGACTTCGACTAATCTCGCCTGCAAACTGGGCATTTGAAACCAAAGGGCCCAGGGAAAAAAATAATTTAAAAGCACGTTAGAGTGAGTGGACAAAAATAACTGTCTCACAATATTTGAAGTGATAAAAAAAATTTATACTTTCCCTCAAGTATTTCTTTTAAAGTCTCATGCATGCAATTTTTTTTATAAAATAATCGTTCGAGCTAATTTACACAACACTTTTGTAATTTAAATAAATAAAGCTCGGAACTCCAACCAAAGCATGACAACCCCGCTGACCAATAAATAATCGGACTAGCCCCGCTAGCCAAAAATAAATATAAAGTATGATGAAAAAGTTATCATCACCATACAACGAAGAAGCCTCCCCGGCTCGGGTCGGAGTGTCCCAAACTCTTGAGCCTCCCAGGCTCTGAAGCATCTCATGCTCTGCTCAACTCAGCCGCAAACACAAAGAAAGCGGGGAGGAATAGGCTAGCTACCAATAATATAATCAAATAATACTACTCAAGTATGGTGAATTAAAAATCATATGAAAATAAAAGATCAGTAAAGTTTCCCCATAATTCTCACAAGCAAATATAATTATATTTCGATGACGTGACCCCGCACGTCAAAAATAATCTCAAATTAAATACTTAAGTAGAAAATAAAATATATATTATTCTCTCAGAAATCCCATTTCTAAATTTCTCTTAAAATCTTGAAAATTGATAATTAATCGTAATGCCAATTTCGGAAATTATCTCGGAAAAGTAATTCGTCAAATATTCCTAACATAAGCTATAAGTCTCATATCGAGCATAATAAATCTCAATTCAACAATCCAAATCATATATCAATTTATAATCAAAACCAAAATAAAATGCTAGATAAATAAGTTGATAGTGAAATGAAATCAATAATTCAAAAATTAATTTGCATGCATCAATTTAAAATTAAAAGTCCACTCACAGTATATTGCTATGCTTGCCATTTATTCAAAATTTCCTCAAATCGAGGTTCCTCACATCCTATACAAAAATAATTACCCGTAAACAAAATAATTATAGGACGGAAGTTAACTTTACGATAATTAAAACGAATTTCTAATATCTCTTTTAATCTCAACTCCTTCAATTCTCTTCGGATTTAATCCAGACTTCACCAATAAATTCTATTCATCGATTTACAATTTCTAGGATGAATTCGAGACACATCCGACGGTCGGATTCTCGTAGATCGTAAATCGAAACCCTAAACTTTGATAATTCAAAATCGATTCTGAACTTCTCCGATTTTCACCAAACTTCATATACAAGCTACACAACAATTATATGATTTAATGGGCTAAAAACAAGAATTTTTCACCTTCCCACGCGCCACCCACAATGGCGGCGTGGCGCCACGACCACCACCTCCAATGGCCTTCAAATTTTTTACAGTAGCTTTCTCTCAACTATCTGATCAATTTTCCTAACTATGACAAATCGAGGAAAGGACCGGAAGCACCTCAATAATTAAGGGGAAGGTTTGACCCAATTCATGAATAGTACCCGAAAATTTCAACTCGTCGGCGCCGGCTCCACGCTCCACTTCTCGGCCTGAGATTTAGGGCGGATGATCTTCGTCTCACTACGCTCCTAATGGACTTGGTATGACGCTTTTTGGTGGACGGATTTGTGAGAACGGCACGTTGACCAGTTTTGCTGCCGTGAAGTTCCACGGGTCCTACGGCTCGTTTCCGGCCATAGCATGATGATCAACGACTATGAGGAGGTTGGGCATGAAGAGACGAGCCGAATGGTGCCAGTCACACTCTCCCAGGTGGTCGGTGGAGAAAGTTGCAGAGGGAGGCCAAGAGAGAAAGTCGCGCGGAGGAGAGAGGGAGAACATGCGGGGGAAAGGAGAGAGAGAGAGAGAGAGAGAGAGAGAGAGAGAGAGAGAGAGAGAGAGAGAATTACCGGCTACAGTGAAAATTTTGAATTTATACTACTTACCAGCTACAGTAACTTTAACATATGAACTCCGATTTTTACGAACTAAGATGCACGCGCTCGGTTTAACGTCATCTACAACATTCATGAATAAAGTTTTCTCAGATTTTGACCTGAACAAAAAGTCATCTTTTAGGACCCCCTAAACGGTCAAAAAGGAGTCAGAAATTAAAATAAATCTTATTTACCGTCCGAAAGACCCCGTAAGTCTATAAATTTAGGTTCGGGTCGTAACAGTCTCCCCTCCTTATACAAATTTCATCCTCAAAATTTCGTATGGTCGAAGTAAAAGAGGAGCACACACACTAATCCAAAATATAATATCCTCGCAAAAGAAATGCGTTGAATATAACGAAGTGAGGATAATGGTTCACAAAACGATGTGTGAATCTGCTCAAAACATGTAGAAATTCTCTTCAAAACTCATCCAAAATTTTGGCCACTCAAAAATGAGAGATTAACAGTTAGAAGGAACAATCCTTAAGGTGACATCTAGTTGATCACCTTAATCTGATCGATTCCCACAGTGTTCTTGTTGAATTCAGGAGATAGACTTACTTCCAATCATTACTAACAGTCCTTATCAACTGAATGAGAAAATTCTCAAAGCATTAAGTTCAAAAGACTTATCCGCAAGCAGGAAGAATTTCTTCCATAATCTTTATCGAAGCAAGATTTCATTCACCATTCCCATGAAACCTGTCTACTCATCTTTGGGTTAAGTTTTCTTTTACGACCTCAAGTCAACTGCTTTAACAACCAATAAAGTTTTTGACAATTCCAACTACCTAAGAACATGAAAACATGCTTGCAACTCAAAATTAACAATACCGAAGTCGAAAAACTTGTCTTAGTTAACAATGTAGCATTGTATACTTGTAAGTACATGAATTTCCGTATTATAAATTTCGTGTCAACTAGTAGCTCCGATGTCACGGGCTATCGACATCACAAAGCGTTGAGTTGGGATAATAACACTCGTAATCTTTCATATAAGTCGCATCATGAATAACCATTTTGTTCACTAAAAATATTGTCACTGTTGCTCAACAAATCCAAAATAAGTAGTTACTTAACTACCACAAACAACAATTTCTTTTATCTATTTGTACTTAAATTGTTGATCAAATATCAGTTCATGTAAAGGTCTCACAGCGGCCAAGATTATCATAAGATGGCTCCGATCAAACCAATGAGTTCTTAATCATGTAGCTTCTTTGGCTACCATGAGCAATATCCTTTGGGTACCACTCACCGATTCAGGTTCAAATCTTTATATAGGAGCTATTATCATAGCATCACACTCTTTTCTTCGTGTTTTCAAATTGTAATAATCCAACAGCTCAAACGATACCAAATACTTAAGTATAGTCAATTGTTCTTATTACGTCTCGAACCAAAAGGTTACGTAGTACTTATTAAGGTATGAAGGTTAACGTTTTCGATCATGTTTTATTTGTTTTCGATATGTTTAGTGGCCCTAAAAATCGACTTTTTGTTTTGGCCAAAAATTTAAAAAACGTTTCTTCACGAAAGTTATAGAAGATGTTAAACCGAGTGCGTGCATAGTTGGTTCGTAAAAATCAGAGCTCGTATGCAAAAGTTATAAGCGAAATACGAAAGTTACTATAGATAGTAGATGGTATATATTTGAATTTTCACTGTGGTAGATCAGATTCTACCCGGGTGGATTTTTTCCCTCCTTTTCTCTCTCCTCCCTCCCGTGCGTTCTCCCTCTTCTCTACAACTCCGACCACCTCACAACTCCAGCCACTTGGGGAAGAACGAGTGACACCGTTCCACTCCTCTGCTCAAACCCAACCTCCCCACGGTGGTAGATCACGGCCTCGTGGCCGGAAAATGACGGGACAAGGCCGAGAAGCCCACAGCCCCGTTTTGAGTCAAAGCTTCGTTCTCCCATCTCCGGCCACCAAAAATGCTCAGACCAAGTCCATTAGGAGCGCAGTCAGACGATGAACATCCTCCCCAAATTTCAAGTGGAGGAAGAACCGACGAGTTGAAGTTTGGGTCACTATTCACATTTCGGATCAAAACTTCCCCTTAATTGTTGAGGTACTTCTAGCCCTTTTCTCGATTTTTGTAGTTGGGAAAAATGATTAGACGGTTGAGATGGTGGTGCTGCCAAAATTTGACGGCCATCGGAGCAGGTGGAGGCGGCACGTGAATCCCACGCGCGCCATTGTTGCAGGCGCGTGGCGGCGCCTCCGGCGGCCATGTGATTTTAGTTTTTGGCCCATTAAATCCTTTAAATATTTTAGAGGTTGTATATCAAATTTGGCGAATTTTGGAGAAGCTTGGAATTAGTTACGAATTTTTGAAGTTTAAGGTTTTGATTTACGATTTATGAGAATCCGGCCATCGGATTTCTCTCGAATTCATTCAGAAATTGTAAATCATCGATTAGAAATTGTTGATGAAGTTTGGATTAAATCCAAGGAGGATTGAAAGATTTATCTATGAATTTATGTATAGAATTTTATAAATTTTACCTTAAATTTAATTATCCGTCCGGTAATTATTTTATTTACGAACTATATATATTGTTCAGGACGTGAGGAAGACTCACACGAGGGGACTTCCGACAAATGGCCAGTCTAGCCGTATATATATTTTACGTGAGTGGACTTTTATTTTTAAGCCAATGCCAATTCTTGACTTTTGGGTTTATTATTTGAATATCTTATCTATTTCAATAAATCAGATAATCGATTTGTTTGATTATAAGTTGAGTTATAGATTTAAATTTTGCAGTGAAATTTTCATAAGTAAATTTGGATAAATTCAATAGTGACGAACTATTTGTGAGATTATATTTGAGAATTATCATTATTACCACTATTATAATAAATTGTTTGAGATTTTGAGAGATTTTTGTGGAGAGTTAGGGGACTTTATGGACTCATGGATTTACTGGTTTTTGGATTTCTTATGTCATACTTTGGGGTGATTATTTATCATGCTACCATTGAGTCCGCCCTTGCGAGCCACAATGGACCCTAATGAGGGTAGCCTAGCTGGGGGCGCATAGGGAGCTGCCCATGGCAGGGTCCCTGAAGCCCAATACCCTATCGCTACATATAGTGGCATAGAGGTATATAACGGGAGTATGAGAGTATTGGCCTTGGAGGCCATCACCCGAGTCTAGCCTGGGAGGTTCATTTGTATGGCTACTGATATTTCCCCTACTCTTCTTTCTTTTTTTCGGGCTAGCGGGGTCTAGTCCTATGATAAGATACTTAGCGGGATTGATTTACAGTTTCTAGTTTCATTTTAAGAAATAAAATTTTATAAATGTTACATGCATAAAGAGTTTATATATTTAAAATTATGGGAAAGTATAAACCGTTATTTTATTTCTTTCGTTGTAATTATTTATTTTTGTCCACTCACGCTAACGTTTTTTTAAAATGCTTTTCCCTGGGCCCTTTGGTTTCCAATGCCCAGTTCACAGAGTAACGGATCGGTCTAGACATTGAGACTAGCACCATCACAGTCATTTTCAAGCTATCGGTCGTCTTTCACCAGTAGGTTATCCATTAACCTACATTTGTCTTATTTGTTTTTATCTGTAGATTGCTCTGATTACCTGGGAGTTGTTATCTAAACTTATAGTATCATTACTTAAGGTTTGTGATTGGACTAATAGACTTTATTGTAATGTTATGGGTTGTTATTGGGTACCGAGTAATCGAGATCCTATTTCCCTTCTATGGTTGATTGTGGGGTTGTGTGGAATTAAGGGAGCAGTGTGGCTCCCGGAGTATAAGGGTGGACTATTTTTAGGAGCGTCACTGAGATGTGCAGGTTTTAGGGTTGCCTACTTATAGGGGAGGTTCTGTCAGATTTTCAGCAGAGTCTTCTTTATAAGTGGTGTGAAGACACGAAATTTCAGTTAAATATTACGTAATTCAATATTTCTCAAAGTATATGAATTATGAGTTATGAGTGTGATTCGAATGTCGTTAATTGAGAAATTTGGTTTCGAATGATTTTAGTTTCGAAATTTAACGTTATTTAGGGGTTACTAAAAATCGACTTTTTATACGTAAGGAATTTGAAGAAACTTCATTCATGAAAGTAGTAGAGCTCGTTAATACGAATTTGTGCGTGTGCGGAACACAAGAATCGGAGTTCGTAGGAAGAAGTTTTGGCATTTGGAAGTTTTCGATTTTGTATATATATAGGTTGCCATTTTTGAAAATTCCTAGAAAAATCAGAAGAAAACCCTAGCTTTCTCTCTCTCTCTCTCTCTCTCTCTCTCTCTCGCGCGGGCACCCGAGCCGGAAGCAAAAACAGAGCAAGTTTTCTCCAGCCGAGTTCGTACTCCTCCAGCCACCGTTTGACGCCAAACCACCTCCCACGGCTTCGCCTCGACCTTGCGCAGCTGCCAGAGGCAGCCTTGCGCCGTGGCACGGCTTGTAGCGGCGGCGGGAAGCTTGTTTCCATTTTCGGCCGTTTTGAGTGCGAAGTGAATATCTCGAGTTCTAGGCCACCAAACTTCGTGTTCTTTGCCTTGTTGAACTCGTATTAAGGAGTAGAACACGCAACAAAAAGACCCGGACCTGAAGCGATCGATTACACGCTCGTCGGAGCTCCCAACGTTTTCTGCAGATTTTCCGGCCAAACCGGACTGTTTTGGTAAGTTTCGACCACTTCCACTTGTTTTCTCACTTCGTGTTAGTTATGAAAGTTGCTCAAAATGATGAAACGAAGAGGATAAGTTCGGCCCTGACACCATTGGCAGTGGTTGGCGGCGGCTCTGCCCTAAATTCCGGCGGCCCTTTCCGGCCACCTCCGGGGGTACCATGAGTAGTTTCTGCTCATTTTTAGATTCTACATGTCGATACGATCATTTTGATATATAGCATGTGAATTTTGGATATCGCATGAATTAGTTATGAATTTTACGATTTCGATTGATTTCGATCGCTCGATTTGTGATCTATGAGGTTTGGACCGTCCGATAGAATTCTAGTTTTGATATAATGATCGTAGGACTATCCTGATGACCTTGTGTGGTCATGGGTGAAGATCCGACCGTTGGATTTTCATATAAGTGTGTTTTTGAAATTATACGCTAAGTTAATTATCGTTTTGAATAGGTGTTTGACGGATTTGTTAGCGGACAATTGTGAATCGTATTTTGGGCTGTAAGAAGACGCAGCGGGAGTTTAGAGGTGAGTAAATCTCACTTGGTTCATTTACGAACCGAATTTCCTTAATTGCCCAATTTATTTGTTATGTGTGAGAAAATGGTTTTAAGAAATGTGTTTTAAAGTATATTAAAAATGAATTTCTTGATTTTGCATCGTGTGAACTATAGTTGGTATTAGTGTTCATTCCTATGTGGATGGTTACGTATATATATATTTACGTGATTATATATTGAATGATGTGACATTGAGGTGTGGAATGGTGATAATATGTTGTTGATAAATGTTGATAATATGATTTTATTATGTTGTTAATATTTGAAAAATGTTGGTGATACGCATGTTGATTTTGTGAGTTGAATAGAAGGTAGAGAAAAGTAGGATTCCGAGGATCGAATGGTCCAAGTATCTTTAGTTAATGATAACCGGAGTGTATGTGTTCTGAGGACAGGGAGGTCCAAAGTTCGACCGTTAAATAATAACGGGGATATATTGTTCTGAGGACATGAAATTGTCCAAAGTTCGCGGGTTACTGAGTAACCTGGAGGTGCTGTTACTTGACCCTGGGCCAAGGTGTCAGAGGTAACGAGGCAGTTAGAGCTCTAACGTGGGGCCAATGTGGCGATAGTTGTGATTAGGTGCCAAAGTGGCGAGAGTTGTGATTTGGTGATTGTGGAAATGTGTTCCATGTTGTTTCATGTGTGTTGGATTGATGTTGCTTGTGGTTGTTGAGATTGTTGGATGTTTACTTGAGATAAATGAGTTGTGGTCTAATAAATCAACCGTTCATTCGTATTTACTCACACGAGCTTTCAGAAAGCTTACCGGGTTTTGTGTTGTTGCAATCCCGGTACACTATCCAAATGATGTAGCGGATAATCCTGTAGGTCAGGATAATCAAGGTGGTGAGCGAGCTGCGTAGGGCAGCAGGGTTGAGACCAGCACTTGGTCTATTTTGGTGTGTTTTGTAGACTCTTTTGAGCATAACTTTGTATTTATGTTAGTATTGTAATAATTGACTCGAGAGATAGTTTGCTACGAGGTTTGTATTATGGTTTGCGAGATGTTGGTTTTGAGAAAAAAAAATGCAGGACGTTAATTGTTTAGTTGTATTCATGTTTCGGATTTGAATTTATTATTCGAAATTCGGAGCGTGACAAGGCAGGGCCACATCAGATTTTGGATAAAGTTCTGGGCGGGTCCTGTCACCGGAGGTATATATATATATATATGTTTATTATTTTGGCTCATCTAATTATGATTTTCGAGAGAAGTGTTGACGTGCGGGTTCACGTCGGTTTGATTTAATCAATTACTTTCCGATGAGATATATTTGGGGAAGTTTTATGGAATTTTTGGATTATTTTCCTTCCCCATACTTGAGTCGGTTATTGTGTCTCCTTCTCACTTACTTTGTGTTTGTGGGTGAAGTTGAGGTGCTTTATTCTCCTCCTCACGTGAGTAGTAGAGGTTGTTATTTCTCCTCCTCACATAATTTATATGTGAGGGAGTCGAGGGTAGAGCTTGAAGGGCTCTGTTATACTCGTATGGTGATAATCGTTCTTCCCGGTATATATATATATATAGATATATATATAGATATATATATATTTTTTTTTCTTGATATTATTTATTATGACTAGTGAGATTAGTCGAAATTTCTTTTAACCAGTGAGGCTGCTACGTTATTTTCGAGTTTATTGAAATTCGATAATTTTAAATTTCCTTTTTCGATAATTGTGGCATGCATTTGTTTTTGTTACAAATGTATTGTGGGAAAGTATAAAATCCATGTTATTCGATCACTTTACTTAAATATTCATTTTTGTCCACTCATGCTAATGCTTTTATATACTTCTCCCCTGGGCCTTTCATTTTACCCAGTTCGCAATGCGCTGTTCGGAATAAGAGTTGAGGCTTAGCACCATCATTGCCATCTATTCTCTGTAGGTTATTCGCTAACCTACGTATTGTAATATATTTCATTTTCCATTGATTGCTCTGATAGCCTCGGGAAGTACTACTTTCTATGTGTCTATAATTATGGGAAGTGAAAAGTGTCGTATATAGAAAGATTGTGGTTGTTTTATGTGTGATTAAGAACTATGATATTTGGAGAATATATGGTGATGCTTTTGTTGATTCATTAAATGGAACTTGTGAAATTTTGGGGGAGCAGGTTGGCTCCAGGAGATGTTTCTGAGTTGTCCATAGAAGTGTATTTTGTTTCCTCGAACAGGTCAGGGTTGCCTACTTTCTAGGGAGGTTCTGTTGAAATTTTCTTAGAAAGTGGGTCCCGCAGGGCCACATAGAATTTCAAGGGAAATTTTGGGACGGGTCCTGTCAGTTGGTATCAGAGCATTAAGGTTTTTGGTTCTTGTCATTCATACTATCTTATACGTTTAATGACATCTAGTACTTTTCGAGTGATGGCCAGACCGCTGCGGATCCCCATCGTGTACTCTACGGTACTAGTGTGTTATTTAAATGTATAAGGTAGTTGTGTTAGTGTCTTTGCTTTGTAAATCTTCCTAATTATCTTTTACTTCAGGTGCTATGTCTCTCAATAACCGAACAATTAGGGGGAATTCTTTCGTTACAGGAGATAAGACTACTCCTGAAACTATTGCAAATGCATTAGGACAATTCTTGCAACAGTTTACTGTAGCACTTCCTGGTTCCAGAACAGATTTTACCATTGAGCGAGCCAGGAGACATGGAGCATATAGCTTCTCAGTTGCCCATGAAGCTGTGGACGCTCAAAATTGGTTAAACAGGATGGAGAGAGTATTTACTCAGATCAACTGCCTTGAGGATCGGAAAGTGGGCTTGGCAGTAGATTTTCTCAATGGTGTTGCTTATGATTGGTGGGACCTCACCATCAATGATCCCGCAACAATCCATCCTGTAACTTGGGATCATTTCAAGCTACACTTCAATCAACGGTACTTTGGCACCGCCATCCATGATAGAATGAAGACTGAGTTTTTAAACTTGGAAAAAGGAGACCGAACAGTGTCAAAGTTCGAGCAGCACTTCACACAGTTAGCCCATCATGTACGTGACCTAGTGAGTACTGAAGATGAGAGGATTTCCAGATTCATTCATGGCCTAGGAGAGGATTACCGCTTGTAGTTGACGGCGGTGACTTTTCACACATATCAGGAGGTGGTTAATTCCGCTTTGAGAGTTGAGACCATGTTTCTATCAGGCGTTCGACCTCGTGGCTCGGGTGGCCCTAGCCAGAGACCCGATAAGAGAGCTGCCTATATATATGAGTCTGGATCCTCATATGGAACTAGACAGGGCAGTGGTTATAGTTCTGGACCACGCCCCGAACACCGAAGACGTAATATGAGGTTTGCTCGAGGACATTTTAGCAGACGCCAGTTTGGATAGTTTAGGGCTGGACAGAGTAGTCAGGGTGGAGCTTTTGGTAGCTAGCTAGCTTGGTATGGACAGCGTCAGACTGGAGATGCTATGTGTGCGGACAACCGGGTCATTTTAGGAGGGATTGCCCTCTATTGATTCAGAGAGTTGCCACAGCTCCACCCACTTCTCTTCAAACTATAGGTCAGTCATCTGCGGGTGCCTCCACTAGTGGTACCCACGCTAGTTCAGCAACTCGAGGTAACTTTCAATAGGGCAGGGGTCAGAGAGGACGTCTTGCCACTCATGCTTGACTTCATGCTATGACTCAGCAGGGAGGGTCGTGCTGCACCAAATGTCATTATCGGTATGCTGTTCATTTGTGGTCATCCTGCTTTTACATTAATTGATAATGGTGCTACACACTCTTTTATATCGAGCCGATTTGCATTCATGACAAACGTACCATCATCGCCTCTTATAGGCGAGTGGTATGTGACATTACCAACTGGAGATATGCTCAAGTTAGAGTGGGTTTTCAAAGACTGTAGGGTGTTAGTGGATGGAGTAAATTTGGAAGCCAACCTGATTCCTTTAGATCTTGTTGAATTTGATGTGATCTTAGGGATGGATTTCCTGTAGACACATCATGCTTTGATTGATTGCTTTCATAAGATAGTAGTGTTTTGAAGTCCAGGGAAGCTAGAAGTTCTTTTCAGGGTGAACGAAATGTCCTTTCTTCTTGCCGAATTTCAGCCTTGACAGCTGAAAAGCTTTTGAGTAAGGGTTGCCAGGCATACCTAGCACATGTGATGGATACCACTAGGGAAGTGTCAAGTATTGAAGACATTCCCATTGTTAGTCAGTTTTCTGATGTATTTCCTGAAGAATTACCTAGCCTACCTCCCGCAAGAGAAATAGAGTTTACTATTGATCTGTTTCCTGGTACAACACCTATTTCTCAAGCCCCTTATAGAATGGCTCCAGTAGAACTCAAAGAATTGAAGACTCAGCTGCAGGAATTGATTGATAAAGGCTTTATCCGTCCCAGCCCATCACCTTAGGGTACTCCTATATTATTATGAAGAAGAATGACGGAACTTTGAGATTGTGCATCGATTACAGGAAGCTGAACAGAGTCACTGTGAAGAATAAGTATCCTCTGCCTCGTATTGATGACTTATTTGATCAATTGATGGGAGCCAAAGTATTGATTTGAGATCAGGATATCATCAGTTATAGATTAGGGAGTCTGACATACCCAAGACTATTTTCCGATCACGATATGGTCATTATGAGTATAAAGTAATGCCGTTTGGGTTAACCAATGCTCCTGCGGCTTTTATGGATCTCATGAATAGAGTGTTCCGTCAATACTTGGATAGTTTCGTGATTGTGTTTATTGATGATATTCTAGTTTACTCCGAGAGTGAGGACCTTTATGCTAATCATCTGAGACAGGTACTTCAGACTTTGAGAGAGGCTGAATTGTATGTTAAATTCAGTAAATGTGAATTTTGGCTTGATAAGATAGGATTTTTGGGTCATATCGTCTCTGCATACGGCATCAGTGTGGATCCTAAAAAGGTGGAAGCAGTGTAGCATTGGGAAAGACCTACCAATGTAACCGAAATCCGCAGTTTCTTGGGTTTGGCAGTTTACTACAGGAGATTTGGCACAAGATTTCTCAAAAATTGTAGCTCCTCTCACTAATCTCACCAAAAAGGGTGTTAAGTTTGTTTGGTCGAAAAAGTGTGAACAGAGCTTCCAAGAACTCAAGGGACGCCTGACCAGCGCTCATGTTCTAGCTCTACTTGATGATTGTGGGGAATATGTGGTGTATAGTGATGCATCAAGACAAGGTTTGGGTTGTGTACTAATGCAATATGAGAAGGTAATTGCCTATGCTTCCCGACAGCTGAAGCCACATGAAATGAATTATCCGACACATGATCTGGAGCTTGCTGCAGTCGTACTTGCACTCAAGTTATGGAGACACTATCTATATGGAGCACAGTGCTGAATTTTCACGGATCATAAAAGTCTCCAGTATCTGTTTAAACAGTTAGACTTGAATCTAAGGCAAAGAAGATGGTTAGAGTTGATTAAGGACTATGACTGCACTATTGAGTATCATCCTAGAAGAGCCAATGTAGTGGTCGATGATCTTAGTCAGAAACCTTCTTCTTCTGCTTCTTTATCACACTTGAAGGCAATTCGAGTTCCACTCCTTTTCGAGTTGCGATCTATAGGAGTCCACTTGGCAGTTGATAAAGAATCTGCAGCTCTATTGGCAAATTTTTATGTGAGGCCAATCCTAATTGATAGGGTACGGGAGGTGCAACCCCAGGATCCTTATTTGGAAGAGTTGAGAGAAGCAGTGGAAGGTGGTGCCAGAGAGGAGTTTATAATCAAGGAGGATGGTAATTTGATGTTCGGAAATAGATTATGTGTTCCGAATCAGGAAGATATTAAGCAAGAAATATTGGAAGAAGCTCATAGTTCTGCTTATGCCATGTATCCTGGTGGAACCAAAATGTATCGGACTCTAAAGGATTATTATTGGTGGCCAAATATGAAAAGAGAAATTGCAGCTTATGTTAGTCAATGTTTAATATGCCAACAGGTGAAGGCAGAGAGACAGAAGCCTTCAGGTTTGTTACAACCATTGCCAATTCCAGAATGGAAGTGGGAGCACATCACCATGGATTTACTCACGCGGCTGCCACGTACTCGAAATGGTCATGACAGTATATGAGTGATTATTGATCGACTTACTAAATTTGCACATTTCCTTCCAGTTCAGAAGACTTATAAGGTAGACAAGTATGCAGAACTGTTTATGAATGAGATAGTGAGGCTTCACGGCACACCTGTTTCCATCATTTCAGATTGAGATCCTCGTTTTACCTCAAAGTTCAGGCGTGGTTTGTTAGACGCCTTGGGTGCTAAGACCCAGTTTAGCACCGCATTCCATCCTCAAACTGATGGACAGTCAGAAAGAACTATCCAAACTCTGGAAGATATGCTGAGAGCTTGTGTTATGCAGTTTCGAGGAAACTGGGACAATCATCTGGCTTTGATAGAGTATGCTTATAACAACAGTTATCATTCCAGCATTGACATGGCTCCCTATGAAGCTTTTTATGGCAAACAGTGTCGTACTCCATTATGTTGGAATGAAGTTGGAGAAAGAAAACTTATCGGTCCAGAAATGGTGTAGATTACCACTGAGAAGGTGAAAATAATCAGGGAAAAACTCAAGGCTGCTCAGAGTAGACAAAAGAGTTATGCAAACAACGCAGAAAATATCTTGAGTTTCAGGAAGGTGACTGGGTCTTCTTAAAACTATCTCCTTGGAAGGGTATTATACGTTTTGGGAAACGTGGAAAGCTTAGTCCAAGGTACATTGGGCCTTATCAGATAACAGAGCATGTTGGTTCAGTTGCTTATCGATTGACACTTCCATCTAGGCTATCCCGTATTCATGATGTCTTTCATGTATCCATCCTCCGCAAGTATATTGTTGATCCTTCCCACATTTTAGAAGAACAACCAATTCAGTTGAGAGAAGATTTGACCTACGAAGAAGAACCAATTCAGATACTGGATCGTAGACAGCAAGTGCTCAGGAACAAAACGATACCTTTGGTTAAAGTACTCTGGAGTAATTATCTAGTAGAGGAAGCTACTTGGGAACCAGAGAATCAAATGAGGCAGCAGTATCCACATCTCTTCTAATAGGTACGTTAAATTTCGAGGATGAAATTTTAATAAGGTAGGGAGACTGTTACGTCCTGAACCAAAAGGTTATGTAGTACTTACGAAGGTACGAAGGTTAACGTTTTCGATCATGTTTTATTTGTTTTCGATATGTTTAGTGGCCCTAAAAATCGACTTTTTGTTCCGGCCAAAAATTTAAAAAACGTTTCTTCACGAAAGTTAAAAAGGACGTTAAGCCGAGTGCGTGCATAGTTGGTTCGTAAAAATCAGAGCTCGTTTGCAAAAGTTATAAGCGAAATACGAAAGTTACTGTAGATAGTAGATGGTATATATTTGAATTTTCACTGTTGTAGATCAGATTCTACCCGGGTGGATTTTTTTCCCTCCTTTTCTCTCTCCTCCCTCCCGTGCGTTCTCCCTCTTCTCTACAACTCCGACCACCTCACAACTCCGGCCACTTGGGGACGAACGAGTGACACCGTTCCACTCCTCTACCCAAACCCAACCTCCCCACGGTGGTAGATCCAGCCTCGTGGCCGGAAAATGACGGGACAAGGCCGAGAAGCCCACGGCCCCGTTTTGAGTCAACGATTCGTTCTCCCATCTCCGGCCACCAAAAATGCTCAGACCAAGTCCATTAGGAGCGCAGTCAGACGATGAACATCCTCCCCAAATTTCAGGCTGAGTAGTGGAGCGTGGAGGAAGAACCGACGAGTTGAAGTTTGGGTCACTATTCACATTTCGGATCAAAACTTCCCCTTAATTGTTGAGGTACTTCCGGCCCTTTTCTCGATTTGTTGTAGTTGGGAAAAATAATTAGACGGTTGAGATGGTGGTGCTGCCAAAATTTGGCGGCCATCGGAGTAGATGGAGGCGGCACGTGAATCCCACACGCCGCTACTGTGGCAAGCACGTGGCGGCGCCTCCGGTGGCCATGTGATTTAAGTTTTTGGCCCATTAAATCTATAAATATTTTAGAGGTTGTATATGAAATTTGGAGAATTTTGGAGAAGCTTGGAATTAGTTACGAATTTTTGAAGTTTAGGGTTTTGATTTACGATTTACGAGAACCCGGCCTTCGGATTTCTCTCTAATTCATTCAGAAATGGTAAATCATCGATTAGAAATTGTTCATGAAGTTTGGATTAAATCCAAGGAGGATTGAAAGATTTATCCATGAATATATGTATAGAATTTTATAAATTTTACCGTAAATTTAATTATCCGTCCGGTAATTATTTTATTTACGAACTATATATATTGTTCAGGACGTGAGGAAGACTCACACGAGGGGACTACGGAAAAATGGGCAGTCTAGCTGTATAAATTCTTGAATTTTGGGTTTATTATTTTAATATCTTATCTATTTCAATAAATCAGATAATCGATTTGTTTGATTATAAGTTGAGTTATAGATTTAAATTTTGAAGTGACATTTTCATAAGTAAATTTGGATAAATTCAATGGTGACGAACTATTTGTGAGATAATGTTTGAGAATTATCATTATTACCACTATTATAATAAATTGTTTGAGATTTTGAGAGATTTTTGTGGAATTGAAAGTTCCGGAGGTGTATATATATATATATATGTTTATTATTTTGGCTCATCTAATTATGATTTTCGAGAGAAGTGTTGACGTGTGGGGTCACGTCGGTTTGATTTAATCAATTACTTTCCGATGAGATATATTTGGGGAAGTTTTATGGAATTTTTGGATTATTTTCCTTCACCATACTTGAGTCGGTTATTGTGTCTCCATCTCACTTACTTTGTGTTTGTGGGTGAAGTTGAAGTGATTTATTCTCCTCCTTACGTGAGTAGTAGAGGTTGTTGTTTCTCCTCCTCACATAATTTATATGTGAGGGAGTCGAGGGTAGAGCTTGAGGGGCTCTATTATACTCGTATGGTGATAATCGTTCTTCCCGGTATATATATATATATATATATATATATACATATATATTTTTTTCTTGATATTATTTATTATGACTAATGAGGTTAGTCGAGATTTCTTTTAACCAGTGAGGCTGCTACGTTATTTTCGATTTTATTGAAATTCGATAATTTTAAATTTCCTTTTTCGGTAATTATGGCATGCATTTGTTTTTGTTACAAATGAATTGTGGGAAAGTATCATCACCATACAACGAAGGAGCCTCCCCGGCTCGGGTCAGAGTGTCCCAGACTCTTGAGCCTCCCAGGCTCTGAAGCATCTCATGCTCTGCTCAACTCAGCCGCAAACACAAAGAAAGCGAGGAGGAATAGGCTAGCTACCAATAATATAATCAAATAATACTACTCAAGTATGGTGAATTAAAAGTCATGCGAAAATCAAAAATCAGTGAAGTTTCCCCATAATTCTCACAAGCAAATATAATTATATTTCGATGACGCGACCCCGCACGTCAAAAATAATCTCAAATTTATAAATACTTAAGTAGAAAATAAAATAAATATTATTCTCTCGGAAGGAAAATTCTACAATGTATTAACGTATGACATGCATACAATTGCTCTAAAAGTGTTAAAATGAGTCCTCAAAATAATAATATTAGTCCTCAAAGTCGTAACATGAGTTCTTAAAGTGGTAAATTTTCTTAGTTACTACATGAGTCCTCAAAATAGTAATGTTAGTCCTCAGAATGCTAACATGAGTCATTCGAGTGGTATTTAGTTACTACATGAGTTCTCAAGTGGTAAACTGCGTCCTTAAAGTAGTAAAATGAGTCCAAAAAATGATAAAAATAGTTAATGTATGAGAAATGTTAACATACTAAAGTTTTGCCCCTCTCGGAAATCCCTTTTCTAAATTTCTCTTAAAATCTTGAAAATTGATAATTAATCGTAATGCCAATTTCAGAAATTATCTAGGAAAAGTAATTCGTCAAATATTCCCAACATAAGCTATAAGTCTCAAATCAAGCATAATAAATCTCAATTCAACAATCCAAATCATATATCAATTTATAATCAAAACCAAATAAAATGCTAGATAAATAAGTTGATACTCAAATGAATTTCAATAATTCAGAAATTAATTTACATGCATCAATTTAAAATCAAAAGTTCACTCATAGTATACTGCTATGCTTGTCGTTTATTCGAAGTTTCCTCAAATCGAGGTTCCTCACGTCCAATACAAAAATAATTGTGCGTAAACAAAATAATTATAGGACGGAAGTTAACTGTACGATAATTAAAACGAATTTCTAATATCTCTTTTAATCTCAACTCCTTCAATTCTCTTCGGATTTAATCCAAACTTCACCAATAAATTCTATTCATCTATTTACAATTTCTAGGATGAATTTGGGAGACATCCGACGGTCGGATTCTCGTAGATCGTAAATCAAAATTGATTCTAAACTTCTCTGATTTTGACCAAACTTCATATACAAGCTATACAAAAATTATACAATTTAATGAGCTAAAAACAAGAATTTTTCACCGTCCCACGTGCCGCCCACAATGGCGGCGTCGAGTCATGACCACCACCTCCGGTGGCCTTCAAATTTTTTACAGTAGCTTCCTTTCAACTATCTGATCAATTTTCCTAACTATGATAAATCGAGGAAAGGACCGGAAGCACCTCAACAATTAAGGGGAAGGTTTGACCCGATTCATGAATTGTACCTGGAAACGTCAACTCGTCGGCGCCGGCTCCACGCTCCATTACTCAGGCTGAGATTTGGGGAGGATGAGTGTCATGCCCCGAATTTTGAATAATAAAATCAATTCCGAAACATGAATTAAACAATTTAATCAAATAAACTTCATGAATTTTTTTCCATAAACAATCACACCTCACCCACTCAATAAGACGAAACCAAATCTTCAAATTACTTATTACATCACACTCTCACAAACTTAAATTGTAAAGCTCAATACAGTAAATCAAATACCGCTACACTAAGCTGCTCGACCACCACCCTGATTCTCCTGACCTGCAGGATTATCCACTACACCATTTGAATAGTGTACCGGGATTGCAACAACACAAAACCCAATAAGCTTATGAAAGTCCGTATGAGTAAATTTAATGATTGCACAATTTAAATTAATAAGTAAAAACACACAAGGTAACTCAAAATTTCCTAAAATATAAGATAATGAATATTCTCAAGACCCTCTTCAAATAATAAGATAACTGATCGCAACCACCAGCCCGGTGCGAGAGCGTAGTTCACGATTATAATGCTATTAGTAACCACCAGCCCGGTACAAGAGTGTGGTTCACTGATAGTATGACATGGTCACACTCGTGACCTATTGATCTCCACAGATCAAGACAATTTATTGTTCTCAAACAATAAAACTCAACTCCTTTCTCAACATATAAATCATGAAAGTAAACATTTACACAATAATAGCAACACAATCATGCATATTGTTTTCTCAACGCAATTCATCGACAAATATACATATCATCACATAAATAATATTTATACATAGACATTTACACAGTAATGCCTATTATTATCAAATCAATATAATTTACTAAATTTGGTTCTTAAATGAACCATTTGCGATTTACTCACCTCTAGTCCAGCTGCGTCTTCTATCAATCAAATCACAATAATCCAAATGCTTGTAAACTCAAACCGTCAAGTACCTAATCAAGTACGGTGTTTTACTTAGTAATGAAACACGAAAAATACTTAAATGATGATCCAACGGTCGGAATCTAAAATAAAGACGATCCAACTGTCGGATTCTAAAATAAAGATGATCCAACGGTCAGATCGAATTCAAACGATGATCCAACGGTTAGATCCAACGATGATCCTCACGGTTAGATCCAACGGATCACCATTGGAAACATCCTATCAAAATTATATGAAAATCCGACAGACGGATCTTCACGAATCGCCTCACGAATCACTGTTTTACAATTATAGGAAGAATCAACAGTCGAATCTTCGCCTGTGACCTCACAAAGTCATCGGGACAGTCATACGATCAACATATTAAAATTTGAAGTAAAACCGATGGTCTGATCTCCGTAAATCGTAAACCGAAAATAAAATGTAAAAACCGTAAATAGTAACATCAAAACATAAATCCACTATTTATCAACTTTTTCTAAAATAACCTTGTGATATATCAAAACACTCATATGGATGCATAGATCATCGTCCAAATAATATAAACTTAAAATAAGGTCCGACACGCCGCCACATGCTGCGGTCAACGCTGATCAACCACCTCAGATGCAAAAGTTGTCAACTACAAACTTCTTCAAAATGAAATTATGAACAACTTTTTTCCAGATAGGGTCTAGATCATCCTAAATCGAGGTTTGAAGTTGGATTAATCTCAACCCTTGATCAGTTTCCAGATCGAATCAGGGACGTAGAAATCTTCAACTCTTGATCTTTTGCTCTACACTCAAAATCATCGTGTATGGCTTATATGGGGATGATCAGAAGGAAGAGGACATCATGAAAATGGGGAGGATCGGCCAGTGCAACACCGGCACGGCCAAGATCCGGTCAAGCCTGCATCACGGGGTTGAGGTGCTTCGATCCACTGCAGGAGGTAGCGGCTGGGCAAACCGAGGGCGGGGAGAGGCTGGGCGGCTCGGGGTGAAGGCGGGGAGGCCCTGGTCCGTCGACGGCGTGGCCGGAAGGGCGGCGTTAGGGTTGGGTCGGGACGATCCGGAAGCCGGGGGGGGGGGGGGGGGGGGGGGGGGGTTTCGTGCGAGAGAGAGAGAGAGAGTCAGAGAGCTGAGGGACTTTTTTCGCAAAAAATGAGATTTTTTTCGTTCTTAATGAAAAAATCATATTTTTCTTGATATTTATAGAAAATTTCCAATTTTCAAATATTCATAACTTATTCATACGAACTCCGAATATTCTGTTCTACATATGCACGAGATCGTATCGACGAGCTCTATAACATTTATGAAGGACGTTTTTCCAAATTTCACGACCCCCTTAAATAACGTTCGTTTCGAAAATAAATTTCGTTTGAAACCTCTCTCCTCATATAACGACATATGAAGTAAACCCAAAATTCATAATTCATATTATTGAACAAATATTGAATTACATATATTTATTTAAATGAAAATTTCGGGTCTTCACAATGATATTTGTCTCATTGCGCTCCTATGGACTTGGTCTGACGCTTTTTGGTGGCCAGATCAGTGAGAAAGACGCGTTGATCGTTTTTGCTGCCGTGAAGTTCCACTGGTCCTACGGCTCGTTTTCGGCCACGGCACGATGATCAACGGCTATGGGGAGGTTGGGCATGAAGAGACGAACCGAATGGTGCCAGTCACACTTTCCCATGTGGCAGGTGGAGAGACTTGCAGAGGGAGGCTGAGAGAGAGAAAGTCACACGGAGGAGAGAGGGAGAAGACGCAGGGGAAAATTGAGAGATAGAAAAAAAAAAATTACCGGCCACAGTGAAAATTTTGAATTTAGACTACTTTCCAGCTATAGTAACTTTCTTATTTCCCTCATAACTTTCACATACAAACTCCGATTTTTACAAACTAAATATGCACGCGCTCGGTTTTATGTCCTCCACAACTTTCATGAATAAAGTTTTCTCAAATTTTGACCCAAACAAAAAGTTATCTTTTAGCGCCCCCTAAATGGTCAAAACGGAGTCGAAAATTAAAATAACTGTCGTTTACCATCCAAAAGATCCGTAAGTCTGTAAATTTAGGTTCAGATTGTAACAACAAGTCTGCCACAGTGTCCTTAGATCGAAGATAGTTAACTTTGATCTTGAGGAGAGTGTGATGTTGCTTATTATACTTGGTGTTGTCGCCTTCGATGTAGCCCTGCTTCATTTGTTCAAAGCAAGCAGCATTATCTCATAAATGTTCGTAGGCTTATCTGTGGTAAAATTCAAAACACAATTGCTTCGAACATGTGTAATTATGGATCCAATCCATATACATTCACTAACCGCTTCGTGAAGAGCAATAATCTTTGCATATTTCGAAGAAGTAGTGACAAGGTTCTGTTTTGTAGACCTCTAAGATATCGCGGTCTTACCCATGGTAAACATATAACCAGTTTGGAAATGACCTTTGTGTGAGTTAGAGAGGTATCCAGCATCAACAAAACCTTTTAAAACACTAATGTCATTTGGGGATGGGGATAGGGAACGCATGCCAACATTAGTGGCATCCTTGATATGTGATGGGTCCACTCAGGAATGACACTAATACCAACTATAGTTCACAATACAAAAACCCGAAAAAAAAATCATTTTTTTAATAAAACTTCATTTTACTTACATATGAACTGTAGACGATGAAGTTTATATAATTTAAAACAAATTTTTATTTCCAAAAACGATTTCACATTTTAACATGTAATTCTGAATAATTAAGTAACTCCATTCATAAATAAGCATCGTGAGATTTACTCACCTCTAAATCCAGCTGCATCTTCTATACAGAACCGAGATAAGACCCTAAAAAAATATCCGTCCAAGATAACTTCGTCAAATACCTCGAAAGCTTAAGAAATTGAAAAATCCCACTTTTTTGATCTGCTTCGATTCTTCCTCCACACTTCAAAAAGGTTAAAGCCACTTGGAGCGCATATACATACCTCCAACGATATGGAGGATTTGCTACATCACCAAGCATAAGTAACACCCTCTTTGTGGGCCCACAAGCTATGGTGAAACCCAACCACTATCGTAACCCCACATCCAACCTACCCCGTGGTAGTCGAAGCGGCCAAGACCTCACCCGGAAGCAACCTTCCTGGCCTTGGCAAGTTACCTTCACAACATGCCTTTGAAGACTAGAAAGGGAACTCTTATCCCACAGTGAAGAAAATGTAAATGGGAGTGGCTCCCTTCCTTATAAAATGGACCACTCCTCCCACTTAAAATCCATCCCATTACATCTCTTGTAATCCTTTTGGGCTGCAAGGCCCAAACAAATAGTTAAACATTTCAAGTGGACGTAGTTTTCTACTAAGGCGGGAGACGAACTATTATACTTCTCGTGTTCAAACTCACACTAACTTTTCTCTGTCTAAAGCTAACTAGAGCCTTCGGTTCTAATGTTAACATTGGCGCTGTCTGTGGGAAGCCTATACAAAGGCTTTGTCACTTAACATTGAGTTAAGTCATCTTAACGGAGCTCAAAATAATTTTTCTTTGAGTTATATAATTGATATTGTTAGCGGCAACTTGTGCCATCTGCCAAGTCAATGCTTGGTCAAAGATGAGCAGGGCTGGTCAACTCCTGTTGATGCTTATAGGAAAAGTCAACGCTGTACCACCTAGAAAAAAGGAGACTTTCGGTGCTGATTCACTCTGGACACCCATGATCATTCTTCAATCATCATCAGTGTCAAGGCATCTATCTCCTCTTTAAGCCTCTCCGCCAAGGACAGTCCGTGCAAGGCCAGGCACACAACACAAGCCTCTACACCGCTCGACTGTACACCTGCCAAATGCCATCCTCTGCTTGGCACCTCCGCTAGCCAGTGCCAACGCACCAACGACCACACTCCGCTAGTGGTCGACATCAATAACCTCCGTTGGCCACTCTCCGTTGGCCCTCTTCCATTGGACAACCTCCATCGCTGGCCAAGCTCTGCTGAGCGTCAGCGCTGAATAACTCCTCCGCTCGGTATCACAGCTCTCCACTGGCTCCAACGCTAGCAGCGAGCACCAAGCACTGAGCAGAGGCCCGCCAATTTCTGCAGCTGTCAAAACCTCCAACAAACCTTGACGCCGCAGTAACCTTTTCACAAAAGAGCATAACCCAACCCGGTCTTCCTTATACCAGCGGCCTTGCGCAATCAGCATGCATGCACACCAGCACCTCTCTCTCTCTTCAATTCACCAGCTCTCAGTCGAGTAAAATCTATGGCAACGCTCCAACCAACCAACCAAATAAGTCTATTTCTTTTAATCATTTCTCTGGTTAACTATAATCTATACACACTGCATTATTCTATAGTTTGTTCCTACATGCCTACAAGTGCATGGCACTTATAAGCCCATGACAGCATGTAACTATAGAGACGTGTGTGTATGTCCTTTGTGGTCAACTAAGCATGGTCATACATCAAGAATATGATGCTTTCACCTTATGCCTGTATCGGCCACATGCTTTTCATTCTTGTTAATTGAATATTGATAATTATGCTACATGTGTCGTTGAAACCAACTATCAAAACCATGCATGCTTGTCCATATAATATGAAAAAACATGGTGGTGCTTAATTAAAGTCCTTATCTCACAGATTATTTACATGGGTTGACTTCAACCATATGTTCCCAGCTATACATCTTTTGCACATGGCATCTTCAATAGAAACATTAGTTTGCCTAAATGTCCTACTGAAAATTATATAGAGAAAAAGCATGCTCCATCTTTACTTGATCACAGACACATACTCATTGGGCAACGGTAGCTGCCAACACCAATTGTGCACAACTTGTCTTCGTTAAAGCATTCCCCAGTTGGTCTACTGTGCTAGGGGTCATCATTTGGTCTTTAGGCCCTAAGCCCATTTCAAGCCCAGCCTACCCGGCCCTTACTTTAGGGCGGGTAGGCCCGGCCCTTTATCAAATAGATAGGGTAAGGGCAATGAAAATGAAGCCCGGGCCGGCCCTCTGGTCCGGCCTATTTGAGCCCAATAGGGCCAAGCCCGGCCCGGGCCGGCCCTTTAAGCCCGCCCTAACAAGCCCTAAAAATTGTTTATTTTTTTTATTTTCTAAATATGTTCATCATTTTTTATCATACAACTTATCCTTTTATTATTTTGTAATTGATCTAGGAAGATTTATATTTATTATTTTCTTTGTTAAACAACAATTAACTTAGGAGATTACATAACTACTTTAACTAATATGTTATTATGGTAACTTAAACAAGATGTATATATTAAATATGGTCAACAACAAAAAATGAGTCTTGAATTACCTAGCAATACAAGTCATACAACATTGAGCAACATTTTGCCAAAAAAAAAAGTCATGCAACATTGAGCAACATTTTGCCAAACAAAGTAAAGCCCTTTCGGCCCGACCCTTTTAACCCTTACGAGAAGGGCCTAAGGGCCTGTAAGGGCTTACATATTGAAGCCTTGGCCCGACCCGGCCCTAAGTTTCATTGACTTTGACTAAGCCCTGCCATATCCTACCCTAAGCCCTAAAATTTAGGGTAGGGTCGGCCCTGGCCCGGCCCATGATGACCCCTATACCGCGCTTCCTTGCGGGATTTGTGGCCATATACGCCACATCATTGCAATCTGGGCAGTGCTGCCATCTCGTGGTACATCCGGAGCGACATTACGTCCAGTATTTAGGACGTCAATCCTTGCTGGTATATGTGATTCCATCACTTTAGCAGTATTAGAAAACACATCAGGCAGAGTATCCGCTACGCTCTGAAGCTCGATAATTCTTCACACTCCAAGTTCGGACTGCGAGGTACGGGGATCGAGATGAGACATAGTGAGGATAGACTACGACAATTCATGTCGTTCCTGCTAAACATTTGTGTTCATATCTCATCAAAGTGACAATCCGCAAATCTAGTGGTAAAAAGATCACATGTCAAGGGTTCCAGGTACGACACGATGGTTGGAGCATCATATCCAACATATATGCATATTCATCTTTGTAGACCCATCTTAGTATGCTTTGGCGGCGTTTTTGGCACATAAATAGCACACCCAAAGATATGTAAGTGCGAGATATCAGGCTCGTACCTAGTCACTAGCTGTAACGCAGAATAAGGTTGGGTGGCAGAAGGTCGTAGACGAATTAGTGTAGCTATGTGCATTATTGCATATCCCTAAGTGGAAACAAGGAAATTGGTGCGCATAACCAATGTCTGGGCTATCATTTATAGTCGCTCAATAGCGGCTTCCGTTAGACCATTTTGGGTGTGCACATGAGGAACTGGACACTCTACATCAATCTCCAGTGACATGCAATAGTCATTGAACATTTTCAATATAAACTCCCCAGCATTATCAAGTCAAATTAACTTAATAAGGTGGCTTGTGTTGTGAGCCGGTAGATAGATAATCTGGGCTAGGAGTTTAGCATATGTAGCATTTCAAGTGGACAAAAGCGCGACATATGACCAGCACGTCGACGCATCAACCAACACCATAAAGTATTTCAAAGGTCCGTAAGGTGGTTGAATTGGTCCACAGATACCCCTTAGATTCTTAGCAATAACGAAATGATTATTTTTGGATCATTTGCGTAGGACGGTCTCTGTCCTAATTTCCCTAAGGAACAGGTTTTGCAAAATGAGCGAGGACCCTTAGAAGCAACCAATGAGAATTTTGGTTTGGCTTGAGCGCCTGAAGCCCTATTAAAAGCAAAATTGGTGACTACATCACCATCTATGGCATTATGGCCATGAGAAACATCACCCATGGCATCATGACCATGGGGGACGCCAACCATGGTGTCATTAAGGTGGACTACTGATAGGAGCATAAATGCGACGTTTATAATGTTTAACTCCCTATATTTTGCTAAGTTATTTCCTTTATCTTGATCAATTTAACTTAGTTAGTGTTTTACAGGTAAAATGGAGTCTCAAAGGTCGAAAAATGACTAAGGAAGGCACAAGTGGCTTAGAAATAGAAACAAATGAAGAAATGGAATTTCTCCCAGTTTGATTAGGAGAAAGAATCTCAGTTGGAGTAGGAGTCTAAAAGCTGACTTGGACTAGGAGTTCTACTCAGACAAGGAAACCTAGTGTGAAAAGGAGTCCTTATTGGATAAGGATTACTCAAGAATATTTCGGAAGAGTATAGAAGCATCTCGAAAAAGAAGTTCATATTTAACTAGGAAACCTGATGACATATGGAGTTCTGATCATAGTAGGAGACCTGTGGATGCTAGGAGAAGCCATGGAACATTCATGAAGCAGCTAGAAATGTATGGAAGACATGTGAGAGGCATATGATGGCAAGGAAATCCTAAATGGACATGAGTTGTGCTTTGAAAGTTAAACCCATTACAGATTCGGAAATCTGCCTATGCAGATCAGTCAACTTCAACAGAGTGTCAAAAACAGCTGAGAGCCCAGAAAAATATGATCTTTATATGTTGGAAAGCTATGGATGTATAGTTTCTAGAAGTTTTACGGCTTGTGGATTTATATTTTTTTATAAGAAGTTATGGCTGATTTAGTGCATGAAGGTCAAGTCTGCCGGAAATATGTTTTGTGTCAAACAAACTCCTACATCAACACAACTTAGGAGAATCAAGTGGGAACGAATTGGGAGTGCTTTAGACATCTACCTGTATATACCTAGTGTATTCGACGTTCCAGGGTTACATCTTTTCTCCACAATTTGTTTCTCACTTGCGTTCTCTCTAAGTTTTCAGGTTTTCACAACTTTCAAGGAGCTAAGCCGTGCCATCTTCCTCCATTGTCGTGAACTGCTTTGGATCTTTTGGACGTAATCAAGGGTTGTTCATATGCTTTACCATACATATACTCACAGTTTTAGTGTAATTGTTAGATAGATTTTCTGCTTTGGATTGTCTATGTGTAAACTGAAATGTTTGAGTATGCAATCTTATTTTTGAATGCAATTTTGATGTTCTTTTCAATGGTTGATATATTTATGTGTTCTTGATCTTGATTAGTTACCGAATATATGGATTGTTAATCTGATTTTGTGCTTCATTACATGGAACGTTCTTGTGGTTGCAAACAAAGGAAGACTTGCACATACTTGCTAGTAATTAGGTTTATGCTTTGTAAACTCTAATTCAAATAAGTAGTAAAGGCTTGCTTTGAGTCAAAATCAGATTATGCATGTGATGATAAGTTTTGACTTACTTTGAGTGCTTAGATTTGCATGTCTATCAATTCTTTCTTGAACTTAATGATTTGAAAACGAGATTTTTCAACGCAGTTGCTTTGATTGTGTGATATCAACTTTTCAAAATAGATTGTTTTGGTGCTTTGCTAATTTGATTGACTTAAGAAAGAAAGTTAAAAGGGACAATGGTTGCTTTGATCTTTATGTCTTAGTTGATAGCTTTCTATGGTAACTAAGAAAGATTAAGAGATGCATGAATGAGTTGATCTTGAATGGTTCTTGATAAATTGTTTTCAAAAATTCTTCTTTTCCCACCTATGTATATAAAAACGGTTTCTTTACTTTATGTTTTCTGAAAATTTATCTTTTGATCTTCAAAACCCCCCTTTTTATAACGTTTTCTTGTTCTTGTAAATATATAAAATCGATTTAGCTTCTTTAGGTAGCATGAAACCATAAATAAGTAGTATATAATCTGAAAACACTTAGTGAAAAAAGTAAATAATTGTTCTTGTATGTGTTTTTGTCGAAATTTATGCTTGGTGTTTTAGAGGAATTAGTTTGGTGGTTTTTTGGAGTTTGTTTTGTGTTTTTTAGGGATTGCTAAATTTTAGGGATTCTCTTGGTGTTTTTTAGGGATTTTGTTTCCTATGTGTATATGGACTCCTAATTAGTCTAGAACTAGTAATCCTTGTTGTATATAGTTTTCCTAATGTGAATAGAAGTAGGATTTCCAAACCCCATTCTACTTGTCTTACTCTCAAATTTCGACAATGTGTGTATATATATATGTTATATTTTCGTTCATCTTTTACTCTTGCTCTCTAAATTTGTGTGAAATTGTATGTTTCTCTCTTTAACTCATTATTGTTTCGAAATTATAGCATGCTTGTACTTGTAAATTTGTAAATTTCGTGTGAACTTGTAAATGGTTTTCAATGAATTCGTGTAATGTATATTTGTATATTCTTCTCATTGATTTCATGTATCACATATTAGCACCCTCAATCCCCGGTTTAGAATGATACCCTACTTGCTCTATACTAACTATGATTCTTTTCAGGGTTTAAATTAGCACTCGTTTTTTATCGTATCAATTTTTGACAGCGGTCCTAGGCCGGTGGTGGCGGTCTCACTTAGTCCAGGAATCAATCTTTGATTCTTGCTTTGTTTTCGCTCGAAAGAATGGATGTCCGTGTTGTTATACGGATTATCATATTACGACCAAGATGTCCTAGTCGGTCATGCCAAAGCCAATATGTGTTAGAGTCCAAGAGTTTTTCTCTTATCACATTATTGGATTCAATAGGTTGAATTGTACTGACATAAAGTCCACTAGATTGACACATAAGCTTTTCTAAGATACACTTCCGTCCATAATCATTAGAGGTAATGCAAATGAACTTTTTTCCATTCTCTGTATGCGTTTCCACATGGAATCCGTTGACTCTAATATCTTTAAAGATAAAAAAAGGTTTGATTTGCCTTAGGAGCGTGGAGAGCTTTTGCAACAGTAATCAAGGTGCCAGTTGGCAAGAGGAATTAGGTCATTCCATGTCCATGAACCAATCCTGATGAATATGTAGGCAATATCTCCAAGAATAATTGCCTATGGAGGAGAATGGTGTGCGTAGTCACACTATCCGCAAGACATTGCACTTCTCCAGAATTCATTCCTAAAAGAACAGCTCATGATTAAAATGCAGTTATAATGAAAAGAACTCAAAAATTTTATACATAAGCCAATGAAATTATATCATTGTCTCTTTGACCAAAGAAAATCTAATCCAAGTTAGTGCTAATGCAAAACAATGCTATTCGTTTGATTTCTTTCGATAACTTCAAAATAAATGTGACCAGGTGAGTAGAGAGATGTCGGTGGAGCAAGGCTCTCTTAAGTACCACTAATCTCAAAATCTTCCTACACATCACACTTACTTTGGATGAGCCTAGTTTGAAGAAAAACTAAACTATTGGCATATACTACAAAAATTATATGGCAAGTGCCTCTTACATCTCTTGGAAAAAATAAAAGACTTCAACAAAATCGCTAGTCTCTTGATCTTGGACTTTGAAATCTTCCACCCTCAGATCGAGATCGCCATCTTGATCTTCTTGCTCCATGTAATTTGCTTCCCTTGCTTTATGATACATCCTGTAAGCGTTTGCAACATTCTGAGATGCATTACACGTTTTTGCCCAATGTCGGGACCCTCCACATAAAATACAAGTATCTTTATGGTCTGGCTCCCTTGATCGACGTGCCTTTAGGGCACGTTTTGGATGGCTATTGTCCTTGGAGGCGTCACCACCATAGCAGGAGGCTCTGCCTCCCTCTCTCTTCACACGTTGACCTGCACGTTTTCGTGATGGCCTATCTTGGCGGTTACCTTCCTATTTGGGGCAACAATATGGACCAGAAAGTCCAGAATTATCCCTAGATTTAGGGTTGCGCTCCTTGAGCCCTCCCATAGGGGAGCAACTATAATTAGACTCCGGAATAGACTTGGTTCCCATGGGTCTAGAATTATAGTTCTTCACAAGGATGTTGTCATACTTCTCAGCTACATTCATGGCTCCAATTAGCTCATGAAACCTTGTCAGTGTGTTAATAGTAGTTGATCCTCTCTATTTTCGTTCCATCCATATAATTCTACTTGATTCTGGTTTTGATGTGTCACATATGTATATAATTACTTAGTTGTTAAATTAGAAAACAAATCATAAATCCCCTTACTTGTATTTTTCGTAAATAATGTGAATATTGTTTATAATATAAAGTTTAGTTTTGTCTAACGTTTATTTTTCAGGAATTAATAGTCCCTAATCCCCTGTTGAGAACGATCCCTACTTATTCTTACTGCATTGATAGGATTTTAAATTGAGCACTAATTTTGTGTAGGTCAACAAGAATCCGTACAGGTCCGGTTTTACAATTTTTGTCTTCTGTTGCAGAAACTTGCATGGATCTTTTGAAGGTTTTCCACTCCAAATCAGCTCTTGTGCTATTCATAAAAAATTATCCCCATAATGTCTTGGATCTCTCTATAAATTTCAGCTCATTTGGAGTGTCACGCCCCGAATTTCGAATAATAAATTCAAATCCGAAACATGAATACAACTAAACAAATCACGTCCTAAATTTTTTTCTCAAAACCCATATCTCATAAACCATAATACAAACCTCGTAGCAAATTATCTCTCGAGTCAATTATTACAATACTAACATAAATAAAATGTTCTGCTCACAAGAGTCTACAAAAACACACCAAAATAGACCAAGTGTTGGTCTCAACCCTGCTGTCCTACGCAGCTCGCTCACCACCCTGATTATCCTGACCTGCAGGATTATCTGCTACACCATTTGAATAGTGTACCGGGATTGCAACAACACAAAACCCGATAAGCTTTCTGAAAGCTCGTGTGAGTAAATAAGAATGAACGGTTGATTTATTAGACCACAACTCATTTATCTCAAGTAAACATCCAAAAATCTCAACAACCACAAGAAACATCGATCCAACACACATGAACAACATGGAACACATATCCACAATCACCAAATCACAACTCTCGCCACTTTGGCACCTAATCACAACTATCGCCACTTTGGCCCCACGTTAGAGCTCTAACTGCCTCGTTACCTCTGACACCTTGGCCCAGGGTCAAGTAACGGCACCTCCAGGTTACTCAGTAACCCGCGAACTTTGGACCATTTCATGTCCTCAGAACAATATATCCCCGTTATTATTTAACGGTCGAACTTTGGACCTCCCTGTCCTCAGAACACATACACTCCGGTTATCATTAACCAAAGATCCTTGGACCATTCGATCCTCGGAATCCTACGTTTCTCTACCTTCTATTCAACTCACAAAATCAACATGTTCATCACCAACATTTATCAAATATTAACAGCATAATTAAAATCATATTATCAACATTATCAACAACATATTATCACAATTCCACACTTCAATGTCACACCATTCAATATATAATCACGTAAATATATATATACGTAACCATCCACACAGGAATGATCACTAATACCAACTATAGTTCACATGATACAAAATCAAGAAATTCATTCTTAATATACTTTAAAACACATTTCTTAAAAAACCATTTTCTCACACATAACAATAAATTGAGCAATTAAGGAAATTCGGTTCGTAAATGAACCAAGTGAGATTTACTCACCTCTAAACTCCCGCTGCGTCTTCTTACAGCCCAAAATATGATCACAATCGTCCGCTAACAAATCCGTTAAATATCTAATCAAAACGATAATTAACTTAGCGTATAATTTCAAAAACACACTTATATGAAGATCCAACGGTCGGATCTTCACCCGTGACCACACAAGGTCACCGGGACAGTCCTACGATCATTATATCAAAACTAGAATTCTATCGGACAGTCCAAACTTCATAAATCACAAATTGAGCGATCGAAATCAATCGAAATCGTAAAATTCATAACTAATTCATACGATATCCAAAATTCGCATGCTATATATCAAAATGATCGTATCGACATGTAGAATCTAAAAATGAGCAGAAACTGCACATGATACCCCCGGAGGTGGCCGGAAAGAGCCGCCGGAGTTTAGGGCAGAGCCGCCGCCGACCACCACCAATGGTGTCGGGGCCAAGCTTATCCCCTTCGTTTCATCATTTTGAGCAACTTCCATAACTAACACGAAGTGAGAAAATGAGTGGAAGTGGCCGAAACTTACCAAAAACAGTCCGGTTTGGCCGAAAAACTGCAGAAACCGATATGTGCTCCGACGAGCATGAAAACCTCCACTTCAGGTGCTGTCCTTTTTACTGCGTGTTCTACTCCTCAATACGAGTTCAATGAGATAAAGAACTCGTAATTTGGTGGTCTAGAACTCGAGATATTCGCTTCGCACTCAAAACGGCCGAAAATGGAAAACCAGCTTCCCGCCGCCGCTACAAGCCGTGCCACGGCTCAAGGCTGCCTCTGGCAACTGCGCAATGTCAAGGCGAAGCCGTGGGAGGTGGTTTGGCATCAAACGGTGGCCGGAGGAGCAAGAACTCGGCTGGAGAAGTTTGGCTCTGTTTTTGCTTTCGGTTCGGTACCGCGCGAGAGAGAGAGAGAGAGAGAGAGAGAGAGAGAGAGAGAGAGAGAGAGAGAGAGAGAGAAATCTAGGTATTTTGATTTTTCAGATTTTTCCAAAAATGTTAACCTATATATATACAAAATCGAAAACTTCTAAATGTCATAACTTCTTCCTACAAACTCCGATTCTTGTGTTCCGCATATGCACGAACTCGTATCGACGAGCTCTACGACTTTCATGAATGAAGTTTCCTCAAATTCCTTACGTAAAAATAAGTCAATTTTAATAACCCTAAATAACGTTAAATTTCGATACTAAAATCATTCGAAACCAAATTTCTCAAATAACGACATTCGAATCACACTCACAACTCATAATTCATATAATTTGAGAAATATTGAATTACGAAATATTTAACTGAAATTCCGGGTCTTTACAGTCTACCCTCCTTAAAGGAATTTCGTCCTGAAATTCAAGCAAACTCATCAACAAACAGTAGTGGGTACTTAGCCCTTATGTCAGACTCTAGCTCCCATGACGCATCACCCTCATCATGATGACTCCACAACACCTTAACCAACTCAACTTCCTTCCTACGAAGCCTCTTCGTGGACCTATCCAAGATACGAACAGGTTCAACAACGAAGGTCACATCCGGACTCACGTCGATCGTACAGTGATCAATCACATGAGACTCATCTCGAATGTACCTCCTAAGCATGGACACATGGAAAACATTGTATACACCGGCCATGCTAATAGGTAAAGCAAGCCGATATGCCAATTCTCCGACCCTTTCCAAAATCTCAAAGGGTCCAACGTATCTCGGTGCCAATTTCCCCTTCCTGCCAAATCTCACCACACCTTTCATAGGTGAGACTTTCAAGAATACATAATCATCCACCTCAAAGTCCAACGGTCTCCTTCTAAGGTCGGCATAACTCTTCTGTCTACTCTGTGCAGTACGGATCCTGTCTCGGATGGTAGTAACCTTCTCTGTAGTCTCCCGAACAAGCGCAGGACCCAAAAGCTGTTTCTCTCCAACATCCGCCCAACAGATAGGAGTCCTACATGGCCTACCATAAAGTGCCTCATATGGGGCCATGCCGATACTAGAGTGATAGCTGTTATTGTAGGCAAACTCTACCAATGGCAGATGATCCGCCCAACTTCCTTTGAAGTCCAAAACACATGCCCTAAGCATATCCTCCATCACCTGGTTCACTCTCTCTGTCTGCCCATCAGTCTGTGGATGAAATGCAATGCTCATAGCCAAAGATGTGCTGAAAGCCTTATGGAATCTACGCCAAAATTCCGAAGTGAAACGAGCATCCCAATCAGAGACGATCGATACATGCACGCCATGAAGCTTCACAATCTCATTAAGATACAACTTACACAAAGCATCACCTGAGTAAGTCCTTGCCACAGGAAGAAAGTGTGCTGACTTTGTCAATCGATCAACAATCACCCAAATAGAATCATAACTTTGTCTGGACCTAGGCAATCCAGTCACAAAGTCCATAGAGATCTCTTCCCATTTCCATACTGGAATCGGCAAAGGTTTCAACATTCCCGCAGGCCTCTGATGCTCTGCCTTCACTTGCTGACATGTAAGGCACCTGGATACATACTCAGCCACATCCCTCTTCATCCCTATCCACCAAAACTGTCTTCGTAGGTCCATATACATCTTGGTACTCCCTGGGTGTATCGTATATCGAGATCGATGTGCTTCCCGCAGTACCTCCTCCTTGAGGTTATCACCGCCCGGGACATACAATTTCAATCGAAATCTCAATCCACCATCAGTTCCAACTGTCCACTCTGATGGACCTTCCTCGTTAGCATCAAGGATAATCTCCGAAATCACCATTTGAGCGAACTCATCATGTGTCTGACTCTGAATGATCCTGGAAATCAAGGTCGGCTGTAAAGTGATACTACCGAGAAAGATTCCCTGTCCTTCTCCTGTGGGTATAAGGTCAAACTCAGATACAGTCTCTAACATACACCACTCCTGAACCATAAGTGACGCTATGATCCCTCGGGGTTTCCTGCTCAAAGCATCCGCCACTACATTGGCCTTTCCGGGATGATACTCCAAGGTGAAATCATAATCTTTGATGAGCTCCATCCATCTTCTCTGCCTCATGTTCAACTCCTTCTGGGAGAATAGATACTTCAAACTCTTATGATCAGAAAAGAGTTCGAACTTCTCACCATAAAGATAATGCCTCCAAATCTTCAAGGCAAACACCACTGCAGCCAGCTCTAGATCATGAGTGGGGTAGTTCCGCTCATGCACCTTCAACTGTCTAGAACCATATGCTAATACACCCCCATTCTGCATCAACACACAACCCAAACCCTGATGAGATGCATCACTGTAGATAACTAACCCACCGCCACTAGATGGGACAGTCAACACTGGAGCTGTAGTCAATCTAGTCTTCAGCTCACTAAAGGCCTTCTCACATTCATCTGTCCACACAAACTGAGTATCCTTCCTTGTTAACTTAGTCAAAGCCGAAGCTATACTAGAAAACCCCTCAATGAATCGCCTGTAGTATCCTGCCAAACCAAGGAAACTACGGATCTCTGTAACTGTAGTGGGGCGACTCCAACCCATCACCGCTTCAACCTTCGAACGATCCACAGAAACTCCATCCTTCGAAACTACATGACCAAGGAACTTGATCTCCTTTTGCCAAAAGTCGCACTTCTCAAACTTTGCATATAACTTTTCTCTTCTCAAAATTTGCAGCACAATCCTCATATGCTTCACATGCTCGTCAGACGACTTTGAATATATCAAGATGTCATCAACGAACACCACCACACACTTATCTAAGTAAAGACTGAATGTGCGGTTCATCAAGTCCATGAATGCTGCAGGTGCATTAGTTAGACCAAAAGGCATGACAAGAAATTCATAATGCCCATACCTGGTCCTAAATGCCGTCTTAGAAATATCTTCATCCTTCACCCTCAACTGGTGATATCCAGATCTCAAATCAATTTTGGAGAACACCGTAGCCTCCCTAAGCTGATCGAACAAGTCATCAATCCTAGACAACGGGTACCTATTCTTGATGGTCACCTTGTTCAGCTGTCGATAATCCACACATAACCGAAGTGAATTATCCTTCTTCTTCACGAATAATACTCGTGCGCCCCAAGGAGATACACTAGCTTGTATGAACCCTTGTGCAAGTAATCCTTCAATTTGAACCTTCAACTCCTGAAGTTCAGCTGGAGCCATCCGATAAGGTGCTCTCGACACCAGTGCAGTTCCTGGTATCACATCAATGGAGAAATCCATTACCCTTTTCGGAGGAAATCCTGGTATCTCCTAGAACACATCAGCATACTCTGCCACTACCGGAATCCCTGCAATTTCTGAAGTGCTATTCACTGATTCTATGTGTGCCAAGATCCCTGCCCTCATGGCAACGTCAGATCTCAGGCATCGATAATGAAACACTGGTTGCCTAGGGGCATGAAAAGACACAATCATTCTAAAACAATCAATCACTGCATAGTTCGGACTCAACCAATCCAAACCTAAAATCACATCATACGTGTGATCCGGAATCACAATCAAAGATGCAGTGAACTCTCTACCACTAATTGGAATAGGGCAATCATCACAAAACATGCTAAGCTCAAGAGATACTCAAAGAGGCGATGTAACACATAAAGGTCTAGTAAGCGGTATAGCAGTCAAACCCAAAACATCTACCACAGAACTAGATATGAACGAGTGGGAAGCACCCATATCAAACAGTACTCTAGCAAGATAGTTATAAACGGATAAGGTACCTTCCACCCCGGTACCTCTCTGGCCGATGGCAAATACTCTGGCTGGTGCTGGAGGTAAGGTTCTCTGCTGGTTACCCTGTCCTACAATCTGAGGTTGAGTACAGTCCCTGGCAATATGTCCAGTCTGTCCGTATCGAAAACATGCTCTAGGCCTGAGTTTAGGGCAAGTCCTAGTAAGATGACCCAACTCATTACAGCTATAACACCTCATAGGGGCTGCTGGTGCTGCTTGCCTGATAGGTGGTGCCTGAATAGGGACATGTGCTGCTGCTATCCTGGCTGGCGCCTGATGATGAAAATAAGGCCGCTGTCTCTTCCAGAGCCCACCTCTATAATCTCTGGACCCACTACTCCCTGCAACCGCCTTCCCTTTTCCCTGAGAATCTCTCTCAACTATCTGCTTCTCCTTGTGGATCAGATTCTGCTGCTCAATGATCAGGGCATAATAGCCACATCGCGCTCAATAGAGCCATTCAACCCTCACTGAAACTTCTTAGCCAAGTCTTCAGCATCTAATGGTTTCACAAACCGATATAGCCTGGAGAACTCCGCCTCATATTCTCTCACATTCATCTTCCCTTGAGTAAGCGAGAGAAATTGCCTCTCCAGCTGTTCCTTCACCGATGCTAGGAAGTATTTCTCCCTAAAGATCCTCACAAATCCATCCCAAGTCATGGTAGAAACATCAATAGTCCTCTGAGTGCAATTCCACCACACCCTAGCCTCATCTTTGAGCATGAAAGTGGCTAGCTTCCTCTTCTCGATCTCATCACAGACAATCAACTCAAAATAGGTCTGTAAATCCTCGATCCATTGATCAGCCACCATATAATCTGTGCCTCCCGCAAATTTAGTTGCTCCCAACCGATTAATGTCCCTCGCCAACACTAACAGACGAGCGGGATCATTAATCACAACCTCAGGTGGAACAGGTTGCTCCACAAACGGTGCCTCCACCTCTTCCTCATGTACTCCCACATGTGGAATCTCACCCCTACCTCGGCCTCTACCTCTACCTCTGGGTCTACCTCGACCCCTACCTCTGCCTCCCACAATATCCATTACCTAAGGAGCATAGCATACCTGGTTAATACATGTATACACTTAAATCAAAGCAGAAGTAAATACAAGTTCATATTAACCAAGCTACTAACAGAAAGAGGTTAATTCAACTCCTATTACGTCCTAACGTTCTAGACAACTCCCAACACCCCCACATACCCAATGACATTGTTAATACCGAAGAGCACCCGATGGGGATCCGCTGCAGACGGGCCATCACTCGGAAGGCATTAACTTATCACTAAATATGTAACCTTACGCTCTGATACCAAACTGTCACGCCCCGAATTTCGAATAATAAATTCAAATCCGAAACATGAATACAACTAAACAAATCACGTCCTAAATTTTTTTCTCAAAACCCATATCTCATAAACCATAACACAAACCTCGTAGCAAACTATCTCTCGCGACAATTATTACAATACTAACATAAATAAAATGTTCTGCTCACAAGAGTCTACAAAAACACACCAAAATAGACCAAGTGCTGGTCTCAACCCTGCTGTCCTACGCAGCTTGCTCACCACCCTGATTATCCTGACCTGCAGGATTATCCGCTACACCATTTGAATAGTGTACCGGGATTGCAACAACACAAAACCCGGTAAGCTTTCTGAAAGCTCGTGTGAGTAAATAAGAATGAACGGTTGATTTATTAGACCACAACTCATTTATCTCAAGTAAACATCCAACAATCTCAACAACCACAAGAAACATCGATCCAACACACATGAACAACATGGAACACATATCCACAATCACCAAATCACAACTCTCGCCACTTTGGCACCTAATCACAACTATCGCCACTTTGGCCCCACGTTAGAGCTCTAACTGCCTCGTTACCTCTGACACCTTGGCCCAGGGTCAAGTAACGGCACCTCCAGGTTACTCAGTAACCCGCGAACTTTGGACCATTTCATGTCCTTAGAACAATATATCCCCGTTATTATTTAACGGTCGAACTTTGGACCTCCCTGTCCTCAGAACACATACACTCCGGTTATCATTAACCAAAGATCCTTGGACCATTCGATCCTCGGAATCCTACGTTTCTCTACCTTCTATTCAACTCACAAAATCAACATGCTCATCACCAACATTTATCAAATATTAACAACATAATTAAAATCATATTATCAACATTATCAACAACATATTATCACAATTCCACACCTCAATGTCACACTATTCAATATATAATCACGTAAATATATATATACGTAACCATCCACACAGGAATGATCACTAATACCAACTATAGTTCACATGATACAAAATCAAGAAATTCATTTTTAATATACTTTAAAACACATTTCTTAAAAAACCATTTTCTCACACATAACAATAAATTGAGCAATTAAGGAAATTCGGTTCGTAAATGAACCAAGTGAGATTTACTCACCTCTAAACTCCCGCTGCGTCTTCTTACAGCCCAAAATACCATTCACAATCGTCCGCTAACAAATCCGTCAAATACCTAATCAAAACGATAATTAACTTAGCGTATAATTTCAAAAACACACTTATATGAAGATCTAACGGTCGGATCTTCACCCGTGACCACACAAGGTCACCGGGACAGTCCTACGATCATTATATCAAAACTAGAATTCTATCGGACGATCCAAACTTCATAAATCACAAATTGAGCGATCGAAATCAATCGAAATCGTAAAATTCATAACTAATTCATACGATATCCAAAATTCACATGCTATATATCAAAATGATTGTATCGACATGTAGAATCTAAAAATGAGCAGAAACTGCACATGATACCCCCGGAGGTGGCCGGAAAGGGCCGCCGGAGTTTAGGATAGAGCCGCCTCCGACCACCACCAATGGTGTCGGGGCCGAGCTTATCCCCTTCGAAAACTTCTAAATGTCATAACTTCTTCCTACAAACTCCGATTCTTGTGTTCCGCATATGCACGAACTCGTATCGACGAGCTCTACGACTTTCATGAAGGAAGTTTCCTCAAATTCCTTACGTAAAAATAAGTCAATTTTTATAACCCTAAATAACGTTAAGTTTCGATACTAAAATCATTCGAAACCAAATTTCTCAAATAACGACATTCGAATCATACTCACAACTCATAATTCATATAATTTGAGAAATATTGAATTACGAAATATTTAACTGAAATTTCGGGTCTTTACATGGAGTTTATTTCGTTAGGCAATCGTTCCCTCTTCCTTGCCTAACTCGGTTTCTCCTAGTTGGAGTAGGAAAATGTGCTATTATTGACTTTAGTATGATAAGAAAAACAAAATAAATATATATATATATATATAAACACAAAAGTTAAGCAAAAGTGCAAGATTAGGGGAAAAATTACTAGGTAATTACGGACCTAACATGCATGGCCTGACTGATAGGCTATTCATTGGAACAAGACCGACAAGACCACGGCTATAAAAAGTGGAGTAAGACCAAGGCTATAAAAAGTACAGTGTTTTCTACAGAAACAGCTGGCTGGGTCTGGAACTATAGTTTATGAAATAATATGTATATAGGTGATATATAGTCCAAACTGATAAGTACACCCAAGTAAATATAGTTTTCAAAATAAGTGAGGAACAAAAGATAAACTATCAAAGATCATGTATCAGTTCAATTTGTCAAGACTCAAGCTTTTTGGAGACCCAAAATAAAAGCTTATTCCAATTGATTTCTATGGGAACAGACCTTAATCAAACAGAGGGTAAAAGATATCAAATGTGTATTTTAAATATGAAGAGCTACAACTTTTCTTCTCATAGAATTTTGGAGGACATGAGATGATCAATAAATCTATGCTTTGAAACACATACCAAGTATAAGATTAAACAAATACGTCGAGGATTGACCAAACTATTCTAAAGGAAAGAAGAAACTCACCTATACAATCTAAACAGAAATGGCCTTTGAACAAACACGAGGAGTTTATGGATGATTGGGACATATAGAAAACTAATGACTGGAGATATGAAAACTTGAGATATGAACTGAGTAGAGGACGATAAGGATAAAACCAAGAAGATGTTTTCCTTAGTTTGTTCTATCAAACAAGATGAAAAGATCACAAAATTGTGATAAACATTAGGGAAGTCAGCAACAAGAGTAGAGTGGGAACTATCGTATGATACCAAGAGAAAGAGTGGAATAGAAAGTAATCGGTCAAATAAGGGGATGGCACTTCTTGGACTTCAAACTCTTATAACTACAATAATTAATTAATAATAGTAGCTAGTGAAATCCAAATAAAGCTACATCTAAAAGGTATGGTTGTTTGTGATTTGGTTCAAAACAAAGGATAAAGCTATGGTACGTTAATATTTCTCATACATCAACTATTTTTACCACTTTGAGGACTAATATTACTATTTTGAGGACTCATGTTGTAACTAAGATAATTTATCACTTTAAGGACTCATGTTACCACTTTGAGGACTAATATTACTATTTTAAGGACTCATTTTACCACTTTTAAGGTAATTGTATACATGTCATACGTTAACATATTGTAGAATTTTCCCAAAACAAAAACCGATAACAAGAAATAATTATTAAAAACTTTATTTAAGAGGTATAAATTATAATAGAATAATTTCTAAATTTTCAAACTTCGTGTCTTCACAAAAATGTTTAATCATTTGATTAGCACCATATTCGTTCTAATTTTATCTACAGGACTACAATTGTTTGCACTTTTTTAATAACCAAATAATTATATATTTGATTGATTTTTTGTAACCATAATTCTTGCATAGAAATCTAAAGAATCAATGGTTGGAATCATTGAATTAGGTGGTATAACAGGTCCTCTATAGAACAAGCTATATACATATATATATATATATATATATATATATATATATATATATATATATAACCAATTCTAGAGAGGATAGGGATGGCAATGGGGAGGTAGGGTAAGCGGATTAAATTACTCCATCCCCATACCCGACTTCATTCTTCATCCTCTTACCCTCCCCAAACCCCGTAATAAGATACTGAGGATTCCCCGTCCCCATCCCTATTGGGGATTAGGTCCCTGTACCAGCCCCAGTCCCCATGAACAATATTACTACTTTATTATATAAAAAATTATACAAATAATTATGGATTGTAAAATATGAAGTCAAAATCAAACATCAAAATAAAATAAATTTCTTATTTCGATCAAGGAAAATTAACATTTTGATAAAGATCTTTTATTAAAAAAATCTTCTTCTTTTTTTAACATATTTATTAACAGAATTTAAATATTGACAAAAATATGAAATTTGCATAAATATTTATAAATAATATCAAAAAATATAATATATATATATATATTTCCGATAATTCTTATTGGCTGGGTATGGGGATAGGGATCAAAATACCATCCCTGCCCTGTACACGATTTCAGAATTCGAATACTGGGGATCTCCATCCTCGTTACCCGATTTTCCCCGAATTTCTCTCCGTTAGGGTTGAATACCCTATGGGTACCCTTCCCGATGAGGATTTTTGCCATCCCTAAGAGAGGAGCTCCTTACTTTTAAGAATTTTAGGATTTCTACTATTTTATACTAATTTAATGATTTCAACTATTGGTCCTTTAGATTCCTATGTAAGAATTATGTCTACCAAAAATCCACCAAACATATTATTATTTGGTCATGAAAAATTGTTAAACAAATGTAGTTCCTTGGATAAAATTAAAACGACCATTGTGCTAATCAAATAATTAAAAGTTTTCCGATTTGACTAATTTTTTATAGGATTCATATGTGTGTATGTAACTAGATAATAAATCATATAGATAATTAAACTACATGCTAAAATAAAAAACATCCTCACATTTCAAGTTTAAGGAGGTCCTTTGATCTCTAGATCCTCTGTCTATAATCTATCTATCTTTCTCTCTATATATATATATATATATATATATATATATATATATATATGTGTGTGTGTGTGTGTGTGTACACACATATACATAGCCCTTCTAGTAATAGATCTCATTTTTTGGCCATTTTAAGGGGTCGCTTGTTAGACCAACTTTCAATCACATATCAAATGTTCAGTTTTTAGGTCTATATAAGTATATCACTTATGTAAACTTTCAGCTAAATTGATAATTGTTAAGGCATTCATAACTACGATTTACAATTATAAACATAAACAGTTCAGATTGAACATATTTGGTTCGTTTTGATTTAGTCTAATTTAATACCTTAAGGGTCATCAATTTGGTTCAAAATATGCAAAAAATGATCTATTTATGAAGTCTTAAGAACTGAATTGTCGAGATACCGATATGTGATCGAAAAGTAGGTCCCACAAAGAATCTCTTAAAATAATCAAATAAAGGTATCTTTTAATGGAATGGCCTATATATATATATATATATATATATATATATATATATATATGCATGGGTGGCCCTTCTATTAAGGGATCGCATGTGGAACTCACTTCTTGAAGGCATCTCGACAATTTAGTTTTTAGGTCTCTATAAGTACACCACTTGTTCAGATCTTCAGCCAAATTGATAATCATTAAGGTATCAAACTATATCAAATCAATGGACGAACCAAATCTGGCCAACTTGAACCATTCATATTCACATGGTAAATCACGATTTTGAATACCTAAACGATTTTCAATCAGGCTCAAAATTTGCAGAAGAACTCGACTATGTATATATTATTTTAAGGATTACTTGTGGGACTCATTTTTTCAATCACATACTAGCATCTCAACAATTCATCTTTAAGTATTGCATTTAAGTAATACACACAAACACATATATGTGTATGTATATAATATATACATATATATTCTTGTATTTTTTATGAAGGATATATTTCCTCCTAACTTTGAGAAAGCTTCTCTCTCTTTTTTAGTGGGAGATATTGCATTATTTTCAAATATGATATATTCTATTTACTATCTTATCCTCATGTAGAAATAAGTTATTTAATTATCCATATTTGTGAGGGCATACATGGAAATTCAAATTTTAACAATGAAAAGATGGAGTTGGCTAAAGAATCGAATTGATTATGGTAAGAGAATTAGCACCACATCATTCATATCTCATACCTTAAATACTGACTTTATCCATTAATCATAGGGTAAGAAAGCTTTTTTTTTTCTTTTGTAATTTCATACGTGGGTATAAGTAGGTTGTTGTTGGGCTTTCTCAGAATTGGCAGCTATGGAAGGGACTACCAAAGTAAGATCTAGCTAGTTGATCTCGCTATCCGAGCAACAACTTGTGGACTGTAATAAAGATATGTACAATAGTGGCTAGATGGGTGGTAACATGGTAGAGGTCTTCCAATACATCCAAAAAAATGGTGGAATCATTGGTGAAGATAATGATCGATACATGGCTAGGACAGAGCATATGACAATAATAAGGAAAAACAACTTGCTGCCACAATAACTGGTTATGAAAAAGTGTCTCAAGGGGAAATGAATTTGCTCAAGGTTATGTCTAGACAACCTGTCAGTCTTCACCTCAGTCGAGAGACAAGACTTTCAACATTACGCAAGTGGAGTTTTCTCCTGTGATTGCAACCTAAACCTTGAGCATGCGGCTACAGTCGTCGAGAATGAGACAACTGAAAAGGGCACCGAGTATTGGTATTAGAACTCGTAGAGCAATAAATGGGTTGAAAATGGCTATTTCATAATCCTTAGAGATAATGGTAGGCTCGAAGGTGATTGTGACATTAATATGGATGGTGATTATCCAACACCAATATAGAAATAGGTAATAGCCCTTGAAATATGACTTGTGTTTAATTTTCTACCCAATTCTTAATATGTTTGTCATCACTTATAGTGTTTCATGACCAATATTAATTCAAGAATAAAGATGACTCAATGCCGAATAATTACAATCTGTGTCATTGATGAGAAAGGATCATCTGACTAGCATTTTCTCATAAGATTGAATCTCCCTCCCCAAATACTGCTAATTATCCAAAATTCATATTATCAAAAAAAGAAAAGAAAAACTACAACTAATTATTTTTCATAGCAAAGTTTTTTTTTTTTTTTAAATAAGGGCCGGTGCGGCTGCGCTCAAGTCTTCATTAATGAAACTGCAGAATACAATGGGGGGACATGGTGCCTATACCCCAAATTACAATAAGCATTGAGAAAACATCCCAAATAATAACATAAGTCTCCACTAGACCTGTGTATTTTAACAAGCACCAATTAGCGAAGAGTACACTATTAGCTACTCTATTCACTTTAACAAGGCGGTGACATAACGGAAAGATAACTCTATCATGAAGAAGCATCATTACAAATAACACAGCTTTCCAACTATGTTACCGCACGGAAATAAATCCGGCGACACTTAGTTTCATCCTGCCACTAGGAGGATTCTTCCATTTGACAAAGCAATCAAAACGTCTCCTTACTAGGCCAAACAAGGCATATAGGGTGCACACAGGCTTGTAGCCTGACTCGCCCTAAATAGAGGGCCCAGGCCCAAGCACTACTCAAGGAAGCAAGGAGACCCTGCCGGTTCATTTGACAAGCCCAGCCTAATTCTTGCATAGCCACCCCCAACACACCGCCCCTCATGCCGCACTGCCATCTCCGTCCGAACTCCCCTACCATTACTCCACCACCTCCCTTGCCCCAGCGAGAAGCCTCCCCCATCATGACCATTAACCCACCACGATCCAAACTCAGTTGACCATAAGATCTGAACCAAAGTAAGTTAACAATGTCAGCAATGAGGGGGTCATCCAATCTTAGATGTGCCTCCTCCAGTCTACGGCCACCAGACTACTCGAACCCGTGTTGCACCAGATTTTGAAACAAGAAACCCACCGCTGCCATGGATCCCACTGCCATAACTACAGCCCCCATCCGCTTCATCCCCAACCCAGCGACAAACTCAGACCCCCATCCGATCTATAGAACTAACCTGCAAAGACCGAACCACAGTATCCCAACAAACCCGATCTCTCTTGCTCCTTGCCACCAATTCCATCGATCCAGAAAGGAATCACCTATATCGAGAAAGCCACGCTCACTCATCGACATCGCCTGTCCAACGACAGCGTCAATGGACGTGCCATCGGACGGAGGCAAGAAAATTTCTCTGAAAACCTAGCAACCCTATTCAATTTGATGTAGTTACTACATAACAAAATTATTATAAACGTAGAAGTGTGATTGTTTGTTTAGGACTAATTTCATTTTACCTCCTTGACTCTTACACCTTAAATTAGTTGTGCCCCTGTGCTACTAATTTATTCACAAATACCCATGTGCTCTCCAATTTTAATTATTTCTATCCAATCATTAGTTTTTCTATCAATTATTTTGTAAATTGAAAATGTGGTTGGGTTCCCTTATGGGATGATGACTCACTAAAGTGGCATATATATTAAATTGTATCGTTAGTGACGAAAATTTCAAATCATATTATACAAAAAAAGCTATGGATTGGACATAATTAGAAGTGCATGAGCACAAGTAATTTAGGAATATAAAGCTCAGGTGCTACTGCACATAGCAATATAATGTGAGTGGTACTACATTGAACAATATCACATCGATCTATTGCACAGAGCAATAACATTTCAGTGCAGTATATAGGCTCAGTTTGGTATTGCGGTGAGAATACTTTGATGTAGAAAAACTCAGCTGTAAAAATAAGCAGAAATAAAAAAAAACTTAGCAATTTGTTTGGTAAATTAGTTTTTGAAAATCACAAGATCATGAAAAACATGTTTAACATGTTTGGTAACCTGTCGTGTAAAAATGTTACAAGTATGTGTAAAGACTAAAAAGTTTTGTTATTGGTTGGTTTTAGCCCAGATGATAATTTAAAAACACAACTCCATTACATTACTATTCAAAAAAAATCATTACATTAAGACCTTAGTTGTTCGCATAAACTGTTAGGAATTCATTATCTTGTAAAGTTGTTGTAAAAGATTGGCAGATGAACAAGACCTACCCATTTACTTATATAGAAAAGAAAATGAAAAAAAAAATTATGCTTTATAGTCCAAAATCATAATCGGAGCACATGGTACATATTTTTAATTTATGAGAAACCGCTTGTTGCAAACTTCATCTAAGATTTGGGATTTTCAAAGTCTGGTGAATCGATCGGTGCTAAGAAGACCAACGACACCGAGGAAATACTCAAAGTATGTTAGTTATATGGAAAATCAATGCTTAATTCTTCACCCAAAAATTATATCCACACTAAAAACCTCTTTGGAAGCACAACAATCAATGTGAACATCAAACAAAGTAGTAACCAGCTGCAACTATATATGATGTAGAAAACTTTCCAAGCCCATCCCTCACCTTGTTTGCAAAGAAGGGAAGAACGAAAAAGAATAAATTGAGTAGCAATTAACAATAGATTAGATTAGACATACTTAGCCAATGTTTCTTATCTCAGCACAATGAAAAAAGAACTAAAATGTCAATGGAGAGAGAGAGATGAGTGCAAGGAAAGAACAAAGGAGAAGAAAGACGGATCTAGAAGAGAGGGACATAATGTGTCATTTGGGAAATCTAGTCAGGGTGTTTCAGGGAAATTTGAAAATTTCATTAAAGGGACCACTTCTCCGCTACGCGTTCAGCAAACACAGAGGAGAAAAAGCATGCTAACACCTGCTTTTTATTTTTGCGGTTTTGGGCCGCAGTTGGTATAAAAACGCTGGATTAAAATGTTTAAAAAACAGCTAATAAGATGAAAATGGTGAAGCAAAAAAACAGAAACTAGCCCAAAAACGCAATACCAAACTGGGCCATAGTCACTCATCGAAACGATGCTACTACATCAAGCTATACCGCACATGTGCTACTACACTGAGCAACACCGCGTGGATGTTATTGCATCGAGTAATAACGTCCAAATGCTACAACACAAAATAATTGGCACGAGTGCTAATATAGTGAGTAATACAAAGTTAAGTGTCATTTCTACTGTAGTAAGTAATACCATCTGATAACTAATACATTGAATTATATAATGTGACAAAAAATATAGTTTGATAATAATAATTATGAGGTAAAAATATTGATGTGTGTGTGTGTGTGTTTTTATATTGTATAATACATTACTATAGTTATGCATAGCAATGTGTTAAGGGGAGTACTAGGTAGGGGTTTAGGTGGTGAGATGAGTGTTTTGATATGCAAATAATATATGTTAGAGGGAATGGTGTTAGAGAGGTGAGAAAAGATGTTACATAGGGTCAGGGCTAGGTGCGAAAAAGAAAATGATACATAATACATGTGCGTGCAATATATTTGAAAGTTTTAGTATGATTGTTTATACGAAAATGCTTGAGATACCAAAAAGTTATGTCAAATATCAATACTAAATGATGTGGCATTTTCCATATCATCAATCTTCCTACTAAGAAAGTGATGATCTGGAATTAGTACAATTCTTTATACCTTAAAATATATATATATATATATTAATAAAAAACCAAAATATCTTCTTCCTTGAGCAGTTAAGCATGGGACCCTTTTCTTTGCTGTTTCTAACCAGAGCCATGAAACAGTACTAAAACTCTGGTTTCATTCTCCAACATACCAAAAGCCACCCAAACTTACAAAAAGTTCATTTCTCCCTCTCATACTCCCTCTCTTTTCACAGTTTATTCTTTTGACATTTGAACTTTGAAGGATTAAATTAAAGAATCAATCTAGGACTCTCATATAACTTGACCAGTAGCTACTCTTTGGTCTTGCCAACAATTGGAGAGGTTTTGTCATATGTTAACCTTTAACTGAATTTTACAAAGCAAAAAATAAAAAAAAGTTTTTTAGTACAGAGAATAAAAGTCACCAAAGCAACCATATCTACAAGGTCGATGGTAGATGATCATCTCTTCCTGATGAAGACAATGGCCGTGCATTACAAAAGGTTTGGATATTTTTCTTAATTTTCTAATAAAAAATTAGTAGAGAAAATCCATGTTAGTAATTCCTTTCAAATAGAGTTGATGAGTCGGCACCTGCCACATCATTCGATATATGAATTTGATATAAATATTCCTTGAGCCAAAATCAGAATTAGAAGCCTCTGATTCAAACTCTCAAGTCTATTCCTTTCTGTATCAAATGTTAATTGATGAAACGGTAATGGTGTGAGAGTAGTACGGTGTGGAACGTTCAAACCAGCATCCTCCTTTAATCTATCAATATGTGCCTTAACTCTAGAAAAAGGAGAGAGCTCAGAATCAAATATTCATGGATGCAGAGAATTGTAGAATGAAAGCTGTTGTCAAAAATAATGAGAGGATTAATGGGTATTTATAGATAACAGATAGCTAAAAGCAGAGTCAGAGTCGGATTTGTACTCCAATTCATTTCAGAAAAGGAATCAAATTCTAACACGGAACTCAACCTTTCGGTAACTCCCTTTGAGAGACCGCTATGTAGGTAGAGGAACTTACATTGTGAAATCAAATGGCTTTATATAGTACTTTAGCCTTACAAATCCTCCTACCAAACAACTAAAGAGATTTTAAACTACTTAGAGAAAGGAAACTTAAACTAGAATGGATTAGAACTAGTCTTCAATATCATGGAAGTCTCCTTGAATGTTCTTCACGGCATCACTTGAACACTTAGGCGTTTTCAGGCTCATGACATTGTCTCCTTTAATGGCCGAAATTATGGTCTTGAAATACTACTTAAGTGCTAGGTAATCCATCTCCAATGTGGCTTAGAAATCCTTGTCCAAATAGGCTTTGAAAAGTCAACAATAACTTCCCTAAAAGTTAGGAAAGAAATTCCTATATTTTAATTAGGAAACAATTTAGGAGATATTGTAGGAGAGTTTTTAGGAAATAATGCTCTAGAACTTAGGAGATTTTAACTCAACATCATCCCTTGCACATGACTATTTTGAATCAAATGTCTTGCACAAGCCCTTTAAATGTCACATGACTTCATTAAAAATACACATGGCACTTAGCTAAAATTTAGGGATCTTAATTTTCACATGCAAAACATGTGACAAGTCTACCAAAATGCCTCATATGTCTAGCACATGGTATTTTCACCTCCTCCATTCCATCATGCCTTCATCACATGCTTAACATGTGCCATTTAGCTCCTATGTACGCTCAATTGCTCTTATAGACCTATAAGAATAAAATTAAGTTAAAAAAATATATAGTAAAGGTAAAAGCATAACAAAGTATGAGAAATAAACATTATAAATGTCGCATTATATGCTCCTATCAAATTCCCCCACACTTAGTTTTTGTTAGTCCTTTAGCAAAATCAAAACAAAACAAAGAACTAAAAGCACTAAGTAGAAAGCAATGAAAATTTCACTAAGAAAGAAAACGAAATTTGACTCAAAAACAAAGACTCAAAAACTCTAATCCTTCAAAGAATTGTGTCAGGCATCTCATATTTTCACAGCATCAAGGTTAGCACCTCAACCAAGACTTAATACTTAGATATTCAAGAGCTAATTAAAACATATAGTCTACATATAAACAAGTAGGGCTTAGGGGCAACAATAGTGATATGGTGGATCTCAGCATATTCATACAAGTATGATTCAAACCTCACAAGGTAATCACTCTTTCTTCTCTCAGATTCAAGGCTTATGCTTAAAAGCTTTAATCACACAAGTATATGTGAGAGATAGATTTTTTTTTTTTTTTTTTTTTTTGAAAAAAGCTCACATATAGAAAGATAAGCACATACTTATATTTTTCTTAAAAATCTCATGAAAGATAACAACTACTTGCAAAATGAACCGAACCATATGCTCAAATCTTATGACACATCTCCGCAGATCAATTACCCTTTTCAAGGATCAAAGAGGTCTTATTTTTAAGGTTGTGATGGGGCAAGGCTAAGGATTTAAAGAAACGAAGGGTTAAGATAATCACAAAAGATCCTAAAAATCTAGCAGAGCATTGTTGAAGTAAGAGACATCTTATGAAAACTCCTCCAAGGCATTGTAACGTAGAAATCTCCTTACTGGTCCTTAAAAGGGCCAAAGACCATCGTGTTTGGCCGATACTTCGTTCTAACCACTTCTTTTAGTAACAAACTAAGGAACCAAGCTCAAAAGAACTTTGAATATATCATATATCACTTTCTTATGTCTTTGCCATACTACGTTCTTTCTCATTCTTTTTTTTCTTTTGCTATCATATGCACTTTGTGCATAAATCTTTCTTTTCCTTTTTTTTTATTCTCCGCATAGTATACTTTATTTTTTCATTTTCCTTACGGCTAAGACCTTATACAACACACAATGTATGACCTGATTCACCCACACTTAGTCTTTTCATCATCTCCTTATGATGAAATCTTCATCTTGTTTTTGTCTCAAGTATAGCTCCACTAAATCTTTAGAACAAGGGTAAGGAAATATTTATACTAAGGTTTAAAGGTTTAAGATATACGGGGTGATGAAAGAAAGGTTTAAATGTAGGCTCAAAGGGGTTAGCTAGGGGGGTGCACATCTTTGTGTACAGAAATAGGGACACAAGCTTATTTTGGCAATGGCGGAAATTCCTAAGTGCCTTTATCCTTTCTGAGGTCCGGGTGTGGATATAAAGTCTTCAATAGCACAAAAGTGAGTTATAGTAATCTCTAGCGTCCATTAAAGAATACTGAGATCATACAAATCATCGCCAAGAAAATAAGATGACATATATTTTTTTTCATTAACACTCAACAAAGAAAGGGCACATGGCTCAAATTCCTCAAATTCTCACTTAGGACTATTTTATGAATCATATATACTCATCCTAGCATGCTCGGATTATGTACCAAAGTTATCAGGCCATATCCACTACAAGTACATATGCTTCTTATACACCTTAATAACCAAAGAATAACATTAAACTTCAGTGATATTCATTTAGCCATAACTTTAGAGATATAAATCCATTATAGACATTGAAAGGCATCCTAAAGTCATCTCCAACTCAAAGGGTTAAAGAGCCAAATGGCTAAAATTTGACAATTTTTATGTCCAACCCAAATAGTTAAGGGTTAAAGGGCTATTTTTGAAGGCCAAAGTGCAGCCAGCCTAAGAAGCTGAATATACCCCTTAATTTAGCCCTACAGCCCTTAGAAAAAATAATATTTTATTCAATAGGGAGACCCAATTGATTGGATCAGAAAGTGGGGAGGGTCAAGTTATGTGATACAACTTGCATACATGTGCATTGCATATGTGAGTGTATTTTCAAATTTTTAAATCAATTGTCCATATTGATTACATCTTATAATCTGACGGCTATAAATGGCTAGATGACGTCAGCAACAATTATTTATATTTTAGGGCTGTAATTTAACATTGACGGGTTAGAGATAGTTGATGTCACATCAATGAATAGTAAAGAAATCAAGGCTAAAATTTAGCCTCATGGCTATTTTTAGTTTGTGGGTTGGAGATGGCCTAAGACTCAAAACAAAGTAAAGACACAATAAGTGACGTTTCGGACTAGGGATACTCCTCTTCTCTCTTTTGGCAACTCCCTTCAAACATGACCAGGTGAGGACGGAAGCGATTTTAGCAGGGCTCAAGGCTCTACCTGAAAGCACTTCATGCATCCAAACCAGACCTTAAACATCATGTCCTACTAAGATGAGTCTGGTTCAGGACCAAGAGAAAACAACCCAAGTACCATTTCCCATGTCAGCTCATAAAAAAGGGCATACAAAGAACCTTTTTTTTTTTTTTCCTTTTCTCCGAAAAAAAAAATGTTTTTTTCTTTCATCTTTTTGGCAACACCCAAATGACAAGTTCATGATCTAACTGTTTTTTTTTTTCTTTTCTTTTTTGGCAGTATGGTAGGTTCTTCCGCCAAAAAAGAATAAATAAAGCTGCACTTCGTGTGCACGAGATGAAAAAAAAAATGAGTCTACAAATACAAAGAAGAGGTTTAATGTAACTGGCTTTGGATTTCAAAGGGTGATTTCACACACTGCCATGTAACTTGTGATCTTGCTCAAGTTCCATCAGCTTGTTTGTGGTTCAGATTATTGGTTTCTTAAGACTGAATCTCATAATCCCGAAGAATAAATAAAATGAAACAGAAAAAAAAAAAGCACACGAAGTGCAGCTTTAAATGGTGTTCACAACTTCACAAGATTAACAAGCCAAATTTAAAGCAGGTCGGACTTTATTTATTACTAGAAACATCATTTCAGTTCTCTCGTAGGGGAGTAAAAATCAAGGAATAGACTGGGAAAAATCAGAGGATGGGCCACTAGCACTTCTGGATGAAGGTTCTCTGTACCAGTGATTTTCTTCGCGAGTGAGAAAGTTGGCCTCTGCAAAAAAGAACTCCAATGAATGATAAAACAAAACTTCATGCAGGGTGATCCATATATTTCACCTGCAAAGAATCTTTACACATTTTTCCCAATTCATTCCATACAAGCACAAAGGTATTAAAATAAATTAGGCCAGAAAGTATTCAAGTTCCATGCTTGTTCTCTCCCTTGTTATTTTCACCCTAACAGTGACTGTTATCCTTGCTTCCATTTGTAGAACTAATGGGACCCTAGGGCATAAAGTGCTCCAATTTGTGACTATAAATGAATGATTAGCACACCACCAACACCATAACAGACTAACATCATCTTCACACTACTTTCCTTTTTTTTTTTTCAGACAATTGATGTTGGGTAAGTTGATGCAAGGCGACTAGAGCGTGAAACAGAGAATAGAGCACCAGCGTTTGAGTCCTTCACTCGGTGAAAATGGAAAGGCAAAAAAAAAAAAAACAGAGATCTAAGATATCCTTCACTCAAAATTTAACATATTTAAATACAAACTTTAAGCGAAAAAAAAATGGAAGAAAATACAAACAAACCCCAATTCAACCAGTCTATTAAATATAAAAAGAAACTAGCAATAATATTTATATCCTCGGTGAACATTAGAAATTGGGGAAATTGACTACTCTGTACCGAATTTACCAATAGTAACTTTCACAAATGCTGTTGACACTCACTAAAAGGGGACTTCTACAGTGTTGTTCTTCAAGAATTTTCATTCTTTTACTTCATATCAAGAGCATATGCAACTCAACTTCTATGTTGTACAGATGTTAAGCTATTACATATATAAATCATTCGAATAACAAGTTGGTCTACTTGTCTAATAGTTCAAATTCCTATACAGGTATGGGGTAGGATGAGAGAATTGTTCCAATTACTTTCTTTTATTTTTCAGGCAGCAATTCATCAGAATTAATAAAGCATTATATGATCTTCTATAACAACATTATGGGTGTTAGTAATTGATGATGCACTCTGGAAGTGAATAGATATAGTTAAATTGGATTGACAACTGACCTGACAAAAACACATCCTTGTATTCGTTGTCATCATATACAAACTGAGGAGGATCTGGAGAACCAATCCCAACAATAGTGCTTCCACTGCATCAACAATATTGAGAACATGGAAATGATGTAAATAAATTTGCACAAATACCATATTAGATCAAAAGGCAGTCAGCAGTTGAACATTTCGCAACATGAATTTGTCTATTTTAATCTAATACAAGTCGTTAAGTATAATGAGACTATGAGTTGGCAGCTCCCTGAGTTTGAAACTTAAGACTAGAATAATGCTCCCTCACTGTTGCAAAGGAAAATTCAGGAATGAGAAAAGGTCTTGATCATATTTTCATATTACTATATTGATAGATACATGGATACATATATAGGACACTACACATGAAGATGCAAACCGCCTCCTAAAATCAGTCTTAAAATAAGCTAATTAATTAAACAACCAGAGCTTCTTTTAATGTAACAGACTTAGTGTAGCTAAATGTATAGTAACCAATCATTCAGCTAAATGAATAATAATCAACCTCTATCAACAATAATCCCCATACAAAGATTCATCCATATGAACATTATATATTCTGTGTCCAGAGCAGGTAAAATATAAACACTTTTGCAAAACCATTCCCCGTTTGATTAGAAGACCAAAATTGAATTAAACCCCAGATTACATCCAATAACTGTACGAGTATTGTGAAGTTGACTACTGATTTTCAGGCATGTAATTGCTCAGCAAGTTGAGTGTGCAAAGCTTTGTGGTCTTAGGCAGTCATTTAATCAGCAGCCTAGGGAACAATGAATATGAAGCTAAACTGCTCCTCGCCTACAACCCCAAGCTTCATGTGGAGACCCAGACAGAATCAGACCGAGAACGGCACTCCAACAAACAGAATATTAAGGAATGGGAAGTGGAGCATTGGAGGATTGGAACCCGGGAGGATTGGGACCCGGACCTCCTATATAAGTATATAACTGTATGATAAATGTTCAGCCGACCCAAAACATATACTCGTCCTTGAGTACATTAATAGTTGGAGGCAATGGCGTAGAAGGGTCACTTGACCCTGCTCGATATTTTGAAATGGTCTATTGTGTATAGTATTTCTAGTTTGTTATATGAGATAAAAGAGATGAGTCGCTTTTAATTAAAACAAAGAAAAGAGAAGGCTAACTCTACATCACCATCAGAATGTATTAATTGGTACCTTCCAGACATCAAATAGCAAAGTAATCTTGACCCTCCTTAATGAAACAATAATCTTAACCAGCGTTTAATTAATTATCTTCATAGGCGATGCGATGAGTGTACCTTCCAGACATGAAAACGGCATCATATTGTCCACGGCTAGCAGCAAGTACTCGCTGCTTCAATCTTTTAAGAGATGGAAGAACTTGAAATGCTGGAGGTTCTGCAAATAATTACAACTAAAACTTGTTAATAATTTTATTTTTGATACTTAAGAAAAGATGACGCTAGGGCAGTCTGTAAAGCTTGAGCCTGCTGAGACTTTAGACCTACTCGCTAAAACAGGCGGGGTTCTCTAACTCTGGATGAAGCGTCCATCCAGTGCAAAGTTTTGTCCAATATATATGAACAAGATATTAGACAAAGTTACTAGCTAACATGCAGGTTAACTACATTAAAGAAGTTATTAGAAAGAAAAGGACATAAGGGACTAAAAATTAGGGCAAAACAGAGGAAAAAATGAGAGAAAAGAGGTATTGGTTGTTAAAGAGTTCGCTTGCATTTTATTTTTATTTTTTATATACCAACAATGTCTCTAACGTGTGGACTTGCCAACTAAAGGAGCAAAACTGGGAGAATTGAGCTGCAGGAATTTGAATGCCAGAACTCCCCCGAAAATGATAATTTCCCTAATTTATTTTTATTAAGAAATTACTAATGTTAATAGCTTTATACAAATCAAAAGTGTCTTTTTACTGTCCTTCATGAATGCATACCTAAATCATTGATGCAAACATCTTGCGATATCCCATTCACTAAGATTCTTTCCAGCAATTTTAAAGGATCAACACTACTAGTTGTATCCAACTGCAGGCGCTGAAAAATCAAAAAGATTATTAAAAAATGATGGTAAAAAATTTTGATCAAGTTAATTGACAATCCACTGACTGTTAAATCTACAATACCTTGTAAACTTCAGCTGTTGAACATGCCTGCTGAGGCTTTATAAGAACCATCGGAATGTCAAAGGGTACAGGTGGAGGAATATTTTGAACAACCTGGACATCAAAAAGCAGTCTTGCATATTATACCATCCTAAATAAAATATATTTCCAAGTAATATCTTTCCATTCAGGGACAACAACCAACACCCTAAACCCTATAGAAGTAATATTGACTCGGCCTGAAATTCATTGAAGTCCAATGGGTAGTAAAAAGACTGTCTTATAAAGATATTCAGACACTATTAAAATCCAAGCCTCCTTTTTCCTGGGAGGCTAGAACATGCAAAATCCACCACATAACCTTTGAAAATGTGGTGTCTCAAAATCATATCAAGACAGTCTTTTTAAAATTTAAAACAAGGAAAGCAGTCCTAAAGAAAGAGTCCATGATACACAACAAACTAATAACTGATTCATTTTTTTGAGAGTTCCTGTCCCATCTAGACTGTCAGATAGAAGTACCTTTTGACTTTGTTGAGTTCTGGATTCATTTATTTTTTTCTTACTTAATTTTGATGTAAAACAATATTGGGGTTGGCAGATTTTAACTTCGTATCACCTCCAACAGTGTAGATATCACCAGACCAAAGGCTAGTTGTAACATCGCTGATCTCTTAATTAACAATTTGATGAACAGAAGTTGTGCATCTAACTCCTAAGGTCACTCATATTGAGTCGCACCCCGAATAGACCAGGGAATGGGTAATCATGCATTACAACAGGAACTCTCAATTATCTGGGTAACACAACTCTTTTAATTCTCTCTGTATAGTTTCAACAAATGTAATGACCAAACGAGAAAACCAAAACTTTGGCTTCACTAATTTCTAGCAGAGTCATCTCGTCAAATGATTGTACAATGATGGAAAGCAGAAAAGAAACACCGTAATATGGCAAAGACATACCTCACCACGACCAGTACAATAGGCTGCACCTTGAGAGAAAAAGAAGGGAACATCTGAACCAATCTCACTCGACCATTCTTGGAGCTCCTTCTCAGTGGCAAGACAACCATTAAACTGATTTGCTGCCCATAGTGCAGTTGCAGCATTGCTGCTTCCACCACCAAGTCCTGCCCCTGTAGGCACTTTCTTATCAAGATGAATCTGCCAAAAAAAAAAAATCAATGCAACATAAACGTGAGGTTATTTACAGCACCCTATTCCTCAACTTCAAAGAGCTCTCAAAATTAAAAATTAAAAATTAAAAATTTCTGAATCACCTAGGCATCACTTCATACCCAAAAGAAATTGTCGCTACCAGTCTTCTTCCTGTAGAGATTAAGGGCCTTGATAATCTGCAACAAAAGAGGTTCCCAATCATAATGGTAGCAACATTAGGAGCAAACATGCGGAATGGCAGACTTCCCTTACCAAATTCCTATCATCAAGGGGAACCCCTGACACATTGGTCGACAAACGATCTTTGGATTTTGAGGGTGACAAAGAGAACTTAATCACATCTCCAAGGCTTATTACCTAGAGGCAGCACAAATAGTCAAAATGCCGAGAGAAGAGTAATCACATGATAAAATACAAGCGAACAAACCCAATAATAATTACAGAAGAAAAAATGCAGTTTCCACTACTACTGTGTGTTAAGGATTGCTGCAGCAATGAACTCACATGAAAGAGAGATGCCAAGTCATGAAACCCATCTTCTCTTTTGTTAGTTATTCTCAAGAAAACATTAATCTGCAAAAGATATATATAAATTCAATACAAATCCCCAGATAGAGTGAGAGAGTGAGTGAGGGAGTGACCTTGCAAGGCGAGAACAGTGACAGCCTTGAAAGCGGCGGGGCTTCATTGTCCACCTTATCTGCCAACTTGTTTATCCTTTCATCAGGATCGTATACTATCTACTAGTCACCAACCAACCCAGAAATATAAGCACTTCAATTCATACGCAAAAATTGAAACCCCGACCAGAACTGAGAATATAAGTTACCTCTACTTGTTTTCTGTTGGCAGAAACCACGACTCTGACATTTCTCGACTTTGAGTTGAAATATGAGGACCCATGTGAACGTAACGAATGCACTCTGCGGTTTTCGAACAAATTGGGACAAGGCTGCAAGATTGGATTATGGCTGAGAAACTGAGATAAAGCCATAGATACGCCCCGAGTGCAGCCAGCATAAGAATTTTGCTTATTATACTCCCGCAATTCTCAACCAACAACAAAGGAATCAAATTTCTGCACACATTTTGTTATTCTTCTTTGTCTGTTTTTAGCATACTTGCCAATCCGGCAAATGGTCTTCAAATGCCATGTTTAAATGACAATTCACACTTTATGTGATTTTTAATTATATCTTAAATTTTATCTTTTAATAAAAATAAAAAGTTTATATTAAAAGAGGAAGAAAAAAGCGTGGAATGTAAATTAGAGTGTGAAATTCATTGTTCTTAAGATATGTTTGTAGATACCCCATTTAAAAATAAATAAATAAATAAAAGATATGTTTGTAGATTTCAAAATAAAAGGGTGCAAAAAAACACAAAAAAAAAAACATAATACAAGTAATTGTCACTTTACCAGGTGAATTTAATCCGGATAATAGTACAAGTCGTGATCTAGAATTATATAAGAATTTGAGCAAATCACTCCATCAATTGTTCTTGTCTAGGATGACGTATTTGATCACCCACATATGTGATGTGAATCATACACGAGAAGAAAACTTCAGAAGCTCTGCACTCCAATAAAAGATCCTCTTTCATTTTGCCTCCTTAATATTTACACCTTAAATCAATTGTGCTCATGGATTTCTAATTTCATCACATGTACCCTTGTACTCTCTAATTTAATCAATTTTGTCTACACATTAGCTTTTTCGTCAAATATTTTGTAAATTAAAAACGTGGCTCTAATGAGCTTCTTATAGGATGATGATTTATTAACGTGTGATGCATAATTATATCGTAAGTGATAAGAATTTCAAAACATATTACACCAAAAAAATTAAGGATTAGATAAGATCGATTGATAAGTGCAGGGGACCCACAATGAAAGTAGAAGTGCATGTGCACAAGTGATTCAAGGTATTGTAATAACCGTAAATTTCGTTTTTAGTTCGTGTGATTGTGTGGAATTATTAAGGGAAAATTACTGGTCTACCCCTTAACTTTGAGCGCGTCGACAGTTCAGTCCCTCGCATTTTAAATTAAACAGTTTAGTCCTTATTCTCTTTAATTTTCACACAATAGGTCCAAAATGACTATTTTACCCCTCACTTGTTCTTTTTTTTTTTTTTAATTCTTCTCTCTTTTTTAAATTATTTTTTCTGTTTCTCTCTCTCCTCCCCCCTCCTAACAACAAAAAGAGGAAACATTTTTATTTATTGGTAGGGGAAGAGAGAGAGAGAGAGAGGCACAGAACAAAATTATAAGAAAAAAAATGACTCCTCCTAAAAACAAAGAGGGAAACATTTTTATTTTGTTGGTAGGGGAAGATATATATATATATATATATATATATAGAGAGAGAGAGAGAGATGCACAAAACATAATTATTAAAAAAAACAAAGGACTCCTCCTAAAAAACAAAGAGAGGGAAACTTTTTATTTATTGGTAGGGGAAGAGATATATATGTATATATATAGGGAGAGAGAGAGAGGCACAAAACATAATTACAACAAAAATTAAAATAAAGGAATAAAAAGGAAGTGAGGGGTAAAATAGTCATTTTGGATCTATTGTGTGAAAATTAAAGAGAATAAGGACTAAACTGTTTAGTTTAAAATACGAGGGACTGAACTGTCAACTCACTCAAAGTACAAGGGAGGACCAGTAATTTCCCCAATTATTAATGTACTTTGAACGAATTTTAGACTCGAAGTATCTCATTTTTAGAATTATCAAGGTTCCGAAACTTTACGTTTTAACAAAAGGCTCGAAATGTTCGATTTGAGAAATCGACTTTTAATACGTACAGAATTTGGGAAAACTTCGTTCATGAAAGTTGTAGAGCTCGACGATACGAATCCGTGCATATGTGGAATACAAAGATCGGATTTTTTTATGAATTAATTATGTCATTTACAAGAAATTTCCATTTTTGTATATATATTTTGGGAAAATTTCTGAAAATAGGGTTTCTATTTTCGGAAGCCGCAACCAGCTCCCTCTTTCTCTCTCTCGCACTCTCTCTCTCAGCCGAGCCCAACAGAAAACAGAGCAAGGAGAGACCGGCCAAGCTCTCCCTCCTCCGTCCACCTCACGACCTCAAACCACTCATCTCGTGTTCGCCTCGTCCTTGCGCAGCTGCCAGAGGCAACCTTACGCCGCGACACGGCCGGCAGGGCGGCGGTGAGCCGCGAACCGTTAATGCTCGATTTTGGTTCGATCTCGATATCTAGAGGTACAGATCATCATTCCTCTTGATTCTTGGCTCATTAGACTCGTATCAAGTTGCTGAACAAGCACCAAGAAGGATCGGACCTGGGTATAATGTTTTCATGTTCTTCGGAGTTCGACTTGTTTAGATCTAAAAACAACCCTTCGATCCGCATATCTCGAGTTACAGACCACATCTTCCTATGATTCTTGACCTGGTGAGTTCGCCATGAGTTTTTGAACATGTTTCCAGAAGAGATCGAGGCATGAAGTTGAAGTTTTTACGTCGAACTAGGAGCTCGCCGGTTTTTGAAAAAATTCCGGCCACCCGACTGTTTTTGGTACTTTTCGACCTCTTCCCATTATTTTCTGATCTTGTGCTAGTTATGAAAGTTGCTCAAAATAATGAAACGAAGGGGATAAGCTTAGCCCCGACACCATTGGTGGTGGTCGGCGGCGGCTCTGCCACTAATTCCGGTGGCCCTTTCCGGCCACATCCGGAGGTCTAAAATATAGTTTCTGTACATTTTAAAATTCTACGTTTCAATACGATCATTTTGGCATACTATACGTATTTTTTAGATATCGTATGATTTAGTTATGAATTTTTAGATTTCGATCGATTTCGATCATTAGATTTGTGATCTGTGAAGTTAGGACCGTCCGATGGACTTGTAGTTTTGATATGATGATCATATGACTGTCTCAGTGGCTTTGTGTGGTCATGCGTGAAGATCCGACCGTTTGATCTTCGTATAATTGCAAAACGGTGATTAGGGAGGCGATTCGTGAGAATCCGTCCATCGGATTTTTTTATAATTTAGGATCCGATCGTTGAATGGTAGTTTAAGTATGTTTTGGAATTATTGGTTAAATTCAAGTCACATTTGATTAGGTGATTGGTGGGTTGTACTTGGGTGAGCTGTTTCGGTGTGGTTTTGTATTTTAATTGAAGACGCAGCGGGAGTTTCGAGGTGAGTAAAACTCAGAACCAAGTACTTTTAATTTATTTATTTTGTCGTAATTGTGTGAAAAATATTTATGGATTAAATATTTGTTTTTAAAATCACATGTACTTGGTCAACTACGGTCTATAGGTAAGTAAAATGAATTTTAATTATACAAATGAATTTCACGATTTTCTTGTGTGAACTATAGATGGTATTTGGTTATTCCTGAGTGGATGATTACGTGTATATATATATATATATATATATATTTACGTGGAATATATATATTGGTTGGTGTGTTGTTGAGTGATGATATGATTGAGTTGGAATGATGATTGAGATTATATTTCAAATGCTTAAATTTCATAATAATATTGTGTATCTTGGTTGAGTTGATTTCATTTTGTGAAAACATATTGTTGTGCTCATTATGGATTTAGGGTCAACGTAGTGACCGGTATGGGGGAATCGGACGCTCTAATCTTAGGTGGATAATGAGATACGATTGGTTGAGTAAGTACGACTATCGGACGTTCTAAATATGTATATCAGTATACATATTGATGAAATACGATAAAGATAAATATGTCGGATGCCATAACCTAGGCCAGGTGACGTGTACGATTCAGTTAGAGTTCTAGTCTGTCAATACCGTATTTTTATAAATACGATTTCGGGGTTTTGAGAAGAAAGATGTGAATTAGGGTTTTGTGTTGATTTGTGGTTTGGAGATTAATTTAAGATTGTTGGTTTCTTGTGGACGTGGAAATTATTGAGTGTTGACTTGGGTTAAAATAATTATAATTTAATTAAACAACTGTTCTTTCTTTTTACTCATACGAGCTTTCAAGAAAACATTTTCAAGAAAACGGCGGGGCTTCATTGTTAGTCATTCTCAAGAAAACATTAATCTGCAAAAGATATATATAAATTCAATACAAATCGCTAGATAGAGTGAGTGAGTGAGTGACCTTGCAAGGCGAGAACAGTGACAGCCTTGAAAGCGGCGGGGCTTCATTGTCCACCTTATCTGCCAACTTGTTTCTCCTTTTATCAGGATCTTATACTATCTACTAGTCACCAACCAAAACAGAAATATAAGCACTTTAATTCACACACAAAAATTGAAACCCCGACCAGAACTGACTCAACTGAGAATATAAGTTACCTCTACTTGTTTTCTGTTGGCAGAAACCACGACTCTGACATTTCTCAACTTTGAGTTAGAATATGAGGACCCACGTGAATGTAACAAATGCGCTCTGCAGTTTTCGAACAAATTGGGACAAGGCTGCAAGATTGGATTATGGCCGAGAAACTGAGATAAAGCGATGGTATGTCTCGAGTGCAGCCAGCATAAGAATTTAGCTTATTATACTCTAGCGAATCTCAACCAACAACAAAGGAATCAAATTTTTGCACACATTTTGTTATTCTTCTTTGTCCGTTTTTAGCATACTTGCCAATCCGGCAAATGTTCTTCAAATACCAGGTTTATATGACAATTCACACTCCATGTGATGTTTAATAATATCTTAAATTTTATCTTTTAATAAAAAATTCATATTAAAAGAGGAAGAGAGAAGCGTGGAATATAAATTAGAGTGTGAATTTCACTGTTCTTAAGATATGTTTGTAGATTTCTAAATAAAAGGGTACAAAAAACACAAAAATTAAGGATTAGATAAGATTGATTGGTAAGTGCAGGGGACCCATGATGAAATTACAAGTGCATGTGCACAACTGATTTAGGGTAACCATTTTCACCAACATGGTTAGTAGATTCGTGTATTAAATGCAAATAATACACTAATGCATCATATTTTATGAGAAAAAAAAATAAAGCAAAAGGAAAAAGGTTGGAATTGAAAAATCTATAATTGAAGAGTTGAGTAGTGATAATCGATCCCCTTCTCTGCTACACCTGCACCCAAGTCCAAGAGAGAAGCAATGTCGAGCCCACAAAGTCATTTGAGAATACTTTAGCTTTTAGAATAGAGAAAAATATACAAACAATAGCCCATTCTAAACATTAATACTCGATTATTCAAAACTATAACTTTGGTACCTAGTTTCTAATCCGACCCACCTTTCATGACGACATTAACTAGCCAGCCATGAGGCATATTGTGAGGGGTAATTTCGTCCCATACCTTAACTTTGTCTAGCTTGCTCGGATATTTCTTTTTTTTCATTTCATTTTCTGCTGGTGTCTATATCTTTTTCTGCTGGCAGTCCAAAAAAACAACAGTTTCAGCTCTTATCACACACACTCTCTCTCTCCATCCCTCCCTCACTGATTCGATACCAAAAACCCAGATTGCAAAACAAGAATTCAAACCAAAAATCAGAATATTAGCCGAATTAACCACATCCACATCAACATTTTCCATCGTAACAAACCCAAATCCACAAGATTGTCTTTTCCATGGGTCGACCACAAGATAGAGAACCAAAACCTTGTTATAGTCTTAAGCGATGTATGCACTTGATTAGGTTTAAAGGGGCTTACGTTCTTCTAAATACTAAATGAGCACCCATTCCCATTCAAGGAACTTGATGAACACAAATGTCGACTTGACCAAGAAATCCATGGGCATTTATACCCTAAACATGTGAATTAAACCTTGGGGAAGGAGATGGGGACCTGTATCATTTTAGGGAAGGAGGGGGGGGGGGGGTATTTTAAACCTTCTGGAGTATGACATCGTAGCAATTGATGGCAAAGACAATACTTCCAACTGATATTGAATCACTAATCTCTCTCACCCTCTCTGATTTTCTCTCCTCACTATTCTGTAATCTCGTTTTCTCAGAGAATGGTTGAGACGGATGATAGTTGTGGAGTGGAAGAAAAAGAAATTGAGTTGAAACAAACGAAACCACCCCAACAAAGAGGCAATATGATAGGAGCATTTTAATGCGACATTTTAATATTTAACTCCCCGTATTTTGCTTAGTTATTTCCTTTACTCAATCATTTTTAATTTAGTTTCTATTTTTTAGGTCTCATGGAGAAAATGGAGCAAAAATGAAGAAATGCTGTTTTCCTGGTCTGACTAGGAATCCCAGTCAACGTAGGAATCCTGATGAGGCTAGGAAACCTGAAGGCATTAGGAGACCACATGGCTTGAAGATGACGTTGGAGATATTTTGGGAGATTAAATCTGATTTTTCCATGGGAAATGATGGAGATAATGTGAAAATCAAGGAGAGAATCAAGGAGATTACATTGAGAATATCAAGGGAGAGTTTCAAGAGATTGTGCAACAAGAAAATGCTCAAAACAAGTCCAGATTCATCCCTCAATTCCCTCAAGATATGTTGGCCAAAATTAAAGAATTAAAATCTGCAGTTTTAATGTGAAAATCAAGAGAAAATCAAGGGGAGGATGTTAAGGATAAAGCCATGGAGAGATGTAAGGGAGAAAAGGTTCAAAATGCGTCCGGATACATCGCCTAGGTTCATGCCTAGATATTTGGCCGAAAATGGTGAATAAAATCAGATTAAATCATTGGAAATTTGGCAACAATATATTAGGGATTGATTTTGGAGCTTTTTAATTAGTTGGATGACACAACAGAGCTGACGTGGCGCTACGTGATTGGTCGAAGCTGTGTGGTGCAACCAGAAAATTCTTTGCAAATTAAATTCATGAAGCCTTGTCTTCCCCTATATATACCCTCCTCTCTAGACATTTTATACACCACAACACACTTTCATTCAGAAAATAAACATCAGAAAAGTTCTCTCCATTCTCTAGTCTTCAGAAACTCTGCGTCTCAACCAAGGAGGAGAAGAAGCCATGCAATACATCAAGACTCTAGCCACCATCGACCCTTGTGTCGTCCCTAGAAGATTGCTTGCTTTCAAGGATCTTCAAGTTCTTCGTCTCAAGGCTTGTCATCCATCTTTCACGGTGTATTTCATACTTTCTTTTGTTTTCCTTTGTTTGATTCGTAGAGTGATGAATTATAGTTAACATAACGTTTAAGGGCAAAGTTTAAGGCCTGTTTATATGTTTTGAAATAAATTTGTGATTTCTTTATGTTGATTTATATGTTGCTTATGTGAGATTGCTTGATTGATTTTGGATTATAGAAAACTTTTGCATGTTTATGTTCTTTGGTGGCCAACTTAGGATATATGCATGTAATTGGAGCTAGATTTAAGTAGTGAAGGCTTTGGACAAAAGTTGAAATCAATTAAGGAGGATTGCAAATAGATGAACTTTTTCATACTAGGTTGTGCACTTTGGTTGACATCCTTTCTCTATGGTTCTTGCGTTGAATGCGTTCTTTGATTAGCCAGCTTTCTAAACTATGATTGCATGTTCAATAGGTTTAATTTAGGTGCTTTCACTTAGATTAAATATTGAAGGAAAGTAAAATATGGGAAATCGTTTGCTTTCTAACGTTTCACATGGTCAACTTCTTTCTCATGATATAGATAATCAACTATAGGAATTGTAATTGGATTTCATTTATATGATTGTGGTTTTGATCTTTGTTCCTTGCGTTCCACCCTTGTATCTGTGTTTTTACATTTTCTTTATTTTATTTATTTAATAATCCTAAACCCCTTATTTGTGTTTACTCGTATATATTTTTATTCTTTGTTTTATTTTTGTAAATAATACTTTATACTTTTATTCTTTATTTGTTTTTGCAATTACAGGTGTACCCTACTTATTCTATACTGACAACTACATTTTGCAAAGTTAAATTATATGCTTACTTTTAGCGTATCACAATATCCATTAGATAATTAGAAAGGTAAGAGGCGACAAGGGGAGCAAGAAGCAATCTGCGACTTTGCTGAAGTAGAGGAGACAGATAAGGTTGGGTAACGAAATGACCCAATTATCCGTAAGGTTTTGTCACGTGACCTGCCCTTATATATTTGACCAAAATCACATTAACTAACAGTTGATGTAACGGCATGCACCAATTTTGGGTTGACATTACAACTTCATGTACTGTTTTAATTTTTTTTAAAAGATAATATCCGAACTTTAGAGTGGGCCATCTATCGGGAACTGTTCGTCAAATTTTCCCTAAGTAAAATCTTTTGGAAAAATGTCCATTTACCCAAATTTGAGCTCTTTTAACTCCATTTACCCTCGACATTTTATAAGATTGTCCATTTATCTAACAAATTACATATTTTTTGCTCTAATACCCAATTAAGTTTTTTATTTTTTATTAATAGGACAATTTTGACATCTCTCCCTTTGTCACATAGTGAGAGAGAGAGAGAGAGAGAGAGGTGTCATCGAAGACTTCGACGGAAACCTCTCTGAAGGTAGCGGTAAGTCTCTAAAGAGGTCATCAGAGACTATGAAATATATTAGGAAGAAGAAGAAGAACAAATTTTGTGCAACTATGAAATAAAGTTTTTTGGGCATGGGAGGTAAAACAGATTTGGGTATTTATACAATTTTTTTTTTTACAATTTTTAAATTTTTTTTCTCAATTTTTCTTCCCGTTTTACTACTTTTCTATTACCGTTTCCTCTCTTCATAATTATATGCCGTTAGGTTAAGAAACATATTGAAACCAATGGTCTAGATTTCATGACCATTGGTTTCAAATTTCTAGAGGAGCCAATGGTTACATGACACATGCTCACCCACGTGGAGCACGTCCCTCGCATGTACGTCAGTCTGTACGCAACAAAATTACGTCTACAACGTGTGCTAAACTCGCGTCGTCTATGGGACGAGATTGCTGACGTCACCCCCTTTCTGTTTTGGGCCAGGCTGGAGGCCTGGGCTCCTTTTGGTCATCTAGCCCAAGTCCCAAGTCTCTAACAGACCGGGTTGAAAAACCTCGGTGGAAATTGGTATTGGGCATTTGGGGCAGAACTTGATCCAAAACAATGACCGAAATATCAATAGTTCAGAAAAAAGAAATTTCGAAGGAAATATAGAGAAAATATTGAATACCAATGGAAATTCTACTAAAATTTTGGACAAAAGTTGTATGATCAGCTAAAAATTTAGTAAAAATAACATAATTGAAAGATATTAAAATTAATAGAGCTATTAGCTGCTTGTAAAAAACAGAAATTTTGAGAAAATATTGACAATATCTTGGATATTTTAGTCATTGATCAACATCCACGGCAGATCTGAAAGCTCCTCGACAAAAAACATTAATCTTACTTGAATGGAAAAGATCAATCACGTCGGACTCACCCAGCGTCAATTCGGAAGCTAGATTCGCTGTCATAATACAGAAGACATAGTATCCAAAAAAAAAAACTTGATAACTTAGTTAATTCTAGGAGTCTTAGAAGACCAAGACGCACAATTGTGAGCTCAGTCTCTCGTCACTTTGAAATAACTGGTTGCAGGAAAAAAAAAAGAATAAGAAAAAGAAAATTACTGTGTTGATGTGACTGTGTACAAAATTAGAGTAACCAAAGTCTCTCCTCCTGTTCTCTCTGCTTTTGAAAAGCAACCAAACCAGGCCCCCTCTTCTCTCTCTCTCTCTCTCTCTCTCTCTCTCTCTCTCTCTCTCTCTGTGTTTCTGTAGATTTGTGTAGATTATCATTTTGGATGATCAAAACAATTTCGTTTGATCCCAGAATCGCACACCTTTGTCATTGTTCCATACAGTTGAGTCTTGCGTAAGACCAATTTGTCTCCCTTCCGTTGTGAACAAAGCCGAGATGCATTCGACGACGGCTAGGGTTCCAGTTCTTGTGTTCTAAATCTCTCTTCCAGCTCACTGCTGCATTGGGTAACTAATTTATGGTTTTCTCTTGTTTCGTTTTAAGTGGTTTTTGCTTAAGAATAGCTGATATATATTTACTTTGTTTTGGTCTTAGGTTTGTTAAACTTGGAAATTTGGTTCCGTTCCCTAATATTAGATTCTGCTGTAGGCCGTTTTGGTTTAGTTACACTGAGGCAACAGGTCTGCATTAAAATTGAAAATAAAAACTAATGATATTGAAAGTGCCTAAATAGTTTGGAATAATATTATATGCATGGATTCTATCTTCTGAACTATGTAGCTCAAGTGCTATGGTTTTTTTTTTTCGCCAATACTCGGTGTACGAAAACTTGCTATGGTAATTTGAAATGTGTTCTGTTTTTGTGTACACCTGCTGGTACTCAAGGAAATTGAGGAATAAAGCTGTCTTTGACAATGAGTTTCATTTCCTTCTAAATCCTAGCAAGGTAACCATTGATGCTGCTACGGAGTGGAACTTTGTTAATATAACCAAATTGCAGTTGTCTAGAAAAGTTAGTTTGAGTTTTTTTTTTTTTTCTTTTGGGACCACGCCTCCTGAAAACTATTACAAATTAAATGTGGATGATGCTAGAAATTATAATGGGAAGACTGGTGCCGGTGGTGTTAAGGGACCATACTGGTTTTATCGCACACCTAGGCTGTGGTTCTGTTCTGGAAGCTGAAGCATGGGGTTTGCTGCTATTTTTGAAGATGGCTTTTTCTCTGCATTGTCATCATATCTTGGTTGAAAGTGATTCAGAGATTTTAGTTACATTGGCCAATCAAGGAGTGGATGACTTACATCTTTCAAAAATTATCATTGACTATTGTGAATCCATTCAAAGACAATTCTGAAGCTGTGAAATTAAACATGTGTATAGGGAAGTTAACCTGGTTGCTGACCTGCTCTCTATGTCTGGGTTGGTCTCTGAGTTTGGACTGCAAGTGATGAGCAACCTCCTCCACAAGTAGTCTCTGCCATGTTATATGACTTGCGTGAAAGTTCTAGAGTTAGGACTGTAATTTCTGTAGTGTAATCTGTTTGTTTGTTTTTGGGCCTTTTGACTCCCATCTATCCAAAAATGTATATTCGTTAAATTAAGTGGTATGGGTCGGTGTCTGGTCAGCCACATTTTGTTTTAGGTAGAGAATATTTATTTATTTATTTGTTATCTTTTGCATTGTTAGTTTGTCAATTTTAAAATGTAGCTGTGGTGGTTGTTACAGTAAGTTGGAAGGAGAAATGACGAGGGTAGGCCGTGATTTTGGGGACACTATGCATAAGGATGCCGTTCCAGCAGTTTCAGCTGATGTAACTTTTGCCTCAAGTCGATTTCCTGATTACAAAATTGGACCTAACAATCAGATTGTGGAGGCAAAGCTGGATCAAAAGGTACTTTCAACGAAGGAAGTTGTTGCACGCGAGACAGCACAATTGTTGGAACAGCAGAAACGTCTTTCAGTTCGGGACCTTGCCAGTAAATTCGAGAAGGGGTTGGCTGCTGCTGCTAAGTTGTCTGAAGAGGTTAAGTTCATTTCTGCTAAGTTGTCAATCTGTTTTCTGACAAGAAATTGTGCGGCTTCTTTGCTATGCACATGCAATCTCTTTCTAATGGGCAAAAACTGTACGACATGAAATGGCTAGCATATTTATTTCACTGTAGATTAATATCTTAAATAACTGGGAAGACTTGTGATTTCAATTATATATATATATATATATATATTGAGGGAGGATCTAGAGAGGACCTCCTCAAACGTGAGGATGTTTTTATTTTTAGCCAATGCCCGCCCCACCACCCTGCTGGGAAGATTTAAACATCAACAACCAATTAGAGTATGATTGCAAAATCTAAAAACTATTTTATTGATGTATACAGGCTAAACTTAGAGAGGCAGCTTCTTTGGAAAAGCATGTCCTTTTGAAGAAGCTTAGAGATGCTCTGGAATCATTAAAAGGACGGGTGGCGGGCAGAAACAAGGATGATGTGGAGGAAGCTATTTCAATGGTTAGTTGTATATCTTACTTCATTTCAGAATTCCTCTGAGTAACATTAATCCATGTATCAAGCTTTTGTTATTACATTCTCTTAATTTGTTAATAGGATACCAAATTAAGCATTCAACTATTTGGCTGGAATTTTACTTGGAAAGGATACAATAGCGTCTTGTTTGTATTGTTTTGTTGGTCAACAAGTTGTTCCGAACTTGTCAATTTTATTGTATTCTCCTGAATCTATTTTATGGTCTCTGTTTCTTAGTTAAAAAAATATTAAAACAATTGATGTTGATTGGATTCTAACATCAACTCTTTTTCGTTTAAATATCATTGTTATTATTGTTTTTTAAATGAGTTTGCAAAAGAAATAGTACAACTAGAGAGAGATAGAGATAGAGAGAGAGAGAGAGAGAGAGAGAGAGAGAGAGAGAGAGAGAGAGAGAGAGAGAGAGAGAGAGAGAGAGAGAATTTGCTATGAATTACGAACTTTTTTTCTTCATTTTTTTGAAAAGTGAATTACGAACTTATATGTTTGAAAATGTTATCTTCCATTTTAAGTACATTTCAAAGGAGATGAGAACTTTCTCTTCTGATACTAAATCCACATATGACTGTTTACTTCAACTTCAGTAGGTAATGTTGGTGTCACAAGGTAAGGAGCTCGTGTTCACATCAGTCTACCTTCTAATTACCTCAGCTATCTTGGCTTTAACCCCATTTGGGCCAAATTGCCTCTCCATTGGTCCATTCTTTGTTTCATAATAATTTCACATTTCATATATAGTCAGATCAAGGGATCTTGGCTCTTATTGTCCACCTCCTTTTGGGCCGCACATTGTTGTTTGGTGGTAGTTAACTCACTTTCATGATATTCACGGTTGCACAAGACTCTGGCTTTCTCAAGAAGATAGCTAGTAGAAAATACTGTATTTGAATCGTTATTTTAGTCTGTTAGAGATTCCAGGGAAGCCTAGTCCCCGATTTTGTAATTTCTAGCTTATGATTTAATAAATCTATTTCTCATGAAAGGAATGACATACCACCTCACCCTTCACATTATCAAAGATTCCTCTGTTTGTGGCCCATCTTCCCAAAACCACAGCCTTTTTTTTTTGCCTCAGAAAAATTTAAACCTTTGAAAAAGTAATGAATTGAATATAACAGGGTTATCTGAATGTAAATTTGCCACCCAAAACTTTCTGTTTCTCTCTTCAGGACAAAATAGAACATAAATTGATAATCATTATAGGATAATTTGCTCCAAATGAAATCTTTTGATTTTGATAGATCATTATAGGATGTCATGTAAAATTAGTTGAACCGTAAAGCTTAAAATAGAACGCATTTTACTATAACTACATGAGAAATGCAGACAAAGCTAAAAGTATTACAAAAAATTCAACAATTTTTACCATATATAATGTTGACAATATTGATTATATTCTACAATTCTTGTTTTATTGTATGAGTGTTCATTTACAACAAGGACTTAATATCATCTTTCCACAAACGAACGAAACTCCCTTAAATTTTGCCTCGCTATGCTTATCAATGAAACTCCTAAAGTGGAGGTTTAGATTCACAAGTTACAAGTTAATTCTTATCAAACAGTTCTCTTTATTTATTTATTTATTTTTTCACGACCAGAAGAAAAAGGAAGAAATTTCTTTATTCCTAGTTTTGTTTTTGAATTCTATCCATTGCATACCATTCACGACAACAATACCTGTTGTTACCTTTAGATTTATAGACTTCTTTTATGATTATAACTGTTGTATTCAAGTGTGGACAAACCCAAACATTTAGTTCATCCACATCATCTAAAACTGACGACAGAGCACATCTTCCCAGCACCATTGCTCTCTTCCTACTGCACACAGTAAGGAGACTAGAAGATGATCTGTTTTTGGGTGTACTTATGGGTATCTACTTCAGCAGAGTTAGGCAAATTTGTCTTGGTGTAATATAGTTCTTTTGTTGGTGCTTGTCCCTTTCTATCTCTCTCTCTAGTGGCAGACTTGTATGCTCACTGTTTTGTTTTTTAATTTTTTTAGGTTCTGTTTTATCATCCCGAAAAAAAAGAAGAAGAAGAAAGAAACAAGAAAAGTAGTTTTTGAACAAAACAATCACAACACAACAGAAACTTAACTTTGATGTTTACTTTTTCATTTAGTACCTTTGGCTTTGTCCCCTTATTATATTCACCTTTTTCCATATGTTTTCCTATAATCGATAATCAATTTATGTTCCAAATATTTTTCTTGTTTTGACTGATTCATTTCACTCCATTTGTCTTGATATTTTTCGTTCATTGCCTGTGCACTTCTGCTATCTTCAAAAGAAGCAATCAATTACCAAATTTTATGATTGCTTGTTGCAGGTGGAGGCTTTAGCAGTTCAGTTGACTCAAAGAGAAGGGGAGTTGATGCAAGAAAAAGCTGAAGTGAAGAAACTAGCAAATTTTCTTAAGCAGGTAATTTTCTTAAGTGGTCAAAGGTATTTTCTTTTGTTTTATATAAAAATTATATTAGAATGATATTAGTTATGTACTAGTTTGTCTCAATCTTTAGGCTTTGATGAATGACATTCTGTCTTTTATATTTATTTATGGGTTTTCTAATAAAGAAACTTTTAGTAAGCTAGCAGAAGAATACATACCGTGCACAAGGAGTGTACTCTAGTACCACTTTGCATTGTCATTGGGTAATACTTTTGATCCATCCCTAATTTTGAATGAAAGTCTTTGTATATACTCGTGTTTTATTTTTCATTTTTTATACAAAAGAAACATGCATTGAACCCAAACACAAGAATACATACAGTGAACAAGGAGTCCACTCTTATTTTATGTATACGTTTTTATTTTGACTGTGCTTGGTATAGAAATTAAATGTTTTATTGCTCATTAGGATTTAATTGGCAGAATAGCCCTGTTTAGTTCAAGTAGTGGAAAATATCAATTTCAAAGGAGATTGAGAGATTGAGAGACACCTTTAGTTAGGGATATTGCTTTGGTCTGGCTTTCGGAGGTTGAGAGACATCTTTAGAGAATATGTGAGGGTTTGAAGATTCTCGGTTTGTGGGTTGAAAGAGACTCATTCAACAGGGTGCAGTGGAGACACCATGTAGAGATCAAGGTTGAAATACAACAGCAAGGATGTGCCACATTCGACTCTATTTAGAGATATCCATGTGTGGATTAATTGAGAGTTCCGAGATTTCAGAGTTGCAAGCTTGAGAGATCCAGTGTATTTGAGAATTCTATATTGAGAATTTGGGTTGTGAGAGAGAGAGTATTCTAAGAGTTGGAAGAACCAAAACATTCTTCGATTGTAATCTCTTCTTATTTAGTGGATCAGCCAGCACCATTACTGGGGTCGTGGGTCAATGATGATTGAACCTCATCAACAAGTTTGTGTGTTTGCAGAGTCAGTGGTTTAGTGTGTCTTTGCTCATATTTGGTCTTGGAGCTACAGAATTTGGAAAGTGACCCAAATTTCTTAACAAAAAGGAGAGAATGAATTTTTTCATTCATCCTCTTCGTCTTCTCATTATCAATAACATATGCAGGTTCATTATGTTTGCCATGTTGTGAAACAATCTACCAAGTGTTTTTATTGATTCAACATGTGAGATAACCTTTCCTCTGTCAATAGAAATCAGAAAAATGAAAAAAAAAAAAAAACACTTATGAAGGAATAGAACATGCAGTACACATTTGTTGCTCCAGTCCACAGTCATGTCAATCTCCCTAGTTATTTATCTTCAACCAGAAGTAGTTTGAGATGTCATTCTTTTTCTGCCTTTTTTTTTTTGGAAGAGCTGGTATTATCTTCCAACACATTCACGGGCACACACGCTACCATTGAGGTTGTGGGAATCGTTTATCTGGATTTATCACGCTTACATGCATTACAGTCATGTCAGTTTAGGAATATGGGGATTACTTGTGTTTGTCTCATTTCTGTTATTATTAGAAAGTATTAGGGCTTCTTTTTCATTCTTGTTTATGCATTATAGGTCAGATCACTTGGACACGTGTTTCTTATCCATTACTTTTGTAGGCTTCAGAAGATGCTAAGAAGCTCGTTGATGAAGAAAGAGCTTTTGCTCGTGCTGAAATTGAAAATGCCAAAGCAGCTGTTCAGAGAGTGGAAGAAGCACTTCAGGAGCAAGAACGAACATCACGGGCTTCAGGGAAGCAGGTCTGTGCAGGATTGTTTAATTTGTTGACACTTGGTCGATTCATTTCTGCTGTTTATTGCATAATCTTGAAAGGGATGAGATACCTGGATATGCATCTCGTGTCTACATTTATAATGTTCTTGTATGTCAGCACTCAGCAGTGATATTTGTGTGTGTGTGTGTTTTTTTTTTCTTTTTTTCTTCGTTTTGTTTTGTTTTTTTTTTTTTTTTTTTTTTTGTGTTTAATATGTACATTTACTGCTTTATTATCACCTTGACAAGTGAATACTGATTTTGGACGTAGTTGCATTCTTATTTTATATTCTCTTAGTTTATTTTTTGTTTGAAACACCCAAGAGCAAGTTTTCATAGATTATCTTCTTGACAAGTATAATTTGTATGAGATATTTAGGACTTGGAAGAACTGATGAAAGAGGTTCAAGAGGCTAGGCGAATCAAAATGCTGCATCAACCAAGCAAGGTGAGTTTTAAATCGTATTGATTTTGAAACATGATTCTTTGGTTTTCATTCTGGTTCATTTATATGAAAACTTTATGTTACAATTTTAGAATTCGAATTTGGCAATTGGTAAAGAGGCCCAATCTCTTATTACATTTTATTTATTTATTTTTTTGGGCAAGTTTATTACATTTAATACAGATAAGGTCATTTTGGTGACCTTGATCTCAGAATTCATTTCTTTGACATGTTCCTCCCTTGGGAGTACCACCACACACCAAGGTGCACATGAATCAATATTAAGTGATGTGCGCAGGTATGACCGATTGGAAATGGTGCACACACACACACACTGTATATTACTCTACCAATGAGTCTTCGTATAACATCTTCTGTTTTCCGATAACAATTTTATCAGACTTAACAAGTACAGAAGTGGACAAGAAATCCACAACCGAGCACAACAGCATATAATACATTTGGTTTGTGCATACAAGGAGCCGGTGAAAGGCTCATCAAACCCCTCTATTCTTTCTGTCATTCTACCCAACCCAGAACATCTTTTGATTAAATCTGAATCTCTGCATAAAATCCCATCCAAGTTCTGCTGTGACTTCGATATCTGCACCTCACAATCATCTCCTTTTCCCTATCTGAACCCTTCACCTTCACCCTCACAACTTGTAGTGAGATCTTTTAAAAACTCAAGAATCTCGGGCGAGAAGTCGGTTAAGCTCAAATAAGTGTCATACTGTTCCATCTTTACAAGAGACGAGGTGCATAGAGGAAATAATGAGATGTTATATACTTGATGTTTCTCTATGACTCGGGAAAAGCGACTTAGATCAAAGATTCAATTGAGCATCAAGATCTACAGTGACAGGTCTTTAAGCATGAATTGGACATTTTCTGCCATGAATGCATCCTCCAGCTTCTTAACTATAATTACTGAGTCTATAAATGGATTTTGGTATTAAAAATTTGTAGGTTTGATTCAGTATAAAACTGTACATCTTAGAAAAAGGAGAAACCGGAGAGAAAAAAAGAAAAAGACGTCTGGCTGCACTTGGAAACTGTGGGCGTGGTGTCTAGTTGCAACGATCACCCATACTAGTAGGATTGGTGGCAGCGGTCTAGGTAGCGATGCAGCAGAGAGCAACAATTGGTGAGAGTATGATTAGGGTGGGTTTGGGAGTGTTGAGAGATTAAGAAAGCAGAGTGTTTTTAGAAGAAACAGAGGGATTTTAGCTGTAGAAGAGAGAGATAGAACGAGGGAGGTTAGGGGAGAGAACAGAGAATGGGGTAGGAGAAGAGAAACCAAGGCACCAAGCCTTCAATAAAATTCAGTTTTATTTCATTCCACTTTGATTTGGGTTTACAAACAGTAGCTATATTTATAGGCTTAAAATGCATAACCCTTAGACTCCTAGAACGCTAGAGTACTCACCCTAAGACATAAATAGACTCTTAAACATGCTAGACTCATAATTACTCTTCATAAAACTGAAAAATGACTCTTGCAAGACCTTTAAAATACCACGGAGACTTTACTTTGGACCAAAAGGGTTGGGCTTAGTCTTAGGCTCCAAAGTTGATATTTCTTTCCAACCAAGTTGTAGCGGCTGCATTAGGTAGTAAGAAAGTAGAATGTAGTGAATCCAGAAAGTCTATTTTATTTTTTATTTTCGAAAAGTGTATATATATTTATGTGGCAGAAAACCCAGAGACAAAGAAGGGTATCTGCTCTTATATCATATGCAAGTGAAAAGTATTTTGTGGACTCCTTTCTTTATAGAGGGGTGTAAATAGGTATAAATAAATGAACTATTGTAATGAGAAGTCAAATGTATAGATACAGGGCATTAACATGATTACAATATGTTACTAGGACATTGAATACATAAAGTTGACTACTGAAAATAAAGGCAGATCTAACAAGATTATGGTGGTTAACAAGATACAAGACAGTTTCTTCAGCCATTCAAACATAATATTTCTGGCCAATTCACCAAATATATTTCCCCTTTTGGTCATGTTGAAGATGTATTTTCGAAGGAGGTGATCTCGGCAGTAATTGACAAAAACAGTTGCAACATTCTTAAAAAAAAAAGGTGGTCCTTTTTGGTAAAAGGATATATGCCTGGTCATTTTTGTCACAAGTCGTCCTTCAATAGCCTTCTGATAATTTGCTATAATCTATTTGTCTTTTGGATCTTTTCAACTGAATCTTTAAGTATATCAATTTTTCTTTGTTCAAACTGTTTGGTTGCTAACTTTTGTTAGCGTATACTATTTTATCTGAAGAATATCGTCATGAATTATTATCAAATTGTAGGTCATGGACATGGAACACGAGCTTCGAGCTTTGAGAGCACAACTCACACAAAAGTCTCAAAATTCTCTTCGCCTTCAGAAAGAGGTTTGTATACTATTCTTAATGTGTGGACTACTTTGATAACTTTTGTTGTTGTATTCATGAATGAAACGTTGTATTTTTGGGGTGGTTCAAATCCATGCATTAATAGATGTTAGACTTCAGCTTTAGCTTTGCATCTTTTTATTTTATTTTTATTGTTTTTGTTGTATCTGCATTCTCTTGCTACTCCTGTTCCTGGGCTTCTCGTCATTGGTTCTGTTTTTTAAGTGTACTCATCCACTTGGGTGATAGCAACATGTCTACTCCTGTGAATTAAGTAGATTAAGTTAAGAAAGACAACGAGAATAACACAAACCATGTTTGGTGGTTATGTTCAATGATTTGCTACTGCGTGTAACTATACGGTAGTCTAGTTTGCAACTCAAAATAAAAGAGGTTCCTCACTCTCCCAATAGAAAACCATCTACTCAGCTCCATACAGTTGCTTATATCATTAAAGCACAACTCAAAATGCGTAGAATCAATAGTTACAAAATCAACTTTGCACTGCGAGGAACCTTTAGCTTGAGTGTTAGTTGTGGAGAAATGAATCTGCTTGACTGGTTTTCTGTTGTCGATTTTCCAGCATCAAAAATCAGTTAAACAAGTTGGTCATCCAATATTCATGATGTGAAGAGGTCATCTTAACATAAGCTGTCTTTTGTTCGGTCGAATATAATTTCTTTGGCCTATGAATTTAGGTTTTGGAGATATGTTGACTAAGTAAATGCTTTCTGTCGAATAATATTTGTTTTTGTGTATCTAAATTTTCTTCTTCTGTGGACATGGTTGTACACCCGAATGTTATCCTAAAGTTCTAGTCTAAAGCTAATGCCTTAACATCTCATGTCCTGCTGCATGATGTGTCATAAGATGTAGTATGACTATATGGAATCACTCAGGTTCTTAAACCACCAAGGAACTCTGTTCTGGATGTAGATGCACTTTTCATTCCATAGTATGGCAGATCTTTGGTGTATCATCATTTATTCATAAATTATGATCTATAAGATATCTACCACTAATTCCTGTATATCGATCTATATGATGATATATCATTCGATTTGAATCCCTGATGTTTCTGTCACGGTTGACATTTTAAACGTTGGGGATGGGGTTAGTATTATATTTGATCTTCATTATTTTTTTTTATTCTACTGTATATTTCCAATGCCCTTACTGTGTACCTTTCAGCTGGCAATTAGCAAGAGGAGCTTGGGAAAAAGTTCTCAACCATATGAACTAGATGGCCCTGAAGCTTTAGGTTCATATTTGCGGATTAATGCTTTGTCTGAAGATGCAATAGAACTTTCTACATGCTCAATTCAGTGGTATCGTCTATCATCTGATGGTGCCAACAAGGAGCTTATATCAGGTATATATGTAATAATTTCTCATGTTTATTAAGGCGGTATACTGTTAATCTTCTTATTGTTTTTTTTGTTTTTATTGTTTTATTGGCTTTTCATGTGAACTATAAAATTTTTATAAAAAGATATATTGGCTTTTCAAATTCCAAAGGTCATGATTGAAACTGCTTATAATTCTATTTATGCTTTCCTTGTCGTTACAGTAGGACAAGGGTAGACCGGTAGAGGTGTTCTGGATTGTTTATCTTTAAAATAGAGGCAGTCAGCATTGTTTGTCTTTATAATGATTGATCATGTTAAAGTTGGAGCATCCAACTGAACACTGATTGGAAATGCTCAGAGAGGTTTACACACACACACACACACATATATGGTCAAAAACTGGACTGAATATCATTAAGTAAATAGACTACAGCCAAAATTGGAAGTAACTAACTAGAACAAAGGGATTAAACTACTTCAGTCTTCTTGGTGAACCACCTTGGTACACAAACCCTCGAATCCCTCTGGCAGAACCTGTGTAACAATGACTAGCGAGTAAAACTCTTCCTTGGTATCTTCTTCATCATTTCTCTTTCGTGCAATTCGCTCGTGAACCCTTCTTGGCACACTTCAAATGTGCTTGTTGAGTTTAATATCCACTCTGACATCAGTAGTAGCCATAACCTTTTGAGCAGACATCCTGATTTCCTTTATCAGAGAGGTTTCTATATATTTAGATGAGAAACTTATAATAGATCAAAAGCTTGCTATAGTTTTCACAGAATGTATCTGTTCATTTCTCATTCAACCTTTTTCTATGTCAGGAGCAATAAAATCAGTATATGCCCCAGAGCCTTTTGACGTTGGGCGGTTCTTGCAGGCAGATATTGTATTTGATGGCCAGAGACTAACACTGACCACCGCTGGTCCCATTGATCCTGGTATGGTTGAGATAATTGATCCTGGTTTAAAATTTTGAACCCATACATATGATTTCTACTTTTCTTTTTCTCTTTTCTATTCTTGAAATATGTCACGTTTAATATTTGCTAAAATGATTGCTTTTGTTGTTATCTGCATATGCAGCTGCTGGTTTGGGAAGTTATGTGGAGGCACTTGTGCGGAAACATGATATTGAATTCAATGTATATTTTATCACCATCTTCAGAATTATCATTTATACACCTTGGAGCTTTTTATTTTGTTAATTTAATTATTCTATTTCCTTGTGTGCAAGTAGTTCAGGTCTTGTGGTCCTAACAAGAATAATAGTGTTATCTGGTGGTCCTTTTGCTAGTGGTATGGGAAAGTATTCAGCCGTTGTAGTTTCTTCAAAACAGTTCTTTGCTTTCCATGTATCAGTTATGGTATAGATACCAGTAAGAATAATAGATGCTCTTTTGGACATTGTTAACTTTGAAAGTATAAAAACTAAATATAGAAGTGATATGAAAAAAAATTTGCAGTCACTTTGATTGTCCACTAAGTGTCTATTATATCTAACTTATAGTTATTCTTTTTGCTTGTTCTTATAGCCCTCTACGTGAGAATCGAGAGAAGTTTTGTTTTCATCATGTTCAACAATCTTTGACCTCTTCTCATTTGTTTCTTTCCTTGCAGGTAGTTATTACCCAAATGAATGGCGTTAATCATCTGTCAGAATCTATACATGTATTTCATGTGGGAAGGATGAGGATTAAACTGTGCAAGGGAAAGACAACTATTTCTAAAGAATACTTTTCGGCTTCAATGCAGGTATTTTACATGTTTTTTCTTTACGTATCAAGTACCAGGATGGATCCATCCAGTTGACGTATTTTTTCTAGCTTTAGGAATAAAGAACACAATTGATGTGTGGAAACAAAATTTATTGGGGAACCATAATATTTTAGCTAGGGCTGGGCCCAGGACGGGCGCGGGCTGGGCCTTACTAAAATTTTGTGAGTGCGAGCCCGGACCAAAGTATTTCGGGTCGGGCCCATTTTTGTTTTTGAATTCTAAGGCCCGAGTAAAGCCCGACCCAAAATTTTTTGGGCCGGTTTTCTGGGTTTTCTGGCCAATGACAGGCATTAAAAAAAAAAAAAAACAGCCTTCATCAGAGAGCAGCACAGCAACAGATCTGCCTCAGTGCTTCACGACCATCTGCTTCACCAGACAGACCCATGTCAAATTCTCACCCAATACAACAACCCACGTCAAATTTACTTTCCCAACCCATTCAAACTAAGCTAAAAGGAATGCCAAATTCTTGGTTAAAGCATGTTGCGGATGCAGCAGCAGAAAGGGAATGTAAGAAATTCAGAAAGAGATATAGAAGAGAAAAGAAATAAGGGTTGAAGAGGAGAGAAATAGAAGGGACAAAGAAGTAATTGATGCCACTTAAATGAAAATGAACAGGAGAAGAGGAAGATCCTTGGTTGGAGGAGACAGATGGTTAGTTTTGCAGTGGGGCAGATAATTTTATACAAGAGCTTTTATTTCATTCATTCAATCAGCTAATGCAAACTATAGTCGTTCAAATGGCAAAAACTTACTTCTAGAATCAAGGTTGAGTAAATTACCAATAACAAAGAAAAGTATATCAAAACATGATCACAGTAAGCTTGAATGCTAATATCATCTCTGCATCAGTTGTGTATTTGAGGAGTTAAAATAGGAGAGTTGAGCTGTTGAACAATGCAGTTGTTTTTTAGAACAGTTGTAAATCTTGTTCTGAATGCATCTTTAGCCTAGTTGTTTTATGTTGTTGAGCTAGGGTAGGCAAGCCATGTGTGCATAGAGTGATATTACTTTTTGTATCGGTAACCAGTGTCGATGCTATCAAAATTTATATAGAATCTGCTTTCTAAATGCCCATATTGTTTACAATGGTGTTTCTGTTTCAATGCAATTAAACAATGTCGACGATGTTTATTTGTTATTTGCTTTAGCTGTGTGGAGTTAGAGGAGGTGGGAATGCTGCAGCTCAGGCATTGTTTTGGCAAGTCAAGCAAGGTCTTTCCTTTGTATTGGCATTTGAATCAGAACGAGAGAGGAATGCGGCCATCATGCTTGCGAGGAGATTTGCTTTCGATTGTAATGTATGTTCAATTTTTGGGTAAATAGTGCATGTTTATTGTTATTATAGTATGTACATCGAGGCCTATTTCGAAATGGATCATTAATATCAAATATATGACATTGTGTGGCAGATCATGCTAGCTGGGCCAGATGACAGAGCACCTTTAGGAACCTAAGGGGTTTCCATAGATTTCTCCTTCTCTAAATGTAATTATTGAGTTTTTTTCTTTTCTTTCCTTTTCTTTTGTTCAGCTAATTATTGAATTTTGTTTTCCTCTTGTAATAGAAACTTTGTGATAGCAATGATTTGTTTGTAATTTTCTTTTATGTTTTGAAAACAATACTCTCCCACGGTGGAAAGGTGATTGCCACTTGGCCACCTTTGTGTGTTTGAAGACTTGTTAGTGTATTTCCATGATTTGTACATGGTTAATTGTTGTAACGTGAAAGCCACATTGATTGCTGTCTTGTGAGATTGGAACTTCAGTTTTTTGTGAGTTGTGTCCCATTGTAGACATGAAGACAAGAAAAAGAAAATAATTGAATAAAAATAAAATAAAAATACAGACAGAATTATTATTCGGATCAAGAAGTCAAATAATTTCATGTGTTATTAAAAGCAGCATTATAAGGAGGACGAAAATGGAAAGAGAGAGTAGATAAATCATGAGCATAGCAAGTAGATAAGACCGAGCAAAATGAAAATCAGATTGCCCTCTACTGGAGGAACTGAAAATGAAACGGCTCCAGATGGCTGTACATCATTGTCATCTGGTTTGGGATCATTGAAGTTGGAATTAGGGACGATTGTGTCCGGGGTTGATTCATCATCACCATTGCCTGATTGTGGACTGCTTGCTGGTCCTGCCGCGGAATTGTCTGTAGTCTTTGGCAAGCCTTGTCCGTGAGTTACATTTATCTTGAAGTGCTGCCCATTCTTGCACTGTTCGCCATCATAATCACCGGAAAAGAAATATGTGATGCCCTCTTTCAACAAAGGAACTGCCACTGAAACATCGTGTGGGGCGGTGTTTGACGGGTCCGCTTCCGACCATTGGATTGTATCATTCTCCACGGCATTGTCGTAATCACACAGTTTGTACGTTGTAACGTTATAGGTTTGGACGACCGAGTGGTTCGTATCAGTATTGAAAACTGCATGGCCAGGCAGAGTTAATTCCATACCATTGAAACAACCAAATATAATGTAAAAAGCGAGTAGAAACTAGCAATTTGGGGTTTGAACACACACAACACCCCTTACTGATAACCAGTTCACCACATTATTATTATTATTATTATTTTTTTTGAAGATGAGTGTTAATGTATAAGTGTGACCAAATCCTATTATATATATTATAAATATACTTTTAGCTAACGTATTTATATTTAATAAAAAGGACAGACAGAATGACCGACTACTGTGTATTCTTCGCCACATTCCATATAACATCCTTTCTGCTACGCCGACAACCGAATTTTATAGTATTTTTTCCTGTTATATTTTTCATATTTGAAGCCCTGTACCACTCTAACCTAACCCATTGTATGTTTTATATATAGACAGTAATCGGTCCACGGAAAAAGAAAAAGTAGTCCAAGAGGACAAAAGAAAAAAAACCAAAGAAAAAAGAAAAGGCTTTAGACAGAACAGAAGAAAAGAATAATTGGGCCTGTAGATGAGCTGTATGAGCCGCTCAGAGGCGTCGGTGGGTGGCTACATGTGAATCACACATGGCCATGCCGTCTTATGGAAACATCCATGATTGTAACCTCACTTTCTTAATTCTTCCTCTTTCAGCTTAATTAACTAGCGTTTTCTTTTCCACTAAGATCTCTCACCCAGAAAAAATGGATGAAATACATTTTAGAACAGGGTACTCAAAAGCTTCATGATTAGAACCAATTTCTAAAACAAGAATCGGAAACGTTAAGAGTTTGTATTAATTCTTATCCACTTTGAAACACAAGGACTTGATTCAAAAGTAGAAACGCATAATAATGGAGGATGAAAGTGATAAAAGAAAAGAAGGAGCTTACTGAGAAAATCTCCCAAGCTGAAGTTGTTGGCCGCAGCCCATTTCTGGTAATTAAGATCGGGCTTTTGGAGGTTATCGTACCAACCCAAGGAGTCACCCACCGTGTGGTTCTTGTAGGCATGAACATAAATACTCGAAACTGAAACAAGAACAAGAAAACATGATGAGTTGATGATGAGCGCCATTCTTCTTCTATCGTCCTCGGAGTGCGTGAGATGTGATTTTAGTACACGCTGTGAGGGAGCAGGTCCATTTAGAACTTCAACTTGTTATCATGTGAGCAATGCTACTGCCAGCTACTCGGATACTCTACGTGGCGCATTTGTATTAGTCAAGTCAATAGGAACCTGATAGTCAAAATGAAGGCTCAACCACCTCATTATTTTTTCACTTTAAAATCTAAATTCACTAGCAACGGAGCCAAATGAAAATCAGATAGCCTTGTACATGAGGAACTGAAAATGAAACGGCTCCAGATGGCTGTATATCATCATTGTCATCTGGTTTGGGATCATTGAAGTTGGAATTAGGGACGATTGTGTCCGGGATTGATTCATCGTCACCATTACCTGATTGTGGACTGCTTGCTGGTCCTACCGCGGAATCGTCTATACTCTTTTGGCAAGCCTTGTCCGTGAGTAACATTTATCTTGAAGTGCTGCCCATTCTTGCACTGTTTGCCATCATAATCACCGGAAAAGAAATATGTGATGCCCTCTTTCAACAAAAGAACTGCCACCGAAACATCGTGTGGGGCGGTGTTTGACGGATCTGCTTCCAACCATTGGATTGTATCGTTCTCCACAGCATTGTAGTAACTGCACAGCTTGTTCGTTGTGACATTATAGGTTTGGACGACCGAGTGGTTCGTATCAGTACTGAAAACTGCATGACCAGGCAGAAGTAATTCCATACCGTAGTAACAAACAACTATAGTGTAAAAAGGGAGTAGAAACTAGCAATTTGGGGTTTGAACACACACACGACCCCCCTACTGATAACCAGTTCACCACATTTTTTTTTTTTTTTACTTTTTGAGAAACCAGTTCACCACTTGAAGACGAGTATTAATGTATATGTTTGCTTGATAAGTTTTATGCATTTATTGTACATTTACATATTTCAAAAGCTGACATTTTTACCAAATTTGTATAATTACATATCATAAAAGTGGAAATCCTAAGTAGAAGTTAAGCCAGACTTATTTATTTACAATTTCAAAAAATTGGTAAAAAACCGCCAGAAATTACGCCATACAAAAGCTTATGACCTCAAACTTGAACTTCAAAACGCTGTCCAACCTGTCCAGATAAAATAAAAGGTAATTAGTATTTCGTTCAACATGTATGATTGCCTGTATCAAAGCATTACTATGAAGAAAAATTGTTTCACAAATAGCGTTCCAATATTGATAAAACGTATATGTAATCTGGCAATTTTTTTTTTTTTTGATACAATCATTCATTATATGCCATATATCACAGCAAAGATAAAATACAAATGCTATAATATAATTTATCAAGTGCAATAAACAACCTACAAACAAAACACGCGTATGATCATAATCTGTTTAGGTATATAGTGACAACGAACACTAACCAATACCATGGAAGACTACATACTGATTTCCTCTATATATTAAATTACTCAACCTACAGACCTCAATATGACCACATATTTTTTTTTTATATTTCGAAACAAAGAAAATCTAAAAATTGAGATCCACATTCATATTTTCATACAGCCAACAAAAGACCATGATAGGGTGTTATGCCTATAACAGAAGAAGTTTATCTAATTTTGGTACCATCTGCTATTGCAAACTAATGCTGCACTCTGAAAAACAGCGTTTCTGAGGTACCAACTTTTTTTAATTTTTTTTTTTTATAGAAATTTATTGAACACATCAGATACTGTCATTTATCTGTCTCTGCGCTCATGTGTAAAGGTAAAGGTAAGACGTGTGAGCTCAAAGTAAAGGTAAGACGTGTGATAAATCTCATTGATGACTTCAGACCTTAAACTTGACGTATATAAGCAAATTTGTTCAAATATTTGTATCAGAACTTCCAATTAGGAACTAAACAGATATTTTGGCATCCTATATGAATTCATCTGATAAGTACATATATCACAAATTTATCAATAGTTACATAAGTACATAACATCCAAATTCATGTTATATATTTGTATATTTTGCCTTCTATTTTTTTACTTCCAAATTCTAAAACCTAAAACTTAAAAGGCAGATCAAATTCCAACAACAGCAATACAAACAGAACATGCTTCAACCAACGCTTGGAATAATTGCTATGTCTCAACATGATGGGCTTATAAATACTCAAAGAACACTTTCTAAGCTTTGTTAATATATTAGGCCAGAAAAGGCTAATGTAAATAGTGTAGATATTTGTAAGTGTAGGGTCAAGTCATAGGTGATTGGGAATCTCCTTTCTGCAAGCAATAATATGTTCCAAAGTTTTTAGATGACAGAGAACAACTATAGTTTGCATCACCTTCCTGACTTGCCCATACTTCATAATGTTTTCACCAGCGAATTGAGATGAACAATCAGTGCCGTACTGTTTTCATTCCATATTAATAAAAAAGAAAAAAGAAAAAGGAAATTCTAGCCTTGTTTCATTTGTCCTTTCTCTGGACTTTGGACTCCGGTTGAATTGCAGGTTCTCTAGCAAGCATGTGATGTTACCTAAGCCATTTTTATTCATCTTTTTTTTTTTTTTTAACAGGGATAGCAAGTCCATGGAGAACTGAGAGTGGAATAGAGGGCAAAGTAGAATATACACATAATCATCAATCACACAGAAAAAGGATGAAGCAAAAACAAACAGTCAATAATCTCTGTTTGCAGAATAGAGATACACTCATTGAATAAAAGCCTTAAAGGAAGAAGGTAAAGTTTACTGCTCTCAAATCAAAACCCTGAGCTGAAAACGGTGAGAAATGAAAACATACCAAGTGAGTTCCGATTTTCGCAGTGGTGAAAACTCTTGCTGTGTTGTAAGGAGAGGGTGAGTTTGGAGGTGGACCGGCCTGTGGAGACAAAACCCGACGCGGAATTGGAATTGGAATCTCCGATGAAGAAGCACTTGAAGAGGGTGGCGTTGGAGGAAGAGCCACAGTTAAGGAGGCAGTCGTCTGAGGGAGTGAAGGAGGCGGTTTAGGAGGCAGAAGCACGAGGAGAGAGCAAAAACGGCGGTCTGGGAGGCCAAAGGGAGGAAGAGGAGGAAAGAGGAAAAAATATGTCAGTGGCAGAGGCGTAAATACAATTCAAATGAGGGCAGAATCGTCTTCTCGTCTCTGAATGAACAGTGATGAGCAATGAACATCTTTTATATATGTATAATATAATAATATAATGTATAATATAATAGAGAAAACATTACAAATAGTGTAAGAACTTTAGACAATTCTACACTTTGGTGCCAACTTTCATACTATTAGAATGATGTATCAAGTTTGCTCCAATCTTTCATTTTGGTGTACGCCGTTAAATTTTCAGTTATCTTTAAAAAAAAAAAACTGATAACATTAAAGGAAAGATAATGAAATTTTTTTCTTTTTAAGCAAAGATAATGGAAAATTTAACGGCGTAAACCAAAATAAAAGATTGGAGCAAATTTAATAAACCATTCTAATAGTTATGAAAGTTGGTACACCAAAGTGTAGAATGACCTAAAATTTATATACCATTTATGAAGATATCCCAATATAACAAGATAAAGCCAGTATTAGATCCACGGAATAAAAAACAAATGTAGTCCAAACTCCAAAAGACAGAAAAGCAAAATTGAAAAGAAAAAGCTTTAGACAGAGTAGAAGAAAAGAATAATCGGGGTTGCAGATGAGCTGCTCAAAAGCATACTGTTGCGGATTGTTAACCCACGACAGTTAATGACGTTTTTGCCCTTGGTTTTTCCCTTCAGTTGCGGTCCTGCCATTCCTGTGGGCTCTTTTGCTGACTTTTCTCCTCTACCGAAACTCTCCTCTCGAGGTTACTCCATCTTCGCCCACCTCCTCACAAAGATCCTCGCCTCCAGGTTCCTTTCTCTCTCTTCTCCGGCTATAACCGTACAGCCGCTTAACCAATACCCACACACAAATTAACTTTGATCTCGAACTGATTGCAGAGTCTTTCACTCATACTCAGCTTCGCTCTCTTCACTTTTGTTCTGGGTAAGTTTAATTTGATTGGTTTCTTTGATTTCTGAGCTGAATTGACAAAGAGTGGGGGTTGATTAGGTTTTGGGTGTCCACTATTTGACTCGAAAGTTTGGTTCTTCTGAGGAATTTGTATTTGATTGATTGCAGATAGAGGTTCTTCTCTTCTTCTTCTTTTCTGTGTTGCAAGTGTAGTAGCCACCTCTGTCTTTCTCCGCCTCGAAGGTAAGTTGTTTATTTGAGAGGTTTGGATGATACCTGCATTGCCTTGCTTTTCTTTTTGGGTTTGGAGCTTATTGTGAAATTGTCGGATTGATAATCTAGCACACCCATTTCGATTAGCTTCTCGCTTCTCAATTTGAGAGAGAAAAACTGTGGGGTGGAGAGAGAGCGAAGATATACAGATATCTTGTGTGTGACTTTGGTCCAGTTCCATGCTTATTTTCTCATTAATATTCTAATAATAACATTCGATGGTCAAGAGCTACGTTATGAGAAGACTACTGTTTTTCAAACATTCGATGGACTTGAGAGATTTCTACTATACTTCTGAATAAGCTCGCTCTAATGAATAGACATTATGAGGAATCAACTCTCTTTGAAGCTCTGGACGAAGACCTGTTCTAAAACGAGCAAGAGTTACTGATGGGTCTTCGGTTACACTTCACAAAACTGAAGCATAAAAGACCTAATAAAGGAATTTAAACTCCTAAACTGAAACTGAAATGATAAAGAAACTTAAAATCCCAAACTGAAACTGACCCAAACTGAAACTGAAAAGACACCTGCCTAGAGACTTCTAGAATGAAAGCAATTAATCAAACCATATGGAAAGGGAATGACTAGCTGCTCTCTTTTTCCATTTCTTTCGCTCATAAACCTTAGAAGGTTTCGCTATGATGTCCTCATCATGAGTGCTGTGAGGGACATGATTAAAGGTTGTGACTTGTGAGGGACATGATTGCTGTTTTGCCGTTTCCTTCTTTCTTCTTTAATCATCTTTAGTATCATTTTTAACTCTGCTCTTCGTCTCCAGATTGATATGACGGATCTCGGTGATTGGATTTTGATTTGAGGAAGCTGAAAACTCATCTGGGTAATTGGTCTACCATTCCTGATTTATTATTATTTTTTTTTGGGTTTCTTCTTATCAATTTTTTGGTGTAATTGGTAAATTATTTTTTCCACGTCTTCAAATGCTCTGATCGATTTTCTGGTTTGGAATTTTGTGCAGCCAATTTGGATTTGAGGTTGTGATAACTTGATCACTTGATCAATATTAGATGTCTCCAGGCAATTTGGATTTGGATTTGAGGTTCTCTATTATTCCTGGAAATGTTCTCTTATCAATCCTGGAAATACCGATACTATTCATACAAACTGAACAAAATAAGCTTAATGTAAAGAAAGAGAGGTCATATATGAAGGGACAATTTGCACTAATGTTTCAGTTTGAGATTGTTTTGTTGATTTACTCACACACTCTACAGCTGCATAAATTCTTTCAAGCCTACCATGCTAATCTGTTTTTAACCTAGCCTTCTTTATTTTGATTGGGGATCAAAATGTATAGAATCTGTAATTATTTAGTATGAAACACAAACGTTACAAATTTATTAAAGTTAGTTGATTATTAAAAAGACTTGGTTCGATTACAAACAAGTTATGAAATAGATTGCTCATTTCATTATGTGTACTCTTTACTATGAAATAGATTGCTCATTTCATAAGAAATAAACTCAGCTTTAGTAGGAATTTAAAGCCTCACATGCTGTATTCATTATTCAACTTTCCCGATTTCCGGTTTACTTTGTGTAGAATATGATTGGTTTTTTTATTACCTGTTTGTTTGTATTGCATTTTTTGTTCCATCCTGAGTTGAGTGTGTTACTGTGGCTATCTCTTGATGGTTTTTGTGTCTGTGTGGTTTTTAAAAATTTTTTAAATCAAGTAAAATCTGTTGCTGTACTTTTTACAAGCTCTAATGTGTTGCTTTTCTTTATGGTTGCTGATAACTTGCTTCTTGAAGCCACTAGCAATATAGAAACTTTGATATTCCCAGACCCTTAGAAGCAAGGTAATTCTCTTTCCCTATTAGTGACCACTTTTTTCTTATGTTGCCAGAGAGCTGTTTAAGATTCAATGTTAAAGCTTTGTGAACCATTTTTTTGGTTATGATGATTGCTATGGTTTAGATTGTTAGTTCCTTTTTTGTGTCTTTTCCAGTTTTTGGGCAGCTTATTCTTGAGGTCGGTTTCAAAAGAAACCTTTCTTTAAGAAAAAGATAATATGAACTTATACTCTGCAATTATTATTTGATTTCAGGCAGCATAAACTTCACCAAGAGTGCCGCAACATCGAACGCTAAATTTGAGGTAATCTCTATTTCTCCATTACCCCATTCGTAATTCCATCTAAAGTTTTGCTGTTTTTTGATTAAAAATTGAAGCTTTGGGTGATTTCTAAAATGGTTTTGATTTTTGGATCCTGGAATTAATGTTGGTTGGTTGTTATTGGGTTTTTTGCTTCAGATATACAAAGAGAAGAGAAAAATGTGCAAAAAGCAATTAAAGATGTTGCCAAGAGAAATGACATGGGTTCTGCAAAGGTGCTTTCCACCCCCCCAAACAGAACCTGCTGTTCTCAGCTTAGGTTTTCTACTTACAATTTCCCAATTTTGTGCATTGTTTTCCCTTATTGGTTTCAATGAGACTGGATTATAATGTTCATATTAAAATTCATGAGAATGTATTTTTGTGATTCAACCAAATTGAAATAGGTAGTAAATATCAAGCTATCATTATAGTATAAATTTCATGATTGAAATATGTTCCGAGTATATAAAGATACTAAACCTTCATTAAGTATACGAAAAAGAATGCGTAAGACACATTGATAAGTTATCTTTCTGGAAAGTGAAAACCATGTAAACAAACTAAGTCGATCATCTTTGAATAAAAACTTTTACTGTCCAAGTTTTTGTTTTCTTGGATATATGCTGGTTTTAACCTTGAGTCCTGTTATTAGTGAAAGACCAAGAAAATCAAGGTTGCAGTCCTGTTATTTGTGCTCTGTTTTGGTATGTGTTAGTCATTTGTTTTTTACGGCTCTGTTTGGTGTCTGTCTGGATTGGTGATCTAAAATCATGTTTAGATTGAAGGATTAATAATGGAATAAATAGAGGTTAACATCCAATTTTTATCTAATTTTGAGTAAATAGTTGATATCCCACCATTTTGCGGCGATCAGAAGTTTCCTCTTTAGAACAATCCAACTTTGTTCGACTAAATTCCTTTTCCTCACTGTGTTTATATTGGTTGTTTAGAAGTAAATCATATTGCTCACAGTGAGATGAGTATTGATAAAAAATGACATATAGGCACTTGGTTGCTGTGTAAACTATGAGCTATGTTTTGCTCATATTGACATTAACATAGGTTCGTTTTATGATTCTATCTTGATATAATGCATACCAAGTCTGTTTTGATTCAGTTAATGAATGCCTTGCTGAATCATAAACTTTTAATCTTAGGCTGAAAAGTCTGACCAACTTTATCTTTTATCTGTTCATCTATGTAACATAGTTGCAATTTCTCTCCCAGCATTTGGTTGTTGCTGCTTTGCATTTCTGGGTAGAAGAAGAAGAAGAAGAAGAAGAAGAAGAAGAAGAAGAAGAAGGGATTTCGAATCGCAAACAAATCCTCTCCATAACGTCTTCTTCCATAAATCTTTCTCCTCCACTGCTATTCGTCAGTGTATCATTGTCAATTTCGAGCAAATTCATCAGGTAATTTCTATAGCATGGACGGAGTCAAATTTGTTAGCTACATCTTTGAATTCTGTCAGTGCCATTAAATATATTAATTTTTGTGTCTGGAACTCCAGCAGCAAATTTTACTAGACTAACTTAGAACTACACCAACTAGCTCTTTGGATATACTCCAGCTGCTACATTACAAGGAGCAACTAACCTTTTTGTACAACTAACATTTTTGAACCAGCTCCAATAGCAACTAAAATCTAAATTGTATGAAATTTCGCTATTTCAATAGAATGCAGTAATTTCCCTTTTGTATTTCATAGATCTCATTTGTTTACAAGCACAAATTCCGCAGCAAAGTGTGGATGCAATTTCTAGTACATCTAAAGCTGCTAGCACTGTTCATAGCACTGTACGCAAGAAAAGACTTTTTTCCCTTTGTTTTTCGTGATTTACGGCTTGCCATTGTAGATCAGTGGTTTTTGCGAGATAGAAGGGTTGTGGTCAGACAAAAAAAAAAAAAAAAAAACAGAAAAAGTAAAGAAGTGATTGTCGTCTTTGAGCAGAAAATGAGAGAAGGGTATTTGGTTTTGTGTTGATAAGATCAAATTTGTAGCTTCAGTGAGTTTGCAGGTTTGTAAGTTTTCTCCTTTCTGCTGCTATTGCTTTTGTTTTTGTGTGGCTTGGTTTTTGATTCGGTCTTTTGTCGGTGGTTTTGAATTTTTATGGGTTTTGATTGGGTCCTTTCAGTATATAGGCGAATCGAGCTCCAGCTTTGCTGTTCTGTGGCGGCAAAGCACGGGCACCTTAATTTGTCCCTTTTTGCAACAATTTGTATCGCTTTTGGAAGATAATGATTAAAGTGAGTGAAAGAGGGTGTGTAGCTTTATAGGGATAATGAGGGAAGGTGTTGTCATATTGTGTTCATGGTGTTTACATAGAAGACAAAGTGTGAGAATGGAGATGAAGGCTGTGTACATTCTAATTTATAGGACCTTCAAATTCATTGGGGGTTTTCGAGAGGAGTCAGGATTTTGTTGCATGTATGTGGGCTTAATCACGTTACCGTCTTATGAATCTGGCTCCATTTCTACGTCTTATGAATCTGGCCCCATTTCTACGTCCCTGTTCGTTTTTTTTTGTTTTGTTTTGTTTTGTTTTTTTTTTTTTATGATACTGGGATTTTGTAGGAGGATATTCCTTGAACGGGTTTGAGCAAGTAATTATTGTTTATTTGAGATAATCTGACCATCAATTTACTGGACATATATGGGATTTTGTAGGAGGATATTCATTGAACGGGTTTAAGCAAGTAATTATTGTTAAATTTTGATAATTTGACCATCAATTTACTGGACTTATATATGGGTTTTACCGTTTAATTAATTTAATTAGTGACCTTTTACGTGGATATCGCTGACTCTTCTAGATTAATTTACATAAATTCTTTGCTACATATTATATAGCGCTAATTATTTTTGACTACCATATGTTTTAAAATGATATGTAATTTATTGTTCAAAATCCTAGCTCCTTGCTATTTCTGGTAGTCAGTTTAACCATGGAGGTTTCATCAAAAGATGGTAAAATATAATTTTGCGTTGAGTGGTTTATGTTTTATAGTTTAAACTAGTTGTAAAACGAACTTCAATAAGTTTCTAGTGAGTGATATTTGTCTTAAAATAGGTAACATGTTATATTTTTTTATATATGTAATATTCTGGCATCCATGCCAAATCAGTATAAACTTTTTGCATTTCAAAAATTAGACAATAGGAATCAAGTAACAGAAATGATAAATTAGAGTGCACTAAAAAATCTCTTATGTGATGATTGTTTTGATAATAATGTGCTAACTATATATATTGATATAAACTTTATACGCTCGTGGTTTTGGTAGTTTTGGATTTCCACAATATATTTTACGTCATTTAAGTTTAAAGTGATGAAAGTGCATATTTTATATGAGAAGATTACTACATGTTAAGATTAAAGTATACGAGGTAACATGAACTACCTTAATAGCACAAAGTAATTACATGTACTTAGCCTTATTATTTTGTTTCTTTTGTTATTGTTTCAGTGTGAATGATTGTGCTGTGTTTGTGTGATTGAATTCGGGAGCTGTTATCGTTTTTGTTATGAATCTTTTGTTGGAATAGTGAAAAATTTGAAGACTTGGTTAGGTTTTGTGTTTGTGTGTGGATGTTATTGAGATTTTGGAGCTTGAAATTGGAGAATGTGAGGAGTGTGAGAGTACTTGGCTGTACAAGTAATCTGTTTTGCTTAAAATGGAAAGTTTTCGGAGTCTGTGGTGTGGATTAGCTATGAGTTAGTTGTTTAGGAGGCCATTTTTCGTGTCGAAATGGCATATTTTGTTTTCACTGTAATTGAGTTGACACAAAAGTAGTGTATTTGATTATTGGATAGTCTCTTTTGCCGAATAGTCGGATGTTTAGAGCGTTTTAACTAGAGTTTGTAGTTGATTAGTACTAGCAGCATGCCATTCCCAAACAGTAGGGCTTGCTTTCATCTCAATTTGTATCAATTGAGTCTCCTTTACACTACATTTTAGCATTTTCTACCTTACTATTCTGAAGTCTGAAATGATGAACAAGTATCACTTTACATTTTGATTACCCTCACTTAGAATTATAATGTGATTTTATGTTTCAGGTGACGATTTTTGTTGCACCGGATTCATGCATGTTTTAACCTATTGAGCGAAAGTAAGTTAGAGCAGACATGCAAAGAGATAATACTGCCGGAAGCCCATCAACCCCAAGGTCCCCACGACTGCGGCACCGTAGACGCTCAGCTGAGGTTTGCTAAACTTTGATACTTTATTATTTCCTCCATTCTGATAGAGTCTTGAACTACCAAATGTCCTTTTAAATGAATATCTACTAATTCTGAAATGATTATCTTTTATGCCATAAAATATAGGTTTGGCATACTAATGCGTTTCGGATTGTTTTGATAGTTAGGATTAAATTCTTATTTGTTTTATGTATTTATGTCAGCAACTTATCCCAGATGCTAGTAACACAAATGGAGGTCATTTACTTGTTGATGACAATAATAAATACAAGACGATGTGGATTCGGGCATACTCTACTGTTTGGATGATTGGAGGATTTGCATTAATTATATATCTGGGCCATCTGGCTATTACTGCCATGGTGGTTGTTATCCAAATCTTCATGGCAAAGGAGCTCTTTAATCTCTTAAGGAGAGCTCATGAAGATAGGCGTCTCCCAGGATTCAGGCTGTTAAATTGGTGAGGATATTAGTATAGTAGGCATTTCTGCATCAAAGTTTATTTCAATGTTTCTGTATAATAGTATTTATTATATGACTGTTCATTTTCAAATTCTCTGCCCAGGCACTTCTTCTTCACTGCGATGCTGTTTGTTTACGGTCGAATACTCAGTCAACGGCTTGTCAACACTGTAACTTCAGATAAATTTTTACATAAGGTTGTAAGCAGTCTTATCCAGTATCATATGGTCGCCTGCTATTTCTTGTACATCGCAGGTTTGTAGCAGCTTTCGAATATTTGGATTTAGCCATATTTTTGGATAGTCGTGAATATTAGAATTCACGGTACCTGCGCCCTTTGACCATCATCCCCTTATATATTTGATATGCTGATGTATTTATCTGGATTAGATGCTGATTTGGATAGTATTTTCCCCCTATTTGGGTTCAGGTTTTATGTGGTTCATTCTTACATTGAAGAAGAAGATGTACAAGTATCAATTTGGCCAGTATGCATGGACACACATGATCCTAATAATTGTGTTTACACAGTCCTCTTTTACTGTAGCCAACATCTTTGAAGGAATTTTCTGGTAATTTTTTTTTTTTTTTTTCAATTTGGAACAACACAGTTGCACATTTCCTATTTTTGTTGTTTCCCCTGATACAAGGGGAAATTGTTGCAGGTTTCTTCTTCCAGCAACACTCATAGTCATCAATGATATTGCTGCTTACATTTGCGGCTTCTTTTTTGGAAGAACCCCTTTGATTAAGATATCTCCAAAGAAAACTTGGGAGGGGTTCATTGGAGCTTCTATTACAACTATGTTCTCAGCCTTTTGGGTGAGCATTCTATATAACTTGGTGGTGATAAATATAAACCTGTTTTCTTACTTGAAAGTGAAACCGTGTCTATCAGATTAGGGTTTATTGCAATGTAATTTGCCAATTCTTGTTGCTCGTTGTAACAGCCCATCTCTCTTCATATCTTTCTCTAAGGGACATGTTCTCTGGGTGACTTAAATTATTTCCCTCAAATGTGTCTAAATTAATCTGTACATAGTATCTTGTCTTGCATGCTTTTATCAGATGTAGTGTTCCTGGAGCGCAGAGACGCTCTGTATAAGTTCTATGAGAATATGTTTGTAATGCCTTTCGAAATCTGTGATTGGAGATCCCCCAACATCGTATGTAAATTTGTTATGCAGCTTGCACATATCATGGGACAATTTCAATGGCTAACTTGTCCAAGAAAGGTAACAATTCTGATGAGATATAAGTCGGTTTCTTTTGGGAATGAAATAGAATTCTGTCTGTGAATGTGTGTATTAACTGATTTCTTTGGATGTGCTTGCAGGATTTATCTACCGGTTGGCTTCACTGTGATCCTGGTCCATTGTTTACACCAGAGTATCATACCTTACCAGGATGGCTCCCGGAATGGGTACGTACAGTAGGCATTTATTGGTTATGTAATTACAAAAACCAAATCCTCTCTGCTGGAAATCAAATGTTGAATCGGCATGCTTTCTTTTTTGAAAGATGATTGACACTTAATGCACTGCTCCAATTCAGTAAAAGCCATTCCTGCAATTAAGTTAGTCGATCTCAATGTTGATTCCTATATTCCTTCATGATTATTGTGTTGCAGTTTCCTTGGAAAGGGATCTCAATTATGCCAGTTCAATGGCACGCTCTATGTCTTGGTTTGTTTTCATCAATTATAGCACCTTTTGGAGGCTTCTTTGCAAGTGGTTTTAAAAGAGCCTTCAAAGTCAAAGTAAGCTTCTGATGTTGCAATTTTTGGTGATGCAGTTCTAAATGCCAAGGACTTCAGTTGTTTGTCATTTTATTAACAATTTTTTCCATTTGTCATAGGATTTTGGTGACAGTATCCCTGGGCACGGTGGAATCACAGACAGAATGGATTGTCAGGTAAAGGTTTTTTTTTTTTTAGTAATAATAACTGGGGAGAGTTCTCCAAGGATATGCAGTTATTTGAGTGGGTCACATATGCATTACTTTTATGGTTCTACTTAACGGTAGCTTATGGAGAATCTCGTTCTTAGCAAGTATCAATTGTTCCTTGCACTGTATATTGGCGTTCTCATTTCCTTTTCATTGGAGAAATAATGTGCGTGTTACTGCAACATACTAGGGTTTGGGATAAAGATGTAACCATAATTCAGTATGGTTGATATAGATGTTCAAGTGGCTGACATTTTGTTTTTTTTTGTAGATGGTGATGGCTGTTTTCGCTTACATCTATCATCAGTCGTTTGTTGTGCCTCAACAACTCTCGGTTGAAATTTTATTGGACCAGGTACTATTTTGACGGGCTTTATCCATAGTTTTGCTTTGATGTTATTTTGTTAGCGATTAAGGAATAATAACGTTGACTCTTTTTCTGTAATGTAGATTTTGACAAACCTTACTCTCGAGCAGCAGCAAGCTCTGTATGAGAAGCTTAAACAAGTCTTGCAAGACAGGCTACTCGGATGATAATAACCTGTATGTGTTATCTTCCTTTCTCCTTGCATGTTCGTAATGTTGTCAGAGAGGAAAAAGAAAATGGTGGTGTTCTGTTTTTGTAGAACGACCCCATTGAAATATTTAGGTCTGAGGCTGATTTCTTCTGTGCGGAAACTTTGTATAGTGGCTCTTGGTCATTTAATGTACATGAACTCTCGATGGAAGTCCTCCCTCTCCCTCCCTGTATCTGTGCTTTTGATGGATTTGTAAAGATGGCAAAGCTTTGTCATATGTGGAATTTGATTATTCTTATGCTTACAATTGAATGCTTATTAGTGTTTTATGATACCTATCGATTGCTTTGTCCTACTACAGGCCCCTGTATTTGTACTATTTCTGTCATTTTGTAATGGACGTTGATGATAACTTGTTATAATCACCTTTCCTGTCACGATCTGGAAGTCCAAGACAACACTTTTCATGCTTTGAAACATGTCTTTACATAACTATTGAAACTTTGCATCTTTCAAAATAAAATTATAAGTTCTTCGGCATTAGGCTTTTGATGTGTTATGTTCTGACAAGTTTTTGCCACGAAAAATCTATCGATGAAATGTGTATTTGTTAGGCTTTTATGAAAGAATTTTATTTACGAATAATTGATTGCCTAATGTGCTTTGTAGATGAGACATTATATGTGAGAGGCTTTTACTGGAAAATGATTTGTCGGCAACCATTATAACAAATTCTTTCCGGCAACCATTCCAATATTGTCACAATAACACAGTATATATAATCATGATCCTCAAAATCTAATAACAAAGCCGGGATGGAATCGAGAAAGTTTTTGAAATTCAAAAAAGGTAAGCCCCTCTAGCACAATGCCACAAACCAAAGCTTATAGTACGTTACATGTTCTAAAACAAAAATTAAGATAATATCCAATCTAAAAAGAATAAAAATCCAGCCTTCTGCTTGCGGATGTTCCTCTCACACGTAGATGGTCTCAACTGAAACTATATCCTGCCATTTACTTCGACTCTCATTGGGTTTTTGGTTTTTCAATCTTCACATAGGGCAAGAGACCCATAAAACGATCAATCTTAGGAGCCCATCCTCGTTGTTCAGCTCGGCAAAACATCAAGAAAGTGTTTTCAAAATAGGAATTAAAACCCATGAATAAATGCCGTAAGGCATGACCTTGCGGGTTAATGGGCCAACTGGATATCTCTTTGCAGAAAGCATTGTCACCGAGCCAACACAAACTCCCTATAAGAAGAGTGACCACATACAGCTTTGTGAGTCTCTTGGCATAGACGTCCTCTGTGTGTATATATAATACTTGTACATTCGGGGTATGCAAAGAAGACACAGGATCACACAGTGCACCTTAAAACCGATCTCAAATCGGACCACTGAATGAACTGCAGCAAAAACAACACCAAATAGGAAGATGAAGGTAGGCATTGTAGTGCGATAGTGCCAATCTGGGGAGTAGAGGATATACATGTATAGAAGCATCGCTCTGATATTGCCTGCAAATATATTCCGAAAGTAATCTTCAAAATCAGACAAGAAAAAGTAGCATGATAAAGTAGAGAGACCTGGGAGACTGATTAACTAACACCACTATGAAGCAGATAAGTTATTCCACATACCTAAAGTGGACATGCATGAGTGCATGGCAAAATGTGTGTCCATTGTTTGGAAGTCAACACTATCAACCTTAATAAATTTAATTTAGCATCTCCATTCCCTGAATTCTTATGTTCCTTAAGCATTAAGGATAGTAGGAACTTCCCCCAGTCCATACAAATTAGCCTCAACAGCCAACTACCCAGCTTAACATATGCATGATAGCATACCATTAACGCCAACAAGGAGAGGGATAGAAGAAGGCTTTAAGCTTTGATGTATCTTCAAATAAACAATCTACACAGTATTTGCAACTATCCATGTAATTTATGAATACTTAAGAAAGCTAAAAACCTTGAGTTCCTTGCTTCACAGTTTAGTTTCTTGTAAAATGTAACATGTGATTGCTTTCATGTTCCTAATCGTATTGTCATTCACATAATCCGGTTATACTCTTATGTTGGCAAGTCATGATTATACTAATTCTAGCATAAGACAACAGGGGTAAAATCCAGCCAACCAACCATTCCAAAAAAAAAAAAAGATCTAGAACAGTACTTACACGTGCTACAGTGTAGTGTGGTATAACATGCTCCCAATGGCAAGTATCATATTAGATATGTGAAGAACATTGAATCTCATCTCAAACAGTTGCTTGTCCCGATGACTTTTTGTGGTCATGGGCGAGGATCCGACCGTTGGATCTTCGTATAATTGTGAAATAGTGATTCGGGAGGCGATTTGTTAAGATCCGTCCATCGGATTTTCGTATAATTTTGATAGGATGTTTCCAAGGACGATCCGTGAGGATCTAACCGTTGGATCATCATTTAAATTCGATCCGACCGTTGGATTGCCTTTATTTTTATTGGATTGTTGTTATTTTGAAATCCGACCGTTGGATCATCATTTAGGTTTATTTCGTGCTTCGTTGCTAAGTAAAGACCCTATTTGATTAGGTACTTGACGACTTGAGTTGACGAGCATTTGGATTATTGTGAGTTATATTTATTTAAGACGCAGCGGGAATTTCGAGTGAGTAAATCTCACGTTGTTCATATTATGAACCGAGCACTTAAATTAATTATTTTTGGTAATTGTGTGGAAAATATTTGTGGGTTAAATATTTGTTTTTAAAATCACATGGACTTGATCACTACGGTCCATAGGTAAGTAAAATGAATTTTAATTATACAAATTAATTTCATGAATTTTCTTGTGTGAACTATAGATAGTATTAGTGGTCATTCCTGAGTGGATGATTACATATATATATATATATATATATATATATATATATATTTACGTGGGATATATATATTGATTGGCGTGATTTTAAATGACGATATGATTGAGTTGGAATGATGATTTAGATTATATTCAAATGCTTTAATTTCATGATAATATTATATATGTTGGTTGAATTGATTTAATTATGTGAAAACATACAGTTGTACATATTGTAGAATTAGGGTCAACGTAGTGACCAGTATGGGGAAATCGGACGCTCTAATCCTAGGTGGATGATGGGATACGATCGGTTGAGTATGTACAATTATCGGACGTTCTAAATATGTATATGGGTATACATATTGATGAAATACGATAAAGATAAATATGTCGGATGTCATAACCTAGGCCAGGTGACGGGCTACGATTCAGTTAGAGCTCTAATATGTCGAATACCGTATTTTTATAAATAGGATGATGGGGTATTGTGGAGAAAGATGTGAGTTAGGGTTTGGTGTTGAGTTGTTGATTGATTTTGATTGTTGGTTTTTGTCGTTGAGAATTGTTGTATGTTGACTTAGGTAGAAATAAATATGATTAAATTAAGCAACCGTTCTTTCTTTTACTCATACGAGTTTTCATAAGCTTACCGGGTTTTGTATTGTTGCAATTCCGGTACACTATTCAAATGGTGTAGCGGATATTCCTACAGGTCAGGATAACCAAGGAGGTGACCGAGCTGCTTAGGTGTTACAGCAGTTATTTTTATTTCAGTGAGTTGTGAGGTGTGTATTCTCATTTAGAGCTTTACCAATTATTGTGTATTTGAGTTGTAATAATTAACCGAGACTAAATTCGATTTCGATTTTATTTCGTGTGGTGAGGTTGTTAAGAAAAGAAATTTTCAGGATGATTATTTTGTGTTTGTGGTAATTTTCATATTTCGGATTTTGAATTTTATTCTAAAATTCGGGGTGTGACATTTATAAATACGATGATGGGGTATTGTGAAGGAAGATGTGAGTTAGGGTTTGGTGTTGAGTTGTTGATTGATTGTGATTGTTGGTTTTTGTGTGGTTGTAGAATTGTTGCATGTTGACTTAGGTAGAAATAAATATGATTTAATTAAGCAAACGTTCTTTCTTTTACTCATACGAGTTATCATAAGCTTACCGGGTTTTGTATTGTTGCAATCCCGGTACACTATTCAAATGGTGTAGCGGATATTCCTGCAGGTCAGGATAATCAGGGAGGTGACCGAGCTGCTTAGGTGTTACAGCAGTTATTTTTATTTCATTGAGTTGTGAGGTGTGTATGCTCATTTAGAGCTTTACAATTCATTTCGCATTTGAGTTGTAATAATTAACCGAGACTAAATTCGGTTTTGATTTTATTTCGTGTGGTGAGTTTGTTAAGAAAAGAAATTTTCAGGATGATTATTTTGAGTTGTGGTAATTTTCATGTTTCGGATTTTTGAATTTTATTCTAAAATTCGGGGCGTGACAAATAGCTTCTAAATCTTTGTTTCAGTTTTGAGTTATGAACAGTGATTTATCAAGCTTTCTGCTTCTAATCACTTTGATTTGGTTTGTCTTTTAGTGAAATAGCTTTTAAATCTTTAAATGTATTGTTCTAGTGAGACTCAAAGCCCTAGTTACTTTTTCAAACAATTTGATCACTTTGTTTCAATTTGAGTTGATGAACAGTGAATTTTCAAACTTCCTACTTTTAATCACTTTGATTTGGTTTGTCTTTTTGTGAAATGGCTTCTAAAACTTTTCAATGCGTTGGTCTCGCTAGACTCAAAGCCCTACTTACTTTTCGAAAGAATTTGATCACTTTGTTTCGATTTGAGTTTGTGAACAGTGACTTTCCAAACATCGTGATTCCAATCATTTTGATTTTGTCTTTCAGTTAGTGAAATGGCTTCTAAATATTTAAATTGTTTGGAAAAGTAAGTAGGGCTTTGAGTTTCGCTAGAACAACGCATTGAAAGATTTCGAAGCCATTCACTAACTGAAAGACAAACCAAATCAAAGTGATTAGAAGCAAGATGTTTGGAAAATCGAAACAAAGTGATCAAATTGTTTCAAAATGAATGGAAAGCATCTAGGCCTTTGAATCTCACTAGAATTACGCATTTAAATATTTAGAAGCTATTTCACTGAAAGAGAGACCAAATCAAAGTGATTAGAAGTAGGAAGTTTGAAAAATCACTGTTCATAAACTCAAATTGAAACCAAGTGATCAAATTGTTTGGAAAAGTAAGTAGAGCTTTGAATCTCACTAGAACAACGCATCTAAAGATTTAGAAGCTATTTCACTAACGAACAGACAAAATCAAAGTGATTTGAAGCACGAGGTTTGGAAATTCACTGTTCAAAAACTCAAATTGAAACAAAGTGACCAAATTGTTTGAAAAGTGACTAGACTTTTTAGTCTTGCTAGAACAACGCATTTAAAGATTTAGAAGTCATTTCACTAAAAGACTAACCAAATCAGAGTGATTAGAAGCAAGAACTTTGGAAAATAGAAACAAAGTGATCAAATTGTTTCAAAATGAATGGAAAGCATCTAGGGCTTAAATCTCACTAGAACAATGTATTTAAAGATTTAGAAGTTATTTCACTAAAAGACAAACCAAATCGAAGTGATTAGAAGCAGAAAGTTTGAAAAATCACTGTTTATAAACTCAAATTGAAACAAAATGATCAAATTGTTTGGAAAAGTAAGTAGGACTTTGAATCTCATTAGAATAACACATTTAAAGATTTAGAAGACATTTCACTAACGGACAGAAAAAATCAAAGTGATTTGAAGCACGAAGTTTGGAAAATCACTGTTCACAAACTCAAATCGAAACAAAGTGACCAAATTGTTTGAAAATGTAACTAGGGCTTTGAGTCTCACTAGGACAACGCATTGAAAGATTTAGAAGCCATTTCACTAAAAGTCAAACCAAATCAAAGTGATTAGAAGCAAGAAGTTTGGAAAATAGAAACAAAGTGATCAAATTGTTTAATGGAAAGCATCTAGGCTTTGAATCTCACTAGAACAATGCATTTAAAGATTTAGAAGTTATTTCACTAAAAGACAAACCAAATCGAAGTGATTAGAAGCAGGAAGTTTGAAAAATCACTGTTCATAAACTCAAGTTGAAACAAAGTGATCAAATTGTTTGGAAAAGTAAGCAGGGCTTTGAATCTCACTAGAATAATGCATTTAAGGATTTAGAAGCCATTTCACTAATGGACAGATAAAATCAAAGTGATTTGAAGCACGAAGTTTGGAAAATCACTGTTCACAAACTCAAATCGAAACAAAGTGACCAAATTGTTTGAAAATATAACTAGGGCTTTGAGTCTAGCTAGGACAATGCATTCAAAGATTTAGAAGCCATTTCACTAAAAGTCAAACAAATCAAAGTGATTAGAAGCAAGAAAAGTGATCAAATTGTTTAATGGAAAGCATCTACGGCTTTGAATCTCACTAGAACAACGCATTTAAAGATTTAGAAGTTATTTCACTAAAAGACAAACCTAATCAAAGCTATTTCATACAATTTGGTCCAAAATGACTATTTTACCCCATCAACTCAAATTGAAACGAAGTGATTAGAAGCCATTTCACTGAAAGACAAACCAAATCTAGTGAGATTCAAAGCCCTTAATGAACCGGAGGAGCAGACCATTGCCCGTTATCTAGGGGGGTTACGGAAGGAAATTCATGATGTGGTAACCTTACAGCCTTATTTGTCATATGATGATGTTTACAAACTTGTAGTCAAAGTAGAGAAGCAACTAAAGCAGAGGACTAAGAGAACAACTAGTGGGTTTAGTGTTCGCAACCCTATTCGAATGGATCAACCTTTCGAGTCAATTCGAGAACAAGAAAAGCCAAGTTCAAGGATTTTTGAGAAGGGAGGTATGTGTAAAATGGATGGCAGTTCAACTTCTAATCGACCAACTAGTCCAAGCAACAGATTGGTGAAATGTTTCAAGTGCTCAGGTTTGGGACATTTTCAAGCTAATTGTCCAAATAAAAGTTTTATCAATTTCACAAATGAGGCTTTGCTTTTGGACGACTCAGTGAAAGAGGATGATACTCCTATATATGATGAATACAACAATGATGATGATGGTGTTACATGGAGTGATCATGGGGAGGCCCTAGTCATTCAACGAAGCCTGAATACTACAAAAGTTGAGAACCATGACTGGTTGCGCCATAACATTTTTCATTCCAGGTGCACTGCCAATGGGAAGATATGCAATGTTATAATCGATGGTGGTAGTTGTGAAAATGTTGTGTCACAAAAAATGGTTGACAAACTGAAGTTGAAGGTTGAGAAGCGCCCAACTTCTTACAAGCTTGCTTGATTCAAGAAAGGGAATGAGGTAAATGTTGATCGTCATTGTTTAGTTTCATTTTCTATTGGCAAATCATATCAGGATGAAGTCTGGTGCGATGTGGTGCCCATGGATGCATGCCAGTTGCTGTTAGGGAGGCCCTAGTGATGAGCTCAAAATGAATTCTCAAAATTAACCCTGTTGACAATTGTTAGTATATAGCAAGTCGGGATCGTTTTATATGGAGATTGAGGGTGCTCCTGTCATTTAAACGTCAAGAAAAGAATATTAATTAAAGAAATACAATATGTACAAAAATTTACAAAGAATTGAAGGGGATTTCGAAAGTGCTCTAATTACTAAACTAATTTAACTAAGTAATTACATTGACCAATGAACCAAGAATCAAGGAGAGAGATGGACGGCTAAGGTGCAGAGGTGAAGTTAACAATCTTTAACACGAATTCAAGGATACAAATCAAAACACATACTTGAACGAAATCAATCAAGAACAAACCATGAACGCATGCATAAGTTCTTATTACTTTCCTCAGTTAAATTAACTAGATGAACGCACCATAGTTAACCCTCTTAATCATGCAAATCTAGTGAGTGATCAATTCATCAACAATACACAATTGACACAATAAGCACTTAGAAAGTTTGATTGATTTAAGAAAGACACACAAGTTAGAACGCTAATCAAGCATGTAATTCTCTTTGTTGATTTACTTAAGGAATTATAGGTTTTCCACTTAATTTAACAAGACCTAGAACGCTAGCAACTTATTATGGATTCAATCATGCAATTCGAAACCTAAGTTGGCCACCAAAGAAATCAAAAACATGAAAGGTGGAATTGAAGAACAAAACCAACAAACATTCAAGAACATATAAACAAATCACAAATTACAAATCTGAAATCCTAAAATGAATTCATGCTTCAAAGCTTTTGGAAACTAAACATCAAAACAATTACTTTAATCTCACATGAAATCGCAACATCCAAGAAAACCAAGTACAAATAATAAAACCGAAAACAAAGTTCTAGGGTTCATGGTTACACTTTTAAAGATGCTTCAAGAAAGCAAGAAGGTCTTCAAAGGTGGTGGATGGCAAGGATGATCATAGCAAGGATGGTGGATGGAGGAAGAACTTGCTTCATGGCTTCAAAATTTTGAACTCTTGGAGAGGCCGAAAACTTGAGAGAGAAGAGGGAGAGAATTACTATTTTGTTTCAAGGTTGAGAGATGGATTTCATGGCAAAATTTTCCCCCTTTATATAGTACACGGCATAGGCTAGGGTTTCCTAGGAATTCTCCTTGATTGCATCATCCGGCCAATGAGAAAATAGAATGAGAATTGGAGAACAAGTAACCTTCTCATTGGCGAAAATCCTAAATGAACCTAGCCTTGATTCGGCTTCCATTCATGTAGCATGAAATTAGGACTCCATATTTGATATTTATTCATTTTATTTTCCTTTCCCAATTCCATATGAATTCAAACTTTTCATTTCTTGGACTTTGCCAAATCTTTTGATAATCTCCTTTACATTGCACGCCAAGACAACTCCAATTAGGGTTAGGACTCCTCAAGACGTCATGGAAGGATCTAGAGACTCATGTGTATATCACATGCTTCAATCTTTGGGTCGGGCTTCTCAATTGGATAATTTCAAGGCCCATTCATTTGTTGCCGAAATTCTTTGTGCATTCTAGAACATTCTTGAACTATCTTGAGTCATCTTGAAGCCACAACATCTCCTAGCCTCACCAGGTCTCCTAGCAGCATCAGGACTCCTAGTGTGATCAGGTTTCCTAGTCCAACTAGGACTCTATCATTTCCTCATTTCGGAGCAGCATTTTTCCGAGCTCACTCCTAGTTACATTAGGATTCCTACTTCAACTAGGATTCCTTTTCCTAGCAGGATTAGGAAAGCTTCATTTCTCCATTTCTTTTCCATTTCTGCGCTTCATTCCCTCCTTGCCTTCATTTCCATCATTTCTAGCTCTTCTTAGCTTATTTCTTGCGTTTGAAGTTCATTTGTACCTAAAAACAACAAAGTAAGTTTGGTCACTTTGTTTTGAATTGAGTTTGTGAATAGTCATTTCCAAAGAAAGTGCTTCAAATCACTTTGATTTTGTCAGTCCGTTAGTGAAATGGCTTCGAAATCTTTAAATGCATTGTTCCAGTGAGATTCAAAGCCCTACTTACTTTTCCAAACAATTTCATCACTTTGTTTCCATTTGGGTTTATGAACAGTGATTTTTCAAACTTCCTGCTTCTAATCACTTTGATTTGGTTTGTCTTTCAGGGAAATAGCTTCTAAATCTTTAAACCTGTTGTTCTAGTGAGATTCAAAGCCCTAGATGCTTTCCATTCATTTTGAAACAATTTGATCACTCTGTTTCTATTTTCAAAACTTCTTCCATCTATTCACTTTGATTTGGTTTGTCTTTTTGTGAAATGGCTTCTAAATCTTTAAATGCCAACTTCTAGGGAGATTCAAATCCCTACTTCTTTTCCAAACAATTTGATCACTTTGTTTCCATTTGAGTTTATGAACAATGATTTTTCAATCTTCCTTCTTCTAATCACTTTGATTAGAAATGACTTTGTTAAAGGAATAACTAAGTAAAATGTAGGGAAAATGATACTAAAAACATAGAAAATATTACTCCGATCACCTGGCAGTATGAACGAAAAGCTCTTTATGACGGGCACAAAAACGCTTACACTTTTGCAAAAGATGGAGTGAAGGTGATTTTGGGATTATCAAGGAGTGAGACAGTAGCAAAGTGTAGCAAGCAAGAAAGTGCTACCTTCCTTGCCATTGCAGAATTTAAAGAAGAGATTCAAGAAGAGATTCATGTGAATGCGTTAGTTGTGCAAGAGCTGAATGTTGGAAGTTCAATTCCCCAAGAATTTGAGCCATTATGGGAAGAATTTTCTGACATTATACCTGAGGAATTGCCAAGTGGATTACCACTTATGAGGGAGGTACAACAACAAATTGATTTCATTCAAGGGTCTAATTTACCCAACAAAGCTGCTTACCGGATGAGCCAAACTGAGCATCATGAGCTACAAAGACAAGTCATGGAGTTAGTTGAGAAGGGGTTGATCCGAGAGAGCATGAGCCCATGTACGGTTCCAGCCCTTTTGACACCAAAGAAAGACGGGACTTGGAGGATGTGTGTGTGGATAGCAGAGCTATAAATAATGTTGGGACTAATATTTACTACATTTTTAGTACATTTCTCTCTACATTTTGCTTAGTTATTTCCTTAACATTACCATTTCTAACTTCTTTTATGTCTTTAGGTAGTTTTGAGTCGGAAATGAAGGCAAGGAGGAAATGAGGAGTAGAAATGACAAAGAAATGGAGAAATGAAGTTTTCCCAGTTCGACAAGGAAAAAGATCCTAGTTAGAGTAGGAATCCTAATGCAACTAGGAGTGAGCTCGGAAAAATGATGATCGAAATGAAGAAATGACATAGTCCCAGTTGGACTAGGAAACCTGATCACACTAGGAGTCCTCATGCTGTTAGGAGACCTGGTGAGGCTGGAGATGATGTGTCGTGAAGGTGATTCAATCTAGTTCAAGTTTGTTCTAGAATAATGAAGGAATTTCAGGATTATTGAAATGGATTTCGAAATGGCCTATTTTGGGAGAGTTTGGCCCGAAGTTTGAACCATGTGACTTGCACTTGATGCTCTAGATCCTTCTTGACGTCTTGGAGGAGTTCTTGGCCCATTCTAATTGCTTTTTGCCGTGAGAATTACAAGGAATGCTAGAAGATTTTGGCAAAGATTATTTTGGGATATTTTTGGATATGGAATTTTGGAGAAGAAATAGAGGAATAAGTATTGAATTATGATTTCTAATTCCAAGGAGGCCGAAATTAGGTCTACATACATGGAAGATTTCGGCAAATACAAGGGTACTTGCTCTCCAATTCTAATGCAATTTTCTTATTGGCCGAATGATGCAATTAAAGAGAAATTCAAGGGAACCCTAGCCCTTGCCATTCACTATATATAGGAGGTTTGTGAAGCTCTTCTACACACCACAAAATTCAGAATCAAAAGCCACAAACACTCTCCTTTCTCTTCCAAGTTTCGGCAATTTCAAGAAATCCAAAGTTCAAGGCTGTGAAGCATCCTCCTCTCCATCCAAGCATCCTTGCCGTGATCCTCATCCATTCCACCACCTTTTTGAAGCTTCCTACATCCTTGAAGATCAAAAAGTGTAACCATGAACACCATACTTTGTTCTCGGTTCTTGGATGTAAAAGTATTTCGGGTTTTTATAGATTTGCGATTTGGTTTTCTTATTTGGATTTATGTTTTGCGATTGCTTGTGTTGATGAAAGATTGATTTTAGTTATGTGATTTTCGAATACTATGAAGCATGATTTAGGTTTTCAAAAAAGATTAATTATGATTTCAATATGTTCTTGCATAAATTGCAATTTCAATATCTCTTTCAGAAAACCCAACCTTTCCAAAATTAGAAAGTCAGACCCCTTTTCTCTCTCCTCGATCGGAAATCGCCAATTTCCGTTTTTCGGTGATATCTCCACCGTCCGACCACCTCTGGATGAGATATCACCGGCGTTGGAGTCGCCTCTTCCTCCTTTACTAATAGAAGCACAAAGTGTGACATTTTTAATAGTTTTCCCTCATTTGGCTAAGTTATTCTCTTAAAATTACAAACTATAACATAGTTTTTGTTTTTAGGTACTTTAAGGTCAAAAATGGAGAGAGGGGCGACAAAGTGCAGAAATGAGCATCAATGAAGGACAAGTCAGTTTAGAAACTTTCCTCTTTCATTTTAGGAAATATTTCTTATTTTGTTTTAGGAAACTCTCTTCTTTTGAAGATGAGGCTGATATAGCCTCACAATTTAACCGGGGATTGTAGGGTACACCTACACAAAAAGGTCAATTAACAAGTAAAAGAATAAAATGGGGGATATAGGATTTGGTTACTAATCTACTTAAAATAAAATAAAAACAAAATAAATAAAACTATATAAAATGATCGACTTCCCTAACCTTGACCAAGAAATAGAAAATCCATTTCAACATGCTACAAAAACGTGCCCATCTTAAATGCCTAGATAAGAGCCCAAATGAAAAGCCTCAGTGGATCAATTCATTTATCTAATTCGTTCTAATGTGGGATTGGATCAGAAGAGTCCTTACCATGCCCAATACTACTAATTTTTTAGAACACTTAGCGTAATTCTCTTAATCAGTAGTATTATCTAACCCCTGAATCGACTCACACATGAAAATTAACCATTACACATAGAATTTAACACATAATTTTCAGAATCGTTTAACCATGACTCAAAGCCCTAGTTACTATTTCAAACAACTTTGGGCACTTTGTTTCGATTTGAGTTTGTGAACAATAATTTTCCAAACTTCGTGCTTCAAATTCTTTTAGTGAAACGGCTTCGAAATCTTAAAATGCGTTGTTCTGGTGAGATTCATAGCCCTAATTGCTTTTCCAAACAATTCGACCACTTTGTTTCCATTTGAGTTTATGAACAGTGATTTTACAAACTTCCTGCTTATAATCACTTCGATTTGGTTTGTATTTCAAGGAAATAGGTTCTAAATCTTTAAACGTGTTGTTCAAGTGAGATTCAAAGCCCTAGATGCTTTCCATTCATTTTGAAACAATTTGATCACTTTGTTTCTATTTTCAAACCTTGTTGCTTCTGTTCACTTTGATTTGGCTTGTCTTTTAGTTAACTGGCTTATAAATCTTTAAATGCGTTGTTCTGGTGAGATTCATAGCCATAATTGGTTTTCCAAACAACTCAACCACTTTGTTTCCATTTGAGTTTACGAACAGTGTTTTTTCAAACTTCTCTGCTTCTAATCACTTTGATTTGGTTAGTCTTTCGGGGAAATAGCTTCTAAATCTTTAAACGGGTTGCTCAAGTGAGATTCAAAGCCCTAGATGTTTTCCCTTCATTTTGAAATAATTTGATCACTTTGTTACTATTTTCAAACCTTCGTGCTTCTATTAACTTTGCTTTGGTTTGTTTTTTAGTGAAATGGCTTCTAAATCTTTAAATGCGTTGTTCTTGTGAGACTCAAAGCCCTAAACAATTTTGGTCACTTTGTTTCAATTTGAGTTTGTGAACAGTGATTTACCAAACTTCTTGCTTCAAATACTTTGCTTTTGTCTGTTCATCTGTGAAATGTCTTCTAAATCTTTAAATGCTTTGTTCTAGTGAGATTGAAAGCCCTACTTACTTTTCCAAACAATTTGATCACTTTGTTTCCATTTGAGTTTATAAACAGTGATTTTTCAAACTTTCTGCTTCTAATCACTTTGATTTTGTTTGTCTTTCAGGGAAACAAATAGCTTCTAAATCTTTAAACGAGTTGTTCTAGTGAGATTCAAAGCTCTAGATGCTTTCAATTCATTTTGAAACAATTTGATCACTTTGTTTCTATTTTCAAAACTTCTCTACTGACTTTGATTTGGTTTGTCTTTTAGTGAAATGGCTTCTAAATCTTTAAATGCGTTGTTCTAGTGGGATTCAATGCCCTAGTTTTTTTTTCAAACAATTTTGATCACTTTGTTTCTATTTGAGTCCATGAACAGTGATTTTCCAAACCCCGTGCTTCAAATCACTTTGATTTTGTCTGTACGTAAGTGAAATGCTTTCTAAATCTTTGAATGTGTAGTTCTAGACAGATTAAAGCCCTACTTACTTTTCCAAACAATTCGATCACTTTTTTTCCATTTGAGTTTATGAACAGTGATTTTTCAAACTTCCTGCTTATAATCACTTTGATTTGGTTTGTCTTTCAGGGAAATAGGTTCTAAATCTTTTGACGCATTGTTCAAGTGAGATTCAAAGCCCTAGATGCTTTCCATTTATTTTGAAACAATTTGATCACTTTGTTTCCATTTGAGTTTATGAACAGTGTTTTTTCAAACTTCCCTGATTCTAATCACTTTGATTTGGTTTGTCTTTCCGGGAAATAGCTTCTAAATCTTTAAACGCGTGCCTCAAGTGAGATTCAAAGCCCTAGATGCTTTCCCTTTATTTTGAAACAATTTGATCACTTTGTTTCTATTTTCAAACCTTCTTGCTTCTATTCACTTTGCTTTGGTTTGTGTTTTAGTGAAATGGCTTCAAAATCTTTAAATGCGTTGTTCTAGTGAGACTCAAAGCCCTAGTTACTATTTCAAACAACTTTGGGCACTTTGTTTCTATTTGAGTTTGTGAACTATGATTTTCCAAACTTGGTGCTTCAAATCACTTTGATTTTGTCTGTCCGTTACAGAAATGGCTTCTAAATCTGTAAATGCGTTTTTCTAGTGAGACTCAAAGCCCTACTTGCTTTTCCAAAGTATTCGATCACTTTGTTTCCATTAGAGTTTATGAACAGTGATTTTCAAACTTCCTGCTTCTAATCATTTTGATTTGGTTTGTCTTTCAGGAAAATAGCTTCTAAATCTTTAAACGCGTTGTCCAAGTGAGATTCAAAGCCCTAGATGCTTTCCATTCATTTTGAAACAATTTGATCACTTTGTTTCCATTTTAAAAACTTCTTGCTTCTATTCACTTTGATTTGGTTTGTCTTTTAGTGAAATGGCTTTTAAATCTTTAAATACATTGTTCTAGTGAGACTCAAAGCCCTAAACAATTTATGTCACTTTGTTTTCATTTGAGTTTGTGAACAGTGATTTTCCAGACTTCGTGCTTCAAATCACTTTGATTTTGTCTGTTCGTTTGTGAAATGGCTTCTAAATCTTTAAATGTGTTGTTCTAGTGAGATTTAAATCCCTACGTACTTTTCCAAACAATTTGATCACTTTGTTTCCATTTGAGTTTATGAACAGTGATTTTTCAAACTTTCTGCTTCTAATCACTTTGATTTGGTTTGTCTTTCAGGGAAATAAATAGCTTCTAAATCTTTAAATGCGTTGTCCAAGTGAGATTCAAAGCCCCAGAAGCTTTCCATTCATTTTGAAACAATTTGATCACTATGTTTCCATTTTGAAAACTTCTTGCTTCTATTCACTTTGATTTGGTTTGTGTTTTAGTGAAATGGCTTCTAAATCTTTAAATACATTGTTCTAGTGAGACTCAAAGCCCTAAACAATTTTAGTCACTTTGTTTCGATTTAAGTTTGTGAACAGTGATTTTCCAAACTTCTTGCTTCAAATCACTTTGATTTTGTCTGTTCGTTTGTTAAATGGCTTCTAAATTTTTCAATGCGTTGTTCTAGTGAGATTCAAAGCCCTAGTTATTTTTTCCAAACAATTTTATCCCTTTGTTTCCTTTTGAGTTTATGAACAGTGATTTTTCAAACTTCTTGCTTCTAATCACTTTGATTTGGTTTGTCTTTCAGGGAAATAAGTAGGTTCTAAATCTTAAAACGGGTGTTCTAGTGTGGTTCAAAGCCCTAGATGGTTTCCATTCATTTTGAAACAATTTGATCACTTTGTTTCCGTTTTTAAAACTTCTTGCTTCTACTCACTTTGATTTGGTTTGTGTTTTAAGTAAATGGTTTTTAAATCTTTAAATGCGTTGTTCTAGTGAGACTCAAAGCCCTAAACAATTTTGGTGACTTTGTTTCGATTTGAGTTTGTGAACAGTGGTTTTCCAGACTTCGTGCTTCAAATCACTTTGATTTTGTCTGTTCGTTTGTGAAATGGCTTCTAAATTTTTCAATGCGTTGTTCTAGTGAGATTCAAAGCCCTAGTTATTTTTTCCAAACAATTTTATCCCTTTGTTTCCTTTTGAGTTTATGAACAGTGATTTTTCAAACTTCTTGCTTCTAATCACTTTGATTTGGTTTGTCTTTCAGGGAAATAAGTAGGTTCTAGCATGGGAACTTATTAACCTAACTCTGAAAATTACCTAAACACATAAAAGGACACAAGATTGTAACATGCATCATCAAAGAATTCTAGAAAATAACTCAATAATAAACTGAAAAATCTCAAAAATATTAATAAAAATATTCTGAACATTTCATGTCTCCAATTACACAACTCACAAATCCAAACACACAAAACCGAAACAAAAATTGAAAGTAGAGTCATAGTTACACTTTGAAGCTTTCCTCAGCGGCTTGGCAACAAGGTGGTGAATTCATCTCTGCTAAGGTGGTGGAGCGTCTTTGACTCAGCGCCTAAGAGCTTCGTAGATTGCTGGATGGATGGTGGTCACGGTCTTGTAGGTGATGGAGGATTGAGGAGTGAATTTGGCAGAGTCTCGGAAGAGGTTTTGGCCAGGAAGTGATAGGCAAGGAAGTGATCCCCATTTTGTTCTGGATGTTGCCTATTTATAGGGGAGCAATGGTTGGCTTTTGTTGATCGTACCCTTCATCATTTGGACGGATGGGATTGCATAGCTTTCTTCATATTCTCTTTAATTTTCTGTTTCTTATTTCTTGTCCTTTTAATTTCTCATAATGGGGTACTTATGGCCTTAATTCCTCTCAATAATGGGGCAATTCCTTTCATTTCCCAATTGAAACATTTTTCTCCTTTATTCCCCTTCTTCATTACTTGGTCAAATGTCTTAAATTTCCTACAAAAAGGTGGAGAATATCAGAATTTTTTTAGAGAAAATAAAGGGAATTAAAATGTAAAGACCGCAAAAACATCGACGGTAAGGAATCCTGATCCCGTTAGGATTTTTTCATAAATTTTTCATTTTCAGCCTATTTTACTCCAAACACTCTACAAGACTCTCAAAATGACTTTTATGACTCAAAACACAAATCTAAGGGAGAAATAAGGCTAGAATGGAGCGTATATACACTCATGAAAATCGTCGCACTTTGTGCTTCTATCAACTACCCCACACTTAGCTTTTGCTATTCCCAAATAAAGGTACAAAACAAAACAAAAACTCAACAAAAAGCAAGTAAATGACTCTACTGCTCCTAACTGTTGTCTCAGAGACTCGAAACTCATAGCTTTCACGTTAAACACTTAATCAAAATCACATACATAATTCCAAGGTTAATAAACATGTGGCACTGATATGACTAAATAAGATATGGAGAACTTAGGTTATGCAGTGAATGATAGCATGTTTCGAACAAGTCCAATTCAAACTCACAAGGCATACTCTCGATTTTTCTCTCAGAAATGGCAATGCTTAAAAGCTTCACACTCAAGTATATGCAAGAGAACAAATTGTAAGGCAACAAACAGCTTGCATATTTCATCAATAAAAGCATTTTGTGAAGAATTTGTAAAGACCTCAAGAAATGACTAAGTGCACAAATGGACCTAAACCATAAGCTCGACTTTGTAACTAACTCCACTAACGAAAGGCTACCCATCTCAAGGATCAAGTAAGGACTTGTAACAGGTTGTAATGGGGCTAAGCTAGGGTTTTCGAAATGAAGATTAAGGATACAAAAATCCTAAGGACCTAGCAGAGCATATATGGACCACCTTATGTCACCATTTTTGTAGGCCAATTATCATTGTTTTGGGCCCAACCTTCACTCTAACCAACATGGAAATGGACAAAGGCTTAATTTTCAACTTTGAGCCTTCTTCAAATATGAAAGTCTAGAACCACACTTTAACAATTTCCCAAGAGTTTTCTTTTCAATTTTTCTTCTCTTTCGCCGTTTTTCTTTCTTTCCTTTTTCATTTTCTTTTTTTCACGGCAATCTTTTTTTTTTTCCTCTCTCTTGATTTTTCCCCACCCCACACTTGTCTTTCATCGTCACCCCTATACACTATGTCCTACTCTACTAAGTCCCTAGCACAAGGGTAGAGATATCTTGTACTAAGCTCATGGTAGGGTAGTGAAGGTGATGAAACAAAGGCAAAGGGGTTCATTCTAAGGAGTCCCACGACAGGCACAATAGGGGACACATGCTTGTTTGGCTATGGTGGTTACCCTAATGCCTTCTATCTTATCCAAGATCAGGGCATATTATGGCACACAAGTTTTGACAGTCACAAAAGTCGAGTTCTAGTACTCTCTAGTCCATTAAACTCTATGGCACATGATCATTGGATTTCCAAAGAATAATGAGGTCTAGCAAATACGGCCATGAAATTCTGAATTTATCAATTAAGCACTCGGAAAGAAAGTATTTCAGCTCAACAGCTCACTTAGGGTCAAATGAATCAGACTTAATCCTAGCATGCTTAATGAACCAAGTTACAATCCTATCTCAAATCTTCATACAAGTATCATAATATCGATTAACCAAAGAATTCAATTAAGTCCTATTTCGATCGTGAAAACCTTCAGCCATGAATTCAGAGACATGTTCATCCTAGACGTTAGGAGCATCCTAAGATTCAAACAAACAAAAACTTTATAAAACCAACAATTTTTTTTTTTAATTTTTTTTTAAACTGAAAATTGAAAATATTCTAAAATAAAAGTGTAACCCACCCCACACTTAGAATCTACATTGTCCTCAATGTAGGAAAAAAAATGGTATATAGACCCTAAATATGGGGGGCTACGGAAATAAGGAAAGGGTAAAATAAACAAACAAACAAAGACACAGATACAATTCAATCTAAGTAAGTGAAGGGATAGAAATATCAAACTCTCGTTGATGGCTCCTCCACAGCTTCGGTTGAAATGGGTTGCCTCCCACGCAGCGCTTAATATTTATAGTCCATCAGCCTGGACTCTCCTCCTTGTTCACACGTCTTGGGGTGCCTCATGGAGGGGTATGTCTTCCAATGTGTGCTCCACAAAGGACTCATAGTAGGGCTTGAGACGATCCCATTAACCTTGAACTCCTTCCCTGTCTTCTCACTCTTGATCTCTACAACACCATGAGAAAACACATTAGTCACTATAAATGGGCCAATCCAACGAGAACGAAGTTTACCTGGGAATAGCTTAAGTTTGGAATGGAATAACAGAACTTTCTGGCCCACTTGGAAGCTTTTTCCGCGGATCATTTTGTCATGGTAGGCCTTTGTCTTCTCCGTGTAGATCCATGAAGCATCGTAGGCCTCATTCCTTATCTCCTCAAGTTCATTTAGCTGTAGCTTCCTATGTAGGCCGGCTTCATCATAATCCATGTTGAACATCTGGACAGCCCACCAAGCCTTGTGCTCTAGCTCCGCTGGAAGGTGGCATGCCTTTCCATAGGCCAACCTAAAGGGAGACATCCCAATAGGCATCTTGTAGGCCGTTCTGTAGGCCCACAATGCATCATCCAATCTCTGGCTCCAATCCTTCCTTGTTGGGCCCACTGTCTTCTCGAGTATCCTCTTGATCTCCCTGTTGGACACCTCCGCTTGGCCACTGGTCTGAGGGTGGTAGGGCGTTTACACCTTATGGGTTACCCCATACTTCTTCAGCAAAGCCTCGATTGTACGATTGCAAAAGTGAGAACCTCCATCACTGATCAGCACACGTGGCACTCCAAACCTGGTAAATATGTTAGTTCTCAAGAAACCTGCAACCACTTTTGAATTGTTAGTCTTGGTGGCTTTTGCTTCCACCCACTTTGATACATAGTCCACAGCTAGTAGTATATATAAACAACCATTAGACGAAGGAAATGGGCCCATAAAGTCAATGCCCCAAACATCAAAAATTTCTACATTTATTATTGGGTTCATGGGCATTTGATCTTTTGGGCCAAGATTACCAGTCCGTTGGCACCTATCACAGGAAATACATAACAATTTTGCATCCTTGAAGATAGTAGGCCAATAAAATCCACAGTTTAAGACCTTCAAGGCCGTTTTATGAGGCCCAAAGTGGCCTCCACACGCTTCACTATGGCAAAATGACAGAATTGACCTATGCTCAAACTCTGGGACACATCTCCTAATGACTTGGTCACTACAACGTTTCCATAAATAGGGCTCATCCCAAATAAAGTGCCTAGCCATTTTCTTCAATTTATCCTTACTAGCTTTGGAAAGTGTATCAGGAAATGTCCTAGTGACTAAATAGTTAACTATATCAGCATACCAAGGCACACTAACCTCTATCCCAAAGAGCTGTTCATCTGGGAAAGTTTGCTGTAAGGGCTGGGCGTCCTCCTCATGGACTATCCTGTTCAAATGGTCCACCACCACATTCTCACTGCCCTTCTTGTCCTTGATCTCTAGATCAAACTCCTGAAGCAACAAGATCCATCGAATTAATTTGGGCTTGGCCTCCTTCTTGATCATCAGATATCTCAAGGCTGCATGGTCAGAGTAAACAATTACTTTAGAGTGCAATAAATAAGAACGAAACTTATCTAAAGCAAAGACTACAGCCAAGAGTTCTTTTTTAGTGGTGGAGTAGTTGAGCTGAGCATTGTTGAGGGTCCGAGAAGCATAGTAAATAGCATAGGGCTTCCTATCCTTCCTCTGGCCCAACACAGCTCCAACAGCATAGTCCGATGCATCACACATAAGCTCGAAGGGTAGACTCCAATCTGGAGGGCAAATGATGGGGGCCGTGGTCAACAACTCCTTGAGCTTCTCAAACGCCTTCTTGCAATCCTCATTGAACACAAAGGGCACGTCTTTCTGCAATAGGGCACACATAGGTCTCGCCACCTTGGAGAAGTCTTTGAAGAACCTCCTGTAAAATCCTGCATGGCCAAGAAAAGAGCGTACCTCCCTCACAGTTGTGGGGGAGGGTAAGTGACGTACGAGATGAACCTTAGCCTTATCTACCTCAATGCCCCTAGCAGATATTATGTGTCCTAACACTAGTCCTTGTGTTACCATGAAGTGACACTTCTCCCAATTCAGTACAAGGTTAGTTTCTACACATCTCTCCAGTATCAATCCTAGATTCTGTAAACAAGTATCAAAATCTTTACCGAAGACACTAAAGTCATCCATAAAGACTTCAATAATATTTTCAATGTATTCTGAGAAAATGGACAGCATACATCTTTGAAAAGTACTTGGTGCGTTGCACAAGCCAAAGGGCATGCACCTATAAGCGAAGGTCCCAAAGGGGCACGTGAAGGTCGTCTTCTCCTGATCCTCGTGGGCTATGTAAATCTGGTTGTATCCACTATATCCGTCCAAGAAGCAATAGTAGGAATGACCCGCTAAGCGCTCCAACATCTGGTCAATAAAAGGCAAGGGCATATGATCCTTCCTCGTTGTGGCATTCAGCTTCCGGTAGTCGATACATACCCTATGACCTGTCACTAATGTTTGGGGCACTAGCTCATTATCATCGTCTTTACCACAGTCATCCCAGACTTCTTGGGCACCACTTGCACTGGAGAGACCCACTTACTATCAGAAATGGGGTAGATTATCCCACAATCGAGCAACTTGACCACCTCATCTTGGACCACCTTCATCATGGGAGGATGTAGACGTCTTTGGGCTTCTTTTGTGGGCTTGGCTCCATCTTCTAACAGGATCCGGTGGACACATGTGGTTGGGCTGATTCCCTTGATATCTGCTAGAGTCCAACCAATGGCAGTCTTATGCTTCTTCAACACGTCCACCAACTTCCTTTCTTGCTCTACATCCAGCGTTGATGATATGATCACTGGGAGGGTCTCATTTTCTCCTAGGTACGCGTACTTCAAATGTTCAGGGAGTACCTTTAATTCCAACTTGGGTGCCTGAACCATAGAGGGAAACATTTTATTAGTAGAAACCGGAATTGAGAAATAGGAAATGGACCTCTTTATAGGCTGAGCCTCGAGTGAGGCCACAGTCTTAATCACTCTGGGCTCAGCAACATCCCACTCAACCTTAGGGATAGGATCCCCATTTGCATCATATCCGACCCCCCTCCTCTAGGGTCAGAGCTAATTCATCCTCAACCATTGCTTTGGAGAATACCAGTGTGAGTGAATCAACAACATCAATAGCAAAGCAAGGTTTCAAATCAGAAACAGGGTACCTCATGGCTTCAAGAATGTTGAAGCGTATAACGTCACCATCAAACTCCATGGTGAGAGTCCCTTTGTACACGTCGATCTTCGTTCTCGCAGTCCTCATAAAGGGACACCCTAAAAGCAATGGAGTGGTATTTAGGGGCGATTCCTCCATGTCCAAAACATAGAAATCCGCAGGGAATATCAGATGGTTTACCTGCACAAGAACATCCTCAACATACCCTTGAGGGTATTTGTTAGACCTATCAGCAAGTTGAATGACAACATTATCCCTTTGAAGAGGGCCTAGACCTAGGGACACATACAAATTATAAGGCATGACATTTATGGACGCCCCTAAGTCTAACATCACATTTTCAAACCTGGTGTCACCAATGCAACAGGGAATAGAAAAACTCCCTGGGTCCTTCAACTTTGGGGGTAGTTTTCTCTGGATAACTGCTGATACCGTCTCGCTCATTTTCACCACCTCCTTCTCTCTTGTCTGCCTCCTTGTGGTGCATAGCTCCTTCAAGAACTTAGCGTACTTAGGCACCTGTTTGATGCACTCGATCAAGGGCATGTTCACTTGAACCTTCTTGAACATTTCCAAGATTTCTTGATCAGATTTATCTTTCTTTGTCTTGGCAAACCTGCTCGGGAAAGGTATAGAAACAGCTGGGTTAGTGTTAACTAAACCAATAGAGTTAGGAATTGTACCTTTGGGTGCCTCAGTTTGGGGCACATTAACTTCCACCCTTGATGTAGCTAGGTCCTTTTCATCATCCTTCTTGGACACCTCCACAACATCTTCTTCTTCATTAGGGGCCACTTGGGCCTTCTTGTGGGCTCTGGGAGGGTCTAGTAGCATGCGCCCACTCCTAGTGATGATGGCTTGGGCGTGCTCATTCCTTGGATTAGGCACCGTGTTGCTTGGTAGCTTCCCTGTTTCAGCAATCCGGCCCATGAAATCCACTACTTGGCCCATTTGATTCTTGAGCTCTGCAATATCCTTTGAATGGGTCATCTGTCCTACAACCAAAGCTTGAGTAGCAGTGTTAAGTTGTTGTTGTCCCGCAGCAAGGGACCTCAGCAGTTCATCATAATTAGGGGCACTCAAAGTGTTGGAAACAGGAGGTGGAGGGATAGAATTAGGAATACCAAAAGTTTGAGGTACCTGAGGCCTCAAAAAACAAACCTGGTGGGCGATGAGAATTCTGACCTGGGCCTTGAGGTGCTCTCAAGGTGTTATCATTATTGGCCCAACGAAAGTTAGGGTGGTCTCTGAGCCCAGGATTGTACATATTGGAGTAAGGGTTATACCATGGGCCTCCTTGGCCTCCTTCATACCCTAGGGGATTAACAGATTCCCATCCTTCTAGAGAGGCAAGTTGGGGACATTTATCAGTGGGGTGCCCTTGAATCGAGCACATCCCACACACTTCAGCCATTGCTCCTCCTCCATTAAGGTTTAAGACTTGAGACAGCATAGTAGACATCTTGTTGACCTTGTCTTCAAGGGCAGAGTTAGTGGACACCTCATGTACCCTCCTTTGAGAGAAAAACACCCCCTCATATTGTTGATAGTTTAGTGCACGATTTGTAAGTAGCTCCTTGGCCTCATCAGATGTCTTATCCATAAAGGACCCTCCAGCAGTAGCATCTAACAAACCACGCTCATTAGCAGTGAGACCTTCATAAAAATAGGTAAGGAGGGACCCCTCACTCATCCCATGGTTAGGGCATGATGTTACAAGGCTCTTAAACCTGTCCCAATAATTGCAGAATTCTCCTCATGTCCTTGCGTGATTCCAGTAATCTGCTTCCTCAAAACAGTGACCTTTGAGGCAGGAAAGTACTTCGTAAGGAACTCGCCCTTCATCCTATCCTAAGTGTTGATACTCCCAACAGGCAGCTCAAATAGCCAAGTCTTGGCCTTGTCCTCCAAAGTAAAGGGGAATGCCTTCATCTTCAAGATATTGATATCAGCTCCTTTATCTTCATACTCCCACAGACAAACTCGAACACCTTGAGATGCTTGCTAGTGTCTTCACTATTCATCCCATGAAACTTGGGTAAGTGATGCAACTTTTTAACTCAAAATCATCATTAAGCCCCTCTCCTAGTTCTGGATAGGCAAATGCATAAGGGTGCAGCAACCCCACCTGTAGGATTAGATAGTTGCCTAATAGTCTCGGCCATTGGTGCCTGTACTTGCTCAACAGGGGCGTGCTTTTCCTCTTCTATGTCCGTAACATCCTCTTCAGTGACCTCCTCTTCTTCCTCTTCAAAGACTTGTTCTTCTCCTTCTTCAAAATGGTCAGGTTTGTTGATCTCCTCGGTTGATCTTGAGGAGTTATAACCTGAGTAGCTAGAGTCCTCAGAGTCCCTCCTTTTTAGAGGAGGACGGTCTGAAAAAGTGAGGTTTGCCCTTTGCTTAGCACGTTCCAGTTTTTCTGAGAGCTCCTTAGTCTTATTAGAGACAGTGGACATTCATGGACCTTTAAGACCAAATCAAGTGTTAGTAACATATACAAGGCTCAGAATACAAATATTATGCCTTTCCTTAACTTTCTAAGTTGCATTTACATTCACATACTTAGGTACTGGAACAGAGGACCTCGTTTGTGCAATGGGACTATAGAACAGCTACCCTCCACAAGGTCATGTTTAATCCAATATATCTTCAGCATGTCACATTACATTTTTTTTTTGAGTTTGTTATATACATAGTTAATATCTCAATTGATCCCAAGTTGTAAGTCGAGCCCAAAAGAAACCACTACTATTGGTGAGATACGATATAGGGATAGTCGCCTAGACATAAGTTTCTTTCCTTTGTTTCAGAAGGCTGGATGGCCAGATTAAGAGGTAAGTGAGAGGGAGGACTCATTTTGGTGATACTACAGAGGCTACTCCCTCATTGAGGTTTAGGCCCCTATCGGCTACTCCCACATAGTGGTTTAGGCTCATTCTATAGTATCTCTGAGATCCAATTGAACCCATCACCTAGGGTCTCAATCTAAGACACCATCTATATGCGCCCCTTACTCAGCTGGGAAATTAACTTATGTGTTAGACCGTTCTCCAAGTCCTAATAAAGGCCGCCCTCAACCTCAAGAGACCTTAGCAAGGTACTAATGAAGGGTTAAGGCCAATATTAACAAAAGGGCCCTTGTCTACTCATACGATTTTACACACTTACAATAATTAAGTATTTAACTAAATTTATAACAACCTAAGTATATTAATCTAAGTGAAACACATACAATTTACAACAGGGTTAAAAAAAACAACTTCTACAAATTGTATAACAATTATAAAACACATGCGTAATCTTGTAACACTCACAAAACTTAAACTAAATCACAATTATACCATGGCCAAACATAAATTGCAATTTGTCACCATTCCACAAGTGTAGTACAAAAATTTAGTATGCACTCTATATATAAACAACAAAATGGATGACACTTTAAGCGCTAGGGATTTTAAGAATCCCCGGCAACGGCACCAAAAATTGGTGAGGCTGAAATAGCCTCACAATTTAACCCTGCAAAATGTAGTTGTCAGTATAGGATAAGCAGGGATCGTTCAGTCCGGGGATTGTAGGGTACACCTACACAAAAAGGTCAATTAACAAATAAAAGAATAAAATGGGGGGTATGGGATTTGGTTACTAATTTACTTAAAATAAAATAAAAACAAAATAAATAAAACTATATACAATGATCGACTTTCCTAACCTAGACCAATACCACTCGGAAATTACTAAGTGTAGAAACAGAAAATCCATTTCAACATGCTACAAAAATGTGCCCATCTTAAATGCCTAGATAAGAGCCTAAATGAAAAGCCTCAGCGGATCAATCCATTTATCTAATTCGTTCTAATGTGGGCTTGGATCAGAAGAGTCTTTACCATGCCCAATACTACTAATTTTTTAGAACACTCAGTGTAATTCTCTTAATCAGTAGTATTATCTAACCCCCGAATCGACTCACACATGCAAATTAACCATTACACATAAAATTTAACACATAATTTCCAGAATCGTTTAACCATTGAAACATGGTTTTTACCACATTAGAAGTAATTATTACTTGTTTAACTCAGCGTCTTAACAAATAACAATTATTCTTGGCAAATTAAGCAAACAAACAAGAACACTCAGCGTGATTCTAGCATGGGAACTTATTAACCTAACTCTGAAAATTACCTAAACACATAAAAGGACACAAGATTGTAACATGCATCATCGAAGAATTCTCAAAATTAACTCAATAATAAACTGAAAATCTCAAAAATATTAATAAAAATATTCTGAACATTTCATGTGTCCAATTACACAACTCACAAATCCAAACACACAAAACAGAAACAAAAATTGAAAGTAGAGTTATAGTTACACTTTGAAGCTTTCCTCAGCGGCTTGGCAACAAGGTGGTGAACTCGTCTCTGCTATGGTGGTGGAGCGTCTTTGACTCAGCGCCTAAGAGCTTCGTAGATTGCTGGATGGATGGTGGTCACGGTCTTGTAGGTGATGGAGGATTGAGGAGTGAATTGGGCAGAGTCTCGGAAGAGATTTTGGCCAGGAAGTGATAGGCAAGGAAGTGATCTCCATTCTGTTCTGGATGTTGCCTATTTATAGGGGAGCAGTGGTTGGCTTTTGTCGATCGTACCCTTCATCATTTGGACGGATGGGATTGCATAGCTTTCTTCATCTTCTCTTTAATTTTCTGTTTCTTATTTCTTGTCCTTTTAATTTCTCATAATGGGGTACTTATGGCCTTAATTCCTCTCAATAATGGGGCAATCCCTTTCATTTCCCAATTGAAATATTTTTCTCCTTTATTCCCCTTCTTCATTACTTGGTCAAATGTCTTAAATTTCCTACAAAAAGGTGGAGAATATCAGAATTTTTTTAGAGAAAAGAAAGGGAATTAAAATGTAAAGACCGCAAAAACATCGACGGTAAGGAATCCTGATCCCGATAGGATTTTTTTATAAATTTTTCATTTTCCGCCTATTTTACTCCAAACACGCTACAAGACTATCAAAATGACTTTAACGACTCAAAACACAAATCTAAGGGAGAAATAAGGTTAGAATGGAGCGTATACTCATGAAAATCGTCGCACTTTGTGCTTCTATCATAGATGCTTTCCATTCATTTTGAAACAATTTGATCACTTTGTTTCCATTTGAGTTTATGAACAGTGATTTTTCAAACTTTCTGCTTCTAATCACTTTTATTTGGTTTGTCTTACAGGGAAATAAATAGCTTCTAAATCTTTAAACGCGCTGTTCTAGTGAGATTCAAAGCCCTAGATCATTTCAATTCATTTTGAAATAATTTGATCAGATTGTTTCTATTTTCTAAACTTCTTGCGTCTACTGACTTTGATTTGGTTTGTCTTTTAGTGAAATGGCTTCAAAATCTTTAAATGCGTTGTTCTAGTGGGACTCAATGCCCTAGTTAATTTTTCAAACAATTTTGGTCACTTTGTTTCGATTTGAGTCCGTGAACATTGATTTTCCAAACCCCGTGCTTCAAATCACTTTAATTTTGTCTGTACGTAAGTGAAATGCTTTCTAAATCTTTGAATGTGTAGTTCTAGAGAGATTTAAAGCCCTACTTACTTTTCCAAACAATTCGATCACTTTTTTTCCATTTGAGTTTATGAACAGTCATTTTTCAAACTTCCTGCTTCTAATCACTTTGATTTGGTTTGTCTTTCAGGGAAATAAGTTCTAAATCTTTAAATGCGTTGTTCAAGTGAGATTCAAAGCCCTAAATGCTTTCCAATCATTTTGAAATAATTTGATCACTTTGTTACCATTTGAGTTTATGAACAGTGTTTTTTCAAACTTTCTGCTTCTAATCACTTTGATTTAGTTTGTATTTCAGGGAAATAAATAGCTTCTAAATCTTTAAACGAGTTGTTCTAGTGAGATTCAAAGCCCTACTACTTTTCCAAACAATTTGATCCCTTTGTTTCCATTTGAGTTTATGAACAGTAATTTTTCAAACTTCTTGCTTCTAATCACTTTGATTTGGTTTGTCTTTTTGGGAAATAAATAGCTTCTAAATCTTAAAACGGGTTGTTGTAGTGAGATTCAAAGCCCTAAATGTTTTCCATTCATTTTGAAATAATTTGATCACTTTGTTTCCATTTTGAAAACTTCTTGCTTCTAGTCACCTTGATTTGGTTTGTGTTTTAGTGAAATGGCTTTTAAATATTTAAATGTGTGGTTCTTGTGAGACTCAAAGCCCTAAACAATTTTGGTCAGTGATTTTCCAGACTCCGTGCATCAAATCACTTTGATTTTGTCTGTTCGTTAGTGAAATGACTTCTAAATCTTTAAATGCGTTGTTCTAGTGAGATTGAAAGCCCTACTTACTTTTCCATACAATATGATCACTTTGTTTCCATTTGAGCTAATGAATAGTGATTTTTCAAACTTTCTGCTTCTAATCACTTTGATTTGGTTTGTCTTTCAAGGAAATAAATAGGTTCTAAATCTTTAAACGAGTTGTTCTAGTGAGATTCAAAGCCCTAGATGCTTTCAATTCACTTTGAAAAAATTTGATCACTTTGTTTCTATTTTCAAAACTTCTTGCGTCTACTGACTTTGATTTGGTTTGTCTTTCAGTGAAATGGCTTCTAAATCTTTAAATGCGTTGTTCTAGTGGGACACAATGCCCTAGTTTTTTTTTCAAACAATTTTGATCACTTTGTTTCGATTTGAGTTCGTGAACAGTGATTTTCCAAACCCCGTGCTTCAAATCAGTTTGATTTTGTCTGTATGTAAGTGAAATGCTTTCTAAATCTTTGAATGTGTAGTTCTTGACAGATTTAAAGCCCTACTTACTTTTCCAAACAATTCGATCACTTTTTTTCCATTTGAGTTTATGAACAGTCATTTTTCAAACTTACTACTTCTAATCACTTTGATTTGGTTTGTCTTTCGGGGAAATAGGTTCTAAATCTTTAAACGCGTTGTTCAAGTGAGATTCAAAGCCCTAGATGCTTTCCAATCATTTTGATACAATTTGATCACTTTGTTTCCATTTGAGTTTATGAACAGTGTTTTTTCAAACTTTCTGCTTCTAATCACTTTGATTTGGTTTATCTTTCAGGGAAATAAATAGCTTCTAAATCTTTAAATGCGTTGTTTTAGTGAGATTCAAAGCCCTAGATGCTTTCCAATCATTTTGATACAATTTGATCACTTTTTTTCCATTTGAGTTTATGAACAGTCATTTTTCAAACTTACTGCTTCTAATCACTTTGATTTGGTTTGTCTTTCGGGGAAATAGGTTCTAAATCTTTAAACGCGTTGTTCAAGTGAGATTCAAAGCCCTAGATGCTTTCCAATCATTTTGATACAATTTGATCACTTTGTTTCCATTTGAGTTTATGAACAGTGTTTTTTCAAACTTTCTGCTTCTAATCACTTTTATTTGGTTTGTCTTTCAGCGAAATAAATAGCTTTTAAATCTTTAAACGAGTTGTTCTAGTGAGATTCAAAGCCCTAGATGCTTTCAATTCATTTTGAAACAATTTGATCACTTTGTTTCTATTTTCGAAACTTCTTGCCTCTATTGACTTTGATTTGGTTTGTCTTTTAGTGAAATGGCTTCTAAATCTTTAAATGCGTTGTTCTAGAGGGACTCAATGCCCTAGCCTTTTTTTCAAACAATTTTGATCACTTTGTTACGATTTGAGTCTGTGAACAGTGATTTTCCAAACCCCGTGCTTCGAATCACTTTGATTTTGTCCCTACGTAAGTGAAATGCTTTCTAAATCTTTGAATGTGTAGTTCTAGAGAGATTTAAAGCCCTACTTACTTTTCCAAACAATTTGATCACTTTGTTTCCATTTGAGTTTATGAACAGTGTTTTTTCAAAATTTCTGTTTCTAATCACTTTGATTTGGTTTGTCTTTCAGGGAAATAAATAGCTTCTAAATCTTTAAATGCGTTGTTTTAGTGAGATTCAAAGCCCTAGATGCTTTCAATTCATTTTGAAATAATTTGATCACTTTGTTTCTATTTTCAAAACTTCTTGCGTCTACTGACTTTGATTTGGTTTGTCTTTTTGTGAAATGGCTTCTAAATCTTTAAATGCGTTGTTCTAGTGGGATTCATTGTCCTAGTTTTTTTTTCAAACAATTTTGATCACTTTGTTTCGATTTGAGTCTGTGAACAGTAATTTTCCAAACCCCGTGCTTCAAATCGCTTTGATTTTGTCTGAACGTAAGTGAAATGCTTTCTAAATCTTTGAATGTGCAGTTCTAGAGAGATTTAAAGCCCTACTTAATTTTCCAAACAGTTCGATCACTTTTTTTCTATTTGAGTTTATGAACACTGATTTTTCAAACTTCCTGCTTCTAATCACTTTGATTTGGTTTGTCTTTCAGGGAAATAGGTTCTAAATCTTTAAACGCGTTGTTCAAGTGAGATTCAAAGCCCTAGATGCTTGGCAATCATTTTGAAACAATTTGATCACTTTGTTTCCATTTGAGTTTATGAACAGTGTTTTTTCAAACTTTCTGCTTCTAATCACTTTTATTTGGTTTGTCTTTCAGCGAAATAAATAGCTTCTAAATCTTTAAACGAGTTGTTCTAGTGAGATTCAAAGCCCTAGATGCTTTCAATTCATTTTGAAACAATTTGATCACTTTGTTTCTATTTTCGAAACTTCTTGCCTCTATTGACTTTGATTTGGTTTGTCTTTTAGTGAAATTGCTTCTAAATCTTTAAATGCGTTGTTCTAGAGGGACTCAATGCCCTAGTCTTTTTTTCAAACAATTTTGATCACTTTGTTTCGATTTGAGTCCGTGAACAGTGATTTTCCAAACCCGTGCTTCAAATCACTTTGATTTTGTCTGTACGTACGTGAAATGCTCTCTAAATTTTTGAATGTGTAGTTCTAGAGAGATTTAAAGCCCTACTTACTTTTCCAAACAATTCGATCACTTTTTTTCCATTTGAGTTGATGAACAGTGATTTTTCAAACTTCCTACTTCTAATCACTTTGATTTGGTTTGTCTTTCAGGGAAATAAGTTCTAAATCTTTAAACGCGTTGTTCAAGTGAGATTCAAAGCCCTACATGCTTGCCAATCATTTTGAAACAATTTGATCACTTTGTTTCCATTTGAGTTTATGAACAGTGTTTTTTCAAACTTTCTGCTTCTAATCACTTTTATTTGGTTTGTCTTTCAGCGGAATAAATAGCTTCTAAATCTTTAAACGAGTTGTTCTAGTGAGATTCAAAGCCCTAGATGCTTTCAATTCATTTTGAAACAATTTGATCACTTTGTTTCTATTCTCAAAACTTCTTGCGTCTACTGACTTTGATTTGGTTTGTCTTTTTGTGAAATGGCTTCTAAATCTTTAAATGCGTTGTTCTAGTGGGATTCATTGTCCTAGTTTTTTTTTTCAAACAATTTTGGTCACTTTGTTTCGATTTGAGTCTGTGAACAGTAATTTTCCAAACCCCGTGCTTCAAATCGCTTGGATTTTGTCTGAACGTAAGTGAAATGCTTTCTAAATCTTTGAATGTGCAGTTCTAGAGAGATTTAAAGCCCTACTTACTTTTCCATACAATTCGATCACTTTTTTTCCATTTGAGTTGATGAACAGTGATTTTTCAAACTTCCTGCTTCTAATCACTTTGATTTGGTTTGTCTTTCAGGGAAATAGGTTCTAAATCTTTAAACGCGTTGTTCAAGTGAGATTCAAAGCCCTAGATGCTTGGCAATCATTTTGAAACAATTTGATCACTTTGTTTCCATTTGAGTTTATGAACAGTGTTTTTTCAAACTTTCTGCTTCTAATCACTTTTATTTGGTTTGTCTTTCAGCGAAATAAATAGATTTTAAATCTTTAAACGAGTTGTTCTAGTGAGATTCAAAGCCCTAGATGCTTTCAATTCATTTTGAAACAATTTGATCACTTTGTTTCTATTTTCGAAACTTCTTGCCTCTATTGACTTTGATTTGGTTTGTCTTTTAGTGAAATGGCTTCTAAATCTTTAAATGCGTTGTTCTAGAGGGACTCAATGCCCTAGCCTTTTTTTCAAACAATTTTGATCACTTTGTTTCGATTTGAGTCTGTGAACAGTGATTTTCCAAACCCCGTGCTTCAAATCACTTTGATTTTGTCTGTACGTCAGTGAAATGCTTTCTAAATCTTTGAATGTGTAGTTCTTGAGAGATTTAAAGCCCTACTTACTTTTCCAAACAATTCGATCACTTTTTTTCCATTTGAGTTTATGAACATTGATTTTTCAAACTTCCTTCTTCTAATCACTTTGATTTGGTTTGACTTTCAGGGAAATAAGTTCTAAATCTTTAAACGCGTTGTTCAAGTGAGATTCAAAGCCCTAGATGCTTTCCAATCATTTTGAAACAATTTGATCACTTTGTTTCCATTTGAGTTTATGAACAGTGTTTTTTCAAACTTTCTGCTTCTAATCACTTTTATTTGGTTTGTCTTTCAGCGAAATAAATAGCTTCTAAATCTTTAAACGAGTTGTTCTAGTGAGATTCAAAGCCCTAGATGCTTTCAATTCATTTTGAAACAATTTGATCACTTTGTTTCTATTCTCAAAACTTCTTGCGTCTACTGACTTTGATTTGGTTTGTCTTTTTGTGAAATGGCTTCTAAATCTTTAAATGCGTTGTTCTAGAGGGACTCAATGCCCTAGCCTTTTTTTCAAACAATTTTGGTCACTTTGTTTCGATTTGAGTCTGTGAACAGTAATTTTCCAAACCCCGTGCTTCAAATCGCTTGGATTTTGTCTGAACGTAAGTGAAATGCTTTCTAAATCTTTGAATGTGCAGTTCTAGAGAGATTTAAAGCCCTACTTACTTTTCCATACAATTCGATCATTTTTTTTCCATTTGAGTTGATGAACAGTGATTTTTCAAACTTCCTGCTTCTAATCACTTTGATTTGGTTTGTCTTTCAGGGAAATAGGTTCTAAATCTTTAAACGCGTTGTTCAAGTGAGATTCAAAGCCCTAGATGCTTGGCAATCATTTTGAAACAATTTGATCACTTTGTTTCCATTTGAGTTTATGAACAGTGTTTTTTCAAACTTTCTGCTTCTAATCACTTTTATTTGGTTTGTCTTTCAGCGAAATAAATAGATTTTAAATCTTTAAACGAGTTGTTCTAGTGAGATTCAAAGCCCTAGATGCTTTCAATTCATTTTGAAACAATTTGATCACTTTGTTTCTATTTTCGAAACTTCTTGCCTCTATTGACTTTGATTTGGTTTGTCTTTTAGTGAAATGGCTTCTAAATCTTTAAATGCGTTGTTCTAGAGGGACTCAATGCCCTAGCCTTTTTTTCAAACAATTTTGATCACTTTGTTTCGATTTGAGTCTGTGAACAGTGATTTTCCAAACCCCGTGCTTCAAATCACTTTGATTTTGTCTGTACGTCAGTGAAATGCTTTCTAAATCTTTGAATGTGTAGTTCTTGAGAGATTTAAAGCCCTACTTACTTTTCCAAACAATTCGATCACTTTTTTTCCATTTGAGTTTATGAACATTGATTTTTCAAACTTCCTTCTTCTAATCACTTTGATTTGGTTTGACTTTCAGGGAAATAAGTTCTAAATCTTTAAACGCGTTGTTCAAGTGAGATTCAAAGCCCTAGATGCTTTCCAATCATTTTGAAACAATTTGATCACTTTGTTTCCATTTGAGTTTATGAACAGTGTTTTTTCAAACTTTCTGCTTCTAATCACTTTTATTTGGTTTGTCTTTCAGCGAAATAAATAGCTTCTAAATCTTTAAACGAGTTGTTCTAGTGAGATTCAAAGCCCTAGATGCTTTCAATTCATTTTGAAACAATTTGATCACTTTGTTTCTATTCTCAAAACTTCTTGCGTCTACTGACTTTGATTTGGTTTGTCTTTTTGTGAAATGGCTTCTAAATCTTTAAATGCGTTGTTCTAGAGGGACTCAATGCCCTAGCCTTTTTTTCAAACAATTTTGGTCACTTTGTTTCGATTTGAGTCTGTGAACAGTAATTTTCCAAACCCCGTGCTTCAAATCGCTTTGATTTTGTCTGAACGTAAGTGAAATGCTTTCTAAATCTTTGAATGTGCAGTTCTAGAGAGATTTAAAGCCCTACTTAATTTTCCAAACAGTTCGATCACTTTGTTTCCATTTGAGTTTATGAACAATGATTTTTCAAACTTCCTGCTTCTAATCACTTTGATTTGGTTTGACTTTCAGGGAAATAGGTTCTAAATCTTTAAACACGTTGTTCAAGTGAGATTCAAAGCCCTAGATGCTTTCCAATCATTTTGAAACAATTTGATCACATGTTTCTATTTGAGTTTATGAACAGTGGCTTTTTAAACTTTTTGCTTCTAATCACTTTGATTTGGTTTGTCTTTCAGGGAAATAAATAGCTTCTAAATCTTTAAATGCGTTGTTTTAGTGAGATTCAAAGCCCTAGATGCTTTCAATTCATTTTGAAACAATTTGATCACTTTGTTTCTATTTTCAAAACTTCGTGCCTCTACTGACATTGATTTGGTTTGTCTTTTAGTGAAATTGCTTATAAATCTTTAAATGCGTTGTTATAGTGGGACTCAACGCCCTAGTTTTTTTTTCAAACAATTTTGATCACTTTGTTTCGATTTGAGTCCGTGAACAGTGATTTTCCAAACCCCGTGCTTCAAATCACTTTGATTTTTTCTGTACGTACGTGAAATGCTTTCTAAATTTTTGAATGTGTAGTTCTAGAGAGATTTAAAGCCCTACTTACTTTTCCAAACAATTCGATCACTTTTTTTCCATTTGAGTTGATGAACAGTGATTTTTCAAACTTCCTGCTTCTAATCACTTTGATTTGGTTTGTCTTTCAGGGAAATAGGTTCTAAATCTTTAAACGCGTTGTTCAAGTGAGATTCAAAGGCCTAGATGCTTGGCAATCATTTTGAATCAATTTGATCACTTTGTTTCCATTTGAGTTTATGAACAGTGTTTTTTCAAACTTTCTGCTTCTAATCACTTTGCTTTGGTTTGTCTTTCAGCGAAATAAATAGCTTCTAAATCTTTAAACGAGTTGTTCTAGTGAGATTCAAAGCCCTAGATGCTTTCAATTCATTTTGAAACAATTTGATCACTTTGTTTCTATTTTTGAAACTTCTTGCCTCTATTGACTTTGATTTGGTTTGTCTTTTACTGAAATGGCTTCTAAATCTTTAAATGCGTTGTTCTAGAGGGACTCAATGCCCTAGTCTTTTTTTCAAACAATTTTGATCACTTTGTTTCGATTTGAGTCCGTGAACAGTGATTTTCCAAACCCCGTGCTTCAAATCACTTTGATTTTGTCTGTACGTCAGTGAAATGCTTTCTAAATCTTTGAATGTGCAGTTCTAGAGAGATTTAAAGCCCTACTTAATTTTCCAAACAGTTCGATCACTTTTTTTTCATTTGAGTTTATGAACACTGATTTTTCAAACTTCCTGCTTCTAATCACTTTGATTTGGTTTGACTTTCAGGGAAATAGGTTTTAAATCTTTAAACGCGTTGTTCAAGTGAGATTCAAAGCCCTAGATGCTTTCCAATCATTTTGCAATAATTTGATCACTTTGTTTCCATTTGAGTTTATGAACAATGATTTTTCAAACTTCCTGCTTCTAATCACTTTGATTTGGTTTGACTTTCAGGGAAATAGGTTCTAAATCTTTAAACACGTTGTTCAAGTGAGATTCAAAGCCCTAGATGCTTTCCAATCATTTTGAAACAATTTGATCACATGTTTCTATTTGAGTTTATGAACAGTGGCTTTTTAAACTTTTTGCTTCTAATCACTTTGATTTGGTTTGTCTTTCAGGGAAATAAATAGCTTCTAAATCTTTAAATGCGTTGTTTTAGTGAGATTCAAAGCCCTAGATGCTTTCAATTCATTTTGAAACAATTTGATCACTTTGTTTCTATTTTCAAAACTTCTTGCCTCTACTGACATTAATTTGGTTTGTCTTTTAGTGAAATTGCGTCTAAATCTTTAAATGCGTTGTTATAGTGGGACTCAACGCCCTAGTTTTTTTATCAAACAATTTTGATCACTTTGTTTCGATTTGAGTCGGTGAACAGTGATTTTCCAAACCCCGTGCTTCAAATCACTTTGATTTTTTCTGTACGTACGTGAAATGCTTTCTAAATTTTTGAATGTGTAGTTCTAGAGAGATTTAAAGCCCTACTTACTTTTTCAAACAATTCGATCACTTTTTTTCCATTTGAGTTGATGAACAGTGATTTTTCAAACTTCCTGCTTCTAATCACTTTGATTTGGTTTGTCTTTCAGGGAAATAGGTTCTAAATCTTTAAACGCGTTGTTCAAGTGAGATTCAAAGCCCTAGATGCTTGGCAATCATTTTGAAACAATTTGATCACTTTGTTTCCATTTGAGTTTATGAACAGTGTTTTTTCAAACTTTCTGCTTCTAATCACTTTGATTTGGTTTGTCTTTCAGCGAAATAAATAGCTTCTAAATCTTTAAACGAGTTGTTCTAGTGAGATTCAAAGCCCTAGATGCTTTCAATTCATTTTGAAACAATTTGATCACTTTGTTTCTATTTTTGAAACTTCTTGCCTCTATTGACTTTGATTTGGTTTGTCTTTTAGTGAAATGGCTTCTAAATCTTTAAATGCGTTGTTCTAGAGGGACTCAATGCCCTAGTCTTTTTTTCAAAAAATTTTGATCACTTTGTTTCGATTTGAGTCTGTGAACAGTGATTTTCCAAACCCCGTGGTTCAAATCACTTTGATTTTGTTTGTACGTCAGTGAAATGCTTTCTAAATCTTTGAATGTGCAGTTCTAGAGAGATTTAAGCCCTACTTAATTTTCCAAACAGTTCGATCACTTTTTTTCTATTTGAGTTTATGAACACTGATTTTTCAAACTTCCTGCTTCTAATCACTTTGATTTGGTTTGACTTTCAGGGAAATAGGTTTTAAATCTTTAAACGGTTCAAGTGAGATTCAAAGCCCTAGATGCTTTCCAATCATTTTGCAATAATTTGATCACTTTGTTTCCATTTGAGTTTATGAACAATGATTTTTCAAACTTCCTGCTTCTAATCACTTTGATTTGGTTTGACTTTCAGGGAAATAGGTTCTAAATCTTTAAACACGTTGTTCAAGTGAGATTCAAAGCCCTAGATGCTTTCCAATCATTTTGAAACAATTTGATCACATGTTTCTATTTGAGTTTATGAACAGTGGCTTTTTAAACTTTTTGCTTCTAATCACTTTGATTTGGTTTGTCTTTCAGGGAAATAAATAGCTTCTAAATCTTTAAATGCGTTGTTTTAGTGAGATTCAAAGCCCTAGATGCTTTCAATTCATTTTGAAACAATTTGATCACTTTGTTTCTATTTTCAAAACTTCTTGCCTCTACTGACATTAATTTGGTTTGTCTTTTAGTGAAATTGCGTCTAAATCTTTAAATGCGTTGTTATAGTGGGACTCAACGCCCTAGTTTTTTTATCAAACAATTTTGATCACTTTGTTTCGATTTGAGTCGGTGAACAGTGATTTTCCAAACCCCGTGCTTCAAATCACTTTGATTTTTTCTGTACGTACGTGAAATGCTTTCTAAATTTTTGAATGTGTAGTTCTAGAGAGATTTAAAGCCCTACTTACTTTTTCAAACAATTCGATCACTTTTTTTCCATTTGAGTTGATGAACAGTGATTTTTCAAACTTCCTGCTTCTAATCACTTTGATTTGGTTTGTCTTTCAGGGAAATAGGTTCTAAATCTTTAAACGCGTTGTTCAAGTGAGATTCAAAGCCCTAGATGCTTGGCAATCATTTTGAAACAATTTGATCACTTTGTTTCCATTTGAGTTTATGAACAGTGTTTTTTCAAACTTTCTGCTTCTAATCACTTTGATTTGGTTTGTCTTTCAGCGAAATAAATAGCTTCTAAATCTTTAAACGAGTTGTTCTAGTGAGATTCAAAGCCCTAGATGCTTTCAATTCATTTTGAAACAATTTGATCACTTTGTTTCTATTTTTGAAACTTCTTGCCTCTATTGACTTTGATTTGGTTTGTCTTTTAGTGAAATGGCTTCTAAATCTTTAAATGCGTTGTTCTAGAGGGACTCAATGCCCTAGTCTTTTTTTCAAAAAATTTTGATCACTTTGTTTCGATTTGAGTCCGTGAACAGTGATTTTCCAAACCCCGTGGTTCAAATCACTTTGATTTTGTTTGTACGTCAGTGAAATGCTTTCTAAATCTTTGAATGTGCAGTTCTAGAGAGATTTAAGCCCTACTTAATTTTCCAAACAGTTCGATCACTTTTTTTCTATTTGAGTTTATGAACACTGATTTTTCAAACTTCCTGCTTCTAATCACTTTGATTTGGTTTGACTTTCAGGGAAATAGGTTTTAAATCTTTAAACGGTTCAAGTGAGATTCAAAGCCCTAGATGCTTTCCAATCATTTTGCAATAATTTGATCACTTTGTTTCCATTTGAGTTTATGAACAATGATTTTTCAAACTTCCTGCTTCTAATCACTTTGATTTGGTTTGACTTTCAGGGAAATAGGTTCTAAATCTTTAAACACGTTGTTCAAGTGAGATTCAAAGCCCTAGATGCTTTCCAATCATTTTGAAACAATTTGATCACATGTTTCTATTTGAGTTTATGAACAGTGGCTTTTTAAACTTTTTGCTTCTAATCACTTTGATTTGGTTTGTCTTTCAGGGAAATAAATAGCTTCTAAATCTTTAAATGCGTTGTTTTAGTGAGATTCAAAGCCCTAGATGCTTTCAATTCATTTTGAAACAATTTGATCACTTTGTTTCTATTTTCAAAACTTCTTGCCTCTACTGACATTAATTTGGTTTGTCTTTTAGTGAAATTGCGTCTAAATCTTTAAATGCGTTGTTATAGTGGGACTCAACGCCCTAGTTTTTTTATCAAACAATTTTGATCACTTTGTTTCGATTTGAGTTGGTGAACAGTGATTTTCCAAACCCCGTGCTTCAAATCACTTTGATTTTTTCTGTACGTACGTGAAATGCTTTCTAAATTTTTGAATGTGTAGTTCTAGAGAGATTTAAAGCCCTACTTACTTTTTCAAACAATTCGATCACTTTTTTTCCATTTGAGTTGATGAACAGTGATTTTTCAAACTTCCTGCTTCTAATCACTTTGATTTGGTTTGTCTTTCAGGGAAATAGGTTCTAAATCTTTAAACGCGTTGTTCAAGTGAGATTCAAAGCCCTAGATGCTTGGCAATCATTTTGAAACAATTTGATCACTTTGTTTCCATTTGAGTTTATGAACAGTGTTTTTTCAAACTTTCTGCTTCTAATCACTTTGATTTGGTTTGTCTTTCAGCGAAATAAATAGCTTCTAAATCTTTAAACGAGTTGTTCTAGTGAGATTCAAAGCCCTAGATGCTTTCAATTCATTTTGAAACAATTTGATCACTTTGTTTCTATTTTTGAAACTTCTTGCCTCTATTGACTTTGATTTGGTTTGTCTTTTAGTGAAATGGCTTCTAAATCTTTAAATGCGTTGTTCTAGAGGGACTCAATGCCCTAGTCTTTTTTTCAAAAAATTTTGATCACTTTGTTTCGATTTGAGTCCGTGAACAGTGATTTTCCAAACCCCGTGGTTCAAATCACTTTGATTTTGTTTGTACGTCAGTGAAATGCTTTCTAAATCTTTGAATGTGCAGTTCTAGAGAGATTTAAGCCCTACTTAATTTTCCAAACAGTTCGATCACTTTTTTTCTATTTGAGTTTATGAACACTGATTTTTCAAACTTCCTGCTTCTAATCACTTTGATTTGGTTTGACTTTCAGGGAAATAGGTTTTAAATCTTTAAACGGTTCAAGTGAGATTCAAAGCCCTAGATGCTTTCCAATCATTTTGCAATAATTTGATCACTTTGTTTCCATTTGAGTTTATGAACAATGATTTTTCAAACTTCCTGCTTCTAATCACTTTGATTTGGTTTGACTTTCAGGGAAATAGGTTCTAAATCTTTAAACACGTTGTTCAAGTGAGATTCAAAGCCCTAGATGCTTTCCAATCATTTTGAAACAATTTGATCACATGTTTCTATTTGAGTTTATGAACAGTGGCTTTTTAAACTTTTTGCTTCTAATCACTTTGATTTGGTTTGTCTTTCAGGGAAATAAATAGCTTCTAAATCTTTAAATGCGTTGTTTTAGTGAGATTCAAAGCCCTAGATGCTTTCAATTCATTTTGAAACAATTTGATCACTTTGTTTCTATTTTCAAAACTTCTTGCCTCTACTGACATTAATTTGGTTTGTCTTTTAGTGAAATTGCGTCTAAATCTTTAAATGCGTTGTTATAGTGGGACTCAACGCCCTAGTTTTTTTATCAAACAATTTTGATCACTTTGTTTCGATTTGAGTTGGTGAACAGTGATTTTCCAAACCCCGTGCTTCAAATCACTTTGATTTTTTCTGTACGTACGTGAAATGCTTTCTAAATTTTTGAATGTGTAGTTCTAGAGAGATTTAAAGCCCTACTTACTTTTTCAAACAATTCGATCACTTTTTTTCCATTTGAGTTGATGAACAGTGATTTTTCAAACTTCCTGCTTCTAATCACTTTGATTTGGTTTGTCTTTCAGGGAAATAGGTTCTAAATCTTTAAACGCGTTGTTCAAGTGAGATTCAAAGCCCTAGATGCTTGGCAATCATTTTGAAACAATTTGATCACTTTGTTTCCATTTGGGTTTATGAACAGTGTTTTTTCAAACTTTCTGCTTCTAATCACTTTGATTTGGTTTGTCTTTCAGCGAAATAAATAGCTTCTAAATCTTTAAACGAGTTGTTCTAGTGAGATTCAAAGCCCTAGATGCTTTCAATTCATTTTGAAACAATTTGATCACTTTGTTTCTATTTTTGAAACTTCTTGCCTCTATTGACTTTGATTTGGTTTGTCTTTTAGTGAAATGGTTTCTAAATCTTTAAATGCGTTGTTCTAGAGGGACTCAATGCCCTAGTCTTTTTTTCAAAAAATTTTGATCACTTTGTTTCGATTTGAGTCCGTGAACAGTGATTTTCCAAACCCCGTGGTTCAAATCACTTTGATTTTGTTTGTACGTCAGTGAAATGCTTTCTAAATCTTTGAATGTGCAGTTCTAGAGAGATTTAAGCCCTACTTAATTTTCCAAACAGTTCGATCACTTTTTTTCTATTTGAGTTTATGAACACTGATTTTTCAAACTTCCTGCTTCTAATCACTTTGATTTGGTTTGACTTTCAGGGAAATAGGTTTTAAATCTTTAAACGGTTCAAGTGAGATTCAAAGCCCTAGATGCTTTCCAATCATTTTGCAATAATTTGATCACTTTGTTTCCATTTGAGTTTATGAACAATGATTTTTCAAACTTCCTGCTTCTAATCACTTTGATTTGGTTTGACTTTCAGGGAAATAGGTTCTAAATCTTTAAACACGTTGTTCAACTGAGATTCAAAGCCCTAGATGCTTTCCAATCATTTTGAAACAATTTGATCACATGTTTCTATTTGAGTTTATGAACAGTGGCTTTTTAAACTTTTTGCTTCTAATCACTTTGATTTGGTTTGTCTTTCAGGGAAATAAATAGCTTCTAAATCTTTAAATGCGTTGTTTTAGTGAGATTCAAAGCCCTAGATGCTTTCAATTCATTTTGAAACAATTTGATCACTTTGTTTCTATTTTCAAAACTTCTTGCCTCTACTGACATTGATTTGGTTTGTCTTTTAGTGAAATGGCTTCTAAATCTTTAAATGCGTTGTTATAGTGGGACTCAACGCCCTAGTTTTTTTTTCAAACAATTTTGATCACTTTGTTTCGATTTGAGTCCGTGAACAGTGATTTTCCAAACCCCGTGCTTGAAATCACTTTGATTTTGTTTGTACGTAAGTGAAATGCTTTCTAAATCTTTGAATGTGTAGTTCTAGAGAGATTTAAACCCCTACTTACTTTTCCAAACAATTCGATCACTTTTTTTCCATTTGAGTTTATGAACAGTGATTTTTCAAACTTCCTGCGTCTAATCATTTTGATTTGGTTTGACTTTCAGGGAAATAGGTTCTAAATCTTTAAACGCGTTGTTCAAGTGAGATTCAAAGCCCTAGATGCTTTCCAATCATTTTGAAACAATTTGATCACTTTGTTTCCATTTGAGTTTATGAACAGTGATTTTTCAAACTTCCTGCTTCTAATCACTTTGATTTGGTTTGACTTTCAGGGAAATAGGTTCTAAATCTTTAAATGCGTTGTTCAAGTGAGATTCAAAGCCCTAGATGCTTTCCAATCATTTTGAAACAATTTGATCACTTTGTTTCCATTTGAGTTTATGAACAGTGTTTTTTCAAACTTTCTGCTTCTAATCACTTTGATTTGGTTTGTCTTTTAGGAAAATAAATAGCTTCTAAATCTTTAAATGCGTTGTTTTAGTGAGATTCAAAGCCCTAGATGCTTTCAATTCATTTTGAAACAATTTGATCACTTTATTTCTATTTTTAAAACTTCTTGCGTCTACTGACTTTGATTTGGTTTGTCTTTTAGTGAAATGGCTTCTAAATCTTTAAATGCGTTGTTCTAGTGGGACTCATTGCCCTAGTTTTTTTTTCAAACAATTTTGGTTACTTTGTTTCGATTTGAGTCCGTGAACAGTGATTTTCCAAACCCCGTGCTTCAAATCACTTTGATTTTGTCTGTACGTAAGTGAAATGCTTTCTAAATCTTTGAATGTGTAGTTCTTGAGAGATTTAAAGCCCTACTTACTTTTCCAAACAATTCGATCAATTTTTTTCCATTTGAGTTTATGAACATTGATTTTTCAAACTTCCTGCTTCTAATCACTTTGATTTGGTTTGTCTTTCAGGGAAATAGGTTCTAAATCTTTAAAACCGTTGTTCAAGTAAGATTCAAAGCCTTAGATGCTTTCCAATCATTTTGAAACAATTTGATCACTTTGTTTCCATTTGAGTTTATGAACAGTGTTTTTCCAAACTTTCTGCTTCTAATCACTTTGATTTGGTTTGTCTTTCAGCGAAATAAATAGCTTCTAAATCTTTAAACGAGTTGTTCTAGTGACATTCAAAGCCCTAGATGCTTTCAATTCATTTTGAAACAATTTGATCACTTTGTTTCTATTTTCAAAACTTCTTGCCTCTACTGATGATACGCTCAAAGCAAGCGCATAATTTAACCCTAAAAATATCATTAGTAGTATAAGCAAATAGGGATCGTTCTTTTCCGGGGATTGAGGGTACACCTGTCATTGTCAACCAATTAAACAATTAAAATTAAAACAAAGTATATTATTCACAAAGATATTCACAAGTATAAACATTATTTACGAAATTAGTGGTGGTTTTTGGATTTAGGTTTCGAAAATAAACTAAGTAAAGAAAACGAAGAAAACTAAAAACATAATTACACGAATAATTCGAAAGCATGAAGAATTACCCTAGTATTGTTCATCTAAGTCATGAGAAAGGAGTTGATCATGTGAAATATTCGAAAGCAAATAATTTCCCATTTTTTTACTTTTCAATGCTAATTAACCTAAGTGAAAGAACCTAGATCAATCCTATCAAGCATGCAATCAAGCCCTAGAAATCTAGTCCATCATGACATGTTTAACGCATGAAACACATAGAAAGGCTATCAACTCAAGTGTGCAACTTAGTATGAAAAAGTCCACCTAATTGCAATCCTCTTTAATTAAATTCGGTTTTTGTCCAAAACGTTTACTACTTCGATTCAAGTTACACAAAACAAAAAGTTGATTTCATGTCTTAAATCTAGCACCATTCATATCGAAACCCTAAGTGTTTCGAACCACATAAGATTAAAATACAAAAGATATCTATAAAGCAAATTTAATTAAACAAACTCACATAAGCAACTCTCGAATTACAATAATAGAATCTGAAAATTTCATTCAATCATATAAAATTTCAGAACTGAAAATTTTGTTCAAACATAAACGTCAACTAGTACATAACCAACGAATTCAAAACAAGGTTTACAAAAGAGAGGTCGAATTACACCGTGGATGAAAGATGACGATGGATGATTAATGTTGTGGTCTCTTGAAACTCTAAAGCTAGCTTCAAGGATGGGGATGAATGGTGGTGCTCACGACTTCTTCTTCTCCCTTTGGCCTTGTTTGAACCCGTGACTTGCACTAGAGGATGGAGAGAGGAGAAGAAAAGCTCACGGCTATGCTAAGTATTTTTCTGATTTTTTTTTCTAAGTGTGTAGTGTGTGTTGTGATCTTCAAAACGTCTAGAGAGGAGGGTATATATAGGGGAAGGCAAGGCTTCATGAATTTAATTTCCAAAGAATTTTCCGGTTGCACAACACAGCTTCGACCAATCATGTAGCGCCATATCAGCTCTGTTGTGTCATCCAACCAATCAAAAAGCTCCAAAATCAATCCCTAATATGTTTCCAAATTTCCAATGATTTAATCTGATTTTATTCACAATTTTTGGCCAAATATCTAGGCATGAACCTAGGCAATGTATCCGGACGCATTTTGAACCTTTTCTCCCTTAAATCTCTCCATGGCTTTATCCTTAATATCCTCCCCTTGATTTTCTCTTGATTTTCACATTAAAACTGCAGATTTTACTTCCTTAATTTCGGCCAACATATCTTGAGGGAATTGAGGGATGAATCTGGACTTGTTTTGAGCATTTTCTTGTTGCACAATCCCTTGAAACTCTCCCTTGATATTCTCAATGTAATCTCCTTGATTCTCTCCTTGATTTTCACATTATCTCCATCATTTCCCATGGAAAAATCAAATTTAATCTCCCAAAATATCTCCAACGTCATCTTCAAGCCATGTGGTCTTCAAATGTCTTCCAGAAGCTTCTCTCATGACACATTATTTTGCCGATTTCCTTTCTTGGTTGGCTCAAGAGTCTTGTTTTGGCAGGGTTTCCTCTTCTGAGTGTGGTTTCCTGATTGAAACAGGAAACTTTTCTAAAATGAAAAACGGAAACTTTTCTAAACTAAAATGGGAAACTTTCTAAAAATGAAAAATAGAAACTACAACATGGGAACTTTCTACAAATAGGAACTTTCCGAATCGAAGAATGGAAACTTTCCTAAACAGGGATTTTCTAAGGAAATAACGCAGGAAATGTAAGGAAATAGCAGTTAAAACGTCGCATTAAAATGCTCCTATCAGATTCCCCCACACTTAGCTTTTGCTAGTCCCTTAGCAAAATCACAACACAGACACAACTCAGACTAAACGAAAATTAAAGACTCTACACATACAAAGACTCTATTGCCCTTCAACTTTTTGTCTCAGCAATCTCTTACTTTCACAACACCAAGATTAGCACTCAACCAAGAATCAATATTTAAGCATTCGAGAGTTAATTAAAACATATAATCCATACATACACAAGTAGGACTTGGTTGTAACAATGGTGATGGGGTGGAGCTTGGCATGCTTCAGACAAGTATGATTCATATCCTCACAAGGTATATCCACTCTTTCTTCTCTCAGATCATGGCAATGCTTAAAAGCTTATTCACTTAAGTATATGTGAAAGATAAACAAAGTAGATCACATATGAAGAAACGAAAGCACATAAATATATCTTTCTCTTTTAAAGACCTCATGAAAGATACCAACTACTTGCACGAATGGACCCAAACCATATGTTCAACTCTTGTAACTCATCTCCATATCAAGGGCTGTCCCATCTTAAGGATCAAGAAGGTCTTCTCAAAGGTTGTAATGGGGCTAAGGTTCAAGGTTTTAAGAAACGAAAGGTAAGGGATTTAACAAAGTGTCCTAAGAACCTAGCAGAGCTCATATAAATATAGAGACCTCAAGAATTCCACCAAGGTATTGCAAAAAGCGTCACTTCCCATAGAGGTAACATAAAAGGGCCTAATGTCTTCATGTTGGGCCCAATCTTCATTATAAACTTCCCTTGAACTCTAGTGAAATGGACAAAGGCCAAATTTTTCTATAGTAGGCCTTCAATTCAAAACAAACTCCAAAATCACTAAGTATGGGGGACTAAAATCCATAAACATATATTTTTCTTTCCTTTTTTCTTTTTACCCGTACACATTTTTTTCTTTTCATTTTTTTTTCGGCTTTCACAATTTTTTTTTTTATGGACAAGTCTACCCCCACACTTGAACTTTCACCTCTTCTCAATCTTCATCCTTAGCACCAAACCCATGTAGTATGTCTCAAAAGATAGCTCCACTAAGTTTTTAGAACAAAGGGTAAGGTTCTAACTATACTAAGGTTCAGGGTTAAAGATTTTAAGGGTGATGAACGAAAAGACTTAATGTAGGCTCAAAGGGGCTTATCTAGGGAGTTCCCACGACGGGCACAAATGGGGACACAAGTTTATTTGGCAATGGTGGTAAGTCCTAGGGTCCCTCTATCCCTTCCAGAATCAGGGCCATGTATTGATATCACGTCTCAACAAGCACAAGAGCGAATTCTAGCATTCTCTAGTCCATTAAACTTAATCTATGGCAAGTAATCAATCAAATGAAAGAATAATGAGATCATCAAAACATCGCCAAGAAATTAAGAATATATTTTTCATTTCACTCCAAAAGAAAGGGACATGGCTCAAATATCTCACATGGGCTTTTCTGAATCAAAACTCATCTTAACATGCTCATATTCTGTACCAGGGTCACGAGATCCATATCCACTACACTTGCATACATTTTTCACATATCTCAATTAACTAAAGAATACCATGTTGAAATCATCTCAATATTGTGATCCTCTTTTAGTCATAATTTCAGAGATATAGAATCATCCTAGACAGTTGAAAGGCATCCTATGACTCAATAAACAAAAATAAAAGCAACGAATTTTTTTTTTTTTTTTTTGACAATTTTCGATTTTTGTATTTTTCCAATATATATGACTCAAAACATATAAATCCCTTCCCCCACACTTAAATATTGCATTGTCCTCAATATAATCAAGAATAAACCTGCAATGAAACACTTAGGCATATAGGGATGAAATTTATGAAAATAACTACTAAAACAAAGAGAAAATGAAAAAGTAAAAGGGAAAGAGAAAGCAAATCTGCGTTTGTAGACTCCTTCATAGCTACTTCTGAATTGGGTTGCCTCCCAAGCAGTGCTTAATGTTTATAGTCTTTCAGCCTAGACTTGTACCTCCATTTAATCCTCTGGTTGTGGGGCGTTTTGGAGGGGTACATCCTCCACTTCTTGCTCCACAAACGCCTCATAGTAAGGCTTTAGGCGATGACCATTCACTTTGAACTCGTTGCCAGTCTGCTCACTCTTTATTTGCACAGCTCCATGGGAGAACACATTAGTAATAATGAAAGGCCCAATCCAACGAGAACGAAGCTTACGTGGGGAGAGTTTGAGACGAGAATGGAAAAGAAGAACTTTCTGGCCCACAACAAAAGTCTTTCCACGAATCATCTTATCATGGAAGGCCTTTGTCTTTTCTTTGTAGATCTTTGCACTCTCAAAAGCGTCATTCCTTATCTCCTCCAACTCTTGCAATTGCAATTTCCTATGAAGCCCAGCTTCATCAAGATCCATGTTAAACTGCTTCACAGCCCACCAAGCTTTGTACTCTAATTCCACAGGTAAATGGCAAGGTTTGCCATACACAATCCGATATGGGGACATCCCAATGGGGGTCTTATATGCAGTTCTATAGGCCCACAAAGCATCCTCTAAACGAAGGGACCAATCCTTCCTGTTAGGGTTTACAATCTTCTCCAATATCCTCTTGATCTCACGATTGGAGACTTCAGCCTGCCCACTAGTTTGGGGGTGATAAGGTGTAGAAACCTTATGTGTAACATCATATTTTCTCAACAAGGCCTCAATCGTCCGACTGCAGAAGTGAGATCCACCATCACTAATAAGGACTCCAGGCATTCCAAACCTGCTAAAGATGTTAGACTTGATAAAATCTGCAACAACCTTAGAGTCATTAGTTCGAGTGGCCTTTGCTTCCACCCATTTGGAAACATAGTCCACTGCAAGTAAGATATAGAGAAACCCATAAGATGAAGGGAATGGTCCCATGAAATCTATACCCCAGACATCAAATATTTCAACAGTTATTATATTGGACAATGGCATTTGATCTCTAGGACCTAGATTTCCGGTTCTTTGGCATCTATCACAAGTTAAACAATAGGCATATGCATCCCTAAATAACGTTGGCCAAAAGAACCCAGACTCCAACACCTTAAACGCAGTTTTCTTGGACCCAAAGTGACCCCCACATGCTTTAGAGTGACAAAAAGAAAGTATGGCATTTTGTTCATGTTCAGGTATGCACCTCCTAATCAGTTGATCAGAGCAATATTTCCACAGATAAGGTTCATCCCAAACATATTGCTTAACAGTTTTCTTAAGCCTACCTCTATGAGCACGTGACATGGTATCTGGAATCTTTTTAGAAACAATGAAATTCACAATGTCTGCATACCATGGTTCACTTACCTGGAGTCCAAAGAGTTGCTCATCTGGAAACGTCTCCACTAGAGGGAGGGGGTCCTCTGCATGCACCAAACGACTCAAGTGGTCAACTACTATGTTCTCACTACCCTTCTTGTCTTTAATCACCACATCGAACTCTTGTAGGAGTAGGACCCATCTAATTAGCCTTGGTTTCGCCTCCTTCTTGGACATCAAGTACCTGAGAGCTGCATGATCACTATACACAATAACTTTAGTACCAAGTAAGTAATAACGAAATTTTTCAAGGGCAAAAACAACTGCAAGAAGCTCTTTCTCAGTGGTGGAATAGTTCATTTGTGCATCATTAAGAGTTCTTGAGGCGTAATAGATGGCATAGGGTCTCTTGTCCTTTCGTTGCCCTAAAACAGCTCCAACTGCGTAGTCAGAGGCATCACACATCAATTCAAAGGGCAAGGACCAATCTGGAGGTAAAATGATTGGGGCAGACGTCAACAACTCCTTAAGCTTGTCAAAAGCTTCTTAACATTCCTTGTCAAAGGTAAACGTCACATCCTTCTGGAGTAAGCGACATAGAGGTCTTGATATCTTGGAGAAGTCCTTGATAAACCTCCTGTAGAACCCTGCATGGCTAAGAAAAGATCGAATCTCTCTCACAGAAGTGGGGGAGGGTAGCTAACGCACAAGATCTACTTTAGCTTTATCTACCTCTATACCTCTAGAAGAGATAATGTGCCCTAAAACTATCCCTTGTCTAACCATGAAATGACATTTCTCCCAATTTAATACAAGGTTAGTTTCCATGCAACGTTTAAGAATTATTTCCAGATTATTAAGACAATCATCAAAGCTTTTCTCGAAAACAGAAAAATCATCCATGAATACCTCTATGATTTTCTCAATATAATCTGAAAAGATACTTACCATACACCTTTGAAAGGTACCTGGGGCGTTACAGAGTCCAAAAGGCATGCGACGATAGGCAAATGTTCCAAAAGGGTAGGTGAACGTCGTCTTCTCTTGATCCTCATTGGCTATGGCAATCTGATTGTAGCCTGAGTAGCCATCCAAAAAGCAGTAGTAATCATGTCCAGCTAGGCTCTCAAGCATCTAATCAATGAATGGAAGAGGAAAGTGGTCTTTCCTTGTGGTGGCATTGAGCTTTCTGTAGTCAATACAAACTATGTGGCTTGTAACTGTCCTTTGGGGCACCAGTTCATTCTCAGCATTTTTCACAACAGTCACCCCAGACTTCTTGGGCACTACTTGAACTGGGGACACCCATTTGGAGTCTGAAATGGGGTAGATCACACCACAATCTAGGAGTTTGATGACCTCCTTCTTCACAACTTCCATCATTGGAGGGTTGAGACGACGTTGAGCCTCTCTAGTGGGTTTGGACCCCTCCTCAAGAAGTATCTTATGGATGCAAGTTGTAGGGCTAATACCCTTGATATCCGCCAATGTCCATCCTATGGCGGTCTTATGTTCCTTAAGCATCTCCACCAATTTCTCCTCCTGTGGAGATGTAAGTGCAGAGGACACAATCACTGGTAAAGTCTCCTTGTCCCCTAAGTAGACATACTTCAAATGGTCTGGAAGAGGGTTTAACTCAAGTTCTGGTGCCTGGACCACTGAAGGTAAAGTCTTATCAGAAGATAACTGAATGGACAAGGGTGGAGAAGACTCACCTATAAAGGGGGATGCCTCAAGGAATGACACATTGGCAATGATTTTGTCCTCATAAGTGTCCCTAAGCTCATCCTCTTGAATTGGGATGCCATTGGTGGTGTACCCTATTCCTTACTCGAGTGTGGTGACTAAGGTGTCCTCATTCATGACATCCAACATTTTCTGTGCAAGATCATCCAAAATATCAATGGAAAAACAATCATGAACATCAAGAGGATACCTCATGGCTTCAAAGATATTGAAGCCAATAATGTCACCATCAAACTCCATGGTGAGATATCCAGCGTACACGTCTATCTTTGTCCTAGCCGTCCTTAGGAAAGGGCGACCCAAAAGTAATGGTGTAGAACTCACAGGAGAGTCCTCCATCTCCAACACGTAGAAGTCAGCTGGAAAGATAAGATGGTTAACCTACACAAGCACATCTTCCAACAAACCTCTAGGGTATGCATTGGATCGATCAGCTAACTGAATGATAACATTGTCAGATTTAAGCGCCCCTAGACCTAGGGTTTCATAAACAGAGTAGGGCATAACATTAACAGATGCTCCTAGGTCTAGCATGGCATTCTTAAAATTCGAGTTACCAATAGTGCAGGGAATTGTGAAACTTCCAGGATCCTTACATTTTGGAGGCAGCTTCCTCTAAATGAGGGCAGAAACGTTCTCACTTACCTTTACCACCTCCTTCTCCCGGTTGATCCTCCTTGTAGTACATAGCTCCTTTAGGAACTTGGCATATTTAGGCACTTGCTTGATGGCCTCTAGGAGGGGTAAATTCACTTGCACCTTCTTGAAAGTTTCCAAGATAGCTTGGTTACTCTCATCCTTCTTAGATTGGGCAAACCTGCGTGGGAAGGGCATGCAAGGAGAAGAATTATTAGCAATAACCGAATTGGACAAGTTAGAAGTTTTACCTCTATTTTCCGGAATTGCCTTAGGAGGTGAGGATGTTCTATCCTCTACCCTAGATGTTGCAGGGTCTTTCTCAATTCCCAACTTGGTGGGTTCTTGTTCTTCCTCAAAGCTTGCTTGGGCATCTTTGGTTCGTTTAGGTTGATCCACAAATGTTCGTCCACTCCTTGTAGTAACAACTGAAGCATTCTCCACTTTACCGTTAGGGTTAGGTATTGTGTTACTAGGCAGCTTCCCAGACTCGTGAATCTTGCCCATGAAGTCCACAACTTGGCCCATTTGCTTCTTAAGATCTGCAATATCCTTGGTATGGGTCTGTTGTCCTTGAATCAAAGCCTGTGTAGAGTTTGTCAATGCTTGTGTAGAACTAGTCAAGGCTTCTAACGTTTTATCATAGTGAGACATTGAATTCCCTGAGTTTTGTTGAGGAGGCATGTAAGGTCTTTGAAAGGAAGGTCCTTGAAATGAAGGCCCTTGAGGGCGTTGGAAATTCCCGCCAAGAGGATTCTGAACATTCTCATTGTTGGTCCACTTGAAGTTGGGATGGTCCCTCCATCCAGGGTTGTAGGTATTTGAATAAGGGTCATACCTAGGACGTTGAGGTCCCCCTTGATATCCTCCGATGGCATTCAAAGACTCCCATCCACAATTGTCAATTATTTGAGGGCACTGATCTGTAACATGCCCTTGCATAGAGCACACCCCACAAGCTATTGTAGGACCTGGCCCCTTAGAACTTATGACTTGGTTCATAAGGAGGGTGAGCTTATTCAGTTGATCTTCAATGGCAATATTCTTGCTTACTTCATGTACCCTACGAACAGAGTGTCCTGTACCCTCATATTGTTGAGAGTTTAGGGCACAGTTTGCTATAAGTTCCTTCCCAGCAGCAGGTGACTTATCCACAAAAGCTCCTCCAGTTGCAGCATCAAGCATTTGTCTTTCTAAGAGCAGGAGTCCTTCGTAAAAGCATGTAAGTAGGGTCTCATCCTTCATCTGATGCTGAGGACATTGTGCAAGTAAGGAGTTGAACCTCTCATAGTAGGCAGCGTAGGACTCATCTTGGGCTTGCTCAATTCCACTGCGCTTCTTTCTGAGTGTTATGACCTTCGAAGCTGGGAAGTATTTTTCCAAGAAGGCCTGCATCATAGTTTCCCATGAAGTGATACGTCCAGCAGGAAGCTCATATAGCCAATCTTTGGCTCTGTCAGCTAGGGAGAAAGGAAATGCCTTCATCTTAAGAATGTTTTCATCGGCTCCTTGAGGTTGCATGTTTGCACACACAGACTGGAATTCTCGGAGATGCTTGTTAGCGTCCTCCAAATTAAGGCCATGGAACATAGGAAGTTTGTGCAACAATCCACTCTTCAACTCAAACTCTGCCTGTCTTCCTTCTGCAGGAGGAGGGTATATAATGCTCGTAGAGGGTCCTCCTTGAACTACTAATGTGGATAGCTCCCTAATAGATGCCATTTTCTCTTCCTTGTCTTCTTCATGTGGTGGTGAAAGAGGTGGTGTAGAGTTGGACGAAATTAAAGGTGAGGGTGTACGTAAAGGTGGTGATGGAGATGGTGTTGGTGAGGTGGAATCTTCAGAAGGGTCAAAGATCCTTTTCCCTTGCTCGTTGAATGTGTATGGTCTGAATCTCAAAGGTGAAGAAGGTCTTCTTGGTTCAGGTTGTGGAGGATTCTTCAAACGAGCAAGCCTTTCTTCAATCTCTTGTTTACTAGGGATTTTAGAAGGCTCGGTCATTCATGGAAATCCTGAACAACATTAAAAATTTACGCAAGTTAGTAAATTACAAAATACAAGAATTACAAGTTAATAAACAAGAAAACGTCACTATTCACAATTTTTTTTTTTTTCACACAAGTTCAAATTATTTTCAACACTTAGGTACGGGAACAGGAAATCTTGATGTGCAATGGGACTGAACCAGCTACCCTTTTCAAGACTATGTTTTATCCAATATACCTTAGTGTATCACAACATTGTCTTTTGTTATAAATACTATTGATATCAAACTTAATTCCAAGCGGTAAATCAAGTGGACGTGCGGCCCAAGTATAATCGCCTAGACACAAAGTCCCTCCTACATCTTTTGGGCAACCTTACTGAAATGGCCAGGTAGAGGAAGGCGAACACGAGAGACAGGATCCATTTTGGCATGAGCTACTCCCACATAGTGGTTTAGGCCCATTTGTAAGCACTTCTGGATCCAGAACCCATCATGAACGTTGTCCCCTTCCTAGACACCATCCCACATAGGCTATACTTACTAGGATGCAAAAGGTCCTAGGTGTGAAGACAGTTCAATGAATGTTAATAAAGGCCGCCCTCAACCTTAAGGGACCTGAACTAGGTACCAATAAGGTGTTTAGGCCAATATTAATAAACACGACTTCACCTATTCCTCTTTAATTTACAACTCACAATTAAAATTCGTGTTCAATAACATAAATAACAACCTAAGTAATTAATTAACTAATTTTTCGAGAATTACAAACAATTAACAAGTAATTTTTTTTTTCTTTTTTTCTTTTTTTCCGATCACAATATAAACAAAACAAATATTCACAATTATAACAAGCGATTTTTCAGTCCCCGGCAACGGCGCCAAAAATTGATACGCTCAAAACAAGCGCATAATTTAACCCTGAAAATATCATTAGTAGTATAAGCAAATAGGGATCGTTCTATTCCGGAGATTGAGGGTACACCTGTCATTGTCAACCAATTAAACAATTAAAATTAAAACAAAGTATATTATTCACAAGTATAAACATTATTTACGAAATTAGGGGGGGTTTTTTGGATTTAGGTTTCGAAACTATGATCAAATTCGATTAAACCCTAATATTGTTCATCTAAGTCATGAGAAAGGAGTTGATCATGTGAAATATTCGAAAGCAAATAATTTCCCATTTTTTTACTTTTCAATGCTAATTAACCTAAGTGAAAGCACCTAGATCAATCCTATCAAGCATGCAATCAAGCCCTAGAAAGCTAGTCCATCTTGACATGTTTAACGCATGAAACACATAGAAAGGCTATCAACTCAAGTGTGCAACTTAGTATGAAAAAATCCACCTAATTGCAATCCTCTTTAATTAAATTTGGTTTTTGTCCAAAACCTTTACTACTTCGATTCAAGTTACACAAAACAAAAAGTTGATTTCATGTTCTTAAATATAGCACCATTCGTATCAAAACCCTAAGTGTTTCGAACCACATAAGATTAAAATACAAAAGATATCTATAAAGCAAATTTAATTAAACAAACTCACATAAGCAACTCTCGAATTACAATAATAGAATCTGAAAATTTCATTCAATCATATAAAATTTCAGAACTGAAAATTTTGTTCAAACATAAACGTTAACTAGTACATAACCAACGAATTCAAAACAAGGTTTACAAAAGAGAGGTCGAATTACACCGTGGATGAAAGATGACGATGGATGATTAATGTTGTGGTCTCTTGAAACTCGAAAGCAAGCTTCAAGGATGGGGATGAATGGTGGTGCTCACGACTTCTTCTTCTCCCTTTAGCCTTGCTTGAACCCGTGGCTTGCACTAGAGGATGGAGAGAGGAGAAGAAAAGCTCACGGCTATGCTAGGTATTTTTCTGATTATTTTTTCTAAGTGTGTAGTGTGTGTTGTGATCTTCAAAACGTCTAGAGAGGAGGGTATATATAGGGGAAGGCAAGGCTTCATGAATTTAATTTCTAAAGAATTTTCCGGTTGCACCACACAGCTTCCACCAATCACGTAGCGCCATATCAGCTCTGTTGTGTAATCCAACCAATCAAAAAGCTCCAAAATCAATCCCTAATATGTTTCCAAATTTCCAATGATTTAATCTGATTTTATTCACAATTTTCGGCCAAATATCTAGGCATGAACCTAGGCAATGTATCCGGACGCATTTTGAACCTTTTCTCCCTTAAATCTCTCCATGGCTTTATCCTTAACATCCTCCCCTTGATTTTCTCTTGATTTTCACATTAAAACTGCACATTTTACTTCCTTAATTTCGGCCAAAATATCTTGAGGGAATTGAGGGATGAATCTGGACTTGTTTTGAGCATTTTCTTGCTGCACAATCCCTAGAAACTCTCCCTTGATATTGTCAATGTAATCTCCTTGATTCTCTCCTTGATTTTCACATTATCTCCATCATTTCCCATGGAAAAATCAAATTTAATCTCCCAAAATATCTCCAACGTCATCTTCAAGCCATGTGGTCTTCAAATGTCTTCAAGAAGCTTCTCTCATGACACATTATTTTGCCGATTTCCTTTCTCGATTGGCTCAAGAGTCTTGTTTTGGCAGGGTTTCCTCTTCTGAGTGTGGTTTCCTGATTGAAACAAGAAAACTTCTTTTCTTCATTTCAGCTCATTTATGCAGCCCTAGTGGCTTGTCTTTACTCCCACCAACGTTGGCTAGCTCCTCTTTCCATTTATGAGCTCATTTCAGCTCATTTATGCCAAAGTCCTAAAAATAGAAACTGTTATTGAAAATAGAAACTTTTCTAAAATGAAAAACGGAAACTTTCCTAAACTAAAATGGGAAACTTTCCAAAAATGAATAGAAACTACAACATGGGAACTTTCTACAAATAAGAACTTTCCAAATCGAAGAATGGAAACTTTCCTAAACAGGGATTTTCTAAGGAATAACACAGGAAATGTAAGGAAATAGCAGTTAAACCGTCGCATTAAAATGCTCCTATCAACTGACTTTGATTTGGTTTGTCTTTTGGTGAAATGGCTTCTAAATCTTTAAATGCGTTGTTCTAATGGGACTCAATGCCCTAGTTTTTTTTTTCAAACAATTTTGATCACTTTGTTTCGATTTGAGTCCGTGAACAGTGATTTTCCAAACCCCGTGCTTCAAATCACTTTGATTTTGTCTGTACGTAAGTGAAATGCTTTCTAAATCTTTGAATGTGTAGTTCTAGAGAGATTTAAAGCCCTACTTACTTTTCCAAACAATTCGATCACTTTTTTTCCATTTGAGTTTATGAATAGTGATTTTTCAAATTTCTTGCTTCTAAACACTTTGATTTGGTTTGTCTTTCAGGGAAATAGGTTCTAAATCTTTAAACGCGTTGTTCAAGTGAGATTCAAAGCCCTAGATGCTTTCCAATCACTTTGAAACAATTTGATCACTTTGTTTCCATTTGAGTTTATGAACAGTGTTTTTTCAAACTTTCTGCTTCTAATCACTTTGATTTGGTTTGTCTTTCAGGGAAATAAATAGCTTCTAAATCTTTAAATGCGTTGTTTTAGTGAGATTCAAAGCCCTAGATGCTTTCCATTCATTTTGAAATAATTTGATCACTTTGTTTCCATTTTCAAAACTTCTTGCGTCTACTGACTCTGATTTGGTTTGTCTTTTAGTGAAATAGCTTCTAAATCTTTAAATGCATTGTTCTACTCATTGCCCTAGTTTTTTTTTTCAAACAATTTTGGTTACTTTGTTTCGATTTGAGTCCGTGAACAGTGATTTTCCAAACCTCGTGCTTCAAATCACTTTGATTTTGTCTGTACGTAAGTGAAATGCTTTCTAAATCTTTGCATGTGTAGTTCTAGAGAGATTTAAAGCCCTACTTACTTTTCCAAACAATTCGATCAGTTTTTTTCTATTTGAATTTATGAACAGTGATTTTTCAAACTTCCTGCTTCTAATCACTTTGATTTGGTTTGTCTTTCAGGGAAATAGGCTCTAAATCTTTAAACGCGTTGTTCAAGTGAGATTCAAAGCCCTAGATGCTTTCCAATCATTTTGAAATAATTTGATCACATTGTTTCAATTTGAGTTTGTGAACTATGATTTTCCAAACTTTGTGCTTCAAAGCACTTAGATTTTATCTGTCCGTTACTGAAATGGCTTCTAAATCTGTAAATGCGTTTTTCTCGTAAGACCTAAAGCTCTACTTGCTTTTCCAAACTACTCGATCACTTTGCTTCCATTAGAGTTTGTGAACAGTTATTTTTCAAACTTCCTGCTTCTAATCACTTTGATTTGGTTTGTCTTTCAGGAAATCTTTAAACGCGTTGTCCAAGTGAGATTCAAAGCCCTAGATGCTTTCCATTCATTTTGAAACAATTTGATCACTTTGTTTCCATTTTGAAAAGTTCTTGCTTCTATTAACATTGATTTGGTTTGTCTTTTAGTGAAATGGCTTCTAAATCTTTAAATACATTGTTCTAGTGAGACTCAAAGCCCTAAACAATTTTGGTCACTTTGTTTCGATTTGAGTTTGTGAACAGTGATTTTCCAAACTTCTTGCTTCATATCACTTTGATTTTGTCTGTTCGTTTGTGAAATGGCTTCTAAATTTTTAAATGCGTTGTTCTAGTGAGATTCAAAGCCCTAGTTATTTTTTCCAAACAATTTGATCCCTTTGTTTCCTTTTGAGTTTATGAACAATGATTTTTTAAACTTCTTGCTGCTAATCACTTTGATATGGTTTGTCTTTCAGGGAAATAAGTAGGTTCTAAATCTTAAAACGGGTTGTTCTAGAGAGGTTCAAACCACTAGATGGTTCCCATTCATTTTGAAACAATTTGATCACTTTGTTTCCGTTTTCAAAGCTTCTTGCTTCTACTCACTTTGATTTGGTTTGTGTTTTAGTGAAATGGCTTTTAAATCTTTAAATGTGTTGTTCTTGTGAGACTCAAAGCCCTAAACGATTTTGGTCACTTTGTTTCGATTTGAGTCTGTGCCAAACCCCGTGCTTCAAATCACTTTGATTTTGTCTCTGCGTAAGTGAAATGCTTTCTAAATCTTTAAATCTGTAGTTCGAGAGAGATTTAAAGCCCTACTTACTTTTCCAAACAGTTCGATCACTTTTTTTCCATTTGAGTTTATGAACAGTGATTTTTCAAACTTCCTGCTTATAATCACTTTGATTTGGTTTGTATTTCAGGGAAATAGGTTCTAAATCTTTAAACGCGTTGTTCAAGTGAGATTCAAAGCCCTAGATGCTTTCCATTCATTTTGAAACAATTCGATCACTTTTTTACCATTTGAGTTTATGAACAGTGTTTTTTCAAACTTCCCTGCTTCTAATCACTTTGATTTGGTTTGTCTTTTAGGGAAATAGGTTCTAAATCTTTAAACGCGTTGTTCAAGTGAGATTCAAAGCCCTAGATGCTTTCCAATCATTTTGAAACAATTTTATCACTTTGTTTCCATTTGAGTTATGAACAATGTTTTTTCAAACTTTCTGCTTCTAATCACTTTGATTTGGTTTGTCTTTCAGCGAAATAAATAGCTTCTAAATCTTTAAACGTGTTGTTTTAGTTAAAGCCCTAGATGCTTTCAATTCATTTTGAAACAATTTGATCACTTTGTTTCTATTTTCCAAACTTCTTGCGTCTACTGACTTTGATTTGATTTGTCTTTTAGCGAAATGGCTTCTAAATCTTTAAATGCGTTGTTCTAGTGGGACTCATTGCCCTAGTTTTTTTTTTCAAACAATTTTGGTTACTTTGTTTCGATTTCAGTCCGTGAACAGTGATTTTCCAAACCCCGTTCTTCAAATCACTTTGACTTTGTCTGTACGTAAATGAAATGCTTTCTAAATCTTTGAATGTGTAGTTCTAGAGAGATTTAAAGCCCTACTTACTTTTCCAAACAATTCGATCAATTTTTTTCCATTTGAGTTTATGAACAGTGATTTTTCAAATTTCCTGCTTCTAAACACTTTGATTTGGTTTGTCTTTCAGGGAAATAGGTTCTAAATCTTTAAACGCGTTGTTCAAGTGAGATTCAAAACCCTAGATGCTTTCCAATCACTTTGAAACAATTTGATCACTTTGTTTCCATTTGAGTTTATGAACAGTGTTTTTTCAAACTTTCTGCTTCTAATCACTTTGATTTGGTTTGTCTTTCAGGGAAATAAATAGCTTCTAAATCTTTAAATTCGTTGTTTTAGTGAGATTCAAAGCCCTAGATGCTTTCCATTCATTTTGAAACAATTTGATCACTTTGTTTCTATTTTCAAAACTTCTTGCGTCTACTGACTTTGATTTGGTTTGTCTTTTAGTGAAATGACTTCTAAATTTTTAAATGCATTGTTCTAGTGGGACTCATTGCCCTAGTTTTTTTTTTCAAACAATTTTGGTTACTTTGTTTCGATTTGAGTCCGTGAACTGTGATTTTCCAAACCCCGTGCTTCAAATCACTTTGATTTTGTCTGTACGTAAGTGAAATGCTTTCTAAATCTTTGAATGTGTAGTTCTAGAGAGATTTAAAGACCTACTTACTTTTCCAAACAATTCGATCACTTTTTTTCAATTTGAGTTTATGAACAGTGATTTTTCAAATTTCCTGCTTCTAAACACTTTGATTTGGTTTGTCTTTCAAGGAAATAGGTTCTAAATCTTTAAACGCGTTGTTCAAGTGAGATTCAAAGCCCTAGATGCTTTCCAATCACTTTGAAACAATTTGATCACTTTGTTTCCATTTGAGTTTATGAACAGTGTTTTTTCAAACTTTCTTCTTCTAATTACTTTGATTTGGTTTGTCTTTCAGGAAAATAAATAGCTTCTAAATCTTTAAATTCGTTGTTTTAGTGAGATTCAAAGCCCTAGATGCTTTCCATTCATTTTGAAACAATTTGATCACTTTGTTTCCATTTTCAAAACTTCTTGCGTCTACTGACTTTGATTTGATTTGTCTTTTAGTGAAATGGCTTCTAAATCTTTAAATGCATTGTTCTAGTGGGACTCATTGCCCTAGTTTTTTTTTTTTCAAACAATTTTGGTTACTTTGTTTCGATTTGAGTCCGTGAACAGTGATTTTCCAAACCCCGTGCTTCAAATCACTTTGATTTTGTCTGTACGTAAGTGAAATGCTTTCTAAATCTTTGAATGTGTAGTTCTAGAGAGATTTAAAGACCTACTTACTTTTCCAAACAATTCGATCAGTTTTTTTCCATTTGACTTTATGAACAGTGATTTTTCAAACTTACTGCTTCTAATCACTTTGATTTGGTTTGTCTTTCAGGGAAATAGGCTCTAAATCTTTAAACGCGTTGTTCAAGTGAGATTCAAAGCCCTAGATGCTTTCCAATCATTTTGAAACAATTTGATCACTTTGTTTGAATTTGAGTTTGTGAACTATGATTTTCCAAACTTTGTGCTTCAAAGCACTTTGATTTTATCTGTCCGTTTCTGAAATGGCTTCTAAATATGTAAATGCGTTTTTCTAGTGAGACCTAAAGCCCTACTTGCTTTTCCAAACTATTCGATCACTTTGCTTCCATTAGAGTTTGTGAACAGTTATTTTTTCAAACTTCCTGGTTCTAATCACTTTGATTTGGTTTGTCTTTCAGGAAATCTTTAAACGCGTTGTCCAAGTGAGATTCAAAGCCCTAGATGCTTTCCATTCATTTTGAAACAATTTGATCACTTTGTTTCCATTTTGAAAACTTCTTGCTTCTATTCACATTGATTTGGTTTGTCTTTTAGTGAAATGGCTTCTAAATCTTTAAATACATTGTTCTAGTGAGACTCAAAGCCCTAAACAATTTTGGTCACTTTGTTTCGATTTGAGTTTGTGAACAGTGATTTTCCAAACTTCTTGCTTCAAATCACTTTGATTTTGTCTGTTCGTTTGTGAAATGGCTTCTAAAGTTTTAAATGCGTTGTTCTAGTGAGATTCAAAGCCCTAGTTATTTTTTCCAAACAATTTGATCCCTTTGTTTCCTTTTGAGTTTATGAACACTGATTTTTCAAACTTCTTGCTTCTAATCACTTTGATTTGGTTTGTCTTTCAGGGAAATAAGTAGGTTCTAAATCTTAAAACGGGTTGTTCTAGAGAGGTTCAAAGCCCTAGATGGTTCCCATTCTTTTTGAAACAATTTGATCACTTTGTTTCCGTTTTCAAAGCTTCTTGCTTCTACTCACTTTGATTTGGTTTGTGTTCTAGTGAAATGGCTTTTAAATATTTAAATGTGTTGTTCTTGTGAGACTCAAAGCCCTAAACGATTTTGGTCACTTTGTTTCGATTTGAGTCTGTGCCACACCCCGTGCTTCAAATCACTTTGATTTTGTCTGTACGTAAGTGAAATGATTTCTAAATCTTTAAATGTGTAGTTCTAGAGAGATTTAAAGCCCTACTTACTTTTCCAAACAGTTCGATCACTTTTTTTCCATTTGAGTTTATGAACAGTGATTTTTCAAACTTCCTGCTTATAATCACTTTGATTTGGTTTGTATTTCAGGGAAATAGGTTCTAAATCTTTAAATGCGTTGTTCAAGTGAGATTCAAAGCCCTAGATGCTTTCCATTCATTTTGAAACAATTTGATCACTTTTTTTCCATTTGAGTTTATGAACAGTGATTTTTCAAACTTCCTGCTTATAATCACTTTGATTTGGTTTGTATTTCAGGGAAATAGGTTCTAAATCTTTAAATGCGTTGTTCAAGTGAGATTCAAAGCCCTAGATGCTTTCCATTCATTTTGAAACAATTTGATCACTTTTTTTCCATTTGAGTTTATGAACAGTGATTTTTCAAACTTCCTGCTTATAATCACTTTGATTTGGTTTGTATTTCAGGGAAATAGGTTCTAAATCTTTAAATGCGTTGTTCAAGTGAGATTCAAAGCCCTAGATGCTTTCCATTCATTTTGAAACAATTTGATCACTTTGTTTCCATTTGAGTTTATGAACAGTGTTTTTTCAAACTTCCCTGCTTCTAATCACTTTAATTGGTTTTTCTTTCAGGGAAATAGCTTCTAAATCTTTAAACGCGTTGCTCAAGTGAGATTCAAAGCCCTAAATGGTTTCGATTCATTTTAAACAATTTGATCATTTTGTTTCAATTTTCAAACCTTCTTGCTTCTATTCACTTTGCTTTGGTTTGTCTTTTAGTGAAATAGCATCTAAATCTTTAAATGTGTTGTCCTAGTGAGACTCAAAGAGATAAAAGCACAAAGTGCGACGATTTTCATGAGTATACGCTCCATTCTAGCCTTATTTCTCCCTTAGATTTGTGTTTTGAGTCATTAAAGTCATTTTGAGAGTCTTGTAGAGTGTTTGGAGTAAAATAGGTGGAAAATGAAAAATTTATGAAAAAATCCTAACGGGATCATGACTGCTTACCTTCGATGTTTTTGCGGTCTTTTCATTTTAATTCCCTTTATTTTCTCTAAAAAAATTCTGATATTCTCCCCCTTTTTGTAGGAAATTTAAGACGTTTGACCAAGTAATGAAGAAGGGGAATAAAGGAGAAAAATGTTTCAATTGGGAAATTAAAGGAATTGCCCCATTATTGATAGGAATTAAGGCCATAAGTACACCATTATGAGAAATTAAAAGGACAAGAAATAAGGAACAGAAAATTAAAGAGAAGATGAAGAAAGCTATGCAATCCCATCCGTCCAAATGATGAAGGGTACGATCGACAAAAGCCAACCACTGCTCCCCTATAAATAGGCAACATCTAGAATAGAATGGGGATCACTTCCTTGCCTATCACTTCTTTGCCTAGCAATTCCTGGCCAAAAACTTTTCCGAGACTCTGCCCAATTCACTCCTCAATCCTCCATCACCTACAAGACCGTAACCACCATCCATCTAGCAATCTACGAAGCTCTTAGGCGTTGAGTCAAAGACGCACCACCACCATAGCAGATACGAGTTCACCACCTTGTTGCCAAGCCGCTAAGGAAAGCACCAAAGTGTAACTATGACTCTACTTTCAATTTTTGTTTCGGTTTTGTGTGTTTGGATTTGCGAGTTGTGTAATTGGAGACATGAAATGTTCAGAATATTTTTATTAATATTTTTGAGATTTTCAGTTTATTATTGAGTTAATTTCGAGTTTAGGTAATTTTCAAAGTTAGGTTAATAAGTTCCCATACTAGAATCACGTTGAGTGTTCTTGTTTGTTTGCTTAATTTGCCAAGAATAATTGTTATTTGTTAAGAAGCTGAGTTAAACAAGCAATAATTAATTCTAAAGTGGTAAAAACCATGTTTCAATGGTTAAACGATTCTGGAAATTATGTGTTAAATTCTATGTGTAATGGTTAATTGCATGTGTGAGTCGATTTGGGGGTTAGATAATACTACTGATTAAGAGAATTATGCTGAGTGTTCTAAAAAATTAGTAGTATTGGGCATGGTAAGGACTCTTCCGTTCCAAGCCCACATTAGAACGAATTAGATAAATGGATTGATCCACTGAGGCTTTTCATTTGGGCTCTTATCTAGGTATTTAAGATGGGCACGTTTTTGTAGCATGTTGAAATGGATTTTCTGTTTCTACGCTTCGTAATTTTGAGTGGTATTGATCTAGGTTAGGGAAGTCGACCATTGTATATAGTTTTATTTATTTTGTTTTTATTTTATTTTAAGTAGATTAGTAACCAAATCCCATACCCCCCATTTTATTCTTTTCTTTGTTAATTGACCTTTTTGTGCAGGTGTACCCTATAATCCCCGGACTGAACGATCCCTGCTTATCCTATACTGACAACTACATTTTGTAGGGTTAAATTGTGAGGCTATTTTAGCCGCATCACAAAACCCTAGTTACTATTTCAAAGAACTTTGGGCACTTTGTTTCTATTTGAGTTTGTGAACTATGATTTTCCAAACTTCTTGCTTCAAATCACTTTGATTTTGTCTGTCCGTTACTGAAACGGCTTCTAAATCTGTAAATGCATTTTTCTGGTGACATTCAAAGCCCTACTTGCTTTTCTAAACAATTCGATCACTTTGTTTCCATTAGAGTTTATGAACAGTTATTTTTCAAACTTCCTGCTTCTAATCACTTTGATTTGGTTTGTCTTTCAGGAAAATAGCTTCTAAATCTTTAAACGCGTTGTCCAAGTGAGATTCAAAGCCCTAGATGCTTTCCATTCATTTTGAAACAATTTGATCACTATGTTTCCATTTTGAAAACTTCTTGCTTCTATTCACTTTAATTTGGTTTGTCTTTTAGTGAAATGACTTCTAAATCTTTAAATACATTGTTCTAGTGAGACTCAAAGCCCTAAACAATTTTGGTCACTTTGTTTCGATTTGAGTTTGTGAACAGTGATTTTCCAAAATTCTTGCTTCAAATCACTTTGATTTTGTCTGTTCGTTTGTGAAATGGTTTTCCGATCACAATGTAAAAAAAAAAAATATTCATAATTATAACAAGTGATTTTTCAATCCCCGGCAACAGCGCCAAAAATTGATACGCTCAAAGCAAGCGCATAATTTAACCCTGAAAATATCATTAGTTGTATAAGCAAATAGGGATCGTTCTATTCCGGGGATTGAGGGTACACCTATCATTGCCAACCAATTAAACAATTAAAATTAAAGCAAAGTATATTATTCACAAGTATAAACATTATTTACGAAATTAGGGGGGTTTTTGGATTTAGGTTTCGAAAATAATCTAAGTAAAGAAAACAAAGAAAACAAAAAACATAATTACACGAATGGAATGAGAGAACAAAGATCAAAACCGAAACTATGATCAAATTCGATTAAACCCTAATATTGTTCATCTAAGTCATGAGAAGGAGTTGATCATGTGAAATATTCGAAAGCAAATAATTTCCCATTTTTTTACTTTTCAATGCTAATTAACCTAAGTGAAAGCACTTAGATCAATCCTATCAAGCATGCAATCAAGCCCTAGAAAGCTAGTCCATCATGACATGTTTAACGCATGAAACACATAGAAAGGCTATCAACTCAAGTGTGCAACTTAGTATGAAAAAGTCCACCTAATTGCAATCCTCTTTAATTAAATTCGGTTTTTGTCCAAAACCTTTACTACTTCGATTCAAGTTACACAAAACAAAAAGTTGATTTAATGTTCTTAAATCTAGCACCATTCGTATCAAAACCCTAAGTGTTTCGAACCACATAAGATTAAAATACAAAAGATATCTATAAAGCAAATTTAATTAAACAAACTCACATAAGCAACTCTCGAATTACAATAATAGAATCTGAAAAATTCATTCAATCATATAAAATTTCAGAATTGAAAATTTTGTTCAAACATAAACGTCAACTAGTACATAACCAACGAATTCAAAACAAGGTTTACAAAAAAGAAGTCGAATTACACCGTGGATGAAAGATGAAGATGGATGATTAATGTTGTGGTCTCTTGAAACTCGAAAGCAAGCTTCAAGGATGGGGATGAATGGTGGTGCTCACGACTTCTTCTTCTCCCTTTGGCCTTGCTTGAACCCGTGGCTTGCACTAGAGGATGGAGAGAGGAGAAGAAAAGCTCACGGTTATGCTAGGTATTTTTCTGATTTTTTTTTTCTAAGTGTGTAGTGTGTGTTGTGTTCTCTAAACCTTCTAGAGAGGAGGGTATATATAGGGGAAGGCAAGGCTTCATGAATTTAATTTCCAAAGAATGTTTTGGTTGCACCACACAGCTTCGACCAATCACGTAGCCCCATATCAGCTCTGTTGTGTCATCCAACCAATCAAAAAGCTCCAAAATCAATCCCTAATATGTTTCCAAATTTCCAATGATTTAATCTGATTTTATTCACAATTTTCGGCCAAATATCTAGGCATGAACCTAGGCAATGTATCCGGACGCATTTTGAACCTTTTCTCCCTTAAATCTCTCCATGGCTTTATCCTTAACATCCTCCCCTTGATTTTCTCTTGATTTTCACATTAAAACTGCACATTTTACTTCCTTAATTTCGGCCAACATATCTTGAGGGAATTGAGGGATGAATCTGGACTTGTTTTGAGCATTTTCTTGTTGCACAATCCCTTGAAACTCTCCGTTGATATTCTCAATGTAATCTCCTTGATTCTCTCCTTGATTTTCACATTATCTCCATCATTTCTCATGGAAAAATCAAATTTATTCTCCCAAAATATCTCCAACGTCATCTTCAAGCCATGTGGTCTTCAAATGTCTTCAAGAAGATTCTCTCATGACACATTATTTTGCCGATTTCCTTTCTTGGTTGGCTCAAGAGTCTTGTTTTGGCAGGATTTCCTCTTCTAAGTGTGGTTTCCTGATTGAAACAGGGAAACTTCTTTTCTTCATTTCAGCTCATTTATGCAGCCCTAGTGGCTTGTCTTTACTCCCACCAACGTTGGCTAGCTCCTCTTTCCATTTATGAGCTCATTTCAGCTCATTTATGCCAAAGTCCTGAAAATAGAAACTATTACTGAAAATAGAAACTTTTCTAAAAAGAAAAACGGAAACTTTCCTAAACTAAAATGGGAAACTTTCTAAAAATGAAAAATAGAAACTACAACATGGGAACTTTCTACAAATAGGAACTTTCCCAATCGAAGAATGGAAACTTTCCTAAACAGGGATTTTCTAAGGAAATAACGCAGGAAATGTAAGGAAATAGCAGTTAAAACGTCGCATTAAAATGCTCCTATCAGATTCCCCCACACTTAGCTTTTGCTAGTCCCTTAGCAAAATCACAACACAGACACAACTCAGACTAAATGAAAATTAAAGACTCTACAGATACAAAGACTCTATTGCCCTTCAACTTTTTGTCTCAGCAATCTCTTACTTTCACAACACCAAGATTAGCACTCAACCAAGAATCAATATTTAAGAATTCGAGAGTTAATTAAGACATATAATCCACACATACACAAGTAGGACTTGGTTGTAACAATGGTGATGGGGTGGAGCTTAGCATGCTTCAAACAAGTATGATTCATATCCTCACAAGGTATATCCACTCTTTCTTCTCTCAGATCATGGCAATGCTTAAAAGCTTATTCACTTAAGTATATGTGAAAGATAAACAAAGTAGATCACACATGAAGACCCAAGCCATATGTTCAACTACTTGCACGAATGGACCCAAGCCATATGTTCAACTCTTGTAACTCATCTCCACATCAAGGGCTGTCCCATCTTAAGGGTCAAGAAGGTCTTCTCAAAGGTTGTAATGGGGCTAAGGTTCAAGGTTTTAAGAAACGAAAGGTAAGGGATTTAACAAAGTGTCCTAAGAACCTAGCAGAGCTCATGTAAATATAGAGACCTCAAGAATTCCACCAAGGTATTGCAAAAAGCGTCACTTCCCATAGAGGTAACATAAAAGGGCCTAATGTCTTCATGTTGGGCCCAATCTTCATTATAAACTTCCCTTGAACTCTAGTGAAATGGACAAAGGCCAAATTTTTCTATAGTAGGCCTTCAATTCAAAACAAACTCCAAAATCACTAAGTATGGGGGACTAAAATCCATAAAAATATATTTTTCTTTCTTTTTCTTTTTAGCCGTACACATTTTTTTTTTCCGGCTTTCACAAATTTTTTTTTTCTTTATGGACAAGTCTACCCCCACACTTGAACTTTCACCTCTTCTCAATCTTCATCCTTAGCACCAAACCCATGTAGTATGTCTCAAAAGATAGCTCCACTAAGTTTTTAGAACAAAGGGTAAGGTTCTAACTATACTAAGGTTCAGGGTGATGAACGAAAAGGCTTAATGTAGGCTCAAAGGGGCTTATCTAGGGGAGTCCCACGACGGGCACAAATGGGGACACAAGTTTATTTGGCAATGGTGGTAATTCCTAGGGTGCCTCTATCCCTTCCAGAATCAGGGCCATGTATTGATATCACGTCTCAACAAGCACAAGAGCGAATTCTAGCATTCTCTAGTCCATTAAACTTAATCTATGGCAAGTAATCAATCAAATGAAAGAATAATGAGATCATCAAAACATCGCCAAGAAATTAAGAATATATTTTTCATTTCACTCCAAAAGAAAGGGACATGGCTCAGATATCTCAAATGGGCTTTTCTGAATCAAAACTCATCTTAACATGCTCATATTCTGTACCAGGGTCACGAGATCCATATCCACTACACATGCATACATTTTTCACATATCTCAATTAACCAAAGAATACCATGTTGAAATCATCTCAATATTGTGATCCTCTTTTAGTCATAATTTCAGATATATAGAATCATACTAGACAGTTGAAAGGCATCCTATGAGTCAATAAACAAAAATAAAAGCAATGAAAAGTATATAAGACTCAAAACATTTTTTATTTTTTTTTATTTTTGACATTTTTCGATTTTTTTGTATTTTTCCAATATATAAGACTCAAAACAAAAGTATAAATCCCTTCCCCCACACTTAAATATTGCATTGTCCTCAATGTAATCAAGAATAAGCATGCAATGAAACACTTATTTATGAAAATAACTACTAAAACAAAGAGAAAATGAAAAAGTAAAAGGGAAAGAGAAAGCAAATCTGCGTTTGTAGACTCCTTCTTAGCTACTTCTGAATTGGGTTGCCTCCCAAGCAGCGCTTAATGTTTATAGTCTTTCAGCCTAGACTTGTACCTCCATTTAATCCTCTGGTTGTGGTGCGTTTTGGAGGGGTACATCCTCCACTTCTTGCTCCACAAACGCCTCATAGTAAGGCTTTAGGCGATGGCCATTCACTTTGAACTCATTGCCAGTCTGCTCACTCTTTATTTGCACAGCTCCATGGGAGAACACATTAGTAATAATGAAAGGCCCAATCTAACGAGAACGAAGCTTACCTGGGAAGAGTTTGAGACGAGAATGGAAAAGAAGAACTTTCTGGCCCACAACAAAAGTCTTTCCACGAATCGTCTTATCATGGAAGGCCTTTGTCTTTTCTTTGTAGATCTTTGTACTCTCAAAAGCGTCATTCCTTATCTCCTCCAACTCTTGCAATTGCAATTTCCTATGAAGCCCAGCTTCATCAAGATCCATGTTAAACTGCTTCACAGCCCACCAGGCTTTGTACTCTAATTCCACAGGTAAATGGCAAGGTTTGCCATACACAATCCGATATGGGGACATCCCAATGGGGGTCTTGTATGCAGTTCTATATGCCCACAAAGCATCCTCTAAACGAAGGGACCAATCCTTCCTGTTAGGGTTCACAGTCTTCTCCAATATCCTCTTGATCTCACGATTGGAGACTTCAGCCTGCCCACTAGTTTGTGGGTGATAAGGTGTAGAAACCTTATGTGTAACATCATATTTTCTCAACAAGGCCTCAATCGTCCGATTGTAGAAGTGAGATCCACCATCACTAATAAGGACTCTAGGCATTCCAAACCTGCTAAAGATGTTAGACTTGATAAAATCTGCAACAACCTTAGAGTCATTAGTTCGAGTGGTCTTTGCTTCCACCCATTTGGAAACATAGTCCACTGCAAGTAAGATATAGAGAAACCCATAAGATGAAGGGAATGGTCCCATGAAATCTATACCCCAGACATCAAATATTTCAACAGTTATTATATTGGACAATGGCATTTGATCTCTAGGACCTAGATTTCCGGTTCTTTGGCATCTATCACAAGTTAAACAATAGGCATATGCATCCCTAAATAACGTTGGCCAAAAATAACCCAGACTCCAACACCTTAAACGCAGTTTTCTTGGACCCAAAGTGACCCCCACATGCTTTAGAGTGACAAAAAGAAAGTATGGAATTTTGTTCATATTCAGGTATGCACCTCCTAATCAGTTGATCAGAGCAATATTTCCACAGATAAGGTTCATCCCAAACATATTGCTTAACAGTTTTCTTAAGCCTATCTCTATGAGCACGTGACATGGTATCTGGAATCTTTTTAGAAACAATGAAATTCACAATGTCTGCATACCATGGTTCACTTACCTGGAGTCCAAAGAGTTGCTCATCTGGAAATGTCTCCACTAGAGGGAGGGGGTCCTCTGCATGCACCAAACGACTCAAGTGGTCAGCTACTACGTTCTCACTACCCTTCTTGTCTTTAATCTCCACATCGAACTCTTGTAGGAGTAGGACCCATCTAATTAGCCTTGGTTTCGCCTCCTTCTTGTACATCAAGTACCTGAGAGCTGCATGATCACTATACACAATAACTTTAGTACCAAGTAAGTAAGAACGAAATTTTTCAAGGGCAAAGACAACTGCAAGAAGCTCTTTCTCAGTGGTGGAATAGTTCATTTGTGCATCATTAAGAGTTCTTGAGGCGTATTAGATGGCATAGGGTCTCTTGTCCTTTCGTTGCCCTAAAACAGCTCCAACTGCGTAGTCAGAGGCATCACACATCAATTCAAAGGGCAAGGACCAATCTGGAGGTAACATGATTGGGGCAGACGTCAACAACTCCTTAAGCTTGTCAAAAGCTTCTTGACATTCCTTGTCAAAGGTAAACGTCACATCCTTCTGGAGTAGGCGACATAGAGGTCTTGATATCTTGGAGAAGTCCTTGATAAACCTCCTGTAGAACCCTGCATGGCCAAGAAAAGATCGAATCTCTCTCACAGAAGTGGGAGAGGGTAAGTAACGCACAAGATCTACTTTAGCTTTATCTACCTCCATACCTCTAGAAGAGATAATGTGCCCTAAAACTATCCCTTGTCTAACCATGAAATGACATTTCTCCCAATTTAATACAAGGTTAGTTTCCATGCAACGTTTAAGAATTATTTCCAGATTATTAAGACAATCATCAAAACTTTTCCCGAAAACAGAAAAATCATCCATGAATACCTCTATGATTTTCTCATTATAATCTGAAAAGATACTTACCATACACCTTTGAAAGGTACCTGGGGCGTTGCAGAGTCCAAAAGGCATGCGACGATAGGCAAATGTTCCAAAAGGGCAGGTGAACGTCGTCTTCTCTTGATCCTCATTGGCTATGGCAATCTGATTGTAGCCTGAGTAGCCATCTAAAAAGCAGTAGTAATCATGTCCAGCTAGGCGCTCAAGCATCTGATCAATGAATGGAAGAGGAAAGTGGTCTTTCCTTGTGGTGGCATTGAGCTTTCTGTAGTCAATACAAACTCTGTGGCCTGTAACTGTCCTTTGGGGCACCAGTTCGTTCTCAGCATTTTTCACAACAGTCACCCCAGACTTCTTGGGCACTACTTGAACTGGGGACACCCATTTGGAGTCTGAAATGGGGTAGATCACGCCACAATCCAGGAGTTTGATGACCTCCTTCTTCACAACTTCCATCATTGGAGGGTTGAGACGACGTTGAGCCTCTCTAGTGGGTTTGGACCCCTCCTCAAGAAGTATCTTATGGACGCAAGTTGTAGGGCTAATACCCTTGATATCCGCCAATGTCCATCCTATGGCGGTCTTATGTTCCTTAAGCATCTCCACCAATTTCTCCTCTTGTGGAGATGTAAGTGCAGAGGACACAATCACTGGTAAAGTCTCCTTGTCCCCTAAGTAGACATACTTCAAATGGTCTGGAAGAGGTTTTAACTCAAGTTCTGGTGCCTGGACCACTGAAGGTAAAGTCTTATCAGAAGATAACTGAATGGACAAGGGTGGAGAAGACTCACCTATAAAGGGGGATGCCTCAAGGAAGGACACATTGGCAATGATTTTGTCCTCACAAGTGTCCCTAAGCTCATCCTCTTGAATTGGGACGCCATTGTTGGTGTACCCTATTCCTTGCTCGAGTGTGGTGACTAAGGTGTCCTCATTCATGACATCCAACATTTTCTGTGCAAGATCATCCAAAATATCAATGGAAAAACAATCATGAACATCAAGAGGATACCTCATGGCTTCAAAGATATTGAAGCCAATAATGTCACCATCAAACTCCATGGTGAGAGATCCAGCGTACACGCCTATCTTTGTCCTAGCCGTCCTTAGGAAAGGGTGACCCAAAAGTAATGGTGTAGAACTCACAGGAGAGTCCTCCATCTCCAACACGTAGAAGTCAGCTGGAAAGATAAGATGGTTAACCTGCACAAGCACATCTTCCAACAAACCTCTAGGGTATGCATTGGACCTATCAGCTAACTGAATGATAACATTGTCAGATTTAAGCGCCCCTAGACCTAGGGTTTCATAAACAGAGTAGGGCATAACATTAACAGATGCTCCTAAGTCTAGCACGGCATTCTTAAAATTCGAGTTACCAATAGTGCAGGGAATTGTGAAACTTCCAGGATCCTTACATTTTGGAGGCAGCTTCCTCTGAATGAGGGCAGAAACGTTCTCACTTACCTTTACCACCTCCTTCTCCCGGTTGATCCTCCTTGTAATACATAGCTCCTTTAGGAACTTGGCATATTTAGGCACTTGCTTGATGGCCTCTAGGAGGGGTAAATTCACTTGCACCTTCTTGAAAGTTTCCAAGATAGCTTGGTTACTCTCATCCTTCTTAGATTGGGCAAACCTGCGTGAGAAGGGCATGCAAGGAGAAGAATTATTAGCAATAACCGAATTGGACAAGTTAGAAGTTTTACCTCTATTTTCCAGAATTGCCTTAGGAGGTGAGGACGTTCTATCCTCTACCCTGGATGTTGCTGGGTCTTTCTCAGTTCCCAACTTGGTGGGCTCTTGTTCTTCCTCAAAGCTTGCTTGGGCATCTTTGGTTCGTTTAGGTTGATCCACAAATGTTCGTCAACTCCTTGTAGCAACAACTGAAGCATTCTCCACATTACCCTTAGGGTTAGGTATTGTGTTACTAGGGAGCTCACCAAACTCGTGAATGTTGCCCATGAAGTCCACAACTTGGCCCACTTGCTTCTTAAGGTTGCAATATCCTTGGTATGGGTCTGTTGTCCTTGAATCAAAGCCTGTGTACAGTTTGTCAATGCTTGTGTAGAACTAGTCAAGGCTTCTAACGTTTTATCATAGTGAGACATTGAATTCCCTGAGTTTTGTTGAGGAGGCATGTAAGGTCTTTGAGAGGAAGGTCCTTGAAATGAAGGCCCTTGAGGGCGTTGGAAATTCCCGCCAAGAGGATTCTGAACATTCTCATTGTTGGTCCACTTGAAGTTGGGATGGTCCTTCCATCCAGGGTTGTAGGTATTTGAATAAGGGTCATACCTAGGACGTTGAGGTCCTCCTTGATATCCTCCGATGGCATTCAAAGACTCCCATCCACCATTGTCAATTATTTGAGGGCACTGATCTGTAACATGCCCTTGCATAGAGCACACCCCACAAGCTATTGTAGGACCTGGCCCCTTAGAACTTATGACTTGGTTCATAAGGAGGGTGAGCTTATTCAGTTGATCTTCAATGGCAGTATTGTTGCTTACATCATGTACCCTACGAACAGAGTGTCTTATACCCTCATATTGTTGAGAGTCTAGGGCACGGTTTGCTATAAGTTCCTTCCCAGCAGCAGGTGACTTATCCACATCAGTAGTTCAAGGAGGACCCCCTACGAGCATTATATACCCTCCCCCTGCAGAAGGAAGACAGGCAAAGTTTGAGTTGAAGAGTGGATTGTTGCACAAACTTCCTATGTTCCATGGCCTTAAATTGGAGGATGCTAACAAGCATCTCTGAGAATTCCACTAGAGGATGGAGAGAGGAGAAGAAAAGCTCACGGCTATGCTAGGTATTTTTCTGATTTTTTTTCTAAGTGTGTAGTGTGTGTTGTGTTCTTCAAAACGTCTAGAGAGGAGGGTATATATAGGGGAAGGCAAGGCTTCATGAATTTAATTTTCAAAGAATTTTCCGGTTGCATCACACAGCTTCGACCAATCACGTAGCACCATATCAGCTCTGTTGTGTCATCCAACCAATCAAAAAGCTCCAAAATCAATCCCTAATATGTTTCCAAATTTCCAATGATTTAATCTGATTTTATTCACAATTTTCGGCCAAATATCTAGGCATGAACCTAGGCAATGTATCCGGACGCATTTTGAACCTTTTCTCCCTTAAATCTCTCCATGGCTTTATCCTTAACATCCTCCCCTTGATTTTCTCTTGATTTTCACATTAAAACTGCACATTTTACTTCCTTAATTTCGGCCAACATATCTTGAGGGAATTGAGGGATGAATCTGGACTTGTTTTGAGCATTTTCTTGTTGCACAATCCCTTGAAACTCTCCGTTGATATTCTCAATGTAATCTCCTTGATTCTCTCCTTGATTTTCACATTATCTCCATCATTTCCCATGGAAAAATCAAATTTAATCTCCCAAAATATCTCCAACGTCATCTTCAAGCCATGTGGCCTTCAAATGTCTTCAAGAAGCTTCTCTCATGACACATTATTTTGCCGATTTCCTTTCTTGGTTGGCTCAAGAGTCTTGTTTTGGCAGGGTTTCCTCTTCTGAGTGTGGTTTCCTGATTGAAACAGGAAAACTTCTTTTCTTCATTTCAGCTCATTTATGCAGCCCTAGTGGCTTGTCTTTACTCCCACCAACGTTGGCTAGCTCCTCTTTCCATTTATGAGCTCATTTCAGCTCATTTATGCCAAAGTCCTGAAAATAGAAACTGTTACTGAAAATAGAAACTTTTCTAAAATGAAAAACGGAAACTTTCCTAAACTAAAATGGGAAACTTTCTAAAAATGAAAAATAGAAACTACAACATGGGAACTTTCTACAAATAGGAATTTTCCCAATCGAAGAATGGAAACTTTCCTAAACAGGGATTTTCTAAGGAAATAACGCAGGAAATGTAAGGAAATAGCAGTTAAAACGTCACATTAAAATGCTCCTATCAAATGGCTTTTAAATTTTTAAATGCGTTGTTCTAGTGAGATTCAAACCCCTAGTTATTTTTTCCAAACAATTTGATCACTTTGTTTCCATTTGAGTTTATGAACAGTGATTTTTCAAACTTTCTGCTTCTAATCACTTTGATTTGGTTTGTCTTTCAGGAAAATAAATAGCTTCTAAATCTTTAAACGCGTTGTTCCAGTGAGATTCAAAACCCTAGATGCTTTCAATTCATTTTGAAATAATTTGATCACTTTGTTTCTATTTTCCACACTTCTTGTGTCTACTGACCTTGATTTGGTGTGTCTTTTAGTGAAATGGGTTCTAAATCTTTAAACGCGTTGTCCAAGTGAGATTGAAAGAGCTAGATGCTTTCCATTCATTTTGAAACAATTTGATCACTTTGTTTCCATTTGAGTTTATAAACAGTGATTTTTCAAACTTTCTGCTTCTAATCACTTTGATTTGCTTTGGCTTTCAGGAAAATAGTTTCTAAATCTTTAAACGCGTTGTCCAAGTGAGATTCAAAGCCCTAGATGCTTTCAATTCATTTTGAAACAATTTGATCACTTTGTTTCTATTTTCTAAACTTCTTGCTTCTACTGACTTTGATTTGGTTTGTCTTTTAGTGAAATGGCTTCTAAATATTTAAATGCGTTGTTCTAGTGGGACTCAATGCCCTAGTTAATTTTTCAAACAATTTTGGTCACTTTGTTTCGATTTGAGTTTGTGAACTGTGATTTTCCAGACTTCGTGCTTCAAATCACTTTGATTTTGTCAGTTCGTTAGTCAAATAACTCCTAAATCTTTAAATGCGTTGTTCTAGTGAGATTGAAAGCCCTACTTACTTTTCCAAACAATTTGATCACTTTGTTTCCATTTGAGTTTATGAACAGTGATTTTTCAAACTTTCTGCTTCTAATCACTTTGATTTGGTTTATCTCTCAGGAAAATAAATAGTTTCTAAATCTTTAAACGCATTGTTTTAGTGAGATTCAAAGCCCTAGATGCTTTCAATTCATTTTGAAACAATTTGATCACTTTGTTTCTATTTTCAAAACTTCTTGCGTCTACTGACTTTGATTTGGTTTGCCTTTTAGTGAAATGGCTTCTAAATCTTTAAATGCGTTGTTTTAGTAGGACTCAAAGCCCTAGTAACTATTTCAAACAACTTTGGGCACTTTGTTTCGATTTGAGTTTGTGAACTATGATTTTCCAGACTTCGTGCTTCAAGCCACTTTGATTTTATCAGTCCATTACTGAAATGACTTCTAAATCTGTAAATGCGTTTTTCTGGTGAGACCCAAAGCCCTACTTGCTTTTCCAAACTATTCGATCACTTTGCTTCCATTAGAGTTTGTGAACAGTTATTTTTCAAACTCCCTGCTTCTAATCACTTTGATTTGGTTCGGCTTTCAGGAAAATTGTTTCTAAATCTTTAAACGCTTTGTCCAAGTGAGATTCAAAGCCTTCATTCATTTTGAAACAATTTGATCACTTTGCTTCCATTTTGAAAACTTCTTGCTTCTATTCACTTTGATTTGGTTTGTCTTTTAGTGAAATGGCTTCTAAATCTTTAAATACATTGGTCTAGTGAGACTCAAAGCCCTAAACAATTTTGGTCACTTTGTTTTCATTTGAGTTTGCGAACAGTGATTTTCCAAACTTCTTGCTTCAAATCACTTTGATTTTGTCTGTACGTAAGTGAAATGCTTTCTAAATCTTTGAATGCATTGTTCTATTGTGATTCAAAGCCCTAGTTACTTTTCCAAACAATTTGATCCCTTTGTTTCCTTTTGAGTTTATGAAAAGTGATTTTTAAAACTTCTTGCTTCTAATCACTTTGATTTGGTTTGTCTTTCATGGAAATAAATAGGTTCTAAATCTTAAAACGGGTTGTTCTAGTGAGGTTCAAAGCCCTAGATGGTTTCCATTCATTTTGAAACAATTTGATCACTTTGTTTCCATTTTGAAAACTTCTTGCTTCTAGTCACTTTGATTTGGTATGTGTTTTAGTGAAATGGCTTTTAAATCTTTAAATGTGTTGTTCTTGTGAGACTCAAAGTGATAGGAGCATTTTAATGCGACATTTTACTATTTAACTCCCCGTATTTTGCCCAGTTATTTCCTTTACTTAATTATTTTTAATTTAGTTTCTATTTTTTAGGTCTCATGGAGAAAATGGAGCTGAAATGAAGAAATGCTGTTTTCCTAGTCTGACTAGGAATCCCAGTCAACGCAGGAATCCTGATGAGGCTAGGAAACCTGAAGGCATTAGGAGACCACATGGCTTGAAGATGACGTTGGAGATATTTTGGGAGATTAAATCTGATTTTTCCATGGGAAATGATGGAGATAATGTGAAAATCAAGGAGAGAATCAAGGAGATTATGTTGGCCGAAAATTGTGAATAAAATCAGATTAAATCATTGGAAATTTGGAAACATATTAGGGATTGATTTTGGAGCTTTTTGATTGGTTGGATGACACAACAGAGCTGATATGGGGCTACGTGATTGGTCGAAGCTGTGTGGTGCAACCAAAACATTCTTTGGAAATTAAATTCATGAAGCCTTGCCTTCCCCTATATATACCCTCCTCTCTAGAAGGTTTAGAGAACACAACACACACTACACACTTAGAAAAAAAAAATCAGAAAAATACCTAGCATAACCGTGAGCTTTTCTTCTCCTCTCTCCATCCTCTAGTGCAAGCCACGGGTTCAAGCAAGGCCAAAGGGAGAAGAAGAAGTCGTGAGCACCACCATTCATCCCCATCCTTGAAGCTTGCTTTCGAGTTTCAAGAGACCACAACATTAATCATCCATCTTCATCTTTCATCCACGGTGTAATTCGACTTCTTTTTTGTAAACCTTGTTTTGAATTCGTTGGTTATGTACTAGTTGACGTTTATGTTTGAACAAAATTTTCAATTCTGAAATTTTATATGATTGAATGAATTTTTCAGATTCTATTATTGTAATTCGAGAGTTGCTTATGTGAGTTTGTTTAATTAAATTTGCTTTATAGATATCTTTTGTATTTTAATCTTATGTGGTTCGAAACACTTAGGGCTTTGATACGAATGGTGTTAGATTTAAGAACATGAAATCAACTTTTTGTTTTGTGTAACTTGAATCGAAGTAGTAAAGGATTTGGACAAAAACCGAATTTAATTAAAAGAGGATTGCAATTAGGTGGACTTTTTCATACTAAGTTGCACACTTGAGTTGATAGCCTTTCTATGTGTTTCATGCGTTAAACATGTCATGATGGACTAGCTTTCTAGGGCTTGATTGCATGCTTGATAGGATTGATCTAAGTGCTTTCACTTAGGTTAATTAGCATTGAAAAGTAAAAAAATGGGAAATTATTTGCTTTCGAATATTTCACATGATCAACTCCTTTCTCATGACTTAGATGAACAATATTAGGGTTTAATCGAATTTGATCATAGTTTCGGTTTTGATCTTTGTTCTCTCATTCCATTCGTGTAATTATGTTTTTAGTTTTCTTTGTTTTCTTTACTTAGTTTATTTTCGAAACCTAAATCCAAAAACCCCCCTAATTTCGTAAATAATGTTTATACTTGTGAATATCTTTGTGAATAATATACTTTGTTTTAATTTTAATTGTTTAATTGGTTGACAATGACAGGTGTACCCTCAATCCCCGGAATAGAACGATCCCTATTTGCTTATACTACTAATGATATTTTCAGGGTTAAATTATGCGCTTGCTTTGAGCATATCAATTTTTGGCGCCATTGCCGGGGATTAAAAAATCACTTGTTTTTGTTTATAATTATTGTATATAAATTGTTTGAAACTTAGTTAAATTAACTAGGATGTTTTTTTATATTGTTGAATACGAGTTTTAATTGTAAGTTGTAAATTGAATGGAATAGGTGAAGTCTCTTTTGTTAATATTGGTACCTAGTTCAGGTTTTTTAAGGTTGAGGGCGGCCTTTATTAACACTTGTTGAACTGTCTTCACACTTAGGACCTTTTTCATCTTAGTAAGTATAGCCTATGTGGAATGGTATCTAGGAAGGGGACAACGATCATGACGGTTTTTGAATCCAGAAGTGCTTACAAATGGGCCTAAACCACTATGTGGGAGTAGCTCATGCCAAAATGGATTTTGTCTCTCGTGTTCGCCCTTCCCCACCTAGCCATTTCAGTATGGTTACCCAAAGGATGCTAAAGGGAATTTGTGTCTAGGCAACTATACTTGGGCCGCACGTCCACTTGATTTACCGCTTGGAATTAGATTTGATATCAACAATATTTATAACAAAAAAAAAAAATGTTGTGATACACTAAGGTATATTGGATAAAACATAGTCTTAAAAAAAGGGTAGCTGTTTCAGTCCCATTTGCACATCGAGACTCCCTGTTCCCGTACCTAAGTGTTGAAAATAAATTGAACTTCTGACGAAAAGAAAAAAAAACAAATTTACACTTGTAAAAATACTTTTCACGTGTTTTACTCACTTCTGTACGTAACTTGTGTTTTATGTACAATGTACTTGCTAATTATACTTGTAGTTTGTAATTCGTAATTCATAGTTACTTGTTTACATATTTTGTATTTCTTTTTTAACTATAGCCACTAACTTTATTTAATGAAGATACCGTCTGGCTGAAAGACGTTAAAACTCAAGCGCTGCTTGGGAGGCAACCCAATTCAGAAGTAGTGTGAAGGAATCTACAAATGCAGATTTGCTTTCTCTTTCCCTATTTTCTTATAATTTATTTTTCAATTTTTCTCTTTTGTTTTTGTTTTGGGATTTGTATTCATAAATGCCTTCTATCTATGCTTATATATTTCATTGCATGTTTATACATTGAGGACAATGCAATATTTAAGTGTGGGGGAAGGGATTTATACTTTTGTCTTGAGTCATATATATTGAAAGATACAAAAAAATTGAAAAATGTCAAAAAAATTAAAAATTTTCGTTGCTTTTATGTTTGTTTTTGAGTCATAGGATGCCTTTCAACTGTCTAGGATGAGCTTATATCTTTGAAATTATGGCTAAGAGAGGATCACAATATTAAGATGATTTTAAATGGTATTCTTTGGTTAATTGAGATATATGAAAAGCTTGTGCATCTGTAGTGGATATGGATTTCGCGACCTTGGTACAGAATATGAGCATGTTAAGATGAGTTTTGATTCAGAAAAGCCCATGTGAGAGATATTTGAGCCATGTCCCTTTCTTTTGGAGTGAAATGAAAAATATATTCTTAATTTCTTGGCGATGTTTTGATGATCTCATTATTCTTTCATTTGATTGATTACTTGCCATAGATTAAGTTTAATGGACTAGAGAATGCTAGAATTCGCTCTTGTGCTTGTTGAGACGTGATATCAATACATGGCCCTGATTCTGGAAGGGATAGAGGCACCGTAGGAATTACCACCATTGCCAAATAAACTTGTGTCCCCATTTGTGCCTGTCGTGGGACTCCCCTAGATAAGCCCCTTTGAGCCTACATTAAGCCTTTTCGTTCATCACCCTTAAAATCTTTAACCCTGAACCTTAGTATAGTTAGAACCTTACCCTTTGTTCTAAAACCTTACTGGAGCTATCTTTTGAGACATACTACATGGGTTTGGTGCTAAGGATGAAGATTGAGAAGAGGTGAAAGTTCAAGTGTGGGGGTAGACTTGTCCATAAAGAAAAAAAAAAATTTGTGAAAGCCGGAAAAAAAAAATGTGTACGGCTAAAAAGAAAAAGAAAGAAAAATATATGTTTACGGATTTTAGTCCCCCATACTTAGTGATTTTGGAGTTTGTTTTGAATTGAAGGCCTACTATAGAAAAATTTGGCCTTTGTCCATTTCACTAGAGTTCAAGGGAAGTTTATAATGAAGATTGGGCCCAACATGAAGACATTAGGCCCTTTTATGTCACCTCTATGGGAAGTGACGCTTTTTGCAATACCTTGGTGGAATTCTTGAGGTCTCTGTATTTACATGAGCTCTGCTAGGTTCTTAGGACACTTTGTTAAATCCCTTACCTTTCGTTTCTTAAAACCTTGAACCTTAGCCCCATTACAACCTTTGAGAAGACCTTCTTGATCCTTAAGATGGGACAACCCTTGATGTGGAGATGAGTTACAAGAGTTGAACATATGGCTTGGGTCCATTCGTGCAAGTAGTTGGTATCTTTCATGAGGTCTTTAAAAGAGAAAGATATATTTATGTGCTTTCGTTTCTTCATATGTGATCTACTTTGTTTATCTTTCACATATACTTTAGTGAATAGGCTTTTAAGCATTGCCATGATCTGAGAGAAGAAAGAGTGAATATACCTTGTGCGGATATGAATCATACTTGTCTGAAGCATGCCAAGCTCCACCCTATCACCATTGTCACAACCAAGTCCTACTTGTGTATGTGAAGATTATGTGTTTTAATTAACTCTCGAATGCCTAAATATTGATTCTTGGTTGAGTGCTAATCTTGACGCTATGAAAGTAAAAGATTTCTCAGACAAATCGTTGTAAGGTTTAGTAGTTTTTGGGTTAAGTGTCCTTGAGTCTTTTACATTTTCTATACTTAGTGTATTTCATGAGTCATTGAGTCTTTGTTTTTAATTTTTTATTTTTTTGTTTTGATTTCGCTAAGGGACTAGCAAAAGCTAAGTGTGGGGGAATTTGATAGGAGCATTTTAATGCGACATTTTACTATTTAACTCCCCGTATTTTGCTTAGTTATTTCCTTTCCTTAATCATTTTTAATTTAGTTTCTATTTTTTAGGTCTCATGGAGAAAATGGAGCTGAAATGAAGAAATGCTGTTTTCCTAGTCTGACTAGGAATCCAAGTCAACGCAGGAATCGTAATGAGGCTAGGAAACCTGAAAGCATTAGGAGACCACACGGCTTGGATGACGTTGGAGATATTTTGGGAGGTTAAATCTGATTTTTCCATGGGAAATGATGGAGATAATATGAAAATCAAGGAGAGAATCAAGGAGATTATGTTGAGAATATCAAGGGAGAGTTTCAAGGGATTGTGCAACAAGAAAATACTCAAAACAAGTCTAGATTCATCCCTCAATTCCCTCAAGATATGTTGGCCGAAATTAAGGAAGTAAAATCTGCAGTTTTAATGTGAAAATCAAGAGAAAATCAAGGGGAGGATGTTAAGGATAAAGCCATGGACAGATTTAAGGGAGAAAAGGTTCAAAATGCGTCCGGATACATTGCCTAGGTTCATGCCTAGATATTTGGCCGAAAATTGTGAATAAAATCAGATTAAATCATTGGAAATTTGGAAACATATTAGGGATTGATTTTGGAGCTTTTTGATTGGTTGGATGACACAACAGAGCTGATATGGTGCTACGTGATTGGTCGAAGCTGTGTGGCGCAACCGGAAAATTCTTTGGAAATTAAATTCATGAAGCCTTGCCTTCCCCTATATATACCCTCCTCTCTAGACGTTTTGGAGAACACAACACACACTACACACTTAGTAAAAAAATCAGAAAAATACCTAGCATAGCCGTGAGCTTTTCTTCTCCTCTCTCCATCCTCTAGTGCAAGCCACGGGTTCAAGCAAGGCCAAAGGGAGAAGAAGAAGTCGTGAGCACCACCATTCATCCCCATCCTTGAAGCTTGCTTTCGAGTTTCAAGAGACCACAACATTAATCATCCATCTTCATCTTTCATCCACGTTGTAATTCGACCTCTCTTTTGTAAACCTTGTTTTGAATTCGTTGGTTATGTACTAGTTGACGTTTATGTTTGAACAAAATTTTCAATTCTGAAATTTTATATGATTGAATGAATTTTTCAGATTCTATTATTGTAATTCGAGAGTTGCTTATGTGAGTTTGTTTAATTAAATTTGCTTTATAGATATCTTTTGTATTTTAATCTTATGTGGTTCGAAACACTTAGGGCTTGTCCAAGTGAGATTCAAAGCCCTAGATGCTTTCCATTCATTTTGAAACAATTTGATCACTTTGTTCCCATTTTGAAAACTTCTTGCTTCTATTCACTTTGATTTGGTTTGTCTTTTAGTGAAATGGCTTTTAAATCTTTAAATGCGTTGTTCTAGTGAGACTCAAAGCCCTAAACAATTTCGGTCACTTTGTTTCGATTTGAGTTTGTGAACAGTGATTATCCAAACGTCTTGCTTCAAATCACTTTGATTTTGTCTGTTCGTTTGTGAAATGGCTTCTAAATCTTTAAATGCATTGTTCTAGTGTGATTCAGAGCCCTAGTTACTTTTCCAAACAATTTGATCCCTTTGTTTCCATTTGAGTTTATGAACAATGATTTTTCAAACTTCTTGCTTTTATATCTTAAAACGGGTTGTTGTAGTGAGATTCAAAGCCCTTGATGCTTTCCATTCATTTTGAAACTTGATCACTTTGTTTTTGTTTTCAAAACTTCTTGCTTCTACTCACTTTGATTTGGTTTGTCTTTTAGTCAAATGGCTTCTAAATCTTTAAATGTGTTGTTCTTGTGAGACTCAAAGCCCTAAACTGTTTTGGTCACTTTGTTTCGATTCGAGTTTGTGAACAGTGATTTTCCAGACTTCGTGCTTCAAATCACTTTGATTTTGTCTGTTCGTTAGTAAAATGACTTCTAAATCATTAATTGCGTTGTTCTAGTGAGATTGAAAGCCCTACTTACTTTTCCATACAATTTGATCACTTTGTTTCCATTTGAGTTAATGAACAGTGATTTTTCAAAATTTCTGCTTCTAATCACTTTGATTTGGTTTGTCTTTCAGGGAAATAAATAGCTTCTAAATCTTTAAACGCGTTGTTCTAGTGAGATTCAAAGCCCTTGATGCTTTGAATTCGTTTTGAAACAATTTGATCACTTTGTTTCTATTTTCAAAACTTCTTGCGTCTACTGACTTTGATTTGGTTTGTCATTCAGTGAAATGGGTTCCAAATCTTTAAACGCGTTGTTCAAGTGAGATTCAAAGCCTTAGATGCTTTCTATTCATTTTGAAACAATTTGATCACTTTGTTTCCATTTGAGTTTATGAACAGTGATTTTTCAAACTTTCTGCTTCTAATCACTTTGATTTGGTTTGTCTTTCAGGGAAATAAATAGCTTCTAAATCTTTAAACGCGTTGCTTTAGTGAGATTCAAAGCCCTAGATGCTTTCAATTCATTTTGAAACAATTTGATCACTTTGTTTCTATTTTCAAAACTTCTTGCGTCTACTGACTTTGATTTGGTTTGTCTTTTAGTGAAATGGCTTCTAAATCTTTAAATGCGTTGTTTTAGTGGGACTCAAAGCCTAGTTACTATTTCAAACAACTTTGGGCACTTTGTTTCGATTTTAGTTTGTGAACTATGATTTTCCAAACTTCGTGCTTCAAACCACTTTGATTTTATCTGTCCGTTACTGAAATGGTTCTAAATCTGTAAATGCGTTTTTCTGGTGAGGCCCAAAGCCGTACTTGCTTTTCTAAACTATTCGATCACTTTGTTTCCATTAAAGTTTGTTAACAGTTATTTTTCAAACTTCCTGGTTCTAATCACTTTGATTTGGTTTGTCTTTCAGGAAAATAGTTTCTAAATCTTTAAACACGTTGTCCAAGTGAGATTCAAAGCCCTAGATGCTTTCCATTCATTTTGAAACAATTTGATCACTTTGTTTCCATTTTGAAAACTTCTTGCTTCTATTCACTTTGATTTGGTTTGTCTTTTAGTGAAATGGCTTCTAAATCTTTAAATACATTGTTCTAGTGAGACACAAAGCCCTAAACAATTTTGGTCACTTTGTTTTCATTTGAGTTTGTGAATAGTGATCCAAACTTCTTGCTTCAAATCAATTTGATTTTGTCTGTTCGTTTGTGAAATGGCTTCTAAATCTTTAAATGCATTGTACTAGTGAAATTCAATGCCCTAGTTACTTTTCTAAACAATTTGATCCCTTTGTTTCCATTTGAGTTTATGAACAATGATTTTTCAAACTTCTTGCTTTTAAATCTTAAAACGGGTTGTTGTAGTGAGATTCAAAGCCCTTGATGCTTTCCATTCATTTTGAAACAATTTGATCACTTTGTTTCCGTTTTCAAAACTTCTTTCTTCTAGTCACTTTGATTTGGTTTGTGTTTTAGTGAAATGATTTTTAAATCTTTAAATGCGTTGTTCTAGTGGGACTCAAAGCCCTAATCAATTTTGGTGACTTTGTTTCGATTTGAGTTTGTGAACTGTGATTTTCCAGACTTCGTGTTTCAAATCACTTTGATTTTGTCTGTTCGTTAGTGAAATGACTTCTAAATCTTTAATTGCGTTGTTCTAGTGAGATTGAAAGCCCTACTTACTTTTCCAAACAATTTGATCACTTTGTTTCCATTTGAGTTGATGAACAGTGATTTTTCAAACTTTCTGCTTCTAATCACTTTGATTTTGTTTGTCTTTCAGGGAAATAAATAGCTTCTAAATCTTTAAACGGGTTGTTTTAGTGAGATTCAAAGCCCTAGATGCTTTCAATTCATTTTGAAACAATTTGATCACTTTGTTTCTATTTTGAAAACTTCTTGCTTCTATTCACTTTGATTTGGTTTGTCTTTTAGTGAAATGGCTTCTAAATCTTGAAATACGTTGTTTTAGTGGGACTCAAAGCCCTAGTTCCTATTTCAAACAACTTTGGGCACTTTGTTTCAATTTGAGTTTGTGAACTATGATTTTCCAAACTTCGTGCTTCAAACCACTTTGATTTTATCTGTCCGTTACTGAAATGGTTCTAAATTTGTAAATGCGTTTTTCTGGTGAGACCCAAAGCCCTACTTGCTTTTTCCAAACTATTCGATCACTTTGTTTCTATTAGATCTTTGAAGTTCCCCCCTTGGTCTTGCTTCATCTTCCATGTAAATATGATGCATGCAAAGAGTGGGGCTCAACCCCTTGATGTCACTAATCTTCCACCCAAAAGCACCCTTATGCCCCCGAAAGACGTCAAGAAGCATGGACTCTTGTTCTTGTGACAAAATCGAAGAGATAATAAGAGGCAAAGTGCATGCATCATCAATATATGCATACTTCAAGTGTAAGGGAAGGAGCTTCAACTCAATAGAGGTTGAACTTACAACCGGAGGAGAGGAATCAATGGAAAGATGAGTGTTAGAGGTATGAACCTCATTAGCCTTATGCCTTGTGTAATAATCCTCCTCAAGTGTCGGTCTACCCATAGAAAGATAAGAATCAAGGTGCTCAATGGCTTCCATAGTACCTTCTTCATAAAAATCCATCCAGAAGTGTGTTAATGCCGCTTCTAAGGCATCACTCGATGAAGTCTCACGAAAAGTGTGTTCCACCAAGTCTTCAATGTTATCCCCTACTTCAATAGAATAGACTTTTTGCAACCTCATAGGGTTCCTTAATTCATCAAAGATCTTGAACCCAATAGTGGTGTCATACACAGTCATGGTGAGTAAGCCCAATTTGACATCAATCTTTGTCCCCGCCGTGGCCATAAAAGCTCTAGCAAAGATGATAGGGAGATCATCTTGGTAGACTTCCTCCATGTCAAGAATAACGAAATCGGCCGGTATGACCAATTCGTCTACTCATCCTCTACGACTCCTCTCGGATACACCACACTTCTATCGGCTAGTTGGAGAGAATTTTGGATAGGCTTGATGTCGCTTAACCCAAGCTCCTTGTAAACTCCATAAGGCATTAAATTTATACTCGCCCCTAAATCCATAAGTGCCTTCTCAAATGGCTTCTCACCAATCTTGCAAGGAATAGTAAAGGATCCCGGATCCTTGAGCTTGGAAGGTAACCTCCTTTGAAGTACGACACTAATTCTCTCGTTCAAGCATTTAGTGTTTATCCTTCATCAACTTGCTCTTGTATCTCTTGTGTGCACAAATCTTTGAGAAACTTGGCATAAGTAGGAATAGTCTTGATTGCATCAAGAAGAGGAATATTGACCTCCACCTTCTTGAATACGTCAAAACACTCCATGGATTTCTTCTTTTTCTTACTCAAAGCCTTCTCTTGATACACCGCTTGTGGAAAAGGAAGTGACACTTCTTCTTGCACGTCCTCAACACTTGGCTTAGACCCACTTGCTCCCACATCATTATTCACAGTCTTGGTCTTGTCTTTGCTCTTCAAATATTCATCACTATACCCCCAAATCATTCCATCATCCCCCAAGTCATCCTTCTCGCCCTTGGACTTCTTATCAAACCCGGGAGGTACTCTTGGTACTTTGGGAGTCAACAAAGCTTCCTTTGGGGCATCCATTTCCACATCATCATCATTAAGAGTAACCTTGTTGTCATATGCCTTCCCACTTCTCAAAGTTGTCATTTCCTTGGCTTGGTTAACTCGTGGGTTCTTTTCGGTCATAGAGGGCAACTCTCATTGCTTCCTTTCTCTCATCTCACTAGCCAATTGCCCCACTTGTGCTTCAAGCTTACGCAAACCTTAGGTAGTGGATGCCACCTCATTTCGAACACTTTGAATGATCTCATTTTGATTTGCTACACTTTGGCAAGCATCTCCTCTAGGCTAGACTTCGGTGCTTCCCCTTGAGGTGGAGGAATAGATGCTTGTACTTAAGGAATAGGAGCTTGGAAGGGAGGCCTTGCTTGATAAGGTGGCCTAGGATAAGCACCACCACCAAGTACACCCTTATTACCTTGAAACCCTTGGCTTCCACTAGCCCCTCCATAATTACCGCCACCATAACCTACTCCTTGTGTACCTCCTTGATTGCCACCTTGATTGCCACCCCATGAAAAGTTAGGGTGGTTTCTCCACCCGACATTATATGTGTTGGAGTAGGGATCATTCTTGGGCCTTTGGTACCCCATTTGCTTGCACTCTTCGATAATCTTCGGAAAACAATCTCCATGTGGACAAGAGAGAGTATCATGGTTCACCCCCTCACAAATCAAGCATACTTGTGGCCCTTGAACCTCATTGACTTGCTCACAGACCCCTTGCTTGCCTTGCTTCAAAAGTATATCAAACTTCTCATTATGACTATCTTCCAACCTCTTGAACTCATGATGTACATCCAAGCTTGATGCCTAGATTTCATACATGCCACAGGTTTTTGGTTGAGTCGCTTCCCTTAGAGAGGCATGTGAGGTAGAAGGCTTGCGACTGATAGGAGCATGAAATGTGACGTTATAAGTATCTAAACCCTATATTTGGCTAAGTTATTTCTTTTAACTTGATCAATTTAACTTAGTTAGTGTTTTTAAGGTAAAATGGAGTCTCAAAGTCCAAAAATGGCTAAGGAAGCACAAGTGGTGCAGAAATGGAAAAAAATGAAGAAATGGAAGTTTTCCCAGTTTGACTAGGAAAAGGAATCCCAGTTGGAGTAGGAATCTGAAGCTGACTTGGACTAGGAGTTCTACTTGGACAAGGAAACCCAATTCTACTCAGATAAGGAGTCCCTGTTGGATAAGGATTACTCAAGAAGGTTCCGGAAGAGTGTAGAAGCATCTCTGAAAAGAAGTTCGTATTTGACTAGGAAACCTACTTGCATATGGAGTTCTACTCATACTAGGAGACCTGTGGAAACTAGGAGAAGTCCTTGGAACGTTCATGAAGCCTCTAGAAGTCTCAAGAAGATCATGTGCACACTTGGAGGAAGTCTCAAAGAATTCGGATTTCAAAGTAATGAGGAGTTTGGATTTCTAGTTGAGTTTTGATTGGATTTTCCGTGAGATTCTTGAAGGTTCTAGGGAGTTCTTGACATTTCATTCTTCAACAAGGCGTAGAAGACATGTGAGAGGCATGTGATGTGGACTAAAATTGAGGACGGCTAGAACTAAAATTGATGTTTATTCTGGCTCATTAACAATGGAGTTCGATGGTGAAATTGTTGGCTTCAACATCTTTGAAGCAATGAGGTATCCTTTGGTTGATTTTTCATCATGTTTTTTCTATTGATATACTTGATGAACTTGCGCAGAAATTCATGGAGATGATGAATGAGGATACTTTGGTTTCAACCATTGCCCACGGCGTTGGTATAATGAAGGATGACACTACCATCCCTAAGGAGGAGCTCACGGCTATTCATAGTGATACTATCATGGAACATGTTGCTTTTCTTGAGGCAACACCATATGAGCTAGGTAATGTTTCTTCTGTGTTTATTTCTCCCTTTACTAATAAACCTTTACCTTCAGTGATTCATGCACCTACTTTGGAACTTAAGCAATTACCGGATCACTTGAAGTATGCTTACTTGGGAGAAAACGAAACTTTACCTGTCATCATTTCATCATCTTTAACGTCAACTCAAGAGGATAGATTGGTGGAGATACTTAAGAAGCATAACACTGCAATTGGTTGGACTTTAGCGGATATTAGGGGAATTAGCCCCACTACTTATGTACATCGGATTCTGCTTGAGGAGGGAGCCAAGCCAACAAGGGAGGCTCAAAGACCTTTGAACTCCCCTATGATGGAAGTTGTGAAAAAGGAAGTCATCAAGCTTCTTGATTGTGGTGTCATCTACCCTATCTCGGATTCTAAGTGGGTTTCACCAGTTCAGGTTGTGCCAAAGAAATCTGGGATCACAGTTGTTAAGAATGCAGAGAATGAGTTAGTACGTCAGAGGACTATAACTGGACATCGAGTTTGCATAGATTATAGGAAGCTCAATGCCACCACTAGGAAGGATCACTTTCCTTTGCCATTCATTGATCAGATGCTTGAGAGGTTGGCTGGCCATGAGTTCTATTGCTTTTTGGATGGGTATTCTGGTTACAACCAAATCGCCATTGCTAATGAGGATCAAGAGAAAACGACATTCACATATCCATTTGGGACGTTTGCCTACAGAAGGATGCCTTTCGGACTTTGCAATGCTCCAGGTACGTTTCAAAGGTGCATTGTAAGTATCTTTTCTGATTTTATTGAGAAAATTATTGAATTTTTTATGGATGACTTTTCTGTTTTTGGTAAAGATTTTGAAAATTGCTTAAGTAACTTAGAATTGATACTTACACGTTGTGAAGAAACTAACCTTGTTTTAAATTGGGAAAAATGTCACTTTATGGTAAAACAAGGGATAGTTTTAGGGCATATTGTTTCTAAACGTGGAATCGAAGTTGATAAAGCTAAAGTAGATCTTGTTAAATACTTACCAAATCCCACAAGTGTGAGGGAGGTCCGCTCTTTTCTTGGACATGCAGGTTTTTACAGGCGCTTTATCAAAGACTTTTTTAGGATTTCTAGGCCCTTATGTCGTCTACTTCAAAAGGAGGTGTCATTCGAATTTGATGAGGATTGCAAGAAGGCATTCAACACCTTGAAGGAGCTCTTGACGTCTGCACCCATCATGCTTCCCCCTGATTGGTCTATTCCCTTTCAGATCATGTGTGACGCCTCAGATTATGCACTTGGGCCTGTGCTAGGCCAAAGGAAGGACAAGAAGCCTTATGCCATCTACTATGCGTCAAGGACCCTCAATGACGCTCAACTCAATTACTCTACAACTGAAAAAGAACTTTTAGCTGTTGTTTTTGCCTTAGAAAAATTTCGATCTTATTTGCTGGGTACTAAAGTTATTATTTATTCTGATCATGCAGCTTTAAGGTACTTGATGTCAAAGAAGGAGGCAAAACCTAGGCTAATTCGTTGGATACTCTTGCTTCAAGAGTTTGATGTTGAGATCAAGGATAAGAAGGGCTCTGACAACGTTGTGGCAGACCACTTGAGCAGACTTGTGAGTGAGGAGGACGCCATACCCTTAGTGGAGATGTTTCCGGATGAACAACTCTTCGGAATCCAGGTAAGTGAGCCTTGGTATGCAGATATTGTTAATTATTTGGCCTCTAAAATGTTTCCTAATGACATGCTAAGTGCTCAACGTGAATTACTTAAGACTAAAGCTAGGCAGTATGTTTGGGATGATCCTTACTTGTGGAAATATTGTTCTGATCAGTTAATAAGGAGATGTGTGCCTAATAATGAAAAAAAAGCTATACTTGAGTTTTGTCATGCTAAACAATGTGGTGGTCACTTTGGCTCTAATAGAACTGCTAAAAAGGTGTTGGAATCTGGTTTTTATTGGCCTACTTTGTTTAAAGATACATATGAATTCTGTATGACATGTGATAGGTGCCAAAGAACTGGAAACTTAGGGCCTAAAGATCAAATGCCTTTAAATTCTATACTTATTGTCGAAATTTTTGATGTTTGGGGTATAGATTTTATGGGTCCTTTTCCTTCATCTCATGGTTTTCATTATATTCTCTTAGCTGTTGATTATGCTTCTAAGTGGGTGGAAGCGAAAGCCACCAAGACTAATGATTCTAAGGTTGTTGCAGAGTTTATAAAGTCTAATATTTTTAGTAGGTTTGGCATGCCTCGAGCAATCATTAGTGATGGAGGTTCTCACTTTTGCAACAAGACCATTGCAGCTTTGTTTAGGAAGTATTACGTTACTCATAGGGTCTCAACGGCCTATCATCCTCAAACGAGTGGACAAGCAGAAGTCTCAAATAGGGAGATCAAGCGGATACTTGAGAAAACTGTGGGGCCTTCAAGGAAGGATTGGAGCCAGTGTTTGGAGGATGCTCTTTGGGCCTATAGGACAGCTTTCAAAACGCCAATAGGGATGTCTCCATTTCGGTTGGTGTATGGAAAGGCTTGTCACTTGCCTGTAGAGCTAGAGCATAGAGCTTGGTGGGCCGTGAGGACCTTTAACATGGACTTGGATGAAGCTGGACTTCATAGGAAGTTGCAACTCAATGAACTTGAGGAAATTCGAAATGATGCTTATGATAGTGCACGGATTTACAAGGAAAAGACAAAGGCTTTCCATGATAAGATGATTCGTGGGAAGACCTTTGTAGTTGGTCAAAAAGTTCTTTTGTTTCATTCTAGATTAAGACTTTTTCCTAGTAAGTTGCGTTCTAGATGGGTTGGTCCTTTTCTTGTTACTAATGTTTCTCCTAATGGTGCTATACAGATAAGGAGTAACACTACTGGAGCTGAGTTCAAGGTGAATGGCCATCGACTTAAGCCTTACTATGAGGCATTTGTGGAGCACAATGTGGAGGATGTACCCCTCCAAGAGGCGCCACCAACTGAGGATTACATGAAGGTGCAAGTCTAGGCTGAAAGACTTTAAACATTAAGCGCTGCATGGGAGGCAACCCATCTCAACCGTAGCAGTGGAGGAGCCATCAAAGCAGATTTGCTTTCTTGAACTCTTCCCTATTTTTATTTTCAATTTTTACTTTGTGTTTAGGTTTCCTTGCGTTAAATATTTCTCTTGCCTTCAATTGTTCATTGCATGCTATATAATTGTTTATACATTGAGGACAATGCATGATTTAAGTGTGGGGGAAGGGTTTAACGTTTCACTTTATTTTTAGATAGCTAGTCTTTGTGGTCTAAAAAAAAAATACAAAAAAAAATTGGAAAATGTCAGAAAAATAGATAATAAAGAAATATTTTCGTCATTTTAAAAAAAAAAAAAATCTTTATGTGCTATCTTTGTTCTTGTTTTGCGATCGAGTCTTAGGATGCCCTTTTAACTGTCTAGGATGAGCTTATATCTCTGAAATTAAGGCTAAAAGAGGATCACAAGATTGAGATAATGTTTGATGATATTCTTTGGTTAATTATGATTTATGAAAAGCATATGAATGTGTAGTAGATATGGTGCATGCGTAACCTTGGTACAGAATATGAACATGTGGAAGATAAGTTATGATTCATAATAAACCCTTGTGAGAATTTGAACCATGTGCCTTTTCTTTGTTGAGTGATTAATGAAAAAAAATTATTATACTCTTATTTTCTTGGCGATGATTTTGTTGATCTCATTATTCTTTCATCTTGATTGGTTACATGCCATAGATTAAGTTTAATGGACTAGAGAATGCTAGAATTCACTTTTATACTTGTTGAAACTTTTATCAATACATGTCCCTGATTTCGGAAAGGATAAAGGCAACTTAGGATCTTTACCACCATAGCCAAATAAAGCTTGTGTCCCCATTTGTGCCCGTTGTGGGACTCCCCTAGTTTAACCATTTTGAGCCTACATTAAACCTTTTCTTTCATCACCCTCAAAATTCATTAACCTTTAACCTTAGTATAGTTATATCTTTACCCTTTGTTCTAAAAACTTAGTGGAGCATATTTTGAGACTTTGCTTGGAGTTTTGGCGTCAAGGAAGAGTTTTGAACACATGAAGAAGTGTAAGTGTGGGGGTAGACTTGTCCGTATAAAAAATGTATGTAATTGCCGTGAGAAATACAAAAAAAAAAAGAGAATGAAATTGAAAAAAAATGAAAAAAAGAAATTCACGGCAATACAAAGAAAAAAAAAAGAGTTTATTGTTCTATGTTATGGATTTTAGTCCCCTATACTTAGTGGATTTGGAGTTTGCTTTGAAGTGAAGGCCCATTGTTATGAAATTTGGTCTTTGTCCAATTCACACTTGTTCAAAAGAAGGTTAGAATGAAGCTAGGGCCCAAGATGATGACCCTTGGCCCTTTTATAAAGCCTTGGAGGATACATGACGTTTTTCTATGCATGGTGGATTTCGAAATTTGGTCTCTCTACATCAACAAGTGCTCTACGAGGTTTTAGGATACTTTGTGATTTTCCTATCCCTTCGTTTCTTTAAACCTTAAACCTTGACCCCATTACAACCCTTAATTATAAGACCTCTTTGATCCTTAAGATGGGACAGCCTTTGATCTGTGGAGATGAGTTATGACTGTTGAACTTATGGCTTGGGTCCATTTGTGCATGTGATTGATATCCTTCATGAGATCTTTTGAAAAATATATATGTGCTTTCGTTTCTTAATATGTGATACACTTGCTAATCTTTCACATATACTTGAGTGATAAGCTTTTAAGCATGAGCCTTGAATCTGAGAGAAGAAAGAGTGATATATCCATGTGAGGTTTGAATCATGACTTGTTTGAAATATGTTAAGCTCCACCCATCACCATTGTTACCCCCAAGTCTTACATGCTTATATGTGGATTATATTTTGTAATTAGCTCTTGAATATTTTGAAGATGTGATGCTTGATTAAGTGCTAATCTTGGTGACTTGAAAGTATGAGATTTCTGAGACAATATGTTAAAGGGCAATAGAGTCTTTTATGTGTCAACGTTGGAGTCTTTAATTGTGACGTTTTTGTCTAAGTTTTTTTTTTTTTGACGTTTTTCTTATTTTGAGTCCTTATGTTTTCGTTTTCTCTACTTAAGTTTATTTTTGTTGGTCTTCTTTGTTTTGTGTCTTAGTCTTTTTGGTTTGTTATATTGATTTTGCTAAGGGACTAGCAAAAGCTAAGTGTGGGGGTATTTGATAGGAGCATGAAATGTGACGTTATAAGTATCTAAACCCTATATTTTGCTAAGTTATTTCTTTTAACTTGATCAATTTAACTTAGTTAGTGTTTTTCAGGTAAAATGGAGTCTCAAAGTCCAAAAATGGCTAAGGAAGCACAAGTGGCGCAGAAATGGAAAGCAATGAAGAAATAGAAGTTTTCCCAATTTGACTAGGAAAAGGAATCCCAGTTGGAGTAGGAATCTAAAGCTGACTTGGACTAGGAGTTCTACTTGGACAAGGAAACCCAATTCTACTCAGATAAGGAGTCCCTGTTGGATAAGGATTACTGAAGAAGGTTCCGGAAGAGTGTAGAAGCATCTCGAAAAAGAAGTTCGTATTAGACTAGGAAACCTACTTGCATATGGAGTTCTACTCATACTAGGAGACCTGTGGAAACTAGGAGAAGTCCTTGGAACGTTCACGAAGCCTCTAGAAGTCTCAAGAAGATCATGTGCACACTTGGAGGAAGTCTCAAAGAATTCGGATTTCAAAGTAATGAGGAGTTTGGATTTCTAGTTGAGTTTGGATTTGATTTTCCGTGAGATTCTTGAAGGTTCTAGGGAGTTCTTGACATTTCATTCTTCAACAAGGCGTGGAAGACATGTGAGAGGCATGTGATGTGAAGAAAATCCTAAATGGACAAGAGTTGTGCTTTGAAAGTCAAATCCATTACAGATTCGGAAATCTGCCTGTGCAGATCAGTCAAATTCAACGGAGTGTCAAAAACAGCTCAGAGCTCAGAAAATTATGATCTTTATATGGTTGGAAATCTACAGATGTCTAGTTTCCCGAAATTTTTACAGCTTAGTGATATCTATTTTCTAGAAGAAGTTATGGCCGATTTGGTACACAGAGGTCAAGTCTGTCGGGAAACTGTTTTGTGTCAAAGAAGTCCTAAATCAACAAGAACTTGGAGAAGTCAAATAGGAACGAATTGGGAGTGCCTTGAGACATTCTCCTATATATACCTAGTGTATTTGACGTCTCAGGGGTGACACATTCTTTCTCCACAATTTCGATTTCTCACTTGTTCTCTCTAAGTTTCAGTTTTTGCAATCTTCAAGGAGCATAGCCGTGACCATCCACCTTCTTAGCCGTGTTCATCACTTGTGCATCATCTTGGATCTGCTTTGGACCTTGGGACGTGATCAAGGGTTGTTCATACCATCATCTTCTCATGTTAATTTGCGGTTATGGCTTTCTTGTAGTTAGAATTTCTGCTTTGGAATTTCTGTTGTTTAAACCGAAACTATGATGTGACAAACCTGTTTTTGGATTCAATTTAGATAGTTCTTTTCGTGTTTGATATGTTTATGTGTTCTTGATCTTTGTTAATTGCCGAATTGATAGAATGATGATATGATTTTGTGCTTCAGTACATGTCAACGATTCACTTGGTCTGACAAACATAATCGGATGAATTGCATGTAACTTGCTAGTAATTAGGTTTGCTTTGTAAACTCTAATTCAATATGTAGTGAAGGCTTGCTTTGAGTCGTAAATCAGATTATGCATGTGATGAATAGTTTTGACACGCCTGGATTTGAATGTTCATCAATTCTTTCTTAAACTTAATGATTTGAAAACAAATTTTCAACGTATGTGTGTATTCGGGTTTTCAAAATAAATTGATTTGGTGCTTTGCTATTTCGATTAACTTAAGAAAGAAAGTTAAAAGGGACGTTGGTTGCTTTGATCTTTGTGTCTTGATTGATGGCGTTCTTGGTAATAAACAAGATTAAGGGATGCATGAATATGTTGTTCTTGAATTGTTCCTGATGAATTGTTTTCCAAAAATTCTTCTTTTCCCACCTATGTATATAAAACGATTTCTTTGCTTTTATTCTTTTATTTGTTTTCTGAAAATTTACATTTTAATCTTCAAAAACCCCCCTATCTTTATGTTTTCTTGTTCGTGTATATTTGTAAATAACTAAATTTAACTTAGATTCTTAGTTAGCATGTTCATGGAAATAATAAAATAAATAAAATAAAATAAATGTTTTTAAAAATTCTTGAATAGTGTCTCCGTGAATAGTAAATTTGTGTTAGTGTTTTCTAGGAATTAATTTGGTGGTTTTTAGGGATTTGTTTTGTGTTTTTTAGGAGTTGCTAAAACATAGGAATTCTTTTGGTGTTTTTTAGGAAAAGTAGTTAGAGTTAGTTTTGACTTAGGATTTCTTGTTTGACTTGATTTAGACTTTGTATCCTTGTTGTTTATGGTTTTCTAACTTGACTATGACTTGTAAAATGTATTTAAGTAGGATTAGTATTTCCAAAACCTATTCTAATTTGAATTCTCTCTTCCTTTCGAATTATGTGTATATATATACTTGTGATTTTCGTTTCTCTCTCTCATTCTTTCTCTCTTACTTTCTTGTGCTACATGTATGTTCTTCTCTCTAACTCTTTGTTGTTCTAACTTTAAAGCATGCTTGTAATTGTAAACTTGTAAAATGTTCTAATGATTTCGTAACTTGTAAATTCTTCTCTTTGATTTCTTTGTTTTCGTTTCACATGTTTGTACCCTCAATCCCCGGTTTTGAACGATACCCTATTTGCTCTATACTAATGATGATGTTTTGCAGGGTTTAAATTGGCGTAGCTTTTGCACGTATCAAATTTTGGCACCGTTGCCGGGGAACTTGTAAGTAGAAAAGCAAATGGGAGAAGGATTTCAAATTTGGCGTAGTTCCAAATTAGGTGTAACGAGCTTGCCGTAGTTCCAAGCTAAGTGCAACACTTGGCGTAGTTCCAAACTTAAGCGCAAAGTTCCACATTTTAAACTTTCGGTCACTGTTATCGAAGTACGACCAGGTAAGAGTAGGTGCGGCTTTGGTAGAGTGAGGCTCACTTAGTACACGGCACAACACCCGGGATAAATCCCTAGCCTCTTACCTAGACATCGCCTTCTTAAGGTGAGCCTAGTGGTGAAAAGCGATGAACCAATCCGTTACAAAGGTAAAATCCCGATCCAATTACTTAAAAGGGGAATAAGAATCCATCTTTGGGTGTTGTCTAACACTCACCTTTTCGGTAACCCTCATGAATTAATTCAATCGGATGAGCCTACTTGTGAAGAGTGAATAAACTCGATGGTACAAAGATAAACTCGTACTCCACAAGTTCTAATTAAATTCAAACCTTAAAGAAGCGAAATTAAAATACCTTGACAAATTAAAAGAAATTTTAAACTTACAAGCTAAAAGCGAAATTGGTACAAGTTTTAAGTAAAAAGAATGAGTAATTAAGACTAACTTTCACAAGTACAATATGCTCCAATTAGTCCAATTTTACCACAATTACAACTTTTTACTTTCAACAAAAAATTTCAACATACTAAAAGGTGAACTTGCAATAAGTAATAAGCAAATAGTAAATAGGAAAGACTATTATTTGACATGCTCAATTGAGTCTTTCTTACCATAATTTACCATCTACTTACCCAAAGTACTTAAACAAATTAGAAAATAAGAAAACTACCACAAAGCCTAACAAAATAAAGTAAAGATAAACTACACGGATTCTCTAGTCCCACGGCAACCTATTAGCTAGGGATTGAGTTTTACCTCAATCCCCGGCAACGGTGCCAAAAACTTGTTGGAGACATCATGGAGTATGAAAGTGTGTGCAAATTTATGTATGATGTTCCTTACTTCCAAGTGTAGAAGGTCAAGTTTTAGTAAGGGAAAGTGTAGAGTATCGTACCCAAGGGATTGGGGGAAACTCCACCCTAGCTAGATTACCGAAAGAAAGCCTAGAAAAAGTATACAATCTACCTTTTTACAAGTCACAACCTTAGCCCTTTGGAAGCTAAAGATCATAAGGGTGGTATTAACAATTATGGTAGTGAACGGCTTGATTGATTTTAATTTTTATGCGAACAAATTAAAGTACACAAAAATAAGCAAATAAAAATAGAGATTTTGATATAAGAGAGAAATAGAGGCTTAGGCATCACACCTAGCCTTACTCATGCACACAATATAACCCAAAATTAATGTAACAACATGTTTTGATAAATTCCCCCTTAGTGCCTTGATGAAGCTACCAAGAAACCAACTAGTCATGCAATTTAATAATCTCTTCCAAAGCAAAGCTAAATTACACAACCTTTATACCATTCAAATCTTCCGGATTATAAATGGCCTATGGTGCCATGAGCCTAAATTCTTCCAGAACCTAAACTCACAACATCATGCTTTAATTTCTAGGTAAGAAATTCAAGCAACTTAGTTCTTCCCGTAGGAATAAGCTAAACCACCACCTATTTAGCTACATATGCTCACAAAATCAAGAGTTTATCAAGTTCATGTTTCCGATTCATTAACTTCCTAAAGCATGCTTCTAGGTGATAAATCTATGAACACACTTAGGACATATTAAAGTATGGTAGCAAAAAGATTCAAAACATGCATAAACATCAAAGAACATAAATATTACATTGTTTTGTGCACAAGCTTGGCTAGGGCTAAACCGTAGCCCCAAATTCAACTACTCACAACTCATGTTTACACAACTACAAGCCATAAACATCATAAATAACAAATAAAAAAGAGCAAAGAGTGGAGAACAAAGTAATATACCCACGAGTTTGACTCTTTTTTGAGCCAAACCAAAAACACAAGATGTCTCCCTTGTCTCCTAGATGCTATATGAGAAGAGAAATGCTTCAAAGTATAGGGATTTCGGTTTCTAGAACCCAAATCACTATACAAATCCACAAAATCTCAAGAACAAAGTAAGAACAAGGCTTGAATGTGTGAGAAACAAGAGAAGTGATTGATCAAAGTGTGTAGAACCTTTGGTTTTGGTGAAACCCAAGTGGGTACACACCTCTCTCTTACACAAAATCAAATAACTATGAACTAGCTATGAAAAACTAGAGACAAACTATGCTAGAACTAGGGAAAAGAGAGGGAGTAAAGGGGTGAACGATTTTGGGGAGAGAGAATGGGCTATTTAAAGGCCAAGGCAATTCAAATCAAGGGTGGAGATCAAATGGAATCAAAACCGAAATTACAATCAAATTCGACTCAACCCTAATATTGTTCATCTAAGTCATGAGAAAGGAGTTGATCATGTGAAACGTTAGAAAGCAAACAATTTCCCATATTTTACTTTTCAACGCTAATTAACCTAAATGAAAGCACAAAGATTAATCCTATCAAACATGCATTCAAGCTCTAGAAAGCTAGACAATCATAACATGTTTAACGCATGAAACACATAGAAAGGCTATCAACTCAAGTGTGCAACTTAGTATGAAAAAGTCCACCTAATTGCAATCCTCTTTAATTAAAATCGGTTTTTGCACAAAACCTTTACTACCTATCAATTTAAGTTACACAAAACCAAAAAGTTGATTCATGTTCTTAAATTCTAGCACCAATCATATAAAAACCCTAAGTGTTTCGAACCACACAAGATTGAAATATGAAAGATATCTATTAAGCAAATTTAATCAAACGATTCTCACAAAAGCAACCAAGAATTACAATATAAGAGTCGAAATTCTCATTCAATTAAATAAATTTCAGAATCAAAAACCTTGTTCAAACATAATTGTCAACTAAAACAAAACCAACGAAATTCAAAGAAAAGGTTACAAGGTAGAGGTCGAATTACACCGTGGATGGAGAATGATGATCGATGAATAACATTGGGATCTTTGAATCTCGAAAGCAAGCTTCAAAGGTGGTTGATGGAGGAATAGGTCACGGCTCCTTCTCTCTTCCTTGGCCTTGCTTGAATTCCATGGCTTGCTCTAGAGGATGGAGAGAGGAGAGGAAAAGCTCACGGCAACCAAAGGAGATTTTCTGATTTTTTTCTAAGTGTGTAGTGTATGGAATTGCCCCTAGACGTCTAGAATGAGGCCATATTCCTAGGGGACGGCAATACTTGGTCTCCAAGCCGTGTATTTCTTCTTTATTCCCCATGGAATTAATCTGAAATTCCACATAGTTTCCTCCAATGATAGCTTGCCAAATCAGCCCTTTGAAGTGGTCCAACCAATCATAAAACTCCATTTTAGTTCCCTAATAATCTTGCCAAAATTCTCTTGCAAATATTCTGATTTTTGCTCTTTTATTTCGGCCAAACTTCCTTTAGGAATTCTAGGGATGAATCTAGACTCCTTTGAGAGCTTTTCATGATAAACACATATTCTCTTTCCTTTAAAATCTCCCTAAGAAATCTCCACCGAAATCTTCTTTCATATTTTCTGATTTTTTCACGCCATCTCCTTGTTTCTCTCTTTGCTTTGGACGGCAAAACATCTCTAGGGTTTACTCCTTGCGTCACAAACCCTAATTCCATGGGCCTTGATCCATTTTGCCGAAAATCCAAGTCAATTCTTACAGTTCTTGGGCCTTGTTGCTTCAACTTCAAGCCTTGTCACCTTCCAACGCCATGACACTTCATTTTTCCATTTCCTTTTCATGGTTGCGTTGGAAACTTGCTTGGTAAGCTCTCCTCCATTTCGCAGGGTTTCCTGGTTGGAACAGGAAAGCTTATTTCTTCATTTCTGCTCAATTGTGTGGCTCTTTGTGTCTCATTTTTGCTCCCCTTGACGTTTGCAAGCTCCTCTTTCCTTTCGTGAGTTCATTTCCACTTTTTAGCTCCGAGGTCTTGAAAATAGAAACTGTCACTAAAAATAGAAACTTTCCCAAAATGAAAAACGGAAACTTTCCTAAACTAAAATGGGAAACTTTCTAAAAATGAAAAATAGAAACGACAAAATGGAAACTTTCTACAAATAGGAACTTTCCCAATCGAAGATTGGAAACTTTCCTAAACAGAGTTTTATTAAGGAAATAACGTAGAAAAAATGTAGGGAAATAGCAGTTAAAACGTCGCATTAAAATGCTCCTATCAAATTCCCCCACACTTAGCTTTTGTTAGTCCCTTAGCAAAATCACATAAAGACTCAAACTAAGACTCAACGAAATTTAAAGACTCAAACAAACAAAAACTCTATTGCCCTTCAACTTTTTGTCTCAGCAATCTCTTACTTTCACAACACCAAAATTAGCACTCAACAAAGAATCAATGTCTAAGCATTCGAGAGTTAATTAAAACATATAATCTATACATACACAAGTAGGACTTGGTTGTAACAATGGTGATGGGGTGGAGCTTAGCATGCTTCAGACAAGTATGATTCATATCGTCATAAGGTATATCCACTCTTTCTTCTCTCAGATCATGGCAATGCTTAAAAACTTATTCACTCAAGTATATGTGAAAGATAAACAAAGTGGATCACATATATAGAAACGAAAGTACATATATATTGTTTTCTTTTAAAGATCTCATGAAAGATATCAACTGCTTGCACGAATGGACCCAAGCCATATGTTCAACTCTTGTAACTCATCTCCACATCAAGGGCTGTCCCATCTTAAGGATCAAGAAGGTCTTCTCAAAGGCTGTAATGGGGCTAAGGCTCAAGGTTTAAAGAAATGAAAGGTAAGGATTTAACAAAGTGTCCTAAAAACCTAGTGGAACTCATGTAAATGTAGAGACCTCAAGAATTTCACCAAGGTATTGCAAAAACGTCACTCCCCATAGAGGTAACATAAAAGGGCCTAATGTCTTCATGTTGGGCCCAATCTTCATTGTAAACTTCCCTTGAACTCTAGTGAAATGGACAAAGGCCAAATTTTTCTTTAGTAGGCCTTCAATTCAAAACAAACTCCAAAATCACTAAGTATGGGGGACTAAAATCCATAAACATTTTTTTTTCTTTCTTTCTTTTTTCTTTTCTAGCCGTACACAATTTTTTCATTTTCTCATTTTCTTTTTTACGGCTTCCATATATTTTTTTTTTCTTTATGGACAAGTCTACCCCCACACTTGAACTTTCACCTCTTCTCAATCTTCATCCTTAGCACCAAACCCATTTAGTATGTCTCAAAAGATAGCTCCACTAAGTTCTTAGAACAAAGGGTAAGTTTGTAACTATACTAAGGTTCAGGGTTAAAGATTGTAAGGGTGATGAATGAAAGGCTTAATGTAGACTCAAAGGGCTTATCTAGGGGAGTCCCACGACCGGCACACATGGGGACACAAGTTTATTTGGCAATGGTGGTAATTCCTAGGGTGCCTCTATCCCTTCCAGAATCAGGGCCATATCTTGATACCACATCTCAACAAGCACAAGAGCGAATTCTAGCATTCTCTAGTCCATTAAACTTAATCTATGGCAAGCAATCAATCAAGATGAAAGAATAATGATATCAATCTAGATGAAAGAATAATGAGATCATCAAAACATCGCTAAGAAATTAAGAATATATTTTTCATTTCACTCCAAAAGAAAGGGACATGGCTCAAATATCTCACATGGGCTTTTCTGAATCAAAACTCATCTTAACATGCTCATATTCTGTACCAAGGTCACGAGATCCATATCCACTACAAGGCACACATTTTTCACATATCTCAATTAACCAAAGAATACCGTGTAAAAATCATCTCAATGTTGTGATCCTCTTTTAGTCATAATTTCAGAGATATAGAATCATCCTAGACAGTTGAAAGGCATCCTATGACTCAAAACAAAAAACAAAAGCAACGAAATTTTTTTTTTTTTAATTTTTGACATTTTTCAATTTTTTTTGTTTATTTTTTTCAGTATAAAAATGACTCAAGATAAAAGTATAAATCCCTTCCTCCACACTTAAGCATGCAATGAAACACTTAAGCATATAGGGATGAAATTTACGAAAATAACTACTAAAACAAAGAGAAAATGGAGAAAATTAAAAGGGGAAGAGAAAGCAAATCTGCGTTGACGACTCCTCCACACCTACTTCTGAATTGGGTTGCCTCTCAAGCAGCGCTTAATGTTTATAGTCTTTCAACCTAGACTTGTACCTCCATTTAGTCCTCTAGTTGTGGGGCGTTTTGGAGGGGTACATCCTCCACTTCATGCTCCACAAACGCCTCATAGTAAGGCTTTAGGCGATGGCCATTCACTTTGAACTCGTTGCCAGTCTGTTCACTCTTTATTTACACAGCTCCATGGGAGAACACATTAGTAATAATGAAAGGCCCAATCCAACGAGAACGAAGCTTACCTGGGAAGAGTTTCAGACGAGAATGGAAAAGAAGAACTTTCTGGCCCACAACAAAAGTCTTTCCACGAATCGTCTTATCATGGAAGGCCTTTGTCTTTTCTTTGTAGATCTTTGCACTCTCAAAGGCATCATTCCTTATCTCCTCCAACTCTTGAAATTGTAATTTCCTATGAAGCCCAGCTTCATCAAGATCCATGTTGAACTGCTTCACGGCCCACCAGGCTTTGTGCTCTAACTCCACAGGCAAATGGCAAGGCTTGCCATACACAATCTGATATGGGGACATCCCAATGGGGGTCTTGTATGCAGTTCTATAGGCCCACAAAGCATCCTCCAAACGAAGGGACCAATCCTTCCTGTTAGGGTTCACAGTCTTCTCCAATATCCTCTTGATCTCCTATTGTGTAACATCGTATTTTCTCAACAAGGCTTCAATCGTCCGATTGCAGAAGTGAGATCCACCATCACTAATAAGGACTCTAGGCATTCCAAACCTGCTAAAGATGTTAGACTTGATAAAATCTGCAATAACCTTAGAGTCATTAGTTCGAGTGGCCTTTGCTTCCACCCATTTAGAAACATAGTCCACTGCAAGTAAGATATAGAGAAACCCAAAAGATGAAGGGAAAGGACCCATAAAATCTATGCCCCAAACATCAAATATTTCAACAGTTATGATATTAGACAATGGCATTTGATCTCTAGGACCTAAATTTCCTGTTCTCTGGCACTTATCACAAGTCAAACAATAGGAATATGCATCCCTAAATAATGTTGGCCAAAAGAACCCAGACTCTAATACCTTAAACGCAGAATCCTTTTAGATGAGGATTCTACAAACGAGCAAGTCTTTCTTCAATCTCTCGTTTTGAAGGGATTTTAGAACGCTCGGTCATTCATGGAAATCCTGAACAACATTAAAAATTTACGCAAGTTAGTAAATTACAAAATACAAGAATTACAAGTTAATAAACAAGAAAACGTCACTATTCATAATTTTTTTTTTTTTTTTTATTTATTTATTTTTTACACAAGTTCAAATTATTTTCAACACTTAGGTACGGGAACAGGGAATCTTGATGTACAATGGGACTGAAACATCTACCCTTTTCAAGACTATGTTTTATCCAATATACCTTAGTGTATCGCAACATTGTCTTTTGTTATAAATACCATTGATATCAAATTTAATTCCAAGCGGTAAATCAAGTGGACGTGCGGCCCAAGTATAATCGCCTAGACACAAAGTTCCTCCTACATATTTTGGGCAACCTTACTGAAATGGCCAGGTAGGGGAGCGCGAACACGAGAGGCAGGATCCATTTTGGCATGAGCTACTCCCACATAGTGGTTTAGGCCCATTTGTAAGCACTTCTGGATCCAGAACCCATCATGAATGTTATCCCCTTCCTAGACACCATCCCACATAGGCTATACTTACTAAGATGTAAATGGTCCTAAGTGTGAAGACAGTTCAATGAATGTTAATAAAGGCTGCCCTCAACCTTAAGGGACCTGAACTAGGCACCAATAAGGGGTTTAGGCCAATATTAATAAACACGACTTCACCTATTCCTCTTTAATTTACAATTCACAATTAAACTCGTGTTCAATAATATAAATAACAACCTAAATAATTAATTAACTAATTGTCGAAAATTACAAACAATTAACAAATATTCACAATATACAAAACAAATATTCACAAATTTAACAAGTGATTTTTCAATCCCTGGCAACGGCGCCAAAAATTGATACGCTCAAAGCAAGCGCATAATTTAATCCTAAAATGTCATCGTTAATACGCAGTAAATAGGGATCGATCTAATCCGGGGATTGAGGGTACACCTGTTAATGTAGGACACTTAAACAATTAAAATAAACACAAAGTATAATATTTACGAAAGTAAAACAAAGTATAAACATAATTACAAAAAGGGGGGTTTTTGGATTTAGGTTTCGAAAATAAACGAAGTAAAACAAAGAAACATAAAAACACAACTACACGAATGGAATGAAAGAAACAAAGATCAAAACCGAAATTACAATCAAATTCGACTCAACCCTAATGTTGTTCATCTAAGTCATGAGAAAGGAGTTGATCATGTGAAACGTTAGAAAGCAAACAATTTCCCATATTTTACTTTTCAACGCTAATTAACCTAAGTGAAAGCACAAAGATTAATCCTATCAAACATGCATTCAAGCTCTAGAAAGCTAGACAACTAAAACAAATTGTCAACTAAAACAAAACCAACGAAATTCAAAGAAAAGGTAGAGGTCGAATTACACCGTGGATGGAGAATGATGAGGGATGAATAACATTGGGATCTTTGAATCTCGAAAGCAAGCTTCAAAGGTGGTTGATGGAGGAATAGGTCACGGCTCCTTCTTCTCTTCCTTGGCCTTGCTTGAATTCCGTGGCTTGCTCTAGAGAATGGAGAGAGGAGAGGAAAATCTCACGGCAACCAAAGTGTGTAGTGTATGGAATTGCCCCTAGACGTCTAGAATGAGGCCATATTCCTAGGGGACGGCAATACTTGGTCTCCAAGCCGTGTATTTCTTCTTTATTCCCCATGGAATTAATCTGAAATTCCACATAGTTTCCCCCAATGATAGCTTGCCAAATCAGCCCTTTGAAGTGGTCGAACCAATCACAAAACTCCATTTTACTTCCCTAATAATCTTGCCGAAATTCTCTTGCAAATATTCTGATTTTTGCTCTTTTATTTCGGCCAAACTTCCTTTAGGAATTCTAGGGATGAATCTAGACTCCTTTGAGCGCTTTTCATGATAAACACATATTCTCTTTCCTTTAAAATCTCCCTAAGAAATCTCCACCGAAATCTTCTCTCATATTTTCTGATTTTTTCACGCCATCTCCTTGTTTCTCTCTTTGCTTTGGACGGCAAAACATCTCTAGGGTTTACTCCTTGCGTCAAAAACCCTAATTCCATGGGCCTTGATCCATTTTGCCGAAAATCCAAGTCAATTCTTACAGTTCTTGGGCCTTGTTGCTTCAACTTCAAGCCTTGTCACCTTCCAACACCATGATACTTCATTTTTCCATTTCCTTTTCATGGTTGCGTTGGAAACTTGCTTGGTAAGCTCTCCTCCATTTCGCAGGGTTTCCTGGTTGGAACAGGAAAGCTTATTTCTTCATTTCTACTCAATTGTGTGGCTCTTTGTGTCTCATTTTTGCTCCCCTTGACGTTTGCAAGCACCTCTTTCCTTTCGTGAGTTCATTTCCACTTTTTAGCTCCGAGGTTCTGAAAATAGAAACTGTCACTAAAAATAGAAACTTTCCTAAAATGAAAAACAGAAACTTTCCTAAACTAAAATGGGAAACTTTCTAAAAATGAAAAATAGAAACTACAAAATGGAAACTTTCTATAAATAGGAACTTTCCCAATCGAAGACTGGAAACTTTCCTAAACAGAGTTTTATTAAGTAAATAACGCAGAAAATGTAGGGAAATAGCAGTTAAAATGTCGCATTAAAATGCTCCTATCAATAAGGTGTAAGAATGGGACCATTTGTCATCTTGCAAATTTTGAATTTCAAAATAGCCTAAACCTAAAGTCTTCCCACCCAAAGCCTCTAACCCTAGTCAGCTCTTTCTTGTCCTCCACAACTGTTCTTGGTCAGCCAACTCGACCGGAAATGTCCGGAATCCGGCGTTGACCACCATTGACCCATTTTTTTGTCCGTTTGCGCACTTTCTTCTCCTATCTTCCTTCACTTGAATCTCTACCAAGACTTCTGAATTTGTCTTCTACTTCTGCATACGAAATGTTCCTCTATGAGTGTAGATCATCCAAGTAAAATTTCAGATCTTCGTTCCCCGCGGTTTGGACGGAAATACTGCCAGAATCCGTACAGGTACGGTTTTTGTCTTTTAGTCAGAAATTTGTGCCGATCGTTTGAAGGTCTTCCACTCCGAATTAGCTCTTGCACTCTTCATACGAAATGATCCTTAGGATGTCTAGAATGGATCTGGAAAGTTTCAACTCATTTGAAGTTCATTTGGTCAGTCTGGCGCTCCTCCTTCCTTGCCTAGCTTGGTTTCTCCTAGCCGGAGTAGGAAAATGTGCTAAAGTTGACTTTTTAGTGCATTTCCAAGCTTCTCCATCATTTCCTAGCATGATAAGGAAAACATAATAAATATATATAAATAAACACAAAGGTTAAGCAAAAGGGCAAGATTGGGGAATTATGGAACTAACATACCCCATTATGAGAAATTAAAAGGACAAGAAATAAGAAACAGAAAATTAAAGAGAAGATGAAGAAAGCTATGCAATCCCATCCGTCCAAATGATGAAGGGTACGATCGACAAAAGCCAACCACTACTCCCCTATAAATAGGCAACGTCCAGAACAGAATTGGCATCACTTCCTTGCCTAGCACTTCCTGGCCAAAAACTTTGCCGAGACTCTGCCCAATTCACTCATCAATCCTCCATCACCTACAAGACCGTGACCACCATCCATCCATCAATCTACGAAGCTCTTAGGCGCTGAGTCAAGGACGCTCCACCACCATAGCAGAGACGAGTTCACTACCTTGTTGCCAAGCCGCTGAGGAAAGCTTCAAAGTGTAACCATGACTCTACTTTCAATTTTTGTTTCGGTTTTGTGTGTTTGGATTTGCGAGTTGTATAATTGGAGACATGAAATGTTCATAATATTTTTATTCATATTTTTGAGATTTTCAGTTTATTATTGAGTTAATTTCGAGAATTCTTTGATGATGCATGTTACAATCTTGAGCCCTTTTACGTGTTTAGGTAATTTTCAGAGTTAGGTTAATAAGTTCCCATGCTAGAATCACGCTGAGTGTTCTTGTTTGTTTGCTTAATTTGCCCAGAATAATTGTTATTTGTTAAGACGCTTAGTTAAACAAGTAATAATTAGTTCTAAAGTGGTAAAAACCATGTTTCAATGGTTAAATGATTCTGGATTATGTGTTAAATTCTATGTGTAATGGTTAATTTGTATGTGTGAGTCGATTTGGGGATTAGATAATACTACTGATTAAGAGAATTATGCTGAGTGTTCTAAAAATTAGTAGTATTAGGCATGGTAAGGACTCTTCCGATCCAAGCCCACATTAGAACGAATTAGATACATGGATTGATCCGCTGAGGCTTTTCATTTGGGCTCTTATCTAGGCATTTAAGATGGACACGTTTTTGTAGCATGTTGAAATAGATTTTCTGTTATTATTGTATATAGGTTAGGGAAGTCGATCATTGTATATAGTTTTTTTATTTTTTTGTTATTATTTTATTTTAAGTAGATTAGTAACCAAATCCCATACCCCCCATTTTATTCTTTTATTTGTTAATTGACCTTTTTGTGTAGGTGTACCCTACAATCCCCTGATTGAACGATCCCTGCTTATCCTATACTGACAACTACATTTTACAGGGTTAAATTGTAGGGCTATTTCAGCCGCATCAATTTTTGGCGCCGTTGCTGGGGAAATAGCTTTGATTTGGTTTGTCTTTCAGGGAAATAGCTTCTAAATCTTTCACCGCGTTGTTCTAGTGAGATTCAAAGCCCTAGATGTCTTCCATTCATTTCGAAACAGTTTGATCACTTTGTTTCTATTTTCAAAATTTCTTGCGTCTACTCACTTTGATTTGGTTTGTCTTTCTGGGAAATAGCTTCTAAATCTTTAACCGCGTTGTTCTAGTGAGATTCAAAGCCTTAGATGCTTTACCATTCATTTTGAAACAATTTGATCACTTTGTTTCTATTTTCAAAACTTCTTGCGTCTACTCACTTTGATTGGTTTTGTCTTTTAGTGAAATGGCTTCTAAATCTTCAAATTCGTTGTTCTAGTAAGGCTCAAAGCCCTGGTTACTTTTTCAAACAATTTTGGTCACTTTGTTTCGATTTGGGTTTGTGAACAGTGATTTTCGAAACTTCGTGCTTCAAATCACTTTGATTTTTTCTGTTCGTTAGTGAAATGGCTTCCAAATCTTTAAATGCGTTGTTCTGGTGAGATTGAGAGCCCTACTTACTTTTCCAAACAATTTGATCACTTTGTTTCCATTTGAGTTGATGAACAGTGATTTTTAAAACTTTCTGCTTCTAATCGCTTTGATTCGGTTTGTCTTTCAGAGAAATAAATAGCTTCTAAATCTTTAACCGCGTTGTTCTAGTGAGATTCAAAGCCTTAGATGCTTTCCATTCATTTAGAAATAATTTGGTCACTTTGTTTTCTATTTTCAAAACTTCTTGCGTCTACTGACTTTGATTTGTTTTGTCTTTTAGTGAAATGGCTTCTAAATCTTCCAATTCGTTGTTCTAGTGAGGCTGAAAGCCCTAGTTACTTTTTCAAATAATTTTGGTCACTTTGTTTCGATTTGAGTTTGTGAACAGTGATTTTTCAAACTTGAAGCTTCAAATCACTTTGATTTTGTCTGTACGTTAGTGAAATAGCTTCTAAATCTTTGAATGCGTTGTTCTAGTGAGATTCAAAGCCCCACTTAGTTTTCCATACAATTTGATCCCTTTGTTTCCATTTGAGTTTATGAACAGTGATTTTTCAAACTTCTTGCTTCTAATCACTTTGATTTAGTTTGTCTTTAAGGGAAATAAATGGCTTCCAAATCTTAAAACTGGTTGTTCTAGTGAGATTCGAAGCCATAGTTGCTTTCCATTCATTTTGAAACAATTTGATCACATTGTTTCCATTTTCAAAACTTCTTGCTTCTGCTCACTTTGATTTGGTTTGTGTTTAGTGAAATGGATTTTAAATCTTTAAATACGTTGTTCTAGTGACACTCAAAGCACTAAACAATTTGATCACTTTGTTTCCATTTGAGTTTATGAACAGTGATTTGCTTTTTCTTTCAGGGAAATAAATAGCTTCTAAATCTTTAACCGCGTTGTTTTAGTGAGATTCAAAGTCTTAGATGCTTTCCATTCATTTTGAAACAATTTGATCACTTTGTTTCTATTTTAAGAACTTCTTGCGTCTACTCACTTTGATTTGGTTTGTCTTTCAGGGAAATAGCTTCTAAATCTTTCACCGCGTTGTTCTAGTGAGATTCAAAGCCCTAGATGTCTTCCATTCATTATGATCACTTTGTTTCTATTTTCAAAATTTCTTGCGTCTACTCACTTTGATTTGGTTTGTCTTTCTGGGAAATAGCTTCTAAATCTTTAACCGCGTTGTTCTAATGAGATTCAAAGCCTTAGATGCTTTACCATTCATTTTGAAACAATTTGATCACTTTGTTTCTATTTTCAAAACTTCTTGCGTCTACTCACTTTGATTGGTTTTGTTTTTTAGTGAAATGGCTTCTAAATCTTCAAATTCGTTATTCTAGTGAGGCTGAAAGCCCTAGTTACTTTTTCAAATAATTTTGGTCACTTTGTTTCGATTTGAGTTTGTGAACAGTGATTTTCCAAACTTCGTGCTTCAAATCACTTTGATTTTGTCTGTACGTTAGTGAAATAGCTTCTAAATCTTTGAATGCGTTGTTCTAGTGAGATTCAAAGCCCCACTTAGTTTTCCATACAATTTGATCCCTTTGTTTCCATTTGAGTTTATGAACAGTGATTTTTCAAACTTCTTGCTTCTAATCACTTTGATTTAGTTTGTCTTTAAGGGAAATAAATGGCTTCCAAATCTTAAAACTGGTTGTTCTAGTGAGATTCGAAGCCATAGTTGCTTTCCATTCATTTTGAAACAATTTGATCACTTTGTTTCCATTTTCAAAACTTCTTGCTTCTACTCACTTTGATTTGGTTTGTGTTTAGTGAAATGGCTTTTAAATCTTTTAATGCGTTGTTCTAGTGAGACTCAAAGCACTAAACAATTTGATCACTTTGTTTCCATTTGAGTTTATGAACAGTGATTTGGTTTTTCTTTCAGGGAAATAAATAGCTTCTAAATCATTAACCGCGTTGTTCTAGTGAGATTCAAAGACTTAGATGCTTTCCATTCATTTTGAAACAATTTGATCACTTTGTTTCTATTTTAAGAACTTCTTGCGTCTACTCACTTTGATTTGGTTTGTCTTTCAGGGAAATAGCTTCTAAATCTTTCACCGCGTTGTTCTAGTGAGATTCAAAGCCCTAGATGTCTTCCATTCATTTTGAAACAGTTTGATCACTTTGTTTCTATTTTCAAAATTTCTTGCGTCTACTCACTTTGATTTGGTTTGTCTTTCTGGGAAATAGCTTCTAAATCTTTCACCGCGTTGTTCTAGTGAGATTCAAAGCCCTAGATGTCTTCCATTCATTTTGAAACAATTTGATCACTTTGTTTCTATTTTAAGAACTTCTTGCGTCTACTCACTTTGATTTGGTTTGTCTTTCAGGGAAATAGCTTCTAAATCTTTCACCGCGTTGTTCTAGTGAGATTCAAAGCCCTAGATGTCTTCCATTCATTTTGAAACAGTTTGATCACTTTGTTTTCTATTTTAAGAACTTCTTGCGTCTACTGACTTTGATTTAGTTTGTCTTTTAGTGAAATGGCTTCTAAATCTTCCAATTCGTTGTTCTAGTGAGGCTGAAAGCCCTAGTTACTTTTTCAAATAATTTTGGTCACTTTGTTTCGATTTGAGTTTGTGAACAGTGATTTTCCAAACTTCGTGCTTCAAATCACTTTGATTTTGTTTGTTCGTTAGTGAAATGACTTCCAAATCTTTAAATGCGTTGTTCTAGTGAGATTGAAAGCCCTACTTACTTTTCCAAACAATTTGATCACTTTGTTTCCATTTGAGTTTATGAACAGTGATTTTTGAAACTTTCTGCTTCTAATCGCTTTGATTCGGTTTGTCTTTCAGAGAAATAAATAGCTTCTAAATCTTTAACCGCGTTGTTCTAGTGAGATTCAAAGCCTTAGATGCTTTCCATTCATTTAGAAATAATTTGGTCACTTTGTTTTCTATTTTCAAAACTTCTTGCGTCTACTGACTTTGATTTGTTTTGTCTTTTAGTGAAATGGCTTCTAAATCTTCCAATTCGTTGTTCTAGTGAGGCTGAAAGCCCTAGTTACTTTTTCAAATAATTTTGGTCACTTTGTTTCGATTTGAGTTTGTGAACAGTGATTTTCCAAACTTCGTGCTTCAAATCACTTTGATTTTGTTTGTTCGTTAGTGAAATGACTTCCAAATCTTTAAATGCGTTGTTCTAGTGAGATTGAAAGCCCTACTTACTTTTCCAAACAATTTGATCACTTTGTTTCCATTTGAGTTGATGAACAGTGATTTTTCAAACTTTCTGCTTCTAATCACTTTGATTCGGTTTGTCTTTCAGGGAAATAAATAGCTTCTAAATCTTTAACCGCGTTGTTCTAGTGAGATTCAAAGCCTTAGATGCTTTCCATTCATTTAGAAACAATTTGATCACTTTGTTACTATTTTCAAAACTTCTTGCGTCTACTCACTTTGATTTGTTTTGTCTTTTAGTGAAATGGCTTCTAAATCTTCCAATTCGATGTTCTAGTGAGGCTGAAAGCCCTAGTTACTTTTTCAAATAATTTCGGTCACTTTGTTTCGATTTGAGTTTGTGAACAGTGATTTTCCAAACTTCGTGCTTCAAATCACTTTGATTTTGTCTGTTCGTTAGTGAAATGGCTTCCAAATCTTTAAATGCGTTGTTCTGGTGAGATTGAGAACCCTACTTACTTTTCCAAACAATTTGATCACTTTGTTTCCATTTGAGTTTATGAACAGTGATTTTTAAAACATTCTGCTTCTAATCGCTTTGATTTGGTTTGTCTTTCAGAGAAATAAATAGCTTCTAAATCTTTAACCGCGTTGTTCTAGTGAGATTCAAAGCCTTAGATGCTTTCCATTCATTTAGAAATAATTTGGTCACTTTGTTTTCTATTTTCAAAACTTCTTGCGTCTACTGACTTTGATTTGTTTTGTCTTTTAGTGAAATGGCTTCTAAATCTTCCAATTCGATGTTCTAGTGAGGCTGAAAGCCCTAGTTACTTTTTCAAATAATTTTGGTCACTTTGTTTCGATTTGAGTTTGTGAACAGTGATTTTCCAAACTTCGTGCTTCAAATCACTTTGATTTTGTTTGTTCGTTAGTGAAATGACTTCCAAATCTTTAAATGCGTTGTTCTGGTGAGATTGAGAGCCCTACTTACTTTTCCAAACAATTTGATCACTTTGTTTCCATTTGAGTTTATGAACTGTGATTTTTCAAACTTTCTGCTTCTAATCACTTTGATTCGGTTTGTCTTTCAGGGAAATAAATAGCTTCTAAATCTTTAACCGCTTTGTTCTAGTGAGATTCAAAGCCTTAGATGCTTTCCATTCATTTAGAAACAATTTGATCACTTTGTTTCTATTTTCAAAACTTCTTGCGCCTACTCACTTTGATTTGTTTTGTCTTTTAGTGAAATGGCTTCTGAATCTTTAAATTCGATGTTCTAGTGAGACTCAAAGCCCTAGTTACTTTTTCAAACCATTTTGGTCACTTTGATTCGATTTGAGTTTGTGAACTGTGATTTTCTAAACTTCGTGCTTCCAATCACTTTGATTTTGTCTGTAGGTTAGTGAAATAGCTTCTAAATCTTTGAATGCGTTGTTCTAGTGAGATTCAAAGCCCCACTTAGTTTTCCATACAATTTGATCCCTTTGTTTCCATTTGAGTTTATGAACAGTGATTTTTCAAACTTCTTGCTTCTAATCACTTTGATTTAGTTTGTCTTTAAGGGAAATAAATGGCTTCCAAATCTTAAAACTGGTTGTTCTAGTGAGATTCGAAGCCATAGTTGCTTTCCATTCATTTTGAAACAATTTGATCACTTTGTTTCCATTTTCAAAACTTCTTGCTTCTACTCACTTTGATTTGGTTTGTGTTTAGTGAAATGGCTTTTAAGTCTTTTAATGCGTTGTTCTAGTGAGACTCAAAGCACTAAACAATTTGATCACTTTGTTTCCATTTGAGTTTATGAACAGTAATTTGGTTTTTCTTTCAGAGAAATAAATAGCTTCTAAATCAATAACCGCGTTGTTTTAGTGAGATTCAAAGTCTTAGATGCTTTCCATTCATTTTGAAACAATTTGATCACTTTGTTTCTATTTTAAGAACTTCTTGCGTCTACTCACTTTGATTTGATTTGTCTTTCAGGGAAATAGCTTCTAAATCTTTCACCGCGTTGTTCTAGTGAGATTCAAAGCCCTAGATGTCTTCCATTCATTTTGATCACTTTGTTTCTGTTTTCAAAATTTCTTGCGTCTACTCACTTTGATTTGGTTTGTCTTTCTGAGAAATAGCTTCTAAATCTTTAACCGCGTTGTTCTAATGAGATTCAAAGCCTTAGATGCTTTACCATTCATTTTGAAACAATTTGATCACTTTGTTTCTATTTTCAAAACTTCTTGCGTCTACTCACTTTGATTGGTTTTGTTTTTTAGTGAAATGGCTTCTAAATCTTCAAATTCGTTGTTCTAGTAAGGCTCAAAGCCCTGGTTACTTTTTCAAACAATTTTGGTCACTTTGTTTCGATTTGGGTTTGTGAACAGTGATTTTCGAAACTTCGTGCTTCAAATCACTTTGATTTTGTCTGTTCGTTAGTGAAATGGCTTCCAAATCTTTAAATGCGTTGTTCTGGTGAGATTGAGAGCCCTACTTACTTTTCCAAACAATTTGATCACTTTGTTTCCATTTGAGTTTATGAACAGTGATTTTTAAAACTTTCTGCTTCTAATCGCTTTGATTCGGTTTGTCTTTCAGAGAAATAAATAGCTTCTAAATCTTTAACCGCGTTGTTCTAGTGAGATTCAAAGCCTTAGATGCTTTCCATTCATTTAGAAATAATTTGGTCACTTTGTTTTCTATTTTCAAAACTTCTTGCCTCTACTGACTTTGATATGTTTTGTCTTTTAGTGAAATGGCTTTCAAATCTTCCAATTCGATGTTCTAGTGAGGCTGAAAGCCCTAGTTACTTTTTCAAATAATTTTGGTCACTTTGTTTCGATTTGAGTTTGTGAACAGTGATTTTCCAAACTTCGTGCTTCAAATCACTTTGATTTTGTTTGTTCGTTAGTGAAATGACTTCCAAATCTTTAAATGCGTTGTTCTGGTGAGATTGAGAGCCCTACTTACTTTTCCAAACAATTTGATCACTTTGTTTCCATTTAAGTTTATGAACTGTGATTTTTCAAACTTTTTGCTTCTAATCACTTTGATTCGGTTTGTCTTTCAGGGAAATAAATAGCTTCAAAATCTTTAACCGCGTTGTTCTAGTGAGATTCAAAGCCTTAGATGCTTTCCATTCATTTAGCAACAATTTGATCACTTTGTTACTATTTTCAAAACTTCTTGCGTCTACTCACTTTGATTTGTTTTGTCTTTTAGTGAAATGGCTTCTAAATGTTTAAATTCATTGTTTTAGTGAGACTCAAAGCCCTAGTTTACTTTTTCAAACCATTTTGGTCACTTTGATTCGATTTGAGTTTGTGAACAGTGTTTTTTTAAACTTGATGCTTCAAATCACTTTGATTTTGTCTGTACGTTAGTGAAATAGCTTCTAAATCTTTGAATGCGTTGTTCTAGTGAGATTCAAAGCCCCACTTAGTTTTCCATACAATTTGATCCCTTTGTTTCCATTTGAGTTTATGAACAGTGATTTTTCAAACTTCTTGCTTCTAATCACTTTGATTTAGTTTGTCTTTAAGGGAAATAAATGGCTTCCAAATCTTAAAACTGGTTGTTCTAGTGAGATTCGAAGCCATAGTTGCTTTCCATTCATTTTGAAACAATTTGATCACTTTGTTTCCATTTTCAAAACTTCTTGCTTCTACTCACTTTGATTTGGTTTGTGTTTAGTGAAATGGCTTTTAAATCTTTAAATGCGTTGTTCTAGTGAGACTCAAAGCACTAAACAATTTGATCACTTTGTTTCCATTTGAGTTTATGAACAGTGATTTGGTTTTTCTTTCAGGGAAATAAATAGCTTCTAAATCTTTAACCGCATTGTTTTAGTGAGATTCAAAGTCTTAGATGCTTTCCATTCATTTTGAAACAATTTGATCACTTTGTTTCTATTTTAAGAACTTCTTGCGCCTACTCACTTTGATTTGGTTTGTCTTTCAGGGAAATAGCTTCTAAATCTTTAACCGCGTTGTTCTAGTGAGATTCAAAGCCTTAGATGCTTTACCATTCATTGTGAAACAATTTGATCACTTTGTTTCTATTTTCAAAACTTCTTGCGTCTACTCACTTTGATTGGTTTTGTCTTTTAGTGAAATGGCTTCTAAATCTTCAAATTCGTTGTTCTAGTAAGGCTCAAAGCCCTGGTTACTTTTTCATATTTTGGTCAC